>JAZHRO010000030.1:43017500-53017500 GCA_037157565.1 Thalassia testudinum
TATGATAAAGTAGTTATCATATGCAGTGCTTCAGCCTTTTATGGTAAAGTTCTTGAGTGTCGGGTTGGCAACATGGGTCAAAGAGGCAATTCAGGTGTGTCTTTTAGGGCAAGTGGGAGTCTGTTAGAGTTATATGCCTTGAGCGAACCAACTTAAGCTGAATCATTGGATTGATAATTCAAATCTGAGTGTCATATCATGCGGACCACTAATATAGTTAAATGGATCCCTTAGTACAATCGAGATAATGTATTATGCCATGTTGGATATACTAATGACAAGTATATATTAAAGGATCCAAACGGTCTGGATCAATAATTTCGATAAGTCATCAAGAACTATTATAATATCCAACTGTTGCCTCTAGTCTAAAAATAATAGTAATCTTCGTTGTAGACTGTTGCCCAACTGATACCCTTGATGCACGTTCTCTGCATGGGAATAGAGATTTACAAGAATATTGAGTATGGCCGACCATTAAAAATGGTCGGAAATGTTCAAATAACCGTCAATAAAAAGGGTCGAGGAATGTATTGTCGCTATTGAGTTTTCTCAACCATTTTAGGACAATACAGTCGGGAAAAAGGAGAACCACCACTTGACATTTGGTTATTTCTCTCGTATGTTTTTGACTGTCAAGAAAGCTTTTGCTCGATCATTACAAATAAATGGTTGACGAAAATATTTACGTCGACTGGTATTTAGGCGATCGACTAAGATCATATTCTCGATCGTTTATCAATAACGGTTGATAATGTTTGTATTGTCATCTGTTTGTGAACGAACGAGAATATTTTGGACCGTTCATATATAACGGTCGAATATTCCAATATTCTCATCCGATTTCAAATGGTCGAGAATATTAATATTGTTGACGTTTCTTAAATAACGGTCGACAATAGTAATATTTTCATCCGTTAAAAACGGTCGAGAAAGCGTTTTTTTTAAATGTGTTTAATTTATGTGGAAGACCTGTAAATAACTACAACTCTAGTAAAAATATAATCAATCACACAACTTAAAACACTTTTGCATATAATTAAAACACACGAAATTAAAATAAAAATTTCATATATAAAATAACGTATACAGAGTTCATTACAAACGATAATGTATATAAAAAATACAATCATACTCTGACACCAATGCCTCCAGCACCGCTACCACCTAAATAGTCGTCATCATGGCGATCTCTATACTGATGAAGGGACAGGTGATCAATACCTCCCTTCTTAGGTAATGCCAGCAGCTCCTTGATGGTATTGTTGGATTCTTTGGTTTGCATCGCGTTGTCCTTGACTAGCGTCATTAGCTCATCGATCCACTGGTCATTCTTCTCGTCTTTGCGGCATAATACCGCAATCTCTTTCCTCATCTCATGCACCTCAGCTGAAGAAGATGATGCTCCCCTTCTCTCATACCACCCTGAGACGGTCTCGCTCGTTCCTACGCTACGGACGTACCTGCCATGCTCAGGTGGCATGACGGTCCGGTAGGCCTCCTCTGCTGTCAGTAGCTACTGAGCTGTAGCAGAGTTGGCATCTTCAGGATGATGCATTAAGTTGATCATATTATCCTGAAAGATATTGAATTATGTTAAGTAATTTCATTTAATTATATAATTACGAAATCAAATAAAAGTATTGTCTTTTTTAACTTATGTATCTCTGTTGATATGTGTCGTGAAGCCACTCTCTATTTTCGTCATCACTCATCTTGCTATGAATGGCCTCATATAGTCTCACCCGATCAAGCTGGGCACCTTAATGCTTAGCGGACTACAATAATTTGAAACAGTTAATTTTAACAAAATTAGAAATTTCTGTAAGGTTTAAAAGAAAATAATAATTAAAGGTACTTAGGTATATGGATTTCATTGAGCTTATGCTTCTCCTACCCAAGACATGGTCTTCGGTGGAGTCTTAGCCATATCTTCCTTATTCTTCTTAGCCTGATCATGGAATAAATGTATAATTTATCAACTAAGAAATTAGTTAATTAGATGAAAACATATGAAATACTTTTACCTACATCGCTGGATCATACCAATGCTCGAATACTTCCAAGTGTGCGATTGTATCAAAAGAGGCATATTATGCATTACCTCATCATGATTTCTCTTCTTATAATACTAAAAAATGTAATTGTAATGTTTGAATTATGGTAAAGGAAATAAACAAATATAGTTAAAATTTTTCTTTTACCTTATTCTTCAACTCCAATCTCCAATCTTTATGAATCTTCGCTGCGTGCTTACGGATATATTTGGCGATAGTTGGATCATCACCCCAATTGAAGGTGGCCTGCATTAGTAAGAGAACAGAAATTGTTACATAATTTAAACTTATATAAAGCAATGTATATAAGTGATTAATTTTTATCAATTACCTCTAACTCTCGAATGAGTTGCATTTTCAAGTCGTTTGGTACCTTCCTCCAATCGAAGTAGGACAGTGGGATGATCGCCTTCGTCAGCGTACCCAGTCTGCTAACGAATGGAGGATAGTCCACACCCAGTTTGCTGACGAATGGAGGATAGTCCACTACTTCCCCCGCTAGTGTGATCCGCAGTGAAATGCAGACCCCATGCGGAATTCTCTCTAAGTCCTTATTCTACGTTGGGCATCTTCCCCTACATGCACCTATAAGACAGAATTATAACATAAAATTAAATAACAAAGAAATAAATAAATCATAACATTTACCAAACCTTAAATTCATACCTAAATTGTGAAAGGGTGGTGGTGAAGAACGTCTCGATTGAGAAGGATCTGGGTCAGTCATCTGCTCTGGCTGATCATCCAAGCCAACGTCCTCCTCATCAACTGAAGTACTATCCTCCTCCACCTCATCGGCAGTTGCATCCTCCTCATAGTCAGAATCCTCTGCTGGTAGATCCGTTGGAGGAGGCATCGGACTCTTCCCCTTCCCCCTACCTCCCCACCCCTCACTCTAGAAATATCGAGTCACACCTTCAGGCCTCAAAAACTGCTGGCGAGGTGACTGTGGCTGAGTGGGTTGCCGCCGACGGTGAGCCTGAGCCTGAGGCTGCTGGCAGGAGGCCTCAAGCTGCTAAGGGGGGGCCTCAGGCTGCTGGGAGGCCTGAGCCTCCTCCCTACGACTCCTATTAGCCTTATTCTTGAAAATAACCTCCGTAAAAACATCACAAATAATCAGATAGTTTTTTAAAAAGTTCGGTAGCATTTTCCCTATATGTTGTGATATTTCAATAATCTTGTATAAGATAAACATACAAATAAATGAAAATGAAATAAGCATATATAAATGAAACTGAAAATGAAATAATATCTCTCTTCCCCTTTCCCCTTCCCATCCCTCCATATCCGTTCCCCTCCCCTCCATTTCTCTTATCTTCCCCTTCATTTCCCTCCACATTTCCCTTCCTCCTTCTCCTTCTCTTTCCCCCTTCTCCTTCCCCATCCCTCCATTTTCGTTATCCTCCCATTCATTTCCCTCCACTTCTCATTCGCTTTCTCCCTTTCCCTTTCCCCTTCCCATCCCTCCATTCCCCTTACCCTCCCCTTCATTTCTAAAATGACCCGTTACCTTGTAGTTGGTTAAGACGTCTGGAGTTTCAGTTAGACGTCTGGACACAGGCCCAAACGTCTGAAAGTGGAAAAAAGTCGAAACTTATTTTCCCACCGCACGCGCGTGACACGTGGATGTTCTCTCTCTCCTATCGCCTCTCACCCGAAACCCTAATACCCGACCCTATTTAAACCCCCCTCTCCTCCCCACCCTCACCCCTCACCACCAGCCATCGCTACCTCCCTGTCTGGACACCCCCATGCAGTCGCAGCAAGGAGGAGTGAGGCCGAGCAAGGATCGACGAGGGTGAGCAAGAGAAAACAAGAAGGAGAAAGAGGAAGAGCGTGAGAAAGGAGGACCAAGGTCGGTGGACCTTCAGGGAGCTCGTGTGGAGTTGGAGAGCCTCGCGCGAGGCTCGGGGAAGCTTTGACGGAAGCTCAGCGGAGCTCGGAGGGAGCTCGCACGGCCGGTGGCGGGCACGCACACGAGGGCTACGTGGCCTCCCAGCCCTCTGTAGCTGCTACGATGTGCTGCAGACGGCATTGCGAGGAGAGCAGCGTTGCGGAGGAGGTTCTGGTACTGGAGCATCGACCAGACATCCGTAGCGGCAGCAGGACGTCCGGGACTGGAGCCGGACGTCTGAAAGCACGTTGGGCGCTAAGGTTAGTCGTGTTGCACGAGATCTGCCCATGAAAACTCATGCATGAGCTAAAAATGGGGTCTGTGCTCAGCAATCAGGTGCAGAGCGTCGGGAAGGAGCGGGGTGCACACTTTGAGGTGACTTTTGGATGTCTGATCGCATCGTCAAACATTCGAAGGTACTTTCAGACGACCGGAGGCAAAGTCCGACGTAAGGAACTTCCTTCAGACAGTCGCGGAGAGATCCGAACGTCTGAGGAACCCACAGGAGACACAAGGCAAGATCTGATGTCTTTTAAGACGTCTGAGACTGTTGACTGACGAATGACTATGTGTTCGCAATTGGATTTGAAAACCCGTCGTTGCAGTTCGAGTCGCGAAGAAATCTGTTCAACAAATAAAATTTATACCGAAAAATCTGTAAAGAAATTCAGGGTCGAACACAGGGAGGCTACGTCGATCAAAATTCGTAATTATATTTTTGCATTTTTGTTTGAAGGGTGAAATAATCACAATGGAAGCAATATAGACAATAAGAGAGAGAGAGAAAGAAAGAACAATCACTTGATATTGCATAATGTTTTACAACTAAGAAAGCGAGAAATGATTACACTAGAAAGTGAGAAATTATTACAACTAGAAAGCAGGAAAATTCTACTCTAGAAAGCAGTAAAAAGAATGGGAGAGAGAAGTTATTCTCCTCGATGATCGCTTGGAGGGCAAGTTGGACGGGACAACACTTGGAAGATGAGGAACGGAGTGGGAAGAAGGAGGACGAAGTAGGAGGAACGGGAACAAAGCAGCACGTCCTCGTCGTCGTGAGATCCGCTTCCGGAACAGGGGCGAAAACTTGGTTTTAGCTCTTGAGGAGCATCCCAGGTGTAGGACAAGCTTCTCTTAAGCTTTGGAGAGGGAGAGAGGAGAAGGAAGGGATGAGAAATTCGTATGGTAGGGGTCTCCTTTTATAGTTACAAGGAGTGGGGGCATTTTGGACATTACAACATTAAAAACATTAATTCAGGACCTTTAGTAAAGGCCTGAACGTGGCCGATGTGCATGCGCCGCGTGCGCGCCCCCTCGCCTTCGCGCTCTCAATGCATACACACGACCGCGCGCGCTCAGCCGTATGATCAAGAGATTGGACGGCTTAAACTGCCCTCGCCAGCGCCGCGCGCCCGCGTGAGATCGGGCATTTGCGCTGCACGTCTGATCCCATGTGGACACTATCAATTGATTCGCGCCGTCGAATCCCCATCGCACGACTCCAATTGCACGCTCGCATGTAGCAGATGCAGGATCGAACGCGCATCACGCGCTCGCGCAAAGCGCTTGACCGTTGCACTGAGCGTGGGCTTGCATCGCGCGGATGAATTTGCGTGCGCGTGCTTGATCCAACGGCCCAGATTGCACGTTGGAGACTCTTTGGAGAGGCAGCGGCAGTCCTGAGGGCCAGTTGGGCGGCTGGGATGGCGCCACGTGGCGCCATCTTGGTGTCCATCTTCTGAGTGTTGTAAACAGTGCCATGGGTGTTGGATTTGATCGATTTTTGCGCCGTTAGGCTGCGATCGTCGATCCAAACCCATCCGTGCAGTCGGATTTGTTGTCTGAGGTGTGAATTAACATCATCTTGGCCCTTGATCTTTAGGGTTCCTTGATCTCTATCTGGTGCTACGGATCTTCGATCGGGGTGATCTTGGAGTCGTTGAACTCCAATAGTCGCTCTAATCAGATCCGTATGATTGGATCTTCGATCCTTGGCCCTGATTAACATGTTACCTTGTCCCTAGCCATAAAAAGGAGACAATTAGTCTATAATTTGTACAACTTGACCTAAATTCATGATTATGCATGTTATGCACTATTTACAATGTATAATGCTAATGTGACACTAGGAACATGCATTAATAGATATTTTAGGTTAATCAGATGTATGCACATCACACCCCCATGCTTATCTTTTGCTAGTCCCTAACAAAAACTACATGTTATTTATAAAAGAATTAGGTTGAATTATTAGGGCACAAATCATTTTTAACATTAAGAAATTTTTACTTAGGACCTGAACTTTCAAAGACACAACAACGCCTGGGTATCTTCCAAAATGCAGACTGCCTCAAGCCCTCACCTTATTCAAAGAATGATCTCTTTTTCTCTTTTAATTCTTTTCTAATTTTTTTGGATTTTTGAGTTTAGGGTTACAGAGTGGCTTTCTACAGCCACTCAAGCCACCCAAGATTTTATGAGAACCCCAAGTTCTAAGCATCTTTTTATAAATGTGATAGACTCGTTGATTGGCAATCAGAACAGACTTCGGGTTTCTATGCCCCTAGGTGACCTTAAAAAGAGAGTTCTGCCTAAAGGTGTATCTTTACGACCGGTAGCTTTTTCCCTACTTTTATTTTTTAATGAGGTCAACACAAGGGTGAATCCAGTGTATATCTCTCCAGCTTATTCTACTTCTCCGCTTCTTCCTAAGTGTTTTGGGAATTTTTAGTGTATTTCTTGAGCTAGGTTCTAGATAATCGGTCGATGAGCTGTTACCACCGACAACTAGTCAGCCATACTCGTGCGGCGAAGTGTGGCTTATTTCTTTTTGTTTCTTTTTCTTTCTTTTTCTTTTTCTTTTCTTTTTGACTTTTTTTTTCCTTTTAAGTAGGTGGCTTCCCTGGTATAAGATTAACCTAAAGGCAACAAGAAAAGAGTGGTCCAGTAAATGGGCTCTGGACAACCTACCTATGGGCTGTTACCCACGATAACTTGCCAGCCATATCACCCTACAAGGTTCATTAGCTACCCAATTTCTGTTAAAACTACAGAACAACGAGTCAATGACGAATAGTGTATAGATGCTTAGACTTAAAGTTCCCTCAAATCAGAGGGCGGGTTGATAAGTCGTGTACTTATCACCTAAACTTATTTAATCAAATTAAAATAAAATTCAGGATGGTGAGAACTCGATAACAAATCCACATTTTAGTGGATACCCGGGCTGATTAAGCCCAAAGACCTGAAGGGTCTTAATATTCAGATCCTACTATAATATTTCCTAAGATTGAAAGGTTCTAATGTCCAAGTATTCCTTCCTAAAAGAAAAATAGTATATATATAAGAAAATAGGTAGAATTTACAAAAATTTCATAGAGCTGACAAAATGATTCAGAAATGAATCCACCTCCCCATGCCTAGTTTGTGTAATGTCCGAATTGAGAATAAAAGACATGAAAGGAAGGGTGGAGTATAGAAGATATCACCTGAATATGAAGCTCGGGTTAGCTCTGAGTCAAACTGTACAACTGTTGAGTTTAATGCCATCAACTGGGCGAAGTCCAGCCAAAGAAGTCACAACATGGCTAGAACAACCGTGTCTGAGACGGGTTCTAGAATAGTTCAGTCAATAATAGGCTTCAGACGTTGACTGTTGACTTTGAATGAATTACCTGTCTTCGGGTCAAGGATCTGAATAGCTACGTTTGGAAATATCTGATCGATAATGAACGGGCCGTTCCATTTCGACCTAAGTTTTCCAGGAAAGAGCTTAAGTCGAGAATTGAATAGCCAGACCTTCTGGTTCGGCTCAAAGCTCTTGCGGGAAATCAATTGGATATGAAGAGCTTTGGTCCGAGCCTTATAGATCTTGGCATTCTCATATGCATCATTTCTAAGCTCCTCCAACTCAGATAGTTGGAGTTTCCTGGTCATCCCGGCTAAACTCAGATCTAAATTACACTGTTTGATTGCCCAGAATGCCCTATGTTCAATTTCTATGGGTAAATGGCACGCCTTTCCATATACCAGACGAAACAGAGACATGCCAATGGGCATTTTATACGCCGTACAGTAGGCCCAAAGATCATCATCAAGCTTTTGAGTCCAGTCTTTGCGATCAGACCTAATTGTTTTCTGCAGAATATTCTTGATCTCCCGATTGGAGATCTCGGCCTGTCCATTCATCTGAGGATAGTAAGGTATGGAGATTCTGTGATTAACCCCGTATTTTGCCACCAAATTACGGAATTGGGCATTAGTGAAATGAGTGCTACCATCGCTGATGATGACCCTCGGAATCTCGAACCTGCTGAAGATGTTCTTCTTGACAAAATCGATGACCACCTTGTGGTCATTGGTTCAGGTGGGAATCACCTTAATCCATTTAGACACGTAATCAACAGCGACGAGAATGTACTGATGTCTAAATGAAGGGAGGAAGGGTCCCATGAAATCGATGCCCCAAACGTCGAAGATTTCGATGGGAAGAAACGAGTTTAGAGGCATCATATCTCTCTTGGTTATGCTCCCAAGTGTTTGGCATCGGGAACACGGCCTCAAGAAATTCTGGACATCCTTGAATAAAGACGGCCAATAGAATCCGGATTGCAAAATTTTTGCAATCGTCTTTTTCCTGGAGAAGTGTCGGCCACATGTAGATGCATGGCATAATTCGAGTATACTCCTGAATTCGTTCTCTGGAACGCATCGGCAAATAATTTGATCAAAGTCGATGCGGTACAGTTCAGGGTCCTCCCATAAGTAATATTTGGCCTCAGATTTGAGTCTATCCCATTATTGCTTGGTCCAATCCTGTGGGATTTGACCAACGGTCAAATAATTAACGATGTCAGCAAATCACGGGGTTTGGACACCTGAAACTATAAGGATGGTTTCGTCTAGAAAAGTATCGGCAATCGGAATGTCCGGACGAGAAAAATCACTCAGAAATCTCGACAGATGATCCGCCACCGCATTCTGTACCCCAAATTTATCATGATTTCGAGATCAAATTCCTGAAGCAGAAGAATCCAACGAATAAGCTAGGGTTTGGCATCCTTTTTGGCCAAGAGATGTCTCAAGGCCTAGTGGTCAGTATATATGATGACGTGAGACCCTAAGAGATAAGCATTGAATTTCTCCAAAGAAAATACTACGGCTAGTAACTCCTCAGTAACAGTGTAATTCCTCTGGGCCTCGTCCCGAGTTTTACTTGCGTAGTAGATGACAGAAGGCTTCCTATCATCTTTCTGACCCAAAACAGCCCCGACCATGTAATCAGAAGCGTTGTTCATCATCTCAAAAGGGGTTGTCCAAACTGGTGGTTGCAACAGCAGAGCATAAGTGACTGCCGTTTTAAGAAAATCAAATGCCTTACAGCATGATTCGTCGAAATCAAACGGCATTTCTTTGGCAGGAACATTGCTCAGAGGACGAGCAACCTTCGAAAAGTCCTTGATGGATCTCCTGTAGAATCCCACATGACCAAAAAATGATCGAATTTGTTTGACAGATGTGGGAGGGGGAAGTCTAGCAATAGCATCAACCTTAGCTTTGGACACTTGAAACCCGTAAGCATCCGTCAGTCAACATTTTGGCACCGTTGCCAAGGATTCGCTTCCGAAACGGGGGCGAAAACCTGGTTTTAGCTCTTGAGGAGCATCCCGGGTGTGAGACAAGCTTCTCCTAAGCTTTGGAGAGGGAAAGAGAAGTAAGGGATGATAAATTTGTAGGGTAGGGGTCTCCTTTTATAGTTGCAAGGATTGGGGGCATTTTGATCATTACAATATCAAAAACATTAATATGGGACCTTTAGTGACGGACTTAACCGTCACTAAAGGTCTATCGCGGGTGACGTGTGCGCACGTTGCGCGCGCCCGCTCCTCTTCCTCACCCTAACGCCTGCACACGTTTGGATTGATCTCAGCCGTCCGATCGTGAGATCGAACAATCGAAATCAATCCTCACAGGAGTCGTTTAAAGCGCCTCCGCCGCACGCCCGAGTGCGATGAGGCGTGCAGACGCGCATACGCGATTAAAGAATCCTCCACGTGCCACGTCTCCTCCCCTCGGCTGCCCAATCTTCATCTAACAGTCCAATCGCGCCAATGCCCGCACCCGTCTAAATTGAGGCGCTCAGCGTGGCTCGATCGCGTGACCCCTCGCTCGCTCATAGGGAGGCGACCGCTGCACTGAGGCCTTCACTTTGTTGCGTGGAGAGATTAAGCTCGCGCGATCTGCAACTGTTGGATGGGCATCCAACGATGGAGATTCATCAAATGGGTGAAGAAAAAAAGCAGAGGCGGGTCCTTGGGGCCGGTTGGGCGGCTGAGATGGCGTCACGTGGTGCCATCTTGGCCGTCCATCTTCTATGAGTTGTAGATGGTGCTACAGATGTTGGATTGGATCGATTTTCGCGCCGTTAGGCTGCGATCATCGATCCGAACCCATTCGTGTGGTCGGATTTGTCATCTGAGGTGCGGATTAGCACCATCTTGGCCCTTCATCTCTAGGGTTCCTCGATCTCTATTTGATAGGGCGATCTTGGAGTTGTTGAACTCCAATCGTTGCCTTAATCAACTCTGTATGGATGGATCTTTGATCCGATGCCCCGATTTACAAGTTGCCCTATCCCTGGCCATAAAAGGAGATAATTAACCTAAATTTTATACAAACTACCCTAAATGCAAGGTAATGCATGTTATGCAATATTTATAATATGCGATACAATTCTATGCCTAAGAACACATGTAAATAGACAGTTTATATGATATAAACATGTTTACATTAAGGACTAGTCCCAGACATCTAATTTTGGACAGTAACCGTGTTTTTGACCCATTCAGGGCCCAAACGGAATCGGATTTCTGCAAACGAAGTACCGTTGTTTTCCACTTAAATTTCTCTACATGTTAGTGTTGAGTACCTACTATTTTTGACCCATCTGATGTGAATTAGTCGCTGGTACAGGTTGCTCGCCGGTGGCATGTTCGGGGCTTGCGGAGACGACGAGATTTGCGGTGCAGGCCCCTATTGCTCCCGTGATACCTGGTGGAGTGGTTTAATTTAGTTGGTAATATTTAAATAAGAATGTGCTTGTTTGGAATAATTTGATCGAACTCTAGGATGTGGAATGAACCCTAGGGTAGAAATGTACGAGCCTGTTTCAAGCTATACTGTTTATTTGAATGCTTGTTTAAAAATAATTTACTAGTAATGATATTAGTGTAATTATGAGATACTATTTTAGACATGAAAATACGAGCTACTTGTATGTGATGGAAAATTGAGAATTTGGATAGTGTGATCCAGATATTGATAATGAGATGAATATGAGCATGAATCCTACGGGGAATTAAGAGTAAAACTTCTGTGTATGAAAGGAATCTGGTATGTAGACGGGAAGTGAGCTGGCCCTTGTATATACGGTAACAAGGAGAGCGACTGTCCCTTTTATTGTAGAGGGGGAGCTAGCCACCCCTTGGGTTGAGACCCGTGGTAGGACTGGTCACTCTACACCGACTCTTGCTTGGCCCACGCGTACGTAGTACCGAAGTGTGCTACTAGTGTAGGGAGGGACCTAGCTGCCCCACGGGGCTCAGGGTTAGGACTAACTGATGAGAGCCTCATCATAAACACTAACTGGTACAATTTGATCTAAATAAGTATGAAAAGGCTCCTACAAAACCTAAAGAAAACACTAACTCATAGAATTCTAAATTGAAGAATAAAATAAGTCATAAGGGGTAAAACTGTAATTTTACCAATGTAGTACACAATCAGGGTGTCTAAGGGTCTAAACACAGGTCAAATGAGCTCAATAAGGAAGGAAGTGGGATGATTTGATCTGAAAAGGGTTATAGCAACTTCTAGGAATTAAATGACATTCTGTAACTCTAAAAATAAATCTACTTTAATTCATGAGGTTCTAGGAAGAATAAAAATAAACTAAACCCTCTAAAATTCATGGAAAAATACTCCCTACGAGTTAGAACCTTCAATTTGTCCTTTGCAACCTATCTTGACCTAAATTGAGAACCATGCCCAATTTGTGACCTAATTTAGGTTTTTACGCAAATTAATCAGTCAAATGTGGTCAAACCTAAAATAAAATTACACCATTGAATTCCTTAGGTTTAAATTAGGTTGGTACAAAAATTTGGACCTAAGAGAAGATCATCTTGACCGACTTTACAAATTGGTCCTCTTGAATTACTTTTTACCCTTATCTTTTTAAACCTTGCATTTTGCCCCCTATCTTCTCCTTCGTTCTTTGCAGAACGGTCCTCCTTGCCACCCCACATAGGCACCATACCTCCGGCGACCTTGCGTGGAGGTTGGCACCACACAGGGTATGGGGACCGCTCTCAGGAATGAACGGGGGGGTTCCCTACGTCGTGCTCTTTCGCAGGGACCCTCCCCTTTGACCTGCGGCTGCCCATGCCTCTCGTGCAGACGCACGACAGGCATGGGTCTCCATCTCCGACCATCTCCAACAAACTCCCCACGTTGCTCCCTCGAGATGCTCTCCTCGCCAGCACCTTTATAAGGAGCGGCGGGGGCAGCCTTTTCCCTCAAGCTCGTTTTGTCCAAAGAGAACCCCCCCTACTTCATCTCCTCTCACTCCGGTCAGATAGCCCAAGCTTCCGGCGATCTTTCCTCCTCCTCCTCGTCGCTCTGCTGCCATACCTGTAGCAGAGCTCTCTCTGCCTTGTCTTCCCATGCCAGGCCGCACTAGCTGGCGCCTCCAACCCCTCTCCTCATCGCCGTTACCCCCCTTCTGGGCACCTTCGTCCCCAACTCAGGCAGGCATGCGTCGGGTGCCCCTCTTTCCCTCTTCGTCAATTAAGTAGGTAAAAACCTTCCCCTTTCTCTCTCTGTTATTTTCCCCTCTTAAATTGGCACTTTTAACCCCTCGACTGCCGTTACCACCTCCATCTGCACCACCTCTGGCCACCAACTCCGGCGAGATCGTTCCACCTCCACAGGCCATTCCACCCCTCACCGACATGCCCAGAAGCTCCCCCTCACCCCACTCAAGCATTTCCCCCACTCACACCACCACTCCACACACTCAGAGCACCCCCCGAACACACCCACCTGCAACTCTGCAGTGTGCCCTAGGTACACGGCCATAGGCACCTTCCCGCCACGCCGACCCCCGCACCACCTTCGCGGTTCTCTGGCGAAGCTTCCTGAGCTGTCTAACGTGCCCGTGAGGCCGTTTTCGTGCTTTTAGGTCTCGACCTCCTCGTCGCCATTGACGGACAGCAGGAGCTGCTTAGCGAGTAGCTCCCGGTCCCTTCAGCACCAGGCGCAGGTCCCAGGCAACACGGGACACTTCCGCGAGGGTGCCCAGGTTCTCAATTGGGGTCGCGAGCCTTCGCTGTTGCCCCAATTGCCGGAAGCTTTCTGCTTGCGGGTGCGCGGAGCGGAGGTGGGACTTTAGTCCCACCTCAGAAGTGTGTGGCCACACGCACACACATAAATTGTAAAAGTGCTATTAGCCAATCGCCTCCGAATACATATGGGGTGAGGTCCCTTACCTAATCACCGCCCTCATCCGTGAGCTCATCACACGGATCTGGCGCGACCCAACCCGACACCCTCCTATGCACTCCTCGCGCACCACCCACTCCGGTGCGCCTGGACCCGGGCACGCAACCTGACCCGATTACCCGACTCTAGGAGAGAGTACCAAAGAGTGATCCAGAGAGAGAGAGAGATGCAGGAAGAGGGTAGGGTAGGTTTTGCGCTAAACTTGTGTATGTGTGCAGGGAACAGGTGCTGCTGAAGAGAAGAAGGAAGGAAGAAAGAAAGAAGAAGAGGAAGAGCAGTGGCTGGGACTTAGCCGAAGAGAAGAAGGAAGGAAGGTGAGGTCGTAGCGAAGAGAAGAAGAAGGAGCAGAAGAAAAGAAGACAACAGGGGCACTGTAGCAACAGCGCAGTTAAGACGTCTGATTTCTGAATCAGAAGTTGAAAAGAAAGGAAGGAGTGAAGCAGAAGAGAAAAGCAGAGGACAGGCCAGAGAAAAAGAAAGAGAAAAGAGGAGGGAACCTCTGTAGCAAAGAAGAAGAAGACGCAGAAGAAAGAAGAAAATCAGAGAAGAAGAGAAGAATAAGGACATAGCAGCTGAAGAAAGAAAGAAAGAGAAGGAAGCCTCTGCAGTAAAGAAAAAAAAAAGAAGAAAGAAGAAGATAGCCTAACGAAGAGAACCAGCTGAAAAGGAGAGGAGAGAAGAAGAAAAAGCCAAGAAGAGAATTTTTGCTCTCTCTCTCTCCTTTGTCTTAATTTTTGTAAAATAATATTGTGAATTCATATGCTTCTGGAATCATTGTTTGCTCCCTGAGTTCGACCTTGGAAAACTTTTAATTCCGAGTAATAAATTGTAAACTGGTAGTAGCTTTTCGTGATATACTACAACATCTAGAACTTTAAAATAACACGAAACCCTAAGCAGCGAAGATCGCGACCACTAGCCAACCTACATCGACTTTTAAGCCCTCTGGGCAAACTGCGGTAGTTGGACGAGGGTACGCAGACTGTGGAGGGGCAAGGCCCTTGTTTGGTTCTAATGAGCAAGACCCCTGTTCTGAGAGGACAAGGCCCTATACTGTTCCGTGTTGTACTTTAGGCATACCCACTAGCGGAAATGACTAACCGCATGCTAGTGCGGGGTAGCTATTCGTGCACTTATCACGTGTGCCGTAGTCACCGCTACATCGCGATAGTGACCTCGGGGTGGTTGATTGGGTGTAGGACTACCACGGGGGACTCTCCCGACCAGGAGAGCACCACGTGTACCTTCTACTCCACGGAAAAAATTGCAATCAAGATCGTTCCCATGAGGAACAAGCAAGATCAAGAAATACTTGGATCCTTTGTGAAATAAATGAACCAGAAATACATAGATAAGATAAATAGAAATGAGAATAAAACCTGGTTGCTTATTTTGCTTTACTTGCATATAAATAATGTAAATGCCACTCTACTCAGCGTTCGTTGACTCTGCCTTTTCGTAACCCTATTTAGGACCAGGAGTTGAGCAGCACGAGTTTCCAACTACAGAGGGTGCTGGGCCCAACCGAGCCAACCGTAGTCATTTCTTTCCCGCTCTGTAGTTTTCTACTGTTGTAGTGAGTAATAGATATCTATTTTACTGTTCCTGTTACTTTCTGTCTTCTATTCCGCTGTGTTGTTGTAATGGCATGTGTTACTTTGTTGAGACTTTTAGCTCTGTTGTTTCTTTACGTCTCGTTTTTCCTTATGCTTAGTTATATTGCATGTGTGAATGTAGTTTATTTCTTGCTTTTGGTTATTTCTCCCTGGACGACTAGGTCTTGGAATTAGTCGAGGCGAGCCGGTCTCGGGTTCTGTAGGGATCCGGGAACAGGGTTGTAACAATTTCCCTCTCGTTTTCCCTTCCTCTTTCCTTTCCTCTTTCTCCATTCGCCTTTATCCTTCCCATCCCTCCATTTCCCTTTCTCCTTATTCTTCTCCACATTTAACAGAAAACATTCAATATACAAAAAATAAATAAATGCATCATTCCACAAAAAAAATAAATCTAAGTGGGCACACCCCGCACAAAAAATAAACCTAAGTGGGCACACCCCGCACAAAAAATAAACCTATTAGGCACACCCCACATTTAACATTATAACAGCATTTTAAAGAAAAAAGTAGTAAGAAACTCACCATAGTGACGAAATGATCCACAAACTATTCACAAATAGTAGGAAAATGCGAAGAACCTATATGAGAAGGCAATAAAATAAATTTCAATTTTGCATTATAAATGAACATAAATTTTGATAAAAGATAAAACAATTTAAAGGAAATTTAAGCAAAACAAACAACTAAGAATTTCTTAGATTATTTATATTTATGGTTATGGATTAATACTTTTAACAAATTACCTTATATGTCAATGTCAGTTGCATCAGGAGCAAGTTCTTCACTTTGTGGGTTTTGTTGATATACTTCAGATTCAACATCTGGGTGTAGATCTTTTCCCGCATCATATTGTTCACGCGGTTGAGCTCTAACTGGTATAATCCACCAATTTCTGATATTATTAGTGAAACGCTGACGGCAACCGGGTTTTATTGTTATAGCGTTGTAGTATAGCCAGTTATTGCCAACATTTCAAATATATAAATTTTTTACTCGGAAAATAAAAGAGTTCCCGAGGTCGAACTCAGGGAGCAAGTTGTATTCTAGAGATATACATGTTTCTTTTACAAAAAATAAAGAAAGAGAGAAAGAATTTGTTGTCTTTTCTTCTTTTCTCTTTGCTTCTCCTCGTCTCAAATCTTCTGTTATCCTCTTCTTCTTTATCTGCAGTGGTGATGTTCTTCTTCTGCAGTGGTGATGTTCTTCTTCTTCCTTCAGCTGTTCCTGCTCTTCTTCTTTGAGTTCTTCCCTGTGTTCTCCTCTGCCTCGCCTTCTTCTGTTGTTCTTCAGATCTCCTTCTTTCTTCTTTTCTTTTTCCTGTCAGGACGTCGTCTCTCCTTCTTTCTTCTTTTCCCTTCAGGACGTCGTCTGATTTTCCAATCAGACGACTTAAACCGCTTGTTGCTACAGTGTCTCCCTCAGCTTCCTTCTTCTTCCGCGGTCCTTCTTCTTCACCTGTGCCTGCACACTTCAGAGTTTACGTCAGAGGACAAAACCTACTCTACCCTCCCCCCCCCCCCCCCCCCCCCGCGTCTCTCTCTCTCAGAAACCGCTCATGGGATAGCTCTCCCAGAGCTGCCGGGTAGTCGGGTACGGGGCGCGCCCGGGTCCAGGCCCACCGGCGTGCGTGGTGGGCGAGGAGTGCAGGTCAGTCTAAGTAGGGTCGGGTCAGGTCCGCGGGGCGTGAGCGCGGACGAGACCGGGTAACCGGGCGGGTGAAGGGGACCTCACCCCGTGTGCTGAGGCAGTAAGGCTTATTCACAAAATCAATTTAAACGGTGAAAGAGTTGTGAGGCTTACCGATGTGGGACTAAACGGAGGCCTCTCCTCGCGTGCGCCTGCTGGAAGACCGCGGCCTTGCTTTTGCAGCTGCAGCTTCGATTTGCGTCGGTTGCTGGCTGGCTGCCTTCGCAGGAATCCCCGTAATCCGCAGCAGCTGGAGACCTGGAGTCCTCAAGCCTGGAGCGCGGGAGAAGCTGCTTCAATGTGGCGTTAATGGCGGTCGAGCCTCAGAACCTGTCGGACACGAATATGGCCTCTCGGCCTGATCAAACTACTGGGGAACCTTCGCCGTGGCACGGCGAAGGTGTGGAGCTGTGCGGCAAGCCGCAAGGTGGTGTCTGGCGGCAGCCCTAGGTTGGACTGCAACCGGAGAAATGGGTTTGTTTGGGGGAGCGTTACGGAGGTGTGGAGTGGCAGTGGAGGGGTGGGGGGTGCTCAGTGTGATGAGGCGGAGGTTCGGTGAGGGTCGGCGAGGCGTGTGAGGCTGTGGAGCGATGGGGGCATCTCGCCGGAGGGTGGCCGGAGACGAAGGGGGTGACGATGGTTAGGGTCGGTCGAGGGCTTAATCAAATAAAAGACAGTGAGGAAAAGAAAGAGGGGGAGATGGGGAGGAGTTCTGACCTAACTACGGGGACGAAAGGGGAAGCAGCAGGGCGACAGTCGTATCGACTGTCGCCGGAGAAGAAGATGCCCAGGGGAAGGGGCGGCGGCGAGCAGAGAGCCGGAGAGGCGCCAGCTGGGTACGGCGTGGCGCGGGAAGAGCAGGGGAAGAAGTCTCTGCTGCTGGTATTGCGGCAGAGCGAAGAGGAGGAGGAGGAACCGCCGGAGCTGGTGGGCGTCTGCCGGAGTGAGAGGAGAGGAAGGTTGGGGGTTTTCTCCGTCAGATCCGAGCTCGGAAGAACGGTGGAGCGACGGGGGTATTTATAGGGACCGAATCAGGGAGGAAGGCGGAGGGAGACGACGTGTCTCCCTCGCCGGAGGACGCTGGAGATGGAAACCCATACCGTCCGTGCGTTCGCACGGCCAGTATGGCGGGTTACAGCGACCAGGGGGTGTCCCTGCGACGGCTGACGACGCAGGGCACCCCCGGTTTACTTGCCAGGCTCTCCCCCTCACCCTGCGCGGCGCCATGCTCCGCGCAAGGTCGCCGGAGCATGGTGCTGGCAGGTTTTGCAGGGGGGACCTGAACGCAAAGAACGAAGGAGAGTTAGGGGCCAAAACGCGAGGGTTCAAAAGTTGAGGGCCAAAAAGTAAATATATGAGGACCAAAGTGTAAAGTTGGTCAAGGAGGTTTCTTCTTAGGCTCAAGTTTTTATACATGACTAATTAGGACCTAAGGAATCTGATGGTGAATTTCATTTCTATATTAAACCTTGTTTGACCGGTCAATTTATGTGAAAACCCAAATTAAGTTATTAATTGGGCATGGTTCTCAATGTAGGTCAAAATGGGTTCTGAAGGCCAAATTGAAGGTTCTAAACCCTAGAGATTATTTTTCTATGAATTTTAGAGGGTTTATTCTATTTTTACTTTGCCTTGAACCTCGTGAATTGAAGTGGGTTGTTTTAGGGTTACAGATTATCATTTAGTTCCTTGGAATTGCTGTAGCCCTTTCTAGATCATCTCATCCTACTTTTATTCTTATTAAGTTGCTTTGACCTATGTTTGGACCCTGAATTACCCTGTATGCAGATTATACTGGTAAAATTGCATTTTTACCCCTTATGACTTGTTTTCTCCTTAAACTCAGAATTCTCTGAGTTAAGCCTTTCCTTGAGTTATGTAGGAGCTTTTATCCTTGGTATTAGGTCAAAATGAGCTAGTTATGGCTCATGATGAGGTTCTCATCAATTAGGCACGTAGAATACTTGTGCTTCCTAACAAGTTAGTGTGAAAGGTTTTGATGATTAGAGGATGCGACGGTTCTTACTTAAGCTCAAGAAACCATGTTTTTATCAACTTTGAATCCAATGGCTTCTTTAAAAAATCAAACCAATCACACCTGAATAAAACCACCTTACAGTCAAACTTGAAACTCATTTCCACAATCTCTTCAATTTGTCCGTAATACCCATCACAACCAGTGCTTAGGTCACAACTGATGGCAACTCCCACCTATTGCGTGGCCTTCGCATCATTAACGAATCGTACTCTAAATTTGAATCCGTTAATTATGTATCCCGAACGGTAACGTTCGTATGTCAAAAGTGTATTAGCAATTACATCAAAATCCTATACCCACCGTTAATCCCCATCTTCTTTCAGTTTATTTAAACGAGTCTTGAACCAATCAAGGAACTGCAAGTCGTGTGTAGATGACACAGAGGATGCTTTAAATTCATTGTAAAATTCATCCACTTCTGGAATTTGCTTCAGAATGTACAAGTGTGCTAATTGTCGGTCCATTTCCGAGATGGGCTTAACTTCCGTCCGGAGGATCGACCTTCCTCCGATGTTTAAATATGGACAGACAATTTTCATCATTACCATTAAATTCTCCTTCATAGTTCTGATCAAGACAATTAAATCAATTATCTGTTTCATTCATGTACATGGCACATAAGTTAATACATTCTTCTATAAGACAGCCCTCAACGATTGACCCTTCTGGCTTAGCCTTATTCAAGACATAATCTTTCAGTTTCTTCAAATATCGTTCAATTGGATACAACCATCTGTACTACACAGGTCCAGCAATTCTCACTTCATTCGAAAGATGAAGCGTGACATGAACCATCACGTTGAAGAATGCAGGCGGGAAAATCTGCCCCATTTTACAAAATGTGATTACAATTTGTGTATCCTAATAGTCTAGCAATTCGGGATCTAATGTCTTTGAATAGATGACTTTAAAATATCTGCTCATCTCTGTGAAAGAATCGATTATCGGATCAGGCATCACTACGCGTATCGCTAGTGGGAATAAGATTTCCATGTACACATGAGAATCATGACTTTTTAATTCAGTAATCTTCTTTTGCGCTTCATTTATGCAACGTGAAAGATACAATGAATACACATCTGAAACCCGAATGTCTTTAAGGAACGAGAAAATCCTTCACCTCTGCTCTTCGGTAAGACTGTATATATCTTTTGAAAAGTGAGACCCTCCTTCAATGTGCAACTCTAGATGAATACCCAAAATTTTCGTATCATTCCTTGTTTTAACTGTATCATTCGGGCTGTCTGTTAGGTTTAATAGATCAAGAATGTTGTCCGTTACATTCTTCACGATATGCATAACATCTAAATTGTGTCGCACTGTTATGGAAGTTCCATAAAAAATATGAATTTCTTCCTAAACCTTGAATGTCGCAAGGAAGTCAAGTCAGTCTTGAAAAAATGACCCAAACGTATTTCTCCAAGCTGTTGCAATGTCTCCATGATTTTCATCCTCGACAACCTAATAGAACATGTACTGAGTTTATTCTTTGGATTTCTCGACGAATACTGACACGCTTTACCACCAAATCTGTCCTTGAATTGTGAAGTTCGTCATCTGTGTTCAATGAGCAAAAACATGTTTTGCCTTAAGTAATAGAACTTCTTGCTTTCAGGCAATCTCAATTGATGAGTATCATCCATATAAATTGGGCAGGCAAACTTCCCCTTCGTACTCCATCCTGACAAATTCGCATATGCTGGAAAGTCATTGATTGTCCACAGTAATGCTGCATGCAACTGGAAGAATTGTTTCTTCAGTGCATCATATGTTTGAACACTACTATACCATAAGACTTTCAGTTCATCAATCAATGGTTGGAGATAAACATCAATTTATTTCCTGGTTGCTTAGGTCCTGGGACAAGGAGTGCCGACCTCATGAATGCAGATCGCATGCATAGCCATAAGGTAAGCTGTACGTCACCATGACCACCAACCATATGGAATATGATAGATACATGCTCTTGAATGGGTTGAATTCATCGCTTGTAAGACCTAGTCTCACATTTCGTGCCTCCTTTGCGAATAATGTGTGATTCTCATTAAATTTATTCCACTCATCAGAATCTGTTAGATGACGGATGCGCCCATCTTTCGAGTTATTATCATGATTCCATGACATCAATTTTGCTATTTTATTGGAAATAAATAGGCGTTGTAGCCTAGGGATCGTGGAAAATAACGGAGAACCTTCTCCGGTTGTTTCCTCTCGCCGGTGTTTATTGACTTACCCTTCTTATATCTCTTCTCACCACATTCAGAATAGTTAGTCAACCCTGAGTACTCATTTCTATACAGGACACAATCGTTACGACAGGATCAATCTTCTTGCATTTCAGTCTGAGCCCACGTATCTGCTTCTTCACATCATACCATGACTCAAGATACCCAGCAAGATTATTCAGCAGATTTCCAATGAATTCCAGAACCCTAGACAATAATTTCGTTGTGGCTCTATTCATCACTTTTGTCTGCAATAATTTTAGAAGGAATGATAACTTCGACACTGACGTTATTTCAGAAGCAATAGGATCTTCTGCTACCTTGACTGCATCGTACAACTCATTACAATCTTGGAATGTCTCATTGTCATCTGCATCCTCATGGTCTGCTGCTTTCATATCATGTAACATTTCATCCAATTCATCTCCTTGATTATCATCACTCCCTTCAAAGGCTTCAATTGTCTAATTTCTAACTTCCCTCATTTGCTCACCATGAGCTATCCAATTTATGTAATGCTGTCACCAACCGTTACATATGACATGCTTCAAAACTATATCCCGATCATAGAAAAACACATTCAAACAGTGTCTACATGGGCATAAAATCAGCAAAAGGAATACACCTCGTCTAAATGTCTTCCTATCATCATGAAATGCCCACTCCAAAATCACTCCACTTTTGTATTCGTGGTAATTCGAATTCATCATATTGATCCATGACTTATCAATGATAATTAACTTAAATGTAAAAGACAATCACTCATAAGTTGGATTCGAATAAGGAAAAAATTTGTATTTTAAGATTACTCATAAGTTAGACTCGAATAAAGAAGAAATGTGTATTTTAAGAAGATTTTCACTTCAAAAATCATCTTTGAAGATTTGATCACAACATTACTTCTTACATACAACTAGTGTTTGGAGAAATTTTGGCAGTATTTCCCCACACTTCTCTAGTATACCCCCTAAGACTAACCTTAACTACATTCCAAATAGACCCCACTAAAGGGTGCTTCGAGAACGGAGCTAAGATTAGTTGCTATACTAGAGAAGTGTAAGAAAATGCGGCCGAAATTTCTCCAAACACCAGCTACATGCAAGAAGTAACCCTAAGTTGATCAAATTTTTAAATACTCTCCTTTGTTCAAAACTTCTCTGAATAAAGGACGATGATACTTATGGCATGTTATAAAGACAACGCATCGTGCATGTAAGTGAGGCATACACACACTCTACATTATCTGTATAATGTGGTTATAAGTCTCGACGGACTAGTATTTTGACACAATTACATCCCTCCCACAACTTGTTACCTAGGGGTTAAAATTTCTATTGTTTGTCGTCACGTGCATCTAAATTTGTGCAAATGTATATATTTAGAAAGTTGTAATAAAAATTTCATAATCAAACATAAATATCAAATATCAAAGGCATGTCCACCAAGAGGAAAAACATCAAGCAAGTCAATAGATGACATAAAATTGTTAGCTGTAGGAAGGGATCTAAAGAAAGTCTTTGTTTTAGCTACAAGCATGTACAAGTCAACTTCAATATTTCTGGAAGTAACTTCACATCTTTCCAGATAAGCCACAAGGTTGTTGCTACGACTAACCTAAAAAGCCAAAGGTTTTTATTCTTTTTACTCCCACCTCCTCCATCATGGAGGAATAAGCACAAAATTCGAGGAGGCTAGTTGAAATTTGGTCACAACAAATTAAGGATGGTTTTTGTAAAAGAACATTTTTTTAAGATGTGATCCACACTCTCTGAACTTGATATGCAAGGAATGCACTAGTTGAGGAGTTGAAGGCCCCAGGACTGCAATTAGTCTAGAGTGGGGAGCTTAGCATGTAACGCCATCTAAAGAAAAAAAGGCACTTCTTGGAGGGAAGAAGTGGGACCATAGAAGACTTTGTAGGGCAAGTCTAATCCCCCCATCCGAAATAAATGGGAAACTTTTTTTGGACACAACCTTAAACCTTAAACACTGAACCCTAAAACCTAACCTAAATACAAATAACCATAATTAAACCCTACTCCTAAACACAAAACCAGAAAACCTAAACACAAAATGTAAAACCTAATCACAAACCCTACTCCTATACTTGTAGCAAATCGTAAGCCGAAAAGTTTCAACAGAGTTTCCACTATAATATGTGATTTCTCTCAAATCCTACATACACAATGCATCACAACAGATGTGGGTACACAAATAATAATTACCAATCATTTCACTAAACCATATGTGGGCACACACCACAATGATAATTACTAACAATTATCCTACATATGTGGGCACCCCCCACATATAACAAGTACTAACAATTTAACTAAACCAAAAATATAAACTAATAACATGTTATTGCATTCACATATAAAAATCAAACCTAAGTACTTAATTAAAAAAAATAACCTAGCAATTTAAGAGGAGAGGGGAAGTGGTAGAGGGTGCTGGTGGTAGCCGTGGTGGCTGTACGGGGTGGTCGCCGTGGTGGCAAGGGTGGTGGGGGCAACGGGTGGTGGTGCGGTGATAAGTCAAATCCTCAACACAGTTAATTAAGTTATTTAGGCTTAATTAATTGCATGAGAAAGTGTTACGAACGCAGCTTCAAAACGTCATTTAAGACGTCTGGGAGCTGGCCCAGACGTTTGACCAGACGTCTGGAACCCCTTCCAGACGTCTGGGATTTAATTTCTGTGGCACAGTGGATTTCGTTTGCGCGCTTGCGCGCGCAGACCTGCAGATGCTTCTTTTTCCCTCTCCTCCTGCGGGCACAGGCGCTGTCTCTCTCTCTCTCTCTCTCTCTCTCTCGCCCCGTGCGGCTTTAAAAAGAGCCCTCGCCCTCTCCCTCACTCTCATCTCCTCCGCTCCCTTCTTCCTCTTCCAGCCGGAGTGCGAGTGCGAGCGCGAGCGAGCGGCGACAGTGGCAGCCGCGGCGAGTTGCGGGAGGAGGTGTCGCGTGAGGGAGGAGACGCTCGTTCGTGAGGGCTCGAGCTTGCCGGGGCAACTGGAGCCGGCCGGCGGGGGAGCAGCGGGTGCGGAGTGACGCGGGAGGGTTGCTGCAGCTCGAGCAACAGGCGGACGAGGCGCGGCGCGGCTGTGCGTCGCGGGCGGAGGGCGAGTCGAGCTCTGATTCTGAAAATTTTTCCAGAATCAGACGTCTGGGATTCCAACCTGACGACGGTGAAGGCGTCTGGAGGACTGTCCAGACGTCTGGTAAGTAAGTTATTTTCGTCCTTCTTCCTTTCCTGCGACAGTCCGTACTGAGCACGAGGAGTGGGTATGTGCAGGTTCTGAGATTCGCATCCAACGCGAATCAGACGTCTGGCTGCAGTGCCAGACGGCGGGAAGGACTTCCAGACATCCGGGGTGACCATCAAACGTCTGGGAACTAGGCCAGACATCCCCGCAGGCTTCTGGACGTCTGAGAGACTACACAGAGCGAAGGTATCCTCTGAACCACTTTTTAAGACGTCTGGAAGAGGTTCCAGACGTCTGATTTTGAACTGTTTCGTCGTTTTCGACCCGTTTAGGGCCCGTTCGGAGTCCGTTTTCCGCGTTTCGAGTTGCGTTCTTTTCGAGATAAGATCCTCTACCCATTTCCAGTAATTATATACTGTTCTGAGAAACTCCTTGTGTTTGATCCTTGTGTTAGGATCCCATTCCATTGCAGTCTCGGGGGTTGCGGAGGCGCGCGGGATTTCCAACAACGCCCCCAGTACTTCCGTTGTAGCTGGTAGAGTGGCTTTAGAAATTATTAACATAATTTGTTACAATTATGGAACAATTAATTGAACCTAGGGCATTGCATGAATCCTAGGAATGAGAAACCAGATTGAATGATAGATCCTAGGGTATTGCATGAATCCTAGGGACGGAAAACTAGATTGAATGATAGATCCTAGGGTACGGTATGAATCCTAGGACTGGAAAACTAGTGAAATGAATATACATATTGCAGTCTTTGAAAATGTGGAAAGGAAATAATAGCTGCCTGTAAATTGGTTTAACAGCTGCCTGTTATGAATAAATGAACATGATTGAGAATATGGGTTGTATGAACGTGAAACTGGAAAGGTGAAACCTGAATGTGCTGAGTTAAAAGAGCTGGAACCCTACGGGGAATTAGGAGTAGAACTCCTGGAAAGTGAATGGAATAGAATTGGAGAAGTGATTTGGCTCTTGAGTACGGAGTACCAAGGAGAGCAACTGTCCCCCTGTTTAGTGCAGAGAGGAGCTAGCCGCCCAAGGGACCCGGGGTTAGGTCTGGCCACTTTGTACTGACTTGCTAGCCCTCGTGTAAGCAGTACCGAGGAGAGCTACTAGTGTAGGGCGAGTACTAGCTACCCCATGGGCCCCGATGTTCTGCTAGCTCACCTACATCGACTTGTTAGGCCCACTGGGCACACCAGGGTAGTCAGGCGAGGGTGCGCGGACTGTGGAGGGGCAAGGCCCCTGTTTGGTTACTGTGGAGGGGTTGGACCCCTGTTACTGAGAGGGCTCTGCCCTGTACTGGTTCCGTGCTGTGCTTTGGGCGCACCCGTTAACGGAAACGACTGACCGTGCGCTAGTGCGGGTTAGCTACCCGTGCGTTTACCGCGCGTGCCGTAGTCACCGTTACGTCTGTCAGTGACCTTGGGGTGGTTGACTGAGAGTAGGATCACCACGGGGGACTCTCCCGGCCAGGAGAGCACCACGTGTTACTTCTACTGTTCGGAAAAGACTGCAATCAAGATCGTTCCCACAAGGAACATTCGAGATCAAGTGAAGGATCTGAGAAATAGATAAATTGTGAAATAATAGAAAGACGTAAATAAAGGAAGAAAGAAAATAAAACAGCTACTGTACACTTTACTACTTCTTTACTTTAGCTGCCACTCTACTCAGCATTTCGCTGACGTGTTACACTCGTTACTTTTCAGGACCAGGTGTTGAGCAGCCAGGGTCAACGG
The DNA here is from genome assembly GCA_037157565.1 of Thalassia testudinum. Taxonomy (NCBI): domain Eukaryota; kingdom Viridiplantae; phylum Streptophyta; class Magnoliopsida; order Alismatales; family Hydrocharitaceae; genus Thalassia; species Thalassia testudinum. The sequence goes on from JAZHRO010000030.1 coordinate 43,043,533, forward strand.
CTGCAGAGGACGCTGGGCCGAGTAGGGTCCAGTAGAGTTACCACTGTTCTTTCATGCCCTTTTTGTTCCACTGTAGTGAGTAGTTTTTGTTACTCTCTGTACTTTTCTTTACTCGTAGTTCTTGTTAACTTATAAATGTTGTTATACTGTTGTGGTGGTACATGCTATAGTAGTTCTTTTTTTTACTGCTGTATTTTGTTACTGCTAGTTATATTTCATGTTGAATGTGGTTTATTTTACTTCTCTTTTGGTTACTTCCTCGTTGGACGACAAGGTCTTGGGATTAGTCGAGTCGGTCCGGTTCTCGTGTCTCGTAGGAACTCGGGAATCGGGTCGTTACAGAAAGTAACTTATGTTAACTCAAATTAATGTCGTGAGTGTAGTAATAGGGTTAAGTTAACCTAACATTTTAGATTTTAAGTTCTTTTTAACTGGTTGAGTCCAGGTCGTTCACTGGGAGGCATAATGTAAGCTTAATTCACCATTAATTCCTAAGCATAAATAGTAAATCCTTAATTGATCAGATTATATTTATAATATTTTAAGCACATGAATATAGCACAAAAGATTAACAATTCAAGGCATGCAATATTCCATTAAAAAAGAACATATTTACACATGTGATTTATCATTAAGAATCAAGTAAACATGTTTATTACATCAAGTATTTCTAATTACAAGAGATTATGGCAAGAAAAAACTAATCAAATGAGTACAAATGCCTTCTTGCATCATTTAAAGCTCAAAATATCAAAAGAGAACATGATATAAAATGATAATTACAAATCAGACGTCTTAAAAATGCAAACTAGAAGTCTAAAACTATGGCAAGACGTCTGACTTTCTTTATTTTTCTTCTTTCTTCTTAATCTTTAGCCCTCTGTATTTCTTCTTCTCTTGCTCTATCGTTGCTCTCTCTCTCTTTTGTTTCTTTAGCCATTTCCTAAAGCTCTCCCTTCACTCTTCCTTTTATCTTTTCCTCGAGCTCTTTCTTTTCCTTAGATTTTCCTTAAACCTTAACTTCCTTACTGTGCCTTATAGATTTCACACTTAGCCTATTAATTATAAAAATTTAGTATTCTTATTAGTGGCTCAGACTGGTCGGAAATACGCAGCACCCCCTTATGGGTGGGACCAAACCCTACTGGGTCCAAACCTAGTTTTTCTTAGGTGGTTTAATTTTCATTTAAAGCTAATGCACAGTAACCGACCTCCAGGACCACACGCCCACTCATAGGCTCACGCTCACGCCCACAGGTGCACACACACACACTCATGTGCAGTTACGTGCGGTTTTATGCCCAGAAAAATGGCCACCGCATGCCTGGTCATGGTAGAAAGAGAGTATGTCATTGATTTCGATCTCCGAGACACATCGTCTGATAATTTGTTCAGCACCTATGCGAAATAAGTACGGGTCTTCCCAGATGTAGTACTTGGCATCGAAGCGTAATTTGTCTTTCTTGGCCTTCGGCTAATCAGACAGGATCTGGTGTGATTCCAAGTAGTTTACTATATCAGCAAACCATGAAAGCCCTGTATCAATAGTCAAGAGGTGCTCATCAGGAAAATGTTCCGTGATGGGTCCAGAAGGGTCGATGATCTCAGAAGGAAGGTGGGACAAGTGGTTAGCCACCACATTCTGTCTTCCCGCTTTGTTGCGAATCTTAAGGTCAAATTCTTGCAACACCAAGATCCATCGGATTAATCGAGGTTTCGCATCCTTCTTCGCAAGGAGATGCCTCACAGCTGTGTGATCCGAGTAGATTATAACATGGGAATCCAGGAGATAAGATCTGAATTTTTCTAGGGCAAATACTACAGCTAGCAGCTCTTTCTCCGTAACCGTGTAGTTACGTTGAGCCTCATCGAGTGTCTTGCTAACGTAGTAGATGACCACGGGTTTCCCGTTAATCTTTTGCCCCAGAACCGCTCCTCTAGCAAAGTCAGATGCATCGCACATGATCTCAAAGGGTTGAGACCAATCAGGGGACTGTAGGATCGGGGCGCGATTTTCGAGAAATCAGGGATGAAACGACCGTAAAAATAGACGTACCCCAGAAAGGATCAGATGTCCTTGATCGAGCTAGGCATAGGAAGTTTGAAAATTAGGTTAACCTTGGCTCGATCCACTTGGATGCCTCTCTCAGAAATCAAGTGCCCAAGACGATCCCCTCAGGCACCATAAAGTGGCTCTTTTCCCAGGAAAGAACCAGGTTTTTGTCAATTCAACGCCTGAGTATATGAACAAAGTGTAGGAGGCAATCGTCAAATGATGCCCCAATAATTGAGAAGTCATCCATGAAGACTTCCAGATAATCACCTACCATATCAGAGAATATGGTAAGCATGCACCGCTGAAAAGTCGCAGGTGCATTGCAGATATCGAAAGGCACCCTTCGGAACGCGTATGTCCCGCAGGGGTAGGTGAACGTGGTCTTCTCTTGGTCCTCTAGATGAATCACCACTTGATTGTAACTAGAGTACCCGTCAAGAAAGCGGAAGAATCTATTTTCCGCTAGTTTTTCGAGAATCTGATCAATAAATGATAGTGAAAAATGATCCTTCTTCCTGGAGGAATTGAGTCTTCGGTAATCTATGTAGACTTTCCACGAGTTGGCTATACGGGTAGGTATGACCTGTCTGATTTCAGTCGTGATGGTGGTGAGCCCTGCCTTCTTAGGCACAACTTGGATTGGGCTCACCTAGCAACTGTCGAAGATCGGGTAGATGATCCCTGCATCTAACCACTTAATGATCTCCTTTTTCACGACCTCCTGTAGATTGGGATTCAGACGTCTCTGCAACTCACGTGAGGGTCATGCGCCATCTTCATAATAGATGCGGTGTGTGCAATAAGAGGGACTTATTCTAGTCAAATCATCGAGAGTCCAACCAATGGCTCTACAACGTTGCTGGAGAACAGCACTTAGACGGGATTCCTGGTCAGGGGTGAGTTTGGAATTTATAATTACCAGAAGTGTATGATTGGAGCCCAAAAAGGCATATTTTAAATGATTGGGAAGGGCTTGAGTTCCATTATGGGGTTATTAATAGCAGCGGGTGGGTCAGAGTGGGTGTGGGGAACAAGGGTAGGAGTTATGGGTTTATCTAGATCAAGTTCTAACTCCTCTAATTGCGGTTTTAGATCTTCTTGTGGTTGATTAAGGATAATCAAGTCCTTAATTTGCAGTTCATCAACCACGGCTCTGATGTCACAAATTTGCTCTACCACAGCGCAATTAATCCCTTGTTGGGCCTTAAAGATATCAATTTTGAGAGTCTGATTCATAAATTTCAGCTCTATTTAGCCCTCCTCACAACTTATGTTGTCCCTTGCAGTGGTCTGGATATGGTGGGTCTTGGGTTACTTTACCACTACGGGTTGTCACAGAATTTAGCCCTGCCTGGTTCTGGTTGGGGGTTGGTAAGATAGGTTGCTGCTGTTGATAACTCGCATAGGAGGTTGATGCTTCCATCCCGTCAAGTGATGGAACAGAAGGGGCCAGATAGATCAAGTGTTCTTGGCCTGGGTTCGGGTTCATAACATGCCGTTGGGTCGGCACGTTATTTGGGTTTGGCAAAGGTTGTGAAGGAAGAGTGCCCAGTTGGCGAGAATTCACCAACTGAGCGAGTTGGTTGCGGACCTCTGTGATTTCGTCCTTGTGTTGTTTTTGGATAGCCGCATTCGTTCTTTGAATGTCAGCCATAGTTTGGAGGATGAGGGACATTTGGTCTTGGTTAGACCCGGATGGATAAGTGGGGTTGGGCCGAGGCTGAGGCGGCTGATAAGGACGAGGGGCTTCTGGACGGGGCAGATAGGGTGGTCTTAGGTTCTGAGAATTTCCCGCCTACTGGAAATTAGGATGGTTTTGCCATCTAGGGTTGTAGGTGTTGGAAAATGGGTCATTCTGGATGGCGTTGAGGTCCTCGCAGGTCTGAGGAGTGATGAGAACCTCATCATGAACCCTAACTAGCACAATCTAATCCAAATATGTGTGAAAAAGCTCCTACAAAACTCAAAGAGGGCTTAACTCAGAGAATTCTGAGTTAAAGAATAAAACAAATCATCAGGGATAAAACTACAATTTTACCAATGCAGTTTGCGAACAAGGTAATTAAGGATCCAAACACAGGTCAAACAAGCTTAACAATGAGGGAAGTGGGATGATCTGATCTGAAAAGGGTTATAGCAACTTCTGGGAATTAAATAACATTCTGTAACCCTAAAAATAAATCAACTTCAATTCACGAGGTTCGAGGTAGGATAAAAATAAACTAAATCCTCTTAAAATCATAGAAAAATATTCCCTAGGGTTTAGAACCTTCAATTTGGCCTTTGGAACCTATTTTGACCTAAATGAGAACCATGCCCAATTAATGACTTAATTTGGGTTTTTGCGTAAATTGACCAGTCAAACATGGTCCAACCTAGAACTAAATTTCACCATTAAAATCCTTAGGTCCAAATTGGTCTGGTATAAAAACTTGAGCCTAAGGAAAGACCTCCTTTACCAACTTTACAATTTGGTCCTCTTTGTTTACTTTTTGACCCTTATCTTTTGAAACAGATGGGCACAGGGCAAGGCTGCTGTCCTCTGGAACAGATGGGGGGTTCCCTGCGACGTCCTCTATTGCAGGGACCCGCCCACGACCTCTGTCAACCACCATACCCTCCGTACGAATGCGCGGAAGGTATGGGTGTCCCTTCCGACCATACTCCGGCGAGGCTGGCACGACGCTACCTCGCCCCTCTCTACGCGCCAAGCCTTCTATAAGGAGCGGCAGACCTTGCCGACTCCTTCAAGCGTTCTTTGATGGAGAAACACCCCTCTTCATCCCTTTCTCCTTGGGTCAGAGAGCCTAAAGCTTCCGGCGACCTCCTCCTCCTCCTCGTCACTCTGCTGCCCTACCTGCAGCAGGGTCTGCCATACTCTATCGTCTGCGCTAGGCTGTACCCGCTGGCACCCTCTGTCTGCTTCCTCGTCGCCGAAACCCTCCTCCAGGGCGACTTCATCTCTAGCTCCGGCAGGCACGAGCCGACTGCTCCTCCCTCCCCCTTCATCGAGTAATTAGGTAATTAGCTTCCTCTCTCTTTCACTTGTATTTTCCCCCTTTTAAACTGTCATTTCGACCACCCGACTGCCACTATCCAGACCCATCCTCTCCACCTCCGATCACCCTCTCGGGCGAGTCCATCCCACGACCACAGACCCATTCGCTCCTCGCCGACCAGCCTAGAAGCTCCCTCACACTCCACTCCACCGATTTCCCCTCTCCATTCACTGCCAAGCGCCACCCAACCATCCCCCGAGCAAACCCACCTTTCCGCCCACAGTCTGACCTTGGTCAGCCTCTGCACACACTCTTGCACCTCGCCGACCACCGCACGAGCTTCGCCGCACTCCGGAGAAGCTTTCCACGTCTTCTGACTTGGCCGAGAGGCCGTCATTGTGATTTCAGGTTCGCGCCCTCTCGCCGCCATTATCGTCGAGCTGCAGCAGCTTCACCTGCAGTTGCAGGCATCCTCCAGCCCAGGAGCACGTCCCAAGCTGTGCGGGTAGTAGTCGCGAAGGCACCCAGGCCTGCAGCTGGGTTGCAGGCCTTACGAGCTACCTCAATTGGCCGCGGATTGCTCGCTTGCTGGCGCCAAATCGGGAGGTGAGACTTTAGTCCCACCTCGTAAGTGCGTGGCTGAGCGCCTGCACTTAAATTGAAAAAGTGCATAAGGCTGACTGCCTTCGAACACAGGGGTCAGGTCCCTCTCTCCCGCACGCAGCGCGCCACGCGCTCGCTCGCCCTTGCCCGCGCTCACGCCCCGCGGGTCTGGGCTGGATCCGACTACTCGAACCACACACTTCTCGCCCACCACCGCAAGCCGGTGGGCCTGGTCCCGGGCGCGCTACCCAAACCCGAATACCCGACTCTGGGAGAGCAGTCTTAAGAGAGATTCTGAGAAAGAGAGAGACGCGGGGAAGGGGTAGGGGTAGGTTTTGCTCTGACCTTTGTGTGACTGTGCAGGAAGAAAAGAAGAAGAGGAAGGCAGGAAGGAAAAGAAGAAGAAGAGGAGTGGCCAAAGCCTTAGCCGCTCAGCAGCAGCTAAAGAAGAAGGAAGGAGAGAAACAGAAGAAGAAAGAAGGGAGGCACTGAGCAAAGCCACAGATAAGTCGTCTGAGCACTGCATCAGACATCGGAATCACTACAGCCGCAGAAGAAGAAAGAAGCCTTTGCTGCCAGAAAGAAGAAGAAGAAAGAGGAAGGAAGACCAGCAACCAGAGCATAAAGAAGAAGAAAGAAGAAGGAAGAAGCCTTTGCAGCCGCCAGAAAGGCAGAACAGAAGAAGAAGAAAGAAGGAAGAAAAGAAGAAAAGAAGAGGAAGATCACCACTGCTGTAGAGAAGAGAAAGAGTAAAGAGAAGGCAAGACTGCAGAAGAGCAAGGAAAGCAAAGAGAAGAAGAAAAGAAAGAAAAAGAAGAGAGAAGAAGAAGCCAACAAAACTCTCTCTCTCTCTCTTATTTTTGTAACATAATTAAGAACTTATGCATGCTTCTAGAAACATAGTTGCTCCCTGAGTTCGACCTCGGGAAAACCTTGTTATTCCGAGTAAAAAAAATCTTGTAGTAATCTGGTAGCTGTTTTGTCACATACTGTAACGACTGATTGTAATCCATAATAACATAAAGACGAAACCTAGCCTTACGAGCGTCACTAAGGAGCCTCAGGAAAGTCGAAGAATGGGGGAGTAGATTTCCCCCGGCAAGAATAGAAAGAATCAGAGGTCCCTCCGGTCTTGGAGTCAGATGGGGGTGGATATGGATCCATCCCAGGAGAAGGTCGGTGGAAAATGTTCTGCAAAGTTTCCCTTGCAGGAGGTGGCTGTGCGAAAGAGTTCTGTACAGAGGTGGCTCGCTGTAAGTGCCGAGTCAGCTCGTCTACCTTCTTCTCAATGATAGAGACCTTGTCCAACCAACTGGCCATTAGTTCCAAGTCGACGGATGCGGACAGGCCCTACGTCTCATGTGCTCCCCTAAGGTTCGTCGATGCGCGGGTATTCGTTCGGTCTAATAATCCCATGGAGTCATTGTTGATGGAGTTCTCACACATATTCTCGAGAATCTCCCACACGGTGTCTGATTGGCCCATAGTTGTGGGCTATTTAAGTATTTAAGTGCCTACACATTAGGTTAATTCTAACATTTATTTAGTATAAATTAGGATGTAAATAAATTAATTCATAGTTTCAATTTAATTACATAATCCATGCATTGCATTCATATTTTAAGTGCATTTAGAATTAGCTTAGAATGTCATTCATCTAATTAGATAACCAGTTAGGTACATTATTTTTATTAACATAAAAGTTGAGGGTCTGTATATAAATGGCCCTAATATTTTAACATTATTTTCTTTATTCTTCTTCTTGCAGGAACGGCTGGCTGCCACTCCAACGCCCAGCTGCCGCAGTGAAGAAACCATTCAATGGGGAGCGGATGTGGTGGATCTGGTCAGGCAGCTGAATTCAAATTTGTGCCAGCCACTACAAAAGGAGGGAGGCAGCCGAGCTCGGGAGGCCTCCACCACCGACCCACCACTGTGCAGAGAGACCTTCTCTCTTCCATTCCATACTGCCGACCTCTACTGTGGCGGCGAGTCTCCACCACCATGGGCGTGTGGTGTGACAGGCCACACCGCCATCCGGAGCTCGCCTGCATTACCGTGAGCACCTTAGCGTGCATCTCCCTCGCAGTCGTCACCAACCATCACCGCCGCAACAACTGTCAACCACCCTTTCAGTCACTTAAGACGTCCGAGAAATTTCCCGGACATCTGAAGTCCACCTCCCAATCCAGAGCAATCTCCGTCCCCCACTTCACTTCCACCGCACACGTCTGAAGTGGCCTGCAGACTCTTCCCGCGCCTGCAGCCCACACCATCTCCACGCGCAACAGCCTGCGCACCCACGCCAACCGCAACTGTACCCACACAACCGCGCACACCTTCCCCGCGCCTGCATCAGCCTGCAGCACATCCGCGCCCACCATCAACCTTCGCCAACCACGCACGCCCTCCTCAGCCTGCCGCGCCCTCCTCCAACGCCTGCAGAACCTCACCCGCATCACTCCGCACCTGCAGAGCCACCCGCTCACCTCCAACTGCACCCGCACCCGCTCAGCCTGCAGAACTCCAACCGCGCGCGCTCACCGGCTGCAGCGCCCTCCTCCCGCGCCTGCAAAACCGCCAGCAGCACCCGCTCTCCACGAGCAACAGCTTGCGCACCCGCCTGAAGCCACACGCGCGGCAGCACCGGCTGAAGCCACGCCAGCAGCAGCGCGCGACAGTCCTCACCGCCAACAGGCCGCGCGCGCTCACCGGCTGCAGCACCTCCGCCGGAGCTCGTCCGGCCACCTCCGGCCGCCGCGCGACATGCCGTCACCACCTCTTCAAAGGCCTCGGTCCAAGGGACTTCCTCCGAGCATCCCGCACCCAGCCATCCACTCCTCGTCACGCAAGACAAAGGGGAAAAATTCCCCTGTTTTGCTAGAGTAACCTGCCAATTAGAAATTACATTTTCTGCCATTGTCACTTTTTAATCATATTTTATTAATTCTGCATTGTGGAAAATATCCTATAGTTTCTCAGAATTGCTATTTCAGCATTGTTTCTTGCTTAAACCTTAATCTGAAGTCAATTTTGGCTTGATTCTTGTCCAAACTGACTACGAACAAACATTTTTAGCTGGTGTGAATTTTAATACGTCATTGCCTCCCTGTGGATACGACCCACTCCTCTGCGAGTGGTTATTTCTTTTTTTAAATATTGATTAGTCGATTTTTCCACCACATTAAACTGCAAACGACTTTAAAGCGAAAAATCGACGAGTCAAATGGCGTCGTTGCTGAGGAGGCAACAGACGCAATAATTTCGCCTGATTTTATTTTGATTATTTGTCAATTGCACAGAGATTTGACCATTTATTATTTTCTTTTCTGTGCGAGAAAATTTGTGCAAGAATCAGCCAGTGTGAGAGGCGACCCTGGACGTCGCCAGAGGAGAATTGGACGAGCAATTTTGAAAGGAGGAGAAGGACAGGGACGCAACGGACACCATTGTATTTAGTCGCTAGTTTAATTAGAATAGAATTAAGACTTTGGATTTAATTTTACATTGCAGTTAGTTTGAAACCCTTGTTCTGGGGCATATTTTGAGGGGTTTGTTCCCTGATTTTGTTTTGGGTCCGTGTTGAGTAATTTTTGGGTGCCTGTTCCCTTTTCTTTAGATTTAGATTTTTTTTATTACTTTTATTTGCTTGTGCATAAGTAGTTCTAAAATAAAAAATAAAAAAAAATGAGTTGCCTGCCCTAGGACGAACCATTTAGGTCTGTATGAGCAGCCTCTAGATTTACTTTTCTGCATTGCGTGCATTCTTGCATCGTAGATCGCTAGAAGCAAGGTACGCATTCTCTTACTTTGCATCATATTTTTGATCACGTATTGCATTTGGGATTTAATTCAAAGACCACAAAGTTTGCCTTGAAGCGATCTAACCAGTGGTCACATATATTCGAAAAAAGGACTAATTAAAGGAGAGACATCTAAAAATCAAGGACTTGATTGTAAAACGTGGTGTGCGATTCAAAATTCAAAATCATTTTGCGGTGAATGCACACCTATATCTATTGCACCACATCACTCATTTAGACACTCCTAAGTCTTGAAACGACTAGGACAAGAGCCCACCTATCGTTGGATTGTGAAGTGTTCGGAACTTGAGATCAAAGGTTTCGTAAATCCAAAGAGGGGGATACCTTGTCACGGATTTTTGGGGGTAGTTGAGAAGCACCACGAAAGCACAGCTTCAAAGCAAGGCTTAGGCCTACTTGCATCCCTCGATCTTCCGTCTTTGGATTTACTTGACCATTTGAGATTTTGGGAAGAATACCTAAGCTCCAACTAGGTCTTCTTAGGCGAGCTGTAGGTTGACAATAGGCGCGTAATTGATTGGGCAACTTGTTTTGTCACCTACAATTTGAACTAAAGTCAAAAGCCTAAATTTGTAAAGACCAAACAAGTCCTTTTGAATTGTGTTTGTAGTGCATGCTTGGTAGGCGTTCTCTTAGGAGACAACTTGTATTTGATCCTGAACCTGAAAGAATCCTAAGAAAAGACCTTCCAAGGGTAGAAATGGCCGGTCAAAGGAGCCTTAAGGAATATTTCATCCCAACCAATCAAGCTGGCCCAGCACTACGTAGACCTGGAGGGGACAATCCATATGAAATCAAAAGTAGTACCATATCCTTGCTACCCTCCTTTTATGGTACTACTAGGGAAGACCCTTACAGGCATATTGAGGAATTCACCGAGGTCTGTTCCACGGTGAAGCTGCAGGGCGTTACTGATGACGCTCAAATGCGGACCCTCTTTCCTTTCTCCCTAAAGGACAAAGCCAAGTATTGGTATCACACCCTTGATAATATAAATACTTGGGATGCCCTGAAGAAGGAGTTTTTGAAGAAGTACTTCCCCATGAGCAAAACAAATCACTTTAGGAGGGAAATTATGATTTTTGTTCAAAAGGATGGGGAAGCATTCCATGATGCGTGGGAGCGCTTTAACGATTTGCTGAGACTTTGCCCACATCACCAGGTGCCTAAATGGCAACTGGTTGAAAGGTTCTACACCGGACTTAATGATTCGCATAGGCAAACCGTGGATGGTGCATGTGCAGGAACCTTTCTATCTAAGACTGAGGATAAAGCTTGGAACTTATTTGATACTTTGAGTGAGAATTCTATTCACTTGAATTCTGCCTACATGGATAGAAAGCCCACTCTCATGCAAAGAAAGTTGGAGGCGAATGAAGCAAGGGCACCCAAAATTTAGCCTATCAAATTCAATTATTGAATTAAAACATGGAAAGGCTCATGTCAAACCCGAGTTCATTCGTACCGAACACCTCCACATCCCAAGCTTCCGAATGCGTAATTTGTCAAGGCAATACACACGCCATTGTGGATTGCCACTTGGCCTCCCAATTCCCTGAGCTTGTACAAGCGGATTTGAATGCCGCTCAAGAGTTCCGTCCAAGACCTCGTAATGATCCTTTCTCCAACACTTATAATGAGGGATGGAGGAACCACCCAAACTTTTCATGGAGACAAGGAAATGTCTCAAATTCGGGGAATTACAAACCACAATCCTTTCAAAACCATCAAATGAACCAACCTCGGACCTTTGCCCAACCTAAAACCTCTGAGATGGATGAATTGAAGGCGATGTTGAAAACTATGCAAGAAAGTCAAAGTGCCATCATCCAATCTCATGACAAGGCTATACATGAGATGAAATCACAAATTGGACACCTTGTTGAGGCCGTTAGACAGAGGGAGACTGGGAAGTTTCCCAGTGCTGCTGAGGAAAATCATAAAGGAAAAGGGATTGTCTTTAGGGAGCATGCTCAAGCGGTGACTATTCTGAGGAGTGGGAAAGAAATTTCCAAACCCAATGCTCCTATAGTCTCACCCCCTAAAAAACCATCCACCTCGACTTTCACCCCCACCGGAGAAGATTTGCCCAAATCTTCTTCGCTTGAAATCACCTCACCGGAAGAAGTTGCCCCCGTTCCATCCCTTACTCGACATGACAACCCTTCCACCCAGAGATCGAGAGTGCCTTTTCCAGAGCGCTTATCCACCTCTGGGCAGACTTCTGCTGGCTCATCTGGAGCCAAAGATAAGACGGATGAGATTATGGAAACTTTCAAGTAAGTGCAGATTAACCTACCTTTGCTTGAAGCTATCAGGCAGATTCCGTCTTATGCCCGCTTCTTAAAGGACCTTTGCACGAAAAAGCGGCAATTTAGAAAATAGGTCCAATCAAAAGTTGTCCTGCCTGATTCTGTTAGCTCAATTGTTCAACATGGTACACCCCTGAAACTTAAGGACCCAGGAGCCCCATACATCTCTGTAGTTATTGGTGACTTACAAATTGATGAGGCTCTACTTGATCTGGGTGCGGGGGTGAACATTCTTCCGAGCTACATGTATGAACAACTTGGGGGAGGCAATCTGAAGCCTAGCCCTGTAATCCTTCAAGTTGCTGATCGATCACTTAAGACACCATGGGGAATTTTGGAAGATGTCCTCGTAAGAGTGGAGGATTTCTTCTTTCCCGTTGACTTCTTGGTTTTGGACACTGACCCTACTAACAAGCCAACCAAACCCTCCATCATTTTGGGTCGCCCCTTCCTTGCAACTTCTCATACTTCAATTAATTACAATAATGGGGCATTGAAAATGGGCTTTGGGAACAGGAAAATCCGGCTTAATGTGTTTGATGCTTACAAACAAGCTGGACTTGAGGATTGTTCTCAAGTTGAGGTGATCGATGACCTGATTGAAGAGGCAACACCTGCAATGTTATGTGATGACCCCCTTCAGCATGTCATGCTAAATGAGCATTCCCATCTCTTGGAGGAATGTGAAGGGGATATACTCGAACTAGAGGAATTGCTAGGAGTTTCTGCTGAGTCTCTTCCCCCATCATTTCCGCCGAAGGTAGATTTGCTACCTGAGATGGGGACATCTATTATGAAACCCTCAACCATACAAGCCCCCAACCTTGAGTTGAAACCCCTCCCTGACACTCTTAAGTATGTTTTCCTAGGTGCCAATGATACGCTCCCCGTTATCATTTCGGCTGTGCTGTCTGAGGCACAGGAGGGAGCCTTGATTGAATGCCTGTCTAGGCACAAGGAAGCTATTGCTTGGAGCATTGCTGACATTAAGGGTATAGACTCTACACTCTGCATGCACCACATTTATACTGATGATTCCATCAAGCCTTTTAGGGACATGCAGAGACGTCTGAACCCTAATATGAGGGAGGTTGTAAAAAAGGAAATCCTGAAGTGGTTGGACGCTGGGATCATATATCCCATTGCTGATAGTAAATGGGTCAATCCCATTCATGTGGTGCCAAAGAAGGCAGGCTTTACTGTAGAACTCAACGACCAAGGTGAACAAGTTGTCACTAAACCCTCAACTGGTTGGAGGGTCTGTATTGATTACTACAAGCTGAACACCGCTACCCAGAAGGATCACTTTCCTTTGCCTTTTATTGATCAAATTCTCGAAAAATTGGCAGGGAATAAGTATTATTGCTTTCTCGATGGATATTCTGGGTACAATCAGGTGGCAGTCTTTCCTGATGACCAGGAAAAGATGACATTCACGAGTCCTTACGGTACTTTTGCATTCAGGCGTATGCCGTTTGGATTATGTAATGCCCCTACAACTTTCCAGTGGTGTATGATGTCTATCTTTTCGGACATGATTGACGAGTGTGTCGAAGTATTTATGGATGACTTCTTTATTTATGGCTCGTCTTTCGACCAGTGTCTCCTGCACCTGGAGAATGTGTTGAAACGATGTAAGGAGACTGGTTTAGTCCTCAGCTGGGAGAGAAGTCACTTCATGGTACAGAAAGGAATTGTACTTGGGCATGTTGTATCGGAGCAAGGCTTGGAGGTAGATAAAGCCAAGATTGATTCTATTTCCAAACCTCCATTGCCTACGAATGTCAAACAGATTAGATCCTTTCTGGGCCATGCTGGCTTTTACAGGCGCTTTATTAAAAATTTTAGTAAGATTTCTAGGCCACTTTGTGACTTGTTGGCGAAGGAATCTTCCTTCAATTTTGATTCAAAGTATGCCGAGGCCTTTCAAACTCTAAAGGAGGCCTTGATCTCTGCGCCTGTTCTCCAAGCTCCTGATTGGACACTCCCATTTGAGCTTATGTGTGATGCTTCGGATTATGCAGTGGGAGCAGTCCTTGGACAAAGGGTTGAGGGAAGACCTCATGTGCTGCATTATGCAAGCAAGACTTTAGCTGAACCTTAGCAAAACTACACCGTCACTGAAAAAGAATTACTTGCTGTAGTTTTTGCTCTGGAGAAGTTTAGGTCTTATTTACTTGGGTCTAAGGTGGTTATTTTTACTGATCATGCAACAGTGAAACATCTCATTGCTAAGAAAGATTCTAAGCCACGTTTGATTAGGTGGATCTTACTCCTTCAAGAATTTGACTTGGAAATACGTGAAAAGAAAGGAATAAAAAATGTTGTGGCTAACCACCTGTCTTGCCTTCCTCTTAATGACTCTATTTCTGAAGACATTCGCGAGACATTTCCCGATGAAACTCTGATGGCGGTAACACCAACTTTACCTTGGTATGCAGACACTGTAAATTACTTGCTCACTGGACAAACTCCTGGCTCTTGGGATGAGCAGAAAAGAAAGAGATTCATTTCTCAAGCAAGATATTTTCATTGGGAAGAGCCAGAATTATTTAGAATTGGACAAGACCAAGTATTGAGACGTTGTGTGCCTGAAGAGGAACTACAAAGTGTGCTGAGTTTTAGCCATGAACTTCATTGTGGAGGACACTTTGGTGCTAAGAAAACTGCTTTTAAGGTTCTCCAGTCTGATTTTTGGTGGACTTCCTTATTTAAGGATTCTCATAATTTTGTTAAGGCCTGTATTAGATGTCAACGGACTGGAACGATTAGGAAGAAGAATGAAATGCCTCAACATCCTATTCAACCTGTTGAAATTTTTGATGTGTGGGGAATTGACTTTATGGGCCCCTTCCCGTCGTCCCATAGTTTTGAATATATCTTGGTGGCAGTTGATTATGTCTCTAAATGGATAGAGGCCATTCCTACGCGCACAAATGACCACTCTGTGGTTTTGAAATTTGTGAAGGCCAATATCATATCCCGTTTCGGCTGCCCCAAGACTATTATAAGTGATGGGGGACCTCATTTCCGAAACCACCACTTCAATCGGTTAATTAAGAGTTTGGGAGTGACTCACAAGGTTGCTACCCCTTACCACCCTCAGACAAGTGGCCAGGTTGAAGTATCAAATAGGGAGATAAAAAATATTTTGGAAAAGACCGTTAGACCTGATAGGAAAGATTGGTCCCAAAAGCTCGATGATGCTTTGTGGGCTTATCGAACGGCCTATAAGACGCCTTTGGGTACTTCTCCCTTTCGGATTGTGTATGGAAAAGCGTGCCATTTACCTGTTGAGTTGGAACATAAAGCACTTTGGGCTATTTGAAGTGTTAACATGGATTTAGAGACGGCAGGTAAGGCACGATTTCTTGAATTAAGTGAGCTTAAGGAGCTGAGGAATGATGCTTATGACACCTCTCAAGCTTATAAAGAAAGAACTAAGGTCTTTCATGATAAGTTTATTCTTCGAAAGACCTTTGAGCCCAACCAACAAGTCTGGCTTTTCAATTCCAGACTTAAAGCTTTTTCCTGGGAAGTTAAAATCTCGTTGGGATGGGCCTTACATAATCACCAAAGTATTTCCGCGTGGAGCTGTGGAGATAAAAAATCCTTCCTCTTCAGCAACTCCCTTTATCGTCAACGGTCAACGGTTAAAACCGTACATAACTTTAGATGGCCATCTGGTTGACGAAGTCACTCTTGAGGAGCCTTAGCTCCTACCATTTTCCGCCTCAGGCAATATCTTCCTTTAGCTATTTTTGTTTTCATTGAACCAGGCATGGGGGAGAGGACCTGAGGCATTTTGTTTATAGCATATAAAAAAAAGAGAAAAAGAGAGAAAATGAAAAAAAAAAGGGTTTTGAGCTTAACTGGCTAGATCTTGCATTCTTAAGCAAATTAGAACTCTAGGGTAGACTAAATTAATTCTAAGGT
Organism: Thalassia testudinum; assembly: GCA_037157565.1. NCBI lineage: Eukaryota > Viridiplantae > Streptophyta > Magnoliopsida > Alismatales > Hydrocharitaceae > Thalassia > Thalassia testudinum. The sequence goes on from JAZHRO010000030.1 coordinate 43,059,263, forward strand.
CAAACTTTAGAAGCTAAATGAGTTGCTAGCGTTAGACCTTTAGGGTCCTTTGTGGACTTAAAAACTTAAGTAGGAGTTAAGTTGCGGACCATTCTTCAAGAGGTTGAGGAAGGGAAGCTAGGGTTTGAGTTAAAAGGTGGGGTAGTACCTGGAATCTTATTCTACCTTTTGGTTTATGGGTCCTTGTAACCCAAGCATCCAAATTTCACACACTTGGTCTGGTAATCAACTCAATTTCAGTCTTTCTGAAAAGAGATTTGGTTCTCTTAGTTTTGACTTAAGAGAGGCTTGAAAACACATTTTGATTGGAAGAATTCCCGCCGCAGGAGAGGTGGAGTATATACTCACCTTGAGGATGCGATGATAACATATTACCTCCTCGGTGCTTGTCTCTTAGGATATCCATCCTACTGGGGGCATGTAAGCGCATTGCGCTGTTCAGGTACCATGGGCGGCTCTATCTCGAAGTGTCGATTGCCATAGGCCTGAATTCGCTTAAGAAATCCATGGGTGATACTATCTCGAAGTGTCGATTGCCAGGAGTTCGTGGGGTCGTTATGGGCGGTGCTATCTCGAAGCATCGAAAGCCAGGCACCCTTCGAGGTATGGTAATGGGGACAATGAATCCGACACAGACCGTGTTGATAGTTGATCTGAGGTTAGACTTAGAAGAATAAAAAAAAGAAAGTATATATATATATATAAAATCCTTTAACTCAAATAACTCAGACCAATGCATAGGCACGGATGCTTTAATCTCAGGGATCAATAAACTTTAGGGTAGAGTTAGAAATCAGGGAAACTTGTGCCTGCAACTCATCTTTAGCCGACCTAGCCTTTAACTTAGCAACTACTTAGGAACCTTGGGTCAAGAGCCTGAACTTAATATGCTTCTGAAGGAAGACTAAGTGAGTTGACTAGTCTACTTGGAGTGCTAGGTTTCGCTTAATTTTGCTAGAGACTAGCAAAAACTAGGCATGGGGGTATTTGATTAGCCCATAGTTGTGGGCTATTTAAGTATTTAAGTGCCTACACAGTAGGTTAATTCTAACATTTATTTAGTATAAATTAGGATGTAAATAGATTAATTCATAGTTTTAATTTAATTACATAATCCATGTATTGCATTCATATTTTAAGTGCATTTAGAATTAGCTTAGAATAGCATTCATCTAATTAGATAACCATTTAGGTACATTATTTTTATTAACATAAAAGTTGAGGATCTGTATATAAATGACCCTAATATTTTAACATTATTTTCTTTATTCTTCTTCTTACAAGAACGGCTGGCTGCCGCTCCAACGCCCAGCTGCCGCAGTGAAGAACCCATTCAAGGGGGAGCGGATGTGGTGGATCTGGTTAGGCAGCTGAATTCAAATTTGTGTAGGCCACTACAAAAGGAGGGAGGCAGCCGAGCTCGGGAGGCCTCCACCACCGACCCACCACTGTGCAGAGAGACCTCTCTTCCATTCCATACTGCCGGCCTCTACTGTGGCGGCGAGTCTCCACCATAGTGGGCGTGTGGTGTGACAGGCCACACCGCCATCCGGAGCTCGCCTGCATTACCGTGAGCACCTTAGCGTGCATCTCCCACGCCGTCGTCACCAACCACCACCGCCGCAACAACCGTCAACCACCCTTTCAGTCACTTAAGACGTCCAGGAAATTTCCCGGACGTCTGAAGTCCACCTCCCAATCCAGAGCAATCTCCGTCCTCCACTTCACTTCCATCGCACACGTCTGAAGTGGCCTGCAGACTCTTCCCATGCCTGCAGCCCACGCCATCTCCACGCGCAACAGCCTGCGCACCCACGCCAACAGCAACCGCACCCGCACAACCGCGCACACCTTCCCCGCGCCTGCATCAGCCTGCAGCACACCCGCTCCCACCATCAGCCTTCGCCAACCACGCACGCCCTCCTCAGCCTGCCGCGCCCTCCTCCAATGCCTGCAGAACCTCACCCGCATCACTCCCGCACCTGCAGAGCCACCCGCTTACCTCCAACTGCACCTGCACCCGCACCCGCTCTGCCTGCAGAACTCCAACCGCGCGCGCTCATCGGCTGCAGCGCCCTCCTTCCGCACTTGCAGAACCGCCAGCAGCACCCGCTCTCCACGCGCAACAGCTTGCACACCCGCCTGAAGCCACACGCGCGGCAGCACCGGCTGAAGCCACGCCAGCAGCAGCGTGCTGCAGTCCTCACCGCCAACAGGCCGCGCGCTTTTACCCGCTGCAGCACCTCCGCCGGAGCTCGTCTGGCCACCTCCGACCGCCGCGCGACACGCCGCCACCACCACTTCGAAGCCCTCGGTCCAAGGGACTTCCTCCTAGCTTCCCGAGCCCAACCATCCACTCCACGTCGCGCAAAACAAAGGGGAAAAATTCTCCTGATTTGCTACAGTAACCTGCCAATTAGAAATTACATTTTCTGCCATTGTCACTTTTTAATCATATTTTATTGATTCTGCATTGCGGAAAATATCCTCTAATTTCTCAGAATTGCTATTTCAGCATTGTTTCTTGCTTAAACCTTAATCTGAAGTCAATTTTGGCTTGATTCTTGTCCAAACTGACTACGAACAAACATTTTTAACTAGTGCGAATTTTAATACGTCATTGCCTCCCTGTGGATACGACCCGCTCCTCTGCGAGTGGTTATTTCTTTTTTTAAATATTGATTAGTCGATTTTTCCGCTACATTAAACTGCAAACGACTTTAAAGCGAAAAATCGACGAGTCAGTGTACTCATGTTGACCCATGATATTCCCTCTGCAAGTTGCATTGACGAACAATCTAATGTCCTCACGGAGTCCCTGGTAAAAAGACTAGACTTGTTCCCATTTAGGAACTCTGTGATGGGGCACCTTCTCATGAGATCCAGAAATCGATCCCTTGCCTCATGAAGAGGTTCTCCCGTCTGCTGAATGAAGTGAGTAATCTGATGGCGCAAGGCGTTTATCCGACCAACGGGAAAGAATTTCTTCAAAAACTCGGACTGAACTTCATCCCAGGTGTTGATCGGGTGAGTCTGTGTCTGATACTAATGAGCCGCCTTGTCCATAAGGGAGAAAGAGAACATCTTCATGAGTTAGATATCCCGATTTTGTGCATCTGACCCGAAGGTCTGGGCCAGATGCTTAAGATGTTTGATATGCTGGAAGGGATCTTCAGAGTTAAGCCCATAGAATTTAGGTATGGCATGAATCATATTGGGTTTCAGTTCAGAATCAGGTCCTCCAGTCAGGATTCTGACTCGAGGCTCAATTGCCACCGCAACAGGATTATAGTGATTTCGCATCATGGGGTGCTGCGGTGGGTTCATGAAATTCTGGAAGAGGTCATTAAGATGCTGGAGCTGGTGCTCAAGATTATTCTCTTCTTCAACAGGCTGAGCCATAGTGGAAGAAGGGGAACTATGTTCAGAGTCGGAAGAAAGGTCTATGTGGAGAGGTTGTTGCACAAACAAGGGAGCCGAGGCTTGACCTCGGGGAGAGTAGATTGCCAGAGGAGGTTTTAAGGACCTCCTACCGAACATGCACTGATGGACTGGATGAGGTTAAAACGTGTTGGACCTAATCAAGACACCCAAAATATGTTTGGTGACTATAGAGGTTCGGGGCGGATGATACCCCTTGATCAGAAGGTTGTCCACCTGAGAATTACCTAGGCAGCCAGAGAGGGTGAGTCCCGCAAAGACCCCTACACGGTAGAGCACCCCCACGGGTTACAGGATTTCCCCCACCCAACCTCGCTTGTCACTGAGATTCCAGGTAGACCAGAATGGGGACCTTGACCTCTTAAGTCTACCACTTTTAATTAAGATCAAGGTGCTTAGGGTTTCACTTGAACTTTAAGCCTTTTGTGTACAAAAGTGGCCTAATTTAAAGGTTGGTTGATCCAAAGGATCAACTTCACCTCTTGTTCCTCTGAGAGCTTCTTAGGTCCTTTCACTTAAAATTCAAGTAAATTAAGAGTCTGATTGCTTAGGGTTTCTCTTAATAGATCTCTTCAAGTAGTGGTTTAGGAACACCTTTTTTTGGAATTTTCAGTTCTTTGTTTAGAAGAAGATGTGTCTCTAAAACCCTAGCTTAGTGTTCGTACGCTTTCGTGCGAGTTTTAAAGAGATGTCACGTTGCAATATAGCCGACAAAGCGTTCAAAACAAATAAAGATTTTTTTGTTACTCGAAAACCAGAGTATCCGAGGTCGAACACAGGGAGCAATCTCAGTATTTCTAAAACCAAAGAATACAAATTTTAAGTGAAAGTAATTGATTAAAAGGGAGAGAGTTATATAAAAAGAATTTCTAAAAGAAAACAGAATTGGACGTCTGATTTCTATATCAGACGTCTTAAATGTAATCTTCTTTCTCTCTTCTGCCTTCTTCTTCTTCTTCTTTGTCTTCTCTGCTTCTTTTCTTGCGAAGGCTTCTTCTTCCTACCTTTGTTCCTCTCCTGTCTTCCTTTTCTTTTTGGCTTTTCTGCAGTCCTTCCTTCTCTCAGATCTCTGCCTTGCTCAGCTTCCTTTCTTCAGAGTTCCTTCTTCTTCTGCTCCTGTTCCTTCTATTTCTTCAGTTCTTCTTTGTGCTTTCCTTCGAAGTTTTCTCCTTCCTTGTCTTCTCTGCGAGGGCTTCTCCTTCTTTCTCTGCTACACTCAGCCTCTTCTTCCTTCTTTTCTTCCCTTGCTGCAGCGGCTAAGTGTTCGCTTCTTCCTCTGCTCCTTATTTCCTGCGCAAACCACAGCCAATGCAAAACCTGCCCCCGTCCCTCTACCCAAACGTCTCTCTCTTTCTCTGCAATTCGCTCAAGGACGCTCTCCCAGAGCCACACGGGTAATCGAGTCGGGTTCGCACTCGGGACCAGGCACACCGGCAGGTGGGTGATGCGCGAGGAGTGCTTAGGTTAGGGTCGGGTAGGATCCCACTAGATCCGCGAGATGAAGCCGCAGACGAGGCGGGCGCTAGGGCAGGTGAGGGACCTCACCCCTGTCCTTTCGGAGGCGGTAAGCATAAAACACAAAAACAATTTATACTATACCTGCGTTTTGCGCTTCAACGATGTGGGACTATCCAGTCTGTGCCCCGCCCTCACGTGCGCCCGCAGACCTTCGTGCAATTCCCCAGCTGTAGACTTCTCAGCGCCCCAAACTGGACTCGAGGGCTTCGCACTGCTCGCGCGATCCTGCTGCACCTGAAGCCTAGAAGATTTGCCGCCTGGAGCTGCTGCGACGCTGCTTCAGATGTCGCCAATGGCGACAGGAGCTGAAACCCTGTCAATCACCAATACGGCCTATTGGCCTAATCAGACCAGCTGGGCACCTTCGTCGTGGCACGGCGAAGATGGTGCACGGTGCTGCAGGCCGCAGGACAGCCTAGGCGTGCGTGCCTAGGTCAACCTGTGGCTGGAAGTGTGGGGTTGTTCGGGGGACTGTGGTAGAGGTGTAGAAGGATGATGGATGGGCGGAAGTTGCTCCTGGTGGTGAGGCGGAGCTTACGAGAGGGTTGGTGAGCCGTGTGGAGGGGTGGAGTGGTGGGAACGGCTCGCCGGAGGTCGGTCGGAGGCGAGGAAGGTGGAGGTGGTCAGGCACTGTCGGGGGGCGATTAACTAAAATAACAGGGGGAAAAGAGAGAGGGGAAGATGGAGAAGGTATCTGGAGTGGTTTGGAAGGAAGGGAGGCAGCGGAGTGGATGGCGTGTAACTGCCGTCGTCTGGAAAGAAGAACCCTGAGGGAGGGGGCGATGACGAAGACGAGGTCAGGGGCACGCGCGCTGGGTATGGCGCAACGTGGGAGGAAGAGGCGGAGTTGACTCTGCTGCTGGTATGGCAGCAGAGCGACGAGAAGGAGGGGAGGAGGTCGCCGGAGCTTGCGGGTCTCTTGGTCGGAGATGGGAGAGAGGGAAATTTGGGGGAATCTCCGTCAAAATCAAGCTGAGGATCTGCGGCCGGGTCTGGGGAGCCTTTTATAGGTGTTGGCCGAACCTTCTAGCGCGTGGAGATCGCGCAATCAACTCTGCCGGCTCGCCGGAGATGGAAAGAGGGTGGATACCCAAATCTCTCGTGCGTTCACACGAGAGATTGGGTTCACACCAGAGATCGTGATCAGCTTTAGATGGAAGGGAATTCTTTATTGGGTCAAAATGAGCTAATTATGGCTCATGATGAGGTTCTCATCACTTAGAATCCTAGGTTGTCTCTAGTTGGTCCAATTAGTTGCCTTAGAAATGGGTAACTAGGACTCAACTAAGAAGGTTTTAGCTCTAGTTACCTTAAGTGGATATGCAGTTAAAGTGTGTTGAAACTCAAAATCAGGCAACGCTATGAATTACTAAGTATGGAAGACAGGTAGCCCTAGATTGATTTTTCTTTTCTTTTTCCTCTTTAGAATGTGAGGGGCTTAAGAGAGAGGGTTGAGGGTTACCTGTCCCTTAGTTTGGTTGTTGTGCGGCTGCTTGTTCTTTTCTTACCTTCTTTTCCTACACAACAAAAGAGAGATTAAATTAGTATAAAATTGGAAATTATGATTTTGAAGCTTCTAAAATGCTCGTTACTCCCCGGCAACGGCGCCAAAAACTGGGCATGGTTCAATCAGTTTGATTTTATTTTATTACTCGAATACAAAAATTCTCCGAGGTCGAACTCAGGGAGCAAGCTTGATTCTAGAAGCGTAGAAAATCACAATTTACAATAATACACTGTTTTACAAAAAGATTAGAGAGAGGAAGTAAAAATTTATCTTCTCTTTTCTTCTCTCTTTCTTCTTTGTTTTCCTTTCTCTCTGTCTTCAAACGTCTGACTCCCTGGATTAGACAACTTAAGTAGCCACTCGCTACAGTGCTCGTGCTCTTCTTCTTTCCTTGGCTTTTTTTTTTCTCTTCTCTTCGGCTGTAGCTCCTTCCTTTGGCTTCAGCTCTTCCTCTTCTTCTGCTTCAGCTCCTGCTCTTTTTTCTTCTTCAACTTTTTCTACTTGGTCTTCTTGGCTTCTTCTTCTTCTTTCTTGAGCTGCGTCTCCTTCTTCTTCAGTTTGCTTCTCCTCTTCCTCTTCTCCTGCTTCAACTCCTTGGTGCGGCTCAGTCCTCGACTGCTCCTTCCTTGCTTCTTCTGCTTCCTCTTCTTCCTTCTTCAGTTCCCTGCACAGGCATATGATTAGGCAAAACCTAACCCCTACCCTCCCCGCGTCTCTCTCTCTCTCTCTGTCTCACTCCAGGGTTCGCTCTCCCAGAGCTTGTTCGGGTATACGGGTCGGGTAACGTGCCTGGGACCAGGCCCACTGACGTGCTGTGGGCGAGGTGTGCACAGCTTAGGTAAACGAGTCAGGCCAGGTCCGCAGGGGGTGGTCGTGGACGAGGCCGGGTGAGCGGGTGAGAGGGACCTCACCCCGTGTGACTGAGGCGATAAGCTTGAGTCACCTTTTCAATTTATGCCCCACGGGGCCCTCACAAACACCCGATATGGGACTAAACGTCCCACCCTTCTGCCTGTGCGCCTGCAGCAGAAAATGCGATCAATCGCCACTCCAGCCGAGGTCTTCGCTGCCAATTGAAGAGCTGGAGTTTTGTGCGGAAGTCCTCCGCGCAACCTGGGCGCGTCTCCTAGAGCTGGAAGGGCTTGGAGCTGCTTGCGAGATTGCTCCAAGCTCGGCGTCAATGGCGGCGGAGGCAGGAGACCTGAAATTAGTAAAACGGCCTCTCGGCCACATCAGGACGCTCAGCAGGCTTCTCCAGAGCACGACGAAGTTTCTGCGTGGGTTTGCATGGCTCAGAACGGCCTAGGCATGCGTGCCCAGGTCTGTCTGAGTCTGCGTGAGTGGGCTTGTTCGGGGAAGGGTTTCAATGAGTGGCGCGGTCGGTGGAGGGTCACAAGATGATTAGTGGGTGGAGGTGAAGCTCGGGGACCAGTTGTGTTATGACCTGACATCAAACGTCGTTTAAGATGTCTGGGAGTTAGTCCAGACGTCTGGAAGCCTTCCCAGACGTCTGGATATTAATTTTTTCGGCGTACGGGTTCGCGTCTGCGCGCATGCGCGCGCAGACTGAACTGCGGCCCTCCTTCTCTTCCTTCCTCCCTGCAGGCGCAAACACCTTTTTCTCTCTCTCTACCCACGACAGCCTTCAAATACCCCCTCTCCTCTCCCTCACCCTCACTCCACCGCCTTCTTCTTCTTCCTGTCAGTGAACAAGTGAGCAGGCGACGGCAGCAGCAATTGCTGTTGTGAGTACGGGCTGCTGCGAGAGGGAGAGAGCTGGACCGCGAGGGTGCGAGCTCGCCGGAGCAGCCAGGGTCGACCGGTGGGTGCACAGTGAAAGTGTAGTGTTGGGGAGGAGCTGCTGCAGCTCAGACAGCAGGCGAGCGCGGCACGGCACGGCCGTGCACTGCGGGCGGAGGGCAAGGAGGTCTTGATTCTGGGAAAATTTCTTAGAATCAGACGTCTGGAGATACGTCCAGACGACGCATGAGACGTCTGGAGGAAGGTCTAGATGTCTGAAAGGTATGATATTTTTCAACCCCTTTTATTTTCGCGTGTACGGCCATGCAGCCATCCCGCCAAGAAGTTCTGCCTCATTTCGTGTTGAGGACAATCGCGTGTGCATGCAGGTCTCGTTCGGGAAGGCGCAAGGGCACGCCCTCCCACGCAGATCGGACGTCTGGGCACAACACCAGACGACGGAGAGGATCTCTAGACGTCCGGAGTGACAGTCGGACGTCTGAAAACTAAGTCCAAATGGTTCAACAGGAGTTTGGACGTCTGAAGGACCGTGCAGGATCAAGGTATGACCTGAGCCACCGTTTAAGACGTCTGGAAGATGTTTCAGACGTCTGATTTTGGGCAGACTTGTCGTTTTTGACCCTTTTAGGGTCCGTTCGGAGTCCGTTTTCCGCGTTTCAAGTTTCATTCTTCTCAGATTTAGTTCCTCTACCTGTTTACAGTATTTGTATCCTGTTCTGAGTTGCTCCTTGTAATTAATCCTTGTGTTAGGATCCCATTCCGTTGCGACTCAGGGCATTGCGGAGGCGTGCGGGCTTGCCGATCACGCCCCCAGTACTCCCGATTTTGCGGGTAGAGTGGCCCTTTTAATTATTTATCAAAAATTATGCATTGTGAATTAATTAATAGAGTTTAGGGTGTTGCACGAATCCTAGGACTGAAAAACTAGATTGAATGATCCTAGGGTATTGCATGAATCCTAAGACTGGAAAACTAGATTAAATGGTAGATCCTAGGATATGGCATGAATCCTAGGACTGGAAAACTAGATTGAATATATATACATTGCAGTCTTGGAAAAGTAGAAAGGAAACGATAACTGCTGTAATTGGTTAACAGCTGCCTGTTTATGAATGGATAATTACTGTTGAGAACATGGGCTATATGAATATAAAGCTGAAATGTTGAAACCTAAATTGGCTGAATTAAAAGAGCATGAACCCTATGGCGAATTAGGAGTAGAACTCCTGGAAAGAAATGCGATGGAACTGGGAAAGTGAAGGGGAAAGTTTGTTGTCTCTTGGGTACGTAGTACCAAGGGAAGCACATGTTACCTCTTAGTGTAAAGGGGAGCTTGCTGCCCTCAGGTCGAGACCTGGGTGGGTTTGGCCACTTTGCACCGACTTTCTGGCCCTCGCGTACACCGTACCGAGGAGAGCTGCTAGTGTAGGGAGAGAGCTAGCCACCCCACGGGGCCCGGGGTTCTGCTAGCCTTCTTACACCGACTTGTTAGGCCCATTGGGCAAACCAGGGCAGTCAGGCGAGGGTGCTTGGATTGTGGAGGGGCTGGACCCCTGTTACTGAGAGGGCTCTGTCCTATACTGGTTTCGTGCTGTGCTTTGGGCGCACCCGTTAACGGAAACAACTGACCGCGTATCAGTGCGGGGCAGCTACCCGTGCGTTTATCGCGCGTGCCATAGTCACCGTTACGTCTGTCAGTGACCTTGGGGTGGTTGACTGAGGGTAGGACCACCACGGGGGGCTCTCCTGGCCAGGAAAGCACCACGTGTTACTTCTACTTTTCGGAAAAGACTGCAATCAAGATCGTTCTTACGAGGAGCATTCAAGATCAAGAGAAAGATCTGAGGAATAATTCAATAATTAAGTAAATGGAAAAATAAAGAAAGAGATTAAAAATATAACAGCTACTGTCCACCTTATTGTTTTTCTTAACTTTTGGTTGCCACTCTACTCAGTATTTTGCTGACGTGTCCCTTTGTCACCTTTTCAGGACCAGGTGTTGAGCAGCCAGAGCCGGTGGCTGCAGAGAGTGCTGGACCTAGTAGAGCCCAGTAGTTTTTACTTGTGTAGTACCCACTGTACCTTTCCTTTTATTGTAGTGAGTACTTTCTGTTGCCACTGTACTCTTTTATATTAAGCATCATGTTTATGTACCTATTTATTTCTTTACTGTTGTGGTGGTGTATACTGTAGTAGTTCTTTTCTTTACTGCTGTATTTTGTTACTGCTAGTTATATACATGGTGAATGTGGGTTATTTTACTGCTCTTTTGGTTACTTTTTCGTTGGACGACTGGGTCTTGGGATCAGTCGAGTCGGTCCGATTCTCGTGTCTCGTAGGGATTCGGGAATCGGGTTGTAACAGGTTGGCTAGGGGTGGAACTGTCTGTGGTGGTGAAATGACCTCGCCGGAGTTGGTGGTCGGAGGTGGAGATGGCGATGGTGGATAGTGCTGTCGAGGAGTCAAAATAACCAATTGATAGAGGGGAAATACAAGGGAGAGTAAGGAGAGCTTAATTATGAGTCCAGAGTGAAGGGGGGATGCAGAGGTGGCGAGCGGTCGATGCTGCCGTCGCCGGAGACGAAGGTGCCCAGGGGAAGAGACGACGACGAGGAAGAAGGGTTGGAGAGCGCCCGCTGGTACGGCGTGGCGCGGCAGAAGACGGCGGAGGTAACCCGGTCACTGGTATGGTGGCAGGGCAACGAGAGAGGAGAGGGAGTGTCGCTGGAAGCTCTGGGCGAATGGCCAGAGCTGGGAGGAGAGGAATTGGAGGGGATTCTCGGGCCAAATGGAGCTTGAAGGATGCGGTTGAGCGTGCTGCTCCTTAAATAGGCGTCTGCCGGTCCCGAAATGAACGAGAGCGGCGGGAAAAATCCCGTCGGAGTTGTGGCAGACGGAGACCCATACCTCTCGCGCGTTCGCACGAAAGGTATGGCGGTCGACAGGGCATGGGAGCCGGCCCATGCAGTAGGGGACTCCACAGGGAGCTCCCCTTTCAAATCTGGGGCCGGCTCCCCATGCATGCGCAGTGCCATCCTCCGCGCAAAGTCGCCGGAGGTATGGCCTGCGCAGCGGGTGGCAGAAGAACCTGTTTGAAGAAAACGACGGAAAAGCTAACAGGGCATCTGTAAGAGTTTTAAAAAGTTGAGGGTCCGAAAGTAATTTTTAGTACTAAATTGAAAAGTGGGTCAAGACGACCTTTCCTTTGGTTCAAATTTTGGTATCAACCTAATTTGGACCTAAGGAATCCAATGGTGAGGTTGGATTTTAGGTTTGACCATGTTTGACTAGATATTTTGCACAAAAACCCAAATTAGGTCAAAAATTGGGTATGGTCCTCAATCTAGGTCAAAACAGGTTCCAACAGCAAAATTGAAGGTTTTAAACCCTAAAGGATATTTTTCCATGAATTTTAGAGATTTTATTTGATTTTTATCTTGCCTGAAACTTCATGAATTAAAGTGGGTTTGTTTTAGGGTTACAGAATGTCATTTAATTCCCAGATTTTGTCATAACCCTTTTCTAACCAAATCATCCCACTTTTTCCTTTATTAGGTTCACTTGACCTATGTCCAAACCCTTAGAAATCCCTTTCATGTACTGCAATGGTAAAATTACAGTTTTACCCCTTGTATAATGTTTTATTCTCTGATTAGCAATTCCCTGATTTAGGCATTTCCTTAGGTTATGTAGGAGCTTTTGTTCAGTTTATTAGGTCAAAATGTGTTAGTTAGGGTTCATGATGAGGTTCTCATCAACGAGCTCAGAGATGAGGGGAAATTAGGCGTTTCTACTAGGAAGCTATATAGGAGCAATTGACGGAATTGCTGAGGTCCTTAGGTGTTAGGGGGTGATGATGGACCTTAAGTGAGTGTGGGACAGCTTCTGGACACTTTACCATGGACAGTGAAGTGTCCAGGTAAGTGTGAAATGCTTTAGGTGGTGAGATGGATAATTAGGTGAATTCTAAGGTGGATTAGGGTCTTTAGAATGTGCTAAGGTGATGAAGGACCCTAGATGAGTGTGAATTAAACTCGGGGACCTCCACCATAGATAGCGGAGGTCGCCGGTGACGGTGAGATGATCTAGGCGATGTAGGCACTATCTCTAAAGGAAAGGTGGAAATGAACTGTGAAAAGGTAAGAAGAGTGGAGTAGTGCTTAAAAATGCGAAAGAAGGCCCGGCGAGGCCGGACTTAGCCTTGCTAGAGCTGAGGGAGATGAATCTAAATTGCATTAAAACTAAGCTAATCCTACTCCTAACTACAACTAACCTACTCCTATGAGTTAGGGCTCTTACCTGGACGAAAGGAGGTGAGAAGTCTCTGTCGATGGCTCATAACATAGGAAGAAATCAGAAGATAAGGGAAAGAGCTCCGGCGAGAAGTTGAAGGCGTCCAGATAACGGAGGTGATGCTCCAAGGCCTTGTCACAGCCTTTTGGAGAGGAAGAGGAGGCGAGAGAGACAAGTCCCTCGCGCGGAGGAGCTCCGATAGGGGGTGACAAGTCACCGGAGGTAGAGGAGGAATAGCCTATTGGTGGAAGCAGTTGGGGGAGAGGGAAAGGGGACCGGCCCTTGAAATCGAAGGGGTCAAGGTCTATTTATTGGCTTCGACGGCTGTAAAGAGGAAGGAATCTGGACAAATGGATGTCTAGGCACAGCTTAACCTCTGGCGTCGTCTTCGATGCCGATGAAGTTGATGCTGTGACCTAATTAGGATTATATAGTCATCCAGACCGTAGGATGGAGAGATGGTGGTGAGTGCAAGCTCCAAGAGCTTAGCGAGGAAGACAAGTCGCGAGATGGACGGTGATCAGACAGTGTACGCACCGCTGATCGTGAGCCGTCGAAGCGCGTGAAGAAGAAAAGTGTTCACAGGGACCTGAATGCAAGAAAAACTATGGACTTTTTGGGAATAAAAGGACTCGATTGTAATAAAATATAGGGACCAAAATGCAAACAGAGGCTTTTAAGGTTAATTTAAATTATTTTCTTTTCTAACTTTTTATATATATTTATAAATTAGCTAAATATTATATAAGTACCTTGTATTTACATTTTTGACCCATTTATTTATATTTAATAAATTTATTTTTTAGTTAAGTTATTAAAGGCTTAGGTGTTAAGTTATTCTTAAGTTAAATAAGATATTAATTAAGTAACTAATCGGTGGTATTTCATTCCCGTTTATTAATTAAGTTATTAATAATATTAATTAACTTATAATTTAGCATTTTTAACTTATTTAAGATCCTTTAATGATTTGTCCCTTATTACATAATTAAGCTTTATATATGCATGTTCCTAGCTAATTAACTAGGGATACTAGTTAATTAGGGATAATTAGAAGCCATGATGAGCCTCTCATCCTGCTGCTGGAGGGGGGAGGGGGTGGCTAGTTGTGGTGGTGTTGCTGGTGGGAGTGGTGGCAGGGGGTGGTGGTGGCAAGAGGGGCAGGAGGTGGTGGCGACAGAGATGGTGGCGGCTAGTGGTGGTGGTGTTGGTGGTGCTACGGGTGGTGGTGGTAGAGGTGCTGGTGGTGGCGGCAGAGGTGGTGGCGGCGGGTGGTGGTGCTGCGGGTGGCGGCTGGTGGTGGTGGTGCTGGTGGTGGCGAAGGGGAGGATCAGGGAAGGCCGGTAATGAGGGGGAGGGGAAGGAGGACGGGGGTAGAGGAGGAAGAAAAGGAGGACGGCTACCCCTTGAGGTTGCGAAGGAGGAGCCGTAGCGACGCTCGCGAAGGAGGAGCCAAGGGTAGGAGGTCTCGCGAAGGGGAGGGGCAGGAGGAGGTCGCGAGGTGGAGGAGAAGCCACTTCAGATTTGGGATGAAGGGGAAGGGAGTCGAGTCTGCGTTAGGGATTTAACTCAACATTCTCGATTGTTCCTTATAAACGGTCAACGATACTCTTATTACCGACTGTTAATAACGGTCGGGAATAACTCCTTTTCCGACCGTTGAGGTCGAACGATCGATGATAGACTTTGAAAATTTGCACACCTGCGCTCGCGGGTTATGAAAACATTATCGTCAACCGTTAATATGGGTCGACTATATTATTATTGTCGACCGTTATAAACGGTCGACAATGTGTCAACTAGATGTTTTAATTTTACTTCACTTTTTTTTACTGTTATATATTTCACAATCGATGATTTCTTTATCCTCGACCATTTACATGACAATGGTTGAGTAAATTTTTAGTCTCGATTGTTTATAATGGTTGAGAATAGTCTCAACCTACTCATCTATTTTCCATATGACAAAGTTAATGACCAAACTTTTGGCAATCGTTCCTATTAAAACGGTCGAGAGTAACATTATTGCCGACCGTTACTTGAACGATTGAAAATATCCGTGCGAATAGTACTTTTTCTATTAGTGAGCTATCACTTGAGTTAAGGAGTTGATTCGACAAGATGAAGATGTAGAAGTTCTTCTCTTACCATTGTCAGTGGAGAAGACGTACTTTTTAACCTAAGATAGATATGTATCTTTGTATTTGAGTATACACAAAGAGATGCTACAAAATTGTATTCGATGAACTCCCTTAGAGGAGAGAAAAAGGCCACCAAGGAGATAAAACTACAACTAGAAAGAAAAAAGTGACACGGGAAAGTTCTCCAAAAGGTGGAGCTACTTTTAACGTAAATTAATTAATTGTGTGATGCTATGAATTCAAGTGGAAGATATTGTAACATCCTCAAAAGTAGTACCATGTCAAAAACTTTGGAGATTGAGTAGCGAGTTAAAAATTAAGAAATGCCATGTGATAGCTTTGCACTTGAAGCATTTTTAATAGTTGTCTCAAGCTCATTTAAGATCATGCATATTCTCTCTATTAAGCCTGCATATTACATTCTTTTTTTTTTTTGAGTAAGCAAATGTGGAGGACATGGGATTTTGATCCCATGATTGGTTAAATACCAAAGAGGTGTTTTTCCACTAAACCAATCCCTTGGTGGCATTATATCCCTCTTTTATATCAATGGAGACTTGGAAAAAATCTACATCACAAGGGAGATTAAGTGTTGGTTTTACTTTGGTTTTTTTTTTAAATAACATTCCATTAAAAGGAAAGATCTAAAATACACAATGACACAAACCAATAAGAATAAGTAAGAAAAGATGAAATGATGCTTTAGTAAAAATGGGGAAACTCTACCAAAATAGAGGAGATAAAATTGCAAGAAAATGAGGAAAAAATTGAAAATACAATAAAAGGTAAAGAAGACATCTCTAGTAAGGAGTTATAGTTGTACTCTCCCAAATCTTTAAAGATCAACAACTTCATGTTCATGGTTGATGATTACTTTATAAAAAAGAATCGCCACAATAAACATGTTCCACACAAATAAGAAAATCAATAAAAATCTATGCTTGAAATAAATCGAGAAGATTCTTGATTGTAAAAAACTCTAAATTACGCATAATCCCCAACACCAAAAAAGAAAGGCCACAGACTTCGACATCTACCAAAACACAAAGGACCACCAATTGAAAAACATTCAAATCAATGCTAACCCCACCGTGACTAATACCACCGGCAAGATTCCCAAATGTACTCTTCCTTTCATAAAAAATAAAATAAACAACACTTCTTATGAAAGGAAATGACATTCCAAAAAAAGCATAGCGAATGTTGTTGATGTAATGGTTTCGACCGAGTAGGATTCGAAGTAATGAAAATTAGAATTCATTTGTCTATAGTTTATTTCTAATTTTTAATTTCTCTATTTCAGCATTTTAGCATTGATTAGGCGGATGGATGTTGGACGGGATAAATCAAGCAACTACTAACCTTTAAGACGCGTCTTATTTGATGCCCTCCTTTGCTCCGAAAGGATAGTAATTTGGATTCATCGCCCTTTTTTTATTATTATTCTTATGGCCTTCCCGCAATCATATAATAGTGGATTCTCTGATTGGTCCAAATCTATTAATTTGTTGCATTTTGGGGAAGAGTAAAAAAAATTGATCCTGAATGTTAAATAAATATTAAGTGTTAACAATATTTTTATTAAAATACATTTACCACCCCCGACCTTCCTATATCTATATCTTAATATTAAATAAATATTTATTAACATTACATCACAACCTCAATTATTCTATCATATTACTTATTTTTATATTCTAATCAAATATTTCTCTCTACTCAATATATATAACTCTTATACCGTTGCCTTGTGTTATATTTGATAAGAAAAATATATTTATAAAATAAGTAAAATAATAAAAAAAAGTGATAAAATAAATAAAATTTGACATTTAAATATTTAAGTAAGTTAAACTTAATCCACGTGGAAAGTGAAATAAATTTATCTCAGATTAACTTTTTTTAATTAGGCACAAATGGGAAGTAGGATAAGTGATAAATAAATATGGATTAAGTTACTTAATCTGCTCACTAAACATCACCTTAATGTATATTTATTTGTTGATTTGTTGAATAAAGATACTGATTTCTTTCTTTCTTTCTTTATATATTTCAGCGATCAAAGGATTTCGTTACCGAAAAGAATCTGAAGTATAAAGCCCCTGCAGAGCGGAACACAACTAATAAAGAAAAACACACAAATAGATATTGCGATCGCCCGTCAAGATCACCCCACAGGAAATCCAATTATTATAGACAGGTTCGAACAAGTTTGTGGATGAGTGCAACACGTTTGTTGATCTAATATCATGCGTGCATATTGGTGGTGCTCATGGTCCAAGTTAACCGGGCGAATTGCATGCACTCGATTGCTTCGGTGTCTACGTCCATGAGAAAGAGACACTTAACCTATTTTGTCAGAATCGTTCCATTATTTTCTGAAGTAGAATGGAATAGTCTTTCAAATGTCATTTGCAGGGCTATTTAACTCAGGACTTATTTCATGCACTGTGAGATATTCTGCGACTTTACTGCTAATAAGGTCAATGCTTTGCTAAAAAGTAATTATCGACCTAATTATACCACGATAAACATCTATGGCTAGAAGCCTAGAATGCAGTTTCTAGATCGAGTAACTATGATGCTTAGACAACAGGAAAATTAGTGGCCAAAGCGTTTAGTTGCTGGTTCATGCCAAACAAGAGATTTTTTCTTCTTCTTCTTTTTTTTTTTTTTATAAAAACATTAATAAACCTGACAAACTAAGTCATCAAAAAACTTGTTATCTCCCGTACCACTCCAAGAATCATTTTTTGCCACTTTAGCCTCGCTCCATCATCAAGATTTTAAGTGTTTTCCCATAGTTCCTTCTCTTCTTACCGATCATGAATTCACTAACGTGGAGTTTCCTATAGGAATTAGTGCCCTTCTGGGAAGCACCCGAGTCGTTGGATAGTCCTCGTTCGAAATTGAATATCCATTGTTCCATTAGCACATGTGAGTTGATGGCAATCTAACAACTAATAAGTTTTAGGGAAAAAAAATAGCATATAACCCGCTACGGCCCCAACCCCACAAGGTGTGGAGAGTCACATGGACACCATTATTGGATGGCAATGGCATGTACAATGATGCCCGTAGAGAGGACAACCATATATAAATAGTGAAAGCTACATGATGTACATCATAGCGATCGACGTTTGACACATATCTAATTTAATTCTACATTATATACATATTCCATGATGGTGATGGTTAACACACTTCTAATTTTAGAACATAGTACATTTTTGTATATTTTTTAGGGAGCTCAAAAAGAGGCATTTCTGTGAGCTGATCGAGCAAGGGAAGATTCACTGTTGAGAAGATCAAACGAAAAAAATTCACAAAAGCACGACGTAGACAGAAATCTTCGACTGTCACACCTCATGGAGGTGTATATCTTGCGTAACATTATGAAAGCATTACAACATAATTTACTTTTCTCGTCGGTTAAAAATTGATGGCAAAGTCGAAATCACCGATTGAACTCAGTGACGTCATTATTATCATTGCTATTTCGTTTTGCTGTCGGTTAGAAGATACATCTGACATCAAAATAATGTTTGACCATCAAACAGATTGGATATTTCGATGTCGTTTCAAAATCGACAGTAATTATATTTGTCATCGTTTGTCTCATAAGCGACGGCATATGTAAGTCATTTTTTTTCATCATTACATGTCATTTCTTTATTTTCTTCATCGTTTAATTAAATTTACCATCGCTTATATAAGCGACGACAAAAATTATGTTACCGTCATTTTTTTAAAAGCGATGGCATAGAAGTAACTGCAAAAAGATTTTTTCCGTTGTTTATTCAAATAAGCGACAGCATAGATGTGACGCTAATTTTTAATAAGGATCGAGAGAATCACAATTCTCTTTTTATGCCGTCGATTATTAGGATAAGCGACGGCAAAAGTATTTTTAGCGTCACATCTATACCATCGTTATTTGAATAAGCAACGGCAAATGTATGAGTTTTTTTTTAAAAAAAAATTACAAAATGATGGAAATTACCTACTAAACCTACACAGAAGACTTGCTTTTATAGAAAAACAAGTAATGAAAATAAAGAGAAGTTTATATTTCATAAATATAAAATCTAGTACATGAAAAGTTTGAAAATGAAATATTTACATAAAAAGGTAACATGAAAAACATAACAAAAGAAAATGGATAAAAATTAAAATATAGCTGCCTCGATGTCACCAGCTCCACCTGCACCACCCATGAAGTAGTCGTTGTTTTGTCTGTAGATGCTGGGATTTATTGAAGATGGATGCTCTGATTGACCATTCTTCTGAAGAAGGGTTATAAGTGTCTGAAGTTTATTATCCATGACATTCATCTTATCTTTCATCTACACCTCTCTCTTCTCCCTCTCGTTCTCTCATCTCAATAGAGTGTCAATTTTTTGATGCAGCTAATCGACAACATTAAATGAAATGATACCTTTCCTATCATACCATGTGGATAATGTGTATGCCCTCCCTGCATTACAAACAATACCACTGTGTTCCGGTAGCATCACTTTCCTAAATGCCTCCTCTGGATAAGAAGGTTGGTGGACGCTATCAGAGATCTCGTCATTGGAGAGATGAACTAATTGTACCATTTACTCCTAAATGTATTAAAAAATATTATAATAATATATATATACAAAGTTATAAATTTTTTGAGTTTAGGAAACGTACGTGTTTCTTCTGGTATGACTCATGAATCCACTTACGAGCACCCTCAGCTACTGCTTTACTGTGGGCGACCTCGTACATATCCATCATAGTCATTTTCATCCCATTATGTGTAGCGGACTAAAAATATAAAAAAGATACAATTATATTAAAATAGCTTAAAAATTAAGTAATATTTAACTGAAAAGTAATTTCAACACTTATATAATGGCTCCTAACCGTCTCGATGCTCCTTCGACCCAAACAATGGATCTGTGGTGGAGCTTAGGCCTATTGGCCTTATTTTTTTTGCTTGCTCCTGTAGATATATACAAGAATGTTTTTTATGAATTTAAGATATTTGAAATTAATGAAATAATTTTTAATCATTTACTAACTTTCATCTTCGGAACCAGCCAATGCTCGCATGCCTTCTTCCAATCGTCAGGCATGACACCAGGAGGATAATTCTCCATTACCTCCTCGGGTGAACTACAGTTCAAAAAAAACTAAATACCAAATATAAATTGCTAGAAATAATATATGAAATTATGTATATAATAAAAATGTAAAAGTTTAAAAAATATTACATTTCTCTTGGTCTCCGTCCTCAAATTTCTGTGAATTTTGACAGCGTGTTTAAGAATATATCAGGAGGCATTGAGGTCCTCACCAAATCGTAATTTGCCTACATTAATTTTTTTAAAAAATGTGTCAATCTTAATTTAAAATAATTTAAAGATAAAGTTATAAAAGAAATAACTTTGATAAATGAAATTACCTCCAATTGACGGAGGAATTACCTCTTAAGCTCTGCGAGCACCTTCCTCCAATCGAAGTAGCAAATGGGCACAATGGATTTAATAATTGTGCACACTCGACTGATAAAGCCTGGGTAATTCTCTGCCTCTCCTGTGGTTCTAAGCCTGATTGTTATTCTCACGCCCTCAGGGACACGCTGAAGGTCTAAATTCTTTGTCTTCCCCCATCCTCTTATGAGTTTACCTACGTAAACATTAATCATTTTCATTATATATTTCTGAAGTTATAGTAAACTTTAAAATATATAAGTAATTTACGACTTAAGGATGTATGAGTTCTTTCCCAAACTTGTGTTAGCCGCTAAGTGGTCCACATGAACTAGGGACATACTCTTTGCCATCTCATCCTCTGCCTCCTCCCCTTCCTCCTCTCCCACCTCTTCCCCCTCCTCCTCATCTGATGCTCCATAATCTAGATCATCCTCTACTCGCTCTGGCAAGCTTTAGGCAATCTCCTTCCCCTTTCCCTTCCCCGACGTATGTAATACTCGTGCCATTTCCTCGAGACGTATGAAACATGATTGGGGGGGAGCTTGCTACCGGGGGGTGGCTGAACCTACTGTCGAAGGGTGGTTGAGCCTAAGGAGACGAATCGGGCTGGGTGGATGGCTGTGTCTTAGGAAGACCCTTTCTTTTACGATTTTTCTTAAACAACTTCATCTGTAACAAATATAAAATGTAATAATTAATATAGTTGTAAATCATTAATATATAAATCATTAATAAAAAAAATTGCCAAACATAAAAAAAAATATTTAAAAATTTCGGTAGAGTTTCTCCTTAAATTTGGAGGTTTCTATATAAACCTGCATGTTAAAATTAAAGTGGGCACACCCCACATAAAAAAAGGTGCAAAGACAAACCACAAGTGGATACAACCCACATCCATCCAAATAAAACATGCAACACAAGTAGGAACACCCTACATCCATTCAATAAAATAAAAACCCCATATCTAGCAAAAACCTATAATTTCATCCAATTAAATTTAAGACATTTAAATTATACCCCTAAGTATAACAGCCTCTCAGTACCCGTCATCGATAACCTGTAATTCTAAAAACAAAAGTAATTAAAATGCCAGTAGAGTAAGGTAACATATTTTGAATATGTGAGTGCGATTAGTTTTAGTTTAGGTATTTATAATGTATAGAAAATGCCAGTTGTAGTTTAGGTTTCTTAAATTTGACTATAAATTTGATATAAATAGAAATGAAACAAAGTAAAGAAATTGTTACTAACCTTAGATGTCCACATCTACTGCATTTGAATTTATATGACTTTCTTCTATTAATCCTTGGTACGCTTCAGACTGTACGTCAAAATGATTATGTGGTACTGTTCTTATTGGTGTAACCAATCCCCTTGGCAATTATCGGGGACGTAGAAAACTTGTGCCGCTTCATATGCTAATGTGAATGGTTCATCAGATTGAAGAATTTGACGATTAGGATTTAAACACAAGAAATTGTGTTTCTTGTCAATTTTGAAACCAGTACCCTCTTTAAAAACATCAAACCAATGACATTTAAATAGGACAACTCTGCTATCATATCTGAAGCTGATCTCCACAATTTCATTGATTTTACCATAGTATCCATCTGTACCAGTAGAAAGATCTGAATCAACAACTCCAGTCTGTTGTATAACCTTCTACCATCAATTTCTTTTATTCTGAATATGAACTCATTTATTATATACCCACAGTGGTAATGTGTATAATGTAATGGTGAATCGACAATTACATCAAAATCTGGTACCCATCATGGGTCCTTATCCTCTTTCAATTGATTAACTCAATCTTTAAACAAATCTAAGAAGTCAAATTTTGTTGTCCTTGAAAGAGGTAATCGTTCGAATTCCTCATAAAATGCATCAATTTCAAGAATTTTTTTTTAAAATATATAGATGTGCACAACGTCCGTCATTTACTGAAATAGCCTTGTACTCTGTATGAAGAATCGACCTTCTTCTGATATCAAAAATTGACATTCTTCACCACTGTCATTGTATTCCCCCTCATAATTCCTTTAAAGCTTATAAAGCGGTTGTCTATTTCATTGATGTACATGGAGGTAAAATTTATACACTCCTTCATGAAATAGCCTTATACAATTGATCCTTCCAGCTTTGCCTTGTTCAAAACATAGTCTTTAAGCTTTTTCAAAAATCGCTCCACAAGATACATCCATCTGAATTATATAGGTCCACCAATTCTCACTTCATTTGCAAGATGCAGCGTGAGATGGACCATTACATCGAAGAAGGCTAAGGGAAGAATCTGTTCCATCTTACAGAGAGTAATGACTATTTGTTTATCTCAATGATCCAGCGTATCATTTTGTAGCGTCTTCGAACAAACAGCTTTGAAAAATCTGCTCATCTCTATAAATGAATCAACAACTGACTTTGACAGTATCCCCCGTATCGCCAGTGGAAGCAATACTTGCATATAAATGTGAGAGTCATGACTTTTTAAGCCAGATATCTTTTTCTGCGCTTCATTCACACAATGAAAAAGCTGCAAGGAAAACCCATCTGGCACTCGAATTTCCTTTAAGAAGGAGAACAATCTACTCTTCTGGTCCTAATTCAAGCTATAAATAGCAGGTGGGAAGTGGCCATCATCCTCATGAATATGCAACTCCGGACGTATCCCCAAACTCTTTATGTATTTTCTTGTTTTCATCGTGTCCTTTAGATCATCAGTCAGATTTAATACGTCTAAGATGTTATCCATCACATTCTTTTCGATGTGCATAATATCTAAATTATTACATATTGTAAGATCTTTCCAGTATGGCAGCTCCATAAAGAAAATGCTTTTCTTTCGAAATTCAGAATTCCTCGAGGTCGTCTGGTCATCTTTGAATGATCGACCCAACCATATCTCACCCATTTCTTGTAATCTCTTCATTATAACCTGACCCGGCAACTTGATAGAATCTGTACTGTGTTTATTTTCTGGATTTTTTTTTAATAAAGACACGTCCAACCATCAAATTTACTCCTAAACTATGACGTTTGCCATCTATATTCAATAGGTAGAAATCTGCAATGTCTTAAGTAACAGAATTTCTTACTTTCCGGCAATCGTAGATGATAAGTGTCTTCCATACAGGTTGTGCAAGCAAGCTTTCTTTTAGTGCTCCAACCTAACAAATTTGCATACGCCATAAAGTCGTTTATGGCCCACAACAATGCTACATGCATATTATAAAATTCTTTCTTTTCTGCATCATACGTCTTCACGCTGGTGTACCACAACTGTTTTGGTTCATCGATTAATGGCTGGAGATAAACATCTATTGCATTTCCTAGTTGTTTTGGACTAAGGATTAATAGGGTCAGCAGTATGAATGACGATCTCATATACAACCAGGGAAGAAGTTATAAGTGACTATTACCACTGGCTATATAGAGTACGACGGGTACATATTTTTAAATGAATTGAATCCATTGCTTGCAAAATCCAACCACATGTTCCTTACTTCTAAAGAGAATGAATTGTTTCTTTCATCAAATCTCTTCCACTCCTCAGAATCAGTAGGATGACGTATTCTTCCATCTTAAGATTTATAATCCTGGTGCTATGTCATCTACCGTGCAGTTTTAGTTGATATAAAAAGACGTTGAAGCTTAGGTGTCAGTGGATAGTAACGAAAAACCTTTTGAGCTTGTTTCCTCTTACTTTCATTTTTACCTTCCTTATATTTCTCAAGTCCACATTCGGGACAGATACTCAAGTTTGCGAATTCATTTATGAAAAGAATGCAGTCATTCGGATATGTATCGATCTTCTGATGGTCCAAACGAAGCTTACAAATCTATTTCCTTGCCTCATACCATGAAGCTGAAAAACCATTAGAGTTATTCAACAACTCAGCAATAAACTGAAGTATTTCATTAATAGAAAAAAATTATTCACGACGGATATTTTCAACCGTTCAAGTAACAGTTAGCAATACTGTTATTCTCGACCATTTTAATACGAACTGTTGCCAAATGTCCGGTCATTAACTGTATCATCTAGAAAACAGTCGATGAGGTTGAAACCATTCTTGACCTTTATAAATGGTCGACAATAAAAATTTACTCGACCGTTTCTATATAAACGGTCGAGGATAAATAATCCCTCTACTGTGTAATATATAACGGTCGAGAAAGTGAAGTAAAGTTAAGACATTTGGTTGACACCATTTTCGACCGTTATAAACGGTCGAAAATAATAATATAGTCGACCATTTCCATATTAACCGTCGACGATAATAATTTCATAACTGGCCAAGGCGGGCAGTTAAATTTTCAAAGTCTATTGTCGACCGTTTGACCTTAACGGTCGGAAAAAAGGAATTATTGACGTCCGTTATTAACTGTCGGTAATAATAGTATTGCCGACGGTTTATTAGGAACGGTCTAGAATGTTTAGTTAAATCCCTAGCGCGAACTCGACTCCCTCCCCCTTCGTCCCAAATCTGAAGCGGCCTCCACCTCACAACCTCCTCCTGCCCCTCCCTTTCGCGAGACCTCCACTCCTCGGCTCCTCTGCAAGCATCGCTGCAGCTCCTCCGCAAGTGTTGCTGCGGCTCCTCCTCCCCTTCAACTCCTTTGCGACCTCAACGGGTAGCCGGGCTGCTCCTCTTCTTCCTCCTCCGCTCGCCTCCTCCTTCCCCTCCCCCTCGTCGCCGACCTGAGGCTTACTCCCCCTCGCCCACCACTAGCACCACCACCACCAGCCGCCACCCGCAGCACCACCACAAGTCGCCACAACCTTTGCCGCCGCCACCAGCACCTCTGCAACCACCACTCGCAGCACCACTACCCCCTATGGCCACCACCAACACCACCACCACTCGCCTCCACCACCTCCTGTGTTACGACCCGGTTCTCGGATCCCTACAGGACCCGAGACCGGCTCGCCTCGACTAATCCCAAGACTTAATCGTCCAACAAGAAATAACCAAAAGCAGGAAAATAAACCACATCTACACATGCAATATACCTAAGCAGAAGAAAAGAACGAAGCAGTAAAGAAAGTAGAACAACTATCTCAAAACATAATACATGCCACCACAACAACAACAGAAAATGGAAAGAAAACAAAAAGTAACAGGAACGGTAAAATATGTGTCCATTACTCACTACAACAATAAAAAAAATGAAAGAGCTGAAAGAACGACTACGGTTGGACTCGGCTTGGCCCAGCACCCTCTGCAACCGAAAACTCGGGCTGCTCAACTCTTGGTCCTGAACAGGGTTACGAAAAGACAATCAGCGAACACTGAGTAGAGTGGTGTTTACATTATTTAAGTACAAGTACAGTAAAACAACAACGGGTTTATTTCTCAATTCCATTTATCTCATGCATGTGTTTCTAGTTCATCTACTTCTCAAAGTATCTAGGTATTTTTGATCTTTCATGTTCCTCGTGGAAACGATCTTGATTGCAGTCTTTTCCATAGAGTAAAAGGTACACGTGGTACTCTCCTGGCCGGGAGAGTCCCCTGTAATAGTCCTACACCCAGTCAACCACCCTGAGGTCACTGTCGAGACGTAGCAGTGACTACGGCACACGTGATAAGCGCATGGGTAGCTACCCTGCACTGACACGCGGTCAGTCGTTTCCGCTAGCGGGTGTGCCCAAAGTACAGCACGGAACAGTATAGGGCCTTACCCTCTCAGAACAGGGGTCTCGTCCCTCCACAGTCCATGTACCATCGTCTAACTACCCCAGTTTGCCCAAAGGGCGTAACAAAGTCGTTGTAGGGTGGCTAGCTAAACCCCGGGCCCCGTGGGGTGGCTAGCACCCTCCCTACACTAGTAGTATGCCTCGGTACCGCATACGCGAGGGCCAATAGGAGTTAGTGTAGAGTGGCCAATCGTAACCCCAGGTCTCAACCCAAGGGAGGCTAGCTCCACTCTACACTAAAAAGGGACAGTTGCTCTCCTTGGTACCGCGTACATAAGGGCCAGCACACTTCCCGTCTACATTCCAGATTCCTTTCATACACAGGAGTTCTACTTTTAATTCCCCGTAGGATTCATGCTCATATTCATCTCATTTATCTATATCCAGATCTCATGTTTCATAACTTGTTCCCCATCCAAATACAGGCAGCTCGTGTTTTAACATGCATCTCGCAATTATATTAAAGACATTTGCTAGCAATTTATTTTACCATGCATTCAAGTAAACATGACAGCTCAAACAGGCTCATTCATTTCTACCTTAGGGTTCATTCCACATCCTAGAGTTCAATCTGATTATTCCAACCAAGTACATTCTTATTTAAATATTAACAACTGAATTAAACCACTCTACCAGGTATCACGGGAGGAATGGGGGCCTGTGCCGCAGATCTCGTCGTCTTCGCAAGCCTCGAACACGCCACCGGCTGGTAACCTATATCAGCGACCAATATACATTAGACGAGCTCAAAATGGTAGATACTCAACACAAACATGTAGAGGAACTCTAGTGGAAAACAGTGGTACTTCGTTTGCGAAAATCCAATTCCCTTTGGGCCTTAAACAGGCCAAACGCAATTACTAACCAAAATCAAACATCTGGGACTAGTCCCAAACATCTTAAAAGACGTCAGAACTCACCTTACACTTCCTATGGCTGCTTCAGACGTCCAGACTCTATCTACGACCGTCCGGGGGCAGCTCCAGACGTCGGACAAGGCCTCCGGTCGTCTGGAAGTACCTTCAGACGTCTGGCGATGTGATCAGATGTCCAAAAGTACTTGGGAAAGCGTACCGCGTGCCTTCCCGAAGCCTTCACCTGTGTACAAAAGTGCAAGAACACTTTAAGCCCAACACCTCCTGTGCTAAAATCCTCTACATGGCGGAAAGCAGTGCAGGAAGGTACGTACCTCACGATATTGCACTTTCAGACGTCCGGCCTCAACTCCGGACATCTTGGTGCCTCGCCAGCCATCTGGATGTCACTCCAGACGTCTGATACTGGAAACTTCCAGTATCAGAACTTCTTCACGCATCTCGCCCTCTGCTTGCAGTGGCAACTCCAGCAGTTGCAGGAGCTTGAGAAGCTCCCCGCTGGCGTCCTCTCTCCCATGACTCCTCCTTGAGCTCCATTGAGCTCCCACGGCCGTCGTCCTCCTCCCCTACTCTTACTCCCTCGCACTCTCTCGCTCCTCCCCACTTTCTCCTCGCTGGTGACTCTCCTTCCTCGCCGCGGCTGCAGCAGAGACGATAAGGGGCGTGGCTGTCGCAACAGAAGGTGGAGGCGACGGTGGCTTGAGTGGTGTGAGGAGGAGAGAAGAAGAGAAGGGGGATTTATATAGAGAGGTGTTAGGGTTTAAGGGGTGAGGATGCGGGGAGAGAGAAAGGCCTCTGCGCACGCACCCGCGCGCATAGTGTAAAGCGCAGTACGAAAATCTCACTTTCAGACGTCTGGGCACGTGTCTAGACATCTGGACAGATGTCTGAATAAAACTCCAGATGTCTTATCTGGCTAAAAAGCCAACGGGTCGTTTCATCATAACAAACTTAAAGGAAGTTTTATCCCTAAAACTTGAGCTAACTAGGGTGCAAGAAAAGGAATGTAAAAGCATATAACAAACTTAAAGAGGACCGAAGTAGGTCTGAAAAGACGTACCATCAAAAAGCTTCGGGTACCGCTCTCGCATCGCTACCTCAGGCTCCCAAGTCGCCTCCTCATAGCACAGGCTTCTCCACACGACCTTCACCAGTGGTACCTGCTACCATCTCAGACTCCGGACGGCTCTGTCTAGTATCTATACTGGTTTCTCGAGGTAGGTCAGGTCGTCACCCACCTCGATGCTCTCGTGGCTCAGAACGTGATTGGGATCGGTGACGTACTTCCTGAGGTTGGACACGTGGAACACGTTGTGCACTCCAGAGAGCTGGGGAGAAAGGGCAAGCTGATAAGCAACGGGTCCTACCCACTCCAGGACCTCAAAGGGTCCCACAAACCTCGATGCAAGCATCCCTTTCACCCCAAAACGTTGCAGGCCCTTCATGGGCGAAACACGGAGAAAGACGTGATCCCCAATCTCGAACTGCACCTCTCTTTATTTCCGGTCAACGTAGCTCTTCTGCCTCCTCTTGACAGTGCGAAGTCATCTGTGAAGCTACTCTATCACCTCCTACTCTGCCCGATCAGCCTGGGACCCACTTGCCACTTGGTCCCCACCTCAACCCAACTCAAGGGTGCAATACACTTCCGTCCATACAGAGCCTCGTAAGGTGCCATGCCGATGCTCGAGTGGTAACTATTATTGTATGCAAACTATGCCAGGGGCAAATTTTCCTCACAGGAGCCTCTTCAGTCTAGTACACAGGCTCGCAGAAGGTCCTCAAGTGTCTGTATGGTGTGCTCTGACTGTCCGTCCATCTGGGGGTGGTAAGCTGCTGATAGCCTAGGTTTCATCTTTATGTTTATTATGGTCATTGTGGTATATGACAAAACAGCAACCAGATTACTACATATTTTTTTACTCGGAATAATAAGTTTTCCCGATGTCGAACTTAGGGAGCAACTATGATCCTAGAAACATAAATACAAGTTTTTACAAAAATTAAGAGATAGAGAGAGAGAGGGAGCAAAAGTCCTTTTGTTGGCTTCTTCTTCTCTCTTCCTCTTCTCTCTTTTCTTCTTCTCTTTCAGCTGATTTTTCTCTTCTCTTTTTCTTCTTCTGCTCTGCCCATTCCTCTTCTTCTTCTATCTTCTTTTCTTCCTGCCTTCTTCTTTCTTCTTTAGCCTGCGGCTGTGTCTTCTTTCTTCTTTTTCTTCTTCTACCTGCCTTTTTCTTTCTTCTTTAGCCTGCGGCTGTGGTGATCTTCTTCTTCTTTCTCTTCTCTTTCTCAGCCTGCCTTCTTCTTTCTTCTTCTTCTTCTCTGCTTCCTTCTTTCTTTCAGCTGCAGTGTCTTCTTCTTTCTTCTCCTTCTCTTTCTTCTCTTCTTTCCTTCCTTGCACTCTGGCCGCTGCCCTTCCGTCGTCTGACTTGGTGCTCAGACGACTTAACTATGGGTTTGCTACAGTGCGGCTTCTTTTCTTCTTCTTCAGCTCCTCTCCTTCCTTTCTTCTTCAGCTGCCTAGTGCGACTAAGGCTTCGGCCGCTCCTCCTCTCTTCTTCTTTCTTTCTTTCCTGCGCACACACACAAGGGTCAGTGCAAAACCTACCCCTACCCAATCCCTGCATCTCTCTCTCTTTGAATCTCTCTTAGGAATGCTCTCCCAAAGCCGGGTATTTGGGTTCGGGTAGCGCGCCCGAGACCAGGCCCACTGGCGTGCGGTGGTGGGCGAGGAGTGCTTGGTCGGGTAGTCGGATCCGGCCCAGACCCGCAGGGCGTGAGCGTTGGCTAGGGCGAGCGAGCGAGCGCGTGGCGCGCTGCATGCGTGTGAGGGACCTGACCCCTGTGTATCGAAGGCAAATAGCCCGATACACCTTTTGAATTTAAGTGTGGGCACGCGGCCTCACACTTACGAGGTGGGACTAAAGTCCCACCTCCAGATTGCACACCCGCAGTTGAGGAAGCCGCTGCCAATTGGGGCAGCTGCGAGGCTCGCAACCCAAATCGCAAGCCTGGGTGCCTTCGCAGAATCAGTCCGCGCTGCCTGGAGCGTGTGCCTGGGCTGGAGACCGCCTGGAGCTGCAGCAGCTCAACAATGGCGATGAGGGGGCGCTGACCTGAAAACACAAGGACAGCCTCGCAGTCGCATCAGATAACGTAGGAAGCTTCGCCAAAGTGTGGCGAAGGCAATGCGGGGGTCGGCGAGGCGCGAGAGCACCTGTGGCAGTGGACCTAGGTCAGACTGTGTGCGCGGAAATGGGTCTGTTCGGGGGGTGGTCGGGCGGTGAGTGGCGGTGTATGGAGTGGGAGAAATGGTCGAGTGGAGTGAGGGGGAGCTTCTGGGCTTGTCGGCGAGGGGTGAGGTGGTCTGTGGAGGTGGGGTGACCTCGCCGAAGAAGGTGATCGGAGATGGAGCAGATGGAGGTGGAAGTGGCAGTCGGTGGATTAAAAGGGAAAATCAAGAAGGGGAAAATGTAAGGGAGAGAGAGAGGAAGATTTCTGCCTACTTAATCGACGAAGGGGAAGAGGGAGGCGTCCGGCTCGTGCCTACCAGAGCTGAGGACGAAGATGCCCAGGAGGAGGTTATCGGCGATGAGGAAGGGATCTGAGGACGCCAGTTGGTACGGCCTGGAGCGAACGACGGGGCAGAGTGAACTCTACTGCAGGTAGGGCAGCAGAGCGACGAGGAGGAGGAGGAGAAGAAGATCGTTGGAAGCTCGGGCGCTCTGACCAGAGAGGGAAGAGATGAAAAGTAGGGTTTCTCTCGGCCAGAAGAAGCTTGAAGGAGACGGCAAACTCTGCCGCTCCTTATAAAGGCCTTGGCGAGGAGAGGGGATCGAGGAGGCGACGTGCCTACCTCGCCGGAGAGTGGCCGGAAAGAATACCCATGCCTTTCAAGCGTTCGCACGAAAGGCATGGTCGGTTGCATAGGTCATGGGCGGGTCCCTACGACAGAGGACGTCGCAGGGAACCCCCCGTCTGTTCTATAGGACGGCTGCCCTGCTCTGTGCGGCGCCATCTCCGCGCAAGGTCACCGGAGGTATGGCGCTACGCAAAAATGGTAGGGGGGACCGTTCTGCAAGGAACGACGAGAAGTTAGGGGGTTGAACGCAAGGGTTTCAAAAGATAAGGGTCAAAAAGTAAATTAAGAGGACCTATTTGTAAAGTCGATCAAGATGGTCTTTTCTTAGGCCCAAATTTTTATATCAGACTAATTTGAACATAAGGATTTTAATGGAAAAATTTGATTTTATTTTGGACCATGTTTGACCGATCAATTTACACAAAAACCCAAATTAAGTTATAAATTGGACATTATTCTCATTTTAGGTCAAAATAGGTTGCAAAGGCCAAATTGAAGGTTCTAAGCCCTAGAGAATATTTTTTTATGAATTTTAGAGGATTTAGTTGATTTTTATCCTGCCTCGAACCTCGTGAATTAAAATAGATTTATTTTAGGATTACAGAATGCCATTTAATTCCTAGAAGTTGCTATAACCCATTTCAGATCAGATCATCCCACTTCCCTCCTTATTAAGCTTGTTTGACCTGTGTTTAGATCCTTAATTACCCTGTTTGCATACTACATTGGTGAAATTACAGTTTTACCCCTGATGATTTGTTTTATTCTTTAACTCAGAATTCTCTGAGTTAAGCCTCTTTTTGGGTTTTGTAGGAGCTTTTTCACACTCATTTGGATTAAATTGTGCTAGTTAGGGTTCATGATGAGGTTCTCATCATAAGCGATACTGAACCTCAAATGCATCCCCAAGGCCTCCTGAAACTCAGCCCAGAATTGGGAAGTAAAACGAGTATCCCTGTCGGATACAATCTTACGTGGGACTAAGTGCAAGTGCACCACATCTCGGATGTATCCTCTGCTAACTGTGCTGGTCCAAAGGTGACTCGAATTGGCAGGAAACGCACCGTCTTCGTCAACTTGTCTACTATCACCCAGACTACGTCGTGTCCCCACTGGGTAACTGGTAGACCCACCACCAAGTCCATGGTAATGCTCTCCCACTTCCACTCTGGCACAGGAAGTGGCTACAGTGGCCCTGCAGGCCTCTGGTGCTCGACCTTCACCTGCTGGCATACCAAACACTGCTGCATAAACTCACCAACATCCCGCTTCATCCCTCTCCACCAAAAGTCGCATTGCAAATCATGGTACATCTTTGTGTTCCTGGGATGTATGGTGAATCTGGACCCGTGCGCCTCAGCTAGGAGCTCTCTCAACGACTCCTCGTCCCTAGGGACGCATAAGCGTCCCCTCATGCATAGTATCTTATCTAAGATGGAAAAGTCTCCTGGGTCCCTTGTCAACACCTTGTCTCGCAGCATCTGTAGGTACGGATCAGCCATCTGCCCTGCGATGATGCAGTCTATCAGCTCTGGTCGTATCTACTGCGTCACTGTCACTGTCTCACAATACCCCTGTGAATCTCGGGGTCGCTAACTGCCCAACTCCTCCATGAGTCTCTAACACTATGCCTGTAAACTGGCCAATTGGGTGGGTACCTTTTGACTCAAGGCGTCGGTCACCACATTGGCCTTCCCTGGGTGGTAGGAGATGCTGCAGCCACTTTCGTGGGTATTCATCGCAGACAACCCGAAGGGTACAGTTAAAACAAGGAATGATATGAAAATTTTGGGTATTCGTCCTGAGTGTCACGTTGAAGAAGGAGGGTCTCACTTTCCAAAAGCTATATACAGTCTTATTGAAAAGCAAAGGCAAAGGATTTTCTCGTTCCTTAAAGACATTTGGGTTCCAGATGGGTATTCATCGCAACTTTCACGTTGCGTAAATGAAGCGCAAAAGAAGATTACTGGGTTAAAAAGTCATGATTCTCATGTCTACATGCAAATCTTATTCCCACTAGCGATACGTGATGTGATGCCTGATTCGGTAGTCGATTCTTTTATGGAGATGAGCAGATATTTTAAAGTTATCTTTTCAAAGACATTAGATACCGAATTACTAGACTATTGAGATAAACAAATTGTGATCATACTTTGTAAAATGGAGCAGATTTTCATGCCTTCATTTTTTGACGTTATGGTCCATGTCACGCTTCATCTTTCAAATGAAGCAAGAATTCTTGACCCGTGCAGTACGGATGAATGTATCCAATTGAACGATATTTGAATAAATGGAAAGATTATGTCATGAATAAGTCTAAACCAGAAGGGTCAATTGTTGAAGGCTATCTTGTAGAAGAATATATTAACTTCCGTGCCATGTACATGAATGAAACAGACAATAGATTTAATTATCTTAAACAAAACTATGATGGAGAATTTAATGGTAATGATGAAGATTGTCTGTCCATATTTAACATCGGAGGATGGTCGATCCTACGGACGGAGGTTAAGCCCATCTCAGAAATGGACTGACGTTTAGCACATTTGTACATTCTGAAGAAAATTCCAAAAGTAGATGAATTTTACAATGAATTCAAAGAATCATCTGATACATCTACACACGACTTGCAGTTCCTTCATTAATTCTAGAATCATGTAAATAAACTGAAAGAAGATGGGGATCCATGGTGGGTACAGGATTTTGATGTAATTGCTGATACACCTTTGACATACGGACGTTACCATTCCGGATACATAATTAACGGTTTCAGATTCAGAGTACGATCCATTGATGATGTGAAGGCTATGCAACAGGCAGAAGTTCTTGTCAGTTGTGATGGGTATTATGGTCAAATTGAAGAGATTATGAAAATGAGTTTCAGGTTTGACGTAAGGTGGTTCTATTCAAGTGTGATTGGTTTGATGTTTTTAAAGAAGGCATTGGATTCAAAATCGATAAGAAACATGGATTCTTGAGCTTAAGTAAGAACCGTCACATCCTACAATCATCAGAATAATCCACACTAGCCTGTCAAGTAACATAAGTATTCTATGTGCCTGGTCATAACAGAAATGGGTGGATTATACCAGTTAGAGCTCAACCTCGTAAGCAATACAAGGCGGGAAAAGATCTACACCCAAATATTGAATCTAAAGCATATCAATAAAATCCACAAAGTGAAGAACTTGCTCCTTGCGCAACTGACATTGACATATAAGGTAAATTGTCAAAAGTATTAATTCATAACCATAAATATAAATAAATTTTAAAATTCTTAGTTTATTTTGTTTAAATTACCTTTAAATTGTTTTATCTTTTATTAAAGGTTACGTTCATTTATATATCAAAACTATTTTTTTTTTTATTACCTTCTCATATAGGTTCTTCGCATTCTCCTACTGTATGTGCACCAACTGTTTCCATTTCGTCACTATGGTGAGTTTCTTACTACTTTTTTTTTTAAATGCTATTATCATATTAGATGTGGGGTGTGCCCACTTAGTTTTATTTTAAGAGTGGGGTGTGCCCACTTAGGTTCATTTTTTGTGTAGGGTGCGCTTACTTAGATTTATTTTTTTTTGTAGGGCGTGCCCACTTACATTTATTTTTTTTGTAGGGCGTGCCCACTTACATTTATTTCTTGTGTGGAATGATGTTTTTTTTTTGTATCTTGAATGTTTTATGTTGAAGAAAGAGGAGAAGAAAGAGGAGAGGAAATAAGAAGGGGAGGGTAATTAAGACAGAAAGGGAGAAAGAGAAGGGGAGGGTAAGGGAAGAGGAAAGAGTAGAAGAAAGAGAGAGGAAATAAGAAGAGGAGGGTAATTAAGGAAGAAAGGGAGAAAGAGAAGGGGAGGTTAAGGAGAAAGGGAAAAAGAGAAGGGGAGGGTAAGGGAAGGGGAAAGAGGAGAAGAAAGAGGAGAGGAAATAACAAGGGGAGGGTAATTAAGGAAGAAAGGGAGAAAGAGAAGGGGAGGTTAAGGAGAAAGGGAGAAAGAGAAGGGGAGGGTAAGGGAAGGGGAAAGGGAATGGGAGAAAGAGAAGGAGAAGAGGAGGGGGAGGTTAAGGAGAAAAGGAGAAACAGGAGGGGAGGTTAAGGAGAAAGGGAGAAAGAGAAGGGGAGTGTAAGGGAAGGGGAAAGGGAATGGGAGAAAGAGAAGGAGAAGAGGAAGGGGAGGTTAAGGAGAAAGGGAGAAAGAGAAGGAGAAGAAAGAGGAATGGGAGGGAAATCGAGAAAGGGAAGGTTATTTCATTTATATACACTCATTTCATTTTCAATTATTTGTATACTTATTTCATACAAGATCTTTGAAATATCACAATATATAGGGGAAATGCTGCCGAATTCTTTTAAAAAATATCTGATTATTTGTGATGGTTTTACGCAGGTTATTTTCAAGAAAAAGGCTAATAAGAGGAGCAAGGAGGAGGTTCAGGCCTCCCAGCAGCCTGAGGCCCCCCGCCAGTAGCCTCAGCCTCAGGCTCACCGCCAGCATCCTCAGCCTCAGCCCCAATCACTTCACCAGCAATTTCTGAGGCCTAGAGATGTAGCTTGATATTTTCAGAGTTAGGGGAAGGGGAAGAGTCCGATGCCTCCTTCGACGGATCTCCCATCGGAGGATTCTAACTACGAGGAGGATGCACCCGCCGATGAGGAGGATAGTACTTCATTTGATGAGGAGGACGTTAGATTGGATGATCAAGCAGAGCAGATGGTTGACCCAGATCCTTCTCAAACGGGATGTTCCGCACCATCACCACTCGCCCATGGTTTAGGTATGAATTTAAGGTTTGTTAAATGTTATGTTCTCAAATATTTTTCTTTGTTATTTAATTTTATGCTATAATTCTATCTTATAGGTGCACGTAGGGGGAGAGGTCCCACGCGGAACAAGGACTTAGAGAGAATTCCGCATGGGGCCCGCATTTTAGTGCGGATCATCCCAACGGGGGAAGCAGTGGACTATCTTCTATTCATCAGCAGATTGGGTATGCTGACGAAGGCGATCATCCCACTATCCCACTTTGGTTGGAGGAAGTGCCAAACGAGCTAAAAAGGCAGTTCATTCAAGAGTTAGAGTTAATTGGTAAAAACTAATA
This sequence comes from Thalassia testudinum, assembly GCA_037157565.1. Taxonomy (NCBI): domain Eukaryota; kingdom Viridiplantae; phylum Streptophyta; class Magnoliopsida; order Alismatales; family Hydrocharitaceae; genus Thalassia; species Thalassia testudinum. The sequence goes on from JAZHRO010000030.1 coordinate 43,094,927, forward strand.
ACTTTTATAAATTATTTTATATAAGTTTAAATAATGTAACAATTTCTGTTCTCTTTCTAATACAAGCCACATTCGAATGGGGCAATGATCTAAACATCCCCAAATATATCCTCAAGCACGCAGTGAAGATTCATAATAATTGGAGATTGGAGATGAAGAATAAGGTAAAAGATAAATTTTAACTGTGTTTCTTTATTTCCTTTACCACAATTCAAATAATATTTCTAAGATTAAAATTATTTTTTTAGTATTATAAGAACAGGAATCATGATGAGGTATAGAAAAATACGCCTTTTTTGATACAGCCGCACACTTGGAAGGAAGCATGCGCACATTTGTAGGTAAAAATATTTCATATATTATCATTTATTTAAACAATTTCTATGTTAATAAATTGTACATTCATTTTTAAGAGCAAGTTAAGAAAGATAAGGAAAATAAGGCTAAGATTCCATCGAAGACCCATGTCCTGAGTAGAAGGAGTATAGGCGGGATGAAATCTATATACATAAGTATCTTTAATTAATATTTTCTTTTAAACCTTACAAAAATTTCTAATTTGTTTAAAATTAACTGTTTCAAATTATTGTAGTCCGCTATGTATTAAGGTGCCCAACTTAATCGGGTGGGAGTATATGAGGCCACTTATAGCAAGATGAGGGAAGAGGGAAATAGAGAGTGGCTTCACGACATATACCAACAGAGACACGTAAGTTAAAAAAATATAATACTTTTATTTTATTTCATAATTTTATAAAATAAATGAAATTACTTAACGTATTTCAATATCTTTCAGGATAATATGATCAACTTAATGCATCCTCCTGAAGACGCAAACTTCGGTATAGCTCAGCAGCCACCGACAGTGGAGGAGGCCTGCCAGACTGTCATGCCACCTGAGCATGACAGGTACGTTCGTATCGCACGGAGGAGCGAGACCATCTCGGGGTGGTATGGGACAAGGGGAGCATCATCCTCTTCAGCTAAGGTGTAGGAGATGAGGAAGGAGATTGTGGCATTATGTCGTAGAGACGAGGAGAGTGTGTTGCAAATCGAGGAGCTGACAACGTTGGTCAAGGAGAACGCGACGCAGTTCAAGGAATCCAACAAAACCATGAAGGAGCTCCTGGCATTACTTCAGAAGGGAGGAATTGATCACCTCGCCCTTCATGAGTTTAAAGATCGTCGTCAAGTGGTAGGGTGTTGGAGGCGTTGGTGCGACAGCATAATTGTATTTTTTATATATATTACCATTTGCAATGAACTTTGTATACGTTACTTTTATTTATAAAATTTTAATTTCGATTTCTTCTATTTTATTTAAATGCATAAATTTCTAAGTTGTGTGATTGATTTATACTCTTAATAGATTTGGGCATTATTTACATGTCTTTCACATAAATTAAATATATTTAAAAAAAAATCATTATTATTCTCAACCGTTATTTAAATATGGTCGAGAATTGTAATACTATCGACTGTTAAAAACGGTCGCTAATATGAGTTTTCTTGACCATAACCAAATAACCATCGCCAATATTTAACATTCTCGACTGTTAAAAACGGTCTACAATACGAGTTTTCTCGACCATTAATAACGGTCGCAAAAAGTTAACATTATTGACCATTCGTAAACCGACGAGAATATCAATATTTTCGACAGTTATTAATAAACGATCGGAAATACGCTCTTACTTGACTGTATAAATAACTGTTGAGGTAAATACTTTTGTCGATCGTGGACATTAAACGGTCGAGAAATAGTGTTACTGACCGTTGAAAACTGATAATAGAACTGACCAAACGTCGAGTGGGGGTGCGCCTTTTTCTCAACAGTATTGTTCAAGAACGGTCGAGAAAACCCAATCAAGATTGTACATTCCTCGACCCTTGTTCTCGACGGTTATCGACAGTTATTTGAACAATTGCGACCGTTTTTAAGGGTCGAGAATACTCAATATTCTTGTAGTGTTTCAAACATGAATTTAGCACTAACTCCATTCATAAGCTTCAGTAGAAACATCTTCAACAAAAGCAACTTTGACAATTTCGTAACACCAAGAGCAATAGGATCCTCAGCTGCCTTAACAACATCATAGAATGGATCACAACTGAAAGGATCTTCCTTATCTGTATTTATATCCTCTCCTGCTCTCATCTCGTTCAACATTTCTTATATTTCTTCACCTCCGCTATCAACAATTTCCTCGTCGATCTCTTCGTCAATAGTGTTCTCATTGTTTATAACTTTCTCTGTCAACTCCTCTCCATGAGCTACCCAAGTAGTGTAATGCTGCCACCACCTATTACAAATTAAGTACTCGAGCATAGTATTACGATCATGCAAGGAATCATTCAAACATCTTCTGCATGGGCAGAAGATATTATCAAGTTGACCTCCTCGCTTAAATATCTTCCTATCATTCTCAAAGGCCTAATCCATGAATGAAATTACTCTATCCTTGTATTTGGTGTAATATGAACCTCGCAATCCAACCCAAGATTTATCCATTGTAACCTAAAACTTAATGTAAACAAATCACTTATTAGAAAGGGAAACGACTGAATGATGTGTATCTTGATGAAGATTTTTACTCTATAACCCATCCTCAAAGATTTGATCACAACTTAGGTTTGCTCGTTACATGTAACCTTAGTCGGTGAAATTTGGGCAACATCTCCCCGCACTTCTCCAGCATACCCCCTAATACTAACCTTTGCTAGATTTCCTTTAACACCCAATTAAGAGCACCATAGGAAATTAGATAAAATTAGTTTGTATACCAGAGAAGAGCAGGAAGAAGCAACCGAAATTTCACCACATAAGGTTACATATAACGAGCAAAATTAAGTTGTGGTCAAATCTTTAAGGGCCTTCTTTAGTTCGTTACTTCATTGAACTAAAGTTGATCAAGTCTTATGGCATGCTACAAAGACAACACATCATGTATGTAAGTGAGGTATACGTATTCTTCCTGCATTGTCCGTATAACATGATCATAAGTTTCGACGGATGAATAATTTGGACACAATTTAACTGGAAAGACTTTTACCCTAAGAGTTAGAATACCTAATGTTTGGCCTCGCATGCATATATCTTCGTTAGCAAGTGTGTACATCTAAACAATAAGTAATTTGAACATTAAAGAAATTCAACGAAAAACTAAAATATCATTTAAATAAATAAATAATCTTAAAGCCTCCGAGTGTACTCGACACTGATAACATGCAATTTTAAAATCAAAATTAATTAAATAACATATTATAATCTTAAATGTTAATAACAATTAAATTCTCATTCTAAGGACTTTATAAAAATTTACAAGTGATAATATATATCGTCCCCAAATGCACATCCATTTAGGTGAAATTGAATCACCAAATCCTTATCGTATGTGTGATTATTTGTTCTTTTGAGCGAACCTTTCCCTTATCCACAAACCCAATAAAGCTCAATAAAGAAGGCTGCCGGTCAATTTTCTTCCTAAGAATCATACTTGTAATTAGGTTGCAAGCTGTTCCCCTCATTTCTAGACCTGCAACTTGGAAGTCAGACCATGAAGGCCACGCTTAAATGAAATGTTTGGGAAAAATTGTCGTTGTTTAAGGAATGAATCGTAGTATAGGACAAAATTGCTCAAAACATTTAAATTTATAAACTTAGATTTATAAAGTGGAGTTTGAGATCGTTCACAGGGAGCAAGTATGCAATTTAATTCACCAATCATAAGAAATATATATGCAATTGAAATCAATAATACTCAAATTGATATTTCAATAAAACCCGAAGAATAGTGCAAAAAGATCAGGTTAAAATGGTGATTTAGATTACCAAATTAACCCTTTAAGTTTAAGCTCACAACTATTTAAATGTTTCAACAGTAAGCCACAACCATTAATCCACGTCAATTAAGTATGCAGATATTCTAATAGTAACCAGCAAAAGGCCTCAAATGACAAACCAACGGCTTTAGAGACCTTAATAGAAGAGGCTCAACACCACAGAAGAAGCACAAGGCTCCTCTCCTTCAAATCTCAGAAGAGCACAGCAGCAGCACCAACAATCAAGGGCAGCACCAACAATCAAGGGCCTCTTTAAAAATCTTGCTAAGTGTTGAGAGAGGGGAAGGCTCAAATCCCAAGGTAGCAAAACCCACCCCCTCTCTCTCAAATTTTCCTTCTTTCTTTCCAAGCTTAGAATCGGACCAGACCCGAGTAGCGGGTGATTGCACAGCATCCCAAGGGCCCAGTATAATCCTGTGGTAAATCCGCCATCGAGTCCTTGCATACCTCAAACAAAACACGCATCAAGTCCTCTTGATAAATTGATGAGAATGATGACGGAAATGTCCAAGTGCCATGAAGAAAACATGACCGCTCTTCAGCACAAATTGGCGTAATAGAATGCTGAGATCAGTCAACTACGCATGACGACTCGATCTCAGGGCACTCTTCCAGCCCAATCTGTCCCTAACCCACGAAATTTTGTACCTCGTGGTCCGCAACTACAGGTATGACCTTCTTAGGGGCAGATTCATCAGATTCTGCAAGCTTCGGGCACTCCACTGGGATTTCAGGCTAATCCCGCAACAGCACATCACCCTTATGTCCCTATTGTGAATCCTCCTCCGCCTCATGATCCCACTGGACCCGCGACGTCCAATGCGATTACTACGATGAGTGGTAAGCAAACCGTTGATCCTCCTCGACCTGATCCTGGCCCATCTTCTTCATCACCCTCTCATTTAGGATGTTGAGATCAAAGTAGCCCTGTTGGAGGCTATCGACTATATACCAACTGTCGCCCGATTCTTCAAATACTACACTACACCCAAGCGATAGTCAAAGAAATTAAAGAATCCGGTGGTCCTCTCGTCTCATGCAAGTTGTGCTATACTGTCAAATCTACCACCGAAGCAGAAAAATCCGGGCACATTGCTTATTTCATGTAGCATCCAAGGCTGCAATTTTAATCATGCTTTGCTTGATCTAGGATCTTCCATCAATCTTATACCAACCATCATGCTCGAGAAATTTGCCTTAGGAAATCTGAAACCCACACCTATCACATTGCAGTTGGCAGATCGTTCTGTCAAAATCCCGAAGGGTGTGGTGGAAGACGTGGTGGTTAGGGTCAACAGTCTCTATTTTCTTTTTGACTTTCTTGTTTTGGATATGGAAGTTCCTAGCTCACTTTATGATTGTCCGATCATCCTTGGTTGACCTTTCTTGGCCACAGCCTGCACCCATATCGACTGTGAGTTGGGTTGCATTGAGATCACCATTGGCTCTAAGAAGCTCAAGTTAAACATTTTCAAGGCCTCCAAGAACTTTGATAGCGATTGTATCGAGGATGACACGTCTGATGAGGACATGGCCGTCAGCGCGTGTATCGGACTAATAGGAACCTATTCTGACTGCTGTGGATTGCCCCTAGACACAAACCATCACCTGGTAGACTTATACTGTGACGTTTCCCCATCCCTCCCCGTACCCATACCTTCTTCTGACTAGACTTCTGACGAGGTTTTCTCTGCTTCCCACACCTCGGGGTCTAAGTCATATCCGGGCTACTCACAGCCGGTCCACCCTCTTGAAGACCGGATTGCCCTTTCCTTCCTGCCAAATCAGGCGAAAATGCGACTCCACATTGGGACCTTGAGCCCAAATGCTGATCACTGGGGCTCTCCTTTCTTAGATCCATCAATCCAAGATGCCCCTCTTCTTGGCCAATTTGAGGGCCAACTTCTTTCTCCTGCCCTTCTTTCTTCTGACCCTTTTGGGACACTCTCATCCCAAGAAATGCCAGATCTTTCACCATCCACACCCGAGCTGAAAGCGCTGCCTGACACGCTTAAATATGCTTTTCTAGGACCAAATGAAACTCTCCCCATAATTATTAGTTCAAAATTGACCAGGGAGCAAGAGTGCAAGCTAATGAAGGTCCTCATGGAACACAAGGCATCTATTGGATGGTCCTTATCTGACTTAACTAGCATTAGCCCCTCCTACTACACTCACCGTATATATACGAAGGAGGAGGCTCGACCTTCCCACGAGATGTAGCGACATTTCAACCCTAACATGCAGGGAGTCGTTAAAAAGGAAATCATTAAGTGGTTAGACGCAGGTATAATCTACCCAATCAATGACAGCCCCTGGGTGAGCCCTATTCATGTCGTGCCCAAAAAGGCGGGACTCACCATCCGTGTCAATGATAGGGGCAAATCCATCCCTACACGCACTACTACATCTTGGAGAGTGTGTGCAGATTATAGGAAACTAAATGCTGTAACAAAGAAAGACCATTTTCCTCTACCTTTTATTGACCAAATCTTAGAGTGGTTAGTGGGTAATAAATTTTTCTGTTTCCTGGATGGATTCTCTAGATATAACCAGGTGGCAATTGACCCCCGGGACCAAGAGAAAACTACCTTCACTTGCCCCTTTGGCACCTTCGCATTTATAAGGATGCCATTCGAACTTTGTAAAGCGCCAGCAACTTTCCAGAGATGTATGCTGGCAATATTTTATGATATGGTGGGTGACTTTCTTGAGGTCTTCATGGACGACTTTTCGATCTTCGGACCTTCATTTGATGATTGTCTAGCCAACCTAACCCACATCCTTTGGAGATATATTGATGTGAACCTCGTGCTTTCTTGGGAGAAAAGTCATTTTATGGTACACGAGGGGATTGTTCTCGGTCACATCATCTCCGATAGGGGTATTGAGGTGGACAGAGCTAAGCTTGATGTTATTGCTAATTTACTTGTGTTTAGCTCTGTCCGGCAAATCCACTCCTTCTTAGGACACGTCGATTTCTATAAGAGATTTATCAAAGACTTCTCCAAGATTTCTAGACCTTTAACTCATCTCCTATCGACCGACATACCCTTTGATATGGGCCCCGACTATATACGAGCATTCACACAACCACGTGATGCTGTCACCAAAGCCCCTATTCGCCAGCCACCTGATTGGTCCCTCGACTTTGAACTCATGTGTGACGCTTCCGACCTTGCAGCGGAGCCATCTTGGGACAAAGATGCGATAGACACCCCTTCGTAGTATACTACGATAGTAAGACGCTGGATGAGGCCCAGCGTAATTATACGACTACTGAGAAAGAGCTACTGGTGGTCGTCCTTGGGTTGGAGAAATTCCGCTCTTACCTTCTGAGCTCGCATATTACTGTATTCACTGATCATGCGACCATTTGTCATCTCATGCACAAGAAAGATGCCAAGCATAGACTAATTCGTTGGATCATTTTGCTCCAAGAATTTGACCTTGAGATCCGCGATAAGGCTGGAGCCCAGAATGCTATTGATCATCTCTCGAGACTGGACCCTGACCACATTGGACTTACCCTGCCAATTAATGAGGTTTTTCCCAATGAGCACCTACTGGCAATTAATGCGGCAAGTGGACCTTGGTATGCCGACATTGCCAATTACCTTGCTTCTGGCTCCCTTCCACGTGGCAAGCCTAAAAACTAGCGCGAGCGTATCATCGCAGAAGCAAAGTATTATTTCTGGGATAACCCACTACTTTTTCGAGTAGGTGCTGATCAGATCATCCATCGTTGTATTCCCGACAGCGAGGTCCCCAGTGTGCTATCCTTCTATCACGATCAGGCCTACGGAGGCCATTTCTCTGGGAGGAAAATTACAGCCAAGGTGTTGTAGTGCGGTTTCTTTTGGCCCTCCCTTCACCAGGATGCACACAATTATGCTAAACAGTGCACTAGGTGCCAATCGCAAGGGTCAATGTCACGTAGAGACATGATGCCCTTGCAACCAATCCTAGCTGTTGAAATCTTTGACATATGGGGAATCGATTTCATGGGTTCATTTCCTCCTTCCAACAGCTTTGAGTACATCCTTGTTGCTGTTGACTATCTTTCAAAATGGATCGAGGCTATTCCAACGCGCCATGCTAACCATGTCATATCTACTCGATTTGTCAAAGACCACATTTTTTAGTACTTTGGGATCCCTCGAGCCATTATCTCTGATTGAGGAAGTCATTTTACCCATGCTTCTTTTCAGGCACTTCTAAGGAAATATGGAGTCCGCCATCGTATCACATCTTCGTACCATCTTCAGAGAAACGGCCAGGCTGAGGTGTCGAACCGGCAAATCAAGCATATTCTCCAGAAAACAGTTCGGCCTGACTGTAAGGATTGGTCCGACAAGCTGATTGATGCACTTTGGGCGTATCAGACCGCATTCAAGGCTCCCCTTAGTATGTCTCCTTATAGAATTGTTTATGGGAAGTCTTGTCATTTGCCTGTTGAGCTAGAGCACCGTGCTTATTGGGCAGTTCGCCAATGTAACCTCGACCCAAAACTGTGTGGTCGAGAAAGAAAGCTCCAACTCCTGGAGCTGGAAGAGGTCCGTCGTGAGGCCTATGATTATGCCTTAACTTTCAAACAGCGCACTAAGGCCTTTCACGACAGTCGCATTCGGCGAAAGGAATTTGAGCCATCTCAGCAAGTTTAGCTTTACAATGCCTGGCATAAATTCTTTCTATGGAAATCAAAGTCCAAATGGACTGGTCCCTACTTGGTCTCGAGACCATTTTCCAACGGGGCTGTCGAAATTGAAGATCCCAGATCTGGGCATAAATTTACGGTCAATGGGCAGCAGTTAAAACCCTTTTTTACTCATGAACCTGCCCCCGTTGGTCAAACTGTTGCCCTGCTGGAGGGCAACTGACTTTGTGCCTCACTCTGAGTCCAGCTGGGGATGTTAAATTCAACGCTCGCTTACACAATTCCATTTCACTTCACTTCACTTTACACTTCACTTTTCACTTCACCACCCACCATCCACCAACCCTACCACCCTGCTGTATATCTCGCACCTCAACTCTCATACCAAGACCCTTAGACCTTGCTTTACCCTACATGCATATGAGGACACAGCATCTTTTGGCATGGGGGGATGGATAGGCATCCATAGGATCTGGGTATTATATGGGTATCATGCAGCTTCTGCATCCATTATACATATCCATCTATAAATATGCACATAGCCTAAAAAAAGAAAAAGTGTTTAAAGTGTTTAGCAATGATCTGAAAGCTGAAACAAAAATAAAATAAGTGTTTGTGGATATTCAACCTCTATTTTGAAGACTTTCCAGGCCACAGAAGCTTGATTCGCTCAGGCTTGGCTTAATTCACTTGAGCATTGATAAGATAGATCAGAATCTCTCCTAGCTTAGGACGTATTCTTGTACCTGAGTCACCAGTACAGGATTCATTGGTTTGCCTCTACTCGAGAGTGTAAGTAATCTTGGTTCACACTACACATATCGAGAAAGACCAGGTGAACATAAGATTCAACCCTAGTATTCATTAGGGAAGGTGGAGCCCTTACGTGTGAGCGTAGGTAGACTTTTTATCCCAGTCTTTAGTCTTGTGTTTAGGAGACACTCTTTCCACCGAAAAGAAGTACTCACCCACCAAATAAATGTGCTCTTCCAAATAAAGTTGTAGGAGATATATTGACACTTGTTTCAAAAAAAAAAAAAAATCTTGCTAATAAGTCAGTATATCTTCCAAATGTCTGTAAATTCTTCTCCCCAAAAGTTTTTCAGGACACGTTACAAATATCCTGTTCTACCATATATTCTTTGAGTCACAAAAATAATAAAAGTGAGGTTGAGTTTTTCCATCATCTTTTTGAGGGTTAATCCGAAGACATGAGCTGAAGATGAGACCAACCTATACTTAAAAATTTGTGAAACCCTTGGCTAGAGCTTTAATGTTCATCTGGTTGGTCTTGATCCTTCACTATACACAAACCATAATCTCTTAGCTCTCGAATATGGCAAAACCCTCCAAGTCCTGGAAATCGTACTTAAGGTTTAAATATCAAGAGTCAAGGTTAGTCGAGAGATGGTCTATATCATGTAAGACTTGAGTACTGGTAGTCTTTTTTGCAATTGGTTCTCACAATATCCAACTGATAAACACATTAATGTTGCTTTAGAAAAAAATCTTCAGCTTAAGATCATTTCTAAACACAATACAAATGCTTTACTAGGGACTAACAAAAGATAGGAATGGGGGTATGATTACACAGCAAATTTCGCCAATAAATATGCCATCTTATGTTATTTCCTAGCATTACCCATGCATCTTATGTAACCATACTTGCAATTGTAAATATACACTTGCATGCATTTATAAAGAGGGGAAGAGAGTGAGAATAAATGGCCATTCAATCCACTCTATAATTAACATCTTCATTGTGTGTTACATTGCAATTTCACCATTCACATTTTTTTATTTTCCATGCGGCAGGGCATGGTGCTGTGCACGTCTCCTCGACTCTCCTCATGCCAGCAGTATGGGGGAGAGGCGTACAACCCTTCTATAAAAGAGCATGCACCCTCCCATGTCCAAGGGCCAGTCTCCACCCACAGATACAGCCGTCTCCACCCTCAGACCTGCGCACACAACACACACAACATCACACACACCCGTCGGCACTCTCTCTCCCTCTCCCTCTCCATACATAGTACCTCTTCTCACAAGTTGAGAAGGGGTACACTGTGTATAGGAGAGAGTTCACAGTGGTCTCAGACCACCACTGTGAGCTCCACCACCACCCAGCTTTGTCATGAGCAGGTGGGCGTGGTAGATTCTTGTTTGTTTTCTTCGTTTAATTTTCTTTTGATAACACCACGCAAGGGGGTAGTAATTAGGTTGAATATGGCCCATCTTTAGAATAAAAGGCACAACATAAAGTAGAATAGGAGCATTGCATGCATCAAGTACCAAGATTGCTTATAAACTGTATTAATGGCCATTTGTGTAAAGCATTTGTCAAAGCAGGCCTCAGATGAGCAATCGGACCGCACGGATGGATTCAGGACGACGAACGGAGTCTAACGGACTCAAAATCGGCCAAATCCGACATCCGGAGCTCCCACAATGGGCCCAAGAAATCCTGACCGTTGATCTGGAGATCAACGGCCTAGAACGTGCCACGTCGCCCCGCCCCCGCCGCCCGCACGCCCCCAAGCCAGCCAAGGACGCATCTCGGCCGTTGATCTTCGATCGAACGGCCGAGATCCGCGCGCTCGCCCGCGGTCGCCGCGACAAAGCGCGGGCGTGGCGCAACGGTTAGCGCGCACGCCCGCGTCGCGGCGACGCGCGTTCGAATCGCGCGGAGCGGAAATCACTTGCGGGCGAAGGGCGCGGCAAAATTGAGCCGCGCGATCAGAAGCGAGCAGCTAGGATCGCGCCACGCGGCGCGACGACAGCGCCCCACCTCCCACGCGCGCGCGCACGCCGGGCGGAAACGCGCGCGCGCACGCACGCCCGAAGCGCGATCCCAGCGCAGGCGCGGGAGGATCTCAGCCGTCCGATCATCAATCGGACGGCTCTCGTTCGACGTCCACGGATCGCGCCTGAAGAGAGAGAGGGGCGGGCGGCTGACCGGCGGCAGGAGGCCTTCACCGACGTATATGGAAGCGGTTTTAGCGACGTTCTGGATGTCGCTAAAGCACATTCTTCTTTTAGGAAGCCCTTAACTCTATTTAAACCCCCTTCTACCACCATTCAAGGCATCCTCTCCCACTTGCAACTACTCCACTCCTCTCCTAGCTAGTCTTAGGCACTCTTGTAATCGCCGGAGACGACGAGCCGCCGACGGAGCCTCTTCCACCGCCGTGGCTGCCTCGTCACTCTCCACCTCTCTCTCTCTCTTTTAAGCTTTCATTTACTTTTGTTGAACCATGTATTTAATATTGTAAACCATGAACTATGAATGCATGTTTAATGAAATTGTTTTTCATTTAGTTGCCTTTTTAATTTCTGTTTAAAGTGCATGATCAAAACCAAGAGCTTTCTAACCCTAAACTCTCTCTATCTCTCGCTTTTCAAAACCGTTTCTTTCGCAAGCAAAACTCCGCCTTTTTCGTGACAACAAGTGGTAAACAAAATCCGATTTCCACGCCTCCCCGAGATCGACACTCGGACTCACCTCCGTTTACTTCTTTTAAAACCGACGTATCAAGTGCAACTATAACGACACCTCTTAACACACACGCACGAAGGCACGTCAGTTTTCGGCGCCGTTGCCGGGGAGGCAACGGATTTGTTTTATCACCTCCATTCCACCTTCATTCTCATATCGTCTAATGCCCTATTTTCCTTTTTACTTGACGGTTGCAGGAATTCGGCGTAAGGACGGCGAAGCGACGCATTCCACTATGGTAGCAAGGAAGTAGACGCCTCGAGGACCGATAGTGAGTACTCTCTCTCTCTCATTGTTTGCTTGCGTGAAAAAGCTAAAAAAATCATAAAAACTGAAAAAAATTGGCGTGGCGAATGATTGCTTAACCCACATTCTTAACACACCACCCTACAAAAAAAATGTACACTCTAATATGCTGGACAAATTCTTGGAGTGTTCTTTTCTTTCTCTCTTGAGTGGTGTTTGCGAAGCCACCGTGAGTTGACCTTGGCCGCACCACTCAACCCTAAAAATTAACTCATCTAATAGAAGCTGCACGATCTTTAGGATGAGTACACTAGGGTTTTTAGAGCCTCTACAAGATAAAAAGGAAATCTACTTTCACCAAGTTGTGTGTAGAACTTGACGTGCCCATTGAAACTTTTCTGAAAGCATTAAGACACGTCAACCCTAAAAAACACTAAAGTAAGGATGAAACATTAAAGGACACCACACCCTAAAAATTCTTGCTTGAAAACCCTGTTTTATAGAAGCACACACCTTGAAAAGTGGAAAATTAAGAGGCACCACCCCAATCAACGCCTCATCACATTACCCTAAGCACAAACACTATCCTAACCCGTTAAAACTGAGTAGACGTGCCCTAGGCAGGACTGAGTTAAGTCTCAAAAGGTGAGGTTTTGTTCGCTAGGCACTTGGCTTTCATTCCCTTGGTAGAATCTGGTGGCTAGGCTGCGGGGCAGTGTCAAACGACCGCGGTTGTGGGGTCTATTGAACCGGAGGCGCAAGCCAAAGGAAGAACCTTCCCTGCAATCCCCTCGTAATCAACCTGGCCAGATTAGCCTTGGGAAGGGGAGTCCAGTGTTTACGGACTTAATCAACCTTTGTGAGATTTCTAGGTCTCCTAAGGAATACACCATAAGGATTAGGCTTGTTTGTTTGATTGAGTGCACAACTCTCTCTCATCTGTTCTTCCCGCATCCCTCCATTTCTTCCATGGATTTCAATGCCTATCCATCTTACCCAAATTACCCCCAACAGGATTTGTATGCTAACCCAAGTAGACCATACCCACAGCCGACTTGGGCTAACCAACCACCAAGTTGGGGATGCAACCTAGAATATCCCTCTTGGCCCAACTATGACCAAACCACACCAACCTCTTATTGGAATACACCCAACATAGCCACCCAAGGGTACGATTCAAATCATGGGGCTCCATATCTCGATTGTCCTCACGATGCCTCCTCATTTAGGTCCGACCCGCTCTACTGTGATAGGACTTACACTTTAGGAGAACACCAAGAACCCTACCCATCTCAAGATAATAACCAAGAAAGGTCATCTGAATTCAACAACCTTGCCTACTTGACCTTTGGATTAGAAGGAGTTCTAGACAAATGGAAATCAGAAAATGATCAGAAATCTAGACAAGCCCAGGATCATCAACCTCTGATTTGGTCCCCTGATGAAGAATCTAACTGGGAGGAAGACTTAGAACCTCAACTATTCTGGAGTAGGACCAAACAGAGAATGGTTCCTCTTGAAGAACTGGACCCTGAACATGACAGAATAGAGGACCCACCCAAGAACCTAAACACCAATATGGATTCTGATCCACAACCTCAACCATACTCTCTTAACCTGGATTTCAAGGAGGAAATCCAAAGGACACCAAATGACACCATGTCAATTCTTGATAACCTCCAGTTAGAACTACACAGACAGAATCAAGAATTGGTTAAAGGGCAACATGCCATGTTGGAGTTGTTCCAACAATTGGGGGAAGAAGGCCAAAGAAAGCTGTTGCATACAACGCCATTCATGGAATTCATAAAGCAAGGACCTACCATGATCAATTGGACTACACCTAGTCATCCTGATTTGGTTCAGTCCACCATTGATACCCCTCAGGAGTTGGATAGCTCAGTGGATAAGGACAGTAAGGATTCCTTGGAACACAATTTGGGGAGCATTGAGAACAAACATCAGGAGGAAACTGAGAAGGTGAGGGGAGAGACCTTGGAATCTGAATCTAATCGGCTCAAGACAAGTAATCCGGTGGGAGTAGCAGCCAACGTCGGAAATGGAGAATGGAGTTACAATTTCAAAGAAATTGATTATGAATCGGTTAGAATCCCCATCACAAATTTGGAGGAGGGCCGAGAGAAAGAATATGATCTAGAGGATGAAATTGACCCTACCTCTAATGCAACCCCAAACAGTGAATCTGATACAAAGGAGGTTGAAGAAAATATTCTTGAGATCAAGGGCTTGGAGGGAATGAGCAATGAAATCATAGTTGCGGAAGAGATGGATTCGTCTTTGAAAAGAAGACTCATGCTTGGTTGTAGGGCTCAGTATGAAACTCTGGACTTTGTTACTTGCCCTACCAGAATAAAGATCCCGCAACCCGAATGCACTAGAATTGATACACTTTCGATGGATTACAATTTTATGGGGACACAAGCTGAATATAAGACCTACATCTTTAGTGTTTGGCATGTCATATTTGGGGTGCGTTCGTCCACAGCAACTTGTTTGCATGCCCACAAACTAAGAGAGGATCTGACACGGGCATGCATGATATATCTGTTACAGAATTCCCGCCCCTTAGGAACGGGACTCCACCACAACCTTATCCGCATCTGTGGACTTCTGATTTTGGGTCTGGTTAATTTTGAACATACCTTCTTGACCCAAGTCATTCCTGTTTGTGCACCGCCCAGCTGGAGGCGTTAAACTCAGCGCTTCCTGGGAGGCAACCCAGCGGATTCAGACTGATCTGGTAGTTTACGTCACTCAGGTACTATCTTTTTGAACCCTTCTGCATCCATGCATCTGCCAATGAGGACATTGTCCAACTTAAGCATGGGGGGGATGGTAAATTGCATAATCCTGAGTTTAATTAATCAGTCTGAATGAATAAATTAATTGATTAAAAAAAAAAAAATTTGAATTTAGGAAGAAAAACTTAGGCATTAGAAACTTGTCAATAGTGGGAAATAATACAAAAAGAACTTAAACGCTTAGACTTTTCAGGCCTTCAGGCTTAATCAGCCCTAGTGTCCATTAAAATATGGATTTAGCGGCGAATCCTTGCAACTTTAAGCTATTCTAATCCACCTAATAAATAAGGTGATAAGTATACGACTTATCAACTCATCCTCTAACTCAGGAAAACTTTGAGTCTAAGCATCTGCACACATTTCTGCACATACTCACTTCTCGGAGATTTTGACAGAAATTGGGTAGCTAATGAACTCTCTAGGGTGGTATGGCTGGCAAGTTGTCGTGGGTAACAGCCCATTGGCAGGTTGTCCAGAACCCAGCCACAGGCCATTTCTTTTTCACTGCCTCTAGGTACATTTGAGATTAGGAAAGCCACCTACGTAAAAAAAATAATAATTAAAAAAAAAAAAAAGAAAAAAAAGAAAAGAAAAGAAAATAAACCACACTTCACCGCACAAGTATGGCTGGCAAGTGATCGTGGGTAACAGCCCATTGGTCGGTTGTCCAGAGCCCAGCTCAATAATTGCACAAAAAAAGAAGACCAAAAACACCTAAGGAAGAAGCGGGGAAGTAGTACAAGCCGGGGAGATATACACTGGAAAATCCTTGTGTTGACCCCAAGTAAAATGAACGCAGGGAGAAAGCTACCAATCGAACAAATACACCTTCAGGCAAAAATTTATTTTCTTTTCCGGTCACCTAGAGGCGTAGAAATTCGAAGTCTGTCTCAATTACCGTTAAGTAAGTCTATCACAACATTCACACCAAGATGCTTAGCACTTAGGGTTTTGACCGAGTTTTGGGTGGGTTGGGTAGCCGTAAAAAGTTACCAACCCACACTGAATTCTAAAAATTCTAAAAAGACATATATAGATATATACGTATACATAAGTATAGTTATATATACAAAGCAAAGATTCGGGTGATTCGTATTTTGGCAGACACCCGGGCGCTGCTTAGTCTTTGTAGATTAAGATCTTCGTATAGTTCCTCTTATTAACAAGTAACGAAGTGCCTAAGCAATTACTTCTTGAATTCGCCAAAGAAATAAAGGCTAGAATAAACCTTGCTAGGGACTAGCAAGGAATAAGCATGGGGGTATGATAACACCACGCAAGGGGGTAGTAATTAGGTTGAATATGGCTCATCTTTAGAATAAAAGGCACAACATAAAGTAGAATAGGAGCATTGCATGCATCAAGTACCAAGATTGCTTATAAACTGTATTAATGGCCATTTGTGTAAAGCATTTGTCAAAGCAGGCCTCAGATGAGCAATCGGACCGCACGGATGGATTCAGGACGACGAACGGAGTCTAACGGACTCAAAATCGGCCAAATCCGACATCCGGAGCTCCCACAATGGGCCCAAGAAATCCTGACCGTTGATCTGGAGATCAACGGCCTAGAACGTGCCACGTCGCCCCGCCCCCGCCGCCCGCACGCCCCCAAGCCAGCCAAGGACGCATCTCGGCCGTTGATCTTCGATCGAACGGCCGAGATCCGCGCGCTCGCCCGCGGTCGCCGCGACAAAGCGCGGGCGTGGCGCAATGGTTAGCGCGCACGCCCGCGTCGCGGCGACGCGCGTTCAAATCGCGCAGAGCGGAAATCACTTGCGGGCGAAGGGCGCGGCAAAATTGAGCCGCGCGATCAGAAGCGAGCAGCTAGGATCGCGCCACGCGGCGCGACGACAGCGCCCCACCTCCCACGCGCGCGCGCACGCCGGGCGGAAACGCGCGCGCGCACGCACGCCCGAAGCGCGATCCCAGCGCAGGCGCGGGAGGATCTCAGCCGTCCGATCATCAATCGGACGGCTCTCGTTCGACGTCCACGGATCGCGCCTGAAGAGAGAGAGGGGCGGGCGGCTGACCGGCGGCAGGAGGCCTTCACCGACGTATATGGAAGCGGTTTTAGCGACGTTCTGGATGTCGCTAAAGCACATTCTTCTTTTAGGAAGCCCTTAACTCTATTTAAACCCCCTTCTACCACCATTCAAGGCATCCTCTCCCACTTGCAACTACTCCACTCCTCTCCTAGCTAGTCTTAGGCACTCTTGTAATCGCCGGAGACGACGAGCCGCCGACGGAGCCTCTTCCACCGCCGTGGCTGCCTCGTCACTCTCCACCTCTCTCTCTCTCTTTTAAGCTTTCATTTACTTTTGTTGAACCATGTATTTAATATTGTAAACCATGAACTATGAATGCATGTTTAATGAAATTGTTTTTCATTTAGTTGCCTTTTTAATTTCTGTTTAAAGTGCATGATCAAAACCAAGAGCTTTCTAACCCTAAACTCTCTCTATCTCTCGCTTTTCAAAACCGTTTCTTTCGCAAGCAAAACTCCGCCTTTTTCGTGACAACAAGTGGTAAACAAAATCCGATTTCCACGCCTCCCCGAGATCGACACTCGGACTCACCTCCGTTTACTTCTTTTAAAACCGACGTATCAAGTGCAACTATAACGACACCTCTTAACACACACGCACGAAGGCACCTCTACTACCCACATACTTGTGCACTCACCCCTTCACCGCGCATCGTATCATGGGAATATTCGCACCAGTTGCCAATATTACCCGATACCAGCGCAAAGTAAGCGCTTCCACCCACACTCACACACACCCGCTCCACACCCCACGCGGCACTTTGTCTTGTTGGTTGCATCTTGTTAGATGTGGACCAACTTGACACCGTGCTACATTCCATCTCCATTTCCACCTCCACCCCTATCTATATAATATATAACTATATATATCTATTCTATATCTACTACATATACACACACACACACACACATATATATATATATATATATATTAAGATAAGTATTTCTTTTCATTTCTTTCGTTGCAATTTAGTCTGCTTTCATTTGTCTTTTATTTCCTGCTATTAAAAAGATCAAAAAAAAAACTATAAAAGAGAAAAGATAATTCTTGTCTTGTAGGTACTCGATCTTGTGAGTAACAAGATCGATTTTGGAACCCTAAGTTGGCTTCAAGCCAAGAATCATTTGGCTCAAGGCCAAGGACTTCATTTTATAGGGTGTGCCTCAAGAACAACATTATCACAAAAAAAATCTTAAAAGTGGAAAAACCAAAAACATAATAAACGCAAGGAAGAGATACATTTTAGGAAAGACATAGAAACTCCTTGATCTCCTAATCCCCGCCTCCCTGAGATCGACCATGGGCCTAAAAGTGACCAAGATAAAATCATGTAGGCCAGGTTAACAATTTTGCGAAACTGGTGTAGATTCGATTTAGGTTAACTCATTATACTAATTTCAATGATAATATCACCATATTAATAAGACCTATTCGAGTTCGCATCAGCGGGTAAGCGGATCCACCACCCAGACCTGCAAGGCGTGAGCGCGGGCGAGGGCGTGGACAAGTGTGTGAGGAGTGCATGTACAGAGGCTTGGGGTAGGGACCTAACCCCAGTGTTATGAAGGCGATAAGGCTACCGAACTTTTTGCCTTTATGCACTGCAGGGAGGCCTTCACTTCACAATGTGGGACTATCGTCCCACGTCTTCTTCACGCAACAGCTGCAAGAGTGTGAATCCTTCAATTAAAGGTGAAGGAGAAGCTAGCAGCTGCAATTGGATGCTTGGGAGGCTTCCTGGAACTAGGCCACACGACCTGGAGAGGGAATTGAGGATGAACACGGCTGGAGAGCTGCTACTAGGGTCGAAGATGATGGTGGCGGCGACGGTTATCTGGCGGGTACCTGAAATAGAGAATATAGCCTCGTAGCTACGTCAGAGAAGCTCAGAAAGATTGCTGGATCATGGTGTGTGCACTGGTGGTGGTTTCGTGGAGTGAAGGTGCGTGTAGTGGCCCTGTGAGGTCGAGGAAGTGGTGCGGTGAACTTCGAGTTGGTGGAGGTGTTGAGTGGCCAATCCCCTCAATTTCTTAAGGGGTTTTGGTGGGCGTGGGACAGTGAACATTTTAGGACTGGTGGCAGGCGAGTTAGTGGTGTGTGGCGTGCGAAGGGCTTCGCCGGAGCGTTGCCGGAGTGGAGGAAGATGAAGTGGGTACAGTTGTGTCAGTGGTCGAAAAGGGAAAGGAAGGGGTTAGGAAGATTCAGGAGGGAGGGAGGAAGAGAAAGAGAGAGTTAAAGAGGGAGGGAGTGAGCGAATGCGATTGGCTATGATAGGCCGAAGCTGGAGGAGGAGTCAATAACGATACGACAGCGAAGGAGAGGGAGATGACGGTCGTGCTTTGGCTAGCAACGGTCGTGAGGACGAGGGGAGGATGTTGAGCCGGTCAATTTAACCGATGGCCAACTCGACGAAGAGGATGGAGAGGCTCGCCGAAGACGAAGGTGCAGATGACCGAAGATGAGGAAGAGAGGGTTTTTCCAGCTCAAAACTTTGCTAAGGATCAAGGCTTTAGGTTCTGGAGCTTTATATAGAGCTTTTGAGCAAGCTCTAGACAAGGAAAAGGCTTCTCCAAGGCTTGCAATTGAAGGAAAATCACCCAAAAATCTCGTGCATTCACAAGAGATTTTCCTTGTGATTTGGAAGTCAAGATCAATCCCAATCAATTTCCCATAGTGTAAACATCAATTCCACCAAATTTGGTGAGATTTGATGATGATTTGAGTAGGTTTAGGTGCGATCAAAGGCTTCTTGGAGGTCGGTTGACCTTCAATGGCAGCAGGGACTTGCTTGCAAAGAAGATAACAAGGTTGGGGGGCTAAATGCAAGGACTTCAAAAGCTAGGGGCTTAGGTGTGAAAAATAGAGTTTCAATGAACCAAAATGCAAACTAGGTCAAGATAGACTCTGATTGGGCTCAAATTTTGATAAAAATCTAATTTGGACCCAAGAAATCTGATGGTGAAGGTAGATTTTAGTTTTGACCCAAGTTTGACTGGGAAATTTGTGTCGAAACCTAAATTAGTGCAAAACTTCGTCTGTGACTCTATTTATGGTCAAAATAGCTTTATATGGTCAAATCAAGGATACCGAACCTCAAGGAATATTTTTCTATGAATTTTTGAAGATTTAAATGACTTTTATCCTGACCAGAACCTCTATTATTCAAGCGGGTCTGAAATTTGGGTTTCGGGTGCTGTATTGGTTCACGAAATGCGTGAAATCCTATTTCTGTTTACACTGACCCACTTATTAGTCTTTAATGCTCAATTGAACTTCAGTTTTACCCCTGACAACCCTGTGGTTATTATGTGTTCAAGATATGTTGTTAAAGTTACAGAATTAACAGTAGTTTCCTATTCTCTTCTCAAAATAGAATGAAGTAGAGTTATAACCCTCAGATGGTTATGTAGGAGCATTTATCTTTCAAAATTGACTAAAATTGGACAGTTAGGGTCAATGATGGTGTTCACATCATGGAAGACAAAAGGATAATTTAAGTGTGATTTATCGGACATAACACAACTCAAACCAACCTAACACAACCATATTCCTAAGCCCAAACCCAAACCAAACATGCAAACCTAGCCCAAGTCAAATCCTAAACCCTAAACTCTAACCCAAACCAACCGTCCAAACCCTAGCCCAACTCAAATCCTAAATCCTAGCCCAACCCAACCACCCTAACCCTCCCCCAACTCAAACCCTAAAACCCTAGCCCAAGCACTACTTACACAACCTAATACCAAACTTAAACAACATATATTAAACCCAGCTAAACCTAGGGAACACAATGTTCCAGGTCCGCAGCCTAAATTCTAAACATTAAAATAATTTTCAAAAAAATTTGATAGAGTTTCCCTTTATATTTTGAAGTTTTCTATAAGCCTGCATAGCAAAATAATACTCATCATAAAAGTGGGCACACCTCACATTAAATTTCATTTCAATCAAATAAGTAGGCACACGCTACATTCATAATAAATCATACAAGCGGGCACAACCTACATCCATTCAATAAAATTAACATAATTAATTAAAATTATACCTCGAATGACTATAGTTTTCGAGAATGGTCGTCAATGATAACTTGTAATTTCATAAACACAATTAATTAAATAACATATTATCATGTTATTCAAAAATTTACAACTTAATTATAGAATAGAGGTGGCGGCGGCAGCGATAATAAGAGGAGGAGAAGGGTGACGGGAGAAGGAGGATGAGTAGGGGGCAGCAGGACAAGGAGGAAAAGGAGGAGGCCGGCAGTATGAGGAGGGAGAGGAGCAGGGCAACAGGATGGGGAGGAGGAGGGGGTTGGCAGGACGGGGAGGAGGAGGAAGGGGGTGTGGTCAGGAAGTGGAGCAGGAGGGGGGAGCTGAGGAAGAGGAGCCAAAGAGGAGGAGAGGAGGGCACCGATAGGGTAGGGAGGAGGAGAGCGAGGAGCTGCTGTAACGACCCGGTTCCCGAGTCCCTGCGAGACACGAGAACCGGACCGACTCGACTAATCCCAAGACCTAGTCGTCCAACGAGGAAGTAACCAAAAGACAGTAAGATAAACCACATTCAGCATGAATATAACTAACAGTAAGAAAGTACAGCAGTAAGGAAAGAAACTACTACAGTAGGTACCACCACAACAGTAAAACATCATTTATCATATAACAAGAATTGCAGGTAAAGAAGGTACAGCGGAAACAAAAACTACTCACTAGAACAGAAACAAAAGGGGTACAAAAGGCTGTGGTAACTCTACTGGACCCTACTCGGCCCAGCGTCCTCTGCAGCCGCCGACCCTGGCTGCTCAACACCTGGTCCTGAAAAAGGTAACGAGTGTAACACGTCAGCAAAACGCTGAGTAGAGTGGCAAACTAACTAAAGGCAATAGTAGAGTGTACAGTAGCTGTTATGTTTTATTACTTCCTTTATTCACATCTTTCAATTTTTCTCACTATTTCATTTATTTCTCAGATCCTTTACTTGATCTCGAATGTCCTCATGGGAACGATCTTGATTGCAGTCTTTTCCAAAAGTAGAAGTAGCACGTGGTGCTCTCCTGGCCGGGAGAGTCCCCCGTGGTGATCCTACCCTCAGTCAACCACCCCAAGGTCACTGACAGACGTAACGGTGACTACGGCACGCGAGATAAACGCACAGGTAGCTAGCCCGCACTGGCACGCGGTCAGTCGTTTAAGTTAACGGGTGCGCCCAAAGCACAGCACGGAACCAGGGCAGAGCCCTCTCAGTAACAGGGGTCCAACCCCTCCACAGTAACCAAACCGGGGCCTTGCCCCTCCACAGTCCGCGCACCCTCGCCTGACTACCCTGGTTTGCCCTAGTGGGCCTAACAAGTCGGTGAAGGAGGCTAGCAGAACCCCGGGGCCCGTGGGGTAGCTAGTACTCTCCTAACACTACTAGCTCTCCTCGGTACTACGTACACGAGGGCCAACAAGTCGGTACAGAGCGGCCAATCCTAACCCCGGGTCCCTGGGGCGGCTGGCCTCACTCTGCACTAAACAGGTACAGGTACTTCCCTTGGTACTGCGTACCCAAGAGACAGTACAAACTACATCTCAGTTTCCATTCCTTTTTCTTTCCAGGAGTTCCACTCCTAATTCCCCGTAGGGTTCCAGCTATTTATCTCAGAACATCATATGTTTCACTTTCCAGATTCACGTTCTCAAAAATCCATGATCTCAATCATGTTTCTTTATTCATAACAGACAGCTATTAATTCAAATTACAGGCAGCTTTATATTTCTTTCCATTTTTTTTCCAAGACTGCAGTATTATACATTCCACTAGTTCTTCCATCCTAGGGTTCATGTCACATCCTAGGGTCTAGCATACAACTAGTTTTCCAGCCCTAGGATTCATGCATCACCTAGGAGCTATCATTCCATACATTTCTCATTCCTAGGATTCATGCAATGTCCTAGCTTCTAGTTATGGTTCCATACTTTAACAGATTTTATTAATAAACTTAAGCCACTCTACCAGGTACAACGGGAGTAATGGGGGCGTGATCGGGAATCCCGTGCGCCTCCGCGACTCTCAAGACTGCAACCGAACGAGGTCCTATCACAAGGATCAAACACAAGGAGTGTCTCAAAACAGTGTATAGCTACTGTAGACGAGTAGAGGAATTAATTCTGAAAAGAACGCAACTCGAATCGCGGAAAACGGAGCCCGAACGGGCCGTAAACGGGTCGAAAAAGATGATACTGTGCAAAATCAGACGTCTGGAACTCCCTCCAGACGTCTTAAACGGTGGATCAGAGAATTACCTGTTCAGCGTGGTTTCCTAGACGTCCAGAAGTCTGCAGGGACGTCTTTCCTAGATCCCAGACGTCCGATGGTCCCTCAGGACGTCTGGAGGTCACTCCCGCCGTCTGGTACAACTTCCAGACGTCTGATTCGCAAAAGATGGCGAATCAGCAAACATGCGCACAGCCAACCCCCTCCCTCAGTACGGTCAGTCGATAAGGAGGAAGAAGAAGGCGGAAACTCACCTTTCAGACGTCTGTATGATCTTACAGACGTCGACCTTGCCGTCTGGCTATCAATCCAGACGTCTGATTCTGGAAATTTTTCCAGAATCAGGACCCTGCTCGGCCTCCGCTCGCGACGCCGCCCGCGTCGCACCTCGCGCTCCTGCTGCTCAGACCGCAGCAGGTCCCTCTCCGCGTCGCTCCGCGCCCCCTGCGCCCTCCGCCAGCCGGCCAAGCCGCTCCGGCGAGCTCGCCCCCACGGCAGAGCTCCGCCCTCGCACGCCGCACCTCCGCGCTCACTGCGGCTGCCGCTGCCGCCCTCGCGTCCGCTCACTCTCGCGCACAGGAAGGAGAAGAAGAAGGAGGCGGTGGAGACGGGAGGGGAGGCGCGCCCCTTTTAACGCCGCACGGAGAGGAGAGAGGAGGTGGCAGGCCGCCTGCAGCCGCAGAGAGAAAAAGGGGGAAAAAGCGGTCTGCGCGCTCAGGCGCGCAGGCGACTCGCGTGTGTCGAAAATAACGGATTTCCAGACGTCTTGAAACTATCCCAGACGTCTTATCAGACGTCTGGTTGTTATCCCAGACGTCTTGTCCGACGTCTGAGCCACCTCCCAGACGTCTTAAAAGACGTCTGGGGCACACATTCGTTACAATATAACAAACTCAAAGGAAGTTTAGTCCCCGAAACTTGCGCCAACCAGGGTGCGGGAAAAAGATGTCCAAAAAAAACCATAACAAACTCAAAGAGGACCGAAGCCGGTCCGAAAAGACGTACCCGGGAAAAGCTCCGGGTACCGCTCCCGCATTGCCGCCTCAGGCTCCCAGGTAGCCTCCTCGTACCGCTGGCTCCTCCACAAAACCTTTACCAGGGGTACTTGCTTTCGTCTCAACCTGCGGACGGCTCGGTCTAGGATCTGCACTGGTCGCTCGGGGTAGGTCAGGTCGTCGCTCACCTCGACGCTCTCGTGACTCAGTACGTGGCTGGGATCGGCTACGTACTTCCTGAGGTTGGACACGTGGAACACGTCGTGCACACCAGAAAGCTGTGGGGGAAGGGCAAGTCTGTAAGCAACGGGTCCAACCCACTCCAGGACCTCAAAGGGCCCCACGAACCTCGGCGCGAGCTTCCCTCTCACCCCAAACCGCTGTAAGCCCTTCATGGGCGAAACACGAAGGAAGACGTGGTCCCCAACCTCGAACTGCACCTCTCTGCGTCTGCGATCTGCGTAGCTCTTTTGTCTGCTCCTGACAGTGCGGAGTCGTCTGTGGATCTGCTCAACTACCTCCTGACTCTGCCGGATCAACCTGGGGCCAACCTCCCACTTGGTCCCCACCTCAACCCAACTCAAGGGTGCAGTGCATTTCCGTCCGTACAAAGCCTCGTAGGGAGCCATGCCGATGCTCGAGTGATAACTGTTGTTGTATGCAAACTCCGCCAGGGGCAGGTGCTCCTCCCAAGAGCCCCTCCAGTCTAGTATACAGGCACGCAAAAGGTCCTCAAGTGTCTGTATCGTGCGTTCCGACTGTCCGTCCGTCTGGGGGTGGTAAGCCGTGCTAAACCTCAACCTCGTCCCCAAGGCCTGCTGAAACTCAGCCCAAAACTGGGACGTAAAGCGGGTATCCCGATCGGATACGATCTCCCGCGGAACTCCGTGTAGTCGCACCACATCACGGATATACCTCTCTGCCAACTGTGCTGGTCCCAAAGTGACTCGGATCGGCAAGAATCGTGCCGTCTTCGTCAATCTATCCACTATTACCCAGACTGCGTCGAGTCCTCGCTGAGTAACAGGTAAGCCCACCACCAAGTCCATGGTGATGCTCTCCCACTTCCACTCTGGCACTGGAAGCGGCTGAAGCGGCCCTGCAGGCCTCTGATGCTCGGCTTTCACCTGCTGGCACACTAAGCACTGCTGCACGAACTCACCCACATCCCGTTTCATCCCTCTCCACCAGAACTCGCGTCTCAAGTCATGGTACATTTTCGTGTTTCCGGGATGTATGGTGAATCTGGAACCGTGTGCCTCAGTCAGGAGCTCTCTCAACAGCTCCTCGTCTCTGGGGACGCACAACTGTCCCCTCAAGCGTAACACCTGGTCTGTGAAAGAGAAGTCCCCTGGGTCCCCTGATAGTAGTCTGTCGCGCAAAGACTGCAAGTACGGATCGACCATCTGTCCCGTGATGATGCGGTCTATCAACTCTGGCCTGGTCTGCCATGTCACCGTCACTGCCCCACAGTACCCTCGTAACTCTAGAGGTCGCCAACTGCCCACCTCCTCCAAAAGGCTCCAACTCTGTAACTGTAGACTGGCCAAGCGTGCGGGCGCCTTACGGCTCAAGGCGTTAGCCACCACATTGGCCTTTCCCGGGTGGTAGGAGATGCTGCAGTCGTAGTCCTTCAGGAGCTCCAACCAACGTCTCTGTCTCATGTTGAGCTCCTTCTGGTCAAAAAGATATCTGAGGCTCTTGTGATCTGTAAAAATCTCGAAGGTCTCACCGTACAAGTAGTGCCTCCATGTCTTCAGCGCGAAGACAACAGCTGCCAACTTTAGATCGTGGGTAGGGTAGGTATGCTCATGGGGCTTCAGTTGCCGCGAAGCGTAAGCGACCACATGACCCCTTTGCATGAGCACACCTCCTAACCCCTGCAAGGAAGCGTCCGTGTACACAACGAACCCGCCACTACTGTCAGGGATGGTGAGCACGGGAGCCGAGGTCAACCTCTCCTTCAGCTCCAGAAAACACGCCTCACAGGCGTCTGTCCAAGCGAAAGGCACATCCTTCCGGGTCAACTGTGTCATAGGACGCGCAATCTGTGAAAATCCTCTGATGAACCGTCTGTAGTAACCTGCCAGTCCCAGGAAACTGCGAATCTCAGTGACTGAACGCGGTCTCTCCCACCTGAGCACTGCCTCGACCTTGGCGGGATCCACCGCCAGGCCGTCTCCAGAGATCACATGACCCAAAAAGGTCACCTCCCTCAATCAGAACTCGCACTTGCTGTATTTGGCGTACAGCCTGCATCGTCTCAGAGTGTCCAGAACCATCCACAAGTGCTGTCCGTGCTGCGTCCGATCTCTAGAATAGATGAGTACATCATCTATGAAAACCACCACAAACTGATCCAAGTACGGTCTAAACACCCGGTTCATCAGGTCCATGAAAGCAGCGGGGGCATTGGTCAGCCCAAACGGCATGACCAAAAACTCGTAGTGTCCGTACCGGGTGCGGAAAGCTGTCTTGGAGACGTCGGTCTCCCTGATCCTCAACTGGTGGTATCCAGACCTCAAGTCGATCTTGGAAAACACCGTGGCACCCCGCAACTGGTCAAACAAATCGTCGATCCTCGGCAGCGGATATCTGTTCTTGATGGTGACCCTATTCAGCTGTCGGTAGTCTACACAAAGGCGTAGGGTCCCATCCTTCTTCTTCACAAACAGCACCGGGGCTCCCCAGGGAGACGCACTGGGCCTCACGAAACCTTTCTCCAAAAGGTCCTGCAACTGAGACTTGAGCTCTCGCAGCTCAAGCGGTGCCATCCTGTATGGCGCAGTGGAGATGGGGCTGGTCCCTGGTACTAGTGAGATCTCAAACTCGATCTCACACTCGGGCGGTAGTCCTGGTAACTCGTCTGGAAACACGTCGGGGTACTCTCTGACCACCGGGATGCTCTGGAAGTCTGCCACGGGGCTGTGCTCTACCACCACACAAGCTAGGAAGCCCTCACACCCCTGGCTCAAAAGTCTCGCCGCCTGAAGTGCCGAAATGCACCTGAAACCTCCGTCCACTGGCTGCCCGTGAAACTCGAAAGAAGGCAACTCCGGAATGGAGAAGACAATCTTCCTCTCAAAACAGTCTACCAAGGCGTGGTAAGCGGACAGCCAATCCATCCCCAGAATCACTCCAAAGTCCTCCATCTGTATCATGATCAGGTCAGCTGGCAGGCTATGTCCCCCGATGCTGACCCCGCAACCCATGTACACCTCCTCAGCTACGAACAGCTGACCACTCGGACCTCTGATTACGAACGGATTCTCTAACAGTGTATAATCCTGGTCCAAACTAACTGCGAAACTGGCTGCGACAAACGAGTGAGTAGCGCCGGAATCGAAAAGCGTGTAAACGAGTCTGCCAAAAACTGAAACCATACCTGCTACCACGGATCCCGATGCTCTGGCGTCCCTGTGTGTTAGGACGTTGATACGCCCCTCAGCTCTAGGTGCGGACGAAGCAGCCACACTCTGCGTCGGACGGGTAGGTGCTGGCCGGTACCCTCCTCGCGACTGCTGTCCTCCTCCTCGTGCCTGGGAACCGCGGCCTCCTGCGCGCCCTCCAGTGCTCTGCGCGGGAAGTATCTGCTGACCTCCTGCCCTAGATGGGCAGTCCCTCCTGAGGTGGCCCGGCTGGCCACACTGGTAGCAGAGGGGAACCCGACTCCCGCCCTCAGTGAGTCCCTGCTGTCGGCTAGGCGGGGGTCCGGTGCTGGCAACTAGCCCCTGTCGAGGGCCCCCAAAGGCCACTGATGGCCCTGCACAACGTGACGGCTCTCCTGCGGACGCCACGTGTCTCCGTTCTCGCCGGCCCTGTGAGAAGTCTGGCTGAAAGGGCCTCTTCCGCCCGCCGTCGGTCTCTCGCGCGGACGGGTTGGTCTCCTCGTAAGTCATAGCTGCCTCTACCACCCTCGAAAACGTCGGCAGCTTCAGGGGTTTGACATACCCCCGGATCGCAGGCCGGAGCCCCTCGGTGAACCTCCAAAGGCGCTCCTCCTCAGTGGCTACCGCTGTCGCTGCAAAGCGGGACAGCTCCAAGAAACGCGTGCGGTACGCGCTCACGGTCATCGTCCCTTGGCGGAGAGTGTGGAACTCCCGCCTCCTCTGGTCCTGCCACGTCTAGGGAAAGTACTGCTCCAAGAAGAGGGTGACGAACTGGTCCCACGTCGGCTCGTCCCTCTCCTGACCCCGGACCGCCCTCCACCACCGGTGTGCCGCACTCTCCAGCTGGTACGTGGCAAAGGCCACGCGGCACTCCACCGGGGGGCGAAGGGTGTCGAAGATCTTCTCCAGCTGCTCAAGCCAGTCCTCTGCCTCGGTCGGGTCCTCATCCCCCTTGAAGGAGGGGGGCTTCAGCTTCCGGAACTGTCCGAAAAGCTCGAAGTGGCGCTGTAGGGGAGGTGCTGGTGCACCTCCAGGCGAAGGTGCCTCGTGTACAGAAGTGTCGGAGGAAGGTGGGGGTGGCAGGGGCCCATCACCTCCCTCGTGTCCAGCGCCGCGTCCGTCGCGTGGTCCCACAGAGGACTCCCCCTCTGCAACCCTAGGAGGAGGTGCTCGGGGCGGTGGGTGGAGCTCCTCTCGTACAATATCCCATATCAGTCTGGCGAGGTCCTGGGCCTGGATGCCAGGGAGTGGTGGCTGGTCCACCGAGATGTCAACGACAGCACGTCCACCTCGCCGACCTCGCCCTCGGCCGCGCCCGTGGCCAGTCTCGCCAGTCCCGCGACGAGGCATCTCCTGCAAGGAGACGCGAAACAAAACGGAAACGTCAAAACAAACGGTACCTAATAAAACTTCTAAGAGCTCATGTCAAGAGACATGTTGTGGTGGCTACTCTAGCTATAAACATGTGAATTGGTTATTTTCCAGTCAGTTGATTCACTTCTCGGGACGACCTTGCTCTGATACCATCTTATAACGACCCGGTTCCCGAGTCCCTACGAGACACGAGAATCGGACCGACTCGACTAATCCCAAGACCTAGTCGTCCAACGAGGAAGTAACCAAAAGACAGTAAGATAAACCACATTCAGCATGAATATAACTAACAGTAAGAAAGTACAGCAGTAAGGAAAGAAACTACTACAGTAGGTACCACCACAACAGTAAAACATCATTTATCATATAACAAGAACTGCAGGTAAAGAAGGTACAGCGGAAACAAAAACTACTCACTAGAACAGAAACAAAAGGGGTACAAAAGGCTGTGGTAACTCTACTGGACCCTACTCGGCCCAGCGTCCTCTGCAACCGCCGACCCTGGCTGCTCAACACCTGGTCCTGAAAAAGGTAACGAGTGTAACACGTCAGCAAAACGCTGAGTAGAGTGGCAAACTAACTAAAGGCAACAGTAGAGTGTACAGTAGCTGTTATGTTTTATTACTTCCTTTATTCACATCTTTCAATTTTTCTCACTATTTCATTTATTTCTCAGATCCTTTACTTGATCTCGAATGTCCTCGTGGGAACGATCTTGATTGCAGTCTTTTCCAAAAGTAGAAGTAGCACGTGGTGCTCTCCTGGCCGGGAGAGTCCCCCGTGGTGATCCTACCCTCAGTCAACCACCCCAAGGTCACTGACAGACGTAACGGTGACTACGGCACGCGGGATAAATGCACAGGTAGCTAGCCCGCACTGGCACGCGGTCAGTAGTTTCCGTTAACGGGTGCGCCCAAAGCACAGCACGGAACCAGGGCAGAGCCCTCTCAGTAACAGGGGTCCAACCCCTCCACAGTAACCAAACCGGGGCCTTGCCCCTCCACAGTCCGCGCACCCTCGCCTGACTACCCTGGTTTGCCCTAGTGGGCCTAACAAGTCGGTGAAGGAGGCTAGCAGAACCCCGGGGCCCGTGGGGTAGCTAGTACTCTCCTAACACTACTAGCTCTCCTCGGTACTACGTACACGAGGGCCAACAAGTCGGTACAGAGCGGCCAATCCTAACCTCGGGTCCCTGGGGCGGCTGGCCCCACTCTGCACTAAACAGGTACAGGTACTTCCCTTGGTACTGCGTACCCAAGAGACAGTACAAACTACATCTCAGTTTCCATTCCTTTTTCTTTCCAGGAGTTCCACTCCTAATTCCCCGTAGGGTTCCAGCTATTTATCTCAGAACATCATATGTTTCACTTTCCAGATTCACGTTCTCAAAAATCCATGATCTCAATCATGTTTCTTTATTCATAACAGACAGCTATTAATTCAAATTACAGGCAGCTTTATATTTCTTTCCATTTTTTTTCCAAGACTACAGTATTATACATTCCACTAGTTCTTCCATCCTAGGGTTCATGTCACATCCTAGGGTCTAGCATACAACTAGTTTTCCAGCCCTAGGATTCATGCATCACCTAGGAGCTATCATTCCATACATTTCTCATTCCTAGGATTCATGCAATGTCCTAGCTTCTAGTTATGGTTCCATACTTTAACAGATTTTATTAATAAACTTAAGCCACTCTACCAGGTACAACGGGAGTAATGGGGGCGTGATCGGGAATCCCGCACGCCTCCGCGACTCTCAAGACTGCAACCGAACGAGGTCCTATCACAAGGATCAAACACAAGGAGTGTCTCAAAACAGTGTATAGCTACTGTAGACGAGTAGAGGAATTAATTCTGAAAAGAACGCAACTCGAATCGCGGAAAACGGAGCCCGAACGGGCCGTAAACGGGTCGAAAAAGATGATACTGTGCAAAATCAGACGTCTGGAACTCCCTCCAGACATCTTAAACGGTGGATCGGAGAATTACCTGTTCAGCGTGGTTTCCCAGACGTCCAGAAGTCTGCAGGGACGTCTTTCCTAGATCCCAGACGTCCGATGGTCCCTCAGGATGTCTGGAGGTCACTCCCGCCGTCTGGTACAACTTCCAGACGTCTGATTCGCAAAAGATGGCGAATCAGCAAACCTGCGCACAGCCAACCCCCTCCCTCAGTACGGTCAGTCGATAAGGAGGAAGAAGAAGGCGGAAACTCACCTTTCAGACGTCTGTATGATCTTACAGACGTCGACCTTGCCGTCTGGCTATCAATCCAGACGTCTGATTCTAGAAATTTTTCCAGAATCAGGACCCTGCTCGGCCTCCGCTCGCGACGCCACCTGCGTCGCACCTCGCGCTCCTGCTGGTCAGACCGCAGCAGGTCCCTCTCCGCGTCGCTCCGCGCCCCCTGCGCCCTCCGCCAGCCGGCCAAGCCGCTCCGGCGAGCTCGCCCCCACGGCAGAGCTCCGCCCTCGCATGCCGCACCTCCGCGCTCAATGCGGCCGCCGCTGCCGCCCTCGCGTCCGCTCGCTCTCGCGCACAGGAAGAAGAAGAAGAAGGAGGCGGTGGAGACGGGAGGGGAGGCGCGCCCCTTTTAACGCCGCGCGGAGAGGAGAGAGGAGGTGGCAGGCCGCCTGCAGCCGCAGAGAGAAAAAGGGGGAAAAAGCGGTCTACGCGCTCAGGCGCGCAGGCGACTCGCGTGTGTCGAAAATAACGGATTTCCAGACATCTTGAAACTATCCCAGACATCTTATCAGACGTCTGGTTGTTATCCCAGACGTCTTGTCCGACGTCTGAGCCACCTCCCAGACGTCTTAAAAGACGTCTGGGGCACACATTCGTTACAGCTGCGGAGGAGGAGGGGGAGGAACCGAGGAGGAGTAGGAGGAGGTGGGTGTAGGCGGAGGAGGAGTAAGAGGGCAAGGAGCTGCAGAGGAGGAGGAAGGGGAGCAACCGGGGAGGAGAAGGGGGAGGAGGGCGTGGAGTTGCGGAGGAGGAGGGCGAGGAGCCACAGAAAAGGAGGGCGACGAGGCAGATCACAGGAGGAGGAGGAGGAGAAGGAGGGGGGAATGAGGAAGAGGCTGAGCAAGAGGAAGGGGATTCACCTGAGGAAGAAAGGGGCGGCGCGAGGAGGACCACGATGACGGGTGATGAGGAGGATCAGCACGCTGAGGAGGGTGAGGATTGTGGCGAGGAGGAAGATGAACAGTAGTGATGGGGTCCACTACGTGTTAATAGATTTAGGAACATATGTCGTCGGTTTAATTAACAAGCGACGACAAATCTCAATGAAAATTTTAGCCACACACCCAAATGCTTATTTGAAATTTAAAACCTTCATTCACTATCTCTTATTTCAAAAGCTGACAGCAAAAATATATTTGTCGTTGCTCATATAACCGACGACAAAAATCACAACTACCCTCACTCACACATTGATATTTTGTGAGTTGTGCGGGGAGAGGACTCTACGCGTGAGTATCATAACAAATATTTCCCGTTGGACATCTCATAAATCGATGATAAACGATAAATTAAATCCCTCCTCCATCGCGCCCAAATTTTGGCTGGAAATTTTAACTGATCTTTTCGCCATCACTTATTCTCCTAACAAACGACAAAAGTAAAAAATCAAACCCGCCCAAATTTAAGCGTTAACATCAACCTTCTTTTCACCGTCGCTTATTCACTAACCGGCGGTACATATATTTTTCCAGTCGCTTATTCCACTAACTGACGACAGTAATGACCAGTGCCTGCCCATCACTTTTTCTCAATTGAGGGTAGGTCGAGTACATGCCTTCACCGTCGCTTATTTGATTAAGCGATGGTAAAAATATATTTACTGTCGGTTTTACAAACCGACAACAAGGAACCAACGGCATATCCCATTTTTTTAATAGTGAAGAGAACTCTTGAAAACTCATGAAATGGATTAATGGTGATACAGAAGAAAATCTAGGTGCACAAGGGTATATCTCACTATGAAAGTATTGAAGATCATGAAATTGAAGTTGTCTTTGTGTGTCTTTCCTTCTCGACCAGTGATGCCTCGCTAATTATGTGAATTGGAGTATGTAATCCACCCTCCAAGGATCTTCTAAAGCTCTAATAGACGCTGTAGCACTATTGTTGTCATGGACAACCAAGCCCTGACCTTTTTTCACCAATGGAGAAGGATTTAAGAGAATGTAAGAACCAAGGGGAGTGTGGAAAGGAGCTATGGGGTGGCCTCTTCAAAGCAAAAATCACCTTATGTAGTTGCAAGACCAAGTATGATGAAGTTATGCTTTTATCTTGTTTGTTTGTGGAGTTGAGTTGCGATCACGATATATAGTTCCAAGTTGCAGTTGCTTAAACAAATGTTTTCATTTAAGCATCTCAAACAACAACCAAACCCTATTGCCATTGCAACCACTCGAGTTGAGACTGTAGCTTATTAATTATTTCGATGAAGCTGTACTATTTTATCCATAATCGCCATGAGTGAATATTTGGCTTATTTAGTTTATTTTGAAACCAGATGCTATAATATCACCCACTCACTCATGGTGGGAATGATAACGTTTCACCTCTTTTCATACACATCGGCCATTTGTTGAGTCAGATTCATACGTACTAATGGGCAATGTGTCTGTCGAGTCTAATATGGGGGTACAACAACACTAGAAACCAAAACAAGTCCAACATAAAATATACATCCATCCAAGTAAGAAAAAGAATCAATGTGACTCGGTATGCCCTAGACTAGTTTAACCAGTGGTCAAGATTGGCGCATTAGATCTCTCTATCAAGACGCAAGCACCGAGTCTCAAAAATACACCAATCCATGATTATGTTACTCTTAGAGTTGCACAGTTCACTAACGAATGGATCCAATGTAAGACCATGATTCAAAATAGTCTTCCTTTCAGCCACATTTCACTCCATGGTATATTAGTTGCATTCCTAATAATGCCCATTTAGCCTACTTTAATTCGCAACCATAGATAATGCAACCATAGATAAATAATTAAAATTCATTTCAGTCATCAACTAGAGCACAAAACAAAACTGTAATGCAAGAGTGTAATACAAACTGGAATAACGCCTGTTTGAGATAGAAACATGTCACCCAACATAAAGGAAATAAAAGCCTGAACACATAAAACAAGCTATAAAGTGAATCTACAACTAATGCAGAAAACTATGTGACTAATGACGAAATCCCACAGACCTGCCAACACCTAATCGGAAGTTAACATGGAGAACGTGAGCTATAAAGCTCAGTAAAGTGCTAGAAATAAGCGAAGACAGTTGTATTCTAGTATAGTGTAAGGAAGAGGCTACCCCATATTGATTTATCCAATAAGTTCACCTCCATTTAATCTTACTTGAATTATAAATACTTCACTAGTACAAAAGACGTTCTCGACGGTGAATTTTCGACCGTTCTACAACGGTCGCTAATAATAATATTCTCGACCGTTATAAAGCAAAACTGTTGCCAAAAAACCTATCATTAAGTTTCTTACCTATCGAGCAGAGGTTTTGGTTAAGGTAAAAACAGCTTTTTCGACCCTCCTTTGGAAAACGGTCGACGATAAGCTTTTCATAAACCACCAACTTGAAAAGTTAATTTTCAAATGTGATCGGCGACCGTTTTCTCAAGAATGGTAAAGCAAGGTTGATCAAAATCCCTCATGCGGCCCCGACTCCCTCCCCATTCCTCCCAAATCCTCCTCTCCTCCAGACCTTCCTCCTCCGCGACTCCCCCAAGCTCCCCCGGTTAGATCACCTCTTATGCCCCTTCCGATCACCTTGCCGGCTCCGACGTGCGGCTCCTCCTCCTCAGGTGAATGTCCTCTTGCC
This sequence comes from Thalassia testudinum, assembly GCA_037157565.1. NCBI lineage: Eukaryota > Viridiplantae > Streptophyta > Magnoliopsida > Alismatales > Hydrocharitaceae > Thalassia > Thalassia testudinum. The sequence goes on from JAZHRO010000030.1 coordinate 43,129,901, forward strand.
ATCTGTAAAGACCTGAACCTACTTTCCGAGGTCATTTTAGGCTAAGCACATCGAGACAAATCCATCGGTGCTCTTCGGGTATGAACTGAATTTGTGTAGTTCAAAAATTGGAAAAAATATCTTTTTGGTCAAATAGGATCATTGATGGCATCTCCATCATCCATTATATCTAACCTAATTTGGCTAAGTTCTAAAGTTAAATTCACTTAATTAACACATTAAAAGGGTATAACTCAATTAGGGCTGAGGATAGAGGAATCGATAAAAGTGGGGGTTAATTCCATAATTTTCATGAACAATAATAAATATAGAATAGCTGGAGGGAAATCTTATGGTTAATTAAAGATCAATTGGGCTTAAATGTCCTAAAAGTAGGTTGGTATTGAATAATTCAGGATTTACATTCAAATTAAATGTTTAATTCTAATAAAAAATCATAATTTCGACCCCACTTCAATTAAAATAGATTCGATGGAAATAAATGTAATCTAAACCTTATAAAAATCAATTAAAAATATTTTATAAGGTTTGGAATAATTAATTTGATAATCGGAACCTACCTTGACCTAAAACAGAATTGTAAACGGGAATTTGATATAATTTGAGTCAAATTGTAAATTGACCATATAAACAACATCAAAACAAAAATTTGAGATTACCAGTAGATTCCCTACGTTCTGACTAAGCTACCATAAAAACTTGGACCAATTTGGACCTCATTTGCAACTTCTTTGCATTTTAGTCCCCAACTTTCAAAATATTTTCAATATGGTCCAAAACCATTACTTTTAGGTTGTTTTCTCTTATGTTTTGATCCCTAGGTGTCTTCCTCCTCAACCAACATTTGACCGCCATTGCTGCCGAGATTCAAGCTCAGTTGGTGGCCGCTTCGAGCCTCGACCGCCTTTGACTCCTAAAGCAAAGTCGTTCTCCACGTCGTTCCGCATCCAACAACGATCGTTCCACCACCATCGATCGTCTTTGCCACCTGCAATAGTCGGTTAAAGCTAGCACCATTGATGCGAGTTGTTGCAAGCAAATATCCCAACTTCCAGGTCGCGTTTGCTCCATATTACAGTTGTAAAGCTTTACGCAGCCTCTCTGAATGTGGCTGTCTCATTCTGGTACAAGAAACCACCTCCTCCTTCCTTCTTCACGCCATTGATGACGACTAGGAGCACCTTCGATCTCCGTCTTCATTTCTGCTCGCTGCCAACTAAGCATCAGATCTTCTTCCCCACTCCTCACCAGAGCTTCCCGTCAAGCTTGGGCCTATGAAACCATCTCGTCCTCTCCAACCGCTTCCTCCTTCGTTGTCGGTCCGCCTACCACAGCCACTAGTCTCCTCGCCTCCGTCTCTCCACTAGAGTTAAGGTTAATCTTCCCCCTCTCCTCCGCTATCTCCTTATCTCCTCAAATTCCTCTTTCAACCTCGTTTTCACCGTCACCAACCATCGCCACTTGGAAATCCTACGAGCTTCATCGCAACGTCTCCACGCACGGCCAACCACCCATTAGACTTAATGGCTTTGCTTGGGGGCTATACCCCAAAGCCTTTACACCTGACGTGAGGTCAAACGACCTCCTAGTTTGCTCGTAGGTCTTCGTCGAAGCTGCACCTTTGCCCCAACTCCGACAGCTCCCTCCATCGTCGTCACCGATCATCAATCCACTGCCACCACCAAGTCGACAAGCACCCAGAGACCATCTCCTCCATTCGTCGACCCAATCCAACGAGTGGATCAAAAGGCTGGCCAACCTTCAGCGAGCCCTACCGGCCTTAAAGAAGAAAAGGGGTAAGGGACCTATTTGTAAGAAAAGGACCATACTGTAAAGGCTCCTAAGGACTCAATCATAATTTGTAGGGACCAAAGTGAAACAATGCAAGGACAGATATGAAAATCTTATTGATTCTTGTTTCAAAGTCTAATATGAGAAAATTTTACTGTAAGAACTTGCCAAATATTTTTGTTAAGGCTCATTTATGCCTAATTTAATGCATATATAATTATCATTGATTACTAATTTTTATTAAGATTTTAATAAATATTTCCTACACTCCGTACGATCTTTATATCCTATAATCCAAGTGCCACATTAAACTTGTTTAATTTTCCTGATTTTATCTATAAGTTCACCAAATCATCTAGATGAAAATCAAATAGTAATATTTGTACATTTTTTTACTCCGAGAGATGACTTTAGATTTTTTCTGTTAATTTGAGAATTACAAATTTAATTATTAATTACATTTCTATTGTTTATATTACACAAAATAATTTTTAAAATACGATAGAAGTTGGGTACACTTATCTTCAAAAAATATGCCTAAAATACGTTAAAATTAATATTATTAAATCTCCCATCGTAAATTTTCTTACGATATCCATTTTATAAAATTCTAAATTTTGTGGTGAAGGTTACATTAAGAAAATAACACTACATAATGAGAGTTGTTAGATAAAATAATAATAACAACAACAACTGAGGATGTGTTGTTTTATCCCACTATCAATTTCTGTTGTGAAGTTACCAATATAAATAGAGAGAGCGGGAGCGGTACCCGTGTGGTAATCAAAGTTTAAGAGAGAGAGTGAGAGAGAGAGAGAGAGGGATGGTGGATGCCGTGGGATAAGGAGAGAGGGTGAGAGAGAGATGAAGAAATGGAGAGAGAGCCCGAAAGAATAAAAGAAAAGAAGAAGAAAGACAACAGGAGAGATATAGGAAAGAGGAAGAGAAATAGGAAGGAGGAACAGAGAGAGAGAGAGATAGGAAAGAGGAAAGAGAGAGAAATCGGAAAAGAGAGAGGGAAGGAAAAGGTGCACGCCCGAGGAGAAAGAGCACGTGTCAGTCGTAATGTCAGTTGGCACGAATCTCAAGGTACATGAGCATGCACGTATAAGATTTTAGATTTCATATCTCTTCATGTTTTAATTCCTTTTGAGGTCAAACGAGGTCCATTTTTCACGTTCTAGAATTTATTGGAATTATCTTTTCATAAATTATACAACGGTAGATACTAAACACAATTTTGAAAATTAATTATTCCATAAAAATTTCAATAAAAGCTTATGATATTTTTAATTTATTCATTTCGTATCTTAATGTTGATCTTACCCCGATGCATGCATGGATTTAGAGGTAGATGTGGATACTACCCCCAAGTCTGTGCATATGGTTTGGAGTTACTGTGACCCCTCAGTGACATTAGGCAGAGTAATCTCTCTCTTTTTCCGTATAATTTGTCTACATGATGATTTTCTTCACGTATTACACCGTTTAGTATGTGTTCTTGCCTCTTGCTGGAATCGGACTAGTTTGCGTATTTCTAACTATCGTGGGTACTAGAATATTAAATATGGATGATGTCAATCAGGTTGTTGACCTGGAATGTAAATAATCAAATTGATATAGTTTCCTACTGGATTAAAAGGAGTTAACAACAAATTATTAGGCCATGTTTAGGAATTAACTGAATTATGATACACTTAGAATGTGGGATGTGGTCGTAACATTTCATGTACGAAATGAATTCTGTTTTGAGTAAAACTAACATCATCAGGATGGTTAAATAATAAATTTATTAGAACCCCGATCAGACATTGAAAATTTTAGGGAAACGGATAAGTTGGAGAATAATGTGAATATTTGTTAATTCTGGAATTTATAATGTGAAATTGTTAAAGATGATTTGAATGGATGAAAATGAAAGATACAATTATCTAAAATAGATTAAATAATTAATACGACGAATTTATCGGGAATTAAAGGAATTAGATAATTAGTTTTAGCCCCGCTACTCATCGAATTTTGGCAGTAGCTTTGGTCTTTTAGATCGATTTCAGGGACTCGTTTAGAGAGTTGTTGGCCTTTCTACGACTCTTTGGTTAGGCTTAGCGATCAACTGGGATAATGAATTGCAGGGCTTGAGGGTTGGAGTGGTTTCATTCTTGGCCAATGGGTGGGTCATTGGTTGTCTGTGATTCAGTATACGTAACGCTTATACATGTTCACACTACATGATGCAGTCGCCACTCTTTTTCGCAATGACCTCAGGGTAATGGAAAGCAACAACTCGATGGCTATAAGCGATCTTCCCAATCAGGAGGGTGGCTTATATCGATTTTGCGCTATAGAAAATCACACGAAATCGTTTCGTACCCTGAGACATCATTGATAAATTGCGGACTATAATAAATGGGGCTTTTAAGATACAAAACAGAACTAGATAAAGTGATGTCTAATAAATGGATTAATTAAAGCTATAGTATCCACTTTCTCTTATGTTCGTTTACTGTTACACTCTGCTGTTGTTATTTCTACTCTACTCAGTTTTTATTGATGTGTTTTTAGGTTATGTACTCAGGTATACTTGGTAGTTCGTGAGGTGATTTCGGTTGTTCATCTCCTTGGACTTTTATACTTATGTTATGCGGTAAATCCTCTGGTCAGTATTCAATTTATGTTCATTTAATTTATGTAATATGAATTGTTTATTGGCTATGTTTATATTTTATGAATATGTATTGGGTGACTGTGATCTTGTGGGCGAGTTGTGCTGGTTGTTAGCACAACCTAAGTTTCATCGCTTGACGGGACTTGGGTCATCACACCGTCCTCCTCTTACATCCCCTCGCCGGCATGAAGGCCACTGCCTCCTCCCTCCACCTTGACCTCCTTGTCACCTCCCTCCGCCCTGGCCTCCTCGCTCCACCACCACCATAACCGGCCTGCCCGCCTCCCACCGCCACCACCACCTCATCCTCGTCCTCCTTCCTGCCACCACCATCCCCCATTCCTTCCTGCCACCGCCATCCCCATTTTTTTTTAATTAATGTCTTGATTGTATTCATGTTTTAATTAGCATTCTTGAACAATTGTGCCCACATGTATATTTAATTTGATTACATTATATTGTGTTAGAAGAAAATTTAGAAATAATTATATGTTTTGAATGTGTCAATGAATGTGAATGTAAGGAGGAGGACGAGGAATAGGGGTTGTGGGTGCGAGGAGGAAGGAGGAGGTAGGGGGAGGTGCGAGGAAGGAAGAGGTGAAGGTTCCCTTCGAAGAGGGAGTGACGTAATAAATGCTGAAATAAAATATAAAGCAATCTCACCAAAGAAAACCAATCACACAATGTACACAATTGTTTTTAGATGGAAACCCAAACCGGGTGAAAACCACCACCTAACCCTCTCGAGTTAGGATTTTCCGATCAACCAAGTTGATCAAAATCCACTAAACCGAATCACTTAAAACGAGGGTGATTCAACCTCAATACAACCACGCTACAAGTACGAGGGTAGCGTTCCTCAACCCCTTCTCTCCACGAGAAGGATTTTGTCCCACGAAGGAGACGGGAATTCGCAAAGCAAATACCCAACCAAAAGACAAAGATAAAATAAAACAAGTAATCCTAAAGAGCCAACAAAGGAATTTAAACCTAGCTTCTATAGGAAATAGGAAACTCCCCTTTGCAAGTAGTGCGTCGAGTTGATGACGCGGTGCGTGTGCCACGCGACGGCGCAATGTCGCTCTCGTAGACAACGGCGGGAGAGCGGGTGCGCGAAGCTTGATGCTCTCAAGAGAATGGAGCTTGAGCTTGGAGAGCAAGAGCTAGCTAGGACACAAGAGAGTGGAACTATGTTGCTTAAGTGTGTCTTGTGTTTCTCTTGGTGTGTCTTGTGTCTCTAAGTGTATTTTTTGGTGTTTTTGTGTTGCAAAGGTTCCCCTCTATTTATAGAGGCCTTAGGAAGACTTTGGAAGGCTTAGAAAAGCTTCCATAGCCGTTGGATGCAAAGCCCAAGAGAATCAGGCCGAAATCAGGACAATGATTGCGCTTGACAGGGTAATCAGACGTCTAACTCTTGCATCAGACGTCTGGAAGGCCACTTTAAGACGTCTGATTTCAATGTCAGACGTCTGATTTCATGCAGGTTTCCTCCTGACTTGAATCAGATCTAAACAGGGTTCTAGTGCAAGTCCATCAGACGACATATAGGACGTCTGGCACTATGTCTGGACGTCTGGAAACCTACTTTTACTGTGGGAATTGATTTCCAAATGTTGCAACGGCTAGAAAATCTCTGAGAAGAGATTTTGGGTCAGCCGAGGCAAAACGGTCATTTATCAGACGTCTGGAAAGGCCTAAGGACGTCTGATAAGGCTCTAACGGTCATATTCTGCAGCATCTGCTAAGATAGCCAACGGTCCACTATCTGGACGTCTGGCAAGTCCATCAGACGTCTCCTAAGACGTCTGGTCTAAGGTCTGGACGTCTGATTTCATCAGACAGAACTAGCTATGTCCAGCCTAACAGATAACAGACGTCTGAAACAACAGTCAGACGTCTTAAAATACTTTATCAGACGTCTGATTTGGGAATTAGACGTCTGGAAGTGCTGTTTGAACCCTATATTGGTTTTCTAAGTGTTCTACAGAAAACCTAAGTATCCTAGGGTTGTGCAGGTGTTCGTAGGACTACTGTTAGGGTACTTTGAGGCTCTTTAACATATATTCTAAGGAAAATAAAAAGAGCAAGAAAATAAAGACAAGAGATAGAAGAAAGGATTAAAAAGAATATATCTTATTCTTCTTGTCTTCTATCTTCAATCTGTCGCTCCACGCGAACCTCCTCTGTTTTCCGTCAAGCTCCTCCAATCCGTCCTGGATGCGAGCTCGAACTCCGTTTAAGCACGTCTACATTTGCAATTGACCTGAAATCTAGGACTCAAATTGCAAATGTTAAATAACACATGTTTTGTTATCATCAAAATAAATTATCGTGGTGCTCTATCACCAACAAGAGGATCTTGAGGAGGAACTAGATGGGAGAATTGAAGGAGAAGGGAGGAGGCAAGGGGAGGGTCTAGGGGAGGATTTGAGTGTCAAGGTTATGAGTTTAGGGATTAGGTTAACTTAATGTTTAGGGTTTTAGAAAGGATAGAAGGATGATAATGCAGAGGGTGTAAGAGGAATATGAAGAAGATTAGGGGTTGAGAGGGTGAGAAGGAGGACGAGAGGGTTGGGGTGGAGGCAGTTACTGTTAGAAAAGTAATTTATGAATGAATGTTTGATATTTACGTTTCATTATAAAAATTTTATTATAAGTTTATAGATACACACACTTGCATAATTTTAGATGCACTTAATGGCAAACAATATGAGTTCTAACCCTTAAGGTATAGATTGTGAGAGAGATATAACCGTGTCAAAATACTTGCCCATCGAGTCTTATGATCATGTTATACAGACAATGTGGAGTGTGTGTATACTTCACTTAAATGCATGATGCGTTGTCTTTATAGCATGCCATAAGATCGATCGTCTTTAATTTCGTGAGGATCCCAGGCTAAAGAGGGTCCTTGAAGATTTGATCAATATTTAGGGTTACTTCTTGCATGTAGCTAGTTTTTGGAGAAATTTCGGTCGCATTTTCTCGCTCTTCTCCAATATACCAACTAATCTTAGCTCTGTTCTCGAAGCGCCCTTTAGTGGGGGCTATTGGGATGTAGTTAAGGTTAGTCCCAAGGGGTACATTAGAGAAGTGCCAGGAAATGCTGCTGAAATTTCTCTAAATACTGGTTGCAAGTAAGAAGTAACGTTGTAATCAAATCTTCAAGGATGGGCTATTAAGTGAAAATCTTCTTAAAATACACATTTTTTCCTTATTCGAATCTAACTTATGAGTGGTTTCCATTGACGTTTAGGTTAATTATCATACATAAGTCATGGATTAGTCTGAGGAATTTGAATTACCACGAATACAAGAATAATGGAGTGATTTCGTTTCTAGAGTGGGCATTTAATGATGATAGGAAGACATTTAGATGAGGAGAATTCCTTCAGCTAATTTTATGCCTATGTAGACACTGCTTGAATGGATTTTTCCATTACCGAGACACAGTTTTCGAGCGTATGATATGTAACGATTGGTGGCAGCATTACGTAAATTAGGCAGCTCATGGTAAGCAAATCACAGATGTCAAAAATGAGAGAATTGACACTTTTGAAGAAAGTGATGATAATCAAGGAAATGAATTGGGTGAAATGTTACATGATATGAGAGCAGCAGACCCTAAGGATGTAGAGGACGATGAGACAGTACGAGATTGTAATGAGTTTTCCAATGTAGTTAAGGCAGTGGAGGATCCTATTACTCCTGGAATAATGTCAATGTCAAAGTTGTCATTCCTTCTGAAATTATTTCAGATGAAAGTGATGAATAGAACCATAGCGAAATTAATGTCTGAGGTCCTTGAATTCATTGGGGTTCCGCTAAATAATCCTGCTGGGTATCCTGGGTCATGGTCTAATGCGAAGATGCAGATACGTGGGCTGCGACTAAAATGCGAGAAGATTGATGCATGTGGTAATGATTGTATCATGTACAGAAACGAGTACTCAAAGTTAACTAACTGTCCTGAATGTGGTAATGAGAGGTATAAGGTGAGTAAGTCAGCAAACACAGGCGGGAAGGAACAACCGAAGGTTCTCTGTTATTTTCCACTGATCTTTAGGCTACAACACCTATTCATTTCCAGTAAAACAGCAAAACTGATGGTGTGGCAAGACGTTGAAAAACGTGTTAGATTAATTCGTTCGTTATAGCAAGAGTTTATGACATCAATTTTAATAAGAGAGTTGAACGGTGAGTCCGAAAGTCGATCTCAGGGAGGCAAGTAATCGAATCAATTAATTGCTTTAATGTCACAAAGTACGTCGATTGGTTTGCTTGTGAAGAGAGAGAGAGAGAAGGGTTAGAAATATGTAGTTGAGCAATGATATCTAACTATGCTTGAAGAGTAGACATGATGAGCATAACATATTCTAGCATAAGATGATAAAACCATATATTGAATGGGTAAAATTATTTCACAACTATAATGCTAGATAAAAACTGTAAGAAACATAAGCATTAAACAAGTAGCTAAAGGCGACAGTTGGAGTGTCAAGACAGCCACGGTGGTGGAAGGGTTCCATTGGTGGCTCAGTGACTCCAAGACTTTCTTTTGAGCTCTAGAAGGTGGTGGAATCGTGATTGCTAGTAGATAGATACAGAATGCCCTTACAATGAAGGTCCATAGGGCTATTTATAATAGAGGAGGGAAGGCCAAAATAAGTATTGCACCAATAGTGATAGCCAAGACGTCACTGCAACGTTGCCGTAGGCATCTCATACGCTCACTGGTGCCGCGCGTGCACAGCTGGTATCGCACAAAATCTGTGTGCGTGCGCTCGCTGCCATTGGATCAAAACTCAACGGTCAAGATCGCGTGCACTCGTGCACTCAAGATTGCACCCCACCCGAGTGTGCGATGGCATGTGTGATGCGGCGTCGCATCACGCGTTGTTGGTTGCATGCATCTGACATGCAAGATCACGCCACGTGGCCGCACATCCGCCCGATGATGATCATGCGGTCAATTGAGCTTGCGCTCCTCCCCCAGCAGATTGAATCGGCTACCGGTGCCTCGAACACACGGTCATGCGTTGAGATCTCCATCCACGACTGCTGGGCTGTGTGCGCGGATTCTCGCGAAGACGTCGAGGCACGCACACATGGATGGCTGTTGATGCTGATTTGATGATGGATCTCACGTTATGAAGAAGCTGCGGGTGCTGCTGGCGTGAGAGGGAGGCCGAAGCGGGTGCCACGTGGAGCAACGAGCATAACTTCTTGGACTTGTTGTGGGAGCTACGGAGATCAGATTGAGGTGATTTTGAGTCCGTTGGACTTCATTCGTCGATCTGGATCCATCCATACGATTTGATTGCTTATATAATACCTATTTGGATATGCACTTGTACACATGGTCTTTAAACATTTATTATAAGCAATCTAGATGTGAAAATTACACAATATGCATGCATTGCTCCCAAGACTCATTATAATATAATATCCATGCACATGTGCCCTCGAAATTGACTCTAATTGAGGTAATTAACGTTATTATTTGTAGAGTCATTATGACATATCAAGAGAATAAATCCAAAGATGGATGCATCGGTCATCCGACAGATTCTGATGAGTGGAATAGATTTAACGAGAATCACGAATTATTCACAGAGTGGAATGTGAGACTGGGGCTTGTAAGCGATGGATTCAACCCATTCAAGAACATGTATCCATCATATTCCATATGGCCAGTGGTCATGTTAACTTACAACTTATCTCCATGGCTATGAATGTGATCCTCATCCATGATGTTGACTCTCCTTATCCCAGGACCCAAGCAACCAGGAAATGTGATAGATGTTTATCTCTAACAGTTGATTGATGAACTGAAAGTCCTGTGATACAGTGGTGTTCAAACATATGACGCACAGAAGAAACAATTCTTCTAGTTACACACAGCATTACTGTGGACAATCGATGACTTTCCAATATATGCTAATTTGTCTGGATGGAGTATGAAGGGGAAGTTCGCATGTCCAATCTATATGGATGATACTCATCACCTAAGATTGCCTGAAAATAAGAAGTTTTGTTACTTAAGGCGCCGCAGGTTTTTGCCCATTGAACACAGATGACGAACGTCACAATTCAAGGACAGATTTGATGGTAAAGCATGTCGGTATTCGTCGAAGAGTCCGAACAATAAAGTCAGTATAAGTTCTATATGGAAGGATTTGACTATGTAACACAATTTAGATGTTATGCACATTGAAAAGAATGTAATGGATAACATTCTTGATGTATTAAACCTAATAAATTGGCTGAAGGGTACAGTTAAAACAATGAATGATATGAAAATTTTGGGTATTTGTTTGTGTGTAATCATCAAGTGTTAAGAGATGTACGTTGTAGTACACTCAACAAAACACACAATAGCATTTAAATTTATAAAACTCGAAGTCAATGTGAGTTCGATGTCGTTCGCAGGGAGCAAATGTGAAATTCACAACACTAATTGCAATTTAGAAACAATGAGCACAATTAATTAAGCACAGAAAAGATATCCAATGAATAATATTCTCAGAAATATATTGAATGATGCTGGGATAAAAAAAAAAGAGATAACTAAAAAGTGGTGATTTAAATCACCAATTAATCCCACGTTTAAGCATATATCCCATAACTCAATTTAACTCAAATATATGAACAGTATCCTCAGTCAATTATCCACATCAATATCAGAACCAAGAAAGCACCAAAGTAAAATGCCAGACCTAAAGCTTAGATGCCTTATCCTCAGAGAATCAAACACCAGCAGAACCAACACAGGGCACAAAGGACTTATCTCACGAGCCTCAGCAATGCTAAGCATTGAGAGGGGGAGGGCGTGAATCCCAAGGCAGCAAAAACCCCCTCCTCCCTCTCAGAGTTCCCTTCCTCAAAACCAAGTTAGACTCAGGTAACCGAGTAAACGAATCCAGCCCAGACCTGTGGGCGTTATCACGGGCAAGGACATGTGAGTGAGCACGTGTATAACGCATGCATTTGGGCATGAGTGGGTGTTAGTAGCTCTAAATCGGATTTTAAAATCAATGCGTTGCAGTATAGATTGAATCAGCGCAAAAAACAAATAGAATTTATACTCGAAAGAAATCCGAAGTCTTTCGTATGGAGCAATTAGCAAAATAATTCTCAAGTTTGCAATTCAAGCACAATATAAGCAATTTATAACAAAACTCCCAATAATAATGATATATAAATGAAAGCAAATGTCAATAGTGCAAAAAGAATGGGGTAAAATAGTGATTTGAATCACCAATTACCCTAATTACAATAATATCAAATATCTCAATAGTAACAATCAATTTAAATCCACGTAAGATAAGTGCATAGTGCACTCCCTTCAGAGATCAGACGATGGAACTCAGTGCCAAGAGGGCACCCTTACCCTTCCTTCCCTTTCTCTCTTCTTATGCCTCCTTAAGCTCAAGAGAAGGCACAACACAGAGCTCAGCAACACCAACAGAGGCAAAGGCCTCCTTCAGAAATCACTAAGTGTTGAGAGGAGAGCAGCAGAGCAAAACCCCCCCTCTTCTCTCTCTTTCTCTTCTTTCTCCTTCAGAATCAGGCGAACCAGAACAGACCCGAGTATCCAGGTAAACGAACCAAGGCCCACACCTGCAAGGCGTGAGCGTGGGCGAGGGCATGCGAGGGGCGTGCGTGTGGGGACCTCACCCCTTGTGCGTGTTGAGGCGATAAGCCACTAGCACAAATCCAATTTGTATGCTGCAAAGGGATTTGAGCTATCCGATGTGGGATTATCCCACAGAGGTTCAATGCTCGTGGCTGCAAGTGAAGACCTTGTTTGATTGAGGCAACAGCTGAGGTTGTGACGCTCAATTGCAGGCCTGGAGACCTGCCTGAAGCTTCTCCGCGCGACCTAGGCGTAGCACCTGGGATGGGCGTGGCTTGGAACATGATGAACAGGGCGGTGAAGATGGCAGCAGTGGCGGAGACCGGCAAGAAACCTGAAATCACGAGAACAGCCTTGCGGCCACGTCAAACAGGCTCAAAAGGATCATTGTGGAGTGGTGAGTGAAGTGGTGGGTGCAGCACGTGGTGTGAGTGATGGTGGAGGCTTGACGAGCTCGAGAAGGTGGTGCGTAGGTGGTGGTGTTCGGTGGCACTAAGGAGAGGCCAATAGTCTCAATAACCAGAGGGCTTTTACTCTCTGAGACACGGGGGTGCTAATGGATGTTGTGGTGAGGTGAAAGGTAGGTTGTGGAGTGCGAGTGAACTCGCCGGAGTTCTGTCGGAGGTGGAGAAGATGGAGGTGCGTAAGGGCGATGCGGTGGTTGAAATGAAGTGTGGTTGGTGTATGAATGAAGTAGAGGAGTTATGGAGCTGATCTAGGTAGTTGGCAGACAAAGGGGAGCAGAGGCGATGCTAGTTGCGATGTGGTCGGCGTCGGGGAAGAAGGTGACTCCGGTGGGGGTTGGACAGCGAGGACGAAGGAGATAGAGGCGCCGGCCGGTATTGCGTAATGCAAAGGAAGCTGAGGGAGACAAATCCGTCGCCGATATTGCGAACGAACGAGGAATGAAGACGGAGGAGGTTGCCGAAGCTTGAGGAGCCTTTCAGCCAGAATAGGAGGGAGGAATTGAGGGTGTTCCAGGCCAAAATCAAGCTTGAGGAATTCGGTCTGATCTGGGGCATCTTTTATAAGCCTCTAGAGGATGCTTTGAGCTTGAGAAGCAAGCTTCCCAAGCTTGGAATGTTCGCCGGATATGGAAGTTGAAATATACCCAAATCTCTCATGCGTTCGCATGAGAGATTGAGAAGTTTTTAGGGCTTAGGATCTGGCTCAAAAGGAAGGGAATTTCTTGAACTTCCCTTTCAAATCTGAGAAAGATTCGTCAAGAAATCAAGGAGAACATGCCAAAACAAGCTTGCCGGAGTTGTAGGACTAAGATTTCATGGTGGTTGGGACCTATTTGAATAAAATGATGATAAATACAGGGACTTTTTTGTAATAAATTCAAAAGCTAAGGGGTCATGTGAAATAAAGAAAATAAACTTGGACCAAAGTGCAAACTAGGTTAAAACAATCTCAGATTTGACCCAAATTTTGGTTCAAGCCTAATTTGGACCTAAGGAATCCAATGATGAAGTTGGATTTTGGTTTTGACCTAGTTTGATTGGGTAATTTGCATAATTACCCAAATTAGGGCAAATGTCTGTCTGAGACTCTATTTTAGGTCAAGATAGCTTCCAATGGCCAAATTGAAGGTACCAAATCGTAGATAATATTTTCCTATGATTTTTAAAGGGTTTAGGTGAATTTTATCTTGACCAGAACCTCAGTAGATTAAGCGGGTCTATTTTTAGGATTTCAGATGTCCATTAATTTCTGTAGCTCATGAAAATCCCTTTTTGTCTATTATAACCCACTTATTAGACTCTTCAAACCATTTGACCTTTGTTCAAACCCTGAGAAAAACCCACGATTATTCTGTTTTTGTGATAGAATGGTAAATTTATAGAAATAACCTTGTACTCTTGTCTTATTCTTAAATCATTGTTTTGTGCCCTTAAGACCTTCTGATGGATACGTAGGAGCTTTTATTGATTTAATCAGATCAAACTGAGCTAGTTATGGCTCATGATGGTGTTCCCATCAATAAGAACCTCACCCCTGTGCATTCGAAGGCGAACAACTATCAATAAAAAAATAATTTATGCGATGTGGCTACTCTAGAACTACACGATGTGGAACTATCTTTTATCCCTTTCTTCCGTGTGCACAGCTGCTGAGGTGTTGAAGCTACAAGTTGTTACGCTATCGTATTTGATTTTGAAAAACCTATTGTAGTTTGAAAGCGAAGAGCTCGTGTTCAACAAATAAACTTTATATCGGAATAGAAATCGCAGGTTGAACTCAGGGAGGTAGACGTTTGATTAAAAATACACGTTTGTTTTATTTGTCACGAATCAGAATAATTGATTAGAAACTATCTATCTATTTACAATAAATAGAAGAGAGAGAAAGAGAGAATATTACAAACAAAAACAAAAAGAGATGTAGAATGAACATGGAATTCATTATCAAAGAGATTATTTGTTACACTATTCATTATGACTAGAAAGTAGAAAATGATTACACTAGAAAGCAGTAAATCTACTATAGAAACATTAAAAAGAATGGAGAGAGAGATATCCTCCTCAAAGGACAAGCCGGATGGGATGATGCCTAGAAGACAGGGAACGGAGTAGGATGAAGGAGGACGAAGTGGGAAGAACGGGAACAGGGCAGCATGTCGTCATCATCGCGGGATCCACTTCCGAAATGGGGGCGAAAATTTGACTTTATCTCTTGAGAAGCATCCCGGGCGTGGGACAAGCTTCTCTTGAGCTTTGGAGAGGGAGAGAAGAGAAGGAAGGGATGAAAATTTTATATGGAGGGGGTCTCCTTTTATAGTTGCAAGGAGTGAGGGCAATTTGGTCTTTTTAATTTGAAAAACATTAATTCTGGACCTTTAGTAACGGATAAATCCGTCGCCAAAGGTCCGAACGTGGCCTTCGTGGCCGGCACCCGCGTGCCCACTCGCCTCCCGCGCATGAAACACGCTTTCACATTCTTGAAATCTCGGCAGTTTGATCGCGAGATCGAACAACTGAGATGCATCCTCACCGCGCCTCAATCGCGCGCTCTCCCGCATCTGATCCCGCATTACGCGCAGGCATTTGATGTGGCGTGGGTGCTATCGAGCTCGGGCGACCGCTCAATCACGATCGAGCGATCAATCGCGCCCGCTCACCGCGCCTCAGCTGCCGCTCGCCAAGGTTCGAACGCGCGCCTCTTCATTGTGTAGGCGCGTTCGACCAACACACTACAAGTGGTTTATGTTGTGCTTAAGTTTTGTGTGCGCGTGCTCACAACTGTTGGATGATCATCCAACGGCGGAGAAGCGGCAATCAAATTGAAGAGGAGCAGCGGGTGCAACGGCCGATTGGGCAGCTGAGATGGCGCCACGTGGCGCCATCTTGGCCGTTCATCTTCTGGATGATGTAGATGTGCCATGATTATCAGATTAAGTTGATTTTCGTGCCCTTAGGCTGTAATCGTCGATTCGAATCCATCCGTGCAGTCGGATTTGTTGTTTGAAGTGCGGATTCATACCATCTTAGCCCTTGATCTTCTAAGATTCTCTGGTCTCTATCTGATGCTACAGATGTCTGATTAGGGCGATCTTGAAGTCGTTAAACTCCAATCGTCGCCTTGATCAAATCTGTACGATTGGATCTTCGATCCGAGGTCCCGATAAAAATTTGTCTTGTCCCTGAACATAAAAGGAGACAATTAACCTCCATTTTATTCAAACTAATCTAAATGCAAGATGATGCATGTTATGCAATATTTATAGTATGTAATGCAATTGTATGCTTAAGAACATTCATAAATAGACATCTTATGTAGTGTAAACATGTTTACATCATGAGGGTCGCAAGGAATTGAGGTAGGTGGAGATGCTCCTTCAGTCAATTGAAGTTGCAAGTGGGCTTCTATGATATATCCGCGTTGAGTGCAAGTTGTAGAAAAGGGGATGATGGTCAGAGTGGAGCAGTCGGTGACGAGGAATATGAAGGCACGATGGCACTCCGAAAATGAACCTAAGATCACGAAAATGACCTTACGGCCCAGTCAGACTTGCTCTGAAGCTTCGCCAGATGAAGGGGAGTGCAACGATGGTCGTGATGTGGTGTGAGGATGTGCGTAGAAGTGGGGTGAAGTCGAAGTGTGTGTGTGGAGGGCGTGGTGTTCGATGGGATGAATGGATGACCAATGCGCCTAATTAAGTTAGGGCTTTTGAAGGTGAGGGTGCAGCGAAACTTTTGGGAGTGGCGGTGTCATGTTTCGTGGCATGTAGCGGCGTGGCGAGCTTGTCGAAGCTACGTCAGAGCAAAGAAGACGACGAGGGATTGACGGTGAAATTGAGGATTTAAGGGGTTAGAACTAACTTAGGGAGATAGAGGGAGAGAGTGAACTACTTTACTAGATGAAAGGGGGAGGAAATCCACGGTGGCTTGCTTCGTTGGCACCATGGACGATCAAGTCTCTGGTGATGAGAAGCGGCAACGATGATGGAGGACAAAGCTCCTACTGGGTATGGCGAGGAGCACAAGAAGATGAGGATCAAGGGAGGATGCCCAATTTGTCTATTGGAGGTTCTGAAGAGAGGGGTTGAGGAAGTCGCCGGAGTCGATGGAGTTTACAGCCGAAGAGGAAGGAAGAAGGGGAATTCTGGCGTAGACCTGCTATGAAGGATTGTGGAAGTTTGGGGACCTTTTATAGAGCTCATACTCGAGCTCTAAATGAAGAAACAAGCTCGATTGAGCCTTGGTTTGTAGCAAATGATCCCACGACTTTCGTGGGTTCGTAGGGGCTCAATATAGTGAATTAAGATCCCAAATCACTTTCATGTGATTATCTACCGTGTGAACATCAATCCTACCAAGTTTAGTGGGATTTGGTGTAGGTTTGATATTGTTCTCATCAAGTCAAAGTTGGTTGTTGAGGGTTTGACCCAAAAATGGTGGCAAGGACCTAACGGCTAAGAAGATGAAGAAGTTGGGGACCTGCTTGAAAGAAATATCAAAAGTTAAAGGTCAGATTGTAGGAAACAGAGGTTTTAGGGGCTGAAATGCAAACTAGGTCAGGATGGACTCTGATTGGGTCCAAATTTTGGCGTTAGCCTAATTTGGACCCAAAGAATCTAATGGTGAAGTTGGATTTCAGTTTTTATCATGTTGACTAAGAAATTTGCACAGAAGTCCAAATTAGGATAAAATCCCGTCAGAAATTCTATCCAAAGTCACAATGGGTTCAGATGGTTAAACCAATGATACCAAACCTTTTAGAATATTTTCCTATGATTTTTAGGAGGTTTAGATGAATTTATCATGACTAGAACCTCTTTAATTCAAGCGGGTATGAAATTAAGGTTTTGTGTGTTGTTGTGGTTCTCGGAATGCATGAAACCCTATTTCTGTCTGTATGGCCCCACTCTTTTGACTTTAATGTTCACTAGACCTTTAATTAACCCCTAACAAACCCCGTGGTTCCTCTATATTCATGGTGTGATGTTAAAACTGCAGAATTACCCTTTTTAATGTTTTCTTCTCAAAATAGATTTGCGTGGATTACAATCCTCAAGCGATCATTTAAGAGCATTTGTCACTTGATTCTGACTAATTAAAGTTAGTTATGGCTAATGATGGCTAGCCTAGGTCTACCATGAAGGTTGCTAAGGCTTGCAAAAACTACCCAAAGGTTAGTTGACCCCAGTGGTCAAAGCACTCATGCGTTAGACGTATTATGTCTAGGTTCAGTTTGCCAGTGCACTTTGATGAGAGATGAAGAAGGATTTTTCATTTGGAGATCTTTCTCTCTTTTATTTTTATATTTCCCTAGATCTAACCTCAAATTGGCCCTAAACATGGTCTGTATCAGATTCCTTGTCCCAACCATCAATCCTCGAAGGGTCCCTGGCATTCGATGCTTTGAGATAGCACCACCCATGGCGACCACTAGAACTCCTTGTTGGTGCTAGAGCATCACGATCGTTTATTTTGATGATAACAAAACACGTGTTATTTAACATTTGCACTTGAAGTCTTAGATTTCAGGTTAATTGCAAATGGAGACATGTTTAGATAAAGTTCAAGCTCGCATCCATGGCGGATTGGAGGATCTTGACGAAGAACAGAGGAGCTTCGCGAGGAGCGATGGCTTGAAAAAGGAAGGAGATGAAGAATATGATAGATTTCCTTCTCTTGTACTCTATATATTTTTGTTTTTTTTATTTCTCTTTATTTTTGTTACTTAAATTCATGTTAAAGAGCCTCAAAGAATCCTAACAGTAGTCCTACGAACACTTACAAAACCCTAGGATACTTAGGTTTTCTGTAGAGAACTTAGAAAATCAAAATAAGGTTCAAACAGTCTTTTCAGACATCTAATCTGAAAATCAAATGTCTCATAAATACTTTTAAGACGCCTGAATGTTGACTCAGACATCCGATTATGTTTAGGCTGGGCTTAGGTAGTTCTGTCTGATGAAATCAGACGTCCAGACCTTAGTCCATACATCTTAGAAGACGTCTGATGACTTCGCCAGACATCCAATTAGTAGACCGTTGGCTGCCTTAGTAAACACTGAAGGATATGACCGTTAGAGCCTTATCAGACATCCGTAAGTGTTCCCAGATGTCTGATAAATGACTATTTTACCTCGGCTGACCCAAAATCTCTTTTCAGAGATCTTATAGTTGTTGCAATCTCTTGGAAATCCATTCCCGCAGAAAAAGTAAGTTTCTAGACATCCAGACTTAGTTCCAGACATCCTGTATGTCATCTGATGGACTTGCACTAGAACCATGTTTAGATCTGATTCAAGTCAGGAAGGAAACCCGCCTAAAATTAGATGTCTGACTTTGTTCCCAAACGTCTTAAACTGGTTTTCCAAACTTCTGATGCCAGAATCAGACGTCTGATAACCCTGTCAAAGTCATGATTAACCCTGATTTCGGCCTGATTCTCTTGGGCCTTGCACCCAACGGCTATGGAAGCCTTCCAAGGCCTTCCAAAGCCTTCTTAAGGCCTCTATAAATAGAGGAGAACCTCTTGCACACCAAGAGACACCTAGAAACACCAAGAACAAGCATTTCCACTCTTTTGTGTCTAAGAGAAGCTCTTGCTCTCCAAGCTCAAGTTCTACATCTAGAGAGCATCAATCTTTTGCGCACCCGCTCTCCCACCGTAGTTCACGAGAGCACCGCTGCGCCGTCGCGTCATTCACGCATCATTGTCGTCAACGCACCTCTATAAAAGGAAGCATCCTAATTCCTATAGAAGCTTAGGTTAAGATCATCTTTATTGCCTCTATAGGATTGTTGTTATTTATCTTTGTTCTCTGGTTGGGTATTCGCTTTGCGAATTCCCGTCTCCTTCGTGAGACAAAATCCTTCTCGTGAAGAGAAGGGGTTTGAGGTACGCTACCCTCGTATAAAGTTGTAATTGAGGTTGAATCACCCTCGTTTAAGTGATTCATTTAGTAGATTTGATCAACTTGGCTGATCGGAAAATCCTAACTCGAGAGGGTTAGGTGGTGGTTTTCACCCGGTTTGGGTTTACACCTAAAAATAATTGTGTACATTGTGTGATTGATATTTTGTGAGATTATTTTATATTTTTATTCCGCAATTTATTACGTCACCCCCTCCTACCGGAAAATCTACAATTGGTATCAGAGCAGGTTCCTGTAAATTTGATGTAACAACCAGCAGGAAGATCTATAGAGGGGAGCATGTCCGCGAGCAGGATTTCTGAGAGCCAGTCTATAACCCGTCCGCCATTCTTCGACGGGAGCAACTACCCCTATTGGAAGCTGCGGATGAAGACATGGCTTCAAGCCACCGACTTCACAATATGGGACCGTTGCGAGACCCCCTTCGACATCCCAGAAAAACCCGCCGTAGGATACTCGCAGCAGCAGATCTGGGAACTCTCGCTTAACGCGAAAATAATGAACGCGTTGTATTGCGCACTCAGCCCAGAAGAATTCAATCGAATCTCACAATGCGCCATCGCATACGAGATCTGGCACACACTTGAGGTAACTCACGAGGGTACCTCCAAGGTAAAGACTTCCAAAATCAATTTACTTTCACAAGAATTTGAGTCTTTTTCCATGAAATCTAACGAAACTTTAAGTGAGATGAACACTAGGTTCACTCTCATTGTAAATAATTTGAAAGCTTTAGGAAAGACTTTCATCAAGGGGGAGCTTTAAGAGAAGCTTCTTCGTTCCCTCGGATCAAAGTGGGAGCAGAAAGTCACCACCATCGAGGAAGCGAACGAAGTGGAGGAGCTCAACATGGAAGATCTCCTATGCAATCTAATGGCCTACGAGACAAAGTTGAAGCAGAAGAACAAGGATACACCGGAGCCTAAACTGAAGAAGACTCTCGCACTCAGAGCCGCGTCGGATAGCGAGGTAAGTTCTGACGACGAAGACTTTAAAATTTTACTTAAGAAAATTTCCAAGTTTTGTAGGGAATCAAAGAAGAGAAAAAGGAGAAGGAAAGCCCAAGATGTTGCTACCACTGCAAAGAGAAAGGGCATCTGCGACCAGAATGCTCTCTTCTCAAAAAGGAGAAGAAGAAGGAAAAGGAGAAGAAATCTAAGAAGAAGGCGTTCCAAGCAACTTAGGACGATTTGAGCTCGGAGGAAGAAGAAGAAACCGCTTGCTTTAGTTTCATGACCAGAGGAAGTGATAGCGACAGCGAAAGCGAAAGCGACTCCGACAACGAGGTAAATTCCGATTTACAAGA
Source organism: Thalassia testudinum (assembly GCA_037157565.1). Lineage (NCBI taxonomy): Eukaryota > Viridiplantae > Streptophyta > Magnoliopsida > Alismatales > Hydrocharitaceae > Thalassia > Thalassia testudinum. The sequence continues at coordinate 43,150,695 of JAZHRO010000030.1, forward strand.
TGTATTTAATGAGCATTTTGAAGTTAATAAAGCACTTAAGATAGAAAATAAAAACATTAAAAAGAACCTTAGTTTTCTTAAAAATGAAAATGATAGATTAGAAAAATAACTCAAGGACATAGAAACTAGTCCTAAGGATAATAACCTGTTATTAGAAAATAAAGATTTAATAAATGAAAATACTAAATTGATTGAGGAAAATGTAGTCTAAAGTTAGAATTTTCTGATTTAAGGACTAAGATGAATATTATAGAAAATGAACTTGCATGTCTTAGGGAGAGATCAAATAATTTGATAAATAAGGTAGATAACTTATATAGCCCTAAGGTTGAGAAAGGATCTCCATCAAGGAGACCCGCTAACAGATCCGGATCCAAGCTCACTTAGATACCGAAGAAAGACTTGGAATCTTATTTTGTAGGTTTCAGGGGTGACTACAACACAAAGGATTGGACCTACAAGCTCAAGGCTGGTCAACTCAAGTTGGGAGGACCAAAGAGTACACCAAGGAGAAGGACAAGAAGACCAACGAGACGGTGAACAAATGATGGACCCGCCGCACGTCGACCGCCAGATTGGAGACCGATGTCGATGCCCGAGCCTCCAAGCTATGGATGAGAGCCCTATCCGATGTGTCATCCACCACCACCATTTGCGCCATTTTATTGGCCATGGTAGGTGAGGTAAAAATTCTTTACCCTATCTTTTTATCATTAGCATTTAGATAGGGGGAGTTAAAAACTATGAGCTAATTGTCAATTATTAAGGAGGAGATGTAAGTTAGCTATATTTCCTTTAGTAAGGGGGAGAAAAATAATAGCTATCCTGTTGTTACAAAAAGGGGGAGGACATTACTCTTGTTAAAAGAAATTCAACTCATTCATAGAAGAGCATATTTTAAGGGGGAGATATAGGAAATTTAAAATCAATTTAACCTTTTTGATAATGTCAAAAAGGGGGATAATTTCTTGCACTATTATTTATGATTTTTTTCATCATAAAAAAGGGGGAGATTGTTGGTGCTAGAGCACCACGATCGCTTATTTTGATGATAACAAAACACGTGTTATTTAACATTTGCACTTGAAGTCTTAGATTTCAGGTTAATTGCAAACGGAGACGTGTTTAGATGAAGTTCGAGCTCGCATCCATGGCAGATTGGAGGACCTTGACGAAGAACAGAGGAGCTTTGCGAGGAGCGATGGCTTGAAGAAGGAAGGAGATGAAGAATATGATAGATTTCCTTCTCTTGTACTCTATGTATTTTTGTTTCTTTTATTACTCTTTATTTTTGTTACTTAGATTCATGTTAAAGAGCCTCAAAGAACCCTAACAGTAGTCCTAGGAACACTTACTCAACCCTAAGATACTTAGGTTTTCTGTAGAGAACTTAGAAAACCAAAATAAGGTTCAAACAGCCTTTTCAGACGTCTAATCTGAAAATCAGACGTCTGATAAATACTTTTAAGACATCTGAATGTTGAATCAGACGTCCGATTATGTTTAGGCTAGGCTTAGGTAGTTCTGTCTGATGAAATCAGACATCCAAACCTTAGTCCAGACGTCTTAGAAGATGTCTGATGACTTCGCCAGACGTCCAATTAGTGGACCGTTGGCTGCTGTCACGACCCGGTCCCAAATCCTTACAAGATTTGAGACTGGCTCGCTTTGATTTATCCCAAGATCTAGTCGTCCAACAAGAAATAACCAAGTAATATTTAACAAATCACAATCACACAAGTACAGTAACTAAGCAAGAGAAAATTTCAACAGGTGGAAAGAGAACAGTGATATTATATCCATCATAACAACGAGTACATGTAACAAAATACAAACTATAAAACTCACTATCAGGCAGTAGAACTAAAGGCTAGGCTCGACTAAGCCCGGCGTCCTCAGCAGCTGGTGGCTCGGGCTGCTCAAATCCCTGACCTGTACAGAATATATTTGACTGGAGTCAACTAAAGCTGAGTAGAGTGGCGACTAAGAAGTAGCATGCATTAACATAAAGTTTTCCATTTTCTAATTATATTATACGGGTGGGTGCGTAGAGATCTCTAATTAGGATTTGTTAATTAATCTTATGGTTTCCTATAGGAATGATTTTTGCTTGCAGCTTCCCGTGATATAGGATGCCCACGTGGCACTCTCCTGGCCGGGGGAGCCCACCGTGGTAGCCCTATACTCGGTCTACTACCCCGAGGTCACGATCGTGACGTAGCGGCGACTGCGGCACACGTGATAAGCGCGCGGGTAGCTACCCTGCACTGGCACGCGGTTAGTCGTTTCCGCTAGCGGGTACGCCTCAACGTATAGTGCGGAACAATGTAAGGCCTTGCCCTCTCAGAACAAAACAGGGGTCTTGCCCCTCCTCAGTCCGCGTACCCTCGTCCGACTACCCCGGTTTGCCCAATGGGCTGACGTGAGTCGGTGTAGGGTGGCCATACCTAGCCCCGGGCCCCCTCGAGCGGATAGCTCCCCCCTACACTAAGTAGCTCACCTCGGTACCACGCACACGAGGGCCAGTAAGAGTCGTCGTAGAGTGGCCAAACCTACCCTGGGCCCCAACCCAAGGGCGGCAAGCTCCCCTCTACACTACAAGGGATAGTTGCTCTCTTCAGTACTACGTACACGAAGGTCAGCTTACCTCCCTTAACAGCTGTCCATAGGCAGCAATTTTCCAAGAACCATCTGGTTCTTTGAGGTACGGTATTCATGTTTACATTCCTTGTGGGGTTGGTACAGGAATTTCTTTATCACATCCGGGTTGGAATGTTCAGGGTAACAATTCAATTTTCATTTTATTACAGTAGGGGTCTATTTAGCAAAAAACAGGCAGCTCTCGATTACTCAATTATTCACATGCAGTAGGGGTCCATTTTAGCTAAAAACAGGTAGCTCTTGATTACTCAATTAGTCACATGCAGTGGGGTCTATTTTAGCTAAAAATAGGCAGCTCTTGATTACTTAATTATTCACATGCAGTAGGGGTCCATTTTAGCTAAAAACAGGCAGCTCTTGATTATATAGTCATTCACATGCAGTTTCTTCTAACCCTAGTGTTCATGCTAAGACCTAGGGTTCAAGAATTTATACGTTTATTCTTTCCTAGGGTTCATCTCGAGCCCTAGGATTACTTACTCGCATGTATTAAATTAGTGATTAAGGTTGTAACCACTCTACCTGGGTAACCGGGTGGAATGGGGGCTCGTACAGTGGCTCCCGACGTCTCCACAAGTCCCGTACACCTGACGGACTGGAGACCTAAATCATGGATTGATAGGCAAAAAGGTTCAGAAAGATATAAACGAGTATCATTATACAGAGAAACTTGTATAGAAGATAGAGACGGTTTATATGCGAAAAAGTGATAATGATAGGGCCTTATACGACCCCAAAATATGCTATCAGACGGAAATCAGACGTCTGGGAAAGGTCCCAGACGTCTTAAAACAGTTCTTCAGGGATACCTCTATTGTGTTCCCCTATCAGACGTCTGGAACTCAAAGCCGATGTCCAAGGGCTTTGTCAGACGTCTGGGGGTGCTCCCAGACATCTGAAACTACCTCGGCTATGCTCCCGCCCTCTGACACAAACGCGTATGTTGTCAAGACTTGTCAGAGAGGAAAAGTACGGAAAGTAGATCTCTACCAAACGTCTTGCCATACCTTCGAACGTCTGGTGAGACATCTGGGTGCCTCTCTGGCCGTCTGATTCAGCGGAAAATGACTTCTGCGGAACCGCTCTGGCTCCCCTTGCCTGCAGATGCTGCAGCAAAACATCGATGCAACCTTCACCCTCGCGCTTCCTTTCGCTCGGCCCTCCACTCTTCACTCCGCTCTCACTCACTCTCGGCTGCAGAATGGCAATGAAGGGGAGGGGGAAGGGGTATACAAAGAGAGAGGAGGTGAGGGGAGCGGAGAGGCGAGCATGGGAGAGGAGTGGTGTCGCGGTGAGGTGCGGTGAGGGAGGGAGCATGGCACTCGTGCGCTGTGCGCTAAAAGTATTTCCAGACATCTGGGGGACATCCTAGATGTCCTGACAGACATCTAATGAATATCCCAGACATCCGGACAGACGTCTGGTGAACATCCCAGACGTCTTAAATGGTCAAGGGTGGTGGGACGTTTCAGCTGCCTTAGTAAACACTGAAGGATATGACCGTTAGAGCCTTATCAGACGTCCATAAGTATTCCCAGACGTCTAATAAATGACCGTTTTGCTTCAGCTGACCCAAAATCTCTTTTCAGAGATCTTATAGCAGTTGCAATCTCTTGGAAATCCATTCCCACAGAAAAAGTAGGTTTCCAGACATCCAGACTTAGTTCCAGACGTTCTATATGTCGTCTGATGTAAACACATTTACACTACTTAAGATGTCTATTTATGCATGTTCTTAAGCATAAGATTGCATTTCATGATATAAAATTGTATAACATGCATCATCTTGCATTTAGAATAGTTTGAATAAAATGGAGGTTAATTCTCTCCTTTTATGTGCTTGGACATGGCAAACATTTTATCGGGGCCTCGGATCAAAGATCCAACCGTATGGATGTGATCAGGGCGACGATTGGAGTTCAACGACTCCAAGATCGCCCTAATCAGGCATCCGTAGCATCAGATAGGGACCGGGGAACCCTAGAAGATCAAGGGCCAGGATGGTGTAAATCCACACTTCAAAAGACAAATCCGACTGCACGGATGAATTCGGATCGACGATCGCAGCCCAACAACGCAAAAATCGAGTCAATTCGACATCCGTGGCACCATCTACAACTTTCAGAAGATGGACGGCCAAGATGGCGCCACGTGGCGCCATCTCGGCCGCCCAAACGGCCGCTTACATTCTCTGAAGACACCGCACCCGCTCCCTCCTCGTCGTTGGATCTCAATCCAACGGTTGTGGACGGCCGCGCCTAAAAGCGCCCGCCCGACCATCCGCACCTCGTAGCGTAGCGGTTGAGCGCACTTACGCGAGCTGTGGGGGCGGGATCGAACCGCAGAGAAGGGGAGGAAGGCGCGGGCGAGCGAGCACGGGCGGGCGTTGGATCTTGATCAGACGGCCGTCTGCGCTCAATTGAAATCACGTGCAATTGAACGTGCAGCAAGGACGCGCGATCATACGCGCGGGCGGGCGCGCAGCGCAGTGGGTGAAGGCGCGTTTTAAGCCGTCCGATCTCGCTATCGGACGGCTGAGATTCAGCGAACGTGCGCAGGCATTGCGCGCGCGAGCCGCCCACGATGGCCACGAAGGAGGCTTTAGCGACGGTTTATCCGTCACTAAAGACCCCTTATTTATTATTTTAAAGACCATTTTGCCACCACTCCTTGCAACTATAAAAGGAGACCCCCTCCATACGAAATTCTCATCCCTTCCTTCTCCTCTCTACCTCTCCAAAGCTCAAGAGAAGCTTGTCCCACACCCGGGATGCTCCTCGCGAGATAAAGTCCAAATTTTCGTCCTCCTTCGTCCTGGCTCCGTTCTCCTTCGTCCAGGCGTCGTCTCGTCCGGCTCGTCCTCCGAGCAATCGTCAAGGAGGATAACTTCTCTCTCCCATTCTTATTTACAGCTTTTCTAGTGTAGAATTTTCTTGCTTTGTAGTGTAATTGATTTCCCGCTTTCTAGTGTAACTTTTATTTAGTTTGATTGTATAAAAAGTTGAAATGTTGAATGCATGTTCTCTTTCTCTCTCTCTCTCTTTCTTTTAGTCTGATAGCTCCATTGTAATTATATCGCCTTGCTTATCAAAAATTCTAAAAAAAAACATAATTGCGAATATAGATCAACGTAGCCTCCCTGTGTTCGACCCGGAATTCTTTTCGGTATAAATTTTATTTGTTGAACACGAATTCTTCGCTTTCAAGCTACAACGACAGGTTTTCTAAAACCAAACACGTTAGCGTAGCAATTCGCACATTCAACATTTTGGCGCCGTTGCCGAGGAGGCAATGATTTCCGATCTTTTTTTCGCATTTCTTGCACTTTAGTGTTTTCTAACTTGCTTTCTCTTATGTCTATTGTTTTGCAGAGACCTCCATCAAGGAATCAACAAGCGATAGACTGGAGTAAGTGCAGTTGAAGACAACTGTAAGTACTTCCCCATTCTTTCCCCCTCCATAGATTTCATTCGTCACATTAAATCCAAATTCCAATTAACTTAGGTGTTTGCATAAATTCTAGGAATAGTTTGATTGTTTGGATTTTCACTCACATTCATTCCACCCTCATTCATAAAAAAAAAAATAACAAAAAGATAATCTTGTGGGGTAATTTTCAACAAACACATAACACACCCACATACAAGGCACTTAATCAACTTGATTTGTTTCTACTCAACCGGGTTCTAATCTGTGGAACTGGTACACACAAAGCAACACATAACAGAGTAAAAATCATTCTAGGTTAACCATTTTTTAGTGCCTAACTTAGTAGTGCAATTGTGGCCAATTGTTTGAGTTGTTTGGGTCGCACCACTTTATTTAAAACCAACTCATCAAGTAGCTTCTCCTTAGGGTTTTCAATCTAGGTATATTCTAGGCACTCCACTTTCTTTCTGATTTTAAAGGAAAACAATTTTCACCCGTGTTTTACAACTTGGTTTGCCTAGAAACTTGATTGCAATTCACCTAATTTGAAACCCTAAATGCTACTTAAGAAAGATTTAAACATTAAAATTCACACATCATAATAATCTTGCTGGAAAACCCTGGTTGTGCAAGCACTTACACAAATCTCAATCAATCATTAAGGGCACAACCCATTGTAAGGGCCCATCACATTCCATAAGCACCACAATCCCAAGCCTTAATAAAATTGAGTAGACGTTGGCCTTAAGGTTTGATTCGCTCTTCATGGCCTAGTCTGAGATTGTTTTTTATTAACCTACTTGTACTGATTAATCTGATGTCTAGCTAGGGGAGTAGCGTCAAACGACCGCGGCTGGGGGGTACACTAGGAACCAAAGGCGAAAGCTAAAGGAAGAACCTTCTTCCCAGTCCCTCCTTCTAACTGGTTGGATTAAACAGACGCAAGTAGAGTAAATCATTTACAGTCTTAAGGCAGGTTTTGGGAGTCAGTAGATCCTTAGGCTACCCCACTTAAGGACAGCCTTGTTTTGTCCTACTGCAGGGTCCCTATCCCCAGTCCTTCCGACCTTCTCCTAGTTTATGCTGGGAAGACGGTCATTGAATCCCCGATTGGAAGGACCATTAGAACATTCTAGGAGGTGCAAGTTAGATTTTGGTCAATTTGATCCCATGGCCGAACAACAGCCTCCTCTGCTTGGAAATCCACAGGAAGAATTTCGAAGGCAGCTGGAATAAATGTAGAGAATGTCGGAATGGTTCCAGAGAATGCAGGGCGCTCAGCCCTTGAAGGATTTTTACGATCCTTCAAATTACGGGAAACGTCCCGGCATCCAGATTCCAGCCGGTGACGTAGAAATCAAGCCCCAGGTGTTAAGCCTAATTAAACATTATCATGGGCTTGGCTCCGAAGATCCGTTTCAGCACTTGGAGGACTTGACCACTTTGGTCCAGACCATTAAGGCTCGAAACGTAAACGAGGAGCCAATGATCACGAGGCTCTTCTCCCACTCTCTTAGGGATAAGGCCAGGCATTGGTATAGGACAATAGGAAGACCAATTACAACTTGGAATGAGTTGAAATCGGCCTTTCTGAAGAAATTCTTCCTAGTCGGTCGTACCAATGCTTTGAGACGGGCAATCACTACCTTTACCCAGCAACCGGGGGAGTAGTTTCATGTGGCCTAGGAGCGATTCCATGACTTATTACGGAGGTGTCCACACCACGAGGAGCAGTTTCATTTGTGTTTTCGAGCCACTCCTAACCTAGATCTTCAAGATAACTTTTTAGAACAGAACACTTTTGGGATAATTTCTTTATTAAGCACACTGAACCAGACTAGTCTGTGATTTTAGGCGCTTAAGTTACTAAGTCCCGCAAACCAAAGGGCAAGAAACGAGACCAAATAATCCTTAAGCTTAGACCTACTACATCAGTTTCATCCTTTCCTCAACCTCTTTGGGATTAATCCGAATCTTAATGAATACTTGAGTATTTAAGCCCTAAATCAAGCTCAAGGGGCCTAAGATCAGCACTCATTACTAGTCTCCTTGTCTCTAACATTTCAAGACTTAATCTTTCTTTTGAATTGGTCTAGAACTTAAATAAATCACATAATCAATTGCTATGGCTATCATTTTTTTTCTTGATTTTGCTCCTTTTAACACTTTGTATTTCCTCCTCTTTTCCTCCTCAAGAAAGATTTTCAATCAATTTTTCAAAATTTTCCTCCCCTTTTCCATTTTTTTGTGTATTTTTTTTTATGAGAACCTCTCAGAGAATTGAATTTCCATTTGTTTGCACTTTAACACCCCCCATGCCTAAGTTTTGCAATGTCCTCATTGTAAACCAGGAGAGTATAAATTCATCTTGGTTGAAGGTTTAGAATAGGGTCAAAGGGTGGGTGAACGGGTCGGGATGACTATTGCGGAAGATTTCAAGCCTTGATACAGGTATCAAAGGTGGAGTCAGCTGTTCTAAAGTTGATCTCTCAAGTGCAGCAAGAGTGTAGCTCAAAAGATGGTCAAAATGGTCTTGGGTTTTTGGAATGACAGGTTGCCTCCCGTTAAGTGCTAAATTCAATGCCTTCAAAGGAGAAGGGGTCAGAGGAATTTTGTAGAACAAATACCTTGATGAGTAGCCTGGTTGGTCGAACTAGGTGCTTGTTCAGATCAACAGGCTGATCATACAAACCAAACTGAATTAATATGGTGGGTTGATGGATGTGAATCAATAGGTATAGAGCCCACCAGGTGCTATTGCCTACCAATAGTGATAGTAATCAAGCCATTGTTGCAACCACCATGCAAGCAATCTTTACCATTGAACCATTCCTTCTTAAATGCCATCAATCTGGGATCTTCCTCTGAATCACGACCAATCTTCATTAAAATTTCAAGCATATCAGAATTGCTAACTGAGCATAACCAACCACATGAAAGTAAAACACAAATGGAAGTTGCTTGAAAAAACATAAAATATGTTAGCAAAGTATGCAATGATGAATTCGTCATGCATTATGTCGAAACTAAACCCATGGTAAATTACAAGGCAAAAGAAAATGCAACTTGCAGCCATAAGAGGAGCAAACAAATGCCAAAGAAGTAAGTGGGTGCACAACTTCCTCCCAATAGAAGATCTTCTCAATAATACAGTAGCAACAGCCACGGATTTACAATCGTGGTAAGCATGAAAGCAACTTCTGTAATGTTGTCTTTTTTTTTATGAGAACATCTGTAATTTTCCTAAACCAACTATTTGTAAGACTTTAGCATAAACAAAAACTCAGACAGTAAATTACTAACCACATAGATCAAGGATCCAAAACCAGGGAGATGCTAAAAAAGAACAGAAATGTAAATGGATGCATGGGTACACCATAACGAATGGTCCTCTCACCAGTAAAGCAACAATTTTAAACAAGAAATCACTAGCAAGCTATCAAAGACATTTGCACAATATTTCTTCTAGCATTTAGAGGAATTAGAATAAGTTACTTCAACTTCATCATGGATGTAGCTAATGAATCTAAAATTCATAGAGAGCGTCATTGCTACAAACAAGAAATATAAAATCCACATCCAATATTTATACAAATTAGAACCTAGATAAGAAGCTACTCGAGCATGTATCCCCAAGCCAATAGAGCATAGATTGAAAGATAAAGAACATTATAAGAATACAAAAAATTTTATTTGCTCAAGGTCAATTGTGAATCTACAATGGGAAACATCAGAATGCCATCAATCCTACCCGCATAATAAAACAACTAGCACCTTCCCAACCTCTAGAGTGCATGAGATTAATTACCATCTCGTAAACTGAACATGTAGGGGTACCTCAAACCATATTCCATGTCGTCGACTCCCTCAGTGAGGTAAACAGCATTGGTTTTGTTGCTGCTAATAAAAGAAGATAAATGCCCCCAATGGGAAAAAACATAATGAGGAAAAGACATGGCATTCGAGTGTCACTAGGAATATAAGGAACAAGTGACAACAGATCGTAACACACATTGTTTTCAAAAACAAACAAAATGGATCATATATAACATTAGTTAATTTAGGTTGAGCCTTTCTACTTTCATCACTAGCAGGGTTGCCACCATTTATTTTCATTTGGTATGACTTCTAGGAAAAAAATCTATGAGGCACCGTGGTAGCTGCTAGGGTCCATTCAACAGAAGAACGTGGAGCTACTCAACTTCTCATGCAGCCATGGTAGCTCAGGCACCGATATGCCCCCTGGAGACGTCACCCTACCATGACTCAAGGAGGTTTCTGACATCTCATCGAACTTGATGAATTGGGAGACTTGCGAGGCCGCCAAGTGGGCATTGCATATGGGTGCAACTGAAAAATAGGAGTTCCACCTTGTTAGTGGTTATCTACCTAAGTTAATAAAAAGCCAAACTTGGTGTGGGAAGTTGTAAGATATAAACAGGTTGATGAACAACTTAAATGACTTAGATCATACCTACAAATATTGCTGTGGTGCTTCTCCGGTGGCTGCAAACAAAATAAGGAAAAAGTAATGGCAACAATTAAAAAATTCTGGTTTGGAAGCAAGTAAACAAAACCATACCAAAAAGTACAAGTAAACACGATGGATTACTTGTTTTCTTGGCCTAAACTTGGGGTCAAGCTCAATCCACTTTAGTCCCAACAAACTAGACTAAAGTAACACAAACTTGCTTACAAGCTCATAAATCTTACTGAGATAGAATGAGGTGCCTTTTGGGTTCGTAAACTAGATGACAACGTCATCCTTAAATATGTTTAATTCCTCAATAGCATGGATAGCATCAACCCCTATCCTTTTCAAAGTCCTCTGAAGTCACTTGTCATATGTGGTGGTTGTTTTGTGGATAGCCTTCTTCTTCTTGAAAAAGAACATAAATGATAATAAAAAATCACATCGCAACCCTCTAAAAGCAAACTTACAAAATGCTCGAAGTCAAAATCAAGATATGAGGGTGTCAAATTCTAATTCTAAAATGCAAACCTCACAAAATCATTACAAAAAGATATAAGTAACACCAAAAGAGTATCAGAATAACATCTTTATGTGCAACAAAGAGAGATAAATGTGTTTCCACATCGGTAGAAATTAGAGTCAAAATTGTATAGCAAACATTAAATATAAGTTCATGCCACAAAAGAGAGTCCAATAACTTGCGCATGCTACCCTTTCCAAGAGTGCAAACCGCATCGGCCATCTCCATAAGCCTCTCATGATTCATCTACACAACAAACCAAAATACAACAAGATTACTTCCTACAAGGTGTAAAAGGAACTCCAGGACTCCAATGAAATGATGGATCCTACATGGTCCATTAAATATATGTTTTGTAAAAGCAATTCATAGTAGTGTTTGTCATAAGTGGCGTATCCAGACAACGTTTACTGACTAGAACCTATGAATTCTGACAAGCAACTAAAATAATTGACCAGGTTGATTTATGATGGCATATCTTACAGATTCAAGTTATATGTGTGCGTGTGCACATGTGCACAAGGTGTTGTGTGTGTGGGCATGGGCATGGGCAGCGGTTTTGGTGGTGGTGGTGGGGTTGGTTTTTTCAAAAGGAGGAGTTGGGGGGGGGGAGAGGAGGAGGGGGATGGGGTGGCAGCAAGAGGAGGAGAGGTGGAGAGGGGCGAGGAGGATGAGGAGGACGCCCCGCGCAGTAGTAGGAGGATGAGGAGGGGGCAAGAGGAGGAGGAGGAGGGGGTGGGGTAGCATGAGAGGAGGAGGATGGGTGGAGGGGGGCGGCTAGGAAGAGGAGAGGGGCAAGGAGGAGGAGGAGAGCGGCGGGGAGGAGGATCGAAGGAAGAGGGTGTTACCTGAGGTGGAGGAAGGCGGCAAAGAGGGGCAACGCCATGGAGAGCCGACGACGAGGAGGGGGCTCTCCTTGATCGAGGAGGACGAGAAGGATCGATGTGGAGGGGGTTTTTGGGTTTGCTTTTGGGGAAGATGAATCGTGATGGGTGACTCGAGCACTGCTCGCGTATACATCAATAGACATACGCCATCGGTTTAATCAACAAGCAACGGCAAATGTCGCTTCAAAAATTTTCACTATGCACCCAAAATGCCTACCTTTTTAACGAAACACATTCGTCGTCGATTTAATCAACAAGCAACGGGAAATGTCACTTCAAAAATTTTCCTTGCATGCCCAAATGCGCCGCCTTTTTAACCAAACATATTCGTCGTCGCTTTTTTAACTAAACAACAGCAAATATACATTTGAAAACTACGCTCGCACCTAGCCATCGCTCTTTTTGGTAGCGATAGACGTAACAAATTTACACTACCCCTTTGTCATCGCTTGTTTAACCAAACATAAGAGGTTACTTGTTTATAACATATATACATAGTGCTCCCATGAATAAGATTATTTTATTAAGAGAATGCATTATGAATTTTATCCACTAGTTAATTCGTGTAATCTGGAATCCAGTAAAATTTTTCACCCACACGTAGAATTTGCAATGGATTCACGGTGAAAGCTAATAAGCATCTTTAGTCTGTTGAGAAGAAGCAGTGCTTCTTCTCCTGAATCTCTGGACAATGTTTTAGGAGTCAGGCAGATTTTCTTCCAAAAATCCACCAAATAGTGTGCGATGAGAGTAGAGTGTACTGGTGCTCTAAGATTAATGCAAGGAATCTGGAATCTTAGATAATTAGGTGATGATACTGATGAGTGGCTACTCATCATAGCTAAAAAGTTGAAGTTAAGCTAGACACTAGGTTAAACAATATCAAATTAACAGATAAAAAGGGTTAAGGGTGGGAATCAAAGAAAAAGGCCTAAAACCTTGATTCTATGTTTAAATTGCATAATTAGGTCATGAAATGAGATATTCTTAAACTTAGGTCAAATGGTGATCCAAGCGTTAATTGAACACATAAACAAGTTTAAAAGTCCAAATCAAAAGTACAATTAATTTCTTAAATGCTCAATTGAGCACATATAAAAATTTGAAGGTATTTGGACATCATTAAGGCCTTGAAATATAGAGTTTACACTTAGGTCCTTCATGCATCACATTCTCTTCTTTAGAAATCCTTTTTGGACCTATTTGTAACCCGCAGGGACCCCTTTGAAAGCCCTCAGGGTCTGTCCTGTTACACTTTCCTCCACTTATGGGCCTGCATACAATTTTTCTACCCCTTCCTAAAGGGGTTCTCCCTGCAATTTTCCCAACATTTCGCTGCCACCTATTGTTCTTCACGTGCACTGTAGCGCGTGAAGAACATGGCAGATCTTGGTCGTCCGTTCTCTCGTGATTTTGATCTGCGGCTCGATCTGAATCGAAGCTTCGTGCAAAGCAACGCGTGCACTCACCCTTCTCCCCATATCCTTTGAGTTGGCAAACCGCGCACCCCTCTCCTCTCATCCTTGCCGCCAGTTGCTTCATCTATTATTTTCACCCGCGCAGTGATCTGAGCCACTGAGTTTGCTACTTAAGCACCCCAATCGTTGCGCACGCAGGGGATCGCTCTCTCCTACATCTCTTAGCGGTCATTCGTCCACTCTAGCTGCCCTCCCCACCAAATCCCTGATTTCACAGCCACTGACTGTGAAATCACCGACTTCTATTCGACCTCCTCGTCGCTAAGGACCTCATAGCAACTAAGGACAACTCTGAAGCCTCAATAGAAGGCTTTTCCCTCCGCTGGAGTCATCTCCCTCCCTTCTTCCTCCTTAGCCACCGGCTAAGGACCCATAGGTCCCATTCTTCCTGTTAGAGTAGATTTAATATTCTGCAATTTAGTTATAGCTGTACTTAAGTAGGTTAGAAGTAGAATTAAAGTAGTTTGTAGTGTTTAATTTCATTGTTCTGTTAGTTTAGCTGTAGCAGTAGAAGTAGAATAGATTCACTCCCCTCACCTCCTCTGATCATTCCAGATCAGAGGGGATGGTTCACACAGGCATTTTTCATAAGATTTCTCCCTCTTCATGTCTTCCATATCGCTTCTGATTCCCGCGATTTATTTCTCGCAATTCATGCACTCATCTGACCTAATTTCAGATCTAATTATCTTCTGATATCAGATCTGAAATTGGCATCAAAGATCATGTTAGGGGCTTCTCACTCATCTCATGTTTTGTCACAAAGCCCCTAATCTGAGCTTGAAGGAAAACTGATTTTCCATATTTGTTTGATGAAGTCAGATTTCAATGTTTTATACGTTTGTGAGCTTTAAACTCTATGATCTAGCAAACTGAGTTTCTAATTAGTTGATTAATTCTTTAGCTAGGAATCTAAGGTGATTCTGAAATTAGAATTCACCTCAGAGGAGCCATAATTTGATTTGGATCCTCGTGAGGTTTACAATGCCTTGATTGCATGATAGGGCTCATGAAAATCACTTTGGTGATTTGAAGTCCTATCCTATATTCATCAGTTAATTATTTTTAGAAGAATGATGTTTTGACCAAGGATTTTTCCATATTCCTTTAGGTCTTAGAATTCTAGGATTTGAGTGTGTGTTTTTAAAGTTACTGATTTAACTCTTCCTACATGTTGTCTATAGCATTAGGAAGAGATAGATCAGCTTTCATTTCATCTGAAGGGATTTTGCTGACATGGGATCTTGGTTTTGATTTGTATTCCTGAGTGGTTTTTATTTGAATTGAAACCCTTGTCAAATTGTGTTGAGGGAATTTCTGAGTTGTGTTTTATGTGTTTTAATCCCAGATTTAGAGCAAAGTGCTGCAATTGTAGCTACATTTCCCCTCAATCCAACTATGTAGTTCCTGAAACAACCATTTAAAATTCCTGATCAAGTTGTCTATAGCCTGATCTGGAATTTGATTGGTTTATTCAAGTTATTAGGTAGCTGGTTCGGAGTCTTCTCTGTTGCAGATCTGATTCTATGGAAGATGTCTTAACTGCAGCAGCAATTAAGACGTCTAAAGTAGAACCAAATCTGTTGAGTACTCTTCTACTCAGCTGCTGCATTTGAGAAGCTTCTTCCTGCTCATCTAGCAGGAAATCCCAAGTCTGAATGATCCTATGAACAGTAGCTTAGATTTAATTTTGTTAGAATAGCTCACAATTGTAAAATGTTGTGTCACTTGTAGACAAGCTTTCCTATATTGTAATTGACTTTGAATCTCCTTTGAATGCTTGTAATGAAATTTTTATTATCCTTTATTAGCTAAATAATAAGTCTAACTGTCCACTTTATGAAATTAATTGAAATTTGAATTTACTTGCATGCTTAACTACTTACATCTTTCACTTAACCTTTAATGAACATATTCAAGGCAATTCCCTGCCTTTTAGACCCTTAGAACTCATCTTAAGCCCTTAGGATACTTTAGACACTTCTTTAAAGGCTTAGGATGAGTGAACTTGGGATTTTAAATAAAAATTATAAAAAAAATCTAAAAAACTAAAATGAAACTGTTTGATTGAAGATCAAATAGTTTTTTAACTGCATACTAAGTTTCATGGTACGTAGAACCCCCAACTTGGCATAATTTGCCAGTCGACGGTTTTGTATACCATGAGCTCTAATAAAAGAATGTACCTCTCAAAACACCAAAAATATGTCCTCTTTCCCATCCATTTCTCCCATTCACATCTCCTACCTCCAGAATATATATAAAAATCATAAAAAGTGAAAAAAACTCTAAAAATAGTAAAAATCCCTTGTATAATATGTATATAAGTATATATTTAAGCTATACAGTAAGCCTACTTATCTATAATGTAAAGTATACATATTTATAAGTTAAATAACTTATGTATATATTGTAGTATGTTAAGTAAATATTTAAGTTAGATTATACTACATATATCTTAATTATATAACTAATTATTAATTAAACTAATGTATATGTACCATAAGCTATATAAATTAATAAGCACTATAAATAACCATATTAAGTTATAATACTGTATATATGTATTTATATGTATATTATAAACATATTAAACCTTGTACCTTAATTTAATTATGTATACAGAATAAATAATTAATTTATTAAGTTAATAGTTAAGTTATTAGATTAAATTAAAATAAAGTAGTAAATTAAGTTAAAATTAAGTAATTTATATTGTATATGTATACTACTGTATTTTAAGTAATTTAACCTAATTTAAGTATATTTATAATTTATACACTATTTAAATTTAATTTGCAACCAAAACAGTCCTAAAATTGGTTATTTAAAAGTAAATAAAACATAAATCAAATATGTAAAATATAATAAAAATGTTTATAAAATACTTATACATGTATACTAACTCTATATAAGGCCAATTAGACCATATAATAAATAATTTATACATAATTAAGGAACAAAACCTAAAATTAAGTATGTATAAACTGTATACTTTAGCTAATTTATTTATATAGCAAATATAATTAAAATTACAAATTAATTGTACAATTGTATATTACTATATAAATACTTTATTTTTACATAATTTATTTTTAATAACTAATAAATTATGGCCCTCGAATCGAGAGCCAAAATCACAAATGTGTGCACAACTGCTGGAATTTCAACGCTGTACAGGCGCTGGAATAGCACCATATCGGTTGCTGTGAACCAACCGCAGCGCTTTATTACATTTTTGTTGCATAGGACGATCAGTCGTCACGGGCGCCGAGCGCCCGAACAACCGATCACCCTATGACCTTCGAGCATAATTGAGCATATGTGTGGGGTCGTGGGCCCGGGGGTGTGCGGGTTGTGAAGCCCACTGATATGAGCATATAAACACGTAATTAAGTGGCCTAATGAGAAATTAGGACGCGCTTAGTAGAGGTCTGGTCCCACCCTCTAGGTGCTGTGTATCCCTCGAAAAGCGTGTCCGTAAATTAAACAAATTTTTGATTAATTAAGAGCTGTAATGACATTGATTAATCACCTAAGTATTTAACACTTAAGTGCTGCTGAGAACTGGCGACGAATAAAATTAAGAAGAAGAAGAAAGGTAGAGGAGTAAAGAGAGAGAGAGGGAGAGTACAGATACTTATAAGTATAAAGTATATACAGATTGGAAACCTGTATAAAAAAGGTTGTACAAGATAACTATAATATATATATATACACGTAGTATAATTATGTATTTCTATATATAACTTCAAACCTTTACTAACAAATAAAGTGTCACTGTAGGTAAAATAACCGTCGCTATAGACCATGGTTTCCCTCTTTTAGTTTGTATATAGTTTTTCTGGGGTCCAGCGACGCTTATATCTGTCGCTATAACTATTATATGTGTTACTGTTTATGTCAGTATAGTAATTGAAGCTTCTATGCTAGGTAATATGAGTTAGTAATGTATAATTATGTAAGTATTAGTAATATAGCTTATAAATAGATAGTATAGAACATACTTATGTATCATTTGATGCTTATTTGTAAGTAGATTTTTGCAAGGACTTTTATTGACTTTTTGTACATCATGGAAATTATAAGCCATTCTTTGTAGATTCATTCATTAGTGATTGTATTTAAAATTGATCGTTTTTTGAATTAAAGAATAATTTTGGACCTAAAGAGTGATGTAAATCAATAATTGCCTCCCAGTGAACGACCTGGAATAAACCAGTAAAAAATTAGTTAATTAAATAATAACGGTCGTAATGATGGTTTGTATTTCCTACATTTACTATAACAACAACAATTCATTATATAAATAACAATGGAATCATCATTATTAACCCACATCAGATACTCAAAGATAAGGCATAGTTTTCACTCTCGGTTCCTGCATATACATTTTGTGTGAAATTTTGAGAGCCACCAAATAAGGCAAATACGCGGAGAGTGAGTTTTCATAAAACTAGGGCTAAGGTGGATGGTTACGACCATTCTTTACGGAATCCTCGACTGAAGGAGGGTATTGATGTCAAGGTCAGAAATACATTGTCCTATCCATCTCTCCCGGTGCCGTGAGTAAGCACTTCCACCAAATAAGCCACCCAATGTCTCTTAAGTACCACCAATCCCTAATAATGCCTCCTCAATAAAGTTCATGGATGTGTGCTAGTTGTGTATATCTTGAAAAAAAAATGATGAAAAAGAAAGGAACTGAAAAAGAGAAAAATTAGAAAAAGAAGAAAAAAGAGTGAATATTTAGTGTTTATTTCAGTTGCATTGAGGCAATACCACCAAATAAATTTGAGATCCACCAAATATGACCTTAACCTATTTTTCTGTGTTTCTGACCGCCTGAATACTGGTTGAGGAATTCTGACTTAGTGTCAGAGTTATGGAAACTCAATTAAAATGTTAATGCCAAGTGCGACCACTAAATACAGGTCATATGTGTGAATCTGGTGAGATTGTGAGCTCTAAGGAAAAGAGAAAAGAAAAGAAAAAGAAAAAGAGTAAGAGAGAATGAATACAAAGAAATCAAAATAGAGCATAGTCTTTCTTGTCTTTCTCTGAGTTGAGTTACGTAATAATTTGGGAATCTAGAATCTATAGTACTAATCTCTATGTGGCACCAGTCGAGAGTGAGCCACCAAATATATAATCTTTCCCCTCTAAGATTCTTTACCTAAGCTTAAAGCCGAGTGGAATTCATAGAATATCTTAAATACCCCGAGAGAAGTCCGCCTATCCTGCTAAAATTTTACTAGGGGTCAAGTACAGGCTTTAAAGGTGAATTAGTTTTTCACTCGAATCCATTGCAAAAGCTACATAGTTACACTTCCGTGATTGTCTGGATTTCTATAGCATAAGATGAAAACAAAAAGGAGAAAAATCTCTAGGCATACACTTGATAAAATAATCAATCTCTTAGGGACCCTTCTGTGAATAATTTAGTTTACATTTACTAGGGACTAGCAAGATTTAGGCATGCGGGTATGATTGCGCAGCAATCATAGGTCTTAATTGACCTAAATTAGGCTAGGACTTACCATAAGTTAGGACAGTTCACGCATGCATAAGCATTATTTGCATCTTTACTGCTTTCTTTTAGTTATGCATAAAATAATGCTATAATGTACTGATCAGGTGCATTATGACAATTACAGGTAATAAGCTGACAAGAAGCTAGATCGGAAGTAGGATCTGAAGCTGGAATAACTGGTGTTGCAGCAGAGCTGCAGCGGAAGACCTATATTAGATGTAATAGATAATAATGTAAGGGAGTTAAGGTATGTTATTCTATTAAATAGGAATAAAGCAGTAAAATATGAAGAACTTAGGACCATCCAAGCCCTAGGACAGCCTAGAAGCTTCCCCAAGCCTTAGCCACCCTTAGATTAGGTCACCGCACCCTAGGAAACCTTAAAACTCTAATTCCAACCTCTATCTGGACGTCCAGATAAGTTTTAGGACGTCTAGAACCCTTAGCCAACTCCCGCACACCTTAAGCCCACTTTTGCAGTGTTATTGAACATCCAAACACTTGGTCAAACATCCAATTTCTGCAGAATACCCAAGACAAAACCTACAATTCTTCCTGACTCTGATTAGACATCCAGAATTGAAGTTTGGACTTCTGATTTTTGAGTATAAGTCGTCTGATACTTTTATTGGACATCAGAAATTGCTCTCCAGTTCTTGTTTTGAGATTCAAGCCTTGATCTTGGATCTCTAGCCCCCTAAACCCAATTCTAACCCCCTAGGAACCTAAATTAGGTACCCCAACCCTAGTACATCACCTTTAGACATCCTTAAGGACCTAATTAGGTTCTCACTAAACCTAATCGACTTAGATCATAGTCAATTACCATTGCCTAGTCAATTGGACTCATAGGGTCCAATTGAGCTCAGATCTCAACCCATACAAATCCAATTGGACTTAGTGAGAGTCTAATTCACCTAAGCCCAACCTAATTGAGTTATTTCACTCTCAATTAGGTTCACACTCATTCAATTAAACTTGTGTTAAGTTTAATTGCAATTCCCCCTTAGCAATTAGGGTTTGCAACCCTAATTTAAGACCTACACCAACCTAAACCCCTTAGGACCTAACCTATATCACTTAGACACATAGGGCACGACCACACACACACACACACACACCCATTCATGCACTCCCACACAACCTAGAGTATTCTAGGTTCTTCCAAAGGTGGCGCCACTCTTGGTTGCCAAAATTAGCAACCAAGAGCCATTCAATTCTTAGATCCACTTTTGGTGGATCAAAAAACTACCTTGGCCGGCCACTCTTGGAGCTCTCTCTAAAGAGTTCCACACTTCTCTAGAGAATCTCCCTTAGGTCTATAAATAGACCTAAGGGGTGGCCATTTGCACCGATCCATCTCTTGGCTTTATTCACTTCCATTTAGGTTAGCTACATTCCACCTCCACGAGTTGCCTCACCATGACCACCACCATCTCCACGCCAGGATGCTGGATCACCTCTCCAACCTCTCTCCAAGGGGCGGCCTAAGCACCATTAGCCGCCCCTCCTTCTCCTCTCAACCACTCAAAGGCCATCTGAGACCACATCCGAATGCCCTTATTTCTACTAGATTAGTAGTTTAGATCTTCATAGTTACATACTTTTATTACTGCTTAGTAGTGTAGCTCTTTATTCTCCCCCAATGATGCATGCAAAATCCCCCCATAGATTCATGTATGTGATCATTTTCTGTTAGTTAGATTTATGTTTTCAAGCTTTTCTCGATAAGCTTTCCTCTAGTTCCATATTGCAAACACCCTCCTGAATGAATGAAAGAAATTTTTTTTATATATATATCTCTGTGTTGAGAATCACCATGAACTTATTGATTGCAAAATATTTTGTGTGATTAAAGTTGCCTACTTTTAATTATTATCTATTGCAACCAACATGTCGGTACTAGAAAATATTGAGAATTTAACTATTAGTGCATTTTCCATAAACAACCACCACATAACTAGAATCGTGCGTACTGAAACTCACACTTTCACATTTGTCATTTATCTAACACATGCGCACGTAATCAGGGTTCATAATGAAAGTGGCAAAACATTGATCCGACGATTAGAAACCTACGTGCAATTTTAAACAAGTAGAGCGAAAAAAGATCGATTTCAGATTTGCATAAACACCTCCCAGAGATGAACGACCGAGACTTAAGTCTCGTTATTTTTATAAAATCATTTTTTTGACGAACATTTTAGCATGACTATACTACGATTTCCAACGATTTTAAAATGCGCGAAAAATGGCTTCGGTCACCTATCCTGTTAAGGTAATTCTCGAGAGTGATTCTAACATCCCAATAGAACCAAGTCCAGATCTAGTGACCTAATCCTACCTTTAACCTAGAATCTAGATCTGAACCTATTTGGAATGATCAAAAGGTCCAATTTAATGAGAATTAGATTTTAGATCTAGACTATGATTCCTAGCCTATATTTGATGATTACAGCTCTCCAAACTCCTTAGAAATACAAATTGATTTTTCAGAAGTTACACTGATTTATGATACAGAAACAGAGGAGTTGAAAGAGTTGGGATTTTATTGAATCTATCCTAGGAGCCAAGAACCGGAGCCTATGCCTGATAAGGATACCTCTTTGAGCTTAGAATTTAAGATTATGTTAGATCCAAATCTGGTTGTTGATTCCAGGCATTATGATTTGCTCTGTGGTGGAAATCCCAATCTAGAATCAGGTTCAGAAACTGATTTTCGCAAATTCTCCGATGATTTCGAATCATACTCTGATTTCAGAGAACCTTTGTTTCCTGACAGTTACGAACCAGTTTACAACCTCAGAATCCATGATCCGTTCTTTGATTCTGATTCTGAGGTCCCTGATCTCGAGATCATTGATTTAAAATCATGTTCCATTGAGTTGGAATCATTTTTTTATGATCCGCAGGAATTAGAAATAGTAAGTATCGAGACTGTCCACAATCCAGAGTTCGAATCTTTCACTAACTCAGATTTCCATCATCCTATAAGCACTCTCCAAGCATTTACATTTAATTTGTATGAGCATCATGAAGACTCTCTAGATGAACCTATCTTTGAATCATTTCTTAAAGAGCCCTCACTACACCTGGGTTTTGAAAAAACCACATCTTCCATCAAGAACCAGAGCTTTCCAAAATCCGATCGCAACCCCGATCCACTACCAGAATCAACTTCTACTCTGATTTACCTCTCTCTGATTCAATTGCATATGATTCTCCTCCATCTTTTGATTGGGAATCGGGCATTGATCAGACCGTTAATCACTTCTTATCATTCTCTGATCTCAACAGTATAGTTTCTACATCCCCTATAGATCCATTTTCTTTTGAGGACCCCTACTTTGATCAAGCTGAGCCGATCCAGCCAAACCTTGGATTTTCATTTCCACATCTTTTTGAGCCTCCAAATATCTGGCTGGCTCCACATCTATTGATTCATATCCATCAATCCACTAGACTGATTGGGTTTGGACTACATCATCAGCCTGTTGATCTGAGCAAGGACCAGGTTGGACCAACCAAGCTACTTATCAAGGTGCTTGTTCTACAAAATTCCTCTTATTTGATCGCCCCTTCTCCTTGACCACGTTCTTCTCGGCTGAAGGCATTGAATTTAGCACTTAACAGGAGGCAACCCATCTTTCCAAAAACTTGAGACCCTTCTAATCATCTTTTTGAGCTACACTCCTACACTTTTGAGGTCAACTTTAGAATAATCGACTCCACCTTTGGTACTTGTATCAAAGCTTGAAATCATCTGCAACAATCATCCCGACCCATTCACCCACCTTTTAGCCCTGTTCTAAACCTTGAACCAAGCTGACTTTGTACCCTCCTAGTTTACAATGAGGGCATTGTAAAACATAGGCATCGAGGGGTGTTAAAGTGCAAATCAATTGGAAATTCAAGTCTCTGAGGGGTTCTCACAAAAAAAATACATATTCAAAAAAATTAAAAAAAATGGAGAAATGGGAGGAAAATTTTGAGAAATGATTGAAAATATTTCTTGAGGAGGAAATGTAGAATGCAAAAAGAAGCAAGAAATCCAGAAAAAATGATAGTCATAGCAATTGATTATGGGATTTACTTAAGTTATAGACCTAATTATAACAAGGATTAAGTCTTGAAGTACTAGAGACAAGGAGATTAGTAAAAGTGCCGGTCCTAAGCCACCTGGGCTTGATTTAGGGCTTAAGCACTCACGTATTTGTTAAGATCTGGATTAGTCCTCAAGAGGTTGAGGAAAGTGCGAAGCTGAGGTACTAGGTCTATGACATAGGGATTATTCGGCCCCATTGTCTGCCCTTTGGTTTATGGGACTTGGTAACCTAAGCACTCAAAATCACACACTAGTTTTGTTCAGTGCACTTAATAAGGAAAATCATGCCAAAAGTGTTCCGTTCTAAGAAAATCGTCCTGAAAATCTAGCTTAGGAGCAACTCGAAGACACAAGTTGATTAAACGAGTTCCCGACGCGGAGAAGTGGGAAATTCCCCTCAAAGATACGTAATAACATATCGACTCCTCGGTGCTTATCTCTTAGGATATCTAAATATCCTACTGGGGGCATATAATCACCTTGTGCTGGTTCAGGTGCAATGGACAGGATTATCCCGAAATGTTGATTGCCAGGGCCTGAATTTAGCTACAAAACCCAAAGTGTCAAAAGCCAAGGTTCTGGAGGTTGCCATAGGCGATGCTATCCCGAAGCATCGAAAGCCAGAGACCCTTTAAGAATTAATGGTGGGGACAAGGAATTCGATACTGACCGTGTTTAGGGCCAATCCGAGACTAGATTTAGGGAGAAATAAAAAGAAAAGAGACAAGACTATCCAAATGAAAAATCATTCTATCTCTCTTTTACTAAAAATGCACTAGCAAACTGAACCTGGACTCAATACATCTCACGCACAAGTGCTTTAACCGCAAGGTTCAATGAACCTCTGGGCAGTTTTTGCGGGCCTTAGAAACCTTCGCTGCTGACCCAAGCTGAAGCTAGTCAGGTCTGGATCTTTATTGATTCTTGAGTACCTCTAGGCCTATTGTTGGCATTCTAATATGATTTCTAGAGAGTCGCACAAATCAAGCATTTGAACATAAAAACATGGTCTAGAGATCTAGTTCCTTCCATGGTATTTTGCTAAGGACTAGCAAAAGTTAGGCATGGGGGTATGATGGTAATGTCATCATGAGCCATAACTGCTTTAATTAGGCAAAATCAAGAGATAAATGCTCCTACAGTGCCAAAATGTTTAGTGCTTCCGTCGAGTGTTAAAAAATATAAACGCTGTAGTATAGTCGACAAAATCGCACACAAAATACTTAACTTTGTAAACTGGAAATCTACTTGGAGTCTGAGGTCATTCGTAGGAAGCAAATATGGAATTTACATACTAATCTCAATTCAGGAATAATGAGCACAATTAATTAAGCACAATAAAGATGTTCAATGAATAAACTGGTCGGAAATAATATTCAAATATAAATCAATGTATCTCAAGGATTCATGGGATAAAAAGAAAGAGAGAAGCAAAACAATGGTGATTTAAATCACCAATTATTCTTTTAATAGCATTTTTAAGAGAAATGCTACAGTGTTTTGAACCAAATCTGATGTTAGATTTATGTATCGGACACCTTAACTATCAAAGCATAGCACCACAGTAGGCACACAAGGGCAAACCTTCCTAAGGCACAACAGCATAAGGGCACTGCCTTCTCTCAATGCACACAAGGGCAAGCATTATTGAAAGAGCGATCTTCGTTTTCAATAAAAACTTTAACATAAAATGACGTGTCGTTATAATTCATTGCATGATAGAAAATCACTTTTCAAAACATTTAATGTTCAAAATCTAACCATGAAATAGTTTGGTCGTCTCCACAGGGAGGAATTAACCTATTAAACTAGTGAATGGTGCCTCATTTATTCGGGAAACTCAACGCGTGCGCATGCTAACTAATGCAACTTATTTTCAACATAAGTTCTCGTTTTAAACAATTAATCAATAATGTAAGGGTGCACATGCAAAATTACCACAATTGAAACACATGAATCATGATCCTAGTATCGACAAATATCATCAATATAAATCAAAACCAAATCCGTTCCCTCTAACCAACATTCCATACTCTATTATTTAAGAGATAAATACAACTATTCGCTATTCAAATAAACATGAGGGATATTCATGCAAATCGGTTTGAATATAATAATTGGATAAATAAATGAATAGTGCACCTCACAATGGCAAAATTCATAAATTTTAATTGGACACTTCCTGTAGCAAAACAAGGGATGTTCTCCCCTTTGCTCGTGCACGCAGAGGACAGCTTCGTTGAAGGAGATGCTCTAGGGGAAGGTTAGCCGGAGCAAGGCCTTCGCGTTGATGTTGGTCTCGCAGCGGGAGGTGGCTGGAGGCGTCGCTGGCGACAAGGAAATGATGGCCGATGGTGCTTGCACGCGTCGACGAGGGTACCATCGAATGGTTTTTGCGACTGGGGGGGGGGGGGGGAATGGTATGTCGGAGCGTGGAGGTGGTTTTGGTGAGGTCGAAGTCGAGGATGGTGGTCGTGGGTAGATCTTGTGGTTGACAAGGTGGCTGCAACTTTGGGTTCTTCGGGTGTGGAGTTGCAGCAAGATGAGAAAAGGAAGAGGAAAACGAAGGAGAAGAAGAAGAGAGTGCATTTTGGGTTACGGCTATGGGTGTTGTGGTCGGGTGAAGGGTTGTAGATTTGGCAGTGGTGAAGGCGGTCTACGGCAGCGGCGGGGGGGGGGGGCAGGTCAACGGTGAGGATGAAGAAGATGAATAGTAGTAGGTGGTGTTGAAAGAGGGAAGAAGAAAGGATGGGTGGTGCTCGTGTTGTCACCACAAGTGTAGAGTGCGATGGGAAAGCCGTCGAGGGAGTTCGCTCAAGCCACGGTCACGCTGGAGTTCCACGGTGTACGTCGGTTCCAAGGTGGTGGAGGAAGGAGGAGATCCTCCGCAGCGGGAAGGGAAGATCTCTCTCTGTTGGCCCTCACTCTTTTTAAAAGTCCTCAGTTTGTTCCTTCGGCCGCCGACTTCTCCAACCACTTACAAACATCACGAGTGGTTGAAACCGATGGATAAGTTCTGGTGGTTTTTCGTCAAACGTCCGATAAATTCTCCAGACGTCTTAAAATGTGCAAACATCAGTGTGTTTCTAATGGTGGTTACCAGACGTCCAAATTAAACTTCAGACGTCTTGTAGAGTAATTTTGGTTGTCTGCCTGATTCCTTCAGGTGTCATGTGCCTAGCCTACATCCACCAAATGATTATCATAACATATCATATGTTATTAAACATAAAATTGGTGCATAAGATGACACGTAGACTACGTTGAATTCCTACTTAATTCCTAATCAAATATCAACTAAGAGTGACTAATTAAAGAGTACTTAGGCCAAATAATAGTCCACGAAAATGGACTTATCAATTATCACTCAGAGGCTAAGTGTTAAGGTTCTTCTTCAGCACGCACCCCAAGGTGTTCCAACGTGAAGCAAAACCCTCCCCCCTCCTCACAAATCCCTCATCTTTCTTTTCTCAATACCGGGCATAATTGGGTCGAGATTCAGGTAATCGGGTCTATGTAGTATCAGGTCTAGGCTAACCAGGTGAGCGGGTGAGCGAGGAGTGAGAGGCTGATTGTGCGAGGAACCCGACTCCCAAGTGTCTTGGGCAAACAGCCTTATTCACAAGATCAAAATATTCGTGTTGTGTGGTTTGAAATCCCACAATGTGGGACTATAAGTTGAACTCCCTTCTTCACCGTTGTAGTTGAGATGCTTTAGTCAATTGCTGCTGCTACTTCTAGTTCGCTCAATTGAGGTTGCAGATGCTTTCAGGAGATGAATCCACTTTGAGTGAGTGTGGCATCAGGTCAAGTAGTGGTCGGAGAATGGCAGTTAGCATCGAGGAAGACGAAGGCGGCGGCGGGCGTACAACGAAACCTAAAAAGGCACAAACACGAGCTTTAGGCCCCAGTCAGATAGCTCACAAGCGTTGCTGGAGTGTGAGAAGTGTGGTGGTGCTGTTCATTTGGTGGGTGATGGTGTATGGTGGCTGGATAGAGCCAAAGAGGGTGGACGGTGAAGGGTAAGTTTGGAGGAGGTTTTGAGTGGGTGAAAAGGCGAATAGGTAAGGAGGCTTTTGGTTATGGAGGTGTGGTGGAGGTTTTGGGAGTGTTGGTGGAGCTGTTGGTGGTTTATGGAGGGCGTGAGACCTCGCCGAAGAGTGGCCAGAGCGGAAGAAGATGGAGGGTAGGCAGTGGATTGTTGGTCGAAATAAGAGATTAAGGAGCTAAACCTAAACTATGGAGAGAGGGAGAGTTTGGGACCTAATTAGCGGATGAAAGGGGAAGGATGGCATCTACTTTGATTGGCCGACGCTAGAGAGGATGAATTCCTCCGGTGAGGGAGCGGTGAGGAAAAAGAGGGCCTGGGAGCTACTGATTTGTCCGTCAAGGAGCGGAAGGAGATGACGATGACCCCGCTACCTATGGTATGTGGCAGGGGGCAAAGAATCTAGAGAAGGAGGCATTGCCGGAGCTACAGTGGAGGTGGCCAGAGAGAGGAATTTGAAGACTTTGAGGCCTAAAACCGAGCTAAGGAATACGGCATGAAGTTCAGGAGCTTTTATAGAGCTCCTAGTCGAGCTTTAGATGAGGAAAGAGCTCTGATTACTTGGAGATTAGGTCACAAGAGACCCATAAATTTCATAGGGTTCGCACGCTCTCTATGCCATGAATCAGAGCCTAAGATCTTGATAAATTTGATCCTCATTGTCAGAACACTAATCCCACTAAAATTTGATGGGATTTGGTGATGATCTGATACCTTTTTGATGTGGTCTGATGAGAGCCTCATCATGAACCCTAACTAGCACAATTTAATTTAAATAAGTGTGAAAAAGCTCCTACAAAACCAAAAGAGGAGCTTAACTCAGAGAATTCTGAATTAAAGAATAAGACAAATCATAAGGGGTAAAACTGTAATTTTACCAATGCAGTGCGCAAACAGGGTAATTAAGGGTCTAAACAAAGGTCAAATGAGCTTAATAAGGAGGGAAGTGGGATGATCTGATCTGAAAAAGGTTATAGCAACTTCTAGGAATTAAATAACATTCTATAACCCTAAAACAAACCCACTTTAATTTACGAGGTTCGAGGAAAGATAAAAATCAACTAAACCCTCTAAAATTCATGGAAAAATATTCCCTAGGGCTTAGAACCTTCAATTTGGCCTTTGCAACCTATTTTGACCTAAAATGAGAACCATGCCTAATTTATGACCTAATTTGGGTTTTTGCGTAAATTGGCCATTCAAACATGGTCAAACCTAAAATCAAATTTTACCATTAAAATCCTTAGGTTCAAATTAGGCTGGTATAAAAATTTAGGCCTAAGAAAAAACCATCTTGACCGACTTTATAAATTGGTCCTCTTGAATTACTTTTTGACCCTTATCTTTTGAAACCCTTACACATTGCCCCCTATCTTTCTTGTCGTTCTTTGCAGAATGGTCCTCCCTACCATTCTGAGCAGCGCCATACCTCCGGCGACCTTGCGCGAAGGATGGCACCGCACAGGGCATGGCGTCCGTTCTTAGGAACGAATGGGAGGTTCCCTGCGTCGTCCTCTGTCGCAGGGACCCTCCCCTGTGTCCTGCAACCGCCCATGCCTCTCGTGCGAACGTACGAAAGGCATGGGTCTCCTTCTCTGGCCATCTCTGGCGTGCTTTGCACGTCGTTCCCTCGGGCCGCTCTCCTCGCCAGCGCCTTTATAAGGAGCGGCAGGGGCTACCGTCCAAGGCAAGCTAGTTATGGCTGAGAAACTTCCCCTCCTTCGTCTCCTCTCACTCCGGTCAGACTGCCCGAGCTTCCGGTGAACTCTCCTCCTCCTCATCGCTCTGCGGCCATACTTGCAGCAGAGCCCACTCTGCCCCGTCTTCCCACACCAGGCCGCACCAGCTAGCGTCCTCAGATCTCCTCCTCGTCGCCGATAACCCCCTCCTGGGCACCTTCGTCCCCAGCACCGGCAGGTACCCGCCGAGCGCCGCCTCCCTCCCTCTTCGTCAATTAGGTAGGTAGAAACCTTCCATTCTCTCTCCCTAACATTTCCCCCTTCTTAATTTACCATTTTAACCCACCGACCACCACTGTCCATCACCACCTTCCCCATCTCCGGCTGCTCTCCGGCAAGGCGTTCTCGCCACTCCACGCCTCCATCCGCCTCGCCAGCTACCCATTAAGCTTCGCAACATCTCACTGACACCGAATCCGCCCTCCATTCACTTCCTCACACCTCCAGACCACCCCCTGAACTCACCCACTCTCACGCACGCAGTGCGCCTAGGCGTACGGCCACAAGCACGCTCGCATCTCGCCGACCCCGGCACCGCCTTCACCGTTCTCTGGCGAAGCTCCCTGCGTTGTCTGATGTGGCCGTGAGGCTGTCTTCGTGATTTCAGGTCTCGGCCTCCTCGCCGCCATTGACAACAGGTTGGAGCTGCTTCGCGGGCAGCTCTAGACTTCTTCGGCCCCAGGCGCAGGCCCCAGGCAGCGTGGGGCACTTCCGCAGAGATGCCCAGGTTCTCAATTGGGGTCGCGAGCCTTAGCTGGTACCCCAATTGCGGAAAGCCTTCTCCCGCGGGCGCCCGAGATCGGAGGTGGGACTTTAGTCCCACCTCGTAAGTGTGTGGCCTCACACCCACACTTAAATTGATTTTGTGATATGAGTCGATTGCCTCTGATACACACGGGGTGAGGTCCCTCACCTATCACCGCCCTCGTCCGTGAGCTCACCACACGGATCAGGTGCGATCCGACCCGACACTCCTATGCACTCCTCGCGCACCAACCACGCCGGTGTGCCTAGACCCTGGCGCGCGACCCGACCCGATTACCCGGCTCTGGGAGAGCTTTCCAAAGAGAGACCCAGAGAGAGAGAGACGCGGGAAAGGGGTAGGTTTTGTGCTGATATTTGCGTGTGTGCGCAGGATAGAAGGAAGAAGAAGGAAGAAGCAGGCGAAGGAAGAAGAAAGGAAGGAAAGGAGCTGAAGGAAAAGAAGAGGAGCCGCACTGTAGCAACTGCGCAGTTAAGCCGTCTGAGCGCTGAATCAGATGTCGGAGGGTTAGCAACCAGAGCAAAGAAGAAGGCAGCCTGAAGAAGAAGAAAGAAGATGCAGAGAATAAGAAGACAGGAAGGAGAGAAAGAAAGAAGAGGAAGGGCCAGAGCAGAAGAAAAGAAGGAAAAAGAAGACAGAAAGGAGAGAAGAAAATCAAAGAGGAAGAAAGGAAAAAGACTTAGCAACTGAAGAAGAAAAGAGAAGGCAGAAGCCTTTGCAGCCGCAAGGAAGAAGACCCAAAAGAAAAAAAAAAAGAAAATCAGAGAGAAGAAAAGAGAAAGAGGAACCACAGAAGCAAAGAAGAAAAGAAGAAGAAAGAAGAGAGTCGGCTGAAGAAAGAGAAGAAGCCAATCACCCCTTCTTTTTCTCTTTCTCTCTCTTAATTTTTTGTAAAACCTTATATATTGTGAATTTATATGCTTCTAGAATTATAGTTTGCTCCCTGAGTTCGACCTCGAGAAACTCTTCATTTCGAGTAATAAATTGTATTAGATTGGTAACCGTTTTGTTATATACCACAATGACTATAATAACTATAAAGACAAGAAAAGTACCATGGTCAAAGGTTGGTTGAAGGTCAGTTTAACCTCCAATGGTGGCAGGGACCATTCTGTAAAGAAGACAAGGAAGTTAGGAGCTTTTCTGCAAAGATTTCGAAAGTTAGGGGCTTGTTTGAAAGAAGTAGAGACTTAAGGGACTGAAATGCAAACTGGGTCAAAATGGACTTTGATTGGGCCCAAATTTTGGTACAAACCTAATTTGGATCCAAGGAATCTAAGGGTGAACTTAGATTTCAATTTTGACCATGTTTGACTGGGAAATTTGCATAGAAGCCCAAATTATGGTAGAATTCCGTCTGAAACTCTGTTCTATGTCAAAATAGGTTCAGACGGTCAAACCAAAGATACCAAATCTCTCAGAATATTTTTCTACTAGGAGTTTAGATAAATTTTATCCTGACCAGAACCTCTTCAATTTAAGTAGGTCTAAAATTAGGGTTTTATGTTATGATTCAGTTCTCGAAACGTGTGAAACCCTGTTTCTATCTGTATGGACCCACTCATTAGACTTTAATGCTCATTTGACCTTCAATCTATCCCTGACATATCTCGTGGTTACTTTGCATTCATGATATGATGTTAAAATTGCAGAATTAACCCTATTTTAATGTTCATCTTTCAAAATGGATCTGAGTGGAATTATGACTCAAGCGACTATGTAGGAGCATTTGTCTCTTGATTATGATTAATTAAAGCTAGTTATGGATCATTATGGCGTTACCATAACTTGCATTCTTCAATATGATGATTCATGTCACGTTTCATCTTGCGAATGAAGCGAAATTGTTGGACCTGTGCAGTACATATGGATATATCCAATTGAACGATATTTGAAGAAGTTGAAAGATTATGTCTTGAATAAGGCAAATCCAGAAGGGTTAATCATGGAAGGATATCTTGTAGAGGAATGTATTAACTTCTGTACCATGTACATGAATGAGATAAACAATCGATTTAATCATCTCGAACAAAACTATGATGAAGGATTTAACGGTAATGATGAAGATTGCTTGTCCATATTTAACATTGGAGGAAGGTCGATCCTCCGAGCAGAGTTCAACCCCATCTCGGAAATGGATCGACGATTGACACACTTGTACATTCTGAAGCAAATTCCAGAAGCTGATGAATTTTACAATGAATTCAAAGAATCCTCTTTGCCATCTACACGCGACTTGCAGATACTTGATTGGTTCAAGGATCGTGTAAATAACTTGAAAGAATAGGGGGATCCGCGGTGGGTACAGAATTTTGATGTAATTGCTGATGCACCTTTAACATATGGACGTTACCATTTGAGTTACATAATAAACAGTTCCAGATTCAGAGTATGGCCCATTGATGATGCAAAGGCCACGCAACAGGCGGGAGTCGTCGTCAGTTATGACCTAAGCACTGGTTGTGATGGGTATTACGGTCAAATCGAAGAGATTGTGGATATGAGTTTCAGGTATGATCGTAGGGTGATTCTATTCAAGTGTGATTGGCTTGATTTTTTCAAAGGAGTTGGATTCAAAGTTGATAAGAAATACAGTTTCTTGAACTTAAGTAAGAACCGTCGCATTCTTCAGTCATTAGAACCATTCACACTAGCTTGTCAGGTAGCACAAGTATTTTGCGTGCCTGATAATAGCAGAAATAGGTGGATAATACCCGTTAAAGCTCTACCGCATGAACACTACGATGAGGGAAAAAATCTTAACCCAGATGTTGAATCTGAAGGATATCAGCTAAACCCACAAAATGAAGAAGTTGGGCATGTGCAACTAATATTGATATATAAGGTAATTTGCCAAACATGTTAATCCGTAAATCACAAATAAAAATAATTTAACAAATTTTTAGTTGTCTGTTTTCTTTAAATTTTCTTTAAATTGTTTCATCTTTTTCCAAAGTTTATGTTCATTTATTTTTCGAAACTGAAATATATTTTATTGCCTTCTCATATAGGTTATTCGCATTCTTGCATTGTTTATGCACCGTTTCAAGACCATTTTGTCACTATGGTGAGATTCTTCTACCACTTTCTATTTTAAAATGCTCCTTTAATGTTAAATGTAGGGTATGTCCACTTAGGTTTATTTTATATGTGGGGTGGATCCACTTAGGTTTATTTCATTTATGTATGATGTATTTATTTTTTTCCTTTATAATTATGTGGGGTGTGCCCACTTACATTTGATATGTATATTGAATGTTCTGTGTTGAATGTGTAGAAGAAGAAGGGAAAGGGAATGGATGGGTGAAGGGAAATGTGGAGAAGAGGGAGGGGAAGGGGAAAGGTAATGGAGGGGGGGAAAGAGAAGGGAAAAGGGGAAGGGAATGCCGAAGAAAAAGAAAAGGAAAGAAAAGGGAAAAAGGGAAAGAGAATGGATGGGTGAAGGAGAATTTGGAGAAGAGGGAGGGAAAGGGGAAAGGTAAATGGAGGGGGGAAAAGAGAAGAGGAAGGGAGGGGATGGAAAATGGGGGAAGGGAATGAATGGGTGAAGGGGAATGTGGAGAAGAGGAAGGAAAATGGGGAAAGGGAATGGATGGGTGAAGGGGAATGTGGAGAAGAGGAAGGGAAAGGGGAAGGGAAATGGGGGAAGGGAATGGGAAGGAAAAAGAAGATGAAATGTATGGGAAATGTGTTTTTTTTCTATGATTCTTTTATTTTCATTTATTTCTATATTTGTTTCGTATAGAATTTTTGAAAAATCACAATATATAAGGAAAATGCTGTCGAAATTTTTTCAAAATATCTGATTATTTATTTTGTTTCTACGTAGGCTCAAGTCAAGAAGAAGGCTAATAGGAGAGGCAGGGATGATGTCACCTCCCAGCAACCTGAGGCCCCCTGCCAGAAGCCTCAGCCTCAAGCTACCCGTCGGCAGCACTTGGCTCAGCCCCCCCATGAGGAGCTTGCCTGCAGTTTCTAAGGCTTGGAGATGTTGCCCAATATCTCTAGAGTAAGGGGAGGGGTTAGGGAGAAGGAGAAGTGTCTGATGTCTCCTCTGACGGTTTTCGAAGCAGAGGATCCTGACTACGAGGAGGAGGATGCACCTGTCGAAAAGGAGGATGATAGTGCTTCATTTGATGAGGAGGACGTTGGGTTGGATGATTAGCGAGAGCAGTCAGCTGACCTAGATCCTTCCCAATCGAGAAGTTCTGCACCACGCAATCGCCGTACTAGTATGAAAGTTTAATAAATGTTACGATTTGTTGATTTCTTTGTTATTTTATTTTATTTTATCATTCTGTCTTTCAATTACATGGAGGGGAAGAGGTCCCACGAGAAATAGGGACCTAGAGAGAATTTCGCATGGGGTCCGCATTTCAGTCAGGATCACACAAGCGGAGGAAGAAGTGAAGTATCTTCCATTCGTCAACAGACTGGGTATGCTGACGAAGGCGATCATCCCACTCTCCTACTTCAATTGGAGGAAGGTGTCAAAGGAGTTGAAGAGGCAGCTCATTTAAGAGTTGGAGGTAATTGATAAAAATTAATAACTTATTTACATTACTTTATATAACTTTAAATTACGTAACAATTTTTATTCTCCTACTAATGCAAGCGATCTTTGATTGAGGCGACGATCCGAACGTCCCCAAATATATCCTCAAGCGCGCGACCAAGATTCACAAAGACTGGAGATTGGAAATGAAGAGTAAGGTAAAAGATAAATTTTAACTGTATTTATTTTTTTATTTAACCATAATTCTAATATTATTTCTAGCATTACAAATACATTTTTTAGTATTATAAGAACATGAATCATAATGAGGCATTGCATAATGAGCTTCTTCTGATGCAACCGCACACTTAGAAGAAAGCGTGTGGGCATTGGCATGATCCAACGATACAAGTAAAAGTATTGCATATATAATTGTACCTTTATTTCTGGAGCAGGAAAAGAAGAATAAGGAAAATATGACTAAAGCTATACCGAAGACTCATGTCTTGGGTAGGAGGAGCATAGGTGGGATGAAATCCCTATACGTAAGTATTTTTAATTATTATTTTCTTTTAAATCTTATAATATTTTTAATTTGTTTCAATTAACTCTTTCAAAATATTGCGGTTCGCCATGCATGAAGGTGCCCAGCTTGATCAGGTGGGAGTATATGAGATCACTCATAGCAAGCTGAGTAATGAGGGAAACAGAGAGTGGCTTCATGACACATACTAGTAGAGACACGTAAGTTAACGGCCAACAATAGTGAATATTCTTATAGTGCTTCTTGGGCATTTTCTCTTATCTCGGATCGTCAAAA
Organism: Thalassia testudinum; assembly: GCA_037157565.1. Taxonomy (NCBI): domain Eukaryota; kingdom Viridiplantae; phylum Streptophyta; class Magnoliopsida; order Alismatales; family Hydrocharitaceae; genus Thalassia; species Thalassia testudinum. The sequence goes on from JAZHRO010000030.1 coordinate 43,185,647, forward strand.
GTTAAGGTAGAATTTGACAAGGTACATTGGGTTGCCAACCCGGCATGCCCCACCACTTCTCGTCTTAGTCATGACGCGACATGTAGCTACCTACAGAAAGGAGTTTGTACTTGAGAACGATCTTCGCATCCACGAAATCGGACCATCCCCACTCACTAATCCACTGACATCTCAATTATTTCCAACTATGCATTAACCCCAGCGATACACAGGTGTTACATGTCTTGATTGAGGTGTTGGTGCAAGGGCACCATGATCGTTGATTTTGATGATAACAAAACACTTGATATTTGACATTTGCTTTTGAGTCTAAGATTTCAGGTCAATTGCAAATAGATACAAGTGTGAAGAGCTCGCATCCATGGTGGATTAGAGGAGCTCGTTGAAGGAGAAGGAGCTTCACTTGGAGTGAGAGGTTGAAGACAAGAAGAATATGATAGATTTCTATTTTGTCCTGTAGTCTGTACTTTGTATCTTTTGTTATTTGCTCTTTTACTTTCTTAGAGTATTTGTTAAAGAGCCTAAAGTAACAAAACAGTAATCCTATGAACACTTACACAACCCTAGGACAGTTAGACATTTGGTAGAGAACTTAAAAAACCAACATAGGTTTTAGACAGCCTGATCAGATGTTCAATTTGGACATTAGCCGTCTGATATTTAACTTTAAGACATCTGACTATTTGTTCAGATGTCCAAAACACTTAGGTTGGAGAACCACTTTCTGTCTACCAGTTTCAGACGTCTTCTTTGATGTCTGATGACATTGACTGACGTTCAATTAGTAAAACGTTGGCTTAGAAATATAATCGTTAAGAATTAACCCTTAATCTTCTATTAGATGTCTGTATAGAACCTTAGACGTCTGATATATAGATGTTAGCCCTCGATTAAGCCAAAATTACTTCTCATCAGAGATATAGCTGTTTGTGTCTCGGGAAATCCATTCCCACAGTTATTTAGGTTTCCGGACGTCTAGAGCTAGTGCCAGACGTCCGACAAGTCGTCTGACCAACTTACACAGAAATCCTATTTAGGTCTGACCCAAGTCAGTAAGGAAATCCGTCTACGATTAGACGTTTGATTTAGTTTCCAGACTCCTTAAAAGTAGTTTTCAGACGTCTAATACTTTTTCCAAACGTTTGATAACCATGTCAAAATCATTAATGGCCCTGATTCCTGCTTGATTTGCCTTAGAATTATTCCCAATGGCTACCTAAGGCTTCCACAACCTTCCAAAGGGTTCCAAAGCCATCTATAAATAGAGGGGGAACCCTCCTTTGTCAAACACACCAAAAAAACACCTAAGAACACTACTTCCACTCATATTGTGTCCAAGAGAAGATAGGAATCACCAACATAGGTTTCAGACAGCCTAATCAAATGTCCAATATGGACATCTCACTCCCTCCCGTAGGGAAATCACATTTGGTATCAGAGCAGGTTTCGCATATCAGCGTAACAACTCAGTGAAGATCAAATGGAGGGGAGAAATTTCGCGATGAGGGTATCCGAGGGGCAGTCTACTACTCGTCCACCATTTTTCAACAGGAGCAACTACCCGTACTGAAAACTCAGAATGAAGACGTAGCTTCAAGCCAACGACTTCACCATCTGGGCCAGGTGTGAGACACCTTTTGACATCCTAAAGAGACCCACCACAGGCTACTTGCTGCAACAAATTCAGGAGCTCTCACTCAAAGCAAAGTCTATGAACGCTCTCTATTGTGTATTGAGCCCGGAGGAGTTCAACCGAATCTCGCAATGTGCTACTACATACGAGATTTAGCATACACTTGAGGTAACTCACGATGGTACCTCTAAGGTAAAGTCTTCTAAAATTAATTTACTTAGTCAAGAATTTGAATCTTTTTCTATGAAGACTAACAAAACCTTAAGTGAGATGAACACTAGGTTCACTCTCGTAGTGAATAATCTGAAAGCTTTAGGAAAGACCTTCATCAAGGGGGAGCTTTAAGGAAAGCTGCTCTGTTCTCTCGGATTAGAATGGGAGCAGAAGGTCACTGCCATCGAGGAGGCAAACGAAGTTGAGGAGCTCAACATGGAAGACCTCTTAAGAAATCTCATGGCGTATGAGACAAAGATGAAGCAAGGGAAGAAGGACACACCATAGTTGAAGCCAAGGAAGACTCTAGCTTTCAAATCCGCAGCAGATAGCAAGGTAAGTTCCGATGACGAGGATCTCAAAATTTACTTAAGAAATTTTCCAAGTTTTGTAGGGATTCTAAGAGAGAAAAGAAAGAAAAGGAAAAGAAGCAAAGTAGCCTGAGACGTTGCTACCATTTTAACGAAAAAGGGCATCTTCGACCCAAGTGCCCTCTTCTCAAGAAGGAGAAGAAGAAGGAGAAGGAAAAGAAGTACAAGAAGAAAGCGTTCCAAGCTACGTGGGACGATTTAAGCATGGAAGAAGAAGAGGAAGATCTCGAAAAGAAGGACGAAGTCACTTGCATGGGATTCATAGCCATGGCAAGTGATAGCGACAGCGACGACAATGACAATGAGGTAAACTCTGAACTATAAGATGCTTTTGATGAACTTTATGAGCTTAGTAAGATATTAAAAGTAGACAACAAAAGCATGAAAATGAATATTAGCTTTCTAAAATCCGAAAACGAAAGGTTAGCGATTCAACTTAACGATTTAGAAAGTAGTTCAAGTCCTAAAAATGATAATTTATTAGAGAATAATAACAAAATCAATGAAAACAATAAAGTGATTGAGGAGAATACAAGTTTGAAAATGGAAATTTCTGATGTGAAAATTAAGATGCATGCTATAGAAAAAGAACTTGCATGTCTTAAAGAAAATTCCAACAATTTGATCAACAAATTAAATAATTTCTCTAGTCCTAAAGTTGAGAAAGGATTTCCTTCAAGGAGACCCACTAACAAATTCGGATCTAAGCTAACTTTGATACCGAAAGATCAATTAGACTCTTGTTTTGTAGGTTTCAAGGGAGATTACAATTTGAAGGATTGGACCTACAAGCTCAAGGGTGGTCAACTCAAATTGGGAGGACCAAGAAGTAGAACAAAGAGGAAGACAAGAAGATCGATGAGAATACCGGCAGATGATCGAACCGCCACGCGTCGACCGCCTGATTGGAGACTAGCAACGATGCCCGAACCTCCAAGCTTCGGATGGGAGCCTCATCCATTCTGGCATCAACCTCCATTTGGGCCATTATATTGGCCATGGTAAGTGAGGTATACTCTAAATCCTATTTTCTTTTGATAGCATTTAGATAGGGGGAGTTGTTAAAATTGATAAGCTATTTGTCCATCATTAAGGGGAGGACTTAAAAGCTAACTATATTTCCTTTAGATAGGGAGAATTAATTATATAGCTATCTTGTTATTATAGAAAGGGGGAGATTGTTACTCTTGTTAAAAAGAGGAAATTAACTCAAAATTAGAAGAGCATGTCTTAAGGGGGAGTATAGGAGAATTAAAATTGATGAAATCTTTTTTGATAATGTCAAAACGGGGGAAAACTTCTTGGATTACTTATAGTTTTGTCATCATCAAAAAGGAGGAGATTGTTGGTGCAAGGACACCACGATCGTTGATTTTGATGATAATAAAACACTTAATATTTGACATTTGCTTTTGAGTCTAAGATTCATGTCAATTGCAAATGGATACAAGTGTGAAGAGCTTACGTCCATAGTGGATTGGAGGAGCTCGTTGGAGGGGAAAGAGTTTCGCTTGGAGCGAGAGCTTGAAGACAAGAAGAATATGATAGATTTCTATTTTGTCCTGTAGTCTGTACTTTGTATCTTTTGTTATTTGCTCTTTTATTTTCTTGGAGTATTTATTAAAGAGCCCAAAGAAACAAAACAATAGTCCTAGGAACACTTACACAACCCTAGAACACTTAGATATTTCGTAGAGAACTTAGAAAACCAACATAGGTTTCAGACAGCCTGATCAGACGTCCAATATAAACATTAGACGTCAGATCTTTAACTTTAAGATGTCTGACTATTTGTTCAGATGTTCAAAACACTTAGGCTGGAGAACCACTCTTTGTCTGCCAGTTTCAGACGTCTTTGCAAATGTATGATGACATTGCCAGACGTCCAATTAGTAAAACATTGGCTTAAAAATATAATCGTTAAGAATTGACCCTTAATCTTCTATCAGACGTCTGTAGAGGACCTTAGACATCTGATATATAGACATTAGCCCTCGATTAAGCCAAAATCACTTCTCATCAGAGATATAGCTGTTTGTGCCTCGGGAAATCCATTCCCACGGTTATTTAGGTTTCCAGACGTCTAGAGCTAGTGCCAGACGTCTGACAAGTCGTCTGACCAACTTACACAGAAACCCTGTTTAGGTCTGACCCAAGTTAGTAAGAAAACCTGTCTATGATTAGACGCTTGATTTAGTTTTCAGACGTCTGATACTTTTCCCAAACATCTGATAACCTTGTCAAAATCATTAATGACCCCGATTCCTGCTTAATTTGCCTTAGAATTATTCCCAACGGCTACCTAAGGCTTCCATAGCCTTCCTAAGGGTTCCTAAGCCATCTATAAATAGAGGAGGAACCCTCCTTTGTTAGGCACACCAAAAAAAACCTAAGAACACTACTTCCACTCATACTGTGTCCAAGAGAAGAAAGAAATCATCTAGAAGTGCTCTTGCCATTAGTCTACTTTGAGAGCACCATCCTGGCTGTTCACTAGCTCTCCCGTTGTTGCATACGAGAGTGATGTTGTGCCATCGCGTGGATTGCGCACCTGTGTCACTTGCCGACATACTTCCATCAAAGGGAAGTCTTCTTTACCTATAGTAGCTAGTTTCATTTACATACTTTGTGGCTCTATAGGATATTTATTTATTATCTTTGGTTGAGTATTCGCCTTGCGAATTCCCATCTCCATTGAGAGACTAAATAGTCCTCGTGAAGAGGAGGGATTTGAGGCATGCCACCCTTGTTCAAAGTAGCGTCGTTGTCTTGAGATTGAGTCACCTTCGTTTTAAGTGACTCATTAGTGGATTTGATTAACTCGATCGATCGGGAAATCCTAAGTCAAGAGATTTAGGTGGTGGTTTTTACTCGGATTTGAATTTCCACCTAAAATCATTGTGTATTTGTGTGATTGATCTTTTGTAAAATTGTTTAGTATATTTTCGCATTGGTTTTATCTTTCTACAAATCTCACCTCCTCCAATAAGGAATCACATGAGATGTTGAGAAGGTATGCATCTCCGACCCTAACTTTATGTATTTTATTTATAAACAATTCTAACACCAATGTTTTATTTTCACCTTTATTCCTTTCTAATACAAGAAAATAGTATTGCAACGATTTAATCTTTCACAAAAAAATTTTCCCATTACCAAGAGTGTCCAGCAGAAGGTAATCACCAAATATCAATTTCACAGGTAGCTTATCTTTCAAGTATTGTGTCCATGCATGCTCAAACAATTTCCGTTTACCTTTGTCAAACGATGCAGAAATTTATATATTTAATTTCCTCCATTCAAAAGTCAAGAATATCTTAATTAAACAAGTAGCTCTCAATTTATTACTTAAGAAAAATTTACGGGATTAATAACTTATAAGGTGTGTGGGTTGACTCCCAAGTTAGCATGAGAAATAAAATGTAGAAATGAGGGAATAACACTTTACCTATATCTATTTGTGTACCAGGGCCTAACACTTGACCTACATCCCTGAGAAGAACACAACAGACGAGTCAACCAAAATGGCTATGGGAAAGCATAGCAGAAACTACGGAGAAAGAGACCCAAATCGTGTGGGTCGCAAGGAGCAAGCTCAACTGTATATCCTTATAATCCTGGGACACCTTGTGCTCGTCACCTACTGATATAAAATATGCGATGTCAAAAATTGAATTACTACTTTACATACACGTGATGTCCAAATCTTCCATATTTTCAAACGATAACTAGACATTCCCTAACGCATAACTATAATTATACATGTAGCTACTTGCATATGCGATTATTCGTATGAGGCTGAACGTACACATATGCAACCTCACATATATACTTACACACTTCTAATATATATATATATATATATAGTGTACAATTACGGATATGCTTACATACCTATGCGAATAATTATCATGTATATTTGTAATTAGGTAGCTCTATCATCAATCTCTACACATAAATATACATAAGTATAAGTATTTATGTAGATATATATCTTACTTGTACATACCTATGTAATCTGGACAAACAATCACGCACACGTCTACTTTAACGTGGGTACGGTATACGGTGTAAGGAAATCAAAAAAATAAAAGGAATAATTATATACTCACATCAAAATTTAACATCTCCATACATGATTTCCATTGCTCCACATTTACCATATACGAGATCTCACAAAATAAATTCAAACTATGTAATTTTAGGGAAAAGTTAAGATAGAGACCAGTCGATCTTTTGGATGCGGGGTTCATGTCTTGGTGGGAGAGGGGATGTTTGACACATGAATTTTTATAGAAAGATATGTATAAAAATTTATAGATCAAATATTTTCTTTTAGTGCTCATGAGGGGATATTTTGTGTACGGGTGTGTGTGTGGGTGTATGTGCATAAAAATGAAAAGAGGGAGACGGGTGGTGGATATTTTACGATGGGTATGTTTTATTTTGTATTAGTATGTTGTGTGGGGGTGAGTAGAAATGTGTGTAAATGGGATCCAGCACTAAATGAGTAAAAAAAACTACCGACATCCCTCTCCACATCTTCATTTTCTTTCCTTCCACCCTCTCTCTCTCTCTCTCTCTCTCTCTCTCTCGTTTTCTACCATCCTTTCCAAGCATGTCCTCTTCCTTCACATATTGCATGCACTCACAAACCCACAACAGCAGATCATGCACACCTCCAGCCATGTACAAACCACTACCACCGACAACACCTCCACAATCACCCCCATAAGCTCCCACAGTGCCACCACCTTCACCATCGGCATACTCGGTGACTATGCTCACACACCAATGCACGTCATGCACTATTACCAATGTCACCTTCTTATCCTTCACGTAACACGCATACCACATACCATGCACTACCCTCTCTCTTTCTATCTCTCTCACTCACACACACACGACCATGTGTAGCAGGTCCGCACGCAGCTTGCCTCCATTGTCATCGTCACTTCCTCTCTCTTCCTTGCAAGCTCACACTCGAGTAGCACAAGCCCAACACCATCACAATCTCCTTCACTCCCCTCAGTCTCCCCTTCCCTCAACCTCTCACTTACTCATGCACACTCACATACATGATGTGCACCGCAACCATATGACACCACCACCTCACCACAAGCCCACAAGCCAACCACTCGGCTACTCACTCATGCCTATGTAGTCACCAATGCACACACACTACACCCCGCTCTCTTCATCACACACAACCATGCACGACTAATGCAAAAGCAAGGATAGAAACAACAAAGCAAACAAACAAAAAAAAAAAAACAAGAAAGAGATGCTCACTGGACGGAGAAGGGGAGGAGGTGGTCATCGTAGTGGAGGGAGGGATTGGCTAAGGGAGAAGGGGAAGGAGGGAGAGGGACATTGAGGCGGGAGGAGTGAGCGTGGTGTGAAAGAGAGATGCATGGGAGTAAGAGAGAGGGCATTAGGGAGGAGGTAGGGGTGTTGGTTGCGCAATTGATGTGTGGTGTGGGGGGGGAGGAGGAGGGCAAATTAGGGTTTAGGGGTTTAGATATTTAGGTGGGAGGAGGGGCTTTCTAGAAATAATCATTTTGGACTTGTTATGTCGAAAGTAACATTGTGGTGGTCTTAGATTTTCAGATTTCATACTAAAAGCGATTTAAACTTTGTTAAATTGTTGTGAAATGTGAAACCCGTGTAGACTCTAAAAAAAGGTCTAACGACATCTGATTTGGATAAATCTGATGTTGTTGGTTTTAGATTATTGCAAGGACTTCAAAAATAACTCTGATCGGGAAACAATGTCGATTTTAAAAAATAGAGGTTTTCTTGTAAAATTTGCAATGCAAGTTGCAATGCTTCGATTTGCACAAAACGAAAAGCATAGGATTCTTTATAGGAAATAGAATCCAACTCGAGTGTGAAAAATTCATGTTTAAGGTCTCATAAATAACGTATTAAAGTAGAAACATCGACCTAATACCATGTGTTATTTCAAATGTCACTAAGGGCATAATAGGACAAAAATGTCCATTGACACTCATGAAATAAGGGGGTTGTGATTCATTTGCTCATCTACTTATTTTGATTGCCTAAGTAGGTAAAGTACGAAATACATGCTATGGCATACTTTCATGTAAAATGAGTATATCTAATGAAAATAGTTCATGACATATGAATCTTAGTTTAGGCTCATTAAATGCCTAACATGAGTATTCACTTGCTCCCAAAATGCTATAAGAATCTTCGCATTCAAGTATTATCTAGGGATGCATAGAAAATGAATTCTTTTGTATATTATTCTTTAAAATGAGAATTCATCTTCATCCTTGTAATGAGGTGTCATGAGGGTATAGTAGACTAGAGAGTTTTAGTTCTCTCTCCTTTCCCAATTTTTTAGATTTAATCTCTAAGTATTCATGCCAAAGTTATTCTCTAAAATACCTTTCAAACACCTCCCACAAAGTACATTGTGAATTGCACACAAGAGAGGGGGTGAATAGTGCAATAATATAGATGATAAATAAATCAAATCAATAACAATCACACAAATAACATTCACCACATGAAATAATCAATTTTAGGTGGAAACCTAATTCAGGTAAAAATTACTACCTAAATTTCCCAACTTAGGGTTTTCCAATTGACCAAAGTCAATCAAATTACTAGTGTATGACTTAAATAAGGGTGACATAACCTTAGTTACAGCCACACTACTTAGACAGGGGTAGTGTACCTTTAAACCACTCTTATTGCAAAGAGTATTTGAGGCGAGAATCCACTAACTTGGATACCCAAATAAAAGCAACACAAAATTATAATAATCCTATAGAGTCCAAATATAAAGTAAATGAAATGCTCCTATAGGAAATGGGAGCCTCGCTGATATGAAAGTAGAATGGTGTGGAAGTGAGGTGAAACAAAACTCTCGAATGTAAAGTGTAAAGCTTGGAGAGCAACTTGAACAGAGTACCACTTTGATCTTCAATCAAACTATGTATAAGTAAAAGAATTTGCTGTTACGAACGCGGCTTCAAGACGTCTGGGAGGTGGCCCAGACGTCTGGAACCCCTTCCAGATGTCTGGGATTTGATTTTTGCGGCACGCGCGATTTCGTCTGCGCGCCTGCGCGCGCAGACCTGCGATGCCTCTTTTCCCCTCTCTCCGAACGCGCTGCCCCCCCTCTCTCTCTCTCCCCACGCGGCTTTAAAAAGGCCTCGCCCTCTCCCTCACTCTCATCCCCTCTGCTCCCTTCTTCTTCCAGCCGGTGCGAGAGCGAGCGCGGCGAGTTGCGGGAGGAGGTGTTGCGCGAGGGAGGAGACGCTCGGTCGTGAGGGCTCGAGCTTGCCGGGGCAGCGAGAGCCGGCCGGCGGGGGAGCAGCAGGCGAGGAGTGTCGCGGGAGGGCTGCTGCAACTCGAGCAGCAGGCGGACGAGGCGCGGCGCGGCCGTGCGTCGCGGGCGGAGCGAGTCGAGCTCTGATTCTGGAAGTTTTTCCAGAATCAGACGTATGGGCTTCCAACCAGACGACGGGAAAGACGTCTGGAGGACTGTCCAGACGTCTTGCAAGTAAGTTATTTTCATCTTCTTCCTTTTCTGCGACCGTTCGTGCTGAGAGCGAGGAGTGGGTACGTGCAGGTTCTGAGATTCGCCATTCAACGCGAATCAGACGTCTGGCCGCAGTGCCAGACGACTGGAAGGACTTCCAGACGTCCGGGGTGACCATCGGACGTCTGGGAACTAGGCCAGATGCCCCCGCAGGCTTCTGGATGTCTGAGAGACTATGCATAACAAAGGTACCATCTGACCCACATTTTAAGACGTCTGGAAGAGGTTCCAAACGTCTGATTTTGGACTGTTTCGTCGTTTTCGACCCGTTTAGGGCCCGTTCGGAGTCCGTTTTCCGTGTTTCGAGTTGCGCTCTTTTCGGGATAAAATCCTCTACCCGTCTACAGTAATTATATACTGTTCTGAGAAACTCCTTGTGTTTGATCCTTGTGATAGGACCCCATTCCATTTCAGTCTTGGGGATTGCGGAGGCACGCGGGATTTCCGACCACGCCCCCAGTACTTCCGTTGTAGCTGGTAGAGTGGCTTTAGAAATTATTAACATAATTTGTTACAATTATGGAACAATTAATAGAACTTAGGGCATTGCATGAATCCTAGGAATGAGAAACCAGATTGAATGATAGATCCTAGGGTATTGCATGAATCCTAGGGCCGGAAAACTAGATTGAATGATAGATCCTAGGGTACAGCATGAATCCTAGGACTGGAAAACTAGTGAAATGAATATAGATATTACAGTCTTGGAAACTGTGGAAAGGAAATAATAGCTGTCTGTAAATTGATTTAACAGCTGCCTGTTATGAATAAATGAGCATGATTGAGAATATGGGTTGTATGAACGTGAAACTGAAAGGGGTGGAACCTGAATGTGCTGAGCTAAAAGAGCTGGAACCCTATGGGGAATTAGGAGTAAAACTCCTGGAAAGAGAATGAAATGGAACTGAGAAGGAAAGATGTTGAAGTGTGTTGTCTCTTGGGTACGTAGTACCAGGGGAAGCACCTGTTACCTGCTTAGTGCAGAGCGGAGCCAGCCGCCCCAGGGACCCGGGGTTAGGTCTGGCCACTTTGTACCGACTTTTTGGCCCTCGTGTACACAGTACCGAGGAGAGCTACTAGTATAGAGCGAGTACTAGCTACCCCACGGGCCCCGGGGTTCTGCTAGCTCACCTACACCGACTTGTTAGGCCCACTGGGCGAAGCAGGGTAGTCAAACGAGGGTGCGAGGACTGTGGAGGGGCAAGGCCCCTGTTTGGTTACTATGGAGGGGTTGGACCCCTGTTACTGAGAGGGCTCTGCCCTATACTGGTTCCGTGCTGTGCTTTGGGCGCACCCGTTAACGGAAACGACTGACCGCGTGCCAGTGCGGGGTAGCTACTCGTGCGTTTACCGCGCGTGCCGTAGTCACCGTTACATCTGTCAGTGACCTTGGGGTGGTTGACTGAGAGTAGGATCACCACGGGGGACTCTCCCGGCCAGGAGAGCACCACGTGTTACTTCTACTCTTCGAAAAAGACTGCAATCAAGATCGTTCCCATGAGGAACATTCGAGATCAAGTGAAGGATCTGAGAAATAGATAATTTGTGAAACAATAGAAAGACGTAAATAAAGGAAGAAAGAAAATAAAACATCTACTGTACACTTTACTGCTTCTTTAGTTTAGCTGCCACTCTATTCAGCGTTTCGCTGACGTGTTACACTCGTTGCTTTTCAGGACCAGGTGTTGAGCAGCCAGGGTCAGCGGCTGCAGGGGACGTTGGGCCGAGTAGGGTCCAGTAGAGTTACCACTGTTCTTTTGTGCCCTTTTTGTTCCACTGTAGTGAGTAGTTTTTGCTACTCTCTGTACTTTTCTTTACTCGTAGTTCTTGTTATGTTATAAATGTTGGTCTACTGTTGTGGTGGTACATGCTGTAGTAGTTCCTTTTCTTACTGCTGTATTTTGTTACTGCTAGTTATATTTCATGTTGAATGTGGTTTATTTTACTGCTCTTTTGGTTACTTCCTCGTTGGACGACTAGGTCTTGGGATTAGTCGAGTCGGTCTGGTTCTCGTGTCTCATAGAAACTTGGGAATCGAGTCGTTACATTTGCTCACTCAAGTATTTCCTCTTTTCTTATCTCTTTTGTGCATGCAAGAGTGGGAATGTTCTAACATATTTATAGAGGGCTTAGGAACACTCTAAAGATGTGTGAGAACAAGATATATCCGTTGGAGTAATTATGGTTGTTAGAACTTGCAACAGAAATCTAAAAAAAGTACAGACTCAATAGACAATATAAGCCAGTCGACGCCTGGTCGATTTGCTTGAACTGCACTAGTTGACCAATCGAAATCTTTGGTCGATGACTTACAACAAGTGAGGGGTATCAGGTTAGGTCTTCATTAGGTTAAACAACTGGTTCTATAGTGGTTGGACAACGCTCGATCGTTTGGCTGCTAAAGGGGTCTTTGATCTTGAATCCTTAGACTTAGAAATTCTTGGCTATAGGTCGTCGGGTGTACAATATCAATTGACGTCCTTGTATGGGGATTAGTCGACTGACTAAAGTATCTACTTAGGGCAATTAGCAAAGTTAAATAGGGTTTGCAGGGTTTTGATGTTTGTTTTTTATGGATGGCAATCCCAGAATTAAAACAAGTAATCCCACATTTGGCATAGGGTGTTGAGACTCAACTAGTGGATTCTCATACTACACATGTGAATTTCTCAGATTCCATTGGTGGATTCTCAGACTCTACTCGTGGATTATCAGAACATATGTGCATTGCATGTGGGTTGATTCCTACCATTCTGGCTGATTATCCAGCATGGGGGAACACATTCGCCTTGCATGAAGAGCAAATCCTATCCTCATCACCAATCAACCAAATCATGATAAATGCATCTTAGATCTAACAATGTCAAACAAAGAGCACAATGACCTTCTCGCCAATATACACCTTGTATGCCGAACAATCCTATCTTCACCGCCACGATCACACCATTCTCCGATAGTACCTTATATATCATCTTGATGAGCTTAACTTTGACGATAACATTAATAATACGAAAAAAAAATTATACTTAAGATTAAAACATCTCACCTTACTACAATAAAATAATATCAAAATTATAACTTTTAAGTCAATATTATCCTATCTCACAACAAACTCTGCCAAATTATTTACCAGCATCCAATCTCGCAAAACAAATGGCGCCTAGATATGGCGTTTGCAACTCAAATGAGGAGAAAAAAAAGAAAAAAGGAAAAGGGAGAGCATAAAAGGGTGGGAAAAAAAAAACCCTTCTTGCCCGACTCACTCATGCCAATGCCAACCAAATCCCTACACCAGTTGAAACCCTACGCTACCGATCCGCCCGCCACCGCGATCTCTCTCACCGTCGGCGACACCCCTTCGAGCTCAACCATTCTGGCGTATGAACAAGTCTGCTTAGTCTTGTCTTAGTTGAATAAATGGAAGTTTTTTTCCTTTTTTTTCGGTGAAAATGGTCAATGCTTCTACCCCTATAGACCGCCCATACCATTTCTGAATGGAATAGCCAATGCCTTGAGGTCACCGCTGCTGCTTCTTAGGGTTACCTTCCATCTCCTCGTAGCGTGGTCGTAGCAATGGTGGGCACGATCTGCAGGCTCTGGTGGCCGAAGCCGCTCCTCCGCCGCTCCGATCTCCTGCTGTTCGGTTGGCTCTTCGGCTCCGGTTCGGCCTCCTTCGATGTCGTCGTCGCCGGCGGCATCTGTCCCCGCAAGATCTCCCCCCACTCCGATCTTCAGGTACGTTAGAAGAGTTCATTGGGGTGTTATATTGCAAAGTCCATGGAGTTCTTTAGATAATAGGAAATAGTATTTCATACCATTGCATTCATAGGCAACAAAAAGAGATGGACACAATTAGGGTAGGTTGCAGATGTAGTAAGGTTACTCACAAAAAAAAAAAACTACCTTGTAAGTATTGTACAGAGTAAAAACTATTAGCAAAGCTTATTTTGGAAATTGTGAGAAAAAGAAGGTGAGAACCATAACCAACTCGAACCCACTTATCATACTCCTTACCTTTTTTTTTGAAAAGGGAAAGGGTGGTTATCCATTTGATACCACTCAGGAAATGTATTAATTAATTAAAATAAGTACATGGCTTATATTACAAGCAAGAACACCACCCCAAAATGAAAGACAAAGCGGATGTAACAAAGTTTTTCACATACGGATGTTGCCCCCTAAAGACAACGGCATTCCTACCCAACCAAGTAACCCACAAGACCGCCAGCGGCCGAGCCCTTTCTTTCTTCGATTGAAACACGTTGCGCCCTCAAGTCCTTACTTGAGGCAGGCAACCGGGCGGCACCTTGGTATCACAAGGCTGCCTCGCAAACCTAAGGTTTATGCCTCACAAAAAAACAGCTTGACGTGTGTGCCTCGAGGCAAGAGCTGCCTGTATGCCTCAAGTGCCACTGGATCTATCTTTTTAAAACCCCATGGTGAAAACAATACTAACTCGATACAGATTAGTATCGTGATCTTGCCGTATCTTCTATATTCCTAGTGAGTTCAGTCGAGTAGCCTTTGAACATCTTTGGATAGGGTCGATAGCCTGCTTTTCTCCTTTTGACCTTACTCTAATGTACTAGATAGGGATGTCGCGAGCATGATGGCTACTCATTCTAATAAGATGCTTCTTGAAGCATATATGATGTTTATTGAAGCGTATATGACTTCTTCGTTTGTTCTCATCCCGCCTAGGTCAAACTGAATGAGAATCTCGATACTTGGCCTTCTTGCAACTTGGCCCTTGCTGACTCAAGTGGAACATGCATCCCAGTAAGGATTAGGGGATAAACTACTGATGCTTTCAGCTACTCTATCAAGGATGTGGCATTCCTTTGCTACAAGGCATGTCCCACTCCAAGGACCCTCTCCTAAGTAGCATTCCGAAAACCAATTATAGATCCTACCATCAACAGTTAAAATGCATGAGAATGACTAAAGTGAATAGGAATCTATAACATCTAAATTCTTTTGGGAATATTAAATGGTTAAAGTGACTGAGATGTGAGGGGAAAACTTTTGTTTAACATTTCCTGATAGACCACCGATTTGTTTGTTTATTAGGTTTAACATAAAATGACGAGCAAGCACCATTAAAGCTGGTCAAGCATTTGGCATTATTGAACTTATCCCTTCATTTTGCATAGCAAAATAAAGCATTTGTATGGCCAAATTGAGTAAGGAGCATATAAAAGGATGGACTTGTTAATGGGAAGAATGCCCACCTTTGTCAAGATTGTGGGGATAATGGAAAATTGATCAAGTGGGTTGGCTCCAACCATCATTGAGGATTTGGCTACCATTCTTGCAACTTCCTCTCTTTTTTGAAGCCTGCCCTCCAATTGGATTGTGAAAAAAAAGGACCTTTTCCCTTCTCTATTGTCCAATGATATCGAATTCACAAATTCCCCTCTTTGTCAAGATATGTAGATGGGGATGAGGGCTACGAGGAAGAGGATTACAATGAACAAGAAGATCAACCTGCTTACTTGATTCAACCCTTGACTCTGTCAACTTTTGAAATAACATTCCTTTTCAAAAGAACTTTTGAAATAACATGATGAAACTATTCCTGTTGTTTAATGATGGTAAATAACCCCATCTCGCTTGTAAATTTACTGGGATCCCACAAGCCATATATGGTTTCTGCACTCATTGATTAATGCTTTAACTGCATGGTTACTTTAGCTAAATCTGTATATGGTGAAAAGCAATCCATCACATGGCAATTGGTTGATCAACAAGCTTGGCAACATAAACTAACCTGTCTGATTCCATGGAGGAGGCAGAATGAACTTACCTATCTTGTATAGTCTTACATGATTTAAATCCTTAGCTTCTGATGCTTCTCTCTGATCAGTTTTATACTTATTCCATTTCTCATCTCATTTACCACCAAAGGCATGGAATATGGCACCTCTACCTGTACTTGCTCCATGAACTTCTCTGAGCAAATTGACAGGGACTTGAACCAATCCATCGTGCAGATGTTTGGTACATAACAGTTTATTGACCAAGTCTGATTTCTAATAAAGCTACAAATCATCATGCATCTCCTCCATGAATTTGCCATACAGCTCCTGCTGCTTTTCCCAAGTCTACACCTGAGAGTCCTTAAGGAAAAATTCACTTACAAAGACATTCTTGATATAGCACTGAGACTTTTCAAAAGAAAACTCAATTTTTCTGTAATTAAATGATCAACAGGAAAGGTGGAAAGCGACCCCTGCTTTGCAATTGCCAATTAGTCCCCCTTCTGGACCACACCGCAAAGGAGAAACTCCATTTAACAAGAGTTGATCCATGAGACCTTGTACCCAGAGAGTCAAGCAGTAGATGATCTTGTTGCCTATCGCAAAAAACACCCCTTAGCAACCAGACATCCCCTCCCTAGTAGCTAGACAAAAAGTTGAATTTTTGGAGGAGCTTTGACGAACCAGAAATCTTGGAGCTGGAGATCTTCAGCCTGTAGATGCTCCTTCAAGTGGTAATATGCTTCTTATAGAGAGATGTGTCCTGCTTCTAACAGACTCTCCAAGATGCACTCGGAGAAAGATCACCAATCAAGTCAGTTAAACATATCAGATGGTTCAGCTTGCAATAAGATAAGCCGATGAGGTGTCTCGGCATCCACTCTTCCTTACCGTGGTCCAAGGGGCTATCAAACAATATCTAACAGAAGCATCCTAAGTTATTATGGGACTTCATGGGTTAGTGGAACACTTAACATGGTCATTTGAGTTTATTATATTCATCTTCAACACTCTTTAGAGTCTGGGTAACTGCATGGTGGAGTAGAATGTGAAGTGGCAGGATAACATTGATGGTTGAAAATGGCTGCAGTTTTCTAGGAATTTCATGCAAATGCAGACAGGCTCGAGCTCTTTATTTACCCATGCATGGATAGATCAATGTGTGTCTAGTAATGCAAACCCATAACATAGCTAAATGGGCTTACATCCATTCTCATCTTTCATGGACTGTTATGTGGTACCCTTTACAATTGTACCCTTCTTTACATGTGTACCTGATTCATGGGACTCAGCACCAAGTGGGACTAATTTGGTAGGAGTATGAAGAACTTCATCTTTTGTGGGTGAGAGATTGTTCATCTTAATGGGTGATTTTTTTTTTTTTTTCAAAGGAAAATACTATCGAGCTGCGGTAAGATCAACTATGTTGTACGGTTTTGAATGTTAGGCTATCAACTATAGGCAATGTATAGAAGATGTCTGTGGTAGAAATGAAGATATTAAGATGGATGTATGGTCATACAAGAAAAGACCGTATTTCAAATGAGATTATTAGAAAAAAGGTTAGGGTGACACCGATAGATGATAAAATGATAGAGGCATGTCTAAGGTGGTTTAGATATTTACAAAGAAGGCAACTGGATGCTCCAGTTAGGAGATGCGGGAAGTTGGAGGTTGAACCCGTTAAAAGGGGGCGAAGAAGATCAAACAAGTGTTGGAAAGAAACTATTAAGCATGACCTCAATTACTTTAATTTAAATTCTGAAATGGTTGAAAATCGATCTGTGTGGAGGCAAAGAATCCATAAAGCCGACCTCACTTAGTGTGGGAAAAGGCTCAGTTATTGTTGTGGTCGTACCCTTCATTGGACAGCTGAAATTTATGATTTTGATAGAGAATGGCAGCCTTTCTTTTTAGAGTGTCCACGTTCTGATGTTGTTCCAATTCTGCAGGTTAAGCTTGCTTTGTGTTCGAGAAAACAGAGAAGGCTTGTTGAATGAAAAAACAAGAAATAATCAAACAAAGTATTAAAAGCGTCACAGAAGGAATTCTTGGGTTGCCATGGTGAAAGGGGAGAAAATTATGAGAGAAACACCTCTATGGGCATGATTTATTATTTCTGAGGAACAAAAAGGGGTAGACAAGCCTATATATAGGCTATTAGGCACCTCTCAAATCCCACTTATACAATGTGGTGACTAAACTATATAATAACCCTTAACTACGGTTCATATTTCTCAACAGTTACAATAACCTATCTCAAGATAAGAAGACCCTAATTGTATGCCTTTGGAAGAACTGTAAGTGAAATAAACATGCTTCGTGACAGGAAATTGTCGCTTAGGACCCATAGTAGGTGCAGTTTTTGAGCCCAAAGATAGAAAAAAAACACTAGTGTATATATATTTCTATTCTTCCATTTATCTAACTTCTCTTCCCATAATTGAATGTTTTGATTATAGAAATTCATTCTGAAGGATACATTTGATAAAAGAATTGATTCAGTAGTTTTGTTTCATCTACTAGAGCTTGAAGAATTCATAATGAACTGGCATTTTCAGGCCCAATATGTTTGTTGTATCCCTGTAACTCGAAAACTAGCTTCAGAGACCAGAGTATTCAAGGATTCCCTAATCATTCCTAGTAAAATTGTTAACTAGCAGCAAGAATTGCATGACCCAGAGGTTTAGAATTTGCATGCGAAACCATCCAACATGGTCTGTAAGTTTGTGAGGTTCACATGATGTGTAGGAAATTGAACTGAATGAGTAATCATATCTGGGGAAAAGGGGTATTTTCAGCACTAGAATTACTGCATTACGTGTCATCCTAACTGTGACTTCTTTTTTTTTTTAAATATTATGAGTGGTTTCTCTTATTTCAATATGCACGAGCACCTTGTGCAATACCTGCTAAATGTTCACTCGGCTGTTCCTGTTGTTTAATTGATTGCAGGAGGTTCTTGGTCTTGCAAACAGAGAAATGCCTACGTCTCTTCTGAGTTGCTCAAAACTATCTATTGTTGGTTATCTTGCTGCAGATTTCATGAGCAATGGATCAAATAGTCTTAGGATTAACCACTCTAACCTTAAGTTTTCAGCTTGTGGATGTCTTGAGTTGGATAAGATGGTAGATTTACACAGGCAGCATTCAGTTGTTGCTGGTAGATGGATTCAGCTGGTCTCTTCAAATGATCCTTTATCTCGAAAGGAGGATCTAGGAACACCAAAGTTGCATCATGTGCATGAAAATGGGACTGTGATATCCATGCATCACCTTCACGTATGTAAGTCAGGAAGCCCATCTTTCTGCTAAAAAATTGAATGTGAACAGAGTATGATTCTTTTTTCATGTTTTATCTGATAAAGCATCATGCTTGTTGGAGTTAGGTAATATTATATGAGCCACCAAAATTTGGCCGACACCACTTTTCCTTGAATTGCTGGAATTCCTCCATGCAAGAGTGTGGGATTTCTCTTAGAATGCCGAGTTGGCTTTGTGAACTGCAGAAGAAACATTCAGTTCTTGATATGGTATCTTTGTCAAAGGATTCTCCTCCTCCTCCTCCTCTCTGTCTCTCTCACATTTGGTTTGAGTGTACTCGATGTCTCACCTTTCTTTGTTTTCTTATGTAGGAGGATATTATTTTATCTATCAATGCTTCTTACAGTGCGGACAGGCTTCTCACAGGACATCTAGAAATGGACATTCACTCAATCTCTCGCCAAAGAAGATTCATGTGATGTATTGGTGAATAATCTTTTTTTGGTTATATGCTCTTTATCCAAGGTACATATTAATGTGTCTTGTTTCTCATCAGATTTACTATGGTCCTCTGGCATTTTGTGTCAGCTTGTGCAGCATCTGCCTCCACTCTTGTATACATTGCTCTTCAGCTGTGTCATAATTTTCTCTATAGTGGATCAAAGCCATTAATTTGTTTTTCCACATCAATTGCAACTGCTTTCCCACATGTGTGGTTGAATGTAAACATCCACTGTAGCCAATTCCTATACTGGCCAGTGATCCTTCAAGGGAGCTGTTCCAGGTATGATCAGTTTTTGCTGTTGCAGTTGTTCTCAGCACTGTTCACATTCCAGAATTTTATTTGTATTGAGTTGCTTTTTATTTCCAGGTTGCATTCCAACGTAGAATATATGCACAAAGTTGAACTGAGGAAGCATGCTTTCTGGTCTAACATTATTTTTGATGGTATTCTGGGATTCATATTAGGTCTGTTTTTGTTAATGAATGCACAAATTATTCATGATGGAGTTGTGGCTTTTTCTGGCCAAGTTACAAACAATTTGTTGCGCTCTGGTTGTGTATGGTTGATGGGGGTCCCAGCTGGATTTAAATTGAATACAGAGCTAGCAGAGCTATTGGGCATTGTATCTCTGAATGCTATTCAGATATGGTCTACCATCTGGTTCTTCATGGGTTCTGCCTTACCATATGCCGTTATTGCACTTGCCTTTTCGGGAATGTTTCTGGGACTGACAGTTCTTCTTGCTTTGTGCATAGATATTCTGAAACTTGCTACAATGCATACATCAATTCTCCATTGGTTTGTTTCATTAATATATTCACAACAAATTCTGGCATTGTCATCCTTATGGCGCCTTTTCAGGTTTGGACAAGTTTGTTACTACTGTCAATTATTTGTGGGGCATTGGTTCCTTTTTTTGTGGGATAAGCTATTTTAGTTCCTAATCAAAATTTTTATGTACTTGTAAGGCTAATCCACATTCCAATCTGTTCCAATCCAATTGAACTGGATTGGATTAGATTTTTTACCATTATGGATTGTATTGGATTTGAAAACTTCGAATTTCTTTTAATTCATTTGAATTTGGGTTGAGACCTTTATTAATCTTATCTAATCCATAATATGCAAAAGAATAGATTTGTGTACACACACATATATATTACATATAATAAAGAGAAGAAATACATCCTTAATACTAAAGAGCATATAATACAAAAGTCCTTTATAGGTGTGTTTATTACTTTATTAGAGAATCTTGAGGGGAATAAATGAATCCTTGTTATTTATGAAAAGAGAGATCCTAACCCTCTTTATATAGAAAGAGACAATGGTATACATGATAATCTACCTAGGACCTAAAAATAATAAATGATTGTCTAATTTACTTCTTAACACTCCCTTGCAAGTCGAGATGCGGGAGAAGGCAAACACTTGGATCCTTAAGGTAGTGAAGATCAACTATTGTGTCAACCTTGGGTGTCTCTTCTTGTACGTCCTCATAGAGCCAGTCAATGCTTGGTCTCTCTTGAAGTGCGTGAAAGTATTGCCCATACACTTGACATCTTCAGGCGGCTCCCATCTTCAACTCTTGTGTCTTCCACTTAACATATAAGGACCCAACTGAGACAACTCAAAACTTTGAGGGATTACAGACAAGTAGCTCAACAATAGAAGACTAAACTTTAAAGAAAATAAAAAATGGACTCAATCAAAAAATAACCCTCAATTCTTTTTTTTTTTAAAAGGAACACCAAAGACTCGAAGAAGGCTTTCTTCCTCCTCTTTGATTCTTTTCTGTTGGCCCTCTCTGCTTCCTTGTCTTCTGCTCGTGTTGCTTTCTCCCTCGACAACAACAACGACAACATCAGGGACATCAACACCCTTTTTTTTCTTCTTGGGTGGCGATCTGACTGAAGGACTAGAGGGTGGCATGCGATGGAGAGGAGCATGGAGAGGGAAAGCCGCTTCTAGTGGCGGTGGAGACATGCGGCGAAGAGGAGCGCGATGAGGGAGTGCTCGCATGGTGGATCTCTAACGCCACGCTGCGCGTGCGGAGCAACGGAGTGGCGATGTTTTGGACGACACGGTGCGTGACAACCTTGGCAGGAGGGGGGCGGCCGAGGAGAGCGTGCAGCGGAGAAGGCCATGGTTGCGAGATGGGGCTTCGCCTATAGGGTTTTAGGGCGCCGCTATTGCTGACGGTGGAGATGCAATGAGAGGCACTGACAAGACATTCTTCATCGGCGTTTGAGCAATAGTAGCAGTGAAGTTGGAGAGGAAGAAGAGAAGAGGTATTTGGGAGAGAGCCTCTTCGGTGGCTCACTGGAGGCTGATGGCACCGCCGAAGGGCCTCCCCTAGGTTTTCCTGTTCTAAATCCTAGACCACCAAGATCGGTGGCTCTAATATCATGTTGAGAATTTTGAGGGGAATAAATGAATCCTTGTTATTCATGAAAAGAGAGATCCTAACCCTCTTTATATAGAAAGAGGCAAGGGCATACATGATAATCTACTTAGAACCTAAAAATAGTAAATGGCTAACTAATTTATTTCCTAACAATTACCTTAGACATTAGTTTCTTCATTTTATTATAAGATGAATGAAGTAAATAATTTTGTATCTTTAGTGTAAATCTTATAATTTTTTTAAGATATTAATGGAATTGTGTTAATAGTCTAATAAGGACCATGGAGTTTTGAGGAATAAAAAGTAGAAACTTTTATTTATAAAACTCAAGAATAAAACATAGTGTTTGATCCCTTTATATAGAGAGGGCACCAATCCTAATCCTATCACAAAAGGAAATAAAATAAATCTCTCAAAATCTTATCAAATCTATAATAATCCTAACATATCTTCAACGACTTTCTAAAACTAAAAATAGAAAACACGAAAGAGAAAGTGGATAATTTTGACTCCATACATTGGACATGTTGTATTTTCTCCCATACTCCCCCCAAGTTGGACATTGTTGTGTTGTAAATGACGTAATCTTTATTCTGAGAGACCTTAGGCTTTTATATAGAGAGGTACCAAAGAAAGAAATTACAGGACTGCATTTACACTTACAATATGAAAAGTAAAAATCTACACCCATACATAACTCAACACTCCCCCTCAGGTTGGAGCATATGCATCAAACATGCTCAACTTGGTACAAATATAGAGCAATCATTTCTTAGGAAGTACCTTAGTAAAAATATCTGCTAGTTGGTCTTTAGAACATATGTAAGATATAGAAATTTTCTTTGCTAAAATGGCCTCTCTAACGAAGTGACAGTCCATTTCAATATGTTTGGTTCTCTCATGGAATACAGGATTGTTAGAAATTAAGGTGGCAACCTTGTTGTCACAATGCATGGGAATAGAACCAGAAACTTGTACTCCAAAGTCCTCTAGAATAGACCGAACCTAGAGTAGCACACAAGTAGTCTGAGACATCGTGCTGTACTCAAACTCAGCACTAGACCTAGAGACCGCTGCCTGTTTCTTGCTTCTCTAGGTAATTAGATTACCCCCAACAAATGTGCAGTATCCTGTAGTGGACCTCCTGTCCTCATGTGTACTGGCATAGTTTACACCAGAGTAGCTACAAACATTCAAGCGCCCATTGTCCTTGAAAAGAAGTCCTTTCTGAGGTACACTTTTCAAGTACCTGAGAATCTGGCAAACTGCATCCCGATGGACTTACCTTGGTGGTGACTGCATGAACTGGCTCAATTTTCCAACTGCAAAGGTAATATTAGGATGGGTAACAATTAGATATAGAAGCTTCCCAATCATTGCACAATATCTGGTTACATCTTATAGTAGGGGGCTGTCATCATCTATAATAGGTAAGGAAGCATCCATGGGCACATATGCTGGTTTGCACCTTAGCATTCCTATGTCTCTCAACATGTCAAGGACATATTTGCGCTGGGATAGCACAAGTCCTTCAGTATGCTGCACCTCAAATGCCAAGGAAATAACTAATAGGGCCGAGACCCTTAGTAACAAACTGTTTTTTTTTTAAAGAGAAAAGGGTAGTTATCCAGAGAGATAACTACCCAAAAACTTATATAATAGAATCAACAATAACAAACATTACAACAGGCGGACCCCAAGGTCCCCCACTCACACCGAAACAACCCAAAGAGAAAACAAGGAGTCGATAGACTCAACAAAATTCTCCACGTAAGGTCTCTGGCCCCGGAAAATCACCGCATTCCTGCCCAACCAAATCTCCCAAAGGACCGCCAACGGCTTGGCCAGCTCCTTTTTCGAACGGAAAACAAATCGTCCACCACCACCACCACCACCTCCGCTTCTGAAGCTGCGCCAGAATTCCTCAAACAGCCGGCACTCCCACCATCTCTCGCCCATTCTATCCCAAACTTGCACCACAAAAGGACAGACGAAAAAAAGGTGGTCAACATCCTCCTCACCACCTCCACATAAGGAGCAGACTTTACACACTCCAGGAGCCCACCTTGCACTCCACACCTTAGTCACCAGCCTTCTCCTCCTAAGTAGCCAGGCGAAAATCTTGACTTTCAGCGGACATGCGGCTTTCCACATCTGTCTGCAGTCCCTTACCAAATCCAGCTCCACCCCAGGATCACCAGCAGACAATCTCCTGTAAGCAGCCGCAACTGAAAACTCACCTTCATCCCAACCAAACATGTCTCTACCAGCCGCCGGATGCAGTCCCTCCAACTCAGCCAGTAATGTCTGGAAATCATGCGTTCTTGCATCTGACAGACTGCCAACAAAACGCGGGTACCACCCACTATCCCACACTTCGGCCACGAACGCCACCTTGTTCTGGGATAAGGCAAACAGTCTCTGAAATCTTCTACAAAGCGCACCACCACCTGTCCAGTCATCCTGCCAGAATCTGAAAATCTCCCCTGTTCCCAACATAGGGACGAAACAGTTCCTCACCCTCGGGGCCACCGTCGACAAGCCTTTCAGGAAGTGAGAAGCACCCCTAGGCGAAGACACCAGAAAATCCCAACGCATCGGACAACCATATGCCGTCTCAAACACCTTGCCCAACAGATCCCCCCTTCCAACAGGAGCCCCACCGACTTCGCCAACCGACTGTCATTAGACCTCTCCAAATCCCTCACGCCTAGCCCCCCGTCCTTCAGCGGTCTGCAGACCTCCTTCCAATCAACCAACCTGGCACCCTGTCCATATGTCCCCTGATTGGACTAGAAGAAACCCCTCATGGTTCTTTCAATCCTTGCAATCATTTGTCGAGGCATCTTCAGTACAGAGATGAAATATGACGGCATCGCCGACAGAACCGCCTTGAGTAGGATCAGCCTCCCACCTCTAGACAAAAGCCTGGACGCCCACCCCTCCAGCCTCCCAACCAGTCTCTCCACCAGGGGGTCCAGTCTCTCACCAGAATCCTCCCATCTGACAACGGCAGGCCCAAATACTTAACCGGAAGTTTACCCTGTTCTGTGCCAAGACCCAAACTGCATCCCCTTGCCTCCGTCTCATTCATGTTGAATGGGACAAAATCTGACTTAGCTAGGTTAATCTGCAATCCGGATGCCTCACCTAGTAAGAAAACCAGGAACCTCAACCTTCTGGCCTCCACTTCTCCACCTTCAATAAAGAAGATCGTGTCATTCGCATACTGGAGCAAAGGGATACTCGTCCCATACCTCAGGGAGAAACCACTCACCAGTCTTCTCTCACAGGACCTCCTCTCCGCCCTAGCAAGAGCATCCACAGCAATCACAAAGAGTATCGGGGCCAGCGGACAGCCTTGCCTCACCCCCCTCCTAGGCTGGACCCAACCCCCAGCTGGGTTTCCATTGATAAGAATTGAGAAAGATGTCGTGGTGACGCACCTCTTCATCCACTCAATCCACGCCAGCGGAAACCCCCTCTTTACCAAGGACGCCCAAATAAACGACCACTGGATCGAGTCATAAGCTTTGCTAAATTCTACCTTCCATAAAAAAGCCTTCTTCTTTTCTCTCTTCCAGGATGAAAGGATTTCCGATGCTACCACAAAACCTTCCAAGATATTCCTGCCAGGGACAAAAGCTGTCTGCACTGAGTCTATGATCCCACCCAGCGTCCTCCTCAATCTGTTCGCCAGAAGCTTAGCCACCACCAAGTAAATAGCATTCGAAAGAGCTATCGGTCTGTACTCCCGAATCTCCTCAACGCCCTCCCTCTTCGGCAATAAGAACATATAGAACTTGTTCAGTCTGTTAAATCCCGAGTTGCCCGTTCTAAACTCTTGCACCACTTGCATAACGTCTTCCTTCACCACCGGCCAGAACTCTCTGTAGAAGGCAACCGGGAAACCATCCGGCCCTGGACACCCATCCGCGTTCAGCCCCCAAACTGCCTCACGAACCTCATCCTCCTCAAAAGAACCCACCAAAAAATCCGCGTCTGCCTCCCTGATTTGTGGTATCCCAGATCCCAACCACCTCCACCTTCCCCCCCGCCTCCACCCCGTGAAATCTCTAAAATACCTTACAGCCGCCTCTCCCACCGCTTCCTTTCCTACAAACTCCTCCCCATCCACCACCAACTTGTCAATCCAGTTCCTCCTTCTCCTGCCCGACGCAGTCATATGAAAAAAGCGGGTATTGGAATCTCCCTCCTTCAGCCACTTCTGCCTAGATCTCACCCTCCACTCCACCTCCGCTTTCCTGTCTTCCTCCTGAATCACCTGAGTCAGTCTCGCTCTGTAAACCCTGTCATCTTCTGAAAGGAGCCCAACATCCTCTGCCCTGTCCAGGCATGTAATCGCAGTAAGAGCCTCCTCTTTCTTCCTCCCCCGTTCCTCCCTAACCCGCTTGATGTGGGACTTCAAGAAAAATCTCAAATCCTTCAACTTCGCTTCTAACCTGGCAGCCGCCGACCCATCCACCTGAGTAGACCTCCACCGTTCCTCAACCAAACCCCTAAAGCCCTCCTTCAAAAGCCACGCTTTGTCGAACTTAAAATAAGTGCCATGCCTCCATACCTCGTTCGACGTCCATATCAAGGGGGTGTGATCCGAGAACGGACGTTCCAAAGGTCTAACCTCCGCCATCGGGAACAACTCTGCCATCGCCGTCGAAACCAGAAACCTGTCAATACGGGATCG
Organism: Thalassia testudinum; assembly: GCA_037157565.1. Taxonomy (NCBI): domain Eukaryota; kingdom Viridiplantae; phylum Streptophyta; class Magnoliopsida; order Alismatales; family Hydrocharitaceae; genus Thalassia; species Thalassia testudinum. The sequence goes on from JAZHRO010000030.1 coordinate 43,212,080, forward strand.
TTGCCCTCCCGCATTCCTCCATGTGTAGAGACACGACAACGGAAGCATATCAATCAGCCCCTGGTCTGCCACAAAGTCCGCAAACGCCTCAGAGCCCTGGTCCAATCCCCCTCGGTCGCCCGGTCTGTCCTCAGCCCGCAGAGTAACATTAAAATCCCCACCAATCAGCCAAGGGACCCCTTGGAAAGCTGCTGCAGCCTGGTTCAGATCTTCCCACAAGACCCTCCGACCCTCCGTCGGGCCATAAACCGAGGAGAGGAGCAAACACGTGTCATCCCGGTGTCTCTGAAGTCTGACAGTGACAACGTTGGATCCAATCATAGAGTCCAGCAAGGAGAACTCCCTCCACCCCACAACAATTCCCCCCGCACTCCCAACCGCATCCAGGGCTAGGAAACCCCCACATCTCTCTCCCCCCACCTCCCTCCACAACCTTCCATCACAGCTTCCCAACTTCGTCTCTTGGAGAAAGACCACATCAGGCCCCCATCTCTGAATATACCCCCGCAGAACCGCTCTTCTCGACGGATCATTCAGACCCCTCACATTCCAAGATAAGACCTTAGTCATGTGGTCCTTCGGGAAACGCCTCCAGACGTCAGCCGTCTAAACCCCATCATCTCTGCCACGACATTCTCCTCCTCATCCAGCAAACGACATCGGTCCTCCGAGTTTCCCTCACCATCACATACCTCAATTCCACGTCCCACAGCTACCAAATCCCCAACAGCCTCGAAAACCTCTTCGCCGGCACCAGCCCCCAGCAGCTCAGCCTCACCCCCAAGCTGCCCAGCCGCCTCCGTCATTCCCTTCCCCGCCTTCGCATCCCCCAGCTCCCCATCTCCACCACCAGCCTCCGCCGCCTGCCTCCCCTCTGCCAGCCCAGGGAACCCCGGAGCAGACAGGTCCCCGTCGCCGCCCTCAGCAGACGCCGCCGCTGACGACGCAACACCACCAGACGTTCCCAACCCCTCCGGCGAACGGCGTCGGTCGACCCCAACCTTCCCCCCAGACGGGGTCCTCCGAGCCAACCCCCTACGGTATGACCACCGCGGCCGATAGAGGAGTTTCTGCGACCCGGCCGTCTTCCGCTCCCATCGTCGTCCGCTCCCCTCCCCGCCAATCACCACCAGTGCTGCCGCCCGGTCCTGACCAGCCCAGGAGAGCTTTGCAACCCCTCCAGCAGCCTTTTGCCCCTCCTCCGCAGAAACCAAGGGACGCGGGGACGAGCACGCAAAGGGATCCGACCCGGCTACAGCACCGGAGCCCCCAAAACCTGTAACCGGGTCGCGCTCACTCGACTTGAGACCGCCCCCCGCCACCTCCTCAAGAGCAGGAGCCCGCGCGTCGACACCGACACTCCCACATCCAGCGGGGCTGCCCAAATTCAGCGTTGCATTCAATTCCCCCGCCTCCTCCGCCGAAACCGCAGCGGCCCTCTGCATTCCCGCAGCATCGTCTGCCACTGAATGCGCCACGGGAATCGCGTTCACCCCGAGATCCCCGCCATGATCTCCGCCATGACCTTCGGTCTTCCCAAAAACAGTCCGGCCCACCTCCGCCCGTCTGCCGCCATCGCCACCACACGTCGCCGCCGCTCCGCCATCCACCACCTCAGCAAAGGACCTAGGGTTCTCAGAACCCCAGGAGACTCGGAGGAGCCAGGCGGAACTTCCCCACCGGAGCACCGATCTCTCCACCAACCGCCGCCCCGGCTTCGCCTCCACCCAAGCCTCGATTCGCGACAGGTCCGCCTCCTACAAGCCAGTGTCGCTACACCTGCGCAGCCTCGCAAATGGGGCAACCACTGCTGCGACCACCTCCACCGTGCGGAGGAAAAGCGGGACCCCCTCAATCAGGACCCTCCTCGCGCCAGACGGCGGCCTCTCCGCCAACGCCCCATCAGACCTGACCGGCCACCAACATCTCACCACACCCTCGCCACAACGGAGCACCCTGAAGACCAGCCGCCCCAGCTCCACTCGGCTCAGCCCCAGCAACACCATCCGCCCTCCACCCAGAGAAGCCACCCTCACCCGACCCCTGTCAGCCCCCAAGTAGGCGGCGATTGCCTCCCTCAGGGTCTCCACCTCCACCAAACCCTCCAAGACCACCGCAACCAACGCCGAGGCCAGCTTTCCTTCCAGTTCTCCCAACTCCTCCGACCACGGCGCTTCGACCTCCACGAGGGGCGCACCCACCGGAGGGGGCAGAGGCGTCTCCCCTCTCCTCGAGGAAACCACCTCACCCGACCTCCGTCGCCCACAGCCCGATCTCCGGTGACCCAGAACGCCACAGCGCAGGCAGCGCACCGGGTCCCTGCACACCGCCGCCAAGTGCCCCTCCCCAAGGCACTTGAAGCACCTCACCGGCACCGCCTCCCTCGGCCTCCCGCCCACCACCGTCCAGCCTGGGCCAACTCTCCCTGCCCCGATCGCCAGACCTCTCTCTCTCATATCGCCCTCTCTAAAACAACACAACTCTTTTCCACTCATGAAGGAGGGCGGCGACGATCCCCAGCGGCCAGGGTTAGTCTCGGTGGGCCCCCGCGAGTAACAAACTGTTACTGAAGTAGCTTCTTCATCTCCTTTATGCCTTGCCTGTCACTGTCAGTAAGAAGTATGCCATCCACATAAATGACAAGTATGATTGTACCTTTCTTTCCATGCACTATAAAAATAGAGTGATCGGCAGAAGATCTAGTGAAACTATAATCCTGAACCACCCTACCGAACCTCTCAAACCAGGCTCTGGGACTTTGTTTCAGACTATAGATAGCCTTCTTCAATCTACACACTTTCTAACACTCCCCCTAAGCAGGAAACCCTGGTAGCTACTTCATGTAGACTTTCTCCTCCAAATCGCCATACAGAAAGGTGTTCTTGGTATCAAGCTGATGAGCAATCCAATGCTTATTTACAACAAGTGAAAGTAGGATTCAACCAGAATTGAGATGAGCCACTGGGGAGAATGTTTCAAAGTAGTCAACTCTGAACGTCTGAGTGTAGCCTTTGGCAACTAAATGTACCTTGTATCAATCCATGGTGCCATCTGGATGACACTTGAGGGTAAACACCAATCTACACCCCACAACAATAGTACTTGGGAGGAGATCAACAAGGTCCCATGTGCCATGGGACTGTAAAGCAGCTGTCTCCTCTTCCATTGCCAAGTTCCAGGATTGATCTTGGAAGGCTTCATGATGATCCTGTGGTACCTGTACACTGTCAATAGTCAGAGAGAATTGGCACCCAATTGCAAATAAATTGTCAAGTGACAAACTAAGATACAAAATATTTGGCACACTATCGTGGAGCCTTCCTTTGTGCAATAGGAAGATCCAGAGTTGTGTCCGAAGTAAAAGTAGGTACCTGGTCCTCAGACAAGTCACCAGCAGTTGGTGGGGATTGAGCAGAAACAATAAACAAAGGCTCTTCCACCTGAGTGACATCCTGAACCCTGCATTGAAAATGTTTAGGAAAAGTGTCTGTATCTAGAATCTCAGGATGACACGAAAAAGGACCAAGATTAGGATGAGTAGCCCTTGTAATGGGTGGCTCATTTGACTGTGGTGGATTAGATATGACAGGAAGAGAAATATCAGTAGATGAATTAACAAGTTCTCCTTATCTCAGGTGGTAAGGAATCTTCTAAAAAAAAGTAACATCACCAGAAACAAAATTTCCGTGAAATAGGATCATAATAGCAGCATCCTTTTTGAGTTTGAGGATAACCAAGAAATATGCATTTCACAGAACGATGAGAAATTTTATCAACTTAGTGAAGATGGACAAAACACATAGCTAAAGATAATCGGAGTAATAGAGAAAATATCTTTACTAGGGAATAACATGGAGTAGCGAGTTTTACCCCCTAAAATAGATGAACAAACACGGTTCATCAGATACGTGGCGGTAAGGACAACATTGGCCCAAAAGTCTGAAGGAACATTCATTTGAAACATAATGGAACGAGCAACATCAAGCATCTAAGTTTACGTTCAGCTAGCCCATTTTGTTGGGAAGTATAAACGCAAGTAGTCTGGTAAACTATCCCCAAGGACTTAAAAAAGGCAGTAGTCTTGGCATTCACAAACTTCAAATCATTATCACCTTGGAAAATTTTGATAACAGTAAAAAACTGAGTCTTTATTTCAAATATAAATTTGTTGACAATATCAAAGTCTTTGAACTTTTTTTTCATCATAAAAATCCGTGACATCCTGGTATAGTCATCGACAAGAATAAGAAAATACCAAAAGCCTCTCATGCTCTTAACCCTACAAGGGCCCAAACATTAGCATGAACTAAAGCAAAAATTCACGTAGCTTTTTTATGCTGTGGTGGAAAAGAACTATGGTACTTGCCTAACTGACAAGCTTTACACCTAAAAACCTTAGGAAAAAATAACTCAGGAAACTGACAGCGTAAAACATATAAACTGGCATGATCAAGACGAAAGTGCCACTGAAGAGTAGAGGTGGCACACAACATCAACACTGAAAGATGGGGGGACATGAAGGTAGTAGAGCCCGTTCTGCTCAAGTCCTCCACCAATCTGCCTCATCATCTGGAGGTCCTGCATAAAGAAATATCGATCATGGAACACAGCCTGGCATCTTAATTTCTTTGTAATTTGGCTAATAGATATCAAATTGAGAGCAAATTTAGGAGCATCCATAACATTGGAGAGTTGTAAAGTGCTATAAATAAAGATGTTTCTAAGTCTAGTCATCGGTGACAAACCACCATCTGCCACCTTGACCTGAAAAGGTGTAGCGAGGTTTCGTAGAGAAGAAAACAAGGTCGTGTCATCAGTAATGTGAGAGGATGCACCTGAGTCCACAAGCCAAGCGAGAACTTGGGAATTAACCAACATCGCTGACGTACCTGCAAACCTCTGAACAGTAGCAGTAGATGCCTGGGAAGCCATGAATCACTGGTAATCAGCCCTAGAAATTGTCATCTAGCTATCATCCTCCTGCATTTAGGTAGTCTCTTTTGTAGATACCTGATGGGCACGTAGATCCATACCTTGTGGGTAATCGTGCTTCACCCATCATCGGTCGATAGTGTGTCTATTCCTGTAACATTACTCACAGAAGAATGAACTTTGATCACGTCCATCTGCACCACCACCATGAGCTCTGCCACCTCTCCCTGAATTTCCTCTACCACGACCAACAGCAACTATGGCAGAGGCATCAGTAGTGGGCACGTGATTCAAGATGGCAAGCCTAGAAAGATAAGCATAGATCTACTCTGGTGTAGGGATCTCATCCATGGTCCTGAATTAATCTTTGATTACCTTGTACTCGGTGCCAAGACCAAACATAAGCTAAATAGAGCAGATAGCTTCTCTTTGCTTGGCTATAACAGAAGCGTTCGTACAGATAGGTTGGTATACATCTTGCTCGACCCACAGATTCCCCATGGAGCCTTAATATTTAGATAAGGACATGATGCCTTTTCGAAGATTGTGAATGTCCACAACTATGTACAATCTAGTATTATTACTTATGTGAGAGTGTATCTCATGAAGTATTTCCTACATCTTCTTGGCTGAAGCATGAGCCATGACCTACTTGGTGATGGTCTGGGTGACACTGTTGAGAAGATAAGTAGCCACTCAATTGTTGTCTGCCTCCTAATCGACAGACTTAACAGTAGGAACATCGGTCAAGATATATTTCTTCTTGTTGGATCTGACAAACCAGGAGGTGGATTAGAGCAAGAAGTTGGATCCATCCAACTTAATTGATGCCCCCTGCATGTGAGGTGGAGTGCTTGTGGTAGAACTGTTCCCCATCAAGTTACTCACAGTTTCCTTCTGATCCCTCATAGCACCCAGAGCTGAGATCCACAAAGAATCACTGATCGATATGTCTGAAAATTAGACCATGTACCCTATTGGTACTTTACAAAAATAACTTTTGCACACATTAGGGCATAGAAGAGGCCCTGGCGGTGCCCTACAAAGTGCTGCACTCTTGTGAATGCCTTGCTACTGTAGAAAGGACCGGAAACTCGCAGCCCTACACCTAGTTGCACATTGTAGGGTCTCCCCCGAAAGAAGATTCGAAGATAGGAAGACCGAAAACCAATCCTAAACCCTAAACACTAGGGCATAGAAGAGGCCCTAGCGGTGCCCTTCAAAGTGCTGTGCTGTTGTGAACGGCTTGCTACTATAGAAAGGACCAGAAACTCGCGGCTCTACTCCTTGTAGCGCACTGTAGGGTCTCCCCTGAAAGAAGATTCGAAGATAGGAAGACCAAAAACTAGTCCTAAACCAACACCACCCTTAACAGGAGTAAAGGGGCGGCGCTAGACCAATTAGAGGGATTGGGGCGACGGCGTTGGAGGCCTACAGGGCATGCAGCGGCACTGCTGCAGGTTCGGATTGGCCTGTAGCGTTGCTGCCAGTCTGTGGAGGACGAGATGGCCTGCGGCAACGGCGCTGCTAGCTTGGGGACCGACCTACGGTGTTGTTGTTGGTCTGTGGAGGTTGAGATGGCCTGCAGTGGCAGTGCTATTGGCCTGGGAGGTCAGCGGTGCCGCTGAGGAGAGATAGAGAGGGTTTTGGTGGGATACCAGGGCCCCGATCTAGGACTATTGCTCTGATATTATGTTGGGTTCTAAATGATGTAATCTTTATTCTGAGAGACCCTAGGCCTTTATATAGAGGGGAACTAGAGCAAGAAATTATAGGACTGCCCTTTCACTTACAATATGAAAAGTAATAACTTACGCCCATACATAGCTCAACAGACATGCATGATCTAACTTGAAGGAGTACATGGTAGACGCTCCCCCTTCCGACGTAGTTGAGGTTGGAGCACGTGTATCGATTTCTTCACGCACATGCTTTGTCTTCAACAAGAGTTGATTCCAAGCATGAACTTTAATTGAATTGGAACTTGAACACGAAAATACTTCAACTGAATTGGATACTTTACACTGGGGCACATTCCCAAGCATGAGCAGTCTCCCATCTCTAGAGAAAAAGCTCCTCATACTAGGAGAAGAGGAGAATTGGGTCTAGACATTTACAGATGGGGCTAAGCCTATGGCTCAGTTTCCCCACCACTCAAAGCTTTCTGTCAGGCTAGGTACCGAATGATAGACAATACTTTTGTGACTTTTGTATTGGTCGCAATTGCAGGAATAGCAGACGAAGATCGTAGAAGTAGTGACCACATATGGGAAACATTTCCAAGCAGCAGTAGAGGAGGTATTGCTCAGTAGAATTTTTTTTCCTCCAATTTTACAGATTAACAGCAATAGTCGTACTAGCAACAACAGTGGTAGAGGCAACAATAGCAGATGCGATAGCAACAAGATTGACAACATCATTAAGGGTCGCTAGAGGCATAAATTGCCAAACGAAGTTCGCAACTCAATAGGAGTGCACCAAATTGGTTGCTGAGGCCACCTTGGTTTCGTTGGCATTGGAATCGTGACCGGAGGCTCTACCCAGGTGTCTTTTCTACTAGATCTGGCCTTGTGGCGTCCATATTTGGTCACTAGAAGGGAAGAGGGGGTTCACCGGACCCCAGGATACCCTCCATGGAGAAACAACAGCAGCACTAGTTGCAGAAATATGGCAACAGAAGTAGAAGTAACCACAACAACAACATCAAGGGCCGTTGGAGGGTAGTGGTGCCAGTAGGATGGTTGTCGAAGGTGGGCAACCCCAATGACTAGTTGTCAAGGCCCTCCAGTAGGTTAAAGACGAACAATAGAAGCTTCCTTGGGTTTGGTAGAGGTTGTGGTCTTCCCAAGAACTGCTCTGATATCATGTGGAGTTTGGTGGAATATAAGCTTTCATTTACGAAACTCAATAATAAAATATATTATTTGGTCCCTTTATATAGAGAGGGTACCAATCCTAATTCTATTACAAAAGGAAATAAACTAATTCTCTCCAAATCCCATCAAATATCTAATAATCCTAACATATCTCTAATAACTTTTTAAAACTAAACATAGAAAACACAAAATAGGAAGTGGATAATTTCCACTCCATATGTTGGACACGTTGGATTTTCTCCAATAAGGAAAAAATAAACTTTAAATTTGAAACTTTGCATGAGCTAATAGGATACCGCATGGAAACTACAAACTCATGTACAATTAAAAAAAAAAATTCTAATCCAATCCAATATGAAATTTTAGGGATTTGATTGGATTGGATTAGACCTTACAACATATTAGATTGGATTGCAAAAAGCTCAATCTGAAGAGTGTAATTTTTTTTAAAGTGAAAGGGTGGTTATCCGTGCGATAACCACCCAAAATCATTAATAAAACTCACCAATTACAACATCAAAAGTTACAAGGTGAACTCTTAAAACACAATATGGGAGGAGATGAAGGCTACAAGATTTTCAACATAAGATGTCTCACCTCTAAACACCACCTCATTGCTAGCCAACTACATCCCCCAAAGCACTGTCAACACCTTAACCCTCTCCTTCGACCTGAAAATGATTCCACTACCCCGAACATTTCCCCTTTGGAAAGAAGCCCAATACTCATTAAGAGAACTGCAATCAATCCAATCCACTCCCAAAGCCCGCCACACCTGCACAACGAAGGAGCATCCAAAAAAATCCGATTTATGGGTTTACTAAAATCCGATTATTGTGCATCCCTTCTGGATATGATTAGTGTTTCACATTCTTTATTTTCAATATTCTAGCATACTTTATTTTTTGAAAATGTTCTAACCTACTTTATTGCAGAGGCCGAAAATGGAATCCCCTGCGGAAGAGGTTGGATAGCTTTGATTACACTGTAGAAGAGCATGTTGTTGGTTCACTTCTCTTTACGCCTATTTTACTCTTGCTACCAACAACTTCTGTCTTCTATATATTCTTCACTATCTTGAGCTCCTTCATCAGCTTCACCTGCATTTTAATTGAAATAATGATATCATTGCTACATGCTACCCCATATGCCGAAGTTCTGATGTGGATGCTGAGGAAAGGAAGATTTCCCTCTGGAATCTGGTTTGAAATTTTGCCAACTTGTAATTCCAGGAGTATGGTCAGTCATGTTTCAGCTTATCATCATCCTCCATCTAGCCTGAGTACATTGGACAAAAATCAAAGTCATTCTGGGGAAACATCAATTTCGGTATCAGTTCTGCATAGTAATTATGCCAGTATTGGTAAACTCTTAGACCTTTGATTTGAAGTATATCCTAAATTCATGCTTTTTGGTAACTTCTGAAATTACTGGAACATTGTGGATGGTTATATATGATTTAAACAATGGCCTTTTTACTGATGAAACAATGGCTCTCTACTGATATATAAACCTGTTAGGTATTTGAGTTGTCATTTTCATACATCTGGAAGAGCTCCAAATCCTTTGTGATACATATAGCCTTTTTCATTTGAAGATTTTTTCTTGATGGAGTTGAAGAAATCGTTTGATTTGAAGGAGAAACAGTCATTCTCTCTCTTTCCTTCAAAATTCTCCCCTCAATGAATACTGTTTCCTTTCTCTGCGCCTTTATAATTGGCTCTATGTGGGCCTCCTTTGGTCAAGTTATGTTCTTTCTAATTAGAGAAGGCAACTATCCTCTTAGAAAGAAGGAATACTTTAAGGGGAGATTATATGCACAAGGAAGAATTACAAGAGTGCAGAAAAGAAAGAGTCTGGTAAAGGTGAAAAGCTATTAAGGAGCCACCCATTGAGAAAAGGGGAAGAAATGGAATGAAGTAGGGCAATGAGATGGTTAATAGAGAGAAAAATTGAGGAACGAGAGATGAAAGAGAAAGGTGTTCGTATGCAAGGTTTTAAATATCGATATCGATGTCATATCGATAAGTCAAAAAGGGGATGTGTTGCTAATATTGGTGAATTTTGGGAAAATTACTTAGAAAAGGTCCAAAATGACGTAAACTGTCATAAATTTAATGAAAATTAACATTTTAATAAATAATACATGCATGAAGAAATGTGTAAAAGACGAAAATAAAAATTTTTGAATGAAAATATAATAGAAATATGTTAAACCATAGTGATTTAGGCCACAAATTATCACCTAATTGGAGATTAATTAGGGATCTTGCCTAAATAATATGTAGACCACATTAATTTATGCAATAATCAAGTGTAACATATGATTTAACCTCGGTATGAATAGTAACCGAGGTTAAATCGAGGTGATTTAGGTTTAATGATGCAAAAAAATGGTAAGATTAAGGTGATTTCCTTGTTAAGAGATGAATAAGGACTCCAAATCACTTAATAATTGAGGTGAACGAATCGGTGAACGCTCACAGCAGGTAGCAACAGAGAACGAAGGAGAGGAGAGGAAGAAAGTAAAGAAAGAGAAGACTATAGAGTAGCTGCAGAGGTATCATCCAATGCCATCAGAGGTTAGCAATATTTAGGAAAAAATGCATATATGTGCTTTAGTTTCGATAATTATCGTCAACACACATTGACATGGGCAATATTTCTCCTGACATTATGGAAAAAGACATTTTGGCAATGTTGACACAAGTATTGTTGGCGATATCAACATATCGGTGACATTGCAAATATGTCGTGACATCTTTTTAATTGCTCGAAAGACGTTTTTATGAGATTTATATCAACCACATCGATATTCCCCAATATTTAGGGATATCGATCAAGACCCATTGATATGGGTTAGTTATCGTTGATATCCTGAAAAAAGATTCCCGTGATATCGATATGAGTCATGTTGGGGATACGGATATATCGCCAATATATCACTGATATATTTTTTTTTGAAAAATGAAAGGGTAGTTATTCAAAATGATAACTGCTCAAATATATTAAAGAGAAAACCAACAGCCAACACCAAAACAAGGGGCAAACACCAAGACCCCTCACTCACAAGGACTCACTCCAAAGCTTAAGCAAAACAAGAATAGACTTCACAAAATTCTCTACATAAGGTCTCTGCTCTCTGAAGACGACAACATTCCTTCCTAACCAGACACCCCAGAGGACCGCCAGTGGTCTGGCCCTCTCCTTCTTCGTATGGAAGACTTTCTGCCCAGCATTACCCCCTCCACCTCTATAATTGCTCCAAAAATCATCAAAAGACCGATAGTTCCACCACCTCGCTCCCACATGGCTCCAAATCTGCACGACAAACGGGCAAGAGAAGAAAAGGTAGTCAACATTCTCCTCTTCACCTCCACACAATGGGCAAACTTTACTCTCTCCAGGAGCCCATCTCGCCCTCCACACCTTAGTTATGAGTCTTCTCCTCCTAAGCAGCCAAACAAAAATCTTGACCTTCAAAAGACAAGCCGCCTTCTAAACCTGTCTGCAATCTCTCACCAGATCCAAATCACTAGGGGGACTCCCGCCGGACAATCTCCTGTACGCAGCCCTCACCGAGAAATCACCTTCATCCCAACCAAACATATCATTTCCGGATGTCGGCTGCAGACCTTCTAACTCTTCAAGCAATCTCTGGAAGTCGTGAATTCTCACATCTGAAAGATTCACTGCAAAAGACGGACACCATCCACCTCCCTAAACTTCAGCCACAGACGCCTCTTTGCTCGGAGACAGCAAGAGGTCTTGGAAATCTTTTAGAGAGTGCACTTTACCCTGTCCAATCATCCTGTTAAAACTTGAAGATCTCCCCCGTCCCCACCACCAGTACAAAACAGTTCTGCATCTTAGGAGCCATCGTCGACAAACCTTTCAAGAAGTGAGAAGCATCCCTCGGTGGGGATATAAGGAGATTCCAACGTAGTGGGCCACCATAAGCCGTCCTGAAAACCCTTTCCATCAAATCCTCCCTACTCTCCAAGAGGCCCCCAACCCACTTCACCAACAGGCTATCATTTGACCTCCCCAAATCCCTCACCCCAAGCCCCCCCTCTTCTACCGGCTTGTAAACCTCCTCCCACGCCACCAACTTGGCACCAAGCCCATTTGACCCCTGATTGGATCAGAAGAAATTCCTCATAAGCCTCACCATCCTCAAGACGACCTATCGGGGCAACTTCAGGACAGAGGTGAAATACGATGGCATTGCCGCCAGAATCACCTTGAGCAAAACCAACCTTCCACCCCTCGACAAAAGCTTAGACGCCCATCCCGCCAACCTCCCCTCCAGCCTCTCCATCAGGGGAGCCCAATCCTGCACCAGGATCCTACCATCTGTCAGTGGCAAACCCAAATATTTGATCGGTAGCTTCACCTGTGCTGTGCCAAGACCCATGCTACACTCTCTCGCCTTCGCCTCCGTCAAATTAAAAGGGACAAAACCTGATTTAGACAGGTTAATCTGCAAACCTGAAGCCTCACCAAACAAAAAAAGCAGAATCTGCATCCTCCTGGCTTCCACCTCCTTACCTTTTATAAAGAAAATCGTATCATCCGCATATTACAACAATAGGATGCTCGTCCCATCTCCCAAAGAGAAATCCCTCACCAAGTTTCTCTCACAAGATTTCTTTGCCGCTCTCGCAAGTGCATCTGCCACTATAACAAAAAGCATCGGAGCCAATGGGCATCCCTGTCTCACCCCCCTTCTCGGCTGAATCCAACCCCCTGCGGGTTTCCATTGACAAGAACCGAGAAAGACATCGTAGTGACACACCTCTTCATCCACTCGATCCACACGGGTGGAAAACCCCTCTTCATCAAGGAGGCCCAAAGGAATAACCATTGCACTGAGTCATACGTCTTGCTGAAATCAACCTTCCACATGAAAGCCTTCCTCCTACTCTTCCAAAACGACAGGATCTTCGAAGTCACCACATACCCCTCCAAAATGTTCCTGCCAAGGACAAAAGCCATCTGTACCAGATCCACAATCCTCGCCAAGGTCTTCTTTAGCCTATTCGCCAAGATTTTAGCCACAATCAGGTAGATAGCATTTGAGAGAGCTATCGGCCTGTACTCCTGGATCTCCTCCGCACCCTCCTTCGGCAATAAGAACAAGTAAAACTTGTTCAATCTGTTGAAGCCCGAATTTCCTTCTCTGAACTCCTACAATACCTGCACCACATCCTCCTTCACCACTGGCCAAAACTTCTTATAAAAGACAACTAGAAAACCATCCGGACCTGGACAACCATCAGCATTCAACCCCCAGATTGCTTTATGAATCTCATCTTCCTCAAATGGACTTGTCAAGAACTCCGCATCCCTGATTCGTGGCACCTCGGATCCCAACCATCTCCATCTTCCCCTCTACCTCCTCCCGGTAAACTCTCTGAAGTACCTCGCAGCCGCCCCTCCCACCGCCTCTCTTCCCACAAACTCATCCCCTTCCACCACCAATCTATCGATCCAGTTCTTCCTCCTCCTCCCTGATGCCGCCATATGAAAATATCGAGTGTTAGAATCGCCCTCTTTGAGTCACCTCTGCCTGGATTTCACCTTCCACTCCACTTCCACCTTCCGATCTTCCTCTTATATCACTTGCAAGCACTTCACTCTGTTTACCCTGTCTATTTCGGAAAGGAGGCTAACATCCTCAACCAAGTCTAGCCTTGCAATCTCACTGAGAGCTTCATCTTTCCTCTTCCCGCGCTCCTCCTTAATTTGCTTCTTATGGACCTTGAGGAAGGACCTCAAATCTTGCAGTTTAGCTTCCAATCTAGCAGCTGCCGAGCCATCCACGTGAATAGATCTCCATCTCTCTTCCACCAGCCCCCTAAATCCCTCTTCAAGGAGCCAAGCTTTGTCAAACTTAAAATATGTTCCATGCCTTCAGCCATCATTCGTCACCCACAGGAAGGGAGTGTGGTCCGAGAATGCCCGCTCCAGGGGCTTAACCTTCGCCACAGGGAAAGTCTCTGCCATCATCGTCGAGACGAAGAATCTATCAATCCGAGACCGTTGCCTGCTAGAACTCTTCCAGGTGAAGTGGCAGGAAGAGGGCGGCATGTCAACCAACCCATGCGTCGCAACAAAACCCTCAAAGGCCTCAGAGCCCTGGTCCACCCCTCCACGGCCATCCGGTCTATCCTCCGTAAGCAAAGTGACATTAAAATCACCTCCAATCAGCCACGGGGTCCCCTGATGTGCCGCCACGACTTGGCCCAACTCCTCCCACAGAGCTTGTCTCCACATACTATCAGACGGACCATATACCGAGGAGAAGAGCATGCAGAGATTGTCCCGATGCCTCTGCAACCTGACAGTAACAACATGGGACCCGACCGTTGAGTCCAGCAAGAAGGCATCTTCCTTCCACCCAACAACAATCCCACCCACTCTTCCAATCACATCAAGGGCCAAGAACTCCCCAAAACCACTCCCCCCGACCTCCCTCCATAATCTCTGGTCACAGCTCCACTTAGTCTCCTCGAGAGACACCACCTTAGGTCCCCACCTTTGAATATAACCACACAACGTTGCCCGTCTGGAGGGGTCATTCAATCCCTTCACATTCCACGAAAGGACCCTAGTCATGGAGAAATTCGGGAGACTCCACCTTGCATCGTGCGCCTGAATCCCATCTCCGCAGCCACCCTGCCAACCTCCCCTTCCTCCATTTCCTCAGGCCGATCGGACATCCCTATTGCACCTGCTCCCCTACCAGCGGAACGTCCACCTCCTCAGCCCGCACCACCTCCTCACCAGCCACCCCCAACTCCGTCGGACCCTCCTCAGTCCCAGCGTCTCCTCCAGCCCCAGCTACCCGCTGGCTGTCATCGCCACCACCAGCCACTGCCGCATACCCCGCATCACCTCTGCCACCCATCGAACCCTCCGTCGACCTTCCCCCACGCCTACCAGTCGGCGCATCGACGCCAATCACCACCTTCCTTCGAAGCTGGTCATCCCCCACCTCGCTCTTGGTCGGAGTGGCCATGGCCCTCCTCCGATAGGTCCACCTTGGCTTGTACGTGAGCCACTGCAATAGAGGCTTCATCGGCCTCCACCTCTGCATGCGCATCACCATCCCATCTGTGTCGCCCGTCGCCACCTGGTCGATTCGACAGAGATCGCGTCGAGGGCTCTCCTCCAGGTCCCTCCGGCCGTGGCCACCACTCGAAGCATGTCCCGGACCCTCGCGTGAAGAGGAGCCCGACTCATAAACCCCTCTGAAACCTTCTTTTCCCACCTCCAGATCCGGTTCGCTCGACTCGAATCTGCCAAGAGAACGCACCTTTAAAATTTGATCCACCTCAGCAGGGTTCTCCATCTTTAGCGCTGCAGAATCCTTCAGTACCTCCACCGCAGATCCTGTAGTTCCATCTGAGTCCTTTGCCTGCTCGTCTGCCATCGATCCGAATCCGCCAAGAGAATGCACCTTTAAAATCTGATCCACCTCAGCAGCGTTCTCCGTCTTTAGCGCTGCAGAATCCTTCAATACCTCCACCGCAGATCCTGTAGTTCCATCCGAGTCCTTTGCCCGCTCGTCTGCCATTGATCGCGCCGCGGGGATCACAACGGTCGCGCCATCATCGCCGTGATCTTTCGCCTTCCCAAAAATAGTCTACCCCCTGACTGCCCGTGCGTCGATTCCGACGCCAAGATTCGCTGTCGCACCGCCAGCTACCGCCTCAGCAAAAGACCGAGGTCTCCCAACCTCCCACGAGACCCGAACCAGCCATGAGGAGCTCCCCCATCTCAGGACAACCTTTTCCGCAATCTGCATCCTCGACCTCATCTCCACCCATGCCCTGAACCTCGACAAGTCCTTCGATCCCAGACCCAAACTCTTACAGCTCTGGAGCCTCACAAACGGAGCGACCACCGCTGCTGCCACCTCCACTGTACGGAGGAAGAGAGGGACCCCCTCAATCACCACACTCTGCCTTGCGCCAACCGGTGGCCACTCCTCCATGGCCCCATCCGACCTCACCGGCCACCTCCATCTCACCACGCCTCGGCCACACGACAACTCCTTGAATGCTAGGCGCTGCAGCATCTTCGGTCCGAGCCCCAGCAGCACCAAGCAGCCACTCCTGAGAGACGCAACTCCAAAGGTCTCCCTTCCGATCCCCAAGAACGAAGAAACCACCTTTCTCAAGTACCCCAAACCCACCTCCCCTTCTAGCGCCACCACAATCAAAGCCGCCGCCAAACTCCCCTTCAGGGCCCTGATCTCCTTCGACCATGACGCTTCAACCTCCACGAGAGGCGTCCCCTCTGGTGGAGGTGGCAACACCCTAGCCTTCCCCATAGAAACCCCACTGACAGGCTCTCGGAAACGGCGTCGTGCCTGCCTATGTCCGAGACCTCCGCACTGCAGACACTTCACCGGCTCCCTACAACTCTCCGCAAAGTGCCCCCTCCCGAGGCACTTGAAGCAACGCACCAGCTCCACACCCCTCCGCGACCTCCTCTTCACCGCCATCCAACCAGATCCATCCCCCTCCCACCCACGCGTTCCCCTTCTCGCGCTCCCCCTCTCGCTCATCGCTCTCCTTTCACTCTGTTTAAGACAAATCAATATCACTGATATATCATTTCCATGTTCGTGTGGGTGGGTAGTAAAAAGGGGGATGCTTCAGGGCCTGTGGTGAGAAAGGTTGGGTTTTCAATGGACTGTTATAGGACAGTAGATCGTTTTGTCGAGGAAAACCTTAGGATGTGAGGAGATTCTTCTTCCAATGTTTAAGAACTTCCGGACCTAGCTAAATGGAAAAGAAGGAAACAAAAAGGAAAGCTCTCAGGCTTGGCACTGTCATGCTGCCTTTTAATCTTATGATTTCTTTCTTTGCATGACATGCAAGCATATCTTTTATTTGCGTAGCTTCTTTTACCAATATTGTACTATACCCTATAATTGTTGACAAGGAGCGAATATGGCATGTGTGCTGTGGGTAAGGAAAGAAGTGGCATCATATCAAGATCTATGACTCATTTGAGCATCTAGAAGCACCAGTATATTAATGAATGGCAATGTGGGTGCCTGCTGTGATTGAGGCCCCTGATTTATCCACTTTGAAAGTCATAAAAATTTATTATTTCAATTTGCAATATAAAAAAATGTATTCATTTTCTCGTAAGGTTATTTGCATTCTTTTTTTTTTTTTGTAGAAGAAGGTTATTTGCATTCTTCAGTTACCTTTTCCCTGTTGTCAACAATTTTTCAAAGAATTCGCTACCACATGGAAAGTACATGGTAATAGGTGCATCAATATGGCATATTTGGAGGGGATGGGATACTCAGAGGTGCGGTGGTCAGCTAGATGAGGTAGAGCATATTGTGAAATGGATTGTTGGTGATTTTGAGCTGGTATCCTGTTAGTACAGCATTGTATATCAGAAAAATAGTCATGATGACTTATAGTAGGCTTTCTTTTTTTATTACAATATAGTAAGGGGTCTCCATACCCGATTGTGCATTTTTTTGGAGGATTAACCTACAGTTTGGGCTCAAAAAAAAGCACACATTCTTATTCATTTTATTTGCGCCTTGAAAATACAGCCCTTTTTCCCTTCCTCTTGTTAATATCTCTACCACCATTACCATTCGAAAAACAAAAAAAACTCTGCCACCATCATCCTCAATGACCACTCTTTGGAGATGAGTTCTGCATCAATGGGATGTCATTGAATTCAAGCTACGGAGTATTTATAGCAACAAAGCCCTCGAGCAGCACTAGCAGCATCAACCAATGCTCACCTTGCCATTCACTGAAAAATTGGCCATTTCCTACTACTACTACCTGTGTTGCCACCCATTACAAGGCTGCTTGGTCTATCCGGGAAGTGGACCTACAAGAGAAGGGAGGAGAGGACAGTGAGGACAGGATGGCCGATATTAGTAAGATACTCTTGTCAGATGGATGGATTTTGGATTTCTGATATGTTTTGAGCTTGCTTCAAAAGAATGAGAAAAAAGTGACATCACATGAAGAAAGCCACATATGCTTTTCTCATCCCACATCATAGTGAGGAAGAGGTGCATTCACGTGAGAGAAAAATAGCAATGCTTCTGAACAAGCTTAGCTTGGTGTGCGAGTATTGTGGGGATAAGGTCAGGTATGTGGCTTGGGGAAGCAAAAACAAAGCAGGGCCTCCCGTGCTCTTTTTTTTTGTGTGTGTGTTGCTTTGTTCTGTGTTTGGCAGTAGTTTTTTCTTTTTCCTTCTTTTTTTTGTGTTTGTGGATGCATGCACATGCGTGTTGGGTAGGGGAGGGATGGGGCATATGTGGAACTAGTGCACCCCCTGTGCTTTGCACAGGAATATGGACAACAAATTGATATGCATTAAGTACCAACAGATTGTCAAGAGATTACACTTCCCCTTCTCAAAAAAAAAAAAAATCAAATATTCATTTAAACTTCCTATGCCATATAAGACTGTCACACATGTTATACTTTTGACACCTTTACACCTGTTGTATATAACAATTGGTGGCTTCCCCTCTAATGTCTTGTGCACCTACACTTTGATCTTGCATAATGATGGAATTGGTTGAAGAATTCACAATTCATATAAATATTCTTATCATCATTCATGCCCTTACATTTTCTTATACACAAAAGAAGGCAAATTTATTTAATGAATGACTTGAACCTACAATATATTTTTTTTTTTTAAAAAAAGGGGAAAGGGTGGTTATCCGTATGATAACCACCCAAATTGTATTAACACTCCAATTACAAATTACTTTTCCAAGAAA
This sequence comes from Thalassia testudinum, assembly GCA_037157565.1. NCBI lineage: Eukaryota > Viridiplantae > Streptophyta > Magnoliopsida > Alismatales > Hydrocharitaceae > Thalassia > Thalassia testudinum. Next base: position 43,230,680 of record JAZHRO010000030.1, read on the forward strand.
AAATCAAAGACAAAATTGACTCCACCATTTTCTCCACATACGAACGCTATCCCTTAAAAACTATCGCATTCCTTTCTAACCACAGACTCCACAACACCGCTAGTGGCTTCGCCCTCTCTTTCTTTGATCTAAATACATGATGACTTCCCACCCTATCCCCAAATCTGTAAGAACTCCAAAAGGCATCAAAACTGCGGTGAGCACACCAAACATCGGGAACTCTACTCCAAACCTGGGCTGCAAAGGGACAGTTGAAGAACAGATGCTAAACATCTTCTTCCACCCCCAGGCAAAAAGAATAGGTGGTATCTGCATCAGTAACCCATCATGACCTACATGCTTTCGTCATGATCCTTTTCGGAGCAGCCAACTAAAAATCTTGACTTTCAAAGGACACGTCGTCTCCCACATCTGGTTGTAGTCTCTAACCAGGTCAATGTCTGCCAAACCCGTTGGATTTGGCAATCTCCTATAAGCAGCACTGACAAAAAAGTCACCCTCCTAGCCAAAATAGTCTGGCCCCTCCTCTGGCCTGAACCCCTCCAACTGTAGTAACATCCTCTGAAGGTCATCAATCCTCTGATCCGACAAGTTATCCACAAGAGCCAGGCACCAACACCCCTCCCAGGTAGTTGCCACTGTGACTCCTCTGTCCACTGCCATAGTCTCCAATCTAGGGAACCAATCACATAGTTTCCCCTACCTCATCCAATCATCCTCCCAGGATCTGAATGTCAATCCTGTCCCAAGCACCGGTGTGAAGAAACCCTATACTCTAGGTGCCAACAAAGAGATCCCTTTAAGAAAATGTGATGCTCCGCATGGGGGAGAACACAACAAATCCTAGGATAACACGAAGCCATAGCACAACCTCAAGACCCTCCCAACCAAACACTTCCCATCCCCTAACATCTGGAAATTCATTTCGTCAAGAAGCTGTCATTCATCCTCTGCACCTCCTTAACATCTAAACCTCCCTCCTTGATCGGTTTACACACCTCCTCCCAAGCCATCAGCTTCGTCCCCTTCCTAGTTGACGCGGCGCTTGTCCAGAAGAAATCTCTCATCAGTTGCACAATCCTCTTCTCCACCTGCCTAGGCATCCTTAAGACAGAGGCAAAGTATGAGGGCATTGCAACCAGGATCGTCTTCAAAAGCACAAGCCTCCCTCCCTTGGAAAGAAGGCGAGATGCCTAACTTGCCAACCTCCCCTCAATCTTCTCCACAAGAGGCAACCATTCTTGTATCGGGATTCTTCTATTTGCCAATGGAAGACCAAGGTAAATGATGGGTAGTGCTCCTCGATCTGTATCCAAAGTAGCCCCAGATCTCATTAGCCTCCTCCTTCAACATATTAAAAGGAACAAACTTTGATTTAGAGAAATTGATCTTTAATCCAAACGCCTCTCCAAACAGATCTAACAAAATGCATATCCTTCGCGCTTCCACGTGGGATCCCTCGACAAAAAATAGAGTATCATTTGCATATTGAAAAATCGGGATCACACCACTACCTTCTAACCGGAAATCCCTGAGAAGCCCTCATTCAATAGCCTTGCCTACCGATTTGGCCAAAGCATCTGCAACCAGTACAAACAACATGGGTGCCAAAGGGCACCCTTGCCTAACTCCCCTCCTCGGCTGAACCCATCCACCCACTGGATTCCTTTTGATGAGCACCGAGAAAGTAGTAGTGACGCACTGCTTCATCCATTGTATCCAAAGCGGCGAGAAGTCCCTTTTGATCATGGCTATCCACAAAAAAAATCATTGTACTATGTCATACTCCTTACTGAAATCCACATTCCATAGGAAAGCCTGCTTCTTTTCTCTCTTCCAAAAGGCAAGAATCTCTGAGGCTGCAACATACCTGTCAAGGATGTTCTTCCTCAGCACAAATGTTGTCTGTAATGGAGAGATCACCCCCTCTAAGACCTTCCTCAATCTATTGGCCAACACCTTTGCCACAATCAAATAAATTCCATTGGAAAGTGCAATGGGCCTGAAATCATCAATACTCTCCACCCCCTCTCTTTGGCAATAAGAACATAAAAAATTTGTTCAATCCGTTAAAACCAAGATTTCCCTCCCTGAACTCTTTTGCTAATTGTATGACTTCATCTTTGAGTAATTTTTTTATAAAAATGCACAGGGAAACCATCCGGGCCCGGACATGCATTAGCATTCAAGTCCTATATAGCCTTCTTGATTTCCTCCTCTAAGAAAGATGACATTAGCCCATCCGCTTGCACCTTTGTAATGTTGGGCACACCCTACCCCAACCACCTCCATTGTCCTCTTTGCCTCCAACCTGAAAAATCTCTGAAAAAATCTGTCGCTGTTTTACCAATCTCTCTCCCAACCACCTTGTTGTCACCCACCTTCAGCTTATCAATCTTGCTCCTCCGCCTCCTCCCCGATGCCATCATGTGAAAGAAATGTGTATTGGAGTTCCCCTTCTTCGGCCACCTCTGCCTAGATCTAGTTTTCCACTTCACCTCTACTTTTTTATCCTCCACCTGTACAGTCTTAACATGTTTCGCCCTCGCCAAACGGTCATCTGCAGAGAGGAGGCCAAGGTCCTTCGCTCGATCTAATCTCTCAATCTCTCCTAGAGCCTCGTCTTTCCTCCTGCTTCCATCCACCCTGATCTGCCTCCTGTATTCTTTTAGACAGGTTCTGAGCTCTCGTAGTTTAGTTTCCCATCTCATCGCTGCTGACCCAATAGTTTGGAAGGACCTCCACTTCTCTAGTTTCTCCCTGAACCCGTCCTCTAGCAGCCAAGATTTCTCAAACTTGAAATAAGTACCAGAGCGCATACCTTCATTTGACCTCCACATGATCGGGGTGTGATCTAAGAACGGTCTCAGCATTGCGTGACATTTGCCAAGGGGAAAACCTCTGCCAACTCCACTGAAGAGAACTTATCCAACCTCTACATCAACCTGCCAGAACTATGCCACGTGTAGGTGCAAGAGGATGGAGGCATATCTACCAGCCCATGGCTCTCCACAAAATCCATGAAGTCCACCAAACCATGATCCCGACCACCTCTCCCATCAGGCTTGTCTTCTGCTAACAGGGTGACATTGAAATCCCTTGTAATCATCCATGGGCACCCCTGAAACTTCAGAGAGACCTAAGATCCTCCCACATCCTATGCCTAGTTGTCATCAATCGGCCCATACACTGCTGTCATAACACAACAGAACTCATCCCACCTTCTTCTCAATTTAATAAAGGCCATCGAAGAACCCAGTAGGGAATCCTCCAACGTAAAAACATCATCTCTCCAACTCCCCACAATCCCCCCCCCGAGCGAATCATCGCATCAACCGCTACAAACTTATCAAAATTTCCACCCCCGATCTCCCTCCAAGTTTGTTGCCCATAGCTCTGGAGTTTTGTCTCCTGCAACATTACCATGCTCGGGTCCCATTTCAGCAAATATTATCTCAATGCTGCCCTTCTAGATGGGTCATTCGGACCCCTCACATTCCATGATAAGACTTTCAACTTGTGGGTGTAGTGTTCTCTTCCTTGCCAAAGCACATGAACCGTACCACTTTCGCAACCTTGCTGTCTTCCAAAGAATTCGCCCCCAACCCCATGCCAAATGGACAAAGTGCCTGCCTCCATCCCTAACAACCGCATAAACCTCCCCAACAGCCTCGCTCGCATCTCGCACCTCCTCTGCAACCCCAACCCTAGCAACCAACACCTCCACCACATCCACCTACGCATCCCTTAACCTCACCATTGCCTCTGCAGCACCATCGCCCCCCAGCGGACTAGTTGCCATGCCCGCTTCCAGGGTCAGAACATTCTGCATCTCTACGGTGCGAGAGATGCGAGGATCCCATGCGAAAGTTGTTCTTGACCTTGCGCTCCCCTTCCGGTGACGGTGAGGTTGCTTCGGCATCTTCCCCAGCTGTCTGTCACCATTCCTCTTGGCCTCACCTCCTCCAAGAAAGTCCGATGCAGTAGGTATCGCAAGCAGACCCCACGCGCTCTATAAAGTCTCCACTTGGCTAGACGGATGTCGCCACCTCCATTTGAAGTAGCCTCCCTCTCCATCGTTGAGAAAGAAGGAAAGGGCCTTCCAATGTCGAGCCCAAGTGCAGGGTTGGAGAGGGTTGGAGAGAGAAGCTTCTCGAGGTCTCACCTGTGAACAAGACTCCTTTTGGGCATCCACCCACGCAGACGAATCCTAACGAGATCAGTGAGGTGCCCCATCCAACCCATCAAGTGGCTGGGGCTCACTACTCAAAAGTTCGTGCAGATCTTTTTCCAACAGGCACCCTAGCGTTCTAATTGTATCTTCACTTGAATCTACAATATTTAGCTTACATGTGAAATAATGGCAGCACACTGAACCATTATGCTTGTGGAATTTATATTTGTTTGGGTTAAATTAGGTTGGACGATAGTAACAAATGCAATCTTCCTTTTATTTATAAAAACTACTAATTATAGATAAGCTGAAATCATTTTATCATTTTGTTCCCCGTTGTACCCGCCACCCATCTTGTGATCTACATCTCCTGGTTGATGCCTATGCAACACACCCCCTCCCCCCCCCCAAACCATGGGGGAGGAGGAGTCACAACCGAATGGTGGCAACAATGAGGGATATGGCAGATATTTTGATGGTTATGATAGGGGTAAATTGGTCATCCAATAATAAATTAGGTAATGGGTATTTCTGACTTACACGGCTTAATATACAGTAAGATTCTCTAGGACCTAGTTTTGTAGCTAGGATAATTTTTTTTTCTACTTTTTTTTTGAGAAGGAGCGGGGATAATTTTCTGTTAAACTTTAAGGGGATTTTCATAGGTTATGATAACATTAAGTTGTTAAGCAGTAAGATATCTTGCCATATGATAGAGAAAACTCTATGAGAGGGTTTGGTACAGGTCAAAAATGTGTGGTGAACGAGATATATGTGCAATTCCCTTAGGATTAGTTTACTGGCTATATCACATCTTTTCTGTTGAGTTTTATTTAAGGGGATATCCTTTAATTGTGCATGTCATGCAAAAGTTTTAAATGCTACGATGTCTGCCATATGATAGAGGAAATCCCATGAGGATGTTTGACATGTAGGTTTAAAGTTTAATGGACATCTACATCCTTTGGTTTGATGGTGCAAGATCTTACTACAAGTCTACAAGTAATAGGAAGATCGCAGTAAATGATCATCATATCCAAATGTACAAGTTAGGAGAAATGATCAACTAGTTTATTTCTCTAACCCTACCTCTCTTTATATAGAGGTGCAAATTATAGTACAACCCATGAGGAAAACAAAAAATAACATAGCACCACATAACACCAATAAAAGCAAATCACCTTCCCTATCAAATGCGAATCCTCGACATGCAGATGTCACTCCCAGGAGCAGAAGATACCTCTCCTTGACATGCAGATGCAAGTGGAGTCTGAGCTAGTCAATAAACCCTATGCTCTGCATGTCCACTGCCAATCATCTTCCATGTCAACTTGTCTTGAATAGTGCATCCCACAACATCAAATATCGCACAACAATTGAGTTCCTTTGTAATTTGGCTGACTGAGAGTAGACTCATAGGAAAGTCTAAGACATACAAAACATCAGGTAATATCAAAGTAGAAGTCACTGGTACCTCCCCTGACCTTTTACCTTGGAATGTCTGCTATCTACAACTTGAACAGTCTTGCCTATTGGTAGTGAATGGAGATGTGTAAAGTAACCTTGATCTCCATTGAAGTGTTGTGAGGCTCCTGAATTAACAAGCCACTTCGAACAACTTTGATTCCTGTCACGTGGAATGTAACTCAATTCGGTTGCCCTCTTGAGTCTATCATGATGACTATAATCTTGGAGTAGTCTCTCATACTCTGAGCAATAGTCACCGTATCTTCTCCCAATATCTAAGTGGTAGAAGTACCATTGTAAATAGACCAAAAGAATAGGTTTTCATACCTCTCCACCTCTGTAGTGGTATCCGATGACACTCTTGAAGCTCTGATTGATGCCATCGTGCCCTTAGAGGAGGGATAAACCCCTGAAATCAGATCTGAAACACTATATTTTAGACCATAAGAATCTCAAAAATCTGAAGTAGAACCTCCCGATCACAAAATCTAAGCAAACATTGCTTGAAAATCAGACCAAGAGACTCGGAGTAGCCCCTTGTAGCAATAGAGGGTATACTAGGATGCGGGGAAACACCCTAGCATAGCCATCAGAGACTGCTACCCTTTGTTGCTGCTGAGAAGAGAATCAGAATCCCACCATGATGAGAATTGAGATCGTAGGAAGGAGTCAGAAGCCCCCCACGGCCTGCTGGGCTGCACCCAGCATTGGGTAGCCGCCCGGCGGCCTAATCGGCGGTCTGCTGGGTGGCCCAGCGGCAATGGCAAGGAGAAGGAGAAGAGGGATATCAGTGGTTAGGGTTTGGAGGCCTTTTTGGGTGAGATATCAGGGCTACTGTCTAGGACCGATGCTCTGATACCAAGTTAAGAGAAATGATCAACTAGTTTATTTCTCTAACCTTACCTCTATATAGAGAGAGAGGTGGATGCAAATTACAGTACAACCCATGAAGAAAACAAAAAATAACATAGCACCACATAATACTAATAAAAGCAAATAACCAACTAGACTCCATAACAATACATAATGTTTGTTGACAGTTTATTGAAGTTGGAAAGTAGTCATCTGTTATTGGTTACTTTCTGAAAATTACATCATCAGTTGTTGTCTTGAGGCATTGTAGATTGTATTTAGGAAAATGAATGAAAGGGAAATGGGAATCGAGGTTTTTGTTGTTGGTTTTGTGTTTGGAGGGGTGGGTGGGTAGGATGTGTGTTAGCAGCAATTTATTGGGGATGGTTGTAGAGAGTGGGAGGGAAAGTATTCACATAAATGTTCGCTCATGGTTGAAAGAGAAATAGGTCGTGAAACATGGGGTTTTAAAACGAAGGATGCCCCTTATTGTACACCTTAACCTAGAGTTAAGAAGATGAGGGATAACTCTTCCTTTTCAGTGCTTGCTTACCAGTTATACCAAACTGGGATATCCCCAAAAAAAGGATAGATATCCTGCATATCAACCTAGTCCCTAGGTTGCAGCATAGCCCAAGTCCTACAAGATTCTGTCCCTTATTTTCTCCACCATTGGATGAGTATTTTGTACCAATATGGGTTCAGCTTTATGATGGGGGTGTTTGGTGGAGTAAGTGGTAGGTTAGTGGGAGATGTGATGGATAAGCTGATATGTTGCAAGTACTAGTTGATATGATGGAGGACAATACTCGAAATGGCAACAAATAATACTTACATGTAGGATAATACTTCACCTTTAAAACCCATCCAAATTGGGCCTGAAAGTCTAGCTTTTGTTACTCTAGAGAATGAAGGAATCCAAGGTAAGACCGGAATCCCAGCTTGTATCTTTGTTAAGGAGGCAAACAGGTATTTGCTCTGGTGGTGGATCATCATGAAAGCTAATGGGCATGGCAGGATGATGTGATAGAAATCATTCTTCCAGTTGTTTCCTAAAGGCAAACTGAAGGGTTGAGAGGCTGTCCAACAGTGAAAATTCAATGTCCCAAAGGATGGCTGGATACTGATGGGCCTATCTACTAATCGAAGCAAATTTGTCAGGAATGCACGGAAGTTTCATTTTAATTATGCTCCCATCAACCGTTGTGCATGCAATCAGTAGTGAATGCCGGAAGGAGGTCTTAAGAAGGGGGTCTACGCACCTAAATAGAGTAGGCAGATATCATAAAGGCAAAGTGCAAAATCACTATTCATTATTACGTACTTAAACACTCAACGTGGAATAAGGTTTTGGATCTCTCCTGCATACAGATGTATTGCTCAACATAGCAACGGTGAAGGTGAAAATGGTACTGGACCTGTATAATCCAGATCATTTTTGCAGTACTATGTTCTTGTTCCTTCAGAACTGTTGAATCTGTTGGATCCAGCATGCCACTCTGGGAAGCGTTATTTGTTTTCGTTTGAAGTGCAGCACAGTAGAGGTTTGGTACCGTACATTTAGGTGTTGATATTGGAGTGTGTTTTACACTTTTTGGATTTTTTTTTTTTTTTCATTTTCCTTTACCTCCGCACCACCTACACTGCCCCCCCCCCCCCCCCCCCCCCCCCCCCACACACACACACAACCAAAGTAACATCTGGCCTGAGCTTGTGTCCATATGTGCTAAGTTTGTGGGGTACAAATTGTGGAAAAAATAATAGGGCACGTGGACTGCCATGTGGAACCTTGGCCACATAGACAGTCCATGTGGCATCGTGGGTCATAGGTGTCAGTTTATATGGCCTTAGGATTTTTAGGTGTTGGTTTTGGTTTGTTTGGCAAGTTTTGTTGCCACATGTGGTAGATTTTATTCTAGAGATAATTAGCATTTGATTTGGGTTTTCCATGTTTGATTCATTGGATTTATTTTCTGTTTTCCATTTTTAGAGATAGGATTAGAATTGCATCTCTTAAAAGGAGAGCAATACCTACATGATTCATTGAGTTGCAATAAACAAGATTCCATCTTCTACAACTCCTCTCCCAGCTTCTCTCTCGCCAATGTTCCCTCGCTCTTGATCTCCACGCTCCACATGTGGAAGCTCCATGTGCCTAGACTTGCCACGCTCCGCAATTCCTCACATAAATTAGTAGGATTCTTTATGTTGAAGAGAATCGAACGTCTAATATTCCTATGTTCCAAATCCAATACTTTCCTTAGATTAAGTAGAGTTGACTACATATATTCCGGGTCTTCATTCACATCTCTGCATCATAGGGACTTGGATCCAGACATTTCATCACTTGACTAAGAATACTCATCGAATCAGAGATTGGGTACATGAAAGTCCGAATTTTCCAATTGGTCTCTCTTGACTCTTGACTACCAGTGTAACATAATTACTCAAGATGGTAATACTAACAGCAACATTCTTTATGTCCAGGATGTTTGCTTTCCTTTGTTAATACCCTATATGTCGCAGCTTCACCACCATTTCCTTTCAGTCTTCATCTCTTCTTAAGGTTTCCTCACTTCTTACCGTCTGGTGAAAGGCCAAAAGACTAGCACTCCCTGTGACAAACGTCTCCATCATCTGTGCTTTCTCACGAATTGCTTTGTCGACTGATCTCAACCCTCCCTCCTCACCCCCCACCATCCAAAGGGTCGTTAATTTTCACAAGCTGAGGCATCCACATTAATGGAATGCAATTTGTATGATCTTGTTCTATTCCCATGGTCTCTGCAGATATTCCTCATCAATGTCTCTGCAGAAGCTACCTTGTCTTGAGTCTTGATTCTCAAGATGTCTTAAATCCTTGACAGTTTTGCACAGTTACGAATGAGCATCTGCCACCATCACCAGCACCTCCACACCCCTCTCCCTCCAGAAAAAAATGATAAGAAAATTGAAAGAACTATGACCACGAGATCAGGGTCACAAGTTCTTTTGATGGCTTCCACTAAAACTTACCTTTTTCTTTTTTCCTTTATCGTTCTTTTTAAAATTTTCTTTCTTCTACTTATCAGTAACAATAAAACAAATGAAAGATGGAATTGGTATAAAAGGAATTGGTTTTGATTATCCTCTTTTTATCCTTGGCAGGACAGATTCTAATGCCCAACTTCAGGAAGGTGTTCATTGGTGTTTCCATGTCTTCTAGCTCCTCCTCCTTCTACGGGATTCTTAGTGGCCAAAGGTAGATCCAATGCCTTGCCTGCCTTAATTGTCTGGAATACACTCATCTCTTCCTAACAACTGCTTAGCCGTGCAGGATTCCTTCTACTTTGCAAACTGGTATGCCTTCCACAATGCCGTGGATAAACTTAAGCTTCTTGGACTACTGGCGGCTCTGCCATGATTCCATCCTTGAGTATGGACTACATAATACGTGATATTTTCAGCAATCAACTAATTTCCTGACCTAACAACATTCTTGGTGGCCATCTTATTGACATTTGTTTGATGATGATTGATTCATTTTTGGAGGATTTGAGCATGGAAACCCTCCTAAAGATGTCCCGAGATTTGGATATGCCCCTTAGCAACATCACTTTGGATATATGTTGCGAAATTGCACCGCAAGATGTAACTTTATTGATTCGTTGGAAAGGAATCTCCACTTCACTGGGGGTGAGAACCTTTATTTGTGGCGGGATTTGTTTTTCACTTCTTTTCCTCATATGATTTTGTGAGTAAATTCCATTATCTGTTTAACCTCAAATGCACGTTGTAATGAGATTGAACGCACCTTGAACATGTGGAAGGCGAGTGGCAGAATTTCCTCAGTTTTACGGTGTATTTACTAATTGTTATTTTCTCGGTTTCTATAATCTTAGTCTATCCTATATTCGGAGGCTACATGAACGGGCGATTGTGATTTGCCCTGTGCCAGTTATGTGGAAGAGGTGCGTGCAATGATGCAAGGAGCTAGGGTTTGTTCCTGATGTCAGTTGCCGTTTCTTGGATGCTGCTCGTGGCCACGGGAAAGCGTAAGTTTGAAGTAGTGTTTTGGTTCAAAGGGAACGAGAGTTGTGATTTGGAATTTTGGACAGGCATACTTTTTAATATTTCATACTGAGAGAAGGTATACTTTGGAACAAAGTTGTTCCAAACTTTAAGTACCGTTGCAGAATACCTCAATCCTCGAGTACTCTTGCCATGTTGTATCACCAAGGACAATTTTTTTAAGATCATTAATGAACAACACCTCTTAGTTCCTTTCGAAAATGATAGATAAACCACTCACTCGAATCATCTAGCGGTCTGAGATTGCATTGTTACGGGTGTCTGAGATTTGGTTGATTCCCCTTGTGCTGGGTTGCTTATGCCTAGACCTGGCGTGGGAGCTTCCCCTTGGGGATAGCAGAACTTGCTTGCTTAAATTGCCCAATGATTGTGAGAATCTAGTTCGAGTCTCTGATGCGAGATATGAAGCAACCTTCACTTGTTTTGCTTTGCTTCGCTTCTATGGAGGCAGAAGATTAGCTCCAATTTGCTTGTTCCACTTGCACTTGTTTAGCTATTTTGTTTTGATGGTAAATCGTGATACTGAGAAGAGGTGGTCTAGTGCCATGTTTTCAATCGTTGCCCTTAAAAAGAAAAGGAGGAGAAATTTTCTTTGATAAATCCAACAGACAAGGGCATGGATCAAAGAATGAGAGGTCAGATAGATGGCAGAAAAGTATATTTTGTTAGTAGTGAAATTAATTTGCCAGGTATATGGCATGAAGTTTTCTTTTAAAAAGGTGACATCGAAGCCCAGCAATTTTTTCGTTGTAACGTTGCCACGTGAAGAGGCAATTTTATTTTTATTTTTTTAAAAAAAAAGACTTTCCTGTGAAGAAGCAAACTCGCCTTTTGATCCGTATGGTTTTCTGGGGATGTATTGCTTCTCTAAGTGTAGTTCATGACATGCAATTCAGCAAGTAACCTCTCTCATGAATTCCATAAGCCTTGTGTGGATCTGGTTGTAGAATATTTAGAGATCACAAGTTGTTTCTAACTAATCTATGCATGAATAATGAAGCTATTTTGTTAATCTTTTTAAGTCTCGTGTGCAACTATTTTCCCATGTTCGTTACACTAATGATGACAAATGTAAGGGTACAAACTTTGAGAATCATAATTAATCCTAAGCTAATATTATGAAATACAAAAAAAATGGAATTAAGGATCCAATCACATCCATTGATGGGGTAGAAATTTGATTTTTTAAACTTAGCATGACAAGGGAAATAAACGAGCCAAAAGAATACACTGAAAAGGAAAATAAACAAACGAAGAACTGTTGAAGAGAGAGAACAAGTGAAATGGATTGAGAAAGTAGTTAATTAATCATGTATTAAGCTAATAAGAAGGAAATTTTGAATCAAATGTGATAGGGTTGCATGTGTTTGATGTCTATTGTCTGCCACTCCGCAACGTTTTTCACTCTCTATAAAAAGGTCAATTGAGATCAAGGGTTATTTTTCTTTTGATTCTCCACCACCAATTAACCAGTTATGTACCAACCTTCAATGACCACCACTTCCTTGCTCTCTAATTGAACTGCCACTTAAGTTCCTTTGTATTCTCCCACCAGCACCTCCATTGGCCCCTCTCTTCATCAAAGAGAACCAATAAGCATGGGTTGCCAATGGCAGAACTTTTGGGAGGAAGGAGGGTAGGGCAGCCACCCCCTTGAATTATTGAATTTCCTTGCATTAGTATATAAGAATTCTTTATTTCAGTTGTAACCTTTGCATTTCACCCCCTTTGATTTTAGGTTCCATTCCGTGAAAATTTAAGAATAGTCCTTTATTTTCTTTCTTTTATACAAAATCCTATATATATAATTATTAAATATATTGCAAATGCCTTTTTAAGAAGAAAATGATTTTCTTCGCTTTTCATGTTTAAGGTATATTAAGTACTAACTATTGGAAAGTTGTAGCTTTCCACAGCAGCAAATCAATCAGAGGATATTTTTATAAAGAAAAAAGGTTGATTCTAAATTTCTCAAAGAAAACTCTATAGTCAACGCATTATTAAATCGTCGATGGTTCTCTTTCTTTTACAGCAAAGAAACTTTCTAAACTCTAATGCCACGGTTCTTTCTCATGGAGCCACTCCTTTTGGCTCTTTTGATTATCTAACATCAAATTAAACTTTACGGATAAGTGGTCAAAAGTAGGTGGATATTATTAATCTAAGATACCATTGTCGTTGTGGTGGAATGTTAGAAATTTAAAATTATTAAATTAATCTGGTTAGAAAAACTTTTGGGATGCATTTCACTGTTGTAGAATATTATCTATTGTTGATTTATTGTAAGTTTTGCAAAATCTATTTATGTAATCCGGCTAAGGTATGATCGTGTCTTATAAGTTCTATCCCCTCGTTGAAATTCTTGGTCTATACATTGGTTGTTGCTGTTGCAATTAAGGAAGAAAAAAAAAGAGTAGTTGCCACTGCAATTACAGTCAGGAGAACTTATTAATGCTATTAGGGTGTAAGTTTTAGTAAATTCGATCCGAATTTGACTCAACCCGACCTGAAAAGAATGGATAAAATTCGATCCAAATCCGATGGTGTTAGGGTATGGATTTTATCTAAAAATTTGATCGGATTTGGATATGAATATAGGTATGAATCTATACCCAATTATTCTATTCGAATATTCGAATAAAATTCTCATTTACCCGAAATATATATCAGTCTCATCCTAAGTCCCTCATTTCCTCAACCTTAATATTCTTCATAATTCCCTTCATGATTTTAAAGGTTGGGAATGCTTTTGAAGATTCCATTAAATATTTATTTTAGAGATGGAGATTTTTTATTTAAAAGGTACCTGTATTTATTCTTCTTTGTATTCTTTGTATTTTTATTTTTGATGTATTCCCCTTAAAAGATTCTTTTTGTAATAATTTTAGTGGAGATCAATAAAATTAGAGCAATCGGAGTTCTTACGTTGAGAACTTGTTAAAAATAAATAATTAATGAATTGTGTTATAGATTTTTCCAATTCTTTGACTCTAATTTGACATCATTTAATTATAAGATCAATTTATAAATAGGTACCTAATAGGTAGATGGGTATGGGTATGGATTTGAATTTTTGTATCTGATGGATAAATAAGTAGGATATAAATATAAATTTTATAAATTAATATGTGTATGAATTTAGCTATATCCGATCTAAATTTGACCCATCTGCATTCCTAGAAGCTACCAGTAGTGTTGCAGCCATATTAGGAGGAGGAAAAGGGGTGCTGTTGCAGGCGAGGATCTCTGCAACGAAAACAAAGGGAAGGAGGCATCCTCAAAGAAGATCAAAGGAAGAAGCTCAAGGAAACAAGTTTTTTTATGGCCTTTCTGAGGCAGGGATCATCCCATCTTGATTTCCGTAAGATGCAATAATATGGTTTGAGCCAAATAATCGAATGATATATTAGGTAAGTATGAGGCATGATATGATAAACAGGCGTACATGTTCGTGTGGTGCGGGGGGGGGGGGGTGTGGAGAGGAGGGGACACCCCCTTACAAACAGAACAAACAGAGACAGAACCAGGCACAAGCTTGTAAAGGAACGGACGCAATGATAAAGGATTGGGAGGTATGATAGGGATATGCATGTAAAATTTTCAAGAAAAAAGGGCGCCCTCCTCCCCATCGAGCTGAACGCTCACCGCCGCGGCCCCTTTCTCCCACCCATCGAGGAGTCCATCAAAGAAGGGAAGGGAGAGTTAAGAAGAGTCTCTCGGTGTCTCCCCTCTCCACCCCCATTGGAAGAAGAAATTAAAAACCCTAGCGATGGATCCGACGTCGTCGTCGTCGGCGATGGCGCAGAGGACGTGGGAGCTGGAGAACAACATAGTGGCGGTGGATCCCTCGTCGCCGTCGGTGGACTCAGACGCGATCTACTACTACGACGAGGCGGCGCAGAACAAGGCCCAGCAGGAGAAGGCGTGGGCTCAGGACCCCCACTACTTCCGCAAGGTGAGGATATCCGCCCTCGCGCTCCTCAAGATGGTCGCCCACGCCCGGTCGGGCGGCACCATCGAAGTGATGGGGGTGATGCAGGGGAAGACCCTCGGCGACACGTTCGTCGTCATGGACGCCTTCGCCCTTCCCGTCGAGGGCACCGAGACCCGCGTCAACGCCCAGGCCGACGCCTACGAGTACATGGTCGACTACTCCCAGACCAACAAGCAGGTCAAGTACCCCACCTTTGATCCAATTACGTTGTTTGCTTGCTTGCCTCTGTTTGGACTTACGGTTTTCTTCCTTCGTTTGCTTCTTAAGCGGAATAAACGGAGGGATTGCGAGGTTTATTCCATCGTTACGTTGTTTGTTTGCTTGCTTGCTTGATTGTGGATTCGCGGTGCGGTTTTCTTCTGCAAAGTTGCCTCCTTTTGTCTTTCTTCTTCTTCTTCCTTTTCATTGTTTCTCTAGGTGGCGTTTGGTTAGTCGAATAAGCAGAGGAATTGGTAAAAAGTGGAATAAATGGAGGAATTGCGAGGTTTATTCCATCGTTATGTTGTTTGTTTTTCTTGCTTGATTGTGGGTTTGCGGTTGTAAAGTTGCCTCCTTTCTTCTCTTCCTTTTCTTTGTTTCTTTGAGAAAATGGAGCAACGATGGGTTGGTGATTTCGGATTGATGCATTGAAACCCTCCGGCATGACTTTTGATTGAAGGACTGTAGGTAGCTGTGGTTGGTTGCTGACCGATGGGAAGCATGGGAGGAAGAAAGACACACCTTCTCAAAAAATCAAGACTCGGAAGATTCTTGTTTTGTGTTTCTACGGATGATTTACCGGATTGACTTGCTCGCCGTTGAACTGTATAGAGAGTGGCGCATTGGAGTGCAAACTCTACGGAATCAAAGGGAAGTGAGAAATGGATTGGTGTTTTGTGATAAGGGGGGTGTTACTGGGTGGCATTAAGAGTTGCTGTGGTTGTTTGCTTGCTTGTAGAGGAAATTGAGGGTTTCCTTTAGTAAGAGGTGAATAGTCAACTCTACCTCCTTTGGTTAAGACCATGGGATGTTTCTACATACTATGACCTTGGCTTGGATTGTAAGCAAATATATCATGTCAATTGCTTAAGCGGACTTTGGCTATCTGGCTATCTTGTGTAGAGCTGAAGTAGTTTTTTTGGTGTTCTTGTTGGAACACTTAGGCATACTCCTTGCTTCCAAACGCATTGATTCAAAGCTCAAATACGATAACAATTGCCTTTTTCTTTACTAACATGATGAATCGATTGCTTGGAGGTGGGGACGCTCTTTCTTTTATCCTTCTCCTCTGCACCCGCCAACCTTGCTGGTGACTTTGGCTCCCCTAAAGTGCTTTGTGATGAGCGCTCAAACTACTAGACACTTCAAAAGAAACATTTGTAGTGTTGTACCTTGATTTTTGGTTTGCGGTCTTCACAGCTTGTGGCTGATGAGCGAAATCTTTGGCTCATCCAGTAGTTAGCTTGGAAAATGGTGTCTTAGGTTTTGTGAAGAAGAGTGGATCTCGGGTTTCAAATTGTGTTGCAGTTGTTGATTGGTTAAGAAATAAGGGTGAGGTAGAGGTAGAGGTAGAGGGAGAGGGAGAGGGAGAGTAGTATTGCTATGGTTGGTTTTAGGGGTTCGAATTGTGCCTTGCTGAAGGATTTGCAGATTTCTTTGGTGTGGTTTCCCGGAGAAAACGATTGTTTGGTTCTAACAAGTGGAGAGAATTGGGATTGTAAGAGGTTGTTGAACAGGTTAAGGAAAAAGTAAGACCTGTTCAGCTATGCCGCGGAGCCGTGTTTAATGTTGCGAGCTTGGTTTAGCTGGGGATGCCAAGTTGAAGAATAAGGCTTTTTTTTGTTTAAAGTTTGGTGCAAATAAAATCTAGTTTCACTTATTTAACGGTTAATACTATGCCCATTTTTTGAGACCAAGCTTCCTCCTACTCACAACCCTGCTGAACGGTTTCATGCTGAAATGTCACTTGGCTTGGATAAAGAATAAAGTTTATGAAAAGAAATTTAGTAACAAGTACAGATCTTCCAACAGTGGTTCAGAAACCTTATTTAAAAGTTAGCAACAGAACCAAACAGGTGCTCTAAAGAGAGAACCAGCATTATGGGTAAGATATATGCACTTGCTAGTTAGTAATTTATGATTCTTGTGAACCCTGTTTTTGATTTAATAGTCCTTGTTTTAGAAGGCTGAAGTTAAAGTTAGTTTGTCAACTTCATGAGAGAATGATAATCAGGTTGAAGTAGACTCTTCTGTTAAAATGTGGATACAGTAAAATAGATATGAGTTGATGTCACTGAAACCTTGTTTTCAAAAAAAAAAAAACTCAAACTTTGTTTTGGGGGGATAAGATACTTCCCCCTTCTTCCTTTCAAAAAAAAAAAAAAACTTGCCCCTTATTTTTCAGAAGCTATCAAGCACCTTCACTTCATTATAAACCTGATTTTGTTTTGGTTTGGTTGATCCATATAGGTGAGGTAAATTTCCCAATTACCATTTGGATTGACTTTTTTTTTTGGTTTATTAATTTGCAGACAGGGAGGCTGGAGAATTTGGTTGGATGGTATCATTCTCACCCTGGTTATGGATGCTGGCTTTCTGGGATCGATGTGAATACACAGACATTAAACCAGCAGTATCAGGATCCATTTTTTGCTCTCGTTATTGACCCAACAAGAACAGTTTCAGCCGGTAAAGTTGATATTGGTGCTTTTAGGACTTATCCTCAAGGTTACAAGCCACCTGATGAGCCTGTATCAGAGTATCAGACTATACCCTTAAATAAAATCGAAGACTTTGGGGTGCACTGCAAACAGGTGAGTACTGACACAGATTCTTTTCCATGCTTCAGCATTCCTAAACTGCTTTTTCATTATATTGACTTTGTGGGGTGCTTGTTTCTTGAAGTACTATGCCTTGGACATCACATACTTCAAGTCTTCCCTTGACTGCCATCTCTTGGATTTACTATGGAACAAGTACTGGGTGAACACACTCTCTTCTTCCCCTCTTCTTGGGAACAGAGACTACGTTGCTGGACAGATTTCTGATTTAGGTGAGCTGTATGCTTTCTTCTGTTGGCTGAATCTCAAGGATTCATTTAGTCTGCAACTTGTTTGTACTGAATGATACCACCTTGTTATGTTGTTATGAACTATGGATTGTGTTTTGACCTTTTACCCCTTTTATATATATGCAGCTGAGAAGCTTGAACAGGCAGAGAGCCAATTAGCCCATGCCCGGTTGGGTTCTTTTCTCATGCCATCACAAAGGAAGAAGGAGGTATGCATTTCTGATTTCTTTTCCCTCTATGATATCTTATACTGGATTCTTTAGTCAGTTAAACAAGTAATCCTGTCACAATAGCCAATGGATCCTCAAGTCTAAAAATGGGTTTGCTTGAAAAGAACTGCCATGAAGTGTCGGAACTTCAGTCTAGGAAAAGGGGGCTGTGGTAAAAGTGGAAAGAAAGCAACTACAGTTGTACACAAGAATTGGGCAAAGGAAGCCTTGCGCTTCGTGGAAGAGCCATCCTTGTGAATGTACTGAGAGAATGAGAATATAGAGTACAGTGTGCTTGGATATCTAGGGATTTACCTTATGATTGCATGCTCTGAAATGAACGTTTCTAACTTTGTTAAAAAACATGGATCCAACCGGTTGGTCTTACTGATTGGATTGAGAACTGGCCTTGTACCTGTTGGTTTAGGTGGTTTACTTGTGCAAAACAAGTGTGAGTGTGGGCTGAAATTTGGTTGTTGAACTAGTTTGATTTAGAAAATCAAATCCTTTAGTTGAATCATTTGGGTAGCTTTGCTCAAATTAGATGTATCTATAGGAGAAAGAAACCCCTGCCTCCCCTCCTCCATTATGCTGTGAAAACATTTCTAGATGAAGCTTGAACTTTGAGATTAAATATTTTTTGTTGCATATCTACCTTAAATATTTACATTGTTGTTATGATTGTATATTGGTTGTGTTACTTGTGTATTTGTTAATTACATGTTGTATTTTTGTAAATATATGTTTGTAAAGGTTATATGTTTATTACGTGTTACAAGATTCACTTTAGTCTGGTTTAGATATTTGGTCTGATCGATGTAACCATTTGAAAATATATAGTTTGATTTTTTTTCTAGGTCTATATGCATGATGATGCCAGGGTGATGTCATCACAAAATGACCAGTTTGAAGCATTGGTTGGTTCACATTGATAGGAGCTTTTCTGATTTGATACCCCTTTAAAAAAAAAAAAATTGCTTAGAAGGCCTTGTTTAAGCGACACTAGGACAATATACAAGAAAGGCTCCAACATAGAATTTCTGACATATACTAAATCTAATTAAGTAGCTATGAGTTACGAGGAGTATGATGATGGTTAAGACATGGTAAATGTCTTCATTCCAGGAACTACAAGGAATCGCTGCCTTGCTAATGTCCAACCAGAGGTGGCATTGCTTCATCCCAATAATATATGATGATGCTTCATACTTCATTGTCCAACTCTGTAGTCTGTCCATCTCCCATTTGGGGAGTCTTGATCCTTGAGAAAAAGCTAGTTGCTTAAGTCTGGATAGATCCGGCTCTAGTTGGTCCTCTTTCTGAAGTAAGTTTGATTCACAGACATTCTTTATGTTCCTTTTGTATTCAATGTTATGGGAATAGAGCTAGATCCGACAATGTGATTGTGTTCCTTGCTGATGACCAAAGCATTTTGCTGTCTTGTGTCCAGCATCAGAGATTATATCCTACTACTTTTGTCCAAAAGGAAAAAAATGTCTATTGGAGGCTGCTAGACATCTATTATATTGATAAAAAATAATAGGGCATCAAAACTATGAAATAGCCATCCTAAGAACCTTCTTCCCATGAATCCCAACATAGTTTTAAATTTTACGGTTGGAAACATGTTGCCATTATGTGCTGTTTCTTCAAGGGCAAGTGTGTCGACATAGAAGGCTTATTGTTTTTAGAAGTACCAAGGGTGTCATGGAAAAATCTGAATGAGGAAAATTTATGACTTTCAAGTCATTTTGAGTAGTCTCTTCTCTGTAAGCTCAATTTTCTTGTTTCCTTTTCTCTTCTCTTGGTGATTGAACTTGGCTATATTTCCACCAAAGGTTCTTTCCAAGCTTGTTAGCTGGCAGATAACTCCTCCATCTTCTCCATTTCTAGATTTCTCATGCCAAAAGTCCAGATCTAACCTTGTGTCAGAAATATATAATTACTTTTGATAGATATATCTTCTTCTTCAAAAAAAAAAAAAACTTTTGATAGATATAAGCTTTACTTAACTAGTCTAAGTTTTGTGTTCGGCTCGGTTCAAATAGGTCGAAGCTCTAGTAAGCTCGTATTATAGTATTTGGTTGAGCTTACCTTAGCTACATTGTGATAATCTATAGTCAATTTATTGTTAGAGATTTGACGACCTTAGTTTTTGAAAAAAATATAATTCTCCTATTTAACACTCTTTTCTATCATTTATATCCAATTTATTACCATGCTCATTTCATTGATAGTTGAGTTAATTTTGTATGTCACATAACTAAAACATTTGTTGCCCAACCAATTATCATATGGATCTGTTCTCACTATGATAGAGTAAATTTCCTGATTTGACCCACATCTAATGTTCGACTGGTTACAATCGATTTGAAAGGAAACACATTCTGAGAATGTGTACTTGGGAAATGTTACTTCCCTGTCTGCTAGGGAAGTTTTTTTTTTTTGGTTGTTGAAAGGGGTTTGTGTGGCTGAGCTTACAATTCATCAGAATTCCTTTGAAAAAACAATTCATCGGAATTCGGTCCATGGGAATTTATTTTATTTTGCTCAAACTAATCATTGCTCCATCAGCAAATTGGATTTCAAATAAAATCAGACCTAAATAGCTGGCTATCCCATGGGTTTGAAAGTAGAGGCAGATGTATGGGGCATACTGCGTAGTTGCTATGCTGGAGCATAATATTCTGGTTGTCAGGGAAATGGATTTTTTTTTTGAAAAAGTAGGTATAGGTATTGCACTTTGAATTACTTGTGTAAGCCATTGTTCTACGTGTTCCTAATAATGATTTTCAATTGCTATCCATAACCAACAAAACAAGATAAACTAACATGAAGACAACTATTAATTCTACAGTCAAATCACATAAATTTCATACTTAAAGATTAATGAATGTGATAGAAGAGAATAGATTAAGAAATATACTAGGAAACATATGACCTAAAGCTTTGAAAAAGATACTCTTAAAATGCAAAAATGTCAGGCATCCTGAAGCTTAAGCTGTGTGAGAAAAGGGTGCAAAATAACTACGAGAGAGATATGTCTCTAGAACTTTTTGAACAAGGAGGTGGAGTTGATTTTGCTATTTAAAAGTTTCAGTTAGGTCGACAAGGACAGAAAAATTATTTGAGCAGGAGGATGGGGGATGTTGGAAATTGTTGAACAGAGTGGATTGTGTGTGGTTGGAGGTTGGAGGCTTGGCAGTGGCACTGTAGCATTTCTCCCTTGTACTTTTTTCCATGGTTGGGGATGGTGGGTTGGGGATATTGTCTGCCTCATCTTTTTGCTTCTCAATAGAGAAATTGGGTTATTATAGCTTTGTGTGCTAATCCTTTTTATGGAAATGCTACGTGGAACAAGCTCTATTTGGGAACCAAGAATTGGACTCAATCAAATCGAATGATAGGGAAGGAGTGTCGAAGGTGGGGACCAAGAACAAAGCTAGCTAGTGAGGAACTAAATAAAATAAAAACTAATAACAAAGCTTATTTTAGAAATTAAGAGCAAAAGTGGGCGAGAGTCAATCAACTCAAACCCACTTATCGTAGTCCTTACATGAGACCACATTCCTACTTTGAGGCTGCTTTGCAGACTTGAGACTTGTGCCTCATACCAGACAATCTGAGGTGGCCACCTCAAGGCAAAACATCCCTGCCTTACTGGGTGGATTAGTTGCTAAGTGTTAGGAGCCCTGCTACATTTAAGAAAATAACTGCTTGGTTTAGGCATGGACACCTACTAAAAAATGATTGGTGACGGCTCTGTGCACATTTTGCCTTGTAATAGCCTAGGCATCAACTGAAAGTCCTCAAGGCTAAATCTGCCTAGGACGTTGTATCTGGGTTTACCGTTGTCAGATGGGAGGATTCTGGTGAGAGATTGGGCCTCCCTGGTGGAGAGGTTGGAGGGGTGGACGTCCAGGCTAACTGTCAAGAGGTGGGAGGTTGATCCTGCTCAAGGCAGTTCTGTCAGCAATGTCGTCGTACTTCACTTCTGTGCTGAAGATGTCTCGACAGGTGATTGCAAAGATTGAGCGAGCTATGAGGAGTTTCTTTTGGTCCAATCAGGGGACGAGTGGATAGGGTGCCAGGTTGGTTGCTTAGGAGGAGGTCTGCAGACCGTTGAAAGACGGGGGACTCGACGTGAGGGATTTGGAGAGATCTAATGACAATCTATTGGCGAAATGAGTGGGGTGCCTGTTGGAAGGAAAGGGGGATATGATGGGCAAAGTGTTCGAGACGGCGTATGGCGGTCTGGTGCGGTGGGATCTCCTGGTGTCACCGCCTAGGGATGCCTCACTTTTTGAAAGGCTTGTTGACGGTGGCTCCTAAAGTGAGGAACTGCTTTGTTTCTGTGTTGGGAACGGGGGAGATTTTCAGATTTTGGTAGGATGACTGGACAGGTGATGGAGCGCTTTGCAGAAGATTTCAGAGACTGTTTGCCTTGTCCCAGAACAAAATGGTGTTCGTGGCTGAGGTATGGGAAGATAGGTGGTGCCCGCGCTTCGTTGGCAGTCTATCAAATGCGAGAGCGCACGATTTTCAGGTCTTACTTGACGAGTTGGAGGGACTGCATCCGGCGGATGGTACAGACATGTTTGGTTGGGACGAAGGTGAGTTTTCGGTAGCGGCTGCATATAGGAGATTGTCCGTTGTTGGTCCTAGGGTGGAGCTGGATCTGGTTAGGGATTGCAGACAGATTTGGAAAGCCGCATGTCTGCTAAAGGTCAAGATTGTTGCCTGGTTACTTAGGAGGAGAAGGCTGGTGACTAAGGTGTGGAGGGCGAGGTGGGCTCCTGGAGATTGTAAGGTATGCCCTTTGTGTGGGGGTGATGAGGAGGATCTTGACCACCTTTTTTTCACTTGCCCTTTTGTGGTGCAAATTTGGGGTAGGATGGGCGGGAGGTGGTGGGAGTGTCGGCTGTTTGAGGAATTCTGGCATAATTTCATAAGCGAAGGTGGTGTTGGTGGACATTTCGTTTTCCGTATGAAGGAGAAGACCAGGTTGTTGGCAGTTCTTTGGGGTATTTGGTTGGGCAGAAATGCGGTAGTTTTCAGGGGCCAGAGACCTTACGTAGAGAATTTTGTTGAGTCTATTAACTCCTTGTTTTCTCTTTGGGTTGATTCCTTGTGAGTGGGGAACCTTGGCATCTGCCTGTTGTAATGTTGGTTATTATTGATTCTATTATATATATTCTTGGGTAGTTATCACTCTGGATAACTATCCTTTCCTTTTTTTAAAAAAAAAAAGAAGAAAAAGAAAACAGAGCAGGCTTGTTCAACTTTTATCTATATGCCTGCATGTGTTATTTCTTTTTATTGATGATCCTTTATCAGGAAATTTTGAGGATTTGAGATCAAGTATTTGTACACTTTTTTTCTGGTACATGAGACTACCATGGAACTTTAGTTATTTTCTACATCAATTCAGGTGCGGTATCCATTGGGCTTTAGTTGAGACTATCTGGCTAAACTGACTGATTATACCTAGGAATCCCAACTGGACCTTAACTGTCTCTAATGAATGGTATCATTCAAAAGAAAGCTTTTAGTAATAAGTTTTCAAAAGCAAATTGTGGCCTCCAAGGAATTAGAATGGATTCTAATTCACACACTCCCTTATAATCTGTGTCTGATGCTAATAGTTCTTGTCCTCCTATTTTCTATCTCTGAACTTAATGACCACCAATTATTTTTTTGAAATGGAAAAGGAAAGTACCTTGAAGGTACTCACCCCGAAATATTCTTTAAAAAGCAAGGAGCGTTAGATTACAAGATATCATAAGGAGGCATCCCAAAACACTAGCTAGGAGGAGATAGAGGAGAGAACATTTTCAACATAAGGATTGTTCCCCCTAAAGAGTACCCCATTCCTCCCTAGCCAAACATCCTAAGGAATCGCCAACACTTTGGCTCGCTCTGTTTTAGATCGGAAGGTGTTGCCTCTTGCCCTCACAACTCCTCTACGGAAGGAGGCCTAAAAAGTATCAAAGGGGGTTGGGTCAATCCAGTCGAGACCCAGAGCTTGTCACACCTACGTAGCAAAAGGGCATCTAAAGAAGAAATGGTCACTACT
The DNA here is from genome assembly GCA_037157565.1 of Thalassia testudinum. Classification (NCBI taxonomy): domain Eukaryota; kingdom Viridiplantae; phylum Streptophyta; class Magnoliopsida; order Alismatales; family Hydrocharitaceae; genus Thalassia; species Thalassia testudinum. The sequence continues at coordinate 43,254,572 of JAZHRO010000030.1, forward strand.
CTCGTCAGACTGCATATAGTAAGGGCAGGTGGTGTTGTCCTAGGTGCCCAACGTGCCCTTCTCACTTTTGTAAGGATCCTATCCCGCCTCAAGAGCCTAGCAAAGAATCTGATTTTCAGAGGACAGTCTGTCGACTAAAGAAGCTTGCAATCCCTTAGGAGGTCAATGTCCAATGGCTGTAAGATGTGCATGTAGGCCTTTCTTATGGAGAAAGCACCATCATCCCAACAGAAGGCATCCTTGCCTACCTCCAAACTCCAACCTTCCAGCGCCTTTAACAACTCCATCAGCTTTTCACAACGCTGGTCAGAGTGCCCCCCCTTAAAGCACAGACACCAAGTTCCCTCCCTCGAACTCTTGACAGATGCATCTTTGTCGGCCGCTTTGCGGAACAATCTCGAGAACCTACTACTCAAAGGATCATCTCCTTGTCAATCATCCATCCAAAATCTGAAGTTGCCCCCATCTCCAAGCACAAGAGTGAACTACTCTTTGACCAATGGGGTCACCAAGGTCAACCCTCTAACGAAGTGCAATGCCTCAGCAGCGGGGTGGGAGAGGGCCTCCCAAGAGAGGAAGTTGCCATAGCACCCTCACAAGACTTCCTCCAGGAGTCCCTCCTCGCCTCCCATCAATCTAACTATCCACTTGGCGAGGAGGCTCAAGTTGGGCCCCTCCACACTCCAGACGCCGAGGCACCCCTCCTCAATGGGCCTACAGACATCCTCCCAGGCGACCAATCTTGTTCCCATGCCTGAGCTGTCAAAGTTCGTCCATAGGAAGTCTCGCATAAGACCTGTGATCTTCTCCACCTGACAAGGGGCCTTGAAGACAGAGAGAAAGTAGGAAGGCATGGAAGAGAGGACCGCCTTGAGGAGAGTCAATCTCCTCCTCTGGAGAGCAACTTGGAGGCCCACCCTGTTAACCTTCACTTCACATGCTTTAGCAAAGGGAGCTAATCCTTTAGTCTGAGCTGCCTGTCTGAAAGCGGCAGTCCAAGGTAAGGAAGCAACAGCCCTCCAACACTCATACTAAGGGTGGCCACGCAAGCCTACTACTCAAGAGGGGGGAGGTTGAAGGGGATAAAAGTAGATTTTGAGAGGTTGATATGAAGGCTTGACGCCTCCCCAAACATGTGTAGCAACAAGCAAACCTTCTGCACTTCCGAGGCAACACCCTCTACCAACAACAGGATGTCATTTGTGTACTGAAGGACTGGCACCTCACAATTGCCTACCACCGATTTGTTTGCCTTAAGCAACTGGACAAATTTGTTCATCAGCCTAACTTCTGAAAGTGCACATTAGAGGGGAGGTGAATAGTACGGATATAAAATAATTGAAAAATAAAAATGCAAGCACAAGTTACATGCAGTGTAGAAGGATAGGCGTAAAACCCCTTGGATAAAAATCATCACCTTAGTCACTCAACTTAGGATTTTGTTGATTGATTAAGCCAATAAATCCACTAAAACTACACCACCTAAAAGTAAGGGTGGTATAACGTCAAATACAAAGCCCTCTCTTATCTTTACTAAAAGAAATTTATCTCTCCCTTTTCCGGAAGAGAAAGGAATCTACCAGGTCAGATACTCAAATACAATAATATAACAAGAAAAAGAAGATTCAATAATCCTATAGAGCTCAAGTGATGCATTGCTAAGAAAGTTTGCTATAGGATTAAGGAACTTACTTTAGATGCAAAATCGAAGTGCTTGATCGAGCAATTGAGTGCTCGAACAGTTGCAAGAGTGAACACGTGATAGTGCTTAATGAAGGCAAGTGTGTAATGAGAATAGAATGCTTGGAGTGAGAGTGGAAATCTTGGAAGAATTGTACCAATGTATGTTTGCAATAGGGAGTCTAGTAGGCTATTTATAGTACTTTTAGGAACTCTCTAGATGGCTTTGTTTCTATTTTCTAAGTAGAAACAAAAACTTAAAATTACAACAATTCTTTTTGTTTAGAAAGCAATAAAGCTATTTTGGTCATCTTTTCATGCAGTTGAACACTTCTTTGAGACTTGATTCTGTTTTCTTCCTTGACTTCAATCTTGAGGTTTGGTTTGGTCCTTAGTTGTTGAGTTGAGCTCTTGGCTATGCTTAGAAGATTGATTAACCTGCAACATGCACACTCACTCCAACTAGAGGCAATAGTGAGGAGTTGTTGGGCCAATGCCTGGTGCCCTGGTTTTCGGGAGGTGTTTTCCAACTAGAGGTTGGCAAAGTTGCAAGAGTTCCTACAGCTTGTAGGGATGGGAGCCGAAAGAAGGGGTGAACGATTTCCACTAGGAAGAGGGAGAACTTTCGGTGAGGAAGGCTTACGCCATTTGCAGGGGTTCGCACAAATGGCAGACCTTGATTTCCTACGAGATTGTAGAATGTTATGGTCGATGGATTGCCCACTTAAGGTGAAGATTTTTGCATGGCTACTAAGAAGAGGAAGACTCATTATGAAGGCTTGGCAGGCAAGGTGGGCACTGGTGGATGGTAGGACCTACCTGCTCTACGTTGGGGATGAGAAAGATGTTAAACACTTGTTTTTCAAATATGCTTTTGTGGAGCAAGTCTGGAGGAGGCTAGGGAGAAACGAAGTGATTTTTAGGGGCCAAAACCCCATGTTGAAAATTTTGCTTCGTCCATCTCCTTCCAAGTGGTGTTTTGGGAGTCCTTCCAGTAGCTTTCTCATTTTGTTAACTTTTAATGGCTAAGGAATGATTTTTGGTGGTTGGATAACCACCCTTCCTTTCAAAAAACAATGCACACTCATTCGCATGCATGCACACACTTGTTAGATAGTATTTGGGCCCTTTGGCTGGAAGTTGTGGACTGACTTAGGTTTTTCTTTTAGTTAAGTGAAATTTCAATGACTACCCCTTGTGTAGAAATCCTCTTACCTTTAATATTTTTAAAAAGGATGGCATTCGAACCCAATACACAGAATTGCCTGAAATCTCTCATTTTGTCACCTATCCAAGCCTTAAATCATTCATATTTCTTCAAGTATCTTTCTTCCATTATTATTGCATTCCAAGCTTCACCTGCATCTAATATTTTAATCCCTACGTCAGGCTTGCATTCTACAGACCCAGTCATTCTCATACCTTACGTTCAAGGGACCTCCATAAGAAGTCCACATTTTTATTGTTTTACTTCGTTGACTGATCTATTGAGTGCCATTTGCAAGTAACGTGACATGAACTCAAGTGATTCTTTGGTGCAGGATGATACCCTGAGCAGTTTGCTTTCTTGCACTCTATGGTTATGCTAGTTTTGTTTAACGTATATTGGTTATTAGTTAATTGTACTAGTATTCTTATATATACCTTTTATGGTGCCAATAAGCACCTTGCGCAAATGTGGCTGGCTTTTAATTCTGTTAAAACATCATTTCTCATGCTTTGGTTGTTTCGTATTAATGTTGGTTCGATAACTTGTTTCAATGTGTCAATTTCTTGCTGGTACATTCTTCCACTTTATCACAATCCAGTTTATGGCAGTTGATATTTCCTCGGATTTGTATTATTCATACATATCTGATTTGAAATGATTTATTTAATAGCAAGAGGAGTCACAGCTGGCAAAGATTAGTCGTGACAGTTCAAAGATAACCGTGGAGCAGGTCCACGGTCTCATGTCACAGGTAGCGATTTATGGCTTTAATAAATGAGAACTGATGGCATCTTATCCAAGTTACGAAGAATTCTTATTTGTGTGCTGTGATCTTGTTAGGTCATCAAAGATATCCTTTTCAACTCAGTTCACCAGCCTAGCAGGATCCATGCACCGCCAACAGACTCTTCTGGTCCTGAGCCGATGGTTGAGGCTTGACTGTTCGTCTGGGGTATCTACAATGCGCCTTCATCCTGCTGCGGACGTTGGGTTACCACCATATCTTCTATTTCTAACTAGGCTCTTTCTCGATATTTTTCTTTCCCAATGTAAATCCGTGTGCAAGTAGATCGTCACCATTTTGTTCAGAGTATGTTTTCCCAAGTCCAGCTGCCAGTGTCTTTATCAAATTCTTGTTCATGCCTGCCACGCAACCTGACCTGTTTAATTGTTAGATGACCTGCCCGTATGATCCTGTCGAGATCAGTTGATAATCTCATGCTACTTAAATGTTTGATTTCCTAAGAGCCTTTTTTCTTCCCACAGAAACACATCGCCATGTTTAGAGATGTGAAACGTGTGATAACGACTCCTCAACAACGTTTTACCCCCTGCCGTTAGGTTTTGTGTGTTTTTGCAACAAGAAGGATTGGTTCCATACTCCATTGTTTACTAATATATCATTACAAACAAAACAAATCCATAGTTCTAATTGCGTGCACTCCTTTTACTTTTACTGGAAAGGCATAAAAAGTGAATACCATCGATAATTGCTTCTCTGATCGGATACAAACAATCTTTGAGAATGACAGGTAAATTTCCCTGAAACAAGGTCTGTGTTCATCGTATCTTAATGGTCACACAAACATGACTGTGAGAGTCCTACACTCGAAAGCAAATGATTAGGAGCTGAATTTGAGGTACCCTGTTACTCAGGTCCTAGGAACAATCTAGCCTAACTCCACGACGCTAGCTTATAAACACAATGAATAACACATTACAGGTAACTGTGGTGTTTTCCTCTTCCGATGGTACAGCATTGTAAACACTAGTGTACATCAGGTCAGCAGCATACAGGCACAACCGGGCACACGTCAAAGCATCATTTTCCTCTTCCCCTTCCCCTTCCCCTACTTCGGCCCCTTACACTTTTCTTGACCTGCATGGGACTGGTGCTGACTGAAGCTTTTCTGGGTGACATCCGCCTAATCGGGGGACTGGTGCGCCAACTTGGCTTTGCGGAGGCCTTTTGCAGGTTATTCCCAGTGTTCCGGCGATCCATAGCTCCATTGTCAGCTGCTGTTGCAGTAGCCATATCTGAGTCGGTAGCTGCTTTCTCTCCTGCTAATGAACTGCAAAAAAGCACAAGAAAACAATGATAAATATATCCGCGTAACTAAGTAGCAACAAATACGGTACCGTAAGATAAACCTACAATATAACAGGTGCCCCTACCGCAGGAAAATGTGAAACTTACCTTGGATGCCAAACTGAAAGCAATCAAAACTTCTGTTTGTGTTGGGACACAGTTAGAAATATAGAAGCTTAGCAGTATGGCCTCTCAGCTGAGAATCGACCATAAACAAACATTACAAGCTTAGTATCCCAGTGCTAAATTTTTAGAGGTATATTTTATTCATCAATAATTATATGTCAGGAACAAGAGGAATATGACACGTGTGACATGGCCCATTAATTACATTGATCAAAGCTTTTTTCTCTCGGCAACAAAATAAGCCATCGACGGAAAGTAGATAAACCATAAAAAAACAACCAATTAAGCTAAAGATCCAATACAATTATAAAGCAAAATAGTTAATAGGGTCATTTCCAAACTCCTTGCGCACCCTTGTTGGCACAGAACTTTGCAAGGTAATGAGTTTTAGAATGCTGCCTATGGAGGCATGAGCACAGCAGTATTCGTGAGTTCGCCTTTAAAATGGTAGCACACTCCTTAGTTATTCAACGGGCAGTCCAAGCTGGTGGCTCAGCTTCAAGAATGCTTCTTTTCAATGTTTTAAAAATTAAATCAATTTCACCAGGCAATGACAACATATGGAGAATTCAGAAACATCGTAAGATCTTTAATTTAATTTGTATTAATTCAATATGAGTCAATTTAATAAAAAATCAGTTAATATATATAATAAAAAAAGTTATTTTATAATTTTAATTACACTAAAATTGATATATTTTTAATAAATATTAAATAAAAAATAAAAGATATAATTAAAATTAAATTTAATCTTAATTTTTATTTTCATGATGCTGTAATGTATTAAATTATATGTATTTTTCTTTTTTTTGTTTATTTTTTAATTTTTAAAAGAATGACTGATTTAACTGAATTAACCGATCTGACGCCATTTTGATTTTTATTGTCTCAACTGATCATTTAGACAATAAGAAACTAATTTTCAGTTGGAATTGATTGGCTCAGCCAATCCAATCTGAATTTTAAAACATTACTTTTTTTTCCGGTGATGGTTCCATGAGACAAGAATTTCTTTCCCTCTTTTTCAAAAAATTTGATGGGCCAGGTTAGCGGCTTTCAACCCTTGCATTTGCCCCCTGAACTCTGCTGCATCTTCAATATCTTGACACCCCAATCGTACATTGCTCTTCATGTGCATCCACATACCCTAGCAAACACATGCAAAGCATGATAAAAAAAAAAATGGTAAAGGCACCATTCATGAATGACCTTTTTCAAAGATCATTTGATATTTTCGAAACTTCTAAGGATTTTTGTATAATTTTAACCGCTTAGATTTTTATTATAGATATGCAAGGAAAAAAGAAAAACTTACATGAATACTCTCGTAATTTTTTCCCACACCATTTCCTTACTTCACGGTACACCACCCCCTCACCTACGACACCTCATCCCTCCACCGGACCTCACACCATCTCCCCCATTCCTCCTCACTCCTCCCCCATTCCACGTCATTTCCTCCCCCACTCCTCGAACTCCATATAAGCCCCCCTCCTCTATTCGTTCCCACACCACTAAAAAGGAGAATAAGGAGCAAGAGAAGGAGAAGGCGGAGAACAGAGGAGGCTGGAGGCCTGAGAGCAGAGGGAGACGAGGAGGTGCTGCAGTTGCTGTAACTTCTGCGGGGAAGAGCTCGAAAATGATTCTGCGAAATTATTTTTCCGCAGAATCAGATGTCTGGAGAGATCGCCAAATGTCTGTTCAGACGTTCAGATGTAATACCAGATGTCTGATGGCACTTTTTTTTTTAATTATTTTCTCCCTGCCGAATTCTACCTTCACATGCATGTGTCAGAGGTTGGGAAGGTGCGTCAGTGTGAAGACCAAAGCGGTTTCAGACGTTCAAGAGCATCTCTAGACATCTGAAGACACTCTCAGACGTCTGCACAGAGTTCCAGACGTCCGAAAAAGGTTCTCCGAACAAGGTGAGTCTCTGAGTTCATTTAAGACATCTGAGATTCTTCCTAGACGTCTAATTTTGATCAAAGTTGGTATTTTTTTCGCCTATTTAGAATCCAAACGAAGTCGGATTTCCGCAAACGAAACGTCGTTTGATTCCATTCGAGTTTATCTACGTAATAATATAATGTCTATGCATTTTTGAACTCATTTAACCTGTCGGTCCATGTTGTAGGTCTCCAATCTATAAAGTATACGAAACTTGCGAAGATATCGGGAGCTACCGTACAAGCCTCCATTCCATCCGGTTAACCGGTAGAGTGGTCTTCTCTAATTCCAGAATTAATAATTGAATTGCATGCTTTATAATTATTCGACTGAACCCTAAGTTGTGAGATTAACCCTAAGGTCGAAAGAGATGAATGCATACTACTTTAGATATATTCAATTGAACCCTAAGTTATGAAATGAATACCAGAACTGGAAGAAATGCATGTGTAGCTAATGAATGAATCAGTTATTGTGACAAATCATAAGCTACCTATACTACCTGTAATACATACTTGTACTGAATAATTGATTGTGGAATCTTGAACCTTCTGTTATGCATTTAATGAATCATATATGGAAATGATAAAGCCTATGTACGAATCCTACAGAAAATTTAAGAAGAAACCAAGAATATTGTAGTACGAATAACCTAATGATTTTGGAGCACGTTGTCTACGGGTGGTTGTTCGGACTTGGTCAAGGGAAATGAACTAACCCTCGTGCACGTGATACCGAAGAAGACAACTATCCATTTAGAGTAGAGGGAAGCTTACCACCCCTTGAATGGAAACCGGGATGTGTTTGACCACTCTACATCGACTTCTATTTGACTCTTGCATACATGGTATCGAGATAAATTACTTAGTGTAGGGGAGAGCTTATTGCCCCATGAGACTCATGGTTAAGTTTGACCAACCTACTGTGCCTCTTGTTAAGCCCGTCGGGCAAATCGAAATAGTCAGACGAGAGTACACAGACTATGGAGGTACGAAACTCCTGTTCTGTTCTGAGGGGTGAGACTCCTGTTCTGAGAGGACAAGATCCTGTATTATTCCATGCTGTACGTTTGGACGTACCTGCTAGCAAAAGCAACAGACCACGTGCCAGTGCTGGGTAGCTACTCGTATGTTTATCGCACGTACAGTAGTCACCGCTACATTACGACCGTGACCTCGAGGTAGTAAACCGTGTGTAGGACTACCATAGGGGGACTCTCCTGACCAGGAGAGTATCACGTGTACATCTTGCATCACGGAAAAACTACAAGCAAGATCAGAATAAGAAGATTAAGTAATATTATAGAACCTGATTAGTGAAAATACAAATCAGAGAATTAGAAATGAACAAATAACCAACAATTAAATGTTTAACTGATTACTGTTTTAAATTATGCTACATGAAAATAACTTAACCACCACTCAACTCAACGTTAACTAACTTTGGATTTTGTAACCATGTTTAAGTCAGGGATTCGAACAGGCAGAGCCATCGACTACTGAAAACACTGGATCCAATTGAACCCAGCCATAATTTCCTTTCTTTAGTTTTGTTGCAGAGAATTTTGTTGTAGTGAGTATCTGTAACTTGTTATATTCAATATATTTCTACTAATTTTCTATTGTGATGGTTATATTTGTAATACTTTTCCACTGTATCATATAAAATCTAGTATTTGATATTCTCTTTTGTTTATTATCAGTTATACATTTTCTACTTAATTACATTACTTGAGTAGTTGTAGAATAAATATGTATTTGATTGTTTCTCGTTGGACAACTGAATCTTAAGATTCGTCGAAACGAATCGTTCTCAGATTCTTTAAAAAACCAAGAACAGATCGTAACAATTCATCTAAAGGATCATATGAGCACCATAGACACATGAACCACAGACATGAGATTAACACATCTAATGAACACGGTGCTAATCTAACATACAAAAAGTGCTCAAATCTCAATCTACCGTTTTAACGAAAGACACCCAGCAATGGTAAAAACCACCGCATTTTCATTAGGAAATTGAATTGATCAAAATGTTCAAATAAATGGAGATTTTCCACAAATGAACCTTCTAATATTGAAGTCAAAACATTAGTAGAAAAGGCAATGTGAAAACAGTTTAATAGAGATGTCTGTGGCTGAGGCTTCGACAATAATTTTGGGCGCTGAACACTATTTGATTGATCAAATTAATATTTTCCTCTCACTGGTAAAAGAATGGTGATAGGTTATAAATTTGGCCTTGAGTCTGTAAAATATTTGAGCTATTTGTAAAATAGAAAACATGCCCGTTGGTTCAACTGATAATCTAGTTGATTAATAGCATTAAGATAATACCACTAAAAATGACAATAATCTGTAAAACCCAACACTTAGAGTTAGTTGGAATCTTTCAGGTTGTGATTACTTTAACATGCATGCAAGCATGCGTGTGCACACATACGCACACAAAAGATAAAATAGTTTACCACGATCCCTACACCCAAACCTCCCGCAACCCAATCCTGTTTCCCCTTCCACCTTCTCATTCTGTTGCAGTCCATTCCCACCTTCCACACCCCTTCTTCCAACCCACCACCATTCCCCCTTTCCACTGTCTTCCAACCAACCCACCTTCCACCTCCTATAAGCCACCACCATCCCCCCTTCCATTTTTCCAACCCGCCACCATCTCCCCTTCCACTTCCTTTCCATCTTGTTAAACACATCAACGCAGTGGTTACAGCACAAGGATCAAAGGATGCGATGTAGGGTTGAGGGTAGCAATGAGGTTGTTGACAGCAATATCAAGAATGTCACAGTGATGGTAGTGGTGTTGCAAGCAATGATTGTGGTGTTGAGGATGACAAGGGAGAGAAAACAGTTAAGTGAAAGGTATGAACAAAGAAGATGTTCTGAAAATTAGTTCACAAATTAGGGGTATGACTACTTTTTAACATTTTCCATTGAAGTTATCAGTCACATTGAAGGATGTTAATTCAATGTGCATTTATAATTAACCACACAATTTTGCAGGAGCATACATCTCATTAAAAAGTTCATGATGGCAACCATGTTATTACAAAAGATTCAAATAAGCATGCAATAAAAGTACAAGTTGATTCAACAAGGTTTGACTACGTCAATAATGAAAACATAAACTCATTTAAAAGTGAATAAAGCCCTAAAACTTATGCATTGACTAGTACAATATACAATTCCAGACATTTGCTGTCAAAAAGCATGAGGCACTGTAAAGGTGTTGTGATTCCCTATACTGTTGGTATTAGAGCACCACGATCATTTGTTTTGATGATAACAAAACACATGTTATTTAACATTTGTAATTTGAGTCATAGATTTCAGGTCAATTGCAAATGTGGACGTGTTTAGACGGAACTCGAGCCCGCATCCAGGACGGATTGGAGGAGCTTGACGGAAAACAGAGGAGGTTCGCGTGGAGCGACAGATTAAAGATAGAAGACAAGAAGAATATGATAGATTCTTTTTAATCCTTTCATGTACTTTTATCTTTATTTTTCTTGCTCTTTATTTTCCTTAGAAAATTATGTTAAAGAGCCTCAAAGAACCCTAATAGTAGTCCTAGGAACACCGGCACAACCCTAGGATACTTAGGTTTTCTGTAGAATACTTAGAAAATCAATATAGGGTTCAAACAGCACTTCCAGACGTCTAATTCCCAAATCAGACGTCTGATAAAGTATTTTAAGATGTCTGACTGTTGTTTCAGACGTCTGATAACTGTTAGGTTGTACGTACTTAGTTCTATCTGATGAAATCAGACGTCCAGACCTTAGTCCAGACGTCTTAGAAGACGTCTGATGACTTTGCCAGACGTCCAATTAGTGGACCGTTGGCTGGCTTAGCAAACAGTCAAGAATATGACCGTTAGAGCCTTATCAGACGTCCTTAGGACTTTCCAGACGTCTGATAAATGACCGTTTTGCCTCGGCTGACCCAAAATCTCTTCTCAGAGATTTTCTAGCCGTTGCAACGTTTGGAAATCAATTCCCACAGTAGAAGTAGGTTTCCAGTCGTCCAGACAGTTCCAGACGTCCTGTATGTCGTCTGATGGACTTGCGTAAAAACCCTGTTTAGATCTGATCCAAGTCAGGGAGAGACCCGCCCAAAATCAGACGTCTGACCTTGGAATCAGACATCTTAAAGTGAAGTTCCAGACGTCTGATGCCAGAATTAGACGTCTGATAAGCCTGTCAGAACAATGATTGTTCCTGATTTCGGGCTGATTCTCTTAGGCTTTGCACCCAACAGCTATAGAACCTTTCCTAAGCCTTCCAAAGCCTTCCTAAGGCCTCTATAAATAGAGAGGAGCCTTTGACACACCAACATACACTTAGAGACACAAGATACACACCAAGAGACACCTTGTAATACACTCTCACACTCTTGTGTCCAAGAAACTCTTGCTCTCTAAGCTCAAGTTCTACATCTTAAGAGCATCAAACCGTTGCGCACCCACTCTCCCGCCGTTGCGTAGCTCACGCACCCGCGTCATCGTCGACGCACTCCTTGCAAAGGGGAGTTTCCTTATTCCTATAGAAGCTAGGTTTATAATTACTTTGTTGGCTCTATAGGACTTGTTATTTCTTTTATCTTTGTTATTTTGTTGGGTATTCGCTTTGCGAATTCCCGTCTCCTTCTTGGGACAAATCCTTCTCGTGGAGAGAAGGGGTTGAGGAACGCTATCCTCGTACTTGTAGCGTGGTTGTACTGAGGTTGAATCACCATCGTTTTAAAGTGATTTGGTTAGTGGATTTGATCAACTAGGTTGATCGAAAATCCTAACTCGAGAGGGTTAGGTGATGGTTTTCACCCGGTTTGGGTTTCCACCTAAAAATTACTTGTGTACTTGTGCGATTGATTTTTGTGAGATTACTTTATATTTTATTTCCACAATTATTACGTCACCTCTCCTAGAAGGGAACTTATGCATTGACTAGTACAATATACAATTCCAGACATTTGCTATCAAAAAGCATGAGGCACTGTAAAGGTGCTGTGGTTCCCTATACATGGGGCTTATTTGTAATATGTTCTTTATTTATTTTATTTTATTTTTGGAAAGGGTGTAATATGTTCATTATGTTGAAAAAAAATGTTGGTAATATATAGTTCTGAATTTACTTTGGTTCAGTTGTCAAAAATATTATAGCTTAGCAAAAGAAAATGCTTTTAATGTTCAAGGCTTCAACCACTACCAACAAAATGCTAAACCTAGAAAACTTTGCAGGAGCTATAGCATTTAAGTGCAAAGTTTCCATGATAGATATGCTAATTACTTTCCTCAACGAAATTAAAGGATTAACAGAGAATAGCAATAAAGGGAAGTCTGAATTAGAAACAAGCAAAATATGAGAAAAACTAGACCACCGATTAATCTTCATGGGTCATGCTTCCTATGCTTCTAAACAAGGCTAGGATTTATTTTTTTTAAGTGAAACAAGGCTAGATTATGTCCCAAAACTTTGCAATAATTGGTTAAAATAGGAAAAGAGTTTCTTATTTCATTTAAATTGGATGTCCTTGGGATTCTAGACTATTGAAACTTTGACATCTTTGATGGGTAGGAGTGTGGGATGAAGTTATGATTTTATACTATTTTGTTAAGTTATCCAAATCCCCGATTGGTAAGAAACTGTGATTCCTAACCAATTTAAAGGCCACGAGCAAATGCCAATGTCTTGTAAATGCTTCTCCAACGTTTTAAAAACTTATAAACAAATATTTAACAAAGGATGTATTATACTATTACAAACTAAATATATTTAGAGAACCCAACTTGTATTTTTGCAAATTAATATTTTTAAGACTTTCCACTAAGATGGCCATCCATCAAAGACAATCTTGCATTGCATATATTGAGTACTTGCCCTACTCAAACAAAACGTTTAGCTCTTCCAACAGCCTTAACAACTCAAGCCTGCATTGCATGTAGTTTCTAGTCTCTAAAAATACTTAAAATTAGCCCAAGATGCGCCAAACATGCTTACTTGCCCTAATATCAGGATTACCAATCCTGCTACACAGAACAAGCACTTTGAAAAAACCAAGGAAAAGAAAGTGCCCCAAATCATCAAAGTAAATCACATATGCAAAAGACAAAAACTAAAACCAGAAAATCAAAGGTTCTAAGATTACCTTGATGGGACAGAATGGACACCGTCCGTTGTTGACGTGCTTGCAGATCCTATTATCTCCTCACCAACTAAATCTACATGAGAAGACCTAGCATCTGTAACAAATGTTAAGAATTTGAATGCATTTTACATATACAACTATTGCTTGTTACTCAAAGGCAACTTCCATGCAGATGGCATTAAAGGTTTAATTTCTATTTTGAACATGGCGCGTCCAAGAAAATTGATCAAAATGAGTCATCCATACCATTATGAACTACTTTTGGAGCAGCAGAAGAATGAGGTCGTGAATTGTCCTTTCTTTCAAACTTTTCCTGTCCCGGAGCTCCTGGGCGGTAGGAATTACCAATGTCTGTCACATCAATGGTTTCACTGGTGCCCCTGATAATTATGAAGCAGTCTTTGCATCAGACCAACTTAATTACACATTTAAAGACATAGGTTCAATATTTTTCCCAGAACTGAAAAGGGATACTGACAAGGGTAAGAAAGCAGCCCAGTGCTTTTCAACAAAAAAGGTTAGAAGATATACTAGAACACACTCTGGCACAATAATTTGACACCAAAACTAGAGGACTAGGCACTCACGGGAAAGTTAGAATATAATCAGATGAGGCACAATAGATCTTGAGTTTTACAAGGTCCATGGTAGCATGAAACCTTCGTACTTTTCGGGAGAAGAGAATATGCTATTATTTTTTCTCAAGAAACAATAGCATTAGGACAAGTAGTGGACTTTAATAGAATCTATCTGCTAAATGGATTCCAAGACCGAACAAATAACCTTTCTTATCAGTAAATACAAACTCGATACTTCCCCAAGCTGGATTACAACAAGCTCCAGCTTGCTATGTAATAAAAAAGAGCCCAACTCCCTCTGAATCAAAACATCTTCAGGTGAGAAGCAGGCAAAATAGTTGCAATATAGACAGGCAAGCAGGTAAAAGATGAAATGGGGGTGAGAAGAGAACAAAGAAGTAAGCCTTTTACTACATTAAATGCAGTTGACTACACGGATTCTTTGGCTCCACTCAAATCAATCCTGAGCCATTCTCAAGCATAGATCCAAGTAATCAAGATTATTCATGATAATTTCCTTCCAGCACTTCCTGGATGGAAACCATCAGACAGACAAAAGCAGCAACTAGGAGAACATCTCATACAGAATGAGATGATTCCTGGAAGAAGTAAAGCAATTCTGAACAGCAAAAAGGGAGACAATCCAGAGTAGAATAAAGTAATGCCTTAGAAAATCAACAATACGTGTCAAAATAGGACTCTATGAAGCAATGATGGAACAAATATCACAATGTAAGCTCCGTAACTTTAGAGCATGGTAGAAGAGATACTTTTTGCAGTGGCAAGTCTCTATTACACCTGTTTGTTTGCTCCTTGGAGTTTGGCAAGACCTTCCCTTTATCCCAAATGCTGTCGCGGACAACCAACCTTTTGTATATAAAAAGAGCAACAAATTTAGAAGTTGTTTCGCTTGCGCAAAATCTTGTTTTGTTGTTGGACAAAGAACTTATCATGGAAAAAACTGTCGTTGTTAGGTTATTTGTTTTCCTTGGGTAAAATGACTTAGTTTATTATAGAAAACTCTAGGCTCTAGAGAGAAGCCAGAGGGTTAAAAGTATAGAATTGTCTCCTCAAATTGGAGCATGAATATCTATAATACTCAACTTGGAACAACATGCCTTAAAGACAGATCTCGCCAGGAGCTCTGTGAAGACATTTACAACCTGCTCCTCAGAAGTGACACTCGTGGTATGTAATATCCCACGCTGAATGAGATCTTAAGTGTAATGACAGTCAATCTCTGCATACTTTGTCCTCTCGTTAAACATAGAGTTATTAGCAATGTAGGTCGCTACTCTGTTGGCACACTACATCTCCATAAAACTGTCCAGAGGAACATGAAAATCTGACAAAACTAACTTGACCCAAACCATCTCAGTAGTTTTCTGGGCCATGGCCCTGTATTCTGACTCCGCACTGAATCTAGATACAACTGCTTGCTTCTTGCTCTTCCAAGTAACCAGATTGCCTGCAACAAAGATGCAAAACCCTATGGTAAATTTTGTCCCCAACACAACCAGCATAATCAGCATCAGAGTATACTATAATCCCTATGACCGTTTCCTTACAAAACAATAATCATCGTCCTGGTACTTTATTCACATACCTAAGCACCTGCATTGCAGCCTCCCAGTGCTGCCTAGTTGACTTATCCATAAACTGGCTAAGCCTACTAACAAACAAAGACAAGTCTGGACGAGTGATAGTAAGGTAAAAGAGCTTACCCACCAGCTGCCTGTAAGTCCTACTGCCAACCATCTCAGGTTTCTCATCATATAAATGGATATTGAGATCCATGGGAATATTTGCAACCTTAGCTGCTAACATGCCAATCTCCTGAAAAGGATCAAGAGTATACTTCCTCTACGAGAGCACCACTCCATCCCTACCACGTGCAACCTCAATACCTAAGAAATACCTTAATTGTCCCAGATTCTTCATGACAAACTTATCTGATAGGTGTCTCTTGACTTCATCTATCCCATCTTTGTCATCCCCGACGATGATAAGATCAACATATACCAGGAGTGCCACACTCCCCCTATCAGTCTTCCTGGTAAATGAGTGATCTACAGTAGAGTGCCTCAAACCAATCTGATAGAGCACCTCTGATAGCATCTGGAATCAGGCCTTGGGGCTCTACTACAATCCATAGATTGCCTTCCTCAATCCAGTGATTTAAATGCCGACACATGCCGCTGACATGCCATCGGCAAGGGGATTTTCAGGAGGAGGGTGTGCCGATACAGTTAAGGTGTCGATTTGCAAGCGTGCCGGCAAAATACAAATAATTTTAGCGGCATGCCGATAGTTATTGTCGACATGCCGACAAGTGCTGCTGAAGGGAAGGTGGTCTGTGGGGAGGGAGTCTGAAAATTCGGAATTTGAATGGGAGGAGGGAGCTAGTTTGGCGGGAGTCTCAAATCTGAGGGAAGGTGGGGGGAGGGAGTCTGAAAATTCGAAATGGAGGGAAGCCGGTCTGGTTACACACACGTCAACATTTGATTTTTTTGCAATTGATATTTTAATCACTTCTGTCATTTTCGTCGGCATGCACCAGCATACCCTCGACGTGCCTCTGAAATGGCTTTTTTTTTGCCATCGAAATCGTCGAAATCTTCCATCGAAAAATGGATATTTCCACGACATGCCGAACGAAATGCACACTTACAATTTTATCAGCACGGCGTTGAAATCGGCATTTCAAACCTAGCCTTAATCTGCACACACACTCCTAAACCTCGAAACCTAGGGGCTCTACATGTAAACCTCCTCTTGAAGATCGTCGTAGAAAAAGATGTTCTTCACATCAAGCTAGTATAACGATTAGTCGCTGTGACCGGCAACAGAAATAAGTATCCAGACAATGGCAAGCCGTGCAACAAGGGCTAAAATATCAAAGAAGTCAACCCCATATGTCTGAGTGAACCCCTTTGCTACTAGCCTAACCTTATACCTAGAAATAGACCCTTAAAGTTGTATGTCAAAGCAAAGACCCATTGAAAGCCAACCAGTCGTGCGCCAGTAGAAAGTGAGATGAGATCCCAAGTCTGTCTACCCCGAAGCGCTATCATCTCATCCTCCATGGCTTGACGCCACTTTGAATCAGGCATGGCCTGCTGGTAGATAGACGGAATGTGTGATGCTGTAAGTGCCTGATAGAAGCTGCTAAACTAAGAAGCAAGAGCATCGATAGCCAAACTGCCTGCGACTCTATATCTAGACTCACAGGTGCGCAGTGCCCTCCTAATGGCAGTAGGGAGATTTGAATCATCTAGTACCTTTGACTGAGTCGCTGCAGAAAGGCCTCACTACTGTGGTGATCTGCACTGTTTGAGGAGTCGAGTCTAACCAAACTGTCACTAGCATCAGGTACCCTCTCAACTACCTGTGAACCATTAGCAGCTGGTGAGGGAGGAGGCCTCTAAAAAGTAGTGTGATGCCTGTGATAAGTATGTAATGGCCCGTGTAATCTCTCAAAGTCATCCAGGGAGGAATAGCTCATTTGTCTATCAACTGAAGGTCTGAATTGAAAAGTAGACACCTGAGTCTCTGCACACGAAACAGGCAAAGGAAGAAAGGCAACATCATCACAAGAGCTCCTCTGTCCAGTTATTGAGAAGTATGGTGTATCATCATGGAAATTCACATCGACACTAACATGTCTATTCTGCAAAGGATTATAGCAACGATACCCCTTCTGTGTCCTAGAGTATCCAAAAAAATACACTTGATAGCGCAATGAGCCAACTTGTCATGACCAAGTGACGGTACATGGACGAATGCAACACATGCAAAAATCCCGGGAGGCATATAAAATAACTCATCATCTAAATGCAGAAGAATCGATATCTGCTCGTGAAGAACAGAGCTGGGCATCATGTTGATGAGATAAGTCATCGTTAGAACTGTGTCCCCCCCAGTATCTCTGCGGCACATAGTGATGAATCAATAGTGTACGGGCAACATCCAACAAATGCCTATGCTTCTACTCTGCGACTCCGTTTCGCTATGAAGTATAAGGGCAAATGGTCTGGTGGACAATTCCACGGGTCCTGTATAACTCCTTAAGTCTGGCAATGCAGAACTCAAGAGCATTATCAATCCGCACCATCTTCACTGTGGCCGAATGTTGTGTGCTGATCTCCAAAAGAAGTCTCTATGCATCTTCCAACCTCTGTTTCTCTTCAGCAAGAATATCCACGTGGCTCTGGAGAAATCATCTACGACAACCAAGTAGTACCGATGTCCCATCCGATCTGGGACTCTGCTCGATCCCCATACATCCATATAGAACAGCTGAAATAATGTTGAGGATCCGAAAGAGGTACTAGCTAGAAAAGAGGATCGATGGTGCTTACCCAATTGGCAAGCATCGCACTATATGGTAGTAGCTGGGGAAATACGTGGTATTACCCTCCTGAGGCAATCCAAAGACAAGTGGCAAGACGAACATGCCACTATAGAACACTCCCACTACCATATCGAGTAACTCCTGTAAATGGCTCCTGTCCCAAACGATAAACACCATTCTCCTCTGAACCTCTAACAACAAGCATTCCGGTGAACTTATCCTAAACAACACATTTGACATCATCGAAGATCACTCTGTAGCGGAGATCTTTCATGATTCTACTCACAGACAACAAACTCAGTAGGAATTCTGACACATGCAACGCACCAGACAGCTGCAAACTGGAGGTTACAGACACCTCCCCCTTACCCCTAACTGGGGTGTATCTACCATTAACCACATGTACAATCCTTCTTGGGGGAACGAACTGTATTGAACGAAAATGTTTCGCCACCGCACAGATGCTGTGACGCACTAGAGTCGATCAGCCACCCTGCTCCATAGTGATTTGTGTAATGCTCCTAATGCACTAGACTCACAAATTTTGCCAGAGGTGTCAAGCAGACCACATCCAAAGAAAACGGGGAATACACACACCAAGAATCATGCAATACGAGGAATACACACCCCAAACAACCATCAATAATGGGAATACACATCCTAAAAATGGTTCATAAAACTGAAGAAAACCATACCACTGTTGGGCGAACACCAATAGATTTAGAACCAAACGGATTCAGATCTGCATCACTAACAAGAGGTCCCCTTGGATGGACATTGGTTTAACCCAGGTGCAAGGAGAACACCTAAGATGACCCCAAGGAGGAGACCTAGGCTCCCTCTCCCCATAACTACGAGGAGCGTAGCCCCTAGTGCAGCGCTACACGCCCCTCACAACCACCACCTTGCGTAGACCCTCGCGAGGTCAAAGGCGCTGCTGCAGATCACCACGCCGCCCCTACAGGTCATCATCACCGCACAGCACTACAGAACACTGTCGCAGCTAGATCAGATCACTGCGTCACCCCTGCAAGTCGTCGTCGTCGCTACACAGCACTACAGATTGCTGTCACGGCCAGGTCAGTGCCACCAGCACTTTGCTATGCGCGGCCTTGGCCACGCTACACGTAGGTTGCGTGCCTAGCGTTGCCGCCGCCGATGTAGGCCCCTGCACGTTGACATCGAGAGGGAGAGAGAGGAGAACGGGATGTGGTGGTAGGGTTTCGGAGGCCTTGAGAGGTTGGAAACCTAGAGCTACGATCTAAGATCGATGTTTTAATACCAACTTAGATGAAATGACTTAGTTTATTATAGCAAACCCTAGACTCTCTTATATAGAGAGAGATCAGAGGGTTAAAAGTACAAAACTGCTCCTGAGAAACTAAACACCCATAAGTCCGTACAAGAAACGCATAGAAAATATAACAATTTTAATAATGGAAACTTCAATAGAAGATTGCTTGTAGGAATCTAATAGAAGGGTCAAGGAGGATTAGTACAAGATCATCAAGTAGCTTTCTTTGGTATAGGTGTTAAACATGGTTGCGAGCTGAAAAGGCTAGAGAGATGATGAAAATCATGAAATGGTTTGCTAGGAACAAGCAATAGAAGGTTGTCTTCCAAAAGTGAAAAAATGGACATCCGTTAGGATGATGGTGCAGAAGTGAATGAGACTTTCTTCCATCTCTTAAAACAATTTGAAGAGACTACCGAAGAGTTATCCTTCAACCAATTTGATTGAGAGATTAGAGATTGAAGAAGTGGTTTCTCCAAGGGAGGAAATCAGGCCTCCTACTGCATTAAATTACAAGAACTCTAGGAGCTTGGAGGTGGATTAAAAGGAAAATTAATGCATTTCATGAAATCAACACAAGCAGCTTTTCAGGCCTCCTTCAGAGGAGGTCGTCTTTTTAGGTTTTTATTGTGAAGGCCCTCAAGGTCCTACCTATCTCTTCTCAATTTCTCAGAGACAACAGTGGTGGAGGATGTAATAGCTCTACCAATAGCTTACAAAGGGAATCATGATTTTTTGGGCTAAACCCTCTTTCTTACATTTCTTCCTAATGGAACCTTGGCAAAAGAGCACATCAATGCAACTGGTGGAAACAAACAGTCCGCCATGGATTGGATTTGAGTACAAGAGGGGCTGAGGAATGGGTGCCTTCTTGCCGCACCTCTTTCGGTTTTTCGCTTTAGATGCATTGGCCAAAGTTTTTATTTATTCATTCCTTTTTTTTCACTGTAAGAATGAAGATTGCTCAATTCCAATAGTCATCATTATATCATTTATACTAAACCTTACAGCAATATAATTATGTCATGAATCCATTTCATACATGTTGGGAATAGAGATGGACCACGTGGCAGCCATCCAAATCACGTGGCAGGCAATAAAGGGCCCTCAGGGCCGACGGTCATGTGGTCCAAGGGACTAAGTTAAGTCTTTTACTTAAATGTTAAGTTTGTTATTTAAGAAAATATGTTTAGGAATTAATTTCTTATTTAGAGATAAGATATTTCCTTAAAAGATAAGATCTTTTATTTCCAAATGTGAGGATATGTTCTCTCTATATAAAGAGAGTATTTCCTTGTATTTCTTTTTGAGTAATAATAATATTTCAAATTCAAGGTTCCTCCCCTCTCTCTCTCCTTCAACCACAATCGCCGGCCACCACTAGGGCCTGCCAACAGCTAACACCGACCACCCAACTAGCCAATTGCAGTCCTCCTCGCTCCCTGTTCACACGCGTGGATAGTCCTCTGTTGGGACTGTTTTCCCACGCCAAGAAGAGCCTCCACGCTCACATTGTGTCAAATCTTGATGTGGTATCAAAGCCACCAATCTAAGCTCTCTTGTACGTGTGGGTTATGTGGTCGCACGTTGGTGATCCTCACATCTAGAAAGTCCTCAACAAATCTAACGCTTTACGCAGGTAAGGAAGACTAGAGAAGATGGCGGAATCAACCACAAAGATCAGAGATGCCACACTTGATCTAGGAGAACACAAGGTGGTTGTCTCTGGGACAATCATCAAGTTTAGTGGCGCATCCAACTATGTCATGTGGGCTCGCACCTTCAAGATATTTGTTGAAGGCTAGGAGAAACTGAGCATTCTCCTTGAGGAGCCACCAGAATTGAAGGATGACAAGAAGAAGAAATTCGAGAAGGAGAATTATATCATCATGAACTAACTTATTAACTCGATGGATCCGTCCATTACCTTAAACATACTCTACAAAAAGTACGCATATAAGATTTGAACAACCCTCGAGAAAAGGTATGCCCGAACCACAAATAATGCACATATTATTGATCGCTACACTCGCATTTGAATAACCAATCAAGAAGATCTCTCCTTGGCTAAATATTACGAGAAGATGGAGGCGTTGTTTGAGAAGTTGGAGATCTACGAGCCACTATGTTGCGACAAGCAGGGGGAGACACGAGCGGTTCGGCAATCCGCCAAGTTTTTATTGGGATTGCATTCCCGTTATCAAGCCGCCCAAGATCAAATACTTGCTTCAGAAGGAAAGATGAATCTTGAGGCCATCTTCTACCGTCTCCCTAAGATGGAAATCCCTAAGGATGAAGACACGTCGAAAGGCAAGAGTTCTGCACTTGCTATTCCAAAAGCAAGTGTAGAGCGAGGACGTGGACGTGGACGTGGCCGCATCTACCCGAAGTGCAACACTGTGGACGCAACAATCATTCACAAGTCAAGTGTTGGGAGAAGTTTGGAAGACCATCACGTAGGACTACTAGCACCTCACGTGTGGTCTCCCTAACCCATGAAAACCTTAAGAAGCTGTGGGCTCTACTACAAGAAGACAAGTCAACGATGACCATCACGACGAGTCAACTAGTTAGGTTGCTATAGATGCAACGACTTCATAGGTCGCAAGACGATTCGCCATTGACTTGTCAAAGGAGAAGATCAAGAGCTTGACTCTCGAAGAGGACAAATGGTGGGGTGTCTGGCCTCACAAGTGTAAGACCAAATCGTCAACCTCTCGACCTTCGACTTGAGGGAGAGCGTTGGGAATAAAAATGGGCCACGTGACAGTGACATGTGGCAGGCAATAAAGGGCCCACAAGACCGATAGTCATGTGCTCTAAGGGACCAAGTTGAGCATTTTGCTTAAATGTTAAGTTTGCTATTTTTAGTAAATGGGTTTTAGGAAAATATATTTGGAATTTAATATCTTATTTAGAGATACGATCTTTTCTTAAGAGATAAGATCTTTTGTTTACAAATATAGGGATATGTTCTCTCTATATAAAAGGAGTCTTTCCTTGTATTTCTTTTTGAGCAATAATAATATTTCCAACTCAAGGCTCATCTCCTCTTTCTCTTCTTCAACCACAACCGCTGGCCACCACTAGGGCCTGCCAACTGCCACTGCCGACCCCCCCAACCAGCCGGCTGCGCTCCTCTTCTCTCCCTGTTCACACGCGTGGATAGCCCTCTGTTGGGACTGTTTTCCCACGCCAAGAAGAGCCTCCACGCTCACATTGTGTCAAATCTTGCAATACACAAACAAAATAGTGTACTCTGCGCAACTTTCTCCACATACTACCTATTGCCCTAAACATCAAAGCATTCGTCTCAAGCAATAAACACCACAAGAAGGCATCTGGCTTTGCACGTAAGAAACAGTGGAAATTAGTGTTCCCACCCACAGATTAAAAAACATGGCTCAAGGCGGGCTATTTATGCCTCAAGACAACTGCCTTGGTCTACATGGAAGAGTGCGCCACAGGGTGGCCAAGGTGCTTGAGGCAAAACTGAGGGAGCACCACAATTAACCAGTAAATGAATAACGTCTCCAGCATTCTGGTATGACCATTTTTCCTTACAACCATCTGGGCTTCATACAATTACAGAATTACACTGCAAATAGGACACACCAAGCTATTCACAACCTAAACTTTCAAGAAAGCTGGCTAGCAATCTAACGTCTCCAGCATTCTGGTATGACTATTTTTCCTTACAACCATGGGCTTCATACAATTACAGCCTTACACTGCAGATAGGACACACCAAGCTATTCACAACCTAAACTTTCAAGAAAGCTGACTAGCAATCTAATTGAATTTTACTTATAATCTAGACATTCAATTGCATCATGGCAGTTTAACCAACTAGAAATTCAATATTAGAGTATAGATCACTTAATATCATTGAACTTCTTTAAGTGAATACCAATAGTCATCCATACATGAAAGGAAGATCCTTGGCAGTGGCAATTTAGCAGTTATCCCATGGCATAGTTTTCCAACCTTTATCATATCGAAGTTAGATAATATGTGCTGCCCTTACTACCAGATATCTCCTTTTCTCTTCCCAAAAAACAATTATCTTTTTCCTCCATTTATTAATTTTGCGCTTTCTGCCTTTTCTTTTGGG
This sequence comes from Thalassia testudinum, assembly GCA_037157565.1. NCBI lineage: Eukaryota > Viridiplantae > Streptophyta > Magnoliopsida > Alismatales > Hydrocharitaceae > Thalassia > Thalassia testudinum. The sequence goes on from JAZHRO010000030.1 coordinate 43,278,125, forward strand.
GAAAAAAGAGTCAATCCAAATACAAGCATGGAAATACATCCTTTTTTTTTAGATTATTAACATGTTAAAAGCACATATTTATAGCAAATTTTAATGTTTTTTATAAAATTGAGAATTGCATCTCACCTAAATAACACAGAACTGCCTCCTAAATAACACAAAACTGCCATTCCAGCTCATATGGTTGCTCAAAAGGGTTGATTGGTACTTTTCAAGGTAAGGATGGTGAGCCAACTCTAGTTCATTTTGACTGACTCTCTTCAAAAACTTGTTCCCATAAACATAGATGCATTGGCCAAAGTTGTCACCTTCCACCACCTTGCAAGCACACAAACAGGATGCGTGACTACTGTTGCACCTTCATCCACCATGAATTAGGGACTTTCACTACCCTAGATTGGATATTGTTAAGCCATAGAAAGCTGACAAAAGCTTTCAGGTGACCGGTTTTGGTGCTCCAGCGAGCTGCTCTGACGACTGGAAAGGAGGCAGGCTATCAACAACAACAAAGTAGGTCCGGGCGACCACTCTGTTGCAGTTCCTCAGTTAGAGGAGGTTCTCACTACCCTCCTCGACTCCTTCAACTGCAACAGCTGGTCTACCTGCTGTGGCAACGCCAATCAACTCCGATGGCGGTGCTGGTTGCTCCGGTGACATTGTTGAAGCTGCTCTGGTGGCTGGGTGGTGGTGGTGCCACCGATGGTGGTCCACCTTGGGCTATGTGCCCTAGTGCAGGGCTCATCTAGGTGCTATTTTGGATCCTTCCTTCATTGAGATGTTGCACAACTGTCAAGAAGAAAGGAGAATGACCTAGATTATTTGGTGGAGAAAGACAAATAGGGAGAAACCAAGTAGGTATCGGGCTCTGACCTAGGACCGCCATCCTGATATCATGTAGAGAAATGAGACTTTGTTATCTCCTCAAGAAAATCCTAGGCCTCTATTTGTAGAGAGAGGCTAGGGAAAACTATAAGCAAGCCCTCAAGGAAAGGAACAACACAGAGACAGAAAAAGAAAAACCATAACAGGAACAACTCTCCATGATTTGTAGGGCTGGCAAGAACCAACGACAAAGCTGCTTGATTCCCAAATCCAAAGACATGGTTCTCACAGGAAGCATGGATCCCAATGATAGTAAAAGTCAAGGACCTATCAAGACATATGGTAGGTTGGAGAGCGAAGCCCATCCCAAAAAAAGTTGGAGAGCAAAGCAAACGCAAGGAGTCGGAAAGGAGGGAGAAAAGCCATGGAAACAAAAAACAACAAACCTTAGTTGGTTCTCACTCCAATATCATGTAGCAAAGACCACTCAACAACTCATTGGTTGCTACAAATTTAAAAAGACTGATGGGAAATGCCACTAACATTGTTAAACAAAATCACATCATCCCACTACAAAGCTGAAAAAATTTTATGTTTAATACAACAAATAGTGAAATTTGGGTAGCAAATGGATACAAACCCTGGGAGGGTAGGATTGTCGTTTTCTGGTACCATTGAAATTGGTTCAGCATTCATGAAGTCCTCCACAAGGCCTGGAAAAGAATTAAAACAACAAAGGAGAAAAATGAATGTATTGCAGAACATACAACTTTAAAGCTCAAGAGAAGATGAAAAAAAAGAGCAATTGAGAACCGGCTCACCTTTGTTATCCTTGTGCAAGGAATCCAGATTGGTCTCCTCAGTTGCAACATTGCCAACAAGTTCATTGCTAGGAGCAATCTCTTCTAGATTCTTCATCATAGTAATTCTCAGTTAGGCATGGCATGTATCAGCACAATAGTAAAGACCAAATTCAAAAGTTAGCCAGTGTGGACTAAACAAAAACAACAATCACAATCACCTGATTTTTTTCTGACACAAGAATCTCCTGTTGTGAGGAGACAACCTCCATCTGATCTTTTGATTCTGAAGGCAGAGTGGACAGTACACTTCCACGATTCAAGTCCGCATGTGAAAAATCTTCTGATGAATTTATAGCATTTCCATGATCTGCAATACCAAATTCTTAGCGGATTCTGCTATTTAGTGAATGGCTTGTTTTAGCAGCATTTTTATTAGCTGAAGTACCAGCTTTGTTGACAAACTCAGCAGGAATACTTGCAACTGCTTCTGGTGAACATGTAACACGTACATCAGACTCATTAATTGCAGGGTTTGGTTCCGGAACTTCTCCATCCACGGTTCGTGGATGTTCATGTTGTGATGTCTTAGTCATAGACTCCAATTGTCCAAAACCAGGTGAGACTGTAACATTTTTACTGGTTTTCTGCCGTATGCTTCGAGTTGTATTAAGATCATCAAAAGCCCCAGCTGAATCATATTTTCTTTTCAAGTCCTGCATTTAAAGTAAAAAGAGTCCATCAGGTTGTACTTCATTAGAACAGTTTCAAATATAGAAGAGTACCTGCAGGGATGACAGTCCAGAACTGGAAGGTGCATGTAAAGATCCAAGTTTTTCAGAACAGGTTCTTATAGATGGGGTCCTGAAACCAGAAGTTCTCGTTGGAGATAACCATGGTGGCAAGGCCTGCATATATGACTTTGCCATACCCACTGGTGATCCCTTATTATCTTTATAATCCTGAAAAGGAAGTTGTAAGAGACAACTGAGTAAACATAATACTAGGTAAACCATGGATTCCGGAGGGCATCACATACATGGGAATACACAGCTGCATTCAAGGTAGAAGCTCCAAAATTTTGACCAGCTTTTGAGTTTATTGCTGATCTTTTTTCCTCAACCCATTTCCTTGCCTCCATAACAGCTTTGTCACAGAGTACTGGTGTGTCTGCTTGCTCCACAAAGGACCCAGGATAAATTATATTGCTATAGAAAGGTGTGGATGGGCATCCATTTGTCATAGGAGAATCTATGACTCGTGAGTGAATTATCTCTATAAGTCGATCAGATTCACCCCTGTAAACCGGAAAGACCACAGTAAGCCATCGTAGAAGCACCTCTCTGATGCTTCAAGTTTCTTTTTACTCTCTCTAAATTTGCAACCATCATCATTTCTCAAAATTTGCAACTATTTTATGATTCTATAGTCTTAGAGAAAATGCAAAGTGAACTTTATGACATATTTTGGTCATGCACTTGTTAGAGTGGTCAAACTTGACATATATCTGCATGCAGGATGATAAAGCCTAACATAAAAACATGTGGTTGGCTAGCATATTGTTATCTTGAAGACAAAAATTACTTCATAATTATTGAAGAGTTCCTTTTAACCCATATCACCAGGTAATGCCAAATAAATTCAAATACTCCATCCATTAAGTATGTGACCTGTGATATAGGAAGGGAAATAAGAAATGTGGACCGATTGGCAGTTTTCTAATAGGGCGCAGAAAATATCAACAATAAGTAAAAACATCTCTACATGAAAATAGTTAGAACAGGCCATCAAAAAAATGAAAAAACAGTCAGGACAATGAAGCATCAAGAAATGGAAATTGGCTATGAATCCACAGGGCAAGTGAAACACATCAAAAAAGTTCCTACAACCTTGTAAAGTTCTCTTTCTGGATCAGTTGTTCAATGACCAACTTGCTCTTTGAAGCTACAGGTTCACAACCCACCCCCTGGTCCTCGGTCAATTCTAGCCCTGTTTCACCCTGAGCATATAATAGGTTGTAAGAAAGATAAACTTGAGCCATAAACGAATTGCTTTACCATATTTCTACACCTATAAGGCACGGCAAGCTACATTATCAGTAAACTGAGAAAAAGAATGAGCACATAAAAATCAGTGAGACCATTAAGCTACCTGATTCACATCATGGTTATCTCTGATGTCAAAATCTCCCTCTGCAAGTAGAAAAAAATCGGATAATCAATCACAATCCTTAGTTCCTGCCAGCATAATCTCAGCCCCGTGAAGAAAGAGGAGAGAACCCATTCGTCGATTCAGAAACACCCCCCATCTTGAACGTTTTGGGCAATATGAAGTTCAAGCAAGCAACTTTTTCGATGCTCGCTTGGCTTGTGAAAATAACATTCTCGTTGCCCGTTTCTCTAAAGAGGTTATACTAAAAGCCGGCTAGGGCTTATTTAACAATTGAATAGGAATAAATATGAAATTCGCGCCCCCCGCTTCCCCCCCCCCCCCCCCAAAACAAACCCCACACATTAAAAAAAAAAAAAAAAAAACCCTCATAATTAGTTCCTCGAACAGCCTCCAAATTTCCTTCACAATTTCCCAACGACCACTGACTCGCCACTTTCACCAAAAGAACTCCTTTCTCGAGGCGAATTACAACCAAATCAAAGAACACACGCAAAGACGAGGACACGTTCTTCAATCTTTACCAAAGCTCCCCCCACATTCACAGCGCCCTTCTCCTTCTACACTCTACCAACAACGCTCTTCTCCAAGAATTCCACCCAACCAAGCACGCAAACCACACAAAACACCCGCTTTCCCCAAAAATTCCCACTAAATTACCCCAAGAACCCTCTTTTTCCCCCTGAATTCCCCCAAATCACCATGAATTGCAACAAAACTCAAAACTAAAGCTGAAAAAAACCCTCCTTTCCCACTCCAACCCAAATCCCTAACTCCCCACACCACCAAATCGAATCCTCCAAACCGGCTATAACTCGGATCTCGGCGACGTACCTGAGCCCTCCCCCTCCGATTCGCTCGACTCCGCCCCCCCACCGCCGCCTCCGGGGCGGAACACCGAGGAAAGGAGCCTCCCGGCGCCGGCCACGAGGCCCGACAGCCACCCGCGCCGCTCCCCCTCCTCCGGCCTCCGGTACGGCGCCGGGCGGGGGTCGCGGCGGCAGCGGCGGACGAGCTTCCCGCCAGCGCCGAGGTGGCCCTCCTCGTCGCTGGAAGCCCTAGAATCGGTGGACATGGAGAATGGGGATGCTAAGCGTAAGAGGAGCGGCGAGAGAGTGCAAGTGGCGGTGCCAATAGTGACATGGGATTGGGAGGAGGGAGGTGGATTTTGGATTAGGAGGTTCGGACTTTTATGGGAAGGTAGGGGTGTTGGGAAGTTATCCTTTTGCCTTTTTCCTGGTTCCCTTTTTTAATGTGAATGCCCTTTTAAATTTGTGATGTTATTTTTTTATGTGTGCACCTTAATTTTCCTGTCATAAAAAAATTATTGCTTTTGACAATGTATATATATATATATATGAAATGTATATTAAAATTATAGTACTTAAAAATTTTAAAATAAGTATAACTTTGTGACTACACGATCCTGTAATTATTTGATAAAATTGTTAGATCTTATTTTAGTGGTTTTTATTTTTTATTTTGTTAATGTTAAGTTTTTATGATATTTAAATTATTAAGTTTTTTTTTGGCAATTAATCTTCGTTATCTCACATAAATTTTGGATGTTTTGTTTTGAAGTTATACATATTATCATACGTTTATTCTCATATATATTATAATATAATTTTTTTTAAATGTATGTTACATATAAATCACAACACATTCCTAATTGTATTACAATGCTTAAAAATTTTCATTTCATACATTTTTTTCATGACTACACTTACATTACAATCATAATACATTGCATTATTTGTAACACATATTAAATACATTATATGATTGATAACTACCTTATTAATTACGTAGATTTTATCAAAACATCATTTACTTTGACAATATTGCAACTCATGCATATATTCATTATAACTTACGTTTATCCTATTACATCGTTAAATTTATCTGGTTACAGTAAAATAAACTTATATTACAATTTTGTTTAATACAACGATATTACACCTTGATCATGCATTTATTACAATATTTGTTTGGTCTATTATAACTATAAAGTTTATTTGTTACAATCATATTCAAATCTTATTACAAATCAGATACCATGACGTTACAATTTTTTTATTATTGTTTTACTTGTTACATGTGATTTTTATTATATAAAAAGTTGTATTCACATTCTTATTTTAGTATTTATTAATATTAATTGATTTAATTGGTTGCAACTTTGTAGAAATGGATTTTATGAAGTTCTACATGGTAGTTTTTTTTTTTTGTAACGTCCGCTTTGTTTGCATCATTATAATACCACGATTGGTTAGTTGGTGGTATTTATTACATCCACTATATTAAAATCCAATGACCTATATGTAGTGTTTATTTTAAGATTTTTGAGCACTGCACTCTCTAGATATACCCCCTATATGTATAGGAGATGAATCCAGAGAGCATAGTGCCTGCACTCTCTAGATAGGCCTCCTATATATATATATATATATAGGAGACTGATCCAAAGAGCACAGTGCCTATAAATTTACGATTAGGCACGTCTTATTGGCCATCAAATGACAAGCAAATGGTTCACGCTAATACCATCAATGGAGGTGGATAGTGGTTTCACAACGTACCCAAGATTGCCGGTAAGAGATAGTTTACAAAATAACAAATTGGTGTAATTGATAACATACCTAAACAGTGTTGTGTAAAATCAGCTATCCGTATCTGTGATTACTAAATATAAGTTGAAAAAATTAAAGTATTAGGTGTGCTTAAAAGGATGTGTTAATCAAAATAAAATTACGTTCTGCAGTTTAAATGTACAGAAGTGCTTTATAAAATATGAGATATTATTATAACAAAATAACAGAGATGATATAACAACTACAAATGCAAGTTGTAATGAATATAGGTATACAATGTAACATGAAGATATGTTGTTGTAATAACAATGTAGTACCATTGTAACTGAACAATATGTTATTAGAAGTTGTGATACAATAATTTAAAGATACACGTGCACGATAACCGTGGGCACAATAACGTACTACCATTTGTTGTAATATCGTAAAAATTGTAATACAGCGAATAAAACAACACATCCTATATAGGTGAGGATAACGTAATACCATGTGTTGTAGTGTAGTAAAAATTGTAATACAATGAATAAATCAAAACATATCCTATGTAGCAAGTTGTAATAATTGTAATGCATCGAATAAAGCAACACATAAACATATGTGGGCACAAAAAAATCTATACAAAAATTATGTTATAGTTATGACAAAACGTGTGTTCCGTAACTTATCTTCTATTAATAAATGAATGTAACACATTAAAAATAACTTGATCGACTTGTATTACAATTATAATTGAATAAAATATTATAAAGAATTCGAGACGGCTGTACAGATCGAGTGATGGTTGACAAAAGGTGATTTGACGTGATGATTATCGATTAATAAGGAAAAAGTATGAAAACACTAATATTGTATAACATAACTTACCAAAGTGGTGGAGATCAAGAACGACATTAATGAACGGCATCAGTGTCGTCCAGGCCTTCAATCTAAAGATATTGATGAAAGAGCTTCACAAGAACTAGGTATGTTGAAAAATTGATGCATATATAAGGTTCATACTGTAGATGTCTAAGTTTTCTTGGAAGAAATATAATCTAAAGAAAGTTTGGTACGTCGTTTATCGACTTTTCCCACCTATAAGGGTTTCGTCTTCGATGTCAAAGTTATTCAAAAAGTTCTACATGGTTAGGTTAATGTCAAAAAGTATTTCTTCAAAAAATTAGCCCAGAGTTAACATTGTTTGATGTTGATACAAATGATGGTGCTTGAAAAAAAAAAAAAACCCTACTTTGGAGTTAAGAATGTAAAAAGGGAAAAACTAATATGTATAAAATGCTTAGTAGGGTATGGGTCCTATGATATAGTGTTTCCATTCGCATATTTGTAGTCTTACGATCTCGATCATAAAAAGTGTATATGAAAACATGCGTTCCTATGTTTTGCTTCATTCTGTATTACAAATATATATATACGTTGAGCATGTGTGTTTGAAAAGGCTTTGGTGCAAGAATCTGCTTTGTTGACTTAAGATGAAATAAATTGTAATACGTGTGTTTATATGTTGTAATACAATACTCTAACAAATGTATTACAATAATCTAAAAGATGTATTACACGTTAATAGCCCTAACAACATAATCATTTGTATTACTGTAATGTTTCGACTAATGTAATATATTTGTTATGGAAAGTATAATACAATAACCATCGTTAATTGCGTAATACAACTTCCGTACATATTGATTTGTGACAACTTGTTCATCTGTGGTTAACTCCAACTTGTTGTTTGAATAGCGAGGAAGAATGTCATCAAGAAATTCATTGAATAGTGATAGAGATGATGATGTAACCAATCCCATAGTCGAAGAATAGCAACAAATGAAGGGAGACCATCATGTACAAGATGGGAACGCAAAGAAAGTGAAAACATAAAGTAAGAAATCATCTGGGGCAGATGGTGGCGGATGCAAGAATAAAGGTTTAATGAATGTTTCTTACCTCTAACTTGAAATAAAACGCTTTAAATATAAAGATGACATGCAGTAAATATCGCGTTTGTTTATGATGTCGATTTAAATTCAAAATGGATGTGTTTAAACTGACAATAAGATCAAACTAAATAACAGATGCTATGAAGATCACACACCGATGCTACGTCCAACATTTCAAGGAGCTCATGGATAAACATGAGTTGATGGATAAGCAGAGGGAGCTCCTTGAAAAATAGCTTTTTATAGGCTGATTGGAGTGTCAAAGGTCAACATTGACACAAATGTTCTCAAGTGAATAGTTCGGCATTATAAAGGTAACAGAAAGTTTCATCTGGGTGGGCAATTATAGAATTATCAAATGAGGATATCAGCCTCATTATAGGGATACCCAGAAGTCGATACGATGTAAAGGTTAATGAGAAAACACTTCCATGGGTGAGTTATTGTCAAGAGAACATATTCAAGAGGGACAGACGCTTGGATAGAAGGTCTCTTGAACCAATTTTGAATCCGTATTATCATTACAATGATGACAAGTCGGTGTACATATTTGTGACATGTTTAATATGCATCATGTTTACTACCTTCTTGTTTCCGGATTCCAGTTATTCATTCGAAAGATCCTTTTGAATTACATTGACTCCTTGGAAGAGACTAAGTACTTTAATTGGTCATCGGTTGTGGCAGATTTCATTCTATTTAAGATGAAAGACATGACAAGAAAGTTGGAGTCAATGGATGGAGCTAGCTCAGCATCCCTTGAATACTTGAATGGATGTGTGGCTTGTTTGTATGTAAGTATACTTTAACTAACTATAAGAATTTAATCTTAGATATATATTTGTCTGACGGAACAAATTATATTGACATTGTCAAAAATAAATCTGATTTTAGGTTTGGGTAATGAAACATTGCTTCAAGGATTCCTATATAAATGGGGATCTCAAACCACGAATAAGAAAGTGGACAAGATCAAGCATGATGAACTTGAAGGGCATTGACTGCATCACAAGTGATATGGTAAGACTCAAAGTGTACTTGATAGGTGCTGATTTAGAATTGTGCACAAAGTAATTAACTAAAAAATATAATACAGATTTATGAGATACTTATTGCTGAAAAGAATGAAATGTTTAGGGTGGATGCAAATGATTACATCTTTTCATTGGAGAAGTTTGAGTCCTCAGGGTTTGTACATAGGCAGCCATTTGTGATATTGGGATTTCTGGAGGACCTTGTTCCATTGAGGGTAGAAAAACCCACAGAGGGCTATGCTGCCTGTAATGCAAGTTGGAAGTGCATATTAACCACTTGTATTGAAGAGAAGAATTTTCTGAAGGAAGAAAATGAACTTTTGAAGAAGAAGGTGATCAAGTTGGAGGAAGCACTCAGTGAACTTCAGAAAAGACAAAAGGAGAAAGTAAAAGAGAAGAAGAACATAGATATACAGGCAGACATGTCATCAAGAGAGGAAATATCTATTAGAGAGGTGCCTGATCAATGTTAATGGTGGAGGGATGGGTGGAAATGATTCAAGGATGTTTGGTGCAGATATCAATGCACCATCATTTGATCTAGGTTTAACACAACGGGGTGTAGGATTTGATAATTTAGGATGTGTTCAAGGGTCTGCAACAACAAGTAGGGCAACCGAGGTAATGGAGGAAAGCCTAAACCGTGATGACAGCATACGTGCAGGGGAGAAATCTTCACATGCACAAGATGCAAGGCAGGTGAGGGAGAAGAAGACTAGAGGAAAGAAGAAGGGAACTACACCAAGTTCAATGGTGAGAAGGATGAAATCAAGAACAACAAGCAAGAAAGGGAGAGATGATGTACAAGAAAAAGGTGTGGTGAGGAATCTGGATAAGGAAAGAGCTATAGATGAAGGTAAACATGAGGCAAAAAGGTTAAAGAAGAAAAAATAAGCGGAGGAGAAAAAGATTGTCATTGATGTTGATGACGAACGTGACGGTGGGGAAAAAAGAACTGAAGGTGGAGATGGTAATAAGAACTCTGGTTTACAACTACCTGTGAACGACGACGTTGATAATAATGCTGTGAGTACTTGAATATTTCTATCATACATATCATCTACATAAAAATGTATTATTCATATGAAATGTTGTAAATATTTTCTTACTTTGACCTATTTAGTATCTTTATGATCCAAGGGACGACTACGAGAGGCATCATGATGTGACAGAAGAGAACTGTTATGACCCGATCCCAGATCCCTACAGGACCCGAGACCGGCCCGCCTCGACTAATCCCAAGACCTAGTCGTTCAATGAGAAATAACCAAAAGTAGGAAATAATTCACATCCACACATGCAATGTAACTAAGCAGAAAGAAAATAGGAGACAGTAAAAAAAATAGAGCAAAAAGTCTATCAATATTACAGGCCATCACAACTACGACATAGGGAAGTACAACAGAAAAGTAACTGAAACAGTATTTCATAGAACGAAAATACTCACTACCACAACAGAAGTTAGGGAAACAATAAGAAATGCAGCTAAGGCTGGGCTCGACTAGGCCCAGCTCCCTCTGCAGCCGGTGGTGCTGGCTTTTCAACTCCCTGACCTGAACAAGGTTATAAAAATTTTCAAAGTCAGCGAACGCTGAGTAGAGTGGTAATTTAACCATTTACATGTAATTAAGACAAGCTATTAATTAATGCAATTAAGTAACTATCCATTTTCATTTAGTTCAACCAAGTACTTTTATTTTGTTGTTCCTTTGTTTACTTAAATCATTTCTTGATCTGGCATGTTCCTCATGGGAACGATCTTGATTGCAGTCTTTTCCATGATGTAGGAGGTGCACGTGGTGCTCTCCTGACTGGGAGAGTCCCTCGTGGTAATCCTACACCTAGTCAACCACCCCGAGATCATGGTTGCGACGTAGCAGTGACTACGGCACGCGTGATAAACGCGCGGGTAGCTACCCTACACTAGCACGCAATCAATCATTTCCACTAGCAGGTACGCCTAAAGGTACAACACCAAACAATATAGGGCCTTGCCCTCTCAGAACAGAACAGAACAAGGGTCTCGCCCCTCCACAGTCCGCGTACCTTCTTTCAACTATCCCGGTTTGCCCAGTGGGCCTAACAAGAGTCGGTGTAGGGGGCTAGTCCTAACCTCGGGCCCCCTTGGGCGGCTAGCTCCCTCCCTACACTAAGTAGCTCACCTTGGTACCACATACACGAGAGCCAAATAGAGTCGGTGTAGTGTCTAGGCCTGACCTCGGGGCTCAACCCAAAGGGTGGCTAGTACCCCTCTATACTAAAGAGACAGTGGCTCTCCTTGGTACCGCGTACACAAGGGCCAGCTCACTTCCCGTCTACAAGAGTTATCCTCCTAATTCCTCGTAGGGTTCATGCTGGTATTCCTTTAGTTTCATATTCCAGACTTTCAAATTTCTCTATTTACATTACCGGTTCCATTCTTAAAATAAGCAGCTCGTGATTTTCTAACTGACAAGGCATCACATTAAAATAACCAATACATTTGCTAGCATGTAAAGTTGTACACGCATCTCAAGTAAACTGTGTAGCTCAACCATACTCATTTGTTCCTGCCCTAGGGTTTATTCTCATCCTAGGGTTTTACATGTACCTCAAGTATACAGTATAGCTCAAACCATACTCATCTGTTCTTTCCCTAGGGTTCATTCGCATCATAAGGTTCATTCAAGTTATTCTAAACATGCAGTTCATTTATTTAAATCTTAATATTAATGTAAACCACTCAACCGGCAAACATGGGAGGAATAGGGGCTCAAGTCGCAGATCCTGTCGCCTCTGCGGCTCCCGCGTACTCGACTAGCTGGAGACTTATACAATTAATCAACCGCATCAAACGAGTCCAAAATCATATACAAATGACACTAACTCGTAGAGAAACTCAAGCGAAAAACAACGGTAGTTCGTTTGCGGAAATTCGATTTCGTTTGGGCCCTAAACAGGCCAAAAACACTCACACTGTCCAAAATCAGACGTCTTAAAAGGCGTTAATACTCACCCTGGGTTTCCTGCGGCTACCTCGGACGTCCAGACCCTTCCGCGATCGTCTGAGGTGAGTTCCAGACGTCGGACTCTCCTTCCGGTTATCTGGAGGTACGGTCAGACGTCTGACTACGTGTCCAAATGTCCAAAAGCACCTCGAAGGGCGCACCCCATGCCTTTCCAACACCCTGCCCCTTGCGTACGTACGTGCAGACCTAAAAATGGCTAAACAAATCTCTACGGTGAGGCCTGCATGGTTGTAAACCGCACAGAAGCACATGCCTTGGCACTGAGAGTGCTTTCAAACGTCTGGCTTCAACTCCGGACGTCCTTCTGCTATTCGAAACGTCTGGGATGTGCTCCAGATGTCTGATACTGGAAAATGTCCAATATGCAGAACTCTCGCGAGCCTTCTCCTTCGCGTAGCCCCTCCGCATCGCCCGCAGCTGCTACGCTGGCAGCTTCAGGGGGCCACGAAGCCCACCTTCGCGAGCTCCTCCTCACGCACGAGCTCCTCCCATGCTCTCGTAGCTCCCTCGCGAGCTCCCCTCTAGTCCTTCGTGTCCCGTCTCTCTCTCTCTCTCTCTTCTTCCTCGCCACACGCCATGCTGGTGGCTGGAAGGAAGGTGGTGGCCGGCAGGAGGGAAGGATGAAGGTGGTGGTCGGTGGAGATGGAGAGAGTGGCGTAGGGGGGAGTGGGGATTAAATAGGTGAGGGTTAGGGTTTGGGGTGAGGAGAGAGAGAGGTGTGTGTGTGTGCACGAGCAGAAAAAGAATACAAGGTACGGTTCTTTTACTTTCAGACGTCTGGACAAATGTCTAACGGCTAATCTAGATGTCTTAAACAATCCAAAAGGGCAGCAGGTCATTTCAAGAACAATGTAATCCAATCATTCCTATGCGATCCTGCTAACAAGTAAGAATTAAATGAAGTGTAATGATCCATTTACATAGACATCTTGCATATTTGATGACCACTGAATTCACTATCATTACAACTCAATTCTATAATATATTATACGATGAAAAAACCTATTATTTGAATAATATAACGTAGTGGTACATTTCTCTAGTACAAAAAGACCAGTTGAAAATATATTGAAAAACAAATATGATAGTTCAGCATACATCTGGTTTGATGTAATGCAAATAATGCATTCAATGGATGTTGACGGATCATCGTATAAGCTATTCGTAACACAAAAAACTCCAATAAAATGCATTGCTTTTAAATTTGGTCTCTTGTAATAACATACAAAAATCATAGGTTGTGTAGGAACTATCACACACCACTTGACAACTTCTGTACGGGACAATATTACACAATCTTTTGTACGTAGGGATGGTCGAGGACACGGTAAGTACATTACAAATTTAAAACTATGGCACAGTAATTAATATCATAGATAGTAATAGTGCTCTCAACATGTGCGGTGAAATGTGGATCATCGATGCATATATGGTTTGCCTTTTCTTCAAACATTCCATACTTTGCAAGGGAGAAACCCCTTACTTCTTCACATCATTGACAATTATGGTAAGCCTAACTAATTAATTTTTATTTTAAAACCTTGATCTTTCAAAATTAACAAGTGTTAAGTCCTATAAATCTGGTTGATTCCGTTGTGCTTGACGTGTGCAAAGCTTGATAAAAAGTAAAGGACCCAATATGACTAAGGAGAAACATAGAAATTTGAATGAAATATTTGATGCAAGGCCATGTACATATGGGAACATTAAGAAGGCATTTTTCCCCTTTCATCTTCCAAAACACTGGATACTACTTATAGCTTGCTTCGAAAGTAAGGAATTCCAGGTCTATGACTCCTCGGGTCACGATAGAAAGAGCAAGGCTGAGGCCTATTCTTACGACCCGATTCCCGAATCTCTACAGGACACGAGACCAGACCGATTCGACTGATCCCAAGACCCAGTCGTCCAACGAGAAAGTAACCAAAAAGTAGGAAAGTAAACCATATTCACTATGCTAAGCAACTAATAGTAACAAAAGTACAACAGTAAAGAAGTAAAACTACTACAGTACACACCACCACAATAATATAAAGTAAACGGGTACAGGAATATAAAGTACAAAATGTCATAGTACAAAGGTGCAAGAACTACTCACTACAACTGAAAAGGGAGTACAACAGAAAGCTACAACTACTGGACTTTACTGGGCCCAGCACCCTCTGCAGCCGTAGGCTCTGGTTGCTCAACACCTGGACCTTAAAAGGGGTTATGAGTACAAAGCATCAGCGAACGCTAAGTAGAGTGGCAACCAACTAACTAAAGCAGTAAAGGTGGACAGGTAGCTGTTGTTTTTCAATTTCTTTCTTTCTTTAACTAATTATTCTTTCTTTCACCACTTGGTTTATTTATCAGGTCTCTTTTTTGATCTCGAATATTCCTCGTGGGAACGATCTTGATTGCAGTCTTTTCCAAAGAGTAGAAGTCGCACGTGGTGCTCTCCTGGCCGGGAGTCCCCCGTGGTGGTCTTACACCCAGTTAACCACCCCAAGGTCACGGACAGACGTAATGGTGACTACGGAACTCGCGATAAACGCACGAGTAGCTACCCCACACTGGCACGCGGTCAGTCGTTTCCGTTAGCGGGTGCGCCCAAATCACAGCACGAAACCAGTATAGGGCATATCCCTCTTAGTAATTGGGGTCTAACCCCTAAGAACCAAATAGGGGTCTCGCCCCTCCACAGTCCGCGCACCCTCGCCTGACTACCCTGGTTTGCTTAATGGGCCTAACAAGTCGGTGTAGGGTGGCTAGCTGAACCCCGGGTCCCGTGGGGTGGCTAGCTCTCTCCCTACACTAGTAGCTCTCCCCGGTACTATGTACACGAGGGTCAAGAAGTCGGTACAGAGTGGCCAATCCTAACCCCGGGTCCCGACCCAAGGGCAGCTAGCTCCGCTCTGCACTAAACAAGGGGGACAATCGCTCTCCTTGGTACTCCATACTCAAGGGTCAGCTCACTTCCCCACTCACATTTTCAGTTCCATTCCATTTATTTCTAGGAGTTCTACTCCTAATTCCCCATAGGGTTCATGCTCATATTCCTCATGTCATTCCATGCCACGTTTCATCATTTCTATTCCCATTCTCAGGTTATACACATGCAATTTGTAATTCTATCGCTCACATTTCCATATTCAGTTTATTCACAGATAGCTCGTGTTTCCAACATTCACCTTTCCATTTTCAAATTATATACATGCAGCTCATATTATGTGTGCGACAGGAAAATTACATTCAACAATTAACTAGCACAAGTACTGCATATTTCGCAGGCAACTGTTATTTAATTACAGGCATTTGTTATCATTCTATCTACTCATTCAAGAATGCAATCCATTCATCTAATACAGACATTCCAGTATTTCTAATCCTAGGATTCATGCCACATCCTAGGTTCTAATCATTCATTCCACACATGCATTTAGGTTTTAATTAAATTAAGGGGAAGCCACTCTATCAGTAAACCCAGGAGTAATGGAGGCTTGAACAGCAGGCTCACATGCCTCAGCAAGTCCCGAACCTGTAACGAAAACCAGTCATATCACAAGGATCAATCATAAGAGAATACTCAGAAGAGTATAGAAAGTCTTTTAACAAGTAGAGGAATTTATATGGGAAACATCGGTATCTTAATTGCGAAAATCGGACCTCAAACGGACCCTAAACAGGTCAAAAATAGTGTTTTTGACTCAAATCAGATGTCTGGAACAACTTCCAGACGTCTTAAAAGTGTCCAGTGCCATACCTCAAGTCCTGCGCCACTCCTCAGACGTCCAGGAACTCCGTTGGACTGTCTGGACCCAGTTCTAGACGTCCGACCACCTCTCCGGACGTTTGGAAGCGCTTCCCGTTGTCTGGTAGGTTACTCAGACGTCTGAAATGCATGAGAAGGCGTGTCTCGCGCCTTCCCAAAGTGAATCCTGCACGCGTAATTGAATCTTCTCAAATCGGGCATGAAACAGTGCATCGGCAGAGCGACTTGCATGATCGTTTCTGCAAAGAAGACGTACCTCCACGAGGCCTCCTCCTCAAATGTCTGGCACCACCTCCAAACGTCCGCACCATCGTCTAGAGGTCACTCTAGACGTCTGATTCTGGGAAAATCCCAGAACTTGCTTCTGCCCTCTTGCACCGCGCGTGGCCGCGTCGCATCCTCTCGCCTGTTGCTCCGGCTGCAGCAGTATCGGGGAGAACCTCCCCGATGCACTCCTCCGCCTTGCGCACGCGCCGCTCCAACCGTGAGCTCACCGGCGAGCTCCCACGCGATCTCGCAAGCTTGCTCTCCTCTCCTTCTCACGCTGCTCCTCTCACGCCGCTCCTCTCCGCCGTTCTCGCTCTGCTACTCTCACTAGAGGGAAGGAGGAAGGTGGCTGGGAAGTGGGGTGGAACGAGGGAGAGGAGGGGGGCTTTATAAGGGCAAGGGCTTAGGGTTTTCGTCAAGGCGGAAGGAAAAAGAAGAAGAAAAGGAGAGAAGTGTACTGTCTGCATGTAGCACGCGCGCAGACGCGAGCTCGTACTCAAAATTTTTGATTTCCAGACCTCTGGGAAGGTATGCAGACGTCTGACCCACAGTCCATACGTCTTAAAAGGCTCAAACAGCATGGGTTTTAACACCTAGTGATCGTCAACTACTGATTCATACAAAAAAAGGATTTTAAAACGTCGTTGTTGTAGTATATATCACAAATACAAGTCGTTGTTGCGTCAATTTTATTTATATACTTGATTTTTACTGATTTATTCTAGGTTGTTCACTGGGAGGCAGTTATTGAAATACATCTCTCTAAGTCCAATAATATTCTTTTAATTCTAAAAAGATTGATTTTATATGCAAATATGGATGAATGAATCAAAGAATCAAATAATGAATCAATTATATACAAAAGAATGAATTAGATATAATTACAATGATTTAAAATAATTATATACAAACAAGCATAAAAAATCATGTATAATTACTCTATATTATTTATTTACAACTAATAATAATAATAATACCTAGCTATAGGTACAAAAATGAGTAATAATATATACTATACTAACTTAACTTACTAATATCTATAATAACATATAATATATCTACAGTGACGTATAAAAGTGTCACTAAAACCTTAGAAAAACTATATAAATAAGCCAAGATAAAACTAGGATCTTTATTGGCGTTTATTACTATCAACTCTATACTCTTAAGTATCCTTAATTAGGTGCATTTTAACCAATTCACAGCTCGTTTTTGGGCTTAATCAGACCCAGGTACAATGTACAGCTCCCAGCCATGCACCACACCGCATTTCAGACCATAGCCATAGCCACGGCTACATAATCTCAATTCATGTTAAATGCTTGGAGGGAGCAAGGGTATGTATGTGTATGTGGTGCCCATCGCTCATGATGACTGAGAGTAGAAGAAACACAAATTGCTTAAATATCGCAGCGGGCAGTCTCACGTTTCCGGTATGGGACTAAAGGATGCACCTTCAGGCGCTGCTGCCACATTGGATTGTGTTCTGATGTGGTAGTTTTGGCCCTCGATTTGAGGGCCTTATTTTGATCCAATTCCAAAATAAATTATAGGTTGTAAAACCCTTATATAGGCCTACATAATCATTTAATTTATTTGCAAAAATAATTAGTTTTACTATATAAATAAATTAGCTAAACTTTACAAATTATACACATTAGTTTAAGTGTTTATTTGTTAATTTAAGTATAAATTACTTAATTTATGATCTAATTGACCTTATACAGTATTAGTATACATATTAAATTATTTAATATATACTTTTATTGAATTTTACAAGCTTTATTTTAATTTATATACATTTAAATATCAATTTTCAGGCTGTTATACATATAAATTAGGTATAGATAGTACAATACAATGTAAATATAGTTAAATTAGTTTAAATTACTTACAATAATATAATACAAATATACAATATAAATTAGTTCAATAATAACTTAATTTACTAATTTATTTTAATTTAGTAAACTACCTACTAAATTAACAAATTAATTATTTATTGTATAAATGTAGTTAAATTAGTTTGCAGGTATTATAATGTACATAATAAGTATATAAACATGTATGTACAGTATTAATGATAAATAAGTTTATTTATTGGGGTTTATAAATTTATATAGCTTATAGTACATATAAGTTAATTAAATTAATATCTACTTATTTAATAAAATTATATATATATATATTAAGTTATTCTAAATACTTAATTTATACTATAAAATACATATATAAGTTATATGTACAAGTTTTATACATATTATACACTATGTACATTTATAGCTTAGTATATAGCTTATATATAAATGTATTTACATAGTATACATAGTATTTTTGGGTATTTTTCTAGTTTTTCTATTTTTTATGGATTTTATATATATACTAGAGGTAGGGGATGAGAGAGAAAGAGAGAGATGAAAAGAATGAAATGTTTTTGGATTTTTTTAGGTTTGAGTTCTTTTATTGAGTTTTAAGGTATACTGAACCATTGACTGGTATGTTCTACTAAGTTAGAGGTTCAGGTGGCCTTAAATCTTTGCATACACTCAAAAATATACTTATTCTTACTCACTATACATTTATTTTATATTTTTGGAATTTTTATAGTATTTTTATTTATTTGTAAAGTAAGTAGTTTCTAGGCCTTAAAGGGGTTTAGACTTAGGAACCTAAGGCACTAGAATGTGGTTTGAGAGGTGGAATGGCAATCAAAGGGTTCAGATGTGTTCTATATCTCATATGGAAGGTGCTCAAGTAGAGAAACATGAATTTTAACTCAATTTTATCAAATTTTCAATGTTTGGGTAGTTAGACACATGTTATAGCTGACAGACGTTTAAACTCAGATTACAAGCAAACAAATTGGATTTAAAAGTCATTAAAAGTATATGAAAGCTTGTACAACATTTTAAACATATTATCTATCTGAAATAAACAAATCCTAGCCACTGCCCCATTGATTCAAACCATTAAGAAGCAACAACAACATCCAATAGAAGCGGTAGCAGCTACAGCAACTAAATCAACAGCAGCATTTCTGATCTCAGCAGCTGGATGTGCTGCAGAGATCAAGCAGTAATTTCCAAAGGCCATAGGTAAAATTCTAGACATCTTAAACAATTTTCAAAGGTTGTTGTGTAGCCATTTCTCAATTTCAGCAGATCTGATCATCAAATTTAGTATAAAAACACCCAAGATCAGACTTGGTGAAGTCTGAGCTGGGATGTTTAATGTCCAAATTAGGTGTACTTCTCATCCAAAAACTCTTCAAACCACTTTTAAACCAGATAAGAAGATCTGAAAATCATGTTTATAAAGATAAGATTTCAATCCCCTTTGCAAACCAATTCAAATCTTCTTCCAAAAGTCCTTTAAAATCTTAATCACACCTCCAATATTGAATCATAAAATTGGTTATATGGATGATAAAATGTCACCCCGATTGGGCTTTTGCTTTAAGTCTTTTGGTGATTTCTCCTCTCAATCTCCTCGAACACCATTGATGGGAGTTCAAGGTGATTTGGTGGATTGATCAGGACCCATTGGGTCCTTGTTCCATCTCAAATCAAAGTAAACTGATTTTCCTTGATAGAACTCTTCAACAAAGGGCTTAGATTAGATATATGCTCATCCACAAATCAAAACAAAGCTCAAACACATTGAAATCCTTGCATACATCACAATCAAACCCATTCAATCTCAAAATGCTCGATTAAATCCGATAAAACCTCAAATGAATTTCAAATCATTGATCTGAACAGTAAACACCATTTTAAACAATACCAAGCAATTCGAGTTGAGAGAACAAGATCTCAGGGTCTTTGTGGATTTGCGAAATAGTTGGTAGACACCTCAAAGTGATTTTTGGCGCTAATTTCAGACCTGAGAACCAAGGTTCTCAGGTCTAAAATTAGACCTTAATGTATGGGTGATCAGTGAAATTAAAATCGAGGGAATTAGAAAGCGATCAAATGGAATGTAAGGGGAGATTAATGATGATGATGATGTGCATGGAGGTCTCTCTGATCTAAATTGATAAGAGAGAAGCGGATCATAGCTAATTTACTCTACTTCTAAACTAATCTAGCAATAAATTAACTATAAAGCAGTAAAACTATACTAATTCTACTCCTAGAAAGCATGTAAAGTCTTAATCTAAAGGAGGAATGGGATGCCTAGGCTTTAGCTAGTCACTGCAGCAACGAAGGGGGTTTAGGAGGACTCCAGCTAGGAATGGGATCCCTGAGTTGCAGCTAGTCACTGCAACGATGAATTGGATGAGTGAAGGTTGCACCCCTGTCACAGGTACAACTGATGAATGAGGGAGAGAACTGAAGAGTGGATGAAAGATCACTAAGGGGGGGGGAGCGATCATTTGCGCTCGAGCTCAAGGAGCTACTTAAGTAGAGTGATCAGTGGATCAGGTCACCTCGCGGTCGGATTAAACAATTAGGTCAGGGACGGTGAGGATGAGAGGAGAGGGTGCGCAAAATTTTCAAGGCAAATCACCGCCGCTAGATGGGATCTGGGGGTAGAGGTGAAGCCACGCAAGGAGTTGCGCAAAGCTTCGATCGAATTTGAGCCACAAATCGAGAGGATGTGGGAAATCAACGACCAAGAAAGCTCATGGTCTTACGATGAATAGTGCACCAAGAGGTGCACCATTGGCTCAGGTGTGTTGGGCAAATTGCAGCAATGTCCAACAAGGTGAAACGGTGTAAGCATTGCATGGAGGCTCATAAGTGGTAGAGAAGGCTATCAGAGCAGTCCCTAGGGTCTTACAATCAAGTCCTTGCATCCTACAAATAGGTCCCTGGAGGTTTTATAATGAATGAAATGTTATGAATGGAGGACCTAAATGTGAATCTCTAAATGCAAGGTCCTATTGATGTCCATATGGTACCAAGTTTTTATTGAAGCTTAATTGAATATATTAGAAGTTAATTTCACTTTTGATTTAAAGTTTTGAGCTTATTTGTCTGTTCAATTTGCAATTGGATCATAATTTTTTATTTATCAATAGAATATCAATAAATGATCTAATTATGCATTTTTAACACAGATTTGGTGCTTTAGGTATTTTCTGTTAATTCACACACTTAACCCTTTCTTTGTGTTAAATTTGGTTTTGTTTAACATAGTTTCTAGCTTAACTTAGGCATTTTAG
Source organism: Thalassia testudinum (assembly GCA_037157565.1). NCBI lineage: Eukaryota > Viridiplantae > Streptophyta > Magnoliopsida > Alismatales > Hydrocharitaceae > Thalassia > Thalassia testudinum. The sequence goes on from JAZHRO010000030.1 coordinate 43,299,671, forward strand.
CTATAATGAGCCACGCCTCATCACCTATCGATGGGTAAGATTGCCATGTACTGATCTTAAAATTGTATTAAATACAAGTTATAATGGGTGCACTTGAGATGATATAACTATTGTGCAACGTTTCTTTCCCTAACAAAGAGACATAGCAGCAAGATTCTTTGCAAGAACAATTCAAAGTGAGAGGACATGGGCTTGGGGAATCTGGTTTATAGAGGACACTGATGGGAACACTATCATGAGCCATAACTAGCTCAATTTGATCTGATTAAGTCATTAAATGCTCCTGCATAACCATCAGAAGGCCATAATTCATTGTAAATCCTTTCAAAGAGAAATATAAGAAATCAGGGTTAAAACTGCAATTTTACCATCATATCATGAATGCCGAACAATCATGGGTTTTCTAAGGGGTTAATTAAGGGTCAAATGATCTTAAGAGTCTAGCAAGTGGGTTAGTACAAACAGAAAAGGGTTTTTGCGTGTTTTGAGAATTAAATGACTTCCGAAACCCTAAAAATAGACCTGCTTAATTAAATGAGGTTATGGTTAGGATAAAATTCACCTAAATCCTATAAAATTCATAGAAAAATATTCTCTAGGGTTTGGTATCTTCAATTTGACCATCAGAACCCGTCTTAACCTAATAACACTGCATCAATTCTGTCAATTGGGGTTTATCTTAAGAGCAAAATGCACAGATAACACATCATACATAGGAATGGGATCATTACATACATCACACATCAAGATTGCTTATAGAATAGTATTAATGGCCATTTATATAAGTACTTATCAAAACAGGCCTCAGATGAGCGATCATATCGTACGGATGGATTCAGAACGACGAACGGAGTCCAACGGACTCGGAATCAGCTAAATTCGACATCCGGAGCTCCCATATTGGCCCAAGAAATTCTGACTGTTGATCCGACATCTGGCGTGCGTGATTTTAGCCGTTGATGTGTGATTAAGAGGTAGGCAGCGAGCGACACGGCACTATCTCATACGTCTAAAGTCGACGCCCGCAATGACTCGAGGGGTGTGGGCACGATCCATGCGCGCCCCACGAGCGACATCGATTGTCCGATCCGCGATTGGACGACTCTCAAGTTGCGCACACGGATTGAGCGCGGAGAAGAATGCGCGCGCGCAAGCGACCAACAGGCAGGGTGCTACATCAATGAATTTGGTATGGGTTTAGTGACGTCTTGGACGTCGCTAAAGCCCATACTTAAATTAGAAAATCCTTTTGCCTATATAAACTCCATCCAACCACCCATGAAGGGCATTCAATTCACTTGCAAGTGCTCTACCCCACTTCTAGCCACCATTAGCTCTCTTTGTAATCATCGGAGCCGACGAGCCACCGATGGAGCCCCTCTCCACCGCCATGGCTGCCTCGCCATCTTCTCTCTCTCTTTCCCTCTTTATCTTAAGCTTTACTTTATTTGTGTTTAAGCATTTATCTAGTGTTGTAATTATAAAACTTAAGTTGCATGGCAAATGAAGTTGTTTCTTATCTAGTTACTTGCCTTCTTTTATGTTTAAGTTGCATGTTGTGAATGAAAAATTTCTAACCCTATTCTCTCTCTCTCTCTCTCTCTCTCTCTCTCTCTCTCTCTCTCTCTCTCTTTCTCCCTCTCTCACTCGCTTTTCACCCACGTCTTTTCGCAAGCAAAAACCCGTGATTTCCATGACATTAAGTGACAAGAAAAATATGGTTTTCACGCCTCCTTGAGATCAACACTCGGACTCATGTCCATTTCTTCATTTAAAACCGACGTTGCGAGCGCAAGCTATAACAACTCTTTTAAACATACGCATCTCCTGCACGTCAGTTTTTGGCGTCGTTGCCAGGGAGGCAACGGATTTATTTTATCACTTCCATTTTACATCCATGCTCACATTATCTAACGCCTTATCTCCTTCTACTTGATGGTTGCAGGAATTCGACGCTTGGACGGCGAAGTAGTGCAACTCGTGACGGTAACAAGGGAGTAAGCGCAACAAGGACCGGTCGTGAGTATTTCTTCACCCATGGTTGTTTGCTTGCTTAAAAATCTAAAAAAAATTGTAAAACTGAAAAAAAAATTGGCATGATGCATGATTGCTTGATCCACATCCTTAACACATCACCCAACAGAAAACATACACTCTAACATTCTGAATAATCTTAGATTCTTGGAGTGTTCTTCTTTCCTTTTGAGTGGTGTTTGTGAAGACACCTTGAATTGACATGGGCTACACTACTCAACCTTAAAATCAACTCATCTAATAGAAGCTGCATAATCATTAGGATGAGTACATTAGGGTTTTAAAGCCTCTACACAATAAAAGGAAATCTACTTCACCAAATTGTGTGCAAAACTTGATGTGCCCACTGAAACTTGTCTAAAAATATTAAGACACGTCAATCCTAAAAGACACAAAAGTAAGGATGAAACATTAAAAGACACCACATATTAAAAAATTCTTGCTTGAAAATCATGTTTTGATAGAAGCACACACACTGAAATTGGAAAACTAAGAGTCATTATCACAATCAACGCCTCATCACATAACCTTAGCACAAGTACTATCCTAGCCCTTTTAAAACAGAGTAGACGTGCCTTAGACAGGACTGGGTTAAGTCTCGAGAGGTAGGATTTTATTCGCTGGGCACTTGGCTTTCATTCCCTTAGTAGAATCTGGTGACTAGGCTGCGGGGCAGTGTCAAATGACTGCGGTTGTGGGGTTTATGGAATCGGTGGCGCAAGCCAAAAGAAGAACCTTCCCTACAATCTCCTCGTAATCAACATGGACAGATTAGCTTTGGGAAGGGGAGTCCAGTGCTTACGGACTTGATCACCCTTTCGGAGATTTCTAGGTCCCCTAAGGAATACATCATAAGGACTAGGCTTGTTTGCTTGGTTGAACACACACACTTCTCGCATCTGTCGCTCTCCGCATCCCCTCCTGTTCTTCTCTAGTGTATGCACGAGAGACGCTCACTGTATCCTGAGTTGTTTGTTTTGGGACGGGAATCCAAGTGACCTGATTATGCTAGAAACATGGCTGAACCTAGGGTAGATGAGATTGAGGACCAACCCCCACCAGACACAATAGCCATCATCCAAGCCCAGATGAACGCAAACCACCAGCTTCAGCAGCAACAAATCCACACTATCATGCAAGCCATACACCGATTACAGAACCCACAAGGGTAACCACCACCACCTTTCCAAGGCCCACAAGGGCAATCACCACCTGATTTACTACCATTCCAAGAGCAACCTAGACCCCTTCGCGACTTCTACAATCTTTCTGCTATTCGAGTCGAGCCGCACCTTAGGATCCCCGAAGGGGGAGATGATTTTGAGCTAAAACCAAATGTCCTGAGTCTGATTCAGAGCCACTCCCATGGAAGCTCAAATGAAGATCCCTTCCAACACCTAGAGGATCTTGATCGGATAGCCCGGACTGTGAAACCTACGAACATTAGCCTTGACATTATTTTGATTAAGATGTTCCCCTTTTCATTGAGAGACAAGGCATCTCACTGGCTTAGAACCCTAGGTAGACCCATCACCACCTTGGAAGAACTGAGGCATGCATTCTTAAAGAAATTCTTCCCCATAGGAAAGACCAATGCCTTCAGAAGAGCCATTACTACCTTTACACTTCAGGGTGGGGAATAGTTCCATGAGGCGTGTGAAAGATTTAATGAACTATTAAGGAAATGCCCACAACACAAAGTACTAAGGTGGCAATTGGCCCAAATCTTCTACCACGGTCTGGACAGCAACCTACGGAACTTCGTCGATGCTTCATGTGGGAAGAACTTCCTGAACAAAGACGAGGAGAGCGCGTTTGAGCTCTTTGAGTCTATGAGCGAAAATTCGCTCAACAATGCCTCCATGACCCAGTTTAGCCGATCCAGTTAACCCTGTGGTGGGATTTATGAAGTACAAGCAAATTCGGGGATGATTGACATGGATATTATTGCCAAGAAATTAGATCGAGTGGAATTGGTTGATAAAAAAGATAGATGAGCTACTGAACCAGACCAGGAACCCGTTATAGACCTTCTCCTTAGCAAAGGGAGCTCACAATGTTGACCTAGTCCAACCCTTAAGCTAACTGAACCTGGAACAACCCCTGACCACGTTCCGAGGAGGGACCTTTGCTCCCTCAACCTTTGATTACTCTCTTCCCTCCCTATCGACATCTGCTATCCTTGAAGATGTACAGGCTGTCCAAGGTTATGTTAAACATGACCCTTTCTCCAACACTTACAACACCGGCTGGCGTAATCACCCAACTTTGGTTGGACAAACCATGAATCGCCTCAATTCTAGAACCAGCCCAGGCCAAACCAATAGCCAAACTTGCCCCCTATCAACAAGGACCACCAGTTAGACCCCCATATAATTAGAATAGGGTGGCCTCTCCCCCGCAAAACCAAATGGACACCCTGATAAAGATGATGGCTGAAATGAACCAGAAACATTAGGAGGAAATGACTTTAGTAAAGGGACAGTTAAGCCAACTATTGGACTGTAAACAACAAGGATCCCTACCTTCCCAACCACAACCGAACCCTCGAAACATGATTAACAGAGGCCCCAATTTGCAAGGGTTCCAGGGAAATCCCGGGCAGGCTCACATGGTCCAGCCTGCCCCACAAACACCCCCTGGGTTCGGTGCTTCTTCGTCCTCGTCTTCTCAAGGATCAACTCATGGTCCCAATGCCTCTGCGAATGCGGTAACCTTAAGAAGCGGACCAAAACCTAGGATCCCAAATGGCCGACTCTTCCCGAGACTTCATCAACTGAAATACCCATCTCAGAAGAAGCATTGGAAAAACCCAATGACCTAGAAATAGATCTTATCCATGTTCAGACACCCTACCCCGAGGCCTTGGAGATAATCAAGAAGAAGAAAAGTATTGTGGAAACCGAGGAGCTTTTGGAGATCTTTAAGCAAGTTCGGATTAATATTCCGCTCCTCGAAGCCGTCAAGCACATCCCAGCTTACGCCAAGTTTTTAAAGGATGCCTGTAGACCCAAACGTAAGCCAAGACCTCAAGCACCTAGGAAGGTTGTGCTTTCCGAGCAAGCAAGTTCCGTAATATCAAGCAACCTTCTACTCAAGCGAACTGACCCAGGAGCACCCCTGATATCCTGCAATATCGGGGACATGACATTTGATAGAGCGCTCCTGGACTTAGGTGCTTCCATCAATCTGATTCTGACAACCCTGTACCACCAATTTGGTTTCAGAGAGTTGACACCCACACCTGTCACCATTCAGTTGGCTGATAGATCTGTGAAGACCCCGAAAGGGGTTGTCGAGGACGTGATTGTGCGGGTCAATGACTTCTATTTTTCGGTCGACTTCTTGGTGCTCGACATGGAAGTCCTTGAAAAACTACAGAACGCATCCATAATCTTAGGCAGACCTTTCTTAGCTACGGCTAAGGCAAACATCGATTGTGACACGGGATGTATGGAAATCGCCTTTGGAGACAAGAAAATGCAGTTGGATATCTTTCGAGTGACCAAGTCTTTTGATTGCGACTGTGTCGAGGAACATGATCCCGTGGAACCTTTAGTTGAGGAATGCCTCACCCTTAGTTCTGTCTCAGACCACCAATCCTGTAATGACTGTTTTGACCCGTCACCATCGCTGCCCATGGACATCTGTAGGGCTGATTACCATCAAACAACACCATTTGAGGAGATTGATGTTGATCAACTCCCTCCTTTTCCTTTTCCTTCGACTGTTGTTCCACCCACACCCGAACTAAAGCCACTACCTGAGAATCTCAAGTATGTCTTCCTAGGACCTGACCAAACCTTCCCTGTGATTATTAACTCTCATCTATCCAAGGATCAGGAACTCAGGTTGACCGCGACCCTTTCGGAACATCGGGCCGCCATTAAATGGACTATTTCAGACTTAAGAGGAATTAGCCCCGCCTATTGCACTCATAAGATTTACCTGGAAGACGGGGCACAACCCTCCCGCCAGATGCAGAGACGGTTAAACCCAAATATGTGGGAGGTCGTTAAGAAAGAAATTATCAAGTGGCTTGACATCGACATCATCTATCCCATCTCTGATAGCCCCTGGGTGAGCCCCACTCAAGTGGTTCCGAAGAAAGCTTGGCTCACTGTTGTCACCAATGAGCATGGCAAATCCATCCCCACTCGCACCACTACCGCATGGCGGGTGTGTATTGATTATAGAAAACTCAATGAAGCAACTAAGAAAGATCATTTCCCCCTGCCATTCATCAACCAGATTCTTGAAAGATTGGCAGGGCAAAAGTATTTTTGCTTCCCGGATGGATATTCAGGATATAACCAAGTCATAATTGCTCCTGAAGATCAAGAGAAGACCACATTCACTTGCCCGTATGGCACGTTTGCATTCCGTCATCTGCCGTTCGGGTTATGCAACACATCCGCTACCTTTTAGCGTTGCATGCTAGCCATTTTTTCAGAAATGGTGGGTGAATACCTGGAGGTCTTTATGGATGGTTTCTTGGTATTTGGGAATTCATTCGACCACTGTTTAAGTAACTTGGAGAAAATCCTAAAACGATGTATCAAGGTTAATTTGGTGTTAAGTTGGGAAAAGAGCCATTTCATGGTTCAAGAAGGAATCGTCCTCGATCACATCGTATCACATAGGGGCATTGAGGTGGATCGGGCCAAAGTCGATCTGATTTCCAAACTTCCTCCGCCTAGCTCGGTTTGGTAGATCCGTTCATTCCTGGGACATGTTGGCTTTTACCGAAGGTTCATCAAAGACTTCTCTAAGCTTTCCAAACCCTTAACCGACCTTCTGGCCAACAATGCCTTATTCCACATGACCTCTTATTGCATCTAGGCTTACCACACCCTCCGGGACTTAGTTTCCACATCACTTGTACTTCAGCCCTCAGATTGGTCCCAAGACTTTGAGATTATGTGTGATGCACCAGATTTTGCCATGGGCACTGTCCTGGGACAAAGACAAGACAAGAAACCCGTGGTGATCTACTACGTGAGTAAGACGTTGGACGAGGCCCAACGAAATTATGCGGTCACAGAGAAAGAATTGCTCGCTGTAGTTTTCGGACTTGAGAAGTTCCGATCTTACCTGTTGGGATCCCACATGACCATCTATACTGACCATTCAGCCATTCGGCATCTGTTGGCTAAAAAGGACGCGAAACCCAGGCTCATCAGATGGATCTTGCTCTTGCAGGAATTTAACCTGGAAATCTGCGACAAAGCCGGATCAAAGAATGTGGTGGCTGACCACTTGCCCAGACTTCACCCAGACCACATTGGACCCTCCTTACCTTTATCTGACACCTTTCCTGATGAGCACATTTTGGCTGTGCAAGACAAGAAATAGCCTTGGTATGCTGACTATGTCAACTACCTGGTTGTAGGACAGACCCTGCACAGCTGGTCCAGATAGCAATGGGACAAGTTCTTGGCTGAGGCCAAGCACTATTTATGGGATGATCCCATGCTGTTTCGCCTCTGTGCCGACCAGATCATTAGGAGGTGTGTCCCTGAGGATGAAGTTCAAAGTGTGCTATCTTTTTGTCATGACCAAGCTTGTGATGGCCACTTCTCAGGAAAGAAAATGGCTGCGAAGGTTCTGCAGTCCGGATTTTACTGGCCTTCCCTATTTAAAGATGCACACAACTTTGCCAAGACTTGCTCTCGCTGCCAAACGCTGGGGACCATAACCAAAAAAGATATGATGCCCCTCCAGCCCATTTTGATTGTCGAGATCTTTGACGTTTGGGGTATTGATTTTATGGGCCCCTTCCCACCATCCAACGGCTTTGAGTACATCATAGTCTCAGTAGACTATGTCTCTAAATAGATTGAAGCCATCACCACCCGCCGATGCGATCATAAGACTGTCATAGACTTTGTTAAGTAGAACATCTTTTCCTGATTTGGAATACCAAAGGCCATGATTAGTGATGGTGGAGGTCATTTTATTCACTCCCAATTCCGTGCCCTACTTAGAAAATACGGGGTTAACCATCGCATCGCTACCCTGTATCATCTGCAAACAAATGGGCAGATCGAGATCTCAAATCGACAAATCAAGAACATTCTACAGAAAACTGTGAGACCTGATAGGAAAGACTGGTCTACATGACTGATGATGCCCTGTGGGCATACAGGATCGCTTTCAAGACCCCGATAGGCATGTCGCCTTATCGCCTAGTCTTTGGCAAAGACTGCCACCTTCCTGTCGAATTGGAACACAGGGCTTACTGGGCTGTTAAGTAGTGTAACATGGATTCCCAGTTAGCCGGTGCACAGAGGACACTCCAACTCTCTGAGCTCAAAGAAATTCGTTGGGACGCCTTTGAGAACAGTAAGCTGTATAAGGAGAAAATGAAAGTCGTCCATGACCGACTCATCCATTGAAAGACCTTTGAGCCTAACCAGCAAGTTTGGCTTTTTGATACCCATTTGAAGCTCTTTCCAGGGAAGCTCAGGTCCAAGTGGATAAGACCATTTAGGGTGGTCAAGCCCCACTCCAATGAGGTGGTTGAAATCGCTGACCCGAATACTGGGCAACTTTCACAGTTAATGGCCAGAGATTGAAACACTTCCTAGCCTAGGTTCCCCCAAAGGAGATTGTCACCCTCATTGAGGGATGACACGAAGCACGGCCCAGCTGGAGGTGTTAAACTCAGCGCTTCCTGGGAGGCATCCTAGAAGATTCAGACTGATCAGGTATTCTACGTCACTCAGGTAATATCTCTTCAAACCCTTGTTGCATTCATATATTTGTTAATGAGGACATTGTCCAACTTAAGGATGAGGGGGTGGTAAATTGCATGATCTTGAGCTCATTTAATTAGTCTGAATAGAATAATTTTTTTTTTAAATGATGAATTTAGGAAGAAAAACTTAGGCATTAGAAATTTGTCAATAGTGGAAAATAATACGAAAAGAACTTGAACACTTAGACTTTTCAGGCCTTCAGGCTTAATCAGCCCTGGTGTTCGTTAAAATATGGATTTAGCTTCAAATCCTTACAACCTTAAGCTACTCTAATCCACTAACTAAATAAGGTGATAAATATACGACTTATCAACTCACCATATAACTCAGAAGGACTTTTAGTCTAAGCATCTATACACATTTTTGCACAGACTCACTCCTCAGAGATTCTAATAAAAATTGGGTAGCTAATGAACTCTCTAGGGTGGTATGGTTGGCAAGTTGTGGTGAGTAACAGTCCATTGGCAGGTTGTCCAGAGCCCAGCCACGGGACCACCTCCTCTTTATTGCCTCTAAGTAAATTTTAGATCAGGGAAGCCACCTACCAAATAAAAAGAAGAAGAAGAAAAAAAGAGAACAAAATAAACCACACTTCACCGCACGAGTATGGCTGGCAAGTTATCGTGGGTAACAGCCTATTGGTCGGTTGTCCAGAACCCAGTTCAGTAAATGCACAAAAAGAACCAAAACACTTAAGGAAGAAGTGGGGAAGTAGAGCAAGTCGGGGAGATATACACTGGAAAAATCCTTGTGTTTACCCCAAGTAAAACAAATGTAGGGAGAAAGCTACCAATCGAACAAATACACCTTCAGGAAAAACATTTCCTCTTCCAGTGACTTAAGGGCGTAGAAACCTGAAGTCTGTCTAAATTACCATTGAGTCTATCACAATCTTCACACCAAGATGCTTAGCACTTAGAGTTTTGTCCGAGTTTTGGATGGGTTGGGTAGCCGTAAAAAGTTACCAACACACTCTTAACTCCAAAAAAATCTAAAAATAAGAAAAAAATATATATACATACATTAAAGCAAGGATTCAGGCGATTCATATTTTGGCAGACACCCGGACGCTACTTAGTCTTTGTAGATTAAGATCTTAGTATATTTCCTCCTATTGACAAGTGATGAAGTGTCCAAGTAATTACTTCTTAAATTCTGACTGGAAATAAATGTTAGAATAAACCTTACTAGGGACTAGAAAGGAGTAAGCATGGGGGCATGATAACACTGCATATTGGGGCGATAACTCTGCTAATTGGGGTTTATAAGAGCAAAACGCACAGATAACACATCATAAATAGGAATGGGAGCATTACATACATCACACATCAAGATTGCTTATAGAACAGTATTAATGGCCATTTGTATAAGTACTTGTCAAAAATGGCCTTAGATGAGTGGTCGGACCGCACGGATGGATTCAGAACGACGAACGGAGTCCAATGGACTCGAAATCAGTTAAATCCAACATCCGGAGCTCCCATTATTGGCCCAAGAAGTTCTGACCGTTAATCTGATGACTAACGGCCATGGGGCCGCCATGTGTCACCCTTGCCGTGCCCGCCCTTCATCGCGCGACGTCATTTTAAGCCGTCCGATCGCGCATCGGACGGCAGGGAACCACGCATCAGCGCGCCTCTCAGCCGCAGCAGCAGCCCCCGACCGTTGGATCTTCATCCAATGGCCATTCGCGTAGCGATCGCAACTCGTCTCCGTGCCAAAGCAATAGGCGCAGCGCAGCGGTCCGAGCCTCACCCCCACATAGTGAGATGCGGGTTCGAGGCGCTGACAGCAACGCAAATTGAGGAAGAACGCGCGCGCGTGATTTCAGCCGTTGATGTGTGACCAAGCGGCAGGCAGCGAGCGACGCGACGCGATCTCGCACGTCCAAAGCCGATGCCTACGATGACGCGAGGGCGTGGGCGCGATCCATGCGTGCGCCCCACGAGCGACATCGACTGTCCGATCCGCGATCGGACGGCTCTCAAGCCGCGCACACAGATTGAGGGCGGAGAACGCGGGCGTGCAAGCGACCGACGGGTAGGGTGCTACACCGACAAATTTGGTATGGGTTTAGCGACGTCCCGAATGTCGCTAAAGCCCATACTTAAATTACAAAACCATTTTGCCTATATAAACTCCATCTAACCACCCATGGAGGGCATTCAATTCACTTGCAACTGCTCTACCCCACTCCTAGCCACCATTAGCTCTCTTTGTAATCGCCAAAGCCGACGAGCCGCCGACAGAGCCCCTCTCCACCGCCGTGGCTGCCTTGTCGTCTTCTCTCTCTCTTTCCCTCTTTATCTTAAGCTTTACTTTATTTGTGTTTAAGCATTTATCTAGTGCTGTAATTATAAAACTTAAGTTGCATGGCAAATGAAGTTGTTTCTTATCTAGTTACTTACCCTCTTTTATGTTTAAGTTGCATGTTGTGAATGAAAATTTTCTAACCCTATTCTCTCTCTCTCTTTCTCCCTCTCTCACTCGCTTTTCACCCACGTCTTTTTGCAAGCAAAAACTCGTGATTTTCGTGACATTAAGTGACAAGAAAAATCTGGTTTTCACGCCTCCCTGAGATCGACACTCGGACTCACGTCCATTTCTTCATTTAAAATCGACATTGCGAGCGCAAGCTATAATGACTCTTTTAAACATACGCGTCTCCCGCATGTCATGACCCAAAACAGAACCATAAATAGACTTTTTGCCCTAATTTGGGTTTTTTATAAATTATACAATCAAACTAGGTAAAAACCAAAATACAACTTCACCATTGGATTCCTTAGGTCCAAATTGGGTTTTTACCAAAATTTGGGTCCAATCTGAGATCATCTTGACCTAGTTTGCAATTTGGTCCTATCTAATTCTTTTAACTCACATACATGCCCCTAACTTTTGAATTTCTTACAAACTACCCCCCAACTTTATCGTCTTCTTCACAAAAAGATCCCTGCCGCCCTGAAATCCGATTCCTACAACTCCGACGACCTTTGATTGAAAAGAACTCCTTCTCTGATCAATCAATCCCTTCCAAAATTGGAAGGGAGATTCCTTGAGGAGTCCTCTTTCCATTGAATCCGGTCTTTAGCCCCAAAGCCTTCCTAATCTCTCATGCAAACGCATGAGAGATTCGGGTATCTTTAGGTTTCCAACTCCAGCGAGCCTTCCAACCTTGAGAAGCTTGCTTCCCAAGCTCTAACCGATCCCTAAGTCCTATATAAGGATCCCTAGGGCTCGACCGAACTTCTTAGTAAGTCTTAGAGAGTCACAAGCCCCCTATTCCCCTCCCTCTGGCCTTCAAGACCATTGCTCTAGTGACCTTCTTCGATCCTCTTCCTCAACGACCAAATTGGTCGGCTTATTGTACTCCTCTCTTCGTTGCGACCCTCCCCGACCAAAGGGAGGGCGTACCTTCGCCTACTTCATTGTCATCGTCTCACTGTCTCCTCCTCCTTCTCCGGCGCTGGTCTACCACAACCGGCCGCCTTCGCCTCTTGTTTGCAACGCTTTGTCGGGCTTATAAGTCAGTTGCGTTATAGTATAGGTGACCAAGCGTTGACAATAAATAAGAATTTATTACTCGAAAATCAAAGTATCTGAGGTCGAACACAGGGAGCAAATGGAATTTATTCACTAATCTCAATAATGTAATTGAACACTTAGAATTACTCAAAACTTAATTCAGAATATAAATGCAAGAGTTTCTGAATTAAATTTATAGCAACCTCTTATTCTTCTCCTTGCAGCTTTCTCTTCTTCTTCTTCTTCCTTCTTTTTCTATCTCTGCTTCAGTTGTTTCTCTTATGCCTTCTTTTGCTTTCTTCCTTCTCTTCTTCCTCTGCACAGTGCCTTCATCCTTCTTCCTTCTTTGGCTTGCCTTCTTCTCTTCTGACTTCTCCTATTTGCGGCTAAGTGTCAGCTTCACCTTGCCCTTGTTTCCTTCAGCCTTAGCTCTCCTCTAACGTTGTCTTCCTTCCTTCTTCTTTTTCTTCCCTTGGTCTGCCACTCCTCTACTATAGTGTGTCTCTCTTCTTCTTCTCCTTTCTCCTTCCTTTGCTGCGGCTACCTCCTTTTCTTACTAAGTCCTTCTTCCTTTCCTTCTCTTGCTGCGCCTCTTCCTCCTTTAGCTTCTTCTTCCTGCACAATCACCATGCAGCAAAACCTATCCCCTACCCTCACCCGCGTCTCTCTCTCTCTATATAACTATCTACGGTACGCTCTCCCAGAGCCAGGTAATCGGGTCGGTCGCATGCTTGGGTCCAGGCGCACCGACGTGGGTGTGGTGCTCGAGGAGTGCACGAATAGATTAGTCGGGTCGGGTGCCAGGTCCGCGGAAGAGTGTCATGGACGAGGCGTGGTAAGGGCGAGGGACCTCACCCTTGTGTGTCTCGAGGTGAATAGAACAAAACACAAATTCAATTTAACCTACGCACCTCACTCCTACGTTCACGAGGTGGGACTAAATGTCCCACCAGCTTTTGTGTGCACCTGCAGGCGGATGCCTTCTTCCAATTGCTGCAGCTGGAGGCCTCGCAGAGCTAATTTCCTGGACAGATGAATGTGCGAGACCAACCCGCACCTTCTGGACCTGGGACCCTGGAGTGCTTCAACCTGGACCAAGCTTGCGAGCTCCTTCGAGCCATCGCTAATGGCGGCAGGTGCTCAGATTTGTCACACATGAATATGGCTTTGTGGCCCCATTAAACACATGGGAAGCTTCACCGTGTCAAGGCGAAGGTGGGACGGTAGGTGGCAGGCCGTAAGGCGGCCTAGGCGTGCGTGCTTAGGTTGCCCTGTGGTCGGGCTTATGGGTTAGGTCGGGGGGCTTTTAGGGAAGTGTAGGCGATCGATGGATGGGTGGAAGATGTTCAGTGGTCGATGGCGAAGGTGAAGAGGTTGGTGGTGAGACGAGTGGAGGTGTGGAGTGATGGGTGCATCTCGCCGGAGGTTGGCCGGAGATGGGGAAGATGGCGGTGGACAGTGGCTGTTAAGGGGTAATTTGTGAAATAGATTGAGGGGTATTGAAGAGGGGATAGAGAGGAGTAAGTCTAACCTAATTACGTGGATGAAGGGGGAGAGGTGGCGACTGGTAGTACCTGCTGTCGCCGGAGAAGAAGGTATCCAGTGGAGGGAGACAGGGCTAGAGATGCTCGCGCGGGTGTTGCGCGATGCGGAGGAAGATGGTGAGGACAGCTCTGCCACTGGTATAGTGGCAGAGCGACGAGAAAGAGGAGGGAGGCTTGCCGGAGCTCGCTGGACTACTTGACCGGAGGAGAAGAAGATGAAATTGGGGTGAATCTCTGGCTAAGTTGAGCTTAGGAGGTGCGGCCTAGGTTGAGGATCATTTTATAGGCAATGGTAGGGGCTCTTGTGCTTGGAAGACAAGCTTCCAAACTCAAGAGTCCTCGTCGGAGTAGGAATTCTATGGGATACCCAAATCTCTTGTGCATTCGCACGAGGGATTGGGTGTGAATCAGGGATTAGGACCACGCTTAGATGGAATGGAATTCCTCAGAGAATTTCCCTTCCAAATCTGGGAGGAGATCTCTGCGGAATCAGGGAGTACTCCCCCTCCATTCCTCGTCGGAGTAGGATTTCTTCCCACTAACAGCGGAGGGACCCGTTTGTAAGAGTGGAGAGGAAGTTAGGGGGGTCTGTGCAATGTTTTCAAAAGATAGGGGCCAAAATGTAATTGGGTGTACTATTTTGCAAAGTAGGTCAAGATGACCTCTCCTTAGGTCCAAATTTTGGTACAAACCTAATTGGACCTAAGGAATCCAATGGTGAAGTTGGATTTTAGTTTTGGCCACGTTTGACTAGACATTTTTGCACAAAAACCCAAATTAGGTTAATTAATGAGCTAGGACCCCAATCTAGGTCAAAATAGGTTCCAAAGGCCAACTTGAAGGTTCTAAACCCTAGGGGATATTTTTCCATGAATTTTAGAGGGTTTACTTGATTTTTATCCTAACCATAACCTTGTTGAATTAAGCAGGTCTGTTTTAGGGTTATAGAATGCCATTTAATTCCTGGACTGCACATGAACCCATTTCTAATTGAGCCAACCCACTTTTCATCTTATTCAGATCATTTGACCTATGTTTTGCCTCTGAGAAATCCCTTTTATGTACTGTAATGGTAAAATTACAGTTTTAACCTTTATTTCATGTTTTCTTCTCAGAACACTTATTCCTTGAATTATGCCCTTCTCTAGGTTATGCAGGAGCTCTTATTCTCTTTCTTGGGTCAAAATAAGCTAGTTAGGGCTCATGATGAGGCTCTCATCACCTCTCTAGCTCGTCGCTAAGTATCTCTATCCCTTTCTCTCTCCCTCTACTTCTTTTCTCGCACTTACAACTCACGCACGACCGTTGTATCACCCTAACCACCTTCACCTTCTTCCGCTCCGGCCACATCTCCGGCGAAATGCCACCACCGCTCCACACCTCCATATGCTTCGCCACCAACTCCAAAAGCTCTGCCATCACACAGAGGGAAAAAGCCCTCTACCAATTCACCCTATTCGCCACTCTACGACTCCCCCGAACTCCACCCTCACCGTACCTCCGTCCCGAGGCCGCATGACCTTCTCACACACTCACTTGCCTTACCACTCACACCATCACGTTTGCCATCCCACAGTGATCCTACTGAGCGTATTTGACGCGGCCGAAAGGCCTTGTTCGTGTTTTCAGGTATCGCGCCGCCACTGCCATTGACAAAGCTTCACGCACACCTTGACGAAGGTGTTCTTGCGTCAAACACCCCAGGCATCACCTCCAGGTGGTGTGGAACTATGAGCTCCAGATGCCAGGTCCCTGATTGGAGACCCCGAGCTCAACAGCTGCTCCAATTCGACAAGGGAGGTCCACTGCTGGCTACGCGACGAATAGGGGAACAACTTAGTCCCACATCGGAAACGGACGAAGCCCCTGCAGGGTTTAAATTATTTTTATGCTAGTGGATTATCGCCTTAGCACGCTCAGGGGGTAAGGTCCCCACATGCACGCGCATATGCACACCCTCGCTTGCGCTCACGCCTCGCGGGTCTGGGCCTTGGTCCATTTTCCCGGATACCTGGGTCTATTCTGGTTCGCCTGATTCTGAGAGAGAAAGAAGAGAAAGAGAGAGGGAAAGGGGGGGTTTTGCTCTACCGCCCTCCTCTCAACACTTAGTGATCTCTGAGGGAGGCCTTTGCCTCTACTGTTGGTGCTAGCGTTGTGTTGTGCCTTCTCTTAAGCTTAAGGAGGCAAAAGAAGAGAGAAAGGGAAGGGGGAAGGGTGCCCTCTTAGCGCTGTAGCAGCTGGACGGTTAAGCCATCTGGCACTGGGAGTTTCATCGTCTGATTTTTGAAGGGAGTGCACTGTGCACTTATCCTACGTGGATTTAAATTGATTGAAATTGTTGAGATATTTGATATTATTGTGAGGGGTAATTGGTGATTCAAATCACCATTTTACCCCATTCTTTTTGCACTATTTGACATTTGCTTTCATTTATATATCATTATTGTTTGGAGTTCTATTATAAATTGCTTATATTGTGCTTGAATTGCAATCTTGAGAATTATTTTGCTAATTACTCCCTGTATTTTACCTCGGACTTCCATTTGAGTATAAATTCTATTTGTTTTTCGCACTGATTCAATGGATACTGCAACGCATCGATATTAAAATACGATTCAAAGCGACAAACAGACACGCCCCAGCAACCAGATACAAGCATCGACTATGGGATATATCTTCTAAAGTACATGGACTTTATTTGCTATGGAAAGGAGATAAAAATTTGAACATAGTGAAATTGGAAAGTTCAGAGCACAGATAGCAACTGTTCTTCTCAAATGTGGATTAGATGAAAATGACCAGATTGTTAGAAATTCATTACAGGTGTTCATTGATGATCGTGGTTCTCCAACCTCCAAAAAAAGAATGGTACCCTTTTGGGACTTTTGATTTATGGTAGCTCTTTACTTTAGATATTTATTAAACATGGTTACAAACAAATTTGATTTGGTAGTTTGAACAATTGATTTTTTTCTGGTTTATAGTTAAAGTTGTTTAAATTATAGATGTTTAGTGTAGTTGAGATAATGTACATGGTATATTGATCAATGTGACAAACAATTTTGAAAATTGTTTCTTTGACTTTATTGTAGTTACAACTACCTTGTTAACACTACTAGAAAAATGGGTTATGCTATCGATAACTTGCCGTCGATTTAGATAACCGACGACAAATATATTTTCCCCATCGGTTCTTAAAATAAGTGACTGCAAAGGTCTGTACTCGACTGAAGAAAAGGGGATGGGTGCACGATGGTCATACATATTTACCGTTGGTTATTCAAGTGACGGTACATATAGTTTCTCCATCGTTTCTTGTAATAATCGATAGTGAAAAAACCCTTAAAAGTTGCACCTAAAATTTTGGAGGGATTACCGTCAGTTAGTGAAAGAAACGACGATGAAAAGTAGGTTAAATTTACTGGCCAGAATTTAGGCGCGTTGGCGGAGTTGGTGAAGTAAGCCTTTGCCATTGGTTTTCTTAATAAGCGATGGTGAAAAGACAGTTAAAATTTTTACTTAAATTTTGCGCGAGATTCGTCACTTATACCATTGGTTAGTGTACGAACCGACAGTGAAAGATAATTATATTTAGCAGCCAAAATTTTAAGTGCGTACGAGGGTGAACTGAAATGATCTTTTGGCATCAATTTATAATATAACCGACGGCATACATCGGTTCATCTATCGCTCACAGCCGACCTTCCCATCACTATTCATCATCTTCCCTAAAACCTAACGCATGCCGCCCCCTCCTCGTTAGGTAACCTCCCCGACACCCTCCTCCTGCTCCTCCTCTGACCTGCTGCTCGTAGTCCTCCTTGCCATCCTTGGCAACCTCCTTCCCGTCCGTGACGCCCTCCTCCTTCGCCTTCTCCGACGAGGTATTCCTCCTCCTCCTCCCCAACACCCTCCTCCTCCTCCCCCTCATGTCAGCCTCCTCCTCCACCCCAACCACCTCCTACTGGCCTCCTCGTCCACCATACCTCCCGCCTGCCACCCCCTCTTGTCGCCCCTCCTCTTCCTCCTCAATCCCCTCCTTCTCCTCTTCCTCCCTGACCCCTCCTTCCGACCTCCTCCTCCACCCCAACCCCCTCCTACTAGCCTCCTCCTCCACTCTGCCTCCCTCCTGCCACCCCTCCTCCTCCTCGACCCCCTCCTCCTACTCCCCATCCTGCCATCCTTTTCCTCCTCCCTGACCCCCCTTGTCGCCCTCCTCCTCCTTTCTGACCTCCTCTTGTCGCCCCCCTCATCCTCCCCAACTCCTCCTCCTCGACCCCCCCTCCTCCTCCTCCTCGACCCCCCCCCCCCCTCCTCCTCCTCCTCCTCAAGCTCGAGCCCCTCCTGCTGGCTTCCACCTCCACCCTGCCACCCTCCTGCCGCCCCCTCCTACCGCCACTCCTCCTCCTCCCTGAGCCCCTCCTCCTCCTCCTCCTCCTGCCATCCTCCTCCTCCTCCTCCTCCTTGCCACCCTTCTCATCTTGCAGGGAATACCCTTGCCCTCCTTCCTCCTTTGCCTGCCATCCCCCTCCCCCTCCTTCTGCTACTGCACCTTCCCCCATCCTCCTCTCATTCTTACTTCCACCCTCCTCTTCATCCCCTTCTAATCTTACTTTCCTTATATCAAATTAATATGCTAAGTTATTAATAACATAATGATTTATTATTTAATTTATTGTGCGTTATTGAATTTACAGATTGTTGGTGACGGTCACGCTCAGAGGTTGTAGTACATCGGAGGTATAATTTCATTTCTTTAAATTTATTTTTATGATATTTTAGGATTGTATTAGATGTGGGGTGTGCCCACATATTGTCATTTGTGTGAACGTATGGTGGGGTGTGCCCAGATAATGTCTTTTGTTTGAATGTATGGTGCAGTGTGCCCACTTTTGTGCCCTTTATGTTTTTGTGCGATGCATTGTTATTGTGGGGTGTGCCCACTTTTATTATGTCTGTTATTTTGATATGTAGGTTTATGAAAAAACTTAAAATTTAAGGAGAAACTCTGTCAAAATTTTTAAAATTCTTTAATGTTAAATGTATTGGTTGGTTGGGGATTTAGTTAGTGTTTAACGTGGCGAAATCGAGTTTAAAATGAAGCGTTGTAGTATAGTCGAAATCGCTTTGAAAACAAATATAATTTTTATTACTCGAAAAAATTCTGTGGTCGAACACAGGAAGCTATATGAGATTTAGAAGTCAAGATCACAATTCAAACTTAAAAGAATTTGAAATAATATCAGAATCAATGTGCAAAAAGATGTGAGTAAAATGGTGATTTAGATCACCAAATGCTCCTACAATATCAACTAAAGAACTCAATGTATATGTATGAAATGAGAGCTAAGATATGTCTTCTTCTTCTTCTTTTCTTCCTTTTCTGACTCTTCCTTTCTTCTGCAGCTTCTTTCTTTTTCTCTGATTCTTCCTTTCTTCTTCTTTGGCCCTTCAGTTCAGGCCTTCACCTCTTCTTCTTTTGCCTTTAGCTGCTTTCTCTTTAGCTCTGCGATCCTCCTCTTCTTCTTCTTTGGCTTTAGCTCTCTTCTGAATCCAACTAAGTGCTAGTCGAATGTCCCTGTAGCAAAACCCTCCCCCTACCCGCGCAACTCTCCCCTCTCTTTCTCTCTTAGGATCCGCTCTCCCAGAGACACAGGGTATCCGGGTTATTGGGTTAGGCGCGTACCCGGGTCCACGCTCACCGGCGTGCGGTGGTGAGCGAGGAGTGCAGGTCAGGCAAGTTATCGGGTCGACTAGGTTCGCGGGTATGTGTCACGGACGAGGCTAGGTGAGCGGGTGAGAGGGACCTCACCGCGTGAATTGAGGCGAACAGCTTCTTTCACAAATTCAATTTATTCGGGCACGTGGCTTTAGCACTTTCCGATGTGGGACTATCCGCACCCCCCTCCTTCGCATGCCTGCAGTAAGGATCTCCTTTGCAATTACCTCAACTCGTGAGGCTTGCGTCTTCAATTGAGGACCTGAACTTGTGTGCGAGGCACTTCTGTGTGACCTGGGGCTTCAACCTGGGACCGAGGTGCCTAGAGCGAGCTTCAGGCAAGCTCGAAGCTTGCTCGTCAATGCTGGATCGGGCGAGTACCTGAAAATAGTGAAACGGCCTCTTGACCATGTCAAAACGCTCAGGGAGGGTCGTTGGAGCACGATGAACATGATGGAAGTGTTCGTGTGGTGTGTGGATGTTTGTGAGTGCGTGGCTAGGTCAGACTGTGTGCGTGTGAGTGGGTGTGTTCGGGGGTGCGTGTGAGTGAGTGGAGAAGTGAATAAAGAGAGGGGAAATGATCAATGAGGTGTGGCGAATGTTTTGTGATGGTCGGAGAGGGTTTTGGTGGTCTGTGGAGGTGGGATGGTCTCACCGGAGGGGGTGGCTGGAGATGGAGTTGCGAAGGGTTGTCGTTGGTCGATTTGAAGTGGGGTGAGTGCGAAAATGAAGTAAAGAAGGTAAGGGACTTAGCTAGGAGGTAGGTGGACGAATTGGGGCAGCGATGGAGTCGGATGTGGTGTGGCCGACACTGGAGACGAAGGTGGTTTCGGTGAGGTAGAGACGGTGAGGACAAACGAGAACAAGCGTCTGCTGGTACGGCAAGACGTGGAGAAGAATAGGGAGGATGAATCCACCGCAGGTATGACGGACGGACGACGAGAAGAGGCAGAAAAGGTCACCGGACGTCCAGGAACCTTCGGCCGTGAGAGAGAGAGGAATTGTGGGGATTCACGGCTAATTTCTAGTGTGAGGAGTTCAGGGAGCTCCGAGGGTCCTTATAAAGGGTTCTAGGGGGCAGTTAGAGCTTTGGAAGCAAGCTTCCCAAGCTTGGAAGGTCATCGGATTTGGGTATTTCTTGAGACCCAAATCTCTCATGCGTTCGCATGAGAGATTGGGAAAGAATCAGAGCATATGGACGAGTTCAAACTAGAGATGATTTCTCAAAGAATCTTCCTTCCAATTTTGGAAGAGATTCGCCAAGCAATCAAGGTGAAATCTCCTATCAAAGATCACCGGAGCAGGTT
The DNA here is from genome assembly GCA_037157565.1 of Thalassia testudinum. NCBI lineage: Eukaryota > Viridiplantae > Streptophyta > Magnoliopsida > Alismatales > Hydrocharitaceae > Thalassia > Thalassia testudinum. The sequence continues at coordinate 43,320,561 of JAZHRO010000030.1, forward strand.
TCCTCCGCGATAATGGCGGAGGGACCTAATTGTGAAGACGATGAAGAAGTTAGGGGACTGATTGCAAGGGTTTTTGAAAGTTGAGGGTATACATGTAATCAGACAGGACCATTTTGCAAACTAGGTCAAGGCAAACTCATCTTGGGTCCAAATTTTGGTACAAACCTAATTTGGACCTAAGGAATCCAATGGTGAAGTTGGATTTTGGTTTTGACCACGTTTGACTGGGTAATTTATGCAAAAACCAAATTAAGGCAAATATCTGTCTGAGACTTCATTTTAGGTCAAGATGGGTTCTGATGGTTAAATTGAAAGTACTAAAATCTAGAAAATATTTTTCTATGATTTTTAGAAGGTTTAAGTGAATTTTATCCTAACCATAACCTTGGTTAATTAAGTGGGTCGATTTTTAGGATTTCAAAAGTCATTTAATTTTTAAAGCACACACAAACCCTTTTCTAACTGATTTAACCCACTTGTTATCATATTAAGACCTTTCGACCTTTATTTAGCCCTTGAGAAAACCCGTGGTTGTACTGTGATGGAACGTCGGTTTTCGTTGTTAATTCGTTGTAGTAAAGCCGGTTGTTACCAACGTTTCATATAAAAATTTTTTACTCGGAAAAATAAAAGAGTTCCCGAGGTCGAACTCAGGGAGCAAGTTGTATTCTAGAGATATACAAATTCTATTACAAAAATAAAGAGAGAGAGAGAGATGAAAAATTGGCTTCTGCTTCTTTTCTTCTTTCTTCCTCTTTGTCTTTGGTTCTTCCTGTTCTTCTTCTTCTTCTTCTTTTTCTTCTGCTTTCTTCAGATTTTCCCCTCGTGCTCTTCTTCTTCTGTTCTTCCTTGTTTCCTTTCTTTCTTTTTCTTCAGATCATCTTCTTCTTTTCTTGCTTCTTGCTTCTTTTCATTTCTTCTTCTGCAATCGTGGTGCTTCTGCCTTCGGCTACTAAGTCTCCCTTCCTTCTTCTTCAGCCTGCCTTCTGTGTTGCTCTGGCTGCTGGCTGTCCGTCGTCTGGCCCGGAGCTTCGACGACTTAACTGAGCAGTTGCTACAGTGCAGCTGCTTCTTCTTCCGCAGTCCTTCACCTGTGCCTGCACGCTCAAGAGTTCATCAGAAGGCAAAAACCTACTCTACCCCCTTTCCCCGCGTATCTCTCTCTCTCTGAAATCACTCTTCGGAAGCTCTCCCAGAGCGCTATCGGGTAATCGGGTTCGGGTCAGGCCCGGGTCCAGGCTGTGAGCGAGGGAGTGGGTGTGTTCGGTGGGTCTGCAGAGGGTGTTTGGTGGGAAGTGGAGGGGCGGAAGAGGATCAGGGTGAGGAGGCGGAAGTTCTGCGGTGGTCGGCGAGCCGTGTGGGTCGCTGAGGTGATGGGAGCGGCTCGCCGGAGGGTGGTCGGAGGCGGAGAGGATGAGGGTGAACAGGGTCGGTAGAGGGCTTAATTGACTAAATCGAAAGCGGGGAAAGAAAGAGGAGGAGAAGGGGAGTAAGTCTAACTTAACTGCAGGGACGAAGGGGGAGGAACAGGGCGACAGTCGTATCGACTGTCGCCGGAGAAGATGATGCTCAGGGAGAGGGGCGGCGGCGAGCAGAAGGCTGGAGAGGCGCCAGCTGGGTGCGGCGTGGCGCGGGAAGAGCAGGGGAGGAGGTCTCTGCTGCTGGTAGTGCGGCAGAGCGAAGAGGTGGAGGGAGAGGAAGTCGCCGGAGCTGGTGAGCGTCTGCCGGAGAAAGAAGAGACGAAAGCTGGGGGTTTTCTCCGTCAGATCCAGGCTGCCTTGGTCGGTGGCGCGGCGGGGGGTATTTATAGGGTTGTAGCAGGGAGGAAGGCGGAGGGAGACGACGTGTCTCCCTCGCCGGAGCATGGTCGGAATTCGAACCCATACCGTCCGTGCGTTCGCACGGCCGGTATGGGGGGCTACAGTGACCATGGGGGTGCTCCTGCGACGGCTGACGACGCAGGGCACCCCCGGTACACTTGCCAGGTCCTCCACCTCACCCTGCGCGGCGCCATGCTCCGCGCAAGGTCGCCGGAGCATGGTGCTGGCAGGGTTTTGCAGGAGGGACCTGTTTGCAAAGAACGAAGGAGAGTTAGGGGCCTAAATGCGAGGGTTCAAAAGTTGAGGGCCAAAGAGTAAATATATGAGGACCAAAGTGTAAATTCGGTCAAGGAGGTTTCTTCTTAGGCTCAAGTTTTTATACATGACTAATTAGGACCTAAGGAATCTGATGGTGAATTTTATTTTCATATTAAACCTTGTTTGACCGGTCAATTTGCGCAAAAACCCAAATTAAGTTATTAATTGGGCATGGTTCTCAATGTAGGTCAAAATGGGTTCTAAAGGCCAAATTGAAGGTTCTAAACCCTAGAGATTATTTTTCTATGAATTTTAGAGGGTTTATTCTATTTTTACTTTGCCTCGAACCTTGTGAATTGAAGTGGGTTGTTTTAGGGTTACAGATTATCATTTGGTTCCTTGGAAGTGCTGTAGCCCTTGCTAGATCATCTCATCCCACTTTTATTCTTATTAAGCTGTTTTGACCTGTGTTTGGGCCCTGAATTACCCTGTATGCAGATTATACTGGTAAAATTGCACTTTTACCCCTTATGACTTGTTTTCTTCTCAAACTCAGAATTCTCTGAGTTAAGCTTTTCCTTGAGATATGTAGGAGCTTTTATCCTTTGTATTGGGTCAAAATGAGCTAGTTATGGCTCATGATGAGGTTCTCATCATACCCCCATGCCTAGCTTTTGCTAGTCCCTTAGCAAAAAAAAAAACTTAAGGTTTCAACCCTTGTTCTAGACCATGAAGTTTTCAATGGTTTTAGATAAGTGCTTTTTTATTTGAGCATAGATTAGGTTAGAATGCTGACCATAGGCCTAAAAGATACTCTAGTACCAATCAAGATCCAAATCTGTCTAGCCTTAGCCTCAGTCTTTTAGCAAAGGTTTTTAAGGCCCACAAGAACTAACCTAAGGTTTATTGGACTTCGTGGTTAAAGCACCCGTGCTTGAAATGATTTTAGCCCTGGCTCAGTTCGCAGTGCGTTTTGTAAGAGAGAGAGATAGAAAGTTTTTTTCTGTTTGGAGAGTTTTCTCTCTCTTTTTCTTTTTAGTTCTAGTCTAGGATTGGCTTTTCAACACGGTCTGTATCAGATTCCTTGCTCCCATCATCAATCCTCAAGGGTTCCTGGCGATCGATGCTTCGAGATAGCACCGCCCATGGCAACCCCCGGAACCCTGGCTATTGAGATTTCGAGATAATCCCATCCATGGTATTCCGTGGCCGAATCCAGACCCTGGCAATTGACATTTCGAGATAATGCCATCCATGGAATCTGAACCAGCAGAGTGCTTACATGCCCCCCGTAGGATATGTAAATATCCTAAGAGACAAGCACCGAGGAGATGATATTTTGTTACGCATCTTCGAGGGGATTTCCCGCCTCTCCGCGCTGGGAACTCGTCCAAATCAACTTGTGTTGATCGGCCATTCCTATTCTAGGTGTTCTTTTCAGATTTTTGCGACGCTTCTGCGTGATTCTGATTTTTATGCTTACTGAACCAGGCTGTGTGTGAGATTAGGGTGCTTAGGTTACTGAGTCCCGTAAACCAAAAATTAGTTAACGAGGCCGAATACTCCCTAAGCCTTAGACCTAATACTTCAGCTTTTCATTTTCCTCAACCTCTTGAGGAGTGTCCAGATCTTAATGAGTACTAAGAGTCTATTCAAGAATGCCTAAGGTTTGCATTCTTACTAATCTCATTGTGCACTTTTCAGTTATTTTCTTGAATGAGGTCTAGAACTTAGGTTAATTCCTTAGTTCCTTACTAATGACTATCAACTTTTCTTATAATTTTGTGCTCCTTTTTCATTTTGTTTCTTCTCTCCTTCACGAAATTTTTCTTCTCCTCTTTTCCTCTTATTCTTTTTCGAAAAAATTTTTTAATTTTTATGGTATTTTTGGCATATGTGAATTTTTTTGTTTGAAACCTTTTCTTACAAGTTTTTGCACTTTCCTACCCCCCCATGCCTAAGATTTGCAATGTCCTCATTGTAACCTAGGGGGTCTTAGTTCAGGGTGAACTTCGAGTGCTGAAAGGTGTCAGAACAAGTTTCAGGTTTTCAAAGAGAATGACGGGCTGCCTCCCGTTAAGCGCTGAGTTTTACGCCATCGGCTGGGCGCAATAAGCTCAAGGGGAAAGGAGGATATGAGATGCCTCAGCCAAATCAGTAGAAGTTACATCAATGAACGGCTTGAGTCTTTGACCATTCACGATGAAAGGTTCAGAATCGTGGCTGAGTGGACTGATTTCGATTGCTCCATTTCCAAAAACCTGTCGGACCAAATATGGTCCGACCCACTTAGATCTCAGTTTTCCTGGGAAGAGTTTGAGTCGGGCATCAAAGAGTAGGACCTTTTGACCAGGATGGAAGATCTTTCTTGAGATGTGTTTGTCGTGGAAGGCTTTAACCCGCTCCTTGTAGATTTGCGAGTTCTCGTACGCGTCTGTGCGTAATTCATCGATCTCGCTGATTTGGAGTTTTCTGTGGGTCCCAGCCTTAGAAAGATCTAGATTACAGTTCCGTACTGCCCAATAGGCTTTATGCTCCAGTTCGACGGGAAGGTGGCATGCCTTTCCGTACACCAATCTAAAGGGAGACATGCCCAATTGGGTCTTGTGGGCGGTCCTATAGGCCCACAATGCTTCCGGAAGTCGGGACGACCAGTCCTTCCTGTCAGGTCGAACAGTGACCTGTAGGATTTTCTTGATCTCCCGATTCGACAGCTCAGCTAGACCATTAGTTTGGGGGTGGTAAGGAGTAGAGATTCGGTGAGACACCCCGTATTTGGTCATCAGTGACCTAAACTGAGCATTTGTGAAATGGGTCCCCCCATCAGAGATTATTGCACGAGGAATCCCGAACCTTGAGAAAATGTGTTGATGAATGAATTTGAGAACGATTTTGTGATCACAGGTTCGGGTCGGTATGGCTTCGATCCATTTGGACACGTAGTCCACAGCCAACAGAATGTATTCGAAACCATCCGAAACAGGAAAGGGGCCCATAAAATCAATTCCCCAAACATCAAAGATTTCGCATACTAGAATCGGTTGCATAGGCATCATGTCGCGATGGCTCATGTTGCCCAAAGTCTGGCAACGACTGCATGCCTTGTAATGACTGTATGCGTCTTTGAACAGTGTGGGCCAGTAAAAGCCGCACTGGAGGACTTTTGATGCGGTTTTATGCCCGGCAAAATGGCCACCGCATGCCTGGTCATGGCAGAAAGAGAGGATATTGTTGACTTCCCCTTCCGGGACACATCTCCGGATGATCTGATCGGCACCTATGCGGAAGAGGTACGGGTCTTCCCAAATGTAATACTTGGCATCGGAGCGTAATTTGTCTTTTTTGGCCTTCGGCCAATCGGACGGGGTTTGATGAGATGCCAAGTAATTTACAATATTAGCAAACCATGGAAGGCTAGTACCAATAGTCAGCAGGTGCTCATCGGGAAAATGCTCAGTGATGGGTCCGGAAGGGTCTATCATTTCAGAAGGAAGACGGGACAAGTGATCAGCTACCACGTTTTGTTTTCCCGCTTTATCGCGAATCTCGAGGTCAAATTCTTGCAACAGCAAGATCCATCGGATCAATCGAGGTTTCGCGTCCTTCTTTGCAAGGAGATGCCTCACAGCCGTGTGATCCGAGTATATGATGACATGGGAACCCAGAAGGTATGATCTGAATTTCTCTAGGGCAAATACTACAGCTAGCAGCTCTTTCTCAGTAACTGTATAGTTACGCTGAGCCTCATCGAGTGTTTTGCTGGCGTAGTAAATGACCACAGGTTTCTTGTCATTCTTCTGCCCCAAAACCGCTCCTACAGCGAAGTCGGATGCATCACACATGATCTCAAAGGGTTGAGACCAATCAGGGGACTGTAGGATCGGGGCTTGGGTGACTCGGTCACGCAGGATTTCAAATGCTTGAGTGCATTCCCTGGAGATTTCGAAGGGAACATCCTTGGAGAGAAGAGTGGTCAGGGGGCGTGCGATTTTTGAAAAATCAGGGATAAATCGTCGATAAAAACCGACATGCCCTAAAAAGGATCGGATGTCCCTGATCGAGCTAGGCATAGGAAGGCGAGAAATCAGATTAACCTTAGCTCGATCCACTTGGATACCTTTCTCCGAAATTGAGTGTCCCAGGACAATTCCCTCAGGCACCATGAAATGGCTCTTTTCCCAGGAAAGAACCAAATTCACGTCGATGCACCGCCTGAGTATCTGGACCAAGTGCTGGAGGCAATCGTCGAATGATGCTCCGAAAACTGAAAAGTCATCCATGAAGACTTCCAGATAATCACCTACCATATCTGAGAATATGGCAAGCATGCATCGCTGAAAAGTAGCGGGTGCATTGCAAAGACCGAAAGGCATCCTTCGGAAAGCGTATGTTCCGAAGGGGCAGGTGAATGTGGTCTTTTCTTGGTCCTCAGGATGGATTGCCACCTGGTTATAACCGGAGTACCCGTCAAGAAAGCAGAAGAACCTATTTCCCGCTAGTTTTTCGAGAATTTGATCAATGAAGGGTAGTGGGAAATGATCCTTCTTCGTGGAGGAATTGAGTCGACGGTAATCTATACAGACTCTCCACGAGTTGGCTAATCGGGTAGGAATGATTTCTCCGGTCTCAGTCGTTATAGTGGTGAGTCCTGCCTTCTTAGGCACGACCTGAATTGGGCTCACCCAACGACTATCGGAGATCGGGTAGATGATCCCGGCATCTAACCACTTGATGATCTCCTTTTTCACGACCTCCTGCAGATTGGGATTTAAGCGTCTCTGCATTTCACGAGAAGGTCGTGTGCCCTCTTCTGAATAGATATGATGAGTACAATAAGAGGGACTTATTCCAGTCAAATCATCGAGGGTCCATCCGATGGCTCTGCGATGTTGCTGGAGGACAACAATCAGACGGGATTCCTGTTCAGGACTAAGGTTGGAATTGATGATCACAGGAAGGGTCTGATTAGAACCCAAAAAGATGTATTTCAAATGAGCAGGAAGGGGTTTCAGTTCGAGGATGGGGTTTTCAGCAGCAGCGGGTGGTTCAGTATAGATGTGAGGTTCAAGGGTGGGAGTTACTGGGTTGTTCACATCCGGATTGGACTCCTCTATTTGCGGGTCAAGATCCTTCTGTGGTTGATGAGGAATACTCAAGTCATTCTGGAGGTGTGATTCATCAACCAAAGTCTTGATGTCACAAATTTGCTCGATGACGCCGCAATTAATTCCTTGTTGGGCCTTAAATATATCAATTTTCAGTGTTTGATCTCCAAACTTAAGCTCTATTTGGCCCTCCTCACAGCTGATGTTGGCTCTAGCAGTAGCCAAGAAAGGTCTCCCTAGAATGATTGGTGTATCCCTAGGGTTCTCAGGTGCATCCATGTCTAAGACTATAAAGTCCACTGGAAAATAGAAATCCCGCACTCTTACGATAACATCCTCGAGAATCCCTTTTGGTGACTTTATAGATCGATCTGCTAATTGTAATGTCACCTCAGTTGGTTTCAGCTCAGATTCTTCCAGATGGTCAAGTAAGGATGTGGGTATCAGATTTATAGATGCACCTAAGTCTAACAATGCTCTGTCCAATTGGGTACCACCTATCTTACAGGAGATCAGGGGAGTTCCAGGATCTTTTGCCTTGGGTGGGAGTCTACTAAGGATTACAGAGCTGGCTTGCTCTGACAGAACAATTGGGCTCCCTCCCTTGGTTCGCGGCTTACGCTGGGGTGTACATATATTCTTTAGAAATCGTGCGTAAGCTGGTACGTGGCGGATTGCATCCATCAAGGGGATGTTTATGTGGACCTGCTCAAAGAGCTTGACCAGGTCCTCCTCAGGGGCCACGGGTTTGGTGGTCTTCTTTCCCTTGGTCAGGGCTTCGGGAAACGGGATTTTGGTTGGTTCCTCTAGGATAGGTCCTGGTTGTGGGTCTGGAACAGCGGTACCTTGGATAACTATCCTAGGGTCATGATTATCAGGCTGGGAGTGGTTTGGATAACGCGGGTCCTGAGTTGTCTTACCACTACGTGTTGTTACAGAATTTAATCCGGCCTGATTTTGGTTTGGATTTGGGAGGAGGGGTGGCTGCTGCTGAAATCCCGTACGAGAAGTAGAGGCTTCCATCTCGTCTGGAGATGGGGCAGTAGGGGCCTGATAAATCCATTGAGCTTGGCCTAAATTTGGATTCATAACGCGCTTCTGGGTTGGCACGTTATTTGGGTTAGGAAGGGGTTGGGAAGGGAGTGTGCCTGGCTGGCGAGAATTTGCCAACTGGGCCAGCTGAGTTTTAACTTCAGTAAGCTCGTCCTTGTGCTGTTTTTGAATGGCCGCATTCGATTTTTGAATGTCAGCCAGAGTCTGAAGGATTAAGGACATTTGATCTTGATTTGGCCCTGATGGATAAGTAGGGTTGGGCCGAGGCTGAGGCGGCTGGTAGTGATGAGAGGGCTGTGGGCGGGACTGAAAAGGTGGTCTTTGGGTTTGAGAATTTCCCGCCCACTGAAAATTTGGATGGTTTCGCCATCCAGGGTTGTAAGTGTTGGAGAATGGGTCGTTCTGGATGGCGTTGAGGTTCTCGCAGGTCTGAGGAACCTCCTGAGAATCAGGGAAAGGGGGAATGGAGTTCCCCCGGCTGGTGAAGAAAGGATCGGATGATCTTCCAGTCCAAGAATCAGATGGGGACGGATATGGATCCATCCCAGGGGAGGATCGGTGTAGGATGTTTTGCACAGTCTCCTGTGTGGAAGGAGGTTGTGCAAAGGAGTTACGCGCAGAGGTGGCTCGCTGCAAGTGCTGAGTCAGCTCATCCACCTTCTTTTCAATAATTGAGACCTTGTCCAATCGACTGGCCATTAATTCCAGGTCGACTGATGCGGACAGGCCCTGCGTCTCATGTGCTCCCTTAAGATTCGTCGCTGCGCGGGTATTCGTCCTGTCGAATAATCCCATGGAGTCATTGTTGATGGAGTTCTCGCACATGTTTTCGAGAATCTCCCATACGGTGTCTTCATGTTGACCCATGATGTTTCCTCCGCAGGTTGCATTGACGAAAAGGCGGATGTCCTCACGGAGTCCCTGGTAAAAAGATTGGACTTGTTCCCATTTAGGAACTCCGTGATGGGGGCACTTCCTCATGAGATCCTGAAAACGATCCCATGCCTCATGGAGAGGTTCTCCTGATTGTTGAGTGAAGTGTGTAATCTGATGGCGCAAGGCGTTGGTCCGACCAACGGGAAAGAACTTTTTCAAAAACTCGGATTGAAGTTCTTCCCAAGTGTTGATCGGCCGGGTCTGAGTTTGATACCAATGGGCGGCCTTGTCCATAAGAGAAAAGGAGAACATCTTCATGAGAAGAATATCCCGATTTTGCGCATCTGATCCAAAAGTGTGGGCCAGATGCTTAAGCTGTTTGATGTGCTGGAAGGGATCTTCAGAATTAAGCCCATGGAATTTAGGTATAGCGTGAATCATGTTGGGCTTTAGTTCGGAATCAGGTCCTCCAAACGGGATTCTAACTCGAGGCTCAATTGCCACCGCAGCAGGATTGTAGTGGTCCCGCATCATAGGACGCTGTGGTGGGTGCACGAAGTTTTGGAAGAGGTCATTGAGTCGCTGGAGCTGGTGTTCCAGATTATTTTCTTCCTCAACTGGCTGAGCCATGATGGGGGAAGAAGAAGAACTTGGTTCTGAATCAGAAGAGAGAATAATGTGAGGGTGTTGCTGCACAAACACGGGCGTCGAGGCTTGGCCTTGACGAGAGTGAATTTCTAAAGGAGGTCTTAAGGGTGGTCTTAGAGACCTCCTTCCGTACATGCACAGTTGGGAGAGGTAAGTTTAGAAGGTGATGGACCCAATCAAGACACCCAAAAATGTGTTGGGTGACTATAGAGGTGCGGGGCAGATGGACCCCTTGATCAGAAAGATCGTCCACCTGAGAATTACCTGGGCAGCCAGAGAGGGAGAGTCCCGCGAAGACCCCTACACGGTAGAGCGTCCCCACGGGTTACAGGGTTTCCCCCACCCGACCTCTCTTGTCACTGCGGTTCCAGGTAGACCAGAATGGGGATCTTGACCTCTTAAGTCTACCAATTTTAAGATCAGGGTGTTTAAGGTTTCACTTGAACTTTAGTCTTTTTAGGTGCAAAGAGTGACCTAATTTAAGGTTGGTTAACCCAAGGGGTCAACTTTACCTATTGTTTTCTTTAAGAGCTTTTAGGTCCTGTCTTTTAGGGTTCAAGTGTTTAGAGAGAGCCAATTGTTTAGGATTTTTCTTGTATAGGTATTTTCAGACAAGGGCTTGGGCACACTTCATTTGGTTTTCTCAATTCTTGAGTTAAGTAGTGTGTCTCTAAATCCCTAGTGTTGGATCCTAGGTTGGCTCTACTTGGTCCAGTTAATTCTTTGTTGGGTAATTAGGGCTCAAGCAAGAATGTGTTAGCCCTTAAATACCCTTGATAGTGTGCAGAAATAATGAGTTGAAAACATGCAACTTTTATGGTTACTAAATATGGAAGACAGGTTAGCCCTATATTGCTTGTTCTTTTCTTTTCTTCCTCTTTAGAGTGTAGGGGTTAATAGTGAGAGAAAAGATTTTACCTGTCTTCGGAGTGGTTGTGTGTGGTTGCTTGTCTTCTTGAGTTCCTGTAGCTGCATAAAAGAGAGGAGATTATCAGAAATTAAAAGATACAGGAATGTTTACCTCTAGAATAGCCGTTGCTCCCCGGCAACGGCGCCAAAATGATGGAACGTCGGTTTTCGTTGTTAATTCGTTGTAGTAAAGCCGGTTGTTACCAACGTTTCATATAAAAATTTTTTACTCGGAAAAATAAAAGAGTTCCCGAGGTCGAACTCAGGGAGCAAGTTGTATTCTAGAGATATACAAATTCTATTACAAAAATAAAGAGAGAGAGAGAGATGAAAAATTGGCTTCTGCTTCTTTTCTTCTTTCTTCCTCTTTGTCTTTGGTTCTTCCTGTTCTTCTTCTTCTTCTTCTTTTTCTTCTGCTTTCTTCAGATTTTCCCCTCGTGCTCTTCTTCTTCTGTTCTTCCTTGTTTCCTTTCTTTCTTTTTCTTCAGATCATCTTCTTCTTTTCTTGCTTCTTGCTTCTTTTCATTTCTTCTTCTGCAATCGTGGTGCTTCTGCCTTCGGCTACTAAGTCTCCCTTCCTTCTTCTTCAGCCTGCCTTCTGTGTTGCTCTGGCTGCTGGCTGTCCGTCGTCTGGCCCGGAGCTTCGACGACTTAACTGAGCAGTTGCTACAGTGCAGCTGCTTCTTCTTCCGCAGTCCTTCACCTGTGCCTGCACGCTCAAGAGTTCATCAGAAGGCAAAAACCTACTCTACCCCCTTTCCCCGCGTATCTCTCTCTCTCTGAAATCACTCTTCGGAAGCTCTCCCAGAGCGCTATCGGGTAATCGGGTTCGGGTCAGGCCCGGGTCCAGGCTGTGAGCGAGGGAGTGGGTGTGTTCGGTGGGTCTGCAGAGGGTGTTTGGTGGGAAGTGGAGGGGCGGAAGAGGATCAGGGTGAGGAGGCGGAAGTTCTGCGGTGGTCGGCGAGCCGTGTGGGTCGCTGAGGTGATGGGAGCGGCTCGCCGGAGGGTGGTCGGAGGCGGAGAGGATGAGGGTGAACAGGGTCGGTAGAGGGCTTAATTGACTAAATCGAAAGCGGGGAAAGAAAGAGGAGGAGAAGGGGAGTAAGTCTAACTTAACTGCAGGGACGAAGGGGGAGGAACAGGGCGACAGTCGTATCGACTGTCGCCGGAGAAGATGATGCTCAGGGAGAGGGGCGGCGGCGAGCAGAAGGCTGGAGAGGCGCCAGCTGGGTGCGGCGTGGCGCGGGAAGAGCAGGGGAGGAGGTCTCTGCTGCTGGTAGTGCGGCAGAGCGAAGAGGTGGAGGGAGAGGAAGTCGCCGGAGCTGGTGAGCGTCTGCCGGAGAAAGAAGAGACGAAAGCTGGGGGTTTTCTCCGTCAGATCCAGGCTGCCTTGGTCGGTGGCGCGGCGGGGGGTATTTATAGGGTTGTAGCAGGGAGGAAGGCGGAGGGAGACGACGTGTCTCCCTCGCCGGAGCATGGTCGGAATTCGAACCCATACCGTCCGTGCGTTCGCACGGCCGGTATGGGGGGCTACAGTGACCATGGGGGTGCTCCTGCGACGGCTGACGACGCAGGGCACCCCCGGTACACTTGCCAGGTCCTCCACCTCACCCTGCGCGGCGCCATGCTCCGCGCAAGGTCGCCGGAGCATGGTGCTGGCAGGGTTTTGCAGGAGGGACCTGTTTGCAAAGAACGAAGGAGAGTTAGGGGCCTAAATGCGAGGGTTCAAAAGTTGAGGGCCAAAGAGTAAATATATGAGGACCAAAGTGTAAATTCGGTCAAGGAGGTTTCTTCTTAGGCTCAAGTTTTTATACATGACTAATTAGGACCTAAGGAATCTGATGGTGAATTTTATTTTCATATTAAACCTTGTTTGACCGGTCAATTTGCGCAAAAACCCAAATTAAGTTATTAATTGGGCATGGTTCTCAATGTAGGTCAAAATGGGTTCTAAAGGCCAAATTGAAGGTTCTAAACCCTAGAGATTATTTTTCTATGAATTTTAGAGGGTTTATTCTATTTTTACTTTGCCTCGAACCTTGTGAATTGAAGTGGGTTGTTTTAGGGTTACAGATTATCATTTGGTTCCTTGGAAGTGCTGTAGCCCTTGCTAGATCATCTCATCCCACTTTTATTCTTATTAAGCTGTTTTGACCTGTGTTTGGGCCCTGAATTACCCTGTATGCAGATTATACTGGTAAAATTGCACTTTTACCCCTTATGACTTGTTTTCTTCTCAAACTCAGAATTCTCTGAGTTAAGCTTTTCCTTGAGATATGTAGGAGCTTTTATCCTTTGTATTGGGTCAAAATGAGCTAGTTATGGCTCATGATGAGGTTCTCATCATACTGCATTTATGATAAGCTGGTAAAATTACAATTTTAACCTTAGTTTCTTGCTTTTCCCTCAGAATGCTTATACAGTGTATGTAGGAGCATTTATTGACTTAATTGGATCAAAAAGAGCTAGTTAGGGCTGATGATGGTGTTCCCATCAGTTAGGTTATGTGCACAGCATCTGGTTTCCACTACGCCGTGCATCCCTCGCACTACCATCCTTGTTATCGCGAAGGGGATCTCTTCTGCCATTGCCGTCTCACGAGTTGTTGTTGAGGTGGACGGTGGGGCGAAAGGCATAGAGGTGGATGTCATCGTCGTATGGGGAGGGGAAGGGAAGGGGGAAAGGGAGGGAGAGGAATTGGAAATACATTAACCGTTAAACCATTTTTGAACCTTCAAAGTCCATTTAAACTCCATCTGAGCTTTTGAACCATTTTTTACCTTAATCAACACCTTAACCCTTTAAACGAATGCTTGAAATCCATAAATCACCTCAAACCTGGGTGATGAAAGTGTTCATCCCAGATCTGATTCAAAGCAATAAATCTCCATTCTAACTTGTCACAAATAATCTGTGATATATCTAGAATTCAATCCAACTTATATTATGAATCTTTAGATCCTAGAAACCCTAATTGATCCCCCTCCTTACGTTACAGATAACGTGAAGGAGGAAAATCACATTAGATATTAAAATCAACTCAAAACCAATCATAGACCTTCATTCAAATCTCTCAAGCATTGCTCAAACTCTAATAAACAAATAAAAACAACTTTCAATTGCTCATGTTGTCGCCTAGGAAGGCATTTGGTCTTATGTTCATATAATTTATTATTTTGAAGCTACGTCATCTACTTTGTAGTTCTATATGATTTATTGTACATTTCTTTCTAGTATTTAATAAAAATAATTTTATTTCTTATTAGATGATTGCTTATGTTTATGTCAATGTCTTTGCAATTATTAGTATTATTTTAGATGCACACACTTGCTAAAGAAAATATATGCACGCGAGGCCAAACATTAAGTATTATAACCCCTAGGGTAAAACTCCTCTGAGTCAAAATTTGTCCAAATTACTCGCTCGTCGAGACTTATGATCATGCTATACAGACAATGCATGAAGTGTATGTATTTCTCACTTACATGCATGATGTGTTGCCTTTGTAGTATGGCATAAGACTCGATCGATTTTAGTTTGGTGAAATATCGAACTAAAAAAGGTTCTTAAAGATTTGACCACAACTTAGTTTTGCTCGTTATATGTAACATTCTGCGGTAAAATTTTGGTTGCTTCTTCCTGCTCTTCTCTGGTATACCAACTAATCTTATCTAGTTTCCTGCGGTGCCCCTTATTGGGTGTTAAAGGAAATCTAGCTAAGGTTAGTATTGGGGGATATATTGGAGGAGTGCGGGGAGATGCTACTGAAATTTGACTGCAGTAAGGTTACATGTAACGAGTAAACCTAAGTTGTGATCAAATCTTTGAGGATGAGCCATAAAGTGAAAATCTTAATCAAGATACATATCATTCTGTCATTTCCCTTCTTAATAAGTGATTTGTTTATATTAAATTTTATGTTACAATGGATAAATCTTAGATTGGATTACATGGTTTATATTACACCAGATATAAGGATGGAGTCATTTCATTTCTAGATTGGGCCTTTGATGACGATAGGAAGATATTCAGGCGATGAGGTCAATTTGAGAATATGTTCTGCCCATGCAAAAGATGTTTGAATGGTTCATTGCATGATCGTAATACTGTGTCCGAGCACTGCATTTGTAATGAGTGGTGGCAGCATTACACTACTTGGGTAGCTCATGGAGAGGAGTTGATTAAGAAAGTCATAAACAATAAAAACACTGTTGACAAAGAGATCGACGAGGAAATTAGTGATAGCGGAGGTGAAGAAATACATGACATGTTGAATGAGATGAGAGCAGGAGATGATATAAATACAAATGAGGAAGATCCATTCAGTTGTGATTTGTTCTATGATGCTGTTAAGGTGGCTGAGGATCCTATTGCTCCTGGTGTTACGAAAATGTCTAAGTTGTCATTTTTTTGAAGATGTTTCAACTAAAGGTTATGAATAGAGCTAATGCTAAATTCATGCCAGAAATACTTTAGTTTATTGCTGAGCTGTTGAATAACTCTAATGGTTTTCCGACTTCATGGTATGAGGCAAGAAAACAGATTCGTAAGCTTGGTTTGGACTATCAGAAGATCGATGCATGTCCGAATAACTGCATTCTTTTCAGAAATGAATTTGCAAACTTGAGTAACTGTCCCGAATGTGGACTTCAGAGATATAAGGAAGGTCAAAATGAAAGCAAGAGGAAACAACCTCAGAAGGTTCTTCGTTACTTCCCACTAACACCTAGGCTTCAACACCTTTATATATCAACTAAAACTGCACGGTGGATGACATGGCATCAGGATTGTAAATCTCAAGATGGAAGCATACATCATCTTACTGATTCAAAGGAGTGGAAGAGATTTGACGAAAGAAATAATTCATTCACTTCAAAAGTAAGGAATGTATGGTTGGGTCTTGCAAGCGATGGATTCAATCAATTTAAGAGTATGTACCCATCGTACTCTATATGGGTAGTGGTAATGATCACTTATAACTTACCTCCTTGGTTACCTATGAGATCGTCATTCATGATGCTAACCCTATTAATCCCCGATCCAAAACAACCAGGAAATGTAATAGATGTTTATCTCCAGCCATTAATTGATGAATTGAAACAGTTGTGGTTCATTGGCATGAAGACGTATGATGCAAAAAAGAAAGAATTTTATAATATGCATGCAACATTGTTGTTGACCATAAATGACTTTCCAACGTATGCAAATTTTTCAGGTTGGGACACTAAAGGAAAGCTTGTTTGCCCAGTCAGTATGGAAGTCATCACCTATGACTGCCGGAAAGTAAGAAATTCTATTACTTAAGACATCATAAATTTCTACCTATTGAACATAGATGGAGAACGTCACAGTTCAGGAGTAAATTTGATGGCAAGACATGTCTGTATTCAAAGAAAAATCCAAAAAATAAACTTAGTACATATTCTATCAGGTTGCCGGGCCAGGTTATAATGGAGAGATTACAAGAAATGGGTGAGATAAGATTGGGTCGACCATTCAAACAAGACCAGACAACCTTGAGGAATTCTGGATTTCGAAAGAAAAGCATTTTCTTTTTAGAGCTGTCATACTGGAAATATCTTAGAATATGTCATAATTTAGATGTTATGCACATCGAAAAAAATGTGATGGATAACATCTTAAACGTATTAAATTTGACCGATGATCCAAAGGACACCGTGAAAACAAGAAAGACATAAAGACTTTGGGGATACGTCCGAAACTGCATATTCATGAGGATGATGGCTACTTCCCATTAAAAGAGTAGACTGTTCTCATTCTTAGAGGAAATTCGAGTGCTAGATGGATTTTCCTCACAGCTTTCTCGTTGTGTGAATAAACCACAGAAAAAGATATCTGGCTTGAAAGGTCATGACTCACACTTTTATATGCAAGTATTGTTTCTACTGGCGATATGGGGAATGCTGCCAGAGCCAGTTGTTTATTCATTCACAGAGATGAACAGGTTTTTCAAAGCTGTTTGTTTGAAGACGCTATAGAATGATACGTTGGAATATTGGGATAGACATATAGTCATTACTCTCTATAAGATGGAACAGATTCTTTCCCCAGCCTTCTTCGATGTAATGGTTCATTTCATGCTGCATCTTGCAAATGAAGCAAGAATAGGTGGACCTATATCATTCAGATGGATGTATCCTGTGGAGAGATTTTTGAAAAAGCTTCAAGATTATGTTTTGAACAAGGCAAAGCCGGAAATATCAATTGTAGAAGGCTATCTCCTAGAGGAGTGTATTAATTTTACGTCCATGTACATGAATAAAACAGACAACCGCTTTAATAAGTTTCAAAGGAATTATGAGGGGGAATACAATGACAATAATGAAGAATGTTAATTTTTAATATCAGAGGAATGTCGATTCTTCATACAGAGTACAAGGTTATTTCAGAAAATGACAGACGTTGAGCGCATCTATATATTTTAAAACAAATTACTGAAATTGATCCATTTTACGAGGAATTCGAACAATTACATCTTTCTAGCACAAACGAATTTGGCTTCTTAGATTGGTTGAAAATCGAGTTCATCAATTGAAAGAGGATAAGGACCCACGTTGGGTACCAGATTTTGATGTAATTGCCAATTCACTATTATATTATTCACATTACCACTTTGGGTATATAATAAATGGGTTCAGATTCAGAATAAAAGAAATTGATGTAGGTCGGAGTTGTTGTTTATTCAGATCTTTCCACTAGTCCAGATGGATACTACGGTAAAATCAAAGAAATTGTAGAGATCAGCTTCAATATGATCGTAGAGTTGTCCTATTTAAATGTCATTAGTTTGATGTTTTTAAAGAGAGCACCGGTTTCAAAATTGATAAGAAACACAATTTCTTGAGTTTAAATCGTAATCGTCAAATTCTTTAGTCTGATGAACCATTTACATTGACATGTCAAGCAGCACAAGTTTTTATGCTCCCGATAATTGTCAAAAGAGATGGATTATACTCATAAGAACAGTACCATGCAACCATTTTGACGCACAGCCTGAAGCATACCAAGAATTAACAGAAGAAGGTCATTTATTTGCAATAAATGTTGACGTTTAAGGTTAGTAACAATTTCTTTGCTTTGTTTCATTTCAGATTTTTTTTACGTTTAGGAAACTTTTTTCATTAATGATTTAGATATCAATGATTTTTAACTATATTAATTATTACATTTTTTACTTGTTACAGATGAAGTTGTTTAAGAAAAAACCCAGAAGAGAGGGTCCCCCTGAGACACAGCCCTCTACAACACCACCCTCACAACAGGCCTAGCCACCCCCCAGTCACGTTTCGTACGACCCTGGGAGATGGCACGTTTACTACAGCCGGGGGGGAAGGGAAAGGGGAAAGACATTGGTTAGACCTTCCCAGATTGAGTAAAGGGTGATCCAAATTATGGATGATTAGATGACGTTGAGGGGGAGGAGGAGGGAGAGGAGAGCGAGGAGACGTAGGATGAGAGGGTGGGGGTACGTCCCAAGTTCATGTCGACCACTCACCGGCGAACGTAGGTTTGGGTAAGAAATAATATCCCTTTAAGAAGCAAATTACATTCCTTCATAAATATATAATGAATAAGATTAACGTTTACATAGGTAGATTAAGAAGAGGGCGGGGGAAGACAAAAAATCTAGACCTCCAGCGTACCCCCGAAGGCTTGAGATTAACAATTAGGCTCCGATCCACAGGGGAGGCGGAGGATTACGTACCTGGGCTTTATTAGTCGAGTGGATACAATTGTTAAGTCCATTATGGCCATTTACTATTTCGACTGGAGGAAGGTGCTCGCAGAACTAAAGAGGCAGCTTATCCGTCAGTTGGAGGTAATTTAATTTACAAAAGTTATTTCTTTTATAATTTTATCTTAAATTTATTTTAAAGTAACATTAACATATATATTTTTAAAATTAATGTAGCAAAGTTATGATTGGGGTGACGACCCTAATACCTCTCGATATATCCTTAAACATGCCGCCAAAATCTACAGGGATTGGAGGACAAAGACCAAGAGAAACGTAAGAATTTTTAAACATTTTCATTTTTATTATATGCATAATTTATTATATTATTTCTAACAATTTATATTTGGTATTTAGTGGTTCTCGAATAAGAGTTCACCCGAAGAGGCAATGCGTGAAGCTCTTCCTGATGTCATGCTTGACGATTGGAAGAAGGCATGCGGGTACTGGATGAATCCAAAGACGGAGGTTAGTAAACGTTTAGAAATTATTCTATTAATTTCATATATCTTAAATTCATAAAAAATATTATTATGTATGTCTACAGAAGCAAGCAAAAAGAAATAAAGCCAATAGGGTTAAAGCTCCACCACAGACCCATTGTTTGGGTCGAAGGAGCATCAAGACAGTTAGGAGTCGGTATGTAAGTATTGAAATTACTTTTCAATTAAATATTACTTAATTTTTAATTTATTTGAACTTAATTGTATCGTTTTTATTTTTTCAGTCTACTGCACATGATGGGATGAAAATGACGAGGATAGAAATCTACGAGGTCACCCACAGTAAGCAAGCAGTTGAGGGTGTTCATAAGTGGATTTATGAGTTATACCAGGAGAAACATGTAAGCTTCCTAAACTCAAAAAATTTATAACTTTGTGTATATATATATTACAATAATATTTTTTAATACATTTAAGATCAAATGGTACAATTAGTACATCCCGTCACTGACGAGACCTCCAACAGCGTCCAGCAGCCTTTGGATCCAGAGGAGGCATTTAGGAGAGTGATGCCACCGGACCACGGTGGTTTCATTCGTAGTGTGGGGAGGGCATACTCGTTATCGACCTCGTATGTGAGGAAAGATGTAGTTTCATCTAATGTTGTCGATCAGTTGCATCAAATGATTGACACACTACAGAGACGAGGTGAGTAGAGGGAGAAGAGAGAGGCAGAGATGAACAAGATGAATGCGATGGATGATAAGCTTCAACAACTTATAGCCCTTATTCAGAATAAGGGTCAGTTAGAGCATCCATCTTCTATGAATCCCAGCAGCTACAGGTGAGACGACGACTCCATGGGTGGTAGAGGTGGCATTGGGGCAGCTGCATTTTGATTTTTATCCATTTTCTTTTCCTGTGTAAATATTTCCTTTTCAAACTTTTAATGTACTACATTTTATATTAATGGAATATAAATTTGTGTTTATTTGCATTACTTGTTTTTCTATAAAAGCATGACTTTTAAGTACGTTTAGTAGGTAGTTTCCATCCATCAGTAATAAAAAAAATACCCATACATTTGCCGTCGCTTATTCAAATAGGCAACGACAAAAATATTTTTACCGTCACCTATATACCATCGCTCACTTAAATATGCAACGGCATATAAGCAACAGTAATAAAAAACGTAGCAAGGTAAATCAAAAAGTAGATTTATGTCGTCGATGCTAATTATAAGCGACGGTAATAATATTTTTACCATTAGTTAGATAAGTGACGGTAAACTAGCTTAAACGACAGGGTAAAGACAAAAAGGGCGCGTAAATGCTCGAATAAGTGACTTGCATATAACGTCGGTTTTTATATAATTGATGACAAAAATAATTGCTGTCGGTTATGAAACGATGTCGAAAACTTTAATTCGTTCAATGGTCATACATTATTTCCACGTCGGATTATCCTTGTAATCGACGACAAATCTAAACAACGACGGTATTAATGGTGTCGCTTATTGCCGTCGGTTATAATGGATTTGCCGTTAGTTTTAAACCGACGGCAAAGTCATTTATGTTGTAGTGTAACTTTGAAAAATTACAGCTCTCTTGCTTGTGATTACATTGTTTCAATGATAAAGGTTGTATTACTTCCTTTTTACCATTTGTATTACAACTAAAATAACATATTGAAAATTTCTGGTGTTGAAGTACACACTGAGGAAGTATGTGTGTGATCTATTAAGAGGCCACCTCAATGGCGTATTACAAGCCTGCAATTGTAATGTAAATGTAGAATGGTTGTATTGCAATTTATGTGTGTACTAAATCTTTGCATATAGCTACAAAGGTATGCTGTAATACATCCAATGATTGATATAAGATACAAACGCTTTTGTTTTATTCAAACTTGTAATACAATGATAACACACACTGATGAGAACCTCATCATGAACCCTAACTAGCACATTTTGACCTAAATAAGTATACAAAAGCTCCTACGAAACCTAAGGGAAAGCCTAAATCAGAGAATTATAAATTTGAGTATAAAGTAATTCACAAGGGGTAAAACTGTAATTTTACCAATGCAGTACATAAACAGGATTTCTAAGGGTTTAAACACAGGCCAAATGGGCTTAATAAGAGAGAAAGTGGGATGATTTGATCTAAAAAGGGTTATAGCGGCTTCTAGGAATTAAACGACATTCTGTAACCCTAAAACAAATCCGCTTTAATTCACGAAGTTTCAGGCAAGATAAAAATCAATTAAACCCTCTAAAATTCATGAAAAAATATCCCCTAGGGTTTAGATCCTTCAATTTGGCCATTGGAACCTATCTTGACCTAGATTGAGAACCATACCTAATTTGGGTTTTTATGCAAAATATCCAGTCAAACGTGGTCAAACCTAAAATCCAACTTCACCATTGGATTCCTTAGGTCCAAATTAGGGTTATACCAAAATTTGAATTTAAGGAAAGTTTTCCTTGACCTACTTTACAAATTGGTCCTCAATAATTACTTTCTGACCCTTAACTTTTTAAACTCTTGCATTTACCCCCTCAACTTTCCTTTCATTTTCTGCGAACCGGTCCCTTTGCCACCGCAGCAGTAGGCCATACCTCCGGCGACTTTGCGCGGAGGATGGCGCCGCGCAGGGTATGGGAGCCAGCTCTAGAAATGAGAGGAGGGTCCCCTACGTTGTCCTCTTCCGCATGGACCTCCTCCCATGTCCTGCCGGCACTCATACTTCTCATGCGAATGCGCAAGAAGTATGGGTCTCTTTTCCGGCCACGTCTCCAACGACCAGCCCATGCCTCCTTCTCGTGTTTCCTTCCCTTGCCAGCACCTATTTAAGGGACGGCAGGGGCTGCTGCTTCGGGCAAGCTCGACTTGGCCGAAGAATCCCCCTCAATTTCGTCTCCTCCTCCTTCGGTCAAGAGTCCAACTAGCTCCGACGAACCCTCTTCTTTTTCGTCACTCTGCCACAATACCAGTAGTAGAGCTGCCTTCACCGCCTTCTTCCGCGTTGTGCAACACCCGCGCAAGTGCCTCTAGCCCCGTCGTCGTCGCCGTCACCTCTCCCCTGGACATCTTCGTCTCCGGCGACGGCAAGAACGAGCTGTCCACCTCCTGCCCCCCTTTGACCGCTTAGCTAGGTTAGAATTATTCCTTTCTCTCCCCTCTTTATTTCCCCTATCTCTATTGAGACTTTTATCCCCTCAATGCTGCAGTTCACCACCATCGTTCCCATCTCCGGCCGACCACCGGTGAAGGCACTCCCGTTGCTCCACGCATCCACACACCTTGCCAACCACCTCACAAGCTCCGCCTCCGTCCACTATCCACTTTCCGCCCACTCACTGCCTGCCACACATGCTCCATACCTCCACCAAACAACCCCACAAACACGGCCACAGAGCAACCTAGGTATGCACGCCTAGGCCGCCCCGCGGCCAGCCAACCACCGTCTCACCTTCGTCGTAACACGACGAAGCTCCCTAAGTGGTCTAATGGGGCCGAAAGGCCGTGTTCAATGATCGCAGGTTTCGACCCCCTGCTGCCATTGGAGCAAGAACAAAGCTTGCGCGCAAGCTCGCTCCAGGCCACCCCGCTCCAGGAAATCGAGTCCCAAGTGCGTGGAAGCATTCCACAACTCTTTCTCACCTAGCAATTGGAGGCGTCCGCGACTGTAGCTGCTTCAATTAGGTTGACATCTTCCCTGTGAGTGTGAAGAAGCGGGTGGGACACTTTAATCCCACCTCGGAAACGCAAGTGAGCGGTAAGTCATTTATATTGTTTTTGTCTTATGCTTATCGCCTTCGATACATAGGGGTCAGGTCCCTCGCCTACGCACGCGCAGCGCGCCACGCGCTAGCGCTTGCCCTCGGCCGCGCTCATGCCCCGCGGGCCTGGGTCCAAACCCGATTACCCAACCAAGCACTCGTGCACCACTCACGCCGGTGCACTTGGTCCCGGGCGCGTTACCCAACCCGCTTACCCGATTAAGGCTCTGGGAGCGAACCTTAGAGTGAATTTGAAAGAGAGAGAGAGAGACGTGGGGTGAGTAGGGGTTAGGTTTTGCCTAACGTTGTAATGTGCAGGGAAGCAGGAGAAGAAAGGAGGAGGAGCGGTTGAGGACTTAGTCGCACAAAGCAGTAGAAGTTGAAGAAGGAGGAGGGAGCGCAGCAAAGAGAAGAAGAAGAGACGTGGCCGAAGAGAAGAGAAGGAGAAGCAACCAAGAGTTGCAACAGAAGGAGCTGAAGAAGAAAGCCAAAGAAAAAGAGAAGAAAAGAGGAGGGGAGCCTGCCGCACAGAGGAAAGGAAGAAGAAGGCCGTGCAGAGAAGAGAAGAAGAAGCCAAGAGGAGAAGAACCTGCAAAGGCACTGTAGCAAGAGCAAAGAATCAGACGTCCGAGAAAGAAAAGGCAGAGAAAGAAGAGAAGGAAGAGAGAAGAGGAGAAGAAAGAAAGAAAAAAAAAGGGATTTTTGTTCCCTTTCTCTTTAATTTTTGTAAAGTAGTATATTATAGTGAATTGTGAATTTTTATGCTTCTAGAATTAAGTTTGCTCCCTGAGTTCGACCTCGGAACATTCTAAATTTCGAGTAATAAATTATAATAAACTGATCATCATTTTTCGCAACATACTACAACGAACATATCTTTAAAATACCGCGAACAACGACCTTCACACACTTATTCGTGAACATGTGCTGCAAAAAACATACCTTCGTGGTTTAAACATGAAACAAAAAGATACATCATCTTCATCGATGAAAAAGTTAACAAACCATTCTATGGAATTTGATATAAATAAAATTTAATTGCCAACTACTAAACATATAGTGAATATAAACAAATACTTGATAATGTATCTATCACATTATTTGGTGGAAAGCATAGCTACCAACAATTAACAAAAAGAAAAAATATAATGTAATGTCTGGTTGATTTCAAAATATCATTTGGGCTGAATAACAAGGATCAGATGCTTGACAACCTGATATCATCCACATTTGTATTTGATTTGCACAACGATAGAATGAATAAACAAAAAATAAGCAAAAAATGATGAGTAATACTATCTGAAAAAAAGACCATTTAGATAATTGTAGCTACTCAATAACTATAAGATGTAGTTTCAGAAGATGCGTTCTTCAACTGACAATTCCTTGAATCATGCCCTACATTAAACTTTAGGCGATACTTGCATTGACGACCTCGGCATTGCTTCATTTCAAATGTAGGCTTAATTTGGTCACTACCAAGTTTTGGCCTACCACTTTTGCCACTACCTTTCGTCTCTGCAAATTTTGGTTCCATTACCATTATATCATTGTGGCGACAGTTGCTAATTGAACGATTAAGAGGTTATTCGTTGTGTGAAATCTTCTAGTTTACTAAAGATCGAACATCATTAATTGCAGACTCAATTGCATCTTTTGCTATTTAATAGCATCATTGATAAGAACTGAGCATAATTGGTGTAGCTCCTTAGTATCATCATTGTAACCTAATACCTTGTAAATAGGGTAATTGCCTGATTTCTTTATGTTATTCCTCCATCTGAGAAGAATATATGAATCCCCAATGCATGATACATTCTTGTGTTTCAGAACATCAAAGATGTGCTTGCATGGTATACTAGAGAAATCCATATATTTGCAATCACATCTATATACTTTATCGGCCATTGAATATGTCACATCATTTTCTTCATGCCTAAAATCAATGCTTATTGTCCTATATTTTGATCCACATTCACCAATGCTTGCATCAAAAACATTCGACATCAAAGACCCGTTGATCTCTCTCTAAGCATTATAGAAAACAGTCTTTGTATAAATGTCTACCAATTGTTTCTCAATTTCCCACGATGTATGGATGAATGGTCGTCTTGTTAGAGAGTCGTTCATTGCATTCTCATTCTCTCTGATCCTGTTGATTACAGTTTGAAGCCTACATATGAACTCATATAGTATATTTTGCTTTGTGATAGAGTTGTTAAGAAATGAGTGGAGACTCTTACTTCTCTGCGTAGTCTTCAAACCCGTAAAAAATCTCTTACACATGTATGCAGGTACCCATCTAAATCTTATCTCAAAACTAGACTTTAGCCACTTGTTATCGATTTGGCCACAACTCTCAATGATGCAGTACTAACAATCATCAAACACTCTCGGATCCTTGCATTGCCATATCAATGCACTTAATTCCGACATTGCTTTAGCACCAAAGTTCCCAAAACCAATTTTTGAGCTAAATTTGTTCACAATGTGCCATGCACAAAATCGATCTACTGTATTGGGGAAACAAGATGAAATAGCAGCACCAATAGATGAGTCTTGGTCGGTGACAATAGATATTGGGTGAACACCAGCAACGTCAATGACCTTATTAAAAAATCACTCAAATGACTCCTTCGACTTATTCATTAAAAGTCCATTGGCAAACATTACAGACTTCTTATAGTGGTTAACACCACAGAGGGTTTCAAAGATCAATTTGTACTTATTTGTGTTATACGTTGTATCAAATGATACAACATCACCAAATATCTTGTAATCTTTAATGGTGATTGGATCCATCCATATGTAATGTCTCAAATATTTATCCACGTCCAAATCGTAAGAAAAGTAAAATTCCACGGTCATTGCCTTGTAGTACTCAAAATGATCATTAGCATTTGTGCATCAAAACATGATATTTTCTCCCGCTTATCCCTCTTCAGATTGTATGTATCTCTTACAACATTCGCAACATGTCCACTAACATCACCGTGCCTCGATATAAATGCAACTTGTTTGTTCACAGGAATGTCCACGTCAGACATGATGTCTAATAGAACCTTTGTGTGATCAGTTATTTTCTTAATGGGTTTCAAATACCTCTTCTTTGAAGGCGATGAAATGGGATGATTGTGGTTATTCTCAAACTTCTATACCTCCTATTTGTTATTAAAAAGTTTAGCTTAATAGTCATTTTTGCCCTACATCCAGTCCTAGGTGTACCAAATCTCTTCTTCATATTAGACCTCGAAGGTGATGCAGAATTGGGCAATGGATCAAAAAATGATAACTTGCTATCCAGCACATCAAAGGTTTTGTCTGAGAATCCCTTTGATATACAAAGAAACTTCTTATACGACAATACCTTATCTTTAGAAATCTTGTCTATGGAATATTTTGTGCTACTCTTGCAAAGCTAAAGCCACGAGCAATAGCATACTGTTCATAAATATCTTCGCCTCAACTACAGAGATAAATTCCATACCAACTTGAGGTCTTAGCCGATCAAGCTCTTCATTCTGAGATGTTTCAGCATCAGAGTCGTCCAATATAATCAAACATTGAGATTCTGCATTGAGACAAAAAAAAAACTTATAATAAAACATCTAGGTTTGAAATACATACATGAGTTAGAATGGGAGTTTGTAAACTTGTTGTGATACAAGTTGTGTGTGTTGCACTATCATAGATACATAAAAAAATGTCTGTGATGAGATCAAAGGATTGTGTCCCAAGCTTTTTGATTTTTGTATTACAAACGCAATCACGATTCCCTATCATTAACTCATGTCGACTCAAATTACAAAGGTTGTGTTACAAATTATTTATTTTACGTATTACAAATAAATTTGAGGGTAGCTATCCTCCACCGAGATTTGCTAAACTCTGAAGTTGTTGTATTACAAAGTATTGATATGTTGTAATATAAATACATACTTCACGTTTACGTGTGTTACATAGTTTTTTTTCCGTATTACAAACAAATCTGGGTGTAGCTATCTTCCTCTGAGATTTGCTACACTTTGAAATTGTTGTGTTATAGATTATTGATAAGTTGTAATACAACTTTGTACACGATTAGATATCTCTTCGTGAATATAGCTGCATCAAAAAATGTATGCGTAAACCTATTGTAATACAGCGGGTACATGTTACACAATCATAAATGCACCAAATTTGGTTGTTGTTAAATCCAAATGATTGTGTTACAAAAGTTGTGCTTTGCGCATTACAAATATATTCGAGTGTGCGATTCTTTACTTGGTAAAGCCACCATTGAAACTGTTGTTATAGAAAACAATTGTTCTGACATATTGTAACAAAAAAAGAGGGGTTTTAAAACACTTATTGTGTTACATATCTATATACCATTACTTGGAACAATGGTATCTTGTGTTACAGATTATTAATAAGTTGTAATACAAGTTTGTACACGATTAGATGTCTCTTCGTGAATACGACTACATCAAAAAATGTATGCGTAAACCTATTGTAATACAACAGGTATATGTTGCACGATCATAAATGCACCAAATTTGTTTGTTGTTGTATCCAAATGATTGTGTTACAAAAGTTGTGCTTTGCATATTACAAATACATTCGAGTATGCAATTCTTTACCTGGTAGCGCCACCATTGAAACTGTTGTTATAGAAAATGATTGATTTAACATATTGTATCAAAAAAGAGGGGTTTCAAAACACTTATTGTGTTACATATCTACATACCATTACTTGGAACGATGGTATCATCTGAGTTTTTATACTCGAGAGACAATACATTTCTTCTTTCCAGGGCTGGATATCCACCGATAAGTATATAACAAAAACGTTACTACATTCAAAACATAACTTCAAAACATATAAAATCCTGTACATAAAGATTCAAGACATATAAAATCCGAAAAAGAATATGCGTGGTGTTTATACTTACAATGATCATGAAACTTGAGAAAAAGGCTATTCTAAGGTTGAATATGTGATGAGTCAAGAACAAAGACAAGGAAATGATGAAGAATACGAACGTGTAGTGATACAAACAAATAACGATTCAAACCAAAAATGTCAAACAAATTATTTAGAAACAATTTTCCGTAAATTGACTGTACTTAATTTACGGGATCTATATTTCCTATTTATTTTTATGTATCAAATATGTTACTGTGGTTGTATGAAAATGATGAAAATTGCTTTTGAGATAAGAAGGTAGTTTCATTAAGGTTGTGCCCAATCGAACGAAGGAGATGACGGGCTTTCCATGGGAAAAATAGGCACTGTGTTCAATGGATACATATCCTATATATAGATATATATATGTATGTATGTATGTATGTATGTATGGAGACCTATAATGTTAAGTTAGTTTAATCGTAGTGGAGTTAAATTGTGAATCTTGAAAAGTGAAAATTGAGAAAGTTGAGATGATATTTCATAGTGTGTGGGATTCAACCTAACAACTGGAATTATATCAAGATGTTCACGATCTCTTGATGAAGATTCTAACAGTAGTTGGAAATTATGTTTATTAAGTTATTTTTTGTCCTTGGAAATGATAAGATCAATTAACAACAACAGTCCATGCTTTGAGATCTCACTCTATTTTGTATTGATTGTGGATTGAATCTACTTGGTTGCCTTGTGGTTTGATGTAAAAGAATGTGTTTATGATGACAGTGAATGCTTAGGGGAGCATATGTATAAATATGAAAAATATAGGAACATGCTTCTAATATATAAGTTTGTAAGAGAAACTATGTCAAATCTTCTCCTTGTTTTGAGACATCTCCTTGTTACGAGAAATTCTCGAAACAACTCCATGTTATGCAGGATCACATGTGTTTGACATGGAAACTAATGTTGTTAGTGAGCTAGTCAAATGTCAAGCAACATGGATGAGTATATGGTGAGTCAATTGGCCAAAAAGAAGATTTTGATTCAACATAACTTACGTCGATCCATTGTTGCTATCAAAGAATGAGTTTCATAGAAGCTCGAGCTTAACAAATTAATGTGGATTTCATTTGATAAAGGCTTATAACGCTGTCTAATGAGCTAAGCTCAAATAAAGATTTAAAGATCAATGGCCTTATCAAGTTGAGCTTGAATTGAAAGCCAATTTAGCCCATCAAAGGCTTAATAAGAATGTGTTTATAAAAATTATAACATATGTACGAAATAGTAAGAATTAATAGTTATAGATTTTCCAATCCTTGGATCTTCCCGAGGGACACTCCAATTTCCTATTTACTTAAGCTTGAGCATGAATTTAACAAGTTTAAGCTTAATTCCATTATGAGATCCTCGATAACTAGGTTTGTGAATGGAATAGGAAGTTAACATGGGGCCAATGAACTTAAGCACAAGTTAGTCTAATTGGGCCCAATTTTGTATTTTCCAAGCTCTCAACCCTAAGGTCAACATGAGTGAAACTTAACCTAAACTTAAACCTATTAGGTTTGATAGACAACTCTAATCAGTACTCTGCCGAGTGGCTCAGCTGATGAGTAGGCTCATACCACCTTAGTGGGAACAGTAGGTTTTCAGTTTGAGTCTCAGCTTACGTAGGGGGATAAGTTTATGGGCTGATGAGGGGCAAAAAGCACCCTCGGATTTAAAACTTCGCACGAAGCCCAAAAATGATATGTCTACTTGGATACCTAACGAACAGATGGATCTGTGTCTACCCTACACACCTATACCCAGATGGATCTGGACCCGCTGTCATCCAAGCGGATCTAGGTGAGTTCGACCCGCCAAGGAACCCGGTTGACTGGAGTTGAAGAGGCGACAACAACATCCACGTCGACGCCAATGGTAGCATTACCAACGCTATTTTTAGCTAAATAACGGACGTGCCGGGAAAATCACAGGGTCTGTTATGAAGATTAAATGTGTTAGATTTTGTACTATAAATAAGGAAGAGATGCCCTCAAGGGTTCTCTTCATGCAACCTGAGAGAGAAAATGAGAGACATTGTACTACTCACAATCCTAGTGGAAATTTGGGAGCATCGCCCTCCCCCAGACATACACCTCTTTTGGGTGGAAATGGGCCACCAAACTCTTGTGTCTTTTTTTTGTGTGTTGTTATTGATTTGGATCCCCTTTTTGCCAAGGGTCCCGATCAATTGGCATGATCTGTAGAAAATGACTATCATTCGATACCGTTTCCTTACTTCAAATCCCAACAATGGCTCCCATGACTTGAATTCCTCTCGCGGAAATCTCGAGAAGGTGGTGGTGCAGGCGAAATCAAGCATCTCGGTGTCCAAGGGATGCCCCTAGCACGTTGAACCCAATAACGAGAAGTCAGCCCAACCTAGCCAACAACTTGAGGTCCCTCAGCGGGATCTTCTCCTTGAGATGCAGACGACGAAGAGTACAAGGCTAGGATGGCGACTCTGAAGGCCGAGCAACTATCAATCATGGATAAACTTCTTGGGATCAAGTAGATCAAGGAGTTGGGAAAGATCCAACCGGAGAAGCACCAGAGTTCAAGTCCCGAAAACGACCAAATGAAATGGCATTGTGTGTTGGAAGAGGAGAACACCTACCTGCACTAATAGCTCGAGAAGTTAAAACACGAGCTTAGTAGCTAGAAAGGGGAAGTTCCTCCAAGCCTACCTAAAGCTCCCTTCCCACCTTCGTCGGGGGAGCAATCCGGGGCTCACCTTATGGCTACAAGCGGAGGAGGCTCGATACCTGAGATCGTCCGCCAGGTCACCTAGGTGATGAAGATATATGCCAACGTGCCTACGTCACCACCTACCCCTTCACAGAGGAGGTAATGATGTCCCCCCTACTAGAGAAGTTTAAGTAGCTCGTTATGGCCCAATATGATGGGACGGTGGACCCCAACAACTTTGTGGGGATCTATTGCCAGATGATGCTGGTTCATGGCTGCCATGACGAGAAACTCTATCGAGTATTCCCATCATATCTCTCTAGCATGGCCCATGAGTGGTTTCATGAACTGTCGGCCGGATAAATCACCTACTTCCAAGAACCGACGAATAAATTCTACCAGTACTTCGCAAGGAAGGAAAGGGTTAAAGATAACCCAGTCATACCTAGACCGATTCATGGATCAATACTTCAAGTGCAAGAGGCCCTATGATGCTATAGCCATCTAATACTTCAAGTTAGGTCTCCTGACCCAAAGGTTTTGGTATGGCATTGATGACTTCCCACTTAGAGATATGGAGTTATAGGATAGGGTTATGAGATTCGTAGGGTAGGACAGCTCCTTCCGCTCTCGTAGCCGGCTGGTGAATGGGTACGGAGACGATCTTGGTCCTATGGAGAAGTCTATTGCAGGAGAACCGGCTCTCGTATCCATCCACAGAGGAAGTTGCTTCAACAAGTAGAAGGCCAACTTCCACGATCGAAGGAGCGACCGGCCCACCAAGGACCGAAATAACAAACCCCGCCAACCTAGGCGGGAGTTCTTTGAAGAGTATAATCCCTTGGCCGTGAACCAGGCGGACGTGTTGGCAGAGATGTCCACCGACAAGGACCTATTACCCTCGCTAAAGCCTCTCAAGAAAAGGTTGACTCCAGGACCTATTACAAGTACCATACGGCTTGAGGGCATACCATGGAAAACTACCGGGATCTACGCGACCAAATTGAGTCCCAGATCCGGCATGAAAACTTGGCCCACTTCGTCAAGCGAAACGAGGGTGAAGACAAAGGTAAGAGACGGTCTGGAAGACTGCCACAAGGGGAAGCTCCAACAACTCCGAGGGGTCAACATGGTCTTTGTGGTAGACCAGGAGTTATATGGTTCTGAAGCCTATCAAGTCAAGCAAGCAGTTTCCCCTTGGCTCCCCTCGGCAGAATACCACCACCAAGTACTGGCAGCGATAGCAACGTTACCCCAGAATGCTCATCTCTCACTGCCTAAACCCATAGGCATGGAGGTCGAGGTCATCTTCAAGGTCAATGCCGCTCCAAGCCAGCAAGCTTCTCCTCGCAGGTGGACGCCCCATAGTGCATTTCCCACCCTTCAGTGGGTCTAGGTCATCTTGTTTTTGATTTTTTGGATAATTTAAAGATTTTTTAAAGAAATTTTATTTTTGTTTTTGATAAGAAAAGGCCTGCGGTACCAACCTGAAGTACGTGGGAAGAACAGAAACTTGAAGCTTCCACTCCAAGTGCTCTAAATCCCGCTCTCGCTCTTGATTCACACCTGAAATTAAAACAAACAAAATTCCGTGAAGATCAAGAAAGCAAGAGAGAGATAAAAGATGTGATTAAGCCGTGCCTCCCCGACAATGACGCCAAAAGGTTATGCGGAAAATACGTGGTTTGTTAATTACACGAAATAGTGTCGTTGAGACACGTAAATTCGCAATCAACTCTTAAATTTATAATACCTAGATAGTATCTAGGGTCGTCCAAGGAGGCCAATTTTGTTAACCACATAAATGGTTCTCTCTCTCGCCTCTCAAATTTGCACTTTCCTTTTGCGATTTTGATTTTGTTGTTTTTATAGTTTTGGAAATAATCGGGATTGATGTGAAGATGAATTATGCTACAACTAACCCTAGGTGACAAAAATGAAGCCTTCTCCTCTAAGCTCACCCTAGGCAAGTGTGACTAGGGTAATTAGAAGAAAAGGGGTGTGATGCACTAACTAATTAAAAGCAAGAAAAGTACACTAAAATTGAAACATGAGCTTGGAAGGCAAACATGATTTGCATTACTAGCAACTACAAGGAATGTAGCGGAATGCTTGTTACATGAAAATAAAAGCACACTAGCTAATACAAAGATATAAGGATAAAGAAGAAGAAAGGGGGATCCTCTAGTTGAAGTCGGGATGGCCCTTACTCCAAGTGCAGTTGCCCTGCACTTGAAAAGGGTCTTCTTGTCTTCTTCTCGATGTAGTCCTCCTCCAAGCTATCGATCAAGGTGGGTGTCAACCACCTTGCTCCTCCTCTTGCCTAGCCTTCCCCTTAGTGTTGAAGATGACCTCCTCGGCATGGCTAAGGGAGAAGGGAGAGAGGAAGAAGGCACCAAGGGGGCGGGTAAGTTGCCCCCTTGATCTTCTTCTCTCCTTCTTCCTTGGAGTGGATGTAAGAACCTAACTCATGGTATGGGTGGAACATATCTAATGGAGAGGAGATATGGGAATTATGTGGAGGTGGGGTAGGGTATTTATAGGATGGGAAGGGGGGTGGTTATGGTGTTTTTTGGAGGGAAATGAAGGGGTGCTTGGATAATTTTGGAGGGAAAAATGGGAGGGAAATGAAGACGTGCCTTGGTTTTCCCTCCAAAAATGCCTTCTAGAAGGTATTGATTTTGGAGGGAAAAAATGGAGAGTGGAGATGGGTTTTGATGGTGGATGTAGGGTGGTGATGGAAGGGATAGTTGGCATCAAAATAAAGTAGGAGTAGGTGGTCTTTCTGGTGGAGCTTAGGTAGTAGGGTAGTAGGTTTTGGTGCCATGGAGGTAGAATAGCTAAGCTAAGCTAGCTTAGCTAGCTTAGCTAGTAGGGAGTAGGGTTGGAGGCATTTGGAGCTAGGGTTTTGAGGGAGAAGAGCTGGAGGTAGTCATCTTGAGCTGCACTGGAGCTGGTGGTTGCTGAAGAGCTCTGCAAGGAGCTACCTTAGCTGGCTCAGCTTGCTAGTTCTTTGCTAGCTACTAAGCCATGCTAAGATGAGCTGGCATCTGCTGATGTGAGCTGAGGTGAGCTAGGTCTGATATTCCTGGGGAGGACCTAGCTAGCTGGAGTAGCTAAGGTAGCTTAGCTCAACTAAGTTGAGTTAAGTGGAGTCCCCGGGAGCTGGACTTGAGCTGGCCTGAGATGGTTAAGGTCATCTTCAGCTGACCAGGTCTAGCTAGTTGATAGCAGTAACTAGTCCTAGTCAAGTTGAACTTCCACTGAACTCTTCTGAGCTAGGAGAGCTGGAATGGAGCTGGGATCAATTGTTTTTAGCTAGTTTGAGTTGCCATCCAATTGAGGTGAGCTGAATGGAGCTGAGGTGAACTAGTGAGCTAAATGGAGCTAAGGGTGAGTGAATCCAATTAGAAGGAGCTAGGATCCAGCTAGTGAGCTGGATATAGCTAGGATTTAGCTGAAATGAGCTGGATCTAGTTGGGATCCAGCTGATAGGAGCTTCTTCCTCATCTTCTGCCTTCCTAAGTGCCAAGATGTGTGGGATTTGATATTCTGCCTAATCTTGACACTCAAATAAATGCATCAAAAATACATTAAAAAGCAATGCATGCCTATCTTAGGTAAATGCCTAAATGCAGCCCAAAAATCCATTTGCGAAGTTAAAACCCTAAGAGCTAGGTTAGTTTTGGGGCATAAGAATGATGATAAACTAGCGTTTATCAACCACACACGCTTCAGCCTTGTGTACGGCATGAAAGCTTGGCTATCTATAGAGACAGTCCTTCCCACGTACTGGGTGCGATTATATGACCCCGCGACTAATGATGATCAAGTCTGCTTGGCCTTGGACCTCGTGGATGAGCTAAGAGAAAAAGCATCAGAGGCGGCACTAAAGTACAAAGAAACGACAGTAGCCGCCTATAACAGGCGGGTCTGCAAGTGAAAGTTCTCTGAAGGAGATCTTGTCCTATGGAAAAGCGAAGTCTCCATGCCAAGCAACTTGAGCGGAAAGTTGGACGCCCCATGGGGGGGGCCTTATAAAATTCACAAAGATAGTCCAAGCAAATTCTACGAGTAGCAAACCCTAGGTGGTAAGCCAATCCCTCGATCTTAGCATACGAGTAATTTAGGATTGTACCATGTATAAAAAAAAGAGAGAAAGAGAAAAGCCAATAAGAATAGAAACTTTTCCTTTTATTTCATCATTGTGTTGTTTGTTACATCTCCTAAAGGCCATTCCCATCAAATGACCCATTAAAAAAAAAAGAAAAAGATAAAAAAGGGGAAAAAACAACAGCAAAAAAAGAGTGCCAGACGTCTTCACTCGAAATCCTTGGGAAGATCAACTCGAGAAGTCAGAGGGGGTGAAGATGTTAGAACCTTGTTCCACATCTTATTTTGTGTTAACAAAATTATTATAGATTAACATTTGCAATTGAGTGTTTTTCAGATTTAGGTGAAGATTAAGGTAAACATTGAACTATGGCAAAGAGGCATGATGACAAGGAGGAGTTGATGATAGAAGATCGTATAGGGTTTATTTTGTTTATTAGATTAGGGTTTTACTTTATTAGAATGTATGCCCTTAACAAAGAAACATAAGATAGATCATAAAATCATATAGAAATAAATTAAAATAAAACATTACGATTATTCGATTTATTTCAAAGTACGTATTGTTTAAAAGATAATTTTTTAATGTTTAAAGTATTTGCACAAATAGGTTAATAATTAAGTTGTATTCATATTTTAAAATGTACTTGTTAACCCACAAGTACCTATACTAAAGTTTAGTATTGGTACATGTGAGTTACAGGTTTGGATTTTTTCAAAGAAACAAACTTGTATCCCGCGAGTACCGGTACTCATGATTAGTACTGGTACTGGAGGCAACGAGTATTGGTACTCATGATCAGAACCGATACAAGTGGGTTATAGATTTGTGTTAAGTATTTAAAACTAAAATCTGGAAGCAACGAGTACCGGTATTCATGATTAATACCAATACTCATTAGGTACTGTCTGTGACAAGTTAACTTAAAATAAAAAATAGTATGTCACTAATACTGATACTCATACTTTAGTACCGGAACCAATTAACCGTTGGTTCAAATCTGGACGACTATTAAATTGATTTTGAAAACTTGAACGTTGAGGATTAAACCCAACACCTAGTAGATATATTACTAAGGTCCTAATTCTATAAAAAGACCCTATGACACTTAGTTTGCACACAAGAAAGAGAAGGAAAAATTCTAGAGCTAACTTTTCATATTTCCACCATATTTTGAAGAGAAGAAATTGTGTTTGCTGCTCTCAATTTCTTTACGAATTTGCAAACTCAACGACGTGTTTCTTTCATGCATTTACAAAGCGATTCACATCCTTCCTAGGTTCTCCAATTGGTATATTTATCTTAATTATTGTTGAGAGGCTTAGGAATCTTTGTTGTAAGATTTATTTTGTCTTACACCAGTTCTTATTTGTATTGAGCTTTTGCTCATCCTTTGGGTTGTAACAAACTTGTTTCTTGTACTTGGGTTAAGGTAACCCGTTAATTACCTCGGTTAGTAAAGTGATTCCCTTGGGGTTGAGGGAATCGGATTAAAAATCCAAAGCTGGGAGGCTTAGGTAGTGGAGTACTCAAGCGAGTGGGGAACTACTATACATCTTGTGTCTATTTTGTAGTTTGAATTGATTGTGCAAATATTTTTGTTATTGCTAGTATCCGCTTGAGTGTTTGTGTGCACATAGCCATCTATACTAAATTCGAAATTTCCAATAGAAGAGACTGTGTGGGTGGGTTTGGCTGGATGAGCAAGCGGCTCTGCGGCTCTTGATGGACCCGGCTTGTCCTCCTCTTTAGGAGCTAGGCCATCCGGTTGGTCCTAAGCGGCAATATGGGAGTCTTGTTCACAATAAGACTCTCAACTTTCTGATGGTCGAACTTGGACATGAACTGGTCCATAGACCAATTGTACAACTCCTCTACAGTTGTATGTTTGCCCTCCAGTAGGGACTGCATGACCATCAGGGTGTCCTTTCCAGTCTCCTTTAAGACCAAGTCCTAACTCTTTTCCATAGACAGATCAGAGGCGAAGAATGCCATCACCATCTTGAGATCAAGCTCTAGCTAGGTAGTACTCTCTAGCTCCAGCACCTTTTGACCCCTGTCCTTCGTGAGTTGCTGGGCCTTGGCAAGATCGGCTCTCAGGCTTTCCATAGCCGCCTCCGCCTTCTCGTGACTTGCCTTGAGATTGGCAAGCTCATCGATAGTTGTACCCAGGCGAAGGCGTTGCTCTTTAAGAGATGCCTCGTACCCCTCCACGGTCGAGGAATGGACAACTTTAAGCACCTGTACTTTCTCCTTCAACCATAGTACGTTGCTACAGGAAGCTTGCAGGTGCTCGGACAAGTTTCGCAACTTCACAAGATCCCTCTTGTGAATGTGGATGAGACTCTCCTCAAGCTTCCTGGACAAGTACCCAGTCTTCTTTAGGCCTAGGCAGGCCTTCTTCAGCTCTTCTTGCAGCTGGGTCACTTAAATGGCCACCTGTTGCTGCAAGCGGAGCTTCCATGTAGCCTCCTCAGTGGCTTTCTTCACCTACTCGTGGGCAACAGTAGCCTCCTCAACCAGGTAGACATAGTTCCTCTACTCTGCCTTTACGGTCACGACCCATTTTGTGACCATATCGGCAGCCTCGGTGGGGACGTGGGTTTCAGCAATGTCATGCCTCACATCGCCAGCAAGGACAAAGAAGGTCCTAAGAGTCTCAACCTGTCAAGAAGCACAAATGGAGATGTGAGACTTGGTGTCTTATAGAAGTAGGAATCAAACATAGAAGGAGAAAAACTTACCATGCGTAAACAGTAGAAGAGTATGTGGTTAAAGTTCATCCCTCCCTGACGAGAGGTAGCCCAAAAATATGGCATCCTGTAGTTGCCGGAGCACCTGCCTCTCCAAATTTGGGGCACTGCTTGAAGAGCTCGCCTGAGCCGACGGTGCCTGGTTGGGTATAGGGCCTTCAGGGTCCCCCTCCAATACGGATCCTCGTACGGATCCTATTGCCTGACTTATCATCCCGGGACCCCCCCACCAGAGGGATCCACCAGCACTCTCGCCTCGGTCAAGCTCCGCCTGCAGCACAACTGCTTGAACAGGCTGCCACCCAAAAAACCTCCTGTGGTCACTGCTTCTTGTGCCAGCTTCGCGAAGGAGCCTGTGGAACCGGTCGGAGAAATAGGACAACCGGCACTCCCCTTCTCAGCCACCACGACAGGGGTCTCAAACGAGGAGTCACCTAGGACGATCGCCTCAGGCGAGCAGGGCGGACGAGGTGGATCCACTAAGGCATCCGCCATATCAACCCTACCGGGGCTCAGGGTAACTAGTGTTGCTGACTATCCCATGGGAGGAGTCATAGTGTACTTCTTCATCATGTGCTTAAGGGGGACCTCTGCCTCCTCTTCGCCGCCAACCACCTCCTTCCTCTTCACCTCCTTGGAGTGGGAAGATCCACTCCCCTTACCCCGCTCTGAAGGTCTGTCCTCCCCATGCTGGGACCCACCATGTGTGGAACCGCTTGTTCGTCGCCTGGGGGTATCCAGGCGGATGAATCGCCCAAAAACTGAAATAAAAAATAAAGGAGTTAAGCAAAGGGTGGAGGAAATAAGCTCTCTAAAGCTATTACCCACCTAATTTATATGGCATGGGATAGGAATCTACAACCCACAACAACACCACCAGAACATCTTCCCGCTTGAGTTCCGAGCGGGCAATTAGCCTAAATTTCATTACCTTGTTTGCATCCACTTGCGCAAACGGGTCAAGTTCCTCGACTTTAGGCGGTAAATCTTTATCAGGCAGGCCTTGCCACATGTAAGGAACTACTAGGTCATTAATATTATGGAGGAAGAAAAAATGGCGGCCTTGACCCTTCAAGCTATCAAGGAAGTTGACTACCCAGTACTTAGTGTGCCAGCTATACAAGGTGTAGGTACCAGAGGGAGGCCTACCCCTTTCACTTTAAGGGGCATGAGCCCAAAAATCAGGCGGAATACGCCCAGTCGGGGAACAATCCCCAGATGGAAACAAATGATAGTAAAGGCGTTGAGAACAGGCCAGCAATTGAGGCTAAGTTGTGAGGGGGTAAGGCGATAATAGGAAAGGAAGGAAACAAAAAAGGGGTTTAAACACACCCACAGGCTGTGTTCTATGACATATTTACAGATGATGAACATCTCCTTCGTTCCATCGGAGCACAGGTGGGTCATGGACCTGCAGGCATGAAAAGGGACCCACCGAGTTCATACCTCGCCAGAAACTCACTAATGGTGGATTGGTTACGAAAGTCAGAAGAAAAGTTATACAATTCCTTCATCTCAAGCGAGATGCTGATGAGGAAGATGTAGATTTACCCTTGGCTGTGAGTCCCAACATATCTAGGCCTCCGCTACTCTTCTGAACATGGCGTTTTCGACAAACGGAACCTCTCACAGCTCACTGGAGGAGTGGAGGCAAGCTCGCATGGTGATCCTCCTTAGTAAAAGTGAGTAGACGGGGCATTAACTTTGCCCCACCCCACTATTTATAACCCCCCGGGGGAGTCCTCCCCCTAAGAGGTGTGGATTTCGAAAAATGAAATCTCACGGTGTGGCACGGATTTCAAAAGATCCCACCGAAGTTGAAATGACCTTGGTCATCATTATAGGCATTAAATGCCCCTGTGTGCATATCATTTCGCCGCAATAATAGCGATTGCATTGCTGTCAAGTATGACATTTGAGGAAAATACGCCTCACCATGACGGCAATTAATGCCAGTCTTGTCACATAAAAAGACAAAAATTAATTCCCACAATGATTGGCAATCACTCACGGAAGGTAACGCATACGTCTCATTTCTATTGGGATGCTGACCTCTTAAGGCTGGGTAGGGACTCAGGAGCACGATACGCCTATGTTCCTATCATCATATGTTGACCTCTTAAGGTTGACAGGAACTCAGGTGGAACATGCTTACGTTCCCTTCATCATATGTTGACCTCTTAAGGT
The DNA here is from genome assembly GCA_037157565.1 of Thalassia testudinum. Lineage (NCBI taxonomy): Eukaryota > Viridiplantae > Streptophyta > Magnoliopsida > Alismatales > Hydrocharitaceae > Thalassia > Thalassia testudinum. The sequence goes on from JAZHRO010000030.1 coordinate 43,359,892, forward strand.
TGACATGAACCTAGGTGGGCACACCTACGTTACCTACTCGCCTAAAATTAAAATGTACTCATAACAAATGCTCTACTTGCTTAAAAGATAACCAGGAAATCATTTGGGGGCATCATTTATATGCGAAGTTTTAACACCTTGACTACTCTCTTAGCAACATCCACTAGCTAGAGAGTGGGGGCATATGATGAGGGGCAAAAAACGCTCCCGGACTTAAAACTTCTCACAAAGCCCAAAAAGGATTCGGTTGTCGAGATACCTAAGGAACAGACCGATCTAGGTCTAGTTGACCTGCCTATACCCAAATGGATCTGGACCTGCCGTCAACTAGACGGATCCGGGTGAGTCCAACCTACCAAGGAACCCGGTTGACTGGAGTTGAAGAAGCGGCAACAATATCCACGTCAGTGCTAACGGTGGCATTACCAACATTATTTTTAGCTAAGTAACGGACGTGCCGCCGGGGAATCGGTGAGGTCCGTTACAAAGATTAAATGTTGTTAGATTTTGTACTATAAATAAGGAAGAGAGGCCATTGATGTCTCTCTTCACGTAACCTAAGAGAGAAAATGAGAGACATTGTACCACCCACAATCCTAGTAGAAATTTGGAAGCATTGCCCTCTCCGCAGACGTACATCCCTTTTGGGTGGAACTGGGTCGCCAAACTTTTGTGTCTTTTCTCTGTGTGATTGCTTGTGATTGTTGTTGATTCGGATCCCCTTTTTGTCAAGGGCCCCGATCACAGGCTATTTATCCCTCTCGTCGAAGATGGACAACTCTAATTAGAGGATGGCCTCGTTAAAGTTTCTCCATGTACTATAACAAGATTATTGAGTTGTCTTTTAATTTATTGATGCACATCCCATCTCAATTAACTTTATTTGTTTAAAAAGTAGAGAGAGGAAACCTCCTAATCACTTCCAAGTCATGGCCCATATATAATTCAATACGAGAGCAAAACAATATTCCTTCATCCAATGTCTTAAGAACTCTATAATAAGTGCAATTTGGATCAAGAACAAAGATCTCTTTACTTGATATGTGACCTTAGATCTAGGGAACTTTCTTACATATTCATTTGAAATATGTTTTTCAACTGTTTAAGCATTTTGTAGATTTTGTAGAGATTCAATTAAATCCTTGTACTCCAACATTCCTCCATGTTAATTTCTCTTCTAATATGATTGCCAAATCCATTGTAATGGCCAAATGATGGACCTTAATTGCATGCTATAGATCACATATCTTAGGAATGGAACATCCAACACGATGCAATCTTTTTTACATAAAGCATGCACAAAATAATGCAATGAATCATGTCATCAACTTCTATTTCACAAAGATGTAAAATTACCAAAACTACCAAACCATGTGTTCAAATATGAATAAAAATTGAGGAGGCAATAACTAAAAGGTTATTTATTACTTTCCCACAATAGGATTCAAAGATGTTCGTGATACTATAGTATCTCAGGGAATATCCTACTTGCATGATACTCCACATGATCATAGCCAAGTTTTCTATAATGTTTAGGTTACTGTAATTCAAAGCTTCCTCCCTTACCATACAATAATGTCAACTTTGGCCATCACAATATCAAATGATCCCTTAGGAGTTAAGATTAGTAAAGGACAATAGGATAATAGAGACCTACAGATAACCTTCAAAAATGATGCTTAGGAAACTAGAGGAGTGGATTAGCATTGATTTTGGTGGAAGTAAATTGTAAGACTTGTGTGTTAAGGCAAGGATCACCCTAGTGGCTTGCAATTGCCTAAAGAAGAGATTTAGGAAGTCTAGTGAGAGAATTGAGAAAGTTTCTTTATGGTATACCTTATAAGAATCTAAACCAGAAAGGCACTTGGATAATGAATTAAGGAATCAATTAACTAGATGAGTTAGATAGTTATTGCTTTTGCTAGTTTCTTATTGGAGAATTATTTATTCCTTACTTTACTCTTGTTCTACTTAGGTCCAGATGGGGCATCTCATGTGGTTAAATGTCATCATGTCTATTATTTATGAGACTTGTTTGTGACAAATAACAAAGTAATTGGGATAAAAAAGGGACTATAATATCGACCAATCAAAAAGTTTTGCAATTCAAATAATTGGAGATGATATATATATCAACAGAAGATTATAACATCAGTATCATACTAAAAACTTGATTAGGTAATAGATTACAAGGATTGATGATTGTTGCTTGCTAACTTAAGTGTAAGCATTTTAAAGGTTGATTATAGATCCATTAGATCTGATGCTTTAAAAGTTATCACTGTCAATTTCTCTAAATGGGTCTCTAGTATAGGCTATGTCATGACTCAATATTCCTCCCCGTAAAAATTTCATCAGCAAGGTATAACTAATTACTATTAATATAAGAAATGAAAAATTAGTAACGCATCATTTTGTTCGTGGTTTAGGAATTTGACTCAGCAACCTCAACATAATTATTTGTAAATTGATTGACTAATAAAAAAATGTGACTTGTTCTCCTTTTTTTATCAAGATGCAATCATTAGAATTAGTGTCCGAAGGGAGTTTGAAATATGAAGGGATGGTATAAAAAAAATATGTTTATACAAATGTCTTAAAACTTTTTGATATCACATAATTATCACCATAATTTTTGATGGTACCATCTATGCAAAAGTTTCTAATGGTATATGTGTAAAAGACACACATTTGCAAATTTATTATTTTTATACATTTGTTCTCATAAGTTACTCAAATTCACACTTATATCTCTCCATGAGTACAAAGTTATAAATCAACTATACATGAACTGATAGTAGAGGGTTAGGTTTAATTTTGATAAAAATGTCCATTTACATATTGTAATCTAATCAAAATATTAAAAGCCTAATACAAGAATGAGAATCTTGTCAAAGGGACCTAATATCATAAGAGCTCGGAGTATAATGGATTTAAGAATGAGGTGATGGAAGGAGAAAGCTACATTAACTTGAATATTGTGATAAGGGGAAGGAAGGAAGAAATATATTTATTTTTCATCATCTGCATCAAAAGATAGCAAATTCTTCATTAAAGCTTAACCTCAAGGAATTTATGCAAGGGATGTCAGCTTTATAGAGATACATGAATATATACAAAAGATGTAGGGGCATATGTATAATAGTGACAATTTATTATTTAGAGCAAGAAATAATAAATGCAAAAGTGATTTGCAATTGGTAGTTAAAATTTCTTCTTATGCTCTGCCTTTAGATTAAAGAAAAAATAGAGAATAATAATTTCTCTTCTTCATGCATGTATCCACCTAAAGGATCTGTAATTCTTCCTTGTCTCCTGGACAAACATCTTACGTGTATTTTAATATTTTTAGTTCAAATTCATCAATAAAATTTGGATTATCACGGTGTCAACCACTTGATTCTTTGACAAATACTTAAAAAAGGCCCATCACGTAACATTTTTTTGCTTTAAAATTGAGATGTACTAAAGTACAGGAGGACGACTATATTATAAAGAATTATTATCTTGTTTCTAAGCAAGTGTATATGGCATTTGCATAATGCTTGAGGATTTTTATAACATTGTTTAAAGTCTTGATTTCTTTGTTTATTGGCTTATAATATATTTGATATTTTTATATTTTGAACATGTACTCTTTATTTCTTACTTGACATCTTATCATTTACGGTTAAATGAATGTCTTATGGCAATGTATTGAGTAATTTGTAATGCATACAAGTTGGCTCCAATTCAACCTTTTGATTAATAGGTGGTGGTAATATCATGGCTAAAATATTTCTTCTTATCTAAAATTAGTTAAAGAAAGCCTAGAATTTTGTAGTATAAAGTTAAAAGTATAATATGAAAACATATGATTTTAAAAGCATAAATGGTAACTAAAGGCTATTAAAAAAGTCAAATATTACCTCAAATCATAGGAAATATAGTTGTTGGTGATCTAGACAACTAGGAATCTTCAAATGGGAAACTCTAAAGGTACATATTTTCAAAAGAAGACCCTCTAATCTTCATTAAGAAACCTAAAACTAAGAATAAAATCCTAAAAAAAATGAAATACGTAAAGAAGAGATTCTTCTTTCAATGATTTGAACAATTCTTTTATAAAGCATTTCACACGAGCTATAATTTTAGAGGTGTGTTCTCTATAATAGAGCTAAAGACTTAGATTGTGACACTCTTTCTAAAATGATGTAGAAGAGTTTACTACTTGAATTTACTCCAAACATAACAATATTCCACATTGTATCACTTGAATTATTTAGAAATTGCCCTCTCCTTTATAGAAAGAAAAAGTCCTCTTTCTTAAAAAAGTAGGATTTGATAGGGTCGGATTTTGTCCTACTCCCTATGACCATATCTGCATCAACCTCAAAACAGATTGAATTCTTTGAATACAACCTAGAACGTTTGTCTGCTTAGGATTCAAATTTTAAGGGATTCAATTAGATAGGAATAGGGCCATCCCCAAGCATGCAAGGGGTGGTACAAGAGATGAGGTATGGCTTGAGAAAACAAAACAATGCTTACAAGGAGATCTTGTTTGCCATTGACACAAGTGATGCGGCCCATGACTGATGTGACCATCAACATTACTTAATAACATATCTACAATGATGACAAACTTCCTTGCGTGTAAGCATATATTATAACTCTTGTGCTACCAATCTGGAATGAATTGGATTGTATTGAGTCAGAAAAAATTTCAATAGGAATAGATTGGATTATAGATTTAGCAAAGTACGAATCAACCCAATCTAGGCACACCTCTACTTTCAAGTATTATAGTCACCATTCTTGAGGATCTATGATTTTTTTCTCTTCTCCTTGAAAAATGAGCGATAATGGGCATGGTCATGAAGCACATGAATCTAAACATCCAATCATAGTTAAGTTCTTATGCTGTTGGTAGGGGTGGCCATTCAACTCGAGCTTGAACTCAACTTTGCAAGGATTTGTAGTCTTGGCTTATTGAATTTTTTAGTTAAACTTGAGTCTAGATCCTAATGCATTTATCTCATTGAGTTGAGGTCAGGTTGAACTAAATTTAGCTTGTTAACTCAAGTTACAAACTCGCTTAAGATTTATTGTGTGTGTGTCTATATATACACACACATACATAAACTAATATGTAAATCCCATAAAAAATTAAAAATAAAATATAAAATATCTCTTATCTATTTAAATTCCAAATATTTAAAATAAACTCATTTAAGTAATAGACGAGCCAGTTTAACTTACAAGTTAAATTAACCATAACAAATCAATCTTAAGGGCCCATTTAAGTGACACTCGAGCTCATTTGGCACACGAGCCAATTTAAACTCAAATGAACCAATTTCAAACTCATCTAGCGGATGCCACTGGTGCGGGCTCATTTGAGCTCGAGTCGGGTCCGACTCAGAAGCCTCTCCCAACATTTTCGAGGGGGCGACATGCAAAAACACCGCGTGCGAGGGGTTTCCCGGATCTAAGAAAGAGGAAGAGAATCTCTGGCACGCGAAAGCGAAACGCGAAAGGCCGATCACCTCCACTTTGCCCCCCATCTCCTCCACCACCACCCCTCGATTTCTCGTGGTTCCACGCACCTCGGATCCGATCCTCTCCTCCCCAAATCACCTATTGCCTTCGTTCCTACCACGATTGCCCGCTCCTTGCCTCGACTTTTCCCGCATCGCCTACCTCGTGGGTGAGCTCTCCATCTCGATATCTGCCGGTGGTCTTCCTCGTATCACGATCGTAATCGCATCGTTAAGCTCTCATCTGAATTGGGTTTCCCTTCATTTGTTGCCCATTGGGCGAAAGTTTGCTTCTCTCTCTCTCTCTCTCTCTGTCTGTCTGTCTGTCTTGGGGAATGCTTTGTATGCGACGGTAATTGCCTCGTGGAGTTCTCATCCTGATTGGTTTTTTGTCAGTTGGCTGACTTTAAGGTGAAAATTTGCTTCTTTACTTGGATTGGGGGAAGTGGGATGAGATTAAGTGGGAGTTCACTTGGGCATTTATGCGGCTTTGAGGAATTTAGTCGAATTTTCGCGTTTAGAAACTTCATCAAAGTTGTCGTAGCTGTCACTTCGTTTTCTTCCTCCAATGACTTGGCATCTTTCTTCCTAGCTTCTGAAATGAGTTATCTGGAGGTTTTAAAATTATGATTGTCATATGCATCCTTGTTTGTTAAAGCCGCTGGGGTAGGGTAATTGTCCAATCACAATTTGATACTAATAAGTCAACCTAGCAAATCTTCTCATCATATCGACTGCCTCGATGGATCGACCAATTTATCAATGGAAAATAGAGCTTGCCTATTACAACGCATGCGACTACTATACAGGTGCAAATGTGGAATTTAGGATGTGATCTACATGAAGAAGAAATCCAAGCAACAACATGAGGAAGAAGGTGTTGTAAACTACTCATGCAGGGGTAAAAGCCATAGGCTGAGATGTAAAAAACCACTTCAAAGAGTGGAATTTGTGAATAGCCAACTGCATTTAAATTTTCCATAATTGTAGGTTATAGGTGGTGCACATTGTCTGCATAGGCCTATAATGGAGTAATGCTTGAGCCCTTTCCTCAATGTGAGGCATTTAGGTGTATATATCTGTGAGCTTTTTGAACAACAAGGTGTAAAAATAATAAATACAAAACAAACATTGGAGACGAAAATGATTTGGTAACCAAGTTCGAGAGGCGGTGTGCCTCTCTACGTTTGGGCCTAGGGTTTCCCTCGTTTTGATGATGAGTAGAGGAGGCCTTAGGGATTTATTTATCATGACAAGTTTTATTGCTCTCCAAGTAATGGAGAAATTACACCAGACACCTACATACTAATATTTTGTTTACAAGAGATCCAACACTTTAGTTTTATCACCCCTCCTCCCCAAATTGAGTACGGGGATGAGAAGTACTCTATCTGTGCTTCATCTTGGAAACTATCTTGTTGCCAAATGGTTTTGTCAAAATATCGGCTATTTGATTGTCTGTAACTATATGATGGATAATAATTTTTCCACTTTGTATCTTTTCTTTGACAAAATCATAATCAATTTGTATATGCTTCGATTGGTTGTGAAATACTGGGTTGACGGCAATAGCAAAGGCACTATTGTTGTCGTATAACATTGTAGTGTGGCTATTATTGACTTTGAAATTGTTGCGGATGGAATGAATCCAAATAACTTCACTAACGATAGATGCCAAGGCCTTGTAGTTAACTTTTGTGCTAGATCTAACAACACTTTTTTGTTTACAACTTTACCAAGATATGAGGTTCCTCCCAAGTTAGATGCAATATCTACCGATAGATCTATGATTATTGAGATCTCCTGCCCATTCAGCATCAGAAAGGTTGTAAGAACACCGATTCCTTGCAATAGAAGAGGATCTCTCTCGTAGTTGAGTCTGCTTGTAGTCCTACCCTTGAGATATCTGAATATCCGCTCGACAGCTTCTAAATGATTGATGGTGGACGAATGCATGCACTGTGAGACTTGATTTATCGCAAAAGCAATCTTGGGTCTGGCGATGGTAAGGTATTGAAGTGCACCAAGCATACTCTAATACCCTCATAGATTTTTAATCATCATGCTATTGGATTTGAATAATTTATGTTCTGCAGGAGTAGAAACAAGTCTGCAATATGAAAATTCAAACCTTTTCAAGGGATTGATAGTATACTTGTGTTGAGTCAATGTCATCTTGTTGCTTGTTTTGTCCATCTTGATGCCTAAGAAATAACGTATGGTGCCAAGATCAATGATGTTGAAGGAATTTTCAAGAGCCCTCTTGGCATCAGTGATGACATCGTTGGAGTTTCCTGTGATCACAATATCATAAACATAAAGTAATAATAACACAATTCGGTTACCCTTCTTGTAAACATTTAAAGAATGGTCAATGGGACATTGTGAAAACTAAAATACCATGCTTGAAAGGCTTGTCTTAGCCTATAAATAGATTTCTTAAGCTTGCACACATAGCGAACCCTGTCAAAATTTTGGAATCCTTCAAGATGCTCCATAGACACTTTAAGTCACCACGGAGAAAAACATTTTTGACATTAGGTTGGTGCAAAGACCATCCACAACCGAAGGCAAGGCTTAAAATAGTATGGATGGTGACAATCTTGATCACTGGAATGAAGGTTTCATAAAAATGTTTGCCAAATTGCTACATGAATTCTTTAGCGACTAGTTGGGCTTTAAATTTGTCAATGGTGCCATTGGATTTGTACTTGACTTTGTAAACCCATTTTAAGCCAACAACATTCTTGTGAGAAGGGCGTGGAACAAGAACCCAAGCTTGAATTTTGTGCATGGCATTTACCTCTTTTTGCATAGCTTGAACCCATTGATTATCCTTGATAGCTTCTTTGAAGTTGTGTGATTCTTGGACAACAAGAGCAGTACTCATGAACTGTTGAAAATTTGCGGTGAAAGTAGCTTAATTAGCAAAGGATGCTAAAGTATAAGGCGCTTACGATTGTTGGCAAGTATGCAAGTTATAGTTGTGTGTGGGCATGATGACTTGTTGCTTGCTCAGGCTGGTTTTGACATTGTTATTGTTCAGACCAGTTGCATTATTTATTGTGGTAGGTATCAAGGAATCCTGCATTCTTGCACGAGTAATGTTGGTATTTTGCATATTAGCTATGCCTCGAAAAACCTTCCTTTAATAAACGAGGTCGTATGTTCTTTGAGCATCTTGTGCTTCATTAGGCACATTCACACCAGGTGCTTGCTTGCTCTGATGACTTTGCTCATTGTTTGTGCTAGATTGGTTTACAACGTGCTATGGTTCATTGCATGCATCTAGTGTCTTCATCATTTGAAGATTTTGGTCATGGTTAATATGAGGAAACAGAATCTCAACTTTTGATCTGGATGGGATGCCATTCTGAATAATAGTCCGAGCATCGTTTTTAGGGGTGTTTTCATCAAAGATGACATGTCGAGAGACAACTTTTGTGTCGGAACATTGAAACATTTATAGCATTTCATCTGCTCATCTACCCAACGAAGATACATTTGACAACCTTGGAATCTAGCTTGTTCCGTATGTTCTTGCCCACATAAACATAAGCAGCGCAACCGAAAGGGCGAAGTAACTTGTAACTAATAACTAGGTGAATTGTTATATAATTACTCATATGGACTTTTCCAATTCAGTTTTTGTGAAGGAGTTCTATTAATGAGAAAAACAATAGTGAAAAGCTTCAAGCCAAAGATAAGTATGAACTCCTTTACCCTGCAGCATACTAAGAGCAATTTCACAGATATGCCTATGTTTTCTTTCAACCACACCATTCTACTGTGGTGTTCTAGGACAACTCTTCTAATGCACAATACCATGATTATTTAAAAAATCTCTAAACTGTTGTGACATTTAATTTTGCATTCAAAATGGTTCTTAACAAAGGCTTTAAATTTCATAAAAACATCATAAACTTTAGCTTTTTCTCTCAGGAAAGATATCCAGGTATATCCAGGAAAGTCATCAATGAAGGTTACATGGCAGGATAATGAAGTACTAGGGGATGGACCCTAAACATCGGTATGAATCAACTCCAAAATGCGAGTAGAGACAATACGGGGCAATCTAGAGGGCAACTTAGTATTCTATTCATGTTGACATCCTTGACATATAATGTTTTCATTAAAACCATCAAAAGACTTTATAATTCCAAGATCATGTAACTTCCTTAAGGTTTCAAAATTACAGTGGCCAAGACGATGATGCCATTGCTCTAGAGAAGCTACAAGAGTTTTATTCTAAAACGTAGAAACTGAAGTAGAATGAAAAATAGGAATGGTAGCAATATTGGCTTTATTAATGCACGTGATAACCCATAGGCACCCATGGCAATTTCCTCTAAGAAGAATTTTGTTGGATGGATTTGCCTTTAGAAAAACATAAGTCTTGGTAAATATATTATAATACTCATCCAGTAGATGAAAAATAGAAAGGAGATATTGCATTGTGGGAACGTAGAAGACTGTGAAGTCGAATGCAACCATCAATAATCCAAATTTCAATGTCTTCGATGTGAGTGATAAGGTGTATAGTACCATCACCAGCGATAACCCAATGCTTTCCAAAATAAGGCTTTAATGAAACGAAGTTACCTTTGTTGTTATTTGAAATATGATTGTTGGTGATCCAATCATCAGGATTCATGAGTAGGTTGCATGTCATTAAAGTTCACCGAAAAAGCATTAGCTTCTTGTTGTTCATTAAATGATGGGCTCTCATCATGTCCAGAAATGTATACTTTAGCTCGCGTCTGAGAAGTAGTAGTAGAGAATTTGTGTAAATCATAATAGTTGAGGGTGCTATGATTGGATCTCCCACAAAGCTGGTAGGTAACTCTAGCCTGACTAACATAGCCATGAGCGTGGCCATGACCTCCCTGTTGTTGTTGTTGACCATGCTCATAAGAAGATTATCCATGACCAAACATAGTCGCTTGTTGATTATATCCTCTGGCACGACCATGGTTACACCTTATTTTACAAGTTACAACCTTAGGCAATAAAATTCACATTTAATTTCTTACTACCGGAATCAATTTGTGCCTTCACTCTCATAACTAGACTATCGTGCTGGACCAATGAGAATTTGAGCTCTTCAAATGTTGGAAGAGGTGGTTGGGTAGTTATAGTAGTAATGAACATTTTGTATTCATCATGTAGGCCAGTAAGACAATGCATGACCTTATCAGCATCACTGGTGGTGTGACCAAGAAGAGCAAGTTCATTGCGTATATTCTGCACTTTTTTACAATACTCTATCACACTCATCTTTCCTTGCCTGGTCAATTCTAACTTTAATTGGATAATTTTAGCTTCGGTCATATGAGAAAAACTACCGCTAAGATAGTCCTAAAGCTTTTTCGTGGTTTCAACATGAACAACTTGAGTAAGAACTTCCTTAGACAAGGTAGACTTGATCCAACCAATTACTGATCTAATGCAAACCATTCATAATATTCGGGATTTGAAATAAATTGTACCTTTTGGGAATGACCAGAGCTATCCTACCCTTTATCTTCAGTTGTTGCTGTTGTCGTCAATAATTTCGGAGCGAGCTTTGTCCCATCAGTGTGTGCAGTAAGGTGTTGCTCGTGAATAGAAGGGAGTATCGGACTTTCCCAAAGAAGATAATTTCCACTGGTAAGCTTGATTCAACATATTTGGAAAAGAAAGGGGATGCTAACTTGAAGTCATGATGGCATGACGACAACTTTCTCCTTTTTTTTTTTTTTTGGAAAACAACTGTTCAAAAGAAGTAAAGACCCTTCCAAAAAAACTTTCGAACCCAACAAGGTAGGGATGGCACTAGCCTTGGGGGACGAACCGCAAGCATCGGGAGGAGCACTGGAAGGGTCAGGTGAGGCCAGCGACGTGGGGTTCGACCACGAATAGGCCGTACAAGGTTCAGATGAAGGTATAGAAGATTGGTGATGTCGAAATGAAACAACAACAGCTAGAGGAGAGACCTTTAATGAGTGTTGTGACAAGATTTGACCTTGCTGAGGTTGGATTAGGTAGAGAGGGGTTGTGCGACGGTCAGTTGATGGCAAAAAGGATCGACGACGGTGAAATGAGGGAGTAGCGGTGAGAGTGGAATTGGGCGATGATGGTGGCGGTGATCTGGGTTGCTGCTGTGACTTGGATTTGACTTTGTCTTGGTTGGATTAGGCGAAGATGGTTGAGGATGAGGGTTGAGCGTGAAGCGGATCAGGCAGCTTCGACGTCGTGGAAGCTGCTTGCAACATGGTTGATTTGCCAACAGAGAAAGCAACTCATGTGACTCCAATAACGAGAGCAATCCACAAAGAACAAAGAACCAATATGTTTAAACAACAGATCGATGTTCTGATATCATGTAAAGATAACAAACATAAAACAAATACTAGAGACAGAAACGATTTGGTAACTCAATTTGAGAGGCGGTGCACATCTCTACGTATGGGTCTAGGGTTTCCCTTTCTTCTATGATGAGTAGAGGTCCTACGGATTTATTTATAACGACAAATTTTCTTACTCTTTAAGTAATGGAGAAATTACAATGCACACCCACACGCTAATATTTTATTTACAAGAGACCTAACACTTTAGTTTTATCACACTACATCATTTTAAAAATCCTTAATGAAAATTTGATGCATAACACACCAAGTATTTTGTCCACAGGATATTGAAAAAGTAAAATTGAGATGTCCATGCATGAAGGAGAATGGGGGGAAGTGAATCTTGGGTTTAATGACAGAATTGGGTTGTAAACGGGTTTTATTTGGTTTTCTTTCATGTGTAAGCATTTTATGCATTATAAGGTAAAAGTTGAGGGTTGGGGGGCCTTAGTCCATCCAAATTCCACCTTTTCTTGATGGGAAATATGGGTGCATGTATATGAACTGTACGATAGAAGTTCCCTAACTGTACACTAGAAGTAATAATACATTGTATCTTTTCTTAAAAAAAGTACATTATATTTATTTGCACTCAAAAGCACAAACACCTTGGCCAAGAGGGTTTTCTTTCCTGGTCTAGTGTATTTCTTTGTTATGATGTCCTTTTCAAAATTGCTTAGGGATGTGATAGTTGGAGCATGCTTCCTTTTTCCAATTTCTGATTTTTTGGGATCACTTCTAAACTCCCTGATGGAACCTTGGCCCTGGATTTCCTAATGAATTGTTTCTTCTTACAGGGAATATTTTTGTGGGTCTTCTAACCAGAGGGACTCGTATGGATCTCTGCCTGTGAGCTAGCTATGTACACCTTTCTTTCTCCTAAGGCAATCTGGACATGTGAAACTCATATTGGGAGAAAAGTTTCTCCGCATTCTGGACATCACCATTGTCCACGACCAGCTTCAGCAAGCTGCTTCTTAGCTAGTCATGGTCCTTTGGAGTGGCGGGACAAGTATTTTGTGCAACATTCTGAATCTCGGTGTAGATTAAGCTGCCATAATGTGTGTACCTCAAAGCTAGGAGCAACAAATAGGTCACTGGTAAATATACAGGAAATCATTGCTCATGCATATAGACAGAATGTTTTCTTTCCCACCTTCATGAATTTTTGTTTTTCCATCTCATTTTGTAGCGGCTACATGTTTATGCTTCTTCTGGTGATGAGTATCGTTCATCAAGGAATATAGCTGTGAACCTATACACGCGTTACAGAAACTTTGTTGATCGTGGGGGTGCAGACAATCTGAAAGTATATCCACAAATCACAAGCTTTGTTACATGTAAACAATAATCTTTATTGTTTTATCCAACTCAATGTGATAATTCTTTCAGGAGTTTATCCGTGTTGGAGTTAATGCATATTCTTTGGGATGTACTGACGAAGGCTTGAGAAAAGAGCTGCTGAGCTTGAAAGATTCTGGTGTAGAAATAGAACTAGAACAAAATTATGGTGGAAAAACAGGCCTGAAATCCAAAATATACTCTGAAGAGGTTATCCTCTTGTACTGTTAAGGCTGACAAGGAGTCTGTCATGTTTCTTAATAAGATTCTTTTCATTTTTCTAACATTATATTTTTTTATTGTAGTTTTACTGTCTATAGATCTGCTTCATCTTTTGCATCTCCCATTAGGATTCCCTGGCTTTTCTATTCAAGCCTTCTACAAAAACAAAGTTTTACATGATTGCACATCCTTTTTTGTAAAAATATTTTGTCAAAGACTTATGCTACTTATTGGGACTAAGGAGGCCATGTGACAATGTCATGTGGCAGCCAGCCAGGTCATGTGGCACTGCCACGTGGCAGCAGGATGGAGGCCCTCAGGGCCAGTGGCTAGGTGGACCAAGGGTCCAAGTTTTGTTTTGCTTTAACTCTCAAGTTTTGCTATTTTATTAAGTTGGTTTTGAGGACAGTTATTTTAGTGATTTGATTTGTTTTGTAAATTTGTTCTTTCTTGTTTAGAGATAAAATTAGTTGCTTATTTTAGAGGATATGTTCTCTTAAAGGGAGCCTTCCTATTGTAATTTGATTTGAGTCAAGCAATAAAATTTTCAATATTTCCAACTCCGCTCCTCTCTCTCTCAACATCACAGCTGACCACCATTATCACCGGCTGGTCTCCATCAGCCAGTCGGCTGCTGCTCGCTCTCTCTCCCTGATCTCACGTGGGATAGCTCCTGTTAGACTATTTTTCCACACGCCAAGGGTGCCTCCATGCTCTACGCATTGCACCATTTTTGACATGGTATTAGAGCCTTCGGTCTAAGCTCTTTTGGTGTGTGCATGTTCTTGACCACATGTGTGATTTTCGTCTCCGACAAAATCTTCCTCGATAAATCTGACGTCATACGTGGAGAAGGAAGATTGTAGAAGATGACAGATGCCTCCACCACGGTCGTTGACGTCGCGTTGGGCCTGGGAGAAAGCAAAGTGGTGGTCTCTGGGACTACCATCAAGCTATAGGGTGCCTCCAACTATGTCTTGTGGGCTTACTCCTTCAAGATATTCGTCGGAGGTCAAGAGAAACGTAGAGCTCTCCTTCAAGAGCCACTGGAGCAGAAGGATGACATGAAGAAGCAAGAGAAGGATAACTATATTGTCATGAATTGGCTCATGAACTCGGTGGACTCTTCCATTCCTTAAACATGCACTATAAGAAGAGCGCGTACGAGATTTGGATGGTTATCGAGAAAAGATATGCCCAAAAATCAAGTAACGCTTGTATTACTGATCTGTATACTTGTATATGGATAGTCAAGGAGATATCTCATTGACTAAATATTATGAGAAGATAGAGGCATTGTTCGAAGAGTTGGACATCTACGAGCCATTATGTTGTGACAAGCAGGGAAGGCACGAGTGGTTTGGCAATCCGCCAAGTTTTTATTGGGGTTGCATCCTCGTTATCGAGCCACCCGTGATCAAATCCTAGCATCTGACGGGGAGATGGATCTTAAGACCATCTTCTACTGTCTTGAGAAGATGGAGATTCATGAAGATAAAGTTACGCCCAAGGGCAAGAACTCCGTACTTGCTATTTCAGAGGTAAGTATGGGGAGTGGAAGAGGATGTGGCTGAGGCCTTGGTCGCATCTATTCCAAGTGTCAATATTGTGGACATACAGATCATCCACAAGAAAAATGTTGGGACAAGTTCGGGAGGCATCCATGTGGGACTACTAACATCTCACGAGTGGACTCTTTGACTCCCGAGGATCTCAAGAAGATACAGTCCATGATTCGTGAAGAGAACACAATGGCGGCCGTTGCGACGACTATTGAGGTTGCCATAGATGCAATGACTTCAAAGGTCACAAGAGGCTACACCACTAATTCTTCTAAAGTCAAGATTGAAAGCATGACTCTCGAAGAAAAAGAGTGGTAGGGCATTTGGCATCACAAGTTGAAGACCACGTCATCGTCCTCCCAGCCTCGACTTGTAGGGGAGTTTTGGGAATAAGGAGGTCACGTCGCAGTGTCACGTGGCAACCAGCCAGGCCACGTGGCATTGCTATGTGGTTGCAGGACGATGGAGGCCTTCAGGGCCGGCGGCTAGGTGGACCAAGGGTTCAAGTTTCCTTTTGCTTAAGTCCCAAGTTTTGCTATTTTGTTAAATTGGATTTTAGGAAAGTTGTTTTAGTGATTTAATTTGTTTTGGAGATTTGTTCTTCCTTATTTAGAGATAAGATTAGTTGCTTATTTTAGAGGATATGTTCTCTCTTTGTAAAAGAAAGTCTCTCTATTGTAATTTGATTTGAGTCAAACAATAATATTTCCAATATTTGCAACTCCTCTCCTCTCTCTCTCTCTCTCTTAACATCACCGCCCGCCACCATCATCACAGGCCGGTCTCCATCAAGGCAGCCGGCTGCTGCTCCCTCTCTCTCCATGATCTTACGTGGGATTGCCCCTGTTGGGTTGTTTTTCCACACGCCAAGGGAGCCTCCATGCTCCATGCATTGCGCCATTCTTGACGTGACTTAAAGGTCATAGGCTGATTTTGTGCTATATTTTTTAGACTTAATTTTGAATGAATTTTGACGGCAAGGGGAATTGGTTGAATGATAGCTGCAAATGGGGCTTCAGCCAGTTTACAGTTTTCATGGTGTTAAAAGAAATGCATAAATTAATTTAATCATAAACACTGATGATTAAAGCACTCAACCTCATTATAAAAGATTAAACAACACTATACTAAACATGCTTAGCTCTGTGGCCTTTTGAATCAGGCAAATGTAGTATGGGGAAGTGCCTAGCGTATGAAGTAGCTGTTTGATCTTTACATGAAACATAAAAGAGATTAGCATGGATAAGCCCCTTTTGAATGGAAGCTTCGGTATGTTGGCAATCTGCCTCTATGTACTTGCCTACTTGGTCCTCTCATGAAACACTAGGTTGTTGGCAATAGAAGCTACTCCATTATCACATCTTATTTCCATGGAGGATATCATGGACATGTGAAATGATAAAAAAAAGATAATGATCCCACAATAACTCAAGAACTGTTTGAGCCATGGCTTGATGTTTCAACTCAATACTTGACATGCTGCATCATACCCTTCTATGTTACAAGGTCTCAAAAACATTTGAGAAAGGCAAGTGATGGCTTATTTTCTATCATCAGGGCATCACAAATAATTTGCATTATTGTAAGTTGCAATTTCAGGGGACATGCCTTTTGTAAAAGGAAATTCTTTTACTGAGTATTTGAGCATCATCATTTCTGCATCACAATGTATTTTGCAGGTTTTTCTGGAAGTTAACTAAATTTCCCAACTGCGCAAGAAATATCCCCATGAGTGATAACCAAATAGACTAATTTCCCTTTCAATAATATGAACCGAGTGAGTAGGAGGAACAAGCATAGAGGCCAGGTTGGACAATACCATGGTTGTCCTTGACCTGGCTGGAGATGAGTATGTATAAATTAAAGAAGGTGCTATTTGCATTAACACAATGACAAGGAGGAACATGATTTTAGCATCAGTACCTTTAGATCTAGTAGCATCTGAGATACATTCAAACAACACACGGAAACAACTTTTCTCTGCTAGGACCACTAAGATGAACAAAAGGCTTCATACTTAAACACACTGGGTTGAATGTTAAACATTTTTAACCTATGGAGAAAGGACATGGATAGGTATATGCTCATGAAGTATACATGAGGATATCCTATATATAAGGTAGCATGCAGTTAAAACAACATTCCTTAGCAGAGAGAACACTACTGCAGATTGATAGTGTTCTAGTAACGGGGAGAATATATTGATGGTTGTATCCAATGGTTCCATTTTGTTGTGAAGAATGAGTATAAGTAGTTTGATAAATGGTCCAAATTAAATTCTAGTGGGATTGGGTACAAGTTGTTTTCTTTATTGTATCCCACAACTTTAACTCTGACAAAAATCAAGTCTTCATTTCAATATTTTTGTTTGAAAATTTTTTAACATGCAAGTTGGATATTTGTAGAAAAATCCATGATAACAAAGTAAAACAATTAAATAATATCAATGTCCTTATTGGTTAGGAATCTAATTAGTACCCTAAACATTCATGTGTAGCAACCCAAAAATAGACTTAGAAATTGGCCTTTGATTAGGTAGACAGGAACTCCAATGATGCTTGTCCTATTGTCAGGCTTCAAAATCAAACTTGGCTACTGGTGAGGGTTGGGGAACAAACAATATATTGAAGTTTAGTTAGTGGAAGATGACTTAAACATAGATGTTCTTGGTAAATCAAAGAGTAAAAGGATGTTGACATGAGTAACCTCTAGTGCTTGAAGCAAACAATAAACTTTCCTTGCTCATCTCTCCACCAGTTGTCCTCCTCATTAGCATGCTTTGAAAAATACGAGAGACAAAGACCAATATAGCTCAACAATCAACTCCTTCGTAATTTTACTGCAAGATGATAAGTTTAAGGGAAGGTTGGGAACTAGTGGACCATTTAAGAGTCACATATTGAGAATCAGTGAACCTCATCTTGAGAAGTAATAGTTCACAACTGCAATTATGTAGTTCGACCTGTATTGGTTAAAATCTAATAAAGCATTGCTTGTTTCCGTAAGGTTGTTGGGATGCTCCTGAATCAACTGGATGATTTGGAGTCGTAACCATTGTCAATTTCTATAGAGTGTACTTGGTGTACCTAAGGGGTTGGTGAAAATTGAGCTATTACCAGTGGGTGAAATATTTGAGTATAATGGATAGAGTTTGTGAACTAGCACATCATGTTTTATTCCAACCATAATAATAATGTCACATGGTGCCTGTGATGTGGTCATAACCTTGTTTGACTTGCTGGACATCCATGCCTGGTTCGATAGGAATCCTTAGTGTGCACTTGCCACAATAGGTGCATGGTGAATGATCCCAACCTTGTAAACCATGACTGTATTCACTGCTTTTCATGGAGTTACAATGACTGATGACGTGTATAGAGGCTATAACATAGGTTTGAGAATCAAGTTTGTTGGTAGAGAGAGTAGCCATAAGCTTGCTTATTTGATTTTAACAACTCCTCATTTCCTTTTTTCTTTAGGAATGGAGCTAGTCTTGAATCCAAAAATCAACCATGGGAAAAATGTGATTGTAGACACAAGGAGAGAAGGAATTCTACAACGTTAAAGCACCTTGAAGAGTCACGACTTCAAGGACCCTAACCCCGGAGAGTGAAATGAAAGTATGGTAGTATACTAGTCCTCTTGCATAGTGAGGGCAAAATGTGTGCACTCAGCTTATAACTAGGAAAGGAATGCACTTCCCTAAGGAAAGAGCCCTTTTTCATCCTAGGTAGGACAACCCTTCCTTTTTCGACGTTAGGAAATCGAATGCCTAGGATTTTCGGATTTAGGAGTTAGCCTCCTTCCCTTCCGTAAGTTTGGCATCTCTATACTAGGAAAATCTGATAAGGTAAGTATCTGCAATCAGGCAACTCAGCTCAAAAGTGAGCAAGAGTAATGAAGCGGATAGCTACTGATCTCCTGTAGCCATCCTTTTTCCTTCTCGAAGGAGAAAAAAAAAGAAGGGAGCAAGAAAGTACCTAACCAGTGCCTTACCGTGACAAGTTGGCTATGTCTTACATTTAACTTCTTAAAGATAATTTAAAGAGATGAATAGTATTGGGAAAGGCATTTGTCCTCTGCTTGAGATAGGCAATCTCATGATAAATCTAGAAGACCCAATTGGATTTTTTTTTTGAAAAGAGAAAGGGTAGTTATCTAATATCAAATCACATAAAATGATAGGCCGTTCAACCCAACAAAAACCAAATTGTAGATTATTACTCCATAGCCTAACCATAACTGAAACGGACTCCACAAAATTTTCCACATACAGATGCTGCCCTCCGAGCACAATAGTGCCCCAAAGTACCATTAACGGCCTCGCCCTCTCCTTCGAGCGGAAGACATTCTAACCCAAATTGATGCCCCCACTCCTGAAAGATATCCAAAACCCCCCAAAGGAGGAGGGGCTCCACCACCTCATCTCCAGGCGCCTCCAAATCTGAGATACAAATGAGCAAGAGAAAAATAGGTGGTTCGCGTTTTCATTAGCCCCATGACAAAGGGACATTCCTTCTCCTCCCCAGGTACCCATCTAGCTCTCCACATTCTCGTCATAAGCTTGCACCTCCTAAGTAGCTAGGTGAATATCTTTACTTTTAACGGGCATCCTGCTGCCCAAACTTGATTGCAATCTCTCACCAGGTCTAAATCCCTAAGTAACCCCCATATCCAAGTCTTCTATATGTAGCTTTAATCGTGAACTCACCTTCATCTCAATAGAAAGCATCCATGCCCTCCTCGGGCTGAAAACCCTCCAACTCTCCAGCAATGACTGAAACTCCTGAATCCTTGCATTCGACAGGTTCTTAACAAGAGTTAGGCACCAATCCCCCTCCCAGATATTCGCCACTGGCGCCTTTTTGTTTGTGGCTAATGCAAAGAGTCTCGGGAACCTTCCACATAACCTCCCCTCACTTGTCTAATCGTCCTGCCAAAATTTGAACACCATGCCCGATCCAATCACTGGTACAAAGCAACCTTGCACCTTGGGTGCCACCAGAAAGAGACTCTTAAGGAAGTGTGAAGCGCCCCACTATGGGGCAAGGAGGAGGTCCCACCGCATCGGACCACCATAAGAAGATTGAAAGACCTTTCCCACCAGGCTATTTCCATTCTCCAGTAGTCTTCCAATCCACTTCGTTAGCAGGCTATCGTTCATCCTCCCCAGGTCCCTAACACCAAGTCCGCCTTCTTTCACCGGTTTGCAGATCTCCTCCCATGCCACCAATCTCACTCCTGGCTCATTTGTACCATAATTTGTCCAAAAAAACTTTGTTCTCATGATAGGAAGTGTCATGTAGATTCTTTCACAATCCACATCTCCTTGGATGTTTGGTAGTACATGATCTCATTCTCTACTGAGGATGATGTTTTTCATGATCTTTGCGTAAATCAGTAGCATTGTTTTTTTTTTTTAACATATGGCATATTTCTCACATTTTCCATGAGGTTTGATTCAAGTACAATGTGCTCCTTATCTTGGCTTTGCACTGTCATCATAAACTTTTGCAACCAACAAGCTAGTTAGTATCATCCAACTTGATCATCAACTCAAAGAATTGCTTGTTGTACTCTCCACCTCAATTGAAGGATCCTATGCTTGTAAAGAAATGGTGAAATTGGAGGAATTTGAGGATATCATATTCTTTTGCAAGCAGGATCCCACTAAAGGCAAAAAATTATTATGAAAATCCTTGAAACATGTATGTCTCAACGCTTGTGATGGTTGTGTACACAGCCATGCATAGCAAGAGCATGTAGGAGGCACGCGTGCGCAAGATCACATTAATTGCCTGCAGGTGGTGCAATCTGGCAGCAAGACTACCACAAGCAAATGCAATCTGGCAGATGAGAAAATGCATAAGGAATAACAGCCTGTGACATTTTCTTAGTAGGTAGTGTATAAAGGAGGTGCCTAGTGGCACTGCTGATTGTGATGTCAAATGGATGGCACCTAGTGATGTTGCTGACAGCATGCGGTGGTGTGTTGAGGCACCTAGCAACGTGCTGTACCTCTTAGGGATGCACAAGGGCTCACGATTCTGGTGATGAGGACCAGAGAGCCTAAAAGTGATTGTTTCCTTGAAAGATTTTTGGAGAAGATTATGGATAAAGGAGGGTACTAGTTGGTCTAGAATTGTCTATCCGATACTAAGTTAAAAGAGTTGAGCAACTTAGTTTATCGAGAATCCCTAATTCTCTTTATACAAAGAATTAAAGGGAAAATGTACAAGCATCAAGGTTCGAAATGCCGATATCGACGTCGTGACAATAAAATTCTAAGTATGCATTTTGTGGGCATGCTGAGGGCACGCCGTGGAATTGCTCGTTTTTTGGTGGCCATGTCGATGGGTATGCCGAGGGCACATTGTGGAAATGCTGAGGGCGTGCCAACAACATGTCGACAAAAAATCACATAAATAATCAAAATGATATCATTTTCAAAAAATAATGATTGTGTAACAATAAAGGTATTTCATAATGACCGTGTGTGTGTTCTTAGATCCTTACATTCCTCAATATCGACCTTTTATGCCCTTAGAATTCCAGAAATCGGCCTGTGGCAGCAGCACCTTCGCCCAACAGCATCAGACTCGGCACCACCATCGGCATGCCTCAGCATGCCCTCGAAATCGTCGGCATCCCGTCGGCACACCTGTAAATCGATACTATAACCATCTCGACATGGCTCCCTCCCCAAAATAGCCTTGCCGACGGCATGCTGGTGGCATGCCATCGGCATTTAAAGCATTACCCCTGAAAAAATAATAAATATTAAAACACGGTGACAAAGAACATTAATCTCAATGTATGATTCAGGCTGGTGTTCCTCTCAACTTGAGAAAGAATTGGGTGGCATATCAGATGTTTCTAACTATTGAAAGTGTTGTATTCAAACTTCATAGATAATTAGATGCATTGAGATTTATGTTTTAGGGCTAGATCTATAACTCTCTCTTGGATCCATCAAGTATTTGGTTGTTTACTGCCACATTACTTATTAAGTTTATGAGAGCTGGTGGTCTGTATATGAGTCTGTGTACTTTTTTTGGAGAGATAAGAATCCATGCATTATTACTTTTCATTGAATGAAATTAATATAATATCTTCCTTAAAAAAGAAAAAAAATCTAGCACATCAGTAAGTTTTTCTTTGGGTTTTTCAAAGTTTTCATTGCATTTTGCCATATTTTACTTATGCAACCTGATCTATGTGGCCTTTACTAGTTTCACTTGAGAAATATCTAGCGTATTAAGGTGCTTCTCCTACAGTCTTTCCCATCCTTTGAGAAGGAACTTCCATATACATATATCAAGGTTTGTTTTTCATCGCACTCTTGGTGTGGCTAGTCTATATTTATTATTTTTGGCACGTTATTGGAGCTGGGGATGTAAATGTCTCAAGTTTGAGCCAGGTCGACTATATCCAAATTCATGCCCATTTACAAATTCACGACTCATACCCTACCCATTTACCCATTGGGTGTAAATTGATCATAATATATGTGTATTTCTCAACAAAAAACACATGATTTGTATGTAAAGGATGTAGAATTATGATGTTTGACATATAAAAATAGAAAACATATGTTTACAACCAATGAAATAAAGTGTTATGAATGTTTTAGCACAATATAGACTCACTAAATAATATAGAGTATTTAGAAGATATTACACATAATATGTATGCACATATATTTATTAGTTGCATGGGTTGCATAAATGGGTATTTTTTAAACCCAAACCATACCTATGGCCGCTTGGGTAGGCAACACAAAACCCATACCCCTAAATTTATAAATGGGTCGGGTTTTACCCATTATAGTCAAGTGCGTCGAGTTGGGTTTGGGTCGAGTGAACCCAATTCGACATCCCTAATTGGAGCAAATTGATTCATGGGATTTGTCAAGAAGTTCCTTCAGTGTTCTATTTTTTCAAGGAGATTGAGGGTTTCATTTGTTTCGAAAGAAAGGGTTTTATTTATTTTTATTATATTTAGCACATGGATCTAGTTCCATATTGCTTTCCTATGCCTTCAGTGTCAAGTGTTTTCAATCTTGAGATTGATGAAAGACTACAATATGGAGAGACTGATTGCATTGGTTCCTAATAGAGGCAAGCTAGTTGAGTTACATGAATCGTCTCATCCGTGACTGACGTAGAGTAGGATGTCTTTTTCGCAAGCCATCCATCATAAAAGCTTTTTCTTTCTTATAAGAGCAAATATTGCGGTTAAAATTATACCTTCACAAGCGCTAGAAGCTAATTCAAGATACATCTTTTAGGAAGAAAATGTTGATTGACAATGCTAATTTAATTTAAGTCTGAAGGGTGTTAATGAGGGGAGTTGATTGAATAGATCCATGGCATTGTGGAAGTGTAAAATTGGACATTTTAAAACTTCAAAATAATGATCGATTTGATGCCCAAAACTGATAATTGAATTAAAACATCTTAAACCAGAACCATATGGGAGAAACTAATTTTTTTCCCATTCTAGGATCCCTATAGATAGAGGTATACATTCGTGGGTGGCGTAGATCAGTATCCCAAAGTGCAATGCCTCCTACTATAAATCCTGGTACAAAGAAGACCCTTCTTCTCGATAGGTTGATGAGACCCATTGCATTGAGAACACCTATTATTTGATCTTCGCGATGCAAATCCTGGGAACGACACTTCTCTCCTCCTCAATCCATGCAGTCCTTTATGGAGAGGAACAAGTTCCTCGCACCCTTCAGAAGGAAGAGACGACCACCAAGAGAAGAAGCTGTCCAAGGCTAATGCCTCTAGATGTCCAATTGTGGTGCTGGACTTGTGGTAGCCTTTCTGAAGGTCCAAACCAAGGTCTGGATGTCCAAGAACAGAGGTGGGAAGAAGATTGATGCCATTGCATTTCATCCCTCTTACACAACTGTGGATGGGATTTGGATCAATTGAATAGTTAGGGTTTCTCTTGCCTTTTGGAAGATATATATAGGGGGATTCCATCTAATCCTAATATGATGGGGACTCTTGGATCTCCATCGAAGGGTTGAGACCTATTTCTACTTGTATTTTGCAAGATTAGATCATAACAAATTATGGGTAGTTTGGATTAAGTATCAAAACTATGTTTAATTGTCATTTAACCCTCTTGGATCAAGCATAATCAAATTAGGCCCAAGTAAACATTAAATCAAATGTTATTTAACACCTTAAATAACAGTTGATTTCTCTACAAGTAGGAACCCTTCAAAATTACTATTGGTTTCATTATGTTAATAGCGAACTATTTAGGATTCTTGAAATTATGGTACTCTATGCCTGTCTAGGTATTTCGAATACCTATGAATCATTTACATGTGGAGGATAGATATTATCTTTGAGGTCTAATCCCTTTGGACAACTGACATTTCTCTTTGGATAATATTATTTTTGACATCTTTTCTTTTCATTAGGACTAGAATGAATACCAACTCCTTTCCCAAAGGACTGTATTCTTCTCTTTCATGCTTGAGTCTGATCAGGGCTTTACAACCGCATGTGGAATGTCTTTCCCAGTATACTCAGAGTGAGCTCTCACTTCTAATTTGCTGCATATAGTTATAAAGTGGATTTGTGTGATCCTTTCGAGATATCATGCATCTCCTGTTTCCTTCCACATGCACCGGCTTTCCAATATCAATACCAAGGTGGGTGCATCTACCATTGGTTTGCCAAACGTATGCCTTCACGAACGAAAATATATCTGTCTTAGGTCAAAGGATATGCAGTCTTTAGGTCAACATTGGAGATGGACTTTGATTATCTCTTATTTCATTAGGTTTCTCCTTGAGTTGACTCGCGTGAACATTTTGAATCCCCATTCAAGAACATCAATTAGGTGACAACTTTTAGAGAAGGTTGCCATCCCAAGTCAAATCAGAAATAAATAATCGAATCAAATGTGATGGTTTCTTGATGTGCTATCGGATCTTCTAAACCATTTAGATCTCCCAGTCAATACACATTGAGTTTAATTGATCTGGCTAAGTACGTCACCCTATTCATACTAAGGGACCCAATTCATGTATTGGAAATAATCTAATTCTTTTATTTAGATGAAATATAATCTCATTATATTATTTGGATGGTTTGCTCAAGATATGCAAAATCCAATAGTTACAAGATATGATTCTCTTTCTGCTAGTACCGTTTGATGTTTCTTCCTTTCATGTTTTTGTGAGAAGCACTGATAATAGCATATAAACAGCTAACTACTGAAATCAGTTGTGAAGGTTGTGGTCGATGTTGCATTCTTCAGTTGTTTAGATGCTGTTGAAAAAGATTACTCCTTAGGTTTGGCCAATTGTTTAAGGTTGCCTTGCATCGGGGTTTGGATGAGCATGCTGCCTGATGTGTCTACCCTAAGATCTGAATAGGGCCTCTTTAGTAAAAAAAAATCCAAATAGGGGCCTGAACCTGGATTCTAGATCCAAAACCGATGGATCTGGGGCGTTGTCGCTGTTGATATTGCTTATTTTCAACCGTGATCTAAACTTGGTACTATTGTATGGATCTGCTAATCTATCTCATGTAATTACATCAGTGCTGCTATGCTCTCAAGTTCAAATATGTTATTCTTCCAGAATCTCTTGGGCAAATAGTTTATAGCATTTTTTGTGCATCTTGCAAATTTTAAATTGTCTCATTGACAGCACCCCCCCCCCCCCCCCCCCCCCCCCCCTCAATTCTCTGAATTCGTAAAAATTACACATCAGATAAAATTCATTCCAACTCACTCTCTTTTCTGATTTAGGTGCGAGAATGTATATTGTGGCTTAGCATTGTATTTATAACTATCCTGTGCACACCCCAGCCAACTGTTATAAGGTGGTCCTCTACACCTCCTGTATCAGATGAAATCATGCTTCAGTGGAAGGGATTCTGTGCTTTAATAGCAAATGCATACTATGTTAAAGGGATGGCTTGGTGAGGCATTTTTTTGGTGCATTTCCTGTTCTTTTATTTACTACATTAACCTTATTTAATAAGCACTTGTATTTTCCTCTCTTTTTCCCCCCCTTTGAATATCTTTTTTCCCTCTTTTTAGCTTTCAAATGATCTTTCTGATGAAATGCTTGCGGCTAGTTTACTTGAGGGGTTAACCCTTGTTTACTTGAAGGGTTAACCCCTTTTTGGCTAACACTGGTTAAGAGCTCTTAACACTGGTTTGTCTAACACCAGTTGCTACTGGTGTTAGGCAAACCCATGTTTAAGTTCCATGATTTTGTTGTACTCTCGTGGTCTCTAATTCAAGTTCTTAATACCTCTAATAAGTAAACACCACAGGGGTTAACATTCAAACTTAACACCAATTTAAGTAAATACAAATTGGTGTTAAAATCACTTTGTAAGTAAATACAACTAAGGGTTAACATCAGTTTCACATTTCTTAACACCACTTCCTTAACATTCCAAGTAAACTAGCTCTTAAGATTCTCTCAAAAGAAATCTTCTATGATACCATTGTGCAGTCTATTATGATGGTTGTATTCAAGCATTAACAACCATTATAAAATATTCTTGGGATAATAGAATATCTGAAAAGGAATCATAGGGAGAATTTTTTCCTCCCTCCTGTACATGTTATTATCTTTCTGTTGTGCACCTTTTTTGCATTTTTGGCACTAAGACTCTAGTGAAGATTTAGGTTTCTGTAATGTGATGCATGATTCATTCACAAGAATGATACAGGTTCATTTGACTTGTTAACTAGGCTTTCTAGATTTAAAAACTTGACTATTTCTTTGCATCGTCATTTTGGTTGTTCTCTAAAAAAAAAAAAAAAGAATCGTCATTTTGGTAGTAAATAGATTGACGAGAAACCATGTAGCTCATCCCAATCAATATCAGGAAAGATTTGTTTTGATTTGGTTAGACAAGCTGAGGCAGTGAAGCCTATCAAATGATAATGTCCTCCTTTGAAAGGAAATTGAGATGAAAACTTGTGCAAAAGTTACTAATCTGATAGAGGAAGAAATACGTGGCTGTCATTTTTTTTTTTTTTTGTTTAAGGCCATTGTTCTATGTAACTAATTCACACCAAAAATACACTAATGAGATTATGTTGACATGTTTTGTTTACTTTATTTACAATTGTTTGAACTGCTTTATTTGGAATTTCCATTCCATTACAGTTGGATTGCATTTCAATGGAGTTCATGAGGTCCAGTTGTCATGGTAACTGCCATGGAACCTTTCAATGAAGTGTTAACATTGTGTTGAGAGAAATGTGTAATGATTTAGTCTCACATAGTGGAGTGAGACTTTTATTAGTATGTGGTGGCCTATAAATAGGTATGTACCCCTCACCTATTCCTTTGAGAAGAAACAAAGAAAAACACCCCCATAGGGGCACTCTCCTATGATTTTCTCCTAGCTCTTCGTAAGTGGAATTTCTAGATAAACCCAAGTGTTCTTTGATTATTTTTATGCTTTGATTTGTTTCTGCTTATTTTAGATTTCATCTTGATATTAGAGCATGTTTGTTTTTGGGTTTTATCATTATGCTCTACTTTTTTTTTATCCTTAAGTTTTTTATTTTTTATTTTTATGGCTGAAGATCTCCATTAGCATGAGATTGCGAGATCACAAGATCTTCGCAACCTTCACACAGCCATAGCAGCAACGGCAAGCGCCTCCGTGGCGGCACCCAGGCGGTCCGCATGAACGCCCCTCGCATGGGGGATCCTTTGCCGTGTGTGAGGGGGTCTCTTCTCCACTTTCGACTGCAACATGGTCTACTGGGGGGGGGGGGGGGGGCTTCCTCTAAATATGCCAAGGCCTCCACTCCGCTTCTCGCTCCACCCTCGTCAGCGGTGTCCTCGCCATCATTGAGGGCATCAGCATCACCCTTGAAGCTGCCCTCCTCCATGTGGTCGAACGGCTCTCCTCCATCGAACCTGCCAAGCATGTGGGCGACGTCATCCTGGTGCAACTCGTTGTGGGGCTTCTCTTTGGCGTCGAGTGTGGCTCCCTCACTACCGCCACAATATACCCTGCGTGGTCCCTCTTTGCCAACAGTATGAGATTTGCCGCTTCGACGCCTATGGCTATGACGATATGAGCAGATAGACGAGATCAAGAGCTCCAAGAAGATGGGGGTACGCGAGCACCGCCCTTATGCCGTAGTAGCTCACTTTCCTCAGGAGGGCTTCCCTCTCGGAGCGCGAATGTGGTGCTGGCGTGGCACCATCACAACGAACATGAGGCATTGAAGCATTAGTGGCACTGCTAGGGCTCGGGTAGATCCCAGCAGTGTGGCGCGAGATGAAATCGACGTGGCGTACACATGGCTGTTGCAAAGATCTCACGTTCGAGATTAGCGATGTCGATTTCGACCATCCGTAGCAAGATGACATTCGTCAAGAGGATTGAGTCCTCACTACTCTCATGGCTTTAGCGGGTGGCTTGTGTGGATTTGCTCCTCTCTTTTTCTTTTTTATCTGTTTCTTTGGGGGTTCTCAGAGGCTTCGCTACCTTGTAAAGGAAAAAGGGAGGGAAAAGCAAAAAAAGGAGATGGAAGATGACGATGGAGTAAAAAAAAAAAAGAAAAAAGAAGAAAAAAAAGGAAAAAAAAGCAAAGAAAACAAATGGAGAAAAAAATGATGAGTATGTTTAGGAGAAGAGGGGGTGGTTGTTCTTCTTTAGTTTTTATTATTTTTCTTCTCGTTATTTTTCTTCATGAGTATGGGAGAAAGGGGGTGTGGAAGCTTGTTGTAGTTACCCTCATTCGGGAGTCTTTTTTGTTTATGGACTACAAATGAGAAACCATAACTCTGGGAGGTCCAGAGTTTCGAAGTCTCCAAAAAGGGAGATCCAGTTTCGAGGTCCTCAAAGGAAGGGCCCCTTTCAGGTTTCTATGTGGGAGAGCCAGTTTCGTGGACCCCAGAGAGGGAGATCCACTTTTTGAGGTCTTCATATGAAAACCCTTTTAAGAGATATTGAATGGGGAGCCACCAGCACCAGGTTTCTAAAGGAGAGACTATTGTCAGAGCCAACTACAGTTTGTCTAGCAACTCTAGCCCGTGTTCCCGCTTATAAGTAAAAACCAGTCTAGAGAGTTGTGTTTTGTTGTGTAGAGTGGATCTCTTTGTGTTACAAGTTGAACATTCCATGTTCCAGCTTGAGTGAGTGTTGAGAGAAATGTGTAGTGGTTTAATCTCACATAGTGGAGTGAGACTTTTGTTAGTGTGTGCTGGCCTATAAATAGACGTGTACCCCTACCTATTCCTTTGAAAAGAAACAAAGAGAAATACGTCCATAGGGGCACTTTTCTCATGGTTTTCTCCCCACTCTTCGTGGGTGGAACTTTCACGTAAATCCAAGTATTCTTTAATTGTCTTTATGCTTTGATTTGTTTTCACTTATTTTAAATTTCATTTGTGTGCATTTTCCAATTTCTATTTTAAATGTCACTTGTCAAAGGGCCTTGGACTGCACATGATTTTCATATAACCATTTCTCGATGGGACTTCAATCTGCAAGATTGTCAATCTTGCATATCCTTGGGCGATAGCAACTGAGTCTCAGTGACCCTGTGCATCTCCTTGATGCATCCATAGAAAGATTTGCATCCCCTCCCTGCACGTTCACACCCTATCCACTGAACCTGATGCCCTGTGTGGTTTCTGTTTTTAGTTAGTTGACTAACATTAACACCATCAAGGTTCAGTTGATGACTGATCCTCGAGCCATCCAAAATCTGATGATTTGTGCTCATTCATTATTTTTTCTTTTATTCATTTTCAGTTCAAAAGATTTTTTATTTGTTAACAAAATTTCTCGTCATCCTTTTCAATAAAAAAAAAAAATCTTGTCATATATCTAATTTGTTTGTATCTCGTCAGGCTTCCTGTAAAGACTCTGCAGCTAGAGCAAATGGTAGTAATGGGACGTGCTGAGGAGCCATCAATTGTATCGAGTAGAATGCGACTTGTATTTAGCACTCTAGAGGTTAGTTAACAACTTATGCTTGGAGACAACTTAATTATTTGACAACTTTATGTAAATCTGCTATGGAACAATTCCATGAATCAATTTTCCATTGTGCTGAGGAATCATCGGCTCTCTACTAGAATGCTATTGACACACGAGATGTGGTGATCTTGCTTCTTGATAAGAGCTTTGTCCCCTAAAGCATAAGCTTTAGATAAGTGTCATTTATGTTAAAGAAAATAGCACAACTCTAAAGTTTTGGAAATTGATAAGTGGTTTATGCTAATGGGGTTGGGCCTCTCCACACAAGTAAGTTGGTTTTGGCTGTATGTTCTCACACGGCACCAAAGCCATGATGGTATGTTGAGATTGAATTCTTTTGCCAGCTCATCAATGTGCCCATGTGTACTCAAAGAAGGCCACTTGTGGGTGGGATATTTTTAGAAAATAGCATAGTCTAAAGATGTGAAAATTGAGAAGTGGTTAATATTATCTGGTTTGTTCTCTTTGCAGAAGCTAATTAAGTTTGAGTTGGATACTCTCACAGTTTGAAATATTACCTTGCGATAGTGCAATGTGAACTTTGGAATCAGAACATTATGGTTTCTTTACATTTTAAAAAATGACAATATGTGATGGGGTTAAGGAATAATCTAGAAGTACTCCGGAATTTTTGCGGAACTAATGGGCTTAACTGCAATTAGTTATATTAGAGAGAGCCTCTCTCATTCTATTTTATTCATTTTTGAGGTTTTATTTCGGGTTTTAGTTTTTATTACTTTACTTTGGGCTTCCATGTGCTTATCATCATAATATAGACCTCCTTGTTGGTCATTTCATTGATTATGGTAGAATACAACTCTAGATTTGTGATGTGGTTGTGTTCTGCTTCCACTGTGTGCATCACTTGCCGCTTATAGTGCAAATAATTTTGATTTCAACGTAAATTATTATAAAATGTTTGATGAGATATACACAATGTTTGGCACTAGCGATCAAAGGAATCAAAAAGATACGCAAAAATATAGAAAAAAGGCATTTGGAATTGTTTATGACCATATTGAACTATTTGCTCACATGGATGAGTGTCTTGACAGTTGGTTTATTTTTCTTTCATATTGAACTTCTAGGATCCTTTTCTTTCTTTGTTGTTGATGTTTTCCAGCCAATAACTAACAGGGTTCAAGCTGCATATTGATGCATTCAGTTAATCTAGGACTCTGCAATTCACCTCTGGTTTGGCTGGAATCATTGATTTAAATGCCGACGGCAAGGCTGGTTTTGAGAAATAACCATGCCGATATGGTTTCAATGTCGAAAGACAGGTGTTTCGACGGCATGCGGACCATACCGGTCGGCATGCCGCTGTGCCGCCACGGGCAAAATGCTCACTCTCCCTCGTCCCCCACCTGTATAGGAACTTGGCAAGGCTGTAGGGCGTGCAGCTGCCGGAGAACATCGCGGAGTAGATCACGTCGAGATCGCACACGAGGCACACGACCTTCCTGTCGTCGCCCTCACCGCCCGCCTTCTTCCTCTGCTGTGGCCTACAGACGTAGGGGTTGTGACGGTTGCTGAGGAAGTAGTTCCTTAGGGGCGGGGTGTGGAGCAGTGCCTGCAGTACGGAGTTCATGAAGTAGGTGCTGCCGAGGTTGTTGAGCCCCCGGAGGCCCCACGGGACCCCGCGGCCCGACTCGGCGGCAGCGGCGTCGGGGCACCACAGTGGGCTGGAGCAGTAGTCGAGGAGGCGCTGCTCCCTGGGGGTGGGGGTCCAGGGGTGGAACTCGACCAGTTGCCTCCTCTTGGGGGGTGTGGGGGGAAGGGGGATGGAGGCGGTACGGTATTGGGAGGCGAGGAGGACGGCGGAGTCGAAGTCGTAGACCTGGTCGTGGCAGGCGAAGCAGAAGAGCTCGACGCGGTGGACGTTGAGGGCGAGGGCGTGGGGAGGGGAGGAGGGGGACTGGTAGAGGTGGTCGGGGGCGTGGAGGGGGCAGGAGAGGGCGGCACAGGAGAGGCAGAAGTAGAGGCGGGGTGGGGAGGAGGGGGGGTAGAGGGGACAGCGGTGGGGGAGGTCGGGGTGGAGCTCGGCATAGCCGAGGGCGGGGGGTTTGGGGCGGAGGAGAAGGTGGAGGGAGCGGAAGGGGTTGGGGGAGGAGGAGAGGAAGAGCTGGAGGTGGGGGCAGGGAGGAGGGATGGAGGGGGAGGAGGAGGACATAGGGAGGAAGGTGGTGGTGGTGGTGGAGTCGTAGGGTCGGTGGGCCCCACGAACATAGAGGGCGGGGGAGGCGGGAGGGCTATTTGATTTGGGTGTAGTGGGTGAATACATTCAAAGTATTCATCGACACAATAGTCAACAATGGTATCAATCAAGTGGTGATAGTACTCATGATAAAGATATGCATCCAGCAAGACACTCTTGGTTCTGGTGAAATCTGTCTTTCAAGTTCCAAGTCACGACTTCCGATACATCATACATCAAGACATTACAGTTTTAACTTTTACTTTGAAACTATATACTTTGATTCTTTCATTCTTTAATTCTTTGATTCTTAAATTCTTTGTATTCTTCTATTATTAAATTTTCTGTATTCTTAACATGGTAAGAATATTTCATCTCGTTATTGAATTTTAACATTGTATGGTCATGTTGTATATGAATATTATGATGTAACACTCTTATTGTTACATAATCAACATTTGATTTTCTTGAAATTGATATCATTTTGACCACTTCTACCATTTTTGTCGGCATGCCTCCGAAATAGCATTTTTTTGAGCCATCGAAATAATTGAAATTTGCCATCGAAAAACGGGCATTTCTCCGGCATGCCCTCGGCATGCCCACGAAATGCACACTTGCAATTTCATCGGCACGGCATTGAAATCGGCATTTCGAACCTTAGCTGGAATTCTCTGCATGAATGTTTTAATTTGATGAAATGATTCAAATTCCATTAGAAATTTTAGGAGATAGATTGAAAGAGTGGAAGTATATATGTCCTTGAGGAGTAAATCAAACCTAACATCCATCCAACAATGAAAAAATAGAAATAGAAAATATATGCTAACACTCTCCCTTAAGCTGGAGCATAGATATCTATCATGTTTAGCTTGGATACATATGAATCAAATAGAGATCTGGCTAAAGGCTTAGTAAAGATGTCAGCAATTTGCTTCTCAGATGTGACTGGCATGGTATAAAAGCAGCCTCTTCTGAATGATGTCCTGGTATAGTGACAGTCAACCTCAACGTGTTTCGTTTTCTCATGAAATACTGGGTTGGCAATAAAGGTGGCTGTTTTGTTATCACATCTCATCTCTATCGAGCTAGAAAACTGTATCTACAAGTCAGTAAGCAGGGATCTGATCCACATCATCTTTGCAGTAGTCTGAGCCATGACCCTATACTCAGACTAGGTATTAGATTTCGCATTTGTGCCATGCTTGTTGCTCCTCCATGTAATCAAACTCCTTGCTAAAAAGGTGCAGAATCGAGTAGTGGATTTGCCATCCACATGACATCCAGTGTAGTCCGCATCAGAGTATCCAACCAAGGTAATGGAAGATCCCTTGGAGAAAAGAAGACCCTTCCCAGGAGTCTTCTTGATGTATCTAAGCACCATCAATGCTACATCCCAATGCTTGCATGTTGGCTTAGCCATAGACTGACTCAGGTTCTCTACTGCAAAGGAGATGTCTGGCCTCGTAATAGTGAGGTATAACAACTTTCCTACAAGCTGCCTATATTGCCTACTGTCCACCAATTGTGCATTCTCATCATATAGTGGCATCTTGGCATTTATAGGAATATTGGCCTCCTTGGCTCCAAGCATGCTAATCTCCTGCAAGATATCCAAAGCATATTTCCTTTAGGATATGACCATGCCTTTTTTGCTGCGAGCAACCTCAATATTGAGAAGGTACTGTTGGGGCTCCCAAGTCCATGACAAACTGCTCTGCTAGGATGCATTTAATCTCAGCAACACCTTGCTCATCATCTCCTGTGACAATCAAGTTATCAACATAAACAAGAAGTATTATCGTACCTCGTCCAATCCTGACAAAAAGAAAAAGGTCGGCTGTAAACCTCTGGAACCCAGTTGCCTCTACAACCTGTGATAGTCTCTGAAACCAGGCTTTGGGAATCTGCTTAAGGTCATAGATGGCCTTCTGTAGTCGGCATATACACTCCCTCAGCCTCAAAATCAGGCGGCTACTGCATATAGACTTTCTCTTGGAGATCTCCATAGGGAAAGACATTCTTCACATTCAACTGATGTAAAGGCCAATCTAACTGAACTGCCATTGCAACCAGCACCCGTACAGTAGGAAATCTGGCAACTTGTGCAAAGGTATCAAAGAAATCTACCCCATAGGTCTGGATGAACTCCTTTGCCACTAGACGTGCCGTGTACCTGGCAATGCCTCTATCTACATTGAATTTCACTGTGAAAACCCATCTACAGCCAACAACAGTAGCTTCGTCAGGAAGTGGAGTGAGCTCCCAGGTCTCACGATCTCGAAGTGCAGCCATCTCGTCCTCTATAGCAACCCACCATTTTGGATGAAGCATAGCTTGCTGGTAGGTAGTGGAGATCTCTGTAGCTGACAAGGCAGAAGTAAACTGGACAAACGACTTTGCAAGATGAGCACTGGGAAGATCACTTGTAACGTGGTAGCGACCACAAGAGCGTGGAGCCTTCCTAATAGTAACAAGAAGATCGTCAGTAGCATCAGGCATTGTAGAGTGACTTGTGGGACCATCGTCAACAGGCAGATCAGTGGGGTCAACATGCACCTGTGCAGGAGAGTCTGGTGGCGTAGACAGAGATGGCCTTTGCAGAGTTAAGTGAGGTCTACTGTACATGCGCATCGGGCCATGTAGCTTCTCAAAATCATCCACGGACTCCCTGGAATCTAAAGTAAGAGGCGGGAGAGTCAAAACAGGAATATCCTCAAACTAGACAAGGGGGAAGGGGCATTGGGGTAGGTGCATCTGAAGTAGACATCCGGTGGCCCCTTATAGAAAAATAAGACACCTCATGAAACGTGACATCCATGCTAACATAGTGTCACCTACCAATGGGATCATAACATTTGTAGCATTTCTGGGTGGCACTGTAATCCAAAAATACACACTTGACCACACAGGGAGCAAGCTTGTCTTTGCCAGGATCAAGAATGTGAACAAATGAAACACAATCGAAAACATGAGGCACAGCAAACAAATCTCTATCTAGATACAATATCTGATAGGGAATCTGCTCATAAAGGACCGAATTAGGCATCCTGTTGATTGGGTAGTAAGTAGTCAAAACGATGTCTCCCCAGTAGGAAGATGGAATATTGTGATGTATGAACAATGTCCGGGCCACGTCTAAGAGATGTCTGTGTTTCCTTTCTGCCACACCATTCTACTGGGATGTATGGGAGCAAGAGGTTTGATGGATGATGCTTAGGGAGCTGTAGAACTGGGCCAGTCTCTTGATGCAAAACTCAAGTGTATTGTCGATTTAACAATCTTTACAACTGTAGAAATTTGAGTTTTGATTTGATTAATTAACATCTCAATCGTATTTCCTGCATTCGACTTACTACGAAGCAAAAAGGTTCATGATAATATGGAGAAATCAACGACCGCCAAGTAGAAGCGGAATCCTTGCCTGTCTAGACTACGACTTGGGCCCATATGTCCATGTGGAGTAAGTCAAAACATGTAGATGACACAACTGTAGTGCTGGAAGAATAGCTGGAACGATGATGCCTACCAAGTTGGCAAGCGTTACAAAGAATATCAGTAGCAGGTGATAAATGAGGAACAACCCATCTTAGTCGATTTAGAGAGGGATGTCCCAGCTGACGGTGTCACTGAAGTGCTGTCCCTGCCTTGTGTGCCACATTGCCTGTCCAACAATTACCAATGGAGACTGAGTTAAGCGATATACACCTCTTTCCTCGTGTCTACCACAAATAGTGTTCCCTGTGAATTTATCTTGGAAAACATACCCCATATCATCAAAGATTGCTCTGTTGAGCTCTTTGGTAATCATGCTAATTGACAACAAATTGATCGAAAAATTAGGAACAAGTAAAACATTGGATAGCCTTAAGGTAGGGGATATGGTAACCTCCCTCTCGTCCTGAACCTGAGAAAGATGTCCATCAGCCACTTGAGCAGTTCTGCCAGGAGGAATATCACGCACCATGCGAAAGCACTCCTGGTCTCCACTAAGATGCCTAGATGCCCCGGAATCAATTAACCATCCATCATTTACAGAAGAAGCAAGAGCTGTAGTATCTAAAGTGGTAGACATAACAGCCTCATCCTCTTTCCTAACAATCCCATTGGCTTACTTTGTAGCTTTAGTCACAGTCTGAACATGACCTATCTTGCTAGAGAACATACCAGTGGCCCACTGCCTGCTACCCTGTCGACGACGGCGCTCCCTACCTCGTGTAGAAGGGCCTCCTCATTTATTCAGTTGACGTTGTTTGACATTATGGTCTTTGCCAAGACTGACTTCTGCTTCCATAACGGCCTCCATTATGAACTTAACAATTCCCAATGAACTCAACATGTCCAAAGGGAGCTAAACAACTTCTCATCAATCAATGAAATGAACTGATCCAAAGGCATCCATCAATCATATCCAATGAAACGAACTCATCAATGAAAAAATCCATATTCACGTCAATGAAACATTGGTAGATCTAGAAGAAATCTAATTCAGATTTGCATCGCTGACAAGAGGCTTCCTTGGATAGATGTTGGCCTTACTTGGGTGCAAGGAGAACACCTAAGGTGGCCTCAAAGAGACCTAGCCTCCCTCTCGCAACGATTGTAGGGACTGCAGTCCCTAGATCAGGGCAAGAAGCCTCTTACGATCGTTGCACAGGGACCATAGCATGCGCGCCACCTACTTAGGCTCGCCGTGCCGCCTGTCGCCACCGTAAATCGCTGCTGCAGAGCTGCTCCGGCTCGCCACTGCTCTGCTGATGGCTATCGCCGCTATTGCTGGCAGCCGTAGAGCGCTGCCAGCGCTCCTCAAGGCCACAACACTGCCGCTTGCTGCTGTAGCAGGTCCCATACCGTCGCAGCGCCGCTACTTGGGTCATTGCGCATTGCTGGAGAGCCACCCAACCAGTGCAGCAGGCCCCGCGTCGCTGTGTGGGCTGCTGCACGCTGTCAGAGCACCGTAAGGTGCCGCCGCTGTTGTCGAGGGAGTGAGGAGATTAGGATTCGGTGTTAGGGTTTAGGAGGCCTTGAGGGGTGGCATACTTAGAGCTACGGTCTAGGACCGATGCTCTGATATCAAATTGGATGAAATGATTCGAATTCCATTAGAAACCTTAGGACTCTCTTATATTGAGAGAGATCGAAAAGGTAGAAGTACATAAAAGCTCCTGATGAGTAAATCAAATCCAACAATCATACCACAATGAAAAAATAGAAATAGAAAATATATGCTAACAGTTGTAGATTAACAAACATGCGGCAGTTGGAAAAATAACCTTATTCAAGCTGTATGTAAACTTGATACGTTCAAGGGTGTAAGCACCTAGATCTTGGTGGGCATAGGCATGGGATGCTCATGGCTATAAATAAAATCAAATAATGATGCCACGGTGGTTGTGTTGAGGACACAAACAAGGATATGATCTCCAATGACATTACTAGAGAAAAGGTTTTGCTGCAACTAATGAAATATGAAGTAAGAGAAACATGTTTGATATTAATTGGGCTTGCTGTGGAGCAAGCTTACGAATGCTTCGGCCAAATATATGAGATATCAAACACTGATCATCATAGTAGTTGTACAGTCAGCATTATAGCCGGGTTGGGGAAGGACCAAGAAAGTGTTGGAAATAAACCATCAAGCATGATGCTCCATCGACTTTTGCAGAGACAACATTTGATACATCCAGACGGATCATGGGGGCAAAAGAATCCATCTAGTGAACCCTAATTAATGTGGTAAAAAGTTCCTTTTGATTTGGTATGACAGCTGGGCTCCAGCAAAATGATGTCCCACCTAAAAACGTTGAGATGAAAGCTTGTGAAAAAGCCAATATCTATGTGAAGTGACAGCATGGCATAGCACTTTTTGCATTGCCAAGATATTATTCTATGTTAATTCTGAAAGTACATACCCAAGTTTCCCTCAGTTGATGGAGATTTTACCCTGTATGAAGTGAACTAAATCGATGGTAACTGGTTTTGTTCCCTTGTTTAAAGATAAGTTGGGATGAAATAATAGGATTTTAGGCTATGCTTTTTCCGCTACCGGCAATGGATTCCCCACATGACAGATATTGTAACTACGTGTACTTATCTAAATAGTATTCAGTGTTTGATGGATCTTATATGAACTTCTTGTTACTCTATATCTGAAGAAACTTGGACTAGAATGGAAGAATACAATCATTCTATTCCCAAAAAGTTGCATGTGTAAAGCTTTATGTTGGGAGGATTCTAGGTTTATAACTGTGGGGTTTGGCGCATGGAGGAGCGTGGAGGCTCCTTGTGCGTGGGAAAAACAGTCCCATGTGAGGGCTGTTCACGTGTGGAACAGGGAGAGAGGAGCAGCAGCAGCAGCAGCCCTTGGCTGCTTGAAGGTGTTGGGTGGTGATGGAGAACCAGTGTTGGAGGTGGCCGGCTGCCTTGGAGGGTGGCTGGCTATGTGGGAGAAGAGGAGAGAGGAGAGGAGCCTTTGAAAATATTGGAAATATTATTGATTGACTCAAATTTATTACAAAAGAGAAGATTTTCTTTTATAGAGAGAACATATCCCACTAATTGGGAGACAAATATTATCTTCTAAAATAAGAACGATCTTTTCTCTAAAAACAAGCCAAATCCCAAACTATTTTCTAAAATAATTCTTCTAAAAATAGCTAACTTGACTCTAAAGCAAGACCTAAAATTAATCCCTTAGTCCCTTTAGCTGCCGGCTTTGCTGGGCCCTCTAGATGCTGCCACGTGATCCCTTATTCCTAACAATAACAAAAGAGAATGGTACTTTGGTATCGAGCAAATTAACTTGAAATTCCCTGTGGGGATCGACTCTCATCATTGACATCTAGATTGAGGTCTTTTAGACAGCCTTCAATCTAAATTTTAAGCTGTTACTCCTTTGGATTAACTATGGAAATCCCTGAGAAAGCTTCCAGTATCATGCAACCTTATAGTGGTAAAAGTGGAAGAGAATCGGTAGTGGGGTTCACATGGTATTGACTGGGCCATCGTTATATCTAGTGAGTTGAGTGTGATTTTGATCATATGGAAACATCAATACATAGAATGAGTATAGAGAAACCTACTTTGTGACAACGGCTGGAGTGGTCTCTTAATGATGATATATAGATATGATATAACCCCAGCAACATCCTTTTACTACTACTGGTACTCTAAAATCTTCAATGTGCAGGTGTAATGAGTGATGATTGAAATCTTCAGCTACCTGGAATTCTTCTTTTAACATTAACATGATCTTCTGCTTATTATGATTTTGTCATTTGATGCAGGTGGTGAGTCCCCAATGGCCAAGGGTTTGATTTAATTTCAGGTATATTTTCTAGCAGATGTTTGCACAGTGGTCTCTTCATTATGGATGATATTTTCCACCATCATCAAACTATGACTGCTCAATTTCAATCAAGCTGTATGGTCTACCGTTGATACAATCGAGGATTGTTTTTTTCCTAGTCGAAGCAAGAAGAAGGAACGGCCAGAAAGATGTCTTTATGGAGGTACTCCACTTCTCAAAGCCCTTGTGTTTTCTCTTGGCAGAATATAAAGGATATGTGCATGCATGTATATTTAGATGTGTTTTTATATAGTAATTTGCCCTGTCTTATGCAAAGTTTCATGCGTACGTGGCTCCAAGTGTACTGACATAGATGTATTGCAACAAGCTAATTGGGTACCGGATCTCATCCAAGATCCATGTAGTTTTGATGTGTGGTTATGTGCTTAATCTACATTGCTAGTTGAGAAGATGATATCAGTGGGGTGCATGTAGTATGGCCATGCACTGCTTTTTTTCACAGGCAAAAATCAAATATCGAACTCATTTGGTCTTTCTCAGATGGGGTGCGTGCCATTATGCACCATGTTCATATTGGTTTCATGGTGAGGATTTCCCCCCTGTGAAGTAAAAATCACGGTCTCAGATGAAAGATCATGTTTTACCACAAAGTTTAATCAATAATCATTCAACAGATCCAGGTTTACTCTTTTTCTGTCCTTTTAAAATTATATGACAGTATCAAAATTATCTGCCCATAAACAATTAGATTGCATTGAAAGAAAATGTTGAAGTATCTGTTCAATTGGTCTGTGTAAATGTTTTCTAGAAGAAGGAAAAGGATGTCTTTAAGTTCCCTTGTCATCTCTTTCATTCATCAGCCAAGACAAATAAGTGGGAAAGTAATATTATCTCTCCAACCAAAAGGATCACAAGAGAGATAGTTCGAACCCACTCAGTCTTTAGAGCTGAAGATGGTTGATGCAAGTTCTCTTTCTCCTGCCTTGGAAGAACTCAAGAATGCCTGTTCAAGCAAATTTCTCCAGTGCAAGTTTTCGTAATTGTAGAATTCATTCAACTTTAAAAGAATGAAATTATCCCCTCTTTATATAGAGTGAGGGGATCGTCATAGAATCCTAATCCTAACAAGGAAATAACTCATAACAAATCAAATCAAATCTTATCCCAAAAAAGAGAAAGAGATAAATCAAAATCACTATTTCCTAATTTTCTAATTTTAGAATATCTCTAATACCCTCTCGCAAGTTGGAGCGTATAATGTCCAACTTGTAGGAGTAAAACAAAATTAGGACTCCCCCTTTAGATGTAATTCTTGGGCTAGAGCAGGTAGTGAAATAGGTAGGTAGTATTCTTTCATCAATGAAAAACCTAACTCACTTGGAGTTAGAAAAAATATTGGTGAAGAGACCTCCAGGTAGGAGTAGCAGACAAGCAGGAGAGTGGGAGATGATCCTAAGAAGGCAAGTAGCTGTAGTTGCTGCACGACATTAAAAAATCCTTCTCTAGTGGAGAAGGTAAAACTTAGGTGGGGTATTTAGTCAAGCAGAGGAGAGGGGATGAGCATGACACTCAGTTCCCCCATCAATCATTAGAATTGTCGACATCAACTAGGACATGACTCAAAGCTTCAGTGAAATTCTTCGAAGTTGGTGCAAGTTGTGTTGTGAAATTGGTTGTGACATTAGTGGCTATTGCAACTGCAACAGTAGTGGCAGATGAATCTTTCTCCTTCGGAAGATGTTGGAGACAATCCATCTGGGTAAAGAGTGAACGGCTGATCAATAGATGACTCGGGCACTAGCTTCTCTGTGGTAGATAATTGGTTGGCCCAATTAGGTTTTTTGAATTTCTCCCAGCATCTTTTGGATGGGTGGTTTGTTCGTTTATAGGGAATACATGGGGAGAATAAGCGTTCGTGTTTGTGTCTAGCATAGAAGATCGTATGGTCATCTCACCCACTAGAGGTCGTTGGTGTAGAGGAGTCGTGATTGGTCAAAGCAAGAGAGGGTGGCTCATCAATTTCAATCTTCTAAAGACGATTGTAGATTGTCTCCAGATTTGGTACTGTGCTAGAAGAGAGGATTTGATCACTCATAGAGTGGTACCAGGAGCTAAGATCATTTGAGAACTTGTACACCTGCCATTGCGCATGCTGAAGGACCTGCCTATCGTAGTAGGCAAGTTTGTAGATAAGCTCCTTGAAAAGTACTTCGATGGTTGTGAAATACCTAATCAGGGTTATGCCACCCTAATTAGTATTCCAGATCCTTTACTATATGTTAACTAGGCGAGAATTGCTCATCTTTTGGTAATACCTCTTATTGAGTCTATCCCAGATCTCCTTTGTAGACTCCTTGTGGAGCATATTGGTGGCAATTGATTGGTTGATGTTGTTTATTAGCCAATTCATGACGAGAATGTTGTCCTTCTCCCACCTTTTGTATTTGATGCCATTTTTGGAGTCTGTAACTTTCTTCATTAGGATGTGTAGTTTGTCTTGCCCTCCCACAAAAGATGCAGAAGGCACGAGACCATACCATGTAGTTCGAGGAACTCGATAATTTGATTGTGGCTCCTTAAACAAGTATGAAGGTTGAGGTTTTAGCCTTTGAAGTCACAATAGTTGATTTTGCGTCAACCATCAAGACTCGTGGAGTTTCTTGTTGTAAAGTGGAAATGAGATTTGGCAAGCAGTCGGTTGCGTGGACTGACAGTAGTAGTAGTAGATTGGGTGATGCAAGTGCCCGAATTGGAAGCAAGGAGGTGATCGAGCGATCCATTCGAATTGAGTTCGGCTTGTTAGGTCGACCA
Organism: Thalassia testudinum; assembly: GCA_037157565.1. Taxonomy (NCBI): domain Eukaryota; kingdom Viridiplantae; phylum Streptophyta; class Magnoliopsida; order Alismatales; family Hydrocharitaceae; genus Thalassia; species Thalassia testudinum. Next base: position 43,402,250 of record JAZHRO010000030.1, read on the forward strand.
AATTGATTGTGTGGGGATCCTGGAAGTGAGGAAGTGCCTCATTGGTCAGAGTAGGGGTCGAATTTGGTGCTGTAGTTAGGTGTGGCATAGGAGAGGAGTTGGTCGACGGTGTTGGTGGTGCTAGGAGGTGCTTTAATGAGGGAGGTGCTACAATGGTGAGGAAAATGATTGATAGAGAGGGAAGGGTAGTGAGGTGGCGCTCATGGCCGTAGATAGAGGTGAAGCAACGATGGTTATCATAGATAGAGAGAGAAGGGGTGATGCATGCACCCCTAGGTAGAAGAGAGGAGCTGGCGACGCTTCTAGGTAGGCAGGGAAGAAGATTGGGTCCCAAGGTTAGACTTACTTTGATACCATGTGCGAACTTTTGTAATTATAGAATTCATTCAACTTGAAAAGAAAGAGATTATCTTCTTTTTATATAGAGAGGGGATTACAATAGAATCCTAATCCTAATCTTAACAAGATGATACGTAACAAATCAAATTAAATCATATCTATAAAAATAAAACGAGATAAATCAGACTTACTATTTCCTAATTTCTTAATTCTAGATTACCTCTAACATCTCCCAAGTATTGTAATTTGAATCCATAGACAGGGTGCCTCAAACTATCAAACTATGTTTGTACTATAGGTGCTGACATCTGCAATGCAAGGAGAGTGGATGCAGAGATTAGGGAGTGACTACCTTTGTTCATAAATCGGCAATCAAGGTGCTTAAGTCATAAGAAAAAAGAGCATGCAGGCATGTTTTCCCTCCCTTTAGAGCAGTATTTTCAGTATTGAAAGAACATCTTGATCAATATTCTAGGAAATGATACAATGTGGAAAATGTTTGCCTTTGCCACTAAAGTAGAAAAGGCAACCCCTTGCGTATGCAATTGGACAAACGGTTGACATTTAGTTAAAAGAAGACTGAAGGAAGAAAAGAGGAAGAAATAATAAATGCCATTGTAAAGTTCTTTATTTCCAAGAATGCCATCCTGTCTATTTCCATTAGTTACTCGGTAATGTCATTAGCGGAGATAAGTGGAATGACATTTTTGTAAATGGGGTCACTTTGCAATGACATTTATTTAAATATTGAGAAGGAGATGGAAATTGTGTAGGTACTAATTTCATGAGTTAGCAATGGCATCGATGTGAAAACCTATTACGTAAGGCATTTTAAACGGTCCTTGTTTAATTTGTCTAGCTTGAAGTTCGTGTAAAACTGACCATCATCTATGGGACCAAATTGATAATGATACTTATCTGAATTGGAACGGCAGTAAGTCCTGATCACTGTCCTTGTTGGCCAAAAGTTAAGGCGTTTGAAGTGATGTTTAACTTTACAAGCATGAGAGCCGATAATATGACATCAATTATTCAAATAAATGGTAGTCATGCTTTATCTTTCCCCTATTCGTGTGGAACGGAGACTCGTTACCAAAGTGCGGGTATCCAAGTGAATGGAAAATGCATGCATCTTTACCCAACTTGCCTAGAATGTCTCCGTTTATGATGGTGAAATAGTAAAGAAATATATAGTGTAACGTATTGTAGTTTTAACTAGTGTGTTTTAATTTTTCATTGATTGAAAATTAAAATATATCGATTGAAAATGCAAATACACTGAATGGAAATTAATTTTTCACCTAATGATTTTAGAATTAGGATTTATGAAAAGTGATTTTAGTTATGAAAAGTGATTTTTCACTTGGAAAGTGAATTTTCACCTTTGCGTTTAGGTTTTAGGATCTAGGGAACCAAAATCCTAAATCCAGAGGTGAAAAATTACTTTTTATGTGAAAAATCATTTTGTATTGATGAAAAATCAATTGAAACTTAAAATATATTAGTGTATTTTGATTTTCAACTCATGCAAAATTAAAACATATCAGTTGAAATTTAAAATACATTGATGTATTTTGTTGAGCAGTGAACGCATGTTGCAAAATATGTTGTAAATTTTTTTACTCGCACCATTCATGATAATATCACAAATGGACATTCTTGGTAGCTCCATTCATGGTAATATTACAAAGCTACATACAAAGGCGAATGGAAATATACATGCTTTATTTGGATGATATGTAGAAGGACCAACAAAGAAGACATTAGGAAAAATTATAGAACACGGGTATCTTTGGGATATGACCAGTTCCATTATTAACCGTATCCTTTCCATTTTGGAGCTCTTGCATCTTTGTCTTCCCACTGGAACCTTATATCTCACCAAAATCTTTTGCCTTGCCCTCTACCTCTCCAACTCCAACCCTCTCCCATGCATCTATCCTAGGTCTTGCCAAATTCTTTGGTCTCCTTATTAGTTCTTGATGAGGGGCAAAAAATGCCATCATATCCAAAACTTCGTATATGACCCAATAGAGGATCCGATTACCTGGTTACAAGGTACATAGGTGGAGCCAACACCCCCATCTTGCCTAAGACCAGTCGGATCCCAATTGACACCAGCCTAGCCTACTGAAAGATTGAGCGCATCAAGGGAAAGATACGATAAGATGGGCCTGATAACCTATACCCTTGCAACTGGCAACTAGCCTGACAATAAGGGTATTAGGGGCCATCAAGTGAGGGTTCCCCCAATGTTATAAATAAAGAGGGAAGCCTTCCAGTAGAAGGGGGGCCTCCTCCTCGGAGAGGGAGAGAAATCATGTAATACCGTGTAATCCTCGAAATTCTAGTGCATGGTTGGGGATACCATCCTCCCCTAGACGTACACCACTTGTGGTGGAATTGGATTACCAAATCCCCTTTCTTCTTTGTGAATGCTTGTTGATCGCTTTTCTACCCTCTTATCTGAAGGATGAATAGCTAAGTAGCGCTCCCTACGCTTACAAATCTTTTGGTGGCCTTATGAGGCCTATCAAATGGCACCGTCTTTGGGAACGTCAACAAAAGAGCCATTGCTTTCCAGAGCATCCGGTCGCTGGGAGGAAGGGCTCCTCTTGCGCCCTACCTCGACCTCCCTGAGTGAGAACTGTCGTAGCGGTCATAACCACCTGCGGTCTCACTCGCAGCTTCTCTCCCCTCGGAGGGGCTCGGTCGGGACGCCTTATCTTCATGCCCCAAAGACCTCGACTGGTCTCCCGAGGTGCCTAAGCTGGACCCTCCTTCCCTGAGGCATAGCCCAGGGAAGAGGAAGGAGTTGAGTTCGGTGGTCCTAGGTATATGCCCCCACGCGTACTGCTTACCTGCTCCATAAAAAGAAAATAGAGGTCCCCTACTGGAAGCGCTTGAAGAGCCAGTCAATGCCTAACGCAAAAGAATAGGTGGACCCTAGCTCATGCACCATACCCTCAAGAGTCGCTCTCGGGCAAAGTCGACGCTCGGCTGTCCCAAGAGGAGATCCCACCAGGTGCTTCCAGTAGTGCCTGCCCAGCGAGGGCCCGTGTGCGGATCGCTGCCTGGCTAGTCAGATAGACTGTTAGATCCTCTAAAGATGTGACGAGCAACTTCTAAGAGTGCAGTTGCAGGTAGCCAATGCAGCCTTCACAGCAAACTAAGAGCCAGGCGGGCTGACACCCCACCCAAGCGGGCAGGCGGTGTCATCGTTGTTCCCTATCCGGTGGACATCGCCACCAAAACCCTGGCAGTGATGCTCGCACTACCCGAGGTCCTCTCTTGTCGCCTGAGTGCATCGGTGTAGAGGTCAACGTAACCTCGGTCGACGTCACCCTAGGCAGTTGAGCCCCTCCTTCTAGGTCAACTCTCCCCAGGTACGTCTCTTCGATCTTCATCAGGGCGAGGGGGATATGACCAAGCCTCCCCGTGTGATCCGACAAAGCGTTTAAGCTTGCTTCTATGAAAGCTTCCCCAGTCAGGGCAGCCCTAAGCCCTTTGAATAGCACACTCCTCTGGCCATGCACCAAGCGGAGGTCTCTACGTGGTGCTTGGGATCGCCCGAGGTCTTCGCCTTCGGCTTCTCGGACGCGTCAGCACGAAGGCCGAGGCAACCTCTGGGAGCGACATTGCCCGAGACGGCTCAACAACCTGCATGACTTCAAGTGGCAACACTTGTAGCACTCTAAGACACTCAGGCCAAGCTACCTTTCAAGCCACCCCTTCTGGGTCGGCGCGCCCATAGTGCATCCACCACTCCGGTAAGAATGCCTTCCTCTCCTCCCGTTTGCCATTTCGGTCACGACCCTTTGGTAATCAAGAGAAGAGGAGAGTGGAAGGGAACAACCCTCCTCTGACCAGCTCGGACGAGGACAGGCACCTCGACCAGGTTGCCACACTTAAGGCGACCCGATCGACGGTAGCATTAGGCAACCCAGCTAGCTGACAACCAATGGACACCCATCATCAGACCCTCCTGAGGTGTTCTTGACCCCCTAAGAGGGTAAGAACAACACACTGAGGCGCGGCGGCTTGGCGCAAACCCCTTAGGGTTGAGTCAAAGCGACCCGAGAAGCTCACACAAAGAAAGAAAAAGGGAACCAAGTCCAAGTAATCCAACGAGGGGCTAACCTGACGAATTTGCCAAGTGACTTCGGGACCATAGCCAGGCTCTGCAGTCTAGGCATTCCCCACCTTCTCTTCTTGCCTCACAACGTTACCGAACTCGTCGAGGTGAGGGGGATTTCAATCCCTCCAATGATCTAGACCCCCCGAGGGGCCAACATGCCCAAAGACAGCCTCGTAAGGCTATCAGGGACCATGGTAAATGGCGAACTCGCCCCTCGAGGTCGGCCAGCGTTAGATACCCCTTGCGCATGCAATCTCCATCTCATAGGGAGCAATTCTGTAATCACCAAACTTGGTGTTTGAGGCCTCCATCCCACTGCAACGGTAATAAGAGGCCCGACCTGCCCTACCAAGGGCAAGGTCTCACCCCTCGCGTTGGTTGGCCGCTGTTTGCAAAAGGTGGCGATCGTCCCACGATCTTGCTCAGTAACTTGCCTCAGGGGAATGGCAGGGACTAAACATCGACCTGCTCAGCCACCGCCTGAGGTCGGCGCGAAATCAAGCGGATGGGTCTGACGTTCCTTATATTACCACCTCTTAAGGCCGATAAGTCACCTCTTAAGGTCAACACGTCTGATGTTCCTTATATTGCTGCCTCTTAAGGTCGGCAAGCCATCTATTAAGGTCGGCGTGAACTTGGACGGACGCGTTCAACGTTCCTTATATTGCTGCCTCTTAAGGCCAACAATTCACCTCTTAAGGTCGGTGCAAACTCTGACAGACGCGTCCGACATTCCTTATATTGCTGTCTCTTAAAGTTGGTAAGTCACCTCTTAAGGTTGACGCAAACTCGGACAGACATGTCCGACGTTCGTTATATTGCCGCCTCTTAAGGCCGGTAAGCCACCTTTTAGGGTCGACGTGAACTTGGACGGACGCATCCGATGATCCTTATATTACCACCTTTTAAGCCCGGCAAGTCACCTCTTAAGGTCGGCGAGAACTTGGACAGACGTGTCTGACGTTCCATATTTGGCCACCTCTTTAGGCTGGTAGGCCACCTCTTAAGGTCGGCAAGAATTCAAACAGACACGTTCGATGTTCCATATTTGGCTGCCTCTTTAGGCCGTCCAGCCACCTCTTAATGTCGGTGAGAACTCGGATGAACACATTCGACGTTCCTTATATGGCCGCCTCTTCAGGAGGGCAAGCCACCTCTTAAGGTTGGCGAGAACTCGGACGGACGCGTTCGACATTCCATATTTGGGCGCCTCTTCAGGAGGGCAAGCTACCTTTTAAGGTCGGCGAGAACTTGAATGGACACGTTTGACGTTCCATATTTGGTCGCCTCTTCAGGCCGGCAAGTCACCTCTTAAGGTCGGCGCGAATGTGGATGGACACGTCCGACGTTCCATATATTACCGCCTCTTAAGGCCGGCAAGCCACCTCTTAAGGTCGGCAAGAACTCGAATGGACCCATCCGACGTTCCATATTTGGCCGCCTCTTCATGCCGGCAAGCCACCTCTTGAAGTCGACGCGAATGTGGACGAGCACGTTTGACGTTCCATATATTGTCACCTCTTAAGGCCGGCAAGCAACTTCTTAAGGTCAGTGAGAACTCGGATGGATGCACCCGACGTTCCTTACATTGACGCCTCTTAAGGCGAGCCAGCCACCTCTTAAGGTCGGCATGAACTCAGACGGGTACATCCGATGTTCCTCACCTTATCCCCTCTTAAAAATGACAGGACACTTCTAAAAGTTGGCTCGAACTTAAGTAGACGCATTCGACATACGGTCGCCTCGTAAGACTCAATTAGCCACCTCTGAAGGTCGGCACATACGGGCCCGCCCAACGTTCCCTTGTATCGCCGCCTATTCAAGCTAACAGGCCATCTCTCCAGGTCGGTCGGGGCTCTGATGGCCCACAATCCTAAGAATTGTTGCTTCTTAAGGCTGGGAAAGCCACTCCCGACGGTTGGGATGAATTCAAGCAGAGGTAGCGACGCCCCGCTTATCAGCCACCAAAATGTCGTCCCTGGAGAATGGCGGAATCGGGCCTCCCACGCCCTACTATCCAATAACTATGGCGCTAGCTCCTCGGGCTGGTAAGGACTCGGGCCCATGTGCCTTAAGTTCAACACATCGCTTGCTGGCAAAGTCTTGGCCGATCCATCCTTAGAGGCACTCGCCCACCAAATCGAGCAGTAGGGGTTCAGGCCGCCTCACCCAACGATCATATCGGCCACTAGAGGCCAAATCGGGACCCTAACACCTCGTGCCCCGGGCGACACAACGTTACAGTGCAAGCTTGGCCCCCCGTGCTCCAAGCCTCGCCTGGCACGCCTCGGGACTTCTACTAGAAAGAGTCCAAACGCCAACCCTTGGTTCTTGTCGCCACCTTCCAAGGTCGACTCCCATTCATTGCCATCCCCCTAAGGAAGGCCTTGGGTGAGGGTCACCTACAATAGCGGACCCATGCAAAAATCTCCCTGCACTTGCCCTGTCTGGGGGCACTGACAGGCGGGCACATACCTGGCGGTATCACACCCCGTCACCGTAATGACAAAACTGACCCATGTCCATGTGAGTAGGCCCAGCAGCAGGATGGCTGCGTCTAGGGAACGACCAAGTCACCAACCGCCTTCATAGATATAGCCGGTCGCTCGGCGATCAACTTCTAGGTCCTTGGCTCAATAGAGAAGCTGGGGTGACAGATTGCGGATTCAACAACCGGGTCTGAGCTAACTCTCACAGGAATTTGGCTAGGCTTTTCAACCTCGGTCACTTGATTCTATCCTGACGCCGTCGCCTAGCTCGTCCAGGAGAACGATCTCCCGAGAGAAGCGGCGGTCCTGGGCAGGGCACTCGCACAAGCTTCACCAGTAAAGCCTGCCTCAAGTCTCCCTCGTCAAGGTTAGGTGCCCAGGCACTTCTGCCCGACCCCCATGCAGGATACGTAGCGAGTACTACTAAAGACAGGCTTGTCCCAGCTAAGGGGCCTCCCAAGAGACCCAATTGAACATCCCCCAGAGGGAGGGGCATGGCTTCGTAAGAGGAGCCCTAACTCCCCTTGGCTAGGACAACCACAACCCCTTCACCCTCGGGCACTAGGAAGAAGGGCCTGGGTGGCACAGGCGTAGCCAGAGCACCCTCTTAACTCTGCCTAGGCAAACCCTGCCAAGCGGCAACTAATTGCAAAGAATGCACGAAGGACAGGGGTGTATGATGAGAACCTTATCATAAACCCTAACTAGCACAATCTAACCCAGATATGCGAGAAAAAAGCTCCTACATGACCCAAAGAAAGGCTTAACTCAGAAAATTTTGAGTTTAAGAATAAAATAAATCATAAGGGGTAAAACTGCAATTTCACCAATGCAGTTTGCAAACAGGGTAATTAAGGGTCCAAACACAAGTCAAACAAGCTTAACAAGAAAGAAAGTGGGATGATCTGATCTAAACAAGGGTTATTGCAACTTCCAGGAATTAAATGACATTCTGTAACCCTAAAACAAATCCACTTCAATTCACGTGGTTCGAGGCAGGATAAAAATCAACTAGATCTGATCTAAATAAGGGTTATTGCAACTTCCAGGAATTAAATGACATTCTGTAACCCTAAAACAAACCCACTTCAATTCATGAGGTTTGAGGTAGGATAAAAATCAACTAAACCCTTTAAAATTCATAGAAAAATATTCTCCAGGATTTAGAACCTTCAATTTGGCCTTAGAAACCTATTTTGACCTAAAAAGAGAACCATGCCCAATTAATAACTTAATTTGGGTTTTTACACAAATTGGCCGGTCAAATATGGTCCAACCTAGAATTTGGGTTTTGACCCTCATCTTTTGAAACCCTTGCATTTAGGCCCCCATCTTTTCATCTTTCTTTGCAGAATGGTCCTCCCTGCAACTTCTGCGCAACGCCATACTCCGGCGACCTTGCGCGGAGCATGTTTCCGCGTAGAGCAGGGTTACCGTCCTGCAAAGCAGAAGCAGGGTTCCTTACGACGTCCTCCGTCGCAGGGACTCGCCCATGCCCTCTGCCGACCACCATACCTTCCGTGCGAATGCGCGGAAGGTATGGGTATCATCTTCGGCCTTACTCCGGCAAGGCTGACACGACGCCAGCTCGCCCCTCCCTCTGCGCCAACCCCTTTATAAGAAGCAGCACACCTTGCTGGCTTCGGCAAGCTTTTCTTTGACGGAGAAACCCCCTCCCTTTCATCCCTTCCTCCTCCGTCAGAAGGCCCGAAGCTTCCGGTGACTTCCTCCTCTTCCTCCTCGTCGCTCTGCTGCCCTACCTGCAGTAGGATTTGCCTTGCTCCATCGTCCGCACCGGGATGTACCCACCGGTGCCCTCCACCTACTTCCTCGTCGCCGCACTCCTCCTCCAGGGCTTCTTCTTCTCCAGCTCCGGCAGATACGAGCCAGCTGCTCCGCCCTCCCACTTCGTCTAATACTTAGGTAAATAGCTTCCTCTCCATTTCCCTTGCATTTCCCCCCTTTTAAATTGCCCTGTCGACCACCCGACTACCACTGTCCAGACCATCCTCTCCACCTCCGATCACCCCCTCTGGCGAGACCATCTCACGTCCACAGACACCCTCGCACCTCGCCGACCACCGCACAAGCTCCTTCACACTCCACTCTACCGATTCCCCATCTTCATTTACTGCCAAACGCCACCCGACCACCCCCAAACAAACCCACCTCTCCGGTCATAGTCTGACCTAGGGCTACCTCCACACACGCCCTCGCGCCTCGTTGACCCCCTCACTGTCTTCGCCGCACTCCGGCGAAGCCTCCCCTATATTTTGACTGGGCCATGAGGCCGTTTGTGTGATTTCAGGTGTGCGCCCCTCGTCGCCATTGACGACGAGTTGCAGCAGCTTCACTTGCAGCTGCAGGCGCTTTCCAGCCCAGGTTCACGTCCCAGGTTGCGCGGGTTGCCTCTGCGAAGGCACCCAGGTTTGCAGCTGGGGCAAAGACCTTGCAGGCTGCTGCAATTGGCCGCAGGTAGCTTGCCTGCGGGCGCCGATTTGGGAGGTGGGACTTTAGTCCCACCTCGAAAGTGCGCGGCCAAGTGCCCGCACTTAAATTGAAAAAGTGCCTAAGGCTATTCGCCTTCGAACACAGGGGTTAGGTCCCTCTCCCGCATGCTGTGCGCCACACGCTCGCTTGCTCTTGCCCGTGCTCACGCCACGCGGTCCTGGGCATGATCCGATTACTCAAACCGCGCACTCCTCGCCCACCACCGCACGCCGGTGGGCTTGGTCCCGGGCACGATACCTGCACCCGATTACCTGGCTCTGGGAGAGCGGTCCTAAGAGAGAAATCTGACAAAGAGAGAGATGCGGGGAAGGGTAGGGGTAGGTTTTGCTCTAACCCTTGTGTGAGCGTGCAGGAACAGAAGAAGAAGGGAAGCGACCGAAGCCTTAGCTGCTCAGGGCAGCTGAAGAAGAAGAAGCGAAGGAGAGAAACAGAAGAAGAAGAGAAGGAAGGCACTGTAGCAAACCTACAGTTAAGTCGTCTGACCACTGCATCAGACGACGGAAGGGCAGCGGCCAGAACAGAAAGAAGAGAAAAGAAGAGGAGCTGTAAGGGAAGAAAAGAAAGAAGGAAGCAGAGAAGAAAAAGAAGAAAAGAGAAAGAAGACATAGCCGCAAGCAAGGAAAGAAAGAGAAGAACAGAAGAAAAGAAGCAGAAAGAAGAAGGTTGAAGAAGAAGAAGAAGTCAGAGAAGAAGAAAAAGATTACCACAGCCGTAGAAGAAGAAAAGAAAAGAAAGAAGAAAGGAAGACTCTGCAGGAAAAAGAAGAGAAGATTAGCTGGAAGAAAAAGGATAGAAAGAAAAGGAAGAGAGAAGAAGAAGAAGCCAAGAGAACTCTCTCTCTCTCTCTTATTTTTGTAACATAATAGAGAACTTAATTAGATTTCTCGAAGCATAGTTGCTCCCTGAGTTCGACCTCAGGAAAACCTTGTTCCGAGTAAAAAAAATTTTGTAATAGTAATCTGGTAGCTGTCTTATTACATACTATAACGACTGTAACTTAAAGTATAATAAACGTAAACAAGCCAACTGGACACTATTCTTGGCGCCGTTGCCGGGGAGCAACGGCTATTCTAGAAGCTATAAAGTCTCTATTTGTGAGTTTCTAATAATCTCTTTTATCTTTTGTGTGCAGGTACAGGAAAATCAAGAAGCAGCCGCACAACAACTACTCCAAGGACAGGTAACTTCTATCCTCTCACTATTAACCCCTAAATTCTAAAGTGGAAGAAAAAGAAAAGAATAAACAATATAGGTATAACCTGTTTTTCATATCTAGTAACAACTGCATATTTTCAAACCACTATTCCTGCACACACTATTAAGGGTATTCAAGGGCTAACACTTTCTTGCCTGAGCCCTAATTACCTAACAAGGAGTTAACTGGACCAAGTAGAGCCAACATAGGAATTAACACTAGGGTTTTAGAGACACACTCCTTAATCAAGAATTGAGAAATCCCAAAAGAAGTGTGCCTAAGCCGTTGATTGAAAATACCTATTCAGAAAAACCCTAAGCAATTGGCTCTCTAAAAACACTTGAACCCTAAAAAAAAAATAAGACCTAATAAGCTCTCAAAAGAACTAGCAGGTGAAGTTGACCCCTTGGATCAATCAACCTTCAACTTAGGTCACTCTTTGCACTCAAAAAGCCTAAAGTTCAAGTGAAAATCTAAGCACCTTGATCTTAAATTAAAAGTGGTAGACTTAAGAGGTCAAGATCCCCATTCTGGTCTACCTGGAATCTCAGTGACAAGAGAGGTCGGGTGGGGGAAGCCCTGTAACTCGTGGGGACGCTCTACCGTGTAGGGGTCTTCGCGAGACTCACCCTCTCTGGCTGCCCAGGTAATTCTCAGGTGGTCGATCTTATGATCAAGGGGTCCATCTGCCCCGCATCTCTATAGTCACCCAACATTTTGGGTGTCTCGATTGGGTCCAGCATCTGCTAAACTCATCTCTTCCAACAGTGTATGTTTGGTAGGAGGTCCTTGAAACCTCCTTTAGAACTTCACTCTCCTCGAGGCCGAGCCTCAGTACCCTTGTTCGAGAAAACAACACCTCACATCGACCTCTCCTCCGACTCCGAACCCAACTCACCTTCTTCTTCCACAATGGCTCAGCCAGTTAAGGAAGAGAACAATCTGGAGCACCAGCTTCAGCGACTCAATGACCTCTTTCAGAACTTTGTGCACCCACCGCAGCGTCCTATGATGTGGGACCATTATAATCCTGCTGCGGTGGTTATTGAGCCTCAAGTCAGAATCCCGACTGGAGGTCCTAATTCTGAGTTAAAGCCCAATATGATTCATGCCATACCCAAATTCCATGGGCTTAATTCTGAAGACCCCTTCCAGCACATCAAACAACTAAAGCATCTGGCCCAGACTTTTGGGTCAGATGCACAAAATTGGGACATTCTCCTCATGAAGATGTTCTCCTTCTCCCTTAAGGATAAGGCCGCTCATTGGTATCAAACACAGACCCGGCTGATCAACAATTGGGAAGAACTTCAGTTCGAATTTTTGAAGTTCTTTCCCGTTGGTCGGACCAATGCCTTGCGCTATTAGATTACCCACTTCACTTAGCAAACGGGAGAACCTCTCCATGAGGCATGGGATCGCTTTCAGGATCTCATGGGGAAGTGCCCCCATCACGGAGTTCCTAAATGGGAACAAGTCCAGTCTTTTTGCCAGGGACTCCGTGAGGATATCAGGCTTTTCGTCAATGCAACTTGCGGAGGGAATATCATGGGTCAACATGAGGATACCGTGTGGGAGATTCTCGAAAACATGCGCGAGAACTCCATCAATAATGACTCCATGGGACTATTCGACAGGACGAATACCCGCGCATCGACGAACCTTAGGGGAGCACACGAGATGCAGGGCCTGTCCGCATCAGTTGACCTGGAACTAATGGCCAGTCGATTGGACAAGGTCTCCATCATTGAGAAGAAGGTGGACGAGCTGACTCAGCACTTGCAGCGAGCCACCTCTGCGCATAGCTCCTTTGCACAGTCTCCTTCCACACGGGAGACTGTGCAAAACATTCTCCACCGACCTTCTCCTGGGATGGATCCATATCCACCCCCATCTGATTCTCGGATCGGAGGGTCATCCGATCCTTTCTATACCAACCAGGGGAATTCCATTCCCCCATTCTCTAATTTGTTGGAGGTTCCTCAGACATGCGAGGACCTCAACGCCGTCAAGAATGATCCATTCTCCAACACCTACAACCCTGGATGGTGAAACCATCCCAACTTCCAGTGGGCGGGAAATTCCCAAACCCAGAGACCACCCTTTCAGCTCCGTCCACAACCCCCTCGTCCTTACCAGCCGCCTTAGCCTCGGCCCAACCCGACTTTTTCATCAGGGCCAAATCAGGACCAAATGTCCCTCATCCTTCAGACTCTGGCTGACATTCAAAGAACGAATGCGGCTATTCAGAAACAACACAAGGACGAACTTACAGAGGTTCGAAATCAACTGGCCCAGTTGGCAAATTCTCGCCAACCAGGCACACTTCCTTCTCAACCTCTTCCTAATCCGAATAACGTGCCAACCCACCGGCGCATTATGAACCCAAACCTGGGCCAAGCACATGATTTATCAGGCCCCCTCTATTCCTTCACCCGACGGGATGGAGGCTTCCACTTCCTATGCGAGCTATTAGTAGCAACCCATCCTATCCAACCTTAACCAAAACCAGGCAGGACTAAATTCTGTAACGACCCGTAGTGGTAAGGAAACCCAAGATCCACCCTATCCAAACCACTCCAAGCCTGGTAGTGATCCCAACCCTAGGACAATAATCCAGGACGTTCCTATCCCTGTCCCAGATCAAAGACCTGGACCTATCTTAGAAGAACCAACCAAGGTTTCGTTTCCCGAGACCTTGACCAAGGGAAAGAAGACAACCAAGCCCGTGGCACTTGAAGAGGACTTGGTCAAGCTCTTTGAGAAGGTCCAAATAAACATCCCCTTGATGGATGCAATTCGCCACGTACCGGCTTACGCACGATTCTTAAAGAATGTGTGTACACCTCAGCGTAAGCCGTGAACCAAGAGTGGGAGTCCAATTGTAGTATCAGAGCAAGCCAGCTCTGTAATCCTAAGCAGGCTCCCACCTAAGGCAAAAGATCTTGGTACTCCCCTGATTTCCTGCAAAATAGGGGATACCCAATTCGACAGAGCATTGTTAGACTTGGGTGCTTCCATAAATCTGATACCCACATCCTTACTTAAACACCTAGAAGAATCTGACCTAAAACTAACTGAGGTGACACTATAATTAGCAGATCGATCTATAAAGTCACCTAAAGGGATTCTCGAAGATGTTATTGTAAGGGTGCAGGATTTCTATTTCCCTGTAGACTTTATAGTCTTGGACATGGACGCACCTGAGAACCTTAGGGATACACCGATCATTCTAGGGAGACCTTTCCTGGCTACTGCTAGAGCCAACATCAGCTGTGAGGAGGGCCAAATAGAGCTCAAATTTGGAAATCAAACCCTAAAAATTGATATATTTAAGGCCCAACAAGGAATCAATTGCGATGTCATCGAACAGATTTGTGATATCAGGACTTTGGTTAATGAAATGCATTTTGAGAATGACCTGATCATACCTCATCAACCACAGAAAGATCTTGAACTGCAATTAGAGGAGTCAAATCCAGATTTAGACAGATCCATAACTCCTACCCTTGAACCTCACATCTACCCTGAACCACCCGCTGCTGCTGATAACCCCGTCCTTGAACTGAAACCCCTTCCCGACTATTTGAAATACATCTTTCTGGGTTCTAATCAGACCCTTCCTGTGATTATAAATTCCAAACTTACTCCCGAACATGAATCCCGTCTGATTGCTGTTCTCCAGCAACATCGCAGAGCCATTGGATGGACTCTCGATGATTTGACTGGAATAAGTCCCTCTTATTGCACACACCATATTTATTTAGAAGAGGGTGCACGGCCTTCCCTTGAAATGCAGAGACGTTTAAACCCCAATCTGCAGGAGGTCGTGAAAAAGGAGATCATCAGGTGATTAGATGCAGGGATCATCTACCCGATCTCTGACAGTCGTTGGGTGAGCCCCATTCAGGTTGTGCCTAAAAAGGCAGGGCTCACCACCATTACGACTGAAACCAGAGAAGTCATACCTACCCGATTAGCCAACTCGTGGAGAGTCTGCATAGATTACCGACGTCAATTCCTCCACGAAGAAGGATCATTTCCCACTACCTTTCATCGATCAGATTCTCGAGAAATTAGCGAGAAATCGATTCTTCTGCTTTCTTGACGGGTACTCCGGTTATAACCAAGGAGCTATTCATCCTGAAGACCAAGAGAAAACCACGTTCACCTGCCCCTTCGGAACATATGCATTCCGAAGGATGCTGTTCGGTCTCTGCAATACATCCGCGACTTTTCAGCGGTGCATGCTTGCCATATTCTCTGATATGGTAGGTGATTATCTGGAAGTTTTCATGGATGACTTTTCAGTTTTTGGGGCATCATTTGATGATTGCCTCCAGCACTTGCTTCACATACTCAGGCGCTGCATCGACGTTAATTTGATTCTTTCCTGGGAAAAGAGCCATTTTATGGTGCTTGAAGGGTCCTCCTAGGAAATCTGATTTCTGAGAAGGGCATTCAAGTGGATCGAGCCAAGGTTGATCTAATCTCTCGCCTTCCTATGCCTAGCTCGATCAGGGACATCCATTCTTTTCTGGGGCACGTCGATTTTCCCGTCGTTTCATTTCTGATTTCTCGAAAATCGCGCGCCCCCTGATGACTCTTCTCTCTAAGGATGTGCCCTTTGAAATCTCCAAGGAATGCACTCAAGCCTTTGAGAACCTCCGTGATCGAGTCACCCAGGGCCCGATCCTACAATCTCCTGATTGGTCTCAACCCTTTGAGATCATGTGCGATGCGTCTGATTTCGCTGTAGGAGCAGTTCTGGGGCAGAAAGTTGACGGGAAACCCGTGGTCATCTACTACGCTAGCAAGACACTTGAGGCTCAGCGTAACTATACAGTTACGGAGAAAGAGCTACTAGTCGTAGTATTTGCCCTTGAAAAATTTTGATCTTATCTTCTGGGTTCCCACGTCATCATCTACTCGGATTACACGGTTGTGAGGCATCTCCTTGCCAAGAAGGACGCGAAGCCCCGACTAATCTGATGGATCCTGCTGTTGCAAGAATTCGACCTTGAGATTCGCGACAAGGCGAGGAGACAAAATGTGGTAGCTGACCATTTGTCCCGCCTTCCTTCTGAGATTATCAACCCTTCTGGACCCATCACGGATCATTTCCCTGATGAGCACATGCTGACTATTGGTACTAGACTTCCATGGTTTACCGATATAGTAAACTACTTGGCATCTCATCATATCCCGTCTGATTGGTCGAAGGCCACGAAAGACAAGTTGCGCTCTGACGCCAAGTATTACATTTGGGAAGATTCGTACCTCTTCCACATAGGTGCCGACCAAATCATCCGGAGATGTGTCCCAGAAGATGAAGTCAATGATATTCTTTCATTCTTCCATGACCAGGCATGCGATGGCCATTTCTCTGGGCACAAAACCGCATCGAAAATCCTTCAGCGTGGCTTTTATTGGCCCACTCTGCTCAAGGATGCATACAATCACTGCAAGGCATGAAGTCGTTGCCAAACTTTGGGCAACATGAGCCATTGCGACATGATGCCTTTGCAGTCGATTCTCGTATGCGAAATCTTTGATGTTTGGGGCATTGATTTTATGGGCCCCTTTCCTGTCTCGGATGGTTTCGAATACATTCTGCTGGCTGTGGACTACGTGTCCAAATGGATCGAAGCCATACCGACCCGAACCTGTGATCACAAAATCGTTCTCAAATTCATTCATCACAATATCTTCTCACGGTTCGGGATTCCTCGTGCTATCATCTCAGACGGGGGGACCCATTTCACGAATGCTCAGTTTAGGTCACTGATGACCAAATACGGGGTGTCTCACCGAATCTCTACTCCTTATCACCCCCAGACTAATGGTCTAGCTGAGCTGTCAAATCGAGAGATCAAGAAAATCCTGCAGGTCACTGTTCGGCCTGATAGGAAGGACTGGTCGCCCCGACTTCCGGAAGCCTTATGGGCCTATAGGACCTCCCACAAAATCCAATTAGGCATGTCTCCCTTTAGACTGGTGTATAGGAAGGCGTGTCACCTTCCCGTCGAACTAGAGCCCAACGCCTATTGGGCAGTACGGAATTGTAATCTAGATCTTTCTAAGGTTGGAACCCACCGAAAGCTTCAAATCAATGAGATCGATGAACTACGTCTTGATGCGTACGAGAACTCGCGGATCTACAAGGAGCGGGTTAAAGCCTTCCATGACAAGCACATCTCTAGAAAGATCTTTCATCCTGGTTAGAAGGTCGTACTCTTCGATGCCCGACTCAAACTTTTCCCTGGGAAGCTGCGATCCAAGTGGATCGGACCATACTTGGTCCGACAGGTTTTTGGAAATGGAGTCGTCGAGATCAGTCCACTCAGCCATGATTCCGAACCTTTCATCGTGAACGGTCAGAGACTCAAACCGTTCATTGATGTAACCTCTACTGATTTGGCTGAATCATCATTTATCCTCCATTTTTCCTAAGCACATTGTGCCCAGCCGATGGTGTAAAACTCAGCGCTCGACAGGAGGCAGCCCGTCATTCTCCTTGAAAACCTAAAACCTTTTCTAACATCTTTGTGCACTTAAGGTTCACCCTTTAGGACAACCGACTCCACCTCAGATGCTTGCATGTGAGATTAGAAATCATCCGCAATAGTCACCCCGACCCATTTACTCATCAAAATATCTGTCCTAATGTATGAACTAAGTTGAATAAAAATCCCTAAGTTATAATGAGGACATTGCAAATCTTAGGCATGTGGGGTATGAAAGTGCAAAAACTTATAAGAAAAGGTTTTAAACAAAAAATTCACATATCCCAAAAATTCCATAAAAATTAAAAAAAATTTTTTTTTTGAAAAAGAATAATAAAATGAGAGGAGTAAAGAAAATTTTGAGAACTCTACAAAGGAGGAGGAGAAGAAAAAGAAACAAAATGAAAAGGAGCACAAAATGAAAGAAAAGTGATAGTCATTAGTAAGAAATTAAGGAATTAACTTAAGTTCTAGACCTCATTCAGGAAAAGAAATGGAAAGTGCACAGTGAGATTGGAAAGAATGCGAACTTTAGGCATTTTTGGATAGACTCTTAGTACCCATTAAGATCTAAACATTCCTCGAGAGGTTGAGGAAAATGAAAAGCTTAAGTATTAGGTCCAAGACTTAGGGAGCATTTGGTCTCGTTAATTAACTTTTGGTTTACGGGACTCGGTAACTTAAGCACCCTAACCTCGCACAGCCTGGTTCAGTAAGCGTAAAAATCAAAATCACGCAGAAGCGTCGCAAAAATTCTGAAAATGACACCTAAAGTAGGAGCGGCCGATCAACATAAGTTGATTTGGACGAGTTCCCAGCGCGGAGAGGTGGGAAATTCCCCTCGAAGATGCGTAACAAAATATCATCTCCTCGGTGCTTGTCTCTTAGAATATTTACATATCCTACTGGGGGCATGTAAGCACTTTGCTGGTTCAGATTCCATGGATGACATTATCACGAAATGTTAATTGTCAGGGTTTGGATTCGGCCACGGAACACCATGGATGAGATTATCTCGAAATCTCAGTAGTCAGGGTTCTGGGGGTTACCATGGGCGGTGCTATCTCGAAGCATCGACTGCCAGGAATCCTTGAGGATTGATGATGGGGACAACGAATCTGATACAGACTGTGTTGAAAAGCCAATCCTAAGCTAGAATTAAAAAGAAAAAGAGAGAGAAAACTCTCCAAACAGATAAATCCTCTACCTCTCTTTCTTACAAAACGCACTGCAAACTGAGCCAAGGCTAAAATTATCTCAAGCACGGATGCTTTAACCACAAAATCCAATAAACCTTAGGTTAGTTCTTGTAGGCCTTAAAAACCTTTGTTAAGGACTGAGGCTGAGGCTAGACAGATCTGGATCTTGGTTGGTATTACAGTACCTTTTAGGCCTATGGTTGGCATTCTAACCTAATCTAATTTGCGAAAGAAAAAACACTTATCTGAAATCATTAAGAACTTTATGGTCTAGAGCAAGGGTCGAAACCTTAATATTTTGCTAAGGACTAGCAAAAGCTAGGCATGGGGTTATGATGAGAACCTCATCATAAACCTTAACAAGCACAATCTAACCCAGATATGCGAGAAAAAAGCTCCTACATGACCCAAAGAAAGGCTTAACTCAGAGAATTCTGAGTTTAAGAATAAAACAAATCATAAGGGGTAAAACTGCAATTTCACCAATGCAGTTTGCAAACAGGATAATTAAAGGTCCAAACACAGGTTAAACAAGCTTAACAAGAAAGAAAGTGGGGTGATCTGATCTAAATAAGGGTTATTGCAACTTCTAGGAATTAAATGACATTCTGTAACCCTAAAACAAACCTACTTCATTTCACGAGGTTCAAGGCAGGATAAAATTCAACTAAACCCTTTAAAATTCATAGAAAAATATTCTCCAGGGTTTAGAACCTTCAATTTGACCTTAGAAACCTATTTTGACCTAAAAAGAGAACCATGCCCAATTAATAACCTAATTTGGGTTTTTACACAAATTGGCTGGTCAAACATGGTCCAACCTAGAATTAAAATTCACCATTAAATTCGTTAGGTTCAAATTGGTCTTGCATAAAAACTTGAGCTTAAAAGAGACCTCCTTTACCGACTTTACAATTTGGTCTTCTTCATTTACTTTTTGACCCTCATCTTTTGAAACCCTTGCATTTAGGATCCTATCTTTTCATCTTTCTTTGCAGAACGGTCCTCCCTGCAACTTCTGCGCAGCGCCATACTCCGGCGACCTTGCGCGGAGCGTGGCGCCGTGTAGAGCAGGGTTACCGTCCTACAAAGCAGAAGCAGGGTTCCTTACGACGTCTCCGTCGCAGGGACTCGCCCATGCCCTCTGCCGACCACCATACCTTCCGTGTGAATGCACGGAAGGTATGGGTATCATCTCCGGCCTTACTCCGGCAAGGCTGACACGACGCCAGCTCGCCCCTCCCTCTGCGCCAACCCCTTTATAAGAAGCAGCACACCTTGCCGGCTTTGGCAAGCTTTTCTTTGACGGAGAAACCCCCTCCCTTTCATCCCTTCCTCCTCCGTCAGAAGGCCCGAAGCTTCCGGTGACTTCCTCCTCTTCCTCCTCGTCGCTCTGCTGCCCTACCTACAGTAGGATTTGCCTTGCTCCATCGTCCGCACCGGGATGTACCCGCCGGTGCCCTCCACCTGCTTCCTCGTCGCCGCACTCCTCCTCCAGGGCTTCTTCTTCTCCAGCTCCGGCAGATACGAGCCAGCTGCTCCGCCCTCCCACTTCGTCTAATACTTAGGTAAATAGCTTCCTCTCCATTTCCCTTGCATTTCCCCCCTTTTAAACTGCCCTGTCGACCACCCGACTGCCACTGTCCAGACCATCCTCTCCACCTCCGATCACCCCCTCCGGCGAGACCATCCCACGTCCACAGACACCCTCGCACCTCGCCGACCACCGCACAAGCTCCTTCACACTCCACTCTACCGATTCCCCATCTCCATTTACTGCCAAACGCCACCCGACCACCCCCCGAACAAACCCACCTCTCCGGTCACAGCCTGACCTAGGGCTACCTCCACACGCCCTCGCGCCTCGCTGATCCCCGCACTGTCTTCGCCGCCCTCCGACGAAGCCTCCCCTGTATTCTGACTGGGCCACGAGGCTGTTTGTGTGATTTCAGGTGTGCGCCCCTCGCCGCCATTGGCGACGAGCTGCAGCAGCTTCACCTGCAGTTGCAGGCGCTCTCCAGCCCAGGTGCGCGTCCCAGGTTGCGCGGGTTGCCTCTGCGAAGGCACCCAGGTCTGCAGCTGGGGCGCAGACCTCGCGGGCTGCTGCAATTGGCCGCAGGTAGCTTGCCTGCAGGCGCCGATTTGGGAGGTGGGACTTTAGTCCCACCTCGGAAGTGCGCGGCCAAGCACCCGCACTTAAATTGAAAAAGTGCCTAAGGCTATTTGCCTTCGAACACAGGGGTTAGGTCCCTCTCTCGCACGCTGCGCGCCACGTGCTCGGTCGCCCTTGCCCGTGCTCACGCCACGCGGGTCTGGGCAGGATCCGATTACCCAAACCGCGCACTCCTCTCCCACCACCGCACGTCGGTGGGCCTGGTCCCGGGCACGATACCCGCACCCGATTACCCGGCTCTGGGAGAGCGGTCCTAAGAGAGAAATCTGAGAAAGAGAGAGATGCGGGGAAGGGTAGGGGTAGGTTTTGCTCTAACCCTTGTGTGACCGTGCCGGAACATAAGAAGGGAAGCGGCCGAAGCCTTAGCCGCTCGGGGCAGCTGAAGAAGAAGCGAAGGAGAGAAACAGAAGAAGAACAGAAGGAAGGCACTGTAGCAAACGTACAGTTAAGTCGTTTGACCACCGCATCAGACGATGGAAGGGCAGCGGTCAGAATAGAAAGAAGAGAAAAGAAGAGGAGCTGTAAGGGAAGAAAAGAAAGAAGGAAGCAGAGAAGAAAAAGAAGAAGAAAAGAGAAAGAAGAAAGAAGACACAGCCGCAAGCAAGGAAAGAAAGAGAAGAACAGAAGAAAAGAAGCAGAAAGAAGAAGGCTGAAGAAGAAGTCAGCGAAGAAGAAAAAGATTACCACAGCCGTAGAAGAAGAAAAGAAAAGAAAGAAGAAAGGAAGACTCTGCAAGAAAAAGAAGAGAAGATGATTAGCTGGAAGAAAAATGATAGAAAGAAAAGGAAGAGAGAAGAAGAAGAAGCCAAGAGAACTCTCTCTCTCTCTCTCTTATTTTTGTAACATAATAGAGAACTTAATTAGACTTCTAGAAGCATAGTTACTCCCTGAGTTCGACCTCGGGAAAACCTTGTTCCGAGTAAAAATTTTTTTGTAATAGTAATCTGGTAGCTGTCTTATTACATACTATAACGACTGTAACTTACAGTATAATAAACGTAAACAAGCCAACCGGACACTAGTGTCCCGCTCAATAGTTGCCAAGGCAAGCAGGGATTCTCCGCTCCCTCCTACGCCCTGCAAAGAAAACCGTTCAAGGGCAAGGCGTTCGCAGCAACCGCCCCTAGCCCAACTACTATTTGGGAATAAGCACTACACACCAAGTAGCCTTGACCCAACCTCTCGCCTAAAGAGGGCGTGCCGCTCCCACTTGCTTAATGGTCTACACTTGCCTACCCCATCATGCAAATGAGGTGCAAGTGCTAGGCGAGTAATTAAGCCAACCGGACACTAGTGTCCCGCTCAATAGTTGCCAAGGCAAGCAGGGATTCTCCGCTCCCTCCTACGCCCTGCAAAGAAAATCGTTCAAGGGCAAGGCGTTCGCAGCAACCACCCCTAGCCCAACTACTATTTGGGAATAAGCACTACACACCAAGTAGCCTTGACCCAACCTCTCGCCTAAAGAGGGCGTGCCGCTCCCACTTGCTTAAGGGTCTACACTTGCCTACCCCATCATGCAAATGAGGTGCAAGTGCTAGGCGAGTAATTAGACCCCGGAAACCGCAAAAAAAAAAAAAAAAAACCCAAGGGGTCACCCGCCTACGCCATCACTGGTGCATGTGCCTAGCCAATACCTCAGATAAGCCCTCTCTGCGAGTATCCCATTCGGTCCCATCGGTAATCAGCCATGAGAGAGTAACAGGACAAGTATCTATGCCAAGTCATTCTAGTGAACAAAGAAAATCAAGTCAAGACTTGTAAAAAGCGGTTCATATAACCCATGTGAGTAAAAACTCCCAAGCAATAAGACAGTTCCTTACACTTGGCATATGAGTAGTTCTTCATACAAGGAATGACAAAGTTTCTTCCTTTATAACAAACATCGACTGTTACATCCCCTTGGTTATTGTCTTCGGCTAAATTACAACTAGGAAGAGACAAGCTAGTACAAAAATATTGGCAACACCACTCGACGACTCTGCTCATCTGCCCCTAAGGATGAAGGCGGCATTGCCCAGAAGAGGGGCGGGTACTTCCAGAACATGCACCCCCCTTCTTTAAAGGGAACGTGCAGCAAGAGGCAGGCGAGGGCGCGGACGAGTCTCAAAGAACTGCAAGCTTTGCCGCAAACATCCCACCAAGACGCTTCCCCACCTTTATGGCCAGCAGTCAGCTTGGCCGAGAAAGTCGCCTCACCTGCAGTAAACCTCGCCCATCTCCTCTGGCAACCAAGGCGCTCCACTCGCTTGTTCTTGCTTAGGGTGGAGCTCCCGCATGACCTCCTTCGTCTCGTTTGGTACCTTCCTCTAGATCGCCAAAGACTCCCCAAGACAGTGAGTGAATGTCTGTCTCAGGCACCCCAGCTTAACCGCCATGACACGAGGTGAAGGCACCTCTAAGGGGCTTGACCTGATAAAAACCATGTCAGAAAGTGTCAAAAAATCCCCCCTACTCAAGAAAAGGTCAAAAGAGGGCTCACCACACAGAGGCAATGAAGTAGGACACAGCCAAAGTCCGTACCCCATGGGGGGAAGGCAAGACTAGGCTATGGCGGATCCCAGGAGTCGAAAAGCCAGTCGTCCCAAGCGAGGGGCGCCACTTGACATCACCATCAGAGTCGGCACCACCTCTTTGGACAATGAGGTCTGATGAGAGGTTCATCATGGCTTCTAATTACCTCTAATTAATTAATTTTTCTAGTTAATTAGTTAGGAATATGTATATATAGGGGTTAATTATGTAATAAGGGACAAATCAATAATGGATTTAAAAATAAGTTAAAAATGCTAAATTTTAAGTCAATTAATATTATTAATAATTTAATTAATAAATGGACTCAAATTATCACTAATTATTTACCTAAATAATACTTTATTTAACTTAAGTGTAACTTAAGAACTAAGTATTTAATAACTTAAGTTAAATAAATTAAAATAAAGGTAAATAAAAGGGTTAAAAATGTGAATACATGGCTTTAATATAATATTTAGCTAAATTATAAATATAAATAAAAAGTTAGAAAAGAAAATAATTTAAATTAACCTTAAAAGCCTTTGTTTGCATTTTGGTCCTTATATTTTATTTCAATTGAGTCCTTTTCTTCCCAAAAGGTCCTTAGTTTTTCTCGCATTCTAGTCCTTGTGAACACTTCTTTTCTTTTCTTCTTCACGTGCTTCAACTGCTCACGATCGGTGGTGCGTTTACCTCACGATCACCGTCCATCCTCTGTCAGAACACCTCCAAGCTTCCAAATCTTGCGCTCACCACCCCAACTCAATCCACTGATCCGGATTTGCCCTAAATCCTAATTAGGTCACGGCGTTAACTTCTCAGGCGTCGGAGACGACGCCTGAGGTTAAGCTGCACCGAGACATAAACCCGTCCAGATTCTTCCCCCTTCATAACCGTTGAATCCTATAAATAGGCCTGAACCCCTCTGATTTGAGCTTGATCAGCTCCCTTCCCCTCTCCGCCTCACCATAGCTGGTCAGTAGGTTCTTCCACAACTCTAGCGTCTTCATTCTCCTTCTTGAGTGCGACTGCCGAGGACGTGCTGCCTCTCTCACCTCTTCCTCTCTATCACCCTACCAATGGCGACTGAGTGCCCCACTCTCCCTTTGATCTCCGCTTCGTTCGGTCAGAGCTTCTGTTCTCACCCAATCTAGATTTCGATCCCGTTCTCGCCCTACCAACGACGAGATCCCTCACCTCCTTCGTCAGGTAAGTAGCTTAACCCTTAGGAGTAGGTTTAGCTAGGTAAGAAGATAGAATTAGCTTAGTTTAGTTAACTTCAGTAGCTTCGTCTCCGGCTCCAGCGAGGCCAATTCTGGCCTCGCAGGACTTCAATCCACTATGTTACACAGCTGATCTTTTTCCCTACCTTCTCATGATCCTCTCCATCTTCTTCCCTCACTGATTTATTAGCTTTATCGCCTAAACTAGTTCACCTTCACTGGTGACCTCCGCTGTCCATGGCAGAGGTCACTGAGTTTAGAACAACTTCGCTAGGGCCCTCTATCACCCATTCGCACACTAAGGGCCCTGATCTTCACTCCAATTTAACAAATGATCACCTATACTATAAACGCCTAATTACGTTTCAACTCTTGAGCTCATTGTTCATGGCGAGCTTAAGAGAGTTAAAACACCTAATTAATTACCTATAGACCATCTCCGAACACTACGAAACACTTCTCACTCAATTGAGTGAGAGGATGTGATCTAAGTTCTAGCGAACTCAGATTACATCTTTCTTGAATTCAATGCTTAACTTGTGAATTGATCTCTAATTGCTTTAATTAACGAGCTCTTGAGGTTCCTTGTGACCTCAGGAAGCTCTTGAGATCTTTAATGGTCAATTTCTTAAGGTTTTGAACTCTGAAACTAATTTCTGGACTCATCGGAGCTCCGACGAGGTCGTTTTGAGCTTTAGCCCATGAATTGACTTGAGAAGCTCCAAAGTACACTTATAAGGCTTCAGGATTAATTTTCTATGGTTTAATTTGTGTTTCAACATCTGGAGTACTTGTTTGATCTGTGTCTTCTCCAACTCCAGCAGAGTTGGAGAAGCTCTGTTAGGATTAAGACTTCGAAAATAGGTTCAGAAGCTTATGCAGGACCTATAGAAGCCATCCTTGATCTCTAATTGCTTTAAGAACTCTTAGGTTGTTCCACCGAATAAACTTCATTTTGACCTCAGGCGATGAAGTCTGAAACCTTACCAGATTTGATCAAAATGCAATTTTGAAGTCTTGAATAAGTTCCTAATGATGAATTATGTTGATCTGAGACGTTAATTCGATCTGAGGAAGCTTAATTCAGAAAGTCAACCCTCAGTTGGATTTGGTCAACACTGTGTTAGACTTGAGTGATATTGGAGTAATTTTGCAAATTAAATGTTTCAATAGGGATTTGGGATGATTTAGACTGTGTTTGGGTTGGATTGGAAGATTTTTATTCAGGTTTTAAGGTGTTTCATGCTTCTGCACAGTTTGGGTTCAAAACAAACCCAATACAGTTTCAGTGTCATTTTGATGAGATTTAAACTCCTATTTCACCTAGGTTGGATCTCAACCATCTAAGGTTGTTCAGATATCTGTTAGAGATTAATCTTTCTGCTGAGCTAATTCAAGCTCAAATATGAGCTCTATGTCTCTTGAATGAAGCATCTGAGTTTCATCTTCTCTTTGAGCTTCTCAGAAGCTCTTTTCTTGTTCCAATTAATGCGGAATTATTCCTCGAAGCTTCTCATAACCTCAGCTGAAGGCTTTAGGCTTTCCTTAGGTTATTTGACCTAAATACAACTGTCTACAGGTCATTTTGGCTGTGCGAACCTTCCATCTTTGCCCTTCAAATCAAAGGGTCAGATTAGATTTGAACACCAAATTGGTGTTACAATCTTGTAGAGCACTTGATTAGCTCTCGATCGAGCCTTTGCTCGATCAGATTGGATAACTAAGGCAGTCGGAATATCAGCTAAAGTCTGGTCGATATCGGACAGAACCTGGGAAACTAAGTCCTACATCGGAAGTCTGTGAGGTGCCGCACTGGTATAATACGAATTCCTGCATATGACGCTTCGGTTGTCAGCGTAGGGCACAAAGAAACCTTCTAGCATATGGGTGCGTGTGTGTGTGTTGCATGTGCCTGCGCATGGTGTGTGTGCGTGCACCTGTGGGTGTGAGCATTAGCCCGTGAGGGCAAGGATATGTCTGGGCCTGGGAGGTCGGGTATTGTGCATGAGCTTGAAATGGAAATTAAACCACCTAAGAAAAATTAGGCTCGGACCCAGTAGGGTCTGGTCCCACCTTTTAGGGAGTGCTGCGTATCTTCGACCGATCTGAGTTGCTAATAAGAAAACCAAATTTTTATAATTGAAGGCTAAATGAGCTTAAGTGCTTGTGAAATTGGTTAAGTGTGGGAACGTATACACACAGTATTAAGGGAAACTTAGAAGAGAGAGAACCTAAGGAGAAAGCTAAGTAAAGAGAATAGAGAGGGTTCGAAAGAGGAAGAAGAGAAAAAAGATGAGAAGAAAGAGAGAGCGATGATAGAATAGTTAAGAAATAAAAGAGAAGAAGAGAGGGTTGAATATTAGGAGCTTAAGAAGAAAGAAGAAAAATGAAGGAGAAATCAGACGAGATCCAATATTATAATTAGACGTCTGATTTGCCCTTATATTGCAATTTTATGTTCTTTTATTGTTGTTTTGAGCATTAAATGTTGTAAAAGGCAAATGTATTTCTTGTATATTACTTTCTTGCTTTGTACTTTTGTAAAATGAAATAAATGATGTAATAAACATGTTTACATGATTTTTAATGCTAGGTTTCATGTATAAATGTATTTCTTTCTAATGGAATATTGCATGTGTTAATTTGATCTCTCTTGTGAAATTATTTATGTGCTTAAATATTGTAATGATAATCTGATTAATTAATTGATTCTTAATTATTGTTATGACTCGGTTCCCGAATCTCTATAGGATATAAGACCGGACTGACTTGACTGATCCCAAGACTCATTCGTCCAACGAGAAAGTAACCAAAAAGTAGGAAAGTAAACCACATTCACTGTGCTAAGCAACTAACAGTAACAAAAGTACAGCAGTAAAGAGGTAAATTATTGCAATACACACCACCACAACAGTAGAAAATAATCAGGTACAAGAATATAAAGGGCAGAATAAATGAATATAGAATATAAGGGTACAAGAGTCTACTCACTGCAACAAAAAGAAGTACAACAAGAAGCTACAACTACTGAGCTCTACTGGGTCTAGCACCCTCTGCAGCCGTAGGCTTTGACTGCTCAACACCTGGACCTAAAAAGGGTTATGAGTACACGAAATCTGCGAACGCTGAGTAGAGTGGCAACCAACTAACTAAAGCAGTAAAGGTGGACAGGTAACTGTTGTTTTTCAATTACTTTCTTTAACTAATTATTCTTTTTCATCACTTGGTTTATTTATCAGGTCTCTTTCTTGATCTCGAATGCTTATCGTGGGAACGATCTTGATTGCAGTCTTTTCCGAAGAGTAGAAGACACACGTGGTGCTCTCTTGGCCAGGAGAGTCCCCCGTGGTGATCCTACACCCAGTCAACCACCTCAAGGTCACGGACACACGTAACGGTGATTACGGCACGCGCGATAAGTGCACAGGTAGCTACTCCTCACTGGCACGCGGTTAGTCGTTTCCGTTAGCGGGTGCACCCAAAGCACAGCACGAAACCAGTATAAGGCATAACCCTCTCAGTAACAGGGGTCTAGCCCCTAAGAACCAAACTGGGGTCTCACCCCTCCACAGTCCGTGCACCCTCGCCTGACTACCTTGGTTTGCCCAGTGGGCCTAACAAGTTGGTGTAGGGCGACTAGCTAAACCCCGGGTCCTGTGGGGCGACTAGCTCTTTCCCTACACTAGTAGCTCTCCCCAGTACTGTGTACGTGAGGGTCAAGAAGTCGATACAGAGTGACCAATTTTAACCCCGGGTCCCAACCCAAGGGCGACTAGCTCCGCTCTACATTAAACAAGGGGACAGTCGCTCTGCTTGGTACTCCGTACTCAAGGACCAGCTTATTTCCCTACTCACATTCCCAGTTCCATTCCATTTATTTTCAGGAGCTCTACTCTTAATTCCCCATAGGGTTCATGCTAATATTTCCTAGGCCAAGCCATACCAGGTGTTATCATCTCTATTTCCATTCTCAGGTTATATACATGCAATTTGTAATTTTATTGTTCACATTTTCATATTCAGGGTATTCACAGGTATCTCGTATTTCCAACATTCACCTTTCCAAATTATATACATGCAGCTTATATTATGTCATTTCACGTGTACGACAGGAAAGTTACATACAACAGTTATTTAGGGCAAGTACTACATATTTCGCAGGCAACTGCCATTCATTTACAGGCAATTGTTATCATTCTATCTTACTCATTCAAGACTACAATCCATTCATTCAATGCAGACATTCCAGTATTTCTAGTCCTAAGATTCATGCCATACCCTAGGATCTAATCATTCATTCCATACATGCATACAGGTTTATATTTAAATTAGGGGTAGCCACTCTACTAGTAAACCTAGGAGTAGTAGGGGCTTGAACGGCAGGTCCATGTGCCTTAGCAAGTCCCGAATCCGTAATGGAACGAGGTCCTATCATAAGGATCAATTACAAAAGAATACTCAGAACAGTATAGAAAGTATTCCAACAAGTAGGGGAAATCATATGGGAAACATCGGTATCTTAATTGCGGAAATTGGACCTCAAACGTACCCTAAACGGGTCAAAAATAGTGTTCCTGACCCAAATCAGACATCTGGAACACCTTCCAGACATCTTAAAAGGGTCCATTAACGTACCTAAGCATCTGCGTCAATCCTCAGACTTCCAGGAACTCCGCTGGACCATCTGGACCCAGTTCCAGATGTCCAACCACCTCTTCGGACGTTTGGAAGCGCTTCCCGTCGTCTGGTAGTCCACTCAGACGTCTGAAATGCGTGGGAGGGCATGTCTCGCGCCTTCCCAAAGCGAATCCTGCACACATAACTGAATTTTCTCAAATCGGGCATGAAACAATGCTTCGATGGAGCGGCCTGCATGACCGTATCCACAAAGAAGATGTACCTTCGCGAAGTCTACTCAGTCATCTGGAACCTCCTCCAGACGTCGGCTACGTCGTCTGGACGTTGCTCCAGACGTCTGATTCTGGGAAAAACCTATAACTAGAACCTGCTTCCGCCCTCTCGCACAGTGCGTGGCCGCGCCGTGCCCTCTTGCCTGCTGCTCCGGCTGCAACAGTGTTGGGGAGGACCTCCCCGATGCATTCCTCTGCCTTGCGCACGCGCCGCTCCGGCCGTGAGCTCACTGGTGAGCTCTCACGCGAGCTCGCAAGCTAAACTCCTTTCCCTCTCACGCTGCTCCTCCTCTCCTTCTCGCACCACTCCCGTGCTCTCACCGCCCTGCTGCTCTTGCTGGAGGGAAGGAGGAAGGTGGCTGGGAAGTGGGGTGGAACGAGGGAGAGGAGGGGGCTTTATATAAGGGTGTGGGTTTAGGGTTTCGTCGGGGTGGAAAGAGAGAGAAGGAAAACGAGAGGGGTGTACTATCTGCACGCAGCACGCACGCAGACGCGGGCTCGTACTCAAAATTTTCGATTTCCAGACGTCTGGGAAGGTGTCCAGACGTCTGACCCACAGTTCAGACGTCTTAAAGGACTCAAACAGCATGGGTCTTAGCAATTATGCTTAGGAATTAATGGTGAATTAAGCTTAATATTATGTCTCTCAGTGAACGACCTGGACTCAACCAGTTAAAAAGAACTTAAAATCTAAAACGTTAGGTTAACTTGACCCTATATTACACTCACGATATTAATTCGAGTTAACGTAAGTTACATTCTTACGCAATTAATTAAGCCTAAATAGCTTAATTAACTGTGTTGAGGAATCAACCATCTCGGTAGACCCCTCCATAAAGGATCCCCAGACACATCAACCATCTGGGCGACCTCCAAGGGGCCCTCTGACTGGAAGGATTTGCTCTTGCTGTTGCACTCGTTGAGCCCTGCCCTACTTCTATCCGAGCAAATACACTCCCACGAGAGGAGCTCCCGGTAGCAGCAGCCCCTACCCCGCCTCCATGGAGCCAGGCGAAGCAGGAGAAGTGTCGCAACTCCATGAAAGGAGCAACCTTCCTCTAGGACCCGGGAGACACCCCCGAGACTCAGTGTCCGACATGCTCTCTGAAACGGTCGGCGACAACTATGATTAGGTTTTGCTATAGCGTTGTAGTATAGCTAGTTATTGCCATCATTTCAAATATATATATATTTTTTTACTCGGGAATAACAATTCTCCCGAGGTCGAACTCAGGGAGCAAGTCGTATTCTAGAGATATACATGTTCTATTACAAAAATAAAGAGAGAGAGAGAGAGAGATGAAAGTTTGGCTTCTTCTTCTTCTCTTCTTTCTTCCTCTTTGTCTTCTCTCCTCTTTGGCTTTTGTTCTTCCTGTTCTTCTTCTTCTTTTCTTGCTTCTTGCTTCTCTTCTTCTTCTTCTTCTTCTTCTTCTTCTGCTTTCTGTTTCTTCACTTGGCTGCTCCTTCTCTCTTCTTTTCTTCTTCTTCTTTGTCTTCACCTGTCTTCAGGACGTTGTCTGATTTTCCAATCAGACGACTTAACCCGCGGACGCTACAGTATCGCGTCAGTTCTTCCTCTTCCGCAGTCCTTCTTCTTCACTTGTGCCTGCACGCTCAAGAGTTCAGCATCAGAGGGCAAAAACCTACTCTATCCCCCCCCCCCCCCCCCCCCCCCCGCGTCTCTCTCTGAATTCGCTCTTAGGACAGCTCTCCCAGAGCAACCGGGTAATCGGGTACGCGGGTCGCGCCCGCGTCTAGGCCCACCGACGTGCGGTGGTGGGCGAGGAGTGCAGGTTGGGCCAGGTTCGCGAGGCGTGAGCGCGGACGGGGTCGGGTAATTGGGCGGGTGAACGGGACCTCACGCCGTGAACTGAGGCGAATAGACTATGTCACTTTTCCAATTTATCTCACGGCGCTCGCTCACAATCTTCTGAGGTGGGACTAAATGTCCCACCCTAATGTGAGCGCTCGTGCGGAGAAGGCAGCGAGCAGTCGAGGGCCAATGCGAGGGCTTCGCGCGAGGACTTCGCCTTAGCTGCAGCCTGGCACTTCGCGAAGTCACCCCACGTAGCTTGGGAGCCTGATCTAGGCGTGGCGTGCCTGGAGCAGCAGGTAGGCGGAGCTTCTTCACTCGTCAATGGCGGCAGCGAGCACAGACCCTGTTTACAACAACACGGCCTCTCGGCCTAATCAGATATGCGGAGGACCTTCGCCGTGGCACGGCGAAGGTGGTCGGAGGGTCTGCAGGGGGCGTGGTGGAGCAAAAGGGTCGCCCTAGGTCAAACTGCGGGCGGAGAAGTGGGTGTGTTCGGTGGATCTGCAGAGGGCGTTTGGTGGGAAGTGGAGGGGCGGAAGAGGATCAGGGTGAGGAGGCGGAGGTTATGCACATGTCGGCGAGCCGTGTGGGGTGCTGGAGCGATGGGAGCGGTTCGCCGGAGTTTGGTCGGAGGTGGAGAAGGTGAGGGTGATCGGTGGGAAATCGATGGCGACAGTAAGGGCTTTCAGTATGAAAAAGAAAGAGGGGAGGAAGAGGAGAAGTTTTACCTACTAAGCTGGACGAGGAGGGGTTGGCGCAGGCGACAGTCGTATCGACTGTCGCCGGAGAAGAAATTGCCCAGAGGAAGGGGCGGCGGCGAGGAGAGGGCCGGAGAGGCGCCAGCTGGGTGCGGCGTGACGCGGAAAGATCGAGGGAAGGTAACCCTGCTGCTGGTAGTGCGGCAGGGCGATGAGGAGGAGGAGAGGCTGCCGGAGCAAGGGGGCGTCTGTCGGAGTGGGAAGGGAGGAATTGAGGGGGTGTCTCCGTCAGATCTGAGCTCGGAAAAACGGTGGAGCGACGGGGGTATTTATAGGGGCAGAACCAAAGAGGAGGGCGGAGGGAGACGATGTGTCTCCCTCGCCGGAGGACGCCGGAGGAAGGATACCCATACCGTCCGTGCGTTTGCACGGCCGGTATGGGTGGGTGCAGCGCTCAGGGGGGTGTCCCTGCGGTGGCTGACAACGTAGGGTGCCCCCCATTGACTTGCCAGGGCCCCTCCCTCACCCTGCGCGGCGCCATGCTCCGCGCAATGTCGCCGGAGCATGGCGCTGCTCAGGTTTTGCAGGAGGGACCTAAACGCAAAGAACGAAGGAGAGTTAGGGGCCAAAATGTGAGGGTTCAAAAGTTGAGGGCCAAAAAGTGAATATATGAGGACCAAAGTGTAAAGTTGGTCAAGAAGGTTTCTTCTTAGGCCCAAGTTTTTTTACATGACTAATTAGGACCTAAGGATTCTGATGGTGAATTTTATTTCTAGATTGAACCTTGTTTGACCGGTAAATTTACGTAAAAATCCAAATTAAGTTGTTAAATGGGCATGGTTCTCAATGTAGGTCAAAATGGGTTCCTAAGGCCAAATTGAAAGTCCTAAACCCTAGAGATTATTTTTCTATGAATTTTAGAGGGTTTAGTTGATTTTTACCTTGCCTTGAACCACGTGAATTGAAGTGGGTTTGTTTTTAGGGTTACAGGATGTCATTTAATTCCTTGGAGTTGCTGTAGCCCTTATTGAGTCATCTCATCCCACTTTTCTTCTTATTAGGTTGTTTTGACCTATGTTTGGACCCTGAGTTACCCTATTTTCAGATCGGATTGGTGAAATTGCATTTTTACCCCTTAGTTTCTATTTTCTTTGCAAACTCAGAATCTCTCTGAGCCAAGCCTTTCTAGAGTTATGTAGGAGCTTTTTCTTGCATATCAGGGTTAAATGGTGCTAGTTTAGGGTTTGTGACGAGGTTTTCATCACACCCCCATGCCTAGCTTTTGCTAGTCCCTTAGCAAAAACTTAAGGTTTTAACCTTTGTTTTAGACCATGATATTCTTAACAACTTCAGGTAAGTGCCTTTTCTTTTGAACCTATTTTAGGTTAGAATGCTGACCATAGGATTAAAAGGTACTCTAGTACCAATCAAGATCCAAATCTGTCTAGCTTCAGCCTCAGTCCTTAGCAAAGGTTTTTAAGACCCACAAGAACTAACCTAAGGTTTATTGGACTTTGTAGTTAAAGCACCCCGTGCTTGAAACGATTTTTGCCCTGGTTCAGTTCGCAGTGCGCTTTATAAGAGAGAGATAGAAAGTTTTTCTGTTTGGAGAGTTTTCTCTCTTTTCTTCTTTTTAGTTCTAGCCTAGGATTGACTTTTCAACACGGTCTGTATCAGATTCATTGCTCCCATCATCAATTCTCAAGGGTTCCTGGCGATCGATGCTTCGAGATAGCACCGCCCATGGCAACCCCCGGAACCCTGGCTATTGAGATTTCGAGATAATCCCATCCATGGTGTTCCGTGGCTGAATTCAGACCTGGCAATTGACACTTCGAGATAATTCCATCCATGGAATCTGAACCAGCAGAGTGATTACATGCCCCCAGTAGGATATGTAAATATCCTAAGAGACCAGCACCGAGGAGATGATATTTTGTTACGCATCTTTGAGGGGATTTCCCGCCTCTCTGCGCTGGGAACTCGTCCAAATCAACTTGTGTTGATCGGCCGTTCCTATTCTAGGTGTATTTTCAGAATTTTTGCGACGCTCCTGCGTGATTTTGAATTTTTTATGCTTACTGAACCAGGCAGTGTGTGGGGTTGGGGTGCTTGGGTTACTGAGTCCCGTAAACCAGAAGTTAGTTAGCGAGGTCAAATACTCCCTAAGCCTTGGACCTAGTACGTAAGCTTTTCATTTTCCTCAACCTCTTGAGGATTGTCTAGATCTTAATGGGTACTAAGAGTCTATCAAGAATGTCTAAGGTTTGCGTTCTTACTAATCTTATCAAACACTTTTCATTTCTTTTCTTGAAAAATGGTCTAGACTAAGGTTAATTCCTTAGCTTCTTACTAATGACTATTAATCTTTTCTTTTATCTTTTTGTGCTCCTTTTCATTTTGTTTCTTTCCTTCTCCACAAAATTTCCTTTCTCCTCTTATTCTTTTTATTTTGAAAAATTTTTAATTTTTATGGTGTTTTTGGCATATGTGAATTTTTTGTTTAAAACCTTTTTTTCTACAAGTTTTACACTTATACCCCCCATGCCTAAGACTTGCAATGTCCTCATTGTGATTTAGGGGTTTTTATTTACTTAATTTATTCCTTAAGACAGATATTTTTGTGAGTGAATGGGTCGGGATGAATTCTGCGGACGATTTCTAATCTCAGATGCAAGCACCTGAGGTGGAGTCGGCTGTCTTAAAGGGTGAACCTTAAGTGCATAATGGTGTCAGAAAAAGGTTTTAGATTTTCAAGAAATGACGGGCTGCCTCCCGTTAAGCGCTGAGTTTTACGCCATCGGCCGGGCGCAGTAAGCTCAAGGGGAATGGAGGATGAGGGATGATTCAGCCGAATCAGTAGAAGTCACATCAATGAACGGTTTGAGTCTCTGACCGTTCACGATGAAATGTTCGGAATCATGGCTGAGTGGACTGATTTCAATTGCTCCATTTCCAAAAACCTGTCGGACTAAATACGGTCCGACCCACTTGGACCTCAGTTTCCCCGGGAAAAGTTTAAGTCGGGCATCAAAGAGTAGGACCTTTTGACCAGGATGAAAGATCTTTCTCGAGATATGCTTGTCATGGTAGGCTTTAACCCGCTCCTTGTAGATTCGCGAGTTCTGGTACGCGTCTAGGCGTAATTCATCGATCTCGCTGATTTGGAGTTTTCTGTGGGTTCCAGCTTTGGAAAGATCTAGATTACAGTTCCGTACTGCCCAATAGGCTTTATGCTCCAGTTCTACGGGAAGGTGACATGCCTTTCCGTACACCAGTCTAAAGGGAGACATGCCCAATTGGGTCTTGTGGGCGGTCCTATAGGCCCACAATGCTTCCGGAAGTCGGGACGACCAGTCCTTCCTATCAGGCTGAACAGTGACTTGCAGGATTTTCTTGATCTCCCGATTTGACAGCTTAGCTAGGCCATTTGTTTGGGGGTGGTAAGGAGTAGAGATTCGGTGAGACACCCCAAATTTGGCCATTAGTGACCTAAACTGAACATTTGTAAAATGGGTCCCCCCATCAGAGATTATAGCACGGGGAATCCCGAACCTTGAGAAAATGTTTTGATGTATGAGCTTAAGAACAATCTTGTGATTGCAGGTTCGGGTCGGTATGGCTTCGATCCATTTGGACATGTAGTCCACCGCAAGCAGAATGTACTCGAAACCATCCGAAACAGGAAAGGGGCCCATAAAATCAATCCCCCATGCATCGAAGATTTCGCATACGAGAATCTGCTGCAAAGGTATCATGTCGCGATGGTTCATGTTGCCCAAAGTCTGGCAACGACTGCATGCCTTGCAGTGACTGTATGCGTCTTTGAAAAGTGTAGGCCAGTAGAAGCCACACTGGAGGACTTTGGATGCGGTTTTATGCCCTGAGAAATGGCCACCGCATGCCTGGTCATGGCAGAAAGATAGGATATTGCTAATTTCCTCTTCCGGGATGCATCTCCGAATAATTTGATCAGCACCTATGCGGAAAAGGTACGGGTCTTCCCAAATGTAATACTTGAAATCAGAACGCAATTTGTCTTTCTTGGCCTTCGGCCAATCAGACGGTGTCTGATGTGATGCCAAATAGTTTACTATATCAGCAAACCATGGAAGTTTAGTACCAACAGAAAGCAGGTGCTCATCAGGAAAATGTTCCGTGATGGGTCCGGAAGGGTCGATGATCTCAGAAGGAAGACGGGACAGATGGTCGGCTACCACATTCTGCCTTCCCGCCTTGTCGCGAATCTCAAGATCGAATTCTTGCAACAGCAAGATCCAACGGATTAGTCGGGGCTTCGCGTCCTTCTTGGCAAGGAGATGCCTTACAGCCGTGTGATCCGAGTAAATGATGACATGGGAACCCAGAAGATACGATCGGAATTTTTCAAGGGCAAATACTATGGTTAGCAGCTCTTTTTCCGTAACCGTATAGTTACGCTGAGCCTCGTCAAGTGTCTTGCTAGCGTAGTAGATGACCACGGGTTTTCCGTCAGCTTTCTGTCCCAGGACCGCTCCTACAGCGAAATCAGATGCATCGCACATGATCTCAAAGGGTTGAGACCAATCAGAGGATTGTAGGATAGGTGCCTGGGTGACTCGGTCACGCAGGTTTTCAAAGGCTAGCGTGCATTCCTTGGAGATTTCAAAAGGTACATCCTTAGAGAGAAGAGAAGTCAAGGGGCGCGCGATTTTCGAGAAATCTGGAATGAAACGGCGGTAAAAATCGACATGCCCTAAAAAGGAACGGATGTCCTTGATCGAGCTAGGTACAGGAAGGTGAGAAATCAGATCAACCTTAGCTCGATCCACCTGGATGCCTTTTTCTGAAATTGGGTGTCCCAGGACAATTCCCTCAGGCACCATGAAATGGCTCTTTTCCCAGGAAAGAACCAAATTCACCTCAATGCAACGCCTGAGTATCCGGACCAAGTGTTGGAGGCAATCATCAAAAGATTCTCCAAAGACTGAAAAGTCATCCATGAAGACTTCCAGAAAATCACCTACTATATCGGAGAATATGGCAAGCATGCACCGCTGAAAAGTAGCGGGTGCATTGCAAAGACCGAAAGGCATCCATCGGAAAGCATACGTTCCGAAGGGGCAGGTGAATGTGGTCTTTTCTTGGTCCTCAGGATGGATTGCCACCTGATTATAACCGGAGTACCCGTCAAGAAAGCAGAAGAACCTATTTCCCGCTAGTTTCTCGAGAATTTGATCAATGAAGGGTAGTGGGAAATGATCCTTCTTCGTGGAGGAATTGAGTCGGCGGTAATCTATACAGACTCTCCACGCATTGCCTAATCGGGTAGGAATGACTTCTCCGGTTTCAGTTGTTATGGTGGTGAGTCCTGCCTTTTTAGGCACAACCTGAATTGGGCTCACCCAACGACTATCGGAGATCGATTAGATGATCCCGGCATCTAACCACTTGATGATCTCCTTTTTCACAACCTCCTGCAGATTAGGGTTTAAACGTCTCTGCATTTCACGAGAAGGTCGTGCACCCTCTTCTGAATAGATATGATGAGTACAATAAGAGGGGCTTATTCTAGTCAAATCATCGAGAGTCCACCCGATGGCTCTGCGATGTTGCTGGAGGACAGCAATCAGACGGGATTCCTGTTCGGGATTGAGGTTGGAATTGATAATCACAGGGAGGGTCTGATTGGAACCCAAAAAGATGTATTTCAAGTGAGCAGGAAGATGCTTTAACTCGAGGATAGGATTATCAGCAGCAGCTGGTGGTTCAGTGTAGATGTGAGGTTCAAGGGTAGGAGTTATTGGGTTGTTTCTATCTGGATTCAACTCCTTCGTTTGCGGGTCAAGATCCTTCTGTGGTTGATGAGGCATAATCGAGTCATTCTGGAGGTGTGATTCATCAACCAAAATCCTAACGTCACAAATCTGTTCGATGACACCGCAATTAATTCCTTGTTGGGCCTTAAATATATCAATTTTTAAGGTTTGATCTCCAAATTTAAGCTCTATTTGGCCCTCCTCATAGCTGATGTTGGCTCTAGCAGTAGCCAAGAAAGGTCTCCCTAGAATAATTGGTGTATCCCTAGGATTTTTAGGCGCATCCATATCTAAGACTATAAAGTCCACTGGGAAATCGAAATCCCGCACTCTTACGATAACATCCTCGAGAATCCCTTTTGGTGACTTTATAGATCGATCTGCTAATTGTAATGTCACCTCGGTTGGTTTTAGGTCAGATTCTTCTAGATGGTCAAGTAAGGATGTGGGTATCAGGTTTATGGATGCACCTAAGTCTAGCAAAGCTCTATCAAATTGGGTATCACCTATCTTGCAGGAAATCAGGTGTTGAACGAGAATCTACGCTAACGTGTTTGGTTTTGGAAAAACCTATCGTTGTAGTTCGAAAGCGAAGAATTCGTGTTCAACAAATAAAATTTATACCGAAATAAGAATTCCGGGTCGAACACAGGGAGGCGAACGTTTGATTTAAAAACTTTGCGTTTCTTTTTATTTTGTCACAAAGAAATTCAATGTAAACTATCTAAGTATCTACAACAAATAAAAGATACAGAGGGAGTAAGAGAGAGAGAAAGAATACTATACATGGAAATCAAAATGAGATGTGGAATAGACAAGGAATTTATCATAAAAGAGTTCTTTCGTTACAACTAGAAAACATAAAATAATTACTCTAGAAAGCATTAAAAGAATGGAGGGAGAAATGTCCTCCTCGACGATCGCTCGGAGGACGAATAGACTACTCTTAGAAAGCAGTAAATCTATACTAGAAAGCAGTAAAAAGAATAGGGAGAGAGAAATCCTCCTCGACGGTCGCTTGGAGGACGAGCCGGACGGGACGACGCCTGGACGAAGGAGAACGAAGCGGGACGAAGGAGGACGAAGCAGAAGAACGGGAACGAAGCAGCACGCCGTCGTCGTCGCGGGATCCACTTCCGAAGGGGGACGAAAATTTGGACTTTATCTCGCGAGAAGCATCCCGGGTGTGGGACAAGCTTCTCTTGAGCTTTGGAGAGGTAGAGAGGAGAAGGAAGGGATGCAAATTTCGTATGGAGGGCGTCTCCTTTTATAGTTGCAAGGAGTGGGGGCAAAATAGACATTACATCTTCAAAATAATAAATAAGGGGTCTTTAGTGACGGATAAAACCGTCGCTAAAGCCCCGCCGTTGCCGTCGCCGCCGCGCCCACGCGCGCCCGCTCGGCTGGCCGCGCGCGTAACGCCTACGCACGCCGCTTGATTTTCAGCCGTCCGATCGCGAGATCGGACGGCTTAAAATCGCGCCTACACCGCTGCCGCCCGCCCGGCTGCGCGTATGATCGCGCGTTCACCAGAGCGTCCAATTGCGCGTCGGCGCTATCGGGCGCGCGCGGCCGTTGGATCGCGATCGTTCGGTCAATTGGAGCGCGCCCGCCCGCCTCAGAAATCGCTTGGCGAGGCTCGAACGCGCGCCAGCGCCTCGCGATAAGGCGCTGGACCGCTGCGCTGCCTCGCCCAAATGGTCGCGCGGATGCTTTTAAAACGATGCGTCCACAGCCGTTGGATTGAGATCCAACAGCGGAGAGGAGACGGTGCACGGTCTTCACCAGACGCATGCGGCCGATTGGGCGGCTGAGATGGCGCCACGTGTCTTGATACATCGCTTGGGTCATGAAATGACTCTTTTCCCAGCTAAGGACCAATCGTGTCTTGATACATCGCTTAAGAATCATTTCCAAATTAACCAAACAAGAGTCAAATGATTCTCCGAAAACGGAGAAATCATCCATGAAGACTTCCATAAACTCTCCCACCATGTCGGAAAATATGGCTAGCATACACCTTTGAAAAGTCGCAGGTGCATTGCATAACCCAAAAGGCATCCTACGAAAAGCAAAGGTTCCGTAGGGACAGGTGAAAGTAGTTTTTTCCTGATCCTCGGGATGGATAGGAACTTGGTTGTATCCCGAGTAACCATAGAGAAAACAGAAGTACTTCTGCCCGGCTAATTTTTCCAGGATTTGATCAATGAAGGGCAGGGGAAAATGATCCTTTTTAGTGGCAGTGTTCAGCTTCCTGTAATCAATACAAACTCTCCAAGATGAAGCTGAACGAGTTGTGATAGATTCTCCTTTCTCATTAGTCACAACAGTAATCCCGGCTTTCTTTGGAACAATCTGAACGGGACTTACCCAGGGACTGTCAGAGATTGGATAAATAATTCCTGCATCGAGCCACTTGATGATTTCCTTTTTGACCACTTCTCGCATATTTGGATTCAATCTCCTCTGCATCTGGCGAGAAGGGCGGGATCCCTCTTCCAAGAATATTCTATGATTGCAGTAAGATGGCTCGATCCCCCTAAGGTCATGTATGGTCCAACCAATTGCCTCCTTATGTTCCTTTAGGACCTTAATCAATTTAATCTCTTGCTCCTTTGTCAATTTAGCACTGATAATCACATGGAGCGTATTCTGAGGTCCTAAAAATTGATATTTCAAATTCTCGGGCAATGGTTTCAATTCGAGCTGGGGTGGGGTGATGATTGATGGTCGGGTAGATG
Organism: Thalassia testudinum; assembly: GCA_037157565.1. Classification (NCBI taxonomy): domain Eukaryota; kingdom Viridiplantae; phylum Streptophyta; class Magnoliopsida; order Alismatales; family Hydrocharitaceae; genus Thalassia; species Thalassia testudinum. Next base: position 43,442,497 of record JAZHRO010000030.1, read on the forward strand.
CTGAAGATTCAACAAGAGGGAGAGGTTGTGAGTGGACAAAATCAGTAACCTCTTCCGAAGATGTTAAGTCAGAGGGTTGCGGGTCAAATTCATCAACCAAAGAGGAACTTTCAATTGAAGAAACTGTCAAACAAGTTTCAATATTAACATTATCCTCATCAAGTTCCTCAATAACTCCACAATCCTCAAATTTATTGATCGCCTTAAAAATATCTAATTTCATACGTTGGTCCCCAAAGGCGATTTCCATGCTACCGCTTTCACAATTAATGTTGGCCTTTGCGGTAGCCAGGAACGGACGCCCCAGAATGATGGGTGTGTTCCTCAGATTATCTGGTACATCCATGTCAAGGACAAGGAAATCTACAGGAAAATAGAAATCCTTGACCTTAACTATAACATCTTCAATAATGCCTCGCGGGTTTGTGATCGAACGATCCGCTAACTGTAGCGTTACTGAAGTTGGCCGAAGTTCGCCTAACCCAAACTTCTCGTAAAGAGAAGTCGGAATTAGGTTGATGGATGCACCGAGATCCAAAAGTGCTCTATCAAATGTGTAATCTCCGATAACGCAAGAAATCAAAGGAGCACCAGGATCTCTCTTTTTCTGAGGGAGGTAGTGCAGGATAACAGAACTAGCCTGCTCGGAGAGTACCACCTTCCTCGGAACAGATTCTCTCGACTTACGCTTTTGTGTACATAATTCCTTTAAAAATCTTGCGTAAGTCGGTATGTGCTTGATAGCATCAAGGAGCGGGATATTGATCTCAACATTCTTAAATAAATTCAGAAGCTCCTCATTGCTATCAACAGACTTCTTCTTCTTTGCTTTGGTTAAGGCTTCAGGAAAAGGAACACGAGTCAGATCTTTGGAATCGGATTCCTGAGCCTTGATTTCTCCTTTAGAATTCTCTTCTCTCTCCTCAGATTCTTCAGGATTCAAAAGATTAGAATAATGTGGTTGTGGATCCTGAGTCTTCTTACCACTTCTCAAAGTGACAGAATTTGCAGAAGCGTAAGAATTTGGGTCTTGAGGAGGGTTAGGAAAGATTGGAGGCACTTGATTGACCATGAATTGTTGATTTACAGAAGAAGAAGACGAGGAACCCTGCTCAACCACCTGAGCATGCGCGTGTGGGTCCCTCTGATTTCCGTACCCTTGGGCTTGATTGCCCGAATTCGTAATGTTTCGTGGGTTGGGTACGGGTTGGGATGGTAGAGATCCGGGTTGGCGAGAGTTAGCAATGAGCCCGGATTGCAAGTTGTCCAGTGAGTTTTTCATTTGTTGCATGAGCTGGAGCATAGATCCTTGCATCTCTACTATTTGATGGTTCAAATCAGCTTGCCCTGCGGGTTGACGGGCATTCCAAGCTGGCTGATTGACCTGATTCGGAGGCAACTGAGTATATACTTGACCCTGACCCATTGGTCGTTGCGGAGCATAATTGCTGGGTCGGAATTGGGTCTGTTGCCCCGGATTTTTCCAAGAGAAGTTAGGGTGGTTTCTCCAACCTTGATTATAGGCATTCGAGTAGGGGTTGGATCTAACATTCTCTTGTACAGCACAGACATCCTCATAAAGTGAGGATGGAGAGAAAGAAAAGGAAGGATTAGAAAAACTGGGATCAAAGGCCCCAGTTGGGAACCCATGGGGTTCCGAAAAATGCTGACTCATAGGTTGAGTCGCATCAAGTTGATTCACGAACTCCCGTCCAGAAAGAGCTCGTGAAGAATGGAATCTCGAATTTTGGGATTGAGTGGATTGAGAGTTGTTCATAGAATTGCCAGCCATCCACTCTTCCATTCTTTTAGCAACCAAGTCCACTTTGTCAAGTTTATTACAAATCAATTCCATATCAAATGAATGAGAGTCATGGACTTCATTGACATTTGATCTGGGTTGTTGGGACCGGTTAAAAGTATCCATGGAGGCATGATTTATTGAATTCTCACTCATTTCCTCAAATAAATCATGTGCACTATCTGCATCTTTATTAAGGAAATTGCCTCCGCAAGAAGCATCCACATGGTTTCTGAGTTGCTCAGTCAACCCATGATAAAAAATCTGTACGAGTTGCCATTTCGGTACCTCGTGGTGTGGACACCTCCGCAATAAGTCCTGGAATCGCTCCCAGGCCACATGAAACTGCTCCCCCGGCCGCTGGGTAAAAGTAGTGATTGCCCGTCTCAAAGCATTGGTACGACCGACTGGGAAAAATTTCTTCAGAAAGGCCGATTTCAACTCATTCCAAGTTGTAATTGGTCTTCCTATTGTCCTATACCAATGCGCGGCCTTATCCCTAAGAGAGTGAGGGAAGAGCCTCATGATCATTTGCTCCTCGTTTACGTTTCGAGACTTGGTGGTCTGGACCAAAGTGGTCAAGTCCTCCAAGTGTTGAAACAGATCTTCGGAGCCAAGCCTATGATAATGTTTAATCAGGCTTAACACCTGGGGCTTGATTTCTACGTCACCGGCTGGAATCTGGACGCCGGGACGTTCCCCGTAATTTGAAGGATCATAAAAATCCTTCAAGGGCTGAACGCCCTGCATTCTCTGGAACCATTCTTGCATTCTCTGCATTTGTTCCAGCTGCCTTCGAAATTCTTCCTGTGGATTTCCAGGCAGAAGAGGCTGTTGTTCGGCCATGGGATCAAATTGACCAAAATCTAACTTGCGCCTCCTAGAATGTTCTAATGGTCCTTCTAATCGGGGATTCAATGACCGTCTTCCCAGCATAAACTAGGAGTAGGTCGGAAGGACCGGGGATAGGGACCCTGCAGTACAACAAAACAAGGCTGTCCTTAAGTGAGGTAGCCTAAGGATCTACTGACTCCCAACACCAGCCTTAAGACTGTAACTGATTTACTCTACTTGCGTCTGTATAATCCAACCAGTTAGAAGGAGGGACTGGGGAGAAGGTTCTTCCTTTGGCTTTCGCCTCCGGTTCCTAGTGTACCCCCCAGCCGCGGTCGTTTGACGCTACTCCCCTAGCTAGACATCAGATTAATCAGTACAAGTAGGTTAATCAAAAATAATCTCAGACTAGGCCTTGAAGAGCGAATCAAACCTTAGGGCCAACGTCTACTCAATTTTATTACGGCCTGGGATTGTGGTGCTTATGGAATGTGATGGGCCCTTATAATGGGTTGTGCCCTTAATGATTGATTGAAATTTGTGTAAGTGCGTGCACAACCAGGGTTTTCAAGCAAGATTATTTATAATGTGTGAATTTTAATGTTCAAATCCTGCTTAAGTAGCTTTTAGGGTTTCAAATTAGGTGAATTGCAATCAAATTTCTAGGCAAACCAAGTTGTAAAACACGGGTGAAGATAGTTTTCCTTTAAAATCAGAAAGAAAGCGGAGTGCCTAGAATATACCTAGATTGAAAACCCTAAGGAGGAGCTACTTGATGAGTTGGTTTTAAATAAAGTGGTGCGGCCCAAACAACTCAAACAATTGGCCACAATTGCACCACTAAGTTAGGCACTCAAAGATGGTTAACCTAGAATGATTTCTACTCTGTTATGTGTTGCTCTGTGTGTACCGGTTCCACAGATCAGAACCCGGTTGAGTAGAAAACAAATCAAGTTAATCAAGTGCCTTGAATGTGGGTGTGTGTTGTGTGTTTGTTGAAAGTTACCCCACAAAATTATCTTTTTGTTATTATTTTTTTTTTATGAATGAGGGTGAAATGAGTGTGAGTAGAAATCCAAACAACCAAACTATTCCTAGGATTTATGCAAACACCTAGGTTAATTGGAATTTGGATTTAATGTGGCGAATGAAATCTATGGAGGGGGAAAGAATGGGGGAGCACTTACAGTTGTCTTCAACTGCACTTTACTCCAGTCTACCGCTTGTTGATTCCTTGATGGAGGTCTCTGCAAAACAATAGACACAAGAGAAAGCTAGTTAGAAAACAAATAAAGTGCAAGAAATGCGAAGAAAAGATCGGAAATCGTTGCCTCCCCGGCAACGGCGCCAAAATGTTGAACGAGAATCTACGCTAACGTGTTTGGTTTTGGAAAAACCTATCGTTGTAGTTCGAAAGCGAAGAATTCGTGTTCAACAAATAAAATTTATACCGAAATAAGAATTCCGGGTCGAACACAGGGAGGCGAACGTTTGATTTAAAAACTTTGCGTTTCTTTTTATTTTGTCACAAAGAAATTCAATGTAAACTATCTAAGTATCTACAACAAATAAAAGATACAGAGGGAGTAAGAGAGAGAGAAAGAATACTATACATGGAAATCAAAATGAGATGTAGAATAGACAAGGAATTTATCATAAAAGAGTTCTTTCGTTACAACTAGAAAACATAAAATAATTACTCTAGAAAGCATTAAAAGAATGGAGGGAGAAATGTCCTCCTCGACGATCGCTCGGAGGACGAATAGACTACTCTTAGAAAGCAGTAAATCTATACTAGAAAGCAGTAAAAAGAATAGGGAGAGAGAAATCCTCCTCGACGGTCGCTTGGAGGACGAGCCGGACGGGACGACGCCTGGACGAAGGAGAACGAAGCGGGACGAAGGAGGACGAAGCAGAAGAACGGGAACGAAGCAGCACGCCGTCGTCGTCGCGGGATCCACTTCCGAAGGGGGACGAAAATTTGGACTTTATCTCGCGAGAAGCATCCCGGGTGTGGGACAAGCTTCTCTTGAGCTTTGGAGAGGTAGAGAGGAGAAGGAAGGGATGAAAATTTCGTATGGAGGGGGTCTCCTTTTATAGTTGCAAGGAGTGGGGGCAAAATGGACATTACATCTTCAAAATAATAAATAAGGGGTCTTTAGTGACGGATAAAACCGTCGCTAAAGCCCCGCCGTTGCCGTCGCCGCCGCGCCCACACGCGCCCGCTCGGCTGGCCTGCGCGCGTAACGCATACGCACGTCCGCGTCGTCTCAGCCGTCCGATCGCGAGATCGGACGGCTTAGATCACGTCCGCGCCCGCTGCGTAGCGCGCCCGCCCGCGTGCGATCGAGCGTCCACCAGAGCGTCCAATTGCGCGTCGGCGCTATCGGGCGCGCGCGGCCGTTGGATCTTCATCCGACGCTCGTGCGCGCCCGCTCGCCCGCGCCTTCCACCCCCTCACCGCGGCTCGAACCCGCGACCTCCGCTTCGCCCGCAGCTGCGTCGCCGCTGCGCTACGCGGGCGAAATGGTCGCGCGGACGTTTTTAAACGCGAGCGACCGCAGCCGTTGGATCGAGATCCAACGGCGGAGAGGAGACGGTGCGCGGTCTTCACCAGACGCATGCGGCCGATTGGGCGGCTGAGATGGCGCCACGTGGCGCCATCTTAGCCGTCCATCTTCTGGAAGTTGTAGATGGTGCCACGGATGTCGGATTGACTCGATTTTTGTGTCGTTGGGCTGCGATCGTCGATCCGAATTCATCCGTGTGGTCGGATTTTGCCATCTGAAGTGCGGATTTACACCATCCTGGCCCTTGATCTTCTAGGGTTCCCCGGTCTCTATCTGATGCTACGGATGCCTGATTAGGGCGATCTTGGAGTCGTTGAACTCCAATCGTCGCCCTGATCATATCCATACGGTTGGATCTTTGATCCGAGGCCCCGATAAAATATTTGCCCTGTCCAAGCACATAAAAGGAGACAATTAACCTCCATTTTATTCAAACTACTCTAAATGCAAGATGATGCATGTAATGCAATATTTATATCATGAAATGCAATCCTATGCTTAAGAACATGCATAAATAGACATTTTAAGTAGTGTAAATGTGTTTACATCATCAGGGGACTACCAGGATCTTTTGCCTTAGGTGGGAGTTTATTGAGGATTACAGAGCTGGATTGCTCTGACAGAACAATTGGGCTCCCACCCTTTCTTCGCGACTTACGCTGGGGTGTACACACATTCTTTAAAAATCGTGCGTAAGCTGGTACGTGGCGGATTGCATCCATCAAGGGGATGTTTATGTGGACCTGCTCAAAGAGCTTGACCAGGTCCTCCTCAAGTGCCACGGGCTTGGTGGTCTTCTTTCCTTTGGTCAAGGCCTCGGGAAATGGGATCTTAGTTGGTTCTTCTAAGATAGGTCCAGGTTGTGGATCTGGGATAGAGGTGGGGACGTCCTGGATTACTGTCCTAGGCTTGGGATCACTACCGGGCTTGGAGTGGTTCGGATGAGGTGGGTCTTGGGTTTCCTTACCACTACGGGTTGTTACGGAATTAAGTCCTGCCTGGTTTTGGTTGGGATTGGGTAAGATAGCTTGCTGCTGGTAACCTGCAAAGGAAGTGGAGGCCTCTATCCCGTCGGGTGAAGGAACAGAGGGTGCCTGATAAATCATATGGGCATGGCCCAGGTTTGGGTTCATAACGCGCCGCTGGGTTGGCACGTTATTAGGATTAGGCAGAGGTTGGGAAGGAAGAGTACCTGGCTGGCGAGAGTTTGCCAACTGGGTCAATTGGTTTCGGACCTCTGTAAGTTCGTCCTTATGTTGTTTTTGGATAGCCGCATTCGTTCTTTGAATGTCAGCCAGGGTCTGAAGGATAAGGGACATTTGATCTTGATTTGGCCCAGATGGGTAAGTAGGGTTGGGCCGAGGCTGAGGCGGCTGGTAAGGACGAGGAGGTTGTGGGCGGGGTTGGAAGGATGGTCTTTGGGTTTGGGAATTTCCCGCCCACTGAAAGTTAGGATGGTTTCGCCATCCAGGATTATAGGTGTTGGAGAACGGGTCGTTCTGGATGGCGTTGAGGTTCTCGCAGGTCTGAGGAACCTCCAGAGGGTTAGAGAAAGAGGGAATGGAATTCCCCTGGCAGGTGTAGAAGGAATCGGAAGGACCTCCGGGCAAAGATTCGGATGATGGGTCCATCCTAGGAGAAGATCGATGGAGAATGTTTTGCACAGTTTCCCTTGGGGAAGGAGGCTGTGCGAAAGGGTTATGCGCAGAGGTAGCTTGCTGCAGATGCTGAGTCAGCTCATCCACCTTCTTTTCGATAATCGAGACCTTGTCCAATCGACTGGCCATTAACTCCAAGTCGACTGATGCGGACAGGCCCTGCGTCTCGTGTGCTCCCCTGAGATTCGTCGCTGCACGGGTATTCGTTCTGTCGAATAATCCCATGGAGTCATTGTTGATGGAGTTCTCGCACATGTTTTCAAGAATCTCCCACACGGTGTCTTCGTGTTGACCCATGATATTTCCTCCGCAGGTTGCATTGACGAAAAGACGGATGTCCTCACGGAGTCCCTGGTAAAAAGATTGGACCTGTTCCCATTTAGGAACTCCGTGATGGGGGCACTTTTTCATGAGATCCTGAAAACGATCCCATGCCTCATGGAGAGGTTCCCCTGTTTGTTGGGTGAAATGTGTAATCTGATTGCGCAAGGCGTTGGTCCGTCCAACAGGGAAGAACTTTTTCAGGAACTCAGACTGAAGTTCTTCCCAATTGTTGATCGGCCGGGTCTGAGTTTGATACCAATGGGCGGCCTTGTCCATAAGAGAAAATGAGAACATCTTCATGAGAAGAATATCCCGATTTTGTGCGTCTGACCCGAAAGTTTGGGCCAGATGTTTTAGCTGTTTGATGTGCTGGAAGGAATCTTCAGAATTAAGCCCATGGAATTTAGGTATAGCATGAATCATATTGGGCTTTAATTCAGAGTCAGGTCCCCCAGTCGGGATTCTGACTTGAGGCTCAATGGCCACCGCAGCAGGATTATAATGGTCCCGCATCATGGGATGCTGTGGTGGGTGCACAAAGTTTTGGAAGAGGTCGTTGAGTCGTTGGAGCTGGTGCTCCAGATTGTTTTCTTCCTCAACTGGCTGAGCCATGATAGAAGAAGAGTTTGATTCGGAATCGGAAGAGAGAATGATGGGGTTAGGTTGCTGCTCAAACACGGGAGTCAAGGCTGGGCCTTGACGAGAGTGAAATTTTAAAGGAGATCTTAAGGGTGGTCTTAAGGATCTCCTACCGTTCATGCACTGTTGGAGTGGAAGAGGTTAGAAGGTGCCGGACCCAATCGAGACACCCAAAAATGTGTTGGGTGACTATAGGGGTGCGGGGCAGATGGACCCCTTGATCAGAAAGATCGTCCATCTGAGAATTACCTGGGCAGCCAGAGAGGGTGAGTCCCGCGAAGACCCCTACACAGTAGAGCGTCCCCACGGGTTACAGGGTTTCCCCCACCCGACCTCTCTTGTCACTGCGGTTCCAGGTAGACTAAAATGGGGATCTTGACCTCTTAAGTCTACCAATTTTAGTTTAAGATCAGGGTGCTTAAAGTTACACTTGAACTCTTAGGTATTTTGAGTGAGAAAGTGACCTAATTTTAAGGTTGGTTGACCCAAGGGGTCAACTTTAGCTCTTGTTCTTTTGAGAGCTTTTGGGTCCTTTCTTTTTGGGTTCAAGTGTTTAGAGAGCCAATTGTTTAGGGTTTCTCTGAATAAGTGTGTTCAATCAATGGTTGAGGCACACTTCTTTTGGATTTTCTCCATTCTTGATTTAAGTAGTGTGTCTCTAAAACCCTAATGTTGAATCTTATGTTGGCTCTACTTAGTCCAGTTAGTTCTTTGGTGGGTAATTAGGGCTCAAGCAAGAATGTGTTAGCCCCTAAATACCCTTAATAGTGTGCAGGAATAATGGGTTGAAAACATGCAACTTCTTATGGTTTACTAAGTATAGAAGACAGGTTAGCCCTATATTGCTTGTTCTTTTCTTTTCTTCCTCTTTAGAGTTTAGGGGTTAATAGCGAGAGGAAAAAAAATTACCTGTCCTCGGAGAGGTTGTTGTGCGGTTGTTTGTCTTCTTGATTTCCTGTAGCTGCACAAAAGAGAGGAGATTATTAGAACTAAAAAGAAACAGAAATGTCTACCTCTAGAATAGACGTTGCTCCCCGGCAACGGTGCCAAAAATGAAACGGTCGGCGACAACTATGATTAGGTTTTGCTGTAGCGTTGTAGTATACCTAGTTATTGCCATCATTTCAAATATATATATATATTTTTACTCGAGAATAACAATTCTCCCGAGGTCGAACTTAGGGAGCAAGTCGTATTCTAGAGATATACATGTTCTATTACAAAAATAAAGAGAGAGAGAGAGATGAAAGTTTGGCTTCTTCTTCTTCTCTTCTTTCTTCCTCTTTGTCTTCTCTCCTCTTTGGCTTTTGTTCTTCCTGTTCTTCTTCTTCTTTTCTTGCTTCTTGCTTCTCTTCTTCTTCTTTTGCTGCTTTCTGTTTCTTCACTTGGCTGCTCCTTCTCTCTTCTTTTCTTCTTCTTCTTCTTTGTCTTCACCTGTCTTCAGGACGTCGTCTGATTTTCCAATCAGACGACTTAACCCGCGGATGCTACAGTGTCGCGTCAGTTCTTCCTCTTCCGCAGTCCTTCTTCACCTGTGCCTGCATGCTCAAGAGTTCAGCATCAGAGGGCAAAAACCTACTCTATCCCCCCCCCCCCCCCCGCGTCTCTCTCTCTCAGAATTCGCTCTTAGGACAGCTCTCCCAGAGCAACCGGGTAATCGGGTACGCGGGTTGCGCCCGGGTCCAGGCCCGCCGACGTGCGGTGGTGGGCGAGGAGTGCAGGTCGGGCTTAGTCGGGTCGGGCCAGGTCCGCGAGGCGTGAGCGCGGACGGGGCCTGGTAATCGGGCGGGTGAAGGGGACCTCATCCCGTGAACTGAGGCGAATAGACTATGTCACTTTTCCAATTTATCTCACGACGCTCGCTCACAATCTTCCGAGGTGGGACTAAATGTCCCACCCCAATGTGAGCGCCCGTGCGGAGAAGGCAGCGAGCAGTCGAGGGCCAATGCGAGGGCTTCGCGCGAGGACTTCGCCTTAGTTGCAGCCTGGCACTTCGCGAAGTCACCCCACGCAGCTTGGGAGCCTGATCTAGGCGTGGCGTGCCTGGAGCAGCAGGTAGGCGGAGCTTCTTCACTCGTCAATGGCGGCGGCGAGCACAGACCCTGTTTACAACAACACGGCCTCTCGACCTAATCAGATATGCGGAGGACCTTCGCCGTGGCACGGCGAAGGTGGTCGGAGGGTCTGCAGGGGGCGTGGTGGAGCAAAAGGGTCACCCTAGGTCAAACTGCGGGCGGAGAAGTGGGTGTGTTCGGTGGATCTGCAGAGGGCGTTTGGTGGAAAGTGGAGGCGCGGAAGAGGATCAGGGTGAGGAGGCAGAGGTTATGCACAGGTCGGCGAGCCGTGTGGGGTGCTGGAGCGATGGGAGCGGTTCGCCGGAGTTTGGCCGGAGGTGGAGAAGGTGAGGGTGATCGGTGGGAAATCAGTGGCGACAGTAAGGGCTTTCAGTATGAAAAAGAAAGAGGGGAGGAAGAGGAGAAGTTTTACCTACTAAGCTGGACGAGGAGGGGTTGGCGCAGGCGACAGTCGTATCGACTGTCGCCGGAGAAGAAATTGCCCAGAGGAAGGGGCGGCGGCGAGGAGAGGGCCGGAGAGGCGCCAGCTGGGTGCGGCGTGACACGGAAAGATCGAGGGAAGGTAACCCTGCTGCTGGTAGTGCGGCAGGGCGATGAGGAGGAGGAGAGGCTGCCGGAGCAAGGGGGCGTCTGTCGGAGTGGGAAGGGAGGAATTGAGGGGGTGTCTCCGTCAGATCTGAGCTCGGAAAAACGGCGGAGCGACGGGGGTATTTATAGGGGCAGAACCAGAGAGGAGGGCGGAGGGAGACGACGTGTCTCCCTTGCCGGAGGACGCCGGAGGAAGGATACCCATACCGTCCGTGCGTTTGCACGGCCGGTATGGGTGGGTGCAGCGCTCAGGGGGTGTCCCTGCGGTGGCTGACAACGCAGGGTACCCCCCATTGACTTGCCAGGGCCCCTCCCTCACCCTGTGCGGCGCCATGCTCCGCCCAATGTCGCCGGAGCATGGCGCTGCTCAGGTTTTGCAGGAGGGACCTAAACGCAAAGAACGAAGGAGAGTTAGGGGCCAAAATGTGAGGGTTCAAAAGTTGAGGGTCAAAAAGTGAATATATGAGGACCAAAGTGTAAAGTTGGTTAAGAAGATTTCTTCTTAGGCCCAAGTTTTTTTACATGACTAATTAGGACCTAAGGATTCTGATGGTAAATTTTATTTCTAGATTGAACCTTGTTTGACCGGTAAATTTACGTAAAAACCCAAATTAAGTTGTTAAATGGGCATGGTTCTCAATGTAGGTCAAAATGGGTTCTTAAGGCCAAATTGAAAGTATTAAACCCTAGAGATTATTTTTCTATGAATTTTAGAGGATTTAGTTGATTTTTACCTTGCCTTGAACCACGTGAATTGAAGTGGGTTTGTTTTTAGGGTTATAGGATGTCATTTAATTCCTTGGAGTTGCTGTAGCCCTTATTGAGTCATCTCATCCCACTTTTCTTCTTATTAGGTTGTTTTGACCTATGTTTGGACCCTGAGTTACCCTATTTTCAGATCGGATTGGTGAAATTGCATTTTTACCCCTTAGTTTCTATTTTCTTTGCAAACTCAGAATCTCTCTGAGCCAAGCCTTTCTAGAGTTATGTAGGAGCTTTTTCTTACATATCAGGGTTAAATGGTGCTAGTTTAGGGTTTGTGACGAGGTTCTCATCACTCTCCACATGGATCCACGATGATGGGCACAACTCCATCTCTCTCCCAACGAATTCCCCGTCAGATTCCACTTGCAGGCGCCTTGAGGGAGCCTGCTTCACCCATTCTCGGCTCCTCGCTTGCTTCCTCTTGAACTGCTCGGGGTCGAGTGGACCCCTTCTTTTTTCCTCGCTACATGGGCCTCCCCCATGCAAGATGGGCCCCTAGCCGGAAGAGCTTGCCGTGGCATCCAAAATCTCCTGGCAAAGGAAACCCCAGAAGCCTACGCCAGGAAAATAAGGCAAAATGAGCATGCAGAATGGAGGATATGCCACAACAAGCGTATTAAAGACTAGAAGCCCTTACCTCAACCCATGCGTTGAGCGGGGACACAAAAAAGGGTCACCTCCATCCAAAGAGCTACACAACCGTCCTTTGGCTGCTTCGCCGGACATACAGAAGTTCGACGATAGAGCTCTAACAAAGGAACGAACAAGTCACAAGCGTCCCTCCCCTCGACCCTTAAGTCTCTCGACCAAGGCAAAAGAGGACGAGAGGCCACGAAATGAGGTCCCCCACAGGCCTCTATTTATAGTCCCACCACGCGGGCTCCCAGGGGCAATAACGTCTTTCCACCCCTTGCGGGTCGCCAATTCCCAAAAACCAAATCCCCCGAGATACAGCACTGATTCCATGGTAGCGTAACCACACCAGTAAAACCATCGGTCAAGGACCCCGCGTGTTATTACACAACGAGCAATTAACAAGTAGGGATGCAAATGAGTCAGGTTTAGGTCGGGTTTGGCTAAACCCATACTCATACCCATTTACAGAATCCATACCCATATCCTCCCCATTTACCCATCGGGTACCCATTTATAAGTTGATCTTACAATCAAATCATGTCAAATTAGAGTTAAAGAAGAGGAAAATTCTATAACACAATTCATTAATTGTTTATTTTTAGCAAGCTCTCAACAAGAAGCTCAGGTTATTCTAATTTTATTGAACTTCACTAAAATTATTACAAAAAGAGCTTTTCAAGGGGAATATATCAAAAATAAAAATACAAAAAATACAAAGAAAGATTAAATATAAGTATCTTTCAAGCAAAAAAATCCCCATTTCCAAAATAAATGTTTCATAAAAACTTTAGAAGCATTCCCAACCTTCAAAATCTTAGAAGGAATCATGAAGAAGATTAAGGTTGGGGAAATGAGAGACTTAGGATGAGACTAATATATATCTCGGGTAAATGAGATTTTATTCGGGTAGAGTAATCGAGTATAGATTCATACCGATACCCATACCTAAACTCGTTCGGATTTTTTAGATAAAACTCATACCCGAACCTGATCATGTTTGAGTCGTGTTTTTCCCATTTTTTCAGGTTGGATTTGGGTTGGGTTTACCGAAACTTACATCCCTATCAACAAGCCTTTCATGCCTTTCCAAAAAAGCACGACGATGCAGGCCACGACCTCTCACGGCAACAACAGTGCTTGCCTCAGCATCTCGAGTGGGTGAAATGTCGCCTCCTAAGGTCAGCATGGGCTCGAGCTCATACTCCTGGCACCCAAATTAGGCCACCTCCTAAGTTCGGCATGGGCTTCGGCTCATACGCCCCACGCCCAAATTAGGCCGCCTCCTAAGGCTGGCACGGGCTTGGGCTCATATGCCTGGTGCCCAAATTATGCTGCTTGCTAAGGTCGACACGGGTTTAGCCTCATATGCCCCGCACCCAAATTATTCCTCCTCTTAAGGCTGGCACGAGCTTGAGCTCATATGCCCCGCGCCCAAATTTTGCCGCCTCCTAAGGCCGGCATGGGCTCAGGTTCATACTTCCCGCGCCCAAATTATGCTGCCTCCTAAGGCCGTCACCGGCTCAAGCTCACACACCCTATGACCAAGTAGCGTCGCCTCCTAAGACCGACATAAGTCACAGCTCATTAGCCCCAACATCAACAATTGTTGCCCCATAAGGCCAGCTCGAACTCGAGCTTGCACATCCAACGTTCAATCTCGGCATAGGTCACCTCCTAAGGCCGATGCGACCTCGAGTTGATACCCTCTTGCGCTCGAGCAGACATCGCCTCTTAAGGTCGACGAGAGCTTGGGCTTATATGCCTCTAACAAGGGACCACTTCCAACCAACTGAAAGCAGGTGGAGGCCACCCAACTCTTCAATCACAAATGCTCCCCCCGCTGGACTACAGCCGGAAGAACATTTGGGGACATCATCTATTATGGAGTTTTGGCCACTCTCACTACTTAGCAATTCACACTGGCTAGATAGTGGGGGTATATGATGAGGGGCAAAAAATACCCTCGGATCAAAAACTCTACACATAACTCGACAAAGGATCTGATTATTCGACTACAGGGTACACAGGTGGAACTGACACCCTCGTCCTGCCCAAGACCAGTTGATCCTAATCGGCACCAACCCAACCTGTTGAAAGATTGAGCGTAGCAAGGGAAAGATACGATAAGATGAGCCTGACAACCTATACCCTTGCAGTTGACAATTAGCCTGACATTAGGGGTATTAGGGACATCGAGTGAGGGTTCCCCTCATGTTATAAATAAAGAGGGAAGCCCCCCCGGTAGAAGAGGGGCCTCCCCGCAGAGGGAGAGAAATCATGTAATACTGTGTAATCTTCGAAATTCTAGTGCATAGTTGGGAATACTATCCTCCTCTCAAATGTACATCCCTTATGGTGGATTTAGGTCACTAAATCCCCTTTCTCCTCTATGAATGCTTGTTGATCGCCTTTCTACCCTTATGTGCAACGGGTGAATAGCTAAATAATGTTCCCTATGCTTACAAATCTTTTGCTGACCTTCCGAAACCTATCTGTTCCCTAAGTGTTGATGGAGCCCTATGTTTCACCCTCGCCTTTACCGTTGATGCACTAGTACCAAGCAAGTTTCGCTTTGATAATAACAAAATATTTATGTGAGCTAACTTGTTATACAAAGGAAAAAAAGTCATACTAAAAACGTCATATCAAGGGTTACATAACAGAGATAGAAGAAAAGATACGAAGAAGAATCCAATGAATGCAACGGAAGCTTGTGAATAGCAATGTATGAAAGATTGCAAGATATGCGGAAGGCAAAGAATGAAACACGAAGCTGACGACATGGATGTGACAAGGAAATTTGACATAAATGATCAAAGAAAAAACATTCTCCATGCTTAGATATTGTTGAAGTCTTGGAAAGTAATCCAATATCAACACTCAAGTTGCGAAGTGAGATGGAATGAAATGATCGAAGCTCATCTCTTTTGCATTTGACTTGCACCTACAGCTTCTAGCTATGGCTGGCTCCTCTCCTTTGTTTGAGTCTATCTGTGTACATCGTAGCCCTTTCTAACTTGTTACAAGTGAGTTTATCGGCTCAAGAATGAAGGTTATTAGAATGGTCAAGTCCAAAGCCACAGAGGAGTAAAAAGACAAGCAAGATGGATGCGAGGGAGGCGAGCCTTGTTCCACTTCTTTTCACTCCATTGCACTTTGTACGTTCTGCTTCACTTCATTTAGCTTGTTGCATTTCATTTTACTTCGTTCACTCAGTTTCGCTCTGTTTCACTTCTTACTTATGAAGTCAATTGCGTTAATTTTTCTTAATCAATTAAAGTTTTCCTGTTCTTCAGTCAACTAAGTCAAGTGAACCATAAACACAACCTTTTCTTAGCCAAATGAATCCATTTCTTCAGTTCCATCGCTCATTTACTTGATTTAGTATCTATTGAACCCATTTTGATCAAGTCAGCATTAGTTAATACTCAAATACATATTTATCAATTGATTTCAATTCTCAAAATTTAATTGCATATATATTTCATAGATAAAATTAAAAGCGTTAGAGGTAGCCGATTGACTCCCCATTGGGGGTAGGCCCATTTTATCCTTTTTATAATAGGTTGCACAATGTCACAATTGATAACATGCCACTGCAACAGATTGCATAGTGTTCAATTAGTTCAAGAATGAACCAGCTAGTTCATTTGAGTTCAACTAGTCCAAACGTATCCAAAATTGAGTATCTAACGATTGTATAAGAATTACTAATTGATCTCAATTAATTCCTTCACACTTTTATTTTAATAATTAAGGATAGTTTCAGCCCCGAAAAATGGTAAGAATAACTTAACAAATGAAAAGGGATGACTTTAATAGCCTTTTCGCCACAATAGAAGGTGGTTGTCCCAGACGTTTGAATATTATCAACAAAAGAAACAGTTATTCATTTCACAAAAAAAAACAAAAATCAGAAGAACATATTCATGAATACCTTTATAAAGACTAATCTGGATATTTTGGTTGGCCTAACCTTGATGTACTTGTTTCTTGACCGTTTGTTAAATGCACTTCTTCTAAGCTGAATCCTACCCAAGTGTCTAGAAATTAAATGGATGACATTTAGAGTTAGTTTATGGGAGGGGATAAAAAAAATGAGTTTGAGATTTGTAAATGAGGAATATCCTTGGTCTCTTTGGTGATGTTTACTTAAGGATGGGATAACTTGGGGATTGGTGACGGATAAAAATATAGGATCCACTCATCTCGACCTCGTGTTGGGTCAAAACCAATTCCAATTATTCTACCTGGTAAATAGGGATAACCCCCTATTTTGAGGAGATATTAGCAAGTTGCGATGGTGTGCTCGTTGGGGAGGCGTTAGCTGGAGTAGCATTTGTACTAGGTTGGTCTCTTGCTAGTGTTGTAGGTGCTTGTGTGTGGTGCTTGCGATAGTGGGAGATGCTCGAGGTTATGTTCTTGATGGTGTCTGCATTTGCTTGTGGAAAGGGTGCCCATGGTAGGGCCTACGTCGCTTGCCGTGGTGATGTGTATGGTGGTGGCCGGTGTTGCTCGTCGTGGTGGGTTGGTAGTGGTTTGTGTGTTTTACAATTAGTGATCCTTTGAGGCTTGGTTGATGTGGGAGTCATGGTCTTTTCTCTTTGTTGGTCTTAGGATTATATGTGAATTTTCGTTTATGTGGATCATTCTGATCGGTAGAATTCTTCCTTAGTGACACAGTTGTTACTTATGCATGTGGAGTTACTATTCATTCAAACATGTATGATTAAAATTTCTTGCTAGGGATGTCTTTTTTTATCTTTTGCTGTATTTTTTATATTTTTTTATCTTTCTTTCTCTCATCCATTTTGTTTTCTTATTTCTATAAAAAAATATACTTATCCTCTCTGTGAGGATGGTCAATTCCATCTGTCCTTCCTTTCCCTCCTTTACCGTATCGTTACGTCCATTAATAGAATGCTTATTTAAAAAAACAAAGGGGTCCCTTGGAGCTCAACATGGACCTTTTGACCTCTCGAGGGTTGTCACCTCAAATCAAGAGGCCATGCTTATTTGCCCTTTTAATTATAAATCCTTCTATTTTGTTCCCACCTAAACTTGAGTGCTAATCGTAGATGCCGTGACGTTGCTATATTATTTATATGAGGGTCATAACTAGCCTTAGCTACATTATTCAGAATTTTTAACCTGAACTCTGCTTTAGAAAAAGGAAAAAAAAAATCTAGCGGTTGGTTAGGTACAACTACAACTTTGTTTATTATCACAAAAATCGAAAGGAACTCATTTAGCCAAACGCATGACAATCAAACATGAGCGGAAACTCGAGGAAATATTAATTCGGAATTCCTAATTAATCCTCCAAAAATAAGTGTATAAATTGATATAGTTTCTTAAAAAGAGCAAGTCGACCAATTTGGAATAGTTTTTTGGTCCAATAAATTGCAGCAGCGACCGCCTGCATCGTATGCCCTTTCTTCAGAGACCTCATGGGATTTAGTAGTTTTTCTGTCATGCATATGAACATTTTAGCTACAAATGTATCCTATGGATATCTCATGTTTATGTCGTCTAAGAGGAATAAGCGAATTTATATTTTATTTTAAATTTAAATTTCTTCAAATTCAAGTGAAGGATGGATTATCTTAAACTTAAATTTCTTATAATTTAAACTTATTTCTATCTTATCCTCTGTTTCACGTAAATATTTCTATAAAATTATTTTAAGTTACACATAAACTCCAACGTAAAATATCTCATGTTTACAAGATTTTATCCCGTTGAATAAATTCCATGACGTAAACTGATCCTAAGTAAATTTGTAGGTGCCATGTTCAAATGTAAATTTGGAAATTGTGTGCCTCCAAAATTGTAAGAAACGTTTTTGTTGTAACATTTATTATAATTTTCTACCTCACTAATCGAAGTAATTTCTTTAGGTAGATAAGAATGAAATTCTTGGAGGATATTTATGTGTCGGAAACGCTTTCAAGTTATATAAATTTTTGGAATTTCTCTGAAAACAGTTTCAAGCCATGTGAATTCTTAGGAAGTCGACCACGGTTTTATCCGAAAATTATAAAGAAATTTTTTTTTTTGAGGAGTCTGGCTGTATTTTCACCTGAGGAAAACAAGAATGAAACTTGGGATGTTGGCAATTGTCATGCTCATCAAGAACAATGACCAAGAAACAATACTTAGGGAAACAAGTTCTCTGGAAAATCAAGAAATGAAGACTCAGACGTTGAGTTTGAAAAGTACGAACAAATTTAACATCCCAATGACTTCAGGATCCGGAGGTTTCTTGAATATTTACTCGATAGAACACAACAAAAAAAACTCTTGTCAGTTAGGTGCAGGAGTTAATTCCGTTGAGTAACGTTAATCATTCTGAGGAACAGTTTATAGACACCCAAGACGTCCGAGAATCTTGTGTTAATATAAAGGAGAAAATAATCATATTTAGATCATGTTCACAAGATTCACACAGAATAACCAAGCAAATATCATCACTCGGATGTATTCATGCATCTTCCGAATATGTCCATACATATTCAGAAATGGTGATCATATTCTTGCAAGTTGAACCTTGAGACTTGCTACAATAATCTGAGAAGAAAATTGCTCGGAAGTGTCGAAGCATTCAAGATTTCCAAGTCTTCAGAACCTTAGAGCCGAAGGCAATTGGAAAGTAAAAAGAGAAAAAGACGACGACCATACTCGAAAAAGTCTATAAATAGGAAGGTTAAGGTGATTTTAAGAGGATATCGTTTGTTCATTTTTTCCACTCATTTTATACTTCACCACCCCAAATCCTGGATGCTCTTTCCTTGAGCAAAAAGACTTCTTTGAGAAAAATTAATTACTTCCAACCTTTTCCCATTCATCGCAGTTTGTGCTTCTTTATTTTGCAAATGCTTAGGAAAAAAAAAAATAATTCACTTAACGTTCCATGGATCTAAGTGTAAAATCTTTGATATTTCAATACATCCTCACCCTTCTACCTGTGAGAGCCTCTTAAGACTTGATGGAACTTTACACTCCTGACTCAGCATTACCTTCGTTCAGGTTTGAACAATTGGATATCTCCGGCTGACATCGTTTACCTATGTTGAATAGGATGCTGCTGTTCAACCATGCTCCAAACGAAATTTGTTTCAAATTGCACAGTGTGATTTCCGTTATTGCTTTTTTCTAAAATCAATATGAGAAAACATATTGGTACTGCGTACGGTTACATAATTAAATTGATACCAAAAAATCAGGAAAACCCTTACTCAAATAGCTAGTGAGGTGTGACTGCAAAAACACCTTAATTAAAGTACCTATCGAGGTGTATAATGCATGAACAATTTTTCTTTACCAATATAAACTCGCCCATCTCCTATGCAAGAGCAGCGACTAAATGTTCTAAATCTTCCTCATTTTCTTTTTCTAATGATTCAGAATCTAAATTTAAATCATCATCATCCCCATCCACCTCGTCAACCCCATCCTCATCCTCTTCCTCTTCCTTATCATCCTCATCCTCATCCTCATCCTCATCCTCATCCTCATCTTGCAATTTAGTAAACTTGTCAAAGTTTGTCTTGGCATAGATGACATCCATTTGCTCCTTTTTGAAGTCATCGGAATCTCCATGCAACATGTCATCCGCAGGGTCTGTGTTACCCGCCAGCTCATTGGCTTCTGCTTTTTCCACAGCCGTCTTTGCTAATGATAACAGAACATTCTTTGCTTTCTGGTCAGGAGGGAATCCACACGATTCCATCTCCTTGTACCACATAACGGCGCTGCTGAAATCTGAATTCTTGCCATACGCATCCATGATTGTTGTCAAAATGGTCTGGTTGGCCTTGATGCCCTGCACGAGCATCTTCTCATATACTTGCATCATTCGTTCAAGATTGTTCATGTTTGCATACCCTTTCATGAGCATTCCATAGACAACTTCGTTTGGCTCAAAGCCATCCTGTTTGATCCTCTTAAAGAACTTCTCTGCTCCTTCCATGTCGGAGGCATTGCAATACGCGGACAGCATTGTGGCATACGAGCAGAGGTCAGGATAGATCCTGATTTGAACAGAAAATGACGAACTTTTCAACTGTAGTGCATATAACCCTTCAAGGATTATAGAATGCAAAAGAAAAAGACGTCCAACCTGTCTCTTCTCATGCATTTGAACACAGTTCGAGCCTCTTCGATCATTCCTGATATGGCAAAAGCATCGAGCAAGATATTGTAGGCTTTACGTGTTGGCCTGTTAAAAACAAAAAATCGATCAGAACTAACCCCTCGTAGTTTTCAGAAAAAATATATTTACATTTTCCCTGATTGGAGTCATTTAAACATAACAGTGGGGAAACTAATTCTTCAATTTTACACCTGTCACAAATTGTGCACAGTATTTAACCGTGAACAACTGAATACAATGCTTATCAATGATCTGCCAATCCAATCTCATATCAAGAATGACATGATAATTACAAACTTAAACGAGATTCCCTCAGGTCTAGGGTCCACATGCAATGCAACTCAGCAGACTGCAACTTGATTCTAGCAGTCCACTTAGCCAGCCTATGGAATGAATTCTCCAATGAGTCTGTTTGTCAGCATGAATTGGAGAAGAAAAGCTAGGAAGCATGGTTCACAAACTTAAAATTGTACAGTCCTTTGAAAGTCATTTGGAACCAGTACATCAACCTTATTCTGCAGTCTATGGTAATGTTTCTCCAATGAATCTATTTGTTGGCAGGAATTCGAGAAGAAAAATCAGGAAGCATGTTTCACAATCTTGAAATTGTGTGATATTTTTGAGATTCCATATTTGGAAACACTACATGTAATCTTGGAGGGATGTATGTGCACTCATTTAGACCAGACAATTTTACAAATTCAAGGCACTATCGCATGTTTTTGTAGGTGTGAAGGCATGTTTTGACTTTGGGATTGTCCCGTACAGAGGATGAGCATTCCAAAGAAAGCTCCTTGAGTTCAGAGCCAATGTCACTAAAGTTAGGTGGTAAAATCAAAAAAGCAAGGTACAAGTAAGATCGAGAAAATGATGGCATCAGAAAATATAACATGGAACTGCTGAGAGAGAGCATTTACAATGCAACCAGTACTTTTTTTTTTTGAAAAAGGAAAGGATAGTTATCCAAAATGATAACTACCCATTTGCAACCAGTGTTTTCTCCGGAAGTATAAAATGCAATCAATGTTGGAGTAGAGATGATCTTTAGTATTGGCAGAACAGCAAGATAAGGGAACATACCAGTGACATCAACAAAGCAGACACTTAAAAACACAAAAAAAGGAATTACAAACTGTTCATTTTAAGGGACCATTACAAGATATTCCATCTTGTTAGAGACATAATCTTGACATCTAAGCTCAAGTAGGCCATATCAGATAAAGTTCCCCATATCAAATAAAGTTTCATCCAGAACCTCACCAGCAACAAAACAGTCAGCACTGTGACAATTTTAAAATATACGCACCTTACACCAGCATCTAGCATTTCTTCGAAAACAGCCAAGGCTTGCCCTTCCTGTCTTGCCCTCCCATAGGCACTAATGAGCAACGCATAACTCACTACATCAGGTCTGAGTCCAGCCCTTTGCATCTGCAGGACGAGCAGTTTAAAACTTAAACATCAAGGAAAGACCACATTTAACAAACATATTCTAAACATAATCATTTCAAATGAGAATGACAAATGATCAGTTGTAAGACTGACAATCGATTTCTTCTATTTTGAATGTAATAAGTACCTCCATTTATGAGGAGCAACTCAAAGGGGGAAAATCTAAAATGCTCTTTATGAACTTCCAACCTGATGACTCTTGAATATTATATATTTTTGACCCAAAATTAATGCATGCTTGATGATTATATTACATTACCAACGCCAAGTTTATGGTGGACCAACTTCTCCTTGTCCTTTGCTCACCCCTCAAGTAAATTGAATTTATCTACTTCTGTCTAGTTCTGGTTCTAAACCATCCATTCAGTGGCTCCTGGGTTCGGATACCTCCAAATACTTCACTTCCAGGTTTCCTACTCATAAATATGGATGCCTGAATTTTACTGAGGTGTGCCCTGTATATGTGGTGAAGCATCGAAGAATCTACTAGGAATATGAGAACATAAAAGTATATATATGTAGGCGAGTGCTGCCATGTTTATATATGTGTGGAGAAAATAATGAATTGTCCTATTAAAAATAGAGTCTCCTAATTTCTTTATATAGATAGCCAGATTAGAAAAATTACATACTTAACCCAACAAGAAATAGACATGGCAAACAAGAATAGAAAATAGCTAGAACGCTTATCCTAAATAAAGTAAACCTATAACTGACTCAATCTAGCAACTCTAATAATATGTAAATTAGACAATCTTCAACACTTCTCAAACTTAAGTATATAAATCCATCACGCTTAGCATGGA
Organism: Thalassia testudinum; assembly: GCA_037157565.1. NCBI lineage: Eukaryota > Viridiplantae > Streptophyta > Magnoliopsida > Alismatales > Hydrocharitaceae > Thalassia > Thalassia testudinum. The sequence goes on from JAZHRO010000030.1 coordinate 43,464,800, forward strand.
CAAAATAGTTAGAAGATGGAACTGCAAGACCCTTGATAAAGACATCAACTAATTGATTATCTATAGTCAAGTGTGTAGAATAGCATCTATAAATAATATCTCTGATCAATTGCCAATCAACCTCTATTGCTTTATAGGCTCATGACAAGCAGGTTGTTGGCCAGAAAGATAATCATCTTGTTCTCACAAATCAAAGGAAACCCACCCCACTTGAATACCGAAATCCCGAAGTAACCGAAGAGCTTGCAAGCAATATGAGCCATAAGACTTGGCACTAGATGTGGAAACCTTAATCTATTTCTTGTTTCTCTAGTTAACTAGATTTCCATTTACACAGATGCTGAAACTGATAGTAGATCAAATATCTTCATGGCACCAACATCTCAAAAACCATGGAATTGAAGATGCCCATTATTGCAAAACATGAATCTATTCCCTAGAGATTTTTTTTGAGGAAAAAGACTATTCCCTAGAGGGGGAAAAAAAATCAAAGTTCTATCAAGATCAAAAGGATAACTTATTTGAAAGTCTTAGATGTGCTTCAGTGATAACAGGATGAAACCTGTTCAAGTCATGGGCCTAATGAGACAACCAATTCCTCTAAGCCACTTGAAAGCAATGGGCTGCTTCGCTACCTAGATGGTAATGGATGTCCCTTGGAATTAAGGTTCAAAAAAATGCTCGTGCTGAAAGAGGTGTAGGTGAAGATGCCTTGCTATGTGGCCCACATTTAGGAGTATTCAAGCAATCATTACATTCTTGAGGATATGCCCAAGAAGGTACTCAAGCAAAGAGCATAGGCACAATGGTTGTGCAAGTGGTGAATCTGGTGAAAGCTGATAGTGAGGCAATAGTATCATAAGCAAGAGCAAGTGGTTGGTGAGGCAAATACAAGAATGAGCACTAGTATTGAGAGACATGATGTTGATGGTGGCAACAAGGGCATAGCATAGGTGATAGAGACCTGAGGATCATGAGCTACACTAGAGGAGGTGAATTGTGTAGTATCTCAAAATATGTAGAAATTTTAGACAAATAAAAAATATAACTAAGAAGAAACACAAAAGAACAAGCTATAGAAAAACACAGGAATTTATAGCGGTAAACCCTGCTGAATAAAAATCACTACCTAGGCTTCCTAGTTTAGGAGTTTCTAAGATCAATTGTGGCTGATCACTCCACTAACCAAGCCACTTAAACACGGGTAGCTTAACTGCACTAATACACCTGCTCTGGATTCTTAAATCACAACCAATTTTATCTCCTCTTTTGAGGTAGAAAATGGAAACCCGACAGGTTGGGCACCAAGTACAAAGTATAAAAGAAATAGGAAAAGAGCCGCAAGTAATAATCCCATAGAACCTCAAATAGAACAAGTAAAATGGCCATGGGAATAATCAAACCGTTAGTTGATTGAAGAAATAGAGAGCAGGAGAAAGTTGAAGATGTAGCCCCATCGGCAATTCAATTTGAGAGCCAAGAGCCAAAGGTGCCTCCAAGAAGAATTTTGATCTATACGAGCACTTGGAAATGTATTTTGTGTATGAAGAATGAAGGCCAAGAGTCCTTTTTATAGAGAGACTAGCCTTCCAATGTCGAAAAAGGTCACGATCAGTTACAATGGCAGTTGATCGATTAAATTAAAGGGTTGATTGATCAATTTACAAGGCCAGAAATTTCTGATTTGGTGAGGTTGGTCAATTAGAAGAGTTTCCTGATCCATCAGAAGAGGCATTGATTGGTCGAAAATAGTGAATCGATCGACTAGATGCAAGTCCAGCAAAAATTGGCTTGAAAAAATCAATTATCAGTCAATCAGAAGACTTGATTGATCAATCGGGATGAAAATTGATTGATCAGACAAAGAATTTCGATTGACCAAAAAGTGGATAGAGTTTTGGTCTTGGTGAAACATCAAAAGATTAATGCATTAGAAAGAATATTGGTCAATCATAACTGAGAGATTAAGTTTATAAAGGTTCGAAAAGTGAGAATTAAGTGGTTTTGAGATGAAGGAAACTTACGATAAATTGTCCTAGTAAAATTGAAATATATTTCAAAATTACGTATGGATTGTGTAGACATTGGATACAACTTGTCAAAGTTACACAAATGCCCTGCGCTTTTAACATTTGTACATATAGCCTTACGAAGTTGATATCTTTTACCAAGATGCCCCTATAATTATGATGCAACAAAGAGCTTGCTACTTTCGATGGAAAAGGTCAAAAAAAAGATGCCTCCCTCTCCACACATCTAGTACTCAGATCAATGTCAATTGCACCTGTCATTACCTTGACTATAAATTCACCATAGCTCTTAGTTCATGTGATGTGTAGATCTCAACCAACAAGATTCTCCATTTTCTATCAATGCATCAGCTTATACATGGTTCATATATAGGTTTCTAACAATGGAGAGACATAAATGTGCAATTTGGTCAACTTTATGAGGATATATATGTATACCATGGCAAATATAGGGGCATGCCTGCCAAGGGCATGTGCTCACAAATCCATATTATATAGATCCCAATTTGTGGAGATGCCAAAGAAAGAGGAGGGTTGGTGTGTGTTTATAAAGGAGGCACTACATAAGAATTGACAAAATTGAAAACGGGCAACAGTGACCATCTATAATTCTTCCTCGGAGGTGGCAGTTTCTTTTACCATTTTAAGGAAGTTATCTCAAGTGCATTTAAGCCAACCTATTCAAAGATATCAGTGTAAGTACATATAAATGTCTTGATAAACTAGTAAAACTGACACCAAAAGGAGCATATATGTAAAAACTCCTTCAAAAAAATATCACAAAGTTTTGATGTCTAAAACAAACACTGCGACGTTCTGCTGTAAGCTCTACTATAAGCTTAAGTGCCTACTCTACACAACAGAACCTTGATACCTCGATTCAGGCAAGCAAATTACATACTAAAAGTTCTTATACACAGTAAATATAGTGTAGCGCTGCCAGACACGCTGTATGTCAAAATTAGTTAAAGAGGCAGTGCTCTGACAACAATTGAAATTTCCGAGGCAACTGTTTCTTTTAAATAAGGCAGAAGGGTCTCAATAGCTGAAAGCTGCTCTTTACATGAAATTTCAGATAAGTTAACTGGAACTGGCACACAACACAAGACTTTGACTAAAGTCACAAATACCATATAAAGAACTTCAAACTATGATATTCCTCTCGCCTTGCATAATGCAGCTGAATACAAGCATCATCGACCAATTTTAAGGAGTTTGAAATTTAATTTGCACACAATTCAAGCTAGTTCATGTAGACTCCTAGTGTTCTCTTTTAAAGAATGTGAACATCTTAACCATGCAATTCAGTACTTTTCTCCCAAACATTGCAAGAAGCAGATGAGTCAAATTACCTGGTCATAAATATCTGAAACTTCTTTGTAGTCTGTCTCGAATGACATCAAGCTATTAAACGTGACTGTAGTTCGAGGAATCCCCCTTTCTGCCATCCGTGCAAAAAGCCTACGAGCTTCTTTGTAGTCCCCAGCTTTTTTATACATGTAAATCATCATATGGAACATTTTCTGGTCTGGCTTGAATGAAGCCCTCTCTTCATTCAACAATGCTTGGAATATTTCTGTAGCTTCACTATATTTATTCGCCTGCCATAATTCTGGTGTTATCTAAATTTAATGCATATAATGAACGCTGATAATGGAAAAAGGAGCCATCTATGGCATGCATCAAGCAAGAAAACGCATCTGATGATGAACAAGAAGGTAGATAACTAAAATAAAAAATAGCACAGGAGGAGAGATATGCACTGAATGTGCAAGAGTCCACCTCAGCAAGGTAAAAATTCGACCAAGGTCACATACTTTTTTTCTTGAATTAAAATAGAGAATAAAAGGAGATAACAAAAATGAAATGAAAGAAATTTGCAGTGAGGGGGGGTGGGGGAAGAAAAGAATCTTACCTTAACAAATGTTTTAAGCATTATTTGATACGTCACTGGTGAAGGCTCTGGACCTGATAACTGCATCCTTCGAAATATACTCACTGCTCTGTTGCACTGACCAGCTCTACCATATGCCTCCATCAGGGCAGTGTGAGATATTACACTCGGAGGATAGCCTTTCTTGTTCATATACTTAAGTACCCTTTCTGCCCGATTGAAATCTCCCAGTTTCCCATATGCAGTCATGAGCATCAAAAAGTCCATCTCGCTAAAGTTCCACCAATGCTGCGTCCTCAGCCACTCAAGAATCTGAAAACCCAAATACAATTAGCATCTAAGACATATGTCCAACCAATTGCACGACACTGATACATTACGAAATTATGAAGAAGCAATAAACCTAAATGCGCTTCACCATCACAAATAAGCCTGGTAGCAGGAAGTCGGGGTATGAACCATCAAACTAACTTGAACTCAATGAATGGTCAAAGTGCATACAAGCGAAAACTTCTGCCTCTTCAAACATATCCAGTAATACCCGACAATCAAACTTGAAAGCTTGATAATGTCACACTCAATACACACCCAAACTTGAAAACTTGATAAAATGTGAAAACTTCATCAGCTCTTCCGAGACATCCGATGAAATCAAAAACATATAGAAGAGAAAACTTAATAAAATGAGTGCACAATCAAATAAAATTGCAAAGACCTTTTCCTCTTTCTTTTTGTTTTTTTTACCAAAAACAAAATTAAGACAAACTTGACGCCTGCAAACGCTAACGTTGGAGAAATTGGTCTATTGCACCGCATCTATGCTTGGTTAAATTCTATCATTCCGATGCACTAGAAATGACTCTCCATCTCCCAATTACTTAATCCAATTCGAGATTCACCATAACCTTGCATCCTTACATATAATTTCAGTAAGCCGACAACTCTCAAGTCTGGGCAGACCCCATATTACACAGGATTAGATCTGAGTCTAATTGAAAAAAACTAGCTTTAACAATTTGTTGAGTATGTGTAAAATAAACCCACGATAGCCATTCAAAGTACTTTAAGTTCAAAGTAATTGTCGATCCTTTATATCCCACTACTTAATTTCACGAATTTTCCACGTTTCCGGGCACGTATACCTCGCCGACAAGGTTCCATTTCTGCAACTGCTTGAACCTGACGAGCGTCCCAATGACGACGTCCCTGGGGAGGGGCTGCCCTCTCGGGCGATAGCTCCGGAGAGTGGGGACGGCGGAGTCGGACTTCTCGATCTCCAGCATCAACCTCCTCCAACTCCTCTGCTCGGCCTCGTCGGCCGCGTCCTTGAACACCTCCCCCACCTTCCTCCTCCTCTGCATGAACTTCCTCGGCTTGAGCATCCCGCCGCAGACGACCTCCAATCTCCCAGAAGACCTCCTCCTCCCGCTGCTGCCGATGGAGAAGTGCGAGCCCCCCACCAACTCCATCTTGCTGCGTACAAAAGCCAGAACATGGAATTATGGCCATGAGTCAGTTGTTTCGTAAAAGAGAAAAAAGGGGGGGTTTTTTTGGTGGTGTTGGAGGAGGGGGTTAAGGTTACCAGAGGTGCCTGTGGGAGGAGGGGAGAGTGGAGGTGGGAGAGAAGGAGGAGGAGGAGGAGGCGGTCGCTGCCATTGGGTGTGTACGGAGCGGTCTCCCGTAGAGAAGGGAGGGAGATGGGAGCACCACGACGGGGCTTATCCATGGGGTTTTTCTTTCTTTCTTTTTTCCTTTTAAGAAAAAGGAAAAGAAAAAAAAGAAAATATTGAGATCTTTTCTAAACGCATGCAACAAAACATGTACTGGTCATGCAAATCAATCCTCTCTACCCTTAGCTTGCCTTAAGTGTCGCTGTCGTCGGGAGGGGTGTTGTCCGACCATTGTCGACTCGGACTCCCTTCTTACTTGGGGTTGTTGCTAAGGCGTTTCTTTTTCCGATGGTGTTAGTTAGGGCCATCACTACTCAGATCGAGTAGTTTGTCTCTATCATTGCTTGTGAGAAGGCGATACTTACAGTAACAGATGCAAGTGTGCTTCGATGCTGTTAGTTGATAGTTGCCTAGGCCGTGTCGTTTGTGTTGCCATTACACTCTGATGGCTTGTTCTGGATCACATGCTAATTAAGGGTCATTATGTTGTAATATAGATGCATTTCAGACGAATGACATATCATTTATTTAATTACATAATTTTTACTGATTTATTCAAAATCGTTCACTGGAAGGTAGTTATTGATACATATCACTCTCTATATTCCAAAAATATTAAATTTATTTACACATGAATCAAAGAATAAATAAATAAATTAATCAAATTAATTACATACAAATTGAATCGGTTAGTTTTAACAATAATGCTTCAAACATAAACATAATTATAAAGGCATGAAAAACTAATTGAATTAATTTAGGTTAGTTATTTACAAAGATCACTAAGTAATGCTTAAGTATAAGGCACCGAAAATACTAAGTATATACTATACTAACGTATATGGCTACTTATACTAACATCTAATATTTGTATAGTGACAGGTATAAGTATCACTAAAGTCTTACAAAAAATATATATATAATAAGGCAAACATATGTATTTTATACTATATATACACATATGTATATACTCTATATATATACTATAATGCAAGGCAAACATATGTATTTTATACTATATATACACATACGTATATATTCTATATATATACTACAATACACACACATATGCATAAGCACATACTTAATACATGCTCTCATGCATACTCAAATCCTAACTCTAACATTTGACAACACATTCGTATACTTAGAAACGCACACGCATACAATTAACCATTTTTTTCAAACTTAACTTATGATTAACTTTTACTTAGATCAAAATAATGGTTAGTAGACCTGATTTTTCGTAGGATGGACAACCCTCTCAAGTCGGATCGAACCACTACTAGATTGGGCCTTAGTTTATTTATTAGTTATTTTTGTGTACTTTTTAAGCCCATTTTGGCCCACCTATGCACTCACACACCTACACACGCACACACACATGCCTGAAGGCACATGCCCACACGCACCCAGATTATACTTAGAGGATATGTTCAGTAACGTGCACCCAGCGCTGACAACAGGTGAGATCGTGAGCGCTAGTGCCTATATACGGTTGCGGCTGCTCTAAAGCCCACGATGTGGTGCTAAAAGCATCGGATTCAATGGCGATTCAATGTTCAGACACTGTGCGAATTGGTCAAATTTAGGCCTCAAATTGAGTGCCTTATTTAAGTCTATTTTCAAAATAAATTACATAATCTTAAAGCCTACACATAGGGCTACCTATTGGTACATTTAATTTACAATAATTAATTATTTAATTATGTTTTAAAATTAGTGAAAGTCAACACTTTATACAAGTTAAATTAGTATTTAATTACTTAATTAATGTTCAAATTGATACCTTAATGACTCAATTGACTTATAATTTAGTTAATATACATTATAAAGTATTTATTACACATTTTAAAATTATTTTTAGTTATTTATTTTAACTTATATACATTTATTTACACGATTTAAATAAATATACACATAATTATATTATACATACTATTATACACTACAAGTACGTTATAAATGGGTTGAAAATAATTAAAATTATTATATACAACTATGCAACATAATTTACCTCAGTAATAAATTAATTTACTAATTTAATTTATTTTGACCTAATAACTTAGCTAGTTAACTTAATAACTTAATTATATACAATAAATACTTAAATAAATAAATGTACAGGTATATTACAGTAATTATAATTACTTTAATATATATTTGCAGTTATAAATACGATTGTACATGTGTGCATGTCTATTTATAATTATATAAGTATATGTACATATAATGTAAATAAATAAATAGATAATTATGTAATTATTATATGTACAGTATAATTCAATATAAATACTTACTTAAATAAATATAATAAATATATAAATTATTTAAATATATAAATTAATAATTAGTTATATATTTTATTATTTACATTTAACTTCGTCTTTAAATTATATATATAAGTATAAATATTATATACATGGTATTTTTGTAGAATTTTTGATTTTTTCAAGTTTTTATGGTATTTTTGTGTTTTATAGAAGTAGGAGAAGAGTGAGAGAAGGTGAGACGAGAGGAGAAATGACTCTTTTTGAATTTTTGATGTTGAGTTCTTTTATTTAATAACATAGTAGTCATAATTGTTTATTCGTATGTTCTATCAGCTAGAGGATTCAAAATCTACTCAAACTTGACACACACCTAAAAATATACCTAATCCTACTCAAGATAAATTTATTTTATTTATTTAATATTTTGTTGTATTTTTCTAGGTATTTACAATTTCACACAAATAAGGCTAAAATGAATGTTGAAATGATGCACATAAGCCATGAATTGGAGTTTAAGTGGTTGGAATTGCTATGTAATCATTCAGAAACACCCAGCACACTACATGAAAGAGTTTGAGCCATTAAACTTGATTTTAACATTGAATTCATTAAATTTTTCAGTTTGGACAGAATACATGCTGAAAGTGAATTAAAATTGAAATTATCATACTCATTCTCAATCTAAATTGGATTCAAAACAATACATGAATGCTTGTATATGATGTTTTAACATTACAACACTTCAGTAACTCAAGAACATTCAAAACCAATTCAAATCCAACCCAACAGTGGTTGCTACTGCACTATTTAGTGCATCTATTGCTGCAGTTAATCTACTGCTGAAAGATCAGACCAAATAGGTCTAATTTACTACTCATGAAACAATTCTCAGATCTAATTCCATAAATCCCATCAAAACATTTTCATCAAAAATCGCATGAAATATGTGATCAAAACCCCATAGAAGAAATCCATTCAGATAAAAAAACAAAGAACATCTACTATTGTTCAGATGTTATCAAATCTAAATCAAATCAATAAAACCCAAGTTTCTCTTGTCGCAATTCCTCTAAGCCTAATATGGAAATCACTAAAAACCAAATCAAAGGTTGGAGATCCATAAAACCCTAATTTGATTCTCATATCACGTTAAGACAATGTGACCATGAGAATCAAATTTGGACTTTAAATTGTTGTAAAACTATCTCCAAATCTTCTTTTAAAACCTTTTAGATCTCATTCAAGTCTCCATCAACCGATTAGAACCCTTTAAATCAGGAAATAGTGTCACCTAGGTGGGCTTTTAATCTATGGTAAAACACTTGCACACTATTGATTAGTGTTCAAGTGTTTAAAACGATATATAGAAACCATTAGGTCATCGTGAGAACCTCAAACCCATATCTCGGATTCTCCTTGGCATCCTTACTACCCAGCGGTGAAGAGAAATAGAGGATTGAAGTCAAAATTAGGCATGAGCTCATTAGGCTATAGAAATTTTATCTCAGGTGCTTAAGGCCTTTGCATTGAATCCAATTTCACAGAAATAAACTCGATTCACTTAATTAAAACTGTAATGACCCGTTACATTTTAGCCATTTAAGATGTCTGGAGTTTCAGTCAGACGTCTGGACACGTGCCCGGACGTTTGAAAGTGAGTTTTTCATATTGCGTGGTGTGCTCTGTGCGCGAGCGGAGCGCAGAGACTCTTTCTCTCTCCTTTGCCCCTCACCCAAACCTTAACCCCTCTCCTATATATACCCCCTCCCTTCTCCTCTCCTCTCCTCCTCACAACACAGCCACTACCACCTCCACCTTCCCCTGCGATAGCCACCTTTCCCTCTGCCTATGCTGCAACCGTGGCAAGGAAGGGAAGCCACTGGCGAGGGGAGAGCGGGGAGGAGCGAGTGCGAGAGAGTGCGAGGGAGTGAGAGCGGGGGAGGAGGAAGACGACTGTGGGAGCTCGATGGAGCTCAAGGAGGAGCTTGTAGGAGAGAGGAGGACGTCGGCGAGGAGCTGCTTAAGCTCCTGCGGTGGCTGGAGCTGCTGCTGCGGGCGGAGGTGCGAGTGGAGCGAGCTGTGAGGAGGTCCTGATACTGGAAAATTTTCAGTATCAGACGTCTGGAGTGAAGTCCAGACGACTAGCGAGGAACCTGGACGTTCGGAGCTAAGGCTGGACATCTGAAAGCACGTATCGCGCTAGGTACGTACGTTCCTGTGTTGATTTTCGTCATGCAGAAGATCTTAGCGCAGGAGTTGTTGGGCTGAAACCGTGCCTGCGTTTTCGTACGTAGGGCAGGCTTTGGGAAGGCACGAGGTGTGCTTTCCCAAGTACTTTTGGATGTCTGATCACGTCTCCAGACGTCCGGAGGTGCTTCCAGATGACCGGAGACCTTGTCCGACGTCTAGAACTACCCTCAGACGGCCGCAGAGGGAGTCTGGACATCTGAATCAGCCGCAGTAAACATAAGGTGAGTTCTGACGTCTTTTAAGGCATTTAGGATTAGTCCCAGACGTCTAATTTTGATCAGAAATCGCATTTTTGGCATGTTTAAGGCTCAAGCGGAATCAGATTTCCGTAAATGAAGTACCGTTATTCCCCACTCAAGTTCTGCTATGTATTCGTGTTGGGTATTTACTGTTTTGAGCTCGTCTAATGAACATTGGTCGTTGGTACAGGTTATCAGCCAGTGGCATGTTCAGGGCCTACGGAAACGACGAGATTTACGGCACAGGCTCCCATTCCTCCTGTGATACCCGGTAGAGTGGTTTAACTCAGTTGTTAATATTTAAATATGAATGTACATGATTGGAATAGTTGGATTGAATTCTAGGATATGGAATGAACCCTAGGGTAGAAATGAATGAGCTTGTTTAAGCTGTATTGTTTACTTGAATGCACGGTTAAGATAAATTGCTAGCAAATGCCTTTAATATAATTACGAGATGCATGTTAAAATACGAGCTGCTTGTATGTAATTGAGAAATTTCCTGTGAAACCACAAGTTGCATGTTATTAAGAAATGAATCATGAAAACATGAGCTGCCTGTATATGGATGAGGAACTAATTATGAGACATGAGATCTGGAGCTAGATAAATGAGATGAATATGAGCATGAACCCTACGGGGAATTATGAGTAGAACTCCTGTGGATGAAAGAAAATCTGGAATGTAGACGGGAAGTGTGATGGCCCTTGTGTACGCGGTACCAAGGAGAACAACTGTCCCTTTTTAGTGTAGAGCGGAGCTAGCTTCCCTTGGGTTGAGACTCGGGGTTAGGATTGGCCACTCTACACCGACTCCTGTTGGCCCTCGCGTACGTGGTACCAAGGTGAGCTACTAGTGTAGGGAGGAAGCTAGCCACTCCACAGGGCCTGGGGTTTAGCTAGCCACCCTACACTGACTTTGTTAGGCCCTCTGGTAAAACCAGAGTAGTCAGACGAGGGTACGCGGACTATGGAGGGGAGAGACCCCTGTTTGGTTTAGAGAGGGCAAGGCCTTATACTATTCCGTGCTGTACTTTGGGCATACCTGCTAACGGAAACGACTAACTGCATGTCAGTGCGGGGTAGCTACCCGTGCGCTTATCACGTGTGCCGTAGTCACCGCTACGTCTTGACAGTGACCTCGGGGTGGTTGACTGGGTGTAGGACTACCACGGGGGACTCTCTCGGCCAGGAGAGCATCACGTGTACCTTTTACTCTACGAAAAAGATTGCAATCAAGATCGTTCCCACGAGGAACATGCAAGATCAAGAAATACTTGGATACTTTGAGAAATAGATGAAACAGATACACATAAATGAAATAAATAGAAATAAGAAATAAATCTGTTGTTGTTTTTACTGTACTTGCACTTAAATAATGTAAACACCACTTTACTCAGTGTTTGTTGACTGTCTTTTCGTACCCTGCTCAGGACCAGGAGTTGAGCAACCTGAGTTTCCGACTGCAGAGGGTGCTGGGCCCAACCGAGCCCAGCCGTAGTTGTTCTTTTAGCACTTTCGTTTTCCCTACTATTGTAGTGAGTAATGGACACATAGTTATCCTTTCTGTTACTTTCTGTTTCCTTTCCATTTCCTGTTGTTGTGGTGGCATGTATTGAGGTAGTTGTTCTACTTTCTTTATTACTTCGTACTTTTCTTCTGCTTAGTTATATTGCATGAGTGAATGTGGTTTATTTTCCTGCTTTTGGTTATTTCTTGTTGGATGACTAGGTCTTAGGATTAGTTGAGGCGAGCCAGTCTCAAGTCCTATAGGAATACGAGAATCGGATCGTAACAAAAACTCATTAAAACCAAATCGAATTTTAATCTTCCTATCAAGCATGAGAAATAAATCTGCATGAATCAAGTGAGTTTAGGTCAATTAAATCCAAGGTGAGGGCATTGATGAATATATGGGCTGAATGGGATGCCCTCAAATTGATTTTGAGCGGTTCAATAGATCTGAAAGCTAATGAGTTTCAGATCTGCCGAATGCTCTGATGAAGGAGATGAACAATGATTAAAACATCGAGGGAAGAAAGTCAACATGATCGTGAGGTAAGGGGGAAGAAAATGGATCGAAATGGATATATAATTGGCCTCTCTGATTAGGATTGATTAGTGAGGGTGAATCAAGGGAGACTACATTAATCTAATCTACTCCTAAATCTAACACAATCAAGCAAAAAATTCTAAACTACACTATCTAAATTACACTAAAAAGCATTAAATCTAATATGGGAAAGCAGTAAAAACCTAAATTAATCAGGAGAATGAGACCTATGGGTCTTCAACCGGCAGTTGGAGAGGAAGAAGTGAGGGAGAAATCTCTGGTCGAAGAAGAGCCCTCTAGAGGAGCTCCAGAGTCACCCTCAGGTGTTACGTGATCCCTAGCGGCAAGGATGAATGGAGGAAGAAAGATCAGCCGCTGTCATCGGTGAACCAAGTGAAATGGGTAGGAGATGATTGAAGAGGATGAACGGTAGCTCAAGAGATGTGTGGGGAGCTGCCTCCTTTGTTAAGGATGCTCTCGAGCTCCTTAAATAAGTGATTGGTCGAGTGTAGTCACCGGATTTTGAGATTAAACGAGCTGGGGGCAGACAATGGATGTGAGAGGGAGACGAGCACGGGAAGCTCTACAATGAAATTCCATCGTAGGATGGGATCTAGGAGTGGTAATGAAGGTGCTCACGAAGCAATGAGGTGAACGGTGGCAAATCCACCATTGGATCAATGGAGCAAAGGATTAACGGTGGCTGCTCTTTAAGTTCTTCACAATGAATAGTACACAAGTGAGTGCATCCAGGTGTATTGGTGATTTTGCACAAAAGGCCCTCAAGTGAAGGGGTAGAACAATTGCAAGAGAAGCCCATTAGTGATAGGTTTCATAACCAAAAGGCCCTTATGGCTTACAAATAGGCCCTGCGGCTTTTGAAGGAGAAGAAATGTGATGATATAAGAATTAAATTTTAATGTGATGATTTCAAGTCCCTAATGATATTTAAATGCAATGAGATTTTTGTGGAAGTTTAATTGAACATATTAGAACATGATTCAACACTTGATTTGTACTTTGGAGCTCAAAAATATATTTAATTGTCATTTGGGTCATCAATTTGTATTTTCCGAATAAAATATCTCAAATGTGACCTAATTATGCATTTTTAATACAAATTGAGTATTTTAGGTCATTTTCATTAATTCTCACACTTAACCTATTTATTATATTAATAAGATAGTGTTTAACATAGAGTCTAGCTTAACTTTAACATTTTAGCTATGATGAGCCACACCTCATCACACTCTGACTTCGGTCTCAGCCATTTTTGGGTTTGTTTGTTCCTTCTTTGTTGTTGCTTGTGTTGTGTTTGGTTCAAGTTGTTTTGTCAGCATGATGTAGTGGTTGGACATCTGATTGCTACGTGAAAATGTTCTTTGTGACCCTTTCTTTCATTTTTTTTGAGTCTTAGTTTTGTGTTTTGTGTTGGTTTTGTTCCCCCTTATTAGGGGCATATCAGTTTCCCCTACTCAGGGGTGTTAGTTTTTCCTACCTTTTTGCTAGGGTGTGGGTTGCGTCACTTTGTATGGCTTTCGTCTACTTTAATGAAGCTCCTAGTGTGCAAAAAGAAAAAAAAAAGCAAAAACAAAAATGTACGTGTCATTTTTACTGGATACAGTAGACCTGAGTGTAAGTATTTCTCAAGGATCACGAGTCACTCGACGAAGAAAACATGGAGGCAACCACTTTGAGTAATAGAATAAGGATGTAATACTTCCGAGGGACAATCAAAAAATAAAAAAGGAAAGAGGACTGTTTCGAGTCATTGTATAATTATCCTAATATCTCCCAAAGAGCCTAAGTCACTCAAAGAATGAAAAAGAAAAGGAATTATTCTAAATTACAACTATTTAAAACAAGAGTTGATGAACCTAGTGAGCTCTCATACATCAAGAAAAATAATTTCTACATTGCATATTGGATGTAAGTTTTGGTAAATTTGATCCAAACTCAATCGGATTTGGGTATAGATTTTATCTAAAAAATTCAGTTAGATTTGGATATGGGTATGGGTATAAATCTAAACTTGATTACCTTACTTGAATAAAAGCTCAATTTACCTAAGATATATATTAGTCCCACCCTAAGTCCCTCATTCCCTCAACCTTAATTTTTTTTATGATTCTCTCCATGATTTTGAAGGCTGAGAATGTTTTTGAAGCTTCCATTAAATATTTATTTTGGAGATGGGGATTTTTTGTTTGAAAGGTACTTATATTTAGTCATTCTTTGTATTTTTTGTATTTTTATTTTTGATGTATTTTCCTTGAAAGGCTCCTTTTGTAATAATTTTATTGGATACCTGTAACGACCTGATTCCCGAGTCCCTACGAGACATGAGAATCAGACTGACTCAACTAATCTCAAGACCTAGTCGTCCAACGAGAAAGTAACCAAAAAAGCAGTAAAATAACCCACATTCACCATGTATATAACTAGCAGTAACAAAATACAACAGTAAAGGAAAGAAACACTACAGTATACACCACCACAACAGTAGAGAAATAAACATGTACATAACAGGAAGCTTACAGTAAATAGAGTACAGGGAGTAACAGAAAACTACTCACTACAGCGGAAAGAAAAGTACAAAAGGTACTACAGGTAACTCTACTGGGCTCTACTAGGCCCAGCGCCCTCCGCAGCCGCTGACTCTGGCTGCTCAACACTTGGTCCTGAAAAGGAAACAAGGGTGACACGTCAGCGAAGCGCTAAGTAGAGTGGCAACTAAAAGTTAGAAGAAGCAGTAAAGTGTACAGTAGCTATTATATTTTTACTTTCTTTATTTACGTCTTTCTATTATTTCACGATTTATTTATTTCTCAGATCCTTCACTTGATCTCGAATGTTCCTTGTGGGAACGATTTTGATTGCAGTCTTTTCCGAAAAGTAGAAGTAACACATGGTACTCTCCTAGTTGGGAGAGTCCCCCGTGGTGGTCCTACCCTCAGTCAACCACCCCAAGGTCTCTGACAGACGTAACGGTGACTACGGCACTCTCGATAAGCGCACGGGTAGCTACCCCGCACTGGCACGCGGTTAGTCGTTTCCGTTAACGGGTGCGCTCAAAACACAACACGGAACCAGTATAGGGCAGAGCCCTCTCAGTAACATGGGTCCAACCCCTCCATAGTCCGCGCACCCTAGCCTGACTACCCTGGTTTGCCCAGTGGGCCTAACAAGTCGGTGTAGGAGGCTAGTAGAACCCCGGGGCCCGTGGGGTAGCTAGTGCTCTCCCTACACTAGTAGCTCTCCTCGGTACTGCGTACGCGAGGGCCAGCAAGTCGGTGTACAGTGGCCAAACCCACCCTGGTCTCAACCTGAGGGCGGCAAGCTCCCCTCTACACTAAGAGGTAATGTGTGCTCTCTTTGGTACCACGTACCTAAGAGACAACACACTTCCACGTTTCACTTTCTCAGTTCCATTCTATTCTCTTTCCAGGAGTTCTACTCCTAATTCCCCGTAGGGTTCATGTTCTTTTCGTTTGGCCATTTAGGTTTCACCGTTCCAGTTTTACGTTCATACAACCCATGTTCTCAATCTTATTTATTTATTCATAACAGGCAGTTGTTAATTAATTTACAAGCAGCTATTATTGCCTCTCTACTTTCCAAGACTGCAATATTTTTATATTTCACTAGTTTTCCAGTCCTAGGATTCATACCGTACCCTAGGATCTATCATTTAATCTAGTTTTCCAGTCCTAAGTTTCATGCAATACCCTAGGATCTATCATTCAATCTAGTTTCTCAGTCCTAGGGTTCATGCAATGCCCTAGACTCTATTAATTGTTCCACAATTGTAACAAATTTTGTTAAATAAATTAAAAGACACTCTACTCAGCGTTTCGTTGACGTGTCACCCTTGTTACCTTTTCAGGATCAGGTGTTGAGCAGCCAGAGTCAGCGGCTGCGGAGGGCACTGGGCTTAGTAGAGACCAGTAGAGTTACCTGTAGTACCTTCTGTACTTTTCTTTCCGCTGTAGTGAGTAGTTTTCTATTACTCCCTGTACTCTATTTATTGTAAGCTTCCTGTTATGTACATGTTTATTTCTCTACTGTTGTGGTGGTGTATACTGTAGTGTTTCTTTCCTTTACTGTTGTATTTTGTTACTGCTAGTTATATACATGGTGAATGTTGGTTATTTTACTACTCTTTTGGTTACTTTCTCGTTGGACGACTGGGTATTGGAATTAGTCGAGTCGGTTTGATTCTTGTGTCTCGTAGGGACTCGGGAATCGGGTCGTTACAAGATCAATAAAATGAGAGTAACCCGAGTTCCTATGTTGAGAGCTTGCTAAAAGTAAATAATTAATTAATTGTGTTATAGATTTTTTCTTTTCTTTGACTATAATTTAACAAGGTTTGATTGTAAGATCAATTTATAAATGGATATCCGATGGGTAAATAGATATGAGTATGTATTTGAACTTTTATACCCGATGGATAAATGGGTAGGGTATGTATATGTATTTTATAAATAGATATAATATAGATTTAGCCAAATCCAACCCAAACACGACACATTTACATTCCTAATCGCTGACATATGATTCACGTATGTCACATGTGTCTATGTTGATCAAAATATATAGTTTTTGAACATGTCTTTTGGATCAACTGGTTGAGTCTCATCCCATGGATTTGGAAAATAACATTCCATGTAGATCTTATTTTCAGCTTTGTCAAGTGAAAGAGAGTATCCACGGCAGTGGGGAGGACGTCCCCACCGTTCCTAACTGCCTCTACGGTCTCAACAACTACATAAGCAAGGAGTCAAATGCCTCCTTGGATAGATTAAAGATATCAACCACAATTGATGGGATATTTGGGAGATTCTTAGGAGTCCTTTGGAACATACTTCTCTTGTAGAATGAGACCAATAGGAGGTCTATTAGACTTGTGATTTCAACTTAACTACTCACACAAGATGTTTTCCCTAAGGCTTCCCTCTTTCAACAGAACTTTGGCAAGTAGGGAAATTGTCTTCCCTTCTCCAAGGTCCATGGTTTCCTTCCATAACCACCACTTCCCTTATTGCATGATAATTTGATGCGTAATGACAAAAGTTGGGAGACAAAAGCTTCTCCAATTGGTTGAGCTTCTTTTAAGCCTTCCACCAATGTAGCTCTTTTCCTTTAAACAACAAATATTCTCCCTCTTTTAGGTTTCATACATAAATGTAGGGTTTTGATGGGTATCGTGTAGATCCTACTTGAGAGTTGGTATGCCCATGTTTGAGACTCTGAATGTTAAAGTTTGTTCCACTGCTAAATCCTTATTAGGGTAAGGGCCTTGACTGAACCCTAGGCTTAGTTTGGATATCCGTTTTAAAATTCTGAATGTTACTATAATTCTCAGTCGAAACCTTTGCTTCATCTAAGTCTATGTCATGGAATCTAAACCCCAAGGAGACTAGGGTCTCATCTTTATCATTTGCTTCTAGTCTTTCAATAACTTTAATCGATGTCATCAATAAAAGCATGTCCCTATGAGGAAGAAATTTGCTTGTGAATTATTCCTTATAAGTGTGATGCTTGAAGGTGTTTGAAGCTTGTAAGGGTGCTTCAAGATCACAAAGGCTTGAGATCCACCGAGTCTAATCTCAAAATAGGTTCCAAATACTTATAAAGTGCTCTTTTGAAACTCAAAATCGTAGGAGTCAATGTTTGAAGTTGTTTCATCGTACACCCTAGATTCAAAGTTGTGGGGTGATCATTAGTGCTCTTCCTTAGCTAGTCGTCATATACACCTAACAAGATGCTTGACTAAGAGTCACGACTTTATTTTTTATATGGTGATTTTATGTTGTACTTTTCCCTACACAAATTTGATAGGGGAGAATATATTGAGATCATTAAATGGGAGTTCAGACTACCCTCAAGGCTAGTTCAATCAAAATTTCCCTCATTTATCCTTTCCATTTTAGAGATCTTTGTGAATTCGGATAATGATGGTTGCCCCATGTTAATGAAGATGAATGTTAGGTAGTATTGGCATTCCTTTTCAAATTTTAAGATTATTAGGGAGTGAGTTAATGTAGGTGGCGATTCGAACATTGTTATGACCGGGCATCAAGCGTCGTTTAAGACATCTGGGAAGCGGTCCAGACATCTGGTCAGACGTCTGGAAGCCTTCCCAGACGTCTGGAATTAAATTTTTTCGGCGTACGGGTTCGCGTCTGCACGCATGCGCGCACAGACTGAACCTGCCGCCCTCCTTCTCTTTCCTCTCCCTCCCTGCAGACGCAGCTTTTCTCTCTCTCTCCCCGCGGCTGCCTTCAAATACGCCTCTCCCTCTCCCTCACCCTCACTCCACCGCCTTCTTCTTCTTCTCCCTGTCAGCGAGAGAGCGAGCGGGCGAGAGCGGTAGCAGCGGCTGCTGCGAGTGTGTGGGGAGGAGGGGCTGTTGCGAGAGGAAGAGGGAGCTTGACTGCGAGGGTGTGAGCTCGCTGGAGCAGCCAGAGCCGACCGACGGGTGCGCAGCAGCGTGGGGTGCCGCGGAGAAGCTGCTGCAGCTCAAGCAGCAGGCGGGCGTAGTGTGGCATGGCCGTGCGCTGCGGGCGGAGGGCGAGGAGGTCCTGATTCTTAGAAAATTTTCCAGAATCAGACGTCTGAACTTACGTCCAGACGACGAAGGAGACGTCTGGAGGAAGGTCCAGACGTCTAAAATGTACGTTATTTTTTTATCTTCTTTCGCATGTACGGCCATGCAGCCGTTTCCGCCGAAGTCTTCTTCTTCCTTTGGTGTTGAGAGCAGGCGCATGTGTGTGCATGATTTGTTAGGGAAGGCGCAAGGGCACGCCATCTCACACAGATCAGACGTCTGGGCTCGGCACCAGACGATGGAGAGGGTCTCCAGACGTCCGGAGTGACAGTCGGACGTCTGGAAACTAAGTCCAGACGGTTCAACGGGCTTCTAGACGTTTGAAGGACCGCGCAGATCGAGGTATGACCTGAGCGATCATTTAAGATGTCTGGAAGAAGTTCCGGACGTCTGATTTTGGACAGACTCGTCGTTTTTGACCCTTTTAGGGTCCGTTCGGAGTCCGTTTTCCGCATTTCAAGTTTCGTTCTTCTTAGATTTAGTTCCTCTACCTGTTTACAGTAATCGTATGCTGTTTTGAGTAGCTCCTTGTAATTGATCCTTGTATTAGGACCCCGTCCTGTTGCGGCTTTGGGGGTTACGGAGGCACGTGGATCTGCCGTTCACGCCCCCATTATTCCCGGTTTCGCAGGTAGAGTGGCTTCCTTAGTTAATTACAAACATTAATGCATATCTGGAATAAATGATAGATCCTAGGGTATGGCATGAATCCTAGGACCTGAAAACTAGAGTGAATGATAGATCCTAGGGTATGGCATGAATCCTAGGAACAGAAACCCTGAAACGAATGTCTTGAATGCCTAAATTGCAGTATCAGATAAGTATATAGAATAATGATAATTGTCTGTAATGGATAACAGTTGCTTGTAAATTGTAAAGTATTGTTAGCAACTGTCGCATGTAAATTTCGGTTGGTTACAATTACATACGAGCTGCCTGTATAAGAATGAGAAATGGAAATATGAACTGCTTGTGAATAAACTTGAAATGTAAATAGTAAAGTTGCATACCACATGTGGAGAACTTGAGAAAGGAAACCAGGAATGATGAAATCTAGTATGGCTTGACCTGAGGGAACATGAGCACTAACCCTACGGGGAGTTAGGAGTAGAACTCCTGGAAATAAATGGAATGGAACTGGAAAAGTAAAACGGGAAAGTGTGTTGTCTCTTGGGTACGTGGTACCAAAGAGAGCACATATTACCTCTTAGTGTATAGGGGAGCTTGCCGCCCTCACCTCGAGATCGGGGTGGTTTTAGCCACTTTGCACCGACTTTCTGGCCTTCGCGTACATCGTACCGGGGAGAGCTGCTAGTGTAGGGAGAGAGCTAGCCACCCCACGGGGCCCGGGGTTCAGCTAGCCATCCTACACCGACTTGTTAGGCCCACTGGGCAAACTAGGGTAGTTAGGCGAGGGTGCGCGGACTGTGGAGGGGCGAGTCCCCTGTTTGGTTACTGTGGAGGGGCTGGACCCTTGTTACTAAGAGGGCTCTGCCCTATACTGGTTCCGTGCTGTGCTTTTAACGCACCCGTTAATGGAAATGACTGACCGCGTGCCAGTGCAGGGTAGCTACCCGTGCATTTATCGATCGTGCCGTAGTCACCGTTACGTCTGTCAGCAACCTTGGGGTGGTTGACTAAGGGTAGGACCACCACGGGGGACTCTCCTGGCTAGGAGAGCACCACGTGCTACTTCTACTTTTCGGAAAAGACTGCAATCATGATCGTTCCCACGAGGAACATTCAAGATCAAGAGAAGGATCTGAGAAATCATTCAAGAGTGAATAAATGGAAAAATATAAAGAAAGAAATTAAAAATATAACAGCTACTGTCCACCTTATTATTTTTTTTAGCTTTTAGTTGCCACTCTACTCAGTGTTTCGCTGACGTGTCACCTTTGTTACCTTTTCGGGACCAGGTGTTGAGTAGCCAGAGTTAGCGGCTGCAGAGGGCGCTGGGCCTAGTAGAGCCCAGTAGTGTTACTGTGTAGTACCCACTGTACTTTTCTTCCTGTTGTAGTGAGTAGTTTTTGTTACCTCTGTACTCTTTTCATTGTAAGCTTCATGTTTATGTTCAAGTTTTCTTCTTACTATTGTGGTGGTGTATACTGTAGTATTTCTTTTCCTTACTGCTGTATTTTGTTACTGTTAGTTATATACATGGTGAATGTGGTTTATTTTGCTACTCTTTTGGTTACTTTCTCGTTGGACGACTAGGTCTTGGGATCAGTTGAGTCGGTCCGATTCTCGTATCTCATAGGGATTCGGGAATTGGGTCATTACAAGATGGTATCAGAGCAAGGTCGTCTCGAGAAGTGAACCAACTGGCTGGAAAATAACCAATTCACGTGTTTGTAACTAGAGTAGCCACCACAACGTATCTTTTGACATCTGTTCTTAAACTTCTCCGTTAGATATCGATTCGTATTGACGTCTTTTCTGTTCCGTGTTCATGTCTCCTTGCAGGAGATGCCTCGACGTGGAGCCAGGAGGGTGGGTCGCAGGCGCGGCCAAGGTCGAGGCCAGATGGACAGATGTGTCGAGCTTGGAGTACACGCTCCCCCTTCTCTTCTCCTGAGCGTACCGTCTCCGGACCTCGTCCATCTAATTCGAGAGATGGTTCGAGAAGAATTTCAGCTTCCACCCACTTCGCCGCTCCCTCATCTCCCTTCCGAGGGTACGACAGGGGAGTTTGTCGTGGAACGAGATTTTCGTCGTCACACTAAGTGGGTTAGGAGAGCTCAATGGAGGCACGTGGCGCCTGCAGGAGAGCCTTCACATTTTGCGGGGCCATCAGTGGCCTTTGGGGGCCCCCAACAGGGGCCAGTTGCTAGCACCAGACACCCGCCCAGCCGCCAACAGGGGCTAGCTGCTAGCACCAGACCCCCGCCCAGCCGCCAACAGGGACCTGCTGAGAGAGGGAGTCGAGTTCCCCTCTGCTACCAGTGTGGCCAGTCGGGCCATTTTAGGAGGGACTGCCCGTCTAGGGCTGGAGCGCAGCAGACACTCATCGCTTCGAGCACTGAGGGCCAGTCGGGTGGTCGTGGGTTCCAGGTGCATAAGGGAGGACAACTGCCACGAGGGGGATACTTGCCAGCTGTCAGTAGCTCCACCCCGGGCCTACCTGTTTTGTCCGCTCCTAGTACCGAGGAGCATCGCGACGTTGTGACTCACGGAGACATCATAGCTTCAGCTTATACGGTGACATGTATGGTTACAAGGTTTGGTCTTTTTGGAGTACGTAATTCCTTCTTCTGGTATGATGTACCTTCTTGCTCCACGAATTGGTTACTACTCTGGAGTCCGATAGCACTCCATTAGGGGATGAGTGGTAGTCAGAAACCTAGGCGGCCAGCTATTTATAGCTGGGAAGGGTTACACGGATAGTGAGGACAGTGTTGGGGGACACCGCCTTCCCGCTGACTTAATTATGATACAGATGGAGGACTTTGGCGTGATTCTGGGGATGGACTGGCTATCCGCTTACCACACCTTGGTGGACTGCTTTGAGAGGAAGATCGTCTTCTCCATACCGGAGTTGCCTTCTTTCGAGTTCCATGGGCAGCCAGTGGACGGAGGCTTCAGGTGCATTTCTGCACTTCGGGCGGCGAGACTTTTGAGCCAAGGGTGTGAGGGCTTCCTAGCTTGTGTGGTGGCGGAGCCCAACCCTGTAGCAGATTTCCAGAGTATTCCGGTGTTCAGAGAGTGCTCCGATGTGTTCCCAGATGAGTTGCCAGGACTACCGCCCGAGCGTGAGATCGAGTTTGAGATCTCACTAGTACCGGGGACCAGCCCCATCTCCACAGCACCATACAGGATGGCACAACTTGAGCTGTGAGAGCTCAAGTCTCAGTTGCAGGATCTTTTGGAGAAGGGCTTTGTGAGGCCTAGCGCGTCTCCCTGGGGAGCCCCGGTACTGTTTGTAAAGAAGAAGGATGGTACCCTACACTTTGTGTGGACTACCGACAGCTGAATAGGGTCACCATCAAGAACAGATATCCGCTGCCGAGAATTGATGACTTGTTTGACCAGTTGCGAGGTGCCATGGTATTCTCTAGGATCGACTTGAGGTCTGGATACCACCAGTTGAGGATCAAGGAGGCAGACGTCTCCAAGATTGCTTTCCACACTCGGTACGGACACTACGAGTTTTTGGTCATGCCGTTTGGGCTGACCAATGCCCCCGCTGCCTTCATGGACTTGATGAACCGGGTGTTTAAACTGTACTTGGACTAGTTTGTGGTGGTATTCATTGATGATGTGCTCATATATTCTCGAGATCAGATGCAGCACGGACAACACTTGCGGATGGCTCTGGACACACTGAGACGACGTAGGCTGTACGTCAAATACAGCAAGTGCGAGTTCTGGTTGAGGGAGGTGATCTTCTTAGGTCATGTGATCTCTGGGGATGGCTTGGCTGTGGACCCAGCCAAGGTTGAGGCAGTGCTCAGGTGGGAGAGACCGCGTACGGTTACTGAGATTCGTAGTTTCTTGGGACTAGCAGGCTACTATAGGCGGTTTATCAGGGGCTTTTCACAGATTGCACGTCCTATGACATAGTTGACCCGGAAGGATGTGCCGGACAGACGCCTGTGAAGCATGTTTTCAGGAGCTAAAGGAGAAGCTGACTTCAGCTCCCATGCTCACCATCCCAAACAATAGTGGCGGGTTCGTTGTGTACACGGACGCCTCTTTGCAGGGGTTAGGGAGTGTGCTCATGTAGAGGGGTCACGTTGTCGCCTACGCTTCGCGGTAACTGAAGCCCCATGAGCATAACTACCCTACCCACGACCTGGAGTTGGCAGCTGTCGTCTTCGCGCTGAAGACCTGGAGGAACTACTTGTACGGTGAGACCTTCGAGATTTTCACAGATCACAAGAGTCTCAGATACTTGTTTGATCAGAAGGAGCTCAACATGAGACAGAGACGTTGGTTGGAGCTCCTGAAGGACTATGACTGCAGCATTTCCTACCACCCGAGAAAGGCCAAAGTGGTGGCTGACGCCTTGAGTCGGAAGGCGCCCGCACACTTGGCCAGTTTACAGGTGCAGAGTTGGAGCCTTCTGGAGGAGATGAGCAGTTGGCGACCCCTAGAGTTACGGGGGCACTGTGGGGCAGTGACTATGACGCGACAGACGAGGCCAGAGCTGATAGATTGCATTATCACAGGACAGATGGTCGACCCATACTTGCAGTCCTTGCATGACAGAGTATTGTCAGGAGACCCCGGAGACTTCTCTTTTACAGACCAGGTGCTGCGCATGAGGGGACGGCTGTGCGTTCCCGGAGACGAGGAGCTGTTGAGAGAGCTCCTGACTGAGGCACATGGTTCCAGATTCATCATACATCCCGGAAACACGAAGATGTACCATGACTTGAGACGCGACTTTTGGTGGAGGGGGATGAAGAAGGATGTGGGTGAATTCGTACAGTAGTGCTTAGTGTGCCAACAAGTGAAAGCCAAGCATCAGAGGCCTGCAGGGCCACTACAGCCACTTCCAGTGCTAGAGTGGAAGTGGGAGAGCATCACCATTGACTTGGTGGTGGGCTTACCTGTTACCCAGCGAGGACACGACGCAGTCTGGGTAATTGTTGACAGATTGACGAAGACGGTGCGTTTCTTGCCGATCCGGGTTACCTTTGGACCAGCACAGTTGGCAGAGAGGTATATCCGCAACGTGGTACGTCTACACGGAGTTCCGCGGGAGATCGTATCCGACCGGGATGCCCGCTTTACGTCCCAGTTTTGGGCTAAGTTTTAGTAGGCCTTGGGGACGCGGTTGAGGTTCAGTATAGCTTACCACCCCCAGACGGACGGACAGTCCGAGTGCATGATACAGACACTTGAGGACCTTTTGCGTGCCTGTGTACTGGATTGGAGGGGCTCTTGGGAGGAGCACTTTCCCCTGGCGGAGTTTGCATACAATAACAGTTATCACTCTAGCATCGGCATGGCACCCTACGAGGCTCTGTACGGACGGGGTGTACGGCACCCTTGAGTTGGGTTGAGGTGGGGACCAAGTGGGAGGTTGGCCCCAGGCTGATCCGGTAGAGTCAGGAGGCAGTTGAGTAGATTCACAGGCGACTCCGCACTGTCAGGTGTAGGCAGAAGAGCTATGCAGATTGGAAACACAGAGAGGTGCAATTTGAGGTTGGGGACCACGTCTTCATACGTGTTTCGCCCATGAAGGGCCTGCAGTGGTTTGGGGTGAGAGGGAAGCTCGCGTTGAGGTTCATGGGGCCCTTTGAGGTCCTAGAGCGGGTTGGACCCGTTGCTTATAGGCTTGCCCTCCCTCCTTAGCTTTTTGGTGTGCACGACGTGTTCCACGTGTCCAAACTCAGGAAGTACGTCGCTGATCCCAGTCACGTCCTGAGTCACGAGAGTGTCGAGGAGGGCGACGACCTGACCTACCCCGAGCGGCCAGTATAGATTCTCGACAGAGCCGTCCACAGTCTGAGACAGAAGCAAGTACCCCTGGTGAAGGTTTTGTGGAGGAGCCAGCGGTACGAGGAGGCTACCTGGGAGCCTGAGGCAGTGATGCGAGAGTGGTACCCGAAGCTTTTCGTGGGTACGTCCTTTCGGACCAGCTTCAGTCCTCTTTGAGTTTGTTATGAATATTTTTCTTTCCTGCACCCTAGTTAGAGCAAGTTTCGGGGATGAAACTTCCTTTGAGTTTGTTATATTGTTATGACCGGGCATCAAGCGTCGTTTAAAACGTCTGGGAAGCGGTCCAGACGTCTAGTCAGACGTTTGGAAGCCTTCCCAGACGTCTGCAATTAAATTTTTTCGGCGTACGGGTTCGCGTCTGCGCGAATGCGCTTGCAGATTGAACCCGCCGCCCTCCTTCTTCTCTTTCCTCTCCCTCCCTGCAGACGCAGCTTTTCTCTTTCTCTCTCCCTGCGGCTGCCTTCAAATACGCCTCTCCCTCTCCCTCACTCCACCGCCTTCTTCTTCTTCTTCTCCCTGTCAGCGAGAGAGCGAGCAGGCGAGAGCGGTAGCAGCGGCTGTTGCGAGTGTGTGGGGAGGAGGGGCTGTTGAGAGAGGAAGAGGGAGCTTGACTGCGAGGGTGCGAGCTTGCCGGAGTAACCAGAGCCGACCTGCGGGTGCGCAACAGCGTGGGGTGCCGTGGAGAAGCTGTTGCAGCTCAAGCAGCAAGCGGGCGCGGCGCGGCACGGCCGTGTGCTGCGGGCGGAGGGCGAGGAGGTCCTAATTCTGGGAAAATTTCCCTGAATCAGGCGTCTGGACTTACGTCCAGACGACGAGGGAGACGTCTGGAGGAAGGTCTAGACATCTGAAAGGTAGGTTATTTTTTTATCTTCTTCTTTCGCGTGTACGGCTATGCAGCCGTTTCCGCCGAAGTCTTCTACTTCCTTTGGTGTTGAGAGCGGGCGCATGTGTGTGCATGATTTGTTCGGGAAGGTGCAAGGGCACGTCATCCCACACAGATCAGATGTCTGGGCACGGCACCAGACGACGGAGAGGGTCTCCAGACGTCTGGAGTGATAGTCGGACGTCTGGAAACTAAGTCCAGACTGTTCAGCGTGCTTTTGGATGTCTGAAGGACCGTGCAGATCGAGGTATGACCTGAGCGATCATTTAAGACATCTGGAAGAAGTTCCAGACATCTGATTTTGGACAGACTCGTCATTTTGACCCGTTTAGGGTCCGTTCGGAGTCCGTTTTCCGCATTTCAAGTTTCGTTCTTCTTAGATTTAGTTCCTCTACCTGTTTACAGTAATCGTATGCTGTTCTGAGTAGCTCCTTGTAATTGATCCTTGTATTAGGACCCCGTCCCGTTGCGACTTTGGGGGTTACGGAGGCACGTGGATCTGCCGTTCACGCCCCCATTATTCCCGGTTTCGCAGGTAAAGTGGCTTCCTTAGTTAATTACAAACATTAATGCATATCTGGAATAAATGATAGATCCTAGGGTATGGCATGAATCCTAGGACCTGAAAACTAGAGTGAATGATAGATCCTAGGGTATGGCATGAATCCTAGGAACAGAAACCCTGAAACGAATGTCTTGAATGCCTAAATTGTAGTATCGGATAAGTATATAAAATAACGATAATTGTCTGTAATGGATAATAGCTGCTTGTAAATTGTAAAGTATTGTTAGCAACTGTCGCATGTAAATTCCGGTTGGTTACAATTACATACGAGCTGCCTGTATAAGAATGAGAAATGGAAATATGAACTGCTTGTGAATAAACTTGAAATGTAAATAGTAAAGTTGCATACCACATGTGTAGAACTTGAGAAAGGAAACCATGAATGATGAAACCTAGTATGGCTTGACCTGAGGAAACATGAGCACTAACCCTACAGGGAGTTCGGACTAGAACTCCTGGAAATAAATGGAATGGAACTGGAAAAGTAAAATGGGAAAGTGTGTTATCTCTTGGGTACGTGGTACCAAAGAGAGCACATATTACCTCTTAGTGTAGAGGGGAGCTTGCCGCCCTCACGTCGTGACCGGGGTGGGTTTGGCCACTTTGCACCGACTTTCTGGCCTTCGCGTACACCGTACCGAGGAGAGCTGCTAGTGTAGGGAGAGAGCTAGCCACCCCACAGGGCCCGGGGTACAGCTAGCCGTCCTACACCGACTTGTTAGGCCCACTGGGCAAACTAGGGTAGTTAGGCGAGGGTGCGTGGACTGTGGAGGGGCGAGTCCCCTATTTGGTTATTGTGGAGGGGTTGGACCCCTGTTACTGAGAGGGCTCTGCCCTATACTGGTTCCGTGCTGTGCTTTTAACGCACTCGTTAACGAAAACGACTGACCACGTGCCAGTGCGGGGTAGCTACCCATGCGTTTATCGCGCGTGTCGTAGTCACCGTTACGTCTGTCAGCGACCTTGGGATGGTTGACTGAGGGTAGGACCACCACGGGGGACTCTCCCTGCCAGGAGAGCACCACGTGCTACTTCTACTTTTTGGAAAAGACTACAATCAAGATCGTTCCCATGGGGAACATTCAAGATCAAGAGAAGGATCTAAGAAATAATTCAAGAGTGAATAAATGGAAAAATATAAAGAAAAAAATTAAAAATATAACCGCTACTATCCACCTTACCATTTTTTTTAGCTTTTAGTTGCCACTCTACTGAGCATTTCGTTGACGTGTCACCTTTGTTACCTTTTCAGGACCAGGTGTTGAGCAGCCAGAGTCAGCAGCTGCAGAGGGCGCTGGGCCTAATAGAGCCCTGTAGTGTTTCTGTGTAGTACCCACTGTACTTTTCTTTCTGTTGTAGTGAGTAGTTTCTGTTACCTCTGTACTCTTTTCATTGTAAGTGTTGAAGCGACACTGCTCGATCATGTTTTAACAGTTAATTACGTCGTAGTATAGGTGATTAAGCGTCGTCAACAAATAAAGATTTTTGTTACTCGAAAATCGGAGTATCCGAGGTCGAACACAGGGAGCAATTGGAATTTACTACTAATCTCAAATGTAATTGAACACTCTAATTTACTCAAAACTTTAATTCAAATATGAATGTATGCGGTTAAAGAGTAATTAGGACAAAAGAGTAAAATTGGACGTCTGATCTTATGATCTGACATCTTAAAAGTGTTTTCCCTTTTTCTTTGATTATTCTTCTTCTTCTGATCTTGCTTTCTTTCTTCTTCTGCAGTCTCTTGTTCTTCTTCGTCTTCTGTCTTGGCCTCTCTTCTTCTTTCTCTTCTCTCTTCTGTAAAGGCTTCTTTCTCTTCTGTCTTCTTCTTCTCAGCAGTCTCTCCTTCCTTCAGATCTCTGCCTCGCTCAGCCTCTTCTTCTACTTCTTCTCTTCTTCTTCCTTGCGGCGAAGTCTCTCTTCCTCAACGTTCAGCCTGCCTGCACAGAGCAAAACCTACCCTGCCCCTCTACCTGCGCGTCTCTCTCTCTCTCTCTAGAATTCACTCAAGGACGCTCTCCCATAGCCACGGTTAATCGGGTCGGATTTCGCACCCGGGACCAGGTGCACCGGTGATGAGAACCTCATCATGAGCCATAACTAGCTCATTTTGACCTAATACAAAGGATAAAAGCTCCTACATAACTCAAGGAAAGGCTTAACTCAGAGAATTCTGAGTTTAAGGAGAAAACAAGTCATAAGGGGTAAAAATGCAATTTTACCAGTATAATCTGCATACAGGGTAATTCAGGGTCCAAACATAGGTCAAACAAACCAAATAAGAAGGAAAGTGGGATGATCTGACAAGGGCTACAGTAATTCCAAAGAACTAAATGATAATCTGTAACCTTAAAACAAACCCACTTCAATTCACGAGGTTCGAGGCAAAGTAAAAATAAAATAAACCCTCTAAAATTCATAGAAAAATAATCTCTAGGGTTTAGAACCTTCAATTTGGCCTTCAGAACCCATTTTGACCTACATTGAGAACCATGCCTAATTAATAACTTAATTTGGGTTTTTGCATAAATTGATCGGTCAAACAAGGTTTAATCTAGAAATAAAATTCACCATCAGATTCCTTAGGTCCTAATTAGTCATGTATAAAAACTTGAGCCTAAGAAGAAACCTTCTTGACCAACTTTACACTTTCGTCCTCATATATTTACTTGTTGGCCCTCAACTTTCGAACCCTCACATTTCTACCCCTAACTCTCCTTCGTTCTTTGCATTCAGGTCCCTCCTGCCAAAACCTGACCAGCACCATGCTCCGGCGACCTTGTGCGGAGCATGGCGCCGTGCAGGGCAAGGGGGAGGGTCTGGCATGACAACCGGGGGTGCCCTGCGTCGTCAGCCGTCGCAGGAACACCCCCTGGTCGCTGCAACCCACCATACCGGCCGTGCGAACGCACGGACGGTATGGGTCTCCATCTCCGGCGTCCTCCGGTGAGGGAGACACGTCGTCTCCCTCCGCCTTCCTCTCTGATTCGGTCCCTATAAATACCCCCGTCGCTCCACCGTTCTTCCCAGCTCGGATCTGACGGAGAAACCCCCCAACTTTCCTCTCTTCTCACTCCGGCAGACGCCCACCAGCTCCGGCGGTTCCTCCTCCTCTTCGCTCTGCCGCAATACCAGCAGCAGAGACTTCTTCCCCTGCTCTTCCCGCGTCGCGCAATACCAGCGCGCGCTGCTTCTGCCCCGTCGTCACCGTCGTCCTCCCCCACTGGGCACCTTCTTCTCCGGCGACAGCAGGTACAGCCGTCCGCCTCCTCGCCCCCTTCGTCACTTTAGTTAGGTTAGAACTACTTCCCTCTATTCTCTCTCTCATTTCCCCCTGCTATTTTTATCTAATTACCCCTCGACCGCGCCTAATCACCCTCACCTTCTCCGCCTCCGGCCATCCTCCGGCGAGCCGCTCCCATCACTCCAGCATCCCACACGGCTCGCCGACCTGCACATAATCTCCGCCTCCTCACCCTGATCCATTTCCGCCCTTGCAATTCCCGCCACCCGACCTCTGCAAATCCACCGAACACACCCACTTTTCGACCCACAGTCTGACCTAGGGCAGCCCTTGCACGCCGCCCCACGCCTCGCCACCACCCGCACGAGCTTCGCCGCACTCTGGCGAAGCTCCCGGCACCTTCTGATTAGGCCGAGAGGCCGTTTTGCTGTGAACAGGTCACCCGTCCTCCACAGCCATTGCCGTGCAGAAGGAGCTGCTTCGACCTGCTGCTCCAGTTGCGCCGCGCCTAGGTCACGCTCCCAGGCTGTGCGGGGCATTTCGGCAAAGCGTCAGGCTGCAGTTGAGGCGAAGCCCTCGCGCGAAGGCCTCGCGTAAAGCCGCGATTACCAACTGCTTCCTCCGCGCAGGCGCCAAATTGGGGTGGGACATTTAGTCCCACCTCGGAAGACTCCGAAGCAGCGCAGCGGTATAAAGTGAAAAAGTGCTGGAGGCTTATCGCCTCAGCACACGGGGTGAGGTCCCCTTCACCCGCCCGGTTACCCGGTCTCGTCCGCGCTCACGCCTCGCGGACCTGGCCCGACCCGACTAAACCCGACCTGCACTCCTCGCCCACCATGCACGCCGGTGGGCCTGGACCCGGGCGTGACCCGTACCCGGCTACCCGGCAGCTCTGGGAGAGCTTTCTTAAGAGCGGATTCTGTGAGAGAGAGACGCGGGGGAGGGTAGAGTTAGGTTTTGCCCCTCTGATCAAGCTGTGTAAGTGTGCAGGCACAGGTGAAGAAGAACCGTGGAAGAAGACGAAGGCTGAAGGAAGGAGGAGCACCGAGCGGCACTGTAGCAGCGGCGGTTTAAGTCGTCTGATTGGAAAATCAGACGACGTCCTGAAGGCAAAGAAGGAGAAGGAAGGCGAGGTAGAGGAGAACACAGAACACGAGAAGAAGATCTGACGAAAGGAAAAGAAGAAAGAAAGAAGAAGAAGAAGAACAGGACCGCTCTGCAGAAGTAAAAGGAAGAGACGGGCAGAAACAGCTGAAAGAAGAAGAAGAACAAAGGAAGAGAGCAGAAGATCTGAGAAGGAAGAAGAGGAGAGGATAAGCAAAGAGAAAAGAAGAGAAGCCAACAAATTCTCTCTCTCTTTCTTTATTTTTGTAAAAGAAACTTGTACCCCTAGAATACAACCTGCTCCCTGAGTTCGACCTCGGGAACTCTTTTATTTCCGAGTAACAAATTGTATTAAACTGGTAATCACTTCTCTATACTATACTACGACGAAATAATAGAACTATAGAGGAAGGTCGTCACCAACCGGCAGGTGGGGTGATGCGCGAGGTGTGCTCAGGATGGGTCGGGTCGGATCCCGCCAGATCCGTGAGGTGAAACCGCGGACGAGGCGAGCGTGGTTAAGGTGAGGGACCTCACCCCTGTGCGTTCGGAGGCGAAGAGTGTATAACACAAAAATAATTTATACCGCACCTGCACTTCGTATTTCAACGATGTGGGACTAAAGTCCCGCCTTCTTTCACTCGCGCCCGCAGACGATTCTTCTTCGATTGCCAAGGCTGCGGACGTCGATGCGCTCCTTGCTGAGCCAGATCACTTCGCACTGCTCGCCCGAGTCCGCTGCACCTGAAGCCTGGAGCTGCTGACGCCTGGAGCTGCTTTGAAGTTTCTTCAACCGTCGTCAATGGCGACAGGGGCTTCGATACTGTCACACACAAAACAAGCCTCTCGGCTTAATCAGACCAGCTGGGCACCTTTGCTGTGGCACGGTGAAGGTGGTGAGCCATGCGGCTGGCCGTGGGATGGCCTAGGCGTGCGTGCCTAGGTCAACCTGTGGTCGGGAGTGTGGGTGTGTTCGGGGGACTGTGGTGGAGGCGTAGAGGGATGATGGATGGGCGGAGAGTGTTCCTTGTGGTGAGGCGGAGCTTATGAGACGATTGGCGAGTCGTGTGGAGGGGCGGAATGGTGGGAGCGGCTCGCCGAAGGTTGGTTGGAGGCGAGGAAGATGGAGGTGGTCAGCGACGGTCGAGGGGCAATTAAATGAAATAAAAGGGGGAAAAGAGAGAGGGGAAGATGGAGAATGTATTAAGCCTAACTACAGGGATGAAGGGGGACGGAGAGGCGGACAGCTGTACCTGCTGTCACCGGAGAAGAAGCTGCCCAGTGGGGGAGGACGGCGACGATGACGGGGCTGAGGCGGCGTGCGCGGGTATTGCGCGACACGGAGGAGAATCAGGAAGATGTCTTTGCCACTGGTTTTGTGGCAGAGCGAAGAGGAAAGGAAAGGGAGCTCGCCGGAGCTCGCTGGGTACTTGGCCGGAGAAGAATTTGAGGTGGCAGTCCGGCCAAGTCGAGCTGAAATTGAGCGGCCTGGTTTAGAGGTTCTTTTATAGGCACTGGGCCGTGCTTTCAGAGCGTGGAGGGCATGCCATCGTCTCCGATGGCTCGTCGGAGAAGGAAAGTGGGTGGATACCCAAATCCCTCGTGTGTTCGCACGAGAGATTGGGTTCACACCAGAGATCGTGATTGGCCTTAGATGGAAGGGAATTCCTCAGAGAATCTCCCTTCCATTTCTGGGAGGGGATCTCTGAGGAATCAGAGAGTATTCCCTCTCTAATCCTCGCGGGAGAAGGAATCTGCCCTAACAATGGCGGAAGGACCTGGTTGCAAAGGTGGCGAGGAAATTAGGGGGCTCTCTGCGATGATTTCAAAAGATAGGGACTAAATTATGATTTGTGTGTACTAAATTGCAAAGTAGGTCAAGATGACCTCCCCTTAGGTCCAAATTTTGGTAAAAACCTAATTTGGACCTAAGGAATCCAATAGTGAAGTTGGATTTTAGGTTTGACTACGTTTGACTGAGCATTTTGCATAAAAACCTAAATTAGGTTAATTGATGATCTAGGACCCTAATCTAGGTCAAACTGGGTTCCAATGGCCAAATTAAGTGTTCTAAACCCTAGAGGATATTTTTCCATGATTTTTAGAGGGTTTACTTGATTTTTATCCTAACCGGAACCTTGTTGAATTAAGCGGGTCTATTTTAGGGTTACCAAATGTCATTTAATTCCTAGATTGCACACGAACCCATTTCTGATTGACTCAACCCACTTTTTATCTTATTTAGACCATTTGACCTATGTTTTGTCTCTGAGAAATCCCGTTTATGTACTGCAATGGTAAAATTGCAGTTTTAACTTTTATTTCATGTTTTCTTCTCAGAGCACTTATTCCTTCATTTAGGCCTTCTACTAGGTTATGTAGGAGCTTTTATCTTCTTTATTGGGTCAAAATGAGCTAGTTATGGCTCATGATGAGGCTCTCATCAGTAAGCTTCATGTTTATGTTCAAGTTTTCTTCTTACTGTTGTGGTGGTGTATACTGTAGTATTTCTTTTCCTTACTGCTGTATTTTGTTACTGCTAGTTATATACATGGTGAATGTGGTTTATTTTACTGCTCTTTTGGTTAATTTCTCGTTGGACGACTGGGTCTTGGGATCAGTCGAGTCGGTCCGATTCTCGTAAATTCACTACTAAGAGGGGGTGACGTAATAATTGCGGAAATAAAATAAACAATCTCACAAAAAATCAATCACATAAGTACACAAGTATTTTTAGGTGGAAACCCAAACCGGGTGAAAACCACCACCTAACCCTCTCGAGTTAGGATTTTTCGATCAACCAAGTTGATCAAAATCCACTAAACCGAATCACTTTAAACGAGGGTGATTCAACCTCAATACAACCACGCTACTTAAACGAGGGTAGCGTACCTCAACCCCTTCTCTCTACGAGAAGGATTTTGTCTCGCGAAGGAGACGGGAATTCGCACAGCGAATACCCAACCAATTAACAAAGATAAAAGAAACAACAAGTCCTATAGAGCCGACAAAGTAATTTTTAACCTAAGCTTCTATAGGAATTAGGAAACTCTCCTTTGCAAGGAGTGCGTCGAGTTGATGACGCGGTGCGTGTGCCACGCGACGGCGCAATGTCGCTCTCGTAAACAACGGTGGGAGAGCGGGTGCACAAAGCTTGATGCTCTCAAGATGAATGGAACTTGAGCTTGGAGAGCAAGAGCTAGATAGGACCCAAGAGAGTGGAAAGTGTATTACAAAGTGTTTCTTGTGTATCTTGGTGCCTCTAGGTGTGTGTTAGTGTTGCAAAGGTTCCCCTCTATTTATAGAGGCCTTAGGAAGGCTTTGGAAGGCTTAGGAAAGGTTCTATGGCCATTGGGAACAAAGCCCAAGAGAATCAGCCCGAAATCAGGAACAATCATTGCTCTGACAGGCTTATCAGATGTCTAATTCTGGCATCAGACGTCTGGAAGTTCACTTTAAGACGTCTGATTCCAAGGTCAGACGTCTGATTTTGGGCGGGTCTCTTCCTGACTTGGATCAGATCTAAATAGGGTTTTTGTGCAAGTCCATCAGACGACATACAGGACGTCTGGCACTATGTATGGACGTCTGGAAACCTACTTTTTCTGTGGGAATGGATTTCCAAACGTTGCAACTGCTAGAAAATCTCTGAGAAGAGATTTTGGGTCAGCCGAGGCAAAACGGTCAATTATCAGACGTCTGGAAAGTCCTATGGATGTCTGATAAGGCTCTAACGGTCATATCCTTGTGTGTTTGCTAAGCCATCCAATGGTCCACTAATTGGACGTCTGGCAAATCCATCAGACGTCTCCTAAGACATCTGGACTAATGTTTGGACGTCTGATTTTATCGGACAGAATACTAAGTCCAGCCTAATAGTTATCAGACGTCTTAAAATACTTTATCAGACGTCTGATTTTGGATTTAGACGTCTGGAAACTCTGTTTGAACCCTATATTGGTTTTCTAAGTTCTTTATGGAAAACCTAAGTATCCTAGGGTTGTGCGGGTGTTCCTAGGATTACTGTTAGGGTACTTTGAGGCTCTTTAACGGAAATCTAAGTAATAAAAATAAAGAGCAACAAAAGAAACGAAAAATACAATGAGTACAAGAGAAGGAAATCTATCCTATTCTTCATCTCCTTCCTTCTTTAATCTATCGCTCCTCGCGAATCTCCTCTGTTTTCCATCGAGCTCCTCCAATCCGTCCTGGATGCAAGCTCGAACTCCGTCTAATCACGTATCCATTTGCGATTGACCTGAAATCTAGGACTCAAAGTGCAAATGTTAAATGACACGTGTTTTGTTATCATCAAAACAAATGATCGTGGTGCTCTAGCACTAACATATACATGGTGAATGTGGTTTATTTTACTGCTCTTTTGGTTAATTTCTCGTTGGACGACTGGGTCTTGGGATCAGTCGAGTTGGTCCGATTCTCGTATCTCGTAGGGATTCGGGAATCGGGTCGTTACAAACATTATGACAAGTAGATATAGATGGAGTTTGTCTTTTGTTTGATATCTTTCTTCTCTTTCTTATTGGGAGATTTCGACATTAGACACTAAAATTGTTGATTTGTGCTTATCTACATCAACTTGTAACCATAATCATGCATTCATATGCTTTCATAATCAATTAGTGGACTAAAACAAAAGGCGTTAAAAGTTCTCCCTAGTGTATCCCTTAATTCATTTGAGGACAACATAGGAAAAATAATCCATAATGGTTATATTGGTGCAACCCAATCCTCTAATTGTAAAAAATTAAAAAGTCTAGGTAGCAAAATTGTCATTATATTATAAAATCTTGTAGTTATATCTTTGATGCTCTCATCTGAAACTTTTGAATTAAGATCCTAATTTTTGTTTCCTCATTTATGACTTTAAGACACTTCCAAATTTCATATGCAAGTTCCAAGTCACAAAATATGATTAAATTCATCATTAGAGAGTACAATAAAATATTCTCATAGACTTACAATTGATTGTAATTTTCTTATTTTTTGGCTTCTATTCATTGGTCTCCTTATTGGCCTCTAGCATCTTGAACTCTCACTCCATCATCTTCCACAATAGCAGTTGCCTTCTAGTAGCCAACTTGAGGTATCATTTTTCGCTTCCAATACATGTAGTCAATCCTGTCAAAGTCGGGTATAGTTGATTGCTAGAAATTTCTTGACTCTCATCAAGTGTGCTTCCACCATCTATGTTCGATGTGAGAATGTTTGCATCAACTTAAACTCTGATACAAAAAGAAAACACTATAGGGAGGCTAAATAGTACTAATCTTAATTTAAAAGGCAATTAAAATGACGTATTATATAGAAGAATATGGACAATGAAATGAATGCACTAGAGTCATAACACCCACAAGAAATATATTTAGAATGGATAACATTTTAGTGGAAAAACTACTATCTAGGTCTTTCAACTTGATATTTTGCTTAAATTCAATCTTAGAATCACTAATACAACCTTACTTGGGAGGTAACTTAACTTCTCTACACAAGACCCTTTTGATACCCAATCAAGAGAAGGCCCCCCCTCCTTCTTGGAGAGATCCACATGTTGGGCCGTTAATTAAATACAAAAATGAGTAGTAAAAAGAAGATAGAATTAATAAAAGTGTAGCAATTATCGCCAAGAAGTTCCTAATGCTAGAATGAGTAAATGCAATGAATGAGCTAGCTAAAGACTTCAATTAAATGCTCCCTTTACTTCTTTGATTAGAAAAAAAGTGCAACAGAAGAAGAGAGATTTGGAGCTCTTAAAGGCTTGGAAATGGAGTGTAGGAGCTCAATCTTTCATGATTAGGAGATGGCAAACGGTGACGACAACTAGCTTTTCTTAAGTCGTTGTAGTATGATGAGAGCCTCATCATGAGCCATAACTAGCTCATTTTGACCTAATAAAGAAGATAAAAGCTCCTACATAACCTAGAAGAAGGCTTAACTAAAGGAACAAGTGCTCTGAGAAGAAAACATGAAATAAAGGTTAAAACTGCAATTTTACCATTGCAGTACATCAACGGGATTTCTCAGAAGCAAAACATAGGTCAAATAGTCCAAAGTGGGTTGAATTAATCAGAAATGGGTTTATGTGCAATCTAAGAATTAAATGACACTTGGTAACCCTAAAACAGACCCGCTTAAATTAACAAGGTTCCAGTCAGAATAAAAATCAAGCAAACCCTCTAAAAATCATAGAAAAACATCCTCTGGGGTTTAGAACACTTAATTTGGCCTTTGGAACCTAGTTTGACCTAGATTAGGGTCTTAGCTCTTCAATTTACCTAATTTGGGTTTTTACGCAAAATGTCCAGTCAAAAGAGGTCAAACCTAAAATCCAACTTCACCATTGGATTCTTTAGGGCCAAATTAGGTTTGTACCAAAATTTGGACCTAAGGGGAGGTCATCTTGACCTACTTTGCAAGTTAGTACACCCAAATCACAAAGAGGTCCCTATCTTTTGAATACCGTTGCAGAGAACCCCCTAGGTTCTTCGCCTCCTTTGCAAACCGGTCCTGCCGCCATTGCTAGGGCAGAACCGAGCTCCGGCGAGGTTCGGAGAGGGATTGCTCTCTAATCCCTCAGAGATTCCCTCCCAGAAATGGAAGGAGGATTCTCTGAGGAATTCCCTTCCTCATAAAGTCAATTACAATCGTTGGTGTGAACCCAATCTCTCGTGCGAACGCACGAGAGATTTGGGTATCCTAACTCCTTTCCATCTCCGGCGACCAACCTCAGGCAATTACGTGCCCTTCACGCCCTGCACACCAAGTCCAGCACCTATAAAACACCCCTCGGACCCGGCCACTCATCTTGAGCTTGATTTGGCCGAGTTTCCCCCTTTAATTCCTCTCCTCCTGCTCGGCCAAATACCCCAGCTAGCTCCGGCGAGCCCCCCTCCCCTCCCTCTTCGCTCTGCCACAAAACCAGTGGCAGAGTTAGCTTCCTGACCTCCCTCCGCGTCGCGCAGTACCAGCGCACGCCGCCTCAGCCCCGTCGTCGCCGCCGTTCTCCCCCACTGGGCGTCATCTTCTCCGGCGACAGCAAGTACTGCTGTCCGCCTTCTGTCCCCTTTCGTCCTTACAATTAGGTTAGAACTCCTCTCCATCCTATCCTCTCTCTTTTCCCCCTGTTATCTCATCTGATTACCCCTCGACCGACGCTGACCACCCACATCTTCCACATCACCGACCGAACTCCGGCGAGCCGCCCACACCACTCCGCCACTCCACACGGCTCGCCAACCACCTCGTGAGCTCCGCCTCACCACCAGGAACTCGCTCCACCCCACAACTGCCACTCCAGACCTCCATAACCACCCCCCGAACAACCCACCATCTCCGGCCACAGGTTAACCTAGGCGGGCACGCCTAGGCCGACCGGCAACCTGCAGCATCACCCACCGCCTTCGCCGTGCTACGGCGAAGGTTTCCAACTATTCTAATTGGGCCAATAGGCCGTTCTGTGGAAGCTCAGGTGAACGCCCCGGCCGCCATTAACAGTCGAAGCAGCAGGAAGCTTGGAGCAGCAGCAGGCGTCAGGCTTCCCAGGCGGCAGGTGCAGCAGACTCTCGCAAGTGTTGCGAGGTGACTGAGTTCAGCAAGGAGCACCAGCAGGGCCTTCAGCGTGGGCAATTGCACACGAGAGTCTGCGGGCGCATGCAAAGGAAGGGCGGAACGTTTAGTCCCACATCGTGGAATCTCAAGGCACAGGTATGGTATAAAGATTTTTTGTGATATACGTTTACTGCCTCGAAAGCACAGGGGTGAGGTCCCTCACTGACCCCACCCGCCTCGTCCGCGGCCTGACCACGCGGACCTGGCGGATCCGACCCGACCTAGACCTACGCACTCCTCGCGCATCACACACCTGCAGGTGCGCCTGGTCCCGGGTACGATCCGACCCGATTGAGACTGTGGCTCTGGTAGAGCGGTTAGAGTGAATTGCTTGAGAGAGAGACACGCGCGGGTAGAGGGAGAAGGGTTAGGTTTTGTTCCCCTGTGCAGGCAGGCTGATTGCAGGAGAAGGACGTGGCCGCTGCAGAAGAAAGGAGAAGCAAGACAAAGAAGAAGAAGAAAGCAAGACAAAGAAGAAGAAGAAGGCAACGAAGAAAGGAGAAGCAAGACAGAAGAAGAAGAAAGAAAGAAGTCTTCGCAGGCGAAGGAGGAAAACAGAAAGGTTAGAAGTCTTCGCAAGAGAAGAAGAAGAAGGACAAGGGAAGATTGCAAAGAGATCCGAAAGGCAAAGCAGAAGAAGAAAAAGAGAAAGAAAGATCACATTTAAGACGTCTGATACATAAATCAGACGTCTAATTCTATTTTTTTTTACATCTTTCTTAAAAACTCTTTGAATCAATTATATTTGCATTTAACAGTTGTATTCTTGGGTTTTACAAAGTACTGAGTTTGCTCCCTGTGTTCGACCTCGGATACTCTAGTTGTTCGAGTAATAAAATTATTTGTTTAAACGTTTTGTCGGTTCTACTGCAACGTAATACACCTTTAAATCCGCACAGAAACGTTGATAACATAGTACAGCTAGTTATTGCCATCATTTACTAATATTTGTTACTCAGAAAATACAGTTCTCCCGAGGTCGAACTCAGGGAGCAAGTCGTATTCTAGAGATATACATGTTCTATTACAAAAATAAAGAGAGAGAGAGAGATGAAAATTTGGCTTCTTCTTCTTTTTTCTTTCTCTGTCTTCTCCTCTTTGGCTCTTGAATCTTTTGTTCTTCCTGTGTTCTTCTTCTTCTTTGTTTCTTCTTTTCCTTTCTTCGGATCTTCTTCTCGTGCTCTTCTTCTTCTTTCTTCTTCTTCTTCTTCTTCTGATCTCTGCAGAGTCTTCACTTGGCCTCTCTGTGTTCCTCTCTTTCCTCATGCTTGCCTTCCTTCTTCTTCTTTGCCTTCAGGACGTCGTCTGAATGTCCAATCAGACGACTTAAACCGCTTATTGCTACAGTGTCTCCCTTAGCTTCCTTCTTCTTCACCTGTGCCTGCACGCTCAAGAGTTCAGAGTCAGAGGGCAAAACCTACTCTACACCCCCGCCACCCGCGCGTCTCTTTCTCTCTCAGAATTCGCTCTTAGGACAGCTCTCCCAGAGCAACCGGGTAGTCGGGTA
This sequence comes from Thalassia testudinum, assembly GCA_037157565.1. Classification (NCBI taxonomy): domain Eukaryota; kingdom Viridiplantae; phylum Streptophyta; class Magnoliopsida; order Alismatales; family Hydrocharitaceae; genus Thalassia; species Thalassia testudinum. The sequence goes on from JAZHRO010000030.1 coordinate 43,505,200, forward strand.
CGCGGGTCGCACCCGGGTCCAGGCCCACCGGCGTGCGGTGGTGGGCGAGGAGTGCAGGTCGGGCTAATCGGGTTGGGCCAGGTCCGTGGGGCGTGAGCGCGGACGAGGCCGGGTAGTCGGGCGGGTGAGAGGGACCTCACCCCGTGATCAGGAGGCAAACAGCTTAAGGTAGTTTTTGCCTTTAAGCGCCCGCGTGCCTCTCAAGGTTTCCGAGGTGGGACTAAATGTCCCACCCCAATTGAGCGCCTGCAGCGAGGAAGCAGCGGCAGCCGAAGTTCGCGCGAGGGCTTCGGGCGAGGGCTTTGCGTGAGGACTTCTCCTCGGCTGCAGCCTGGCACTTCGCGAAGTCACCCCACGCAGCCTGGGAGCCTGATCTGGGCGTGGCGTGCCTGGAGCAGCAGGTAGGCGAAGCTTCTTGACTCGTCAATGGCGGCGGCGAGCACAGACCCTGTTTACAACAACACGGCCTCTCGACCTAATCAGATATGCGGAGGACCTTCGCCGTGGCACGACGAAGGTGGTCGGAGGGTCTGCAGGTCGCGGGGTGGAGCCTAAGGGCTGCGCTAGGTCGGACTGTGGCGCGGGAAATGGGTTTGTTCGAGGGGTCTGTAGGTGGCGAGTGGCGGGAAGTGGAAGGGCGGAGGTTGATCAGGGTGAGGAGGCGAAGGTTCTGTGCGGGTCGGCGAGCCGTGTGGGGTGCTGGAGTGATGGGAGTGGTTCGCCGGAGTTTGGCCGGAGGTGAAGGTGAGGGTGATTGGTGGGAAGTCGGGGCCGACAATAAGGGTTTTCAGTATGGAAAAGAAAGAGGGGAGGAAGAAGAGAAGTTATACCTACTAAGCTGGACGAGGAGGGGTTGGAGCAGGCGACAGTCGTATTGACTGTCGCCGGAGAAGAAACTGCCCAGAGGAAGGGGCGGCGGCGAGGAGAGGGCCGGAGAGGCGCCCGCTGGGTGCTGCGCGACGCGGGAAGATCGAGGGAAGGTAACCCTGCTGCTGGTAGTGTGGCAGGGCGACGAGGAGGAGGAGAGGCCGCCGGAGCAAGGGGGCGTCTGTCGGAGTGGGAAGGGAGGAATTGAGGAGGTGTCTCCGTCAGATCCGAGCTCCCGAGAACGGTGGAGCGATGGGGGTATTTATAGGGGCAGAATCAGAGAGGAGGGCGGAGGGAGACGACGTGTCTCCCTCGCCGGAGGACGCCGGAGGAAGGAGACCCATACCGTCCGTGCGTTCGCACGGGCGGTATGGGCAGTTGCAGCACTCAGGGGGGTGTCCCTGCGGTGGCTGACGACGCAGGGTACCCCCCATTGACTTACCAGGGCCCCTCCCTCACCCAGCGCGGCGCCATGCTCCGCGCAAGGTCGCCGGAGCATGGAGCTGCTCAGGTTTTACAGGAGGGACATGAATGTAAAGAATGAAGGAGAGTTAGGGGCTAAAATGTGAGGGTTCAAAAGTTGAGGGCCAAAAAGTAAATATATGAGGACTAAAGTGTAAAGTTGGTCAAGAAGGTTTCTTCTTAGGCCCAAGTTTTTATACATGACTAATTAGGACCTAAGGATTCTGATGGTGAATTTTATTTCTAGATTAAACCTTGCTTGACCGGTCAATTTAGGCAAAAAACCAAATTAAGTTGTTAATTGGGCATGGTTCTCAATGTAGGTCAACATGGGTTGCTAAGGCCAAATTGAAGGTTCTACACCCTAGAGATTATTTTTCTATGAATTTTAGAGGGTTTAGTTGATTTTTTCTCTGCCTCGAACCTCGTGTATTTAAGTGGGTTTGTTTTTAGGGTTACAGGATGTCATTTAATTCCTTGGAGTTGCTGTAGCCCTTATTGAGTCATCTCATCCCACTTTTCTTCTTATTAGGTTGTTTTGACCTATGTTTGGACCTTGAGTTACCCTGCTTTCAGATCGGATTGGTGAAAGTGCATTTTTACCCCTTAGTTTCTATTTTCTTTGCAAACTCAGAATCTCTCTGAGCCAAGCCTTTCTAGAGTTATGTAGGAGCTTTTTCTTGCATATCAGGGTTAAATGGTGCTAGTTTAGGGTTTGTGACGAGGTTCTCATCAGGAGAGAAATAGAGGACTTGAAAATTTGAGAATTGCTTCTCTCTAAGGTTTAATGTGCTTAATCAATGTATGCAAGAGAGCAAATTTGGTTGGAGAATTCCCCTTTGCATAGGAAAGTGTTTTGGTTATTAAAACATCTCCGTAGGTCAAATCCAATAGGAAAATATTTCCCACACATGCAAAATTAATGAGTAGAAAAGTTTTTCATAAAAATAAAAAATAGGATTTCAATATTAAGTCTTCTACCACTAACATAATTTTAGTTAAATAGATGAATTGGAAATCATTTTTTCAATGGCAACTAATCTTAAAGAAAAATATTTAACGCCATTTAATGTTAGATACTTAAGATTTAATGCTAAGTGGTCAAGAAAATTAAATTAACGTTAAATGGCCTTAGTCCTAAGATAAGATGCCCTTGACTTTTGGCTTAGCAAGTGTTTAGCACCCCTAATCACCATACTCTAAGGCCATTAAACACATGTTGAGCAATAATTGGCAATTAATCATTGATTTTTAAGGATGATTAAGCATGATTAGACCTGTCATGACCTGCTCCCGGCTTCCTACAGGATCCAAGAACGGCTCGCCTCGACGAACCCCAAGACTCAGTCGTTCAACGAGAAAGAACCAAATGCGTGTTCATTCAACAACCACACGAGTAATGTAACTAAGTAGAAAGTATAAAACTGACAGTAAAGAAAAAGAATGGCAATCACAATAATACTACATGCCATCGATGAGAAGTACAAGTATAGAACATAGCCATTACAACAGAAACTGACACAAAAATAACTGAAAATAACTATGAGCTACAGGTACTCACTACCACCAAACTCTTGGTAAAAGAAATAGAAGAAAACTATAGTTGGGCTTGACTGGGCCCAGCGCCCTCAGCAGCCTATGGCTCTGACTGCCTGAATCCCTAACCTGAACAAGGTTATAAAATTTGTGGTCAACTAACGCTGAGTAGAGTGGTGGTTAAATCACTTACATATAATTTAAATAGGTAGTTAGTTAAACATGCATTTAATAGCTTACTCATTATCATCTGTTTCCAATTATCATTTTTCTGATTCGAGTACTTTAATTAGGTTTCATGACATTTCTCAATCTTCTTGTTCCCTAAGGGAACGATCTTGCATGCAGTTTTCCTGCGATACAAGATGTACACGTGGCACTCTCCTGGCCAGGAGAGTCCCCCGTAGTAGTCCTACACCCGGTTTACTACCCCGAGGTCACGGTCGCGATGTAGCGGTGACTACAACACGCGTGATAAGCGCACGGGTAACTACCCCGCATTGGCACACGATCAGTCGTTTCCACTAATGGGTACGACCAAACATACAACACAAAACAACACAAGGCATTGTCCTCTCAGAACAGGGGTCTCGCCCCTCAGAAATAGGGATCTTGCCCCTCACAGTTCACGTACCCTCGTCCGACTATCCCGATTTTCCCAACGGGCTAATAAGAGTCGATGTAGGGTGGTCATTCCTAACCCCAGGTGTTACGACCTGGTTCCCAGATCCCTACAGGACCCGAGACCGGCTCGACTCGCCTTGACTAATCCCAAGACCTAGTCGTCCAAAGAGAAATAACCAAAAGTAGGAAAATAAACCACATTTACACATACAATATAACTAAGTAGATGGAAAGAACGAAGCGGTATAGGAAAGTAGAGCAACTGTCTCAACAAAATTACATACCACCATGACGTGCCTTCGTGCGTGTGTGTTAAGAGGTGTCGTTATAGTTGCACTTGATACGTCGGTTTTAAAAGAAGTAAACGGAGGTGAGTCCGAGTGTCGATCTCAGGGAGGCGTGGAAATCGGATTTTGTTTACCACTTGTTGTCACGAAAAAGGTGGAGTTTTGCTTGCGAAAGAGACGGTTTTGAAAAGCGAGAGATAGAGAGAGAGTTTAGGGTTAGAAAGCTCTTGGTTTTGATCATGCACTTTAAACAGAAATTAAAATGGCAACTAAATGGAAAATAATTTCATTAAACATGCATTCATAGTTCATGGTTTACAACATTAAATACATGCTTCAACAAATGTAAATGAAAGCTTAAAAGAGAGAGAGAGAGAGGTAGAGAGAGAGTGGAGAGCGACGAGGCAGCCACGGCGGTGGAGGAGGCTCCGTCGGCGGCTCGTCGTCTCCGGAGATTACAAGAGTGCCTAAGACTAGCTAGGAGAGGAGTGGAGTAGTTGTAAGTGGGAGAGGATGCCTTGAATGGTGGTAGAAGGGGGTTTAAATAGAGTTAAGGGCTTCCTAAAAGAAGAATGTGCTTTAGCGACATCCAGAACGTCGCTAAAACCGCTTCCAGATACGTCGGTGAAGGCCTTCTGCCGCCGGTCAGCCGCCAGCCCCTCTCTCTCTTCAGGCGCGATCCATGGATGTCGAATGAGAGCCGTCCGATTGATGATCGGACGGCTGAGATCCTCCCGCGCCTGCGCTAGGATCGCGCTTCGGGCGCGCGTGCGCGCGCGCGTTTCCGCCCGGCGTGCGCGCGCGCGTGGGAGGTGGGGCGCTGTCGTCGTGCCGCATGGCGCAATCCTAGCCGCTCGCTTCTGATCGCGCGGCTCAATTTTGCCGCGCCCTTCGCCCGCAAGTGATTTCCGCTCCGCGCGATTCGAACGCGCGTCGCCGCGACGCGGGCGTGCGCGCTAACCGTTGCGCCACGCCCGCGCTTTGTCGCGGCGACCGCGGGCGAGCGCGTGGATCTCGGCCGTTCGATCGAAGATCAACGGCCGAGATGCGTCCTTGGCTGGCTTGGGGGCGTGCGAGCGGCGGCGGCGGGGCGACGTGGTGCGTTCTAGGCCGTTGATCTCCAGATCAACGGTCAGGATTTCTTGGGCCCATTGTGGGAGCTCCGGATGTCGGATTTGGCCAATCTTGAGTCCGTTAGACTCCGTTCGTCGTCCTGAATCCATCCGTGCGGTCCGATTGCTCATCTGAGGCCTGCTTTGACAAATGCTTTACACAAATGGCCATTAATATAGTTTATAAGCAATCTTGGTACTTGATGCATGCAATGCTCCTATTCTACTTTATGTTGTGCCTTTTATTCTAAAGATGGGTCATATTCAACCTAATTACTACCCCCTTGCGTGGTGGTATCATACCCCCATGCTTACTCCTTGATAGTCCTAGCAAGGTTTATTCTAGCCTTTATTTCTTTGGGGAATTCAAGAAGTAATTGCTTCGGCACTTCGTTACTCGTCAATAAGAGGAAATATACGAAGATCTTAATCTACAAAGACTAACCAGCGCCCGGGTGCTAAGCATCTTGGTGTGAATGTTGTGATAGACTCACTTAACGGTAATTGAGACAGATTTCAAGTTTCTACGCCTCTAGGTGTCCGGAAAAGAAAATAAATTTTTGCCTGAAGGTGTATTTGTTCGACTGGTAGCTTTCTCCCTACGTTCATTTTACTTGGGGTCAACACAAGGATTTTCCAGTGTATATCTCCCCGGCTTGTACTACTTCCCCGCTTCGTCCTTAGGTGTTTTGGTCTTTTTTGTGCAATTATTGAGCTGGGCTCTGGACAACCGACCAATGGGCTGTTACCCACGATCACTTGCCAGCCATACTTGTGCGGTGAAGTGTGGTTTATTTTCTTTTCTTCTCTTTTTTTTTTTTTTTTCGTAGGTGGCTTCCCTAATCTCAAATGTACCCAGAGGCAACGAAAAAGAAATGGCCTGTGGCTGGGTTCTGGACAACCTGCCAATGGGCTGTTACCCACGACAACTTGCCAGCCATACCACCCTAGAGAGTTCATTAGCTACCCAATTTCTGTCAAAATCTCCGAGAAGTGAGTCTGTGCAAAAATGTGTGTAGATGCTTAGACTCAAAGTTTTCCTGAGTTAGAGGGTGAGTTGATAAGTCGTATACTTATTACCTTATTTATTAGGTGGATTAGAATAGCTTAAAGTTGCAAGGATTTGCCGCTAAATCCATATTTTAATGGACACCAGGGCTAATTAAGCCTGAAGGCCTGAAAAGTCTAAGTGTTTAAGTTCTTTTTGTATTATTTCCCACTATTGACAAGTTTCTAATGCCTAAGTTTTTCTTCTAAAATTTTTTTTTTCTTTTTTTTTTTTTCTTTTTTTCATCAATTAATTTATTCATTCAGACTGATTAATTAAGCTCAGGATTATGCAGTTTACCATCCCCCCCATGCTTAAGTTGGACAATGTCCTCATTGGCAGATGCATGGATGCAAAAGGGTTCAAAAAGATAGTACCTGAGTGACGTAAACTACCAGATCAGTCTGAATCCGCTGGGTTGCCTCCCAGGAAGCGCTGAGTTTAACGCCTCCAGCTGGGCGGTGCTTGGTGTCAACCCTCAACAAGGGTGACACTTTCCTTGGGGGGTACCTGGGTCAGGAAATGCTTCAATCTTTGACCATTGACTGTAAAGGTGTGCCCGGTATTAAGATCGGCGATTTTGACTGCCCCATTGGAATAGGGCTTGACCACCCGAAATGGTCCTGTCCATTTGGACCTAAGTTTCCCTGGAAAGAGTTTCAGGCGTGCATCAAATAGCCAGACTTGTTGGTTTGGCTCAAAGGTTTTCCTATGAATGAGTCGGTCGTGGACGGCTTTCATTTTCTCCTTATATAGCCGACTATTGTCAAAGGCGTCCCGACGAATTTCTTTAAGCTCAGATAATTGAAGAGTCCTTTGCGCACCAGCTAACTGGGGATCCATGTTACATTGCTTAACAGCCCAGCAAGCCCGGTGTTCCAATTCGACAGGGAGATGGCAAGCTTTGCCAAAGACCAAGCGGTAAGGTGACATGCCTATCGGGGTCTTAAAAGCGGTCCTGTATGCCCACAGGACATCATCAAGTCGTGTGGACCAGTCTTTCCTGTCAGGTCTCACAGTCTTCTGTAAAATGTTCTTGATTTGTCTGTTTGAGACCTCAGTCTGCCCATTTGTTTGTGGATGATACGGGGTGGCAATGCGGTGGTTTACCCCGTATTTTCTGAGTAGGGCACGGAACTGGGAATGGATAAAATGGCTTCCACCATCACTGATCATGGCCTTGGGTATTCCAAACCGGGAAAAGATGTTCTTCTTTACAAAGTCCATGACCGTCTTGTGATCGCATCGTCGGGTGGCGACGGCTTCAATCCATTTGGAAACATAGTCTACCGAGACCAGGATATACTCGAAGCCGTTGGATGGTGGAAAGGGGCCCATAAAATCGATACCCCAAACGTCGAAAATTTCGACAATCAAAATGGGCTGAAGGGGCATCATATCTTTTTTGGTCATTGTCCCTAGTGTTTGGCATCGTGAGCAAGTCTTGGCAAAGATGTGTGCATCCTTGAATAGGGACGGCCAATAAAATCCAGACTGCAAAACTTTTGCAGCTGTTTTCTTGCCAGAGAAATGGCCGCCACATGCTTGGTCATGACAAAAGGAAAGCACACTCTGAACTTCGTCTTCGGGGAGGCACCTCCTGATGATCTGATCAGCACAGAGGCGAAACAGCATGGGATCATCCCAGAAATAGTGCTTGGCCTCAGCCAAGAACCTGTCCCGTTGCTGTTTGGACCAGCTGTGCGGGGTTTGTCCTATAACCAGGTAGTTGACATAGTCAGCATACCATGGCATTTTCTTGTCTTGCACGGCTAGGATGTGTTCATCAGGGAAGGTATCAGATAGAGGTAGGGAGGGTCCAATGTGGTCTGGATGAAGTCTTGACAGGTGGTCAGCCACCACATTTTTCGATCCGGCCTTGTCTTGGATTTCCAGGTCAAATTCCTGCAAAAGCAGGATCCATCTGATGAGCCTGGGTTTTGCGTCCTTTTTGGCCAACAGGTGCCGGATGGCTGAATGGTTGGTGTAGATAGTCACGTGGGATCCCAGCAAGTATGATCGGAATTTTTCCAGTCCAAAGACTACAGCAAGCAACTCTTTTTCTGTGACCGTATAATTACGTTGGGCCTCGTCCAACGTTTTGCTCGCGTAGTAGATCACCACGGGCTTCTTGTCTAGCCTTTGTCCCAGGACAGCGCCTATGGCAAAATCTGATGCGTCACACATAATCTCAAAATCCTGGGACCAGTCTGGGGGTTGAAGTACAGGTGCGGTGGAGACTAAGTCCCGGAGGGTATGATAAGCTTGGGTGCAATCAGGAGACATGTGGAAAGTGGCGTCGTTGGCTAGAAGGTCGGTCAAGGGTTTGGAAAGTTTGGAAAAGTCTTTGATGAACCTTTGGTAGAAGCCAACATGTCCTAGGAAAGAGCGAATCTGTCGGACCGAACTAGGTGGAGGAAGTTTGGAAATTAAATCAACCTTAGCTCGATCTACCTCGATGCCCTTATGCGAAACGATGTGTCCGAGGACAATTCCTTCTTGAACCATAAAATGGCTCTTTTCCCAACTTAACACCAAGTTAACCTCGATACATCGTTTCAGGATTTTCTCCAAGTTGCTCAAACAATGGTCGAATGAATTCCCGAATACAGAGAAATCATCCATAAAGACCTCCAAGTATTCACTCACCATTTCTGAAAAAATGGCTAGCATGCAACGCTGGGAGGTCGCGGGTGCGTTGCATAACCCGAACGGCATTCGACGGAATGCAAACGTGCCATACGGGCAAGTGAATGTGGTCCTTTCCTGATCTTCCGGAGCAATTGCGACTTGGTTATATCCTGAATATCCATCCAGGAAGCAAAAATACTTCTGCCCTGCCAATCTTTCAAGGATTTGGTCAATGAATGGCAAGGGGAAGTGGTCCTTCTTAGTGGCTTCGTTAAGCTTCCTATAATCAATACACACCCGCCATGCGGTGGTGGTGCGGGTGGGAATGGATTCGCCATGATCATTAGTGACAACGGTGAGCCCAGCCTTCTTTGGAACCACTTGAGTGGGGCTCACCCAGGGGCTATCAGAGATAGGGTAGATGATGTCGGCGTCGAGCCACTTGATAATTTCTTTTTTAACGACCTCCCGCATGTTAGGGTTTAACCGTCTCTGCATCTGGCGGGAAGGTCGGGCCCCGTCTTCCAGGTAAATCTTGTGGGTGCAATAGGTGGGGCTAATTCCTCTTAGATCTGAGATGGTCCAACCAATGGCGGCCCGATGTTCTGAAAGAGTTGCAGTCAACCTTAGTTCCTGATCCTTGGTTAGATGGGAATTAATAATCACTGGGAAGGTCTGGCCAGGTCCCAAGAAGACGTACTTGAGATTCTCGGGCAATGGTTTAAGTTCAGGTGCGGGTGGGACCACAGTCGATGGGAATGGAAAGGGCGGTAGTTGATCAACATCGATTTCTTCAAATGGTGTCATGTGATGATACTCAGCCTTACAGAGGTCCACAGGTAATGATGGTGACGAGTCAGAACTACGGGTTTGGTGGTCTGAGACAGAATTGAGGGTAAGGCATTCCTCGATTAAAGTTTCCACGGGATCATGTTCCTCAATGTAATCACAATCAAAAGACTTTGTTGCCCGGAAGATATCTAATTGCATTTTCCTGTCTCCGAAGGCGATTTCCATACATCCCGTGTCGCAATCGATGTTTGCTTTAGCCGTGGCTAAGAAAGGTCTGCCTAAGATTATGGGTGCATTCTGTAATTTTTCAGGGACTTCCATGTCGAGCACCAAAAAGTCGACTGGGAAATAGAAGTCCTTGACCCGTACAATCACGTCCTCGACAACCCCCTTCGGGGTTTTCACTGATCTATCCGCCAGCTGGATGGTGACAGGGGTTGGTGCCAGCTCCCCAAAACTAAATTGGTGGTACAAGGTTGTGGGAATTAGGTTGATAGAAGCACCTAGGTCCAGGAGCGCTCTATCAAATGTCATGTCCCCGATGTTGCAGGAAATCAGGGGTGCTCCTGGGTCAGTTCGTTTGAGTGGAAGGTTGCTTGATATCACGGAACTGGCTTGCTCAGAGAGTACAACCTTGCTAGGTGCTTGAGGTCTCAGCTTACGCTTGGGTGTACAGGCATCCTTTAAGAACTTGGCGTAAGCGGGGATGTGCTTGACAGCTTCTAGAAGCGGAATATTAATCTGTACTTGTTTAAAAATTTCCATCAGCTCCTCAGTTTCCACAGTATTCTTTTTTCTCTTGATTGTTTCCAAGGCCTCAGGATAGGGTGTCTGAATTGGTTCCATGTTTGGGTCCTTGGTTGGTGTTTCCTCTAAGTCGGGTAAAGTCTCGGGGAGAGTCGGCCATTTGGGATCCTGGGTTTTGGTGCCGCTTCTCAAGGTCACCGCATTCGCAGAGGCATTGGGGCCATGGGGTGATCCTTGAGAAGATGAGGATGAAGAGGCGCCAATCCCAGGAGGTGTTTGTGGAGCCGGTTGGACCATATGAGCCTGCCCGTGGTTGCCTTGGAACCCTTGCGAATTGGGGCCTCTGTTAATTATGTTTCGCGGGTTTGGTTGTGGTTGGGAAGGTAGAGATCCTTGCTGTTTACAGTCCAAGAGTTGGCTTAACTGTCCCTTTACCAAGGCCATTTCTTCCTGATGTTTTTGGTTCATGTCAGCCATCATCTTTATTAGGGTGTCCATTTGGTTTTGTGGGGGAGGGGCCGCCCTATTTTGGTTATATTGGGGTCTAACTGGTGGTCCTTGCTGATAGGGGGGCAAGTGTGGCTGTTGGTTTGGCCTGGGCTGGTTTTGGAATTGCGGTAGTTTCTGGTTTGTCCAACCAAAGTTGGGGTGATTACGCCAGCCGGTGTTGTAAGTGTTGGAGAAAGGGTCAGGTTTTGCATATCCTTGGACGGCTTGCACATCTTCTAGAATAGCCGATGTTGATGAAGAAGGAAGGGAGTAATCAAGGGTCGAGGGAGCAAAGGTCCCTCCTTGGAACATGGTTGGGGGTTGTTCCAGGTTCAGTTGGGTGAAGGGTTGGACCAGGTCAACATTATGTGCTCCTTTTGCTAGGGTGAAAGTCTGTAAGGGGTTCCTGGTCTGGTTTAGAAGCTCATCAATCTTCTTGTCCACCAATTCCACTCGATCCAACTTTTTGGCAATGATGTCCATGTCAACCATTCCAGAATTTGCTTGCACCTCATAAATCCCACCACGGGGTTGACTGGATCTGTTAAACTAGTTCATGGAGGCATTGTTGAGTGAATTCTCACTCATAGACTCAAAGAGTTCAAACGCGCTCTCCTCGTCTTTGTTTAGGAAGTTTCCCCCGCATGAGGCATCGACGAAGTTCCGTAGGTTGCTATCCAGACCGTGGTAGAAGATCTGGGCCAATTGCCACCTTGGAACTTCGTGGTGTGGGCATTTCCTCAAAAGTTCATTGAATCTTTCCCATGCCTCATGAAATTGTTCCCCACCCTGGAGTGTGAAGGTAGTGATAGCTCTTCTGAGGGCATTGGTCTTTCCTATGGGGAAGAATTTCTTTAAAAATGCATGCCTCAGTTCCTCCCAGGTGGTGATGGGTCTACCTAGGGTTCTAAGCCAATGAGAAGCCTTGTCTCTTAATGAGAAAGGGAACATCTTGATTAGAACAATGTCAAGGCTAATGTTCCTAGGTTTTACTGTTCTTGCTATGCGGTCGAGATCTTTTAGGTGCTGAAAGGGGTCTTCATTTGAGCTTCCATGAAAGTGGCTCTGGATTAGACTTAATACATTAGGTTTTAGCTCAAAATCGTCTCCCCCTTCGGGGATCCTAAGGTGTGGCTCGACTCTAATGGCAGAAGGGTTATAGAAATCACGGAGGGGTCTTGGCTGGTTCTGAAATGGTGGTAAATCAAGTGGTGGTTGTCCTGGTATGTCATTGAAAGGTGGTGGTTGTTCTTGCGGGTTCTGTAACCGTTGTATGGCTTGCATGATGGTGTGGATTTGTTGTTGCTGAAGCCGATGGTTAGTATTGATTTGAGCCTGGACGACAGCCATAGCATCTGGTGGGGGTTGATCTTCAGCCTCATCTACCCTAGGTTCAGCCATGTTTTCAACAGAATTATGTCGCCTAGATTCCTGCCCCAAAACACACAATTCGGGATGCAGTGAGCGCCTCCCGTGCATACACTAGAGAAGAACAGGAGGGGATGCGGAGGGCGACAGATGCGAGAAATGTGTTTCAATCAAGCACGCAAGCCTAATCCTTATGGTGTATTCCTTAGGAGACCTAGAAATCTCACAAAGGGTGATTAAGTCCGTAAGCACTGGACTCCCCTTCTCAAGGCTAATCTGGCCAGGTTGATTACGAGGGGATTGCAGGGAAGGTTCTTCCTTTGGCTTGCGCCTCCGGTTCCATAGACCCCACAACCGCGGTCGTTTGACACTGCCCCGCAGCCTAGTCACCAGATTCTACCAAGGGAATGAAAGCCAAGTGCCTAGCAGACAAAACCTCACCTTTTGAGACTTAACTCAGTCCTGCCTAGGGCACGTCTACTCAGTTTTATAGGGCTAGGATAGTGCTTGTGCTTAGGGTGATGTGATGAGGCGTTGATTGGGGTGGTGCCTCTTAATGTTCTACTTTCAAAGTGTGTGCTTCTAGCAAAACATGATTTTCAAGCAAGGATTTGTTAAGATATAGTGTCTTTTAGTATTTCATCCTTACTTAAGTACTTTTTAGGGTTGACGTGTCTTAATATTTTCAAACAAGTTTCAGTGGGCACGTCAAATTCTGCACACAACTTAGTGAAAGTAGATTTCCTTTTATTTTGTAGAGGCTCTAAAACCCTAGTGTACTCATCCTGATAATCATGCAGCTTCTATTAGATGAGTCAGTTTTAGGGTTGAGTGGTGCGGCCCAGGTCAACTCACGGTGGCTTCGCAAACACCACTCAAGAGAAAGAGAAAAGAACACTCCAAGAATTTATCCAGCATATTAGAGTGTACATTTTTTTGTAGGGTGATGTGTTAAGAATGTGGGTCAAGCAATCATTCACCACGCCAATTTTTTTAGTTTTTATGATTTTTTTTAGCTTTTTCACGCAAACAAACAATGAGAGAGAGAGTACTCACTATCGGTCCTCGAGGCGCCTACTTCCTTGCTACCATAGTGGAATGCGTCGCTTCGCCGTCCATGCGCCGAATTCCTGCAACCGTCAAGTAAAAAGGAAAATAGGGCATTAGACGATATGAGAATGAAGGTGGAATGGAGGTGATAAAACAAATCCGTTGCCTCCCCGGCAAAGGCGCCAAAAACTGACGTGCCTTCGTGCGTGTGTGTTAAGAGGTGTCGTTATAGTTGCACTTGATACGTCGGTTTTAAAAGAAGTAAACGGAGGTGAGTCCGAGTGTCGATCTCAGGGAGGCGTGGAAATCGGATTTTGTTTACCACTTGTTGTCACGAAAAAGGCGGAGTTTTGCTTGCGAAAGAGACAGTTTTGAAAAGCGAGAGATAGAGAGAGAGTTTAGGGTTAGAAAGCTCTTGGTTTTGATCATGCACTTTAAACAGAAATTAAAATGGCAACTAAATGGAAAATAATTTCATTAAACATGCATTCATAGTTCATGGTTTACAACATTAAATACATGCTTCAACAAAAGTAAATGAAAGCTTAAAAGAGAGAGAGAGAGAGGTAGAGAGAGAGTGGAGAGCGACGAGGCAGCCACGGCGGTGGAGGAGGCTCCGTCGGCGGCTCGTCATCTCCGGCGATTACAAGAGTGCCTAAGACTAGCTAGGAGAGGAGTGGAGTAGTTGCAAGTGGGAGAGGATGCCTTGAATGGTGGTAGAAGGGGGTTTAAATAGAGTTAAGGGCTTCCTAAAAGAAGAATGTGCTTTAGCGACATCCAGAACGTCGCTAAAACCGCTTCCAGATACGTCGGTGAAGGCCTTCTGCCGCCGGTCAGCCGCCCGCCCCTCTCTCTCTTCAGGCGCGATCCGTGGATGTCGAATGAGAGCCGTCCGATTGATGATCGGACGGCTGAGATCCTCCCGCGCCTGCGCTAGGATCGCGCTTCGGGCGCGCGTGCACGCGCGCGTTTCCGCCCGGCGTGCGCGCGCTCGTGGGAGGTGGGGCGCTGTCGTCGTGCCGCGTGGCGCAATCCTAGCCGCTCGCTTCTGATCGTGCGGCTCAATTTTGCCGCGCCCTTCGCCCGCAAGTGATTTCCGCTCCGCGCGATTCGAACGCACGTCGCCGCGACGCGGGCGTGCGCGCTAACCGTTGCGCCACGCCCGCGCTTTGTCGCGGCGACCGCGGGCGAGCGCGCGGATCTCGGCCGTTCGATCGAAGATCAACGGCCGAGATGCGTCCTTGGCTGGCTTGGGGGCGTGCGAGCGGCGGGGGCGGGGCGACGTGGCGCGTTCTAGGTCGTTGATCTCCAGATCAACGGTCAGGATTTCTTGGGCCCATTGTGGGAGCTCCGGATGTCGGATTTGGCCGATCTTGAGTCCGTTAGACTCCGTTCGTCGTCCTGAATCCATCCGTGCGGTCCGATTGCTCATCTGAGGCCTGCTTTGACAAATGCTTTACACAAATGGCCATTAATACAGTTTATAAGCAATCTTGGTACTTGATGCATGCAATGCTCCTATTCTACTTTATGTTGTGCCTTTTATTCTAAAGATGGGTCATATTCAACCTAATTACTACCCCCTTGCGTGGTGGTATCACACCACAACAACAACAGAACAGAAAGTAACGGGAACAAAGGTTTAAAGTCCATTACTCACAACTACAGCAAGAACTAAAGAGCTGGAAAGAAAACAACTACGGTTGGGCTCGGCTGGGCCCAACTCCCTCTGCAGCCGGAAACTCAGGCTGCTCAACTCTTGATCTTGAACAGGGTTACGAAAAGGCGGAGTCAGCAAATGCTGAGTAGAGTGGTGTTTACATTATTTATGTGCAAGTAAAGTAAAAACAACAAGCATATTTATTTCTCATTTCTATTTATCTCATTTATGTGTTTCTGGTTCATCTATTTCTCAAAGTATCCAGATATTTCTTGATCTTGCATGTTCCTCATGGGAACGATCTTGATTGCAGTCTTTTCCATGGAATAAAAGGTATACATGGTGCTCTCCTGACCGGGAGAGTCCCCTGCGGCAGTCCTACACCCAGTCAACCACCCCGAGGTCACTGTCGAGACGTAGCGGTGACTACGGCACGTGTGATAAGTGCACAGGTAGCTACCCTGCACTGACACGTGGTCAGTCTTTTCCGCTAGCGGGTACGCCTAAAGTGCAGCACGAAACAGTATAGGGCCTTGCCCTCTCAGAACAGAGATCTCGCCCTTCCACAGTCCGCGTACCCTTGTCCGACTACCCCGGTTTGCCCAGTAGGCCTAACAAAGTTGGTGTAGGGTGGCTAGCTTATCCTCGGGCCTCGTGGGGTGGCTAGCTCTCACCCTACACTAGTAGCATGCCTCGGTACCACGTATACGAGGGCTTACAAGAGTCAGTGTAGAGTGGCCAATCCTACCCTCGGGTCTCAACCCAAAGGAGGCTAGCTCCGCTCTACACTAAAGAACGACAGTGCTCCTTGGTACCACGTACGCAAGGGCCAACCCACTTCTGTCTACACACGGAATTCCTTTCCATACCCAGGAGTTTTCCTCCTAATTCCCCGTAGGGTTCATGTTCATGTTCATCTCATTTATCCATATTCAAATATCATGTTTCATAACTTGCTCCTCATCCTATACAGGTAGCTCGTGTTTTCACAATTTAATTCTCAATCATATACATGCAACTTGTGGTTTCACAGTTCACTTCCTCATTCGCATACAGGTGTTTCGACGTTCGTTTGGGTTTTTAAAGGATGTCACGTCGTAGCCGAAAAAACGTTCAAAACAAATAAAAGATTTTATTACTCGAAAATCGGAGTATCCGAGGTCGAACTTAGGGAGCTACTGGAATTCTAGAAGTACAAAGTTTCTCTATTGGAATACAAAAATAAGAGAGAGAGAGATTTTTGTCTTGGCTTCTTCTTCTTCTCTTTGTGCTTTCTCTCTGATCCTGTCTTCTTCTTCTCTTCTTCTGCTCGTCTCTGTCTTCTTCTTCTCTTCTTTATTCTTTTCTTCCTTTGCCTTTCTCTCTTTCTGGCAGCCAAGTTTTCTTCTTTCTTTTTCTTCTTCTGCTCGTCTTCTCCTTCTGCTCTTCAGCTGCAGAGCCTTCTTCCTTCCTTCTTCTTTCTGCTCTGAAGGCTGCTAATCCGTCGTCTGATATAGCAGTCAGACGACTTAACTACAGTCTACTACAGTGCTGCTCCTCTTTTCTTCCTTTGCTGCTTCTTCTTCTTCTCTTTGGCGAGCCTTCTTCTTCTGCTTCTTCTTTGCCTTGCCTGCAACTAAGTACTTGGCCCTCATGCTCTGTCCCTGCACACAGCAAAACCTAACCCTTCCCTCTACCCGCACATCTCTCTCTCTCTCTGTAAACCACTCACAGGAAGCTCTCCCAGAGCCGGGTTAACGGGTCGGGTTGCGTAACCGGGACCAGGTGCACCGGCATGGGTGGTGCGCGAGGAGTGCAGGGTAGTGTTGGGTCGGATCCGCCAGGTCCGCGAGATGAGTCCGCGGATGAGGCAGGTAATGGGCGAGGGACCTCACCCCAGGTGCATTCGGAGGCAACCAGCCGTATACACAAAAACAATTTAAATCAGTGCGTTGCGTTGTGAACTTACGATGTGGGACTATCTTATGCCTTTCCTCGTGCGCGCCGGTAGGAGAACCTCCTTGCAATCTGCTCAGCTGCTACCGCTGTTGGTGTCAAGTACTGAAGCAAAAGTCTTCACAGACTTCACCCCAGTCCACAGCACCTGGAGCGCAGCTGCCCCGATGCCTGGAGCCTGCTTGGAAGCTGCTTCAATTGTCAACAATGCCGGCAGGGCTCTAGAACCTGTCGTGCATGAATACGGCCTATCGACCTAATCAAACCACCGGGAGACCTTCGCCGTGGCACGGCGAAGGTGGTGCGAGGTGCAGCAGGTCGTGGGGCGGCCTAGGCATGTGTGCCTAGGTCGTCCTGTGACCGGAAATATGGGTGTGTTCGGGGGTGCGTTGAGTGGGTGTAGAGCGGCAGTGGGTAGGCGGAGGATGTTCAGCGTGATGAGGCGGAGCCCCTGGGTCGGTCGGCAAGTTGTGTGGAGCGGCGGATCGACGGGGGAAACTCGCCGGATGGTGGCCGGAGGGATGGAAGATGATGGTGGTCGGGCGTAGTCGAGGGGTAATCAAATGAAATGCAGTGGGGAAAAGAAAGAGGGGAAGATGGGGAGTAGTTCTAACTTACTTGCAGGGATGAAGGAGGAGGGCGGAGCCACCGGCTCGTACCTACCGGAGCTGGGGTAGAAACACCCAGAGGGAGAGAGCGGCGACGAGGAAGTGGGCAGGGGGACGCCGGCGGGTACAGCACGGTGCAGACGAGAGGGCAAGGGAAACCCTGCTGCAGGTAAGGCGGCAGAGCGACGAGGAGGAAGAGGAGAGAGTCGCCGGAAGCTTGCGGGTTTCCTGTCGGAGAAGGAAGAGAGGAAATATTGAGAGATTCTCCGCCAAGACAAGCTTGCTTGAACCGGCTGACGGTGCTGGTTCTTATAAAGGGGGTGGCGGAGAGGCGGACGTAGGCTGGCGGCGTGCGTGCCTTGCTGGAGTATGGTCGGAGACGAGACCCATACCTTCCGCGCGTTCGCACGGAAGGTGTGGGGGTCGTCAGGCAGCATGGTTGAGTCCCTGCGATAGCAGACGACGCAGGGAACTCCACGTTCACTTTGCAGGACGTTCCCCTCACCCTACGCGGCGCCATGCTCCGCGCAAAGTCACCGGAGCATGGCGCTACGTAGAGACTTGAACGACGAGGAAGTTGGGGGCCAAAATGCAAGGGTTTCAAAAGTTAAGGGTCAAAAAGTAAATGATGAGGACCAAATTGCAAAGTCGGTCAAGGAGGTCTCTTCTTAAGCTCAAGTTTTTATGCACGACTATATTGGACCTAAGGATTTTAATGGTGAATTTTGTTTCTAGGTCAGACCATATTTGACTGGCCAATTTACGTAAAAACCTAAATTATATCATTAATTGGGCATGGTTCTCAATGTAGGTCAAAATGGATTTCTAAGGCCAAATTGAAGGTTCTAAACCATAGAGATTATTTTTCTATGAATTTTAGAGGGTTCAGTTGATTTTTACCCTGCCTCTAACCTCATGAATTGAAGTGGATTTATTTTAGGGTTACAGAATGTCATTTAATTTCTTGGAGTTGCTGTAGCCCTTGTTAGATCAGATCATCTCACTTTCCTTCTTATTAGGTTTGTTTGACCTATGTTTGGACCCTTAATTACCCTGTTTGCAAATTACGTTGGTGAAATTACATTTTTACCCCTTATGATTTGTTTTCTTCTTGAACTCAGAATTCTCTAAGTTTAAGCCTTTCTTTGAGCTATGTAGGAGCTTTTTCTTGCAAATCTAAGTTAGATTTTGCTAGTTAGGGTTCATGATGAGGTTCTCATCAACAGGAAACTTGTATTTTAACATGCATCTCATAATTACATTAATACCATTTGCTAGCAATTTATTTTGAACATGCATCAAGTAAACAATACAGCTCAAACAGGCTCATACATTTCTCCCCTAGGGTTCATTCCACATCCTAGAGTTCAATCTGATTATTCCAACCAAGTACATTCTTATTTAAATATTAACAACTGAATTAAACCACTCTACCAGGTATCACGGGAGGAATGGGGGCTTGTGTCGCAGATCTCGTCGTCTCCGTGGGCCCCGAACACGCCACTGGCTGGTAACCTATATGATGAGAACCTCATCATGAACCCTAACTAGCACAATCTAACCCAAATATGTGAGAAAAAGCTCCAACATGACCCAAAGAAAGGCTTAACTCAGAGAATTCTGAGTTTAAGAAAATAAATCATAAGGGATAAAAACTGCAATTTCACCAATGCAGTTGGCGAACAAGGCAATAAAGGGTCCGAACACAGGTCAAACAAGTTTAACAAGAAAGAAAGTGGGATGATCTGATCTAAACAAGGGTTATTGCAACTTCTAGGAATTAAATGACATTCTGTAACCCTAAAATAAATCTACTTCAATTCACGAGGTTTGAAGCAGGATAAAAATCAAATAAACCCTCTAAAATTCATATAAAAATAATCTCCAGGGTTTAGAACCTTCAATTTGGCCTTAGAAACTTATTTTGGCCTAAAAAGAGAACCATGCCCAATTAATGACTTAATTTGGGTTTTTACGTAAATTGGCCAGTCAAACTTGATCCAACCTAGAATTAAAATTGACCATTAAAATCCTTAGATTCAGATTAATCTTTTATAAAAACTTGAGCCTAAGAAGAGACCTCTTTGGCCGACTTTATAATTTGGTCCTCTTCATTTACTTTTTGACCCTTATCTTTCGAAACCCTTGCGTTTTGGCCCCCATATTTTCGTCGTTCTTTGCAGAACGGTCCCCCTGCAGACTCTGCGCAGCACCATGCTCCGGCGACCTTGCACGGAGTATGGCACCGCGCAGAGAAGGGTTACCGCCCTGCAAAGCAGAAGCGGGGTTCCCTGCGACGTCCTCTGTGGCAGGGACCCGGCCATGCTCTCTGCCGACCACCATACCTTCCGTGCGAACGCGCGGAAGGTATGGGTGTCCCTTCCGGCCATTCTCCGGTGAGGCTGGCACGTCACCAGCCCGCTCCTCCCTCTGTGCCAACCCTTTTATAAGGACCGGCACCCCCTGTCGGCCCCTGCAAGCTCTTCTTTGACAGAGAAAACCCCCCCACTTCATCCCTTCCTCCTCCGTCAGAAGGCCCGAAGCTTCCAGCGACTTCCTCCTCTTCCTCCTCGTCGCTCTGCTACCCTACCTGCAGCAGGGTTTGCCTTGCCCTCTCGTCTACACTGGGCTGTACCCGCCGGCGCCCTCCGCCTGCTTCTTCGTTGCTGCACTCGTCCTCCAGGGCCCCTTCTTCTCTAGCTCTGGCAGGTATGAGCCGGTTGCTCCGCCCTCCCCCTTCGTCCAATACTTAGGTAAATAGCTTCCTCTCCGCCTCCCTTACATTTTCCCTCTCTTAATTTACATTTTTACTCCACTGCACGTGACTTCCACCTCGACCTGCTTCGTCTCCGACTACCTTCTCCGGTGAGTCCATTCCACCTCCACAGACCTCGTCACCCCTCGCCGATTACCCCAGAAGCTTCCCCTCACTCCACTCAACCGAATCCCTCTCCCCATTCACTGCCAGCCACCGCTCGACCACCCCCCGAACAAACCCATCTTCCCGCACACAGTCTGACCTAGGGCTACCTCCACACGTGCCCCTGCGGCCAGCCAACCCCTGCCTCACCTTCGCCGTGATACAGCGAAGGTTTTCTGATGTTCTGACAGAGCCGCAAGGCAATTTTCGTGCTTTCAAGTTCAGAGCCAGCTTCGCCATTACTGTCGAGCTTGGAGTAAGCTTGCTCGCAGCTCCAAGCCTCCGCAGCTCCAGGTGGGAGTCCCAGGACGCGCGGAAAGAACTCACGCACGCTCCTAGGTCCCCAATCGAAGGCTCGACCTTGCGTATCACGGCAATCACGAGGATTCTTGCTACGAGCGTTCGTGAAATTTAGGTGGGACATTTAGTCCCACCTCGGAAGTCCTGAAAGCGCCGCAGCCGAATAAATGGAAAAAGTGTATTAGGCTTATCGCCTTTGAACACAGGGGTCAGGTCCCTCTCACGCACACTGCGCGCCACGCGCTCGCTCGCCCTCGCCCGCGCTTACACCACGCGGGTCTGGGCAGGATCCGATTACCCAAACCGTGCACTCCTCGCCCACCACTGCACACCAGTGGTCCTGGTCTCGAGCGCGATACCCGCACCCGATTACCTGGCTCTGGGAGAGCGGTCCTAAGAGAGAAATCTGAGAAAGAGAGAGACGCGGGGAAGGGTAGGGTAGGTTTTTCTCTAACCCTTGTGTGAGCGTGTAGGAACAGAAGGAGAAGAAGGAAGGAAGGAAGGAAAAGAAGAAGAAGGGGAGTATCCGAAGCCTCAGCCTCTCAGGGCAGCTGAAGAAGAAGAAGAAATGAAGGAGAGAAACAGAAGAAGAGAAGGAAGTCACTGTAGCAAACCTACAGTTAAGTCGTCTGACCACTGCATCAGACGACGGAAGGGCAGCGGCCAGAACAGAAAGAAGAGGAGCTGTAAGGGAAGAAAAGAAAGAAGGAAGCAGAGAAGAAAAAGAAGAAGAAAAGAAGAAAGAAGACTGAAGCCACAAGCAAGAAAAGAAAGAAAGAGAAGAACAGAAGAAAAGAAGCAGAAAGAAGAAGAAGGCTGAAGAAGAAGAAGTCAGAGAAGAAGAAGAAGAGTACCACAGCTGTAGAAGAAGAAAAGAAAAGAAAGAAGAAGAGAGGAAGACTCTGCAAGAAGAGAAGGAGATCAGCTGAAAGAAGGAGAAGGATAGAAAGAAAAGGAGGAGAGAAGAAGAAGAAGCCAAGACAAACTCTAGCTCCCTCTCTCTCTCTCTATTTTTCTCTCGTATTTTTGTAACCTAATTGAGAACTCTTATATTTCTAGAATTCTAGTTGCTCCCTGAGTTCGACCTTGGGAAAATTTGTTCCGAGTAAAAAAAAATGTGTAGTGATCTAGTAGCTGTCTTATTACATACTATAACGACTGTAATTTAAAGTATAATAAACGTAAGCAAGCTAAAAGGGTCACTGTACCAGCGACTAATTTACATCAGATAAGCTCAAAATAGTAGATACTCAACACGAACATGTATAGAAACTCGAGTGGAACACAGCGATACTTCATTTGCGGAAAATCGACTCCGTTTGGATCCTAAACGGGACAAAAACACGATTACTGTTCAAAATCAGACGTCTGGGACTAGTCCCAGACGTCTTTAAAGATGTCAGATCTCACCTTGCACTTCCTACGGCTGTGTCAGACGTCCAGACTCTCTCTGCGACCATCTGGGGGTAGCTCGTGACGTTGGACAAGGCTTTTGGTTGTCTGGAAGTAGCTCCGGAAGTCTGGTGACTTGGTCAGATGTCCAGAATCACCTCGAAGTGCGCACCCTGCTCCTTCCCGACACTCTGCACCTGCGCGTAGAGTGTAGAGCCCATTTTAGCTCCTACATGAGTTTGCATTGGTAGATCTCGTGCAGCACGACTTACCTTAGCACCCAACGTGCTTTCAGATGTCCTGCTCCATTCCCGGACATCCTGCTGCCGCTGCGGACATCTGGTCGATGCTCCAAGTGTCTGATACTGGAACTTTTCCAGTATCAGAACCTCCTCCGCGACGCTGCTCTCCTTGCAGCATCGCCCGCATCGCACCGCAGCAGCTTCAGCAGCTGCAGAGGGTCAGGAGGCCACCTCCCTGAGCCCCTCTTCCTCGTTCACGTGCCCGTCGCCAGCTGCGCGAGCTTCGTCGAGCTCTGCTGATCTTTCGTCGAAGCTTCCCTAAGCTTCCGCCGAAGCTCCTTCGAGCTTCGTGCAAGGCATTCTGACTCCATACGAGCTCCCTGAAGGCCCACCAACCTTGGTCCTCCTCTCTCACTCTTTTCCTTTCTCTCCTCTTCATTTTCTCTCGCTCACCCTCTCTCTCTCTCGCTCTCCCTCGCCAATCCTTGCTCGGCCTCGCTCCTCCTTGCCGCGGATGCTCAGGGAGGACGGTTGGAGGTGGTGGCTGATGATGAGGGATGAGGGTGGCGAGGAGAGGGGGGGCTTAAATAGGGAGGTTTTACGGTTCAGGTGTAAGGGTTTCGGGTGAGAGGCGATAGGAGAGAGAGAACATCCGCACTTCGCGTGCATGTGGAGGAAAATAAGTTTCGATTTTTCCCACTTTCAGACGTCCAGGCCTATGTCTAGACGTCTGGACAGAGGTCTGGCCGTAACACCAGACGTCTCATCTGATTAGAAAGGCAACCGGTCATTTCACCGGGCCCCATGGGGCGGCTATCTTCCCCCTACACTAAATAGCTCACCTCGGTACAATGTACGTAAGGGCAAAACAGGAGTCGACGTAAACTGACCAAACCCACCTCGTGTCTCAACCCAAGGGGTGGCAAGCTCCCCTCTATTCTAAAGGGATAATTGCTCTCCTCGGTACCACGTACACGAGGACCAACTCACTTCCCTTAACCAAGTCCGAACAACCGTCCGTAGGCGACGTGTTTCCAAAACCATCAGGTTTTCCGTACTACCGTATTCCTGGTTTCTTTCTACATTCCCCGTAGGGTTCGTACATGGACTTATTTTCATATCCGATTCGTTATATGTAAAATAGGCAGCTCAAATTCTGCTATCATTTATTCAGTACAAGCATGCATTTTCATTTATGATGTAGTTCATTACAGGTAGTACAGGCAGCTCATTGTTTATTTCTTTTTAGGAAGCATCACGGTAACTTGATCATTCATGTATTTCTTCCAGCCCTCGTGTTCATATCACAATCCTAGGGTTCGATCGAATATATTCTATAACAGCATGCATTTATCGCTTTTCAGTCATAGGGTTCATTTCACAACCTATGTTCAATCAATTCTACGCATGCAATTTAATTACTAATTTCGAGATTAATGTGAGAACCACTCTACCAGGCTAACCGGGTGGAATGGGGGCTCATACGGTAGCTCCTAACGTCTCCGCAGATCCCGTATACTCGATAGGCTGGAGACCTATGACATAGATCGACAGGTCAAACTAGCTCAAAATAGCATAGACAATGTATTATTACGTAGAGAAACTCGAATGGAAACCAACGACGTTTTGTTTCTGGAAAATCAACTCCATTTGGGCCCTGAACGGACCCAAAAACACCAACCCTGATCAAAATCAGACATATAGGGAGAGTCTCAAACGTCTTAAATGATCTCAGGGACTCACCTTACTTGAGGTGCCTTTTTCGGATGTCTGAAACTCTATGTAGACGTTTGAGGGTGTCTTCAGATGTCTGAAGACACTTCTAGACGTTTGAAACTGCCTTGGTCCTCACATCGGCACGCTTCTCAACCTCTGACATACGCGTGCTCATGGTCGAAGCTTCGGTAGGAAAAATAAACAAAAATACGCGCTATCGGACGTCTGATCTTACCTTCGGACGTCCGACTTGACGTTTGGAGGTCACTCCGGACATCTGATTTTGCGGAAAAATGATTCCGCAAAATCATTTTTGAGCCTTTTCTCACCGTAGAACCTGCAGCAACTGTAGCACTGCCCTGTCTCTCCTCACAGCGTTCTGCCCTTCGACTCCTTCCCAGGCCCTCCTATCTCCTCTGCTCTCCACTCTCTCCCTCACTCCCGCTCAGCTACGACGGTGTGGGAACGAAATGGAGGAGGGGGGTTTATTTGGATGGAGGTGTAGGGGAAGGAATGGGGAGCAGCATGGTGTGAGGTGAGGAGCTGTAGGGGATGGCGTCGGCGTGCGTGATGGGTGAGGAGGGAGGAGAGGGTGTGCGTGGGTAGGGGAGTGGTGGTGGGGAAATTGCGGGGATACCCCTGCAATTTTCCTTTCCCCTTCACAAACCCCACAACAAAAACCTACATGGTTAAATATTGCACAGAACCCCTACGAATTCCAGAAATGCCAAATGACCCTAGGAATGGGTCATTTCAAGACCTAACTAGGCTTCGTGAGAGTACACAAGTAAGCATAGTTTTGCATAAATGCACCAGCAATAGGAGCTCTCCTTACATTTATTTATCAATAAAAATAAAATTACAATAATAGACCTATGTACAAGCTAGAAGGACTCTAGAATCTTCTTGTAAAAGCTTGCATAGGTCCATCAAGCCCTTCTTCTTTAAATGAGTGCTTCTCCCCCAAAATGGCCTAGTAGAGCCTCATACACACCCTTGAGCTTGCATAGGGGTCCTTGAGGCCTTACGTTTGACTCATTTTGAGGCCTTTCTTGTATGTAAGTTTTGGTGCAAAGAACATATATCTACATGCAAGCAAAGAATTCCAATTTGAAGCCTATTTAACTTGATGTTTCTCATCATCAAAATTATATACAATTATGGTACAAAATTACTTCAGCACCCATAGATGCTCCCTAGTAGGATTTAGAGTGGTTCTATCCAATTACTTCCCTTTATTTGGTCTTCTACTCCTCCTTGATTGTTATTTTTGAATAATTAAAGGAATACCTAACCACTATAAATAATAATCTATGTTGTAGGATCAATGGTAAGTGATGAGGTGTAGCTCATCGTAGCTAAAATATCCAAGTTAAGCTAGAAACTAGGTTAAACACTATATTCTTAACATAATAAATGAGTTAAATGTGAGAATTAATGAAAATGACCTAAAATATCAAATTGTTGTTAAAAATGCATAATTAGTTCAATTAATGAGATATTTTATACATAAACATAATTGATGATCCAAATGTCAATTGAACATCTTTTTGAGTTCTAAAGTATAAATCAAGGGTTAAATCATGTTCTAATATGTCCAATTAAGTTCCAATAAAAAGCTTATAGCATTTGGACATCAAGAGGACCTTGCATTCATTGGTTTACACTTATTTCCTTAGTGCATCACATTTCCTTAAGCATAAAAACCACTAGGGACTCATTTGAGAGGCTGAAGGACTTATCTACATGGATTTCTACCACTTATGGGCTTTTCATGTTATTTTTCTACCCCTTCAATTTAAGCCCTCTCCCGCAAGTTACCCAAAACACCTAGGTTCCCATTATACACACTATTCATGCTTCTTCACGAGTTTGAACCCAAGCTTCCAGCCACCGTTGATTTCTTTCTCCACTCGATGAACGGTTGATTCTCCTCCAATCCTTACGTGCCTCAGTGCGTAGCACCTTTGCCTCCTTTAGATCTGATCTAATGATGGTCTTTTGATATAAACCTCCCTGCACCTCTTCCCTCTTCATCCTACCGTTGATACCCATTTCGCCTAAACCTACCTGCGGTGCCCAGATCCTTCACCTTAATCTATATAACCAATGGTCTTGAGCTCGTGCGACCCCCATCAGCTCCTCTCCTACCTTGTTGAGCTGGTCATTCTCTCCCTTCAGCTTTATTCTTCCCACACTTACTTGGCACCATTGCTACTACGATGGAGCTTCATCTTCTCTGATCTTCCACGTCGCTAAGGATGACGTACGCCTGAGGACATCCTTGAGCTCCTCTAGAGGGCTTTCACTCCACCAAAGTCCTCTTCCTCCATTCTTCCTTTCCATCCACCGAGTGGAGACCCATAGGTCCCTTTCTTCCAATTAGATTAGGTTTTAAATGCTTTCTAGGTCAGATTTAATGCTCTCTAGCTTAGTTTAGATCAACTAAAGTAGCAATTCTCAGTTGTTTTGATCTGAATTAGTTTAGATTAGGAATAGATTAGATTAGATTCGAATTTGCCATCTTCAATCAATTCAAATCAGAAAGGTATTTTCATGCAATCATTTTGATTCATACAGCTCCCTAATCATCTCATGACCATCTTCATCTATTTCCCTTTCATTTTTATCACAATCCACCCCAATCACCAAAGTTTCTATAAATCTGAAGCTTGCAAGCTTCTTGATCTAGAGCACGCTCAAATGTCAATGGGAGGACCTCCCATTCCTCTCATCTGATCACAAACGTCCTCCACTTGTGCTAAAGTGAACTGATTTGGTTGTTTAATGCTGATTTGGTTTGAGAGCGTGATTGAAAAATTTTTTGTTGATTTGATTTCAATTAGTTTTAATTAACCAAATTTAGTGGGTATTTTCATAATTGGGCTTTATACGATGATTTTGAACTTAATAGGATGTGTTTTTTATGATTAAATCAGTTTTACTCGAATCTGAATTGATCTTTGTTTTCTTCCTATTGAATGGTGAGATTAGGTAAATGAGATTAGTTAAACTGCTCGGAGACCTAATCAATGATCTGGGAGGTTTTGAAGCAAGATGGGGAAGATCTGAGAATGGGTTCCTTATGCTTTTAAACCTAAATTGATGTTATTCTCTTTGCTGTCTAAAGTGAGGTAGAGAGGATTGATTAGGTTTTTGAACATGTTTTTAAGATTCAATTTGAGTTTGAAAAGTTTTTCAGACATCTTTATGGTCGTTTGCAATGATTGAGATGAATCTTTCCATGGTTTTATTGTCATTTGAAGGTGTTTAATCTTACAACTCAGATTTCCAGAATTTTCTTGAGTCATGGTTTCTCAGATCTAAACTCAAAGAAGAACATATTAAAAGGACTGATTTGACCTAGATCAGTCAACATTGATTTGAATGAAGAGTTTAAACAAGAATTCCAAGAATTTTTTATTGAGACTTCCAGTTTAATGGGGCTTAAAGAAATTTTAAGTCAGATCTATTCGGCCTGATGATGGCCGGTTGATACAAAGAGTAGCAACAAAACCAGCAGCAATGGCTGCTAGACAGCAGCTTATGCTGCTGAAACAACACAGCAGCAGCAATATGATCTGCTACAGCAAATCAGTAGCAACCGTAGGTCTGGATGGAAGGTTTTCAAGTGAAATTTGAGTTGGATCTGAGAGTTTAAAGGAGCTGGCATTGTTTTGTATAATTAAAACTTCATGTAGCAAGCATTCCTATATTATCAAGTCTTAAAATCTAATGTGCATTACTTGTAAATTCAATTTGAATTTCATGTCAACTACTTGTTAATAAGCCTAACCGTACAATATGATGATTTGGGTGAAATTCAATATAAAACTCTTGTTTAAATGTTCAAACATCTTTCTTGTGATGTGTTGGATGTGTTTGAGTGTTAACGTCTTCATTCCAACCAATAGAACTCAAAATGAGGCCTTAGGTTCTTTAGTTCCAAACCATTCCAAACCTCATTTATGCCAAATTGTAAATACATAAAAAATCTTAAAAAATTATAAAAAATTAAAATAAAGATGTCTTGCGTAGGATTAGCTATATTTCTACATATGAGCAAAGTTTCAGAATAATCTAAACCCTTTAATTGATAGAACATACTAGTACAGTTCAATCTACTCTAAAATTTAATAAAAGAAATCAAATTGAAAAATACCGAAAAGAGTCTCTCTCTCTCTCTCTCTCTCTCTCTCAGCCTACTTCTATAAAACACAAAAACACCACAAAAATATGAAAAAGTCAAAATTTCATAAAAATACCATGCATTTAGTCTTTATACTTGTAAATATCAATAAAATAATGAGTTAAATGTAAATAATAACATATATGTATATAATGTACACAACTAACTTATATATATATTATATATATTTAAATAAATATTTATGTTGAGTTATTATATATATATATAATTATCTATTAATTTATAATACATTATATTTACATATATCTATATAATTATAAATAAATAGGTAAACATGTATAAATGTATCTACAACTATATATGCGTATTTAAGTAATTATTATATACTATATTATACAAGTACATTTATTTAATTGAGTATTTATTGTATATATTTATATTATTAAGTTAAATTTCCAAATTATTAAGTCAAAATAAAATAAATTAGTAATTTAAGTTATTACTGAAGTAACTTATAGGGTATATTTGTATATAATAATTTTAAATATTTTCAACTTATTTACAATATATTTATACTGTATAATAGTATTTACAACTGAATCATGTATATATCTGATAAAAATGTGTATATTATTGTACATAAATTAAAATAAATGATCAAAAATAACTTAAAAATATGTAATAAATACTTTATTATGTATATTAACTAATATATAGGTCAATTAAGTAATCAATTTATTAATTTATACATTAATTAAGTAATTAAGCTTGAATAAAATGTGCACAAATCACTAACTTTAAGTCATTTCTAAATATAATTAAATAAGTTATTATTATAAATTAACTACATAATTATGTAGCCCTATGTAAGGGCTTTCTAACCATATAATTTATTTTAAAATTGAATAACATTTGGGCACTCAATTCGAGGCCCAAACATTGCATCAGAACACGCATTGGCGTGCTTAATTGGTGTAGCCACTAGCACCACATCGTGGAGCTCGAAGCTCCTGCAGTTGCATAAGAGCACCAACACTCATGACCTCACCAGTCGTCAGCGCTATACGCACAATGAACATTCATAAGCATATTTCCTCGATTTGCGTGCACACCTACGAGCATGTGCGTGCGCATGTCCTTGCAGGTGCGTGTGTGGGGGTGTGTGTGTGTGGGTATGGGCTTGAATGGGCCTAGAAAATACACTAAAATACACTAATAACAAATTAGGGCCTTAGCCTAGTAGTGGTATGATCCGACCCATTAAGGCTGTAGATCCCACGAAAAGCATTGGGCCTAGAAAATACACTAAAATACACTAATAACAAATTAGAGCCTGAGCCTAGTAGTGGTATGATTAAGCCCATTAGGGGTGTAGATCCCACGAAAAGCATTAGGCTTGCTCATTAATAAAATTTTTACTAAGTGAGAATTAAGTTAAGTGTGAAAGTGTAAAATTCGGCTAAGTGTGTGAGAGTGAGTGTTAGTAAGTGTACATAAATAAAGCTAAGTATGAGAGTGTGTTGGTTGTGTAGTATGTTTAAGGGAGTGTATGTATGTGTAAAGTTAACTAAATATATATATAAATATAAATGTATATATTGATATACATATATATAATATGTTACAACCCGATCCCAGATCTCTACCGGACTCGAGACCGGCTCACCTAGACTAATCCCAAAACCCAATCGTCCAACAAGAAATAACCAAAAGTAGAAAATATTCCACAACCACACATGCAATGTAACTAGATATAAAATAAATAAGTAGACAGTAAAAGAAACAGGATGAAATATCTTACAATGTTACATGCCATCACAACTACAACAGCGGAAAGTAGAACAGAAAGATATCAGAAATAGTAATACATGCTAGAGTACTCACTACTACAACAGAAAGTTCGAAAACAAGAAGGTGACAACTGCTATGGCTGGGCTCGATTGGGCCCAGCTCCCTTTGCAACCGGTGGTGTTGGCTGCTCAACTCTCTGACCTGAATAAGGTTATGAAATCCGTGGTCAGTTAACGCTGAGTAGAGTGGTGGTTAAGCCATTTACATGTAATTAACAAAAGAACAAGCAACCAATTAATCCTTCAGTTCTATTCATCTTAACTAGGTGTTTTTGATTTGTTATTTCTATTAGGGATCCATTCATTTCTTGATCTTGTCTGTCCCTCAAGAGAACGATCTTGATTGTAGTCTTTTCCGTAATGTAGGATGTACACGTGGTGCTCTCATGGCCAGGCGAGTCTCCCGTGGTAGTCCTACACCCGTGTCAACCACCTTGAGGTCACCATCGCGACGTAGCGGTGACCATGGCATGTATGATAAGCGCACAAGTAGCTACCCCGCACTGGCACGCGGTTAGTCATTTCCGCTAGCAGGTACACCTAAAAGTACAGTACGGAACAACACAGGGCCTTGCTCTCTGTAACGACTCGATTCCCGAGTCCCTACGAGACACGAGAACTGGATCGACTCGACTAATCCCAAGACCTGGTCGTCCAACGAGGAAGTAACCAAAAGAGCAGTAAAATAAATCACATTCAACATGAATATAACTAACAGTAAGAAAATACAGCAGTAAGGAAAGAAACCACTACAGTATGTACCACCACAACAGTAGAACAACATTCATAACATAATATGAAACTGCAGGTAAGGAAAAGTATAGTGGTAACAAGAACTACTCACTACAGTGTAACAAAAAGAGGTACAAGAGAACAGTGGTAACTCTACTGGACCCTACTCGGCCCAGCGTCCTCTGCAGCCGCTGACCCTGGCTGCTCAACACCCAGTCTTGAAAGGTAACGAGTGTAACACGTCAGCAAAACGCTGAGTAGAATGGCAGCTAAACTAAAGAAATAGTAAAGTGTACAGTAGTTGTTTTAATTTTCTTTCTTCCTTTATTTACGTCTTTCTATTTTTTCAAAATTTATCTATTTCTCAGATCCTTCACTTGATCTCGAATGTTCCTCGTGGGAACGATCTTGATTGCAGTCTTTTCCAAAAAGTAGAAGTAGCACGTGGTGCTCTCCTGGCTGGGAGAGTCCCCTGTGGTGATCCTACTCTCAGTCAACCACCCCAAGGTCACGGACAGGCGTAACGGTGACTACGGCACGCGCGATAAACGCACAGGTAGCTAACCCGCACTGGCACGCGGTCAGTCGTTTCCGTTAACGGGTGCGCCCAAAGCACAGCACGGAACCAGTACATGGTAGAGCCCTCTCAATAACAACGGTCCAACCCTTCCACAGTAACCAAACAGGGGCCTTGCCCCTCCACAGTCCGCGCACCCTCGCCTGACTACCCTGGTTTGCCCAGTGGGCCTAACAAGTCGGTGTAGGAGGCTAGCAGAACCCCGGGGCCCGTGGGGTAGCTAGTGCCCTCCCTACACTAGTAGCTCTCCTCGGTACTACGTACACGAGGGCCAGCAAGTCAGTACGAAGTGGCCAGTCCTAACCCCGGGTCCCTGGGGCGGCTGGCTTTGCTCTGCACTAAACAGGTACAGGTACTTCCCTTGGTACTACGTACCCAAGAGACAGCACACTACCACGTCTTTCTTTCTCAGTTCCATTCCTTTCTCTTTCCAGGAGTTCCACTCCTAAGTCCCCGTAGGGTTCCAGTTCTTTTAACTCAGCACATTCAGGTTTCACCTTTCCAGTTTCACGTTCATACATCCCATATTCTCAGACATGCTCATTTATTCATAACAGGCAGCTGTTAAACCAATTTACAGGTAGCTATTATTTCCTTTCCACATTTTCCAAGACTGCGGTATTCATATATTCCACTAGTTCTTCCCATCCTAGGATTCATGCCATACCCTAGGATCTATTATACAATCAAGTTTTCCAGCCCTAGGATTCATGCAACACCCTAGGATCTACCATTCATTCTAGTTTCTCATTCCTAGGATTCATGTAATGTCCTAGGTGCTATTTATGGTTCCATAATTTAACAGATTATACCAATAAACTTAAAAGCCACTCTACCGGTTACAACAGGAGTACTGGGGGCATTGTCGGGAATCCCGCGTGCCTCCGCAACCCCCGAGATTGCAACGAAACGGGGTCCTATCACAAGGATCAAACACAAGGAGTTCCTCAAAATAGTATATAGCTATTGTAGACGGGTAGAGGATTTAATTCCGAAAAGCACGCAACTCGAAACGCGGAAATCGGACTCCGAACGGGCCCTAAACGGGTCGAAAACGACGAAACAGTGCAAAATCAGACGTCTAGAACCTCTTCCAGACGTCTTAAAAAGTGGATCAGAGGTTACCTTTGCTCTGTGTGATCTCTCAGACGTCCAAAAGCCTGCGAAGTCGCTCCAGTCGTCTGGCACTGCAGCCAGACGTCTGATTCGCGCTGGATGGCGAATTCGAACCTGCGCGTACCCATTTCCTCTCTCTTTTAGTACGGTCAGTCGAAGAAGAGGAAGAAAGACGGAAATAACTCACCTTTCAGACGTCTGGACAGTCCTCCAGACGTCCTACCACCTGTCTGGTTGGAAGTCCAGACATCTGATTCTGGAGAAAATTCCAGAATCAGGGCGCCACTTGCCCTCCGCTCGCGACGCTCGGCCGCACCGCGACTCGTCCGCCTGCTGCTCGAGCTGCAGCAGGCCTCCCGCGTCACCCCGCGTCTGCTGCTCCCCCTCGTCGGCCGGCCCTAGCAGCCCCAGCAAGCTCGCCCTCACGGCCGAGAGCCTCTTCCCACGCGCAGCACCTCCTCCCACGTTCACCGCGGCTGTCGCTGCCGCCGCTCACTCTCGCTCGCTCTCGCGCACCAGCTGGAAGGAGGAGAGGAAAGGGGGCGGAGGTGACAGGAGTGAGGGGGAGGGCGTGGCCTTTTAAGGCCGCGCGAGGAGGAGAGAGAGAGAGCGGGATAGAGGGCGCAGGAGGGAGAGGGAAAAAGAGAGAGAGAGAGACGCTCGCAGGTCCGCGCGCTCAGGCGCGCAGACGAAACATGCGTGCCGAAAATAACCGAATCCCAGACGTCTGGAAGGGGTTCCAGACGTCTGGTCAAACGTCTGGGACACCTCCCAGACGTCTTAAAAACGTCTAAAGCTGCGCGTTCGTAACACTCTCTCAGAACAAGGGTCTCGCCCCTCAGAACAGAACAGGGGTCTCACCCCTCCACTATTTGCGTACCCTCGTCCGACTATCCCGGTTTGCCCAGTGAGCCTAACAAGAGTTTGTGTAGGGTGGCTAGTCCTAACCCCGGGCCTTGTGGGGCAGCTAACTCCCTCCCTACACTAAGTAGCTCACCTCGGTACCACGTACTTGAGGGCCAAACAGGAGTCAGTGTAGAGTGACTAGTCCTAAACCCGGATCTCAACCTAAAGGGGCGGCTAGCTCCCCTCTACACTAAAGGGACAGTTTCTCTCCTTGGTATTGTGTACACAAAGGCTAGCTCACTTCTCGTCTACCTACAAGATTCTTTTCGTATACAGGAGTTCTCCTAGTTCCCCTTAGAGTTCATGCTTGTATTCTTTTTATTCCATTTCTCAACATTCAGATCTCATTGTTCACATCCCGATTTTCATTTATATTACAAGCAGCTCATGTTTTAATAACTAAGAAAGCATCACATCAAGTATCTATACACTTGCTAACAATTAGGGTTTAGCATGCATCTCAAAGTAAACAATGTAGCTTAAGTAATGTTCATTCGCTTCTGCCCTAGAGTTCATTTCACATCCTAGGGTTCAATCAAGTTATCCTAAACATGCACTTCATTTATTTGAATTTTAATATTAAAGTAAACCAATCTACTGGGATTCACGGGTGGAATAGGGGCCTAAAACGCAGATCCGATCGTCTCCGCGGGCCTCGAACACGCTACAGGATGGAAACCTGTACCGGTGACTAAGTTACATCAGATGAGTTCAAAGTAATATATAATTGACACTAACACGTAGACAAACTCGAGCAGAAAATAATAATATTTCGTTTGCATAAATCCGACTTCGTTTGGGCCCCGAACGGGTCAAAAACATGCACACAGACCAAAATCAGACGTCTGGGAATAGGTTCAGACATCTTAAACTATGTCAGTAACTCACCTTGTGTTCCTGCGTTGCTGGCGGACATCTGGAACCCTGTCTGGAACCCCTTTACAGTCGTCCTGGGTCTTTCCAGACGTTTGTCAGTGCACCCGAACGTCTGATATGTTTATCAGATGTCTGTGGAGACGTCCAAACGACCTAAAGTACCTCGAAGAGCGTGCTTGCATGCCTTTCCAAGACTTGTAGCTGCACATGCGTTCGCAGGTTTAAAACCACAATAGTGCAACGTTACGTACTTCACGTACGCTCATGCATGAGCGTACAGGACTCATGCCTCGGCACCCCACAAATTTTTAGATGTCCAGCTTCATCTCTAGACATTCGCTGCTGCTCCAGACATCTGGAAGATGCTTCAAACGTCTGATAGTGGAAAAATCTAATACGCAGAACTTCCTCACGTGGCCCTGTTTCTCGCGAGCTTCGCCTGCAGCAGCGACTCCAGCAACTGCAGGAGGTCGAGGACCCCCCTTCGGCGTCCTCTCTCCCACGAGCTCCTTCTTGAGCTTCCGCGACTGCACTCCGGACGTGGCTCCTCCCTCTCGCACCCCCGAACTCCTCAGAGGTCCTCACACCTCCAAGCTCCTTGCGGCTGCAACTGCAGCTCCCTCGCGCGTGAGCTCTCCTGCTCAAGCTCCTCCGGCTGCACACACTCAAGTTCCCCCGATCTCTCTCTTCTCTCACACGGAGTCGCTCTCCCTCTCCTCCGCGCTCCGCCCTTCTCCTTCGACTTCGTGGCTACAAGGGGACGGGAAGGGCCTGGTGGCTCGTCGGCAGCAAGGGAAGGAGATGGAGGTAGTGGTAAGGGTGTGATGGTGGAGAGGGTGGTGGGGTTTTAAATAGATGGGGGTTAGGGTTTTGGGGAGGAGAGGGGTGGTGTGTGTGCGTGAGTGTGTGCGTAGGTGAGTGTGGTGAGGGAGAGGAGAGAGAAGGAAAAATTGTGGAAACTTCCACGCTATACCTCTCTTCTTCCCGTAAAGCCCACACACTCAACTCAGGGTCAAAATTTCCACTCACGCCCCTAACTTTCCGGAAAAGTTTCGAACGGTCCTTGGAAATGGTCATTTAATTATATATATATATATGTATGTATGTATGCATGCATGCATGTATGTATGTATGAGATACGTAATAGTATGAAGAGCAACCTTACTTTAGTTTGTGTGTATATATATATATATATATATATATATATCTTTGGTAACTTTTTTAGTAACTATCATAACCGTCACTATACGTAGAGTATCTGTCACTATAGATGTTCATATATGTTAATGTAACTCATATTAATAGTTTTTTTTTTTTTTTATACCTACATTTAAGTATTGTTTAGTATAGTTATAATAACTAACATAGAGTAGTTTTATATTATTTTTTATGTCTACTTAATTGTAAATATGTTTGAGGTATTGTAGTTAGTATTAACTAATTCATTTTGTAAATAATTAATTGATTCATTCATTCTTTTATTCTTTAATTCATTTGTAAATATAATTAACACTTTCAGAATAAAAGAATATTTTTGGATAATAGAGAATGATGTATATCAATAACTGCCTCCTAGTGAACAATCTGGAATAAACCAGTAAAAATTATGTAAATAAATAATAATTGAACGTCCATCTAGAATGCGATTATTCTACAATAACGGCGTAGAATTGACAAGTGATCCAGATCGAAACTGATCAGTAGGATCAAATCCCTAATCCACATCCTTTTCCTCTTAAAAGAGTTAATCTTGGACATGAACAACTCTAGTAGGCATGTTTATACGACATCTCTGGTGAAATTGAGAAGAATTATGTACATTGAGAACTTCTAAGCAAGTTATTTTTATATATGACACCCACTTATGCAAGTATCCTACCAAATTATGGACTTCTTAGATGTTTGGTTTAGAAGGAACTTGTTCAAGTAATTGTTGGTGCTAGAGCACCACGATCATTTGTTTTGATGATAACAAAACACGTGTCATTTAATATTTGCACTTTGAGTCCTAGATTTCAGGTCAATCGCAAATGGATACGTGATTAGACGGAGTTCGAGCTCGCATCCAGGACGGATTGGACGAGCTTGATGGAAAACAGAAGAGATTCACGATGAGCGATAGATTGAAGATGGAAGGACAAGAAGAATAGGATAGAATTTTGTTTAATCCTTTCATGTACTTTTATCTTTATTTTGCTTGCTCTTTTTATTTCCTTAGAACATTATGTTAAAGAGCCTCAAAGTACCCTAACAGTAGTCCTAGGAACACCCGCATAACCCTAGGATACTTAGGTTTTCTGTAGAATACTTAGAAAACCAATATAGGGTTCAAACAGAGTTTCCAGACATCTAATTCCCAAATCAGACGTCTGATAAAGTATTTTAAGACGTCTGACTGTTGTTTCAGACGTCTGATAACTATTAGGCTAGACTTAGTGTTCTGTCTGATGAAATCAGACGTCCATACCTTAGACCAGACGTCTTAGGAGATGTCTGATGACTTTGCCAGACGTCCAATTAGTGGACCGTTGGCTGGCTTTGTGAACAGTCAAGAATGTGACCGTTAGAGCCCTATCAGACGTCCATAGGACTTTCCAGACGTCTGATAATTGACCGTTTTGCCTCGGCTGACCCAAAATCTCTTCTTAGAGATTTTCTAGCCGTTGCAACGTTTGGAAATCCATTCCCACAGAAAAAGTAGGTTTCCAGACGTCCAGACATAGTGCCAGACGTCCTATATGTCGTCTGATGGACTTGCACAAGAACCCTGTTTAGATCTGATTCAAGTCAGGAAGAGACCCGCCCAAAATCAGACGTCTGACCTTGAAATCAGACGTCTTAAAGTGAACTTCCAGACGTCTGATGCCAGAATTAGACGTCTGATAAGCCTGTCAGAACAATGATTGTTCCTGATTTCGGCCTAATTCTCTTAGGCTTTGCACCCAACGGCTATAGAACCTTTCCTAAGCCTTCTAAAGCCTTCCTAAGGCCTCCATAAATAGAGGGGAGCCTTTACACACCAACACACACCAAGAAACACCAAGACACACCTTGCAATACACTTTCGAACCATTTTGTGTCTCTCTTGCTCTCTAAGCGCTAGTTCCATTCATCTTGAGAGCATCAAGCTTCGCGCACCCGCTCTCCCGCCGTAGTTCACGAGAGCGAAGTTGCGCCGTCGCGTGGCTCACGCACCGTGTCATCAACTCGACGCACTCTGTAACGACCCGGTTCCCGAGCCCCTACGAGACACGAGAACCGGACCGACTCAACTAATCCCAAGACCTAGTCGTCCAACGAGGAAGTAACCAAAAGAGCAGTAAAATAAACCACATTCAACATGAATATAACTAACAGTAAGAAAATACAGCAGTAAGGAAAGAAACTACTACAGTATATACCACCACAACAGTAGAACAACATTCATAACTAAATATGAACTGCAGGTAAAGAAAAGTACAGCGGAAACAAGAACTACTCACTATAACGGAACAAAAAGAGGTACAAGAAACAGTGGTAACTCTACTGGACCCTACTCGGCCCAGCGTCCTCTGCAGCCGCTAACCCTGGCTACTCAACACCTGGTCCTGAAAGGTAACGAGTGTAACACGTCAGCAAAACGCTGAGTAGAGTGGCAACTAAAACTAAAGAAACAGTAGAGTGTACAGTAGCTGTTAAGTTCTGTTACTTTCTTTATTTAAGTCTTTCAATTATCTCACGATTTATCTATTTCTCATATCTTTCACTTGATCTCGAATGTTCCTCGTGGGAATGATCTTGATTGCAGTCTTTTCTGAACAGTAGAAGTAGCACGTGGTGCTCTCCTGGCTGGGAGAGTCCCCCGTGGTGATCCTACTCTCAGTCAACCACCCCAAGGTCACTGATAGACGTAACGGTGACTACGGCACGTGCGGTAAACGCACGGGTAGCTAACCCGCACTGGCACGCGGTCAGTCATTTCCGTTAACAGGTGCGCCCAAAGCACAGCACGGAACCAGTACAGGGTAGAGCCCTCTCAGTAACAGGGGTCCAACCCCTCCACAGTAACCAAACAGGGGCCTTGCCCCTCCACAGTCCGCGCACCCTTGCCTGACTACCCTGGTTTGCCCCAGTGGGCCTAACAAGTCGGTGTGGGAGGCTAGCAGAACCCCGGGGCCCGTGGGGTAGCTAGTACCTCCCTACACTAGTAGCTCTCCTCGGTATTACGTACACGAGGGCCAACAAGTCGGTACAGAGTGGCCAGTCCTAACCTCGGGCCCCTGGGGCGGCTGGCTCCACTCTGCACTAAATAGGGGGACAGTCGCTCTCCTTGGTACTCCGTACTCAAGGGCCAGCTCACTTCCCCAATTCTATTCCATTCACTTTCCAGGAGTTCTACTCCTACTTCCCCGTAGGGTTCCAGCTCAGAACGTCTAAGTTTCACCTTCCAGTTTCACGTTATCACAATCCATGTTCTTAAACACGTTTATTTATTCAACAGGCAGCTGTTAATTCAATTACAGGCAGCTATTTGTTCCTTTCTATTTTTCCAAGACTGCAGTATTCATCTGTTCCACTAGTTTTCCCGTCCTAGGATTCATGCCGTATCCTAGGATCTATCATACAATCTAGTTTTCCAGCCCTAGGATTCATGCAACACCTAGGATCTATCATTCAATCTGTTTTTCATTCCTAGGATTCATGCAATGTCCTAGGTTCTATTTATGATTCCACAATTTAACAGGTTATACTTAAAAGCCACTCTACCAGGTACGACGGGAGTAATGGGGGTGTGATCGGGAATCCCACGTGCCTCCGCGACCCCCAAGACTGCAACGGAATGAGGTCCTATCACAAAGATCAAACACAAGGAGTGTCTCAAAACAGTGTATAGCTACTGTAGACAGGTAGAGGATTTAATTCCGGAAAGAACGCAACTCGAAACGCGGAAAACGGAACCCGAACGGGCCCTCAACGGGTCGAAAACGACGACACTGTGCAAAATCAAACGTCTGGAACTTCTTCCAGACGTCTTAAAAAGTGGATCAGAGAATTACCTTGTTCTGCGTGGTTTCTCAGACGTCCAGAAGCCTGCGGGGACGTCTGGCCTAGTTCCCAGACGTCTGATGGTCACCCCGGACGTCTGGGGGTCTCTCCCGCCGTCTGGTACTACAGCCAGACGTCTGATTCTGGAAATGTTTCCAGAATCAGGCCGCGACTCGCCCTCCGCTCGCGACGCCGTGCCTCGTCGCACCTCTTGCGCCTGCTGCTCGGACCGCAGCAGTCCCCCTCACGTCGCCCCGCGCCCGCTGCGCTCCTCGCCGGCCGGCCCTGGCTGCCTCAGCGAGCTCGCCCTCACGGCTGAGCACCGCTCTCGCACGCAGCACCTCCTCCGCGCTCACTGCGACCGCCGCTGCCGCTGCAACCTCGCGCTCGCTCTCGCGCTCACTAGCTGAAGGAGAAGAGGAAGGAGGCGGTGGTGACGGAAGAGCGCGTGGCCTTTTAAGGCCGCGCGAGGAGAGAGAAGGAGCGCGGCAGGGGAATCTACAGCCGCAGGAGGAAGGAATAAGTGAATATGCGGGTCTGCGCGCTCAGGCGCGCAGACGACCCGCACGTGTCAAAGATAACAGATTTCCAGACGTCTGGCAACGATCCCAGACGTCTGATACGACATCTGAAAGTGATTCCAGACGTCTGGTCCGACGTCTGGCCCACCTCCCAGACGTCTTAAAAGACGTCTGGGGCACGCATTCATAACACACTCCTTGCAAAGGGGAGTTTCCTAATTCCTATAGAAGTTAGGTTTATAATTACTTTGTTGGCTCTATAGGATTATTTGTTATTTGGTTGGGTATTCGCTTTGCGAATTCCCGTCTCCTTCGCGAGACAAAATCCTTCTCGTGAAGAGAAGGGGTTGAGGTACGCTACCCTCGTTTAAGTAGCGTGGTTGCATTGAGGTTGAATCACCCTTATTTAAAGTGATTTGGTTTAGTGAATTTTGATCAACTTGGTTGATCGGAAAATTCTAACTCGAGAGGGTTAGGTGGTGGTTTTCACCCGGTTTGGGTTTCCACCTAAAAATTCTTGTGTACTTTTGTGATTGCTTATTTTGTGAAGATTGTTTATTTTATTTCTGCAATTATTACGTCACCCCCTCCTGGTAGGACCGAAAACTACAGTAATGAGGTGAATGAATTTTGTTCAAGTAATGAGGTGAATGAATTGGAGAATGAAAGTGGAAAATCTAATTATGAAGAATATAAATAATATTTTAGTAGGTTTCAAGGACATGGTCATCTCCTTTGAGAGGATCTAACCCTCAATTCACTAAGTATGTAGGGTGATTGTAAGATTCACACTCCTACTCCATATACTGGAATGATAATTTCCAATGATCTTGTAACATTGACTTAAATTCTATTTGTCAATGAATTGTTGTAGCTCGCTAGAGATGCTTATGATTGGAATCACTAGGGTAGTGATTTTTGTGTTCTCCATCATGGTATATTTGCATTTGACTTGATTCAATGCTCACCACACATAATTTGATTTTGATTCCGTTGTACAATGTGTTCTCCATCATGGTACATTTGCATTTGACTTGATCCAAATGCTAACAACACATAATCTGATTTCAGTTCTGTTGTACAATGTTGTTAGAAGGTGATACCAATCAATTAGTAGCATGACATTACTTGTTTGGAGGCACACAACCCATGTGAAGAATCCAATCTTATAAAGGCAAGAAGTTTGAGTTTTTGAGATCAAGCTACATGCCATTAGAATAAATGCCCTACTCGAGTTGATTTCTTTCTTTAATTAATTTGTATTTAGTATGTGACCATCTTAATTCTAATTTAAGTATTTGACATTTATTAATTCAAATTTCCATAGCATATTTTCCATTGAAACAAAAAAAAGAACATGTTTATTCAACTATTGCTCGTTCTCAATAATTATTGCAATGAAGTCTCTCTTGTGGTTTTCTTACTCGTTTAATGAAGTTGGGCCACTTACAATGAGAGGCCTATTAATCTTAAACCTTTAATCATGTGCCTGTAAGTATGGTCACATGATTTAGACATGGCACTTGTGAATTTTTCCCTCATCAGGTTTTATCTTTGAATCAAGATTGTACATAGAAATATTTGTCTTCTTTTTATGATATATGGAACATGTTGAAATCAACTCATCTCCCCTCAGGGAAGGCATTACCATGAATTTAGTTTGTAATATGGTTCTTTCTCTATTGTCATTCAACATTTTATTACTACTTACTAGATCATGAATTAGAAAAACGGTCACTTTTGACCTATTTGATTTTTAAGCTTGTAGGTTTAATAGCAGCAAAACATAATAATAATTATACGGACTACTAAGATATGACCTTATAATTCCTCTATTGTTCAGTGTAGTGGTGAGAAATTAGGTTTGCAAAAATAATATTAATTACACAAGTTTATATTCAACGGTACTTAAAAAATGCAGGTACAATATTTCCTGATCATTTGTTCTTGGGTACAGATGAATCATGGATGACATCATTCTTTGTGCTATAATATTTATGTTAAGAATTTGTTGCAAAGTGTGATTTTTTTTTGGTTGTCCTCTTGGTTTACCATTTAGTAGGGTGATGTCATTTATATATCCTTTTAGCTTTAATTTTTAGCAATCCCTTTACTTGTCCAAAGAAATACTTGGTTTACTTGGGTGGGTGCCAACAATAGGTTTATTCTCCTTTTTTTAGCACATGGTGGTTAGTAAATTTTGGATTATCAAAAGAAGGTACAAACCAGCTTTTGTTTGAAAATTTGAAATTGCACATTGTCAGCAAAGATAGATCACCCACCATTGGTTTTTTAATTTAGTTTTAGTCGTAGGATACCTTCCTACACTTTGGTTCTTGTTTTGACTTTGCATTCATGTTTCCTTGCAATATTTCTCAATTACCCTCTCTTATTGCAATGTGTGCCTTCAGCGAAAATACATAGGGTTCTTTGACTCTACTTTCTACTACAACATTAATGTATCTTGTATATATCATGTAATCTTGAATAGCCAAGTTCTTACAAGTTATTGATTCTTGTTAATATTACTAAGTGGCATGGGGCCAACGCCAAGAGGCCCCTCTTTGGCATCATTGTGTGCATGGAAGTTACAATTATGGTATGTTTGATGCTTCCAGTAGAATCAAGGTTGAAATTAGTCTGGTCAAAGTTGGAGGATTGCAAGCTTGTTTTTCTTTGTAGTCTAAATATTTGGCATATGATATGGAACATATGTTGTTCAATCTTTTATTAATCAGTTTCCATACAGAAAAGTGCAACAAGTGATACGGCAAATGATAGAAAGTATCTTCATCATCAAAATGCTCAATGGTACATAATCTCATCATACCTCTCCTTTTCACATTGGGAAAAAAAGGGTCACCCAAGATATGCATATAATGATGCTCCACTAGTCTACATATAAAATTCATGGATGCAACTCCATGATTTATTTCATCATCATGCATATGTTACTCCATTCCCCTCTCCTTCTTCCATTGACAAGCAAACTCATATACCTTAGTATGATTTGGCAATGCCTTCTTCACCACCTCCACCTCTTCTTTGCAGTGTCTTGCCCAAGCTACTAGCTTGGGGCTCTTGTCCTCAACGTCGAACCCCATCATGGTCTTGAATGTGTGGAACTAGCATGAATATGGCAGTAACACCACATCTATTAGCCCCATCCTCTCACCTCCAAAGTAGCACCTTTCACCAAGCTTCGCCTCAAGTTGTTCCAAATGGTTGACGAACTCCTCTTTTAGTTGTTGTTGCTCTTCTCCTCTCGTCTTCCACATCTTTGAGCCACACAGGAATACCTGGCGATCAGAAAGGTTGCTAGGTGAAAAATGGATCTTCTTCATTTCATGTATACTCTTGTGGGGACTTTGATATCGCATGCATACACATGTTAAGCTTCAAATTCAAATCAAACCCATCAGTGGCAAAACCTGGCTAGAGTTGAACATAAGAAATCTAGGGAGTAGAACTGCACTCTCCCCCAAATGTGCATGGAAATTGTGTTCATGATTTTTGGAAAATTATATAAAATTTTGTGTGATGATGTTTAGCATGTTAGAAGTTGTCAATAAATTTTTCACGATTTTTGGAGCACATTAGGGTAGTTTTTAGAAATTTCATTTTAGGTTATGTAGCGTTTTCTCGAATTTGTGTTTACAGCTTTAATTGCATTTAGGTTAGTTTCTTTGCATCGTTAGACCTATAAACAATAAATTCTTGAATAAAAAGACCTATAAATAGTAAATTAAATCCATAACTAAGTGTTGATTCTTCGAAATAGCCTCTTCGTGGAATCGACCTGATCACCCCTCTTCTCAAGCAACCTCTACTCTAAAGTTCCAAACCTAGATTAGCTAACATCCTATTTCATGAACGAATAGTGTTGGAAGCACCTCGACGATGGCTCCATTGTGCTACCTAGAATTTAAAAAAGCAAAGAAAAAGCCACTTGGCCTTGGCTCAACCTATTGATGACACCATTGCATTGTTCACACCTCTTCAATCACTTGTTAGAGAAATTGGATGAAATATGATCAATGTTGCACCCCTCTCTCGATAATGCACACCAATCAAACTATATTTTTGGCTTTTTCCACAACGTTGGCTTGGATTAATGGAGATCACAGCTGGCAATGAAAATTGTTCAAGGCATTAAGTTGCCCTCCATCAATTAATGCATATAGCAATGTCACTTATACAAACCACCCTCGAATCCTGTATGGTAGTGAAAGTGTATGAGGTAATTAGTCTTCCCTACTAGTTTAACAATTGCACAGGATAACTAAAAGAAGATTATGTCAAGGATACATATATTAGCCATATAAACGATGGATTTCATATGGTTAGCGACGGTAGTGGGACAATCTTTGGATGACCTAAAAACATAATCAAACACTTATAAAGCCATATGAGAATAAGTGACAAATCATAAAACAGCTTCCCACATTAAATTGAATTACAACAAAAGAGTGCTAGTAAAAAAGTTTAAATAGTTAAAAACAATATTATCAATTGTAATGGACGTGTCTATACAAACATGCATGTGCACGCATACATTCGTGTAATGAATTAGGAGGAAAATGTTGCTGTGTATCTGACCCTATTTTTGATAAATATATGTTAATATGAAAGTTTACATGATAATTCAAGTATTTTTTTTGAATTAAATTATATTGGTGATATTTATGTATGAATGGATAATATTTAAATTTTAAATTAAATTACATTGATGATAGTTTAGTTATAAATCACGTATCATCGATGATATTTACTTTTTAAAGAATTAATATGTAAATTATTAGATTTCTAAACCACAATCCTTAAATTTTTGAGATGAATTTCTGAAATATAAATCGACATTGAATTTTAAGTATAAAGTCCTTGCACCATCGTGAAGGGGTCTTGTAGCTTGACATTAAATTGCTGCATATGATCTAGATCTTAAAATAGACACAATAAGCTTGAAATTTCATACTAACTCAAATGGCAGGTGAAATCATCTTTCGACAACCTTCTTTCTCTCTCTCTCTCTCTCTCTCACACACACACACACACACATACAAACAACGAGATACC
This sequence comes from Thalassia testudinum, assembly GCA_037157565.1. NCBI lineage: Eukaryota > Viridiplantae > Streptophyta > Magnoliopsida > Alismatales > Hydrocharitaceae > Thalassia > Thalassia testudinum. The sequence goes on from JAZHRO010000030.1 coordinate 43,549,815, forward strand.
AAAGTGCGCATGGCAAGATGCGAAGTGGATCTTATGCAGAGTGATCTTGGATTATAATTTGTCGATCCTCTCACTTAAGAGCTGATATCTTCGTATTATGGTTTGTCTGACCCTTCGACAATGAAGTCCACGGTCAACACTAATTTCAGCCGATTCCAACCTTAAGTTTACAGGTAAGGAAAAAATATGACATGTCGGGGCGAGAGGCCACATCCCTTACTTCGACGGGTGGGGGTTGGGGAGGCACGCATGCGTTTAATCCCAACCTTACATGTGATGAGGAGGGTATGTCTTCTCTATTTTACTCTCGAGAGATTTTTTGAGCATGGATCCTGAGATAAGTTGAATAAGAGATATGGGTCATAGAGGGTTAAAATGGAGCAAAATTTTTACCGAGGGACGTCAACCCGAAGAGAAGTTGAATTAAAGGCATAGGTCAAGGGGACATGAAAAAGAAGGCCCAATATGTAGTTACGACACCACAGCTCATGCCCTTGGAACGGTGCTCGGGGAAACGTGGGTCTGCCGACGTTAAGAAGCACCTGTCCGCCTCTCTCTCCCAACGCCGCCGCCCCCTCTCCGCCAGACCTGCCAACGCCGGCTTGCCTCTCTCCGCCATTTTGTTAAAAATTTTTATGTAGTACGGTACGGCGACCGTCAACGCTCGATGGGAAACGTAGACGTGGAATTTGGAATAGTACTACCATTTCTCATGGGTCAGAAAATTTTTCCATAAATTCGTATGAGAATTCCTGCCAACTGCAACCTCATGTTCCCTGCTTCCATCCACCCCTACCCATTGCCCCTTTTTTCGACCTTTGTTGCGGTCGATGCCCCCTTAAGCAAAATTTTCCGTTCTGAGTTACCAGCAAAAGCAAAAAAAAAAAGAAAAAAAAGGGAGTAGAGCACTCACCTTCCTGTCGATGTAGTCAGCCCAAAATCGACATTGGGCACGCTCGTAAGGATCGTTGGGAAGTAGAGGGAACGTGTCATTCCAAACCTCATCGATGTACTCGAGAATGTTGAGGGACTCACATATTGGCTTCCCTTCGTGGATCAAGACGGGGATCTTCTCGTGGATGGGGTTCGACTCCAGTAGCAGAGGGGCTCTTGCTCTTGAGGTCCTCGTCGCGGTATTCGTAAGCAACTCCCTTGAGTGCAAGCGCGAGCCGCACCCGCATGCCATACGAGCTAGGCCAAAAATCCAGGAGAATCAATTTGTTGTCACAAGTAGGAGCCATTTGGCAAGGACAACAATTGGGAGGGAACCGGAAAGACAATAACCAGGTGCTTATAAAGTTCAAAGAAAAATGGAAAATCGACGGTTGTTCCACTGTCCTCCTTCCTGTCTCCTCTCCTCTTAGTTACTGTTTGTTTGCAAGGATTGATTTTGAAGGATTGTAAATTATGTAGGTGGGATTACGAGGTAATCTTGAGATTGTAGTTATTTTATGTTTATTTACACATTTAGGTCAAATCAAAATATTGGAAGAATTAATTATTAGTTTGATTAGTTAGATTATTTGTTGGTAGGATCGTACAGAGAAAATTCAATCCTAGAAAGGATAAAACTACGGGACTGCACAATCCTATCCCTCTCATCTAGATTAGACAATCCTAAATGACCCACTTACGAGATGATAGAAGCCAATTGCACGACACGACGCTCAATCACGTGAAATAAACGGAACCATAAAAAGGACAGTCACTCTTCCGGGAAGTGGATGTGCTGCTAACTGTGCTGACGTTGGAGCAAACGAAGGGCGGTGATGTCGTGCGTGGAAAAAGGACTTCGAATCGAGAGTTGGTCCCCCGATAGCTCCATAGTTAAGAAGGGTAGGAAGAGGTTGATTTGGAGTTGTGTGCTGATGCATCTAAGGTCACTGATGAAGTAAGAGAGCCATTGTGTTGTTGGACTCATGCAAAGTGTGAGGACCAGAGCTTCTTTCCATTTTTTTTATATACGCCCTTACAAATTGTACACCTGGATGGGAAAAGAGTCTTTGTTTACGTCATAGCAATTATTTTTGAAGGTATCAAAAAGTGCAGTCAATAGTGGGGGCTTCGTGGAAACTCCATTTTATCTTTGACCGAAATAAAATGAGGGACCCAATGTGAGGCGGTGAGGTCAGCGTGAGAGAACGTGAGGATATTCTTCCAAAGCAATTTCGTTGCGACGAGTTTGAGAGAATATTTTACAAAGCATACGTAGCGACTGATACGCGGCATCTAACGTGCCGGAGTTCACAAACTCTATCCAAAATGGATGGAAATAAACTAAAGGGCCAGTGGGCTAATTTAAGGGAGGGGATTGGGATATCTACTTATCTTTAATAAGTATATCTAGTTTTGAGTTCCTCCATCGGCGCGGGAGCAAAAAGATCAACACGGAAAAAAATATACACGTCACTTTCTAATGCCAAGGAAATTGAAAATTTAAAAAATAAATAAATAAATAATTTAGTGAATGTTAATTTTACACATCAAACAAAAGTTTAAGAAATAAAATAAATAAATATTTTATGTATTTTAATTTTTCATTAATATCAATCGATGTATTTTAATTTTTTATATATTTTAATTTTTTCATCGATATCAACCGATATACTTTAATTTTATATATGAAAAATTAAAATATATTAATTAAAAATTTTAATCTAATTTTCACTTTTAGACTGCAAAAGAAAGTAAACAATTTAATTATAAAGAAAAATAATAAAATAATAATTAAAAATTAAAATAAATCGATGTTGTAAAATATATCTCGTATGTTCTCTCTCTTATCTCTCTATTACTTTGTACCTCTCATTTCTTCTCTCTCCCTCTTCTCTAATTTTTTTCCTTTTTTTCTTTTATTTCATTTTTTTCACACTATTTAGAATATACATCCAATTCGAATTTTGCCTCCACCATTAGCCTTCTTATCTTATACTTTTTCATTAGATATCAATTTAAGTATGCTTTTACAAAAATATGAAATAAGATGCATATAAAATGAGGTGGTGTAAATATAATATAAGATACTAATTAAAAATCAAAATACATCGGATAATATATTTTACAATACGTCGTGTGTTTTGATTTTCGATTTGTATGTTTTTATTTTTGACCTATCGAAAATCAAGATGTACCAGGTAATACATTTTATTACAGTATACTTCCTATTTTATATTATTTTAACTTTTGTACTCATGCACCAATGTGAACAATGTATGTTATAATACACGATGAGTTTTAATTTTCGATCGATATTTTTTATTTTTCACTGATAAAAATCAAAATATATCGGATAATATATTTCGTTACGATATACTTCACACTTGATATTTTTTTATTTTTATTCTTTTTACATCGAGGTGCACGCTCAAAATTAATTGGTATTTACTTGAATTAAATCTAACTAATTGGGATTGTCTCCTGTGGTGTTTACCAAAAGAACAAATATGTTAGAATATTTCTTTGATTTGGAAGGTTGGAGAGAGACATGCAGGAGGGAATGAGGTATCCTATCTTTAAACTTAAAATCGACCAAAGCCGGATTTTGGCCACACCCAACCTAACATATCCCTCTTTGGTAAACTCGGGATATCCCCCTCCATGTAAACGCCCCTGATTAATATCTCTTCCACGTTAAGGAATCATGCGGAAGACCATTCTTTCCTCTTCCATGATTGGCAACTTCCTCGAAACAGTCGACACCTTGGTCTAAAAGTCAAAGACGAAGATCCTGAACGTATTCATATGACCTTTTCGGATCCTTCTCTCTCCCCTGTTAAGAAAAATCAATCGGATTGCCGGCAAGGGATTGAATCAGTGATATAACTTTGATGGATATCACGGGTCATCATCAAGGTCATCGATGGTCATCAAAAAATTTTATTGATGTAAGAAATCTAATGCAACTACAAATAAGCAATCGCAAGCAATTCATCATAAGGAAAATAAGGAGATTGGTTACTTAATTTCATCACAAGAGACGTACATCTGGGGAAGGACAAGACTCCCGTAAAATCCACTAGAAATAGTGGTATAAGAATCTCTTGAGATTTTCCTTTCTCGGATTGCATTTCAAGGATTGCCTGTGGAGAGCCTTGAAGGATCTCCCTCCTATATTTATAATGCAAGGAAGTATCTTAACATAGTAAAATCTTCTTCAACGGTCTTATCGAACTCTCCAGACGTCTATTGTCATGGCCATTAGTAACGTCATAGTTACTGTTGACATGGGTGTCATGGACTTTTTTCACCAATTCTCTAACTTTGATCAAATCGGATCCTTTGACAGATCGAACCAAGTGGATTCGGATTCAAGAGTCGATTGTAATTTTTTCTACGAAGGCTATTTTTGTTTCACATCAAACTTGTCATTGATATTTAAGACCTAGCTTAATCACTTAGGAGATTAAAGAGCATATACAAAGCTTGGAATCTTACTTATGTTAACCTTAAATTTTTTACCTTTTTCTCTCGTAATGCCCCAAGTTAACAATTATTTTAAATAAATAAAAATAGATGTCAATCCCTCTTGAAGATTAGCATGGATCAAATTTCATGCTATCATATTTACCTTCGGAGGAAAGAAAAAAAAAATCCGGTTCGTTTCGAACCGATCAGGGCTAGTTATGGGGGTTAGCGAGATCCGACGGCTGTGAATTGGAGCCTTGAGGCGGCTAAGTGGGAGACTGGTCACAGCGACCACGTGGTTGGGTTCTCTCGAAATATTCTCGAAGAAGACAGAAGATGGTAGTGTGAACGGAATCATTTCAAAGTATGAAAGGAATAATTTCAAAGTAAATGTTCCCAACTTGCGCTTTTATTCTATTAAATAATTAATCTGTCTTTATACAAAGAAAGTTTGGGGGTCGAACTCCCGAATTTCTTCCAATAGTGGGCACGACACTGTTTACTCTCTAAACATGCGTAAGCGTCTAATGTCAAAATTTTGTATCGTTTATGTAAATTATTAGCCCAGTAATTGTAGCCATGTTTTCCATTTTCTCCACCACTTCTTACGTAAAAGGATCTAGCTCTTACTATGGCATACTTTTAGGTGAAGAGTGCAACAAGTTTTGTAAAATATATCCCTCAAGATGAGTTGCACCAAGAGCACTATAAAACAGAAGGAGCCATACTTTAAACTTAAAGAATCACATTTATGGGGAGCAATGCCTTCCTAGAGGTATACGCGGGTCAGATTGAGATTTAATCTAAACCTAATTGATGATTTGTAGGTTAGATTGAAAATTATCGAATTCAATACAACTCAACCCATAAAATTAGGTTGGTTTGGGTTGAGCTAAACTGGTTGTTAACTATAATCAAAATATCTTCTACATGCTTCTTATGTTTTTCCTAATTAATAATTAAAAAATTTAAACATATAGACAAATTATTTGTTATAAAAAAGCAATTAAAGTAGGAAAAAATTAAAAAAAAATTTAAAAAGTAAAGATACGTTCTAAAAATAATGAGAAAAGATAAAAATATATCTGATAACAAATTTGATAGATGCACACAAAAACTTAGGTCTATATCAATAATTGACAAAAAAATAACTTACAAGACAAACATACATATTTGAATATAAAATTTTAAAATATTAAAATTAATAAAGTAAATAAGTAAATAGACTTATCATGACTTATAAGTAATTATAAACTTTAAAAATCCTTTAATAAACATCATAAATCTAGAATCACAAGTAAATAAGTGGTGGATCATGTACGGTGGTGGTGTTAAAACCTTGAGAGAGAGAGAGAGGGGCAAGTCAGGTGGTGGGTCGTCGGGAGGGGAGGAGGGTGAGAGTTACTTAAAGAGCACAACTAAAAGAAGGTATGGCTGTGGCTAAGGAGAGGAGAGGGTGTTGCGGTCGTTGAGGAAAGGAAATGGTGTCGAAATTTACTGGAGCTTGAAGGTGACGATGTCGCCTGGAGATGAGGGAACTTACTGGAGATGTTGACTGTAAGAGATGAGGGGGACATTGAGGAGGGGTCGTTGGGAGGAGGTGGGGGCCTAAGGGAGGGGAGAAGAGTGAGGGTTACTTGAAGAGTGTGGCTAAGAGATGACATCGCCATGGCCAAGGAGAGGAGAGAGCGTTATCGGTGTTGAGGAGTAGAGAGGACATCGAAACTTGTTGGAGCATGGAGGTAAGGGAACTTACATGAGGTGGCAACTGTGGGAGATGAGGGGAACATTGGGGATAGAGGAGACACAGGTGACGAGGGTTTTGCCCAATTAGGACCTTCGAGTGGGTCACATGGGGGGAACCAAAATAATGTCAACCAGAATTTGAATATAATATCTAACGGCTGTCAATATGTTTCTTAAATATACACATATTACATACATATAATATATGTGTAAATTGGATTGTATCAGGTTGGATCGAGTTAGTTAAATCTCAAATTGAACCCAACCCACTTTTTATCTGATTTAAAAATACCAACCTATTATATCTCTCAATCCAACTTAACCCAACTCAATTGGGTTGGATAACTTGACCCGTGTACACCCCTATGTCTTCTAATCCCTCTCCATTTGGGGCAGCCATAGATAAGTTGCAGCCTTCATTATTGGAAGGAATTTGTTTATCGGTAATGGAAGCAAAATAAATATACGGTGCAATAGCTGGATTAAAGGAATCTCTAGCTTTGTCCCTCCAAAATCTTCAAATGCCATGCAGCCACCATTAGTGAGTGACTTGACCAACGTCAATGGAAGATATATGGAATGATGCTCTGCTCCAAATTCCTTTGAATTAATATCAAACCAACTGGAACATGATACGATGATTTAAGGTGCCCACCTAGAGTGAGTCTTTAGCCTATCATCATTGGTAACAGTAAGTGGGAGAGATCAGAACTTGGACGAAGACATTCTAAAGCTCCTGCGTGTGATGTTTGCAGGAAAAAAATTAGCTCCATGCACTACTAAATTGTTCATTTGGTGCTCGAAAATGGGATGTTTACCGTTGGGAGTTGTTCCTTTAATTTGTTGAGAGGGAGATGAAATGGCAAAAGCATTTGCTCTTTGAATGCTCATCACTTGCACGAGCAACCTACAGTTTGCTGCCAATTCACAAGTTCAGGATATTTTCCCAAATAAACAGGATCATAGGTTAGATATAGGTTGAGGATCTTTTACGCGTTACGCGTGATCTGGCTAGCTCGATGCGAATAGGACCATGTTCAATTAGATGTTCATTCGTTTGAAGTATGGGAACGAGCTCAGTCCATGATGATGTTTTATGTTAATGACGAAGAGGGAAGATGCATAAATGAAGATAGGTAGGAAGACGGCATCTCTGGTTATATGAATGTCGTGATGATAAATTTTTAGGTGCGAATGCTGTGGGTATGGCATGAAAACATGTATCGATGTTAGGTTATTGAGACTATCGATAACCTAAAAATTATGCATATATATTGAGGCTCATCGAAGGCACACTTGGATAAATTCACTTAATTAATGATTAAAATTACATGTAAGTAATAAGCTATTAACATAAAATCTTAAAAGATTATGCAAGAAGATCTTGCATGTAAATACACAAGTATTGATGTAACACTAAATATGACTAGTAAATACTACTAAGTTAATGGTCTTAACTCCTAAGACCTTAAACTAATAATTTTATTTTTAATTTACATTACTAATTATATCTAATCATCCAATGTACAAGATGCATATTTCATCTTCAATTGGCTAATTAAGCATCAACATTCTATAATTTCTGTCCGAGATTCAAGATGTTTTTTTTTTGTGGACATTTACATGATTTTGGAAATGTTTAAAAAAAAAAAATCAATAGCTTACGAGCAGTTTCCGAATAATAAAAATTCTACATCTAAGAGAGATTGTTTGAATGCAACCTTCTGAAAAATCATATTTCTAAAATCAAGTCATTCTCAAGTTCTCACTCTCGGTACGTCTAAATGTGATGCTCCAATCTTTCATTGAATCATGTCTTCTCTCAATCTTATGATCAGTTCTTGGCAATTTGATTTTTGATTTGATAGACATTTTAAAATGTTTGATTGTGGATAATCTGAAATAATGAAGTTATTTGGAATCGATTCTTTGAGTTGAAAAAAAAAAATCGTTGCCATCACTTTCAAATGGGTAAATGTCATTCAAATTACAAATTTAATAACACGACCTATTCTAACAACGCTACCGTCCATATATATAATGTACTGCACGCATGCTAGCCAAATGGTATTGTTTAATAACACATTTTGTCTGTTTAGTGAATTTTATATAATTTAGCCACATGATTAAAGGCCTTGATTTTTTGGTCATTAGCCAATCCAATGAGAAGAAGATCCCATTGCTTGTGGCTCTCAAAAGTCGCATGGTACTAGTTAATTATTATACGCCTTTTAGTTGCATAAAAGGACTTATCCAAACAGCAAAAAACTGCAGTTGCAAATAATTTGGCCATGTTGGTAGACATCTATAATTTTTTGATACCACTTTCCATGGTCACTGTTAGCAATATTTAGCAAATATGATATATATCCTACCATTTATGTAATATAATAGTTACACATAACGGGTAGTCTTTTGAATTTACTTTCATCTTTAATCATTATAAACCTCTATATAAGAGGCTCTTTTACTATACTTATAAGATATACATATATAACAATCATTTTATATTTCTAACATAGGATCCTCCTCCACCACCTATTCTTGGTTCTTTTGACCACTAACCTACCATACATCAACCTTTGCCATAATCTTTCACCAACTTAGATGATGTAATATATCGCGTTAAATAGTTATGACCCTCTTGATGTGTTGTGGGTGATCACTAAATCACATCGTCTCCTTCATTGTGTGGTTATCAAACTACACCATCTACTTTATTGTGCAATTATTGAATTATAACACCTCCTTCGTTGTGTGCCTACCAGATTGCACCATCTCTTCCATTTGTACAATTGTCAGATTGCAACTTCTCCTCTATCATGTGGCGACGATATTGCATTGTCTCCTCCATCATGTGTTATTGGAATGTGCTATCCCTATTGTATGACTCTTGGTTGCACATCTCCTGCGTCACATTAGTGCCTTCATAATAGGAGCTGTGAAGTTGCAAGCTCAAATAGATTTTGCTATCATTTTGAGTTTGAGGAAGGGTGTTAGCAATATTTTCTAAATACCATTTATTTTGATCATTTATTTATCTCCTATTATTTGTATAATATAGCTGTTACACATAATAGCTAGTATTTGAATTTTCTTCCACCTTTAACTATTATAAACTTCTACATAAGAGACTCTTTTATTATACTTATAATATAGCAATCATTATCTTCACTTTGTATTTCTAATACTTAAACATGCATCTTAACCTCGATCCATTTTCACAACACTAACCTTTTAAAAATTATCCATTAAACTTTAATGGATGTCAACTAAAAAAAGATTTTTCAATAAAAAAACACCTCTACAAGTTTCATCCTCTCCAACACCATCGGCATGTCTTCCTCTTGTCCTCACCCAAAAGAAATCAAAACCAAAAAAATAGGCTGGGCAATTTCTTATTTCTCACAGTCATCTACTCCTTGCGTAGAGTGATATTAAGTAAAAAGTAGCTTCATACTGTAAATTCAGCAAATATACATCAAATGTCCTTGTATTGGAATCCTTCTCAAGTTGATATTAGATTTAGTTGATATCCAACTTCTTTTTCCTGGATAGGAAATTCATTTGGATTAGTATAAGAGGGATTGGTAAGGGTAAAAATGAACTTAATCACAATAATAGTCGAGGTAATTGGATACCTATAGTTACATTTGGATTTTTTCATAAAATCAAGAGAAAAGATAATCTAAATTTTACCCATTAAATTCATAGCCACTTACACATCTAATTCAAATGAATATAGAATTGAAATTTGATTTAGATCTTTCTTTTCATCTACATGAGTGATAGTGTTGTAAGATTGACCTCAAATTGGATTTTTCTTGTCAAATATACAAAAGTGGCACTAAAAGGGCAAATTGAGAATTCCTTGTTGATGATTCCTTGCTGTTGTGTAGAGAATAACCACCAAATATGTATCCAGACTCTAGATGTGAAGATTAGAGAGAGAATCTAGCAAACGCACAATCACGGGCATAAGGAATCCAATGGTCGAGTTCAAACTTAATGGGTGCCATGCCTTTGCAAAGATTAGGTCTCATCGTGCACTAAGAGAAGTGTGTACAATCTCATGGTGGGAAATGTAAGTTACTCTAAGATATAGTTTTGCACATCCTTCATAAATACTCTCAAGGGCCTTACATAGGCAACCCTTGGACAACCCATAATAAGATGCATCTTGCTAACCAAATGACTGCTTCAATTTGTTGGTTCCACGATTTGTTAATCAATGTAAGTCACGAAGCACCCCTTATAACATTTGAGAGTTTCATTAGATCTCTTTTTGTCAAGGGTTACAAGGAGCCATACGATCTCGGGTCCTATGTCATGGTAACTCTTAATTTTCCTAAAGAGTTGATAGTTCATTCACATTTTGGCCCTTTGATCCTTCCTTTGGATTTGAACTCTTTGAATCCTTCCAAGTAGAGATTTCTTACATTCAAATTTGGATCATTCTTGGTCCTTTTTGTCTCCTAGAGGATCTAATGGGGCATGGCTTTTGAGGAGGGTTTGGAATTGAGGATCTCAATCTGATTCCTCTGTTATTAGATTCTGATGTTATTTGAAGCTACAGACAAGGGCATAGCTACTATCACTTACCTTATCATTGCTTAAAATACTTTCACATGTGCTAATACCATTCATTCCCCCAATTTAGATGATGCCTTTCATCATGAATGTGATCATGAGATTTTGAGTTATATAAAAAATGGTTATATTATATACACTCTATAGTATACCCACTAGCATATTGATGAGAGCCTCATCATGAGCCCTAGTTAGCTCAGTTTGACCTATAAAAGAGAATAAGAGCTCCTACATAACCTAGAGAATGACCTAATTCAAGGAATTAATATTCGGAGAAGAAAACATGAAACAAAGGTTAAAACTGTAATGTTACCATTGCAGTACATAAACAGGATTTCTTAGAAGCAAAACATAGGTCAAATGGTCTGAATAAGATAAAAAGTGAGTTGGTTCAGTCAGAAATGGGTTATTGTGTAATCCAAGAATTAAATGACATTCTGTAACCCTAAAACAGACCTACTTAATTTAACAAGGTTCTGGTCAGGATAAAAATCAAATAAACCCTCTAAAATTCATATAAAAATATCCCCTAGGGTTTAGAATCTTCAATTCAGCTTTTGGAACCTCTTTTGACCTAGATTGGGGTCCTAGCTCAGTATTTAACCTAACTTGGGTTTTTGTCCAAAATGTCCAGTCAAAAGTGGTCAAACCAAAAATTTAACTTCATCATTAGATTCCTTAGGTCCAAATTAGGTTTTTACCAAAATTTGGGCCTAAGGAAAGGTCATCTTGACCTATTTTGCAAAATGATTCACCCAATTACATTCTGGCCCCTAACTTTTAAAAAACCCTTGCTCAGAGCCCCCTAGCTTCCTCGCCACCCTTACATTCAGGTCCCTCCGCCATTACAGCAGAGGAATCCCACTCTGGCGAGGATTCGAGGCTAATATCTTCTCGAATCCTCAGAGATCTCCTCCCAGATTTGGAAGGGAGATTCTCTGAGAATTTCTCCACCGTCTGAACGAAATCTCCAGATCAAATTCACGCCAAATCTCTCGTGCAAATTCTCAAGAGATTTGGGTGTCCTAAGCACCTTCCTTCTTCGGTGAGGATTTTGCACTGGAAGGCTTGCCCTCCAAGCACAAGAAGCTCAGCTAGCGACTATAAAAGGATCCTCGGTCCTTTGTGCATCTCCCAAGCTTGATTTGGCCGCCGATACCCTCTTAATTTCTTCCCTCCTCATCTCCGGTCAAAACGCCCGCAAGCTCCGGCGACCTCCCCTCCCTCCTCTCGTCGTCCTGCCACCATACTAGTGGCAAGGTTCGCTTTGCCTCGTTCCTCCGCGTTGCACCGCACCAGCGCACACCTCTCTGACCTCCTCCTCGTCGCCGTTATCTCCACCTCAAGGCCGTCTTCTCCGACAACGGCACATACGCGCCATTCGTCTCCTCTGCCTCCCCTTCACTCCAATCACCACAGATAAGTTCCTCTTCTCCTACTCTTTCTTTTCCCTCCTTTTATTTCATAAACCACCCCTTGACTGCTACTATCCACCCTCATCTTCCTCATCTTCGGCTGACCTCCGGCGAGACGCATCCATCACTCCGCACCTCCACACATCTCGCCACCAACCTCTTCACCTCCACCATCACCCACTGCTCACTTTCCACCCCTCCACTGACCGCCACACACGCTCCACACTTCCACCGAACAACCCCACCTTCACGGCCACAGCACGACCTAGGCACGCACGCCTAGGCCGTTCTGAGCCACACCAACCCCCGCCTCACCTTCGTCGTGATACGGTGAAGGTTTTCCTGTTGTTTGATAGGGCCGTGAGGCCGTATTCGTGTTGACAGGTCTAACCCCTCACCGCCATTGGAGAAGCGAAGCTTGCTCGCGAGCTTGCATCAGGTGGCCTCGCTCCAAGAGACCAAGTCCCAGGTGCGTGACTTTCCTCAGCAAACCGCATCAACCATCTATCGAGGGCCAAAGCACTCCGCAGTTGCAACAATTAGGAGACATCCCCTGTGGATGCGCGCGAAGAAGTGAGTGGGACTTTTAGTCCCACCTCGGTAAGTTTCGAGCTGCCTGTGTAATATAAGTTGTTTTTGTGCTTTTAGCTAATCGCCTCCAGTACACAGGGGTGAGGTCCCTTGCCCTCACTCATGCCTCGTCCGTGACCTGCCCCCGCGGGCTTGGCACCCGACCCAATTACCTAAACCTAGCACTCCTCGCGCATCACACCCACGCCGGTGCACCTAGACCCGGGTGCGCACTCGACCCGATTACCCAGCTCTTGGAGAGTGTACCGAAGAGAGAAATAGAGAGAGAGAGAGACGCGGGAGGGGTAGGGGGTAGGTTTTGCTGCGTGGTGTTGTGCAGGAAGGAAGAGGTGCAGCAGAGAAGAAGAAGAAGGTGGTGGCTGAAGGACTCAGCAAGGAAGAAGGTACCACTGCAAGGAAGGAAAAAGGAGGAGAAGAAAGAGAGGCACTATAGCAGAGGAGTGGCCAAGCAGAAGAAGAAGAAAGTAGCTGGTGAAGAAGAGAAGCAGGGACATAGCCGCAGAAGCAAGGAAGAAGGCAAGGGCAGAAGAAAGAGAGAAGCAGGAGCGACCAAGCAGAAGAAGAAGAAGACAAGGAAAGACAAAGAAGAAAAGAAGAAAAAGAAGCCAAAGAACAAGGTAGAAGAAGCACAGCCGCAGAGCAAAGAGAAAGAGAAAGAAGAGAGAAAGAGAAGACACAGAAGGCCAAAATCATAAATCAAAGCACTGTAACAAGATTTTTTTATGACGTCAGATAAAATATCAGACGTCCAATTCTTTTGAGCATTATTTCTACATAACATTACTCTTCAATTTTGGTTGAATTAGTTATTGCTTTTTATTGAGAGTTGTGTTCTTAAGTTTTGAAATACCCAATTGCTCCCTGTGTTCGACCTCAGATACTTTAATTTTCGAGTAATAAATTCTTATTTCTTTTCGTGGCTATTTCATCTATACTACAACGTGACATCTTTTAAAACACGATCTAGTTGCGTAAACACATATCCATTTTATTAGGATTACACATGCATACCCCCAAGAAGAATAGGTAGGTGGGACCTGCAATTTGAATTAAAAAAAACCCCTTATAAATAGAGCGCAAACCCCTTTCACCCAAACCCTAGCCGACCTACCGAACTCCCCCCCCCCCCCCCTCCAACGCATTTTGCTCACACCACCATCCATCGACATGGCACGTACCCTTCTTTAAGCAACATTGGCGTGCCAACATTGCAAAGCAACCACAAAAGCTCCTGTAGCACTCAGCTCTAACCTCTCCAACAATTGTCAACAGCAGGTATGGTTTGTTGAGAACACATTAATAGGACTTGTATCAAAAGCATGGCTTTTAACGTATTCGCATTCTTTCAAGATAGTGAACGTTCAAACCTCAACACAAGGTGCGAGCTCAGCACCTGCTACTCACCCATTTGGATCGAGTGTGGTGCCATCGGTACCTACTAAGTAGCAGTGTTGTTTCCTTATGTTACGACCCGGTTCCCGAATCCCTACAGGACCCGAGACCGGCTCGACTCGACTAATCCCAAGACCAAGTCGTCCAACAAGAAATAACCAAAAAAGCAGGAAAGTAAACCACATTCACTGTACTAAGTAACTAACAGTAAAATATTGCAAGCAGTAAAGGAAGTAAAAGCTGCTAACAGTACATATCATCATCACAACAGTAAAGTAGAACAAGGTACAGAAACAGAAATGGTAACAATAGTCTAACTCACTAGCAAAAAGAAAGTACAACAACAACAGGAACTACTTCTAGGCTCGACTGGGCCCAGCACCCTCTACAGCCAGTGACTTGGGCTGCTCAACACTTGGACCTGAAAAGGGTTATGGGTAAACGGGGTCAGTGAACGCTGAGTAGAGTGCTAACCAACCAACTAAAGCAGTAAAGGCTAATAGGTAAATTTATCTTTTCCAATTATTTTATTTTACAAGTCATTTCCTTTCACCCATTGGTTTACTTTCAGTTCTCTTTCCTGATCTCGAATGTTCCTCATGGGAACGATCTTGATTGCAGTCTTTTCCGAAGAGTAGAAGGCACACATGGTGCTCTCTTGGTCGGGAGAGTCCCCCCGTGGTGATCCTACACCCAGTCAACCACCCCGAGGTCACGGAAAGACGTAACGGTGACTATGGCACGCGCGATAAGCGCATGGGTAACTACCCCGCACTGGCACGCGGTCAATCGTTTCCGCTAGCGGGTATGCCCAAAGTACAGCACGGAACAATATAGGGCCTAGCCCTCTCAGCAACAGGGGTCTAGCCCCTCAGAACCAAACAGGGGTCTCGCCCCTCCACAGTCCGCACACCCTTGTCTGATTAGCCTGGTTTGCCTAGTGAGCCTAATAAGTCGGTGTAGGGTGGCTAGCTGAACCCCAGGCCCCGTGGGGTGGCTAGCTCCCTCCCTACACTAGTAGCTCTCCCTAGCACAGTGTACGCGAGGGCCAACAGAAGTCGTTGTAGAGTGGCCAATCCTAACCCCGGGTCCCAACCCAAGAGTGGCTAGCTCCGCTCTACACTAAACAGGGGACAGTTGCTCTCCTTGGTACCACATACTCAACGGCCAGCACACTTCCCACTCACATTTGCAGATCCATTCCATTTATCCACAGGAGCTTTACTCCTAATTCCCTGTAGGGTCATGCTCATATTCACCATGTTGTTCCATACCAGGTTTCATCATTTACATTTCCATTCTCATATTATAGACATGCAGCTCGTATTTCCACAATTTAACATATACAACAAGTAATGTCACAAGCAACTGTTTAACTAGCATAGGCATTTCATATTTCACAGGCAGCTCGTATCTATTAACAGGCAGTTGTCTACAATTCTATTCATTCATTTATGACTGCAATCTCAAACATGCATACAAACAGTGTAAGCATTTCTCGTCCTAGGATTCATGCCACATCCTAGGTTTCCAGTTACCTAATTTCACATATGCATTCATGTTTTATGATTAAAAAGGGGGGAAACCACTCTACCAGACAACCCGGGAGTACTGGGGGCTCGAACGGCAGACTCACATGCCTCAGCAAGCCCCGAACACGCAACAGATTGAAATCCTATACCAAGGAACATACTACAATGGAACATTCAAAATAGTATATAAGGATTTTTAACATGTAGAGGAACTCACAAGGAAACCATTGATATCTTGTTTGCATAAAACAGACCTCAAACGGATCCTAAACGAATCAAAAACAGAACAACAGACCTAAATCAGACGCCTGGCACATGGTCCAGACGTCTTAAAAGTCACCAAGGTCTCACCTCAGGTTCTTGCGTCGACTTCAGACGTCCAAAACCCCCACGTAACCGTCTGGACCCAGCTCCAGACGTCCGACCTCTCCTTCAGTCGTCTGGGAGTGCTTCCGATCATCTAGTAAGTTGTCCAAACGTCCGAAACGTTTGGGAGGGCCTGCCCTGCACCTTCCCGAAGCTATCCCTGCACGCGACAGACCGAATCGCCCACTTTCAGCCATACAGATTGGCGCTGCGATGCGGCCTACATGGCTGTAACCGCAAGAGGAACGTATCTTCTCGAAACTCTACTTTCAGACGTCCGGTGTCATCACCAGACGTCCAACCCGTCCTCTGGACGACACGCCAGGCGTCTGATCCTGGGAAAAACCCAGAACTAGACCGACCTCCTACTCCCCTCGTCGCGCCTCTCCGCCTCGTCTGCAGCTCCGGCTGCAGTAGAGTGTCGGGGATGTCTCCCCCGATGCTCTCCTCCTCCTGTACGCACCGCTCCGACCGTGCGTCCTCCGGCGAGTTCCCACGAACTCGCGAGCTGAAGCTCCTCCTCTCTTCACGCCGCCTCTCCTCCTCGCTCCTCGCTCTCGCACCCTCTCTCGCGCTCGTCCCTCTCACTGCAGTGGAGAGGAAGAAGGAAGGTGGTGGTGGAGTGGAGAAGAGACGAAGGGAGGGGAAGGGTTATATAGAGGGAGCGGCTAGGGTCCTGTGGAGAAGAAAAGAGAGAGAGAGAAAAGAGGGAGACTGGCCCTGCATACAAAATTTTCAATTTCCAGACGTCTGGGAAGGGGTCCAGACGTCTGACTGACAATCCAGATGTCTTAAAAGGCTCAGAATAGAACGGATCTTTACACCTTATGGCAGCTGATGAGAACCTCATCATGAACCCTAACTAGCACAATCTAATCCAAATATGTGTAAAAAAGCTCCTACAAAACCCAAAGAGAGGTTTAACTCAGAGAATTCTGAGTTAAAGAATAAAACAAATCATCAGGGGTAAAACTGTAATTTCACCAATGCAGTATGCGAACAGGATAATTAAGGGTCCAAACATAGGTCAAACAAGCTTAACAATGAGGGAAGTGGGATGATCTGATCTGAAAAGGGTTATAGCAACTTCTAGGAATTAAATGACATTTTGTAACCCTAAAATAAATCCACTTCAATTCACGAGGTTCGAGGTAGGATAAAAATCAACGAAACCCTATAAAATTCATATAAAAATATTCACTAGGGTTTAGAACCTTCAATTTGGCCTTTGAAACCTATTTTGACCTAAAATGAGAACCATGCCCAATTAATGACTTAATTTGGGTTTTTACGCAAATTGATCAGTAAAAAATGGTCCAAAATAAAATCAAAATTCACCATTAAAATCCTTAGGTTCAAATTATTCTGGTATAAAAACTTGAGCCTAAGAAAAGACCATCTTGACCGACTTTACAAATTGGTCCTCTTTATTTACTTTTTGACCCTTATCTTTTGAAACCCTTGTGTTTAGGCCCCTAACTTCTCGTCGTTCTTTGAAGAATGGTGCTCCCTGCCACTCCTGCGTAGCACCATGCCTCCGGTGACCTTGCGCGGAGGATGGCGTCGTGCAGGGCAGGGCGGTCGTCCTCTAGAACAGACGGGGGGTTCCCTGCGACATCCTCTGTCGCAGGGACCCTCCCCTGCCCTCTGCCATCAACCATGCCTCTCGTGCGAACGCATGAAAGGCATGGGTATCCTCTCCGTCCCTTCTCCGGCAAGGCTGGCACGTTGCCACCTCGGTCCCCTCTCCGCGCCAAGGTCTTTATAAGAAGCGGCAAGGTCTGCCGACTCCTTCAAGCTTCCTCTGGCGGAGAATTACCTCGCACTTCATCTCTTCCTCCTCTGTTCAGAATGCCTGAAGCTTTCGGCGATCTTCTCCTCCTCGTCGCTCTGTTGCCCTACCTGCAACAAAGTTTACTCTGCCCTGTCGTTCGCGCTAGGCCGTACTAGCTAGCGCCCTCCAACCGCCTCCTCGTCGCCGATACCCTTCTCCTGGGCATCTTCGTCCTCAACTTCGGCAGCTCCATGTGCACTTGGGCATCTTCGTCACGAGCCGGGCGTTGCTCTCTCCCCCTTCGTCGAGTAAATAGGTACAAAGTCTCCTCTCTCTCTCCCTTGTATTTTCCTCCTTCTAATTTGCTATTTCAACCACCCGACCGCCACTGTCAAACTCCATCTTCCCCATCTCCGGTCGCCTTCTCCGGCGAGGCCATCCCACTTCCACAGACCTCCTCACCCCTCGCCGACCAGCCCAGAGGCTCCCCCTCACTCCACTCGACCATTCCCCCCACTCCATATACCGCCACTCACCACTCGACCACCCCCCGAACAAACCCATCTTCCCGCACACATTCTGACCTAAGTCCACCACCACAGGCGTTCTCGCACCTCGCCAACCCCCGCGTTAGCTTCGCTACACTCCGGCGAAGCTTCCCTTGATATCTGACTTGGCCGAGAGGCCGTCTCTATGTATTTAGGTCCGCAGCCCCTCGCCGCCATTGTTGAACTGCTGCAGCTCCTTCGCTCGCAGCTCCAGGCTTTCTCCAGCCCAGGTGCACATCCCAGGCAGTGCGGATTGCTGCTGCGAACACACCCAGGCCTGCAATTGGGTCGCGAGCCTTGCAGCTGCGCCAATTGGCAGCAGCTTCCTCAGCCGCGGGTGCGAGATTTGGAGGTGGGACTTTAGTCTCACCTCGTAAGTGTGCGGCCGCGTGCCCACACTTATATTGAAAAAGTGCATCGGGCTTATTGCCTTCGATACACAGGGGTCAAGTCCCTCTCACCTGCACGCAGTGCGCCATGCGCTCGCTCGCCCTCGCCCGCACTCACGCCCCGCGGGTCTGGGCTGGATCTGACTACTCGACCACGCACTCCTCGCCTACCACCGCATGTCGGTGGACCTGGTCCCGGGCGCGCTACCCGAACCCGATTACCCGGCTCTGGGAGAGCATTCCTAAGAGAGATCCTGAGAAAGAGAGACGCAGGGAAGGGGTAGGGGTAGGTTTTGCACTAACCACTGTGTGTGCGTGCAGGAAAGAAAGAAAGAAAGAAAGAAGAAGAAGAAGCAAGCTAAGGAAGAAGAAGAGAGGAGGAGTGGCCGAAGCCTTAGCCGCACTGGGCAGCTAAAGAAGGAAGGACAGCACTGTAGCAAATGCACCGATAGGTCATTTGAGCACTGCATCAGACGTCGGAAGGGCAACAGCCAAAAGAAGAGGAAAAGAGAAGAAGGAAGTAGAGAAGAAAAAGAAAGAAAGAGAAGAACAGAAGAAGGAAGCAAAGAAGAAGAAGAAAAGAAGGCACAGCCGCAACTAAAGAGAAGAACAGAAGAAGGCAGGAAGAAAAGAAGAAGGCTGAAGAAGAAGAAGATCACCACAGCCGCAGAAGAAGAAGAAAGAAAAGAAAAGAAAAGAAAGAAGAAGAAAGGAAGACTCTGCAGGAGAAAGCAGAGAAAGATAAGGAGATCAGCTGAAAGAAAAGAAGGACAGAAAGAAGAGGAAGAGAGAAGAAGAAGAAGCCAAGAGAACTCTCTCTCTCTTATTTTTGTAACCTAATTGAGAACTTTTATACTTCTAGAATTCTAGTTGCTCCCTGAGTTCGACCTTGAGAAAACTTTTATTCCAAGTAAAAAAAATTTCTATAGTAATTTGGTAGTTGTTTTGTCATATACTACAATGCTTGTAAACCATATATAACCATAACGACAAAACACGCATCATCGGTCGTTACTATTCTTGGCACCTTTGCCGGGGAGCAACAGCTATTCTAGAAGGCATAAGATCTCTATTTTTGAGTTTCTACTAATCTCTTCTCTTTTGTGTGCAGGCACAAGAAATCAAGAAGACAAGTAGCCGCACAACAACCACTCCGAGGATAGGTAATTTTCTATCCTCTCATTTTAACCCCTAAATTCTAAAGAGGAAGAAAAGGAAAGAACAAACAATATCGGCATAACCTGTCTTCTATACCTAGTAAATCATCAAAGCTGCATGTTTTTTAATTCCAACCCACTATTTCTGCACACATTAGTAAGGGTATTTAAGGGCTAACACCTTCTTGCCTGAGCCCTAAATTATCCAACAAGGAGCTAACTGGACCAAGTAGAGCCAACATAAGATTTAACATTAGGGTTTTAGAGACACACTTCTTAAGCAAGAATTGAGAAATCCCAAAATAAGTGTGCCTAAGCCATTGATTGAAAATACTTGGTCACAGAAACCCTAAGCAATTTGGCTCTTAAAAACACTTGAACCCTAAAAGACAAGACCTAATAAGCTCTCAAAGGAACTAGCAGGTGAAGTTGACCCCTTGGGTCAACCAACCTTCAACTTTGGTCACTCTTTGCACTCAAAGGTTAAAAGTTCAAGTGAAAATCTAAGCACCTTGATCTTAAACTAAAAGTGGTAGACTTAAGAGGTCAAGATCCCCATTCTGGTCTACCTGGAATCTCAGTGACAAGAGAGGTCGGGTGGGGGAAATCCTGTAACCCGTGGGGGCGCTCTACCGTGTAGGGGTCTTCGCGGGACTCACCCTCTCTGGCTACCTAGGTAATTCTCAGGTGGACGATCTTTTGATCAAGAGGTCCATCTGCCCTGCACCTCTATAGTCACCCAACATTCTAGGTGTCTTGATTAGGTCCAGCACCTACTAAACTCATCTTCTCCATCAGTGTATGTTTGGTAGGAGGTCCTTGAAACCTCCGTTAGAACTTTACTCTCCTCGAGGCCGAGCCTCAGTGCCCTTGTTTAAGAAAACAACACTTCACATCGACCTCTCCTCCGACTCCGAACCCAACTCACCTTCTTCTTCCACAATGGCTCAACCAGTTGGGGAAGAGAACAATCTGGAGCACCAGCTCCAGCGACTCAATGACCTCTTCCAGAACTTTGTGCACCCACCGCAGCGTCCTATGATGCGGGACCATTGTAATCCTGCTGCGGTGGCTATTGAGCCTCGAGTCAGAATCCCGACTGGAGGACCTGATTCTGAATTAAAGCCCAATATGATTCATGCCATACCTAAATTTCATGGGCTTAATTTTGAAGACCCCTTCCAGCACATCAAATAGCTAAAGCATCTGGCCCAGACTTTTGGGTCAGATGCGCAAAATCGGGATATTCTCCTTATGAAGATGTTCTCCTTCTCCCTTATGGACAAGGCCTCTCATTGGTACCAAACACAGACCTGGCTGATCAACAATTGGGAAGAACTTCAGTCTGAGTTCTTAAAGAAGTTTTTTCCCGTTGGTCGGACCAATGCCTTGCGCCATCAGATTATCCACTTCACTCAGCAAACGGGAGAACCTCTCCATGAGGCATGGGATCGCTTTCAGGATCTCATGAGAAAGTGCCCCCATCATGGAGTTCCTAAATGGGAACAAGTCCAGTCTTTTTACCAGGGACTCTGTGAGGATATTAGGCTTTTCGTCAATGCAACTTACGGAGGAAATATCATGAGTCAGCATAAGAACACCGTGTGGGAGATTCTCGAAAATATGTGTGAGAACTCCATCAATAATGACTCCATGAGATTATTCGACAGGACGAATACCTGCGCATCGACGAACCTTAGGGGAGCACATGAAACGCAGGGCTTGTCCGCATCAGTCGACCTGGAATTGATGGCCAGTCGATTAGACAAGATCTCTATCATTGAGAAGAAGGTGGATGAGTTGACTCAGCACTTGCAGCGGGCCACCTCTGCGCATAGTTCCTTTGCACAGCCTCCTTCCACACGGGAGACTGTGCAAAACATTCTCCACCAACCTTCTCCTGGGATGGATCCATATCCACCCTCATCTGATTCTCAGATGGGAGGATCCTCTGATCCTTTCTATACTAGCCAGGGGAATTCCATTCCCCCATTCTCTGACTCTTTGGAGGTTCCTCAGACCTGCGAGGACCTCAACGCCATCCAGAATGATCCATTTTCCAATACCTACAATCTTGGATGGCGAAACCATCCCAACTTCCAGTGGGCAGGAAATTCCCAAACTCAAAGACCACCCTTTCAGCCCCGTCCACAACCACTTTGTCCTTACTAGTCGCCTCAGCCTCGGCCCAACCCTACTTATCCATCAGGGCCTAATCAAGACCAAATGTCCCTCATCCTTCAAACTCTGGCTGACATTCAGAGAACGAATGCAGCTATTCAGAAGCAACACAAGGACAAACTCACAGAGGTTAGAAATCAACTGGCTTAGTTGGCAAATTCTTGCCAACTAAGCACACTTCCTTCCCAACCTCTTCCTAACCCTAATAACGTGCTGACTCAGCGGCACGTTATGAACCCAAACTCGGGCCAAGCACACATGATTTATTAGGCCCCCTCTGTTCCTTCACCTGACTGGATGGAGGCTTCCACTTCTTATGCGGGCTATCAGCAGCAACCCATCCTATCCAACCCTGACCAAAACCAGGCAGGACTGAATTCTGTAACGACCCGTAGTGGTAAGGAGACCCAAGATCCACCCCATCCAAACCACTCCAAGCCTGGTAGTGATCCCAGCCCTAGGACAGTAATCCAGGACGTTCCTATCCCCATCCCAGATCAAAGACCTGGACCTATCCTAGAAGAACCAACCAAGGTTCCATTTCTCGAGGCCTTGACCAAGGGAAAGAAGACAACCAAGCCCGTGGCACCAGAGGAGGACCTGGTCAAGCTCTTTGAGCAGGTCCAAATAAACATCCCCTTAATGGATGCAATTCGCCACGTACCGGCTTACGCACAATTCTTAAAGAATGTGTGTACACCTCAACTTAAGCTGCGAACCAAGAGTGGGAGTCCAATTGTACTATTAGAGCAAGCCAGCTCTGTAATCCTAAGTAGACTCCCACCCAAGGCAAAAGATCCTGGTACTCCCCTGATTTCCTGCAAAATAGGTGAAACCCAATGTGACAGAGTATTGCTAGATTTGGGTGCTTCCATAAATCTGATACCCACGTCCTTACTTAAACACCTAGAAGAATCTGACCTAAAACCAACTGAGGTGACACTACAGTTAGCAGATCGATCTATAAAGTCACCTAAAGGGATTCTTGAGGATGTTATTGTAAGAGTGCGGGACTTCTATTTTCCTGTAGACTTTATAATCTTGGACATGGACGCACCTAAAAGCCCTAGGGATACACCGATCATTCTAGGGAGACCTTTCCTGGCTACTGCTAGAGCCAACATCAGTTGTGAGGAGGGCCAAATAGAGCTGAAATTTGAAAATCAAACCCTCAAAATTGATATATTTAAGGCCTAACAAGGAATCAATTGCGGTGCCATCGAGCAAATCTGTGATATTACGGCTCTGGTTGATGAAACACATTTTGAGAATGACCTGATTATGCCTCATCAACCACAGAAAGATCTTGAACTGCAATTAGAGGAGTCAGATCCCGATTCAGACAAGCCCATAACTCCTATCCTTGAACCTCACACTTACCCTGAACCACCCGCTGCTGCTGATAACCCCATCCTCGAACTGAAACCCCTTCCCGATCATTTGAAATACATCTTTTTGGGTTCTAATCAGACTCTTCCTGTGATTATAAATTCCAAGCTCACTCCTGATCAGGAATCCCGTTTGATTGCTGTTCTCCAGCAACATCGCAGAGCCATTGGGTGGACTCTCGATGATTTGACTGGAATAAGTCCCTCTTATTGCACACACCATATTTATTCAGAAGAGGGAGAACGACCTTTCCGTGAGATGCAGAGGTGTTTAAACCCCAATCTGTAGGAGGTCGTGAAAAAGGAGATCATCAAGTGGTTAGATGCAGGGATCATCTACCCGATCTCCGACAGTCGTTGGGTGAGCCCAATTCAGGTTGTGCTTAAAAAGGCAGGGCTCACCACCATTACGACTGAAATCAGAGAAGTCATACCTACCCGATTAGCCAACTCGTGGAGAGTCTGCATAGATTACCGATGACTCAATTCCTCCACGAAGAAGGATCATTTCCCACTACCTTTCATTGATCAGATTCTCGAGAAATTAGCGGGAAATCGATTCTTCTGCTTTCTTGACGGGTACTCCAGTTATAACCAAGTTGCTATTCATCCTGAAGACCAAGAGAAGACCACGTTCACCTGCCCCTTCGGAACTTACGCATTTCGAAGGATGCCTTTCGGTCTCTGCAATGCACCCGCGACTTTTCAGCGGTGCATGCTTACCATATTCTCTGATATGGTAGGTGATTATTTGGAAGTCTTCATGGATGACTTCTCAGTTTTCGGGGCATCATTTGATGATTGCCTCCAGCACTTGGTTCATATACTCAGGCGTTGCATCGACGTTAATTTGGTTCTTTCCTAGGAAAAGAGCCATTTTATGGTACCTGAGGGGATCGTCCTAGGACATCTGATTTCTGAGAAGGGCATCCAAGTGGATCGAGCTAAGGTTGATCTAATTTCTCGTCTTCCTATGCCTAGCTCGATCAGGGACATCCACTCTTTCCTGGGGCACATCAGCTTTTACCGTCATTTCATTCCTGATTTTTCGAAAATCACGTGCCCCCTGACTATTCTTCTCTCTAAGGATGTACCCTTTGAGATCTCCAAGGAATGCACACAAGCCTTTGAGAACCTCCGTGACCGAGTCACCCAGGCCCTGATCCTATATAATCCCCTGATTGGTCTCAACACTTTGAGATTATGTGTGATGCATCTGATTTCGCTGTAGGAGTGGTTCTGGGGTAGAAAGTTGACGGGAAACCCGTGGTCATCTACTACGTTAGCAAGACACTTGATGAGGCTCAGCGTAACTACACAGTTACGGAGAAAGAGCTGCTAGCCGTAGTATTTGCCCTTGAAAAATTTCGATCTTATCTCCTGGGTTCCTATGTCATCATCTACTCGGACCATACGGCTATGAGGCATCTCCTTACCAAGAAGGATGTGAAGCCTCGACTAATCCGATGAATCTTGCTGTTGCAAGAATTCGACCTCGAGATTCGCGACAAGGCGGGAAGACAAAATGTGGTAGCTGACCATTTGTCTCGCCTTCCTTCGAGATCATCAACCCTTCTAGACCCATCACGGAGCATTTCCCTGATGAGCACCTGCTGACTATTGGTACTAGACTTCCATGGTTTGCTAATATATAGTAAACTACTTGGCATCTCATCAGATCCCGTCTGATTGGCCAAAGGCCAAGAAAGACAAATTACGCTCTGATGCCAAGTACTACATTTGGGAAGATCCGTACCTCCTCCGCATAGGTGCCGACCAAATCATCCGGAGATGTGTCCTAGAGGGTGAAATTAATGATATTCTCTCATTCTGCCATGACCAGGCATGCGGTAGCCACTTCTCTGGGCACAAAACCGCATCGAAAATCCTCCAGTGTGGCTTTTATTGGCCCACTCTGTTCAAGGACGCATACAATCACTATAAGGCATGCAGTTGTTGCCAAACTTTGGGAAACATGAGCCATCGCTACATGATGCCTTTGCAGCCGATTCTCGTATGCAAAATCTTTGATG
Organism: Thalassia testudinum; assembly: GCA_037157565.1. Classification (NCBI taxonomy): domain Eukaryota; kingdom Viridiplantae; phylum Streptophyta; class Magnoliopsida; order Alismatales; family Hydrocharitaceae; genus Thalassia; species Thalassia testudinum. The sequence continues at coordinate 43,575,321 of JAZHRO010000030.1, forward strand.
TTTGGGGGATTGATTTTATGGGCCCTTTTCCTGTTTCGGATGGTTTCGAGTACATTCTGCTGGCTGTGGACTACGTGTCCAAATGGATCGAAGCCATATCGACCCGAACCTGTGATCATAAAATCGTTTTCAAATTCATTCATCACAATATCTTCTCACGGTTCGGGATTCCTCGTGCTGTCATTTCTGACGGGGGGACTCATTTCACGAATGCTCAGTTCAGGTCACTGACGACCAAATACGGGGTGTCTCACCGAGTCTCCACTCGTTATCACCCCCAGACTAATGGTCTAGTTGAGCTATCAAATCGAGAGATTAAGAAAATCCTGCAGGTCACTGTTCGGCCTGACAGGAAGGACTGGTCGTCCTGACTTCCGGAAGCTTTGTGGGCCTATAGGACCGCCCACAAAACCCAATTAGGCATGTCTCCCTTTAGACTGGTGTACGGGAAGGCGTGTCACCTCCCGTCGAACTAGAACACAAAGCCTATTGGGCAGTACGGAGCTATAATCTAGATCTTTCTAAGGCTGGAACCCACAGAAAGCTTCAAATCAGCGAGATCGATGAATTACGCCTTGATGCGTCCAAGAACTCATGAATCTACAAGGAGCGGGTTAAAGCCTTCCACGACAAGCACATCCCTAGAAAGATCTTTCATCCTGGTCAGAAGGTCCTACTCCTTGATGCCCGACTTAAACTCTTCCCTGGGAAGCTGCGATCCAAATGGGTCGGACCATACTTGGTCCGACAGGTTTTTGGAAATGGAGCTGTCGAAATCAATCCGCTCAGCTATGATTCCGAACCTTTCATCGTGAATGGTCAGAGACTCAAACCGTTCATTGATGTAACCTCTACTGATTTGGCTGAATCATCATTTATCCTCCATTTTCCCTAAGCATATTGCACCCAGCCGCTGGCGTAAAACTCAGCGCTCAACGGGAGGCAGCCCGTCATTCTCTTTGAAAAAACCTAAAACCTTTTCTGACACCTTTTTGCACTTAAGGTTCACCCTTTAGGATAGCCGACTCCACCTCAGGTGCTTGCACCTGAGATTAGAAATCGTCTGCAACTGTCACCCCGACCCATTCACTCATCAAAACATCTGTCCTAATGTATGAACTAAGTTGAATAAAAACCCTCCTAAGTTACAATGAGGACATTGCAAATCTTAGGCATGGGGGGGTTTGAAAGTGCAAATCTTGCAAGGTTTTAAATAGAAAAATTCACATATGCCAAAAACACCATAAAAATTAAAAAAATTTTTGAAAAAGAATAATAAAATGAAAGGAGGAAAGAAATTTTGTGGACTTTACAAAGGAGGAAGAGAAAAAGGAACAAAATGAAAAGAAGGAGCACAAAATGAAAGAAAAATGATAGTCATTAGTAAGAAATTAAGGAATTAACCTAAGTTTTAGACCCCATTCAGGAAAAGAAATGAGAAGTGCATAGTGAGATTAGTAAGAATGCGAACCTTAGGCATTCTTGGATAGACTCTTAGTACCCATTAAGATCTAGACATTCCTCAGGAGGTTGAAGAAAATGAAAAGCTTAAGTATTAGGTTCAAGGCTTAGGGAGTATTTGGCCTCGTTAACTAACTTTTGGCTTACGGGACTCAGTAACCTAAGCACCCTAACTTCACACACAGCCTGATTCAGTGAGCATAAAAATCAAAATCACGCAGAAGCGTTGCAAAAATTCTGAAAATGACACCTAGAGTAGGAGCGGCCGATCAACACAAGTTGATTTGGACGAGTTCCCAGCGCGGAGAGGTGGGAAATTCCCCTCGAAGATGCGTAACAAAATATCAACTCCTCGGTGCTTGTCTCTTAAGATATTTACATATCCTACTGGGGGCATGTAAGCACTCTGCTGGCTCAGATTCCATGGATGGCATTATCACGAAATGTCAATTGCCAGGGTTTGAATTCAGCCACGGAACACCATGGATGGGATTATCTCGAAATCTCAACAGCCAGGGTTCTGGGGGTTACCATGGGCGATGTTATCTCGAAGCATCGATTTCCAGGAACCCTTGAGGATTGATGATGGGGACAAGGAATCTGATACAGACCATGTTGAAAAGCCAATCCTAAGCTAGAATTAAAAAGAAAAAGAGAGAGAAAACTCTCCAAACATATAAATCTTCTACCTCTCTCTCTTAAAAAATGCACTACGAACTGAGCCAGGGCTAAAATTATCTCAAGCACGGGTGCTTTAACCACAAAGTCCAATAAACCTTAGGTTAGTTCTTGTAGGCCTTAAAAACCTTTATTAAGGACTGATGCAGAGGCTAGACAGATCTGGATCTTGGTTGGTACTAGAGTACCTTTTTGGCCTGTGGTTGACATTCTGACTTAATCTAGGTTGCAAAAGAAAAAACACTTATCTGAAATCATCAAGAACTTCATGGTCTAGAATAATGGTTGAAACCTTAAATTTTTGCTAAGGGACTAGCAAAAGCTAGGGATGGGGGTATGATGAGAACCTCATCATGAACCCTAACTAGCACAATCTAATCCAAATATGTGTGAAAAAGCTCCTACAAAACCCAAAGAGAGGCTTAACTCAGAGAATTCTGAGTTAAAGAATAAAATAAATCATCAGGGGTAAAACTGTAATTTGACCAATGCAGTATGCGAATAGGATAATTAAGGGTCCAAACACATATCAAACAAGCTTAACAATGAGGGAAGTGGGATGATCTGATCTGAAAAGGGTTATAACAACTTCTAGGAATTAAATGACATTTTGTAACCCTAAAACAAATCCACTTCAATTCACAAGGTTTGAGGTAGGATAAAAATCAACTAAATCCTCTAAAATTCATATAAAAATATTCCTTAGGGTTTAGAATCTTCAATTTTGCCTTTGAAACCTATTTTGACCTAAAATGAGAACCATGCCCAACTAATGAATTAATTTGGGTTTTTGTGCAAATTGACCGGTCAAACATGATCCAACCTGAAATCAAAATTTACCATTAAAATCCTTATATTCAAATTAGTCTGGTATAAAAACTTGAGCCTAATAAAAGACCATCTTGACCGACTTTACAAATTGATCCTCTTTATTTACTTTTTGACCCTTATCTTTTGAAACCCTTACGTTTAGGCCTTCAACTTCTCGTCGTTCTTTGCAGAACGGTCCTCCCTGCCACTCCTGCGCAATGCCATGCCTTCGGTGACCTTGCACGGAGGATGGTACCACGCAGGGCAGTGCGACCGTCCTCTAGAACAGACGGGGGGTTCCCTGCGACATCCTCTGTCGCAGGGACCCTCCCCTGCCCTCTGCCATCAACCATGCCTCTCGTGCGAACGCACGAGAGGCATGGGTATCCTCTCCGGCCCTTCTCCAGCAAGGCTGACACATCGCCACCTCGGTCCCCTCTCCGCGCCAAGGTCTTTATAAGGAGCGACAAGGTCTGCCGACTCCTTCAAGCTTCCTCTGGCGGAGAATTACCTCGCACTTCATCTCTTCCTCCTCCGGTCAGAGCGCCCGAAGCTTCCGGTGATCTTCTCCTCCTCCTCGTCGCTCTGCAGCCCTACTTGTAGCAGAGTTTACTCTGCCCTGTCATCCTGGGCATCTTCGTCCTCAGCTCTGTCAGAATCAAGAGATAAATGCTCCTAAATGATCACCTGAGGATCATAATTCCACTCTAATCAGATTTGATAAGAAGATATAAAAACATGGTTAATTCTGTTATTTTAACAACACATCACAAATGTAGATTAACTACGGGGTTAATTAAAGGTCAATTGAGCATAAAAGAGTAAAAATTAGGTCAACATTGACTGAATCAGGGTTTCACGTATTTCGAAGGTAAAAACATTATTGAATACCCTAATTATTAGCACCACTTAAATTTGAAAGGTTTTATCTAGGATAAAATCAATAGAAATCTTCTAAAATTTATAGAAAAATATTATAAGAGGTTTGGTACCTTTGGTTTGACCATCTGAACTCATTTTGACCAAGAATAGAATTTTAGATAAGAATTTATCTTAATTTGGACTTCTGCACAATTTACCCTGTTAAACGTAGTAAAAACTCAAATCCAAGTTTACCACTAAATTCCTTGGGTCCAAATTAGGTTAACACCAAAATTTGGGCCCAATCAAAGTTCATCTTGACCTAGTTTACTTTTTAGCCCTTAGAAACTCTATTTCTTACACTTAGACTCCAGGTTTCAAGTTTATTACCAAGAGCCCCCTAACTTTGTCGTATTCCTTGCATTTAGGTCCCTTCCACCATGAATAGTGTGAATAATATCAACAAACCCAAAGGCCGAATCTTTGGAAGAGGATTTCTCCTGCAACTCAAGATCAAATCCCTCCAGACTTGAGGACTTGATCCTGAGTTGATCCCCTTCCAATTGCACCAAACCTCATGCCCTGATTTGGAGCAAGGAGCTCTCACCAAGCTTGTGAAATCAACGATTTTATGTTTCCAAAATCATGAATCATATTCACGAATTTCTCTAATTTGAGCTCGCAATTGATCTCTATATAAGCTCCATGATGTTCGGCAGTCAGAATTAGCTAGGCTTTAGGCCAGAATACCTCTTCCTCCCCTTCGATCATCTTCGACCTCAAGTTCGGCAACTCTCTCACTCTCCTTCCTCCGTGCATCCAACGATCAAATTGGAAGCACCTTCCTCGTCTTCTTCCGACGACAGCTGACCAAAGCTCTGTCCCTTTCAACCCCTTCTTCGTCACCGTTCCTCCCATCGGAGAAATTCATCTCTCCCACGTCTAGCAAGGCACACCGGCATGGAAACTTCTCCCTTTCGTCCAATAGATAGTCTCTCACACTTCCTCTCTCTCCCTAGCTTCGATTCCAACCCTCATCTTCCCAATTCAACCGCAAGACCACCGTCTCCCCCTTCGTCTTCTTCGCGGTCGACAAAGCTCCGGTGAGCTTCATCCGGTCGCTATACTCGACCAAACTCACAACTGCCACCACCAAAATCTTCCACTCACCTTCGCGAGTAAAATCCCTAAACCTATTAGGACTTCCACTCACTCCACACACTCCCCGAACACACCCACCACCACATGACATTATTGGCTTCGCGCGAACTCCACACACCTCCAATCACCTCATCGCCACCACCGTTGAACTCCTTGACTCACGGCGACTCTTGTGAACCTACTAATTGGGGCATTTACCCTGTATTTTGATGATCAGGTACTTGCCGCCATCGATGACAACTCTGCCTCCGGCTGTCATCGCCATCATTGCCACCCTCTATCATGGACTAAAGCTGAGAAGCCCTCTAGGCTTCTAATTGAAAGAACAGAACTCAGCAACAGTTTCGATTCGAAGCTCGAAACCCAGTTGCAACGCACGAAGGAAGCAATGGAGAAGAGGACACTAATCAGTGCCGCATCGTGGACATCAAACTCCGAGCAATGCATAAATTGATTTCGTGCTATAGGCTTACCGCCTCTTACATGGGAGTGAGGTCCCCTCACTCTCTCTCTCCACACCTCACCCACGACCACTGCCCGCAGATCTGGTCCCCCATATTCGACTTGATAACTCTATTAAAGATCTGATTAGGAAAAGAAAGGAAGGTTGTTGAGGAGGGAAGGGGGACGTTTTGCCTCGAGATACGTGCACACACGCCCGACGCTTAGCGAATTTCTATGTTGCTTTAGCTGTTGAGGCTTGGTAACTTTAATTCGTCTACCTTACATGCCTGACATCTGATAGTGGTTGATTTGAGGTACTATAGAAATATTTGATGCTGTGCTGACGTGGTTAAGTGATTTAAGACCACTGTTGAGATATTTGGCTGTGAATTGAGATTGAGAGTTGACGTTGGGATTCGTGCTTGATTGGGATCAAAATGGTGATTCAAATCACCATTTTTTTTTATCTTCAATTAGATTCTTTTTGTCCCATTGATTTGTGAGATATAATTGGCTACTAATTGAATATATTTTTGAGGATTATTTGTTGCATATCTTCCTTGTGATTAATTATTGTGCTCATTGTTTATTATTGCAACTAGTGTTTGAATTCCATATTTACTTCCCATGAACGATGTCGAAACTCACACTTTTTCGAGCATTATAAATTTAAATATTGTTGCGATTTTTGTCACTATACTACAATGCGATATTTTTACAACAATTTTCAACGCAATGTAGCGATGTTTGGTGCCAATAGCATATGTTGTATAATCTACTTGTAAACTGCATGAATTGTGATGGAAGCACCAACATCTTTGGAGTATGGTAATGAAATGTTGTGCTTAGCAGTTAATTGCATGCTAACTCTTCTTCCATTATTGTGAACCTTGATAATGATACGCATGTTAATTTTTGCGGGATAAAACTCATGTGGAATAACGTAACCATACAATGACTTCTAATGGTGTGGATGCCAGTAGCACTTACACCGCCTTCTCTTCACTTGGTGCGAATGTCATTTCATCCACGGTGAATCATTACATTGGTGCCATCAGTAGCAATGATAAATTACCCATTGGTAGTAGCCCTAACAATGGTGGCCCCGCAACACTGCGAAATACCACTTATTGCACAAGTTATGACCCTTAAAGGAAATTGAAGAATGATTTCACCGATTGAAATGTATTTCCTTGTTAGCCAATTGGTGTTGGTGGCATCCAATAGATGTACACGTGAAATGTTTGTGTATTTGTATTTATCATTTGATGGTGCCATTGGTAGCAGACAAAAAAGCTACATCCAACGCAAAGCATTGCATTAGGTGGTCGCACTAATGGTAAATTAGTGGGATGGAATGATCCTTATTCTTGCATTCATTTTTCACCAAATGTAATTACGTTACAAACATAGGTCTCTCATGTATTGTACTTCCTTAAGCAGTGCTCGATGCTTAGGGCAAAAGTTAATGACAACGTCAAAATGCATATACCTTCTAATATTGGTGGCACCATTAGGGGATAAATTTCAATGTTAACACTTCTTTTCGACTAGTTCTTTTAGAAAAACCTAACATGGTGAGGTTGCCATCACCATCCCATTATAAGCTGTCACCTTCTTAGTCACCTAGTGCCGATGGCATTGGATGGATCTATAGCTGTTAGTGGATGGTGCTGTTGGCACCAGACATAAGAAGGTGCTTAACAACGCTCATGCAACAATAAAGAAAAACCTCACAACGCCAATTAAAGAGCATGGTCACATAGGTAAGTGTTATCGTCCTACCATTACTTGGCTCAATGATGCCACTTGTCTCGAGTTGACCGACAATTTCTTATTTGAATTCAAACGAGGGTAGTAATTGACCAAAACTCACTATCTCAAACACAACTCCTCTCATTAACTGGCACAAAAAAAGTAGTAGGATAATAAGGACTTAAGTGACCATTAATTAAGCAAACCTTATCTTAAAGGGGAAATCGAACCACATGGAACTTATCCACCAAATACACCGCCTCGCTCTAAGCGAGGCTTTCACAAATAAGGGATCTTTCACACCATTGACATGCATAACCTGCAACCAAACTTTCCAAAATCGCGTAAGGTGGACATAGATGGTAGGATTGGGAACCAATAGCAATAACTGACGAGGTTCAAAATCGTATTCAAACACAAGCAAGGAGGGTAAATATCTAAGCACATTTCCCAACCGTACATCATTTCCCTACCTTCTCCTTTTGGAAACCTTAATATCTATTAATAGTCAATTAGGGCATTCAAATTCATGAGAAAGCATTTTCCTTCAAGATCCTCATCTCTAATCTTTGGCCAGACGATGGATGAGCAAGCACACCTCGATAATGTTGCTTCCCAATCGAAGGTCCGCGTTGCCGCCAGCACCTTGGCTAGATTGAGGCATTGTTACAACTCGATTCCTAGATCCCTACGGACCCGAGATCGGCTCGCCTCGACTAATCCTAAGACCTATTCGTCCAACAAGAAATAAGCAAAAGTAGGAAAGTAAACCACACTCACATATGTAATATAACTAAGCAGAATAAACGTACAAAACAGTAAAGGAAAATAAATCTGTTGTTTCAGTACATTCCACCACAACAACAAAAACAACGGAAAGCGGAAGTAAACAGTAGAAGCAGAACGGTAACTAAAAGTCCATTACTTACTACAACGTAGAGAAAAGAAAAGGAAGTACTGAAGAAAACTATGGCTAGGCTCGACTGGGCCTTGCACCCTCCGCAGTTGGAAGCTCGGGCTGCTCAACTCCTGGTCCTGAATAGTGTTATGAAAAGACAGAGTCAGCGAACGCTGAGTAGAGTGGTATCTATATTATCTAAGTATAAAACAGTAAAAGCAACAGGTTTAATTCTCATTCCTATTTATATGTTTTATATATATTTCTGTTTCACCCATTCTCTCAAGCATCCAGATATTCTTGATCTTGCATGTTCCTCGTGAGAACGATCTTGATTGTAGTCTTTTCCGTAGAGTAGAAGGTACACGTGGTGCTCTCCTGGCCGGGAGAGTCCCCCGTGGTAATCCTACACCCAGTCAACCACCCCAAGGTCACTGTCAAGACGTAGCGGTGACTACGACACGCGTGATAAGTGCACAGGTAGCTACCCCGCACTTATACACAGTCAGTCGTTTCCACTAACGGGTACGCCCCAAAGCACAACACGGAATAGTATAGGGCATTGCCCTCTCAGAACAGGGGTCTCGCCCCTCCACAGTCCGCGCACCTCGTCAGACTACCCCGGTTTGCCCAGATGGCCTAACAAGTCAGTGTAGGGTGGCTAGCTGAATCCCGGGCCCTGTGGGGTGACTAACTCCTTCCCTACACTAGTAGCTCACCCCGATACCACGTACATGAGGGCCAACAGGAGTCGGAGTAGAGTGGTCAATCCTAACCCTGAGTCTCAACCCAAGGGAGGCTAGCTCCGCTCTACACAAAAGGGGACATCTGCTCTCCTTCATACCATGTACTCAAGGGCCAGCGCACTTCCCGTCTACATTCTAGGTTTCCGTCTATCCATAGGAGTTCTACTCCTAATTCCCCGTAGGGTTCACCTCATTTATTTTAATCCAGATTTCACCTTTCACAATTCATTTCTCATCCATATACAGGCAGCTCGTGTTTTAATAATTTGATACATGCAATTGGTGATTTCATAGGTAATTGTTCATTAATTACAGGCAACTCATATTCTAACAGGAAACTCACAATTATAATACAGGCAATTGCTAGCAACTTATCTCAATCATGCATGTAAGTACATCATACAGTACAAACGGTTCATTTATTTCTCTACCCTAGGGTTTATGCCACATCCTAGGGTTCCATTCGACTATTTCCACAAGCACATTCTTATTTAAAAATTATTAACGAAATTAAACCACTTTACCAGGCAATACGGGAGTAATAGGGGCTCGAATGGCAGATCCAGGCATCTTTGCGAGCCCCAAACACGTAATAGGATGAAACCCTACACCAGGGAATATATCACAAAATGAGAGTTCAGAACAGTGTACAAAAGAATCTAGTACGTAGAGGAACTCGCAAGGAAAGTGCAGGTATTTCATTTGCATAAAACGGACCCCGATCGGACCCTAAACGGGTCAAAAACGTGCCTACTGTTCAAAATTAGACGTCTGAGAATAATCCCAGATGTCTTAAAAGGCATCAGATCTTACCTTAAGTTCCTGCGGTATCCTTAGACATCCAAACCTTCTCTGCGATCATCTGAAAGTAGTTATAGACGTCGAACAATACCTCCGGTCGTCTGGACGCACCTCCAGACATCTGGTGATGTGTTCAGATGTCCAAAAGCATATGGGAAAGCGTTTCGCGCTCCTTCCCAATGCTGCACCTACGTACGAAATTGCAGGCACGGTCAGCCGACAAATACCCCTGCTGTAAAGACTCGTCCCACTTGTAGCCTTTTAAGATGTTTGGAGTGTTAGTCAAACGTCTGGACCCTTTCCCAGACGTCTGGAAATTAAAATTTTGTATGCTTTTTGCATTATGCGCCCGGGCGGCACGCAAAACTCTCCTTTCTCTTTCCTTCTTCCTTTCCTCTTGCTGAACCCTAACCCCCAACTTTATAAAAGCCACCCTCCCCCTCCTCTCCTCTCCACTCCACACACCACCATCTCCACCTTCAGAGCACGGCGAAGCGGCGAGAGGAGGTGAGAGAGGGAGAGTGCGTAAGAGCGAGGAGGAGAGTGCGTAAGGAGGAGGAGGCCGAGGTCGAGAGCTTCGTGGAAGCTCGTCAGAGCTCGCACGGCCATCACGGCGCATGCAGGAGGAGGGAGTCCGAAGCATCATCCTCGACCACCTGCAGTAGCTGGAGCTACGGTGGAGCGCGACGAGGAGAGCTGGGAGCGCGGTCTGATACTGGAATTTTTCCAGTATCAGACGTCTAGAGTGCACTCCGGACGACTGACTGGATGTTTGGAGTTGGGACCCGACGATCGAAAGCACCTATATCGCGAAGGTACGTTCTCTTCGCGGTTACGGCCATGCAGGCCACATCGCAGAGGATTTGCTTGGCTAATTTAGGGTGGTTGCTCTGTCGTACGGAGGAGCAGCCTTGCGAAGGTGCGCGGAATGCCTTTCCATTCACTTTCGGACATCTGGACAGCTTACCAGACGACTGGAGGTGCATCCAGATAACCGGAGGACTAGTCAAACATCTAGAACTGCTTTCAGACGGTCGTAAGAGAGTCCTGGACGTCTAAGATCACCGCAGGAGCTTGAGGTGAGATTCTGTAACTTTTAAGACGTTTGGACTTGTTTCCAAACATCTGATTTTGGTCAGTAGACACGTTTTTGACCCGTTTGGGGTCCGATCGAGATTCGTTTTACGCAATTGAAGTATATGTGGTTTCCTTGCGAGTTTCTCTATGTGTTAGAAACCTTTATACAATGTTCTGAATCTTCCTTTGTGATGTGTTTCTTGGTTTAGGGTTTCGACCTGCTGCGTGTTTAGGGCTCGCAGAGGTGCTGGATTTGCGGTTCAAGCCCCCATTACTCCCGGATTGTCTAGTAGAGTGGTCCACCCCTATTAATCTCATTAAACAGAATGTATCTGTGAAATTAACCAACTGGAAACCTAGGATGTGGCATAAACCCTAGGACAGAGAAATGAATAAAACAAATTGTTCTGCATGATTGTATTTGCATACGTGAATGAGTTAAACTGCTAACCATTGTCTGTAATAAAGTATGAGCTGCCTATTAGAATATGAGCTGCCTGAGATAACTGAACAATTACCTGTAAAATCATTAGTTGCATGTATTAAATTGTGGAAATACAAGCTGTGCATAAACAAGAATTGAATGGTGAATGATGGAATATGGATCGGAACAACGTGGTGAACATGAGCATGAACACTACGGGGAGTTACGAGTAGAGCTCTTGTGGTTAGATGGAAAATCTGGAATGTGGACGGTAAGTGTGCTAGCCCTTGAGTATGTGGTATCAAGGAGAGCGGTTGTCCCCTTTTGTGTAGAGCGGAGCTAGCCGTCCTTGGGTTGGGACCCGAGGTTAGTATTGGCCACTCTACACCGACTTCTGTTGGCCCTCGTGTACACGGTACCGAGGCAAGCTACTAGTGTAGGGAGGGAGCTAGCCACCCCACGGGGCTCGGGGTTCAGCTAGCCACCTTACACCGACTTGTTAGGCCCTCTGGGCAAACCGGGGTAGTCAGACGAGGGTGCGCAGACTGTGGAGGGGCGAGACTCCTGTTTGATTCTGAGGGGCTAGACCCCTGTTTCTGAGAGGGCTAGGTCCTATACTGTTCCGTGCTGTACTTTGGGCGTACCCGCTAGCGAAAACGACTGACCGCGTGTTAGTGTAGGGTAGCTACCCGTGCGCTTATCATGTGTGCCGTAGTCACCGCTACATCTTGATAGTGACCTCGGGGTGGTTGACTGAGTGTAAGACTACCACGGGGGACTCTTATGGCCAGGAGAGCACCACGTGTACCTTCTACTCTTTGGAAAAGACTGCAATCAAGATCATTCCCACGAGGAACATGCAAGATCAAGAAAAATATGAAAGTTGACAAAAATGGGTGAAAAGGAAATTACCTGTAAAATAAAATGACTAGAAAAGATAATCATACCTATTACTTTTACTGCTTTAGATAGTATAGTTATCACTCTACTCAACGTTCGCTAACTCTGTCTTTCCTTACCACTATTCAGGACCAGGAGTTTAGCAGCCAAAGCTTCCGGCTGCGGAGGGTGCTGAGCCCAATCGAGCCCAGCTATAGTTTTCTACACTCTTTGTTGTACCCTCTTTATTGTTGTAGTGAGTTTCAGACTTTTAGTTACTGCTCTTGTTACTGTTGCTTTCGTTTCCATTGTTCCTGTGTTGTGGTGGTAAGTATTGGAATAGCAGCTTTTACTTTCCTTTACTGCTTGTACATTTTTACTGCTTAGTTATATTGCATATGTGAATGTGGTTTATTTTCCTGCTTTTTGATTATTTCTTGTTGGACTACTAGGTCTTGAGATTAGTCGAGGCGAGCCGGTCTCGGGTCCTGTAGGGATTCGGGAACCGGGTCGTAACACCTACGCTGCGATATGCATGGCGCAGGGAGATACGTACCTTGCGATAAAGGTGCTTTCAAACGTCTGGCCTTAGCTCCATACGTCCAGGTACCCCGCTAGTCGTCTGGACTCCACTCCAGACATCTGATATTGGAAAACTTCCAGTATCAGGAACTCGTAGCTCTCTCTGCTCACTCCGCCTTGCGCTGCAGCAGCTCCAGCCGCTGCAGAGGACCGGGAGGCCTCCTCCCCAAGCCCTCTCCTCCTCCCGCGCACGCCCGCCAGTGGCCGTGCGAGCTCTGCCGAGCTTCCATTGAAGCCCCTCCAACCTTAGGCCTCCTCCTCCCGTGCTCTCCTCGCTCGCCCCCTCTCGCCACTCCCGCACAAGCACCGAAGGTGGTGGTGGCTGGTGTGTGGAGTGGAGAGGAGATAGGAGGGGGGGTTTAAATAGGAGATGTGGGGTTTATGGTTTGGGGAAGAACGAGGAAGGGAGAGAGAAGAGGACGGTTCTGCGTGCCGGCCACGTGTAGAGAGCAGTGTGCAGTACAAAAATTTCATTTTCAGATATCCAGGAACGAGTCCAGACGTCTGACTGAGACTCCAGACGTCTTAAAAGGCTAAAAGTGTGACGGGTCATTACATGCATGGATAGAGGGCAATGAATAGACTCACATTTATGAAGATATGGAGTAGAGGAGTTTGGAGCATGTGGAAGAGCAATCCCCACTCACACATGTCTACCATGATGATGCTTAAAGCACCGATGACAGAGAAAATCCTACCTCTGCAAAGGTAGAAGGAATCCTACACTAAAATCCTAGCTTAGTTGATGTATCCAACACGATTGACGACCGTGCTCGTAAATCTCTCCGCACCACCACAGGATACTTAGTTAATAGTTCATTTGGAACTTGGCTATAGATGCTCTTGGCATCTAGGTGATGCATAGCTAATAACTTCCTTATCAACTATCACTACTTGTTGGCATGCAATAGATAGGTGTCGTTGGCACCTTCGCTCAAGTGCCAAGGGTAGGTAGGTGCTTGCTTCTTTCATTTGGCACTAGAATATATAGGTGTTGGTAGTTGACTATAGTTTCCATTCGCATATCTTCATTGCGTCTGTTGATTTGATAATGTTAGATTTCTTTTGAATGGTGCATGGTTAGAATGGAGGTTACCATGCATGGAGCTATTAGCATTTGGAAAATGTGGATTTAATAAAAGTAGCTTCCTTGTGAAGTACACATTAGGTACTCTTGGCACCTCCTATTGGTACTTCCCATGCTAAATGGTTCAATTGGCATGTGACTATAGATGTTGTTGGCACCTAGCTAATGGGTACTTAATAATTTTGTCATCAACTAAGTCCGAGTACTTGTTAGCAGGGATAGATAGGTGTCATGTGCATTGTAAAGGTGTTGTTGGCACCTGGTGTTAGCTACTGTTGGCAGCTAGGGTTAGATACTACCAGCATCCTCCTGAATGTGAGAAGTTCGAGTTAGATGAAAGTGGGTGCTATTGGCATATGAAAGTAGGTCTATTGGCACCTACTATACGCAGATTTAATAACATTACCTTTGTTTTGAAGTAAAGGCACAATGGATGTTATCATTGGTGGTGTTGTTGGCAGTTGAAAGTAGGTGCTGTTAGCACCTACTATACATGGATTTAGTAACATTACCTTTGTTTTGAATGGACGCTAGAATAGAGGTTACAACGAATGGCAACCTACATTGGAGGTTAGAATGCACATTAGTACCTCAATATAGGTGTTGTCTCGTGTCTGATTCATAGGTACGGTTGACACTTGGAGTTAGGTGCTCTTGACACTTGGGATCATATGCTATTGGCATCGTCCTTAAGGTAAGAAGGTGCTATTGGGACCACTTATTTGTGCAGTTGCCATCTACAAAAGTTCTAATGGAAATAAATAACATTAAGGAAGGAGTAAGAAATATTAGTCAACAATATATTGGAAGCATCATCCAATTGAAAAAGCATGATAGACATATTAATCAGCAAAATAGACATAGGATGCACTACAAGTAAATACACATGACAATAACTCTTACACCTAAAGTAACAACAATAAAAAAGCATCACATAGAAAGTACGTTCAAGTGAATTAAGCATTCCAATAAACTATACTTGGGTATGTAGGAAATGGCAGAAGCATCAGAGAACCACTACCATCTACACAGCTCCTACATGCTAACTACGTCTCTAGTATTGGACACACATTCACTACAAGTACTCTTATCCTTTGTCTTTTGAGACTTCCTCACTGCCTTCACTTGTGCCTTCTCTCTAGCTAATTTTTCCTTTTCTTGGGGGCCTTCCTACATGCCTTACACGTTTTGAATTTATGATAGAACCATCTTTCAACCCTTTGTCTCCAACCTATAGATGACAAACATTTAAGCACAATAATTGGTGGTCATGCTCATCCGAAAACTCCGCCACATAATAGTTTATATTGAATAATCTTCAAAACCTCAACTTCTCAGACCATCGAGTTTTGCAAGTTACGTTCTTGTAGGGAGTGTCAGTAAGGCTATCAAGATCGCTTTCACACTTGCAGCAAGCACAAGTTTCTGTAGTAAGCAGTCCACCCTTAATTGATGTGTTCTTCTTGATAACACCAAACCTTCAACTATCTGTATAAAATACGTATGCATTGTAAAGTTAGTCATAAGTGGTGAAGGAGCAACCAACCCATATCTCCATAGAGAAGTGCGCAATAGATATAGGAATGATCACATTCCCTTTACACTCTGCATTTCCTTCTTACTATGTAAGTGAGGTTGAAGATAACCATTTACTGACTACAAAAACAAAAGGAAAATCCACACAAAATTGACAACTACGAATCATACTTTTGAGAGATTCTTTCCTAATAGCCACAATGATCACCATACAAAAATACTCATGTGTTGTCGGCACCACATAATTACAAATGATGGAAAAACGTACTCTCTATCACGTCATTCAATCTATTAAACAATAGCCTCTATTGCATGCCCTCACTCTAATAATGAGAGAGACGGTGTATCATACAATTTAAAACTTAGTTGCCTAAGTGATGATAAAACGCTACACGAAAAATATTATTCAACATCCTGCCTTGCATATAAATGAAAATTTCATCTCCATCAAGCCTACATCAAAGGAGATGTAGATTCTTTCCTACCAGGAGGGGGTGATGTAATAAAATGCGGAATAGAATATAAACAATCTCACAAAATACAATCACACAAAGTACACAAAGATTTTTAGGTGGAAACCCAAATCGAGTGAAAACCACCACCTAACCCTTTCGAGTTAGGATTTTCCGATCAACCAAGTTGATCAAAATCCACTAAATGAATCACTTTAAACGAGGGTGATTCAACATCAATTACAACCACGCTACAAGTACGAGGGTAGCGTTTCTCAACCCCTTCTCTTCACAAGAAGGATTTTGTCCTTCGAAGGAGACGGGAATTCGTAAAGCGAATACCCAACCAAATAACAAAGATAAAATAACAAATAATCCTATAGAGCCAACAAAGTAATTTTTAACCTAAGCTTCTATAGGAATTAGGAAACTCTCCTTTGCAAGGAGTGCATCGAATCGATAACGCGGGTGCGTGAGCCACACGACGGCGCAACGTCGCTCTCGTGAACTACGGCGGGAGAGCGGGTGCGCAACAGCTTGATGCTCTCTAGATGAAGAACTTGAGCTTGGAGAGCAAAAGCTTTTCTTCTTAGGATCAAGAGACACAAAAAGGTTTGAAAGTGTATTACAAAGTGTATTTTGGTGTCTCTAGGTGTGTGTTAGTGTGCAAGAGGTTCCTCTATATTTATAGAGGCCTTAGGAAGGCTTTGGAAGGCTTAGGAAAGGTTCCATAGCCGTTGGGAGCAAAGCCCAAAAGAATCAGGCCAAAATCAGGAACAATGATTGCACTGACAGGCTTACCAAACGTCTGATCTTGGCATCAGACGTCTGGAAGATCACTTTAAGACGTCTGGGAACAACATCAGACGTCTGATTTTAGGCGGGTTTCTTCCTGACTTGGATCAGATCTAAACAAGGTTCTAGTGCAAGTCCATCAGACGACATATAGGACGTCTGACACTATGTCTGGACGTCTGGAAACCTAGTTTTTCGTGGGAATGGATTTCCAAGAGAGTGTAACGGCTAGGAAATCTCTGAGAAGAGATTTTGGGTTAGCCGAGGCAAAACGGTTATTTATCAGATGTCTGGAAAGGCCTAAGGATGTCTGATAAGGCTCTAACAGTCATATCCTTGAGTGTTTGCTAAGTCAGCCAACGGTCCACTAATTGGATGTCTGGCAAAGTCATCAGACGTCTTTTAAGATGTCTGGTCTAAGGTCTGGACGTCTGATTTCATCAGACAAAACTGAGAAGTCCAGCCTAAATGTTATCAGACGTTTGAATCAACAGTCAGACGTCTTAAAATACATTATCAGACGTCTGATCTTGGAATTAGACGTCTGGAAATGCTGTTTGAACCTTATATTGGTTTTCTAAGTTCTCTACAGAAAATCTAAGTATCCTAGGGTTGTGCTGGTGTTCCTAGGACTACTGTTAGGGTACTTTGAGGTTCTTTAACATGAATCTAAGTAACAAAAATAAAGAGCAACAAAAGAAACGAAAAATACAACGAGTACAAGAGAAGGAAGTATATTCTATTCTTCATCTCCTTCCTTCTTCAATCCATCGCTTCTTGCGAATCTCCTCTGTTTTCCATTAAGCTCCTCCAATCCATCCTGTATGCGAGCTCGAACTCCGTCTGGTCACGTCTGCATTTGCAATTTGCCTGAAATCTAAGACTCCAAGTGTAAATGTTAAATGACACGTGTTTTGTTATCATCAAAACAAATGATCGTGGTGCTCTAGCACCAACAGGAGACACCTTCCATGTCAAGATATATTCGAAGAACTGATTAGAGGGTGTGGTTGACGAGGGAATATAGAAAACTAAATCTCCATCATAAAAACTACATAGGAAGGCAATATAATGGACAATCAATAAGATCGAAGAAGGTATTTTTTCCTACATTGACATCACTTTTAAAATGCATGTCAAAGCTGACACCGCTACTAATTAAGATGCCATACAAAAAGAGATACACTAATAAATTTGTAGGCTGAGTAACTCTCATTTTTTTTCTCTAAACAAAAATAAAATCAAAATACTAATCTTCTTCGAAAGAAAATCCAAAATACTCGTAGAGCAAATAAAACAAAACATTTCCACCGCAGAGGGTTCACTGCACCCAATTAAGGGTCACTGGGCATCAGAAAAAAACACCAAAAGCGCCTTATAACGTTTCTCCTCTCATCCAACTCTCTCTCTCTCTACCCGCTCTACAAACGTCCCTCTTATCGCTCCCTACACCCCTTCGGGCGACCGCCACATACGCGCCGGCGATCGCGTCCAACCTCCCGTCCGGTCGCGGGCTGAGGTCACCGGCGATCGGCTGACGGCACCGATGGCCTCCACCAACGACAACCCCTCCCATCCCGCGGGTATCTGCTCTCGCTCCCTTCGAATCCGACCACCCGTGTGGTTCTGTAGATCACTACGTTGTTGTTTGTTCTGCGATCCCTTGGATTTCGATTAGGTCTCCCGTTGCTTCTGTCCGTTATGGCATGTGCTGTAATTTCGTGGTGAAAAGGGGGCTCTTTTTGTTTGAAACGGCTAATTTTGACGAGTCTGGAAGCGACGCGTTGTACTTAGTTCGTGCACGAAGGTTCTAGAGGTGATTGGTTGGGCAGAAAGTTCTTTGGATGAAGGTGTTTCGATATTTTCTGTGGAGAGGATGTTTGCAAGGAGGAGTTTTGGGGATATTTCGGGGTCTATGTGGATAAAGATTGGATTTTTATTGACGTTCCGGTTCGAATCGGTGGGAAAGGTGCGGTTTGTTGTTTGTGAGAGGGAAATGGGGATCTCAATGGGTATAATGTGATTGGAGTCTTCAGGGATGGTGTCAGCATGGATAGGCCGTGTATTTGATTAATATTGAGATGCCCTTAACTTGGACAGTCCAAGAGGGTGGATCGGTGGATACATGGATTCTGTACGTGTAATCTCTAGGTGATGCACGAGCACTTGTTATTTGCGCAAAGGGTCTGATGGGGAGATGCTGCTCATGATATGTGGGTTGCAAAGTTGGATGAAAGGTGAATTTGGATGGACTTCATGAGTAGTGGCGAATGGAGTGTTATGGCCTCAAGTCATCATCTCAGTGGGCTATTTTTTGGTACTTGGGGAGGAAGAACTTGAACTTCCTATGTGATAATAAGGCTGGAAGTTCTTAAATAATAGGTGGGGCTAGTCCTCCGATGTTTATTCATAAAATTATTAGCATAAATTGTGTATTGATTTGCGATGGACTCTTGCAAATATTATTGGATGCGGATATTTTTGGACAGGTATGCCTGAGAATGCATACATCCTAGCAAAATTTTGAACCGGTGGTTGTAATTAAGAATGGTAAAATGATGGCGTTGTTTTCAGCTGAGTTATATCATTTTAGCTACTTGTACTGGTTGCCTGTGTAGAAAGAAGAGAAACGATGTAGTCTTGTAGAAGTCTGTCTTATGCTGTGGTACTACTTGGTTAGTGACAGTTGACACCATGCTATATCTAAATGGAAAAAAGTGCCAAGTGTACTGGAGATGTGTCCAGTAGTAGCGATTATGCTCAAAATGGTGTTGGGCTTACCTTTTTCACGACAATCTTCACATTTCCATTCAAATTATATTTTTTTTATCTTTGTTGAGAATGTTTTTATGGTTTTCTACCAATAGCTTCTCCAAGAATTGATTACTTGTATTCAGAGGTTGGTGATCATATTTTGATCATGTAGAGTGTTCTTTATTTATGAACTAGGTGAATGTATGCTATCATGGTAGATGCAATTGTTCTTATTACAGCATCTAAAAATCTCTGAAGATTGAATGCCATTAGAAATATATTGCCCCTAATGCTATAATAATCAATTGATCTGGTTTTCATGGACCAACATCTGTCCTTTTTTAATACATGCTTTTGTTTGTCAAACAGTATGTGCCTTTTTAATACCCTTTCAAAAATGTGCTTTTGTTTGTCAGGTTGGTATTGGCTATATGGTGCCAAGTCACCACTGCTACGTGAAAATTGGATGAATGCGTCATGTCAAATAGATATCAATTATGTATACTTGATTATATGAAGGTGAACATCAAGTACCATGATGCAGCACTAAGACCACAAACACACAAACAGAACAATTGGATACTTGTGTTCAAAATGTTAGATTGCAATTAAAGACACGTAGAGGATGCTTGTGGTAGAACTAAAGATGCTGAACAGATTCAAATTCACACACATGCATACAAATAAAAGAATTGGATCCTCAATGACATTGTTGTGGAATCCTTGTTGCCATAGCTATACAAGATAAAATAAGAAGATATGCCCAAGATAGTATGGGTATCTTGAAGAAGGCAAGCCAGTGTCATGCGTCAAGTGTAAGGATTTAAATATTGATCTTCTTAAGAGAGATCGGGGAGACTCTTGAAGCATTGGAGGGAAATGTATGATTTTGCTTATTTGGTGCTAATGGCAAGTATGTCATTGGTTAAATTGGAATGTGTTGCGAATCACGCAAGTAGGAGCATGGAGGCTCCCTTGGCATGGGAAAACAGTCCACAAGGGGACTATCCATGTGGAGAGCAGGGGGGGAGAAGTAGCAGCCACCGGCTGCTATGGAGGTGGGCTGGTTGCTTGAGGTGGCTGACTGATCTGTTGGCTGGCTGCTACATTTGAGAAGAGAGAGGAGAGGAGTCTTGAGTAACTTGGAAATATTATTAGTGGACTCTAAAGATTAGAAGAGGGAAGAGTTTCTTTTATAGAAAGAACATATCCCTTTAATTGGAAACAAAAGATCTTATCTCATAAGAAAAGATGTTATCTCTAATAAAAAATAAATCTCAACATTATTTTCCTAAACTACATTTACGAAAAATAGCAAACTTGACTCTAAAGCAAACTCAAACTTGGTCCCTTGGACCTCTTGACAGTCGGCCCTGTGGGCCTCTAACAGCTTGCCACATGGCACTACTACGTGGCATCTTTTATTCTCAACTCTCTCCCTCAAGTCGAAGCTGGGAAGACGATAACTTGCTGAACTTGATATTGCTATATCGTTCTTCTTTTGAAGAGTTGAGGATGATCTTTGTACCTCTTCTTCTACGTTCGAAAGTCAGGGCATTTATCTCAACGTTCCCCGATGCGTTAGAGGATTCCACGTGCCTCCTCGAAAAGTATGGTGCCTTGCTCGTAAGCCGGAAAAGACTCTCGGCTTTTCTTTGAGCCAAGGTTACCAAGAGAAAGTGGAGAAGTCAATGTAGTCGTTGTGCTCTTTTAGAGGCTACACTGTGCCTCTTCTTTTTCTTGAGTCGAAGTTGATGCGATCGTTGTGGTGCTCGTTCTCTGTTTATTTGATCTCTTTGAAGTGTTTGGTGTCCTTTGTTTCGATAAAACCTCCACTTTTGAAGAGTAAAAAATCAAATACAAAGGCACCATATGAATTGAAATACCTTATGATAAATCTCCTCTTCTCTTTTCTGGGCCTCGAACTTCACCTGGCTTTCTCTTGAGTCCAACGTGGTGTTGGTGACCACAGTGGAGGCTTCTGTCATCTTTTATGATCTTCCTTCTCTGCGTAAGACGTCGGATTTGTTGAGGAAGATTTTCTTCGAAGACGAAGGCCATCTACATGCGATCAAAAACTCATACGTGCAAGAAAGCCTAAACCGTAGGCTCTGATACCATATTGCGAATCACGCAAGTAGGAGTGTGGTGATTCCCTTGGCATGGGAAAACAATCCGCAAGGGGACTGCCCACGTGGAGAACAAGGAGAGAGAAGTAGTAGCCACCGGCAGCTATGGAGGTGGGCCGACTGCCTGAGGTGGCCCACTGATCTGTTGGCCAGCTGTCAAGGGGTGGCCAGCTGCTACGTTTGAGAAGAGAGAGGAGAGGAGTCTTGAGTAACTTGGAAATACTATTAGTGAACTCTAAAGATTACAAGGGGGAAGACTTTCTTTTATAAAGAGAACACATCTCTCTAGTTGAAAACAAAAGATTTTATCCCAAATAAGAAAAGATTTTACCTCATAAGGAAAAATCTTTTCTCTAATAAAAAGAGGTTTTATTTAAAAAGAGGCAGCATGTTATTCCTACGTTTGATAACATTGGGTGAAAAAGGCATTTAGTATGCATCATCTTTCTGAAATTCTGCATAGATAATCAAAGCATGTGCCTTGATTAACGTCTGAGTCCTTGCATCTAAATAGAAGTCCATAATCGTCCTATACAAAAAAAAAGATAGCAAAGCTTTTAATTGTAGAAGCACAACAATCACAAAAAGGCATGGACTTATACACAGAAAACCTTTATAAATGGAAGGGAAAAACCATGGGACTGTGGAACCCTAGTGGCCATTAACATCTAGGATTTTGTTTTCATGATCACAATGCAAAAAGAGGGATGTTTACAATATTTGTAATAGAGCAGAGTATAGCTGTATAGGACCCACACTCAAGAATTTATATGCCCATATACAAAAAATAACTCTCTGCATACATGCCAAATTTGCCCTACATCTTCACATTTTTCTCAAATTGCATTGTAGGAAGACCTTTTGAAACCATTTGCACCTCATGTGAGATTAACCATACTAGCCCACATTTTTCTCAATTTGTATTGTAGAAAGGCCTTTAGTGAAAACATTTGCGATTTAATCTTCATATCTGTGCACAGAAGAAATAGTTTACCAAAATCAGTCTTATCACAAATGAAATGCTTGGCTAGTTCACATGTTTAGCACATCATGAAGAATTGGGTTGTTTGACAGATTGATTGCTGCCTTGTTGTCACAATATAACTTCGAGAAGCTTCGACTAATAATATCAAAAGTTTGTGGTGGCTTTTATGTTCAAGTTTCTGGTGGCATTGATGGTTAAGAATTTGTTGAGCTTTTGTGCTTCTGAGAATTTTTCTATTGCTGTGATTATTGGGTTCTTGTTTTCTGCTGTTGCATTGTTCTCTATGCTTGTGGTGTCTTGACCAAGCCAACTTGCAGGTAATGGACCACCTGCTAAACCCTGGGATCGTGCTCCGTCCTCTACATCTGGTCCCACACCTTTTCGTCCTCCATCTACAGGCAGCACAAGTGCTGTGGTAGAGGCATCTGGGACTGCTAAACCTGGGGAGATTGTTAGAACTGGGACAACTACTGCAAACACAAATTCTATCACCAGGCCTGTTCCACCAAGGCCTTGGGAGCAGAATTATGGAAGTAGCTATGGAGGTAATAATGTAGTAGCTTCTGTTCATTGTTTGTACTGCCATATTTCCTCCACCATCATCCAGTAGTATAATGTTTTCCGTCCTTGACAGGCTATGGAACTGGTATGTACAATTCTGGGTATGGATCTGGTATGTACAGCTATGGAAGCTCATATGGTGGTGGTGGGTTATATGGTGGTAGTATGTACAGAGGAGGATATGGGCCATATGGTAATAGCATGTATGGAGGGGGCATGTATGGCAGTGGATATGGAATGGGCATGGGTGGATATGGAATGGGCATGGGCGGTCCTTATGGTAACCAGGACCCCAATAATCCATATGGTGGTGGCCCCCCATCTCCACCAGGGTTCTGGAGGTCTTTTCTCAGAGTGGTAAAATCCTTAAACTATATTGCTTTTCAGCTTTGTAGCCAGCCTATCATTCTTTTTACTTTAGTTGTTTTGTCATTTCACCCTTGTTGAATCTGAACTATTGTTTGTCATTTTTCTTTCAGATGGAAGGGGTTGTCCATTTCTTTGGCCGTATTGCAATGCTCATCGATCAAAACACACAAGCATTCCATATGTTCATATCAGCACTTTTGCAGGTTTGTTCCTCTTTATCTCTTCTCTACATTTTGTGCTTTCTGCAAGGCATGCCATAAACCAAATTGTTTTCATTCACGTAGCTCTTTGATCGATCTGGGATGCTTTACGGCGAACTCGCAAGGTTTGTGTTCCGGATCTTAGGTATCAGAACAAAGCCAAGGAAGCCCCATTTGGCAGGGCCAGGTGAGACACCTGCTCAGGATGGTCCACAGTTCATTGAGGGCCCAAAGTCTGCGCCAGCATCTGAGGTATGGGACAATGTCTGGGGAAATGACGGTGGCAAAGCAAATTGATGGATTAAAGCTGCAACAATTTTCAAACCCTGGTTGGTAAAATCGTTGGTTTGTGGGTAAGGTATATAAACATCTCCTTTGTTTCCTTTCTGATGGTTAGAGGAGGGGAATCTGAGAAGTTTTCCAAACCAAACAATGCATGGAACGATGGCATTATATCTGCTCTTTCACCAGTGGACCTCTTATTTCCCCGAATAAGGTGTAGCATTCAACTTCGTGCCTGGAGAGGTTAGCACGAGGATGTATCATGTGGTTTACATTTGTTGTGTAGGTAGTGCTTGGAAGCATGTCAATTATCGAGAATTATCGAGGTTCTCAAGTTGTATCACCCTCTGAAATGTCTCAACCACAGTTTAAGCCAAATTCAAATCATTTTATCCTCCATGATTCTAAGTATCAAATCATTTATTTTTTTTTTTACATTGTCGTTGTTATGATTACTACTACTAATACTAAATAGTATTGTTATTAAGGGTAGATGTCAAATTAATGTTAGGTGCGCAGATGGGCTACTTGGTGAACGTCCCCTTAAATATTGGGCGGTTGTTATGAAACTTGGTCGAAAGCTTTATGAAATAGTTGGGTTATCTGCTAGGGCAGTTATGTCAATGGTTGTGTGCAAAATGTCTATATGATTTCTGTGACAGGTAAGGATATTGAACCAAAGCGATGGGTGGAAAATCTGATAAAAAAGATTTTGTTCCTTTTAGGTACATGTATTACTTTTTGTTTTTTACTTTTACCCTTTGTATGGAAAGAACAGACAAAAAGAAAAGGATTATCAGACCCTTTTGTGTATGTTCTCACATTTTAAATCTTAGGAGTGCCACATTAGGGTAAGAATTATGTTATATCTAGCTTCTGTCCTTATCCTTATTCTTACGGCAATCAAAACAATAGGATTCCAAATCTAAAATTAACATGAGAGGCTTGTAATAGAAATATAAAATGAGATTAGGAATGTAAGGTGAGAGATTTGTAATAAAAATATAAAATGAGATTAGGAATGTAAGGTGAGAGATTTGTAATAGAAATATAAAATGAGATTAGAAATATAAAATAAGAAATTTAGAATAGTAATATCTTATTTCTAACATAGCACTCGTGTATAAAGAAAATCAAATTTTCCAATTTCAGTAGAGCTCAGTCAAAGGTTGGTTTGCTTTGAGGGAAACTTTTTTGAAGATCGTACTTGAATCCATGTAATCCATCGACAAGATTGGTAAGATCCTGTAGAATAAATAATTCAGCATCATCTAAATTTTGTTATTATTATTTCGTTAATATACAATATGAATATGGAAATGTAATGCATTCATTTTCTTTACATTGATCTAAGATCTATAACATTGTTGGGAGTAAAATAAGGGATCTAAAGAAGGAAAGAGGTTACTATATTAGTAATAAATAATTTTTGGTCATTGAGATTAAGGGACAATTTAGATTAATATTGAGGAATAGATATTATCTCTATGTAACTTCCTCAATAAAATCAAAATGATCGAACGGTCCAAGATAAACCTCAATCACTGTATTTGAGCGATTTTCCCAGATTAATGGTATATCTACGCTCTACCTCATCAACGTGCATCTCCACCATAGATTTCCACTATCAAACAAATCTTTTGCAGTGGGGAAGAAATTTCTCTGTCATCAAATTGACACAAATACTTACGTGCTTTTAATGAATTAAATTATATCGATGATATTTAATTATAAAATAACTTGCACAGTGATTTTTAATTGTGGATCAAATTATATCAATAATATTTGATCATAAAATAAATTACTTGGACAATTTTTTACCATAGACTAAATTATTCCGATCATAATTTAATTTTGAACGACATTATGCCTGCGACTTTTTAACTGTGAATCAAATATCAAATATTATCGATGGTATTTGACTACTGTACCTATTATAATTAGTTTTAAGAGAAATATTAATGATGATATTTAAATATTAGTGGTGTAATATAAATAGGGATTTTTATATAAATATTATTAAAATTTTTGAAATTATTTTATTATATTTTTGATTATGTCGTCAAAAAGGTCACGTCATTTTTAATTAAATTGAAATATGATAAAAATTTATTTTGTAATCATCAAAATTTATATATTTATTCTCTTTTTTGTTTTATTTTCAAACTCCCCACCCCTAAATTTTACCTTCCTTCAATCTCCGACCTGCTTTATCATATCTCTCTGATGACCTTGTTATTCACAACATCGATGATGTTGATCTCACCATCGCTCCTAGTTGCCACCCTATAGCCCCAAAAAGGAAGAGGTCGAGGTGGGATGTCGATACAAGGGTGGAGGGACCTTTCATAGGAGGTGCTTGTCGAGGAAGTCACGATGGAGAGGAGGAAGAGCACGAGGTGGAGGAGAGAGAAGAACGCCATTGGTGGTGGTTGATGATTGCTTTGTGTTGAGGTAGAGGGGTGAAATTAAAAATATATATTTTAAAGATTAAAAAATAATTTTTCAAAACTAAAAAATATTTTTTTATTATATTTTATTTCAAAATTATTAAATTTAATTACTATAACTAACATATTAGTAAATATGAAAATAACGTAATATTTTTAATGACATAATCGATAATATAATGAAGTGAATGGTATTTATTTAATTTTAAAAAATTTTAATGACATTAAGAAAAAAATTCTTAATAAATATGACTGGTGATACCAACTTCCCAAAGGGTGTGTGATATTTTACGTGGACTTTCAGTGCATTTCTTCACCAACATTATTTGATTCCAAGTGCAATGCAACACAGGTTGCACCCTTTCTGGATTATACAAATGCATCTGCCATTACTTCCTTATCAATCATTGTATATAATTAAAGTCCTTGTGAGATACACTCACGGTGCTACTGTTCAATTGTATTGTTTACTATTTGCCATATTTGAGTGTGTGTTAGTTGTTTGCACGGTTGGTTACCGACGTTTGGTGTGTTGGTGTCGTGAGGATACAAGTTCAATTCTTCTCCATTGGACACTACGATCACGGGTCTAAATCAAAATTTAGTTTTCCGTTGCAGAAAATTGGATTTCATCGGTTCCAAATCAAGATATACTTGTGGGGTTGTTTGCAGGTTTTTTTTTTTTTTTTTTTGTATCGAGCAAGTGATTTGACTTTTCACGTTAAAAATCAAATTTTAATTTTCTACGATGAAAAATCAGATAACATCAGTTGAAATTAATTTTTTTATATAAAAAATCACATTAAACAACATGTGTTTCTTTACTTTATTTATCTTTTCTTTTTTTATTGTTGCCATTACTGTTTTTTTTAACAGGAAAGTTTTGGTATGAATTTAATTATTTCTCTCCGGTACAAGACATGATTTATTTTTGTCGCTGCCTTTGAGCAATAAAGTTTTCATATGATTTTAAATTTTTAACTCCTACGAAAAGTTACAGATTAAAATCTAGCTATATATATATATATATGTTGTTCGGTACATTCAAATTCGTCGGCTCGAATGGTTGCCATCAGCTGGAGCCTAAAGTTTGGAAGAACTCTGACGTTTTGGAGGAGGGGTATTCCGCGAAATTAAAGAATTTGTGATGGAAGATGGCAAACACACGTGCACACACACGACAACAGTACCCCCGAGAGCAAACCCGCGGCTCCCACGGTATCGAAATCCGCGGATCCAGTCTTTGCCCGGGAGTGGAAAACTGATGGGGCTCTCCCCAACGAGAGAGAGATTTGACATACGTAGGACATAGGACTTAATTCGTTGCGGCTATACCATCACTCGTTTGTGATTACTCCATCAGCATCCCCCTATATATATATATATATATATATATATATATATATATATAGGTTCAATGCATGACTAGCTAGCTAGTACTGCAATTTTGGATGTGTACGTAGATGTGTACGTATGCGATAGGGTGACAAAAGTTGAAGATGTCCAATTGATAATTTCTCGCAGGCATTGCATATTATTTCCAAGGTTTGTTCACGCCGCCCCCTTTTGCAGTGCCAACTAGTCCTACCTCAATTATTGAAAGGTTCTCTCATCGCATACGTATTTTTAGTTGTCTCTTGGTCTGGGAATGAGCTCATGCATGGCGTCACCCACCATTCTCTCTCCGCTGGACATCGTGCAAATTGAGCTCGCTAGAATTCTAATATTTAATGTTACGGAGATCAGGATAGGAGAAGACGTCGACGATGTATGCTTGATGCAGAGAAAATATCTTGGAGGTAATATATAAATAATTTTCAATAAGTTAACTCAGATCGATGGACATGCATGCATGCGTACGTTGTGATCCCTACGAACGCATGTGAAAGGCGTTAAAAGGTGATCGCCCTATTTTGTAGTGGAGCGCCTATTCTTAGAACCCTCTTGCTGTTATTTATCGAGATTCCTTACGTGCATGATCCAGCCAATTAGGACATGTGACCTTCACAACGGTACCGATGGCTGATCTTTTGAACGTCCAAAATGTGGGTTCAGCTCTTGCCCTATGTTACTATGCATGGCACCGATCTCTCGCTAGAAAAACCCTAGAATCTCGCCCTTGTGTCAAGAAGGAGTTGTCGACAACGAGCTCCACCCTATCTCCTCTCAAGTTCTCCTTCATCTCGTTCTCTTTGAATGTAACTTGGAGATGTATCGAGCCCTACCCCCTTCTCCACTTGTAGTTGCCCCGTCCATGGGCCTTGTCATCCTTCCCTCTTCCCATGTACCTTCTCAATTGCTTCTATTATCATCCTTCGTTCCTTTAACGATTATAATTGACCAGTTCGAGCATTCCTTTCTCTTATCTTTTTCTCTTCCACTCCCTACATCACCCCACCCCTGATTTCCTCCCCCACACCTACAATGTAGTCTCTCCATTGCAACTAGCCATCGCCCCTCCTAGTGGCAAAGCTAGAAATGTTTTATAGGGTAGGCACAATATTAGACTAGGTAATCTTGTACGTCAATGGGCTATATGATAGTGCAAACAAGCTATGTTAGTTAGTAAGTAATCTCCAATATTTTGTAATGAACATTCTATTGTTGCTTCTTAAAAGTTTGCATGATCGATTTTGTTAAAGTTCTATTACCATCATTGAGAGATCTATTTGTTTTTCGTATGCTTAGTTAAATTTGAGAAGATCCCAAATGTTAAATATACGAGGGAGAGAAATTTGTTAGTAAAAGAAATATCTTTTTTGTTTTTTTGTATATTACTCTTTAAATGAGTCTTCAATTAGCTCCCATATTGGTCAAATATTTTTATTTAATGCCATTGTTATAGGCCATAATTTCCTTACCCAAATCATTGCATGGGCACGATTATATACGTAATCCATAGTTGTCTAGATGTTTTTATTTGCTATAAAAAAAAAATGAACATTTATGTGCATTAAGCATAGACAAGTGCCCATTGTAGGCCTTAGGTGGCTTTAGTTCCTCCAAGATCTACGCTTCCCATACCAACCTTCAACCTCCATTTGCCCTCCCTTGCCACAACTAATCCCTTTGCCCTAAGCCATCTTGAATCGACTTCCATCCTCTCCAATTTCCTAGCATTCTCAAGCACATCCCCCACTTATTGCCTTAACCTCTCGTAGATTTTGTATGCCTAACTAATTAAGAAAAATTAGCCTTAACAACATGTTGGATATGGATCCAAGGAATCCAAACAATCACCCAAAATACTTAGCTGTATCTTCCTAGCAAGGGAGTGCCTTCCTAGAAAAAAATGGATTTTCTCTATGTTCCTCTCCCCCTTTTGTTGAAGCAAATAGATTGAAATTGGGGGATACTTCTAAAGGAGGGTATGTGGTGGAGTTGGAGATAGATTCAGTTATTCAAGTTCACTTGCAATTCATGGATTTAAGGAAAGATGAAGGATTCCTAAAACTAAAGAAATTTGAAGAAGGTTGCAAACCATAAAAAAAGGAACTAAATAAGAATTCAATCCATACATAGTCCACTCAATTGAGGAGGCGTAGTGTTCATTCTTATCTAAGCATGACCCACGAATCTAGTACCATGTTAAGTATTCATGGCATGACAAAATACTTCTTTTACTAACACTATATGCATTATTGGAAGGTAATGACCTTTTGGCCTGGCGAATGAGATCCAATAAGGTGCAAAGGGAATAAAGACAGATGTTCTATAAGTTTATCAGCATGGGGTTGCTTAGCTTGATCATGTAGGATCCTTGTTATTTGCAACTTACTATGAATCTTATGCTCAAATTATGATTTTGAAAGAGGTGATATATACCAGATTATGAAATAAGAGAGAATTAATGATGTGTTGACTTTGGTTAAGAAACAAATGAATCGTTAATAGATATTAATGAGACCATGTTATAATATAGGGAGGCTTGGATCTAGCATCTAAACAAGAGATTGACCTCGATCATTTGGTGTATGGTAGTGATGTTTCATGGAAAATATATATGATTTGATGTATAGAGTAACATAAGCTATTTCAATCAAGTATACTAGAGATTATTCCAAATCTAATGAAAAACCACTTAGAACCTCATGGAGATTTCATAAAAAATTTGATAATGGAATAGAATGATGTGAGTTTTGTGCTATTTTAGTTAAAGTTCAAAATTGAAAGAATCTATATTACATTGTTGATATAGAAGGCTTGCCTAAGACCTTTTATGTTCTCTTCCTTGCAATGGTCTTTGATTTAGGCTCTTTCCCTATGAAGATCGAACAAGGTCCTCTCCTTCTTTCTTGACCTTCCCTTCTCCTATTATAAACACATTTTAAGGAAAACAAAATCTAGCTAATGTAATTTCCCATTTCTTTTGATTTGTTTATGTCAAGGCCAAGCTTACCCTCTCTTGCACATGAAGAGACCAGTTTTGGCGAGAAGAAAAACCATCATTGAATGAATTGAAGCTCAGAATTGATGGATAGTCATGAGTGTAAAAAGTAGCATGAAACCCATGCATCAAGTTCAAGATCTATTTGATCATGTCAATTCCATGCCAAAAGCTAAATAGTCGTAGACATGGAGAGAAAATCTTGCGTATATATATTTCAATGTGAGTATCAACCATAAAATATCTTGTAGAAAAAGAGAGAGAAGATCCACCTATGACAAGGAACAATATCCACCATTAAAAAAAAAAAAAGGTGCATGCACGAGTGACAAGAAGTCACACCTCAATGCAGAGATGGAGAGGGTGGGATGACTAGGTGCATGCACCCTATGAGTTCTTTACTTTTATTTGCGATTGCTACTTCTATAAACATAGAAATAGGGTTTGATGGTTTTGTACATGCCTCTACAGTGTGTGTGTAAAAGATTGTTGGATCAACGTGGATATTGTTCGTCGAACTGTATTTTCTTATTACATTGGTGATTTAAAAAACAATCATTTAAAATTGAAAGGTGTGTCCATCATTTGATTTCAATTATTCACATTATCAATTTATATCATATTTCTAGCTTTTGTGACCCTCAACCCCTTGCAGGTGAACTAGGGGAATGGCGGTACCGCAAGACCAACCTCCAAGTAATGTAGGGTCGATGCTTAAATTTAAATCTTCTCTGTCATAGCCGATTGTTACCATTAATTGAACTGTTTCCATTTTTAGGGTTATTCAATTTTTATTATTTTCTTGGACATCATTGTGCACATTCTTTGTGAAGATTCATTTACAAATGTCAATCATACAATATTTGGTCATCATGATATTATATTACAGCTATGTAATTCATGTATAAAATCCTTTTTTTTCTCTAATGTTTTATGCAATACAAATTACTACATGGCAATACAAGATATGAGGATTGTAATACAAATTTAATTTTAAATTAAAAATATAACACAACTAATTCCAATATAATTATTATTTCAATCAGAATATATTATATATCTCATTGTAATACAAATTATGTTTTAGATCAAATGCGTAGAAAACTTGTATTACAAGTTTTAAAAATTTGTAATACAACTTATTCATAAGACAATTAAGACATGGATTGTACTAAATTACTTACAAAATTATTACATTTTCTATGTAATCACTCCATTTCATGGATTATATTTTGATGGATAGTTGTCCACATACGTAAGGAATGCTTATATATATATATGTTAATGTCAAGTTCTTGGAACACCAATTTGTTAATGATGTATGCTTATAAATTAATTAAAATATTACTTTGACGGATGAAAATCTTGCATTGAGTAAAGTATCAAATGCATTTTTCAATTTCATTTGAGTTCTTGAAACATTTCTCAATCAAATTTGATGCTTAGTTGCATTTTGATCAACTTGTCAAGTAATTTAATTGATGAGTTGACTCATATCATTTAAGTGAGAACGATAAATTTTTAATTTAAATCTTAATTAATTTAAGAAAATAAATTTAAGTATTATTTATCTATTCGTCTAAGATGAATGTCATCACTTCTTTTTTTTTTTTTAATTGATACTTGATAGTTCAGATAAACTACGTTAACACCATAAAGACTCTTCGTACGTAAGTACCACTTTGGCACCCCGAAAACAGAAAACAAAAAAAATACTGTTAAAGCTGAAAAAAATACTAAATAATATTGTACGATGCTAAAATGTAGGATGTCAGAAATCTCGACGAATCCATCGCACCCTGTGGACCAAGTTATTATTATTATTATTTTTGTTTTCCATGATAAGGGAAAAGTGGTGGGCTCTATCCTATCCACCGAATATAGAGAAGCTTAACGCAACTCAATAGGACATTACCAGAACGACATGAGATTAAAAAAAAGGCCAATTGCTACACATTGGGTTGTTACTCTATCCAAGTCTATTCGTCGGCAAATCTATCGTAGTTACTTGCACGATCCCTATAGCCGAAAAAGAATAAAAAATTGTAAAGATGTAACCCATCTCGTCACTATGACGTGGATACTCTTTTAAATAGCTGCACCATTTGCATCAAAGTAGGGGTGGAATATAGGGGGCAAAGAGAAAGGGATCGAGTCACCAAACCCGACCCGACTCGATCGTGGGAAGTGGGGGTAGCGGTGATAGTTGAATTTAAGAATCTAATTATTATATTAATTGAGATATAATTGTTATTTAATAATATAAAATTTATATTTAAATCAATAAAATTTGATATAGATTTTTAATTTTATAATGAAAGTAGATAAATTTCTTGTTCGGTGTAAATAACTTCTATCTCTCGTAACTTGTGTGACAAAGAGGAAGAGGTGGGATTAGGGATTACGTGCCCACCTTGTCCTGACCTTCAGTTCAAATAAGAATCAATTTGAAATCACGAACTTTGACTTATTTATTACAAGCTTTTACTCCTATGATTTTGACTTAGATTGATTGATAAAAAATAAAATTTATTGATTAATTATCTTGATCAATCAATAAATTAAATTAATCAACTAATTACCTTAATTTTATCAATGATGTGTTAATGTGAAAACATGCCTCCAACATTTATAATATAAAAGCATATCTTTCTTTAATTATTTGGTAGCATGCATCGATAATTTTTATATAAATTTTACCTAATACCTCTTAATTATATATGAAACATATTAATGGAGACCTGATAAATAAATGGACATAGGTGGACTTCCTTCGCTTAATAAATAAGATAATTATGTAAAATAAATTTTTAAATGATGATAGATTTGATATTACCAAAATTCAACGGAAATCCTCACCGTTGACATCTTCCTTGGAAAGCACAGGGTAAAAAGAAGAAAGAAAACATCATGGCTTGACATAGAAATGGGCCCATCATGAGCATCGTCTGATACATTGCATAAGGCGTAACATGGGATGTCACATATCTCAATGTATGTTTGCGTGTAGATTCTCCATGTACAGACATGGATTCACCTGCAGGTGCCACCTCAGCAGGCCTATTCAAATCAAATCCAACACCTCCACGGTCCACTGTCCGAGCCTTAAATGGCAACAAGCCCACAACCCAACTCCCACAGCTCTACCCCTCCATCTCGCTGGCTGTGCAGATCTTTCCATATATATCACTACCCACAGATCGATTGACCACCCACTTCTTCCAGGTGTAGCCCCTCCCCCATCTGCTTGATTTCAATAGAGGTGTGTGCCCTTTTCCTGTCTTGGTCTCTTTTCTGTGGTCACTTTGCACTGACATGTGGACATGAGGAGAGAAAAGAGAGTGATATCTGAGGAGCCATCCGTGTGTTTTCTCGTCAGGGCTATCTAAGAATCATGGTTTTTCCCCCCCCCCTGTTTTTCTAATGACCCATAATCTCATCTGGGCAAATTGATAATAAATTTGCAATCTCGTATATACCAATCCTTCAGACAATGCTTGGATGGAGACCTGAACCTAGGTCTCTCCTGATAAGAAAAAAAAAAAAAAAAGAGTAAAATCACGGGCTTTTGGTGTCTTACTTTGCATCTATGTCAGACTTATATGTAGTTGTATGTGTATTAATACTTCGTGCGAGTGATGTAAAAAAGGTGGTATTATGATTTGCAGATCGGTTCAGACCTATCTTTTGGTAATGGTTCCTCCAAAAAGCTGGGTTTGCTGACATTTGTTTTTTTTTGTTTTTTTGTTTTTTTGTAAATTACCGTGCAAGAATTCTTACTTTGCATGTGTAACAGAAAGGAAAGTGATAATTTTTGATATTATCTTTGCTGGCCTTTCCTTTTTCCCCTCCATCTGGCTACTGTTTAATCATGCCATCTTCACAGGACTGGATTTTTATCTGCGATGTTTTGAATAGATTCTTCCAAAGCTAAGATTTATGGGTTGATCCTGATATAAACAGTTGAAAATGACCTCTTCCTTCATGTCGAGAGTGGTGCTTTTGGATTTCATCTTTCTTTACCATTTGGGTGTTGTCTAATCATATTCTATCTTTATAGTGCTAAGCTAAATGGCTCAGAATAGATTTAAGTATAACTGCTTCCACTCAGTGTGGGAAAAGGCTTTGTTTGTTGAATGATTTTTACATTCTTTTTTGTGATGCTTTTTTTTTTTTTGACTCATAATCCTAGACAGATTGAGGGGAAATGGCCATCCCATACTTTTTTTCTTTGATTTTTTTTCACCAACTTCTTGTTTCATGTTGTAGATGTGGTTTTAGTGGTGTCCAGAGCTAACTAGTTTCGGTAAATAGGTTGCATTGTTGAGCATCAACAGGAGTAAAAATGAACAAGGAGATCACCAATGTCAATGAGTTCGAGGAGATTGCAAAGGAGAAACTACCAAAGATGGTCTATGATTACTTTTCTTCGGGTGCTGAGGACCAATGGACACTCCAGGAGAATAGGATGGCCTTCTCCAGGATCCTGTATGACTTCTGTTGCTCTTGTGATAATCGTTCCTTTACTGCAAGCTTGATTCCTTTCCTCGTAGTTGTCCTCTTTCTTATCCTCCTGGTTTTGAGATGGCAACCATATTTCCTTGCCAAGGTTCCTATATAAGATATCATAAAACTTTGTATAATAAGTGAATGGAAGCTACTGTTTTGAAGCTTTCTGAGAAAGAGGGAAGCGTTTGCTATAGAGGTCTCTACTTAACTTAGGGGGAAAAAAAAAAAAACAGGCCAGAGATGGAATCAGTGTTCCTTCCCATCAATATGGCATGAATATCAAGAACATCTCTTTTACTGCTGCTGATGGCTGGTCGGAAGAATTTAGTAAAATCTGATAGACGGATCCTCGGAATTCTTGTCAACAACTGTCTCTATTATACATAGCATGTTTTTATTTCTGCTGACTATTACCCTTTTGCCCCGTTAAGTAGGAACCAATTGTTATCACCTATGCTCTTATATTTATCAGAAATTTGGATTTAGAGATTCTGGCAATACTAATTTCCAAAATATTTAATGAATAAGTTGATACAAGTGTTCCATGAAATTGGAGACATCCTATTCACAAAAAAAAGAAGAAGAAATTGGAGACATCTTCAGTCAGAAGATATCCTGCTTCCGTATTAGCATATTTTTATTTCTGCTGATTATTACCTTTTTTCCCCAGTAACTAGGATCCAATTGTTATCACCTATGCTCTTATATTTATCAGAAATTTGGATTTAGAGATTCTGGCAATACTAATTTCCAAAATATTTAATGAATAAGTTGATACAAGTGTTCCATGAAATTGGAGACATCCTATTCACAAAAAAAAGAAGAAGAAATTGGAGACATCTTCAGTCAGAAGATATCCTGCTTTCGTATTAGCATATTTTTATTTCTGCTGATTATTACCTTTTTTCCCCAGTAACTAGGAACCAATTGTTATCACCTATGCTCTTATATTTATCAGAAATTTGGATTTAGAGATTCTGGCAATACTAATTTCCAAAATATTTAATGAATAAGTTAATACAAGTGTTCCATGAAATTGGAGACATCCTATTCACAAAAAAAAGAAGAAGAAATTGCAGACATCTTCGGTCACAAGATATCCTGCTTTCGTATTTGGTGTCAAGCTTTCCTCCATTGGTTCATCTTTTTCTGGAGAAAGGCATTATTTTACTTCTTATCCAAGTGACATTGCCTCTGAGTTCAGGAATGGGGGAATGACATGGGTAACCATAACTCTTTAATTTGGGCAAGAGTAGCTAGAAATTGGAAAGAAGATGAACTTCTTACTTTCCTACATGGATGCCTATATTTAGACTGTGACATGATATGAGGATTTGAGAAATATTGCTATTCAGAAAGCAGCATGTAGATGAAAATGGGAAGTTAGTCCATGAATGTTTAGCATGGTAATTTATTCAGAGTTTCCATACATCCATCCAATAGTGCAATTCTCTACTATTTTGAGGAAATGGGATCTGACACCTCCCTACAGGCTACCAAATTTCACACAATAGCCATCTCTTTGATTGAGCAAATACAAGGATATCACAAGAATTAGTAGCAAAACATACATTTGTTGTCTGAAGAAACTGAGACACAAATAAAATTCCATACATAGTTTGTATGAAAAAAATATAAGCAATTGATGTTCCCTTTGACAAAGACAAAAAGGAATTTATATTTTGTTTTTTAACATTTCATAATAATGATATAGGGAGATCAATTCCCTCCTTTTCTTTAATGTTTATTGTGAACTTTGCCTTGATTTCTACTTAGCATGACGATTACTATGTTGCACTGCATGTTGATCAGGTTTCGTCCCCGCATACTTATTAATGTGAGCAAGATAGACATGGCCACTACTTTCCTGGGCCACAAGATAAGCATGCCAATAATGCTTGCTCCATCTGCTATGCAGAAAATGGCCCATCCTGATGGTATGCACTTTTCCTGCCTTGATAACAGATAGTTGTTCACACCATGTTAATAACTAGTTAAAATAATTCATTTGCTAAAACTTAAGTTCATATCTTTTTGCTGCAGGAGAGCTTGCTGTAGCAAGGGCAGCATCTGCAGCTGATGCATTAATGGTTAGGAATGGATATTCTGATGTTTGAATTACTGTGTAGCTTCTCAACAGTAGATGATTGTTTGGGAAAGTTAAATGCTAATAATTCCTTGTGCGACACATGATACTAAAGTCAAAACAACAAAAAATGATACTATCATTTCTATTATAGCATCTGCGCCACAAAATTTATGCACCTTGCAGTTGAAGGATTTTCCTTTTTAATTTTACATGTTGCGTGTTTTACTTTCTTTCTTGGAAGTGTTCCTCTTTAGTTTGTGAATAGCTCATCTTCATACAACATGCCTTGTTTCTGGGACGAATATAACTTTGCGAATGGCTCACCTTCGTAAGACATAATAACATGCCATCAGATATACATTCCCCTTAGAAGTGACACCGTTAGGCGATCCTTATGTTTATACACTCTATGATTCGACATCACTATACATGGTGTTCAGTATGTGGCATTACAATAAAGCTTAATGAAGGTTTGGAAAGATAGCTATGGAAGTTTTATTTACCAGAGGTTTGAGGAGACCGGGATGGGTTCAGTGAATAATTCAGAGATAGACTGTTCAAAAGACAGCAAAGTGTTATGGAGACAAACAGAAGCTAATGAAAATAATCTGATTGTTCCCTAAACAATTATCTTATATTAAATTGTTTCTCTTTCTGAAGGGTAATGGAATAATGAGTTGTGAAGATGTGCTTGTGAAATTTATCAATTTCTTGACCAACACTGGTAGAAGTCTGTAATATATAGAATTTCTTCATTGCAATATTTTTTGCAGTCACCCATGAACTTGTCAATTATTTTCCCACAACCTAGAGTCATCCTTCTTTCATGATCTTCATTATTTTTTTTTTTTTTTTGTTATAGGTGCTGTCTTCTTGGGCTACTTGTACTCTTGAAGAAGTAGCTTCCACGGGGCCAGGAATCCGCCTCCAACAGGTCTATGTAAGTAATTCCATATTTTTATCATTGGATGTATACCCACAATTTCAAGCCAAGCATCGTGGTTGACCAAGTTATCATCAGGTTTACAAGGACAGGAACATAGTCTGGCAGCTAGTTAAAAGGGCTGAAAAGGCTGGTTATAAGGGATTTGTTGTTACTGTGGATACTCCCATACTTGGCAGACGGGAGGTGGATATCAAGAACAGGTATCGGAAAACCTTATGATTTCTCTTCAACGATGCCATCAAATGAATATACAGCACAACAAGCGCAGACGATGTCTTAGCCAATTGGCAATTACAAAAGAGCATGGATAGTTTGGTCATTAGAAATGTAAAATATGGAGGAGCTTAAAAAATAATGCCATATCAGAGTTCCCCACCTAGTTCAATTTTCTGGGTGGGGAGAATAATAAGATTTTCCAAATGTGATACGTGTCAAAAAATAATTCTACTACATATTGAATCATTTATTATTGTTGAAATGGAAAATAAATGTATTAACATTAGCGGGTAAGGAAAATCCAGAAAATGTGATTATAACTCTTTGTTGAAGTACATATATGCAGCGTCTGTGACATCTTCAGTAGCTAACAGTCTCAGGGATCTAAGCATTTTCTTCTTGTTCTCTTCAGATTTTCTTTGCCTCCACATTTGACGCTAAAGAACTTTGCCCACTTGAATCTTGGAACGATGGAAAAGGTTTTGATTCTAAACTTCCTGAGGCCTAATGTGCAGTCTAAGTGCATAATCTTGAACTTTTCTTGTTTACTTTTACAGTCAGCGGACTCTGGATTGGCGGCTTATGTTGCAAGCCAAGTTGATCGATCTCTAAGCTGGAAGGTGAGCTGAGCAATTTTTTCATGGATGGTTATGATATTCATTAATAACATTAAATATGTTAGATGTAATATAATATTCCTTCATAGTTAATCAGTATCTCCAATAATCATTTTGATTAGCAATAGTTAAACTTGAAATAATCACGGTATTCAAACTATGAATGGCATGCTTGTGGATTTCTTGGATGTATAAAATTATTTAAGCAAAATGTAAAGGAGCGTGTTTTGTAATGCAAAAGCGGGGACCATGTCACGTGCCCCCACTCCCCTGTGTGGGAAGACATCTCCTTCTGTTTAGGTGGGACCTACTAGTGGAATGCCTCGATGCATTCAAAATATCACCGGTGATATTTGTCATTGTCATGCAAAGGTCACGTGTCTTTTATAGTGCACATGGTGGAGCCGATCATCTAACAAAGATCAAGAACTCATAAGTGATATCACCAGTGATATTTCAAGAATCATCGGTGATATTCGGTTTGGAGCTAAAGATCACGAGTGATATTTGGTTCATATGAAAAAATCACTTGTGATATTTGGTTCTGGGGGAGTGAGCGGTGGCGTAGGGCCCACCAAACTTGTGATTTAAGGAGAACGAGTGGCTATGTGTCCTTTTCACAATGCACATTGCAAAACGTGTTGCAAAATGCATTTATCTAGCATCGTCCAATTATTTATTGGCCATTAGATATGAACTTTAAGATGCATGACATGATGAAGAGGTAAATCATTCTATCATGCTTTGAAGTATGCGTGTCAAGTTGTCTTTGGTCAACATTCAATCCAACATGTCATTTTCAAGTATTGTGTTCATGAAGGGGGAATTTCAGAGTATATGTGTATTATACTCTTCATGTGTTATAATATGTGAGTTGATATGCTTTTGGACACATGACAAACCCTAAATTGATGTAAAAAAGAACTCCAATCTTTTGATTGATTAAGACTTGGAGACCTTGTGGGCTTACCATCTTGGATGGACCCTAACACATTGTAATAGCATACTAAAGATTATTTTTCTCTGACGCTGAAGGGGTTCCTTTTATCTCACTTTTTATATGTACTAATTAAGAAGATTGTGGGGGTTAACAAGAAGCTTGTTTTGCCGTCCATCTAAATGGTTAGGTAAATTTCAGGATTATTTTCTCATCTTTAAGATATAATTAATAAAATATGTATCAAAATTTCATCACTAATCATAAGAATTTGGTGAAAATCTTCAATAACGTATTCTCAATGTCTTTTGGGATCATTTTTTTGGTAGGATTGTAACAGTTGATTCCATTCAGATTGAAAACAAGCACATTAGATTATTGTTTTTCTACAATGGTAAATGTAGGACCAAAGGTATCATCTCTAGTATAGGCCTTGGCGTGATTTGATTTTTGGAGATCATTTTGAAACCTGCAAGTGCAGGAGCTTAAACTATTGACCTATTCCTTTGGAATTAGGACACATTTTATCAGTTTTTTGTTCCACTTGTGTAGGGTTCACTTCCTGATGCCAAGTCACATACTTTGGTTTCTAGGTTCCGGAGTATTTAGATATGTGGTTCTTTCTTATAAGCATCAACTGCATTCTTTGGACAATTAGAAGAAAGTTTCAACTTGAATTAGGAATAGTTCCCAATCCTCAAAAAGAAGAAAAAAAATCCTAGAATATCATTTTATCAACTTCATGCATCAAGAAGTGTAACCTTCCTTGAATGGTCAGGATGTGAAGTGGTTGCAGTCAATCACAAGCTTGCCCGTGATACTGAAAGGAGTCAATACTGCGGAGGATGGTAAGCTCTACATTTCAATCTTCCCTTCTTCTGGCTCATTAATGCTAAACCCAGTGGCTCACCACACTTTGTTCTTGTCTCTGCAA
Organism: Thalassia testudinum; assembly: GCA_037157565.1. NCBI lineage: Eukaryota > Viridiplantae > Streptophyta > Magnoliopsida > Alismatales > Hydrocharitaceae > Thalassia > Thalassia testudinum. Next base: position 43,616,133 of record JAZHRO010000030.1, read on the forward strand.
TGACAGCAAAATTAGCCGTGGAAAATGGGGCAGCTGCGATCATTGTGTCAAATCATGGTGCTCGACAACTTGATTATTCTCCAGCAACAATCAATTGTCTTGAAGAGGTAACTAGGCTTCAAATTAAATAATATATTATCTAATTTGATGTACTGAAATTGAGGAGCTGTCCTCTGAAGGTTGTCAAAGCTACAAATGGCCGTATTCCTGTGTATTTGGATGGTGGAGTCCGCCGTGGAACTGATGTCTTCAAGGCGTTGGCTTTGGGAGCATCAGGAGTATTTGTAAGTATCATCTTCTTGAGAATGGGATTTATCCTGTACATCTTTCCAACAATTTTGTTAGCATGGTTGCAAGGTGATTTAATTACCTTTCTTCTGATGCTTGTGTTGGGGAAAAGTAATTGAGATTAATTTGCCCATCCAAATATTGCCTTTCCCATTCTTGAGAGTTGTGGAGTTTTGGGAAAATGATTCTTGTTACTTCGAAGAGAGAGACCCTGAGCCTCATTATATAGAGAGGTAAAGGGTATACATGGAAACTAATCAAAATCTAAAAATAGTAAATCATAAATCAAATAATCCTAATTGATTTATTTTCTAATATTCTCCCGCAAGACAAGACGTGGGAGATGGCAAAGTCTTGGATCGTTAAAGTAGCGAAGATCCATTCTTGTCGACGTGGTAGTCCACCCTTTGTATCTTCAACCCTAGGTGCTCCTTCTTGTACACCCTCACAGAGTCCGTCAACGCTCGATTTCTCTTGAGGCATGTGAGAGTGCTGCTCGAACTTTGACATCTTAAGGTAGCTCTCATCTTTAAATCTTGTATCTTCAACTCAATATATAAGGACCTAACTGAAAACTCAAAACCTTTAAGGGGTTATAAATAAGTATCCTAACACAAAAGACTTGATTTTAAATAAAACAGAAAATGTGAACTCGATCATAATTTTAAAAAAAAAACAAAAAACACCAAAGACCTAAACAAGGGTTTCGTCTACTGCCCTCGTGTGGTGTTCTCCTGCTGCCCCTACAAGCGCAGAGGGTGGAGCGTTGAGCACCATCGCCCCCTGCTGCTGCTGTGATCGGAGAAGAGATGAGAAGAGTGGGGCCGTCATCGGCTCCCTCTTCTTCTCCTTCTTCTCTCTCCCTTTTTTTTCCCTTTTTCTCTGTGGGCTGCACTACAGTGGTCGGGAAGCGCGCGGCGACGCTCCGGCAGGTCGGAGGTCAGTTGGATCACCCCTATCCAGTAGCTTGGGTTCCACGGAGTCGAGTGATGCCGCTAGATTCTCGAACAGACGAGATTTGGTGGGCCAAACCGGAGAACCGGACTTCCCCATCAAAGGGCGGCATCAGTCAAAGGAAGCTCCACCGGCGACATGTGGTCGGGCAGTTGGCCACCAGAGGTGGTCGGTCTGGAGACCAGGGCCCCGGCGACCACTCCATCGATGGTCCCTCGCCAGAAGACGGTCGGTAGCATCACCGGTGGGGGTTTTCCTACTGGCGACGGCGACTGCAGCAGAAGGAACGAAGAGGAAGACGAAACAGAAGAATAGGGGAAGGAGAAGGGGAGAGAGGAGAGTTGTGGGAGAGGAGAGAACCTCTCCGGTGGCGCGGGAGGCTGGAGGCCGGCGGCGCCGTCGGAGGGCCTCCCCCCTCTCGTGTTTCTTCTTCCTTTTCTTTTTTTTTTCCATGGGATCAAATTCTCTTTGATACATGTGTAATTTGGGAAAATGATTCTTATTATTTTAATAGGAAAGACCCTAACCCTCGTTATATAAATAGGTAAAAGGTATTCAAAATCTAAAAATAGTAAATCTTAAATTAAATAATCCTAATAGAAAAACCCAAGGAACTTACCAAAGGAGGTGGAATGGAGAGGAGATGGGATGTTATGGTCTCCTCGAAGATGATGGTTTCATTTTCTCCTATGTAGAGTATTTATACGGCTATTTCTCCATCCATCCATGAATTGGAACATCCGTTTTGATTTTCTTCTATTCCTCATAAGTTTGATTTTTCAATAACTCACCGTTTCTTTTTCCAAAGCAACTTGAGATTAAGTATATTCATGTACGCCTCTTTAACTTGGTTGGCTTTATGGCTTTACAGGCCACATAAATCCTAATTTCATTTGTAGATTCTTGTGCTTGTTTCCTTTAAAGATGGTACGGGGGCTAATTAAGATTCTCGCTACTTTTATTTCGATGCCATCATTGAGTGCCATGTCATAGTGCACTCTTTCCTTTTTCACCTTTCCACTTGGTCGAGGAAACTTTTGCCAAAGTTAACATGGAGTTCAGATATAAAGAGAAGGGACAATTACATTGAAGAAATGGGAAGAAACAGCAATTGAAAAAGCTGTGGAGGCAGGGGAAAGAAAAACAATGCCGAGATCCAAAAGCAATAAGCCTGACACTCGATAACCCCATTAGTACAAGATAGCTATACTCCTATGGCCCGTATCATATCTTGAAATTTGTACACTGAAATTAACTTAGTTTGACAATATTGGGCAACATCCACTTCCCTATGTTATTATCAAAAGCCTTGGCTAAAGATATTCCATGAATATCAATATGGGGTCCCTTGTCAATATATGACATATTGGCAATATGTCTATGTCTTGATATCTCCCACTATACCTGGGATACTACATATATGACTAGAAAAAGTTGCAAGTTGAGGAAGTCATACCTAAGGCTCAGATTAGTATTTAAATGCTTGATTAGATTTCCTGATGATCTGTTATATTTTGACTGGCCATTCAGAATGCTTGACTCAAGATCAAACTCTTGGACACTCGAGCATAAAAGAACTATGGGCACTTGAGTATGAAAGAACCATTTGACTCGAGTATAAAAGAATGTCATAGACACTTGCCTCGAGATCGAGTGGCTCTATACCCTTGAGTTAGGCTGGTGCGGTGGCCTTCACAAACCATATACCTGTGGTCCCTCTCTCTATGGATTACTTGTATTTCACTACTTTCAACTCTTTAAAGAGTCCATGAGTTCTTATGTAGATGTAATCATGAAATATGTATTTTCTAGAGTTGGTGGGATCAGGATTGCTCGTAAAGAGTCTAAAATCCTGCTTGCATATGAATCAAAGATTTGAAAGGTCAATCCTATATTGGTAAATCTACTACATTTATGGGCTGTGGCTAATTGAGATGTACAACTAAAATAAGCAGCATGAGCATATGAACTTGCTCTTACATGTGTGTATCATGGCATGGCATTAGCACATTGGACATTAAAATGTTTCGCATTCTTTTACTGTGTGTCTCTCCTGAAACATTATTATGAAGCCCTTCACAACAACTTAGGTTTAATCTGTTTGCAAACCATCAAAACAGGTTGGAAGGCCTGTGCTATACTCCTTGGCTGCAGATGGCGAAGCTGGAGTCAGGAAAATGCTCCACATACTTCACGATGAATTTCAACTGGCCATGGCGCTCTCTGGATGCACCTCTCTCAGAGAAATCACACGCAACCATGTCATGACGGAAGGAGACGCTAAACGCACCATGTCTAGGTTGTAAAGTCGATTGATTTGCTTCACCAGCTACTGAGATTATGATTGGCAGTAGATGAGCTCTGCAGTGGATGATCACTATCCTCATGTGATCATCCCTTTTCCTTTCCAAAGAATAAGTAAGCTCCGCATGTTTGTGTAGTTATTGATTGCTCGATCAGCTGTATGTATTTTGGAATTTTCAGTGGATGAAACTCTTCTTATTCAGCATTTGTCATTGATCTGGAATAAAACATGGGGTGTTCCCTCTTTCAAAAGATTATGCATGTGAGCAAACTCAATTTGTCCTCTTGAAGCCCTCCTGACTCACTTGATGCTTCCTTGCAGTCATGGGTTTGTTTAGGGATGCACCACCTCCTCTCAAGTTTCAGTTTCAGCAAAAAGGATGTGATCATTTGGTGGGTTGATGATATTGGTCCTGGACGGAAAATTGTTTGGATGAACCTCCAGGGATGGGTAGAGAAGTTTTCCCATCAGGCAACTTTAAAGAAACTCTAACCCATTCAAATAGTCTGGTAGTTAAGAAATTACACTTCTGCCTAAAAGTCTATGGTTCAACTCTTGCATGCTATAAAAAGAATTTAGAAGGTTAACTTCTAGTTCTCTAACCCATTCAAATAGTCTAGTAGTTAAGCAATTACACTTCTGCCTAAAAGTCTATGGTTCAACTCTTGCATGCTATAAAAAGAATTTAGAAGGTTAACTTCTAGTGCTTTTTTGTTTTTGTATTATGCATACTTATGTAGTTAGATTTTACTGATCTTGGAAAGGTAGGAGAGGATTTTGGGAAAATATGAGTTGATATTAACTACTGAGATTTCTCGTGGAATTTGTGAATATTAAATCATTTTTTCCATATATAATGGTGGAAAAGATTTTAGTCGGAAAGGTCACTACAGTTTCTTCCCTTCCGTATCTGAAGTAGTGATGGTTACCCCCCATTTGCATAAATGTGTAAGCATGAAATCATTGTTCTTTTTGTTCCAACAGGTTGAATAGGCTTTCTTAATTTAGATTTGACTTGACTACCACGTCTAGAGTCCTACTAAGAGTAGAATTATTTCTTGCATGAGTTTATAAATATAGAAGTGAAGTCCCTGACTTAAGATGCTGATGTGTGCGTCCGTGCACGTACACGCGCGCGTGAGAGAGAGAGAGAGAGAGAGACCATGAGTTGAGAGGTTATACTCTACTCATAAAATTCTCTTCTCCAGTGGTCATGAAATGTAAGCAACAACCTTTAATTGTGCATCCAATTGCTTGCATGGTTTTGTGTGCCCTTCCCAACAAAACGCCTACTGAAGCAAAGATCAAACTTTAGACTAATTTAATCACGTTGGTAATAAACTAAAAATAAGGTACTATTTTGTGACTAACAAACCAATATCAAATTAGCCTCGATAATATTAAGTTGAATTGAATTAGTGAAACTAGAAATTAAATCAAACTAGAGATCTATCAAACCAACGCATCCGCATTGAACTGGTGAATTCAATGTTAGATTTGATGAGTTGAGTCAATATTTGAATCTCATATAAAATTAAACTTAATCCCCAGAAAATGATTTTATCTTGAATATGAATAAGAAACTTGATTTCTCTTATCTATGTTTCATTTGGATAGCATCCCCTCGATGAAATATTTAATTGATTTCTTAGGAGAAGCTTTAATTCGTTAGCGTTCGTGAATACATCAATGAAATCAAAATGGGGGCTTTCTCTAGAAAGGATTGAATTTAGGAATTTCATTATATCCCTCTTGAAAATTATTCTTCACTCTTTCCACTTTGTTTTACTTCATTCTACGTGATTCAATTCAAAGCTAAATTTAGACTTTAACATTTGAGCTTGTTTGTTACTATGGTAGCTAACTTTGACCTGTCTATGGATTGGATTCCATGTCTACCAACTCATTGTTGTTAGGTGAGCCTTAGATTAGACTCTTAGTACTACCCAACCCAAAGCTTAAGGCTTCCCTTACTTTTACCCCCCAATTACTCAACATTGCTCCATCCCTTAAACTTGTTGTTGTCCCTCTTGGTTCACTTGGAATGGACCTTATAGGGAGTAACACCATCTAAATTGAGATCAGATTTCTTTCCTTCTAAGCATTATTTTGTAGGTAGGATCCCAAATATGAGATGAGTTTTGATCAATGTTTTAAAAGTCGGATCAAATCGGTAATTAGTTCAATCAATTATTGGTCGAATCGATTGATTTAAGCAATGAAAATTAAGATCGATGTTGATCAATGAAAATCGGATTGTATCATCCGATTTGGTTAATCCAATCATTTGATTTGATAGTCCTCTCAAGAGCTCAAAAATTCTTTTACAAAAAGAAAAGAAAATACATGTGACTTTTCATACCATACGTAGACCCTTATGATCTGATTGTATCATCTAAGTTAGATTCTTGATTTTTATTATATCTTTTATTTTTATTTAGTATTCGCTAAAAGTACATTATTTTTAATGTAATTAAAATTGTAAAATAATTTTTACTATTACATTAATTTTCATTAACTTTTTATTAAGTATCCGTTCAACCTGATTAAATTCACTTGAATCAATACAAATTAAATCAAAGATCTTATAATTTGATTTTTTTCATGCATTGATGTCATCACCGGGTTAACCAATATAAATCACCAGTTGAATTAATAAAAAATCAAACCAACACATGTCCAATTCAAGATAACTCATCCAATTTTCAAAACATTGAACTTGAGAAGCGGCGGAAGAAATTAAAATTGTGGGAGAAATCACATCTCTAAACATAAATGGCCGACGGAGCCATCTTAGGAGAAGGTGGAATAAGGTAATCTTGGGATTTCACTCGTAATCACGAGAATTCTCTCAGTCATAGCATCGAGATCAACCGAATGCGGCATTATGAGTCTAATCCTGCGTACCAAACAGTGCTGTAAATGTCTCCTTCACGACCATCCTGTAGTCGCTCTTTTGACGCCGACGTCAAAAATTAATATTGCCCGGACAATAGCAGGGAAACACTACATGGTCAATTTGGTTTTTTGCATGAGCACGTGAGACTAAACGAAAGTTCACGTGTTTTTGTTTGGGTCTAGTTTTTTTGACTCAATTAGAATAACAGGAAAATACATTTTTTTCTTTTTTCTTTTTTTTTTTTTTTGGGGGGGCGTGGTTTGAAGAACCATCGACCTGGAAAGAACCAATCGGGATTGTGTCGTCGCAGACTTCGCTGTTCGTCCATTTGGAAAGAAGCAAAGTTCCAAGTTTAGGAACTGTTCGCACGTGACTTAATTTAAACATGGTTTAAGGTACCGAATTACGTCCGAACAAAAAGTATCTTGTTTAATTATTTCATTGTCGGATAAATATTTTTTCTTGCAAAATATAATGAAACTTCTTTTACAATGTTTTCTGTGAAGTACATTGCAAAAAAGACCCGTGATTGTCACGTAGAATTATGCTGCAGAACCAATACATTTTACTTGTCCTCATGTAGAATCATGTTGAAGTCTCTCTCTGTGGCACACGGTAAGCTATTTTATTGCATGTCTTTGTTCTCTCGCAGAGTCGCACCACGTACCCTTTCTTCCTCTAATATGATCATTCATTAAATCTTATCGTGTAGTAGCAAACTCTATAACACAAATATACCATGGAGCACTAATTGACGTAAGGCTGAGATAAAATTATTACGAGATAAAAACTGTTAAACAGAAGCTTAAAAGAATCATTCCTTTAAATACATTGTACCATTAACTGATACCTTAGTCAACAATTCAAAGAACGTAAGGAGTTGTGTTTTATGCACATCAGTATGTACATAAAAAGCATGTGTGCAAATTATGTGTCCTAGTGATGGTATGCGCACTTAGTTGCGGGGTTCATATATTTAACTATGATATATAATTTAATTAAGTAGATAAAAAGGTCACTCTAATGAAATTTAATTTATAATTTAACTTTTATTTATATTAAATTTGATGATTAATAATAATATAAATTATAAAATTATTGTTGAAATTTTATTAAAAATAAAAAATAAGCATCACATGATTTTTTTTGACTGATGATCATCTTATTGATTTTGAAGTATAAATATATAAAGATGAAATTAGTTTGAAGGGAGAGAATATTTTCTTTTTTTGGGATTTATTTTGGAGAAAAAGAAATTTTTTTGTGATATTTTTTTTGATATTGTGTGTAAAATTTTTTAAATAATGGGGAAAAAGTGAAAATGTTTTTGTAAAATTTCTATTTTAATTTTTTTTTTTAAACATGGAGTCAGGTGGGTGGGATGTGGATATTTATTTTATTTTATTATTTTTTGACGGTAGGTCATGTGGGTGGGGGTATGATGGGAAGTAGCTGTTTTGGGGAAGAGGTTTGGTTTTGGGGCGATTAGTTGTTTTGATATCTTTGTTTGTTAACAATGGGTGGATGGGGACATGTGTCGGGATGTATCGGTCCTCACCTTCTTTTAGTTAGTGGAGAAGAGGTGTAAACTTTTTTATAAATTGTTTAATATTGGGTCAGGGGGATATTTCTTTTGTTTTATTATTTTTTCTACGGTGGCTCAAGTGGGTAGGGGTATAATTAGGGTCGGCAAAAGAGAATCAAACTTGTTTAATCAGGTTCGAATCTGCCTCAATTAATAGATTCAAATATTAATAATAAATGAATTTAACTTCAGTTAATTTGTTTAATAAATAAGTTAGGTTCAGATTTATAGTCATATATCCACTTATCTCACTTAATCTAATAAGAAATTTTCTTAGTCGGTCCCTCGTTCCCCTTATTTAATTCATTTATCTAATTTATCCATTTAACTTATTTACCTATTTATGTATTTAACTTATTTATCTAATTTCATCTATTTAACCTATTTAAAATCAATTTAATTTATCTATTTAATCCAATCTAAATCCATTTACCCTATTTAATTAAATAGATTAAATGAGTCGGATCAAATTTAACGATTATAATCGTATTGGAAACGAGTTTAAGTAAATAAATTCATTAAATAAATAAATTAAACCTGACCCACGAATATAATCAATTTTGATTTAAACGGATAGAGTCTAACCTACTCCGATCTGTTTGGCAAGACTAGGTATAATTGGGAAGTGACCGTTCAGGTTTGATTTTCGAGGGATTAGTTACTTTGATTTTTTTTTCTAACCGTCGGTGGATGGGGACAAGTGTCGGGACGTATTGGTCTGCACCTTTTTTTTAGTTAGGTTATAAATGCCCGACAACTCGAATAAGTACATGGAAGTTGTATGCATTGACCTATATCTTTGTAAAGACCTCTTATTTGTGTTCATCACTCACAGGCAAGAGCAAAGTTGACTTTTGGTTTAACTAGGGCTCCTTCTCGACCGGACTTTAGTAGTTTATTGTTTTATTATTTTAAGTCCATGATACGGTAGGTTGAGAAGGAACTTGGGACCTGAGCGAGGTCCCCTCTTCTTCTGGTTGATTTTTTTGAGTGATTATGTGGAATTAACTTTTTAAGTAATTAATGGTTGTACGTGGAACTTGCAGTGGTTTTCTCACTTTTGGTCGTAATTGCTTAATTGGAGGTTGAATGTGTAAAGAGAATTGGACACTACAAATTAGAAGGAGATTGAATTTGAGTTTGACGTGGAAGTCTTTCCTTTGCTTTCCACCCTCGAGGTTTTTTTATTGGGATCATGCTTGATTCCATAGTTATACACAACTAAGTTTTTGTTGACTCACTTCATCCTCGAGGCTTTTCTATTGGGATCTTGATTGATTCCATAGTTACACACAACCAAGTTCTTGTTAACTCACTTCAGCCATCGATTAACCAGGTACTCGCAAGCGCAAATTGATTTGATCGTCGATGTTTTATGTTCAGTGGCACTACCATCCTTCATTCAACGACGTGGAGAAACTTCGTCAATCTATATGAGTTGCATTACAATGATGTTTTCCGTGTTCTTGATTTAATTTACTTTATCTTATTCTAATTTTATATTTTTTTCTTTTCAAGATTCTCTTGTACATCAATCTACACACGGAATCAGCTAAACATGACACCCCTCTGTTGAAAAAGGTCACAGGCCCATGATATGTTATGTAACTAAAAAAATATCATATTTTACTCTGTGTAGGTGCCAAATTTCATGTCCAAAACAAATATACAATTATCATTGAGATTGCATTCCCTCGTGATCATTTTATTTCTTTAAACGGAATTTTATTTAAAAAGGTAGAAAAAAAAGAGAGCAAAGTTTTTTTTTTGAAAGAGAAATTTTTCATTGAGGGAAGAAAATTAACGTATGGTTAAAGAAGAAAGATATCCTACATCTCACAGAGAGGGTAAAGTAACTCCCCCTCAAGAGAAGGGAACTTCAAAACAACTATACAAAGAAAATAAAAATGGAAAAAAATAGAATAAAAGTATCCTAGACATCAATTTCGATGTGGAAAAAAACCCGCACTATGCAGTAAATACGACAAAGTGTCGTCGACATCGTCGACGAACCATGCCAACAGGTGAGGAACAGTCGAGAGTAAGCTGACGAAGCATCCGGTCGTGATGAGTTTGAGTTTGACGTAGCCCCAAACATCAAAATCGACGTCGATCCAAAGTGAAAGTGAAGCAGAGAGGAGAACCTCTGCCACCGAAAGTCGCTCCCACAATTGCAACTGCCTCCCATCGAACTCTGTCATTGCCGCACATTCTTGCACACCGCAGCCACCACCTCAGCCAGACCCGGAGCTATGATGGCCACTCATTGGGCACAAAGCCTCCACCGTGGGTACGATGCTGACAGAGAAGATCAAGCCATGAAAAAATCTACACAAAAAGGGGAAAGACAGATGGGACGGGGCGAAAAGATGGAACAGATGCAAAGGGAGAGGGGGACTCCAGCGAACACAATAGTCACGTTGGCTGGAGTCCTAGCAACGACCAGGATTTGGGTCTTCGCCGGGTGGGAGGGAAGAGGGTGCATTTAAGAAAAGAAAAAAAGAAAAAAACAAGAGGGGAAAAAAGAGGAAAGTTGAGAAAGACTTTTGCTTGCCGCTGCCGACAGCTGCATCCGCAAGTCAAGATCAATCAGGTGCCACCTGTAGGCAGAATAGGGCCGCACATCCTGAGCGATAAATTGGAAAATTCATAAAAGATAGCCAAAAACGTGCTTCACGTTGTGTGCCACAGATTCCTTGCTAAATACTCCATACCCCGCACATGATGTAAAAGACTATATATATATATATAAGCCCCTACCCTCTTGCTCACAGAAACATTTCCCCTATTGGTTGTGTACATCGCCAGACTGATCAAGTTCAAGCCAAATCACACATATCTCATGGAGAAGCAATCCTTGGCAATGAGCTGTGGGAACTCTGATCTTTGCCTCCACCTGGGTGGGACGTGCCCCAAGTCGTCTTCGGCACCTTTGCCAATTGCCGTGTCACACGGGGGGCACATGTGCAACTTGAAAGGTGAGGATGCACAAGCGAGGGCTATCATAGGCACCCTCATGGGTGGCACGGTTGCGGCTCGCTCGGGGGCACCCTTGAGGGGGAACCCCATGAGGAGATCGTTGCAACGTTTCCTTCAAAAAAGGAAGGAGAGGATCGGCAGCGGTGGTGAGGAGCCTTACAAGCGAAAGCTTCGAGAGGAGCAAAACAAGGAGGACATTTCCCTAACGTCCCTGTGCTTGTGACTATCCTTGCGTGGGATTAAGATAGAGATAGCTTGCTGATTCCTTGAAACATCTTTTGTTTCGATCAAAGGCATTGTGATTAATTATCTTTCAAAGTCTTTTTTCTCTCGCGATCAATTCCGTGTAATTACAGTTTGCGGCAAAATTAATAGATTTGATATTTGGTTTTCGTGTTGGAATCTTGACATGCATTCAAATTAGTTGATGTAGTTAAGTTGTTTGGCGATGATAATTAAATTGTCTATATGACACCTCTCTGGGTTGTATTACACGATAGGTAAATTTGAATCACAGAGTGCAATTTGTCTTTTTTTTTTTTTTTTTCTCTCCCCTTTGTGAGAAAAAGAGTTGGAAGATCTTAATAGAGGCACTTTCCCTGGGTAGCATCCGAATGATAGGCATGTGAAACATGTAAAAAATAACGTAAGGGTGTAATATTCTTGATGAACAAGAAATCCATTTGGGTAAATTAGGGAGAATTAATCATCTCCTATATGTATACCAATCATCCTAAGAATGTAAGGATGGTAACTCAAATCTACGCTTCTTCTACCAAAATCAAAAGTTTCCATCATTTGACCATATCCCGCAATATCATTCCGTCGAAGTTTCCATCATTTGATCATATCCTGCAATATTGTTCAGTCGATTCAAAGAATACACACGAGGCATCCTATCACGGGCCAAATAAGCGGTGAATGGTCATTTCGCAATCGTATTAATCTTGTAATCGGTAATCACTTTGAAAAGCCGGGAACGTCGTTTGATAATGTATACATGCCTTATTCGATCATATGATAATGAAGATGTTGAGAGTCATTCTATCACCCCTATCCTAGCCATTGAGGCTGTCTTTTTTTTCAAGGTAAAAAGCTTAAGTTCATTGCAACCTCTCAAACAATACAAGGAAAGTGAGGCCAAAGCCATACACCATAGACATCAGCATAAATACAATGTTTTGTCGTCTTGTGAGCTTAGCAACATATTCTCTAGGCCTTAACATTTGAGAATGGCATATTTGGATCTCCAATGAAGTTGAGATAAATTCAATATTTGACTTACGAGACCAGCAGCATCGCTAAATATTGAACCCATAAGAATAGTCAAACTCAAGGCAAGACAGATGCCTTGAAGAAATGTGACAACTTCAGCTTCGAAGGGATCGATTGTATCAAGACACAGCATTCCCTGCTATGATTTCACCATTTTCTCTCTTTGCAATCGCAACAGCACATGCCTTATCTTTCCTGACAGCAGCATCCACCATAATAGAAAATCCTGATGTCGCGATATTGACAAGAGGGGGTCGACGTTGATTGGAGAAAGTATTTGGGGGCATCAGGCGACTGCCGCATTGGGGTGAAATAAAAATAAGCCATATTTAATGCCCTGTGAAAAATATCCCTGAGATTGATAAGTTGCCCCCACAAAATATGGTCACATCTTTGCAACCAGAGGCTGTGTATGAAATGGAATGGGACATTCCATGTAACCGTCTCCTTGTCTAATTTCCCTCCATTAGAGAGACATTTTTCAAACCAAGTACCAATCAAGTTATTTGTTCGTATACCAAAATGAAACCAAACTGCCCTGGAAACATGATAGCCAAAAAAAAAAAACGATCGAGATCTTCAATGGCTGCATTACACATATCACAAATAGGTACAACGCATGGTATTCTCTGCGCCAAAAAGGCTTTTGTAGGCAGTGCAGCAGTAACCGCCCTCCAAAGAAAAATCTTTGTGCGAGGAGGTAAGGATGTTAAAGTCCAGAACTTTTTACACTTGCTGATGATATCGGCTGAGTGGCATTTGTCTTTACCATCTTGCAAGAGAATAGCTTGGTAGGTTGATTTGATGGAGAAATTACCTGATGGATGAGGAGCCCATAACAATGAATCCTCTTCCCCATTCAAAATGGGGGTGGACAGAATTTTTTGCACCACATTTTCAGGGAAGTGCCCATGACATCCCACTCCCCATCGTTGGATATAAATTGCTGTACATCAGATTTTGGCGTCTGAGAAATAGAGCCCACGATTAGGGGAGTATCCCAGTCTCTAATCCAATTATCCCTCCAAATATTAATTTGATCTCCCTTCCCAACATGCCAAAGAACAAAATGAAATAGCATCTCTCTAATATGCAGTAGCACCTTCAAAACTAGTGAAGTATTTTGAACTGGATAGTAATCCCAAAAAGAAGAGGTTGGAAAATATTTCCCCTTTATATGGGACTGCCACATTTTTTTCTCCTCAGTTAACAGTCTCCAACCCTTTCTCAACAAGAAAGATAGATTTGTATAAAGTGAATCTCGAAGACCTAATCCCCCAAAATGCTTCGGGATTGTTATCGGAGACCACACCTTAGGATAGAAATGTCTTTTCCCATCCATATATCCCAATCAAAAGTCTCCAGCAATTTTTTGAATATCCTTGCAGAGCTCTCTCGAAAAGAGATTTGCGAACATTAGATGGCAAGGAACAACAAGCAATGAAGACTGAATAAGTATTCCCCTCCCCGCCTGTGAAAATGCCCTTCCCTTCCGGCCGGATAATTTTTTTTGACACTCGGAGGGTATCGAATCTTTTAATTTTTTCGAAGAAGAGGCAACCATTAGGAGACATCCAAGATAGAGTTCATCCTTCGTCAATTTCCCAATTCAAGAACTGAAGTAATGTCATCCTGCATAGAAGAATCAAACTCCCTTGCTAAAATACACCTTTGACTCACTGAAATTGACTTTTTTGTCCAGACGTATCCTAAAATTTCCTTAAAATAGACTTGAGAATGCATGCTTCATGTAATGATGCTGCTGCAAATAGAATGGTATCATCAGCGAACATAAGATGAGTGATTGGTGTCATATCCTTAGCCAACTTATAACTTGAAATGAGCTTATTGGAAAGAGAATAAAGCAATGATCAAGTGAGGAATTTAGAACAAAGTATGAAGAGATGAGGGGAGAGGGGACAGCCCTGCTGGTGGTCGAACATGTTTCTTGCTCTTGGCTGTGTTATAATGATTAATTCGTTATAGTATGTTACAAAAAACAATCACCAGTTTACAATTTATTACTCGGAATTAAAACTTTCCTGAGATCGAACTCAGGAAGCACACGTCATTCTAGTAACATAAAGATTCACAATTCTATTACAAAAAGAATAAGAGAGAGAGAGAGAGAGAGAGTGAGCAAAAGTTCTCTTTTTTGGCTTCTTCTTCTCTCTTCTTCTCTTTCAGCCGGTTCTTCTCTTCTTTAGTCTGCCTTCTTCTTTCTTCTTCTTTTCTTTGCTGTTGCTGCCTCTTCTTTTCTCTTCTTTTTCTCTGCTGCTGCCTCTTCTTCTTTCGTCTGCGTCTTCTTCTTTTCTTCAGCAGCTTCGCACTTCTTCTTCCTTCTTTTCTTTCTCTTCTCTTCTTCTCTTCCTTTTCCCTGATCCGGACATCTAAGCCTTCGAGTCGGACGCCTTATCTACGCTGTTGCCACAGTGCCTCCTTCTTCTCTTCTTCTGTTGTGTTCTTTTCTTCTTCAGCTTCTTCCTCTTCTTCTCTTTGCTGCGGCTTCTCCTTCACCTTCTTCTTCTGCTGCGGAAGCTCTGCGACTAAGTCCTCGCCGCCCGCTCTTCCTCTTCTTCTTCCTCACCTGTTCCCTGCACACACGCGATGCAAAACCTACCCCTACCCTTTCCCATGTCTCTCTCTCTCTGAATCTCTCTTGTGTACGCTCTCCCAGAGCTGGGTAATCGGGTCAGGTCGCGTGCCCGGATCCAGGTGCATCGGTGTGGGTGTGGTGCGCGAGGAGTGCTCAGTAGTGGGGTTATCGGGTCGCGGGTCAGATCCGCGTGGGCAGTGCCGCGAATGAGACCCGGTGAATAGGTGAGGGACCTCACCCTAGTGTTATCGGAGGCAATCGGCCTATAGCACTTTTTCCTCTTATGTGTGGGCGCGCGCTCACACACTTCCGAGGTGGGACTAAAGTCCCACCTTCGTTCTCGGGTGTCTGCGGGAGGAAGAGTCGTCCAATTGGGGCAACAGCAGAGGCTTGCGACCCCAATTGGAGTCCTGAGTGCGTGCGCAAGCAGATCCTGCGCAACCTGGGACCTACTGCCTGGGACGAGGGGGCCTGGGTGAAGCTCCCAAGCAAGCTTCACTTGCTCGTCAATGGCTGCGATCACCTGGGCCCTGAAATCACCAAAACGGCCTCGCGGCCACGTTAAAAAGCTCAAGGAGGTTCGCCCAGGTGTGGCGAGTGTGCCGCGGTGGTTAGCGAGACGCGAGAGTGCTTGTGGCCATGCGCCTAGGGCACACTGCGTGCGTGAGAGTGGGTGTGTTCGGGGGGTGTTCTGGAGGTGCGGCATGGTGAATGGAGGGTGGATTTGGTGTCAGCGAGGTGTTGCGGTGCTTAAGGGATAGCTGGCGAGGCGGATGGAGGCGTGGAGTGGCGAAAACGCCTCGCTGAAGGGCGGCCGAAGATGGAGAAGGTGGTGATGGACAGTGGTGGTCAGTGGGTTGAAATAGCAAATTAAGAAGGGGGAAATAACAGAGAGAGTGAGGGGAAGAGTTTTACCTACCTTAACTAACGAAGGGGGGGGAGGAGGCGCTCGGCGTGTGCCTACCGACGCCGGAGACAAAGGTGCCCAGAGGGGGGTAACGGCGACGAGGAGGGGGTCTGGAAGGTGCCAGCTGGTGCGGCCTGGTGCGGGAGAATAAGGTAGAGTGAACTCTGCTGCAGGTATGGTAGCAGAGCGACGAAGGGGAGGAGGAAGGGCCACCGAAGCCTGCGGGCATTTGACCTTAGGTAGAGGAGACGAAGTTGGGGGGGGGGAATCCTCTGCCAAATCAGGCTTAACCAAATCAGCAGCCCCAGTCGCTTCTTATAAAGGTGCTGGAGAGGAGAGGATCTCGAAGGGGCGACGTGGGGAGCTCGCTGGAAAATGGCCGGAAAGCATACACATTCCATTCGTGCATTCGCACAAGAGGCATGGGTAGCTGCAAGGCAATGGGAAGGGTCCCTGCGAAAGAGAACGACGTAGGGAACCCCCCTTTCGTTCCTGAGAGCGGCCCCCATACCATGCACGGCGCCATCCTCCGCGCAAGGTCGCCGGAGGTATGGGCGTGGGGTGGCAGAGGGGCCGTTCTGCAAAGAACGAAAGATAAGATGGGGGGCTAAATGCAAGGGTTCAAAAAGATAAGGGTCAAAAAGTAATTCAAGAGGACCAATTTGTAAAATAGGTCAAGATGGCCTTCCCTTAAGTCCAAATTTTGGTATAAACCTAATTTGGACCTAAGGAATCTAATGGTGAGGTTTGATTTTATATTTGATCATGTTTGACCGATCAATTTGCATAAAAACCCAAATTAGGATAAAAATTGGGTATGATTCTCAATTTAGGTCAAAACAGGTTCTACTGGCCAAATTGAAGGTTCTAAACCAGAGAGGATGTTTTTCCATGAATTTTAGAGGGTTTATTTGACTTTTTTCTTGCCAAGAACTTCATAAATTAAAGTAGGTTTGTTTTGAGGGTTACAGAATGTCATTTAATTCCTAAAAGTTGCTATAACCCTTTTCGGCTCAAGTTATCCCACTTTCTTTCTTATTAAGCCCATTTGACCTGTATTCAGATCCTTAGACACCCCGTTTGTGTACTGCATTGGTAAAATTACAGTTTTATCCCTTATGAATTGTTTTATTCTTAAATTTAGAATTCTCTGAGTTAGGCTTTTCCTTAGGTTTTGTAGGAGCTTTTGCACAGTTATTTAGATTAAATTGTACTAGTTAGGGTTCATGATGAGGCTCTCATCACTTGCCTTTCACCACGTGAAAGGAAAATAGCGTTAGATATGCTACCATTGACAATGAACTCGAAAGAGACATAAGTAATCCGAAACATAATTAACGAAACAATGTTAGGAGGAAAATTAAGTTGTACCAAACATGCTACAACAAAATTCCATTCAAACCTGTCGAAAGCCTTTTCCATATCTACTTTTAGAGCCAAGCTATAAGGGTTGTCTAAGTTAGTACTATTTGACAATTTTAGGAACATTTGGGGTGTGCATATATAAGTTTGGATGGAGGGTATTTGCAAGAACTTGATATCGAGAAAATCTTCTTTTGAATGGCTGACCATTTATGCAAAGGATTGCAAATAATTAGAACAAATGAAACACGTTCTACAATCTAGGGATTGAACATCTCTATTGAAACAAAGCGTATACCGATGTCTACTCTGGTGATTTGGGCGTGCAATTGAGAAGGATATGGATTCGATGCACATTTCTACAAAATCTGTTGGGGAGATTATTCGCCTAGACACATGATCAATAAGGTACTATTCTTCATTAATGAGGGCGATGCAATTATTGCCCTATATGTCACATTACGAAAATTTGTTGCAATGCGTTCTACAATATACGAATCTCCACAATCAAAATACACTGATTAAAAATGAAAATACACCGGTTGAACATCAAAATATACCACATGGAAATGAAAACACATCAATTGAAAATACTCACCGGTGGAAAATGGTTTTCCACTTATGAGGATAGTTTTCCACCGGTTGAAAATAAAAACACATTGGTGGAAAATAATTTTTCACTTGGAACATGTCATTTCACTTATGGAAAGTAGTTTCTACTTGTAGAAAGTGATTTTTACCTTTGAAAAGTGATTTTCACTAGTGGAGAATTAAAATACATCTGTTAAAATCATCATTTTCACCCCCATGCATTGCAAAATGCATTGTGGTGTACGTTTCTTTACTTTTTTACTATTAATATTCCTTTTAATTTGAGAGCCATGGTTGGCTCTAATTGTTGAGTTTTACTCATCTTTTAACTCTAATTCCCTGTAAAAATATTCATGTCAACTTTGTGGCTAAGGATGGTTTATTTCAATGGTACAAAAATATAACAGGCGATGTATTTTGTAACGTATGAAAGTAGAGTTAATCAAGAAAGTAAATTCAGAAGTAGGAATTGCATCACATCTCTCCTTCACATAAAAAAGTAATGTAAGTATTGTTATGTGGGGGGATTCACCACCACTGAAAAATGCCATCATCATTCTAAATCAAATACAAAATCATTTTCTACCAATGTAAAATTATTTTACACCAGTACAAAACCAACAAAATCATTACAACTATTTTACATCGATGCAAAATCACTAAAATTACTTTTAAAATATTTTACACTAATTCAAAATTATTTTATATCGGTGCATTATATTTATTTTGCATCAGTACATTTTAATTCAAAATTAATAAAAAAATATCCTATTAACTCAAAAAGTGATGATAACTTTCTCAATTAAGATAGAACCCACTGCTTAGCAAAACTTAAGTTGAGGTAAGTTGGGGGTTTCGAAACGCTACATTGAGGAGAGAAAAACCCCTCTAGGGCTTTGCAACTTGAGGAAGAGGGATGGCAAGCTGTGCGGCTTTGTCGAAGGAGACGAGATCCCCGTCAGGACTAGAGGCGGGCGAATCAGGAGAGGCTGAGGGCGACGCAAGCTCCCTCCAGAGGTAGAAACGATCATACCAAGTGCTTTCAATTCCTTGGTTACAGCCATGTGACGGCGATGTGCCACAACCATGTTCATTGTCATCTCTGCCGAAGTTTTGCTCTAAGGCTCGCAATGGCTACACTCAATGTGAAGACAAAAAGGAAACGACACACCAAATACCTCTGTCGATTCGTGTCAAACCGACATAGGAGGTCCACGTCGACTGTATGCATGACAACCTCCTCTACTATGCTATGGTTGGTACCTCCTCGACGAGGATTTCCTCTCTTGACGACATCCGTGTTGTCCTCGAGGGTTGCCTGATTTCCCTAACGTGGAGGTTGGGGCGGCTAACTGGAAGATCAGTGGTTCTATCGGGCTTGGAGGAAGATGTGCGGCGGCTCATGTTCTCGACAACGGATGTAGAGATAGAGGTGCATTGGAGGCGAGTCTCTCCTTTCGATGGGGCACTGGAGGAATGTCCACCTCCTTAAGAACTCACTGATATTAGCATCCTTGGCCTTCCTCTATACCTCTAAATGAAAGGAGTCATTGAGGAGGTTTTCCAACAATGTGCTCGTGTTGTGAAATGCAATGACATTGACGACCTTGAAGGTGATCTAACAGTGGTTGGAGCCTCTCTTGATGTTCTTCAAGTCAGTGCTTTACAGGAGGCCATTATCTTGTGATGACCCATGGCTGATTTTGAAGTAAGAAGAAGAGTGATGACCAGCGAAGATCCTATACTGATGCCCTCAACACCGATCATGGTGGCCATCATCCACAGGTTCATGATGTCAATTGCCGTACCATGGAGATGGAGGTTGAAGATCCTATACTGATTGCTGTGGAGGGAGGTAACACTATGGGGACATCGACCCATACATGCTCAGTGGAGATGGAGGTTGAAGATCCGACCTTGCAACATCGAGGGCAACCCTTAACCCAAACGAAGACACCGATGTGAGCATTTGATCGACCCAATTCGAGGAAGGGGCGGCCTTCGAAAGGTAAGGAGAAGACTAATGATTTTTCTGTGGTGAACTCAGATAGAATCAAACTACGCAGGAATGGAAGCCGTAGGAATGAGCATGTCGTACAGGTGGATGAGGAGATGCTGGCTCGTCCCCTCGAAGTCGGGAGACGTTCTAGTTCCAGCAAGGGGAGAGATGGCGGCTCCTAATGACATGTATATTGCCATGGAATGTTCGTGGCCTTCGGGAAGGGGAACAAAGGGCCACTCTGAGGAGATTCCTCCTCGACTAGAGGGTGCATTGTGCTTTCTTGCAGGAGACCCACATTGATAACGACAAACCCAGGTGTTGGGCCCCCCTTAGCAAACTCTCGGAGGAGGGTTTGCCTGTCAAGGAGTCTGCAAGTTACTCAGGTGGATGTGGCATTTGGTAGATATCCCATCATCTACTGCTAGAGGAGTCTCACGTGGGTCATTTCATCACCTCTAGTCGTTTCATGAGGGTGGATGATGAGGTCACCCTCTACCTCTCTTGTGTGTATGGTCCATGCACGACAGAAGACAAACCATGCCTTTGGGAGGAACTTCAACAGGTGGCACTTTTGCTGATGATAGGCCCTCGATAGTTTTGGGGGAGGGGGGGGGGGACTTCAACGCCACCCTCAGCCATGACGATTGACTTATGGGTAGAAATGACTCTTCTACCACGGGTTTCCAGGAGGTGGTTGCTGAGTTGGAGTTGGCGGACATTCGCACGTCTAGGATTACATACACCTGGTGCAATGGTAATGGTGCCTGCTCTAGGTTAGACAAATTCCTCAACAACATCCACCTAGTAGAGACGCATTAGCTGGTAGGAGTATTTGCGATGCCGAGACCTTTCTCAAACCACATACCGATCCTCTGAGACATCAAAGAGGGTCAAAAGAGAGGCTTATACTTCCAATTCCAGAGGTCTTGGTTACAGGAGGAGGGGTTCAGGGATTTTGTGACCCATGAGTGGATGGTGTGCCCGCCTAAAGCTTCCACTATAAAGACACTTGCTTTTAGACTCCTCCATCTCAGACAAAGATTATAGCAGTATATGAGATAGATTAGGGCAGACAGGGAGCATCGAAGGGCCCAAGCCTTGGAGGTGATTGCAGCGCTCGACATGGTGGAGGAGTCTAGGCCGCTTATTACAGGGGAACATGAAGAGAGGTAGAGACAAAGGTTTGTGGTGAAGTAGGAGGACCATCTCAGAGAGGTGAATTGGAACGAGAGATCGCGCCAACTGTGGTTGAAAGAAGGGGATGCCAATACCCGCTTCTTTCATGGCATGGCAAGTTCCAAGAGGCACACTAATCACATTTCCCAGCTGAGAGACAAAAAAAGACACTTAGCCACGCCGAAGATCCAGCAAGAGGTTGACTCCAACTTCCTGAGGATCACCAGAGCTTCGAGGATCGGGGAATGGAGCCTTGCTGCTATAGATATGCCTCTCCTGATGGAGGAGCAGGGTGCGATGCTCACTAGGCAGATCACGGAGGAGGTCTTGGCTGCCATCAGGGGTTTGAAGGCTAAAGGGTCCCCAAGATTGGACGGCTTTCAAATCCTCTTTTATAAGGAATTCTAGTCAGTGGTTAGACTAGATGTTCTCGCAGTGGTGGAGGAATTCCAGGCAGGGAACTTGGGCTTTGAGAGATTCAATTGCTCTCTCCTCTTCCTCCTACCGAAGAGATCGAGCGCTGAGTGTTTGGGAGATTACAGACTTATAGCTCTCTCAAACTCTATTTACCTGATCACTGGCAAGGTTCTTGCCAATCAATTCACAAAGTTTCTCCCTAGCCTAATTAGCTTGGTGCAATCTGCTTTTCTTAAGGGTCTTTCGCTCCAGGAATCTTTTGTGGTAGCTCAGGAGATTGTGGTTGGTTGGACTCGACGACATATGAGCGCCTTCTTGTAGAAGGTTGATTTCTCAAAGGCCTGTGACATAGTGTCTTGGGCCTACCTTTGGGAGATCCTCCGGCGAAGGGGCTTTTCGGAGACTTGGGTGCGCTAGGTCAGGAGATGTGTAACGACAGCCTCCTTCTCACCCTTCCTAAATGGGAGACTTACGAGCATGTGGATCCAACCCCAAAAAGGGGTGTCGCAGGGGTGTCCACTTGCCCCCCTTCTCTTCATCTTGGCCATTGACACTTTGGCCAAGTTAACCTTCAGGGCAACGGATGTAGTACTCATCAAAGACTACACTGTGGGATTGGAACGTAGGATGCTTACTCCCATTCTGCAATACATAGATGCCATTGTATTTTTCAAAGAAAGAGGAGAACAACAAACCCAAGTGACTAAGAGGATTGTGTAGATTTTTGGGGACATTATTGGTCTCCATGTCAATGGGGCAAAGCCCTCTTTGGTTTGCTTCCACCAAGAGGATGGAAGTAAGGATGCTATCTCCAGATCCTTACGTCATCAGCTCGGCGCAATAGGCTCAGGGAGAATAGAGGATAAATGATGACTCAGCCAAATCTGTGGAGGTTACATCAATGAACGGTTTAAGTCTCTGACTGTTCACGATGAAAGGTTCGAAATCGTGGCTGAGAGGACTGATTTCAACGGCTCCATTTTCAAAAACCTGTCGGACAAGATATGGTCGGCCCACTTGGATCGCAATTTCCCAGGGAAGAG
Source organism: Thalassia testudinum (assembly GCA_037157565.1). Taxonomy (NCBI): domain Eukaryota; kingdom Viridiplantae; phylum Streptophyta; class Magnoliopsida; order Alismatales; family Hydrocharitaceae; genus Thalassia; species Thalassia testudinum. The sequence goes on from JAZHRO010000030.1 coordinate 43,638,512, forward strand.
TTTGAGTCAGTCATCGAAGAGTAGGACCTTCTGACCAGGGTGGAAGATCTTTTTAGATATGTGCTTGTCATGGAAGGATTTAACCCGCTCTTTGTAGATTCGTGAGTTCTCATACGCATCAAAGCGTAATTCATTGATCTCGCTTATATGAAGCTTTCTGTGAGTTCCAACCTTAGAAAGGTCTAAGTTGCAGCTCCGTACTACCCAATAGGCTTTGTGCTCCAGTTCGACGGGAAGGTGACATGCCTTCCCATACACCAATCTGAAAGGAGACATGCCTAGTTGGGTCTTGTGGGCGGTCCTATGAGCCCACAAAGCTTTTGAAAGTCGGGACGACCAATCCTTCCTGTTAGGTCGAACAGTAACCTGCAGGATTTTCTTGATCTCCCGATTTGATAGCTCAACTAGACCATTAGTTTGGGGGTGGTAAGGAGTAGAGATTTGGTGAGACACCCCGTATTTGGTCATCAGTGACTTGAACTGAGCATTGGTGAAATGGGTCCCTCCGTCAAAGATGATCCTTAACGGGAGGCAGCCCGTCATTCTTTCTGAAAAACCCGAAACCTTTTCTGACACCTCTTTGCACTTTAGGTTCATCCTTTAGGACAGCCGACTCCACCTCAGGTGCTTGCATCTGAGATTAGAAATAGTCCGCAACAGTCACCCCGACCCATCTACTCACCAAAATACCTGTCCTAATGCATGAACCAAGCTAAATATAAATCCTCCTAATTTAAAATGAGGACATTGCAAATCTTAGGCATGGGGGGTATGAAAGTGCAAAATGAATAAAAACTCATAAGAAAAGGTTTCAACATAAAAAAAAAAATGAAAGGAGGAAGGACTCTTGTGGATTTTACAAAAGGAGGAGGAGAAAAAGAGCTAGATGATAAAAAGGAGTACAAAATAAAAAAGAAAAAAGGATAGTCATCAGTAAGAAATTAAGGAATTTAACCTAAGTTCTAGACCACATTAAGGAAAAGAAAAAGGAAAGTGCACAACAAGATTAGTAAGAATGCAAACCTTAGGCATTCTTGGATAGACTCTTAGTACCCATTAAGATCTAGATACTCCTTAAGAGGTTGAGGAAAATGAAAAGCTCAAGGATTAGGTCCAAGGCTTAGGAAGTATTCAGCCTCGTTAACTGACTTTTGGTTTACAGGACTCAGAAACCTAAGCACCCAAATTCACACACACAGTCTGGTTTAGTAAGCATAAGTATCAAAATCACGCAGAAGCATTTCAAATGTTCTGAAAAGTCACCTAGATTAGGAGCAGTTGATCAACACAAGTTGATTTGGACGAGTTCCCGAAGCGGAGAGGTGGGAAATTCCCCTCGAAGAAGCGTAACAACATATCATCTCCTCGGTGCTTGTCTCTTAAGATATTTACATATCCTACTGGGGGCATGTAAGTGGTGTAGACCCGAATAGGCTGTATTAATATGGCGAAATTAGCATTGAAATGAGTATAGTGGTTAACCTAAGTTGAGCCTAACCATCTTTTTACAAAATTTTTTAACCTGGCCTACTTGATTTTATCTTGGTCACTTTTAGGCCCGGGGTCAAACTCAGGGAGGCAGGATTAAAGGTGAATAAGTTTCTACACCTTTCCTTCAACGAATCTCTTCCGTTCGTTTATTATGTTTTTGGTGTTTTTTTTTTCTCTATTTAAGATTTTTTTCTGATAATTTTGTCCTTGAGGTACACCCTCAAAATCAGGTCCTTGACTTAGAGCCAAATTGTTCTTGGCTTTGAGATAAATTAGGGTTCCAAAACTGGTCTTGCTATCCGCAAGACCGAGTACCTGCAAGACGAGAATTATCTTTTCTCTTTTACTATTTTTTTATCTTTTTAATAGCAGGAAAGAGATAGAAATAAGATAAATATAGTATATATATATAGATATATATTATATATATATATATAAGGGTGGGTGTGGAGGTGAAAATGGCGTGTAGCACGGTGTCGAGTTGATTATCATCTAGGAAGGTGCAACCAACAGGACGAAGTGCTGCGTGGAGTGTTGGATGGATGGGTGGAAGGTGTGTGCGGAGACGCTTTCTGTACGCTGGTATCGGGGAATATCAACAACTGGTGCAGATATTCCCGCGATATAACGCGTGGTAGGTGATATGAAAGTAAGTATATATTTATATGTATATATATAGATAGGGTCATATATATATATATATATATATATATATATATATATATATATATATATATATGTATGTATGTATGTATATCTATATATATGTGTGTATAAATATAAATATATATAAATATATATATATGTATATATATATATAAGTATGTATATAGGCGTGTACAAGTGAGTTTGTGTGTGTACGAGAGTGTGTGTGTGTATGAGTGAGAGAGTGGCTGCTGGAAAGTGAGCGGGAGAGAGAGCTAGAGAGTTAAGGCGTTTGGAGACCGCAGTCGACGTCTGGACGCCAATGCGCAGGCGCAGACGCGTGAGGGTGCACGCGCGCACTGCAGGCTGCAGGCATGAAGGAGATCGCAAGGCAGCGCGCTGCGGGCTGGAGTGACGCGAACGCAGACGCGGATGCAGGCGTGGGCGCAGACTGGCGTAGGCACGAGCGTACGAGGGAGCAGGCGCTCGGACGGGCTGGAGACGGTTACAGCGCGGAGAGAGAGAGCGCGGTGACCAGATAAGTGAGAAACTTTCCGGTCACCACACTGTAGATACAGAGTTCCGCTGAAACACGTGAACAGTAGCTACAGTGCACGCTCGGCTCAGACAACCGGCTGCAGCTAGTTCTGTGTGCACGGGCGCTGTGGAGCGAGCCTGCGCGCGCGGAAGGAGATGGCACCGGCTGCTGGCGTGCGCGCAGGGGCTTGCGCACTGTGTGGAGCTGCCGGTGCCGTGCTGCTGCTGCGGTGGAGCTTCAAAGCTCGAGTCTGCGGCTATGGCGGAAGAGCTTGAACGGGTGAAACAAAGAGGTGAACCACCAAGCCCACCGGCTCTTTGATGAGCTGGGCGATGGTGGAACTCACAGCGGTAGTCGTGTACCACTGTGAGCTGCTGCTGTCTGCAGCATAGCTCTTCAGTGGAAGAGGTGCTGCGTATGGAGGGGAGAGGGGAGGAGACGGCCAGGAGAAGGGTGTGAGGGTGTGTGTTCTCAGGACCAACCCTCTTGCGCAAGGAAGCGAGGAGGGCTTTTTAAAGAAGACGGAGGCAAGCTCAGCCATGTCCTAGGCTGCGCATGACTAACATGCGGCTAGCAAGGCATGCTGTGGCAGAGAGTGGCGCAAAGAAGAAGCATCCATGCCCTGTAGCCGCGCAGAGAAGAAGAAATTCAAAGCCAAATAAAAAATGAAGATGGTGAATTTGCGAGGTAGCACTTGAAGAATACGTTAATTACAAGGCCAATTATTCACTTTCCTCCCCTCTCAAATAAATGCATGCATATGTTTATTTTTACAAATGCAACTATGGTTACCTAATATACAATGGCAATGCTAAGAAATAACACAAGATGACACTTTTATTGGTATATTTTTGCTGTGCAATCATACCCCCATGCCTATCTTTTGCTGGTCCCTAGCAAAAATTTTTTTTATAGTATTAAGAAATGATCTTAAGCTAAAGATTTTCTTCTGAGGCGACATAAGAGTGTTTCTTTGTTAGATATTGTGAGAACCAATTATAGAGAAGACTACTAGTACTTTAAGTCTCACATGACATAGACCATCTCTCAACTAACCTGGACTCTTGATATTTAAACCTTAAGTACGATTTCTAGGACCCAGGAAGTTTTTGCCGTACTCGAGAGCTCAAGAGATTATAGCTTGTGCATAGTGAAGGTTCAGGACTGACCAGATGAACATTAAGACTCAAGCCCAGGGTTTCACAAATTTTTAAGTGCAGGTTGGTTCCATTTTCAGCTCGTGTCTTTGGATTGACCCTTAAAAAGATGACGGAAAACTCAACTCCCATTTTATTACATTTGTGGCTCAAAGAAAACAGGGTATTTGTAACTTGCCTTGAGGAACTTTTATTGGGAGAAGACTTTACAGATATTTGCGAGATATACTGATTTCTTTGCATTTTTTTTCTTGAAACACATGCCAGTATATTTCTTACAACTTTATTTGGAGGAGCACACTTTTCTTTTTGGTGGGAGAGTTCCTTTTTGGTGGAAAGAGTCTCTCCTAAACACAAGACTAAAGCTTGGGATAAAAAGTCTACCTGCGCGCATAGATAAGGACTCCACCTTCCCTAATGAACACTAGGGTTGGATCTTATGTTCACCTGGTCTTTCTTGATATGTGTAGTGTGAACTAAGATTACTTAAGCTTTCAAGTAGAAGCAAACCAACGAATCATGTACTGATGCCTCAGGTATAAGAATACGTCCTTAGTTAGGAGAGATTCCGATCTATCTTGTCAATGCTTAAGTGAATTACGTCGAGCCTGAGCGAATCAAGCTTCTATGGCCTGGAAAGTCTTCAAAACATTGGTTGAATATTCATAAACACTTATTGTATTTTTGTTTTAGCCTTCAGATCATTACTAAACACCTTTTTTTTTTTTACATATTTATAGATAGATGGAGACTGCATGATACCATAAAATACCCAGATTCTATGGATGCCTATCCACCCCCCCATGCCAAACGATGCTATGTCCTCATATGCATGCAGGGTAGGGTGGAGGAAGGACCAAAGATCGGGTAACGAGAGCTGAGGTGCAGGGTATACAGCAGGGTGGTAGGGTGGGTGGATGGTGGGTGGTGAAGTGAAAAGTGAAGTGAGCGTGACAGTGGTGGAGTGTTGTTGGGGTGCCTCCCAACGAGCGTTAAATTTAACGTCCCCAGCTGGACTCAGAATGAGGTACAACATTAGTTACCCTCCAGACGGGCAACAGTTTCTCCAACGGGGGCAGGTTCATGAGTAAGATAGGGTTTCAAATGCTTCCCATTGACCGTAAATCTATGCCTAGATTTGGGATCTTCAATCTCAACGGCCCCATTGGGAAATGGTCTCGAGACCAGAAAAGGACCAGTCCATTGGCGAACCGCCCAATAAGCGCAGTGCTCCAACTCCATAGGCAAATGACAAGGCTTCCCGTAAACGATTCTATAAGGAGACATACCAAGGGGAGCCTTAAAGGCGGTCCGATACGCCCAAAGTGCGTCAATCAGCTTGTTGGACCAATCCTTACGGTCAGGTCGAACCGTTTTCTGGAGAATTTGCTTGATTTTCCGGTTCGACACCTCTGCCTGGCCGTTCTTTTGAGGATGATATGGAGATGCGATACGATGGTGAACTCCGTATTTCCTCAGAAGTGCCCAAAAAGAAGCATGGGTAAAGTGGCTTCCTCCATCCGAGATAATGGCTCGAGGGATCACAAAGCGCGCAAAAATGTGGTCTTTGACAAATCGAGTGGATATAATATGATTAGCACGGCGCGTGGGAATAGCCTCGATCCATTTCAAAACATAATCAACAGCCACGAGGATATATTCGAAGCCGTTGGAAGGAGGAAAGGAACCCATGAAATCAATTCCCCAAATGTCGAAGATTTCTGCAGCTAGGATGGGTTGCAAGGACATCATGTCACGACGTGACATTGACCCTAACGACTGGCACCTAGTGCAATGTTTGGCATAATTGTGTGCATTCTGGTGAAGGGAGGGCCAAAAGAAACCGCACTGCAACACCTTGGCTGCAGTTTTCCTCCCAGAGAAATGGCCTCCGCAGGCCTGATCGTGGCAGAAGGATAGCACACTAGAGAATTCGCTGTCAGGAATACAGCGACAGATGATTTGATCAGCACCTATTCGAAAAAGAAGTGGATTATCCCAGAAATAATACTTTGCTTCTACCATGAGACGCTCGCACTGGTTTTTAGGCCAGCCACGTGGAAGGGATCTAGAAGCAAGGTAATTGGCAATGTCGGCATACCAAGGTCCACTTGCCACATTAATTGCCAATAGGTGCTCAACGGGAAAAATCTCATTAATCGGCAGAGTAAGTCCAATATGGTCAAGGTCCAATCTAGAAAGATGATCAGCCACAACATTCTGGGCTCCAGCTGTATTGCAGATCTCAATGTCAAATTCTTGGAGCAAAAGGATCCAACGAATCAGTCTAGGCTTGGCATCCTTCTTGTGCATGACATGGCGAATGTCCGTGTGATCAGTGAAAACAATAACATGTGAGCCCAGAAGGTAAGAGCAGAATTTCTCCAGCCCAAAGACGACCGCCAGTAGTTCTTTCTCAGTGGTAGTATAATTACGCTGGGCCTCGTCCAACGTCTTACTAGCGTAGTACACCACGAAGGGGTGTCTATCGCGTCTTTGTCCCAGGATGGTTTCGACTGCAAGGTCGGAAGCGTCACACGAGTTCAAAGTCAAGGGACCATTCAGGTGGCTAGAGAACAGGGGCCTTGCTGACAGCATCACGCAGCTGCGTGAATGCTTGTATGCAATCAGGGCCCATATCAAAGGGTACGTCGGTCGATAGGATATGATTTAAAGGGAAAGAAATTTTGGAGAAATCTTTGATGAATCTCCTATAGAAACCGACGTGTCCCAGGAAGGAGCGGATTTGTTTGACAGAGCCAGGCACAAGTAAATCAGCAATTACATCAAGCTTAGCTCTGTCAACCTTGATACCCCTATCGGAGATGATATGTCCGAGAATAATTCCCCCGTGTACCATAAAATGACTTTCTTCTCAGGAAAGCACGAGGTTTACATCAATACATCACCTAAGGATACAGGTTAGTTTGGCAAGACAGTCATCAAAAGATGGTCCAAAGATCGAAAAGTCATCCATGAAGACCTCGAGAAAGTCACCCACCATATCATGGAATATCGCCAGCATACATATCTGGAAGTTGCTGGCGCGTTACAAAGTCCAAACAGCATCCTTCTAAATGCAAAGGTGCCGAAGGGGCAGGTAAAGGTAGTTTTCTCTTGATCCCGGGGGTCAATTGCCACCTGGTTATATCATGAAAATCCATCCAGGAAACAGAAAATTTTATTTCCTACTAACCGCTCCAGGATTTGGTCAATGAAAGGTAGCGGGAAGTGATCTTTCTTAGTTGCAGCATTGAGTTTCCTATAATCTACACACACTCTCCAAGATGTAGGAGTGAGCGTAGGGATGGATTCGCCCCCGTCATTGACACGGATGGTGAGTCCCGCCTTTTTGGGCACGACGTTAATCGGACTCACCCAGGGGCAATCGCTGATCGGGTAGATTATACCCGCATCCAACCACTTAGTAATTTCTTTCTTAACAACCTCCCGCATGTTTGGGTTGAGACGTCGCTGCATCTCGCGGGAAGGTCGAGCCTCCTCCTCCATATTTATACGGTGAGTGCAGTAGGAGGGGCTAATGCCAGTTAAGTCTGATAAAGACCATCCAATGGCTGCCTTGTGTTCCATATGGACCTTCGTTAGTTTGCACTCTTGCTCCCTGGTCAATTTTGAAATGATGATTACGGGGAGGGTTTCATTTGGTCCCAAGAAAACATACTTAAGTGTACTAGGCAGCTCTTTCAGCTTGGGAGGGGATGGTGAAAAATTTGGCATTTCTTGGGACAAGAGTGTCCCAGGCGGATCGAAAAACAAGTCAGGAGGAAGAAGTTGGCCCTCAGATTGGCCAAGAAGAGGGTCTTCTTGGATAGATGGATCCAAAAAGGAATAGCCCCAGTGAGTAGTATGTGGGCTCAAGGTCCCAGTGTGGAGTTGCAACTCCGCCTGATTTGGCGGGAAAGAAAGGGCAATCCGGGCTTCAAGAGTGTGGACCGGCGATGAGTAGCCCGGATATGACTCAGACCACGAGGTATGGGAAGCAGAGAAAACCTCGTCAGAAGTCTGGTCAGGAGAAGGTCCAGGAATAGGGAGGGATGGGGGAACGTCACAATCGGTCAAGCAATCGTCAGTGTTTAAAGGCAGTCCGCACAGTCAGAATAGGTCCCAATTAATCCGATACACGCGCTGACGGCCATGTCCTTGTCAAACGTGTCATCCTCGTTGCAATCGCAATCAAAGTTCTTGGCTGCCTTGAAGATGCTAAGTTTGAGCTTCTCAGATCCAACGGCAATCTCAATACAACCCGACTCGCAGTCGATGTGGGCGCAGGCTGTGGCCAAGAAAGGTCGACCAAGGATGATCGGAAAATCAGAAAGTGTGCTAGGAGCATCTATATCTAAAACAAGAAAGTCAAAAGGAAAACAGAGACTGTTGACCCTAACTACCACGTCTTCCACCACACCCTTTGGGATTTTGACAGAAAGATCTGCCAACTGTAACGTGACAGGGGTGCGTTTCAAATTTCCCAAGGAAAATTTTTCGAGCATGATGGTTGGTATAAGATTGATGGAAGATCCTAGATCAAGCAGGGCACGGTTAAAATTATAGCCTTGGATGCTACAGGAAATAAGTGGTGTGCTCGGATCTTTCTGCTTCGGTGGTAGATTTGACAGTATAGCACAACTCGCATGAGGCGAGAGAACCACCAGATTCTTAGTTTTCTTTGACTGTCGCTTGGGTGTTGTGTGGTCTTTGAAAAATCGGGCGACAGTAGGTATGTGGTCGATAGCCTCTAGCAATGGTACCTTGATTTCAACATCCCTGAATAAATTACGCAGGTTATCAAAGGCTTGTGTCTCCTTCTTCTTGCCTTTTGGCTCCCTCAGTAGAGCCTCAAGGAATGGGACTGATTCTGGCACCAATTTGGGTGTATCGTCCCCTCGTAAATGCGGTGCGCATCCCGACTGAGAGGGCGATGAAGAAGACGGGCCAGGATCAGGTCGAGGCGGATCGATGGTTTGCTTACCGCTCCTCGTAGTGATCACATTGGACAATGCGAGTCCAGTGGATCATAAGGCGGAGGAGGGTTTGCAATAGGGACATAAGAGTGAGGTGTTGCAGCGGGATTAGCCTGAAATCCCGGTGGAATGCTCGGAGCTTGCAGAATCTGATGAACCTACCCCTGAGAAGGTCGTACCTGTGGTTGAGGACCACGGGATACGAAATTTCGCGGGTTGGGAATAGGTTGGGCTGGGAGAGTGCCCTGAGATCGAGTCGCCATGCGTAGTTGACTGATCTCAGCATTCTGCTGCACCAATTGGTGCTGAAGAGAGGTCATGTTCTCTTCATGGTGCTTTGACATTTCCGTCATCATTCTCATCGATTTCTCAAGAGGACTTTATGCATGTTCTGTTTGCGGTACGCAAGGACCTGATGGAGGATTCGCCATAGGATTAGACTGGGCCCTTGGGATGACAGGTGCGGATGGTCACATTGGTCCACCCGCGGGGTTTTGGCACTGCGGGTTGTTGGACCATGCGAAGTTCGGATGATTTCGCCACCCTGGGTTATAAGTAGCAGAGAACGGGCTGTACCCCAGGACGCAAGCGTCTTCTAAGCCAGAAGACGCGTCTGCATGTAAATATGCTTCCGAGCTCACGAAGGCTTGGTCCTCCGTGTCAAAATACTGGCTTGCAGAAGCCAAATGACTTACCGAATCGCTCGGCGCGACGCTCGATAAGGAAGATCTCACGGGGTTTCTGGAGATAAGCCTGGTGTTGGAAGAATTGGGGTTGTGACGAAGTGGTGAGGTGGGGGTGTTTGCCATAGAACGGGCAGGGTTGGCCAGAAGCTCGTCCAGCTTCTTGTGCACGACGGAGACTTCATCCAATTTCTGTGCGATAAGGCTGAGATCTGTGGATGAATGGGAGGGTCCCGTGTCAACTTCGTGAACGTTACAGGGCAGACCGGTACGATTAAAGGCTACAATGGAAGCATTGTTCATTGAGTTTTCTCTTATATTTTCAAATAATTCGAATGCTCCATTCTCGTCTTTATTCATGAAATTTCCTCCACAGGAAGCATCTGCAATCTACTTCAAAGTCTCATTTAGCCCATAATATAAAATATGGGCTATATGCCACTTAGGCAGACCGTGGTGCGGACATTTCCTGAGGAGGTCATTATATCTTTCCCATACCTCATGAAACTGTTCGCCATTTTGTTGCGTAAAGTGATAGCACGGCGAAGCGCATTGGTTCGCCCGATTGGGAAGAACTTCTTGAGAAGCGCTATTCACATCTCTTCTCAAGAGTGGATGGTTCTCCCAAGGGTGCGTAACCACTGCGACGCTTTATCCCGTAATGAAAACGGGAACATTTTCATTAGGACTATAGATAACCCGATGTTTCTTGGTTTAACAGTCTCAACCAATCTGGTTAGGTTTTCCAAATGAAGAAAAAGATCTTCACGTGCAAGACCATGGAAGTGGAAGTTAATCAGGCCAATTATGTTGGGTTTCAATTCAAAGTCGTCCCCACCCATGGGGACTCGAATTTGTCCTATGGTCTCTGTAGCAGTGGGATTCTGATAGGAGCTAAGAGACCTAGTCTCCTCCCGTTCGGGAGGGTTCTGTATTTCCTCCAATGTTTCCTTAATGGCTTCAATTTTTTCATTATACATTTTCATTTGGGCTTGGAGGCAGGTTATGGGATCCAAGCCTCCATCACCAGGTGGGTTTTGAGGGCGGTTTCCTCCCTCGAGATTTGGGGGTGGGCGTGCAGCCATGTTTGTGGAGGAGGAGGACGATTCGGCTTCTTTTCTGAAATTATCAGACAATTCACACAGTTCAGGGTCTTGTGACCTCCTCCCAAACATGCACTACCGCAGGAAGAATTGGGGGGATATGAAGGGAAAAGGAGATGAGAGAAATGACGCCGCAAAGGTACACTTGATGACAAATCAATACAATCAAATTCCTAACCTCTACAGTATACCCTTAGACCTAAAGATCTAAGTTACCTATTATCACGACCTACGGAACCAAATGCGAGCACCGCGGAACAACCGAGCCATATTGAAAGGCCGTTTGCCCCAATCTTAGACACCTGATAGCACGCGGGAAACCTCACCAGCATGTAGGCGCTACACGCAGGTAGTTTGACCTCCAATCCTTAATAAGGGTCAAGTTGCTACCAGTTTTAGTTAGATGCTTAGGATAAAGTGCTTCTGGAATGTGAAGGGCAATATTTACGGGTAATGCCCAAGTGGTTGATTTTATAAAGTGTATAAACCAAGCATGCAACGGGGAAATCTCCCCGAATTGAAGTTTTAATTGGTGAATGGTTTTTAGAGTTTCAACCTTAAGTAGTGTGGATTTCAGGATTTGGCTGAATTACCAATTCAACCAATCTCCAGGTTTTGAGAGAATACAAGTTTTTCTAAGCCCAACAAACCCTTCTTCAATGTCAATTAGTTAATGCATGCTAAAATGCAATGGGCTTCCCTAGATGGAGATTTCTATGAGTGGATGCACGAGTCAATTTTATATTAGTGTGAAAGGGAGCCAAAGCACTTCAATTCAAGTGTTCCCAATCACCAAAATGATTTTCCACACACAAGGCTCAACCACAAGATAAAGAAAATCAAATTGTTAGGGTTGAAGTATTCGGGATCGAATCTTAAGAATGTGAAAGGTCATGGTGGGGTTGGAATCAACTCAATTCCAAGTCTCTCCACCAAAAAGGTGATCCCGAATTGCAGATAAATGAGGCAAAGAGGGATGGCAATCAATCTATTTATCTTTGCCTCAAAGAATACTTCACACGGCGAAAGATGCAAGAATCAAGATTCTTGGATCTTCATGATGCGAAGTTTGGTGGGAAATCCCGGGGCGATGGAAGTGATGGCAAACAATCAAACAAGTGATTTTTAATCCACTTGCCCCAAGAGATCCCAAGAAGTGTTTTTAGTTTTTTTTTTTTATTAAGGTGACAAGTTGACCTAAGTTGCTAAGAAAGAGAGACCTACATGTTAAGCAATGTGGGCGAAGCTCCAGTGCGGTGCTGGCGACTTCACGCTCTCGTTCCCGCCTTGGATCTGCCCACGTCTTCGACTTCGTCTGCCTGCCTTCTCCTTGCAACTGGTTCACCTGCACACCAACAAACGGAAACACCCATGAAGAGAAGGGTGTGAGAAGAGAAAAATTAAAGGAATAGAGTAGAAACTTACCTGAATGCGCACCTCCCCGGCAACGGAGCTAGAAAAGGTATGGTGTATACCTGGATAGGTTGTGTTAATATAGTGAAATTAGCGTTGAAATGAGTATAGTGGTTAACTTAAATCGAGCCTAACCATCTTTTTACAAAATTTTTTAACCTGGACTACTTGATTTTATCTTGGTCACTTTTAGGCCCAGGGTCAAACTCAGGGAGGCGGGATTAGAGGTAAATAATTTTCTATGCCTTTCGTACAACAAATCTCTCCCGTTCGTTTATTATGTTTTTGGTATTTTTTTTTCTATTTAAGATTTTTTTCTGATAATTTTGTCCTTGAGGTACACCCCTAAAATCAGGTCCTTGGCTTAGAGCCAAATTGTTCTTGGCTTTGAGCCAGATTAGGGTTTCAAAATTGGTCTTGCTATCCATAAGACCGAGTACCTGCAAGACAAGGATTATCTTTTCTCTTTTACTATTTTTTTTAATCTTTTTAATAGCAGCAAAGAGAAATAGAAATAAGATAAATATAATATATATATATAGATATATACATATATATTATACATATATAGGGGTGGGGATGGAGGTGGAAATGGTGTGTAGCACGATGTCGAGTTGATCATCGTCTAGGAAGACGCAACCAACAGGACGAAGTGCCGCGTGGAGTGTTGGATGGATGGGTGGAAGGTGTGTGCGGAGACGCTTTCTGTACGCTGGTATCGGGGAATATCAGCAACTGGTGCAGATATTCCCGCGATATAACGCGTGGTAGGTGATATGAAAGTAAGTATATATTTATATGCATATATATAGATAGGGTTATAATTATATAAGTGTATATATATATAATTAGATATATATGTATGTATATATAACTATATAGATATATATATATATGTATATAGATATATTAGTATAAGTATCTATGTATATAGATATATGTAGATAGATATATATATATGTATATATGTATGTATATCTGTATATATGTGTGTATAAATATATATATATATAAATATATATATGTATATATATATAAGTATGTACATAGGCGTGTACAAGTGAGTTTGTGTGTGTACAAGAGTATGTGTGTGTGTATGAGTGAGAGAGCGGCTGCGGGAGAGTGAGCGGGAGAGAGAGCTGGAGAGTTAAGGCGTTTGGAGCCCGCAGCCGACGTCTAGACGCCAACGCGCAGGCGCAGGCGTGTAAGGGTGCGCGTGCGCGCTGGAGGTTGCAGGCGTGAAGGAGATCGCAATGCAGCGCGCTGCGGGCTGGAGTGACGCGAACGGAGACGCGGATGCGGGCGTGGGTGCAGACGGGCGCGAGCGTACGCAGGAGCAGGCGCGCAGACGGTTGCGGCGCGGAGAGAGAGCGCGTGGTGACTGGATAAGTGAGAAACTTTCCGGTCACCGCACTGTAGATACAGTGTTTCGCTGAAACGTGTGAACAATAGCTACAGTGCGCGCTCGGCTTGGACAACCGGCTGCGGCCGGTTCTGCGTGCGTGGGTGTTGTGGAGCGAGCCTGCACGTGCGGAAGGAGATGGCGCTGGCTGCTGGCGTGCGCGCAGGGGCTTGCGCACTGCGTGGAGCTGCCGGTGCCGTGCTGCTGCTGCGGTTGAGATTCAAAGCTCGAGTCTGCGGCAATGGCGGAAAAGCTTGAACGGGTGAAACAGAGAGGTGAACCACCACGCCCACCGGCTCTTTGATGAGCTGGGCGGTGGTGGGACTCACAGTGGTAGTCGTGTACCACTGTGAGCTGCTCCTGTCCGCAGCGTAGCTCTTCAATGGAAGAGGTGCTGCATATGGAGGGGAGAGGGGAGGAGACGGCCTGGGGAAGGGTGTGCGGGTGTGTGTTCTCAGGACCAACCCTCTTGCGCAAGGAAGCAAGGAGGGCTTTTTAAAGAAGACGGAGGCAAGCTCAGCCATGCCCTGGGCTGCGCATGACTAAGCATGCAGCTGGCAGGGCATGCTGTGGCAGAGAGTGGCACGAAGAAGAAGCAGCCATGCCCCGTGGCCGTGCGGAGAAGAAGAAATTCAAAGCCAAATAAAAAATGAAGATGGTGAATTTGCGAGGCAGCACTTGAAAAATAAGTTAATTACAAGGCCAATTATTCACTTTCCTCCCCTCTCAAATAAATGCATGCATGGTTTATTTTTACAAATGCAACTATGGCTACCTAATATACAATGGCAAAGCTAGGAAATAACACAAGATGGCACTTTTATTGGTGTATTTTTGTTGTGCAATCAGTAAGCACTCTGTTGGTTCAGATTCTATGGATGGGATTATCACGAAGTGTCAATTGCCAGGGTCTGAATTCGGCCACGGAACACCATGGACGGGATTATCTCGAAATCTCGAAAGCCAAGGTTCTGGGGGTTACCATGGGCGGTGCTATCTCGAAGCATCGACTGTTAGGGACCCTTGAGGATTGATGATGGGGACAAGGAATCCGATACAGATCATGTTGTGAAGCCAATCCTAACCTAGAATTAAAAAGAAAAGAGAGAGAAAACTCTACAAACAAATAAATCTTCTGCTCTCTCTCTTACAAAACGCACTGCGAACTGAACCAAGGCTAAAATTATCTCAAGCACAGGTGCTTTAACCACGAAGTCCAATAAACCTTAGGTTAGTTCCTGTAGACCTTAAAAATCTTTGTTAAAGACTGAGGCTAAAGCTAGACAGATCTGGATCTTGGTTGGTACTAGAGTACCTTTTAGGCCTATGATAGGCATTCTGACCTAATCAAGGATACAAGAGGAAAAGTACTTATCTAAACTTGCTAAGAAATTCATGGTCTAGAACAAGGGTTAAAACCTTAAAATTTTTCTAAGGGACTAGTAAAAGCTAGGCATGGGGGTATGATGAAAGCCTCATCATGAACCCTAACTAGCACATTTTCATCTAAATAAGTGTACAAAAGCTCTTACAAAACCTAAGGGAAAACATAAATCAGAGAATTCTAAACATAAGAATAAAATAATTCACAAGGGGTAAAACTGTAATTTTATCAATGTAGTATGCAAACGGGGTGTCTAATGGTCTAAACACAGACCAAATGGACTTAATAAGAAAGAAAGTGGGATGACCTGATCCGAAAAGGGTTATAGCAACTTCTAGGAATTAAATGACATTCTGTAACCCTAAAAACAAACTCGCTTTAATTCACGAAGTTCCTGGCAAGATAAAAGTCAAATAAACCTTCTAAAATTCATGGAAAAACATCCTCTAGGGTTTAGAACCTTCAATTTGGCCAGTGTAACCTAAACATCCTTTAGGGTTATAGCACTCTGGCCTCCCCATGCCACGCCGACCCCCGCACTATCTTCGCTGTGCTTTGGCAAAGCTCACTAAGTGTTCTAATAGGGCCGCAAGGCCGTACTGGTGGTTTCAGGTCTCGTACCCTCGCCGCCATTGACGAAAAGCTTGGAGCAAGCTTGCAAGTAGCTCCAAGCCTCTTCAGCTCCAGGTCTGCAGCCTAGGTCGTGCGGAAGACTTTCACGCACACACTCAGGACCTCAATTGGGGTCGTAAGCCTCGGCTGCTGCCCCAAATCGCCCGCACCTCCTGCCTGCAGACGCACGAAATGAAGGTGGGACTTTAGTCCCACCTCGGAAGTGTGTGGGCGTGTGCCCACACATAAATTGAAAAGGTGCTTGATGGTGGCTTTGACGACTAGCTTTTGTTATAGAAATAGCATTGTAGTACAGCTAGTTATTGCCATCATTACTTTTTTTTTTTTTTACTCGGAAAATAAAAGAGTTCCCGAGGTCGAACTCAGGGAGCAAGTCGTATTCTAGAAGTACAAAAGTTCTTATTACAAAAATAAAGAGAGAGAGAGAGAGAGAGATGAAAATTTGGTGGCTTCTTCTTCTTCTCTTCTTTCTTCTCTTCCTGTTCTTGTCTTCTCTCTTCTGTTCTTCAGATCTTCCTCTCGTGCTCTTCTTCTGTCTTCCGTTCTTCCTTGTTTTCTCTTCTTCTTTTTCTTCTTTCTTGTGGTCCTGCTCGTCTTTTCTTCTCCTTCTTCTTCGTCCTCAGAGCGTCGTCTGATTGTTTAATCAGACGACTTAAGTAACCCGCTGCTACAGTGCATCCTTAGTGCTCCTCCTTCTTCCTTCAGTCTTCTTCTTCTCCTTCCTGTTCAGCGGTCGTCTTTCTTCTTCTTCTCTGCCTGCACACTTACACAGCTTGGCCAGGGCAAAACCTAACTCTACCCTCCCCGCGTCTCTCTCTCAGAATTCACACGTAGGATAGCTCTCCCAGAGCTGCCGGAGAGTCGGGTACGCGGGTCGCGCCCGGGTCCAGGCCCACCGACGTGCGGTGGTGGGCGAGGAGTGCCAGTCAAGTCGGGTCAGGTCGGCCGGATCCGCGTGATGAGCTCGCGGACGGGTTGGGTGAAGCGGTGTGAGAGGGACCTCACCCCGTGTGCTGAGGTGATAAGCCTACAGCACTTTTTCAATTTATATCGGCGCGCTGCTTCAGAGCCTTCCAAGGTGGGACTAAATGTCCCACCCCAATTTGGTGCCTGCAGTTGAGAAAGCTGCAGGCAGTTGCGGCTTTTGCGGAGCTTTCTCCCCAGCTACGAGCCTGGGCAGGTGCACGAGGGCTGCCTTGCGTCCTGGGGAGTCTGACCTGGGTGAAGCGAGGCTGCAGCTGCAGGCGGAAGCAGCTCCTTCTGCACAGCAATGGCGGCGGAGGACGGGTGACCTGTTCACAGCAAAACGGCCTCTCGGCCTAATCAGAAGGTGCCAGGAGCTTCGCCAGAGTGCGGCGAAGCTCGTGTGGGTGGTGGCGAGGCGTGGGGCGGCGTGCAAGGGCTGCCCTAGGTCGAACTGTGGCTGGGGGAATGGGTTTGTTCGGGGGAGCGTTATGGAGGTGTGGAGTGGCAGTGGAGGGGTGGGGGGTGTTCAGTGTGATGAGGCGGAGGTTCGGTGAGGGTCGGTGAGGCGTGTGAGGCTGTGGAGCGATGGGGGCATCTCGCCGGAGGGTAGCCGGAGACGAAGGGGGTGACGGTGGTCAAGGTCGATCGAGGGCTTAATTGAATAAATTGAAATAGGGAAAAGAAAGAGGAGAGGAAGGGAAGTAGTTCTAACTTACTTGCAGGGACGAAGGGGAGGAGCAGGGCGACAGTCGTATCGACTGTCGCCGGAGAAGAAATTGCCCAGAGGAAGGGGCGACGGCGAGGACGGGGCAGAGGCAGCGCGCGCCGGTATTGCGTGACGCGGAGGAGAATCAGGAAGAAGTCTCTGCTGCTGGTATTGCAGCAGAGCGACGAGGAGGAGGAGGAGAAGCCGTCGGAGCAACGGGGGCGTCTGTCGGAGTGGGAAGGGAGGAAGTGAGGGGGTATCTCCGTCAGATCCGAGCTGGGAAGAACGGCGGAGCGACGGGGGGTACTTATAGGGGCAGAACCAGAGAGGAGGGCGGAGGGAGACGACATTTCTCCCTCGCCGGAGGACGCCGGAGGAAGGAGACCCATACCGTCCGTGCGTTCGCACGAGCGGTATGGGTGCTCGCAGCACTCAGGGGGGTGCTCTTGCGGTGGCTGACGACGCAGGGCACCCCCATTTGACTTGGCAGGCTCCCTCCCTTAACCTGCGCAGCGCCATGCTCCGCGCAAGGTCGCCGGAGCATGGTGCTGCTCAGATTTTGCAGGAGGGACCTAAACGTAAAGAACGAAGGAGAGTTAGGGGCCAAATAGTGAGGGTTTCAAAAGATGAGGACCAAAACATAAAGTCGGTCAAGAAGGTCTCTTCTTAGGCTCAAGTTTTTATGCATGACTAAATGTGACCTAAGAATTTTAATGGTGAAATTTATTTCTAGGTCAGACCTTGTTTGACCGGCCAATTTACGTAAAAACCCAAATTAAGTTATTAATTGGACATGGTTCTCAATGTAGGTCAAAATGGGTTCCTAAGGCCAAATTGAAAGTCCTAAACCCTAGAGATTATTTTTCTATGAATTTTAGAGGGTTTAGTTGATTTTTACCTTACCTCAAACCACGTGAATTGAAGTGGATTTGTTTTAGGGTTACAGATTGTCATTTGATTCTTAAATTGCACATGAACCAATTTCTGATTGATTCAACCCACTTTTATCTTATTTAGATCATTTGACCTATGTTCGATTTCTGATAAATTTCGTTTACGTACTGCAATGGTGAAATTGCATTTTTTAACCTTTATTTCATGTTTTCTTCTCAGAACACTTATTCCTCAATTTAAGCCCTTTGCTAAGTTATGTAGGAGCTTTTATCCTTTGTATTAGGTCAAAATGAGATAGTTATGGCTCATGATGAGGTTCTCATCAGTGCTCCTGGCTTATCGCCTCGAAGCACTGGGGTGAGGTCCCTCGCCCTCACTCATCGGGTCTCGTCCGCGGCACTGCCCACGCTGACCTGACCCGCGACCCAATTACCCTGATCCGTGCACTCCTCGCGCACCACACCCACGCTGGTGCGCCTGGACCCAGGTGCACGACCGACCCGATAACCCGGCTCTGGGAGAGCGTACCGAAGAGAGATTCAGCGAGAGAGAGTCGCGCAGGGAGGGTAGGGGTAGGTTTTGCATTCGCGTGTGTGCAGGGAGCAGGGGAAGAAGATAAGGAAGGGCAGCGGCGAAGACTTGGCCGCAAGAAGAAGGTGAAGGAGAAGCCGCAGCAACTGAAGAAGAAAGAAGAAGAAGAAGAAGAGAAGAAAGAAGAAGGAGGCACTGTAGCATCAGGGCCGATAAGGCATCTGACTCGGAAAAGCAGACGTCCGAAACAGGGAAAGGCAGAAAAAGAGCGGAAGGGAAGAAGAAGAAGAAGAAGAAGAAGAAGGAAGGAGCTGCTAAAGAAAGAAGGAGAAGAAGACGCAACGGAAAGAAGAAAAAGAAGGAAGGAAGCTTCGCAGAGGAAAACGAGAAAGGGAAAGACAAGCAGAAGAAGAAGATGCCAAAGCACTGTGGAAACAGAGCTGAAGGAGAGGGGAGGGCCAGAGAAAAAGAGAAGAAAGAAGGAGAAGCCGCAGCAGAGGAGAAGAAGAAAGAAGAAGGCACAGAAGCCGACTGAAGAAGAGAAGGCACAGTAAGAGAAAGAGAAGAAGAAGAAGCCAAGAGAAAGAAGGGAAGGAAAAGAGAAGAAAAAGAAAAGGAGTTTTTGCTCATTCTCTCTCTCTTAAATTTTTGTAAAATAATATATAGTTAATTGTGAACTCATATGTTTCTAGAATAACGTGTGCTCCTAAAATTCGACCTCGGAATATTTTAAAACCTCGAGTAATAAATAAATTAAAGTGATAATCGTCTTTCATAATACTACAACGAATACATCATTAAAACCCGAAGGACGAGCCCAACACATCCAGACACTCATAGAGATTCAACACAAGAATATGAGTTTACTCATTGAATTAAGCTCAAAATACAATTTAGCAGTCTATATCTGTTCTAATGGCTGACAAAAGAATTTCAAAATTGATTACATACTTCTCAGTTCTGATTCAAAGTAAAACAGCCATACATGAATGCTTGCTATACATCATCATACTCAACAACACTGAATTTATTCTTGAAATGTATCAAAACAACTTGAATTGTTCAATGAAACTCTTTATCCAATCGAAGTACTCAGTTGTTGTCTAAAGATGTTCATACTTAATTAAAACCTCATTAGAGTCATTTTGATTCATATATCTGAGATAAAAGACTGTATCAAATCCACTTCATTTCATTCATCATAGGCTCAAACTTCATTCAGAATCCATTCACAACCTTTGACTAAAACCAATACAAAACTCATTCAAATGGCACTGATATAGCTTCTGTTGCATTCAATAAAACATTAGTATGTAAAAGGAACTCAAGACCTCGGTAAACCACTTGAACATACTCTAAAATCATCTAAACTCTTCTTCAAAATCTTGAGTCATACCATTAAAGTAAAAATTGTATATTTGAATGGGTGAAATCCAGAAATTCTTCTTAGATCTAAACTATGAAAAGTTCATCTCAGATTTGGTTCAAGTCAATCAAACATAAACCTCAGTTGTTCTGAATCACTTCTAATAGGTCTTGAATTCAAAACAACTTATGTTGGATTGAGAGAAATTGAAAAACCCTAATCTGACCATCACCTCACACTATGGACAATGCGAAGGTGAAAGACTAGATTACCCATTAAAGTCAATTTCAAACTAGTTTCAGACATTCATTAAGATCCATAAAACTCTATCCAATCTTGAATTAGCAACCGAAGACATGTTGCTTTGAAAATCCATTGTCGCCCGTATGTGCTTTTATTATGAACTTGCCCAAATGAATTTATCATATAAACATCCTACACAACATTGATTTGCAGTCAAGATGTTTAGGTGATCATAAGAAAATAGATGGGTCATAGAAGTGGCCTCTGACCACTATCATCAATCTTCCTTGGTCGTGCTACCGAGGCAATAAACATGGCAGTATTAATATAGAAATTTGGGCGTAACTTAGCTATTCAATAACACTTAAATCAATTGTATAGAACTCAATTAAACCCATATAAACTCAATCTGATCGATTAAAATAGATTAAACCAAATTGCTCGCAAAATTCTTCAATTAGCTACAAAAATCAAATCAACTTCAATCAATCAAATAAGCTTCAATTCAACTCAAGAGGAAGGCTATTGTGACCTAATGACATGAATGGCATAGCCCTCACATGAATTTGGTGCCCAATCAGATCTGATTACTAGAGAGTATCAGATTTTATAGATGCCATAGTGAATGGGTGATTGATGAAAAAACATTAAGGTGAACAATTAGAAGTGATCGCGATATGTGAAGGAAGATAAATGGATCGGAGCGCATGGATGAAATGGTCGTTTTGATCTAAATTGATCAGAATAGGCTCTAACGAAGAAACTAAGATCTAACACTAATCTACCCTGTACTAAGGAAATCAGACACTGAATTATACTCTAGATGATCTAACTACGCTAAATTAACCAGGAAAACGATTAAATCAATCTATAAGGATTGAAAACCTATTCTATATGGACGAATGGGACCTGAGGACCTCAGTTGGTGACCGAGATGATGAAGGAAGATCAAAGGACTCCAGTTGATGAAGAATTCTCTAGTGGAGCTCCAGGTTTGCCTTCAAGTGTTGCATGACCCCTAGTGGCACGGATTGAATGGAGAAAGGGTATGCCACCCTTGTCATCGGTGGCAATAAAGGGGAAAGACGAAGCTAGAGGGGAGCGAATGACCTAGCTCAAGAGGTGTTCACAGGCGTTTTTGTGCGGATTTAAAGCGTATTATGTTGTAGTATAACCGACAAAACGTTCGAACAAATACAAAGTTTTTATTACTCGAAGACCGGAGTATCCGAGGTCGAACACAGGGAGCAAATGGAACTTACCACTAAATCAAAATGTAATTGAACACTCTAATTTACTCAAAATATCAATTTAGGTATGAATGTATGCGATTAAAAGGAGTTAGGGCAAAAAAAATATGAAATTGGACGTCTGATCACAAGGTCAGACGTCTTAAACGCATTTCTCCTTTTCTTCTTGATTATTCTTCTTCTTCTGCTGCAGTCTTTGCTCTTTCTTTTCTTCTTCTGATCTCTGCAAAGTCTTCACTTGGCTTCTCTGTGCCTTTGCTTCTGGCTTGCTCTTTTCTTTCTTCTCCTGCGAAGGCTTCTTTCTTGCTTCTTCTTCTCTGCCTTGTTTCTTCCTCTTCTATTCTTCTCTGCCGTTCCTTCTACTTTCTTTCTTTTCCTTCTCGCGGCCAAGTCCTTCTCCTCCTGCGTTCAGCCTGCCTGCACAGGAGCAAAACCTAACCCTTCTCCCTCTACCCGCGCATCTCTCTCTCTCAAGCAATTCACTCAAACTGCTCTCCCAGAGCCACAGCCATAATCGGGTCCGATCGTACCCGGGACCAGGCGCACCTGCAGGTGTGTGATGCGCGAGGAGTGCGTAGGTCTAGGTCGGGTCGAATCCGCCAGGTCTGCGTGGTCAGGCCGCAGACGAGGCGGGTGGGGTCAGTGAGGGACCTCACCCCTGTGCTTACTGAGGCAATAAGAGTAAAACACAAAAACAACTTATATGGTACCTGAAGGTTGCAATCCCACGATGTGGGACTATCTGGTCTCGCCTTCACGCGCGCCTGCAGAAGCCTCGTCGTGCGATTGCCCCGCAGCTGCTGGCTCTGCTAGCGCTCCTTGGCTGGACTCGTTCACCTCGCGACACTCGCGCTAGTATGCAGCACCTGTAGCCTGGAAGACCGGGTGCCTGGAGCTTCGTGGGAGCTTCATCAGAGGTCGTCCATGGCGGCAGCGACTCGAACCCTGTCATACACAAAACGCGCCTCTCGGCCCAATCAGAATAGCTAGAGACCTTTGCCGTGGCACGGCGAAGGCGGTGGGCAGTGCTGCAGGCCGCAGGTCGGCCTAGGCGTGCGTGCCTAGGTCAACCTGTGGCCGGAGATGGTGGGTTGGTCGGGGGGTGATTGTGGAGGGCTGGAGTGGCAGTGGTAGGGCGGAGTGTGTTCCTGGAGGTGAGGCGGAGCTTTCGAGGTGGTTGGCGAGCCGTGTGGAGGGCTGGAGTGGTGTGGGCGGCTCGCCGGAGTGCGGTCGGAGGCGAAGACGATGGAGGTGGTTAGCGTCTGTCGAGGGTCGATCAAGGGAGATAACAGGGGGAAAAGAGAGAGGAGAGGATGGAGAGGAGTTCTAACCTAACTGTAAGGACGAAAGGGGACGGAGGGCGAACAGCAGTACCTGCTGTCGCCGGAGAAGATGACGCCCAGTGGGGGAGGACGACGGCGACGACGGGGCTGAGGTGGCGTGCGCTGATACTGCGCGACGCGGAGGAAGGTCAGGAAGTTAACTCTGCCACTGGTTTTGTGGCAGAGCGAAGAGGGAGGGGAGGGGGCCTCGCCGGAGCCTGCTGGGAGTTTGGCCGGGCAGGAGGAGAGGAATTGGGGGTGGAACCTCGGCCAAACCAAGCTCTCCATGAGCGGCCGGGTCCGGGGGTGTTTTATAGGTGCTGGCCGCTCCTATCAGTGCGTGAAAAATGCGCAATTAGGTCAGCCGGCTCGCCGGAGTTGGAAGGAAGAAAGATACCCAAATCTCTCGTGCGTTCGCACGAGAGATTGGGTTCACGCCAGCGAATTTGATTGGCTTTAGAAGCTGGGAGAGAATCTCTGAGGGATTAGAGAGCAATCCCTCTCCGAACCTCGCCGGAGCTCGGTTCTGCCCTAGCAATGGCGGCAGGACCGGTTTGCAAAGGAGGCGAAGAACCTAGGGGGTTCTCTGCAACGGTATTCAAAAGATAGGGACCAATTTGTGATTTGGGTGTACTAAATTGCAAAGTAGGTCAAGATGACCTCTCCTTAGGTTCAAATTTTGGTATAAACCTAATTTGGACCTAAGGAATCCAATGGAGAAGTTAGATTTCAGGTTTGACCTCGTTTGACTGGATATTTTGCGTAAAAACCCAAATTAGGTTAATTGAAGAGCTAGGACCCTAATCTAGGTCAAACTAGGTTCCAAAGGCCAAATTAAGTGTTTTAAACCCTAGAGTATGTTTTTCCATGATTTGTCGAGGGTTTACTTGCTTTTTGTTCTGACCGGAACCTTGTTAATTTAAGCGGGTCTGTTTTAGGGTTACCAAGTGTCTTTTAGTTCTTAGATTGCACATGAACCCATTTCTGATTGACTCAACCTACTTTTTATCTCATTTAGACCATTTGACCTATGTTTTGCCTTTGAGAAATCCCGTTTATCTACTGCAATGGTAAAATTGCAGTTTTAACCTTTATTTCATGTTTTCTTCTCAGAGCACTTGCTCCTTCAATTAAGCCTTGTTCTAGGTTATGTAGGAGCTTTTATCTTCTTTATTGGGTCAAAATGAGCTAGTTATGGCTCATGATGAGGCTCTCATCATACCCCCATGCCTAGCTTTTGCTAGTCCCTTAGCAAAATTTCAAAGTTTTAACTTCCGTTCAAGACCCTGAATGTCTGTCAACAATGATAAATGCTTCTCCTTTTCTTTTGTGATTTGGTGGGAATGCCGACAATAGGCCTAGAGGTACTCAAGTACCAACCAAAATCCGGACCTGTTCCGCTTTAGCCTCAGTCTTCTGCAAAGGTTTCTACGGCCCATAGAAACTAACCTAGGGTTTGTTGGACTCCGCGGTTAAAGCACCCGTGCTTGAGATATTTTTAGCCTAAGTTCAGTTTGCAATGCGTTTTTTGTAAGAGAGAGATAGAAGATTTATTTGTTTGGAGAGCTTTTCTCTCTCTTTTTTTTTTATTTCTAGCTTCGGATTAGCTTCTCAACACGGTCTGTATCGGATTCCTCGTCCCCATCATCAATCCTCAAAGGTCCCTGGCTTTCGAGATTTCGAGATAATCCCGCCCATGGCAACCCCCGGAACCCTGGCTTTCGAGATTTCGTGATAATCCCGCCCATGGCGCTCCGTGGCCGAATCCAGACCCTGGCGATCGACATTTCGTGATAATGCCACCCATGGTATCTGAACCAGCAGAGTGCTTACATGCCCCCAGTAGGATATTTAAATATCCTAAGAGACAAGCACCGAGGAGACGATATGTTGTTACGCATCTTCGAGGGGAATTTCCCGCCTCTCCGCGCTGGGAACTTGTCCAAATCAACTTGTGTTGATTGGCCGCTCCTAATCTAGGTGACTTTTTCATAACATTAAACGCTCTTGCATGTTTTGAATATTTATGCGCACTGAACCAGACTGTGTGTGAATTTGGGTGCTTAGGTTACCGAATCCCGCAAACCGGAGGTCAGTTAACGAGGCCGAATACTTCCTAAGCCTTAGACCTAATACTTAAGCTTCGCATTTTCCTCAACCTCTTGAGGATTATCCAGATTTTAACGGATACGTGAATTTTTAAGCTAAAAATCTAGCCCAAGAGGCCTAAGACCAGCGTTCCCGCTAATCTCTTGTTATGTCTCCTTAGCACTTTTTCTTTTGTTTCTTTTCTTGATCTGGTCTAGAACTTCAGTTAATTCCTTAATCTTTTACTAATGACTTTTTCTTTTTTTTTTTCCTTTTGTGCTCCTTTCTTCATTTTTGCTCTTTTTCTCCTCCTTATGATTATATGGCTCACAACATTTCCTCCCTCCCCAATTTTTTTTTTTGTTCTTTTTCGTAATTTTTCAATTTTTTTGTGTTTTTGACATATGTGAATTTTTTTGTGAGAATCCTTCTGATTTTTTCTTGGTTTTGTATGTATGCACTTTATCACCCCCCCCCATGCCTAAGTTTTGCAATGTCCTCATTGTAAACAGAGGGTGGGAATTAGTGTTGAGGTCAGGGGCTTAGAACAGGATATATCGGGTGGGTGAATGGGTCGGGAATGAGTGATGCGAATGATTTTAAGTTCTGATACGTGTACCAGAGGTGGGATCAACTGTCTAAGGCTGAACTCAAGGTGCAATAGACGTGGAGTACAGACGGATAATCAGACGGGTCTCTATTTTTGAGATGACGGGTTGCCTCCCGTTAAGCGCTAAATTTAATGCCTTCAGCCGAGCGAAAAATGGGGTGGAGAGGGAGTGGTCAAATCAATGGAGTTTTGGAAAACAAGCACCTTGATTAAGAGCCTGGTTGGTCCAACCAGGTACTTGTTAAATCAGTGGGCTGATGATGCAGCCCAAGCCCAATAAGTCTGGTGGGTTGATAGATGTAGATTAGCAGATGTGGGACCCACCAAATGCAGTGATGTTCTGATAGATATGGAAGTGAAAACTCGAGTTCGGGCTCAGTCGAATCAGCCTGGTGGGGGTAGGGTTCCGAAAAATAATCAATGTAAGGTGTGGAATACCTACAGGGACGGTCAAAGGATGGAGGCTCCTGAGTTGTGGTCTGATCAGTGTCCGATACCCGGTATAGATACGGAGTTGAATCATCTGCAATCGGCTTAGTGAGAGGTGAATCAGAATAGAAATTGAGTCCGGTTGCAGGTCGGGATGGGGAACGGGTTTTGATTGGTTCTGTATATGTGGAGCAGGTGGCTTCAAAGAAGATTGACAGGTTATAATTAGGAGGCAGATTTTCTCCGATGTTATGGTCGGATTCGAGATCGTCGGAGAGTTTGCGAAAATCAAAGTTTGAATGAGATTCTAGATCATGAGTTCCACCATAGAATAAATCATATGTTGTATATTCAGCAGCCTGACTGGGATCTAGCCTAAATGTTAATTCTGAGCTTACAAAGGTGTCCCTATCTGGTAGAGGCTCAGGTTCAAGGTTAGTAGGGCAGAGCCAATCGAAACCCCGCTCGTCCAAGTCCTCGGTTTCTGTATCGTAGATTGGCATGACTTCCGAAAACTCGATTAGTTCTTCTGAGGAGGTTGACGAGGGATATTCATCAAATCGAGGCCCAGAATCATATTCTTCATTAAGAGATTGATTTTCTTCATATGAGGCCTTGAAATCTTCAATATAGGTTTCAGATCTAGGTTCTAGGCTTAGGATGTGGGTGGAATTACTAGAATCTAGGTCTGAATAACCTTCGAGGGCCACCTTATCAGAATAAGGGACGGAATTTACACCCTCGAGTGGTTCAGTTCTACTCTCATACTTGCAGGAGTCTTGGGATTCTAAAATGGGTTCATCATGGTCTTTTCCTGCATTTGGAGCTTCCCAACCTTCTTCAATATCAGGTGCATTATACTCCATCTGGGTTGGGAATCCACAACCATTTTGTGCCCCAAACCCGAGATCA
This sequence comes from Thalassia testudinum, assembly GCA_037157565.1. Classification (NCBI taxonomy): domain Eukaryota; kingdom Viridiplantae; phylum Streptophyta; class Magnoliopsida; order Alismatales; family Hydrocharitaceae; genus Thalassia; species Thalassia testudinum. The sequence continues at coordinate 43,665,257 of JAZHRO010000030.1, forward strand.
GATTTATCCTCGATGTTGTCCCAAGATAGTTCATCCTCTGTTGGCGGTATGTACGGGTATTTCTGATCAATCACTTGTTTTATTAATCTCATTATCTCTTCCCGTTTTTCAAGACTATCTTGGTGTTTCTTCCAAAGTCGAGGATTTGTCATACATTGAAGGTATTCACTGTTATGCAATTTTTCTATCTCAATGTATGCAGTAATGAGCAAGTCACGGGTTGATCCTTTGTTGGCTTCTGCTAATAGTACTTGGGCACAAGTTATGACAAAGGTTGTGGTTGTTGGGACATCAACCTGAATGTTTCCTACTGTTGTTGAGGTTTCTTCATTTTCATAAAATCTCATGGCATCCTCAATCATTTTATCTCTCATGGATCTCCGGTATTCAGGTTTCTCGACTGGTAGTCCTAGGTGGTTCGGCTGCATATTTGGATCATGTGGTGGAATCACGATCAGAGTTTGACTCAAGATGTGTTATGAAGCGATCAGATCTGAATAACGAGTCCCACTGAAAATGAGTGTGTGTGAAAAGATGCAGGACTGGAGATGTTCTTGACCCAATCAAGACACCCAAAAGATGTTTGGATGACTATGGAGGTTTGGGGCGGATGGACCCCTGGATCAGAAAGTCATCCACCTGAGAATTACCTGGGCAGCCAGAGAGGGAGAGTCCCGCAAAGACCCCTACACGGTAGAGCGTCCCTACGGGTTACAGGGTTTCCCCCACCCGACCTCTCTTGTCACTGAGATTCCAGGTAAACCAGAATGGGGGCCTTGACCTCTTAAGTCTATCACTTTTTATTTCAAAGGTGCTTTTAGGGTTCTCACTTGAACTTTAGATGTTTTTGGTATTGTGGCCTAATTTAGAGGTTGGTTGACCCAAGGGGTCAACTTCACCTGACCTGTCCTATAGATGGCAGAATGATTCTAAGCTCGGAGCCTAGAGATCACCCTGATTTGACTCCCAGGTTATTAGGTCAAAAGAAAATTTTAAGATTCAAGTGATTTTAGAGCTCAATTTTAGGGTTTGTCTTATTTAACTTTCTTCAATCAAGGGCTTGGGTAGCACACTGATGCGGGAGGGTTTATTTCCTTTTACACAGGCATGTGTGACTAACGCTTCAAGACCCTAATGTGGAAACCCTAATTTGGTTCTATTTCCAATCCTCTTTTTCTTTTTCAAAAGTTCTCTTTGGACTTATAAACAAGAAGTGTGTGGTCCGCCGAGATTAAGCGTTTATTTTCAATTAGGCACAAGAATTTGTGGGATGGGAAAAAAAATCACTCCAACTTCAAGAATATTTGCAGAAATTTTCGCAAAATCAAGAAATGTTTTGCCTTAGAGATGGTGATTACTATATAAAGAAGGTAATTAATTCCTAACTTGATTTTCTTTCTTTTGTCTTTCAAAGATTAGGGGATGATTAAGGAAGAAAAGAAATTACTTGCCCTGGAGTGGTTGACTTGCGGGAGAGATTTTCTCATGAAGTACCTGAAAGATCACATCAAAGCAAAGTAGGGCAAGTTAGTGTTCAATATGATAAAAAGAATGTAGAGACTAGTGGTAAATTGCGCATTGCTCCCCGGCAACGGCGCCAAAATGTTCACAGGCGTTTTTGTGCGGATTTAAAGCGTATTATGTTGTAGTATAACCGACAAAACGTTCGAACAAATACAAAGTTTTTATTACTCGAAGACCGGAGTATCCGAGGTCGAACACAGGGAGCAAATGGAACTTACCACTAAATCAAAATGTAATTGAGCACTCTAATTTACTCAAAATATCAATTCAGGTATGAATGTATGCGATTAAAAGGAGTTAGGGCAAAAAAAATATGAAATTGGACGTCTGATCACAAGGTCAGACGTCTTAAACGCATTTCTCCTTTTCTTCTTGATTATTCTTCTTCTTCTGCTGCAGTCTTTGCTCTTTCTTTTCTTCTTCTGATCTCTGCAAAGTCTTCACTTGGCTTCTCTGTGCCTTTGCTTCTGGCTTGCTCTTTTCTTTCTTCTCCTGCGAAGGCTTCTTTCTTGCTTCTTCTTCTCTGCCTTGTTTCTTCCTCTTCTATTCTTCTCTGCCGTTCCTTCTACTTTCTTTCTTTTCCTTCTCGCGGCCAAGTCCTTCTCCTCCTGCGTTCAGCCTGCCTGCACAGGAGCAAAACCTAACCCTTCTCCCTCTACCCGCGCATCTCTCTCTCTCAAGCAATTCACTCAAACCGCTCTCCCAGAGCCACAGCCATAATCGGGTCCGATCGTACCCGGGACCAGGCACACCTGCAGGTGTGTGATGCGCGAGGAGTGCGTAGGTCTAGGTCGGGTCGGATCCGCCAGGTCCGCGTGGTCAGGCCGCGGACGAGGCGGGTGGGGTCAGTGAGGGACCTCACCCCTGTGCTTACTGAGGCGATAAGAGTAAAACACAAAAACAACTTATATGGTACCTGAAGGTTGCAATCCCACGATGTGGGACTATCTGGTCTCGCCTTCACGCGCGCCTGCAGAAGCCTCGTCGTGCGATTGCCCCGCAGCTGCTGGCTCTGCTAGCGCTCCTTGGCTGGACTCGTTCACCTCGCGACACTCGCGCTAGTATGCAGCACCTGTAGCCTGGAAGACCGGGTGCCTGGAGCTTCGTGGGAGCTTCATCAGAGGTCGTCCATGGCGGCAGCGGCTCGAACCCTGTCATACACAAAACGCGCCTCTCGGCCCAATCAGAATAGCTAGAGACCTTCGCCGTGGCACGGCGAAGGCGGTGGGCAGTGCTGCAGGCCGCAGGTCGGCCTAGGCGTGCGTGCCTAGGTCAACCTGTGGCCGGAGATGGTGGGTTGGTCGGGGGGTGATTGTGGAGGGCTGGAGTGGCAGTGGTAGGGCGGAGTGTGTTCCTGGAGGTGAGGCGGAGCTTTCGAGGTGGTTGGCGAGCCGTGTGGAGGGCTGGAGTGGTGTGGGCGGCTCGCCGGAGTGCGGTCGGAGGCGAAGACGATGGAGGTGGTTAGCGTCTGTCGAGGGTCGATCAAGGGAGATAACAGGGGGAAAAGAGAGAGGAGAGGATGGAGAGGAGTTCTAACCTAACTGTAAGGACGAAAGGGGACGGAGGGCGAACAGCAGTACCTGCTGTCGCCGGAGAAGATGACACCCAGTGGGGGAGGACGACGGCGACGACGGGGCTGAGGTGGCGTGCGCTGATACTGCGCGACGCGGAGGAAGGTCAGGAAGTTAACTCTGCCACTGGTTTTGTGGCAGAGCGAAGAGGGAGGGGAGGGGGCCTCGCCGGAGCCTGCTGGGAGTTTGGCCGGGCAGGAGGAGAGGAATTGGGGGTGGAACCTCGGCCAAACCAAGCTCTCCATGAGCGGCTGGGTCCGGGGGGTGTTTTATAGGTGCTGGCCGCTCCTATCAGTGCGTGAAAAACGCGCAATTAGGTCAGCCGGCTCGCCGGAGTTGGAAGGAAGAAAGATACCCAAATCTCTCGTGCGTTCGCATGAGAGATTGGGTTCACGCCAGCGAATTTGATTGGCTTTAGAAGGAAGGGAATTCCTCAGAGAATCTCCCTTCCATTTCTGGGAGAGAATCTCTGAGGAATTAGAGAGCAATCCCTCTCCGAACCTCGCCGGAGCTCGGTTCTGCCCTAGCAATGGCGGTAGGACCGGTTTGCAAAGGAGGCGAAGAACCTAGGGGGTTCTCTGCAACGGTATTCAAAAGATAGGGACCAATTTGTGATTTGGGTGTACTAAATTGCAAAGTAGGTCAAGATGACCTCTCCTTAGGTCCAAATTTTGGTATAAACCTAATTTGGACCTAAGGAATCCAATGGAGAAGTTAGATTTCAGGTTTGACCTCGTTTGATTGGATATTTTGCATAAAAACCTAAATTAGGTTAATTGAAGAGCTAGGACCCTAATCTAGGTCAAACTAGGTTCCAAAGGCCAAATTAAGTGTTCTAAACCCTAGAGTATGTTTTTCCATGATTTTTCGAGGGTTTACTTGCTTTTTGTTCTGACCAGAACCTTGTTAATTTAAGCAGGTCTGTTTTAGGGTTACCAAGTGTCTTTTAGTTCTTAGATTGCACATGAACCCATTTCTGATTGACTCAACCTACTTTTTATCTCATTTAGACCATTTGACCTATGTTTTGCCTCTGAGAAATCCCGTTTATCTACTGCAATGGTAAAATTGCAGTTTTAACCTTTATTTCATGTTTTCTTCTCAGAGCACTTGCTCCTTCAGTTAGGCCTTGTTCTAGGTTATGTAGGAGCTTTTATCTTCTTTATTGGGTCAAAATGAGCTAGTTATGGCTCATGATGAGGCTCTCATCAAGAGGTGCACGGGGGAGTTGGGTAATGGAGCTTGGGAGGGTATAGAGCTCCTTAAATAGGCGAGGGAGAGCTTGGGTGATTGGTAGTGATGGGTAGAGTCTGTTGTGAATGAACGGAAGAGATGAACGCTGATGCGTGCGCGCTCGATTAGGATGAAATGCCACCTTTAGATGTGGTCTAGAAGGAAAGGCGGAGGCGTGGACACTGGCTATAGCAAGTAGGTTAAGGATCCATCGTTGGATCGACAGTAGAAGGATGGACGGGTTGCGTGTGCCGTGTTCTTCACAGGTGAACAACAGCATCAACCTGCAGCTGCAGGTCTATTGGAAAAACATCAAGGATGCCTAAAGAGGTGAAGCGGTGTAAGATTTGTGGCTAAATCCATAAGTGGCCAGTAATCAATGCAAAGAAATCCCTCCAGCTTACAAAAAGGTTTCTGGAATGTTTCACATGAAGAAAATGTAAAGATTTAATGTAATAGGAAGGACCTGAATGTAAAACTTTGATTTCAAGGCTCTAACAAAGTCAAAACCTAGTGAAGATTTTATTGTAGCTAATTTGAACATATAAGAACATAATTCAATCATTTATTTGTGAAATGAAGCTCAATTTGGTGTTCAATTGGCATTCAGAACATATATATGTATTATAAGTACAAAATCTCTTTAATTGTGACCTAATTTTGCATTTTTAGCATAAATTGAGTGTTTTAGGTCTTTCATAAATCTCACACTTAACCCATTTTTTGTGTTAATTGATAGTGTTCTAACCTAGTTTCTAGCTTAACTTGGGCATTTTAGCTATGATGAGTCACACCTCATTATACCTCCATGCTTAGGTTTTGCTAGTCCTTTAACAAATAACTCATTAAGTGCAAAGAAATCAGCATCATCTAGCCAAGTGTGAAGAGATTTCTATTTAAGTCATTTTGAATGTTAAGTGTATAAATATGATCTTTAAGTTGAATTTTCTATAACAAGCCAACTGTTACGAACATGGGCATCAAACGTAGTTTAAGACGTCTGGGAAGTGTCCCACACGTCTGGTAATAAATTTTTTCGGCATACGAGTTCGCGTCTGCACGCCTGCACGTGCAAACTGAACCCGCAGCCTTCGTTTTTCTCTCCCTGCAAGCGTCGCTTTTCCTCTTCTCTCTCCCCGCAGCTGCCTTATAAGAACGCTCCCCCTCTCCCTCACCCTCACTCCACCGTCTTCTCTTCTCCTTCTCCCTGCCAGTGAGAGCGCGAGCGAGCGAGTGAGCGAGTCCGGCAGCAGCGGCTACTGCGAGCGTGCGGGAAGGAGGAGTGTTGCGAGAGGAAGAAGAAAGCTCGACCACGAAGGTGCGAGCTTGCCGGGGCAGCTGGAGCCGACCGGCGGGAGAGCAGCGAGCGTGGGGTGGAGCGGAGGAGCTGCTGCAGCTCGAGCAGCAGGCGGACACGGCGCGGCCGTGCGTCGCGGGCGGAGAGCGAAAAGGGTCCTGATTCCGGGAAAATTTTCCAGAATTAGACGTCTAGACTCACGTCCAGACGACGTCGAAGACGTCTGGAGGAAGGTCCAGACGTCTGACAGGTATAATATTTTCCTACCTTCTCCTTTTTATGCGTGTACGTCTATGCAGCCGTCCACCGCGTTCTTCTACGCCTCTTCGTGATGAGAGCGGGTGTGTGTGTGCACAGGTTCTGTTCGGGAGGGTGCGAGGGCTCGCCATCCCACACGGATCAGACGTCTAGCCACAGTACCAGACGACGAAGATGACCTCCAGACGTCCGGGGTGATAATCGAACGTCTGGGAACTAGGACCAGATGATCCAGCGGGCTTCTGGACGTCTGAAGGACTGCGCAGACTGAGGTATGACCTGATCGACCTTTCAAGATATCTGGAAGAAGTTCTAGATGTCTGATTTTGGGCAGACTCGTCATTTTTTACCCGTTTAGGGTCCGTTCGGAGACCGTTTTCCGCGTTTCAAGTTTCATTCTTTCCGGATTTATTTCCTCTACCTGTTTACAGTAATTGTATATTGTTCTGAGAAACTCCTTGTGATTGATCCTTGTGTTAGGACCCCGTTCCGTTGCGGCTGTGGGGGTTACGAAGGCGCACGAGATTGCCGACCATGCCCCCAGTACTCCCGGTTTCGCGGGTAGAGTGGCCCTTTAAATTATTTAACAAAATTTGTACAATTATGAAACAATTGATAGAGTCTAGGGCATTTCATGAACCCTAGGACTGAGAAATTAGATTGAATGGTAGATCCTAGGGTATTGCATGAATCCTAGGACTGGAAAACTAGATTGAATGATAGATCCTAGGGTATGACATGAATCCTAGGACTGGAAAACTAGTTGAATATATACATTGCAGTCATGGAAAAGTGGAAAGGAAATGATAGCTGCTTGTAAATTAGTTAACAGCTGCCTATTATGAATGAATAAATACGATTGAGAACATGAATTGTATGGATATAAACCTGGAACGGTGAAACCTAAATTGGCTGAGTTAAAAGAGCCTGAACCCTATGGGGAATTAGGAGTAGAACTCCTGGAAAGTGAATGAAATAGAATTGGGGAAGTGAGCTGGCCCTTGAGTACGGAGTACCAAGGAGAGCAACTGTCCCCCTGTTTAGTGCAGAGCGGAGCTAGCCGCCCCAGGGACCTGGGGTTAGGTCTGGCCACTTTGTACCGACTTTTGGCCCTCGTGTACACAATACCGAGGAGAGCTACTAGTGTAGAGAGAGCACTAGCTACCCCCATGGGCCCCGGGGTTCTGCTAGCCCTCCTATACCGACTTGTTAGGCCCACGGGGCAAACCAAGGTAGTCAGGCGAGGGTGCGCAGACTGTGGAGGGGCAAGACCCCTGTTTGGTTACTGTGGAGGGGCTGAACCCCTGTTACTGAGAGGGCTCTACCCTATACTGGTTCCGTGTTGTGCTTTGGGCGCACCCATTAACGGAAACGACTGACCGCGTGCCAGTGCGGGGTAGCTACCCGTGCACTTATCGCGCGTGCCGTAGTCACCGTTACATCTGTCAGCGACCTTGGGGTGGTTGACTGAGGGTAGGACCACCACGGGGACTCTCCCAACCAGGAGAGCACCACGTGTTACTTCTAATTTTCGGAAAAAACTGCAATCAAGATCGTTCCCACGAAGAACATTCAAGATCAAGAGAAGGATCTGAGAAATAGATCAACAGTGAATAAATGGAAAAAGATAAATAAAGAAAGTAAAAGATAACAACTATTGTACACTCTAATGCTTCTTTTAGCTTTTAGTTGCCACTCTACTCAGCGTTTCGCTGACGTGTCACCCTTGTTACCTTTTGAGGACCAGGTGTTGAGCAACCAGAGTCAGCGACTGCAGAGGGCGCTGGGCCTAGTAAAGCCCAGTAGTGTTACCTGTAGTACCTTCTGCACTTTTCTTTCCGCTGTAGTGAGTAGTTTTATGTTATTCCCTGTACTCTCTTTATTGTAAGCTTCATGTTATGTACATGTTTTTTTCTCTTCTATTGTGATGGTGTATACTGTAGTATTTCCTTTCTTTACTGTTGTATATTGTTACTACTAGTTATATGCATGGTGAATGTGGTTTATTTTACTGCTATTTTGGTTACTTTCTCGTTGGACGACTGGGTCTTGGGATTAGTCAAGTCGGTCTGATTCTCGCATCTCGTAGGGATTTGGGAACGCGTAGGGATAGGAGTTTACGTACGGGTTTGGGATGGAATTGGGGAGGGGTGTTTTAGGTTCTGAGGTGAGGGGTAAGGGGGAATATCGAGGGGGTGGGGATGGGAGAGAGAAAAGGAATGGAGAGTGAAAGAAATTAAAAAAATTTAATTTTTAAAATTTAAAAAAAATTAACAACTATCCCATCAAAATCCACTAACTCTCTCTCCTCTCTCACAAAATTAACATATTAATCATTAATAATACATAACTGTTTTAGTTAGTTGGTTGTCACTCTACTCAGCGTTCGCTGACTTTGTGTACTCATAACCCTTTTCAGGTCCAAGTGTTGAGCAGCCCAAGTCTACGGCTGCAGAGGGTGCTGGGCCCAGTAGAGTCCAGTAGCAATAGCTTCTTTTGTTGTACTTCTTTTGTAGTAGTGAGTTCAAACCCTTGTACTTTATGTTATGTACCTTTACGTTTCTGTACTTTTATGTTCCTGTACCTTGTTATTTTTCTACTGTTGTGGTGGTGATATGTAATATAGCAACTTTTACCTTCCTTACTGTTGTACTCTTTTACTGTTAGTTTCTTAGCATAGTGAATGTGGTTTAGTTTCTTGCTTTTTGGTTATTTCTTGTTGGATGACTGGGTCTTGGGATTAGTCGAGTCGAGCCAGTTTCAAGTCCTGTAGGGATTCGGGAACCTGATCGTAACACCTACTAAAGCAAAGATCAAACTTTAGATTAATTTAATCACGTCGTTAATAAACTAAAAATAAGGTACTATTTTGTGACTAACAAACCAATATCACACTAGCCTTGATAATATTGAGTTGAATTCAATTAGTGAAAATAGAAATTGAATCAAACTAGAGGATCTATCAAACCAACGCATCCTCCTTAAACTGATGAGATCTTATCAAACTAAGGATTCCTAATTGAATCAATGAATCCAATGTTGGATTTGATGAGTTGAGTCAATATTTGAATCTCATATAAAATTGAACTCAATCCCCAGCAAATGATTCTATCTTGAGATTAGATGAGAAATGTTAAGAACGCGTGCCCCGGACGTATTTTAAGACGTCTGGGAGGTGGCCCAGACGTCTGGGATCACATCCAGACGTCTTGCCAGACGTCTGGGATGGTTTATAGACGTCTGAAAAAAACGTTATCGTCGACACCCGCGAGTCGCCTGCGCGCCTGAGCGCGCAGACCGCATATTCTCTCTTTTTCTTCTGCGGCTGCAGACGCCTGCGGCGCCTTCTCTCTCTCCTCTCCGCGCGGCGTTAAAAGGGGCGCGCCTCCCCTCCCGTCTCCTCTTTCTTCTCCTTCCTGTGCGCGAGAGCGAGCGGACGCGAGGGCGGCAAGCGGCGGCCGCAGTGAGCGCGGAGGTTCGGCGTGCGAGGGCGGAGCTCTGCCGTGAGGGCAAGCTCGCCGGAGCGGCTTGGCCGGCCGACGGAGGGCGCGGGGCGACGCGGAGAGGGACCTGCTGCGGGCTGAGCAGCAGACGCGCGAGGTTCGACGCGGGCGGCATCACGAGCGGAGGCCGAGCAGGGCCCTGATTCTGGAAAAATTTCCAGAATCAGACGTCTGGGTTGATATCCAGACGGCAAGGTCGACGTCTGTAAGATCATACAGACGTCTGAAAGGTGAGTTTTCCGCCTTCTTCCTTCTTGACGACTGACCGTACTGAGGAGGGGGGGTTGGCTGTGCGCAGGTTCGCTGATTCGCCATCTTTTGCGAATCAGACGTCTGGGAGTTGTACCAGACGGCGGGAGTGACCTCCAGACGTCCGGAGTGACCATCGGACGTCTGGGATCTAGGCAGACGTCCCTGCAGACTTCTGGACGTCTGGGAAACCACGCTGAACAGGTAATTCTCTGATCCACTTTTTAAGACGTCTGAAAGGAGTTACAGACGTCTGATTTTGCACAGTATCGTCCTTTTCGACCCGTTTAGGGCCCGTTCGGGCTCCGTTTTCCGCGATTCGAGTTGCGTTCTCTTCAGAATTAATTCCTCTACTCATCTACAGTAGCTATACACTGTTTTGAGACACTCCTTGTGTTTGATCCTTGTGACAGGATCTCGTTCAGTTGCAGTCTTGAGAGTCGCGGAGGCACGCGGGATTCCCGATCACGCCCCCATTACTCCCGTTGTACCTGGTAGAGTGGCTTAAGTTATTAATAAAATCTGTTAAAGTATGAAACCATAACTAGAATCTAGGACATTGCATGAATCCTAGGAATGAGAAATGTATGGAATGATAGCTCCTAGGTGATGCATGAATCCTAGGGCTGGAAAACTAGTTGTATGCTAGATCCTAGGATGTGGCATGAATCTTAGGATGGAAAAACTAGTGGAATGTATAATACTGCAGTCTTGGAAAAATGGAAAGGAATATAAAGCTGCCTGTAATTTGAATTAACAGCTGCCTGTTATGAATAAAGAAACATGTTTGAGATCATGGATTTTGAGAACGTGAATCTGGAAAGTGAAACATATGATGTTCTGAGATAAAGAGCTGGAACCCTACGGGGAATTAGGAGTGGAACTCCTGGAAAGAAAAAGGAATGGAACTGAGATGTAGTTTGTACTGTCTCTTGGGTACGCAGTACCAAGGGAAGTACCTGTACCTGTTTAGTGCAGAGTGGGGCCAGCTGCCCCAGGGACCCGGGGTTAGGATTGGCCGCTCTGTACCGACTTGTTGGCCCTCGTGTACGTAGTACCGAGGAGAGCTAGTAGTGTTAGGAGAGTACTAGCTACCCCACGGGCCCCGGGGTTCTGCTAGCCTCCTTCACCGACTTGTTAGGCCCACTAGGGCAAACCAGGGTAGTCAGGCGAGGGTGCGCGGACTGTGGAGGGGCAAGGCCCCGGTTTGGTTACTGTGGAGGGGTTGGACCCCTGTTACTGAGAGGGCTCTGCCCTGGTTCCGTGCTGTGCTTTGGGCACACCCGTTAACGGAAACGGCTGACCGCGTGCCAGTGCGGGCTAGCTACGTGTGCGTTTATCGCGCGTGCCGTAGTCACCGTTACGTCTGTCAGTGACCTTGGGGTGGTTGACTGAGGGTAGGATCACCACGGGGGACTCTCCCGGCCAGGAGAGCACCACGTGCTACTTCTACTTTTGGAAAAGACTGCAATCAAGATCGTTCCCACGAGGACATTCGAGATCAAGTAAAGGACCTGAGAAATAAATGAAATAGTGAGAAAAATTGAAAGATGTGAATAAAGGAAGTAATAGAACATAACAGCTACTGTACACTCTACTGTTGCCTTTAGTTAGTTTGCCACTCTACTCAGCGTTTTGCTGACGTGTTACACTCGTTACCTTTTTCAGGACCAGGTGTTGAGCAGCCAGGGTCGGCAACTGCAGAGGACGCTGGGCCGAGTAGGGTCCAGTAGAGTTACCACAGCCTTTTGTACCTCTTTTGTTTCTGTTCTAGTGAGTAGTTTTTGTTTCCGCTGTACCTTCTTTACCTGCAGTTCTTGTTATATGATAAATGTTGTTTTACTGTTGTGGTGGTACCTACTGTAGTAGTTTCTTTCCTTACTGCTGTACTTTCTTACTGTTAGTTATATTCATGCTGAATGTGGTTTATTTTACTGTCTTTTGGTTACTTCCTCGTTGGACGACTAGGTCTTGGGATTAGTCGAGTCGGTCCGGTTCTCGTGTCTCGTAGGGACTCGGGAACCGGGTCGTTACAAGATGGTATCAAAGCAAGGTCGTCCCGAGAAGTGAATCAACTGACTGGAAAATAACCAATTCACATGTTTATAGCTAGAGTAGCCACCACAACATGTCTCTTGACATGAGCTCCTAGAAGTTTTGTTAGGTACCGTCTGTTTTGACGTTTCCGTTTTGTTTCGCGTCTCCTTGCAGGAGATGCCTCGTCGCGGGACTGGCGAGACTGGCCGCGGGCGCGGCCGAGGGCGAGGTCGGCGAGGTGGACGTGCTGTCGTTGACGTCTCGGTGGACCAGCCACCACTCCCTGGCATCCAGGCCCAGGACCTCGCCAGACTGATACGGGATATTGTACGAGAGGAGCTCCACCCACCGCCCCGAGCACCTCCTCCTGGGGTTGCAGAGGGGGAGTCCTCTGTAGGACCACGCGACGGACGCGGCGCTGGACACGAGGGAGGGGATGGGCCCCTGCCACCCCCACCTTACTACGACAATTCTGTACACGAGGCACCTTCGCCTGGAGGTGCACCAGCACCTCCCCTACAGCGCCACTTCGAGCTTTTCAGACAGTTCCGGAAGCTGAAGCCCCCCTCCTTCAAGGGGGATGAGGACCCGACCGAGGCAGAGGACTGGCTTGAGCAGCTGGAGAAGATCTTCGACACCCTTCGCCCCCCGGTGGAGTGCCGCGTGGCCTTTGCCACGTACCAGCTGGAGAGTGCGGCACACCGGTGGTGGAGGGCGGTCCGGGGACAGGAGAGGGACGAGCCGACGTGGGACCAGTTCGTCACCCTCTTCTGCGAGCAGTACTTTCCCCAGACGTGGCAGGACCAGAGGAGGCGGGAGTTCCACACTCTCCGCCAAGGGACGATGACCGTGAGCGCGTACCGCACGCGTTTCTTGGAGCTGTCCCGCTTTGCAGCGACAGCGGTAGCCACTGAGGAGGAGCGCCTTTGGAGGTTCACCGAGGGGCTCCGGCCTACGATCCGGGGGTATGTCAAACCCCTGAAGCTGCCGACGTTTTCGAGGGTGGTAGAGGCAGCTATGACTTACGAGGAGACCAACTCGTCCGCGCGAGAGACCGACGGCGGGCGGAAGAGGCCCTTTCAGCCAGACTTCTCACAGGGCCGGCGAGAACGGAGACACGTGACGTCCACAGGAGAGCCGTCACGTTGTGCAGGGCCATCAGTGGCCTTTGGGGGCCCTCGACAGGGGCCAGTCGCCAGCACCGGACCCCCGCCTAGCCGACAGCAGGGACTCACTGAGGGCGGGAGTCGGGTTCCCCTCTGCTACCAGTGTGGCCAGCCGGGCCACGTCAGGAGGGACTACCCATCTAGGGCAGGAGGTCAGCAGATACTTCCCGTGCAGAGCACTGGAGGGCGTGCAGGAGGCCGCGGTTCCCAGGCACGAGGAGGAGGACAGCAGTCGCGAGGAGGGTACCGGCCAGCACCTACCCGTCCGACGCAGAGTGTGGCTGCTTCGTCCGCACCTAGAGCTGAGGGGCGTATCAACGCCCTAACACACAGGGACGCCAGAGCTTCGGGATCCGTGGTAGCAGGTATGGTTTCAGTTTCTGGCAGACTCATTTACACGCTTTTCGATTCCGACGCTACGCACTCGTTTGTCGCAGCCAGTTTCGCAGTTAGTTTGGACCAGGATTATACACTGTTAGAGAATCCGTTCGTAATCAGAGGTCCGAGTGGTCAGCTGTTTGTAGCTGAGGAGGTGTACACGGGTTGCGAGGTCAGCATCGGGGGACATAGCCTTCCAGCTGACCTGATTATGATACAGATGGAGGACTTTGGAGTGATTCTGGGGATGGATTGGTTGTCCGCTTACCATGCCTTGGTAGACTGTTTTGAGAGGAAGATTGTCTTCTCCATTCCGGAGCTGCCTTCTTTCGAGTTTTACGGGTAGCCAGTGGATGGAGGTTTCAGGTGCATTTCGGCACTTCGGGCGGCGAGACTTTTGAGCCAGGGGTGTGAGGGCTTCCTAGCTTGTGTGGTGGCAGAGCACAGCCCCGTGGCAGACTTCCAGAGCATTCCGGTGGTCAGAGAGTTCTCCGACGTGTTCCCAGACGAGTTACCAGGACTACCGCCCGAGCGTGAGATCGAGTTTGAGATCTCACTAGTACCAGGGACCAGCCCCATCTCCACCGCGCCATACAGAATGGCACCGCTTGAGCTGCGAGAGCTCAAGTCCCAGTTGCAGGACCTTTTTGAGAAAGGTTTCGTGAGGCCCAGTGCGTCTCCCTGGGGAGCCCCGGTACTGTTTGTGAAGAAGAAGGATGGGACCCTACGCCTTTGTGTGGACTACCGACAGCTGAATAGGGTCACCATCAAGAACAGATATCCGCTGCCGAGGATTGACGATTTGTTTGACCAGTTGCGGGGTGCCACGGTGTTTTCCAAGATCGACTTGAGGTCTGGATAACACCAGTTGAGGATCAGGGAGACCGACGTCTCCAAGACAGCTTTCCGCACCCGGTACGGACACTACGAGTTTTTGGTCATGCCGTTTGGGCTGACCAATGCCCCCGCTGCTTTCATGCACCTGATGAACCGGGTGTTTAGACCGTACTTGGACCAGTTTGTGGTGGTTTTCATAGATGATGTACTCAACTATTCTAGAGATCGGACGCAGCACGGACAGCACTTGCGGATGGTTCTGGACACTCTGAGACGACGCAGGCTGTACGCCAAATACAGCAAGTGCGAGTTCTGGTTGAGGGAGGTGACCTTTTTGGGTCATGTGATCTCTGGAGACGGCCTGGAGGTGGATCCCGCCAAGGTCGAGGCAGTGCTCAGTTGGGAGAGACCGCATTCAGTCACTGAGATTCGCAGTTTCCTGGGACTGGCAGGTTACTACAGACGGTTCATCAGAGGATTTTCGCAGATTGCAAGTCCTATGACACAGTTGACCCGGAAGGACGTGCCTTTCGCTTGGACAGACGCCTGTGAGGCGTGTTTTCTGGAGCTGAAGGAGAGGTTGACCTCGGCTCCCGTGCTCACCATCCCTGACAGTAGTGGCGGGTTCGTTGTGTACACGGACGCTTCCTTGCAGGGGTTAGAAGGTGTGCTCATGCAGAGGGTTCATGTTGTCGCTTACGCTTCGCGGCAACTGAAGCCCCATGAGCATACCTACCCTACCCACGATCTAGAGTTGGCAGCTGTTGTCTTCGTGCTGAAGACATGGAGGCACTACTTGTATGGTGAGACCTTCGAGATTTTTACAGATCACAAGAGCCTCAGATATCTTTTTGACCAGAAGGAGCTCAACATGAGATAGAGACGTTGGTTGGAGCTCCTGAAGGACTACGACTGTAGCATCTCCTACCACCCGGGAAAGGCCAATGTGGTGGCTGACGCCTTGAGCCGTAAGGCGCCCGCACGCTTGGCCAGTCTACAGTTACAGAGTTGGAGCCTTTTGGAAGAGGTGGGCAGTTGGCGACCTCTAGAGTTACGAGGGTACTGTGGGGCAGTGACGGTGACACGGCAGACCAGGCCAGAGTTGATAGACCGCATCATCACGGGACAGATGGCCGATCCGTACTTGCAGTCTTTGCACGACAGAGTACTATCAGGGGACCCAGGGGACTTCTCTTTCACAGACCAGGTGTTACGCTTGAGGGGACGGTTGTGCGTCCCCATAGACGAGGAGCTGTTGAGAGAGCTCCTGACTGAGGCACACGGTTCCAGATTCACCATACATCCCGGAAACACGAAAATGTACCATGACTTGAGACGCGAGTTCTGGTGGAGAGGGATGAAGCGGGATGTGGGTGAGTTCGTGCAGCAGTGCTTAGTGTGCCAGCAGGTGAAAGCCGAGCATCAGAGGCCTGCAGGGCCGCTTAAACCGCTTCCAGTACCAGAATGGAAGTGGGAGAGCATCACCATGGACTTGGTGGTGGGCTTACCTGTTACCCAGCGAGGACACGACGCAGTCTGGGTAATAGTGGATAGATTGACGAAGATGGCACGATTCTTGCCGATCCGAGTCACTTTGGGACCAGCACAGTTGGCAGAGAGGTATATCCATGATGTGGTGCGACTACACGGAGTTCCGCGGGAGATCGTATCCGACCGGGATACCCTCTTTACGTCCCAGTTTTGGGCTGAGTTTCAGCAGGCTTTGGGGACGAGGTTGAGGTTTAGCACGGCTTACCACCCCCAGACGGACGGACAGTCGGAACGCACGATACAGACACTTGAGGACCTTTTGCGTGCCTGTATACTAGACTGGAGGGGCTCTTGGGAGGAGCACCTGCCCCTGGCGGAGTTTGCATACAACAACAGTTATCACTCGAGCATCGGCATGGCTCCCTACGAGGCTCTGTACGGACGGAAATGCACGGCACCCTTGAATTGGGTTGAGGTGGGGACCAAGTGGGAGGTTGGCCCCAGGTTGATCCAGCAGAGTCAGGAGGTAGTTGAGCAGATCCACAGACGACTCCGCACTGTCAGGAGCAGACAGAAGAGATACGCAGATCGCAGACGCAGAGAGGTGCAGTTCGAGGTTGGGGACCACGTCTTCCTTCGTGTTTCGCCCATGAAGGACTTACAGCGGTTTGGGGTGAGAGGGAAGCTCGCACCGAGGTTCGTGGGGCCCTTTGAGGTCCTGGAGCGGGTTGGACCCGTTGCTTACAGACTTGCCCTTCCCCCGCAGCTTTCTGGTGTGCACGACGTGTTCCACGTGTCCAACCTCAGGAAGTACGTAGCCGATCCCAGCCACGTACTGAGTCACGAGAGCGTCGAGGTGAGCGACGACCTGACCTACCCCAAGCGGCCAGCGCAGATCCTAGACCGAGCCGTCCGCAGGTTGAGACGAAAGCAAGTACCCCTGGTAAAGGTTTTGTGGAGGAGCCAGCGGTACGAGGAGGCTACCTAGGAGCCTGAGGCGGCAATGCGGGAGCGGTACCCGGAGGTTTTCGCGGGTACGTCTTTTCGGACCGGGTTCGGTCCTCTTTGAGTTTGTTATGGTTATTTGGACGTCTTTTCCCAGACCCTAGTTGGCGCAAGTTTCGGGGACGAAACTTCCTTTGAGTTTGTTATATTATTAAGAACGCGTGCCCCGGACGTATTTTAAGACGTCTGGGAGGTGGCCCAGACGTCTGACCAGACGTCTGGGATCACATCCAGACGTCTTGCCAGACGTCTGGGATGGTTTATAGACGTCTGAAAAAAACGTTATCGTCGACACCCGCGAGTCGCCTGCGCGCCTGAGCGCGCAGACCGCATATTCTCTCTTTTTCTTCTGCGGCTGCAGACGCCTGCGGCGCCTTCTCTCTCTCCTCTCCGCGCGGCGTTAAAAGGGGCGCGCCTCCCCTCCCGTCTCCTCCTTCTTCTCCTTCCTGTGCGCGAGAGCGAGCGGACGCGAGGGCGGCAAGCGGCGGCCGCAGTGAGCGCGGAGGTTCGGCGTGCGAGGGCGGAGCTCTGCCGTGAGGGCAAGCTCGCCGGAGCGGCTTGGCCGGCCGACGGAGGGCGCGGGGCGACGCGGAGAGGGACCTGCTGCGGGCTGAGCAGCAGACGCGCGAGGTTCGACGCGGGCGGCATCACGAGCGGAGGCCGAGCAGGGCCCTGATTCTGGAAAAATTTCCAGAATCAGACGTCTGGGTTGATATCCAGACGGCAAGGTCGACGTCTGTAAGATCATACAGACGTCTGAAAGGTGAGTTTTCCGCCTTCTTCCTTCTTGACGACTGACCGTACTGAGGAGGGGGGGTTGGCTGTGCGCAGGTTCGCTGATTCGCCATCTTTTGCGAATCAGACGTCTGGGAGTTGTACCAGACGGCGGGAGTGACCTCCAGACGTCCGGAGTGACCATCGGACGTCTGGGATCTAGGCAGACGTCCCTGCAGACTTCTGGACGTCTGGGAAACCACGCTGAACAGGTAATTCTCTGATCCACTTTTTAAGACGTCTGAAAGGAGTTACAGACGTCTGATTTTGCACAGTATCGTCCTTTTCGACCCGTTTAGGGCCCGTTCGGGCTCCGTTTTCCGCGATTCGAGTTGCGTTCTCTTCAGAATTAATTCCTCTACTCATCTACAGTAGCTATACACTGTTTTGAGACACTCCTTGTGTTTGATCCTTGTGACAGGATCTCGTTCAGTTGCAGTCTTGAGAGTCGCGGAGGCACGCGGGATTCCCGATCACGCCCCCATTACTCCCGTTGTACCTGGTAGAGTGGCTTAAGTTATTAATAAAATCTGTTAAAGTATGAAACCATAACTAGAATCTAGGACATTGCATGAATCCTAGGAATGAAAAATGTATGGAATGATAGCTCCTAGGTGATGCATGAATCCTAGGGCTGGAAAACTAGTTGTATGCTAGATCCTAGGATGTGGCATGAATCTTAGGATGGAAAAACTAGTGGAATGTATAATACTACAGTCTTGGAAAAATGGAAAGGAATATAAAGCTGCCTGTAATTTGAATTAACAGCTGCCTGTTATGAATAAAGAAACATGTTTGAGATCATGGATTTTGAGAACGTGAATCTGGAAAGTGAAACATATGATGTTCTGAGATAAAGAGCTGGAACCCTACGGGGAATTAGGAGTGGAACTCCTGGAAAGAAAAAGGAATGGAACTGAGATGTAGTTTGTACTGTCTCTTGGGTACGCAGTACCAAGGGAAGTACCTGTACCTGTTTAGTGCAGAGTGGGGCCAGCCGCCCCAGGGACCCGGGGTTAGGATTGGCCGCTCTGTACCGACTTGTTGGCCCTCGTGTACGTAGTACCGAGGAGAGCTAGTAGTGTTAGGAGAGTACTAGCTACCCCACGGGCCCCGGGGTTCTGCTAGCCTCCTTCACCGACTTGTTAGGCCCACTAGGGCAAACCAGGGTAGTCAGGCGAGGGTGCGCGGACTGTGGAGGGGCAAGGCCCCGGTTTGGTTACTGTGGAGGGGTTGGACCCCTGTTACTGAGAGGGCTCTGCCCTGGTTCCGTGCTGTGCTTTGGGCGCACCCGTTAACGGAAACGGCTGACCGCGTGCCAATGCGGGCTAGCTACCTGTGCGTTTATCGCGCGTGCCGTAGTCACCGTTACGTCTGTCAGTGACCTTGGGGTGGTTGACTGAAGGTAGGATCACCACGGGGGACTCTCCCGGCCAGGAGAGCACCACGTGCTACTTCTACTTTTGGAAAAGACTGCAATCAAGATCGTTCCCACGAGGACATT
This sequence comes from Thalassia testudinum, assembly GCA_037157565.1. NCBI lineage: Eukaryota > Viridiplantae > Streptophyta > Magnoliopsida > Alismatales > Hydrocharitaceae > Thalassia > Thalassia testudinum. The sequence goes on from JAZHRO010000030.1 coordinate 43,684,084, forward strand.
CGAGATCAAGTAAAGGACCTGAGAAATAAATGAAATAGTGAGAAAAATTGAAAGATGTGAATAAAGGAAGTAATAGAACATAACAGCTACTGTACACTCTACTGTTGCCTTTAGTTAGTTTGCCACTCTACTCAGCGTTTTGCTGACGTGTTACACTCGTTACCTTTTTCAGGACCAGGTGTTGAGCAGCCAGGGTCGGCGGCTGCAGAGGACGCTGGGCCGAGTAGGGTCCAGTAGAGTTACCACAGCCTTTTGTACCTCTTTTGTTTCTGTTCTAGTGAGTAGTTTTTGTTTCCGCTGTACCTTCTTTACCTGCAGTTCTTGTTATATGATAAATGTTGTTTTACTGTTGTGGTGGTACCTACTGTAGTAGTTTCTTTCCTTACTGCTGTACTTTCTTACTGTTAGTTATATTCATGCTGAATGTGGTTTATTTTACTGTCTTTTGGTTACTTCCTCGTTGGACGACTAGGTCTTGGGATTAGTCGAGTCGGTCCGGTTCTCGTGTCTCGTAGGAACTCGGGAACTGGGTCGTTACAAGAAATTTGATGTTTCTTATCTATGTTTCATTTGGATAGCATCCCCTCGATGAAATATTTAATTGATTTCTTATCATCAAGGAGAAGCTTTAATTCGTTAGGGTTCGTGAATACATCAATGAAATCAAAATGGGGCTTTCTCTAGAAAGGATCGAATCTAGGAATTTCATTATATCCCTCTTGATAATTATTCTTCACTCTTTCCACTTTGTTTTACTTCATATCACGTGATTCAATTCAAAGCTAAATTTAGACTTTAACATTTGAGCTTGCCTACTACTATGGTAGCTAACTTTGACCGCATTTAAATTGAGATCAGATTTCTTTCCATCTAAACATTATTTTGTAGGCGGGATCCCAGATATGAGATAAGTTTTGATTAATGTTTTAAAAGTCAGATCAAATCGACACTTAATTCAATAAATTACTGGTCAGATCGATTGATTCAGGTAATGAAAATTAAGATCAATGTTAATCAATTAAAATCAGATCGTATCATCCGATTTGGTTAATCCAGTCATTTGATGATCGTCCTCTCAAGATCTAAAAATTTTTTAAAAAAAAGAAAAGAAAATATATGTGACTTTTCATACTATACTCGGAACCTTATGATTTGAGTATATAATAAAGTTAGATTCTTAATTTTTATTATATCTTTCATTTTTATTTAGTATTCGCTAAAAGTAAGTTATTTTTAATGTAATTAAAATTATAAAATAATTTTTCTACTACATTAATTTTCATTGATTTTTTATTAAGCATCAATTCAACCTTATTAACTTCACTTAAATTAATATAAATTAAATTAAAGGTTTTATAATTCAATTTTTTCACACGTTGATGTCACCACCCGTTCGACCCATATAAATCATCAGTTGAATTGATAAAAATTCAAATGAACACCTGTCCAATTCAAAATAACCCATCCAATTTTCAAAACATCAAATTTGATAAGCGTCGGAAGAAATGAAAATTGTGGAAGAAATCACATCTCTAGACATAAATGGCCAAAGGAGCAATCTTAGGAGAAGGTGGAATAAAGTAATCTTGAAATTTCACTCATAATCACGAGAATTCTCTCGGTCATAGCATCGAGATCAACCGAATGCGGTATTATGAGTCTAATCTTGAAATTTCACCAGTAATCTTGAAATTTCTTCTTAACAATGCTTTAAATGTCTCCTTCACGACCATCTTGTAGTGGCTCTTTTGACGCCGACGCCAAAAATTAATATTGCCCGGACAATAGCAGTGAAACACTACACGGCCAATTTGTTTTTTTGCATGAGCACGTGAGACTAAACGAAAGTTCACGTGTTCTTGTTTGGGTCTAGTTTTTGACTCAATTAGAATAACATGAAAATACGTTTTTTTTTTTTTTTTTGGGGCGTGGTTTGAAGAACCGTCGACCTGGAAAGAACCAATCGGGATCGTGCCGTCGCAGACTTCGCAGTTCGTCTATTTGGAAAGAAGCAAAGTTCCAAGTTTAGAAATTGTTCGCACGTGACTTAGTTTAAACATGGTTTAAGGTACCTAATTACGTCCGAACAAAAACTATCTTGTTTAATTATTTCATTGTCGGATAAATATTTTTTCTTGCAAAATATAATGAAACTTCTTTTACCATGTATTCTGTAAAGTACATTGCAAAAAAGACTCGTGATTGTCATGTAGAATTATGTTGCAAAACCAATACATTTTACTTGTCCTCATGTAGAATCATGTTGAAGTCTCTCTGTGGCACACGGTAAGCTATTTTATTCCATGTCTTTACTATCTCGCAGAGTCGCACCACGTACCCTTTCTTCCTCTAATATGATCATTAATTAAATCTTATCGTGTAATAGCAAACTCCATAACACAAATATACCATGGATCACTAATTGACGTAAGGCTGAGATAAAATTATTACGAGATAAAAACTGTTAAACAGAAGCTTAAAAGAATCATTCCCTTAAATAAATTGTACCATTAACTGATACTTTAGTCAAGAATTCGAAGAACGTAAGGAGTTGTGTTTTATACACCGCAATATGTACATAAAAAGTATGTGTGCAAATTATGTGTCCCAGTGAAGGCACGTGCACTTAGTCGCAGGGTTTATATATTTAACCATGACATATAATTGAATTAAGTATATAAAAAGGTCACTCTAATGAAATTTAATTTATAATTTAATTTTTATTTATATTAAATTTGATGATTAATAATAATATAAATTATAAAATTATTGTTGAAATTTTATCAAAAATATAAAATAAGCATCACATGATTTTTCTCCATTGATAATCATATTTTGAAGTATAAATATATAAAAGTGGGATTCGTTTCGAGAGAAAGAGCATTTTTTTTTTGTGGGATTTATTTTGAAGAAAAAGTAATTTTTTTAGTATTTTTTTTTATATTGTGTGTAAAATGTTTTAAATAATGGGGAAAAGGTGAAAATATTTTTGTGAAATTTTTATTTTGATTTTTTGTTTACCATGAAGTCAGGTGGGTGGCATGTGGATATTTATTTTATTTTATTATTTTTTTACGGTAGGTCATGTGGGTGGGGGTATAATGGGAAGTAGCTGTTTGGGGAAGAGGTTTGGTTTTGGGGCGATTAGTTGTTTTGATATTTTTTTGTGTTAACAATGGGTGGATGGGGACATGTGTCGGGATGTATTGGTCCTCACCTTCTTTTAGTTGGCGGGGAATAGGTGTAAATTTTTTTATAAATTTTTCAATATTGGGTCAGGGGGATATTTATTTTGTTTTATTATTTTTTCTACGGTGGCTCATGTGGGTAGGGGTATAATTAGGATCGGCAAAAGAGAATCAAACTTGTATAATCTGGTCCTGAATCAATTAATAGATCCGGATATTAATAATAAATGAGTTTAAATTCAATTAATTTATTTAATAAATAAGCTAGATTCATACTTATTGTCATGTATCCACTTATCTCACTTAATTTAATAAGAAATCTGTTCCTCGTTCCCACTATTTAATTCATATTTTCAATTTATCTATTTAACTTATTTACCTATTTATCTCTTTAATTTATTTACTTAATTTCATCCATTTAAAATCAGTTTAATTCATCTATTCATTTCATCCACTTAACTTATTTACTCATTTAAAACCTATTTAATTTAACCTAAATCCATTTAATCTATTTAATTAAATAAGTTAAATGAGTAGCATCGGATTTAACTATTGTAATTGGGTCGGATACGAATTTGAGTAAATAAATTCGTTAAATAAATAGATTATACCGGATCCAACTCAAATATAATCAATTTTGATTTAAACGGATCGAATCTAACCTTGCCTGATCCTTTTGGCAAGACTAGGTATAGTTGGGAAGTGACTGTCCTGAGTATAGGTTTGATTTTCGAGGGATTAGTTACTTTGATTTTTTTTTCTAACCGTCGGTGGATGGGGACAAGTGTCGGGACGTATGGTCCGCACCTTTTTTTCAGTTAGGTTATGAACGTCCATCAACTCGAATAAGTACATGGAAGTTGTATGCATTGACCTATATCTCTGTAATGACCTCTTATTTGTGTTCATCACTCACAGGCAGGAGCAAAGTTGACTTTTGGTTTAACTAGGCCCCTTCTCGACCGGACTTTACTAGTTTATTGTTTTATTATTTTAAGTCCATGGTATGGTAGGTTGAGAAGTCACTTGGACCTGAGCGAGGTCCCCTCTTCTTCTTGTTGGTTGATTTTTTTGGGTGATCACGCGGATCCTCCTCAATATTTCAAGTAATTAATGGTTGTACGTGGAGCTTGCAGTGGTTTTCTCACTCTTGGTCGCAATTGCTTAATAGGAGTTTGAGTGTGTAAAGAGAATCGGATACTATCAAATTAGAAGGAGATTGAATTTGAGTTTGATGCGGAAGTCTTTCCCTTGCTTTTCACCTTCGAGTCTTTTCTATTGGGATCATACTTGATTTTGTAGTTACATACAACTAAGTTTTTGTTGACTCACTTCACCCTCGAGGCTTTTCCATTGGGATCATAATTGATTTCGTAGTTACACACAACCAAGTTCTTGTTAGCTCACTTTAGGTATCAATTATCTGGGTACTCACAAGTGCAAATTAATTTGATCATCGAGACTTTATCTTCCGTAGCACTATCATCCTTCATTCAACGGCATGGAGAAACTTTCTCAATTTATATGAGCTGCATTACGACGACGCTCTCCGTGTTCTTGATTTAATTTACTTTATCTCATTCTAATTTTATTTTTTTTTCGTTTCAAAGTTCTCTTGTACGTCGATTCATACACGGAATCAGATAAACATAACATCCCTCTATTAAAAAAGGTCACAGGCCCATGATATGTTATGTAACTAAAAAAATATCATATTTTACTATGTGTAGGTGTCAAATTACATGTCCAAAACAAATATACAATTATCATTGAGATTGCATTCCCTCGTGATCATCTTATTTCTTTAAACGAAATTTTATGTAAAAAGGTAAAAAAAAAAAGAGAGTAAAGTTTTTTTTTTTGAAAGAAGAAATTTTCATTGAGGAAAGGAAATTGACATAAGGATGCAGTGTCAAGAATAAGGAAGAAAGATATCCTACATCTCATAGAAAGGGGAAAAGTAACTCCTCTCGAGAGAGGAACTTCAAAATAAATATATAAAGAAAATAAAAATAGAAAAATATAGAATAAAAGTACCTTAGACATCAATTTTGATATGGGAAAGAATCCGTACCATACAGTAAATACGACTAAGCATCGTCGACATCGTCGACGAATAATGCTAACAGTTGAGGAATAGTCAAGAGTAAGCCGACCAAGCATCCAGTCGTGATGAGTCTGAATTTAACGTAGCACCAAACATCAAAATCAACGTCGATCCAAGTGAGTGAAGCGGAAAGGAGAATCGATATCGAAAGAGGGCCCTCGGTCTAAGCAAGATCACGGAAAACCTTTGCCAGCGAAAGTCACTCCCACAATCCCAATCTCCTCCCATCAAACTCTGTTGGTACCGCACGTTCGTGCACACCACAGCCACCACCTCAGCCAGACCCGAAGCTCTAACAGCCACTCATTGGGCACAAGGCCTCAGCCATGGGCACCACGCGGACAAAAAAGATCAAGCCATGAAAAAATCTACACAAGAAAAGGAAAGAGAGATAGGACGGGGCGAAAAGATGAAACAGATGCAAAGGGAGAGGGGGGCTCCAGCGAACACAATAGTCACGTTGGCTGGAGTCCTAGCAACGACCAGGATTTGGGTCTTCGCCGGGTGGGAGGGAAGAGGGTGCACTGAAAAAAAATAGAAAAAGAAAAAAACAAGAGGGAAAAAAAAGAGGAAAGTTGAGAAAGACTTTGCTTGCCGCTGCCGACAGCTGCATCCGCAAGTCAAGATCAATCAGGTGCCACCCGAAGGCAGAATAGGGCCGCACATCCTGAGCGATAAATTGGAAAATTTATAAAAGAAAGTCAAAAACGTGCTTCACGTTGTGTGCCACAGATTCCTTACTAAATACTCCATCCCCCGCACATGGTGTAAAAGACTATATATATATATATATATATATATATATAAGCCACTACCCTCTTGCTCACAGAAACCTTTCCCCTATTGGTTGGTTACATCGCCAGCCAAATCACACATATCTCATGGAGAAGCAATCCATGGCAATAAGCTGTGGGAACTCTGATCTTTGCCTCCGCCTGGCCGCGACGTGCCCCAAGTCGTCTTCGGCACCTTTGCCAACTGCCATGTCACACGGGGGGCACATGTGCAACTTGAAAGGTGAGGATGCACAAGCGAGGGCTATCATAGGCACCCTCATGGGCGGCACGGTTGCCGCTCGCTCGGGGGCACCCTCGAGGGGGAACCCCATGAGGAGATCGTTGCAACGGTTCCTTCAGAAAAGGAACGTGAGGATCGACGGCGGTGGTGAGGAGCCTTACAAGTGAAAGCTTCGAGAGGAGCAAAACAAGGAGGACATTTCCCTGACGTCCTGTGCTTGTGATTATCCTTGCGTGGGATTAAGATAAAGATAGCTTGCTGATTCCATGAAACATCTTTTGTTTCGATCAAAGGCGTCGTGATTAATTATCTTTCAAAGTCTTTTTTTTTCTCACGATCAATTCCGTGTAATTACAGTTTACGGCAAAATTAATTGATGTGATATTTGATCTTCGTGTTGAAATCTTGACATGCATTCAAATTAGTTGATGTAGTTAAGTTGTTTGGCGATGATAATTAAATTGTCTATAGGACACCTCTCTAGGTTGTATAACACGATATGTAAATTTGAATCACAGAGTTCAAATTGTCTCTTTTTTTTTTATTTTTCTCCCCTTTGTGATGTCATCCTGCAAAGAAGAATCAAACTCCCTTGCTAAAATACACCTTTGACTTGCTGAAATTGACTTTTTTGTCCTGACGTATCCTGAAATTCCCTTAAAATAGACTTGAGAATGCATGCTTCATGTAATGATGCTGCTGCAAATAGAATGGTATCATCAACGAACATAAGATGAGTGATTGGTGTCATATCCCGAGCCAACTTGTAACTTGAAATGAGCTTATTGGAAAGAGAATAGAGCAATGATCTAGTGAGGAATTTAGAACAAAGTATGAAGAGATGAGGGGAGAGGGCACAGCCCTGCCTTTCACCACATGAAAGGAAAATAATGCTAGATATGCTACCATTGACGAAGAACTCGAAAGAGACATAAGTAATCCAAGACATAAATAACGAAACAATGTTAGGAGGAAAATTAAGTTGTACCAAACATGCTTCAACAAAATTCCATTCAAGCCTATGGAAAGCCTTTTCCATATCTACTTTTAGAGCCAAGCTATAAGGGTTGTCTAAGTTAGTACTATTTGACAATTTTAGGAACATTTGGGGTGTGCATATATAAGTTTTGATCGAGGGTATCTGCAAGAACTTGATATTGAGAAAATCTTCTTCTGAATGGCTGACCATTTATGCAAAGGATTGCAAATAATTAGAAAAAATGAAACACGTTCTACAATCAGGAGATCAAACATCTCTATTGAAACAAAGTGTATACCACTATCTACTCTAGTGATTTGGGCACGCGATTGAGAAGGATATGGATTCGATGCACATTTCTATAGAATCTGTCGGGGATATTATTCGCCTAAACACATGATCAATAAGGCACTATTCTTCATTAATGAGGGCGATGCAATTATTGTCCTATATGTCGTATTATGAAAATGTGTGTTGCAATGCGTTCTACAATGTACGGATCTACACAATCAAAATACACTTATTGAAAATGAAAATACACCGGTTGAACATCAAAATGTACCGCTTGGAAATGAAAACACAACAATTGAAAATGAAAACTCACCGGTGGAAAATGTTTTTCCACTTATGATGATAGTTTTCTACTAGTTGAAAATGAAAACACATTGGTGGAAAATAATTTTTCACTTGGAACATGGCATTTGACTTATGGAAAGTAGTTTCCACTTGTAGAAAGTGATTTTTACCTTTGAAAAGTGATTTTCACTGTGGAGAATTAAAATACACCTGTTGAAATCATCACTCTCACTCCATGCATTTCAAAACGCATTGCGGTGTACGTTTCTTTACTTTTTTGCTATTAATATTACTCTTAATTTGAGAGCCATGAGTTGGCTCTAATTGTTGAGTTTCACTCATCTTTTAACTCCAATTCACTATAAAAATATTAATGTCACCTTTGTGGCTAAGGATGGTTTATTTTCATGGTACAAAAATATAACAGAGGATGTATTTTATAACGTATGAAAGTAGAGTTAATCAAAAAAGTAAATTTAGAAGTAGTAATTACGTCACGTCTCTCCTTCACATAAAAAAGTAATGTAATTATTGTTATGTGGTGGGATTCACCACCACTGAAAAATGCCATCATCACTTCTAAATCAAATACAAAATCATTTTCTATCAATGTAAAATTATTTTACATCGGTACAAAATCAATAAAATCATTACAACTATTTTACATCGATGCAAAATCACTAAAATCACTTTTAAAATATTTTACACTGATGTAAAATTATTTTATATCGATGCATTATATTTATTTTGCATCAGTATATTTTAATTCAAAATTAATAAAAAAACATCCTACTAACTCATAAAGTGATGATAACTTTCTCAATTAAGATAGAACCCACTGCTTAGCAAAACTTAAGTTAAGGTGAGTTGGGGGGATGGAAACACTACGTGGAGGAGAGAACAATCGCTCTAGTGCTTTGCAGCTTGAGGAAGAGGATGGCAAGTGATGAGAGACTCATCATGATTTCTAATTACCCCTAATTAACTAGTCTTCTTGACTAATTAGATAAGGATATGAATATATAAGGGTTAATTATGAAATAAGGGATATATAGTAAAGGATCTTAAAATAAGTCAAAAATGATATTTTATCATTCAATTAATATTATTAATAATTTAATTAATAATTGGACTCGAAATCTCATTAATCATTTCCTTAATTAATAAGTGAAGTAACTTAAACATGTATACATAAGTATATAATAACTTAAGTAATTTTACTTAATCTAATAAATTAACTTAAAAAGGTCAAAAATGTAAATTCACGATGAAAACATAATAGTTATTTCATTTACTAACATATAGAAAAAGTTGAGAAAAATCTAAGTTAAAATAAACCTTTAAAACCTAGGTTTACATTTTTGTCCTTAAAATTCATTGCAATCGAGTCCTTAATCTTCATATAGGTCCTTAATTTTCACTACACATAGGTCCCTGACCCTTTCTTTTTCTTCTTCTTCTTCAGCCGAGTGAATGGCTGATGACGGAGAGTGACTCCACCGCGCAATCACCGCCCTGCCGACATCATCCTTCCTTCTCCAAGCTCTTGGAGCTTGCACTCACCACTCCATCTTCATCCATCGGTCTGGATTACTCGGAAATCCTAATTTTTGGTGGGAGTTAACCTCACCATCGCCAGAGACGATGCCGGAGGTTAAGCTCCCCAAGCTTCTTCTTCGTCCAAACTCCATCGTCTTCTTTGTCATCATCCACTATAAATACCCCCTCACCCCTCCGATTTCTCTCAAGTTGGCTCCCTTCCCTCTTCTTCACTGCAGCCGACTTCGATAGGGTATTCTCTCCACAACTCCGGCAACTCCCCATCTCGTCTTTCGACTTCCTCCATCCATCCTGATCAGCTGAGGAGCTTCGCCAAGGTCAGCCGCGTCTCTAGACAAAGGCGACAGCTAAGGAGATCCTCTGCTCCATCCATTTTTTCCCACCGGAGATCTTCTTAAACCCTCTGATTTCGTCGTCCGCCATGAGCCTTCGACGGAATCCTGTTGACCCCTTCATCCAGGTAATAGTAGATTAGGAGTAGGAGTAGGGTAGTTTAGATAATTAGTTAGATGATTAGCATAATTTCAGAATTTTCAAGTTCATCTTCTTCGACTCCGGTGAGCTCCTTGAGCTCGCCAGAGCTTTGATTTTGTCTTTTTAAGTCGTTGATCACCTTCTTAAACCACTCATGATCATTTCTAACTCATTTAATCATTAATTGGATCATTGAATCGCCTAATCCAATTTCACCTCCATCAGTTACTGCTGCTGTCCATGGTGGCAATAGTTGACTTAGATTCACCTTCATCAAATCCTTCATCATCAAAGGATCTTAATTATTATCTTAATTTGATTAATTATCATATATAACTTAAATATCTAATTTTATCTAAGCTCCTAAGCCCGCTGTCTATGGCAGCTCAGGAGTTATTTAAATTATAAATTATTTATATATTTATGATCGCAAACTTCCTTTGACTTGCCTCAACCACTCTTCTGAGTGGGAGAGCAAGTCCTGTGCCTTAACCACTCAAAAGCTATTCAGACTGATTTTACTGTTTAATCATTCATTTAAAGAATTAAAGAAGAATTAATTGCGATCCTGAGGTTCCTTGCAACCTCAGGAACATTTTCAAATAAAAAATGGCACAATTTATCTTTTTGTACATGGTTTTACCTTTTTCTGGACTCATCGGAGCTACGGTGAGCTCTGGCAAGTTGAATTTGATCTTCAGCCTATAGAAGATGGTAAGAAGCTCCAGATTGACTTAACTTTGATTATTGACTTGTTTGAGGATGTTTATTTGAAGATTCAATGACTGGAGTTTAGGTTAAGACTTCTTCTTCTCCAACTCCGATGGACTTGGAGAAGTCTGTACAGAAGCCTGTACAGAAGCCTGAAAGCCACACTTAAGGTATTTAGAAGCTTCAGTGCAGTGCACTGAAGCTATTCTTAACCTCAGTTTAGTGTAGAAACCTCCTAATCAATCTGACGAACAGAATGCTTTTAGAGTTCAGGCGAGAAGCCTGGAACCTTAGATTTTTAGGTTAGAACACCTGATTAAGGGATTGGGAAGATTTCTGAGGCTGAGAGGATTCTGTTTAAGGTGTCAATTTCGTGAAATGAAGCTTAAATCAGAAAGTCAAAATTCCAAGCTTCACAGTCAAACTGAGGTTGAGATTTTGATTTTGAGCTCGATTTGAGGAATTGAGGAGTTAGAATCATTTCTGAGAATCTGTTGAATGATTTTAGAGGTTAAAGTGAGCTCAGATCTGTTTATCTGATGGAATCAATCAACTGTCAATTTGGGTTATTTTCGTACCCAAACTGATAGCAGTGCCTTTTTGATGAGATTTGATCTCAAATCCTGCCTAGAGTAGTCTATTTTAACCCTTAGAATTTGTTGAAATTGATCAGAAACGATCCTAAGTGTTTGTTACACCTTTTCTGAAGTTCAAATCCTTTCTCTGAAGCTTTTAGAGAAGCTTCGAGCTTCTCCATGTTTCCTGAAGCTTCAAGAGCCCAAAACCTACACTAGCAGATGCGGAATTCCTTGTAGAACCTATTTAGAACCTTGGTTAAGTGAGAAAGTCCATCTATGGATTCTGTTAACCTAAATACCACTTCCAGGCAGTGTTAGAACCATATTAAACCCATAGTTTCACCCTTAAAATCAAAGAGGAAATCATCCTCTAAACTTCAAATTGACTCAGGAATCCTGTAGAGCTACCTTAGAGCTCTCCATCAAGCTTTAGTTCACTTGATTTGGAGCTCTGAGTAGGGAATATCCGTCATTTGAAGTTGGCACTGGAGGGGGGAACAATAGTCCCGTACCGGAAGTTTTCGAGTGCTTGCCTTAGTATAAAACTAATTTGTGTTATAGGCAATTCAGTCGTTAAGCGCTCGGCACGTAATCTAATTTGACCATTTCGAGCATGCGTGTGTGTGTGTGTGTGGGAGCGTATGTGCCTACGAGTGTGCGCCTGTGTGACGTGCGAATATGTGGCCCTGGGAGGGCGAGGCCTGGGAGGCGTTGAGCCGGTTGGCTCGAAACTCTGAATTGAAAATAAATCGAACCATAATTGAATCAGGCTAGGACTTAGTAGGGTCTGGTCCCACCCTGCAAAGGGTGCTGCGTATTTTTGAAAAGTCTGAACCGCAAATAAAAAAAACTAGTTCGGCTCAGTAAGAAGAAGTGCTAAAGAAAGAAAGGAAACAGAGGAGGAGAGCTCGCAATAAAGGAAAGAAAGGAGAAGATCAGGCATTAAGGAACAAAGAGCAATAGAAGAAAGGAAGAAAAAGACAGAGGGAGAAGAAGGCAGGAGCAGGAGAAGAGAAGAAAAAAAAAGAGCTCGAGAGAATAATAGAAAAATATCAAAGGTAAATAGAATAAAAGAAAAGAGAAAAAAGAAAAGAAAGAGAGGCCGAAGAAAAGAAGTTTAATTTCTTTAATTTTTTTTTGTAAGAATTTGTTTTTAATCGTAATAAGGCATGTTCTCAATATATAAACTCTTATTTGCCATAAAATCTTTTGAAATAAATGGTGCAAATGAGATTTCAAATGGGATTTTGCATGTTACTTCAAATTTAAATCAAATTTTTGGCAAAATTCATGTTTTCATAATTAACTTAGATTTACCTCCTATACTTATAAAGAAAAAAAATAAAAGATATCTAGTGAATTTAAAATGAATTATACCTCCCAACGAACGACCTGGACTCAACCAGTAAAAATTTTCTAAAATCTTAGGTTAATTTGACCCTATACTACTAATCGACGCAACTTCGAGTTAACCTAAGTGACTTTTCTCTACTCTTAATTAAGTAAAATTAACTTAATTAACTGAGTTGGGGTAAGAAACGACCATTAAGCTATGCGGTGTTGTCGAAGGAGACGAGATCCCTGTCAGGACCAGAGGCGGGTGAATCAGGAGAGGCTGAGGGCAACACGAGCTCCCTCCAAAGGTAGAAACAACTGTACCAAGTGCTTTCGATGCCTTGGTTACGGCCATGTGACAACGATGTACCGCAACCCTGTTTGTTGCCGTCTCTGCCGAAGTTTTGGGCATCACAGTTATGCCTGCTCTAAGGCTCTCAATGGCTGTGCTCAATGTGAAGACAGAAAGGAAACGACACACCAAATACCTCTGTTGATTTGTGTCAAACCGACATACGAGGTCCATGTCGACTGTATGCATGACTACGACCTCCTCAACTATGCTATGGTTGGTACCTCCTCAACGAGGATTTCTTCTCTTGACGAAATCTGTGTTGTCCTCAAGGGCTGCATGATTTCCACAGCGTGGAGGTTGGGGCGGCTAACTGGAAGATCAGTGGTTCTATCGAGCTTGGAGGAAGATGTGCGGCAGCTCATGTTCTCGACGACAAATGTGGAGGAGATAGAGGTGCACTGGAAGTGAGTCTCCCCTTTCGATGGGGCACTGGAGGAATGTCCACCTCCTCGAGAACTCACTGATGTTAGCATCCTTAGCCTTCCTCTACACCTCTAAATGAAAGGAGTCATTGAGGAGGTTTTCCAACAATGTGCTCGTGTTGTGAAATGCAACGACGTTGACGACCTTGAAGGCGATTTAACAAAGGTTGGAACCTCTCTTGATGTTCTTCAAGTCAGTGCTTTACCGAAGGCCATTATCTTGAAATCTGGTGATGGCCCATGGTTGATTCGAATTAGGAAGAAGAGTGATGACCAGTGAAGATCTTATACTGATGCCTTTAACACCGATCATGGTGGCCATCGTCCACGGGTTCATGATGTCGATTGCCGAACCATGGCTATGGAGGGAGGTAACACTATGGGGACATCGACCCATACATGCTCAGTGGAGATGGAGGTTGAAGATTAGACCTTGCAACATCGAGGGCAACCATCTTATGTTGCCAACCCAACCGATGGAGGTGATAGTGATGCCTGTCCTAGTCATGGGGAGGAGACTACCTTAACCCAAACAAAGACACCGATGTGGGCATTTGATCGACCCAATTCGAGGAAGGGGCGGCCTCCAAAAGGTAAGGAGAAGACTAATGATTTTTCTGTGGTGCACTCAGATAGATTCAAACTACACAAGAATGGAAGCTGTAGGAATGAGCATGTCGTACAAGTGGATGAGGAGATGCTAGCTCGTCCCCTCAAAGTCAGAAGATGTTCTAGTTCCAACAAGGGGAGAGATGGCACCTCCTAATGACATGTATATTGTCATGGAATGTTCGTGGCCTTCGGGAAGGGGAACAAAGGACCACTCTGAGGAGATTCCTCCTCGACTAAAGGGTGCATTGTGCTTTCTTGCAAGAGACCCACATTGATAACGACAAACTCAGGTGTTGGGCCCCCCTTAGCAAACTCCCAGAGGAGGGTTTGCTTGTCAAGGAGTCTGCAAGTCGCTCAGGTGGATGTGGCATTTGGTGGAGATCCCATCATCTACGGCTAGAGTCCCGCATGGGTCATTTCATCACCTCTAGTCATTTCATGAGGGTGGATGACGAGGTCACCCTCTACCTCTCTTGTGTGTGTGGTCCATGCACAATAGAAGACAAACCACACCTTTAGGAGGAACTTCAACAGGTGGCACTTTTGCTGATGGTAGCCCTGGATAGTTGGGGGGGGGGGGACTTCAACGCCACCCTCAGCCATGACGATTGACCTATGGGTAGAAATGACTCTTCTACCACGGGTTTCCAGGAGGTGGTTGCTGAGTTGGAGTTGCCGGACATTCCCACATCTAGGATTACATACACCTGGTGCAATGGTAATGGTGACTGCTCTAGGTTAGACAGATTCCTCAGCAACATCCACCTAGTGGAGACGCATCAGCTGGTAGGAGTATCTGCAATGCCGAGACCTTTCTTAAACCACACACCGATCCTCTGAGACAACAAAGAGGGTCAAAAGAGAGGCTCGTACTTCCGATTCCAGAGGTCTTGGTTATAGGAGGAGGGGTTCAGGGATTTTGTGACCCATGAGTGGATGGTGTGCCCACCTAAAGCTTCCACTATAAAGGCACTTGCTTTCAGACTCCGCCATCTCAGACAAAGATTACAGCAGTATATGAGATAGATTAGGGTAGATAGGGAGCATCGAAAGACCCAAGCCTTGGATGTGATTGCAGCGCTCGACATGGTGGAGGACTCTAGGCCGCTTATTACAGGGGAACATGAAGAGAGGCAGAGACAAAGGTTTGTGGTGAAGTAGGAGGACCATCTCAGACAGGTGAATTGGCGCGAGAGATCACGCCAACTGTGGTTGAAAGAAGGGGATGCCAATACCCGCTTCTTTCATGGCATGGCAAGTTCTTGGAGGCACACTAATCACATTTCCCAGCTGAGAGATAAAGAAAGACACTTAGCCATGCCGGAGATCCAACAAGAGGTTGACTCCAACTTCCTGAGCATCACCAGAGCTTCGATGATCTGGAAATGGAGCCTTGCTGCCATAGATATGCCCCTCCTGATGGAGGAGGAGGGTGCGATGCTCACTAGGCAGATCACGGAGGTCTTGGCGGCCATCAGGGGTTTGAAGGCTAAAGGGTCCTCAAGATTGGACAGCTTTCAAATCCTCTTTTATAAGGAATTCTAGTCAGTAATTAGACTATATGTTTGATGTAAACATGTTTACATTACGTAAAATGTTTATTTATGCATGTTCTTAAGCATAGAATTGCATTACATACTATAAATATTGCATAGCATGCATCATCTTACACTTAGATTAATTTGAATAAAACGGAGGTTAATTGTCTCCTTTTATGTTCAGGGACAGGGTCAATTTTTATCAGGACCTCGGATCGAAGGTCCAACCGTACAGATTTAATCACGGCGACGATTGGAGTTCAACAACTCTAAGATCACCCTAATCAGATATCTGTAACATCAGATAGAGATTGAGGAATCCTAGAAGATCAAGGGCCAAGATGGTGTGAATCCGCACTTCAGATGATAAATCCAACCTCACGGATAGATTCGGTTTGATGATCGCAGCCTAACGGCGCAAAAATCGACTCAATCAGACACCCGTGGCACCATCTACATCATTTGGAAGATGGACGGCCAAGATGGCACCATGTGGCACCATCTTGGTCGCCCAACAGGCCACCCTCAACTTCTGAAGCCGCTATCGTCCACGCATCTCCTCCGTTGGATCCGGCCCAGATGGCACCATGTGGCACCATCTCGGTCGCCCAACCGGCCACCCTCAACTTTTGAAGCCGCTATCGTCCACGCATCTCCACCGTTAGATCAAGATCCAACAGCTGAGAGTGAATCCCAACCGACGCGCCTATTCTCTGAAGCATCAACTGAAGAGCTGCCTCGACCGTTGGATCTCAATCCAATGGTCCTAATCGCGCGTGCATAAGTCAGCCCGCCTGCCCATCTACGCACGTAGTGCGTTGGTCGAACGCGCTCGCGAGATCTGGAGGTGCTCGTTCGATTCTTCGAGAGAGGCTTTGAGGCACAGTGATACGGGCGTGATTGACCGCCTGATGGTGATCCAACGGCCGCAAGCGCCCAATCCAGATAACGCGCCAACGCACGCCAGCGCGTAACGCCGGATCGCACGCGCTAGGTGCGCGTTGAGGCGCGGTGGCTATCAAATCTTAGCCGTTCGAACTCACGATCGAACGACCGAGACTTGATGAACGTCGGCGACGCGAGGGGTGAGCGGGTAGCACACGTCTCCCACGATTGGGGCTTTAGTGACGCTTAATTTCGTCACTAAAGACCTATTATTTAATATTTTGAAATTGTAAAGACCAAATTGCCCTCACTCTTTGCAACTATAAAAGGAGACTCACTCCATACGAAATTGGCATCCCTTACTTCTCTTCTCCACCTCTCCAAAGCTCAAGAGAAGCTTGTCTCACACCCGGGATGCTTCTCAAGAGATAAAGTCAAATTTTCATCCCCATTTCAGAAGTGGATCCCGTGACGACGACGACGTGCTGCCCCGTTCCCGTTCTTCCCGCTTTGTTCTCCTTCGTCCTACTCCATTCCCCATCTTCCAGACGTCATCCCGTCCGACTCGTCCTCCAAGTGACCGTCAAGGAGGATATTTCTCTCTTCATTCTTTTTAATGCTTTCTAGAGTATATTTACTGCTTTCTAGAGTAGATTTATTGCTCTCTAGTGTAATCATTTTCTGCTTTCTAGTCGTAATGAGTAGTGTAACAATCTCTTTGATAATGAATTCCATATTCATTCTACATCTCTTTTTAGTTTTTATTTGTAATATTCTCTCTCTCTTCTATTTATTGCAAATAGATAGATAGTTTCGAATCAATTATTCTACTTCATGACAAATAAAACCAATGCGTATTTCTAATCAAACGTCTACCACCCTGAGTTCGACCTAGGATTTCTATTCCGGTATAAATTTTATTTGTTGGACACGAGTTCTTCGCTTTCAAACTGCAACGACAGGTTTTCAAAACCAAACACGATAGCGTAGTAACACGTTGATTCAACATTTTAGCGCCGTTGCCGGGGAGGCGATGCTCTTTGATTTTTTTTCGCATTTTCCAACTTACGAATCATTTACCTCACTTCTCTCTTTTCCTATTGTGATTGCAGGTACTCTTTTGAGATAAGCAAAAGCGGTAGATTAAAACAAAGTGCTGTTGAAGGTTCTATAAGTTATCCCCCATCTCCCACCCATTAGTTTTCATTCCACCACGTAATAACACAAACATCAATCAACCTAGGTGTTCTTATAAACTCCAAGGTTAGTTTTGTTTGTTCATCTGACACCTACACCCACCTCAACCTCCACATTTAAAAAGAAAAAATAAAAAAAATCTTACAGAGGTACACAACCTCATCTAATTTTCAAACTCAACTGGTAAACCGATCATTGGAACCGATACACATATCCAAACACATAATTGAGTTGAAATCAGATTATGTAATCATTTGTGTGCCTAATTAAGTGGTGCAATAGGCCAATTGATGAGAACCTCATCATAAGCCATAACTAGCTCATTTTGACCTAATACAGAGACTAAAAGCTCCTACATAACCTTACAAAGGCTTGGCTCAGAGAGATTCTGAGTTTGCAAAGAAAACATAGACTGAGGGGTAAAAATGTAATTTCACCAATCCAATCTGAAAACAGGGTAACTCAGGATCCAAACATAGGTCAAAACAACCTAATAAGAAGAAAAGTGGGATGAAATGACTCAACAAGGGCTACAACAACTCCGAAGAATTAAATGACATCCTGTAACCCTAAAAATAAACCCACTTAAATACACGAGGTTCGAGGAAAATTAAAAATAGAATAAACTCTCTAAAATTCATAGAAAAATAATCTCTAGGGTTTAGAACCTTCAATTTGGCCTTAGGAACCCATTTTGACCTACATTGAGAACCATGCCTAATTAACAACTTAATTTGGGTTTTTGCGTAAATTGATCAGTCAAACAAGGTTTAATCTAGAAATAAAATTCACCATCAGAATCCTTAGGTCCTAATTAGTCATGTATAAAAACTTGAGCCTAAGAAGAAACCTTCTTGACCAACTTTACATTTTGGTCCTCATACATTTACTTTCTGACCCTCAACTTTTGAACCCTCACATTTTGGCCGCTAACTCTCCTTTGTTCTTTGCGTTTAGGTCCCTCCTGCAAAACCTGAGCAGCACCATGCTCCGGCGACCTTGCGCAGAGCATGGCGCCGCGCAGGGTAAGGGAGGGAGCCTGCCAAGTCAAATGAGGGTGCCCTGCGTCGTCAGCCGTCGCAGAAACACCCCCCTGATGGCTGCAACCACCCATACCGGCCGTGCAAACACACGGACGGTATGGATGTCCTTCCTCCGGCGTCCTCCGGCGAGGGAGACACGTCGTCTCCCTCCGCCCTCCTCTCTGGTTCTGCCCCTATAAATACCCCCGTCGCTCCGTCGTTCTTCCCAGCTCGGATCTGACGGAGATACCCCCTCACTTCCTCTCTTCCCACTCCGACAGACGCCCCCTTGCTCCGGCGGCTTCTCCTCCTCGTCGCCCTACCGCACTACCAGCAGTAAGGTTTCCTTCCCTCGCTCTTCCCGCGCCGCACCCAGCGCGCGCTTCTCCGGCCCTCTCCTCGCCGTCGCTCCTTCCCCTGGGCAGCTTCTTCTCCGGCGACAGTCGATACGACTGTCGCCTGCTCCGGCCCCTCCTCGTCCTGCTAAGTAGGTATAACTCCTCTTCCTCCCCTCTTCCTTTTCCTCACTTTAAACCTTTACTGTCGCCCTTGATTCCGACCAATCACCCTCACCTTCTCCACCTCAGGCCACACTCCGGCGACCCGCTCCCATCACTCCAGCAACCCACACGGCTCGCCGACCACCGCAGAACCTTCGCCTCCTCACCCTGATCAACCTCCGCCCTTCCACTTCCCCCGAATCACCCTCTGCAACTCCACCGAACAAACCCATCTCGCCACCTGCAGTTTGACTTAGGGCGGCCCTTAGGCTCCGCCCCGCCACCTGCAGACCCCCCCGACCACCTTCGCCGTGCCACGGCGAAGGTCCTCCGCGTATCTAATTAGGCCGAGAGGCCCTTTCTCTGTAAACAGGAACTTCACTCGCCGCCGCCATTGCTGAGGTGAAGAAGCTCCTTCGACCTGCTGCTCCAGGCGCGCCGCGCCCAGGTCACGCTCCCAGGCTGTGCGAGGTATTTTCGCGAAGCGTCAGGCTGCAGTTGAGGCGAAGCCCTCGTGCGAAGCTTCGACCGCCGCTGCTTCCTTCGCACAGGCGTCCAATTGAGGTGGGACATTTAGTCCCACCTCGGAAACCCACTGAGGCGAACGGGCGCTTAAAGGCAAAAAGTGCCTTAAGTTGTTTGCCTCAGTTCACGGGGTGAGGTCCCCTTCACCCGCCCGATTACCCGGCCTCGTCCGCGCTCACGCCCCGCGGACCTGGCCCCGACCCGATTAGCCCGACCTGCACTCCTCGCCCACCACCGCACGCCGGTGGGCCTGGACCCGGGCGCGACCCGCGTACCCGATTACCCAGTTGCTCTGGGAGAGCTTTCCTAAGAGCGAATTCTGAGAGAGAGAGACGCGGGGGGGGGGGGGGGGGGGGGGGGGGGGGAAGGGTAGAGTAGGTTTTGCCCTCTGACGAAAACCTTGAAGTGTGCAAGCACAGGTGAAGAAGAAGAAGAAGAGAAAAAGAAGAAGAAGACGGAAGCTAAGGGAGACACTGTAGCAGCAGCGGTTTAAGTCGTCTGATTGCAAAATCAGACGACGTCTTGAAGGCAAGGAAGAAGAAGAAAAGAAGAAGCAGGACTGCGGCAAAGAAGAGGAAAGACAAGAAAGAAGAAAAAGAAGAAGAAGGACTGTGGAAAAAGAAAGAAGAGAAAACAAGGAAGAACAGAAGACAGAAGAAGAAGAGCACGAGAGGAAGATCTGAAGAACAGAAGAGAGAAGACAAGAAGAACAGGAAGAGAAGAAAGAAGAGACAAAGAGGAAGAAAGAAGAGAAGAAGAAGAAGCCACCAAATTTTTCATCTCTCTCTCTCTCTCTCTCTTTATTTTTGTAATAAGAATTTGTACTTCTAGAATACGACTTGCTCCCTGAGTTCAACCTCGGGAACTCTTTTATTTTCCGAATAACAAATATTTGTAAATGTTGGCAATAACTACTGTACTACAACGCTATAACAAAACCTAGTTGTCGCCACCGTTTGCCACCAATTGTTTGAGTTGATTAGCCTGCACCACTTCAATTAAAATCAACTCATCAAGTAGCTGCCGCATAGGTTCAACTCTTAAGGATTTACCAGACACTCCACATTCTTTTAAGTTTTAAAGGAAAACATTTTCACCTATGCTTTCAAAACCTGGTGTGCCAACAAAACTTGTTTGAAAACACCAAAAGTTGAATGCTAAAAGCTACTGAGCAAGATTTGAACCCTAAAATTCACTGCATCAAAAATAATATTGCTTGAAAATCACTGGTTGTGCACGCACACACACATCAATCAATCATTAAGGATACAACCCAGATAAAGGGCCCATCACATTCCAAAGCACATTTAAACCTAGCCTTAAATAAAACAGAGTAGGCGTTGACCTTAAGGATTCGACCCACTCTTCAGAGCCCAGAACAAGATTATTTTCGATTAGTCTGTTTCTATTGTTCAATCTGATGTCTAGCTAGGGGAGCAGAATCAAACGATTGCAGCTGGGGGGTACACTTGGAACCGGAGGTGCAAGCCGAATGAAGAACCTTCTCCCCAGTCCCTCCTCCTAACTGGTTGGATTAAACAGACAGAAATAGATCAAATCGTTTCTTTATCTCAAGACAGGTTCTGGGAGTCTGTAGGTCTTTAGGCTAGCCCACTTAAGGACATGTTTGATTGCTTGTATTGCAGGGTGCCTTTTTTCCTCCCGTTTATCATGAATCTTTCCACATTCTATACACATTCCTGCTCTTTCCCTCTTGTTTTGAGTTATCCTTAACATGACGATTATCCCGACTCGTACTGTAATTAACCATCAGTTAATTGAGATAACTTGGATTGGGGATACAGTTTCGAACCTCCGTATTTAGGGTCTAACTTTGAACACTATGTTTGTGATTTCTATCCTTCTCAGAGCCACATCGATTATAGATCATTACCCTTTCATGGACAACCTAATACGATCTACAATCAAGAATGATACACTGATTCTTACCCATCCTCTGATTACAATGCCTTTAGGTCATCACCACCTTTTGAACAATCCTAAATGACCTATTATCAGGAAGGGTATAACGAATCTCAATTCATTAACTCCTCTGCACTGATCCCAAACCCACCCAACCCTAAACCAACTCATTTGGTTCAGGGTAACCAGGTTCAAGATAAGGTTTTGACTAACTTGAGGAATACCATTCAATCTTTAGAAGTTCGGCCAATACCTTCCATTGAAAGATTGGAGCCCCTGATTGAAATGATTGATGATTTGAACAAGTATTTGTTAGATTGGCTCCAGGATGTTAAGGATAAGAACCCGGGTGAGTTTCTACTTGGGAAGTTAGCGAAATTGAGGATGAGATTTGTGGTTGCTTTGGTTCAATCGTGGGATGATTCCCAGGATGAACCCCCTTCAGGAGAGCTAATGTTAGAACCCGCTCAGGCACTTATTGGGGGAGACACATGTTACGAGGTTGACCATATTGAATCAGAGCAACCAATTAAGGATGACCTGATTTCTTCACTTGAGATCCTTGAGCCGGGATACGAGGAAACGTATGTCTCCATGGATCAGAAAGTGACGATTAATTTTGGGACATACATTAATACGAATTTTGATTTCTTTGATTTTAATGCTGAAGATTCATTTTGTGAAGTCTCACGTGAGTTGACAGAACACGATTTCTGTGAGACGATTGGGCCTGCGGAATTGGTTAAATCATTTGATAGCCCCATAACTACGAAAACTGTTCTTATTTGGGCTCACATGACGGATCCAGAATCACATTTTCTGGAGGATTCAATCCCATGCCCTAATTGTCAGTTACACCCCATTGAGCTTACCGACGATTCTGTTTTTGAGATAACTTGATCCAAGTCAATTCTGATTCAACCACATCTTTTAGACTTGGAAATTTTAGACGGGGTGATTAATATGCAAGAGGTCTCGGAATTTGACATCCTGAATGAGGAAGATAGGAGTTGGGAAATTCTGATTTGGGAAGCAAACTCTGGAGGAAGTAGAAGACCAAGTCTAAGGGTTCCAATTTAGCTAAAACCATCAAACTAGAACCCTTAGGGCATTTGTTCTGAGGATGTCCAACATAAGCACACATTCATTGATTATCCTTTGGAGCTTGAATTCTCTGTAACCTGACTCTTTAGTCTTGGGTTGCATCCTCATAAATCGCAGGCCCGACCCCGCTTGCATACTGATTTTAGATTTTGGATAATTTTTATCCAAAACCTTAGATATTCTCAATTATGGGGTATGGGACTGCACCACAATCTGGTCCACATTTGTGGACATCTGTTGATAAGTCAGAGGTTTCCTCTTTGTATTCTAATTCTGACCTACACCTATGAATTATTTATTTCTCTTCTTTGTATAGTGTGCCTAGCTAAAGGCACTAAATTCAACATGTATACAGTCTTTTTTGTTTATCTCGGAGCAGACCCGACATTCACACAATTCAAGTGCTTTCTCCTCTATTCCACTCTGTTTTGTCTTTTTAATACAATGAGGACATTGCCTTAGATAGGCATGGGGGGGTGAATATTCATCTCTAAATTAACTCGTCAGCTCCGTAAATTCGTTTTATTTTCTTTTATTTATATAATAAAAAAATTATGAAATTAGGAAAGAGAACTTGGGTTTAAGAAAATTTTCAATCTTAGGAAATATTACATTAGGATCTAAACACAAAGACCCTTCAGGTCTTCAGACTTAATCAGCCTATGTATCCATTAAAATGTCGATTTGTTTTTCGAGTCCTCGCCAACCTGAATTCCATTTTAATTTTAGTAAATAAGTTTAGGTGATAAGTACACGACTTATCAACCCACCCTCTGATTTGAGGGAACTTCGAGTCTTAAGCATCTATACACTTTCTTTTCACTGACTCGTTGTTTGGAGATTTTAACAGAAATTGGGCAGCTAATGAACCTTCTAGGGTGATATGGCTGGCAAGTTATCGTGGGTAACAGCCTATAGGTAAGTTGTCTAGAGCCCAGTCACTGGACCATTCTTTTCTTGCTGCCTTTAGGTAATCTTAAACCAGGGAAGCCACCTACTTAAAATAATAATAATAAGTCAAAAAGAAAAGAAAAGGAGAAAAGAAATGAGCCAAAAGAAATAAGCCACACTTTGTCGCACGAGTATGGCTAGTAAGTTGTTGGTGGTAACAGCTCATCGACCAATTGTCCAGAACCCCGCTAAATAAATGCACTAAAAATTTCCAAAACACTTAGGAAGAAGCGGAGAAGTAGAATAAATCAAGGAGATATACACTGGATTCACCCTTGTGTTGACCCCATAAAAATAAAAGTAGGGAGAAAGCTACCGATTGTAAAGATACACCTTTAGGCAAAATTCTCTTTTCAAGGTCACCTAGAGGCGTAGAAACCCGAAGTCCTTTTTAACTGCCGATCAACGAGTCTATCACATCGACAATAAGATGCTTAGAATGTAAGGTTCTCATCAAATCTTCGGGTGAGTTGAATGGCCGTAGAAAGCCACTCTTAAAAACAAAAACTCGAAATTCCAAAAAAAAAAAAACAAGCAAAAGAGAAAAAGAAATTTTTCTTTGAATAAGGCGAGGACTTAAGGCGGTTTGCATTTTGGCAGATACCCGGGCAATATTTTGTCTTTGAAGTTCAGATTCTAAGTATACATTTTCTTAATGATTGAAAATAACTAATGCCCAAATAATCCAACTTAATTCCTTTATAAATAGCATGTAGTTTTTGCTAGGAACTAGCAAAAGATAGGCATGGGGGTGTGATGTAAACATGTTTACATTACATAAGATGTCTATTTATGGATGTTCTTAAGCATAAAATTATATTACATACGATAAATATTGCATAGCATGCATCATCTTGCATTTAGATTAATTTGAATAAAATAGAGGTTAATTGTCTCATTTTATGCTTAGGGACAGGGTAAATTTTTATCGGGATCTCGGATCGAAGATCCAACCGTACAGATTTGATTAGGGCAACAATAGGAGTTCAACGACTCTAAGATCGTCCTAATCAGACATCTGCAGCATTAGATAGAGATAGAGGAACCTTAGAAGATCAAGGGCCAAGATGGTGTGAATCCACACTTCATATGATAAATCCAACCGCATGGATGGATTCAAATCGATGATCGCGGCCTAACAGTGCGAAAATCGACTCAATCAGACACCCGTGGCACCATCTACATCATCCAAAAGATAGACGGCCAAGATGGCGCACATGGTGCCATCTCGGCTGCCCAACTGGCCACCCTCAACTTCTGAAGCCGCTAGCATCCACGCATCTCCGCCGTTGGATCAAGATCCAAGGACAGAGAGTGCATCCCAAGCGGCACGCCTATTCTCTGAAGCATCAACTGAAGAGCTGCCTCGACCGTTGGATCTCAATCCAACGGTCCCGATCGCGTGCACATAAGTTAGCCCGCCCACCCATCCACACACGTAGCGCGTTGGTCGAATGCGCTCGTGAGATCTGGAGGCACGCATTCGATTCTTCGTGAGAGGCTCTGAGGCGTGGAGGTGCGGGCACGATTGACCGCCCGATGGTGACCCAGCGGCCACAAGTGCCCAATCCAGATAACGCGCCAACGCACGCCAGCGCATAACGCCAGATCGCACGCGCTAGGCGCGCGTTGAGGGGCAGTTAACATGGGCGGCACAGGAGGTGAGCGAGCAGCATACGTCGCCCATGACTGGGGCATTAGTGACACTTAATTCTGTCGGTAAAGACCCCTTATTTAATATTTTGAAATTGTAAAGACCAAATTGCCCTCACTCCTTGCAACTATAAAAGGAGACCCCCTCCATACGAAATTGGCATCCCTTCCTTCTCTTCTCTCCCTCTCCAAAGCTCAAGAGAAGCTTGTCCCA
Source organism: Thalassia testudinum (assembly GCA_037157565.1). Taxonomy (NCBI): domain Eukaryota; kingdom Viridiplantae; phylum Streptophyta; class Magnoliopsida; order Alismatales; family Hydrocharitaceae; genus Thalassia; species Thalassia testudinum. Next base: position 43,709,510 of record JAZHRO010000030.1, read on the forward strand.
CACCTGGGATGCTTCTCAAGAGATAAAGTTAAATTTTCGTCCCCATTTTGGAAGTGGATCATGCGATGACGACGACGTGCTGCCCCGTTCCCGTTCTTCCCGCTTCGTTCTCCTTCGTCCAACTCCGTTCCCCATCTTCCAGGCATCGTCCCGTCCGGCTCGTCTTCCAAGCGACCGTCGAGGAGGATATTTCTCTCTCCATTCTTTTTAATGCTTTCTAGAGTAGATTTACTACTTTATAGAGTAGATTTAATGCTTTCTAGTGTAATCATTTTCTCCTTTGTAGTCGCAATGAGTAGTGTAACAAACAATCTCTTTGATAATGAATTACATGTTCATTCTACATCTCTTTTTGGTTTTTGTTTACAATATTCTCTCTCTCTTCTATTTATTGTAAATAGATAGATAGTTTCTAATCAATTATTCTGCCTCGTGACAAATAAAACAAACACGTATTTTTAACCAAACGTCCTCCTCCCTGAGTTCGACCTGGGATTTCTATTCCGGTATAAATTTTATTTGTTAAACACGAGTTCTTCACTTTCAAACTACAATGACAGGTTTGAAAAACCAAACACGATAGCGTAGTAACACGTCGATTCAACAATGTTCTCGCAGTGGTGGAGGAATTCCAGGCAGGGAACTTAGGCTTTGAGAGATTCAATTGCTCTCTCCTCTTCCTCCTACCGAAGAGACCGGGCGCTAAGTGTTTGGGAGATTACAGACTTATGGCTCTCTCAAACTCTATTTACCTGATCATTGGCAAGGTTCTTGCTAATTGATTCACAAAGTTTCTCCCTGGCCTAACTAGCTTGGTGCAATCTGCCTTTCGTAAGGGTCATTCGCCCCAGGAATCTTTTGTGGTAGCTGATGTGCATACATCTGATTAACCTAAACTTAATGTCACATTAGCATTATACATTGTAAATATTGCATAACATGCATAATCATGCATTTAGGTCAAGTTGTATAAATTGTATAGTGTTACGACCCGGTTCCCGAATCCTTACAGGACACGGGACCGAACCGACTCGACTGATCCCAAGACCCAGTCGTCCAACGAGAAAGTAACCAAAAAGCAGTAAAATAAACCACATCCACCATTCAAGCCACTAACAGTAACAAAAGTACAGTAGTAAAAAAATAATTACTATAGTACACACCACCACAACAGTAAGAAAGTAAACGAGTACAGGAATATAAAATTCACAATAAAAGAGTACAGAAGTGTAATAAACTACTCACTACAACAAGAAACGGAGTACAACAGAAAGCTACAACTACTGGGCTCTACTGGGCCCAACACCCTCTGCAGCCATAGGCTCTGGCTGCTCAGCACCTGAACCTAAAAAAGGTTATGAGTACAAAAGTCAGCGAACGCTGAGTAGAGTGGCAACCAACTAACTAAAACAGTAAAGGTGAGAAGGTAGCTGTTGTTTTTCAATTTCTTTCTTTCTTTAACTAATTATTCTTTCTGCATTACTTGGTTTATTTATCAGGTCTCTTTTTTGATCTCGAATGTTCCTCGTGGAAACGATCTTGATTGCAGTCTTTCTCGAAGAGTAGAAGTAGCACGTGGTGCTCTCCTGGCCGGGAGAGTCCCCCGTGGTGGTCCTACACCCAGTCAACCACCCTAAGGTCACTGACAGACGTAACGGTGACTACGGCATGCGCGATAAACGCACGGGTAGCTACCCCGCATTGGCCCGCGGTCAGTCATTTCCGTTAACGGGTGTGCCCAAGGCACAGCACGGAACCAGTATAGGGCATAGCCCGCTCAGAAACAGGGGTCTCGCCCCTCCACAGTCCGCACACCATCGCTTGACTACCCTGGTTTTCCCAGTGGGCCTAATAAGTCGGTGTAAGGCGGCTAGCTGAACCCCGAGCCCCGTGGGGTGGCTAGCTCTCTCCCTACACTAGTAGCTCTCCCCGGTACTATATACGCGAGGGCCAAAAAGTCGGTACAAAGTGGTCAATCCTAACCCCGGGTCCTAACCCTAGGGCGGCTGCTTCGCTCTGCACTAAAAGGGGGGACAGTCTGTTACGAACGCGCGGCTTCAGACGTCTTTTAAGACGTCTAGGAGGTGGCCCAGACATCGTACCAAACGTATGGAACCCCTTCAAGACGTCTAGGATTCATTTTTTTCAACCCGAGCGGCTTCGTCTGCGCCTGAGCGCGCAGACCTGCGAGCGCATCTCTCTCTCTCTTTTTCCCTCTCTCCTGCGACCGCAGGCTGCGCCCTCTGTCCGCTCTCTCTCTCCTCCTCGCGCGACTTTAAAATGCCACGCCCTCTCCCTCACTCTCATCACCTCCGCCCCCTTCCTTTTCTCCTTCCATCCGGTGCGCGAAAGCGAGCGCGAGTGAGCGGCGGCAGCGATAGCCGCGGTGAGCGTGGGAGGAGGCGCTCGGCCGGAGGGCGAGCTTGCCGGGGCTGCTAGGGCCGGCCGGCGAGGGGGAGCAGCAGACGTGGGGTGACGCGGGAGGCCTGCTGCAGCTTGAGCAGCAGGCGGACGAGTCGCGACGCGGCCGAGCGTCGCGAGCGGAGGGCGAGTCGCGCCCTAATTCTGGAATTTTCTCCAGAATCAGACGTCTGGGATTCCAACCAGACGGCTGGGAGGACGTCTGGAGGACTTTTCAGACGTCTGAAAGGTGAGTTATTTCCGTCTTTCTTCCTCTTCTTCTACTGACCATACTAAGAGAGAGAGGAAATGGGTACGCACAAGTTCGGATTCGCCATCTAGCGCGAATCAGACGTCTGGCAGTGGTGCCAGACGACGAGAGCGACTTCCAGACGTCCGGGGTGACCAACGGACGTCTGGGAACAAGGCCGGACCCCCCCGCAGGCTTCTGCATGTCTGAGAGACCACGCAGAGCAAAGGTAACCTCTGATCCACTTTTAAGACGTCTAGAAGAAGTTCCAGACGTCTGATTTTACACTGTTTCGTCGTTTTCGACCCGTTTAGAGCTCGTTCGGAGTCCATTTTCCGCGTTTCGAGTTGCGTGCTTTTCGAAATTAAATCCTCTACCCGTCTACAGTAGTTGTATATTGTGATAGGACCCCATTCCGTTGCGGTCTCGGGGGTTGCGGAGGTATGCGGGATTCCCGACCACGTCCCCAGTACGCCTGTTGTAACCGGTAGAGTGGCTTTTAAGTTTATTGGTATAATCTGTTAAATTATGGAACCATAAATAGCACCTAGGACACTGCATGAATCCTAGGAATGAGAAACTAGAATGAATGGTAGATCCTAGGGTGTTGCATGAATCCTAGGGCTGGAAAACTAGATTGTATGATAGATCCTAGGGTATGGCATGAATCCTAGGATGGGAAGAACTAGTGGAATATATGAATACTGCAGTCTTGGAAAATGTGGAAAGGAAATAATAGCTGCCTGTGAATTGAATTAACAGCTGCCTGCTATGAATAAATAAACGTGATTGAGAACATGGATTGTAAGAACGTGAAACTGGAAAGTGAAACCTAGATGTTCTGAGTTAAAAGAGCTGGAACCCTACGGGGAATTTGGAGTGGAACTCCTGGAAAGAGAAAGGAATGGAACTGAGAAAGAAAGACGTGGTAGTGTGCTGTCTCTTGGGTACGTAGTACCAAGGGAAGTACCTGTACCTGTTAAGTGCAAAGCAGAGCCAGCCGCCCCAGGGACCCAGGGTTAGGACTGGCCACTTTGTACCGACTTGCTGGCCCTCGCGTACGTAGTACCAAGGAGAGCTACTAGTGTAGGGAGGGCACAAGCTACCCCACGGGCCCCGGGGTTCTACTAGCCTCCTACACTGACTTGTTAGGCCCACTGGGCAAACCAGGGTAGTCAGGCGAGGGTGCGCGGACTGTGGAGGGGCAAGGCCCCTGTTTGGTTGCTGTGGAGGGGTTGGACCCCTGTTACTAAGAGGGCTCTGCCCTGTACTAGTTCCGTGCTGTGCTTTGGGCGCACCCGTTAACGGAAACGACTGATCGCGTGCCAGTGCGGGTTAGCTACCTGTGCGTTTATCGCGCGTGCCGTAGTCACCGTTACGTCTATCCGTGACCCTGGGGTGGTTGACTGAGAGTAGGATCACCACGGGGGACTCTCCCGGCCAGGAGAGCACCACGTGCTACTTCTACTGTTCGGAAAAGACTGCAATCAAGATCGTTCCCACGAGGAACATTCGAGATCAAGTGAAGGATCTAAGAAATAGATAAATTGTGAGACAATAGAAAGACGTAATTAAAGAAAGTAACAGAACATAACAGCTACTGTACACCTTACTGTTTCTTTTGTTTTAGTTGCCACTCTACTCAGCGTTTTGCTGACGTGTTACACTTGTTACCTTTCAGGACCAGGTGTTGAGCAGCCAGGGTCAGCGGCTGCAGAGGATGCTGGGCCGAGTAGGGTCCAGAAGAGTTATCACTGTTCTCTTGTACCTCTTTTTGTCCCACTGTAGTGAGTAGTTCTTGTTACCGCTGTACTTTTCTTTACCTGCAGTTCATATTATGTTATGAATGTTGTTCTGCTGTTGTGGTGGTATATACTGTAGTGGTTTCTTTCCTTACTACTGTATTTTCTTACTGTTAGTTATATTCTGTTGAATGTGGTTTATTTTACTGCTCTTTTGGTTACTTCCACGTTGGATGACCAGGTCTTGGGATTAGTCGAGTCGGTCCGATTCTCGTGTCTCGTAGGGACTCAAAAATCGGGTCGTTACACAGTCGCTCTCCTTGGTGCTCCGTACTCAAGGGCCAGCTCACTTCCCCATTCACATTTCCGGTTCCATCCCATTTATTTCCAGGAGCTCTACTCCTAATTCCCCGTAGGGTTCATGCTCATGTCTCTCAGGCCAAGCTAATACTCGGTTTCATCATTTCTATTTCCATTTCTTAGGTTCTACACATGTAGCATGTAACTTTATTATTCACATTTCAAGTTTATTCGCAGGTAGCTTGCGTTTCCAACGTTCAATCTTCCATTTCCAGTTCATATACAGGCAGCTCATATTTAACGTAAACAATAGAGATTTACATGCAACAGTTTGCTAACACCAGTACTTTACATTTCACAGGCAGCTGTTATCCATTTACAGGCAATTGTTATTATTCTATCTACTCATCCAAGACTGCAATCCATACATTTCATACAAATATTCCAGTGTTTCTAGTCCTAGGATTCATGCCATACCCTAGGATCTAACATTCATTCCACATATGCATTCATGTTTGTAATTAAACTAGGGGAAGCCACTCTACTAGTAAACCCAGGAGTAATAGAGGCTTGATCGGCTGGTCCATGTGCCTCAGCAAACCTCAAATCTGCAACGGAACGAGGTCCTATCACAAGGATCAATCACAAGAGATCACTCAGAACATGATAAAAGTATTCCAATAAGTAGAGGAACTTATACGAAGAACAACTGAATCCTAATTGCGGAAATCGGACCTTAAACGAACCCTAAATGGGTCAAAAATAGAAATTCTGATTCATATCAAACATCTGGAACACCTTCTAAACGTCCTATAAGAGTCCAGAACCATACCTCAACTCCTGCGCCACTCCTCAGACGTCCAGGAACTTCGTTGGACCGTCTGGACCCAGTTCCAGATGACCGACCACTTCTCAAAACGTCTGGAAATGCTTCCCGCCGTCTAGTGCCTCGCCTAGACGTCTGAACCACGTGGGAGGGCATGTCTCGTGCCTTCCTGAAGTGAATCCTGCACGCAGCAACGTAAATCTCCTCAATATGGCATGGAACAGTACCTCGGCAGAACGGCCTGCATGGCCGTATCCGCAATGAAGGTATACATCGCGGGACTTACCTCTCAGTCGTCTGGAACCTCCTCCAGACATCGTCTGCGTCATCTGGATGTCGATCCAGACGTCTGATTCTGGGAAAATCCCATAACCAGAACTGCCTTCGCCTTCTCGCGCCGCACGCGGCCGCGCCTGCTCGCCCGCTGCTCTGGCTGCAACAGTATTGGGGAGGACCTCCCCGACGCACCTCTTCGCCTCACGCAAGCCCGACCGGCCGTGAGCTCTCCGATGAGCTCCCTCACGAGCTCGCGCGCTTGCTTTCCTCTCTTCCCCTCGCAGCTCCTCCTCTCCTCTCACACCGCTCACGCCCGCTGCTCACTGCTCTCGCGCTGGAGGAAGGAGGAGGGTGGCTGAAGGTGAGGTGAACGAGGGAGCGGAGGGGGTTTAAGTAGGCGCTCGGTTTGGGTTGCGTCGACGAGACGAGAGAGGAGAGAAGAAAATGAGGCTGCATACTGTCTGCGCGCAGTACGCGCGCAAATGCAAGGACGTACACGAAAAATTTGATCTCCAGACATCTGGGCAGGTGTCCAGACTTCTGACCCAAATCCCAGACGTCTTAGAGGACTCTAACAGCATGGGTCTTAACATATAGTAATTGTCTCCTTTTATGGTCAGGGACATGGCCACTTTTTATTAGGGCCTCGGATCGAAGATCCAACCGTACAGATTGGATCAGGGCGATGATTATAGTTCAACGACTCCAAGATCGCCATGATCGGACATCCGTAGCATCAGATAGAGATCGAGGAACCCTAAAGATCAAGGGATAAGATGGTGTTAATCCGCACCTCAGACGACAAATCTGTCTGCATGGATGGGTTCGGATCGATGATCGTAGCCCAACGGCGTGAAAATCAGTCCAATCCGACACTCATGAAACCATTTACAACACTCAAAAGATGGACGGCCTAGATGATGCCACGTGGCACCATCATAGCCGCCCAGCACCGACCGCAGCTCTTCTTCTTCACCCGCTCGACAAATCTCTGTCGTTGGATGCCCATCCAACGGCCGAGAATGTGCCACGTCGCCTCTCATCCAGCGCCTCTCCTCATCTGAAAGCACAAGCAATGCTTGATCTCGACCGTCGGATGAAGATCCAACAGCCGAGATCGGCCGTGCGCAAAATCCTCAACCGCACGCATAGTGCAGCGATTAAGGCGCTGTGTAGGCGGGAGGTGCAGGTTCGAGTCGCAAGTGCAGCGCCTCTCCTCGCGTGCGGGCGCGCTATCACGGCCGTGCAATGGGCATCCAGCGACACGGATCAACCGATAGTGCCCACGTGCGGTTAGACGCGCAGCGCAAACGCCCGATTGCACGCGGGTGCGCGGCGCTGGCGAGGGTGGTTTAAGAGATCGGACGGCTAAGCGCACGCGGTCATGCGAAGGTGTTGAGAATGCGAAGGCGAGGGGGCGCGCGCGCATGTCGGCCATGTTGAAGCCTTTAGTGACGGATAAATCGGTCACTAAAGGTCTAAAATTAATGTTTTTAATGTTGTAATGTCCAAAATGCCCCCACTCCTTGCAACTATAAAAGGAGACTCCAACCATACGAATTTCCCTTCCCTTCCTTCTCCTCTCTCCCTCTCCAAAGCTTAAGAGAAGCTTGCTTACACCCGGGATGCTCCTTGGCGAACGGTGGCAGCAACTAGCTTTTCTTAAGTCGTTGTAGTACAGATAGTTATTGCCATCATTTGCTAATATTTGTTACTCGGAAAATACAGTTCTCCCGAGGTCGAACTCAGGGAGCAAGTCGTATTCTAGAGATATACATGTTCTATTACAAAAATAGAGAGAGAGAGATGAAAGTTTGGCTTCTTCTTTTTCTCTTCTTTCTTCCTCTTTGTCCTCTCCTCTTTGGCTTTTGTTCTTTGTGTTCTTCCTCTATTTCTTGGTTGGACGATCCTATCTTTTTCTTCTTTTTATTTTCTTTGTTTCTTCTTTTCTTGCTTCAGATCTTCCTCCCGTGCTCTTCTTCTTCTTTTCTTCTTGCTTCTCTTCTTCTTCTGCTTTCTGTTTCTTCACTTGGCTGCTCCTTCTCTCTTCTTTTCTTCTTCTTCTTTATCTTCTGATCTCTGCAGAGTCTTCACTTGGCTTCTCTGTGTTCCTCTCTTTCCTCTGCCTCGCCTTCCTTCTTCTTCTTTGCCTTCACCTGTCTTCAGGACGTCGTCTGATTTCCCAATCAGACGACTTAACCCGCTTGTTGCTACAGTGTCTCCCTTAGCTTCTTTCTTCTTCACCTGTGCCTGCACGCTCAAGAGTTCAGAGTCAGAGGGCAAAACCTACTCTACCCCCCTCCCCCGCGCGTCTCTTTCTCTCTCAGAATTCGCTCTTAGGACAGCTCTCCCAGAGCAACAGGGTAATCGGGTACGAGTCGCGCCCGGGTCCAGGCCCACCGGCGTGCGGTGGTGGGCGAGGAGTACGAGTCAAGTCGGGTCGGGTCGGCCGAATCCGCGTGATAAGCTCGCGGACGGGCCGGGTGAAGCGGTGTGAGAGGGACCTCACCCCGTGTGCTGAGGCGAGAAGCCTACAGCACGTTTTCAACTTATATCGGCGCGCCTCTTCGAAGCCTTCCGAGGTGGGACTAAATGTCCCACCCCAATGTGAGCGCCTGCGCGGAGGAAGCAGCGGCAGCCGAACTTCGCGCGAGGGCTTCGGGCGAAGGCTTCGCCCGAACTGCAGCCTAACACTTCGCGAAGCTACCCCGCGAAGCCTGGGAGTCTGACCTGGGCGTGGTGTGCCTGGAGCAGCAGGTCGAAGGAGCTTCGCTGCTCAGCAATGGCGAAGGCTGGCGCGACACCTGTTCACAGAAGCACGGCCTCTTGGCCTAATCAGATATGCGGAGAACCTCCGTCGTGGCACGGCGAAGGTGGTCGGAGGGTCAGCAGTGGGCGTGGTGGAGCAAAAGGGTCGCCCTAGGTCAAACTGCGGGCGGAGAAGTGGGTGTGTTCGGTGGATCTGCAGAGGGCATTTGGAGGGAAGTGGAGGGGCGGAAGAGGATCAGGGTGAGGAGGCGGAGGTTATGCACAGGTCGGCGAGCCGTGTGGGGTGCTGGAGCGATGGGAGCGGTTCGCCGGAGTTTCGCCGGAGGTGGAGAAGGTGAGGGTGATCGGTGGGAAATCGGGGCCGACAGTAAGGGTTTTCAGTATGGAAAAGAAAGAGGGGAGGAAGAAGAGAAGTTTTACCTATTAAGCTGGACGAAGAGGGGTTGGCGCAGGCGACAGTCGATACGACTGTCGCCAGAGAAGAAACTGCCCAGAGGAAGGGGCGGCGGCGAGGAAGGGACCGGAGAGGCGCCAGCTGGGTGCGGCGTGACGCGGAAAGATCAAGGGAAGGTAACCCTGCTGCTGGTAGTGCGGCAGGGCGACGAGGAGGAGGAGGAGAGGAGGCTGCCGGAGCAAGGGGGCGTCTGTCGGAGTGGGAAGGGAGGAATTGAGGGGGTGTCTCCGTCAGATCCGAGCTGGGAAGAACAGCGGAGCGACGGGGGTATTTATAGGGGCGGAATCAGAGAGGAGGGCGGAGGGAGACGACGTGTCTCCCTCGTCGGAGGACGCCGGAGGAAGGAGACCCATACCGTCCGTGCGTTCGCACGGGCGGTATGGGCGGTCGCAGCACTCAGGGGGGTGTCCCTGCGGTGGCTGACGACGCAGGGTACCCCCCGTTGACTTGCTAGGGCCCCTCCCTCACCCTGCGCGGCGCCATGCTCCGCACAAGGTCGCCGGAGCATGGTGCTGCGCAGGTTTTGCAGGAGGGACCTAAACGCAAAGAACGAAGGAGAGTTAGGGGCCAAAATGTGAGGGTTCAAAAGTTGAGGGCCAAAAAGTAAATATATGAGGACCAAAGTGTAAAGCTGGTCAAGAAGGTTTCTTCTTAGGCCCAAGTTTTTATACATGACTAATTAGGACCTAAGGATTCTGATGGTGAATTTTATTTCTAGATTAAACCTTATTTGATCGATCAATTTACGTAAAAACCCAAATTAAGTTGTTAATTGGGCATGGTTCTCAATGTAGGTCAAAATGGGTTCCTAAGGCCAAATTGAAAGTCCTAAACCCTAGAGATTATTTTTCTATGAATTCTAGAGGGTTTAGTTTATTTTTACCTTGCCTCGAACCACGTGAATTGAAGTGGGTTTGTTTTTAGGATTACAGGCTGTCATTTAATTCCTTGGAGTTGCTGTAGCCCTTATTGAGTCATCTCATCCCACTTTTCTTCTTATTAGGTTGTTTTGACCTATGTTTGGATCCTGAGTTACCCTATTTTCAGATCGGATTGGTGAAATTGCATTTTTACCCATCAGTTTATGTTTTCTTTGCAAACTCAGAATCTCTCTGAGCCAAGCCTTTCTAAGGTTATGTAGGAGCTTTTATTCTCTGTATTAGGTCAAAATGAGCTAGTTATGGCTCATGATGAGGTTCTCATCACTCCTCAAGAGCTAAAACCAAGATTTTGCCCCCATTCCGGAAGCGGATCCCACGACGACGACAACATGCTATTCGTTCCCATTCCTCCTGCTTCGTCCTCCTACTTCTCGTTCCGTTTCTCGTCTTCTAGGCATTGTCCCGTCCAGCTCGTCGTCCAAGCGATCATCTAGGAGGATAACTTCTCTCTCCCATTCTTTTTACTGCTTTCTAGAGTAGAATTTTCTTGCTTTTTAGTTGTAATAATTTCTCGCTTTCTAGTGTAATCATTTCTTACTTTCTTAGCTGTAAAAATATTATGCAATATCAAGTGATTGTTGTTTCTCTCTCTTATTATCTATATTGCTTCCATTCTGATTATTTCTCCCTTTAAACAAAAATACAAAAATATAATTGTGAATTTCGATCAACGTAGCCTCCCTATGTTCGACCCAAAATTTCTTTACAAATTTTTCGATATAAATTTTATTTGTTGAACGGATTTCTTCACGACTTGAACTACAATGACGGATTTTCAAATCCAATTGCGAAGGCGTAGTTTTCCATAGTCAACAGTAGCTTAGGAGATTGTGGCCGGTTGGACTCGGTGACATATGAGTGCCTTCTTGTAGAAGGTTGATTTCTCAAAGGGCTATGGCATAGTGTCTTGGGCCTACCTTTGGTAGATCCTCTGGCGAAGGGGCTTTTAGGAGACTTGGGTGCGCTAGGTCAGGAGATGTGTAACGACAGACTCCTTCTTGCCCCTCCTAAATGGGAGACCTACGGGCATGTGGATCCAACCCCAAAAAGGGGTGTCGCAGGGGTGTCCACTTGCCCCCCTTCTCTTCATCTTGGCCGTTGACACTTTGGCTAAGTTAACCTTCAGGGCAACGAATGCAGTACTCATCAAAGACTACACTGTGGGATCGGAACGTAGGATGCGTACTCCCATTTTGCAGTACATAGATGCCATTGTCTTTTTCATAGAAAGAGGAGAACAAAAAACCCAAGTGACTGAGAGGATTGTGTAGATTTTTGGGGACATTATTGGTCTCCATGTCAATGGGGAAAAGTCCTCTTTGGTTTGCTTCCACCAAGAGGATGGAGGTAAGGATGCTATCTCCAGATCCTTACAAACTTCGTTAGTCTCACGGCCAGTGCGGTATCTTGGCTCTGTAGGAAAATTCGACGGCCCTACCAGGAGGGGGTAACGTAATAAATTGCGGAATATAATATAAACAATCTCACAAAAAATCAATCACACAATGTATACAATAATTTTTAGGTGGAAACCCAAATCGGGTGAAAACCACCACCTAACCCTCTCGAGTTAGGATTTTCCGATCAACCAAGTTGATCAAATCCACTAAACGAATCACTTAAACGAGGGTGATTCAACCTCAATTACAACCACGCTACTTTATACGAGGGTAGCGTACCTCAAACCCCTTCTCTTCACAAGAAGGATTTTGTCCCACGAAGGAGACGGGAATTCGCAAAGCGAATACCCAACCAAATAACAAAGATAAAAATAAGCAATAATCCTATAGAGCCAACAAAGTAATTTAAACCTAGCTTTTATAGGAATTAGGAAACTCCCCTTTGCAAGGAGTGCGTCGGATCGATGACGCGGGTGCGTCAGCCACGCGACGGCGCAACGTCGCTCTCGTGAACTACGACAGGAGAGTGGGTGCGCAAATGCTTTGATGCTCTCAAGATGTAGAACTTGATCTTGGAGAGCAAGAGCTTTTCTAGGACACAAAAGAGTGTGAAAGTGTATCTAGGTGTCTTTTGGTGTCTTTAGGTGTATGTTTGTGTGCAGGAGGTTCCTCTCTATTTATAGAGGCCTCAGGAAAGCTTTGGAAGGCTTAGGAAAGCTTCCATAGCCGATGGGAGCAAAGCCCAAGAGAATACAGCCGAAATCAGGAACAATGATTGCACTCACAGGCTTATCAGACGTCTGATCCTGGCATCAGACGTCTGGAAGTTCACTTTAAGACGTCTGGGAACAACATCAGACGTCTGATTTTAGGCAGGTCTCTTCCTGACTTGGATCAAATCCAAACAGGGTTCTAGTGCAAGTCCATCAGACGACATACAGGACGTCTGACACTATGTCTGGACGTCTGGAAACCTACTTTTTCGTGGGAATGGATTTCCAAGAGAGTGCACGGCTAGAAAATCTCTAAGAAGAGATTTTGGGTCAGCCGAGGCAAAACGGTCATTTATCAGACGTCTGATAAGGCTCTAACGGTCATATCCTTGAGTGTTTGGTAACCCAGCCAACGGTTCACTAATTGGACGTCTGGCAAAGTCATCAGACGTCTGGTCTAAGGTCTGAACGTCTGATTTCATCAGACAGAACTAAGAAGTCCAGCCTAAATGTTATCAGGCGTCTGAATCAACAGTCAGACGCCTTAAAACATATTATCAGACGTCTGGAAATGTTGTTTGAACCCGATATTGGTTTTCTAAGTTCTCTACAGAAAACCTAAGTATCCTAGGGTTGTGCCGGTGTTCCTAGGACTATTGTTAGGGTACTTTGAGGCTTTTTAACATGAATATAAGTAACAAAAATAAAGAGCAACAAAAGAAACAAAAAATACAAAGAGTACACGAGAAGGAAATCTATCATATTCTTCATCTCCTTCCTTCTTCAATATATCGCTCCTCGCAAATCTCTTCTGTTCTCCATCAAGCTCCTCCAATCCGTCCTGGATGCGAGCTTGAACTCCGTTTAATCACGTCTCCATTTGCAATTGACCTGAAATCTAAGACTCCAAGTGCAAATGTTAAATAACACGTGTTTTGTTATCATCAAAACAGATGATCGTGGTGCTCTAGCACCAACAGGCTCCTGTTACAAGCCAAGAAGATGCGTACCTCTGACTGGCCTTTTCTCTTTGAGAAGCTCACTTCCAGACTCACGGGGTGGAGTGACAGGCTTCTCTCCAGAGGAGGGTGACTGGTCCTCCTCAACTCAGTGCTTTCAACCATCCCCACTTTCTACTTCTCCCTGTTCCGGCCAAGAAAAGGCATTCTTCGATGGCATGAGGCAATTAGGAGGAGGTTCTTTTGGAGTTGTATATAGGATGGCTACTTCCAACAGCCGATGCGTTTGGCGACCATCTGCAAACCTAAGAGGAGAGGTGGCCTGGGGGTTCAAAGGATGAAAGAAGTAGTCAACTCACTTCTTTTGAAGTGGGCATGCGGCTTCTACAGGGAGGAGGACTCCAGTAGGAATCGATACGGGACTCTTTTGTGGGGGGGGGCGGGGGGTGTGTGACTCCACGTGGATTCTTGAAACACCGGAGGGGAGAGTCCCCTTTCTGGCATTCTATTGTGGACATGCTTTTGGAGCATTAGGAGCAATTTCGTCCAGAACTTAGAGATGGCGGTCACTTTGCTTTTTGGAGCCAGGATTAGTCAAGACAAGGGCCTTTGTAGGACAGGTCCCCCAGAGTGTTTACACGTGCCACAACCCGTCATGGGCGAGTAGCTAACTATTAGAGTATGCAGGAGGAATCTTGGAGGATTCCGTTGTTGGAAGGAAGGCTTGGAAATTGGTCGTCGAGTCAGCAAGATGATCTTTATAATTATTTAGAGCATTTCCGTCCTGGGGACGAGCTTGATTGTTACCAATGGCGTCATGGCCAGTTTACTGCAACTAAGGTGTATGATATCATTACTGATGTACCAGTTGAAGCACTAGTTAATTAGGGTTAATTAATCGCATCGTCGTATAATATCGCAATCTAGACTTATGTCATTTATTTATATACAATTTTTACAGCTTTTATTCAAGGTCGTTCACTAGAAAGCAATTCTTAATATACATCACTCTCTATTATTCAAAAATCATCTTTTATTCCAAAAATGTTAAGTTTATTATATCAGAATGAATTATGAATGAAAAAAATCAAAGAATGAATTAATCTAAATCAATTATGCACAAAAATGAATGAATTAATGTTAATAATAATGCCTCAAGAATAAATACAAGTCTAAAGGCATCAAAAACTACTCTAAACTAATCTAGGTTAATTACTAACATCTAAGTGTAACGACTAATTGAATTCACAATTGACTAATGCCTAGAAACTATATACAATATAGGTACAAAAAGAATAAATCCTAAGTATATCCATTCCTTACTAATAATATACATAAAATATATATTTACAATACCTAGGTATATATACTAACTAATATATAGAACACTACTTATGTATATGAATGCCCTAAAAACATACGTAAAATAAGGCAAAAATTATATATATATATGTATGTATGTATGTATAATTGTTTATTTACAATATATGTATACAATATGATATATATATACTCTATATATATGTACATGTATATATCATACTACTATATCTATACTCAGAAGAGGCATCGGAAAAACCCAAGGACCTAGAAATAGATCCTATCCATATTCAGACACCCTACCCTGAGACCTTGGAAACAATCAAGAAGAAGAAAAGTGTTGTATAAACTGAGGAGCTTTTGGAAATCTTTAAGCAGGTACAGATTAATATTCCACTCCTCGAAGTCGTTAAGCACATCTCGGCTTACGCCAAGTTTTTAAAGGATGCTTATACACCCAAACGTAGGCCAAGACCTCAAGCACCTAGGAAGGTTGTGCTCTCCGAACAAGCAAGTTCTGTAATATCAAGCAACCTTCCGCTCAAGCGAACTGACCCAGGAGCACCCCTGATATCCTGCAATATCGGGGACATGACATTTGATAGAGCGCTCTTGGACTTAAGTGCTTCCATCAATCTGATTCCAACAATCCTGTACCACCAATTTGGTTTCGGAGAGTTGACACCCACGCCTGTCACCATCCAGCTGGCTGACAGATCTGTGAAGACCCCGAAGGGGGTTGTCGAGGACGTGATTGTGCAGGTCAAGGACTTCGATTTCCCGGTCGACTTTTTGGTGCTCAACATGGAAGTCCTTGAAAAATTACAGAACGCACCCATAATCTTAGGTAGACCTTTCTTAGCTACGACTAAGGCAAACATTGATTGTGATACGGGATGTATGGAAATCGCCTTCAGAGACAAGAAAATGCAGTTGGATATCTTTCGGGAGACCAAGTCTTTTGATTGCGATTGTGTTGAGAAACATGATCCCGTGGAGCCTTTGGTCGAGGAATGCCTCACCCTTAGTTCTGTCTCAGACCACCAATCCTGTAACAACTATTCTGACCCGTCACCATCGCTGCCCATGGACCTCTGTAGGGCTGATTACCATCAAACAACACCATTTGAGGAAATTTCTGTTGCTCAACTCCCGCCATTCCCTTTCCCTTCGACTGTTGTTCCACTCGCACCCGAACTAAAGCCACTACCTGAGAATCTCAAGTATGTCTTCCTAGGACCTGACCAGACTTTCCCTGTGATTATTAACTCTCATCTAACCAAGGATCAGGAACTCAGGTTGACCGCGACCCTTTCAGAACATCGGGCCGCCATTGGATGGACCATTTCAGATTTGAGAGGAATTAGCCCCGCCTATTGCACTCATAAGATTTACCCGGAAGACGGGGCACGACCCTCCGGCTAGATGCAGAGACGATTAAACCCAAACATGCGAGAGGTCATTAAGAAAGAAATTATCAAGTGGCTTGACGCCGACATCATCTATCCCATCTTTGATAGCCCCTGGGTGAGCCCCACTCAAGTGGCTCCAAAGAAAGCCGGGCACACCGTGGTTACCAATGAGCATGGTGAATCCATCCCCACCTGCACCACCACCTCATGGCAGGTGTGTATTGATCACAGGAAGCTCAATGAGGCAACCAAGAAGGATCATTTCCCCTTGCCATTCATTGACCAGATACTTGAAAGATTGGCAGGGCAAAAGTATTTTTACTTCCTGGATGGATATTCAGGATATAACTAAGTAGCAATTGCTCCTGAAGATCAAGAGAAGACCACATTCACTTGTCCGTACAGCACGTTTACATTCCGTCGAATGCCGTTCGGGTTATGCAATGCACCTGCTACCTTTCAGTGTTGCATGCTAGCCATTTTTTCAGAAATGGTGGGTGAATACCTGGAGGACTTTATGGATGATTTCTCTGTATTTGGGAATTCATTCAACCACTGTTTGAGCAACTTAGAGAAAATCCTAAAATGATGTATCGAGGTTAATTTGGTGTTAAGTTGGGAAAAGAGCCATTTTATGGTTCAAGAAGGAATCGTCCTCGATCACATTGTATCGCATAGGGGCATTGAGGTGCATCGGGCTAAGGTTGATTTGATTTCCAAACTTCCTCCTCCAAGCTCGGTCCGGCAGATCCACTCATTCCTGGGACATGTTGGCTTCTACCAAAGGTTCATCAAAGACTTCTTCAAGCTTTTCAAACCCTTAACTGACCTTCTGGCCAACGACGCCATATTCCACATGACCTCTGATTGCATCCAAGCTTATCACACCCTCCGGGACTTAGTTTCCACAGCACCTGTACTTCAGCCCCCGGATTGGTCCCAGGACTTTGAGATTATGTGTGATGCATTAGATTTTGCCATAGGCGCTATCCTAAGACAAAGACAAGACAAGAAACCCGTGGTGATCTACTACGCGAGCAAGACGTTGGATGAGGCCCAATGCAATTATACGGTCACAGAAAAAGAATTGCTCGCTGTAGTTTTCGGACTTGAGAGGTTCCAACCTTACCTGCCGGGATCCCACGTAACCATCTATACCAACTGTTGAACGCTACGAACCTACGCTAACGTGTTCGGTTTTGGAAAACCTGTCGCTGTAGTTCGAAAGCGAAGAATTTGTGTTCAACAAATAAAATTTATACCGAAATTAAAATTCTGGGTCGAACACAGGGAGGCAAACGTTTGATTTAAAAACTACGCGTTTCTTTTTATTTGTTATAGAATAATTCAATTTAGAACCATCTAATTATTTACAATAAATAGAAGAGAGAGAGAGTAAAAGAGAAAGAGAATATTACACAGAGAAATCAAAATGAGATGTAGAATAAACAAGGAATTTTTGTATTGAAGAGATTGTTCATTACAACTAGAAAGCATAAAACAATTACTCTAGAAAGCGATAAATTTACTCTAGAAAGCATTAAAAGAATGGAGAGAGAAATGTCCTCTTCGACGATTGCTTGGAGGACGAGTAGATTAATCTAGAAAGCAGTAAATCTATATTAGAAAGCGGTAAAATTCAATTATTCCAAGATTGAATCAAAGCAACCACGAATCTCATCCTCAATTTTGCTAATTTCCTAAGTAGAAACTCACCCGGGTTCTTATCCTTAACATCCTGGAGCCAATCCAACAAAGACTTGTTTAAATCATCAATCATTTCAATCAGGGGCTCCAATCTCTCAATGTAAGGTATTGGCTGAACTTCTAAAGATTGAATGATATTCCTCAAGTTAGCCAGAACCTTATCTTGAACCTGGTTAACCTGAACCAAATGAGCTGGTTCAGGGTTGGGTAGGTTTGGGCTCAATGCAGGGGAATTAACGAATTGAGATTCGTTATACCCTTCCTGATAATAGGTCATTTCAGATTGTTGAAAAGATGGTGATGACCTAAAGGCAGTGAAATCAGAGGATGGGTAAGGATCGGTGTATCCTTCTTGATTGTAGATCGTATTATGCTGTTCATGAAAGGAAGACGGTCTATAATCGATGTAGCTCTGAGAAGGATAAAAATCAAAATCAAAGTGTTCGGGGTTAGACCCTAAACACGGGGGTCTGGAATTGTATCCCCAATCCGAATTATCCCAATTAACTGATGGTTGATTACAATACGAGTTGGGATAATCGTCATGCTGAGGATAATTTACAACAGGAGGGAAAGAGCGGGAATGCGTCAAATATGTGGAAGGATTATTGATACACTGGAGGAAGAAAGGTGTCCTGCAATACAAACAATCAAACCTGTCCTTAAATAGGTTAGCCTAAAGACCTACAGACTCTCAAAACCCGTATTGAGATAAAGGAACGATTTGATCTACTTCTGTCTGTTCAATCCAACCAGTTAGAAGGAGGGACTGGGGAGAAGGTTCTTCCTTCGGCTTGCGCCTCAGGTTCCTAGTGTACCCCCCAGCCGCGATCGTTTGACTCTACTCCCCTAGCTAGACATCAGATTGAACAGTAGAAACAGACTAATCGAAAATAATCTCGTTCTGGGTTCTGAAGAGCGAGTCCAATCCTTAAGGCCAACGTCTACTTTGTTTTATTTAGGGCTAGGTTTGAATGTGCTTTGGAATGTGATGGGCCTTTAAATGGGTTGTGCCCTTAATGATTGATTGATTTGTGTGTGGGTGCATAACCAGTGGTTTTCAAGCAAGATTGTTTTTGATGTGGTGAATTTTAAGATTCAAATCTTGCTTAGTAGCTTTTAGGATTCAACTTTAGGTGTTTTCAATCAAGTTTCGTTGGCACACCATGTTTTACAAGCACAGGTGAAGATGTTTTCCTTTAAAGTTTAAAAAGAATGTGGAGTGCCTGGTAAATCCCTAAGAGTTGAACCTAATTGGCAGCTACTTGATGAGTTGATTTTATTTGAAGTGGTGCGGCCCAATCAACTCAAACAATTGGCCTGTTGCACCACTTAATTAGGCACACAAATGATTACCTAATCTAATTTCTACTCAATTATGTGTTTGGATGTGTGTACCGGCTCCTAAGATTGGATTACCAGTTGAGTTTGAAAATCAGATGAGGTTGTGTACCTCTGTGAGATTTTTTTTTTCTTTTTAATGTGGGGGTTGGGGTAAGTATGGGTGTCAAACAACAAACAATCTAGCCTTAGAGTTTATAAAAACACCTAAGTTGATTGATGTTTGAGTTATTATGTGATGAAATGAAATCTAATGGGTGGGAGGTGGGGGGTAACTCACAAAACCTTCTACAGCACTTTACTCCAATCTACCGCTTTTGCCTGCCTCAAAAGAGTACCTGCAATTACAATAAGAAAGAAAAAAAGTGAGGTAAATGATTTGTAAGTTACAAAATGCGAAGAGAAATCAAAGATCGTTGCCTCCCCGGCAACGGCGCCAAAATGTTGAACGCTACGAACCTATGCTAACGTGTTCGATTTTGGAAAACCTGTCGCTGTAGTTCGAAAGCGAAGAATTCGTGTTCAACAAATAAAATTTATACTGAAATTAAAATTCCGGGTCGAACACAGGGAGGCAGACGTTTGATTTAAAAACTACGCGTTTCTTTTTATTTGTTACAGAATAATTCAATTTAGAACCATCTAATTATTTACAATAAATAGAAGAGAGAGAGAGAGTAAAAGAGAAAGAGAATATTATACAGAGAAATCAAAATGAGATGTAGAATAAACAAGGAATTTTTGTATTGAAGAGATTGTTCATTACAACTAGAAAGCATAAAATAATTACTCTAGAAAGCGATAAATTTACTCTAGAAAGCATTAAAAGAATGGAGAGAGAAATGTCCTCCTCGACGATTGCTTGGAGGACGAGTAGATTAATCTAGAAAGCAGTAAATCTATACTAGAAAGCGGTAAAAAGAATAGGGAGAGAGAAATCCTCCTCGACGGTTGCTTGGAGGACGAGCCGGACGGGACGACGCCTGGACGAAGGAGAACGAAGCGGGACGAAGGAGGACGAATCAGAAGAACGGGAACGAAGGAGCACGTCGTCGTCGTCGCGGGATCCACTTCCGAAGGGGAACGAAAATTGGACTTTATCTCGCGAGAAGCATCCCGGGTGTGGGACAAGCTTCTCTTGAGCTTTGGAGGGGTAGAGAGGAGAAAGAAGGGATGAGAATTTCGTATGGAGGGGGTCTCCTTTTATAGTTGCAAGGAGTGAGGGCAAAATGGACATTACAAGTTGAAAATAGTAAATGAGGGGTCTTTAGTGACGAATAAATCCGTCACTAAAGCCCCTAACGTGGGCGACGTGGGCGGCTCGCGCGCGCCTCCTCGCTTGCTCGCGCCCTCAACGGCTTCTCACGTCCGCGGGCACGTCGCAGCCGTTGGATCGAGATCCAACGGCAGAGAGGAGACGGGTGCGGGGTCTTCACAAGATGCAAGCGGCCGTTTGGGCGGCTGAGATGGCGCCACGTGGTGCCATCTTGGCCGTCCATCTTCTGGAAGTTGTAGATGGTGCCACGGATGTCGGATTGACTCGATTTTTGTGTCGTTGGGCAGCGATCGTCGATCCGAATTCATCCATGCGGTCGGATTTGTCATCTGAAGTGCGGATTTACACCATCCTGGCCCTTGATTTTCTAGGGTTCTCCGGTCTCTATCTGATGCTACGGATGCCTGATTAGGGCGATCTTGGAGTCGTTGAACTCCAATCGTCGCCCTGATCATATCCATACGGTTGGATCTTTGATCCGAGGCCCCGATAAAATGTTTGCCCTGTCCAAGCACATAAAAGGAGACAATTAACCTCCATTTTATTCAAACTACTCTAAATGCGAGATCATGCATGTTATGCAATATTTATATCATGAAATGCAATCCTATGCTTAAGAACATGCATAAATAGACATTTTAAGTAGTGCAAATGTGTTTACATCACCGACCATTCAGCCATCCAGCACCTGTCGGCTAAAAAGGACGCGAAGCCCAGGCTCATCAGATGGATCCTGCTCTTGCAGGAATTTATCCTGGAAATACGCAACAAAGCCGGATCAAAGAATGTGGTGGCTGACCACTTACCCAGACTTCACCCAGAACACATTGGACCCTCCCTGCCTTTATCTGACACCTTCCCCAATGAACACATTCTGACTGTGCAAGATAAGAAACTGCCTTGGTATGTTGACTATGTCAACTACCTGGTTGTAGGACAGACCTCGCACAGCTGGTCCAGACACCAACAGAACAGGTTCTTGGCCGACCCCGCACAGATGGTCCAGACACCAACAGAACAGGTTCTTGGCCGAGGCCAAGCACTATTTCTGGGATGATCCCATGCTATTTCGCCTCTATGCCGACCAGATCATCAGGAGATGTATCCCCGAGAACGAAGTTCAGAGTGTGCCATCTTTTTGTCATCACCAAGCTTGTGGTGGCCACTTCTCTGGAAAGAAAACGGCTACAAAGGTTCTGCAATCTGGATTTTACTGGCCTTCCCTATTTAAGGATGCACACAACTTTGCCAAGACTTGCTAGCGCTGCCAAACACTAGGGACCATGACCAGAAAAGATATTATGCCCCTCCAGCCCAATTTGATTGTCGAGATCTTCGACGTTTGGGGTATTGATTTTATGGTCCCCTTTCCACCTTCCAACGGCTTTGAGTACATTCTAGCCTCGGTAGACTATGTTTCTAAATGGATTGAAGCCGTCGCCACCCGCCGATGAGATCATAAGATTGTCATGGACTTTGTTAAGCAGAACATCTTTTCCTAGTTTGGAATACCAAAGGCCATGATCAGTGATGGTGGAAGTCATTTTATTCACTCTTAATTCCGTGCCATACTTAGAAAATACAGGGTTAACCACCGCATTGCTACCCCGTATCATCCGCAAACAAATGAGCAGACCGAGGTCTCAAATAGACAAATCAAGAACATTTTACAGAAGATTGTGAGATCTGACAGGAAAGACTGGTCCACACGACTAGATGATGCCCTGTGGGAATACAGGACCACTTTCAAGACCCCAATAGGCATGTTGCCTTATCGCCTGGTCTTTGACAAAGCCTGCCACCTTCCTGTCGAATTGGAACACCGGGCTTACTGGACTGTCAAGCAGTGTAACATGGATTCCCAGTTAACCGGTGCGTAGAGGATGCTCCAACTCTCTGAGCTCAAAGAAATTCGTCGGGACGCCTTTGAGAACAATCGACTGTATAAGGAGAAAATGAAAGCTGTCCATGACCGACTCATCTATAGAAAGACCTTTGAGCCTAACCAGCAAGTCTGACTTTTCGATGCCCGCCTAAAACTATTTCCAGGGAAACTCAGGTCCAAATGGACATGACCATTTAAGGTGGTCAAGCCTCACTCCAATGGGGCCGTTGAAATCGCTGATCCGAACGCTTGGCACACTTTTACAGTCAATGGCCAAAGATTAAAACACTTCCTAGCCCAGGTTCCCCCAAAGGAGAGTGTCACCCTCATTGAGGGATGACACGAAGCACCGCCCAGCTGGAGGCGTTAAACTCAGTGCTTCCTGGGAGGCAACACAGAGGATTCAAACTGATCTGGTATTCTACGTCACTCAGGTAATATCTTTTCGAACCCTTGTTGCATCCATGTATTTACCAATGAGGACATTGTCCAACTTAAGCATGGGGGGTGGTAACTTGCATGATCCTGAGCTCATTTAATCAGTCTGAATAGAATAAATATATATAAAAAAAATTAATGAATTTAGGAAGAAACTTATGCATTAGAAATTTATCAATAGTGGAAAATAATACAAAAAGAACTTGAACACTTAAACTTTTCAGACCTTCAGGCTTAATCAACCCTGGTGTCCGTTAAAATATGGATTTAGCTTCAAATCCTTGCAACCTTAAGCTACTCTAATCCACCAACTAAATAAGGTGATAAGTATACGACTTATCAACTCACCCTCTAACTCAGAAAGACTTTTAGTCTGAGCATTTGTACACATTTTTGCACAGACTTACTCCTTGGAGATTCTAACAGAAATTGGGTAGCTAATGAACTCTCTAGGGTGGTATGGGTGGCAAGTTGTCGTGGGTAACAGCCCATTGGCAGGTTGTCTAGAACCCAGCCACGGGACCACTTCTTCTTCATTGCCTCTAGGTAAATTTGAGATCAGGGAAGCCACCTACCAAAAAAAGGGGAGGGGGGGGAGAAAAAAAAAGAAAACAAAATAAATCACACTTCACCGCACGAGTATGACTGGCAAGTGATCGTGGGTAACAGCTCATTGGTCGGTTGTCCAGAACCCAGCTCATTAATTGCACAAAAAGAACCAAAACACTTAAGGAAGAAGCAGGGAAGTAGTACACGCCGGAGAAATATACACTGGAAAAATCCTTGTGTTGACCCCAATTAAACAAATGTAGGGAGAAAGCTATCGATCGAACAAATACACCTTTAGGCAAAACACTTCATCTTCCTGTCACCTAGGGGCGTAGAAACCTGGAGTCTGTCTAAATTACCATTGAGTGAGTCTATCACGATCTTCACACCAAGATACTTAACACTTAGAGTTTCGTCCGAGTTTTGGGTGAGTTGGGTAGCCGTAAAAAGTTACCAGCCCACTCTTGATTTCAAAAAAATCAAAAAAATAAGAAAAAAAATATATATATATATATATATTACACACATTAAAGCAAGGATTCAGGCGATTCGTATTTTGGCAGACACCCGGGCGCTGCTTAGTCTTTGTAGATTAAGATCTTAGTATATTTCCTCCTATTGACAAGTGACGAAATGTCTAAGTAGATTACTTCTTAAATTCTGATTGGAAATAAAGGCTAGAAAAAACCTTGCTAGGGACTAGCAAGGAGTAAGCATGGGGGTATGATAACACTACATCTCAGGGTGACAACCCTGTTAAATGAGGTTTATCTTAAGAACAAAATGCATAGATAACACATCATAAATATGAATGGGAGCATTACATGCATCACACATTAAGATTACTTATAGAACAATATTAATGGCCATTTGTATGAGCACTTATCAAAACAGGTCCCAGATGAGCTATCAGATCGCACGGATGGATTCAGAGGGATGAATAAAGTCCAACGGACTCGAAATCGGCCAAATCCGACATCCGGAGCTCCTGCAATGGGCCCAAGAAGTCCTGGCCGTTGATCTGATGATCAACGACCCACAGCGCGCCATGTGGCACCCGATCACCGCATCTCCACCGCTGCCCGCTTCCACCTTCACCCGAAGGATGAATCTCAGCCGTCGATCTTTGATCGAATGGCCGAGGATGCCTGCGCACCTGACGCTCGCCGTGACAATCTGCTGCAACAATGCAGCGGTCGGCACCTCAATCGCGCAACCAAGGGCGCGGGTTCGAAACGCACCGCGCACCAAATCGAAGGCGAAGGCGCGCTTGGGCGAAATTGGACCGCCCGATCTGCAACGGACGGCGTGAATGGAGCAACGCAGCGCAATCTCGCGCATCCAAAGCCGACACCCGCAATGACGCAAGGGGCGTGGGCGTGATCCAGCCGCGTGCCCCACGCAGGATCTCAGCCGTCCGATCTTTGCTCAGACAGCTTACGACGTGCGCACGCAGATCAGGCATGAAGAAGCACAAGGCGCACGTGAGCGACCAGCGGGCAGGGGCCTTCACCGACATTTTGGGAAGGGTTTTAGCGACGTACCGGACGTCGCTTCGCTAAAACCCTTTCTTCATTTGGAAAGCCCTTCTTCCTATTTAATCCCCTTCCAACCACCCATGGAGAGCATTCACTCCACTTGCAAGTGTTCTACCCCCTCCTAGCTATCTTTAAGCCCTTTTGTAATCGCCGGAGATGACGAGCCGCAGACGAAGCCCCCTCCACCACCGTGGCTGCCTCGCTGTCCCCTCTCTCTCTTTCCTTCTTTTAAGCTTTACTTTACTTATGTTTAAGCATTTATCGAGTGTTGTAATTATGAACTAAAGTTGCATGTTAAATGAATTTGTTTTCTATTCAATTGCTTGCTCTATTTTATGTTCAAGTTGCATGTTGTGAATGAAACAATTCTAACCCTAATCTCTCTCTCTCTCTTCTCTCTCTCTCACTCACTTTTCAGCCATGACTTTTCGCAATCAAAAACCCATTATTTTCGTGACATTGAGTGGCAAAAGAAATCCGATTTTCACGCCTCCCTGAGAACGACACTCGGACTCACATCCGTTTCTTTATTTTAAAATCGACGTTGCGAACGTAAGCTATAACGACTCTTCTAAACAAATGCGTCACACGCACGTCAATGTACCAGTTGAATCGCTAGTTAATTACAGTTAATTAATCGCATCATAGTATAATATATCAATCTAGACTTATGTCATTTTTTATTCAAGGTCATTCACTAAAAAGTAATTATTGATATACATCACTCTCTATTATCCAAAAATCATCTTTTATTCCAAAAATATTAAGTTTATTTACATCAAAATGAATTATGAATGAAAAAAATCAAAGAATGAATTAATCTAAATCAGTTATGCATAAAATTGAATGAATTAATGTTAATGACAATACCTCAAGAATATATACAAGTCTAAAGGCATCAAAGACTACTCTAAACTAATCTAGGTTAATTACTAACATCTAAGTGTAACGACTAATTGAATTCACAATTAACTAATGCCTAAAAACTATATACAATATAGGTACAAAAAGAATAAATCCTAAGTATATCCATTCCTTACTAATAATATACATAAAATATATATTTACAACACCTAGGTATATATACTAACTAATATATATAACACTACTTATGTATATGAATGCCTTAAAAACATACTTACGTAAAATAAGGCAAAAGTTATATATATATATATATATATATATATATATATATGTATGTATGTATGTATGTATCATTCTTTATTTACAATATATGTATACAATATGATATATATATATACTCTATATATATATGTACATGTATATATCATACTATTATATCTATACTAACATACACATATACACTGAACACTCAATCTATACCATACACAACACTTAACACACAAGTAACACAACACTTACACTTAGCGTACTAATCCAACTAACACTCTTTAACCTAAAAAATTTTGAGTTTTTGGGCCACTTTTCGTTGGATGAATGTTCCGTAACGAGGCCAGATCGACCACTAATAGGTAGGCCCTAATTGGGCTATTATATACTTATTTGTATATAATTTAGGCCCAATTAGGCCCACAACATATGCTTAGACTCGTAAGCCTATAGGAGCCCATAACCCCCAACCTTCTCTCTCTCTCAAGAATGGGATCGTAAATATGTCATAGGTATCCGATCTTCATACTGGATAGAAGGTCAACCCAAGTTTCAATTTATACCACTTTGAGTGCCCTACCATTTACGATGTGGTGCTAACTATGTGCTAAATCCAACGCACAACTTCGTGATTTCTGCCAACATTTAGAATCTAATTAAGGTATTAAATAATTAATTAATTTACAATTAAATTATATGTACATGTAGTTGATACATAAGGCTACTTATTGGTATAATTTATTTTCATTAATTAAATATATAATTATATTTAAAAATTGGTTAAAGTTAGTAAAAAATGCACATTAATTTTAGGTTTAATTCCTTAATTAGAGTATAAATTAATAAATTCATGATACAATTGACTCTTAAATTAGTTAAATTACCTTATTACCTAACTAATTAAAATTTTTAATTGATTTATTTCTATATATACATTTTCAATTTACACAATTTATATATATATATATATATATTCATATATTATACAATATAAATACTGTTTATAGTATAAATAGGGCTATAAACATACTAAAAATACTTTAAACTATAATACACAAAAATACAACATACTTTATTACATTATTTTATTAATTTACTAATTTAGATTATATTAACTTGTAAATATAAATATGTACAATATTTAAGTAAATAAATAAATATATGGGTATATTATTGTACATAATAATTACTTTAAATTATATATAAAGTTATAAATATATTAATGAGTACATACATAGCTATTTATAATTACATATGGATTATGTACGTATAATATAAATAAATATATACATAATTATATTATCATAATATATACTATGTAACTTAATATAAATATCTATCTACATAAATATAATAAATATCTAGTTATTTATGTACTTTACACATATATATGTGACTATGTACAATTAAGTTAGGATTATATATAAGTATAAATACTATTTACATAAGTATTTTTATATGATTTTTGAAGTTTTTCAGGTTTTTATTTTGCTTTTGTGTTTTAGAGAGAAAGGGGAAGAGGAGACAAAGTTGAGAGAAGAAGTGAAGACTCTTTTTTTTTTTTTTTTTGTTTCTTTTATTTCGAACTTGGGAAGACTCAAACTTCTGCAGGTATGTTATGCTAACTAGAAAGCTCAAAACATAAATCTAATGACCCACACATCTAAAACTAATCCTAATTTCTCTCAAGACACTTTTATTTATTCACAATTATTTTCTATTTTTCATGCTATTTACAATGAAGGCTAGAAAATGGCTTTAAAGAAGGCTAGAACATGAATTACATGCCTTAAAAACAAAACTCAGTTGCTGGAAATAAAGATTAATGGGTTATAAACATCCAGACACTTATAGAGATCAAATTCAACACAAGAATATGAGTTTATTCATTGAATTAAGCTCAAAATACAATTTAACAGTCTATATCTGTTCTAATGGCTGACAAAAGAATTTCAAAATTGATTACATACTTCTCAATTCTGATTCAAAGTAAAACAGCCATACATGAATGCTTGCTATACATCATCATACTCAACAGCAATGAATTAATTCTTGAAATGTATCAAAACAACTTGAATTGTTCAATGAAACTCTTTATCCAATCGAAGTACTCAGTTGTTGTCTAAAGATGTTCATACTTAATTAAAACCTCATTAGAGTCATTCTGATTCATATATCTGAGATAAAAGACTGTATCAAATCCACTTCATTTCATTCATCATAGGCTCAAACTTCATTCAGAATCCATTCACAACCTTTGACTAAAACCAATACAAAACTCATTCAAATGACACTGATATAGCTTCTGTTGCATTCAAGAAAACATCAGTATATAAAAGGAACTCAAGACCTCGGTAAACCACTTGAACATACTCTAAAATCATCTAAACTCTTCTTCAAAATCTTGAGTCATACCATTAAAGTAAAAATTGTATATTTGAATGGGTGAAATCCAGAAATTCTTCTAAGATCTGAACTATGAAAAGTTCATCTCGGATTTGGTCCAAGTCAATCAAACATAAACCTCAGGTGTTCTAAATCATTTCTAATAGGTCTTGAATTCAAAACAACTCATGTTGGATTGAGAGAAATTGAAAAACCCCAATCTGACCATCTCCTCACACTATGGACAATGTGAAGGTGAAAGACTAGATTACCCATTAAAGTCAATTTCAAACTAGTTTCAGACATTCATTAAGATCCATAAAACTCTATCCAATCCTGAATTAGCAACCGAAGACATGTTGCTTTGAAAATCCACTGTCGCCCGTATGGGCTTTTATTATGAACTTGCGCAAATGAATTTATCATATAAACATCCTACACAACATTGATTTGCAGTAAGGATGTTTAGGTGATCATAAGAAAATAGATGGGTCATAGAAGTGGCTTCTGATCAGTGTCATTGATCTTCCTTGGCAACCGAGGCAATAAACAGGGTAATATTAATACAGAAATTTGGGTGTAACTGAGTTATTCAATAACACTCAAATCAATCGTATAGAACTCAATTAAACCCATATAAATTCAATCTGATCGATTAAAATAGATTAAACAAATTACTTGCAAAATTCTTCAATCAGCTACAAAAATCAATCAACTTCAATCAATCAAATAAGCTTCAATTCAACTCAAGAGGAGGGCTATTGTGACCTGATGACATGAATGGCATAGCGCTCACATGAATTTGGTGCTCTATTAGATCTGATTACTAGAGAGCATCATATTTTATAGATGCCATAGTGAATGGGTGATTGATGAATAAGCATTAAGGTGAACAATTAGAAGTGATCACGATATGTGAAGGAAGATAAATGGATTGGAGCACATGGATGAAATGGTCATTTTGATCTAAATTGATTAGAATAGGCTTTAGCGAGGAAACTAAGATCTAACACTAATCTACCCTGTACTAAGTAAATCAGACACTGAATTATACTCTAGACGATCTAACTACGCTAAATTAACCAAAAAAATGATTAAATCTAATCTATAAGGATTGAAATCCTATTCTATATGGACGAATGGGACCTAAGGACCTCGGTTGGTGACTGAGATGATGAAGGAAGATCAGAGGACTCCAGCTGATGAAGAATTCTCTAGTGGAGCTCCAGGTTTGCCTTCAAGTGTTGCGTGACCCCTAGTGGCACGGATTGAACGGAGAAAGGGTACGCCATCCCTATCATAGGCGACAATGAAGGGGAAAGATGAAGCTAGAGGGGAGCGAAGGACCTAGCTCGAGAGGTGCACGGGGGAGTTGGGTAATGGAGCTTAGGAGGGTATAGAGCTCCTTAAATAGGCTAGGGAGAGCTTGGGTGATTGGTAGTGATGGGTATTGGTAGTGATGGCTAGAGTCTGTTGTGAATGAACGGAAGAGATGAAAGCTGGAGCGCACATGCTCGATTAGGATGAAATGTTGCCATTAGATGTGGTCTAGAAGGAAAGGCGGAGACATGGACACTGGCTATAGCAAGTAGGTTAAGGATCCATCGTTGGATCGACTGTAGAAGGATGGTCGGGTAGCGTGTGCCATGTTCTTCGAAGGTGAACAGTAGCATCGACCTGCAACTGCAGGTCTATGGGAAAAACATCAAGGATGCCTAAAGAGTTGAAGTGGTGTAAGATTTATGGCTAAATCCAAAAGTGGCCAGTAATCAATGCAAAGAAATCCCTCCAGCTTACAAAAAGGTCCCTAGAATGTTTTACATGAAGAAAATGTAAAGATTTAATGTAATAGGAAGGACCTGAATGTAAAACTTTGATTTCAAGGCTCTAATAAAGTAAAAACACAAAGAAGCTTTTATTGTAGCTAATTTGAACATATTAGAATATAATTCAATCATTTATTTGTGAAATTAAGCTCGATTTTGTGTTTAATTGGCATTCAGAACATATATATGTATTATAGGTACAAAATCTATTTAATTGTGACCTAATTTTGCATTTTTAGCATAAATTGAGTGTTTTAGGTCTTTCATAAATCTCACACTTAACCCATTTCTTGTGTTAATTGATAGTGCTTTATCCTAGTTTTTAGCTTAACTTGGGCATTTTAGCTATGATGAGTCACACCTCATCATACCTCCATGCTTAGGTTTTACTAGTCCCTTAGCAAACAATTGATTAAGTGCAAATAAATCAGCATCATCTAGGCAAGTGTGAAGAGATTTCTATTTAAGTCATTTTGAATGTTAAGTGTTTAAATATGATCTTTAAGTTGAATTTTCTATAACAAGCTGACTATGTTTATGTAGTGGATATTGTGAGAACTAGTTGCTTAGGAAGGATATCAGTACTCAAGACTTACATAACATAGACCTTCTTTTAACTAACAAGGACTCTTGATATTTAAACCAAAGTGCAATTTCCAAGACTTAGAAAGTTTTACCAAGCTCAAGAACTAAGAGGTTATAGTTGTGCTTAGTGTATAATCAGGACTAACCAGATGAACGCTAGGACTCAAATCCAGGGTTTCACTTCTTTTTAAGTCCAGGTTGATCTCAACTTTAGCTCATATTTCCGGATTGACTTTCAAAATAATTGAAGACTCAAACCCAACACTTATTGTATTTGTGGCTCAAGGAATATTTAGTGGAAACTCGAGATATATGTAATGCACCCTAAAACAACCATATTTAGTAGAAATACAAATATTTACAACTGGAATTGGAGAACATACTGACTTATTCAAAAGAATGTCTTTTTCTTTTCTATTTGACTTTTTCTATTTTTTCTTCTTTTTCTCATTTTTCTAATTTTTTTCTTGATTTTTCTTTTTTTTTCTGAAAGCAAATGTCAGTATGTCTCCTTTAACTTTATTTGGGAGAGTATACTTATCTGGTGGTTGAGTACTTTGGTGGAAAGAGCTTCTCCTAGACATAAGACTAAAACTGAGACAAAGAGTCTTCCTGCAGGCATAGGTAAAGACTCCACCTTCCCTAATGAGCACTAGGGTTGAGACTTAAGTTCATCTGATCTTTCCTGAATCTGTGTAGTATAAACCAAAGTTACTTAAATCAACTTCCCTAAGGCGTACCTAATTGTTAGGACTGCAAATTATAACCTAAACTACCTGTTAACAAGCGAAATCGAGGTTATAAAAGTTGCATTGTAGTATAGGTCGAAATCTCTTTGAAAATAAATAAATTTTATTACTCAAAAAGGTTTCGAGGTCGAACACAGGAAAAATATGGAATTTAAAGCTCAAGATCACAATTTAAATCAAGAATAAAGATTGCAATAAGAGTAATATCAGGATTAATATGCAAAAATAATGGAGTAAAATGGTGATTTGAATCACCAATTACTCATCACAAATAACACTTAAATCAAGTCTCAAATATATACAATTAAAGTATCAATATATGGTATTTTTGCTTTTCTTCTTCTTCTATTGGTTCTTCTTCTTCTTCTCCTCTGTTTCTTCTTCTTCTTTTCTTCTTCTCTGTTGTGCGGCTCCTCTTCTTCTTCTTCTTCTTCCTCTTTCTTTCTTCCTCTACTGCTTAAGCCTTCTCCTTCTTCTTCCTTCTCTATTTAGCTACTTCACACAGGGGGAGCTTCTTGAATTGGTAAGTGTCAGCAAACTTCCTAAAGAGCAAAACCCTCCCCCCACCCCATGTGATCTCTCTTTCTCTTTCTCTCTTAGGTTCTGCCCTCCGAGGGCCTCTGTTAGGATATTCGGGTTATCGGGTACACTCACACCCGGGACCAAGGTTGCCTGCAGTGGGTAGCAACCGAGGAGTGCTTGGCTAGGCGGGTAAACGGATCTGCCAGACTCGCGTGTGAGGTTTTGCGGGTGAGGGGCATGAGCGGTGCGTGCGGGGACATCACCCCCTGTGCCTGCTGAGGCAATAAGGCTATGCGACCTTTTCAATTTATGCGCCTTCAATTGATCTGCCGCTTCCGATGTGGGACTAAACCGAGCCCCTTTATTCGCGTGCATATGCAGCAAGGAGGTTCCTCTGATTGGCGTAGCTGGTGCACCTCTTCCACTCAATTGATGGCTTGGAGACCTGGAGCTGCGACTTCCGTGTGTCCTGGGACTGATACCTGGGATGGAACTAGCAAGAACACGGGCTTCAAGGTTGCATGAAGCTCTATTAATGGTGACGGCGAAGAACCTGAAAATCACAATACAGGCTTGTAGCCCTAATTAAACCAGTTCACAAGCTTCGCCAGACCACGGCGAATGCGTAGGGGATGGTCTCGTGGTTAGTGGAGGTGTGTGGTGGACTGCGGAGATCGAGGAGGAACGCAACGATGGGTGTGTTCGGCGGAGCGTTGGAGAGGCTAATAGCCTCGAAGACCAAAGGGCTTTTGCTCTCTAGGACACGACGAAGGTGTAGGGAGTGTCAGCGAGGCGTATGGAGCGGTGTAGCGATGGGAGCGCTTCACCGGAGGGGTGGCTAGACGCGGAAGGGATGACGGTGAACGGCGGTAGCGTGGTCGAAATTGAGTGCAATTGAGATGAAAATGAAGTAGAGGAAGTAAGGGACTTATCTAGGTAGTTGGTAGACGATGGGGAATCGAGGTGGCGTCGATTACAATATGGTCGGTGTCGGGGAAGAAACTGCTCTGATAAGGGGTGGATGATGAAGGAGGTAGGAACGTCGGCGGGTGCTGCTCGACGCAGAAGAAGGCACAGAAGAAGAATCTGCTGTTGGTATTGTGGTCAGACGATGAGGGGAGGCAAGGAAGGTCGTTGGAGCTTGAAGAACAATTCGGTCGGAGGAGGAGAGAAGAAAATTGAGGGTTACTCCGGTCGAATTCAAGTTTGAGGGGTTCGACCTAGCTTGGGCTTTCTTTTATAGATCACTAGAGGGCGGTTAAAGCTTGGGAAGCAAGCTTCCCAAGCTTGGAAAGCTCGCTGTAGTTTGGGAATTCCTTGATACCAAAATGTCTCATGCGTTCTCATGAGAGATTGGGTAGGTTTTAGGGCTTAGGATTGGTTTCAAAAGGAAATAAATTTCCTAACAAACTTCCCTTTCAAATTTGAAAAAGATTTGTCAAGAAATCAGGGAGTTCTTTCCATTTTAAGGTTGCCGGAGCAAGTAGGATAGGTTTAATGGCGGCAGAGACCTTTTTGTGAGAACGACGACAAAGTTAGGGGTCTGTTTGAAAAGATTTTGAAAGTTAAGGGCATAAATGTAATTAAATAGGACCAATTTGCAAACTAGGTTAAGACAAACTCATCTTGGGTCCAAATTTTGGTATCAACCTAATTTTGACCTAAGAAATCCAATGGTGAAGTTGAATTTTGATTTTGATCACGTTTGACTGGGTAATTTATGCAAAAACCTAAATTAGGGCAAATGCCTGTCTATGACTCTATTTTGGGTCAAAACGGATTCTAATGATCAAATTTAAGGTTCCAAACCCTAGAGAATACTTTTTTATAAATTTTAGAGGATTTAAGTGAATTCTATCCTGATCAAAACCTCATTTAATTAAGTAGGTTTGTTTTAAGGGTTTCAAAAAGTTATTTAATTCTCAGAACACATGCAGACCCTTTTTCTGATTGTTCTAACCCACTTGTTATCTTTTTAAGACCATCAGACCTTCATTCAACCCCTGAGAAAACCCATGGTTGTACTGCATTCATGATAAGTTGGTAAAATTACAATTTTAACCCTAGTTTCATATTTTTCCCTCAGAATGATTATGCAGTAACTTGTGACTCTCTTACGGTTATGTAGGAGCATTTACTGACTTAATTGGGTCAAAATGAGGTAGTTATGGCTCATGATGGTGTTCCCATCACTACCTGATAGTTGGAACCCTAGTGCCCACACACTTGGTAATCCATTCCCGATTTGTCAGGAAGATTCTTGGGGCGTGACATATACTACACATTTCAATGCTCACAAGCCAACATTCAGCATATACTCTGTATTCGTGTTCTTGGAGGTGTTTGGAACTCTTGTTCTTCAATCTTAACTTGCTTGGAGCTCCACCACTTCAACTCCTTGTTGCACCACGCTCTCACATGCATCAAGGGAGTTTACTCATGGTTCCTAATAGTTCTTTCATATTGATTATTGCACATCTTTTTGAGGTTGTCCATAGGAACAGAAAGTTTGTGTACTTTCAATTCATTCTTCCATCTATTATACTTATAATCTGAGGGCCCAGGTTGTGGGCTCCTCTCCTCTCAAGTGAGAGAGGTTTGTTCTTGATTGGGTAATCAAGAGCGATTGTACTAAGGGTTTGGTACCTCATAAGTACCAATTAGTTTTTTGATATTGACTTGATGCAAAATCCTATGTTGGAAGACCTAGGTAGTGATTTTCCATGTTTTAGGTTTCCACTATATATCTTGTATAGTCTATTGTGATTTATTCATGGTTTTATTAGTTTATAAAGCTAAATTTTTGAATTAGCATAATTTTATTGTTGTAAGCACTATTCACCCCCCTTTAGTACTTTCATGTTCCACCACCATTAGTAATTCCAGTGCATCTCCAGCAACTCCAAAGCATCATGTGCAACTTCCCTAAAATGATTACTATCTAAATTATATGGTTGTTTGATTTTCCCCATTTTCGTAATGGTCTTCATCCTTGGAGATCAAGAATAGAACATGTCCAATTCAAACCAATAGGCTTTTTCACTCAAGATAATGTTCTGATTATACACTTTTTCAAAAAAAAAAAAGTTATCGATTATACATCCAATGCACTTGCAAGTGCCACTCATTTTTTAAACTTTTTTGAACTTCTGTGTCAAAGAAGGCAAACAAAACGGAAGAAATTTTCTATGCTCTTCTTGGATTCATAAAGTAGGTGCTCTTTTCTTATAAAAATACTCTCTCGCAGAAACTAATCTGTTTTCGTTACATCCAGAGCCTCAAGAGAGGTTTGAGCATTATGTAGATTTATGTTGTCACCATTGCTCTACATAAAAAAAAATATTCTACTCTAATTGCATTAAAGCATGCTTTTTGCATGATAAATATTGTTATACATAGTTCCTATGTTCTTCTTAGTACAACTGCAATGTTATGCATTTCAACTAAAATCTTGGAGATTTCAAACAGATATTCCCAATTCTAATGATTTTGCAGTGCATTCTTATAGTCAATATATAGGGTTTTTTCGGTGCTAACTTTTATATTGAATTTCAACTAGATGAGTCTTACTATTAAATATTTCCAACTCCATGTAATGGTTTAAAGAAATCGAAATTAGCTAGACATGATTATGAGATTATTTATAGACATGATTAATTCTTGTTTATACGCTTAAAATTCTTGTTTGTTGCCAAAATGCCAAGTTCAGTGAGTGGATACTATTTTTTTTTATATGGTTTAAATGTTGTTGGTTATGGATTATTGATAGAGATTGATTCTTACAATTTCTAATACTATGGATGCAATCATGGAAGCTAACACTAAGATGATGGTCTATGCTCAACAATTTTCCAGGTAAAAATGTATTGTTGCCGCTACTGTTGATAGAATGATGATTACTACTATAGCTATGAGAAGATTGAAGTGCTACTGTTGATGGAAGATTAAAGTGCACACACCAAGATTAATGTTTAAGGGGTCCAAGATAGAAGGGTGTTGTTTATGTATTAGCAGTTGAGAACAATTTTTATGCTGTTATTGTCATTGGTCGATTGAAAACTTTTTTTCGACTCTTTAATGATGGTCCCAACAAACACCAAACTATGTGGATTGATTATAGCTACAATTATTTTTATGGAGATAAGTTTTATGGATGGTGTTATTTGTAATTTTGATTCACTTTGCAATGTTCGGGAATTATTGGCTCTTTTTTTCAATGAAGCTCCCGTTCCTTCCCTATATAATCTGTATACTATATGTAGGAGAAGCTCCATCTGTGTAATATTTGGAATTCTCACCATGTTCTAAGGTTATCATCTCAAGCATGAATTAATGATGCTTTGTCATGTTGTCTTGCTTCTATCCATACCAAAATTTCAAAATAGAATTTGAAATTTGAATTCAGCAAAACATATATCTCAGAAGCCAATATAATGTATTACATATCTTAGGTAGCACAATTTCAGGAGTTTCAAAGGAAGGTTGATTGATCACTTCTTGTACTCTCTAGATGATTGTTTTCTTTAAATTTCTCCTCGGCTCACATGGAAGTGTGTGGCAATGAGTAAACATAAAGTTGGATCAGGTGGTGGAGTGGTGGCTATGGAGAAGGTGGGGCATGTCTAGATTAGGTTCTTCAATTTTGCATTAACTCTTTTATTCTATATCAGTAACACATTAAGCTAATTATCTATTAGAATTTCAATTCTAACACCAAAGGAAAATCATAGAGATTTCTCATAAGGGCATGAATTAAATAGATGAGATCAATCCTCTTCTTAGGAGCAAGTCCAACAAGAAACGAATGATCGACGACACAAATCCCTTTAAGGCTATATTTGATTATGGAATAGTAGTTGGGATAGGAGTTTACCTACAGGTTTGAGATGAAATTGGGGAGGGGCATTGTGGGTTTTGAGGTGAGGGGTGGGGGGGAATATCGAGGGGGTAGAGATGGGAGAGGGAAAAGGGATGGAGAGAGAAAGAAATAATTTTTTTTAATTTTTTAAATTAAAAAAAAAACTATCCCATCAAAATCTACTAACTCTCTCTCCTCTCTCACAAAATCAACATACTAATCATTAATGTTCCCACCAATCATTACAATCTTACCAAACAAACACCTTCTTATACTTATTATACTCCTATTCTATCATCGTATAATACTATCCTTTTGCCAAATGCAACCTAAGTTGGCATTACTTATCCCATCACACAACAAAAAAATTTTTCACATTTGAAACATGAACAAAGAAAACTTCTGTCACTTTTAATCATATAAGTAAAGAACATAAATGACTACGAACAAAGAAAACATCCATCACTTCTAATCATATAAACAAACATCTATCACATGAGCGAAGAACCCAATTGACATAAGAAAATATTCATCACTTCTAATCATATTAGTTATAGTTTATTACATAAGAAGTACATATCTTGTCCACTCAAACATAGAACGTCACTTATATAACAGCGATTACAATAAGTACAAGTCCAAAACCTATGATATAGCCCTTAATAGCTTCAATTTTGTTGCCTAACAAAACTTCTATAGCTTCAACTTTTTCACTTTTAGTCTTAACTCTTGTAATTCTTTTTCTATCAAAGTCATCTTCTTCATTAACTTCTCTTAATGTTCCTGCATTGTATCAATTTGATATTGACTCTTGAAGTTGAGAACATAAAGGCTGTCAACCTACTCGAAGAATTTACATGAGTTAGTTTCCTATAAAATATGACAAAAAAAAACTCAAAAGTCACAAAAATGAATAAAATAAAATAATATATTCAATAATTTATGATTAACATTTCAATATGAATTACCTGACATCTTGGATATCGATAAAAATTATCTTTTACTGAATTTCTTGTGCGGCGTATACACTAACGTGTATAATTTACAATAATATTTTTATATCATATGTCTTTGCGATGATGATCCAACACATTTTTTTTTCCGTTACGACCTTCAATTAAAATTATGATTTACAAAGCTTAGCATTTTATAGCGACACAAAAAAAGGAAAAAATAAGGGGAGGGAATGGATAGGGGAAGGACAACCACAAGTAGGAATTATCTCCTCTTAATACCATTCACATTGCACATAAATATAATTTTCATGAATCCTTTAATTTTGAAAGCCTTTGAATAAAAAAAATTCAACATGAAAGAAAATATATGAATTTAAGAATGGAAGGAAAATATAAAAAAATCAAATATCATACATATAAAAAGGGCCAGACTTCAAAATAAAAGGTTGAATGTGAGTTTAAACATTCAAACATCTTTGAAGGCCATAGCCTAGACTACCAAGAGCTAGTCCCATAACATGTTTGAGAGAAATGCTTATGGTCTCCATTCAATTCAAACCAAAAAACTTATTTCCACTAAGAACTATGCTGATGAAGGCAATTGCAAGTCTACAACTCGTCTGCATTTCACATTTTCCCAAAAGTATAACTGAAAGACAAATCCATGTGCATTTTTTTTGCTAAAATCGGAAGATCCTACACTAACTCAAGGTATGGTATCAGAAGGGATCAAAATTAGCACCTTCACAAAATTGTTATTAAGGTTGCTCATAACAATTCCTACAGACATGAATGTAAAAATGCTCTAAGCATTGGGCAAAAAATCTAATGTACCAACCACATGGAAAAATTATCCGTCAATTTTGTAATATTGAATTTTCAAGCACGTGAATATTAGAATAAACAAATAAGTACAATAGAAGACATTCACTTCTGAGTCTGAATGCCACTCACAAATTGAAATCAATCTTAACTTGCTATTGTTGAAACTCGTAGGCTTTTGCTGTCTAAATTTTCATCTGAATGTTGAAAACTATGTTGACTTTCTATGTTTGAGATTTTATGGATTATTTATTTAGCTTATACTCAATGATAAAATAAAGAGTAGAAATCAAATGAGCAGGGCGGTTGTGGCCATTAGTGGAGGAGGAGGAAGGGGAGGGGTTGGGTAGAGGAAAGAGAAGGATGAATTAGGAAGGGGTGGGGAGGAGGAGGAGGAGTAGGGAGGGACTAGTGGTAGCTATTGGTGGAGGAGGAGTAATAAGGATGGTTGTGGAGGTGGAGCAGTAGGGAGGGCTGTAGTGGGGAACAATGGTGGAGGATGAACCATGGGTGGTCGTGGAGGAGGGGGAGTCATAGACGATTGTGATGGTCGATCATGGAAGAAGAGGACACGTCGAGAGGAGGAGTAGAACGAGCCACAAACAGTCATGGAGGAGGAGTCGTAGATGGTGGTGGTCACCGATCATGGAGGAAGAGGATGCACGGGAAGGAGGAGGTGGCAACGGTGGTGGTGGGTGAGAGTGGAGGAGTATGAAAGGAGGGAAGGAAGAGGAGGAAGAGGGAGGGGCGGGTCGAGGAGAAGGTGAACCTTCATCGACTAAGCAAGTAGTGAGGATAAACACAATAGAGAAGGAATGACTTGTTAAGGGTTGTAGAATCAAAGGTGACCTATAATATTACTGTAATAACGTTCAATCGTGAATATAATTCAACGATCACATATAACGATTGATTCTAATTTCGATGCTAATATATATATATATTTATGGGCACACATATTTGATAACTTTTAACATATATTATTGAAATAAGAAAAATTTTATTGATACTATAGGTATGAATAAATCCATGTACGAAACTCGCAGACATATTAATTAGATGCCGTTCCTGACCCCGCTGTACAATTTTATTTTTATTTGTCCCCAACCAATCGTAAAAGAGCCTGCCACTCAGCGCCTGTGAAACACCCCAACCCCCGCCACTCTCCGCCAGTTCAGAGAGAGCAAGAGCGAGAGTGCGTGCGCGTCTCCGATGGCGGAGGGAGAGGTGAAATGGTGTGCGGTGACGGGGGGGAGGGGCTTCGCGGCGCGGCACCTCGTGGAGATGCTGCTGCGGTCGAGGGAGTGGTCCGTGCGAGTCGTCGATCTCGCCCCCTCCATCAAACTCGACCCCTACGAAGAAGAGGAGGAGGATGGCGTCCTACGCTCCGCCCTCGCCTCCAGCCGCGCCGTCTACGTCGCGGCCGATCTCCGCAGCAAGGCCCAAGTCGTCAAAGGTGGTTGTGACACATTGTCTCTGAGCCTTTCTTTCTTTCCTTTTCCATCATCTCTACACCCATCTGCCCCCTTTCCACTACCAATAGAGCCTTAAGACTGTAGCGGAGGGGCCGCAGCTGCTGCTCCTTCCTCTGCACATTCAGGTGGCTGTGAGGGGAGGGATAGAAGAGGAAGAAGAAGGGAGAGGGGGAGATGCTAGATGTTGTTGGTGCTGCTGTGGCTGCTCCTCCATCTCTCAGTCTACGTTCTAGAAGGAAGAAGAGAAGGAAAGAAAAACAGGAGAATCAAGGAGAAAGGAAATGGAAGAAGGGTTGCTGCCCTTGCTACTGTAGAACAAGGGGAGAAGAAGATAATTCAAGAACTCTCCTCAAGGTAGGGACAGTTGTTCCTTTTTGGAAAGACTTTGTCTTGGTTCCTGTGGTATATGTCAATGCAAGAATAGGGGTTTGAGGTTCTGAGCATATTGCATGTAGATGATGACCTTGCATGTAGGTTTACATGCTTGCATTGGGGGAAGCAAGGGGTGGCACCTAATTAGTTCGTGGTGACATGTTAGAAGCCTTAATTCATGTGGTGATGTACGTAAAATCGTCTGTACGAATCATACATTTGATGCATAAGGTGTAGGAAAGGTTAGCATGGGATTAGAGGACCCAAGATAGCAATTTCTTGCATAAATGGTTTATTGTTGGCATGATTTAATGTCAGTTTTCCAAAACTAATGTTAAATATGTTGATGTTTGGCCTGGCAGGCCATAACCTGCAAACCCAACATTAGTTATGGCAAAACTAATGCCATTTTGCCTAACAGAGAATTTTGGCTGCATGAATGAAGGTTTTGACCGTTATAAATGATGCTTAAGCCCAACCTAACTTTTAGGGGCATGCATTATCATAGAAATCTTGGTATTCAAATGATCATAGGCTTAAATCATGATTCATGAGTTAAATCTCTGAAGTTAGGTTATGATCGCCTTGCATGTTGTATTTGAGCATTCTGCTTATAATTAGAGCATGGCATGTAAGTAATGTGGTATGGATGAGTTTTGATGAATACACATAGTATGTATCCTCTGTGATGTCAGGACAGACATTTGTGCACTGTAATGATTGATAGGGTTGGGTAAGGAGGGATGGTAACTAATCCTTTATATTAGGAAGTAATATGGCACACTGGAAAAGGCTACGTGGGAAAAATTTCTAACCAACCAACAACATAGGAAGAACAAGGCTATAAAATGGAATATCCTTCAATTAGAACTAATGCTATAGCATGGCTTAGAATTTAGGCCCTTAAGCGTAGAGGTAACATTGGATCTAGTGTAAAGGTAAGTACTAGTGGCTATATTTATGCTTGGGTATGGCCGGATGGGCAAGCATTTACATACCAAGAGTATGCTAGAGAATGTAATAGAAGGATCCACCAAGGATGTGATAAATAACCAGTTAGACTATATGGTTAAGGGGTCAGAGACTGTGATTGACCTGCCTGTGATGAGTAGTGTTGATGGATGAACTGAGACGGAGAAGCTATGAAGAAGCGAATCCGGAATTGGATGGTTCTTGATTGTGGTGGTTTGTCCAGGACTGACAACTAGGACTTATATCACGAGGGTATTGAGGTGATAGCCCTATTGGTGCCTAAAAATGTAGGTGACATTGGGTATCTTAAGGGAGTGGAGCATTTTTTTGAGATGGGAGTGAGCAAGAATGTCAAGATTGAGGTATTCTTGAGAATAACTTTCCTGAATACATGTCTGTACATTGCTTCTAGTGGGAGCTGAAGATTTCAAGCATCTATCTATTCCCATTTCCAAGGATCTAGAAAATGGAAAGAACATGCGCTTGAGCGATAGCTTTCTAGAGATCTCCAAGTGGATAGCAGAGGGTAGCTCCTGTAAGGTTCTACTCCAGTGGCATAAAGTCAACGCTCTCTCTAGGGGGTAAGCGGGGAAGTCTTACTCATAAGCTATGGGTACACGTTATTACTTCCCTGGCTAAAGAGAGACCGTAAGTATGGTGGGAAGGATTCGATGAGATTGCGTTAAACTTTGAGAGAAGATTCTAGATGATGTGATCTGAAAGGTGAGGGTGTGAACAAATCTTATTATTAATTTTTTTTGAAGAGTAACAGGATGGCTACCATAGGTTAGTAGCCATCCAAAAAGCCACCTTCATTCCTTTAACCAATAGAATACAGATGCTTCCTAACTTGTGTTTAGAAATGGCACAAGGAGAAAGCATCCCTTACAATTATTAGCCCACACCCTTCCTCCTTAAAGATAGTTCAATTCCTCTAAATCCAACTGCTCCATAATACTGCTGCAAGTTGGATGCAAACTTCTGCATCGGTCCAAGTCGTACCTAAACTCTCTCCAAAACTCCACGTTGGAGCCATGTGGAATGCAAGGAATGTCAAGGCCTTGGAAGACCTCCTTGGTAAAGGCATATTTCAAGAATAGGTGCCTCTTCCTTACAAAGCATGAAGTGTCCTATTTTGGCTAATCAAAGGGTTATCAGGTTCAGATATATTTGTTTTTTGGTCGCTTAAGTGTAGCTCTCTTTGTGTAATTTTAGGAAAATGTTGTAATTATTGGTGGTCAAAGCACCGACTTGAACTAGGTGAATTGAAATTGGTATGACAATTAACTGCTAATGGAGTAGTATTCGATGAGCTTGCTTTAATGTTACTATTTAATTGTGCTATAGAAAATGTGGTCATGCTTATGAAATTGCTTATCTTGAAATGTATGGTTATATTGCTTGACTACATAAAATAGGCAACCTTGACCAATCAGGTATGTTAATAACTTTATTTACACCCGTTAACTTACTTCTAGATTGGGTGAGGAGTTTCGGGGCGTGACATCATTTGCTTTTGTTGTCATGCTCATGGACACCAGGCTTGGGAGCATAGGGGCTTGGTTCGCTTTCTATGATGTAGAGGGTGGGCTAACATTGTGTCTCTTGTAAGGCGGAGGGAAGTCACAAGGTGGTCTCGTCCAAGAGGAGATAGACAAGAGGACGTGTTGAGAGATAAGGTGCGTTGTTGTGGTACATTTAGTACCACATAGTAGAATGAAGAAGTGTGGTGTGTGTGGGAACTTATAAATAGGCTATTGTATCCCCATTTGTTTCTTTGAGAAGAATAGAATAATCTCACCCTATCAGGGCCTTCTCCCGTGATTTTCTCCCCACTCTTCATGAGTGGGGTTTCCACGTAAATCCAAATGTTTTGTATTGTTTATGTCTTTGATATCTTGTTTTCACTTATCTATATTATTTAACATGACGATTAGATCTTTGTCATTGGATTTTAAAGAGACATTGAAGCCCATGGTCACCTACCATTGTGGAGAATTTTCATGTATTGGAGTGTTGCTTGGTGGGAGATGCATCGGTGGTTGGCTTGTCATTGAAGGGGGTAGAAGGGATTTGGGAAGAGGCAAAGACACATGAGAGCCAACGGTGGCACAGGGGATAGTGGGGAAGTTTTATTTTTCTTTTTAAATATTTTTGGAGGCAAAAGGAAGGTTGCTCGAGACTAGCAGCCACCCACACTTTTATTTTAAAAATAAAAGAAGCTTACATTATGAGTAGACCACACACCACCCATCAAGAAATGACTTGGCTCTCACCACAATACTCTCTACATACGGTTTGTTGTTATCAAACACAGCACTATTCTTCTGAAGCCAAAGTGCCCAAAGTAAATAGAGTGAAGCTACTCATTCTTTGTTCTCGAGAAGTTTCTTTTTATGTTTCATTCTTGCAAAGTGATCTGCTTGGCAGTTTTGGAAATGTTGTTGGGAAGTGGCTCTGGTGGTCAAAGTTTGATGGTGCCACATTGGTGGAGGTACCTTAGAAGTTGATTGCTTGTGTTGACTTTAAGGGCATTCTACTTAAGTTGTGGTTAGAGCTCATATAGGCACCATCTACCTCATTTGGTCAATAACGGAATTATGAAGTTCTTGGTATATATGCTAGTGATCTCTCTCATGTTGGTGTACAAGTAGTGGTCTCTACATCAAAGGAGGTCCCCATGGTGGTGGTTTTGCATGGGATGGGAGGGGGGCATTAGTTGTGTAGGTCCACTATTATGGAATAGATTGAGGGCCTCTATTCTATACGACTATAATAGTAAGAAGTGGAGGGCCCAAGAAGGTGGAGAGGACCACATTGAGGGTATGGAGATTGAATGTTGTCAAAGTAGCACCGGAGAAGGTTGAGCAACATGCAACAGAGTAGCGACTAGCTAAATTTGGATTCTAGAAAGAATTTTGAATAGGGCAACTCCTAATGTCTTGCAGCGGTAGTAAGGCAATACAAAGTCTAGCAGCTGTTCCTCGTCGATTAGGTGTTGAAATCTTAGGGAGTGAAGATGTGAGATTTATGGAGGAGCCCTTCCTTCTTCAAGTTGGTGTGTGTGGAGAGAGGAGGGAGAGTGAGAGAGAAGTCGACATAGAAGAGAGGAAGTTAGTGTGGAAGAGAGAGAGAAGTGGGAGTTCTTGTATGTGGAAAATAATTTATTGCAACTCAAAGAAAAACAAGTGGTTTGGTCTTTATTGAAAGAGAACCAAATCCAATCACAATCCTAAATAATTTTGGAATTGCAAATCTTATTTCCTAAACAAACTCAAGCAGACTAGGATTTTAATAGGCTCAATAAGTTCTTATGTTTTTATTGTTGAAGAACAAAGGGGCAGAGGCATGATGAATGTAGACCCATTGCCTTATTGAATGCCATCTACTTGATTGTGGTGAAGGTTTTGGTACATAGGTTGAGGGGAGTGTTAGCGGGGTTGTTTCTCAGGTGCAGACAACTTTTGTTCCAGGTAGAAACATTTTGGGCAGATGTGTTGCAGCTTTGGAGATTCTTGCTTATTGGAGGGAGAAGAAGATGGCGTTTCCGTAGAAGGTT
Source organism: Thalassia testudinum (assembly GCA_037157565.1). Classification (NCBI taxonomy): domain Eukaryota; kingdom Viridiplantae; phylum Streptophyta; class Magnoliopsida; order Alismatales; family Hydrocharitaceae; genus Thalassia; species Thalassia testudinum. The sequence goes on from JAZHRO010000030.1 coordinate 43,754,218, forward strand.
TATTTTGGGAAGGCTTATGACTTGGTCTAGTGGTCCTTTCTTTTGGTGCCCATGATTAAGTGGGGTTTTCCACCTCTTTGGGTCGAGTGGATGAAGCGGTGTGTCACAAAGATTTCTTTCTCCATTCTTATCAATGGCAATCCAGGAGGTGGTTGGATCCAGCCGAGGAGAGGTGTTAGATAGGGTTGTCCTTTGGTGTTGATGCTATTTGTTTTGACGGCTGATGGTCTGGCGAGGTTGTTGATTAAAGCTTGTAAGAGGAATCTGATTAGGAATTCTCTTTGGATGACAGATGTGTAATTCCCATGCTTTAGTATGCTGATGACATTTTATTCTTCGTGGAGGGCTTTGAGGCAGAGGCGAGGAGGATACATATTTTGCTAGAGCTATTTTGGGAGGTGTTAGGACTGCAAATAAACTTCTCAAAATCAACTTTTGTCCCCTTCTAGATATCTGTTGTTGAGGCCACCAGATGTAGCTTGGCTCTAAGCACATAGGAGGGATCTTTACCTATTTTGTATCTGAGTCTTCCCGTGATGGATAGATAGATATTCATGTAGGATTGGACCCCCATGGTAGAAAGGATTGAGGGGAAATTGGCGGGGTGGACATCTGGGATTCTTTCCAAGGGAGGGAGGTTGGTGATCCTCAAGGTAGTGATGTCTTCTATTCTTTCCTACTTTACTTCTGTTATGAAGTTATCGTAGTAGATTAAAAAGAAGATTTTGAACCTGATGAGGAACTTTTTCTGGATGAACTATGGGGCGGTTGGGAAGGAGGTGAGGTTGGTGGCTTAGGAGATGTGTAAGACCGTGAAGGAAGGGGGCTTGAGAGTTAGAGAATTGGGGAGAATGAATGATAGTTTCTTAACTAAGTGGATTGGTAGATTGCTTGAGAACATGGAGGGCCTCTTGGGGAAGATCTTATATGCATGTTATGGCAGCCTAGTGCATTGGGATCTCCTGTTTTCTCTTTTGTGGGATAGCTTCTTACTTTCTTAGGGGTCTTTCTTTAGTGACACCCAGGGTGCATAGTTTTTTTGTTCCTGTTGTTGGCTTAGGTGACTTGTTCATATTTTAGTTGGATGATTGGATAGGTTAGGGGAGGTTGTGTGACTGGTTTCCTAGGTTATTTGCGCTGGCCACGGGTAGGGAGGCTAAAGTGGTGACGTTTATGAGAGTTGTTGCTCGTCTTTTTTTGGGAACTTGTTAGGCCATAGGATACAGGAGGTTTAGGCTTTGCTGCAGGAGTTGGAGGGTTTTTGGCTGGAGGATGGTGTAGATGCTTTCTTTTGGGAGGAGGGGGATTTCTCGATTAGAGATGCTTATAGAAGGTTGGGGAGTGGACGTTTGTGGATGGATATAGACTTCATTAAAGACTGCAGCCAGATTTGGCTGACAGCTTGTCCACTTAAAGTGAAGATATTCGCTTGGCTGCTCAGGAGAGGTAGACTTATGACAAGGGTGTGGAGGGCTAGGTGGGTGTCTGAGGGGGATAAAGGATGTCCTCTTTGTCTCGGGGCAGATGGGGATGTCTATCACTTGTTTTTTCACCGCCCCTTTGCTAGTTAGATATGGAGTCACTTTGATGTAGGGTGGTGGATGCATGCTACTTTTGATGACTTTTGGAGGTGTTTTAGGAGTGGAAATTGAAATGGTGGCTAGATTGTTTTTAGGTTGAAGGAGAGGGTGCGACCCCTGGCTGTTCTCTGGGGCATTTGGTTGGGAAGAAATGCAACCCCTTTCAAGGGGTAGCGTCGTTATGTTGAGAATTTTGTTACTTCATCTCTTCTTTGATTGGCCTTTAGAGCTCCAATTTGTAATATGGCCTTCTTGAATTTTTATTAATATAGTTGCTGGGTGGTAATCGATCGGATAACCACCCTTTCCCTATATTTTTTTTGAAAGGGGGAAAGGGTGGTCATTCAGAAGATAACTACCCAAGAAATCTATTAATCAACAACCAAGAAAATGGCAAGCATTACATAGGGGAGGTCGAAACATTCATAAAGATGGAAATACAAGAAACAAAATTTTCCAGATAAGGCTGCAGTCCTTTGAAGATAGCTGCATTTCTTCCAAGCCATAAGCCCCATAGAATCGCTAAAACATTGGCCCTCTCCTTCTTAGTCCTGTAGGTATTGGGCTCTCCATTTGAATTACCGCTTCTAAACGATCTCCAAAATGCCTCTTGACCATGGTTTGCTATCTAAGAGATGCGAAAGTGCTCCCAGATCTAGGTTGAGAAAGGACATTCAAAGAACAAGTGTGAGGAGTCTTCATCCACTCCTTGACACAACAGGCAGGTTTTATCTCCTTTCGGTAACCATTTCGCTCTTCTAACTCTTGTCATTAGTGAGGATACAAAGGTGTTGGGGCCTTGGTCTCTTGGAAGGTGACCTCTCTTACGTGGTGGTTGAAGGTGAGATGCTGATTGGGAAGTGCCTTCCCTCTAAGGAAGTCCTTTGCTTTGGGGGGTGTGCATGCATTGTTTCCTTCAGCGAGATCGTTGATGAGAAGAGACCAATCCTCACGATGGAGGGTCATGGGCTTACATTTGTCGAAATGGTGGCTGGAGGAGGGGCGACGGCTGGTGGAGGTCTTGGACCGCTGACGGGGAGGACATTAGCGGCGAGCGAACTTGATGGGCAGGGCGGGGGCCCTGGTGGTCAGCGGGTAGCGAGCAACAACGCGAATCCAGGATGGCCAGCGCCTGATTTAGAAGCCTAAGCAACAATCACAACTGGTACCCTTGTCGAATTTTGAAATTTCAAAAAGGAACTGTGGACACTGATTGCATGGTGGGCGACTTTCCAACTTTGGATGAATGTCCATTTTTGGAAAACAACAAGAAAAGGTTTCTCAAACGCACGTGCAGGGGAATTCCTGATTCTTAAACAGATCCACGCTTGGTGAGTTGATTCGACCTAGTAAATGTGGTCCAAAATTTTCAACATTTAAGGTAGGAGGCCCTTTGTCCGCCAAAGATGTTGTGATGCAAGATGATCGTGTGACAATTGCGACGAGGGACCAGGAATCCGCTGGTGCTAGGATGCTGTGGGAGGATGTTGCTGATGACCGTACTTGGCTAATTGTGGATGGTGTGTCAGGTGGACTCCGGTCCCATGCTTGGGTCCGAACGCGGTGAGTTCGCCCCTGACACACTATTTCCGGAGATTTCTTGTTATCGCTTTCAACAAGAATCTGCTCCTCGTGCCGCCTTTCTTAACTTTGAATAAGAACTTGGAACGCCGATCTTCTTTGGTTCTATCTTTGTTGGACGGCACATGGAAGAGGAGCAACAACGAATATCGTGTGAAACGGAATTGAAGGAGGATCTCCTAAGGCATGTTGACGTACCTGAAGATGCGACTTTTGATGTGGGGAATAGGGGACGGCAGGACAATATGAAGGCACATGACCAATCCGTTTCGAGGAGTTCTTCAAGCAAATCTTCATCATGTCCAAAAGTTATCTCCCAAAACATCGTTTAGTGCTTAGTTCTTGCTACAAGCGAAAGAGATCTGCCAAGAAGATTTCAAGCAAAGGAAACGTCGAGGCTGGCATGGAATGCATGTGCGATGTTGATGATCATGTGGCCAAAGTTGTTGGTGTAAAGAAGGTGCACAAGGGTGGGGTTGCTCATCTTCCTCATGATTAAAGTCCTCTCGTGGAACGTGCATGGCCTTTGGGAGGGGAGCTGGAGGGCGATTTTGAGATCTCTCTAGGTGGAAAATTGACATTGTCATCTTGTAGGAAACACATCTTGACGACTTGACTACTCAAATTAAAAACAACACTTGTGGTGACAAGTATTCCAACTTTTTGGAGGTGAATGTGGAAGGGAGATCGGGTGGAATCCTTATCTTATTGACCGATGATGCGTTTGATCTTTAGTCCTCTCTATTGGCGGGGAGAGTTGGCACAACAGTTTTGATTAGGAAGAAGGATGATTTTTGCTTTGTAGTGTTAGGGGTGTATGGCCCATGCGATGATTCAACTAGACCCATATTTTGGGAGGAGGTCGAGCAGGCTAGTGGTTTTGTGGATGATAGGTCGTGGTTGCCGGGAGGAGATTTTAACGCTACTCTACATTTGGACGTTAGACTTGATGGAAGGACATGGCATCATTGGATTTTCAGCGTGTGATACATGACCTTGAGTTGGTGGATTTGCCCATCTATGGTGCACGATACATGTGGAGCAGTGGGAATGGTTCGACATCGTGCATTGATAGATTTCTGTGTAATGTTTCAATAGCGAAGTCTTTTCATGGAGCAGAGGTGACGGTGTGTGATCATCCATTTTCTGATCACACGCCCATTATGTGGTCCAGCAATGGGGTGGTAAATTTTTCTACTTATTTTTAGTTGTGCAAATCTTGGTTGAAGGAACCCGATTTCAGGGAGATGATTCTGGAGGTGTGGTCTTCTACGCCTACTTCCTTCTCGGTTGCCAGAACAGTGGCAAGATTAGGGCAGTTAGGCAAGTAATGATTGATTTCAAACGGGATCTCAGTAAGCGTAGGGTTGAGAGGAAAAATGAAGCACTAAAGAAGATATTTGAAATGGATAGGCAGGAAGAAGAAGCCCCCTTGTCTACTCTTGACAAGGATGAACACAGGAGAATGCAATCTATTGTTTTAGAGGAGGATCACAAAAAAGAATTGGATTGGAGACAGAAATCGAAGGAATTATGGCTTAAGGAAGGAGATGCAAATACTAAGTTTTCCACTTGGTAGCCAGTAATAGAAGAAGGCATAACATGATCAACTCCTTAGATGTGGGTGGCATCACTTTGAGGTAGAGGGACCAGATTTGTGAGGTCTTTAGATGGCATTATCATGATTTCAACCGGAGACAGGCTTGTGATGACTGGCATTTGGGCTCCTTGGTGTTGGACCAGGTGAAGGAAGAAGCAAAGAGGGATCTTTTAAAAGAGGTGGGTAATGAAGAAGTCTTGGTGGCACTTAGAAGCTTAAAAGCTGAGGGATCCCTAGGTCTTGATGGTTACAAGTCCTCTTTTTCAAGGAGATGTGGGCCGTGATTGGGACATATTTGGTGGCTTTGGTAAGGAAGTTTGTGGACGATAATAGGGGCTTTAACAAATTAAATCAATTTTGTTTGTTCCTTTTGCCAGAAAAATTGGAGCTATCTGAAGATGATTTTAGGTGCATTGCTTTATCAAATGTAGTTTATTTGTTGGTGGCTAAGGTGTTAGCAAATAGATTGTGTCTGGTTATGCCTGACATTATATCATCGTAGTCGGTCTTCATCAAGGGGCGATCCCTGCAGGATTCCTTCATTTTGGTCGAGGAGATGGTGGGAGCTTGGAAGAGGAGGGGCTCCTAGGCTTTCCTTTGGAAGGTTGACTTCTCCAAAGGTGTGTGACTCAATCTCTTGGAGATATTTATGGGGTGTTCTCAGGAGGAAAGGATTTCCTGAGATATGGGTACAGTTAATGAAATGCTGTGTCACTACGTCATCTTTCGCTGTAATGGTGAATGATAGATCAAGTGGGGCATGGATTCAGCTCCAAAGGGGGAGTGCGACAGGAGTGTCCTTTGGCACTGTTCCTAATACTTTAGCAACTTTGGCATTCAGGGCTTGTAGCAGTAATTTGTTCCAAGGTTTCACCTATCAAGGTGATGGATCTTTGCTTACGCCACTTCTACAATATGTGGATGACACAATCTTCATTCAAGGAGGAGTTCCTGTGGCAAAACACATCTCCTCTGTGGCGAGAATTTTTGCCTCAATTTCAGGCCTGAAAATAAATAGAGTGAAGTCTATTCTTGTCCCCTTTTCCTTCAACCTCGCGGAGGTTGAAGATATTGGGCATGTCTTGGAGATGTTGGTGGGCCAACTACCAATCAAATATCTTGGGCTCCCCTTCAAAGGAGAAAAGTTCTCTTTGTCAAATTGGAGCTGTGTGGTGGAGAAGATTTGGAAAAGATTATCTACTTGGAGTGGTAGACTGTTATCAAGAGGTGGGAGGATGGTGTTATTAAAGTCCATCTAGTCTTCCATCCCGATTTTCTTCTTATCTATGTTTAAGCCGCCAAAGAAAATTATCACCTAATTGGAGTTGATAAGGAAGATATTCTTCTAGAAGGGCGCTGAACATGAAGGCAAATTTGCTCAATTGGTCTCATGTAAGGAAATTTGTACACCCAAAAAAGATGGGGGATTGGGTGTACGTGCTTTGGAGGCTTTCAATGAGGCTCTATTGATGAAATGGACTGTTAAAATAGGCTCTGGTGAAACGTCCATGGTCTCCACCATTATCAAAGACTCTGACGACATGAACATGAACCTTAGTGACATGGTCGGCGTAAGACGAGGTATGTTGGCCTTTTGGTAATCAGTTCAACAGGTGTTGGAGAAGAATTGTTATGAGTTTGAACCATCCTTGGGCGATGGAAAATCATTTAAATTCTTGTTTGATAAATGGTGTGATGCGGGGCTGTTCTCGCAATTGTTTCCAAGAGTTTTTCATCTTGTAGGAAACGTAAATGCAACGGTTGAAGTGATGTGGGATATCCAACGTGGAACGTGGGATTTTCAACTTCCAGCTGGGCTATCTGATCAGTCATTTGCTGAATTTGAGCAACTAGTACATCACATTTCAGACCTACAACCGAAGGAAGGACAACCGGACTGCTTTCTATGGAAGGAGGGAAGATTAATAGTTAAAAAAGCCTATGAAAAGAGCCTTCCAACTGCAGCAATTTCAGATTTGATACAATCTGATTGTCGCATAATCTAGAAGTGTCATCTTCCATTAAAGATAAAATTATCCCTTTGATTTTTGCGAAGGGAGCGATTGATCACTAAGATAATGTCGAAGAGGTGGTATGATGAGGTTGACTCAAAGTGCACTTTATGTGGTCGGATGGAGGAGGATGTAGAACACCTATTCTTCAAATGTGACTTCTCTAGGGATGTTTGGGATCGTCTCCAACTCCGCACTTCCAATTGTGATGGTGTGGTGGTCAACAACTCTTCTGGAATTCATTCCGTGATCACTATAGCCTTGATGTGATGAGATGGATCACGGTGATAGTGGCATTGTGGTCCATATGGTTACAAAGGAACGGTGCTACTTTTAGATATGAACGGAGTTGGGTGGATAATGTTGTGAGGGAGACAATTTTTTGTCTGAATTTTGGCAACAAAACATGTAAGTCCGTTCATTTTTCATGATTAATACATTTTCTGGATGATTATCTATCTTCAGTAAGCTTTCTTCTTTCTTAAAAAAAGAAAAAACTCTTGTCATCTACCTCTCTTTCCTGAGTAGTCATGTAAAAATTTTTATTTTCAGCGGACATGACGTGGACCAAATAAGCTTGCAATCCCTTTGAAACAGAAAATTAGTGCCTGCTCCTCCATCTCCCAGCCTCCCATGTGCCTTCTTGATAGAAAATTCTACGTCATTCCACACAAAAACATCAGCCCCCCTTGAAATCGACATTCTTCCAACTCTTGCTAGAGCCTCTGGAGCTTCAAAATCCTTTGGTTGGAAAGGTTTCCCACAAAGGTTGGATACCAGGAATTATCCCAACAGTCGCTCACCTTGGCTAACTTGTCCGCAGCCAGCGTGAAGAGCCTCGAAAATCAGTCCCGAAGCTTTCATTGCCTCGTCTAGTCATTTGCCCAAAATCGAAATGAATCACCTACACCCACGACTGGGGAGAAGGAATCCTATATGTTGGGCATAACCCTCGACAGTCTCGTCAGGAAGTGAGAAGCCCCAAACTCTGGCTGGCCTAGCAGATCCCAGCTCTTAACTGTTCCATAGCAAGCCTCGAAAACCTTTCCAACCATATCTTGCCTGCGGCCCAAGAGACGATCAATCCATTTTGTTGGGAGGCTATCATTCATCTTCCTGAGGTCTCTAACTCCTAAACCCCCTTCCTCTAGAGGCTTGGAAACATCTTCCCAAGAGACCAATCTAGCTCCCTTGGCTGTCGACCCATAGTTGGTCCAGAAAAAATCCCTCATGAGGGCAAATATCTTCCTCTCAATTTTTTGTGGCAATCTTAGGATCAAGGCGAAATATGCAGGCATCACAGCCAATACTGCGTTCACAAGAACTAGTCTCTCACCTCTGGAAAGAGTCTTGGAAGCCCAGCCTATCAACCTTCTTTCTATCTTTTCTATTAGAGATCTCCAATCCTCTCCATGTACTCGGCTATCTGACAAAGGCAAGCCCAAGTAGGAGATTGGGAGTGAACCCATCGCTATGCGTAGACGTGAACTGCAGGCAGTGAATTATTGTGCGGTCATGTGGAAAGGTATAAAGATGGATTTGGAGTAGTTGAGCTACAACCTCGAAGCTTCTCCAAATAATTCCAGAAGAATCCACACCTTCTTTGCCTTGTTTTTTGACCCTTCAACAAAAAAATAGGGTGTCATTTGCGTATTGTAACACTTGGATCTACCCACCATCTCCTAAAGAGAAGCCGCTAAAGAGGTTTCCTTCTGTAGCTCTGGTCGAGGCTCTCGCTAGAGCATTTGCAGCGAGGACAAAAAGCAGTAGGGCTAAGGGGCAACCTTGCGTAACTCCCTTGCTGGGTTGAATCCATCCACCCGTTGGGTTGCGATTGACTAGGATAGAGAAGGGCATTGTTGTTACACACCTCTTCACCCATTCCACCTATTTAGGGGGAAAACCCCTTTTGATTAAGGAGGCCCATATGAACGACCACTGAATGAAGTCATACGCCTTACTGAAATCAACTTTCTAAAGGAAAGCCTTCGTCTTCATCCTCCTCCAAAAAGACAAGATCTCTGATGCCACCACATATCTGTCAAGTATACTCCTCCCGGGAACAAAAGCCACTTGCATCGGTGCCACAATCTCATTAAGGACCCTTCTCAGTCTATTTGCAAGGACTTTTGTGACAATGAGATAGATGGCATTGGAAAGCGCGATAGGCCTGTACTCTTCAATCACCTCAACACCCTCCTTTGGAAGTAAGAACATGTATAATTTGTTCAATCTATTGAAGCCCTGAATTCCCTCAGCAAATTGGTTGGGCACCTACATCACATCTTCTTTAACAAACTCAATCAAACCAAATCAATAATTCCTAAATTCACTCCATTCTCATTTGGACTCTAATTAACCAATCAAAGAAACAACTTGACTTGGCTTGGAAGCCAAAACTCACGCACACACATAAACACACGCATGCACATAGATGTGTTCACATGCTCAAATGGGCCCACTGACTTTGCCATGTGACATTGCCACAGGGCTTATTTCCACACCTTAACATGCCTCCTCAAGTCGAGCTTGGAGAGGGTAAAGACTTGCATGAACTTTTGTAAGGCTAGTCGCTTCACCAATGGAATTCACAATCCTCATTCATGCATGCTTCTGAATATTCATTGAACACATTTTTTGGTGCAATTGTAAGTTCTTTTGCTACCTTAGTAGTCGTTGCTTCTTTGACAACCTCGGAAGTTGCTATAGTTGTAGTCATCTTCTCTTCTTCTTTGAGTAATGCCTGTATCTTCTTTAAATCTGTAGATGTAAATGGGCCCATATAATTTGCCTTGTCCCACTTCTTCGCCTGAATTCTCTCATGATTTTCAGGTGCGCTCTCCAAGATAACATGACGTTTGTAGATGATTTGGACCTCTACGTCAGTCATAACTGCAACTTAGGTGGTTTTTGTGCCTCTTTTTGTACGCCCAGGAGTCAAGTGCTAGAGCTCGGTGTTCCTCAATACATGAGAGGTTCACGCACCTCCTGAACTTTAACTTTGAGGTCTCTGTGTCACTTCTTGAATGCTTCAGAACCAATTCTTTGCTTGGCTTTCCCGAGTATGTGAGAGGTTTGTACGCCTCAAACACGAATTTTGGCTTAGCTCTTGACCTTTAACTTGGCTCTATGCAACAATGCGTGGAGAGAGAGATTGCCTTCTCTTTTCCATACGTGTGAGGTCAATAGGCTCGAATGGCCTGCTTTGAAACCATGTGAAGATTTAAGATGCGTGGAGCCTTTCCTTCTTCAAGTTGGCATGCATGAAGAGAGGAGGAAGAGAGAGAGAAGTCAGCGTTGAAGAGAGAGGGGGGAGTTCTTGTTTGTGGAAAATAATTTATTGCAACTCAAAGAAAAACAAGTGGGTTTGATTTCTATTTAAAGAGAACCAAATTCAATCACACACCTAATCACAATCCTAATTAATTTAGGAATTGCAAATTCTATTTCCTAAACAAACTCAATCAAACCAAATCACTAATTCCTAAATTGACTCAATCCAAATTTGAACTATAATTAACCAATTAGGCTATGTTTGGCACATGTATTAAAACACAATTCATTGGGATAAAACATTGTTCACATAGGGATAAAATCACTATTGATGGGTTTTGGGGAGAACAAATCATTTTAATTAACATCCTAATCAAACCATCTCATTACATCACATCAATACCAATATATATTAAAATATATCCACTTTAACACACTATGCCTATTAAAATATATTTACTATATTACATCAACCTATTTATACCTATATCTTAATATTAAACAAATATCCATTAACATTACATCACAACATCAATCATTTTATCCCATTACTTATTCTCAAACTATAACCAAACAACCCTCTTCATTTATCCCTACAATACTTTATCTCTATGTTATCTCTCTGCCAAATGTAGTCTTAAAGAAACAACTTGACTTGGCTTGGAAGCCAAAACTCACACACACACACACACACACAAACACATGCATGCACGCACATGCGTTCACGCCCAATATGGGCCCATTGACTTTGCCACGTGACACTACCATGTGGTTTATTGCCACACACTGATAAGGAGAAACAAGGATTTTGAGGAAACTGCGGTTGGAGTTCCAATCCATTGCGATGTCATATCCCTGGGATTATACGTGTCATTAGCCATGTGCACAACGCATGACTTTGATACCCAAGCTTTGTTGTATCTAATTTTACTTTTTAAATTTCCTTACATTAGCATATGATAATTTTTTATTTTAATCAAGATCTTTGCATTTGGCCCCTATTAATTTTAGGTTCCATTCTATAAAGGTTTTTCCTTTTTTTATGTAAATTCTTACAAATATAATTACTAAATAAATTGTGTTGGAGAAAATAATGTCTCTTGTCATTAAAAAAAACCCTACCTTCCTTTATATAGAGAGTAAAGTTAACATATTATACAGTAAATCCAATAGAACTAGGAAATAGTAAACATGAATATAAATAAGACTAGGACTCTCAAACTTAACTAAATTAGGACTTTTCACTAATTATTTCTAATACTCACACTGTCTCTTAAGTTGGAGCATGTATAAATCACACTTATTATAATAGACAAAATTTGACTCCCCCTAATGTAGACATTCGGAGGAGTAGGTAGGTAGTAGAATGAAGGAGCAAGTAGGTAATAGAGACCGGCAGACAATCAATAGTAGTCGATCCTAAGTAGAGGTAGTAGTAGGGATGGGAGAGGAGCCTTACTCAAATCTCCCACCAGTCATCAACTTCTGTAGTTAAGCTAGTTGGTGGATTGAAAGGTTTAGCACCTTGATCAGTAGAGGTAGTAGGGGTTAAGGTTGTAGCAATTCCTATAGCAATAGTAACAGTAGAGGAGGATGGATTGCTCCTTACTAGAATCTTAGATACTTCAGCCCTGCAGTAGTGAACTATATAGGAGACTGTTATTTTTTGAAATAGACGAAGGGTCCTCGAATTCCTTGCTTGCCACGGAGCACCTCCATGATCATAGCTACGGCCACTCTCTGATGCCGAGTTAATGATGACTGGATATAGACTGTCACCATACACCACTACAAGCCTATATGCGTATGGGCAAGTCCAGGGGATTTGAACCCGGCACCCCGCATAGGGAGGACTTTATGGGGACGGGCGGCACCAACTATGCTGGCCTATTAACCCCAATATAGGAGACTGTTATGATGCAATCTCAAATGTAGGATTCTGAATAGACATCTGATTAGCCCAAGTAGTCTTGCCAAACTTTTCCCAGCACTTCTTAGATAGATGGTTCGTTCATTTGCAATGAATGTAAGGAGAGTAGATACTGTTGGGGGAGAGATTGAATCGAATGGTTCGATCCAAGCCTTGGTAGCATTATAGAAGCATGAAAATCAATCGTTTAAAATTTTTCTTTGATTTAATAATCGACTCGACGCCCAAAAATCGAATAATGAATGTCGAGAACAATAACGACCTATGTAATCGGAACTACATGGGAAGATCTAGTATTTTCCCATTCTAGGTTCCCCAGGAGTAACGAAGTATATTTATGGGGTAACGTAGCACAAGACCCCTAGTGTTGTGTCTTCTCAAATAAGTCTCAGCCTTGTGGGATGCCCTTCATGATAGGTGGATGAGATCCTTTGCATTGAAAATACTCAATCCCTATACATCATGTGAACTCCTTTGCGGTCCCCAAGGCGACGAGCACCTGAAAGTTCCTTTAAATTCAGCCTATTGAGGATTCCAAATCCTTAACACAGATCACATGATGTCTGGTCCTCTTACCAGACGTCCAAAAGCCTCTCTAGACTTCTTCCTGAGGTCTTGGAAGTCCAGAATTCAAGAGATCTGGATGTCCAGAGTAGTTCCTAGACGTCTGCTAGTGCCTTAGGACATCTCTTGAGGTTCTTGGATGTCCAACAATTGAGACGAACGTGGTGGCAGGTCTCTCCTTTCTTTCTCGGTGGAGTTTGGTTGCACACACTTAGGGATTGATCAGGGTATCCTATTAAGCCTTTGGGAGATATTTATAGGGATCCAACTATTCCTAATATGGCTGTGGCTGTTGGATCAAATCCAATGGCTAGGGATTAATCCTAATTGAATTTTGCAACAATTGCCCTCCAATTAACTTGGGGATTTAGGTAAGGTTTGTAAAAAGAAGGCGAGGATAATGAGCTTGGCGATGAAGGTGGTGGAGATCTCATGCGATCGCATAAAGCGGAGATCCGATCACAGTCAGTGCGCCACCAAGGATGATGGCGACGAAGGCACCTCTTTTCTCAGCTACAAAGGCGGGAGGATGAGGTGCATGATTTTGGGTTTGATTGTGCCCTAAGAGGTGAGGTCGAAGGATCTTCTTTTAAATTTGTGTGTAGTTGGTTGGAGTTATAAAATAAAAAAAGAAAAAAAAGAGAGGAAACAAAGGTATGAAGAGTAAAAAAAAGAAAAGAGAGAAAAAAGGGGAAAAAAGGTAAAAAAATGTTTAAATTAAAGAAAAGAGGGGGAGAAGCTCTTTTCTTTGTGATATTTTTGTTAGTGGCACAAAAAAGGGATTTGAATTGTGCAACAAGAATTTAAATAAATCTGCCTAAACAATTACACAAAATTGTCACAAGAATCTAGAGAGGAAATTCTTGTGGGAAAAACCTCTATCTAGATCTCCTAATCTAGGATTTTGCCCCCAAATCAAACGGGAATCACTAAGTCACATCACTAGTTCGAGAGTGGTGTTTCTTAAAATACAATTCCCCTCTCTTAGACAACCTCCAAGGAGAGTTTAGCCGCTCTATTAAGAGAAAATGGGAAACCCATCGGGACCTAAACAAACTAATAAAACAATATAATGAAAAAAGATCCTAAGTGCCTTGAATAATATAGAATATAAAGTAGGCTAGGATACTCCCTTTGCAAACCCATGAGATGCATAGAATTAAAGTGAGAGTGGAATTGCCCTCAAGAACTTTTGATAAGAACAATGGAGCACAATAGAGCATAATAGAACTAGAATGCTAAGAATAGGAGACTTGGAAGAATTTGGCACTAGAATGTTTCTATGCTTGGTGTGTAGGCTTAAGGCAACCCTTGGTGGGTATTTATAGCTGTAGGAGGTCAGGTTTAGGCCTTAAGAGTCCTTGGAATTTGAATTTGAAAGAAATAAATTAAGGTAGAATGGCTGCAAATCATTTAAGTGCAGATTGATTGGCTAGACGTATGAAAAATCAGGATAGACGTTTGAATGGATAGGACATCTTAAAAGCCTTTGTGTTAAAGTGATCGTTACTGGATTTTATAAGTTTGATTATAGGGACGTCTGAGCAAAGAGGTAGACGTCTTAAGATGACCCATTAGATGTCGGAATAAAGGTATAGACGTTTGAAGGCCTACAACGTTCCAAATACAATTAATAACAAACATAATCAATTATAGTCAAATTTAAACGTTGGATAAGAAATGAACGTTGGTCATTTCCAGACACCTTAAAAAGAAACTAGACGTCTGAAAGAGAAGAAAAAATTTGACTGTTGATAATCTAAAGAAGAGAGTCGTTTGAGAGATGTCTTATAGGTAGAAATGTCTAAAATTCTTGACCAATTGTCTAAGGAGAATTACATGCATCTTAAAAGCTATGTCAAACGTCTTAACCAAGAAAACAGAGAGCATAGGTTATGGATGTGATACAGGACGTGTAAAGGAGTAGGTCAGATGTCTGAAAGGTCAAATACATATGTTTGAAGATAACATAGGACGTCTGAAAATCTAACAGCGGTTAAGTCTTGTGTTTTGAATGAGAAGAGTATAAATAGGAAGGTTCTAAAGGTATCATAAGGATAATGTAAGGCTCATTTACATTCTAAAAATGAAACAAAGAAATAAAACTAATCTTCATGAGATATTTTCATTTCTTTTATGCTTTTTCTCCTCCATCCTTTCATAGAGCTGGAGCTTTCACTAAGCTTCATCCATCGCTAAACCTGAAATATTGGTCTCCAAATACAATGTCAAACATAACATGTTTTGATATCATCAAAATCAATGATTAAGGTGCTTTATCACTAACATTTTTTTCTTCTTATTGTTGTATTCATCTCCTATACAAGTATCGGAGAAATGGGGAGTATGGATGCTAGTATAGTCATCCCCCCATTTGGGAGTCCTTTTGTTGCAGATCACTACATGAGAAACCACAACTCTGGGAGGTCCAATGTTTCAAAGTCTCTAGAGAGAGATACTATTTTGAGGTCCTCAGAGGAAGGGCCCATATTAGGTTTCTATGTGGGAGATCTAATTTTGTGGACTTTAGAGGGAGATCCAATTTCGAGGTCTTCAAAGAAAGACCCATATCAGGCAAGATTTTAAAAAACGTGAGGTGGTACCAACGATATTTGCCTTCTTCGAGGTGAGGCATAAGCCTTGAGGTGCTCGAGGCATAAGCCTCAGTTTTTAGATGGAAAATCAGAAAAAATGACACAAATATATATTGTTAAGTTCTAATAGTGAAAACAATGTAAAAGTACACTTTCATACAATATTCACATATAAACTAATATAACAAGATTTAAATACACATAATTATCACACAACATGTAAACTCTTCAAAAAAATCAAAATACTATTCATATAATAGTACTAAAAAAATCCAAACAATAATAATTTTTTTTTGAAAGAATAATAATAATAAACATGTAACAACAAGATTTAAGTAAACAATCACTATGGCCTCTTTAAAAAATTAATTCAGTGATCACATAAAATGTAAACTAACCATATAAAACATTCAAACATACTTTAATAGAACTAACCAATAAAATAAAGATATAAGTAACAAGAAAAAATGTAATGTGTAATTCAAGAGAGGTTGAGACTCCTACTAACAACAAGAAGTTAGGTTGAGACTTGAAAGGGAAAGGGGGCAACAATGGACAATGGAGAGGGGACAAACTGGTAAGAGGTGGTACGTGGGGGAGGTGATTGGCAACTGGCGATGTAGCTGCAACCATTGGCAATGGTAATGGAGGAATCTAAAGGTGGAGAATAACTTGCAATAGCTAAGGGCGATGGGTTTTTTAGGGCTCAAGAGGTTGTAACCATTGTTTGGTGTCGGGTGATGGCTGTGGGATTTTAGAAAAGGGTTTTATTTGCTTTATTGGGTCATATAGAACTCACATGACCTTTAAATGTGAACTTTTGATTGAGGCTATCGCCTCGATTTCGCCTTGCCGCCTCATCGCCTCAACTCCGCCTCGACAAATCAAGGCGTACCCCTCACATTGCAACCTTGAGGCTATCTTGTAATTTTCTTTCGCCTTGCCTCGAGGCTAATTTTTTAAAACCATGATGTCAGGGATACTGAATGGGGAGTCACCAGCACCAGTTGAGGTCTCTAGAGGAGAAGCTCTTATTAGAGGCAACTACAGTAATTTGTCTAGCAGCTCCTGACCTTGCTGATGTGTTGTCATCAAGACACCTGCCTACAAGAAAGAACCACTTGGGAGAGTTGTGTTCAGTTGTGTAGAGTGAGATTTCATTGTTGTACAAGTTGAGCATTCCATGCTTCAGCTTGAGGGGGAGTGTTAGAGAATGTGTGTTTGATTTAGTATTACATCGTGAGATGTGGAGTGTTGGAGTGTATGGTGGCCTATAAATAGGCATGTATCCCCCACTTATTTCTTTGAGAAGATCAATATAGAGATTAACCCTATCTGGGCCAAGTTGAAAAATATGAATAAGTGGAAACGTAACAAGATATCAAAACAAAAAATAAGAAATGCTTGGGTTTACATGGAAACCCCACTTATGAAGAGCGGGGAGAAAATCACACGAGAAAGCCTCGATAGGGCTAATCTCTATATTGATCTTCTTAAAGAAATAAGTGGGGGATACATGCCTATTTATATGTCACCATACACTCTAACACTTCATATCTCATGATGTGGTATTAAACCAACCACACATTTTCTAACACTCCCCTTCAAGTTGGAGCATGGAATTCTCAGCTTGTACAATAATGAAATCCCACTCTACACAACTGACCTCAACTTTCTCAACTGGTTCTTGCTTGTAGATGGGTGTGTTGATGACGACACATCAACGAGGTCTGGAGTTGCTAGACGAACTGTTGTAGCTGGCTATAGCAAGGGCCTCTCCTTTGGAGACCTCAACTAGTGCTGGTGGTTTCTCATTTAGTAACCCTGATATGGTCTTTCTCTGAAGATCTCGATACTGAATCTCCCTCTCTGGAGTCCATGAAACTGGATCTTCCACATAGAAACCTGATAGGGGCTCTTCCTCTGAGGACCTCGAAACTGGATCTCCTTTTTTAGAGACCTTCAAACTTTGGATCTCCTAGAGTTGTGGTTTCTCATGTGGTGATCTCGAACAAAGGGACTCCTAAATAGGGATGACTATAATAGCATCCACACTCCTTTCTCTCATACTTATATGGGAGATAAATACAACAATGAGAAAAAAATATCACGAAGAAAATAGTTTTTTCCCTCTTTTCTTTAATTCAAACACTTTTACTCCTTTTCTTTTTCCTTTTTGTTTGATATATTTTTTCTGACTTTCTTTTTCCGATCTTTTCTTATTTCATTTTTTTTTCCTTCTTTTGATGTTTTCCTTCTCTCCACAACAACGTAACCTAACTATCATATCAAAACAAAAAAAGAACAAGGAGAGAGTATAAGAATGCAAAGTATCCTCATTAGGTTTCAAATGAACCCAATCCTCGCGTCTCGCCAACGATCACGTTGTTGATCTCTTTCCCTCCAATCTGGCCTCCTCCAATCTCGTGACTGTGCACACTGCTAAAGATCTCTCTCCTTACTCTAACGACCGTGCATTAGTGTCGCTCGAACTTGTCAAGCGTCGCTTAGGGTTCTTCTTGATAGCAGCAGCCATCGTTGTAGCCTGATTGCCATCTTCATCGCCATCTTCGTCGCTATGACCTCTCGACTGCACTCATCGTCGGAGATCGCTGCCCTTAGCAGAGGTCTCGCCGTTGCCTTCTTTGCCTTATTTACTGCGCGGCTCCTTATGATCGCCACCATCAGCGGTAGCAACAACAGCACCACCACTGCTCCCAAGCATTGCTGTGGCTTGCGCGATGGACCCCTTCTTCACTATCGCCATCATCTCCTTCGTCTTCTTGTACTCGCCTGCAACATTATCTTCTATGATCTGATCTCTGTCACCTTCAACTCCTTTGGATGAAAAAAGAAATTGGAACTTCAAAAAAATAATGATGAATGTGATAATAAGATGAATTTAAGAATCGTACTGTCTTGATACCAAGTTGAAAAATATGAATAAGCAGAAACGTAATAAGATATCAAAACAAACAATAAGAAATGGTTGGGTTTACGTGGAAACCCACTCACGAAGAGTGGGGAGAAAACTATGGGAGAAGGCTCCGATAGGGCTGATCTCTATATTGATCTTTTCAAAGAAATAA
Organism: Thalassia testudinum; assembly: GCA_037157565.1. NCBI lineage: Eukaryota > Viridiplantae > Streptophyta > Magnoliopsida > Alismatales > Hydrocharitaceae > Thalassia > Thalassia testudinum. The sequence continues at coordinate 43,772,441 of JAZHRO010000030.1, forward strand.
GTTGAGGGTACATGCCTATTTATAGGCCATCACACACTCTAACACTCCACATCTTACGATGTGGTACTAAACCAACCACATATTCTCAAACAAAGTTTAAGTATACAAAGGCATTTTAATTGCATTTAACCCCTTGGATCTGTACTAAATCATATTTGATCCAATTAAATGTCAAATCAAATATTAATTTAACTCCTTAAATAGTATGTGATTTCCATTCAATTAGGAATCCATCAAAATCATTATTGGTTTTATTATGTCAATAATGAAGGGCTTAGGAATCGGGTTATGGCGTCACGCATTCCTCAGGTATTCCAAATACCTGTGGATCCTTCACATTGGAAGACATATGTAACCCTTAGGATTAAATCCTAGATTCATTGCCTATCCTATCATGGGTTACATATTTTTCATGTTCACCTTGTATCATTGGGACAAGAATGAAGATCAGCTCATTTCTCAAGGGAGTGTCTTCTTCTCTTTCATGTATAGGTTTGATCATGACCCGTACGACTATGCATGGAATTTTGTACATCTCAATATACGAGGAGCAAGCTCGTGTCTCCCAATTGTTACGTATATTTACGATAACGGATCTGTGTGATCCCTTTGAGAGATTATGTGCCTTCTATGCTCTCATATGTACACCAACTTTTTAGTCTCAATACCAAGGTGAATGCATCGGCCACCAATCCACCAAATGTGCATATTCAAGCACAAAGACATATACTTGTCTCAGGTCAAAGGATATGCCTTCTCCGTAACAGCGATAAGAGAAGGAATTCCGCATCTCCATCTCGTCGAGTTAATCTCTTGACTCAACCTACATGATAGTCTTAAATCTCTGTTCCTACTTAGAGGATGTGTATCAAGGGTATTAGTTAGGTAATAATTTCTTGAGAAGGTTGCCATCTCTTCTCAGAGTAGAGACAACAGTTAGATATCATGATGGTTCTCGATGACTTATTGAAACTCTTAATCTGAATCGTTTATCTCTTCGATACTCGCGATCGGTATATCCAAATGGTTACAGATTTATAGTACTTTCTCCTAATTGTATTAAAGGACCAAACTAACCATATTAGTGTGTCCACGTGATCTAACATTCATATCTAAATCACCGATAGAGTGATTTCACTTTGGTTGGTTCGCTCAGGTTATATAACTACAACAAATACAATCACGACCACATTTACCACCACGACCACTAGAAAGACCACCTTTTCTTTTGGAGGCAACGAGGGTGGAGGTCTCATTAAAGCAAGCAGGTAGGACACTTGCATCATTCTTCTGGAGACAACTATAAATGGTTTCCATATATGGAATAACATCAGATGATAGAAGTTGGTCCTTAGTTGATTGGTAACAAGGGCTTAGTTCGTTAAGGAACTGATATGTTTGCCACTTCTCCCTCTGAGTAGTCCGTGCATCACAATAAGAGGGTTGGAAGACTGCAAGGTCCTTATAGAGGGACTCCATGGTTGTGTAGTAATCAATAAATAACGTCTCCCTGGTTGGTGGACCATATTCGGTGATAGATATTAGCAAGCGTGGAGTCTTTTGACTTATGAGAATACTTTTTGGCCAAGTCATCACAGATGCCCTTTGCATTCTTGTACAGCATATTTGCTGCAATCTTTGGCTCTCTGCTGGTCATGAGCCAATTTATGACCATGCAGTTATCTTGCTTCCACCTGTCGTAGTCCTTGTCTTTGATGTCTGGTTCCTCTTTGGTCAGGATGTGGAGGTTCTTCTAGTCTTCAATAAAGATCTTGAACGCCTTAAACTAGGGGATGTAGTTCTGAGCACCATTGAGTTTAATAGAGGTGTCCTGAACTACGACAACAATAGTGGATGCTAGAGTCTTGACAGCTATGGGAGTAGAGGACATCCTAGTGTTGACATGTTTAGAGGCAAGGGTCACAAACATGGGTGCGTGACATGGAGTGGTGGCTACATGCAATACACACGTCAAAGAACAAGGCAGTGCACTAGGCGTACACAGTAAGGACAATGCCATGCATGTGTGTGGGGTAGAGGGGAGCGCAATGTGCTAGGTGCGTTGTGTAGGAGTAGTGCCACGAATGCAATACGTGGTAAGGGTAGGAGCAAGCTTGCACGCGGTGGCATGTAGTAAGCAAGGTTGGCGTGTGCACGGTGGCATGCAACGAGTAGGGCTTGCACGTGTGCTGGTGTACAATGGGTAGGGTAGACATGTGTGGTGGCACACAATGTGTAGGGGTTAGGTAGGAGCCATGCATTATGGATGCACGGTAGGGAGAGAGGAAGTGCGTAAAGAAGGGTAGTACATAGGAGGGGGTGGCGGGGCTTCCTAGGAATCAGGAGTTCTACTTTAATATCATATTGAAGAAAATAATACCTTTTTTTTTATTGAAAATAGAACCTTAACCCCCCTTATATGGAGGGTAGAGTTAATAAATTATAAAGTAAATCTAATGGAATTAGGAAATAGCTAATGAGAATATAAATAAGGCTTAGGAGTCTTAAACTTAACTAAATTAAGACTCTTTACTAATTATTCCTAATACAACACATTATACATGCCTTTTTCAAAAGAAAATGTATTGCACTTGTCCATGGTGATTTACTCTTCTTTGCTTTTGATATTTAAGGTATATTACACACATTAGTTATTGGAAAGTTGTAGCTTTTCACAATGGCAAATCAATTAAGGGTGAATTTTATAGGGTAAAAACCTAATTTAAAATTTTTCAAACAAAACTCCATGATCGATTCATTATTAAATCCCCAATAATCGGTTCTCCCTTTTTTACAGCAAAGAAAATTTTCAAACACCAATACCATAGTCTTTCTTGTTGAGCTACTCCTTTTAGCAGATCAAAATTTGCTTAATCGAAATTATTTGTTAACCTCTTTTCTTTATGTGAAATCAAATTAAACTTTACATGAAAGTAGTCAAAATAGGTGGGCATTATTCTTCCCAGGTGTTATTATCATTGTCATGGAATTCTAGAAATCTATTAGATTAGTCTTTACTAGGAAAATCATGGGATGCATTTCATTCTCGTAGAATGTTATCTGTTATAGAGTTATTTTAAAATTTGGAAATTCTATTTGTGGAGAATTAAAAGATGCATTACCAACAAATAAAATCTTAGCCCTTTTTTAATATAAAAAGAACTGGATAAATTACATAAGTACCTCTTTAAGATAAATAAAATATCAAAAACACCCTCTTACAACTCAACACTCTCCTTTAAGTTGGGGCATATATGTCAATGAGGCCTAACTTGATGCTCAGAAAATCATGGCATTTCTTCTTGAGGGGCTTGGTGAGAATATCAACAACCTGTAGTTTAGAAGATATATAAGGGGTACTTATCTTACCCTCTAGGACGACATCCCGTATAACATGGCAATCAATCTCAATGTATTTTGTTCTCTTATGGAAGACATGATTGAAGGCAATATATGCCGCTAACTTATTATCATAGTAGAGAGGAATCAGGGTATTAACTATCACCTCTAGATCTTGCAAGAAACCAACCATCTACATGATCTCACATGCAGCCTGTGGCATGGACTTATAATCTGCCTCAGCATTAGAGCGGGCAACAGTACTCTGTTTCTTGCTCCTCCGTGAAATTAGATTTCCTCCCAAATAGACAGCAAAACCTGTTGTAGATCTTCTGTCCTCAACTGATCCTTCATAGTCTGCATCAAAGTAAGCCACAAGATTAAGAGTGCCACTCACACTGTAGTACAGACCACGCCCTGGTGTTCCATTTAGGTATCTCAAGATAAGACACACATCATGCCAATGGCTGTACTTGAGACTCTGCATAAATTGACTAGCACGGCTGACTACAAAGTTAATATCTGGTCGACTAATGGTTAGATATAACAAACGACCTACTGTACTGTGATACCTGATAACATCCTCAAACAAAGGATCTAACTCATCAGAGGTATGATCAACTTGTGCCTCAACTGGTATCCCTGATGGTTTGGATCTAAGAAATCCAGCCTCCTCAAGAATCTGTAAGGTATACTGTCTCTGTGATAAAGATGAGCCACCCTCTTAACGAACAATCTCTATCCTAGGAAGTAGCGAAGATCACCTAAGTCTTTGGTGACAAAAGTGGACTGGAGAAAGGTTTTTGTCTCTTCAATCCTATTAATATCATCACCTGTCAAGAGCATATCACCAACATATACAGCTAAAATAACAACTTTCCATGCTCCACCATGCTTAGTCTTCCTAACAAATATAGAATGGTCTGTAGTAGATCTCTAAAAGCTAATCTTCTTGACCTCCAGATTGAGCTTCTCAAACTAGGCTCATGGGCTCTGTTTCAGGCCATAGATGGCTTTCTGTAGGAGACAAACAAGCTCCCCCTGACGGTCATAACCTGGTGGTTGTCTCACGTACACTTCCTCAGTTAAATTACCATACAAAAAGGCATTCTATATATCTAACTGTTGCATGGGCCACCCTTTAACCACAACAATAGATAAAATAATCCTGATGGAAGCAATACGAGCAACAGGTGAAAGTCTCAAGGTAATCCACCCCATATGTATGGGTGAATCCCTTGGCAATAAGTCTTTCCTTACATTGCTCCACTGTCCCATCAAATCTGTATTTAATGGCGTACATCCATCTGCAACCAACAATTGTGGCACCCTTAGGACATGGAACAAGATCCCATGTTTTCCTGGTTTGTAATGTATGCATCTCTTTGTCCATGGCTACTTTCCACCGCGGATCATGGAGAGCTTGAATGAAGTCCCTATGAACAACTGCTGTGGTAATGGCAAACACAAATTGCTTGTCCTCCTCCTGGAGATGAGATACAGTGGTACAACGAGAAATAGGATGAAGCGTGGTGTTATGTCTCCTCTACACAGCCTCCTCAACATCTTAGTCACCCCTATGTGTGGGGTTAACAAGCTGAGCTGGCTCCTCATTTGTGATGTCATCTAGCTATGATCTCCTCTGATAGACTTGTGTCATGTATAGCAACTTCTATGGATGAATCTTCTTCTGAGAAGTAAGGAACCTTTTCAAAGAATGTCACATCTGTAGTGACAACATTTCTCCTGTGACCTGGATCATAGTACCTGTAGCCTTTTTGGGTTCTAGAATACTCAAGAAAAACACACTTCATGGCATGTGGGGCAAACTTTTCTTGTATACCATAATTCTAAACAAAGCAGACACACCCAAAAACTTGTAGAGGTAGTAGGAAAACCTTGTCACACTCAGGATGTAGAACCTGATAGGGAATCTGACCATGAAGCACTGAAGATGATAATCTGTTAGTCAGATAGGCTGCAGACAATACATATCCCTAAAATTGCCTAGGCACCCTCATATGAGACATCAAGGTTCTAAGAATATCAAGTAAATGACGCAACTTGTGCTCTGCAACCCCATCTACTGAAAAGTATGAGCGCAAGATGTCTGGTGAATGATCCACCTGGAACGAAACACTTCCTGCAAATCACAACACGTAAACTCTAATGCATTATCATTGCGGAAGACACAAACAGTTGTACCGTACTGTGTCTGTACCTCTGACAGAAACTGTTGAACAACGATAGGAATCTCACTCTGGGCCTTCATTAGAAATATACAGGTCAACATGTTGCTGTCATCAGTCATAACTGCAAATACCTGTGTCCACCAGTAGTAGGCACTCTCGAAGGCTCCCAGACATCACAATGACCAGAGAAAAAGGCAATGAACTAGCATCAGCATCTCGCCTAGGGTAGTTGCTCCTGTGATGCTTCCCCATTGACAATTTTCATAGTCCAAGGCCAAGGAATTAGGTAATTGTGGGTACATCTGACGCATCTTCTTCATGGAAGGGTACCCAAGTCTGCGATGCCAGAGTAAAGGATCATGGGAAATAAACATCGCCCCAGCAAACAAGGTAGACGTGTCTAAAAAATATAGGTCACATCTTTCTATTCCGCTATCAATAATCTCTCCTTTGATCCGATCTTGGAAAGAACAATGCTTCTCATAAAAAATAACACGGCATTCAAGATCTCTGCAAATTTTATTGACTGATAGAATATTCATGGGTAACTCAGGAGCATAATATACTTGTTCTATCTTCATCTTGGATCTAGCATCTACACATCCAATGGCAATCACAGGGGAAGTTGTCCCATTAGCCACCCTTACATCATGAATCTCACGTGGGGGCATAGGATTCTTTAGGCAATCTTTGCCTTTAGTAAGATGATATGATGCACTAGAGTCAATTATCCATGCACTTCTGGTTGTTTTCTCATCCCAACTTCATGGGTTGCACATGCTAACCCAATAGAATTTGAAGTTGATATACTTGAATCAACTTTCTTCAATCCGGGTGAGAGAAGGCTTATCGCCATTGATGGGAGGCTTGAGAGAAGGCTCATCATGCACAAAAGACCACGAACAAAGCAATCATCGGTAGCAGCAGTACTTGCTACCGGTGATCATGTGTACCATCAAGCAGATCACCACCCAGCGGTGGCGTTGCCAACGCTGGCAGCCCACTGGGCGACGTTGTTTGCGCCAGTAGATTGTTGGGTGGTGTAGCTAGTGGCGGTGGGCTACGTGGCGCTGCTGCTGATCCTCTATTGATCGGTGCACTTGCCTCCAATGGTGGTGGGGTTGATGCAAATATTGTCCTCCATCATATGACCTTTGAGTTGGTGATCTAAACATGCTTTGGTGGATTTTTCGATGGGTATCGGGGCACTGACCTAGGACCATTGCTCTGATACCATATCGAGAATCAAAAGATGCATTACCAACAAATGAAATCTTAGCCCTCTTTTTATACACAAGAGAACTGGGCAAATTATATAAGTACCCCCTCAAAATAAATAACATATCAAAAACATCCCTTTACAACTTAACACTATTTGTATAATCTGAATATGATAAGTATCTGATATAGTTGGAATTCCTAGTTCCGCCACTTCTCTCTTGGATTCCTTCTCTCCACCACTAAGAGGTGACTTATAGTAGTCCAAAGTTGGGTCCCACCTTTGCTTAAGTGCACAATGGGGGCAAAGACACAGTAATTAGGTGACCCTTGTGAGCCTTGGGGGACCCCTGGTGGAGGGCAAGAGGGTGGAAATCTTGCTTGGTCACGTGGTGCGCTCGTCTTTGGAGAGTCTGAAAGCCCGAGCAGAAGGGGGATGATTCCCCGATGATGGCCATTGCCATCATTTAGGGAAGCAACTGGTTGATGGAGGGTCTTGCAATAATGGGGTTCCTTGCTAAGGGCCAATGACGGGGTGTTACACAAAAGGTGCAGTCTCCTCTTTCTACTACTGATTTCAGTTAGAGGGCTAGGCAAGTATCAAGGGAGTTGGCATCCAGCAGAACAATCCTTGTGAGGAGGTTTTTGTGGAGTCTAGATGAAGATACTGACCTAGAATGCCAGGGGGCTTCATGACCCTAAGAGGAGGGCCCTGGGGGGCTATCTCTACAATTAGTTGTTGATATTGTGCTTCTTGAAGAACCAAAACTAGTGTAGTATCGATTGCAGGAATGGATGCTACAACAGGCAGGTTCAGAGGCTTAATTTTAGCATGGAAGGGTGATTCATTTCATAAAAAAGGTGAACGGGTGCCCGTGTAGTAGGAGTATGCATCAAGAGAAAAGAAATGGTTTCAGATTCACAGTAGTTTGCATGTATAGCCCTTCAAACATGGAATGGACATGAGTTATGGATGGGTTTACGGCAAGCACCCATTTCAGTGATGTGCCTATTATATTTGAGGGTAATTTTAATGTCACCTTGGATGTCGATGATAGGCCTGCAGGTGGGGGAGGGGGCAGTTTGGATTTGAGGAACTACAGGGATTCATTGGGAGTTTGGGCTGTAATAAATGGGGCCATCTAATTGTCGCTTCACCTGGAGAAATACTGCAGAATACAATTAAGTCCAAAATCAATTGCTTTTTATGTTTAAGAGGAATGATGGAGGCTTCCAACTAAGGTCATTGTCAGAGAATAGATTTGACTGGATATTTTAGAACCAAATTAGTTAAGTTTGGTTGTCTTGCTATTTTTAGTCTTTCATATTTTTGGCTAGTGTTTTATTGTGCCTTATTGTTTTTCCTTGTATATCTTGGCCTTCTCTCTATATGAAGGGCTAAGGCTTGCTTATGAATTGAATAATGAAGATTATTTTTCTCAACGTGGTATCAAAGTGACGATCCTAGATCGATGATTTGATATCTCATCAAATATCCTTCTAGTACACGATATCCTAACATATGTGAGGATTGTGGTGTGATCATGATTTTGTTGCCAAGCACATCGCTCCGGATTATCTCTCCCCACTCTAGATCGTGCAATCATCTCACATCAAATCGTGTGATCTGATGTTCTGTGGCCTGTTGACATGGTCAGATCGTGTGTTCTTCCTCACAGATTTGATCGCCCTAGCAGGTTGGGCAATGCTAGTGTTGATGGATGGTTCTCATCCAGCAAGTCTGATTGTGTGCTCTTCCTAATGCGATCTGTTGCTGCTGCTGTTGCAGTGATCTTATCTGTTGTTGCTGTTGCATTTTTCCTTGCTGTTGCAATCTGATCTGCAGTCTGGTGTTGGTGGTTATTCTCTGTTGCTGCTGCTATTGCGTTCTCCATGTTGCTATGACATTGTTGCTGTTAGTGTTCCTATTCCCCTTGGTGCTTTTGCCACTAATGTTGTTGATCTCGTGCGTATATCAACAATGGAAGTGATAGGTGTTTCCCCTATCGTGCTTGGGATCATCTCCCAATGCCTACCTATCCTCCTTTTGAGTACTATATGGTCAGTTGGAGGTTTGTTTGCATGTGTGTGGTTGTAGAAAAGATCCTTGTGCTGTGGTGTAGCTATGGTGGTTGCCAAAAATAGAGTACAATCTTCTGACTACTGCTACACATGATCAATGGGTAATTGATTTGGGAGCTTCAATTCATCTAACTAGTAATACTAATCTCCTAATGATGTCCAAGAAGTTTAGGTGTGGGAAGTCGATGAAGGTGGCTAATGGATCTCAATCTCTCCTTACCGTAGTTGGCGATGTCCAGATATCATCCAGGATGCAATTACTGGAGGTGTATTGCGCTTCAGAGTTTCCGATGAATCTTCTGACAATTAGTCGTATTGGCAAGGATCTCCAATGTTGGGTTATCTTTGATGATGGACATTGCTACTTCCATGACATACAAACTAATGAGATAATTAGTGGTGGTATCAAGAAAGATGGACTATATCTTCTTGACATCCCATCACCATTTGTTGGTACCATGCTCATCTTTTTAGATCCTTTATTGCGGCATTAACACCTTGGTCATTTGTATATGGGGAAGATGTGACAGAAGTTCTCTGACCTTGCACCTAGTATCACCTTTTATTGTGAGGCCTGTTAGTTGGAAATGCATCATTGGAGCACCTTCCCCCGTCATACTGAAGGGAACAACACCTCTCCCTTCCATCTAGATAGTTTGGGGAGGTGATAGATGTCTGGGGACCTGCTAGGATTACTAGTGCTGGAGGTGATAGATAGTTTGTGATATTTGTGGACGACTATACCAGCTTACGTGGGTCTTCTTGATGAAGAATCGGCTTGAGATTCTTCAGATTGTACAATGGTTCTTTGTAGAGGTACATACTAGATGCTTATCACCCATATAAATTTTTAGAAGTGACGATGCACTGTAGTTTATGACGATCTTCAGGCCTTCTTTGTCGCTATGGGAACTCTCCATCGGACATTGTATACTTATACCTTCTAGCAGAATGGTGTCGTTGAGTGAAAACTCTGACACATACTAGCTATTGCTAAGACCCTTCTTGTTTTCATGAAGGTACCGAAGCAATTTTGGGGAGATGCAGTTTTGATTGGCACTTATCTTATTAATAAAGTGCCATCTTTAGTTTTTCATGGCAAATTTTCCTATCAGTTGCTATATCTAGATTTAGAACGTCTCTTTGCATGGCCCCTGCATGTATTTGGATGCACGTGCTTTGTTTAGCCCTTTCGCTCTTGGGACAAGTTTTCCCCTCAAGTTGTGAAGTGTATTTTTGGGATACTCTTGTACCTAGAAAGGATATAGGTGCTACGATCCAGTACATCGGAGATATATTGTTATTGCAGATTCCACTTTCTTTGAGAAGGTATCATACTTCTCTGATGAAGGGGTTACTATTGACTTAGCACCTCGGGAGACTTAGGTGTATCATAGGTGGCATACTCCACTACCTACTGCTCTTGATCCATCCATGGAGGAGCGTCCCATCAGAGTATCTTCCCCAGTGGGCTAGGAAGAAGTGGATGATTGTTCCATTACTCTTCAAAAGTTCAGCAGGTCTTGTACTTTGCAATGTTTGCATCCAATCTCCAACTATACAACAACTCACTTGAGTAGTGATCTGAAGTAGTTCACCAATATGCTCATTATTACTGTACTACCACATGATTATATTGAGGCATCCCAGGATCCTCATTGGAGGGCGGCAATGGACGAGGAGATGAGTGCCTTCACTTCATGTGGCACTTGGAAGCTGGTATCTTGTTTACTAGGTGCGACTTTAGTTTATTGTAAATGAGTCTACATTGGTACGGCAAATAGATTCAAGGCACGCTTCGTCGCTAAGGGCTTCACCTAGACCTATGGGATTGATTACCGTGAGACATTTTCTCCAGTAGCATGGGTCTCTTCTATATGCATTATCTTATCTATTGTAGTGGATGAGCAGTGGCCGTTATCAAGACATTAAAAAGGTTTTCTTATATGGTGATCTTATAGAGGAGGTTTATATGCGTCAGCCGTCAGCTTATAAGATTAAGGACAAGGTTTGACATATTGGCGATATATTGTCGATATATCAATATCAACGAGTATCTCCATATCGATATCACATGCCATCTCTTTTTTCATGATATCACCGATATATCGACGATATCGAAGGACTGTAGTTGAGTTTTTCCGTTAACTTAGTGATATGTGACCGATATGGGAGATATGTCGATTACATATTTTTGTTTGCTTGTGCAAATCACATGGACACGCATTCTTTCTATTTATTTCTCCCCTATCCTGTGCGACTCACATGGACACAGGATTTGTCGATAGACTAAATTATAAAAAGCCATAAATATTAATCGATGATTCACTACCTTCAAGACGAACAGAAAATGATGATGATGATGCACAAATGCAGTGATGGTTGACGAGCCACAGGCAGAAAGTAGTGGTGGAGAAGATGAGGGATATCATTATCAAGGACCTAGTAGAGATTAGAAAGGATGCCCAACATGAATACATGCAAAGATATATAAATATACATGAAGACCCCGTGCCAAGTCCACCTTGTGACTATGAACAGGAACATGGTATGGGTATGCCTCAGGCCATTCTATGATGCCCATCGATGATTTAAGTTCATCGATGGAATCCCTTAATCTAGCGGTGGAATCAATCTTTGGAGGTGGCCCAAGATGATCATCATGAAGTTACCATGGTGGCTACGGATCTCATTATACCAGCCCTCAGTACCAACCCCAAGATGAGGCACAAAGTTTATTTAATTATTTCCCCAGCTACACCAGCCCTCCATCTTATTATGGTTTCTCCTATGGGTATGATGGTTGCCACGAAAGTGATAGTACCCAAAGTAATCCTACATCTACTAGTTATGGCTATGGGATATTCCCTGAGTATTTTGCATTTCAAGGTCCTCAACTATTTTCTTATCAATCTTCCCACTCTGCTGCACCACTTCCTCGAGCACCATGAAATTCATCGATGAGATAATGTGAATCGTTAAGTTCTACATTGAAACAAGGTGGTTCTACCGGATCTATAGATTCAAGAGGACATCGAGATGAGTCTACTTAAGATAGATCTAGAACTAAAAGCAGGAGCAGCTTATTTGATAGTCACAGTCGATATCCATATCTTGGAATACTTTTGTATTGTAGTGATGAAGATCATTAACGATGCATCAATGAATACAATGCTCAATACAGCTACATGGTGTGGGAGTCATACTATGAATATGTTAGAGTGCCACGAATAGAGGAAGATAATCGGAAGAGATGTATCAAGTCAAATGGAAGCTCAACCTAGTATTGATTTGGTGGCATTAACCGGTGCTTCCATGCTTGGTGTAGTCTATTGACATTCTGACACTATTGATATTTCATTTTTTATGGTGAATAGTATTACTATGAATATTTTTTAATTATTGTCATGTTATGTATACTTTCTTTTCAATATATGACTTTATCGATATGCGACTAGTGCATTTTTATTATGTTTTATTCAAAATTTATAATTTTCGTCTTCTAGACATTTCTACATGATGTATTAGTTATTAAAATGTTAATTTTCATTAAATTTTTGACATTTTGGGTCTTTTTGAGCGATTTCCCCAAAATTCACTGATATCAGCGATGTATGCCCGATATATCCCTTTTTTGACTTGTCGATGTGACATTGATGTCGATATTTAAAACCTTAATTAAGGGGGAGTGTGTTTGCAGGTTGAAGAAGGTTATTTGTGGACTTAAATAAAGCCCTAGAGCTGGGTTTGAGAGGCTCAACTCAGAGGTACAACATATATGGTTAACTTGGTCCTCCTTAGATAATTTGATCTTTGTAAGAAAAGGCACATGGGGGATTGTTGTTCTAGCAATTTTTATGGACAATATGATTTTGATTGGTGTTAATGAGGAGGGTGTGAGACAAACCACGAAGTTCTTACACAAGGCCTTTGTTACAAAGGATCTTGAACACTTGAGATACTTCATGAGAATAGAAGCAATGAAGCAGGATAGTGGCTTATCATTATCCTATCGGAACTATACTCTGTAGATCCTAGGGGGGCCAGGATTGTTGGGTATGAAGGCATTTGGCATTCCTGTAAAACAACGTAAGAAGATTATGTTGTTTGAAGATGATTCGATGTTCAAAGGTGTGACAAGATATAGGATTATAGTGGGTATGCTGCTATATCTGATAGTCGCTTGCCTAGACAACAACTTTGTAGTGAGTAGAGCCAATTAGTACATGGAGACGCCCTCATGCACTGATTGGCGTGATGTGTGTTTGATTTCTTTTGAAGGGTGGAAGGATAGTTATTCAAATGATAGCTGCAAAAATCAATTAACTAAGGGCAAAAAATGACACTAGTAAATTACATAGAAATTTCCTAAAAATGGGCAAAATAGACAATGCTAGCAACAACATTCTCAAGGTAGGGATGTTGCCCCTTGAAGATCATCGCATTTCTCCCTAGCCAGATGGCTCAAAATATTGCCAACACCTTTGCCTTCTCCTTCGATCTAAAAATATGTTGTCCCATGTTTCCTACCTCCCTCGCTTGAATGAACTCTAGAAAAGACTTTGATGTGAATGCTTAATCCATCTAATATCAAAATGCCACCAAACTTGTAGAGAGAAGTCACATTGAAAGAATAAATGGTTGATGTCTTCATCACCATCATTGCAAAGCAGACACACCTTTTTGGCACCTGGTGCCTATCTAGACCTTCCACACTTTGGTTAGCAAGTGACCTCTCTGTAGTAACCAAGCAAAGATCTTGATCTTCAACAGTTATTCCCTCGTTCAGATGAGTCTACAATCCCTCGGGAGATCAATATCCATCATTTGCCCAACATCCCTCAGGTGAGGATAAGCCTCCCATATAGTGAAGGCCCTCAGGAGATTTTGATGTGTATTTGATTTTAAAGTACTTAACAGGAAATCCTGGAAAGGGACTCTACTGCAAAAGTAATGGCCCTACTGAAATTGTTTCATACTCAAATATGGATTATGCTAGGGCAGTGGAGGATAGAAGATCTACTATGGGTTATGTTTTCCTTGGAGGGAATCTTGTTTCATGGCAAAGCAAGAAGTTGTGGTGGCCTGTCCTAGTGCAGCGGTGGAGTATAGAGTTATGGTGCGTAAAGCATGTGAAGTTATGTGGGTAGTCTCCTCCTTGGCGGATCTTGGGATTTTTGCACAGATGCCTAGTCCTTTGTATGTGTACCACCTATTCCTGCTTTTATATTGTGATAACAAGGGGGCTACCTACATTGCTTCCAATCCAGTATTTCATAAGAGGACCAAGCATATTGAAGTGGGCTGTCACTTCATATGAAATGCAGTCCTGAAAGGAAAAATAGCTACTCCCCATGTCACTTCTGAGATGTAGCTTGCGGATATACTTACAAAGGCACTTACCAAGAAGAGGCTCCTATTCTTGTGTGACAAGTTGGGTCTAGTAGACATCTATACTTTAACTTGAAGGAGTGTGTTAGAAAATAAATTAGATTAGATATTTTAGAATTAGGTTTGGTTGTCTTGTTATTTTTAGCCTTTCATACTTTTGGCAAGTGTTTTGTTTATTGTTCCTTATTATTTTTCCTTTTATACCTTGGCTTTATCTTTATATAAAGGGTTAAGGCTGGCTTATGAATTGAAAAAGAAGATTATTTATTTCAGCAGCTATTTTTCAATGTCATTCTTTCAGGTATCCAATGAAGGTCTTTGTCCCACAAATTTTAAATTTGAGAAAGCTTGGTTATTGGAGCCACGATCCAAGCAGATGGTTTTGGGCTTGTTGGTACTATTATGGCTAAATGACCGCAAGGCTTGATGAAGGTGCTTAGAGATTTTGGGAAAAAGGTAAGGTTGGAGAGAGAGAGAAGGGACAGAACTACGTCAACATGGTGGTAATAGTCAGTAGGGAGATAGGAGGCTGGCATGCATTGGTGGATCACTTCTACAAATCTACTAGATGGAAGCCTAAGGATTTGTGGCAGTGGAGTGTGTGGGGGAGGCAAAGAGACTATTGTGGGAATAGGTGGTATGGTTGGATTGACCGATTGGAAGTGAAGGATGCTTTACGTGGCTTGAACGTGGGGTGTGCCTCCAGGGAGTTTTGATCTGTGGTTGAAACAAATGTCATTGGAAATAATCCAGGAGTTTCAAGGAGGGAATGGCGATTTTGAGAGATTTAACATCACTTTTGTTCTTGCTGCTGAAGAAGGAAAGTGCGAAGAGAGTGGACTACAAGCAAATCCCCTTATCTAATGCAGCATATCTTTCAAATGCCAGGGTGCTAGCGAATAGATTGTGAAAAGTCATGGATGGATTGATCACAGATATAGAAAACAACCTTTATTCCAGGCAAACATTTGCTGGACAGTATGGTTTTGGCAAGTGAGATAGTTAGCTATTGGAAGTGCATGGGCAAGTGGGGGTTTATGGAAGGTGGATTTTGTGAAAACATACGACTCCCTTGATTGGACTTTCTTATGGAATTCCTTGCACAAAAATAGCTTTGGATAAAATGGATTGGATGGATGAGATGCTCCATTACAACACATTTATTTGTAGTTTTGATGAATGGTAGGTTGGAGGGTGGTTATATCCAGCCACAACAAGGCATCAGGCAGGGTTGTTCACTTGTGTTGCTACTCTTTGTGGCAGATTCCTTGGCCATATTTACATAAGCAGCTTGCTAGTGGTGTGGCTTTGTTGGAGGCTGTTTGAACCAGAGTGGAGGGGGTATTGATCTTGATCCTTCAGTACACTGATGAACAGGGTTTAGTGGAGGACGCAATCAGCCTCTCTACTTTGGTGGATCTCTTTAGTGATTTCTTTTGGCCTTGAAGTTAATAGGGAGAAATCGTCATTTTTGGCTTATAGATAAGATGGAGAGGAGACATGAAGGCTAGAGGTTGAAACTGCTCTCTAGAGGGTGGTTGGTGTTACTGTGCTTTGTGGTTACAATTGTGCCCGTCTTTTTTGTCAATATTCCTTATGTTGGGTGAGGTAAAAAAAAAAGCTGAGTTCCATGTGTAGGTTATTTTTATTTAAAGGGGGCAGTGTCAAACTATGGGTGTGCATTTGATGATATAAGGAGAGGTATTTATGCAATTATGCCTACAATTAATGGGCCTTGAGAGCTCTTCACTTTAGAATGGAGAGTTCTACTTTTTTGACAAAGTAGGCAATACAACTCATGAGAAATTGAGTGATCTTGTCATGAAATTTTTGAACGATAGTTGTTGAATACCTCCTTTGATTTTGTTTATGTTTTATGCCTTTGATGGTTACTTTGCCATTTATTATTTCTTATTGGTTTTGTACCACAATTGTTCCCACACCTTTCTTTATATAAAGAGGTGTAGGGTTTCTTCTTAGAATAAGATTGATCATTGTTTCCTACTTGGTATCAGAGCGCAGTGCTACGCTGGGTTTTGATATCTCACCCAAACCAAGCTGTAAAACCCTTTCACCCTAACCTTAATCTCCTCTCTCCTTCTCCAACCGATGTTGCCAGTAGCCACTGATACCAGTGGCAGCCACAAGCGATATCGGCAACAGCCATTGGCGGCATTAGTAGTAGTTGACGGTGTCACCCTCACATGCTAATAGCCATAGGCGCGCAATGCCCTGGGCACAAGCGATCGGCAGCAGCCACAAGCGTTGCAGGGCAACGCTGGTGCAATTGGGTGCACCAAGCCTGCCGCTGGGCCTGTAGGCAGAAGAGGAGGGCCTCTCATCGGACCTGCAGGTACTGTTGGGACCGGATCTTGGCTCCAACAATGAGTTCTTGATCTTGCAGAGGTTGATGGGGGATTTTTAATGTGGTTTTTTGGGCTCTCTGTCACCTAGGATCATTCCTTGATCTTCATTTTCAACACTCGGTATGATTTTGGCATATTTTTCCTGTCTTTCATGTGGTCTGGTTGAAGGAAGATGCCCTCCCCTCACGTTGAGACAAGTACCTTTGTTGTATAGAGATCGGTAGGTGATAAGGTAGCCATTCCACGGAGTGAGTATAAGAGGCTACTTTAAGACATCTTAGTGGAAATTGAAGTTGGTTTATTAATCTCAGATGTGTACCTACAAGCAGGACTGTTCAAGCTGCGGATGCAAGCACTCCAGGATAACAGGTTAGGGGGAGGTGCCAGTGACCTCTAAATTAAGATTGTCCGATGTTTTGTTTGTTCCAGGCTTTCCCATCAGCCTACTATCGGTCAGTAGTATCACTAAGGAACTTAATTGTTGAGCCATCTTCGATGAAGTGGGATGTGTCTTTGAAGACAAGTTGATAGGAAGGACGATTGGTAGTGGTCATGTAGAGGGTGGTGTTTATCGTCTGGTTCAGTCTTCATTTGCTGCTGTGTGTTAAGAAGTTTCTTTTATTGTTGGGAGTACATTTCAGTGGCATTTTAGATTTGGACACCTCCCTTTGGATAGTTTTTGATGAGTAATTCCTCGCATATCTCTTGTAGCCAAGATCAGTTGCGATGTTTGTCAGATGGGCAAGCACCACCATGCCTCCCACCATGTGAGTACTCATCTTGGATCGATAGTCTTGTTTGAGTTGTTACATATAGATGTATGGGGTTTAAGCCGAATTCCAGATAGGCAGGGACACCATTATTACTTGGTGGTTGTTGATGACTTCTCACATCTACCATGGGTATTTCTTCTGAAAACTAAGTCAAATGTTGGATTTATTTTTGAGCATTTTTTGGTGGAGATAAAGAATCAATATTCAACTGTTATTAAAGTGGTGATATCTAATAATGCACTTGAGTTCCGCACCACTACGTTGTCTGCATTTTATAGGTTTCATGGGATTATACACCAGACCACGTGTTCATACTTCTCAACAGAATGGAGTGGTTGAGAGGAAACATTGCCACCTTCTTGGTGTAACCCACACTTTGTTGATTCACCATAGTGTGCCTCTGTTATACTGAGGAGATGCAGTTTTTACAACTTGTTACTTGATCAATAGAATGCTCAATTTAGTACTTTATGAGTAGATTTCTGGGCATATTTTGCTTCCTGACCGAGAGCTTTTTCATGTGCTATCATGAGTATTTGGTTGTGTTATATTTGTTCATCTTCTTTCCCTAGGCCGAGATAAGCTTGCACCATGGGCAATTAAGTGTGTTCTTAAGATATTTGCGGACTCAAAAGGGGTATAGGTGCTTGGATCCCATCACCAGTAGGCACTATGTGGGTGCTGATGTTATCTTTCATGAGCCCATTCCATACTTTTCCACTGCTGCACGAGGAATATCTTCTGAAGTTATGGATGCACCCATGCCTATACCTCATGTTCCCTTGGAGGAGATACCTATTTCTGCTCCCCCAGCTACTTCTACTGAACCTATGAGGTTTGTTGAGCCTATTGTTACCTACAAATGTCCTCACAATACTTTGCAGATACCAGATTCTCCAATGGCTACACAAACAACACCCTCTCCAGTTCAGGTGACCATAGATAGTTTATGTATTGATGATACAACATCCAGTGGTGATGCTAGTTGTGGAAATGTAGATGTTTTTGCCCTAGAGCTAGTATAAGAGGATCCAACAGATGATCTTGACTTTTCGATTGCTATTCGGAAAGCACCTCGTAGCTGTGCCAGATATCTAGTTACAAGTAGTTTGTTTATTGAGGGACTAGGGTTTGCCTTCGGGAGCTTCTGCCGTGTACTTTCTACCACCTAGATTCCCACCATGTACCAGCAAGCCATGCTTTTTCGAAATGGCATCAAGTCATAGAGGATGAGATGGCTGCTCTTTGTTCTAGAGCGACATGGGAGCCTACTTCACTTCCTACAATAGTATGAGTGGTTGGATGTCCTTTGGTCTTTGCCTTGAAATACAATCTTGATGGACCTACTTTATGGCATAAGGCTCGGTTGGTTGCAAAGGGATTCACCCAGATTTATTGGGTGGATTTTTTTGACATTTTTCTCCAGTGGCACACCTACTGGCAGTGCAGATATTGATTCAGTTGCTGTCCACTTTGACTGGCCTCTCTACTAGCTTGGTGTGAAGAATACCTTTCTATATTGTGATCTTCAGGAGGAGGTCTACATGCAATAACCTCGCAGATTTGAGACTTAGGGGGAGTGTGTGTAGATTTTAGAAAGCTATTTATGGTCTTAAGTAGAGTTCGCATGCATGGCTATGCTAGAAGCTCTTCGAGGTGGTATAGGTGATGTGCCTTTAGAGGTTATCTGCAGATCACTCTTTGTTTATTTAGAGGAGTAATAGGGGAGTTGTACTTCTGGTATACCTTAATGACATCATTATCACCAGTGATGACGACGTCGGGATAGTTGAGGTGAAGACCTTGGCTAATAGGTTTGTAATGAAGGACTTGGGCCAATTGAGATACTTTCTAGGCCTTGAGGTGTCAAGAAGTAAAAAAGGCATTGTACTTTCATAGCGCATGTATGCTCTTGATGTACTACATGAGACAAGGATGTTGGAGGCTAAGCCTACCAACATACCCATGGATCCTAAGGGGCATCTGTTTGATGCCAAGTTAGCACTTGTGGACAACAGATCTTATAGATAACTAATGGGAAAACTATTATATTTTACCATCACCAAGTTAGATATTTCTCTGGCAGTGGAAAAGTTGAGTTAGTTCATGGATAGGCCTACCAAACAGCATTGGGAGGCAGCGATGTAGGTGCTTAGATATCTAAAGAAAGCACCTGGACGTGACATACTATTTACTATAGGCACATCAATGACAACAGTTGGCTATTTTGATGTGGATTATGTTGGTTGCTTGGCAGATAGGAAGTCAGCTACTGTTTTTGTACTTATGTTGTTGGGAATTTAGTCACATGGCAGAGCAAAAGGCAAGGAGTGGTGTCTAGATCCAGTGTAGAGTTCGAGATCCGAGCCATGGCTTAGACTGCTGGAGAGATGGTTTGGGTGAGATCCGTTTTATAGGATTTACATGTTCGGGTGGAGCCTATGGAGATGCGATGTGATTACTACGCTATGACTTATATTGCTAATAAACTGATGTTTTATGAGCACACTAAACATGTTGAGGTTGCTTGTCATTATACCTGGGATCTGATTCAACGTGGAGTCATCTACATCACTGTTGTTTCTTCCAAGGACTAGACAACAGACATTTTCGCCAAGCCTCTCTCTTGATCTATGTTTGATGTCTGTTGTTTTAAGCTAAGTATGATTGACATCTATGCTCCAGCTTTAGAGGGAGTAGGGATGTCAATCTGCTACTCCTGGCCTGATTTAGACCGGTAAAACTCGCTCCATTTAATATTTAGGTAGGTTTGGTTTTTGGATGCAAACTCGATCAGGTTTGGGTTTGGGTATGGGGAAAGGTATCTTTGAACCTGTATACCCGATATAAATATATTATATAGACAATACTCTAAAAATTAATTTCAAATGTTCCAAGACTCTAAGGCTCCCAACTTTAGAAATTCCAAATGTTCCAAGACTACCAACTTCCCACTATGGGTTGCTCATGTGACCAAGAGGTCTAAAAGTGGTCACGAGCTCACTTCTCTGGGACTTCTAATTTTCCAAATTTCATCTCAACGTCAAATTCCATCTCAAGTAGCACTACAGCGTGACGTTTCCTATCCTCTCCTCTTTCCTCTGTACTGTCCAAATTCTATCTCAAGTCTTAACATCAGGACTTGCTCTCCTCTTTCATGTGATTATCTCCACCATCACTAGACTGTAGTGTGACTCCTAATTCCATTTCAATGTCAAGACAAGACTCCTCTCCTCTCTCATGTGATTATTTTTTATTATAAACCATGAAATATGTTTAAAATATTTGTGTTTTCTCTTTTCATTATGGTATTTTCGTTTGTTTTACATATTCTCATGGAGATGGTTGTGTTTGATAGTGGAATATGCATTTTTGCCTATGGTATTTTAAAATGATGGTGCGATATATAGATCAACATTTTAATGGGTACCTATTAATTTAACGGGTATGGGGTGGGTTTTCGCTGATTGTATTTGGGGCGGATATGGGGAATAGATTTATAAATGGAGATGGGTTTGGTAATAATAAAATCCGACCCAAATCTGACCTGTTGACATCCCTAAGGGAAGTGTTGTGTACCCCTGTTGAGTTGTATTGAGGGGCTTATTTATATTTGTTTCTTTTTGTAAGGGTGTGTCATGTTATTCACCCATGTACCTCTCTATATAAAGGTATCGGGGGTCTTTGATTAAGACTGAACCATTCATTGTTCCTATCATGGTAATAGAGTAGTGATCCTAAACTGGTGGTTCGGTATCCCACCAATTCTAGCCTTCCTACACATCCACCAAAACCCTAGGTCCTCTCTTCCCTGTGTCACTACCCATCTCCGGCAGCTTTCAACTTATAGCATCACCTCCAGCGGCAATCTCTCTCCTTCCAGCATCGTTGCTGGTGCTGTGAGTCCCTAAGTGCCATCGCCCACAGCCCCTCTCGCCCTTCAGCGCTGCTGCCGACGCTTCTTCTCCTTCTCGCCGATGTTGCGAGTGCTTGAGCGTTGGCCGCTGCTTGGGCTTCTTTGACCCTTAGCATCACCGCCGACGCTGCTTCTTCCTCTCATTGGTGCTGTGAGCGCCGCTGCTCGTGCTTTTCCGACCTCTTGCTTCGTCGCCTACACTTGCAGACCTTCTGCACCACAGTCGGAGTCTGCGTGGTGGTCTGGTGGTGGTTTTACGAGGCCTCTCTCGGCCTCTAGCAGCATTGCCCTAAATAAGGACTGCAGCAAGGGGCTGCAATACCCTAATCTCTCTCCCAGGCGTGCGAGGCCTTAATCTTCGCTGAGAGGGGGATTTTCTCTCTTCCCATGGTGTGAAGTGGTTCAGATCTCCTTTGTGCTTTGTAGGAAGTACATGATCTAATTTCTCAGTTTTCAGGTATTAAGGGAGTGGTCCAACAAATCGAGTTCTTATGGTGGAGACAAAGGATACTATTGGCGACTTGATGGGGAAACCATACACCACGAGCGCATCCCCACACATCCAGGGGACCTCTATCAAGTTGGACGGATTTAACTTTTTGCTATGGTCTACTTTTTCTCGATTTGTCGGAGCCCACCGGAAGAAATATATCTTGACTAAAGATGAACTTCCTGTGAAGTCTGCAGATTGGGAAGCAAACAATGATTGGGTGGCTACATGTCTCCTGAATAGTATGACTTAGGCAATTGCGAAACAGGTCATGGCTTATGCTTCCGGCAAGAAGATGTGGGAAGTGTTACATGAAATACACTCCCACAAGAGCAACATTATGAGGTTGTATTGTGTCATGGAAGATATTCATACACTTAGAAAAGGTTCCATGGTTTTAGCAGAATATTATGGCATAATGAAAAACTTCTTGGACGAGCAAGATGTATATCAGCCCATATCTACTAATGCTGCTATTATAGCTAAGCAGTGAGATGCCATCTGTTCCATTCAACTTTTGTCTGGCTTGGGCTCTGAGTACAAGGCAGTAAAGGATCAGTTTATGACAATGGATGAGATACCCACTGTTGCTCAGATTTATGCTTATCTATCTAGACTTTAGACCTCTGACCCTGTTCCTATATTAGATTCCCCTGTCGTAGCTGTTGTAGGTCGTGGTTAAGGAAACCTTGGAGGCAGAGGTGGTCATGGCCGTGGTGGTGGTGGTGCACATGGTGGTCGTGGTCATGGATGAAGCTCCCTTTTCTGTGAATACTATCACAGGAATCGGCACATTGTGGATTGTTGCTAGGTGAAGCATGGATCCACGTGGTCACTAAGTCTCTACAGAGGATTCTACTTAGGTGCATGAAGATGATGGCCAGATCACTGTATCCGAGGCAGAGTGTGAGCGTTTTATTGCTTCTCAGGCCTTTACCTTAGTTGTACCCTTGGTTTAGAAGTTTGCAGGTACGTTAGCCATGTCTTTTAGATCCTAAGCTCCTACTTGGATCGCTGGCTCAGGTACCTCTTCACATATCACTAATGATACTAGATTATTTTCCTTTCTACAAGATCTAGCTACCCCATTCCAGGTTATGGTAGCAGATGGTGATTTGTCATCAGTTACTAGACTTGGGAATATTTTCCTGTCATGCTCTACCATTATCTAATGTTATAAATAAGCCCCTCAATACAATTCAACAATCCCCTTTGGTCTTTGTAGACTTATTTATATTTTTACATTTATTTGTAAGGATGTGTTGTACACCTTTTGTCTGATGTTCAGTTGTATTACAATTTGCCATTTTTTCTCTCTATGTAAAGAGAGGTAGGGCCCTCATAATAAGAAGTGCCTTTCATTTCTTCCCATTTGGTATTAGAGCAACGGTTCTAAACTAGTGTCCTAGATTCCTCACCAAAATGAGCCTTAAACACCTACCACCTTATCCCTAACCCTAGCTGCCATTGTCGACAAGGGCCTTCACCGGCAGTCTGTCGGTGTTGCCACCTCCTCATAACCTCGTTGAAGCCCTCAGGTGGCACAAGGAGGCAGCGGGGCTCTCGTTGGCTACTGTGTCTACACTAAGGGTTGCACTACCCCTTCCTCACCGCCACAGTCACCTTGCCTGTTGAGAAGGGGGCTGCGCGACCCTTGGGTGGCTGCTGCGGCGTTGGTGCTCTGCCTGAGTGTCACTACAACAGTCATCGGAGGGCATAACAGGGGGTGTTGACACTAGCAAGGGGGTGGCAATCCTCTTCCTTTGACCGGCAGGGGTCACCACAGGTGACTCTCCTCCCTCTGTTTGATCCCGTTGTGGGGTCTAAATAGGGAGAGGTGACCTATTCTCATTAGATTTCACCTAGAGAAGGGTTGCTTTACCGTTCAAGAGTTCTTTAATGGTCTGAAAACTCAGTTTTAGACCATGCTTTGGTGATTTCAGATTTGATTTACATTCAGTTGACTTTGTTTTCATCTAGCGGGCAACAGATGATTACAAGATGGCATCCTCGAGTTCTACTACATCTGGGTCTTCTGAGACTACTCTGGATATTTCCACGGACATCGTAGGATGAGTCCGTTTTTCGGTCCAATGATCAAATTGGACTAGACCAATTATTCATGGTGGTCCTAGATGTTCTTAATGATTGTCAGGGGTCATGGAAAGGAGCACATACTGAGTGAGTCAGCCTGAGACCACCAAGAGAACAGGAGTCAACGCCACTTGGGATCGTGACAATGCGATGGTTTGCGTTGGTTGATGAACTTCATGATACCTAGGATAGGGGGTGAGATTATGTACTACCCTACTTTGAGGAACATGCGGGATTCTTTATGTGAGACGTACTCTCACGAGAAGAATTTCTCTTGGGTATTTTAGATTTATTATGAGCTATTTCATCTTCATCAGGATGGGAAGACTTTACTCTAGTACTACTCTCAGGTCAAGGGATTATTGGAGCGACATAATTCTTAGAGACTTGGTTGCACGTGCTCCTCTTGGTGTGCCTTCAAGAAGGAGCTTGCAGTCTCCTTGTTTCTTTCTGGTTTGGGACCAGAGTATGCGGTTGCACGAGATCAAATTCTGACGATGATGGACCTGCCCACTCTTGAGGAGACTTATGGTAGACTTAACAGGATTATAGTTCCTGCTGCCTCTTCTGAGACTACAGGCCAGACCACTGCATTGGCTGCTTCTTATGGTTTTGGGCGAGGAGTATTATCTACCTGTGGTTGTGGCCGTGGACGGGGCTCTAGAGGCCATGCCAGACCTCCATGTAATTATTGTGGTTGACTGGGCCATACTGAGGTCACGTGTTGGTAGAAGCATGGGAGGCGTGTTATTGCTCACAAGGCGACAGAGATTACTCCATCTACACTTGAGATAGTTACTAGAGTAGAGTTTGAGGAGCTATTACAAAAGATCAGCCTTCTTTACCAGTCTAATTCTACAGACACAGCTGTAGTTACCTCCACCTCAGGTATTGTTGGTGCTTATTCATTTTCTGCCCTTGGATCTGATGATTCGTTGTTGGATTCAGGTGCCTTGCAACACTTTTGTGGCACCTCAGATGCTTTCTCCAACTTAAGATTTGTTCCTCTAGGTAAGATAGTCCAGATGGCAGATGGTAGATTGTCACAGGTTACAGGAAAGGGTGGACTAACTCTTTCCTCTACGTTGCAGCTGTCGAATGTTTTTTATGTCCTTGATTTTCTACTTAGTTTCCTTTCTGTTAGCCATATTACCAGAGAACTTAATTACAGAGCTATTTTTGATGCGCACTCTTATCTTGCAGGATCGACTTACATGGAGGACGATTGGTGGAGGATGTGAGGAAGGAGGGGTGTACCATTTAAGTCGCTCTTCGATTGTTGCTGCTGCTTCTGTGAGTTAGGTGGAGATTGCTTTGGCCATTGGGTCTCCCATCCAGTGGCATCTTCGCCTTGGCCACCTTCTTGTGGAGAGACTTAAACGTGATCTCCCTCACGTTCTTGCTAGTACCACTATTACTTGCGACGCCTGCCAGTTGGGCAAACACCACCATGCTAGTTTCCTTGTTTCCAGTCATGTTAGGTCTTCTGCTTTATTTGATTTGATTCATATGGATGTGTGGGTTCCAAGTTGGGTTCCTGACTATCTTAGGCATAGTTATTTTCTTGTTCTTATTCATGATTTCTCCCGTGTTAGTTGTTCTTGATAAAAAATAAATCCGATGTGGGTACTATCATCGATAATTTTGTTATGAAAATAAAGACCCAATTTTTTGTTACCGTTAAGATGTTTCGTTCTGATAATGCCTTGGAGTTTCGCACCTCTCGCTTGTTGCAATTTTTATGTGGTAATGAAATTGTCTACCAAATTACTTGTGTTCATACCTCTCAGCAGAATGGAGTTGCTGAGAGGAAGCATAGACACCTGTTGGATGTTGCACGTACCCTTCTCATTCACCATACTATGCTTGCTTTATATAATGTTGTTCTTACGGCTTGTTTTCTAATTAATAGGATGCTAAACTCTACCATTCATGAGCAAATTCTATGGTAAGTTTTGTATTGTGGTCACCCCTTGTTTTTTTGTTATCCCTCGTGTTTTTGAATGCGTTGCATTTGTTCATGATTTGACTCCTGAATGGGATAAACTAGCACCACGGTCTATCAAGTTTGTTTTCTTGGGTTATTCTAGAAGCCAGAAGGGGTACAAATGCTTTGATCCTTTTCATTCCCGGCACTATGTTTCTGTAGATGTGACATTTCATGAGTCTGTGTCGTATTTTTCCACTACTAGTTCAGACTTGTTTCCAGTGACTGGTGAGGCACCTATGCTCATTCCACCTATTCCATGTGGTGCCATACCTATGGATGCTTGTCCTACTATTGAGAAGGATCAATTTTATGACCTTGTTGTTACTTATTAGAGGTCGCATACTACCTTTTAGATGCCTCTTCCTCCCACGCCTCCAACCTCTCCCTAGGTGAGCACATGGTCTTTAGACATTGACGCTTTGGTGCCTAGTCATGATGCAGGGACAATTGAGGCTACACAAGACTTACAGGTGGACAGTGACCTTCTGATTGCTATTCGGAAGGATCCCCGATCTTGTGCCAAGTATAATGTGGCAGGATATCTACACACTGTTGATCTTGGTACATTGTTTTCTTGGTTCATTAGAGCCCTGAGTACCACCACTATGTCGTTGTCTTACCAAGAAGCCATGCTTTATACAAAGTGGTGTCAGGCCATGGAGATGGCTGCACTTCGAAGCAGAGGCACGTGGGATCTTGCACCACTTCCGCCAAGGGTCAATCTTGTTGGGTGCAGATGGGTATTTGCACTTAAGTTCTATCCAGATGGGAGCATCACCAGATATAAAGCGCAACTAGTAGTGAAGGGGTTCACCCAAACTTATGGGGTAGACTTCTTTGATATCTTTTCTCCAGTGGTGAGACTCTCGATAGTGCGGATACTAGTTTCTATTGCAGCACATTATGATTGGCCACTTCATCAACTTGACGTAAATGATGCCTTTCTTTATGGTGACTTACAGGAGGTCTTTATGCAACAACCTCTTGGCTATGAGTTGTAGGGAGAGTGTGTATGTCGTCTTAGAATGGTTATTTATGGACTCAAGCAAAGTCCACGTGTATGTTTCTAGAAACTGTCTCAAGTAGTGGAGTTTGATGGTTTTCAGAAATCTTCTACAGGTTATTCGCTGTTTTTGAGGAAGACAGAGAAAGGTGTTGTAGTGCTCTTACTATATATTGAGTTGATTGTCATAGGGGACGACACAGATGGTATTCGGCTAATCAAGGAGCAATTGGCCAGCTAGTTTACGACGGACATGGGTCCACTACATTACTTTTTGGGGATAGAAGTTGCCCTTAGCAAGTAGGGCATAGTTTTATCACAGAGAAAATATGCGCCGGATGTTTTACAGGAGGTTGGGATGCTTGGGGCAAAGCCCATAAATATACGTACGGACGTAAAGGCACATCTCTATGATGCTGAGGCACCTTTTGTGGATAGCAGTCAATATAGACAGCTAGTGGGGAATGTACTTTACCTTACTATTACCAGGCCAGATATTACTTTTGCAGTTGGAAGTTAGTTCATGGTTAAGCCCACGAGGCAGCATTGGGATGTTGCCATGATGGTTTTGAGATACATTAAGAAGGCACCTGGTCGTGCTCTTCTATTTACTCAGGGTACCTCCATGTCAGTAGTGGCATATTCAAATGCAGATTATGTAGGTTGATGGATAGAAAATCTATCATAGGATTCTACACTTATGTGGCTGGCAATTTAATTACCTGGAAAAGTAAGAAGCAGGTTGTTGTTTCTAGGTCAAGTGCATAGTCAGAATACAGGACTATGGCATAAATACCTACGGAACTCATGTGGAAAAAGTCACTTTTGGGAGATTTACACATATAAGTTACTAGTCCTATGGAGATGAGATGTGATAATATAGCTACTACGTATATTACCAACAATCCGATTTCTATGAAAGGACCAAACATGTTGAGGTGGGCTGTCACTACACTAGGGATCTTATTTAGAAAGACTTCCTATATACAACCCCAGTTGTTACAGATGATCTGACAGCGAACATTTTTACCAAGTCACTTCCTAAGTCTACTTTTGATTCTTGTTATTTCAAGTTTAGTATGATAGATATATATGTTCCACCTTGAGTTGGAGTGTGTACTTATTTATATTTTTACATTTATTTGTAAGGGCATGTTGTATACCTTTTGTCCATTGTTGGATTTTATTACAATTTACCTTTTTTTCTCTTTCTATATAAAGAGAGGTAGGGCCCTCATAATAAGAAGTGCCTTTCATTTCTTCCCACTGTCTTGTTTATGTTTTATATCTTTAAGGACTACTTTGTTATTTATTACTTCTTATTGGTTTTGTATCGTAATTATTCCTACACATTTCTCTATATAAAAAGGTGTATGATTTTTTCTTGGAACAAAATTGACCATTATGTTCTACTATAATTATGCCTTGAAGGTGACATGGGAAGATGGAATGCGCCTAGTAGGGGGTCATATTTCTGGAAAGGCCTGTTGCGAATAATGCTCATAACGATGTGGTTTTGCTGCTAAGGTAGGAACTGGAGAGGCATTTCGTTGACTTGATGATTTGAGAAAATGGAGGCTTGTCAGCGGATTGATTTCCAAGAATGTTTGCTTTGGCAACGAATTGTGGGGCCATGGTAGTAGAATACTTGGACACCAATTCTTTTGGTTAAACTATCAGACCAAAGAGTGAAAGATTTTACACAATTGCAATGAGAGTTAGCCGATTTTAGCCTGCAAGGGGGGAGAGAGATGGATGGGTTTGGAAGGAGGATGAAATTTGTGTGAAGACAGCCTACAAGCTATTGAGGGGGGAAGGGGTGCCTTATGATGCTAATTTTCTTAGAAAATACAAGCTGATCTAGAAGACTGATGTCCTATTGAAAGTTAGAATTTTTGTCTGGTTAGTGAGAAGAGAACAAATCTTGACAAGGGCTTATTGTAGGAGGAAGTAGGTTTTAAGTGTCGATTTTGACGTCGTTTTGATAAATTTCTAAATATGTATTTTGGAGGTATATCGTGAAAACACCTGTATTTCGACGATTTCAGTGCCCCGGAAATAGTCAATTTCAAAGGCACACTGAGGTCGTGTCGAAGGCATATCAATCATGTCAACCAAAATGGTAGTAGTCAAAATGATTATAATTTTAAGAAAGTTACATGTTTATGTAAGAATAAGAATGTTATATTCTATTATTTATATGCAACATGTAGTCTACCATGTTCAAGTTCAAGAATTAAATAACAAATAATTATAAT
Organism: Thalassia testudinum; assembly: GCA_037157565.1. NCBI lineage: Eukaryota > Viridiplantae > Streptophyta > Magnoliopsida > Alismatales > Hydrocharitaceae > Thalassia > Thalassia testudinum. The sequence continues at coordinate 43,801,553 of JAZHRO010000030.1, forward strand.
TCAAATTGAATTGGGGCATGTAAAGATAAAAGATTCAAATATAATAGTTTGCAACGTTCACGTGACCATTCTCGTTTGATTCTCATGCAGTGGTACCATGGTTCAATTCTTGTCAACTTTAAAGTCTAGGCCTAGCATCCTAGACATCATCCATGATTGTGCATAACAATTTCAATCGTAGTCCAAATGGATTGTGTGCCGAAAATACGACATGACTGCATAATGTATTCAATTAGCAATAGTGACATTTCTTTTATTTTTGTATGGATGACTATTTGGCACCTACGACTACCGAATATAGTTTCCATGTTACTAAATATGTCGTATTCTTCTATGATGGGCCTCAAATGTAGCTTAATTATATTTCTAATCGTTAGCAACACAGAACCATAAAAAATCTCGAACAATCAAATGATTTACCAACAACAACTACCTAAATCCACATATTCAATCTAAACAAGCACACTTCCCATCAGTTCTCACAAAACCTAATCACATGACACCCAATTTGAGAAATCTAGACCTCATAGTTTCATGAAATTCACATGCTATTACATCAAATCCATGGGGAGCAAAATCATTCATCGAAATTTCGCCGGTGTGGTCGAAATTTTTTTGGTGTACATCTAGCAAAACCATTCATCAAATCCAGTTGCTTCACTTGCAAATAGTGACATGGAAGATTACTCTCATCTTTTCTTTGGATGCCCCATGGCTGAAGAAGTCTGGGCATGGGCAAACATTTCTTGGATTGAGAACTCTTCAGCCATGGACCTTTGGAGATCCTTTGGAAGTGGGACCATTAAATCAAGAAGGAAATGGGCATTCACTTTGGTTGTTCCTTGTGCTATGTGGTTGCAGTGAAAAAGGGGGCCATATTTAAAGGGGAGCACTACCATGTTGACAACATCTGCTATGAGGCTAATGATATTATGGAGCAGTGGTTTACTTTGTAATGGAGGGGATGCCCTCTTTCCTTCTTGTAAACTCTCTTGACCCCTTAATGAAGGTCAGGGGTCATAGGTGTGCTTTAGATGCTGAATAAGAAAGAATTTACCAACAGAATTGAGAAACAGAAGAAAGAGGAGTACTAGCACTGGACATTTAAAGTGTCATCATCTCGGGCTTCTTTTGCATTATTTGAAGTGGTTATGAGTTGGTTACTGTCTCTCTGCCGTAGATTCCATTTCAATCTTGCGTTGTAGATGTGTGCTTGAGTTGTAAATAAGCATGTTGGTGGACTACGAATTAGAAAGAGCATTTTTGCGGACTACGAATTAGAAAGGGAGAAAAAAGGCTTTCTGGAAGCTCATTGCTTGAGTCATCTAAAAGTGGTTCTTGTTATTTCTTCTTTGGCAGCATTCTCTGGGTTGGAGGCTGTTTTTCACATGGCAGCTCCAGATTCTTCAATCAACAATTACAGGCTTCACTACTCAGTCAATGTTGAAGGTATTGCATTATGTTCCATACTTATCAATTATTGAGTGCAGCTAAATGCCCACTTGACTAGGTTAAAGTACACTTTTCCGACTTGTACGCTTTGTCTTTGAAGGAACAAAGAATGTCATTGATGCTTGTCTTGAGTGCAAAGTGAAAAGGCTTATATATACTAGCTCACCAAGTGTTGTCCTTGATCCTTCTGTTGGAGTACTTGATGGGGAAGAGACACTTCCTTATCCAAAGCAGGTTTTGTTTCCTGGCTGCTAAGACCCACCTTTTCTCAACATATGAAGTTAATTTTTTTACTGTAAATATAATAATAACGTGTTTCACATCTATTTCCTGTTTTTTGCTTTTAGTTCAATGATTTCTACTCAGAGACTAAAGCTGAAGGTGAGAAATTAGTCATGAAGGCAAATGGTAGGAATGGACTCTTGACCTGTTGCATACGTCCAAGCAGCATTTTTGGTCGTGGAGATAGATTGTTAGTACCATCTCTTGTAACTGCTGCGAGGAGTGGAAAGATGAAGGTAAGCATGTTTTATGATCTTTATCCAGCTCAACGTTGTTTTCCACTTAACAAATTCATTTTATTCCTAGAAACTTCAAAAAAAAAGCAAAGAGAAAATTTCTTCCTCTAACCCTTTCTGTAAAAGCATTTCCTAGAAACCTATATGACTACACTGAAAATTTAGAATAACCCTCTTTAGAATGACTTCTTCACTTTCAGATTTTGAGCATGTACACTTACTGGTGATATGCTTCCTTGGTTCCTAATTCATTCCTTTAGCAAGCAATTTTTTAATTGTTTTTTGTTACCTTTATTCCTAAATAGCAAGCCACACCTCTGTTTATGGTGCCATTTGTTCTTTATCCTTTCCTATCGCAGGTGCCTCATCTAGACATATGCTTTTGAGTTTTGTTAGGTCTTTCTAATTCGGCTTTTGTGAAGTAGATAAGAAAATTTTACAGTCAAGATATAGATCTAGTTAACCATTTTCCCTGGCAGAGTTCAGGGACAAACTGGATTTGATGAAGGATCCAGCATTGATTTGGGCCCTAGAGAGGCATAGGTTTATCATCGATGAGATATTCCTCGCACTCCACTAGCTACGACCCCAATTTCTTCTTCTGGATGACAAGTCTATTGCTCTTCGAAAGCTAGTCGATCATGTGTCCTGTACTTGATGTCTCACTACACCTCTACTTGCCATTTGAACCTTGAGCTACAGAAATTTACCAGTGCCCTTACTAGCATTGTTGTACTGTGTGATTATATTGAGGCATCTTAGGATCCCTATTGGAAGGTTGCTATGGATGACGAAATGAGTGACTTGCTCTCACGGGATACATGGGAGTTAATACCTTGTCCTCCTAATGTGACCCTGGTAGACTGCAAGTGGGTCTATATCATAAAATATCGAGTAGATGATTTAGTTGATAGATTCAAGGCACATTTAGTAGCAAAGGGTTTTACTCAATCATATTGTGTCAATTATTGTGAGACCTCCCCAGGGGCAAGAGTCTCATCTACATGAGTCATCTTGTCTCTTGCATTTAATAAATAATGGCCATTATATTAGTTTGATATCAAGAATGTTTTTTTTTATGGGGATCTCACAGAGGAAGTTTATATGCGTCAGCCTTATAGATATGTGATTAAGGGGGAGTGTGTTTGTAGATTGACAGAGGCTATTTATGGCTTTAAGCAAAGTTCCAGGGCTTGGTTTGAGATGTTGAGCTCAGAAGCACTAAAGATTGGGTTTAACTATTCTTTAGATCATTTGATCTTTATGAGAAATCATGCAGAGTAAATTGTTGCATAATCTTGACGGGATGATGTTGATGGCATCAAGCAAACTAAGTCTTGCATAAGACCTTTGTTACAAGGGAGCTTGGACACTTGAGAAGCAATGCAGTAGGACAATGGCTTATCTTTATCCCAACAAAAGTATACTCTCCAGATACTTGAGGAAGAAGGATTGTTAGGCACAAAACCATTTGGTGTGCTTGGAGAACTAAAGAAGACCCTATTACATGAATATGATCCATCGTTTGAAGGTGCTCATCGCTATAGGAGCATTGTGGTCAAGTTACTGTATTTGACAATTACTTGACTAGACATAAGCTTTGCAATGAGTAGAGCTAATCAGTACATGGAGAAACTATCTTACAACCGTTGGTGTAATGTATGCATGATATTGAAGTACTTAAAGGGACTCTTGGAAAAGGTCTCTATTACACAAATAGCGACTCTACATATAATGTCTTATATTCAGATGCTAATTATGTAGGGGTGGTCGAGGATAGAAAATCTACCATAGGTTATGTTTTCTTTCTAAGAGGAAATCTTGTTTCATGGTGAAGCAAGAAACAAACAGTGGTGGCCCATTCTAGCACTGAGGCCTAGTATAGAGCCATGGTACATATAGCCTAGGAAGTCATGTGCGTCATCTCCTTTCTGGGTGATCTTAGTATCACTATGTAGACTCTTATTTTCATGTATTGTGATAATAAATTAGCCACTTATATTACCTCCAATTTAGTGTTTTCATGAGAGAATAAAGCATATTGAAGTAGATTGTTACTTCATCAGAAATGCAGTTTTGGATGAAAAGATAACCATTCCACATGCCACATCTGAGCTATAGATTGCCGACATACTCATGAAGGCACTACATAAGAAGCAACATATATTTTTACGTGACAAATTAGGTCTAATTGATATCTATGTTTCAACTTGAGGTAGAGTATGAGAGTTTATGTACTTGTCATTTATTTTCTGTTTCTTTTCTTACATACTTGTAACTTTCTGATATCCCTTTACATAGGAGAGATTAGGGCTTCTTTTCATGAATGAGACAATTCCTTCCATCCAACAGGGTGAAATGATCAATTTGTTTCTTTCTTTTGAAAAGAATCTCTTTACTTGTTTAATGTAGGTTTCATCTTTCTTTGAATAGACTAACATCTACTTGCTTTATCTATGATTACAATATCTTATAATCCTATTTCATTCTCTGGTTTTAGTGATCATTTTGATTTATGCTTGATTTAGTGACTTTGTTTTACTATTTAGCTTTTTAGTACTTATTAAAAAAAAATCTTTTTAAGTAGTTAAGTGCATCTTTCCTGGTTCAGGATAAAAATAATTTAAAATTCTATCGCGGAATGTACTTAAAATTCTTTAATCACTTTGTGACAGAGTTCTTCTTATGTTGGTTTTGACTTAATTATTTAAATTGATGAATCAGCAGATTTTGGTGGTTCTGATCTTCATTTTTTATAGTTCATTATTGGCAGTGGTGATAACTTGTATGACTTTACGTTTGTGGAAAATGTGGCACATGGCCACGTATGTGCTGAACGGGCCCTAGCCTCCAACTCAACAGCAGAGAAAGCATCAGGGCAGGTATTATTTCAGGCTTGCTTAGTTGATGTGGATTAGTACTTCTCACTGAATATAAATGCAGGTGTATTTCATAACAAATATGGAGTCAATAAAATTTTGGGAATTTGTATCACGAATACTTGAAGGCCTTGGATATGAAAGGTACTTGTCTTGAGTTGCGTCCGTTTACCTACCTTTCTTTTAACAAAATGACTCTTCATTTTTGTTGAAATAAATAATGCTGAAACGTAACAATGCTATCAAAGTATAACAATAAGAAATACTTGGGTTTACGTGGAAACCTCACTCATAAAGAGCGGAGAGAAAACCACGGGAGAAGGCCTTGATGAGGCGAGATTATTTCTATTCTTCTCAAAGAAAAAATGAGAGGATACTATAGCTATTTATAGGTTCCCACACACTACACATTCCTTCGCTTCACTATGTGGTACTAAACGTACCACTATAATAAACACATCTTATAACACTCCCCTTCAAGTGGAACATGAAATGGTTAGCTTGCACGAGAGATATTCCGACTCTACAAAGTTAAAACTCAACACAAATAAAATGATGATGTTAGGTTACGACTTTCTCATGCCTCTTGTGTTGTCGGCTTCTTTGTATCCTCAACTGGTGTTGTCGGGTCACGGCTACCTTGTGTTACCAGCTTCTTTGCATCTTCAACTTGCTTATAGATGGGTGTAGGTAGGAGTCCGGATATGAGTTGTAGACAATTGATGAGGCGCTGATGTCATCCCATTCGAGAACTTAGAGGAGTTGCCCCTCTCATGTAGATAGAGATTGGGCCCTTTCCGCACGGAAACTCGAAGAAAGAGATCTCTCCTTTGGGGACCGAAAATAGCGGTCCTCTTCTCAAGGGACCATAAAAAAAAGTTTCTCAGGTGAGGACCTCAAAGAGAGAGTCTCATGGAATTACAAATTAAGCTCACACTCTGCCTTTCTCTCATACTTGTATGGGAGAAGTGGTAGGTTGCAAATGCTTCAACTCAATTAGAAAAAACCCTAGGTGCCTTTATATAGAGAGACAAAGGGTAAAGTTGCAAGTATGCCCTCACTGAATATAACACTATAAAGCACATACAAAAATAAAAAATAATAACTCAACACTCCCCTCAAGTTGAAGCGTAGACATTAAGCATGCTCAGCTTGGAACACAACTCAAGATGCTTCTTGGAGAGTGCTTTGGTGAAAGCATCTGCAACTTGATCTTTAGTAGCAATATAAGGCGTAGTAATCTAACTAGTAGCGATAGCATCTCAGATAAAATGGCAATCCACTTCTTTGTGCTTCGTTCTCTCGTGGAAAGCAGTATTATTTGCAATGAAAGCAGTTGCCTTGTTATCACAATACATGGGAGTAGGACCAGAAATCGATACTCCTAAATCATATAAAATAGATCTCACCCATAGGAGCTTACAAGTAGTATGGGCCATACCTCTACACTCTGATTCTGCACTGGGTCTGGAGGCAACATTTTACTTCTTGCTTCTCCATGTGACTAGATTGCTACCCACATAGGTATAGTAGCATGTAGTAGATCTCCTGTCTTCATGTACCCCTGCATAATCTACATCAGAATACTCCCAAACATCTAGATAGCCATGCTTCATAAATGATAGCCCCTTTCCAAGAGCTTGCTTGAGGTATTTTAGCACCTGACGCATACCATCCTAGTGTACCTCTCTAGGGGACTACATAAACTGATTCAGTCTCCCTACAACAAAAATGTCAGGTCTAGTGACAGTCAAATACAACAATTTTCCCATCATAGCATGATATTTAGCGACATCTTCAAGTAGTGGACTCTCAGAATCTGCAAGTGACAAGGAGGGGTACATAAGAATGTTGGCAGGCTTGCAACAAAGCATCCCTGTCTCTTTTAGTGTGCAAGAACATACTTCCTTTGTAACAAAACTAGATCACCATCAACATGTTGCCCTTCAATACCGAGAAAATAATTTATCATTCCCAAATTTTTGGTGACAAACAGAGAGTGTAGGAACCGTTTGGTATCCTCTATCCCTGTTTTATCACTTACAGTAAGTAGTATATCATCTATGTACACAATAAGAATAACAAATCCTATGCATGGTAAATGTTGAGTCTAGGGACATTTATTATTTTTGTTACTTTTGGGGGTGTCTTTGTAATTCTCCCAAACCTCTCCAATATAAACGAGAAGCTAGGATTTCCTTTGAATGGGAAGATGTTTTCTTTTCTTAACATGGTATCAGAGCAGCGGTCCTATGCCGATGTTCCGATATCCCACCAAATATCCACCTAAAAGATGATCAAATCACCAACTTGAGGGGGATTTGACCAACGAAAATCAAGATGAAGCATGGCAGTAGTGACAACAACGCTAGGAAGAGGATTCCTAGCACTGCCACCAGCCACCATGCCCCATCAGAGTCAATGAAGGGGTTTGCTGCTGCTGTTGGGCAGCAGCGTCGCCCATGGGGGCCGCGTTGGGTCCCTATTGATGGTGTGGAAGACCTTGTCGGGCCTGCTATTGTTGTCGACAGACTGGCAGGGAGTCCACGACCAAATCTTATGGCCAAAACACGGCTTTGGTTCCTGAGTTGTGGAGATCTCTCATGCGTAATGAAGTCTATTTCACGCGATACACATGTAGTGATGAGCCTTCTCTCATCGTTGATGAGAAAGTTGTCTTTCTCAAGTATGATGAGGCTTCTCAAATGCCAAGAAGATGAGTTTGACCCACCAAAAAAGTCATTCAGATTTGGAAGGACTTGCATTTGCAGCCCTAGGAGATTCAAGGAGGAAGAAGAGGATTGGAGGAGTGTGGATTGTAGATTCTGGTACCTTTGTTCATCTTACAGGAGATGTGGAGCGACTGGTGAATCCTAAGGCTTCACGTGGGATCAAGGATGTCAGAGTGGTTAATGGAGCCACATCATCCATCACTGTAGTTGGCTGTGTGCATAGTTTCCCAAAGATTGTGATTGAGGAGGTTCATTATACTTTAGAGTTCCCAACAAACCTGTTGTCTATGAGTCGTATATGTTAAGATTTTAGGTGTCGAGTAGTGTTTGATGAGGGCCATTGCTACTTCCAAGATCGACAGACAAGAGATATTATAGGTGGGGTTATAAAGCAAGATAGTCTCTATTACCTAGATACACCCATACTATTTGCGGGAGCGACCTCCATAGCTACTACCTTCGCTATGGCACAGGAGGCTTGGGCACCTATCGTTTAAGAAGATGCGACAAATGTATCCTAGTCTACCAGATTCCTTGACTCTACAGTGTGAGGATTGTCAACTTGGGAAGCACTACAAGAGCACTTACCCACAAAAGGATGCTGGAGTGAGTTCTATTCCCTTTGCTTTAGTCCATTGTGATGTGTGGGGACCATCCAGGTTCCTACCCCAGGAGGACACATATACTATATAGTTATTGCGGACGATCATAGTCGCCTTACTTGGGTTTTCTTATTGAAGACCCGCTCAGAGATTCCCCAGGTTATTCCGTAGTTTTTGATAAAGGTTCAGACTCAGTATGATGGCACAGTTCGAGTTTTCCACAGTGATAATGTCCTAGAGTTTGTGTAGCGAGATGTTTAGAGCCTCTTCTCTTTTCGGGGCATTATTCACTAGACGTCTTGTGCTCACACATCTCAGCAGAATGGTGTGGCTGAGCGCAAGCTTCGACATCTCCTAGATATTGTTAGGACCCCGATGATCCATATGAAGGTTTCTAAGCAATTTTGGGGAGTGCCATACTCACTGCAGCCTACCTGATTAATCGGGTACGTTTGTTAGTTCTTCATGGGCATATTCCTTTTCAGGTGATTCATTTAGATTGTGACAGGCCATTTGCTTTATCCCTTAGGGTTTTTGGTGCACCTGCTTTGTCCAGACGTATGGTAATCGGGACATGTTTTCTCCGAGGGCAGTCAAATGCGTCTTCCTTGGGTATTTCAAGACTCAGAAGGGTTACAAGTGTTATGACCCGAGCTGCAAAAGATATATTGTCACTGCTGATATTACTTTCTTTGAGAAAGTTCTATGCTTCTTAGATGAATGAACATCTATACAGGTTGCCTTGGAGGAGACTCAGGTGTACCATCGGAGGCCACATACTTTACCTAACATTGGACCTTGTCCGATCTTGACAAATAGGAGTAGTTTAGACGCAGAGGAGCAATCCATTTCGAGGAGATCCACTAGAGCATGCACAGCATCCTTTTTCTCAGTATATTGGATTTGCTCATCTGGAGGATGGGATCCGTCAGTTTGCTTTTGCCATTACTGCTACTGAGATTCTTTGGGATTTTGCCCAAGCTTCCCTGGATCCTAGATGGCATGTTGCCATGGACGAGGAGATAAAGGCCTCACAATCACAGCAAACATGGGACTTAGTGTCGTGCCCTGTTGGTGCTACAGTGGTTGATTACAGATGGGTCTATAGTATCAAGTATAGACCCGATGGGACAGTGGACAGATATAAAGCTAGGTTTTTTGCCAAAGGCTTTACTCAGACTTACGGGGTAGATTATTTTAAGACATTCTCTCTCGTTGCTTGTATTACTTCCGTCAAAATTATTATTTCAGTTGGTGTGATTAGGGGATGGCCGTTGCACCAACTTGATATTAAAAATGCATTCTTATATGGTGACTTGTTTGAGGAGGTGTACATGGGACAACCTCCAGGTTACAACTGTCAGGGGAAGCTTGTTTGTCACCTGAGGGAGTCAATATACGAGTTGAAACAAAGTCCTTATGCTTGATTTAAGAGGCTTGGCGCAGAGATTGCGACAGTTGAATTTCACCGTTCTACTTCTGATCACTCCGTCTTCATCAGAAAGATGGAGTATGGAGGTCATACCCGAGTAGTTATTCTTGCGATATATGCGGATGATATGATTCTTATTGGTGATGATGAGGATGAGATTGTCTAGACCAAGTCCTTGCATTCGACATTTATCATCAAGGACTTGGGAGAGTTGAGATACTTCTTGGATATTGAGGCAGTGCGACAGGAGTCAGGTTAGTCTTTGTCAAAGAGGCTGTATACACTCTAGATTCTTCAGGAGATAGGTCTGCTTGGGACTAAGCTCTCTAGTATACTTGTGGAGTCTTCACCAGCTCATTCCTCGGATGATGATCCACTTTATGAGGATGTGACTCGTTATCGTAGTATAGTGGTTCGCCTACTCTGTCGTACTATCATGAGGCCCGATATCAGTTTTGCAAAGAGTAGGGCTAGCCAACACTTGTAAATTACTTGTTATAGTCACTGGCATGAGGTTTGCCTTATTCTAAGGTACCTCAAGGGGACACCAGGCAGAGGGCTATACTATAGAGATGATGGTAGCCTAGATATTATTGCTTATTCTGATGCAGACTGGGCCTGTAGATGATCGATGCTTTACTTCAGGCTTTGTAGTTTATCTTGGGGGGAATCTAGTCTTCTGGAGAAGTAAGAAGCAAAGTGTTGCACGATCGAGTGTAGAGGTAGAATATAGAGCGATGACATGAGCTACTTCTGGGGTTATGTGAGTTGTTTCCTTCTTACAGGATCTTGGCATTTAAACTACTACACTTGTCCTACTTCTTTGTGACAAGTAAGCTACTTACATTGCCTCGAATCTGGTCTTCCATTAGAGGACCAAGCATATTGAGGTCGACTGCCACTTTGTTCGTGATGCTGTTCTCATCGGTAGGATTAACACCCCATCTGTCTCCTCAGAGCTCCAATTGATTGATACATTTACTTAGGCTCTGGAGAAGCGTCTGGATTTTTTGTGCGACAAGTTGGGTCTTGTAGATATCTGCGCCTCAACTTGAGGGGGAGTGTTGAGCCTATGAACATATTTATTACATTTGTTATTTTTTGAGGTATCTTTGTAATTCTCCCAAACCTCTCCATTATCAAAGAGGCTAGGATTTCCTTTGAATGGGAAGGATGTTTTCTTTTCTTCAATAATAAAAATAGAGTGATCTGCAGCAAATCTAGTAAAGCCAAACTCTTGTACCACTTTACTAAATCCCTCAAATCAAGTCCTGGACTCTGCTTAAGATCATAAATGGTCTTCTTTAACCTGCAGACCTTTTGACACTCCCCCCCAACAACAAAACCAGGGGGTTGTTCCATGTAGGCTTCTTCCTTTGGGTCACCATAAAGAGACATTTTTAATATCCAGTTGAGACACACAAACCAACCACTGTTGATTACCACAGAAAGAAGTATCCGCACTGAGTTGAGTCTAGCAACTAGGGAAAAGGTCTCAAAATAGTCAACTCCAAAAGTTTGGGTGTAACGTTTGGCAACCAATCGTGTTCTAAACCTTTCCACTGACCATCTGGATGGCATTTTAGGGTGAACACCCACCTAGACCTCACAACAGTAGCACCAAGTGTAGGTCAACAAGTTTCCACGTACCCTTGGACTGAAGAGCAATCATCTCCTCCATGGCCAAGGTCCAGGAAGGGTCCTGAGAAGCCTCAATATGATTCCTGGGAATATTTTTGCTATCCACTGCAAGAGATAGAAGTCTCCCTACTATAGGTAAACGATCAAGTGACATATAATTGGAAACAGAATATTTAGCATAAGATCATTGTGGCTTCCTCTAAGCAATAGGAAGATCCACATTAGGTACCTCGGGTGGTACAATGTTTGGACCTCTATCTGAATCAGCCGTATTAGCAGAGATCTGAGCAGGAATAGTAGAAAGTGGTTCCTCTGCTGGTATAATAGTGGATGGAGGTTTGCACAGAAAGTGCTGAGGGAAGGTATCTGTAGTTGGCACCTCAAGATGTCTAAGATAGGTAATAGGAGGGATATTATGAGGTGGAGGTGGCTCAGAGAGACCTGGAGGCGCAGTAGTAGGCATAGGTAATGGAACATCCTGGGAGACACTGGGAGACTTCCCTGGAACAGAATAATATGACATGTCCTAAAAAAAAGTCACATCCTTACAAACATAAAATCGATGTGAAAGAGGATCAAAACATCTATATCCTTTTTGGGTTCTAGAGTACAACAACAAAGTCCTTTCCCACACTAAGTGGGGTCGACTATATAGATTCTTTGCCTCCATACAGATCGATTTTTGAGCCATTTCAGGACTTAAATTAAAGTAATTGAGGTCATACTTAATAGTTTCCTTCTAACACTTATTTGGTTTTCCTCGTCCCCTCTTAGCAGGTTCAACCTCCAACTTCTTGCATCTCCTGACTAGAGTATCTAGTGGTCTTCTTTGCAAATGTCCAAACCATCTTAGGCATGTCTTTCTCATTTTATCCTCTATCAGTGCTACCTTAACATTTTCTTGAATAATCTCATTTGAAATATGGTCCTTTCTTGTCTGATTACACATTCATATTAACATCTTCATTTCTGCCACAGACACCTTCTGCACATGGCTATAGTTGATAGCCCAACATTTAGAACCAACAACATGGTTAGTCTTACCGTAGCTCAATAGTACTTTCTTTTAACTTTAAAGGAACCTTTTTATCATAGAGAACACCAGATGCACCCCTCCATTTCAACCACCCTGCATTAATTCTATGTGTAACATCTCCATCAATTCCACCTTCTTGTTGGAAAATAGATCCCAAGTACCTAAAAGCATCTTTCATTGGAATGCACTCTTATGTAATTTTTACATCGATCCTTTCATTGTTCCATCAACTACTAAACTTGCATTCCATATGCTCAGTTTTTTGCCTGCTTAGGCATAGTCCTTTAGCTTCCAGGGCTTCCCTCCAAAGCTCAAGTTTTCTGTTCATTCCATCTCTTGTCTCATTAATCAACACAATGTCATCAGCAAAAAACATACACCATGGCACCTCAACTTGGATATGCTTCGTCAACTGATCCATGACCAAAGCAAAGAGATAAGGGCTTAAAGTCGATCCTTGATGCTGACCAATGGTAATATCAAAGTAGTTCGTCAAATCATTCTTAGTCTTTACACAAGATGCAACTTCATAGTATATATCTTTTATGAGGTTGATACATAAAACTGGTACTTGTCTCTTCTCCAAAATTCTCCGCAAGATATCCCTTAGGATAGAATTATATGCCTTCTCCAAATTAGTAAAAATCACGTGTAAATCCTTCTTCTTGACTTTGTAGGTCTCTATCATACGTTTCAAGAGATGTATTGCTTCAATAGTAGACTGGCCTGGCATAAAGCTAAACTGATTTTCAGTTATTACAGAGACTTGCCTCACCCTTCTTTCAATTATTCTTTCCCAAAGTTTCATCGTATGGTTCATCAATTTAATACCTTTATAGTTGAAATAATTTTTTATATTTCCCTTCTTGTATAAAGGTGTTACAAAACTTTTCCTCCATTCCTATGGCATTTTCTTGCCTCCCTAAATAGTATTAAATGCTTTTGTGAGCCAAGTTATATCCCATTCTCCCATCACTCTCTAAACGTCTATAGGAATATCATCAGGTCTAATAGCCCTCCTACTTTTTATTATCTTCAAAGCCTCCACTACTTTCTTTTGTATCCTTCGATAGCTTACCCGATTTACATAATCTTCTAAGTTGGCTAATTTCTCTAAAATGATATCATTCTTTTGTTTTTCATTAAAAAGCTTATGAAAATATCATTTCCATTTTGTATTTATATCATCACTAGCTATAAGCACCCTTCCTTCTTCATCCTTGATGCACCTTACATGTGTAAGGTCCTTTGCTTTCCGCTTTCTTGCTTTTGCTAACTTAAAAATATCTTTTCCACCTTCTTTAGAATCAAGTTTTTTATAAAAATGCTCCCAAGTTTTTGTTTTTGCTTCACTATCTTCTTTGCTTCTTTCTTTGCTCTTTTGTAATTTTTCATGTTTTCATCGGTCTTATCTCGATATAAGGCTTTAAAGTAAGCTCTTTTAATTTTAAGCTTCTCCGGCACTTCCTTACTCCACCACCAAGCCTCCTCTTGTCCTGGAACTCCTCCTTTAGACATGCCTAACACCTCCTTTGCCACCTTCCTAATACAGTTTGCCATATTTAACTACAATTCATCAGCACTTCCATCAAGATCCCAAGTCTTTTCTTGCATTATCGTCTCTTTGAATCTCTCTTGCTTTTTCTTAAGATTCCATCATTTAATTCTCAAATTCTTAAACACCAATTTTCTCTTCTTTGTCTTTTTCATACGAACATCCATCACCAAAAGATGATGTTGAGCAGTTAAACTCTCCCCTTGAACAATCTTGCAATCTCTATGAGATAAGCGATCTCTTCTTCTCAAAGCAAAGTAATCAATCTGCGACTTGTTAAGTCACTTTTATAGGTGTTCAAATGCTCCTCATTTTTTGAAGAAGGTATCTGCAATGAAAAGATCATAAGCCATTGAAAAAATACATTTGATAGATCTAGGAGCAAGTTTGTTCACTTTGAATAAATGAACAAAGCAAATACATCCAAATACTTTTGGAGGAAGAGAAAACTCCTAATTAAGAAATAAAATAGAATAGAGGACTTTCCCACCAAGAACAGAAGATGATACCTGACTAATAAAAAAAGTAGCTGTAAGGACATCTGCCCAGAAAGTAGCAGGAACATGTATATGAAACATAAGAGTGCAGACAACATCAAGAAGGTGTCTTAACTTGTGTTCAGCTACCCCATTCTTTTGGGATGTATAAACACAAGAGGTCTGGTGTATAATACCAAGGGGCTGAAAAAATTGAGTCAAAGTGGAATTCACAAACTCAAGTTCATTGTCAGTCCGAAACATGCAAATAATAGTAGAAAACTGAGTCTTTATTTCATTCACATAATTTTTAATCGGTATAAGAGTTTCAGATTTTTCTTTCATCATAAAAACCCAAGAGACATGAGTATAGTCATCCACAAGTACAAGAAAATACCAAAGACCTTTAAGACTCTTGGCCTGACATGGGCCCCATAGATTAACCTGAATAAGAGAAAAAATAGGCCCAACTCTTTTATTACTACAAAAAGAAACTCTATAATGCTTGCCAAGTTGACAAGCATCGTAAGCAAAGAATTTGGAAACTGCATATTAAGAAATTGGTGACGAAGAACAGAAATGCTAGGATGTCCGAATCTAAGATATGCCACTGTAAAGCAGAGGTAGCAAAAGCGACAGCTATGGGATGATGCTTTGGTGGAAGATCAAGATAATATAGGCCATCTTGCTCAAGTCCACCAATCTGCTTCATCGTCAGGAGGTCCTGCAAGAAGAAGAAATGATCATGAAACACCGCTTTGCAATTTAATGCCTTAGTAATATGATTGATAGACATTAAATTCAAAGCAAATTTAGGCGTATGCATGACATTAGAGAGAGACAAAGTAATAGACAGAGAAATGTCACGTAAGCTTGTCACAGGGGACAAGGCACCATCTGTTACTTTGACATAAACTGGAGTAGTCAATGGTCTAAGTGTTGAAAAAAGGGTAACATCTCATGTAATGTGAGAAGATGCGTCTGAGTCTGCAAGCCAAGTTGGCTTACGAATATCTCTGGCACTAGCAGCAGTATCTGTCTTTTGAGAAATAGACGCACCAGTAGTAGAAGTGGCCTGAGAAGACACAAGCATGTCGTACTCTTCCTTGGAAATAGTGACCTGATGACTGACTTGTTCTTTCTCCTGATAGTAAAGGCCTGCGTCTCTACCATATGCAACCTGATTGGCCTGATGGCCTTGAGGAGACCCGTGTTTTATCTAACACCTATCAATTGTGTTATTTGTCTTGTGACAATGGTCACAAAACAAACCATGTCCTTTGCCACGACCACCTGCTCTCACTCCACGTCCCCTCCCCCTACCCCCTGGGGTTGCCCTACTACGACCAGAAGCTGCCATGGTGGGGGAATCAGAAAGTGGGACAAGGTCAGATATCTCAAGTTTGGAGAGTCGAGCATATATCTGCGCAGGCATAGGGATCTCCTCCAGGGTCATAAGTTGATCCTTTACAGACCTACATTCAGGACCAAGACCTACAAGCAACTGAACAGAACGGAAGGCTTCACGTTGCTTGGCAATAACAGTGACACCTGTTGAGATCGACTGATAGGTATCCTGCTTATCCCAGAGGTTCTTCATAGAACCATAATACTGGGCAAGGGACATAGTTCCTTTCCGAAAAGAGTGCAACTTCTCAATCACCCTATAGATTCAACTGATGTTGCTCTTATGAGAGTGTATCTCATGAAGAACTTCCTACATTTTCTTTGCGGATGCATAAGACATGACCTGCTTAGCAATAGGCTCCTTCATGCTATTCAGTATGCAAATTGCCACCCAATCATTATCTGCCTCCCAGTTGACAGACTTAACAGCTGGTTCCTCTTGTGTCAAAATATACTTCTTCCTGTGTGATCCTACAAATAAAAATAAAGTAGACCATAGGAGAAAGTTGGTTCCATCCAACTTTATAGAGGTTCCTTGCATAAAAGATGTGTTTGAGGTAGATATCTTCCCCGCCGAGTCGCTAAAGGGATCCTTCTTGTCTTCCATATCACCTGACATGTGAGAACCACCAAAATCGGAGACTGCAGCACAAAATCAAACCGTATGAAGGTCTGAAAACTTCACAGATTTGAGAAATTAGACCATATGAAACACCCTTTGAGGCTAGATAAGGCCCTAAAAAGAAGAAAGATGGGTGACTTCTTACATCACCCCAAGATGAAGGAGGCAAGATCTGGCCTCGCTGCTCCTCAATAGTAATGTAACGACTTCATGACGCCCAAGAGGAGCACTGCAGCCCCAGATCTGCCGTTGCACCACCGTTTGCTATCCCCAATAGTGGTGTTGCAGCTTCGTGTGCCGCCGCTAGGCCCTTCCTACTGGTGGCGGCGCTACTGCTACCGGTTGGAGGGGTCTGGCGGTGGAGATAGGAGAGTAGGGTCAGCGACGCCCTTGAGAAGGAGAGGGATAGGGTGGACAGGGTTCAGAGGTTAGATCTCGGGGTGGGGTACTCAAGCATCGGTCTAGGACTGCTGCTCTGATACCATGTTAGGTTGCAAATGCTTCAACTCAATTAGAGAAAATCCTAGGTGCTTTTATATAGGGAGGCAACCGAAGGGTGAAGTTATAAGTATGCCCTCATTCAATATAACACCATAAAAGACATACAAAAATAAGAAAGAATAACTCAATAAGAAGAAAATAACAAAGAGAAGACATAATAAGACTAAAAAAGAGTTTCTCCTCCTTTTCTCTTAAACATAATCATCTTTTTTTAAAATTTTTTTTCCTTCTCTCTTATTTTGATTTTTCCTCTCCCCTTTTTTTACTTCACCTTATTTCATTTTTTTCCCTCTTTCTTTTTGTCCTTCCCTCCTATTTTTCTTTCTTTCTTTTTTTTTTTCAGGTAACAACAAAAAATATATATAAGGCATTCTGAACCTTAGGGTTCAAATAAACCCAAAAAACACGGTTTGCAGATGCCCTCATTCCACCTACTTTGGCTTCATCTTCACTGCTACAACAACTGCATTGTGCCTTTTCCTGAGATCCACACCACACAACCATTAACAATGATGATCTCATGCGGAGCCTCTTCTCCTTTGGCGCAGTTGTCATCAGCATCTTCGCTTTTGTGGATCTCGTCACCTTTAGTGAATCTTCCTGCCAGATCGATTACGAGATTGACACCGCTTTCGAGCTTGTTGCCTTGATCGATGTTGGCACAACTCCATTGTAGTTGCCAGCATTGCCAAATCTAAGAGACCTGATTATGCATGATCTTTGCCTCCATGCGAGATTGATGCCTCTATCGTCGCCTTCATCGCAGTTGAGGATACCTCCCCTTGCACGTGCCTTCGAGATTGTCGAGATCGATGAAGCTTCCTCACCATCACTATGTTCGAGACAGGCAATTGATGGGGCTCGACGAAGCACCAGAGCCATGGCGCTCTCGATTGGGCTCTTTTGTTCGTCCTCCATGTTGCGCACGCCACCACGTGTGCTTCCTTGTGATGCTGTACGCCAATGCTACCTTCAAGATCACCTCAACATCCTTCTCCAGCTTTGAGCACGCGTGGAGCCTCCATTGCCTTCTTGCGTGGTTGTATGGTTTTGACTGCACGTTGTTGCATTGTGGAGGTGCTCCTTTCCTCCTTTGCTATCTTGCTCCGTCAACACCTTACCATAGCTATAGGGATTCTTAGCGCTGCCAACACACAGGGAGGTGTGCCAGAGGCACCACTACATGCAAGAGAGGCCTCTACGGCCTCCTGCTACGTGCTCTTGAGGCTCTCTCCATTACCTTTGCTTCTCTTCATCTACTATTCAAAGAGATTAGGGTTGTGAACCTCTTTCTCCAAATCAAAGGCACAAAATAGAGAAGAAATGCTAATAACAAGAATAATTGAATAAGAAAGACCCAAGAACGACTTGCTTTGATACCATGTTAAGAAATAGATAATGTGGAAACATAACAATAATATTAAAGCATAACAATAAGAAATGCTTGGGTTTACATAGAAACCTTACTCATGAATAGCAGGTAGAAAACCACGGGAGAAGGGCCCGATAGGACAAGATTATTTCTATTCTTCTCAAAGATAATTGAAAGGGTATAATAGCTTATTTATAGGCTCTCACACACCACACATTCCTTCGCTTCACTATGTAGTAGTACTAAATGTACCACTCTAATAAATACATCTCTCAACAAATCTTTTGCCTAAAAACCTATTATGCACACTTCTTACAAGGTAGTCCAAGTTTCACCTTTTTTTTTTTTTTTGAAAGAGGGAAGGGTGGTTATCCGAATGATAACCACTTGAAATTATATTAAATAAAGGTCAGGAAAGTGGCCAATATTACATAGATGAGGCCCAGAAATTCACCAAGGAGAAGATACAAGAAGTGAAGTTCTCTGTATAAGGGTGCTGCCCTTTAAAAATAGTTGTATTCCTCCCCAAACAAATGCCCCAAAATACAGCGGGGATGAGGGCCTTCTCTTTCTCCATCTAGGTTCCACCTTTCTTAAAGGGACATCCTGTTTCTTCTAGAAAAAAGTGAAAAAATGAGGGAGGACAATGGTTTTCTTTTGCTTTTATCTAGTTGCCTGATCAGGAGAAATTCAGGAGACAGGGAGGAATTTCTAGAATTTGTAAATAGAATTGGGTTCCTTATTTTGACAATTTTTATCAAAGGAATGACTAGAGTTTGAAATTTCTCCACTACTCTTCCTATATTACTTTAGTTTTCCGGAAAATGTCAAGGTTCTCTGTATCTTTGGCAACATTCTTCACGTCGTTCTTTTATCCATGTCTTACTCTGGCTCATCTTTGCTATCTCACACTTGAGTTGAAGCTTAACACTTTTCCACATTCATCCTTTCCATTGTTTTTCCTTTTAGTTTTTTTGAAAGAAATTCTTTGCATTATTTCATAAATCTCCCTGGGGGTTTGCCAAATTGTGTTGTAGCACTGACTAATCCATCTAATTGTGTTGGCAGTACTGACAATTCATCTTTGGCTTTATGCGATTACTGAGATGATTTATTTGGGCCATCTAAGCAGGTCTGCTCAGGTCAATTGTGGCTGCCCTTTTGACTTTTTCAATGCCCTGTACATAGTTGCGTTCTTGCTGGAGTTTACTCCAAGTTGTAATTTCCCCTAGTGTCTCACTATATAAAGATATCAAGGTTACTTTCATGAATAATATGATTCCTTTCTTCTTAGTATCAGAGCAACAACCTGAGTCAATGGTTTGATATCCCATCAAATATGCATGCCTTCCTCGCTTCTTCATCCTCTTCCTTTTCATCAGGATGATCAGGGCCGTAGTAGATTCCTCTTTTGGGATCCCTGTGCAGCTGTGCCCCTACTTTTGTTCGCATTAGAGTCCATGGCACTAGGTGCCTCGGCCCAAGGCTCATGTCCAGTAAGGGTTGCTTCTCCTGACCACCAAAAGGTATCCCACTTTTCCTAGTAGGTTTGTAGCTACCATGGGCCATTAGCCCTCCTTGTGTAAGTAGGCAGCTGTTCCTCAGCGAGCAACTACCTGCTACTGCTTACTAAGTAGGCCCACCATGTGTAGCTGATCATTTGTTGCCAAATGCCAATTCTTCACCGATCTGTGGTTTTGCTATGTTATTATTGATCATTCTCCTTTAATGGCATGAAGACTATCTATAGTTGATCCTCTGTTTTCTCTGATCTCATGAATTGGTAACTCAAATGGTTGACATGAAGAACCCTTCTAGTGATTCTGTGGGTGGTTACCACCACAAGCACCCATCTTACATGAAAGGTACAAATGGCAAATTAGATGGTACTAACTTTCTCCTATGTCTACTTCGTTCGAGTGGTTTGTTGGGTCGTATAAAAAGAAATACATCATCCATAAGGATGTACTTGTAGAGAAGATTGAAGACTGGAATTCCATTAATGGCTGATTGCCTACTTGTATAATGCTCAATAGCATGAAGGATCTGCTTTCAAAAAAAGAAGCATGGAGTTTGTTGTGAAGAAGGTTATGTCTTGTTCCTTGGTGAAGAAGAGGCAGGAGGTACTTCATGAAATACATTCCTTTAGGAGCTTTTGAGCATGGTTGCAAAACTCTGTGGAGTGATCTTACTTGGCCTCATAGCATTTCGTAGTACCTAACATAATTTCAATAGGAAAGTTAGAAAGTTTCACCTTTACAACTATGTTTGAGAAAGCAGCTGCTTCTTTATGTATGGATCTCCTGCTCTCTGGTGTATACTCCAACTAAAGTAGCATTAAAATCACAAGCAGCTGGTCAAGGTTTCCCTAGTGCAAATAATGAGGCTTAACAAAGGCTGTCCCATAGATCTGTCTTTTGATCTCTATCACCTGGCCTGTAAACGGCAGAGATAATTGAAGATGGCCCATCAGTTTTTCTGGTGAAATTCCTCGGCAGAACAAAGCTGCCCATTATACATTATATTTTTTTTCTGTGACAAAGCAAAGCTGCCTACTCTTGATGAGTCCAACATCAGAACCTCCTCCGTTAGGCCAAGATGATCCCCAGATCTACCACTAGCATCAAGAGAGAATTTTTGTTTTTCTTCTGTTTTTTGCTCTTTCCCTGTGTTCATCAATTAAATCTTTGTCTAATTATTATTCTTCAGGTTGTAATTGTGGTGTGCCTATCTTGAAGCTGAAGTGTATTTCATTGTACCAAGGATACCATTCATTAGAAACTATATCTGTACTTGTTTTTCCTGAATTTTGTATGATCATTTTGTTAAAGACTTTGTGATTGATCATTTTTTTGCAGACCAAATATGAAAATCCCAGTGTCTGTTGTGATGCCTGTGGCTCACCTTGTAGAGTGGACTTATAAAACCTTTGCTAATTATGGGGTGCATGTGCCTCAGTTTACTCCTTCCAGGATCAGGCTTCTTTCATGTAATAGAACTTTCAAATGCTCCAAAGCAAAGGAACAACTTGGATACGAGCCTATAGTAACTCTTGAGGTTTTCTTTTCCTTCTTCCAACACAAGTGCATTGCCATTGATTAATATAAAACCAAAATACCAGCCTTATACTTTGACCTCTTCATTGTCTAGGAAGGGATAAAGAGAACTATACAATCATACTCCTATCTGAGAGCTGGGAACCAAGCTAGAAAAGTTTCAAAAGCTTATACATACCTTGGAAGAGGAAAGAGTATGTATCTTTTCTATGATATGACTTCTTACTGTGTATCTGCTTTTACAGGACTTATCTTTATTGCAGTTGCCGATGCACTCCTCTGGAAGGAGAAAAAGCTGGCAGTTACCACAATATTACTCTTGGGAGTCATTTATTACTATCTTTTTGCTTCTGGATTCACTCTAGTGACAGCATTGGCGAATCTGTTCCTACTTGTCACACTCTTTTTGTTTGTTCATAGCATTTTACCTGCAGAAGTGTAAGAACTCTCATCTTTCTACATGCCTGTTATAAATTTATTGGTCATTACCTTTGATTTTATTCTGGCTTGAGTTCAAGGATGTCAAAGCTAGTTGCCAGTGTTTTTCAGTTAGTTATAGTTGGCAGTTGGTGGTGCTAGAGATCAATTGGTATAGAAATTTCCTAGGCATGATTTCTTTCTTTTTACATTAAGTTCTAATCTTTATTAGGCATGAAACTGTTAATTCTCTAATCAATGGGCGTTACCAGTATTTCTATCTAGGAAATTTCAGTTGTCAGTACCATTGTGTGAAGCCCGATTTTTGAGATTCTTTTTCCTTTCAGACATAGAGGCGGATACAACAAAACAACCAAGTTTTTCCTCATATTAAGTGAGGTTAACTACGTAGATTCTTAGCCTCAATTCATATAAATTCTAGGTCATTTTAGGTCTCAAATCTAAATAACCAAGATTACACCTGGTAATTTCTTTCGAATCATTTTCATTCTTGCCCAACCTTTTTTGTCAAGCACGGCACCTCTCTTTTTGGCACCTAAAGGGTGATACAGCAGAAGGCCTTCACTCCATATGTACGAACCACCTTAAATGATTGGGGTGAAAGGACTGAATAATTTCAGTCATGTGACAATTTACTAATCCAATATAGTCAACTTTAAAATTACATCAAAAGGAAGGTTAGAACCCAGAAGTTTCAATACAACCATATATCATGCAAGTAAAAGAAATTAAGCTAACACGTACGGGGTTTTTCTATTGAAACACAGAACTGAATTATTTTCTATTATAAAAAAGTTTTTTCTTGAAGTGTAAAATTCTTTTTCTACCAAGATGTAATGTTTCTGTTGGAGTTATTTATTCACATAGTAGTATTTTGGTATTTTATGTTTCACTAAGGGCATTATATGTAATTTTTGCAAAAGCCTTTTTCTCTATAAAGTGGTCTAGGATTTTTTTTTAATAAGATGTTTCATTCTTCTCTCTCAACATGATATCAAAGCGAGGTAAGTCCTAGACTCTTTGCACTCAAGTATCGTTCTCCACCAAAAATCCAACCCTAGGTGGGTCCTAGACTCTCTCTCTCTCTCTCCCATTTTCTTCTCATTGGCAACAGCAAGAAGCACCAGCATGGGCCCCTGCCACCAACAGTAGGCATCGCCAATCATGTTAACATTGCTGGGGGCCCCTTCTAGTGCTGCTGGTGCTCACCAGCATGGGCCCCTGCCACCAACAAGGGTTGGGGCTGCAGTGCTGCTGCCAGCGAGTTGGGGTTGCTGTAGGTTGTCAGTGTTGCCCTTGCTGGTGGTGATTGGGTCACTGGCATCGACCCTGGTGGCCTTGTTGGTGCGATTGGTTTTCCGCGCCACCTATTGTTGATCTTGGTGGTGTTGTTGGCCATCACAGCATATGGTTGTTTAGGTTTCTTTCCTATTTAACGATCATCTTTTGATGTCTTGTGGTCTTTGGATCCCTATGCAATTGTTGAAGTTGAAGGAAAATTGGGATTTATTTATTGTCTCAGATCTGCAACTTTGAATATATTGCTTGTTTGGCTCCAACATGGTTGCGTCTGTGTCCTCTATTATCTCCGAAGTCAAGCCTATGACTTCATCTACTCTTGTAGTCCAAGGCATCATTATAAACTCAACAGTGTTAGGAACTACCTCATAGGGGCCTAGGCATTCAAGATCTTCGTTGGAGGCCAAAAGAAGCTCTACATACCAAAGATCCTTTCAAGGTGGATGCTTTAGACTTGGAGAAATATGAGTAAGACAATTACCTTGTCTTGAACTGGATGATAAATAGTGTGGAACCTCAGATTGCAGCTTATCTCCTGCACAAGAAGAATGCTAAAGAAATGTGGGAGAGTTTAGCGAAGTACGCCCAGAGATTTAATCATGTTTGCTTGGCAATTATCTATCGTCGCATATGATCCACATCTCAAGGGGATCACACTCTATTGGAGTATTTTATTGAGATGAAGGGACTATTTGAAGAGCTTAATATCTTGTAGCCCTCCTATTGTGAGACCTAGATTGGTTAAAGGTAGGCTTGGCAGGTTTATAGATTTCTAAATGGTCTGAGCACCAGATATACGTTAGCCTGTGATCAGATTCTTGCTATGGATGACATACTTGATTTGGAGGCTCTCTTCAGGAGGTTCCAGAAGATTGCATCTAATGTGACTCCTATTACTATTACACTACCCACCACTACGAAGACATTTGCCTTTGTGGTCTCTGTTAGGTGTGGTGCTCCAGGTGTCGGACATGGTAGAGGTCATGGACGTGGGAGGACTGTCAGTCCAAGTGTTCATAGTCAGAGGACCAATCATCCTTCTAAGAGATACTGGGCCAAATTTGGCTATTTTGGCCGAGTGAATGCAGCGATTGTTCAGGGGGAGAATGCTCCTACCTCACTTGGAGTCCCTACTCTGATAGCTGATAATTATGCCTGACTCATGCAGATACTGAGGAAGGGAGCTCCAACAGATACTTTGCATCTCTGGTAGCAACTGGAAGCTCTACCAACTTAGCAACTACTATATTGACTTTGTCTTGAGCTGTTGACTTAGGTGCTTTCAATCACTTTACTGGTATG
Source organism: Thalassia testudinum (assembly GCA_037157565.1). Classification (NCBI taxonomy): domain Eukaryota; kingdom Viridiplantae; phylum Streptophyta; class Magnoliopsida; order Alismatales; family Hydrocharitaceae; genus Thalassia; species Thalassia testudinum. The sequence goes on from JAZHRO010000030.1 coordinate 43,825,873, forward strand.
AAAGATGCTCTCGTCTTTGTGATTAGCCTTTACTGTTACTTCGGTCCGTCTAGCAAACGGAACCTATTCTCTTGTTACTGTAGTAGGAGATGTTTAGTTCTCTGACTTATTGAAGTTGATAGATGTCTACTGTGCTACTAAGTTTCCCTTGAATTTATTATCTGTTTATAGATTATGTAAAGAGCTTCGTTGCCATATTATTCTTTATGATTATTTTGCTTTCTTTCAGAACATTCAGACAGGAAGATGATTGGTGGGAGGATTGAGTGTGATGGCCTTTATTACATTGATACTCCTTACGTTTTTGCTGACTCTACTTATATCTCGATCGATCTAGTTGTGTGGCACAGTCGTCTGGGTCATCCCTCTGTCTCCAAACTTGGGAAGATGTTTCCTAAGTTGTCTGTTCTAGACAAGTTAGATTGTGAGGCTTGCCAAGTTGGTAAACATCATTGCGTTTGTTTTGTTCCTCGTCAAAATAAGAGAAGTTTAACTCCCTTTGAGTTGATTCATTGTGATGTATGGGATCCATGTCAAATAATCCAATGGTCAGTCTAGCAGTATTTTGTTGTTTTTATTGATGATTATAGTCGATTGCCACAGACATTTTTTATGATTGGTTTGAGATTGGGTTTGTCATTCCCAAGTTTTTTAATGTACATAATTTTTATTCCATGTGCATTAAGATTTTTCACAATGACAATGCTATTGAATTTATGCAAAAAATGTTGATTTTTTGTGACAATGACACTCTTCACCAAACTTCTTGTGCCCACATATCCCAACAGAATGAGGTAGCTGAGTGTAAACTGCGCCATCTTCTTGATATAGCATGAACTTTGATGCTTGCTATGAATGTACCTAAGTCTTTCTAGGGGATGTCGTTCTTACAGCTACTTATCTGATTAATCGAGTTCCCTCACTTGTTCTTGATAGTGATACTCCTCTACTTCTTTTACAGCTAGATACTACACTTTTCATATTGTCATTGTGGATTTTCAGATGCACGTGTTTTGTCCACCTGTTTGGAGTTACGGATAAGTTATCTCCAAGATTTGTTAAGTGTGTTTTTATGGGATATTCTAGATCCTAAAAGGGGTACAAGTGTTTTGATCTGGTGGGTAAACATTACCATGTGGCTGATGTTACATTCTTTGAGAGGGTTCCTTATTTCTTTCTAATGAGGGGTTCTTTTTTGGTTGGTTTGCCCACTCTTATGAGCATTGTCAAAAGGATCTTGTGCTTGTCTCATTGCCTTCAATGAAGGTTTGAGGTTACTAAGGAGGATTAGGCCGCTCAATCTTCCCCTTCAGCATCATACCTGATCTTGATGGTCCCTCTCAGCAGTTTGATGACTTGCCTATTGTTCTCAGGAAAGCTATAAGGACTTACATTTTACATCCCATGTCTCATTATACTGCTACTGATCACCTTAGTCTAGCATTATAACAATTCTTTACAGCTTTATCTGCTATGGTAGTTCCTTGGCATCATAGTGAAGCTCTAAAGGACTTCAGTTTGCGATAGGCCAACCTGCTAGAAGGTGCCAAGGTTGTGGACTGCAAGATGGGTGTACACAGTGAAGTACAACCCAAATGGAACCATTGAGCGACTCAAGGTCAGACTTATGGTGAAGGGTTACACTCAGACTTATTGTGTAGTCTACTTCGGCACGTTTTCTGTTGTGGCGTGCCTTAACTCGGTTAGTCACTCTATCACTTGCAGTGAATAAGGCATGGCCTTTTTATTAGCTTGATGTGAAGAATGCTTTCTTGTATGGAGATTTAAAGGAAGAAGTTTACATAGCCCAACCACCTGGTTTTGTGGTTGAAGGGGAGAAGATTTGCATACTTTGAAGAGCTATCTATGGCTTGAAACAGAGTCGATAGGAGTGGTTTTAGAGACTCAGTTTGGAGATTCATAGGATTGGGTTTCATAGGTCCACGTCTGACCATTCTATTTTTGTGAGATGCAGGGAATCTGGTGTTGTTATCCTTGTAGTTTATGTGGACAATATGGTCCTTACTGGTAATGATACCTCGGGGATATAGGAGGCAAAAAAGACAAATTTCTTGCAGACCACTTTCGTTAAAAGGGACCTGGGCATGTTGAGGTACCTTCTTGGCATTGAGGTAGCCCAGAATTCACGTGGAATGTCTTTATCACAAAGAAAGTATGTTTTTGAGCTTCTGAAGCAGACTAGATTATTGGGTGCAAAAGCCTTCTTTTATTCTAGTTGAGTCACATAGGTGACTTAGTGAGGAAGATGATCCTCTCTTTGAAGATAAGGGAAGACACAAGAGCATTGTTGGAAAATTGCTATATGTTACTATTATTAGACCAGATATCAGTTTTGCTATGAACATGGCAAGTCAATTTGTGGAGAATCCACTCTACAGTCATTGGCAGGCAGTATTCCTCATTCTCAGGTATCTCAAGGGTAGTCCAGGGAAAGGACTTTATATGAAGAACAATGTGCATGTTGATCTATATGCTTATTCTGATGCTGGTTATGTTGGTTCTATGGAGGATAGGGGGTCTACTACTGGATATTCGACCTTTCTTGGTGGGAATCTGGTTACCTAGAGGATGAAGAAGCAGAGTGTGGTTTCTTGGTCCAATGCAAAGGTTGAATATAGAGCCATGTTCCATGCACCTTGTGAGATTATGTGGCGGATTCATTTCCTTTAGACTTTGGTATTTAGGTTAAGCTTCTGGTTCTTATGCTTTGTGATAACAAGTTTGCTACCTTCATTACATCAAATTCTGTCTTCCATGAGCGTACTAAGTACATTGAAGTGGATTGTCACTTTGCACGGGATATGGTCTCCTCTGGGAAGATCTGTACTACTACCTCATCAAAACAAGAAGTTGCAGACATGTTCACTATGGCTCTTTCTAGGAAGTGCCATGAGTTCTTGTGTTTCAAGTTGGGCATGTTAGACATATATACTTCACCTTGAGGGGGAGTATTGAGTTATTTATTGACATAGGAGTTATTTGATATTTTATGTTATTGAGGGCATCAAATGTAATTTTCCTGAAAGCCTCTATATAAAGAGGCTAAGGCTTTCTCTTCTAATAAGACATTTCGTGCTTCTTCTCTCTCAACAGCTTCAATTTTGATAATGCACTTGAGCTTGTTCAATGCCCCCTTCGAGTCTTTCTTGAGGATAATAGGACCATTCATTAGATCACTTTCTCCCACACATCTCAACAAAATGGGGTTGCATAGAAGAATGTGTCACATTCTTGATATTGCTATGACACTCCTTATCTCTATTGGTGTGCCTAAACATTTTTTAGGGGATGCAGTCCTTACTATTATTTACCTTATAAATTGTGCCCCCTCTTCTGTCCTAGAGGTGATACACCGTTTCGATTACTTCATCCGGACAAGGACTTGTTTCCTTTACCAATTTGCACCTTTGGGTGTGTTTGTTTTGTTTATGACTTTAGTAGTCCGGATAAATTTTCACCTGGGGCTACTAAGTGTCTTTTTGGGTTACTTTCGCACTTAAAAGGAGTATCGGTGTTATGACCAAGTTGGTAGACATTATCGTGTTAGTGCTGATGCGACCTTCTTTAAAAAGGTTTCCTACTTCTCTACTAGGGGATGGGCTACCAAAGTTTCAATCCTAAATATACAAGTGGTGGAAGACACCACCAAATATACCTATGCCTATACCTATTCATGTCTCCCCTATTATTAACATAGGTACCAGCCCACCCAGTGACATGCCTCCAGTTGTCCTTGCTCTAGATGTTCCATCCTATAGTAGGGATGATGACATGCCCATTACATTGAGAAAGTTTGTTAGATTTTGTACTCTGCATCTCGTATCTTATTATACGTCTACTATCCATTCAACAGTTCTCAAAGGTTCTTTGCAATATCATGAGGCTTTTCAAGACCCTAAATGGGTGGTAGCTATGGATGTGAAGATTGAGGCACTCATGACTCGTGATATGTGGGACATTGTGCCAGCTCCCCATGGTGTCAAGATTGTTGATTGTAAGTAGGTGTACACTATGAAATATCATGCAAGTGATAGTATTGACTGGTTTAAGGCAAGGTTGGTGGTAAGCACTTTACACAAATATATGGGGTGGACTTCGAAATATTTTAACTAGTTGTAAGGGTCAACTCCATATGTACAATCATCTCTGTAGCCATCAATCTGGATTGGCTTATCTTCCAACTGAATATTAAGAATGCCTTTGTCTATGGTGTCCTCCTAAAGGAAGTTTATATCACCAACCTCCTAGTTATGAGGTTGGAGGGGAGTCTGTATGCAAGTTGAACAAGGCGATTTATGGCCTTAAACAGAGTCCTCATGTGGGGTTTGATAAGTTGAGCACAAAAGTAATGAAGATTGGATTTAAAAGGTCTACTTCTGATCACTACATTTTTATTAGGACAACCATTGGCATTGTTGTTATTCTAGAAATACATGTAGATGACAGGATATTGATTGAAGATGATACAACTGGGATTGAGGAGGTGAAAACCTTTTAGCAGAAGTCCTTTGTTACAAAGGATCTTAGTGAATTACACTATTTCTTGGGCATAAAGGTTGTCAGAGATAGGCATGGGAGGAACTTTCCTAGATGAAGTACACCCTTGAGATTTTGGAGGATGCAGGGCTTCTCAGCACCAAAGCTTCTGTCGTACCGTTTAAGCGAAAAGGCAAACATGTTCATGTTAAGGATTCGATCTTTGAAGATGTACATAGGTATAGAAGTGTGGTTGGAAAATTGCTTTAACTATTGCTCATCCAAATATCAGATTTGCAGGAAGCATGTTATGATACCTCTTAGATCTTTTAGTTATTTTTTCCCATTCTTTATTGGTTTGTACTGTTATTTTCACCTTACCTTTTCTCTTTATAAAGAGGTGTAGGGTTTCTGGAATAAACTAAGTTGCACGTTTTTTCCTACTTGGTATCAGAGTGATATCCCACCAAACCCTAGCCCCGTAGCCTCCACCAAAACCCTCCTTTCTCTCTTCTCGTCATTGGGTCATTGTCGGCTGCTTGTTGGTCAGCGTCGTTGGCTACAGAGGCGCAACACCGCCAACACTACTGCTGGGTGCTTGTGCCACCTACAACAGCTGGCAAGGCCCCCTCTCCACCACTTGCGATGACGATTTAGGTGGCCTAGCACTACTACAGGCTGCTGCAACCCTCCCTTCATCACCTATGGCGGTGATCCTTGTGGCCCGACCCCTTCTCCATCACCTGCGGTGGTGATTCTGTTGCAGGTTACACTACTGCAGGCTTCTCCAAGCATCGATCTTGGTGTTGTCCCCACTATAGCGGTCTCTCACATCATGGAGAGGTTTCTTCCTTGGTAGGGATACCTTAGCACCGTCCTTCCCTTCTCTGTTCATCGTAGTAAACAACAAAGAGGGAAGAGGTAGCACCACTGGGTTTTAGTTGTGCCCCGATGGGTTGTTGCTACGTTGATTATTGACCATCCAACTATGATCTATGTCTATATGGTCTGAACTTGTAGGTTCAGATCTTGGTTCGTGTGATTTATGACAATTTGCATGCGATAGTTTTGCTCAGAACATTCTAGTGTCTTGGGTGAAGGCAAGATGGTGTCCTGTAGTTCTTCCGAGCTGACATTTGACTCCATGATGGAGACGAGAACCTATAAGAACTTGTTTTTTGGTCCCATGATCAAGTTGGACGAGACCGACTATCTTAGATGGTCACAAACCTTTCTTGTGACGGTGGGAGACCATGACAAGGATCATATCTTGCTTCACTTAGAGCCTACAAACAAGATCGAGAAAAATGCCACCTAAAACAGGGATAATGCAATGGTGAGTGCCTGGATAATGAATTGTGTTATTCTCAGGATAGGCGACGAAATTATATACTACACAACTGCCAAAGATATGTGGATACATTGCAAGAGATTTGTTCTTATGAGAAGAATTATGCTCGGGTGTTCCAAACCTTTCATGAACTTACCCAGTTGTGTTAAGAGGGCAAGTCACTTGTCCAATACTATTCTACCCTAAAAGGTCTTCTTGAGAAGCGTAATGCTAGCTGTCCCATATGTACTTGCTCATCTCGGAGGGAGTACAGGAAGGAGATAGCGGTCCTCTTGTTTCTGTCTGGCCTCAGACTTGAGTTCACTGCTGCACAATCCCAGATTTTGACTCTGTCAGAGTTACCTTCACTGGAAGAGACATATAGTAGATTGAGTAGAATTGCAATGCAATTACTTATTGCTGAGATTACAGGCCAAACATTTACATTGGTTGCCACACCTAGACGTGGTAGAGGGCCTCCTGCCTTACATGGACGTGGTCGTGGCCGTGCACCTAGGTGTCATGGTCGCCCTTCTTGCACTTATTGTGGTCGGCTTGGACATACAGAAGCTACCTGTTGTACTAAGCATGGTTGACCTTCCGTGGTCAATTAGGCTTCTAAGGTGTCCAAGGCTCCTTTTAATATTGTGTCTTGAGTAGAGTTCGATGATCTATTACAACATTTCTCCCAATTCACTCAATCTTCAGCCCCATCATCTTCAGAGACAACAACTCTTGCTTCTTTCTCCTTAAGTACAGATTTGGTCTTTGGTGCACATAACAAGTTGAAGTAAAGAAGAAATCTTATTTACTAGGTCATCCCTATGTCTCTTTATATAGAGAGAGATAAGGGAAAAATAACATAATAAGTCCAACAAGGAAAAATAAGATAAAAATAGCTCCTCACAATAAAACGTAATTCAACACTCCCCCTCAAGCTGGAGTATATATATCCACCATGCTCAGCTTGTTTCTACTATTCTCAAACTGGGAACGAGGCAGTGGCTTGGTAAATACATCAGCAGTCTGCTCAGTGGAGGCAAGACATGTAGTACAAAGTAGACCCTGCTGAATTAGGCTCTTGGTATAATGATAGTCCACTTCCACATGTTTCATCCTCTCATAAAACATGGGGTTATTAGCAATATATGTCGCAGCTCGGTTATCACAATGCATCTCCATAGACTCCTGAATTTCAACATGAAGATCTCATAGCAAAATCTGATTTATATCATCTCAGTTGCAGTATGAGCCATAGCCGTCTCAGAACTAGAGTGTAAAACAACACTCTGTTTCTTGTTTCGCCAGGTCATCAAATTTTCAGCCACAAATGTGCAAAAACCAGTAGTAGACCGCCTGTCTCCCACGTCTCCTGTATAATTTGCATCAGAGTAAGCCACTACAAACATAGGGCCCTTCTTCTAGAATAGAATGCCTTTGCCTGGACATCCCTTAATGTACATCAACACCTGTATAACCGCCTGCTAGTGAACATCAGTGAGCTTGTTTAAGAACTGATTTGGCTTACCCACTGCAAGGCTGATGTCTGGCCTGGTGATGGTTAGATACAATAACTTCCCAACCAACTGTCGATAGACCTTTTTATCCTTTAGCTTCACTGTATCCTCAAATAGATGAACTTTAAGATCCATAGGAATGTTGACTTCCTTGGATCTTAGCATGCCTGTCTCTTGAAGAATATCAAGTGCATACTTTCTCTGAGACATCATTATGCCCTGCTTGCTCGTGGCGATCTCAATACCCAGAAAATATCTCAGCTTCCTAAGATCTTTCATGACAAACTGGCAAACCAAATACTCCACCTGACTAATACCATCTGCATCATCACTTGTAAGGATAAGGTCATCAACATATACTAGTAAAGCCACAATACCAGTATTGGTCTTCCTAACAAATAAGGAATGATCAGAAGATGATCTTTGCATCTTAAACATAGAAAGTGCCTCAGACAAACGTTGAAACCAGGCTCGAGAGCTCTGCTTAAGGTCATAAATAGCCTTATGAAGTTTGCACACATACTCCCCTAGAACCTTAAAATCAGGTGACTGCTGCATGTATATCTCCTTCAAACCTTCATATAGAAAGGCATTTTTAACATCCAGCTGGTGAAGATGCCATCCATAATGAGCTGCAACAGAGACAAGAATACGGACCACGGAGAGTCATGCCATAAGAGAAAGTGTCAAAGAAATCCACCTCATAGGTCTGGGTAAATCCTTTGGCTACAAGGCGAGCCTTATACCGAGAAATAGACCCATCAGGGTTGTATTTCAGGACAAAGACCCATCTAGCCCCAACCAAGTGCTCACCATAAGGTAAAGTAGACAACTCCCAGGTGCCTCTATCAGTAAGCGCAGACATCCCCTCTTCCATAGTCGCCTTCCAATGTGGATGTAGAAGAGCCTACTGGTAGGAAGTAGGTATTTCTATACTGGAGACTACAGTTGTAGAGGCATGAAACCCTAACCCAAGAGAACTTGCAAAAACAACACTGCCAGCAACACGATACTTTGCATAGGATCTCGGAGCCTTCCTGATAACAATAGGAATATCCTTATCTGTGGGCAGAGAAAGGAACCCTTAAGACACGAGCAGAAGAATCATTAGCATCTCCAATAGATACTTGAGTGAAGGACGACGATGGTGGCTCAATAGGAATTGAAGAAGAGGGGTGTGTCTTCACTCTGTAAATAACTGGCGGTTGATAGGTAGCACCCTTAAATGTCTTCTCATGTACAGGTCTGAAAGTGCCAACATTATGATGTGTAGTAGATACACCACTACTATGAGAGAAATCCTCCAAGGCTATGGGAGGTACAGGCATTGGAGCAGCCACCTCTATCTTGCTCAACTGATGATCTAAGGTAGAAAAATAAGGGATAGACTCATGAAAAGTTACATCCGCACTCACAGTGTTTGTGATGTATGTGATCAAAACACCTGTATCCCTTCTGTGTGGGTAAGTATCCCAGAAATACACACTTAATTGCCCTTAGTGCCAATTTGTCACGATCAGGCCTAAAGGGGTGTACAAATGCCACACACCCAAAGGTCTTTGGTGGCACAAGAAATAAGTCAACATTAGGATATAAGATACTCCATGGAATCTGCTTATGTAACACAGAAGAAGGGAGCCTGTTAATGAGATAGCAGGTAGTAAGAGCCGTATCTCTCGAGTAACTATGCGAAACACTATTCTGGATAACTAAAGCGTTAGCTGTATCATGTATATGGCGGTGTTTCCTTTCAGCTATCTCATTCTACTGCGATGCATGAGGACATGATGTCTGATGTACAATATCCAGTGATCCATACAAATCAGCTAATTTCTTTATGCAAAATTATAATTCATTATCTGGTCTAATTTTTTTAATGCATATGTCAAATTGATTTTTCACAAACATCACAAATTGCTGAATGAAAGAACCAACTTCTGATTTATTCCTCTCAAAAAGGTCCATGATAAGCATGAAAAATCATCCACAAATAACAGATAATATCTAAAATTTTGGTGGTCTGTTACATGGCTAGGACCCCAGACGTCACAATGCAGCAAATTAAAACAAGCAGAACTGGTAGACTGGATAGATATTGGAAAACTAGCACAGTGATGCTTTTCCAACTAACATGCATCACACTGAATCTTCATGGTAGGAGACAAGTGAGGGATTACACGGCGTAGCTTGTCCAGTGAAGGATGACCTAGTCTTCTGTGCCACTGCAAGGCACTCCCCATATTAGTGGTCTAACAGGCTGCAGTAATTGGACTCTAAACTAGCTGATACATACCTCCCTCATGGTCACCACCAATCGTCCTCCCCGTTATGCGGTCCTGAAAAAGTGCATCCAACAACGTCAAAAATAGCACAACAATTCAACTACTTAGTAATAGAACTAACAGATAGCAGTTGCATTGCCATGTCTGCCACATAATATACATCAGTAAGATGCATGGAGGGTGTAACAGATATCCCTCCCTTACCACAGATGGGAGTATGTCTACCATCTGCCAGTTATAATGAATGTTCCTATAGTGTCTTCTATAATTCCCTAAAGCACTAGGAATTTCCTGTCAAATGATTAGATGCACCTGAATCAATCAACCATGGCCCTTTTGTACCTAATGCAGATGCATAGGCTGGAGTGTTGGAGGATTAAGGCTGCTTATGGGTCACCAATGCTAGCCGCTGCACAACCGCATCATAATCTGCCTCTACAAGGGATATTGCCTCAGTGCTCACACCTGGAGATGTTGTAACAGAAGCCTGGTTGGCAGCAGTAGGACGACCAAGCTTATTCCAACACTTAGTCTCAACATGGCAGGCTTAGTCTCAACAATAAGAATATGTAGGCTTGCTACAACTACCATAAGTTTGTCCCCTGCCTTTACGGCGAAAGAAGCCTCCACGACCACCACGAGTGCTAATAGTAGCATGAGTCGAAGATGTATTGGTAACAACTGTATCATGAGTAGGCTAAATTTGCATCCTACTCACGAGTAGTCATGAGCCAAAGATGTATCGGTAAATTTCCTCAATAGGAGGAAGCTTAGAGAGAGTCAGAATCTGTGACCGAGCCGCGGAATAGTGATCACTCAGCCCTGTAAGGAATATGTGGGCTGCAAACTCCTTCCTGTGATTCCTACATGTAGAAGTACACATTGGTCTACATGTATCATACTTCTCTAATAACCCCTTCATAATGGAGTAATATTGAGACAGACTCATCTCCTGCTTGAGATGGCATAAATCATAGTGATCTGGAAAACTTGAATTGAATTCAACTCATGTGAATAAGTCGTCTTCAAGCTATCCCACATCTCTACATAACTTCATCGCCAATCCTTAGAATAACACTATTCAAGATCCAGGCTCTCACCATAGCATCATCAAAATTTCAAGTTGCGTATTTTCTTGTTTTCTACTCCAGTGGTGCTTCCATAAGCACATGCTTTTTCTCATGGTCTTCCATAGTGACAAGGAAGGTTTAAGACCAACGAGGGTAATCTATCTCATCCAATTTTATAGTCGAAGCAAAGAAGGGGCTCTTGTATACCCCGCTTTCTGTACTCTATCCTGAAGACACCTCAGAAGCATCTGATGCAGACATGGTAACTTCAAACAAACAAGAATAAGCCCAACCAGCAGATCTGAAATCCTGGATTAAACACCAACAAACTTGGGAAACACACTCCACAATCCACAGACAAAATATCCAACACTTCACTGGAGACTACACACCCCAAGAATCAAGTAATCAGGGGAATACACACAAAAAAAAGCATTCACAATGGGGAATACACACCTCAAATCAGATCAAAAGATAAAGAAAGTCATACCATCCATATGAAAGTTCTTGATTCAAATCTTCATCCCTCAATATTCAAGAACCTTCCTACGGGGTTCTTGGAGGCACCAATCCTTCTCTCAGGCTACCTGGGCGACGACAAAACGAGGAGAGAGCAATGGTGGCTGCACTGCGGCTGCGACTCACGCTACTGTAGCACGCGCACCAAGATGTGGTGACGTGCTACAAGGGCTTCAGGGTGAAGAGCAGCAGTAGTAGAGGCTGGGAGCAATGCTCGGGCAGCGGTTCAGCTGTAGCAAGGCAGCGGGGAGCGGCTGCAGTAGTGTCTTGATCAGGCACTGCGGCGCGGTTGCGAGCGGTGATAGTAGCACGCGATCAGGCGCTGCAGCGCGGCGACGATTTGGCTGCAGCAACGGCGACAGTCGGTGATGTTGCTCCTGCTGCGGCAGTGATCCGGCGCTTGTGCTGCTGCTGGTGGCGGCGGCGACTCTCGGCGAAAGGGCTTAAGGTGGGGTTAGGGTTCTTTTTGGTAGAGACCTCAACCTAGTGCTCTGATGCCAAGTTGAAGTAAAGAAGAAATCTTATTTACCAAGTCATCCCTATGTCTTTATATAGAGAAAGACAAGGGAAAAATAACACAATAAGTCTAACAAAGAAAAACAAGATAAAAATAACCCCTCACAATAGAACATAACTCAACATAACAGGTTATTTAGTGGCACAAAATGGTTGGTTGATTCTGGTGTCTCATGTCACCTAAGCAAAGATCATGCTTGTTTTCACTGACTTCAACTTGTAGGTCTGGGTAGGACTGTTCAGTTAGCAGATGGGAGGTACTCCCAGATAGATAGTTAAGGGCAGGTGGTTGTTGCCCTCGTACTGCGGTTGCTAGATGTTATTTTTGTGTCTAATTTTCTTATTAGTTGCTTGTTAGTAAAATTATCAAAGAGCTTAACTATCGAGTTATGTTTGATGATGTGGGATACATTTTTCAGGACAAGCTCACAAGGAAGACAATTGCTGGCGATCTTGAAGAGGGGTGTGTGTATCGCCTAGTTCAGACTCCGCTTGCAGCTACATGTTGAGGACAGTTCTACTTCACTATTGGGAGTGCTTTACAGTGGCATCGTCACCTTAGTCATCTATCTCTAGATAAGCTAAGGCACATCATCTCGCATATATCTCCAGCTACTGAGATTCTTTGTGATGCTTACTAACTAGGGAAACATCACCAAGCATCCTACCCTTTCCAGCACTTAACATGGATCTAGTAATATTTTTAAGTTGATGCATATGGATGGTTGGGGTCCGAGTCAGATATCGAACCGACTAGGCCACCATTACTATCTTGTGATTGTTGATGATTTTTCCCATTTGTGATGATTATTTTTGCTCAAGAATAAATCTGATGTTGGACGTGTTATAGAAGATTTTGTGTTGGAAGTAGAGAATCACTTTTCTATTTCTATTAAAGTTATGAGATCTAACAATGCTCTTGAGTTTTTCACTACTAAATTGGCATCTTTTGATAGGTCTCATGGAATTGTCTGCCATATTACATGTCCACATGCATCCTAACATAATGGAGTTGCAAAAAGAAAACACAAACATCTATTGGATGTAAGCCCGTACATTACTTATACATCATTGTGTACTGTCATTGTATTGAGGAGATGCAGTACTTATCACATGCTATCTGATTAATAGGATCCCTAGTTTAGCCATACCTGGCAATTCCATGTACCATCGCGCATTTTTGGGTGTGGCTTTTGTACATTTCATAGGAATAGGGAGAGATAAACTGGCACCACGAGCAGTCAAATATGTTTTTGGGATACTCTAGGATTCAGAAAGGATATCGGTGTCTTGATCTTATTGGTGGTAGACATCATGTCATTGCAAGTGTGACATTTCGTGAGCTTGAAAAATTAGTGAAGGAACCTTCAAGCTGAAGTAGTAGATAGGCAATAGAGTGGTAAATGATCCTAAGCAGGTAGGTAGTCGTAGTTATAGTCACCTCACGACAACGAAAAACCCCTCTTGAGAAGGTAAAACTGGGGTGCAACATTCAGTTAGGCAGAAGGGAGGGGATGAGCACGATGCCTAGTTCCCCCACCAATCAGAATCATCAATATCAACAAGGACATGACTCGAAGTATTCTTTAAGGTAGGTGCAGGTTGTGCTGTGAATTCTGTTGGGACATTTGTGACTGTCGCACTTGCAACAGTAGTAGCAGATGAACCTTTGCCCTTTAGAAGAAGATACAGGAGTCAATCCATTAAAGCAAGAGGGAAGGGCTGATCAAAAGATGACTTAAGTACCAACGTCTCTATAGTAGTCAATCGGTCGGCCTAAGCAGGCTTCCCAAACTTATCCCAACATTTTTTGAATGAGTGATTCGTTCATTTGGAGGAGAATAGGCATCTGCGTCCATGTCTACGTCCAGTAGAAAACCTCGAATAGCCACCTCTCCCTCCAGAAGCCATTAGGGCATAGATGTCATGAGGAATAATTGGAGCAAGGGTGGCTTTTCGATATGAAATTTTTAAAGAGAATTGTAGATCGTCTCTGGATTCGACATCGTGCTAGAAGAGAGGATTTAATCACGTGCAAAATGGTACTGGGAACTAAGATCACCCAAGAACTTGTATGCCTCCCACCGTGCATGGTTAATAGCCCACTTGTCATTGCAGCTAGGTTGGTAGATAACAAGTTCCTCGAAAAGTTCTTCAAGGGTCGTGAAATACCTAACCAAGGTCATGTCATCTTGATTAGTATTTCAGATCCTCCAGGAAATATTGGCCAAGCAAGAACTACTTGCCTTTTGGGAATGCCTCTTCATGAGAGTATCCTAGACCTCCTTCGCAGCCTCCTTATAGTGCATATTGGATGCAATTGATTGGTTGATGTTGTTCATCAGCCAATTCATGATGGGAGAGTTATCCTCCCACTTTTTGTATTTGGTGCATCTTTGGAATTAGGAACTTTCTCGGTCAAAATGTGCAATTTATCTTGCCTCCCACAAAGAGCAAAAGGCACGAGACCATAACACATAGTTCGAGGAACTCGATGACTTAATTGTGGTGCCCTGAACAAGAATCGAGATAGAGATTTTAGCCTCTGAGGTCACCGTTGCTGATTCTGGGTCAACCATCAAGGCACGTTGAGTTTCGTCTTATAAGAAGGCGATATCCAGTAAGAAGGAACAGGTCGTGTAAACTGGAAATAGGAGCAGTACACCAGGTGACACAAGAGAGCGAATCGGAAGCAAGAAGGCAACTGAACGATTGAATCAAACAGAGTTAGATTTGATTGATTGACTAAGTAGATCATGTGCCAATATTAGAAGCGAGTAAGTGCCTTGTTGGTTGATGTTGAGGTCGAGTTCACTGTTGCAGGTAGGTGCGACAAAGAAGGGTTGGGCGATGGCGTTCATGGCGCTGGGAGGTAATCTGGCGAGAGTAGGAGAATTAGTGAGAGAGAGGCAAGGTAGCGGTGAGGAAGAGGATGATCAAGAGAGAGTGAAAGTGAGGTGACGCTGATGGTTGCAAGCATTGTTTAGGTGGCAATTGTTGCTGTAGAGAAAGGGATCGCACAACACCTCTAGCCAGATGAGGAAGAAGATTGGGTCCCAGGGCTAGACCCACTTTGATAACATGTGTGAATTTTTGTAATTGGAATGCATTAATCGTAAAAAGAAAGAGACTAACCCCTTATTGTATAGAGAGAGAATTACAAGGAAATCCTAATCCTAATCCTACTTTGGAAAACAAATATATTACATCTTAATCAAATCAAATCCTTAGAAATAAAAAGAGCTAAATCAAAATAACTTTTGCCTATTTTCCTAATTCTAGAATATCTTTAACACTTTCAAAACATGGACCCATAAATCACAATAGACCAAAGCAAAAGGCAAGCTCTATGATGCTTGCAAAGCTGACAAGCATCATATTCAAAGAATTTAGGGGAAAGAAAATCTGGGGATTGACTGCAAAGAATGAGATGCTGCTTGGATGACATGCTAGCCTGATCAGGTGTGATATAGTGTGCAGAAAGAGATATGGGATCACACTATCAAATAGATCCTGTAATACGATAGACTTGTAAGAAATTGCCTTGCAATTGGAAGTTTTGGTAATCAAACTATAGATGTTGGTCGTAATGCTACAGGAGCATGTAACATGTTGGTTAAAGATAGGGAATTAGAGATGGGGACATTTTTATAACCAATAATATTAGACAAGGAGCCATCACTAAAATATACATCAAAGGGTGCAGATGATTTTAATAAGGACTCAGACAGAGAGAATAATGTAAGCAGAGATGCTTGAATCTGTAGTCCACTTAGAGCAACGGGAGAAAGATACGAAAGGGCACGTCATTTGCTAGTCACATATATCTGCACAAGGTTCCAGCTGATGGGCCATAATGATTGACAGTATCGAAGACTTGTTGTGACTGAAAATAGAGCCTATTCTTTCCTGGTAATAGCAATTTGCATCAATGGATCTATAGTAGAATGAGAAGCCTTATGATCCTTCCAAGAAGATAAAAACATGATTATCTTGGGAGATGTGTATCCAATTTGGTATTCGGATTTGATCCAACACTTGTTTCTTGTGTGGTTGGATCTGACTGTGCTCACAAAAAGGACCACCATGTCCATGTGTCCATGCCTATTGTCAAGAAAATCAACTTAGTGATTTTTGTTATACTAAAAATGAGGCCTTGGCCCTCTTTATATAGAGAGAGGACTTAAGCATGCAAGGAAACTGCAAGAATTTGTTTGCTAAAAGTAACAATGACTAAATTAAAAGGCAATAACTTGCCTACTAAAAATAACAAGAAATAAAGTAGGACACCTAACATATCTTAGATTTTATTTCCTAACATTCCCCCTCAAGTTGGGGCGTAGATGTTAGCAAGTCCCAACCTATCCTACAAAAAATCTTGCCTCCTCTTTTCAAGGACCTAGATGAGAATGTCTGCCAACTGTGGCTTTGAGGAGATATATGGCGTGCTAATCCTCCTTTCCATGACTGCATTTCGAATGAAATGGCAATCTACTTCGATGTGTTTAGTGCGCTCATGGAAAATTGGGTTGGATGCTATATATGTCGTTGACTGATTATCACAATATAGCGAAACTAGTAGTTGCACCTCCACACCTAGTTCCTGTAGGAAACTCACAACCCACATGATTTCACATGCGGCATGGGTTATGGCACGATACTCAGCCTCAGCACTAGAATGGGCAACCACACTATTTCCTGCTCCACCAAGAAATAAAGTTTCCACCAAGAAACATAGCATATCCCGAGGTAGATTGACGACCCTCAGTAGACCCCGTGTAGTCAGCATCGGAATAGGTCATGATATCCATGGACCTATTTTCTCTGTAGTAAGGTCCTTGATTTAGACTTCCCTTGAGGTACCTTGGAATAAGGCATACCTCATGCCAGTGACTATAACGTGGCGCTTGCATGTGTTGACTAGCTCTACTAACAACGAAGCTAATATTTGGTTGGTGATGGTCAAGTACAGAAGGCAACCAACTAAGCTACGATATCTAGAGACATCCTCATGAGGAGGATCATCCTCCTCGGTATTATGAACCTGCCGCACCTCAATAGGAATGTTAGAGGGCTTGGCTCCCAGTAAGCCAACCTCCTCAAGTATCTGGAGGGTATATTGTCTTCGAGATAATGACAGATGAGGCCCCATCTGAACATCCTCAATCCTAAGGAAGTATCTAGTCTCTAAGGTCCTTTGTCACAAAGGTGGACTGTAGGAAGGCCTTAGTTTGACAGATACCTTCCTCATCATTACCGTTCAACACCATGTTATCGACATAAACAACTAGAATAACAATTATGCTTGTAGATGCATCTCTTGCCCTCCAAATAAAAATAGAATGATCGGAGGATGATCGCGGAAATCTAATCCTCTAAATCTTTGAACTTAGACGCTCAAACCACGCCCTCAGACTCTGTTTCAGGACATAGATGGCCTTTCTCAAACGACATACAAGCTCCCCCTAAACTTGATACCCAGGTGGCTGCCTCATGCAGACTTCCTCTGTCAAGTCTCCATACAGAAATGCATTCTTGATATTTAGCTGATACAATGGCCATCCTTTGTTGATTGCCAAAGAACTAATAATCCTTATTGATGAAATACGCGTCACCGTTGAGAATGTCTCGAAGTAATCAATCCTATAAGTCTGGGTGAAGCCTCTAGCAATTAGTTAGGCCTCGTATTTGTCGATTGTACCATCTGCTTGATATTTGATGGTATAAACCCATCGACAGTCAGTAACAGTAGCATCCGAGGGATAGGGCACCAAATCCCAAGTCCTATACTTAAGGGCCTGTATCTCCTCATCCATAGTAGCATGTCATCTAGGATCTTGGGAAGCCTGACCGTAGCCTCTGGGAATAACTGTAATAGTGATGGTCAAGGCAAACTGTCTAGTTTCCCCTTCTAGGTGGTAGATCCCAGTGTAATAAGACAAGATGCAAAGTGCAAGATCTACTACTAAACCTTTCGATTATAGGCTTGTGATCACCAGGGTCTGACAGCTTTGGATTTACTGTCTGTGTAGCTGAAGAGGAATCTAGAGGGACAGTAAGAGTGGTTGATCTGCGATGGTAAATTTGAGTCTCGCTGTGAGCCAACTCTACGCTAGAGCTGTCCTCAGAATAGTAAAGTATCTTAAAGAAAGTCACATCTCCAGTTACAATGTAACGCTTGTGCACAGGGTCATAACATCTGTAGCCTTTTTAGGTTTGTGAGTAACTTGGAAATATGCATTTTGTGGCACATGGTGAGAACTTATCCTGGCTACCTTGTGCCTGGACAAAACACGTACTCCTAAATACTTGCAGGGGTAAGGCGAAAGGCCCATCACACTCAGAATGCAGTACCTGATATAGGATGTGCCCATGAAACATTAAAGAGGGAATCTTATTGATTAGGTATGTAGCATTAAGAATGGCATCCCCGCATAACTGTCTGGGTACCTGCATGTGGATCATCAATGTACGTGCAATATCAAGAAAATGCTTCAACTTGCACTTAGCCACACCATTTTGCTGGTATGTGTGAGCACAAGAAGTTTAGTGAATAGTCCCATGGACACTAAAGAACTGCATTTCCCTCTGAATAAATTCTAAAGCATTATCGCTTCGAAAAACTTTGGCTGTGGTAGGATACTGCATTTGTACCTTAGCAAAGAATTTCTGGATAATCTATGGAATCTCTGACCTGGCCTTCATTAGGAAAACTCAGGTAAAACAACTATAATCCTCTACAAATATTGTATAATACCTGTGTCCTTTAGTTTGTACTCGTGCAGGTCCCTAGACGTTACAATGGACTAGTGCAAAGGGCATAGTGCTCACACCATCACACCTCAGGGAATAGGTGCTCTTGTGATAGTCCTCGCACTCTAGGGTCAACGAGGCTGGTAAATTCAGGATACATTTGACGCATCTTCCCAATTGAGGGGTGCCTAAGTCGTCTATGCCAAAGACAGGAGTCACTAGTTATGGACGCAGTCCAGCAAATAGTGTCGGTGTATCCAGGTAATAGAGAGCATCTCTCTTATCACACCACTAATGATCTCATTGGTGCGCCTGTCATAAAAAACAACCCTGCACTAGGGGTCTTTGCAGATCTAGCTAACAAACAATAGGCTCATAGGAAACTTCGGGGCACAGTGCACATCTACAATCTTCATAGTAGAGGAAACTTGAATTTCCCCAACTGCAATAACCAGAGAGTTTGCTCCATTGGCCACTCGAACCTCTCAGATTGCCTACATCTTAGCAACATTCTGCAATTCATTTGCTCTTCTGGTGAGATGAATTGAGGCACCAAAGTCAATGACCCATGATCCGGGCCTCCCGTTGCTCCTCCTTGATCCATCTAGAACAAAGAAACCAATTCCGATATGATCTGAATTGTCTTTCTTTGGCAAAATGAACTCAAGTTGTGTGAGAGAAAGCTCATCATACCCATAAGGGAAAAACTCTTCAATAGTGGTTAGAGAAGACTCATCACCCTCATCAACTTCAGGATACCCCATGAGAGAAGGCTCATCACGTGGGCATCACTGATAGAAAACCACCGATGGACTCTCCAACCGGCGGTGCTATAGGCCATGCGGTAAAAGGTGGATGCGACAACGGTATCTTTAGATCTTGTAGCATTGCTGCTGTTGGTGATCTCCTCCTTGTCGATCATCTTCATGGATCACCAAAGATTACCAAATCTTTGGTGATCAAATCATATTTGGTGGATATTTGGTGGGATACCGAACCAACGATGTAGGATTACTTCTCCGATACCATGTTAAGAAAATCAACTTAATGATTGTTGTTATATTAAAAATGAGTCTTTGGCCCTCTTTATATAGAGAAAGGTCTTATGCATACAAGCAAACCGCCATAACTTGCTAAAAATAGCAATGACTAAATTAGAAGGTAATAACTTGCCTACTAAAAATAGCAAGGACTAAAATAGGACATCCAACATATCTTAAATTTTATTTCTTAACATTTGTATTTTAGGTGCTAACAGCCTTTGCCTCTACCGAAATAGCCACCATGCCTACAATTGCCAGATGTGGCAATTGCAAGAGTGTTAATATCATTAGATGTGAAGAAGTCATCTATCAAGATGAGAGGGTTGACCAAAGATTTGTACAGTTGTAGGAATCTCCTAGATTGTCTTCAATCGATTTTTATTGCATTATGATCATTACTCAAAGTTGGAAAGGGCCATTGTCTAAGTATGTCAAAGATAAGCTGGTGGGTAGGTTGTGAGGGTGGCTGCGGATCTTATTTGGCTACAAACACAAGATCAAGTGTGATATCGATTGTAATAAAAATATGACATAAAAAAACAATCCTATAATATACACAATGATTTATAGTGGAAACCCTTACGAGTAAAAATCACTACCTAATCCTCCCAGCTTAGGATTTTCCCAACTAGGCAACGCTAGTTAATCCACCAACGTATCACTTGAACGAGGGTGGCACAACCTCTTACAAATCACTTCTCTTTTACCAATAAAGAGAAGCCACAAACAACGTTGGGAATTCCAACACAGAATCCCAACAATAAAATGAATGAAGGAAAATGAATAGAGAAATTAATCCTATGGAACCTCGAGTAATTGAAATATGCAAACCGAGCTTTTTTTTTAGAAGCACAGAGCGACGTGTTTTTGAAGAGCGTAGAAGAATGAGCACGAAAGCACGAAGAAGAATTAGAGTGGAAGCGCTTTCTCTTTGATATGTTTTTTAAGGTGTGTTTTGAAATGAGGGGTGTGGAGCTCTATTTATAGGTGAAAATGAAGTATTTTTGGAATGTTGAGAAAAATCATTCGAATCAAATTGGTCGATCAATTTACTTAATTGGTCGATCAATTTTCATTTTGATCGATCCATCAATTTACTTAATTGATCAATCAATTGCTAATCGATCAAATATTTAATTGGTCGATCAATTGCGAGAAAATCAGATTTGACTGTTAGGCTCATTTGGTCGATCAATATTCTTATTTTGATTGATCAATTCTAATATTTTGGTCGATCAATACTATCTAGATGTTTATTTTACGATTTAGAAAGATTTGCCTTTAATCCTGAGGTTCTATACAATGATTCTAGACTCAAGAAATATAAAAGAATTATAATGACTAAAGTTGATCTTCACTTTGATCCACTTAAAGCATAATTGACTTGATTTGTGCGAGTGTGATGTTGAAAGATTAGTTCACAATAAAATATAATTTTGTTTCATCAAAATAGATGTCTCAACATTCTCTCCCTTTTTGATTAAAACAAAATTACAATTATGCATGCAAGAAAATAAATAATTACTTTAGAATTACTCCTATCAACATGCATATTTTAAGATGAGGGTGCCTGTGGATTGAAACAATATAGTAGAGGGGAGGGGTGAATAGTATCATTTTAAAAGAAATTTGAATTAAAAATAAATTCACAACAAAAACAAGCATAGAATACACCTAGATTTATAGTGGAAACCCCTACAAGTAAAAACCACTATCTAAGACTCTCAGCGTAGGATTTTCCCAACTACTTAAGACTAGTCAATCCATTAATGTACCACTTGAACAAGAGTGGCACAACCTCTTACAAACACTTATCTTTTACCAATAAAGAGAAGTCACAAACAACGTTGGGAATTCCAACACAAAGAATTCCAACAATGAAATAAATGAAGTAAAATGAATATCGAAATTAATCCTATGGAACCTCAAGTAATTGAAATATGCAAATCGAGTTTTCTTTTTAGAAGTGCAGAGCGATATGCTTTTGAAGAGTGTAGAAGAATGAGCACGAAAGCACGATGAAGAATTAGAGTGGAAGTGTTTTTCCTCTTTGATATGTTTTTAAGGTGTGTTTTGAAATGAGGGGTGTAGAATCCTATTTATAGTTGAAAATGGAGTATTTTTGGAATGTTGAGAAAAATCATTCGAACCAAATTGGTCAATCAATTTTCATTTTGATCGATTAATTTACTTAATTGGTTAATCAATTGTTGATCGATCAAATATTTAATTGGTCGATCAATTACGAGAAAATCGGATTTGACCATTGGGTTAATTTGGTCGATCAATATTCTTATTTTGATCGATCAATTCTAATATTTTGGTCGATCAGTACTATCTAGATGTCTATTTTACAGTTTAGAAAGGTTTGCCTTTAATCTTGAGGTTCCTTACGGTAATTATAGACTCAAGAAATGTAAAAGAATTACAATGACAAATTGATCTTCACTTTGATCCACTCAAAGGATAATTGACTTGATTTGTGCAAGTGTGATCCTGAAAGATTAGTTTACAATAAAATATAATTTTGTTTCATCAAAACAGAGGTCTCAACAAGTTGGTCATCCTATAGATTCTTCAATGTGCCATAGCATCTTGCTTATCTTTACCTGAAGTTAGGTATTACATGGTAAACATGGGCATTGTTATTCTTGTGGGAGTGAATCTAATGGAGAACTGCCCACATCTTCATGGATCTAATGAGCATAACCTACCTCGGCAATGGTCTCCTCTGTGTTTGCAAATGATCTCCATGTCATTCAGCATATAGGCTATCTAGCGATTAGTATTGCCCATGTTTCTTGTTTCTTAGTCGAAGAAACTGGCTTATGAAATGTAACATTAACGCTAACATAGTGCTTCTTGCCTCGGGCATCATAATATTTGTATCCTTTCTGGGTGCTACTGTATCTCAGAAAAACACTTCACTGCTCTCGGAGCAAGCTTCTCTGCCTGGTCCCAAAATATGAATGCCACACACCCAAAAACTCTGGGTGGTACATGGAACAAGTCCTTGTCTGGGTGAAGGACTTGCCATGGAACCTGCTCCTGTATTGTTGAGTTGGGCAATTTATTTATCAAGTAACATGCAGTAAACATTACATCTCCCCAATATATCTATGGTACATTATGATGAATAAGTAATGTCTTGGCTACATTCAACACATAACGATGCTTCCTCTCAACTACCTCATTCTACTGTGACATATGGGTGCATGATATCTAATGAATGATACCATGGGACCTGTAGAAAGTAGCCAACTTAGCTATACAAAACTCTAATGTATTATCGGAACGAACAATATTCACAATAGCTGAAAATTGAGTCTTTATTTACATAATAAATATTTCAATCACTGATCCAACATCAAACTTATTCTTTAATAAAAATAGCTAAAACATTCTAGAGCATTCATGAACAATAAGCAAATAAAAACGGTGGCTTAGTTTGTCGGACACTTTACTCGGACCCCAGACATCCATATGCAACATATCAAAGCAGGAAGTAGAGCTCTGGGAGGAACTAGTAGGAAAGCTCACTCGATGATGCTTCCCCAGCTGGCCAACATTACAGTAGATCTCAGTAGTAGGCGAAATGTGAGGAATAACACGTCGTAGCCTATCCATTGAAGGGTGTCCAAGTTAACGATGCCACTAAAGAGCTATATCAGCATTAAAGGCAACCTCGCCCTGACACTAAGGTTCAAAATGTCGATTTCGATGTTTCGATAAATTTCCAACTGTGCATTTCGCCAGCATGCCAACACATGCCGACAAAAATGGCTAAAGTAGTCAAAATAATTAGAATCTTAAAAATAAGTATTTCAATGGATAAATATTTTCATTTATGCCTTAAATCCTATCTTTTACTTCATATGTGATATGTCGTTACATAACTTGTGCAGCAGTAGGAGAGCTACAACAGGAGCAACAGCAACAACAGAAACATGTCAACGACCAGTGAAATCCCTGAGTTTCGACCTCTTAACCATGTCGATATGGCCTATTTCCAAAAACCACCATTTCGGCGGCATACCGTCGACATTAAATCATTGCCTGACACATAGCAATAAAAGGTGTCTGGATTAGGCGATACACATCCCCATTCTCATGTTCGCCACCAATCGTCCTCCCCATAAGTTTGTCCTAAAAGATACAATCGAACTCATCAAATATGGCATGATAATGTCTTTTGTAATCCTACTGATAAATAAAAGATTAATAGGAAAATTAGGAACATAAAGAACATCAGGGAGCTTCAGTGATGGTGTCACTGCAACATCTCCCCTGCCATTAACTCTGGAATATTTGCCATCTGCCACCTGAACCATTCTATCAGGAGGAACAGTCTGAAGCCTAAAGCAATTCTGGTCACCACTGAGATGACGTGATGCCTCTGAATCTACTAACCACAGTACCGTCAAAAATACCTCTGCCAGAAGTCAAGATAGATGTTATACCTGAGGAGGCCAAGGCAGCAGTGTTTGTGGTAGTAGTAGACTCTTGAGTCAATTAGGCGAGACGTTGAACCATTGCATCATAGTTAGGACGTGACATAGTCACTGTTGAACGCTCGAATTGCTGCGCTAACGTGTTTGGTTTTGGAAAACCTGTCGTAGCTTGAAAGCAAAGAATTCGTGTTCAACAAATAAAGTTTATATCGAATTGAAATTCCGGGTCGAACACAGGGAGGCGGACGTTTGATTTAAAAACTACGCGTTTGTTTTTTTGTCACAAAGTAATTCAATTTAAAACTATCTAATTATTTACAATAAATAGAAGAGAGAGAGCAAGAGAGAGAGAATATTACACAGAAACCAAAATGAGATGTAGAATAAACAGGGAATTTATCATTAAGGAGATTGTTCATTTCATTATTACAACTAGAAGCATAAAATAATTACACTAGAAAGTAATAAATTTACTTTAGAAAGCATTAAAAGAATGGAGGGAGAAATGTCCTCGACGAATGCTTGGAGGACGAGCAGAACTACACTAGAAAGCAATAAATCTATATTTGAAAGCAGTAAAAAGAATAGGGAGAGAGATATCCTCCTCGACGGTCGTTTGGAGGACGAGTCGGACGGGACGACGCCTGGACGAAGCAGGACGAAGGAGGATGAAGTAGAAGAACAGGAACGGAGCAGCACGCCGTCGTCGTCGCGAGATCCACTTCCGAAGGGGGTCGAAAATTTGGACTTTATCTCGCCAGGAGCATCTCGGGTGTGGGACAAGCTTCTCTTAAGCTTTGGAGAGGTAGAGAAGAGAAGGAAGGGACGAGAATTTCGTATGGAGGGGGTCTCCTTTTATAGTTGCAAGAAGTGGGGGCAAATTGGTCATTACATCTTTAAAATATTAAATGAGGGGTCTTTGGTGATGGATAAAACCGTCGCTAAAGCCCCAACGTGGGTGTAGTGGGCGCTCCCCACGCGTGCCTCCTCAGCTGCCCGCCCGCCGCACGTTCAGCCATCCACAGCCGTCCGATCGCGAGATTGGACGGCTTAAGATGTGCCTTTGCCCGCTGCTGCGCGCCCGCCCAACGCGTACGATGCCGCGTGACGCCGCGTGTGCAATAGCGCGTGGCCGCTATTGGAAGATCTGAGTTGCTCGATCACGATCCAACGCACGCTCGCGCTTACTCGCCCGCACCCTTCTCCCCTTCGCTGCGGCTCGAACCCGCCGCTGCAGCTCGCGATAGCGCCTTCGACCGCTGCGCTATGGGGCGCGGATGGTCGAGCGGACGCTTTTAGGCGCGGCTGTCCACAGCCGTTGGATCGAGATCCAACGGCGGAGAGGGAGCGGATGCGGAAGCTTCAATGGATGCATGCGGGCGTTTGGGCGACCGAGATGGCGCTACGTGGTGCCATCTTGGCCGTCCATCTTCTGGATGTTGTAGATGGTGCCACGGATGTCGGATTGACTCGATTTTTGCATTGTTAGGCTGCGATCATCGATCCGAATTCATCCGTGCGGTCGGATTTGTCATTTGAGGTGCGGATTTACACCATCCTGGCCCTTGATCTTCTAGGGTTCCCCGGTCACTATCTGATGCTACGGATGCCTGATTAGGGCGATCTTGGAGTCGTTAAACTCCAATCGTCGCCCTGATCACATCCGTACGGTTGGATCTCCGATCCGAGGCCCCAATAAAAAGTTTGCCCTATCCAAGCACATAAAAGGAGACAATTAACCTCCATTTTATTCAAACTACTCTAAATGCAAGATGATGCATGCTATGCAATATTTATAGCATGCAATGCAATCCTATGCTTAAGAACATGCATAAATAGACATATTAAGTAGTGTAAATGTGTTTACATCAGTCGCTTACCTCCTCTAAAGAGATGGCTTGGTTAGCCATGGGGGATTTACCATGCTTTGACCAACAAGTAGCCTCCAAATAACCAACCTTGCCACAATGAGAACATATGATTCAAGGTCTGCCAGATGTGCCCTGACTATGTCCTCTCCCCCTAGTAGATGGAGAGCCACGTCCTCCAGTGGCTAATAAGGCTGGAGTCTGTCCAATATCAAATGTGAATGGCTTAAGAACCACCCTGCTCACCTGACTATATGCTTCCTCAAGTGATGGAAGCTCATCAAGAGTCAAGATCTGAGACCTAGCAACCTCATACTCTGGTCCAAGACCATCAAGGAATTGAAGAACCGCATACTTCTTCTTGTATGTCCTCTGAGTGTCACATGTGCAGACTAGACGACATGCATTATACTTCTCCAAGAGCCCCTTCAAGGTAGCAATAATACTGAGATAGCGATTGACCTTCCTACTTCAGGCTCGCAATCACATAATGAATCTCAAAGACCTTGCTGGAATTCTTTTTGTGCTAATAGGTGTCACGCAAAGAATCTCACATCTCCTTCGTTGTCCTGGAGCACATGATGCCATCTCCAATCTAAGACTCCACTGAGTTCATGATCCATGCTCGGACCATGGTATTGTCCTTTCACGTGGCATATTTTCTAGTTTTATTCTGTGACTCTTGCTCCATCAAAACATGTTCCTTATCATGTCCCTCCACTGTCATGAGGAACGTCTAAGACCATCTAGCATAGTTGGTCTTATTCAACTTGGTGATAGAAATAAAGAAAGGAGTCTTGTAACCCCAATGTCTGTAACGATATCCGATGATATCTCCAAAGTACTGGATGATGTCATCGCGCCTTAGGACAACCAAAATGCGCCATGTAGATCGATCTGAAAGTCAACTTCAGATCTGGAGAAATTGAGAATTAGAGAAAACGTACTCCTTGACTATGAAATCTAAGATCTAGTGATCCTAGAAATCATCTCAAGAGCCATAGTAGCCCCTTAGGTTCAGATGTGGCGCATGCTAGGGCACGGGGAGACCCCTAATAGTGCCTTTAAGGAGTGCTACTCTCCGTTGCCAAAGAGAGAGGCCCCACCGTTCACCACCACCCCACTGGCGACGGCCCAAAAGAGAAAAATTGATGTTTGGGCTTCCTCACCCTCACTTAGAGCTACTCAATTGATTAATTTAGTTAAAATATAAAATATGCATGCATAAAATATAATTTAAAGAAAATTATAAAAGAATAACAAATATATGAAAATATTCATTAAAATGACAAATATATACCAAAACGTGATCTCAACAGAGGATCATTTCAATTTTTTCATGATATCTTGCAAGCAAACAATAGGACCCACACTTGCAAACCACACATGATCCACACATCCTCCAAAACGTGATCGAAGGAGTAAAGATCAAGAGAATCACCAAGTTGGAAGCCAATAGAGAAGCCACACACCTCGTCACCGCTACTCGTAAGGTGTCACAGACCTCTCTACCTCCGTCGATAGGGAAGTTGCACACCTCGTCGCTGTTGGCAATAGGTATGCCGCACACCTTGTTGTTGTTGCCGATAGGGAAGCCGCACATCTCACTGCCGTTGTCAATAGGGAAGCTACATGGTGCACACACCTCATTGTCGATGCACAGTTGTTGTGGCTTGTGAGGAAGGAGTGTGGAGCGTGGAGCAAGGGAAGGGATCAAGAGATGCAATGGGGGAGGAGGGGAGGACCAAAGACAATGAGGAGAGGGGAGTCGGGGAAGGGTTATTCGTTTGACCCGACCCGTACTTGGGTTGGGTCACTTGGCAAAAATGTGATGAGTCACCTAACAGGTACCCATGGATGGCTCGACAAGTACCCAAATGAGGCCCCAGTAAGTGATGTCACATTCAATGGGTACCCAACCCATACTTGATAAATGGGTACCCGACCCAATAGGATCAAAAGTGATGGGTCAGGTCGGGTACTCTACATTATCGGATCAAATGAACACCCCTAGCTTGGATGATTGGTTCTGCAAGCAAGGAAGGAGTCATGCATGCTACACACATGCAGGAGCATGCCCAGTGAAGGACTGCTGCTGCACACATAGAAGCAGCTATGTTCTAGCTGAAGCTGCTGGAGAATCACCATGGCAAAGGCATGCATAGCATTGTCACGGGTGTGCAAACGCAATGGCATAGGTGTCACTGAGCATTTGGTGCTGGGGGCTGTGGAGGAAGAATGAGGAAGAAGGTGTTTTGCAGGATGTTATATTGCTAGTCTAGGTCACCACCTTAACGCCATGTAGAGAAATTAAAAATGTCTTATTGATCACAAAACCACTAGGACTTGTTATCAAGGTTCAGAAAGTTGATGTGGTATTCGGTTAGTTGGGTTTCCGCATAGAGTATGCAGGTGAATATGCATACAAGTATGTGGTCTTTTATATATTTTTTAAAATATAAAATAATTAGTCAACTTGCTAAAATTTATGTTATGCAACCCAAACACATGAAAAATCAAAACTATAAATATAAGGCCACCTCAAGTGGTATAAGATAAAAACATACTAATCCTTAATTACTATATTATTGAGAATATAAAAATTACATCTTGAAAAAATGGCATATTCAAAAATTAGGTGCGCTTTCTTCATTTTGAGTCTATTTTGAAATCGACCTTATACTCAACCAAGTATATGTCTAGTTGGATTGAGTAGTTGGTCTGACACATAATTGGACCGTCTCATGATATGTAGTTCGAGAGAGGGGGCTGCCTATGCATATGTGGCCAAATATGCAGCCTAGGCAGCCGATTTCCTAAACAAAACTTGTTCGAGAGAGGGACCCAAGGAAGAGGTAGAGAGATGTCCAAACATATAGGAAAACTATAAAAAAAAACTGTAGTTTTTTTTCTAACAAAATTGCATGAAAATCTATATGGAATCATCAGGTTCTGTGTAGAATGAATTTGAATTTTTTTAAGGTCATTGTTTCATTCAGCGTCTTTGTTTCCTCTTCATGTGTCATCCTTACTGAGCACTACAAGCTTGGAATTTAGCTAAAGTCCATGCTCCAGGTGGTATGGATTGGGTTGGGAGATAATTGGAGCCATCTTGATCAGAATGTTTTTGAGCTTTTCTATGCTGCAGCTTGTGCCAAAATGCCTTTTTTGCTATAGGACCTATTTTCCTTGGTAATATTTACATTTCTACTTTTTGGCAATTAAAGTAACATCTAAAGAATTAACAAGACATCACTACTGGAGGTTGCTTGACAGTGACATTCATGCAGATTGGGTTACGGAATTGAGAAAATTCCACCTTCCTACTTTCAACTATCTGGAGAAGCTCGCCAGGGTATTTATTCAGCTTGTACAATGTGGAATTCCTCCATTCATACTGTGAGATCTATCT
The DNA here is from genome assembly GCA_037157565.1 of Thalassia testudinum. Taxonomy (NCBI): domain Eukaryota; kingdom Viridiplantae; phylum Streptophyta; class Magnoliopsida; order Alismatales; family Hydrocharitaceae; genus Thalassia; species Thalassia testudinum. The sequence goes on from JAZHRO010000030.1 coordinate 43,855,131, forward strand.
GTAAAGGGAAGGATTGGCTGCTCTTCCTCAAGGTATCCTTTGTTTATCACCATGATGAATTTCTTGATTAAGCACACACAATAAAAATATATCTTGCTTATGATTAACAGCTAACTTTCTTGTGTTGTACTGTAAGGTTGCCATTTTCCTTGCAAGTCTCAGCATTCTTGGAAAAACATCACCACAAAGACTTTTTCAAATAGGTTGGGCATACTGGGTTACTTTCCTTTTTCTGCTTCTTCAGTTGGCTGCATCGCATAATCAATCATTCATGCTCTTCAAACTTGAGAGGACTTGTTTCTTGCAGGTGTACCCTTACTGTTTGTCGTCTTTAGCATATATGAGAAATGGGAGGAAGAAATCGATGAGCTCTTTTCAAAAATTCTCTCTTTCCCACGTAAAATGAAGCTAAACGTTGTCCCTCGGAAACTGAAGCAGGTCTCCATCAAGTAGAGTACTGCTGCAGCCCCAGTAGAGTACCAAATTCATCTAATCAGGTTCTGATGCTCGCTAATCCATTATGCTTCTGTTTTAAATTGATAAGTGAAAATTGATTTCACTTATCATTGTGCCTTTTGAATACTCGCCGACGATTTTGCCCATTCCCAGTGTAGAGTCACCTGTGTTTAAATGTTGTGAAGCGATGGAGCACATAACTGTAACATAAGAAACCTGTGTTCTTCTCATAAACTTCATCAGTATTATCATCTCTCTTTTGTTTTCATATGGTCAGGTCTCACCTTGATACTTAACGAGAGTTTAGTTTTGCATGTTGCGAAATAGTTCTCGTTGCTTGAAAATAGAAATCTCTTACCCTTCTTTATATAAAGAAAGGGGATAATAGTAGTAATCTTAACCTTAACTAATTTGAAAATAAAATAGAATGAGGTCAAATCTTAGTGATAACATAACAAAATAAGAAATCCTTAACTTAATTCTTAAGAAATGCATTTTTAGTTATTCCTATTTCTAATTTATCTCTAACATTGTCCCTTAAGTTATTCTAAAAAAAAAACACTCCCAAGTTTAGTTTAAGCCTACAACGTCAAACTTGTAGGAGGTATAATAAAATTAGGACTCCCTTTTAAGGGTGTAAATGTCAAGCTAGGGTAGGTAGGTAGTTGCTTCTTACTAGTGTAAATCCTTCTCTCTTGGAGAAGAGAAAAAAATTAGATAGAAGCATTTAGACCATAGCTGGTAGGCAAATAGGAGTTAGCAGGTAGGGCTAGCTGCGAAGAAACACCCTTGAGATGAAAAAATCAACAAAGCAATACTCAATAGTCCAAAGTAAGATGAGCATGGTGCTCAATTCCCTCACCACTCATCATAGTTGTCTGCATCCTTAAAGCGGTTGGTGGATGTAGAGGTAGGTGCAAGAAGGGTGGCGAAGCTTGAGACGACATCAGTAGTAGTTGAGGAGGACGGCTCACTCTTCAGTACAATCCTTAGTTTTCATTGAGAGAAATATCTAATTTTCAATTACAAGGGAGGTGTAGGGGAGCAAAGCCCCCCCATGGTATGAATTGTTCTCTAAGGGGCAGGAGGTGCACACTCTAGGAAAATGGGAGGTGGTGAAGCCAGCAACAGGACCAACAATAGCTGGGATAGTAGTAACAGCATAAATAGCCTCATGTGCAGCACCCTTCCATGCACCATGTACGTGCGAGAGAGAAGAGGGTAGTAGTGCGTGGGGCTTGCACACAGAGGGGCAAGAGTGGTTGAAAGAGAGGTAGAGGTAATGGCGGCACAAGCCACAACAGTGTGGTGTGGGCAGGGAGGTCGCTCAAGTGTAGGATGATTGCCTGGGAAGGCAGTGAGAGATAGGAGGCAGGCGGTAACTTCCTTAGAGGAGAGAGGAGGCCGATGGCACTCTAAGGAGAGGTTGGCGGTGGAGATCCTGAATCTTCATGCTCTGATAGTTTTTGAGAAATAGTTTTCGTTGCTTGAAAATGAAAATCCTTAACTCTTCTTTATATAAAATGAGGGATAATAATAGTAATCTTAATTCTAACTAATTTAGAAATAAAATAAAATCAAATCAAATTTTAGTAAGAACATAACAAAATAAGAGGGACAAAATACAAGTTCTATTCATTTTGTCGGATACATTTTAATAAACAAGTAATCCACAGAAGGATGAGGCTTTATTGCAATGGTTATGAAATCAAATAGATTCTGCAGATGAGGCAGGTTCTGATCTTGTTTTAGAGAGGACTTGTGCTTGTTTTGTTTTAATTGCAAGAATCCGGCGTTTGAGTTGATTTTAAACGGTTGTTATTCGTCCATTTATACAAGGCACGTTACTTAGATCGCCAAAACAGACAAAAGATGGCATGCATATTGAAAGATCGGCCAAATAGTGTCACTGTAATTCTGCATGTAGCCCTAAAGTCCGGTGGCTAATGGTGCCTCTAGGTTTGACGTTTAACATACCAAAAGTAGTTGCGTCAATTTTGCTCTTGGATGATTGCAGTTGAACTTCTATGGTTGACGGGTGAGGACTACCTGACCTGACTTCTCAAGAGTGGCCTAAGAAAAAGATGAAAATCACGGTAGATAAAAAAAAAAAAAGGATTTTTGTATAGGTGTTATTGAAATTGTTAAATTTTACTTTTTACCATATGCTTCCCAGTATTCTTTAAATGTCATTGAAGAAGTGATGTTATTTTCGTAATTGCTACCATATTAGTTACCACCATTAACTTTAACAATGTTAGTGTTAGAATTAATGAAAAATTATTCATTTACTTTAATTTTTTTTTAATTAAAATTTTTTTGTATAAATATTACTAAAATCTTTAAAAATTATTTTATCCTTATCTACTCCTTAATATCACTTAAAAATGCCATTGAACAAGTCATTATTTTTGAAATTGTCACTCTGTTGGTTAATATTGGTAACTTTAATAGTGTTAAATCTAAAAGTAATAAAAATTTATTTTTCTATATTTAAAATTTACTTTTTGTCCATTTCTTACTTAACATTTTTAATATTTCTTAATGTTACTTTAATAGTGATGCAAAATTCATATTTTTATATTCAAACTAACGTCACTTTTTTGATGGTATTTAAAATAATATTGAGAAGTGTATGATAAGAAAGTAATTTTCAAAGGTTTCGGTGACGTGTAAAAATCACACCATGCATTTGAGGAAGAATATGTCAAGGTAAATTAAGTTACCATGGATGCTACAGTTGTCAAGGGCTTGGATTTGATAGGCTTAACAAGAGTTGGACGTGAGCCTTGTTCAATGACAATGAATCAAGCTCAAGTTAAGGTTTGAGCTTGATAATCTCATGGATTCAAGCACAAATTGAGTCTTGACTCCATTTAATTGGAGTTTGCCAACGGTAGGTATAAGTATTCCTAGAAGTAGATAGTATATATTGTATGTTAAATTAGTAACATAATATATACTTGATAGACACAAGTTCAAGACTTAGCAAAACAATTTGTTGATAAAAGTGGGGCTTGTCAATTGGGTAGATAATGATGCATTTGTGTGTTTTCAAAAATAATAAATCGTAGCATAATTACTAATTACTAATGCTTGCATGGAGTTTTATAGTATCAATAATTCCAGTGGTCTAGCAACAAAATACCTAAAAGGTTTGTGGTATAATACCATGGCATCACTAGCAATATAATCGTTGTTTGATCAAGCTAACATTTGGTGTGTGCCAATGCGGATGTGCATGCGTGCGCCTCGAATCCAAGGATTAGTTATACCTCACACACCAATACTTTGGATATTGTAGGGATAGACTTAAACTTGAATCTTTCTTGTCAAAATCTAAGAGTTCCCACCAAGTGTTTTGATAAAATTTTTGGAAAAGAGTTGTGATTTCTACGATGAGAATGAGAATCAACCAGTGCTTTCTTCACACATCCCCTAGGCAAGAACTTTCCAAGGGACCCAATGATTGTGAGGGGAGCTTTTCATCAAAGTTCGATTGGCGAGGGGCATCCATTCAGGCTAGTGGGCCAATGTAGATGAGTCCCATTACTAGGGATCTTTGAGGGCAAGTATGAATGAATTACCATGCCTTGTTTCGAAAGACAATGAAGGTAGAAATGCCAAAGGGGAATCGAGTCACCATGACATGGCATGTTGGGTACTTCCATAGGGAAGAGGGAAAGGCCAATATAATTCTATACTACTATGCTAAAGTTAGGTTTTGTGAGGATAGGTGTTAGTCCCTCCCATGGGCCCCTCCCACTCCCCACCCCTCTCTCTCTCTCCCCGCCACCTCTCCTTCGTTAATTTCTCTCTCTCTTAATTTTGTCTCTCTCATGAGACATTACTCCTCTCTCTCTCTCTCTCTCTCCCTATATATATATATATATATATATATATGACGTTGTAAATAATGTAAAAGCATAATCAATCAAATTTTAACTTATGTATTCCTTCAAGACTTATTTGCTTCCTGAAATTAACGAGTTACGTTGCCATTCTTTAATTTTAAAACTTTAGCAATTTCATTTTGAGCCCTCAATTTCAACATGGAATTATATTTATTCATCAAAATAATTCCAGAAAATGGAAAGATAACTTTATGTTAGGTATTTACTTAATATTAAAAGTAAGAGTGGAGATTGTAGTTAATATTTATTTAATATTAAAAATGAGAGTGAGAAATGTATGTGTATTTGTTTACTAGTAAAAGTGAGAATGAATGTTATTGTAATTTGATTGTAATAATTGAAAGTAATTATTTAGAAATGTGTTAAGGGGTGGAAAAAATCTAAACAAACACCTCGGGATGAGAAAAAATTCCACAAATCCCACCTCCAAACACTTCCTTAAGGGTTTTATCATGGTCATATCATATTGTCGAAGGAATTTACATGTGCTCTACCTAAGATAGACTGTTATTTTAATTATTAAAATAAAAATAAGTCACATAATTATCACTCTCGACTTAATACTTTAACTTTTAAAACCTCATCTAAGCACTCAGGAAACTAGTCCTTATTTATGTAAATACTTGAGATAATTAAGTCGAAAAATGACTTGAAAAATCTAAGTAAAAGGATTTAGATTATACGCTTCTTAAGACTAGTGAATCGTCAATATCAAAAAATTTCGTTCTTCCTTAACTCAAAACGCCCATTTTTATTTTCTTTTTACAATTTTTCGTTTGTTATATATAATAGGAAAAATAAAAAATTGATAAGAGCTATAAATAGACACAGAAATAGATAAATCTACCCCCTCATGCATATCTAATGTAATGTTCTGATTGTATTACATGCATGCAAAAGGTAAAGGAAAAGAGAGCATCTGGTGGCGTGATGAATCCGAGTCGGCTCAAATATGAAAAAGAAAGTCTATTTATAACCTATATGGTATATTTGGGTTACTTCCCAACCAGTGTTATTTTAATGCTTTCAGTCGAGCAAAAAGCCATATAGAGAAGAAATTAATAATTCAATAGAAAGGGTTAGAATAAAAATAGGAATTTGGTCCTGAGGTTTCAAAAACAAAGGTTCGCAGATTCGGATCGGATTGTGGTGCAACCAATCCCTAAGGGACGAGAACTATGCAAGTGGTGTGTCACACATGCCCACATCCTTTCATCTGTTATTCTTTGGACATGCGTAGTTGACCTTGATTTTGATGAATGCAACCCAAATCTCAAGTGACGGACATTGAAGATTGTAACGACCTGGTTCCCGAGTCCCTACGAGACACGAGAACCGGACCGACTCGACTAATCCCAAGACCTAGTCGTCCAACGAGGAAGTAACCAAAAGACAGTAAAATAAACCACATTCAGCATGAATATAACTAACAGTAAGAAAGTACAGCAGTAAGGAAAGAAACTACTACAGTACGTACCACCACAACAGTAAAACAGCATTTATCATATAACAAGAACTGTAGGTAAAGAAGGTACAGCGGAAACAAAAACTACTCACTAGAACAGAAACAAAAGGGGTACAAAAGGCTGTGGTAACTCTACTGGACCCTACTCGGCCCAGCGTCCTCTGCAGCCGCCGACCCTGGCTGCTCAACACCTGGTCCTGAAAAAGGTAACGAGTGTAACACGTTAGCAAAACGCTGAGTAGAGTGGCAAACTAACTAAAGGCAACAGTAGAGTGTACAGTAGCTGTTATGTTCTATTACTTCCTTTATTCACATCTTTCAATTTTTCTCACTATTTCATTTATTTCTCAGATCCTTTACTTGATCTCGAATGTCCTCGTGGGAACGATCTTGATTGCAGTCTTTTCCAAAAGTAGAAGTAGCACGTGGTGCTCTCCTGGCCGGGAGAGTCCCCCGTGGTGATCCTACCCTCAGTCAACCACCCCAAGGTCACTGACAGACGTAACGGTGACTACGGCACGCGCGATAAACGCACAGGTAGCTAGCCCACACTGGCACGCGGTCAGTCGTTTCCGTTAACGGGCGCGCCCAAAGCACAGCACGGAACCAGGGCAGAGCCCTCTCAGTAACAGGGGTCCAACCCCTCCACAGTAACCAAACCGGGGCCTTGCCCCTCCACAGTCCGCGCACCCTCGTCTGACTACCCTGGTTTGCCCTAGTGGGCCTAACAAGTCGGTGAAGGAGGCTAGCAGAACCCCGGGGCCCGTGGGGTAGCTAGTACTCTCCTAACACTACTAGCTCTCCTCGGTACTACGTACACGAGGGCCAACAAGCCGGTACAGAGCGGCCAATCCTAACCCCGGGTCCCTGGGGCGGCTGGCCCCACTCTGCACTAAACAGGTACAGGTACTTCCCTTGGTACTGCGTACCCAAGAGACAGTACAAACTACATCTCAGTTTCCATTCCTTTTTCTTTCCAGGAGTTCCACTCCTAATTCCCCGTAGGGTTCCAGCTATTTATCTCAGAACATCATATGTTTCACTTTCCAGATTCACGTTCTCAAAAATCCATGATCTCAATCATGTTTCTTTATTCATAACAGACATCTATTAATTCAAATTACAGGCAGCTTTATATTCCTTTCCATTTTTTTTTTCCAAGACTGCAGTATTATACATTCCACTAGTTCTTCCATCCTAGGGTTCATGTCACATCCTAGGATCTAGCATACAACTAGTTTTCCAGCCCTAGGATTCATGCATCACCTAGGAGCTATCATTCCATACATTTCTCATTCCTAGGATTCATGCAATGTCCTAGCTTCTAGTTATGGTTCCATACTTTAACAGATTTTATTAATAAACTTAAGCCACTCTACCAGGTACAACGGGAGTAATGGGGGCGTGATCGGGAATCCCGCGTGCCTCCGCGACTCTCAAGGCTGCAACCGAACGAGGTCCTATCACAAGGATCAAACACAAGGAGTGTCTCAAAACAGTGTATAGCTACTGTAGACGGGTAGAGGAATTACTTCTGAAAAGAACGCAACTCGAATCGCGGAAAACGGAGCCCGAACGGGCCCTAAACGGGTCGAAAAAGACGATACTATGCAAAATCAGACGTCTAGAACTCCTTCCAGACGTCTTAAAAAGTGGATCAGAGAATTACCTGTTCAGCGTGGTTTCCCAGACGTCCAGAAGTCTGCGGGGACGTCTGCCCTAGATCCCAGACGTCCGATGGTCCCTCAGGACGTCTGGAGGTCACTCCCGCCGTCTGGTACAACTTCCAGACGTTTGATTCGCAAAGGATGGCGAATCAGCGAACCTGCGCACAGCCAACCCCCTCCCTCAGTACGGTCAGTCGACAAGAAGGAAGAAGAAGGCGGAAACTCACCTTTCAGACATCTGTATGATCTTACAGACGTCGACCTTGCCGTCTGGCTATCAATCCAGACGTCTGATCCTGGAAATTTTTCCAGAATCAGGACCCTGCTCGACCTCCGCTCGCGACGCCGCCCCCGTCGCACCTCGCGCTCCTGCTGCTCAGACCGCAGCAGGTCCCTCTCCGCGTCGCTCCGCGCCCCCTGCGCCCTCCGCCAGCCGGCCAAGCCGCTCCGGCGAGCTCGCCCTCACGGTAGAGCTCCGCCCTCGCACGCCGCACCCCCGCGCTCACTGCGGCCGCCGCTGCCGCCCTCGCGTCCGCTTGCTCTCGCGCACAGGAAGGAGAAGAAGAAGGAGACGGTGGAGACGGGAGGGGAGGCGCGCCCCTTTTAACGCCGCGCGGAGAGGAGAGAGGAGGTGGCAGGCCGCCTGCAGCCGCAGAGAGAAAAAGGGGGAATATGCGGTCTGCGCGCTCAGGCGCGCAGGCGACTTGCGTGTGTCGAAAATAACGGATTTTCAGACGTCTTGAAACTATCCCAGACGTCTTATCAGACGTCTGGTTGTGATCCAAGACGTCTTGTACGACGTCTGAGCCACCTCCCAGACGTCTTAAAATACGTCTGGGGCACACATTCGTTACAAAGATGAAGGCCAAGTAATCAACTTGTATCCCTTTAAATATCCAACTTACCAAATGTTTATAAATCAAATCACATTTGAATTGCCCAAATTCAAACAGGACTTGTGTCAAAATTTAGAATTCTATAGTGGGCCCAAAAATCAATCTTGAAATCTCTCTCTAGATAAAATCAATTCCTCCCTCCAAAATGATTATTTCCATACCTAAATCCTCTCGATTTCTGTTCCTCGAAATATCTTCTTGTTTCAACCTCTTTTAGATTGGGTTCAACTTCCGTGGTTGAATTTGTAGCAGAGCCAATTAGGATCTCAGCATCTAAATCAAATTTCATTTTATGGTCCTCTTCCAGATGTGGGGCAGGGTTTTCAAGAAATTCAACATCAAAAATCTTAGAATGAAACTCCCATTACCCACATATTTAAATGTCTCTTCAAGACACTTCGAATTAATTGCATAGACATCAACCCCAATTTCAATTTTATCCTCAATCACCTTAGAAGTTTGATTTTCCTCCTCCACAAAATCATGGTCCAAGGTTTCCTCAATGACATTTGATGATCTGCTTGCCAACATTGAAGAACTAGTGGATTGAACCAATTTCAAACAATTAGGTATAGTCCAATCGATAACCATAGAACCTTGCTTCATAAAATCTACAAAAGGGGTTCTTTAATCATTACTTGTTGGCCATCTTCATTTAATTGTTGGAACATATCTGTCATTTTCTATTTCAGCTCAATCAATTTTTCATTTTGCTGGTACATCTCTAATCGAAGGCTACAAGGAATTGACTGAGTGTCACTAGGTCTACCTTGGGTTGGGCTTGGCTTGAACCAATTGCCTGGTTCAGGAGGGCAAGGGTTCGGGGGTAGAGGATTGGTGGATAAGGGGTTTGAAGACTCAGGTTCTACATAGTCCTTATCCCAATCAAAATTCTCATCCAGTGAATTAGCATCATTTTCTCTAAATTTTGCAAATAATCCATCCAAATTATAGGTCAAGTAGGAGAGGTCTTCTAGCTCAAGTGCCTAGTTTGGGCATCATCTTGGGAAGGGTGGGTGTCCCCGTATCCTTCTAGGTTGTGGATCCAATTAGATAGATCAATGAGTGATAGGGACCTCGAAGAAAATTTTGATTAAGGAGGTTCAAAACTTATATTAGGATATCCAAGGTTTGGATTATATCCCTAGGTGGAGGGGTTGGAGCTATCCCAATAGGGCGGGTAGTGTGGCTTGGGTGAAATTGGGATAAGAGTTGTAAAGACTCGTTCTGTCTTGAGCCTTTTAAGACGTCTGGATTGTTGGTCAGATGTCTGGATAGCTTCCCAGACGTCTGGAAATTGAAAATTTTGTGCAAAGCCTTCGCGTCTGCGCGTGGGCGGCGCACAGACAGTACACTCTTTTTCCTTCCCTTCTTCTCTCTCTCCCCGCCTCCAGCGAACCCTAACCCACCAACCTTATAAACCCCTTCCCCCTCTCTCGTTCTCCCACTCCAGCCACCTTCCTCTGTTCCTCTCCACCCTAGCGAGAGAGCTAGCGCGAGCGAGTGAGAGCGAGAGCGGTGACGAGGAGGAGCGGCGTGAGGAGAAGAGGAGGAGTTGAGCTCGTGAGCTTGTGTGGGAGCTCACCAGAGGGCGTATCGCCGGAGCAGCGCATACGGGAGGAGTGTGTCGGGGGAGTCATCCCCAAGCTACTGTAGCCGGAGCTGCAGGCGAGGAGGCGAGCCGCGACCGTGCGCGGCGGAAGCGAGCGGGAGTAGGTTCTGGTTCTGGGTTTTTTCTAGAATCAGACGTCTGGAGTGACGTCCAGACGACGGAGCGGACGTCTGAAGAGAGGTCTTCGTGAAGATATGTTCCCTTTACGGATACGGCCATGCAGGCCGCTCCGTAGCTACGCTTCGTGTGGCCATTTTGAGAAGATTTGCTGGTGGCATGCAGGATTTGCTTCGGGAAGGCACGGGGCACGCCCTCCCATGCATTTCAGACGTCTGGGCAGCTTACCAGACGGCTGGAAGCACTTTCAGACATCCGGAGAGGAGGTCGAACATCTGGAGCTGGGTCCAGACGGTCCAAAAGAGTTCTTGGACGTCTGAGGTTGACGTAGAGCTTGAGGTACGTTTCTGGACACTTTTAAGACGTCTGGAAGTTGTTCCAAACGTCTGATTTGAGTCAACAGCCCTGTTTTTGACCCGTTTAAGGTTTGTTTGAGGTTCGTTTTACGCAAATAAGATACCGATGTTTTCCTTGTGAGTTCCTCTACTTGTTAAAAGGCTTTCTATACTATTCTGAATGTTTCAGTGTGATTGTTCCTTGCTATAGGACTTCGTTCCGTTGCGGGTTCGAGGTTTACTGAGGCACGTGAGCCTACCGTTCGAGCCCCTAATCCTCCTGGGTTAACTGGTAGAGTGGCTTCCCCTAATTTAAATACAGACCTAAATGTATGTGTGGAATGAATGATTAGAAACTAGGATATGGCATGAATCATAGGGCGAGAAACATTTGAAATGTCTGTATGCATGTTTGAATTGCAGTCTTGAATGAGTAGATAGAAAACAACTGCCTGTTAATGAACAAGAGCTGCCTATGAAATATGAATTAACTATGCTAGTGAAACAGTCATATGTGACATTATCTGTTGTACCCGTAAATGATAGAAACACGAGCTGCATGTGCACAACCTGAGATTAGAAATGTGAATGATGGAAACACGAGCTGCATGTGTACAACCTGAGATTAGAAATGTGAATGATAGAAATACGAGTTGCATGTGAATAACCTGAAAATGGAAAAGGGAATGATGAAACCTGGTATTGGAATGACATGAGAAATATGAGCAAGAACTCTACGAGGAAATAGGAGTAGAGCTCCTAGAAATATATGGAATGGATCGAGAAATGTGGGTGGGGAAGTGTGCTAGCCCTTGAGTACGTAGTACCAAGGAGAGTGACTGTCCCCTGTTTAGTGTAGAGCGGAGCTAGTTGCCCTTGGGTTGGGACCCAGGGTTAGGATTGGCCACTCTGCATTGACTTCTTGGCCCTCGTGTACATTGTACCGGGGAGAGCTACTAGTGTAGGGAGAGAGCTAGCCACCCCACGAGACCTGGGTGTTACGAACGCAGCTTCAAAATGTCTTTTAAGACGTCTGGGAGCTGGCCCAGACGTCTGATCAGACGTCTGGAACCCCTTCCAGACGTCTGGGATTTAATTTTCGCGGCACGGTGGATTTCGTTTGCGCGCCTGCGCCCGCAGACCTGCAGATGCCCCTTTTCCCCTCCCTCCTCCGCAGGCGCAGCGCTGCCCCTCTCTCTCTCTCTCTCCCCGCGCGGCTTTAAAAGGGCCCTCGCCCTCTCGCTCACTCTCATCTCCTCCGCTCCCTACTTCCAGCCAGTGCGAGAGTGAGCGAGCGGCGGCAGCGGCAGCCGCGGCGGGTGTGCGGGAGGAGGCGTTGCGCGACGGTGGAGACGCTCGGCCGTGAGGGCTCGAGCTTGCCGAGCAGCTGGAGCCGGCCGGCGGGGGAGTAGCGGGCGCGGAGTGATGCGGGAGGGCTGCTGCAGCTCGAGCAGCAGGTGGACGAGGCGCGGCGCGGCCATGCATCGTGGGCGGAGAGCGCGTCGAGCTCTGATTCTAGAAGTTTTTCCAGAATCAGACGTCTGGGCTTCCAACCAGACGACGGTGAAGACGTCTGGAGGACTGTACAGACGTCTGCAAGTAAGTTATTTTTCGTCTTTCGTCCTTTTCTGCGACCATTGTACTGAGCACAAGGAGTGGGTACGTGCAGGGTCTGAGATTCGCATCCAATGCGAATCAGACGTCTGGCCGCAGTGCCAGATGACCGGAAGGACTTCCAGACATCCGGGGTGACCATCGGATGTCTGGGAACTAGGCGAGACGCCCCCGCAAGCTTCTGGACGTCTGAGAGACTACGCAGAACAAAGGTATCCGCTTATCCACTTTTTAAGAGTTTGATTTTAGACTGTTTCGTCGTTTTCGACCCGTTTAGGGCCCATTCGGAGTCCGTTTTCCATGTTTCGAGTTGCGTTCTTTTCGGAATAAAATCCTCTACCCGTTTACAGTAATTATATACTGTTCTGAGAAACTCCTTGTGTTTGATCCTTGTGATAGGACCCCGTTCCATTTCAGTCTTGGGGATTGCAGAGGAGCGCGGGATTTCCGACCACACCTCCAGTACTTTCGTTGTAGCTGGTAGAGTGGCTTTAGAAATTATTAACATAATTTGTTACAATTATGGAACAATTAATAGAACCTAGGGCATTGCATGAATCCTAGGAATGAGAAACCAGATTGAATGATAGATCCTAGGGTATTTCATGAATCCTAGGGTTGGAAAACTAGATTGAATGATAGATCCTAGGGTACGGCATGAATCCTAGGACTGGAAAACTAGCGAAATGAACATACATATTGCAGTCTTGGAAAATGTGGAAGGGAAATAATAGCTGCCTGTAAATTGATTTAACAGCTGCCTGCTATGAATAAATGAACATGATTGAGAATATGGGTTGTATGAACGTGAAACTGGAAAGGTGAAACCTGTATGTGCTGAGTTAAAAGAGCTAGAACCCTACGGGGAATTAGGAGTAGAACTCCTGGAAAGAGAATGAAATGGAACTGATAGGGAAAGATGTGGAGGTGCGTTGTCTCTTGGGTACGTAGTACCAGGGGAAGCACCTATTACCTGCTTAGTGCAGAGCGGAGCCAGCCACCCCAGGGACCTGGGGTTAGGTCTGGCCACTTTGTACCGACTTGTTGGCCCTCGTGTACACAGTACTGAGGAGAGCTACTAGTGTAGGGCGAGTACTAGCTACCCCACGGGCCCCGGGGTTCTCCTAGCTCACCTACACCGACTTGTTAGGCCCACTGGGCAAACCAGGGTAGTCAGGCGAGGGTGCGCGGACTGTGGAGGGGCAAGGCCCCTGTTTGGTTACTGTGGAGGGGTTGGACCCCTGTTACTGAGAGGGCTCTGCCCTATACTGGTTCCGTGCTGTGCTTTGGGCGCACCCGTTAACGGAAACGACTGACTGCGTGCTAGTGCGGGTTAGCTACTCGTGCGTTTACCGCACGTACCGTAGTCACCGTTACTTCTGTCAGTGACCTTGGAGTGGTTGACTAAGAGTAGGATCACCACGGGGGACTCTCCCGGCCAGAAGAGCACCACGTGTTACTTCTACTGTTCGGAAAAGATTACAATCAAGATCGTTCCCACGAGGAACATTCGAGATCAAGTGAAGGATCTGAGAAATAGATAAATTGTGAAACAATAGAAAGACGTAAATAAAGGAAGAAAGAAAATAAAACAGCTACTATACCCTTTACTGCTTCTTTAGTTTAGCTGCCACTCTACTCAGCGTTTCGCGGACGTGTTACACGTTACTTTTCAGGACCAGGTGTTGAGCAGCCAGGGTCAGCGGCTGCAGAGGACGCTGGGCCGAGTAGGGTCCAGTAAAGTTACCACTGTTCTTTTGTGCCCTTTTTGTTCCACTGTAGTGAGTAGTTTTTGTTACTCTGTACTTTTCTTTACTCGCAGTTCTTGTTATGTTATAAATGTTGTTCTACTGTTGTGGTGGTACATGCTGTAGTAGTTCTTTTTCTTATTGCTGTATTTTGTTACTGCTAGTTATATTTCATGTTGAATGTGGTTTATTTTACTGCTCTTTTGGTTACTTCCTCGTTGGACGACTAGGTCTTGGGATTAGTCGAGTCGGTCCGGTTCTCATGTCTCGTAGGGACTCGAGAATCGGGTCGTTACAAGATGATATCAGAGCCAGGTGCTACGCCTGAGGGGACGGTTGTGCGTTCCCAGGGACGAGGAGCTGTTGAGAGAGCTCCTGACTGAGGCACACGGTTCCAGATTCACCATACATCCTGGAAACACGAAGATGTACCACGACTTGAGACGCGAGTTTTGGTGGAGGGGGATGAAGCGGGATGTGGGTGAATTCGTGCAGCAATGCTTAGTGTGTCAGCAGGTGAAAGCCGAGCATCAGAGGCCTGCAGGGCCGCTACAGCCGCTTCCAGTGCCAGAGTGGAAGTGGGAGAGCATCACCATGGACTTGGTGGTGGGTTTTCCTGTTACCCAGCGAGGATACGACGCGGTCTGGGTAATTGTGGATAGACTGACGAAGACGGCACGATTCTTGCTGATCCGAGTCACTTTGGGACCAGCACAGTTGGCAGAGAGGTATATCCGCGACGTGGTACGACTACACGGAGTTCCGCGGGAAATCGTATCCGACCGGGATACCAGCTTTACGTCCCAGTTTTAGGCTGAGTTTCAGCAGGCCCTGGGGACGCGGTTAAGGTTTAGTACAGCTTACCACCCCCAGACGGACGGACAGTCGGAGTGCACGATACAGACACTTGAGGACCTTTTGCGTGCCTGTATACTGGACTGGAGGGGCTCTTGGGAGGAGCACCTGCCCCTGGCGGAGTTTGCATACAACAACAGCTATCACTCGAGCATCGGCATGGCTCCCTACGAGGCTCTGTACGGACGGAGGTGTACGGCACCCTTGAGTTGGGTTGAGGTGGGGACCAAGTGGGAGGTTGGCCCCAGGTTGATCCGGCAGAGTCAGGAGGTAGTCGAGCAGATCCACATGTGACTTCGCACTGTCAGGAGTAGATAGAAGAGCTAAGCGGATCGGAGACGCAGAGCGGTGCAGTTTGAGGTTGGGGACCACGTCTTTCTTCGTGTTTCGCCCATAAAGGGCCTGCAGCGGTTTGGGGTGAGAGGGAAGCTCGTGCTGAGGTTTGTGGGGCCCTTTGAGGTCCTGGAGCGGGTTGGACCCGTTACTTACAGGCTTGCCCTCCCTCCCCAGCTTTCTAGTGTGTACGACGTGTTCCACGTGTCCAACCACAGGAAGTACGTAGCCGATCCCAGTCACGTACTGAGTCACGAGAGCGTAGAGGTGGACGACGACCAGACCTACCCCGAGCGGCCAGTGCAGATTCTTGACCGAGCCGTCCGCAGTTTGAGACGAAAGCAAGTACCCCTGGTGAAGGTTTTGTGGAGGAGCCAGCGGTACGAGGAAGCTACCTGGGAGCCTGAGGCGGCAATGCGGGAGCGGTACCCGGAGCCCTTCGCGGTATGTCTTTCGGACCGGCTTCGGTCCACTTTGAGTTTGTTATGTTTTTATATGACGTTTTTCCCGCACCCTAGTTAGCGGAAGTTTCGGGGACGAAACTTCCTTTGAGTTTGTTATATTGTTACGAACGCAGCTTCAAAACGTCTTTTAAGACGTCTGGGAGCTGGCCTAGACGTCTGGGATTTAATTTCCGCGGCACGGTGGATTTCGTCTGCGCGCTTGCGCGCGCAGACCTGCAAATGCCCCTTTTCCCCTCTCTCCTTCGCAGGCGCAGCGCTGCCCCCCTCTCTCTCTCTCCCCGCGCGGCTTTAAAAGGGCCCTCGCCCTCTCGCTCGCTCTCATCTCCTCCGCTCCCTACTTCTTCCAGCCAGTGCGAGAGTGAGCGAGCGGCGGCAGCGGCAGCCGCGGCGGGTGTGCGGGAGGAGGCGTTGCGCGAGGGTGGAGACGCTCGGCCGTGAGGGCTCGAGCTTGCCGAGCAGCTGGAGCCGGCCAACGGGGGAGCAGCGGGCGTGGAGTGACGCGGGAGGGCTGCTGCAACTCGAGCAGCAGGCGGACAAGGCGCGGCCGTGCGTCGCGGGCGAAGAGCGCGTCGAGCTCTGATTCTGAAAGTTTTTCCAGAATCAGATGTCTGGGCTTCCAACTAGACGACGGTGAAGATGTCTGGAAGACTGTCCAGACGTCTGGCAAGTAAGTTATTTTTCGTCCTTCGTCCTTTTCTGCGACCGTTGTACTGAGCACGAGGAGTGGGTACGTGCAGGGTCTGAGATTCGCATCCATCGCGAATCAGACGTCTGGCCGCAGTGCCAGACGACTGGAAGGACTTCCAGACGTCCGGGGTGACCATCGGACGTCTGGGAACTAGGCCAGACGCCCCCGCAGGCTTTTGGACGTCTGAGAGACTACGCAGAACAAAGGTATCCTCTGATCCACTTTTAAAGACGTCTGGAAGATGTTCCAGACGTCTGATTTTGGACTGTTTCGTCGTTTTCGACCCGTTTAGGGCCCGTTCGGAGTCCGTTTTCCGCGTTTCGAGTTGCGTTCTTTACGGAATAAAATCCTCTACCCGTTTACAGTAATTATATACTGTTATGAGAAACTCCTTGTGTTTGATCCTTGTGATAGGACCCCGTTCCATTTCAGTCTTGGGGATTGCGGAGGCGCGCAGGATTTCCGACCACGCCCCCAGTACTTCCGTTGTAGCTGGTAGAGTGGCTTTAGAAATTATTAACATAATTTGTTACAATTATGGAACAATTAATAGAACCTAGGACATTGCATGAATCCTAGGAATGAGAAACCAGATTGAATGATAGATCCTAGGGTATTTCATGAATCCTAGGGCTGGAAAACTAGATTGAATGATAGATCCTAGGGTACGGCATGAATCCTAGGACTGGAAAACTAGTGAAATGAACATACATATTGCAGTCTTGGAAAATGTGGAAAGGAAATAATAGCTGCCTGTAAATTGATTTAACAGCTGCCTGTTATGAATAAATGAACATGATTGAGAATATGGGTTGTATGAACGTGAAACTGGAAAGGTGGAACCTGAATGTGCTGAGTTAAAAGAGCTGGAACCCTACAGGGAATTAGGAGTAGAACTCCTGGAAGGAGAATGAAATGGAACTGAGAAGGAAGGATGTGGAGGTGCGTTGTCTCTTGGGTACGTAGTACCAGGGGAAGCACCTGTTACTTGCTTAGTGCAGAGCGGAGCCAGCTGCCCCAGGGACCTGGGGTTAGGTCTGGCCACTTTGTACCGACTTGTTGGCCCTCGTGTACACAGTACTGAGGAGAGCTACTAGTGTAGGGCGAGTACTAGCTACCCCACGGGCCCCGAGGTTCTCCTAGCTCACCTACACCGACTTGTTAGGCCCACTGGGAAAACCAGGGTAGTCAGGCGAGGGTGCGCGGACTGTGGAGGGGCAAGGCCCCTGTTTGGTTACTGTGGAGGGGTTGGACCCCTGTTACTGAGAGGGCTCTGCCCTATATTGGTTTCGTACTGTGCTTTGGGTGCACCCATTAACGGAAACGACTGACTGCGTGCCAGTGCGGGTTAGCTACCCGTGCGTTTACCACACGTGTCATAGTCACCGTTACGTCTGTCAGTGACCTTGGGGTGGTTGACTGAGAGTAGGATCACCACGGGGGACTCTCCGGCCAGGAGAGCACCACGTGTTACTTCTACTGTTCGGAAAAGACTGCAATCAAGATCGTTCCCACGAGGAACATTCGAGATCAAGTGAAGGATCTGAGAAATAGATAAATTGTGAAACAATAGAAAGACGTAAATAAAGGAAGAAAGAAAATAAAACAGCTACTGTACCCTTTACTGCTTCTTTAGTTTAGCTGCCACTCTACTCAACGTTTCGCTGACGTGTTACACTCGTTACTTTTCAGGACCAGGTGTTGAGCAGCCAGGGTCAGCAGCTGCAGAGGACGCTGGGCCGAGTAGGGTCCAGCAGAGTTACCACTGTTCTTTTGTGCCCTTTTTGTTCCATTGTAGTGAGTAGTTTTTGTTACTCTGTACTTTTCTTTACTCGCAGTTCTTGTTATGCTATAAATGTTGTTCTACTGTTGTGGTGGTACATGCTGTAGTAGTTCTTTTTATTACTGATGTATTTTGTTACTGCTAGTTATATTTCATGTTGAATGTGGTTTATTTTACTACTCTTTTGGTTACTTCCTCGTTGGACGACTAGGTCTTGGGATTAGTCGAGTCGGTCCGGTTCTCGTGTCTCGTAGGGACTCGGGAATCGGGTCATTACACCGGGGTTCAGCTAGCCACCTTACACCGACTTGCTAGGCTCACTGGGCAAACCAGGGTAGTCAGGCGAGGGTGCGCGAACTGTAGAGGGGCAAGACCCTTGTTTGGTTCTTAGGGGCTAGACCCCTGTTACTAACAGGGCTAGGCCCTATACTATTCCGTGTTGTACTTATGCGCACCCGTTAGCGGAAACGACTGACCGGGTGCCAGTGCGGGGTAGCTACCCGTGCGTTATCATGCGTACCGTAGTCACTGTTATGTCTGTCCGTGACCTTGGGGTAATTGACTGGGTGTTGGACAACCACGGGAGACTCTCTCGACCAGGAGAGTACCACGTGTGACTTCTACTCTTCGGAAAAGATTGCAATCAAGATCATTCTCACGAGGAACATCCGAGATCAAGAAAGAGATCTTATAAATAAACCAATGGGTGAAAAAGAAATAATTTGTGAAATGAAGTAAATGGAATAAACATCTGCCTGTTCACTTTTATTCCTTTAGATAGTTGGTTGTCACTCTACTCAGCATTCGCTGATTTTGTATACTCATAACCCTTTTCAGGTCCAGGTGTTGAGCAGCCCGAGTCTATGGCTGCAGAGGGCGCTGAGCCCAATAGAGCCCAGTAGCAGTAGCTTCCTTTTGTAGTACCCTTTTGTAGTAGTGAGTTCAGACTCCTGTACTTTACATTCTGTACTTTTACTTTTCTGTACCTTTATGTTCTTGTACCTTGTTACCGTTCTATTGTTGTGGTGGTGATATGTACTGTAGCAGTTTTTATTTTCTTTACTGCTGCACTCTTTTACTGTCAGTTACTTAGTATAGTGAATGTGGTTTACTTTCCTGCGTTTTGGTTATTTCTCATTAGACAACTGGGTCTTGGGATCAGTCGAGTCGGGCCGGTCTCGTGTCTTGTAGGGATTCGGGAACTAGGTCGTAATAAGATGATATCAGAGCAAGGTTGTCCCGAGAAATGAACCAACTTGCTTTAGAATAACCAATTCACATGCATGTAACTAGAGTAACCACCACAATGTACCTTTTGACATCTGTTCTGAGGATTCTTTTGCTGAATGTCCATTAGAGTTGACATCTCTTTGTTCTGTTTCTTGCGTCTCCATGCAGGAGATGCCTCGACGTGGAGTTCTTGAGGCGGGTCGCGGATGCAGTCGAGGACAAGGTCGGAGGGGCGGACGTACTGAGCCTGACGTTTCAATGGACCAGCCACTTCTTCTGGGCGTTCAGGCCCAGGACCTCGCCCAGCTGATATGGGAGATAGTTCGAGAGGAGCTCCACCTGCCTCCACGGGCGCCTCTCCCTGGGGACGTGGAGGGGGAGTCCTTTGTGGGACCACAAGACCGACGCAACGCTGGACGTGGAGAGGGGGGTGGTCCTCCACCGCCCCCACCGCACTCTGACACTTCCGAACTCGAGCCCTCCCTGCCTGGAGGCGTGCCCGTTTCCCCACTACAGCGACATTATGAGCTTTTCGGACAGTTCCGGAAGCTGAAGCCCCCCTCCTTCAAGGGGGATGAGGACCCAACTGAGGCGAAGGACGGGCTTGAGCAGATCGAGAAGGTGTTTGACACCCTTCGCCCCCCTACGAAGTGCTGCGTGGCCTTTGCCACGTACCAGCTGGAGAGCGAGGCACACAGGTGGCGGAGGCGGTCAGAGGTCAGGAGAGGGTAGAGCCGACGTGGGACCAGTTTGTGACCCTCTTCTGCGAGCAGTACTTCCCGCAAACGTGGCAGGATCAGAGGCAGGAGTTTCACACTTTCCGCCAGGGGACGATGACTGTTAGCGTGTATCGTACGCATTTCCTGAATCTGTCTCGTTTTGCTGCGACAGCTGTCGCTACTGAGGAGGAGCGATTGTGGAGGTTCATTGAGGGGGCTCCAGCTTGCCATTCGAGGGTATGTCAAACCCCTGAAGCTGTCCACTTTCTCGAGAGTGGTGGAGGCAGCTATGATGCATGAGGAGACCAACCCGGCTGCACGTGACATTGACAGCGGACGGAAGAGGCCCTACCAGCCAGAGTACTCACAGGGCCGACGAGAGAGGAGGCATACGATGCCCGCGGGAGAGCCGTCACGTTTTGCGGGGCTGTCAGTGGCCTTTAGAGGCCCTCGACAGGGGCCAGCTGCCAACATTGGACCCCCGCCCAGCCGTCAGCAGGGACCTATCGAGGGCGGGAATCGAGTTCCCCTCTGCTACCAGTGTGGCCAGCCGGGCCACATCAGGAGAGACTGCCCGTCTAGGGCCGGAGCGCAGCAGATGCTCCCCGCATCGAGCGTTGGAGGCCGAGCAGGTGGCCGTGGTTCCCAAGCGCGTGGGGGAGGTCAGCAGTCGCGGGGAGGGTACCGGTCAGTGGCTACCCGTTCGACGCAGAGTGTGGCTGCTTCTTCATCACTGAGAGCTGAGGGGCGTATCAACGCCCTGACACACAGAGACGCCAGAGCTTCAGGTTTAGTGGTGGCAGGTATGGTTACAGTTTCCAGCAAACTAGTTTACGCACTTTTTTATTCCAACGCCACGCACTCGTTTGTTGCTGCGAGTTTTGCTGTCAGTTTGGGACAGGACTGTGTATTGTTAGAGGATCCGTTTGTGATCAAAGGTCCGGGTGGTCAGCTGTTTATAGCTGAGGAGATCTACACAGACTGTGAGGTCAATGTTGGGGGACACAGCCTCCCCACTGACCTGATTGTGATACCGATGGAGGACTTTGGCGTGATTCTGGGGATGGATTGGTTGTCCGCTTACCACGCTTTGGTGGATTGTTTTGAGAGGAAGATCGTCTTCTCCATACCGGAGATGCCTTCTTTTGTGTTTCACAAATAGCTGGTGGACGGAGGCTTCAGGTGCATTTCTGCACTTCGGGCGGCAAGACTTTTGGGCCAGGGGTGTGAGGGCTTCCTGGCTTGTATAGTGGCAGAGTCCAGCCCCATGGCAGATTTTCAGAGCATCCCGGTGGTCCGAGAGTATCCCGATGTGTTTCCAGAGGAGCTGCTAGGACTACCGCCTGAGCGCGAGATCGAGTTTGAGATCTCACTGGTACCGGGGACTAGCCCCATTTCTACAACACCTTACAGGATGGCATCACTCGAGCTACAAAAGCTCAAGTTGTAGTTGCAGGACCTATTGGAGAAGGGTTTTGTGAGGCCCAGTGCGTCTCCGTGGGGAGCCCCGGTGTTATTTGTGAAGAAGAAGGATAGTACCCTACACCTTTGTGTGGACTACAGACAGCTGAATAGGGTCACCATCAAGAATAGGTATCCGCTATCGAGGATTGATGATTTATTTGACCAGTTGCGAGCTGCCACGGTGTTCTCCAAAATAGATTTGAGATCTAGCTACCACCAGTTGAGGATCAGGGAGACCAACGTCTCCAAGACAGCTTTCCACACTCGGTATGGACACGAGTTTTTGGTCATGCCGTTTGGGCTGACCAACGCCTCCGCTGCTTTCATGGATTTGATGAACCGGGTGTTTAGACCTTATCTGGACTAGTTCGTGGTGGTATTTATTGATGATGTGCTCATTTGCTCGCGGGATCAGGCACAGCACGAACAACACTTGAGGATGGTTTTAAACACGTTGAGACAGCGTAGGCTGTATGCCAAATACAGCAAGTGCAAGTTTTGGTTGAGGTAAGTGACCTTCTTAGGTCAGGTGATTTCAGGGTATGGCTTGGTTGTGAACCCAGCCAAGGTAAAGGCAGTGCTCAGGTGGGAGAGGCCACGTACAGTGACAGAGATCTGCAGTTTCTTGGGACTGACAGGTTACTACCGGCGGTTTATCACAGGTTTCTCGCAGATTACGCGTCCTGTGACAGTTGACCCGAAAGGACGTGCCCTTTGCTTGGACAGATGCTTGTGAGGCGTGTTCTCAGGAGTTGAAGGAGAGGCTGACTTTGGCTCCTATGCTTACCATCCCAGACAGCAGCGGCGGTTTCATTGTCTACACGGACACTTCGTTGTAGGGGTTAAGGGGTGTGCTCATGCAGCGGGGTCATGTTGTCGCTTACGCTTCGCGGCAACTGAAGAACCATGAGCATAGCTACCCTACCCACGACTTAGAGCTGGCAGCTATCGTCTTCGCACTGAAGACATAGAGGCACTACCTGTACGGTGAGACTTTTGAGATATTTACGGATCATAAGAGCCTCAGGTACTTGTTTGATCAAAAGGAGCTTAATATGAGACGGAGACGTTGGTTAGAGCTCCTGAAGGACTATGACTGCAAATCTCCTACCATCCGAGGAAGGCCAACGTGGTAGCTGACGCCTTAAGCCGGAAGGCGCTTGCCCACTTGGCCAGTTTACAGGTATAGAGTTGGAGACTTATGGAGGAGTTGGGCAATTGGCGACCCCTAGAGTTACAGGGGCATTGTGGGGCAATGGTAGTGACACGACAAACGAGACTAGAGCTAACAGACCGCATCATCACAGAATAGATGACAGACATGTACCTACAGTCGTTGCGAGACAGAGTAATGTCAAGGGACCCTAGAGACTTCTCCTTTACTAACGAGGTACTACGCATGAGGGGACGTTTTTGTGTTCCCAGAGACGAAGAGTTGTTGAGAAAGCTCCTGATTGAGGCACACGATTTCAGGTTCACCATACATCCCGAGAACACGAAGATGTAGCATGATCTGAGATGTGACTTTTGGTGGAGGGGGATGAAGCGGAATGTAGGTGAGTTCGTGCAGTAGTGTTTGATATGCCAGTAGGTGAAGGCCGAGCATTAGAGGCCTGCAGGACCGTTACAGCCACTTCCCGTGCTAGAGTGGAAGTAGGAGAGCATCACCATGCACTTGGTGGTGGGCTTGCCTATTACCTAGTGAGGAAACGACGCAGATTGGGTGATTGTAGACAAATTGACGAAGACGGCACGTTTCTTGCCGATCCAAGTCACTTTGGGACCAGCGCAGTTGGCAGAGAGGTATATTCATGACGTGGTACGTCTACACGGAGCTCCACATGAGATAGTATCCGACCGGGATACCCGTTGTACATCCCAGTTTTGGGCTGAGTTTCAGAAGGCTTTGGGGACACGGTTGAGGTTCAGTATGGCGTACCACCCCCAGACAGACGGACAGTCAGAGCGCACGATACAGACACTTGAAGACCTTTTACGTGCTTGTGTACTGGACTGGCGGGGCTCTTGGGAGGAGCACTTGCCCCTAGCAGAGTTTGCATTTAATAACAGTTACCACTCGACCATCGGCATGGTACCCTACGAGGCTCTGTACGGATGGAGGTGTACTGCGCCCTTGAGTTGGGTTGAGGTGGGGACCAAGTGGGAGGTTGCCCCCTAGCTGATCCGGTAGAGTCAGGAGGTGGTAGAGCATATTCACAGACGGCTTCGCACTGTCAGGAGTAGACAGAAGAGTTATGTTGATCGGAAGCGCAGAGAGGTGCAGTTCGATGTTGGGGATCATGTCTTTTTTCACGTTTCGCCCATGAAGGGCCTGCAGCGTTTTGGCGTGAAAGGGAAGCTCGTGCTGAGGTTTGTGGGGCCCTTTAAGGTGCTGGAGTGGGTAGGATCCATTGCTTACAGGCTTGCCCTTCCTCCCCAGCTTTCCGGTGTGCACGACGTGTTCCATGTGTCCAACCTCAGGAAGCACGTCGTCGATCCCAGTCACGTTCTGAGCCACGAGAGTGTCGAGGTGAGTGACGACCTGACCTACCCCGAGCGACCAGTGCAGATACTAGACAGAGCCGTTCGGAGTTTGAGATGGAAGCGGGTACCCCTGGTAAAGGTCTTGTGGAGGAGTCAGAGGTACGAGGAGGCTACCTGGGAGCCTGAGGTGGCAATACGAGAGCGGTACCTAGAGCTTTTTGAGGGTACGCCTTTTCGGACCGGCTTCGGTCCTCTTGACGTGCGGAAGATGCGTATGTTGAAAAGGGTCGTTAGAGCTTGCGCTCGCAACGTCGGTTTTAAATGAAGAAATGGACGTGAGTCCGAGTGTCGATCTCAGGGAGGCGTGAAAATCAGATTTTTCTTGTCACTTAATGTCACGGAAATAACGGGTTTTTACTTGCAAGAAGACGTGGGTGAAAAGCGAGTGAGAGAGAGAGAGAGAGAGAGAGAATAGGGTTAGAATTTTTCATTCACAACATGTAACTTAAACATAAAAGAGGGCAAGTAACTAGATAGGAAACGACTTCATTTGACATGCAAATTTAGTTTTATAATTACAACACTAGATAAATGCTTAAACACAAGTAAAGCTTAAGATAAAGAGGGAAAGAGAGAGAGAAGAAGGCGAGGTAGCCACGGCAGTGGAGAGGAGCTCCGTCGGTGGCTCGTCGGCTCCGGCGATTATAAAGAGAGCTAATGGTGGCTAAGAGTGGGCAGAGCACTTGCAAGTGAATTCAATGCCCTTCCATGGGTGGTTGGATGAAGTTTATATAGGCAAAAGGGTTCTCTAATTTAAGTATGGGCTTTAGCGACGTCTGAGACGTTGCTAAACCCATACAAAATCCGTCGGTGTAGCCCCTTTTGCCCGCCCGTCGCCAGCGTGCCCTGTGCTTCTTCTGTGGCGATCCATGCGCGCGCGTTGTGAGCCGTCCGATCAAAGATCGGACAGCTGAGATCTCGCGAAGGGCGCGCTCGCGGATCGCTGCTGAGACGCACGCGTCTGCCGCGTCATCGCACGTTGGGCGTCCGCACGCATCCATTATGCTGTGCAGTTCGATCGTCGTCGTTCGCTGCTGATCGGGCGGCTCAATTTCCCGTAGCGCGCCTTCGCCTTCCAATTTCTGCACAGTGCGATTCGATCCCTGGCCAAATGCACGGGCTTGAGGCAGTCGACCGCTGCGTTGTCGCAGCGGATTGTCACGGAGAGGGCGGGTGCGCGGGCGGCTCTCAGCCATTCGATTGAAGATCGATGGTTGAGAGTTATCCTCCGGGTGAAGGAAAAAGCGGGCGGCAGTGAGGATGCGACGAGCGGACGCCACGTGGCGCACTGTGGGTCGTTGATCATCAGATCAACGGTTAGAACTTCTTAGGCCCATTGCAGGAGCTCCAGATGTCGGATTTGGCCGATTTCGACTCCGTTGGACTCCGTTCGTCGCCCTGAATCCATCTGTGTAGTCTAATTGCTCATCTGAGGCCTATTTTGACATGTTCTTATACACATGGCCGTTAATACTGCATTATAAGTAATCTTGATGTGCAATGCATGCGATGTCGCTATTTATGATATGTTATCTGTGCATTTTGATCTTAAGATAAACCCCAATTGACAGAATTATTGTCCCAGGATGCAGTGTTATCATACCCCCATGCTTACTCCTTGCTAATCCCTAGCAAGGTTTATTCTAGCCTTTATTTCCAGTCAGAATTTAAGAAGTAATTACTTGGACACTTCGTCACTTGTCAAAAAGAGGAAATATACTAAGATCTTAATCTACAATGACTAAGCAACGCCCGGGTGTCTGCCAAAATATGAATCGCCTGAATCCTTGCGTTAATACATGTATATATATTTTTTTTTTCTTATTTTTAGATTTTTCGAGTTAAGAGTGTGTTGGTAACTTTTTACGGCTACCCAACCCACCCAAAACTCGGCCAAAACTCTAAGTGCAAAGCATCTTGGTGTAAAGATCGTGATAGACTTACTCAACGATAATTTAGACAGAGTTCAGGTTTCTACGCCCCTAGGTGACCGGAAGAGGAAGTGTTTTGCTTGAAGGTGTATTTGTTCGATCGGTAGCTTTCTCCCTACGCTTGTTTTACTTGAGATCAACACAAGGATTTTTCCAGTGTATATCTCCCCGGCTTGCTCTACTTCCTCGCTTCTCCTTAAGTGTTTTGATACTTTTTGTGCATTTACTGAGCTGGGCTCTAAACAACCGACCAATGGGCTGTTACCCACGATCACTTGCCAGCCATACTCGTGCGGTGAAGTATGGTTTATTTTGTTCTCTTTTCTCTTTTATTTTATTTTATTTTATTTTATTTGATTGGTGGCTTCCTTGATCTCAAATTTACCTAGAGGCAATAAAGAGGAGGTGGTCCCATGGCTAGGCTCTGGACAACTTGCCAATGGGCTGTTACACACAATAACTTGCCAGGCATACCACCCTAGAGAGTAATTAGCTATCCAATTTCTGTCAGAATCTCTGAGGAGTGAGTATCCAAAAATATGTGCAGATGCTTAGACTAAAAGTTATTCTGAGTTAAAGGGTGAGTTGATAAGTCGTATACTTATCACCTTATTTAGTTAGTGGATTAGAGTAGATTAAGGTTGCAAGGATTTGAAGCTAAATCCATATTTTAACGGACACTAAGGCTGATTAAGCCTGAAGGCCTGAAAAGTCTAAGTGTTCAAGTTCTTTCCGTATTATTTCCCACTATTGATAAATTTCTAATGCTTAAGTTTTTCTTCCTAAATTCAATTTTATTTTTTTAATTTTATTCTATTCATACTGATTAAATGAGCTCAGAATCATACAATTTACCACCCCACATGCTTAAGTTGGACAATGTCCTCATTGACAAATACATGGATGCAATAGGGGTTTGAAAAGATATTACCTGAGTGAAGTAGAATACCTGATCAATCTGAATCTTCCGGGTTGCCTCCCAGGAAGTGCTAAGTTTAACACCTCTAGTTGGGCGGTGCCTTGTATCATCCCTCAATGAGGGTGACAATCTCCTTTGGGGGAACCTGGGCTAGGAAGTATTTCAATTTCTGGCCATTGACTGTGAAAGTGTGTCCAGTATTCGGATCAGCGATTTCAATCGCCCCATTGGAGTGGGGCTTGACCACCCTAAATGGTCCTATTCACTTGGACCTGAGCTTCCCTGGAAAGTGTTTTAGGTGGGCATCGAAAAGCCAAACTTGCTTATTAGGTTCAAAGGTCTTTCTATGGATGAGTCGGTTGTGGACGGCTTTCATTTTCTCCTTATACAACCGACTGTTCTCAAAGGCGTCCTGACAAATTTCTTCGAGCTCAGAGAGTTGGAGCGTCGTCTGTGCACCGGCTAACTGGGAATCCATGTTACACTGCTTGATGGCCCAATAAGCACGGTGTTCCAACTTAACAGGCAGGTGGTTGGCTTTGCCAAAGACCAGGCGATAAGGCGACATGCCTATCAGGGTCTTGAAAGCGATCCTATATGCCCACAGGGCATCATCCAGTCGTGTGGACCAGTCTTTCCTGTCAGGTCTTACAGTTTTCTGTAGAATGTTCTTGATTTGTCTATTTGAGACCTCGATCTGTCCATTTGTTTGCGGATGATACGGGGTAGCGATGCGGTGGTTAACCCCGTATTTTCTAAGTAGGGCACGGAATTAGGTGTGAATAAAATGACTTCCACCATCACTGTTCATGGCCTTTGGTATTCCAAACCGAGAAAAGATGTTCTGCTTAGCAAGGTCCATGACAGTCTTATGATCGCATCGGCGGGTGGCAACGGCTTCAATCCATTTAGAGACAGTTTATCGAGACTAGGATGTACTCAAAGCCATTGGATGGTGGGAAGTGGCCCATAAAATCAATACCCCAAACGTCGAAGATCTCGACAATCAAAATGGGTCGGAGGGGCATCATATCTTTTTTGGTTATGGTCTCCAGCGTTTGGCAGCGAGAGCAAGTCTTGGCAAAGTTGTGTGCATCCTTAAATAAGGAAGGCCAATAAAATCTGGACTGCAGAACTTTCGCAGCCGTTTTCTTTCCTGAGAAGTGGCCACCACAAGCTTGGTCATGACAAAAAGATAGCACACTCTGAACTTCGTCCTTAGGGATACATCGCCTGATGATCTGGTCGGCACAGAGGCGAAACAGCATGGGATCATCCCAAAAATAGTGCTTGGCCTCGGCCAAGAACTTGTCCCGTTGCTATCTGGACCAGCTGTGCGGGGTCCGTCCTACAACTAGGTAGTTGACATAGTCAGCATACCAAGGCAGTTTCTTGTCTTGCACAACTAAAATGTGTTCATTGGGAAAGGTGTCAGATAAAGGCAGGGAGGGTCTAATGTGGTCTGGGTGAAGTCTGGATAAGTGGTCAGCCACCACATTCTTTGATCCAGCTTTATTGTGGATTTCCAGGTCAAATTCCTGCAAGAGCAGGATCCATCTGATGAGCCTGGGCTTCGCATCCTTTTTAGCCAATAGGTGCCGGATGGCTAAATGGTCAGTATAGATGGTCATGTGGGATCCCAGTAGGTAAGATCGGAACTTCTCAAGTCTGAAAACTACAGCGAGCAATTCTTTCTCTGTGACCATATAATTTCGTTGTGCCTCGTCCAACGTCTTGCTCGCATAGTAGATCACCACAGGTTTCTTGTCTTGTCTTTGTCCCAGGACAGCGCCTATAGCAAAATCTGATGCATTACACATAATCTCAAAGTCCTGGGACCAATCCGGGGGCTGAAGTACAGGTGCTGTGGAAACTAAGTCCCGAAGGGTGTGGTAAGCCTTGATGCAATCAGAGGTCATGTGGCATAAGGCGTCGTTGGCCAGAAGGTCGGTTAAGGGTTTGAAAAGCTTGGAGAAGTCTTTGATGAACCTTCGGTAGAAACCAACATGTCCCAGGAATGAACAGATCTGCCGGACCGAGCTAAGCGAAGGAAGTTTGGAAATCAAATCAACTTTAGCCCGATCCACCTCAATGCCCCTATATGATACGATGTGACTGAGGATGATTCCTTCTTGAACCATAAAATGGCTATTTTCCCAACTTAACACCAAATTAACCTCGATATATCGTTTCAGTATTTTCTCTAAGTTGCTCAAACAGTGGTCGAATGAATTCCCAAATACAGAGAAATCATCCATAAAGACCTCCAAGTATTCACCCACCATTTCTGAAAAAATGGCTGGCTTGCAATGCTGAAAGGTAGCAGGTGCGTTGCATAACCCGAACGGCATACGACGGAATGCAAACGTGCCGTACGGGCAAGTGAATGTGGTCTTTTCTTGATCTTCAGGAACAATTGCGACTTGGTTATATCCTGAGTATCCATCCAGGAAGCAAAAATACTTTTGCCCTGCTAATCTTTCAAGAATCTGGTCGATGAATGATAGGGGGAAATGATCTTTCTTGGTTGCTTCATTGAGTTTCTTATAATCAATACACACCTGCCATGCGGTAGTGGTGCGGGTGGGGATGGATTCTCCATGTTCATTGGTGACAACGGTGAGCCCGGGTTTCTTTGGAACCACTTGAGTGGGGCTCACCCAGGGGCTATCAAAGATGGGATAGATGATGTCGCCATCAAGCCACTTGATAATTTCTTTCTTAACGACCTCCCACACATTTAGGTTTAACCGTCTCTGCATCTGGCGGGAGGGTCGTGCCCCGTCTTCCAAGTAAATCTTATGAGTGCAATAGGTGGGGCTAATTTCTCTTAAGTCTAAAATGGTCCATCCAATGGCGGCCCGATGTTCCGAAAGGGTCGCGGTCAACCTGAGTTCCTGATCCTTGGTTAGATGAGAATTAATCATCACAGGAAAGGTCTGATCAGGTCTCAAGAAGACATACTTAAGATTCTCAGGTAGCGGCTTTAGTTCGGGTGCGGGTGGAACAACAGTCGAAGGAAAAGGGAATGGTGGGAGTTGATCAACATCAATCTCCTCAAATGGTATTGTTTGATGATAATCAGCCCTATAGAGGTCCATGGGTAGAGATGGTGATGGGTCAGAACAGTCGTTACAGGATTGATGGTCCGAGACAGAACTAAGGGTAAGGCATTCCTCGACCAAAGGTTCCACGGGATCATGTTCCTCGACACAGTTGCAATCAAAAGACTTGGTCGCCCGGAATATATCCAACTGCATTTTCTAGTCTCTGAAGGCTATTTCCATACGTCCCGTGTTACAATCGATGTTTACCTTAGCCGTAGCTAAGAAAGGTTTGCCCAAGATTATGGGCGCATTCTGTGTTTTTTCAGGGACTTCCATGTCGAGCACCAAGAAGTCGACCGGAAAATAGAAGTCCTTGACCCACACAATAACGTCCTTGACAACCCCCTTTGGGGTCTTCACAAATCTATCAGCCAACTGGATGGTAACAGGTGTGGGTGTCAACTCTCCGAAACCAAATTGGTGGTTCAGGGTTGTTGGAATCAGATTGATGGAAGCACCAAGTCCAGGAGTGCTCTATCAAATGTCATGTCCCCGATATTGTAGGATATCAGGGGTGCTCATAGGTCAGTTCGCTTGAGTGGAAGGTTGCTTGATATTACAGAACTTGCTTGCTCTGAAAACACAACCTTCCTAGGTGCTTGAGGTCTTGGCTTACGTTTGGGTGTACAGGCATCCTTTAGAAACTTGGCGTAAGCCGGGATGTGCTTAACGGCTTCAAGGAACGGAATATTAATCTGAACCTGCTTAAAGATCTCCAAAAGCTCCTCAGTTTCCACAACACTTTTCTTCTTGATTATCTCCGAGGCCTTAGGGTAGGGTGTCTGAACATGGATAGGATCTATTTCTGGGTCCTTGGGTTTTTCCAGTACCTCTTCTGAGTCGGGTGTTTCAGACGGTGAAGTCTCGGGAAGAGTTGGCCATTTGGGATCCTGGATTTTGGTGCCACTTCTCAAGGTTACTGCATTCGCAGAGGCATTGGGACCATGGGTTGATCCTTGAGAAGACGAGGATGAAGCACCAAACCCAGGGGGTGTTTGTGGGGCGAGCTGGACCACGTGAGCCTGCCCAGGATTGCCCTGGAACCCTTGCGAATTGGGGCTTCTATTAATCATGTTTCGCGGGTTCGGTTGTGGCTGGGAAGGTAGGAATCCTTGTTGTTTACAGTCCAACAGTTAGCTTAACTATCCATTTACTAAAGCCATTTCCTCCTGATGTTTTTGGTTCATCTCATCCATCATTTTTATCAGGGTGTCCATTTGGTTTTGCGGGGGAGGGGCTGCCCTATTCAAATTATATGGGGGTCTAACTGATGGTCCTTGCTGATAGGGGGTAAGTGTGGCTATTGGTTTGGCCTGAGCTGGTTCTGGAATTGAGGTGGTTTCTGGTTTATCCAACCAAAGTTGGGGTGATTACGCCAGCCGGTGTTGTAAGTGTTGGAGAAAGGGTCAGGTTTAGCATAACCTTGGACAGCCTGAGCATCTTCAATGATAGCAGATGTCAAGGGGGAGGGAAGAGAGTAATCAAGGTTTGAGGGAGCAAAGGTCCCTCCCTGGAACGTGGTCAGGGGTTGTTCCAAGTTTAGTTGGCTTACGAGCTGGATCAGGTTAACATTGTGAGCTGCCTTTGTTAGGGAGAAGGTCTGTAACAGGTTTTTGGTCTGGTTTAGTAGCTCATCTATCTTTTTATCCACTAATTCCACTCGGTCTAACTTCTTGGCAATGATATCCATGTCAGCCATCCCAGAATTTGCTTGTACCTCATAAATCCCACCATGGGATTGACTAGATTAGCTAAACTGGGTCACAGAGACATTGTTGAGCGAATTCTCTCATAAACTCAAAGAGCTCAAACGTGCTCTCCTCGTCTTTGTTTAGGAAGTTCCCTTCGCATGAGGCATCGACGAAGTTCGGTAGGTTGCTGTCTAGACCGTGGTAGAAGATCTGGGTCAATTGCCACCTTGGTACTTCGTGGTGTAGGTATTTCCTTAATAGTTCATTAAATCTTTCCCACGCCTCATGAAATTGTTCCTCACCCTGGAGTGTAAAGGTAGTAATGGCTCTTCTGAGGGCATTGGTCTTTCCTATAGGGAAGAATTTCTTTAAGAATGCATGCCTCAGTTCTTCTCAGGTGGTGATGGGTCTACCTAGGGTTCTAAGCTAGTGAGATGCTTTGTCTCTCAGCGAGAAGGGGAACATCTTAATCAAAACAATGTCAAGGCTAATGTTCCTAGGTTTCACAGTCCGAGCTATCCAGTCAAGATCCTCTAGGTGCTGGAAGGGATCTTCATTTGAGCTTCCATGGAAGTGGCCCTGAATCAGACTTGAGACATTTGGTTTTAGCTCAAAATCATCTCCCCATTCGGGGATCCTAAGGTGCGGCTTGACTCGAATAGCGGAAGGATTGTAGAAGTCGCGGAGGGGCCTAGGTTGGTCCTGGAATGGTGGTAGATCAGGTGGCGGTTGCCCTTGTGGGCCTTGAAAAGGTGGTGGTGGTTGCCCTTGTGGGTTCTGCAACCAGTGTATGGCTTGCATGATAGTGTGGATTTGTTGTTGCTGAAGCCGATGGTTTGAGTTAATCTGGACTTGGATGATGGCCATTGTGTCTGGTGGGGGTTGGTCCTCAACCTCATCTACCCTAGGTTCAGCCATGTCTATAGCAGAATCAGGTCGCCTAGATTCCCATCCCAAAACAAATAACTCGGGATGCAGTGATCGTCTCCCATTAATACACCAGAGAAGAACAGGAGGGGATGCGAAGAGCAACAGATGCGAGAAGTGTGTGTACAACTAAGCAAACAAGCCTAGTCCTTATGGTGTATTCTTTAGTGGACCTAGAAATCTCCAAAAGGGTGATCAAGTCCGTAAGCATTGGACTCCCCTTCCCAAAGCTAATCTGGCCAGGTTGATTACAAGGGGATTGTAGGGAAAGTTCTTCCTTTGGCTTGCGCCGTCGGTTCCATAGACCCCAAAACCGCGGTCGTTTGACACTTCCCGGCAGCCTAGTCACCAAATTCTACTCTATTTTAAGCAAGCCAAGTGCCCAGCGAACAAAACCCCGCTTCTCGAGAATTAACCCAGTCCTGCCTAGGGCACGTCTACTCTATTTTAAAAGGGATAGGATAGTGCTTGTGCTAGGGTTATGTGATGAGACATTGATTGGAGTAGTGCCTCTTAGTTTTCCAATTTCAGTGTGTGTGCTCCTATCAAAACATGATTTTCAAGCAAAGATTTTTTTAAGATGTGTCTTTTAATGTTTCATCCTTACTTTGTGTCTTTTAGGATTGACGTGTCTTAATGTTTTCAGACAAATTTCAGGTGGGCACGTCAAGTTTTGCACACAATTGGTGAGAGTAGATTTCCTTTGATGTGAAGAGGCTCTAAAACTCTAATGTACTCATCCTAGTGATCATGCAGCTTCTATTGGATGAGTCGATTTTAGGGGTGAGTGGTGCGGCCCAAGTCAAGTCATGGTGGCTTCGCAAACACCACTCAAAAGAAAAGATAACACTCCAAAAAGATTAGGTCTTAAGAATGTTAGAGTGTATATATATATATATATATTTTTTTTTTTTTTCTTGGGTGATGAGTGAAGGATGTGGATCAGGCAATCATACACCACAGCAAATTCTTTTGATTTTACAATTTTTTTAAGATTTTTTTTTTAGGCAAGCAAACAACCACGGGTGAAGAGTTACTCACAATCAGTCCTTGCTGCGCTTACTCCATCTCTACCATCACGAGCTGCATTATTTCGCCGTCCAAGCGCCAAGTTCCTACAAACATCAAGTAGAGGTAGAAAATGCATTAGATGATGTATGGAAAAATGGAAGTAACAAAATAAATCCGTAACCTCTCCGGCAATGACGCCAAAAACTGACGTGTAGAAGACGCATGTGTTTAAAAGGGTCGTAATAGCTTGCGCTCGCAACGTCGATTTTAAATGAAGAAATGGATGTGAGTCCGAGTGTCGATCTCAGGGAGGCGTGAAAACTAGATTTTTCTTGTTACTTAATGTCTCGTAAATAATGGGTTTTTGCTTGCGAGAAGACGTGGGTGAAAAGCGAGTGAGAGAGAGAAAGAGAGAGAGAGGATAGGGTTAGAATTTTTCATTCACAACATGCAACTTAAACATAAAAGAGGGTAAGTAACTAGATAGGAAACAACTTCATTTGACATGCAACTTTGATTTTATAATTACAACACTAGATAAATGCTTAAACACAAGTAAATTAAAGCTTAAGATAAAGAGGGAAAGAGAGAGAGAACACGGCGAGGCAGCCATGGCGATGGAGAGGGGCTCCGTCGGCGGCTCGTTGGCTCCGGCAATTATAAAGAGAGCTAATGGTGGCTAGGAGTGGGGTAGAGCACTTGCAAGTGAATTCAATGCCCTTCCATGGGTGGTTGGATGGAGTTTATATAGGCAAAAGGGTTTTCTAGTTTACGTATGGGCTTTAGAGATGTTCGGGACGTCGTTAAACCCATACCAAATCCGTCGGCGTAGCCCCCTTTGCTCACTGGTCGCCAGCGCGACCTGTGCTTCTTCTATGGCGATCCGCGCGCGAACGTTGTGAGCCGTCCGATAGAAGATCGGACGGCAGAGATCTCGCGAAGAGTGTGCTCGCGGATCGCTGCTGAGGCGCGCGTGTCTGCTGCGTCATCGTGCGCGTGGGCGTCCGCACGTATCCATTGCACCGCGGTTCGATCGTTGCCGTTCGCTGCTAATCGGGCGGCTCAATTTCCCACAGCACGCCTTCACCTTCCAATTTCCGTGCAGCGCAGTTCGATCCCGTGTCGGATGCACGGGCGTGAGGCTGTCGACCACAGCGCTGTCACAGCGGATTGTCGTGGAGAGGGTGGGTGCGCGGGCGGCTCTCTGCCGTTCGATCGAAGATCGACAACTGAGAGTCATCCTCCGGGTGAAGGCAAAAGCAGGCGGTGGTGAGGATGCGACGAGTAGGCACCATGTGGCGCGCTATGGGCCGTTGATCATCAGATCAACGGTAAGAACTTCTTAGGCCCATTGCAGGAGCTTCGAATGTCGGATTTGGCCGATTTCGAGTCTGTTGGACTCCATTCGTTGCTCTGAATCCATCCGTGTTATCCGATTACTCATCTGAGACCTGTTTTGACATGTTCTTGTACACATGATCGTTAATACTACATTATAAGTAATCTTGATATGCAATGCATGCAATGCCCCTATTCCTATTTATGATGTGTTATCTATGCATTTTGCTCTTAAGATAAACCCCAATTAACAGAATTATCGCCCCAAAATGCAGTGTTATCATCTCTTTAAGTTTGTTATGCGTATATATATTTCTTTTCCTCACCCTAGCTAGCTCAAGTTTTGTGGGCGAAACTTCCTTTAAGTTTGTTATAATGTAAAGACCCGTTCTGTCTTGAGCCTTTTAAGACATCTGGACTGTCAGTCAGACGTCTGGTCAGACATCTGGAAATTGAAAATTTTGTGCAAAGCCTTCGCATCTATACTCGGGCGGCGCGCAGACAGTACACTCTTTTTCCTTCCCTTCTCTCTCTCCCCGCCTCCAGCGAACCCTAACCCACCAACCTTATAAACCCCTTCCCCCTCTCTTGTTCTCCCCACTCCAGCCACCTTCCTCTTCCTCTCCACCCCAGCGAGAGAGCTAGCGCGAGCGAGTAAGCGCAAGAGCGGCGACGAGGAGGAGCGGCGTGACGAGAAGAGGAGTTCAGCTCGTGAGCTCGTGTGGGAGCTCACTAGAGGGCGTGCCGCCGGAGCGACACGTACGAGAGGAGTGCGTCGGGGGAGTCATCCCCAACACTGCTGCAGCCAGAGCTACAGGTGAGGAGGCGAGCTGCGGTCGCGTATGGTAGGAGCGAGCGGGAGCAGGTTCTAGTTCTAGGTTTTTCTTAGAATCAGACGTCTGGAGTGACGTCTAGACGACGGAGCGAACGTCTGGAGGCGGTTCCAGACGTCTGAAGAGAGGTCTTCGTGAAGGTACGTTCCCTTTGTGGATACTGCCATGCAGGCCGCTCCACAGCTACGCTTCACGTGGCCATTTTGAGAAGATTTGCTGGTGGCGTGTAGGATTTGCTTCGAGAAGGCACGGGACATGCCCTCCCACGCATTTCAGATGTCTGGGCGGCTTACCAGACGGCTGGAAGCACTTCCAGATGTCCGGAGAGGAGGTCGGACGTCTGGAGCTGGGTCCAGGCAGTCCAGAAGAGTTTCTGGACGTCTAAGGTCAATGCAGAGCTTGAGGTGCGTTTCTAAACACTTTTACGACGTCTGAAAGTTGTTCCAGACGTCTGATTTGAGTTAGCAGCCCTATTTTTGACCCGTTTAGGGTCCGTGATGTCTGTTTTACGCAAATAAGATACCGATGTTTTCCTTGTGAGTTCCTCTACTTGTTAAAAGGCTTTCTATACTATTCTGAATGTTCCATTGTGATTGTTCCTTGCTATAGGACTTCATTCCGTTGCGGGTTCGGGATTTGCTGAGGCACGTGAGCCTACCGTTCGAGCCCCCAATCCTCTTGGGTTGACTGGTAAAGTGGCTTCCCCTAATTTAAATACAGACCTGAATGCATGTGTGGAATGAATGATTAGAGACTAGGATTTGACATGAATCCTAGGACGAGAAACGCTTGAAATGTCTATATGCAGGTTTGAATTGCAGTCTTGAATGAGTAGATAGAAAATAACACATTAACAAGAGCTGCTTGTAAAATATGAATTAACTGTGCTAGTGAAACAGTTGTATGTGACATTATCTATTGTACCCGTAAATGATATAAACACGAGCTGCATGTGTACATCCTGAGATTAGAAATGTGAATGATAGAAACACGAGCTGCATGTGTACAACCTGAGATTAGAAATGTGAATGATAGAAATACGAGCTGCATGTGAATAACCTGAAAATGGAAAAGGGAATTATGAAACCTGGTATTGGAATGGCATGAGAAATATGAGCAGAAACCCTACGGGGAATTAGGAGTAGAGCTCCTGGAAATATATGGAATGGATCGGGAAATGTGGGTGGGGAAGTGTGCTGGCCCTTGAGTACGTAGTACCAAGGAGAGCGACTGTCCCCTGTTTAGTGTAGAGCGGAGCTAGCAGCCCTTGGGTTGGGACCCGGGGTTAGGATTGGCCACTCTGCACCGACTTCTTGTTCCTCGTGTACACTGTACCGGGGAGAGCTACTAGTATAGGGAGAGAGCTAGCCACCCCACGGGGCCCGCGGTTC
Source organism: Thalassia testudinum (assembly GCA_037157565.1). Taxonomy (NCBI): domain Eukaryota; kingdom Viridiplantae; phylum Streptophyta; class Magnoliopsida; order Alismatales; family Hydrocharitaceae; genus Thalassia; species Thalassia testudinum. Next base: position 43,892,183 of record JAZHRO010000030.1, read on the forward strand.
AGCTAGCCACCTTACACAGACTTGTTAGGCCCACTGGGCAAATCAGGGTAGTCAAGCGAGGGTGCACAGACTGTGGATGGGCGAGACCTCTGTTTCGTTCTTAGGGGCTAGACCTCTGTTATTGAGAGGTCTAGGCCCTATACTGTTCCGTGTTGTACTTGTGCGCACCCATTAGCGGAAACGATTGACCGCGTGCCAATGCGGGGTAGCTACCCGTGCGTTATCGCACGTGCCGTAGTCACCGTTACGTCTGCCCGTGACCTTAGGGTGGTTGACTGGGTGTAGGACCACCACGGGGGACTCTCCTGGCCAGGAGAGCACCACGTGTGACTTCTACTCTTCAGAAAAGATTGCAATCAAGATCGCTCCCACGAGAGACATTCGAGATCAAGAAAGAGATTAGATAAATAAACCAATGGGCGAACAAGAAATAATTTGTGAAATGAAGTAAATGGAATAAACAGCTACCTGTTCACTTTTACTGCTTTAGTTAGTTAGTTGCCACTCTACTCAGCATTCGCTGACTTTGTGTACTCATAACCCTTTTCAGGTCCAGGTGTTGCGCAACCTGAGTCTACGACTGCAGAGGGTGTTGAGCCCAGTAAAGCCCAGTAACAGTAGCTTCCTTTTGTAGTACCCTTTTGTAGTAGTAAGTTCAGACTCCTATACTTTACGTTCTGTACCTTTATGTTCTTGTACCTTGTTACTGTTCTATTGTTGTGATGGTGATATATACTGTAGCAGTTTTTCCTTTCTTTACTGCTGTACTCTTTTACTGTTAGTTGCTTAGCATAGTGAATGTGGTTTACTTTTCCACTTTTTGGTTAGTTCTCGTTGGACGACTGGGTCTTAGGATCAGTCGAGTGGGGCCAGTCTCGTGCCCTGTAGGGATTCGGGAACCGGGTCGTAACAAGGGTCAAGGTGGTTCTGAGGACAAGAGGGGCACCCTAGATATTGGTTGTCTGAGGTGTAATCCCAACTATAGGATGATCATTCCAAGTAGGTTGAAGATCAAAATAAAAATCAGGGGATAAAAGTTGCCTACTTGGATAAGAGTGGAGATCAGCTAGTTGGGGAGGATAAAAACTAGATGGCTGATGGTGTGTGTCGCACTCAAATCGGGAAAATAACATATTGAAATTAATAACCAGTTTAATTATTTGCAGAAAGTGCGAGTTGGGTCAAATCCTTAGGAAGATTGTATGGTTGTGTTCTCTAATGAGTTAGGCAAGTTCAGGAATCTTTTTGGTATTTTTGGAAGTGTTTTCTAATTTTTTTGAAAATTTCTAAAGTGAGTGAGCTATGACCCCTTCTAATGTTCCGACCTTAACCTAAATCTTAAAACCCCATAAAAATATGCCAAATTTATCCCTAACACTAGACTTAGTAAGGAAGAAGTGGCCACTGATTTCATGCAAATGGAAGTTATAAATAATTCTCTAAAAATTTGACAAGCCAAAATTTTTATGTTCTATTTTCAGTGTGACCCCCATTTAGTGCAAGAATTTTATCTTTTTTCCTATAATGAACTAGGCTCTCAAATGTGGTACAATTCTTCTCTACTTTCTGACCTAACTTTAGAAAAAATTTGAAGAATTTTGGACGCCTAGAATGTACAATAGAAATTTTTGAAATCAGAATCTACACGAATTCAGGAAAATAGAAATATGCAAAACAGTATCCAATTGATGCAAAACTCCACAGCAGGTTTCAGGAAATAGAATCAACTAATAAAAGATAATTAGACAAATCAAATCACTGATGATTGCTCTCCCCTTGTCTTATCTCATTTCATGTAAACTCGATAAGGCTAAAACCCAACTTAGATAAGAGATCTTAGGCTTAGACTATTCTATGTTAATTTACGCGTGCATGAAAGTACTCAATTTTCTAACAACCATATAAGAGCGATAAAAACCCATCTACGATAAAAGAGCATCAATTCTACCCCAACCTGCATGTGAAAACAAATTAGCCACTCATGAATATGACAAGAAGCACATCATCTCAAAAGAAATAGTAATTATCATTGCTAGTAATCAAGAATTCTACAAAAGAGAATAAGAAGATAAGTAAGAGAAACCCTTGAACCCTTTGAGATGATGGATGTGGCTCCACGTGCGAAACTCCTCATAGTAGTTCTCGTGTGCTTCAAGTCCTATGAACTCTTTGCAAAAGCTACTCCTCAAAGAATCCTCCCCCAACAAGTATCTCCATGTGAAAGATGGACCTTTTGTGATGCCGGCGTGAAGACGAAGATGAGTGAAATGGAGAGAGGGGACGTCCAACCCTTGAAGAAGGATTGATCGTGGTCAGTCAAGGTGGTGGATGAAGGTGATGGACAACCAATATGTTGGTGGTAAGGTGGTGGGCTTGGAAGAGGCGGTGGAGGATTAGGGTTTTGGAAGTGGTTGGTGGTTGCAAGGAAGAGGCAAGGGGGAGGGATAGATATATCGAAGAGGTGGAGTGGAGGGGGGTATATACAGGAAAGGGGGACGTCCATATGTGGCTTGGAGGAGGGCTTCCTTGGTCCACAAGTAGGTTTAGTAATTTTAGGAAATTAGGATTCCTAATTGGATTAGGATTCCCAATTTAGCATTTAGGATTAGGAATTGATTGGACTCTTCTAGATGCAAGGTTGGATGGCCATGCTTCTTGGAAACTCAAAGGTGGTGTGAAGAGGCTTTTAGGGTTTTCTAACATGGCGCCAAGTGTGAACACAAGATGGATAATGTGGAGGCATGTTTACACTTGAGAAATCTAAGGAAGCCAAATCAATCAATTTATTTGATTGGATATGAAATCTTCTTAATTGATTCAAGTCCATATAAGTTTATATATTAATTAAGATGGACTTTTTGATGGAAAAAATGTTGGCCATGGGCCACATATGATTAAGATTAGGGTTCTGCTGCCATTTCTGACCATTTCAAAGCTACTATGTCCATTTCTGGCCCATTTCTATCAATTTCTCTGCTCTAGCTTACTCCTTGCTCTCATTTCTCTCTGTCATCCTGACTTAGCCTACATTAAAACCATGAATTACCAATCTAATCCAAATATAAGAATATTAACATAAAAATAACCTGCAATGCTTGCTGTTTAACCTAAATGTAGATATGCAAAATATGAGTTATCTAAATGCAATTAGGCCTTTACTATGAAACTAACATTATTTAGATAATTAAATATATGTATGTTCATCACACCCCCATGCTTAAGTTGTGCTAGTCTCGAGCAAAATGTAGTAAAGAAAAGAAGCAAAATTTGAGTTTGAATTTCAAAATTCAGAGGTGTTAATCATCAAAAACTCCAGAAATATATAAAAATCTCACCACATAAACTTAACAACACTAAAATACCAACCAAGATAAGAATCAGTTTGTCATGTCAGATTCTAACAAGTTTCAAACTTGGATCTCAAATATAGGGTTTTGAGGCTCAAAAATCCACCCACCAGTTTGAACAATCTCAAAAAGACTGAGTACTTGTGTGTGTTTGATTGATTTGACAAATGGCATTTTCCTTAATATATATCCATCACTCTATGTCTCCTATTCAAATTTACTTTACTAAGAGTTATTGTCCCTTATTTGTTTCTTTCTTTGTATTTTCTTTGATAATATATATATGTGAAGGGCCCTGCACTCCAACGTGGGATGACACTGTAAGGGGTACCCTCCAAGCCAGGCCCTACACCCTGATGCCACAGGATGACATCGTAAGAGGCACCTGACTTGGATATTTTGATATCCGTCATTTGGCTATAACGTATTTATCATTTAAGCACAACTTTTCCTAAGTATGGAACTCCTTTCTATTAATTTTAAAGATTTTCTTAATAATAGAGCATAGAGACTTGTGACTTATATTCTTTTGGATACCACAAGCCAGTGCAAAAATGAAAACTTAGATCTCAAAAATTCCATCAACTTCTTAGGGTGGAAATAAAGCCAAATACTTCCTATAAAATCGACTTAATACCTTAGCTTAATCAGTTTCTTCTAGGACTCAAAAATAAGTTCAAATCTTAGTAAATATTTGTGTTGATTAAGTCAACCCAACTTGAAGTCTAAGTAGGAGATCTCACATAACCCTAAACTCTTCATCATTTCTCTAATTCTACAACTTCCGTGGATTTTTTAATTATATATATATATAATCCTAAATACGTGCAACTAAAGTTAGATCAAACATCCTTGATCCTTGAAATACCTAGCCAGCCAGATAAAAGGAATCCTTAGGAAAATCCACAAGGGGTTCACCCTAAAGGTTAATGCAGTTACAATTCCATTCCATCTTGTCACTGATGGTTCCAAATAGACAAGATCTCGATTCTATTCAATCCGACCTTATTGCACATGACACATGACCTAATGCAATGCATGATATGCTAAAAATGAATCCTCTCCCCCATGCCTAAGTGTTGTAATTTCCTCATTGTAAAAAGAAGCAAAGGGAGTAAGGAAAGAAATAACCTGGGTTACTCTGTGTTAATAGCCTCCATTGGGTTGCCACTTAACAAGCGCTGCATTTATGTCAACAGCCAGACATATAGAACCTTGACAATCATATTCAATGAATACAAGTACAAGCCATATAAGTAAGCATAAAAGATTGGGCTTGTAGAAAAGGTGGCCAAGAATATTGGTGAGTTGATGATGCAAAGTTAAACCAAATGCTCGCTAATAAATATTAATGCAGCAAGGTTCATGAGCCAACCTGAGAGGTCTAATCGGTAAAGAATTGAAATCAACCTTATAAGAGTTAGAAATTTGAGGATAACAAGGATCCTCACCAACAATCAAGATTTTAATCAAGTTTATCCTTTGAATGGCGAGTCTACAATCATCAATCCACACATGTCATTCTACCTCTATATGACCTTGTCTCCATGGCCCCCAATAATCAATGTATTTAGGTATCAAATCTGACCCTTCACTCAATGTTTGGGATAATGATTTTAAGTCTTCCATAAATATCTTTATGACAATTGTATTCTCAAGATAGTCAATCAACATCCAATCTTTGTGATATGTCAGATGTGATCTCATTAAGTAAAGCATCCTCAAATTCTTTGAATTCAAACTCAAGTTATTCAGGGTATAATGCATGTGTGCTTTTAAACTCCTCGTCCATTTGAAATTTAGAGAAAAAGAAAATCAAGTTTAAGATATCTCAAATTGTAGGTTTACCTTGCTAAGACAATACTCCCAAACAAGTGAAAGAAGCTTGGTCTTAAGATAGTTACACGATCTTTGTAAGTTATTGAGAATATCTATGCCTATTGATTTTTAGTTGTAAAATTTGATATTTCAGGTATAGATGTTAGCACTATTGTAAAACTTTACGATGCTACATTTTTTGAGAATGTCTTCTATTAAGATTGGATTAACTCAAAATGCGACTTTTGATAGTCTAGTCACCACATGTAGTTCCATTTCTAAGCAAGTGGAAAAGATGTTTAATGTGGGAGCTAACTCTTCTCATTTTGAACCCAATGAAGTAGAAGATTTTGAACCTAGGATGAGTAAACGACCAAGAATTACTAGATTGTGAACCTAAGACGAGTAAACGACCAAGAATTACTAAGGATTTAGGAAGTGATTTTGTTACTAACCAAATCGAGGGTGATACCCCCATTTCTCATGATGTTATGGCTTTTCCTAAGGCCAAGCATTGGAAAGATACAATTAAAAGAAGATGGATTCAATTATTTCTAATGGTACATGAGAGTTGGTCGATTTACATCCAAGGTGTTCTACTATTGGGTGCAAATGGGTATTTAAAAGGAAACTCAGGCTTAATGGGTCCATTGAAAAATACAAAGCTAGACTACTTGCCAAGAGGCTTAAGCAATCAACTATTTCGATATCTATTCTCTAATAACTATGATGCTGCTATCCAAATGCTCATAGCATTGGCTTTCACTTATGATCTTACTATCCATTGCTTTTCTGCATAGTGATCTTAAGGAGGAGATTTATATGGATCAACCAGAGAGATTTGTAGATCTAGGGAGTAAGAGAAAGGTTTGCAAGCTTGTTGAATCTTTATATGGTTTGAAACAAGCACGCAAACAATGACAAAATGTTTGATAAGTCTATTCAGTCTTTTGGCTTTGTGTTTCATGAATTTGAAAAGTGTGTCTATTTTAAGGTTAAGGGTGATATAAGTATTGTTATATGCCTCTATGTAAATGACACATTACCATTTGGTTCAGACATAAGGATTATGAATGAAACCATGTCATTCTCTAATAGTAACTTTGAGATGAAGGATGTGAGTGTAGCCAATGTAATCCTAGGTCTCAAACTAATTTGGTCGATGGAAGGAATAACCATTTCCCAATCTCATTATGTTGAGAAGATTCTTAAGAAATTTGGTTATTAAGATTGCAAGGTTGTTAGTACTTTATTTGATTCATCAAAAACTCTCTACAAGAAGAAGAGTGAAACACTTGCTTCACATCATAGTTAATTACCAATGGGTCATAATCAGTCGCCCGCACCACCTGGTCTTCTGTGTCCTTATCTCCTGGTCTTTTGCATCCCTATCTCCCAGCGTGTACTTTTTAAGTGTCGTAAGGGCACCTTGTGAATTCATCCCACTCTCATTCTCCTTCCAATCTCTTGAGCATTGTGCATATCTCTCGCTAAACATTCCTATGTAAGGAGCTCCCTAAGTGTTGTATGCAACTCTACGTGTGACATCTTCCCTTTCCTTCTCAGTAGCATTCTCCACAGGTGGTTTTAGAGGACGTCCACGATTAGAGTGCATTGATTCTTGGAGGTAAATCGTTATATCCTAGAAGGAGCTTGTTAAACTTTATTATACAAATATTGTGGGTGGCAATACATTTTCTAAAGGAAGTCTTATGGGTACTTCAATCATAGTAAAATCTAATGTTATTTTATTTTATTTCTATGTATTGTGGCATGATTTTTGTTCAATATTTTATTCTGAATCTTACTCTATAACTATTCATTTAGTTAGCTTAATATTTTTTATCTATGTAATTACATTTGAATCTTATAACTTACCAATGATATATAAAAATGATTCTTATCAAATATATGCCATATTTGTTCTGGAATTAATGTGTTTCGTGTATATCCTTTTATGCATGATTTTCAACATGTTATTGAATAAGATCCTCATGGTATATCATTCATCCGATCAAAGAATCAAATTGTCCTAGCACACTAGCATTAATAAAATAAATGCTTAATGGATTCTATGATATCTCCACATGTCAAACACATACCTTGACAACTGGGTGATAATGTTAAAAAATTCCCTCTAATAAGAATGCGTTCATCATTAACTTCATAGAAATAGATTAGCACATGGTGAAGTTTTAAGTTTCATGCTTTTGATGCTTTGCTGCCATACTTAGTGTTGATATGTAATTATGTTGAGTGTATTTCTGTAAATTCACATGTAGATTATTGTAATCATTTTAGTAACATACTAATTCTTCTCTATAAATACAAAGGTATAAAAGTAGAGAGTATATATATATATATATATATATATATATATATGACCCTATCCTCTAAGCATCATGCTTAAAATTGTTGACATGAACATTGCATAATGTCCATTGGATGAAGATCCCACCATGAGAATGAATGCCATCTATATTACTAAGAGTGGTTTTGCATTACATCTCAATTAATGGATTTTCCAAAATAGTATGATTTAAATTAACAAAATAAAAAAAAACTTCCTAAAAAGAGATGCAGTAATATCTCAACGAATCAACATTATATAAATAGCTAATGAACAAAATCTTCTTGATGAAATCTAAAAATAAATGTAAAATACAAGTTAGGAAGGTAAAAAGATTGTAATAAAAAAGAAGATATTTTGGAATAAGAAAAGCATATTGTTGTAACAATTACACATTGATCTTGTAAGATTGAAATGGGATTTTTAACAAGATAATATGAATGTTGTAAATAATATATCATGATCGGGCTAATACATTATAAAATAATTAAATTCAAAGAAAGATGTAAACATATATTAAAAAAATAGAAATGATGAAATAGAACAATATATCAGATCTTACACTTTGTATATACATAAAGATCAAAGATTCGTAAGTTAATACAACATATAAGTGTAGATGCATACAGTACACTGTAATACAAGCAAGGATTGTAACATGATACTAAACATATTATGGTTCTAGATTATAATACAAGAAAATGCTTGCTTGCATAGGTGATTTAAATAGAGTTTCTTGTACTACAAGATTTGAAAGACGGTTCATTGCCCGAGAAAGAAGGTGCATCAATAACGACAAATAGAAAGACTTGTAATACAATATAAATATAAAAATCAGTTGTAATTTTGATTGTCTGTCAAAAATAAAGTGTGTTTAAATATATTGTAAAACATTAACGTAATAAATGAATGTTGTAATATAAATTTAAACACCTTCCTATAAGAGATGAGCAGTATAATTTGTCTTTCAAAAATTTTGTAATACAAATGATGCCATGGAAACTTGACGTAATACAATAAAATAATGAGACTTAGGCATCAGAAATGATGAAAAGACATATTGCAAAAAATGAAATGTAAAATATAAATGGATGTAGGTTGGAAAATGTAAAAGTTGACACAGAGAGTTGTGCATGTAGTCCCACATGATTATCTCCTTCTTATGCAAAAAAAAATACTCACATGGTGAGATCCACAACTGTTGAAATCAACAACAAATCACTTTTGTACAAATACAAACCACTCAAATTACCTTTAGAATCACTTTCCACAGGTACAAAATCACCATATCACCTTCAAATTAATTTTACACTGATACAAAATTAAATTTCAAGTATTTTTTTACCTGTGACAAGTAATTTAACACTTGAAAATTGATTTTTCACTTTAACATTTAAGATTTAAAATTTAAGGTTAAAAGAGAACAAGAGGACCATGATACCTTTTTTTCATGACATTAGGAGGATCCATCCAAATCTTCTTGCATTCTACCTTTTTTTTCCAAGAGAATCATTATACTTTAGTATAAGAGAGCATAGCACCGTACTCAATTTTTCCTGTCACAGTGAAAGTAATCCTTCCCTGAGCATTCACCCTAACCGGTGGAACCAAGTTACAAGTCGCTGCGTGTTTTTTGGTGCTTTCTATCTACTTTACGTGTCGAGTACATGATTTGATCCCACCACCATCCAAATCTAGAAGGACCTCTGGGGATTGCGAGTTACTACCGATCAATGTATATTTTAAAACTTAGCGAAATATCTAAGATCTATCTATTTGTCAAAGTTAAAGCGGTAATACAGATGGATAAAAGGGGCACCGTAGACTCGTTTGTATCTAAATAGGATACAAGTACGAAACCGTCCAAGAATACTTAGAAAGGCTTTCCATCATGGGAGTCAAAAGGTCAGCATGATCTCCGGTAGATCCTATCAGGACCTACTTATTGAACAGATGCAGTCTATCAAATTAAAACCCCGACAAACATGTGATCCATTTAAGAAAGAGTACATCCTTCTTGCTTTTGTGCCGTTAGGGTTTTTTCCAATATGACGCCTTTCTTGTCGAATTTGACTTCGCCGTTTGGCACACACGAAACAAATCGCAAGATGTCGTCGATCATAATTTTTCAGAGGATTGCGATTAGAAAATAAACCACAAAAGTTCACGCAAAATGCAGATATTACCGATGATATTTATTTTATTACGATAATGATATTTGATGTGAAATTAAATATCACTGATATATTATCTAAATATCATCTTAATTATCGACGTAATTAAATTCACAATTAAAAAATTACTGATAAAATTTAATTTAAAATTAAAATATCATCATATAGTTTGATTCATAATTAAAATTTTATTTTATGACCACCCGTCTCCAGTACAATTTACTTCATGGGGAAGGGCGCGTGTAATTTTGTGTGAATTTTCGTGTTTACATGCACCTGTGCTTTCTCTAATGATATACTTCTTTTCCTTAAGAAGAAAGGGTCCACGTAGGATTAAGAGGAAAATCTGATTTTCCTTGCAAAGATCGAAGATAGCTCTATCTCCGATTATCTATATCTGGGAAATAAGTTTTTGGATGCTTAGTTGAGCTATCCATACTCCAAACTCCACAGGCAAAAGACTACAATTCACGTCTTGCAGACTAAGAAATTGACGTCGAACTGTCTCAAGAGTTTGGGTCGCTATACGGTGTCTGGAATTCTAAGACATGGAAAACCAAAGGAGAGATCTTACAGCTTACAAGGTTTACAATGATCCAACTACTACAAAAGGTCTCCAACCACCTTTCCTCGTGCATCCACTTTCATCTTGGTGTCCATGACCTTGTATACAAACCACCCTGGTAGATTCTGAATCTCATGACTCCAACTCAACAAAATCTTAGATCAAATCATCATATCCCCTCTGATAGCCCTCTTTTAATCTAGGCAAAAACAATATAGATGGGTCCAATATTTGAAATGGGTAATCTTGGGATTGCTCAACTTCTCCTACATTTTAGCAATTCAACCTTTCCCATGGTATTGGAGGTGTGAGATAGCTTCTACTATCCTTCTCCCTAAACCATGGTTTCTCTCACATTCTTGACAAACACCATATGAGATAACCCAACTAATCCCCTAAAAAGGCATTCCGTACATCCACACAGAAAAATGCCCTAATCCAACTATTTTGGCTTCCCGCCATCCAACAAGACTAATGTCACTCTTCGTATCCCACTTACCAAATGCTACCCTAATGTTCAAAGTAGGCATTAAAGAATCAGCTAAAGACCTTGGGAAGCATTCCAATTGAAAGGATTGGCAGCTTAAGCACTATGACCTGCCCATGTGAGCATAAACCAGGCCTTACAAGAGGGTCGTCCCATGGATCGATTGATGGCCCTGGTAGGGTGGAATTATTTTGTTTATTTGTCCTTTCAGTTTAAGGGCTTAGGCGAGGAGGCTATTGCAGTGATTTAAATGCTGACGACATGCTATCGGCAATCGCATTTTTTGAAGTGGACCGTGTCGACACAAAAAGAATGTCGATTCACAAGTGTGCCACCCGTATGCCGACGATTTCGCTGGCATGTCGAATGACACTGGGAGCAAGAGATTTGAATTTCGAAATGGGGGTGCGGGCGGGAGATCTGAAACTTGTACATTTGAGTATTTCAACATCATTTTGAATATTTATGTGATTTTTTATCGGCATGTTGTCGGCATGCCCTCGACATACCCATCAGCATGACCATCGAAAAACGAACATTTCCACGATATACCTTCAACATGCCCATAGCATGCACACTTAGAATTTCATCGACACGACGTCTAAATTGACATTTCGAACCTTAGGCTATTGTTATCTCAAGTTTGGTCTCCGACTTCGCCCAAGATATGTGTAAAACATGTGAGGTCCAATTTTATCTCATGAAAATCATTTTTGTATTATGTTTTCTTGTGCAAAAAATTAAAATAGCTTATGCTTGCTGCCAACCTACATCTTGCAAGAGTGAAGTCACATTAAACACCTAAATGGAAGTTGATTGTGACACCAAGAGAAGAAGACACTTAGAAACTAATACTCCTCGCACACAAGGCAATGGAAATATATGTGATTGGTGCTCTCTACCCATGGAAAAACAATAGCCACCTTGACTGATAAGCCTTTACTCATAGAGCCTATCCTTACAAAGAAACTCCCATAGGTGTCCAATCTAATGTTAGTATCTACACATTGGTATATGTGCCCCTTATGCCAAATAGGGTGGAGTACAACTTTCCAAATCATTCCTTCAGCATGGTAAACCTCCAAATAATGGAATTCCCTTACCAAACTTTAATTTCTGAGAATTCCTCTCACCATTTCTCAACCTCTCATACCAATTACCTATATTGAAGACCCACTAGATTATGAACTTATCGATGCACAAAAAAGTCAAATGTCAAATGGAGTTCAATAGAGTCTGCTTTGATCAGATCCTGATTTGATGTGAGGTAAAACCCAAGCAATATTCAGTGATTCTAGTCCACAAAAGCATTGACTTGACACATAGAATTACCCATTGAAGGGGGTCAGATTGCCAAAAAAAAAATACAGGCCTGGGGGGGGTTCAGACAAGTCAGTCAAGGGGGTGGCCATTCCAAGAGGGTGAGATGCATCTATCAAAGGGTCGGACATCCTCACAAGGAAGCTAGAGCAATAATCTATCCATCGAACAAGTTTCCCTAGTAAGAATTAACCAAGAAATGTTCAGGGCATCGGAGATGCTAGCAGAAGATCAGAAAGCTCTCCATATTGTTAGAAGGAATAACTCCATAACACATAATAACTCAAACACATGCGAAACTAACTCCTCAAAATCATTACCTGCAAACAGACTATCACCATTAAGATCTACCAAATCAGGGAATCCTTAACAAACAGAATCAGCTTGTTAGTGAGGGTTCCCACTTTTGGAAAATTGCACAGTACCACTTTTGGATGTTTATATTCAGCATATAGCATTCTTAGAAGTAGAAACCAGTTGGTTAAGGAATGGCTCAGGACCAACAAAATGTCAAGTAAAATTGTTCATTTCTAAAACAAACGGAAACCTCAGGAACCATTATCACCATTTAAATTTGCCAAAGGGTACTCTAGAACCTGATGATCCTCCAAACAACTTAACATCCCTTTCACAATCCAATTACCACCCCACCGACCACTCAGCTTTCTTGTGTTGTAGCACCTAAACTTACACACAAACAGAACCATGTAGGTAGATAGATGGACAGATAGAGCGTGCAAAACTTGGCATATGCTGTTTTCAAGCCAATTAACACAACTTGCAACCTTCCATCCTTCTAGATATAAATGAATGTAACCCACATCTGGAGCAATCAAATTCTCAATTGAGTTTAGAAATCTGATCTAAAGTGAAGAACAAGTGCTATAGAAGTTCAATGTATAGATGAGCACTAAACAAGAAAAAATATAGGAATATATATGCGATTTTTAAAAATAGCTTCAACTGCCAGTTAAAAATTGAGGAGGAGAAAGAAGCAGTGAATTTGAGAAACTACAAAATAATGATTCAGCTTTACCAAAACAGGGGCTATTATAGTTTAGCAAACATGCATGCTTGCAATGCCCCAGTTCAGAAATTCAATTCCCCTTGTTGATAGAGTGAAAGAAAGCATTCCTTACAGGGTATCATAAACAAGTATAGAAGCAAATAAAAATATCTTACCTAAACTAAAGACTACAAAAACTGAGACATTCAGGTTGTGCAAATTTTTGTCGTTTAAGTTCAAATGCCGCTCCATGGGACAAACAGCTTCAGAAAGCAGATATGTTTGTCGCCATCAAATGAATCCACAATTTGTGGCACCTTCCAACCTTATAATCGTGTCCAAGAACCCAAAACCCATGTCAGATTGCAATGAGCCTAATTTTCTGAGCTGCCAATGCCCCCAGTATCAACTTATAGGCATTGCACCTATGATCAACAATGAAACTGCATCAGATCCCGCAATGTGTAACTCCTTAGACATAGTTATCATAAAAGAAAGGAAGTGTGGCCATGGTGCCACGATATACAAGAGGTTCAGTGATGACATAGAAACAAACAAATTTATAGATTTTTACTTTAGTAATAAAAAATGTTAAAGCATATAAGCCTAGTTAACAGATCTAAATAATGCGGAAGTAAAAATATCAAAGTATAAAATAATAGAAACGCTTGGGTTTACATGGAAACCCCTCATGAAGAGCAGGGAGAAAACTACAGGAGAAATACTCTATGGGCATGTTTCTCTGTTATTTCTTCTCAAATGAATAAGTGGGGGGTACACGCCTATTTATAGGCCATCACATACAACACAAAATCCCACCCCCATTATGTGGGACTCAACCACTACACAATTCTCTCAACACTCCCCCTTTAGGTGGAGCATGGAATACTCAGCTTATAATGCAAAGAAAACCCTTCTACACAGCAGAACAAACAACACTCTCAATAGGTACAACTGACTCTCCTCTATAGACGACAATTGCACTTTTGTTCATGCCTATAGGTAGGTATGCTAATGACGTCACATCAAACCGGCTGGAGCTTGACGACAAATTACTGTAGCTGATTCTAACAAGGACCTCTCCTCTAGAGACCTCAATTGGTGTTGGTGGCTCCTCATTCAGTATCTCTAACATGGGTCTTCCTCTGAAAACCTCAAAAGTGGATCTCCCTCTCTGGAGTCCACGAAACTGGATCTCCCACATAGAAATCTGAAATGGGTCCTTCCTCTAAGGACCTTGAAACTCTTGACCTCCCAGAGTTTAGTTTCTCATGTAGAATCTAGAAACAAAAGAGACTCCCGAATGAGGGATGACTACAATAAGCTTCCACACTCCTTTCTTTCATACTCATATAAGAGAAGAAATAACACTGAGAAGACATACAATTAAAATAAACAATAAACATGACAATACTAGAGAAGAACTTTTCCACCTCTTCTCTTCAATTCAAACCTTTTTTTTTTCTTCTTTTCTCTTTTTCTTTATTCTCTTCTCTACCCCTTTTTTCTTTTTTTTTCATCTTTCTTTCTTTCTTTCTTTTTGTGATTTTTCCTCCCTCTCCCTCCCTTGTTTTTATAACTACTAAATAAGAGCAAGTAATAAAGGACCAAATAAAATAAAATAAAATAAAAAGGGAACTTAGGGTTCAATAAGAACCTAGACACAAGCCGCTGGCTTTCCTGGCATGCATCATCGTGCAGATCCTCGCAAGCTTCGCCTTGGGCCTGGCGAACGCCTTCACCTCCTCCCTGCGAGCCCTCTCCTCGAGGTCCTCCTCCGACGCAACAATGCGATCACGCTCTCGGACCACTCCAAGGGCTTCATGGAGCTCAGGGGGTCGAGCCATGCCGCCCTCCTCGAGAAGACCACCCCCATGGTCGACGCCACCTGCAACAGCCTTCACGTCCTCCCTCTACCTCGCAGGCCTCGTCGTGTCCCTCACTGCGTCCCCCGTTACATGCAAGCGCGGCCGGTGCGCCAGCATCATCTGCGAGGTGTCGACTTCCTTCCCGACACCTCCCTCAATGCCACAGTCGAGAACCTCACCATGCTCCTCCTCAGTCGCATCGTCCTCGACGTCGGCATCGAATTCGGTAACCAAGCGATGCCTCTGTACCTATCGAAGATGGCGCCAGCACACTCCATGGCGGCTTAAGAGGTAACCCATGGGTGGGTTCAAGCGGAGACCCTAGGCACCGCTCCCCATGCTTCCTAGCAAGGCCATTCTTCTGTGCCATCATCTTCTTGGTGTCGAGGGCAAGGCAAGTGGTGATGATGGCAAGGAGGCCTTCGGGGATGGACCGATATCCATGCACCTTATGAACATATCTTCTCCGAATAACGCAAAGAAAGTTGGAACTCTAAATGATGATAAACTTAATAAACCTAAGAATCCAACTGCTCTGATACCAAGTTGACAGATCTAAATAATGCGGAAGTAAACATATCAAACCATAAAACAATAGAAACGCTTGGGTTTACGTAGAAACCCCACTCACGAAGAGCGGGGAGAAAACCAGGGGAGAAGCACCCTATGGGCGTGTTTCTTTGTTATTTCTTCTCAAAAGAATAAGTGGAGGGTACACGTCTATTTATAGGCTATCACACACAACACAAAGTCTTACTCCACTATGTGAGACTAAACCATTATACAATTCTCTCAACAAGCCTAGAATAGAATTAGCAAAACAAAGAGAATTTCAAACATGCACTTTATACCAGCATAACCAGATGCTAACCTACCGAAATTTTTGATTGCCGAGAAGTTTGCATTGCCTTTCTCAATCAATGGATTTTTTTTAGTGGTCTATTTCAAATAATAATAATAAAATAACGATATAACAACACACAACAGTAAGAACAAAAGGCATATAAACGTGGATGAGATTGGTCATTCCGCAGATTTGCTTTTCAAAGGAGATATTAACTAGAGCATAAGACCAACAAGCTTAAGCTTGAAATGGCTAGACTTGTCAATGGGCTCGCAAGCTGACTTGAGTCCTAGAGGTTGAGCATGAATATGATAAGCCTAAGCTCGTTAATAGCTGGGCAATTGGGCCAGATTGAACCTAAAAAGGCCAGAGAATGACAGGCTTTATCATCAAGCCCAAATCTAATCCAAGCCAGGCTCAACTCAATGGTCTGAATAGAGAGCCCAAATAAGATATAATTGATATTCAGGTTCAGAATGCCTCATTGTTAGGATTTATAAGCTTGGCAAAATAGCCTTTGGCAGAAGCTTAGGCATCTCTCTTCTAGGCCCAACATATGTTGGTAGCTTCTTTCTTTTGAATGAAATATTTTGGTAGCTTCTAATCAGGAGTATCTCAAACCAAGAAGTTTCCAATATGAAATTCCAGTTTAGTGGAGCTTTCCGAGCCAAAGATCAGCATTACCAATTTCTGTAGCTTACAGAGTTAGAAACACATGCCTGGAGCATTCTAAGCTGGATAGTCATTTGGCACCCTCTGCATACATATCCCTTTATGTGTACCTCTTCCCTCATAAGACCCAAAATATTTTGGCTTCTTAAGAATCTATATAATGATCTGAGTGTTTATGACTTAGAAGTCTCTGCTACTTTGATACACCATAAACTGCAGATGTCCACTTCCAATTTGGTAGTGGACCAAGTAGAAATAGATGTCCACTCCAAATAGAAGAGATCCTCAATATCCGTAACTGGTATGAAATCTATCCATGCATCCTGGCTCCAGTCTAACAAGCAAGCATAAGAAACATTGAACATTGGAGTCTTTCCTTCCGGCCTCCTTAAGCCCAAAAGTAAAGAGGAAGCCATCAGTCTAGAATAATTAAAATTTCCTGCGTCTACTCCATCTACCTCATGCTTTCTAGCCTCTGCATGATATGAAGTATTGAAGCCCCATAGAAACACAAAAATAAGGTTACTTATTGACAAGTAGTTCATTCACATTTTGCCTCCACCTATCTGACAAAATTGCATCCCTTGAATTTTGCTTCTAGAATATGAAAAATGATAAGTCATGTCCAAAGCAAAGGTTGCATTTGCCTGCATTCACAAGAATCAAAACAATAGCAGTGCACATGAGGCCATAGACTATAGGGCCTGATTCAAATGCTATCAATCCTTAGCTGCTTTTTGTTGCCTGAGGCCCCATTTCAGATTATTTTCCCATTGCAAGATCTCCACAAAGGAGTATATCAAACCAAGGAGGCACAGAGCTTACTACATCATTACTCTTCCCAGAGATTCATTCTTTTCCTTCCTATTTGCCAATTACCACTAAAGAATCCTATGTTCAATGGACTAAAAGAGTAGCAACAGATTAAATTTATCAATGATGCAAGAATAAACAATCCTCCCTATTGAATTATTGCCCAAAGCCTGGAAATACTAAAGCATTCCCCGGTCTCACACTCCAAAGCACCACTTGTTTCAAGCCAGATTGCCTAGAGGTTCAAATAAATAAATGCAGGTTCTTTCCCTATGTTGGGAATCCAGAAAAAGGAATATGCCACGTGGCAGATAGTCTAGTCAGTCCAGGGGGCGCTGGCCCTAGTTGGTGGCCTTAGGGTCAAGTCCAATCTTGCTTGAGGTCCAAATTTTGGTATTGCTAGTATGGTACTTTGGTTTTTAGGAAGTAGTTAAAAGGATTGTTTCTTTCCATTTTTAGGAGATGTGATTTGATTTAGATTTGTTCTCCCTATAAAAAAATGCCTTCTTGTACTTTATTTCTTTGAGTTGAATGCAATGATAGTTCCAAAATCCTCTCAACTCCTCTTCCTCTCTTCTTCACCGACTGCTGCCCTCTCTCTCTTCTCCCTGTCGCATGAACAGGGTGCATCTGCAGCAGTCTGCTGCTGCTTATTTCTCCCACGAGGAAGAGCCTCCATGCCTCCATGCTGCCCAAAACGTCACACCCTAAAAACCAAAAGGTCAACTACATAACAATGGTTGATCCTCAAGCATTTTAATGATAAGTTATAATCAGTAAAAAGATTGGTAATCACCAAGCTAGTTAGGATCATTATAAGTGCCAGTTAGGATCATTGCTTTTTGGAATGGTATAGATTTAAAGGTTGAGAAAAAAATTACTCCAACATCAACCTCTCCCATGTTTGATTGTTGCTTAATTTCTCACTCAAACAACAACAACAGAGCATTTTCCCACACTAAATAAGGTCAGCTGCATGAACTCTTTGCCTCCACTCAAAGTCACTTTTAGGCTTAAACTAAAGTAATCAAGATCATGCTTAAGAGCATCCTTCCAACATTTCTTTAACCTTCCCCATCCCCTCCTAGGAGGTTAAACATCCAACCCTTTGCATCTCTGTATAGGGGCGTTAACCGGCCTTCTTTTTCTCAGTCAAAAATTGCAAATCTGAAAAGCACAAAAATCATTAAAGCAATAGCTTACGAACCATTTTAGTGTAAACAAGCCCTGAACCAAAGAAAAGTTAGAAAACTTGGTTGGATGAGTTCAGCTATAAGACGAATTCAAAAGCAGGCTGCACTCCATGATGAGGCATACAATGCTACCCAGACAAGGCACTCTCCTCAACCTTTAGGCTTTCAGTCGCCTACACCAGTCCTACGTTGTTTCCCCCCCTTTATATAGGACTACTGCATCAGATGCAAATTTTGTATTTTTATTCAAAGAATAGAACCTACTCATATATGAATATTATGTTCTTCCTTTCCAGTCAAATCAGTATCAAGTAAATGTTCATCGTTGTCATCATCCTCCATCTTCAGTCATTGTGATGCACCTTGCACAATTTACATTGCTCTAAACTATTTCATTTTAATTTTTTAATCACAATCCCATTCAATCAGAACCACAGCAATATCCAAACTTCTCATAGAATTTCCCAGCCATTCACCTCTCTTCAGCTTCTCAACCATTAGACTTGGTCACCTGCACCAGTTCTATCTATATCAGTTCTCTCCTGTATGGCACTACTGAACCAACTGCATGGACGTGTTTACACAAAGAACATTTTCCCTTTTTATCTTTTTCGTGAAGAGAGCCTACTCATATTCCGATCTTCCTTTCCAGTCAAATCATAATTCAGGAAATAATAACCATCACCAACATCGTCCGTATGGTATCCATTCCCCATATTTGCATCATTCCAGTGCACCTTGCACAATATACATTGCAGTAAACCATTCTGTTCTAATCACAATCCCATTCAATCAGACAACCAGTGATAACCAAACTTCTCGTTCAATCTACCACCTATACACTGAAAGGCTGTTCACGACACTCGCATATGTTCTGCACCTTGTAAAAAAAGGTTTCCACCTTGAAATATCAAAAGATGGCTATTCAAGGTTAACGGTCATCCATATACATTTGATATTAAGATGCAATTCATATATATTCGATATGGGTGATCTCAAGATTGTCTCAATGTAATTCTTTCTTTTTTTCATTTTTTAAAATCATACTTGATCTCTTCCTTGAGTAAAACTGCACAACAGCTATATCAGCACAAACACCTCACAATTATAGCCTATAAATAATATTAAGATGCTAATAATGATTGCAAATGTGCAAGCAATGTAAGACTGAGGCGAGAATTTAAAGCGCAAACAAGGATGTGCACTTATATGGCATAATTCATATGAAATTTCTTTAGTTTATATGGATGCAACTGAACCGTTCATATTTTGGTTTTTCAGGTCAGTTATTTACGACTATGTTGCTGCAAAGTTCCCATGTCTTTGTGGGCTGCAACTTTTTAGAGGTTGTAAAGGTTTTAGCTTTTTGAAATTCTAAGAAACAACTTTATTCATATTACTTAAGCGGTATAACTGCTGGCCTCTGATAGACATCCTTTTTGTCCTAAAAAACTAACTAAAGACACCACACCTATTCAGAAGGTCTGCAAATGACACCATAAAACTTGTTTTCAATGCGTTTGAAGTCATCCCAACTCCAAACAGAGATCACAACACCACAAGAACAATATGAAAAGATTAGATGGGGAAAAAATTCTACTATCATTACCAGAGGTACAGAGACTTGGTGATAAGCCTGTAGATGTTTGGAACTTGTTGAGAGAGGAAAAGATCACTTGGCTTACAAAATTATTTGTCATTTGAAAAAGCGAGAAAATGCTAGTGAATGTATAAAGAATGTTGTCATCACCTACACAAGAACAAAATAGATATACACAACTATTAAAGCTACAAAGGTATCAAGTTGATGAGTCATGCAACGAAGCTTTGAGAGAGAGTAATTGAAGAAGGTTGAAACAAGCCTCTAATACAACAAAGAATCATTTGAATTCATACCTGGCATGCCAACATCTGATGTGATACTTCTTTTGAAGCATTTGATGTAAACTCCCAGAACCAATAGAATGGGCGAGAGATGGTGGGAGTGCCGGCTGTTTGAGGAATTCTGGCGCAGCTTCAGAAGCGGAGGTGGTGGTGGTGGACGATTTGTTTTCCATTCGAAAAAGGAGCTGGCCAAGCCGTTGGCAGTCCTTTGGGGGATTTGGTTGGGCAGGAATGCGGTGATTTTCCGGGGCCAGAGACCTTACGTGGAGAATTTTGTTGAATCTATCGACTCCTTGTTTTTTCTTTGGGTTGTTTCGGTGTGAGTGGGGGACCTTGGGGTCCGCCTGTTGTAATGTTTGTTATTGTTGATTCTATTATATAAGTTTTTGGGTAGTTATCTCTCTGGATAACTACCCTTTTCTCTTTCAAAAAAAAAAAACTCCCAGAACCAAGAAGGTGTACGTCTCGTTTTTATTATTCTATAGAAGCCTTGTGATTGTTTCCAAGGGATGTATTGCGGACAATTTTAGAGAACAAAAAGATCTTAGTTTGGTATATCAACTTCATTGAGACATAATTGATATATGTGTGGCATGTACAAGGACTTGGAGTGGTTTGACAAGCTACATTGAAATTAGCATCAATTTGCAGCAAAATCCGACCTTAAGTCTTCAACTTTACACACCAGTAACGGATGAGTTGATGAAAGCATGTTCAAGACAACGTACCATGATTCATGCCTTTTGCAGATATCAGTGGGCATGTGAATGAGACAAGAAATGAAGCAAGTGAAAAACTGGAGCAATAACAAGAGGCCCTTATATCTAAGAGTTTCCAATCAAGTAGGACAAGGATCAAACACATATAATGCAAGTTCTACATTACATTCAATTCTGGTAAGAGAAATCTTCAAGTATCAAGGAATGACATTTTCAACAAGATTAAAGGCTAGTTTACTTGATGGGTTAGGAAAGTAGTGTTAAGAAATGTGAAACTAGTGTTAACCTGTAATTATATTTACTTGTGGTGTGGTGTTAACACCAGTTTGTGTTTACTTGAAATGGTGTTAAGTTATGGTGTTAACCCTTATGATGTTTGCTTCGTAGTAATGTTAGCTATATAAACATGAGAGATATCAGAGACATAAGTAGTATAGAATTTTAACACGAGTTTAGCTGACACTAGTTGAAACTGGTGTTAGACAAACCCGTGTTAAAATTGCTAAACCTAGGTTAGCAAATGAGAGGTTAAGTAATCAAGTAAACGGTGGTTAACCCTCCAAGTAAACTAGGCCGGAAATCACCCATTAAAAAAGAAAAAGAAAAAAGATGAAAGATCTGATGGTGATGCCATAGAAATAATCAAGGACAGTTGGCTTAAGCTCTAGATTTCTTATGTGTCAAGAAAGATTGCTATCAAGGATGAAAGCAAAGACTATGAAGTATTCATGCTACATGGATCTGAATGTTGGACAATTAATTCAAGGCATGCATAGGAAAAGATACTGAGGTGGATGTACGGTCACACAAGGAAAGTTCAAATCCAAAATGAGATTATAAGAGAAAATGATAGTTTGGAACAGATAAAACCTAAAATAAGAGATAGTCGTTTGAAGTAGTTTGAACATCTAGAAAGAAGGCATCCTGATACCTTAATTAGAAAGTGAGAGATTAGATGAGGATCTTGAATAGAGGGGCAAAGGAACATCAAAAGAGTGCAGAAAAATAACTATTTAGCATGAAGTTGTTTGTTTAGATTTAAGTCCCAAGATGACCTAGAGCAGATCTAAATGGATGGAGGCAAAGAATCAGTGTAGTTCACTCCACCAAATATGGAAAGGCTTGGTTGTTGTCGATGTTGTTATATCACTGATGCAGTGTAAATTTGATATGTGTGTTTGAAGAGTTAAAACAACAAATATTACATGTTTTACTTTAGGAGTTTAAAGAAAAAAGATAAGGAGGTCCAAGGCTCTATACATAAACCCCTTAGCCATTGGATCAACCATAGCAGATGAGGCATGCCTAAGCATAAGATCTACATAACCACTCTTACGTGAATCTCAGCATGATCTTTTAACCCAATAACAACCTCTCTCAGCAGTAAGATTGTGGCGAGAACTCAACATTCACCTGAAAAAGTGCACTAATGTATAGTCATCGAAGCACGAGAGGGCCTTCCATATGATTTTTCTTTCATTTATATGACTCCAGCCAAACCATGCAATGTTTTGGTCAGTCACAGCAGTTATTTGTACCCAAGAATAATGTTGTGTCCTCCAAAAAAAATAATGTTGCAACATTGTCCCGCACATTTCTCAGGTTTATAAAGCTTTTAGGTTCTTTAAATTTCCGTAAATAAAACTTTGCTCGTGTTAATTACTCGAGCCAGATATCATCTTCTCCTTGGGGTGGAAAAAAAAAAAAAACCCTGCCAGTGAGAAGATGGTATGCCAACCTCAGAAGGTCCACAATCAACAGCGAATTTCGAATGCATGACAACTTAAATAAATCAGAGATCGCTACAGCACAAGAATTGGAGAAATCAGACAATTGTAAACCAGGCAGTCCCAGACTACTACTTCATAATAATTATCCAACAAGCTGAATAAGAACCAATTTTAAACGAACCTGGCATCTGCGAAAGATCATTAACCCCCCCGCCACTCAGTAGTCAGTAAGCTCTCCTCCTCCGGGGCTTCCTCACGAAGCTCAACCTCAGCTTCTTCAGCCTCCTCCTCTTCATCAGAATCTTCTCCGGCATCGTCAACCTCCTCCTCTTCCCCTTCTCCTCCCTCTTGGGCTTCCTCACGTACCTCGGGTCCACCTCGTACTCCTTCTCCACGACCGGCAACCCCATCGCCCTCGCCTGCCGGAACAGCGCGTTGGCCCTCTCCACCTCACCGCGCGCGCACAGCCTCGCCATCAGCAGCTCGTAAGTCCGCACGCCGGGCTTAAACCCGTACCTATTCCTCAGCATCCTGAACGCCTTCAGCGCGTGCTCCACCCTCTCGATCCCGCAGAGTATCCTCAAGAAGCCGCAGCACTCCTCCTCCGCGGCGAGCTCCGCCCTGAACCCGGCGGACCACATCCGATCCACCATCTCGTCCCCCTCCGACAGCCTGGCGGCCTGGTAGAGGCTCCTGATGAGGCACAGGTGGGTCTCGGCGTCGGGGGAGCAGCCAAACCCGGCCATGCGGTCGAACAGGCGCACGGCGTCGGTCGTCTTGCGGATCTTGCAGAGGTTGGAGACGAGGACGCGGAACGTCTCGGCGTCCCGCGGGATCCCTAGGGTTTCCATCTCGACGAGGACCTTCTGGGCTTCGTCCATCATCGTGAGGGGGTTTTTGTGGCGGGCGAGCTTGCAGACGCAGTCGAGGAGGGCGTTGTAGGCGGGGGGGCCGAGGGGGATGGCGGCGCGGCGGATCTCGGAGATGAGGCGGATGGCCTCGTCGGGCCGGCGGCGAAGGCACCAGGCGCGGACGAGGTCGAGGCAGATGGAGGGGTCCGGGAAGAGGCCGAGGTGGAGGGAGCGGCGGACGAGGTCCTCGGCGGCGCGGGCGTGGCCGTGGGAGGAGAGGGCGGAGACGGCGGCGGAGAGGGCGGGGGGGGCGAGGTGGGAGGGGAGGGAGGGGAGGAGGGAGAGGACCTCCCTGGGGCGGTTGGAGCGGGAGAGGAGGAGGAAGAGGTGGCGGAGGGTGAGAGGGCCGACGGCGGAGGGGAACTCGGAGAGGAGGTCGAGGAGGAGGGGGGGTTGGGAGGAGAGGAAGGGGAGGAGGAGGGAGAGGGAGCGGTCGGAGGGGGTGAAGCGGAGGCGGTGGACGAGGAAGCGGAAGAAGGGCAGGGCGGAGGTGGGGGCAAGGGAGGGGGAGAGGCGGAGGACGTCGGAGAGGAGGTCGGTGGTGAAGGGGGGAAGGGAGGGCGGGAAGACTTGGTGGAAGTCGTCGAGGGTGGGGGAAGGTGGGAGGAGGTGGACGAGGCCGGAGGAGATGGTGGGGGCGAGCGGGTGGATGGGTGTCGGTGAGGAGGAGGATGTGGTGGTTGTTGTTGTTGTTGTGGTGGTGGTGGTGGGGGTGGGGGTGGAGGAGGAGAGGGATCGGACGGTGGAGAGGTGTGGACGGAGGTGGCGGAGGAGGAGGTGGCGGAGGAGTGGTGCCGGTGGAGGCATTGTGTTGTGGTTGGTGGCGGTGCTGCTGATTAGGTCAGGGTTTTGGGCATTTTTTGTGTGGTGTTTGCAGGGCATAGGACTCAGCTGAGAAGGTTTTTCTGACGGATGCTGCCACTGTGTCACCGATTTGTGTATCAAAACCGTACGTAGATTTTGTTATTTGTTAATAAAGAGAGGTGCGATTCGATGTATATTTTGATGTATAAGTCTACGTCCCTCGAAAATTTTCGGTATGCAATCTATACGTGGAGGATTGCTTGATTTCATGAAAGGATTATTAATTATTTACTTATTAATCATCATCATCATCATCCATCTTTGTCTACTTGTTTTATGTGTTAGGTTAATTCAAGCTCATGGTTGGCTGGTCGGGACAGGAGTGTCCACCACTTCGAACCTCATTTCGCCTGACTGAAAATATGGTTTGGTTGGATCCAACTTCTAACCCGATGTGGATAACAAATCCTAGATCTAAATCAAAGCGCCAACAAGTCCAAGGAAATTATGGACCTTGATTCAATCCAATACCAGTTGGCTCATGTGTGGATCTAATATGCCTCCACGGCGATGCTAACGAAGGGGGCCTACTTGGTCCTTTTTATCAAGGTCGAGTCTAACTTGACATCCGTAGATGGAATTGCTAACATTCCATTAGTTAGATGCAGGCATGCCATGATTCATCTTGGATCTTAGGGAAAGCATGTTTTAGTGGTTCTTCTATTCAAAGGTGTACATTCGTGTTCTTCTTTTTTTCCACAACGTGATTACTTGCATTCAAATGGGGAGTTTATCTAACTTGAATTGGGATCAAAGGTTTTTGTGCCAATGTGGATATCTCATATGAGGGCTTATCCGCTGTGGGCCCGTGGGCCGGACTTCTAGCTACCAAGATCTGACCTTGATCCACTTATCTAAAACGTCTTAAATTTCTCTCTTTGCGTTGGCCCAAGCCCAATGCTCCACTTTCCTATCATTCTTTTCCAATCTATCAAACCTTAACCAATGGTTTTGTTTTGTTTGTTTTGTGTGTGTGTGTGTGTGTGTGTGTGTGTGTGTGTGTTTTTTTAAGGAGAAAAATGAGAAGGTCGTATTCAAGTGGAGAAGATTCTTTCTCAACACCATCAACTCGGACAACTCCAGAGAGAAAAATGACAAAAAGTGAGAACACCTTCCCATGACGTTTTGGCAAAGAATTTGACCATTGTTTTTTCCTTACCTTTTTCACCATCTTCACGTGACAAAATCTAATGATTACGTGCTTCAAACATTTTTCTCCGGATGTTTCGGATCAAAAGCATGACAAAATGTTGTCAAATACGTGACCCTTCCAACGTGTCCACCGTCGCCGTCGTCATGCATCGTGGAGGTTGCCTTTCACCCTCGCGTCCTCGACGTCGTTGTCTCCGTGTCGGGTGGTTCTTTGATCAAAAGTCTTTCATTCAAACATTCCGAATGGGGAATTTTGATCCATATACATATGCATCAAAGAATTAAGGTTTGACGTCCAAAGTGACCACAGCGACGAAGTTGGTTCGTGGGTCATATGCCTCCAAAATACAATGATCGTATAAATCTTCGTCGTAAAATTTGGGTTATGATTAATCCGTGTGTGATAGTTGATCAGAGTTTCATTAATAGACATAAGCTTGGTGCTTTGCCTCGTGCCCCTGTGTTTAACCTGAAAGGTACGTAGATGCTATGAAATGGACGTGTCGTTGTAGGAATATTAATATTGGTTGTTTGGTCAGACGAGAGAGGCATTAACTTGAATAAAGTGTAAGGCGTGCACGCTTCAAATTGACCCCAAATGCGTCATGGAATTCACTTGGTGGAATCGGAAGCGCCAGGTGCTTTAAGTAGATGGTAAGAGAAAGTAATCTTTCCAAATTCTTATGGTCGTGGAGAGAGATCCATTTGGCTCGCCAAGGGAGAAAAAGTTGGCATTGATGGAGAGTAGTCTAGTTAATTAGAAGAACAGTCGGATGGTGGTGATTACTTACTATGCGTGCATCTCTTTCTTTCTTTCTTTCTTTCTTTCTCTCTTTCTTTTTCTAATGTCTCCATAGCATTGAAGAGAAAAAGAGACATTGGGTGGAGTCTCCATGAATTGCCACCCACCTTTTTTTCTCTAAAAGCAGGCAAGGTAACATAAATCTCCTTGAAAAGGCGAACATGTTTCGAGGAGCAAAGAGTACACGAACATACGGAGATTCTTTCACCAACTAAATGGGTAGTTTCCTATGGGAACTATGATCTTTGAATAAGCACCCTCAAATTATTTCTCTTTGCTTTTTTTTTTTTTTATGACCCAAAACTCCTTGCGGGTAAATCAGAAAAATTAGTGATCCTACAATGTCTACCATGAGGTAGTGTAAGGTTGGGATTCAAATTTGAATCACCTTTACTGTAGTTGGTGATTACCACCAATTGCGTTGTACCCTTACGGGTTACAAATTGCCTCTTGTTCGCACTCTTTCACACTCACCTCCCACCCCCATTGACATGAAGGTGGTGGTGCAGTGCAGGGAAGTTGGAGAATAGAATAATAAGAACGATGTGGATGTAATTTCCTAGAAAAGGGTTTACCTTGTTAAGAAGTGTTGTTTTCGATGGACAAGAGGAGAGGAGAAAGATATTGCTTTAATTTTGAGAGGATTAGGAGAAGAAACATGAGGAGGAGGATGTTTTAGATTTTTAAGACAGCTTAATACTAATGCACATAACGGTGAAAATTGATACCATAAAACTAATGTTACAAAATTACACTAGTATTAAGAATGAGTATCGTAGCATGCATTAAGTTGAGTACACTAAGTTATCCTGAAAATTTAAACATTACAAACTAATGGACCATAAGTTACTCTAACTCCAAATCCAAAACATGTTGTATGAAGTTATAGAGAGAAAAAACACTAACTAAGCTCCTGAAGTTACTTTATTTTCATTTGTAAATTTATTTTCAATTGAGAAAATGAAAACTACGATATTTCCTAATCATTTGAAATTCTCAAGCTTCAGTCAAATTTCAAATTTTGAACTCCACTAGTTTCTTCCTTCTATTAGATTTGTCCTCAAATTCCACATCAGAAGTTATCCACAATGTGGTGGGCATTGTGCCAACCCATCCTTTAGTGACGTCCTTAATTCGTCGGAGTTCCATTCAATGTCTAATTACTGTAAAAGTTTTTATCCCATGAGAAGACAACGTAAACTTCCACATTATGTGACTGCTCCCACGAAATGACTTCAAAATGTTGATGTGGAGGTTGCAAGAAAAGGACTTGATTGGATCTTACAAAGCCACATGAATGGTAAAAGGTCCAAAAGGAGAAGAACAAAAAGGACCAGGGTGTTACTCAAAGACCCTAGTCAACATAGCCAACATCTATTTTTTTTGGCTTCTGTCTTGAAAGGGAATGGGAATTTTTCCAATCCAATTGGTGGCTAACTTTACAGTTTCGTTCAGCATTATGTCATTTGTCCATAATTTCAACTTACTATTATTCCAATAACTTATTATTTTTTGTCCTAACAACACAAAGATGGTCTCACATGAAAAACCCACGAAATTGAGTAATTGCTACAAAACATTTAGGTCTAAATATTTTTGGATAGTTACTTTAGGTCAACTAAGCCCGTCTTCACAAAAGTTCATGCCCACAAAAGGTCTCGTTGGATATTCCATCAAATAGTAACCACTAATTATAAGAAACCTGCATAAGAAACCCTAGCAAGTTGAGTGAGAAATGATTTTCCTATAGTTCTCCTACCATCTCACAACCTCGCCATAGCTCCTTCTTAGCCTTTCCAATCTCTCCTCCTCTCCAACTATACTATGCCCTCCTTTCCTCCTTGATGGTGCTTCGCTTCCTCCTTCTTCCTTCTCTCTTCCACTCTTCTCTCAACCTTGGGATGAGGTGGGTTATGAGATGGATAGATGGGAATGGTACAAGGTAGAGGGTTCTTGTCGAGGTCCCTACCCTACCCCAAGGTTCCCAGAACCTTCCATTCACAGTCATCATCCCAATCTTCATAGGCATCCAACCACATTATACCAACTAAGCATCCTTAATAACATGGTGTCCACCTTAGCTATCCTGTTAGCTCAAATCGATAGGTACCTACTACTTATTTATAGCTAAATTCTTGGATTTAAGTCCTATTTATTAATTAAAAATAAATAAATATTTATTAACTCTTAATTTAGGTATTTTAACATATAAATAAGGTCCTTGTTATTATTACCTTAAGTATATAATTAACCCTAATATAATGTTATCCACTAGTGATTTAACTAGGAAAACTATCTAATATTGATGAATTTGGAGTCATGATAAATTCCTCATCAGTACCCACGACCCATGATTTTCATGAAGCTTATCCACAACCTGCAATTTCGCTAATCACGCTTAATTATCACCAATCCTGATTAATTAGCATTAATCATGATTAATTATCCTTAATCATGATTAACATTCACTAAGTGTGATTAGACTCCCTAATCATGATTATGGATTCCTAATCATCATTAGTGGTCCTTAATCACGATTAATTAGCCTTAATTAAGATTGTTAACACTTAATCCTTCATCTTTACTCCTAATGACATTTTCTAGTTCTCTACTTACATTTTGCTCCTTGGGGAGTAGAAAGTAATAAAATTATTTGCAATCTAGACTCTTAAAAGTTTTAATGAAGTCCCTATGCATGAACCTGATTTCACTTTATTCACCCACTTGTGTTGATGTTACAAAGAATGTGAGGTGTATCTTTAAATTTACTTGATATTTCATAGGCTCTCACAAAAGTGATAGTAGAAATCATTTCCAAAACTTGTGGAGTCACCTCAAGAATCCTACATTTCCTAGTAATTAATTGATTAGTCAAGTGTGTATAAACCCTTTCAAGGGCATTAAGATTTCAAGTAAGAAGTCGTAACATCCCAAAAAAATAACTTAAATGTAAATATCTCAAGTATTTATTTGAAATCTACTAATTAGTTCATGTCCAATAATTTGTCAAGATCAATTTTTTTAATTAAACTTGAGTCTACAACCAAATTGTTACACATGCGTACCATTTTGATATTTCAAATCAATGAAAAGAAAATAATCTACTACATGTCCCCAATTGGACACCTTATAATAAAAAGAAATTTGTAACAATGTATATATAGGACTGTAAAAGGGTTAACTAAGAAGGGGCATTTGCAACGTATGGATACCTAAAATTTGATTATTGTAGAAATATGTATGAAATTAAGTACATTACTTCATGGCATTGTGAATATCATCAATTCATTATGCCATCATAAAGGGGTGGTAAAACACATAATGCTTGGTGCCCTTTTAACAATGAAATCAAATCTCATTAAATATATAACATTGCTTAAGGTTTGAAAAATCAGTTTCCCACTTTCAATCAATTATAATTCGAGCGAACTTTTACAAGAAATTGGTTATACGAAGCCATAGTTTGTCACGTGAAAGGGACCCTAAGGTTTGCTAGGCATGTTGACAATTTGGTTGGACTAGCGGCCTTATTTCTCGAAAAGCAAACATAATTACCTAACAAAAAAAAATGGCTTAATATAACAAGGTTCAAAGATTATGTAGATCAATAAATCTGGATCCAATAATAGACAAGCATCCCTACCTACATACATTAATTGCTCAGAGCTCAACGTGAACTCTATTGGAGTCTGAGTAAAAAAATGTGTCCAATCGAATATTCATAACCATCGGAAGATGTAGTAATTAGTGATCTAGTTCTATCACCCAAGGTATATTTTTGGAAAGGAAATTTAACTTTTAAAATCCTTACCGACCGTCAAGAGGAACATAGAGAGAGAACAAAGAGTATAGGGCCTACTTCTTTTTTCACAATCCCTTTCTACTTCTTGTGAGACCCCTTGTATGTGAGGCTCCTCCACATACGTCCAACCCAATGTACATAAATCGAAACACTGCAATTATAAGTCATGAAATTTAGTAATGATTCCTCTCTCGTGCTTTACTCCACATACAGCTTGCATGCCTAGCTAACTTTGTTATATCTAAGTAGATTGTAACACAAGGGTCAAATTGTTTCCTCACATTCCCCCTTCGCATAGTCGTATGTTTTCTCGATCTCCTCTCACCAAGCCACCTCCTTGGTAGAGCTCGACCAACAAGATCCTTCGACAGGCCCTATCTAGGTGTTTCTTCGACGATCCGTCAGGATAGATGTATCGCACGTCCTACCTAAGATAGGTAGGTCACAAGGTCCCCCTGGATAGGTGGTACGAAGGATCCGCCTAGATGGTCGGTTGAAAGGGATCTCTACGCATGCTTCTATAGGAGTCGTGTGGATACATGTTATGGGATGGATCGATCTCGATGCACCTTTCGAGCCCTGGCCCATGCTTGAGATATTTTCCTCCTTGTCAACAATCAATTTGGTAGTCAATGACAGGTACTTGGCTTAAAAGGGAAGAGGGAAACTTGACAAAGGAGAATATAGATATCGTAGTGGATGTTACTATGTGGCACCAAATGGTAGTTTGAAGACACATGTAACACCTTCAGGTTAAGAAAGAAAGCTCTCTTGCCTCCATACACGTTATTAAGGAAACAAACGGAATCACCTTAAAACTGAAATGATTAATTTAATGGACTCTTTTAAGCCACAGCCCAGAAAGGGCATTTAGGGAGAACACGCATTGGGCATTCTAAAATATTTCTTTTTTGGTAAACATCCTTCTCATCATCCATGAAGTTGCCGAGGCTCGAGACCACTTGGGCAGCACATTTCTCCATCATCGTCACAAGACCAAGCCAAAGTGAAAAAGAGAAATAATTGCTTCTTATGATCAGATACAGACATTAAACTCCATTCTCCACTTGCCTCTTCCCCTTATGTAGTATTGTCTCCATCATCGTCACAAGACCAAGCCAAAGTGAAGAAGAGAAATAATTGCTTCTTATGATCAAATACAGACATTAAACTCCATTCTCCACTTGCCTCTTCCCCTTATGTAGTATTGTCTCCATGACCTAATTTTCACTACCATACGCAACCTGTGTTTGAACTTTTACATTGTTTCAAACTTCCATTGCAAATTTGGTTTTTTTTTTTTTTTTTTTGCACGTTTAAACTCTTTCCGATTATAAATTTATTTAAGATTATCGATAAGTTTAAATCCGTATTATTGGGCTGAATCATACCCAAATATAAACATAAAAGATAAATCCCATCTGTCTGAAGTATTGGTTGAGCCCAATGGTAGTCCAGGGCCAAGTTACGTCATGCTCTAGATCTTGTTATATGATTAGATCATCGTATAGATTGATGATGTGATATGTGAATTTTTGACATTGCCAGATTAACGGAATTGACAAGACTAGATGCATGTTCATCATGACCTTTGAATCAACATAAAATACTGCCGCTAATCCAGTGAGAAATTTTAAAAATTAATAATACATAGAAAAATAAAAAAAGATACCACTGCGAATTAAAATAAAACTACAACGCAAGTCTTCAGTATGTTAAGAGTAATTAATTAAGTTAAATGTTTGCACCATATTTGATAGATTAAATATTTAAACTATCATTTAATATGATTTCCGATCAAGTGAGATTTAACTTAAATTAAAATTATTTTATTTTTTTCATAAAATAATTTTAATACATCAAAATGTATAAATAACTTAACTAACTTATTCCATCATTTTTTTTTCTTTCTTTATTATTTCTCCTCTTATACCTAAAATTTATCCACCTCACCAAATGGAGGGTGTCGATCTCTGTTCGGAGCTCTTTCTTTCATCTGACAGTCACTTCGATCTTACCTTTTTTCGATATCCTTTTTCTCCTTCACGAATTATGGCGACAAATTACAACGTTATTGGTAAAAGTTGATCGATCATATCGTCATAATCTAACGATAGAAAATTAAAATAGAAGCAAGAAAATATAAATCATCTAAATCATCAACAACATATCATGACATTATTTATATATCTCTGAAAAGAGAGCCCCTAATGTTTATGTACCTTTTTGTTCGTAGCCCTATGGATTCTCATTTTTCACATAAAAAAAACCTTCCATTGAATTAAACAGCAGAGTATACATCAGTGTAGGGATAAGAAAATTACGATGGTAAAGCATAAGAAAAATAAGGTCAATTTCAAATTCCTTAATTACCAATATTAGCGCAACAATTTACAAGAGAGTAAACTTTTCAAACCATCTTCTCTAGGACATATGAGGCCTTGGTGTTTGGATTTTTTTTTTTTTTCAGAATTGCCTAGCAATCTTCCATAATTCTTTTAGCTATCTAATTTAGTTGTTGGATTTCAATAATACTTCTAACAAAGTTAAGAACATCGCTTTAAGTAAAGAGCTCGACCGTTGAATGACTCTTTTTTATTGTAGATTATTCAAAAAGCAATAATTAGATTCTCAAACACTTAATTTGGGTTGAGAAGACCACTGTTCTCCCCCTTAACATTACAAGATCGACAACCGTTGTTAGTTATATTAAATTCCTTCGACAGATAACATATGATTACATATTGGTTCCCTTTCCCCTTGGCTCCTTTCCTCCAGACCCCTAAACCCTAACATCACCACCACTGTTGCATCTAAGATCAGGTCCTTGATGGTCGTCGCCACCATTTCCAACCCCACAGTACCTCTTTGTTTGTTGGGATCACATGACACTTAGGTAAAGCTTCGCTGGAAATTATTACTTTTTAGATGAATTTCTTTTTTCTTTTATTATATTTTTATTTTCTTGATTTGATTTAACTTCCAATTTTGCCGTCCCCACTACGTCAAGGATCATACGGTGCATGGGGCTTTGGCCGTCGACGTAGCCGCGTTTGAGGTTAACGGAACGGACGTCACGGGGCTTTCGACGCTACCACGAGCATGACATATCCAACGCCCTCCCACGTCTCTTTACGCTTTCTTTGGCCTTCTTAGATACCCACCTCTGTACACCAATTATATTACATAAAATATACCCTTTAATTTTTCAAGCTTACATGTATACGTACACGCCAATAAAGTTAATATCTTTTACTTAAATATTGTCCTTAGAATGTAAATCCAACAAGAAATTTGTTATTTTTCTGTGGATCCAATAAAATAGGCATTGGCTTCCCCCTTCGGATACTAATATTTGAACTAAATGCAATTTATGCCTTTAATCGCCTCGACTATATATATATATATATAGTTTGGCTTCTTTCACTTGTGGCACCTAGATTTATAATATATACGTACAAAAAAGGCTCCAAGCCAATCAGCATTCACAAGCTTGTACCATATAGGATGTGACATTCTTACTTGTTAGTTTAAAGGTGAGAAACTTGTAAATTTGAGATGATGTTGGATGTGCTTGTAACTTATTTGTAGGTTTGCTTTTCACATAAAATCCACTTAGAAATTAACTGGCAACTACCCTAGTCAAATTGATACCTGAGAACTAAAATAAGGAGGTTGGCTACGATCACAGTGCATCATCAAGAACATGGAATGACACTGTAGAGTTCAAAAAAATAAAGTCAAGCTCGTGTGATATACTTTATCTATGAGCAAGTGTTAGTGTTCCCATACCTACACGTAAGAGTCTACTTCCCTATCTACAGGTGGGTGCTAATATCTCCTACTTCCATGCAAGAGCCTATGTTGCACTTAAGCATCGTATTCCCTACTTGAATACCATAAATTAACCTTAAATATAATATATATATATATATAAGCTGATACCCTTCGCATTCATATTAAAACAAAAAAGATATTGACGAGGGAAGAAGAATCTCCTCAGAATAAATTTCGTGACTCGATCTGGTATCTTAACAAATTTGACTACATAGCATGTATTTTGACGGATCCAGTTACCTGATGCCTTGACGGATCCGACTACCCGACACCCTACCTAATTCGGCAACCCAATACGTTTAAGAATCCGACAACCTATCTACAGGTCCCGTTGACTGAAGTGGAAACACACAACCGTTCCATTGATCTTTACGTTAATAGTCGTTTGACGATTACTAAATTTAATCTCCTTAATGACTAAATGGTGGAATCGTGGGAAAATCTCATGAGATGCACGATCGAGGGTAACACAACTTATAAATATCTGGACTACACTAGTTTTTTTTTTTTTACATATTTTAAGAAAAAAGAAAAAGTAAGAATTTCACTTGTATTATTAACGATGTTTTATATTATCTTATTATAATTATATTTAAGTGAAGTATCGTATTCTAAACATCTCGATCAAATATCTTTGAACCATAAATGTGATTTGGTTGACTGGATAACTGAGAGTCGAGATTTTGGTCAACCGACGGAAGGTGGTGGCCACTTCATGCGCTATCACTCAAAATTCTTTTGCTTATTAATTAAAGGCCACACTTTATTTGGGACTTCCTTTTAACGGCTTATCCGTGCTTTTGAACGTACGCATACTTCACGAAGGGTTAAAAAAAGCCAGCTCTCTATTCATTGTTGAATGCCATTCCGCGTTGAATAAAAGATATACCGTAAATATTTGTTTCAAGGTTATCTTGCGGATCGCCTCTCAAAAAAGTTAAGGTGGTTTTTCGGATATACTATGGGTTTATGTTGGAAGGTTATACCCTGTCAATTTCGATAAAAAAAATTAACATTTCGATGCCAGTGGCAACTTGACTTCACGGATGTGAAATTCATAAGGAAAGGGTGAGATTCTTCCTCTAACTCTAATCGTTGATTCTCCATTGTTGATTTTTCAAATATATCAGTAGATATCTCCTGTTACATTAGGGAGTAACTTTTTATTTGTGAGGGAGTTTGGATCCTTTTTTTTCTTCCTCTCTCTTGCTCGAGTAGCGTCCTTTGTAATCCTTTCATCTCTTATAAATGAAATATTTTATTTAAAAAAAAAAAAAAAATATGCCTATCGATGTCAACGTTCATTCCTTGGAAACTCACGTGCTGACCATACTCTGACCCGTATGGGTCCATTTGATTGAAGGAATAATTAAGATGTATAAAAAAAGATGTAAAAGAATATGAGGAATTAAATATTTTTATTCTGTTTAAGTATTTGTTTGTATTTATTATCACATTAAAGAATTAAAAATATTTATTCCGCTTAAGGTATTTGATAGGATGAATAAATAAATTTTATGTGATGAAATTGAGAAAAGAAGATGAGAGAGATACAATAAACTAACGGAATAAATAAATTCTACCTCTTTAACGGAATTCATTTATTTCGACATTCACCCCTTAATTTTACAATCTACCAACATTAAAATAAATACTAACAAACACAACATTCATCCTTAATTCCTCCTTCGTTCCCGCAACCAAACACCACCCTACGAGAATTGTGTCTACAGGGAAACACCGTAGAGTTAACACCATTTAAAGGAATTACCAACCGATCACATCGAAAGAGGTGTCATGTGCACGAGTTAACGATTTGAATCATTACATAAATCATGATTCTTGTAAGGATATTTATGTAACGAGGACGTACAGAGAAATGAACACACCTTTCGGGTGAGAGGTTTCATTTGTAATGAGTTAACGAATTGCATCATTACATTAATCATGATTCTTGTAAGGATATTTTTATGTAACGAGGACGTACAGAGAAACGAACGCACCTTCGGGTGAGAGGTTCCATTTGTCATCTTATGCTCAGTTATCTCCAGTAACGGCTGTCGTTGATTACTTACGTACAAAATCTGATGCAGATCCTTGTCGTATATGTTAAAAGCATCCTTCTTGGGGTACCTTTAATTATGATGCTCAGGTGGAAACTCATATCCATACTCCTTAAATTTGGACCATATCCAGGTCAAAGGAAGTTGGTCAAATTGAAGAGCTGGCTTCCATACTAGTGGGTAGGGTGGGTTAGGGCCCGTTCGTGGTGGGAGGGAGGGAAGGAGGGAGGGGAGTTTGTAGGGTAAAGTTTCTCATCTTGTTATGCAAATTAGGATACTTTGTTGTGCTCATATTCATCGCTAAGCCTTATTCATCGTATAAAAAGAAATGAGTCACATTTTTTTCCATTAAAATGTATAAAAATATATTATATGATGTGTTTTGTATCACATCGATGTGATATATTAGTTTGCACCAATGTAAATTGATTTTAGATAATTTTGTATCGGTGTAAAATAATTATGAAGTAATTTTACATCGATGTAGAGTGATTAATGATGATTTTGCAACGGTTAAAAATGATCACTAAGTAATTTTACACCGATATAAAATAATTTTACATCGGTATACCACATCAATGCAATACAAAATACATCAACTTCTATATTTTTACACCTGCATCTTTTTTTATTCCTTATGTTTTAGCACACTCCTTTTTTACTCCACCAAAAAGTCTCCAAGAAAAGATCGTTTACAAGGTTGTAATTAATCTCTAAGGGCAAGTGTTACGACCTGCTTCCCGAATCCCTACAGGACATAAGATTGGACCGACTCGACTGATCCCAAGATCCAGTCGTCCAACGAAAAATAACCAAAAAATTGGAAAGTAAATCACATTCACTATACTATGCAACCAACAATAAAAGAGTACATCAGTAAATAAAATAAAAGCTACTACAGTACATGCCACCGCCACAACAGTAGAATAGTAATAAGTTACAGGAACATAAAGGTGCAGAAAAGTGAAGGTACAGAATGTAAAGAACAGGAGTCCGAATTCACTACTACAAAAGGTACTACAAAAAGAAGCTACTGCTACTGGACTCTACTGGGCCCAGCACCCTCTGCAGCCGTAGACTCAGGCTGCTCAACACCTGGACCGGAAAAGGGTTATGAGTACACAAAGTCAGTAAATGTTGAGTAAAGTGGCAACAAACTAACTAAAGTAGCAAAACTTTATTTCACAATTTATTCCTTTTCACCCATTGGTTTACTTATCAGATCCCTTTCTTGATCTCGAATGTTCCTCTTGGGAACGATCTTGATTGCAATCTTTTCCGAATAGTAGAAGTCGCACGTGGTGCTCTCCTAGTCGGGAGAGTCCCCCGTGGTGGTTCTACACCAAGTCAACCACCCCAAAGTCACGGACAGACGTAACGGTGACTACAGCTCGCGCGATAAACGCACGAGTAGCTATCCCGCACTGGCACGCGGTCAGTCGTTTCCGCTAACGGGTGCGCCCAAAGTACAATACGGAACAGTATAGGACTTAGCCCTCTCAGTAATAGGGGTCTCACCCTTCCACGATCCGCGCACCCTCGCCTGACTACCCTGGTTTGTCCAGTGGGCCTAACAAGTTAGTGTAGGGTGGCTAGCTGAACCCCGGGCCCTGTGGGGTGGCTAGCTCTCTCCCTACACTAGTAGCTGTAACGAATGCGTGCCCCAGACGTATTTTAAGACGTCTGGGAGGTGGCCCAGACGTCGGACCAGACGTCTGGGATCACATCCAGACGTCTGACCAGACATCTGGGATCGTTTCCAGACGTCTGGAAAACAGTTATTTTCACACGAAAGATTCGTCTGCGCGCCTGTGCGCGCAGACCAGCGATTCCTCTCTCTCTCTCTTTTTCCCTCTCTCTCTCTGCGGCTGCAGGCGACCTGCCACGCTCCTCTCTCCTCCTCGCGCGGCCTTAAAAGGCATGCCTCCCCTCCCGTCTCCACTGTCTCCTCCTTCTTCTCCTTCCTGTGCGCGAGAGCGAGCGAGCGCGAGGGCGGCAGCGGCGGTTGCAGTGAGCGCGGAGGAGGTGCGGCGTGCGAGAGCGGAGCTCTGCCGTGAGGGCGAGCTCGCCGGAGCGGCTTGGCCAGCCGGCGGAGGGTGCAGGGGGTGCGGAACGACGCGGAGAGGGACCTGCTGCAGTCTGAGCAGCAGGCGCGCGAGGTGCGACGCGGGCGACGTCGCGAACGGAGGCCGAGTAGCGCCCTGATTCTGGAAAAATTTCCAGAATCAGACGTCTGGGTTGATAGGCAGACGGCGAGGACGACGTCTGGTAGCTCATACAGACGTTTGAAAGGTGTGTATTCCGCTTTCTTCTTCCTTCCTGTCGACCAACCGTACTAAGGGAGGGAGTTGGCTATGCGCAGGTTCGCTGAGATAAAGAGCTGGAACCCTACGGGGAATTAGGAGTGGAACTCCTGGAAAGAAAAAGGAATGGAACTGAGATGTAGTTTGTACTGTCTCTTGGGTACGCAGTACCAAGGGAAGTACCTGTACCTGTTTAGTGCAGAGTGGGGCCAGTCGCCCCAGGGACCCGGGGTTAGGATTGGCCGCTCTGTACCGACTTGTTGGCCCTCGTGTACGTAGTACCGAGGAGAGCTACTAGTGTTAGGAGAGTACTAGCTACCCCACGAGCACCGAGGTTCTGCTAGCCTCCTTCACCGACTTGTTAGGCCCACTAAGGCAAACCAGGGTAGTCAGGCGAGGGTGCGCGGACTGTGGAGGGGCAAGGCCCCGGTTTGGTTACTGTGGAGGGGTTGGACCCCTGTTACTGAGAGGGCTATGCCCTAGTTCCGTGTTGTGCTTTGGGCGCACCCGTTAATGGAAACGACTGACCGCGTGCCAGTGCGGGCTAGCTACCTGTGCGTTTATCGCGCGTGCCGTAGTCACCGTTACGTCTGTCAGTGACCTTGGGGTGGTTGACTGAGGGTAGGATCACCACGGGAGACTCTCCCAGCCAGGAGAGCACCACGTGCTACTTCTACTTTTGGAAAAGACTGCAATCAAGATCGTTCCCACGAGGACATTCGAGATCAAGTAAAGGATCTGAGAAATAAATGAAATAGTGAGAAAAATTGAAAAATGTGAATAAAGGAAGTAATAGAACATAACAGCTACTGTACACTCTACTGTTGCCTTTAGTTTGTTTGCCACTCTACTCAGCATTTTGCTGACGTGTTACACTCGTTACCTTTTTAAGGACCAGGTGTTGAGTAGCCAGGGTCGGCGGCTGCAGAGGACGCTGGGTCGAGTAGGGTCCAGTAGAGTTTACCACAGTCTTTTGTACCTCTTTTATTTCTGTTCTAGTGAGTAGTTTTTGTTTACGCTGTACTTTCTTTACCTGCAGTTCTTGTTATATGATAAATGTTGTTCTACTGTTGTGGTGGTATCTACTGTAGTAGTTTCTTTCCTTACTGCTGTACTTCCTTACTGTTAGTTATATTCATGCTGAATGTGGTTTATTTTACTGCTCTTTTGATTACTTCCTCGTTGGACGACTAGGTCTTGGGATTAGTCGAGTCGGTCCGGTTCTCGTGTCTCGTAGGGACTCGGGAACTGGGTCGTTACAAGATGGTATCAGAGCAAAGTCGTCCCGAGAAGTGAATCAACTGACTAGAAGATAACCAATTCACATGTTTATAGCTAGAGTAGCCACCACAACATATCTCTTGACATGAGCTCTTAGAAGTTTCGTTAGGTACCGTCTGTTTTGACATTTTTCATTTTGTTTCGCGTCTCCATTGTAGGAGATGCCTCGTCGCGGAGCTAGGAGGGTGGGCCGCGGCCGAGGTCGGGGCCCGAGGGACAGATGTGTCGGACTTGGAGTACTTACTACCCCTCCTCTTCTCCTGAGCATACCGTCTCCGGACCTCGTCCAACTGATTTGAGAGGTGGTTCGAGAAGAATTTCAGCTTCCACCCACGTCGCCACCCCCTCCCCCTTCCGAGCGTACGACAGGGGAGTTAGTGGTGGAACGAGATTTCCGCCGCCACACTAGGCGTGTTAGGGGAACTCAACGGAGACACGTGGCGTCCGCAGGATGGCCGTCACATTGTGCAGGGCCATCAGTGGCCTTTGGGGGCCCTCGACAGGGGCCAGTCGCCAGCACCGGACCCCCGCCTAGTCGACAGCAGGGACTCACTGAGGGTGGGAGTCGGGTTCCCCTCTGCTACCAGTGTGGCCAGCCGGGCCACATCAGGAGGGACTGCCCATCTAGGGCAGGAGGTCAGCAGATACTTCCCGTGCAGAGCACTGGAGGGCGCGCAGGAGGCCGCGGTTCCCAGGCACGAGGAGGAGGACAGCAGTCGCGAGGAGGGTACCGGCCAGCACCTACCCGTCCGACGCAGAGTGTGGCTGCTTCGTCCGCACCTAGAGTTGAGGGGCGTATCAACGCCCTAACACACAGGGACGCCAGAGCATCGGGATCCGTGGTAGCAGGTATGGTTTCAGTTTCTGGCAGACTCGTTTACACGCTTTTCGATTCCGGCGCTACGCACTCGTTTGTCGCAGCTAGTTTCGCAGTTAGTTTGGACCAGGATTATACACTGTTAGAGAATCCGTTCGTAATCAGAGAATCCGTTCGTAATCAGAGGTCCGAGTGGTCAGCTGTTTGTAGCTGAGGAGGTGTACACGGGTTGCGAGGTCAGCATCGTGGGACATAGCCTGCCAGCTGACCTGATTATGATACAGATGGAGGACTTTGGAGTGATTCTGGGGATGGATTGGCTGTCCGCTTACCACGCCTTGGTAGACTGTTTTGAGAGGAAGATTGTCTTCTCCATTCCGGAGTTACCTTCTTTCGAGTTTCACGGGCAGCCAGTGGACGGAGGTTTCAGGTGCATTTCGGCACTTCGGGCGGCGAGACTTTTGAGCCAGGGGTGTGAGGGCTTCCTAGCCTGTGTGGTGGCAGAGCCCAACCCTGTGGCAGACTTCCAGAGCATCCCGGTGGTCAGAGAGTTCCCCGACGTGTTTCCAGACGAGTTACCAGGACTACCGCCCGAGCGTGAGGTCGAGTTTGAGATCTCACTAGTACCAGGGACCAGCCCCATCTCCACCGCACCATACAGGATGGCACCGCTTGAGCTGCGAGAGCTCAAGTCCCAGTTGCAGGACCTTTTGGAAAAAGGTTTCGTGAGGCCCAGTGCGTCTCCCTGGGGAGCCCCGGTACTGTTTGTGAAGAAGAAGGATGGGACCCTACGCCTTTGTGTGGACTACCGACAGCTGAATAGGGTCACCATCAAGAACAGATATCCGCTGCCGAGGATCGACGTTTTGTTTGACCAGTTGCGGGGTGCCACGGTGTTTTCCAAGATAGACTTGAGGTCTGAATACCACCAGTTGAGGATCAGGGAGACCGACGTCTCCAAGACAGCCTTCCGCACCCGGTACGGACACTACGAGTTTTTGGTCATGCCGTTTGGGCTGACCAATGCCCCCGCTGCTTTCATGGACCTGATGAACAGGGTGTTTAGACCGTACTTGGATCAGTTAGTGGTGGTTTTCATAGATGATGTGCTCATCTATTCTAGAGATCGGACGCAGCACGGACATCACTTGCGGATGGTTCTGGACACTCTGAGACGAGGCAGGCTGTACGCCAAATACAGCAAGTGCGAGTTCTGGTTGAGGGAGGTGACCTTCTTGGGTCATGTGATATCTGGTGACGGCCTGGCGGTGGACCCCACCAGGGTCGAGGTAGTGCTCAGGTGGGAGAGACCGCATTCAGTCACTGAGATTCATAGTTTCCTGGGACTGGCAGGTTACTACAGACGGTTCATCAGGGGATTTTCACAGATTGCGCGTCCTATGACACAGTTGACCCGGAAGGACGTGCCTTTCGCTTGGACAGACGCCTGTGAGGCATCTTTTCTGGAGCTGAAGGAGAGGTTGACCTCGGCTCCCGTGCTCACCATCCCTGACAGTAGTGGCGGGTTCGTTGTGTACACGGACGCTTCCTTGTAGGGGTTAGGAGGTTTGCTCATGCAGAGGGGTCATGTTGTCGCTTACGCTTCGCGGCAACTGAAGCCCCATGAGCATACCTACCCTACCCATGACCTAGAGTTGGCAGCTGTTGTATTCGCGCTGAAGACCTGGAGGCACTACTTGTACGGTGAGACCTTCGAGATTTTTACAGATCACAAGAGCCTCAGATATCTTTTTGACCAGAAGGAGCTCAACATGAGACGGAGACGTTGGTTGGAGCTCCTGAAGGACTACGATTGCAGCATCTCCTACCACCCGGGAAAGGCCAATGTGGTGGCTGACGCCTTGAGCCGTAAGGCGCCCGCACGCTTGGCCAGTCTACAGTTACAGAGTTGGAGCCTTTTGGAGGAGGTGGGCAGTTGGCGACCTCTAGAGTTACGAGGATACTGTGGGGCAGTGGCGGTGACACGGCAGACCAGGCCAGAGCTGATAGACCGTATCATCACAGGACAGATGGCTGATCCGTACTTGCAGTCTTTGCGCGACAGAGTACTATCAGGGGACCCAGGGGACTTCTCTTTCACAGACCAGGTGTTACGCTTGAGGGGACGGTTGTGCGTTCCAAGAGACGAGGAGCTGTTGAGAGAGCTCCTGACTGAGGCACACGGTTCCAGATTCACCATACATCCCGGAAACACGGAAATGTACCATGACTTGAGACGCGAGTTTTGGTGGAGAGGGATGAAGCGGGATGTGGGTGAGTTCGTGCAGCAGTGCTTAGTGTGCCAGCAGGTGAAAGCCGAGCATCAGAGGCCTGCAGGGCCGCTTCAGCCGCTTCCAGTGCCAGAGTGGAAGTGGGAGAGCATCACCATGGACTTGGTGGTGGGCTTACCTGTTACCCAACGGGGACACGACGCAGTCTGGGTAATAGTGGATAGATTGACGAAGACGGCGCGATTCTTGCCGATCCGAGTCACTTTGGGACCAGCACAGTTGGCAGAGAGGTATATCCGTG
Source organism: Thalassia testudinum (assembly GCA_037157565.1). Taxonomy (NCBI): domain Eukaryota; kingdom Viridiplantae; phylum Streptophyta; class Magnoliopsida; order Alismatales; family Hydrocharitaceae; genus Thalassia; species Thalassia testudinum. The sequence continues at coordinate 43,935,337 of JAZHRO010000030.1, forward strand.
ATGTGGTACGACTACACGGAGTTCCGCGGGAGATCGTATCCGACCGGGATACCCGCTTTACGTCCCAGTTTTTGTTACCTGCAATTCTTGTTATATGATAAATGTTGTTCTACTGTTGTGGTGGTATCTACTGTAGTAGTTTCTTTCCTTACTGCTGTACTTCCTTACTGTTAGTTATATTCATGCTGAATGTGGTTTATTTTACTGCTCTTTTGATTACTTCCTCGTTGGACGACTAGGTCTTGGGATTAGTCGAGTCGGTCCGGTTCTCGTGTCTCGTAGGGACTCGGGAACCGGGTCGTTACAGTAGCTCTTCCCAGTACAGTGTACACGAGGGCCAACAAGTCGGTGCAGAGTGGCTAATCCTAACCCCAGGTCCCAACCCAAGGGCGACTAACTCCGCTCTACACTAAATAGGGGACAGTCACTCTCCTTGGTACTACGTACTTAAGGGCCAGCACACCTCCCCCCTTACATTCCCAAATCCATTCCATTCATTTCTAGGAGCTCCACTCCTAATTTTCCCGTCGGGCTCATGCTCATATTTCTCATACCATTCCGTACCAGGTTTCATCATCCACATTTCCATTCTCATGTTATGTATGTCCAACTCGTATTTCTATTATTCACGTTTCCATTCTCAAGGTATACACATGCAGCTCGTATTTCTATTATTCATGTTTCCATTTTCAAGGTATACACATGCAGCTCGTGTTATTTCGTTTAACGTATACAACAGGTAAGGTTACATGCAATTGTTTCACTAACACAGTTAATTTATATTTCACAGACAGTTATTTCTATCTACTCATTCAAGACTACAATTCAAACATCTGAATGAAGCCCTATAACAAGGAACGATCACAAGGGAGTAATTAGAATGGTATAGAAAGCCTTCTAATAAGTATAAGAACTCACAAGAAAAACATCGGTATCATATTTGCGTAAAACGGACCTCAAACGGACCCTAAACAGGTCAAAAACAGAGCTACTGACTCAAATCAGACATCTGGAATAACTTCCAGACATCTTAAAAGTGTCCAGGAATGCACCTCAAGCTCTGCATCCACCCCAGATGTCCAGGAACTCTTCTGGACCATCTGGACCCAACTTCAGTCGTCCGACCTCCTCTCCGGACGTCTGGAAGTGCTTCCAGCCATCTGGTAAGCCACCCAAACATCTGAAATGCGTGGGAGGGTGTGTCCCGCGCCTTCCCAAAGCAAATCCTGCACGCCACCACAAAATCTCCTCAAAATAAGTACGCAAAGTGTTCCTGCGGAGCGGCCTGCATGGCCGTATCCGCAAAGGGAACGTACCTTCGCGAAGCTCCCTCCTCAGACGTCTGGAGGCCTCAGACGTCTGGAAATGCCTCCAGACATCTACTTCACCGTGTGGACGTGACTCCAGACGTCTGATTCTCGGAAAAACCCAGAACCAGAACCTACTCCCGCTCGCTCCCGCCGCGCGGCCGCGGCTCGCCTCCTCTCCTGCAGCTCTGGCTGCAGCAGTGTCGGGGATATCTTCCCTGACGCACTCCTCCTCCCGCACGCGCCGCTCCGGCGATGAACCCTCCGGTGAGCTCCTACATGAGCTCGCAAGCTCAACTCCTCCTCATCGCCGCTCTCGCGCTCACTTGTTCGCGTTGGCTCTCTCGCTGGAGTGGAGAAGAAGAGAGGAAGGTGGCTGGTGTGGGGAGAACGAGAGAGGGGGAAGGGGTTTTATAAGGTGATGGGTTAGGGTTTGCTGGAGGCGTGGAGAGAGAGAAGGGAAGGAAAAAGAGAAGGTACTGTCTGCGTGCAACCCGCACGCAAACACGAGCTCATACCCAAAAATTTTGATTTCCAGACGTCTGAGGAAGTGTCCAGACATCTGACCAGACATCTGACCAACAGTCTAAATATCTTAAAAGACTCAGGACAGAACGGATCTTAACAGTAAGAGAAACTTAGGTTCAAATTTTCTCTTGAGTGCTCTGCTCTCTTAATCGGTCCATCACTAAGTGATGGTGAACACAGAGAGATTTAAAAAGGAATGGATATATATATATATAATCTAAGACTCTCAAAATTATTTAAATTTTATAAAAAAAATCATATTTACATAAATATCATAAAAATTTTGCTCTACTTTCACAAATGTCATAGAAAGGTTCACTCACATTTATGAAAATATAATTTTTTTACGATATTTAAATATATATAAATGTACGTTAATACGAAAGTTCATGTACTCCTTTCAACTAAATTGTATCGATGATATCTAGATATACATAAGTGATTTGGATTTTAAACTGAATTGGCATTGATGATATCTGTTTTATAAAAGGTGCATGAACTTTTGTGTGAAGTATTGAGTGTCTAAACGGCAATCCTTTAGGGCTAGTCTGCATGGAGGGATAAATTTCATGAGATAACTTTTTTGTAGATGGATTATCTTGCCTTTTTGTTTAGAAGTCATAAGGGTTATCCTAGTAGATTAACATGTAGCTGTTTAGAAAATTTTTGGGTTAACTTGTGAAAATACATGGGATAACTCACAAAAATAGCTTATCACACATCAACCTCAAAATAACTTATCCCGAGTTAAGTCCTCTTAACCCAGGTCAAAATATCCTTCTCACCAAATAAGGTTAGCCCTTATTTTGATTGATTACCCCCTTACCAAATTAGGCCTTAAGAAATCTTAAAAGTTTTTAAAGGCATTTATATATCTAAAAATAAGAGGGGGATTTTACATAAATGTCCCTATAAATTTTGAAAAAGACTCACATACCCCCAACTATTTCATATTTATATATATCCCCTTTATAATGATGTATATGCCCGCATAAATTTTAATTTATTAAATTTCATACCCTTAAGAAAAGTTTGTATTAAATATTAAAGAGTTTAAAAGAAAAAACCCTAACTTTGTTCACTTTTTTATTATTTAGTCCCCCTCCTCCAGTCCCTCTCCTTCCAACCCTCGCTAAGGCCGCAACAGCTTCGATGACCTCCTCGAGAGGGGATTGGGACGGGAAAGAGGATGTGGAGGAGCAGCAACTCCAACAACCTCTTTGGAAGGTGTGGAGGAGTCATTGAAAATGGAAAGGGGGTCTAAGGAGGGAGAATCAAGGAGAAGGGTAGACAGGAGGAGGAGGTGGGTTGGGGGGGAAGGTTTCAGGTGGAGGAGGTGATAGGTCGAGGACAGTGGGCATGAGCGAAGGAGGAGGAGGCACATCAATAGGGAAAGGGGTGTGGGAAAAGGAGGAGGGTGGTGGGTTGAGGAGCTATAGGCAATGGAGGAGTAGGTGGGTTGATCGAGGAGGGGGTGTTGGAGGAGGAGAAGCTATGGGTGGTGGAAAAGGAGGAGGTGCTCGGTGAGAGGATGGGGTGGGCGGAGGAGGATAGGTGGTGGGTGGGCAAAAATGCAAAATAACATCCTTTTTTATGCACCACTCCAAAACTAAATATCGCTAATAGTGATGTATGGTTGTATATTAAGAATCACTTATGACTCTAAGTGTATAACTGTAACGACCCGATTCCTGAATCCCTACGAGACACGAGAATCGGACCGACTCGACTAATCCCAAGACCCAGTCGTCCAACGAGAAGTAACCAAAAGAACAGTAAAATAAATCACATTCACCATGTATATAACTAGCAGTAACAAAATACAGCAGTAAAGAAAAGAAATACTATAATATGCACCACTACAACAGAGGGGAAATATACATGTACGTAACATAAAGTTTTCAATAGAGAAAGTACAGGGAGTATCAAAAAAAACTATTCACTACAGTGGAAGAAAAATACAAAAAGTACTACAGGTAACCCTACTGGACCCTACTAGTCTCAGTGTAACGAACGCAGCCTCAAGACGGTTTTTAAGACGTCTGGAACCCTTTCCAGATGTCTGGTATTTAATTTTTGCAGCGTACGGGGTTGCGTCTGCGCGCATGCGCGCGTAGACCTGCACCGCCGCTCTCTTCCCTCTTTTTCCCTCTCTCCTTCTGCAGGGCGCGGCACCTCTCTCTCTCTCCCCGCGCGGCCTTAAAAGGCCCCTCACCCTCTCCCTCACCCGCATCTCCTCCGTGTCCCTCTCCTTCTTCTCCCAACCAGTGCGAGAGCGCGAGCGAGCGGCGGCAGCAGCGGCCGCGGCAAGTGTGCGGGAGGAGGTGTTGCGCCAGGGACGAGACGCTCGACCGTGAGGGCTTGAGCTTGCCGGGGCAGCTAAAGCCAGCCGGCGGGGGAGCAGTGGGCGTGGGTTTCGCGGAGGGGCTGCTGCAGCTCGAGCTGCAGGCGGACGGGGCGCGGCGCGGCCGTGCGTCGCGGGCGGATGGCGAGTTAAGCTCTGATGCTGGAAATTTTTCCAGGATCAGACGTCTGGGCTTACAACCAGACGACGGTGAAGACGTCTGGAGGACTGCCCAGACGTCTGTCAGGTAAGATATTTCTACCATGCGGCCGTCCGCCACGCCTTCGTCTGCGACTCGTCGTACTGAGAATAGGTGTGGGTGCGTGCAGGTTCTGCTCGGGAGGGCGTGAGGGCTCGCCATCCCACGTGAATCGGACGTCTGGCCGTAGTGCCAGACGACGGGAAGGACTTCCAGACGTCCGGGGTGACCATCGGACGTATGGGAACTAAGCCAGACGCCCCCGCAGGCTTCTGGACGTCTGAGGGACCACACAGAATGAAGGTACGCTCTGACCCACATTTTAAGACGTCTGGAAGAGGTTCCAGAAGTCTGATGTTGGGCAGTTTCGTCGTTTTTGACCCGTTTAGGGCCCGTTCGGAGTCCATTTTCCGCGTTTCGAGTTGCGTTCTTTCCGGAATAAAAGCCTCTACCTGTTTACAATAATTATATACCGTTCTGAGAAACTCCTTGTATTTGATCCTCGTGTTAGGATCCCGTTCCATTGCAGTCTTGGGGATTGCGGAGGCGTGCGGGATTTCCGACTACGCCCCCAATACTCCCATTGTAACTAGTAGTGTGGCTTTTAATTTACTTAATCAAATTTGTTATAATTGTGGAATAATTAATAGAGTTTAGGGCACTGCATGAACCCTAGGACTGAGAAACTAGATTGAATGATAGATCCTAGGGTATTGCATGAAACCTAGGACTGGAAACTAGATTGAATGATAGATCCTAGGGTACGGCATGAATCCTAGGACTGAAAAACTAGTGATATGTATATAAATATTGCAGTCTTGGAAAGGTGGAAAGGAAATAATAGCTGCTTGTAAATTTATTTAACTGTTGCCTGTTATAAAGGAATAAATATGATTGAGAATATGGGTGGTATGAACATAAAACTGGAACAGTGAAACCTAAATGTGCTGAGTTAAAAGAGTTGGAACCCTACGGGGAATTAGTAGTAGAACTCCTAGAAAGAGAATGGATGGAACTGAGAAGGAAAGACGTGGAACTGTGTTGTCTCTTGGGTACGTGATACCAAAGAGAGCACACATTACCTCTTAGTGTAGAGGGGAGCTTGCCGCCCTCAGGTTGAGACCGGGGTGGGTTTGGCCACTATACACCGACTTGCTGGCCCTCGCGTACGCAGTACTGATGAGAGCTACTAGTGTAAGGAGAGCACTAGCTACCCCACGGGCCCCGGGGTTCTGCTAGCCTCCTACACCGACTTGTTAGGCCCACTGGGCAAACCAGGGTAGTCAGGCGAGGGTGCGCGGACTGTGGAGGGGTTGGACCCCTGTTACTGAGTGGGCTCTTCCCTAAACTGGTTCCATGATGTGCTTTGGGCGCACCCGTTAACGGAAACGACTGACCGCGTGCCAGTGTGGGGTAGCTACCCGTGTGCTTATCGCGTGTGCCGTAGTCACGATTACGTCTGTCAGCGACCTTGGGGTGGTTGACTGAGAGTAGGATCACCACGGGGGACTCTCCTGGCCAGGAGAGCACCACGTGCTACTTCTACTTTTCGGAAAATACTGCAATCAAGATCGTTCCCACGAGGAACATTCGAGATCAAGTGAAGGATCTGAGAAATAGATAAATTGTGAAATAATAAAAAGACGTAAATAAAGGAAGAAAGAAAATATAACAGCTACTGTACACTCTACTGCTTCTTTAGTTTTAGCTGTCACTCTACTCAGCGTTTCGCTGACGTGTTACACTCGTTACTTTTCAGGACCAGGTGTTGAGCAACCAGGGTCAGCGACAGCAGAGGACGCTGGGCCGAGTATGGTCCAGTAGAGTTACCGCAGTTCCTTTGTACCCCTTTTGTTCCACTGTAGTGAGTAGTTCTTGTTACTCTCTGTACTTCTTTACTTGTAGCTTCATGTTTTGTTATAATTGTTGTTCTACTGTTGTGGTGGTATATACTGTAGTAGTTCCTTTTCTTACTGCATTATTTTGTTACTGCTAGTTATATTCATGCTGAATGTGATTTATTTTACTGCTCTTTTGGTTACTTCCTCGTTGGAATACTAGGTATTGGGATTAGTCGAGTCGGTCCGGTTCTCGTGTCTTGTAGGGACTCAGGAATCGGGTCGTTACACCCAGCGTCCTCTGCAGCCGCTGACTCTGGTTGCTCAACACCTGATCCTGAAAAAGTAACGAGGGTGACACGTCAGCGAAACGCTGAGTAGAGTGGCAACTAAAAGCTAAAGAAGCAGTAGAGTGTACAGTAGCTTTTATATTTTACCTTCTTTATTAATGTCTTTCTATTTATTCACTATTGATTTATTTCTAAGGTCCTTCTCTTGATCTTAAATGTTCCTCATGGGAACAATCTTGATTATAGTTTTTTCCGAAAAGTAGAAGTAACACGTGGTGCTCTCCTAGCCGAGAGAGTCCCCCGTGGTGGTCCTACCCTCAGTCAACCACCTCAAGGTCGCTGATAAACGTAACGGTGACTACGGCACGCGCGATAAGCACACGGGTAGCTACCCCGCACTGGCACGCAGTCAATCGTTTCCGTTAACGGGTGTGCCCAAAGCACAGCACGGAACCAGTATATGGCAGAGCCCTCTCAGTAACAGGGGTCTAACCCCTCCACAGTCCGCGTACCCTCGCCTGACTACCCTGGTTTGCCCAGTGGGAGTAACAAGTCGGTGTAGGAGAGCTAGCAGAACCCCGGGGCCCGTGGGGCAGCTAGTGCTCTCCCTACACTAGTAGCTCTCCTTGGTACTGCGTACGCGAGGGCCAGCAAGTCGGTGTAAAGTGGCCAAGCCCACCCCGGTCGCAACCTGAGGGCGGCAAGCTCCCCTCTACACTAAGAGGTAATACGTGCTCTCTTTGGTTCCACGTACCCAAGAGACAACACACTTCCACGTTTTACTTTCTCAGTTCCATTCCATTCTCTTTCCAGGAGTTCTACTCCTAATTCCCCGTAGGGTTCATGTTCTTTTTGTTTGGCCATTTTGGGTTTCACCGTTCCAGCTTTATCTTTATATAACCCATGTTCTTAATCGTAATTATTCATTCATAATAGGCAGCTGTTAATCAATTTACAGGCAGTTATCATTTCCTTTCTACTTTTCCAAGACTGCAATATTTATATATTCAACTAGTTTTCCAGTCTTAGGATTCATTCCGTACCCTAGGATCTATCATTCAAATCTAGTTTTCCAATCCTAGGACTCATGCAATACCCTAGGATCTATCATTCAATCTAATTTCTCAGTCCTAGGGTTCATGCAATGCCCTAGACTATATTAATTGTTTCATAATTGTAACAAATTTTGTTAAATTAAAAAGTCACTCTACCAGTGAAACCGGGAGTACTGGGGTCGTGGTCGGTAATCCCACGCGCCTCCGCAACTCCCAAGCCTGCAACGGAACAGGGTCCTAACCACAAGGATCAATCACAAGGAGTTTCTCAAAACAGTATACAATTACTGTAAACGGATAGAGGAATTAATTCTGAAAAGAACGTAACTCGAAACACGGAAAATGGACTTCGAACAGGCCTAAACGGGTCAAAAACGACGAATCTGTCCAAAATCAGACGTCTAGAACCTCTTCCAGACGTCTTAAAAGGTGGATCAGGTCGTACCTCAGTCTGCGCAGTCCTTCAGACGTCAAGAAGCCCGCTGGAACGTCTGGCCTTGGTTTCCAGAAGTCCGATTGTCACCCCGGACGTCTGGAGGTTCTCTCTGTCGTCTGGCACTGTGGCCAGACGTCTAATTCACGTGGAATGGGGAGCCCTCGCGCCCTCCCGAGCAGAACCTGCGCGCACACACACACCTACTCTCAGCACGACGAAGTGCAGAAGGACGCGGCGGACGGCTGCATGGCCGTACACGCGTAAAAGGGAGAAGATAAGAAATATCGTACCTATCAGACGTCTGGACCGTCCTCCAGACGTCTTCGGCGTCGTCTGGACGTAAGTCTAGACGTCTGATTCTGGGAAATTTTCCCAGAATCAGGACTTGGTTCGCTCTCCGCCCGCGACGTACTGCCGCACCGCGCCCCGTCCGCCTGCTGCCCGAGCTGCGGCAGCCCCTCCGCAACACCCCACGCCCGTCGCTCCCCCGTCGACCGGCTCTAGCTGCCCTGGCAAGCTCGTACCCTCGCGGTCAAGCTTCTTCCTTCCTCTCGCAACCCTCCTTCCCGCACGCTCACCGCGGCCGCTGCTACCGCCGCTGCTCACTCGCCCGCTCGCGCTCTCACTGGCAGGGAGGAGGAGAGAAGAAAGGCGGAGGAGATGCGGGTGAGGGAGAGGGCAAGGGTTTATGTAAGGCAGCACGAGGAGAGAGAGAAGAGAAATGGCGCGTCTACAGGAAGAGAGAGGAAAAAGAAGACGAAGGCGGCGGGCGCAGTCTGCGTGCGCACGCGCGCAGACGCAACCCGGTACGTCGAAAAAATTTATTACCAGATGTCTGGGAAGGGTTCCAAACGTCTGGACAGACGTCTGGGTTACTTCCCAGACGTCTTAAAATCCGTATGATGCCACATTCGTAACAATAACTAAATATCACTGATGAATTTTAAGTATACAACTAATTGCGACATTAAACTTGTGACATTAAACTAAATATATAAATAGATATCACCAATAACTTTTAAGTGTATAACTAAATATCATTGATAATTTGTAAATAACTAAATATCAAGAATGATTTTGTATATATAATTAAATATCACCTAAAAGAGAGCACCAATGACATTTAGTTGTTCAAGGAATGCATGAAAAAGTGCATAAATCAAAGGTTAAATTCGATTGTCTTCACCTAGTTTAGGTTTAAAACCATTAGTTGTCAATATACTTAACTAATGGAAATACACATTAAAATGTGGAACCTTAAGGCTGAACTAAATAGGATATTATGATTTATCGGTAGATAAATTTTTAAACAAACTTGGTTTAAATATGGCTCGGGAAGTGGGTTACATGTGATGTATTTTATGTGAGAGTTGGAAGGTACAGTACATTTGTATTATTTTTAACATTGAGTTGGTTTTCTTTCCAAAAAAAATATTGTGTTCTGTTCTTTTAATTTTTGCTGGTAGTCTGATTAATAGTAAATTGAATGTGACATTTGAATTGATGTACTTTAAAAAAAGATTTCAATTTATTTTGGTTCTCTATTGCAGGTTATATTGCATCAAAAACCTCACCTGTCTATTTATAATCTCTGTCGGTTTGGTTTGGTAAGGTAAATAAATTTGTAGAATAAATATAAAAATAGAAAATGAATAGAATAAATAATTTAACTTATTTGAATATTTTAATAATTAAAGTTATTTCAAGAAAAAAGGCACAAGTGAAGAAAAAATTAAGTGACAAATTAAATATTTAATAAGATGAATTAAATCTGCTTACGTCACCAACCAAATAAGGTCGAACACTTTTCATCACATCCCATCAATCTCTTTTAACCCTCGTAATCAAATGGCTCCAATTTTATTGCAAAGGAAATTAATCCTTTCCTCTCATGGAGAAAAAGAAAAAAGGAAATTCCTTGAAATGGCAAACCCTAGCAAACAAGGAGGAGATGATGCGACTCCACCAAGCAATTTTCCTTGAGAAAGCAGAGCATCTAAACCGCCATATACGGTTCCATCAATTAGGCATATGGTCATCCTGTTTCCTGGAAGTGTTGGTAAAGACAGCATGGAATTAATGACATCACCGTCATATGTTGATCCAAATAACAATATAAATGGCAGGAAGATGCAACCCTTAAAAAGTGTTTGGTCAGGGATTGTTTGGAATGTGGATATGGTCGGCGATTACGGTGTGTCGGCAAAAATCTTGGTTGGATTTGGTGAAGTGGAGGTGCCAAATTAAGGACGAATGAGAACAATTAAAGGAAAGAGAGTAATAATGAGGAGAAAGCAAGAAAAAGATGAGAAATGTGTATGGACTAAAGTTGGAATAAGCACTCAAAAGGAAGGACACGTAACGTCATCTAACGCGATCCACTATATAGGTGTTTCCACGTACTTGCTTTCGCGGAAGCTACATGTCTTCTACAAAAGCTTATCTTACCCTTTGAGTTCTAGCCAAGCTTTGGATTGGTCTTAATTTTTACGGAAAGATATTGAAGGGCACATCCACCACAATTGCACTTCTTATGAAATCTATGAATTTTTGAAGTTTTCTGCAATTGAAAACTTCCTATTAATTCTCTTTCCTACGTCATTGGAATATATGGTCATATGCTATAGGAAAATATTTCACCATTAATGTATATACAAGTGTACGTGAATAAGATGGAAATACCAACCATTTTGATACCCATATGGCAAATAATAAACCGTCGTTGGGTCATCTCGCAATGTACAATTTTCAGCTTAAGCACTCATGGCAGGATTGTGCAAATTGTTTATCGATCGTAAGTTTTAGCAAGGAGAAGAATAATTCAAGGGGTTGTCCCCCCATGGTGAGCTTAAGGGTTAAATTTTCAATGTATTCCGGTGGGATTTTATTGTGAAGATTGATCAGTTGAGGTTGGACATTCGAAGAAACATTGCCTTTTATATTATCCATGCTCTATGGCATCACAGATGCAATGTCGTGATGGAGGATCTTAGGCCTTCTCCATTCATGGTAGTTGAGCATGCAAGGCATATGGCATCTTTTTACGACGCCTCCAAGCAGATTCGAGAGTGTCGTGTTTACACCATTCCACAAGTTCAGTCCCCACTTGTTGTGCCATCTATACATCCTCTAAATTCTCATTTAATTAAGGTGGATGGTGATGCTTTTTCAGTTGCAACAGCGATACTTCTAGATAGAGATGGCAATTGTCTTAGAAGTATAGCTTCTCAGGTTCCAGCAACTTCTAGAGATGAAGCTGAGATGTGGGCTATTCAAAAGCATTTTCTCTTGGCCTTAGATGCTAGCTTACGAGAGGTGGCATTCCTATCTGATGCCATCAACCCCGTAAGACAGATTTTTGGCCTACAATAGTAGAATTGGAGAAGTTGAAGTATTGTTCAAAATTGCTCCCAATTGTTAGCTTCTTCTGTTGGGTTCTCCTTGTTTAAGGTAAATAGATGTGATATCAGGTCAGCACATATGCTAGCTCGATTTTGTTTACGTTATAACTTCCAAAGAACTTGGACTCCTTCTCACCTTCCTTACATACTTTAAGGTTGCTTACTTTGATATTTCTCTGGCAAAAAGAAAGGGTTAAATTTTCAAATTATGGAGACAAACCTACAAAATTCTCCATAAGCACACAATGAGCTGTGAAATAATTATGTGAAAATGTATAAAAACTTCAAAAATGACATATTTTGCAATACATAGATGTAACAGAAATGGTCTCCATTGCACACATTTGTATTTAATGTGTGAATTTGTTAGGTGAGTCCTACACAAAAAGCAATGCAAGTACTTTGATGTGGTCAGACCCATTGCCATTCAAATAACCACTACCACTTGCGAATGAAAAAATGTCACGACCTGGTCCCAGGTCCCACAGGATCTGAGATCGGCTCGTTTCGATTAATCCCAAGACCCAGTCGTCCAACAAGAAATAACCAAATAGCATTCAACAAACCACAATCACATAAGTACAGTAGCTAAGTAGAAAGAAAATGACAACAAGGGAAAATGAACAGTAATATTATATGTCATAATATAGCCATCACAACAAAAACGAGTACATATAGTAAAAGGAAAAGCTATAGAAACTCACTACCTAACAGTAGAACTAAAACTAGGCTTGACTAAGCCCAGCGTCCTCAGCAGCTGGTAGCTCAGGCTGTTCAAATCCCTGACCTGTACAAAATTTATTTAACTGGAGTCAACTAACACTAAGTAGAGTGGTGGCTAAGAAGTAACATGCATTTAACAAGTAGTTAACATAAAATTTTTCATTTTCCAATTATATTATACATGTGGGTGCGTAGAGATCTCTAATTATGATTTATTAATTGATCTTCTTGTTCCCTGTAGGAACGATTTTGCTTGCAGCTTCCCGTGATATAGGATGCCCACGTGGCACTCTCCTGGCCGGGGGAGTCCCTCCGTGGTAATCCTATACTCGGTCTACCACCCCAATGTTACGATCGTGATGTAGCGGTGACTATGGCACACGTGATAAGTGCGCGAATAGCTACCCCGCACTGGTACGTGGTCAGTCGTTTCCGCTAGCGGGTACACCTCAATGTACAGTGCGGAACATTATAGGGCATTGCCCTCTCAGAACAGAATAGGGGTCTCACCCCTCCTCAGTCCGCATACCCTCGTTCGACTACCCCGGTTTGCCCAACAGGCTAACAAAAGTCTTTGTAAGGTAGTCATACCTAGCCCCGTGCCCCCTTGGACGGCTAGCTCTCCCCTACACTAAATAACTCACCTCGATACCACATACATGAGGGCTAGTAAGAGTCGCCGTAGAGTGGTCAAACCCACCCCAGGTCCCAACCCAAGGGCGGCAAGCTCCCCTCTACACTACAAGGGATAGTTGCTCTCTTCGGTACCATGTACACGAAGGTCATCTTACCTCCCTTAATAGCTACCCATGGGCAGCAATTTTCAGAACCATCCGGTTCTCCGTATTACGGTGTTCTTGTCTACATTCCCTGTGGGGTTCATACAGGAGTTCCTTTTTCACATTTAGGTTGGAATGCACGGAACAAACAGTTCAATTTCTATTTTATCACAGTAGGGGTCCATTTTAGATAAAACAGGCAGCTTTTGATTACTCAATCATTCACATATAATTTCCTCTAATCCTAGTGTTCATGTCATGACTTAGGGTTCAAGAATTTACTCTCGAGTATGCGTTTATTCCTTCCTAGGGCTCATCTCAAGTCCTAAGATTACTTACTTGCATGTATTATTTCAGAGATTTGAGGTTATAAGCACTCTACCTGGGTAACCGGGTGGAATGGGAGCTCGTACAGTAGCTCCCGACGTCTCCGCAGGTCCCGTACACCCGACGGACTGGAGACCTAAAACATGGATTGATGGGCCAAAAGGTTCAGAATGATACAAACAAGGTATCATTATACAGGGAAACTCATACGGAAAACAAAAATGGTTTGTTTGTGGAAAACCGATAGTATTAGGGCCTTGCACGGGCCCAAAAACACGCTGTCAGACAGAAATCAAACATCTGGGAAGGGTCCCAGACATCTTAAAACAATTCTTAGGGGTACCTCTCTCGGTGTTCCTCTATCAGATGTCTGGAACTCAATGCCGATGTCCAAGGGCTCCGGCAGACATCTGGGGGTGCTCCCGGACGTCTGAAACTGCCTCGATCCACTCTCTACCTTCTGACACATATGCGTACACTGTCAGGACTTTGTCAGAGAAAAAAATACGGAGAGTAGATCTCTACCAGACGTCTTGCTCTACCTTCGAACATCCGGTAAGATGCCTAGGTGTCCTTCCGGTGGTTTGATTCCGCGGAAAAATAACTTCCGCGGAACCACTCTGGCTTCCCTTGCCTGCAGGCGCTGTAGTAGAACGACGCAGCACCCTCTACTCTCGCGCTTACCCTCACTCTGGCTCTCCGCTCTTCACTCGCTCTCGCCCTCGTTCTTCTCTCTCGTCCGGCTACGGGGTGGGCAATGAAGAGGAGGAGAGGTTTATAAAGGGAGAGGAGGTGAGGGGGACGAGATGGCAAAGAGTGGCCTGGAGTGGCGTCGCAGGAGAAGGTGTGGTGAGATGCGGTGAGGGAGGAAGCATGGCGTACGTACGGTCTGCGTCAAAGAGAAAATGCATTTCCAGACGTCTGGTGAACATCCCAGACGTCCGGACAGATATCTGGTGAACATCCCAGACGTCTTAAATGACCAAAGGTTGGTGGGTCGTTTCAAAAAATCATCAATAAATTCTTATTTTGAATCAAAATGCACAAATAACTTTTGATTTTGAACTAAAGTACATCGGTAATTTTTTTGTTTTGCACCGATTTAATTTGGTTCTGAGCTAAAACACATCGGTGATTTTTTATTTTGCCTCGCTGTAATTTCGTTATGAACTCAAACGTAGCGACGCAATTTTGTTTTACACTGGTACATTTCGATTTAGAAGTGGGTTGGCTTTTTTAGCATAACTTGATTTTGCATCAGTATAATTTAATTTTGCCATATGCATTTTACTTTAAAAATAGTGGACTATTTTAACGATAGTAGACCCTACCACGTGATAATTTTTGTGTTACTTTTTTTAAAATATTTTAAATGCATCAATGTATTTTGTTAATGAGACACCCAAGCGGAAAGTCCTCACTTGTCTTTTGCGCTGCATGTGAGGGGGCTAAGAATGGTCCCTAACGCTATTACATAAATGCAATTTGTGGCGTACAATGTAATGTAAAAGTGCATGTGTCTCACTTCTCACGTGGGCACTCCCTCCATCCAGGTGAAATTCATTAATGGAATGCAATGATGTATTTAGAAAATCCTAAAAAATATAACGCAAATACTGCCATGTGGTGGGATTCACTGCTACTCAAAAACTCATCACCACTTTTAAATCAAATTGCATTGGTACAAAATCACAAATCACCAATACATTTTAATTAGGACCAAATTGCATCGGAACAAAACAAAAATCACTAATGCATTTTGGTTCAAAATAAAAAATTACCTATATTTCCATTCAGAATCAAAGATCATCTGTGTGTTTTCAATCAAAATAAAAAATTACCTGTATGTGTTCATTTGAAATAAAAAATCATCGATGATCTCTTCACTCTCAAGTAGTGGTGGTTGTTTGCATGGCGATAAACCTTCTCACATCATAGTGCTTACATTGTTTTTCGTGTGTGGAGTCCACTCAAGTAATTTACGCATTAAAAGTTAGTGTGCACATACCATGGGACCACATCCTTTACATCTATGAGTTGAGAATCACCTCCTTATTTAAATTTTTATATATTATCTCAGAAAAAAATCATTAAATTTGGATTTAATTCACATATCACGTGCATAGGCACACTACCTGCCTACCTTGACATTTAGAATTGTCGCTATTGATTCATATAAATGTCAAGATATGCATTGTTTGATGTGTATTCAACTTAAACTCGAGATCAAAGAAAGATAATGTCAAGCTAGAATACGTTTACGCCTAGTTTACTTGGGGGCCTAACCCCTCTTTACTTGAGGAGTTAACATCGGTTTACTTGACTACTTAATCCTCTATTTACTAGCTTGGATTTAGCAACTTTAACATAAGTTTGTCTGACGCTAATTTCAACTGGTGTTAGTCAAATTTGTGTTAAAATTCTATACTACTCATGTCATTGACACCTCTCATATTTTATACATCTAATACCACTACAAAATAAACACCATAAGGACTAACACAACAACTTAACATCAATTTAAATAAACACAAACTGATGCTAACACCATATAACAAGTAAACATAATTACATATTAACATCAATTTCATATTTCTTAATACTAATTTTTTAACTCCTCAAGTAAATTAATCCTAAAAAAACAAACATCATATTCTCCAAAGAATTTTCGATAGATTAAGGCATGTTTCATTGTGGAGCCAACGAGTCATCTGCACGCTAAAAGGAAAGCCGGGAGGCCTTCGATTTAAACCATATCCAAATCTTGGAAGAGGTGATGCATGTTAGTTTGCCAATACGGTATTCAAGGGCTAAGGACCGAGGCAGGTAGACGATGCGAACGTCGGCACAAACTTCCATAGGCAGTTAGCTTCGAATAAACAAATAGGTGCAATCGTTCATCCCTTTTTGCCCGCAGATAATCATAACCAGAGTAGGCACCTGATTAGGGATGGCATACCCTATGATATCGACAACCTTTTTCTTTACGCTCTGTTTGGTAGCCTTGTGTCGAGGGAATAACAGAAGGAATATTAAAGAAATAAAAATTTAAAGTTAAAAATTATAATTTATTCTGCTCTGTCGATCAGACATCTACGTTAAATTATGTTATCATATGATATTAATATTAATATACATTAAGATATATAATATATTTATTAAAATATATTCACCGTTCACAACAATGATCAATGTACCTACAATTACATTATAATATGAAAAAATTATCAATTAATATCACATCTATGTATCAATTATTTTATTTTATTATTTATTTTACCACTTAAACAAATATCGTACTGTATTTATCTTTATATTATTTTATCACAATGTAACTTTTATTTCTTGCGAGAAAAACCTTAGTGAAATTACTAGCATTGATTGTGACCATGCATTCGGTGCTTAATAGCACTTAGTGGACACAACTATTGTGTTATGCCACGTTGGGATGACACATTATGTGGCCTGTGGTGTTTCATATCCTCTTTCCTGCAATAATAGGTCATGTCAAATGTGACACATTAATATCATTGGTTTGGTGTCAATCTTCTATGATTTTAATATCTCATTGTAGTATAATATAGAGGAGCAATTACCAATTTAATATAATTTGTTACTCGAAAAATAAAAGTTTTCCCAGGTCGAACTCATGGAGTAAATTGTATTCTAGAAGTACAAAGTTTCTATTACAAAAGTGAAAAGAGAGAGAGAGATTTATTTTGTTGGTTTTTTCTTCTTCTCTTCTTTCTCGGATCTTCTTCCTTGATCTTCACTTTTCTTCTTTCTTTAGAGCTTCTATTTCTTCTCTTCTTCTTTCAGCTTTGTCTTCCTTGCGCTTCTCGTCTTCTTCTTCAGCTTCTCTTTTTCTTCTTCCTCTGTGAGGTGCCTGCTCTTCTTTCCTCCTCTTCCTCTGCAAAGCGTCGTCTGATTTTCCAATCAGACGACTTAAGTCGCCGCTGATACAGTGCTGCTTGGTGCTCCTCCTTCTTCTTCCTTCAGTCTTTCTTCGTCGGCCTTCTTCTTCTCTGCCTCGCTTTTCTTCAAGCAGCCACAGCTCTGGCTGCTCCTTTCTTCTTTCTCTTCTCCTTCTTCCTCTGCAGTCTGCCCTCTCTTCTTCTTCTTCCTCTGTGCCTGCACACTCACAGATTGGTCAGGGCAAAAACCTACTCTACCCTCTCCCGCGTCTCTCTCTCTCAGATTCCGCTCGTAGGATAGCTCTCCCAGAGCTGCCGGGTATTCGGGTATGGGTCGTGCCCGGGTCCAGGCCCACCGGCGTGCGGTGGTGGGCGAGGAGTGCAGGTCCGGTAAACAGGTCGGGCCAGGTCCGCGGGGGGGGGGGGTGATCGCAGACGAGGCCGGGTGAGAGGGACCTCACCCCGTGTACTGAGGCGATAAGCTTATTTCACAAAAATAATTTAAACCGGTGCGGCGCTTTGAAATCCCACGATGTAGGACTAAATTTTGTCCCTCGCTTGCGCGTGCCCGCAGGAAGGCGCGACCTGGCTTCAGCAGCAATGCACTTATTTCTCTTCGCAGATCTGCTCCTTGCCTTTGCTCAAGTCCCCCCCGCTTCGCCTCAGCTGGGATCCTATTGCTGCAGGGCCTGGAGCTTGCTTGGAAGCTCCTCGCCTTGTCGCCAATGGCGGCCGGGGCTGCAGACCTGCCAAACACAAACAGGGCCTCTCGGCCTAATCAGACTACAGGGTGACCTTCGCCGTGGCACGGCGAAGGTAATGCAGGGGGTAGCAGGTTGTGGGGCGGTGTCTGGCGGCGGCCCTAGGTCGGACTGCGACCGGAAAAATGGGTTTGTTCGGTGGAGTGTGGTGGGGCGGTGGAGCGATAATGGGTGAGCGGAGGTTGCTCAGTGTGGTGAGGTGGAGGTTCTGTGAGGGTCGGCGAGGCGTATGGGGCTGCGAAGCGATGGGAACGTCTCGCCGAAGGGTGGCCGGAGATGGAGAAGGTGAGGGTGATTAGGTGCGGTCGAAGGGTGGTTGAGCAAATTAAAATAGGGAAAAGAAAGAGGGGAGGAAAGGGAAGAACTGTACCTACTTGGAGGGACGAGGGGGACCGGAGCAGGGCAACAGTCGTATCGACTGTTGCCGGAGAAGAAGGTGCCCAGAGAGAAGGGGCGGCGGCGAGGAGAGAGTGGGAGAGCGCGCGATGGGTACGGCGCGACGCAGGAAGAGCGGGTGAAGGCAGCTCTGCTGCTGGTAGTGCGGTAGAGCGACGAGGAGGAGGAGGAAGAACCGCCGGAGCAGGGGGGGCTTCTGCCAGAGTGGGAAGAGAGGGAAGAGGAGGGGTTTTCTCCGTCAGAACCGAGCTGCTGAGTTCGGTGGACGGGGGTAGTTTTTATAGAGGTGGAATCAAAGAGGACGGAGGGAGGCGACGTGCCTCCCTCGTCGAAGGATGGACGGACTGCCACCCATACCTTCCGCGCGTTCGCACGGAAGGTGTGGGCGATGGCAGAGAGCGTGGAGCTGTCCCTGCGACAGCAGACGTCGTAGGGAACACCAAGTTGACTTGGCAGAGGGTCTCCCTCACCCTACGCGGCGCCATGCTCCGCCGAAGCATGGCGCTGCTCAAGGTTTGCAGGGAGGACCCCAATGTAAAGAAGAAGAAGAGTTAGGGGCCAAAATGTGAGGGTTTCAAAAGTTGAGATCTAAAAAGTAATAGATGAGGACCAAAATGTAAAGTTGGTCAAGAAGGTCTCTTCTTAGGCTCATGTTTTTATACATGGCTAATTAGGTCCTAAGGATTCTGATGGTGAATTTTATTTCTAGATCAAACCTTGTTTGGCCGATCAATTTACGTAAAAAACCTAAATTAAGTTATTAATTGGGCATGGTTCTCAATGTAGGTCAAAATGGATTCCTAAGGCCAAATTGGAGGTTCTAAACCCTAGAGATTATTTTTCTATGAATTTTAGAGGGTTTGTTTGATTTTTTCTTTGCCTCTAACTTCGTGAATTAGAGTGGATTTATTTTAGGATTACAGATTGTCATTTAATTCCTTGGAGTTGCTATAGCCCTTATCAGATCAGATTATCCCACTTTCCTACTTATTAGGTTAGTTTCACCTATGTTTGGACCCTGAGTTACCCTGTTTGCAGATTGTGTTGGTAAAATTGCATTTTTACCCCTTATGACTTGTTTTCTTCTTAAACTCAGAATTCTCTGAGTTAAGCCTTTCCTTGAGTTATGTAAGAGCTTTTATCTTCTGTATTAGGTCAAAATGAGCTAGTTATGGCTCATAATGAGGTTCTCATCAATCATACATATCATATTTTACGTAAGTCCTTTGTGTTCAAAATATACGAAGCATTGTACATGTATCATTGTATTATCGAAAAGAAGTTGGTGATTTCATGTAAAAATGTCAACTTTTAGCTGTTTAGAGGAATGTCCTCTGGACCATCGGTTGATGAGATTATTTTGAAATGGAGTTATTCGATTACTAGTTAAGCCCTCTAAGAATATTAAGGCCCCTGTTTGTTAGCTCCACCGAAGCCATGAAATATCTGGTTTTCTCTGATGGCTCTTTCTTACTATAGATCACAGAATCCGTGGCTTTAATTTGTCCATAGGTGTTGATCCAAGCCCCTACTAAGTCCCAAACCCCCTAGGACGCTCAAGGATGTGAAGACGTTATTTCTCAATTCTCTTCGCTAACCTCTTCTTTTGTGCTTTTTCGCAGAAGAACCAACCAAGTTAGCTGAATTCATGGCCTGCTTCTTATTGATATCAGGGGTGGGCTTTGATTAATTTGGATGGATTCAACTATTTGGTTCAATTCGTATTCAATTTAGGTTGATAAAATAGCTACCTATGATCCAATCAAATTAGATGAGATTTGGGTCAATTTCGATTAGGTCAAAGGAGAGTATTTTTTTTTCTTTTTTACAAAATGCTCTACAACATAATTGCAAGTAAAAGCATCATTCATCTTATAAAAAAATAAATATCATCTATAATTATAATAAAAAATCTCCTAAAAATGTTGCAATATCTTTTCAAATCAATTCACCAATATATTTTGTTTCCAGTCAGGTGAGTGGGTGTGACCTATAGGTCACCCAATGTTTAGATAAGTTGAGTTATATATGCTGGACCCATCAATAAACCCAATATTCATATATATTTTACGATTTGGATTTTAATTCTCCTTATAACCCAAATCAAATGATCTATTTTTAACTATTTAAATAGATTGCTTAGGTTAGACTCGAATAACACCCATTCTGTCGTTGCTCCAAGCTACGCTCCATGTACGATAACACTTTAAACTCATTGCTGGAAGAGACTACGAAGCTTATGATGCCAGATGATCTCGAAGTCTCTTATATACGGTTAACGTGAATACTTTTTGTTTTCTTTTCTACCTAGACTAATCTCACATATGTAGTCTTTACTTTTACTTATTAGTCTTTTTTTTGGTAATACGCCTCAAGTCGTAGTCAGTTGTTGTGTTTTGAATTACCCAGCAAGTTCTAGTCCAGTTCCCATCCTTAGTTTTGTCTTAATAAATTCTCCTGTTTTCTTAAAAAAAATAATAACAATCATGTGAAAGCCATATAATTATATATGGATTATTTTTTTTACATTTTAAAAAAATCTACCAAGACTTTATTTCTCATGTATTTGATATAATTATTTTTTTATCATATCTTTTAACATTTCAAGTCAACTTAGGTTGCGTTTGACTGGAGATAGTGCTATTCCGAGATAAAATTAAAGTAGAATAAATATAAGAAGGTGTTTGGTTGATAGATTTGTAACGATTGGTATGTTAGTTTTATAAGAGAGGAGATATAGTTAGTGAATTTTGATGTGATAAATTTTAATTATTAGGTAATTTTTTTTTAAGTTATATGTGAGAAGAGAATATTAATGGGCTTCAAAATCTATGTAAACATATTTTTTTATGGTGCCTCATATCCCGTGCACCCCACACCCAAATTCCCTCCTAACCCCAAATCTGACGGCAAGCCGACTGTCAAATGCAGCGTTTGGGTTTAGATAACGCAACTTCCATAACCTCATTTTTAAAATTTATCATATGTATAGCTTTTGTGAGGGAGATTTTGGAGGGAGATCAGGAAAGTTGCCAAGCAAAAGTTAGCTTCTTAAAAAGTCTTCTTGATCTCCTTTGTAATTTTACCTTTTGAAAGATAAAAAAAATAAATCTAAGCAAATTAAGTTGAGGATTTCTGTACAATACTAATCCTATAGCTGCAATACCTTGCCAATATCATTCAAATAAACATGTCAATATCCTAACCAAATTCCAAAAATTTAAGCAGAAAGTAATCCCATAGATTGCAGCCTTTCCTTGTATTTACACTACACGAACTAACCTTTTTTTTCTATCTCAATACATTTAACCACAACATAGAAAAGGAGGATTTTGTTTTAAACACATGTATAATTTGCATGCCCAATTAGGAATGTTTCTATCAGTTACCATCCTTTGGAAGTATTTGTCAAGGCCTTGTTTGGTGGTGGGATTTGAGAGTTGTTTACATCGTGGGTCATTTTTGTTAAAGTTGTTTCAACCAGTTCAATATAAATTCTAACATGATTACTTTCAATCATTTCAATCAAATCACAATAACTTTCACTTTAAATTTTACTATTAATCAAATACCCACTACATCATCCACTTACACTTCTAATATTAAAAAAATACATATTAATATTCTTCACTCTCACTTCTATTATTAAACAAATATCCACTGTAACATCGCATTGTTATAACAACCATTTTATTCTCTCATTTAACCCTCCCCTTATTCCACCGTTCAAACAAACACCCATCTCCACTTATCGTATTTTAACTCATCCGTACAATATTTCATCCTACCTCTAAATGAGCCATGAGACATCTTTGTCTATCCATTACAAGAAAAGATACCTTTTCTTAACATTTATTTTCCTAAACATCCAAATAAATATAATGCTATTAAGAAGTTTAAGCAAATAATCATCAAGTTCATCAATAATAACGTATCCTTTCGAAACATCTAGCCTCATGTCCTTTTGTGACATTCGGTTTAAACATCTTAAACTAATATATCACAGTAGATCTAATATTAATATTTATTTTGATTAAATGTCAGGGCAGCATTAAATTATCGGAACGTTTATAAATGCCAAGAGAAATAAATCTTCTTCTTCTTCTTCTTCTTTTCTTCTTCTTTGTGGTGATCAGCATTCACGAGGCAATATTCCTTGTTTACTATCAAATTCCAGGGATAATTAATCTCTGAGGTACACTGCCAGCTGGGACGTTCCTAAAACGATATCCATAACTCACACTCTCGTTCTCCTGTAGCGTCGAGAGAGAGCGATAAGCGACAATTACTGCACTTTCTCCAAATCGCAAACGTGGCAATCAAATTAAACAGCCCCCAATAGTCGCTTCCCATCGCCAAACAGAACACCTACATGTAAACGCCGCAAATGAAAACTAAACTACAAAGTTTTCTTTCCATTCTTTCCCTCTCTTGGCCCTATTAACGCCGCAAATGAAACATTAGAAACTGCAAGGTTCCCCTTCCAACCCCCACCCCACAACTCCACTACAACACTATATGTAACCCCCCAATCCGTCACTACTACTCTATATATATATGCCCCCTCAATTTCTCTCACCGTATCCCCACCAATTCTTCACAAATCCCACGAACCCCCCTCCCGCCATGGCATCCCCAAGCCTCCACGTGGTGAATCCAACGCTGCCCTTCTCCCCATACTCAACCACAGCCCACCTCCTCCTTTGCCACTCCCCACCAAGGCCCAGCTCCGTCGCCATCCGCCGCGCCTCCTCCGCCGACTCCCTCTTCACCCACCGCAGGCTTCCGCCTTGCTTCGCGAAAGAAACACGAGAAGGTGCCCCCAAACCCTCGTGGAATCCCCTCCAACGAACAGCAGCCGCCATGCTGGACGATATCGAAGAGGTGGTAAGTAACAGTACATAACAGCAGCCAACCCAAAACCAATTAGAACGTCGCAGATTGGAGACACGTGTACCAGGTAGATCTTAAATATTGTGTTTCCGAAAGCAGGGAGGTGGCATGTTACAATATATGTAAGAGCATCCAATCCAACTCAAAACCAATATGCAAAAATACCACGGGTGCACCCGAAGTTATTTTGGCAGATCTCAATCGTAATTTTTCCAAAATGACCATATTTCTTGAATGCATGCGTCTGTGTATTGCTATATTTAATGATATTTCCTAGGGTGGCCAAATTTGAATGACAGGTTATCCGCAACGGCCTCGAGCGTGGGCGCCAACTGCAACGGACCAGCGACCCGGAGGTGCAGCTCGCCGGGAACTTCGCGCCGGTGCCCGAGCAACCGGTCCGCCACGGCCTCCCCGTCGAGGGCTGCATCCCCGAGGCCCTCTCCGGGGTCTACGTCCGCAACGGAGCCAACCCCTTCTTCCCACCGGTTGCCGGGCACCACTTCTTCGACGGGGACGGCATGATCCACGCCGTCACGCTCCGCGGGGGCAGTGCCAGCTACGCGTGCCGGTTCACCGAGACGGAGAGGCTCGTGCAGGAGCGGGCGGCGGGGAGGCCGCTCTTCCCCAAGGCCATAGGGGAGTTGCGCGGCCTCTCCGGGATAGCAAGGTTGATGCTGTTCTGTTCGAAGGGACTGTTCGGCCTCGTCGACGGGGCGCACGGGACAGGTGCCGCGAACGTGGGGCTCGCTTATTTCAACGGCCGCCTTCTCGCGATGTCCGAGGACGACCTCCCATATCACGTCCGTGTTTCCCCCAATGGGGACCTGAGGACGGTCGGGAGGTAAAAATATGCATGTTCTACGAGAGCATCCAGCTCAAAGTTCATGAAGCCCGAATTCAGACATGTAGTTAAGTTTTGTAGTCATACCTGACGATGCGGGGCCATTCATTGCAGATATAACTTTGAGGGACAGCTGAGTCCCTCGATGATCGCGCACCCGAAGATCGACCCGGTATCAGGCGAGATGTTCGCCTTGAGCTACGATGTCATTCGACAGCCATACCTCAAGTACTTCTGGTTCGCCCCTGACGGCACAAAGTCGCCGGACGTCGTGATCCCCCTCGACGAGCCTACTATGATGCACGACTTCGCCATGACCGAGAATCACATCGTAATCCCCGATCAGCAAGTTGTGTTCAAGTTACAGGAGATGGTTCGAGGCGGCTCGCCGGTGGTGTACGACAAGGACAAGACGGTTCGATTCGGCGTGCTGCCGAAGTACGCCGCCACGGCGGCGGAGATGCGGTGGGTCGAGGTCCCCGGTTGCTTTTGTTTCCACCTTTGGAACGCGTGGGAGGAGCCCGATTCCGACGAGGTCGTGGTGATCGGCTCGTGCATGACGCCGCCGGATGCGGTGTTCAACGACAGAGAGGAGCCGCTCCGGTGCGTTCTCTCGGAAATCCGACTCAAAAGGGTGACCGGGCGGTCCACACGGCGGGCCATCCTTCGCCCCGAGGACCTAGTCAACCTCGAGGTGGGGATGGTGAACCGGAACCTTTTGGGGAGGAAAACCCGGTTTGCCTACCTGGCCATTGCCGAGCCTTGGCCTAGGGTCTCCGGATTCGCAAAGGTCGACCTCTTTACTGGGGAAGCTGTGAGGTTTCTTCTAGGAGAGCGACGGTACGGCGGCGAACCGTGCTTCGTACCGTCGCCATCATCATCTTTCGAGGACGATGGTTATGTTCTCACATTTACGCACGACGAGGAGACGGGGAAGTCCGAGCTAGTAATCGTTAATGCGGCCGACATGCGAGAGGCGGCGACGGTCAAGCTACCGTCTAGGGTGCCCTATGGATTACATGGAACATTCATACGCTCGAAGGATTTGGAGTTGCAAGCTTAACCAATACTTTGGAGTTTACCTGTAACAAATCTAAATTACTGTAATTAATGGCATCACTTATGTAACAAAACGTTTTTCTCTCTGCTACCTTAATTTCTTTGTTGCGTGTTATGATGACCACAATCGGTGAATGGCTCTTTTTTTACCAAAGAGGGCTTTTAACCTGCGGAAGAGCTGGTTAGTACAAGCTTCCATCATGAAGAGGACAGGGCTTTAAGAAAAGAGGAGACAAAAATGGATCACTTTAATTAATAATTTTATATATCATTCTATCCTATGACATCACTATTAATATATATTAAAATAAATCTACTATAATGTAATTTTATTTATTTAAATATATTTATAATATCATGTCAATTTATTTATGTCTGTATTTTAATATTAAATAAATATTCATTAATATTACATACTATTATCAATTATTTTATTTTAAAATAATTCTTGTCCCGCTGTTAAATTCAACCTACAGTACAGGTAATGACTACTTCAGAATGTAATATCTGTCGTGATGTTGACAGGAAGAATGATGCCCTGTGTAGGATCCTGCGAAAATGAGAGGCAAATAGATTCTTTATTAATTAATTAATTAATCGCCGTCACGAACCTGCAATCATTGCATGCATGCGCGGAAAATGTGCATTTCACTTGACACGCTCCTGTATATCCTAAATTGTAGGAAGTCTCCACAGGGTACTCTTCTACGAAACTCCTCCCCCGGTTTTTTTAGCTAAAATGTACAAAAATCAGTACGCTTTGTTGACGTGGTAAAAGGGATTGCCCATCAGCGTAAAATAATTTTAGAATAATTTTATATTGTGTAAAACAATTACGAAAAATAACTTTTTATTCATATAAATAGATTTTAAAAGGTTTTATGTTAACGTAAAATAATTTATGATGATTTTATATTGATGTAAAATGGCTATGAAATAATTTTACATCATCATAAAGTGATTTTAAATGATTTTATGTAATATAAAATATTTAACGATAATTTTACATCGATATATCAAGTCAATTCATTTCAAAATATGTCAATTTTTATATTTTTCTATCAACATTCTTTTTGTTATATTTCTCAAAAATTGAAGATCCCTTATCTATACATGATCGTTTACAAATATCACGCTTTCTTGTTTTAATCTTTTGCCATTCTGAACGTGGATAATCTTGAGGTACGTAAGGATGTCATCGAAAGTATACTTTGTATGACCTATAAAATTCTTAAAATTATCGGTGATCGAACTTACCGCTGCAACATGTTTGAGTAATTCACCAAGTTCCGGACGTTGTAACCAAATTCTAATGCCATCCTTATAATTTAAATTAATGCATCAATTTGGTCCGTGATCACATAAAATACATTATTATAGCACACGGATAAATATACAGGATAGACCAACGATCGAAGTTGGAAGGATGACTATGTATATTCTTATGTGGTCCACCACCGTGTCTTATTTGAAGCGAATGTTTCTCACTGGTCCAGGTTTAGCCTCCAAGGGTACATGCAAACATCGATTATTAAAAGGTCGTGAGTATGGGATCGTGCATTTCAGCATATTTTACAACACATGATCAAAATTAATCGATTAAAAATCAAAATCAATCGATTGAAAATGAAAATTAATCGATTGAAAATTAAGTAGATCAAAATAAACGGTTAAAATAATTTTCAACTACACCAATTGAAAATCAAAATACACCAATTTAAAATGAAAATGTACCGATGTATTTTAACTTTCTATTGTTGGTAAATAGTTTTCACTTATGAGAAGTGATTTTTCACTTAAAAAATAATTTTTCATCAATGGAAAGTGATTTTCATCGATGAAAAATTAAAATACACCAGTTGAAATCACATTCTCATTTTGTGCATTGTAAACACGTTGTAACATACATTTTTTTAATTTTTCACATCTTAAAGCTAGAATGTATGAAGAAGATTAACATGACCTACCATGGCTAGTTGGAATGAACTAAATATCATTATAGGACACTGTTAACCCAACATAAAGGGAAAAAAGAAAATCAAACATCCGCCTCCCTCCTCCAATTTAAGTAATCAAATGTAGGATAGAATCAGAAAAATTAGCAAAGAGGGGTCGACAATATAATATCTTTTAAAATAAATAAATGAGAGATAAATTATTTGTATCTATTTTTTAAAATAAAAAATAACCTCTTAACCTTTATTTAAATAAAAAATCATCATTCAAAATATTTACTAAAAGGGTATTCTACAGGTTAATAATAAAATCAAGTAAATATGCACTTATTACCTATAATAATTAAAATTAGTAAAAAATTTATTTTGCTACAGAGAAGTTGGATTTCTCATAAAAAAGTAATTGTTTGAATTTTATATGTCATTTGTTTAGAAAGATATTATTTTATGACTATATAAATGAAAATTTTGAAACTATGAAAACTTTTGACTAAACTTAAAGGATAACATTAATTCATAAAGATAGTATAGTAATAAGAAAAATATTTCATGAGAATCTAGAAATATTACATGAAAAGTCTAATTAATTTATTATCATGTTTAAAAAAAAGATGTTAGTTATATTTCATGTATATGTGTTAATTAATTAATTAAAAGATATCAACTATAATTGAATGTTAAATGTATTTATTATAAATAAAAATTTAAAGATATCTATATTTCTCATATTGGATATATTTTTCTTAATTAAATTAAATATTTTCAATCTTTTTTAATACATAGACAAATATGCAAAGGTACCCACCCCGTCCCCCCCTCCCCACACACCCCCACCCCCACCCACGGCCCCATGCTTCTCTAATAAAAGTCATCGTAATACATCGAATAGAAGATGGGATATCGCATCATAAAAAGATGGATTCTTCGTGAATAAACGTGGGTGCGAAGGGGCAATACTTATCTTATTCCTCCTTATTCTATTTATTATCCTGTTTGTAATTTTGGTTTTCTTCACTTACGTTTTCAGATTTATGGAATCTTCACGGGTTTCTTTTCTTTATGCACGTCTCATAGATTTGCTACCTTAATTTTTTCTATATGATAATGTATTTGTAAAAAGCATGTTCAACTTGGATGTTGTGCTTTAAAATGTTACCTCAATTTTGTTTGCAAAATATATGTTTTCAAGTTCAGTTACCATGTATGTACGAGTGCATGCTGAGGTCTTTATCATATGGATTATCTTGTTTGGATCTTACTTTGGAAAGAAGAAATGCGAAATGGAAACATATTAATGTTATGATTTGCTTAAATGACGTCTTATTTCATGCATATGATAACTTCTATTTTACAAGAGGTTAATTAGGTATTGCGTTAATTTTGGGAGTCCAATTGCATCAACTGGAATGCAATTGATATATGGTAATGTAGGAATTTGTGATAAAATCAGTGAGATTCAGTAAAGATTTTTAGCCCCATATTAGAAGTAGACGGACTTCTTTATAGGTGTAAAAGGCTTCTTCTTCAAATGACTTATGTAACAAAAAGTGACAGGTGGAACTGGAGACCATACACGCGTGCCTTACACCGACCCAAGTTGGGCTTGGATGAGAATCAATTTGGAACTTAGAACTTCTCTTCTTTTACAATGGATTTTTAATCTCATGATTTTAACTTAGATTGCCAATCAAAAGGAAAAATTAGTTAATCAATTATTTTGATCGATCAATGAGTTAAGTTTGGTTAATCAATTGGTTTCATCAACGAAAAAGTCAAGTTGGAGCGAAAAATTGACTTCGATCGATTAATGGGACTAAATTAGTCAATCAATTATCGTATTTACATAAAACAGAAATTTTCATAAACGTTGGAGTTGAGGACCATGCACGCATGCCTCGCCCCGGCCCAGTCTAAGCTTGGATGAAAATCAATTTGGAACTTAGAACTTGTCTTCTTTCGGTACGAATTTTTAATCTCATGATTTTAACTTCGATTTTCGATCAAAAGATAAAATTAGTTGATCAATTATTTTGATCGATCAATGAGTTAAGTTTGGTCAATCAATTGGTTCAAGTTTAATCGATAAATTAATTTTGATTGATTAATGGAACTAAATTTGTCAATCAATTATCGTATTTACATAAAACGAAAATTTTCATAAACGTTGGGTCATGGATTCTATATAAGGGTCACGAGGAAACTCTCATTTGACACGAAATAAGAGCAAAAAAGCTCTCCACTCTCTCTCTTTCCCTCTCTCGTTCTTATCTCTTCTTGGTGCATTAGTTTAATGTAAGATTGGTAGAAAATTCTTCAATCAAATTTGTCGATTTTACACAAGAGTTGAGAGTAATCCACAAGAGGTTTTTGATTAATCAAACCATTAAATTGGTAGATTAATCAGGAATTTGGTCGATCAACCAAATTGCCTTAGCTTCATTTTCCTTAGATGGTTTTCAATAATATCTAATATTGGAGTGCGTCGAATGTTGGAGGTGGATCGTCGTATCTTAGGAGGAGTTTGTCAGACCCTGACGCATCGGTATTATAGGAGACAATACCTTATCTAAGAGAAGTCCTTAATGGATGCTTCGATCATTATAATTTATAACATTTCTTCATTTTGTTTATTTATACTATTACATATTTTTTGTTCTTTATTTTATTCTGAATCTTGCAAAATTATGTTTAACTTACTTGATTTAATATTTTTATTTAAGCAAATTAGTTGAAAATGTATATACATTTATTTATTTATTTCCTATATGTAATTATTTTAACATATTGAACTCTAGATTCCTACCTTATCTTTGTCCCATTGCTTTTATTGGTATGAAATAACACTCTCTTGAAGCTTTGTTCTTTTGAAAAATATTGATGTTTCATTCAAATCAATCATTGTACTAAACATGAATAGCAATTAAAAGGAGAGGAGTCTCGAGGGAATAGAATTGGGCTTTTTCTTCTTGGTTGATCAAATGAGTGGGCACCAAACTTATTGAAATACCTTTGGTGATAACAAATAAGAGAACCATTCTCTGTTTGTCCAACCCCAAGAAAAGTTTGGCTTGATGATCAATAGAAGGATCTCGATGGCTTGATAACCAAGCTTAATTTTCGTATTCTCTTTATCTACTCCTCTAGCACAAAAGGAAGGAAGCACA
Organism: Thalassia testudinum; assembly: GCA_037157565.1. NCBI lineage: Eukaryota > Viridiplantae > Streptophyta > Magnoliopsida > Alismatales > Hydrocharitaceae > Thalassia > Thalassia testudinum. The sequence continues at coordinate 43,965,550 of JAZHRO010000030.1, forward strand.
AAGGACTCCTCATCCATAGTTCATAGTCATCCTTCAATTTACACCTATGAAAGATTTATATCGAGAAATCTCATTTACAATGAAATCAAACCAAAGCCTCAAAGGAGTATAATGTCTATTTCCTTCTACTCATATATGAACAAGCATCTTAACCAACCATACTGAAGTTTTTGTCCCTACCAGGAGAGGGTGACGTAATAATTGCGGAAATAAAATATAAACAATCTCACAAAATGTAATCACACAAAGTATTTTTAGGTGGAAACCTAAACCGGGTGAAAACCACCACCTAACCCTTTCGAGTTAGGATTTTCCGATCAACCAAGTTGATCAAAATCCACTAAACCGAATCACTTTAAAACGAGGGTGATTTAACCTCAATTACAACCACGCTACTTAGACGATGGTAGCGTACCTCAACCCCTTCTCTTCACGAGAAGGATTTTGTCCCTCGAAGGAGACGGAAATTCGCAAAGCGAATCCCCAACCAAATAACAAAGATAAGACAAGCAAGTAATCCTATAGAGCCAACAAAGTAATATTTAACCTAAGCTTCTATAGGAAATAGGATGCTTCCCTTTGAAAGGAGTGCGTCGACGACACGGATGCGTGTGCCACGCGACGGCGCAATGTCGCTCTCATGAACAACGGCGGGAGACTGGGTGCGCAAGGATGTAGAACTTGAGCTTAGAGAGCAAGAGAGACACAAAATGGTTTGAAAGTGTATTACAAAGTGTTTCTTGTGTATCTTGGTGTGTCTTTGTGTTGCAAAGGTTCCCCTCTATTTATAGAGGCCTTAGGAAGGCTTTGGAAGGCTTAGGAAAAGTTCTATAGCCGTTGGGTGCAAAGCCCAAGATAATTAGCCTGAAATCAGGAACAATCATTGTTCTGACAAGCTTATCAGACGTCTAATTCTGGCATCAGACATCTGGAAGTTCACTTTAAGACGTCTGATTTCAAGGTCAGACGTCTGATTTTGGGTGTCTGGCAAAGTTAGGGTTCTTGTGCAAGTCCTTCCTGACTTCAATCAGATCTAAACAGGGTTCTTGTGCAAGTCCATCAGACGACATATAGGACGTCTGGCACTATGTCTGGACGTCTGGAAACCTACTTTTTCTGTGGGAATGGATTTCCAAACGTTGCAACGGCTAGAAAATCTCTGAGAAGAGATTTTGGGTCAGCCGAGGCAAAACGGTCAATTATCAGACGTCTGGAAAGTCCTATGGACGTCTGATAAGGCTCTAATGGTCACATTCTTGAGTGTTCGCTAAGCCAGCCAACGATCCATTAATTGGACGTCTGGCAAAGTCATCAGACGTCTCCTAAGACGTCTGGTCTAAGGTCTGGACGTCTGATTTCATCAGACAGAACTAATTTGTCCAGCCTAATTGTTATTAGACGTCTGAATCAACAATCAGACGTCTTAAAACACTTTATCAGACGTCTGATTTTGGAATGAGACGTCTGGAAACTCTGTTTGAACCCTATATTGGTTTTCTAAGTATTCTACAGAAAATCTAAGTATCCTAGGGTTGTGCAGGTATTCCTAGGACTACAGTTAGGGTACTTTGAGGCTCTTTAACATAATGTTCTAAGGAAATAAAAAGAGAAAACAAAATAAAGATAAAAGTACATGAAAGGATTAAACAAAATTCTATCATATTCTTCTTGTCCTTCCATCTTCAATCTAGCTCTCCTCGCGAATCTCCTCTGTTCTCCATCAAGCTCCTCCAATCTGTCCTGGATGCGAGCTCGAATTTCGTCTAAACACGTCTACATTTGCAATTGACCTGAAATCTAAGACTCCAAGTGCAAATGTTAAATAACACGTGTTTTGTTATCATCAAAACAAATGATCGTGGTGCTCTAGCACCAACACATACATCATGACTCAAGCACAAACAAAACCCTCCACTGGTCCTATAACTAATTAAACATTCTTGACTACTTAGAATGGAAAAGAACATAGTTATCTTTTTCGCTATCAAAGTATAGTTACTTAACCGCAAGCTTACCCAATAAACTTTCTATACTGGTTTTGAACCACATCCTCCCAAGGAAGTGGTATGTTTGCAGATGGTGTCAATATTTAGCTTAATTGATGATTTTACTCCTCTTAACATTAAGAACATATTTATCTCAATTAAAGACTTCCCCCCTCTTGACATTGGGCATCTCTTCTCCTACTATTGTTTTATGCCTATGCCTCTACTTTACATCTTGACTACAACAACTACATGCCCCTCTAGCTCTTCATCACCTTCTCTTACATGTCTCCATCCTCCTTTGACATCAATGTTTGATTTAACATGCACATTATGCACCCAAAGTAAGATGTGACATTTATGTCAAACATTCTATTTTACCATTTATAGTGTAATTCTAGAATTAATAGCTCCAATCCAATTTACTTCATATCTGGAGGGTGTCATAAGGGGAGGATGGCGGGGAATTTGAAAGTGGGTATGTAGAAGAGTTGGGGGCAAGGGGAGTTGCTTGCAACATTAGATGAGGAGTTGGCTAGAAGAAGGTTGAGGTAGAGGAAAATATAAGAATAAAGAATTTTCAAAGGCCTACATGTGACATCATCTACTAAGAATTATTGAGAAGATCCAAAATTGTAAAGACACATTTTATTTTGAGCTTTTTAAGACGTTTGGACTGTCAGTCAGACGTCTGGATCCCTTCTCAGACGTCTAGAAATTGAAAAATCTGTACGTAGGGTCGGTTCTGCGAGCTGGCTGCGCGCAGACAACTTTCCTTCTCTCTCTTCTTCTTTTCTCCCCCCCACCGAACCCTAACCCCACCACCTATATAAGTGCCCCCCTTCCTGAAGGTTTCCCTACTTGGAGGGGTGAGATCAACGTGACAAAAAAAAAATTGCGGAATTGAAATATAAAGCAATCTCACAAAAATCAATCGCACAATGTACACAGGTATTTTTAGGTGGAAACCCAAACCGGGTGAAAACCACCACCTAACCCTCTCGAGTTAGGATTTTCCGATCAAACAAGTTGATCAAAATCCACTAAACGAATCACTTTAAACGAGGGTGATTCAACCTCAGTACAACCACGCTACAAGTACGAGGGTAGCGTTCCTCAACCCCTTCTCTCCACGAGAAGGATTTTGTCCCACGAAGGAGACGGGAATTCGCAAAGCGAATACCCAACCAAAATAACAAAGGTAAAATAAAACAACAGGTCCTATAGAGCCAACAAAGTAATTAAGAACCTAGCTTCTATAGGAATAAGGAAACTCCCCTTTGCAAGGAGTGCGTCGAGGATGACGCGGGTGCGTGAGCCACGCAACGGCGCAATGTCGCTCTCGTAGACAACGGCGGGAGAGCGGGTGCGCGAAGGGAATGATGCTCTCAAGATGTAGAACTTGAGCTTAGAGAGCAAGAGCTTCTTAGACACAAGAGTGTGAAAGTGTGTAGCTAAGTGTATCCAAGTGTGTATATGTGTTGCAAGGGTTCCCCTCTATTTATAGAGGCCTTAAGAAGGCTTTGGAAGGCTTAGAAAGGGTTCTATAGCCGTTGGGAACAAAGTCCAAGAGAATCAGGCCGAAATCAGGACAATGATTACATTTGACAGGATTATCAGACGTCTAACTCTGGCATCAGACGTCTGGAAGGCCACTTTAAGACGTCTGATTTCAAGGTCAGACGTCTGATTCTATGCGGGTTTCTCCCTGACTTGAATCAGATCTAAACAGGGTTTTTGTACAAGTCCATCAGACGACATACAGGACGTCTGGCACTATGTATGGACGTCTGGAAACCTACTTTTACTGTGGGAATTGATTTCCAAACGTTGCAACGGCTAGAAAATCTCTGAGAAGAGATTTTGAGTCAGCCGAGGCAAAACGGTCAATTATCCACTAATTGGACGTCTGGCAAATCCATCAGACGTCTTCTAAGACGTCTGGTATAAGGTCTGAACGTCTGATTTCATCAGACAGAACTACTATGTCCAGCCTAACAGTTATCAGACGTCTGAAACAACAGTCAGACGTCTTAAAATACTTTATCAGACGTCTGATTTGTGAATTAGACGTCTGGAAAGTCTGTTTTAACCCTATATTGGTTTTCTAAGTGTTCTACAGAAAACCTAAGTATCCTAGGGTTGTGCTGGTGTTCCTAGGACTACTGTTAGGGTTCTTTGAGGCTCTTTAACATAATTTTCTAAGGAAAATAAAGAGTAAGAAAGATAAAGATAAAAGTACATGAAAGAATTAAAAAGAATCTATCCTATTCTTCATTTCCTTCCATCTTCAATCTTTCGCTCCACGTGAACCTCCTCTGTTTTCCGTCAAGCTCCTCCAATCCGTCCTGGATGCGAGCTCGAACTCCGTCTAAACACGTCCACATTTGCAATTGACCTGAAATCTAGGACTCAAATTGCAAATGTTAAATAACACGTGTTTTGTTATCATCAAAACAAATGATCGTGGTGCTCTAGCACCAACAATCTCCCCCTTTTTGATGATGACAAAACCGTAAATAATAATGCAGAAAATCCTCCCCCTTTTTGACATTATCAAAAAGGTTTAATTGGTTTTATATTTCCTATAACTCCCCCTTAAAACATGCTCTTCTATGAGTTTATTTTAACAAAGGTGATATTCTCCCCCTTTTTGTAACAACAAGATAGCTATTATTTTTCTCCCCCTTACTAAAGGAAATTTAGCTACCTTATATCTCCCCCTTAAAAATTGACAATTAGCTCATCATTTTTCTTTTCTTTTTTTTAACTCCCCCTATCTAAATGCTTATAAAAAGATAGGGTTAAGAATTTTACCTCACCTACCATGGCCAATAAAATGGCCCGAATGGTGGTGGTCGATGCCACATCGGATGGGGCTCCCATCCGTAGCTTGGAGGCCCGGGCATCGGCGTCGGTCTCCAGTCTGATGGTCGACGTGCGGCGGGTCCGTCGTTTGTTCGCCGTCTCGTCGGTCTTCTTGTTCTCCTCCTTGGTCTACTCCTTGGTTCTCCCAACTCGAGTTGACCAGACTTGAGTTTGTAGGTCCAGTCCTTTATGTTGTAATTATCCCTGAACCCTACAAAACAAGATTCTAATTTTTTCTTCGGTATCCAAGTGAGCTTGGATCCGGATCTGTTAGCGGGTCTCCTTGATGGAGATCCTTTCTCAATCTTAGGGCTATATAAATCATCTACCTTGTTGATTAGTTTGTTAGAGCTTTCCCTAAGGCATGCAATTTCTCTTTCTATAATATTCATCTTAGTCTTTAAATCAGAAATTTCTATTTTTAGACTATCATTTTCCTCAATCAATTTATTATTTTCATTGATGAGGTCTTGATTTTCTAATAATAGGTTATTATCCTTAGGACTAGTTTCTATGTCCTTGAGTTGTTTTTCTAACCTATCATTTTCATTTCTAAGAAAACTAAGGTTCTTTTTAATGCATTTATTTTCTACCCTAAGTGATTTACTAATCTCAAAAAGTTCATTAAATGCTTCTTGAAGATCGAGATTTACCTCGTTGTCTGAGTCGCTTTCGCTTTCGCTGTCGCTTCCTCTGGCCATGAAACCGAAGCAAGCAGTTTCTTCTTCTATGGTCTTTTCTTCTTCTTCTTCCTCCGAGCTAGAATCGTCCCAAGTGGCTTAGAACGCCTTCTTCTTCTCCTTTTTGAGAAGAGGGCATTCTGGTCGCAGATGCCCTTTATCGTTGCAGTGGTAGCAACGTCTCGGGCTTTCCTTCTTCTCCTTTTTCTCTTTCTTTAATTCCCTACAAAACTTGGAAAAATTTTTAAGTAAAATTCTAAAGTCTTCGTCGTCGGAACTTACCTCGCTATCCGACGCGGCTCTAAAGGCGAGAGTCTTCTTTAGTTTAGGCTCCGGTGTATCCTTCTTCTGCTTCAACTTAGTCTCGTAGGCCATCAGATTGCCTAGGAGATCTTCCATGTTGAGCTCCTCCATTTCGTTCGCCTCTTCGATGGCGGTGACTTTCTGTTCCCATTCCGGTCAAAGGGAACGAAGAAGCTTCCCTTGAAGCTCCCCGTTGATGAAAGTCTTCCCTAAAGCTTTCAAGTTATTTACTATGAGAGTGAACCTAGTGTTCATCTCACTTAAAGTTTCGTTAGATTTCATAGAAAAAGCCTCAAATTCTTGTGAAAGTAAATTGAGTTTAGAAGTTTTTACCTTAGAGGTACCTTCATGAGTTACCTCGAGTGTGTGCCAGATCTCGTATGCGGTGGCGCATTGCGAGATTCTGTTGAACTCCTCCGGGCTGAGCGCGCAATACAACGCGTTCATTGTTTTCGCGTTGAGAGAGAGCTCCCGGATCTGCTGCTGCGAGTATCCTCCGGCGGGTTTCTCTGGGATGTCGAAGGGGGTCTCGCACCTGGCCCAGACTGTGAAGTCGGTGGCTTGAAACCACGTCTTCATCCGCAACTTCCAGTAGGGGTAGTTGCTCCCGTCGAAGAACGGCGGACGGGTTGTGGACTGCCCCTCGGAAATCCTGCTTGTGGAACAGCTTCCCTCCATGTGATCTTTCCGCGGATGTTACTCCTGTAGGCGGAAAACCTGCTCTGATACCAAATGAAGGTTTCCCTACTTGGAGGGGTGAGATCAGCGTGACAAAAAAAAAATTACGGAATTGAAATATAAAGCAATCTCACAAAAATCAATCGCACAATGTACACAGGTATTTTTAGGTGGAAACCCAAATCGGGTGAAAACCACCACCTAACCCTCTCGAGTTAGGATTTTCCGATCAACCATGTTGATCAAAATCCACTAAACGAATCACTTTAAATGAGGGTGATTCAACCTCAGTACAACCACGCTACAAGTACGAGGGTAGCGTTCCTCAACCCCTTCTCTCCACGAGAAGGATTTTGTCCCACGAAGGAGACGGGAATTCGCAAAGCGAATACCCAACCAAAATAACAAAGGTAAAATAAAACAACAGGTCCTATAGAGCCAACAAAGTAATTAAGAACCTAGCTTCTATAGGAATAAGGAAACTCCCCTTTGCAAGGAGTGCGTCGAGGATGACGCGGGTGCGTGAGCCACGCAACGGCGCAATGTCGCTCTCGTAGACAACGGCGGGAGAGCGGGTGCGCGAAGGGAATGATGCTCTCAAGATGTAGAACTTGAGCTTAGAGAGCAAGAGCTTCTTAGACACAAGAGTGTGAAAGTGTGTAGCTAAGTGTATCCAAGTGTGTATATGTGTTGCAAGGGTTTCCCTCTATTTATAGAGGCCTTAAGAAGGCTTTGGAAGGCTTAGAAAGGGTTCTATAGCCGTTGGGAACAAAGTCCAAGAGAATCAGGCCGAAATCAAGACAATGATTACATTTGACAGGATTATCAGACGTCTAACTCTGGCATCAGACGTCTGGAAGGCCACTTTAAGACGTCTGATTTCAAGGTCAGACGTCTGATTCTATGCGGGTTTCTCCCTGACTTGAATCAGATCTAAACAGGGTTTTTGTACAAGTCCATCAGACGACATACAGGACGTCTGGCACTATGTATGGACGTCTGGAAACCCACTTTTACTGTGGGAATTGATTTCCAAACGTCGCAACGGCTAGAAAATCTCTGAGAAGAGATTTTGGGTCAGCCGAGGCAAAACGGTCAATTATCCACTAATTGGACGTCTGGCAAATCCATCAGACGTCTTCTAAGACGTCTGATATAAGGTCTGGACGTCTGATTTCATCAGACAGAACTACTATGTCCAGCCTAACAGTTATCAGACGTCTGAAACAACAGTCAGACGTCTTAAAATACTTTATCAGACGTCTGATTTGTGAATTAGACGTCTGGAAAGTCTGTTTTAACCCTATATTGGTTTTCTAAGTGTTCTACAGAAAACCTAAGTATCCTAGGGTTGTACTGGTGTTCCTAGGACTACTGTTAGGGTTCTTTGAGGCTCTTTAACATAATTTTCTAAGGAAAATAAAGAGTAAGAAAGATAAAGATAAAAGTACATGAAAGGATTAAAAAGAATCTATCCTATTCTTCATTTCCTTCCATCTTCAATCTTTCACTCCACGCGAACCTCCTCTATTTTCCGTCAAGCTCCTCCAATCCGTCCTGGATGCGAGCTCGAACTCCGTCTAAACACGTCCACATTTGCAATTGACCTGAAATCTAGGACTCAAATTGCAAATGTTAAATAACACGTGTTTTGTTATCATCAAAACAAATGATCGTGGTGCTCTAGCACCAACACTTCCTACCCTCACCACTCCATCAGCACCACCTTATTTCCCCTCCACTACTGTGAGAGAGACGAGAGAGAAAGGGAGCAACAGCGAGGAGGAGGAGCAGCGTGAAGAGAGGAGGAGGAGGTTGAGCTCGTGAGCCTCGTGGCAGCTTGCCAGATTGCGCACGGCCGCCGCGACACGTGCAGGAGGAGAGCGTCGAGGAGCCGTCCCTGACTTCCTGCTGCAGCTGGAGCTGCAACCGAGAGGGAGAAGCTGCGGCGGAGCACGGAGAGAGAAGCGAGATCTCGTTCTGATACTGGAACTTTTCTAGTATCAGACGTCCGGAGTGCCTTCCAGACAACATCGGACGTCTAAAAGCAAGTATTCGCGAAGGTACGTCATTTCCGCTGCTGTAGCCATGCAAGCCACATCGCAGTATGATTTGCTTGGCTAGATAAGGATGTGCTACTCTATCGTGCGCAGGAGCAGCTTTGGGAAGGCACCCGACATGCCCTCTTACACGTTTTGGACGTCTGGACAACTTACCAAACGGCCGGAGGCATTCCCAGACAACTAGAGGATAGGTCGAACGTTTGGAGCTGAGTCCAGACGGTTAAATAGGAGTCTTGGACGTCTGAGGTCGACGCAGGGACTTGAGGTGAGACTCTGGTGACTTTTATGATGTTTAGACTTTGTTATAGACGACTGATCTGGTTCTGCAGTTCTGTTTTTGACCCATTTAAGGTACAATCAGGGATCGTTTTACGCAAACGAATATCTGCGGTTTCCTTGTGAGTTCCTTTATATGTTAGAAACATTTTTATACTGTTCTGAACATTCCATTGTGTTATGTTCCTTGGTATAGGACTTCAACATGTTGCATGTTCGGGGCTTGCAGAGGCACGTGAGTCTGCCGTTCGAGCCCCCAGTACTCCCGGATTGTCTGGTAGAGTGGTTTCCCCCTGTTATATTTATAAAACATGAATGCAATTATGAAAATTAGAAAACTAGAAACCTAGGATGTGGCATAAATCCTAGGACGAGAAATAGTTGCCCTGTTTGTATGCATTTGAGATTATAGTCATAAATGAATGAGCTGAATTGTAAACAACTGCCTGTTAATAAATACGAGCTGCCTGTTGAATTTGAGATGCCTGAGATAACTAAAATAGTTGCCTGTAATATCACTTATTGCATATGTTAAATTGTGAAAATGCGAGTTGCATGTGTATAATACAAAAATGGAATTGTTAATGATGAAACCTGGTATGGAATAATATGGTGAATATGAGCATGAACCCTACGGGGAATTAGGAGTAGAGCCCCTGTGGATGAATGGAAAGATCTGGAAATGTGAGTGGGAAGTGTGCTGGACCTTGAGTACGTGGTACTAAGGAGACCGATTGTCCCCTATTTAGTGTTGAGTGGAGCTAACTGCCCTTGGGTTGGAACCCGGGATTAGGATTGATCACTCTACACCAACTTTTGTTGGCCCTCACGTACACTGTACCAGGGAGAGCTACTAGTGTAAGGAGGGAGCTAACCATCCCACAAGACCCGAGGTTCAACTAGTCACCCTACACCGACTTGTTAGGCCCATTGGGCAAACCGGGGTAGTCAAACGAGGGTGCACGGACTGTAGAGGGGCGAGACCCCTGTTATTGAGAGGGCTAGGCCCTATACTGTTCCGTGATGTACTTTGGCCGTACCCGCTAGCAGAAACGACTAAGCGCGTGCCAGTGCGGGGTAGCTATCCGTGCGCTTATCGCATGTGCCGTAGTCACTGCTACGTCTATCCGTGACCTCGAGGTGGTTGACTGGGTGTAGGATCACCACGGGGGACTCTCCCGGCCAAGAGAGCACCACGTGTGCCTTCTACTCTTCGGAAAAGACTGCAATCAAGATCGTTCCCATGAGGAACATGCGAGATCAAGAAAGAAATCTGAAAGTAAACCAATGGATGAAAAAGAATTACTTGTAAAATAAAATAATTGGAAAAGATAAATTTTACCTATTAGCTTTTACTGCTTTAGATAGTTTGGTTACCACTTTACTTAGTGTTCGCTGACTCCATTTGTACATAACCCTTTACAGGTCCAGGAGTTAAGCAGCTCGAGTTACCGGCTACAGAAGGTGCTGGGCCTAGTCGAGCCCAGCAGTAGTTTCCTATTGTTGTTATACTCTCTTTTCTACTAGTGTGTTTTAGACTGTTGTTACCTTTTTGTTATTATACTTTTGTTCTACTTTCCTATTATTGTTGTGGTATGTACTGTTTAGCAGCTTTTACTTCCTTTACTGCTTTTACACTTTTACTGTTAGTTACCTTGCATAGTGGATGTGGTTTATTTTCCTACTTTTCGGTTATTTCTTGTTGGATGACTGGGTCTTAGGATTAGTCGAATCGAATCGGTACCGGGTCCTGTAGGGATTCGGGAACCGGGTCGTAACAAAAATTTTATGTTTTCGAGAAGTTAACTGTGAAAATCACCTTAGAAGTATAGTCAAGTAATTGAATGTACAAGAAATTTCAAAAGTCTTTTATATTAAGAGTGATTCATGATAGTCACATTTTCCCTTAGAGCGCGTCAAATAGTGTGATTGACAACTTTCTTTAGCCTCCTTTGGCACATGTCTTTGCCTGTATCCTCCATCCATGATCTTTGATTGCGAAAATTGGAGTTCGAATCATAGAAAACCATGTGTTTCCTCACTCATAACTCGTACTTGGGTATGCCATTCAAGGCTAAAAAAGAGAAGGTGATGTGATGCCATTCGAGGAGAGAGGAGTACATGGAGCCAATGATCATTACACAATCTTGGTGCTTTCCTATGTGTTTGGGTTCACATAAGAAAAAATGCTCATAAGGGATGGCATGATGCAATTCAAATGAGCATTATATCTACTATTGATGGATGTTCAACGAGACGAAATTTTCTAGTACTTATTTGCAATTGTAGAGAATATACAATCTCTTTTCATGGTTGAACATCTATGACTCAAATATTAAATTTGAATCTAAAAGTGATTCCTCTATGAGTTGTACGGGCAACTTATTAAAGCTTGCCACTGTGTTGCAAGAGTTCATGCTAGTCTTTAGCAATGGAAGATATTGTAACTTTCTTTGATTCTTAAATTTGCACCCTAAATCTTTGAATTGGTGGAGTAGGCCATGTGTCATCCTCAAAACATGGAAGAATATAATACAAAAACAAAGGCAAATAGGCTCTCAATGTACACAAAAATGCATTTAAAGTCAATACTTAAACTGGTAATGTCTAGTTAATAAGGTAGGTTGTATGGTCAACTACTAGATCAAAGATGATGTTGTAAGAGGCAATATCCTAGATACTAGTCAATACAATGGTCAACTAATATGCTAGAAGGGGTGGCAAGGACATCTCTGATGAGACACCGGTGGTGCCCCCCTACCCAATCTTCATAGAGTGAAGGCAGCTTTCAACCATCTTCGATCCATTGCTGTTGATTTGTGAGGTCATGATGTGAAGGACCACGAAGAATATTTGTAACTTATTCTTCTTAGTTCTTCAACTTGTTCCCCATTTAGTGATGTAAGAGTGCTTTACCCACTTTAGGCTAGCTTGATCATTTTGAGTAAATAACCAAAAAATAATAATAATAACATAGTACCCTAATCATATTTTATGATGCTTTGGGAAACGTGAAATTGATAGATCACGCATTTTGATATTCAATGAAGTCAATATTTCTTCTAGTCTAGTCTAATTAAAGTTCCGATTGCTTGGAATAAAAAGAACTTATCAGATTGATTTCTCAAAAGAAGGTTTAACTGAGGGTCTTCGTCAAGGGCAAAAATATTACATGCAAGTATATGACCTACTGCATATTTGAATTTAAGGAGACAGAATGAAGTCCAAGAAACAGAACTTGAATAAGGAGGAAAACACCCCCGACATTTGTGTTCCTCCCTTTCCATTTTCTTTCCACACCCTCAGCCCATTTGAGCCCATCTTATTTTTATTTTTTTGTCAACCCAAAGCAGCCCCATAGGTCCAAGACCCCTTTCTTTTACTTTTATTTTCGAGCCCACCTCCCAATACCATCGCATCGCAACCACCACCTTGCCCATCTCCATCCCCACGACACCCAAAGCCCACCACGCCAACCCCCCTTCATTTTTTTTTTTATTTTTTTTCTCTTAGCCCACCCTTTTCCAACAACAATGCCTTCCATTTCAATGTCTACGTATCATACACAAGCTCTCTCTCTCTATTTCTTATTTCTTCCCTTGTCCATGGAATAAATATCATATTTTCATTTTTATTTTCCAAATCCCTTCATCTACAACCAAGTAATGGCTATATCTTCTATCCATTGCATGATTTAATCGTGCATCTTCATTTGTAACATTAGTTATCTGAATTTCAAAATTTAATCGAACCTATACATCTCTAAAAAAAGACCCCCATGACATATAAAGATTATTAATTTCTATATTAAAATTCTTCCCTTCTTCATTTGTTTGTAGAGTAGCTTCGTTATTACACAATTCTACTACTTTCTCATCGAATCTCCTTTGAGTTTCGTTGTCACATCACCATCTACCACCACCATCGTCATATGCCATCTATCGACACCTCTATCAAACCACTGACCACCACACCACCATAATGACTCTTATTCAACCCTACCTCAATCTAGGTGTTGAGGAAAAAGCATCGCTTCCATTTCTTTTTATTTTCTCATTTTTTCATTTTTTTGTCGATTAGCATTTTATTTTCCTTTTTGTTACGATGCTATATTTTTTATTAGTTTCACATATTTTCTATTATTTATTTAACAAACTTTTCACTTTCCATGATAATAGCAAATTCGATTGCAATTTCGAAGTATAGGCTCTCTTAGGTTTACCAACTAACAAACACCTCTTGCATTTCTCAACTATACCTCATGAACCTCCCAAATCCCTCAGTTAACCCTAGCTTACTTAATACTTCTCTAGGGTCATCAGCTAAAGAATGGGCAAGCATGAGTATTTAGTCATTGGACAATCTCAATATCCATTTTTCTAACACCATTCATAGCATGTGTTATGCTAAGGCAACTTTTAGGAAGAAGCTCACGAATTTTTTAACCCTAACAAGTTTTTAACCCTTCATAAGGAGTAGGTCTTGCTACTCCTTACAAGTTTTTAACCCTAACACCCCAAACTCTAGTACCTTTGAAAAAAGCCATCACATCCCAAAGACTCAACTACTCACAAGTATAAGAATCAGTGCACTAAATGATATCATTTGATTAGGCAATAACTTTAAAATGTGTCTTAACTAAGAAATTTAGAATCTCTAGCTTTATTGTTTCATTGACATTGAGCAAAATCAATATTCACAAATTAAGAGCTAATTGGATCATTACCTTTGGGGTCATATTGAAATACGTTATATGGTTCTACCTTAATAGTTAGCATCTATCCAATTATGGATTTCATCCTTTGAGTCTACGCTCAATAATAATATGGAATACCATTTCCTAGCATTTGACACTACTTAATTTCATTATTCCTAAGTTGTAGCTTTCTTACCTATAACTAATAGTTATTCTTTCAATTTAGTTGACCATATCTACATTTAGTCAACCACAAATAGTAACTCATTAATGTTCTCCAATCTCCACTATGTTCAACTAAACATCCATTTGATTGACCATGACAGTAATAAGGTCATCTCTACGGGAGAATGATGGTCATGTACTTTGATCCTTTTTCCACAAATCCATTTTCAATCCCTTCCTAATTATTCTAATTCCTATAAACTAACTTATGGTTATTCAATTCCTCTAAAATTTCATCAACTTTAGCTCTTTTATTGTTATAACATAAAGAAGGAATGAATTCCTCATTCCACTTAATGAAGAGACAACTACAACTGATCCAAGAGTGTAGAAACTACTCCCTTAACTTTCTTGAGTTCATTGGATTTTGAAACTACAGTGATATCAAATCAACATCGAAATGTTTCTTTAAATATTTGTTATAGCTAAATATACAATTTCAAAAGGATTACGTTCCATATCTCATGTGCTACCCACTAAGATGTCACTCCTAAGATGTAGTCCTCATCCTCTTCATGATATCACCTTCACTTCATCAGTCACCTTGATAGATCACTAGAAATCTTCATCGGTACAATCATGGTAGACTAATAGTGTTCTTAAGGTTTGTCAAATAGTTTTGGAAGCCAATTCCCACAAAAAAGATGCATAGTTTAAGTGGAGCTCAAGGGGTACTTATAGTTCCTCACCTTCCTCAAGTTCGTGGCTTTGGCTGGTCATAACTTTTAGCGTAAATGACAACAATTCTCTTTAGCTTAGTAAGTAACAATGCAGGTCTGGACAACCAAATGCTCCCCTAGTTTTCCATTTAAATAAGCTAAGGATAAGCTCAAGCCTTATCTTCATTTAAATTATCTAAAATATATGGTAACCTTAGTTAGCTAAATCTCTCTTTATTTAAACTCCCACATCCTCTCATCATTTGACTTCACATACTTGTTCCACTTCTCTTGTTTCCTTAAAAATAATTACTAACACAAAATTAGTGAAATATATGATTAATAAAACTACAAGTATTACATCCTCCCCTCCTACAAATTTAGGTCAGGGATTCGAGTAACCTGAGCCATCGGCTGCTGAGGGTGCTGGGCTCAATCGAGCCTAGCCATAGTTTCCTTTCTTTTGTTTCGCTGCAGAGTTTTGTTGTAGTGAATACTTGTAGCTTGTGCTTATTTTTAGTTATATTTCTACCAGTTCCCTATTGTGATGACTATAATTGTAACAGTACATTTCCGCTTTTACTGTTACTTATATATTTTCTACTTAGTTACATTACTCGTGTGGTCGTGGAATGAGTATGCATTTGGTTGTTTCTCGTTGGACTATTGGGTCTTGGGGTTCATCAAGGCGAGCCGATCTCGGGTTCTATATGGAGCCGAGGTTGGGTCGTGACAAGATGGTATCAGAGCAATGTCGTCCTGAGAAATGAACCAAATGGTATAAAAGTAACCTCTCTTGTACATGTAGTTAGAATAGTCATCAAAACGTATTATCTTGATTGTCGCTACCGAGTCTTATTTCCCTCTGAAATCAAGTGTCATTGACAGTTCTGTCTTTTCTTCGATCTCCATGTAGGAGATGCCTCGCCAGGGAACTCTTGAGGCGGGCCATGGACATGGTTGTGGCCGTGGGCGTGGTCACAGGGGAGGGCGAGCGATGGCTGAGGACAGGGCAACTCCACCTCTCCTTCCAGGCGTTCAGGCTCTGGACCTCACCCAGCTGATCCGGGATATCATACAGGAGCTCCAGCAGCCTCCTCCTCAGCCACCTCTCCCTGGGGATGTAGAGGGGGAGTCCTCCGTAAGGCAGGCGACCCGCCACGGCGCTGGACGAGCTAGAGGGGAAAGGGGTGATCCTCCACCACCCCCACCTCTCTCAAACACTTCGGAGCATGAGCCCTCCTTGCCGGGAGGCGCACCTGTTCCCCCGTTGCAGCTCCACCACGAGATCTTTGTCCAGTTTAGGAAGCTGAAGGCCTCCTCCTTCAAGGGAGAGGAGAGTCCACTGAGGCAAAAGATTGGCTAGAGCAGATGGAGATCTTCAACACACTCCATCCTTCTGCAGAGTGCTGCGTGGCCTTCGCCACATACCAGTTAGAGAGTGCAGCCTACAGGTGGTGGTGGGCGATCAGAGGACAGGAGCAAGGAGAGTCAACGTGGGACCGATTTGTGGTGCTCTTCTGCAAGCAGTACTTCCCACAAACCTAGCAGGATTAGAGGAGGCAGGAGTTCCACACCCTCCGCCAGGGGGCGATGACGGTTAGCGTGTGCCGTACTTGTTACAACCCGGTTCCTGGATCCCTATAAGACCCGAGACCGACTCGCCTCAACTAATCCCAAGACCTAGTCGTCCAACAAGAAATAAGCAAAAGCAGGAAGGTAAACTATATTCACACATGCAATATAACTAAGCAGAAGAAACGTACAAAGCAGTAAAGGAAATAGAACAGCTGTCTCAGTACATACCACCACAACAACAATAACAACGGAAAGCGGAAAGTAAACAGTAGTAACAGAATAGTAACTAAAAGTCCATTACATACTACAACAGTAGAGAAAAAGAAAAAGAAGTGCTGAAGAAAACTACGGCTGGACTCGACTGGGCCCAGCACCCTCCGCAGCCGAAAACTCAGGCTACTCAACTCCTGGTTCTGAACAGTGTTATGAAAAGACAGAGTCAGCGAATGCTGAGTAGAGTGGTATGTATACTATCTAAGTACAAAACAGTAAAAACAACAGGTTTAATTCTCATTTCCATTTATCTGTTTTATATGTTCTAGTTTTACCCATTTCCCAAAGTATCCAGATATTTCTTGATCTTGCATGTTCCCCGTGGGAATGATCTTGATTGCAACCTTTTCCATAAAGTATAACATACACGTGGTGCTCTCCTGGTTGGGAGAGTCCCCCATGGCAGTCCTACACCCAGTAAACCACCCCGAGGTCACTGTCAAGACATAGCAGTGACTATGGCACGCATGATAAGCGCACGGGTAGCTACCCCGCACTGACACGCAGTTAGTCGTTTCCGCTAGCAAGTACGCCCAAAGTACAGCACGGAACAATATAGGGCCTCGCCCTCTCAGAACAGGGGTCTTGCCCCTCAGAACCAAACAGGGGTCCCGCCCCTCCATAGTCCGCGCACCCTCGTCTGACTACCTAGATTTGCCCAAAGGGCCTAACAAGTCGGTGTAGGGTAGCTAGCTGAACCCCAGGCCCTGTGGGGTGGCTTGCTCCTTCCCTACACTAGTAGCTTGCCTCGGTACCACATACGCGAGGGCCAACAGGAGTCGGTGTAAAGTGGTCTATCCTAATCCCAAGTCTCAACCCAAGGGAGGCTAGCTCCGTTCTACACGAAAGGGGACAGTTGCTCTCCTTGGTACCACGTACTCAAGGGCCAGCACACTTCTTGTCTACATTTCAGGTTTCCGCCTATCCACAGGAGTTCTACTCCTAATTCCCCGTAGGGTTCACGATCATGTTCACCACATTTATCCCGATCCAGATCTCATCTTTCATAATTCACTTCTCATCCATATACAGGCAACTCGTGTTTTCATAATTCAATTCTCAATACATGCAACTAGTGATTTCACAGGTAATTGTTCATTAAATAAAGGCATCTCATATTCTAACAGGCAACTCATAATTATGATAATGGCATTTACTAGCAATTTATCTTAATCACACATGTAAGTGAACCATACAGTACAAACAGACTCATTCATTTCTCTACCCAAGGGTTCATTCCACATCCTAGGATTCCATTCGGCTATTTCCCACAAGCACATTCTTATCTAAGTATTATAAACGGAATTAAACCACTCTACCAGGAAACACGAGAGTAATGGGGGCTTAAACCGCAGACCCAGACATCTTTGCGAGCCCCAAACGTGCAACAGGCTGAAATCCTATACCAGGGAATACATCACAAAAGGAGAGTTCAGAATAGTGTAAAACAGACTCTAGTACATAGAGGAACTCGAGAGGAAAGTACAGGTATTTCGTTTGCGTAAAACGGACCTCGATCGGACCCTAAACAAGTCAAAAATGTGCCTACTATTCAAAATCAGACGTCTAGGAATAATCCCAGACGTCTTAAAAGGCGTCAGATCTTACCTTATGTTCTTGCGGTATCCTCAGACGTCCAGACCTTCTCTATGATCGTCTGAAGGCAGTTCCAGACGTCGGACAATGCCTCCGGTCGTCTGGACGCACCTCCGGATGTCTGATGATGTGATCAGACATCCAAAACTACGTGGAAAAGAGTTTCGCGTGCCTTCTCAAGGGCCTTTACTTGCGTACGAAACCGCAGGTCCAAATCAGGCCAGAACAACTAGTTGTGTTATTAATTTAATTTTATTTATTACTCGAAATTTAAAAAATGTTTCAAGGTCGAACTCAGGGAACAAACTTGATTTTAGAAGCAAAAGATCACAATTCACAATATTATAATGTTTTACAAAAAAGTGTAGAGAAATAAAAGTAGAATGTGTCTTCTCTTTTTCTTCTTTTCTCTCCTTCTTCTTTGTTCTCTCTCTTTTCTGTTCTCTGTCTTCAGATGTCAGATACTGGGAATTAGACACCTTAAGTGGCAACTGCTAAAGTGCACGTCTTCTTCTTCCTTTCTTTCTTTTTGGTTGCTGCTGTTGCTCCTTCTTCTCCTTGGCTTTTTCTTCTTCTCTTCGTTTCCTTTTTGCTTGGTCTTCCTCTTTGCGCGGCAGCTCCCTCCTCTTTTCTTCTCTTCTTCTTTGACTCTTTCTTCCTCTGCAGCTCCTGCTTCTGCCTTCTTCTTTTTCTTCCTTTCCTTCTGCACTATGCCTTCTTCTTCTTCAGCTCCTACTCCAGCGGCTAAGTCCTCAGCCTCTTCTTCTCCTGCAGTTGGCCCCTTCTTCTCCTCTTCCTCTTCTTCTTCTTCCCTGCACAGGTACACGGTTAAGCAAAACCTACCCCTACCCTTCCCGTGTTTCTCTCTCTCTCCATTTCTCTCTTCGGTTCACTCTCCCAGAGCCTGCTCAAGTATACAGGTTGGGTTGGCGCACCTGTGACCAAGCCCACCGGCGTGCGATGGTGGCCGAGGAGTGCAGGGTCAGGTAAACGGGTCACGCTAGGTCTGCAGAGGTCTGGTCATGGACGAGGCAGGTGAAGGTCAGTGGGACCACACCCCGTGGTTTCGAGGCGATAAGTCCTATATAGTTTTTCAATTTAAGTGCCTTTGTCCGTTCGAAAACTCACGAGGAGGGACTAAAGTCCCACCCCCTTCTGCTTGTGCGCCCTCAGTAGATGGTGCGAGCAATTGCATGTGTAGCTAAGGCCTTCGAGGCCAATTGGTTGTCTGGTCGAGTGTGCGAGGGGACTCCACGCGACCTGGGCTCGTGACCTGGGGCTGGCGAGAACTGGAGCTGCTTGCAAGCTTGCTCCAAGGTAGTCGTCAATGGCAGAGGTGGTCGCAACCCTAAAATCACGATCACAGCCTTGCAGCCCTGTCAGATACCTTAGGGAGCTTCGCCAAGGTGTGGTGAAGGTGCCTCGGGGGTCAGTGTGGCATTAGGGCTGCTCTGTGTGTGTGCCTAGGGCACACTGTGTGCGTGCAGGTGGGTGTGTTCACGGGAAGGTTACAATGGGTGGCGCGGTGAATGGAAGGGCGAGAGGTGATCAGTGGGAGGTAGTGAAGCTCAGGGACCGGTTGGCGAGGGGTGAAACGGTCTGTGGTGGTGGAATGGCCTCGTCGAAGTTGGTGGTCGAAGGTGGACATGGTGATGGTGGACAGTGGAGTCGAGGGGTTGAAAGAACAAATTGACAGAGGGGAAATAAATAGGGGAGTAAGGGCAACTTATCTGGTAGGTTAGGAGTGAACGGGGGATGCGGAGGGCGAGCAGCTGGTGCCTGCCGTCGCCGGAGACGAAGGTGCCCAGGGGAAGAAGACGGCGACGAGGAAGAGGGGTTAGAGGGCGCCTGCTGGTACGGCGCAGCGCGACGGAGGACGGCGGGGGTAACTCTGCCACTGGTACTGTGGCAGAGTGACGAGAGAGGAGAGGAAGAGTCGCCGGAAGCTCTGGGCTGATGGCTGAAGTTGGGAGGAGACGAATTGGAGGGGGATCTCAGGCCAAATTGAGCTTAAAGGATGTAGCGTAATGATGGTGGTGATGAGGTAATGAGTTGTTGTTTGAGATATGTTGTGATTTAAAACACCATTAGTGTCATTATAGCGAGTTGCATGGGATACCAATCATTACAACCATCATTATTTACTTATCTAATTTTTACTGATTTTAGTCCAGGTCGTTCATTGGGAGGCAATTATTGAATTACATCGCTCTTTGATCTCAAAATTATCCTCTAATTTCCAAAAGGAAGCTTTACATTTAATAAAAAAAGAATGAATGTAGACATGGTTTACCTACTCACAAAGAATTAATTGCAATACTTACAAAAACTAACTACAAACAAGCACCAAACAATTCATCACTATAGTTTAAACTATGTCTTTACAAGTTATAGTATTAATACTTACATGAAAGTATACTATCAACTAAGATTACATAGTATATTAACTTAACTTACTAGTCTGATACCTACAGTAACACATTCAATAGTTATAGTGACAGATGTAAGCGTCGCTAGATCCCAGAAAACACTATATACAAACTTAAGGAGGGAAACTGGGGTCTGTAGTGACAATTATGGTGACGTTTTATTCTATTAGTAAATGTATGAGTTTATTTACATAAAAGTAATTGGCTAGACTACGTATACATATATATATATATTTATATTTCTCTTGTATTTGTATTTACCTTCGTATGTGCATCTTCTCTCTCTCTACTACTTCACACTAATCTTCCTCAGTCGTTCTTCTTCTTCTGTGTTTTCATTCTGCCTTAGTAAGTTTCACACACCGTGGCTGAGAGGCATTTAATTATCATCATTAGCTCTCTTTAATTAATTAAGAATGTGTTTAATTTGTGGGCACGCTTTTCGAGGGATACACAGCACCAAGAGGGTGGGACCAAACCTCTACTAAGCACGCCCTAATTCTCATTAGGCTGCTTAATTACGTGTTTGATAACTTAGCTCAGGACCTTCTCAGCCCACGGACACAAACATCTCTCCCTGGGCCCCCGGCCCCACAGAATATGCTCAGTATATGCTCAATGGTATGAAGTATATGTTGTTTCGAGCGCCCGGCGCCCGTGACGACTATACTACCTATGAACAAATTCATTAAATATCGCTACGTGCATTTTGCAGCGCACGATGTGGCGCTATTCGAGCACCACATCTGCGCTGAAAAACGTGCGCAGCTGTAGGCTGGAAGAGATTTTGGTCCTCAATTCGAGGGACATAATTTATTTAAAAAATAAAAACAAATTATGAAAGATAAAGTATTTACAAAATACTATACAATTGTTCAATTAATTTGAAATTTTAATTAGATTTACTATATAGATAAATTCACTAAAGTAGACTATTTTTACACACCGATTTTGGTATTTTATTTCTTAATTACTTATAAATTAGCTACTATATGGTCTAATTAACCTTATACAGAATTAGAATACATATATAATTATTTTATAGACATTTTTATTATATTTTTCCAAATTAATGTCTATGTTATTTACAATTAAATAGCAGTTTTAACTGTTTTGCTTATAAATTAAGTTAAAATTATATAATCAGGTATAAATATACTTAAATTAGCTTAAATTACTTAAATTATATTAGTCTTAGTATACAGATTCAATAAACTTAATTATAACTCTAAATTACTAATTTAACTAATTTAATTTAACAACTTAGCTATAAACTTAATAAATTCATTATTTATTATGTATAAAGGATTAAATTAAGGTAAAGGATAATATTTACTTATAATCTACATATGCATAGATATATACAGTTTTATAGTTTAATTTTCTTAATTATATTATCTACTAATCTAGTTGGTTTAATCATACATATAAATTAGTTTAATTTATAGATAATTATATAATTATTGTAGATACTGTCTAAACTTAATCAAAAATCTAATTTACAGTAAACAATATATGTACATAGTCAGTTATACAATATATAGATATATATATATACTACCTATTTACATATATAGCTTATTATATAGCTTATGTATATATGAGCATACCTAATATACAAAGTAATATATATATATATATATTATATATTTATTTTTTTTGGTCCTTTAGGGTGTTTTATTTTACTTTCTACTGTGTTTACAGATCTTACAGAATTAAGAGATAAGAAGGGAAGAGTTGACTGAGGAGAGAAAGAGGCTTGTTTTACTGTCTTTTAAAGTTTTACCCCTTTTTATCATATTTCATTAATACCTTCTTTCTATATATCATGAAATGTAGGACGTGCTTACCAATTTTAAAACAGTCCTCAGCTAAGTTTCCTATTTTAAATCATGTTTGGATGATTAGCTTTAATTAAACTAGCTAACAACACTTGAAAGAATTAAAAACAAGCATTCACAGAAATGAAGGAAGAATTATCTAACAGGAAAGCTTGTGTTTATAATGGAATCAAAATTTATGTGTGTTAGCTACAATTCAAAGCACATTTTACACGGTGTTACATCATATTCTAGCTGCTACAACTTAGAATAATCAGACAGCAGCAGCACTTTGGACTTTTCAGACCAACCCTGCAGCAACTCAGATCAGATTCCAGATGGTTTAACTGCTGTTGCAGTTAGTCCATTTGGGATGAAATCTGAGTTAGGAGAGAAGGAAAATGTAGCTACAAAGTGCAGCACTTTGCTGTGACCACTGCGATTAAAATCATACATCCAAACTGAAAAAGAAAAACTCTCTCAATCCCCATCTGACAAAGGTTTCATTTCTCACTAAAATCACTAAATACCCCAATTCAAATGCAAAAACCTTATAAAAAAAAACTTCACTTCAAATTAAATCCACAAACGTCACTGATTTAACTCTTCCTAATGCTATAGACAGCATGAAGAAAGAGTTAATTCAGTCAATTAAGGTCCTTAGTTCAAATCCCAGTTTCTGAAACCTTAAGGAATATTGAGAACTCCTTAGGTTAGGAAATCACCAAAACATCCATTCAAAACAAACTCAT
This sequence comes from Thalassia testudinum, assembly GCA_037157565.1. Taxonomy (NCBI): domain Eukaryota; kingdom Viridiplantae; phylum Streptophyta; class Magnoliopsida; order Alismatales; family Hydrocharitaceae; genus Thalassia; species Thalassia testudinum. The sequence goes on from JAZHRO010000030.1 coordinate 43,988,431, forward strand.
GAATGCAAGATCAAACTTCAAATCACTACAGTGATTATCCTTAGTTCCGACTTGCATTCAATGCATTCAAAACTTTATCAAATTAGATCTATAGATGGCTCTTCTGAGATGAATTTTGACATCAGAAAACCTCTCAAATTCCTTGCCAACAATGAACTCAAATCAGACTTTACTCAATTTGTCAAATTAAACAGTTAAAACCAAATTGAAGGAAAAATCCTTGAAATCCAAATTAGGGAGAAATCTGACAAACTGAAAATCTCAACTCAAACCAGGGGCTTTTTGACGCCAATTTCAGATCTGAGGTTAAAAACCAATCAGATCTGAAATTGGGTCAGAGTGTATGGGTGGAAAGCTAGAAACAAGTCGTGGAAAATCAGAACTGGATATGAAAGTATGGAGAGGGAGAGAATTTGAAAACATGGCTATATGAAATCTTCCCCTCTGATCTGGAATGATCAGAGGAGGTGAGGGGGGAAATCTAGAGCCTAATTCTACTACTACAGCTAATTTATCCTACAGCGAATTTGAACATTACCAATTACATTAATTCTACTCTAAACCTACATAACTACTGCTACAACTAATATGCAGAATTATAAATCTATTCTAATAGGAAGAATGGGACCTATGGGTCCTTAGCCAGTGGCTAAGGAGGAAGAAGGGAGGAAGATGACTCTAGCGGAGAGAAGAGTCTGCTAGTGAGGCTCCAGGGTGGTCCTTAGGTGCTACGAAGTCCTTAGCGACGAGGAGGTCGAGAGAAGGTGATGAATTCACAGCCAGTGGCTGTGAAATCAGAGGCTTGATGGGGAGGAGGAACTGGAGTGGATGAACGATCGCTAAGAGGTGCAGGAGGGAGCGATCCCTTGCGCGCGACACCACTGAGGTGCTTAAGTAGCATACTCAGTGGCTGAGATCACCGCACAGGTGAGGATAATCAAAAGGCAACCGGCGACGAGGATGAGAGGAGCGGAGCGCGCGGCGAGCTAATCTCAAAATCTGACTGTCAGATGAGATCTGGGGAAAGGGGTGATCTTACACGCCGAATTGCGCGAAGCTTCCATTCAAATCTAACCTCAGATCAGAATCATGAAAAGCAACGGACGACTGAGATTGGCCGTGTTCTTTGCGTGCTACAGTGCATGCGAAGAGCAGCAGGCCATTCTCTGAAATAATGGGAAAATTGCAGACAGACCCTTACGCGAAGGGGTAGAAGATTTGCGTGCAGGCCCATAAGTGAAAAGAATTACAACAGGAAGGACCCTGCAGCCTTTCAAAAGGGTCCCTGCGGCTTACAAGTAGGTCCAAAGGGGAGTTTTTAAAGGCAAGAGTGTAATGCATGAAGGACCTAAGTGTAAACTACCTATTTCATAGCTTAAATGATATCCAATTGCCTTCAAATTTTTATATGTGCTTAATTGAACATTTAAAACATTAATTATACTTCTGATTTGGCCTTTCAAACTTATTTATGTGTTCAATTAACTAATGGATCATCATTTATATTTTACTTTCAGAATATCTCGTTTTGTGACCTAATTATGAAGTTTTAACACAGAGTAAAGGTTTTAGGTCTTTTTCTTTAATTCCCACACTTAACCCTTTTTATCTGTTAATTTGATGTTGTTTTACTTTGTGCCTAGCTTAACTTCAGCTTTTTAGCCATGATGAGTAGCCACTCATCACAGCGTAGTGTGCTGCTCCTTAAATAGGCAAAGGTCGGCCGGGAGGCGTGCGAGAGTAGCAGGGAGGTCACGCCGGAGGTATGGCAGACCAGAGACCCATACCTCTTGCGCATTTGCACGAGAGGTATGGCGGGCTTCAGGGCATGGGGAGCAGCTCATGCAGTAGGGGGCTCCGCAAGGAGCTCCCCTTTCAAATCTAGGGCTGGCTCCCCATGCAGAAGAGGCGCTATTCTCCACGCAAAGTCGCCAGAGGCATGGCCTTCTACTGCGGGTGGCAAAGGGACCGAAGTGAAGAAAACGATGAGGAAGTTGAGGGCGTAATTGCAAGGGTTTCAAAAAGTTGAGGGTCAAAAAGTAATTTTGAGGACCAAATTGCAAAGTGGGTCAAGACGACCTTCCCTTAGGTTCAAATTTTGGTATAAACCTAATTTGGACCTAAAGAATCCAATGGTGAAGTTGGATTTTAGGTTTGACCACGTTTGCCTGGATATTTTGCACAAAACTCAAAATTAGGTTAAAAATTGGGTAGACTTCAATCTAGGTCAAAACAGGTTCCAAAGGTCAAATTGAATTTTCTAAACCCTAGGGGATATTTTTCCATGAATTTTAGAAGGTTTAGTTAATTTTTATCTTGCCTGAAACTTTATGAATTAAAGTGGATTTGTTTTAGGGTTATAGAATGTCATTTAATTCATGGATTTTGTCATTGTCATAACCCTTTTCTGACCAAATCATCTCACTTTTTCTCTTATTAAGTCCACTTGACCTATGTCTAGACCCTTAAAAATCCCGTTGATGCACTGTAATGGTAAAATTATAGTTTTACCCCTTGTGTCATGTTCTATTCTCAGATTAACAATTCCCTTCATTAGGCCTTCCCTTAGGTTATGTAGGAACTTTTGTTCACTTTATTAGGTTAAAATGTGCTAGTTAGGGTTCATGATGAGGTTCTCATCATACCCACATGCCTAGCTTTTGCTAGTCCCTTAGCAAAATTTTAAGGTTTTAACCTTTGTTTTAGACCATGAGTCCTTTCATCAATCTTGATAAGTGTTTTTTCTCCTTTTTTCTCTTTGATTAGGTCAGAATGCCAACAATGGTCCTAAAGATACTTTAGTACCAACCAAGATCCAGACCTATCTAGCTTTAGCCTCAATCCTTAGCAAAGGTTTTTAAGGCCCGCAGGGACTATCCTAAGGTTTATTGGACTCCGTGGTTAAAGTACCCATGCTTGAGACATTTTTAGCATAGGTTCAGTTTGCAGTGCATTTTGTAAGAGAGAGACAGACGGTTTATTTGTTTGGAGAGTTTTCTCTCTCTTTTCTTTTTAATTCTAGCTTAGGATTTGCTTCACAAACAATCTGTATCGGATTCCTCATCCTCATCATCAATCCTCAAAGGTCCCTGGCATTCGATGCTACGTGATAGCACCACCCATGGTAACCTCCAGAACCTTGGTTTTCGAGATTTCGAGATAATCCCGCCCATGGTGTTCCGTGGCCGAATTCAAACCCTAGTGATTGACATTTCGTGATAATGCCGTCCATGGTATCTGAACCAGCAGAGTGCTTACATGCCTGCCAGTAGGATATGTAAACATCCTAAGAGACAAGCACCGAGGAGACGATCTATTATTACGTATCTTCGAGGGGAATTTTCCACCTCTCTGCGCTGGGAACTCATCCAAATCAACTTGTGTTGATCGGCCGCTCCTAATCTAGATGACATTTTCAGAACATTAGAAACGCTTCTGGGTGATTTTGATAGTTATGCTCACTAAACCAGACTGTGTGTGAATTGGGGTGCTTAGGTTACCGAGTCCCATAAACCAAAGGTCAATTAATGATGCCGAATACTCTCTAAGGCTTAGACCTAATACTCAAGCTTTTCATTTTCCTCAACCTCTTGAGGAATATCTAGACCTTAATGGGCACTACGAGTCTAGCCAAAAAGGCCTAAGGTTAGCGTTCTTACTAATTTTTTTGTGTTTCTTTAGCACTTTCTCTTACTTTCCTTAATGTGGTCTAGAACTTCAATTAATCTCTTAATTTCTTACTAATGACTATCTCTTTCTTTTTTCATTTTGTACTCCTTTTTAGTATTTTTCTCTTTTTCTCCTCCTCCTTTTGATTCTTGTAAAGCCCATAAAAATTTCTTCCCTCCTCCCATTTTTTTGTTCTTTTTCAAAAAATATTTTTTTTTAATTTTTTGGTGTTTTTGACATATGTGATTTTTTTGTTGAAACCTTTTCTTGTTATTGCACTTTCATACCCCCATGCCTAAGATTTGCAATATCCTCATTGTAAATTAGGTGGGTTTTTATTCAGCTTGGTTCATACGTTAGGACAGGTGTTGGGTGAGTGGATGGGTTGAGGTGACTGTTGTGGACGATTTCTAATCTCAGGTACGAATACCTGAGGTGGAGTCGACTATCCTAAAGGATGAACCTAAAGTGCAAAGAAATGTCAGCAAAGGTTTCGGGTTTTCAAAAGAATGACAGGTTGCCTCTCGTTAAACGTTGAGTTTTACGCCATCGGCTGGGCGCAATGAGCTCAGGCAGAATGGAGGGTAAAGGATGACTCAGCCAAATCTGTATTGGTCACGTAAATGAACAGTTTGAGTCTCTGACTGTTTACAATGAAGGGTTCAGAATCGTGGCTGAGTGGACTGATCTCGACGGCTCAATTTCCAAAGATTTGCCGGACTAGATATGGTCCGACCCACTTGGATCGCAGTTTGCCTAGGAACAGTTTTAGTCGGGCATCGAAGAGTAAGACCTTCTGACCAGGGTGAAAGATCTTTGTAGAAATGTGCTTGTCATGAAAGGCTTTAACCCGCTCTTTGTAGATTCGTGAGTTTTCATGTGCATCAGGGCGTAATTCATCAATCTCGCTTATCTGAAGCTTTCTGTGGGTTCCAGCCTTAGAAAGATCTCGGTTGCAGCTCCGTACTGCCAAATAGGCTTTATGCTCTAGTTCGGCGGGGAGGTGACACACCTTCCCATACACCAGTCTGAAAGGAGACATGCCTAATTGGGTCTTGTGGGCGATCTTATAAGCCCACAAAGCGTTCGGAAGCCAAGATGATCAGTCCTTCCTGTCAAGTCGAACAGTAACCTGAAGGATTTTCTTGATCTCCTGGTTTGATAGCTCAGCTAGACCATTAGTCTGGGGGTGATAAAGAGTAGAGATTCGGTGTGCCACCCCGTATTTGGTCATCAGTGACTCGAACTGAGCGTTTGTGAAATGGGTCCCTCCATCAGAAATGATCGCTCGAGGAATCCCGAACCATGAGAATATATTCTGGTGAATGAATTTGATAACGATCTTCTGATCACTGGTTCGGATCAGAATGGCTTCGATCCATTTGGACACGTAGTCAACAGCGAGTAGAATGTACTCGAAGCCTTCTGAGATAGGGAAGGGGCCCATAAAATCAATCCCCTAAATATAAAAAATCTCACATATGAGAATCGGCTGTGAAGGCATCATGTTGCGATGGCTCATGTTGCCTAAAGTTTGGCAACAGCTGCATGCCTTACAATGATTGTATGCATCCTTGAAGATAGTGGGCAAGTAAAAGCCACACTGGAGGATTTTCGATGTGGTTTTGTGCCCAGAAAAATGGCCACCGCATGCCTGGTCATGGCAGAAAGAGAGTATGTCATTGATTTTAACCTCCGGGACACATCGCCGGATAATTTGGTCAGCACCTATGCGGAATAAGTACAGGTCTTCCCAAATGTAATACTTGGCATTGGAGCGCGATTTGTCTTTCTTGGCCTTTGGCCAATCAGATGGGATCTGGTGTGATTCCAGGTAGTTTACTATGTCAGCAAACCATGGAAGGCCTGTACCATTAGTCAAGATGTGCTCATCAGGAAAATGCTCCGTGATGGGTTCGGAAGGGTCGATGATTTCAGAAGGAAGGCGGGACAAGTGGTCAGCTACCAAATTCTGTCTTCCTACTTTGTCGCGAATCTTGAGATCAAATTCTTGCAACAGCAAGATCCATTGTATTAATTGAGGTTTCGCGTCCTTCTTCACAAGGAGATGCCTCATAGCTATGTGATCTAAATAGATAATAATGTGGGAACCCAAGAGATATGATTTGAATTTTTCAAGGGCAAATAACTACAGCTAGCAGCTCTTTCTCCATAACCGTGTAGTTACGCTTAGCCTCATCAAGTGTCTTGCTAGCATAGAAGATGACCATGGGTTTCCCGTCAGTCTTTTGCCCCAAAACCACTCCTACAGCGAAGTCAGATGCATCGCACATGATCTCAAAGGGTTAAGACCAATCAGGGGACTATAAGATTGGGACTTGGGTGACTCGGTCACGAAGGATCTCAAATGCTTGAGTGCATTCCTTGGAAATCTCAAAAGGTACATCCTTTGAGAGAAGAGTGGTCAGGGGGCGTGCGATTTTTGAGAAATTAGGGATGAATCGATGGTAAAAATCGACGTGCCCCAGAAAAGATCGGATGTCCTTGATCGAGCTAAGCATAGGGAGTTTAGAAATCAAGTTAACCTTAGCTCGATCCACTTGGATGCCCCTATCAGAAATTAAATGTCCCAGGACGATCCCCTAAGGCACCATGAAATGACTCTTTTCCTAGGAAAGAACCAGATTCACATCAATACAACGCCTGAGTATATGAACCAAGTGCTGGAGGCAATCGTCAAATGATGCCCCAAAAATTGAGAAGTCATCCATGAAGACTTCCAGATAATCACCTACCATATTAGAGAATATGGCAAGCATGCACCGCTGAAAAGTCACGAGTGCATTACAGAGACCGAAAGGCATCCTTCGGAACGCGTACATCCCGAAGGGGCAGGTGAGCGTGGTCTTCTCTTGGTCCTCTGGATGAATCGCCACTTGGTTGTAACCAGAGTACCCATCCAGAAAGTAGAAGAATCTATTTCCCGCTAGTTTTTCGAGGATGTGATCAATAAATAGTAGTGGGAAATGATCTTTCTTCGTGGAGGAATTGAGTCTTCGGTAATCAATGCAAACTCTTCACGAATTAGCTATACAGGTAGGTATGACCTCTCCGATTTTAGTCGTGATAGTGGTGAGCCCTGCCTTCTTAGGCACAACCTGGATTGGGCTCACCCAGCGACTGTCAGAGATCGGGTAGATGATCCCTGCATCTAACCACTTAATGATCTCCTTTTTCACGACCTCCTGCAAATTAGGGCTCAGACGTCTCTGCATCTCGCGTGAAGGTCGTGCGCCCTCTTTGGAATAGATGTGGTGTGTGCAATAAAAGGGACTTATTCCAATCAAATCATCGAGAGTCCAACCAATGGCTCTACGATGTTGCTGAAGAACGGTAATCAGACGAGATTCCTGATCAGGGGTGAGTCTAGAGTTTATAATCACAGGAAGTGTCTGATTGGAATCCAAAAAGACATATTTCAGGTGATCGGGAAGGGGCTTGAGTTCCAAAACGGGATTATCAACAGCAGCAGGTGGGTCTGAGTGGGTGTGGGGAACGAGGGTAGGAGTTATGGGTTTGTCTAGATCAAGTTCAAACTTCTCTAACTGCGGGTTTTGCTCTTCTTATGGTTGATTGGGATAATCAGGTTGTCCTCAAAATGCGATTCATCAACCATGGTCCTGATATCACATATTTTTTCTACCACACTGCAATTAATCCCTTGTTGGGCCTTAAAGATATCAATCTTAACGGTTTGGTTTCCAAATTTCAGCTCTATTTGGCCCTCCTCACAGCTTATGTTGGCCTTAGCAATGACCAGAAAAGGTCTCTCTAGTATAATTGGTGTATCCCTTGGGTTCTCGGGTGCATCAATGTCTAGAACTATAAAATCTACTGGGAAGTAGAAATCTCGCACCCTAACAATAACATCCTTGAGAACTCCCTTAGGTGACTTAATGGATCAATCAGCTAACTGCAATGTCACCTCAGTCTGTTTAAGCTCGATTCTTCAAGGTGGTTAAGCAGGGATGTGGGTATCAGGTTTATGGAGGCACCTAGATCTAACAATGCTCTATCAAACTGGGTTTCACCAATCTTACATGAAATCAGGGAGTGCCTGGGTCTTTTGCCTTGGGTGGGAGTTTACTCAAGATCACAGAGCTGACTTGCTCTGATAGTATAATCGGACTCCCACTCTTGGTTCGCGGCTTACGCTGGGGTGTACACACATTTTTCAAGAATCGTGCGTAAGCCAGTACGTGGCGAATTGCATCCATCAAGGGAATGTTTATTTGGACCTACTCAAAGAGCTTGATCAGGTCCTCAAAAGCCACAGGTTTGGTTGTCCTCTTTCCCTTGGTTAAGGCCTCGAGAAATGGAACCTTTGCTGGTTCCTCTAGAATAGGTCCAGGTTTTTTATCTGGGATAGGGACATCCTGGATAACTATCATAAGGCTCGGATCACTACCAGGCTTGGAGTGGTCTGGATAAGGTGGGTCTTGGGTTGCTTTACCACTACGAGTTGTCACTGAGTTTAATCCTGCCTGTTCTAGTTGGGGTTTGGTAAGATGGGTTGCTGCTGTTGATAACCCGTGTAGGATGTTGATGCTTCCATCTCGTCAAGTGATGGAACAGAAGGGGCCTGATAAATCATGTGTGCCTGGCCTAGGTTCGGGTTCAAAACGCGCTGCTGGGTCAGCACGTTGTTAGGGTTTGGCAGAGGTTGTGAAGGAAGAGTGCCCGGTTGGCGAGAATTCGCCATCTGGGCGAGCTGGTTGCGAACCTCTATGATCTCATCCTTGTGCTATTTTTGGATAGCCGCATTCGTTCTTTGAATGTCAGCCAGAGTTTGGCGGATGAGGGACATTTGGTCATGGTTGGGCCCGGATGGATAGGTGGGGTTGGGCCGAGGCTGAGGCGGCTGATAAGGACGAGGGGCTTAGGGATGAGGTTGATAAGGTGATCTTTGGGTCTGAGAATTTCCTGCCCACTGGAAATTAGGATGATTTCGCCATCCAGGGTTGTAGGTGTTGGAAAATGGGTCATTTTGGATGGCGTTGAGGTCTTCGCAAGTCTAAGGAGCCTAAAAAAAGTCAGAGTATGGGGGATCAGAGTTCCCCCGACAAGAATAGAAAGGATCGTGGGTCCCTCCGGTCCTGGAGTCAGATGGGGGTGGATACAAGTCCATCCAAGGAGAAGATCGGTGGAAGATGTTTTGCATAGTTTCCCTTGCGGGAGGTGGCTGTGTGAAGGAGTTCTGCGCAAAGGTGGCTCGCTGCAAATGCCGAGTCAACAAGTCCACCTTCTTCTCGATAATAGAGACCTTGTCCAATCGACTGGCCATCAGTTCCAAGTCGACAGATGCAGACAGGCCCTGCGTCTCATGTGCTCCCCTAAGATTCATCAATGCGCGGGTATTCGTCCTGTCTAATAATCCCATTGAGTCATTGTTGATGGAGTTCTCGCACATATTCTCGAGAATCTCCCACACGGTGTCCTCATGCTGACCCATGATGTTTCCTCCGCAAGTTGCATTGACGAATAATCTGATGTCTTCACGGAATCCTTGGTAAAAAAGGCTGGACTTGTTCCCATTTAGGAACTCCTTGATAGGGGCACTTCCACATGAGATCCAGGAATCGATCCCATGCCTCATGAAGAGGTTCTCCCGTCTGCTAGGTGAAGTGAGTAATCTAATGGCGCAAGGCATTTGTCCGACCAACAGGAAAGAACTTCTTCAAAAACTCGGATTGAAGTTCATCCCAGGTGTTGATCGAACGGGTTTGTGTCTGATACCAATGAGCCACCTTGTCCATGAGGGAGAAAGAGAACATCTTCATGAGTAAGATATCCCGATTTTACGCATCTGACCCGAAGGCCTGGGCCAGATGCTTGAGCTATTTGATATGCTAGAAAGGATCTTCAGAGTTAAGCCCATAGAATTTAGGTATGGCATGAATCATATTGGGCTTCAATTCAGAATCAGGTCCTCCAGTCAAGATTCTGACTCGAGGCTCGATTGCCACCGCAGCGGGATTATAGTGATCTCGCATCATGGGGCGCTGCGGTGGATTCATGAAATTCTGGAAGAGGTCATTAAGATGCTGAAGCTGGTACTCAAGATTATTTTCTTCTTCAACGAGTTGTGCCATGATGGAAGAAGAAGGAGAACTAGGTTCAGAATCGGAAGAAAGGTCTATGTGGAGGGGTTGTTGCACAAACAAGGGTGCCAAGGCTTGGCCTCGAGGAGAGTAGATTTCTAGAGGAGGTTTCAAGGACCTCCTACCAAACATGCATTGATAGATTGGATGAGGTTAGAACGTGTTGGACCCAATCAAGACACCCAAAATATGTTGGTTGACCATAGAGGTTCAGGGCATATGATACCCCTTGATTAGAAGGTTGTCCACCTGAGAATTACCTGGGCAGCCAGAAAGGGTGAGTCCCGCGAAGATCCCTACATGGTAGAGTGCCCCCACGGGTTACAGGGTTTCCCCCACCCGACCTCTCTTGTCACTGAGATTCCAGGTAGACTAGAATGGGGACTTTGACCTCTTAAGTCTACCACTTTTAGTTAAGATCAAGGTTCTTAGGGTTCCACTTGAACTTTAAGCCTTTTGTGTGCAAAAGTGACCTAATTTAAATGTTGGTTGATCCAAAGGATCAACTTCACCTCTTTGTTCCTTTGAGAGCTTCTTAGGTCATTTCTTTTAGTATTCAAGTAAATTAAGAGCCTGATTGCTTAGGGTTTCTCTTGAATAAATCTTTTCAAACAATGGCTTAGGCATACCTCTTTTGGAATTTTCAATTCTTTGTTTAGAAGATGTATTTCTAAAACCCTAGCTTTGAATCCTAGGTTGGCTCTAGTTGGTCCAATTAGTTGCCTCAAAAATGGGTAACTAGGGCTCAAGCAAGAAGGTTTTAGCCTTAGTTACCTTAAGTGGATATGCAGTTAAAATGTGTTGAAACTCAAAAATAGGCAACTCTGTGAATTACTAAGTATGGAAGACAAGTAGCCTTAGATTGATTTTTCTTTTGTTTCTTCCTCTTTAGAATGTGAGGGGCTTAAGAGAGAGGGTTGAAGGTTACCTGTCCCCTGGTGTGGATGTTGTATGGCTGCTTGTCTTTTCTTGCCTTCCTTTCCTACACAACAAAAGAGAGATTAAGTTAGTATAAAATCAAAAATTATGATTTTGAAGCTTCTAAAATGCTCGTTGCTTCCCGGCAACAGCGCCAAAAATTGGTTGTGTTACCAATTTGATTTTATTTATTACTCAAAATTTTAAAAATGTTCCGAGGTCAAACTCAGGGAGCAAACTTGATTTTAGAATCAAAAGGATCACAATTCACAATATTATAATGTCTTACAAAAAAGTGTAGAGAAATAAAAGTAGAATGTGTCTTCTCTTTTTCTTCTTTTCTCTCCTTCTTTGGTCTCTCTCTTTTATTTTCTCTGTCTTCAGACGTCTAATTCTGGGAATTAGACACCTTAAGTGGCAACTGCTACAGTGCACGTCTTCTTCCTTTCTTTCTTTTTGGTTGCTGCTGCTACTGCTTCTTCTCCTTGGCTTTTTCTTCTTCTCTTCTTTTCCTTTCTGCTCGGTCTTCCTCTTTGCGCGGCAGCTCGATCCTTCTCTTTTCTTCTCTTCTTCTTTGACTCTTTCTTCCTCTGCAGCTCCTGCTTCTGCCTTCTTCTTTTTCTTCCTTTCCTTCTGCACCGTGCCTTGTTCTTCAGCTCCTGCTCCTGCGGCTAAGTCCTCAGCCTCTTCTTCTACTACAGCTGGACTCTTCTTCTCCTCTTCGTCTTCTTCTTCTTCTTCGCTGCATAGGTACATAGTTAAGAAAAACCTACCCCTACCCTTCCCGCGTTTCTCTTTCTCTCCATGTCTCTCTTCGGTTCGCTCTCTCAGAGCCTGCTCAGGTATACGGGTCGGGTTGGTGTGCCCGTGACCAGGCCCACCGGTGTCCGGTGGTGGGCGAGGAGTGCAGGCTCAGGTAAACGGGTCACGCCAGGTCCATGGAGGTCGGGTCATGAACGAGGTGGGTGAAGGTGAGTGGGACCTCACCTTGCGGTTTCGAGGAGATAAGCCCAATACAGTTTTTCAATTTAAGCGCCTTCTTCCTGCGTGCTCGCAGCAGATGACGTAAGCAATTGCAGCTGTAGCTAAGGCCTTCGAGGCCAATTGGCTACCTGGTCGAGTGTGCGAGGGGATTCCGCGTGACCTGGGCTCATACCTAGGGCTGGGGAGAACTAGAGCTGCTTGCAAGCTTGCTCCAAGCTCGTCGTCAATGGTGGAGGTGGTCGCAACCCTGAAATCACGATCACGGCCTTGCGGCCCTGTCAGATACCTTGGGGAGCTTCGCCAAGGTGTAGCAAAGGTGCCCCGGGGGTCAGTGTGACATGAGGGCTGCTTTGTGTGTGTGCCTAGGGCACACTGTGTGCGTGCAGGTGGGTGTGTTCGCGGGAAGGTTACAATGGGTGGCGCGGTGAATGGAAGGGTGAGAGGTGATCAGTGGGAGGTGGTGAAGCTCAGGGACCGGTCGGCGAGGGGTGAAACGGTCTGTGGTGGTGGAATGGCCTCGCCGGAGTTGGCGGTCAGAGGTGGAGATGGTGATGGTGGATAGTGGAGTCGAGGGGTTGAAAGAACAAATTGACAGAGGGGAAATAAAGAGGGGAGTAAGGGTAACTTATCTGGTAGGTTAGGAGTGAACGGGGGAGGTGGAGGGTGAGCGGCTGGTGCCTGCCGTCGCCGGAGACGAAGGCACCCAGGGGAGGAAGACGGTGACGAGGAAGAGGGGTTGGAGGGCGCCCGCTGGTATGGCGCGGTGCGGCGAAAGACGGCGGAGGTAGCTCTACCACTAGTACTGTGGCAGAACGACCAGAGAGGAGAGGAAGAGTCGTCGGAAGCTCTGGGCGGATGGCTGAAGTTGGGAGGAGATGAATTGGAGGGGGATCTCAGGCCAAATCGAGCTTGAAGGATGCAACAATAGTGTGCTGCTCCTTAAATAAACAAAGGTCGACCGGGAGGCATTCGAGAGCAGCAGGGAGGTCACGCTGGAGGTATGGCAGACCAAAGACCCATACCTCTCGCACGTTCGTACAAGAGGTATGGCGAGCTTCAGGGCATGCGGAGCCCCCCTTTCAAATATAGGGTCGGCTCCCCATGCAAAAGAGGCGCTATCCTCTGCGCAAAGTTACCGGAGGCATGGCCTTCTGCTGCGGGTGGCAGAGGGACCGAAGTGAAGAAAACGATGAGGAAGTTGAGGGGGTAATTGCAAGGGTTTCAAAAATTTGAGGGTCAGAAAGTAATTTTGATGACCAAATTGTAAAGTGGGTCAAGAAGACCTTTCCTTAGGTTCAAATTTTGGTATAAGCCTAATTTGGACCTAAAGAATCCAATGGTGAAGTTGTATTTTAGGTTTGACCACATTTGACTGGATATTTTGCATAAAAACCTAAAATTAGGTCAAAAATTGGATATGGACTTCAATCTAGGTCAAAACAGGTTTCAAAGGCCAAATTGAAAGTTCTAAACCCTACGGTATATTTTTCCATGAATTTTAGAGGGTTTAGTTGATTTTTATCTTGCCTGAAATCTTATGAATTAAAGTGGATTTGTTTTAGGGTTACAGAATGTCATTTAATTCATGGATTTTGTCATTGTCATAACCCTTTTCTGACTAAATCATCATACTTTTTCTCTTATTAAGTCCACTTGACCTTTGTCTAGACCCTTAGAAATCCCGTTGATGCACTGCAATGGTAAAATTACAGTTTTACCTCTTATGTCATGTTCTATTCTCAGATTAACAATTCCCTGAATTAGGCCTTCCCTTAGGTTATGTAGGAGATTTTGTTCACTTTATTTGGTTAAAATGTGCTAGTTAGGGTTTATGATGAGGTTCTCATCACCAACTTCTGCGGTAAGGCCCGCATGACTGTAAGTGCGAAAAAGAACGTACCTTGCGATATAAATGCTTTCAGACGTCTGGTCTCAGACCTGGACGTCTAGCTGCCGCCACGATCGTCTGGTCGAGTCTCCAGATGTCTGATACTAGAAAAATCCCAGTATCAGAAACTCCTCATAGCTCCTTCGCTCGCTCGCCACGCATCGTAGCAGCTCCAGCCGCTATAGAGCGCCTCCCCAAGCCCTCTCCTCCTCGCACACGCGCCCGTCATCAGCCGTGCGAGCTCCGCCAAGCTCCCGAAGGTCCTCCAACCTTCCACGCTCTCCTCCTTCCTCCCTCTCATTCTCCCTCGCTCGCCCCCTCTCACCGCTCCCGCACCAAAACTGAAGGTGGTGGTGGCTGTGGTGTGTGGAGTGCAGAGGAGAAAGGAGGGGGGGTTTATATAGGAGGGTGTGGGGTTTAGGGTTCGGGGGAGATGAGGAAGAGAGAGGAAGGAATGGTTTTGTGCACCGCCCGCGCATAGAGCGTGGTGCGCAGTACAAAAATTTCACTTTCAGACGTCCGGGAACGGGTCCAGAAGTCTGGTCAGACGTCTGACTGAAACTCCAGACGTCTTAAATGGCTAAAAGTGTAACAGGTCATTACAGTACGCGTTTCATGGAGCTGTCACGCTTCACCCTGACAGCTGCGTCTACTGAGGAGGAGTGCCTATGGAGGTTCACTGAGGGCTCCGGCCTGCCATTTAGGGATATGTAAAGCCCTTAAAGTTACCTACTTTCTCCCGCGTAGTCAAGGCGGCCATGACCTATGAGGAAACCAACTCGATCGTATGAAACGTCGACAGGGGAGGACGAAAGAGGCACTACTAGTAGGAGCACTCACAGGGCTGCCGAGAGAGGAGGCACACAGCACCTGCGGGGGAGTCATCCTGCTCTATGGGTCCACCAGGGACCTTTGGGGGCCCCAGACAGGGACCAGCCGACTACAATTGACCCCTACCTGGCTACCAGCAGGGACAGCAAATAGATGGAGGAGGTCGCATTCCTCTCTACTACCAATGTGGCCAGCCGGGCCACATTCGAAGGGACTACCCATTTAGAGCCAGTAGATGGAGGATTCAGGTGCATCTCCGCACTCTGGGTAGCAAAGCTACTGAGCCAAGGGTGTAAGGGCTTCCTAGCTTGTGTTGTAGCAGAGCCTAGCCTCGTGGTCGACTTACAGAGTGTCTTGGTGATCCGTGAGTACCCCGACGTCTTTCCAGAAGAGCTACCAGGACTGCCACCTGAGCGTGAGATTGAGTTTGAGATCTCCCTGGTACCGGGGACCAGCCCCATCCTTACTGCACCATACAGGATGGCCCCACTTGAGCTGCGAGAGCTCAAGTCATAGTTACAGGATCTATTAAAGGACTTTGTGAGGCCTAGTGCATCCACATGGGGAGCCCCTATCCTATTTGTGAAGAAGGATGGTACCCTTTGGCTGTGCGTCGACTACTGACAACTGAACCGGGTCACCGTCAAGAATAAGTATCCACTGCCTCGTATTGATGACCTCTTCGACCAGCTGAGAGACGCCACGGTGTTCTCCAAGATAGATCTGAGGTCAGGTTACCATCAGTTGAGGATCAGGGAGACCGACATCTCCAAGATAGCCTTCTGTACATGGTATGGTCACTATGAGTTCTTGGTCACGTTGTTTAGGCTGACCAACACCCCATTGCTTTCAAGGATCTGATGAACCACGTCTTATGGCCGTACCTGGATCAATTCATCGTAGTATTCATTGATGACATGCTTGTCTACTCTTAGGATGAGGCACAGCATGGACAGCAACTCTGCATGGTCCTGGACACTTTGAGGCAGCACAAGCTGTACGCCAAGTACAACAAGTGTGAGTTCTGGTTGAGATAGGTTACCTTCTTGGGCCATGTAATCTCGAGAGACGGGTTGGCAGTGGATCCAACCAAGGTTGAGGCCGTTCTCAGGTGGGAGAGGCCGCGTACAGTGACAGAGATACGCAGTTTCCTGAGGCTTGTAGGCTAGTACAAACAGTTTATTCGAGGTTTCTTGCAGATTGCACATCCTATGCTCAGTTGACCCAGAAAGACGTGCCCTTCTCCTGGACAGACGAGTGTAAGTCATGCTTTCAGGAGCTGGAGAGGCTGACTTCCACTCCTGTACTCACCATCCTAGACAGCAGTGGCAGATTCGTGGTCTACACTGACGCCTCGTTGCAGGGATTGGATGGTGTGCTCATGCAGCAAGATTACGTTGTCGCTTACCCTTTGCGACAACTAGAGCCCCATGAGCATAACTACCCCACCCATGACTTGGAGTTGGCAACTGTTGTCTTCGCGCTGAAGACATGGAGGCACTACTTGTACGGAGAGACGTTCAAGATCTTTATTGATCATAAGAGCCTTAGATACCTATTTGATCAGAAGGAGCTCAACATGAGACAGAGATGCTGGTCAGAGCTCTTGAAGGACTACGATTGTAGCATCTCTTACCATCCGGGGAAGGCTAATGTGGTGGCAGATGTTTTGAGCCGGAAGGCACCCACCCACTTAGCTAATCTACAGGCATAGAGTTGAAGACTCATGGAGAAGGGGAGCAGTTGGCTACCCCAGGAGTCACGGGGGTACTGCGGGGCAGTGATTGTGGCGAAGCAGGAACGACCAGAGCTGATAGATCGTGTCGTTACTAGACAGATGACGGATCCATACCTGCAGACACTGTGAGACCAAGTATTGATAGGGAACCAAGAGAGTTCTCTTTCATTGATGGGGTCCTGCATATGAGGGGATGCTTGTACATTCCTAAAGACGAGGAGCTATTGAGAGAGCTCCTGATTGAAGCACACGGGTCTAGATTCACCATACAACCTAGGAACACGAAGATGTACCACGACCTATAATGTGATTTCTAGTGGAGTGGGATGAAGCTGGATGTTGGTAGTTTTGTTCAGCTGTCATGGCCCGTTCTCGGCTCCTTACAGAACCCGAGAACATATTGTCTCGACGAACCCTAAGATCTAGTCGTCCAGTGAGAAATAACTGAATACACATTCATTCCATTACCATAAAGTAATGTAACTAAGCCACAAAATGTAAAGCTGATAGTAAAGTAAGAGAACGGCAATCACCATAATATTACAGACCATTATAACAGAATTAGTACAGTATGATCGAAATATAACTGAATAACATGCACTGTAGGAACTCACTACAACACTAGCAGAAGGAAAACTACAACTGGGCTCGACTGAGCTCAGCATCCTCAGCAGCTGGTGGCTCCGGCTGCTCGAATCCCTAACCTGTATAAGGTTATAACATCTGGAGTCAACTAACGTTGAGTAGAGTGGTGGCTAAAATATCTAATGTAATTTAAATAAGCAGCTTAAAATATTATCTTCCGATTCTAATTATCTTATTACATGTTACTGATTTGAGTATTCTAATCGGATTCCATGACATTGCTCAATCTTCCTATTCCCTAAGGAAACGATCTTGCTTGTAGTTTTCCCGCGATGCAGGATGCACATGTGGCACTCTCCTGGCCAGGAGAGTCCCCCATGGTAGTCCTACACCCGGTCTACTGCCCCGAGGTCATGGTCGTGACATAGCGGTGACTACGGTACACGTGATAAGCGCACGAGTAGCTACCCTGCACTGGCACGCGGTCAGTCGTTTGCG
Organism: Thalassia testudinum; assembly: GCA_037157565.1. Lineage (NCBI taxonomy): Eukaryota > Viridiplantae > Streptophyta > Magnoliopsida > Alismatales > Hydrocharitaceae > Thalassia > Thalassia testudinum. The sequence continues at coordinate 44,005,664 of JAZHRO010000030.1, forward strand.
TTAGCGGGTACGCCCAACGTACAGCACAGAACAACACAGGGTCTTGCCCTCTCAGAACAGGGGTCTTGCCCCTCAGAAACAGGGGTCTCACCCCTCACAATCCGCGTACCCTCGCCCGACTACCCCGGTTTGCCTAGTGGGCCTAACAAGAGTCAGTGTAGGGTGGCCAGTCCTAACCCTGGGCCCCCTGGGGCGGCTAGCTCCCCCCTACACTAAGTAGCTCTCCTCAGTACCACGTACGCGAGGGCCAACAGAAGTCGACGTGGAGTGGCCAAACCCACCCCGGGTCTCCACCCAAGGGACGACAAGCTCCCCTTTACTCAAAAAGGGATAGTTGCTCTTTTCGGTACTACGTACACAAAGGCCAACTCACCTCCCTAAACCAAGTCCGAACAACCGCCTGTGGTGACGTATTCCAGAATCATCTAGTTCTCCGTACTATAATATTCTTATTTCTTTCTATATTTCCCGTAGGGTTCGTACATGGACTTTCCATATTTCCATATCTAGTTTGTTACAGGTAGCTCTAATTCCACCATCTAGTATTCGGTACAAGCATGCATTTCCATTTCTGACAAATTACAGGTAGTATAGGCAACTCATGGTTTATTTCAGGAAGCATCACGGTAATACCAACATTTACATGCATTTCTCACGACCCTAGTGTTCATGCCACAACCTAGGGTTCACTAATCTAGAGCAACATACATTCATTTCTTTCAGCTCTAGGGTTCATCTCACAACCTAGGGTTTCTACTCATACCATTTAGTTCATAAATCTAGGATTAGGGAAGAACCACTCTATCAGGATAACCCGGTGGAATGGGGGCTCGTACAATAGCTCCTGATGTCTCCACAGGTCTTGTATACTCGACGGACTAGAGACCTATGACATGGATTGGCAGGTCAAATGTGTTCAAAATGACATGGACAAAATACCATTACATAGAGAAACTTGCATGAAAACCAAAGATGTTTCGTTTGCGGAAAATCGACACCGTTTAGGCCCTGAACAAGCCCAAAACATCAACCTTAGCAAAATTAGACGTCTGGGAAGAGTCCCAGACGTCTTAAATGTACTCAGGAACTGATCTTGCTTAGGGCACCTTTCCCGAACGTCTAGGACTCGGTGCAGACATCTGAAGGTGTCTTCAAACGTCTGGAAACATGTCCGGACGTCTAAAACTGCCTCTGTCCTCGCACCAGCACGCTTCCCAACCTTTGACACACACGCATGCACGATCAGGACCTTGGCAGGAAAAATAATAAATCGAAAATATGCGCTATCAGACGTCTGGAAATACCTCAGGATGTCTGACAAGACGTCTGACGCGCTCTGCAGACGTCTAATTCTGCAAAAAAAATGATTCTGCAGAACTATTAGCGAGTTCTTCTCACGACACCTTCCTCTCCGCGTGCTGCTGCAACTGTAGTAGAACTCGCTATCGTAGCAGCAGCAGCTCTCCTCTCTCGCACACGCTCCTCCCCTTAGCGTTCCTCTGGCTCCCTGCTCTCCTTCTCCTCTCGGCTGTAGTGTGGGGAGGATGGAGGAGAAACGAGGAGGTTAAATGGACGAGGAGGTATGTGGGAGGGAATGGTGGAGAGAGGGAGGTAAGGGCACCGCAGGGGGATGGTAAGGCGTGCAAAGTAGGGGGAAGAGAGGGGTGTGTGCGATGGGAAGTGGTGGTGGGGAAATTGCGGGGACGTCCCAGAAATTTCCCTCTCCCCCTCACAAACCCCCAAAACAAAAGATAAGGGGTTTAAAACTACAAGAAAACCCCTACGGATTCCGAAATGCCAAACAACCCCAGGAAAGGGTCATTTCATCAGCAATGCCTAGTATGCCAGCAAGTGAAGGCTAAGCACCAAAGGCCTATAGGGCTGCTACAGCCAATTCTCGTGTCGGAGTGGAAGTGGGAGAGTGTCACTATGGATCTGGTAGTAGGGTTACCTGTGACATAGTGATAACACGATGCAGTCTCGGTGATAGTGGACAGATTGACGAAGATGGCACGGTTTCTGCCAATCCGAGTCACTTTTGGACCAGTACAGTTGGCAGAGCGCTACATTCGAGACATGGTGCGCCTACACGGAGTCCCTTGTGAGATTATTTCAGACAGAGACACTCATTTCACTTCCCAGTTCTAAGAGGAGTTTCAGCGGGCTTTGGGGACTTATCTGAGGTTCAGTACAACCTATCACCCCTTGACCGACGAATAGTCGGAGCGCACCATTCAGACCCTTGAGGACCTCCTACACTCTTATGTGCTGGACTGGAGAGGCTCCTAGGAGGAGCATTTGCCCCTGGCAGAGTTTGCATACAGTAATATCTACCACTCGAGCATCGACATGGCACCGTATGAGGCTCTGTACGGGAGGAGGTGTACTGCTCCCTTGAGTTGTGTTGAGGTGGGGACCAAGTGGGAAGTTGGTCCCAGACTGATATGCCAGAGTCAAGAGGTGATCGAGCAAATCTACACATGACTCTATACTGTTAGGAGCAGGCAAAAGAGTTACGCTGACCTGAAGCATAGGGAGATCACATCTTCCTCCGTGTTTCGCCCATGAAGGGCTTGAGGCGGTTTCGGGTGAGAGGGAAGCTCGCGCCGAGGTTTGTAAGGCCTTTTGAGGTCTTAGAGCGGGTAGGACCCATTGCTTACCAGCTTGCCCTTCCTCCCTAACTCTCTGGAGTGCATGACGTGTTCTACGTGTCCAACCCCCGAAAGTACATTGTTGACCTTAGCCATGTTCTGAGCCACGAGAACATCGATGTGGGGAACGACTTGACCTACCCTGAGAGGCCAGTACAGATGCTAGACAGAGCCGTCCAGAGTCTGAGACGGAAGGAGGTACCCATGGTGAAGGTCTTGTGGAGAAGCCAGCGGTACGAGGAGGTCACTTGAGAACCTGAGGCGATGATGGGAGAACAGTACCCAGAGCTTTTTGAGGGTTCATCGCTTCTGACCTACTTTGATCCTCTTTAAGTTTGTTATGCACATTTATGTTAATTTTCCATACCCTAGTTAGCTCAAGTTTCGGGGACGAAACTTCCTTTAAGTTTGTTATGTTGAAATGACCATTTCGTAGGATCATGTGATGTTTCTGAAATTTTTAGGGGTATTAGTGCAATTTTAAACCTCCTGGGTTTTAATTAAGGGAATTACAAGGGAGAAAGAGAACTTACGGGGGGAAACCTGCAAATTTTCCCCACACCTTACCCCATCGTACCTCACCCCATCTCCCTAACCCACCGTACACCATCCCCCTCACCCCTCACGACGACACCCACCCCATTCCCTCCACTTCCACCTTGCCTCTTCCCATACCTCCCACCTCCATATAAACCACCCCTCCTCCATTCGTTCGCACACCACCGCCGAGAGGGAGCAGGAGGAGAGAGCGGAGAGCAGAGGAGACCGGAGGCCTAAGAACAGAGGGCTCACGAGGGAGACGAGGAGGTGCTGTAGTTGCTGCAGCTTCTACGACGAGAAGAAGCTCACAAACGATTCTGCGGAATCATTTTTCCGCATGATCAGACGTTCGAGAGTAATACCAAACATCTGATAACGCGTAGTTTTCATTTATTTTCTCTTCCCAACAAGTCTGATCATGCGTACGTATGTCAAGGATTGGGGAGGTGTGTCGGTGCGAGAACCGAGGTGGTTTCAGACATCCGGGAGTGTCTCCAGACATTTGAAGACACCCTCAGACGTCTGCACAGAGTTCCAGACGTCCAAAAAAAGTGCCCCGAGCAAGGTGTCTCTGAGTTCGTTTAAGATGTCTAGGACTCTTCCCAGACGTCTGATTTTGGTTAGGGTTGGTGTTTTTGGACTCATTCAAAGCCCAAATGGAGTCGGATTTTCACAAACAAAACGTCGTTGGATTCTGCTCGAGTTTCTATATGTAATGATATAGTTTCTATGTAATTTTGAGCTCGTTTGACTTGTCAGTCCATGTTATAGGTCACCAGTCCGTAGAGTATACGGGACTTGCAAAGATGTTGGGAGCTACTGTACGAGCCCCCATTCGACCCGGTTACCCTGGTAGAGTGGTTTTCACCTTAATCCCAGAGTTAATAATTAAATTGCATGCGTAGAATTATTTGAATCCTAGGTTGTGAGATGAACCCTAGGACTGAAAAGAGACAAATGCATACTGCTTTAGAAAATATTCAATTGAACCCTAGGTTGTGAAATGAACACTAGGGCTGGAAGAAATATATGTGTAGTTAATGAATGATTGAGTTACCGTGATGCTTCCTGAAAAGAAATAAATCATGAGCTGCTTGTACTACCTATAATGAACCATGTCATGAATAGAAATACATACCTGTACTGAGTAATCGATGGTGAAATTTGAGTTGCCTGTTCTACATGTAACAAACCAGATATGGAAATAAGAAAGTCCATGTACGAACCCTACGGGGAATTTAGAAAGAAACCAAGAATACTGTAGTACGGAAAACCTGATGGTTTTGGAACATGTTGCCTACAGGCGGCTGTTCGGACTTGGTTAAAGGAAGTGAGTTGGCCCTCGTGTACATGGTACCGAGGAGAGCAACTATCTCTTTAGAGCAGAGGGGAGTTAGCTGCTCCTTGAGTTGAGACACGGGGTTAGGATTGGCCACTCTACGTCAACTCCTATTTGGCCCTTGCGTATGTGGTATCGGGGTGAGCTACTTAGTGTAGGGGGAACTAACCGCCCCATGGGACCCGGGGTTAGAACTGACCACCCTACACCGACTCTTGTTAGGCTCGCTAGGCAAACCGGGATAGTTGGACAAGGATACGCGGACTGTGGAGGGGCATGACCCCTGTTATGTTATGAGGGGCGAGATCTTTGTTCTGAGAGGGTAAGGTCCTGTGTTGTTCCGTGCTGTACGTTTAGGCATACCCGCTAGCGGAAACAACTGACCGCGTGCCAGTGCAGGGTAGCTACCGTGCATTTATCACGCGTGCCGTAGTCATCGCTACGTCGTGACCGTAACCTCGGGGTAGTAGACCGGGTGTAGGACTACCACGGGGGACTCTTCTGGCTAGGAGAGTGACACGTGTATATCCTACATCGTAGGAAAACTGGAAGTGAGATCATTCCCTTAAGGAATAAGAAGATTGAGCAATGTTATGGAACCTGATTAGAGTACTCAACTCAGAAGCACATAGACCAGATAATTGGAAAAGGATGAAAATAAATAACCGATAATTGTATGTTTAGCTAGTTACTGTTTAATTATGTTGCATGTAAATGACTTAACCACCACTTTACTCAGCATTAGCTGACCCTGGATTTTGTAACCATATTCAGGTCAGGGATTCGAGTAGCTCAAGCCACCGGCTGCTAAGGACGCTGGGCCCTGTCGACACGAGCCATAGTTTCTTTTCTTTTGTTTCGCTGCAGAGAGTTTTGTTGTAGTGAGTACCTGTAGCTTGTGGTTATATTCAGTTATATTTCTACCGGTTCCCTGTTGTAATGGCTATATTTGTAACAGTACATTTCCGTTGTATCATGTAACAATCTTGTGGTTTGTTGTTCTCTTTCCTTTACTATCAGTTTTATATTTTTTGCTTAGTTACATTACTCGTGTGGTCTATAAATGAGTATGCATTTGGTTGTTTCTCGTTGGACGAATGGGTCTTGGGGTTCGTCGAGGGTCTTAGGTTCTATAGGGAGTCGGGGTTGGGTCGTGATAGGATACTAAAGTCATCATGCTAAAAATTCTTCTCAAATCTTCTTTCCCCCTTTTCAGAATACACAAAACAAAATTCGTTTATCCTCTTTCTTAATTTCCAAGAATATTCCCACCCACATGAATACCCTCCCACTTTCAATCTCATCCTTCATGACTCTAAGGGGTCTCTTCTAATTACCAAGAATGAGTAGAGTTGACCAAGAGTTACATTGAGGCGAAATGAGGGAGGGAGTGGCTAGAGCTATCTGCCCTACATGATAGCCGTGGTTGGGCAAAACTTTGTCTAGTCCAAGGTTGCTTCAATATGAAAACTTGCCATAATACTTAACTAATAGGGATCTAATAGAGTAGTTTGACCCTAGGGCTCAAAGAAGTAAGAATCTTTTTTTGGCTCATGTTAAAGCAAGCTTGTTTTCTCACCTATCAAATTACTCAAATGATAATGTTTAGTTTAGATATACTAGGAAGTACAAGAGCTTTATTTGGTAAATAGGGAAGCATTTTCATAAGGCATGACATGGGGTGTCAACAAATTTATGTAAACCACGACTTGTTAAATAATATTAAATCTATTTAATGAGTTGGCAATATATTTATACCAAGCATGAGAAACCATAAAACTTATACTAGGCTTCAAAAGCTATTTAACTAGAAATGTTATTGGCATTATGCCCAATTTCTTCATAATAGCAAGATCTAAACCCTCCACTGTAGAGATCTTGGAGAAGTCTAAATAAGTTTATAATACTTGAGATTGGAGATTGATTGTATTATAGCTGTAGGGAGTAAGAAGGGAACAATAGAGAGTTGAGAGAGGGAAAGAGTGGAGGAAGAAAATAACTTTAGTAGCTTCACATACTCCACCCATCTATAATGAATTATTCATGCTAATCAACAAATAGGCCTAAACATGACAGTTGAATTTACTCAAAGCCACTAAAGATTACTCTTTAGATGTTAGCAGAGGGTCAAACAATTTAGAAGTCCAACAATGCCAAAACTATAGGTTCCATGAGAAAGGAATTAAATAGAAATGTGATATTTAAAGTTAGGAGTTACTAAATAAGCTCACACCTTTATTTAGATATATGGAGTACAAGTTTTGCATGGTATGTGATTTTATCATTTTATCGTCTTCTGTATAACTATTTTGTGTTTCTTTTACTAAGTGTTTTCTAATGTCCTAGTGATTTTATTGTCTATTTAGCATAAATAAGGGACAAATTGATAATCTAATGCGGCATACTTCTGTTTACTCGCTTCGATCATTTTCAAAAACACGTCGCGTCGTAGTATAGTGATCAAAGTAAATCAAGCATTTAAATTTTTAATACTCTAATTAGAAAGAAATCCGAGGTCATCTCTGGAAGCAAACAAGTGCACGATTACCACTATTTCATTTTAACTCACCAACTAGATTGAAAGGATTTAATTTCGTAATTGCTAAATCTAGTCTTGATATAATTTTAGGAATTAATGCTTAATTAAAGATAATCAGAGAATAAATGTAATTAAGCACTAAATGTTAACTCACTGAGGTTCAGAAATCAGATCAACAACCAACAATTGAAACATTAATTCATTTCTTGCAATTGATGAGCCCTTACAAATAAGTCCTTGGAATGATGCAATTAGGTCCCTGCGAATTTGCAAATCAATCCTTTCTTTTGCAATTTGGTCCTTCCTTGTTACGAACGCGCGGCTTCAGACGTCTGGGAGGTGGCCCAGACGTCTGACCAGACGTCTGGAACCCCTTCCAGACGTCTGGGATTCGGTTTCTGTGGCACGCGCGGTTACGTCTGCGCGCGCATGCGCGCGCAGACCTGCGGTCGCTTTTTCCCTCTCTCCTGCGGGTGCAGGCTACCCTCTGTCTCACACACTCTCTCTCCCCGCGCGGCTTTAAAAAGCCTCGCCCTCTCCCTCACTCTCATCGCCTCCGCCCCTTCCTCTTCTCCTTCCAGCCAGTGCGAGAGTGAGCGAGCGGTGGCGGTGGCAACCGCGGCGAGTGCGGGAGGAGGTGCTGCGCGAGAAGAGGAGGCGCTCGGCCGTGAGGGCGAGCTTGCCGGGGTTGCTAGAGCCGGCTGGTGGGGGAGCAGCAGACGCGGGGTGATGCAGGAGGCCTGCTGTAGCTCGAGTAGCAGGCGGACAAGGCGCGGACGTGCGTCGCGGGCGGAGGGCGAGTTGCGCTTTGATTCTGGAAGTTTTTCCAGAATCAGACGTCTGGGTTTCCAACCAGACGACGGGGAAGACGTCTGGAGGACGATCCAGACGTCTGAAAGGTAAGTTATTCTCGTACCTTCTTCCTTTCCTTCGACTGTTCGTACTGAGCACGAGGAATGGGTACGCGCAGGTTCTAAGATTCGCATCCAACGCGAATCAGACGTCTGGCAGTGGTGCCAGACGACTGGAGGGACTTCCAGACATCCGGGGTGACCATCGGACGTCTGGGAACTAGGATAGACGCCCCCGCAGGCTTCTGGATGTCTGAGAGACCACGCAGGACAAGGTACCATCTGATCCCCATTTTTAAGACGTCTGGAAGAAGTTCCAAACGTCTGATTTTTGCACTATTTCGTCGTTTTCGACCCGTTTAGGGCCCGTTCGGAGTTCGTTTTTCGCGTTTCGAGTTGCGTGCTTTTTGGAATTAAATCCTCTACCCATCAACAGTAGTTGTATACTGTTTTGAGAAACTCCTTGTGTTTGATCCTTGTGATAGGACTCCGTTCCGTTGCAGTCTCGGGGGTTGCGGAGGTACGCGGGATTCCCGACCACGCCCCCAGTACGCCTGTTGTAACCGGTAGAGTGGCTTTTAAGTTTATTAGTATATCTGTTAAATTATGGAACTATAAATAGAACCTAGGACATTGCATGAATCCTAGGAATGAGAAACTAGAATGAATGGTAGATCCTAGGGTGTTGCATGAATCCTAGGGATGGAAAACTAGATTGTATGATGGATCCTAGGGTATGGCATGAATCCTAAGATGGGAAGAACTAGTGGAGTATATGAATACTGCAGTCTTGGAAAATGTGGAAAGGAAATAATAGCTACCTGTAAATTGGTTTAACAGCTGCCTGTTATGAATAAATGAGCATGTCTGAGAATATGGGATGTATGAACGTGAAACCTGAATGTGCTGAGTTAAAAGAGCTGGAACCCTACGGGGAATTAGGAGTAGAACTCTTGGAAGGTGAATGGAATAGAATTGGGGAAGTGAGCTAGCCCTTGAGTACGGAGTACCAAGGAGAGCGACTGTCCCCCTGTTTAGTGCAGAGCGGAGCCAGCCGCCCCAGGGACCCGAGGTTAGGTCTGGCCACTTTGTACCGACTTGCTGGCCCTCGTGTACGTAGTACCGAGGAGAGCTACTAGTGTAGGGCGAGTACTAGCTACCCCACTGGCCCCGGGGTTCTGCTAGCTCACCTACACCGACTTGTTAGGCCCACTGGGAAAACCAGGGTAGTCAGGCGAGGGTGCGCGGACTGTGGAGGGGCAAGGCCCCTGTTTGGTTACTGTGGAGGGGTTCGACCCCAGTTACTGAGAGGGCTCTGCCCTGTACTGGTTCTGTGCTGTGCTTTGGGGCGCACCCGTTAACGGAAACGACTGATCGCGTGCCAGTGCGGGTTAGCTACTTGTGCATTTATCGCGCGTGCTGTAGTCACCGTTACGTCTGTCCGTGACCTTGGGGTGGTTGACTGAGAGTAGGATCACCACGGGGGACTCTCCCGGCCAGGAGAGCACCACGTGCTACTTCTACTATTCGGAAAAGACTGTAATCAAGATCGTTCCCACGAGGAACATTCGAGATCAAGTGAAGGATCTGAGAAATAGATAAATTTTGAGACAATAGAAAGACGCTGGGCCGAGTAGGGTCCAGTAGAGTTACCACTGTTCTCTTGTACCTCTTTTTGTTCCACTGTAGTGAGTAGTTCTTGTTACCGCTGTACGTTTCTTTACTTGCAGTTCATATTATGTTATGAACGTTGTTCTACTGTTGTGGTGGTATATACTGTAGTGGTTTCTTTCCTTACTGCTGTATTTTCTTACTGTTAGTTATATTTATGCTGAATGTGGTTTATTTTACTGCTCTTTTGGTTACTTTCTCGTTGGACGACTAGGTCTTGGGATTAGTCGAGTTGGTCCGGTTCTCGTGTCTCGTAGGGACTCGGGAATCGGGTCGTTACATTCCTCTCTTCTCCTTCTTCCTTCTTTTTCTTCTTCTGCTTGTGCAAATCATTAATGGAGGAGGACGGTCGCGTGGTTCTAGGTTTGAATCTTCAAGCCGAGGTGTCGATGAGGTTCAGCGTGGTGCACCAGGGGTGAAGGAGTTGACGAATTGAGGCTGCGATGTGCAGATGTGGCCGGTGATGAGTCAATGGAGATGGGTCAGGCACAACGGTTGTCGAGTGCGAAGGGTGTCGATACTTCACACCGAAGGGATGAGGAGCTTCGCCATTATTTACTGAAGATGATGGCGATGGCAATTGGTCGTGATGGAACCCTAGGAGGGCTGGCCGATTCGATGAAGATGGCGACGGCGAGGGGCATTAAGCGAGGTGGTTGGAGGCATCGAAACCCTAAATTGATTGAGGGGTTTTGATGCTCTCGTCGAGGGGGAGCTTGTGGGTGTAGATTCCCTACTTAGAGGAGGTGAGATCAGCATGACGTAAAAAATGTGGAATTGAAAATATACCAATCTCATAAAATAAACAATCACACAAAGTACACAAAAATATTTAGGTGAAAACCCAAACTGGGTGAAAACCACCACCTAACCCTCTTGAGTTAGGATTTTCCGATCAACCAAGTTAATCAAATCCACTAACGTACTACTTAAACGAGGGTAGTACAACCTCAATTACAACCACGCTACTTTATACGAGGGTAGCGTACCTCTAACCCCTTCTCTTCACGAGAAGGATTTTGTCCCACGAAGGAGACGGGAATTCGCAAAGCAAATACCCAACCAAAGTAGCAAAGGTAAATAACAACAATCCTATAGAGCCAACAAAGATTTAAACCTAGCTTCTATAGGAATTAGAAAACTCCCCTTTGATGGAAGTGCGTCGAATCGGTGACGCGGGTGCGTGAGCCATGCGACAGCGCAACGTCGCTCTAGTGAATTATGGCGGGAGAGCAGGTGTGCAAATGCTTGATGCTCTCAAGATGAAGAACTTGAGTTTGAAGAGCAAGAGCTTTTCTTGGACATAAAAGAGTAGAAAGTATGTTGCTTGGGTGTGTCTTGGTGTGTGTTTGTGTGCAAGAGGTTCTTCTCTATTTATAGAGGCCTTAGGAAGGCTTTGGAAGGCTTTGGAGAGCTTCCATAGCCGTTGAGTGCAAAGCCCAAGAGAATCAGACCGAAATCAGGAACAAGCATTGCACTGACAGGGTTATCAGACGTCTGATCCTTGCATCAGACGTCTGGAAAACCAATTTAAGACGTCTGGGAACAAAGTCAGACGTCTAATTTTAGGCGGGTTTCTTCCTGACTTGGACTAGATCTAAACAAGGTTCTTGTGCAAGTTCATCAGACGACATACAGGATGTCTGTCACTATGTCTGGACGTCTGGAAACCTACTTTTCTGCGTGAATGGATTTCTAAGATAGTGCAACGGCTAGAAAATCTCCGAAAAGAGATTTTGGGACAGCCGAGGCAAAACGGTCATTTATCAGACGTTTGGAAAGGCTTAAGGACGTCTGATAAGGCTCTAACGGTCATATCCTTCAGTGTTTGTTAAGCCAGCCAACGGTCCACTAATTGGACATCTGGCAAAAACATCAGACGTCTTCTAAGACGTCTGGTCTAAGGTCTGGACGTTTGGTTTCATCAGACAGAACTAACTAAGTCCAGCCTAAATGTTATCAGACGTCTTAAAACCCATTATTAGACATCTATTTTTGGAATTAGACATCTGGAAAGGCTGTTTGAATCCTATATTGATTTTCTAAGTTCTCTACAGAAAACCTAAGTATCCTAGGGTTGTGCAGGTGTTCCTAGGACTACTGTTAGGGTACTTTGAGGCTCTTTAACATGATGTTCTAAGGAACAAAAAGAGCAAGGAAAATAAAGACAAAAGTACATGAAAGAAATAAACAGAATTCTATCATATTCTTCTTGTCCTTCCATCTTCAATCTATCGCTCCTCGTGAATCTCCTCTGTTTTCTATCAAGCTCCTCCAATCCGTCTTGGATGCGAGCTCGAACTCCGTCTAATCACGTCTCCATTTGCAATTGACCTGAAATCTAAGACTTCAAGTGCAAATGTTAAATGACACGTGTTTTGTTATCATCAAAACAGATGATCGTGGTGCTCTAGCACCAACAGTGGGGTGGTCGGCGGTGCATGAGACGGCGTGGTGTGAGGTGGGCATGCCGTTGGAGTGGTTGCCGGAGATGGGTTGGTCGCGAGGAAGACAACCACGAGGAGGGAGCTACATTGGTTGATACCTACAGGGAAATAGTCTAGAATGATCTAGAGGGTGAGGTGAAGGAAGAGAGATACCTGTGCAGCAAGGATAAGGCGAGGAGGAGGCCGGCATGGACGATTGGACTTGGGGGAGAAGAACTCCGATGAGGGAGTTTGGAGCGATGATGAGGCTAGGAAATCGTGCCCTTTGACGGGGAGAACGGCAAGTAAGAGGGGAAGGCGGTTGTGCCCTCAGTTGGTGGTGAGGGGTAGCGGATTGACGGGGAGGAAGGAGCTCCAAGGTCCACCAATGGCTACGCTCGAGGAGGAAGAAGAGGAGAGGAGATGAGAGCGAATTTTGGATGACGGCATTTGTAGGAGTCACGCAAAGCTTTATAGGATTTTTCTGAAGCAAATGGCAGTCAGAGGTTGCGAGAAGAGCTTGCAACAACTTGCAACAACAGCGCTAGTTTTAACTAACGATGGCGGGCGACAGATGCGGTTGTTGTCGATGAGATTACCTCCGTTGGGTGCGTAGCTTCCAAGGGAAGAGATCGTTTTTAATCACCAAGGTCAGACGAGGCCTGAGGTGGCAAGAATCCACGAGTAAAACTTATCGATTCTCACACCATTGTTGCGAAGAAGGTCAGGGGACCTTTTTGTAAAGGAGATAAAGAAGTTGGGGGGTAAATGTGAGGAAATTAGGACTTATGGATCAAAATGCAAAGTTGACCAAGATAAAGTCCAAATGAACCCAAATTTTCATGGTAGTCTAATTTGGACATAAGGAATTTGATGGTGAATTTAATTTTCGATTTTGATGTTATTTTCATGATAAATTTATATTTAGACCCAAAATGTACTAGATATCCGTTTCTGGTTCTGTTTTAGGTCAAAATGAGTTCTGATTGTCAAACTGACTGTGTCAAACCTTATAAAATATTTTAAATTGAGTTTTAGAAATTTTATATTACATTTATTTTCATCTGAACTATTTTAATTGAAATGGAGTTGAAATTAAGATTTTTAATTAGAATTAAACATTCAATTTGAATGTAAATACTAAATTGCTCAATACCAACCCACTTTTAAGATATTTAAGCTCAATTGACCTTTAATTAAACATAAGTTCACCCTCCAGCTATTCTGTATTCATAATTATTCATGAAAAGTACAGAATTAACCCCTTTTTTTATTAATTCCTCTCTCTTCGGTTCTGATTGAGTTATACCCTTTTAATATGTTAATTAAGTAAATTTAACCTTAGAACTTAGCTAAATTAAGTTAGTTGTAGAGGATAATGGCAATGCCATCAACTTTGTATATGTAAAATTTAGTTGCTTTTAATTGTTTTACTTTTTTTGTTGGTTTATATAATGCGTTAACTCTTGCAGCAAATAGAACTTGGAAAGTTTTTAAGTTTAACATCTCAAGGAATTCAAGAGTGTTGTAGTATGAGAAAATCTTAATGCATTTATAATCTTGTTTGTCCAAAAGATAATGAAAATAAAAAATCGATTAGACTTAATGACTTATATACATCTCAATAATCATATCTATGATTCGAGGTGATGGTAAACTCAAAGAGAGATGCTATTGTGCCAATAGCATTAATTACTTCAATCTTGTAAGAAATTTCAATAAAAAAACTTCTTTCTAATAGGTATTTTGAGATTTACAAGTACAAATTAGATAGTGAAAAATGCTATTTCTTTTGAAAATTACAGAGTCGTAAACCTAGATTTAATAGGAAGAGGGTTACTTGATTAAAAAAAGAGGAGCATGCTTGCCTTATATATAAAAGAGGGAGAGAGGTGACATTAAGTTCAATAAGATACTATATATAATAGAATCACAAAGGATTATAAACCTAAAAAATAACATCGTCTAAATCTTGATTAAACTATTTACATAGTTAGATATATCTAATGAGTAATCTGATCGAAACTAATTAAATTTAATTTAACTCAATACTAGATGAATCAGCTTACTATGTAGAGAGATATTTAATCACACCATAAATTGAAAAAATGATTAATCAACAACACACAATATTTTTCCTCTTATAAAAATAAGAACACACCTTCAATATTAATCTCTCACAGCAAACTTTTTATTTTATAACAAGAAGTGAATAATAAAATTTTAAAAAATATAAATTAAAATATTTGATGTAATATAAAAAATTTAATAACTCAAAATAATTTGATTATACGAAACAACGTAAAATCAAGCATGATGAGTTAAAATTTAGAGTAATATCGTAAGTGCTCTGTCACTTCTTATATAAATAAATATTTTGATCTCGAGTGAAATTCCCAGCGCCCCCCGCCCCCACAGAAAAAAAGAACAAAAAACGCACCTAAGCACAACAAAGGCCCCTCCCCTCTCCCTCCCTCTTCAGTCTTCACCCTCTCCCTCACCACCACCACCACCACCACCATCACCACCTCCTCCTCCATCTCCATTCTTCTTCCCCCAAATCAAAATTAGGGTTCCGGCACCTCCCATGGTGTCTCTTTAATTGCCTTCCACCGATTGATGACTCACGCTCACCACAAGCGCCCCTTCCTCTCCAATCCCACCCCTAACCCCAATCCCACCACCAGCTCCGCCGGAGGGTCCCCACCCATGAAGAAGACCAAGAACGGCCTCCAGGCCCCCCCACGCGGCGACCACGACCACGACGACGACGCCATGCTCCTCGACCACGACGACCTCAAGCCTGACCCCTCCGCCGCCGCCGCCGCCGCCGCCACCGGCGTCGCCGCCAACCTTTCCAGGAAGAAGGCCGTGCCCCCTCACCCCCCCACCGTTAAGAAGACCCTCGTCATCAAGATGAAAGGTCGCTCCTTTCCTCGTTTTGTTCCGTGGTTTTGGACCTTTTGTTGTTTGGTGGTGTGATTTTCCTGTGGATGAGATGCTGGAACAAGTGCAGCTCAGTGGATTCGGGTGGAATGGAGGGGTGAAATCGAGTGTGTGTTGAAGTGCGTGCCCGTACAGTGGAGCTGCAGCTCGAAAAAATCGCATTTTCGTGTTTTGAGAGTGCCTCGGATAGCATGCGGGTGATGCTGGGAGCATCTCTTCGCATAAAGGTCGTTCTTTTAGGAAGTATAATTTCGAGATGGCGAAGGGGAGGCGGGGGGGATTGAAGTATGGGGATCTGAAGTTGAATGCTACTGTTGTGTAGTAGAGATATCAACTCGGGCTCAAACCCTCCTTCCTTTACTTTCCATCATCAACCTACACGATATGTAACTCCCCTCCCAATGATATTTCTACCTCACAACATCAAACCCTCCTTCCTTTACTTTCCATCATCAACCTACACGATATGTAACTCCCCTCCCATTGATATTTCTACTACACAACAGTAGCATTCAACTTCAGATCCCAACACCGGCGCCGCCCCCCCCCCCCCGTCATCTCGAAATTATTCTTCCTAAAAGAACGACCTTTATGCGAAGAGATGCTCCCAGCATCACCCGTGTGCTATCCGAGGCACTCTTAAAACACGAAAATGACGATTTTTTCAAGCTGCATCTCCTGATTGCCTTTTGAATTTATGGTCTGTGGGATTCATTATGGTTCTGAACTTTAAAGAGGGGGAGAGGTTGAAATTCAGGATCCTGATTAGGAAGATAGTAGTTGCAGCTTACATATTTCGAAGTGCTGGAGAATGGTGAGTTATTCTGATTTGTGGCATGATCTGTTGATCTTTATAGGTGTGGACAAGATGGTAAATAGCTGTTAACTGTTGGGAAACCAAGGTTTTTGATTCCAAATCCTTTTTTTTTTGTTGAAAGCTTGTTTGATAGGCTGTTAGGATGGAGATCTCCCACTATAGGCAGGGCTTAGCTTTAGAGTTGATCTAGTAGTCTAGGTTGAGTCCTTGGATTGGAGCCTTGACAATGAGACTATAGTTGTGGTTAGTAAGATGCAAGCTTATAGGTTGGAAGGAATATGTGGTCCATGTAGTAGCATTATTGTTTATAGTTAGAGCTTCTACTTTGGTAGACCAGCTTAGTCATTTCGTTCACTTTCAGCTACTTATTGTATACATTGAAAGGGGCAAACGCTAAGACAGGGCCAGGCATCATAGACAATCTGTCATTTTCCTACAACTAACTACTAGCTTGTGAATAGAAACTAAGCTCTATACCTTTCTGTTAAAAGAAAGGACATGGAGTGAGACTGCTTCGTAGGGTATGAAGTTAGCTGTTGGTTGGAAGACAAGATTGAGCGAGAGTAGTCCCATGGTGTCCCCTGGAAAAGTTCCCCTCATTTCATTCCCATACTGCTCCTAAAACACAAGAGATAAGGAAAGACCCTGGGCCTTCCCCTTCCGAATGGACATACCAGGCGCTTTGCGATCCACTGGTGGAATCTGAGTGGGGAGATCCCATTCTTATTCTTGAATAGCAATGAAAAACAATCGGGAAAGCCATTAGATTTTGCAGAACCTCTGATACTAAAATCTTGAGAAACTTTCATTTGTGTTTCAAGTTAAATCCTGGACAGCCAAGGAACTAAGAAGTTAACTGCACTTTTCAGTGTTGACAAAACCAAATTGCATTCAACACATGCTCTAGTGAGTTAGAAATGGAACCTGGGAGGAAGGAAAATGACATCATTCCTTGCAAATCTTCCTTGAGGTCTGAAGATGAACTGGCATCCAACTTTTAATGGAAGCACATTTTTTTTTTCTTTTCTTTTCGTTTCTTTTTTCTTTTTTCTTTTTTTTTGATTTTAGGATCCAACTTTTGTAATGCCCCGCTTATGTTTCTAGTTGGGTGAATAGAGTGGATGGCTACTGGCCTCTGGTAGCCTCCCTTTTTCCTTTCATAAAAAAAAGGATGAACTGACATCCGTTGTTGGAGTCATAAGGTAGTGTGAAGTTTGAGGGAGGTGAGTGAAGTGCTCCCA
Source organism: Thalassia testudinum (assembly GCA_037157565.1). Taxonomy (NCBI): domain Eukaryota; kingdom Viridiplantae; phylum Streptophyta; class Magnoliopsida; order Alismatales; family Hydrocharitaceae; genus Thalassia; species Thalassia testudinum. Next base: position 44,022,685 of record JAZHRO010000030.1, read on the forward strand.
TGCATGGGTTAATGACCTTGGCTATGCAATTATTCATCAAAGGGCATCAAATTACCATGAGAAGTACTTGTAGCTTTCTGACCGGAGGAGATGTTGGTTTCATGTTATCATCATTGTAAGTACTGTGGGAGGATGCATGAACGTGCCATGTTCATTCTTCTATATATTCTCTAAGCAACCCTGACAAAGGAGTGCTAAGTACTTGTTGCTTTCTGTTCGTGGAGTAGTTGGTTTCCTGTCTCTTTTTTTGGAGTATCATAAGATTTAAACCCTGGTCTTTTGGATGGGAGCTACCTTGCCCAACCACTAGACCATTTAAGTGGGTTCATGTTATCATCTTTTTAGAATGTTTCCCGATGACAACCATCATTTCATGGAACGTGAGGGGGTTGAACAACCCTCCAGGAAGGCAACGCTAGGGTGATATTGTTGAGAGAATTGTGTAGGGTTATTTTAGTCCCACATAGTGAAGTGGGACTTTGTTATGTTTGTGGTGGCCTATAAATAGGCGTGTACCCTCTACTTATTATTTTAAGAAGAAATCAAGAGACACACCCTATTGGGGCCTTCTCCCGTGATTTTCTTCTCGCTCTTTGTGAGTGGGGTTTCCACGTAAATCCAAGCGTTCTAGTCTTATGCTTTGATACTTTGGTTTCCGCATTATTTAGATCTGTTAACTTTGTATCAGAGCAAGTCATTTTTAGGATTTCATCTCAGTTCTTGTTTTATTTCGATTGTTTCGATTCTTTTTGTTCAAGGGATTGAATCCAAGGTCGAGGGCTAAGAGAATCCTGAAGATGCCTCCTAGGTCAGCAAAGGAGGTGAGGCTCATCCTCTCCCAGGTTCGGGGGGCCCATGGGATCCCACGTGGATGATCACGGGGGGAGCATCGTCTGCAGCACTCGTCAACCCCGCGGCCTTCTCGGCCCCGGTGGCTCACAAGGGTATCTTCCCATGCACTTGCGCCCAGTAGCTCGAGGACCTCTGCAGATTCAAAGGCATCACCCACTACGACGGTGAGGGGGATCATCCTAGCAACCACATCGCCCTCCCCTGCCCGGGCGAGCTCCTCGTCGAGGAGCACCACAGCAACTAAGGCGAGCCCTGGGCCGGCGGACGCGACGTCTTCGAGTTCCTCGCTTCCACCTCCTTCCTTAAGCCCTTTGATCTTGTCCTCGAGATCAGCTGCGGCACCTTTCGCGTGGGGCTCCACTTCATCCGGTACCTTGACCCCGCCCGCTTCCACTACCTCGAGAGGGACAAGCTCACCTTGATGGTTGCCCTCCACTGCGAGCTCCCCTCGCATGGCCTCCTCTATAAGCACCCCATGATCGTCAGAGGTGAGGCTTTTCCAGAGTGCTCCAAGGCCTTTCGTCCTTGCTATGTCCGACCCACTTGGCGAAGCAGCGAGCGTAGGAGAACGTCACCTGCCACCTCAACGACGCCAAGGCCAAGCGCGATGAGGATGACACGCTCGTCAAAGGATGGGAGGGGGTCCTCGCCACTGATGGGTTAAACGGGGCAGAGAGGCGCAACGTGAGTTGAGAGGAGTGGTGGCTGTGATCTGCGTTGGGTTCTCTCGAACCCTAAGGGGAGAGAGATTTTAAAAAAGTAGGATGAAGGAAAAAGAAAAAAAAGGAACGAAAAAAAAAGAAGTGGAAAAAGAAAAATAAAAAAAAGAGAGAAGAGGGAGAGATAGTAGAAAAAAAGAGGAAAGAAAAGAAAAAAAAGAGGAAAATGAAAAAAAAGGGAAAAATAAAAAATGATGATTATATTTATGAGAAGATGGGGAGATGCTCTTCTCTAGTTTCTATTATTTTTCTTCTCGTTATCTTCTCCCATATGAGTATGGGAGAAAGAGAGAGTGTGGAAACTTGTTGTGGTCACCCCCATTCGGAAGTTCTTTTTATTTTTGGACTACACATGAGAAACCATAACTTTGGGAGGTCTAGAGTTTCGAGGTTTCCAGAGAGGGAGATCTAATTTTGAGGTCCTCAGGGAAAGAGCCCATTTCAGGTTTCTATGTGGAAGATCCAGTTTCGTAGACTCTAAAGAAGGAGATCCATTTTTCGAGGTCTTCAGAGGAAGACCCTTTTCAGGGATATTGAATGGGGAACCACCAGCACCAGGTCTTCAGAGGAGAGGCCATTGTCAGAACCAGCTACAATTCATCCAACAGTTCGAGCCTGTGTTTCCGCCTACAAGCAAAAACTTGTCCAGAGAGTTGTGTTCTGTTATGTAGGGTGGGTTTCTTTGTGTTACAAGCTGAACATTTCATTCTCCAGCTTGAGGGGGAGTGTTGAGAGAATTGTGTAGGGTTATTTTAGTCTCACATAGTGGAGCTTTGTTATGTGTGTGGTGGCCTATAAATAGGCATGTACCCCCAACTTATTCTTTTGAGAAGAAACAAAGAGACACATGCCTTATCGGGGCTTTCTCCTATGATTTTCTTCTCGTTCTTCGCGAGTGGGGTTTCTACGTAAATCCAAGCATTTCTAACATTTCTAGTCTTATGCTTTGATATTTTTGCTCCGCATTATTTAGATCTGTCAACTGATACCTACGCTCTTAGGGGTCTTGTCTGGTGCTACTTCAAGAGATGAAGCTTAGGAGCTATGCACAAAGGGTGTGGAGTGAAGTGGGTAGAGGCTTTATGGAGGCTTTTGCTCGGTTGATGCTGTTGAAAGGTTTGGAGGTATCTTGGTTGGCTGGAGGGAGGATATCTTCTTAGTGGAGGCTATGACGAGTAGACACGTATTGTTAGTAAAGGTTCTAAGGAGGAGCAACAATTGCAACATGGTCGTTGTAGCAGTGTACGTCCCATCAGAGGATGTTGCTCGAATTTAGCTTTAGGAAGATCTTGCACGGGTAGCTGATTGATTTCACGGTGTTCCCTAGTTAATAGGAGGGGATTTCAATGTCACTTTGCTAGTCGAGGATAGACGAGGGGATAGGATGAGGAGAGACTGTGCTTCAGAGGCCTTTGTGGATTTTATAGCTCTGCATGGATCGGTGGACCTGCCACTCATTCTTGCACTTACACTTGGAGAAGCTTTGTAGGCTTGAAATCCAAAATTGATATATTTCTTTGTAGTGTGCAGTTTGCGAAGGATTTCCCTGTAGCGAATGTGTGCCCCGTGGATAGACCATTCTCCAATCATACCCCCCTGATGTGGCGGTCCAATTAGGATAAACAGTTTGGGAACTATTTTAAATTTTACGAATCCTAGCTCTTGGAGGATGATTTCAGGGGTCTGGTGGAAGAGAAGTGTCGAGCGCTTAACCTGGAAGGTTCTATAGCAGCTAGATTGGAGTCAAAGCTCTTTGGGTTCCTATCCTTCCCAATGGTATATCAGAAGGAGATTAAAGATGAGCGGAATGGGAGATTGGAGGCTTGCGAGGATTGAGAGGCTTGATCAGGCGAAGGATAACAATGTCTTCTTAGAGGAGGAATTGGTGGCGAGGACCAGACACCTTCACGCGGTTTAGTTGGAGGTGGAAAGAAGGTTGAAATTGAGGTGGATATGGCTCAGAGAGGGGCATTCAAACACATGATTCTTCCATTTGGCTGTGTTGGGCAGACGACAGAGGAACCAAATAGATAAGGTGATTGTGGATGACATTGAATATTAAGGGAGGGATAATCTGGGACAAGCTGTTTCTACTTTTTATAGGGTTTTCATCGCGAGGAAGATGGTAGTTGGAGATGGTCAGGCATTGGGGTTCAACACCAATTTTGGCAGTAGAAGCCTCTTCCCTTACTGGGGAGTTTTCGGAGGATAAGGTGTGGAAGGCAGTGTAGGGATTGAACGCGGAAGGATCCCCTGGATCAGATGATTTTCCGGTGTATTTCTATAAGGAGTTCTAGCCGCCTTTGAAGGAGGATGTCATGGAAGAGTTGGCTAATTTTGCTAAGGGAAACTTTGGGTTTAACATATTAAATAAGTTCTTCATGTTTCGCCTCCCTAAGAAGGGCGAAGCTGAAGCTGTTGAGGATTTTAGATCCATTGTTGTCTCTAATGTAGTCTACCTCATCGTGGTTGAAATGTTGGCCAATTAGCTTCGAGGGGTTGTACGACATTGTCTCACCAATTGCCTCAGCTTTTGTTCCAGGGAGAAGTATCTTGGATGGTTTCATGGTAGCTTACGAGATTTTGGCGTATTGGAGGAGAGTAAAGAGGGAGGTTTTCTTATGGAAAGTTGACTTCAGTAAGGCCTATGACTCCATGCAGTAGTTTCTTTGGGCTACTATGACGAAGAGGGGCTTCCCTCCTCTATGGATTGATTGGATGAAGTATTGCGTAACGAGCAAATCCTTTTTCTGTCCTGGTGAATGGAAACCCAACTGGTGGTTGGGTGCAACCGAGAAGAGGAGTTAGGTAGGGTTGCCCTCTAGCACCTATGCCTTCTGTGTTGGTCGTGGATGCCTTGGTGAGAGCCACTTTTGGGGCATGTTTCGAAAACCTGTTTAGTGGTTTCTCAGCTTTCGTTGATATGATATTGTGATCCTGGTATTGTAGTACGCATATGACACCTTATTCTTTATTGAGGGCTCTGCAACCGAAGTGAGAAGATTACGACTCCTCTTAGAGCTGTTTGGGGAAGCTTGTGGTCTCTAGATTAATTTCTCTAAATCAACTTTTGTGCTGATCTAGATGATGATAGATGAGGCATGTCAATGTAGCACTGCTTTGCGTACCTCGAAGGGCTCTTTGCCTCTGACCTATATTGGCCTCCCATTGTTTGATAAATAGATCTCACTGCAGGAGTGAACGCCTCTGATTGAAGGAATGGAAAGGAGACTATTAGGATGGGCATCTAGAATTCTTTCTAAGGGGGGTTGGCTGGTGCTACTTAAAGCGATTCTATTATCTATGCCAACCTACCTTTTGTCCATTTTCAGATAGCCACAGAAGGTTGGTAGACGAATTATAGGCCTTATGACATTTTTTTTGGATAAATTATGGGTCGAATGTTAAAGGAGCTAGGATGGTGGCTTGGGAAGACATTTGTAAGCCATTTGAGGGAGGTCTGGGTGTCAGGAGCTGTGGACAATGAATGACAGTTATTTTACTAAATGAGTTGCTAGGATTATGGCGCCCCAGCAGGATCTTTTTGGTAGAATCTTCTTCGAATGTTATGGTTGTTCTTTGAGGTGGGAGCAGCGGGCTACCCTCCTGAGAGGAGCTTCCCATTTCCTTAGAGGAATTGCCATGGTGATTCCAAGGCTGTAGCGGTTCTTCTCACTGTACCTTGGGAATGGGGATGTTTTCTGCTTTTGGGCGAATGACCGGATAGGACAAGGACCCTTGCGAAGCCTTTACTCGAGGCTTTGTGCTTTGGTTGGTAATAAGGATGCCACAATTAGGGAATATTGGGATGGCTCCTGGTGTCCCACATTTGTTGGGAATCTGTTGGATCAAAGGTTGCAGGAGCTTCAGGAATTGATGCACATATTGGAGGCCTATCAACAGGAGGGGGGTGCTGATGCTTTCCTCTAGGATGGTAGTGCTTTTTTCGTTTGGGAGGCCTACACTAGACTAAAAGGAGTGGGACAGATGACGAATGCTGATCTACTAAGAGACTGCAGATTGCTGTGGACGATGTTTTGCCCTTTGAAGATTAAGATCTTTGCATGGCTTATGAGGGATCGGTTGATAATGTGAATTTGGAGGGCTAGATGGGTCCCTAACACGATTACCATGTGTCTTTTGTGTCACTCGGATCAAGAGGATATCAACCATTCTTCGGATGCGGCTTCTCTACACTGATTTGGAACCATTTCCACTTTGAATGGATCGCCCACTACTCTGAGCATGAGTTTTGGAGTTCTTTCAGGTGAGGAAGACAACACGCTAGGCCTAATATATTCCGATCGAAGAAAGTGAAAGAACGAGTTCTGGCGGTACTTTGGGGCATATGACTTGGAAGGAACACGACTCTTTTCAAGGGGGAGCATCCTTACTTTGAAAATTCTATTGCTGCCATTTCATCACTTTTTACTTTTTGGGACATGTACATGTAGGCTGGCTGCTGCTAAGTGATTTTCAATGAATGAAGCTGGGCGGTTATCAACCAGATAACCACCCTTTTACCTTTCAAAAAAATTGTAAAATACTGTTGGAGGATGCATGAATGTGTTGTGTTCATTCTTCTGTATAAACACATTTAGTTATATATTCTCCCAGCAGCCTTGGTAAAGGAGTGCTATGCTTTTCCAAAAAAGACACGTCAGATGCCTAGCCTTATTGAGTTTCAATTTGTAAAAGGTGTTCCTGAGATCAATTTGGAGAAATAAATCTCATCTTTTATCTTTTTTCTTTATTCAGATAAGCCAAAGTTGCCTGCTAACTTTGAGGAGGACACATGGACAATCTTGAAATCTGCGATTTCAGCTATTTTTTTAAAACAGCCTGCTCCCTGTGATTTGGAGAAACTTTACCAGGTACTAATACAAGGAAAAATGTTGATTTGCTCTTTTTCCTTTTCTTTTTTCACTTGTATTATACAAAGATAACAATCTTTTTTCATGTTGTAGGCTGTCCATGATCTTTGTTTATACAAAATGGGAGGCAATCTTTATGAAAGGATTCAAAAGGAGTGTGAAATCCATATAGCTAGGGCATTGCATTTGCTAGTTGGGCAGAGCCCTGATCTCGTTGTCTTTTTATCCTTAGTGGAGAAATGCTGGCAAGATCTTTGTGATCAGATGTTGATGATCCGTAGCATAGCACTATATCTTGATAGGACATATGTAAAACAAAACCAACAAAACCCCAATATCCGTTCATTATGGGATATGGGTTTGCAATTATTCCGCAAATATTTAGTCCTTCTTCCAGAAGTCCAGCACAAGACTGTCACTGGCCTTTTAGGATTAATTGAGAAGGAGAGGTATGCAAAATTTACACTAATTATCTTAAGAATTATTCTTACATCCATCTTATATTGTCTTTCCTGATGATGGTAATTTTTGAGCTTTGATTTGTACATGTATGCAATAAAAATCATGCATGATTGTACTGCAAATTGTTGTAGTTTTGTCTAGCACGAGAATGAGTTATTGAGAAGCAAAGAAAGCTATCTGGCTATTAAATGTTGGTTTGCCAAGGAATGTGCTTCTTAATTACTAGGAAAACACCCTTTAAAAAAACTATTATGCTAATCTCTTGTGGAAAATGTGATCTTGTACAGTTCTATGATTTGGATGGTTTGCTCAGTCAGCTCTTGTCCAATAAAATTAAAGGTGCATACATTAACAATAGACTATAGTGGCAATTTCTACCTAGCCATAACACCTTATTGCCCCCCTCTATGTGCCAAAATAAAATTTTGTCTACGTTTGAGGGTGGTTGTGCTTGTTTGATCTTTATAACTGTCATCTTGTCAGCTCTCTCTCTCTCTCTCTCAAAAAAAAAAAAAAAAAAGGAAAACTGTTTTCTTATTGGTTTTGTGTGGGAAGGGTGCTTAAATCAGACCATTTGCTTGCAATGGTAGTATGAGCCATGATTATTTTTGCAGTTGATGTGGTTGGAAGGGATGGCACTATTCCTGGGGAAGATAAGCTTAGTGGAAAATATGGTTGGGTGTAAATATTTGATGGCTATTGGATGAGGCTATCATACCAATGTTTGGAGAATGCTCTTATTGAGATGGGGAATGCTCTTAATGAGAAACTAAAGCAGAGACTCTACTCTCAGACATAAGTTAAGGGTTGATATTTATATATAAAAAAGAGAGATGAAGGTAAACAATATCTTGATGATTCTGAATAAAATATCTAGAAATTGGGGTAAAATTGAAACCTCTGCAAGAAATCTATTCTATTTCAACCATTTTTAAAATCATTCTATGTAGTTCATTAGTGTCCAACATTAATGATTTATTTATTGTTCATATAAAATCCGGGTCATTATTCCTAACTGAGTCATAGCATAGGACAGGAAAACCTTTTGAAGAAAAAAGCATACAACAGGAAAATTGGATTTGCTTGTGTACTGGAGGCTCCTGATAATCGAGGTTTTCAGTTTATATGTAGGCCCACATGATTACTGTGCAAAGCTATTGCTTTCCGAAGCACCATTTGCATATTGACGAGGGAAAACCTCCTTGGTCTCTTCAGAGACATCCGATAAAAAAAACTCCTAGAGTGACAGAATGGAATGGCATTAAAATGGTTTCAAATGGTAATAAAAAATAAAAAATAACCCTTGTTCTTGGTGCGATGAGAATGAAGCTAGGAACTTCTCTATGATTACTTTTCGAAAAAGAAAAACTTCTCTGATTTTTTTTAAGGTTAGTTTTTGTATTATCTTTGTAGATCTCTCTCTTTCTCTCTCTTTCTCTCTGGGAGAGCTCTAGCTCATTCTTTTGTGATGCAAGAACTCTTTATGTGGTTTTAAGATTGTTGACTTGATATTTTTAGATTGCTTTATGTCTACATTTTGATTCTCTTTGTAGTTGTTTTTAAACTTTTTAACGTCAAAGAGTGTTGTACCAGCACCTGGTGACTTAAACACCTGAGAAAATGGACATGCCAGGGGCACATCGAGGAAATTTGAAAAAGAAGAGACTAAAGAAAGTGTGAACATTACAAAATTTGGGCTTAAGATGTAAGAGGTTTCAATAACCAATAATTTTTTACTCTAAAAAAAATTGTCTTCATTGCACTTTTATGATTTCTGCCATTATGAAAATGGAATACATATCTTTTAAAATTCTCACATGCATAGATGTTCGTACATACCTGTTCATCATCACTTGGATCGTAATCCTGCCAAATTATTTTCTCATATTAGATTCTCAAAATAGTTGAGAATTATAGGTGCTGAAGTGAGGGAGTACCATAACTTGAATGTTGTGTTTTCTTTTTCTTTTTCCCTTTGTATTTGAAAGGTACAATGGGAGTAAAAAGGATGTTAATCCCCTAAGATATATCAATAGAGGGAATTAGTTACACCAAACAACATATAGAGAGCTGAAATGGTACATCACACCCTCAACACAAAGACCTTGCCTGCTTAAAGATTATATCATCAAGCTCCAGCTAAGTACAACAAAATAAAATAAAGGCACTCTGCATCTCAATTCTATTAAGAGTGCTGTGAATGCTCTCGCAAAAGTCATCCTGTGACCTGAATTCCACCTCCCAAAGTCTCGTTCCCAGCCAACACTTGGAGAGTAACAACTAAGGAAAAGTGGTCTGCATTCTCCAAAACCTTGTCACAGATAGCACACGATTCATCTTCCACTTGACACTTAGTGGTGTCTAAAAAACCATGTAACAATCCTCTTTTTTCTCACAAGCCATGTGGAAGAACTTTACTTGTCAAAGGAATGTGAGACTTCCAAATCTTCATATAATCAGCAACCAACATACTGTCAAGCTAAGGGAGAGTCTTCATGTAAAGGAGGTATGCCTTCTATAAAGAGAAATCATCATACTTCCAAACCCAACCATCTCTACCCACTCCTGGCTGGATTTCACGTAAAGCCTGAAGAATGTAAGTTGGTTCTTCTGCCCTTGCATTTGAGAGAGATGGACGGAGGCTTGGCTTCTACACATCATCCTGAAAGCGGTCTGCATTTAGAGTCAGTCAAATCAGCAAGCAGATAAATCTTCAAGAAAGCGTTGGGGACAAGTCCTTAAATGAAACCATTGACCATCTTCAGATGTACCTCTACAGTCAGGTCGATTTTTTCTTAGAAGCTTGATCAGTCCCCCTCCAGACAGCGAAGCAACCTTCAGAGATCACTTCTCTTTCCTCCTAGCCAATCATGTCTCCATAAGATTTTCAAGAGACTCTTCTGGAAAGGCTGATCAAGCCCTAAAATGCACAGAAACCATTTTGTAAGCAGGGTATCATTCATCTCCTGCAAAATTAAGGCTACCCACATCCTTAGGCCTATGGACCTCGTCCTAGGCAACCAAAGGCAAGGAGCATTCTCTTGTCCTGACAACCCAGAAAATTGGTCCACTCTAAGAGATATGCAGGTATCTTTAACAGATATCGGTATTACATTGGCAAAGATGAGAGGACCGAGGAGAGAAGCACTAACCTCCTTACCTGGACGACAGGCGTGACAGACACCCCAGCAATTGTTTGTCCATCCTCTCTATTAAAGACAACCAATCCCTAGGTGCAATATTCCTTGTGTTCAATGGAAAACAAAGATATCTGAATGGAACCTGCTGCTATTGTACCCTTAGAATCTCATCACATGTCTCTTCCTTCTAGAAGGCGGGAAACTGGACTTCTGAAAATTCACCTGAAAGATCCCTATGGCTTCTCTCTAAAAATCTCCAGTAATAACTTGATCCGTGTTGCTTCTCTCAGGCACCTCTCAACAAATGGTGTATTGTTGTCAGCATATTGTGGCACCTATAACACAGTTCTACCCCCTTTTGTACCAAAGTCCCAGATCTTCCAAGTGCCACAAAGTGCAAAACAAGCATTAGCATAGAAATCCATCGCCAAGACGAAAAGGAGAGGTGCCAAACGACAATCTTGTGCAGTCCATCTCCTTGGCTGGGTCCTCCTTCCTATTGAATGGCCATTAATTAGAACCGAGAAAGATGTGGAGGTAATTGCAGTCTTCATCTACTTAAGCCAAAGTAATGACAAACCCCTAAATCGAAAAGATCACCAATCTAGACTATCATGTGCCTTGAAAAGTCCACCTTCTTGTAGAAGGCCTTTCTCTCTTCCCTCTTCCAAGCGATTTGCCTTGAATGAATGGTGATTACACTGAAAAAGCACCGAAGTTGAGGGGCCTGACAGATTAAATCCCACCCTACTAATGATTGACCTTCTCCTTGAAGCTATTGAACTTGAAGTAAGTCCCAAAGCAAATATCCTCTCAAGAGTCCCAAGCCAATGGAGGGTGGTTAGAGAAGGGGTGGAAGAGCTGATGCCAAGCTAGGAGGGAATCTCTTATAGAAGGAGATGAAGGAATCTATCAAGTTGGGCCCTGCTGCCTCCCTTTTTTGAACCTCTCTAGGAGAAACAACACTTTGAGACCTCTAGCTCCATTGCCTCTGTTGCAGAGTTCCAGATGATGAAATCACCGACGCCCTTATCATGATCACTGAGAATTTGGATGGTCCTCCAAAGTTAGGCTGGCATTGAAACCACTGTGCAGAGCCATGCACCGTGTCCATGACCACCTTTGCAAGCTTAGCTCAGAAGGCACTTTTGTCCTCATAAGCACATAGGCCATAGACATTTATTACCTGAAGGCAAAACAATCACATTGCTGCTCCAGATCAACCGCCATCAGAAAGGAGTGTTTGATCACACCTGCTTGGTTTTAAAGAGCTCCATTCCATCTGACAAGTGGGCCATTGGACTACCATAGCTTCGAGAGTGTCAAATCGTTCCAACCTCCTGCCTCCCATTTGGCTTTACACATGGGTCCTGCCCTCCTTCAGCATGGTCTCTTGCATCAACATGACATTGACTAACGAATCTCTTATGGAGATATCTCCCTGTGACAACCTTTGTCTCAATATGGCATTTTATGCTGTATGGTGCAAACTACCTTACGTGGAAATTTCCCTGTTTTCAGTGCCTATTATCTGGGGAAGTAACATACTGCACAGGCACACTGATTATTTGATGGAAATTCATAACTTAGAAAACCATGTGGTAACTCTTTCATCTTCAATCCTGTGTTGAACTCCAATAACTCTCCTTGTGGACTTTTCATCACCAACAAACTTATGCTCCTTTGATGAGGACCTCCAATTCTCATTTTAAAAATGAATTCCTCTTCACTGGAGACATCTCATTCTGAGTTACCTTCACTGAAAATCTCTGTGGTGGAATAGTGCATCATAATGTTTATTGTTAGAACCTAGAAGTGGCAAGGGTGGTTAGACAGCCATTAGAATTAGTTTGGTGTTTCTCCTACTTTCTGTTGCACTTTCCATGTCCACATAAATGTCTTCCATCCAATGCCTTGTTCCTTAGGGCTAGTTTACAGCGCAGGTTAGCTAACCTATGTTAGCAAAGTTGTAACAGTGTTTCTGTTTACTAGCAAATAACCTATTTAACCCCTGTTTATGTTTCCTGAATGGGGGTTACGAATTGGGGTTATCCTATGATGTAAGTGGGGGGTGTTTACTTGAAAATGGGGGTTACAATGGGGGATAAGGTGGCAAAAGACATGCTTGCCCTTGGAATGATAGGCAAGTTAGTTGAGGTAGTTTTTTTAAAAAAGAATTAAAACAACATGCATAATAGTGTAAAGTACTTGATTAAATTATGAGTTACTTGTATGCTTAATTAGGTCAATGCCCACAATTAAAGCAAAGCAAGGGAAGCAAGAAAATCAAAATGGTTAATTGTGTTCACTACTTATAATCACATATCAATATGACCATGGAAATTAACAGTCATTTAGAATAGAGGCACATATGAACTACATACCAAATACAAGAATATCCCAAGTTGACCATATAAATCATATTGTTCTTTCTTTCCTGTTTTCATAAGCAAGAAAGGTATTCCATCTGTCTTGACCAAAAAATATCCAGGAATTTAAATAGAGTTGCATTGCTAACATTGGCAAAACTTGAGGTAGATTATGAGGAGATGTTGGTGACTTTGTTGTTTAAATGGAACGTAAGCATCGTTACATAAAAAATAGACAAGAAAAAAAGGGTAGTTATGAAGTTTGAATTCCACTGCATCTTTACATACAACAAATTCATATAAAGAAAGTTTGGGTCAATTTCTTTCAAGCGTTCACATGCTATGTTGTGTTTGGAGTTTTCCGTTTCATCTTGGGACAGGAGTCAGGAAGCGCCGTGCCATCGCAGGAGCGAAGAGGGTGCAAAAGGGCAGCTTGGGAAATTGGTTGTAAGGGATGCACCGCTTGGAGGACAGAGAGAATGGGGGTTGACATGAGGGATAAGCCAACCCCCTTCGAATCTGGGTTGGGATAACCCGTATTAAGAGCTCAAATAGGGGTTGGGTTATCCTCCTTGGTAAATAGGGGTTAACCCCCACCGTAAACTAGGCCTTATAGATTGCATGTATTGCATACTTCTTTCAGGTTAGAGTTTTCTGATTTTGCATCCTGATTTTTGTTTGAAGGAAGGAGCTTATCTGGGGATATGACCAATCCTGGAGCATGGATGGTCACTCTTCATCAAACTTATGGGAGAGAAAGGATGCCCTGAAAAAAGATTTATTGAGAAAAACTATAAAAATGAAAAGGAAACCTTTTCCCACTTATGTTGGATTTGGCTACATGAAGCCCAAATATTTGTACAAGTTGTAAAAATTTTGGTTAATTATGATGTTTACGGGTTGTTCTTTAAAAAGTTATTTAAATCTGACTTCTAATCATTCCTAATATTTTGTGTTCTGAACATGGAATTGTCTATTTTTTTAGTTTTTTGTTCTCTAATCAATATGCTTAAACTTTATTGGCGGGCATTTATGCAGATCCTGAGTAAAAGAAAGTGCTTGCTACTTAGAGCAGATAATTACAGTATGAAATTGTATGCCTTAAAACTGTGTAAGGTTTGAGAAGATCTGGATGTTGTTAGTCTGAACCTATCGTTGGAAGTGGATGCCTAATATACTAAAATAAATTAGAACAGTTCAAAAGAAGAGGCCTAATTGTTAGGCGTTTATTTTAAAAAAGTTTTGAAAAGGTCAAAACTTAACCTGAAATAGTCAGACTATTATTTCAATGCTTTTCTTGTCTGTCTCTTTTAAAATCTATTTTTATCAGTTCATCCTACTGCCCTCTTTATTTTGCCTCTCTAAGCCTCTAGTTTAGTGACAAATGTCTTCCTCTTGCATGTATTTATTATAATATCAAAATTTTTGTACTCACATGCAGAGGCTTAATTAGGGGATGAGTATGTTACAAATATATTCTTTAATAACATATATACAACTTTTTTCTGAGGAAATCTTTAATTTTCTACAAAATTCTCATGAAAATCTCATTAACATAAATGATGCACATGATTTATAATCACACATGCACCTGCTGAAAGAGACATGGTGTGATCTACAATCTTTAGACTTGACCATCCTGTGATAATGTACGTCATTTGAGCATTTAGAAAGCTGGGATAACCAGAAATGTTAATCAAGTTTGTTGTTGGCTTGAGCTGACCATTTTCTTCCCCTCAGGTTAGGAGAAGCTATCAATAGGGCACTAGTTAGTCACCTTCTCAAGATGCTTACTGCTCTAGGAATCTACACTGAAAGCTTTGAGAATCCATTTCTGGCATGCACTTCTGAATTTTATGCTTCAGAAGGTGTTAAATACATGCAGCAGTCAGATGTTCCTGACTACTTGAAACATGTTGAGGTGAGATTCTTCCATTTTTCTGAAAATTAATCTCTGTCTCTTTCATTTCATTGTTCCCCTCAACTACAGTCTAGGTTGCATGAAGAGCATGAAAGATGTTTACTCTACCTTGATGCCAATACAAGGAAGCCACTAGTGGCAACTGTAGAGAAACAACTTCTGGAACGTCATACGTCTGCAATCCTTGACAAGGTAAGGTGTACGGTTCTCTTCTTTAATAGAGACACACATCTATTCTTTATTGTTGACAATCTTGGAACCCTGGAAAAAAAGTCTACTGTTCATGCCAATATTTGTTTCTCCACCCTATAGGGCTTTACGATGCTTATGGAAGCCAAACGAGTAGCAGATCTTCAAAGAATGTATACCCTGTTTTCACGAGTCAACAGCCTTGAGATGTTGCGACAAGCACTTAGCTTATATATCAAAGGTTCGGGTCAGAGCATTATCATGGATGAAGAGAAAGATAAAGATATGGTTCCCTGTCTATTAGAGTTTAAGGCCTCTCTTGATATAATATGGGAGGAAAGTTTCTCCAGAAACGAATCCTTCTCCAATACCATCAAGGATGCATTCGAACATCTTATTAATCTTCGGCAGGTAATTTTGATGTTTTTATTATATATATTTTTTCTGTGGGTGGGGATGTGATTTCTTTTCCTTCTTCCCTTTTTTTTTTTTTTTGAGAAAGGATGTGATTTCATATTGTTTGGGAGATCTGACATTTTCTAGAGTACTGTTTGTAATAATGCTTGTCTTGAAAAATGGAAGTGTGCTCTTGAATTTCGATGCCAGATATGGTTCCCTTTCAACCAGACAAATAAAGGATGTTTTATTTGCATCCATTGTAATTGCTGGATTAGTTGTGGTGACTTAACGCCTGATCCCATCGGGTTAAGTTTTCTTGTAAGCATTTGATTTTTTTTTCTCCTTTGGAGAGTAATTTCATAAAGGATCAATGGATTTTGTGCCAGATGCTGATGTGATTTCTAAGCAATCCTTCTCAAAGGTCTCCAAGCACCTGGCCTGTTCCAGTTTCTTAGGTTTTGGAAAGGATATGTTTCATCATACTTACTTTCCGCACTGGTGCTCTCGAAATGCTCAGGGCACATTGAAATCCAGGTCAAAGTACAAGGATCTTTATAGAGATTACATTTTAATTTTTTGTTGTGAAAGGGGAAAGGATAGTTGGTATAAAAAATGAAGCAAGAAAACCTGGGAAATAAAAGAAAGAAGGAAAAAGAAGATTATGGAAGGGATGCAAAAAGAAAGGAAATGTTTTCTTGATGTGGTTTCGTCCTTTTTGTCACCAACCTACTTGATTGGATGTCCCTGGTTGCAGGGAGCCAAGGTGGGGCAAGAGGTGGACCACCATTGAGATAAAGGGGAGCTAGTTTAGTTGGCTATTATCCTCCAGTAAAATTCTTTCTTTTCTTCCCCAAAAGAATGCCATAATAGCAGAGGGAAGCTTCCTGAACTCCATGTCCAACTATATTATGCCTCCTATGGTTGAATGGCAGAAATAGCATCCAAGTAAAAAGCTGTTCCTCCCTCTGTGCTAATGAGGGGGAAACATTAGACTCATGTTTTAAGCATAGTTTTGAAAAGCCTGGCCAACAGGTTGAAAATGGAGTATCAGAGTGTAACCATAGAATTAGATGTCCATTTAGTCCCTTATGAGAATTTTATGCAGGGGTGTGGGCCTATATTTACAACCTTGTGCTATGTATTATACTTGTGAATAATGAGAAAAAAACATTTAATCCTTGAGGTCACTTCTGCCATGGATCAGGCTGGCATACAACATTCTTGAATTACAGATAACTTTGTTCATAATTTATATCATATGTTTTCCCTTTAGACCCAATCAGGAAAAATATTTTCCTTTAGTTCAATCATGTTAGTTTTCTTATGTTTTTTATGTCATACAGTTTCATATAAAAAGAAATTTCACTTTACCATTCACGTGTAACAAATTCCTGTTTAAGAATTTTAGTTAAGTTTTGAAGTTAGTTTAGTACATTGTTGTATGTTGGAATGGCTCTAACATTTTTTTCCCCAGAGGTCCCACTGTTTTCTTGAATGATTCTGTATGCATTTCTGCTATTTTGGGAAATAAGCAAGTTGAATGGCATTAAGGTACTTTTCTGTAAATGACAAAATTTTTCATTCCAATGACAGAATCGCCCTGCTGAACTGATTGCCAAGTTCCTAGACGAGAAGCTTCGTGCTGGTAACAAGGGTACCTCGGAGGAAGAGTTGGAGGGTACACTTGATAAAGTTTTGGTCTTATTTCGTTTTATACAAGTAAATCATCCTCTTTCTTGCGCCGCGCGACACACCCCCCCCCCCCCCCCCCCCCCCCCCCCCCCCCCCCCTCTTGCCTTCAAAAAAGTGGTTGCATGTAACGATGGCATGTTAACAAACAGGGCAAGGATGTATTTGAGGCATTCTATAAAAAAGATCTAGCTAAAAGGTTGCTTTTGGGGAAAAGTGCCTCTATAGATGCTGAGAAGTCAATGATATCTAAGGTGATGAAGGAAAATATTATTTCTTGATTTTTGTTAGATTAAATAATCAGATTGCTTTTCCTTTATGATTTACTGATTCCCTCCTAAAATTTGTTATCTGTTACAGCTTAAAACCGAGTGTGGGAGTCAGTTCACTAATAAGCTTGAAGGGATGTTCAAGGTTAGTTTTTTCCTCCCTGCAGTCAGCCGATGCCAGACTCTGTCTGCTCAGTCAAAAGCCATCATTGAATTGATATAATTACATAATGATCATTACACTAAATAAAAGTACACTGCTTGTTCTCTCCTATTTTGCACATATGATAGACATACCCAGTGAGCTAATATATTATATTTGGCGTAGAATGAGGAACTGAGAAGAATATTATTGATGCTTTAGTGCTCTATTCAGAGGATTGGAAGGAACAATTACATAATGTCCCGAAACTAGTACCTAAAAGTAAGAGAACCATTAATACACTAATATTCGCCCTCAAGTTGGATTGTATATGTGAATGAAGCTTAGCTTGGAACACAACTTCATAAACCTGGCATTCTCTGAAGAGATTGATGCGCAAAGGCTCCATGTGTAGTAAATATCTTCTCTAGAGTTGTTGTATCACTGATGTGTAGTGGCAATGAACTTCAATGCTTTTTGTATATTTATGAAAAATTGGATTATTAGCTATAAACATTGTAGTTGTATTGCTACCATGAAACATCTCCATTGGAAGTTATAGTGAAAACCTTGTATCCTTCATGAGTGGATGAAACCATATCATTTCAAGCCAAGTCACTGCATAAGTGAATGATCATCTCTTCCTTGTAAAGAAAGAGACTTGTTGCCCATCGCTCAGCGGGTTTTTGTATTTGTTCTATCATGGTGACTATAGTGGTTTGAGATATTCGATATGCTATTGTGGTTACTGTTTTGTAGTTTGTCACCTATCATGCATTCAATGCTGACTTGCCGGAGTTAGAAGCCATATCTAGAAGTCTCTTCCCACTTACAACTTGTATGATGTGTCAATATCATTAGCAATGGTACCTGGGAAGCACTTTTTTCATTAAAGCATGGCCATGCATAGAGATGGAAGTGTGCACTGGTGTACGTATGATGGGGAGCATTTCTTCACTTTTGGTTCAGCATATAAAACTTACATTTCATGGAAGTGCTCATATGGGATTGAGAATTTGCCCTGATATTCCATGTGACAACCGTTGTATCGAAACTTGCACGCAGAGCTTTTAAATTTTCCTTAGTTAATTTTGCTGAGAATATATAGGGCATCAGTAAATGGGATGTTTGTTCTGAGCAAAAGACTTGCCCTGCATATGTGCAGCAAATGACTGCCCTGCAAATTCAAGTTTGATGGGGACTGGAGTTTGGGCTGGACAAAAATGACCATCCTGAGATCACATTTCTTCCATGTGCCAATGATTGGCATGGAGCCATTTGGTGTAGTGCTTGTGTCCTTCTCAGGCGGTAGAGAACTACCAGTTGGTTTAATGAATGCGTCTAAGTGAAATACTGTATTTCTTTTTTAGCATTTGGCTCTCAAAAAATACCATGTTTTATACTGTATTTCTTGGCATTTTCTCATTCGTCATGGCTGGCGTAATCACTCAGAAAAGATACAAGATCTTCAAAGCAATACTTAAGATGAAAGCATAGTATTTTGGTGCTCCATAAAGTTTTTGGATGGTAATCCTGCTAGTGCCTGCAAAACCCAATATTTAGCCATCCATGGAGTTTTTCATCTCCATCAAAAAGTAAGTCTAGTGGGCACGGTGGGTATATTTTCTGTTATTAGTAATCTTGCTAATGACTATTACAGGACATTGAATTATCAAAAGAGATTAACGAGTCCTTCAGGCAATCATCTCAAGCCAGAACAAAACTTCCAAGTGGCATTGAAATGAGTGTTCATGTCTTGACGACCGGGTAAGCCTCATAGATAAGAAGTATGATATTCTCATTAGTTTTGCCATCCTTGCCAACTGTGCCAAGTTGTTTCTCTTTTGTTTGATATATATATTTTAAAATCTTTTAATTTGTGTAGGTACTGGCCAACTTATCCACCCATGGATGTTAGGCTTCCTCATGAACTTAATGTGTACCAGGTATTGTCCCATAAATGAGGACATCAATGTATTCTCATAATCTGAATCATGTACTGGATTTTCCTGTTAACTTTATTATTTTTTAACAGGATATTTTCAAGGAATTTTACCTAAGCAAGTATCATGGGCGACGTTTAATGTGGCAAAATTCACTAGGTCATTGTGTGTTAAAGGCAGAATTTCCCAAAGGTAAAAAGGAGCTGGCAGTGTCACTATTCCAGGTACATTTTTCTATTTATTTTATGTTTTCACTCTTTCTGCATAAGCTCACATCCTTTTGCTGAATCTGTTATCAGACTGTTGTGCTCATGCTTTTTAACGACTCCCAAAAGCTTAGCTATCAAGATATAAAGGACTCAACAGCAATTGAGGATAAAGAACTAAGGAGAACATTGCAGTCCCTTGCTTGTGGAAAAGTTCGGGTTCTTCAAAAGGTTTCTCATATTCCAAGTCCTATGTCCCTGATCCACTTATTGTGAGATAACTGAATTGAAATAACTGAATTTTTTTCTGAGGAAATTTACTTGATCAAATGTTCAGATCCCTAAAGGGAGAGAAGTAGAGGACAATGATTCCTTTATATTTAATGAAGAATTTAGTGCCCCACTTTACCGCATTAAGGTATTCACAACTGCTGCATTGCTTGGTTACAAGGGGAAAGCCACTAGGCTCTCTAATGTGAACATTATTTGTTGTATTAGGTTAATGCAATCCAGATGAAGGAGACAGTAGAAGAAAATGCCAGCACCACAGAGAGAGTCTTCCAGGATCGTCAATACCAGGTCACTACTCTTGTTTAAGGATAGCTGTCAATCATGGTGCTTTTTTCTTTCCTTATTTCCTTTTTTTCTGTGAGAAGATAATTGTAGTGTATCTGTTGGTGAGACCATAGACAAATGCCAGTTCCTTCTTATAACCTACTTAGTGAAAGTTGCAAATTCATTTCAATATCGAGAGAGAATAATGGTAGAGCATACTGAGAAATCCACTAGATTGTGGGATCCAAGGCTCCCTGACTTGGTTTCCAAAATCAAATCTTTCTAGCGTTCATGTTATGCAAGCTCGCGCCCCCCCCCCCCCCCCCCCCCCCCTCCCCAAGAAGGCATTCTTCGTTGTGAGCTTTACTTGGGGTAGCAATTCCTAGAGTTAAGACATGTTTAATGCACTAGTTTCTCAAAAGGATTTTTATCCTATTAAAGAAAATGAGGATAGAGTTAATATCGACGCATCTACATTGGTTTGGACATTTGCAAAGAAGGTCACTAAATACCCTAGTCAGGAGATGCAAGGAGTTGGAGGTTGAACCTACTAAGAGAGGGCGAGGAAGATCAAAGAAGTGTTGGAAGGAAACTATAAAGTATGATCTCAATTACTTCAATTTAAGTCTAGAAATGGTTCAAAATAGATCTGAGTGGAAGCAAAGAATCCATATAGTTGACCCCACTTAGTGTGGAAAAAGGCTTGGTTGTTGTTGTAAAGAAAATGATCCATACCTTTATAACAAGAATTGTGCAAGTCTAGACATGTACAAACATATAGAATACCGTGGTAAGTGTGAGATAAGAGGAGATTTTTTTCCCTTTTTTGTGAAAAGTAGGATATTTGTAATTCTCGAGTTATCAAGTAGCAAGTTTCAATCCTTTATATTCTACTATTCAATTTCATGAATTTTTCACATGGGATTATTTTTGGGATGTTACAATTTCTTCCACTTGAAATCTTGACATCTTCATTAGGATCCGTACGATCAATTAATCAATTAATTACTAGGTGATGTGGGATAATAGAGGTGACACCTCCATGTTGTAGAGGTGGTTTCCACCATCACTTTCATGGTTTAGCCTTAGTGTTGCACAACACCTAGTTTTCACATTTTTGGCTGATTCATTGCTCTTGTACCATTTGTAATTGTCCCTAGGTTTGAGATTAATTGAGAAAAACTGGCTTAGACAACTTCTTTGGTATGGACCCATTGGATCGAAGAAAACCATCTATAATGCTTAATGTAGACTGTCAACCAGTAATTCCTAATCCTTTGTCACACTATTCAATTTTACGAGTTTGTCTTGTGGGACTATATTTTGGGGTGTCATAATCTCTTCCACTTGAAATTTTGATGAGAACCTACCAGATTGAAGAAAAGCCACTTGGATTCACCAGTTAATGCTATAGTATGTAGGCAATTGTTCATCTGACTGTTTTTTCAGCTTTTCTACACTATTACATCTGAAATATTGGCACCGTGTTACATTAGCTCCTGTTCGTGTTCTTGATGGAGCAAACCTGGATATAGCTTTTACATATAACATAGGTAAAATGTAAATCTGCCCCCTCACATCCGTTGTCCTGCTTATGTACCTTAATTTCTGTTCAGTAGTCATTGTTAGTTTTAAGCGTCCTTGTAGAAATTAGGTATTAGCCACCCTTCTTTTTTGGCATTCCTCAATTTGTACTTTTAGTTTCTTGTCAAAAAAAAGTTGCAAACAGCATGGTACTTTCAGATTCCGGCCATGGCATGAAGCCTAACAGCATTTGAGATGAAACTTATACTTCTAAAGTGTATATCTGCAGGTTGATGCAGCAATAGTGAGGATCATGAAAACCCGAAAAATACTGAGTCACACACTCTTGATAACTGAGCTCTTCCAGCAGGCATGTGCAACCTGCATGAATTTTCCTTACATTTGCATGGTCAATTTTTTGAAATTAATGCCAAGTTTTGGTTTATTGATCTTGTTTCCCAATTTCCACTGAATTTACTAGAATCTGCTTTGCCTATCCTATTAGATAAAGATATCCAAATTTAACCTAAACTTATCAAAATTTATAGAGATATATAGATATCATCAAAATTTGATGGAAGAATGGATTTTGGAACCCAAGTAAAGTTCTTTTCTCTATTGTTTTTTGTTGTGATGAGATCTTGAATCATGATTCTTTTGCAACATTTTTTATTGAGTGATTCTTGTGCTCACGGTTTTCTTTAATTCAGCTCAAATTTCCAATCAAACCTGCGGATTTGAAGAAGAGAATAGAGTCTCTGATTGACAGGGAGTATCTAGAGCGCGACAAGAGCAATCCGCAAGTGTACAACTATCTTGCATGATCTCCCACTCAACCTGTATTAACATTGGGTGACAACCATCTGCAAGGTCCCTTCCTGGAGGTACTCAATATTTGTCACTGCTGTACAGGACGACACAATACTATAGCTAGATTTCCATCAATGTCTTCATTCTATGTTCCTACTGTATCTTCTGGGCAAGAACAGCTCAAGCTGTCACACAAATGTCATGTTGTATTTTTGAAACAAAAATCATTTTCAAATGCAAGTGGGTACGAAATGGATGGACTGTCTGTTCCATAGCAATAGAGGAAACTTTGAATTGTCTTTTGCCAATTTTACCCATTAGTTTTTAACTTAAAGGTAAGCATGCTCTAATTATGTTCATTTATTCTTACGTCCAGAACTCCAGATTCCTCCCTGGTGTTTCTCTTTGTTTAGTTTTTTACAGATTTCCAGGAACATTCAGCATGCTCTTACGGTCTAGTTTGATTCTCAAAACTGACAAAGAAACATTCCTTTATGTTTTATACACACTGCATCATCACCATGTAGCGCACAAGTGCAGGTCTGGCCCCACCAGAAGGTGCCCTGATTGATAGATCTTATTTATTATCTTGGGGTTGCCATGAGATTATTCTTAGTGGCATTCCTTTAACTTCACCAAAATGATATGCTCGGTGTGACCTTCCTAGTTCTTACTATATGACCCCTTTCATTGAACTTTGAACCTCGATCCTCTTACCTTGCCTTGATGGTTCAAGTATCATTTCCAAGTAGTCAATCTCTAGGGAGGTTTCCCTTGGGTTCTAGAGAAATTGGGCTCATCCTCTATTGGTCGTAGGAGAATAGATTTGCTTTGAACTTGTCCTTTGTTTCTGTTGAGTTATATTTTGTCTTTCTATTTTTAGTGATATCTCATATAAGGGCATACTTGTAACTTTATCAATTAAGTCTTTCTATATAAAGGCACCTAGGATTTTTCTAATTGAACTAATGACATTACAACCTAACATGTTATTAGAACAGTGATCCTAAATCGGTGGTCTGGTATTCTACCAACCAAGGCCTTCCATACCCCATCGAAGCCCTATGTCATCATCGGAGCGTTGCCACCACCATGTCCTAGGTCCTCCATCGGGGCCTTTTCTCCTTGCTAGTGCCGCCTCGAGCGGTTGTTGCATGGCTTGGGCGACGCTACGAGCTAGATCTATGCCTGAGCGTCGTCACTAGGGTTGGAGCCACCACATCTTCGCCATCACAGGTGCCGCTACCATCGCTCAAGGTCATCGCCAACACTGAGGGGCTTCCTGACCACTTCGTGAGTGCCGCTCGAGACTTCTAGAGGCTTCTACCAGCGCTTTCAACTACTGCAGCACCGACACAAAGCTGCTGGAGCGTCACCTTGGCTCCCAAGTGCCGCCATGATACTGTAGTGGCTCTCCCTTCGTCATTTCCAACAACACAAGGTTTGTAGAAAGCATGAAATGACCTCTCTGGGGCTTCACCTAGTCCCGAAAGGTCATTTTTACTTCTCTTATCATCTCATCAGATCGAGATATGGTTCGAGTTGCAATCATTCAGATCTATGACGGGTTTCTTAATGCGTATTTGATTGGCTCTTTCCCACATATTGGGCATCAGGGAAGATAAGGATGCTTATGGCAACTCGGCAGGGAAGATATCTACCTCGAGCGCTTCTTTTTTTATGCAAGGAGCCACTATCAAGTTGGGTGGCTCCAATCTCTTTCTATGGTCTACCTTTCTTTCCTGATTTGTGGGATCATGTCAGAAGAAATACACTTCTCACAAGTGTTGGATAAAACATGGATTTCCTCAGGGATATCAGGCCACTTCTATTGCTGATGCTTCTGTGGCTCAAATGTCTAGTGTTGCTGCTAGTGCCAGAGGTATTCGTAAGCCATCTTGACTTGTAGACTCAGGCATCCTCTCACATCACAGGAGATGCTACACATTTTTCATCTCTTCGACCATTGACTACTCCAGTACATGTCAAAGTAGCCGATGGTGCCTTGTCTCCTGTGACACGCTTAGGTGACATTTCTCTGTCCTCTACTCTGCCTCTCTCTGATGTTATGCATGCACCCAAATTTGCTTTGAATTTGATGTCTATCAGTCAGATTATTAAAGCATTAAATTGCATAACAGTGTTTCATGATCACTTCTTCTTGTAGGATCTCCTGACGATAAAGCAGATTGGTGGGGGGCTTGAGCAGGATGGCTTATATTACCTTGACCTCCCACCAGAGCATCATTCCATAGCTGCCACTTTTGCTACTTCTGCTTTACAGTGGCTTCTTAGACTGTGACATCCTAGTGTTTCTGTTCTTTGTTGCCAGTTTCCTGACATGCAGTTTCTTGACTCATTTTCTTGCGATGCTTGTCAACTTGGCAAGCATCATCGAGTTTCCTTTCCTAGTAGTTATAGTAAAACTGAGTCTGCTTTCTCGCTTGTTCATGCTAATTTATGGAGCCAATGTCAAGTTAGGAGTCTTGGGGGTTTTCGGTACTTTTTTGTTATGGTGGATGATTATGCCCGCGTCAGTTGAGTTTTTATGATGGACAAATCTGAAACCTCTACTTTGATTAAAAATTGTGCAAGAAATAAAAACTTAGTTCTCTACTACTATTCACAATCTTGGATTGATAATGGGCTTGAATTTGTAAATTTTACTTTGATTCAATTTTTTCAATCTCTTAGTATCATACACCAAACCTCTTGTGTTCATATATCTCAACAGAATGGGGTGATTGAACGTAAATTGAGGCACCTTCTTGATGTTGCTCGCACTATTATGTTTCAGATGCATATTTCTATCACCCTCTGGGCTGATGCTGTGCTTACGACTGCTTTTTTGATTAATCGTGTCTTCTTCTGTTCTTGGTGGGAAGACTATATTCTGTTTTGTTTCCTGATCAAGAGTTTTTTTCTCTTCCTCCAAAAGTGTCTGGATGTGTCTGTTTTGTTCATTTATTCAAGGTGGACAAGCTACCTCCTAGATCTGTTAAGTGTATTTTTCTGGGTTATTCTAAAATCCAAAACGGGTATAGATGTTATGATCCTCTTTTACATCGATTTTATATTAGTAAGGATGTGACCTTTTTTGAGGACATGTTATTATATTGCTGCAGGAAAGTTTTCCAATGTCACACAAGATGTCCCATTGCCTATGCCCAGTGCTGCACCTCTAGGTCCCTCTGAGTCACCTTCACCTCATGATGTCTCTCCTATTGCCTATCCTAGACATCCTAAGGTGCCCACTACAGATACCTTCCCTCAACATTTTCAGTGTAGACCTCCTTCTACCACTCTATAGGTAGAGGAACCACTTTCTACTATTTCGGCTCAGTCCTCTGTTGATACTGTTGATTTAGATGGAGGTTCAGACCTTATGCCACCAGAGGTACCTGATGTGGATCTTCCTATTACTTAGAGGAAGCTACAACTATCTTGGGTTAAATATTATGTTTCTAATTATATGTCACTTGATCGTTTACCTATAGCAGGGAGGCTATTATCTCTTGCAGTTAACAATAAAAATATTCTCAGGAATCATGTTGAGGCTTCTCAGGACACTTCCTGGACCTTGGCTATGGAGGAGGAGATGGATGCTCTCTAGTCTAAGGGTACCTGGGAACTTGCTGACCTACCCCCTAGTACTATTGTTGTAGGGTGTAGGTCGGTGTTTACCTTTAAATGTCATTTTGATGATTGAATAGAAAGATTCAAAGCAAGACTTGTCGAAGGTTACACACAAACCTTTTGAGTTGACTATTTTGAGACTTTCTTTCCAGTAGCTAGACCCAATTCTGTGCGCATACTTCTTTTTGTGGCAATCAACATAGCCTGGTTTGTCTCAACTTATTTCAAAAATGCTTTCCTCAATGGTGATTTAGAGAAAGAAGTCTACATGCAACAACCCCTTAGTTTTGTAGTTGAGGGGGAGTGTCAGAAGGTCTGCAGGTTGAAGAAGGCCATTTATGTCCTTAAGCAGAGTCCCAAGGCTTGGTTTGAGAGATTTAGTAAGGCTGTGCAAGAGTTTGGCTTTACTAGATTCACTGTAGGTCACTTTGTTTTTACTATGCATAGAGCTACTGGATTTGTCATTTTAATTGTACATATAGATGATATATTACTCACTGGAAGTGATGAGATAGGTATAGAAGCTACCAAAAGATTCCTGAATTCCCAGTTTGTTACTAAAGACTTGGGAATGATAAACTATTTTCTGGGCATTAAAGTACAATATGTTGATGGTCGTCAGTGTTGTCACAGAGGAAGTATGTTTTTGACATGCTAAAAGAGACAGGTATGCTAGGTTGCAAACCTGCTGACATTCCTATGGATCCCTCCTTGCCACTTGCAAACTCAGAGAGTCCTTTGCTTGAAGATGTCACCAGGTATCGTGCTATGGTGGGAAAGCTACTAATATTTGATGGTCATAAGATCTAATATTTGCTTTGCAGTGGGAAGACTCAGTCAGTTCATGCAGTCTCCTAGAGAGGTCTATTGGGATGGTGTATGTCAGGTACTAAGATACCTCAAGCAAGCTCCTGGGAAGGGCCTATCTTTTATGAAGTATTATCATCTCAATGTAGGGGGATACTCTGATGCAGATTATACAGGAGCACATGAAGATAGAAGATCCACCACTAACTACTGTACTTATGTTGGTGGCAACCTCGTCACATAGAGAAGCAAGAAGTAAAATGTTGTCTTCAGATGTGCAAAATTAGAATATAGGATTATGACCCATACTACTTGTGAGCTTTTGTGAATGCAATCTATCTTATATGATTTGGGAGTATGTTTCTGGTCCAACTCTCATGTACTGTGATAACAAGGCAGCTGCATTTCTTGCCAATAATCCTACCTTCTATGAGAGAACAAAGCACATATAAGTGGATTGTTAATTTATCAGAGATGCTATCCTTACTAGCAAGATCACTACACCTCACATTGCTACTGAAGATCAAGTTGTAGATGACTTCACCAAAGCACTCTCGAAGAAGCACCTTGAGTTATGTTCCAAGCTGAGTATATTTGATATCTATGCTTCAGCTTGAGAAGAAGTGTTGAGTTATATTGTATGTCTTTCTATTTTTAGTGATATATTATGTAAAGGCATACTTGTAACTCTACTTATTGGGTGTCTATATATAAAGGCACCTAGAATTTTTCTAATTGAACTAATGTCATTACAACCTAATAATTTCAAAAATGGATATTCTATGAGAAAGTCTATCCCTTTCCTTACAGGTAAATGCGTATACCCTGGAGAACGGCAATTGCGCCCCCTCAAAACTTGAAAACATATCCTGGTCCAGCTTGTTAAAATAGGGCCTAGTTCACTTCTTTGTGCATCTCCTGTACTCATACCCATATAACCAATCCCTTTTTGTAATCCGATCCCGGGAATAGGTGGTCCCTGTGTACCACCATTGTCTTCACGTGGGATTGTTGATAGGGTTCCTGATCTACCAATGGGCCCTGCTTATCCACAAATATAAATTTCCGCATTTGAATCTTTGGCTTGCATCACCAAGCATTAGTTTTGCACTCTGCTTTTATTAGCTCTCCCTCTATGCCTTTGATCTCATTGCTTCCGAGCATTTCTATTGTGGGTTAATTTATCGTCATGCTTATTTGGAGCTTAATCAAGCTTGGCCTTTTCCGGTTTTATCCAATTTGGCTTTCAAGTGGTTTGATGCAAGTGATTCTGCGTTCGGATCCAAGCTCTAGTGGCTTGGATTGGAGGGTCGATCGTGTTTTTTTTGGCATGATGGGATTCCCTCCATGTTCCTTCCCAATGTCTGTTAGGTTGTCACCTGCCAAAGTTCCATCACTCACTGTTCTCATGGCTATAAGTAGCAACCAAGAAGCTCTACTACAAAAGACGTTCTAGTGGATGCTTTCAATGCCTGGAGATCCTTCATATTTAGATGTCCTTTACATTTTTTGTTTCCTTCAAATTGATGATCTTGTTGATGCCTTAATTTCTTTTGTTGAGAAGAGGCTGGTGGTGGGTGTTTTCTTCCTTCCTGTATGGTTCTATACTTTGCTCTTCTTCATTGTATCCCTTTTATTAGAGAGTTTACATTAAACGAAATTGAGTAATGTGCTTTAGATTGAAGTGTGGCCCATTTAAGAACATTGAATTCTTGACTTAACAAGACCTAGTGGTACTTTTTGAGGGCCTTAACTAGTGATGATGGTGAAGATAGGGAAACGGGTTAGTCCCTCATTCAAATTCATTGACGTTCCTGATCTTTCATTATATATTTTTTGGGGGGACCAAAACTTTCATTTTTCAAGTATGATTAAGGTTAAGCCATCCCTTGTGGCCAACATTCTGTAGCTGTGATTCTCTAGTCTTGTTACATCATTTGCAGCTCTACGCATCCCATTTTTCCCTATCCAACAAGCCATGCTGGTTGCTTATCATTCCACCCTTTGGTTTTCTTTGTCGTTCCTACTTTATTCATTGTTGCCTCCTCAGCTGTCAAAGCAGCTTTTATGTATTTTTCATCCTTGGCATGTTTCAGTTGATTAGTTATGTCCCAAAGCTCACGTCTTCTAGTTAGCTTTGATCCGGTTCTTACATTGTTTATCCATATTGTTTTTTATACTACTCTACCATGATTGAACGAAGGTTGCATGCTTGGTGCCTACTGCCTAGCTCAATTGGCGTAGCACTTGATGCAGGTTGGTTGCACTTGCGGCTCGTGGCTTTACTGGCTTTGAATGCCCTCTCAAACATCGGCACCCCTTCATGCACACGCACTCACTCTTCTTATAAGTGCTTTGAGGTTACCGAGCAAGAGGCTTAGATGAAGCCATGGGCAGAATCCCAGAGAGGTTACCCTCATTGCAAGAGGGGGGAGGAAGAGTTGTTACTTGTTTCTTGCTTTCATGGAAAGTTTCGCATCAAGATCTTGCTTTGTCAGCTGCTGCCACTGAAAACATTATATGGTTGCAGCTTCTTTAGGGATGAATGCAACGAATGATGTTAGATATCTCCATCTCCTTGTCAGCTAAAAAAGTAGAGGGCCATAAAATGCAACAAGGGGTAGACTTGAGTGCTTGCACCAAGGGCTTGTGCCTTTCTTGGATTCTTTTTTCCGGTAACAAATCATTTAAAGAAAGAAGTCGATGGATGGCATGAAAAAGCAAGTCTTAGAATTCTCTAGCCTTTTTCATGGCAATGTTAAAAACCATTTATTGATATTTGTTGGAAGATATATATGTTGGTTTTTTTGAGAATAAAGTATTTCATTAGAATGGAAGAATTGAATATAACAGAACGTGACCCAATTAAGGGGAAGGAGGGAAAGACGAATTGGATGCCCTCGTGAAAAGGGGAAGGCCGTTTTCTACAGAAATGAGGGAAATGACCAGCAAAAGAAAGAGACGATCACAACAAAATGAAAAACAAAGAAAATAGAAAATGCAACAAATGACAAATAAGCCATCTCCAAGTAAGAGAGTATTAGCTGTGGTCCTTGAATGAAACTTGGAGATCAAAATGATACGTGCAAATGAAAAATTGAAAGGATATTGAAATTTGAAATAAATTAGATAATTTTTCGATTGTAGTAAGTCTAGGGTCACATGTGTTACCTAGCAACGTCAAAAGAGAGGTTGCAATTGTGGAAAGTGAAACTTGAGCAATGAACGTACACTGAAATTAAAGGATGATGAGGTAGAATGAAAAACAACCAGTGATTAGGAGGTTAGTGATATACTTCCACTTCAATCAAAACTTAGAAGGGACCCACCCCGGCAGAATACTCTGCTACCATTTGGATTAGTTGTTTATTTAATCCACATAGTGGGTGTAGAATTTTGGAGGTGTATGGTTGCCAATATATATAGAGGCTCTTGTACACAAGTTATTCTTATAGGAAGATAGTGAAATATTTGCCTGTTATGGATCTCACTTGATTTTCTCGCTCTCTTCTCGTGAGAGGGGTTTCCACGTAATCTCCAATGGTGTTTTGATTTTGTTTATTTTATTCCACTTATCTATTTCTAAAATACTATTTTCTATTTTGTACTCTTACAACAGTAACTTTTATGTAAACTTGTAATACAAGATACTTATTTTATGTGCCTATCCTAATGCATGTTTCTAGCTCAGCTACTAGTAGGCCTGTCAAGAGGGCTGGGTTGGATCAACTCATTTAGCTTATATCCCATCATAAACAAGTCAGGTACAACTTAATTAATAAATGAGTCTAAAACTTTCAACTTGAACTTGACCTGCTTAAACCCACCTAGACTCGTTTAAGTATATGGGCTAATCAAGTTAGGTGGGTAAATGGGTTGGGCGAATTTTAACAGGTAAATGGGTTAATCGGGTTTAATTGGTTAGGCGGGTATGTGAGGAGAGTTGATGAGGGACGTGGGGAGAGGGAGGACAGCTTGGCCGTGCGGATGGCGATGGCCGTCGTGCATTGCAAAGAGCATAGAAGTGGAAAGCGAGGACGAATGCCAGCAGTGGAACTGCCTTGCATGGCTGAAAGAGAGGTAAAGAGGGATTGGTGGAGGTGCAGAAGAGCTTTGTTTCTTTTTTCTTTTCAAATTTTGTTAATCAGGTTAATTGGGTTGGGTGTATTGTTGGACCAAATCTGCTCTTAACCCCTTTATGTAAATGAGTTAATCGGATTTCAACCCATTTAACTTAAATGAGTTTCGGTCAAGTTCGGATGGGCTAATTAGGTAAAAAATGAGTTGGGTTAGGTGGGTCTATTTTGATTTGATAATCCTAGCTATTGGTCTCAACTTGAATCAAATTATGAAAATTTAATCTTGACAACTTGTGTACATGTCATAACAACCACCTAAAATATTTAAACTTAAGTTATCCAAGTATTAATTCTCAATCTTTTATTTTCAATTATTTAAAAATTTTACACTTGTCACAAAATAATAAACATATGGAAAGCCTTCAACTTTTGAGGGTATTTTACTGAGAAAGCATTGGCGGGGGGTGGGGGTGTGTGGGTGGGGGGAATGGTGTATGGATGCAATGTGACTAGGTCATTTCTTTGAATTTTATGTAAAGTGACAAGGGGCATTATAATACACTCCTTTTTTTAAATGGATGTTGATGGCTTAGAAGACATGGTCTAACTCAGGTGGCATGGTCAATATACTGTCAGTGTAAAAGCCATTTGGTGGGCTATGGATGGGAGATTGTGGTGAGGCATGGTGGTCAATCAATCCTACTCACCAAGCAACTTTGGCTAGGAGTTTTATGGCTGTTTGTGGACTGTCCCTTTGCTTGGGAAGTGCTTACTAGTAGCGGGTAGGGATAAGTAATGGGTTGAACTAGTTTGAGTTACCTTGATTGGGTTGCCCCAAGCTTGAACTTGAAATGAAGCTATATCTTTGATTGTAGATATGATCCATTTCTTAAATTTGTTGGACTGACTTAGGTAATCTGATTCCAACTTGGCCTAAGGCCCAACCCAGTTGGCCCATTTATGGGCTCAACCCAAAGGCCCAATAACATACATATATATTATGTAAATACTCCCATATAGATATATATATATATATATATATATATATATATATATATAGGCTAAACTTGCTATTTTGTAGGAATCATTTCTAGTTCTATGTCTTAACGTATGTTTTTAATGCATGATTATTATTTAGAAATATCCGTTCTTCTAAAGTTGAATTGGAATTATTATGTATAGCTAATGGCTATTGTTGGCCTAGGTTTAAGAAAACATGTGATGGGGCATGGCATTTTTGTATTTTCATACATGATATTATATATATTAACCTCATTAAGGATATGTACTATGGAGCTATAGCTTGTGTAAAGACTAAGGATGATTTGACAGACTACTTTGATATCTCCATTGATCTGCATCAAGGTTCGACTTTAAGCCCTTATCTTTTTGCCTTGGTTATGGATGAGTTGACGGAGCATATCCAAGTTG
Organism: Thalassia testudinum; assembly: GCA_037157565.1. Taxonomy (NCBI): domain Eukaryota; kingdom Viridiplantae; phylum Streptophyta; class Magnoliopsida; order Alismatales; family Hydrocharitaceae; genus Thalassia; species Thalassia testudinum. Next base: position 44,054,701 of record JAZHRO010000030.1, read on the forward strand.
AGGTGCCTTGGTGTATACTTTTTGCTGATGACATTGTGTTGGTTGATGAGACAAGAGATGGAGTGAACAGAAAACTTGAGCTTTGGAGAGAAACCCTGGAAGATAAAGGATTACGCATAAGTAGGACGAAGACTGAGTATATGGAATGTAAGTTTAGTAGTAGAGGGAACAACGAAGGGATTGATGTAAAAATTGGAGAAGAGTGCATTCCAATGAAAAATATTTTTAAGTACTTGGGATCCATTTTCCAACATGATGGTGGAATTGATGGTGATGTTACCCATAGAATTAATGCAGGGTGGTTGAAATGGAGGGATGCTTCTGGTGTTCTCTGTGATAAGAAGGTTTCTTTAAAAGTCAAAGGAAAATACTATCGAGCTGTGGTAAGACCAGCCATGTTGTACGGTTCTGAATGCTGGGCTATAAACTATAGGCATGTACAGAAGATGTCTGTGGCAGAAATGAAGATGTTAAGATGGATGTGTGGTCATACAAGAAAGGACCGTATTTCAAATGAATTTATTAGAAACAGGGTTAGGGTAGCACCGATAGAGGATAAAATGAGAGAGGCCCGTTTAAGATGGTTTGGATATTTACAAAGAAGGCCACTAGATGCTCCAGTTAGGAGATGTGAGAAGTTGGAGACTGAACCCACTAAGAGGGGGCGAGGAAGATCAAAGAAGTGTTGGAAGGAAACTATTAAGTATGACCTCAATTACTTTAATTTAAGTCCTAAAATAGCTGAAAATCGATTTGTGTGGAGGCAAAGAATCCATATAGCCGACCCCACTTAGTGTGGGAAAAAGCTTTGTTGTTATTGTATACATGACATTAAAAAAGTGAATCAAAATGATTTAAAGGTAGCAAGAAATATGTGAGCTTTGGTGGAAGTTGCTTGTAGAAACATTACTTGACATTTCAAATGTTATTAACTAATTACCAACAATTCAATGACGCAATCAACATCACTTTTAGGACATTAGAATCGATGGAGCTCCAACTGATATTTCACCAAAAAAGAACAAGCAGAAGGCACCTTCTTCCCTACTTTGGGAGATATTCTCATTTCTCCATTCAATTTGAATTGTACGACATGATTTATCCACATGAACGTGCCTCGGTGCACTGAACACACCAGGGCATATTCTATTTTGGATAAATTCGAAAGGTGATAAATGGCCCGAACCTCTTTTTTTTTTGGGAGATGAACCGCACTTGGGCAAAAAGGTTGTATGTATGTTTGGGTGAGCTTTGGGCCAACTTTGCATCGATTTATCAAATGGGCTTGGCTCAACCCACAAGGGTTCAATCCAATGTTCATCCCTAACCTTGGGTGCTTTCTAAGTCTAATCGGGGGACTCCCAACTTGCCAAGAGAATTGAGAATATCATGCAGTTACCCACGAGGGATAGGAGAGAATTAGCTATTTACACATGGTGGTAAAAGGAATAACCATTTTGTACTTATCACGCATGTTGTGCCACTGCATTAGTTTGACACCATGACGTAGGTGCCAACTGTAGTATATGGTCCACCACCCAAGCCCTTTTTGAGTTACATAATCATCGTATACACAGAACACACCGTGTACGACGTTTAATTCCAACTCAATGGCTAAGGCCACGTGGCCCAACGGTAGTCAAATATGCCTCAGTCGTGCACTCTAGAACACATCATGCGAAAATGATTTGATGGTTAACTCAAAATGAAGTTGATGTTCCAATAACCAATCCACCCCAATATTCGCCGATCAAATTAAAATTAAACGGTCAGGGTATCAGCATCAGTTTGCATTCCAAACGACAAACTAGAGAATAGGACGGATGACAACCATAGACGGCTTTCATTCAGGCAAAGGCAACCTGCATGTGACATCAAATAATTTATCATCATGTATAAAGTACAAATGTACATTAAAACAAAAGTCCTCAAAACTTCACACGTCTCCTCCTAAAGTCTAAATGTCACCCATGATATTTAGTTGTGCACTAAAACCACTGGTGACATTTTGCTGAGAACAGCATGTAAACTTTCCCGTGAAAAAATAAATCATGCTTCCCCTAAACCATCCCCATTGCTATAGGAATAGGTCTTAATCTTAAAAGAATACACCGAAAATACCATGTTATATGAGATTGTTCCTGTTAGCAGACGCTTGACCGGGAGAACTTATTTTACGGTCTTTTATCATATGCATACCTTCACGGCCTATGAATTTCTTCTTCAATTCACGGACGGTCATGCACAGCCTCCATGCCTATGATTCAGGGTCCAGGGATAGTCAATATGTGAATATGGCAAAAAACTGTCATGGGTACATTGTCATGTTGATTTCAGAATGAACTCAACTCTTGTGGAAATCAAGCAATCAATTACCAATGAAGAAATAATAGGGCCAATTTATATCCAACATAGAGGACCATGGAGAAGTCCTGATTTATACAAAATTTGAGAATCTAGCTACATCTTTTACAAGTTGTAAGAATCGTTCTCGAAGGTAACTACACTAATACGTTTATACCGAAAACCTTGAGAGGATAGAGTGGTAATAGCATCTATGCAAATTTCTATATTCTAATGCACATTTACATGCACGAATCATATCTACAACATAGGAAGATAAAGTTAATCCAACTGCAGGTCACATCCAAATACATGATGAAGTCTTGTCTCAAAACACACTACAACTCATGATCAATGGAAATGATAGAACAGGCTAGATTTCCCCCAATTCGGGAACCAAAAAAAGAAGTGATACAAACCAAACAAAGCTCACCATTAAAAAGGGCTTGCTGTGTGCATAGTGTGCTGCTAAACCCAAACCCCCCACTGGTAACCTTAGACAACAAATAAGAAGAGAAGCCACAAGTCTGCGCTATCCAACTATGATTAGAGACAAAAAAAAAAAAAAAGCACTTGAGAGATGCATCCCCTACCGGTTCTTATCTTAGCTAGAGCAGCAGCCAGATTTCTTAGTAGCTGCATCATCCCTGATATTTATCCTCTCTCCTTGGCTAGGCACGGCAGACGCTGAGTCATCACCAGTCTCTACAGCCTTCTTGCTGGCAATCCGGTAGATCTGAGCCAATACTTCAGCAAATGCATTTTCCACATTCGTGGCTTCCAGGGCTGAAGTTTCCATGAAGTAAAGGGCCTCCTTCTCAGCAAAGGTCTTCCCTTCATCGGTGGAGACAGCAATGAGGTGCCGCAGATCAGATTTGTTGCCGATTAGCATGACAACTATGTTTGGGTCAGTGTGGTCCCTCAACTCCTTCAACCAGCGGCCAACATTCTCAAAAGTCACATGACGTGTAATGTCATAAACAAGGAGGGCACCAACAGCACCACGATAATATGCACTTGTGATTGCACGGTACCTGTATGTGAGAGATGATGGATAAGAAAGCAAAACAGGAAGAACGAGGCATTCAGCTACTACTTGATGTGCAATAGGTGTCTGCCAAGGCAAACAACACTAACAGCCACTGCACCTTACTCTTTCCAAAAGTTTTCTAAAGGCATATTTCCTATCTACTCCACTAAAAGCACAAAATTTAGCACCAAGCTTGGCAACCATAAAAGGTAGAACAATTTAGTTGCACTTGCAGTTGGCAAATTATACAAACCAGAAGAGCATACATGCAACTGCTAACCAGAAGATAAACAAGATTTAGATTACTTACACTAAGTTAATGAAGGGAGCTAAAATAAAGAAACGAGTGAAGAAAATTGTTGGCTTTCAAGCATATTTTGATCTCTTGCAAAATGACGGAAGAGGCTCACAGCCAATGGTCCCATAGGAGGAATGTGCACCATAACACTCCCAATACATCAGCTATGAAAGGCTGTAAGTATCCAGTGGTTGCATTCTCTTTATAAATGAGCAAATCCATTCCATGCTATCCAGCTAAAAATCAATTCACTCTAACACGGTTTATAATATTACTCAAGTAGTTTTCTTCAGCAGACTAAACACTGAGCCAATACAGTTTATGGAGAGGGCAATAGTTTATGTCCTAACTCCTATTGTTCACCATCTGAAGAAATGAAAATGCCATCCTCATCCTTATCTGAAATCCGTAAAGAGTTTTGGTCACCACAGAAGACCATATCCCCGTAACTCTCCTTATCTGCCTTCTGATGACCATTGCAAAAAGCAGGAACCCTCAATTGTGGTTTGAATTTAGACAGGTAAATATCATTTTTTTTGTTTCAATCTGATAGGCATCTCACCACATCAGCAATATCATGACATGAAAATTTGGCTGACATCTGTATTCTTGAATACTATGAGATATGAAAACAGAATATCCTTCATATCATAATATTGCCACTAGCTATTAATATCCTTCATATTTTCAATCAAAACAGAATATCTATATTAGTAGAAACAAATTCAGAATCCATAAGCATATGCTTCAGAAATGAATCATATGAGTTATGAAACCAGCAAAAGGCATATTGGAAACAATGTATTTCTACATGTCCATTAATAATGGTAGCAATTAACGTACTAAAGGTGACAAAGTCCCAATCAAATATTAGTTTAAATTATCAGTGCATTGCATGAGACCACTTCATAGAAAAATGAAGCATTCCTTTTTAAAAAAAAAGTAAAAAAGAGATATTCTTATCTCTTCTTTTTTTTTTTTTGAAAAATAAAAAGGAAGGCTACCGGAAGTCAGTAGCCATCCACCTCATATTTTCATTCCAAAATAAAAAGATGCATTGCAAATGACAAGTGTAGAAATCAAAAAGCGAAGAGGCATCCCTCTCAACATTTTCAGCCCACACCCTTGCCCCCTTGAAGACAATCCTTTGGAATCTAGATCTAGATACTCCATAGTGTAGCCACCAATTTGCACTGAATAGTAGGATCTGCCCACCCCTCATCTAAAACACCTCCAGAAGTCACTCTTGGGGTCACGATCAATAATAGGAATCGCTGGTCTTGTCATCACACCCTTCGTGAAACCACACCTGATGAAGAGATGACTCCAATCCTCATCCTCCAGCCTGCATAGCATGCATTGGAGATCTTGCTCCTTGGGCCACCTACTCCACTGACTTTCATCACCAACCTACCTCTTCAAAGCAACCACAAGAAGATTTTAATTTTCAAAGGGATCTTCATCTTTCAAATGAGGGAAAAATCGGACCCCAGAAAGACATCATCAATCACCATCACTTCCTCTGAGGAATTTGTAAGCCCGTCTCACCGAAAAAGTACCAAGACTCCACTCTAAGCAATCACCCTCCCTTGGCTGGAAAGGTTGGATGACCGTCAGCAGCTGCATAAGATCCTGATCCATTTCCTCTAACAAGTGACCACCAAAAATAGGGGCCCAAGAACAGCCATTCTGCTCTGGAGGTCCATCCCAAACCTCCCTAACCGTGGAATCCTTGTTGGATGCCAAAGCTTAGTGTTGAGGAAAGTAGCTAGACAGCCCGAGGCCATCCAATCCTCCTCCCAAAAGCGGAATGCCCTCCCATCTCCCGAAACAGGCTCAAACCATGGAGCAATCCAGCCTGTAACATTGTATAATCCCCTCCAAAAAGCAGAGGCTCCTCCACGCAGGACACATTGCCAGTCCCTCCAATTGAGCGAAAGGCCATATGAGTCATTCATAATGCTATGCCACAGCATGTCTCTGTTACCCAAGAGCTTAACCACCCATTTGGAGAGGAGAATGCCATTAAAGTCTGAAAGGTGTAGAATGCCCAAACCAACTTGCTGAATCAGCCCACAAATTCCCCAAACCATGTTAGGGGATTGAAGTAGCACTCTAGAAAAACCTCAACCTGATCACATCAATCTTGTTAATCACCTTCTTTGGCAGCCTAAACATGAAAAGGTGAGAAACCAAAATGGCCGAGAGGACCAACATGAGCAGGATCAAACGACAAACTCTAGAAAGGAAGCGATCCCTTCATTCTGCAAGCCTCCTCTAAATGCCAATCAAAGGCATCCAATCACTGATGTAAACACATTTACACTACTTAAAATGTCTATTTATGCATGTTCTTAAGCATAGGATTGCATTTCATGATATAAATATTGCATTACATGCATCATCTTGCATTTAGAGTAGTTTGAATAAAATGGAGGTTAATTGTCTCCTTTTATGTGCTTGGACAGGGCAAATATTTTATCGGGGCCTCGGATCAAAGATCCAACCGTATGGATATGATCAGGGCGACGATTGGAGTTCAACGACTCCAAGATCGCCCTAATCAGGCATCCGTAGCATCAGATAGAGACCGGGGAACCCTAGAAGATCAAGGGCCAGGATGGTGTAAATCCGCACTTCAGATGGAAAATCCGACCACACGGATGAATTCGGATCGACGATCGCAGTCGAACGACACAAAAATCGAGTCAATCCGACATCCGTGGCACCATCTACAACTTCCAGAAGATGGACGGCCAAGATGGCGCCACGTGGCGCCATCCCAGCCGCCCAATCGGCCGTAGGAGTCCTGTGAAGTCCGCGCAACGTCTCCTCTCCGCCGTTGGATCTCGATCCAACGGCTGCGGTCGCGCGCGTTTAAAAACGTCCGCGCGACCATTTCGCCCGTGTAGCGCAGCGGTGACGCAGCTGCGGGCGAAGCGGAGGTCGCGGGTTCGAGCCGCGGAGAGGGGGTCGAAGGCGCGGGCGAGCGGGCGCGCACGAGCGTCGGATGAAGATCCAACGGCCGCGCGCGCCCGATAGCGCCGACGCGCAATTGGACGCTCTGGTGGGCGCGCGATCGCACGCGGGCGGCACGCTACGCAGCGGGCGCGGACGCGATCTAAGCCGTCCGATCTCGCGATCGGACGGCTGAGACGACGCGGACGTGCGTCTGCGTTACGCGCGCAGGCCAGCCGAGCGGGCGCGCGTGGGTGCAGCGGCGACGGCGACGGCGGGGCTTTAGCGACGGTTTTATCCGTCACTAAAGACCCCTTATTTATTATTTTGAAGATGTAATGTCCATTTTGCCCCCACTCCTTGCAACTATAAAAGGAGACCCCCTCCATACGAAATTTTCATCCCTTCCTTCTCCTCTACCTCTCCAAAGCTCAAGAGAAGCTTGTCCCACACCCGGGATGCTTCTCGCGAGATAAAGTCCAAATTTTCGTCCCCCTTCGGAAGTGGATCCCGCGACGACGACGGCGTGCTGCTTCGTTCCCGTTCTTCTGCTTCGTCCTCCTTCGTCCCGCTTCGTTCTCCTTCGTCCAGGCGTCGTCCCGTCCGGCTCGTCCTCCAAGCGACCGTCGAGGAGGATTTCTCTCTCCCTATTCTTTTTACTGCTTTCTAGTATAGATTTACTGCTTTCTAGAGTAGTCTATTCGTCCTCCGAGCGATCGTCGAGGAGGACATTTCTCCCTCCATTCTTTTAATGCTTTCTAGAGTAATTGTTTTATGTTTTCTAGTTGTAATGAAAGAACTCTTTTATGATAAATTCCTTGTCTATTCTACATCTCATTTTGATTTTCATGTATAGTATTCCTTCGCTCTCTCTTACTCCCTCTCTCTCTTTTATTTGTTGTAGATACTTAGATAGTTTAAATTGAATTTCTTTGTGACAAAATAAAAAGAAACGCGGAGTTTTTAAATCAAACGTTCGCCTCCCTGTGTTCGACCCGGAATTCTTATTTCGGTATAAATTTTATTTGTTGAACACGAATCCTTCGCTTTCGAACTACAACGATGGGTTTTTCCAAAAACCAAACACGTTAGCGTAGATTCTCGCTCAACAATCACCCATAGAGAGTTTTCCTCCCTTCAATGGTGATCCCAAGTAGATGAATGATAGTTGCAAGGAGTCCGTGCGCAACACCCTAGAGACAGCAACCACTTCATCCACACTCATCTTGAAGGGTACAAATAAGGATTTTGCATGATTGATGGTGAGGCCGGCGATAGAACCAAAGATACAAAACATGATGCTTAAATCTCTTGCTTCCCTCCCCCCTCCCTGAATGAAAAATACAATACCATCAAAATATTGCAAAGTGGGAGTGACCAAGGACCCATCACGAGTCAGAGTAAACCGTGAAAGTAGACCTCCCTCATGAGACAGAATTGTATACCTTGGCGAGTCAACCTTCCACAAAAAACTCATCCTTTTATTCCTGTACCATGCTGCCACCATCTCATTGGCCATGATGGACTCCTAGAGGGATCCTCCACCAACAAAAGCAGATTGGACCGGACTACTGAGAGCAAGCAAAACCTTCCTCATCCTATTTCCTAATACCTTGCCCACAATCAAACAACCACCATTAGATAAAGCAATGCACCTGTAATCACCACTCACCTCTGCCCTGGTTTATTTGGGAAGAAGGAACATATAGAATTTATTTATTCTCTCAAAACCTGCATTCCCTGCCATGAACTCCTTCACCATCAGCATGAAGTCCCCCTTCAGAACTTCCCAGTACTCTGAAAACACACACACATAGACCATTTGGGCCAGGTTACCCCTCCGCCTTTATACCTCGAATAGCAGACAGGAACTCCTCAGTATTGTCTCTAACCAACTTAGTAGCCTCATTTGGTGTCATGGAGTTGACATTGCTGTCAAACCACTCCGAAAATATTGGTGGCCTTCTCCTCATGAACTCCTGGAAGTGGTTTCTCAGAGCCTCAACTATCTGGTCCTTGTTCGTGGTGGTATCTTCACCAACCCGTAAGAAGTTAAAGAGGTTCAAGTGCCTCTTGGAGTGTTGGCATCACCCTCCTTGAGCCGGAGTTGTCAAGACCGCTACCGCCAATCCATCTCCTTCTTGAGATCCTCCTATTGCATGATCTATTGCTATGCTTGTCTCTCCGCCTTCTCCTAAGAAGTAAGTTCTCTAATGTCTTCAACCCTATCTAAGGAGGAAACGTTGTGAAATGCCTCCACCCTAGTTGCCTCCCTCCTCTTGTGTGAGTCCTTATACTATAAGCTCCAATCTAAAGATGCAACAACCTGTCAACAAGGGTCCTTGTGACTGTCGAACTTGACAGAATCTCTCCCCATTTCTCGGCCACAAACTCTCAAAGGTCGGGTTCCAAGAGCCAGGACAAATCAAATTTGAAGTAGGTGGCCACTGAGTATGCTCCTGAGTCCCAAATCAGTGCGATCAGAGGAGCCTATGGCACAGAGTAACACCTGCCAACTGGAAGTGCTCTGCCAAGGAAATAGAACATAAAAATCTGCCCAGCTTTGATCTTGCTCCATTCCAGCCTCTCCATGTAAACTGCACCCCAGAGAATGGCACAACATACAGTTCCAGGTTCGCAACAAAGTCAGAAAAAAGCTCCATCGCCTTGTCTCCCCCTCCCACCTGGCCTATCATCAAGCAAAAGCATGGCATTGAAATCTCCTCCCATCAGCCACATTCTCCCATCTGTCCAAAGCACTGCTTGTCTAATTTCCTCCCAACAGTCAGACCGAAGAGCATCCTCACAGGGTCCATAAACCGATGAGAGTTCAAAGATCAACCCATCAGACTTTCTTTTGAAACACCCAGTAAACCCATTCACTGCAGATGAGTTAGATCGTCTGCGCCAGTTTCTAAGGACTGTGTTGTCCTCCACTACTGCTCTTGCCACAGGTACCGAGGCAAATGCTGCCTATACAAGTACTATTGACTAGATTATAGACTCTAGCGCCTCTACTCATCCAGGGATTCTGCCAATATTACTTTGGTTTGCCTGGCCAATGGGTGCAAGTCCCCTATCACCTCTATTCAGACTGAAGTTTTCCCCTATATTACAGCTTTCTATTGTCTACTGTGCCCCTGAATTTCTCATAGCTTGCTGTCTGTTAGATTTGTAAATGTTGAGAATGACACAAGCATGGAGACATGCAGGCTTCCTACGCGTGGCAAAAACAATCCACAAGGAAGCTATTCCACGTTGGAACAGAGAGAGAGAGAGAGAGAGAGAGAGAGAGAGAGAGAGAGAGAGAGAGGAGGATAGCCGGTGATCTTGGAGATAGAGAGAGTGACCAACGGCTATAGAGAGAGAGAGAGGAGAGGAGTAGAAGTGTTGAAAGAATTATTGTATTACTCAAAATAAAAAGGAATACAAAGACTCTTTTTATAGAAGAGAGAATATATCACAATCCTCTAAATCGAATAACTTAATCTAATCAAATCATATCTCCTAAATTAGAAAAGACCAGATCCTCTAAACAAATTTACTAAAAATGAATCTACCAACTAAAGACAAAACTTACAATCTAAGAAAACCCAAAACAAGACTTTAAAACCTCAAAAATCGATGCCCACTTGGGCCCTGTAACTGGCTGTCATGTGGCACTTTATTCGCAACACTCCCCCTCAAGTCGAGGCTGGGACGATGATAACTTGCTTGAACTTGGTGATGAGGCTAGATGCCCCACCATTCTTCTTCCCTGAGCATTGTGCTCTCAACTTTATCCTTAGAAGAAGCCACGGTGTAGACTCTTGCAACCTCCGGAATCGTTGCTTTTATAGCAACCTCCATACTCGTCGCGACGGCTACTATTGTCTCTTCTTTTTTTCTTCTCGAATCATGGCCCATATCTTCTCGAGATCTTCAGGAGTCAAGGAGTCCATCCATAAGGTGTTAGTAGCCCCATGTGGAGAACTCCCGAACTTGTTCCAACATCTCTCTTATGGATGGTTTGTACGTCCACAATGTTGACACTTAGGATAGACATGACCTGGACCTCGGCCACATCCCCTTCCACGTCCCACACTTGTCTCTAGAATCGCAAGTGCGGAGTTGTCGCTTCTAGGCGAGATCTTTTCATTTGGAATTTCTATCTTTTCAAGACAGCAAAAGATGGTCTCAAGGTCCATCTTCCAATCGGATGCGAGGATTTGATTATGAGCGGCTCAATAATGGAGATGCAATCTCGATAAAAATTTGGCAGCCTACTAAACTACACGTCTTCCCCCTACTTGTCGCAGCAAAGGGGCTTGTAGATCTTCAACTCCTCGAACAGGGCCTCCATCTTCTCATAGCAGTTAATCAAGGAGAGATCTTCCTAACTAGCTGCCCATATGCGAGTATACAGATCAGTAAGACAAGCATTACTAGATTTTTGGGCGTACCTTTTCTCACGAGCCGTCCAAATCTTGTACGTACTCTTTTTATAGAGCATGTTCGTAGTGATGACTGAATCCATAGAATTCATTAATCAATTCATGACAATATAATTCTTCTTCTCTTGCTTCTTTTTCTTCTTGTCATCCTTCTGCTCTGGTGATTCTTTAAGGAGAATATTGAGTTTCTCCTAGCCTCCAATAAATATCTTGAAGGTGCAGACCGACAAGATATAGTTGGAAGCGCCTTACAACTTGATGGTTGTTCCCAGAACAACCACCTTGCCCTCTCCTGGAGCTAATGTGGCATCGGTGGTGGTGGCAGCGATGTCCGTCATCTTGCTCGATCTACAATCCTCCTACTCCACGTGAGGCATTGGATTTGATGAGGATTTGTTGAAGATGAGAACCACGTGTGTGGCCTAGAAGAGGGCACGCACAAGTGAACCAACTTTTCTTTTGTGCATGAACTCTCCTACTCGATACACGTACCAAGGAGCCTAAACCGTAGGCTTTGATACCATGTTGAGAATGACACAAGCGTGGAGATGTGAAGGCTTCCTTGACATAGCAAAAACAATCCACGCGGGGACTATTCCACATTGGAACATAGACAGTGAGAGGAGGATGGCTGACCGTCTGAGAGAGAGGGTGGCCGATAGCTATAGATAGAGAGGAGAAGAGTAGTGGTGTTGAAAGAATTATTATATTACTCAAAATAAGAAGGATTACAAACGCTTTTTATAGAAGAGAGAACATATCACAATTCTCTAAATCAAGTAACAAACTCAATCTAATCAAATCATATCTCCTAAATTAGAAAAGACCAAATCTTCTAAAAAAATTTACTAAAACAAATCTACCAACTAAAGACAAAACTTGTAATCTAATAAAACCCAAAATAGGACTCTAAAACCTCCAAAATCGACACCCACTTGGGCTCTTTGACTATCACATGGCACTTTATTCCCAATAGTAAACATTGAAGTGTTAAACTATTTTTGACGAGAATCATTGATATTTTCAGGACATCCGAACGAAGCAAACAATTAGTGAGGGCTATGAACATCGTGGGTTGTACTACCTGGACCAACCATCCATTTTTGCTGGCATCACATCCAATCCACTCCTATGGCACTCCAGAGTTGGTCATCCATTCTTACCCAAGCTGCAATAGATGTATCCTAACATTTCATCCTCCACCACCTTCGATTGTGAGGCCTACCAACTTGGGAAAGATCACCGACATTCTTTTCCTTTTTTAGTGGAGCGACAAAGTCCAAGTGTCTTAGAGTTGGTTCATTGTGATGTGTAGGGTCCTTGTCCTGTCTATACTTGTTCGAGTCATAAGTATTTTGAAGTTTTTGTTGATGATTTTAGTTGTGCCTCTTGGATTTTTCTTTTGAAAGATAGGTTTGAATTACTCTTAATAATAAAATTCTTTTCTAAAGCACAAAACTCTTTTCCACCAAAGTAAAGTGTTTCTAATCTGATAGTACTCTTGAGTTTGTTTAGCGGTCCTTACAGGTCTTCCTTAAGGGCAATGAGACCATTCACCAAACCTCCTACCTTCACACGTTGCAACAGAATGAGGTGGCAAAGCAAAAGTTGCACCACATTCTTGACATTGTTGGGACACTCCTTTCCCTATGAGGGTGCCTAAATCCTTTTAGGATGATGTGGTTGTTACTATGACATACCTCATTAATCGTGTCCCCTCATTTGTCTTTGGAGGTAATACGTTGTACAAATTACTTTATCTAACAATGATATGATTTTTTTACCCCTTGGTACGTTTGGATGTGTTTGTTTTGTTCACAACTTTAATAGCTTAGAAAAACATTCACCTTAGGCTACTAGGTGTGTCTTCTTGAGGTATTCCCGCACACAAATGAGGTATCGGTGTTATGACCAAGTTGGCAGATGGTATCATGTTTGTGCAGATGTGACCTTCTTTGAGAAGGTTTGCTACTTCACCCCTAAGGGACATGTTGCCTAATTCCAATCTCATGTCTATTAGAGATGAGAGACACCACCAAATATGCCTATGCCTATCCTTGTCTCCTCGACTATTAATGCAAGTAACAACCCACCATGTGACATGCCTCCTACCGCCTTTGCTCCAATGCTCCTCTTCCCTGATGGAGAGCCATAATGGGAATGATAATAGGACCATTGCATTGAGGAAGTCAATTTGATCTTGGACTCTGCATCCCATGTCTCATTATACTTCTATTGCCCATTTAAATTGTTCTATGTATCAGTTTCCACAGGCACTTTGCAATACCATCCTACCACGAAGTTATCATCAAGAATCCAAAGATCCAAAATGGGTGGCTGCTATGAATGCCAAGATGGAGGCACTTAACACAAGGGACACGTGGGATATTGTACCTGCTTTTCATGGTGCAAAGATCGTGGACTACAAATGGGTGTACACCGTCAAATATCATGTAGACTTCTTTGAAACATTCTCCCCAGTTGTGTGGGTTAGCTCCATTCGTGCTATTCTTTTTGTTACTATCAATCTAGAATGGTCACTCTACCAGTACCAACTTGTGGTGACCTCCTTGAAGAAGTCTACATGTGCCAACCTCCTGGTTATAAGGTTGAGGGTGAGTTTGCATGTAGATTAAAGAAAGTAATTTATGATCTCAACTAGAGTCCTCGTGTGTGCTTTGACAGGATGAGCATAGAAGTAATAAAGATTGACTTCAATAGATCCACCTCTGATCACTCCATCTTCATCAGAAAGACAACTACTAGCATAATTGAACTCACAATATATGTGGATGGCATGATATTGATCAGAGATGACGTAGTTGGGATCCAGGAGTTAAAGAGCTTTCTACAAAAGTCCTTTGTTACAAAGAATCTAGGCAAATTACATTATTTCTAGGGCATTGAAGTTGCCAGAGATAGGCAAGGAATGACACTCTCCTAGAGAAAGTACACTCTTAAGATTCTAGGGGATGTTGAACTCCTTAAGGCTATGCATTCTACCATTCTCGTAGAACAGAAAGGCAAACATGTTAATTCTAAGGATCCTATCTTTGTAGATGTACATAGGTACAGAAGCGTAGTTAGGAAACTAGTCTATCCTACTACTAGCCATCCAGACATCAGTTTTGTAGTTAGTAGGGCCAACCAGCATATGGAGCTGCAATATAGTCACTGGAATGATGTATGCCTCATGGGAACTCCTGGCAAACGTTTGCTCTACAGGAAGAACAGTCATTTGGAGTTATCCTCCTACTCCGATGCTGATTATGCTACCTTGGTTGAAGATGGGAAATCTACTACAAGATTCAGTGTCTTCCTTTGTGGTAGCCTTGTCTCCTGGTATAGTAAGAAGCAAATTGTAATAGATCACCCTAGTGCAAAGAATGAATATAGAATCATGGTTCAAATTGCATGTGAATTCATGTGGATCACCTCATTTTTTACTAAATTTAGGTGTTCCAGTGAAAAGTCATACTCCTATGTATTGCGATAACAAATCAATCACCTACATGCCTTCTAATTCTATTTTCCATGGGAACAAAGCATATTGAAGTGAATTGTCATTTTATACACAATGTCACGATGGAAGGAAAAATCACTACTCCATACATATCCTCAAAGCTTTAGTTGGCAGGCATTTTTACAAAGGCACTTCTGAAGAAGAAGAAGCATTCCTTCCTTTGTGACAAGTTGGGCTTAAAGGTCATCCACACTCTAACTTGAGGGGGAGTGTTGGAGTTCTCATTATTTTTCCTCGTTATTAGTTTCTTTATTGTCATTGTTTGTCTGTTTTATGTTTTATTGTGGACTCTTCATGTAATTTACCCGTAACATCTTCTCTATATAAGAGAGGCTAGGGTTTCTCTAATGAATACGATCATTCATTCCTTTCAACAAATACAAATAACTACAGTGTTGTATAATACAAATAGCACTCTATGCTATAGCCACTACTATTCAAGTTATACTGCACTAATGCTATGTTCACGAGTAAGCATGCTATCTACTAGGAGAAGGGGGGCACATGAAGGAGGGGGTAAAGGAGTGGGTTGATTAACATTTTAGCCTTGTTAAATTACTTTGTTCCTATTTACATGCAACAAACTATCTTTAAATATTCCTTCCCAGAAAAACACCAAAACTCAATTAAAGCCAGCATTAATCCAAAACCATCATTTATTTCAAGATTCATTTCCAATCAGTAAGTATAACAACTTCAAAGATTTTTTCCTTACTAAGTAGGGTCAGCTACTTGACCTCCATTCATATTTATTTTGACTAATTTCTAGACTTTCCAATCACAAAGTTGCAAAATAGCAGGAAACTTCTCATTCAGTTCCATCCATCTCCTATAGTCTATACCATGAACACTCAATTCTAGTCTCATGATAGTGTGTAATAATCATCCACATTATAGTGCAAGCTCAACAAAAGAACCTCATATGGCAGGTATGAAGTTTAATAGCTTTCCAAACCCATTAGGATCCTTACCAACTTCCATTTTCGAGATCATTTAGAACCACTTGATTCCACAAAATCCACCATGTCTTCTACACATGCATTGTGTAGAAATCAATGGACAACAAGGAACTTGCTCCTACGTAAGTATCAAGCAACAATATTTGGGACCATGTACAGGCATGTCTGCCTCAGATCCTGGAAAGCAAAAATACTTCATTAAGCACATTAGGGATGAAACTAGACCACATAGCCATAGTAGGTAATCAAGGGAGGCTTTTAACGTGATTGTTCCACAAGCTTCAAATTTATTAGTCAAACACTTGACATGACTTGCTAGGCATTCACACCCCCCCTCCCCTCTTGAAAAGGAAGGATCAGTAGTACGATCCTATAGAATAAATCCTATTCAAGTAAGATCATACTTATTGGGCACCTTCAGGGATTATAGAAGATAAGATTCCAAAGAATCTTGTTCATCCAAGGAAATAAAGAATTCATGATTGTTGCCACATATATGGACAGCATACTCACCTCCATTGCACATTAGGCTGCCTATATATATGTAGTGTGGATACCTTGCATATTACAGTTGGCTGAGTATACAATCTACTTGGTTGATTTTATAAACACAACGAACATCAGATGTTATTTATAAAAGTGCAAAATAACATCTAATAAGATGTTGAAATTAAGCTACCTTTTAATAGTTACATGGATGTCCTGACAATGTTGCTATGTTTTACATGTATACTCTGTTTGGAAAAAGATTCTAAGATAACCAAATATGGGTTTGTATTGATTAGTTTAGGTCCCAAAATCCAAGCCTCCATCTCGAAGCCTCTCCACCTAAGCCCAAGTTGCTCTCAACATATGTGTGTTGCATCTGTGAGCTCATCTTCTGCCTTGTAGAAGTGGCCCACCAAACCCTATACAATATTGTTCCCATCTTAACCATTCGCATCCTCCCCCACCTCCAGTACTTGCTTTCTTCCCCTTGTAATCTTTAATAGGCTTCATACCAACCTCTACCACCTCATCACCATTAAATCGCACACCACCACTTCCCCCTCATATAGCACAGGCACATCATTTTCCTCCTTCAATAGCCTTGAACCTAACAATCCCTATTTCTCCAACCCCTCGTATATCCCCTCCCCCTTTCCATTGTGTTCAACTGCATCTCGTGCACCCCAATCCCCACCATATATCCTATCACCACTCCCTTGACCAAGCACATCCTTCCCCAGCATGCTACTACATGCAACCATGCTCGCACCTGCGTTATCTCCCTACCACCCTCCATGCACCATTTGTTTGATCAAACTTTAATAGCTTGCCCAACTCACAACCAAGGCAATACAAAACCCCCATTAACCTTCATGTTGCCAATGGTGGAGACATGGAGGTTGAGCTTGCCTCTCATTGCTCATGATTAGTTTTGGAGTCATCAAACTACAATCTTTCTTTGATAGGTCAAACAATTGCAAAAATGTCTAATCAAAGATGGGGATGAACAGTGCTATCAAAGATGAAAGGCGACACAGGTTCAAAATGTCTGAGGCACTAGGTGCTCGCTTGAGGCAAATATCATCTATACGTATGCACAGATGTACAGTAAAATAAAACCACCTAGAAAGCAACAAGATAAGAACCATGAAATTCAACCAAAAACTTCACAAAAAAAAAGCACAAGTTCGTCCAAATCTAAAATTAATAGAGAGGGGGTTGCCACATAGGGATCAAGAAGGAGAAAGAGTGAGACAAAGGGGGGAAGAGAGATTGAGAGGAGTGAAATCAAGAGAGGAGGGGAGGGTGGCAGAGAGCTGGAGAGGAAGAGAGGGGGGGAGATTGCAGGAGTGAAATTGAGAGAGGGAGAGAAACAGAACAAGAGAGCGGAACAATAGACGAGAGAGAGAGAGAGAGAGAGAGAATAGTAAAGGTCAATCAAGCATAAAGAGGTTGTTGGATGGTAAAGCTCTAAGACTTGAGTGATAAACTAATAGGCTTGAAAGGGGGTTATATTTCAGAACTTGTTGACTCGAGCACTTGAGCACCTATCGTAGAGACTGAGGTTCTCACCTCAACATTACCTAAATTAATGTTAAAAAAATTGTTTAAACAAAAAATCCTCTCCCAAGGTTGGGCAAGAGAACAATTTTTTCCTCACCTTAGCCTAGCACCTAGATGTGACTGGGTTCTCACCTTGATAGCATTGGGAAGGAGGAGGTCAAAGAAGTGGAGAAATGAGTGAAATTGGAGGAGGTTGTGCCCCGTGAAGGCAAGTAGGGATGAGGGGGAAGGCACCTGTCAAGAAAGAGGTCGTAGGAGGAGATCCAGAATGGGTTG
Source organism: Thalassia testudinum (assembly GCA_037157565.1). Taxonomy (NCBI): domain Eukaryota; kingdom Viridiplantae; phylum Streptophyta; class Magnoliopsida; order Alismatales; family Hydrocharitaceae; genus Thalassia; species Thalassia testudinum. The sequence continues at coordinate 44,072,573 of JAZHRO010000030.1, forward strand.
GGGCAGAACCATAGAGGGAGCAAAGTCAAAAGAGAGACAAAATAGTTTATGTTAATGACATCCATTAACTTCAAGTATTTTTTTGGACATGCCCCAAGAGTATCTTGTGTGAGAGTTAATAATTCTGTGATACATTTGTTTAAATATGGAAAAGGCAAGGATGATTTGTGCTTTCAACGTATTGGAGAAGGATTGATGTAAAAACCAAAAAATCAAGAGGTCATACAATTTTGAACAAGGTTGAAAGTATCGGAACTCAGAGACTGATTCACATAGAGAGTATTAAGCATGATCGTGAATATAGGAACAAGTCAAGTCACAGAAGCCTGCATCGAATCATTTTCTCCAAGTTGGACTTACTCGAGTTTTCGAGCCTTGATTCCAATTGTTCTAAATAATTTGAATGCCATTAAATAAAAAAGCTATGATATCAAAATTACTAATGCTGCTATAGTTTCGTCCAATGGAAGGAAAATAATAGCAATGGAAAATGGGATCTAGCGGTTATCTTTCATTTATGTGAAAAGAAAGGGTCTATGCTAGACTTATCCTATCCGCAACACATGTTCCTTTGGATTCATATCCATGGTTTAATATCCTACAGTTCTTTTGAAAAAAATGACATTTGAATCCGAAAGTATGATAGTTTGTTTTGAGCTTGTTAAAGAAAGATAATAAGCTAATCAAGAAGATCATCATTTAATGTAGTCAAGCATGCTGGAGCTTGATTGCCTGCTTGGTTGCCCCAATTGGAGTTGACATTCCCAAACAAGAACAACCTCACAGCACATGAGCTAACAGAAAGCCATAATGACACCAACAAGCAAGTCTTTTTCCATTTTAAGTGAAGTCAGCCACATGAATTCTTGACCCCTATTGATATCTACTCTAGATCATTGTGAACTTAAATCCAAAACATGAAGATTCTGATAGTGTCTTTTTAACAACTCTTTGGCCTTGAGCTGGTGTCATCGGACTAGAATCCAATGATTGAAAGAGTTTCAAGCAGGTTGTCCACATAGAGCGGTAAATTGCTTTCTAGAGGGGGGAGATTGATCCTCCTCAAATCAGTTTTGACATCTATGCCAATCTTCTTTTTATCTATTTTCAGGCCTCCAAAGAAGATCGGTGCCTTGGGCAAATGTCTGCAAGGCCAAGAGCGAAGGTGGTTTGGGGGTGAAGCATTTGAGTACTTTTAACAAGGCTCTCTTACTGAAGTGGGTGGTTAAAGTAATGTTGGAGGATACATCAATGGTCTCTCAGAACTTGAAAGACTCGTATGGGTTATATATTGAATTAACGCAAAGGCCAGAGTCTATGAGAGGTTCTTCTGCATTTTGACATGCCATTCATCTTCTGATAAATGATTATGAATCTTTCTTTTCTCGAGAGTTGGGGGATGGGTCATTGTTCAAGTTTTGGAATGACAATTGGTCTGAAAATAGTAACTTTCCATACCAGTATCACAGAATTTTCCAACAAGCAACTAACAAATGTGCAACAGTTAGAGATATGTGGGATTCCTATATCAATGCGTGGGATATTCATCTGCCCGAGGGGCTATCTAATGCCTCTTTTGCTGAATTTCAGAACATGATGAGTGTGATTCAGGATATAAAGCCTACTGCAGGTGTGCAAGATTGCTTTCAATGGAAGGAGGGAACATTTTCTGTAAAGAAAGCTTATAGAAAATTGACTTTGGTAGATACAGCTACCAACGAAGTGGATGGAGATTCTAAGATGATTTGGAAAGTAAAAATTCCTTTGAAAATTAAGTTGTTTCTTTGGCTCTTTAGAAGGGAACGTATTGTGATGAAAGTTTTCAGAAGAAAGTGGTTCAGTAAAGTGAATGCTAGTTGCTCCTTCTGTCATCAGCAAGATGAAGATATCAACCATTTATTCTTTCAGTGTGATTTCTCCAAGGAAATTTGGAATCAAGTTGGTATCTCCACTGTGGCAACTACGGACAGCACTACTTTTTGGAAGGCGTTCAGAGAAAACTATACTCTTGACGTGCCAGGTTGGGTCAAATGTTTTGTTATGGTGTGGTGTATATGGAATCAAAGGAATGACAACATTTTTAAGGGGGAAAGATGCTGAACTAAAAATGTAGTAAGGCAAATAGCTTATTTGAGTCCTGGCTGGAAAATATGCAAGTCCAATCCTTTTTTATGATTAATATATTCTGTTGAATGATCACCAATCTCAGGTAATCTTCCTTTATTTTCTTCAAAAAAAAAACAACTCTTTGGCCTTACAAGAACCTTCTCAAGCTTAAAATTTACCTTATCATGCCCTTAGATAAGCACATCGAAGGTATTCTCTCTAGAAGTCGAAACCACATCAAACAAATATATTTCATTTATTTTTTATCAATGTCACACTAACGTTTTCGTATCCAATCCTTTGTTGTGTGCCCACACCCACCATAACATATTCAGTTATACTATACATGGATACATTTGATAACATTGAGATCCACATAGTATGACATCTCCATGGAACCATTAATAACGACACGAGTGAAGAAACGAGCAAGAGGACATCCGTTCTCAATCATTCACCAGGTCTTAAGGTGCATACTAAACAAACTCACTATCACACCAACTGCATGAGACATCATTGCTTCAACAAGTTTCAAATGAATCTTCTTATCACATAAAACACTTAAAGCATCTCTTTATTCAAACCAACAGCCATTGATTCCATATGCGACATCATTATTAATTCCTCCATCTTGTTGAAAATTGATCGCAGCTTTTAGAAAACCTCTTTCTTCAAAATGAAATGTATCAAAATTTTCATCTTTGACCCATCGATGTCTCTGAAGATACTGAAATTGCATTCACACATTTAAGCTTTGTCCTACTTAATTGGAATCTCTATATCCAAGGGCCTCTCTTTAGCACTCAAAGTTCATTATTTACTCCATTTTTTGTCATGTTCACAAGCACAAGATCATCTACAAAAAGCATGCACTACGATACCTTATCTTGGATATGCTTTGTCAATTCATTCATTATCAAAGTAAAGAGGTAAGGACCTATAACATACCCTTGGTGCAAATTGATATTAATTTCAAAGCAGTCCAACAATTCAATTTGACTCCTTAAACTAAAGTTCCACCAAACATATCCTTTATGACATTTATCTACAAAATGGAACCCCTTTCTTGTTCAAAATAATTCACAATATATTTCTCAGAATAGATTCATAAGTCTTTTCCATATTAATAGAAATCATGTGCAGATATTTCTTCTTGACTCTGAAAGTTCCAATCCAATGCTTCAAAAAGCTTATAACTTTAGTTGTAGATCAATTAAGCCCAAGGTTCAACTAATTGTCTCATGTTAGAGAATTTTCTCAACCATCTTTCAATTAACCATTTCCAAGGCTTTATCATGTGACTCATTTAACTCGATACCCCTATAGTGAATGTTTTGTACACCTCTTATAAAGGTATCTGTGAGGATTTGTGCACAACCATGGCATGGACACTCTTCCACATGGAGAGAAAATGTAGCAGCAGCATGCTGCTGTTGGTGTGGCGCACGTAGAACAGAGAGGGAGGAGAGAGTGCAACCGGCGGTGAGAGAGAAGTGAGGAGAGAGGAGTTGTGAAGGTAAATCTTTAATATTGCAACTCAATAAATAATTGATTACATAAGCTTTCTTTATATAGAGAGACATTCCTAATCTCTAAAACAGGAAAATAGAATCTAATCATATCTCCAATCAACCAAATCAATAACAAATCAAATCCCTCTAATTACTCAACTAGATACCTAACTTACTAAAATAAGTAAACTTGAACTCAAAGCAACTAGACTTGACCCCTAAAACTCCAACTAGGGCCGACAGCCCACCTTGACTGACTAACTGCCACGTGACCTTTTATTCCTCAAAGTATCAAAATACTCTTGCCCCATTCAATTTGTGTCCCTCTCTTGTTTTTCCAAATGGTATAAATAATTTCATAAGGCATATGATTCCTTCCGTAACAATTTCGTACATCAAGGATATCTTTAGGTCCTATAGTTTTCCCCTTTTTTCGTCATTATCATCAGGTCCCATAGCTTTTCTCCTTTCGTCATTTTTAAACCTCCCTTTACTTCTTAAATATCCACCAATTATTTGTATGATCGATAAAGCACGGAAGTTACTAAATTGCATAAAGTGATTTCAACTGCACCATTAACATTTAAAAGCCTTTTGAAAATAGCTCTTCTACCTTCTCCTGATGTCTTCACCGTGAAACCGTCTATAACCACTTTCTTTCTTCATACTTTATATAACAACTTACACATGTAATATCATTTATTCCCCATTGCCTTGCTTAAGGCAACTTACAGATATTTCTTTTACCTTCTTTTACAAGAAGTTTTTGGTAGAGGGCTGACAAAAGAATGAAAAACTGAAAACAAAGAAAGAAAGACAGCCAGACAGGCTTCACCTCTAGAACAGTCCTCGACGAATATGGTCCAAGGGTATTTGTTGATGTAGTTGTCACTCAGATGAAGTCCACATAAGCTATTAGGAATATGCCTTAAATAGAAGTGACTACCATTTCACCGCAATTGTAATGCCCAACAAAAGGAGGGAAGGAGATATCAGGTTAGCTTTCATCATGAGGCTAATGAGAGGACCAACTTTACAAAAGAATATACAATCAGCTTAACACACTGCAGAAAAATTTAGGTGATAAAGCATGCACCGTCTGTAGAATAGTATCTTCAAGAGTGTTGACATCATTGCCTCATTCATTTGGATATAAAGGACCTTGAATGAGGCCCGCTAAAAAGGTGCTTTGGATCCTTGGCAGATTATTACAATTACCATCAACATTTCGCCTGTTCATCCTTTGGTAGTACAGGGGATTTTAGCAACATACAAAGATCAGGCATGCCACTACACAGTATCTTAATTCCCTACAGTTAATATATCCTGGATCTACATCCAAATCCTAATTGTCTGATACGTCTTCATCTTGTCACCACCGACATATCCATTTATGAATGCTAAACCTCAAATAATATTGGTGCTTTCTTAACCTAAAGGAAGATGCCAACAGAAGTTCACAAGGCTGATCAATATAAGTTAGGTTTCCAAAGTCAGATCATCCAAATGCAATTATCACAATGAATTCGAAGCTTGTTACCCAGCATGACCAACTGCATAAGTTACATTTCCAAAGCCAAATTACCCGAATCCAATTATGCAATGAATCTAAAGCTAGTTACAATGTTTTCTCACGAAAAGGTGGGAAAGGAAAATTAAGATGCATGCACAAAATAAGATGGTAAACAGGGGGTATCACTATTCACAAGAACTTCCATGAAACCAAGACTATACTTGTAAAAACATCAAAAGGTGAGCATTGCACCACCAAGACAACGACACCCACTTAGTTGAAAAGAAAAAAGCCTTCCCCATGCCTTGCTCATGGAAGGAAAGTCTCTTCAAAGAGTTCATTTTGTACGAAATAGAAAAACCAATCATCAATTAAATTTCTCAAACTTCAACCTTGCTAATGTATAATATTGCTATATCATCGCAAAAGAATTTCAGGTGCAAGGAAAATGTAATTTCATATGGGATAAAGAAGAGCTATAGTTTCCATCAGAGTAGATGTCAAGATTTTAAATCAATCTTTACAAAGTGAAAACACAAGACACATTTCGTGCCTATGAGCAATATTGCCACAAATTTCAGTATATGTCTGCTAAATGAAAATTGATGGCCTAAATTCTACTCAAGGTAAATTGAAATACCAATGAATAATAATATAGATGCAAATAAATCATGCAAAACATATTAAAATTGAGGAGAAAAAAGATCCCAATTGTCATATGAAAACTTAGAAAAGTAAGGATCAAAAAACAATGAAATGGACATAGTGACATCAAAGTAAACATCATTTATAAATATCTTCTAATGATATTAAGTAATTTGCAAACTTGTAACACTACAAGCAAAGACAGAATTGCACATTCTAAATCATGATCTAGCATTTCCTTCCTATATCCATCCAACAAAAGCATGAATAAAGTTCCAGATACTTCATGCCATTAATTTTATATTGCAGTTCATAGAAGCATAGGACAAGTGTTTTCCAAGCAAGAATGTTCTGGCCTTGCTCAAAGTTGGACTAGAGTTTTGGATAAGCACATCTGATAATGCAATCTGCTATGGTTCTGTCATTCTAATTTCAATATTCATACACAAACGTTTTTTTTTTAAGTAAAGGCTAGTTATCTGGATGATAACCACCCAGCTCCATTAATAATCAAAAGGATGTCATGTTTCAGAAAATTCTCCAAAGAAGAAATGTAGGAAACAAAAATTTCCAAATACGAAATTTCTCCCTTGAAAACCATTGCATTTCTTCCAAGCTAAATGCCCCAAAGAACCACAAAGATCTTTGCCTTCTCCTTCTTCATGTGAAAAATGATAGGGCTGTACTGTTGAGGCCCACACCTAAATGAGCTCCACAACTCAAGCTTAGAGGAATAATTAATCCACCGAAAATCAAAGTGGTGCCAGACTTGAGTTCAGAAGACGCACTCAGAAAATAGATGGTTAATGTCTTCATGGCAAGAGTTACACAATGCACACATGGTAACTGCATCGGGCGCCCATCTAGACCTCAAAGATCATGTCGTGACTCATCCCCTCCTCAATAGCCAAGCAAAAAATTTAATTTTAAGAAGACAAGTCGCCATCGATAGCAATCTGCAATTTCTAAGGAAATCAATATTCTGTGATTGGATGACCCATCACAACCTAACACAGGCCTCAAGATCTGAAAAATCTCCACCATCCCAAACAAAAGCATCAATGGTGAGCTTCAAGCAACACAACCAACTTTGTAAGCTCTTGTACACGTTGATTGGATAGAACCTCAACAAAAGTAGGTCCCCAGGCACCATCCCAGCAATCACCAACCGTTGCTTCCTTGTTAATAGCCAAGGCAAAAGGGAGCTCAAGGGACCATGATGAATCCAATCATCAATCAAGAAATGAAAACAATTCCCATTACCAACATAAGGCAAGAAAAACTACTTTTTCTTATGGAAAACCATAGCAACCACTCTAATGAAATGAGATGCACCCCTAGGAGGCAAGGCCGATTGTTCCCAACTTAAAAAATTACCATAGCAGGCAGAGAAAATAGCATCAGATAGATCAGATCGAGGACTCATAATTTTTTCTACCCACTTGGCAAGTAAACTCTCATTCATTGTCCAAAGGTCCCTTACACCCAAACCTCCCTCCTTAATTGGACAACAAACCTCCTCCCATGCCACCAACCTTGCTCCTTTACCATTAGACCCATAGTTGGCCCAGAAGAAGTCCCTCATTAGACTCGTCAGTCATTTCCCCACCTTCTGTGGCAATCTAAAGATTGAGAGATAGCCTTCCCTCGAGAGAATTCTAAAGGCTCATACTAACAACTTCCTTTCCACTCTCTTGATAAGGGGCCTCTACTCTTGTAGAGTAATTGGTCTATCTAACGGCCAGAGGCCAAGATATGACAAAGGCAGGGAATCCCTCGAGGTACGAAGCAAGGAACCACAAGCCAAGGCTTCATCATCTATCATTTGAAAAGGAACAAAAGTGGATTTTGAGAGATTAATCCGGAGGCCTGACGCATCCCCAAAGAGCTCGAGAAGTATCCCAAGTCTTTTAGCTTCATGTCTTGAGCCCTCAATGAAGAAAATGTCATCCGCATACTAGAGAACTGGGATATCAAAAACTCCACCAATGCACAAAGAGAAGCCACAGAAAAGGTCCATGGAGCAAGCGCTAACAATGGCCCTTGCTGATGCATCCAGTACCAAGACAAAGAGCATCGGGGCCAACGAACAACCTTGTTTAACCCCCCCTCATGGCTACACCCAACCACCAGACAGGTTACCATTCACCAAGATTGAGAAAGAGGTAGTCATCATGCATCTTTTCATTTAGTCAATCCAAAGAGGGAAGCCCCTCTTAGTCATGGATATCCAAAGAAAAGACCATTGGACAAAATCATAAGCCTTGCTAAAGTCAACCTTCCATATGAAAGCCTTACTCTTCATTCTTCTCTAAGAATCCAAAATTCCAAAAGCCACAACAAAACCATCCATAATATACCTTCCAGATGCATCCACTACCAAAACAAAGAGCATCGGGGCCAACAAACAACTTTGTTTAAACCCCCTCACGGCTACACCCAACCACCAGACAGGTTACCATTCACCAAGATTGAGAAAGAGGTAGTCATCATGCATCTCTTCATTTAGTTAATCCAAAGAGGAGAGAAGCCCCTCTTAGTGATGGATGTCCAAAGAAAAGACCATTGGACGAAATCATAAGCCTTGCTGAAGTCAACCTTCCATATGAAAGCCTAGCTCTTCATTCTTCTCTAAGAATTCAAAATCCCAAAAGCCACAACGAAACCATCCATGATATACCTCCCAAATATGAAGGCAATTTGAACTAGTGAGATAATGTCATTGACTACCCTCTGCATTCTGTTTGCCAGGACCTTTGTCACTATAAGATAGATAGCATTTGAGAGTGCCATGGGTCTAAAGTCATCAACAACCATTGGGCGCTCCTCCTTTAGAAGGAGAAACATAAAGAATCTATTAATTCCGTTGAAGCTAGATGGAGAGAGCGAGAAAGGGTGAGGAGAGTTAGAGAGTGCACGAGAGAGATCGGGAGGGCGGTGGAGAGAGAGAGAGAGCAAGGAGAGGGAGATGGTAATGGTTAGACCTCGGTGGTGGGTCGTCGGAGGTGCTCAGTGGCGATGGGGTTGTCATTGTGGGGACGAGGCGAGGCCAACCACTGCTTCAAGTGCATTGGGTGAGGGATTGCAAAGAAAGCTTTCATTGCTGGAGATGCGGTCCGTTGGGCCATCAATCATGGCGACACAGGGAGGGCCGACAGGACGGGGCATTGGTGGGTCTATCGTTGCAATGCCACTGCCGCCACTGCCCAATGTCCCATTTTTGGAGGCTGAAGCTCCATGGTCCGATGCGATACCAGGTCTAGAGGTTGCTTTGGACCTTGCCCTGATTAAGGAGGTGTTAGCCAGTGACGTAACACCGAGGGCTGTCAAGGGGGTTTTGGAGGGGTCTTTGGTTGGTGTGCAGCCCAAGGTGGTAAAGATCGAGAATCGTACGCTTCTCCTCACCAGTCTCCCGCTAAATGAGAGGGCGAGGATGTGCTTCTCAGAGATGAAGGTTGGTAGGGCTCGGGTGAGATGAAGCCTTGTGCCCACAACGAAGCAACAAGCGAGAGGACTACAAAGAGGATGTTAGCCAAGGTTCAGCTTGATAGTATTCCCCTTAGCCTAAGGATGACAGAGGTGGTGAGGGTAGTTGTTTTGCCCTTCGCAGCACCAAGGGGTTGCGGAAGCTTAGGACTACCTTCTACTGACCTTGGGGGGTTGGTGGCAATGGTGGATCTGCAAGTAGGCACACCTCTCCCGATCAAGATTGTCCTCCAGCACATGGGGTCATCTTGGGTGGTTTCTTGTGCGAGAGTGGTCGAGGTGGAGCAAGTGGACAGAAGGTCCTATGCGAGGGTGGTGGCTAGCGACGATGATCCTCACTCGTCGCATAGGAGGGCGGTGGCACCGGCAAGGGCCATTTGGGCTTGAAAGCCCAAGCACTGCGACGTGGCGCAACAGGAAAGGGCTAACATGGCAGGGACAGTTGGCATGTATTCCTCGAAGATGGCAATTGTTAGATTGCCCAAGAAGGAAGGTGAGTGGTCGGCGGCAAGGATCTCACGTGACCAAAGGAGTGGAGGCGGTGATTGCGGGGGGCATTCGACGCAAGGAGATCGTGGGGATCGCACGGATCACACCCCTATTTATGAAGCGTGTGGACTCTATGGAAGATGAACATCTGGCCCCTATATTGGCCTTACGTGGAACGTGCAAATCACGTGAAGAGGTGCATGCTTCTTATATTGGCAGTGGAGATTGACCCGACCCAATAACCCATGGGGAGAATGAGGCGCCTCTTCATGACCCATGTGCAAACGAAGGCTAGAATGCCCCAAGCACGAGTCCGAAAAATAAAGGGGAAGCGGCAACAACTATAGAAGAGCTTGATGTGGATCAAACTTTGGGCGACGTGGAACCGCATGGGAGCTACTTTGACATAGCGGGCTTGGCAACACACTGTGCTATGGAGGAGGCAATGGTGGCTAATGGTGCACCGGACGAGGACCATAGAGCCTAATCCTCGACCATAGCTGGTGGGCGCAACAATGAGGAGGCGGTTAGGGGTGGTGACGACAGGAGATCCTCTCACATAGCTCAGATGGGTTGGAAGCCGCATATTGTGCGAAGGGATGGTGGTGGTATTCAATTTGCGAGGAAATGGACGTATGGTGGGAAACCTTGTCGTGAAAGGGACTTGGATAGGGGAGGAAAACAACAGAGGCAATTGATTATTGATGCGCACAATGCAGGGAAACAGATGAGGCAACAGGAAACCGCAGGTGGGTCTGAGGATGGCATGGTGGTTCGTCAGGTTGCAAAGGAGGCAGGCTTCAGGCCTACTGTGAGAGTGGCTCAATCTAGTGCTCAATGACATGTATCCTTTCCTGGAATGTGAAGGGGCTGAATGACCCTGCCAGAAGAGCGATATTAGGGGGATACATTCGGCAGTGGAGAGCGGATATGGCTTTTCTACAGGAGAATAAATTAGCGGCATGTGATAGGGCTATATAAAGGCAGATAGGTGGGTCTTACATGGAAGGGTTCCTGGCCCTGAACATGACTCGTCGTGCAGGTGGTCAACTGGTAGGTTGACGGGAGGATGTCTTTGAATTAACAAATTCCTTCCTTGGAACGCATGTTATTTCTGCTATGTTGAAGAGGAGGGGAGATTGGATGAGGATGGTAGTCTCTGGGGTCTGGCCCATCGGATCCAGTGGCGGGAGCAGTCTTGTGGGAGGAGCTATCTAAGGTAGCGATGAGGTGGCATGGGATGCCTTGGCTAGTTGGTGGAGACTTCAATGTTACTTTACAGGTAGAGGGCAGACTAGGGGGAAAGGGAGGCAAGACCCTGGGTCGAAGCAGTTTCCTTAGTTTGTGGCAATGCAGGGTTTATTTGATTTGGATCTGGCCTCTTGCGCATACACTTGGAGAAATTCCAACGATTAGAGATCTAGAATTGATCGTTTTCTTTCCAACCTAGAGTTGGTAGAGGCGTTTCCTTTGGCATCTATCGACCCAATGGATAGACCTTTTCCAAACCACACCCCCTTTGCTGTGGAAGTCGAATGAGGGATTGTCTTTTGGTGAGTACTATAAGTTTGACAGATCTTGGCTAATGGAGACCGATTTCAGGAAGATGGTGGAGGCGAAGTGGCAATCTTTGCAGGTGGAAGGATCAAGGATGGCTCAGCTTGCTGCCAAGCTAGTGGCCTTGAGGGGGCACCTGAAGTCCTATAGGAAAGAGGTGAGGGAGGCGAGGGAGAGGAGGGAGGAGGCTCTAGTAGCGATCAAGGAGCTTGATAGATAGGAGGATGTGGGAACTTTATCTACGGAGGAGAGGGTGCGTAGATCGGAACACATGCAAGTGGTGCATGAGGAGGATAAAAAGTCGGAGGTTGACTGGAAAGTGAAATCTAGGTAGAGGTGGTTGCAGGAAGGAGACGCTAATACGAAATTCTTTCTTTCGCCAGTGACTTTGGAGGTGCCTATGGTTGGTGCATCCCATTTCCTCAGGGGATTGGCCTCGATATTCTCAGAGGTGCGTGGATTCTTTACCCCCTTGCTAGGGATAGGGGATGTGTTTAAATTTTGAACAAATGACTGGATGGGGGATGGCCCTCTATGTGTTAAATTTCCGAGCCTTTTCTCCCGAGCTATCCATAAGGAGGCGTCTATGAGGAGTTGTTGGTCTGGTGCCTAGTATCCTGGTTTCAGGGGAGCCTTTTCTGATCAGAGGGCAAAGGAATTGCAGGAGCTTTTGCAGTGCCTGCAAGGGTGGAGGTGGAAGATGGGTTGAATGGCTTTCACTGGGAGGGTAAGTTTTCGGCTGAGCATATAGGAGGTTGAGGGGGTCAACACAGGTACATGCTATTGACCTCTTATGGGATTGCAAGAGCTTTTCGATCTTTGCATGGTTGCTTAGGAAAGGAAGGGTGGTTACAAAGGTTTGGAGGGCAACGTGGGCGCTAGCAGAGGATAGGACCTGTTCTCTCTGTGCTCTGATGGAAGAGGACGTTGATCACTTGTTTTTAAAAGTGGCTTCGCCAAACAGGTTTGGAGAAGAATGGGGATAGATTGGATAAGTCATAACTGCCTGGATAGCTTCTGGACTTCGTTCAGGAGAGGAGGGAGACAAGGAAGGAATAATGTCTTCAGATCAAAAAAGGATAAAGCGAAAGTGTTGGCTGTTCTTTGCGGTATTTGGCTTGGGAGGAATGGGGTAATTTTCAGAGTGCAAAGGCCTTATATTGAGAAATTTGTTTCATACATTTCCTCGCAGGTGGTGTTTTAGGAGTCTAACATATAATTATTTTTTATGTAATTTTTTATAATGAATTGATTGGGTGGTTATCATTTGGATAATCACCCTCCCTCATTTCAAAAAAAAATTATGTTTAAGCCCAAGTTCCCAACACAAAGTCAACCATTACAACCATCACACCCTCCTTCAATAGAGATCAAAACTCCTTAAAGAATTACATCGAAAAGCCATCCGACTCTGGTGAACCCTCAAGATTCAAGCCCCAAACTGCTTGCTTAACCTCATCATCAGAAAAATTAGCAACCTGCAGAGATGGATTATGCATCCATACCTATCCACCTCTAACTCCCTAACCACCTCTTAGAAGTGAACTCCCTGTCATGGCCAACATTATCCCTCCCCTCAAACTCAGTGTTATCAACCATCCCTTTGTCAATTATGTTCCTTCGCCTACTTGAAGCAACCAAATGAAATAAGTATTTGATTCCCCCTCCTTAAGCCACTTTTGCCTCCATTTATGCCACCATTTGACCTCCAATTTCCTATCGTCCTTGTGAACAATACAAAGGTGCCTGATCTGCATCACCCATTCCTCCATCAAGTCCCTACTATCCTCCACCCTATCAAACCTCTCAGTCTCAACTAAAGCCGTCGTCCTCCTATTACGCTCCTCTTACACTTGCTTCCAGTAGGACTTCGAAAAAGAACAAGGCCCAAAAAGCTTTGACTCTATTCTAGCCGTAGCTGATCCCTTCAAGTGGAATGATCTCCACTTCTTTTCCACCAAACCTTTAAATCCCAAACTACATGTCCTCATTAGAGTGCCACATGAGAGGAGTATGGTCAAAGAAAGGTCTCTCCGATGGGCAAACATCCGCCACCGGGAAAGCTTCCGCAAACTCTACATTGCACAGAAATCTATCCATCCTAGATTTCAAGCCCGCAAAACTTCTCCAAATGAAAGCACAAGAGTTAAGAAGGGGGTCAACTGGGCCATGAAGAGCAATAAAGCCCGCAAAGGCCGTTGAACCTCAATCTCTTCTCTTATCCCCTAGCAGATCATTATGCCCACAGAGTAACATTGAAATCTCCTACAACCATCCAAGGAACACAATAGTATCGATTAACCGCCTCTGTAAGATTCTCCCATAACAAACTTCGCACACTATCATCTAATAGACCGTATACCACTAAAATGATCATATTGAAGCTCACTCCTCAACACTCGCAATCAAGGCATGTCAAACTCACCACTTCACAGAGAACAAGTCCTCCCTCCATCTAATGAGAACTCCCCCTGACTTGTCAACAACATCAATCATGGCCACCCCCTCCATAAGACCTTCGCCTACCTCATCCCACACATTCTTAGTGCACACCTCCAAATTCATCTCTTGCAACGTAACCATACCAGTCCCCCACAAACAAATATAACGCCCTAGGGCCACCTCCTTCAAGGGTCATTAAAGGCCCTCACAACCCATGAGGGGGTGATAGTCATGGGGAAATAACTTGTGCTCCCCTGTAGTCGCAACGAAAGCCTAACGCCCTCTCTACCAGTTGTTGAAACCTTGTTCCACTTCAACCTAAGTTTTGGAGTTAACAAAACACTTTGAATTTAGCGTTTACAAATAAGTGTTGTTGCAAGACTTAAGTGATGATCTATGTTATAAGATGATGAAAATATAAAATGATGAGGAGATGGAAATGACAAAGCCTGATAAAGATATCAAAATCAGATGCAATATGAAGAGCTAGTTTTTCTTTTTACTTTTTCTTTAGATTGTATGCCTCCTAGCTAGCAATGTAATAAGTGACGTAAAAATAATCTAAAGATAAGTTTAGGACAAAATTCCTAATCACCCTTCAAAGGATACGTAATCTCACAGGATTCGATCGATTTTACAAAACAAAAGCCTTTTTTTGAAGAGGATTCTTTCATATGAATCAATTAGATTAAGGTCTAAAATGGTACTTGTTTAATTACTTACAAGTATCGGTACTTAAACTGAGTACCGGTACATGTAAATTACAGATTTTGGATTCTTGTTTAAATTTTAAGAACTAAACCTGTACCCAACAAGTATCGGTACCTATGGGTTACAAATTTGGCCTTTTTTGAACCTTTAGCAAACCTAGACCCAACAAGTACCGATACGAAACCTTAGTACTGATACCGATGGGATACAGGTTCTGCACAAATGAACATGCCTGGTAAACTTGTATGTAGCAAGTACTGGTACTAAGGCTTAGCACCGACATACCAGTACTACAGCTGAGCACCGATACACGTGAGATATAGGTTTGGCTTCCTTGAAGTACAGGCAAACCTATGAATAATAGGTACTAGTACTGAGGCTTAGTACTGATACATGCTGATTCTAGGTATGTCTTCATAAGGCAATGTGGAGTTTGGATTTATCCATCTGTAAGTTATGAGTATCGATACCCATAGGGTACAAAAGACTAGTTGCACCTTTTTAAATTCAAAATTGTGAGCAACTAGTACCAGTATCCATCCTTTAGTACTGGTACCAACTGGGTCAAATCTAAATACTTAAATAAGTAGATTTTGGTTATTAACGTTAATATTTTAAATTGCAACGGCCAATGCTCAATCACTAAGGCTCTGTTTGGTTGGAGGATATCTTAAGGGTTATCCTTCAGTCAAAAAATAACCAAAGGATTGTATAAATTCTAAAGTCAAAGAATACAACTTATTCCACTCCATCAATCAACATCAAACTATCATATTACATCACATCAACATCAATATATATTAAAATATATCCATTTCAGCATAATAAACCCATTAAAATACATTCACTATATCATATCAATCCACTCACACCTATATCATAATATTAAAAAATCACCCATAACCATTACATCACAATACAAATCATTTTATCCTACCACTTATTCTTATACTCCAACCAAACACCCCTCTTCACTTATCCCTACAGTACTTTATCCCGGTATAACCCTTATCCCCCTACTAAATGCAGCCTAAGACTCCTAACTCTATAAATAGAGTCCATTAGGTTCATTCTAAACACACAACAAGCAAGAATCATTTTCTAGTGCAAAAATACTCCTTTACGCTATTCTTCTCAAGAAAAGAAGCTCATTGACTGTGTGCTCTTTCACTGCTTTGAAAATCCTTTTTGACAAGCTCATTAGCATGAGTAAAGGCTTTCTCGTATTCACGATTTACCACTCGCCTGGCTTCCTAGGCCCTCAAATCGATATCTTCAATTATTTTCTATGGGGAGGCTTAGGAATTCAATTGTAAGCTTTTATTTTTGTCTCACACTTGTGCTAAATTGCTCTTTATTTCATATCTTATAATTGGGTTGAGATAACCCTTTGATTATCTCATATTAGTGAAATTGATTCCCTCGAGGTGAGGGAATCATAATTAAAAATTCTAAGTCAAGAGACTTAGGTAGTGGAATACCCAGAGTGTGAAACCACTATACATCTTGCACATTATTTTTGTGATCTGTCTTTCATAATTCTCGTGCAGTTAATTTTTATTCCACATCATTCATCCTCCCCTTCTAGTGTGTGTTTACGCTTTTTAGATCCTACACTAGTAACCTCTCGTCCTCATCTTCGTTGACTTCCACGTGGGAAGAAGCAGTATGTTCATACACAAACTATAGTGGAATATCCAGAGTGTGGAACCACTATACATTGCACATTATTTTTGTGATTTTTTTTCATGATTCTCATGCATTTTTTTTTTTGAAAAGGAAAAGAAGTGGTTATCCTTGCGATCTCATGCAATTAATTTTTATTCCACACCATTCATCCTCCCCTTCTAATGTGTGCTTACGCTTTTTAGATCCTACACTAGCAACCTCCCATCCTTATCTCTATCCACCTCCACATGGGAAGAGGCGGTATTGTTCATACACAAACTATTTTCACAGTACACATGCAACATTGCATGCCTTTTCATGATATTGACCAATCTAGCAAAAGCACAAAACCAACATCTAGTTTGGCATCTGACGGTAAGATTATCTCCACTTCATTCAGCCAAAAAAGAAAAAGTTGCACGCAGGAGGCACAATGTAAATTTTGTAAAAAGAAAAAGGGATAGAGCACTCGCACCATTCGCAACCGACAGATACCAACAATCATCGCTGATGAAGTGTAAATCTCTTCTTTCACCATTCATTTACTCAATAACTTGAGCATGAAATGAATACTTTTAGGCACAATGCACCAACACACATGCACACATACACACTCATTCACCCCGCTCGTCCAAAAATTCTCAAATTAATTTTATCCAGAAGAGTTTAATTGCATGATCTGTCTGTTCCTCTACCAAAAATCACATCGAATTCGCATATACAAACACACGTTCAAAAAATCCTCCACCGAGACCATCTCTAAGGAATCCGCACGGATCTTCCGCGAGACGTTTCCAAAAATAGAACGAAAGGCCAGAACTAAAAACAGAAAACCGCATTAAACTCGCACAAACAAACACCACAGCAAACCGGAAGCCCTCGAGATGTTCGAAATCCCATCCGGATCACCAAGATAAGAATAGATCCAGTGATCTACTTACTCACCCAACAGAAGCCCTAACCCCCCCAATCGATCTACGATGGAGCATAGGGAATACCTCTCCTGGCCAGCGGTGTCCCAAATCTGGGCCTTGATGACCTTGCCGTCGACGGTGAGGGATCTGGTGGCGAACTCGACGCCGATGGTGGACTTGGACTCGAGGTTGAACTCGTTGCGGGTGAAGCGGGAGAGGAGGTTCGACTTCCCCACACCGGAGTCCCCTATGAGCACCACCTTGAACAGGTAGTCGTAGTCGTCCTCTGCCCTGTACGCCGCCGCCGCCATCGACGCACGCTACCTTCTGTCCTCTCCGCCCTCTCTTCCTTCCCTGCTACTCTACGCGAGAAAAGGAAGACAGACAGATCGGACAGACAGACAGAGAGAGGGAGGGAGAGGAGAGGGGGACATGTTCGAGGTAGGAGAAAAAAGTTGCCGCCATTTGACGGTTTTGCCCCAGGCGACTCGCGGGAATTTTCGGACCACTCGGGAAAGAAGGTATCAGTCCGAACGTTGAGGATTCTCGACCGAAATAAAATAATAATAATATTATTTATTTATTTATTTATTTAAAAAACATTACAATGTACGGATGGAATATATTGCTATTTAATGTATAAATTTGTTAATAAGTTTCGCACGTAAAAAGTAACTAAGTTATTTTTACGTGGAGAAAATTTGTTGAATAGCCATTACCACCTGTGCGAAGAAATTATAGATGATTTTTTATCTTAAATATAAATGTATGGGTAATTTTTTTATTTTGAATGAAAATATATAGATAAATTTTTATTTTATATAAGTATAATTTGATTTTAAATTAAATGCATTGATACTTTTTTACTTTTACATTTGTATAATTTAATTTTAAATAAAAATGTATCATTAATTTTTTATTTTATATTGATACAATTTAGTTCTTGATGAAAGCATTGTAAGTGGAGGTGGATCCCACAGCATAATAATGCTTATGTTTTTTATCATGTTACTTTTTAAGGATTTCTTGAAGATCAGTCACAATCAAGTAGAAAAAGTGTATAATGTGAGAGATATATGATGTGATCTTTACTTCTATGTTATGTCGTACATCATAAAGAATGCTTCTACACTCTTGTCTAAAAAGACAAAAAAATCTTAATTTCGATCTCCATCCCAACGTTGGATGCCCGGTTCAACATAATCATATGCAGAAGGGAATGTAATTTCAGGAGTCTCTAGAATAGGATGATGGGGAGACTTTTTATCCAAATACCAATAGGTCGATGGCATCGAGGATGTGTTATCGCTTGGAATCACATGGTGACGTAGTAACTTTCATTTCTTTCATTCTTCTCCGATGCATGCGTTTGCTAATCAACCATCTAGTTGACTCCCAGGGTGGTGAGATCTGTGAAATGTGTGGGGGTTAGGATTAGATCGAGTAGGTCATTTGTGTTGAGGGTCATCTGGGGGTGAAGCTCACCAGAGATTTTGTAAGGAGAGATTGGGCTTTTTCTATTTAGTTGAGCTGAAATGACATCATTTGGTGGAATATCTATTGGTTTTTTATAGTTTCCATCCAGACAATGAAAATAAGCCTTGCACAGTGAATAGTTGGAAACAGAGGAAAAGTGAATAAATATATTTTAAAATATATTTTGCAATACACAGATAAACGTAATGGTTTCAATCAGTGTGTTTTAAGTTTTCACTCGTGAAAATTATTTTTAGTCGATGAAAAATTATTTTTTAAGTGAAAAATCACTTTTCATACATAAAAAATTACATTTTAAGTGAAATTTTATTTTCCATAAATAAAAAGATAAAATATATAGATATATTTTATTTTCAATCGATTAAAAATTATTTTTAATTGTATATTTTGATCCATTTAATTTTTAACCAATTAATTTTTATTTTTAATCTATTGATTTTTGACAATAACACATATTTTTATACTTACTTCCTTGGAAATATAATGCTTGTGCTGGTAGTAAGAGGGGGCGGGAGGGTAGGATGGCAATTGGGCAGAGGGTGGTTTTTGTGCCGGGGGTAGAGTTGGCATGTATGGGAGCGGGGGTTCTCTGGCCTAACTACATCTTCCGTGTCTCTCTCCTTTTTGTTTTTTTGTTGCCAGCAAGGCTTTTTGAGGGTATCAGGGGAGGGGTCTTTTGGAATGGAAGAGTATCCTTTTATCCTTCGGATTGTTTTTCAGATATTCTTTCTTGGAGGAGGTTGGTGGTCTCGTGGATTCGAGTTAAGCTACAAGGGTACCGTTTGAATTTTTAAAAAAATTACTTACAAAGAGAAATTTACACGAGGGGGGAAGATCTAATCGGGGATTCACTAGCATCCTCGTGCTCAAAGCAATTCCCGTACTCGAAACAATTCTACCCCGAAAATGTAGTATTTCCAACACAAATCCAGTAAAAATCCCCTTGTTTTCTCGCGGTTGCATCCTCATCACTTTCTTTTTTTTTTTTGTGAATGGTAATAAAAATTTATTAAGGGACAAGAGAAAGAGGGCAACCAAAATATTTCCTTGGATGAAAAAAAAAAAAAAAAAAAAGGAAATTGACATGTCCCACCCCCAAGGAGAGAGGAATGGTAGGTCAAAACATAAAAAAATAATAAAAAAATGAAGAAGGTGCCCCCAACAAGCACAAGCCGACAACAGTGACAAGCCCAATTATCTAGATAGTGTGAGATACGAATTCTCATATGAAACCCAAGCATAGACAACGACCACAAAAATGGTTGAAGAGTCTAAACTCGAAGGTGGGAAAAATAATGGGACCATCTTTGCTAGGGAGCACCAATGTAGTGACAAGAAGGTAGGAACATAATGAGCTATGGTGGAACTCTACATGAAGGATGTCATCGACATCGTTACCATCAGAAAGAAGATGCAGTAGCCACAGCTTCAACTAAAGTAGACACGCAAGAAGCACCATCGAAGGGAACAATGGAGGCGAACTGGCAGTAACACCAACGTCACGTGGGAGTCAACAGGTGTTAGGGGAACCCACAAGAGATCGTGCAACCCAAGCAGTAGCCACCCTCGAACACCCATGGACAGTGATGCATGAAGAAAATGCTAGCTAAAGGGAGAAGGGACAATGGAGAGGTCGACGGGTGAGAAGAGCTAGGGGGAGAGGGGTGGTACTCCAGTTGGCACGATGACTGGTCGGAGCCCCACCCAACAGTGTTGTGATGGGGTTCAATCGAAGGAGAAAGGGGAAAGGGAACTTTTTCCTTACCTTCGTCCTCATCTAGTTGTATTCTCATCACTTACATCCCTTATTTGGAAGGAAATGCAAGTCCTCCCCCAATCAGGATCTAGTCATCCTTCTCCACCAGCATTTTGGTTTTTGTGATGACAAAAGAGAATGAGTACTAAAGTAGAAGACATTGTTGTCAGACCAAAATGAAAGCTAAGCGTTTTTCCACATTAAATTTGGATCGACAATGACATCTATCAACCTTACTTTAGATATATGTAGAATTACTGTTGTCAAATGGAATTGAAAAAGGTACTCCAGATCGCATTAAAAAAGCAATAGTAGGACAATTGAGCAATCAAGGTGGCCCAATCTAGCCCAATAATCATGCATAGTAAAAAAAGCTAAGACCTAAATATTAAGAAGAATTAAAACCCAAGTATTTGCTAGACAAACTTGGCTTGCACTTAGCCCCCAAAAGCTTAAGTGCTTTGGCTCCGGTATATAAATGAGGCTGTGCTAACACAAGTGACTGTGCCTAAGTCTACACATTAGCTATCTAGGTTCTAATAACCCTACCCTATAGACATGCAAACACATCAAAGCCACCAAGGAGCTAGTTCAACGGTAGAGCATTCCACTGATATCTAAGAGGTTATGGGATCAAAATCGATAACTACCACATTTACCTTCCTGGGAGGAAACAAAAAGTGAAAAAGTAATGAAGTGTATACTGTAATGTATTTTGCAACGTACGGAGTGAGAGTGATAGTATCAACTTGTGTATTTTGATTTTCTATCGGTGAAAACCACTTTCACAAATGAAATATCACTTTCCATAAGTAAAAAATCATGTTCTAAGTGAAAAATCATTTTCCACCAATGCGTTTCCATTTTCAACTAGTGTATTTTGATTTTTAATTAGTGAATTTTGATTTTCAACTGGTGTAATTGATTTTCAATTAGTAGAAAACCATCCTCTCAAGTGGAAAATCATTTTCCACAAGTATATTTTCATTTTTAACTGGTGCATTTTCATTATAAATTGATATATTTGGATTTTTTTAATTTCAATCGATGTATTTTAATTGTAGAAATCTATACTTTACAAAATACATTGCAACACACATTTCTATACATACGATAAAAAAAAAAACATATCATGTGATACATGTAATTGAACTATATACATATGATATAACATGCACGTGTAAGTGGTGGAGTAAGAAACATTTGCTATAGTAGGCACATAAAATAAGCATGTTGATGAGACAATCTCGATCTCACAATCGTCAATAGGTGAGATCCTTAGTCGTCGCAGTTGGATTATAAATGTACTTCAAGATTACCATTATAAGAGAATAAATGAGTAATACTATCAATAAATAATTTTTTATTTATTGCATGTGCTTGCTCCTGACTCTTTATGCTTTTGGCTGCTTCGATCCTGGCACTTGTGTTCTCTATATCTACTGCTTTTGTTTGGTTGTTTTTGTTGTTGTTTGCTTTTTCTCTTTTGCTTTACATTAGATCACAAGTTGTGATCTACTTTTCTTGTAATGGTAGGTTTTGATTTAGATCTCTACATTATTTTCATAGTCTCTAGGGAGTAGGTGATGAATAATTTGTTTAAAAATTTATTTTAAGAAATATATATTTTTTAATTATACACCATGAAAATGTAACTTAGATGTATCAAAATTTTTGTAAGTTCAATCCTTTATTTTAAGAGATTTTTATGTGAATACCACTAACATTTTTTTAAATTACTTAAATGATATTCAATTTATTATATTTATAGATATTTCATTAAAAAAGTAACATCATTTTCATATTTGTCACTATGTTAACCACAACTATTAAATTTAATGATTTTAGACTAAAACGTAATAAAAAATTATTTTTAATCCTCAAACTTATTTTAGTCCTCAATTCTATGTTGATGATATTATCTTGACAGGTGAGAATATCGATGGGATAGTAGAGATGAAAACCTTTCTGCAGTCCACTTTTGTCACCAAAGACTTGGGTGATCTTCGCTACTTCCTGAAGATAGAGATTGTTCATCAGGAGGATGACTTATCCTTATCACAGAGGTAGTATACCCTGCAGATTCTTAAGGAGGCTAGACTTCTTGGGTCCAAACCATCAGGGATACCTGTTGAGGCACCAGCTGGTCATACCTCTGATGAGTCAGATCCTTTGTTTGAGGATGTTACCAGGTATCGCAATACAGTTGGTCATTTGTTATATCTGACCATTACTCTACCAGATATTAGCTTTGTGGTCAGTCGTGCTAGTTAGTTTATGCAGAGTCCCAAGTACAGTGATCAAACCACATTTTATATTGCCCATGAATATATTTTGCTAAATTTCTGAGCCAATTAGGTTCGAAGCATAATCATATGACATGCATTTAGTATGTTTTGCATTTTAGATAGGCATGCATCCAATTTTGCATAATTTCTGTTATTTGCACTAATTAATTTTATTTTGTGACCACAATATAGAAAGTTTAGAAAAAGATAGATGAAGAATTGAAGAAATTGAATTAGAGATTTGAACTTAAGAGCTTCACAAACCTCACGCTCCAGCTCAACAAAGCAAAAGCAAATTATCCTGCATCAACAATAAATGTGCTCCTCCACTTTATTTATTAAGCCCCATCTCCACTCCACTTAGAGCGACCTTTGCACATCTCCCATGACATATTTAAGTCACTCTCCCCAATTTCAACAAAGCCACCCTCATTATGTATGCACATTTCACCACACCTAGATCCATCCACCAATTAATAGCCATCAAACCAAATTCCAAGACCTCATCATTAATCTCAATACCATAATCATAATTGTTAGCACACCCCTCCCTCCTTCCCTTTTTACCCCTCTCCACCACTATATAAGGCCATCCATTCCACCATTCCAAACCATCTATGACAATCCCATCTCTTGAGCAGTGTAAGGGAGAAAGGGAGGGCCTAAGAACTACCTAAGTCCAAATTTTAGGCATTTAGAGGGAGCTACTCCACCACCCTTCAATTATCAATCAACCGTCATTTCATTCCACCATTATCATCCCACGTCACTATCTTAGAGGAATTTGGGCTGAAGTTTTTCCTCTTCCACACCAAAGAGGAGTAGGGAGGAACATGTCACCCTCTTGGAGGAAGCTTGCTTCTACGCCGAGGAGGAGGGGAGAACCATCATTATCTACACCATCATCCAAGCTTCTCCTTTCATAAGTTTTATTCTCTTCTAGATTATTGCATATTTTTAATAGTTGGTAGTCTTTTGCTTTTGTAAACTTTTTAGATTAAGCATCTCTTCGTTAAACTTGGAATATTATGGCAATGAAAGTTACATTTTTGTCTCATCTTTGATTTTGTTGGGCATGTGAATTTGCATGGTAGTTGATTACAAGTCACCCATTGATGAAGGGCAAAAATGCCATCGAATCCAAAACTCCGCACATGGCCCGACAGAGGATTTGGCTACCCGATTATGAAACATGCAGGAGGAATCGACATCGCCCGGCCCACTTAAAACCAGCCAGATCCCAACCAGAACCCACCCAGCCTAACAAAAGATTCAGTGCAGCCATGACAGAAGATACGAAGATGGACCTGACCACTTAGGCCATGACAACAGACAAGTAGACTGACAGTAGGGATACTAGAAGCCATCAAGTGAGGGTTCTGCTCATGATATAAATAGAGGGAAGGGCCCCCAATGAAGGAGGACCTTCCCCCTCCCTCGGAGAGGAATAGAAAATCTTGTAATCTTGAAAATTCTAGTGCATGGTTGGGAGCACCATCCTCCCCTTAGACGTACACCCCTTGTGGTGGAACTAGGTCACCAAATCCCTGTCTTTCTTTGTGCTTGCTTGTTGATTGCTGATCTCCCCCCTCCTATGCGTCGGATGAAAATGGATAAGTAGCGCTCCCTAATCGTATAAATCTTTTGGTGGCTTTCCGAGGCCCATTAAATGGTGTCATCTGTGGGAAGCATCTGATCGCTGGGAGGAGGAGCCCTTCCGGCGCTCTACCTCGACCTCCCCGAGGGAGAACCTCCGCAGTGGCCATAACCACTTGCAGTCCCACTCGCACCCCCTCCCCCCTTTTGGGGGGGCTTGGTCAGGATTCGACATAATCACGCCCCAGAGACCTCGGCCAATCGCTCGAGGTCGCAAAGAAAACCTCCCTTCCTTGAGGCACGGCCCAGGGAAGAGCAATAGCAAGCCGAAGCCAGCGGCCTCCGATGTATGCCCTTGCATGTACCCTTCGCCCACTTAAGAGGGAGGAAATGAAGGTCCCCCGATAGAAGTGCTTGAAGAACCAGTCAAGGCCTAGCGCAAAAGAGTGGTGGACCTTAGCTCATGTACCATGCCCCTATGAGCCACCCTCGGGCAAGGCTGACACTCGACTGTTCGAAGAGGAGGTCCTGCCGGCGAAGCTTGCCCAGCGAGGGCCCACGCACGGATCGTTACCCAGCCAACCGGATAGGCTGTCAGCTCCCCAAAAGGTGTTGTGGGTAGGTCATAGGTGCACTTTACCAAGAGCCTAAGGACCGGAGGCAACCCTAAGAGGTTGTCGGAAGTCGAGCGATGAAAGGCTGAGCCCACCCAGTCTTACCTAGGTCAACTCGAGGCTCAGCACTCTGAGTCAGGGAGGCCCCATGAGGTGACGATCCCTTAGCGCCTCGAGTCAGGCCATTTAGCTCACAAGCACGGGTGTGACACCCTCAACTACGTGTCAAGATACCCAACGAGGAACCATGGAGTGAGATAACTCCTCCTGTGAATCAACCAAGTGACGTAATGGCGGCGGCAGCCTAGCTGAAGGCAAGAATACTCCCTGCTAGGCATGCCCTTGCTCCCACATGAGGAAGAGGCCCATTCCCACAAGTGGAGGGCCTCCTTCCTCGAGACAGCAGCTGGCCCTCCAAGGGTCGCTATGGCGAACCACGCCAAAGGAGTTCCTCTAGAAATGCACTCCCCTGGTCGTGCACCAAGTGGACGTGCTAGGGAGGAATCTGTCCACCAATGATCGTTGATACTGACCCCGCCGCACCGGGCAGGGGTCCCTTGGAGAACACACCCTCCTAGCCATGAACCAGGCAAGCATGCTTAGAGGGGGCCAGTCTGTGAGCTAGGACTCATTGCCCTTAGGCTCCACAGGGCAGGAGTATAGAAGGCCTGTACAACACCTAAGGGACCACCTCGAGAAGGGGCCTTGGCAGTTGCAGGTAGCCAACGCGGCCTCCTTGGAAAACTATGAGCTAGGCAGGTCAACGCCCCACCCAAGCAGGCAAGTGATGAGGTGTGGCTTATTATAGCTAAAATGCCCAGGTTAAGTTAGAAATTAGGTTAAACATTGCATAATTAACATAGGAAATGGGTTAAGTGTGAGAATTAACAGAAATGGCCTAAAACAACAAATCAATGTTAAAAACATATAATTAGGTCACAAAATGAGATATTCTGTTCAAAAATATAATATGATGATCCAATTATAAATTGAATACATCTTTGGGTTCAAAAGATCAAATTAAAAATGAAATCATATTCTTAATTATTTAATTGTACTTTAATAAAAACTTGGTTGCATTTAAACATTATTAGGACCTTGCATTCATGACATTACAAATAGGTCTTTCATCATTAACATTTATCTACGTTTAAAACCTCTAAGGACCTCTTTGATAACCTCTAGGGACCTATTTGAAAGATTTGAGGACTGCACTGTAATACATTCTTTCACTTATGGGACTTCTCATAAATATTCTACCCCTTCACCCTTTTGGACCTGAGCACAAATTGTCCAATAAACCTGCAGCTGGCAGCTACTATAGATGCACAAGAACTTGTGTCATCACAGCCGTTGTTCCCATGTAGCCTTGATCCTATGATTGATCCTCATCTAAACTTCGTGCGCATTTGTGTGTAGCCTCACCCCCCATCCCAGATCCAATCTAGCACCTGTGAATTGATTTGGACCTTCACGCCCTCCTCAAGCTCATCTCCACTGTGGATCCCTTGAGCATTTAAATCCATCACCGCGGTGCCCAGATTGCTTGCACACCCATATAAGTAGCTACCTGAGCTCGCACGTGAGGCATTGACTCCCCTCCTACTTTCTTGAGCCAATACATTCGTCCTCTCCATCCCTCTCCCCATATACCTCTGTTTTGTCGCCTACGCGATGGAAATTCACCTCCTACAATCACTCCTCATCGCTAAGGACTTCGTAGCACCTGAGGGCGACCCAGAATTCCACTAGCGAGTTTTCACTCTACTAGAGATTCTTCCTCCTCCATTTGTTCCTCCTCAGCCGTCGGCTTTAGATCCACAGGTCCCATTCTTCCGTTAATTTGGTTTTTTATTTCTTTCTAGGTTAGAGTAGGTTCTCTTAGTGTAGTGTAGAGCAATTAGATGTAGTTTCGATGACAAATTGTGTGATGTATTAGTTTAGATTAGAATTAGAGTAGATTAAATAGCTTTCGCCCTCTCTGACCAATTCAAATCAGAGAGGTGATTTTTCCACTCCCATTTCGATTCCCTGATCTTCCTCATCATCTCACAACCACATTCTCTTATTTCTCTCGAAGTTTTAATCACAATTCACCCACTCAATCAGATCTGATGCTCCATAGCACCCATATCTGATTGAGCGCTAATTCTAATGGAGGATGATTCGAGTCACTCCATCTGATCACAATAACCCTCCCCGTGCTTTGAATGGAACCAATTTGGGCATTGATTTCATATTTCTATAAGATATACTGATTTGAGATTTTTTGATTGAATTCAAGACATCTCATTTGAATGAGCAAATTGATTTTTATTATGTTAAATTGGTTTGAATGTGATGGGCCTAAGCTATTTTAATTTGATTTCTATCATTTGATGTGTTCTTGCCCAAATTTTAACCATAGATACTGATTTTGGGCAATTTAGTAGCTTGAGCCAATGAGAATCATATGCACTGATTCGAGGCTCAAGCAATGATCCAATTTTTTTTAGATGATCGCCTAGAGCTCCTGTACACCAATCTATGGTTTGCAGGAACTCTAGATGTTCAAAATATCTTGGCGAGCAAGATCAAAAGGCCTCATGGGCAACATAGCTTCTCGATTCAAATTGATTTTAGTCTGATCCAAAATTAAAATGAGGTTTTGATGAGATCTATAAATGGATTCAGTGACTAGATCAATATGATTTTCTT
Organism: Thalassia testudinum; assembly: GCA_037157565.1. Taxonomy (NCBI): domain Eukaryota; kingdom Viridiplantae; phylum Streptophyta; class Magnoliopsida; order Alismatales; family Hydrocharitaceae; genus Thalassia; species Thalassia testudinum. Next base: position 44,100,063 of record JAZHRO010000030.1, read on the forward strand.
GTGCTGTCTATGGCAAAGAGAAAATGATTGATCTAAGGCTCTTTAGTTTACTTGATTTGTGATTTGATCTCTATTGATTGCAGACTTTCTGATGAGTGTTTATGATATATTTCAATGAAAATTTTAGTGTGTGATTTAGATCTGATGGGATGTAATTCAGCAGCAATTTCTTTATTGGTTTTTAATCTGAACAAGTTCTTAGTCTATGATTTTTATGTGATTTTGTTTGGACTTGGATCCTGATGTTGGGAAGGAATGATTTCAAAATTGAAGGACACATTCACTCTGTAAATTTGACCAGAACCAAGTCTGATTCAGCTGTTAGTAGTAGCTAAAGCACCTAGCTTGAGTTTCAACAGCTACTGCTAATATGAAGAATTGCAGCAATAGCTAAATTCTGCTGCTGAAGCTAAGCAGCATTAGCCATTGAGTTGAAAAGCTCTGAGTTCGTTTTTGATTGTTAAGTGAGCTGACATGTTGTACAATGATAGAATTTAATGTACAGGCATACATGTATTTGAAATGATTGAAATTCAATTAGAATTTCTTATAGAGTTGAGTTGAAACATTGTCAGCTACTATTCATGTGTACAAATGTCTAAATGAGAATTTGAACGAAATTGAGTAGGAAATCATATTTAAATGATCAAACATATTTCATAATATATGCTGAGTATGCATGAGTGTTTAAACTTCAATTCCAACCCTTAGAATCCATTTGAAGCCCTAAGTTTCAAATTTGAACACTCTTTCAAGGCCTAAATGAAGTTAACTTATATATGAATAAAATATGTTAAAAAATTATAAAAAATTTAAAATAAACCTATCTTGAGTAAGATCAGGTATTTTTCTAGGTTTATGCCAAGTTACATGGTAATTTGAACCCCCGACTTGGTAGAACATATTAGCTGATAGTTCGATCTACTTTGGAATTTAATAAAAGACCTAAGTTAAAAAACACCAAAAATACCTCTTCCTTTCTCATCTCACCTTTTCTCTCTCATCCCCTATCTCTGCTATATATATAAACTATAAAAATAAGAAAATCCAAAAAAATACCCAAAAATACCTTGTATACTATGTATATACTTGTAAACATAACTTAAACTAAGTTAAATGTATATATTGTATAATATATAGATAATGAGTATATATAACTTATATATGTATTCTATATATTAAATAAATTATTTAGAATGATTTATTGTATATATAACTTTATTGTATTATTATATTTTAATTTATACTAACTTAATGTGTATTAACCTAAGTAATTATACAAACCTACATATATGTATATAATTATATCTCATACTGTATACATACTTAGCTCTGTATTATATGTTGTATAGTACCAGTAATTTAATTTAATTAGGTAATTACAGTAGGTGATTAAGTTATTGAGTTAATTAAGTAATTTATTAATTTAAAATAAAGTAAATTAGTAATTTAAGTTAATACTAAAGTAAAATTATATATACCATTATAGTATTATGTTAAGTATTTTCAACCTATTTATATTGTATTTTTCCTATACTATAGTATTTATAAATTATTTATGTACATAACTATCTAAAACATGTATTTAAATGTACATAAATTAAAATGAAGTTGCTAGAATACATTAAAAATATGAAATAAATAATTTATTATATAAATTAACTCTGTATAAGGTCAATTGTATGATTAAGCTACCAATTTGTACTTTAATTAGTAAATTTAATCATGATTTAATGTGTACAAAATCCTAACTTTAACTAATTTTAACATACACGTAAATAATTTATTTTCCGAAACTAATTCATAATTTCATAGCCCTATGTAAGGGCTTTACAATGATATAATTTAATTACAATTTGTTAATTAGGCTCTCAAATCGGGGGCAAAATCCCTCAAATTCGAATGCACTACAGCACAGCGTTGCACTAATTGCGCCTTGTGGTATTGTGCCACATCGTAAGCCAACAAGCAGCCAACATGGTATAAAAGGTTTTCGTGTTGCCGACTTCTCAATCGTCAGGTGCTGGGCACCAAAGAACCCATTCTCCATTCCCTCTCATGAGCATTTGTCCTTGATTTGTGTGCACGCCTGCGGGCATATGCTTGCGCACGTGCCTACAAGTGTGTGTGGGTGTGTGTAGGTGCATGTGCAGGCTTCATGGGGCTTATTGGGCTTGAAAATGCATGTAAACATACCTAAATGAAACTAGGGCTGACTCATTAGTAATGGTCTGGTCTTACCTTTCTGAGGTACTGTGTGTCTCACGAAAATAGGCTGACCCACCCATTAAAACTAATTTTTAGGTTGAGAAACAATGCTCGTGAGAGAGAGGCCTTAAGAAAATGCTAAGTGTTGAGAAAGACAATAAAAAGAGAAGAAGAGCAGAGAGTTAAAGAAAATTAGGCTAAGTGTTATAAGGCTATGCTTGTGCATGTGTTTATGTATATATGTAGCATTTGTATATATACGTGTAAAGTATAGAGTATAAGTAAATAATGTAAATAAATGTATATAAATAAGTGTGTCTATATATATATGTACAGTATATTATATATGTGTATATAAATAAAGTAAATAAGTATATATATATGTATATATGTATAATATAAGTAGACTAAGTAATGTTTGAGCATAAAAGGTATATAAATAACACTAAAGCTTTAGCGACAAATATAACCATCACTATAAATATGTTTATATGTTAGTATAGCAAGTAATTTTTGCCTTAGGTTATGTATATAATTTACTAAGGCTACACTGACGTATATATATGTTATTGCATATAGAATATATGTCACTAAAGATATTAGTATGTTAATATAACTTAGTAAAGTAGATATGAGTAGCTATTTTTGTACCTACATTTATGTATTATTTATAGTAGTCGTATATAGCTAACTTAGTATAATTTCTAACTGGTTTTTGATGCCTGTTAGTTGTACATATGTTTAAAACATTGTAAGTTGAAATAATTAATTCTTTTATATATAATTAACCAATTCTTTTATTAATTGATTTATTAATTCATTTTGTTTTACAAAATTTAACATTTTTGGAATAAAAGAATATTTTTGGACTTAAAGAGTGATGTATGTTAATAACTGTCTCCTAGTGAACGACATGGAAACTAACCATTAAAAATTTTAATTAAATAAAATGACGTGACATCTGTTTATATTGTGATAAATATACTAAAAATATGATACCTAAAATAATGTTGTTAATGTAACGTGATGGTCGTTGATCAACAGGCGGTGTCACTGATGTGTAATTTCTCAACACAATTAATTAAGGTTAAAAGTATTAATTAATCATGTAAGAAATGACTTAGGTTAACTTGAATTAATGTTAATTAGATAGTATATGGTTTAGTTAACCTAACATTTAAGTTTAAGTTCTTTTTTAACTGGTTGAGTCCAGGTCGTTCATTAAGAGGCATATTTGTAATTTCAATTGGTTAATTTTATTAATTAAATTAATAACTAACTAATTACTATAGTAATTATAATATATAATTACAACATATGTTAAGCACATGAATATTACACAGAAGAGTAGATAATTAAAGTATGCAATTATTCCATTTATAAAAGACAAAATGTATATGAATGGTTTGTAATAAAATCTAAGATTGTTTATTACAACTTTCTATAAAATTATAAGGCATAAAAGAAATGTTACAATGAATAAAAGTGCCTTCTTTAAGCTCAAGCTCCTTCTCTTTTTAGCCTTCAAAAATGATTATTATCAGAAGATGTTATCAGATGACTTAAAAAATAAAGCTCTTTAATCATTCATTTAATTCTCTTTCTCAAATTGGCCTTTCTGCTCTCTTTCTTCAGCTAATTCCTCTTCAATTCTTCCTTAACTTTTTTCCTTCTCTCGCACTCTTGACTTCAACTAATTCCTCGCTATTTCTTCCTTTATTCTTTACTTAACCCTCTTAACACTTTAGCTCTTTTATCTTTTACTGTGCATGAACCCATACTTAACCATTTAACAAAAATTTGTTAGTGGGTGGCTCAAGCTCTTTAGGGATACATAGCACCCCGTAGGGTGGGACCAAACCGTACTAAGCTCGAGCCTAGTTTATTTAAAGTGTCTTTTTATTCATTTATCCAACATGCACAGTCTCAGGCCCATTAGGTCCAACGTCACACTCGCTCGCCCACCTGGGCACACACACAGGCACATGCATGCGCACACACTCACATGCACGTGCACACATGCACCCAATCGGATCAGATAAATAGGTGTGGTTTTGTGCATCCAGCACTGTCGACTAAAGTGCTGGGTTCACAAAAACCAAATATACTAAGGCATGCGACCATGTTTCACCGATGTGGGACTTTATTCTCCCGCTCTCCGCGCAATGCTGCGATAGTTCGAATCATCAAACGAAGATTCCAGACAACTCATTAATCCAAATCGAGCGTATAAGATCTCGATCGAAGGCTCTAAGGCTCCTCTACTTGATTTTAGCTTCAATTTGATAATTGGATTAGATGTGATCCATGGATTTGATGGGAGAACATGGCTCTGTCGCCATGCCCAAAACATGCCTTCAGAGGTGAAGTTTCAAGTCAAATGACCTGCAGAGCAATAATGCCCCTCATTTGAGGGTCTGAGGATTTAGGTGACCATTCCGCTTAGGTTAAAGAGGAAATGAGGAAAGTTAGAGCTGCAGGAAGCTCCAGAAGCTAAGAGCTTCAAAACTCAGACTCAGAACCCAGAACTTAGGGTTAAATTATATCAACAAAGAGATAAAGTCATTAAGGATCGGTCTAAACCAATTCAGTGACTTAGAAGGAACTAATCTGAGCGATCTTCAACTTCAAATTTCAACATGAACTCGAGGAACAGTGTTGGTTACAGTAAGGAACCCAAACTAAATTGAAGATCGAATCCTCCTCAAATTGCAATGAAATCCAATTAAATCAGACTTAAACATTTCTAAATCATTCCAGAAGCTTAATTAATCCCCTAAATCTGAAGTTTAATCTTTTAATCTCCAAAATTGACTTAGAGTTGACCATTAGAGCTAAAAAATTGGCCTTTAAATTTAAGGCTCGCAAAATCAAATCATAGACCTAATTGGTTCTATTTCATCCTCAGGAAACTATTGCACATCTCAAAACCATATTTTGATAAGTCTAAAGGTGTTCTCAAGCTCATCGCTTGAGGTGTGAAATTGGTGAGTTCTGTAGAAGGAAGGCGAAGGTTCAAGACCTAATTGAAAGCTTGTTTAGGTTCCTAGTGATCTCCTCAAGCTTATAGATCTGTTATTAAGGTCAGAGATGTTTTATAGAGACCTCCTTAACTCTGCCGGAGTTGAGGAAGATGAAATCCAATCAAAATGTAATTCTCCTTAAAACTAAAACTTAACTCTTGATTTATGTTTCCTTGATCATGAAGGAGTGATCTGGAGCTCTTGGAAGCATTCTAAAAGCTGAGCTGTAAATTTGGTTCATCGGACCTCCGATGAATGCCCTGTGATGACGCTGGACATGGATTCACCATTAAACACATTAAAAATGGTCTTAAAAGTTTCATGAGGTCATAAGGAACCTCAGGAACTTCTCAATTAATCCAATTAGTGATTAAACTTAAAGATTTATCAAGAATTCAATTAGAAAAGATTTTGAGTTCGTCTGAACTCAAGTTACTCCTCTCACTCAATTGAGTGAGGGAAAAGACTCAAAAGAGTCTTGCGATGCTTTATGAGTGACTGTTTAGGTGATAAAACTCCTCCTGAGCCACCATTGACAGCGAGCTCAGGAGGTTGAGGTGTAATTAGGTGTTTTATATGTGTTGAGTAATTAGGCTAATTAAGAGGTAAATCGGGGCCCTAAAGTGGTGTAGAAGTGATGAAGGGCCCTAGTGGGTGTGTTCTATGCCAGAGTACCTCCGCCGTGGACAGCGGAGGTCTCCGGTGAAGGTGTGATGATTTAGGCATATAAGCTCATATAAGTGTGTAATTAATAGAGTAGAAGTGATCATGGAGAGTTATGAAGTGTGATCAGTGATCTTAAAAGACAAAACAGTGCTTTAGACGAGCTTAAGAAGCTCGCGCGGAGTTGAAGAAGATGGCGGAAAATAAGAAATTTAAACTACGCTAACTAATTAACTAACTAAACTAAACTATGCTACACTTAACTAGAACCTAATTCTACTGTTACTTGGACGAAAGAGGTAGAGATCTCCGTCGAAGTGTTGTGACAGGGGAGGAAATTAGAAGGTTGGGAGGCAGAGCTCCGTCGGAGAAGAAAGTGTCAAGAAGAGAGAAGAAGACGCGGTGCAGCCTCGTCGCTAGGTGTGGCGAAGGAAGGCGGAGGTCAGAAGCTGGTTAGGGCTTTGGAGAAGTCTGAAGGAAGGTGGTTAGAAGTTGTCGGAGGTTGAAGAAGAATAACCTATTGAGCAATCAGTTGGGGGAAGGTGGAAAGGGATCGCTCCCCGAGATCGGAGGTCAAGGGGGGTATTTATAGGTGGTGGAGAAGGGTAGGGGGCTTGCATCTGGATGCAATCGCGTCTTGGTGCAGTGGTTTAAGGTCCTTCGTTTATAGCGACGGTGAAGTCATCGTGCAAGATTTTGTTAAGCTAGGAAGGATCAGCACTGTTAGATGGAGTGGTGGTGGTGAGCAAAAGGTTGGCAGTAATGGCGGAGTTCAGACACGAGATGGAGGGTGATCAGGTGATGTAGACACCTGTTGCCCTCAGTCGTACAAACCTGAGGAAGAAGAAGACGGAAGTTTTGTGCACATAGAGACTTAAATGCAATGAAAGTTAAGGACCTAATTGTAGGGAAAAGGACTCAATTGACTTAAAAACTAAGGACCTAAACGTAAACAGTTGATTTTTAAGCTTAATTTAATTTATTTATTTTTCAACTTTTTATATATGATTATAAATTAAGTAAATATTATATTTATGCTTTGAATTTACATTTTTGTCCCCTTTAGCTATATTTAATTAAGTGATTAATTTACTTAAGTTAATTAAATACTTACTTCATAAGATTAACTAAGTTTAAATATTAAATAGGTAGCGAAATGTTTAATATTTGAGTCTAAATTACTAATAATATTAATTGATATTTAATTTAGTGTTTTTAACTTATTTTAAAGGTCCTTCTTAATTAATCCCTTATAGTATAATTAACCCTGTATTAAGTATTTTCTTAGTTAATTAACTAGGGAAAATCAAGAGACATGATGATCCTCTCATCATACCCCCAAGCCAAAGTTTTTCTAGTCCCTAGCAAAATTAATTAAGAAATATGATGATTTAGCACCAGGGTGATTAAATAATCATAAATAATTCCATAATAGTGGAATGCTTAGGTCAGAATTTTTAATATTCTCATCATTTTTTAAAATTTTTATATTTTAAATAAATATTCATAAATATACAGAGCATTAGCAAGAATCCACTTACAATGGACTCAAATCCCTAAATACTTCTCAGAAATACATATTGTAAAAAAAAATAGAATCTTGACAGGAATTTCTTTTGAATCAGAACTTTGAAAACTCGTTTATTCTCTGTATCCACTCTAAATTCTGAAACCAAAGAAGTGAAGATGACCAAGTCAATAGAACTCAAAGACTGGAATTTAAATTCCAACTCAAAAATTCAATAGACAGGTTTAATCCTTAAGTTAATGAAATCCAATTTTTACCAACCTAGCTTTTGCAAATTAACTAGACGTCCTTTATTAACCAAATTCAGAGTAAAATAAAATCCTTAATCAGCCAGCCCATAGCACTAAGAACAAACTTCTAGACCTAGGGTTTTGTAAATCTATATCCTTTAGGCTTCAACTGCTAGTCTCCAAAACCCGATTTCTTAGGCTTCACTGCCCAATGTAAAGGTTTAGTAGCTATGATTTTAAAGCATCCATGCTCGTGAATAGACTCGTCTTAAAGGCATCTGAAGTTGCAAAAATCCAGATCTTAAGACATCAATTTCCAATCCAGGTTATTCAAATTCAAGCCTTTCACTTGGCCTTACTCAGATTTAATTGCTTTCTCCTCACCATTTTTCTATCCCGACATCAACACTTTTTGTGTATATCTCCCCGGTGGACCACTGGGTCTCTTATTTCTATATTTTATCTTCGTATTTTTTTCAATCTTTTTCTATAGGTTGAAACACCCATATGTAGTGAGGTGTTTTTTTTTATTTAATGGAGGAAAGGGTAGCATTTATTTGCACCGAAATGCTTTATTTGGTGGATAAAACTGCATAAGCATCCATTTGTAGCAAGATGCTTAACTGCAAGGTGTATATAATTTCTTTTTTCTTTTTTTTCTCTCCTCATTTTTCTTACTAATATAATACTCCAGTTCCTTTTTTTAGGTGAGTGTTACATCCTTAACCCTTTCAAGAGCTATCCTGCGGAAATCCTTGGACTAAAGAGGATTTAGAATTGATCTCTTAACCTCTGTATTTTCGTGGTCTCAGATGCGAACAAGGCAATTCTAATGTGTGTGAATTTTGGATACTTAGGTTACTTAGCTCTCAAATCAAAGAGTGGACAACAAAGCCTTTCACTCTTAGGTCCCTTAAACCATTAGTATCATCCCACAGGATCTGTCAAAACGCAACTCGCCAAGTCTAACCGAATGTCCTCAATTGATTAAGCTAACTATGGCTTGTTAGACCTTATGGCTAAGAATTTTACCAACTCTTTACTTAATCAACTCCTGGTATCTAGTCTTTTTACTCAACTTGGTTGTAAAAATAAATATTAAAAAATCAGAAGGATTTAATCTAGTCAATTGATCAAGAAAGTTACAATTTAATTCCAAAATTTAAGTCTTGTAAAACTTAATAATCTTAGTTTATTTCATAATTAAGAGCGGGAAAAACAGATCCTATAGGGTTTCAGACTCCAACTCAAGAAAAATCCTGTCCAAAATTCATAAACAAATACATGTTTTTGAAAAGGTATTTAAGATAAAGTCCAAAGTAAGGATTTAATACTCTTTACACTATTTACAAATAAATAAATAAATATATATTTTTGTTTCTGGCCTAAAAAGAAAATTAAGTTCTTTAATTACTACTATAAATATTCTAAATATATTTACTTATTTTTTACTCTTCTTCACTTCTTCTTATGAAATCCCACTATTATTATTTTTATCATTTTATGTATTTTTTAATTTTTAATTTTTTTATTTATATATTTTTTGTTTTATGCTTTATAAATTTTTCAAAATTTTTAATAAATTTTTTAAAAAATTTTCAAATTTTTAGGAATTTTTATTATTTCAATTTTTCTATTTTTAAAATTTTCTCTTTTATCTACTAATACACTTAGAGTATTAATATTTTACTTCAATTCCTCCAAGTCAAAATATTACAATGTCCTCATTGTAAGAAGGGTGAAAAAGACTCTACACTTTACTTAATATAGGGTGACAAAAACAATCGTACAGAGGATATCAAAGATCTCTATACAGACGATTTCAAGTCTGACAAAAGTTAGAGTGGTCAGTCGAACTAAGTGAAGAGTAGACAAAATAAGGAAGCGACAGATATAGAGCAGACTCAAGTGTATAGGTAGATGAAAGTGTGGAAAGCAAGAAACAGCTATATACAAGTGTGGAAGGATGGATGCTATGCTTTATGCCTTCGGCTAGGCATAAACCCTAGAGAATTAATGGAGCGTATAGTAGTCTCCAACAAGACCCAAGACATGTGTTTCCAGAAAAGGTTTAAGGCGTTGACCATTGACTTTGAAGGGTTAATTCTTGTTGGGTTCAGTGATTTCGACAGCTCCGTTGTCGAAGACTCTAATGACATCAAATGGGCTTGTCCATTTGGATCTAAGTTTACCAGGGAAGAGTTTAAGACGGGCATTAAAAAGCAACCCCTTTTGACCAAGTGCAAAAGATTTGTGAGAAATGTGTTTATCATGGAAGGCTTTTAATTTTTCCTTATACAACTTAGAACTCTCATAGAAATTATGTTGGAGTTCCTCAAGTTCACTAAGCTACAACCTACGCTGATCACCTGCCTTCGCGGAGCATTTTGGCTTACTTCAGCAAAAGTCTCCCCTGTCATGGCAGCCCTGAGCCCTTTGGAAAACACGCTCCCCTAACCATGGACCAGGCGGAAATCTCCATCGTGGTGCCCTAGATTGCCCGAGGTCCTTGCCTCCAACCTCTCGGGTGCATTAGCGCGAAGGCCGAGGCAACCTCCGGGAGCGACGTTGCCCTAGGCAGGTCAACAACCCACATAACTCCAAGCGGCAACACCTACAGTGCTTCGAGACGCTCGGGCTAAGCTACCTGTCAGGCCACCCCTTCCGGGTCAGCTTGCCCATTACGTATCCACCACTCCGGTGAGAATGCCTTCTTTTCCTCCCAGTGGCCATTCCAGTTACAGGCCCTTGGTAATCAATTAAAGAGGAGAGAAGGGCACAACCCTCCTCTAACCAACTTGGACGAGGATAGTCACCTCAACTAGGTCGCCACACTTAAGGCGACCAGGTTGACAGTAGCATTGGATGGCCCAGCCGGCTGACAACCAATATACACCCGCCGCCAGATCCTCCCAATACATGCTTGGCCTTCTCAGAGGGTGATAATAGCATGCGGAGGCACGATAGCCTATGCAAAGCCCTTAGGGTTGAGTCAAAGCAACCCAAGAAGCCTGCGCGAAGAGAGAATAAGGGAACCAAGTCCACGCAATCCAACGAGGGGCTGATCTGCCAAGCAACTTTGGCATAATAGCTAGACTTTTCAGTTGCGGCATTCCCTGCCCTCTCTTCTTTCCTCATGACGCGATCAAGCTCGTCGAGGCAAGGGGGGATCTCGATCCCTCCAAAGGTCCAGGGTCGACAACCCCTTGTAGAAGCCAACACACCCAGAAACAACCTCATAAGGCTATCTGGGACCATGGCATTCCCCTGTATCCCCGCGATGGTGAAATCACCCCTCGAGGGTGGCCGGGGCTGGATACCCCCTACACACTCTGACGAGTTGATTCTTCGCTTTTAAAGTCGTTTGTCACATAAAATGACGCCTCGTTTGTAGTTCTATGTGGTGGAAAAATTGATTAATTAACAATTAATATAACCACTCAATTAGGAGTGGGTCATGTCCACAGGGAGGCAATGACGCAATAAAATCTCAATTATTTTGTATTCGTTTAATCTAGTGAGAAATCCATAGTCAAATCTGACATGAAATGCGATGGAAAGAAGATGCACAATAACTCAAAAATGTAAGGGTAGATGTGCAATTTCTCCTTACTGAAATATTCAATAAATATGTGATGATTTTATGTAATTTTCAATTGACATGTATTAGAGAAAATTTGTGCACATTTTAATCCTAAAACCAATGTCAAACAATGTTAATCACAAAAGCCATGCAACTGTAAGAAAGCTTGAGTACGAAGTTGCAATTTCACCATAATAAAATAATCATAAATAAATATTCCTTTTCTGGCAATGGCATGAAATGTAATTACTAATTAGAACAAAAGCAGAGGATTTTACCTCTCTCCTCCTCGCGATCGGGAGAGAGGTTCAATCGAGGAGAGATTCCCACAGGAGGTTGGCTGAAGTGAGGTCGTGGTGGTGGTGGCAGCGCAACGTCGAGAGGTGGCCGGAGTCGACCTGCCGGAGGAGAAAGGTGACGGCGGTGAAGAAGTTGCTGCTGCCGCCCGTGAGGCAGGTGTGCAACTGCTGAGGTGTGCGGCTATTGAGGCGCGCGGGCTTGAGCTGGAGCGCCGCAGGGTGCACACGGAGGTGGGCGCACGTTCTGCAGGCACGTGGTGAAGCGCTGCAGGGAGGCGCAAGTGCTGCTGCGCGCTGGAGATGCGTTGGAGGAAGTCGGCGAGGGTGCTGAAGGAGCGGGCGCGTGTTCTGCAGGCTGGAGCATGCGTTCTGCCGGTGCGGCTCTACAAGTTGCAAGGAGGGCGCGGAAGTGGGCGCGTGGAGGTACTGAGTAGCTGCTGCTGCTGCTGAAGTCACGTCGATGCACACGAGGAGGCGCACGAAGGTGGGCGCTGCAGGGAGTAGGCGCGAGCGTGGGTGCTGGGAACTATGGTGTGCGGTGAAGATTGTAATGGCGCGGGGATGGGAGGTTTTGGAGGGGATATGGGAGTTCAGACGTCTGGGATCATTCCCAGATGTCTTAATTGGTGCAGGGAGATGAAATTGCGGCGGCTGCAGTGGTGGATGTTGGTGATGACGGTGAGGGTGGTGTACGCTAAGGTGCTCACAGTAATGTAGACGAGCTCCAGATGGTGGTGTGGCCTGTCACGCCACACGCCCACGGTGATGGAGGCTCGTCGCCATGGTTGAGGCCGGTGGTGGTGAAACGGAGGAGAGATCAACTCTCTGCACAGTGGTGGGTCGGGGATGGTGGCCTGTCCCGCATGGCAGCTCTCCCTCCTTTTGTAGCCACAGCCTTCGTTTCAAATTCAAAATGATGTAGCGTAAATGTGATGCGCAGGAGGAGGAGGCGGAGCCGAAGTCGGAGGAGTTACCTGTGCAAAGGAGAAAAAAATAAAAGAATAAAATATTATGGTTATTTATGCATAAGCCCTTAACTTCTATGTTAAATTAAAAAAATTCATGCAATGCACTTAATTGGTTAACTAATTAAATGAATGCAATTCTAAGTTAATTCTAAATGCATTTAGTTATGAATGCAATGCATGAATTATGTAATTAAATCAGAAATATGAATTAATTTATTTACATCTTAATGTATGCTAAATACATGTTAGAATTAACTTAATATCTAGGCACTTAAATACTTAAATAGCCGACAAACATGGGCTAATCAAATACCCCCATGCCTAGTTTTTGCTAGTCCCTAGCAAAATCAAACAAAACCTAGCACTCTAAGTAGACTAGCCAACCCAATCGGTCTTCCTTTAGAAACATATTAAGTTCAAACTTTAGACCTAAGGTTCTCAAGTAGTTGTTACGTTACAGACTAGGTTGGTTAAAGACGAGTTGCAGGCACAAGTTTCTCTGATTTTTGACTCTACCCTAAGGTTTATTGATCCCTGAGATTAAAGCATCCGTGCATGTGCGTTGGTCTGAGTTATTTGAGTTAAAGGAAAAAGGATTTTTTTTTTATTCCTCTAAGTCTAACCTCGGATCAACTATCAACACGGTCTGTGTCGGATTCATTGTCCCCATTACCGTACCTCGAAGGGTGATTGGCTTTCGATGCTTCAAGATAGCACCCCCCATAGTGACTCCAAGAACTCCTGGCAATCGACACTTCGAGATAGTATTGCCCATGTATTTCTAAAGCGAATTCAGGCCTGTGGCAATCGACACTTCGAGATAAGGTTGCCCATGGTACCTGAACTGCACAATGCACTTGCATGCCCCCAGTAGGATGGATATCCTAAGAGACAAGCGCCGAGGAGGTAATATGTTATCATCGCATCCTCAAGGTGAGTATATACTCCACCTCTCCTACGACGGGAACTCTTCCAATCAAATTGTGTTTTCAAGCTTCTCCTAAGTCAAAACTAAGAGAACCAAATCTCTTTTAAGAAATGAATTAAGTTGATCACTTACTTACACCAGACCAAGTGTGTGAAATTTGAATGCTTGGGTTACAGGGACCCGTAAACCAAAAGGTAGAACAAGACTCCAGGTACCACCCTACCTTTTAACTTAAATCCTAGCTTTCCTTCCTCAACCTCTTGAGGAATGATCCTCAACATAACTCCTACTTAAGTTTTTAAGTCCACATAGGACCCTAAAGGTCTAAAGCTAGTAGCTCTCTTAGCTTCTAAAGTTTGACCCTAGAATTAACTTAGTCTAACCTAGAGTTCTGATTTGCTTAAGAATGCAGGACCTAGCCAGTTAAGCTCAATTTTTTTTTTAATTATTTTTTTTATTTTTATTTATTTAGATTTTTTAATGCAAATGTATGCAATGAATGCACTATACTATGTATATCCCCAAGTACACCCCCCATGCCTAAAATCTACAATGTCCTCATTGCATAGAAGGATATTACCTGGGTCAGAGCTAGGTTGTTGTTCTTTTGTTAGCAGCCGAATAGCCAAAGATCCTGCAAATCAGGTTCAAGGATTGCAGAAATAGGCCCTAAAAATGAGCAAAGTAATGTTGGCCTAGAAAATAGGTAACCTAGGATGTTGGTGAGCTGATGATGAATCCCGATAGCAAATGCTTGCCCAACCAGGATGGGAATAAAATCTTCCCAAGTCACCAGAGGAGGTTCTAAAGGATAAACTGGTATAACAACCTCCATAGGGGTAGGGGGATGATGACAAGGATCCTCCAAAAGGAATAGGGAAGGAATGGTGCAGAGATAAACCCCCTGGGCAATGGACTGACTAAAGAAATCATCAATCCATACCCGATACTCGATTACAGGAAATATTGCTTTGTTAAGCCCCCTGGTCAGAACAAAAGTGAGAAATTCTCTAAGGCAAGGATCGTCTAGGGTGTCCAAGTTTCGAGGTTGCAGGATGGCCATAAGATCTAGGATGGGTTTAATTAGCTCAGTGTCCATCCCTAACACTCTTTCCGAATCCTCAATTGCATCCCTAGCATTCCTTGCACCATCACATGTATCTTCCTACCCTTCATCAGGAGTCACAATTTCGCCTTCAAATATAAGCGAATCAGAGGGTGACTTCGAAATAAATGAAGGCAGGTTGGAAGCAACAGATCTAGGGATTATCCTATCAATGTCATCCCCGGGTTTTTGTTCTTTACTCAAATTTTCCTCGGAGTCTATATGTGAATCCACATAAATCTTAGAAGTTGCTTCCAAATTTTCCATCATTTCATCATGAGGAGAAATATCATCAATGGGTGTGCTAAGAAAACCTAATTTGGTCAAATTTGTGACATCCTCAGGGGCTAACTCTTCAAATAAGACATAATCACCCTTAGTGTCACTCCAAATCTTGAATGTAGGTTCCTCATATAATTCGTCTTTCTCCTCATCATATGATTCATCATATACCCGAGGTCTAGAATCATTTAATATCTTAGCAGATCCCCTAGGGTGCTCTATCTGAGGTAAATGGTTTACACTGGTAACATCGGACTCCTCAGATAGGTCAATTTCTTCAGGGTTAGGTTCCCTAAGGGTGGGCTTGAGTTCCATCTCGTGATCAGAAGGGAGGGTAGGATAAACTACTTGACTTCGACCTACTTCATTAAATGTCACGAAAATACTATCATATGGGTCAAGGTCTTCCAATGGTACCATCATTCCCTTCTTTTGACTTTAATATAATTCAGGTGGATACTCAACCTTATCATCATCTTCCTCGGGTTGCCACCTTTCTTCATCCAATGCATAGCTACTTTCATATGTATCTTCCTCCCACTTAAGGCGTGGATCTCTCAAGGAAGTGTCATCTAATGGGGAGGTTTCAAAATCGATCCTCGAAAAGTAACTATTCTCCCCAAAATTTCCCTCCAACTTAAAGTATAGCTCTCCCACGGGAGATGCATCTATTGTAGAGGGGTGTACGTCATCCTCAGTAGGGTAGATTGGGTGGCTAATTTCATCTCTTTCTTGTTGGCCTGCTCTTGAAGATTCTCCTAACAATTCAATCATTTCGTTTTGCATTTTCTATATTTCCATCTTCAAGGAGGAGAGGTCATTTTTATCATGAAAGAAGTCAGGCTTAGGCTTATAGTATCCAAGAGTGTCTATCCAACCATTATAATTATTCAGGGAGGGTGGGTTGGGTATTTCTATGGTGTGTGGGATATTAGGCAAAGCAAATCCCGCTCCTAGGTTCTGCTCACTAATTTGGGGCTTAACCAGGCCAATACTCCTATAATAGGAGTAAAATGGATCCCAATGATTGTCATTATGTCCATCAAGGGATGGACCATCTCAGCGTATGGGATTGAAGAGTGCAGAGTGGGGGTGAGGGTGTGGGCAAGATGTGAAAGGATGAAAATCAATGTGGTCCATTCTAACTCACACCTTAATCAGAATTCCCCAAGCAAAACACAATTCAAAAAGGACTTTTTAGGTCCTTCCCAATTTAGGCTTTTGATTTAAGTCAAATTGTATGTGACAATACAATTTGTTCAATCAATTTACGCGCTTATTGTCGACCTATGGCTCGCTTAAGAAGACCTAGTTGGAGCTTAGGTGTTCTTCCATAAATCTCAAATGGTAAAGCAACTCCAAAGATGGAAGATCGAGGGATGCAAGTAGGCCTAAGCCTTCCTTTGAAGCTGTGCTTTCACGATGCTTCTCAACTTCCCCCAAAAATTTGAGACAGGGTATCCTCCTCTTTGGAGTTACAAAACCTTTGATCTCAAGTTCTAAACACTTCAGAATCCAACGATAGGAGGGCTCTTGTCCTAGTATTTCCAAACCTAAGGAGTGTCTAAAAGCGTGCCGTGGTGCAAGAGAAATAAGTGTGCATACACCGCAAAAGATTTTGAAATTTGAATTGCACGCCAAGTTTGAAAATCAAATCCTTGGTTTTTAAAATGTCCCTCCTTTAATTAGTCCTTTTTCTAGAAAATATGTGACCACTTGTTAGATTTATTCAATACAGATTAGGTGATCTTCGAATTAAGTCCAAATGCAATGCATGATCAAGAATAGGATGCAAACTAAGAGAATGCGTACCTTGCTTCCAGCAATCAACGATGCAAGAATGCACGCAATGCAGAGAATAAATCTAGAGGCTGCTCATACAGACCTAAATGGTTCGTCCTAGGGGCAAGCAGCTTCTAGCAGGCAGCTCATTTTTTTTTTTACCTATTTGTGCACAAACAAGTAGAAGATAAACAACCCACAAAAGAAAACCTAGATCTAAAGAAAAGAGGGAACAAACACCCAAAAACTACCCAACACGGGCCTAAAACAAAACCGGGGAACAAACCCCTAAAAATATATCCCAGAACAAGGGTCTCAAACCAAATGTGTAATGAAAAATTAAGTCTAAAGTCTTAATCCTACTCTAATCAAATCAGTGACTAAATGTACAGAGATGATCGTCGCGTCCTCTTCCTTCCCCTCCCTTGCAAGGTCGCTCAATCAATTTCTCCTCTGGCGACATCAAGGGTCGCCTCTCACGATGGCTAGTGTGATTGCGAGTCGTAGAATATGTGTCGCAGATTGTTGTACTCGCCTCTCTCTAATTCCTCGCACAAATTTCTCGCACAGAAAAGATAATAAATGGTCAGATCAATATGCAATGAGAAATAATCAGAAATGAAATCAGGTGAAATTAGGTGAAATTATTGCGTCTATTGCCTCCCCGGCAACGGCGCCATTTGACGAGTTGATTCTTCGCTTTTAAAGTCGTTTGTCACATAAAATGACGTGTCGTTTGTAGTTCTATGTGGTGGAAAAATCGACTAATCAACAATTAATATAACCACTGAATTAGGAGTGGGTCGTGTCCACAGGGAGGCAATGACGCAATAAAATCTCGATTATTTAGTATTCGTTCAATCTAGTGAGAAATCCATAGTCAAATCTAACATGAAATGCGACAGAAAGAAGATGAACAATAACTCGAACATGTATGGGTAGATGTGCAATTTTTCCTTACTGAAATATTCAATAAATATGTGATGATTTTATGTAATTTTCAATTGACATGTATTAGAGAAAATTTGTGCACATTTTAATCCCAAAACCAATGTCAAACAATGTTAATCACAAAAGCCACGCAATTGTAAGAAAGCTTGAGTATGAAGTTGCAATTTCACCATAATAAAATAATCATAAATCAATATTCCTCTTCTGGCAATGGCATGAAATGTAATTACTAATTAGAACAAAAGCAGAGGATTTTACCTCTCTCCTCCTCGCGATCGAGAGAGAGGTTCAATTGAGGAGAGAATCCCACAGGAGGTTGGCTGAAGTGAGGTCGTCACGGTGGTGGCAGCGGTACGTCGAGAGGTGGCCGGAGCCGGCCTACCAGAGGAGAAAGGTGACGGCGGTGAAGAGGCTGCTGCTACCGTGTGTGAGGCAGGTGTGCAGCTGTTGAGGCATGCGGCTACTGAGGCATGCGGGCGTGAGTTGGAGCGCCGCAGGGTGCGCACGGAAGTGGGCGTGCGTTCTGCAGGCGCATGGTGAAGCGTTGCAGGGAGGCGCGGGTGCTGCTGTGCGCTAGAGGTGCACTGGAGGTGCGTTGGAGGAGGTTAGCAGGGGCGTTGAAGGAGCGGGCGCACGTTCTGCAGGCTGGGGAGCACGTTGAGGGCGTGTGTTCTGCAGGTTGCTAGGAGGGCGTGGAAGTGGGTGCGCGGAGGTGCTGAGCAGCTGCTGCTGCTGCTGAAGTCACGTAGATGCACACAGGGAGGCGCACGGAGGTGGGCGTTGCAGGGAGTAGGTGCGGGCGTGGGCGCTGGGAACTGTGGTGTGCGGTGAAGATTGCAGTGGCGCGGGGATGAGAGGTTTTGGAGAGGAAACAAAACATAAGAAATAAAAAGAAGACGGAAGAAGATATGGGAGTTTAGACGTCTGGGATCATTCCCAGACGTCTTAACTAGTGCGGGGAGATGAAATTGAGGCGGCTGCAGTGGTGGATGTTGGTGATGACGGTGAGGGTGGTGCATGCTGAGGTGCTTACAGTAATGTAGACGAGCTCCAGATGGCGGTGTGGCCTGTCACGCCACACGCCCACGGTGATGGAGGCTCGTCGCCACGGTTGAGGCCGGTGGTTGTGGAACGGAGGAGAGATCAACTCTCTGCACAGTGGTGGGTCGGGGATGGTGGCCTGTCCCGCATGGCAGCTCTCCCTCCTCCTTTTGTAGCCATAGCCTTCGTTTCAAATTCAAAATGGTGTAGCGTAAATGTGATGTGCAGGAGGACGAGGCGGAGCTGAAGCCGGAGGAGTTACCTGTGCAAAGGAAAAAAAAAGAATAAAATATTATGGTTATTTATGCATAAGCCCTTAACTTCTATGTTAAATTAAAATAATGCATGCAATGCACCTGATTAGTTAACTAATTAAATGAATGCAATTCTAAGTTAATTCTAAATGCATTTAGTTATGAATGCAATGCATGAATTATGTAATTAAATCAGAAATATGAATTAATCTTTTTACATCCTAATGCATGCTAAATACATGTTAGAATTAACTTAATGTCTAGGCACTTAAATACTTAAATAGCCCACAAAATGGGCTAATCACGCTCAGTCCCTGTTGCGCAAGGAGCAATCCCGTAATCACCAAACTTGGCATTTGAGGCCTATGTCCTACCACAACGGTACCAAGAGGCCCAACTGCCTTACCAAGGGCAGAGTCTTATCCCTCGTGATGGTCGGCCATCGTTCGCAAAGGGTGATGATCGCCTCACGCCCTCACCCGACAACTCGCCTCAGGGGAATGGTAGGGACCAGACGTCAACCTGGTAAGCCATCTCTTAAGGTCAGTGCAAACTTGGACAAATGCGTCCGACGTTCCTTGTATTGTCGCGTCTTCAAGTCGGCAAGCCACCTGTTAAGGTTAATGCGAACTCAGACAGACGCGTCCGACGTTCCTTGTATTGCTGCCTCTCTAGTCCGGCAAGCCACCTCTTAAGGTCAGTGCGAACTCGGACGGACGCGTCCGATGTTCCTTGTATTGCTGCCTCTCTAGTCTGGCAAGCCATCTCTTAAGGTTGGCGCAAACTTGAACGGACGTGTTCGACATTCCTTATATTGTCGCCTCTTCAGGCTGGCAAGCCACCTCCTAAGGTCGGTGGGAACTCGAACGGATGCATCCGACGTTCCTTCTATTGCCGCCTCTCTAGGTTGGCAAGCTACCACTTAAGGTCGGCATGAACTCGAATGAACGCGTCCGACATTCCCTATATGACGCCTCTTAAGGCTGGTAGGCCACCTTTTAAGGCTGGCATGAACTCAGACGGACGTGCCCGACGTTCCCTATATGCCGCCTCTTAAAGTCAGCGCAAACTCAAACGGACGCGTCCGACGTTCTCGATATGCCTCCTCTTAAGGCCGGCAAGCCACCTCTTAAGGTCAGTGTGAACTTGGACGAAGCATCCGAGGTTCCCCATATACCACCTCTTAAGGTCGGCAAGCCGCCTCTTAAGGTCGGCTCGAACTCAGACGGATGCATTTGACGTTCCTTATTTGCCGCCTCTTCAAGCCAGCAAGCTGCCTTTTAAGGTTAGTGCAAACTCGGACAGGCGCATTTGACGTTCCTTATATTGCCTTAACTCCTGGTTGGCAAGCTACCTCTTAAGGTCGACGCGAACTAAGATGGATGCGTCCAACATTCCCTATATGCCGCCTCTTAAGGTCGGTACGAACTCAGACGGACGCATCCGTTGTTCCCAATATGCCACATCTTAAGGCCAATAAGCTGCCCCTTAAGGTCGACGCGAACTCGGATGGACGCATCTGACGTTCCCGATATGTCTCCACTTAAGGCAGGCAAGCCACCTCTTAAGGTCGACGCGAACTCGGACGAATGAGTCCGACGTTCCCTATATTGCTGCCTTTTAAGGACAGCAGGCCACCTCTTAAGGTTGACGCGAACTCGGACAGGGGCATTCGACGTTCGCTATGTTGCCATTTCGCAAGGCCGGCAAGCCACCTCTTAGGGTTGGCGCAAACTAGGACGAGCCCGCTCGACATTCCCTTACACCACCACCTATTCAGTCTGGCAGGTCATCTCTCCAGGATGGCTGGGGTTCGGACAGACCTGCCCAGCAATCTAGAGAATTGCCGCCTCTTAAGGTAGGCAAAGCCACTCCCGACGGCTAACAGGAATTCAAACAAAGGCACCTATGCCTCGCTCATCAGTTGAAAAATGGCAGAACTATGGCCCTCAGGTCCCGTGTTCCAATAACTACGATGCCAGCTCCTCGGGCCAGTAAGGACTCGGGCCCATGCGCCCTTGGGTTCCATACACCGCCTGCCGGCAAAGTCTTGGCTGCCCCACCCTCAAAGTCATCCACCCACCGGAGCAGATGATGGGGGTTTGGGTTGCCTCGCCCAACGACTACTATACCGGTCACCAAGGCCAGTAGAGATCGGGACCCTAGCACCCCATCTTTCGTGAGACATAATGTCTCATAATGCCAATAAACACGAGCTCGGGTCCCTGCGCCCCAAACATCGATTGGCGCACCTTCAAACTTTTGGCAGAAATAGTCTAGACGCCCCCTTCAAGGCTGGCTTGTTGCCACTTTCCAAGGTCGGCTCCCCTTCATTTCCACCTACTAAGGAAGGCTCTAGGTGAGGATCACCTTCAAGGGCTAACCCATGCAAAATTCCCCCTGCGCTAGCCCTATCCGGGGGCATAGCCGGGCGAGCAGGTGCCTGACGGTATCACACCTCGTGGTCACGATGATAGAATCGCTCCTCGTCCACGTACAATGAGGACGAACCTAGTAGCAGAATGGCCGCATCCAGAAAATGGCCAAGTCGCCAACCACCTTCACGGAATTGGTAGGGCAGCTGACAACCAACTTCCAGACCCTCGCCTCTGCAGAGAGGCCGAGGTGATGGATCGCAATCCAACACCCGGGTCCAAGCCAACCCTTATAGGAATTCGACTAGGCTCTTTAGCCTTGGTCACTCGGTTCTACCCTGATGACATCGCCTAGCTCGTCCAGGAAAATAATCTCCAGAGGGAAGTGGTGGTCCCAAATAGGGTACATGCACAAGCTCCACTAGCAAAGCCTGCCTCGAGGCTCCCTTGTCAAGGATAGACGTCTAGGCGCTCCTGCATTGGGCTCTTTTGCCTAACTCCCAAGCAGGACGCGCAGCGAGTACCGCCAAAGTAGGCCTTATCCCATCCAAGGGGTTTCCCAAGAAGTCCAACTGGATACCCCCAGAAGGAGAGGCATGTCCTAGTAAGAGAAGCCCCAAGTCCCCTCGGTCCTCAACAAAAGGACAGGGGGATAGCATCACCAAGGTGGCTTAAGCCCCTTCGCTCCCGGGCACCAAGAAGAAGGGCCTAAGTGACACGGGCGGAGCTCGAGTACTTGCCGAACCCTACCCTAGCAAATCCCGTCAACGGCTGACTCTAGGAAAACTCAATGGATCAGGGCATCTCGCTTGAAAGCTATCAAGGTAGAATGTGGTCGCTGACCATTTATCTCATCTTCCTTCTTCAATCATTGACCCTTCCGGACCTATCACAGAGGATTTTCCGGATGAGCATCGCTTAACAGTCGATACAGAACTTCCTTGGTATGCTGATATGGTGAACTATTTGGCATCTTATCAGATTCCACCTAATTGGCCAAGGGCCAAGAAGGACAAATTACTTTCAGATGCCAAATACTTTACTTGGGAAGATCCATACCTATTTTGCCTTGGAGCTGATCAAATCATCAGAAGATGTGTTCCGGAATCAGAGATCAATGGCATTTTGTCCGTTTGCCACAACCAACCCTGCAGTGGTCACTTCTTTGGACACAAAACCGTAGCAAAAGTCCTCCTGTGTGGATTCTATTGGCTCATGATTTTCAAAGATGCACACAACTATTGTAAGGCAAGCACTCACTACTAGACTTTAGGCAACATGAGCCATCATGACATGATGCCTTTACAGCAGGTTCTCGTGTGCGAAATCTTCGACATCTGGGGGATTGATTTCATAGGCCCCTTCCCAAAATCCAATGGTCTCAAGTACATTCTCCTAGCTATGGACTACGTGTCCAAATGGATCGAAGCCATCCCAACCCGAACCAATGATCATAAAGTCATGATAAAATTCGTTCATCAACACATCTTTTCTCAGTTCAGTGTTCCATGAGCTATCATCTCTGATGAAAAAGTATGGGGTATCGCATCGTACTTTGCAAATGTGCACGTCCAGTTGCTGATGAAAAAGTATGGGGTATCGCATCGTACTTTGACTCTGTATCATCCCCAGACTAATGGATTGGTTGAACTATCAAATCGAGAGATCAAGAAGATCCTTTAGGTCACTGTTTGGCCTGACAGGAAGGATTGGTCTGCCCGCCTTTCGGAAGTCTTGTGGGCCTATAGGATCGCCCATAAGACCTAGTTAGGAATGTCTCTCTTAAGACTCGTGTACGGGAAGGCATGTCACATCCTTGTAGAAATGGAGGATAAAGCCTACTGGACAGTACGGAAGTGCAATCTGGATTTTATGAAGGCTAGAGTCCATCGCCAGTTGCAAATGAGCGAGATTGAAGAACTACACAATGACGTGTATGAGAACTAGCGAATCCACAAAGAGCGGGTCAAAGCCATCCATGATAGGCACATTTCGCGAAAATCTTTCCATCCCATTCAAAAAGTATTACTCTTTGATGCCAAACTCAAGCTCTTCCCAGGAAAACTCAGATCAAAATGGACTAGACCATTCCTTGTGAGATGAGTGTTTGGAAATGGAGCTGTCGAAATCAGCGAACTCAACCACGATTTAGAACCACTTTTCGTGAACGATCAGAGGCTCAAACTGTTCGTCGAACTCACTCAAATCTAGCTGTAATATCATTTGATCTCTATTCTCCCTGAGCTACATTGTGCCTAGTTGATGGCGTTAAACTTAGCGCTTAACGGGAGGCAACCCATCATTTTTTGAAAAAATTGAAATCCTTGTGACCTATTTCTTTGTTGAAATCATATTGCACTTTAGGGTTCGTCTGTTAGAACAACCGACTCCACCTTTAATAATTGTATCAGAGCTAGAAATCGTATGCAACAATCTTTCCGACCTATTCACCACACACCTGTTCTAATGTATGAACTAAGTAAAACTCGAACCCACCTAATTTACAATGAGGGCATTGCAAATCTTAGGCATGGGGGGGTATTAAAGTGCAAAACGCTGTGAAAATCAATGCATGAAAGGGTTTCATAGTAAAAAAAAAGAAAAAAAAGGAGAAAAGAGGAAAGGAGAGGCCAATTTGAACTGAATGAAAAATAATTGAGGAGAAGAAAAGAAAAAAAAGGAAAGAGAAGAGAAAAAAGGAGTAAGCAAAAAGAAAAGAATGAGATAATCCCTTGAAATTGAGTGTGGAACTTACTTAACTTCTAGGTTGGATTGGATGATGAATTAAGACTTGGAAGGCTAAAACTTATGAGATTAACGACGAGTACCGATCTTAGGCTTCTTGGGTTTGTTTTAGGGCTTAAACACTCACGTATTTATTAAGATCTCGATTAGTCCTCAAGAGGTGCAGAAAAGTGCAAGGCTAATGTAATAGGTCTAAGGCATAGGGATTATTCGGCCCCGTTGCCTGCCCTTTGGTTTGCGGGACTTGGTAACCCAAGCACCCAAAATCACACACTAGTCTGGTTCAATGCGCTTAATAAAGAAATCATGCCAAAAGTGTTCTGTTACGAAAAATCATCTCGAAGATCAAGCTTAGGAGCGGCTCGACAACACAAGTTGATTGGATGAGTTCCCAGCGTGGAGAGGTGGGAAATTTCCCTCGAAGATGCATAATAACATATCGTCTCCTCAGTGCTTGTCTCCTAGGATATCTAAATATCCTACCAGGGGCATGTAAGCACCTTGTGCTGGTTTAGGTGCCATGGGCGGGATTATCCCGAAATGTTGATTGCCAGAGCCTGAATTTAGCTATAGAATGCCATGGGCGGCACTGTCCCGAAGTGTCAAAAGCCAGGGTTTTGGGGGTTGCCATGGGCGGTTCTATTCCGAAGCATCGAAAGCTAGGGACCCTTCGAGGATTAATGGTGGGGACAAAGAATCCGATACAGACAGTGTTTAGGGATAATCCAAGTTGGATCTGGGGAAATATAAAAGAAAAAGAGAGAAAACTCTCAAAATGAAAAATCCTTCTCTATCTCTCTCTTACAAAAATGCACTTGCAAACTGAACCTGGACATGTTACGTCTATGCACAGGTGCTTTAATTGCTGGGGTCAACAAACCTCTGGCAGTTTTTGCGAGCCTTAGAAACCTTCGCGGAAGACTCATGCTGAAGTTGGTCATGTCTAGATCTTGGCTAGTACTTGAGTACCTCTAGGCTATTGTTGGTGTTTTGATCTGATCTCTAGAGATGTGGCTTAGTAGGGCGTCCTGACGTTGACATCTGACCTAGAGACCTGGTTGATCTATAAGATTTTGCTAAGGGACTAGCAAAAGCTAGTCATGGGGGTATGATGGAAACACCATCATAGGTCCTAACTGGCCACTTTTAGTCAGGTTTGATGGGTAAATGCTCCTACATAGTCATCTGAGGGTTATAATTCCATAATATTCTGATTTGAGAAGAAAATAGGAAATTAGAGTTAATTATGCAATTTTAACAGCATATCATGAACACAGAATAACCACGGGGTTTGTCAGGGGTAAATTGAAGGTCAAATGAACATTTAAGTCTAATAAGTGGATCCATATAGACTGAAATGGGGTTTCATACATTTCGAGAACCGAATCACAACATAAAACCCTATTTTCAGACTTGCTTGAATTAAAGAGGTTCTAGCCAAGATAAAATTCATATAAACACCCTAAAATTAATAAAAAAATATTCTAAGAGGTTTTTTTATCCTTTGTTTGACCATCTGAATCTATTTTGACCTTGAACAGTGTCAGACGAAAGTTTACCCTAATTTGGATTTTTATGCAAATTTCCTAGTCAAACTTGGTCAAAATTGAAATCATACTTCACCATTAGATTTATTGGGTTCAAATTAGGTTTGTACCAAAATTTGGATCGAATCAGAATCCATCTTGACCTAGTTTGCAATTTAGCCCTTCAAAACTCTATTTCTTACATTTAGCCCCTCAAATTTTGAAATCTTTACATTTAGCCCCATAACTTCTCATTGTTCTCTTCAAAATGGTCCCTGCTGCCATTAACAGTGTGAAACCAAAGCAACTGACCTTCAATCTAGGATTTCTCCCTGATTTCTTGACCAAATTCCTCCAAAATTGGAGGGATTGATCTTGAGAGAGCCCTTTATCACATAAACCAAATATGGGACCTTGATTTGCACTGTAGAGTTCGTGCAAACTCCAAGAATTTAGGGATCTTCTCCGAAACTTCGAGCTCTCCGAGTTTCTTCCCTTGTTTAGAGCTTGCCCCAAGGCCTTTAAAAGGTTCCCTCTCGCAAGGCCTTACTCCTTAGCGAGTTTTTGGCCTAGAAAGCCCCTTCTTCCTCTACCTCCAGCTAGTTCCGAGCTCGTCTCCGGCGACCCACTTCCTCTGGCTTGCTTGCCCGCTGCCACATACAATAGGCAGTGGGGAACACTTCCTCTCTTCATTCTGCGCCTTGCCATACCTGCAAGGAGCTCTTCAGCCCCTTCCTCATCACCGTCCTCATCTTTGGAGCATCTTCATCTCTGGCGTCGGCCAATCATAGCCGACGTCGCCTCCACACTCTCTTTGTCCGCCACTACCCCTCTTCGACTCCTCCCCTTCCCCTGACTCTCTTTACACCTTTAGACTATAGGTTCGCTCACCCATACGCACGTTCCACCTTCGCCTTCCTCAACGTCGGCATACCTCTGGTGACCTCGCACACCTACTCCACTGCGTCAACCGCCTTGCCACCACTCCCAAAAGCATCACCACAGTCTCTCGATCAGAAGCCCTAACCTCGCTAGGGCTATTGATCGCTCCACCTCTTTCCAAACACCCTCACCTTCACACACCTTCTTCGCCATCGCCATGCATGCACACACGCTCGCACCACCCACCACCAGCACTAGCATGTTCGCCTCTACCAGGCGATCCTCCTGAGCTATTTTGATGAGGCCGAGAGGCTGTCTTTTGCTTTTCAGGTGAACATTGGAGCTCTACCGTTGCCACCTCCTTCTCCAGATTCGTCCGCCATCTCCCAACTGTGTTCATTCGCTATGAATTCTAGGTGTCATGGAACATCCCCAGAAGTCTTCCCAGGCCCTCAATTGCAGCTGTAGGGGTCATCTTCCACCCCAATCAGAGGCAACAGTAGTTGCTGCTATGTGAAGGAAGAAGCTGATCTCTATAGTCCCACATCGTTAGTGGGAGCGCCCGCGACTGCATATAAGAGGATTTTGTGCTTTGGGCTTGTCCCCTCCGAGAGCACAGGTGTGAGGTCCCTTCATGCCCTTACGCAGTCGCGTTCATACGCACTTGTCCATGCCCTTGCCTGCTCTCACACCTCGCAGGTTTGGGTGGTGGATCCGTTTACCCAGATACCAGGGGGTGGTCTTTCAGAGTTGAGAAAAGAGAAAGAGAATCAGACAGAGGGCGGCGGGTGTTTAAGTGAATTCATCGTTGTTTAAGAAATGCGTCGTAGTATAGGACAAATGCACTCAAATCATTTAAATTTATAACTCTGATTCAGAAAGAGGTCGAGGTCGAACATAGGGAGTAAGTAATAATAATTTAATCTCACCAATCACAATAAATATAAGCAATTATAATCAAAACTTGATTCAGAATAACTCAAAATGATATAAAGATGAAATTAAGTATTTCAATGCAAAATGAATGAGTTAAAATAGATATTTAAATCACCAATTAACCCTTTGAATGTTAAGCTCAAATATCTTAACTATATCAACAGTAATTATCAATCAAATAACACACGTTAACCAATATCTCAATAGTATACTGAACCAAGGCACCAGGCAGATGTCAATCTTCTCAGAATAGAAGCAAAGGCCTATTCTCTTCTTCCTTCCTTCTTCCTTCGTGCCTTAAGGGAAAGGCACCACGGTACAGTAACACAGAGGCAAAGGCCTCTCAAATTTGCTAAGTGTAGAGAGCGGCAAAGGGCAACCCCCCTCTCTCTCTTTCCTTCTCCTCTTTCACTCAGAAACCTAGGGTTAGCAAGGTTATCGGGCGGGTAACCGGTCTAGAACAGTGTCTAGAATGCAGGCCTACGGGTGTGGTCGTAGGCGATCAATGGAGTTGGCGGGCAATCGGGTCGTGAGGGTGAAGGGGACCCGACCCCTATGACTTGGGTGAGGGGTCAGGGGAAGGAATTCCCTTTATTTCACACAGACAGCTCCTGCGTCCTCGATGTGGGACTATCTGATCTCTCCTTTGTCGCAGTGTAGCAGCAGCTGAAGGTGGTTCCAATTGAGGTCGAGGATGAGGCTACTGGATCTAATTGAGTGCCTACAGTGGAATCTGGAGGTCAACCTCAATGCTTGGGAATGTAGCCTGGAGCAGTTGTGGTCGGAGGACTGAAGGCGTAGTCGGAGGAGTTGAGGTGGCGATGGAGGTCCGACGAAGTACTTGAAAGCTCGAACACGTCATTGTAGCCAAGTCAAATAGGCTCAGAAGGATCGTCGTGGAAAAACAAGTGCGATGGTGGGTGCAGTGTGCAGTGCGAGTGAAGGTGGAGACCTGATGACCTGGAGACAGTGAAGCGGAGGTGCTTGAGTTCGAGGAGGTGTTTTGGTGGGTGAAAGCCCAAATTATGAGAGGGCTTTTAACGGGGGTGGTGCGGTGAAGCTCATGGAGGTGGTGGCGAGGTGTTTCGTGGAGTGTAGTAGTCTGGGGGCTACGTCGGAGCGTCGCCAGATGCGAGGAAGATGATGGTGCAGTGGGTGGTGCGGTGGTCGTGCGTGTGTTGTGAGTGTGGGGAAATAGAATAGAGGGAGAGAGGAATGTATAGAGGAACTTAGGAGCGAAGGGGGCGGATGGGAAGCGCCAGCATTAGCAAGCCAGAGCCGAAGAAGATGAGGAGGTCTGGTGAGTTGGTGCGGCGACGAGGAGGAGGAAGAGTGCTCCTACTGTGGCTGGCGAGGAGCGGAGTCGACGGAGGAAGGTAGAGGGTCATCCAATTTGATTGTTGGACGGTCGGAAGAGGAGGACGGAGAGGGGTCACCAGAGCAAGCTATGGAGGTGGCCGGAGAGGGAAGAGAGAAGGTTTTCTCTGACCAAAACTTATTAAGGAGCACGGTTAGAAGACCTAGGGGCTTTTATAGAGCTCAGGCAGGCTCTCAGGCTTGGAAACAAGCTTGAAAAGCTAGAGAAATCAGGGAGGAAGATCCCTAAAATTCTAAGGATTCACATGAGTTTCTTGGGTGGATTTAGGATATAGAATTAGGTTTAGATGATTAGGGATGACCTCAAGATCATCCCTTCCAATTTTGGAAGGGATTGATCGAGAAATCAGGGAGATATCCCTGATTGAAGCTCGGCACGTTTGGGTTCACACCTACCATGGAGACAGGGACGCATTTGAAGAAAATGAAGAGATGTTAGGTAATTGATGATTCGCGATGAGATCGTGTTTTAAAGAGATATTCGCTGTAGTATATTTGAAATTACCGCAAAAAATGATTATCAATTTTATTACTCGAAATTCAAAAACTTCCGAGGTCGAACTCAGGGAGCAAATTGGTATTTTAGAAGCAAAATCACAATTCTCAAAATATTATTTTTAACAAGGATATAAGTGAAAGTTCATATATAAGAAAACTAAAGAGAAAATAGCAATGGAAGAGGAAGTTGAATGGCTTTTCTCTTTCTTGCTTTTCTTTCTCTTCTTGGCCACACCTGTTTCCTTCTCTCTTTCTCTGTCTTTCTTTTCTCGGATGTCTGATTCTGTGAATCAGACGGCTTACCTGGCAACTGCTACAGTGCTCTTCTTTTTCTTTTCTTCTTCACTTGGCTTTCCACCTTGGCTTCTTCTTCTCTTCTTGAGATACTGCGCCTCCTCCTTGCCTTCTTCCTCTGCACCTTCTTCTTTCTTCTTCTCTCTTCTTCTCTTTCTCTGTGGCTGCCTCTCTTCTTCTCCTACTTCTCTCTGCTGCGCCTCTTCTTCTTCTTCAAGTCCTTCCTTCTCCTTCAGCTGCTCCTCTTCTTCTTCTTCACTTGGCTGCTTCTTTCTTCTGCTCCTGCTTCTTTCTTTTTCTTCAGCTGCGCCTTCTCCTTCCTTCAGCTGCTCCTCTTCTTCTCTTCCTCTTCCCCGCAGTTGCTTCCTTCTCCTCCTTCTTCCTTGCACAGCACAGAGAAGCAAAACCTACCCCTACCTGTTGGTGCTAGAGCACCACGATCATTTGTTTTGATGATAACAAAACACGTGTTATTTAACATTTGCAATTTTAGTCCTAGATTTCAGGTCAATTGCAAATGTGGACGTGTTTAGACGGAACTCGAGCTCGCATCCAGGATGGATTGGAGGAGCTTAATGAAGAACAGAGGAGGTTCGCGTGGAGCGACAGATTGAAGATAGAAGACAAGAAGAATAGGATAGATTCTTTTTAATCCTTTCTTGTATCTCTTGTCTTTATTTTCTTGCTCTTTTTATTTTCCTTAGAATATTGTTAAAGAGCCTCAAAGTACCCTAACAGTAGTCCTAGGAACACCGGCACAACCCTAGGATACTTAGGTTTTCTGTAGAATACTTAGAAAACCAATATAGGGTTCAAACAGCACTTACAGACATCTAATTCCAAAATCAGACGTCTGATAAAGTATTTTAAGACGTCTGATATCTGTTAGGCTGGATATAGTTAGTTCTGTCTGATGAAATCAGACGTCTAGACCTTAGACCAGACGTCGAAGGAGACGTCTGATGGATTTGCCAGACGTCCAATTAGTGGACCGTTGGCTAGCTTTGCAAACACTGAAGAATATGACTGTTAGAGCCTTATCAGACGTCCATAGGACTTACCAGACGTCTGATAATTGACCGTTTTACCTCGGCTGACCCAAAATCTCTTCTCAGAGATTTTCTAGCTGTTGCAACGTTTGGAAAATCCATTCCCACAGTAAAAGTTGATTTCCAGACGTCCAGACATAGTGCCAGACGTCCTATATGTCGTCTGATGGACTTGCGCAAAAACCCTGTTTAGATCTGATTCAAGTCAGGAGGAAACCCGCATAGAATCAGACATCTGACCTTTAAATCAGACGTCTTAAAGTGGCCTTCCAGACGTCTGATGAAAGAGTTAGACGTCTGATTACCCTGTCAAGCGCAATCATTGTCCTGATTTCGGCCTGATTCTCTTGGGCTTTGTTCCCAACGGCTATAGAACCTTTCCTAAGCCTTCCAAAGCCTTCCTAAGGCCTCTATAAATAGAGGGGAGCCTTTGACACACAAGAGATACACTAAGAGAAGCACAAGACACATTTAAGCAACATAGTTCCACTCTCTTGTGTCCTAGCTAGCTCTTGCTCTCCAAGCTCAAGCTCCATTCTCTTGAGAGCATCAAGCTTCGCGCACCCGCTCTCCCACCGTTGTCTACGAGAGCGACATTACGCCATTGCGTGGCACACGCATCGCGTCATCAACTCGACGCACTCCTTGCAAAGGGGAGTTTCCTATTTCCTATAGAAGCTAGGTTTAAATTCCTTTGTTGGCTCTATAGGATTACTTGTTTTATTTTATCTTTGTCCTTTGGTTGGGTATTCGCTTTGCGAATTCCCGTCTCCTTCGTGGGACAAAATCCTTCTCGTGGAGAGAAGGGGTTGAGGAACGCTACCCTCGTACTTGTAGTATGGTTGTACTGAGGTTGAATCACCCTCGTTTTAAAGTGATTCGGTTAGTGGATTTTATCAACTAGGTTGATCGGAAAATCCTAACTCAAGAGGGTTAGGTGGTGGTTTTCACCCGGTTTGGGTTTCCACTTAAAAATACCTGTGTACTTGTGTGTTTGTTTATTTTGTGAGATTGTATATTTCATTTCCGCATTTTTTACGTCACACTGATCTCACCCCCTCCAAGTAGGGAACCTTCACTACCCTCCCTGCGTCTCTCTCTCTCTCTCTATTTCGCTCTTAGGACTGCTCTCCCAGAGCCTTTCTTGGGTAAAAGGGTCGGGTCAGCACACCCGGGACGAAGCCCACCAACGTGTGTGGTGGGCGAGGAGTGCACGGGTAGTTGGGTCAGGCAGCTAGGTCCGCGGAGGAGTGAGCGCGGACGAGGCGAGTGAGTGGGGGAGGGGACCTCTCCCCGTGTTTGGAGGCAACGAAGGAGAAACACGAAAACAATTTAAATCGCTCACCAACGCTGAAAACTACCGAGGTGGGACTAAAGTCCCACTCGCTTCACACGCCTGCAGGGAGAGCACCTGCCTAATTGCTGCTGCTGTGGTCGATGAAGCCTTTGATTGCTAGGTGCGAAAGAGTCGTGGGATGCTTCCGCGTACCTGAGACTCGATCTCCTGGAGCGGGGCGACTTGGAGCGAGCTTGCAAGCAAGCTTTGCTCCTACTCTAATGGCGGTAGGGGGTCGGACCTGCACTTCATAAATATGGCCTTGCGACCTTGTCAAAACACTTGGGTAGCTTCGCCATGTTGAGGCAAAGGTGGTGCGATGGGTGGCGTGGCGCAGAACGACCTAGGCGTGCGTGCCTAGGTAGGACTGTGACCGTGAAAGTGCATGTGTTCGGTGGGAGTGTAGCGTGCGTGTGGCGGTCAGTGAAGGGGCGGATGATGATCAGTGGGTTATGGAGGAGGTTCTGAGGTAGGTGGCGAAGTGTGTGGGTGAGTGGAGCGATGGTTGCGCCTTCGCCGGTGGTCTGCCGGAGATGAGGGAGATGGAGGTGATTGGTGGTTGTCGAGGGGGGTTTTGTGAAATAAAATGAGGGAAAATAGAAGGTAGGGAGAGAGGAACTTAACTGAGGGACTTGGACCAAAGGGCGGAGGCGAAGGGCGAGCGGCGCGTGTCTGCCGTCATTGGAGATGAAGGCCCTGAGATGGAGAGGCAGCGACAACAAGGAGGTCAGAGAGCCTCGCGTGGGTATGGCGCGATGCAGAGGAGTGAGGCAGAGATGGCTCTGCCACTGGTACGGTGGCAGAGCGACGAGAAGAGGGCGGGAGAGTCGCCGAAGCCTGCGGGCAGTTGGCCGGAGGAGGAGACGAATTTGAGGGGATTTCTTCGGCCAAATCAAGCTTGGAAGGTGCGGAATGATCTTGGCTTGCTTAAATAGGCACGGACAGGAGGTTATTCGCAAGGAAGTAGCCAAAAAGTCGTCACCGAGGGCATGGCTGGAGGGGAACCCATACCTCTCGAGCGTTCGCACGAGAGGTATGGGGCGATTCAGGGCATGGGGAGTTGCTCATGTGGTAGGAGGTGTCGCAGAGGACTCCCCTTTCAAATCTGGGAGCACCTCCCCATGGAAACGAGGAGAAAACCTACTCGCAAAGTTGTTGGCAGTATGGGTCCCCGCTGCAATGGCAGAGGGACCACAATGAAGAAAGTGACGAAGAAGTTGAGGGGGTCTTCGCAAGGCTTTTCAAAAGTTAGGGGCCAAAATGTAATTGGGTGGATTGTTTCAAAAAAAAAAAATTGGGTGGATCATTTTTGCAAAGTAGGTCAAGATGTCCTTTCCTTAGGTCCAAATTTTGGTATAAATCTAATTTGGACCTAAGGAATCTAATGGTGAAGTTGGATTTTAGGTTTGACCACGTTTGACTAGACATTTTGCAAAAAAAATCTAAATTAGGTCAAATATTGGGCATGGACCCCAATTTAGGTCAAAATAGGATCCAAAGGCCAAATTGAAGGTTTTGAACCATAGGGGATATTTTTCCATGAATTTTAGAGGGTTTGGTTGATTTTTATCCTACCTGAAACCTTGTGAATTAAAGTGGGTTTGTTTTATGATTAAGAATGTCATTTAATTCTTAAATTTCACAATAACCCTTTTCTTACGGAACCATCTCACTTTTTCCATTATTAAGTTCAATTGACCTTTGTCTAGACCCTTAGAAATCCGTTGATGCACTGCAATGGTAAAATTGCAGTTTTACCCCTTGTTTCATGTTCTCTTCCCAGATTAGTGATCCCTTGAATTAAGCCTTTCTTTTGGTTATGTAGGAGCTTTTGTTCACTTTGTTAGGTCAAAATATGCTAGTTAGGGCTCATGATGAGGTTCTCATCATTAGGGGCCTTTTTGCAATGATTTCAAAAGTTAGGGTTGTGAATGAAAGAGAAAGAGTCAGACTAGACCAAAATGCAAACTAGATCAAGATGGACTTTGATTGGGTCCAAATTTTGGTACAAACCTAATTTTGACCCAAAAAATCTGATGGTGAAGTCATATTTTAGTTTTGGCCAAGTTTGATTGGGCAATTTGCACAGAAACCTAAATTAGGACAACTTTCTATCTGAGACTCTATTTTAGGTAAAAATGGGTTCCAAAGGTCAAATCAAGGGTACCAAACTTTATAGAATATTTTTCTATGATTTTTAGAAAGTTTAGATATAATTTATCCTATCCATAACCTCTGTTATTTAAGTAGGCCTGAAATTAGGATTTTGGGTTACTATTAATTCTTGAAATGCGTGAAAACCCGTTTCTATCTGTATGAACCCACTTATTTGACTTTAATGCTCTTGTGACCTTTAATTCACCCCTAACCAACCCCTTAGTGATTCTTTGATTATTATTTGCTGTTAAAATTACAGAATTAACCATAGTTTCTTGTTCTCTTCTTAAAACACAATATGGTGGAGATATAACCCTCAGATGAATGTGTAGGAGCTTTTATCTTTTATTCCAGACTAAAATGGGCTAGTTAAGGCCTATGATGGTGTTCCCATCATACCCCCATGCCTAGCTTTTGCTTGTTCCTTAACAAATATCCTATGGATCAAACTAGGTCATTAGGTCGGATGTAATCGTCAAGGTGCCTTACTAAGCTGCTTCTTTAGAAATCGGATCAGAGTACCAACAATAGGCCTTGAGGTACTCAAGTATCAACCAAGATCCAAACCTAATCGGCTTCAGCCTAAGTTTGCTGCGAAGGTTTCTAAGGCCCGTTGTAAGGACCTGTTACTTTTTAATCTTTTAAGATGTTTGGAGTTTCAGTCAGATGTCTGTCCAAAGGTCTGGACACATTCTCAGACGTCTGAAAGTGAAATTTTTTGTATTGCGCCTTACGCTCTGCGCATAGGCGACGCGCAGAGACCCGCTCTCACCTTTGCCCTCACCCTGTAAAACCCTAAACCCTCTTAAATATACCCCCCTCCTTTCTCCTCTCCACTCCATACACCACAGCCACCACCACCTTCAGTTTCTTGTGCGAGTGCGACGAGAGGGGGCAAGCGAGGGAGAACGAGGGAGAGGAAGGAGGAAAGAATGGAAGGTCAGAGGACCTTCGGGAGCTCGACGGAGCTCGCACGGCTGATGCGCGGGCGTGCGCGCGAGGAGGAGAGGGCTCGGGGAGGCGGCCTCCCGACCCTCTACAGCGGCTAGAGTTACTGTGGCGCATGGCGAGTGAGCGGAGCGAGCTGTGAGGAGTTTCTGATATTGGGATTTTTCTAGTATCAGACGTCTGGAGAGTCGACCAGACGACCGTGGCGGCAGCTGGACGTCCCGGTCTGAGACCAAACATCTGAAAGCACTTATATAGCAAGGTACGTTCCTTTTCGCGGTTATGGCCATGCAGGCCTCACCGTATGAGCAGGTCTACCCTGATTTGGACTTGCGGTTTCGTACACAGGTAAAGGCCTTGGGAAGGTGCACAGAACTCTTTTCCACGTGTTTTTGGATGTCTGATCACGTCACCAGAAGTCTGGAGGTGCGTCCAGATGACCGGAGGCATTGTCCGACTTCTGGAATTGCCTTCAGACGATCGCAGAGAAGGTCTGGACATCTGAGGATACTGCAGGAACATAAGGTAAGATCTGACGCCTTTTAAGACGTCAGGGATTATTCCTAGACATCTAATTTTGAACAGTAGGCACATTTTTGACTTGTTTAGGGTCCGATCGGGGTTCGTTTTACGCAAACGAAATACCTGTACTTTCCTCTCGAGTTCCTCTAAGTACTAGAGTCTGTTTTACATTGTTCTGAACTCTCTTTTTGTGATGTATTCCTTGGTATAGGGTTTCAGCCTACGGTGCATTTGGGGCTCGCAGAGATGTCTGGGTCTGCTGTTCCAGCCCCCTTTACTCCTATGTTTCTTGGTAGAGTGGTTTAATTCCATTAATATATTTAAATAAGAATGTGCTTGTGGAAATAGCCGAATGAAACCCTAGGATGTGGCATGAACCCTAGGGTAGAGAAATGAATGAGCCTGTTTATACTGTATGGTTCACTTGCATGTGTGATTAAGATAAATTGCTAGTAAATGCCTGTATTATAATTACGAGCTGCCTGTATACGGATGAGAAACGAATTATGAAAGATGAGATCTGGATCGGGATAAATGAGGTGAACATGAGCATGAACCCCACGGGGAATTAGGTGTAGAACTCCTGCGGATAGATGGAAACCTGGAATGTAGACGGGAAGTATGCTGGCCCTTGAGTACGTGGTACCAAGGAGAGCAACTGTCCCCTTTTGTGTAGAGTGGAGCTAGCCTCCCTTGGGTTGAGACCCGGGATTAGGATTGGCCACTTTACACCGACTCTTGTTGGCCCTCGCGTACGTGGGATTGAGGCGAGCTACTAGTGTAGGGAGGGAGCTAGCCTCCCCACGGGGCCCGAGGTTCAGCTAGCCACCCTACGCCGACTTGTTAGGCCCTCTGGGAAAATCGGAGTAGTCAGACGAGGGTGTGCGGACTGTGGAGGGGCGAGACCCCTGTTCTGAGAGGGCAAGGCCCTATATTGTTCCGTGTTGTACCTTGGGCGTACCCGTTAGTGGAAACGACTGACCACGTGTCGGTGCGGAGTAGCTACTTGTGCGCTTATCACGCATGCTGTAGTCACCGCTACGTCTTGACAGTGACCTCGGGGTGGTTGACTAGGTGAAGGACTACCACGGGGAACTCTCCCGGCCAGGAGAGCACCACGTGTACCTTCTACTCTGCGGAAAAGACTGCAATCAAGATCGTTCCCACGAGGAACATGCAAGATCAAGAAATATCTGGATGCTTGAGAGAAATGGGTGAAACGGAAATATATAAAATAGATAAATATAAATGAGAATTTAACATTATGCTTTTACTGTTTTGTACTTAGATAATGTAGATACCACTCTACTCAACGTTCGCTGACTCTGTCTTTTCATAACACTGTTCAGGACCAGGAGTTAAGCAGCACGAGTTTCCGGCTGCGGAGGGTGCTGGGCCTAGTCGAGTCCAACCGTAGTTTTCTTCAGCACTTCCTTTTCTTTTTCTCTACTGTTGTAGTAAGTAATGGACTTTTAGTTATTGTTCTGCTACTACTGTTTACTTTTCGCTTTCCATTGTTGTTGTTGTTATGGTGGTATGTACTGAGACAACTGTTCTATTTCCTTTACTATTTTGTACGTTTATTCTGCTTAGTTATATTGCATGTGTGAATATGGTTTACTTTTTTGCTTTTGGTTATTTCTTGTTGGACGACTAGGTCTTGGATTAGTTGAGGCGAGTCGGTCTCGGGTCCTGTAGGGATCCGGGAACCAGGTTGTAACACCTGCAAAAACTACCCAGAGGTTCGTTGACCCCAGTGATTAAAGCACCCATGCATATACGTAACATGTCCAGGTTCAGTTTGCCAGTACATTTTTTGTAAGAAAGAGATAGAAGGATTTTCATTTGGAGAGTTTTCTCTCTTTTCTTTTTACTTTTCCCTAATCCAGCCTTTAATTGGCCCCAAAAACGTTTGTATCGGATTCTTTATCCCCACCATCAATCCTCAAAGGGCCTCTGGCAATCGATGCTTCGGGATAGCATTGCCCATGGTAATCCCTAGAACCCTGGCTTTTGACACTTCGGGAGAGTATCGCCCATAACGCTCTGTAGCTAAATTCAGGCCCTGGCAATTGACATTTCGGGATAATCCTCTCCATGGCACCTGAACTAGCACAAGGTGCTTACATACTCTCAGTAGGATATTTAGATATCCTAGAAGACAAGCACCGAGGAGACGATATGTTATTACACATCTTCGAGGAGAATTTCCCACCTCTCCGTGTCGAGAACAAGTCCAATCAACTTGTGTTGTTGACCTGCTCCTAAACTAGTTCTTCAAGATGATTTTTCAGAACAGAATACTTTTTAGAAGATTTTTCTTTGTTAAGCACACTGAACCAAATTAAGTGTGTGATTTTGGATGCTTAGGTTACCAAGTCCTGTAAACCAAAGGGTAGGCAACGGGGTCGAATAATCCCTAAGCCTTAGACCTACTACATTACCCTCACACTTTCCTCAACCTCTTGAGGATTAATCTGGATCTTAACAAATACTTGAGCGTTTAAACCCTAGAATAGATCCAAGAGGCCTAATGTC
The DNA here is from genome assembly GCA_037157565.1 of Thalassia testudinum. NCBI lineage: Eukaryota > Viridiplantae > Streptophyta > Magnoliopsida > Alismatales > Hydrocharitaceae > Thalassia > Thalassia testudinum. The sequence continues at coordinate 44,138,091 of JAZHRO010000030.1, forward strand.
GGTATCCACCACTAATTCCTTAAGTTTTAGCCTTCCAGGTCTTAATTCATCATCCGATCAAACTTAGAAGTTAGGTAGGTTCCATATTCAGTTTCAAAGGACTCTCTTTTTTCTTATTATCTTTTATTTGCTCCTTTTTCTTCTTTCTTTTCTTTTCCTTCCCTCTCTTTTTTATTCAGCTCAAAATGACCTCTCCCTTCCTCTCATTTTTCTCATTTTTTTTTATGAAACCCTTCCATGCATTGATTTCACAGTGTTTTGCACTTTAATACCCCCCCATACCTACAATTTGCAATGTCCTCATTATAAATTATGTGGGTTCGACTTCAAATCAGATCGTACATTAGAACATGTGTGTGGTGAACGGGTCGAAATGATTGTTGTGAACGATTTCAAGCTTCGATACAAGTATCAAAGGTGGAGTCAATTGTCTTAATAGATGAACCCTAAAGTGCAAAATGAATTCTGCCAAAGGATATGTCAGTAAGGTTTCTGGTTTTTTCAAAAGATGACAGATTACCTCCCGCTAAGCGCTAAGTTTAATGCCATCAAGTGGGCGCAATGAAGCTCAAGAAGAATGGAGATCAAAAGATACTGCAACCAAGTTTGAGTTGGTAAGTTCGACGAACGGTTTGAGTCTCTGACCATTCACAAAAAAAAGTTTAGAATCAAGGCTGAGTTTACTGATTTCGACAGCTCCATTTTCAAATACTTGTCTCACTAGAAATGGTTCAATCTATTTGGATCTGAGTTTTCCTGGGAAGAGCTTGAGTTTGGCATCAAAGAGTAGTACCTTCTGAATAGGATGGAAGGTTTTTCTTGCAATGTGCCTATTGATGAGAACCTCGTCATAAACCCTAAACTGACACCATCTAACCTTCATTTGCAAGAAAAAGCTCCTACATAACCTATAGAAAGGCTTGACTCAGAGAATTCTGAGTTTGTGAAGAAAATAGGAACTAAGGGGTAAAAATACAATTTCACCAACACAATCTGTAAACAGGGTAATTTAGGATCCAAACGTAAGTCAAAATTACCTAATAAGAAGGAAAGTGGGATGAGTTGATCTAACTAGGGCTACAGTAACTCCAAGGAATTAAATGACATCCTGTAACCCTAAAACAAACCCTCTTCAATTCACGAGGTTCGAGGCAAATAAAAAATTGAATAAACCCTCTAAAATTCATAGAAAAATAATCTCTAGGGTTTAGAACCTTCAATTTGGCCTTGGGAACCCACTTTGACCTACATTGAGAACCATGCCCAATTAATGATTTAATTTAGGTTTTTATCTAAATTGACCGGTCAAATAAGGTCTGATCTAGAAATAAATTTCACCATTATAATCCTTAGGTCACATTTAGTCAGGCATAAAAACTTGAGCCTAAGAAGAGACCTTCTTGACCGACTTTACATTTTGGTCCTCATCTATTACTTTTTGACCCTCAACTTTTGAAACCCTTGCATTTTGGCCCCTAAGTCTTCTTCGTTCTTTACAATTAGGTCCTCCCTGCGAAACCCTGAGCAGCGCCATGCTCCGACGACTTTGCGTGGAGCATGGCGCCGCGTAGGGTGAGGGAGGCCCTCTGCCCTGTCAACCGCAGGTTCCCTGCGACGTCTGCTGTCGCAGGGACACCTCCATGGTCTCTGCGGCGACCCATACCTTCCGTGCGAACGTGTGGAAGGTATGGGTCCCTACTTCGACAGTCCTCCGGCGAGGTAGGCACGTCGCCTCCCTCCGCCCACCTCTCTGCTTTCGCCTCTATAAAAGCTGCCTCCGCCTGCTGAAGAGAGTAAGCTGTTTCTGACAGAGAATACTGGTTGCTGCTCGTCTCTTGTTCTAATATTTCGTCGTAGTATAGTATAGAGAAACGGTTACCAGTTTAATACAATTTGTTACTTGGAAATGAAAGTTTTCCCGAGGTCGAACTCAGGGAGCAAACTATATTCTAGAAGTACAATGTTTCTATTACAAAAATGAGAGAGAGAGAGAGATTTGTCTTGTTGGCTTTTTCTTCTTCTCTTCTTTCTCTCGTCTTTGTCCTCTTCTTTTTCTTTTCTTCAGTTCCTCAGTCTTCTTCCTTCTTCTTCTTTCTCTTCTATTCTTTTGTTCTTCTTTCTCTTCTGTTCTTTTGTTCTTCTTTTCTTTCTTTTGCTTCCAAGATTTTCTTCTTTCTCTTCGTGTTCTGCTTCTCTCTTCTTTCTCCTTCAACTCTTTGTCTCCTTCCTTCTATTCTTTTTCTTTCTTTCTTCTTTGCCGTGCCAGCTCTCCTTTCCTTCTTCTTTTCTTTTTTTTTAGAGCGTCGTCTGATTTTTCAATCAAACGACTTAAATAGCCTCTGCTACAGTGCATCCTCCTTTCTTCTTTCTTCTGTGTCTTTCTTCTTCTTCTTCTTCTTCTTCTTCTCGCAGTCCTTCTTCTTCTGCTTTGCTTCAAGCAGCCACGGCTTTGGCTGCTTCTTCCATCTTTCTCTTCTTCTCTGCCTGCACACTCACACAGCTTGGTCAGGGCAAAACCTAATCCTACCCTCCCCCGTGTCTCTCTCTCTCAGATTTCGCTCGTAGGATAGCTCTCCCAGAGCTACCGGGTATTCGGGTTCGGGTCGCGCCCGGGTCCAGGCCCACCGGCGTGCGGTGGTGGGCGAGGAGTGCAGGTCGGGTATATGGGTCGGGCCAGGTCCGCGGGGGGGTGGTCGCGGACGAGGCCGGGTGAAGCGGGTGAGAGGGACCTCACCCCGTGTAACTGAGGCGATAAGCCTACAACACTTTTCCAATTTATGCGGGTGCGCGGCTTTCAGAGCTACCGAGGTGGGACTAAATGTCCCACCCCAAATTGGCGCTTGCAGCTGAGAGAGCTGCAGGCAATTGCGGCCGTGTGCGAGGCTTTCACCCCAGCTGCAGGCCTGGGAAGCTGCGCGGGGGCGAACCGCGCGTCCTGGAGTGCAAGCCTGGGCGAGGGCGAACCTGCAGCTGCAGGTGAAAGAAGCTCCACCTGCTCAGCAATGGCAGCGGAGGACGGGTGGCCTGATCACAGAAATACGGCCTCTCGGCCTAGTCAGAAGGTGCAGGGAGCTTCGCCGGAGTGCGGCGAAGCTCGTGCAGGTGGTGGCGAGGCGTGGGGCGGAGTACAGGGGCAGCCCTAGGTCGGACTGCGGCCGCGAGAATGGGTTTGTTCGGGGGGTCTTCAGGTAGCGTATGGCAGGGAATGAAGGGGGCGAAGCTGTGGAGTGGAGTGAGGGGAAGCTTCTGAGGTGATCGGCGAGGAGTAAGGGGGTCTGTGGCAGTGGAATGGGCTCGTCGGAGGGGGTGGTTGGAGACGGAGCAGGTGGAGGTGGAGGTTGCGTGTGGGGGTGCGAAAATGCAAATTGACAGGGGGAAAGTTGAGAGGAGGAGAAGGGGAAGCGTTTACCTACGCTCTGGACGAAGGGGGAAGGGCGGAAGCAGGCGGCAGTCGTATCGACTGTCGCCGGAGAAGAAGATGCCCAGAGAGAGGGGGTGGCGGCGAGGAGAGAGCGGGAGGGCGCGTGCTGGGTACGGCGCGACGCGGGAAGAGCGGGCGAAGGCGGCTCTGCTGCTGGTATTGCGGCAGAGCGACGAGGAGGAGGAAGAACCGCCGGAGCTGGAGGGCTTCTGCCGGAGTGGGAAGAGAGGAAAGATGGGGGTGTTTCTCCGTCAGGACCGAGCTGGTGAGTTCGGCAGACGGAGGGGCTTTTATAGAGGTGAAAGCAGAGAGGAGGGCGGAGGGAGGCGACGTGCCTCCCTCGCTGGAGGACGGCCGGAGTAGGGACCCATACCTTCCGCACGTTCGCACGGAAGGTATGGGCTGCCGCAGAGACCATGGAGGTGTCCCTGCGACAGCAGACGTCGCAGGGAACCCCCGGTTGTCTTGGTAGAGGGTCTCTCTCACCCTGCGCGACGCCATGCTCCGCGCAAAGTCGTCGGAGCATGGCGCTGCTCAGGGTTTTGCGGGGAGGACCCAAATGCAAAGAATGAAGAAGACTTAGGGGCCAAAATGCGTGGGTTTCAAAAGTTGAGGGTCAAAAAGTAATAGATGAGGACCAAAATGTAAAGTCGGTCAGGAAGGTCTCTTCTTAGGCTTAAGTTTTTGTACATGACTAACTAGGACCTAAGGATTCTAATGGTGAATTTTATTTCTAGATCAGACCTTGTTTGACCGATCAATTTATGTAAAAATTCAAATTAAGTCATTAATTGGTCATGGTTCCCAATGTAGGTCAAAATGGGTTCCTAAGGCCAAATTAAAGGTTCTAAACCCTAGAGATTATTTTTCTATGAATTTTAGAGGATTTAGTAAATTTTTTTCTTTGCCTCGAACCTCGTGAATTGAAGTGGGTTTGTTTTAGGGTTGCAGGATGTCATTTAATTCCTTGGAGTTGCTGTTGCCCTTATTGGATCAAATCATCCCACTTTCATTTTTATTAGGTTAGTTTGACCTATGTTTGGGCCCTGAGTCACCCTGTTTACTGATTACGTTGGTGAAATTGCATTTTCACCCCTTAGTTTCTGTTTTCTTCACAAACTCAGAATTTCCCTGAGTCAAGCCTTTCTATAAGTTATGTAGGAGCTTTTTCTTGCAAATCTGGTTAGATGGTGCTAGTTTAGGGTTTATAACGAGGTTCTCATCATACCCCCATCCCTAGCTTTTACTAGTCCCTTAGCAAAAACCTAAGGTTTTAACTTTTGTTCTAGACCATGATGTTTTTAACAACTTCAGATAAGTGCTTTTTCATTTGAACTTAGATTAGGTTAGAATGCTGACCATAGGCTTGAAAGGTACTCTAGTACCAACCAAGATCCAGATTTATCTAGCCTTAGCCTCAGTCTTTGGCAAAGGTTTTTAAGGCCCACAAGAACTAACCTAAGGTCTATTGGACTTTGTGGTTAAAGCACCTCGTGCTTGAAATGATTTTAGCCCTGGTTCAGTTCGCAGTGCGTTTTGTAAGAGAGAGAGGTAGAAAGTTTTTCTGTTTGGAGAGTTTTCTCTCTCTTTTTCTTTTTAGTTCTAGCCTAGGATTGGCTTTTCAACACGGTCTGTATCAGATTCCTTGCTCCCATCATCAATCCTCAAGGGTTCCTGGCAATCGATGCTTCGAGATAGCACCACCCATGGCAACCCCCGGAATCCTAACTGTTGAGATTTCGAGATAATCCCATCCATGGTATTCCGTGGCCGAATTCAGACCCTGACAATTGACACTTCGTGATAATGCCATCCATGGAATCTGAACCAGCAGAGTGCTTACATGCCCCCAGTAGGATATGGAAATATCCTAAGAGACAAGCACCGAGGAGATGATATTTTGTTACGCATCTTCGAGGGGATTTCCCGCCTCTCTGCGCTGGGAACTCGTCCAAATCAACTTGTGTTGATCGGCCGCTCCTATTCTAGGTGTATTTTTCAGAATTTTGTGACGCTTCTGCGTGATTTTGATTTTTACGCTTACTGAACCAGGTTGTGTGTGGGGTTGGGGTGCTTAGGTTACTGAGTCCCGTAAACCAGAAGTTAGTTAATGAGGTCAAATATTCCCTAAGCCTTGGACTTAATACTTAAGCTTTTCATTTTCCTCAACCTCTTGAGGACTATCTAGATCTTAATGGGTACTAAGAGTCTATCCAAGAATGCCTAAAGTTTGCATTTTTACTAATCTCACCATGCACTTTTCATTTCTTTTCTTGAATAAGGTCTAGAACTTAGGTCAATTCCTTAGTTTCTTACTAATGACTATCACTCTTTTCTTCAATTTATGCTCCTTTTTGTTTCTTTTCCTTCTCCCACAAAATTTCCTTTCTCCTATTATTCTTTTTTTTTTTTTTGAAAATTTTTTTAATTTTTATGGTGTTTTTCGCATATGTGAATTTTTTGTTTTAAAACCCTTTTTTACAAGTTTTGCACTTTTTATACCCCCCCATGCCTAAGGTTTGCAATGTCCTCATTGTGACTTAGGGGATTTTTATTTACTTAGTTCATTCCTTAAGATAGATGTTTTAATGAGTGAATGGGTCGGGATGAATTCTGCGGACGATTTCTAATCCCAGATGCAAGCATCTGAGGTGGGGTCGACTGTCTAAAAGGTGAACCTTAAGTGCACAAAAGTATGAAAAGGGTTTTGGATTTTTAGGAAAATGACGGGCTGCCTCCCGTTAAGCGCTGAGTTTTACATCATCGACTGGGCGCAATAAGCTCAAAGGGAATGGAGGATATAAGAAGAGTCAGCCAAATTAGTAGAAGTCACATCAATGAACGGCTTGAGTCTCTGACCGTTCAGGTTGAAAGGTTCGGAATCGTGGCTGAGCGGACTGATTTTGATAGCTCCATTTCCAAAAGCCTGTCGGACTAAATATGGTCTGACCCACTTGGATCGCAGCTTTCCCAGGAAAAGTTTGAGTCGGGCATCAAAGAGTAGGACCTTTTAAATATGATGAAAGATCTTTCTCGAGATATGCTTGTCATGGAAGGCTTTAACCCGCTCCTTGTAGATTCGCGAGTTCTCATACGCGTCTAGGCGTAATTCATTGATCTCGCTGATTTGGAGTTTTTTGTGGGTTCCAGCCTTCGAAAGATCTAGTTTGCAGTTCTGTACTGCCCAATAGGCTTTATGCTCCAATTCTACGGGAAGGTGACACGCCTTTCCGTACACCAGTCTAAAGGGAGACATGCCTAATTGGGTTTTGTGGGCAGTCCTATAGGCCCACAATGCTTCCGGAAGTCGGGACGACCAGTCCTTCCTGTCAGGCCGAATAGTGACCTGCAGGATTTTCTTGATCTCTCGATTTGACACCTCAGCTAGACCATTAGTTTGGGGGTGGTAAGGAGTAGAGATTCGATGAGACACCCCGTATTTGATCATCAGTGACCTAAATTGAGCGTTTGTAAAATGGGTCCCCCCATCAGAGATTATAGCACGGGGAATCCCGAACCTTGAGAAAATGTTTTGATGAATGAATTTGAGAACAATCTTGTGGTCACAGGTTCGGGTTGGTATGGCTTCGATCCATTTGGACACGCAGTCCACAGCAAGCAGAATGTATTCGAAACCATCCGAAACAGGAAAGGGGCCCATAAAATCAATCCCCCAAACATCAAAGATTTCGCATACGAGAATCGGTTGCAAAGGCATCATGTCGCGACGGCTCATGTTGCCCAAAGTTTGGCAACGGCTACATGCCTTGCAGTGACTGTATGCGTCTTTGAACAGCGTGGGCCAGTAAAAGCCACACTGGAGGACTTTTGATGCGGTTTTATGCCCAGAGAAATGGCCACCGCATCCTGGTCATGGAAGAAAGAGAGGATATTGTTGAATTCCTCCTCCGGGGCACATCTCCGGATGATTTGATCAGCACCTATGTGGAAAAGGTACGGGTCTTCCCAGATGTAATACTTGGTATCAGAACGCAATTTGTCTTTCTTGGCCTTCGGCCAATCAGACGAGGTCTGATAGATGCCAAGTAGTTTACTATATCAGCAAACCATGGAAGTCTAGTACCGATAGTCAGCAGGTGCCCATCAGGAAAATGCTCCGTGATGGGTCCGGAAGGGTCGATAATCTCATAAGGAAGACAGGACAGATGGTCGGCTATCACATTTTGCCTTCCCGCCTTGTCGCGAATCTCAAGATCGAATTCTTGCAATAGCAAGATCCAACGAATTAGTCGGGGCTTCGCATCCTTCTTGGCAAGGAGATGCCTTATAGCCGTGTGATCCGAGTAGATGATGACATGGGAACCCAAGGGATACGATCGGAACTTTTCAAGGGCAAATACTATCGCTAGCAGCTCTTTCTCCGTAACCGTATAGTTACGCTGAGCCTCGTTAAGTGTCTTGCTAGCGTAGTAGATGACCACGGGTTTCCCGTCAGCTTTCTGCCCCAGGACCGCTCCTACAGCGAAATCAGATGCATCGCACATGATCTCAAAGGGTTGAGACCAGTCAGGGGATTGTAGGATAGGTGCCTGGGTGACTCAGTCACGCAGGTTTTCAAAGGCTAGTGTGCATTCTTTGGAGATTCCAAAGGGTACATCCTTAGAGAGAAGAGAAGTCAAGGGGCGCACGATTTTCGAGAAATCCGGAATGAAACGATGGTAAAAATCGACGTGCCCCAGAAAAGAACGGATGTCCCTGATCGAGCTAGGCATAGGAAGGCGAGAGATCAGATCAACCTTAGCTCGATCCACTTGGATGCCTTTTTCTAAAATTAAGTGTCCCAGGACAATTCCCTCAGGCACCATGAAATGGCTCTTTTCCCAGGAAAGAACCAAATTCACCTCGATGCACCGCCAGAGTATTTGTACCAAGTGTTGGAGGCAATCGTCAAATGATTCTCCAAAAACTAAAAAGTCATCCATGAAGACTTCTAGAAAATCACCTACCATATCTGAGAATATGGCAAGCATGCACCGCTGAAAGGTAGCGGGTGCATTGCAAAGACCGAAAGGCATCCTTCGGAAAGCGTATGTTCCGAAGGGGCAGGTGAACGTGGTCTTTTCTTGGTCTTCAGGATGGATTGCCACCTGGTTATAACCGGAGTACCCGTCAAGAAAGTTGAAGAACCTATTTCCCGCTAGTTTCTCGAGAATTTGATCAATGAAAGGTAGTGGGAAATGATCCTTCTTCATGGAGGAATTGAGTTAGCGGTAATCTATACAGACTCTCCACGCGTTGGCTAATCGAGTAGGAATGATTTCTCCGGTCACAGTCGTTATGGTGGTGCGTCCTGCCTTCTTAGGCACAACCTGAATTGGGCTCACCTAACGACTATCGGAGATCGGGTAGATGATTCCGGCATTTAACCACTTGATGATCTCCTTCTTCACGACCTCCTGCAGATTAGGGTTCAAACATCTCTGCATTTCACGAGAAGGTCGTGCGCCCTCTTCTGAATAGATATGATGAGTACAATAAGAGGGACTTATTCCAGTCAAATCATTGAGAGTCCATCCGATGGCTCTGCGATGTTGCTGTAGGACAGTAATCAGATGGGATTCCTGTTCGGGATTGAGGTTGGAATTGATAATCACAGGGAGGGTCTGATTAGAACCCAAAAAGATGTATTTCAAGTGAGCAGGAAGAGGCTTCAACTCGGGGATAGGGTTATCAGCAGTGGTGGGTGGTTCAGTATAGACGTGAGGTTCAAGGGTAGGAGTTACTGGGTTGTTTATATCTGGATTCAACTTCTCTATTTACGGGTCAAGATCTTTCTGTGGTTGATGAGGTATAATCAGGTCATTCTGGAAGTGTGCTTCATCAACCAAAGCCCTAATGTCACAAATCTGTTCGATGACACCACAATTGATTCCTTATTGGGCCTTAAATATATCAATTTTCACGGTTTGATTCCCAAATTTGAGCTCTATTTGGTCCTCCTCACAGCTAATGTTGGCTCTAGCAGTAGCCAAGAAAGGTCTCCCTAAAATGATTGGAGTATCCCTAAGGTTTTCAGGTACGTCCATGTCTAAGACTATGAAGTCTACAGGAAAGTAGAAATCCCGTATCCTTACAATAACATCCTCGAGAATCCCTTTTGGTGACTTTATAGATCGATCTGCTAATTGTAATGTCACCTCGGTTGGTTTTGGCTCAGATTCTTTAAGATGGTTGAGTAAGGATATGGGTATCAGATTTATGGATGCACCCAAGTCTAGCAAGGCTCTATCAAATTGGGTATCACCTATCTTGCAGGAAATCAGGGGAGTACCAGGATCTTTTGCCTTGGGTGGGAGTCTACTTAGGATTACAGAGCTGGCTTACTCTGACAGAACAATTGGACTCCCACCCTTGGTTCGTGGCTTACGCTGGGGTGTACACACATTCTTTAAGAATCGTGCGTAAGCCGGTACGTGGCAGATTGCATCCATTAAGGGGATGTTTATGTGGACCTGCTCAAAGAGCTTGACTAGGTCCTCCTCAGGTGCCACAGCCTTGGTGGTCTTCTTTCCCTTGGTCAAGGCCTCAGGAAACGGGATCTTGGTTGGTTCTTCTAGGATAGGTCCAGGTTTAGGATCTGGGACAGGGGTAGGAACGTCCTGGATTACTGCCCTAGGCTTGGGATCACTACCAGGCTTGGAGTGGTTTGGATGAGGTGGGTCTTGGGTTTCCTTACCACTACGGGTTGTTACAGAATTAAGTCCTGCCTGGTTTTGGTTGGGATTAGGTAAGATAGGTTGCTGCTGGTAACCTGCAAAAGAAGTGGAAGCCTCTATCCCGTCGGATGAAGGAACAGAGGGGGCCTGATAAATCATATGGGCTTGGCCCGGGTTTGGGTTCATAATGCGCCGCTGGGTTGGCACGTTATTTGGATTAGGAAGAGGTTGGGAAGGAAGAGTGCCTGGCTGGCGAGAGTTTGCCAACTGGGCCAATTGGTTTCGGACCTCTGTAAGTTCGTCCTTGTGTTGCTTTTGAATAGCCGCATTCGTTCTTTGAATGTCAGCCAAAGTCTGAAGGATAAGGAACATTTGATCCTGATTTGGCCCTGATGGATAAGTAAGATTGGGCCGAGGCTGAGGCAGCTGGTAAGGACGAGGGGGTTGTGGGCGGGGCTGAAAGGGTGGTCTTTGGGTTTGGGAATTTCCCGTCCACTGAAAATTGGGATGGTTTCGCCATCCAGGGTTATAGGTGTTGGAGAACGGGTCATTTTGGATGGCGTTGAGGTCCTCGTAGGTCTGAGGAATCTCCAGAGAGTCAGAGAAAGAGGGAATGGAATTCCCCGGGCTGGTATAGAGAGGATCGGATGGACCTCTGGTTAGAGAATCAGATGGTGGATATGGATCCATCCTAGGAGAAGATCGATGGAGAATGTTTTGCACAGTTTCCCTTGTGGAAGGGGGCTGTGCAAAGGGGTTATGCGCAGAGGTGGCTCGCTGCAGGTGCTGAGTCAGCTCATCCACCTTCTTTTCAATAATCGAGACCTTGTCCAATCGACTGGCCATTAATTCCAGGTTGACTGATGCGGACAGGCCCTGCGTCTCATGTGCTCCCCTAAGATTTGTCAATGCGCGGGTATTCGTCCTGTCGAATAATCCCATGGAGTCATTGTTGATGGAGTTCTCGCACATGTTTTCGAGAATCTCCCACACGGTGTCCTCATGTTGACCCATGATATTTCCTCCGCAGGTTGCATTGACGAAAAGACGGATGTCCTCACGGAGTCCCTGGTAAAAAGATTGGACCTGTTCCCATTTAGGAACTCCGTGATGGAAGCACTTTCTCATGAGATCTTTAAAACGATCCCATGCCTCATGGAGAGGTTCTCCCGTTTGCTAAGTGAAGTGGGTAATCTAATAGTGCAAGGCATTGGTCCGACCAACGGGAAAGAACTTTTTCAAAAACTCAGACTGAAGTTCTTCCCAAGTGTTGATTGGCCGGGTCTGAGTTTGATACCAATGAGCGGCCTTGTCCATAAGAGAAGAGGAGAACATCTTCATGAGAAGAATATCCCGATTTTGCGCATCTGACCCAAAAGTTTGGGCCAGATGTTTTAGCTGCTTGATGTGCTGGAAGGGATCTTCGGAATTAAGCCCATGGAATTTAGGCATAGCATGAATCATGTTGGGCTTCAATTCGGAATCAGGTCCTCCAGTCGGGATTTTGACTCGAGGATCGATGGCCACCGCTGTAGGATTATAATGGTCCCGCATCATAGGACGCTGCGGTGGGTGCACAAAGTTTTGGAAGAGGTCGTTGAGTCGCTGGAGCTGGTGCTCCAGATTGTTTTCTTCCTCAACTGGCTGAGCCATGATGGGGGAAGAAGAAGAGCTTGGTTCAGAATCAGATGAGAGAATGATGGGGTAGGGTTGCTGCTCAAACACGGGCGTCGAGGCTTGGCCTTGACGAGAGTGAATTCCTAAAGGAGATCTTAAGGGTGGTCTTAAGGATCTCCTACCGTTCATGCACTGTTGGAACAGATGAGTTTAGCAAGTGCTGGACCCAATCAAGACACCCAAAAATGTGTTGGGTGACTATAGAGGTGCGGGGCAGATGGACCCCTTCATCAGAAAGATCGTCCACCTGAGAATTACCTGGGCAGCGAGAGAGGGTGAATCCCGCGAAGACCCCTACACGTTAGAGCGTCCCCACGGGTTACAGGGTTTCCCCCACCCGACCTCTCTTGTCACTGCGGTTCCATGTAGACCAGAATGGGGATCTTGACCTCTTAAGTCTACCTCTTTTACTTTAAGATCAAGGTGCTTAAGGTTTCACTTGAACTCTTAGGTGTTTTTGTGAACAAGGTGGCCTAATTTGAAGGTTGGTTAACCCTAGGGGTTAACTTCACCTAGTGGTTTCCTTGAGAATTTAGGCCTTGTTTTAGGGTTCAAGTGTTTAGAGAGAGCCAATTGTTTAGGATTTTTCTTATTAATTATTTTCAAACAATGGTTTGGGCACACCTCTTTTGGATTTTCTTAATTCTTGATTAAGGGGTGTGTCTCTGAAATCCTAATGTTTGACCTTATGTTGGCTCTACTTGGTCCATTTAACTCCTTGTTGGGCAATTAGGGCTCAGGCAAGAAGGTGTTAGCCCTTAATTACCTTTAAGATTGTGTGCAGGAATAGTGGTTTTTGAGATTATGCAGCTATTACTATGTATGAAAGAAAGATTATACCTATTTTTTCTTTGTTTTTCCTCTTTAAAATTTTAAGGTGTAATAGGAAGTTACCTGTCCTTGGAGTGGCTGTGGTGCGGCTGCGTCGTTTTCTTTCTGTACCTGCACAACAGAGAGAAGAGCTTATTAGAAACTTATAAATAAAAATTTTTATAACTTCTAGAATAGCCGTTGCTCCCCAGCAACGGCGCCAAAAACTGGTTGCCGCTCGTCTCTTGTTCTAATATTTCATCATAGTACAGTATAGAGAAACGGTTACCAGTTTAATATAATTTGTTACTTGGAAATGAAAGTTTTCCCGAGGTCGAACTCAGGGAGCAAACTATATTCTAGAAGTACAATGTTTCTATTACAAAAATGAGAGAGAGAGAGAGAGATTTGTCTTGTTGGCTTTTTCTTCTTCTCTTCTTTCTCTCGTCTTTGTCCTCTTCTTTTTCTTTTCTTCAGTTCCTCAGTCTTCTTTCTTCTTCTTCTTTCTCTTCTATTCTTTTGTTCTTCTTCTTTCTCTTCTGTTCTTTTGTTCTTCTTTTCTTTCTTTTGCTTCCAAGCTTTTCTTCTTTCTCTTCGTGTTCTGCTTCTCTCTTCTTTCTCCTTCAGCTCTTTGTCTCCTTCCTTCTATTCTTTTTCTTTCTTTCTTCTTTGCGGTGCCTGCTCTCCTTTCCTTCTTCTTTTCTTTTTTTTCAGAGCGTCGTCTGATTTTTCAATCAGACGACTTAAATAGCCTCTGCTACAGTGCGTCCTCCTTTCTTCTTTCTTCTGTGTCTTTCTTCTTCTTCTTCTTCTCGCAGTCCTTCTTCTTCTGCTTTGCTTCAAGCAGCCACGACTTTGGCTGCTTCTTCCTTCTTTCTCTTCTTCTCTGCCTGCACACTCACACAGCTCGGTCAGGGAAAAACCTAATCCTACCCTCCCCCGCATCCCTCTCTCTCAGATTTCGCTCGTAGGATAGCTCTCCCAGAGCTGCCGGGTATTCGGGTTCGGGTCGCGCCCGGGTCCAGGCCCACCGGCGTGCTGTGGTGGGCGAGGAGTGCAGGTCGGGTATACGGGTCGGGCCAGGTCCGCGGGGGGGTGGTCGCGGACGAGGCCGGGTGAAGCGGGTGAGAGGGACCTCACCCCGTGTAACTGAGGCGATAAGCCTACAACACTTTTCCAATTTATGCGGGTGCGTAGCTTTCAGAGCTACCGAGGTGGGACTAAATGTCCCACCCCAAATTGGCGCTTGTAGCTGAGAGAGCTGCAGGCAATTGCGGCCGTGTGCGAGGCTTTCACCCCAGCTGCAGGCCTGGGAAGCTGCGCGGGGGCGAACCGCGCGTCCTGGAGTGCAAGCCTGGGAGAGGGTGAACCTGCAGCTGCAGGTGAAAGAAGCTCCACCTGCTCAGCAATGGCGGCGGAGGACGGGTGGCCTGATCACAGAAATACGGCCTCTCGGCCTAGTCAGAAGGTGCAGGGAGCTTCGCCGGAGTGCGGCGAAGCTCGTGCAGGTGGTGGCGAGGCGTGGGGCGGAGTACAGGGGCAGCCCTAGGTCGGACTGCGGCCGCGAGAATGGGTTTGTTCGGGGGGTCTTCAGGTAGCGTATGGCAGGGAATGAAGGGGGCGAAGCTGTGGAGTGGAGTGAGGGGAAGCTTCTGAGGTGATCGGCAAGGAGTAAGGGGGTCTGTGGCAGTGGAATGGGCTCGCCGGAGGGGGTGGTCGGAGACGGAGCAGGTGGAGGTGGTGGTTGCGTGTGGGGGTGCGAAAATGCAAATTGACAGGGGGAAAGTTGAGAGGAGGAGAAGGGGAAGCGTTTACCTAAGCTCTGGACGAAGGGGGAAGGGCGGAAGCAGGCGGCAGTCGTATTGACTGTCGCCGGAGAAGAAGATGCCCAGAGAGAGGGGGCGGCGGCGAGGAGAGAGCGGGAGGGCACGCGCTGGGTACGGCGCGACGCGGGAAGAGATGGCGAAGGCGGCTCTGCTTCTGGTATTGCGGCAGAGCGACGAGGAGGAGGAGGAAGAACCGTCGGAGCTGGAGGGCTTTTGCCGGAGTGGGAAGAGAGGAAAGATGGGGGTGTTTCTCCGTCAGGACCGAGCTGGTGAGTTTGGCAGACGGAGGCGGCTTTTATAGAGGTGAAAGCAGAGAGGAGGGCGGAGGGAGGCGACGTGCCTCCCTCGCCGGAGGAAGGCCGGAGTAGGGACCCATACCTTCCGCGCGTTCGCACAGAAGGTATGGGCTGCCGCAGAGACCATGGAGGTGTCCCTGCGAGAGCAGACGTCGCAGGGAACCCCCGGTTGTCTTGGTAGAGGGTCTCCCTCATCCTGCGCGGCGCCATGCTCCGCGCAAAGTCGCCGGAGCATGGCGCTGCTCAGGGTTTTGTGGGGAGGACCTAAATGCAAAGAACGAAGAATACTTAGGGGCCAAAATGCGAGGGTTTCAAAAGGTGAGGGTCAAAAAGTAATAGATGAGGATCAAAATGTAAAGTCGGTGAAGAAGGTCTCTTCTTAGGCTCAAGTTTTTATACATGACGAATTAGGACCTAAGGATTCTAATGGTGAATTTTATTTCTAGATCAGACCTTGTTTGACCGGTCAATTTACGTAAAAACCCAAATTAAGTCATTAATTGGTCATGGTTCCCAATGTAGGTCAAAATGGGTTCCTAAGGCCAAATTAAAGGTTCTAAACCCTAGAGATTATTTTTCAATGAATTCTAGAGGGTTTAGTCAATTTATTTCTTTGCCTCGAACCTCGTGAATTGAAGTGGGTTTGTTTTAGGGTTACAGGATGTCATTTAATTCCTTGGAGTTGCTGTAGCCCTTATTGGATCAAATCGTCCCACTTTCCTTTTTATTAGGTTAGTTTGACCTATGTTTGGACCCTGATTCACCCTGTTTGCTGATTGCGTTGGTGAAATTGCATTTTCACCCCTTAGTTTCTATTTTCTTCACAAACTCAGAATTTCCCTGAGTCAAGCCTTTCTATAAGTTATGTAGGAGCTTTTTCTTGCAAATCTGGGTTAGATGGTGCTAGTTTAGGGTTTATGACGAGGTTCTCATCAAATACTCCTCCCTACTTCCTCCTCTCCAGCTCCGACTGACGGCCTGCAGCTTCCGGCGACCATCTCCTCCTCCTCTTCGTCTCTCTGCTGCCTTACCTGCAGCAGGGTTCCCCTAACCCTCTCGTCTGTGTCGCACTGCACCCGCCGACACTCTCCGCCTGCCTCCTCATCACCGTTCTCCCCTTTGAGGGCCCTTTCTTCCTCAGCTCCAGCAGGTACGAGCCGGTGCTTCCGCCTTCCCCTCTTCGTCCAAAGCTTAGGTAAACGCTTCCCCTTCTCCTCCTCTCAACTTTCCCCCTGTCAATTTGTACTTTCGCACCCCCACACGCAACCTCCACCTGCTCCGTCTCCGACCACCCCCTCCGGCGAGACCATCCCACTGCCACAGACCCCCTTACTCCTCGCCAATCACCTCAGAAGCTTCCCCTCACTCCACTCCACAGCTTCGCCCCCTTCATTTCCCGCCACACATCACCTGAAGACCCCCCAAACAGACCCATTCTCCTGGCCACAGTCCGACCTAGGGCTGCCCCTGCATTCCGCCCCACGCCTCGCCACCACCCGCACGAGCTTTGCCGTACTTCGGCGAAGCTCCCTGCACCTTCTGACTAGGTCGAGAGGCCGTATTTTTGTGATCAGGTCACCCGTCCTCCGCCGCCATTGCTGAGCAGGTGGAGCTTCTTTCACCTGCAGCTGCAGGTTCGCCCTCACCCAGCCTTGCACTCCAGGACGTGCGGCTTGCCCCTGCGAAGCTTCCCAGGCCTGCAGCTGGGGTGAAAGCCTCGCACACGGCCGCAATTGCCTGCAACTTCCTCAACTGCAGGTGCCAATTTGGGGTGGGACATTTAGTCCCACCTCGGTAGTTCTGGACGCGCTGCAGCCGCATAAATTGTAAAAGTGCTGTAAGCTTATCGCCTCAGTTACACGGGGTGAGGTCCCTCTCACTCGCTTACCCGGCCTCGTCTGCGACCACCCCCTGCGGGCCTGGCACGACCTGCACTCCTCGCCCACCACCGCACGCCGGTGGGCCTGGACCCGGGCGCGACCCGTACCCGAATACCCGGCGGCTCTGGGAGAGCGATCCTACGAGTGAAATCTGAGAGAGAGAGATGCAGGGGAGGGAGAGTTAGGTTTTTGCCCTTTGACCAAGCTGTGTGAGTGTGTAGGTGAAGAAGAAGAAGAGAAAGCAGACCGCAGAAGAGGAAGGAGAAGATAAAGAAGAAAGAAGCAGCCAAAGCCTTGGCTGCTCGAAGCAAAGCAGAAGAAGAAGAAGAAGAAGAAGAATAAAAAGAAGAAAGACACAAAAGAGAGAAATAGGAGGACGCACTGTAGCAGAAGTTACTTAAGTCATCTGATTGAAAAATCAGACGACGCTCTAAAGAGAAAGAGAGCAGGCACCGCAAAGAAGGAAAAAGAAGAAGAAAAGAAGAAGGAAAGAAGAAGAGGTGCCGCAGCAGAAAGAAAAAGAACAGGAGAAGACAAAGAGCTGAAGAAGAAGAAGAAAGAAAGAAGAAGAAGAACAGAAAAGAAAGAAAGAAAAGAAGAAGAACAAAGGAATTGAAGAGAAGAGAAGAAAAAGAAGAGGACAAAGGCAAGAGAAAAAAAGAGAAGAAGAAAAAGCCAAGAGCCCAATCTCTCTCTCTCTCTCTCTCACTTTTGTAATAGAAACATTGTACTTCTAGAATTATCATTTGCTCCCTGAGTTCGACCTCGAGAAAACTTTCTATTTTTTAGTAACAAATTGTATTAAACTGATAACCGTTTCTCTATACTATACTACGACGAAATCCTAGACCGAGAAAACGACGACACCAGTTTTTGGCGCCGTTGCCGGGGAGCAACGGCTATTGTAGAAGTTATAAAAATTTTTATTTATAAGTTTTTAATAAGCTCTTCTCTCTGTTGTGCAGGTACAGAAAGAAAACGACGCAGCCGCACCACAGCCACTCCAAGGACAGGTAACTTCCTATTAAACCCTAAAATTTTAAAGAGGAAAAACAAAGAAAAAATAGGTATAATCTGTCTTTCATACATAGTAATGGCTGGATAATCTCAAAAACCACTATTCCTGCACACAATCTTAAATGTAATTAAGGGCTAACACCTTCTTGCCTGAGCCCTAATTGCCCAACAAGGAGTTAAATGGACCAAGTAGAGCCAACATAAGGTCAAACATTAGGATTTCAGAGACACACCCCTTAATCAAGAATTAAGAAAATCCAAAAGAGGTGTGCCCAAACCATTGTTTGAAAATAATTAATAAGAAAAATCCTAAACAATTGGCTCTCTCTAAACACTTGAACCCTAAAACAAGGCCTAAATTCTCAAGGAAACCACTAGGTGAAGTTAACCCCTAGGGTTAACCAACCTTCAAATTAGGCCACCTTGTTCACAAAAACACCTAAGAGTTCAAGTGAAACCTTAAGCACCTTGATCTTAAAGTAAAAGAGGTAGACTTAAGAGGTCAAGATCCCCATTCTGGTCTACATGGAACCGCAGTGACAAGAGAGGTCGGGTGGGGGAAACCCTGTAACCCGTGGGGACGCTCTAACGTGTAGGGGTCTTCGCGGGATTCACCCTCTCTTGCTGCCCAGGTAATTCTCAGGTGGACGATCTTTCTGATCAAGGGGTCCATCTGCCCCGCACCTTTATAGTCACCCAACACATTTTTGGGTGTCTTGATTGGGTCTAGCACCTGCTAAACTCATCTGTTCCAACAGTGCATGAACGGTAGGAGATCCTTAAGACCACCCTTAAGATCTCCTTTAGGAATTCACTCTCGTCAAGGCCAAGCCTCGACGCCCGTGTTTGAGCAGCAACCCTACCTCATCATTCTCTCATCTGATTCTGAACCAAGCTCTTCTTCTTCCCCCATCATGGCTCAGCCAGTTGAGGAAGAAAATAATCTGGAGCACCAGCTCCAGCGACTCAACGACCTCTTCCAAAACTTTGTGCACCCACCGCAGCGTCCTATGATGCGGGACCATTATAATCCAGCTGCGGTAGCCATCGAGTCTCGAGTCAGAATCCCGACTGGAGGACTTGATTCCGAATTGAAGCCCAACATGATTCATGCTATACCTAAATTCCATGGGCTTAATTCCGAAGATCCCTTCCAGCACATCAAGCAGCTAAAACATCTGGCCTAAACTTTTGGGTCAGATGCGCAAAATCGGGATATTCTTCTCATGAAGATGTTCTCCTTTTCTCTTATGGACAAGGCCGCTCATTGGTATCAAACTCAGACCCGGCCGATCAACACTTGGGAAGAACTTCAGTCCGAGTTTTTGAAAAATTTCTTTCCCGTTGGTCGGACTAACGCCTTGCGCCATCAGATTACTCACTTCACTCAACAAACAGGGGAACCTCTCCATGAGGCATGGGATCGTTTTAAAGATCTCATGAGAAAGTGCCCCCATCATGGAGTTCCTAAATGGGAACAGGTCCAATCTTTTTATCAGGGACTCCGTGAGGACATCCGTCTTTTCGTCAATGCAACCTGCGGAGGAAATATCATGGGTCAACATGAGGACACCGTATGGGGGATTCTCAAAAACATGTGCGAGAACTCCATCAACAATGACTCTATGGGATTATTCGATAGGACGAATACCCGCGCATCAACGAATCTTAGGGGAGCACATGAGATGCAGGGCCTGTCCGCATCAGTCGACTTGGAATTAATGGCCAGTCGATTGGACGAGGTCTCGATCATTGAAAAGAAGGTGGATGAGCTGACTCAGCACCTGCAGCGAGCCACCTCTGCGCGTAACCCCTTTGCACAGCCTCCCTCCACAAGGGAAACTGTGCAAAACATTCTCCATCGATCTTCTCCTAGGATGGATCCATATCCACCATCTGATTCTCTGACCGGAGGTCCATCCGATCCTTTCTATACCAGCCCAGGGAATTCCATCCCCTCTTTTTCTGACTCTCTGGAGGTTCCTCAAACCTGCGAGGACCTCAACGCCATCCAGAATGACACGTTCTCCAACACCTATAACACTGGGTGGCGAAACCATCCCAATTTTCAGTGGGCGGGAAACTCCCAAACCCAAAGACCACCCTTTCAGCCTCGCCCACAACCCCCTCGTCCTTACAGCCGCCTCAGCCTCGGCCCAACCCTACTTATCCATCAGGGCCAAATCCGGATCAAATGTCCCTTATCCTTCAAACTTTGGCTGACATTCAGAGAACGAATGCGGCTATTCAAAACCAACACAAGGACGAACTTACAGATGTCTGAAACCAATTGGCCCAGTTGGCAAACTCTCGCCAGCCAGGCACTCTTCCTTCCCAACCTCTTCCTAACCTAAATAACGTGCCAACACAGCGGCGCGTTATGAACCCAAACCCGGGCCAATCCCATATGATTTATCAGGCCCCCTCTGTTCCTTCATCCGACGGGATAGAGGCTTCCACTTCTTTTGCAGGTTACCAACAACAACCTATCTTACCCAATCCCAACCAAAACCAGGCAGGACTTAATTCCGTAACAACCCGTAGTGGTAAGGAAATCCAAGACCCACCTCATTCAAACCACTCCAAGCCTGGTAGCGATCCCAAGCCTAGGACAGTAATCCAGGACGTTCTTACCCCTATCCCAGATCCAAGACCTGGACCTATCCTAGAAGAACCAACCAAGATCTCGTTTCCCGAGGCTTTGACCAAGGGAAAGAAGACCACCAAGCCCGTGGCACCTGAGGAGGACCTGGTCAAGCTCTTTGAGCAGGTCCACATAAACATCCCCTTGATGGATGTAATCCGCCACGTACCGGCTTACGCACGATTTTTAAAGAATGTGTGTACACCCCAGCGTAAGCTGCGAACCAAGAGTGGGAGTCCAATTGTTCTGTCAGAGCAAGCCAGCTCTGTTATCCTAAGTAGACTCCCACCCAAGGTAAAAGATCTCGGTACTCCCCTGATTTCCTGCAAGATAGGTGATACCCAATTTGATAGAGCCTTGCTAGACTTGGGTGCATCCATAAATCTGATACCCACATCCTTACTCAACCATCTTGAAGAATCTGAGCTAAAACCAACCGAGGTGACATTACAATTAGCAGATCGATCTATAAAGTCACCAAAAGGGATTCTCGAGGATGTTATTGTGAGGATACGGGATTTCTACTTTCCTGTAGACTTCATAGTCTTAGACATGGACGTACCTGAGAACCCTAGGGATACACCAATCATTTTAGGGAGACCTTTCTTGGCTACTGCTAGAGCCAACATTAGCTGTGAGGAGGGCCAAATAGAGTTCAAATTTGGGAATCAAACCCTGAAAATTGATATATTTAAGGCCCAACAAGGAATCAATTGTGGTGTCATCGAACAGATTTGTGATATTAGGTCTTTGGTTGATGAAACACACTTCCAGAATGACCTGATTATACCTCATCAACCACAGAAAGATCTTGACCCGCAAACAAAGGAGTCGAATCCAGATATAAACAACCCAGTAACTCCTACCCTTGAACCTCACGTCTATACTGAACCACCCGCCGCTGCTGATAACCCTATCCTTGAGTTGAAGCCCCTTCCTGCTCACTTAAAATACATCTTTTTGGGTTCTAATCAGACCCTCCCTGTGATTATCAATTCCAACCTCAATCCCGAACAGGAATCCCGTCTGATTACTGTCCTCCAGCAACATCGTAGAGCCATCGGGTGGACTCTCGATGATTTGACTGGAATAAGTCCCTCTTATTGTACTCATCATATCTATTCAGAAGAGGGCGCACGACCTTCTCGTGAAATGCAGAGACGTTTGAACCCTAATCTACAGGAGGTCGTAAAGAAGGAGATCATCAAGTGGTTAGATGCTGGAATCATCTACCCGATCTCTGATAGTCGTTGGGTGAGCTCGATTCAAGTTGTGCCTAAGAAGGCAGGACTCACAACTATAACGACTGAGACCGGAGAAATCATTCCTACTCGATTAGCCAACGCGTGGAGAGTCTGTATAGATTATTGCCGACTCAATTCCTCCACGAAGAAGGATCATTTCCCACTACCTTTCATTGATCAAATTCTTGAGAAACTAGTGGGAAATGGGTTCTTCTGCTTTCTTGACGGGTACTCCGGTTACAACCAGGTGGCAATCTATCCTGAGGACCAAGAAAAGACCACGTTCACCTGCCCCTTCGGAACATACGCTTTCCGAAGGATGCCTTTCGATCTTTGCAATGCACCCACTACCTTTCAGCGGTGCATGCTTGCCATATTTTCAGATATGGTGGGTGATTATCTGGAAGTCTTCATGGATGACTTTTCAGTCTTTGGAGAATCTTTTGACGATTGCCTCCAACACTTGGTCCAAATACTCAGGCGGTGCATCGAGGTGAATTTGGTTCTTTCTTGGGAAAAGCGCCATTTCATGGTGCCTGAGGGAATTGTCCTGGGACACTTAATTTCAAAAAAAGGCATCCAAGTGGATCGAGCTAAGGTTGATATGATCTCTTGCCTTCCTATGCCTGGCTCGATCAGGGACATCCGTTCTTTTTTGGGGCACGTCGATTTTTACCGTCGTTTCATTCCGGATTTCTCGAAAATCGCGCGTCCCTTGACTTCTCTTCTCTCTAAGGATGTACCCTTTGAAATCTCAAAGGAATGCACACTAGCCTTTGAAAACCTGCGTGACCGAGTCACCCAGGCACCTATCCTACAATCCCGTGACTGGTATCAACCCTTTGAGATCGTGTGCGATGCATCTGATTTCACTGTAGGAGCGGTCTTGGGGCAGAAAGCTGACGGGAAACCCGTGGTCATCTACTACGCTAGCAAGACACTTGACGAGGCTCAGCGTAACTATACGGTTACGGAGAAAGAGCTGCTAGCCATAGTATTTACCCTTGAAAGGTTCCGATCGTATCGCCTGGGTTCCCATGTCATCATCTACTCGGATCACACGGCTATAAGGCATCTCCTTGCCAAGAAGGACGCGAAGCCTCGACTAATTCGTTGGATCTTGCTATTGCAAGAATTCGATCTTGAGATTCGCGACAAGGCAGAAAGGCAGAATGTGGTAGCCGACCATCTGTCCCGTCTTCCTTCTGAGATTATCAACCCTTCCGGACCCATCATGGAGCATTTTCCTAATGAGCACCTGCTGACTATCGATACTAGACTTCCATGGTTTGCTGATATAGTAAACTACTTAGCATCTCATCAGACCCCGTCTGATTGGCCGAAGGCCAAGAAAGACAAATTGCGTTCTGATACCAAGTATTACATCTGGGAAGACCCGTACCTTTTCCACATAGGTGCTGATCAAATCATCCAGAGATGTGTCCCAGAGGAGGAATTCAACAATATCCTCTCTTTCTTCCATGACCAGGATGCGGTGGCCATTTCTCTGGGCATAAAACCGCATCAAAAGTCCTCCAGTGTGGCTTTTACTGGCCCACGCTGTTCAAAGACGCATACAGTCACTGCAAGGCATGTAGTCGTTGCCAAACTTTGGGCAACATGAGCTGTCGCGACATGATGCCTTTGCAGCCGATTCTCGTATGCGAAATCTTTGATGTTTGGGGGATTGATTTTATGGGCCCCTTTCCTGTTTCGGATGGTTTCGAATACATTTTGCTTGCTGTGGACTGCGTGTCCAAATGGATCGAAGCCATACCGACCCGAACCTGTGACCACAAGATTGTTCTCAAATTCATTCATCAAAACATTTTCTCAAGGTTCAGGATTCCCCGTGCTATAATCTCTGATGGGGGGACCCATTTTACAAACGCTCAGTTTAGGTCACTGATGACCAAATACGGGGTGTCTCACCGAATCTCTACTCCTTACCACCCCCAAACTAATGGTCTAGCTGAGCTGTCAAATCGAGAGATCAAGAAAATCCTACAGGTCACTGTTCGGCCTGACAGGAAGGACTGGTCGTCCCGACTTCCGGAAGCATTGTGGGCCTATAGGACCGCCCACAAAACCCAATTAGGCATGTCTCCCTTTAGACTGGTGTACGGAAAGGCATGTCACCTTCCCGTAGAATTGGAGCATAAAGCCTATTGGGCAGTACAGAACTGCAAACTAGATCTTTCGAAGGCTGGAACCCACAAAAAACTCCAAATTAGCGAGATCAATGAATTACGCCTAGACGCGTATGAGAACTCGCGAATCTACAAGGAGCGGGTTAAAGCCTTCCATGACAAGCATATCTCGAGAAAGATCTTTCACCCTGGTCAAAAGGTCATACTCTTTGATGCCCGACTCAAACTTTTCCCAGGAAAGCTACTATCCAAGTGGGTCGGACCATATTTAGTCCGACAGGTTTTTGGAAATGGAGCCATTGAAATCAGTCCGCTCAGCCACGATTCCGAACTCTTCATCGTGAACAGTCACAGACTCAAGCCGTTCATTGATGTGACTTCTACTGATTTGGTTGAATCATCTTATATCCTCCTTTCCCTTTGAGCTTACTACACCCAGCCGATGGCGTAAAACTCAGCGCTTAACGGGAGGCAGCCCGTCATTTTCCTAAAAATCTAAAACCTTTTTCACTTTTGTGCACTTAAGGTTCGCCCTTATAGACAACCGACTCCACCTCAGATGCTTGCATCTGGGATTAGAAATCGTCCGCAGAATTCATCCCGACCCATTCACTCATTAAAACATCTGTCTTAAGGAATGAACTAAGTAAATAAAAACCTCGTAAGTCATAATGAGGACATTGCAAACCTTAGGCATGGGGGGATATAAAAGTGCAAAACTTGTAAAAAAAAGTTTTAAAACAAAAAAATTCACATATGCCAAAAACACCATAAAAATTAAAAAAAAAATTCAAAAAAGAATAAAAAGAATAAGGGGAGAAAGGAAATTTTGTAGGAAAAAAGAAACAAAATGAAAAGGAGCACAAAAATGAAAGAAAAGAGTGATAGTCCTTAGTAAGAAACTAAGGAATTGACCTAAGTTCTAGACCTTATTCAAGAAAAGAAATGAAAAGTTCATGGTGAAATTAGTAAGAACGCAAACTTTAGGCATTCTTGGATAGACTCTTAGTACCCATTAATATCTAGACAGTCCTCAAGAGGTTGAGGAAAATGAAAAGCTTAAGTATTAGGTCCAAGGCTTAGGGAGTATTTGACCTCATTAACTAACTTCTGGTTTACGGGACTCAGTAACCTAAGCACCCCAACCCCACACACAGCACTGGTTCAGTAAGCGTAGAAATCAAAATCACGCAGAAGCGTCGTAAAATTATGAAAAACACACCTAGAATAGGAGCGGCCGATTAACACAAGTTGATTTGGACGAGTTCCCAGCGCGGAGAGGCGGGAAATCCCCTCAAAGATGCGTAACAAAATATCATCTCCTCGGTGCTTGTCTCTTAGGATATTTGCATATCCTACTGGGGGCATGTAAGCACTCTGCTGGTTCAGATTCTATGGATGGCATTATCACGAAGTGTCAATTGCCAGGGTCTGAATTCGGCCACGGAACACCATGGATGGGATTATCTCAAAATCTCAATAGCCAAGGTTCCGGGGGTTGCCATGGGCGATACTATCTCAAAGCATTGATTGCCAGGAGCCCTTAAGGATTGATGATGGGAGCAAGGAATTTGATACAGACCGTGTTGAAAAGTCAATCCTAGGCTAGAACTAAAAAGAAAAAGAGAGAGAAAACTCTCCAAACAGAAAAAATTTCTATCTCTCTCTTACAAAACGCACTGCGAACTGAACCAGGGCTACAATCATTTCAAGCACAGGTGCTTTAATCACAAAGTCCAATAAACCTTAGGTTAGTTCTTGTGGGCCTTAAAAACCTTTGCCAAAAACTGAGGCTGAGGCTAGACAGATCTGGATCTTGATTGGTACTAGAGTACCTTCTAGGCCTATGGTCAGCATTCTAACCTAATCTAAGTTCAAATGAAAAAGCACTCATCTAAAGTTGTTAAAAACATCATGGTCTAGAACAAAGGTTAAAACCTTAGGTTTTTGCTAAGGGACTAGCAAAAGCTAGGCATGGGGGTATGATGAGAACCTCGTCATAAACCTTAAACTGGCACCATCTAACCTTGATTTGCAATAAAAAGCTCCTACATAACCTATAGAAAGGCTTGACTCAGAGAATTCTGAGTTTGTGAAGAAAATAGGAACTAAGGGGTAAAAATACAATTTCACCAACACAATCTGTAAACAGGGTAATTTAGGGTCCAAACGTAAGTCAAAATGACCTAATAAGAAGGAAAGTGGGATGAGTTGATCTAACTAGGGCTACAGTAACTCCAAGGAATTAAATGACATCCTGTAACCCTAAAACAAACCCTCTTCAATTCACGAGGTTCGAGGCAAATAAAAAATTGAATAAACCCTCTAAAATTCATAGAAAAATAATCTCTAGGGTTTAGAACCTTCAATTTGGCCTTGGGAACCCACTTTGACCTACATTGAGAACCATGCCCAATTAATGATTTAATTTAGGTTTTTATCTAAATTGACCGGTCAAATAAGGTCTGATCTAGAAATAAATTTCACCATTAGAATCCTTAAGTCACATTTAGTCATGCATAAAAAGCTGAGCCTAAGAAGAGACCTTCTTGATCGACTTTGCATTTTGGTCCTCATCTATTACTTTTTGACCTCAACTTTTGAAACCCTCGCATTTTGGCCCCTAAGTCTTCTTCGTTCTTTGCATTTAGGTCCTCCCTGCAAAACCTTGAGCAGCGCCATGCTCCAGCGACTTTGCGCGGAGCATGGCACCGTGCAGGGTGAGGGAGGCCCTCTGCCCTGTCAACCAGGGGTTCCCTGCGACGTCTGCTGTCGCAGGGACACCTCCATGGTCTCTGCGGCGACCCATACCTTCCATGCGAACGTGCAGAAGGTATGGGTCCCTACTCCGGCTGTCTTCCGGCGAGGGAGGCACGTCTCCTCCCTTCGCCTACCTCTCCGCTTTCGCCTCTATAAAAGCCGCCTCTGCCTGCTAAAGAGAGTAAGCTGTTTCTGACAGAGAATAACCCCCCACTTCCTCCTCTCCAGCTCCGACAGACGGCCTGCAGCTTCCGACGACCATCTCCTCCTCCTCCTCGTCGCTTTGCTGCCTTACCTGCAGCAGGGTTCCCCTAACCCTCTCGTCTGTGTCGCGCTGCACCCGCCGACACTCTCCGCCTGCCTCCTCGTCGCCGTTCTCCCCTTTCATGGCCCTTTCTTCCTCAACTTCGGCAGGTACAAGTCGGTGCTTCCGCCTTCCCCTCTTCATCCAGAGCTTAGGTAAACGCTTCCCCTTCTCCTCCTCTCAACTTTCCCCCTGTCAATTTGTACTTTCGCACCCCCACACGCAACCTCCACCTCCACCTGCTCCGTCTCCGACCACCCCCTCCGGCGAGACCATCCCACTGCCACAGACCCCCTTACTCCTCGCCAATCACCTCAGAAGCTTCCCCTCACTCCACTCCACATCTTCGCCCCCTTCATTTCCCGCCACACATCACCTGAAGACCCCCCAAACAGACCCATTCTCCCGGCCACAGTTCGACCTAGGGCTGCCCCTGCATTCCGCCCCACTCCTCGCCACCACCCGCACGAGCTTTGCCGTACTTCGGCGAAGCTCCCTGCACCTTCTGACTAGGTCGAGAGGCCGTATTTTTGTGATCAGGTCACCCGTCCTCCGCCGCCATTGCTGAGCAGGTGGAGCTTCTTTCACCTGCAGCTGCAGGTTCGCCCTCACCCAGCCTTGCACTCCAGGATGCGCGGCTTGCCCCCGCGAAGCTTCCCAGGCCTGCAGCTGGGGTGAAAGCCTCGCACACGGCCGCAATTGCCTGCAGCTTCCTCAACTGCAAGCGCCAATTTGGGGTGGGACATTTAGTCCCACCTCGGTAGTTCTGGACGCGCTGCAGCCGCATAAATTGTAAAAGTGCTATAAGCTTATCGCCTCAGTTACACGGGGTGAGGTCCCTCTCACCCGCTTACCCGGCCTCGTCTGCGACCACCCCCTGTGGACCTGGCTCGACCTGTATACCCGACCTGCACTCCTCGCCCACCACCGCACGTCGGTGGGCCTGGACCCGGGCGCGACCCGTACCCGAATACCCGGCGGCTCTGGTAGAGAGATCCTACGAGTGAAATCTGAGAGAGAGAGACGCGGGGGAGGGTAGAGTTAGGTTTTTGCTCTCTGACCAAGCTGTGTGAGTGTGCAGGTGAAAAAGAAGAAGAAGAGAAAGCAGACCGCAGAAGAGGAAGGAGAAGATAAAGAAGAAAGAAGCAACCAAAGCCTTGGCTGCTCGAAGCAAAGCAGAAGAAGAAGAAGAAGAAGAAGAAGAAGAAGAAGAAAGACACAGAAGAGAGAAACAAGAGGACGCACTGTAGCAGAAGCTACTTAAGTCGTCTGATTGAAAAATCAGACGACGCACTGAAGAGAAAGAGAGCAGGCACCGCAAAGAAGGAAAAAGAAGAAGAAAAGAAGAAGGAAAGAATAAGAGGTGCCGCAGCAGAAAGAAAAAGAACAGGAGAAGACAAAGAGCTGAAGAAGAAGAAGAAAGAAAGAAGAAGAAGAACAGAAAAGAAAGAAAGAAAAGAAGAAGAACAAAGGAACTGAAGAGAAGAGAAGAAAAAGAAGAGGACAAAGACGAGAGAAAAAAAGAGAAGAAGAAAAAGCCAAGAGCCCAATCTCTCTCTCTCTCTCACTTTTGTAATAGAAACATTGTACTTCTAGAATTATCATTTGTTCCCTGAGTTCGACCTTGGGAAAACTTTCTATTTCCGAGTAACAAATTGTATTAAACTGGTAACCGTTTCTCTATACTATACTACGACGAAATCCTAGACCGAGAAAACGACGACACCACCTATCATGGAAAGCTTTCACCCGCTCTTTGTAGATTCGCGAGTTCTTGTACACGTCATTACGTAACTCCTCGATCTCACTCAATTGCAACCGATGGTGGATTTCAACCTTCACAAGATCTGGATTACACTTCCGTACTACCTAGTAGGCTTTATGCTCCATTTCTACGAGGAGGTGATATGCCTTCCCGTACACGAGTCTAAAGGGATATATGCCTAACTGGGTCTTATGGGCGGTCCTATAGGCCTACAAGGCTTTCGGAAGGCAGGTAGACCAATCCTTCCTGTTAGGCCGAACAGTGGCTTGAGGAATCTTCTCGATCTCTCGATTTGACAGTTCTGCCAATCCATTAGTTTGGGGGTGATAAGGAGTCGAGATACGATATGACACCCCGTACTTTTTCATCAAGGACTGAAAGTGTACATTTACGAAATGAGACCCGCCATCGCTGATGATGGCTTTTGGAACCCCAAATATGGAAAAGATGTTCTCCTGAATGAACCAGAGAACAACTTTATGGTCACTTATTCTGGTGGGGATGGCTTTGATTCATTTAGAGATGTAATCAACAACGAGTAAGATATATTCGAAGTCATTAGATCTTGGAAAGGGTCCCATAAAATCAATTCCCTAGATGTCAAAGATTTTGCACACAATGATTGGATTCAAGGGCATCATATCATGTGGGCTCATGTTGCCTAAGGTATTACAACGAGCGCATGCCCTACAATAAGTTTGAGAGTCTTTGAACATGGTGGACCAGAAGAACCCACACTGGAGGATCTTCACTGCGATTTTTCGACCAGAGAAGTGGCCACCATAGGCCTGGTCATGACAGAATGAGATGATATTATTGACCTCGTCGTCAGGAAAGCATCTTCGGATTACCTGATCATTGCCAATATGGAAGAGGTACGGTTCTTCCCAAATGTAGTACTTGGCCTTGGAAATCAACTTGTCCCGCTTGGAAGTTGCCTAATCTGGTGGGACTTTCCCCGTAACCAAGTAGTTTACCATGTCAGCAAACCAGGGAAATCCGTTAATGGCCAACATATGTTCATCCGGAAAGTGCTCGGTAATAGGTCCGGATGGGTCAATGATCGAAGAAGGAAGATGAGACAAGAAGTCAGCTACCACGTTTTGCCTTCTCGCCCTGTCGTGAATTTCAATGTCGAATTCTTGCAAAAGTAAGATCCATCGGATTAATCTGGGTTTCGCATCCTTCTTCTTGAGTAAGTGTCTCACTGCGATGTGATGCGAGTATATGATGACATGGGAACCCAAAAGGTATGATCTGAATTTTTCCAGGCTAAATACGACAACTAGCAACTCTTTCTTTATAATTGTGTAGTTACGTTGAGCCTTGTCTAATGTCTTGCTGGCGTGGTACATGACCACGAGTTTCCTGCTGATTTTCCACCCTGACATTGCTCCCACTGCGTAGTCAGATGCATTACACATGATCTCAAAGGGTTGAGATTAGTCAGGGGATTGCAGGATTGGTGCTTGGGTGATTCGATCACGCAGGATCTCAAATGCATGAATACACTCACTCGTCATCTTGAAAGGTGTGTCCTTTGAGAGGAGGTTTATTAAGGGGTGCACGATCTTGGAAAAATCTGATATGAATCTGCGATAAAAACCCACGTGTCCCAAGAACGATCTGATATCTTTAACCGAGTTAGGCACAAGAAGCTTAGAAATCAAATTCACCTTGGCTCGGTCGACTTGAATACCTCTCTCAGAAACATGATGTCCAAAGACGATGCCTTTTGGAAACATGAAGTGGCTCTTTTCCCAGGAGAGAACTAGGTTCATATCAATGCATCTCTTGAGGATTTGGACTAGATGTAGGAGGCACTCATCAAAAGATTCACCAAATACCGAGAAGTCATCCATGAATACTTCAAGGTATTTACCCACTATGCCAGAAAATATGGCTAGCATGCACCGTTGAAAGGTGGCAGGTGCATTGCATAGCCTAGAAGACATCCTATGAAATGCGTACGTACCGTAGGGGCAGGTAAAGGTGGTCTTTTCCTGATCCTCTGGATGAATTGCCACCTGATTATATTTGGAGTAACCATCCAAGAAATAGAAGAATCGATTTCTTGCCAATTTTTTGAGAATTTGATCAATAAATGGCAGTGGAAAATGATCTTTCTTCGTGAAGGCATTTAGTCTTTGGTAATCAATGTAGACTCTCCACGAATTTGCAATGCGGGTTGGGATGGTTTGTCCAGATTCAATCGTGATCATTGTGAGCCCTGGCTTCTTAGGCACAACTTGGACTGGGCTCACCTAGCGGCTGTTGGAGATCGAGTAGATGATCCCTGCATCTAACCATTTGATGATCTCCTCTTTCACGACCTCCTGCAGATTTGGATTGAGTCTTCTCTGCATCTCTCAGGATGGTCGTGATCCCTCTTCAGTGTAGATATGGTGTGTGCAATAGGAGGGACTGATACTAGTCAGATCATCAAGAGTCCAACCAATGGCTCTTCGATGCTACTGGAGAATAGAAATCAGCTTTGTTTCTTGATCAGATGAGAGTCGGGAATTGATAATCACAGGAAACGTTTGATTAGAACCCAAAAAGGCATACTTTAGATGATCAGGAAGAGGTTTTAACTCCATAACTGGGTTATCAGTAGAAGAAGGACATTCGGGATAGGCCTCAGAAGATAAGGTAGTAGCTGTGGGTAAATCTAGATAAGTTCTAGACTCTATTTGTGGGGCATGATCTGCTTGGCATTGAGGGTCAAGGGTAATAAGGTTTTCTTCTAGAAGTGGGTTCTCAATCACATAACCAATGTCGCAAACTTGCTCAATTGGCCCACAGTTAATTCCTTTCTGGGCCTTAAATATATCAATCTTCAATGTTTTGTTTCCGAATTTCAATTCGATCTGGCCCTCTTCACAGTTTATATTAGCCCTAGTTGTGGCTAGGAATGGTCTTCCCAAAATAATTGGTGTATTCTTCAGATTCTCAGGAGTATCTATATTTAATACAATAAAGTCCACTGGGAAGTAGAAATCATGAATCCGAACCAGAACATCCTCGAGAATTCCTCTAGGTGACTTGATCGATCGGTCTGCTAACTGCAAAGTCACGTCTGTCAATTTGAGCTCAGTTTCTTCGAAATGGTCTAGTAGGGACATAGGTATCAAGTTTATGGAGGCTCCTAAATCCAATAATGCTTGATCAAACTCTAGATCACCAATTTTGCAGGAGATCAAAGGAGTGCCAGGATCTTTTGCTTTTTGCGGGAGCTTGCTCAAAATGATTGAGCTAACTTGCTCAGACAATATAATCGAACTCCCGTCTTTGGTTCACGGCTTACGCTTAGGTGTACACAAATCCTTCAAAAATCTTGCGTATGCCAGTACGTGGCAGATTGCATTCATTAGGGGGTTGTTTATCTGGACTTGCTCAAAGAGCTTGACCAGATCTTCCTCAAGTGCCACGGGTTTGGGTTTCCTCTTTCCTTTGGACAAAGCCTCAGGAAATGGAACCTCTGTAGGTTCCTCTAGGGTTGGTTCTGGTTCAGGGATAGGGGTGTCTTGGATAACCATCCTAGGGTTAGGCTCTGAACTACCAGGCTTAGAGTGGCTTGGATAAGGTGGATCCTGAGTTGTCTTGCCACTACAGGTGGTAATAGAATTTAATCCTGCATAGTTTTGGTTAGGAGTAGGTAGAAGTGGTGGTTGCAGCTGATAACCTGAGTATGATGTCGAAGCTTCCATCCTGTCAAGTGATGCAGTAGAAGGGGCCTGGTAGACATAATGTGCTTGGCCCTGATTCGGGTTCATAACACGCCTCTGGTTCGGCACGATATTGTTATTTGGCAGTGGTTGTGAAGGAAGTGCACTAGGCTGGCGAGAATTTGCCATCTATGCGATCTGAATACGGACCTCTGTGATCTAATCCTTGTGATGTTTCTGCATAGCCTCATTCTTCTTTTGAATGTCAGTTAGGGTTTGAAGGATTGGAGACATTTGATCTTCCTGTGTCGGCCTGGATTGGTAATTCGAATTGGGCCTATGCTGAATAGGCTGATATGGGCGTGAAGCTTGTGGTCGGGACTGGAATTGAGATCTTGGATTTTGATTGTTCCCTGACCATGAAAAATTAGGATGATTACGCCATCCAGGATTATAAGTGTTTGAGAATAGATCATTCTAGATGGCATTGAGGCCCTCGCAGGTCTGAGGAATCCCAGAAAAGTCAGAATACAAGGGTTTAGAGTTCCCCCAACTTGAGTAGGAAGTTTCGGAGTGTCCTCTGAAACCAAGATCAGACGGGGGTGATGACTCTACAATTATTAGCATTAACTATATCAATTGGAGTCAATTTTGAGGGCACATGTTTATTAATGACATATCATAATAGGCTTGAGAGCATGGCATGCATATTGTGTTAAGATTTATTGTAATTCATGTTTAACGACCATGTGTGCAAGTGCGTATTAAAATAGTCCCACATGAGCAATTGGACCATATGGATGGATCTGGATCGATGAATGGAGTATAACGGACTCAAATCACCTCAATCCGACCTCCGTAGCTCCCACAACAAGCTCGGGAAGCTCTGGCTATTGATCTGATGATCAACGGCCCAAAGCTAGCCACGTGTCGCACATTTGTGCACTTGTAGCCACCGCCCTCTCTCCAATGTGCCTTCATCAAGCAATCTCGATTGTCTGTTCCCCATTTAATGGTCGAGATGTCTCCGTGCTCTCCGCAGCAAAAACATTGATGCGACCATCCATGAAAGCAACGTGGCAGAGAGCGCCTCAACCCGCTCACGCAAGATGCACGTTCGAGCCTTGGCGAGGTTCAAATCAGCAGCAGAGGATGCACGTGGTCGAAATTGAACTGCTGATCGACGATCGGGCGGTCGAGAGGCACGCTACGCGGCGCACTCTCACGCATCCATCGTGCACGCGTCAGATGACGTGCCCCCCAAGCGAGTTGAGGCGCGATCTGAGCACGCATTCACGTGCGATCTAGGCTGTCGATTGTTGATTGGACGTCTCTGAGCCAGCGCACATGGATCTCGCGAAGGGAGAAGCACGCACGCGCATGATGGACAACGGAAGGAGGCCTTCACCGACACTTTTGGAATGGTTTTAGCGATGCCCTGGACATCGCTAAAGCCCCTACTTGATTTAGAAACCCTTCCTTCTTTATAAAAACCCCTACACCCACTCCATTTATGATCATCCCTTCCTGGCTTCCCCTTAGCTCTACTTAGCACACCTTTCACACTCTCCGAAAGTTGCAGAGCTGTCGACGGAAGACCATCCATCGCCGTGACTGCCTCGCCTCTCCATTTTGCACCACCTTGGTTTAATGCTTATGTGTTTTAAAGCTTTCCTCTAGCATTGTACTTGTGAAACAATTTTACATATGCAATATATTTCCATTTGTTTCATCACATCATGTTTCATGCATGCGCAAGTAATCACCATGCTATAATCTCAAGTCTCTAACTGTTACGACCCGGTTCCCAAATCCCTACAGGACACGAGATCGGACCGACTCAACTGATCCCAAGACCCAGTTGTTTAACGAGAAAGTAACCAAAAAGCAGTAAAATAAACCACATTCACCATTCTAGCAACTAACAGTAACAAAAGTACAGCAGTAAAGAAGTAAACTACTACAGTACACACCACCACAACAGTAGGAAAGTAAATGAGTACAGGAATATAAAGTTCACAATGAAAGAGTACAGAAGTGTAATAAACTACTCACAAAAATAGGAAACGGAGTACAATAGAAAGCTACAACTACTGGACTCTACTAGGCCCAGCACCCTCTGCAGCCGTAGGCTCTGGCTGCTCAACACCTGGACCTGAAAAGGGTTATGAGTACATGAAATTAGCGAATGCTGAATAGAGTGGCAACCAACTAACTAAAATAGTAAAGGTGGACGGGTAGCTGTTGTTTTTCAATTTCTTTCTTTCTTTAACTAATTATTCTTTCTTTCACCACTTGATTTACTTATCAGGTCTCTTTCTTGATCTCGAATGCTCCTCCTAGGAACGATCTTGATTGCAGTCTTTTCCGAAGAGTAGAAGTCGCACGTGGTGCTCTCCTGGCCAAGAGAGTCCCCCGTGGTGGTCCTACACCCAGTCAACCATCCCAAGGTCACGGACATATGTAACAGTGACTATGGCACGCGTGATAAGTGCACGGGTAGCTACCCCGCACTGGCACGCAGTCAGTCATTTCCATTAGTGGGTGCGCCCAAAGCACAGCACAGAACCAGTATAGGGCGTAGCTCTCTCAGTAACAGGGGTCTAGCCCCTAAGAACCAAACAGAGGTCTTGCCCCTCCACAGTTCGTGCACTCTCGCCTGACTACCCTGGTTTGCCTAGTGGGCCTAACAAGTCGGTGTAAGGTGGCTAGCTGAACCCCAGGCCCCGTGGGGTGGCTAGCTCTCTCCCTACACTAGTAGCTCTCCCCGGTACAGTGTACACGAGGGCCACCGAGTCGGTGCAAAGTGGCTAAACCCACCTCGAGTCTCAACCCGAAAGGCAGTAAGCACCCCTCTACACTAAGAGGTAACGTGCGCTTGCCTTGGTATCACGTACTCAAGGGCAAGCACACTTCCCAAAGCATTTTCTAGATCTATTCCATGTATTTCCAGGAGCTCAACTCCTATTCCTCCGTGGGGTTCATGCTCATATTCCTCAGGCCATTCCATACTAGGTTTTATTATTTCTATTTCCATTCTCAGGTTATACACATGCAACTGGTGATTCTATCATTTATATTTCTATATCCAGGTTATTCACAGGTAGTTCGTGTTTCCAACATTCACCTTTCCATTTCCAAGTTATATACATGCAGCTCATATTATGTCATTTCATGGTACGATAGGAAAGATACATTCAGCAGTTAACTAACACAAATATTACATATTTTGCATGTAACTATTATTCATTTACAGGCAATTGTTCTTATTCTATCTACTTATTCAAGACTGCAATTCATTCATTCAATAAAGACATTCCAGTATTTCTAGTCCTAGGATTCATATCATATCCTAAGATTTAATCATCCATTCCACACATGCATTCAGGTTTGTAATTAAACTAGGGGAAGCCACTCTACCAGTAAACTTAGGAGTAATGGGGGCTTGAACGACAGGCTCACGTGCCTCAGCAAGCCCCGAACCCGCAACGGAACAAGGTCCTATCATAAGGATCAAACACAAGAGACTACTCAGAACAGTATAGAAAGTATTCCAACAAGTAGAGGAAGACATACGGGAAACATCGGTATCTCAATTGCGGAAATCAGACCTCAAATGGACCCTAAACGGGTCAAAAATAGTAATTCTGACTCAAATCAGACGTCTGGAACACCTTCCAGATGTCTTAAAAGAGTCCAAAGTCGTACCTCAAGTCCTGCGCCACTCCTCAGACGTCCAGGAACTCCACTGGACCGTCTGGACCCAGTTCTAGACGTCCAACAACCTCTTCCCGTCTGGACGTTTGGAAACGCTTCCCGTCGTCTGGTGCCTCACCCAGACGTCCGAACTGCGTGGGAGGGCGTGTTTCGTGCCTTCCCGAAGCGAATCCTACACGCGTCAATGAAAATCTTCTCAATAAGGCACGAAACAGCGCCTCGGCGGAACGACCTACATGGCTGTATCTGTAAAGAAAATGTACGTCGTGAAGCTTACCTCTCAGTCGTCTGGAACCTCCTCCAAACGTCGATCCAGACATTTGATTCTGGGAAAAACCTAAAACCAAAACCTGCCTTCGCCTCCTCGCGCCGCGCGTGGTCGCGCCGCACCTACTCGCCTGCTGCTTCGTCTGCAGCTGTGTCGGGGAGGACCTCCCCGACGCACTCCTTCTCCCTGCGCACGCGGCGACTGGCCGTGAGCTCCCCGGCGAGCTCCCATGCGAGCTCGCAAGCCTTCTCTCCTCTCCTTTTGACGCTGCTCCTCTACCACTGCTCTCACTCGGCTGCACTTGCTGGAGGGTAGAGAAAGGGGTGGCTGGAAGTGGGGGGCAGTGTGAGGGAGAGGAGGGGGGTTGTATAAGGGGTGGGGTTAGGGTTTGCATCGGACGAGAGGAGAGTGAAGGAGAAGAAAACGAGGGTCGCATATTGTCTGCGCGCAGCATGTGCGCAGATGCGAGCTTGTACATGAAAATTTTGATTTCCAGACGTCTGGGAAGGTGTCATGACGTCTGATCAGACATCTGACCCAAGTTCTAGATATCTTAAAGGGCTCAAATAGCACGGGTCTTAACACTAACCCTACTCTCTCTCTCTATTTCTCGCAAGCAAACAAAACAAAGATTTTTGTGACACCTTAAAGTGACAAACTAACCCGATTTCATGCCTCCTCATGTTCGACACTTGGACTCACCTAATCCATATCTTCATTTTAAATTGATGTCGCAAACGCATGTTATAACGACGGATTTAACTTAACAAGTTTCGACGACGTCAGGGGGTGGATATGAGTCCACTTGAGAAGAGTGATGATAGATGTTATGCACAGCCTCCCTACTAGAGGGAGGTTGCGCAAACAGGTTTTACTGTGCTGCGGTGGCTCTCTGCAAGTGTCGAGTCAATTCGTCCACCTTTTCGATAATCGAGACCTTGTTTAGGCGACTGGACACTATTTCCAGATCGACGGGTACGGACAGGCCTTAGGTTCCATGTGCTCCCTAGGTGTTCGTCAATGCATGGGTAGTCGTCCAGTCAAACATTGTAACGACTCGATTCCCGAGTCCCTACGAGACACGAGAACCGGACCGACTCGACTAATCCCAAGACCTAGTCGTCCAACGAGGAAGTAACCAAAAGAGCAGTAAAATAAACCACATTCAGCATGAATATAACTAGCAGTTACAAAATACAGTAGTAAGAAAAGGAACAACTACAGTATATACCACCACAATAGTAGAACAACAATTATAACATAACATGAAGCTACAAGTAAAGAAGTACAAAGAGTAACAAGAACTACTCACTACAGTGGAACAAAAGGTGTACAAAAAGAACTGCGGTAACTCTATTGGACCCTACTCGGCCCAGTGTCCTCTGCAACCGCTGACCCTGGCTACTCAACACCTGGTCCTGAAAAGTAACGAGTGTAACACGTTCGCGAAATGCTGAGTAGAGTGGCAGCTAAAAATAAAGAAGCAGTAAGTGTACAGTAGCTGTTTTATTTTCTTTCTTCCTTTATTTACGTCTTTCTATTGTTTCACAATTTATCTATTTCTCAGATCCTTCACTTGATCTGGAATGTTCCTCGTGGGAACGATCTTGATTGCAGTCTTTTCCAAAAAGTAGAAGTAACACGTGGTGCTCTCCTGGCCGGGAGAGTCCCCGGTGGGGATCCTACTCTCAGTCAACCACCCCAAGGTCGCTGACAGACGTAACGGTGACTACGGCACGCGCGATAAACACACGGGTAGCTACCCCGCATTGGCACGCGGTCAGTCGTTTCCGTTAACGGGTGCGCCCAAAGCACAGCACGGAACCAGTATAGGGTAGAGCCCTCTCAGTAACAGGGGTCCAACCCCTCCACAGTCCGCGCACCCTCGCCTGACTACCCTGGTTTGCCCAGTGGGCCTAACAAGTCGGTGTAGGAGGCTAGCAGAACCCCGGGGCCCATGGGGTAGCTAGTGCTCTCCCTACACTAGTAGCTCTCCTCGGTACTGCGTACGCGAGGGCCAGCAAGTCGGTGTACAGTGCCCAAACCCACCCCGGTCTCAACCTGAGGGCGGCAAGCTCCCCTCTACACTAAGAGGTAATGTGTGCTCTCGTTGGTACCACATACCCCAGAGACAACACACTTCCACGTCTTTCTTTCTCAGTTCCATCCATTCTCTTTCCAGGAGTTCTACTCATAATTCCCCGTAGGGTTCCAGCTCTTTTAACTCAGCACATTTAGGTTTCACCGTTCCAGTTTTACATTCATACGACCCATGTTCTCAATCATATTTATTCCTTTATAACAGGCAGCGGTTAAATCAATTTACAGGCAGCTATTATTTCCTTTCCACCTTTCCAAGACTGCAATATTATATACATATCACTAGTTTTACAGTCCTAGGATTCATGCTGTACCCTAGGATCAATCATTCAATCTAGTTTCCAGTCCTAGGTTTCATGCAATACCCTAGGATCTATCATTCAATCTAGTTTCTCAGTCCTAGGGTTCATGCAGTGCCCTAGACTCTATTAATTATTCCACAATTGTAACAAATTTGATTAAGTAAATTAAAAGCCACTCTACCAGCTACAACGGGAGTACTGGGGGCGTGGTCAGAAATCCCGCGTGCCTCCGCAATCCCCAAGACTGAAATGGAACGGGGTCCTAACACAAGGATCAAACACAAGGAGTTTCTCAGAACGGTATATAATTACTGTAAACAGGTAGAGGATTTTATTCCGGAAAGAACGCAACTCGAAACGCGAAAAACGGACTCCGAACAGGCTCTAAACGAGTCGAAAACGACGAAACTGCCCAAAATCAGACATCTGGAACCTCTTCCAGACGTCTTAAAACGTGGGTCAGAGAGTACCTTCATTCTGTGTAATCCCTCAGATGTCCAGAAGCCTGCGCGGGCGTCTGGCTTAGTTCCCAGACGTTCGATGGTTACCCCGGACGTCTGGAAGTCCTTCTCGTCATCTAGCACTGCAGCCAGACGTCCGATTCACGTGGGATGGCGAGCCCTCGCGCCCTCCCGAGCAGAACCTGCACGCACCCACACATGTTCTCAGTACGACGAGTCGCAGACGAAGGCGCGGCGGACAGCCGCATGGCCGTACACGTGAAAAAGGAAGAAGATAGAAATATCTTACCTGACAGATGTCTGGGATGTCCTCCAGACGTCTTCATCGTCGTCTGGTCGTAAGCCCAGACGTCTGATTCTGGAAAAATTTCCAGAACCAGAGCTCAACTCGCCCTCCGCCCGCGACGCACGGCCGCGCTGAGCCCCGTCCGCCTGCTGCTCGAGCTGCAGCAGCCCCTCCGCGACACTCCACGCCCGCTGCTCCCCCGCCGGCTGGCTCTAGCTGCCCCGGCAAGCTCGAGCCCTCACGGTCGAGCGTCTCCTCCCTCGCGCAACACCTCCTCCCGCACACTTGCCGCGGCCGCTGCTGCCGCCGCTCGCTTGCGCTATCGCACCGGTTGGGAGAAGGAGAGGAACACGGAGGAGATGAGGGTGAGGGAGAGGGCGAGGGGCCTTTTTAAGACAGCGCGGGGAGAGAGAGACACCGCGCCCTACAGGAGGAGAGAGGGAAAAAGAGGGAAGAGAGCGGCGGGCGCAGGTCTGCGCCCGCATTCACGCAGACACAACCCCATATGCCGCAAAAATTTAATACCAGACGTCTGGAAAGGGTCCCAGACATCTGGGCCACTTCCCAGACGTCTTAAAACCGTCATGAGGCCGCGTTCGTAACAAACATGCCCTTGGATTCATTATTGATGGAGTTCTCGCACATATTCTCCAGGATCTCCCACACGGTGTCCTCATGTTGACCCATGATGTTGCCACCACGGGTCGCATTGACGAATAATCTGATATCTTCATGGAGTCCCTGGTAAAGAGACTGGACTTGTTCCCATTTTGAAAATTTGTGATGGGGGCATTTTCGTATGAGATCTAGAAAGTGATCCCATGCCTCATGAAGTGGTTCTCTCGCATTCTGAGTAAAGTGTGTGATCTGGTGCCTCAAAGCATTTGTCCGACCAACGGGAAAAACTTATTTAGAAATTCGGATTGAAGTTCAGCCCATGTGTTGATTGGACGATTTAGGGTTTGGCACCAGTGGGCAGCCTTATCCATGAGGGAGAAAGAAAACATCTTCATGAGTAGGATGTCTCGATCTTGAGCAGCTGTCCTAAAGGTATGGGCCAGATACTTGAGTTGTTTGATATGCTGGAAGGGATCTTCTAAGTTCAGCCCATGAAATTTAGGGATAGCATGAATCATGTTGGACTTGAGTTCAGTATCAGGTCCTCCAACAGGGATTTGAACTCTAGGTTAGATTGCTACGGCAGTGAGATTGTAATGATCTCGCATCATAGGATGCTGTGGTGGGTTCATTAATGCTTGGAAAAGATCGTTAAGGCACTGGAGTTGATTCTGGAGATCTTCTTCTCTTGCTTGGTGTTCCATGGCTATGGAGGAAGGAGATCTAGACTCAGATGAATTAGAAGAGATATCGATCTGGTCGGGAGGTAGCACAAACAAGTGAGTCGAGGCTTGACCTCGACGAGAGTGAACAACTAATGGAGGCCTCAAGGGTGGTCTTAAGAACTTCCTCCCGAACATGCACTATGGAACCAGATGAGGGATAGAATATGTGATGGACCCAATCGAGGCACCCAAAAATCTTTGGATAACTAAGGAGGCTCGAGGCGGATGATACCTCTTGATTAGAAAGTCATCCACTCGAGAAACACTTGGGCAGCCAGGAAGGGAGACTCTTGCAAAGACCCCTACACGGTAGAGTGTCCCCACGGGTTACAGGGTTTCCTCCACCCGACCTTCCTTGTCACTATGGATCCAAGTAGACAGGAATGAATAACTTGACCTCTTAAGTCTACTAAATTTTAACCTTGAATTAAGGTGCTTATAATTTCACTTGAACATTTAGATTTGATTTGTGCTTATTGACCTAATTTGAAGGTTGGTTGACTCACAAGGTGGATCAACTTCACTTAGCCTACCCTAAGGTTTAGGATGAGTTGGGTAATGAGCCCAAAATCACCCTGAGCGGTTTGCAAATAGGTTATTAAGTCTAAATTTTTAAGAATGATAGAGCCTTCTTTTAGGGTTTTCTTGATTAGGTTAATTCAAGCAAAGGTTTAAGAGACACAATATGGGAAAATCAATTCTATTTATTTCAGGTAAGTGTGTTTTCTCAACCCTAAGGTGGAAACACTAATTTGGCTTTTCTGGTCCAATCAGTTCTTTCCAAATGTGGCACCTAGGGCTCAATCAAGAAGATGAATAGCCCTAGTCAACTTAGACTTTTAATAGGTGCAGAAATTTGGATGGGGCTCTCTAGAAAATCAAATCAGGCAACTTGGGTGATTAATTCTATGAAAATAATGCAAGTTTGATCCTATTTGATTTCCTTTTCAATTCTTTCCAAAAACAGGGGGCTTAAGAAGATGGAATGAGATTGCCTGCCCCTGGAGTGGCTGTTGTGCGGTTGATCTTCTCCGTGTACCTCGCACAAACACAACAAAATAGATAAAGCAAGTTAGTATTAGATCAGATCAGAAATTGTAATCGGTGAAATCAAATTACGCGTTGCTCCCCGACAACGGTGCCAAATTGTTTAAGCGAATTCGTCATTGTTTAAGAAATGTGTCGTAGTATAGGACAGATGCGCTCAAATTATTTAAATTTATAACTTAGATTCAGAAAGAGTCTAAGGTCGAACATAGGGAGCAAGTAATAACAATTTAATCTCACCAATCACAATAAATATAAGCAATTATAATCAAAACTTGATTCAGAATAACTCATAATGGTATATAGATGAAATTAAGTATTTCAATGCAAAATGAATGGGTTAAAATAGATATTTAAATCACCAATTAACCCTTTGAATGTTAAACTCAAATATCTTAACTATATCAACAGTAATTATCAATCAAATAACACACGTTAACCAATATCTCAATAGTATACTGAACCAAGGCACCAGGCAGATGTCAAGCTTCTCAGAACAGAGGCAAAGGCCTCTTCTCTTCTTCTTTCCTTCTTCCTTCGTGCCTTAAGGGAAAGGCACCACAGCACAGCAACATAGAGACAAAGGCCTCGCAAATTCAGTAACTGTAGAGAGTGGAAGAGGGAAAACCCCCCCTCTCTTTGCTTCTCCTCTTTCTCTTAGAAACCTGGGGTTAGCCAAGTCATCGGGTAGGTAACTGGTTTAGAACAGTGTCCAGGCTGCAAGCTTGCGGGCGTGGTCCAGGCGAGCAATGGAGTAGGCGGGTAAGTGGGTCGTGAGGGTGAAGGGGGCTCAACCCCCGTGACTTGGGCGAGGGGTCGGGGGAAGGAATTCCCATTATTTCACACAGATAGATCCTACGTCCCTGATGTGGGACTATCTGATCTCTCCTCTGTCGCAGAGTAGCAGCAGTTGAAGGTGGTTCCAATTGAGGTCGAGGATGAGGCTGCAGGATCTAATTGAGAGCCTGGAGAGGAGTCTGGAGGTCAACCGCAGCACCTGGGAATGTAGTCTGGTGC
Organism: Thalassia testudinum; assembly: GCA_037157565.1. NCBI lineage: Eukaryota > Viridiplantae > Streptophyta > Magnoliopsida > Alismatales > Hydrocharitaceae > Thalassia > Thalassia testudinum. The sequence goes on from JAZHRO010000030.1 coordinate 44,180,771, forward strand.
AGTTGTGGTCGAAGGACTGAAGGCGTAGTCGGAGGAGTCGAGGCCGCAACGGAGGTTCGGCGAAGTACCTAAAAGCACGAACACGGCCTTGCAGCCAAGTCAAACAGGCTTAGAAGGATCGTCGTGGAGCGGCGAGTGCGGTGGTGGGTGCAGAGTGCGGTGCAAGTGAAGGTGGAGACTTGACAACCTTGAGATAGTGAAGCGGAGGTGCTCGAGTTCGGGGAGGTGATTTGGTGAGTGAAAGCCCAAAGTATGAGAGGGCTTTTAACGGGGGTGGCACGGCGAAGTTCGTGGATATGGCGGCGAGGTGTTTCGTGGAGTGTAGCGATCTATGGGCTACGTCGGAGCACCGCCGGATGCGAGAAAGATGATGGTGGAGCGGGTGGTGCGGTGGTCGTGTGTGTGTTGTGAGTGTGGGGAAATAGAATAGAGGGAGAGAGGAACGTATAGAGGAACTTAGGAGAGATGGGGGCGGACGAGAAGTTCCAGCGTTGGCAAGTCGGAGCTAAAGAAGATGAGGAGGTCTGGTAAGTTGGTGCGGCGACGAGGAGGAGGAAGCGTACTCCTGTGGTGGCTGGCGAGGAGCGAAGTCAACCGTGGAAGGTAGAGGGCCGTCCAATTTGATTGTTGGACAGTCGGAAAAGGAGGACGGAGAGGGGTCGTTGGAGCAAGCTACAAAGGTGGCTGGAGAGGGAAGAGAGAAGGTTTTCTCTGACTAAAACTTGCTAAGGAGCACGGTTAGAAGACCCAGGGGCTATTATAGAGCTCGGGTAGGCGCTCAGGCTTGGAAATAAGCTTGAAAAGCTGGAGAAATCAGGGAGGAAGATCCCTAAAATTCTAAGGATTCGCATGAGTTTCTTGGGTGGATTTGGGATCTAGAATTAGGTTTAGATGATTAGGGATGACCTCAAGATCATCTCTTCCAATTTTGGAAGGGATTGATCGAAAAACCAGGGAGGCATCCCTGATTGAAGCATGACACCTTTAGGTTCACACCTGCCATGGCATTAGGGACCCATTTGAATAAAATGAAGAGAAGTTAGGGGGCTTTTTGCAAGGATTTCAAAAGTTAGGGTTGTGAATGAAAGAGAAAGAGTTAGATTGGACCAAAATGCAAATTAAGTCAAGATGGACTCTGATTGGGCCCGAATTTTGGTAAAAACTTAATTTTGACCCAAGAAATATGATGGTAAAGTCGGATTTTAGTTTTGACCAAGTTTTACTAAATAATTTGCATAGAAATCCAAATTAGGGCAATTTTCTGTCTAAGACTATTTTAGGTCAAAATGGGTTCTAAAGGTCAAATCAAGGGTACCAAAACTTATAGAATATTTTTCTATGATGCTTAGAAGATTTAGATGAAATTTATCCTGACCAGAACCTCTGTTATTTAAGTAGGTTTGAAATTAGGGTTTTGGGTTACTGTTAATTCTTGAATTGCGCGAAAACCCATTTTTGTCTGCATGAACCCACTTATTTGACTTTAATGCTCTTGTGACCTTTGATTCACCCCTAACCAACCCCTTGGTTATGCTTTGTTTATGATTTGCTGTTAAAATTACATAATTAACCTAGGTTTCTTGTTATCTTCTTAAAACACAATATGGTGGACATATAACCCTCAGATGAATATGTAGGAGCTTTTATCTTTTATTCCATACTAAAATGGGTTAGTTAGGGCCTATAATGGTGTTCCCATCAACAGGTTTTTCTTTGCCTTGGGATTCGTGCCCTCCTTCTCACAACACTTGGCTTCTGAGGCTCTTGCGCCTTTGTTGGTGATTTGCTGCTGTGCCTTTGTTAGTTCTCTAAAGCTTTGAGTTAAGGTGTCTGAGGCCTTCTACTGATCCTTGCTAGTGCTTGGTTCTAATTTACTGTAGAAATATTTAACTGTGATAAGTGATTGAAGATACTGTTCATTTATTTGAGAAATTTGTGAGCTTAAACTTACGGGTTAATTTGGTGATTCAAATCACCATTTTTAACCCAGTCTTTTTGCACTGATTCTCTATTTCTTTATTAAAATATTATCTTGAGCATTTTATTGATCTCAATTGCATATCATTTCTTATATTATGATTGGTGAATTGAATTGCCATAATTACTCCCTGTGAATGACCTCGAACTCTAATTTGATTTTGAGCTTTATAAATTTAAGTGTTTTGTACGATTTTGTCAACTATACTATGACACATTTTCTAAACAACGATGATTTCGCGTAAACAGAAACCTCTCTCCTAAAGAGAGCGTGTTGCTCCCGCTTACTAAAGGGTTTACGTTTGCCCGCCCCATCATGCAGGTGGGGTGCAACTAAGGCACTAATTCCATCTACGGCTCACACAATTACCCCATGTACCAGGTGAAGACAGGTGGACAAGGTGTTAGGTAAGTAGCCAGACCTCAGAAACTGCAAGAGGATCCCTGAGGGTCACCCGCCTATGCCATCACAGGCGCAAGCCATATGCGCCCGGCCGCTACCTCAGATAGCCCTCTCCATGGGCATCTCATTCGGTTCCACCACTAATCAGTCAGGAGGGAGTAACAAGACAAGCCTCTATGCCAATTCGTTTGAGCGAATAAAGGAAATCAAGCAAAGACTTGTAAAACGCGGTTCACATAACCCGTGTGGGCAATAAAATCCTAGGCAAAAAAATAGTTCCTCACACTTGGCATATGAGCAGTTCTTCATACAAGGAACAAAAAAATATCTTTCTTTATAATAAACATCGAGTGTTACATTCCCCAGATTATTGTCTCTAGCTAAATTACAGCTGAAAAGAGACAAGCTAGGACAAAGAAAATGGCGACACCAGGACTCATCGACTTCACCCTCGGTCTTCCAGGATGCTCGCACTCAGCAGAAAAGGATGATAGTGTAACAGTAAGACCAGTAAGCCCTGCAGCTCCTACCAGGCCCGCTCTGAACAACTCCTTGGCCCCTGGCAAACGCCACTCTCCTACGTCCTTAGTAAGGAATAGGCTCCCAAGCCCCCTACTCCTCCGCAGCAAAGGATTGTCCCACTTCCAGGACATGCACCTCCTTCTGTAGGGGAATAGTGGTCGAACGAGGAGCTCGCTACTGGACCAGTAGGCATTGATGGATAGCGATAACCGCTTGAGGCAATTGGGGTCGCCCAGATGTGCGAAGTACCCTCCTATATACCAGTGAGGGACCCCACCTAGTCGACTCCATAAGGCCTCCAGCATGCCATTCCACGAGGGATAACTAGTCAAGCTTGACTGTCTAGGCGAACACTACACCTGCTTCTACCAACACCCCCGTCGAGCTCAGCCTCACTTTTACCCGAGCAAATGCACTCCCATGAGAGGAGCTCCTGGCAGCAGCAACCCCTGCTCTGCCTTCACAGAGCCACTAGAGAAGTCGAGCGAAGCGGAATGAGCATCATGACCCCGCCAAGGACCAACCTTCCCCCGAGCCCTAAGAGGAACCCCTGCAACCTCGTGTCTGGCAGGTTCTCCACACCGGACCAATAAGAGAGGCTCAGCTACATTTCTCTCCCAACGAACGCCCACCGGATTCACCCTGCGGGTACCTTGAGAGAGCCTGCCTCACCCCTTCTCGGTTGCCTGCTCACTTCCTCTCGAACTCCTCAAGAGTAAGAGGACCACTTCTTCACTCCACGCCAAACGAGCCACCCCCACACGGGATGGGTCCCTGGCCAGGTAAGCTAGCCGTAGGATCCGAAATCGCCTGGCAAAGGGAACCCCCAGAAGCCTGCGCCAGAAAACAAGGCAAAATGAGCGCACAAAAGGGAGGACAAGCCACTACAAGCGTATCCAAGTCTTAGGGCCCTTATCTCAACCCGCCTGTTGAGTGAGGGCATGAAGAGGAGCTCACCCCCGTCCGAAGAACTGTACATAGTCGCCCTTCGGCCGTTCTGCCGAACACGTAGAAGTTCGGCGACGAAGCTCTATTAAGGTAGCAAACGGAACAAAAATGTTCCTCCCTATGACTATCAAGTCCCTCAAGCACGGCGAAAGAGGAGGGAAGGCTGTGAAGTAAGGGCCACCGAGGGCCCCTATTTATAGCCCTGCCACTTGGCTCTCGAGGGTGGTATTGTCTTTCTACCCTCCCCCCTAGGGATCGCAGTTCCCAAGGAACCAAATCCCTCGAGATACGACACTGATTCCATGGTTGCGTGACAACACTAACAAAATCGCCGGTCAAGGACTTCGAGTGTTATTACACGTCGGACATTCGAAAAGCCTTTGACGCGTTTCCAAAAAGGCACGATGCTTCAGGCCATGACCTCTCACGGCAATGACAACTAATGTCTGCCTCAGTAATCGTTGACGAAGGCTGGAAATGCAGTTTGTATATAAAAAAAATGCCGTTGCTGTAGTATGTGTCACAATTACAAATTATTATCGCGTTAATTTTATTTAATTACATAATTTTTACTCGTTTATTCTAGGTCATTCACTGAGAGGTAGTTATTGATTTATATCACTCTCTAAGTCCAAGATTATTCTTTAATTCCAAAAATGATTAATTTTATATATAATTAATAATGAATGAATGAATGAATCCATAAAGAATGAATTTAAGATTCCATTATGTACAAAAAGAATTAATGAAAATACTTGCAAAAATCTACTTACAAACATGCATCAAATAATACATAGATATATTCTATACTATCTATTTGTAAGTTATATTACTAATACTTACATAAATATACACTACTAACTAATATTACATATCATACTAACTTAACTTAATATACTAACATATATAGTAACATATATAGAAGCTACAGCGACATATACAAATGTCGCTGGACCCCACAAAAACTATATACAAACTCTAAAGAAAAAGCTAGGGTTAATAGCGACAATTTATTCTGTCAGAGAAAATATGTAGTTACTTATATATATATCACTACACTGCTTATACGTATACTTATTATTTACCTTATACTTATTTATTTACATATACTATCCATACAGATATACGTTATATATTATACATACACATATCTTCTTTTACTTTTTAAATATCCACTGTGTTCTTCTTCTTCCTTATCCAAGCCAGTTACTCCTTTGTGCTTAATGAGTCATTATGGCTTTTATTACTTAACAAAAATTTATTAATTGGCGGGCACGCCTTTCGAGGGATATGCAGCACCCGAGGACCAGGTGGGACCAGACCTCTACTAAGTGTGTCCTAATTTCTTAATTAGGCTACTTAAGTACGTTTTTATCTCACGTTTGGGCTTAACCAAGCCCTCACAAACACACTCCATCCCTCGGCCCTCACACACAATACTCAAAATGCTCAAGTTAATATGCTCAGATGCTCATGCTTTCGGGCTCTCGGCACCTGTGACGACTGAGCGGTAAGATAACTTTTTACTCTTATACTGCTCAGTCCATCCGGCACTAAACGATGTGACACTAACTGTGCCACTGCTGTGTGCTAGATTTCAGATGTGGCAGTGTAGATTTCTAATGTTTGGCCCCCGATTTGAGGGCCACAAATTATTAGAAAACAAAATTAAATTATAGGATAATAAAGTATTTACATAGTACCATACAATTGTACAGTTAATTTAAGGTTTTAATTATATTTACTATATAAATAAATTAGCTAAAGTATATTGTTTATACATACCTAATTTTAGATTTTATTCTTTAATTATGTATAAATTAGTTATTAAATGGTCTAATTGACCCTGTACTGAGTTAGTATACATGTTTAAATATTTTATAAACATTTTTATTGTATTTTACAAGTTTGATTTTTATTTTATTTACATCGAATCAGTATAATTTTAGACTGTTTTGGTGGTAAATTAGGTTTAAATAATATAAACAATATAAATATACTTAAATTAGGTTAAATTACTTAAAATACAGTAATATACATATACAGTTTAAGTTAACTTAGTTTTAGCTTAATCTACTAATTTATTTTAATTTAACCTAATAACTTAACTACTAACTTAATAAATTACTTATTTATTCTGTATATATAATTAAATTAAGGTACAGGGTTTATTATGTTCATAATTTATATATAAATACGTAGGTACATTATTATAACTTAATATGATTATTTATAGAGATTATTAATTTATATAGCTATTTAGTACGTATAAGTTAGTTTACTTAATAATTAGTTATATAATTTAGTTATATACAGTATAATCTAACTTAAATACTTAAATTATATACTACAATATATACATGAGTTATTTATATTATAAATATGTATAATTCACATTATAGGTTAATAAGCTTACTATATAGCTTAAATATACACTTATATACATATTATACAAAGGATTTTTAGTATTTTTAGGGTTTTTTCACTTTTTATGATTTTTATATATGTTATGGAGGTAGGAGATGAGAGTGAAAGAAATGGATGAGGAGAAAGAGGTGTTTTTGGCCTTTTTATGTTTGGTTTCTTTTATTAAGTTTCATGGTATATAGAACCGTCGACTGGTAAATTCTACCAAGTCGAGAGTTTTGATAGCCATAAAACTTGGTATGTATGTAAAGAAATACCTAATCTTCAATCAGACAGGTTTATTTTATTTTTTTAGATTTTTTATATGATTTTTATTTAAGTCTAAAGTTCACACATTCGAGGCCTTTTAAAGGTTTCCTAAGGGGTGTTAAGGCCTAGAATGGATTCTAAGGAGTTTAAAAGGCAGTAAATTGCCTCAACAGTCTCAGTGTAATGCATAACAGAGATAAAGACATTTAAGCACACAAATCAAAGTGGATTTTATTTAATTCAACTTGTGGACAGTTAGGCTTAAAATTTAACTGACAAAAGAGATTTAAAATAGATTACAAGTATTCACTAACTTTAAAAATGCAATTGAAATCATATGAAAGCTTGTTTACAATCCAAAACACCTTTAATACAAGTCAGCTATCTAACAAATCACATCAAAGACCTACTGTCCACCAAGTTATCCAGACAACCCTCTTCTACTGAAACAGCAGAAACACAACAGCTACAAAATTTAATAAATGCAGCACAGTAGCTGCTATAAATCCATCAGCTGCTACAAACCAAGCTTCATCCCAAATGGCTTAACTACTGCTGCAGTTAGTCCATCTGAAATTAGGTTAAATCTGTAGCAGAAACAAAGCTAAATCAAGCTTGTGTCTCTTGATTTAGCCATTTCTATCCCATATCAGATTCAAGATAGCCTGATCAGGGATTTAAAAGAGCTAATCAGGGAACACTTAGCTGGAATTAAAGGAGGAAATGTAGCTGCTATGGCAGCAATTTACTTTAATTCTGGGTTTCAACAACACAAAGATAAAATCACTAAATCAACTTTTGACAAGGGTTTTAAATTCACATAAAAGAAAACATGCTCAGATGTTCAGCATAAAATCCAAGTTCCTTGTCACAAATATCACAACCAATACATTCATAAAAACTGTTAATCTAACTCTTTCTAATGATATAGGCAACATGTAGAAAGAGTTAGGATCAACACAAGAAATCCAACAACTGAATCCTAGGATATTACACATCTTAAGGGATATTGAGAATCCCTTAAGAGAGAATCAAACTCTGAGAAAAACCAATGAGATTAGAATCCCTAATAAAGCCTCAATCAATATGGTTGATCTTCCTTGGCTCTACAAGGCATCCACACATTGGAATCCTCAAAAATAACAAATCAGATTATGGCTCTTCTGAGATGAATTCTGACATTAGTATCATCTCAGATTCCCTGCCAATTAGTGAATAAAAATCAAAACGCTTCAGTTTGCAAGATCAATGCATTCAAAACCCAAATGAGTAAAAGTCCTTGAAATCTGAATTCATGAAAAATCCGGCAAATTGATTCACTTTTTAGCTCAGATCAGAGGCTTTTGTAAACAAGATGGAGTGAGTGAGAAGCCCCTAATATGATTTTTGATGCAAATTTCAGATCTGAAGTGGAGACCATTCAGATATGAAATTTGGTCTTTTGAGTGGGTGGGTTGCGAAATGCAAATCAACAAAAGCAGAAATGGGATGAAAACATGTAGAGGAAGAATAAAATGAACTGTGGTAGGGTGAATTTCTTCCCCTCTGATCTGGGGGGAGGGGGGGGCAATTGCTATGCTAAAACTACTCTAATGCTAAACTAATCAGAACATCAATTTAACTACTAACTCTGCATCTAATTCTACTCTAATCTACTCTAATCTATCTATCTAATGCTACAGCAAATTTAGAAAACTTTAAAACTACTCTAACAGGAAGAATGGGACCTGTGGGTCCTTAGCCGGTGGCTAAGGAGGAAGAAGGGAGGGGGAAAAGCTCCAGCGGAGTGAAAAGTATGCTAGTGAGACTTCTGGGTCGTCCTCAGGAGCTACATGGTCCTTAGCGACGAGGAGAGTCGGAGAGAAGTCGGGGATTTCACAGTCGGTGGCTGTGAAATCAAGGAATTGGTGAGGAGAAGAGACTAGAGTGGAGGAATGATCGCTAAGAAGGCAGGAGAGAGCGATCCCTTGCACGCGCGACCACTGAGGTGCTTAAGTGGCAATCTCAGTGGCTCAGATCATTGCATGGGTGAGGATAGTCGTCGAGGGCACCGGCGGCAAGGATGAGAGGAGCGCGTGGGCTGCCAAATTGAAAACTGACTGTAGGATGGGATTTGGGGGATTGGGTGAGCACGCGCACCGCTTCGCGCAAAGCTTTGATTGAGATCGAGCCACAGATCAAGATCAAGGGAGAATGGACAGTCGAGATCCTCTGTGTTCTACGTGTGCATAGTGCACGCGCGGAGGCTGCAGGTTGCTGGGGTCAAAAGGAAAAATTGCAGGGAGAGGCCCCTTGCGAAGGGGTAGGACAATGATAGGTGAGCCCATAAGTGGTAGGAAATCATAATTGAATGGTCCTTAAGGTCTTTCAAAGAGGTCCCTGCGGGTTACAAAAAGGTCCGGGAAGGTTTTCTAATGAATGAAATGTGATGCACAAAGGACCTAAATGTAAAATTTAAGTTTCAAGGCCTTAATGATGTCCAAATGCCTTTCAGTTTTTATATGTGCTTAATTGAACATTTGAGAAGTTAATTATACTTTTGATTTGGACTTTTAAACTTATTTGTGTGTTTAATTAACACTTGGATCACCATTTGACCTTTTTCTCAAGAATATCTCATTTTATGACCTAATTATGCAATTTTAACACAGAATTAAGTTTTAGGTCTTTTTCCTTGATTCCCACACTTATCCCTTTTTATGTGTTAATTTGGTATTGTTTAACCCAGTTTCTAGCTTAACTATAGCTTTTCAGCTATGATGAGTAGCCACTCATCACTCAGCGTCTGAATTTGTCTAAATGTTGCCTCCTCAGATAGGCATAGGCTCGGGTTCATACGCCCCACGCCTAAGTGATGCCACCTTGTCAGGCCAGAACGGGCTCGAGCTCATACCCCCCACACCCAAGTGATGTTGCTGCCTAAGGTTGCCAGAGCTTAGGCTTATACGCCCCTAACAAGGGACCTCTTTCAAGCAATGGGAAGTAGGTGAAAGCCACCCAACTCCTCCATCATGAATGTTCCCCCCACTGTCACATAGCCGAAAGAACATCTGGAGGCATCATCTACCGCGGAGTTTTGACCATTCTCACTACTCTCTCAGCTGTTCACGCTAGCTAGAGAGTGGGGGCATATGATGAGGGGCAAAAAATATCCTCAGATCCAAAACTCCACATATGGCCCGACAAAGGATCCAACTACCCGACTATGGGACATACAGGTGGAACGGCATCGCCCAGCCTGCCTAAAATAAGCTAGATCCTAATTGGAACCCACCCAACCTGACAAAAGATTCAACGCAGTCAGGGCAGAAGATATGATAAGATGTACCTGAGCACCTAGGCCCTGATGGCAGACAGGTAGTCTAATAGTAGGGATACTAGAGGCCATCAAGTGAGGGTTCTCCCCATGATATAAATAGAGGAAAGGGCCCCCAATGAAGGAGGACCTTCCCCCTCCCTCGGAGAGGAAGAGAAAATCTTGTAATCTTGAAAATTTTAGTGCATAGTTGGGAGCACTATTCTTCCCTCAAACGTACACCCCTTGCAGTGGAACTAGGTGTTGGTGCTAGAGCACCACGATCATTTGTTTTGATGATAACAAAACACGTGTTATTTAACATTTGCAATTTGAGTCCTAGATTTCAGGTCAATTGCAAATGTGGACGTGTTTAGACGGAACTCGAGCTCGCATCCAGGACGGATTGGAGGAGCTTGACGGAAAACAGAGGAGGTTCGCGTGGAGCGACAGATTGAAGATAAAAGACAAGAAGAATAGGATAGATTCTTTTTAATCCTTTCTTGTATCTCTTGTCTTTATTTTCTTGCTCTTTTTATTTTCTTTAGAATATTGTTAAAGAGCCTCAAAGTACCCTGACAGTAGTCCTAGAAACACCGGCACAACCCTAGGATACTTAGGTTTTCTGTAGAATACTTAGAAAACCAATATAGGGTTCAAACAGCACTTCCAGACGTCTAATTCCCAAATCAGACGTCTGATAAAGTATTTTAAGACGTCTGACTGTTGTTTCAGACGTCTGATATCTGTTAGGCTGGACATAGTTAGTTCTGTCTGATGAAATCAGACGTCCAAACCTTAGACCAGATGTCTTAGGAGACGTCTGATGACTTTGCCAGACGTCCAGATAGTGGACCGTTGGCTAACTTAGCAGGCACTCAAGATTATGACCGTTAGAGCCTTATCAGACGTCCTTAGGCCTTTCCAGACGTCTGATAAATGACCGTTTTGCCTCGGCTGACCCAAAATCTCTTCTCAGAGATTTTCTAGCCGTTGCAACGTTTGGAAAATCCATTCCCACAGTAAAAGTATGTTTCCAGACGTCCAGACATAGTGCCAGATGTCCTATATGTCGTCTGATGGACTTGCACTAGAACCCTGTTTAGATCTGATCCAAGTCAGGGAGAGACCCACCCAAAATCAGACGTCTTAAAGTGAACTTCCAGACGTCTGATGCTATAATTAGACGTCTGATAAGCCTGTCAGAACAATGATTGTTCCTGATTTCGGGCTGATTCTCTTGGACTTTGTTCCCAACGGCTATAGAACCTTTCCTAAGCCTTCCAAAGCCTTCCTAAGGCCTCTATAAATAGAGGGGAGCCTTTACACACCAAGACACACCAAGAGAAACACAAGACACACACTTGGATACACTTAAGCAACATAGTTCCACTCTCTTGTGTCCTAGATAGCTCTTGCTCTCCAAGCTCAAGCTCCATTCTCTTGAGAGCATCAAGCTTCGCGCACCCGCTCTCCCGCCGTTGTCTACGAGAGCGACATTGCGTCGTTGCGTGGCTCACGCACCCGCGTCATCCTCGACGCACTCCTTGCAAAGGGGAGTTTCCTAATTCCTATAGAAGCTAGGTTTATAATTACTTTGTTGGCTCTATAGGACCTGTTGTTTTATTTTATCTTTGTCTTTTGGTTGGGTATTCGCTTTGCGAATTCCCGTCTCCTTCGTGGGACAAAATCCTTCTCGTGGAGAGAAGGGGTTGAGGAACGCTACTCTCGTACTTGTAGCATGGTTGTACTGAGGTTGAATCACCCTCGTTTTAAAGTAATTCGGTTAGTGGATTTGATCAACTAGGTTGATCGGAAAATCCTAACTCGAGAGGGTTAGGTGGTGGTTTTTACTCGGTTTGGGTTTCCACCTAAAAATACTTTGTGTCTTTGTGTGATTGACTATTTGTGAGATTGTTTATATTTCAATTACGCATTTATTACGTCACCCCTCTTCGAAGGGTCAAACCTACACTAGGTACCAAATCCCTATCTTTCTTTGTGCTTGCTTGTTGGTTGCCGATCTCCCCCCCTCTTACTCATCGGATGATAATGGATAAGTAGTACTCCCTACTAGTATAAATCTTTTGGTGGCCTTCCGAGGCTCATCCCCCCCCGTAGTGCTTGTGAGTTTGATTGCCAAGCCATCTTCATATTCTTTAACTTCATTAGTTGGTTGAAAGTAGTTGATATTATCTCTTATGACCAAAAAATTTGATTTGCATTTTATTTTCTTCTTATGAAAAAGACAAAAAACTCACAAAACCTAAATATAAAAAAGAAACAAAGCATTAAATATTGGGTTTTCAAATCAACAACTTGCCTCCTCGTGAATCAACTTGACCTACCACTACACAAGTCGGTAAAATATTTAAAAGTTGAACTTTCGTTACATGTTACAACGACATAAAAATCACATCCTTTTAAATCGCGTTTCGATCCGTTCATACAACCATTAGCATGATGTGTGTCTCATCTTGAGATACCTGAAGGGAACCTCAGGGCGAGGTTTGTACTATGATGAGTTGCGACTCATCATAGCTAAAAAGCCTAAGTTAAGTTAGAAACTAGGTTAAACAATACCAAATCAACGCATAAAAAGGGTTAAGTGTGGGAATCAAAGAAAAAGACCTAAAACATTAATTCTATGTTAAAATTACATAATTAGGTCATAAAACGAGATATTCTTGAGAAAAAGGTCAAATGATGATCCAAGTGTAAATTAAACACACAAACAAGTTTAAAAGTTCAAATCAAAGGTGTAATTAACTTTCTAAATGTTCAATTAAGCTTATATAAAAACATGAAGGCATTTGGATATCATTAAGGCCTTGAAATTTAGGATTTACATTTAGGTCCTTTATGCATTACATTTCCTTCATTAGAAAACTTCCTAGGACCTATTTGTAACACACAGGGACCTTTTTGTAAGCCCTTAGGGACCATTCGGTTACATATCTTAACCACTTATGGGCCTGCCTACAAATTTTCTACCTCTTCACGGAAGGGCATCTCTGAAATTTCACCATTAGAACTCAGCGTTTGCTGCTACTTGTGCAAACACTGTAGCACACGAAGAACATGCGCCATCTGGACCGTCGATCTCCCCTTGCCTCTTGATTTGTGGCTCAATCTGATTTGAAGCTTCACGCGAATCGGCGCGTGTGTTCACCACTACCCCCAGACCTCATCCTACGGTCAGTTTTTGATATGGCAGCTCGCGTGCTCCTCTCCTCTCATCACCGTCGCCCATACCCTCATCGCCTAATTTCACCTATGCGGTGATCTGAATCACTTGATTTCTACTTAAGCAGCTCCCTGGTCTCATGCGCAAAGGATCGCTCCCTCCTACATTCTTAGCGATCATTCTTCCACTCCAGCCACCCCTCTCCACTGATCCCCAGATTTCACAACCACCAGTTGTAAATTCTCCGACTTCTCTCCGACTCTCCTCGTTGCTAAGGATGACATACGCCTGAGGATGATCCAGAAGCTTCACTAGAAGGCTTTTCCCCTTCGCTGGAGTCCATCTCCCTCCGTTCTTCCTCCTTAGCCACCGGCTAAGGACCCACAAGTCCCATTCTTTCTGTTAGAATAGTTTTACTGCTTTGTAGGCTAGTTGTAGCTATAGTTAAATAGGTTAGACGTAGAATTAGAGTTAGAATTAGTGATTGATCTGTTATTCTGATTAGTTTAGCATTAGGGATAGATTTAGAATTAGAACCCCCCTCACCTCCTCTGATTATTCTAGATTAGAGGAGACGTTTTCACACTGTCACTGATCATGAATTTTCTTCCTCTCTATGTTTTCCATATCGCTTTTAATTCTTGCAATTTATTTCTCGCAATTCACCCTCTCAATAGATCTAATTTCAAATCTGATTGGTTTCCAATCTCAGATATGAAATTAGCATCGAAAATCACATCAGGGGCTTCCCATTCATCCCATTTTTATCACAAAAGCCTCTGATCTGAGCTAAAATGGAACCAATTTGCCGGATCTTCTTGGAATTCAGATTTTAAATATTTTCAGTTATTTGAGCTTTGAATGCTTTGATTCAGCAAACTGAAATTTTCTGATTGCAATTCACTATTTGGTTGGGAATCTGAGGTGATTCTGAGATCAGAATTCACCTCAGATGATCCATAATTTGATTTGAGTTGTTGTGAGGAATTTAATGTCTTGAATGCACAGTTGAGTCAATGAAAGTCACTTAGTTGATTTGAGACTCTACCGTGCATCTTTTATTTGTTTTAGTACAATTCTAATTTTCTAACCTAAGGAATTTTCCCTATTCCTTAAGGTTCCAGAGTTCTGGGATTTGAATTTGTGTTTTAAGTGATCTGATTTTACTCTTTCTACATGTTGTCTATGGCATTAGAAAGATGCTAGATCAGCTTTCTTTAGAACTGATTTGATAAGATTTTATTGACAAGGGGTTTTGAGTTTGATTTGCATTCCTGAGTGATTTTTATAAGAATTGAAACCCTTGTTAAATGGTGTTTATAGTGATTTCTTTTCGTGTGAGCAAACCCTAGATTTATATCAAAGCATTACAGTTGCAGCTACATTTCCCCCTTTTTCAGTTGAGTATTCTCCTAATTAGTTCTTCTATACCCTTGATAAGGTCCTTTTGAATCTGATCTGGGATAGAAGTAACTAATTTAGGAATTACTCAGCTGGAGTTTACTCATGTCCCTGTTGCAGATTGGATTCTTTGAAGTCTATCTTGACTGCAGTAGCAGTTAAGACATCTGAAAAAGAATTCAGTCGACTGGAATGATTGAAGTTGGCAACCTCAGCTACTATCTTTGATTGCTGGACTTTAGTTTTGTTGGATTTCCAACAATGAATTCAGCAGCTGCTGATTCTGCTGCTTGTTTTCAGTTTTTGTTGCAAGTAGTTTCTGATATGAGAATTCTAGGACAGTAGCTTAGATTTAAATCTTGTAATTGGCTGGCTTGCATATAATGATGTATTGAATGTTATACAAGCTTTCATGTATTTTCAATTCATGTTTAACATTATTTGAATGCTTGTACCTTTATTTTTAATTCCTTGTCAGCTAACTGTTAAGCCTAATTGTCTATTTAGTGTAATTAATTAAAATATACATTGATTTGCATGCTTAATTGCATACATACCTTTCATATATCAGACTAAATGTGTTCAAGGCAATCCACTGCCTTTCCAGATACTATAGGTCCCATTCTAGCCTTTAGGATTCATTAAAAAGCCCTTAAAAGGCTTAGGATGAGTGAGATTTGGAATTCAATAAAAATTAGATAAAAACCTAAAAGAAATAAAATAAACTTTTCTAATTGAAGATTAGGTATTTTTTTAAATGTATACTAAGTTTCATAGTAATCCAAACCCCGACTTGGTAGAATATACCAGTCGACGGTTCTGTATACCATGGAACTTAATAAAAGAAACAAAACATAAAAAAATCAAAAAAATCTCTTTCTCCTCATCCATTTCTTTCCATCTCATGTCCTACCTCCATAAAAGATATAAAACTCATAAAAAGCTGAAAAAAACTCAAAAACACCTAAAAATCCTTTGTATACTATGTATATAAGTGTATATATAAACTATATTGTAAAGCTTATTTATCTATAATGTAAACTATACATATATAGGGATTAAATAACTTATGTATATATTGTAGTATATAAATTAAGTATTTAGGTTAGATTACACTGTATATAACTAAATTAAATAACTATTTATTAATTAAACTAACTTATATGTACTATTAGGCTATATAAATTAGTAAACACTATAAATAACCATATTAAGTTATAATATTGTATATACGTATTTATATGTATATAATAAACATATTTAACCCTGTTCCATAATTTAATTGTATATGTAGAATAAATACTTAATTTATTAAGTTAATAGTTAAGTTATTAGATTAAATTAAAATAATTAGAAATTTAAGTTAAAACTAAGTTAACTTATACTATACATTTAGACTAATATATTTTAAGTAATTTAAGCTAACTTAAGTATATTTATATTGTATTCTACTATTTAAATTTAATTTATAAATAAAATAATCCTAAAATATGCTATTTAAATGTAAATAAAATCAAAATAAAACTTGTAAAATATAATAAAAATATTTATTAAATAGTTTAACATGTATACTAACTCTGTATAAGGTCAATTTGACAATTTATTAACTAATTTATATGTAATTAAAGAAATTAAACCTAAAATTCAATATGTATAAACTGTATACTTTACCTAATTTATTTATATAATAAATATAATTAAAACTTTAAATTAACTATACAATTGTATAGTACTATATAAATACTTTATTATCCTATAATTTATTTTTAATTTGTAATAAATTATGACCCTCAAATCAAGGGCCAAACATTGCAAATCAGCATGCTGATGCGCTGCAATCCAACGCTCAAACATGGCACACATGGTGCCACATCGAAAATGTAAGAGCACGTGTAGCACTATTTAAACCTTTTGTGACGCCCATCGCTCAGTCGTCATGAGCGTTGGGCGCCACCAATACATTACATATTACCCATTATGAGTGTGTATTGAGCATATCTGAGCATTTGATGTTGTGTGGGCTGGGGGCCGGTTATTGTGGTAGGGCTTGATTAAGCCTAGTTATGAGCATAAAGCGTGACTAATAGGCCTAATTAACGAACTAGGGTTGCACTTAGTAGAAGTCTGGTCCCACTCGGTCCTCGGGTGCTGTATATCACTCGAATGGTTGCTCGCCAATTAAAAATCAATTTTTGCTAAGTAAAGGCCCTAATGATTGAACTCAGGAAGACAGCTAAGTGTTAACCAAAAAGAGAAACTTAATAAAAAAATCATCTCTAAGTATTGGCTGGAGAAAACATGAGGAAGCATATACGTATAAGCAGTATATCTATGTATATGTATATATAAATAACTACGTAGCTTTACTGACAGAATAAACTATCACTATAAATAAAATAAGTGTTGTTATAGACCTTAGTTTTTACCTTAGATTCTGTACATAGTTTTTCTAGGGTTTAGCGACATTTATGTCTGTCACTGTAGATGTTATATATGTTACTGTATATATTAGTATATTAAGTTAAGTTAGTTTAGTATGTATTATTACTTAATATTGTATACATAGGTAAGTATTAGTAAGATGACTTATAAATAGGTAGTATAGACTATATCTAGGTATTGTTTGATGCTTGTTTGTAATTAGTGTTTGCAGGTATTTCATTGATTCTCTTTTGTACATAATTAAACTATTAATTCATTCATTATTGATTCATTGGTTCATTCATTTTTTATTGTACATAAACCTGATCTTTTTGGAATTAAAGAATAATCTTGGGCTTAGAAAGTGATGTATATCAATAACTGCCTCCCAGTGAATGACCTGGAATAAACTAGTAAAAATTATGTAATTAAATAAAATGGATGCGATAACGGTTTGTATTTATGATACATATTACAACAACGACGATTTTTTTATACGAACCGTGGTCGATCGTTTCACATACTACAATGTGAGTAGCACTCTTGATCTTATGGCTTACTCTGATGCTGACTATGTAGGATCAATAGAGGACATGCGGTCTACGTCAGGTTTTGTTGCCTATTTGAGAGGAAATCTAGTTTCGTGGAGGAGTAAGAAATAGAGTGTTGTCGCCTGCTCCAGTGATGAGATAGAGTACAAGTTCGTGGCATAGGCTACACGTGAGATCATGTGGATGGTTGATTTTCTGCGAGATGTAAGGGTACTAGTTGATACCCTAGTTCCTCTTTACTATGATAATAAGTCAACTACATATATTGCCTTCAATCTTGTCTTCCACAAGAGGACAAAACATATTGAAATTGATTACCATTTTCTACGGGATGTGATCTTGAAGGACAAGATAAGTACCCTTTATATAACAATGATTATCAATGATGTAACATCTTTGAGATAATGGCGTCATATATTCTTTTGCTAATAAATAATAGTATAATAACAATTATCTATTGAGACCAAAAAATAATGATAACGAATTTTTCTAGTTATTTGGCTAATCCAACGTGGAATATGTAAATACGTTGTTAATTTAAAAAATAATAATAATAAATATTCTAAATCTTCGTTATATTTAAGGATGGAACAGCGCAGTGGACGTTGGCAGAAGATTTTGAGGCCTCTCAAGCAAAGACGTCAGTACTGCCAGCGGTAAAGAAGGTGAAATATTGTTGCAATCATGCATTCTTGGATCTCACTTAGAGATCTTGATTAATATTTTGATCGACTCTTTCAAGCTTGTCTAGGGAATTAAACTTCTATCTTCTTACGTAGAGACATACTATTGTGTATCGATATCTGTTGCGGCATGTAATTACTAGGATTTGATCGAACAACAGAGCTGACAACCTTGTCCAATGTATTGTTCCAATTAAGGGCCAAGTACTAGAAGACAGGAATGCCACCGCAGATGCGTTGAACATTTTATTGCGCACGTACCAAAGACCAGTCATGCAACGAAGCATCCTTTTAAAACAACGGAGAATAGGCTTGGTCTGAGCCCTCCGGATACACGTACGTATGCAAGGGTTTGTGTAATTTTTATATATCTAATTGTAATATATAATTTAATTAAGTATTTAAAAAATTTACATTAATAAAATTTAATTTATAATTTAATTTTTATTTACATTAAATTTGATAATTAATAATAATATAAATTATGAGAATATTATTGAAATTTTTTAAAAAATAAAGTAACAGAGTTACACATGATTTTCCTCGGATAATTTTGAAGTTAACGGTAGAGATTTCCGTGAGATTTATTTGTGGGGAAAATGAAAATTTTTTTGTGAAATTTATTTTTGTAGTGTGAATTTTTTTGTGAAATTTTTTTTGGATGTTGTAGGTATAATTTGTAATGGTAAAAATACCATACTTTTCAAAATTCAAATTAATTACTTGGATAAAAGGAGGAGAAGATTTTTTTACGATGGGATGACGTTACAATATAAATTATGCATGAAGGTATTGTCAAAAATTTAAAAAAAATGTAGCAAGAGTCAGATGTGATTTTACTCAATTGATAATCATCTAGAGTAAAAATATATAATGGTAGAATATTATATAAGATTTATTTTTAAGGAAAAAAAGATATTTTTGTTAAATTTATTTTGAAGGGAATTGATTTTTTTGTGAGATTTTCTTTTAATGTTAAAGTTAAAATTTATAAAAGTTAAATTAATTACTTTGCGGTGACGTTACTTGGATTAAAGGTTGAGAAGTTTTTATTTTATTTTTAATAATAGGATGCCATTAATCGGACAAGGAGATGAGAGATTTTTATTTTATTTTATTTTATTTTTGTGTCCAATGGGATGAGTTGGGGCTGAAGATGCGTGAACGCATCTAATTTTGTTTGGTAAGGAAAATAAATATATAGAATAAATAAAAAAATAATAGAATAAGTAAATTAATCTATTTAAATATTTTGATAAATTAAAATTACTTCATAGAAAAAATAAAATAATTTTATAGTAAATTAAATTTACTTAATCTAATATAAATAAAAAATAAATTAAGTAACAAATTAAATATTTAATTTAACATAAATTTACTTAATCCACCGACCAAACATTTCCTGCACATGCGGAGCAAAAACATAAAAGTCCCACCCCAAGTCGTACTCGCACATGCGGGGATTGTAATTTTCCCAACTCAGGCTGCTGAGGCGTGGAAGAAAGAGCAACGGCAGCTTGCGGGGTCGGACGGACAGAAGGATATCCCGTGCCACGTGTCAAGACATGGATGGATGGTGGTTAACCAAGTTGCGGAAGCGATGGTTGTGGTTCTCTCCTCTCTGGGCACTCGCAGAGGGAGAGAGACTCCCCTGCTCGCTCGTTTCCTCTCTCTCTCTCTCTCTCTCTCTCTCTCTCTCTTCTCGAAGCTTTTGTGGTAATTAATACTCGATTTGGGGAATTGAGGAGACCAGCGAGGGAGTCGGATGTATTGTTACTGTCATTTATCCCTGGGGAGGTTCTTCTCGCTGCCGCGGCGACGTTTATGGTTGACGCCTTCGCCGTCGTCATCGGATTGGACGCCAAGTATCCGTCCACGTTGTTCCAAGGACGACGATCCTCCCTTGCCGGAAGGAAGCAGCGACAACTTCGGCAAAGGTATCCTTTGATCTCTTTCGCGAACAAAAGTAAGGAAATTGTTTCTTCCGTCTTTAATTAGCTAGATAGCTTCACTCCAGCTCACTTGCTACGTAACTGGAATCGCTGTTCCGAGATAATTAAAGAATCTTGTTCTCGTGGAGGTTGAATCTGGAATCTTTAGTCGTGTAAAAGAAAAAAAAAAAAAAAAAATGGAACGGTTTCGTCCGAAAGTGAGGTAAATAGATGAGATAGCTGATATATCATAGATAAGATAAATAATATGATAAATAATGATAAGATTATATTTTTAATCGATTATAATATATACAAAGATAAGATAAATGACAATTACATAAAGGTAAATATAATGAATATTATCGACATGAGTGACCAAACAAATTGTAAAGAGATCTGCATATGTAAGATAAACCTCTCTTGCTCCATAAATGATCCTAATCATGTAATATATAATTTATCTCACATACAAACAAAGTCATACTTATTACAATTATTAACTCGCATTCGTGAGTTCTTTAATTAACCAAATTCTATGTTATCGCTTTTATTGATACTCATAGCTCCAAATCACCAAAAAAAAAAAAAAAGGGTGAGTGGGTGGGGGAAGAGCATGGTGTAAGGCACTTATCCTTTCCCCGGTCTTTATTCTTGACTTCTCTATCTACATGATGCCGATTTCTTTGGTTTTGAAGTAAAGTCAGGTTTGTATGGTAATCTTTTGATCCTAATTTATTTGGAGGATTAACTCCAATAAAAAGGGAATGACCTCTATTTAGTTCGTAGGTTAATATCATATTTTAAAACTTTCGTTTCGGAGAGACAACATGAATTTTGTAAAATTTAAAATCACACAGGTGTTAAAATGAAATTAGTGTTAGTACTCCTTATTTTATTTTTCTCTTCTATGACACTTTAGGTTAAACAAAAATATATATTAAATCCTCCCGTAAAGTAAACAACAATAAAAATAAAGTTAATACTCCTTACATCACTTCAAATAAATTAATCCTTAGACGAAAATTTATCTACTGAGACATGAAACCATTTAACTGAGTTGTCCATTTTATCTCTCTTTCGTTAACCTTCTTCTCAGATGAAGGGTAGCCAATTGAGCCTATACTCAAGCTTCAAATCAAACTTATCAATCGAAATGTTTAAGCCTAAGTCACCATGCAGCTATTTTCACCCTTTATAATTCATTGCTCGATTTCACGAGTTCGGCGTAATGCTATATTTTGTGGTGTTACGTAAAGATATGCTCATGGGAGGACATCCTCGCCCACTTTCATTTTTCTAATTTTATTTTCATTCAAATAATTATATCTTCACTTACCTCGATGTTGCCCTTTTAATCTGCTTAATTGCATGAAAGGCTTGAACAACCAATTGAAACAGGATTCAAATGGCTAGGTCATAGTTGCAATCACTCAAAGTTGTTTTCTTTGTGAGCTTAGTGTGTTAGCTAGGGCTCTCGAGTTACTAAACAATGGTGGTCGATCGTATTTATTTATTGATCAAGGTCTTTAGAATAGGAACATTAACTCAAACACACAATTATAGGAAAATTATACAGAAGATTGGTGACCCAATTTCACCTAAGAAGGTATACGTCTGAGGTATAGAGCAATACTATCAAATTTCACTAATACCTTGGTAGGTAGTACAATCGCACTTATTTTTTTTCTACCTGATTGTGTCAAAAACTAAAGTTAGCTCAACCTCGATATTTATAGGATGAGCCACCTCTGATCATCAGTCTCATGGAATTTCCCACGATCCCATGATTTACACGTTAATGCTATTTAATTTAGTAACCGTCAAACGACTACTAACATAAATGGCGACACTTTGGACGTGAGTTTTGTCTTCAATCAATAGAGCCCCTTGATGAGTTATTGAGTCCTTATGTGCATTGGGTTGCTGGATCATGATGAATCCATGAAGTAGTCGGGAATCCAAATATATCAGGATGCTGTCTGGTCAAATCTTTCGAGATGTCAAGTAACCAGATTCGAGTAGCTAGTATAGGGCAACTGGATTCGATAATAAAGCAAGTTGGATCCACTATCCTACCGGGTGGTTGAATCCGCTAGGATCGTGGGCCAGATCTATCGAGATGTCAAGTAGTCAAACTCGAGTATTTGATTTGGATCTATTCATGTATCGAAATTCGTGAAGAAAATATTTCTTCCCTCGTCAATATTTATAGAACGAAACGCAACATGTTTGTTACATGATACTCCAAGATTCTTGGATTTTGTCACACGTGATTTCCTCGAGATTACATTTGATCGAGCTTCGTTATACAAATGTGTTCCAACAAATATCTTCTGTCATTTGAATCTCGTCTATTAAATATGGTGATTCCGCAGGGACTATAATATATAAGATGGTTGAATATTTGATTATTTTGCTAGCTCAATATTCATATGCATTCAGGTGAGAAGGTTCCGAGAGATTGGGACAAGGCATGGTCTACATATAGGAAGCGAGGTAGAAAGAAGGGTCTCCTCTCGAAAGTTAACCCTAACTTCAACCCTGACAAGTACGTCAGTTGGAACCCTAGAAGGTCAGACTTCCCATTGTCCGAAGAGATTGATCCGATTAAGAAGATCGAGAGGACTAACCTCGAGCTGTGGACGAGTCCCAGATTCACGTTATTTGGAGCTGTCATTCTAATTTCCTTGCTTTTGGTTTACACTCTTTCAGCCCCCCAACAAATAAATTAATTAGATTCTCTATTTCTTTCGCATGCATGCATGGCAACACGTACGTACGTACGTACGGCATAGGGTAGATGTATCGTACGTAGGGAGTACTATATATATTCGTAGCTTCTCATGTGTTTTCATGTAAAAAGTTTTATTTCCATGTAAAAATTAATTAATGCATGCATACGCAGCTTTTAATAATTATATTAGTTGGAATCAAGGTCCTGATTTTTGTTGGCCAACGTTTAATTAGCTTAAATGAAAGATATAAAAAAGAGTATGGTTTCGAGGCTTCGAATCAGGCAAAGAAAGAGCTATATATAGGGAGGACCTTATACATATAAAAAGGAAGAGCCAATGATTGGTTCAAATTTAGTGGAGTTCTCTTGCTGGGTTAGACTCTATTTTACTTGAGAGTTGATGTATATGCAAGCATCGATCATCACCCTTCTCCCAATTTCTCATGCATCTCTAATCATGAAATGGTTGGGGACCCGAGGGCTCTAGGGTCAATATTGCAAAAGCTTGATGGTGCCTTTTTCGTGAATAGTTAGGTCTTCCTTCATCTTTTTTTTCTTTTTTCTTTTAGCCAAACAGAGCACTTCATTGAGGAGACGAAAAAAGTATAATAAGATGCAGTCTCGTAAGGTAATAGGAGAGAGTAGACAATCTCAACTCTCTCAAAGAGAGGTAACACAGCCCTTCCAAAGAGGAAACTCCAAAACAAAATACAACAAATCAAATAAAAAAAGAAAGAAAACAAGTAGAAAAGAAGCATCCTTCCTATATTTTCTGTGCAAAATACCTATACCTACACGACACAAGTAGATACGGCAAAGCACTGTTGATGAAGTCGACGAACCGTGCTCACGAGTAATCACAGGACGACAACAAGCCGACCATCCACTTAGTTGTGATTAACTCGAATTCAATGTGACTCCCAACACAAAAATAACAATGATAGATGAGATGGGGAGGCGGAGATGGAACCATCGACACCAGATGGAATCCTTTTATTGGGGACAACATCGCGAACAGTAGCAGTCGGTGTCGATTGGACGCACAACTGTAGCCACACGACCACCACTAGAACCACTTGCAACTAATGACGACCCTGCGATCACCATCAGTGCCACCACACGATCGGAGACACTCAACAACTGGAGTCGACTAAGGATGCCAAGATACGCCGCAAGTAGCTTTAAACTGTTTTGACAGCATGAGATCTATCCAACGAAGGGGTGTAGGGAGGTGGATGTCGACAATCGAGAGCGGGGGAACCCCAGCTGACGTAATGGTCGACTAGGGCCCCCCAAGACAGTGAGCGCTAGATTTTGATGAAAGAAAAGGAAAAGAGGTTCGAGAGACGAAGGGGTCTCCCTTCGTCTTATAAACTCGATCGATGAATAAATAAGCCTCTCTCTCTTTCTTATCTTTTTCTTTGTAAAGTTTCTTTTAAATTTCACCTCCCAAGGAAGATGATCAAGGGTAATTAAATACATGCTTCCCGTACACCTTTTGTAGTAAAGTTCTCAGGGGAGGGGAGGTTGGTGCGATTCCTGTCTTGACCTCTTCTCTCGGACAATATTTAGATGTCTTCGTTCCTTGATAAGGATTGGCATTGAATTAGCTGAAAGAAGTGAGAAAAAAAAAAAAAACATTAATGTTGGCGTGACATAGAAAGCGCACCACCCTTGATGGAATTATTTTGCGTAGAAGAGAACAACTCTAATTCTTTGATGTGTTTTGGTATTTTTTTAGGACTTAGAATTTCATCCAGTTAAATTGGGAAAGAGGACTTGAAATTGGACCTCTTTCGTCAAAGTTAAAAGTTCTAATTCCTACTGTGTGGATATATTGTAAGGCCATTTATTTTGGAACTAAATGGTGATTGGAGTCGGAAATGGTCCAGAAGAATTAAAAGAAAAAAATGCAGTGTATTTTGAACTTTCAGCACCAAATCCTCAAAACAAATGGACGCTCGTTCTCTCATTTATTCATTCAAGTAATATTTAATATGCAAAATACATGAGTTAACTCTATGTTTGGGACGTCAAATTACAGCATTGGTTTACGCCAGTTTCTCTTTCTCGATTTTGGAATAAAGCAGTTAAATGTTAACAGTGGAATTAATTATTTTCCCCTTCTCAAGGCTATCTTTTTCCTTTGATTGTTCTTCCAATTCGTTGATGCGACACATCTTCCATCTATATAAAAGGAAAAGGCATCAATTCGTCCTCCCCTTCTACCGTACAGTTCCACGTTGCTAATTCCACCGATCATAAGAAAATAAAGAGCAGAAACTAGCTGACAGTTAAATATTTGAAACCAAGTTATTGGATAAAGAGTTGTAGGCAAAATTATTTAGAATATTCGATTATTGCTAATATGTCCTGTGGTGCCTCGAAATCAAAGTACATATTACGATATCATCTACAGGGAGTAAATGATTGCATGACTTATCGTTATCAAATTATTACAAAGGTTGACGTTTAAGAGGTTGATATACAAAAAATATTATAGTTAAAAGTAGGTAATTAAATTCAAAATTAAAGATCTGACCGAATGCCAAAACTACAAGAGCAAAAAGAAAACAACTCTCTCTTGTTATCTCCTCTCCTACGAGCACCCATGTTTTTCTTTAAGTCTTTGTTCTCTTCTTCACAATAAAAAGGGCCTTACACCGCAAGCCTAACCTCGCCCAGAATGGGCCACCCCTTTTGAGCCTCTCTCCTTCTCAAAAAAAAAAACATATATATATATACATATATATATATAATGGCTCTATGGGCTTATGTATGCCCTATGGAGAGTCACCCTATTTTGGTCGAATAACTAATGCACACAAATCCTGAAGTAACCCTTTACCTCTTTACAATCCTATGATGTGAGACTAAATGTGTGTAATTAGTCTAAAGAACTTGAAATTGGGCCTATCTCCCTCCTTTGGTACACGTGCACTTCAACTCCCCTCTTCTTTTCTTTTCTCTTTATTTTAAAAAGAGTCCATGGCTCACTAAGCTAATGGACCCAAGTAACTCCCTCGCCTGTAATGGGCCCATGTGCATGTGCGTATATATATAATGGGGACCCGACCCCCTTATTCTGGCCAAGAAATCATGGGGTGTGACTGATGAGAGACTCATCATAGCTCTTAATTAACACAAATTAGCTAGTTTATTTAGCTAATTACTAAATAATACATTAAATACATGATTAATTATAATATAGGGGTTAAATAGTAATGACTTGCAAAATAAGTTAAAAATACAAAATTAAGGATCAATTAATGTTAATAATAATTTAATTAATAATTTGGACTCAAATCAATACTAATTAGCTATATAATAAGTACTTAGTTTAACTTAAATGAATTAAGGACATAAGTACTTAATTAAATCAATTAACCTAATCATTTAATAAATATATCTATAAGGGTAAAAATATAATTTCAAGGCATAAATATGTTATTTACATTATTTATGATTATATAGAAAAAGCTGAAAAAGAAATAAATTAAAATAAGTCTTAAAACTTGTTATTTATATTTATATACTTAGCTTTCAATTTGATCGAGTCCTTTTATAACTATCAGGTCATTCTCTATTTGCATAAAGGCCCTTATGAACATTTCCTCTTCTTCAACCTTTGGATGGGCCTGGAACTCTGGCACCTACATCCTCCAATGATCGCTCATCTAACGTCATGTAACCCCCAACTCTTGCATCCAAGCTCCTCTCACCTTCTCTTCCACATCCCATGGTCTAGATCTCCTCAGGATCCTAATTAGACTAGGTGACAAAGCTCACTAGCGTTGGAGACGACGTCGGTGGTTCCTATGAACCTAGCCCCTTTCCTGTCAAAGTGCATCCCCCTTTACCTTCGCCACCACCTATAAATAGCCACTTACACCTCCGATTTAAAGGATCAGTTCCCTAGCCCTCTTCCCCAACCAAAGCCGACGATAGCCTATTCTTCCAAAGTTTGGCGACCTCATTCTTTTCATTGGAGCACTTCCACCGGAAGAGCTCGTCGCCCCTCACCTATTCTTCCTCTCAGGAGTCGTGATAGGGCTTCTGAGTGCCCCATTCCTCTCTCAAATCTACTTTGATCTTCGCCGGAGTTTTCTTCGACTACGTTGGAGTTCTTCCTATCTTCACCCTGCCAACGGTGGAGTCCCTCATCCTTTCGTCCAGGTAACTCATAGATAGTGTAGTTCTTAGCATAGATTAGTTTAGCATAGTTAGATTGGTAGTTAGCTTAGTGTAATGCTTAGTTTAAAGTCGCCTTCTCAGTCTTCGGTGAACCAATTCCGATTCATTGAACCTTATTTCATTGATCCAACCACATGTTCATCTTCTCTATCTCACCGTGAATTCATTCAATGTTCTAATTCACTAATTTGATCACCTGATCGCCTAAACCACCTCACCTTCACTAAATCTCCTCTACTGTCAATGGCAAAGGGATTTGAGCTAAATCACACTCATCAAGGGCCCTCCACCACCTTATCATCACACAAGGGCCCCATGTGACAACCCGAGTCTCGCCAATCAACGAGGCCCAAGTCGTCTTGTGCTAACAACTAACACAAAAATCCACAAGATCGCAGTCACCTAACATAAAGTCATAAAACATCAATAGCCAATATTCATTCATAAAGCATTAAATGAAAAAAAATAAAAAAGTACTGATAGTAAAAGCAAAGTTCTCCAAGAGCATAAATAAATGAGAGTCTACAACTACCAAGAAAAACTGGAAATAAAATTCTACTAGTGCGGAAGGAGCTACACTATGAGCCACTGGCTCGGTACGGACCGTCTCCTCAGATAGGACCCGGTTCCATGCAGGTCTAACCAATTGCAACCGCGGTACCTGACTGCTCAGCAACACCTGAGTACGGAACCCGAGACAACGTTAGTGTAAACTGAGTAAAGTAGTACAACTCAAGTACAGAGTACAGTATAAAGGCATTATCATAATAGTTTATCTGTTTATAATTCATTTTATATCGAGTCCTTTTTATGCAATTTGCCCATATTCTTATTATTCTCAAATTGTTAATCAATGTCACGGGCACAAGATGATTTCGTATAACTTCCTGTTGTACAAGACCGATATAAGCTACCCTCCTGGCCGAGAGGGCTGCTTATATCCATTGAGTCGCCATGCTCCGTCACCTTGGGGTTATCGCGGAAAGGGGTAGCTGCTATGTCGTGTAGCGTGAACATGTACAAGCGCTGTGTATGCTAACGACAGACAGACAATGTCCCACCCACTGACCGAAAGAACTGCTCCAAACCTCGAGACATGCGAATTCGCTATCCCAGTTGGCCACTAAGCCTAACCAAAGAGTCGTAGGGAGGCCAACAACTCCCTAAATCAGCCCCTGAACCTGGCTTGAAAAGACCTAAAGCCACAGCTGAAATCCCAGCAAGTAGCGGGGCTGAAACCAGTTATCTAATCCTTTTATTCTTTCTGACATATCTGTCATATTATACAATCAATTTCCAGATAGCTGTATCTCATATTTTGTTAATTCAGAAAATCCTTAGTAATTTCATATTATGAATTCCAAGCTTTGTAATTATTTACATTATCTTTTACTTATCTGTTTACAAGTAGTTTCAATCTTGTGATAGTGGCCCCATGTTACTTAGAAGTCATTGGAAATAACAAAACTCGTTTTACGAAAAATGGGATTCGTTTCATACATGCGATAACAATGGTACATTATTTACATAAAACCTACTACTTCTCATTTAAGTGCCCATGAATCAAAGAAATCGAACTCAACAAAAAGAAGAATACACGTCAACTGAGGCGATATACGTAAAAGATTATTCATGATGGGTTCACAAGTACTCAAAAAAATTGATTGAATTGAAAGAAGGGTAGACTACTCCACCTAATGCCACCTGAGAGTCACGGTGACTCCGAATCGTGCGCACTAGGCCTGGGAACAATCCCCACACCTGCCTCGGGGTTTGTGCATGCACCGTGAAGAGAACCTGGTTCAATCGGACCCACGACGGGGTCGGAGACACCTAATTACGTTTCTAATTTTTCAATAAGTAGAACATACTCAAAATTGAAATAAATCATACCAACGCGTAGTACATGTCGAAACGATTCCAACGGTACCTTATTTGTCAAAATTCGAGATCGGGAAGGCCTCGACTAGACGAAACAACGCAAGGGGATATAGAGTTAGACCGGACGCGGCACCAGCCGTGCCCGCGCACTTGCCTCCACACGCGCCACGTGTCGCGCGTCCATTCGTCTGCAAGCCCGCTCACGGATCGCTACCTGAACGTGCATGCACTGCTCGATCTGCCACACGTCAGGATCTCGCGTGCCCCTGCTCGCTAATGTGAGCGTGCGCCCGCGCGAAATCACACGCTCTCCAGTACTACGTGTCACCCGCTCGCACGCAGCTGTCGCCATGCGTCGCGCACTTGGTGCACGCTACCACCACCACTACGTCTTTTGCGGAATCTCACCTAGGTCTCTACGAAATAATTTTTTATTTTGAAGAAGAAAAACTAAGGTTTTTCTTCTCCCTTTCTCTCTTGATTAGAGAGAGTTGAGGATCAATGATGACCCAAAGGACCCAAGGGATCCTTAAATAGGTTTTAGGGGCAATTTAGAATAGGTTTAGTTGGGTGAAATACCCACATTACCCTTAGGGTTGGGTTCACCTTACAGTTAGGTCCTTGATGACTTCTTTTGGCCATAGCTTGAGTTATACAATTCAGAATCGTGCGAAACAAGCGTCATTGGAAAGATTGAGACAAGAGAAATCTAATGATACCACATATGGTATCCTTTTGACAAAGTTTGACCAAGG
Organism: Thalassia testudinum; assembly: GCA_037157565.1. Taxonomy (NCBI): domain Eukaryota; kingdom Viridiplantae; phylum Streptophyta; class Magnoliopsida; order Alismatales; family Hydrocharitaceae; genus Thalassia; species Thalassia testudinum. The sequence continues at coordinate 44,210,333 of JAZHRO010000030.1, forward strand.
ATTGACTTGAAATATGCATTTTTGGCAATTTAGGGGTTCTTACACCAACACCAAACCCTAACTGAGTTTTCAGGTTCGAACTGGCCCGAACTGCTTTGAAATAACTCGAAACCTAAATTTTAGGACGTTACACCCTATTCCACTTATCAATTTCATAAATAACTATCTATTCACTAAATGCCTAATTTCATCTTTAACTTCTTAACTCGCTGTCAGTGGAGAGTTAAGAGGAGTTAATCTGCCTAATTACACACATATACATGATCGTATCACCTCATTACATGATTCCCCTCACTCAATTGGGTGAGAATCCTCTTCTTGAGTTCATGTGAGCTCAAAACATGTTTTGAATGCATTTCAAGATTAATTCATGTTCTTAATCATTAATGGACTTAACTGTGGTGTTCTTGAGGTTCCTTGCAACCTTAGGAATCTCTTGATATAGTTCTTGATATGTTTTATGGAGAATTTGTCTTCATTCCTAAACGGTGTTCACTGGAGCTATGGCGATTCAAAACTAGAGTCTCAGCTTCGGTTGATCCCATAGAGCTCCAGATAGTATCGTTGGGATGAGAGGATTAGATTTCACCTATTTTCGTGAAGTTTTATTATGATTAGTTCTAGATCGACTTTCATCTTCCCCAACTTTGGCGGAATTGGAGCAATGAATTTGTTGAGGATGTGATCATGATTTTAGGCACGGAGGTAAGAGGAGTTCGTCATGAATCTAATTTGAGATTCCTTTGAGTCTGACAAACTATGATTTGCTCCATCGAACAAACACCGTTGATACCTCCGGCGATGAGCTCGGAATCACTTATAGAATGATCAAAACATGATTTTGAGATGCTCAACAAATTTCTTGTGTTGAATAGAATGTATTTAGGTCTTTGATTGGATCTGATAAGCTTTAGTTCTCAAAGTCAATTTTGACCTCCGTAGGTCAACTCTGAGATCAATTCAACGTTTTTAAGCATGAATCTTAGGTTTCTGAGGTGTGTTGAGCTTCTAAGATGTGTGCAAATCGTTTCGAACTGATTTGACGATGATTTATTACGATTTGTTAGAAATTCAATTCACTGTGTGTTTTGAGTTCCAAAGGAAACCCAACATTGTTTGCAATGTTATTGTTGAGTTTTAAACTCAAATTCTACCTAAATAGATCATATTTCACCTCTTGAATTAACCCAGATCTCTTCTATACACTTTAAGCTCTCTTTCAAGTTGTTTCATTTTGAATTCCATGTTCTGTGAGTTAAGGTTGAAGCTCAGAAGCTTCATGAGCTTCTGGTGCTCTTTTCACCTTCATTATCTTCTCCATTCAACATGGAATGACACCCTGAAGTCATTCATATCCTCAGTCGAGGATATTTCCTTGAATACAAGTCATTAGATCATTAACTTCACTCTAAAGCATGTAAAAAGACAATGAATAGTGCATTGTTCATTGATTTAGATCATTGGATTAATTTTGATCCAACCATCAAATTGATGGTAAAATTAGATAGTTGAATCCAAGAGCTCTCGATTGAGCTTTGAACCACTCAGAATGGTGGTCTGTGATGCTGGTTAACATCGATCGAAGATAGTTGCCCAACGACGCTATGCTGAAGGAGAAGCTGTTGAGAAGGTCCCACCTCGGAAACCCTTGAGCGCCGTGACCTGAATAAAACCAATCGCACGCTGAGGTAAGCTGGTCGTCAACGCAGGGCTCATCTCTTGAGCTTCTGATATGATCCGTGTGTGTGCGTGAGCGCACAAATGTGTGGTGCCCCAGTGGGCGGGGGTGTATGTGCGCTTATGTGGGCTTGCTATAGCCAAAAACTATGCTAAAATGGACCTTAAATAAACTAGGGCCTACTTAGTAGGGTAGATCCAGTCCCCTGTGGACTGTTGATCCTCGGAAGGTGTGTCCACCAATTAAAACCAATTTTTGGCTAAGTGTGAGAGAAGATAGGATTTGAAGGTTAAAAATTGGCTAAGTATGGAAAACATTTGAGTATATTGAGAAATTGGAGTAAAAGAACAAAGAGAGGTTTGAGAGAAAAAAAAAAAGTTAAGTGTTGGAATGAAGTGTACCTAGAGGCATGTGTTGTAATTAGTGTAACATTTCTTTTCATGCTTTTATCTTTTGTAACACTTGTTGTAAATGTCCTTTGCTATTCATTAAAAATCATTCATGTACATTCTCTTCTATAATGGAATGATTGCCATGTTTTAAAGTTCAATTTCATTTGCAATTATTCGTGAACTTAACATATAATGTAATTATAGATTTAGTTAGCACAATTAACTTAAGTGACTAGTGACTTAGAATAAAATGGTGAATAAAATTAATATGTATGCCTCATAATAAACGACCAGAACTCAACTGGTTAAATGAATTAAAAATCTAAAATGTAGGTTAGCTTAACCCTATACTACAATTAACGACAATAATTTAACAATTCGAGTTAATCTAAGTCTTTTCTTTATGCAATTAATTAAAACTAATAACATTAATTAACTGTATTAAGAATTGAATGATCAGCGGCTCCTGAATAAGCGCCATGTGTGCTTTGTTCCCCATGATGTGGGACTAAAGTTGCAGGCGAGATTAGCGCAAAATCAATTAAGCATGCTTATTGGACCTTAATGAAAATTAATTAATTACAAATGATCCAATTAAGCTAATTAGTCCTAGATTAGTGTATAATTAAACAATAAAACTTTGAATTTGAGTATTGCAATAAAACCCTTTGAGAAATCAATTAATTGCAAATGATCCAATTAAGCTAATTAGTCTTAGATTAGTGAATAATTAAGCAATAAAACTTTGAATTTGAGTATTGCAATAAAGCCCTTTGAGAAATAATATTCACTAATATATTCTTAATAGTTCAAAATAAAATTGTAAAAAGGACCCTAAGAAATTATTCAAAATTACATGTGAGTCCTTCGATCGAAGCCTTCCAGGTTTTGAGCATGAGTTTCTTCTTGGGATTAAAGTTGCAGGCGAGATTAGCGCAAAATCAATTAAGCACGCTTATTGGACCTTAATGAAAATCAATTAATTGCAAATGATCCAATTAAGCTAATTAGTCCTAGATTAGTGAATAATTAAACAATAAAACTTTGAATTTGAGTATTACAATAAAACCCTTTGAGAAATCAATTAATTGTAAATGATCCAATTAAGCTAATTAGTCTTAGATTAGTGAATAATTAAACAATAAAACTTTGAATTTGAGTATTGCAATAAAACCCTTTGAGAAATAATATTCACTAATATATTCTTAATAGTTCAAAATAAAATTGTAAAAAGGACCCTAAGAAATTATTCAAAATTACATGTGAGTCCTTGGACCGAAGCCTTTCAGATTTTGAGCATGCGTTTCTTCTCTAATGATGGCTTACCGGAGAGTGAACGTTGAAGATGGTCCAGCCATTTGATGGGTTCAGCAAAAGGCGTAGCGTGGTCGCCAAAGCTTTGGTGAAGTGATGGTGGCGTCTGATGGAGGATCAAAGTGGTGGAGGTAGCGATCGAAGCTGCAGAAGATGATGGAGCTCCGGTGAGATCCTGCACATGAAGTAAGAGGTCTTTTCACCTTGTGTTAGGTCCAAAAGCTTCGAGGTGATTCGTTGTAGCAAAGCCCTATGGTTAGGGCGTGCGTGGGTGCGTGTGTGCATGTGGCGGAGGAGCTTCGAAGAGCTTCCAATGGCGATGGTCGTATGTGGTGATAGAAGTAATAAAAGTTCAAATTAAACTACCCTAAAGCTACTACTATGTATGATAATTAAAAACCCTAAACTAATTAGACGAAAGGGATAGAGAGAATCGGTGGCGGTGGCAGGCTTGCCAGTGACAAATGAGGGAGAACGAGAAACTATGTTCTTTGGCCAGAAGCACGGTGAAGAAGGGGTGAAGGGAAACCCTCTCCCTATTGTATGTGGGGGCAGTCGAAGAGTGAGGTCAGAGAAGCTCCATGTCCTCGTTAATGGCGACGTCAAGGATGAAGGAGGAGGGAGTGTGTGTGCGCCAAAACTAGACAAAAACAATCAGAGGGAAGCGACGATGCTTTATAGAGTGTTTGGCCTCGCAAAAGAGGCAAGCAATTGCTACTTGGAAATCGTTAGATAGCAAGCAAATGCACGATCTTTGGCCGCCATTTCTAAGCTCCATAGATGGACACTTGAGCGAGAGAAAGCATCAACGTGCATGGAATTGGATGGAGATCAATCCCACCAAATTTGATAAGATTTGATCGAGAGGATCGGGGGGAATTGATCCCTAAAACTTGCGCTCGCAAGCTATTTGTGGCTGCTAGTGGTTGAAGATGGCTGACGTCCGATGACGTCAGCGAGGGACCAAGAAGCAAGGAAATTTGGACCAAAAAGTAAGAATTTTGGACCAAATTGCAATAAATTCAAAAGTTAAGGACTATTATACGAAATAGGTAGAGATGAAGTCCCAAAAGTCTCAACTTGTCAGGGTAACCTAATTTAGGTCCAAGGAATCTAATGGTGACTTCAATTTTGGATTTTGATAATATTTTCTTGATCAGTTTACAATTTAAGCAAAAATGTATTAATTGTTAACCTTAGTTTTGATTTAGGTCAAATTAGGTTCATTTTGTTAAATTGATTAATCAAAATCTTATAGAATATTTTTCAGTGATTTTTATAGGTTTAGATTACCTTATTTTCATTAGAACCCTGTTAATTTAAGTGATGCTGTAATTATGATTTTTATTTGAGATTTAACCTTCAATCTTAATAGAAACCTTAAACCAGTCAATGCAAACCTACTTATTGAGAATTTGAGCTCATTTGAATTTCAGTTGAGTGTAGATTTACCCTTTAGTTAATCTCATTTGTATTATCATGTTAAAACAGCAGAATTAACTAATTTGAATGTCATTTCTCCTAATTTTTAATGTCATTAAGTTATATCATTTTGTTGCTTAAAATAATAAATTTAACCTTAGAATTTAGTAAAATTAAGCTAGATATGAAGGTGTTACCATCACCTTCCAATCAACCTTATCGAGTCACATATCTCAATAGATCTATCACCAACTTAGTTAAAATGTTTAAGCCCATGCTAGTTAGTATCGCACCTCTACCCTTATATATCACTTGAAATTCTTGAATTTTTCATATGTTAGTGGGAGGCATTAATTAAGGTGCTTACATTCTAATTCTATTTCACCCTAGCATTCCACGCTAAGCAAGTCACCAAGTTGCTATCTAATTAATATCCCCGTGTGATCTACACGAAATCAGTTTCATAAAAACGTCACTAGAACACAATAGACTTTTAGAGATGCTCATCTGAGACAGATCGGTGGAATTGTCTCAAATAAACTAAGACCCATACAATCCTCTCCAAAAAAAAAAAAAAAAAAAAAAAAACCTACGTGCCCTACCCCATCCCCCTTCCCCCCTTGTCCAAACCCAACCACGTCTACAGTAACCTAAAACCCCCTCCCAACCTGTGGCGGTTCCTCACCCACTCCCCTACTCCCTATAGTAGATCGCTCTTTATCAATCCCCACCCATCTCATTCTCAATCGTCGGCAGAAGCCCTCCCATCCCCATCTCAATCGCCTCCCTCTGCTAGCACCCTCTTAATTGACGCCCTCCACCTACTCCGCCTCCTCTAATAGATGGCCTCTCAATCAGGCCTGCTACAATGTTTGTTGGGTGTATTATTTTTGTTCTTATGTGTATCATACAATCAAGGTATGTCTTGATGGATATGGTTGGTATTTCTTTGAGTTTGCAATCAGATTGCACTCTTGAGATTGCATGTTCTTTTGTTTTTTTTTTTTTTTTTTTTTTTTTTTCTGATATTTACTTAGTTACTTTGGGATATGTTCGATCTTTATGTTTTTCTTTGACTGGACAATGCGAAAAAGGGTATGTTCCCGGAGCATACGTTCCATTTTTTAGTAGAAGATTGGTTTTCTTGGAGCTTTTATTATGTACTCCGTTGCATAACTCACAATTCTCGAAATCATCGAACACAGATCCATTTGACCATGTCGAAGTGGGTAATTATGTTTTCCTTTCATACATGAAAAAAGATGGATGCTCAAACTCTTCTCACTTTGGATGCTTAAAAAAAGTGAATTCGGAGGAAATTTGTTGTCTCTCCCTTTTCCCGGAACGCATAAATAAAGGGAGAAAATAAAAGAAAACTGATTCTTTTATTCTATCCTTGCAATTCTTTATACTTCACTAATTTAGTTTCTACTATTACCCCTTGTACCTACAAAGACCCCTGTAAAAGGGGTGTCTACACCCATTTACCTTGAATGCAAATTTTAGAAACATGTCTCAAGAGTAGAAAATCTAACTCTTGCATAATCCGAAAATAAGAGATCGTAAAATTCCAACTAATGTTACTTTTATCTCATCACCCGTTGACACCATAGGTTAGCATCGACTTAACAGAAACCTACCTTAACTTAGAGGTCAATGCTCCCGCAAAATTAAATTAAATTGAAAAAGACAGATAACACCACTGCATCAAATGAAAAGTCAAGTTTTCAAACATTCCACTTAAACCTAAAATAATGATACATCAATGATGCATGTATGTGAAAGAGTGATGATTTCCTTATATAAAATTTCACATCATTTCCCACGTGAAGCCATCGCCACTATATTAGCTTTCGAACGTAGAAAAGTAGCCACAGATCTTGGATTGATAAGAGAGATGTGGGATTTGTCGTGGGAATGAGCTTGCATTTCTCTTTTCTGTGTGGGCCCGTTGTGAGGTGGTATTAGTGGGGAGATATCCTCCCGTGGGCTTTTATTGGAGTTTATCATGTACCGAATTTGTTGAGTTGAAAATAGTAAAGAGTTGAACCCAAATAAACAGGAGAGCATTCATTTACATTAATTGTGATAGGGTATCAAAATGGTAGACTTCTTTCCTGTTTCCTATGTGGTGTTAAAATATTTTAAACTCATAAATCAACACAAAACAAATGAAATAAGTAGAAAAATTAAATAGAATTTCAAATAGAAAATAAAGAAATAATTTAAAGCTAATGACAGAAGATGAAAGAAAACTAAGCTGAGCTTGAACAAAAATCCAAATTTGATTATTTATTGAGTCAAGTTGGACTTGGCTTTGGAAAGACGTAGGCCCAATAAAATAGAGGTATGTACATATACACATAGACTCAATCAAAATATATTTCCTTGAAAGCTCTACGCAATCTCTCTCCCTTTCTTCTCCATTTTAACCTTTATAGATCATCCTCCACAAGTCACTCCCACCACCACACTGCCCCACTCTTCCTCCTTCCGATGGACCATTGCTAGCATGGGAGGCAAACACCAAGGTTGCAATGGAGGCTAAATCTTTCTAGATTGGAAATGTCTAAGGTTTCTTTGTGATGTAAGAAGGCCCATTTTTCCCAATGAGATGTAACCTTCTTGTGATTCTAGGCAAAATGCTAGTAATCCTAGAATTATTCAAAGGCTTTATTTTTAGGCTAAAGGTGTTTTGTAAATGAGTGGCACTCCACTGGGTTTTCCTTATTATTTCTCCACAAAAGTGTAACAAATGGTTTGACTTTTGTTGATTGTAGGTACTAGGATTTCGTTAACCCAAAAATGTCTCTATTTACTTATAAGTTAAACCTATTTTCATTAACTCAAATTATTAATCATTTTGGTTATTGGTTTAGATATCAATGGATAAATTATTTTTAATTATTTTTATTTTTTATTTTTTATTGTTTCGCATGCAATCTTATATTGATTTCATTGTATAATTAAATGTTAGCTTCTATGTAAATGGTGAGTACTCGACGTAAAAGATGTGTAATAAGCAGCTGTCATGACCTTAAGGTTCCATTTCTAAAGTTAAGATCTGATTGCATTTATAAATATCTTTATTTTATTTTATTTGTTGCATTAATGGAAATAGTTGACCCTTTTTTTTTTCTTTTATAGTACGACGTAGTAGGGGAAAAGCGATTAATAGGGACCTTAAGTATGTGACTCTTGGAGAGCGTCGTCCTTTAAAGTTTGACAAGAAAGGTGTTGTTGTAGGACGTTAACAGAAGAAATTTGCTAGTTGGCTCAGGACAATTGTACATTCCCATATTCCTATATCTATGTTAGAAGTGATGTAACAAGTGTGCAAAGTGTTGATCTTTTACAAGAGGTTGATGTAAAAATAACAACTCACATTTAGACTTTGAATATTGTAAAAAAGTTAAGTTTAAGTAAAATTTTTATTTATTGCACGCTGTTTGTTCATGGGAGAGAAATACATTTAACGATGATGTTATTTTGAGGCAAGCTGGAGACATAAAGAGAATGAATAGGGTAAAGCTGAAAGAAAAGGTATCTAATTACTTTTTTAGTTAAGTTAATTGAATTTTAATTTTGAAATCATATTAATAATATCTTTTTTTTTGAAGTACTTTAAAAATAAGGATTTGACTGAAGTATGTCGGAATATACCTACAGGAGTACAACCATTGGATTGGAACATTCTTGTTGATTATTGAACTACTAATATGGTAAAAATATAAATTAAGCAATATTTATTTGTTAATTAGTTGGGGTATATAATACATAATCAGTTATATATGTAAATAGAAAGAGACAAAAATGATGAAAATCTCACCAAAGCCATCTAACCTACCCATTAATTGGGTAGGAAAATCTCATATCAATTGTGTTATTAATTTGTAAGGAACTATTTTTTAATTTAGATTTTTATTTGCTTATTTTTCATATTTATTTATTAGTAATATGCCTTGGTTACTTAATGTAGTATAAAAATGAAGGACGTGAACTTAATCGAATGTAGGTATATTATTATCGAAAAGTAAGAAGGTAGACGATGGAAGTATTTCTTGGATAGATCCAAAATGTCAAGAAGAATATGTAAGTTTATATTTATTATTCATGTACGTAGGTTTCTTGTAATTACCTGTAAGTTTCTTCTAATATAATTCATGTCATGATAGAATTATAGACTTATTCATCACTAAATCCATGAATGTTTGCTATTGATTTAAAACTACATGTCAAATATAAAAATGTTATTTAACAATTAATGTGATCTTTATTTAGCATATAATAAATAACCGATAGAATCTTTTTATTCATGTGATTGCTATTTGACTCATTTATATCTTAAGAAGATAAAGATATATCTTACCCCCATTAATCTCATTCATACTCTTTTGATCCATTTTTAATAGTCAAAATATGAATATGAAATATTTATGGAAAATTGACAATGAATATGTTAGTGAGGTTGGTTGTGCCACTTTCCTTCCATTCTTGAGGCTATATTGAGGTGTTTAGGCTTTTGTTTACCTCACACTATTTATTTGTAGATTTTTTCGAATGCTAAAAGTAAATCAATAGTTTTACATTAATGTTAAAATGTTCTTCCTGGTAAATGTTTTGTAGGAGGCGATGTTAGCATTTGTTAATTTAATTCCCAATGAAGATGATGAAGTAGGCCATACTGTTGAACCACTATCTCCCAAAGAAGCATTCCGTAAAGTCCTACCAGATGAGCATCTTAGACATGTAAAGTGTGGTGGTTGTGCAGCCACAATCACTAATTGGTATGAAAGTCATGAATCCTCTTCACAATTATAGGAAAATCATAATCTTGAGGCAACAATGTCATCTCAGCATACACATTAGTAGAAGCAAATAAAAAAATTGAAGAGCTCCTTCACAATAAAAAACTCATGGAGGAGAATTTGAAGAGATTGAAGAGCATGATTGAAGGATAAGCATTGACAGAATCTTAGTTTAATATAGATTTATTAAGAAATCAATAATAGCTTTTCTTGTTATAGCTTAGATATATAACTTTTAGTTTCATGTGTGGAACTTTGATTATTTTGAATTTGGTATGCATGTAGAAGACTACTTTTGTTACTTTCTTGAATAGAAGATGAGTTCTTATTTGGTTCCTTATGATTTTCTTATTCTTAAAGTGTGAATTTAATGAATTGAAGTGAATATAAATTTTGAGTAGATACTATTCTAACCTACTAACGATTCTAATAAATGTTATCAAAGAGTATAATGACGCTTGAATCACTTTTTTGCAATGATTTGAAAGCTTTTTACTGACGATTTTTAGGAACGGTTGTAAGTGTCACAAAACAAACATAATTGTCATTTAAAATGTTAGTTGAACTTTAGTGACGATTTTTTAAAATGATTGTAAATGTCACAAAAAAATTAACGGTTACTTTAAATATTAGTTTGAAATTTAGAGATGGCTAACAACCGTTGCAAAAGCAATCTTTTAAGGATAATTTTTAGTAACTGTCTCAAAAATTCATTTGAAATGCCACTTTTAGGGATGGTTGCCAAATTGTCACAAAAGTATTTTAGATACTGTTAAAGATCATTAGTGATGGTTTTGCAACCATCTCTAAAGACCTACTTGTAAGTATCTTTATTTTGATACACCAAAATTATACTATTTGTAATATTATTCTTTCAAGACTCTCTCATGAATTCTTGGATCAAAGTTAGAAGATTGTTGATTTCTTCTCAAAGTCTTTTTATTGAATCTAGATTATCCTGTAAGGAACCTTAAATAAGTTACAAACGATTTTTCGCATTTAATATACAAATCAAGTTTTTATGTTAATTGATCGACCAAATAGTAATATTGATCAACCAAATGTACTGATTGACCAACCAGCTTAGTTAATCGATCAAAACAGTCCATTTTAGGAAGTTGATAAATACAACTCTGATCAACCATTTAGGTTAATTAATTGACCAATATTGATCGATCAAATAATTACTTTAACCAACCAAAACTCATTTTGATCGACTAAACTATCTTAATTGATCGACCAATTTGACTTCCTTTTCTAGTTAATTTACTAGTATAAATTGAGGTCATACGTAACCTTTTTTAGAAAACACTTTTAAAAGAAAAATCTATCTAGAAAAAGAGCTCTCGTGCTTTCTCTCAAGTACTTCTACGCTTATGCTTTTATGCTTTCCAAAGCACGTCGATTCGAATCTTTGCTAAAATATGGTTTGACTTTCCTTGAGATTTCATAGGATTATATTATTTTTATATTACTTGTTGCTTTGATTATGGATCCCAAGTTATTGGAAAAGATCCGTTATTGTTGTGCTTCTCTTTAAGTTGTAAAGAGAAGGGACTGTTGTAAGATGTGGTGCCACCCTTGTTTAAGTGGTACAATAGTAGATTGACTTGCTTTGCCTAGTCGAAAAATCCTAAGTTGAGAGGCTTAGGTAGTGGTTTTTACTCGGGAAGAGTTTCCACTATAAAACCAGGTGTCTTCTGTCCTTGAAATTTTGTGGTTTGAATTATTTTCGCTACTATTATATTTAAGTTTTTAAAAGTGATACTATTCATCCCTCCTTTCTAGTATTCATTAAGATCTACAGGCTATCACACTACTGTGCTATAATGCGTGTTCATTGTAGTTGAAATTGCGTAAATACTTTAGAAAGTTTTTATACAGAACTTTAGAAAATTGACTTTTACATCGGAGTCTGAGTCGTCTTGCAAGGAGGTAACTAGACATTTATGCTTCTTAAGATCTTTTTAGCTTTTTCTCTTTTCGTTTTTTTTGTTTTTTTTTACGGAAACAAAAACTTGATTTTATTAATAATCAGAAAGAGTCTATTACAACTAATCTTTACACTCACTACTACAAAATGTGCGGTTTGCAATGGTTTCTTAGAAACAATTTTCTAACAGCCACTAATGGTCACCTTTAAGAATGGTTATACAAAAAACCGTTGCCTAAAGCCTCCCCCTCCTCAGGATAAGCTTTCCCAGCGTCATAGGTGAATTATTTAGTGATTAGGGAGTGTTCTAAAAAAAATCATCGCTAATGATTACGGTAGGAACTTGGGCTTTCTGGGCACCATAGGTGAATTATTTACAGATTGGGGATGGTTTTTGAAAGAACCGTCGCTAATGATTACAGCGGGAGCATGGGATTTTTTGGTGCCATAGGTGAATTATTTAGTGATTATGGATGATTTAAAAAAAAACCATCGCTAATTCTAAATTCAATGTCAATGGAAAAGGGTAATCTAAATTTAATTGGAGATGATTTTTTTTAAATCGTTGCTAAGCATGCCTTTCTAACTGTCAGTTGGCGACGATGGTTTTGAGAACCGCCACTAAATCTCCAGATATTTTTCTAATCGTGATCTCCTTTCCCCCTCCCCACAGCTACTCTCCTCTCCTCTCCTCCCTTCGACCGTAAGCTCTTGTCTGCAGCACGCCTGCCGAGCTCCCGTCTGCACCACCACCGTCTTGCTCCATCGTCGGCCTCGCACGAGAGAAAAGGTCCTTCCCTTAACCATGCCAACCCCTCCTTCTCGCACGCCATCCTCTTCCCGTAGCCATTGCCGTCGCTGCCGCACCATGCCGCCCCCTCCCTGCTGTGCTACCCCATCCTCCTCCCTGCATTACCGCGTTGGGCCATCGCCCTCCCCGCCCCATCGCTCCGCGTCCTCCCCTCTTAAAGTTACACGAGTCTATATTTTCTATCTCTCCTCTTTGCATCTCTTAGGGTTTTGGTCGAAGATCAACAAGTCTGTCTCATTACTAGAGCCCTGGGGAGCCAGTAGTGAGTGATCTAGATCCTATGCCTTAGACCTTTGAGCTTGTAGGATACACACATTCGTAGACACATGTAGGACGCGTATTTGTACTGATATACTACTTGTTTGCGTCTTCTCATATTTGTTACGACCTGAACCCGGCCCCTCATGGAACCTAGGAATGGCCTGCTTTGACTAATCCCAAGACCCGGTCATCCATCAAGAAATAAGCCAAATGAAAAAGAAATACGACATTCCGCACATGCAATATAGCTATGCATTAAATAAAAAGGCTGCAACAGAATAGAACAGTAGATTCCAAAGGACAATACGCCACAAGAGAAAAGTAGAGTTTGCTAACTAGCCATCACAACAAGAATAAAAAGATGTAACAACAACAGACTAATACTTTAATACTAACAGTAAACAAACTACGGCTATAACTAAACAATAAACAGTGCCTCTAAAGTATTCTATCCAAAACACTAAGAATACTCACTAACAGTAAATAGTGCCTCTGAAGTGGAAATGACAAAGAAATAGACTACGGTTGGGCTCGACGGAGCCCAGCACCCTCTGCAACCGGTGGTACTGGTTGCACACCTCCCTGACCTAAACATATATAACTATTGTCAATTAAATGCTGAGTAGGGTGACAAACATAAGTACAAGCTATGAATTTAAAAGTTGAAAGCAGTAACCTGCTCATGCAATTTTCAGTTATTCATATAGCTACCATCTGGTTCCATTCATAACCACTACTTGGTTATTATCCAGGTATTCTAGTAAAGGTCAAAGTCATTACTTAATTCACATGTTCTCTAAGGGAATGATCTCATTGCAATTTTCCCACGATGCAGGACACACACGTAGCACTCTCTTAGTCGAGAGAGTACCCTGTGATAGCCCTACACCCTGTCTACTACCCCGGGGTCATGGTCGCAACGTAGCGGTGATTATGGCATGCGCGATAAGCACATGAGTAGTTACCCCACACTGACACGCAGTCAGTCCTTTCCGCTAGCGGGTACACTCTAACATAAAACACAGAACAGAACATGGGCCACACCCCTCAACAGTCTGCATACCTTTTTAGCATTTTGTGCTCCCTTTTAGCATTTTGCTCTTTTTTTCTCCTCTTCCTTTTTATTATGTAAAGCCCACAAAAATTTCTTCCCTCCTCTAGTTTTTTGTTCTTTTTCAGAAATTTTTTTATTTTTTGGTGTTGTTTCAAAAAATTTTTAATTTTTTTTGTTTTTTTTGACATATGTAATTTTTTTTTGTTGAAACCTTTTCTTGTTATGAGTTTTCATTGCACTTTCATACCCCCCATGCCTAAGATTTACAATGTCCTCATTGTAAATTAGGCGGGTTTTTATTCAACTTGGTTCATTCATTAGGACAGGTGGTGAATGGATGGGTCAAGGTGACTGTTGCGGATGATTTCTAATCTCGGGTATGGTTACCTGAGGTGGAGTCGGCTGTCCTAAAGGATGAACCCTAAAGTGTAAAGAAATGTCAGGAAAGGTTTCAGGTTTTCGAAAGAATGACGAGTTGCCTCCTGCTAAGCGTTAAGTTTTACACCATCGGCTGGGTGCAATGAGCTCAGGGAGAATGGAGGGTAAAGGATGACTCAGCCAAATCTGTACTGGTCATGTCAATGAACGGTTTGAGTCTCTGACCGTTCACGACGAAGGGTTCAGAATCGTGGCTGAGTGGACTGATCTCAACGGCTCCATTTCTAAAGATTTGTCGAACTAGATATGGTCCGATCCACTTGGATCGCAGCTTACTTGGGAACAGTTTTAGTCAGGCATTGAAGAGTAGGACCTTTTGACTAGGGTGAAAGATCTTTCTAGATATGTGCTTATCATGAAAGGCTTTAACCCGCTCTTTGTAGATTCACGAGTTTTCATACGCATCGAGGCATAATTCATCAATCTCTCTTATCTGAAACTTTCTGTGGGTTCCAGCTTTAGAAAGATCTAGGTTGCAGTTCCGTACCGCCCAATAGGCTTTATGCTCTAATTCAACAGGGAGCTGACATGCCTTCCCGTACACCAGTCTGAAAGGAGACATGCCTAATTGGGTCTTGTGGGTGGTCCTATAAGCCCACAAAGCTTCCAGAAGCTGGGATGACCAATCCTTCTTGTCAGGTCAAACAGTAACCTGAAGGATTTTCTTAATCTCCCATTTTGATAGCTCAGCTAGACCATTAGTTTGGGGGTGGTAGGGAGTAGAGATTTGGTGTGACACCCCGTATTTGGTCATCAGTGACCTGAATTGAGCATTTGTGAAATGGGTCCCTCCATCAGAAATGATTACTCGAGGAATCTCGAACCGTGAGAAGATGTTTTGGTGAATGAATTTGATAACGACTTTGTGATCGCTGGTTCGGGTCAAAATGGCTTTGATCCATTTGGACACGTGGTCAACAACAAGTAAAATGTACTCGAAGCTGTCCAAAATAGGGAAGGGGCTCATAAAATCAATCCCCCAAATGTCAAAAATCTCGCATACGAGAATCGGCTGTAAAGGCATCATGTCGCGATGGCTCATGTTGCCCAAAGTCTGGCAACGGTTGCATGCCTTACAGTGATTGTATGCGTCCTTGAAGATTGTTGGCCAATAGAAGCCACATTGGAGGACTTTTGATGTGATTTTGTACCCAAAAAAATGGCCACCACATCCCTGGTCATGGCAGAAAAAGAGTATATCGTTGATTTCAACTTCCGGGACACATCGCCGGATAATTTGGTCAGCACCTATACGGAATAGATACGGTCTTCTCAAATGTAATACTTAGCATCGGAGTGCAATTTGTCTTTCTTGGCCTTCGGCCAATTAGACGGGATTTGATGTGATGCCAAATAGTTTACTATATCAGCAAACCATGGAAGCCTTGTACCAATAGTCAGGAGGTGCTCATCAGGAAAATGCTCTGTGATGAGTCCGGAAGGGTCGATGATCTCAGAAGGAAGGCGGGACAAGTGGTTAGCCACCATGTTTTATCTTCCTGCTTTGTCGCGAATCTCGAGGTCAAATTCTTGCAACAGCAAGATCCATCAGATTAATCGAGGTTTCGCGTCCTTCTTCTCAAGGAGATGCCTCACGGCTGTGTGATTTGAGTAAATAATACCTGGGAACCTAGAAGATAAGATCTGAATTTTTCAAGGGCAAATATTACACTAGCAGCTCTTTCTTCGTAACCGTGTAGTTACACTGAGCCTCGTCGAGTGTCTTGCTAGCGTAGTAGATGACCACGGGTTTCTCGTCAATTTTCTGCCCCAGAATCACTCCTACACCGAAGTCAGATGCATCGCACATGATCTCAAAGGGTTGAGACCAATCAGGGGACTGTAGGATCGGGGCTTGGGTAACTCAGTCACGAAAGATCTCAAAAGCTTGAGTGCATTCCTTGGAAATTTTAAAAGGTACATCCTTGGAGAGAAGAGTGGTCAGGGGGCACACGGTTTTCGAGAAATCAGGGAAAAAGCGACGGCAAAAATCGACATGCCTTAGGAAAGATTGGATGTCCTTGATCGAGCTAGGCATAGGGAGTTTGGAAATCACGTTAACCTTAACTCGATCGACTTGGATGCCTCTCTTAGAAATCAGATATCCCAGGACGATCTCCTCAGGCACCATGAAATGGCTCTTTTCCCAGGAAAGAAGTAGATTCACGTCAATGCATCGCCTGAGTATTTGAACCAAGTGCTGGAGGAAATCATTAAATGATGCCCCAAATACTGAGAAGTCATCCATGAAGACTTTCAGATACTCACCTACCATATCAGAAAATATGGCAAGCATGCACCGCTGAAAAGTCATAGGTGCATTGCAGAGACTGAAAGGCATCCTTCGGAACGCGTATGTCCCGAAGGGGCAGGTGAACATGGTCTTCTCTTGGTCCTTAGGATGAATCGCCACTTGGTTGTAACCGAAGTACACGTCAAGAAAGCAGAAGAATCTATTTCCCGTTAGTTTTTCGAGGATCTGATCAATAAAAGGTAGTGGGAAATGATCCTTCTTCGTGGAGGAATTGAGTCTTCAGTAATCAATGCAGACTCTCCACGAGTTGGCTATACGGGTCGGTATGACCTCTCCGATTTCAGCCGTGATAGTGGTGAGCCTTGCCTTCTTAGGCACAACCTAGATTGGGCTCACCCGTCAACTGTCGGAGATCAGGTAGATGATCCCTGCATCTAACCACTTAATGATCCCCTTTTTCACGACCTCCTATAGATTAGGGTTTAGACGTCTCTGCATCTCACGGGAAGGTCGTGCGCCCTCTTCGAAATAGATGCGGTGTGTACAATAAGAGGGACTTATGCCAGTCAAATCATCGAGAGTCCAACCAATAGCTCTACGATGTTGTTGGAGAACAGTAATCAGACGGGATTCCTAGTTGGATGTAAGCCAGGAATTTATAATCATAGGAAACGTCTAATTGGAACCCAAAAAGAGGTATTTCAGATGATCGGGAAGGGGCTTAGGTTCCAAGACGGGATTATCAGCAGCAATGGGTGGTTCGGAGTGGGTGTGAGGAACAATGGTAGGAGTTATGGATGTATCTAGATCAGGTTTAGACTCCTCTAATTGCGAGTTTTGATCTTCTTGTGGCTGATTGGGGATGATCAGGTTATCCTCAATATGCGATTCATCAACCATGACTCTGATGTCACATATTTGCTCTACAACACAGTAATTAATTCCTTGTTGGGCCTTAAAGATGTCAATCTTAAGAGTTTGATTCCCAAATTTTAACTCTATTTGGCCCTCCTCACAGCTTATATTGGCCCTAGCAATGGCCAGAAAAGGTCTCCCTAGTATAATTGGTGTATCCCTTGGGTTATCAAGTGCATCCATATCTAGAACTATAAATTCTACTGGGAAGTAGAAATCCCGCACCCTAACAATAACATCCTCGAGAACTCCCTTAGGTGACTTAATGGATCGATCAACTAACTGCAATGTCACCTCAGTTGGTTTGAGCTCGGATTCCTCAAGGTGGTTAAGCAGGAATGTGGGTATCAGGTTTATGGAGACACTTAGGTTTAATAATGCTCTGTTAAATTGGGTTTCACTAATTTTACATGAGTTCAGGGGAGCGCCTAGGTATTTTGCCTTGGGTGGGAGTTTACTCAGGATTACAGAGCTGGCTTGCTCTGATAGTACGATCGGACTCCCACTCTTGGTTCGCGGCTTACGCTGGGGTGTACACATGTTCTTCAAGAATCGTACGTAAGCCGATACATGGCGGATTGCATCCATCAAGGGGATGTTTATCTGGACCTGCTCAAAGAGCTTGATCAGGTCCTCCTCAGGAGCCACGGGTTTGGTTATCCTTTTTCCCTTGGTCAAGGCCTCGGGAAATGGAACCTTGGTTGGTTCCTCTAGAATAAGTCCAGGTTTTTGATCTGGGATAAGGACATCCTGGATAGCTATCCTAAGGCTTGGTTCACTGCCAGGCTTGGAGTGGTCTGGATAAGGTAGGTCTTGGGTTGCTTTACTACTACGGGTTGTTACAGAGTTTAATCCTACCTGGTTTGGGTTAGGGATTGGCAAAATGGGTGGCTACTGTTGATAACCCTCATAGGATGTTGATGCTTCCATCCCGTCAAGTGATGGAACAGAAGGGGCCTGATAAATCATGTGTGCTTGGCCTGGGCTAGGGTTCATAATGAGCCTCTGGGTTGGCACGTTATTAAGGTTTGGAAGAGGTTGTGAAGGAAGAGTGCCCGGTTGGTGGGAATTCGCCATCTGGGTGAGTTGGTTACGAACCTCTGTGATCTCGTCCTTGTGCTGTTTTTGGATAGTCGCATTTGTTCTTTGAATGTTGGCCAGTGTTTGAAGGATGAGGGACATTTGGTCTTAGTTTGGCCCGGATGGATAGGTGGGGTTGGGCCGAGGCTGAGGCGGCTGATAAAGACGAGGGGGTTGTGGACAGGGTTGATAAGGTGGTCTTTGGATCTGAGAATTTCCCACCCACTAGAAATTGGGATGATTTCGCCATCCAGGGTTGTAGGTGTTGGAAAATGGGTCATTATGGATGGCGTTGAGGTCCTCGCAGGTCTGAGGAGCCTCAGGGAAGTCAATGTATGGGGGATCAGAGTTCCCACGACAAGAATAGAGAGGATCGGAGGTCCCTTTGATCCTGGAGTGAGATAGGGGTGGATACGGGTCCATCCCCGGAGAAGATCGGTGGAAGATGTTTTGCACAGTTTCCCTTGCGGGAGGTGGCTGTGCGAAAGAGTTTCGCATAGAGGTGGCTTGCTGCAAATGCCGAGTCAGCTCGTTCACCTTCTTCTCGATGATAGAGACCTTGTCCAACCGACTGGCCATCAGTTCCAAGTCGACGGATGCAGACGGGCCCTGCATCTCATGTGCTCCCCTGGGATTCGTTGATGCGCGGGTATTCGTCTGGTCGAATAAACCCATGGAGTCATTGTTGATGGAGTTCTCGCACATATTCTCAAGAATCTCTCACACAGTGTTCTCATGCTGACCCATGATATTCCCTCCGCAAGTTGCATTGACGAATAATCTAATGTCTTCACAGAGTCCCTGGTAACAGGACTAGACTTGTTCCCATTTAGGAACTCCGTGATGGGGGCACTTTCGCATGAGATCCAGGAATCGATCTCATGCCTCATGAAGAGGTTCTCCCGTTTGCTGGGTGAAGTGAGTAATCTGATGGCGTAAGGTGTTTGTCCGACCAACGGGAAAGAACTTCTTCAAAAACTCGGATTGAAGTTCATCCCAGGTGTTGATTGGATGAGTCTGTGTCTGATACCAATGAGTCACCTTGTCCATGAGGGAGAAAAAGAACATCTTCATGAGTAAGATATCTCGGTTTTGCGCATCTGACCTGAAGGTCTGGGCCAGATGCTTGAGATGTTTGATATGCTGAAATGGATCTTCGGAGTTAAGCCCATAGAATTTAGGTATGGCATGAATCATATTGGGCTTCAGTTCATAATCAGGTCCTCCAGCCGAGATTCGAACTCGAGGCTCGATTGTTACCGCAACGGGATTATAGTGATCTCGCATCATGGGCCGCTGCGGTGGGTTCATGAAATTCTGGAAGAGGTCGTTCAGACGCTGAAGCTAGTGCTCAAGATTATTTTCTTCTTCAATAGGCTGTGCCATGATGGAAGAAGAAGGAGAACTAGGTTCAGAATCGGAAGAAAGGTCTATGTGGAGGCGTTATTGCATAAACAAGGGTACCGAGGCTTGGCCTCGGGGAGAGTGGATCTCTAGAGGAGGTTTCAAGGACCTCCTACAAAACATGCACTGAAAGACTGGATGAGGTTAGAACGTGTTGGATCCAATTAAGACACCCAAAATATGTTGGGTGACTATAGAGGTTCGGGGCAAATGATACCCCTTATAACGACCCGATTCCCAAGTCCCTATGAGACACGAGAACCGGACCGACTCGACTAATCCCAAGACCTAGTCGTCCAACGAGGAAGTAACCAAAAGAGTAATAAAATAAACCACATTCAGCATGAATATAACTAACAGTAAGAAAATACAGCAATAAGAAAAGAAATCACTACAGTATATACCACCACAACAGTAGAACAACATTCGTAACATAATATGAACTGCAGGTAAAGAACGGTACAGCGGAAACAAGAACTACTCACTACAGTGGAACAAAAAGAGGTACAAGAGAACAATGGTAACTCTACTGGACCCTACTCAGCCCAGCGTCCTCTGCAGCCGCTGACCCTGGCTGCTCAACACCTGGTCCTGAAAGGTAACGAGTGTAACACATCAGCAAAACGCTGAGTAGAGTGGCAGCTAAACTAAAGAAACAGTAAAGTGTATAGTAGCTATTTTAATTTTCTTTCTTCCTTTATTTACGTCTTTCTATTGTTTCACAATTTATCTATTTCTCAGATCCTTCACTTGATCTCGAATGTTCCTCGTGGGAACGATCTTGATTGCAGTCTTTTCCGAACAGTAGAAGTAGCACGTGGTGCTCTCCTGGCCGGGAGAGTCCCCCGTGGTGATCCTACTCTCAGTCAACCACCCCAAGGTTACTGACAGACGTAACGGTGACTACGGCACGCGCGGTAAACGCACGGGTAGCTAACCCGCACTGGCACGCGGTCAGTCGTTTCCGTTAACGGGTGCGCCCAAAGCACAGCACGAAACCAGTACAGGGAAGAGCCCTCTCAGTAACAGGGATCCAACCCCTCCACAGTAACCAAACAGGGGCATTGCCCTCCACAGTCCGCGCACCCTCGCTTGACTACCCTGGTTTGCCCCAGTGGGCCTAACAAGTCGGTGAAGGAGGCTAGCAGAACCCCGGGGCCCGTGGGGTAGCTAGTACCTCCCTACACTAGTAGCTCTCCTCGGTACTACATACACGAGGGCCAGCAAGTCGGTACAGAGTGGCCAGTCCTAACCCCGGGTCCCTGGGGCGGCTGGCTCCGCTCTGCACTAAACAGGGGGACAGTCGCTCTCCTTGGTACTCCGTACTCAAGGGCCAGCTCACTTCCCCAATTCTATTGCATTCACTTTCCAGGAGTTCTACTCCTAATTCCCCGTAGGGTTCCAGCTTTTTAACTCAGCGCATTCCGGTTTCACCTTTCCGGTTTCACCTTTCCAGTTTCACGTTCATACATCCCGTATTCTTAATCATGTTCATTTATTCATAACAGGCACCTGTTAATTCAATTCACAGGCAGCTATTAATTCACTTCACAGGCAGCTATTATTTCCTTTCCACATTTTCCAAGACTGCAGTATTCACAAATTCCACTAGTTTTCCCATCCTAGAATTCATGCCATATCCTAGGATCTATCATACAATCTAGTTTTCCAGCCCTAGGATTCCCTAAACGGGTCAAAAACGACGAAACAGTGCAAAATCAGACGTCTAGAACTTCTTCCAGACGTCTTAAAAAGTGGATCAGGAATTACCTTGCTCTGCGTGGGCCCTCAGACGTCCAGAAGCCTGCGGGGGCGTCAGGCCTAGTTCCCAAACGTCCAATGGTCACCCCAGACGTCTGGATGTCGCTCCCGTCGTCTGGTACTACAGCCAGATGTCTGATTCGCGTTGGATGGCGAATCACCGAACCTGCGCGTACCCATCTCTCTCTCTCTCAGTACGATCAGTCGAAAGGAAGGAAGGAAGATGGAAAAACTCACCTTTCAGACGTCTGTACAGTCTTCCAGACGTCTCCCCCTCCGTCTGGCTATAAGCCTAGACGTCTGATTCTGGAAAAGTTTCCAGAACCAGGGCGCAACTCTCCCTCCGCTCGCGACGCCCGGTCGCGCCGCGAGTGCTCCGCCTGCTGCTCGAGCTGCAGCAGGCCTCCCGCGCCACTCTGTGCCCGCTGCGCCCCCGCCGGCCGGCTCCCGCTGCCCCGACAGGCTCGAGCCCTCACGGCCGACGCCTCCTCCCCCGCGCAGCACCTCCTCCCGCACCCACCGCGGCTGTCGCCGCCGCCGCTCACCCTCGCGCTCGCTCTCGCACACTGGCTGGAAGGAGAAAAGGAAGGAGACGAAGGTGACGGGAGTGAGGGAGAGGGCGTGGCCTTTTAAGGCCGCGCGAGGAGGAGAGAGAGAGAGCGACAGAGGGCGCAGGAGGGAGAGGGAAAAAGAGAGAGAGGGAATTTCCATAGGTCTGCGCGCTCAGGCGCGCAGACGAAACAATCGTGCCAAAATAACCGATTTCCAGACGTCTGTAAATGATCCTAGATGTCTGGTCCGACGTCTGGAGGTGATTCCAGACGTCTGGTCCTTCGTCTGGGCCACCTCCCAGACGTCTGGAGCGCCTGTTCATAACACCCCTAAATCAGAAAGGTCATCCACCTGAGAATTACCTGAGAAGCTAGAGAGGGTGAGTCCCACGAAGACCCCTACACGGTAGAGCACCCCCACAGGTTATAAGGTTTCCCCCACCCGACCTCTCTTGTCACTGAGATTCCAGGTAGATTAGAATGGGGACTTTGACTTCTTAAGTCTGCCACTTTTAGTTAAGATCAAGGTGTTTAGGGTTCTACTTGAACTTTAAGCCTTTTGTGTGCAAAAGTGGCCCAATTTAAAGGTTGGTTGACTCAAAGGATCAACTTCACCTCTTTGCTCCTTTGAGAGTTTTTTAGGTCATTTCTTTTATTGTTCAAGTAGATTAAGAGCCTGATTTGCTTAGGGTTTCTCTTGGATAAGTCTTTTCAAACAATGGCTTAGGCACACCTCTTTTTGAGATTTTTAATTCTCTGCTTAGAAGAAGATGTGTCTCTAAAACCCTAGCTTGGAATCCTAGGTTATCTCTATTTGGTCCAAGTTGCCTCAAAAATTGGTATCCAAGGCTCAATCAAGAAGGTTTTAGCCCTAGTTACCCTTAAGTGGATATGCAGTTAAGATGCGTTGAAATTAAAAACCAGGCAATTCTTGTAGATTACTAAATGTGGGAAAATAGGAGCCCTAAATTGATTTTTCTTTGTTTCTCCTTTTCAGATTTTGGGGGGATTAGGAGAGAGGGCTGAAGGTTACCTGTTTCCTGGTGTGGTTGTTGTGCGACTGCTTATCTTTTCTTGACTTCCTTTCTTCTGCAGCAAACACAACAAAAGAGAGATTAAGTCAGTATAAAATTAAAAATTGTGATTTAAAGCTTCTAAAGTGCCCGTTGTTCCCCGGCAATGGCGCCAAAAATGATAGTCGTCGTTCGTCGGGTTTTCAAAATATATTTGTTGTAGTATTACCTCGAAAAACGATTATCAATTTTATTTATTACTCGAAATTCAAAAGTATCCCGAGGTCAAACTCAGGGAGCAATTCGGCATTTAGAAACCAAATATCACAATTCCCAATAATGTAGTGTTTACAAAAATCTAGAGAGAAAAAGGAAATAGAATTCTCCTTTCATTCTTCTCCTCCTCTCTTTCTTTTTCTTCTCTCTCTGCCTTCTTTGCTTTCTCTCTTCTCTTCTTTCTCTGTCTTCAGAGGTCTGATTCTGTGAATCAGACGCCTTAAGTTATGTTTGCTACAGTGCCAGCATCTTTTTCTTCTTCTCCTTGGCTTCTTCTTCTTCTCTCTTTCTTTCTTTCTCTGCAGCTGCTCCTTCCTTCAGCCGCGCTTCCTCTTCCTTCTTTCTTGGCCAAGTCTTTCTCTGCAGCTGTGTCTCCTTGGCTTCTTCTTCTTCTCGCTTGAGCTACTGCGTCTGCTCCTTCCTTGGCCTCTACAGCTCTTCTCTTCTTCTTCTTCTTCTTCAGCTCCTTCTGCCTTCTGTGCTGCGCTTCTTCTTTCTTCTTCTTCTTCTTCAGCTCCTTCTGCACTATGCTACGCCTCTTCTTCTTCTCTTCCTCTTCTCTGTAGCTGCTTCCTCTTCCTCCTTCTTCCCTGCACAGGCATGGTTAAGCAAAACCTACCCCTACCCTCCCCGCATCTCTCTCTCTCTATTTCTCTCTCAGGACACAGTTCTCCCAGAGTCAGCCAGGTTATCGAGTTGGGTATACGCGCTCGGGACCAGGCCCACCAGCGTGTGGTGGTGGGCGAGGTGTGCACGGGTAGTCGGGTCAAGACCAGGTCCGCGGGGCGTGGTCGGGGACGAGGCCGGGTGGTGGGCGAGGAGACCTCACCCCGTGTTCGGAGGCGAAGAGCCTAATTCACAAATTCAATTTATTTACCTACGCCCTCTCAAAAATGCATGAGGTGGGACTAAACTTCCCACCTTCCTGTCGTGCGCCTAGCAGCAAGAATCGTGTCCAATTGTAGCTGCAGCTATGGCCCCCAACGCCAATTGAAGGCTTGGTCGAGTGCGCGAGGGGAGTTTGTGTGACCTGGGGCTGGTGAGGTCTGGAGCAGCTTGCAAGCTTGCTCCAAGCTCTGCGTCAATGGCGGAGGTAGCTCTGGACCTGAAAACACGAACACGGCCTTGTGGCCCTGTCAACACTCAGCAAGCTTCGCCAGAGCACGACGAAGGTGGCCCGGTGGTCGGAGTGGTGTGAGGGTGCTTGTGCGTGTGTGCCTAGGGCACACTGTGTGCGTGCAGGTGGGTGTATTCAGGGGGAGGTTCCAGTGGGTGGCGCGGCGAGTGGAGTGAGGGGAAATGGTCAGTGAGGTGAGGCGAAGCTTAGGGACCGGTCGGCGAGGAGGGAGGTGGTCTCTGGTGGTGGAGAGAACTCACCGGAGTTGGTTGCCGGAGGTGAAGGGGATGATGATGGTTGGCGTGTGGCAGTAGTCGATTTAGGAAATTGACAAGGGGAAAATGAAGATGGGAGAAAGGGGAACTTAACTGATAGGTTTGGAGCGAAAGGGGGAGGCGGATGGCGAGCGGCTGGTACTGCCATCGCCAGAGACGAAGATGCCCAGAGGAAGAAGATAGAGACGACAAAGGGGGTCGGAGGGCGCGCGCTGGTACGGCACGGCGCGGAAGAGAATGACGGAGCTGGCTCTGCCACTGGTACGTGGCAAAGCGACGATAAGAGGGAGGAGGAGTCGTCGGAAGCTTCGGGCAGTCGGCCGAAGTTGGGAGGAGACGAATTCGAGGGAGATCTCTGGCCAATTCGAGCTTAAAGGAAGCGACGTGGTTTGCCCTTTCTTAAATAGGCACAGGTAGGGCGGGAAGCGCGTGAGGGTGGCAGGAAAGCCATGCCGGAGGTAAGGCCGGTCGGAGACCCATACCTCTCGAGCATTCGCACGAAAGGTATGGTGGGTTTTAGGGCATGAGGAGCTGCCCATGCGGTAGGGGGCTCCGCGGGGAGCTTCCCTTTCAAATTTAGGGGTGGCTTCCCATGCAGATGAGGCGAAAACCTCCACGCAAAGTCGTCGGAGGTATGACCCCTGCTGCAGATGTCAGAGGGACCGAAATGAATAAATAGACGAGAAAGTTGAGGGGTAATTGCAAGGGTTTCAAAAAGTTGAGGGTCAAAATGTAATTTGGAGGACCAATTTGCAAAGTGGGTTAAGACGACCTTCTCTTAGGTCCAAATTTTGGTACAAACCTAATTTTGACCTAAGGAATCGAATGGTGAAGTTTTATTTTAGGTTTGACCATGTTTGAATGGATATTTTGCATAAAAACTCAAATTAGGTCAAATATTAGGCATGGACCCCAATCTAGGTCAAAACAGGTTCCAAAGGCCAAATTGAAGGTTCTAAACCCTAAGGTATATTTTTCCATGAATTTTAGAGGGTTTGGTTGATTTTTATCTTTCTTAGAACCTTGTTAATTAAAGTGGGTTTGTTTTAGGGTTAAAGAATGTTATTTAATTCTTAGATTTCGTCATAACCCTTTTTTTGACCAAACCATCCCACTTTTTCTCTTATTAAGTCCAATTGACCTATGTCTAGACCCTTAGAAATCCTATTGATGCACTGCAATGGTAAAATTACAGTTTTACCCCTTGTTTCATGTTTTCTTCTCATATTAGTAATTCCATGAATTAGGCCTTCCTTTATGATATGTAAGAGCTTTTGTTCATTTTATCAGATCAAAATATGCTAGTTAGGACTCATGATGAAGTTCTCATCAAGTTCTGATCAGGATAAAATTCACCTAAACCCTTTAAAATTTATAGAAAAATATTCTATAGGGTTTAGAACTTTCAATTTGACCATCAGAACCCGTTTTGAAACAAAACAGACCCACAGACAGACATTTGCCTTAATTTGGATTTTTACATAAATTACCTAGTCAAACATGGTCAAAACCAAAATCCATCTTCACCATTGGATTCCTTAAGTCCAAATTAGGTTTGTACCAAAATTTGGATCCAAGATGAATTTGTCTTGACCTAGTTTGTAAATTAGTCCTGTCTAATTTCATTTCTGCCCTTAAATTTCAAAATCCTTTCAAATAGGCCCCTAACTTTGTCGTCGTTCTCACAAAAAGGTCCCTTCTACCATTAATCATATTCCTACTTGCTCCGACGACCTGAAAATGGAAAGAACGCCTTGATTTCTTGATGAATCCCTTTAAAAATTGAAAGGGAAGTTTGTTAAGAAATTCCCTCCCTATTAGACCCAATCCTAAGCCCTAGAACTTACCCAATCTCTCATGCGAACGCATGAGAGATTTGGGTCTCAAGAAATTTCTAATTCCGGCAAAGCTTTCCAAGCTTGGGAAGCTTCATTCCCAAGCCCAGGCAGTCTCTAAAGGCCTATAAAAGGACCCTCAGACCTCATCGAGTTTCCTACGCTCGAAATTGGTCGAGATTCCCCATAATTCCTCTCTCTTTCACAGCCGAAGGTTCGTCGACGTCCGACGACCTCTTCTGCTTCTCGTCGTCCGTCTGCAATACCAGCTGTGGATCTATCTTCCCCACCTCCTTCCGCGTCTCGCCGTACCAACAAACGCCTCCTCCTCTGTCATCCTCGCCTTTTCTCCCTCACCAGAACCACCTTCGTCTCTGGCGCCGACAATACCTCAACTGACACCATCTCCACCTCGCTTTGTCCAACAACCTCCTAGTTAAGTCCCCTGTTCCCTTTCGCTTTCACCCCACCTCGATTCGACCATCGACGACCCTTTGTGACTTCATCTCCTCCATCTTCGGTGACCACTCCGATGAAGGATTCCTCCCGCTACACAAGACCATCCCCTTCGCCGACCACCCTATAAGCTCCACCTCACCTTCCCGCACAAAACCCACCTCCTATTTCATCCTCTTTCTCATTCACACACACCCCCGAACACACCCACTTTCACGCACACAGACCGACCTCGATACGCACGCATGGACCACGTGACACCACACAAAACCCCCGTTGCACTCGCTGTAGTCTGACGATCCTCCCTGAACATTTTGACAGGGTCGAAAGGCTGTATTTCTGATTTCAGGCACAACCCCTCTCTGCCATTGATGCAAAGCTTTGAAGCAAGCTTCAGAGCTTGTTCTTCACTTGCAGCTCCAGGACTCAACTCCAGCGATTGCGGAATCGACTCAGGTGTATCCCTACGCGGTCAATTGGAGCTTTTGACCAGAGCCTCTGCACCAATTCAATGAAGGAAGTCTCTGCTGCAACCACGCGAAGAAAGGAGGGCGGGATAGTCCTACCTCGAAAGCGGCAGAGTTCCTGCACACGCATATATTGAAAAAGTGTTAGAGGCCATTCGCCTCATAGCACGGGGTGAGGTCCTTCTCACCCACGCACACCTGCGCCTCGTCCGCGACTGATGGGAACACCATCATGAACCACAACTAGCTCATTTTGATCCAATTGAGTTAATAAATGCTCCTACATAACTAATTGAAGGTCATAATTCATTGCATAACCTTTCTGAGAGAAACACAAGAAACTAGGGGTAAACTATAATTTTACCAATGCAGTACAACCATGGGTTTTCTCAAAGTCTAAACAAAGGTCAAACAATCTTAATAAGATAACAAGTGGGTTGGATTTGATAGAAAAAAGTTTGTGTGCGTTCTGTTAGTTAAATGACTTCTTGAAATCCTAAAAATAGACCCACTCGATTAACCAAGGCTCTGGTCAGGATAAAATTCACTTGAACCTTCTAAAAATCATAGAAAAATATTCTCCAGAATTTAGTATTTTCAATTTGGCCATTAGAACCCACCTTGACCTAGAATAGGGTCTTAGACAGATATTTACCTTAATTTAGGTTTTTACGTAAATTACCCAGTCAAACATGGTCAAAATTAAAATCCAACTTGACCATTAGATTCCTTAGGTCCAAATTAGGTTTGTACCAAAATTTTGATCCAAAATGAGTTTGCCTTGGCCTAGTTTGCAAAAAGGTCTATCTAATTACATTTCTACCCTAACTTTCTAAAACACTTGCTAACAACCCCTTATCTTTCATGTCGTCTTCACAAGTAGGTCCCTCCGCCATTATCACAGAAGAAGCCTACTCCGGCGACCTTTGACAGACCAACCCTCTTCGTTCCTTAATGCCCTAGCTAAGTTCCCTGTCTCCTCTATTTACTCCCCCTCTCTTTATTTTCCAAAATCCGCCACCGCTGCCCCTTCGCACCTTCATCCCTTCCATCTCTGACCACCATCTCCGGCGAGGCCATCCCACCTCCACAGGCCACCACAACCCTCGTTGACAAGCCCACAACCTCTGCCTCACTTCATTGATCACTTCCCCTCACTTCACTCACCGTGCCACTCACCCAAACCACCCCCTGAACACACCCACTCATACACACACAGTGTGCCCTAGGCACACACTCACAAGCACCCTCGCTCCACGCCACCACCCCCAGCACATTCGCCATGCTCCGGCGAACCTCCTTAAGCGATTTGACATGGCCGCGAGGCCGTTCTACTGATTTCAGGTACAGGTCGCATCTGCCATTGGCAAGAAAGCTTGAAGCTTGCTTGCTGCTGTCACAAGTTGATACCTTCAGGCTGTGCGGAATAGAAGCCCGCACGCATCCAAGTCCTCATGTAGGGGCTTCAATAGCTGCAGCCTCGCCAATTTGACCGAGACCTTGCTGCTGCGGTGCGCAGAAGACAAGTGGGACATTTAGTCTCACCTCGAAAACGAAGAGACTCCCGTAGTCGCATAAGTTGATTTTGTGTCTATAGCTATTCGCCTCAGTACCACGGGGTGAGGTCCCACTCACCCGACCCGGTCTCATCCGCGACACGCCCCTGCGGACGTGGATGACCTGACCTGACCTGCACACTTTGCCCACCACTGCACGTCGGTGGGCCTGGTCCCGGGTACGCACCTGACCTAATTACCTGAATACCTATGTGGCTCTGGGAGAGCGGATCCTAAGAGACAAAGAGAGGAGAGTCGTGTGGGTAGGGGTAGGGTTTTGCTACAGAGATCTCTGGCTGACACTTAGCAGATTCTAAAGAAGAGAAGGCCAGTGTTGAAGAAGAGAAGGAAGAAGAGAGGACTCGCAAAGGCAAAGGAAGAAGAAGAAGGAAGAAGAAGAAGAGGCCAAAGACAGAAGTTCAAGAGAAGGAGAAAGATCGTAGAAGAAGAAGAAGAAGAGGAAGCTAGAAGAGGAAGCCAGAGCAGAAGAAAGGCAAAGGAAAAAGAAGGAAGGAGAAGACAGAAAAAGCCAAGGCAGAAGGAAGAAGAAGAAAGGAAGACACAGAGAAAGCAAAGGCATAAGAAGAGAAGGATCAGACACTTTAAGTCGTCTGATTCCTTCATCAGACAACAGATCATCACTTTCATTTCATTGCAAATACATTGAGTCATTTGGTGATATTGTAGGAGTATTTGGTGATCTAAATCACCATTTTACTCCCATATTTTTACACTTTGATATTGATATTATTGCATATTCTTTTATTTTTGAATTGTGATCTTAATTTTTAAATACCAATTTTCTCCCTGTGTTCGACCTCGGAAATCTTCTCGAGTAATAAAATTGTATTTGTTTTCGAAGAGATTTCGACTATAATGCAATGCGATTATTTAAAACATCGATCACGCTGTGTTAACAATGATTCTGTCCCCCGTAGATCTGGCTGACCCATTTACCCGCCTAGATGACCTGCACTCGCTTACTACCGCACACCGGTGAGCCTAGACCTAGGTGCGTACGATCCGATAACCCGACTATCCTTGCAGAGGCCTTGGGAGGGCAGAGCCTAAGGGAGAAAGAGAAGGAGAGCTCGTGCACGGGGTAGGGGGGAGGGTTTTGCTGTTGAAGGCTTTGGCTAGCACTTAGACAATTTGAGAAGTTCTCCTCGCTTATGAGAAGAAGAAGGAAGCAGAAGGAAGAAGAAGAAGAAGAACAAGAAGGCTTAAGAAGTCAAAGCAGAAAGAGAAGAAGAAGAGGAGCCACACAAGAAGAAGAGGAAGAGAAGCAGAAGAAAAGAAGAAAAACAGAAGTTTAAGTCGTTTGATTATGAAATCAGACGACGGTTTGGTTTGATTGCATACATATACATTGAGTTCCTTAGTTGATATCGTAGTAGTATTTGGTGATCTAAATCATCATTTTACTCTCATCTTTTTGCACATTGATCTTGTTATTATTGCAAATTCTTTTACTTTAAATTGTGATCTTGAGCTTTAAATTCTCATATTGCTCCCTTTGTTCGACCTCGGAACTTATTCAAGTAAAAAAAAAAATCTATTTTTCAAAGCGATTTTGACTATATTACAACGCTTTATTTTAAAACTCGACTTCGCCGCATTAACAATATTCCAATAAGAATCCGAGAAATAAGTTGTCGACAAATTTCATTCAACTGTCAGGGACTGAAGTAATGGCAAAATTAAAAAAACTTGCCAACGTATGACTGGGTCATCCCTTCAGGAAAGATCTGACAACATTAAGGGACTTTGGTTTTAAGAAGAAAAGCATCTCTTTCATAGAGTTTTCGTATTAGAAAGATCTTACAATATGTCACAATCTTGATGTCATGCATATTGAGAAAAATATCATGGACAACATCTTAGACGTGTTGAATTTAACAAAGAATCCTAAAGACACATTAAGGTCAAGAAATGACATGAAGAAATTAGGTATCTGTCCTAAGCTACAAGTCACTGAAGGAGAAGAAATGCCACCAGCATTGTACAATCTACAACAAGGATAGAAGGATAAGATATTCTCTTTTTTGAAAGGAATTCGGGTCCCAGATGGATTTTCTTCACAGCTCTCGCGTTGTGTAAATAAAGTTTAGAAGAAGATCAGTAGATTGAAAAGTTACGATTCACATGTTTACATGCAGATTTTGTTTCCGTTAGCTACTCGTGGAGTGCTGACAAATCCAGTAGTCGATTCATTCACGGAGATGAGCTAGAAGACTTTGAACTGTGAAAGTTTAGACTATTGGAATGATCAAATTGTAGTTACAATGCAAAATGGAACAAATTTTTCCTTTAGCTTTCTTTGATGTCATGTTGCATCTAACGATTCATCTTGCAAATGAAGCAAGAGGTGGTAGGCCTATACAGTATAGATGGATATATCCAGTTGAGCTATTTTTGAAGAAGCTAAAAGATTACGTTTTAAATAAAGCTAAGCCAGAGAGGTCAATCGTCAAGGGTTACCTTTTAGAAGAATGCATAAACTTCTGTACTATGTACATGGACAATGTCGACAATAAATTTAATCGGCTGGAGAGGAATTTTGATGGGGGATACAACGAAATAAATGATGATTCTCTAACAATTTTTGACACGAAGGGAAGGTCTATCTTGCACACAGAATACAGAATGACCAATTTAACGAATCGACAGTTAGCTCACTTGTATATCTTGAAATAGATTCCTGCTGATTGGTTACAAGGCGAGATCGTGTTTAAAAAGACGTTCGTTGTAGTTGAAATCGACACGAAAATAATTAATAATTTATTACTCGAAAATCAAAATATCCGAGGTCGAACTTAGGGAGCAAATTGATATTTTAAAAACTAAAATTACAACTTTGAAATTACTCAAAAGATGATGTTAAAAAATGCAATTCAATGTTTATGAAAGCTAAAGAGAGAATATGCAAAAAGAGAAGAGATTGAATGTTCTCTTCTTTCTTCTTCTCTTTTCTCTTCCTTCTTCTTTCTTTTTTTTTTCTTCTCTTTTTCTTTTCCTTGACTTCTCTGCCCTTGGTTCTCTGCTTGGCCTTCTTTCTCTGACTTTCCTCTTTCCTTGTGAATCAGACGTTTGATTTTGTGAATTAGACATCTTAACTTGCGATTGCTACAGTGACTTCAGCTCCTCCTTCTCGTTCTTTTCTGCCTCTGTCTGTCTTCTTCTTCTTCCTTCTTTCTCTTCTGCTTCCAAGCCTTTCTTCTTCTTCCTTCCTTAGCTTTGGCTTCTGCCTTGAGTTCTCCTTCGTTCTCTTTTCTTCTCCAGCCGCACCTTCTCCATCCTTCTTCTGCCTCAACTTCTCTGCGGCTACAATGCGTTCTTCCTTCTTCTTCTTTGATTTCTTCTTTTCCCTACATACACGAGAGTGCAAAACCTATCCCCTACCCTCCCCTGCGTCGCACTCTCTCTATGTCTCTCTTTGCTCTCTCAGAGCCAGCTAGGTAAACGGGTCAGGTTACGCCCGCCCGGGGTCCAGGCGCACCTACGTGGGTGGTGCGCGAGGAGTGCAGGGTATACGGGTCGGGTACCAGGTCCGCATGGGTGTGTGTCGCAGATGAGGCGGGGGCGTGGGCAAGGGGACCTCACCCCATGTTCTGAGGCGATAAGAGGGAAACACAAAAACAATTTAAATTACTCCTCTGCGCCTACCACTTCCGAGGTGGGACTAAAGTCCCACCTGCTTCTTTGTGCGCCCGCAGGGAAGAACTTCGCCCAATTGCTGCTGCAGTGATTCCTTTCCAGGCCTCTCACTTGTCTGGATGCGTGCGCGAGACCATCCCGCACCTCCTAGACTCGTTCTCCTGGAGCACAGTAGCCTGGGGCGAAGCAGCAAGCAAGCTCGCTCGAGCTTCATTGGCAGAGAGGGGGCCAATCCTGAAATCACTTAATACGGCCTCGCGACCTCATTAAACAATAGGAAAAACTTCGTCGTATCAAGACGAAGGTGAGGTGGGGGTCGGCGTGGCTCAGATCGGCCTAGGCGTGCATGCCTAGGTCGTACTGTGACCGTGTGTGTGGGTTTGTTTGGTGAGAGATTGTGGAGGTTGTGGCGGTCGATGGAGATGGGGAAAGTGATCAGTGGATGGTGGTGGTGCTTCTGAGGGGTCTGGCAAGGTGGATGGGTGTGGGGAGGTGACGGAGACCCCTCGCCGGTGGTCTGCCAGAGGTCTAGAAGATGGTGGTGGCCTGCGGTTGTCGAGGGGTTGGAAATAGAAATAAAGAAGGGGAAAATGAAGAGAAGGAAAGGAGGAACATATCTGTGGTGATTGGAGAAAAGGGGAGGTAGAGGGGTGGACGGCGCATATCTGTTGTCGCCGGAGACGAAGGCCCTGAGATGGAGAGGCGACGACGAGGAGGTCAGAGAGGCGTGCGCTGGTGCCGCACAACGCGGAGGAATGAGGCAAAGTGAACCCTGCCACTGGTATGGTGGCAGAGTGACAAGATGAGGGAGAGGAGGTCACCAGAGCTTGCAGGCGTCTGACTGGAGATAAGGATAGAGGAGATTGAGAGGGTATCTCAGGCCAGAACAAGCTTGCCAGAAGCGGCTAGACCTAGAGCTTCATTTATAGGCAGGGGCGGAGAGTCAGACGCTTGGAAGGCGAGCAAAATCCTCGCCGGAGGTCACCGCGGGTACAATACCCATACCTCTCAAGCGTTCGCATGAGAGGTATAGTGCGAATCAGGGCATGGGGAGTTGCTTAAGCGGTAGGGGATTTCGCAAAGGACTCCCCTTTCAAATCTGAGAGCAGCTCTTTGGGAAAGCGAGGAGAAACCCTCCTCGAAACTTCGCCGGAGGTATGGGTCCTCTATTGCAATGGCAAACGGAACAGAATGCAAAAAGTGACGAAGAAGTTGAGGGGGTTTTCTCAAGGGTTTTCAACAGTTAGGGGCCAGAATGTAATTGGGTGGACTATTTTGCAAAGTAGGTCAAGATAACCTTCCCTTAGGTCCAAATTTTGGTACAAACCTAATTTGGACCTAATGAATCCATTGGTGAAGTTGGATTTTAGGTTTGACCACGTTTGACTAGACATTTTACACAAAAATCCAAATTAGGTCAAATATTGAGCTTGGACCCCAATCTAGATCAAAACAGCTTCCAAATGCCAAATTGAAGGTTATAAACCTTAGGGGATATTTTTTCATGAATTTTAGAGGGTTTAGTTGATTTTTATCCTGACTGAAACCTTGTGAAATTAAGTGGGTTTATTTTGGAGTTAAAGAATGTCATTTAATTCTTAAATTTCACAATAACCCTTTTCTGATTGAACCATCTCACTTTTTCTCTTATTAAGTCCAATTGACCTATGTTTAGACCCTAAGAAATTTCGTTGATGAACTGTAATGGTAAAATTACAGTTTTACCCATTATTTCATGTTCTCTTCCCAGATCAGTAATCTCTTGAGTTAGGCCTTCCTTTAGGTTATGCAGGAGCTTTTGTTCTCTTTTTTAGGTCGAAAAGAACTAGTTAGGGCTCACGATGAGGTTCTCATCAATTCCTGATGTCGATTCTTTTTTTGATGAATTTAAATATTCACCTCATGCCATTCAAGAGCTGCAATTCCTTGATCAGTTTAAGCAGCATGTGTATCAAATGAAAGAAAACAATGATCGACGTTAGGTGAATGACTTCGATGTAGTATGCGAGACTCTGTTGAGTTATGGATATTATCATTCCGGTTACATAATTAACGGATTCAAGTTCAGAATAAAGTCAATCGATGATGCGAAGGCATCACAACAGGCTGAAGTTCTTGTCAGTTGAGATATTGGAATGTGTTGTGATGGCTACTATGAGAAAATCATTGAAATCATGGAGATGAGTTTCATATACAACCGCAGGGTGATTTTATTTAAGTGTGATTGGTTTGATATTTTCAAGGAAGGGATTGGTTTCAAAAAAAGATAATAAACATCGTTTCATCAATTTAAATAAGAACCGTCGAATTCTTCAAACAGCTGAACCATTTACACTAGTCTGCCAAGTATCACAAGTTTTTTATGTGCCCGATAATAGTAGGAATGGGTGGATCATACCAGTAAAAATCAGGCCTCATGATTTCTTCGATGAAAACAAAGATAATGAAATTTCTGTTACATCTGAAGCATATCAAGAAATTCCAGTGAAAGCAGAAATAGGTCTCGGTGAAATAGATACAGATGTTTAAGGTATAAAAGCATTTATTTTCTAATGAACTCATTTTAAATTTAGTTACTTCATTAAAAACAATTGTTTATATTTTTTCCTTTTATTATATACATTTTCCAATATATGTTTACTTAATTCTATTTTTATTTATGTGCATATGAGGACATGAGAGAGGGGGACTGTGAGGGGTAGACCACCACCTACGCATGAGGTTATGGAGGAGGCACAATCTCAGCCTCCTTCCGATACTGATTATGCCCAGATTCCCTCCCACTATCCAGTACCACCCTACACATATTTTAGACCTGTACCATCACGCTTTTAGTAGAGGTCAGTCATCAACCCCAGATACCCATGATGTTGAGGTGAATCCTCAACTTGACCCATCTTGAGGAGTTGCTAGGGCAACAACGGGCTATGGTTGAGGAGGTACAGCAGCCGTTTGAGCAACCAGATACTCAAGCTGGCACGTCGCTGGAGCTAGATACTCAGGCCGACATGTTGTAGTAGCCTAATACTCAAGTAAGCACCATTGCTGGTAAGAATTTAAATTAATTTCATTCAAAAGATTACTATATTTAATTTCACTTATTTAATCTTTTAGCATATGCTGATTCATGTTTTCAGCTAGGAAAAACACGCAAGATCCAACACGAAATGTGGACCTTGATAGACTACCCAAGGGCATTAGGATTACGATGCCCATTACTGCAGCTGGGGAAGCAAAGAACTACCCCAGCTTTACGAGCTGGTTAACCACAATTGTTAAGTTAATCGTGTCACTCTCCTGCTTCGACTGGAGGAAGGTCGCTAAGGAGTCAAGGCGTCAATTATTCGGGAGTTGCAGGTATAAATGTGAAATTCATTCGTTCACATTTATACCAATTAGAATCGATTTATATATTATTGAATACATGGCACTTTTGATTGGGGCGATAATTCCAATGCGCCCAAGGCTATCTTGCAGCATTCAGGCAAGATACATCGTGGATGGAGAGAGGGGATGAAGAGTACGGTATGAAATTATTTCAGATTCTAAATTTATTTAATTATTTATATATAATTAAATATTTCTAATAAAATTTTGCAAAACTATTTCAATTTTTTAACAATAAGTCGTATGAGGAAGTATCGAGAAACATGCCTCCTATGATTGCGCCTCCCATTTGGAGGGAGTGTTGCGAGCACTGAAGTGATCCAGCGGTAGAGGTAAATAAATAATTTTGAATTTTATTTTTATATTCAGTTTCTAATAAATAATTACATAATATTTTAGCAATAAAATTTATATTTCTTATAGGACCAAATCAGGAAGAATAAGGCCAACAGGGCCCAAGCTCCTGCCCAGACCCATTGCTTGGGTGGAATGAGTATTGACTCATTTCAGGACAAATATGTTAATTTATTAATTCAGTATTTGAAGTAAAATTAAAATAATTTAGTTAAATTAAAATAAGATGAAAATATTACATCATTTTCAGGTAGAGGCGCATGTGGGTATTTAGTTAGATCGAGTGGAAGTCTATAAGCAGACTCATAGCAAACAAACACTCGACAGGCCATGTGCATGGATACATTCGACATACCAGGAGACACATATAAGTAAATAAAAGTTCATTACATTAATTTCAATTATACAAAAACTAATTGTAAATAATTATATTTTCAGAATCATGTGATGCATTTGATCCATCCTCTTGAGGTTACGGATGAGACCTCCAGAAATGTTGCACGGACCCCACTCACACCAGTGGAAGCCTTCAGGACCGTGATGCCTCCAAAGCACGGAGGCTTCGTTCATAGCGTTGGAGAAGTGCAACGATCTCCTCCTGGTATGATAGGAAAGGATCCTCCTCGCCCGCCCACGATTACAGTCTACGCACCGAGGTTCAGACCTTACAGCATCAAGATGTGGAGAGGGAGAAAAGGTTGGAGGAGGTCACCGCCCAGCTATAGGCTGCCACTCCCAGGATGAAGTACTAAAAGGAGTTGTTAAGGTGGCATAACAAGCAGTAGAAGGAGGTCATTTCTTATCTCTGAGGGGAGGTGGTGGTGGTGGACCTGACCATTCGACATTCCACACTCTGAGGCATGGCGACGACGATGATGGTGGTTCTAAGGCTGGTGGCGTAGTTGCCACAGCATAATGTATATGTGTTTATATTTTCCTGATTTTATTATTGTTGTAATATTTGAAACTCATTTATATATATATATGGAAATTAGTTTCATTGTATAATTGCTTTCTATTGAATATTTTGAACAATTTACATTATTTTCAAGCATTTCTAATTTATTATGTGCAATTACATTAAAAAAAAAGTAAAGCATTATTGGTGACGGTTATCAATAACGACCGTTGTGCAATATGGTAGGCAACGGTTACTATCGTGAATATGCGTATGGCAACAGTTCCAGGAACTTTTATTAATCGATTAATAACTTATGTAATCGATTAATGCACTCCAGGGATGGTCTCACTGATGAGAACCTCATCACGAACCCTAACTAGCACATTTTGACCTAATAAATTGAA
The DNA here is from genome assembly GCA_037157565.1 of Thalassia testudinum. Lineage (NCBI taxonomy): Eukaryota > Viridiplantae > Streptophyta > Magnoliopsida > Alismatales > Hydrocharitaceae > Thalassia > Thalassia testudinum. The sequence goes on from JAZHRO010000030.1 coordinate 44,248,107, forward strand.
CAAAAGCTCCTACAAAACCTAAGGGAAGGCCCAAATCTGGGAATTACAAATCTGAGAATAAAACAATACACAAGGGGTAAAACTGTAATTTTACCATTGCAGTACATAAACGGAATCTCTAAGAGTCTAGACATAGGTCAAATGGGCTTAATAAGAGAAAAAGTGGGATGGTTTGATCAAGAAATAGTTATGACAAAATCTGGGAATTAAATGACATTTTGTAACCCTAAAACAAATCCACTTTAATTCACAAAGTTTCAGGCAAGATAAAAATCAATTAAACCCTCTAAAATTCATAAAAAAATATCCCCTGGGGTTTAGAACCTTCAATTTGACCATTGAAACCTATCTTGGCCTAGATTGAGAATAATACCCAATTTTTGACTTAATTTGTGTTTTTGTGCAAAATATCCAGTCAAACATGGTCAAACCTAACATCCAACCTCACCATTAGACTCCTTAGGTACAAATTAGGTTTATACCAAAACTTGGACCTAAGAAAAGGTTTCCTTGACCCACTTTACAAAATGGTCCTCAATAATTACTTTTTGACCCTTAACTTTTTGGACTCTTGCAGATACCCCCTACCTTTCTAGTCTCTTTCTTCAATCGGGTCCCTCTGCCACCTGCCTACGCAGGCCATACCTCCGGTGACTTTGCGCGGAGGATGGCGCTGCACAGACCTAGGGAGCCGGCCCCAAATTTGAAAGGAGGATTCCTTGCGTTGTCCCCTACAGCATGGGCCGACTCCGATGCCCTGCCGGCCACCATACCTCCCGTGAGAACGCTCGAGAGGTATGGGTCTTTTTCCAGCCATGCCTCCAGCGAGGTACCCTCGTCTCCTCCTTGCGACCCTATCTCTGCTAACACCTATTTAAGGAACGGCAACCCCTGCCGCTTCCTTCAAGCCTGTTTTGGCCAAAGAAAACCCTCAAATTTCGTCTCCTCCTCCGGCCATTCGCCCTCAGGCTCCGACGACCCTCCTCCTCTTTCGTCGCCCTGCCACCATACAAGTGGTAGGGTTACCTCTGTCGTCATCCGCCACGCCTGGCCGTACCAGCAGGCGCCCTCCAGCACCTCTTCCTCGTCGCCGTCCCTTCTCCTGGGCTCTTTCGTCTCCGGCGATAGCAACACAGCCGCTCGCCGCCTCCTCCCTCTTTTCGTCTGTTAAGTAGGTGACAACTCTTCTCCTCTCTCCCCTCTTCATTTCCCCTCTCTAATTTTGCACTTTCGACCCTTCTACGCCACTGTCCACCGCCACCTTCTCCACCTCCGGCAGACCACCGACGAGGCGCAACCACCACATCGCACCTCCACACGCCTCACCAGTCACCCCACAAGCTCCGCCACGATCCACTGATCACCTTCCGCACATCCACTAACTACCAGCACCTCCCAACACGCCCCCCGAACACACCCACCTGCACAGCCACAGGGTGACCTAGGCACGCATGCCTAGGCCACCCTGTGCCACGCCAACCATCGGGCCAGCTTCGCCATGTCACGACAAAGATTCCTGAGTAATCTGATGAGGTCGTGAGGCTGTTTTTCTTGTCGACAGGTACAGGGCCTCAACCGCCATTGGAGTGAGCTTGAAGAAGCTCGCAAGCCTCTTCTTTGGTCCTAGGCATCAGGATTCCAGATCCTCGACGCGCGAGCATCCTTCGTGAACAAAGCCCGCCCATCAATTAGAAGCCAAGGCAGCTGCAACGTCTGCAATTGGGCGACAACCTGCTGTGGGCGCAAGCACAGAAGCGGGTGGGACATTTAGTCCCACCTTGTTAGTTTGCGAGCACCCCACCGCACATAAATTACAAAAGTGTCTTAGACTCGTTGCCTCAAGACACACAGGGGTGAGGTCCCTCGCCCTCACCACGCCTCGTCCGCGACACTTCCCCCATGGACTTGGCACCTGGATCCAACTAACCCTACCTGTGCACACCTCGCATACCACCCACGCCGGTGCGCCTGGTCTCAGGCGCGTCACCCGACCCGCATGCCCGATTGAGGCTCTAGGAGAGCGAACCCTGGAGTGAATTTAAGAGAGAGAGACGCGAGGAGGGTAGGGGTTAGGTTTTGCCTAACCAGTGGCCTGTGTAGGCAACAAAAGAGGAAGCAAAGGAAGAGGAGCGGTGAGGACTTAACCGCAGGAAGAAAGCTGTGGCCAGAGAGAAAGGAAGGAAGAAGACACTGTACCCGTAGAGAAGCTGAGGTAGAAAGAAGAAGGACTTGGCGCAGCTGAGAAGAAAGAAGAAGTTAAAAGAGAAGGCGTGCAGCAAAGATAGCAACGAAGAAGAAGAAGCCAGTCTAGAGAAGAAAGAAGAAGCCAAAGAGAATAAGAAGAACCAGCAGTAGCAGCTGAAAAGAAAAGCACTGCAGCAAGTGGCATTTAAGGCGTCTGAACCTTGGAGTCAGACGTCTGAACCTTGGAGTCAGACGTCTGAAAAGAGAGAGAGAAAAGAAAGCAAAAGGAGAAAGAGAGAAGAAAGAATTATCAAATTGTTACTAATTTATTTTAGGGACGATTTTAAAACTATTATCAAATTGCACTTCCATGTTCGCCTCCGCACACTCAGAAGGCGACAATAAGGGACTGTAATCGTCGCCAAAATAAAATAGCGATGCGATATACTGTGATAGTTGGTGGCGACGATTTATAGGGTTTTGGCGACAGTTTAGAATCGTCACAAAACCTGCGTATTGTTGTAGTGACTACTAACAATGGTAAACAAGATTACACCTAAGAAAAATAAATAAAAGCTTAAAGAGAAAGAAAAGCTGGACAAGAGGCCTCGAGGCCAGAGCAGAGATGCAAGAGTCGATGAAGAAGTGGAGGCAAAGGCGCATCCAACAAAACCTCCACACCAAAGGTGGCATGGAATCACCTTGATCAAGATGAAGGCCTCAAGACCAAGAAGAAGGAAGGAAATGAAGGTAGAGGGGATAACTACACTAATTAGGCTAAGGTGGACTAAACTAAGGTAGAAGATGTTCCTAACTGTTAGCCAAAGGGTTGCTTTTATAGAAGTAGTGGGTGAATGTGATTAGTGTATAATGTTAGTCAGGGATTAAGGATGGTGGATGACTAGGATGAAGTGATTTGAATTGGAGCGTTAGGATACAACTTAGGGTTGATGTGGATAGGCTAGGTTAGTTGGAATGCAATGGATGGTGGAGATGGATTATAGGAAAGATAGATGGTGGATATTAAGTGCATCCATAAATATTTAAAATTAGACTTAATGGCTGGCCATTAGCAGGGGGTTTGGGGCCTTTAGATGAGGAATGTAGGGATGGGATTAATACATGTAGTGTAGTTGCGTGGTGGTTTGAGGTCCATTAATTGTAGCCATAAGATGATAACTCAAGGGTGGAATTGATGATAACGTCATCATCAGCCATAACTAGCTTTATTTAGTTATATTCCATCATTAAATGTTCCTACATAATCGCCATAAAGACATAACTCACCGAATAATCCATTCTGAGGGAAATACAAGAAACCAGGGTTAAAACTGTAATTTTACCATCATATCATGAATGCAGAATAACCATGGGTTTTTCTAGGGGTTAATTAAGGGTCAAATGGTCTTAAAGTCTAATTAGTGGGTTAGTACAGATAGAAAAGGGTTTTCGCACATTACGGGACTTAAATGACTTTCGAAACCCTAAAAATAGACTCGCTTAAATAATAACTGATGTTTTGGTCAGGATAAAATTCACCTAAATCCTCTAAAATTCATATAAAAATATTCTCTAGGGTTTGGTATACTTGATTTAACCATTGGAACCCATCTTGACCCAAAACAGTCTCAGACAAACATTTGCCATAATTTAGGTTTTCACATAAATTCTCCCATCAAACATGGTAAAAACCTAAATCTAACTTCACCATTGAATTCCTTGGGTCTAAATTAGGTTTGTACCAAAATTTGGATCTAATCTGAGATCATCTTGACCTAATTTACAATTTAGTCTTGTCTGATTCTTTTATCTCACACTCATGCCCTTAACTTTTGAATTTCTTACAAATAGCCCCCTATCTTTGTCGTATTCTTCACAAATAGGTTCCCACCGTGCTCAATTCCTAATCCTAAAGCTCCGGCGACCTTTAAATGGGAAGATCTCCCTGATTTCTCGCTCAATCCCATCCAAAATTAGAAGGGAGATTCCTTGAGGAGTCCTCTTTCCAATGCACCCGTCCTTGAACCCTATAACCTTCCCAATATCTCATGTGAACGCATGAAAGATTCAGGTATCTTTAGGTTTCCAACTCTGGCGAGCCTTCCAAGCTTGGGAAGCTTGCTTCCCAAGCTTTAACTGCTCCCTGAGGCCTATTTAAGGATCCCCAGGCCCTTCCCGTTCTCCTCAGTAAGGTTTTCAGCCAAAAACATCTTCCTAACCCTACCTCCTGCCCCTCTCCAACCGAGCTCTAGCGAGCCTCTTCCTCCATTGTCTCCGACCTCCTAACTACCAACTTGGGAGCGTCAATATCTTTGTCTCCTTCGTCCGCTCCTCGACAACCAAATCAGGAGCTGTTCCTTCCTATTCTTCCTTGCCGTCCCCCACCGGAGAATTCGTCTTCTCCGTTGCCAGCATGCCAAAACTGGAGCAGATCTCCTCCCTTTTCGTCCATTAGAGTAGCTACTTAGGTTTAGTTAGCATCATAGATTAGTTTCCCTTTTTCTATCTCTCAATTCGACCACTAAACACACATGACCACTTCGTCTTCCCCATCTCCAGCAATCCCTTCGACGAGGCGTCCCCGTCGCTACACCCCTCCATCCGCCTCGCTAACCACCTCATAACCTTCGCCTCGACTCCACCAACCAAACCCCTCTCCTATTTCGCTCCACCGCTCACCCAAACACGCCCTCGAACAACCCACCTTCGCACGGCCATCTCCGTCACCATCCAGCCAACACACACACCACCACAGCACGCCGCCGCCACCACCTCACTCGCCACTCCCTTGTGAAAGTCCTGAGCATTTTTAATGCAGCCGAGAGGCTTTCTTCTTGTTTTCAGGTGCGAAGAGATAAGCTGCCATTGACGGTAGCTTCGAGCGAAGCTTGAAGCTTGTTCTTGCCATAGCAGCTCCAGGTGAAACCTCTAGGTAACGCGGATTCGTTCCAAGAGCACGTCCAAGCTTCCACTTGGGAACATCAAGTGCTCCTTAAGTCTCAATTGCAAGCATCATCCAACTGCAGCTTCACGCAACAAATTTATACATGTTCTAGGTCAGCCGATGATGTATACAAATTTATTTAGGATAAAATGCCTATTTATGCATGTTCCTAAGCTTAGAGATGCATTCCATACTATAAATATTGCATAACATGCATTATTCTGTATTTCGAATAATGTGTATAAGTTTTAGGTTAATTGTGTCCTTTTATGACCAGGAGAGAAGAAGATTTATTTCAGGGTCTCGGATTGATGATCAGACTGTACGGATCTGATCAAGATGACAATTGGAGTCCAACGCCTCCAAATTTGTCTTGATCGGAATCCCGTAGCACCTTATGAAGTCTGAGGAAGATCAACAACTAAGGGCCTAGGTGACACAATTCAAAGTTTTAAATGACAAATCTGTTAAGACTCGTGCCATCAAAATTCTTTAAGACGTCCGGACACCTTCTAAAACGTTTGGAAATCAATTTTTGCGTGCGTACTTCCGTGAGTTTGCGCGCGTGCCGCACGCAAACTGAGCCCCAGCCGCCCTCTTCTCTTTCTTCTTCCCTTGCAGACTTGCAGAGTGCGCCCCCCCCCCCCCACGCCTACAAATATCCCCTCCTCTCCCTCACGCCACCTCACACCATCCGTCTTCTCCTTCCTCCAGTGCGAGAACGAGAGTGAGAGTGAGCGCGGCAGTTGCAACCGGGTGCAGTGGCGGAGAGGAGAAGAGCAGCGAGAGGGAAGAGAAGAGAGCACGCGAGCCGTGAGAGAGAGAGAGCTCACCGGAGCAGCTCGAGGCCGATCGGCATGCGTGAGGCGGAGTGTGTGTCGGGGAGGTTCCCCCGACGCTGTTGCAGCTAGAGCAGCGAACGAGCAGCTGTGCGGCGAGGTCACGTGCAGCAGGAAGAAGACGAAGGAGGTTCTGATTCTGGGATTTTTCCCAGAATCAGACGTCTGAACCTACATCCAAACGACGTGGATGATGTTTGGAGGGAGCTCCAGGCAACTGAGAGGTACGTACTGCGCCTATACCTTCCTTTTTGCGGATACGGCCATACAGGTTGTTTCATCGAAACTCTATAGTGTGCTGTGTTGAGAGATTTTGCGTGCGCGTGCAGGATTTGCTTCGGGAAGGCGCAGGACATGCCCTCCCACGCGGTTCAGACGTCTGGGCGAGGCACCAGATGGCGGAGAGCGTCTCCAGACGTCCGGAGGGATAGTCGGACGTCTGGAACTAGGTTCAGACGGTTCAGCAGGATCCCTGAACGTCTAAGGAGCAGCGCAGAGTGAGGTAGGGATCTAGACCCCTTTTAAGACTTCTGGAAGGTGTTCCAGACGTCTGATTTGAGTCAGAATTATCGTTTTTAACCCGTTTAGGGTCCGTTTGAGGTCCGATTGCCGCGTTTAAGATTTCATTCTTCTCCGAATAAGTTCCTCTACTTGTTTGAAATACTTTTATCCTATTTTGAGTAGTTTCTTGTGGTTGATCCTTGTGTTAGGACCTCATTCTATTGTGGATTTGGGGGTTGCGAAGGCACGCGGACCTGCCGATCGAGCCCCGTTACTCCTGATTTTGCAGGTAGAGTGGCTTCCCTTAGTTAATTACAAACATAAATGCATGTATGGAATAAATGATTGATCCTACGGTATGGCAGAAATCTTAGGACCAGAAACACTAGATTGAATGATAGATCTTAGGGTATGGCATGAATCCTAGGACTAGAAACACTGGAACGATTGTATTGAATGCCTGAATTGCAGTCTTGGATAAGTAGATAGAATAATAATTGCCTGTAATTGGATAACAGCTGCCTGTGAAACGTAGAGTACTGTTGTTAGTAACTGCTACATGTAATTCCTGTTGTTTGAAATTAAATACGAGTTGCATGTATATAAATTGGAAAAGAAAGTTTGAATGTTGGAAACACATGCTATATGCGAATAAACCTGAAATGATGAAACATAGTATGGCATGGCCTGAGAAACATGAGCATGAACCCTACGGGGAATTAGGAGTAGAGCTCCTAGAAATAAATAGAATGGAACTGGAAAAGTAAATGGGAAAGTGTGTTGTCTCTTGGGTATGTGGTACCAAGGGAAGCACATGTTACTCTTAGTGCAGAGCGGAGCTAGCCGCCCTAGGGTTGAGACCCGGGGTTAGGTCTAGCCACTTTGTACCGAATTTTGACCCTCGCGTATACAGTACCGGGGAGAGCTGCTAGTGTAGGGAGAGAGCTAGGCACCCCACGGGGCCCGGGGTTCAGCTAGCCGTCCTACATCAACTTGTTAGGCCCACTGGGAAAACCAGGGTAGTCAGGCGAGGGTGCTCGGACTGTGGAGGGGCGAGACCCCTATTTGGTTACTGTGGAGGAGCTAGAGCCCTGTTACTGAGAGGGCTCTACCTTATACTGGTTCCGTGCTGTGCTTTAGGCGCACCCGTTAACGAAAATGACCAACCGCATGCTAGTGCGGGGTAGCTACCCGTGCGTTTATCACGCGTCCGTAGTCACCGTTACGTCTATCAGCGACCTTAGGGTGGTTGACTGAGGGTAGGACCACCATGGGGGACTCCCTCGACCAGGAGAGCACCACGTGCTACTTCTACTTTTTGGAAAAGACTGCAATCAAGATCGTTCCCATGAGGAACATTAGAGATCAAGAAAAAGACCTGATAAATAAACCAAGTGATGAAAGAAAGAATAGTTAGTTAAATAAAGAAAGAAATTAAAAACAACAGCTACCTATCCACCTTTACTATTTCTCTTAGTTAGTTGGTTGCCACTCTACTCAGCGTTTCACTGACGTGTCGTACTTACCACCTTTCTGATGGACTAGGTGTTAAGCAGCCAGAGCCTACGGCTGCGGAGGGTGCTGGGCCTAGTAGAGCCCAGTAGTTGTACTTGTGTTGTACCCGTTTCTGTAGTAGTGAGTATTTTGTTACACTTTTATACTCTTTTATTATAAACTTCATATTTTTGTATCTATTAAAATTCTCTACTGTTGTGGTGCTGTGTACTGTAGTAGTTTGTTTCTTTACTACTGTACTTTTGTTACTTTTAGTTGCGTGTATGGTAAATGTGGTTTATTTTACTACTTTTTGGTTACTTTCTTGTTGGACGACTGGATCTTGGGATCCCGATCACACAGATCCAATCTGACGTCGCAGCCCAACAACGTGAAAATCGACCCAATTTGACGTCTGTGGCACCACCTACAAGCATCTGAAATTGGATGGTCCAGATGGCGCCATGTGGCACCATTTGAGCCGCCTAAAGTCACCCAAAAGATCCACTCAACTTCTAAAGCACACATTCCAAGCAAGCTGGGCCCACGGATGCCCATCCAATGGCCATACGCACGCCACATTGCCCTACTTCATCTAAGGAGATCATCAACTCTAATTCTCAACTGTTGGATCTAAATCCAACAGTTGAGATCTCGCACCACTTCGATCATCAACTCAACATTCCACCTATGTGCCGCAATGGTTGCGCCCGTCACTCTCAACACGGGGAAGCGCTATCAAGACCTCACGCGCACATTCAATTCACGTAGAAAGGGTGCAGACGAAATTCGACCGCACGATCCCAATCAGACAGCAACAAAGGCAGTGACGCAATGCAACTGATGGAGGTGATCGCGATAACGTGCGGTCCAATGCACCATCTGACGCACCACCTGACGTGATCTAGAGAGCGTGATCCTCGCATGATCGTGACCATCGATGGAGCATCTAACGGCGAGAAAGCAAGCATGCGAGTGCAGCTGCAAGCGAGCGTGAGCTAAAGGCTATGGCGATGTGTAGGACAAGTCTTCAGTGATGTTTATGAACGTCACTAAATGTCCCATGCACGAAATGCCTCTTTTCCTCCGCTATAAAATGACCCCTACCCCTCCCATTCTTCTTCATCTCTTCCTTTCGCTTCCTCACCACCTCCAAGGCTCTAGAGAAAGCTTGTCCCAAGCACGGGATGCTCCTTTAGAGTAGAAAATTAAATTATTTTTCTACCTCTCATCCCCTTTCGTGGAACATCCTGTGGTCGTCCTCTCACCACCTTTAGGAAGAAGATCCTCACCACGATGTTGTCCCGTCCCGTCCTTCCTCCACCGTCGTTCTCCTTCCTCCAACTTCCCACTACCTTTATCCAGGCTACGTCAGAGCGAGTCGTCCTCCAAGAGACCATTGAAGGGGACTCTTCTCACCTCTATCTATCTTTTACTACTTTCTAGTGTAGTTGTTTATTTATAGTAAACTTTGGTTAGTTATATATTGATGTTTCTCTTTCTCTCTCTCTTATTTTGCAAATAGATTAGTTAGATAAAGTTTTGTCGATCTAATATCTTACCTTATAAAAATACAGAAAAAATCATAAAAGACAAAAACATAAAAAACAAATAAAATCGAAAGCGTGAATTTCAAAACTAAACGTTCGCCTCCCTGTGTTCGACTCGAGACTCACCTCGAGTTTCGGTATAAATTTATCTAGTAGCGATTTTTGCAACTACGACATGAGTGCTCTAAAACCCTTATTTTTCCTCGCGAAACCACGCTAACTAGCCAGCTATAAAGAGATTTTAGTAGGAGAGTTGGGCTAGGATTTTGGGTGATTAATCTAGGCCATAAGTGGGTGGATGAATGGTGGAGATGTGGCCATGGTGGCCAGCAACATGAGGCTTCCCTTGGAAGCGTCATGGCCAACCAAGAAAATATGATGTTCTACTTTTAGCAACCTAAGTCCAAGCCTAGGATCCATGCATGGTAGAGATGTATTGGGTAGGTTTCCTAAAATATATTTTAAGACATGGTGTTTTTGGATTAGGTATGCTGTCTTATGGTTGAGGTGTAGAGGAGTGAGGTGGTGCCAAGTGTCTCCTTGCCTTAAGCTCTTCATTTTATTTCTTTATTTATTTCTTCTAGCTTTATTTCTACTGCATCATGCGTATATATAAAATACAACAATTAATCTCAAATCAACTTTGTGTTAAATGCACGCACTACACCTACTATGCAATTATCTACAATACAACTAGCTATGAGGCTAACATAATTTAGGCATATTAGCATTAATTATCGTGTATTTATTATACCTTTATGCCTATCTTTTACTAATCCCTTAGTAAAATAAAAGACGAAAATTAGCAAGAACTCGAAAAACGAGCTTGAGCTAAGGTAGATCAAGAATATTGACATGATTTTTAACCGATTCAGAGCTTGGCAATATTTTAACATCGCGGATGCAACAATTTTAAGGTATTGACTCATATGCGGATCGCTTGAATCCAATTTAAGACTCTACGTTAGCCTTAAACTTGGGTCTCGAGAGTAACCTTTTATTTTCCTTTCAACTTGGGTTTCGAAATATTTAATTTCATGCACAAACGAGAGTCAAAGAAGATGACTTGAAGGATAAATTTGATCCTTGACTTTCGTCAAAAACTCGACCATGTAAAATCCGACACGAGGGGGGTGGCGCTAACTTGTTGTAATCATTACGTCAAAGCATGAAATGAATCGGTGAAAGTTAATTAATTTTTGGGATTTACTTCGATTGTTTGCTCTGCTCGAGGGATAACTATTATCTTAGCATAAATTTTGGTGAAATAAGTTAGAAAGGGTACTTCTATGAAAGGGTGAGATATGCATGAAATAGAAATAATTGGCATTGTAATTGACAATGTTTTAATAAATTAATATATATGAGAGTGAGATAAATTGATGTGATACAGTGAATATATATCTTGATATTAATGTAATGTAATGAAATAGGTTAAAAGTGAGTGTATTTTGATAAATATTTGAATAAATGCTCGAGTTCACTCTTTCTCATCTCTCTTGCCACAATGGCATACACACCCACCCAACACACAACCCCCACCCCCCCTCCCCCCCCCCCCAGCCTCTAGCTATTCCTCATCTACGCACAACGACGTGGTTCAATGGATACATAACAATAAATACAAAGCAAACATCTTGAAGGAGTGTGTTAGGATATATCTTACTTGACATTAATCTTGATTAAATGTTTAGATAATTATAATTTATTTGAAAGTTTAGGAAATTACATGTCTAGAATGGTTTCTTTTTCTTGTAGTGATATGTATGTAGGTACGTATATTATGCATGCATGTGAATATATGTTGTATTCATATTTGATGCGTCTACAAAAAGGTCCATAAGAGCTTTATTAACGGTTGTGGAAAAGCCTTGCAAATGACTAAAAAGTGTTCTTTTAATAGCCATTTAGTAAGGGCAAATGGATCATGATCAAGAGTTTTCAGTAGCAGAATCATATATAGGTTCCAATTCAAATCCTTCGAAAAATCATATTTGCCACATTATTCGATTAAAGTCTGTTAAACTGGATGGTCTTTACTATTTCGACTTTTAACATAAAAAATCACTTGAGTTTAAGCCCTATGTAGGCTTTTAGATAGCTAAATAGATCTTTAAGTACTTCTAACTTCTGTTTAGGCGTAGTTCTCACATAGTTTTAATTGAGTTGGGTCTATTCTAGTTGGTTCAAATCCATTAGACAATGTTTGAGCCCAACAATGCAAATCAATATTGGTTTTTACAAAAGTACTAAAAAGTTGAGGCCTTAAATGCATAATTAAACTCCTCTAGAGCTTTTTGCTTTGCTCTAGTTTGTGTTCTTAATCTCTCATCTTTCAATTCTTCATTTTGTAAGATTTGATTTGCTAGATGTAATATTGACTTCTTCATAATTTTCATAATTGCTAAAGTATAAAGTTCATACTATTTTCCTACAATTTGAATCATCTTTAATTTACCATCCATCATGTTGAACAAATCATGTATGCGACATTGTCCATGTCAATAAGAAGCTTCTAATCAAATATTCTCCCAAATATTTAAGCACTCTAGATATTTTGTGAATATAAAAAACTTCGAGATTCGTCTCAACAAAGAAGGATTAATGTGAAGGGGTATGGTTGTTACGTAAAGGAGCCTGTGCAAGAGGGATAAGGTACAAGTTGGTTTTGCAAATAGGATAAGGCATGCATGTAGTGAATTTGATGTATTAAGGTCATTTTAATTAGCATTTGGTTAAGAAAGATTCACAATAAAGAAGTTTGGGAGACATATATGGAAATGTGTAAGGGATAAGGGGAAGTAGGGTAGATACATATGTACAGGAAAGAAGAAGATGAAGGACGAGGGTGATCAACGAGTGAAATACCTTGACGAAGATCAAATGGTGGTAATGAGGTGATGTGCATGTTGTAGTGGTGGAGGTGGTGGCAAGAGGAAGCTTTGACACAAGGGGGAGGAGGAAGTGGCAAAGACGTGCTAGTTGTTGTCGGTATTAAAAAGAAATGCATAGAAGATAAGAGATATAGGGCAGGAAGGACATTATATGGTAGAGGTGGATGCTAGAGGTGATAGGGGACTAGGTATGAGAGGTAAAGGATGAAGACTTGGGATGTATGTGGAGGCAACGGCTACAATGACGATCTTTGTTAAGATTCATGAACTGTCATTACTAATCTTTCATGATGATCAAGTGACCATCATTTGTTTCCCAACAAAGATGAAAAAGGTTGATAGATTTAGGATGGCTATGCTATTACTACGACAGACAGCTTAATCAATAGCGATACACCACACAAACTATCATGACTAGTTGACTTCTGAGGTGTTGTTTGGTAGGAAGCTAGGATAAGGTGAGTTAAGTCTACTTAACCCTCGCAAGGCAATTTAATTCGATGCAAACTTATTCCACACCCTCTCTGTGGAATAAGGTTCAACTCACCTATTGTCCCAAGCACCGAAATCCACTTATTCCTTTCATTCCATTCCACTCTTCTCGGTTCTTATATTTATACCACAAAATTATTCTCCATATCAAATACCACCTGAGGATTTTCTTGAATTATAGCTAGCTAGTTTCCATTGGAGATGTAATCCAAATAACGATCCTGGATCCAATCCAGCATTCAATTAATGGGGTTAGACAATTTTCATAGAAACTTGAAAAATACTTGGATTTGGGTTATTTTTTTTCCCCCCACAATTTTACTCATAAATATTAATTTTCACATTGACTTAATATGTATGCATAAATATAATTACTTGCTACTATAATTAGTTATGCAATTATTTTTTTTTTCCTTGTGAAAATAAGAAATCTTATTTCCTTTTGCCATGAATGTAAACTAGAATTACTAAAAGGACAACACACATTAATCTTCCTGAGATTACAACACTCCCTAAGATAAAGGATTATATAAAGCATCCCGAATATCTCCTAGCAAGGCAGTAGGTGAGTCGAAAAGATTAGCTGAGCGGTACAACATATGGACTGCCTTGAGAATCGTGAGGTGTGTGTCCTTCCATGCTTGTGGAAAATGGCCACCTTTAGCATTGTTAAGGAGGATGAGCTTGAGTGCCTTTCTCTTCATCATCTCAATCATTTCATACATGGAAGGAAGGAAATCATTAACACTAGAGTTGGGGTTTTCCTCCAGATACATGGTCACCATGTTCAATTTGCCTTCTTCCTTTTCTTTCTGCACATATAGGTATCCAAGTTTGCAGATTAGCATAAATTAACATGCACATTGTAAGACGTCGCCAACCTTTATTTATGCCATATATATATTGAGAAATGTCAAACTCACCTGAAAACTTTGAGTATCATTTAGGATGCGACCTGAATACATAGTTAGCAACGTAATTTCATCATAAGTAATGTAATCTTGTGGCTGTGGGCATTGTAGATAACACGCGGGAAGGACCACAACATTTAGTCCTATGGACTTAACTCCAACATGGAGATACTCTTCTTTTGATGGAACATATCCCATTCTACTCCACTTTGCCTCTTGGAGCCATGCATCAAATGCCTCTCTCCACTGTAATAAGCAATTAACAATGGATGATAATTAAGATCTTAGAAAAATGACAGCTACGGGCTATATTGTGATTCGGATTATCTTAATCTAATTCATCCTATATATGCATGACAAAGTATGCTCATATCATTAGTTAATGCATCAATGCATATTTCCATGATTTCACCAATATCGATGAGTTATAGGTTACTTTCATTAGGTGGATTTTAGAACTCATATTAATTATGCATAAATCTACAATGCCTAATCAACAAAATTAGATCTTACCGTGTAATCCCTAACTAGTTTAAAAATCTTTAGTTATAGGATATACTTTCAATATCAATGTGCAATTAGTTATATTGAGAGATATGTTGAATGAAAAATCTTGATAGAAGTATCCATGAGATCATCAAAGTCTAGATTCAAAAAGAACATATTCATGGCTTGGAGGAAGCCAAACAACTTATGAACAAAAAGGTTTTACTTTGAAACCCTTATGTGATAAAAAGATCTGAAATAAACAAAAGCTTCAATTGGAGTCTTACAATCTTTTTCATGATGTCCTTCACATCATGCCGTGTTCTTTCATAGCATTTTTTTGAGATGTCCTCGACTAGAGCATATAGAGCTTTAAATATGATTTTACTACTTCCAGACAAACCTTCGCATTCCCATCTACAAAGAAAAAAAAAAGAAAAGCATGAGGATTGAATCAGTATAAGCAACAATGCATCATAATACTGATCCAAATTAAGTTAGTAGGAGGGCTTTACAAAAGCCTGCCAAAAAGAAAATGCAATATGTAAGAAGCCATGATTGTTTTGTTTTAATTATCAATCAATATAGAGGTTCTTTTGGTTGTTTATTATTGCGGTTCAAAATTTGGTTGCGTAATAATGTCATGATATTTTAAATCTAAGATAACCTGTCCTCTAAATAATTATTTTGTTTTAATTATCACTCAACATAGAGGTTCTCTGGCTGTTTATTATTATGGTTCAATCCTTTTGGCTACGTAATAATGTCATGAGATTTTGAATCTAAGATGACCTGTCGCCACGCCTTTCTTCTATATTTGTTACTAATCCTCTACTTTCAAGGATTTTAAATCTAAGAATTTTCCTAAATAAGTTATTTACGAAGGTATTTATTTTTTTATTCCAAAAAAATACGTATTGAACACACATATCAGGGAGATGAGTTACTGATACGTCAGGTTTGGGAGGAACATGTCAAAGGAAAAATGGGAGTTTTTCACAAAATCTGACGTATCAGTAACTCGTCTCCTGACAATAATGCGAGTTCAATATGAATTTTTGGAAATAAAAAAAAAAAATACTGATATTTATGAATTAAAACCCGTAAATCCCTGTTTAGGGAAATTCTTCAAACATCAGGCTGACGTTAAGAGTTTAAAATAAGAGTAGAATTTTGGAACCAGGACAGCCAAACCCAGAACCATATCATTAACTTTGGTCCTTAAACACCATACCTTAGATAAATTAATATATACATACAGATAATTCTCTCTCTCTCTCACACACACAACATTCATGTATTATTTGACATTGAACATTATGTTACAGATTTAGGAAGACATGCAAAAAAAACAAGAATTTTTAAGGATTTTTACATACATTGTCCCCTTAGAATTATTTGTAAACACACAAACACCATTGACCTTTTATTATTTCAATCCATTCTCCTTTTATTATTTCCATCAAATAATTCATCATAATTAACGGATCAATCAACAAAAAGAAAAGTGAAACCTTTCTCATACAAATTCCTATAAATTTGGCCTCCCTTCA
Source organism: Thalassia testudinum (assembly GCA_037157565.1). Lineage (NCBI taxonomy): Eukaryota > Viridiplantae > Streptophyta > Magnoliopsida > Alismatales > Hydrocharitaceae > Thalassia > Thalassia testudinum. The sequence goes on from JAZHRO010000030.1 coordinate 44,263,955, forward strand.
TTCTTAAAATTCAACAAACTTTACCTTAATTAGTATATTATCGTTACTTTGAATTCCAACTATTTTAATCTTAATGTAATACTGTTTGATGGTAATATAAAAATTACAAAAATGAACAACTACTAAGGATATCTTTGAAAAATGTAGTAAGTTAGAGATATTTGTATGTGCAAACAATTCAAGGGATGCACCTAAGTTCAAGATGGAGATCAATGATGTACCTATGGACAGCTTTCGTTAGGTGAATCAGCTCCTTTAGTGTCCCTTCAGAGTCGAAGTAGTCATCGGCTACAGTCACAAGCACTGTACACTTAGTGGCCATCTTCCTCACTTCAGATAAATGAGGTGAGAAGGAGTTTGAGGACACCGAGAAGTAGCAGTAAGCTGTCTTCTCCCTCCCAAATCCTATTGTTGAGAGACCCTCCTCCTTAGACCACCTGCCATGCCATTCATGTTGCATAAATTCCTATCCTTATATAAAAATGCAAACATGCAATTGTTGACAGAGTTTAATCCAAAAATGGTCGATGGAGTTTCTCTTAATGTTTGAGGCACTGTTTAAGTATTCTTGATGAAATCTCTAGAACCCTTTTATTAATGAATTGGCTATCTATCATATGTCAATCCCATTTGGATATTCAAGGGGGAATTGGCCATCCCTCTTACACCAATCCTCCATACAATGCAGCGATGGGAAATTGAGCCTAGATCTCTCTGGTCAATGCCAAGAGTCCTTACTATTTTACCTTACCTTGACACGCAAATCTCTAGAACTCAAACATCGACAAATCCAATGGTGATGGACAATTATAGCATAAAAAATGTCCCATTTTCAAATGACATGCAATGACAACTATAACATATTCAATTTGAGTTTAATGAATGCATAGGAAAGGAAATAACTTGGTTATTAACTTCCTTTATATGCGGCGCATATTTTGATTTAGTTTCCTGATGAAAATATCATGTTTTTTCATTCAACTATTGCAACAAAGATATAATTTTCTTGTAAGTGGATGTTATGTCGATTATTTGAAATATGTGTCAACATTTTGGATTGTTGACAAGTTTCAATCAACAAATACACACACCTCTAAACATCCAAGGTATCTTTTGTTTTAGCAAGATGTTAATGTACAAGTTTCACCATGTATGCTTTTGAAACGTATCTAAAATATAGTTCTCATTGAAATTCAATCAATAATTTTGTTAGTGAATAGGGATGGAGAATTTAGATTGGTGGAAAGTTAAAAGAGGTAATAATTGTTGATTAATAATGAAAAGCTAATTGTTTGGGAACGAAATCTAAAATAAAAGATTAAAGTCAAATGATGCAGCAATAATTAATTTTCAAAGACAAGTGGTGTGTACAAAGGGAGGCTTAGACGAATGTCAATATAAACATTACCTTTTGAGTTGTTCGAGTTCCTCCCTAAATATGGATTGCCGAAGTGTGAAGTTTTCCTTGGCCAATCGAACCAACTTTGTGTTGTTCAGGTATGATAACTTGAAGAATGAAGCCTTTGCACTCCATAAAGCATTTAGTATGTTGCTGATATTAGTAAGGGCTCTCCTGTGCTCCAAATGATTCATTGTTGTAATCCAAGGATGTCCAAGCTCATGCTCATACTGCAGTAGAAATGGAATCATTGATATTAGTGTCTAATTAACACATCACCCATCATGTTGTATATCTCATTTCCTCTTTATGGTTTTTTGTGTTTTTCTTGTACAAACTTAACTAGTAGATGAGATCATGAACCTATGGTTCATACCTTATTTCCTATTGCGCAAACGTTGCCTAGCCTATTATTTTCTTCTTGTAACATTCAATTTAGACTCAGCAATAGATTACACAGCAGAATTTTAGTTAAGATAACCCTAAAATGAAATTAATTTCACAATGTACATTAAGAATAGCACCATTATTCTTTACGAATTATCCTTCACTTCCTATAGCAAACATTTTTCATTAGATTTTTGCAAACTTCCTACATTTTTAGTGCACGGAAATTTCTTATTTCTCATCTAATCAAGCAAAAGGGAAACATCCAAACATTTTAGTAACCATACTTGCTTGAGAAATTCAACATGAATTGTGACACCATCCCTCCAATTTGTTCTATGTTTTGCCTTCAGGAATAATTTTTCAGAGAAAGCCCTAGCCATATCAAGATCAGATTCTCCCATAAACACAAGGTCTGATGCCTTGTGGATACTATGCATTACACTCTGGAAGTAGTCAGGATTCTCTTCCATGCTCTTCATCACCTCAATGTTATGCACGAACCAACAAAACTTGTCTGCATTCAGGAAGGGATCACTTATTAGAATTTAAAATGCAAACTTCAAGGAAATAAATTATTTTGTTCGAGTGTTCTTCCATTATTTTTTAGATCAAAGCACTTCAAGAGTTCTCTATTCATTGCATCCATGCGTCATATGTGTGGGGTTTCTTTTAACAATGCTTCTATTGATTAAGGTAAAAGAATAAAATTGAAGGATCAAATTCAAAATCAGGATTAGAAGTTGTTATCCTTTGTGTATTGTTCCAAATCTTTTACGATGTGAAGCCAATAATTTAGGTTGAGTGGGGCAAAGCCAAAGGAGATTGTCATTATTAATGGGAGAACTAAGTTTAAAAGTTACAATGTGTAGTCCTAAGGAAGTTAAAAATTAAGAGGGATATTCCTCTTTACATCTTCACCACCCATAAAGAAGAAATGCAATGCAAAGGAGAGAGAAAAATATGCCTTGTAATTTTCTTTTGTTCCAATAGTCCTACCACTTTTGTTTGATGATTACCTCAAATGCTCCATCTTTCCTATAAATAAATGGATGCTGTTGTGGTTGTTTCTTTTAGAAGGTAAATATGGTAGATATGGGATTTCATCTGATAATCTCTTGAATGTCAGTGGGATGTTTTACCATTGAGCCAACTCCTTGGTGACAGAAAAGGTTAGAAAGATTTCAATTGTTATTTCTTTTCCCTTTTTAGGAAAAGGAAGAAAAATATGCATCAAAACCATCTTGCCTGGAGAAACATTGTAACCATGCACCCGCAAGAGTCGAAAGGCCAAGCTATCCTTATACAACTGAAGTCCCAAGTTATGTCTCCTTTGATGATTTTTCTCTTCCTTGGTAAAATCACTATAAAATCGCAAAAAAATGTGTTAGTAATACATTCAAAAGGTAGAAGTAAGACCTTTATAGATACTTCTCCAAGTAGATTGAGTAGTGCTTTATCCATTACAAGAAAAAAGATTTTTCTAGACTTGTATTTTCTAAACATCTAGATAAATATAACATTATATTGATGTTTAACTGAAATTAACATAAAATAAGATCTATTGTAACTTATCTTTCTAAATGTTTGAACCAAATTTATTTTCATTAAAAACATAGAGAAAATTCTTTTCTCTTGCTGTGATCTCAAAGTACAAAGCCACTTGAAGTTAACAAGGTACATTAGAATATACTCCTATAAATATTATTAATATTGCGCGAATAGCTTAGATATCTTAATATTTACACGTACTCCAATAAATCCTTTACATAAATATCCTTCCTTTCTACAAATGCCCTTAGAATTACGTTTTGCCAGAAACTTTCTATTTTCTATACGAAGGTTAAAATAAGTATATATTCTTTGTCTTTCCTCATGTATCTAAGATTCAAGTTAATATCCTTTTTGCCTTTGATCACTCCAACCAAATATCCATAGTGGCATTGATGCCTAGATCGTGCTGTCAAGATTCCTTGTTTGTACAATTAAGTTATTGACTTTTGAACTGGATTCATCATTCAGGTGGATTGTATGATCTTAATTAACCCTAACAGTTAAAAGAAGACCTCATAAACTACTAGAGAGGCATATTTTATATAGAGTAACTTTATTACATGATCCACTTAAACGTCGTAAACTTAGAGGTATATGTACTGATACATCGAATACCCATAAGATTCCTATACGAAAATTTCTATTTCTTTTACCATAAATGAAACAAACTTTAACCATGCAGAGATACGATGTGGTCCCTCGTGGAGGTTATACGTTGCAATATCACCCGCAACGAAATATATATTATATAATTAAAATATATAAAAACGTATCGTGGTGACGTATTTTACGATATATTGACACAATATAGAAGTATAAAGTGATTCTGCATAGATTTAAAATGATTTTGGATGATTTTACATCAATACAAAATGATCATTGAGTGTTGTAAAGTAATTTTAAATGATTTTACACCGATACAAAATGAATCGTGATGATTTTACACCGGTACAAAATGATTATGGAATGATCTTACATCGATGTAGAATCATTTTCGATAATTTTATATCGATGTAAAATAATTCATGACGATTTTATACCGACATATCACACCAACACATTACAAAATACATAACTTTTATATTTTTATACCTACATCCTGTTATATATGCACCTGTAGACGAGCTTCAGTATGGAATCTATCTCCTTCTCAAAATGCTCCGAGCATCCGATACTTTGCAAGAAATCTACCAAACACATATTCATCGTAACGTCATCAATAGGATGTATTCCGACAACTGCAAGCATAAACACATGATATATATATATATATGTATGAGAATGATGGATGGAAATAGATAACAAGATGTCAATTGATATCAATGTGACTATGTTTTCATTTGATTTGAAAAATTATTAGTAGAAATAAAAATTAAAAGTGAAAAAAATAAAGAAATTAAATAATTTTGGTGTTCGGACGCTTGATTGCCTCGTCAAAAAATTAGGAGAATTTGTTATATACGTGGTGCTCCTTAACTAAGTAGAATTAGTTGTGGAAGAGTTAGTTGAAAAGTAAAGATTAGACCAATTAACCTTTGTTTTAGTTAGTTTCACTTTATTTAGTTGTTTGTAAATGATATTATATTAATTATTTATAAAAAAAAATTAATTTAGATTCTATAAGACATCACAAATACTATTACTACCGATGTAAATAATGACCAATACACTAACGTAAAATACAAATAATCTTAGATACAAAAATTCGAAGGATTGTTAGAAATATAATATTGATTTGACTAACAATAGCTTTGGATTTCACTAGTTTAATTAGCTTAATAAAATAGCAAATAGTTACTACAAATATTATATAGTGTAAAATAATAACTTTATGTTCAACGTAGGAAACAAATAAAGTAAAATGTAGAACATAATTTTAAGCCATGGATGCAAATACTTCGTTTAACTGAAATTTTCAGAATTAGTCGTGGAAATTTTACAAAATAATTCCTACAATTTTCTATAATATTAAACATTAAATCTGCACCGAACCTCAAAAAGTAGATAAATCAAAATTTAGAACATGAATTTAGTTTTCTTTATTGAAATAAGGTGAAAATATTAAGCCCTTGTATTTGATTTATTTACAACAGAGACCTGCTCAAAATGAAGTAATTTTGAGTGTTTTTGCCGGAGATAGTAGTGGTGGAGGAGGAAAACAAAAAATGTTGCAGCATCAAATAACTCCATCGGGGGATGAGCAGTGTTAATCCCGGAATCAGAGTACCAATTTCAGCACCCATGAATTCGGCTCAAGAGGAATAAAAGCCCAGTCTTTCTGCATATAATGGGCGTGCATGTTTGCATTTTTTTTTTTTTTTTACTTTCTACGGTAACCGTACATTTATTTTTTCCTTTTTTTTTTTGCTTTCACTCTTCTTTTTTTTTTATTTTTTTTTTTTACGTTGTTTAACAGGTAAGTTCGATTCAAAATCCATCTCCCCGTTGGCCTTGTACTCATTTATTAAAGATCAATATTTAATATATTTTTATAAGAATATAAAATAATATATATATAAAATGATGCAATGTAAATAAATATATGATGTCGATTAGAAATCAAAATATAACGAAAAATATATTTAACAATATGTGGTGTATTTTAATTTTTTATCGTTATTATTTTTTTTTTCACAATCAATTTTTTTACCTTCATTTGTTGTCAGAAAGTGAGAAATTAAAATACATCAGTCGAAGACTTTTAATTAATATATTTTAATTTTTTATGTAGAAAATCAAAATATATTGATTAACAATGATAAAAAAATTAAGATGAATGAAAAATAAAAATATATCAATTAACATCAAAATAAAATTAAAATATAAAAAATATTTATTTATTTCTTTTCTTAAAATTTTTGTTTACTACAAAAAAAAAAGTGATTCAATGCTCACTAAATTATTTTTTTTTTTAACTTTCGTTTATTGTGATGTTGAAAAGTGATGTGACATTTTTGTTCTTCCGAACTCGGTCGTGATTTCAACGTCACGATAAAAAGAAAAATAAGTTTCCAACATCATATGGGAAGTGAGAACCAATCTTTTAAAAATCAGTTCAACTATTAAAATAGTTAAGTGATGATTTGATTATTTTGTGATTCAATTGACAATTTATATCTGTTGAATCAATAACAATGTCATTATAATGTCAACACATGAAAAAATAAAAAAAATATCAAACTATAAGATCATTGACTTAATTTATATTAATTTAATCAGATCAAACCGAGTTGAATGTTTAAAAAATAATGAATGAAGATAGTTTGCAACTATAATTTTTCTAAATTTATATGTTTTTAATGAATGTTAAATAAAAATAAAAATTATAATGAAAATTAAGAGTAAAATATGAAAGAATATGTAGATCTTTGAATCTTCTATTTCTATATTCTGAAGTCACATATATTTTTTTTTATTTTAATTTTTAAACCCTCAAGAGAATGATTAAATTGGACGATCAATTTAACCAAACTAACCTATCTAACCTAATTTTAACTCTTATTGCTTAAATTGGTAAATCCAACCATTAATGCATCAATTTTTAATTGAATCAATTCAATGAACCAATTTGGTTGGACTTTCAAGACATTGACGAGAAATGGGAAGCGAGTAAGGATTAAGTTCAAAATCCTATAATAATATATATTAATTAGGGTCAGGATTTTAGATATCCTTTTTTATAAATTTTTTATTTCAAAAAATCATAAATAAATTTTATTCATTCTCCACTCCAAAGAAGCTATCAAATAGAGATAAGGAGATTAGGCCAAAAGTCATCTAGACTAATCGTTTTTGTGATTATGCCAGGAGATCATCACTTAATTTAGTGGTGGAGTAATATAAGAGTATACCATATCCACATGAATCAAAATTTATCCGTATTTAACTATCATTCGACTCTTCCGATCCTGGATGTTCATACCAGAAATATAGAATTTTCCTCCTACCTGTATGACATTGGGTACATTTAGTTACATATGTATGACATTGCAGTCCATATTTCCCTTCACGATAGTATCCTTATAATTTTTATAACGACATTACTTCCTCAACGGACATCACTGACATTTTAGTATTATGAAATATGAAATTATCGAATTCTGGAAGGTCCTGTTTGTTAAGGTGTTAAAGCCGCAGGTTATCCTGCATGGAGATCTTAACCTTCATAGTACATGAACAACAAAGAAGGCTTAAGGCTTTATCTCCATTAATACACTTTCACCTATCGTATATATCCCTAAATATTACATTTACCTCTACGATGTAATAGAGAGGCTGCGCCGCCCATTTGTTACATTTTAGCCTAAGTTTAAAAAAATCTAACCTCCATGCTCTTGTGCTTTGCTGCCCACAGCATCCCTCAAGTATGGGAGGAACCCTTCATCTCCGGTCACCATGAACGCCGCGGCAGTGGCCGACGGCGACCGGAACAGTGACCCGTCCTCACTCTTTCGCTGCACGATAACCTTTTTGTCCACAAGATCGCACGTCTCCGGCAGAACCTCCAGGTAGGAAAGCAGTGGCAAACGATGACAGAGATCATGTTGGGACATCTCCTTCCTGCATGCAGCTCTCAACCAAACGATGCATGAAAAACAACGTAATCGTAGCTATGATGCGTCAACCGTCAAAACCATTACAACTTAAGGTAGCTAATTAAAGTACAACTCAGCTGATGGTAATTATTGACTGCGGAGATTCTCTCAATTTGAGTCCCATGATTACTTGGGTATTGGTGTCGTGGAATTGTAAATTTCTAAATTTGCCGTAATAGATTTTAGGTTGTAAATAAAAAAAAAAAAAAAGCTATCTTGCCTGCCACGTTTCCCAAATCGTATTCCATGCATGGAGATCGTGCTTTCAAAGTGGAAGTGGTTAGAAAGGATCCTCCTCCTCGTATACCTGATCTCATACCTACGTACGTAGATAGAGGTGGACCGTTTTGGGATTACTTTTCTTGACTTATACAATAGATGCTAATCGTTGTATGTTATAAGGCAACAATTCTTTTTCCTCCTTCTTGGCAGGTTTTAAATATCATCCTCGATATTTAGTTATTACATCCCGTAATATTTTGTCATGAATCTGATGCAACATAACAAATATCGTCAGAAATAACTAAGCATTTTTTTGAAGGGTGACTGATATTTCGCATGAACTTTTACATTTTTTTTTACCGTGATCCTTTGCAATAGATGCATATCCCAACCATTCGTGATGACAGATGATCCAGAGATAGTTTGGCGTTGGAGGCAACAAAAGCAGATCTAACTATTCTCACATTTTTTAGATTTCGGGCATTATTATGTAGCTCCTCATTTTACTATAAAGAAGTAATATAAAAGGAAATTGGAAAATACAAATTGTAATTTAGATTAGGTAAAAGTGGCTTTACTTGGTTAAGATTCCTCAATCGGCACTACCATTGGGTACGTCAATATTGAATTTGGCAATAATGTACAGTAACAAACACAGTTTTACATCGGTGATCATTCTCGTGGAGCCCTTGCTTGTTCCTTTTCGATGGATGTAAGGTTTTTTATATAGAAATTTTTAATGTCATTAAAATTATTTAAAATTATTTAAATATTATTTAATTTATTATATTTATATATATATTATTGAAAAATTAATATCATTTTTGTATTTGTCAACTCATTAGTCATAATCCTTAAATTTAATAATTTTAGATTAAATATAATAAAAAATTATTTTTAGTTCTAAAAATTATTTTTTAATCATTGACTTCATTTTCATTCTTGGAAAATTTTTTTAATCCTCAAATTTTATTCTTTAAATTTTTACCCCCTCCCCTCACTAATTCACTTTTTATTTTCCTCACCTCTTGATCACATCCTTCGCCTCCTCTTTCTAACCACCACCTCCTCTCAACCACCTCCTCCTCCTAAGGCAACATCCAAAAGGAAGTCCCCGAAATCCACAACCACCACCACAATATTTTTGGGTGCCTAATCGATCACAAGTCCGAGAAGGACATCACCACAGACAGTAAGAAGTTGAAGAAGGATGTCACCATAGATGACGAGAAAACATCAAAAGACAAGGGTAAGGTCATTGCCTTAGGTGGAGTAGGTGGTGGTTAGAAACACTACAGCAAAAAAATTTGTTGAAATAAAATTAAAAGATCTTCTTTTGAAAGAGGCGGTGGAGGAGGTGGTCAAAGTTGAGGAGAAAGGAAAGTGAATTAGTGAGAACAACGGGGAAGGGAGGGGATGAAAATTAAAAATATAAAATTTAAAGATAAAAAAATTAAAAATTAAAAAATAAATTTTTAATATTAAAAGATAATTTATATTATATTTCAATTCAAAATCGTTAAATTTAATGATTATAATTAACGGATTATCAAATATAAAAATAATATTACTTTTTCAATAACATATTTATAAATATAGTAAATTAAATTTTATTTAAGTAATTTAAAAAATTTTAATGATATTTATATAAAAAAACCTTTTTATATATTATATACAGAAGCACGGAAAATGCATTTTTTTGGTTTGCATTTAAACCATGCGTGACCCCGACGTCGACTATGCTTTGGATGACGTACGGCTCACATGGAGCGACACTTTACCCTTATCATGAACCCCTAGAATTTGGTATGTTCCGAGACGCATCCGGTAATATTGGAACCGTAGAATCTAGAAGTCCAAGTGCCCTCATATTGGACCCGACCTCGCACGTGGTACATGAAGATACAGATATATATGAAAATTTTCCCAATATTCGAGAGAGCAACGAAGAAAATAGATGGTGAATTAATTGTGAGCTTAGTCTTGGTCTAATCCTTTAACAAGACAACTCCATGCATGGTTAAATGCTCCGAGATGCAGTGATCGCTAAATTGGAGTTCGATTTTTTAGTTCGTCCCGAGATCTTGTTTTCTTGGGCTGAGACAAATTAATTAAGAACTAAACACAAACGTAAAGCCTATAGATAAACTTGGAGTCAAGACAGGGAGATGTACATTTGGAGAATTCTCCGCCTCTCTTGGTAGATTTTGGTCAACATATCGTTCCCGACGCCCTCCGGAAACACGTGGACGCCCCTGGAAGCGGCAGCCTCCAACATTCCCGGAAGAACTACGTGGAACCACCAAGGGAGCTCCCCTTCATACTCTTTGAGCATCTTCTCGGTGTTCGCTCGTAAGAATCCCAACCCTGTAAGAAATTTTCTCCCAGAAATTAGAATTAATTTAACAAAAGTGATAAGATATTAATGATCGTACGAGGACAAACCAAATCAAACATGCTTCAAATATGTACATACATAATCATATACACGGCAATGTTTGATATATAGGTGACACTAAAAAGGCTGCGATGAATCTTGATAGATGGTGGAAGAAGTCATTATTTATTAAAGCACCGGGGATCTCACCCGGGGTGTGTTTTAACCTTCCAATGAATTGACGCGAATCCCCTCATATTAATTTATCTCTATCTGATGGTAAAGGGCACCCGGGATGAGATCTTTGGTGAGATATCCCGGGTGCATTAAGCATTGTCCCTGTTTATTTTGTTTGGGTCATATTAGTTGGAAAAGTCCAATCCTCCAATCCTGGGATAAGTTTATCCGATCCTGAGATGGTAAGTGATCATCTGAACAATGGTGCAACGATGCCTAGGTGTATCCATGCATGCATATATGTGCTACCTCTTTTGATATGGTGCTGACCGACGTGCCATACTTTGCAAGCGACGATGCATGCCAACGTGGATGTTAGGCAATCGATGGCGGGAACCTCTAGGGTTTCGACCAACATGGTCTCTCCCCAGAAGCCTTCTTGCCTCTGGTTCTCGAGGATCCATGCCAAGCAGCTGGGGAACATCGGCTTGGCAGCACAGTTGCCGTGCTCGGGCACCATTGCGACCCATGCCGTGTCGTAGGCGGAGTCCGAGATGGCACCGGAGAGCTCGGGTTGGGAGAAGAGATGATGCTTCACCTCCTCAACAAGGTGGTGGATGTTTGACGATGGTCGCTCACTCCCCATCTCTTGCTCCCCTTGTGATGATATGGACGAGAACTCATGGAAGCACTCCTTTCCTTATATAGATTGGAGCACCCGGGAAGGGGAAGGGGCGGGTACCCGGGTGGAGCTCTCCCGGATGCACCTACCACTGCTACTTGATATTTGTGGCGGCGCCTTGTTTTTTTTATTACCGTATCCGTACGTAGTTATCACTGGTGATTCGCTCAAAAATAAGGCCCATCGCCATGCACGTGATTATAATACTTTCTTTGGAAAGATTCTCTCGTGGGAGGCCAAAGGAATGGCCCTAACTTGTTGGAATCATTAGTCAAATCATGAACGGTTTGCGTTGATTGTTGAGTAAAAATATTTAATTTTGTCACTTAACTTACACCTGATTTGCATGTCAATTTTGGGTATAATTATTATATCTTAAATTAACTCATTTATTTGATTATTTTATTTGAATCTTTATATATTATTCTACTTATTCCATAATTTTATTTCTCTTATCAAATGAGATCTAAATGAAGCGGTGAAAGATAATTCTTAGGATGTACTTAGATTTCATTTACTTGAGATATAATTCTTATCTTAGGATAAATTTTGATTGAATAAGTTAAAAAGGGTGTCCGTATTTCTCTTATCAAATGAGATCTAAATGAAGCGGTGAAAGATAATTCTTAGGATGTACTTAGATTTCATTTACTTGAGATATAACTCTTGTCTTAGGATAAATTTTGACTGAATAAGTTAAAAAGGGTGTCTGTTTAAAAGAATAAAATAAGTAATGGAATAGAAATAGTTAATATGTTAATGTGATGTTAATAGATAATATTTTAATGAAATGATATATGAGTGGAACAGATTAATGTGACATAGTGAATGCATATTAATAGTTTTTATGTTAGAGTAGGCTGGTAGAAATCGAATAGGTTGTATTAATATGGTAAAATTATCGTTGAAGTTACTATAGTGGGTTAACCTAAATCGAGTCTAATCATCTTGCACAAAAATTTTTAACCTGGCCTATTTGATTTTATCTTAGTCACTTTTAGGCCGAGGGTTGATCTCAGGGAGGCGGGAATTAAAGGTCAAGGAGTTTCTACACCTTTCCTAAAACGTATCTCTTCCTTACGTTTATTATGTTTTTTATTTTTCTATTTAAGATTTTTTTTGTTGATAACATTGTCCTTGAGGCACACCTTCAAAATCAAGTTCTTGGCTTTGAGCCAAATGGTTCTTAGCTTGTAGCCAACTTAGGGTTTCCAAAAATTGGTCATGTTATTCGCAAGATCGAGTATCTGTAAGACAAGAATTATCTTTTCTCTTTTACTCTTTTTTTATCTTTTTAATAGCAAGAAACAAAAGATAAATAAAAACAAGGTAGGTTGCTGGCAAAAAAAGGAATACTTAGCTTAATATAATAAATACAGTATCTATATATATATATATATATATATATATATATGTATGTATATATTATATATAGGGGTGGAGGTGGAAGTGGAAATGGAGTGTAGCACAATGTCAAGTTGGTCTACGTCTAGTAAGATGCAACCAACAAGACGGAGTGCCACGTGGAGTGTGGGACGAATATGTGGGAGTGTGTGTGGAGGCGCTTGCTTTGCACGGATATCGGAGAATATCAGCAACTGGTGTAGATATTCCCGCGATATGATGTACGGTGGAGTGACTAGTGCACAGGCGTATGGGTGGTAAAATGTTTATATGGATACGTGTAGGTGGATGTGTATGTAAATATATATATTTAGATAGATCTATAACTATATATGTGTAGTTGTGTACATACATATATGTGTGTGTGTGTGTGTAAGGGTGGGTGAGCGTGTACAAGTGTGTGTGTGTGTGAGAGTACAAGTGTGTGTGTGCGTGTACAGGAAGATGAGGGGGAGCGCAGCAGATAAGCTGTCTGCTGCGCAGCCCCATCGTCTGGTGCGTGCTGTGGCACGGACGCAGGAGAAGGCGTGCACGCGAGGCGCTAGAGGGAGCGCCTGCGCTGTCTTCTTGCGCAAGCGAGTGCGGTTGAGCACAACGCAGTACACTGCGTAGCGCAGCACGCAACGCTGCGGGCGGGTGCAGGTGCGAGCACGGACGCGTAGACCGGCTGGAGCGGGTGACACGGAAGAGAGAGAGTGCCAAAGCCACCGGCTAAGTGAGAAGCGAGCCGGTGGCTACAGTGTCGCGCAGACCGCGCACTACAATACGCTACAGTGCGCGCACAGTCTGCCGACCGGTAGCGGCCGGTTTCGCATGCGCAGGCGCGCTGGGAAGCGTCTGCGCGCGTGGAAAGGAGCTGCGTAGGCCTGTTGGCATGCACGCATTGGCCGACAGCTGCTGCAGGTTGACGGACGTGTTGTTGGAGCTTCTGACCTTGAAGCTCTGGCAATGGCGGAGACGGTGATCAGCAGTGAAAACGAAAGGAGAATCCACCACGCCCACCTACTCACGAAAGAGCTGAGCGGTGGTGGAACTCAAAGTGGTGGTTGTGGGACCACTGTGAGTTTTCTCCTGCCCACAGTGTGTCTCTTCAATGAGAAGAGATACTGTGTATGGAGAGGGAAAGGGGAGGAGGTTGGCCTGACTGTGGAGGAAAGTGCCTGTATGTGTGTGTGTGTAAAAGCTTCCCCCGCACAAGGGAGAGAGAAAGGCAATATATAGATGAGGAAGCATGCTACGGCCATGCTACTGGCATTGCACGTCCAACCATGCTGTTGGCAGAAGGAGTGGCGCGAAGAGGCATGCATGCCCCATGCCCTACAGCCGCGGGAGAGAAGAATTCGAAGCAAATAAAGAAATGAAAATGGTGAAATTGCAATGCAGCACTTGATGAAGATGTTAATTAATAGATGATCAATTATTCATACTCTCCTCCCCTCTTTAAAAATGCATGCATGTGTCCATTTACAAATGCAACTATAGCTACATAAGATGCAATGGCAATGCTAGGAAATAACACAAGATGGCATATTTACTGTTGCATTTTTGCTGTGCAATCATACCCCCATGCCTATCTTTTGCTAGCCCCTAGCAAAACTTTTTTTTTGTTTTGTATTTAGAAATGATCTTAAGTTGAAGATTGAAGCGACATGGGTATGTTTATTTGTTGGATATTGTGAAAACCAATTGCAGAGAAGGCTACCAATACTTTAAGTCTTACATGACATAGACCATCTCTCGACTAACCTGGACTTTTGATATTTAAACCTTAAGTACAATTTCCAGGACTCAGAAGGTTTTTGCTGTACTCGAGAGCTCAAGAGATTATGGTTTGTGCATAGCGAAGGATCAAGACTGACCAGATGAACATTAAGGCTCAAGCCCAGGGTTTCACGAATTTTTAAGTGCAGGTTGGTCCCAGTTTCAACTCGTGTCTTCAAATTGACCCTTAAAAAGATGATGGAAAACTCAACCCCCATTTCATTGCTTTTGTGGCTCAAGGAATATATGGTAGAAACAGGGTATTTATGACGTGTCCTGAAAACTTTTTGGAGAGGAGAATTTACAGATATTTGAAAGATACACTGACTTATTTGCATAGTTTTTCTTTTTTTTTGAAACAAGTGTCAATATATCTCTTACAACTTTATTTGGAGGAGCACACATTTTTAGTGAGAGAGTTCCTTTTTGGTGGAAAGAGTTTCTCTTAGACACAAGACTAAAGCCTAGGATAAAAAGTCTACCTGCACGCACAGGTAAGGACTCCACCTTCCCTAATGAATACTAGGGTTGGATCTTATATTCACCTGGTCCTTCTTGATATGTGTAGTGTGAACCAAGATTACTTAGGCTCTCAAGTAAAAGAAAACCACCGAATCATGTACTGGTGACTCAGGTACAAGAATACGTCCTTAGTTAGGAGAGATTCTGATCTATCTTGTCAATGCTCAAGTGAATTAAGCCAAGCCTGAGCGAATCAAGCTTCTGTGGCCTGGAAAGTCTTAAAAACAGTGGTTGAATATCCATAAACACTTATTATATTTTTGTTTCATCCTTCAGATCATTGCTAAATACCCTTTTTTTTTTTAATATACATATTTATAGATGGATATATATAATGGAAGCAGCATGATACCATATAGTACCTAGATCCTATGGATGCCTATCCACCCTCCCATGCCAAACGATGCTATGTCCTCATATGCATGCAGGGTAGAGGAAGGTCCAAAAATCGGGGAACGAGAGCTGACGTGCAAGGTATATAGCAGGGTGGTAGGGTGGGTGGATGGTGGGTGGTGAAGTGAAGAAGTGCGAAGTGAAGTGACATGGAAGTGTGTACGTGACAGTGGAGGAGTGTTGCTGGGGTGCCTCCCAACGAGCACTGAATTTAACGTCCCCAGCTGGACTCAGAGTGAGGTACGAAATTAGTTACCCTCCAGCAGGGCAACAGTTTCACCAATAGGGGCAGGTTATGAGTAAGATAGGGTTTTAAACGCTGCCCATTGACCGAAAATTTATGCCCAGATTTGGGATCTTCAATTTCAACGACCCCGTTGGGAAATGGTCTCGAGACCAAGAAGGGACCAGTCCATTTGGACTTCAATTTCCCTGGAAAGAATTTGAGCCCGGCATTGTAAAGCCAAACTTGCTGAAATGGCTCAAATTCCATCCGCCGAATTAGGCTGTCATGAAAAGCCTTAGTGTGTTGCTTGAAAGTTAAGACAGAATCATAGGCTTCAATACGGAGCTCTTCCAGCTCTTGGAGTTGGAGTTTCCTTTCTCGACCACACAGGTCTGGGTCGAGGTTACATTGGCGAACCGCCCAATAAGCGCAGTGCTCCAACTCCACGAGAAAATGACAAGGCTTCCCGTAAACGATTATATAAGGAGACATACCTAGGGGAGCCTTGAAGGCGGTCCGATACGCCCAAAGTGTGTCAATCAGCTTGTCGGACCAATCCTTACGGTCAGGCCGAACCGTTTTCTAGAGAATTTGCTTGATTTGCCAGTTCGACACCTCAGTCTGACCGTTCGTCTGAAAATGATACGGAGATGCGATACAAAGGTGGACTCCATATTTCCTCAGAAGTGCCCGAAAAGAAGCATGGGTAAAATGATTTCCTCCATCCGAGATAATGGCTCGAGGGATCCCAAAGAGTGCAAAAATGTAGTCTTTGACAAATCGAGTAGATATGACATGGTCAGCATGTCACTTGGGAATAGCCTCGATCCATTTGAAAACATAATCAACAGCAACGAGGATGTACTTGAAGCCGTTGGAGGGAGGAAAGGGACCCATAAAATCGATTCCCCAAATGTCAAAGATTTCGGCAGCTAGGATGGGTTGCAAGGGCATCATGTCACGACGTGATATTAACCCTAATGACTGGCACCTAGTGCAATGTTTGGCATAATTGTGTGCATCCTGGTGAAGGGAGGGCCAAAAGAAACCACACTGCAACACCTTGGCTGCAGTTTTCCTCCCAGAGAAATGGCCTCCGCAGGCCTGATCGTGACAGAAGGATAGCACACTGGGGAATTCGCTGTCAGGAATACAGCGACTGATGATCTGGTCAGCACCTATTCGAAAAAGTAGTGGATTATCCCAGAACTAATACTTTGCTTCTGCAATGAGACGCTCGCGCTGGTTTTTAGGCCAGCCACGTGGAAGGGAACCAGAAGCAATGTAATTGGCAATGTCGTCATACCAAGGTCCACTTGCCACATTAATTGCCGATAAGTGCTCATCGGGAAAAACCTCATTAATCTGCAGGGTAAGTCCAATGTGGTCAGGGTCCAATCTCGAGAGATGATCAGCAACAACATTTTGGGCTCCGTCTTTATCGCGGATCTCAATGTCAAATTCTTGGAACAGAAGGATCCAACGAATCAGTCTAGGCTTAGCATCCTTCTTATTCATGAGATGGCGAACGGCCGCGTGGTTAGTGAATACAATAACATGCGAGCCCATAAGGTAAGAGCGGAATTTCTCCAGCACAAAGACGACTGCCAGTAGTTTTTTCTCAGTGGTTGTATAATTACGCTGGGCCCCATCCAACGTCTTACTGGCGTAGTACACCACGAAGGGGTGTCTATCGCGTCTTTGTCCCAGGATGGCTCTGACTGCAAGGTCGGAAGTGTCACACATGAGTTCAAAGTCAAGGGACCAGTCAGGTGGCTGGAGAACAGGGGCCTTGGTGACAGCATCACGCAGCTACGTGAATGGTCATATGCAGTCGAGGCCCATATCAAAGGGTACCTCGGTCGATAGGAGATGAGTTAAAGGTCTAAAAATCTTGGAGAAGTCTTTGATGAATCTCTTATAGAAACCAACGTGTCCCAAGAAGGAGCGGATTTGTCTGACAGAGCTAGGTACAGGTAAATCAGCAATTACATCAAGCTTGGCTCTGTCAACCTCAATACCCCTATCGAAGATGATATGCCCGAGAACAATTCCCTCGCGTACCATAAAATGACTTTATTCCCAGGAAAGCACAAAGTTCACATCAATACATCTCTGAAGGATACGGGTCAGGTTGGAAAGACAGTCATCAAAAGAGGGTCCAAAGATCGAAAAGTCATCCATGAAGACCTCAAGAAAGTCACCCACCATGTCATGGAATATCGTCAGCATACATCTTTGGAAAGTTGCTGGCGCGTTACAAAGTCCGAAAGGCATCCTTCTAAATGCGAAGGTGCCGATGGGGCAGGTAAAGGTGGTTTTCTCTTGGTCCCAGGGGTAAATTGCCACCTGGTTATATCCAGAGAATCCATCCAGGAAACAGAAAAATTTATTTCCCACTAACCGCTCCAGGATTTGGTCAATAAAAGGTAGCAGAAAGTGATCTTTCTTAGTTGCAGCATTCAGTTTCCTATAGTTTATACACACTCTCCAAGATGTAGGAGTGCATGTAGGGATGGATTCGCCTATGTCATTGACACAGATGGTGAGTCTTGCCTTTTTGGGCACGGCATGAATCGGGCTCACCCAGGGGCTATCACTGATACCCGCATCTAGCCACTTAATAATTTCCTTTTTAACGACCTCCCACATGTTAGGGTTGAGACGTCGCTACATCTCGCGAGAAGGTCGAGCCTCCTCCTCCGTATAAATATGGTAAGTGCAATAGGAGGGGCTAATGACAGTTAAGTCCGATAAGGACCATCCAATGGATGCCTTGTGTTTCATAAGGACCTTTGTTAGTTTGCACTCTTGCTCCCTGGTCAATTTTGAACTAATGATTACAGGAAGCGTTTCATTTGGTCCCAAGAAAACATACTTAAGCGTATCAAGCAGCTCTTTCAGCTCGGGAGAGGATGGTGAATGATCTGGCATTTCTTGGGACGAGAGTGTCCCAAGCGGATTAGAAGAAAACAAGGCAGGAGGAAGAAGTTGGCCCTCAGATTGGCCAAGAAGAGCGACATCTTGGATTGATGGATCCAAAAAGGAATAGCCCCAGTGATCAGTATGTGGGCTTAAGGTCCCAGTGTGGAGTTGCAATTCCGCCTGATTTGGCGGGAAAGAAAGGGCAATCCGGTCTTCAAGAGTGTGGACCGGCGGTGAGTAGCCCGAATATGACTCAGACCACGAGGTATGGGAAGCGGAGAAAACCTCTTCAAAAGTCTGGTTAGGAGAAGGTATGGGTAAAGGGGGGGATGGGGAAATGTCACAATATGTGTCGGTCAGGCAATGGTCTGTGTTCAAAGGCAATCCACAGCAATCAGAGTAGGTCCCTATTAGTCTGATACACGTGCTGACGGCCATGTCCTCGTCAAACGTGTCATCCTCGATGCAATCGCAATCAAAGTTCTTGGCTGCTTTGAAGATGTTTAACTTGAGTTTCTCAGAGTCAATGACAATCTCAATGCAACCCGACTCGTAATTGATATGGGCGCGAGCTGTGGCCAAGAAAGGTCAACCAAAGATGATCGGATAATCAGAAAGTGAGCTAGGAACTTCCATATCCAAAACAAGAAAGTCAACAGGAAAATAGAGACTGTTGACCCTAACCACCACGTCTTCCACCACACCCTTCGGTATTTTGACATAATGATCTGCCAACTGTAACGTGACAGGGGTGGGTTTCAGATTTCCTAAGGAAAATTTCTTGAGCATGATGGTTGGTATAAGATTGATGAAAGATCCTAGATCAAGCAGAGCACGGTTGAAATTGCAGCCTTGGATGCTACAAGAAATAAGCGGTGTGCCCGGATCTTTCTGCTTCGGTGGTAGGTTTGACAGTATAGCATAACTCGCATAAGGAGAGAGAACCACTGGATTCTTTGTTTTCTTTAACTGCCGCCTGGGTGTAGTGTACTCTTTGAAGAATCGGGCTACAGTGGGTATATGGTAGATAGCCTCCAACAAGGGTACCTTGATTTCAACATCCCTGAATAAATTACGCAGGTTATCAAAGGACTGTGTATCCTTTTTCTTGACTTTTGGCTCCCTCAGTAGAGCCTCAGGGAATGGGACCGATTATGGCACTAGTTTGGGTATATCGTCCTCACGAGAATGCGGTGCACATCCCGAATGAGAGGACGATGAGAAAGATGGGCCAGGATCAGGTCGAGGCAGATCGACAGTTTTCTTACCGCTCCTCGTAGTAATCGCAATAGACATCGCGGGTCCAGTGGTATCATAAGGCGGAGGAGGGTTCGCAATAGGGACATACAGGTGATGCGTCGCTGGGGGATTAGCCTGAAATCCCGGTGGAATGCTCGGTGCTTGCAAAATCTGATGAACCTGCCCCTGAGAAGGTCGTACCTGTGGTTGAGGACCACGAGGTACAAAATTTCACGGGTTAGGAACAGGTTGGGCTGGAAGAGTGCCTTGAGATCGAGTCGCGATGCGTAGTTGACTAATCTCAGCATTCTGCTGCACCAATTGGTGCTGAAGAGAGGTCATGTTCTCTTCATGGTGCTTAGACATTTCCGTCATGATTCACATCAGTTTATCAAGAGGACTTGATGCGTGTTTTGTTTGCGGTATGCAAGGACTCGATGGCGAATTTGCCACAGGATTAGACTGGGCCCTTGGGATGACGGGTGCAGACAGTCACATTGGCCCACCCGCGGGGTTTTGGCGCTGCGGGTTACTGGACCATGCAAAGTTAGGATGATTTCGCCACCCTGGGTTGTAAGTGGCAGAGAGCAGGTTGTTCCCCAAGGCACAAGCGTCTTCTAAGCCAGAAGACGAGTCCGCATGTAAATATGCATCCGAGCACATGGAGGCTTGGTCCTCCGTGTCAAAATACTGGCTTGCAGAAGCCAGATCTACATTACTTACCAAATCGCTCGATGTGATACTCGGTAAGGACAGTCTCACGGGATTTTTGGGAATAATCCTAGCATTGGAAGGATTAGGATTGTGACGAAGTAGTGAGGTGGAGGTGTTTGCCATAGAACGGGTAGGATTGGCCAGAAGCTCTTCCAGCTTCTTGTGCACGACGGAAACTTCATCCAATTTTTGTGTGATAAGATTAAGATCTGTGGATGAATGGGAGGGTCACATGTCAACTTCGTGAACATTACAGGACAGACTGGTACGATTAAAGGCAACAATGGAGACATTGTTCAATGAATTTTCGCTCATATTTTCAAAATAATTCAAATGCTCCATTCTTGTCTTTATTCATGAAATTCCCTCCGCAGTAAATGTCTGCAATCTGCTTCAAAGTTTCATTTAGCCCATAATAGAATATCTGGGCTATATGCCACTCAGGCAGACCATGGTGCGGATATTTTCTGAGGAGGTCATTGTACCTTTCCCAAGCCTCATGAAATTGCTCGTCGTTTTGTTGTGTGAAAGAAGTTATAGCCCGACGAAGCGCATTGGTTCATCCAATTGGGAAGAATTTCTTGAGAAATGTTGTTTGCATCTCTTCCCAAGAATGGATGGTTCTCCCAAGGGTGCGTAACCATTGTGACTCTTTATCCCGCAACGAAAATGGGAACATTTTCATGAGGACAATTGATAACCTGATGTTTCTTAGTTTAACCATTTCAGCCAATAGGGTTAAGTCTTCCAAATAGAGAAAAGGATCTTCACTTGCAAGACCATGGAAGTGAAAGTTAATTAGGCCGATTACATTGGCTTTCAATTCAAAATCATCCCCACCCATGGGGACCCGAATTTGTCCTATGGCCTCTGTAGCAGCGGGATTTTGATAAGAGCTAAGAGACCTAGGTTCCTCCCGTTCGAGAGAGTTCTACATTTCCTCCAATATTTCCCTAATGGCTTCAATCTGCTCATTATACATTTCCATTTGGGCTTGGAGGCGAGTTATGGGGTCTATGGCTCCACCACCTGATGGGATTTGAGGGGAGCGGTTTCCTCCCTCGGGATTTGGGGGTGGGCGTGCAGTGATGAGAACCTCATCATGAACCCTAACTAGCACAATTTAATCTAAATAAGTGTGAAGAAGCTCCTACAATACCTAAAGAGAGGCCTAACTCAGAGAATTCTTAGTTAAAGAATAAGACAAATTATAAGGAGTAAAACTGCAATTTCACCAATGCAGTGCACAAAAAGGGAAATTAAGGGTCTTAATGAAGGTCAAATAAGCTTAATAAGGAGGGAAGTGGGATGATCTGAGCTAAAAAGAGTTATAGCAACTTCTAGAAATTAAATGACACTCATTAACCCTAAAATAAATCCACTTTAATTCACTAGGTTCAAGGCAGGATAAAAATAAAATAAACCCTCTAAAATTCATGGAAAAATATTCCCTAGGGTTTAGAACCTTCAATTTGGCCTTTGCAACCTATTTTGACCTAAAATGAGAACCATGCCCAATTTATAACTTAAATTGGATTTTTACACAAATTGACCGGTCAAACATGGTCCAACTTAAAATCAAATTTCACCATTAAAATCCTTAGGTTCAAATTAGGCTGGTATAAAAATTTGGGCTTAAGAAAAGACCATCTTGATCGACTTTACAAATTGATCTTCCTAAATTATTTTTTGACCCTTATCTTTTGAAACCCTTGCAAATGACCTCCTAACTTTCTCATCGTTCTTTGCAGAACGGTCCTCCCTGCCATTTCTGCGCAGCGCCATACCTCCGGCGACCTTGCACGGAGGATGGCGCTGCACAGGGCAAGGCGCCCGTCCTCAGGAACGAGCGGGGGGTTCCCTACATCGTCCTCTATCGCAGGGACCCTCCCCTGACCTCTGCACCCGACCATCCCTCTCGTGCGAACACACAAAAGGCATGGGTGTCCATTTCCGATCACACTCCGGCGAGAACAGCACGTCGCCTCCTCGATCTCCTCTCCTCGCTAGTGCCTATATAAGGAGCGGCAAGGTCTGCCGTCTCCTTCAAGCTAGTTTTGGCCGAGAGAAACCCTAGATTTCGTCTCTCCCCTCTCCGGTCAAGCAGCCCAAGCTTCTGGCAATCCTCCCTCCTCCTCCTCGTCGCTCTGCTGCCATACCTGCAGCAGAGCCTACTCTGCTCCGTTGTCCCATGCCAGGCCGCACCAGCTGGCATCCTTAGATCTCCTCCTCGTCGCCGATAACCCCCTCCTAGGCATCTTCATCCCCAGCTCCAGCAGGCACGAGCCGGACGCCTTCCTCTCCCCCTTCATCGACTAAGTAGGTAGGAATCTTCCCCTCTCTCTCCCTTATATTTTCCCCTACTTAATTTACCATTTTGACCCACCGACCGCCACAGTCCATCACCACCTTCCCCATCTCCGGTCGCCATCTCCGGTGAGGTCGCATCACCTCCACAGACCACCTCACCCCTCGCCGACAAGCCCAGAAGCTCCCCCTCACTCCACTCAAACGTTTCCCCCACTCCATTCACCGCCCTTCATCGCCCGACCACCCCCCCAAACACACCCATTTCCGCATGCACATTTTGCCCTAGGCGCACCCACAGGCACACTCGCGCCTCGCCGACCCTCGCACTACCTTCGCCACACTCCGGCGAGGCTCCCTGCGTTGTCTGATGTGGCCATGAGGCTACCCTTGTGATTTCAGGTCTCCGCCTCCTCGCCGCCATTGACGAGCTGCTGAAGCTTCTTCGCAAGCAGCTCTAAGACTCCTCCAGCCCAGGAGCGAGCTCCAGGCAACGCGGGCTAATTCCGCGAGCACGCCCAGGTTTGCGATTGGGGTTGCGAGCCTTCGCTGCTGCCCCAATTGGCAGCGCCTTCTCTCCTGCGGGCGCGCAGACTAGAGGTGGGACTTTAGTCCCGCCTTGTAAGTGTGTGGCCTCGCGCCCACACTTAAATTGAAAAAGTGAATTAAGTTGTTCGCCTGCGTGCCATGCGCTCGCACCCGCCCTCACCCACACGCCGCGTGCCATGCGCTCGCACCTGCCCTCACCCGCGCTCACGCCCCGCGGGTCTGGGCCGAATCCGACTACCCGACCAAGCACTCCTCACCCACCACCGCACGTCGGTGGGCCTGGTCCCGGGTGCACAACCCGAACCCGATTACCCGGCTCTGGGAGAGCTTTCCTAAAGAGAGATTCAGAGAGAAAGAGAGACGCGGGGAAGGGGTAGGGGTAGGTTTTGCACTGATAGTTGTCTATGCGCACAGGGAAGAAGGAAAAAGAAGGAAGAAGTAGGCGAAGGAAGAAAAGAGAAGAAGACTAGCGGCTGAAGACTTAGCCGCACTAAGCAGCTGCTGAAGAAGAAAGGAAGGAGAGGAGCTGAAGGAGAAGAAAAGGAGCTGCACTGTAGCAAATGCACAGTTAAGCCGTCTAAGCGCCGAGTCAGATGACGGAAGGGCAGCAGGCGGAGCAGAAGAAGGCAGGCTGAAGAAGAAAGAAAGAAGACGCAAAGAAGAAGAAGAAGGAAGAAAGGAAGAAGAGGAACGGCCAGAGCAGAAGAAAAAGAAGAAGAAGAAGAAAAAAAGGAAGAAGAATGGAAGACTTAGCAGCTGAAAGACAGAGAAGGCAGAAGCCTTTGCAGCCGCAAAAAAGAAGAGAAGAAAATCAGAGAGGAAGAAAGGAGAAAGAGAAAGGGTCACCACCGCCGCAGCAAAGAAAAGAAAAGAGAAGAAGGCAGATTGAAGAAGAGAAGAATCAGCTGAAAGAGAAGAAGAAAAGAGAAGAAGAAGAAGCCAAAAAAGAGAACCTTTGCTCCCTCTCTCTCTATCTCTTAATTTTTGTAAAATCTTATATTGTGAATTTATGTTTCTAGAATTATAGTTGCTCCCTGATTTCGACCTCGGGAAACTTATCATTCCGAGTAAAAAAATTTGTATTAAACTGGTAACTGTTTTGTCATATACCACAACGACTATAAATAACAATAAAGACAGAACACGGACCACCATGCAACCATGTTTATGGAGGAGGATGACGAATCGATTTCTATCCTTCTAGAATTACCAGACAATTCAAACAATTCAGGATTTTGTGACCTCCTCCCAAACATGCACTACTACAGGAAGAATTAGGGAGATAAGAAGGGAAAAAGGGATGAGAGAAATGATGCCGTAAGGGTACACTTGATAACAAATCAAAGCAATCAATGCCCTAACCTCTACAATGTGCCCTTAGACCTAAAGATCTAAGTTATCTACTATCACAACCTACGGAACCAAATGAGAGCACCGCGGAACCACCGGGCTAGATTGAAAGGCCGTTTGCCCCAGTCTTAGACACCTAATAGCACGTGGAAACCCGCACCAGCACGTATGCACTACACATAAGTAGTTAGACCTCCAATCCTTAATAAGGGTCAAGTTGTTACCAGTTTTATTTAAAGGTTTAGGATCAAGTGCTCCAGGAATGTGAAGGGTATTGTATACGGGTAATGCCCAAGTGCGTTGATTTTAAAAAGTGTGTAAACCAAGAATGCAACGGGGAAATCTCCCCGAATTGAAGTTTTAGTTGGTGAATGATTTTTAGAATTTTCAGCCTTAAGTAGTATGGATTTTAAGATTTCGCTGAGTTACAAATTCAACCAATCTCAGGGTTTTGAAAAAACACAAGTTCTTCTATGCCAAACAAACCCTTCTTTAATGTGAATTAGTTAATGCATGCTAAAAATGCAATGGGCTTTCCTAGATAGAAATTTTTATGTGTGGATGCACGAAGTTTATTTTAAGCTAATGTGAAAGGGAGCCAAAACACTTCAACTCAAGTGCTCCCAATTACCAAAAATGATATTCCCCACACAAGGCTCAACCACAAGATAACGCAAAGAAAATTAAAATTTTGGGGTTGAAATATTCGGGATCAAATCTAAGGCACGTGAAAGGTCATGGTGGGGTTGAAATCAACTCAATTCCAAGTCTCCCCACCAAAAAATGTGATCCCGAAAATGTGAACAAATGAGGTAAGGAGGGATGGCAATCAATCAGTTTAAACTTGCCTCAAAGAACACTTCACACGACGAAAGATCCAAGAATCAAGATTCTTGGATTTTTGCTATGCGAAGTTTGGCGGGAAATTAAGGGGCGGTGGGGGTGATAGCAAACAATCAATCAAGTGATTTTTAATCCACTTGCCTCAAGAAATTCCCAAGAAGTGTTTTTAATTTTTTTTTTTTATTTAGGTGACAAGTTAACCTAAGTTGCTAAGAGAGAGACACCTACCTCTTCAGCAATGTGGGCGAAGCTCCAGTGTGACGCCAGCGACTTTATGCTATCGCTCCCACCTTGGATCTGCCTACGTCTCCGACTTCCTCTGCTTGCCTGCTTCTTGCAACCGGTTTACCTCCACACAAACAAACAAAACACCCGTGAAGAGAAGGGTGTGAGAAGAGAAAATCAAAGGAATGGAGTAGAAACTTACCTCAATTTGCGCTTCCCTGGCAACGGCACCAGAAAAAGCATGGTAGAACTCAAATAGGTTGTGTTAATATGGTGAAATTATCGTTGAAGTTATTATAGTGGGTTAACCTAAATCGAATCTAACCATCTTTCACAAAAAATTTTAACCTGGCCTACTTGATTTTATCATGGTCACTTTTAGGCCCAGGGTCGATCTTAGGGAGGCGGGAATTAAAGGTCAAGGAGTTTTTACGCCTTTCCTTAAACGTATCTCTTCCTTGTGTTTATTATGTTTTTGGTTTTTCTATTTAAGATTTTTTTTATTGATAATATTGTCCTTGAGGCACACCCTCAAAATCAAGTCTTGGCTTTGAGCCAAATGGTTCTTGGCTTGTAGCCAACTTAGGGTTTCCAAAAACTGGTCCTGTTATTTGAAAGACCGAGTACCTCCAAGACAAGAATTATCTTTTCTCTTTTACTCTTTTTTTATCTTTTTAATAGCAGGAAACAAAAGATAAATAAAAACAAGATAAGTTGCTGGCAAAGAAAGGAATACTTAGCTTAATATAATAAATACAGTATATATATAGGGGTGGAGGTGGAAGTGGAAATGGAGTGTAGCACAGTGTCAAGTTGGTCCACGTCTAGTAAGACGCAACCAACAAGATGGAGTGCCGCGTGGAGTGTGGGACGAATGTGTGGAAGTGTGTGTGGAGGCACTTGCTTTGCACGGATATCGGGGAATATCAGCAACTGGTGCAGATATTCCCACGATATGATGCGCGGTGGAGTGACTAGTGCACGGGCGTATGAGTGGTGAAATGTATATATGGATACGTGTAGGTGGATGTGTATATATATATATATATATATATATATATATATATATAGATAGATCTATGATTATATATGTGTAGTTGTGTACATATGTGTGTGTGTGTAGGTGTGAGCATATAAGGGTGGGTGAGCGTGTACAAGTGTGTGTGTGTGCGTGTACAGGCGGATGAGGGGGAACGCAGCAGATAAGCCGTCTGCTGCGCAGCCCCGTCGTCTGGTGCGTGCTATGTCACGGACGCAGGAGAAGGCACGCACGCGGGGCGTTGGAGGGAGCGCCTGCGCTGTCTTCTTGCGCGAGCGGGTGTGGTTGAGCGCAGCGCGCAACGCTGCGGGCGCAGGCGTAGACGCAGAGACCGACTGGAGTGGGTGACATGGAAGAGAGAGAGCGCCAAAGCCACCAGCTAAGTGAAAAGCGAGCCGGTGGCTACAGTGTCACGTAGACCGCACGCTACAGTGCGCTAACGTGCACGCGTGATCTGCCGACCGGTAGCGGCCGATTTCATGTGCGCGGGCGCACTAGGAAGCATCTGCGCATGGAAAGGAGCTGCGCAGGCCTGCTAGCGTGCGCGTGGTGGGCGACAGCTGCTGCAGGCTGACGGACGTGCTGTTGGAGCTTCTGACCTTGAAGCTCTGGCAATGGTGGAGACAGTGATCAGCAGTGAAAACGAAAGGTGAATCCACCACGCCCACCTGCTCACGAAAGAGCTGAGCAGTGGTGGAACTCAAAGTGGTGGTTGTGGGACCACTGTGAGTTTTCTCCTGCCCACAATGTGTCTCTTCAGTGAGAATAGATATTGTGTATGGAGAGGGAAAGGGGAGGAGGTTGGACTGACGGTGGATGAAAGTGCCTGTATATGTGTGTGTAAAAGCTTCCCCCGCACAAGGGAGAGAGCAAGGCAATATATAGACGAGGAAGCATGCTACGACCATGCTACTAGCATCGCATGTCCAGCCATGCTGCTAGCAGAAGGAGTGACGCGAAGAGGCGCGCATGCCCCATGCCCTACAGTCGCAGGAGAGAAGAATTCGAAGCAAATAAAGAAATGAAAATGGTGAAATTGCAACGCAGCACTTGATGAAGATGTTAATTAATAGATGGTCAATTATTCATACTCTCCTCCCCTTTTTAAAAATGCATCCATGTGTCTATTTACAAATGCAACTATAGCTACATAAGATGCAATAGCAACGCTAGGAAATAACACAAGATGGCATATTTACTAGTATATTTTTGCTGTGCAATCATAGGCATATTTTAATGCATATATGTTGGTATTGATACGATGTAATATTATTGAAATAGGTTAAGAGTGAGTATATTTTGATAGACATCACTATTGATATGATGGAGTGGAATAAATGCTCAAATCCACTCTTCCCTATCTAATCTCTTGCCGCCATGGCACCACATCACAATAGGTGCAAAGCAAACACCTCAAAGGAGTACATTCCAGTAAATCTTACTTAACATTAATCTTGATTAAATGTTTGGATAATTACAATTTATTTAGATGTTTAGGAAAATAAATGTCTAAAATGATCTTTTTTTTCTCGTAGTGATATGTATGTTCATCTACTTTATGCATGCATGTGGATATATGTTGTATATTTTATTTAATGTATATGTGAGCATATACAGATACATCTCTCTCATATGTCTGTGTATTCTATAGAGATTTCCAACATAAATGGCTACTTGAGCTAAAGGGCACAAAATCAAAATGCATTTGCTATCAATAGACTAGAATCTAGCAAGATACGACGAATCCTAGCCCATTCTTCAATAATTACTTGCAATGTATTGTCAAAAAGCAATCGCAATCGGTTACTAAATTCTATTGTTGGGTCAGATTGCAATTGATCCCCTTAAACTTTATCGATAGACCTAAAATACTAACCTATAACATCTATACTTTATGTTGTACGAATATCGATACTGATAATTAGTGTCAATACCATTGCCTTACTGTCAAGTGTATCCATATGTCATAAGTATCAATACTAAGGATTTAGTATTGATAGTATCCTCATATTGTTTGGAAGTTCCAAACACTTGACTTGATGAACTGCGCCTCACCAGTAGTAAAGGTGTATCAATACTAAGACACTTAATAGTTACTAGTTTGGTCCTCCAATCCTACAAGACTCTTCTGATCTTAACGAGTACTAATCTAAGCCTTACCGATACTTGTTGACTATTGGTATGGTCCTATGGAAATTGAAGGTCCATACTTGTATTCAACATATATCGATATTGAGGATCAATACTGATATTTATGACACAAATTTGAGGTCTAGAACATTGGCCTTTGCCTATATTAACCGAGTATTGATACTAGTGACCTACAAGTTCAAGTCACCTAAAACTTGAGTATCAACTTGTATTCAACCAGTATCGATATTGAACATCAGTATTGACCTCATCCATACAGATGTAGTTACTCATCATTACTACCTTATCTGTATTCTACATGTACCTATACTAAACCTTACTACCAGTACTTCTAGTATACAGTTCCAGATTTAAGCTTGTGGTTGTATGTTCTTACAAGGCATTCAATGCCTAGTCCAAGTTAGGGTTTTCAAGTATAAAGGTGAGGATTTTACACACAAGTAATAGCAGCAAATGTAGATCACGATAAATACATAGAAGGGTCTTCTAGCATGGTAATTTGTATGTAAATGGATGCACACCTGTACTCATGGCCATGGGTGCCTTAGAACAAAGTTGTTGGACAATCTTCCAAGTATAACATGGCCTCAATGAGGAATCCAATCTCTCCAACAATTCTAGCAAGAGAGTTGCACCTTGTTCCTTTCCTCTATTGGACGATGGGCATTTTCAATATAGAGAATGAATTATTGACTTGTGTGTTGAACTTAGGGACCTTAATCACCCCTTGAGACATTGGTAACCATCAATGTTGTGTGAATTCCATTTCTACCTATCATAGAAATCGAAATTCATCCTTTTGATCTCTACACATATTAACCCACATCACTTTAATACATTCATGTCCATTATAATTTGTAAAGACTCGTTCTGTTCTGAGCCTTTTAAGATGCCTGAACTATCAGTCAGATGTCTAGTCAGACGTTTGGAAATTAAAAATTTTGTAAGTAAGGTCGCGTCTGCGCTCAGCTACTCCCTTATATATAACCCCTCTTCCCTCTCTCTTCTCTCTTCTCTCTTCTCTCTCTCTTCCTTCTCCTCCACCGAACCCTAGCTACTCCCTTATATATAACCCCTCTTCCCCCCTTCCTCTCTTCTCCACTCCACCACCACCTTCCTTCCTCTCCATTGCAGCGAGAGGGATGAGCGCGAAAGAGGGCACAAGATCGAGGAGAGAGGAGGAGAGGCAGCGTGAAGAGAGGAGGAGCTTGAGCTCGCGAGCTCATGGGATCTCACCGGAGGACACACGGCCGGAGCGGCACGTGCGGGAGGAGGAGTGCATTGGGGGAGATGTCCCCGACACTTTGCTGCAGCCGGAGCTGCAGACGAGGAGGAGAAGCCACGGCTGCGTGCGACGAGAGGAGTAGGAGGTCGGTCTGATTCTGGATTTTTCCCAGAATCAGACATCTAGCATGTCGTCCAGATGACGGGTTGGACTTCTAGTGACGACACCGGATGTCTGAAAGCAGAGTTTCGCGAAGGTACGTTCCTCTTGCGGTTACAGCCATCCAGGCCACACCGCAGGGTTAATTTGCATGGCTAAAAGAGGAAGATATTGTCTGTCGCACGCAAGGATAGCTTTGAGAATGCATGGGGCACGCCCTCCCATGCGTTTCGGATGTCTGGACAACTTACCAAACAACTAGAAGCACTCTCAGACTACTAGAGGAGAGGTCGAACGTCTGGAGCTGGATCCAAACGGTCAAGTAGGGGTTATGGATGTCTGAAGTCAACACAGGAACCTGAGGTGAGACCCTGGGGACTTTTAAGACGTCTGGACCTTGTGCTAGACGTCTGATTTAGGTCTGCAGTTTTGTTTTGAACCGTTTATGGTCCGTTTGAGGTCCGTTTTACGCAAACAAGATATCTATGATTTCCTTATGAGTTCCTCTACATGTTATAAAGCTTTATATACTATTCTGAACGTTCCATTGTGGTATGTTCCTTGGTATAGGGCTTCGATCTGTTGCAGGTTCACGGCTTGCTGAAGCATGTGAGCCTGCCATTCGAGCCCCCAGTACTCCCGGATTGTCTGGTAGAGTGGTTTCCCCTGTTTTAATTATAAAACATGAATGAATATGTGAAATTGGATAACTAGAAACCTAAGATGTGGCATGAATCCTAGGACGAGAAGTACTTGCACTGTTTGTATGCGTGTTTGAGATTGCAGTCATAAATGAATGAATAGAATTGTAAATAACTGCCTGTAATAAATACGAGCTGCCTCTGAAATATTAAATGTCTGTGCTAGTTAAACAATTACCTGTGACATTACTTGTTGTATATATTAAATTGTGAAAATTCAAGCTGCATCTATATAATATGAGAATGGAAACGTGAATGATGAAACCTGGTATGGAACAACATGGTGAATACGAGCATGAACCCTATGGGAAATTAGGAGTAGAGCTCCTGTGGATAAATGAAATGGATCTGGAAATGTGAGTGAGAACTGTGCAGGCCCTTGAGTACGTTGTACTAAGGAGAGCGACTGTCCCCTGTTTAGTGTAGAGCAGAGCTAGCTGCCCTTGGGTGGGACCAGGGGTTAGGATTAGCCACTCTACACCGACTTCTGTTGGCCCTCGCGTACACTGTACCGGAGAGAGCTACTAGTGTAGGGAGAGAACTAGCCATCCCACAGGACCCGGGGTTCAGCTAGCCACCCTACACCGACTTGTTAGGCCCACTGGGCAAACTGAGATAGTCAGACGAGGGTGCACGGACTGTGAAGGGGCGAGACCCCTATTTGGTTCTGAGGGACTAGACCCCTGTTACTGAAAGGGCTAGGCCCTATATTATTCCGTGTTGTACTTTGGGCGTACCCGCTAGTGGAAACGACTGACCCCGTACCAGTGCGGGGTAGCTACCCATGTGCTTATCGTGCATGTCGTAGTCACCGCTACGTCTGCCTGTGACCTCGGGGTGGTTGACTGTGTGTAGGATCACCACAGGGGACTCTCTCGGCCAGGAGAGCACTACATGTGCCTTATACTCTTCGGAAAAGATTGCAATCAAGATCGTTCCCACGATGAACATTCAAGATCAAGAAAGAGATCTGAAAGTAAACCAATGGATAAAAGGAAATGATTAGTAAAATAAAATAATTGGAAAAGATAAATTTACCTATTAGCTTTTACTACTTTAGTTAATTTGGTTACCACTCTACTTAACGTTCGTTGACTCCATTTACTCATAACCCTTTTCAGGTCCAAGTGTTGAGCAGCTCGAGTCACCGGCTGCAGAGGGTGCTGAGCCCAGTCAAGTCCAGCGGTAGTTCCCGTTTTTGTTGTATTTCCTTTTACTAGTGAATTTAGACTGTTACCATTTATGTTCTGTACCTTATTCTACTTTAATATTGTGGTGGTGATGTTTACTGTTAGCAGCTTTTACTTCCTTTACTGCTTATACTCTGTTACTGTTAGTTACTTAGTATAGTGAATGTGATTTACTTTTCTATTTTTTTGTTATTTCTTGTTGGACGACTAGATCTTGAGATTAGTCGAGTCGAATCGATCTTAGATCATATAGGGATTCAAAAATTAGATCGTAACATAATCCTTATTGCACTTTTAACATAGGTGAGAATTAATTGACAACCCTCAATGTTTGATTATTCACATATAAGTCCATAAATTAATGAATTGTACACATGATCATTGATTATATATGGTTATCCATCAGATTTCAATTACACTTAGTTTGTTACGTGCATACCCTATACTCATACTTGTTAGCCATCTTTTGTAACAAGTTACGAGTCATGATCACAATTTAGCATTTTATCTAAGCCTATCACATGTCACAAATTAGAAGTGTTTAGTAGTATTTGTTAAGAGAAATAACTTGGTGAAATAGGCAGTTGATTTTTTGGTTAATTAGAAACACTTGAAAAATGGGTATTGAACTATTTTTCCCTTAGGGTGTTTTTCTTTAAATACAAGCATTACATTATTAGAATTGCTGTTAAAAAATGATTCTAAATTAACAAGTAATGCATGACACGTCATTATGAGCTTGGAAATATTTGTAAGGTTACCGAGCATGGAAAAATGCGTTGTGCCGAGGTCTGCGATTTTACTAATACTGATATAAATAACGAACATTTGAAATTCGTTAACATTCATAAGTAGTTGCTACATTGGGTCCTTCGATGGGATATACATTAACTCAAATATACACAATATTAACTCAAAAGATACACCAAGCAGAAGGTGCGTTCATAACTCTAACCCCAAGAAAAAAGAGTCGCAACAGCATCAAAAACGTGTCACGACACGCAGGTGGCTCATCAAGGCATGTGGTTTCGATAGCTTTGGGGAAGTTGACAGCACTACGTCTTTGACAGATTTCATCTCCATCCAATCCAGCATACCCCCAGACTATTAACCAGCAGTACCATGGCTTCCCGTTATCACTTCTCGAGCTTCCTGACTCTATTTGATGTGTGGAATGTGTAACAGAAAGGCCAACGAAGTCTAAAAGCTGAATTTCCTCTTCAAATTCGCAGAGACCTGATATATATATATATATAGGAGGAATAACCAATTAGCAGGAAAAATTAGAAATATTGTAATATATGCGAAAAGAAAAAACACATGTTGCACTTTATCTGCCATCATGAGAAGTTGCAAAATCTCTCTCCAAGGTGACTAAGGGTGACCATCCAACCCAAACTCAAGTTCAACTTAGCAAGGACTTGCAAATTGGACTCATTGAGTTTTCGAGTAGAATTCAAGTATAAGCTTGACTCAACTTGTTAACTCGAGTTCATATCTCATTTCGAATTATATATATATATATATATATATATGGTGTACGGACCGATTATTAAACCTCATAAAGCTTCGTACCCCTCAAGCAAGATAATCCCCAGTTATTCTGACCTTCCAATTGCTCCTCCCCACATTTTGGTTCTCCGAGCAAGGAACAACCCTGAAGTTGCATGACCGAACGAAATTTAGCATTTTTTTAATACAGCTCAGAGAAAGGTCACGTTTTGCAAAATTTAAAAGAAAAAACAAATTAGGCCCATTGAAGTGATGCAGGTCCATTTATACTAAAATCAGTCTCATTGAAGTGACATGCCGCATCGAGCTCGAGAAGGCTCATTTGAGCTTGGTCTAGTCTGAGTTTGGTTGGGTTTCTCCGGTTCCAGTTTGATTCAAGGATTGGCTTGACTCGTTTGACTTGACATCCACCCCCCCCCCCCCCCCCCCACCCTAAAGATAAACTCAAGGGATATGTTAAGGGGAGTCTGACGATACACAAGTTGTAAGCAAAGCTTGCCTAACTTTCAACATGGGTAACTTTAAACCTACGCTTGACCATGCACATCAAGATGGACACGAATTCCATCCGAACATACACAATTTAAACCTGCCAAATTTAACGAATCTTTGTGACTCCCCTTTACATCTCGTAAACAAAATACAAAACCATATTAACCTTCAACAAAAATGAAATGAGAGACATCGAATCATTTTGTAGTGAGAGCGGTATAATCTAACGGAAGATGGCCTTCACTCATAACAAATGAGGAAAACTGGCTTGCACATAAACTTAAATGAAGGTATATCTTGCTAGATATGAATAATTACGACACATACTTGGGCATGGTATGTTTTTTTTTTATAAAGAGAAAGGGTCGCTACCGTTCACCATAGCCAAAACTGTCCCAAAACTGACAGCATGACCCCAAACTGACGAGATGCATGAGCCAAACCTGCACAAACCTCATGTTTAGTAGCCTAAATTAAAATAATCACATGTAATATCAATGTTAATTACAACCATGAGCTGCTGCAAAGCACCAATAATGAAATAGATAAATTTGTTTTTTGAACAAGGTCACAACCTGATCATTGTTGAATCAAAACCAGTGCCGGAGCTAGAAATACAGACCAGAGCAGGCACAATGAAATAACTTGAGATATCCATATTGCACAAAAAGTTGCAATTACAATAGAATGGCGTGTACCACACAAGTGTAGAATTAGCCAAAAAAAAACAATATGTTGCACAAAAAAATACAAATTAGTTTTACATAAATCTTAAATATAGGGCTTTTATTGACATTTTGAAGATACAATGCTTGTTATAATTGAGCTTTGTGTTTTGCCTTCAATGTACATCATTGAATACACAATATTTTTGACGAAATTCACTTATTTTTATACGGATTTTAACGTATATGTCCTTGTTAATATATGTAAATACATATATGTCCCCCACTAAATACATAATTACGTATATACCTCAATAAAATGTCCATTAGCATGTTTCCACACCCTTTAGATTATATAATTAATATCTTTTAATACTAAAGCCCCTTCATTTTCTTCATTTTTTACAACCTGGCCCTAACAAAACCCACCCCCGCCTCCTTCGACCCACCATCACCACCTCCAAATGGTGGCCTCTAACCCACCACCACCGAACCACCCTCCTACTTCACACCTCCAAACCGCTCCTCCTTTGCACCTCCTCCTCTGCCACCAAAGCCCTCCAGGTCCCCACCCTTTGTTGACCCCTTTTCCTCCTCTAACCCCCACCTCCAACCCCCGTCCACCCCTTGCACCTCCCCTGCTCCACCTCTCCTCCGCCCCTCCTCCTGCTCCTCCCACATTGTCCCCCCCCCCCCCCCTCCACATTTTTACAAGGGTGAAAACTTTAGATATATATATTAACAGATATCTCCTTTTTTTTGCATTAGTTCCGTACCTCCCATGTTAATACTGCATTATTTATTGTTTCATATGCTAGACGAGTTAAGTGGAACTATCAAGCTTTTGATATAAAATAGGAGCCACTAGTTGCCATTAATATAGCATATGATATTCTTTGGTAATGAAGTCTACTTGAGGCTACGTGGGTGCACATACACCAATTGTCCTTAAGGTTTCAATTGCAATTAAATAAATATAGTAACAGTAATTTGCAATTTTTTCGCAGACAAGGGTGGACATGTGCCTACCTTGAGTAAATAGTGGCTGTATCATCCAATTTATACTACCTGTTCTTGGATTAAATAAAACCACTACACCTACCCAGCCAAACTAAAGCATACTTGAACATGCACATAGTTTAAATACTAACAACAATGCTGCACTTAGATAGTTAATTAAGACAATATAGACTTGGATCAATTAAAAAGTTGGCACCAACCAGGCAAACATGGTTAGATGCAAATGCATGTTGAAATTAGTCATATTAAATAAGACAAAGCTTAGATGCACAACATGTGCAAACATGGCCAGATGCACATGGTTAGATGTACATGTTAAATTAGTTAAACCAAACAACCTGCACTTAGATAAATTAAACAACTTGTACATGTTGAAATTAGTAAAAAGATAACCTCAATTGCAAATTTGGCAAAGGATGATATAAACTAAACATGGTTAGGTAAAGCCAAAATGAAACAAGATAGATATATTCATCAAAAAGAAAGCCATAGAATCCATGCAACGTGAAATATATTGTATCAAGTTGAATGTGTAATGCAAATATAGAAGAAAGTTTAAGTTTACCTTATGAAGAAGAAAAGAAAGTGAAGGAGAGTCATATTAGTTCTGTGCTAGACTTAGATTGCTCCAAATAATATAAAAAGGCCACACATCATTGGATCAAAACTATACAGTTCAAATTGTAGAAATTACTTCCCCTCACTTTTGTGTTGCATAGAATTACTGCATCCATGCCATCCAAACACGT
Source organism: Thalassia testudinum (assembly GCA_037157565.1). NCBI lineage: Eukaryota > Viridiplantae > Streptophyta > Magnoliopsida > Alismatales > Hydrocharitaceae > Thalassia > Thalassia testudinum. Next base: position 44,300,709 of record JAZHRO010000030.1, read on the forward strand.
AAACTAGGGTTGCCTTGATTTTTTTCTAGCTTAGCTAAACCAGCACCATCCAGACGTATAATCAGTTCTCCCTCGAGTGCAGGAAGCAATTAACAGAAGCTTTCATAATTGCCTATAAAAGATATAAAAACAAAATTGGTTGCATCCTACAAACTATTTGTGATGGTATAATAGAAATGATAATATAAAGGCACATAAGCAAAAGTTCTGAATGAGTGCATAATTAAAGCAATTCCAGGCAGTAGCTAATGCTGAAAATGTTCACATATAGAATGAATCCACAGTTTAGTAGGATATGTAGATCGAGTCCAAACAAGTGCATAATTAAAGGTGTTCATGCATGAAGTAATGAGATCTGGTAGGAGATAGCACTTTGTTGACTGAGGACCAAACAACAAGCCGTTGCACTTGATCACATTGACTAGTCAATAAGATTGCAGTCATCATACTTGCCATTTAAAGACTCTCCACTAGAATTGGATTTGTCCCCCTTCAGCTTCCTTATGTCGTCATAAAGTTTCTCTACACATCCACCAACTCTGAATTCCACTGTCGATAATGAATTAATTCCTGTCTGACCTACATGAACTTCTGCTCAACATCATCATATTTTTCAAATAGAAACCCATACCCTACACCCACTGCCTCCAAACTCAATCAAAGGTTGATTGAGTACTCCAAGTAACCACATCCTTACATGGTAAACCCACGTACGCACATATATCATTTGCAAATATACTGGTCAATGATGCAATGAAGATGAAACTTACATCATTGCCCCAAGGACATGTGTAGAACACCTTCCACGCTAACCTTGTTCTTGCAAATTCAACATGCATTTCAAACCATGGTTGCATTTTCAACCATGGTTGAATGCGGGTGGTCTGCTATAGCCATAGTTGCGAATCAATAGCCTTATCCATTAGTTGAGACAAAAGGAAGTTGCCAAGAAAATGACTGATAAATAGTAACATACCTATTTGAAAGTTAGCAAAGCGGTTGTCTGATCCATCATAGGACAATTGTCAATGCTACAAACCTTTGCCTTAATCTCTACCTCCGACATCCTCAAGTGCAACTCCGCAATCTATGACTCACACCCAACCAGTTCCATCTCTAATTTACACGCCTCAAGATTCTTCACTTCAACTTTGAGCTCTGAATCTGCCACCTAATCTGTCATCCGGTCAACATACTCCTCGCTGGCATCACTCCTCTGTATCTGTGAGAATTACTTCTCTAACTTCCCATACCAAGCAGCCATGAAAGTGAGCTCCACTTTGTACGACTGGAACAAGGGCTCGTAAATCCTAAATCCTTTTGGAGTAAAGATTTATGAAGGCTATAAAGAGGAGGCAAAGCCAAGCATACTATTTTTCTCGAATGCATTGCTATGTCGGGAGATTGAAAGGACACATTAGTGTACTCAATGCCTATTCTGTAGTGAATTTGAGGGTTATATCCTCCCCAAACTTACACCTGATGCAATGAAACTAGGTAACCAATTTTCCGGTGTGCTCTCTACTTTCTACTCCCTTATGCTCCAACTATGTTCAAACTCTTGGTTGGGTCCCACCTCTAATCAGACTCTGGAGACTTCTTAGGGTTTACAACTGATCAAATATGTTCTAAATAGAATGCATAAAGAATATTCTAGTTGTAATAAATTAAGATTCTATCAATAATTACAAATTGTTAAAAGGATTGAACAGATAGAAAATCTCAATTGAAAATCTTTTGGGTGTGTTTGGTGGTAGGTTTAAGGAGGGTTAAAATGAAATAAGTGAAAATAGTATTTGTTTGGGTGGTGGAATAAGGATAGGGTTAAGTATAAGGTTAAAATGATTGGTGTTTTGATGTGATGTTAGTGGATGTTTGTTTAATAATATAAGTAGGAGTGGAGAATGTTAGTAGGTATTTGTTTATTATTAAAAGTGAGAGTGGAGGGTATAGTGGATGTTTTTTTAATAGTAAAAGTGGGAGTGGAGAATGATTGATGTATTGATGTGATGTTTATGTTGAAATGATGGGAAAAACTTGAAAAACTTGGGATAACCCTTAACCTGGGTTAACCCCGCATCCAAACGGGACCTTAGGGTCTAACTTGGAAATTTGAGAATCTCAAAATATTATAAAGATTAAAAGAGTAATATAATTTAATAATTTCGTTATTTTTTCCTAAAAACAAGTTACTTTCTTTTCTAAAGATGAAGTGGATTTTATTTGTCCCTATTCCAAGAGGCAATTAGAGGAAATATTACATCTCATAATTAAAGCTCCGATACAACAATACTACAACAACAAGGCCTATAGTCTTTTACAAACAAGGAAAGTATAACAAAAAAGCTTCCAGAAAGTCTCTGTGAATAATCAGTGTAGAATAATGTAGGGAAAGCAAGAAAACTTTTCTTGTCTAACATAATTAGGTCTTGGATCCTCTCAAGAAGCAAGAGCTAGTTGAACCACCCTTAGCCCTGCAAATTCTTAGCTATTCCTTCCACTCCCCTCTAAAAAGGCTTCTCCTTGGGGGTTGTTATTCATTTTTCCTCTTTGGAATTCCATATAACTGCCACTAAAATATTTAACATTGCATATAAACCCTTATATTTGATATGTCTGTGGATTCTCTTATAATGTTGCTCATTTTCACACTTACTTCCCTCCATCAGTATAAGCATACAAAATAACTATCATAAGCTACCTTGTATTGCACGAGCTCAAACGAAATGAAATTCATGGTTGAGGTGATCAAAGGAAAAATTGAAATACTTGGAATATCAAGATATGAAGAAATTAAAGGAAATAATCTTCTTTTTACCATCCTACTAGAAATATCAAATTTCTTATTGGAGTTATGAGCATTTATAGAAAGGATATTTAACTTTGTTAGGCTGTATGTATAAAAATACAAACTCAAGATATCTATACAATATCAGCAGGAAGGTATACATAAAATTCACCCTTTCCTAAGTAGAAGTACATCACAACCCCTTTATTTCTCGCCAATTTTTCTAATTTTTAGTACTTAGATCGACACAACCATGAAACTTTAAGGTGTGATGTGATTCATGACAATCCCATCTAGGGCTATATACCCGAGTGTGGATCAATGGACGAACTGTCAGATTGGTCACTCCTGTGAGTAGATGAGGTGGCAAGCTACCACAATTCAATCATCAATCCTCATTTGACGATTTGGTAGCTTGCCACACCCTCCAATAGTCACATGGCATTCTTAGGTTGCGTCCTATGGGCTTGCTAATCCATGTGCTGAGCATTTGATTCAAGAGACATATTCCTGGGATGTGCCATGTTGACCACATTATTTTAGGAGATGACATTTGATTGGCGTATTTGAACATTGATTAACTTAGAAGAAGAGTATAAAAACTCAAAAAGTGCCACAAAAAGTAACGCAAGTACCGTCACGTGATGGGATCCACCATCATTTAAAAAGTGACACCACTTCTAAATCAAAATGCACCGGTGCAAAACCAAAACCTAAATTATTGGTTCATTTAGTTCAGAATCAAATTGCACTAGTGTAAAACCAAAAATCACCGATGCATTTTGGTTTTACACCTGTGCATTTTGATTCAGAAGTGGTGGTGGACCCCATCATGTCAAGGCTGTCAAAGGCAAGAGATGTTGAAAGGCGAGGGGAGTCCAAAACACCCAAGGCACTAAGTGCTTCCCTAAGAGCTCACTCGAAAAAAATGAGGCGCTAATACATGCGTGCGCATGTGCACACACACACAGTAACACAAATATGGTATGTTATGATTGCATAGCATATATATAATATACAAGATATATAAATGATTAGACAAGCACGCACAATACACATACATATGCGCATTGATATATATCATAGGTGTGTATACAGTTTCATACATTTACATATACACATATGTAAATGTACATATCCATATAAACACTAAAACAAGGTGTGATCCCCCACCTCTTCCCACGTGTCCCGACCTCACACCTCATCTCTCGCCCTCTCCTCCTCCCTCTCTCTCTCTCTTCCCTCTCCTCTCCACCGATTCCTCTCATCCGATTCTCTTTCAATATTTTATTCCTTTTTTTCTAGCTCTTTCGACATTTTATTCGATCAAATGGTGAAATTGCTCCCGTAGGGCATTACAATGCCCAACATGGAAGCACATTTGGATCATTAATATCAATGTCATCAATGTTTCCAACTACAGGAGGGAAAAAAAATAGAGAAGATGAATATTTAGTAGTACCATTTCATGTGATGCCTCAGAAGAACTCTCCTCTACCGTTAGTCGACTAAGGCTAACTTTGGTAGTGAGATCTATATCTATATCTATTTATATACTAAAAGAACGTGTGGAACCAATAATTTAGGTTGGGGATACAAAGTCAATAGAGATTATGCATATTATGATTAATCATCAAATTCAATGCAAACAAAAGTTAAATTATGGATAGAATTCCATTAGAAGAAACTTTTTGAATGTTTAGTCAAATCATATACTATGTTTAGATATCTGAAAGTTTCACAAACTCCCACAATGACGTGTGGGTACTATCCATTCTATCTAATATATTTTCTCCCATTTGCATTATGTCTCTCATTTTCATTTGAGACAATCTCTCTTTTTCATTTTTGTTCAAATAGGATTTCTTTTATTGCCATACCCTCTCATCAAAGATTAAATGATACGTAAAAATCTTACGTTGTTGGGTTATTGTAAAGTTTTCTTTCTTTAAATTATAAATATTATGCTATATAGTTCATAAGGATTCATATCTCTAAGAACTCACTTATCTATCACATAGTACAAAAAATTGAAGAACTTCTGGTTTTGTCCATTCTCCAATAAGTGAAAGCAAGTATATATATTTTAGATTATAATTTACAGATTTGCTAGATAAATAATCGATTTGCTTGACAAATAATTTTTAATCTTTTATATGGAAGTTATTCCATCTTCTTAACAAGAATAAGTATAATTTTTTCATTTAAAAAAAAAATCTCTAAAGAAGAGTTCTTCAACCCCAGGTGTTCAATATAATTTTTTGTCAAAAAGTAAACAAACGCATGTTTGCAACGTATTTTACAATGCACAAAGGGAGAGTGGTGATTTCAACTAATGTATTTTAATTTTTCACTGGTGGAAACCACTTTCCATATATGAAAAACTACTTTGTAAGTGAAAAATCACTTCCCAAAGGTGAAAAATCTCATTCCAAGCGAAAAATCATTTACCAACAATAGAAAGACAAATCACACCGGTGTATTTTGATTTTCAACTGGTTGAAAACTATTTCCGACCAGTATATTTTTGTTGAAAACTATTTCCGACCAGTTAAAAATTTATTTCTAACTGGTGTGTTTTGGCTTACTTGATTTTCAACTGATTGATTCTGATTTTCAACCGATCGATTCTGACCACACGTTGCAACGTACGTTTCCGTACTTGTGTCCTAATTTTTTGTGTCATTTTTATCCAAGGTGATGTCCATGGAGAATATGTTTGGTCATTTCTATTATTCCCTTATGATTCACTTGATGTAATGAATAATCTCTCCCCTCCTACCCATCATTTACACCTATGCACCACCAACCTCTCATAGTCTCATTTCCACTAGCAATCTATTTGCACCTCTACCTTATTCATTTATATCATATTCTTCTGACTCAAATTTTTAAGTAGGATAGTTTAGGGAGTATTATCCAAAATAACTTTCCTAAAGTCAAATTTAAACTATATCAAAATAGCCAATACATAAACTACTAGCGATCATAAGTATGCATAAGTATGGAAATGCATATTCAAATAAATTTTCAACTAAAATAGTGATGGTTTATCAAATTGATAAAAGAAAAATATTCTTGCACTTTAAGTACTTCTAAATTCTTTTTAAACATCAAAGTATAAATTTTGAAAAGAGATTTTTCTACCAAATAAAATACTTTTTTAGATATAAGTAAATACTTTTGTGCAAATATAAAATTCAAAAGATATTTATTTATAATTATATTAAAACACTAAATTATTTAAAATATCTTCTCCCATGTTAATAATATTTCCAAAATTAGAAAATTATAACACATCGCGCAACATGTTAATCAACTAGTTATATTTATATGCTATACTTATGCACGTGTGTGTATGTACATGTATATTTGTATGTATAAGTTGACATGTACATACATACAAAAACATACAAAATATATGTGTATATTTGTATGTATATAGCTATTTAAGCACATGTATATGTATATATCTATGCATATGTGCTCACACATATACATATGTGTGTTTAACTAAGAGAGAGTACTCAATAATTAGGTGAAAAAAATTAAACCCTTAAAAGTATTTTAAAAAATGAAAAACCAGCAAACTTGGTTCTAGTGCTCACCCGGAACGCCTAACGCCTTGGCCCAAGCACTCACCTAGGCAACACCTCAGGCAAATCAGACGAGGCGAGCCTTGTCGAGGCACTAGGACCTCGCCTCGCCTCACCTCAACCTAGCACCTAGGCAAGCGCCTTGACAGCACTGCATCACGTGATAGTACTTGCATTACTTTTCACATTGCTTTTTGAGTTTCTTTACAAGTTGCCATTGAATTATATTTTTAGAGCAAATTTAAGGGTTAACCCTCATATCTTACAAAAAAAAAAATAATGGTGATGGAATTGGAACTTGTCATCAACATCCAAGAACTAGTTAAATAAATTACGTCTCCTAAGACTTCTTGCACTAAACATGATTAGACATGCATAAGTTTCAAATTAACTCTAAGAGTCTCATAAAGAAAATATTAAGAAGCACATTTTCATTGCAATTGAGAAATCACATCCTAATGAGAAGAGGTTCCAACCAGGCATTGAGATTTCCAATCCACCCAGGGAGAAAAGAAAATAGAATTCTATTAGACTCAAAATCCTAAGTCTCTTTATACATAGAAGACCTTTAAGGTAAATTACATAAGCAACCCTCAGACTTCCATAAAATAATACATGCATCCTTACATATACATAATAATACTAATATTCCCCCTCAAGCTAAAGCATATATATCTACCATGCCCAACTTAAAACAAAGAAATTCATGATGCTTTCAAGGTAATGCCTTAGTGAATACGTCACTTACTGCTCTGATGTAGTAATAAGGGTGCATATCTTACCAGAGGTCACCATGTCCCACACAAAATGACAGTCCACTTCAATATGTTTAGTACGTTTAAGAAACATTGGATTAAAGGCAATAAACATAGCCAATCTGTTGTCATAGAATATTGGAACAAGTCTCTCAACTTCAATTCCCAAATTCCCCAGGAAGTTAATAAGCCACATAATCTCACAACTGGCATGTGCCATTGCCTAATACTCTGCCTTAGCACTAAATCTGGACACCGCTGCTTGCTTTTTACTCTTTCATATTACCAAATTCCCCCTAAGAAAGGTAGCGTAACTACTGGTAGACCGTCTGTCCTTTGGACTCCCTATGTAATCAGCATCAAAATACGCATGTACATCTAAATGACTATTGTTCTTTATGTAAAGTCCTTTTCCTGGACTTCTTTTAAGATACCTAAGGATAAGACATACAACATTCTAATGACTATACCTTGGGTTCTCCATATGCCAGCTAGTCCTATTAACTACATAAATGATATCAGGTTTAGTAACTGTAACATACAAAAGTTTCCCAACAATGCTCCTGTACCTACCTTTGTCCTCAAACAATGGATCATCCTGTTGTGGCAATTGACACAATGGCTTTGCAGGTACCATAAATGGGTGCACCAAGTAGTCCAGTTTCACCAAGAAGTTCATGCAAATACTTTCTCTGGGAAAGGAACATTCCTTTGGAGTTTCTGGCAACCTCAATGCCCAAGAAATAACACAATTTTCCAAGATCTTTGGTTACAAAAATGCTTTGTAAGTATGCCTTTGTTTCTTGAATCCCCTGACTGTCATCCCCTATTAGCAGCATATCATCAACATATTCAGCAAGAATAGTAATTCCAGAGTCCTTTCGTCTAATAAAAATAGAATGATCAATGTGGACCTACAAAAACTAATCTCTTGTACTGCAACATTGAGCCTCTCAAATCAGGCTCGAGAGCTCTACTTTAAGCCATAAATAGCGTTCCTGAGCCTACACACCTGCCCCCCCCAACCACAACCTGATCATTGGGACATATAAACTTTCTCTTGCATATCACCATATAAACAAGAATTTTTCACATCTAGTTGATACACTTGCCAATATTTATTTACCGCAATAGAGAGTAACCCTGACAGAGCTTAGATGTGCCACTAAGGAAACGTATCGAAGTAATCTACCCCATAAGTTTGGGTATAACCCTTCGCCACAAGTCCAACTTTCAACTTCTCAATAGTGTCATTCAGGTGATACTTCACAGTAAAAACCCATATGCAATCCACAACCTTCGCTCCAAGTGGAAAATGTGTCAAGTCCCACGTACCATGAGACATAAGTGCATCCATCTCATCCTGCATAACCTGTCTCTAGCCAGGATCTCGAAGAGCCTCATTGTGGTGCCTAGGAACCACCATAGCTGCAAGTGTTGTAGTAAAACTTTGCAAGTCCATACTAAGGTGATCAGTAGCAATATGTCTCATCGGCTTTCTCAAAGCAATAGGAAGCTCATCTTGCTGTTGTGGTGGATCATCCGAATCTAATGATGGTAAGGGGATGTGAGTTTCCTCCTAAAGTTCCACCTACATGATAAGTAAAGGGACTAGAATAGAACTATGACGACACTCATAAGTCTACGAAAACCAATCAAGGCTAGACCCCTCATGAACGAAATAGGGATTCCTCTCAATAAAGGAGACATCTACAGACATAGTATCGTCTCCCAATTGGATCAAAGCATCGGTACCCCTTCTGGGTTCTGAAATAACACACGAAAACACGCTTAACAGACCAGAGAGACAATTTGTCAGGGATCCCAAAGAGGTAAACAAAACATGTGGACCCAAAATTCTATAGTAGCAAGGTTTGCAGAGCTACTAGTCATAGCCAGAGATGCAATAGGGTCTAAGGTAACAAGCTGATGCAAAAGAGTCATAAGATGGGCATAGTCATCCATCGTTAGCGTGGGAGCAAGAGATGACATAAGAACAAAAATAGAGTTAGTGGAGGAAGCCAACTCCCCCTCAACCACCGCAATAGGAACTGAGCGATTCCTTGAATAACCAAACTTGTCCCAACACTTCTCCGAGGGGTCATTAGTCCTTTGGCAATGGACACATGATTCATAGACACAACCTCGTCCATGTCTACAACCACCTCCATAACTATGACCCCCTAAAAATCCACCTATGCCTCCAAATGTAGCAAAGGTGGACACCTCAGTGTTCAATGTCGTAGAGACAACCAAAGGATGACTAGTATCCATGGATATCTTCTGCAGGCGTCCATATACAGTCTCCAAATCAAGCATAATCTCAAGAGCCAGAATGCTCTCACGAGCAAATGAGAACTAAAGATTCAACCCATCCAAGAATCTGTAGACTTGCTATGTCTGTCTCTGGCTGGTCTGAGTGTCACAACAGGAAGGCTAAAATACATCAGGCTCTTCAAAGAGCCCTTCCATCATAGTATAATAATCGATCAGAGTCCTTTCTCCTTGAGACATGAACCATATACGGCAATGTATATCTAAAAGATGAACATGGTTGGATTTCTGAGAATATTTCTTGAACAAGCTCTCCCATATATCGTTTGCTATCTTATATAACAAGTTTGAGGCTATCTGACGCTCCACACTATTTATTATCCATTTCATCACCAAATAATTATCATACTCCCAGTTTTTGAAATCCTTATGAGTTGACTTAAGGGAATCACTAGTAAGAATAGGAATCTTCTTGTGGCCACTCACAAATATTTTAAACGCCTGCAACCATAACAAATAATTCTAAGATCCATTCAGCTTAATAGTAGTCCCTTCGATCATTAGGGAAGCCAAAGTAGCAAGGTTCAAAACGTCGATTTCGACGCTGTTTCGATAAATTTCCAAGTGCGCATTTCGCTGACATGCCAAAAGCATGTCGCTGCATGCCGACAAAAATGGCAGAAGTAGTTAAAATAATTAGAATTTTAAAAATAACTATTTTAATGGATAAATATTAACATTTAAGCTCTAAATCCTATCTTTTACTTCATATGCAATATGTCGATACATAACCAGTGCAGCAGCAGCAGGAGCAGCAGCATGTCGATAGCATGCCGACCTTACCGGCAGCATGCCGACGGTTTCGCTGATATGCCAACGAAACACCTGAGTTTCAACAACTTGAACATGTCGACATGGTTTATATTCAAAAACTGCCATTTCGGTGACATGCCAATGGCATTTAAATCACTACGAAGTAGTCATCGACTTGACTTCGATAGATTCGGCCAATGTAGAAGCCATGATTGTAACCAAACAAATGCAAAAAGCACTAAATCAGATCTGATATATGAGAAGCACCAAATCAGATCATTTATCAAATCTTAGATCTAAGGGTGAGAGCAGCAGAACTCACTCTATGGGTTATGGGAAGCACCAACCCTAACCCAAGATGACCAAGAATAACCAGAGCCACCTTCGAAAGTCATCTAGATCATGATTCTTTCGATCAATGGAGATGCAGCCCCCCTACAAGAGGGTAGGACACCCCCCAAGACAGCACCACAAGGAGCACATCGCCTCCCAGATGGCATTGGCAACGCTTATGGACCGCTGGCGACGCTGCTGACTGCAGATGGTGCCCAACAGCGTTGCTGGGTTGTTGGTGGCACTGCTGGGTGGTTCCTGGCAACGCTACTAGGGCTACTCTAAGATGCAGACCAAAGAGGAGAAGTGATTGATGAGAAGGTTTATTTGGTAGGAAAGATAGCAAAGCACAAAGGATCTAGGATCCACCCTGCTCTGATACCAAGTTGAGAGAGGAGAAACTAGAATTCTATTAGACTCAAAATCCTAGATCTCTTTATATAGAGAGGACCTTAGGGTAAATTACATGAGCAGCCCTCATACTTCCAAAAAGTAACACATACACCCTTACATATACATAATAATAATACTAACACACACAATCTATTCCAAATCTAAAAGGTCCCTTAAGTCTTTGTTGTCACAATGGGCCCTTGGCATTGTCCATCCTTTTCATTATACCACCATTAAGGCTTCAGCAAGGAAGAGGGCTATTTAACAACCTCGAACCCAACTTTTGAGTTCATGAATGGACTCCTTGCATTAAAACGAACTTGATGGTACCTACTTGCATTAATCAGGGTTCGATCGTATCCTTCATTTGGAATAAAGTGAAAATATGCATAGGCTTCGCTTTCTTAACATGGACCTCAAATCTACAATCCAAGTGTGGTTTTGGATCCCTCCTATTATGAAAATTCCAACAATAGCTGCTGTGCATGGATAAGACCCCAAATGTGAGAAACATACTAAGACTTATGCACAATTTGTTTACGAGTTTTCTAGGTGCAAATAGCTATGGTTTTTGGTTCTGAGAATTGCATTAGAATCTTCTCACTATTTTGAGTCCAATGGCACTCGTTACACGAAAAATGGTCCAAAGAGCACCAGGTATGGGATTCAGTTTATGTAAAGGGCTCAACAAGCACCCTCAACGTGATCCAAGTACTCCAAGATGACTCTTAGTGTCCCTGTTCTTTTCTTAAGGGAAAGGGGTAAAGGATGTAAACCATTCTTCTTACTATTTCAGTTTTTCATCTTTTCCCTTAACATAATTGACAGCAAAATGAGCATATCACTGACAAACTTTTGACAATAGCAACTTCTTATGTTCAGGTAATTAATCAACTCAAATAAGATCTGTTTCCTTCTTTTTATGGAAGGAACTCTACTGAGATCTTCTCGCAACTACTTCCCCAAAACTCAGCATGAACGACTATCATCTCGCTATTATTATTTACTCAAACTTTTAAAAGGCCAATGGTTCTAATCTAATCTAAGCATGTCAGCCATGTACAACTAAAAGCTTCAATCAACACAGTTACCCAAATGCATTTACCTAGAGTGCTGTACCTGAGAGAGGCTAAGGCAATCATCAACACAAGGCAACCACATCCACGAGCATGCCATCTTAAATGCAGCAAAGGTCTTTCCTTAATTTTGAATTTATCATGATAAGCGCTTGCTTTCAAAAATGCAACATAAGCAGGAACTCGAAGCCACAACAAATCCTCCATGAAATTCCAAGCACTAGAATCTGTTTCCTTCCAAATGCACAATTGGCAATATATCTCACTAATACCCTCAAGTCTGAATGTACAAACAGATTCTGGATAACCAATGCTAAATCTTATCATTTTGGTAATGAAGAAATGTAAAGCAAGGAATAATTGCTTGAACACAACATGAACCATTCATGAGGAACACATGACAATTCTTGTAGGCTGAAACATAAAAAGTTGTACTTCCACCAACTTGCCATTTGAAGAATGATAGAGGAGGCTTCCACCAACTTTTTATTTTAACATTCACCAACTTAGGATGACTGAAACATAAAAGGTTAAGAATAAACAAAAGAAATGTTCTTTCTTTTTGTAAGCAAGTTGTTATACTTCCACCAACAAAAAAATTCATGGCCATAAAATCTACAAGGAATGCATCTTCCCAGGATGTTTGAGCCTATAAGGCTCAACTGAAACACTAGCAATGTTTATTTATTGGTAAGGATAAATCACCACTCACTTCCATCTAATCATTTGAAGTGCCCATGAAAATCAATGTCACCGAGAACAACTTCCCTAACACACATCAAATATTTACCAATATTACAATGCGATGTTATTACTTGCTAATGCTTTCCCAAACTAGACCTCCTTTGTGACACATGAACTAGACCTTTTACTTGCATTCCTACCTTCTGCCATGGTAAAGGTTCTTGCAAAAGCCTGTTTTCAGAAGGATTAAGCCCTGGAATACTATGTCTCAATGCTAGTACAAGGAAAAGCACTTTCCAAGTGATTTTTTGAGGTCCTACTGGTTCCAGTCTTTAAGAAAGTCATGGATTCAGAGTGATCCCATCTCTATATAAAGTGTAGAGGCCACAGGCAGAGTTTTCCTAGCACAGTTAAGAGCCATGATGAAGTTGCCATAGATCATTGCTGCAACATAATATCACCAAATATATTTTCTTCTAATTTGAGAAATGACAGACAAACAGGTCAGAATAAGAGAACTTTAATAGGTGTCCTTCTGATGCAAAAGAAAGTGGGAAAAGAAAAGCCAATTTCCAAATATCTTCCAGAAATAAGAATATTTTCACAACTGTTTTGTTATGACAGAGAATTATTTTCCTAGATCTCATGCTTGTCACTTTCAAAGATTTCCACAAGGATCATAATGCCAGGTGTTACAACTGCAGGAATGAATCAATTAAACTAAGAATGATAAGAGTACTTGTTCTACATCAAATTCAATCAACCCTCATTAGATTTCACATCCTGCAGTAATCTATTCAACATTTGCAGTTGATATTCATCCTTTGCAGATGCAAATCTGAAATATTGCACTAGCTTCCAGAAAACTAAGGGTGAGAAAATTCAACCATTTACTTAGAATCAAATTACCATACCAGAGAATGATTTACACCAAGTCCATTGCAAGTAAGAATCATTCCCTTGAATCTGGAGAGATATTCATATTCCTGTGTCCAAAAACCAAGTTATTTAGGAAATAGAGAAGAGTGTTAGTCAAATGCTGGCAACCGACAAGATTAAGAATTCAGTGGACAAAAATCAATGATGGAAACAGAATAAAAAACTCACCCTCAGAGTGTATCTATCGATCTGATAACTGCTACATATGTCATATTCAATGCGCTTATCTGGGTTGCTCAGTACTACAGTATTCCAATTAGTAATAGGAAAGCTGGCCTCAATTTTCACATGAAGAAATAATTACAGTAATGTTTCCGGATAAAAAAGAAAAGAAAAGAAAAAGAGATAATTACAGTAGGGGCAAACTCTTCAAAATATGGGTGGTCACTCTAAGAGGCAAAATATTTTTTCTTTTGCTCTGATACACCATGGGTAGTGGATTTTCCATGTTCACAATCAGCAGTTTTCACTTAGTCCCAAGCAATATAACTCTATTGCTGATACAAGGAAAAAGATGTAAAAGAATGCACACCTCCACATCAGTAAGTCTAGAGTACAAGAAGCATACTTTCTTAAATATTAATTGACAACCCTCAGTCTACCGTACTAACTTACCTTCATAAGCTTCATTAATTTCCAGAAACCTTGCAGTCATGGTATCACTGACCTTGTATCTGTCAGGATGCCATCTCTGTTTCAGTGTTAAAAAAGCAATTTTATTCAAATGAATACCAATTGGGGAAGATCTTACATGTGCCAATCTTCTATAACTTGATTTGATATCCTCGTCAGTTGCGTCATAACTGACCTCCAAGATTTTGTAGTAACCCTACTTGTTTAGAAGTAAAAAATTTAGATTCTGGCAAACTTCTTTCAGAAAAGTAAGTGTTGCACTTGATAGCAAAATCAGAGATGGAAAAATATGATATCACAGAACAACCTGGCTTTGTGTGGGCTGCCCAAAAATGTCCTTCTCCGACCTCTATGATCAAGACGGTAAAAAACAGATGTCTCCAGGGAAGTGATCTTCTCCCTCAGCAACAGAAGCAATTGGCTTCAAAAGGATATCAAGCAGTTTTGTATACACCTGGTTTTTTATAAACAACAAAGTTTTCACTCAGGATAACCTCCAAATGAGGGGGCACCCATCTAGCCAGGGTATGATGTCCTCTTTGTTTGGCTGATATGGAACCTACTGACTATTCTATAAATTCTTGCTTATGATCAAAAAAGTCCTATGGAATTTCTTCACGTTGAATCCTTCCCAAAACAATATACTGTCCACAGCGCAAAATAGCAAAGATTAAAAAAAAAGAAAAGGGCAACCTTAATTCTATCATTCAATAGAATCGTAGTTGCAACCTCTGTCCAATCCAATTCTTCTGGAAAGAAAGATGAAAACTCATCTGTAAGGACAAAAAGTGTCAGCACCACCAAACTAACAAGAACAATTCACAATTTGCTTTCCAATTTTTTCAAGCAAGATCTCTTCAGAATTCTTCCAAACTGATTACTAGTCAATTTTCATATTCAATTCACAGGTCTCTCACCAACAAGTTTGCAACAGTAAACATCACGAAGGACTGAAGTCTCCACAGATAGCACAAGACTTCTTCAGCACTTGCATCACAAACATCAGTCCCTCGTCTGGCTCACCATCGCCACAGTGAACTCTATCTACATGGCCTACAATGGTCCCATTTGATTTTCTCATGCCTCTTTGGAACTTCTGTTGTAAGGGTTGGTCAGTAGCCTACTACCAATCTTACGGAACGAATACTAATCTTCGGCTCAAAGAGGAGAAGAAGAAGAAAAGAAAAAAAAGGAAGCATTCTCAAAATCTTCACCTATACCAGTCAAAGCAACACCAACTTGACGGTTCCTAAACTTGGAAAACTTCAACCAACTCCCGGCCTCACACATATCATTTTCATCATTTTGCAACCATCGACTCGTAAATCTCCAGCATTGTTCAAAGCACTAGCATTGATTGTTAACAAAACAAGCAAGCCAGGCAATTACAGTCCCAATCCAGCGCCAAATTCCAAGAGCACCACTAAGGATATATATGCCACCGCATTTTGTTAGGCAGGTTAAGGGGGTTTAGTGGACTTAACCCCTGTTTGACCCCACTGAACCCACCTTCCACTTACACTGGGTTAAGGAAAACTTAACCTGGGATAAGGTTATTCCACTCCTCCCGTGGAATAACTTTAACCCATCAAATCTCCCAAACAAGTTAACTCACTTATTCCACTCCTTCTCAAACAAGCATTATTATTGATCTCCAGAAACAAATGAAGGGTGTCAGTCCCTTTATACAGAGAGGGTTATCAATGATGAAAAGGGATAAAAGGGTTTTCTAATAAACTTATCCTAATTATTTTCCTGCATTTTAACACAACCAGAGGCATCCACCACTGTGAACGAAACCGTCTTATCCACCAACAAACGACGTACTCGTTAGCGTCTTCTAAAATTCCTGCTTACAACAACTTCAGAACAACAGCGACGACGACGAGAAAAGCAGTACGCGAAACGAGGCTCGGGTTCTCCACCGCCGCCTCTGCTGCTACTGCTCCCCATCGTCGTCGTCCCCATAGGCGCGGAAGCGGTAGCGCTCCTCGTAGGGGGCGTTGAAGAAGAGGTCGGCCTCGAACCACTTGGGGTACCGGACGAGGTCTCCCTCGACGAACCTGAGGTAGCGGTCGTTGGACTTGGCGCCGTGGGGGACCACGCGGACCTCCCCCTTGGTCACGTACACCTGCTGGTCCACGTGCCAGTCCCAGGGCAACCGGCACCTGCCCCCGGTCTTCCACACCGACCACGTGTCCACCCCGAGCTGCTCCAAACGCTCCTTCGAGACGCCCCTCTCCACCCGCACGTTGTAGATCTCCTCCAGCGACCTCTCGGGCCCACCGATCACCGCGACCACGACGCCCCCGAGACGTCCTCGCCTTCGAGGAGGAGGAGGAGGAGGAAGGAACCCGAGGCGGTGGCGGGGGACGGTGGAGGAGGAAGGTGGGGGCCGTCGGAAAATGGAGGTGGGGAAGGGGAGAGAGCCGGCGGCGGCCATTGCTGCCGACGCCGTTGCTGGTGGTGGGTTTTAGGAGGGAACTACTGGAGAGCTTTGTGCGCCGGGCGGCACCTTATCTAGTCGAAGGGTGTTGGGTGTGTGTGTGTGTCAACTGCGTCGGGCCGTATCACTTAACCCAGCACTTAACGGCGCGACCTGACAAGAGAAAAGGTCCTCAGTGCTGGACCCAAGATACTAATCCGACAAAGAACCAATGGATCCAGCCTATGCATAACCGTTGCCGCTTTCTAACTGAGATGTTCATTGGATTTTATTTTATTATGGGATAATTTGATAGGATGTATATTATGGAGTGGGAGAGACTCCAAAGATTTCTTCAAGGTGAGGAGAAATATACGATTTCAATTGCGACCGCTACCAAATAGGTTGCTAAGGGATCCTCTACAACTCTTAGCAATTCAACAGAAGAAGATACAAGTCAGTTCATAAACGTGGATGACGAGGGCTATCGATGGGGCAACTAGTTGCACATCTATCTTTGATAAGTCTTCACTCATCACAGAGGTTTAACTTGAGGGGGAGTGTGAAATTCCATAAATCAGGCCATGTGGAAAAGCCGCGTGGTGTGTGTGCATGTAGGTGACTTTAGAGTGAAAGCCAAGTAATTTTGTGCCTCTCGTGGAAATTCTATTTTTAGTTAAGAGTTGATTTGTTTGGTTTAGAAAAAAAGTCTAGAGTCTTAATTTAGGAAAAGAAAAAAGAAGTTGTTTGATCAACTCGTCCTATATAAAGAGAAATCCCTTTCAAATGGCACCAAGGGATTGGCTTAATGATATAAACCCTCATATGTATCTAAGAGGTCATGGGATCAAATCACATGCTTACCATATTTACCTTCTCAAAAAAATCAAAAACAAAAATATGAAATCCCTTTCAAAAAAATAATAGGGCTTTTCTAAAATTTTGTATTCAACTTATCAAATCTATGTTGAACAAGTCAAAAAGCAAGGAATTATTATAAAAGAAACTCTTAGGACAATATATAAACACAACCTACTCTTTTCTTGAGTAATGTCCTAGTTAATAATAGCAAAAACAAATCATCTATTCCAGATAATAACCCAAATTTAAAAAATATTCCTTCACAATAGAGATTGATACAACTTGATCCAAAAATGGGGCTCAAATGCTAAGTGTAGAAATAGGATTCAGATACTAAGTGTAGTTTGCAAGCCATCCTACATTACATACTTAAGATAGCATACAAATATGTCTGAGAAATAGTACCCTCTAATTCTATAGTAGTGAATTGAACTGTAGAGGCTTGATTTGAAGCATTGAGGCTCTTAAAAATGCTGGAGTCCTGCACCAAGATACCAATAGGTATTTAGGATAGGAAACAGGTAAAATATGTCTGTCAGAAAGAAAAATTTTTATTTAAGTACAAAGAAAGTTTCCCAAAATGTAGGATCTCATGAGAGTATATTTCCCTTTGCTCAGTTTCTATCGATCTTCTTACTTTTCTAAACAAATTCCCTCTTTCCAATCTAGGTATTGCATGAGCAAACCTCATATTGGATTCTTCCTTGAGTAAATAGCACACAAAACGATATAGCTAAATAAGGTATTTGACCTCTACACCGTGAAAAGTTCCCCCAATATTGTAATAAGTGCACAAAAAGAAAACAAAGAAAAAATCACATACCATCATAAGTACATTGTATTCTAAACCAAAACAAGAGTGAAAGTAAGAAAAGGAAAGATACCTTAATAACAATCATGTTCAGAAGCTCAAAGCCCAAAAAGATAGCAAATAGTGGAAAATAATCTCCGGCATCATTTTTCTCCAAGACTGTCTACAAGAGAAGAAAAAAAAATTAAATTGGTGAGCATAGGAATCTCTGATTCTAATTTCTCTAACATTGGTCATTCCAAATTTTATATTTTATTGCAGCAATCTATATTCACATTCATGATAAACAATGATCCAAAGAAATAGGCTCTTGGGATTCAACCAGAAAAAATGAAATCAATACTGCTCTTTTCTACCATCATACATCATGAGATAAGCACCTCAAAAATCCATTGTGCGGTCTCATAATATTTTCCCTTTTTTGCCCACCCACAAGTGAACAGCACAAAAAATGACCCTTCCCAAGGGTCTTTCGGGAATTTTTCTAAATCTTAGGGGTGTAGATGCAATTTTAAACCCCCTTGGTTTAAATTGTGAGCTCTGCAGGGAAATAGGAAACCTTATGGGGGCAACCCCGCAACTTTCCCTCTCCTTTTCTGCCATCACCCACGCACACACACACTCACCCAAACCCTAACCCTCTCCTTTATAACACCCCCTCACCCCTCCACTTTCTCCACACCACCTCCACCTCCACTTGTCCACCACCTTGCCACCGACAAGCATCTTCTCCGCCATCCCCTTGCAGCCGTGAGTGAGGGAGAAGGAGAGGGGAGGTGCACGGAGGAGAGGGAGAGAGAGAGAGAGAGCGTGGATGAGGGAGAGGGAGAGCATGGGTGAGGGAAGGAGAGTGGAGGAGAAGGAGAAGAGAGGAGCTCGGAGGAGCTCAAGAGAATGGGTGGCGAGTGCAGTTGGACGAGCTGAAGGAGCACGAAGGACTCCCTCCATTCGCCTCACCACCGCCACCGCCGTCCATCACCTTCCCGTTCTCCCCTCGCAGCCGTGCATGGGAGAGGAGGAGAGGGAAGCCGGAGGAAGGGCGTGAAGGGGAGGAAGAGAGAGCGTGGAAGAGGGAGAGCAGCAGGGAGAGGAGCTGCTACAGCTCCATGGGTAGAGAGGAGGTGCTCGCGAGAAGAGCTTCGCGAGGAAGCTATGCGCGAGGACATTTCCGCAGTATCAGACGTCTGCAACCTCTATCAGACGTCTGAAGGAGCCGCAGGACGTCCCGAGTTGACACCGGACGTCTGATAAGACATAGGGTGCCGAGGTACATACCCTGCATAAGCCTGCATGCATGTACGTTAATGTTATGTGTCACATTTTTAACCTACACATGCATGCGCAGGTACGAGGCGTTGGAAAGGCACGTGGCGCACCCTTCGAGGCACTTTAGGATGTCTGGTGTAACGACCCGATTCCCGAGTCCCTAAGAGACACGAGAATCGGACCGACTCGACTAATCCCAAGACCTAATCGTCCAACGAGGAAGTAACCAAAAGAGCAGTAAAATAAACCACATTCAGCATGAATATAACTAACAGTAAGGAAATACAGCAGTAAGGAAAGAAGCCACTACAGTATATACCACCACAACAGTAGAACAACATTCATAACATAATATGAACTGCAAGTAAAGAAAAGTACAGCGGTAACAAGAACTACTCACTATAATGGAACAAAAAGAGATACAAGAGAACAGTGGTAACTCTACTGGACCCTACTTGGCCCAGCGTCCTCTGCAGCCGCTGACCCTTGCTGCTCAACACCTGGTCCTGAAAGGTAACGAGTGTAACACGTCAGCAAAACGCTGAGTAGAGTGGCAACTAAAACTAAAGAAACAGTAGAGTGTACAGTAGCTGTTATGTTCTGTTACTTTCTTTATTTACGTCTTTCAATTGTCTCACAATTTCATTTATTTCTCAGATCCTTTACTTGATCTCGAATGTTCCTCTTGGGAACGATCTTGATTGCAGTATTTTCCAAAAAGTAGAAGTAGCACGTGGTGCTCTCCTGGCCGGGAGAGTCCCCCGTGGTGATCCTACTCTCAGTCAACCACCCCAAGGTCACGGACAGACGTAACAGTGACTACGGCACGCGCGATAAACGTACAAGTAGCTAACCCGCACTGGCACGCGGTCAATCGTTTCCGTTAACGGGTGCGCCCAAAGCACAGCACGGAACCAGTACAGGGCAGAGCCCTCTCAGTAACAGGGGTCCAACCCCTCCACAGTAACCAAACAGGGGCCTTGCCCCTCCACAGTCCGCGCACCCTCGCCTGACTACCCTGGTTTGCCCCAGTGGGCCTAACAAGTCGGTGTAGGAGGCTAGCAAAACCCTGGGGCTTGTGGGGTAGCTAGTGCCCTCCCTACACTAGTAGCTCTCCTCGGTACTACGTACGCGAGAGCCAGCAAGTTGATACAAAGTGGTCAGTCCTAACCCTGGGTCCCTGGGGCGGCTGGCTCCGCTCTTCACTAAACAGGTACAGGTACTTCCCTTGGTACTACGTACCCAAGAGACAGCACACTACCACGTCTTTCTTTCTCAATTCCATTCCTTTCTCTTTCCAGGAGTTCCACTCCTAATTCCCCGTAGGGTTCCAGCTCTTTTAACTCAGAACATCTAGGTTTCACTTTCCAGTTTCACGTTCTTACAATCCATGTTCTCAATCACGTTTATTTATTCATAACGGGCAGCTGTTAATTCAGTTTACAGGCAGCTATTTGTTCCTTTCCATTTTTCCAAGACTGCAGTATTCATATATTCCACTAGTTTTCCAGTCCTAGGATTCATGCCATATCCTAGGATCTATCATATAATCTAGTTTTCCAACCATAGGATTCATGCAACACCTAGGATCTATCATTCAATCTATTTCTCATTCCTAGGATTCATGCAATGTCCTAGATTCTATTTATGGTTCCATAATTTAACAGATTATACTAATAAACTTAAAAGCCACTCTACCAATTACAACAGGAGTACTGGAGTGTGGTCGGGAATCCCGCATGCCTCCGCAACCCCCGAGACTGTAACGAAACGGGGTCTTATCACAAGGATCAAACACAAGGAGTTTCTCAAAACAGTATATAGCTACTGTAGACGGGTAGAGGATTTAATTCCGAAAAGAACGCAACTCGAAACGCAGAACACGGACTCCGAACGGGCCCTAAACGGGTCGAAAACGACGAAACAGTGCAAAATCAGACGTCTGGAACCTCTTCCAGACGTCTTAAAAAGTGGATCAGAGGTTACCTCTACTCTGCGTGGTCTCTCAGACGTCCAGAAGCCTGCGGGGGCGTCTGGCCTAGTTCCTAGATGTCCGATGGTCACCCCGGATGTCTGGAAGTCACTCCCGTCGTCCGGCACTGCAGTCGGACGTCTGATTCGCGCTGGATGGCGAATCCGAACCTGCGCGTACCCATTTCCTCTCTCTCTCAGTACGGTCAGTCGAAGAAGAGGAAGAAAGACGGAAATAACTCACCTTTCAGACGTCTGGACAGTCCTCCAGACGTCCTCCTCGCCGTCTGGTTGGAAGCCCAAACGTCTGATTCTGGAGAAAATTCCAGAATCAGGGCGCGACTCGCCCTCCGCTCGCGACGCACGGCCGCGCCTCGTCCACCTGCTGCTCGAGCTGCAGCAGGCCTCCCGCGTCACCCCGGACGTCTGCTGCTCCCCCCGCCGGTCGGCTCTAGTAGCCCCGGCAAGCTCGCCCTCCGGCCGAGCGCCTCCTCTCTCACGCAGCACCTCCTCCCACGCTCACCGCGGCTGTCGCTGCCGCCGCTCACTCGCGCTCGCTCTCACGCACCAACTGGAAGGAGAAGAGGAAGGGGGCGGAGGTGATGAGAGTGAGGGAGAGGGCGTGGCGTTTTAAAGCCTCGCGGGGAGGAGAGAGAGCGGACAGAGGGCGCAGCCTACGGCCGCAGGAGAGAGGGAAAAAGAGAGAGAGAGAGATGCGCTCGCAGGTTTGCGCGCTCAGGCGCGTAGACGAAACCGCGCGTGTCGAAAAAACCGAATCCCAGACGTCTAGAAGGGGTTCCAGACGTCCTAAAAGATGTCTGAAGCCGCACGTTCGTAACATCTGGAGACCATGTCAGACGTCTAACTGCTCTTCCAGACGACTAGGAGAGGTGTCAGACGTCTGGAAGCTCCCTCAGACGGCTGCGAAGGGGTTCAGACATCTAAAAAAATTGCAAGAAAGCAAGGTGATTTTGGTCAGAATGTGTGTTTTTTGCCAGTTCAAGGCCCAAACAGAGTCGATTTTATGCAAACGAAGTATCGTTAATTTCTGTTCGAAATTATCTACGTGTTAGTGTCGCACCTATTCTATTTGGAACTCATTTAACATGATTGCTCAATGTTATGTCTCCAGTCCGTGGTATATACGGGACCCACGAAGACGTTGGGATCTACCGTACAAGCCCCCTTTTCACCCGAATACCCTGATAGAGTGGTTTTCTTTAATACTATTAATTAAATGATTAAAGTGCATGCTATATTAAAATAATCTGATTAAACCCTAGGATATGAAATGAATCCTAGGGCTGAAAAGGATGAATATACATCACTTGAACCACGCTGGTATACTCTAAAATGCATGTTAAAGTCTTTTACTGCTAGCAACTAAATAATTAAGTGATGTGGTGATTTCTTAATTTATTAAATCACGAGTTGCCTGTTATATGATTAAGAATCAGAATGTGAATGGTGATGTGTCGTATATAAAATGAGATGAGTACAATGCATGAACCCTATGAGGAAATAGGAAAGGAACTCAAGTACATTGACACAAATATCGGACATATGATGGAACATGTTGCCTATGAGCTGGTTGGTTGTGTGGAGTTGGGTATGAAAAGTAAGCTGGCCCTCGTGTACGTTGTACCGAGGAGAGCTACTATCACTTTAGTATAGGGGGAGCAAGCCGCCCCTTGGGTTGGGACCTAGGGTTAGGATTGGCCCCCTACACCAACTCTGTTAAGCCCACTGGGCAAATCGGGATAGTCGGGTGAGGGTACGCAGACTGTTGAGGGGTGTGGCCCCTGTTCTATTATGTGCTGTACGTTTGGGCGTACCCATTAGCGGAAATGACTGACAACATACCAGTGCGGGGTAGCTACCCATACGCTTATTGCGTGTACCGTAGTCACAGCTACGTTGCGACCATGACCTCGTGATGGTAGACCGGGTGCAGGATACCACGGGATACTCTCTCAGCCAAGAGAGTGCCACGTGTACATCCTGCATCGCGGGAAAACTACATCAAGATCGTTCCCTTAGGGAACAAGTAGATTTGAGAAATGTTGTAGACCCTTACTAAAAACTAAATCAGAAATGCATAAATGCTTTAAACGGAAATGCTTACGCAATGAGATTGTGTTTTAAAAAGACATTCATTGCAAAGTAGTTTGAAATAGTCGTATAAACAATTAACAATTTTATTACTTGAAATTCAAAATTTCCGAGGTCGAACTGAGAGAGCAAATTGGTATTTTAGAAACTAAAATCACAATTCTCAAAATAGGATATTTAACAATATAAATGAGAGTCCATGAGCAAACTAAAAAGAGAATAGAAGTGAAAAAGGAAATTCTCTTGATGGCTTCTTCCTTTTCTTGCTTTTCTTGGCCGCACCTTTTCCTTCTTTTTTTCTCTGTGTTTCCTTTCTCAGACATCTGATTCTGTGAATCAGACATCTTAACTGGTGAATGCTATAGTGCTCACTCTCTTTTTTCTTTCTTCTTTTTCTTCACTTGGCTTTCCTCCTTCCTATCTTCTTCTTCTACAGCTCCTTCTTCCTTGGCCTCTGCAGTCTTCTACTTCTTCTTTCTTCTTCTTCAGCTGCTCTTCTTCCTCTTCCTTTGCTTGCGGCTTCCTCCTTGGCTTCTTCTTCTTCTTTCTTCTTCTCTTCCTCTGCCGCTCCTCTGCCTTGAGTTCTCCTTCTCTTTTCTTCTTTAGCCGCACCTTATCCTTCCTTCTTCTTCTTTGATTTCTTCTTTTCCCCTGCACACACGAAAGAGTGCAAAACCTATCCCCTACCCTCCCTCGCGTCTCTCTCTTTCTCTCTATTTCTCTCTAAGGTACGCTCTCCTAGAGCCAGGTAATCGGGTTAGGTATCGTGCGCTCGGGTCCAGGCGCATCGACGTGGATGTGATGCGCGAGGAGTGCGTGAGATAGGTAATCAGGTCGGGTTCCAGATCAGCGTGGGAAAGTCGCGGACGAGGCGTGAGGGCGAGGGACCTCACCCCTGTGTGATTTGAGGCAAACAGCTGAAGGCACAAAAACAATTTAAGTGTTTCCACTCACCTGTGAGTTTACGAGGTGGGACTAAATGTCCCACCTGTTTCTTCGCTCATGCCTGCAGGAGACCTTCGCCAATTGCTGCTGCTGGGTAGCTTCGCTAAGCCAATTTCCTAGCTGAGTACATGCACAAGAGCAACCTGCTTCACCTGGGATCCTGACACCTGGAGAGCGTAGCTTGGAGAGGAGGTACAAGCTCCTTCGAGCTTGCGTTAATGGCGACGGAGGCTAAAACTTGCGATCACTGAACACGGCCTTTCGCCCCCATTCGAGCACACAGGAAGCTTCACCGTGGCATGGCGAAGGTAAAGTAGTGGGTGGCTGGCCGCGGGGCTACCTAGGCGTGCGTGCCTAGGTCGCTCCGTGGCCGTGAAGGTGGGTTAGGTCGGTGGGCGAGGATGGAGGTGTTGGCGGTCAGTGGAGGGGTGGATGATGATCAGTGGGTGAAGGCGAAGATTATGAGGGGTCTGGCGAGGCATGTGGGAGCATGGAGCGGTGGATGTGCCTTCACCGGTGGTCTGTCGGAGATGAGGAAGACGAAGGTGGTTTGTAGCTGTCGAGGCGCGAAAATAGAAATAAAGTAGGGGAAAATGAAGAGTAGGGAGAGAGGAACTTATCTGCAAGTGAGTGGACGAAAGGGGGAGGCAGAGGGCGAACGACGCATATCTGCCGTCACCAAAGACGAAGATGTCCAGGGGAGGGGTGACGGCGACGACGACAGGGCTAGAGGCACGCGCGCGGGTGTTGCACGACGTGGAGGAAGGTGGTGAAGGTGGCTCTGCCACTTGTATTGTGGCAGAGTGACGAAAAAAAGGAGGGCTCGCCGGAGCTCGTTGGACTCCTGACCGGAGGAGGAGGAGATGAAATTGTGGTGATTCTTCGGCCAAGTCGAGCTTGCCCTCTTCGACCGAACCTGATGCTTCTTATAAAGGCATGGGACGAGGGTTAGGCACATGGTGGCGGCCAAAAGTCCTCGCCGGAGGCATGGCCAAAAGTGATACCCATACCTCTCGAGTGTTCGCACGAGAGATACGGGGCAATTCAGGGCATGGGGCGCTGCTTAGGTGGTAGGGGGTTTCGCATAGGACTCCCCTTTCAAATCTAGGAGCAGCTCCCTGGGGAAACGAGGAGAAATCCTCCTCAAAACCTCGCTGGAGGTATGGGTCCCTGCTACAATGGCAGAGGGACCTGAATGTGAAAAGAGACGAAGAAGTTGAGGGGGTCTTCGCAAGGGTTTTCAAAAGTTAAGGGCCAGAATGCAATTGTGTGGACCATTTTGCAAAATAGGTCAAGATGACCTTCCCTTAGGTCAAAATTTTTGTACAAACCTAATTTTGACTTAAGGAATTTAATGGTGAAGTTGGATTTTATGTTTTACCACGTTTGAATGGATATTTTGCATAAAAACCTAAATTATGTCAAATATTGAGCTTGGACTCCAATATAGGTCAAAACAGGTTCCCTAGGGAATATTTTTCCATGAATTTTAAAGGGTTTAGTTGATTTTTATCCTACCTAGAACCTTGTTAATTTAAGTGGGTTTGTTTTAGGGTTATAGAATGTCATTTAATTCTTAAATTTCACAATAACCCTTTTCTGATTGAACCATCCCACTTTTTCTCTTATTAAGTCCAATTGACCTATGTCTAGACCCTAAGAAATCTCGTTGATGTACTACAATGGTAAAATTACAGTTTTATCCTTTGTTTCATGTATTCTTTTCAGATCAGTAATCTCTTAAGTTAGGCCTTCCTTTAGGTTATGCAGGAGCTTTTGTTCACTTTATTTGGTCAAAATAAGTTAGTTAGGGCTCATGATGAGGTTCTCATCATACCCCCATGCCTAACTTTTGCTAGTCCCTTAGTAAAAATTTAAGGTTTTAACTTCTGTTCTAGACCATGAATTTCTTTCACTAGTTATGATAAGTGTTTTTTTCTTCTATGATTAGGTCAGAATGCCGGCAATAGGCCTAAAGGTACTCTAGTACCAACCATGATCCGGACCTGACCAGCTTTTGCTTCGGTCCTCCGCGAAGGTTTTTAAGGCCCACAGGAACTACCTGATGAGAACTTCATTATGAACCCTAACTAGCTTACTTTGATCTAATAGATTAAACAAAAGCTCCTACATAACCTAAAGGAAGGCCTAATTCAGGGAATTACTGATCTGAAAGAAAAACATAAAATAAGGGGTAAAACTGTAATTTTACCATTGCAGTACATCAACGGGATTTCTAAGGGTCTAGACATATGTCAATTGGACTTAATAAGAGAAAAAGTGGGTTGGTTCAATCAGATAAGGGTTATTGTGAAATTTGAGAATTAAATGACATTCTGTAACCCTAAAACAAACCCACTCTAATTCACAAGGTTTCAGGCAAGATAAAAGTCAACTAAACCCTCTAAAATTCATGAAAAAATATCCCCTAGGATTTAAAAACTTCAATTTGGCCTTTGGAACTTGTTTTGACCTAGATTAGGGTCCATGCCTAACATTTGACATAATTTAGGTTTTTATGCAAAATTTCCAGTCAAACGTGATCAAACCTAAAATTCAACTTCGCCATTGGATTCCTTAGGTCAAAATTAGGTTTATACCAAAATTTGGACCTAAGGGAAAGTCGTCTTGACCCACTTTGCAAATTGATCCTCCAAATTACATTCAGACCCTCAACTTTTTAAAACCCTTGCAAATCCCCCCTAACTTCTTCGTCTCTTTCTTCACTTCAGTCCCTCTGCCATTCGCAGCAGGGACCATACCTCCGGCGACTTTGCACGGAGGTTTTCTCCTCGCTTTCATGGGGAGTCGCCCCCAAATTTGAAAGGGGGCTCCGCTACCGCATGGGTAGCTCCCCATGCCCTGAAACTCACCATACCTCTCGTGCGAACGCTCGAGAGGTATGGGTCTCCGACCGGCCTTACCTTCGGCATGGTTTTCCCACCATCTCAGTGCGCTTCCCGCTCTGCTTGCGCCTATTTAAGGAAGCACAGACCACGTTGCTTCCTTCAAGCTCAAATTGGCCGAAGATTACCCCCAAATTCGTCTCCTTCTCACTTCGGCCGACTACCCGAAGCTTCCGATGACTCCTCGACCCTCTTCTAGTCGCTTGCCACCGTACCAGTGGTAGAGCCAGCTCCGCCGTTCTCTTCCGCGCCGTGCCGTACTAGCGCGCGTCCTCCGACCCTCTTCATCGTTGTCGTCATCTCTCCCCTGGGCCTCTTCGTCTCCAGCGACGGCAGTACCCGCCGCTCGCCCTCCATCTCTCCCCTTCACTCTAAACACCTCAGTTAAGTTCCTCTTCCTCCCCTCTTCATTTTCCCCTTATCTATTTCCTAAATCAACTACTACCACACACTGACCACCATCATCCCCTTCACCTCCGGCCACCAACTCTGGCGAGGCCGTTCCACCTCAATAGGCCGTCCCACCCCTCGCCGACAAGCCCACGAGCTCTGCCTCACCTCACTGATCATTTCCCCTCACTCCACTCACCACACCACTCACTCGAACCACCCCCTGAATACACCCACCTGTACCTCCATAGTGTGCCCTAGGCACGCACCCACAGGCGTTCCCACGCCTCGCCGACTACCTCTGCACATTCGCCACACCTTGGTGAAGCTCCCCAAGGCATCTGACAGGGCCGCGAGGCCGTGTTTGTGTTTTCAGGTTCAGAGCTACCTCCGCCAACCCTAGGTCGCTAGCCCAGGTCGCGCGAATTCCCTTCGCGCACGACTCCAGACCTCCAATTGCAGCTACAAGTCTTCACTGCAGCAGCAATCAAACGCTACATCTGCTGCAGGCGTTAACGAAAGGAAGGTAAGACATTCAGTCCCACCTCGAAAGTTGACGAGCAGGAGGCGACACTTAAATTGAAAAACTGCTATAGGCTCTTTGCCTCCTACTCACGAGGTGAGGTCCCTCGCCCACTCGACCCGGTCTCGTCCGCGACCCACGCCCCCGCGAACCTGGCTAACCCATTTACCCTGCACTCCTCGCTCACCACCCACGTCAGTGCGCCTGGACTCGGGCGCGCATAACCCGACCCGATTACCTGACTGGCTCTGAGAGAGCGAAGAGAGAAATAGAGAGAGAGAGAGACGCGGGGAGGGTAGGGGATAGGTTTTTCCTCTGTGTGCGCAGGGAAGAAAGAAGGAGCTGCGGAGGAAGAAGAAGAAGAAGAAGCCGAGAAGGACTTAGCCGCAGAGAAGAAAAGGAGCAACCGCGGAGAAAGAGAAGGACTTGGCCAAGAAAAAAAAAGAAGGAAGTGGAAGAGCAGCTGAGGCCGCAAAGAAAGAAAGAAGAAGGAGGAGGAGGTGCGGTAGCAGAAGCAGAAGCAGAAGAAAGAAGAAGATAGCAGAAGAAGGACTTGCTTGGCTAAAGATAGAGAAGGAGGAGGCGCAGCACAGCTCAAGAAGAGAAGAAGAAGAAGCCAAAGAGGAAAAGAAGAAAAGAAAAGGAAGGAGCTGCTGTAGCAGAGAAGGAAGAAGAAGAAGGAGCCTAAAGAAGCACTATAGCAGAACACCACTTAAGGCGTCTAATTCACAGAATCAGACGTCTGAAGACAAAAAAAGAAGAGAAGAGAGAAAGCATAGAGAAAAATAAAGAGAGGAGAAGAAGGAAGAAAAAGAATTTATTTCTTTTTATTTATGTCTCTAGCATCTGTATTGAACATATTTGAGATTATGATTTTCTGCTTCTAAATACCGAATTGCTTCCTGAGTTCGACCTCGAAATGTTTTTGAATTTCGAGTAATAAATAAAAAAAATTGATAATCGTTTTTCGCGATATACTACAACGCACATACATATCTTTTTAAAACCCGATGAACGACGATCATTACTACCCTAAGGTTCATTAGACTCCGTGGTTAAAGCACTCATGCTTGAGACATATTTTAGCCTTGGTTCAGTTTGCAGTACGTTTTTACAAGAGAGAGACAGAGGATTTGTTTGTTTGGAGAGTTTTCTCTCTCTTTTCTTTTTATTTCTAGCTTCGGATTGGCTTCTTAACATAGTCTGTATCGGATTCCTCGTCCCCATCATCAATCCTCAAAGGTTCCTGGCAATTGATGCTTCGTGATAGCATCACCCAAGGCAACCCCCAGAACCCTAGTTTTTGAGATTTCGAGATAATCCTGCCCATGGCGTTCCGTGGCCGAATCCTGACCTTGGCAATTGACATTTCGTGATAATGCCACCCATGGTAAATGAACCAGCAGAGTGCTTACATGCCCTTGGTAGGATATGTAAATATCCTAAGAGACAAGCACCGAGGAGACGATATGTTACGCATCTTCGAGGGGAATTTCCCGCCTCTCTACGTCGGGAACTCGTCCAAATCAACTTGTGTTGATCGGCCGCTCCTAATCTAGGCAACATTTTTGGAACATTAAAATGCTTTTTGCATGATTTTGATTGTTATGCGCACTGAACCAGACTGTGTGTGGATTAGAGTGCTTAGGTTACCGAGTCCCGCAAACCGAAGGTCAATTAACGAGGCCGAATACTCCCTAAGCCTTAGACCTAATATTTAAACTTTGCATTTTCCCCAACCTCTTGAGGATTATCCAGATCTTAGCAGGTACTAAGAGTCTAGCCAAAAAGGCCTAAGGTCAGCGTTCCCACTAATCACTTTTTGTGTCTCTTTAGCACCTTTCTTTACTTTTCTTAAAGTGGTTTAGAACTTCGGTTAATCCCTTAATCTCTTACTAGTGACTCTCTTTTTTTTTATTTTGTGCTCCTTTTTTGACATTTTGCTCTTTTTCCTCCTCCTGTTTCATATAGCCCACAATTTTCTCTCCTCTTCTCAATTTTTTTTTTTTAGATATGAGATTTTTTTGTTGAAACCTTTTCTTGATATGAGTTTTCATACATTTTTTCACCTTTCATACCCCCCATGCTTAAGATTTGCAATGTCTCCATTGTAAATTAGGTGGGTTCGAATTCAGCTTAGTTCATTCATTAGGATAGGTGTTTGGTGAGCGAACGGATTGAGGTGACTGTTGCGGACAATTTCTAGACTCGAGTATGGGTACCAGAGGTGGAGTCGGCTGTTCTAATGGATGAACCTTAAAGTGCAATATGAATTCAGCAAAGAAATGTCAAGAAAGGTTTCGGGTTTTTCAAAGAGTGACGAGTTGCCTCCAGTTAAGCGCTGAGTTTTATGCCACCGACTGGGCGCAATGAGCTCAGGGAGAATGGAGGATAAAGGGTGTCTTAACCAAATCTGTATTGGTCATGTCAATGAACGATTTGAGTCTCTGACCGTTCACGACAAAGGGTTCAGAATCGTGGCTGAGTGGACTGATCTCAACGGCTCCATTTCCAAGATTTGTCGGACTAAGTATGGTCCGATCTACTTAGATCGCAGCTTTCCTGGGAATAGTTTGAGTCGGACATCAAAGAGTAGGACCTTTTGACTAAGATGAAAGATCTTTCTAGATATGTGCTTGTCTTGAAAGGCTTTAACCTGCTCTTTGTAGATTCGCGAGTTTTCATACGCATCGTGGCGTAATTCATCAATCTCGCTCATCTGAAGCTTTCTGTGGGTTCCACTCTTAGAAAGATTTAAGCTGCAGTTCCGTACTGCCTAATAGGCTTTATGCTCCAATTCGATGGGGAGGTGACACGCCTTCTCGTACACCAGTCTAAAAGGAGACATGCCTAATTGGGTCTTGTGGGCAGTCCTATAAGCCCACAAAGCTTCCGAAAGCCGGGATGACCAATCCTTCCTATCGGGTCGAACAGTAACCTAGAGGATTTTCTTGATCTCCCGATTTGATAGCTCAGCTAGACCATTAGTTTGGGGCTGGTAAGGAGTAGAAATTCGGTGCAACACCACGTATTTGGTCATCAGTGACTTGAACTGAGCGTTTGAGAAATGGGTCCCTCCATCAGAAATGATCGCACATGGAATCCCGAATCGTGAGAAGATGTTTTGGTAAATGAACTTGATAACGACTTTGTGATCATTGATTCAGGTCGGAATGGCTTCAATCCATTTGGACACATAGTCAACAGCGAGTAGAATGTATTCGAAGCCGTTCGAGATAGCGAAGGGGCCCATAAAATCAATCCCCCAAATGTCGAAAATCTCACATACCAGAATCGACTATAAAGGCATCATGTCACGATGGCTCATGTTGCCCAAGGCTTACCAACGGTTACATGCCTTACAGTGATTGTATGCATCCTTGAAAATAGTGGGCCAGTAAAAGCCACACTGGAGGACTTTTGATGTGGTTTTGTGTCTAGAAAAATGGCTACCGCATGCCTGGTCATGGCAGAAAGAGAGTATGTCTTTGATTTCCGCTTCCATGACACACCGTTGGATAATTTGATCAACGCCAATGTGGAATAAATACGGGTCTTCCCAAAGGTAATGCTTGGCATCGGAACACAATTTGTCTTTCTTGGCCTTCGACCAATTAGACAGGATCTGATGTGATGCCAAGTAGTTCACTATGTCAGTAAACCATGGAAGCCCAGTATTGATAGTCAGGAGGTGCTCATCAGGAAAATGCTCCGTGAT
Source organism: Thalassia testudinum (assembly GCA_037157565.1). Lineage (NCBI taxonomy): Eukaryota > Viridiplantae > Streptophyta > Magnoliopsida > Alismatales > Hydrocharitaceae > Thalassia > Thalassia testudinum. The sequence continues at coordinate 44,332,921 of JAZHRO010000030.1, forward strand.
GGGTCCGGAAGGGTCAATGATCTCAGAAAGAAGGCGGGACAAGTGATCAGCTATCATGTTCTGTCTTCCCGCTTTGTCGCGAATCTCGAGGTTAAATTCTTGCAACAGTAAGATCCATCGGATTAATCGAAGTTTCACGTCTTTCTTTGCAAGGAGATGCCTCACAGCTGTGTGATATGAGTAGATAATAACATTGGAACCCAGGAGGTAAGATCTGAATTTTTCAAGGGTAAATACTACGGCTAGTAGCTCTTCTCAGTAACAGTGTAGTTACGCTGAGCCTCGTCAAGTGTTTTGCTAGCGTAGTAAATGACCACGGGTTTCCCGTCAATTTTCTGCTCCAAAACTGCTCCTACAGCGAAGTCAGATGCATCGCACATGATCTCAAAGGGTTGAGACTAATCAGGGGACTATAGGATCAGGGCTTAGGTAACTCAGTCACGAAGAATCTCAAATGCTTGAGTGCATTCCTTGGAGGTTTTGAAACGTACATCCTTGGAGAGAAGAGTGGTTAGGGGGCGCGCAATTTTCGAGAAATCAGGGATAAATCGACGGTAAAAATCGACGTGCCCCCAGGAAAAATCAGATGTCCTTGATCGAGCTAGGCATAGGGAGTTTGGAAATCAAGTTAACCTTGGCTCGATCGACTTGGATGCCTTTCTCCGAAATCAAATGTCCCAGGACGATCCCCTTAGGCACCATGAAGTCGCTCTTTTCCCAGGAAAGAACCAAATTCACGTCAATGCATCGCCTGAGTATTTGAACCAAGTGCTGGAGGCAATCGTCAAATGATACCCCAAATACTGAAAAGTCATCCATGAAAACTTCCAGATAATCACCTACCATATCAGAGAATATGGCAAGCATGCACCGCTGGAAAGTCACGGGTGCATTGCAGAAATCGAAAGGCATCCTTCGGAATGCGTACGTCCCGAAGGGGCAGGTGAACGTGGTCTTTTCTTGGTCCTCTGGATGGATTGCTACTTGGTTATAACCGGAGTACTCATCAAGAAGGCAGAAGAACCTATTTCCTGCTAGTTTTTCGAGGATCTGATCAATAAACGGTAGTGGGAAATGATCCTTCTTCGTGGAGGACTTGAGTCTTCTATAATCTATGCAGACTCTCCACGAGTTGGCTATACGGGTCGATATGACCTCTCCGGTTTCAGTCATGATGGTGGTGAGCCCTGCCTTCTTAGGCACAACTGGGATTGGACTCACCCATCGACTATCCGAGATCAGGTAGATGAGCCCTTCATCTAACCACTTAATGATCTCCTTTTTCATGACCTCCTGCAGATTAGGGTTCAAACATCTCTACATCTCTCACGAAGGTTGTGCGCCCTCTTCGGAGTAGATATGGTGTGTGCAATAAGAGGGGCTGATACCAGTCAAATCATCGAGAGTCCATCCAATAGCTCTACGATGTTGCTGGAGAACAGTAATCAGACGGGATTCCTGGTCAGATTTGAGTTTGGAGTTTATAATCACAGGAAACGTCTGATTGGAACCCAAAAAGACGTATTTTAGATGATCGAGAAAGGGCTTGAGTTCCAAGATGGGATTATCAGCAATAGTGGGTGGTTCAGGATCAAGGGTAGGAGTTATGGGTGTATCTTGATCAAGTTTAGACTCCTCTAATTGCGAGTTTTGATCTTCTTGTGGTTGATCGGGGATAATCGGGTTGTCCTCGATATGCAGTTCATCAACCACGGCTTTGATATCACATATTTATTCTATAACACCGCAATTAATCGCTTATTGGGCCTTAAAGATGTTAATCTTTAGAGTTTGGTTCCCAAATTTCAATTCTATTTGGACCTCCTCATAGCTTATGTTGGCCCTAACAGTGGCCAGAAAAGGTCTCCCTAGTATAATCGGTGTATCCCTTGGGTTCTCAGGTGCATCCATGATGAGAACCTCATCATAAACCCTAAACTAGTACCATCTAACCTAGATTTGCGAGAAAAAGCTCTTACATAACTTATAGAAAGACTTGACTCAGAGAATTCTAAGTTTTTGAAGAAAACAGGTTATAAGGGGTAAAAATGCAATTTCACCAACACAATCAGTAAACAGGGTAACTCAGGGTCCAAACATAGGTCAAACTAATCTAATAAGAAGGAAAGTGGGATGATTTGATCCAACAAGGGCTACAGCAACTCCAAGGAATTAAATGACATCCTGTAACCCTAAAACAAACCCACTTCAATTCACGAGGTTCGAGGCAAATTAAAAATCGACTAAATCCTCTAAAATTCATAGAAAAATAATCTCTAGGGTTTAGAACCTTCAATTTGGCCTTGGGAACCCATTTTGACCTACATTGAGAACCATGCCCAATTAATGATTTAATTTAGATTTTTACGTAAATTGACCGGTCAAACAAGGTCTGATCTAGAAATAAAATTCACCATTAGAACCCTTAGGTCCTATTTAGTCATGTATAAAAACTTGAGCCTAAGAAGAGACCTTCTTTACCGACTTTGCATTTTGGTCCTCATCTATAACTTTTTGACCCTCAACTTTTGAAACCCTCGCGTTTTGACCCCTAAGTCTTCATCGTTCTTTGCATTTAGGTCCTCCCTGCAAAACCCTGAGCAGCGCCATGCTCCGGCGACTTTGCGCGGAGCATGGCGCCGCGCGGGGTGAGGGAGGCCCTCTGCCCTTTCAATGGGGTGTTCCCTGCGACGTCTGCTGTCGCAGGGACACCTCCACGATCTCTGCAGCAACCCACACCTTCCGTGCGAATGTGCGGAAGGTATGGGTCCCTACTCCGGCCATCCTCCGACGAGGGAGGCACATCGCCTCCCTCCGCCCACCTCTCCGCCATCGCCTTTATAAAAACCGCCTCCGCCTGCAGAAGAGGGCAGCTCGGTCCTGACGGAGAAAGACCCTCATTTTCCCTCTCTTCCCACTCCAGCAGAAGCCCACCAGCACCGGCGGTTCTTCCTCCTCCTCCTCATCGCTCTGCCGCAATACCAGCAGCAGAGCCACCTTCGCCCGCTCTTCCCGCGTCGCGCCGTACCCAGCGCATGCCTTCCCGCTCTCTCCTCGCCGCCACCCTCTCCCTCTGGGCATCTTCTTCTCCGGCGACAGTCGATACGACTGCCGCCATGCTCCGGCCCCTTTCATCCTTATAACTAGGTCAGAACTACTCCCCACCTCCCCCTCTTTCTTTTCCTCACTGTTTTTCATTCGATTAAACCCTCGACCACTCCTGTCCACCGTCACCCTCTTCGTCTCCGGCCACCCTCCGGCAAGACGCCCCCATCGCTCCGCAGCCCCACACACCTCGCCGACCCTCACAGAACCTCCACCTCATCACACTGAACAACCTCCGCCCATCCATTGCCGCTCCACACCCCCACCACACTCCCCCGATCAGACCCATTTTTTCGGTCGCTTTCCGACCTAGCCCCACCGCCAGACGCCGCCCCACGACCTGCTGCACCCCGCACCACCTTCGCCGCGCCACGGCGAAGGTCCCCCGCTAGTTTGATTAGGCCGAAGGGCCGTGCTTCTGTCTGACAGGGTCGCCACCCCAGCCGCCATTAACGACGACTGAAGCAGCTTCGAGGCGAGCTCCAGGCCTTGCAGCCCCAGGTTCCCAGGTGCTGCAGGTTGGGGCAAAGTCTGCGAAGACTTCTGCCTCATCAGTTGGCACCGACATCGGCTGCAGCTGATTAGAGGGCGAGGTGGAGTCGTCCGGCGGGTGTGCGCGAAGATAGCACAGAGGATAGTCCCATATCGTGGGATTTCGAAACGCCGCCCGCGCATAAATTGGAAAAGTGCCATAGCCTCTTCGCCTCTTGACCACGGGGTGAGGTCCCTCTCACTCGTTTCACCCGGCCTCGTCCGCGACCACCCCCCGCGGCCCTGGCCCAACCCGTATACCTGACCTGCACTCCTCGCCCACCACCGCACACCGGTGGGCCTGGTCCCGGGCGCGAACCCGTACCCGAATACTCGGCTCTAGGAGAGTGATCCAATGAGCGAAATCTGAGAAAGAGAGAGACGCGAGGAGGGTAGGGGTAGGTTTTTGCTCTGACCAAGCTATGTGAGTGTGCAGGCAGAGAAGAAAGAAGAAGAAGACCGCAGGAGAAAGAAGAAGGAAAAAGAGAAAGGAAGAAGGATTGCAAGAAGAAGAAAGAAGAAGAAGGAGCACTAAGGTAGCACTGTAGCGGATGCTACTTAAGCCGTCTACTTGAGAAATCAGACGACGAAAGAAGCTCTGCAGACAAAGTAAAGAAGAAGAAGAGAAGAACAGGCGCAGCAGCTGAAAGAAAAGAGAAGAAAGAAGAGAAAGAAGAAGACGATCAAGCAAAGAGAAGAGAAGAGAAAGAAGAAGACAAGGCAAGAGAGAAAGAAGAGAAGAAGAAAAAGCCAAGAGACCAATCTACCTCTCTCTCTCTCTCTCTCTCTTATTTTTGTAATAGAAACAGTGTACTTCTAGAATCATAATTTGCTCCCTGAGTTCGACCTCAGGAAACTTTTTATTTCCGAGTAACAAATTGTATTAAACTGGTAACCGTTTCTCTATACTATACTACGACGAAATCCTAGAGCGAGATAATGAGCGCTACCAATCCATATCTAGAAGTATGAAATCTACTGGGAAGTAGAAATCTCGTATCCTAATAATGACATCCTCGAGTATTCCTTTAGGTGGCTTGATGGATCGATCGGCTAACTGCAATGTCACCTCAGTCAGTTTAAGCTCGAACTCTTCAAGGTGGTTAAGGAGGGATGTAGGTATTAGGTTTATGGAGGCACCTAGGTCTAGCAAGGTTCTGTCGAATTGGGTTTCACCAATTTTACATGAAATCAGGGGAGTGCCTGGGTCTTTTGCCTTGGGTGGGAGTTTACTCAAGATTACAGAGCTGGCTTGCTCTGACAGTATGATTGGACTCCCACTTTTGGTTCGTGGCTTATGCTTGGGTGTACACACGTCTTTCAGGAATCGTGGGTAAGCTGGTACGTGGTGGATTGCATCCATCAAGGGGATGTTTATCTGGACCTGTTCAAAGAGCTTGATCAGATCCTCCTCAGGAGCCACGGGTTTGGTTATCCTTTTTCCTTTGGTTAAGGCCTCAGGAAATGGAACCTTGGTTGGTTCCTCTAGAATAGGTCTAGGTTCTTGATCTGGGATAGGGACATTCTGGATAACTATCCTAAGTCTTGGTTCACTACCAGGCTTGGAGTGGTTTGGATAAGGTGGGTCTTGAGTTGCTTTACCACTACGGGTTGTTACGGAGTTTAATCCTGCCTGGTTCGGGTTAGGAGTTGGTAAAATGGGTGGCTGCTGTTGAAATCCCGCGTAAGATGTCGAAGCTTCCATCCTGTCAAGTGATGGAATAGAAGGGGCCTAATAAATCATATGTGCGTGGCCTGGATTTGGGTTCATTACGTGCCTCTGGGTTGGCACGTTATTTGGGTTCAATAGAGGTTGTGAAGGAAGTGTGCCCGGTTGGCGGGAATTTGCCATCTGGGCGAGCTGGTTGTGAACCTCTATGATCTCGTCCTTGTGTTGTTTTTGTATTGCCGCATTCATTTTCTGAATGTCAGCCGGTGTTTGAAGGATACGAGTCACTTGTTCTTGGCTTGGCCCAGATTGATAGGTGGGGTTGGGCCGAGGTTGAGGCGGCTGATATGGACGAGGGGCTTGTGGACGAGGTTGATAAGGTAGTCTTTGATTCTTAGAATTTCCCGCCCACTGGAAGTTGGGATGATTTCGCCATCCAAGGTTGTAGGTGTTGGAAAATGGGTCATTCTGGATGGCGTTGAGGTCCTCGCAGGCCTGAGGAGCCTCAGGGAAATCAGAGTATGGGGGTTCAGAGTTCTTCCGACTAGAATAGAGCAAATTGGAGGTCCCTCCGATCCTGGAGTCTAACAGGGGTGGATACGGGTCCATCCCCTGAGAAGATCGGTGATAGATGTTTTGCACAGTTTCCCTTGCGAGAGGTGGCTGTGCGAAAGAGTTCTGCGCAAAGTTGGCTCGCTACAAATGCTGAGTCAGCTCATCCACCTTCTTCTCTATGATAGAGACCTTGTCCAACCGACTGGTCATCAGCTCCAAGTCGACGAATGCAGACAGGCCTTGCGTCTCATGTGCTCCCCTAAGATTCGTCGATGCACGGGCATTCATCCAGTCAAATAAGCCCATGGAGTCATTATTGATAGAGTTCTCGCACATATTCTCGAGAATCTCCCACACCGTGTCCTCATGCTGACCCATGATGTTTCCTCTGCAGGCTGCATTGACGAATAATCGAATGTCCTCACGGAGTCCCTAGTAAAAAGATTGGACTTGTTCTCATTTAGGAACTCTGTGATGGGGGCACTTTCGCATGAGATCTAAGAATCGGTCCCATGCCTCATGAAGAGGTTCTCCCATTTGTTGGGTAAAATGAGTGATCTGGTGGCGCAAGTCATTTGTTCGACTAACGGGAAAGAACCTCTTCAAAAACTCAGACTTAAGTTCATCCCATGTGTTGATTGGACGAGTCTGAGTTTGATATCAATGAGCAGCCTTGTCCATGAGGGAGAAAAAAACATCTTCATGAGCAAAATATCCCAGTTTTGTGCATCTGACCCGAAGGTTTGGGCCAGATGCTTGAGCTGTTTAATATGCTGGAATGGATCCTCAGAGTTAAGCCCATAGAATTTTGGTATGGCATGAATCATATTGGGCTTGAGTTCGGAATCAGGACCTCCAGCCAAGATTCGGACTCGAGGATCGCTTGCCACCGCAGCGGGATTATAGTGATCTCGCATCATGGGACGCTGCGGTGGGTTTATGAAGCTTTGGAAGAGATCATTTAAGCGCTGAAGCTGGTGCTCAAGATTGTTTTCTTCTTCAACAGGTCGTGCCATGATGGAAGAAGAAGGAGAACTTGGTTCTGAATCAGAGGAAAGATCTATGTGGTGGGGTTGCTATACAAACAAGGGTACCGAGGATTGGCCTCGGGGAGAGTCGATTTCTAAAGGAGGTCTTAAGGACCTCCTACCAAACATGCACCGAAGGATTTGATGAGATCAGAATGTGCTGGACCCAATCGAGACACCCGAAATATGTTGGGTGACTATAAAGGTTCGGGGTGAATGATACCCCTTAGTCAGAAAGGTTGTCCACCTGAGAAATACCTGGGTAGCCAGAGAGGGAGTCCCGCGAAAACCCCTACACGGTAGAGCATCCCCACGGGTTACAAAGTTTCCCCTACCCGATCTCTCTTGTCACTGAGATTCCAAGTAAACCCGAATGGGGACCTTGACCTCTTAAGTCTACCTCTTTTAGTTAAGATCAAGGTGCTTAAGGTTCCACTTGAACTTTAGGTCTTTTGAGTGCAAAGTGACCTAATTTTAAGGTTGGTTGACCCAAAGGATCAACTTCACCTCTTTGTTCCTTTGAGAGCTTTTAGGTCCTTGCTTTTAGGGTTCAAATGGATTAAGAGCTTAATTTGCTTAGGGTTTCTCTTGGATAGATCTCTTCAAACAAAGCTTAGGCACATCTCTTTTTGGAATTTTTGTTTCTTTTCTTAGAAAAAGATGTCTCTAAAACCCTAGCTTGTAATCCTTAAGTTGGTTCTATTTAGATCAATTTAGTTACCTCACAAATTGGTATCTAGGGCTCAATCAAGAAGGTCTTAGCCTTAGTTACCTCAAATGGATGTGCAATAAAAAATGTGTTGAAATTAAAAATCAGGCAACTTTTGTGAATTACTAAATATAGAAACAGGTAGCCCTACATTGATTTTTCTTTATTTTCCTTTTTAGATTTTGAGGGGATTAAGAGAGAGGGCTAATGAAAGTTTACCTGTTCCTTGGTGTGGTTGTTGTGTGGCTGCTTTTCTCTCCTCGGCTTTCCTTTTCCAAACACAACAAAAGAGAGAGATTAAGTCAATATTGAATCAGAAGTTGTGATTAATGCTTCTAAAATGCTCGTTGCTCCCCGGCAACGACGCCAAAAATTGCTTACGCGACGAGATCGTATTTTAAAAAGACATTCGTTGCAGAGTAGTTTGAAATCGTTGTACAAACAATTAACAATTTTATTACTCGAAATTCAAAATTTCCGAGGTCGAACTTAGGGAGCAAATTAGTATTTTGGAAACTAAAATCACAATTCTCAAAATAGGATATTTAACAATATAAATGAGAGTCCATGAGGAAACTAAAAAGAGAATGGAAGTGAAAAAGGAAATTCTCTTGATGGCTCCTTCCTTTTCTTTCTTTTCTTGGTCGTACCTTTTCCTTCTTTTTTTTTTCTCTGTGTTTCCTTTCTCAGACGTCTGATTCACTTAACTGGCAAATGCTACAGTGCTCACTCTCTTTTTTCTTTCTTCTTCTTTTTCTTCACTTGGCTTTCCTCCTTCCTGTCTTCTTCTTCTACAGCTCCTTTTTCCTTGGCCTCTGCAGTCTTCTACTTCTTCCTCTTTGTTCTTCTTCAGCTGCTCTTCTTCCTCTTCCTTTGCCTGTGGCTTCCTCCTTGGCTTCTTCTTTCTTCTTCTCTTCCTCTGCTGCTCCTGTACCTTGAGTTCTCCTTCCTTCTCTTTTCTTCATCAGCCACACCTTCTCCTTCCTTCTTCTTCTTTGATTTCTTCTTTTCCCTAGCACACACGAAAGAGTGCAAAACCTATCCCCTACCCTCCCCTGCGTCTCTCTCTCTCTCTCTCTATTTCTATCTAAGGTATGCTCTCCCAGAGCCGGGTAATCGGGTCGGGTATCATGTGCTCGGGTCCAGGTGCATCGACGTGGGTGTGATGCGCGAGGAGTGCGTAGGATAGGTAATTGAGTTGGGTGCTAGATCCGCGGGGGCAAGTCGCAGACGAGGCGTGAAGGCGAGGGACCTCACCCCTATGTGATTTGAGGCAAATAGCTGAAGGCACAAAAACAATTTAAGTGTTTCCACTCACTTGTGAGTTTACGAGGTGGGACTAAATGTCCCACCTGTTTCTTCGCTCATGCCCGCAGGAGACCTTCGCCAATTGCTGCTGCTGGGTTGCTTCGCCAAGCTAATTGCCTAGCTGCGTACATGCACAAGACCAACCCGCTTCACCTGGGATCCTGACACCTGGAGCGCACGGCCTGGAATGGAGATACAAGCTCCTTCGAGCTTTCGTTAATGGCGATGGAGGCTCAGACCTGCGATCACTGAACACGGCCTTTCGGCCCCATTAGAGCACATAGGCAGCTTCGTCGTGGCATGGCGAAGGTAAAGTAGTGGGTGGCTGGCCACGGGGTTGCCTAGGTGTGAGTGCCTAAGTCGCTGATAGCTCCTTTGTCGCGGTTTTCAAAAGATACGCATTGTAGTATGTTGCGAAAAATGATTATCAATTTTATTTATTTATTACCCGAAATTTGAAAACATTCCGAGGTCGAAATCAGGGAGCAAATTCGATCTTTAGAAACAGAAAAATATCATAATTTCAATTCCGTTTAATACTGATGCAAAAATAAATGCTAGAGACAAAAAAGGAAATAAATTTTTCTTCTCTTCTTTCTTTCTTCTTTGCTCCCTTTCTTCTCTTCTTTCTCTGTCCTCAGACGTCTGATTATGTGAATTAGATGCCTTAAGTGACGTTTGCTACAGTGCCAGTGTCTTCTTTTTCTTCTTCTCCTTGGTTCTCTGCCGCACTTCTTCTTTCTTTCTCTGCGGCTACTCCTTCCTTCAGCTGTTCTTCCTCTTCCTTCTTTCTTCTTTGGCCAAGTCCTTCTCTTTTGCTGAGGCTGAGTCTCCTTGGCTTCTTCTTCTTCTCTTCTTCTTCTTCAGCTCCTCCCTCTACACTATGTTGTGCCTCTTCCTTCATCTTCTTCTTCTTCTTCTGCTGCTCCCTCTGCCTTCTTCTTCTTCAACTGCTCCCTCTGCCTCCTTCTTTCTTCTTTGGTGCGGCTAAGTCTTCAGCTGCTTTCTCTTCTTCCTTCAGCTAGTTGCGCCTCCTCTTCTTCTTCCTTTCTTCTTCTTTCCTGCAGTTGCTTCCTCTTCTTCCTTCTTCGCTGCACAGGCATGAAGAAGCAAAACCTACCCCTACCCTCCCTACGTCTCTCTCTATTTCTCTCTTCGCTCTCTCAAAGCCAACCAGGTAATCGGGTCAGGTTACGCGTGCCCAAGTCCAAGTGCACCGGCATGGGTGGTGCACGAGGAGTGCAGGGTAAACGGGTCAGCCAGGTCCGCGTAGCGTGGGTCGCGGACGAGGCAGGTAAACGGGTGAGGGACCTCACCCTATGTAGTTGGAGGCGATAAGCCTAATTCACTTTTTCAATTTAAGCGCCTCCTCCCGTTTGTCAGCTTCCGCGGTGGAACTAAATGTCCCACCTTCGTTTCACGAACGCCCCCAGCAGGAATAGCGGGTGATTGCTGTAGAAGCATGGTCCCTCAACACCAATCGCATGGCAGTGTGCGTGCGCGAGACTGAGCCGCACCTTCTGGACTTGGAGGCTTAGAGTGCTGGGGCCTGGAGAAGCTTGCAAGGAAGCTTTGGGTCGTCGCTGATGGCGGTGGAGGCAACGAAACCTGAAATGCATGAAGACGGCCTCGCGGCCCTGTTAGATCATAGGAAAACCTTCGCCGTATCACGGCGAAGGTGAGCCGGGGGTTGGCTAGCCGCGGGGCAGCCTAGGCGTGCGTGCCTAGGTCGCATTGTGGAGGTGCAGGTGGGTGTGTTTGGGGGGTGGTTCCAGTGGGTATGGTGGTCAGTGGAAGGGCAGACGACGATCAATGGGTGATGGAGGAGGTGGTGAGGTATTTGGCGAGGCGTGTGAAGGTATGGAGCGGTGGAAGCGCCTTCGCCGGTGGTTGGCCGGAGACGGAGAAGGTGATGGTGGTCTGTGGTGTCGAGGGGTCAAAGGTGCAAATAAAGAGAGAGGAAATGAAGAGGGGAGTGAGGTAAACTTATCTAACAGGTTTGGAGTGAAAGGGGGAGGCGAATGGCAAGTGGCGGGTGCCTGCCGTCGCCGGAGACGAAGGTACCCAGGGGAAGAAGACAGCGACGATGAAGGGGGTTGGAGGGATGCGCTGGTACGGCGCGGCGTGGCGGAGAACAGAGGACCTGGCTCTGCCACTGGTACGGTGGCAGAGCGCCGAGAAGACGGAGGAAGAGTCGCTGGAAGCTCTGGGCAGTTGGTCGGAGTTGGGAGGAGACGAATTTGAAGGAGATCTCTGGCCAATTTGAGCTTGGAGGAAGCGACGTAGTCTACCCTTCCTTAAATAGGCACAAGCAAGGCAAGAAGCGCACGAGGGCGACGGGAAAGCCATGCCGTAGGTAAGATCGGTCGGAGACCCATACCTCTCGAGCGTTCGCACGAGAGGTATGGTGGGTTTCAGGGAATGGGGAGTTGCCCATGCGGTAGTGGAGCTCCCCTTTCAAATCTGGGGGCAGCTCTCCATGCAGATGAGGCGTAAACCTCCGCGCAAAGTCGCCGGAGGTATGGCCCCTACTGCGAATGGCAGAGGGACCGAAATGATGAAAAAGATGAGAAAGCTGAGGGGGTAATTGCAAGGATTTCAAAAAGTTGAGGGTCAAAAAGTAATTTTGAGAACCAATTTGCAAAGTGGGTCAAGACGACCTTCCATTAAGTCCAAATTTTGGTATAAACCTAATTTTGACCTAAGGAATCCAATGGTGAAGTTGGATTTTAGATTTGACCACGTTTGACTGGAAATTTTGCATAAAAATCTAAATTAGGTCAAATATTGGGTATGGACCCCAATTTAGGTCAAAACAGGTTCCAAAGTCCAAATTGAAGTTTCTAAGCCCTAAGGGATATTTTTACATGAATTTTAGATGGTTTAGTTGATTTTTATCTTGCCTGAAACCTTGTGAATTAAAGTAGGTTTATTTTAGGGTTACAGAATGTCATTTAATTCCTATATTTCGCCATAACCCCTTTCTGACCAAACCATCCCACTTTCTCTCTTATTAAGTCCAATTGACCTATGTCTAGACCCTTAGAAATCCCTTTGATGTACTGTAATGGTAAAATTACAGTTTTATCCCTTGTTTCATGTTTTCCTTTCAGATAAGTAATTCCCTGAATTAGGCCTTCCTTTAGGTTATGTAGGAGCTTTTGTTCACTTTATTAGGTCAAAATGTACTAGTTAGGGTTCATGATGAGGTTCTCATCAGTCACTATGGCCGTGAAGGTGGGTTAGGTCGGTGGGCGAGTATGGAGGTGTCAGCGGTCAGTGGAGGGGTGGATGATGATCAGCGGGTGAAGGCGGAGATTATGAGGGGTCTGGCGAGGCGTGTAGGAGCGTGGAGCGGTGGATGTGCCTTCACCGGTGGTTTGCCGGAGATGAGGAAGACGGAGGTGGTCTGTGGCTGTCGAGGCGCGAAAATAGAAATTAAGTGGGGGAAAATGAAGAGTAGGGAGAGATGAACTTATTTGCAAGTGAGTGGACGAAAGGGGGAGGTAGAGGGCGAACGGCGCATATCTGCCATCGTCGGAAATGAAGATGTCCAGGGGAGGGGTGACAGCGACAATGATGGGGTTAGAGGCGCGCGCGCGAGTGTTGCACGACGCGGAGGAAGGTGGTGAAGGCGGCTCTGCCACTTGTATTGTGGCAAAGCAACGAAAAAGAGGAGGAGGGCTCGCCGGAGCTCGCTGGACTCCTGACCGGAGGAGGAGGAGGAGGCGAAATTGGGGTGATTCTTCAGCCAAGTCGAGCTTGCCCCTTTCAGCCGGACCTAGTGCTTCTTATAAAGGCATGGGCCGAGGGTTAGGTGCATGGTGGTGGCCAAAAGTCCTCGCCAGAGGCATGGCCGGAAGTGATACCCATACCTCTAGAGTGTTCGCACAAGAGGTATGGGGAGATTCAGGGCATGGGGAGCTGCTCAGGTAGTAGGTGGTTTCGTAAAGGACTCCCATTTCAAATCTAGGAGCAGCTCCCTAGGGAAACGAGGAGAAATCCACCTCGAAACCTCGTTCGAGGTATGGGTCCCTATTGCAATGGTAGAGGGACCTGAATGCAAAAAGTGACGAAGAAGTTGAGGGGGTCTTCGCAAAGGTTTTCAAAAGTTAGGTGCCAGAATGTAATTGAGTGGATTATTTTGCAAAGTAGGTCAAGATGACCTTCCCTTAGGTAAAAATTTTTGTACAAACCTAATTTTGACCTAAGAAATCCAATGGTGAAGTTGGATTTTAGTTTTGACCACGTTTGAATGGATATTTTGCATAAAAACCTAAATTAGGTCAAATATTGAGCTTGGACCCCAATCTAGGTCAAAACAGGTTCCAAAGGCCAAATTGAAGGTTCTAAACCCTAGGAGATATTTTTTCATGAATTTTAGAGGGTTTATTTAATTTTTATCCTGCCTCAAACATTATGAATTTAAGTGGGTTTGTTTTAGGGTTATAGAATGTCATTTAATTCTTAAATTTCACAATAACCCTTTTCTGATTGAACCATCCCACTTTTTCTCTTATTAAGTCCAATTGACCTATGTCTAGACCCTGAGAAATCCCGTTGATGTACTGCAATGGTAAAATTACAGTTTTACCCTTTGTTTCATGTATTCTTTTTAGATCAGTAATTTCTTGAGTTAGGCCTTTCTTTAGGTTATGCAGGAGCTTTTGCTCACTTTATTTGGTCAAAATAAGCTAGTTAGGACTCATGATGAGGTTCTCATCAGGAAACAAATAATAATACATAATTGGAATTTAAATGGTTAGTTCGTTGCTTGATTTCTTTATATTAATTGCATGTAAATGACTTATACATCACTCTATTCAGCGTTAGCTAACCATAAATATTTATAACCATGTTCAGGTTAGGGAGTTGAGCATCCAGCGCCACCAGTTGCAGAGGGTGCTAGGCCCAGTCAAGCTCAGCCGTAGTCCTTTCTCTTTTTTTGTTGCAAATGTTTTTGTTAGTAGTAAGTACCTCTACAATGTAATACATGTTTCTATTATATTTCTCTCTGTTCTAAATGTGATGGCTATGTCTGTAGTAGTACCTTTCCGCTTGTGGCATGTAATATCTTGAGATTTTCTGTTATATTTTCCTTTGTTGTTTATTATCTACTTCTGCTTAATTATATTGCATGTGTGGTTGTAGAATAATTTATGCATTTGGTTATCTCTCATTGGACGATTGGGTCGTGGGATTCAGTCGAGGCGAGCCGATCTTGGATTATGTAGGGAGCCGGGATCGGGTCGTAACAACACACCATTAACTAAATTTAGCTTCTACAACAAGGAAAAAAGAACTTCCGGTCTGCTATCGTCCGATAGCATTCCTCATCCTTTCAAAAAAATAAGGAAAAAAGAACAAATCCCTTCTATGCATTAGCAAGGAAGGAATTGACTGGGAACATCAACCCTACTGTCATATTATTTACTTGTAGATTGATGTTGCTTCTAGACCATTGATACCACTAAATAGACACATACTTGAATAACTAAGATGCATGACATGTTCATGACCACTCATCACCAAGACTCAGAATTCACATAAGCTCGGAGTAATGTTGAACTTCTAGTTGTGGTGATTTTTTTTTTTGTTGAAAAGACTTCTGGTTGAGGTGATGGAAAGCACAATTGATGATAGTTTGAAAACTAGGATATGGGGGAATGAAAGTAGTATCCAATTTTGACCTTTTGGATTGAAATAGAAAATCCTTCTTGCATCATAATTATAGGAGCATTTACATAAAAGACACCTATTTTGTATGGACATGCATGCAAATACCAAAATTCAAGGCTATCTTTGTGATATCTATACCCAATAGGAGCATACATGCAAAAATCCCTTAAATTCCCACAACCACCAATCCTCATGAATTACCAAGCATTTCTTCATCATGCCTTACAAGAAAAGGGAGCTTTTAAAAAAATATCATAAAAAACTTACACAATTGCCATCACAACTTTTGCATTTACAAAGATGCCACCATAAAGTTGACTACCTTTATAAGAATGCTGAAGTAGTTACATTTTTTTTTAGGTTTATGAAACCAATTTAGAGGCCAAAACAACCACTTGCTAATATTCTATAGTCTAAAATGGTAAATCATCTTGATGAAACCTAATTCAAATCACATTTCTGTAAAGCTAATCAACTTTATAGCAGCATATATGCAAATACAAAAATCATGAGTGCAATTATGTAATATCAAAAGTTTTTTATGGCTCATGTGTAAAAATCCTTATAAAAACTCTCATGCCCATTCATAAGGAGGAGTATAGACCCCAACTAACTGGAAAAACCCGACCCCTTCCCCAACTGCCAAAGTACCCTCATCACCCATCTTGGTGAAGAAATGATAAACTCTGAATCGGAAGAAAATTCCCAAGTAGGGTAATTAGGAATTAATTATCCTTAATTACCTTAATGGAGATTTTTTTTTGTAACTACCATTCTAAAGCTTGTCTGTATAAGAGAGAGTTTATCACTTTATAAAACTCATCGTTACTAAAGATGACTTTCATGCGACACACTTTAACAAACTCATCTTTAGTAAAGACGAGCTTCTAAGTGACCGTTTGTGGAACTCCAAGTAACTTGTTAGTAGTACTAATGAGTTTTATTAATATTAAACTCATTTATGCTACAGACAAGTTTAGTACATTTTCCTTTTTTTTAACAACAATAGCCGGTCACAAATACATTGTGACTGCATCTTCTCTTTACAGCAACAGCAAGTGAGTTCTACAAGCAATACCTTCATATTGTGGATCAAAAATTACTGCATGATCAAATATACTGGGCAACAAACCACACATATCAACATACATGTTGGGTAACCCATTGTTGACTTTGGTGCCATGACATTTGGTACCAATTGGCAACTATACCAAAGATGCAAGAGGTTGATTCTACTGTATCATCAAGACTAATGAAAGCTTGCACGCTGCATAACTGCAAAATGGAAAAGAAAATATACAAATCTGTAAGGGCCTGAAGATACCTATGGGTAATTTTCAAAATTTGTTAAACCCATCAAAAACCCTATTGTTTGAGGATAGGATTTCTCCCTTGTCTTTTATTTCATTTTGATTTCTCTCTTGACCTTAACAAATTTTGTGAGGGGCATTTGAGAGAAAACAATAGTTTGTGGACTCTTTAATAAGGAACGTTTTGGGTGGAGGGGCATCCTCTACAAATTTTTTTTTTCTTGCTTTTTTATGTCCCATACTTAGGGTGATCGTTTGCATTGTAAGAAAGCCCCATCTCCCTCATTTGATCGGTTGAGGGTGGTGGAGACAAACCCCGCAATGTCGGTTACCCCCCTTGATGATAATGTCATCATCAGCCATATCTAGCTTTAATTAGTCATAATTAACAGATAAATGCTCCTACATAATCACTAAAAGAGTTGTAATTCACTATAAATCTATTCTGAGAGATAAGCATGAAAATATGGGTAAATCTGTAATTTTAACAGAATATCCTAAATGTAAAACAATCATGAGATTTCTAAGGGGTCAAATAAAAGTCAAATGGTCATAAATGTCTAATAAGTGGGTTCATGCAGACAGAAACGAGTTTTCACACATTTTGAGAATTAATTGACATCTGAAACCCTAAAAAAAAATCCGCTTAATTAACTAAGGTTCCAGTTAGGATATAAAAATATTCTCTAAGGTTTGGTACCCTTGATTTAACCATTAGAACCCAATTTGACCTAAAACAGAGTCTCAGACAGACAATTGCCCTAATTTAGATATTTGCATAAATTACCCAGTCAAACTTGGTCAAAACCTAAATCCAACTTCACCATCATATTTCTTGGGTCCAAATTAGGTTTGTACCAAAATTTAGGCCCAATCAGAGATCTTCTTGACCTAGTTTGCATTTTAGTCCAGTCTAACTCTTTCTCTCTCATTTATGCCCTTAACTTTCAAAATATTTGCATAAAGCCCCATACCTTTGTCTCCTTCTTTACCAAACAGTCCTTCTCACCTTCCTTCAAGCCAAGTCATAAACCCACCGAGCATACGACCTTCAATTAAGGAAAGCTCTTTGATCCTTCAATCAATCTCCCTCAAAATAAGAAGTGTTCCTCAGATGATTCCCATTCATCTGAGCAACTTCTTAGACCTGGAATAAAAGCCAAAAGCTATTGCGAACCTTCAAAATTTTAGGGATTTCTTCCCCTGAAATTTTGAAGCCGTCGAGCTTCCACCCTCATTTGCAGCAGGTCCTGATTTCTATATAAGCTTCACCTCGACTTTTTCACCTCTTTAGCAAGGTTTGGGTCCAAAAACCTCTTTCTAACCCTACCTCCGACCCCACTCCGACCAAGCTCCGGCGGTCCTCCATCCCCTTCACCCTACAGGCAGCCAACGGCCAAATTGGCCTGCCCATCCTCTTCCTCATCTTCTTCAGCGCCTCACCAGTCAAAGCGAGGGTCGTCCTCCCCAATCCTCGTCGTCGTCCCTAAGGAGAATTCATCTTCTCTGTCATCGGCCTGCCAAGGCCGACGCAGATCCTAAGATTAGGTAGTTAGGTCAGTTAGATCTTTATATTAAATCTACCATTTAAAACCCAAAAAATACTCCCTCGACCAAACACACGCCATCATCTCCCTCCATTCCGATCGCACCTCCGGCGAGGTCATTTGCTTACCTCACACCTTCGCATGCCTCGCTGACCCTCCCAAAAGCTCCGCCACTCATCCCCACACAAAACTCCTCTCCTATTTCATCCTCTCGACCACTCAAAACCTTCATCAACCAACCCACTGCCACACCACCATCTTTGAGTTCATTCGACCTCCACGCTTCACCAATCACCACGCCACCACCACCCACATACTCGCCGTGGTCCGACGATGCTCCTGAACTCTTTTGATTGGGCCGAGAGGCCGTGTTCTTGATTTTCAGGGTTCATCGTCCTCCGCCATCGCTGCCTTGTTCTTCATGTTTGAAGACCACGATAGCTCCAAGTCTTGGTTCCAGGAGACGTGGATTCACTCCAGGACCACTCCCAGGTGGTCAATTGAAGACCGCACCACTTGCTGCTGCTCCAATTGAGGATGCCTTCACTGCAGCAGCGCACGTGAAGAAGTCGTGGAATTTAGTCCCACATCGTTAATTGTAATGACCCAATACACTTATAGCCATTTAAGATTCTGGAGTTTCAGTCAGACGTTTGGACCTGTTCTCGGACATCTGAAAGTGGAAATTTTCGTACTGCGCTTTGCGCTCTACGCGCGGGCGACGCATAGAGACCGTTCCTCTCTCTCACTCTCTCTTCCTCATCTTCCCCGAACCCTAAACCCTACACCCTCCTATATATAAAACCCTCCCTTCCCCTCTCCTTTCCTCCTCACACCCCAGCTAGCACCACCTTCGGATCTCCAATGAGGAGAGTGGAGGGCGAGCGAGGGAGAGCGAGAGGGAGGAAGGAGATCGTGGGAGGAGGAGGCCCAAGGTCAGTGGACCTTCGGTGGAAGCTCGGTGAAGCTCCGGTGGAGGCTCGGAGGGGCTCGGGGGGGGGGGGGGGGGGGTGGCTTCCGACCCACCGTAGCTGTGGGAGGGACTACAGAAGCTCCTGCGGGCGAGCTCTCAAAGAAGACAGCTCATGAGAAAGGTTCTGATACTGGGATTTTTTCTAGTATCAAACATTTGGAGAGTCGACCAGACGATTGTGGCGACAACAGGACGTCCGGGTCTGGGGCTGGACGTTTGAAAGCATGCGTAGTACTGAGGTACGTGCTTTTGCGCGGTTACGACCATGCAGGCCTCACCGCAGAAGATTTGTCCTGCCTGATTTGGACATGCAGATTTCGTACGTAGGTAAAGGTCCTTGGGAAGGCACGTGGGACGCTTTTCCACTCATTTTTGGATGTCTAATCACATCACCAGACATCCGAAGGTGCTTCCAAATGACTAGAGACTTTGTCCGACGTTTGGAACTGTCTTTAGACGATTGTAGAGAAGGTCTGGACATCTGAGGATACCGCAGGAGACACAAGGTAAGATCTGACGCCTTTTAAGACGTCTGGGATTATTTCTAGACGTTTGATTTTGAACAGTAGGCACATTTTGGACCTATTTAGGGTCCGATCGGGGTCCGTTTTACGCAAACGAAATACCTGCACTTTCCTCTCGAGTTCCTCTACGTACTAGAGTCTAATATACACTGTTCTGAACTCTACTTTTGTGATGTATTTCCTAGTGTAGGATTTCAGCCTATTGTGTGTTTAGGGCTCGTAGAGATGTCTGAGTTTGCGGTTCAAACCCCCATTACTCCCGTGTTTCCTAGTAAAGTGGTTTGATTTCATTATTAATATTTAAATAAGAATGTGCTTGTGGAAATAGCCGAATGGAACCCTAGGACGTGGAATGAACCCTAGAGTAGAGAGAATGAATAAGCCTGTTTGTACCGTATGGTTTACTTGAATGAGTGATTAAGATAAATTGCTAGCAAATACCTGTATTATAATTATGAGTTTCCTGTTAAAATATGAGCTGCCTGTATTTAAGGAACAATTACCTGTGAAATCACCAACTGCATGTCATTGAGAATTGAATTATGAAAATACGAGCTACCTGAATATGAATGAGAAATGAATTATGAAAAATGAGATCTAGATCTGGGTAAATGAGGTGAACATGAGCACGAACCCTACAGGGAGTTAGGAGTAGAACTCCTGTGGATAGACGAAAATCTGGAACGTAGATGGGAAGTATGCTGGTCCTTAAGTATGTGGTACCAAGGAGAGCAACTGTCCCCTTTTGTGTAGAGCGGAGCTAGCCTCCCTTGGGTGGAGACCCGAGGTTAGGATTGGCCACTCTACACCGACTCTTGTTCGCCCCCGTGTACATAGTACCGAGGTGAGCTACTAGTGTAGGGAGGGAACTAGCCACCCCATGGGTCCCGAGGTTCAGCTAGCCACCCTACGCCGACTTTGTTAGGCCCTCTAGGTAAACCGAGATAGTCAGACGAGGGCACGCGGACTGTGGAGGGGCGAGACCCCTGTTTGGTTCTGAGGGGCGAGACCCCTGTTCTGAGAGGGCAAAGCTCTATACTGTTCCGTGCTGTACCTTGAGCGTACCCACTAGCGGAAACGACTGACCGCGTGTCAGTGCGTGGTAGCTACCCGTACGCTTATCACACGTGCCATAGTCACCGCTACGTCTTGACAGTGACCTCGGGGTGGTTGACTGGGTGTAGGACCACCACGGGGGACTCTCCCAGCCAGGAGAGCACCATGTGTACCTTCTATTCTACAGAAAAGACTACAATCAAGATCGTTCCCACGAGGAACAGGCAAGATCAAGAAATATCTTGATACTTAAGAAAAAAGGGTGAAACCAAATCATATAAAACAGATAAATAGAAATGATGATTAAACCTGTTGTATTTACTCTGTTGCACTTAGATAATATAGACACCACTTTACTCAGCATTCACTGACTCTGTCTTTTCATAATACTATTCAAGACCAGGAGTTGAGCAGCCTGAGTTTCTGATTACGAAGGATGCTTGGCCCGGTCGAGTCCAGCCGTAGTTTTTCTTCAGCACTTCCTTTCTTTTCCTCTACTGTTGTAGTAAGTAATGGACTCTTAGTTACTGTTCTGCTACTTCTGTTTCCTTTCCACTTTTCGTTGTTGTTGTCGTATGTATTGAGACAACTGTTCTATTTCCTTTACTGCTTTGTACGTTTCTTCTGCTTAATTATATTGCATATGTGAATATGGTTTATCTTCCTACTTTTGGTTATTTCTTGTTGGACGACTAGGTCTTGGATCAGTCGAGGCGAGCTGGTCTCGGGTCCTGTAGGGATCCGGGAGCCGGGTCGTAACATTAACAAAGGAGACACTTGGGTTTCATAAAGTGATTTTGTGCTAAGGCCTTGTTGCCTCAGACACATGGGGTGAGGTCCCTCACACCCGCACACCCGACCCGCCTAGACCAATCACTCCTCACTCATTACCACCCCCGGTGAGCCTGGACCTGGTTACGCGACTCGAATACCTGATTAGACTGGATATCAGAGAAAAGATAAGGAAGGAAAGAGAAAGAGAGCTGGGAAGGGGAGGGTTTTGCTCCTCCGTGCATTGGCCAACACTTAGCTTGTGAAGGAGCCCTAAGGAAAGCTTGAGAAAGAGAAGGCATTGGCTGTGAAGAGGAAGAGGCTCAAGGAGTATACCTTGAGGAAAAGTAAAGGAAAAAAGGCTTCTGAAGAAAAGAGAAGAAGAAAGAGCAAAGAGCAGAAGAAAGCTTTGAAGAGTACTGTACCAGGCGACAGTTAAGTTGTCTGATTCTCAAATTAAACGTTTGAGCACTGTTCACTTATTTCAAACATTTGAGTAATTGATGTGTGCTTAATTAAGGCTAATAATTGGTGATCGAAATCACCATTATTTTATCTTTTCTATTTTTTTTATCTTGAGATACACTGAGCATCATTGAATATCTAATGTGATAAATTAATATTCTAAACCATAAGGCGGCTTTATCCTTTAATGAAAGTGAGAACATTTTCATTAAAAGCATGTGCTGATCATGGCCTTGCGGACCCAAAGTTTGGATAAGATTTTTCAGCTCCTCTAAATGCTAAAAAGGGTCCTCAGAAGTAAGTCCATGGAAGTGAGGTATAAGTGCTATAATGTTCGGCTTCAGTTCAGCAGCACGACCCACATCGGGATAACGTACCACAGGCATAGGTTGGGCAACTGCGGAATTATAGTAATCCCGTAGTTGACGTCTACGAGATTGAGGTGGTTCCTGAGGGTTTCTAGGTTGAGGTTGTGGTTGGGGGTTTGCTAAAAGATTCACAGCTTATGTAAGCTGTTGCACCTGTTAAGTAAGGGTGCTCATTTGTAGTTGTGTTTCAAACAGATGTTGAAGATGAGGCATAGGTCCTCACTCCAGTGGTGGATTAGGAAAATTAGGATATGGTGGAGGTTGGAACCTATGGGTTGATGGTGGTGGTGGTGGTGGAGGATGTGCAAGATGTGGAGGAAGTTCTTCGAAATCCTCGAACTATGTAGAATCATGATCATCCTCATGATGTGTGGAGTAGTGGATAGGAGTTTGAGACTTGGGAGGTACAGGATTGGATGTGGAAGGCATAGAAGTGGAAGTAGTTGCCTGGGCATCAGCACCCAAGGGGAGTACTAGCTCAGGGTTTTGGGATCTCCTACCATCCATTGAGTCGATTTTTGAAAACGAGTTTAAAAATAGTCACAACTCAATAGAAATGATAAATCTATCTCAATGTCACAAAAATAAGAAATCACAATCAATCTCAATCCAAGCAAGACCAATCTAGCAAGCAAGAGAGATGAATCAAATTTTTCCTAGAGGCTGCTACAGAAAATAATAGTACGCAAACAAATGTTTCAAATAATTGTACGCGTCCTAAAGATAAACCTAGCGAAGTACAGACCTTTATAGTCCACTGGGAGTTAGGATAAGACTGCCGTGCGAATTTAGATCCCGTGGGTGCTAAAGGAGATGAGGTAGAAACCCATGTATGCATCTTATGTGATCGTGCTGTGTGCACGATAGCAATCAACACAATGGCGATGAAAAACCTTAGTCAAGGTTTCAATCAAATTTTCATGTCTCCTTTTTTATTTTGATTCAAGTATTTAGAAGTATTTTCTATTTTGCTTGTCTTGCTTTTTTAAGTCTTTTCAAACAAGAGATGGTCTTTTTAATTTTAATTCAAATGCAAGGATGACAGGAGTTGAGGAAAAATAGGGAATGCGTACCTGACTCCAACAATTCTACAAGTATGCAATTTGACTTGAAAATTAAATCTAGCAGGAAAGAATGCAACTTACTAATGGATGCCTAGTGATATGCTGCTGCTAGATAAGGATGAGATTTTTTTTGAATTTTTTATTTTATAATTTTTTTGGATTTTTGAATAATGCAACAAACAAAAACAAAAGAAAAAGAAATCGATACAGAAAAATTACGAACGGAAAATCCGCGTTGTTGAGAGATGAGTAGAGAGATAAAAGAGAGTCCAGAAAGAGAGTCCACAATTATTACAAACTATGTGAGAACAG
The DNA here is from genome assembly GCA_037157565.1 of Thalassia testudinum. NCBI lineage: Eukaryota > Viridiplantae > Streptophyta > Magnoliopsida > Alismatales > Hydrocharitaceae > Thalassia > Thalassia testudinum. The sequence goes on from JAZHRO010000030.1 coordinate 44,355,895, forward strand.
GCTCTCACAACTTATGCCTAACAAATGTGTCCTAATTAATATACCTAAATCTAAACTAAACTATACTACACTACTATTAAAGCTAATGTAGCTGCTCCAAGGGAAAACTCTGCTAGGATGTCGGGTCAAGATCGCAGCGAACCCGCCAGGAAGATGACCTCCGCCTAGAAGATGACGCTACTCCTCCTACTCCTCAAGTGCTGCAAAAACAACAATTAGTTAGTAAAAGAATCAAAGAATGTATACACAAAGAATTAATCAATAAAAGAATGATTATGTACAATCAATGAATGTATTTATATACAAAAACAAAGATTATTTACAAATGAAGAATTAAAGAATAATTTTGGCATATAAAGAGTTCCCTCCTCGGCAACGGCGTAAAAAATAATTGACTTTCTACGACATGTTAATCAATCACTTCACAATAAAACGCTGTTGTCAGATTTTTATCCTCGACAACGATACCAAAAATAATGTAAAGCGTTCGACCACGGTTCGTATAAAAAAATCGTCATCGTTGTTGTAGTATATGTCACAAATATAAATCGTTATCGCATCAGTTTTATTTAATTACATAATTTTTACTGGTTTATTCCATGTCGTTCACTAGGAGGCAGTTATTGATATATATCACTCTCTAAGTCCAACATTATTCTTTAATTCTAAAAATATCAATTTTATATACAACTATGAATGAATGAATTAATTAATGAAATAATGAATTAATTTATATACAAAAGAATAAACTAAAAATGCTTGCAAACAAATATATACAAACAAGCATCAACACTATAATTAGGTACTATATACTATCTATTTATACTTATAATAACAATACTTACATATATATATATAATAATAAGTAATAATATATACTATACTAAGCTAAGTTAATATACTAACATATACAGTAATATATATAATATAAACCTTAGGAAGAACTATATACAAAACTTAAGGCAAAATTAGGGTTTATAGTGACGTTTATAGTGATACTTATTCTATCTACAGTGATGGATTACTTCTGTCAGTAAAGCTATAAGGTTATTTATATACATATATAGCTCAAACATTACTCATACTACGTATACTTAATATACTTATACTTATTATTTACAGTATACACTTATATACACTATACACATATATGTGTACACTTCCTATATACATGTACTTACTTTTCTTTCACTCTTTCTTCTACTTTTACGGCTCTCTTTCTCTGTTAACAATTAACTCTTTCCTTATCTTCTCATCTTTTCCTTATCTTTACTTTCTTTTTTAGCACTTAACCAGGTTTGCGTTAGTTGCGGTCTCTTCTTTTCTTCCCTTAATCCCTCATTAAGCCTTACTTAGTTCAAAAATGGGTTTTAAGGTTGGTAGGTAGCCTTTTCGAGGGATACATAGCACCCTTAACGGGTGGGACCAGACCTCTACTAGAGCCACCCTAGTTCCTTTAATTATCCTTTTAATCTCGATTTAAGCTCAGAACTGTGCTTAATCAAGCCCTCGCACAGTGTATGGCTCCCAGCCACACACCATCATCGTATCTCAATGCCATAAGCCATAGCCAGACTCAGATCAAAGGAACACTTAAGGGGTATGTGTTATGCGCTAAGCGCATGACAATTGGTAAGGCTATTGCACAATGGAGTAAAATAGAGCTCAGAGTGCTCGTGTATAACTGATGTGGCGCTATCCAGCACATGATTTAGCATTGGAATTCTAGCAAGCTGTTCTAATTTCGTGATTTTGGCCCTCAATTTGAGGGTCATAATTTATTATAAATTAAAAATAAATTATGGGGAATTAAAGTATTTACATAGTACTTTACAATCGTACAATTAATTTACAAAATTAATTACATTTATTATATAAATAAATTAGGTAAAGTTTCTAGTTTAAACATACTAAATTTTAGGTTTTATTTCTTAATTAAGTATAAATTAGTTAATGTATGGTTTAATTGACCTTATACAGAGTTAATGTACATATAAAAGTATTTCTTACCAATTTTTATTGTATTCTACACTGTTTATTTTGGTTTATTTACATTTAATTAGCTTATTTCATGCTGTCTTAAATATAAATTAGGTTTAAATAGTATAATACATTATAAATATAGTTAAATTAGTTTAATTTACGTAAAATACATGAATACAAAGGTACAATATAAATTAGTTCAGTTTTAACTCAATTTACTAATTTATTTTAACTTAACTTAACAACTTAAGTAATAACTTAATAAATTCAGTATTTATTCTATATACATAATTAGATTATGATACAAGGTTTCTAATATACATAATACGTATATAAATATGTGTACATAGTATAAATAGTAAATACAGTTATATATAGAGTTTTATAATTTTACTTAAGTTATAATATTTATAAGTTAGTAAAAATAATATCTAGTTATATAACTAAGTTATATACGGTTTAAGTTATTTTAAATATTTAAGTTACATTATATAATATATGCATAAGTTTTATATATAATTATATACATATTTTACATTATTTACATAGATAGCTTACTATATAACTTATATTTATATGTATATACATAGTATACAAGATGTTTTTAGGTATTTTTAGGGTTTTTTTCAACTTTTTATCTTTTTATATATTTTGTAGAGATAGGAGATGAGAAAGAAAGAAATAGATGAGAAGAGTAGTCTATTTTTGGTATTTTTGTGTTAAGAGATTTTTATTGAGTTTTAAGGTACACTGAATCGTCGGCTGGTATATTCTACCAAGCTGAGGGTTCAAATGCCTTGAAACTTGGTAAATATATAAAATTTACTTAATCTTCGCTAAGACAGGTTTTTTTTTTTGGATTTTTTTTAGTATTTTTATTTATTTACAAGTTCAACTCATTTTATGGTCTTTTAAGTGTTTTCAAAAGAACCTAAGACCCTAAATCTAGTTCTAAAAGATATATATGCAGTAGACTGCCTCAAGTAAGCTCAACACATGAAATGGAAAACATGCAAGCAGTTAAGCACGAAATTAAGTTTATATTTCCATTAATTTTAATTTTAGACAGATGGCTACAATTCATGGCTTACAAATGAATTTGTAAACATGAGTACAAGCAATTTAGATTGAATTTAACCCTAACAATACATGAAAGCTTGTTACAAAGTAAACTACACATTACATCATAGGTCAGTCATTTAACATAATACACCTAAGCCTACTGTCAAGACATTTCAAACCAACATCAGCTGTAGTAGAATAGCAGCAAGAACAGCAGCAATGTTGCTAACAGCAGCAGTAGCCACTGAACAGCAACAGCAACTCTAGACATCTTAAGAAAAATTCCATGAGATGCTATAGGGAATCCAGACATTAGAGAAGACATTTGCAGTAGGGCTGTTCTTCCAATTCAACAACCTATCTCTTGATTCAGTCATTCATATCCCAGATCAAACTTGAAAAAGTCTGAGTAGGAATACAAATTTTTCTGATCAGGGAATAAACTGCTAAAAAATAGTTGGAATGTAGCTACTCTTGTAGCAAGTTAATATGATGGGATTCAAAACACAAAACAAAAAGCATAGAGGAATCTGATCAGATTGAAAAATCACCTTGAAATCACTTGGGATGTTAAACTCTCTATTAAAAAATTCTCGGCAATAGTTTCTTTTCAAATTTGAAACAAAACTACTGATCTAACACCTTCCTAATGCCATAGACAGCATGAAGGAAGGTCCTAGATTAGTCCATTAAATCCAAAATGAATCCCAATTTCCTAAACCTTAAGGAATATTGACAATTCCTAAGGTGAACATTCAGAATCAACAGAATTAAATCTACACAGAAATACAAAGGAGAGAGCCTCAAATCAACAAGGTTGATTTTCCTTGGCTTTCTACACATTGAAAATCAAAACATCCCAATTCAAATCAAATCCGAGTACATACTCATCCATAAATCAAAGGCACACTCAAGGACATTGGAATCTTTGCATATACCTGATCAAAGCCATTAAAATCCTCAAACAACTCGATTAAATCCGATAAAGCTCAAAATTGAATTCAAATCTACGATTCGATCATTAAAATCATTTTCAAGCAAAATCGAGTCATCTGAGTTTTTGAACAAGATCAGGAGGTCTTGTTAACCTGCGAGATGAATGAGAGACCCCCCAATGTGGATTATGACGCTAATTTCAGATCTGATGTTAAAAACCTTCAGATATGAAATTAGGTCTCATGAAGGGGTGATCTATGAATTTAATTGAGAGGAACACAGAAACGAAAATGGAAACGTGTAGGGGGGGAAACAATAATCAGTGAATTGTGGAATTCATCTCCTTTGATCTGAAGTGATCAGAGGAGGTGAAAATGTGGGATCTAGGCTAAATCTACTCCTAACTTACTCTAACAATCACGCACAGATCAGAACTAATCTAAATCTAATTTCTACTGCTAACTACTCTAAGTAATACTACAGCTAATCTAGAAAGCATTAAGCCTAGTCTAAATGGAAGAATGGGACCTGTTGAGAAGATCTGCAGCTGGTGGCTGCAGTGACGAAGGAGGGAGGATCTCCAATGGATTGAAAAGCTCTCTAGTGAAGCTTCAAGTCGTCCTCAGGTGCTATGTGGTCTAGACGAGGGCGCGCGAACTGTGGAGGGACAAGACCCCTGTTTGGTTTTGAGAGGGCAAGGCCCCATACTGTTTCGTGATGTACCTTGAGCGTACCCACTAGCGGAAATGACTGACCGCGTGTCAGTGCGGGGTAGCTACCCGTACGCTTATCACACGTGCCATAGTCACCGCTACGTCTTGACAGTGACCTCGGGGTGGTTGACTGGGTGTAGGACTACCACGGGGGACTCTCCCGGCCAGGAGAGCACCATGTCTACCTTCTATTCTATGGAAAAGACTATAATCAAGATCGTTCCCACGAGGAACATGCAAGATCAAGAAATATCTTGATACTTAAGAAAAAAGGGTGAAACGAAATCATATAAAACAGATAAATAGAAATGAGGATTAAACCTGTTGTATTTACTCTGTTGCACTTAGATAATATAGACACCACTCTACTCAGCGTTCGCTGACTCTATCTTTTCATAATAATATTCAGGACCAGGAGTTAAGCAACCCAAGTTTCCTGTTGCGGAGGGTGCTGGGCCCAATCGAGTCCAGCCGTAGTTTTTCTTCAGCACTTTCTTTCTTTTCCTCTACTGTTGTAGTAAATAATGGACTCTTAGTTACTATTCTGCTACTTCTGTTTCCTTTCCACTTTCTGTTGTTGTTATTGTTGAAGGGGTAGAACAATTGCATAGAGGCCCATAAGTGGTAATGAATGGTTACAAAATGGTCCCTGTGGTTTACAAATAGGTCCTAGGAGGTTTTCTAATGAATGAAATGTAATGCACTAAGGACCTAAATGTAAATCTTTAATTTCAAGGCCTTAATGATGTCCAAGTGCATCTAAGTTTTTATATAAGCTTAATTAAACATTTAAGAAGTTAATTACACTTTTGATTTAAACTTTTGAGCTGATTTATGTGTTCAATTTGCAATTGGATCACCATTTCACATTTATTAATATAATATCTCATTTAATGACCTAATTATGCATTTTTAACACAAAATTCATGCTTTAGGTTTTTTTTCTCTGATTCCCACACTTAACCCTTTTTGTGTGTTAATTTGACATTGTTTAACCTAGTTTCTAGCTTAACTTCGGCTATTTAGTTATGATTAGTCACAACTCATCAGACATGAACCAAGCCTGCGCTTCGTGGTCACATGGTATAGGCCTGGGTTGCTCCTAAGAGGCCCGACTCTTATGGATGAGGTCAGTAACATTCTCCATATGTCGAAAAGGGGCACGCCTTTCTAGAGGATCAATAGGCTTGCTAGCCTCTCCCCTGGCTAAGGTGAGATATCAGGCTGGAATCCAAAGGAAATGATGCATCTCAATCTTCTTTGATAGAGAGGGATGATTCCCAAAATCTGATTACCAATGCAAGCGGTAGAATGAATTATAATAATCAAATCATGAAGATTTGGGGAAACTTGATTAATGGGTTTTGGACCATGATGATTGGTCAGGTTAAACTAGGTTTGTGAGTCGAAACCTGGGGTATTGGCTTGGGCTAAGGATCTAGCCAGTTAGTTAGACTATACACTACCCTATGTTCTTTATGGCCATACAGTAGTTGTTTGTTCCCTACTGAGCCGATTGGCTCATCCTTACTTTGTGACCTAATTTCAAGTTGCTGCTGCTATGTGACATCGATGCATTGGATTTATCGTTGTGCGGGTTTTTGTCAGGAATTTTCATCGATAACTTTTATGCTTTGGTTTTATGGTATATTTCTGCTTTATATGCCAGCTGAGTACATGCTTAGTCTATACTATACATTTTCATTTATGTGCCACTCTCCTGATATTTTCTTTCATTTCTTCTTAAATGGAACTCTTTGATAGGTCGACTTAGCTAGGTACAACTCAAATTAAATAGACCAACATCTCTTCTTTTGCCATTTCTCGGAACTCTAACCCTCATTTTGGAGCCTAGGTTTTTGGGGCGTGACAAAATCTAATCCAATTTGAAGCTAAAAATTACCTTGTAATATTCTACTTATTAGAGTATTTGGTAGGTATAACTACTAATTGCAAGTTCACCAAAACATCCATACTCTTAAAGGAGTTTATGGATGGACCCACTAGAAACATATTCCAAATGTATGTATAACTTATCATCTACCTACTCCAAGAATAAGATTCTCACAAAACTAATCGTAGATCATGAATAATGGGCACAAAACTAAGTGTCCAAAGATTGCATAGTGACTCCTTCCAACCATTTGCTTCCGAGACTCCTTTACAAAAGAAATTTCCAAAACACCCGCAAATAGATATTATGTCCAATTACAATCATATCGAACTTAACATCTTTTATCTTTTTTTAAAGGGACTTATCACTTATTATCACTTTTATCTTTTTTTAAAGGGAGTTATCACTTATTATCACCGATTATCTAAAAATTTCATGTGAAATCAACTTGACCAGCAAATACTTTTACTGGATAATTTCATCTAGGAGAAATCAAGATGGTATATCATAGCAAGTGATCATGAAATGTACAGAGGATACAAATATAAAATCAACAAATATCAACACTATTCAAACACTTGGGGACCTCTTGATTAGAAATAAGCATATGCGGTTGCTTCGACTTAAGTTGTTAAACAAGGATAGTGATTGTGAAATTCACGACAATGTGGATTTGAAGGTTTCCAATCAATGAGCACTTTCATTTCAAATAGCATTTTATCTGTAACATGTGAGTTTCATAACGGTAATTACAAAAAAGAAACCCATAAAAATAATTAAGGATTACCTTAATCAGGAAATTTCTTCCTCTCCATTATCTATGAACAACGGGGAACCCTAATCGATTTCAAGCGAAGACCTTGTGGTTGGACTCCCAAAGGTCGTTGTGGAGGATGGGGACGATGCGGGGTGATGTAGGAGGCAGGAGTCAAGTTTCAGAGGCCCTGCTGCTTAGGTGGATCAGGCTCCTGATGTTTATGCAAGCTATCGAGGAGTTTTAAGTCATTTCATTGTAGCAAAGCCTCAATCGTTCAAAATCAATTAAATTTATATGCTCAGAATCAAAAGAGGAGTTTGAGGTCAAACACAAAGAGCAAATATGGAATTCACACAATAATCTTCATTCAGAATCAATGAGCACAATAATAATAAATATGCAATGAATAAGTATGATCAAATTGTTATTCAATGAAGCTCAATAGATCATGTAATCAAAAAGAAAAGAGAATTAAAACAATGGTGATTTAAATCACCACTTATTCTTTTAATTAAGTGAAATGACCCGTTGCCCTTTTAGTCGAATAAGACGTCTGGAGTTTCAGTAAGACGTCTGTCCAGACGTCTGGACATAGGCCCAGATGTCTGAAAGTGGAAATTTTCATATGTTCCTTTGCGCTCTACGCACGGGCGGCCCGCAAAGCTTCTCTCTCCTCCACACCCCTCACCCCTTAAACCCTAAACCCAATCTATTTAAACCCCCATTCTCTTCTTCTCACCACCCTCACGCCACTCTCCACCACCACCACCTTCAGCATTCTCCTTGTGCAGCTGTGGCGAGGGAGAACGAGAGTGACGAGAGAGAGGGTGAGTGAGGGAGAATGACAGGGAGAGAGGAAGAGAGAGGAAAGAAGAGAGTGTGAAGGTCGAAGGACCTTCGGGAGCTCGGCGGAGCTCGCGTGGCTGGCAGCGAGCACTCACACGAGGAGGGGCTCGGGGAGGTAGCCTCCCAACCCTCAGCAGCTGCTAAAGCCGCTATGGTGCGTTGCAGGCGACGTTGAGAGGAGAGGAGCGTCACAAAGGAGGTTCTGGTACTGGAAGTTTTCTAGTATCAGACGTCTGGAGTATCGTCCAGACGGCTGGCAAGGCACCAGGACGTCCGGAGCTGAAGCCAGACATCTAAAAGCACAATATCACGCAAGGTACGTATCTTCCTATGCTACTTTCTACCATGCAGATTGTAGCATAGATGTCGGGCTGAGTTTGGGTTTGCGGGTTTTCGTACGCAGGTGAGGGCTTTGGGAAGGCGCACAGTGCACTTTTCCAAGTACTTTTAGACCTCTGATCATGTCGCCAGACATCTAGAGGCACTTCCAGACGACCGGAGGCTTTGTTTGACGTCTGAAGCTGCCCCCAGATGGTCGCGAAGGGAGTATGGACGTCTGAAGCAGCCGCAGGAAGTGCAAGGTGAGATTTGACGTCTTTTAAGACATCTGGGACTAGTCTCAGACGTATGATTTTGGACAGTAACCGCATTTTTGGCCCGTTTAGGGTCCAAACGGAATCAGATTTCCGTAAATGAAGTACCGCTGTTTTCTACTTGAGTTTCTCTACATGTTCGTGTTGAGTATCTACTGTTTTGAGCTCGTCTGATGTAAATTAGTCGCTGGTATAGGTTACCAGTCGGTGGCGTGTTTGGGGCCCATGGAGACGACGAGATCTGTGGTGCAGGCCCCCATTCCTCCCGTGATACCCGGTAAAGTGGTTTAATTCAGTTGTTAATATTTAAATATGAATGTACTTGCTTGGAATAATTGGATTGAACTCTAGGATGTGGAATGAACCCTAAGGTAGAAATGTATGAGTCTATTTTGAGCTGTACTGTTTACTTGAGTGCATGTTTAAGATAAATTGCTAGCAAACGGTATTAGTTTAATTATGAGATGCATGTTAAAATACGAGCTGCCTGTATGTGAATGAGAAAGTGAACTGTGAAACCACAAGTTGCCTGTATATGATTGAGAATTAAATTGTGACAACATGACCTTCCTGTATATGGATGAGGAACGAGTTATGAAACATGAAATCTGAATATGGATAAATGAGATGAATATGAGCATGAACCTTATGGGGAATTAGGAGTAGAACTCCTATGTATGTAAGGAATCTGGAATGTAGACGGGAAGTGAACTGGCCCTTGTGTACACGGTACCAAGGAGTGCAACTGTCCCTTTTAGTGTAGAGCAGAGCTAGCTGCCCTTGGGTTGAGACCCGGGGTTAGGATTGGCCACCCTACGCCGACTCCTGTTGGCCCTTGCGTACGTGGTACCGAGGCATGCTATTAGTGTAGGGAGGGAGCTAGCCACCCCACGGGACCTGGGGTTAAGCTAGCCACCCTACACTGACTTTGTTAGGCCCGCTGAGCAAACCAGGGTAGTCGGACGAGGGTACGCAGACTGTGGAGGGACAAAACCCATGTTTGGTTCTGAGGGGCGAGACCCCTGTTCTGAGAGGGCAAGGCCCTATACTGTTCCGTGTTGTACTTTGGACGTACCCACTAGTGGAAATGATTGACCGCGTATCAGTGCAGGGTAACTACCCATGCACTTATCACGCGTGCCGTAGTCACCGCTACGTCTCGACAGTGACCTCGGGGTGGTTGACTGGGTGTAGAACTACCGCGGGGGACTCTCCCGGCCAGGAGAGCACCACGTGTACCTTCTACTCCAAGAAAAAGACTGCAATCAAGATCGTTCCCACAAGGAACAAGCAAGATTAAGAAATACTTGGATACTTTGAGAGATAGATGAACCAGAAATGCATAAATGAGATAAATAGAAATGAGAATAAAACCTGCTTGTTGTTTTTACTTTACTTGCACATAAATAATGTAAACACCACTCTACTCAGCGTTCGCTGACTCCTTCTTTTCGTAACCTTATTCAGGATCAGGAGTTGAGCAGCTCGAGTTTCCGATTGCAGAGGGAGCTGCGCCCAGCCGAGCCCAGCTGTAGTAGTTTCTTTCCAGTTCTTTGTTCCTACTGTAGTTGTGAGTACTAGACTTTAAAATTACTATTCTCGTTACTTTCTGTTTTCTGTTGTTGTGGTGGCATGTACTATTTTTGAAACAGTTGTTCTACTTTCCTTTACTGCTTCGTTTTTCCTTTTGCTTAGTTATATTGCATGTGTGAATGTGGTTTATTTTCCTACTTTTGGTTATTTCTCGTTAGATGACTAGGTCTTGGGATTAGTCGAGGCAAGCTGGTCTCGGGTCCTGTAGGGATCCGGGAACTGAGTCGTAACATTAAGCATCCATTCAATTACTCAAATTAAACTTAGGTTCTTAAATCGTTCAACAGTAACTCTAATCAGTCATTCAAATAATGCCACAGTGTTCACAACCAAATCAGACGAAGGTTTTCTTCCTTAGACGGCTTAAGTGTCTCTCTCCTGGGAGCCTTTCTTCTTCAGCTTCTTCTTCCTTTAAGCCTGTCCTTCCTTCTTTTCTTCTTCATAAGCCTTCTCTTTTTTCTTTGCAAGGCTTCCCTTCTCCTTCAAAGGCACAATCCTTCTCTTCTTCAGACCTTCTTCTCCTTCTTACACACAGAGCATAGCCTCTCCTCAGCGACTAAGTGTCGCACACGGGTTAAACCTGCAAAGAGCAAAACCCTCCCCCGCTCTCTCACAATTCCTCCTATTCTCTCAAACTTGGCGTATAGTCGGATCTAGATACCGGTTATTAGGTTGAGATCATGGACTAAGGTCACCGGGCGTGGGTGATGAGTAAGGAGTGCTCATAGGTCAGGTAATCGAAAGTGAGGTGTATGGGGACTCGACCCCCTATGCTTGGGCGAAGAAGCCAGAGCACAAAAATGTAATAAGCGCTGCAGTTGGTCTGAGATCCAATGATGTGGGACTAAAGCTCGCAACTCCTTCGCGTATCAGCTGCAGGAGGAAAGACCTCTAATTGATGATGAAGTTGCGGATGTGGTCTCCAATTAAGGCTCTGGGAAAGGCCCTGGAGCTATTGCATGCAACCTGGAAGTGAAGTTGAGGGGGATTGCAGCTGGAGAACAGCGGACATGGTCGGAGGACAATGGCGGCGACGGTGGTTGGAGGACAGTTACTTGAAACAAGAATAAGGCCTTATGACCATGTTAAAACACCTTAGGAGAATCGCTAGGTGATGGTGAAGGTTGTGGTAGTGTTTGCACAGCAAATTAGGGTGTGTGGTGGCCGGATGGAGGCAAAAGGGGTGAACGGCGAGGGGTGTGTTTGGTGAGGTGAGTGGTGATCCAATCCCCTCAATTTCTTGAGGGGTTTTGGTCAATGGGGCACGACGGAAGTTTTGGATGTGGAGCGAAGGTGTTTGGTGCAGTGTAGTGAGCTCATGACCTCACTGAAGCTTGGCCGAAGCGGAAGAAGACAAAGGGGGAGAGGCGTGGTCGTCGGTCGAATTGAAGGGAAAAGGAGATAGATAGAACCTAGGGAGAAAGAGAGAGAGAGAGTGAACCTAATCTAATAGAAGAATGGGGAGGATTACGAACACCGATGTGATTGCCGACGCCATGGAAGAAACTTGCTCTGTTGAGGGAGATGGCAACAAGGAGAGGGGGAGGCAGCCTTGGCTTTGGCCCATCAGGTGCAGAGGATGATGAGGAAGATCATTGTGCTTTCAATTTGACTGTTGGAGGTGCGGATGAGGGAGGTCGAGAGGGCCGCTGGAGCGTGGAAGAGGAGGAAGACGTTATTCTTGCCTTAAACCTAACTAAGGAAGAGCGGATTTGCGTATTGGGTCTTTTTATAGGCCTTAGGGAGGAGTGCTACTCTTGGAAAGAAGCTTTCAAGCTTCAAGGATTTCACACATATGGGATGCCCACATCTTCCATGCGTTCGCATGTGAGATTGGGAAGAAATCAGGGTTCATGGCCAGGTTCATTTGGAAGGAAATTCCTTAAGAAATATCCTTTTCAATTTTGGGTGAGTTTGATTGAGAATCGAGCAAGAAATCCTTGCTCGAATCTCGATGGAGCTTGGTGTGTTCACACCAATGGCAATAGGGACCTATTTGTAAAGAAAGATGAGAAACCTAGGGTCCTAATTGCAAGGATTTTAAAAGCTAGGCGCATATGTGAGAAAGAAAGAGTTTGACTGGATTAAAATGCAAACTAGGTGAAGATGATATCTGATTTGGCCTAAATTTTGGTACAAATCTAATTTAAATCCAAGGAATCTGATGGTGAAGTTGGATTTCAGTTTTGAGCAAGTTTGACTGGGTAATTTGTGTATAAACCCAAATTTGGGTAACTTTCTGTTTGAGACTTTATTTAAGATCAAAATAGGTTCAGATGGTCAAACTAGGGTTACCAAACCTTATGAAATATTTTTCTATGAATTTTAGAAGGTTTAGATGAAATTTCTTTTGACCAGAACCTTTGTCATTTAAGCAGGTCCGAAATTAGGGTTTTAGGTCTAATTCGACTCTTGAAATACGTGAAACCCTGTTTCTGTCTGTGTGAGCCCTCTTATTAAAATTTAATGCTCATTAGACCTTAGATTAACCCCTGCGAAACCCTGTGATTATTTTGCATTCATGATATGCTGTTAAAACTATAAAATTAACCCTACTTTAATGTATTCTTCTCAGAATGGATATTCAGTGAATTATGACTCTCTGGCAATTATGTAGAAGCATTTGTCTTTTGATTGTGACTAATTAAAGCTAGTTATGGCTCATGATGATATTATCATCACATGATATGGATCCAAACTAACAGTTGACACATGGATCCTCCCATCCATCCATTTTATAGGGTCGCTGACACATTCTGACAATAATTGGCAACAACAACAGGTCAAAGCTGGACACAGCTTCCACTAGCACACATGCAGAAGACACATAGCTCCATTTTGGATAATTGATAGGAGCAAAGTATTGGGGGCATGTGAGATACACAAAAGGGGAAAGATATGGCAATATATGTATGGGTTGTTGTGACATTTTGTTGGATATTGTGAGACTAATCCGTTGTATGCGAGTCTCCTATATATGTAGTCTCCTGGATATGAATGAAGGCAAGCAAAAAGAATCATTTCCCTTATTCTCTCAATGTCTCATCTTTCACCTTCCACCTAGACTAGCTCAAGTGGTAGAAGGTTCACCTCCCACTCGATAGCCTAGAGCACCCTCCATCTACCGCCGATCACCCCCAAGAACGTTGGCTTGTAGGTTTACCTCACCACGTTTTGTATCCGTACGCCCATGTTGTAGTAGGATCATATCATATCCCCACCACTAGCCGCTGGTTTAGCTCGGGGTCCACCATTGGGCAGCCACCAAGGCCAAGGATGGGGAGGGTGAGGGCACAACCACTAGGGAGATGGAGGGGAGGAGGCGGAGGAGAGGAGAGGTGTGGCATTGATAACGTTCATTTCGTTGGAGGTGGAAGTGGAGGTGGAGAGAGTGGAAGGTGGTAGCTGCAATGCTGAATCATGAATGTGTGCTTTTGATAGAAATATCTTAATCTTAACATGTTTTTTTTATTTTTTAAAAAAGAAGCATTTCATTCAATATGAATAACCCAATATAATAGGACGTCACACAACAAGGGGAAGGAGAAATCTGAATGCCCTCACGAAGAGGGGAAAGTTGCTTCCGTAGTAATGGGGGGACTCCATCGAAATGGAGTCAAGCAAACAACAAAAAAGTAAAATAAGAAACAAAAAACACAAGAAAAGACAAAGAAGACATCCCAAGTATGAGCTCTAGTCGCACTCTCCCAAAGCTTGAAAAAGTAGCAACTCCACACTTGTAGCAACGACAACGCCACTAAGAAGAAATCTCGACGTTTGTCTCAATCTGCGCTAACGAGAAGTGGATAGTGATCGCCACTCAATAAGAATTGGGAAATCTCAATCGTGGGAGGCACGGGGTCACATGTGGTCCCAAATCAGCAAAAAAAGATGGCCGCTACCTCCCACATCGACCTACAATCATGCATCATCGGTCGTAGAAATAGTCATCACCACCACTACCCCCTCCATAGAATCCACTGCAGTAGACGACGGCAGCTCACGGTGAATGCCCATCCACGAGGAAATGCCTCTTCGGCGAGCAACGTGACGAAGCATGCAACAATGGCCAAAGCTCAGCGACCTCAGGACTTGCGATGGTTGAGGGGGAGTGAGAGTGAGCAGGCCAACAATGGCGAAGCAATGAGCAAAGATATGGATGGGAGGAGGAAGCCAGAAGGAAGGGGAGAGAGGAGGGAGGGGGGGCGACTGGAGAGGGGGAGGCCAGTTGGGGCCCTTGCGATGTTAGGGTTTCGACAGTGACTTGCAGAAGAGGTAGGACGGTGACTTGCAGAAGGGGCTCAACAATGAAAATTAGAAAAAGATCTAATGTGATGATCTTTTTATCATTTAAAAGTTTGGATGCCAATGTCATTGAGTATGTACCTTGAGCATTAATGGAATCCTTATTAGATATTTTTGCACTATACCTATGTTTGGATAGAAAGATTAGGAGAAAAGGGAATGGAAGGGAGATGTTGAAAATATGCTTGGTTGCAAAATTTTGGAATGGGAGGGATTAAAAAGTTAATTTTCGATGAATTTTGTTCTATTTTTATTTTAATTGCCTCTTTTTATCCCTTATATAAAGGATACTATATATTTTTTTTTAAGGTATTTTAAAGGTTATATTAGTAAATTTATCCAAGATCTTCTCCTCTCCTTTCCCTCCACTTATGCATCTAAACAACTAATATAAGCTTTTCTTCCCTTCCCGTTCCCTTCCATCTAAACAAGAATTATTTTACCCCTTCCCATTTGTTTCCCTTTCCTTTCCTTCCTTTCTTTCCCCTCTCCTCTCCTCCTAATCGTTCCATTTGAACATAGGCTAAACAGTGTGTTATCTCTTACATCTATCATATACTAACCTTTCTTAAGGCAATGTATTTTCCCTTCTCCAATAAAAATGCAAAAGCAAATACCCAAGACTTGTGCCTTCTTATGTAATAGTTTTTAGTGCAAGAAAGCGAAAGAATGGAGGCCAAAGAATTTGAAGAGCTCATTGTTCTCTGCTTATAAGTGGTTGTGATGTAGCATCAAAGATGGATACATAGCACTTAGCAACGATATTATATTCTTCCTAAATATTTCAACTTAACATCGCCTTTTCCTACATCATATAGTGTTAATTGGACTAGTGTTTGCATATTTTTAAGAATCTACACATGTGTTAAGACCCCGGCATCAAACGTCTTTTAAGACATCTGGGAGTTAGTCCAGACGTCTGGTCAGACGTCTGAAAGCCTTCCCAGACGTCTAGAAATTAATTTTTTCGACGTACGGTTTCGCGTCTGCGTGCATTGGCGCGCAGACTAAACCGCCGCCCTCTTTTCTTCTCTCTCTTCCTCCCTGTCCTGCAGGCACAGCTTTCTCCTCTCTCTCTCCCCCACGGCGCCTTCAAATACTTCCCCTCTCCTCTCCCTCACCCTCACTCCACCTTCTTCTTCCTGTTAGCGTGAGAGTGAGAAGTCGGGGGCAGCAGCTGCTGCCGTGGGTGCGCGGGGAGGAGGAGTTGCAGCGAGAGGGAGCAGAGTTTGAGCGCGAGGGTGTGAGCTCGTCGGAGCAGCCAGGGCCGGCCGGCAGGCAGGCAGCGGGAGCGCGGCGTTGGGGAGGTGCTGTTGCAGCTCAGGCAATAGGCGGTGCGCAACAGGCGGAGGGCGAGGAGGTCCTGATTCTGGGAAAATTTCCCAGAATTAGACGTCTGGACCTACGTCCAAATGACGCGGAAGACGTTTGGAGGAAGATCCAGACGCCTGAAAGGTACGATATTTTCCTTCTCTTCTCCTTTCGCGTGTATGGCCATGCAGGCCGTTCCGCCGAAGGGTTCTGCCTCATTTGCGTGTTGAGGTCGATTGCGTACACGTGCAGGGTCGTTCGGGAAGGCGCAAGGGCATGCCCTCCCACACAGATCGGACGTCTGGGCACAGCACCAGACAACAGAGAGGGTCTCCAGACGTCCGGAGTGACAGTCGGACGTCTGGAACTAAGTCCAGACGGTTCAGTGGGATTCTGGACGTCTGAAGAACCACGCAGAAACAAGGTATGACCTGAACCATCGTTTAAGACGTCTGGAAGATGTTCCAGACGTCTGGAAGATGTTCCAGACGTCTGATTTTGGGTAGACTTGTCGTTTTTTATCTGTTTAGGGTTCGTTCGAAGTCCGTTTTCTGCATTTCAAGTTTCATTTTTCTCAGAATTAGTTCCTTTACCTGTTTACAGTATCTGTATCCTGTTCTGAGTAGTTCCTTGTGTTTGATCCTTATGTTAGGACCTCGTTCCGTTGCGGCTCTGGGGGTTGCAGAGACGCGCGGACCTGCCGATCACGCCCCTAGTACTCCCGATTTTGCGGATAGAGTGGCTCCCTTTAATTGTTTATCAAAAATTATGTACTTGTGAGATAATTAATAGATTCTAAGGTATGACATGAATTCTAGGATTGGAAAACTAGATTGAATGATAGATCCTAGGGTATGGCATGAATCATAGGACTGGAAAACTAGATTGAATGATAAATCCTAGGGTGTGACATGAATCCTAGGAACAGAAACACCAAAACGAATGATGTGAATATATAAATTGCAGTCTTGGAAAAGTAGAAAGAGAAATGAAAATTACCTGTAATTGGATAACAGTTGCTTGTTTATGAATGAATATTAGCTGTTGAGAACATGGGCTATATGAAAATAAAGATGAAATGATGACACTAAATTGGTTTAGTTAAAGAAATATGAGCATAAACCCTACATGGAATTAGGAGTGGAGCTCCTCAGAAGTGAATGGAATAGAATCGGGGAAGTGAGCTAGCCCTTGAGTACAGAGTACCAAGAAGAGCGACTGTCCCCCCTGTTTAGTGCAGAGTGGAGCTAGCCGCCCCAGGGACCCGGGGTCATGTTTGGCCACTTTGTACCGACTTTTGGCCCTCACGTACACAGTACCGAGGAGAGCTACTAGTGTAGGGAGAGCACTAGTCACCCCACGGGCCCCGGGGTTCTGTTAGCCTTCCTACACCGACTTGTTAGGCCCACTAGGCAAACCAGGGTAGTCAGGCGAGGGTGCACAGACTATGAAGGGGCAAGACCCCTGTTTGGTTACTGTGGAGGGGCTGGACCCCTGTTACTGAGAGGGCTCTGCCCTATACTGATTCCGTGCTGTGCTTTGGGGGCGCACCCGTTAATGGAAACGACTGACCACGTGCTAGTGCGGGGTAGCTACCCGTGCGTTTATCGCGCGTGCCGTAGTCACCGTTACGTCTGTCAGTGACCTTGGGGTGGTTGACTAATGGTAGGACCACCACGGGGGACTCTCCCAACCAGGAGAGCATCACATGCTACTTCTACTTTTCGAAAAAGACTGCAATCAAGATCGTTCTCACGAGGAACATTCAAGATGAAAAGAAAGATCGAAGAAATAATTCAAGAATGAGTAAAAAGTAAATAAAGCAAGAAATTAAAAATAACAGCTACTTGTCCACCTTACTGTTTTCTTAGCTAGTTGGTTGCCACTTTACTTAGCGTTTCGCTGACATGTCACCTTTGTTACCTTTTCAGGACCAGGTGTTGAGCAGCCAGAGCCGGCGGCTGCAGAGGGTACTAGGCCTAGTAGAGCCCAGTAGTTTTACTTATGTAGTACCTACTGTATATTTTCTTCTGTTGTAGTGAGTATTTTATGTTACCACTGTACTATTTTATTGTAAGTATCATGTTTATGTACCTGTTTAATTCTCTACTGCTGTGGTGGTGTGTACTGTAGTAGTTCTTTTCTTTACTGTTGAACTTTTGTTACTACTAGTTATATACATGGTGAATGTGGTTTATTTTACTACTCTTTTGGTTACTTACTCGTTGGACGACTGGATCTTGGGATCAGTCGAGTTGGTCCGATTCTTGTGTCTCGTAGGGATTCGAGAATCGGGTCGTAACAACATGTGAATTTTATTCTTGAATGAATCACCTTTATATGGAGCTTCATGCAAAAAAAGCTTTATATGGAGCTTCGTGCGAACAAGAAAGAGCTAAATAAAGGATGCAAAGATGAAACCAAAACTAGAGCCTCTCATGAGTGGAAATGAAGAAGAATTCTTAAACCTTCACATGAACGAAAGTAGAAGTGTTCTATACTCCCAAATGGATGCATTGAATATCAATTGAGAGTGTCCCAACATTTGAAAAGGGAACTTTCCAACTCAAACCTGTGATTTGGAGCCTCACATGGGTACTTCTACTATAGATTTATTGAAACTCACTTTAACTTTAGTTTCACCAATAACCCTACTACTTCACTAATCTTAACGGTAATCTAGATTCTCATCCACCTGCTACTTTATCCATAAACACTTATTCTATCTTATTAATCTTCTTACTTGTCTTTTCTTCTTTTCCTCTTTCTCTCTCTCTCCATTCCTCTTTCTTCCTTAACCCCCTTTCTCGTGTGATCTATATTGCTTTTCTTACGTTTTTTCTCTCTGCTTCTATACTCTTCTTCTTCCTTCCTCTCCATTCTATTCCATCCCCCCTCCCCTTTCTTTGTTATGCCTTCTTCTATTATTTCTCTTTTACTTTGCTTCAGCTCAACGTCTAAACACCTAACTTTAAGAGTCTAAGACTAATTTTTAATTAAGTCTTTTACACCCATACCCTTGGTACTACATATGTAGGCGAGTGAAGGAAAGAGGTGCGAGAAATATGTCCTTATTTAATATTGGGAGAAAAATGTATCCACGTGAATATTTGAATAATATTTTAATATGATTCTCTGATTCAAACTAAAAATGTCATACTACATATCAAGTATAGGATATCTCATGAATTTATTTTTTTATGGATGTTTTCTCATTAGCATGTAGAGAAAATCAATATTTGCTTTGAACTTTTGATGCGAGAACGATGGAAGGTGTTATTATGAAGGTTTGCTCTCCCTCTCTCAATGAAAGAAGGTGTGAATCTACAATTGTGGACTACCACAGTCAAAACTTTATCGATGATTCCTCACATTTGTGATCCATTCATGCACAACTTATTGAAACCTTTGATTTACATTTGGTTCATCAATAAATTAATTGAATATGAGTAAGGTGGGTTGGTGCAAAAGTACATTAATATGTAGTTGGAGGGTTGTTAATCGAAAGAATGACATGAAATCCATGGAAGCTTTGATCCCCTCGATTTAATTCTAGGAGTTCACATGATTTTCCAAAGATTCCTCATAAAAATTCATAGTTATATTCTAAATTCCCATATTGAACAACCAATTTCATTTAGTTGATAGAACAAGAGCACCCTTCACTAGCCAAAGTTGAGTACAAGTTTAGGTGTGTTTGAATGTACGGTTGTAAGTCTAAACAAGGCAGGCTTGTATCGATCAATGCAATTAGCATAAGAAAGGGAATCTTAATACAAGGCACAAGAAAGGGAGGGAGAAAGGAAGGAGGGAGAGAATCCAATTAGGATTTGGAGATGGGGTAACATTGTGCATAACCCCTTGGAATTATGTGAAACTTATAAACATTGCTACGCAACCCGATTTAGCATGAAACAACTACCCGCATTCCACAATGGGCTCAAAATTGAATTTCAAGTTCATTAAATCAAACTAACCTTAAATGAAGTTTTATTCTTGAAACTCAATGATAAGGTTAGGTGGGACACAAGGAGAATGAGTCTTAAAGACCTTATAATATATAACAATCTTAAAAAAGAGTAAATTAGGACTTGCAGAGACGAATCAACAAAGAGCGTTAAATTTTGTGTGCCCTTGACGAACCATCTGAATAATGTAAAGGAACTTAAGATATCATATCTTATCACGTTCATACATATTTTAGTGTGTGATGCACAAATGTATGTTAACATAAAAATTTACATAAAAATTCACATATCTTCCCTTGAATTAAATTAAGTAATGATATTTAAATATGAATAAGTGATATTTAAATTTTAAATTAATATCATTAAAATGTCACCAGTGATATTTAATTTTAAAATTATCGACAATATTTATTAAAATATTACTGATAATTTTTAAATACCAACTGGATGTATGAATTATTATGTTTCTAAATCATGTTCCTTCGAGGGGGGAAAGGGGTAGTAAACACATGTTTTATAATTGTGTTGTTGCACAGTGAGCGACAAATCTCCTCTTAAAATGTAAACTTACAAAACTTAGTAAAATTTCATGTATCCTTAACTGACTGCCCTTTATTATTCAAGCTGAACCCTCGAGGACCATCCACCAGCAGAATGGCTCACGTTGGAATACTCAAGCAATAGCAATGGACATCAAATTAAATTACATTTCCTGAGATTTTTTAATGTCCAAATTTAGAAACTTGAAGTTGATTTATAATTCAATGTTAAGCATATAAAGAGTGATTGAAAGTTAAAATCCTTGACCTAAGATGTCATGGTTTATAATGTTTCAATAATCATATAAATAAGTATATTATGTTAGAGTGACTATATTTTTAATATATAAATTGATATTAATGTGGTATAATATGATAATTTAAAAATAATATATTTTAATAATATTGACGTTAACTTGATAAAGTGAAATAAATCGAATCCTTTCCTTTGAAAATTTGTTCCACTCTTAACCATCTGACCGGAGGGTATCCCTCAACTAAACGATGGCTTATTCTACCCATGCAGGCTATTCCATGGTCTTGAAAAGTAGTACAAGTCCTCCTGTTGGGTCTATATTTATAAAATATAACCCTTACCTTGTGGGCGTTATGGCAATGTTCATTCACGACAGCTCTACTCCAGGAGCATTTGCCAAAACGTTAAAAGTTGTCTTATTATTGAGAGGACTGCATCGGAGAATAATTAATGTAAAGAAAACGTACCACAAGGAATATCTACATGTCTAAAGGAAAATCTACTGAGATGTCGAAGTTGTCAAATTGAAAGAATTCGAAAGTTAAAGTAAACATAAAGATGAAATTACCATGCAATGGTGAGCTGGAGTTAGTTTACGAATTTTACGCAAGTATAATTACAAACTATGATATCATATAACCATCGTCACGGTCTTTATGTTTACGTAAAATGTTGTTTCAAAGTTTTTTTTTTTTTGTAAAGATGTCACTTGGGTCGAGCGTTAGGGGTTGCGAACGTGATCCAGGAAAAATGTCGCGTAAATGATTGTCTCCCTCCACCCATCTTTTGTATTTTTTTTTTTTTTTTTTTTATATAGATGTTAAAGGAAAATGAAATGATTTCAAGGATGTTAACCTAAAGAGAAGAGAGAAAGACATCCGAACTCCTCTCGTTGTACGGATGAGGGATATTACTTTCCATCCTATGAGAGACGAGGGAATTCTAAATAAGAAGATCAAAAAGTAAAAAAATAAGTAAAAAATGAAAATAAAATAAAAAAGATGTCCTTATAAAAAAAGTTGTAGCAAATCCACTGATTGCTCTATGTTGTAAGTTGACAACGACATCACTGAAGAAACTTTAGTAATTTACACCAGTGAGATGCGTGTAAGACCCGTAGTTGAAGATCTGGCAAGGACCTGGTCATATGTAGCTTCGGACTGTGGTGTGGTCCCGACAAAAGGACAACGAAGGTGATCGACGATGGCCAAGCAACCTACTCCTAACACACCCTCATCTCTTCCCTGTCAGCCCCCTCTCCTCCCCCAAGGAAGTGGATTGGAGAGGAAGAAGGAGCACTAGCTCCACAAGGTCGAGAAAGGTATCGGAAACTCCTCTCTAGAGCAGGAGCCAAAAGGAGAGGAGAGGTTGGAGGCGAGCTGTCGGAGGAATTGGAGGAAGTGGTGGAACCACGACGTGGAGGCGATGGATGAACGAACCTGACATTGAAAAGCACAAGAGAGCGAGATCATTGGAGAGGGGACCTGAGGGGGGCCCTGATTGACGTGTGGAGGTCAATCGAGGGCCTGATCAACTTTTGTGGAAGAGAAATCAAATGTTGATTTACCTTTCTTTGTTGTCGCCCCCTCCATTGCCATCTCTTTTATTTATCCATTTTGATTTTGTATCGTACAAACGATGCACCTTCATGAACTCATCTAATGCTCTTGAAGGAAACCTTCGCGACCACCCTCTTGGCCTTTCCAATGTACTTTCTATGAATAAATCTAGTCTAACCTCATCATCTCATTTTTGATATATATATATATATATATAAACACGAAGTTCATCATGACATTTATGTAAAAAAAAGTCTAGATGATTTTAGATCCTATAGGAAAATCCCAATCCTCTACACATGTTTTTATCGTGGCTCAAAACCTTATCCGATTGATCATAGTTCTCACATTTCCGCCAACTTCCCCACTCATCATTTAAATCTCTTGTAGGGTGGGCCATTCCCCAACAAGCCAAAGACAGATACCCTTATCCGATGCGTGGAGCCCACGTGGCGTAGGTGAGGGAGGGGGCGTTTCGGCCCGCGGGCCCCACCCTTGCGCTGACGTGTCCTCGACTGGGCCCCACGCCTTGGTCCTCACCAAACCGCGCACGTGCACGAACCAGTTCCTGCCTTTGACCGGAGACAGAGCGTGGGCCCCACGCTACCGCGTTTCCTTACCCCCCGTCTCCTCTCGGTGGAAAATATCGAAGTGCCCATTCGACTACTGAAGGCTTTTCTTCTTCCTACCTAATGTTTCCTAAAATTGCGAATACGTTCATGTTGCATTGCCTTCGTTTATTTCATTCCATAAGTAAGATCATGAAGTACGGCATCTTTTACATGAGTATTGAAGGTTGCATGACATCTTTTATTAATAACGAGAGAGGAGCATATCTCTTGTTGATAGTCTAGAATTTTCTAATTTAGTAAAAGTGAGGTATGGTTCTATCCTTCAACCTCTTACCAATTAGAAAGAGCGTCCAACTTCAAGGTGATTGATTGACATCAAAGTGGGGTTCTTATTGAACTTTCTTCAATTCCTAGAATGGCGACCTTGAAGATCCATGGGTTAGTTAACATGCATCTTTTACCAATTGGTATTGTCTTTATGGAGTAATATTTAATTCTTATACTTCATGTTGGGAGATAACTACCATCCTTAATTTTGATATAAATCATCCCACAAGTGAATTGTAATTCATCCATTGGTCCTTATTTTCTTGTCATAGTACTTTCATGTTGGTAATAACTTACATGTCGCATCCTTAAATCATCCCTACCTCTAGACATGATACGAAATAAATGAGGACCATGTCTTCTCCCTGCTTGCTACTACAAGTAGGTGCATCATGGCTACTCTTTTGAGAAACAAGTTGCTAATTTGGATTAACACTATTATGTCTTAAAACTTTTCATCACAAGGTAGCAATTTACATCTGCTTTGACATAGAGAATTAAATGCATGGTATCATACACATGTTTTTTAGATGCTTCCCTTTCCCCTTCCACCTAATCAGAAAAAAAGGTGCCTGCTGTAGTTTTCTTTTCCTTCTTTCTTTGTTTTTATTTTTCGCCATAGGGGCTATATGGAATGAGGTACATGTGAGTTTATATTCATTATTACTCTTTCATTCAACCATTGGAATATGGAATTTCTTCCTAGGTCATACAACACAATACAAACAATACACTCATATACATCTTCATGTAATTTTTGTTTTGTGAGATTGGATCTATAACTCCACATTTAGGTCCATCCTAATCTTAAGATTGCCAATTTCAAGATTGTGCGACTTATCTCAACACCATCTAGACCTAAGAATGTCTTCTTCCATCATTTATTTTCAAACGAAAAAAAAAAGTAATCCTCTTTCACTACTCCTTAAAACCTATCGCACTTTTCCAATCCTACAATTCATGCAATGAAAAACCTCAATATGGCCACCCAAAGCATGTTCACATCTCTCAGCACAACTGCGCATTGCATTCTTTTCATAGGTGATGAATATCATGAGGGGATCACTTTTTCCTTTTGGAATGGATAACTAACACAGAGACGAAATTTGCTTCTAAATTAACTTGCAAGAGAAGGTCGCCTACACATGGATAATTTATAGAATAAAGATATAATTAAACAACCAAATGACCAGTCTATCCAAAGTACATGATAACCCATCGAAAGAAAGCTAAAAAGTGATGGTAGAGGACTAACGGTAAGAAGACAAGGTAACATAAATAGATTGGTAACTTCCACAAGTTGTTCAAAAGTTGTGGTGAAGTGTGTGCTATTGATAGTAGGTATACATCGTTGAGCGTATATCCACAGAGGACAAAATTGACGGATTACTTGAGTAATTATTTAGAGATAAGCTAAAATTTTGAAACAAGGTGGGGAGAAATGGATTGACGGAGAGCAAAAGATTGAAATAATGAGAAGTAAATTAAATGGGAATGCCACGGAGTTCACAAGGAACAGAAGTTAGCCAGCCTTGATTCCAAACTATTGTTTAGTTACACAAAAAAAATAAAAATTGAATAAGTTTTTTCCAAGATCTAATAAAGGATGACCTATCTAAACAGTAAGCCTGTACACGTAACCAGCTTATAGATCGAGGACATCTTAGAGGGGTCCCTACGACAAAAAAAAAAAAAAAAAAAAACCTGTGATATTGTTGTTAATGAAGTTACTTTACTTAACCCATTTAATTATCGATATTCCGAACCATTTAAGAGTTTTTCAATTTTTATACTGATTATATAAATGCTTTCACCTGTCCTACGTTGCAGTTCCAACACAACGACTGGATTAAAATTTTATCATTTCATAGATATTTTAAACGATCTCATTTCCTTGAAATGATAACATGTATCACCTTAGTGATTCGCTCGTCATATTTCAAAGGATCTTCAGAAAAATATTAAAATCTGTGAACTGTATCTGTTTAAGATCCATAATATCACATGCGAGTATGACTGCTTAAACGATTATAGTAAATTTCCAACGCGCATTGAACCAATAAACTTGCAGCGTCAAAGAATCATGAAAGAAACCTCCTTTTTTTTTTTTTTTATTTTGTTATTTTTGCCTTATCTGTTCACCTTAATGTATTCATAATGAGACAACTAATTCTGGTTCTTCAACTTAGCTTTGTCCCACAGCACTTGGTATGAGACAACCCTCCTGCCCATATAAATAATCATGTTTCACTTTCTCTAAGGACAATTATACTTTAAGATAGTGTAAAGGAGTGATTAGAATTAGCTCCATTGATATATTTTCACTTGGTGGAATAATTAGGAGAGATAAAAAAAAAAAAATTGTAAAGGAGTGAAAGCTCCATTGGTATATATGATCAGAATTAGCAAAAATTTAAAATTAATCCCTCAATCCCAACATAATTCCAACACAATTTAATTTTAAAATTGGACTTGCCAAGCAGAAAGTAGCTGCCCAATTTCCTCCCAATTCTACCAAACAAGTATCTCCTTAGTTAACCTATTAGACTAAATAGCCTCTCTTCGTGCGTTGGAACACAAGATAAACCACCTCTTCTTCTACTCATTCCCTTGTATAGGCTGTCACTTTTATAACCAGGAGAGATCACATTTTATCATCTTATTACTTATCAACCTATCATCATTTATCTTCATTAGAAGCCAAATAAATCAGAATGAATAAATTTCCTTACAAGCCCTCGATACGTATAAAGGGACAAAGTAGGAACACGTGGAAAATTGACGAGAATTGTTACTTCTAGAGAGACAATGTGCTATCTCAATTGACGGAACAATGAGCAAACCAAGAAGAAAAGCTTCTACTCCAGAGACGTATTCTAAAAACAACCAACATCATCGAGGGCATCTGGTATAATTTGACCAGACGGAAAAAGTAGAGGAAGCACCAAGCAATTAGACCGAGGGAAGGGCGGTGAAGCGAGATTTAATTAATAATAATTTCCTGCCACAGCTTTGGCGCCCTTTTGCCTCCCGGTCGGATGGACGGCTTGGATTTCATCAGAGTGACACGTCAGGTGCATCACACCCGTTCCCTACTGGGTAATGATATGGGCCTCTTCTCTCGTCAGGCGGCTACACGTTCTTAGTCGCTCCCGGCTTCTTGATTTCCGATTCTACCCCTCTAATGCTCTCTTTTCTGCTACCACGTGCCACCGCAGGTAACCATGTGAAGTAGGCGTTGCACGTTTAGCCCAAGATATGAGATATTTAATCCATTTTTGTGAGTACCAAATCTATCTTACTCGGAATACCAAGTTCAGCTTATATAATTCAATCTCGACACATTCCATTTCAATCATTTTTCAAGTGCAATTGATTTGTATGAAATGAAAATTGATCCTCTCAATTGAAATGACATATAAATTTCTAAAAACTTTTAATATACAAAACACGTGTCCATATATATATTTCGAATTATAAATTGTAAAAAGAGTCCCTTGTAACATAAGACAAGACAAATTTTTGAGGTACTCAAAACCCTAACTGCACCCCCTTTACCCCAACCCAACTCTTATTTAAAAAAGGAGCACAAGCCCTCAAAAGTGGAGACTCAAAGCTCCATTTATCTTGTTTTGCTAATTCAATGGGCAATATCTTTTGTGTAGGATCCTGTGTATATTTTGAGGTATGAGAGTGGGAACTTATAAGACAACAACTCATCTGATTTTAGCCTCCTATTGTCTTAACCCCACAAGTTCAACTTCTTACTTTACTAGTTTATGCAAAAAGCAGATGCATGATGTCTTTATTTAGTCTACTTAAGATGATTCCTCCAAGATGATCCGAAGCTACTCTTTCCAATACTTTCATTGTCATGACCCATCAATCTTACTAGATTTCTTGTGTATGTTTTGAGTTATGAGAGTTGGAACCTATAAGACAACAACTGATTTAATTTTAACTTCCTATTGCTTCAATCCCGCAAGCTCAACTTCTTACTTCATTGATTTTTGCAAAAATAGATGCACGATGTCTTTATTTAATCTACTTAAGATGATTCCTCCAAATGATTCAAAACTACTCTTTCTAATATCTTCATCACTGTGACTCATCAATCTTATTGATGGTTGATAAAAGATGTACATACCATGAAAAGAAAGAAGCCATCCTATAATATATCACCACATCCATTTTTTGTGAGGATATTTGATAAATAAATTAAGAAAGATTAAATAGACTTAACCCATTTATCACTTATATTCTACTCAAAGAAACTTAACAAAAGATAAATTATTTTCTTATCTCCATAAATACTTTTAATCTATCGAATCATCAAAATAAATTAACTTACTTGTTTCATAATTTTATTTTATATTTTAAATATTTTTTTATTTTTTTCACGAATTTATTTGCCCACCAAACATCGGGATCAAAGGGCATCCCTGGGATGGCACAAACGGTAATTATCCGATCTTTCCGTGGCCATTTACCTCTCCTGACATATTAAACCCCCCACCCCTCTCTCCTGGTCTTCCCCATTCTGGTTCTCACACCACCACCACCATCACTGCTTGTCTCTCTCTCTCTCTCTCTCTCTCTCTCTCTACCCCTCACGGACACGCACAGATCTCAGGTCGCGGAGGTCGACCCCAACTCGATCGATCGACCGGTCCACCACTGGATCTCTACCCCTCCCAATTCCCATGCGGTGACGGCTCCTGCGATCGGGTGGCGTAGGCGGAGATGACGTCGGGGACCAGGGTTCCGACGTGGAAGGAGAGGGAGAACAACAAGAGGAGGGAGCGGCGGCGGAGGGCCATCGCCGCGAAGATCTACGCGGGGCTCCGCATGTACGGCAACTACAAGCTCCCCAAGCACTGCGACAACAACGAGGTCCTCAAGGCCCTATGCAACGAGGCCGGGTGGACCGTCGAGGAGGACGGCACCACCTACCGCAAGGTAAAGACAAAACGAGGAAAAAACAAAAAAGGATCTGCCATGCGGCGTTTTTGGATACTTATCGGTGGTCTACTGGCGGTTTGGGGCGTTTGCCCAGCGAAAGGTGGGATCTTTTTGGGGGAAGAGCGCACATTTGGAGAGTTGGATAGGCGTTGGATTGGCTGTAGAGATGTGAATTGAGTGAAAGTTGTGTGTGTGTTTTTTTTTCTCTGGTGGGTGGGGGTTTTACGTGGTCGAATTGTTCACGTTGGGGACCTGGTCAGTGTTTTAGTCGTGATCCGTGAGGCGTGGTGTTAGGATTTTGGCTTTACGTGTGAGTAGCTAGTCTCTGGTGTCGTTTGGTATAACACAATTCAGAGTTTGAGCTTGTCTTGATTGCTTGTTTGAGTTGGATGATTTACATATCTAGAAGAATTTTGGAGTCCGTGGAGATGTGAATTGAGTGAAAGTTTTTTTTTTTTTTTTCATTGGGTGGGTGGGGGGGTGCTACGGAGTTGAATCGTTGACATTGGAGAGCTGATTGGTGTTTCGCTCATGAACGGTGACATATGAAGATGTAGTCTCTCTGTCGTTTGGTACAATGCAATTTAGGAGTGCCGTAGATTTTTCTATCAAGATGACTAGATTGTTTCTTTGGATGGAATGGGGTACATGTTTTTCTAGGAGAATTTTGGAGTTTGTGGGGATGATGAGCTTCTGCATAAGTCGCCTAAAGTGTGGTCCTCTGCACTCAAGTAGAATGGAAAATTTAGCTGACCGGGCACTGCAAATTGGAAGAATTGAAGTGATTTTGCATGAAAAATGAGATTCTCGGTGTTTGCAGATTGGTTTAGAACTTGGTGCTGGTGTTTTGTAACATGTCAAAGCTGGCGTCGAAGATTAATATTAGGAGTTTGTCTGCTGTACTGCAATTCCTGCATTTCCCGGTCCTTTCTCTCTTCTTTAATGCACTAAGATGGCAAATGATAATCTTTTTTTAACCTTCTTTTTTCTCCTTCGGTCAAATATAACAGCTAAACCAGCTGAGTGCAAATTAGTAATTGGTTCTTGATTATGAACTATTTTTTTAATTTATAATACTTTTATTTTTAGTGTACAGCACTCGATGTCTCTTATAACAGCTCTATCTATGTGTTTCATTGTCTATTTATTCTTCCTCTTCAGGCATGCAAGCAAGAGTTGAAGCTTATCTCAAATCATTTTTTTCCTTTCTAATGTGCTGTGAAATGTACACCATAAAGGGTGTCCCTAAATAGTTTCACATAGGAAACTCATGAGAATGAGTTGTGGAATAAAAAGAATTGAGAATTACTACTTAACAACTTAGGATTAAGTATTTTGGGTGGTTGCTTTGGGTCCACTAGGCCTATTTTAATAAGTTGTCAAGGATAGTTTTTCTCAATTAGACCCGAGTTTAACTCGGGTTGTTACAAATGATATCAAAGCCAAACTCCCTCTAGTAAGATGTAAATGCTGTCTTTGGGATGACCAAAGAGTGTACCATGAGGTGGAGTTGCTATTACTACTGGAAATATATTAATTGATTATTCAATCCTTAACGAGGATGTTAGGATTTTAAGTGGCGGAGGTTGTAACACCTTGAAAACTAATTCTACATAGGAAACTCATGAAAATGAGTAATGTGATATAGAGAATTGAGAATTACTATTTGACGGCTTAAGTTTAAGTATTTTGGATGGTTTCTTTGGATCCACTAGGCCCATATCCAATAAGTTGTCAAGAATAATTTTTCTCAAGTAGACTTAGATTTAGGCTTGTGTCTTTACAAGTACCATTGTAATAGTGCACAATATATGTAGGCCAAACATTGTTCAGTTTTATACCTTTTCATCTTTCGAAGACGGAAGTGCATGCTTGTAATGGGTCGTGTTGAATAGTTGTTGGATCTTTGTCATTGCCATACTTGGGCCAGTCTTTGGCCGATGGGCACCTCAGATTGTAGGATTGGCTTTTGATGTTGGAGAGGATGGAGAAGAGGTCAGCAAGATGGGCATCTAAGCTATTATCCAGAGGTGACATGTTGACTTTGGTCAAGGCCGTGCCCTCCTCTATGTTGAGCTACTTCCTCTTTGTTTTTAGAATGTCGAAGAAGATAAAAAAGAGGATTACAGGTTTGATGCGGAACTTCTTCTGGACAAATTACGGGGTCGCAGGGAAAGGGGCCGAGCTAGTGGCCTGGGAGGAGGTGTGTTAGTTGGTGCAGGAGGGTGGCGTTGGGGTCCGAGATGTGGGGTGCATGAACATGAGTCTATTGAGAAAGTGGATTGTCATGCTGCTGAGGAAGGACTAAGATCTTTTTAGAGATGTTATGCATAAGTGCTATAGATCCTTTCTATCATGGCTGACTCTGGAATCACCTGCGGTTGGGGCTTCCCATTTCCTAAAGGGGCTGGCGTCAGTGGTCTCGGTGGCTTCTTCACCCCTTTATGGGGACAAACGATGCTTTCAGGTTCTGGACAGATAACTGGATGGAGGATGGCTCCCTATGTAACAAATTTCTGAGTCTTTTCAACAAGGATACCCATAGAGAGGCAATGGTGACGACCTATTGGGTAGATGCTTGGTGCCTCAATTTTCAAGGGGCATTCTTCGACTAGAGGGTGACAGAGTTGCAGGAGCTTTTGCAGTACTTGTAGGGATGGGAGCCGGAAGAAGGGCTGGACAATTTTCAATGGGAAGTGGGAGAATTTTCGATGAAGAAGACTTACATCAGATTGCGGAGGTCCGCGTAGGTAGTTGATTTTGTTCTTCTACAGTACTGCAGATTGATATGGTTAGCGGATTGCCCGCTTAAGGTGAAGATTTTTGCATGGTTATTGAGAAGAGGAAGAGTCATTGTAAAGGCTTGGAGGGCAAGGTTGGCACCAGCGGATGATAGGACCTACCCACTCTATGTTGGGGATGAGGAGGATGGGGATAGACTAGATCAATCATGGTAGCTTGGAGGATTTCTGGGTCTCATTTAGGAAGGGTGAGAGGCATAATGTTTTTAGATCAAAGAAGGAAAAAGTCAAGGTGTTAGTGGCTTTTTAGGGTATCTGGTTGGGGAGAAACGAGGTGATTTTTAACGGCATCACCCCTATGTTGAGAACTTCATATCTTCCATTTCTTTCTAGGTGGTGTTTTGAGAGTTCTCCCTGCAATCATCTTCTTTTGTAACTGCTCTTTTGGTGGTGACTGAATTTGGTTGATTATCAAGTGGATAACCACTCATTCTCTCTTTTTTTTAAAAAAAAAATATTACACAATATCCTCCTCATACTACATTTATAAAGCAAAACTTTTTTTTGCTTTATGTAATATTGTTATAAAAATAATCCTTTTTTTAGCTCATTTAATTATAATTAAGGAAAAGAAATAAGACGAATATACTATGACACAAGGGCTTTCACCTCACACCATTTTAAAGTCAAGTCCAGAATGGGCTTCTGAGTATGTGGTTGTCTCACCAACACAAATACCTTCAATAGACTGTCTGCTCCTTGTGAAGTTATCTCCCATCCCTGGCTTATTCATATACGCAAGTCTTCAATATTAGCTGTCTACTATGTTCAACAAGTGAAAAGAATTTTTTGCTGAACTATCCATCATGGTCATGTTGGGAAAATAAGAAGCTTGATAAGAGTTAAATGAACGTTAGATATCTTGTATTTGATTATGGCCCATCATCACCTAGCTTTTGGTGATCAGAAGATGAACTCAAATTGGAATCATGTTCCATGTTGATGTAAAGTCAGAATACTCACTATGGTGATGGGAAGGTAAACCCAGAAACCTGGAATTCTTTCTATGTAGGGGGAATTCCTTTTTTTGTTTGCTGGTCTGATTCTTAAGGTTGGAAGGTGCAAATTTAAGTTAACAAAACACTTTTTTATCCCTTTACAATTTTGACATTGATTTTCTCTTTGTGGCGATTGATGATGTCCAATAAGTCATTCCCTTTTAAGCATCCGTGATCTTAGAATTCATTACAATAGAAGATTGATTTAGTTATCGAGTTAGGCATATTTTAACTGGTCCCACTCCTCCCAACCCCAAAAAAAAAAAGGTGCAAAGATATTCTATTGGGCCAACTAAGAAGTAGTTGGCAAAATGTTTTTTTTGAAAAGCTGCAGGGTGCTTATCATACGAATAACCACCCAACAAAATGTTCCTACATAACTTTTTATTTCACGGTAGTTGTCTCTAATCATATCATATAGCACCATTGCCATACTAACTACCACATCTAAAGGTGGTAAGATCCTTAATCATGCAAATGGTGAGTGTTAGTGTAATTAAGTTTGTTGGATGGAAAAGAATGTCTTATTCTAAAATAAAAATCCTAGCTCCTCTTTTATAGAGAAGAGGCTTGGAAAAATTACATAAGAGTTCACTAATAAAAGCAAATGAGAGAAACAAGACAAAAATAAAGGGAAATAAATGACCTAAAACTCTAACACTCCACAACTTGGGGCGTATATGTCCTCGTATATGTCCTCTAGTCCTAACTTGTCGTAGATGATGAATGTCGCTTTTGTTGGAGTACCTTTGCTGAAAATATTGTCAACTGAAGCTCCATAGATATATAAAGAGTGGTAATCTTCTGTTCCATCATAGTGTTGCGTATGAAGTGACAATCTACTTTAATATGTTTTGCCTTCTTATGGAACACGAGATTTGAGGTAATATATGTGGCAGATTTGTTGTCACAATACATTGAAGTTGGTCTCTTCACTGAAACACCAAGATCAATAAAAAAGGAGTCACTCCACATGACTTCACATGTAGTGTGAGTTATGGCTCTGTACTCTGCCTCTGCACTTGATTGAGAAACCACAGTTTGCTTTTTGTTGCGCCAAGATATTAGGTTACCACCAAGGAAAACAAAAAACCCAGCAGTAGAATTTCTATCTTCTATTAACCCAGCATAGTTAGCATTAGAATAAGATGACAGGTCTAGGTGTCCATTCTTCTTGTAGAATAAGCCTCTACTAGCAAAACCCTTTAAATATCTCAATATTTGGCAGACATCATTCCAGTGGCTATAGTATGACCATTCTCCATAAACTGAATGGCTCTCTGCCCCAACAAAACTAATATATGGATAAGTGATGGTAAGATAAAGTAGCTTACCAACTATAATTGCAAACGTACTCAAAAGGCAAGTCCTCTGTAGAAATATGCTTCCCTGTTTGCTCTACTAGAATAGCAGAAGGCTTGACACCAAGAAGTGCTGCATCTTCCAGAATCTTAAGGGTTTATTTCCTCTGTGAGAAAGGCATTTATGCTTGCCATGACAACCTCCATGCCCAAAAAGTATTGCTAGTCCCTAAGATATTTCGTAACGAAGGATTTCTGAAGAAAAGTCTTCACCTTTGGAATACCTGTTAGTATCATGTCGTCAACATAGATTATCGGTATAACAATGGTAGTTGTTGTCTTCTTGATATAGATGGAGTGGTTGGAGGTAAATCTCTTGAATCTAATCTTCATCATCGAAGTACTTAGCCTATCAAACCTTGCACGAGAATTTTGTTGTAGACCATAGATCACCTTTTGCAACTTGCATACATACTCCCCCTTAACCTCATAATCAAGAGGTTGGTGCATGTAGACTTCCTCATTATGATCACCATAGAGGAAGGCATTTTTAATGTCTGCCACTAGTGAGAATGTTTCAAAAATCCATTCCATAAGCCTATGTGAAACCCCTCACCATAAGATGAGCCATGAACCTATCAATACGACCATCTGCATAGTATTTTTCAGTGTAGACCCATTTGGAATCAACAACCTTGGCATCTCTAGGTGTAAGCACTATATCCCATGTATGATGAGTAGTAAGGGCCTCTATCTTAGCATCCATGGGGTCCATCCACTTGGGATCCTTGGAGGCCTCATGGTAAGTCCTTGGCACAATAGTACAGTAAAGAGCTTGTGAAAACTGCTACACATAATGATCCAGATGGGCAGTAGATGTATAATGTGACATGGGATGTGGGATGTAAAGTACAAGATCTCACTGATTTCCTCAAAGTAATGGGTCTGTCACCACCCCTACTTTGGCTCTCCAGGGGGGGGGGGGTTTGTGTAGGAGCATCCGAAGCAAAGATGGGAGGAGGCTCATCTCTAGTGGCACTGGTACGTGGATCAACAAAGGGAGAGATAGGTATGGGTATAGGCACATGCATATTTGGTGGTGTCTCCTGCCTAGGATTGAAATTGGGTAGTTTGCCGTGAATTAACTCTAGGACACTAACTTTGTCACTCCATACGAGAAGGAAAGGCATGTTGATGATGTTTCCCAAGTTGACAAGCCTTGTAGTTGAAGGTGATGGAAGATAGAATGGCATGAAACATCTGACGTAGCTTCGATAAGGATGGATGACCAAGTCTAGAGTGCCATAGAAGTGGATTGGAAGTAGTGCCAGCAAAAGTAATGTGAAGATCCAGATAGTACAAGCAGCGATGCTCATAACCTCTACCAAATGCGTGCTTTGTCCAGATGTCTTGAAAATGTCAATGATGTTCATAAAAAATGGTTCTACATTTTAGCTTTTTACAAATTTGACTAATAGACAACAAGCTAAAAGGGAATTTAAGGGCACAATAGACATTTGAAAGCTATTATTCTAGAAGAAAATTTAACGGTCCTAACGAAAGTAATCGGGGAGATGCTACCATTGGCAAGGCAGATCAAAGTAACAATAGTAGAATCCCTATAGGATGTCAGGCTAGGATCCCTTCTTGTTAGATGTGTAGAGGCATCGGAGTCAATGATCTGATCAGAAGTACTTGTGTAAGCAGCGTTCACTGTAGTCCTTGTGGCAAGTGTAGTAGTGGAAGAGGAGGTGGGCTTCTCAAGAATTGTCATAGATGATCCAATTCTTCTGTAGTAAACAGAAACCCAACCTGATCAATGACTACCTCAGTCTCAGGAGTAGGAGCAGCAATAGTAGATGTTTGGTTGGCCCAAGCAAGCCTCCTAAACTTCTCCCAACATCGATTAGAAGGATGATTGGTCTTTTGGCAATGGACATAATGGGGTTAAGTATGTCTGCCACCATGTCCACTAGAACGACCACCTCTCCCCCTAAATGCTGCAAGAGCGATAGTGTTAGGCATAGTCACAGCAACAACTGGCGCATAATCAGCATCAAGCTTTTGGAGATGACCATAGATCATTTACGGACTAAGAATAGGCTTAGCAGATAAGACCTGATCACGGGTAAACTGGTATCTAGCAGATAGGTCATCAAGAAATTGAGAAGTTTGTCACTCAGCATGCTTTGTAACCTACTTATCGCAACAAGCAGGTTCGAAGATTGCGAGTTCTCAAACAACCTCTCAAGGGTGGTGAAATAATCAACTAGAGACATCTTCTTGGTTGGTGCTCCAAATCCTCTTATAAATATCTGGTCGTTGTAAACTGTTCAACTGCATAGAATATCTTCGGTCCAAGGCTTCTCTAATGTCCTTAGCAGTCTTCTTGTATAACATATTCGTCGTTATCTTAGGATCAACGCTGTTCATGAGCCAATTCATGACTAAGTAGTCGACCTTCTCCCACTTCGTGAACTTCTCATTCTTTGCATCTAGAGCATTATTTGTTTGAGAATGTAGTTTCTCATGCCCTCCCCAACAAAGATACAAAATTCTCTCGATCATAAAATGTTGTTCTAGGACTTTGTTAACTTTATGGTCATCCCTTGAATTAAGGTAGAAGCAAAAACCTTAGTATATGAGGTAAAGATCGAGGCACTCTCATCGGCTATGGGAAATAGAGGAGAATAATACCACACTACAAAATTCTAGACAATTAGAAAGTCATCAATACATGCAAATAGATAGTACTAAATGCATGCAAACTACCCTGGAGCACTTAAAACATGTAGAGAATCTCCACACCAATCAAATTAAGACATGGACAAATCTAGACCACGTGAATTAGGGATTGATGTGGTCCTCTGATTAGCCAATCAAATTTGGACCACTAGCCAATCAAGTTGAAGATCGAACAACCGGTAGAAACCTTAGCACCACCCAGACCAACCTTGCACCAGCCAGAACATGCCCCAACAATGATGGAAACTACTATGGCAACACTCCAATGATCGTTACAGTTGTCTAATCAATCCTCGAATGAGGACAAAGTCGCAAGGGAACTTGAGTGACCCTTTTTGTGCCCTAGATGGGCTTGAAGAGGTCCTGATGGGGCCCTCTCTTCTTAGCCGCACATGGGCAAGAGGGATATTGGTGTTGCTACACGCTGACCTCCTCAGTGGTCGCTAGCTGGTAGGTGTCAATGGTACTCGATTTACATGAAGAAGGTGAGCGATGATGGAAGAAGTCTTTAGGCCAAGATCAAAACAAAAGAGAAACAAAAGACACCAAAAGTCCAAGGCATGGATCCTAAGGTAGAAATTCAAACAAACTAATGTTTATTTGGTGGAGAAAGAAGTGGATGAGGGATCAAGGGGGTCCAACGCTCAAGCCTAGCATCGCCTCTCTAATACTATGTTGGATGGAAAAGAATGTCTTATTCCACACTAAAAAACCCTAGCCCCTCTTTTATAGAGAAGAGGCTTGGGCAAATGACATGAAGAGTTCACTCATAAAGTAAATTAAAGAAACAAGACAAAAATAAGGAAAGGGAAATAAATGGCATAAAACTACAACAAAGTTTATTAGGTTATAGATTTGCTTTATTTTATTAAAGTTGATAGCCATAGTTTATATTTTGTTGGCTATTTCCTGATTTTTTTAGAATTACTGTCATTTTTGCAACTTGACTCTATATAAAGAGGTTACAGGGAACTCTATTTTTAATAAGAGTATCCATTATTCTCCTCACATGATATCAAAGTGGGGAAAACCTTACCCTTGAGTCCCTCTCCTTTCCATTGCTCTCCCTTGCTGTTGTTGGCCTTTCCTCTCCTCTCTCTCCTTCTCTCCCCCAATACGTTGCTATTAGTGTTGTGAAAGTTGACAGTCGATATTCAATCGACTAGGTCATTGACTAAGGAGTATACAGTATGTGGGAGAGTGGGCAAGGAGTACTCGATCAGGTATTTCTTAAATATATATAAGATATTTACTTGCACAATTCAAGATTTCAATAAGTAAAATATATCATCACATAAAGGTGAACCATTTTCAATCTCAAGATTATGAAAGTAAGTTATAAATTATAAGTCCAAACGAAATAAAAACAAGTTCAAAGTATCCAATTATTAAAACTACAAAGACACATCAAAAGTAAACTTCTAAAGTCAATAATCATCTTCCTCATCTAAAAAGAAGGGAACACTCTTCATCTTCACCTTGGGTTGAGGTGGAGTCTAGGAATGCTATTTGGGGGGGGGGGGGGGGGGAGGGGGATCGGGTTGTGGGAAGGAATTTTATTTTGTATTCGGAACAGGTATATTTACCTAGATCCGCAACATCTCTATGTAAAACTCGACCTTATACTCAGTTAAGTAGATTGATTACTCAGCTGAGTAGTCAGGCCTGCTATGTACTTGGGTATGGGTAGTTGGATCGGCCAAGTGGTTGATCAGGAGTAGTTGTCTAACTACTCGACTGAGTTGATTGACTTTTACAATAAAGGTCGTTGCTGGCCATCCTCTTTCTCTCCCTTTCGCATGACCTTGGGAAGGAGGGAGGCGTTGTTGCCTCCTCTTCTTGCGTTGGTGAGAATAGCCTACCATTGCTGCCACCCTCTCTTCCTTTCACTTGGTCCCATCGAGATCCCTGCTAGTCCTGCTTTTTGTTGAGACTGCCGTCGGTTTCTCTTGCTTCCCTAACCAATCGACTAGGTCTCCGTCTACTCGCTACCTTTGTGCTTCTAACACATGGGTATCCCTACCTTGATGGCTAATGCAGAGTCCACCATGACTTCCGAGGGCAAGATCTTAGCCTTTTATTCTTATTCAAGGAACCACGATCAAGTTATTGAATCCCTCAGACTACATGCTATTGTCACATGCCTTACGCATCGTTGTTGGAGGGTAGGATAAACAGTGGGAGGACAACTTCCTAGTCATGAATTGGTTGATGAATAATATTGATCTAAAAATTGCAGCCAATATGTTCTACAAGGAATCCACAAAGGACATCTGGGAGACCCTTGAGAAGAGTTATTCCCTTCAGACAAGTAGCTCTTGTTATGTGGATATCTACAAGAGGATTTGGAATGCCAACCAAGGCGATCTATTCCTGGTTGAGTATTTCAATATCCTAAAGGGGCTATTCAAGGAGCTTGTTGTCTACTAGCCTACCTGTTGTGAGAAGTAGGTTACAAAGCAAGCGGAGTGGCAAATGTACTATTTCTTGGATGGTCTACGCACCATGATACTAGTTGACACAATTAGATTCTATCTTCTGACATACTGTTGAGTCTGGAGATTGTCTACGGGCATCTTTAGAAGCTTGATGTTGATACACCTCTATCTGCTCCTGATGCCTCTGCCCTTGTATCCTTAGAGGCAAGGGTGGTGGATCTGGTGGTTGTGGCGACGACCGTGGACGTGGTCTCATCTTCTCTTTGTGCATCCATTGTAAGCAGATGAATCAGCCATCCAAAAAATGATGGGAGAAGTTTGGTAAGCTAGCTTGGGTTAACCAACTGTTCGCAATAGAGACTCTATCGCCTGAGATGACTTCAACCTAGCCATCCATTCCCTTTACCCCTGCGGAGATGGACCATTTAAGGACGTTATTGAGGAGCAAGCCATCCTTCTCTACCACTATTATTGTGACTATTGCTGATGTCACATTGGGCTTCGTCGCCTACCCTGCTCTTGCTTTTGCATATTCGAATTCCTTTAATGATGCAGATGATGTTGATCCTCCCCCTACCCCTTCTACTTGCATGCCTCTGCTCTTACATATGGAGCTCTCTCGATTTTTCCCTTCTTGAGAGAAGGGTTCCCACAACCCTGAGATGTCTCCCACCTCTATTGATTTCTTGCTTCCTGCCTACTTGAGATTGTCTCTCAACCTGCTTGGCATTATCGTCTTCTTGAATGCCTCTCCCCAATTTATTTCTTCTCCTAGAGATAAGGGTTTCTACTGGTGTGTGTGAGGCAGCTACTCTAACTGCTTGACTACCTACCTGCATGTTCCTTCAGCTAGACGAAGTCGTTATTAGGGGAGTGTTTGTTTTGTTCCTACCTGCAAGTTGGGTGTGTTCTCCACGCTCTAACTTAGAAGGGAGTGTTAGAATTACTAGGTTTTTTAAGTTATAGGTTTGCTTCATTTTATTAAAGTTGAGAGTCCTAGCTTATTTTATGTTTGCTCTTTCTTATTTTCTTTAGGACTATTGTGTTATTTTTGCAACCTTACTCTATTTTAATAAGACTACTCATTATTCTTTCCACGGTGAGAATCATGGATTAGTAGATGGAGCTTGTCAAATATATAATTTTATACTGTAACTAGCATGAGATAGATGACATAATTTAGATATGCAATATCAAAACTATAAAAATTGATCTATGTAGCTGGTTAATTGATTAATTAATCATATGCGATTGGAGCTTGAATCGCATATCCATATTTAGGCCTATAATCAGGTAAGGTAGGTCGACCAAATAATCAACTGACTAAATATTGGGGGTTCAATTTTTTTATCTTGATTACTGCCTGTAGGGCCCAATACAAAAAGAAGCCTACCCTACTTCTCCCTTCCCTTTCCCAAACATCCGACTCTCCTAACCAAACTCTACCTAAGCTCTTTGATTCTCCTCAGTCCCATCTTCTGCCTTCCTTACTACCTGTAGGGCCTCCTACACCTGGTTCTCTCCCATCAACATTCCTTCAGGTGGTGGTGTCCCACATCACTGCTCCTTTGATTCTCGCTACCACTCCGCCAGTTGTTTGCTCCCTACTACTGCTCCAACAATCAACTCTGGCCTCTCGTTCTCTTCCAACCAGTCCTCTCCACTATTCACACCATTTGTGATCGGTTCTCCTCCCTACCCATATCTTTTTATTTTCCTAATATATTGATGTAGTGATTTTAGACTTTTACTTTAGTTTGTTGCATATGTTTAAAATGATTTTTGTTCTTGTGAGTTGTGTTTATGTTTTATTTTATTTTGTTCCTTTTTGCACCATTCACATCTTGTTCTTGACTTGTTCTCCAAAATGCATAATTTCCCATTCATGTTCTTGTTTTTTTTTTGCCCTAATATGGTGTCAACTACGAGATAATTGTTTGCCCTAATTTCATGTTGTATTTGTTCTCTAAATTACATATTTGGCCTAATTTTAGTTTATTTTCTACCTAATTTAGTTCATTTTCTTGTCCTAACTTCTTCATTTGTATGTTGATTGTGGTGCAAGTATGCAAGATAGTTGATTTATCAATCTTAGTTTATTTCCTATGTTTTATGTGATGTAATAGTTATTTGTTAGAAGTTATATTGAGAGAATATGCTTGTCAAAAAATAATATTAATAAATATGTGCATAATTCGCTCTATATATATAATTATATTTGAATTTTTAAACATCTAAAAATAATTAACTAATTAGTCCTTGATTAATCACATGCATACCGTATACTTAGTCGGTTACCTCATCGACTGAATACCAACTGATTTCTATAACCTTGTGCAATATATATTCTCTTGTTAGCTTGTATCTTGAATGTGTGAGGTTTCCTATTGATGCTATTTTTTTGTCACGGTATTTTTATTTATTTATTTATTTTACGTTAGTAAGTACTACTTTTTGAGAGGGATCAGTGAGTAGTTGTATATAAAAACATGTATATAAATTGTTCAAAAAAATTGGGGTGCATAAGCCAAAATGATATTTGGAATATCTCATTTTCAAGGTTAATTTTATCAAAATAATTCAATTTCTTGACCTCTTAACATCAACTACGTTCTCCTTTAAATCCTTATGGATGATAAGCTAACCCATTGTCGAGCTTTCTCTTTACTGAGTTGGCATTAATTTGAAGCCTTTTTTTTTGGCTCTCTTCTATCCATTTTGTCTCTTGAAGGCAAAAAAATTGGATCTTGCTCATAATCATAGGATCCACGATCTCCATGAGCTTTTCCATTGAAGTGCTAATATTCCAAGCACCAAATATCAAATGCTTTCAGGCTACACTTCAATGGTGAAGTAGTGGAACTAGTTTTTTTTACTTGCATGCTTCTCATATGTAAGAAC
The DNA here is from genome assembly GCA_037157565.1 of Thalassia testudinum. NCBI lineage: Eukaryota > Viridiplantae > Streptophyta > Magnoliopsida > Alismatales > Hydrocharitaceae > Thalassia > Thalassia testudinum. The sequence continues at coordinate 44,397,255 of JAZHRO010000030.1, forward strand.
CCTTAATTTTGGACTACATCCAAGTGGCAATTTAGAACTAGTCTTTTTACTCTATTTCTTCGTGAAAGAGTCCTTGCTCATTTTTATTACATCTGGGTGTTGATGCAACACTTTGTTGGTAGGGAGCCTCTAATGAAATCTGATGAGGGTTTGAATCTATGTTTAAAATTCAGACACCCTGCTATTGGATACCTAATACAACCCTCCTTTACCTGTGCTTGTGACTGGTTATGAGAAGGCAAAAACCTCACCATATGCGGAATTAAAACACAAGACGTCTGTAGCTAATATATTTCCCAATCCTTATGATTTGTGATTATTCATGTAGTGAACTACTATCGAGGGAGAGAAGTACTGATGGGGAACTTTTACACCATTTCAATATGCTTTGTACTCTTTTGGTGTAATTGACCTCTTCTTTTAATGAAATTAGGGGTTAAGACCCTTTTTTTCCTTTTCAAAAAAAAAACAATCATGGCTTGGAAGCCACAAATTGCGGAATTCATTGCCTAATTGCACCTACACAAAAGGCACTCATGTCAATTTGTCAAATTGACAATATTTAGAAAAATATCAATAACATAGTTCTAATGACTAGCCTTGTTTGTAAGTGATCGATGTGATTAATACAATTTTGGGTAGAATCTAAAGGATAACCACCCTCTCCCTTTTTTTTAAAAAAGCATAGTTCTAATGACTGAGAACAATACTAAGAAAAGGCAGCTAGACAATCCATATGTGGTTTATTGGAAATAAAAAGAACTTCAAACTTAGAAACCAGCCATAGATAACAATGAAACTGAATAGTTTTAATGATCAAAATTGTAACATAAAATAAGATGAAATAAAGGAAAACTGAAGGTTAAAGGCAGTCCAATTGAAATTTGGAACTTATTTGAGCAGAATAGATCAATTCCTTTTAAAAGATTCCAACTGTCTGCTCTACCAATATTCCATATGTCTGCTGCATACAACGATTAGAAATATGGGTGTTAGACCATGTTGCTTCTTTTGGAAGAGGGCAAATGAAGGGCGTTGCTCTTTGGCATTGGTGGCGTGGGATGGGATTCACAGACCTTTTGGGCACTCATGATACCTTTCTTATTAGCAGGGCATGGGAATGGGAGAGGTTCCATGTTTTAGGTTGATGACTGGACTAGGAGAGGCTCCTTGTTTGTCCCCTTTTGCGCTTTCTTTAGAGGTGCAGGTTGGTAGATTGTTCATAAAAGAATGGCAGCCTACGATCTCCTACTTTCTTACAGAACTTTTTCAGAGCAGAGGTGGAAGATTTTTTACTTTTGGAACCCTCAGTCCTACATCCCAAGGAGGATATGTTGGATGGATGGGTTTGGTAGGATGATTTGTTCTCTGTGAAGGTAGCTTACAGATATCTGTCCTCATTTATTCAGTAGCCAGATGAGATTTTCTTAGTAATTGTCGGCTGATTTGGAAAGCTAATAGCCTCTGAAGTTCAAAATTTTGCATGGTTGTTACATAGGGGAAGGCTATCGACAAAGTGCATACCAATTGATGATCGCTCCCCAATCTGACTCCATTTGTTCCTTTTGTAGAGATGAGTTGAAAGATTGTTCTCATCCATTCTTGTTCTTTATCTACAGTAGTATAGGTGTAAGCTGGGATGCAGTGCGTGGATGACTTGTTCCATTTTGGAGCAAACCTGATTTGGAAAGCTAATAGCCTCTGAAGTTCAAAATTTTCCATTGTTGGCTTCAAAGAAGGTTTATTTTTCCGAGGGAGAGGCATTTCATTCCTAATGTTTGTAGAAAGGTGGAGTTTTTGAAGGGTTTGTGGTCTAGCATGTATTTGTTGTTGTAAAGCTTGCTCTTGTTATTGGAACAAATAGTCACTACTCTTACGTGATCACCCTTTTTTTTTTTACAAAGAAAACAAGATTCCAAATGGATCTTTGATAACTAATGGAAAGTTAAACTTGCAAATGAAAGAGGAAAAGTAAAGAAAATTGAGGTAAAAGCGACCTGCCACTTTTTGAAAAAAACAACCTACCAATCAATTTGGTCAATTAGTTTCGTTGCCAGACTAACCTATAATTAAGTACCATATACACACAGATGTTAATGAAAATGTACAACAAAAACAACAACTATATGAGGAGAGATGTTAATGAAAATGCATATGAAAAATGACAAAGTTCTCATGTAATACTGATTGGTTTACTCATGGTTGCACATAGCCAATTTGGTGAATTCCCAAACAGCAGGAGTCCATAGTTGTTATATTGGGATTTATCTTTGAAAGTTGTATTGAGATAATTACGGATATGTATGATAATAAGCTCAGGAATGCCCTCTCAGGAAAGAAAAAGGCTCGGGAGTGTAACAACAGTAGGAGGAAGACAACTGTGATAACCAAGCCTAGATCCAGTTACAGAATAATATGGAAAATAAAGACAGATGGCCACCTGTGGTAAGGTAGACATAGGCAACATTCATAAGCATGTTTGCCCTGAATGAAATAGGGCTAATTCCAACTTTAATCATTTTCTGCCCCATGGTGCATTTTGTCTTGTTGCAGAAATTGTTTTAGTAGATCTAACTTGTTAAAGAGTTATCTTGAAGTTGGCTTGTGAGAAGACATGGTCAGAAATTGAAGTTTCAGGATATATACGTGATTAGGGAAATTGATAGTGAAAATACCAAATGAAGCTGAAAATAATATAAGATGAGGTTTCTGTCAAATATTGCATGCAAATCAATAGTCTTGGGGTTGGCTGAACTAGACAGTGTAATCCTAGAGGGGGTTTCTTTTAGAAATAGCTATAGATGTGGTTGGATGACATTTTTTTGTCTTATATATTGGTAATCCTTATTAGTTCTACCCCCTCTTTTGATTTCTCGAACCAAGAGATCCATGAATTGGGATCCTGATGCATCTAGATACAAATGGTCCAATAGGAGCAAGAATTTCCAGGAACATTTGGAACATTTCATTTCTGAGCAAAAGACCTATTTTCAGAGTGTTAGATCGATTTCAAGGAGGGTTCGATCTTTAGGGAGTGTTTGATTATTTTCAAGGAGGCTTCGATTGTTTTCAAAGAGGATTGAGAAAAGAGAGTGATGAGTGTGAGAGAGCTGGAGGATGACGATGATGGAGGTTGGACGGTGGTAGCGAGAAGGGTGAGGGGAGGGATGTCCTTTGCTTCAAATGCAGGATGAGAGGCCATGTACCGGAGTGTCGGGATCCTGTGAGGTGCCTTTGTTGTGGGAGGTTTGGCCATCGGAAGGCTTCTTGTGTGAAGGGGGAGGGGGTGGAGTTGGGTCGCCCGAATGGACATGAGGCTACCCTGCCCCCACCGTCCGAGGGACTGCCAACGGTAGAGATTGATGCCCCCTAGTCGACGGAGATGGGGGCTCTGGAGAGAGCCCTCTTTGCGGCATTGGTTGGTGTGGTGGTGGAGGGCCATGTGGGAGTCGGGGACCTCAAGAGGGCGTTGTCAGAGATGTTTGGGCCTACGATGGGTAGGGCTACGCTGAAGATGTTGGGCAGGGGGAGGTTCGTGTTGGTTGGTGGGGGCTTGGAGGTGGCGAACAAGCTCTTGTTTAGGGACCTCCATTGCTTGGCTGGGGTGGTGAGATGGAGGTGGACAGTGAGGTCTGATGGAGCACTTTAGGAATGCCCACCGAGGAAGTTCAAGGTGTTGGTGGATGTGGTGGGTGTTCCTCTTTTTCTGTGCACTATGGAGGTCATCAGAGCTATGGTTGCTCCTTTTGTGCAATTGAGGTGGTGTGGGGCTGTTGGTTTGAGGGGGGAGGACCTTGTAGCAGTGCGTGCGATGGTGGAGGCCGCTCCGGGGAGGACGATGCCTGAGAAGGTGGTGTTGTGAGTGGGGAGCTCTTCCTAGGTGGTCCACATGAAACCGGTTGGTCCACACACCTTCGCGGAGGTAGTGGTCGAACCTTGTGGTGGTGGGAAGGTGGCGGGCTCCTCCGGTCCGATGGTCGTTTGGAAGGCCAAGGGTCATGGCGGGGATTGCGTTGCGGTAACGGTGACAATGGGGTGTTACATGTAGAGCTTGGATCGCGTTCATTGCGAGGTACGATCTCCGGAGGAGGTTGGGGTGAACGAGGTCGAGGTGGATGGCATTCCTCGAGAGAAGTCGGGTGAGATTAGCGTGAGGCCTGTGAATCACGCGGTTGTTGTGAATGTGGCGGGGCATTTTTTGGAAGGTGAGGAGGCATTGGACGAGGGATATTTGGAAGGGGAGAATTTATTGTGGGGTGGGTCCCCCAAAGGGACGCTCTTTGAAGAAGGGGGTTTTTTGGGAAATGTTGGGGGAAGAGGTGGTGTTGCTGTGCCTGTGGGCTCGCGGCTTAAAGTGGCTCATTTGGATCCTGGCCTGGATTCGTTTAGAGGTTCGGTTGGGGTGGTTCTTAAGGCCAGTGGCAAGGATGGTGGGCCTCGATCTCGTTTGGGAGAACAGAACTTCCTACGTTGTCGACATGTGGCCGTTAGTGAGGGCGACGTAGCGGGGGAGAGTGCCTCGCCCTTGGCCAAAGGGAATGACGATGGACCTAGGGCAACGTGACTCCACCATCGGAGGATGGAGATATGGGCGATGGCGGTGAGGAACGTGGAGTGTGGGTCGACGTCTGCTAGCGTGGTTGGAGAGGTGACGATGGAAGGCTCCCTTTCGGTTGTGGGTCCACCAATGACGATGTCTGAGGTACGTGATAGCGATGTTGGTTCCTTGGGGGTGGGAAGAGGGGTTGGTGTTGATAAGGGGGACATCATTGGGAGGTTTGTGGTAGCTGGGGAGAATGATGGTGGTGGGGTGCAGAGGTCGTTGGAGTGTGGAACGGGGGAGGAGGTGTCTGGTTGTGGTGGGGGGGTTGGTGAAGAGGGCGGTTTGGGAGGGAGTAAGCGTTTTCATGGTGAAGAGGTGTGGTGGCAGAGAAGGCAAGCTGTGGGCGTTCTTTGGGGGGGGGGGGGGGGGTCTTTGAAGGTGGTTGATGGTGAAGGTACTCATGTGGAATTTTAGAGGGCTCAATGACCCCTCTTAGAGGGGGACATTGAGGTCATACGTGCAGAAATGGGGTTCAAATGTCCTTTTTCAAGAGACGAAGCTACAGAGTTGTGACCAAAGGATGTGGAGTGAGGTGGGTGGTCACGGCTTAGGGGGCTTTATTGAGCTGGATGCCTTGGGAAGGTTGGGAGGTGTGCTGATGGGGTGGAAGGAGGACGTGTTCTCCTTGGTTGATTTAGTGGTGGGGAGGGTGGTGGCCTCGGTCCATCTAAAAAGGAGGTTTAATGGTTTTTGTATGGTGATCTCAGTGATTTATGGATCGGCTGATGACGCCACGAGGCATGTTGTGTGGGAGGATCTCAGTTAGGTTGCTATGAGATGTGTGGGTTGCCCGTGGCTGATTGGTGGAGATTTCAACATCATGCTAGCTGTGGATGACAGGCTGGGTGGAAGAGGAGGTCGGGATCGAGGTTTTGAGGAGTTTGTAGGTTTCATTGTGTCGCATGGCTTGGTGGAGGTGCCTCCCAACTCTTATGCTTACAATTGGAGGAGTTCGGGAGGTTTGATGTCTAAGCTGGATCGTTTCTTTGCTTCCATGGAGTTAGCAGAGGTCTTCCCCTTGGCAGGGGCTTGTGTGCTGGAGAGACCGTTCTCGGACCACAGGCCATTGCTATGAGAGTCCGGTGAAGGCTCTCGTTTTGGTATGTATTTCAAATTTGACAGGGTGTGGTTGTTGGACGGTTTTAGGAATATGGTTGAAGATAGATGGAGGAATTTGAGCCCAGTTGGCTCGGTAGCAGCGAGGCTGGAATCCAAGCTCCGGGACCTGATAGTTATTCTCAAAGAATACAAGAAACTGTTGAAGCAAGAACGAAATGGGAAGAAAGATGAGGCTCTAGGAGAAATCTAGTGGCTGGACAACGTGGAGGATTAGGGCCACCTTACAATGGAGGAGAGGGTGGCCAGGGCAGGTCACGTGTAGGTACTTCAAGAGGAAGATAGGAAGGTGAAGGTAGAGTGGAGGACTAGGTCGAGACAGAAATGGATAAGGGAGGGTGATCCCAACACCCGATTTTTTTATATGGCGGCCTCGGCAAGATGTAGAAGAAACTGGATTGATAGGATGGTGGTGGGTGGGGTGGAGGTGGTTGGTAGGGATGCAGTGGGGAGGGAAACAACCGGATTCTTTAAAGATTTTACAGGGAAGTGGAGCCAAGGTAGGTGGAGGTGGCACGGTTTAGGTGTCTCATTTGTGAGTTTTGAGGAGGTTGAGGGATTGGTTGCGTCGTTCACGGAAAATGAGGTTCGTAAGGCAGTTTGGGGGTTGAATGTTGACGGGTGCCTGGGTCTAGATGCTTTTCCGGTCTTCTTTTTCAGGGCGTTTTGGAGTCTACTGAAGGACGATGTGCAGGTTCTCGATGCGTTCAGAGATGGAAATAAGGGTTTCAATAGATTGAGCAAGTTCTATATGTTTTTGTTGCCTAAGGAGGGGGTGGAGGCGATTGATGATTATAGACCCATTGCCCTTTCTAACGCAGTCTACCTGATTGTGGCAAAGGTTCTGGCAAATAGACTAATGGAGGTGATTGGTGGTGTGGTGTCTCAGGTGCAGATGACTTTTGTGCTCGGAAGGAGCATATTAGATGGGTATGTCTCAGCTATTGAGATTCTAGCACATTGGAAGCGGGAGAGGAAGATGGCGTTCCTTTGGAAGGTGGATTTCAGGAAGGCTTATGATTTAGTACACTTGTCTTTCTTGTGGGATGCTATGGTGAAGAGAGGTTTTTCGTTAGTTTGAATTCGATGGATGAAGTAATGTGTCACGACTACCTCCTTCTCGATCCTCATAAATGGGAATTTGTCAGGTGGTTGGATACAACCAAGGAGAGGAGTTAGGTAGGGCTGCCCTCTGGCACCTATGCTCTTTGTTTTCACATTAGATGCATTGGTGAGGGCCTTTGGTAGAGCTTGTCAGGCGGGTTTGATGCGAGGCTTCTCAATGGATGATGGGAAGGCCGTGTCGATTTTGTAATATGCGGATGACACCCTTTTTTTGTGGAGGGGGATGAGGCAGAGGCGAGGCGAATTCGTATTCTTTTGGAGTTATTTGGCGAGGCTTCAGGTTTGCAGATTAATTTTTCAGAGTCGTCCTTCATCCCTTTTGGTATGTTTGGCGAGGAGGCCACAGCTATTGCTTTGCAGTTGGGGACAGAGAGAGGCGCGTTACCTGTATTGAATCTGGGATTGCCCTTGACAGATATCAGAATATTTATGCAGGATTGGGTCCTGTTGCTGGAGAGGATTGAGGGTTGCTTGGCAGGTTGGGCGTCCAAGTTGCTATCTAAAGGGGGGAGGTTAGTGCTCGTTAAAGCAGTGTTGTTTGCTATGCCCTCCTACTTTGCTTTTGTGGTGAAGATGTCGAGACAAACTGAGAAGAAGGTTGTGGGTCTTATGAGGCTTTTTTTTTGGACCAATTACGGGGCAATTGGGGGAGGGGCGAAGCTTGTAGCTTGGAGGAGGTTTGCAAGTCGACCAAGGAGGGGGGCTTGGGAGTTAAGAGGGTGGGGAGGATGAATGATAGTTTTCTGACCAAGTGATTGCAAGATTGCTTGGAGGTGAGAACTGCTTAGTGGGAAGGATTCTGTGCTCTTGCTATGGGAGACCACTTGGTTGGGACTTATTGCTGTCTCCACCTTGGGGTGCCTCTCATTTTTTTCAGAGGGCTTTCTATGGTGGTGCCTCTTGTTCGTTCTTTCTTTACGTTGGTCCTTAGGTCAGGTATAGTCTTCAAATTTTTGACGGATGATTGTGTGATGACTTGAGTCTTGCCAAGTGATGGAACTCGGGTCGCCGTGTGCTACCAACTAGCACAAACACTCACAAGATCGCAGTCACCCAACAAACAACCATAAAACGTCAATAGCCCAACATTCATTCATGATGCATTAAGTGAAAGAAAACTAAAGTGCTGACAATATAATTAAAATTCACCCTAAAACAGAAATTAAAAAGTCGTACAACTACCAAGAAGACATGCAAAATAAACTCTAACAATGGAAAGAAAACTACTACTACTAGTCACTGGTTCAGTACAGACCGTCTCCTCAGGTAGGACCCAATTCCATAGAAGTCTGACCGACCGCAGCTGCTGCACCCGATTGCTCAGTAACATTTGAGTACGGAACCTGAAACTATACGTCAGTGAACACTGAGTAGAGTAGACAATGAAATAAGTGGTAACAATAACAGGAGTACAGAAAAAGGACACTATATCAACAGTTCATCTGTTTATAGTTTATTTCTTAGCTAATTCCGTTCATGTATCTTGCTCATGTTCTTATAGTTCATCCGTAAATTGACGTCTCGGGCACGAGACGATCTTGCGTAACTTTTTTGCTACGCAATATCGATATAAGCAATCCTCCTGGCTGGGAAGACCGCTTATACCCATCGAGTCGACACACTTCATCACCCTGTGGTCATTGCGGAAAGGGGTGGCGGCTACGTTGTATAGCGTGAATATGTACAAGCATTACGTATGCTGAACCATGGACAACCAATGACCCACCTTCCAGTCAAGAAAGAACTAAACCCTGAGCCACGCATCCCGCTATCCTAGTTGGCCACTAAGCTTAACCAAAGAGTCGTGGGGAGGTCAGCAACTCCCCAATTCAGCACTTGAAATCAGTCTAAAAGACAAAAGCTACAGCCAAACTTCGATGAGTAGTGGAGCTAAAGCCAGTTATCTTATCCTTTTAATTCCTGACATATGCGTCGTATTGATTTATAACTAATTCCAGATAACTAAATTTTTATTTTCATCAAATCAAGCCATACTTTATAATCCTATATCATTTAGTCCACGATTATCGGATATTCACATTAACCTTCAAATGGATCAGTTTACCGGTAATTTTCAATTTACGATATTGGTCCCATACTATTTATCCATCAACGAACCTAGCAGAATATGTTTCACGGAAATCGGAGTTCGTTTTATGCATGCAATAACTAGGGTATATATAATCATTAATTCTTAATCCTTGTCATAAAAACAAGCTCTTATTTAAGGTGCCCATAATTTAGGGAAACTACTAGAGGGGTTCCAAACTCAGCAATAAGAATGGCATGCGCTAATCAAGTGGTACATACGAGAAGTCACACCCGACAGGTCCATAGGCACCTGAAAACCATACGGGGTCGAGAGGGGTATACTACTCTACCTAATGTCACTGAAGGGTCACGTTGACTCCAAATCGTGCTCACAGGGCCTGGGACAGTTTCCATGCTCGCCTCGGGATCCGCGCATGCATTGGGGATAAGATTTGATTCAAACGGACCAACGATAGGGTTAGTGACACCTAATCACGTTTTTGATTTTTCAATAAGGAGAACGTACTCAAAAGTGAAAATAAACCACACCAACGTGTACTACGCGTTGATACGATTCCAACGGTACCTTATTTGTCGAAATCCGAGGTCGGGAAGGCCTTGAACCGGACGAAACAACGCGGAGGCATCTTGAATCGAACCCGTTCACTTAGACTGGTCCCACCCCGCCGAGCCGCTCGCACAACACGTGTGGTGACGCTACTCGCCCGCATGTGCATTGTTGGATAGTGCTTTTGCCTGTCCGATGCATGCCACGTGTCGCGATCGCCCACACTACTCGCTTGTTCGCGCCTGCGTTGGTGCCCGCTGCCTATGGCGCTGCCACGAGTCGCCTGTGCGTGTCGCGTCACCATCGCTGCTGCGACAATTTTGGTGGGAAGCCCAGATTTTGCGGATTCACAACCGGGTCCTTGAAGGAAATTTTTTGATTTTTTAAAAGGAAAATTCAAGATTTTCCCTCTCTTCCTCTCTTGATTTAAGAGGCTTAGAGATTAATGACGACCCAAGGACCCAAGGGGGTCCTTTTATAGGTCTAGAGGTTGTTACAAATAGGTTTAGGAGGGTAAAATACTCAAATTACCCCTAGGGTTGGGTCCATCTTACATTTAGGTCCTTATTGACTTCTTTTGGCCATAACTTGAGCTATATACCTTGGAATCGCGTAAAATAAGCGTCGTCGGAAAGCTTGTGACGAGAGGAATCTAATGGTACCATATATGGAACCCTTTTGACAACGTTTGACTAGGGTTGACTCAAAATACGTGTTTCTTGGTAATTTAAGGATGTGCTGACATCAGCAATGAACCACAATCGGGTTTCTGGGTTTGAATTGACCCGAATCACCTTGAAATGACATGAAACCTGGATTTTAGGACGTTACAGATTGGACAGGCCATGGTACCTTGGCTGGTCGTTATCCCAGGTTGGGAGCTTCGGTAAGTGACAGAGGAGCTACAATGGCAGAAGTTTGGGATGGATGTTGGAGTCCTGTGTTCAAGGGGAACTTGTTGGATTAGAGGATCTTGGAGTTGCAGGAGCTCCTTTGGGAATTGGAGAGTTTTCAGTCGAAGGAGGGGGCAGATGGTTTTGGATGGGTGGAGGGTGATTTCGCCGTACAAGATGCTTAGCGGACCGATGACGGTGGAGGATATCAACCTCGTTAGGGACTGCAGGCGGGTGTAGGAGGGCCTCCTGCCCCTGAAGGTGAAGAGATTCATGTGGCTTTTGAGGAGGGGGCGACTGATGACGAAGGTGTGGAGATTTAGATGGGTCCAAGTGGTTGATATATCTTGTCCACTCTATTACCATGATGAAGATATAGACCATATGTTTTTCACTTGTCTTGTGGCTTCGCAAGTTTGGGGTCGGATTGGAGAGAGGTGGTGGGTAGTCGATTCCCTTGACAGCTTATGGACATCGTTTAGGTGTGGAAGCTTGGGTGGGGGAACCAACTTGTTTTCGACAAGGAAAGAGAAGGCGTGGCCGTTGGCGGTTCTCTGGTCTATTTGGTTAAGGAGAAATGTAGTGATTTTTAGGAGGCAGCGTCCTTATGTAGAGAATTTTGTTGTCTCTGCATTGTTTTTTATGCCGGGTTGGGGTGCGTGTTTGTAAGATGACATATGTGCTTTTTGATTGATTGTTTTATTTATTAATATATTTCTCTGGGCGGTAATCTAAGGGATAACCACCCTTTCACTGTTTCAAAATATGACATGACATCCAAACACGGATGTTTGGAGTTTTGGCTGTGCTGTATATGTATGTGTGATTAATTAATGGATATAGAAGAGGTTGAGAAATATGTATCCATATGCACATAATTTTGGTGTGATTAATTAATTTTTTTCACTACTATTATATTTGAGCCTGTTGGGTTTGTCAAACAGTCCACAAGCATCCAAGTATTGTTTCTTGTCACCTCTCCATGCTGCTACTGCACCCTAACTCATGACAAGTATCTTTTGTAAGAGCTGGAGACGTGCGTAGCTTTGGCCCTGATAAAGTTTCTATATTACACAGTAAAAAAGGTCCTAGGTTCAAAATCCTTACTGAGAATGGGTTCAATTGACAAAGATGGTATGTGGCACAGGATTTCGTTGGATTCATATGGAGTCTCACTTAGTTTGCCAGAAAGGACTGCTGTTCCTTGTGGTGCTTCTGCATTCTGGAGGAATCTTTCTGCAGTTATGTCTCGGGTTTGTCAGTTCTTTGTTTCTGTCTTGGGGGATGGAAAGACTTTCGGATTTTGAGAGGATGGTTGGATGGGTTCCAGGAGCTTGGCCAAGTACCATGGTTGTATGCTTTGGCTACTAACAAGATGCAGTGCGTGGAGTGTTGGGATGGGCCATGTGAGAGAAATGTTGGGGGCACGGATCCCTTGAATTGTGGAGAGATGATGGCTGACTTGGAGGTTTTGTTAGCCATGATTCTTAACCAATGCTCGAGTACAGGGAACAGATTGCATATCTTGGGATAGAGGCTTGGTGAAGAAGGCTTATTGCTTGCTTAGAGGTGGACCAGCAAACTTGAATATTGAAGTTGGTTTTGAGTCGTGCAGGCATGCGAAAGATGAAAATCCATTTGAACGTTCAGATTTTTCGTAGGAAAGCAAGATTCATCACCAAGATGAGGTGGAGACAATGGATCCATGATGCAGACACATTGTTCCTTATGCGGATCACAGGAAGAGTATATTGCATCCCTATTTCTTGCGTACAACTTTGCCTAAGATGTTTGGGAAAGGCTTTCTATCCCAACAGGTGGCATGGAGGGCTTCTATGGATCATTTCACAATGGTTTCTGGGTGGATTCTCTGGCTCAGGTCAAGGCATGGGTTCGGTGTAACAGGGTGATCTTTAAAGGAAAGAGGGTGTGGGTCGAAAATGTTATAAGGGAAACATCATCACGGTTTGGTTTTAGGAGTCAAATGCTGAAACTTTCTTCTTTCTAGTGGATTGAAGTAGATGGCTACTAACTTAAAGTAGGCATCCTTTATCCTTTCAAACAAAAGCAAAAACAAAAGGGAAGAATAATGGGTTCACTGCAGTCAACCTCTCAACATGATTGGATCAATGCTATCAGTATCATTTTGAAGGCCAATTTTCCTTTAATGTATAAATAAGTAACTGTCTTGAGAAAACTATCTTTTTAAAGTGAAGGACAAGGAAGGAGAAGGCTAAGTAAGGTGGTGGTGGTTCTATGGGGGAATGTGGCTGGGAAGGAATGGGGTTATTGTTGGGGGTGAGACGCCTGACGTTGAGAATATTGTGACATCCATATCCTCCTTGCATTTTGGGATTCTGCAATGTAGTTCTTGATGTTGTAAATCCTCATTTTGAGCAATGAATTCTAACTTTAAAAAAAAAAAACTATCTTTTTTGAGTGTTGCCAATATTTTGACTGTATTCTTTTTTTGCAAAAAAAAGTTGTGTGAGTTCTAGATAATTCTCGTTGCCCTTCCAAGTTTCTTTGCTCTGAATGCATTTGATTGATGTTTATTTTCTTTTCATGGTACATTTCTATATGATTGACACCTTGTCCCTTGAATTTTCCTGGGATTTTCTGTTGTTTATCTCTTGAATTTTAGTTCTTCAAATAAAGTTCCTTTTTGTACTTTAGTTGAGAATAGAAACTGCAGAAATGAGCTTCCCCCTTTAGAACCTTAATGGTGGCTGAATGTATTTTGACAAAATTGACAATGAGGTATAGAACCAAGCCTTATCCCACACAATGTGGGGTTGGTTAATGGATTTTTTGCCTCCATTTTGGGTGATCCTGGGTTATTTTGAGAATTAAAAATCCAAAAAACCATGATCATCTCCTTACTGCACTTGTTCTGTATTCTCAGACCCTTCTTGATGATGAAAAGAACTAGAATATATTTTACTTTTGGTCATTTATTTTTCTCAGATGATTGTTTAATGGATTCTGTGTAATAGAGTTAAATATTTGTGTAGCTAATCTCATTTGGCGGGATTAAAAGTGAAATTGTCCTTCTGGTGAAGAGAACAAGCTATATCAGGTTTATGTTGGTTTTACTTTGTTCAGAGGGTAACTTAAATCTACAGGACCTGTAATAGCTTTTAGGACCTTCTAAGGCAGTGCTTGTTATTCATTCATTAGTATGCTCACCATTTCCTTTCTGTTCTCATCCAGCTTTCCTCATTCCCCTAAACCCTTGGTATTCAAAGGAAAGCCAAGTGAGCTTCCTCCCTTGCCTGCATAAATATAGAAATGACATGTATAGCTGAAGTTTGCTGAACGAAATAGTAAAGCAGAAGTACTTGGCTGTATTTTGTGTGTTTAAGGACAATGCTTGAATTAAGTGGTGGACTTTGATTCATCCATAGTGCTTTTTTGGACTGTTTGTGAACGTTAGAAGCTCATTTATGGGGTTCACTTGATGCAGGGATGTAAGCCTCCAGAACCAATGGATATGGTTGGTGGATCAGCTCCTGTGAGCCCAAGGTCCTACCAGCCAAGCCCTTGCACTTCTTACAACCCAAGCCCACCCTCATCCTCCTTCCAGAGTCCTGCATCTTCCTCGTATGTAGCCATTGCTAACGGTGTCAACAGCATTACTGAAGCTAATTCCCTGATCCCATGGCTCAAGAACCTTCCTGCTGTTCATTCAGGGGCCTCCAAAGCTCCAAATAATAACCAATCTCGCCACCTGTATTTTCATGGTGGCTCCATAAGTGCCCCTGTGACCCCGCCTCTGAGTTCGCCTACTGCTCGGAGCCCCCGCATCAAAACTGACTGGGGCAAGTCAACAGCAGCACCTTCATGGGCCTCCAGCTTCACCATGCAACCATCATCATCTACCCCTCACAGCCCTAGTCACCCCATAAGTCCCAGTTCTGGATGGCTGTCTGGTGTACAAACACCTACTGGTGGTGCATCATCTCCAACATTCAGCCTTGTATCTTCAAACCCATTTGGCTTCTTCAAAGGGGAGACTGTGATACCAGAGAGCTCGTCAACATTGTGGACACCAGGGCAGAGTGGAACTTGCTCCCCAGTCATGGCTGGCATGATGAGTCGCATGGATATGAATGCATCTCCGGGAGCTTCGGATGAATTCGCTTTTGGCAGCAGCAGCAATGGAAGCCATCCAGCCGTGCCGACAGGTGTTGTAAGGGCTTGGGAAGGGGAGCGGATCCATGACGAGTGTGTGTCTGCTGAACTGGAACTTACTCTTGGGAGCACGAGGACCAGGTCTGATGTTCCCTGAACTTTGAGTGTGCAGGAGCTCTATACCTTGTGCGCTATGTTGTTTTGAATTGTCTTTCATCTTCGCCCGTTCCCCCTCTAGCAATATTTGATTGGTGATATGGAACTTCAAAATTTGGATTTATTGCGGGGAAGGAAGTGCATCAAATGGTAGGTGAATTTTTAGTCCTTTTTTTTTCTCATTTTTTTAGTGTCTTAAGAAACTATATATGACATGTGGACAGCCTGGTTGCTTGGAGATCTTGGTCAGTTTTGGCCAATGATTCTCTAGTTGTTTTTCTCAACATGTTAATACGGCTAATGTTTGGTTTCATTCTCTTGAAGGCCATGGGATATTGAAAATTTTCAGTTCACTTGTTGATTTGGTGCTTGTTGTAGTCATGAGTAAGAGCTTTCCTCGAAAGTTTATAGGTTTGAAATCGCTGTATCTCAATTATTAATATTCTCCAGTGCACTTCTTGAGGTGCACAATTTGTGGGCATTATGGCCGAGCTAGAAAGTAGTATCCTAGCAACATAACTTCTTCAAAATTTGGCAGCATTTATGGGGTCCTTGACATGGCCATCTTTGACCTCTTTCTACTTTGCAGCATCTGCCTGTAATTCAGACTCAGTAAATTGATTCTCTCAACTGTTCAAACTAAATCTAATACCTGAATTGCTGTTTATTTATTGTCAACGACATTCATGGTAGTTGGTTGGTCCTTAGCTACGAGCTAGGACTTAGGGTAAGTATAAGCATCCTGTAGCGTGCACTTGTTTCCACCCCTCTCGGAGTCACGGATGGGTACGAGGATGTTTCAAGTAATGGATGCAACTTCTTGGGATGCATCTCTTCAAATACCTACATGTCATATTTTGAATTTCAGGAGTTGAAAACAGAATTTAGCCCATAAAAGTTGAGGGGAGTGTTTTTATACTTGACCCTAAATAACCTCCAATCAGTTTTAAAATCTTCGAAGGATGGGAGGAGCACACACCATGCGACATGTCAGCAAGAAATTTAAACTTTGTTAGTCTGAAAAAGAAACAGAGACATATATGTTTACACAGGTGCATGCGCAAATGAAAATTATTTGTCTCAAGAAGAGCATATGTTGATATCGTCATGAAATCCTACTAGCACCACCTTTGTGGTCTGCCTCTCTGGATAAAAATTGCATCCAGGATGCCGTCTTTGCCTTCGGTTGACTGGTAAATGTGATATCCAAGTCGTCTTGCCCCCTCTCCTTCCCTTTCATTGTTGGTGCCAATGTTGCCGGCGACGGCACCTTCTGTTTGGCGGCTTGGTTAAAATGGTACTTTATGGCATCCCGCATGTCCTCGAAAGCTAAAGCTACCTCAAAGAACCTCCTCAGAGAGTAAAGCTCTTTGTCGTCGGTGTCACCGGTGAAGGGGCTTATTGGAATGGCATTCTCCGGTTGCAACATGTAGCTTTGCGGGTTGTCGTCGATGATCACCAGTTGTCGGAGGTCCCTCCCCAGAAGCGAAAGATCTTTTACAAGCCGCCCATCTACCTCCCTGAAATCCAAGGGATGGAGCTAAGGGTTTGGGTTTGTAATTTATCAGATCAATCTCTCAAAGAACTGATTTACGTCTGAGGTTAATCGAACAAATCTAAATTGGGAAAAGTGCATTACGTGACACCAAAAATGCCAAAATTCCAAAAATACCCTTGCAAAAGAAGTATCATATGTGATCATCTTTCTATAAGGTAACGCTTATGCCTGCAATTCTGTGTTTGGACCCAAGAATAGCTTATTCCATAATTTGTTCCCAAACAGAGCAGGTGTTTTAATCTTACTATTTGGGTTTCTCCCACACCACTTATCAAAATGTATTCTATTTTTATATACCACTTACCAAATGCTATCAAAGATTCTACACATTCCAAATTCCTGTTTTACAAAATTGTCAGAAGTAAGCTGCATTAAGCTTCTATATTTCTTTCTGAAAATTAATAATAGAAAAAAGACATTACAGAAAAAATTCCCAAGTATAGGGGCTATACACGGTTAGGTTCATCATCATCCAAACATCCACGTTTAGTTTCTCCCACCTAAAAATTGCGATCGGTCACTTTAGTTCACATATTAACGAATATTTCCCTTTACTCGTCCATCCACCGCATCACCCAAAAGCGTCGAAACATATGCATGCACATGCAAATCAATGCGGTAATCACACTTTGGGCTCGACCGGTCATCTTATTTCTTTCGAAAAAGGAAGTAAAAGAGTCTACCATAAATGCACATCTTAAAAATTTTATTTATCCTTTCATAGAATTATAGAAGGATACTCCAAACTCCCACAATATTAACATCTGAATCTAATTCTCATCCAAATCGGTCATGCATTACATCAATATCGTATCTGGTGCACGCCTTTTCAATTCACGTCCATGATAATATCGGTAGTCAATATCTAAACCAAATACATATAAAGAAATGCCTATATCCGTTCCATATCCCATGTGTCCATATATGCATAAATTGAATCCATTAGCTTCAAGAATGCCCCAATCACACGTCTAGCACCAAATAATTGCAGCGAGACAGAAATATCTCCGCCCCCGATCCTTGGTATAATCTAACATTAATGCCTGCTTAATTCCCTACGTGATTAATTTCATCCTGAGGGCGATTGTGTCTTTGTACACCAATTTGTACGGTACACATTTATTTTGAAATTATTAGATTGTTGAATTCAAAGAATTCATATAGTTAACCCTATTTAATACGAGAGAAGATTTGGTTGATGCTGTAAGATTGTTGCAATTTGATGTACCTGCATGCATCCCTGTAGAGTTGGTGAGTTACTAGAGAGCTTGTGATATCGAGGCCATCGATCACCTTACTTGCGTACCCTTTCACGGCGGCCGTAAACACGACTACCTCAAACCTCTTTGCCAGCTCCTCCAATAGCTCCCCCACCCCTGGCCTTCTCGCAACGTGAAAATTCACGACATGACCCTCAACCGTAGTCTCCACCACGAAGTCGTGCTGCCTCGCTCGCGCCACCCTAGTGACTTGCCAAGCATGCACCAGGGTGTCGTCGAGGTCGAGGACGACGGTGGGCCTCGAGGGGTCGGTTGGAGGTGGGAGGAGGGTGGTGCATTGGCGACGATGTCGTCGGAGTTGAAGTCGGAGGCGGCGGCGGAGGAAGCGGACGAAGGAGTGGCGGAGGGTGGCGAAGGGGGTAGCCGTTGTGAGAGGTTTGGGATCAAATGCGCGCGTGTGGTTTTTTTGTTGGTGGTGTGAGAGGAGGGAAGAGGGAGATGTGTTTGTGTGTGAGGAGAGACGTGTGGTGGTTCCTTTGGTGCGGCGGATTTGGCGGGAAGCGGGTGGCGGTAGATGTGCCGGTGGTTGAATTCCAGGAACGGACCCTAAACAATTTAGAGATTTGCTCGTGTACCCTTGGGATGATGTGCTCAATTTGCATCGAGGTTCCTGCGTAGTTTAGTACTTTGCAAGAGTATTAACCTTGGAGTTGAAATTCATTTTTGTTTACTTCAGAAAGGCACTAAACTATGGTTTTAAGGAGGAGGGAGAAACATTGATCAGAACCACTTGAGGCTTAACGATAATACCTGTATAGGTACGTTGAAACTTGTATCTTTCCAGCAAAGTGACCGTTAACTCCTGTTTACAGGGCTTAACACCTTAAATAAATTAACCTTCAAGTTTATGGTAAACTTCCGGAACAATTTTCATTCGACGATGCTAATGAATTAGTGAAAAAGGGCGAATAGAAATAGTCTTTTCCTTTTTTATCTAAAATTTTATTTGGGTAAATTAGGTAAGAAACGATTATTCCTTACGCATCAATCTTCTAGGTAATGTAAGTATGAAAGCTTAAATCTAAATCTCTTTTATCAAAATTAAGAGTGTCGATGGTTTCACCATACTCTGAAAAAAGTTTATTCTATTAGTATTTTTGGGGGCTCGTAGGACTCGACTAATTTCTTGTTTTTAGTGCATCCTCCCTTTGATTCGAGGCTACCTTATTTAAGGGCATTTCCACAACCCCTTTGATTTGTAACACCTACTCCTTGATTTATGCGTTACTATTTTCAAATCTTGCATGGTTATTATATATTCATGGTATTTCGATTTCTTGATTATTAAAGGTCATCCAAGTTTGATTTGAATTCCTTGTAACCGTCTAACATCTCCCACTTGATCAAAATAATCAAGGATATTCCATGCTCTCACCTATTTGTGTAGTGCCTATCTTGTTAGAGATACATTCTAAGGTTCATTACCTGTAAATGCCCAATCTCATGACTCATTTATCCTAAGTCCCATTTAACCAACATGTTTAATGTATCTTCCTACTGGAATTTCCTTTGGAAGAGAATTAGCTAATATATCTCTTGTAGCTATGTAAGTTACCTTTATTTCTTATTTTGCTGCTATAGCTTGAAAGTAGTGATATTGGATTTCAGTATGCTTTCCTTTAAAACTATTTGCCCTATTGTGAACCAAGCTTGTTGCAGCTTGATTATCACAATATATTTCAATTGGTCCTTTAACCAATTTAAGGCCCAAGTTCTCAAGAAGCCATCTGATCCAAACAGCATAAGTGGTGGCAATGCTACATGCAATGTATTCAGTTTCCTGTGTATGTCTAGGTACACAACTTTGTTTCTTGCTTCCGCAAGAAATGATTGCTCTACCAAACATAAATGGGCAACTTGATGTGGATTTTCTACCATTCACATCTCCAAAATCTACATTGGAGTAACTACCTACTTCAAGTGAATCAGCTTGATAAACCAATTTTAATTGCACAATACCCTCCAGATATCTTAAAATTCTCTTTATAGCTTCCCAATGTGTTGGCCTGGGATTGTTTTAATATCTACTTACCAAGCCTATAGGATAAGCCAAGTTAGGTCTCGCACACATCATTGCATACATCAAACTATCAACCGTTTGTGCATATGGCTGGAACATCTAAGGGTTTCTATCCCTTTTGGGGACCATTGACCTTTACTTAGCCTCTTTCCCATGACAAGAAATGTAGGTGCTAGAGTGCTATTTTGCATTCTAAACCTCTTAAGAACTACGTACAAGTACTTTTCTTGACTTAACTCCTTAAGTCTCTATCTCAAGTTATTTGGATTCCAAGAATATAGGATGCATCACCCATGTGCATCTCAAATTCAATGCTTAATTTCTCTTTAGTTTCATTGAACATTATCATATCATTTATGACAAGCAAAATGTCATCCACATATAATGACATTATAACAAACTTACGCCCACTTTTCTTGATATATATACAATTATCCAATTTATTTGCAACAAACCCCAATTGGATAAGGAATTTGAGATACCATTGCTGTGAAGATTCCTTTAAGCCATATAATGATTTTTTCAATCCATACACCATATTTTGTTGCCCTTCCACCAGAAATCCATCAAGTTAACACATATGTATATATATGCTCCCTCAATTCCTCATTAAAAAAGGTGGTCTTTACATCTATTTAGAATGGTTCCAAATCAATATATGCAACTATTGCCCAGATCATGATGATCAATGCAAACTTGGCTATTAGAGAATAGTTTTCCTAGAAATCTATTCCAACTTTCTGGGTGTAACCCTTTGCAACTAATCTCACTTTGTGTTTTTCAACAATACCATCAACTGAATACTTCTTCTTGAATACTCACAACTTATGGACTACCTAGTGCCTACCTTCTGGCAAGTCACATCCCAAATATCGTTTCACTCAATTAAGTCCAATTCATTCCTTATGGCGGCCGTCCATGATTTTGACTCATTTGAAGTCACTGCTTCATCAAAAAATACAAGATCTATAAAATTCTCTATATCTCCACAAATGGTGTAACACGGTGCCTCACATTTACACAAATAATAATCGTCCATCTATGCGAGTTGTGTTTTGGGTCTCTTGTTACTGATTATACCTATGGCCCATCCACTTACTCCAAAGATTCATAGCTTATCACAGATTCATCTTCCATTTTCGAATGAATGATATCATCCATAACTTCCGGTCTCACTTTGGAGTTGTCTTCCTTATACTCTAAGACAATTAGAGGTTCTGTGTCCTCTATTTCGTACTCCTTTTCTTTTTTATTTTCAAGAAAGGTAGCATCTTGACTTTCAATGAAACCTCTAGATTCATGGAAGAACATGTTGTGGATTCCCTCCCAGGAGTGGGTGACGTAATAAAATGCGGAATATAATGTAAAACAATCTCACAAAATTCAATCACACAATGTGCACAATTATTTTTCGGTGGAAACCCAAACCGGGTGAAAACCACCACCTAACCCTCTCGAGTTAGGATTTTCCGATCAACTAAGTTGATCAAATCCACTAAACGAATCACTTAAAAGAGGGTGATTCAACCTCAATTACAACCACACTACAAGTGCGAGGGTAGCGTTTGATGAGAACCTCATCATGAGCCATAACTAGCTCATTTTGACCCAATACAAAGGATAAAAGCTCCTACATATCTCAAGGAAAGGCTTAACTCAGAGAATTCTGAGTTTGAGAAGAAAACCAGTCATAAGGGGTAAAAGTGCAATTTTACCAGTATAATCTGCATACAGGGTAATTCAGGGCCCAAACACAGGTCAAAACAGCTTAATAAGAATAAAAGTGGGATGAGATGATCTAGCAAGGGCTACAGCACTTCCAAGGAACCAAATGATAATCTGTAACCCTAAAACAACCCACTTCAATTCACAAGGTTCGAGGCAAAGTAAAAATAGAATAAACCCTTTAAAATTCATAGAAAAATAATCTCTAGGGTTTAGAACCTTCAATTTGGCCTTTAGAACCCATTTTGACCTACATTGAGAACCATGCCCAATTAATAACTTAATTTGGGTCTTTACGCAAATTGACCGGTCAAACAAGGTTTAATATGAAAATGAAATTTACCATCAGATTCCTTAGGTTCTAATTAGTCATGTATAAAAACTTGAGCCTAAGAAGAAACCTCCTTGACCGACTTTACACTTTGGTCCTCATATATTTACTCTTTGGCCCTCAACTTTTGAACCCTCGCATTTAGGCCCCTAACTCTCCTTCGTTCTTTGCAAACAGGTCCCTCCTGCAAAACCCTGCCAGCGCCATGCTCCGGCGACCTTGCGCGGAGCATGGCGCCGCGCAGGGTGAGGTGGAGGACCTGGCATGTGTACCGGGGGTGCCCTGCGTCGTCAGCCGTCGCAGGAGCACCCCCATGGTCATTGCAGCCCCCCATACCGGCCGTGCGAACGCACGGACGGTATGGGTTCGTATTCCGACCATGCTCCGGCGAGGGAGACACGTCGTCTCCCTCCGCCTTCCTCCCTGCTTCAACCCTATAAATACCCCCCGCCGCTCCACCGACCAAGGCAGCCTGGATCTGACGGAGAAAACCCCCAATTTTCCTCTCTTCTCACTCCGGCAGACGCCCACCAGCTCCGGCGGTTCTTCCTCCTCCTCCTCTTCGCTCTGCCGCAATACCAGCAGCAGAGATTTCTTCCCCTGCTCTTTCCGCGTCGCGCAATACCGGCGCGCGCTGCCTCTGCCCCGTCGTCACCGCCGTCCTTCCCCACTGGGCATCGTCTTCTCCGGCGACAGTCGATACGACTGTCGCCCTGTTCCTCCCCCTTCGTCCCTGCAGTTAAGTTAGACTTACTCCCCTTCTTCTCCTCTTTCTTTCCCCGCTTTCGATTTAGTCAATTAAGCCCTCTACCGACCCTGTTCACCCTCATCCTCTCCGCCTCCGACCACCCTCCGGCGAGCCGCTCCCATCACCTCAGCGACCCACACGGCTCGCCGACTACCGCAGAACCTCCGCCTCCTCACCCTGATCCTCTTCCGCCCCTCCACTTCCCACCAAACACCCTCTGCAGACCCACCGAACACACCCACTCCCTCGCTCACAGTCTGACCTAGGACGACCTAACAGCTCCCTCTCGCCCCCTGCAGACCCCCTGACCACCTTCGCCGTGCCACGGCGAAGGTCCCCCGCCTGTCTGATTTGGCCGAGAGGCCGTGCCATTGGTTTCAGGTTCCAGGCCTTGACCGCCATTGGCGAGGAAGCTCGAAGCCTGCTCGAGGTTGCTCCAAGCCGAGATATCCCAGATTGAATAGCCACGGCCAGCGCGGAAGAGTCTCACGCACACACCCTGGCCCTCGATTGGAGCTGTACGCCGCAACAGTCGATGCAATTGGGAGCACCATCCCTGCTGCAGGCGTAAGAGAATTGGGGTGGGACATTTAGTCCCACCTCGGAATCTCTCAAAGGCGCGCGGATGCATAAAGGCAAAAACTGCCTTATGCTGTTTGCCTCAGTTACCACGGGGTGAGGTCCCTCTCACCCGACCCGACCCGACTCGGCCTCGTCCGTGACCACGCTCCGCGGACCTGGCCCGACCCGATTAGACTGACCTGCACTCCTCGCCCACCACGCACGCCGGTGGGCCTGGACCCGGGCCTGACCCGAACCCGATTACCCGGTAGCGCTCTGGGAGAGCTTCCGAAGAGTGATTTCAGAGAGAGAGATACGCGGGGGAGGGGGGTAGAGTAGGTTTTTGCCTCTTGACGAATGAACTCTGAAGTGTGCAGGCCAAAGAAGAAGAAGCAGACCCGCTGAAGAAGAAGGAGCTGCTGCACTGTAGCGAAGGCATTGTTAAGTCGTCTCAGCACCGGGGCAGACGACGGAAGGTCAGCAGCCAAAGAAGAAGAAGACCCGCTGAAGAAGAAGAAAGAGCAACGGCCATCGCGAAAGAAGAAAAAGAGAGGTCAAGGCAGGTGAAGACAAAGAAGAAGAAGGAATGAAGAGAAGCAAGAAGCAAGCAAAGAAGAAGAAGATCTGAAGAAAAAGAAAGAAAGAAAACAAGGAAGAACAGCAGGAAGAAGAAGAAGAGCACGAGGGGAAGATCTGAAGAAAGCAGAAGAAGAAGAAGAAGAAGAACAGGAAGAACCAAAGACAAAGAGGAAGAAAGAAGAAAAGAAGAAGAAGCCAAATTTTCATCTCTCTCTCTCTCTCTCTCTCTTTATTTTTGTAATAGAACTTGTATATCTCTAGAATACAACTTGCTCCCTGAGTTCGACCTCGGGAACTCTTTTATTTTTCCGAGTAAAAAAATTTTAAATGATAAGTTGGTAACAACCGGCTTTACTACAACGACATAACACGAACCGGTCGACAAACCGACGTTATCATTTTGGCGCCGTTGCCGGGGAGCAACGGCTATTCTAGAGGTAAACATTCCTGTTTCTTTTAAGTTCTGATAATCTCCTCTCTTTTGTGCAGCTACAGGAACTCAAGAAGACAAGCAACCACACCAAAGACAGGTAAATTTTTCCCCTCACTATTAACCCCTAAGCTCTAAAGAGGAAGAAAAGAAAAGAACAAGCAATATAGGGCTAACCTGTCTTCCATATTTAGTAACCATAAAAGTTGCATGTTTTCAACTCATTATTTCTGCACACTATTAAGGGTATTTAAGGGCTAACACATTCTTGCTTGAGCCCTAATTACCTAACAAAGAATTAACTGGACCAAGTAGAGCCAACCTAGGATCCAACACTAGGGATTTAGAGACACACTCCTTAAGCAAGAATTGAGAAAACCAAATGAAGTGTGCCCAAGCCCTTGTCTGAAAATACCTATTCAAAGAAAATCTAAAACAATTGGCTCTCTAAACACTTGAACCCTAAAAGACAGGACCCAAAAAGCTCTCAAAGAAAACAAGAGGTAAAGTTGACCCCTTTGGGTTAACCAACCTTAAATTAGGTCACTCTTTGCACTTAAAAAGACTAAAAGTTCAAGTGAAACCTTAAGCACCCTGATCTTAAAATTGGTAGACTTAAGAGGTCAAGATTCCCATTCTGGTCTACCTGGAACCGCAGTGACAAGAGAGGTCGGGTGGGGGAAACCCTGTAACCCGTGGGGACGCTCTACCGTGTAGGGGTCTTCGCGGGACTCTCCCTCTCTGGCTGCCCAGGTAATTCTCAGGTGGACGATCTTTCTGATCAAGGGGTCCATCTGCCCCGAACCTCTATAGTCACCCAACAATTTTTGGGTGTCTTGATTGGGTCCAGCACCTGCTTATCTCATCCAGCCCTTCAGTATTTTTCGGGAGGTCCTTGAAACCTCCTATAGAAATTCACTCTCCCCGAGGCTAAGCCTCGGCTCCTTTGTTTTTGCAGAAATCATTCACATAGCCCCTCTTTCCTCTGATTCTGAACAAAATCCCCTTCTTCCATCTTGATTCAAACTTTGATTCTATTCCACCACCTGATCCAATTATGCAGCCGAATTACCTAGCAAGACTACCATTCAAGAAACCTGAATATCGGAGATCTATGAAAGATAAAATGATCGAGGATGCCATAAGATTCTATGGAAAAGAAGAAAAAACCTCAACACCAATAGGAAATATTCAGGTTGATGTCCCAACAACCACATCCTTCATCATAAACTGTGCCCAAATTCTATTGACTGGAATTTCAAAAGGATCAACCCGAGACATGCTCATGACAGGATACATTGAGATGGAAAAATTACACCAATCTGAATACCTTCAATGCTTAACAAATCCTGTACTTTGGGAACAACACCAAGATGCCCTTATAAAACGGGTAGAAATGATGAAATCAGTAGAACAAATTATCAACCAGAAATACCCGTATATACCAGAAACAAAGGATGAGTCATCTTGGAACAGTACTAAGAATCAATCCAGTTTCCCAGACCTCGGGATTGAGGCACAAAGTGGTTGTAAAATCCCAACCCAGATAGAAGACAATGTTGAATTAGGTTGGGATATTGCAGGAAAACACAATGCTGAGCCAACCCTAGGCCATAAATCACCAAGCTTAGAACTCCAAGACTCCTGCAATAACAAGATTAGAATTGAACCTCTGGAGGGTATAAATTCCACCCCTTGTTTTGATAAGGTGACCCTCGAAGGTTATTCGGACTTAGGTTCTAATAATTCTACCCACATCCTAAGCCTAGAACCTAGATCTGAAACTTATTGGGAAGATTATGAGGCCCTTTATGAGGAAGATCAAATTTTTACAGAATATGATTCCGGGCCTCTATTTAATGAGTATCCCTCTCCAACATCCTCAGGAAATCTGATCGATTTTTCAGAAAACATGCCAATTTATGATACAGAAACTGAGGAGTTGGATGAGCAAGGTTTTAATAGGGTCTATCCTACCAGCTTAGAGCTTGAACAGAATATCTTTTTGAACCCAGAATTGACATATAGGCTAGAACCCAGTCAGGCTGCTGATTCCACATCTGATGATTTCTGCTGTGGTGGAATTCATGATCATTTTCGCCAACTCTCCGACAATTTCAGATCTGACTATAATTGCGGAGAGATTCCCCTTCCTGAACACGCCAGGCCTATCTACGACCTCAGTTCACATGACTCTGACTCTGACTCTGATGCTGAGGTCCTGATTCCCGAGATCACCGATAACACAGAATCATTCCTTTTCGATCCTCAGGAACCAAAAACAGAAAATGCCAAGAGTGATTGCAACCAAGAATCCAAATTTTTTCTCGAATCCGATTTCTTTCATCCTACAAACACTCTTCCGGCATTTGATAGTTACCCAGAGGACTCTCTACAGAAAATCACCTATCATCTGTTTCTAGAAGAGCCCTCATACACAATGGCCACCTCATCCGCACACACAGAACGGATCAAAACCTCTCCCAAACCCCGACCCGCAACCGGACTCAATTTCTATGCTGATTCACCTCTCACCGAGCCGATTGCATTTCCACATCGGGTTTCGAACATTGATCAGACTACATACCATGCTCTATCATTCTCTGATCACCCCTGTAGGGTTCCTGCATCAACCACTGATTATCCTACGGGTCCCTACTCTGACCAGGCTGATTCGGCTCAGCCAAACCCTGCGTTTACACTTCCACATCCATCTGAGCTTCATAGTTTATGGTGGGCACCACACCTTTTTATCCACATCTATCAACCCACCAGATTGATTGGGTTTGGGCTGCATCATCAGCCTGTTGATCTGAACAAGCACCTGGTTGGACCAACCAGGCTCTTAATCAAGGTGCTTGTCTTACAAAACTCTGCTGAGTTGACCATCCCCTCTCCATCGCATTTCCCGCTTGGCTGAAGGCATCAAATTTAGCGCTCAACGGGAGGCAGCCCGTCATTCTCTTTGAAAACCTGAAACTTGTTCTGACAGCTTTTTGCACTTGAAGTTCACACTTTAGGACAGCCGACTCCACCTCAGGTGCTTGCATCTGAGATTAGAAATCGTCCGCAACAGTCACCCCGACCCATTCACTCATCAAAACAGCTATCCTAATGTATGAACTTAGTCGAATAGAAACCCCTAGGTTACAATGAGGACATTGCAAATCTTAGGCATGGGGGGGTATGAAAGTGCAAAAACTCGTAAGAAAAGGTTTCAAACAAAAAAATTCACATATGCCAAAAATACCATAAAAATTAAAAAATTTTCGAAAAAGAATAAGAGGAAAAGAGGAGAAGGAAAATTTTGTGAAGGAGAGAAGAAACAAAATGAAAAAGGAGCACAAAATTATAAGAAAAGTTGATAGTCATTAGTAAGGAACTAAGGAATTAACCTAAGTTCTAGACCTCATTCAAGAAAATAACTGAAAAGTGCACAATGAGATTAGTAAGAATGCAAACCTTAGGCATTCTTGAATAGACTCTTAGTACTCATTAAGATCTGGACACTCCTCAAGAGGTTGAGGAAAATGAAAAGCTGAAGTATTAGGTCTAAGGCTTAGGGAGTATTCGGCCTCGTTAACTAATTTTTGGTTTACGGGACTCAGTAACCTAAGCACCCTAGTCTCACACACAGCCTGGTTCAGTAAGCGTAAAAATCAGAATCACGCAGAAGCGTCGCAAAAATCTGAAAAGAACACCTAGAATAGGAATGGCCGATCAACACAAGTTGATTTGGACGAGTTCCCAGCGCAGAGAGGCGGAAAATCCCCTCGAAGATGCGTAACAAAATATCATCTCCTCGGTGCTTGTCTCTTAGGATATTTACATATCCTACGGGGGGCATGTAAGCACTCTGCTGGTTCAGATTCCATGGATGGCATTATCTCGAAGTGTCAATTGCCAGGGTCTGGATTCGGCCACGGAATACCATGGATGGGATTATCTCGAAATCTCAATAGCCAGGGTTCCGGGGGTTGCCATGGGCGGTGCTATCTCGAAGCATCGATCGCCAGGAACCCTTGAGGATTGATGATGGGAGCAAGGAATCTGATACAGACCGTGTTGAAAAGCTAATCCTAGGCTAGAACTAAAAAGAAAAAGAGAGAGAAAACTCTCCAAACAGAAAAAACTTTCTATCTCTCTCTTACAAAACGCACTGCGAACTGGGCCAGGGCTAAAATCATTTCAAGCACGGGTGCTTTAACCACGAAGTCCAATAAACCTTAGGTTAGTTCTTGCGGGCCTTAAAAACCTTTGCTAAAAGACTGAGGCTAAGGCTAGACAGATTTGGATCTTGATTGGTACTAGAGTATCTTTTAGGCCTATGGTCAGCATTCTAACCTAATCTATGCTCAAATAAAAAGGCACTTATCTAAAACCATTGAAAACTTCATGGTCTAGAACAAGGGTTGAAACCTTAAGTTTTTTGCTAAGGGACTAGCAAAAGCTAGGCATGGGGGTATGATGAGAACCTCATCATGAGCCATAACTAGCTCATTTTGACCCAATACAAAGGATAAAAGCTCCTACATATCTCAAGGAAAGGCTTAACTCAGAGAATTCTGAGTTTGAGAAGAAAACCAGTCATAAGGGGTAAAAGTGCAATTTTACCAGTATAATCTGCATACAGGGTAATTCAGGGCCCAAACACAGGTCAAAACAGCTTAATAAGAATAAAAGTGGGATGAGATGATCTAGCAAGGGCTACAGCACTTCCAAGGAACCAAATGATAATCTGTAACCCTAAAACAACCCACTTCAATTCACAAGGTTCGAGGCAAAGTAAAAATAGAATAAACCCTTTAAAATTCATAGAAAAATAATCTCTAGGGTTTAGAACCTTCAATTTGGCCTTTAGAACCCATTTTGACCTACATTGAGAACCATGCCCAATTAATAACTTAATTTGGGTCTTTACGCAAATTGACCGGTCAAACAAGGTTTAATATGAAAATGAAATTTACCATCAGATTCCTTAGGTTCTAATTAGTCATGTATAAAAACTTGAGCCTAAGAAGAAACCTCCTTGACCGACTTTACACTTTGGTCCTCATATATTTACTCTTTGGCCCTCAACTTTTGAACCCTCGCATTTAGGCCCCTAACTCTCCTTCGTTCTTTGCAAACAGGTCCCTCCTGCAAAACCCTGCCAGCGCCATGCTCCGGCGACCTTGCGCGGAGCATGGCGCCGCGCAGGGTGAGGTGGAGGACCTGGCATGTGTACCGGGGGTGCCCTGCGTCGTCAGCCGTCGCAGGAGCACCCCCATGGTCATTGCAGCCCCCCATACCGGCCGTGCGAACGCACGGACGGTATGGGTTCGTATTCCGACCATGCTCCGGCGAGGGAGACACGTCGTCTCCCTCCGCCTTCCTCCCTGCTTCAACCCTATAAATACCCCCCGCCGCTCCACCGACCAAGGCAGCCTGGATCTGACGGAGAAAACCCCCAATTTTCCTCTCTTCTCACTCCGGCAGACGCCCACCAGCTCCGGCGGTTCTTCCTCCTCCTCCTCTTCGCTCTGCCGCAATACCAGCAGCAGAGATTTCTTCCCCTGCTCTTTCCGCGTCGCGCAATACCGGCGCGCGCTGCCTCTGCCCCGTCGTCACCGCCGTCCTTCCCCACTGGGCATCGTCTTCTCCGGCGACAGTCGATACGACTGTCGCCCTGTTCCTCCCCCTTCGTCCCTGCAGTTAAGTTAGACTTACTCCCCTTCTTCTCCTCTTTCTTTCCCCGCTTTCGATTTAGTCAATTAAGCCCTCTACCGACCCTGTTCACCCTCATCCTCTCCGCCTCCGACCACCCTCCGGCGAGCCGCTCCCATCACCTCAGCGACCCACACGGCTCGCCGACTACCGCAGAACCTCCGCCTCCTCACCCTGATCCTCTTCCGCCCCTCCACTTCCCACCAAACACCCTCTGCAGACCCACCGAACACACCCACTCCCTCGCTCACAGTCTGACCTAGGACGACCTAACAGCTCCCTCTCGCCCCCTGCAGACCCCCTGACCACCTTCGCCGTGCCACGGCGAAGGTCCCCCGCCTGTCTGATTTGGCCGAGAGGCCGTGCCATTGGTTTCAGGTTCCAGGCCTTGACCGCCATTGGCGAGGAAGCTCGAAGCCTGCTCGAGGTTGCTCCAAGCCGAGATATCCCAGATTGAATAGCCACGGCCAGCGCGGAAGAGTCTCACGCACACACCCTGGCCCTCGATTGGAGCTGTACGCCGCAACAGCCGATGCAATTGGGAGCACCATCCCTGCTGCAGGCGTAAGAGAATTGGGGTGGGACATTTAGTCCCACCTCGGAATCTCTCAAAGGCGCGCGGATGCATAAAGGCAAAAACTGCCTTATGCTGTTTGCCTCAGTTACCACGGGGTGAGGTCCCTCTCACCCGACCCGACCCGACTCGGCCTCGTCCGTGACCACGCTCCGCGGACCTGGCCCGACCCGATTAGACTGACCTGCACTCCTCGCCCACCACGCACGCCGGTGGGCCTGGACCCGGGCCTGACCCGAACCCGATTACCCGGTAGCGCTCTGGGAGAGCTTCCGAAGAGTGATTTCAGAGAGAGAGATACGCGGGGGAGGGGGGTAGAGTAGGTTTTTGCCTCTTGACGAATGAACTCTGAAGTGTGCAGGCCAAAGAAGAAGAAGCAGACCCGCTGAAGAAGAAGGAGCTGCTGCACTGTAGCGAAGGCATTGTTAAGTCGTCTCAGCACCGGGGCAGACGACGGAAGGTCAGCAGCCAAAGAAGAAGAAGACCCGCTGAAGAAGAAGAAAGAGCAACGGCCATCGCGAAAGAAGAAAAAGAGAGGTCAAGGCAGGTGAAGACAAAGAAGAAGAAGGAATGAAGAGAAGCAAGAAGCAAGCAAAGAAGAAGAAGATCTGAAGAAAAAGAAAGAAAGAAAACAAGGAAGAACAGCAGGAAGAAGAAGAAGAGCACGAGGGGAAGATCTGAAGAAAGCAGAAGAAGAAGAAGAAGAAGAACAGGAAGAACCAAAGACAAAGAGGAAGAAAGAAGAAAAGAAGAAGAAGCCAAATTTTCATCTCTCTCTCTCTCTCTCTCTCTTTATTTTTGTAATAGAACTTGTATATCTCTAGAATACAACTTGCTCCCTGAGTTCGACCTCGGGAACTCTTTTATTTTTCCGAGTAAAAAAATTTTAAATGATAAGTTGGTAACAACCGGCTTTACTACAACGACATAACACGAACCGGTCGACAAACCGACGTTATCAGCGTTCATCAACCCCTTCTCTTCACGAGAAGGATTTTGTTCCACGAAGGAGATGGGAATTCGCAAAGCAAATACCCAACCAAATAACAAAGATAAAATAACAAATATAGTCCTATAGAACCAACAAAGATTTAAACCTAGCTTCTATAGGAATTAAGAAACTCCCCTTTGCAAGGAGTGCGTCGAATCGATGACACGGGTGCGTGAGCCACGCAATAGCGCAACGTCGCTCTCGTGAACTACGGCGGGAGAGCGGGTGCGCAAAGGCTTGATGCTCTCAAGATGTAGAACTTGAGCTTGGAGAGCAAGAGATTCTTTTTGGACACAAAAGAATGGAAATGCTTGTTCTTGGTGTGTCTAGGTGTATCTAGGTGTGTGTTGTGTGAAAGAGGTTCCTCTCTATTTATAAAGGCCTTAGGAAAGCTTTGGAAGGCTTTGGAAAGCTTCCATAGCCGTTGGGAGCAAAGCCCAAGAGAATCAGGCCGAAATCAGGAACAATGATTGCACTGACAGGGTTATCAGACTTCCGATCCTGGCATCAGACGTCTGAAAATAATATCAGACATCTGATTATAGGTGGGTTTCACCCTGACTTGAATCAGATCTAAACAAGGTTCTAGTGGAAGTCCATCAGACAACATACAGGACGTCTGGCACTATGTCTAGATGTCTGGAAACCTACTTTTTCGTGGGAATGGATTTCTAAGAGAGTGCAACGGCTAGAAAATCTCTGAGAAGAGATTTTGGGTCATCTGAGGTAAAACGGTCATTTATCAGACGTCTGGAAAGGCTTAAGGATGTCTGATAAGGCTCTAACGGTCATATCCTCCAGTGTTTGCTAAGCCAGCCAACGGTCCACTAATTGGACATCTGGCAAAGTCATCAGACGTCTTCTAAGACGTCTGGACAGAGGTCTGGACGTCTGATTTCATCAGACAGAACTAGCTAAGTCCAGCCTAGTTGTTATTGGACGTCTGAATCAACAGTCAGACGTCTTAAAACACATTATCAGACGTCTGATTTTGGAATTAGACGTCTGGAAAAGCTATTTGAACCCTATATTGATTTTCTAAGTTTTCTATAGAAAACCTAAGTATCCTAGGGTTGTGCTGGTGTTCCTAGGACTACTGTAAAGGTACTTTGAGGCTCTTTAACAAGAATCTAAGTAACAAAAATAAAGAGCAACAAAAGAAACAAAAAATACAAAGAGTACAAGAGAAGGAAATCTATCATATTCTTCATATCCTTCATTCTTCAAGACATCGCTCCTCGTGAATCTCCTCTGTTCTCCATCAAGCTCCTCCAATCCATCCTAGCTGCAAGCTCAAACTCCGTCTAATCATGTCTCCATTTGCAATTTGCCTGAAATCTAAGACTTTAAGTGTAAATGTTAAATGACACGTATTTTGTTATCATCAAAACAAATGATTGTGGTACTCTAGCACCAACACATGTACCCTTTAGATTGTTCACTGTATCCAAAAAACCTTAAAGTCGAACTTATCCCTAAGTTTACTGGGGACTAAGATGTGTAGAACATCCCCATTTTCGGAGATGACTCAACTCAAGTTTCCTAGCCATCCATATTTCATATGGGGTAGACTTTGCATACTTGGTGGGAATTCTATTTTGCATGTAATTAAACATTAACAATGCTTTTCCCTAAAATTTCTTTGAGAGACTTGAATGAGATAACATACATTTTACTGCAATTATCAATGTTCGATTCTTCATTTATGTAACACCATTTGTTGTGATGTACAAGGTGTTGTAGTTTTCTTACTAATGTATGCTTGAATGCAATCATGATTGAACTCTTTTGAGTTGAATTCCCCACCTCTATATGTCGTTAACGTCTTAATTGGTCTTTCTAATTTCTTCTCCACTTCTTTTATATACCTCTTGAGCATTTCAAACGCTTTAGCCTTTTTTCTCAAGAGATAAACATTAAGAGTATTTTGAATAATCATAAATGAAGGTGATGAAGTATTCCTTATTTTTGTGTGTACTTACACTAAAGGGATCACTTATGTTAGAATGGATCAAGCTTAACAGTTCTTTTGATCTTGTGCCTTTTAAGAAGAGTTTTCTTGTCATTTTCCTGGTCAAACAATGTTCACAGGGCAATGTCCTTGCACCTGAAATGTTAGATATTAGATTCATTTTAGCCGGTTGATCCATTTTTGTGTTTACTAGGTGTCCCAACCACATATGCCAAAGATCATACACAGATAGATAACACAAGGAATAAGCAGAAACTTCCTTAATTGATTTAGAGCCATCATCAAGACAAAATAGATCATCTCCTAATATAAATTTTCCTATGGTGAATATTTTCCTATCCTTGCCAATAGTTACACAATTGTTGTAAAAATGGACTTCAAAATTCTTCTTTAGGAGAACAAGACCAAATATGAGGTTCTGGTGAGTCCCTAGTGTAAAGAGTGTTGGTGCAAGTGTACCTTTATTTTTAATTTTGACGATAACAAAATAATTGGTATTTAACAAGTACATTTGAGTGTTTAGATTTCAAATTAAATGCAATTAGTTGAATGAGTTAAATTGAAGCTCAAGCTCAAGATCCATGGAGGATTAGAGGAGTTTGATAGAGTTCAAAAGCATCAAGGAGCATGAGTAAGCAGATAAGGACTAAAGCTTGAAGAAAGTAGAAGAATAGGATAGATTAAATTGTTGTTGCATCATGTATTTTATATTGCTCTTTTCTTTTTCTAGATATTTGTAAAAGAGTCCCAAAATAAAGTAAAATAGTTTAGGCAACCATTAGGCAACCTAGAAAACAAACCCAAGTCATTAGGGCACCAAAATAATACAAACCAACACTAGGGCATCATCCAAAAACACTAAGTGCCGACTAGTTCCTTTACAGCCAGTCAATTGACGACCTCACCCATCAACCAACCCCTAGGTAGGGCGTTGGCTGGTTGCCAATATGTAGGCTAAACATTAACCCTCTAACATTCAAAAATCCTTGAAATTTGTGTCCATTTAATTCCCCATTCAAAGGAAGTTAAGGATGCGATCATTTCATTTGATGAGGGAGGCAAGTAATAGAAAATGAAGTAAATATCGCATATCCAATGTGAACATTTGATATTATAAGAGTAATTTTTTTGGCTCATCTTGAATTGGTTGCTCGATTGAAGAATAATTTGCATAACTTGCATAACATATTTGAAAATGTAGACTTTAATGATCTTATCGTAGTTGTCTCTTATAATTCATGTCTCTTTGGGATCTAATTAATCAAGGATAAGAGAAATTAGTCACTATTAAATTTTAAATTAGAAACCAAGTTTTCCTTCATTTCGCAAGTACCGATCACATTTGAAAACATATGAAGTACACCTTGGTTGAGATTACTCACAAATTATTTTCTTATTTCAATTATTAAATTCTCATGTGTGTTTCATGTTATGACCTTTGAGCAGCTTTAAGGCTTATCTTCACATAAATTATAGGACGCCAAGATCATTTCATAGAAGTCCAGTTGATTTATTCTTTTTATAAAGCAAATTAACGTTGATTCCTAAATCATCCATGTTGCTTCTGATTCCATTTAAAAAAATCAACCCCCTCTAGTGTGAAAAAAATCTGTATCCATAATAAGGATCTTACATGAGGTTGATTCCTCAATACCTTATTCACGTGCAACAAAATCTTTTCTTTATATCTTGGTAAAAAAAAAGAAAAGAGAGATAGAGATAGAGAGATATTCAATAATCACAAAATATATTAAAATTCTCAATTTTCTACCATCTTGAATAGATAAAATATGTTCCAAAATAGGAGAAAGCCTTCCATTTCCAAATATACTACCGTCGATGGATTTCTCAATATCTTTCTTATGAACATATTTTTTAAATGATTATTTCATTCATTCGACGTTTATTCTTATCAATCAAGAAAAGACGTGTGTTTGGAGAGATATTATTTTATCAATCAAGTTTTTACTATCAAATCACCGATAGTAAATCAAGAATTTTACCAATCAAGTTAAAAGTAGGCATATTCCTAATCAAAAATTTTACACAACGTGGTGACGGAACATATAATTTGTGGAAATCTTTTCAGTTTTCAATTTGATTTAATCCATCAATTCAAAGAGTTATTTACTCTATTACAGACATCTTGGAGACACATCTAACGGAGGAATAAATGATTTATTTGAAAAGAATGAATTGTCAACCTTTTTCAAATAAAAATTTATCTGATTTCAGAGGAAAGAACTTACAGCAATATCTCAATTTCCATTTAAACATCGATTTTATTCACACTCCACGTTCCAAGAAATCCTCTTTGCCACCCAAAAAAGGGAAAAAATGGAATTTGTCGAAAACTGTCAACATATATTGGAAAAATAAGAATGTTATGGTGATAATTAAGGTAATTGTATGTTATGGTGATAGTTAAGGTAATTGTAGTTACATTTCTGAAATTGGAAGTCAATAGCAACAAAAAAAAGAAAAAAAAAAAACCCTCCAAATAAGAGTTATATCACGTACACATGGATATATCATTTCACATAACATCTGGCTGTCTTCAAAAATGTTTAAACCGCGATGGATACACACTTTTACGAATAACACGTCAGACTAATGAGTTGATCACAGAAGAAAATCGGTTTAAAGTAGTTAGAATTTGACTATCTTTCTAAGGTTATTACAGTTGATGCTCTTTTATGTGCTCCTCCTGATGTTTGCTGTTGGAGATTTGTATATTAATTACCTTCTACAAGATGATTGTGCATGGGGGCATCCACCTTGTTGATGCAAAGTCATCCGGTGTTGAGTCCTTTCTCTTTCATCACGGTGAAATTTATACTTGAACCCATATTTAAATTGTCGACAAGTTTTATGTTAGCCACCAGCTACCTAAGGCAACTTTCCACCCTTACCTGAGCTTAAGACCAGCAATGAAAAGGTGTAAAAACCTCGGCACAGAGGGAGGCATGGTTGTTGTATGGTGAAATTTATGCTCCGGCAGGCCCTTTTGGCAACAGCAGAAGGGTGCTACCCAGTGAAAGAAGACATGGGGAGCATCATCAGGACTTATATAAGGAAGCTTCAATGAAGATGGAGGATCGATGCCTCGACAAAGCCCTCCCGAAGCCCAGGCCAACATGGGGTAGAAGCACCCTGAATGAGCTTCAATGGGGAGGAGCAGCACCCTCATGGGAATCCACGATAGAGCCTCGACAAGTATGCCAGCCTAAATGAAGCCTTAAGGTGAAGATGCGGCCAAAAAATCAAGATGCCTCCAGTGGTGATGGAGGAGGGACAGTAGCTAGGCTTTCCCTCTTTACCTGTAGTCGCGGGTTCCATGGAGATCTTTTACTGTCAAGGAGCAACCTCAGGCCATTAGGTGTGAAGCTATAGAGTTTTGCATGTCCTTTTTCGATTGACTTGGATATTGAAGCTTCCCATCACCTCTACCCAATGATCCCCTCACTAAGTTGCATGTTTCTTGTCCAGCTTTCACCCACCCGTTGTCCTCGCAAGAATGTTGTCCACCAGATGTCCAGAGGGATAACTTAATCCAGGCACATCCTTGGCCTTCAAGCGGCACGTTAACATTCTGATTTGGATGGCAAGCACCAACCCGTGCTGCTAGCCTGCATTCCATGTCAGTGGAACAATTGTGGAACTGGAATCCTAACCTTGATGCCGATGCTAGCTTGAAATCACCAATCCAATTTCTGAAAGCTCCAGAAACTCAACAGGTATCTGCTATGTGTACTCCTGACCACCGTAATAGCAAGAAGGTGATGCCCCCATGGAATTACGTAACACAACCCTAGATTAGAGATGAGCATTGGGTCGAGCTGACCTAACCCAACTCGATGCCCAACCCGATTGGGCCGACCCAAACTTAAGTCCGAAATTAACTTGGGCTGAACTTGGGTTATAAATGACCCATTTATTAAATGAGTTGGGCCTTAGGTCGAAGTGGTTCAAACCCAACTTGACCCATTTGCCCATTTATGGGATAATTTTAAGGCTTAACCTGTTGGCTCAATTACATTAATATACATCACATATGTATATATAATCATGTTGTTTATCAAAATATATATTATATATGCATCATACATTAAACACTAAATAAACATTGACTACTCTTTTTATTTTTTAACCAACAAAATCTTAACCCCTATGTTTTCTTTAAGTTGTGTAATGCAATCCTACAATCTCATTCAAATTAAATATGAACCATTAACTTCTTACCATAGAGAAAACGTAAACATCTAAATTCAAACTAAATATGAACATACAAGATGATTACTTTTATTGTAATTTTCCCTTACTTGATTACATTTGATTGATCGGTCATATGCTATATATGTTGAATATTTAAGAAAAATATTTGTAATACAGAGAACTAGATCATTTTGGTTAGACGTGTACATGCAAGGACTTAAAGATCTCTTAATATATATAAAAGTTAAATATAATAACCCCATCATTTATATAACTAAAAATCATAATTATCCTTTACAAGTCATTTTTTCTTACTTGTACAAAATCATATTATTTTTTATACTTTTAAAATAGTTATTGATGCGAAACACCACTTCCATATTGTATTACAGGTACAAGTGATATAAACAATTAGACCATGTATAGATGGACTCACCCAATCCAACCCGAGCTCATTATTTTTTGAGCCAAGCCGAACTCAAGCTAAGAAATTTTATTTTAGGTCAGGCCTTAAGCTGTCTTTTTAACCCATTTATTAAATGAGCTTGGGCCAGGCTGAACTCAACCTAACCCGTAAGGGCCCGACTCAATGCTCATCTCTACCCTAGATGGATGCACCACTCCCGGGGCAAAATATGCAAAAACTTCAATCAGATCTATGAGCTGTCCATGGGTTTCTTAAGGCAAAAGCAAGGGTACAAAAGTGAAACAAAGACACCTAAATGATAGAATCTATTAAATGGCACGTCAAGCTTTCTGTAAAAGAACTTACCTCAAGTCACACGAGAGGCTGCAAATAAAGCAATCACCCCATAAGAAGGAAATGCAGCTCTTCTCCTCCTCTGTGGACCTCTCCACATGGGCCTCCCACTTATGCACCTTCTCAAGGTTCTCTACCTTGAAATTCTCTTTTCTGACTCTCTCACTTCAGCCTTCCCACGTCATGAACCTCCCGTTTACCTTTTAACTTAACATTACTCATCAAAGGCAAACATTGTTGAAATGCCAGACACACAACAACAACAAAGTTTTTTCTTACACTAAGTGGGGTTGCCTACATGAATTTTTTACCTTCACTCAAATCTATTTTGAGCCATTTCTATTGAAATGACATAAAGAACTTCAAAAAGAAGATAAAAGATCAGGGAAGACTTTCGTTAGTAAATTACACCATATTGACTGTAGGCCTTTTACCAATATGCACAGAAAAATTTCGACCAAGAGACAATCCACAGACCTACTTCCCTAGTCTTAACTTTACAAAAGCAGAAGTTACAAAAGGAATGGCAACCTGCTAGCAACCTCGTTATGCCTTCTGATGTACCTCGATCATGTCATCATCTTCCAAGCCAAGACTGATGGGTGTGGCACCAGGCTGCACCATGTCTCCATCGAAACAGAAAACCAAGTTTGTCACTTCCACCTTCACTTTGTCTGCATACATCTTGAAAAGTTTCTCTAACTTACCATCCTACAGAAAAACAGAAACCAATCAATGCACAAAGGGCCTTTTCCCTGAAAAAGAATGACATGATGAAGAACAAATTGATACAATAAAGTTGATAGGTTAAGATACTGAACATGTGGGAAAAAAAATGTCTCAACCAGCAATTCTATTTTAAAGGCAATGGAATTTGAGTTCATAGGTTCTTCAAATTGCAAGGGCATAGCATGGATTTATGTCTATGCAATTTCTAGGGTTTTCCTACACGCTTCCTAGTAAAAATCCATATTCTATATAACAACACTTATGAATATCTCCCTGCAAAATACTGCACCCAAACAAACAGACCCTAAAGTTAGTCACCTCCATTTCATATGCTAATGACAATGGACTCGCCACTTATCATCTTTGTCACCGTACATCAACACTGAGGATCACTTGACAACAACAGAATGCTAACTGTACAGCACCATGATGCACCTCTTGCTGTCACATACCCTCTTGAATATGGAGCATCATATCCACTAACCAACACCCTTTCGAATTTTGACAGGTGAAAAGATTTGAACCCAGCAACCTCACTCAATGAGAAATCCTTAGAAATACCCAACTTTTCAAACTCCGCAATTAATGCAAATCAATCATCCAGTTACAATCTCTGCAATTAATGCAAATCAATCATCCAGTTACAATCGAACAGCAAAAGAAAGGCATTATCAGAGTGTAAGCACTATCAGAACTCCATAATCTACCACCTTCCACTCCTACTTCAATATGCAAAATGTACCAGCATTTTTTGGAGCATAACCATCTGCTCCACTTGAAGGAATCGTATGGAGATCCTGCCGCAATATGAGACAAGCACCAAGTTATCTTCTTAATAGGAGTCCTAATTGAATACCGAATCCACCCAGATTTGGATTCAATCGATAAGAAAATTCAAATTCAAATCAAGTTCAAATTTATTTGGAATTGAAAAACCCACCAAGTTGTCATCCTGATGGGAGTGCTAACTGAATCAAATCTTTCCAAGTCCACCTAGATTTGGATGCACTAGATAAGAAAATTCAAATTCAAATCAAGTTCAAATTTATTTGGAATTGGAAAACCCCAACTTATATTCAATTTGTTAAGGATTCAAATATTTTAATTCATTTTGACAAGTATTCAACAAAGAATTGCTAGTTCAAATTTATATCTAAATTCATCATTTTGATCTAGTAAATGGGTTCTTTAGTTCAAAAATAATTCATCAAACTCTGTCTTCGTAATTTGTCAACTATTTTTTTATAAATTTGATTTATGTTTGAATGAGGAGTTTTCTTTTTATATGGATTATTTATACGTACAGTCAACAAAAAATAGGCCTTTACACATAGTCAATCAAATTGGATTTATGTTTGATTTCAGGGTTTTTTTTGTTTACACATGGTCAGTCAAATTGAGGATGGAGGCAATAAGGTTTGGGGCTTCAAATGGAAAATAGCATAATACCATCTATAATATATATTATCGAAAACAATCAAATTTTTTTGAATCAAATACAACAAAATAGTATTTAATTAGTTAAGGGATTCATATTCATTTGGTTTTGCTCAATTCAAATTGAATCTAATCAAATCAAGGTTGAATCAAAATCAAATAGTTTTATTCAATTAGTAGCCCTATTTGCTAAACAACCATTACTAATCAACTTTGACACATGTTGCCACAGTGTCATCATTTTGCTGTTGTCTTGGATCACATTCACAGCTCACAATGATCATGGACCCCCACTAACAAGCACCATGGATGTCACTAGGTAGTATTGAGTTTGATTTGAATTCCTTTTTCAAAAAAAAAAAAAAAGATTGGAATTGACATTGAAAGTAAATGATCACAACTTCAAAACTAAACACTCAGAAAAGCAGCATGTCAATGTATTAAGTTAGAGCAATTAAAAAAAAGACCCCCTTATGCTTTCACATTGAATTCAGATAACCCTCTGGTACTGTTTGGTCACTTCTATAGCCGTATGTTGTCTTAAAGGTTCGCTTCACTCCCAACACTAACTTCATTCTTTTTTATAACAACGTCCCCTAACTATTACTTCAAAACTTTCTAATGACACCATCACCTTCACCTACCAACGGAGTATCTCTAAGCCATGCCCCGTCCCCCTCCCTCCAATAGAGATCCCCAACCATCTCCTTCCCATCTCCATCCATTGGATTATCAGTCTTCCCTTGTCATTCTCTCTTCTTCCATCTTCCAAATGGGCAGCTTCAACAGCCTGAGCACCTTACAAACTTGGTGATGAGCACCAAGCCTCTACTTTAGCTCTACTGTTGTTACAACCTGGACCCCATTCTAGTAGAAATCCGGATCAATTTTCCAATAATTACCCAAGATCTACAGTTGCCCAACATATAACTATAAGAAGCAAGTATATTCACATCATGCATAAAGGAAAGACAATTGAAATCAGAACTAATATGTCTGCACAGTAGAGGCTCATAAGCAATTATTCATAGCCACCAACAATAAATAAGAGTACAAATTTCATGAAAACAATACCAAGAATAAATGACAAGGAAGAAAGAAACTAAACTAATTAGCATCGTCTCCTACAGTTGTAGAACTTGGCTGCTGCTCATGTAGGATCTCGTTACAAGAATAGATCAAGATGCTGTCTATGAAGACCGCTACGAAGTGATCCAAATAAGGACAGAACACCTTGTTCATCAAATATATAAAGGTTGCGAGGGTGTTCGTCAATCCGAAAGTATAACAAGAAACTCAGTGCCCATAGCGTGTTCAGAAGATTGTCTTGGGAATGTCTTACTCATTAATCTTCAACTAGGTCTGAGCGCAACTCAATCCTAGAGAATATTATTGCGCCTCGTAACTGATCAAATAAATCATCAATACATGGTAACAAAGAATTGGTTTTTATGGTACCCTTGTTTAGCTATCGGTAATCAATACACAATTCCAAGGTTCCATACTTCACGAAGAGCACTAGAGCAATTCATGATGATGCACTTGACATGATAAGCCCCTTCCCTAGTAGCTCCTATAACTGAGACTTGAGCTCTCTAAACTCTATAGGTGTCATTCGGTACAACATGATTTATATCGGATTGGTGCATCAGTGAGGTCTCAAATTCAATCTCACAAACACAAGGATGTTTAGTCAGGTCCTCAAGAACACAACAGAATACTCTTGCACCATTGGAACATTGTGCAAGTCTAGCATCTCTACTAGGGTCACAATCACAAATGTTAGATAGTCAGTGCAACCCCTATCAAGTAGCTTAGCTACCTGTGGTGCAGATATGCACCAGTACGACCCAACCACAGGCCTTCCCATGAACTCAAACTACGACGCTTTAGGGATGGAGAAGATCACTTATTTTTCAAAGCAGTCTATCATGATCTATTATAGTACCCCTTGATATTTGTCATGTTTTTACTATTCTTTTTTTTTTTTGGTCCTCTATATTTTACTCACACGTCTTCCGCTATATAAAAAGGTGTAGGGTTTTCTTAGAATAACACCTTGTTCATTTACACCAACTTGGTATCAGAATGAAAGTCCTAGACTAGAGCTCTCGGTATCCCATTTGAAAAAGCCTCCGAAACCCTGAACCACCAAACCCCCCCTCTCGCATGCGTTGGCAACGTTGTTAGGTAGCCTCCTCACTGCAATGACTGCACTGCAGTGTCTAGAGTGATGCTGTAGCGATCTACAAGCACCACAAAAGGTGGTCTGCGGACGTAGTGGCGACGCAACGGCGGTCACAGGGTTCAGCGGTGCTAATCCAAGGGTTTGTGGTGATCACAACAGTGATCTAAAGACACAGTGGCAGCGCAGCGGCAGTCACAAGGCCCAGCAACCTTGATCCGGGCATCTGTGACGATGCTGTAGTGTAGGCGGCGGTGCTTCTGGTGATCGCAGGGGTTGCTGCGACCCTGTTCTAGGGTCGCATTTCCTGTGACAGAAGCGAAAGAGACCTAGGTCCCCTTGGGGCCATCTTGGGTGCCTTCCCCCGCACCCTTGCTAGGCCTATGTCTGTCCAATGGGACCTTCTATTCATCATGCAAATCCGAAAACCTCTGATTCAGATCTTGCCCATCTATGAAATGATCTGTTCGTGGTGATTTCCCTTTCTAATTTCCTAATTTGGCTTCATGGTTGCCTCTTCAAAGTCCGAAGGCTCGTTTGAGAGTGTGACGGATCATGGGAACATTAAAAATCCATTCTTTGTTCCCATCACGAAGCTTGATGAGACCAACTATGCCCGTTGGTCGCAGACGTTCCTTATGACGGTTGAAGGTCATGATAAGGAACATATTCTTCTGGAGCCAGAGCCAACAGAGAATTGGGAAATACGCCACATGGAAGCATGACAACACTATGGTGAGCATGGATTATGAATGTTGTGGTTGCTCACGTCGGAGATGAGATAATGTTCTACAAGACTGTCAGAGAGATGTGGAACTCTCTTCATGATACACATTCCCATAAGAACTCGAGCAAGGTGTTTCGGATCACTTATGACACCTTGCTAAGGCAAGATGGATTGACACTAGCAGAGTATTATGCCAGACTGAAGGAGTTGTTATAGAACTACAACTCATGCAGGCCTGTGTGCACATGTAAGACACAGAGAGCATCGCAAGGAGTTTACGGTGCTCAAGTTCTTGTCTGGATTAAGCTCTAAGTATGAGTTTGCATGGGATCAGATGCTTACTCTCATAGAGCTTCCTACTCTAGAGGAGGCTTTCAGGTTAGTAGACTGTCCATTAAATTTACTAATCCTGAGGTAACAGGCCAAACTTCAGCCTTTGCTGGTGGTAGTGGACGTAGGCATGGTCGGTGACAGCCTGGCAAACCATGACCCACTTGCACATACTATGGACGTATTGATCATGTGGAGGCTAGCTGCTGGACCAAGCATGGTCATCCTCCCATGGCAAATCAGGTTGCCTCGACCCCAGAGATGGAGACTTATATGGTGCCTAGGTCAAAGTATGAGGTTCTTGCCTAAAGACTGACTCAAGTGACCCAGGAGACTCCATCCACTTCTGATACCACTGCAGTTGCCTCCTCAGGTATGGATATGCTTCTAGTATTTCCATTCTTCCCCACAGCCGTAGTACTACATGGCTCATTGATTCTGGAGACTCCCAGCACTTGAGTGGATATTAAAGTTGTTTTAGATAGATACAGGCAGTTTTTTCTGATAGAACTGTGCAGGTGGCTGATGGTCATCACTATAGAGTAGATGAACAGGGGTAAGAATCTCTCTCATCTACTCTACAGTTGCATGGAGTTTTGTTTGTACCAGAATTTTCTATTAGTCTTTTATCTATAAGCAGAATTACTAAAGACCTTAACTATCGTGTTATATTTGATGATGTGGGCTGTGTTACAGGACAGGTTCACGAGGAGGATGATTAGTGGTAGACATGAAAAGGGGGGGTTCATCGCCTAGTCCAGACCGATAGTACTGCTTCGTGTCAGAGCGAATTCAGTTTTGCTGCAAGGATTGAACTGCAGTGGCACTGTCGTCTTGGACACATTCCTCCGGATAGGCTTTACTAAATTTTCCCCCATGTCTCTCCAACTACTGAGCTTACTTGTAATGCATGTCAGCTTGGGAAGCATCACCGAGCTTCATTTCTTGCTAGTTCTACTACTAATTTTGTGTTTCAGTTGATTCACTTTGATGTTTAGGGTCCAAGTCGTGTTTCAGATAGACAAGATCATAGATATTACCTAGTCATTGTGGATAATTTTTCACACGTCATGGTTGTTTTTATTAAAGAATTAAGTCAGATGTTGGCAATGTCATTCAAAATTTTATTCTTGAAATAAAGATGCAGTT
This sequence comes from Thalassia testudinum, assembly GCA_037157565.1. Taxonomy (NCBI): domain Eukaryota; kingdom Viridiplantae; phylum Streptophyta; class Magnoliopsida; order Alismatales; family Hydrocharitaceae; genus Thalassia; species Thalassia testudinum. The sequence continues at coordinate 44,441,888 of JAZHRO010000030.1, forward strand.
TTCTACCATTATGAAGTGTGTGCGCTCAGATAATGCATTGGAGTTTTGTACTGCCAGATTGCATGATTTTAATAGATTGAATGGTATCATACACCAGACATCCTGTCTTCGTACATCCTAGCAGAATGGGATAGCGAAGAGGAAATATAGACAGCTCCTGAATGTTGCTAGAACATTGATGATACATCATAATGTTCCACAGATTTATTAAGGCAACACCTGTCTTACTGTCTGTTATTTGTAATGCCCAGCTCTATATTGTTTGAACAGATCCCTTGGCAAATTTTGTATCTAGATAGAGGCTTGGTTCATGTGCCACCTTGCATTTTTGGTTGGGTTACATTTGTCCACATTAATAGACCTAGCCAAGACAAGCTAGCACCACAGGAAGTAAAATGTGTGTTTCTGGGTTACATCTCTACCCAGAAAGGGTACAGGTGCTATGATTTGTTGACCAAATGACATCATGTCAATGCAGACGCAACTTTCATGAGGTTGTACCTTATTTTTTCTTTATTGCTCAGCGAATGCCCACTGTTCTTGAGATGGCACCTGTTGAGACAGCACCAATGCTGATTCCTGCTATACAGTCTGGAGATTTCTCTCCATGTCAGCTACATGCAAGTATAGATACCAGATTCAGGGGACAACCATTTGTGTACAAGCTTCCAGTGACTTATAGACCACCAGTCACAGTACCCCCCTTTCCCGTCCTAGCAGCATCATCCTCTCCCACATAGGTATGTGTTGATGATATTGATATGCTTGTGTTTGATGCTTCTCACAGCAGTCAGTAGGAGCCTACTGGTGTTCCATAGGAGCACAAAGTTACTGATGCTCCAGATGAGGCTACTGAGGACATTGATTTGCTTATTGCCATTCACAAGGCACCCCGAAGTTGTGCTCAATACAGAATCACAGGTGCTTCTGTTAGTGATGGGCTAGGTTCCCAGTTTCATGCAGTTACTTCTGCTGTATCTGCATGCAAGCTACCCACATCTTATCAGAGGCCATGCTTCATCCTAAGTGGCTTCAAGCCATAAAGGAGGAGATGACAGCTTTATGTTCGCAAGGCACGTGGGAGCTTACACCGAGACTACCTACTACACGGGTGGTAGGATGCAAATGGGTCTTTGCCTTGAAATATAACCCTAACGGGTCTATTTCTAGGCATAAGGCTAGGTTGGTGGCCAAAGGATTTACCCAGACTTATGGGGTAAACTTCTTTGACACATTCTCATTGGTGGCATGACTTTTGACGGTTCGGATTCTCTTGTGAGACTGGGAGTTACATCAATTATATGTAAAGAATTCATTTTTATATGGTGATCTTCAGGAAGAAGTATATATGCAGCAACCACCCAGATTTAAGGGTGAGGGAGAGTGTGTACGCAGGTAGAGGAAGGTGATTTATGGACTCAAGTAGAGTCCTTGTGCATGGTTCCACAAACTGTTAGAAGTTGTGGAAGGATTGGGCATGGTGAGGTCTGCTTCAGATCATTCATTGTTTGTCAAAAAGACTAACAAGGGAGTTGTGGTGCTCTTTCTGTATGTTGATATTATCACTATAGATGATACAGAAGGGATTGGACATGTCAATCAGAGATTGGTGTTGCAATTTGTTATTAAGGACTTAGGTCCTCTACGATGTTTTCTAGGCATTGAGGCGGCTAGAGGAAAAGAAGGAATTGTAGCTAGTCAGAGAAAGTATGCTCTTGATATTCTTTAGGAGGCTGGGATGGTTGGGGCAAAGGCAGCAAATGTACCCATGGATCCCAAGGTCCATTTGAATGATACTGAGGCACAAGTGAAGAGCAGAAGCTATAGACAGTTGGTCGGTCGGTTGCTTTACCTGACCATTACCAGACCAAACATCTCCTTTGTTGTGGAGAGGCTGAGCTAGTTTATGGATAAGCCCATGAAGCAACATTGGGATGTTGTTATGCAGGTGCTCAGATATCTGAAGAAAGCACCCGAACGTGGGCTGTTGTTTAGAAAGGGGTATTCTATGACAGTTATAGGATATTCAGATGCTGATTATGCAAGTTGTCTTACAAACAAGAAGTCCACTACTGGTTTCTGTACCTTTGTTACTGGGAATGTAGGCACTTGGAGGAGCAAGAAGCAGACAGTTGTGTCTAGATCAAGTACAGAGTCAGTATCATGCTATGGCACAAATTGCTACAAAGATGGTGTGGATTCGATTTATCCTTAGATATTTGCATGTTTAAATAGAGGAGCTAATGGAGATGAGGTATGACAATCTAACTACTACTTACATTAATAACAATCCCATGTTTTATGAGTGCACAAAACATGTGGAGATTAATTGCCATTATGCATGGGATCTCATCCAGAAGGGGATCTACACTATGCCTGTCTCCTCAGAAGACCAGATTGCAGATGTCTTCACCAAGCCACTTGGTTGGATTGCATTTAATAATTGCTGTGACAAGCTGAGCATGATTGACATCTGTGCTCTAATTTGAGGGGGAATGTTATAATACCCCTTGATATTTGTCCTATTTTTACTATTCTTTTATTTCTCTGGTCCTCTATATTTTACCCACACCTCTTCCTTTATATAAAGAGGTGTAAGGTTTCCTTAGAATAACAATTTACTCATTTACATCGACTTGATCCATGGATAACCAATCCATATTCAGAAACACATCAAAATCCTCCATCTCAATGACTATGAGGTCTGCAAGGAAACTACACCCACTTATCAAGACTACACAATCCAAATGGATTGACCAATAATTAAAATGCCATTGACATGCTGACAAAATGCCACATCTTGGACATAGGACCATTTCAACATGGTGCAGGTGATGATTCAAATGTACATCGATGAAATTTTAACCATTTCGAGGAAATTTCAACTATGCTGATGAAATTTCAATGAATGATTCTAGTCCCTTTGATGTAATAGCACGTGAATTTCATGGAATTATGAGATCTGGATTTGTCGAATTGGGTGTCATGTGGTTAGATTTTGTGGAGGCTAATAGGATATGCACTTGTTTAGATCAAAATTGTGGATGCAAATAACTGTCTTTAATAGATCATTTGATTGTTGAAGATTTTCAAGCAATTAAATTGCTTCTATGGTCATGGTTTTAAAGGGCACGTGTCAAGGCAAGGCAGGCAAATTTAGCCTTGAGGCGGTAGCCTCAAGTTGTCTATTTAAGGTGCAAGTGTTGAGGGTATTTGTAATAAGTGGCCTATTTTACATTTTCTTTATCCTCTATGGATTTATTAGTACCCACATCTATATGTATTGGAATGTAAGATTCCATAATAAACAAGGTGCTCATTTCTTTCAACATGGTATTAAAGCGACAATCCTAGGCCAGAGCCTATTATCTCCTTGGTCACCTCCCTTTTTTTTTCTTTCTCAACCAAATAAACTAGGGTTTCTTGGGATTTGTCTCTCTTCAAAAGAGAGGTCTCTCTTCTCAAGATTCTTTGGGGTCCCAAGCCCTATGTCACAAGACCCAAGGAAAGGGACCCTCAATCTTGCCACCACCACTGTGAAGGAGGTCATTGGTGACTAGTTGGCACCGGAGCACTGCTGTCGACCCTCAGCAACGCCACCAGTCGTTGGAGATCGACCTCTCAAGCCAACAGCACTAGTTGGATAGAATCGGTTCTTGGATTCTTCTACTACTACTATCATGTAAGGCATCACTGCCTCGAAGGGACCCTACTAGAGGGGTCACCCAGAAAGGAGAGCCACCGCCGATGATCGATGAGTCGGCTGATCACCGAAAAGGCTCTCTAAAGCACTTTTCAAGGCTATTTTTGGACAACAAGAGGTCATCAGGGCCCCCTTGCCCTAATTAGAGGTGTTAGGAACCCATTTTTAGGAGCTTTGGGGCCAATTTAGATTTAAGATTGGGAAATATACCACCAGGATAGTAGTCGGATGAGTTCTATTCATGGGTAGTGGTTCCTTGATGATTTTTCGAGTCTTAGGAGATTATTGTCTTGTGTTTAAGGTGTTGACTAGTCTTGCTAAGAGATGGCATCCAAAGTTGATTCAAAGGCACAAGGGGATGGAACCTAAGAGGAGTTCAAGAACCCTAGTGCTGCTACTATTAAGCATTGTGCCTCTATAGCACCAAGATTGGCCCATGATATTGTGACTATTCACAGATGCAAGTATGAGATATTTCTCCGAAGACTCTGTCAACATGATACATCTTAGGCAGAAATTACATGTCCGTCTCAGGTAAAGGAAGCAGATTGACTAGTTGATTCAAGTGCATCCTAACACGTGGTGATGCGAGAGAATTCTCCACACTCAAACCAATTCCATCCAACAAGACTATATTGGTAGTTGATGGGCAACATTCCCCCATTACTAGTCAGGAAGAGGTTCATGTGGCCCCTTATATGAAATTGGAGATTGTTCTCATAACTCCAAATTTCCCTCTGAGTCTGCTCTTCGTTAGTTGGATCACGAAGGAGTTGACGTTGCATCTTTCACATTTAAATATGTTTTGACAGGATACACTATTGGGTGCGACCGTGAAGAAGGTAATGTTTATCGCTTTCTACAATCACCTTATGCAGGTTATGTCTCTCTTCCTTCAGGAAGTGCTTCTAGATTCTTGTAGAACCTCCGATTTGGTCATCTCACATTGCATAAGCTTTGGAGGATGTTATCGTAAATTCCACCAATAGCCACCTTTCAATGTGAACCATGCCAACATGGAAAACATCACAGGAGTGCATTTCCAACAAGTCAACATCGAGTTTCTAAAGCCATGTTCCAGTTACTCCATTTGGACATCTAAGGACCTAGTTGAACCCCAGATTGTAACTTGTAAGGGACAACAATTTTATTTGGCGATAATGGATGATTTTTCCCATCTTACTTGGATCTTTTTGTTGAAATCCAAGTCTTAAATCGATGATATGATCAAAGCTTTCTTGGCAAAAGTCAAAAATCAATTTGAGGCTAAGGTAAAACTTATTCGATTAGACAATGCTATGGAGTTTTGCACTAGCTTCCTTTGTGCCTTCTATAAGGAACATGGAATCATCCACCAAAAAAGTTCTCTACACGTCACAACAAAATGACGTGACAGAAAGGAAGCACTGACATATTATAGATGTTACAAGAACTTTATTAATACAGAACATTGTATCAGATAGGTACTGAGGAGATATAGCGTTGACTGCTTGTTATCTCATTAATCAGATGCCATCTATAAGTTTTGATGAGCAGGTTCCTTATTCTATTTTATTTCCTGATTGTGAATTATTTGGGGTATCACACAAGGTGAAGAGTGTCTTTCAAGCACTTTTTTTTTTCTCAAAAGACCTTCAATTGATTAATGCAGCAAGGTTTACACAGCCCACCCATGATTGTGGTCACAATGATGCCCCACATCTACACCAAAAGCACCTTATAGGATCCTAATAATCACAAGTGTAGCCAACCCCTCTCCTTGCAATGATAACAGAGAAGAAATGACCTTGCAAGGATACCAAGGATGTTTCAGGCTTTCAGCAACAAGGACCGACCCCTTGGACATTCCGCTACCACGAATCACCCTCCTTCCCTAACTCTCACTCTTAGCATCTTCTCCCTCATTAAGGGAGGCTTTCAACCCTTTTACTTTTTAAAAGGGAAAAAAAGGAAAGGCTTTTGAGTTGACTCCTACAACACGGGACTAGCAAAGGTCCATGCCTGAAGAGCCAAAGATAATGTAGACTAGGTTGGGTGCTTGAAATAAGGTGTTCAAGAAGTCGTGTTCAATGCATGAGCTAAAGGTAGCCCAATGGGGGCATCCAACGATTATGGGAAATTACAAGTTATAGGAGCATGGTATGGTGTACACCCACTGAGTGCAATCTCACTAATCCTATGTCACCTACGGTGCAAGGAAACATGTGTGCTGCTAAGTTGGGAAAAGAGTCATTTTATGGTTTGAGAAAAAAATGTTCTTGGCCATATTCTCTTAAAAAAGGGGACTAAGGTAGATAAGGCAATAGCTAAGGCTGTCGCAAAGTTTTGTCCCTCTACAAATGCTCCCCTTATATCCTCTCTGACTATCAGGCATTTAATGTGATAGTTATACAATTTTTTAAGCATGGTTAATAGCATGCATGTCTAAGTTATTTAAATACTTAAAAGAGTTTGGCAATTCATCAAATATCAATATGCATCCATCAACTAGTTGTACTTGACTTATGAATATCCAATTCATATCCATATTTGTATTTTAAGGATATAGTTCCTCACTTTCCACATCCACATGACATCCTTCTATAAGTTACAAAATGGGTAAGGATATTGTAACACCCTTATCTATATCAACATCCAATCGCTTGCAACCACACCCATCACTTTAGTGCAACTTGTTGTCAAAAAGACTTGCTTTTAATTTGGGTTACAGGTGCGGTTAAAAGTGAAGTCTCGAGACACTAAATGCATGAGGAGCAATCTTTCAAATCAAGTGCAAGTGCCCTTGCAAGATAGATCTTGCAAAAAAATAATTTTAGACTCTTAACTACCAAAATCTAGAATTCACTTGATTGGCATTCTCAAATGAGAACCCCTCGTACATAAACAATTCACTTGGTAAACCTTGGAAATAGAAATATACAGATTGGCTCATATGCAGGTATGCATGCACAAATTTGCTTCTATCACATGAATTACAATCACTTCTTGTATTTCAACAACAACAAAACCTTTTCTCACACTAAGTGAGACTTTGCACCAGTGTTGAAGTTTTTGTGCCTTGTCATTGCTAGTCCCAAGCTCAGATAAAGGAGAGCTGCATTAGGTAGCCGATGGCTGGATCTTTAAACATGAATTCAACCAATCACTTTTTGTATTCAAAACAAAAAAAATAACTCCATATTTGCTAAAATCAACTCTAAAACTAAAATCTATGAAAATTGACCAAGGATTTCGTAAAAAATAAAAAAATAAAAATCATGTGTAAACATTAAAAGAGTTTCTGATTGATATTTCAACAATCCAGAAGAATGAACCAAGACAGCTGCCCAGTTCTGTTCCATGATATTAAACCCAGAAAATGGATAGCTCAAAGAATAAATGAATAGAGCTTACCTTGTATACTCTAAATTGCTTGATTTCATCCTTATCTTGAATGGAAATGACAATTTTTTGTCTTTCAGATTGCAATTTTTTGGATTTACATTTTTCCTCGCCAACAGAATCTGCCACACAATTCGCTGTGCGAATATGCTCTCTTTTGGCATTTTCAATCACTTCTTTCAACACGGTTTCTGCAGACTGGGCAAAAGAAGCTAATTCTTGCTTCTTCAACCTGCATGTTCAATGACGAGCATTGCACTCCATGTAATTTATATCTCTAGAACCATGCAATTTATACCTCAAGAAATGTTCTTATTAGATAAGATACAAGATAGTAACCTAACAGCATCTAGCATTTTCTGTAAGACAGTAACTACATAAGCAAGACAATCATCAGCAGCAACAGAGCATATATTGAGATATTGCACCAAAGATTATAAGGAAGTTACATTCAGGTGGTTTTCTTTATGGAACAGTTAGGACAACTGAGCAAGAGCTTAGGCTCAACTCAATAACAGTTCATGAGCAATGCTCATTTAGCTATTCAGCCAACCCAAACTCAGTTTTCGAGCACAAGAGCCAAGCATTCTGCTTGGTAAGGTTAGTGTACATATATTTAAAATATTTTATAATGTATATACATTGTAAACTCTAAATTTTTATTTTTTGAAAGAGAAGCATGACTACTCAAGGTTAGTACTCATCCAAATATTCATTATAAACAAAAGAAGGCTCTATATAACAGAGATTGCAGCTCTTCCACCCAAGATGACAGAAAGACCATAACTGAAACTCTAAAAATTGTGTGCAAAAAAAAAACAAAAACATTAATAACCCCAGCTTTCCTACTGGCATTTGTTTCACCCAATGCAATGCAAAACCCAAAACCTAACTTGAACAAGTCTTCCCCCCTCTAACTTGTTCATACAACCCTCAAGCACTCCAGTCAATCTCCCCCTCCATTATGCAACTTGCCACCGTCCAAACTCCCTACCTGGCACCCCTCTTCTCATCAATCTCCTCACACCCATCCTACTCCCATTCAGTAGCTCCTCCAGTTAGTCCATTCTCTACTTTCCCCCTACTGTCTGCCACTCAGCGACATCCACCATCCTCCCTGCTTGGCAATGCCTCACCTCCTTCCCCCTCGTCCAAATGCAACTACAATTTGTAGGTGAGGGTATCCATAGGTGCCTATTTCTCTAATTTCATTGTCGCACGTGGTCTCTTTTTCAAAATTATTTGATCTCTACTTGTAGATAGAGAATATTTTGAAAGGAGTTGAACTGTACCATGAATAATTCTCTCTTAATGAAGTAGGTGGCCATTATAATGAGAAAGGGGGAATCTCTACTTATGGGTGTGCTATAAGCTTGCTATGGAAGGATGTTAAATTGGGTGAGCAAGGAAGCTAATTTAAGGTGATGTTGGCATTTTCGAAAGGGTCTTTTGCTATTGTTGCCTGAGGTATTTTGTTTCCCCTTGCCTTGCTGGGGGTTATGGAGGGGAAATCAGCTTCTGATTCGATGATTGGACCTAGAAAGGTATTTTCTCTTGTAAATACTTGAGGTTATTTTCTTTGGCTGCCAACTTTGATGATTTGGTTGCCACTTGTTGGAAGGATGGATGTTGGAATCCACACCTCTTTTTTTTTAAAGGAATCCACCCTTTTTCTTCAAATCTTCCCGATCGGTGGTTGGAGGATTTCTTGAAACTATAAGAGCATTTGGCAGCAATGAAACCTATCCTATGATAGAATTAGTTGTTTATAGGGGTCTCCTTGTAAATATTGTAAATAAAGGAGACTGTGTGGGTTACTCTATAATTTGTTGCCCATTACTTAGGCAACAAGAAACATTCTATCATAAATGGAACCCTAGGACCTTCTCTTTTCACCATTAAGAGAAGTAAACCCTAAACCCATACGGAAAGAAGCACAACGCCTATCAAACTAGGTTAACAATTCCCATTGTTCCTTGTGGTTTGTTTATGGTTGTTGTTTTACATGGCATCAGAACATCGATCCAAGTTCATATGTCTTTGGAGATCATGATTGAGTTCATCGTTTCTACATCGGTGTCACAAATTGATCCACGCACAAAGGAAGAGTAGTTCATCCCCTTCCTGTAGGAGATTGGATCACTCGTTCAATCTCAAACTGAGTGATTAATCACCTGCACAATCACACACAAGTTTGGGTGATCAATCCATGGTCACTCCCGATTTAGTCTGAGGCCCAAATCATTCAAAGTCAAGGTTTCTTCAGCAAGGTTGGTTCTCTAGTTGCAGCTTTCTCCCCAACCTGTTTCACTGGATCAACATTGCCCAACATCGCCCAATGTCACCAAGCAAAGGTCCCACAACCGCATCAAGCAAACAGAGGAGCATTGATCTTCTTTGGTCCGAGATTGCCCTTGGACCATCCCCTTCGACCTCCTATGTTCCAAAGTCACACGGCCTCCACTCAGCCAAACTTGGTGTCACCTGGGCCACCCAAACTCGCCAAACTTTCGCCCAACCTTGTCAACCTTGTGGACCTCCCTTGTGCATCAATCAATCTCTCTAGGGTTGACGCTGCTCTTTAGTTCTAAAGCCTTCCTTCAATTTTCTTTTTTTTCCTTTTAAACTTTCTTTCCCTTTCTACTTTAAAAGGAAAAAGAAAAAAAGAAAAAAAAGGCTTCCATTATCTCTATCTTTCATTATCTTGGTTGCTATCATGGCCTCTGATAAAGGAAGTCAAGCCTTCTTTCCTTTCCAAATATGTTAAACCAGATTGTCTCCGTTAAGCTCTCTGGAAGAGCCTAATTCTCCCATTCATTCATGACCAACGACTTACTAGTCATATTGATGGGGCTTCCCCTGCAACACCCAATTTTTTTCAGTAAGGAATCCAGACTAAAGACAAAGGGAAATATGGCTCTTCTTCTCAGGATATTTGCTTCATACTTGATCCACAATATGCCACATGGTTTGCAGTTGATTGGATAAATTAAATCCACCTTGTCTATGGAGGTCATGACCCAACTTATGCACGTTTAAAAGGTAAGGGAACTAAGGGTTTCCCTCGGTGATGGCTATTGTCAAAAGGCAGAGGCTAGAATTATCCAATTCAAGTCTGAACTAGCTCATATAAAACAAGGAAAGATGGGTATTGTTGACTATTGCAATAGAGTTCAGACGATTTCCAATGATTTAGCATTGGTCAGTCACATCATCAATGATATAAACAAGGTCATGCATTGTCTTGTTGGCCTACGAGAAGAATATAGAATGCTCGTCACGACTATCACTGCAAGACCACCTTTGCCAAGCTTTAAGAAGATTCAGTTTTCACTAGTCTAGCATGATAACTCGGTACTAAAGGTCAAAGACCAGATGGCTTCTGAGGACTCTAGTGACTCTGTTGAGGCACTACATGTCAATACTAATGATTGTAGTTGCAACCATGGCCGCAGCCATGGTCGTGGCAAAGGATGTAGTTAGCAGTTTATTCAGCTCAGATGTGGACATGTTTTCTATGCCTAGCAGGCTATGTGATCTGGCCATATTCAAGGTACTGATTGTAGGCAATCTCAGCAAGCTAGTAGAGATCATGGATTCCAGAGTTAGGCATGTGTCATTTGATAGTTGTGTGGAAGAGCCAATCACTCCACCATCAATTGTTATGATCTCACCATGTTTGTAGGAAGCACTTTGTAGCCTGCACCGAGACATCTTGCCAACTACAGCAATGTCCTCGTTGCCACTACTCAACATGATGCCAATACTCTGTCTACAGCACTGGATGATATGCAACTCAATGCTGATGAATGGATCACCGACACTGGAGTTGAGAATCACGTGTTTAATAGCAAAGGTACAGTCATTTCACTAAGGCCATATATTGCAAAAGGCCAGGTACACACATTGGAGAAATTGTCATTTGCAATCAATCTAATTACATTCGTCTCACTTGATCAAAAAGAAAACGTCCTGTTGAATCCCGAAACCCTAGCTTCTCTTATAAAGAGGAGGGGTGGAAAAATTATATGAAGAGTCCTACAAAGAATAAGAAAATAACATAAGACAAGTAGGAAGCAAATAAAACAAGGACTCTAACACGGCCCCTCAAGTTGGAGCGTAGATGTCTTTCAAACCTAACTTGTCGCACGGGAATGAATGTTGCTTTCTAGGTAACGTCTTTGTTAAAATATTTGCAAGCTGGACCTCAGAAGATATATATGGGGTTGCAATCTTTCCTTCCATCACGACATTATGTATAAAGTGACAGTCCACCTCAATGTGCTCCATCCACTCCTGGAAGAGAGGATTAGAAGCAATATAGGTGACAATTTGTTCTCACAAAACGTGGGAATAAGACTCTTCACTATGATCCCGATATCAGTCAAGAAGGACATGATGCACATCACTTCACAAGTAGTATAAGCCATTTCTCTATACTTTGCCTCTACACTAGAATGAGCAATTACAATTTGCTTCTTGCTGCGTTAAGGCACAAAATTGCCTCCAAGTAGTACAACCCATCCTATAATGGATTTTCTATCTTCAAAAGCCCCAACAGAGTTTGCATCAGAATAGGAACATAACTCCAAATGGCCATTCCTCCGATAGTAAAGTCCCCTGCCATGAGACCCCTTTAAATATTTCAACACGAGACAAACATCATGCCAGTGACTATAGCATGGTTTTTCCATATATTGGCTTTGCCCTGCTGACTGCAAAATTGAACAGGGCAAGTGATTGTCAAGTATAACCTGTCAAAAGTGCTCCTATATCAGTGTACATCCTTAAAAATAAGGTCTTCACCATCTACATGTTTTCCTTGTTGCTCAATAGGAATAGCGGATGGCTTAGTGCTAAGAAGTCTTGCATCCACCAATATCTCTTGAATATAATAAATCTGAAAGAGAGCCACGCCATTCTCATCTCTGACTGCCTATATGCCAAAAAAGTAATGTAGTTCACCAAGGTCTTTTGTAACAAAGACCTATAGAAAAGCCTTCGCCTCTTTGATACTAGTAGTATCATCTCCTAACAGAACCATATCGTTAACATACGCTGCCAACACAACAGTGCCAACCATCGTCCTTCTGATAAAAATAAAGTGATCAAAAGTAATCACTTACAGCCAATCTTCATTACTTCGGTACCCAATATGTCAAACCAAGTACGGGGACTTTGCTTGAGACCATATATCACCTCTTCAAACTGCATACATACTTCCCCCTCAACCTTATAACCAAGAGGTTGCCGCATATACACTTCCTCAGTCAAGTCACCATAAAAGAGTGGTGACTCCCTCGCCACCCATCGCTGGCTGTTCGATCTGCCACGTCAGCTCTTGTCTGCCCCACCACGACGCATCACTTAGGCTTCCACATAGGGGCGACCCTCGGTAGTGACATCAGCCCCTTCCGCATTAGCCGAGAACTAGCTACCACCCTCGCCAAGGAGCCCTCATCAACTACCCTCGCGTAGGAGACCACCCACGACGACCCCCCATGCCAGAGGATGACCTTGATCCAGAGAGAGGTGCCCACTCGCAAATCCACCTCCCCAACCATCCCCTTAGGGCTGGCAGAGGGAAACCCCAGTCCTCTACAAGACCTTAGCGTTGCAAAAGGCAAGACCATCACCCTTACCACCTCCGTCCTCAGGTCAAGAGGGATTCCCTCCAGCCCAACCGTAGCTGACATCCTTCCTGGTGTCCTTTCGCCTGACATTCCGTCGTGGGCACAGGGCCTCCTCCATCGCACCAAAGCTCCTCCAACCTCCATCTCCGAGAAGCACATCCTCACCCTCTCGTCTGACAGAAGGTCAGTTAGGATGAGCTTCCCGACCTCAATCTCCACTCCCTGGGCCTCACACCAACCAAGAGCCCCTTCAGGACTCCCTCGATAGCCCTCAAGGAGACCTCACCAGCCAACACCTCCCCAATTAGAGCGAGGCCCAAAGATTGGCATAGTGGGTAGTGGCAGTGACAATAAGTCAGATCGCCCACCAGCACCCCTTACTTGATGCCCTACCACACACCGCCATGACCGATGGCCCAATCGACCGCACCTTCAACAGTGAATGGGCTCTATACACTCCTTTGCCCAATGTCCCCCACCAAGGCATCCAAAGCACAAGTCACCACCGCACCTCCTCCACAGTGGCATCTCCACCACCATCAACCGCCTCCGACAACAACCCACCACCAAGGTCCAACCTCCATCTTCCCCCTCCACATGCCTCCTCCGCCACCACTCACTCGATCTCTCTCTCGCTCTCTCCATCTCTTCTCCCTCCTGCTCTTACACTTGCTCACGTCGTCTCTCTCTCTCTCTCTCTCTCTCTCTCTCTCTCTCTCTCATTTCCCTACCCTCTAATGGTGTCCCCCTTCGCTTGTAGATTTAAGATTGAAACTTAGTAGCACACCCCTCAACAAAAAAATAAGGAACCTTATCGAGAAAGGTGATATTAGCACTAACAAGATAACGACAAGAAACTTGGCCATAGCATTTATACCCCTTTTGAATGCGAGAGTACCCTAAGAACACACCCTTAGTAACCCTAAAAAAGAGTTTATCTGGGCTACTGAAGTTATGGACAAAGCAAACACACCCAAAGGTATGAAGGGGAAGAGAGAATAGATCCCTGTTTGAATGAAGAAGCTAGAAAGGAATTTTACCCCCAAGAACAAAGGAGGGTACCCGACTGATAAGGTATATGGCAGTGAGGATTACACCCCCCTAAAAATGCTCAAGAACCCTCATGAAGAAAAGAAGGGTCCAAGCAATATCAAGTATGTGGCGAAGCTTCCTCTTAGCAACCCTATTTTGCTGAGACGTGTAAGGACAAGTGGTCTAGTGGATGGCCCCATTGTCCTCAGGAAATGACCGAAGACTGTGCTAAATAAAGGGCATTGTCAAATATGAATTTTTTTATTTTGGTAAACATTCTGTTCTTCCAAAAAGAACATCTTTATTATTTAAAATAATTCAAACTTTTCTTTCATGAGAAAAACCCAAGTGACACGACGATAATCATTAAGAAAAAAAACAAAATATCTATGACTAGATCCAGTACAAGCAGGGCTTGGAAACTCAAACATCATAATGAATAAGATCAGGGGCACCTTAACTCTGCCTCGCTAGACGAGAAGGAAAGAAACACCAATGATGCTTCCCTAGTTAACAGGCCTCACACTTGAAGGTGGTAGAACTAGGAAGATCAAGGAACATCTACTTCAGGTTGGACATAGAAGGATGGCCAAGTCTGAAGTACCAGAAGAGAGGGTCCATAGAGATAGATGCAGCTCCAACAAAAATGGAAGGTAGGTCTAGGTAGTATAGCCCACCTCGCTCAAAGCCCCTACCAAACATCTACCTCGTCTAGATGTCCTGAAAATAACAATGATCCTCGTCAAAAATAGTACTTCCCTTTAATTGTTTGCAAATCTGACTACCAGATAATAAACTAAGAGAAAACTCAGGGGTATAATAAACAACAGTAAATTGTAATATGGGGGTAAAGTCCCTTGAACCAATAGAACTACCAGGGGATTAGCTCCCTTTGGCCAATCGAACTAAAGCAACAATAGTGTATCTCTTGGAGGATGATAAACTAGAAGCTTTACTTGTGAAATGAGTAGAAACTTTAGAATCACTAATCCAATCGGAAGTACCAGTAGAGGCAATGTTTGCTACAGTACTTATAGCAAGAGTAGTAGTAGATGAAGAGGGCTCACTCCTCAGGAGATGTCTTAGGCGATTTAACTCATTAGCAATAAAGCGTAGGATAGATTGGTCTACACTAATCTTTATCATAGGAAACTCAATAGACATGGACATCTAATTCACCCAGGCCAGCTTATTGAACTTCTCCCAGCACTTCTCGAATGGATGATTCATCCTTTTGCAATGTGCACAAGGGGGATAGCTACAACAACTACAACCTCCATCATGTCCACATCCACGTCCACCAAAATGACCACCTATCCCTCCTGAGGCAACAAAAGCAATAATCCCAAGAAGAGTGAGAGGTAAAGGAGGTGGTGTATCAACATCAATTTTCTGGAGTCGGCTATAAACAATCTCGAGGTCTGGAATAGAAACAGATGATAATATCTGGTCTCAAGTAGATTGATACCAGGGTGCAAGGGCATCCAAAAACCAATATGTTTGCCACTCAACTTGCTCAGTAACTTGCTTCTCAAAGTAGGCAGGTTGGAAGATGACAAACTCCTCAAATAGTCCCTTTAGAGTACTGAAATACTCAATCAAGGACATATCACCCTCCTTGATATTCCATATATGTCTGTAAATATCAGCATGGCAGGAACTACTCTTCTGCATGGAAGGAATTCCTCCTCTTTAAGGCATCCCAAATCTCCTTGGCAGTATAGTATATTCGCCACAATCTTGGCTTTAATGCTATTTATCAACCATTTCATCATCTGATAGTTGTCCTCCCATTTCTTGAACTTCGCATCTTTGGGATCAGGAGCCACAGCAGTCAGGATATGTAGGCACTCGTCCCCTGATGAAGATCTGAAAAGCTCTCAACCATAGGACATGGTTCTAGGACCTAGTCAGTTTGATCGTGATCCCCTAGACTAGAGCAAAGGCAGAGATCTTAGCCTCCAAGGTAATGGTCGAGGAGTCTCCCTCAGCCATGGGAACAGAAGAGGCTGATAGAGGCAGTCAAAAAATCAGATCAGTAAAGTGCACAATAATAACACATACTAAACATGCTGGATGCCCGCAAAAAGGCACGATGTGCCTAAAACATGCATTATAAGGGAGAAGTCATGCGCACAGAGGTGCAAGGATGGCAAGAGCGTAGATCTTGAGAGATGCTCAGACCAGTCAGAGATGCTCAAACTGATCAGGTGACGCTTCAATCGGCTAACAGAACAGAACAGTTCTCCGAGGACACCCCAACAAAATGAGGCGGCTGAAAGAAAACACAGGCATATCTGTGAGATGCACTTAGAATGTTACACGGTACGGGGGTTCCAAAATACCTTTTTATTTTTTGAAAAGGGTCCCAAAGTACCGTTGGCCAGAGGCTTTCATACTTCAGTGCATTTGATTAACAAAATTCCCTCGCAACTTCTGCGATGGAAAACACCTCATGAATTATTATATGCTTGTGTTCTTGATTACTCCTTACTTCATACTTTTGGTAGCATTGCATGTTCATGTGGCCAGGAATACCAAGGATAAAGTAAATTCTAAAGCTATTAGGTGCAATTTTGTTGGGTATGATGAACATATCAAAGGCTACCGGTGCTTCAACCAGGCCATGCAAAAATTCTGTGTGTCCAAGTATGTGACATTTGATGAAGATGCCAACATTCATAGGAGCCCTATGATTACTCCACTTAGGACTGCATCACCTGCCAAGCAGCAAGAACCCAGAGTTTGTATTCCTCCTCTCATCATGTATTAGAGGCAGCGCTTGAAGCAAGTAGTAGTAGTTGATGCCAATGGACAACAATTTGTTAATCAATGTCTCCCTGCACCTGAGATTTCTGAACCAAGTCAGCGTCTTTCTGCACCAGATACTACTGATGCAAGAGCATCAAGTCCAAACTTGAGTACACAAGAAGTTTTTTTTTGAGAGAAAAAAGAAGAAAACCAGTTGAGAGAATCAAGTTTTTTTTGTTTTGTTTTTTGAGTACACAAGAAATTGTTACTGGGGAAGATGTAGCATCCCCTGAAATCACCAAATTAGTGCTGTCAGAACTGTTCCCACACACCCTTACAACCTTCGACCAAGGAAAATTTTCAAACACAAGATCCATTGGTTAACTACATCAACTGCATTGCTTTCACCAGTGATTTCCAAAAACTTGTTACTAGTGACTCCCATATCAAAGAACCAAGGAATTATGGAGAAGCCATCAAAGATGGATTCAAGCGATGCAGAAAGAGATAGGTGCCATGAAGCATAACCATCTTGGGCACTTGTGTTTCGACCCACACACAAGAATGCTATTGGAGCCAAATGAGTATATAAAGTCAAATACAATCCTAATGCTACCTTGAACAAGTGCAAAGCCTACCTTATAGCCAAAGTATTCACGCAACAATATGGTGAGGACTTCTATGAAACATTTAGCCCTATTGTTAAGATGGTCAGTGTACATATTGTTCTAAGTCTTGTTTTCAGTTGCAACTGGATTCTACATCAACTAGACATTAAAAACGCTTTTCTGCATGGAAAATTACAAGAAGTTTCCACAGAGCAGCCTGATGTTTTGAAGAAATGGACAGAGTCAAGTTTGATTGAAAGTTGCAACGATCAATTTATGGTCTAAAGCAAGCATCCCACACTTGGTTCTTCAGTTTTCATGAGGTCATGGTCGGTATGGGATTTCACCAGTGTCCTCTAGATCACTCCATTTATCTACAGGAATAAGGGGACATTGGTTGTGCTGCTACTTTACATCAATGACATAATCCACACAGGCAATTCTATTGTCATCATTAGAGTTAAGGGCTTGATCATCAGATCTTAGCAATCTTCATTGTTTTCTAGCAATAGAAGTTGACAAACTGAGGACAGGATCACCATGATGCAACACAAAGACACTATTGATTTGTTGAAGAAATTTAACTTTTCTAATTGCAAGCCTGTTTCCACCCCTACTCCCTCATAGCATAATTTGTTTAAAGCCAATAGCCTGCTTCTAATGTTGCCGAGTACCATAGCATGGTGGGTGCTCTACGGTACCTGGCCGTCACCCATCCTAACATCATGTTTGCTGTCAATCAGGTTTCATAATATATACACGCTCCTACTATTAACCATTTGGAAGCAGTCAAACACATCTTTAATTACTTGGAGGGAAGCAGCTTGAATGGCATTGCTTATACTAGAGACCCCAACATCAGGAATGGAATCGGAAAAAAGCAGAGAAGTGTGGCTAAATCTATCATAGAGACTGAACACCGTGCTCTTGCCTCCACAATTAGTGAAGTAATGTAGATTCGCTCCATTCTGAGTTACTTTGGACTGCTTAAAACTGGCACTACCATCTTATGTAATAATTGTAGTGCATGCGCTCTGTTTACAAATTCAGTTTTCCAATGACCACTCAAAGCACAACTAGATTGATCATCATTTTGTAAGAGAGAGCCCAAAGTGGGGAAGTCTTCGTTCAACACACATTTACAAAACAACAACTTGCTGACATTCTCGCAAAGCTTGTTGCAGTCAAAGAGATGATAATTGGGAGTTGGAACAGGGGAAGAATTTGATGAAAGCCATTTAGCATCTCTTGAGAAATGAGTGAAGCCCCACTAGCTGGTTGGTAAGAGATTTTAGGCCTGTTTGGAAGGCAAGAATGCTGTTGAAGATGAAGATCTTGGCTTTGGCTCTTAGGAAAGGGAGGTTGATGACAAGGAAATATTGATAAAGGATGTTTCCAAGGAGGATGAATCTTCCTAAGCTAGTCACTTAGGTGGTGTGCTTTCTCATTTCAACCTTCATACGTCATAATCACACATATAACTCTCTCAATCAAATTCCATTCAAAAAATAAATCTCTCAATCAAATATTTTAATACTCTAGAACGAAAAGTTGGCACATTTATGCAATAATCTCTCTACTTATCTCTCGAACCTATCAATATCGGCTAAATAGCCAAAATTCAATAAATAATAACCATTGAATACCTCAACTCCTTTAAAATCTGATCCTCTTCAAAATTGGTCACCAAATTTGCAATCTTTGGTGGGGGGGCCAACCAATCCTCGTCATCCTTGCTGCCCCTATCAGCACCAGCATGTCGACCACCATCACCATCATCATCCAAATTAACAATACCACATTGTGTCTTCCCTTTCTTGTCCTGCTAATACCAGACATAAAATACTTAAGTCAAAATAATAGTTCCATGTGGGAAGGGGGGAAAACTCACTTGACACAAACCTCAATAGCACCCTTTCTCTTCCTCTTTTCACCCAAGGATATTGGAAAAGCCTCCAGACTATCATCTTCAAAATGCAAACAATGGAATTAAGAGACAGAATCCTAAAAAGATATGTTTCCACTTTAATGACAGAAAATAAATTTTAATTGGTACGTAAATGGCATAGCATAAGACTTGAGTCAGTACGGGAAGTATGAGATATACTGAAATGAAACCAAAGCCAATTAACCCCCTTAAACTAATATTTATTTACTAAAGGAAGCCATGTTACATAATGAAACATGTTTATGTTTAAATAGATATGCTTTCATACCACTGGATTTAGCTCTCTAGAAAAGGTTCTCAGTAGAAAATTATACATCTCCATATCTTATCCATGATATGAGAACATGCTTTTCTTAAAGGTAGTAGACATGCTCGAACTCCATTCCAAGCATCACATGGATTATACTAAAAAGAGATTTCCATCTGAAAGGAAAAGGATGACTGCCAGCAGTCAGTAGTCATCATGCTTTATTTGTAACAGACTAAAATAATTCAAATACTAAATCCCCATCCTACAAGGTCATTGCCACTAGCATGGTAATAAAAGTGCATCTCACACAAAATTATCCAGATGGGAACTAGAACATCTGAAATCAACACAGGACCTTCTGTAGCCATCCCCCCCTTGGACCTGTAGGTGACTATGTGCATCGATCCCTAAAACTCCAAAGAACAATAGATGGATGATTAATCCAACTGTAAGCAACCTACGGACCTGCTTATAAAAATTGCAAGATAAAACAAATGAATAGAATCTTCTGCATCTGATGGGTTTCTATAAAACTTGATTATTCACATGCCCAAGTCACACTCAATAAAACCATGTGGTAAGTTTAAAATTGGAACACTTGATGCTAGTTTTAATGGATGATAGATATTTTAAGCAAGAACCTTTCAAGAAGGCAGGTTATTCCTTACAGGTGTTTGAAGGTTGTTTTGTGATAGCTGTTTCCTTGGATCGGGGAAGTGGTAAGACGGGTGGAACTGGAAGTCAAGGCTGTAAAAAGATAACATCGCACTCTACTTCTCATGATAGACTATACATAATATTTACTTCATCTTGTTCATTCTACTAGAACAAGTCATATGAGTTGGCTAGAATTGTGTAATGCATCCATCTCATCTTTAGTATTGAAGATATTATTAAAAAAAAAAGTTTAATACTGCCTCCAAGATGATCCCAATTATATGTATAACAAACAGCGTAAATGATGGGTTCCATTAAATAAGGTAATCCACTAACAAAATCAAATGACAGATCCAAAAAATATAGTCTACACCATCAAATGGCACATAAGATTCAGGGTGGCCTTATTATCCCCTCTAGATGGGATATCAAAAAGAGGCAAGAGGCAGACAACATAAATCCTGGGACAAGCCCCTTTATCCCCAACCCACAGATAGAGTTAAAACAACATACTTTTCTCAACTTAGCCCCAATCCCATATTTTCCTATAGCTACTTCTGTTAAACATCGGCTACATTGCTTTTCACTTTTCGTAGCAACAAAATGTCCAAACATTGCTTTTATCATAGTCACCAGTAAAGCCAAGTGACATGATGGTAGTTTATATAATGAAGTGGCACCACTAGTGTAATCGCGTCCACAAGAGTTCTAGATTGGTTGCTACCACATTGGGTTCGCCATTGATTGGAGAATCTCAACGAGAATAAGGGGATATCATTGTTTGGTTTTTCAGGTTAACCCAATAAAAATCAAAATAAAAACCGGATATGTCCCTCCTCAATCCCCAATTCTACCTGTCCATCCACTGCCTCTATCCCAAACCCAAGCATCCTCAAGTACCATACCATGTTTCGGGAGGGGAAAAAACGTGTTTTTGTGATATTTCACGTATCTTCCTTCACCACTGACGCGAAAGATAGAAACTTCGAGCAATTTACATGTCGTTTGGGGCACAATTGATCCAAATTTGACCAAAGAAAGGAAGAAAGAACTACCTTCGTCGAGGGGGATAACATTGAGGGGTTGCACGCGGCTGTAATCGAAGAGGGGCTCGAGCTCCTCCACGGGGCCGTCCTGGGAAGGGGATCAAAGATATCGAATCAGCGGAGAACGAAGAGAGATCGAAGTGGGGGAGTCGGGAGAGAGGTTTGGAAGAGAACGAGAGATCAAACCGTGTCGTCTCCTGTGGTCGTCGTCGTCATCTTCGTCGTTGGAGGTTCCCTCTAGGGTTTTGGGGAGTTGGCAGTCGCTTCGGGCTCGTTTGAACCTCCTTTCTTCACCTGTGCTTTCCCGCGGAGGGAAGAAGTTTTGAGTCTTTATACCCTTTCCTTCGAGGTTAGGATGAGGCTTAGGTTCCCATAGATGAAAGCAGATGTGATTGTGGGGGCCATCTGAAAACGGCCATTAATTAAAATGGAGAATTTCACTTTGTCTAAAAAATGTTTAGTTGCAACATGTTCTAAGACTCACGTATTGAAATCTTATAATTTCATAGATGTTATTATATGTGCGAGGTATATATGTATAGTAAAATATTTGGATTGAATCGAAATTTTTTTTAGGATTAGATTGCATTGAATAATTTCTAATATGTTGAAAAGAGATTTGATTACGTGAAGACTTTCATCCAATTTAATCCATAATTTATAAAATTAAGTAAATCCAAATGGATCATCGACTTTTTCAGTCACTAATTATAACTATTTTTTATTAGGAGAGAGCTTTAGTGTACTTTTTCAAAAAAAAATGAGGGGTTGTAATATAAATCACAGTATTTTATTTTTTACATTGAATAACCCTTTTTAATATATCTCTCTCTACCTCATTTTCTTTTCCCACTTCCAACACATATAAAGAATACACATATCAATAAGTCTTGAATAAATGAGTATTGTAATAAGAAGAAGAGAAAACTATAGAAAGTTTAAGGTAGGCTTTCACAAGCTAACTACGATGTAAAACTTGAATTAACAATATCATCTCCTCTTGCAACCAAAGACCCTAAATACTACTCATCATATCCTGACTACGAAATTCAAACATAAATTGTTGACTAAAGCTAAGTAGAGCAGTAAATAGGCATGCGAAATTAAAGTATGGAAGGTACAAAAGGACAAGAGATGAATACTGCATTGGACCCATTATTAATTAACTATCCAATTAGGTACACCTCCTTATCGTATGGTTTTTAATATCTCATGAGTAATTCCTTGGAAGGAATAAGGAGATATCAATGAGATGTTTTGAACAATAAGACATATACGTAGTAATTTCATGTCTAGGAAAACACCTCACATACGTTCACATCAACAAGGCTAGAGTCTTGTAAATGAACTGTTGAAGTTGACTCTGATTGGTTTCTCTCCTACAGACCTCAACTGATGCTGGTGCCTTCCCTATTGAAGATCTCAGAAGTGGGCCCCTCCCTTGGAAACCTCGAGATTCGGCCTCCCCACACGAAAACTCGAAGTAGGCCTCTCCTTTGGAGACCTCAAGACTGGCCTCTTTTAGGGATGTTAAAATCTTAGGGGCTTAACTGAAATCAACCCACCTCTAACTTAGGATGGACTTGAGTAACAATTAACCCCAGCTGAGATTATATCTGAATGGGTACCAGTACTGGTGTACCAGTACCAGTATTCCTTATAAGGGCATCTGTACCGGTTGACCAGTACGGGTATCCAAGCCATATTGTTTTGAGTTCCATATCTAACAGAAGTACCAATACTTATAATAAGTATCAGTACTCATAGAGTGCTAGTATCCTTCAGGAGAGAACTGATCTCAACGAGTACTTGTACTCATGAAGAGTACCGGTACTTGTTGAGTACTGGATACACTGCTTATAGCCTACCAATATTGGTATTGGTGATCAGTACCGATACTCGTAAGCTACAGGTTCTAGTGACTTCAAGTCCAGAACTTGACCTTGGACTCATGTGTACCGGTACTCATGATGTGTACAGGTACATGCAAGTCTCAGTTTTGGACTTAAGACGACCTGGAGCCAATCTGTAGCTTGTATGTACCGGTGCTCATGAAGAGTACTGATACTAGCAACCTACAGTATACTTTAGGATCCAAAACTGTAACACCTGAATACTAGTACTACCTATAGTTATGAGATGAATTTTATGTTTTCAGAGAATGCCAAAAGCTAGATCTAAACATATACGTGATCCAATGATTCTATGACGAAATAACAAACAAGTGTATATGTGTATGCGCAAACATGATCCATATAAACAAAATACAAATATGCATCACTAATCTATTCATACTATATACACACATATTGAGTATAAGTGACATACCTAGGTTCATATTGTTTACAGAAGAAGAGGTTACGAGTTAGGCTCCTCCAAGAGTGTTCTCACCTTCCCTTAGATTGAGAGGAATAAAGAGAAAATCTTTTCTATTACAGTAGTCATTGCC
The DNA here is from genome assembly GCA_037157565.1 of Thalassia testudinum. Lineage (NCBI taxonomy): Eukaryota > Viridiplantae > Streptophyta > Magnoliopsida > Alismatales > Hydrocharitaceae > Thalassia > Thalassia testudinum. The sequence continues at coordinate 44,465,346 of JAZHRO010000030.1, forward strand.
TAGCTACCCTTTTCTCTCTTTCTCTCTCAGCATTCGATTAGGAAGATGGAGTAATTGAGGTGAGAAACCCTTAGGGACCTAACCTCTCCATATTAGTAATTAGGAAAAACTAATTACTATCAGTAAATTACAAATTCTCCCACCGAAGAATTATAATTGCAAAACTAGTCTCTGCACATACATAATCCAAACCACACTATCCTTTTACATTTTATGCCCATACCCTTATTAGAACCTAATTTGATCACTCAAGGTAATGGACATTATGTGACAATCCTATATATGTTGATTGATTATATGATTACATAAAGCATATATTAGTCCATACGTTGGACTAAAATCCAACAGCCTCACCTTTATAGAAACTCAAAGCGGGTCTCTTTCTTGGAGACCTCGAGACTAGCTTCTCCCATATAAGAACTCAAAGTGAGTCTCTTCCTTAGAAACCTCGAGATTGACCTCTCCCATACGGAAATCTCTCAATAGATTTCTCTCATATAGGGACTAGGAAAAGTGTTCCCCTCATATAGGGACCAATAGTAAGCTTCTCTCGTGTGGGGACCTTGAAAAATGAGTCTCCCTCATATGGGATCACAATAAGCTCTCTTTAGTCACACACATCATTTCTCCCATACTCGTATGGAAGAAGAAACAACATAAAGAAGAAAAAGAATAGAGAATAACTTCTCCCCCACTTATCTTCTGCTTCATTTTTTTCCTTTCTTTTTTTCTTTCTCTATTTTTTTCATCATATTATTCCTTTTCCTTTTTTGTTTGTCTTCTTCTTCCTCTCTCTCTCACTTCCATTTTTTTTGTAAAGTTAACAAGTAATAAAAAACATAAAAGAAAAATGGAGCTAAAATTGCAAAAAACCTAAATAAACCCTATTAGGGTTCAAATGACTCCTATCAAGCCTGCCACTACTGCTGGAGGCTGATTTGGATCGAGTTCGTCGCCCTCGACGGCTCCCTCTCCGTCAGCTCTGTTGAGCGCACTTCCATGGCTCACTGGATCGATGAGCTCAAGGCCAACCTCTGCTCCCTTGACATTGGTGTTTCCCATGCCACTACCATTAATCCCCTCCAACTCCATGTCACTGAAGTCCTTGAGGATGAGGAGGCGAGAGCGTGGGAGGTAATAAGAGGAGCAAGACTTATAGGCCACCTAGGAAGCAGCAGGAACGATGAAGTCCTCGGGGCCAGTGAGGCTGAGGTTGTGACAAATGTTGACCTCGTCGTCGAAGAACCCATTGATAAGGAAGATCATACGAGCAAAGTACTTCAATCTAACCAAGATGTCATACATGAGGATCAGATCGAGTGTCGTGTTATGAAGGCGAGGATCTCCCTCACTGCGAGCTCTACCTCGGGGCTCATTGCCTTCACATTCATTACCTCCAAATCTGACCCCAGAGAGCTCAACACCTTCGCCAAACCTATGCTCGTCTAGTCCTTCATCATTCTGATCATCTTCTCAAAGACACTCAATTTGCAATTTGTCTTCTCTTGATCTAATCATCTTCGATGCCATTATTGCAAATCTTGTCATCATTGATTGAGTCAAGAATCCCACCACCACGATCTGGGCCTTGGCAACTTTTGATCTCAAGAACAATGATTAAAAAAACTCTAGAATAATAAAAATAATGATATTGTCGTGGAACATCATCAATGATAGGCAATGATAAAACACAAGAATGACTTGCTCTGATACATACTATTTTGAAATAAATAAATGAATAAAATGAATAAAAATAATATCAAAGCATCATAATGGAACACTTAGGTTCACATGAAGAATCCTCTCATAAAGACCACAAGAGCACCCGTATGAGTGTAATCTCGTAATGTTTCTTCCCAAAGACAAATGGGGATACAAGGGCCTTTGTATAGGCCACGACACACCTCTTTCTTTTCCACTCTACTATGTGGGATTAAACTTGTAATTGGATCTCCATTATCTAATTACCTAACAACAACATTCATCTCTCTCAACACAGCTGATGAGCATAGTATTGATATGTAGTTTTCTTCTTTTTTTGTACATGGTTAATCCCCACTTGAGTAACTTAGAGTGATTTAATCAAATCAAATTTAAGTTAGAAATTGTAATTCTTCAGGTACATGGTTTAGAGAGGGCAGCGAGGATGGGAAAGATGTTAGAGGCTCATTTGTAGTAAAAGAGTGAGTGAATCATATATGGTTCCTTAGTGTAAGCTGCACTATCTCAAGTTTAGATGACCAAATAGGTAGTTTGGGTGTCTAAACCTAAGGTAGGGGCAAAGGTGAAAGATGAGAAATCTGGATAGCTAAACCTTTCATTTAGATGCCTAAGTTGAATTGGGAGTGCAATAAAACTTAGGTGGTGGAAGAGATTAGATAGTAGTTAGAAATGGTGAAACTTAGTCATGAATAATCAATACAAAGTGTCTTAGTTTAAGAAGAAACAACCAATGACATGGCAAAAGATGGGAAGAGGTGCTTCCCAATGCCATGGCCACATACTCCAAGTGGGAGCAGGAATTTCAAATTGAGTAGAATAAAAGTATTAATATGGAAACTGTCAAGAATCGACGTAGTCCGGAGTGTGAAGGCTCCGTGTGCGTGGGAAAATAGTCCACGGAGCACTGTCCATGTGAATGTGGAGAGAAGAGAGAGAGGAGAGGAGCCTTGAGTTGAAAATATTATCCACGACTCAAGAGAAAATACAAGAGGAGACTCTCTTTATATAAAGAGAACATATCCTCACACTTGGAAACAAATCATATCTCTAATAAGGAAAGATCTTATCTCTAATAAAGAAAACAAATCTCCAATTACTTTCCTAAAACATGTTAAATAAAAATACCTAACTTGGAATCTAACAAAACCTAAAATTGATCCATAGGACCTTCTAGACCGTCCTCCTTGTTGGGCCTTTATTGGCTGCCACGTGGCCTGCTGATTGCCATGTGGCCTTCTTCCTGCCATCTTAACACTCCCTCTCAAGTCGAAGGTTGGGAGACCGACGACTTGGTCTTCCACTTGTGAGGCTAGATGCCCCACCATTCATCTTTTTCAAGAGCTAAGATCTCGATCTTCTCCTGAAATCACCCTTCTAAAGGGTTGTTTGGAATTTTCTGAAATTTTAGGGGTATTAACATAATTTTTCTGTGCACCAGAGGATTCCATACGAAGTTTGTGATTTCTAGAGTGGTTTAACGCAATTTTAAACCCCCTGGGATTTTCTTTATAGGCTCTGTGGGAACAGGGGGATTTTACGGGGTCAGAGTCGCAATTGACTCAGCCCCACACAACTCACGCACACCCCCCCCCCCCCCAAAAAAAAAACCCTAAGCCCTCCCTAATAAAAAATCCCCTCCACTCCTCCATCCTCTCAACCCACAGCAACCACATCCCCATTTCTCCTTTGCCTCACCAGCTGCTACTCATCTTCTTCCCTCCTTCCCCTTGCAACCGTGAGTGAGGGAGAAGGAGAGGAACGGAGCAAAAGGAGAGGAAGGGAGCAGGAGGAGCACGAAGGATGCTCCATTTTCTCACCACCACCATCCATCTCCTTCCCTCCTTCCCCTTGCAACCGTGAGTGGGGGAGAAGGAGAGGAGGGGAGCCAGAGGAGCGCACGTGGGAGGGAGAAGGGGGTCGCAGGAGGAGCTAGGAGAGGAGAGAGAGCATAAGAGAGGGAGAGTAGCAGGGAGAGAAGACTGTTGTAGCTCCACAGGCGAGGAGGAGCTTTGCGAGGAGGCTCTGCATGTGGATATTTCCACATTATCAGACGTCTACGACACTCGCCAGATGTTTGGAGGGGTCGTCGGACGTCTGGAGAGAGCTCAGGACATCTGATAGCACGCAGAATGCCGAAGTATGTTCTCTGCACGAGCTCTGAGCAATGGATACGTAATACGAAAGGTTGAGTTGTCATGTTTTTGCTGCGCGTGCATGCATAGGTACGAGGAACATTGGAAAAGCGCGTTGACGCGATGTTCGAGGCATTTTAAGATATTTGGAAGTTGCGTCAGACGTCCGACTACTCTCCCAGACGACCGGGGGTAGTGTTAGACGTCTGGAGACTCCCTCAGACGGTTGTGAGGGGTAACAGACGACGGGTACAAACGCAGGAAAGTAATGTGAGCTCCTACGCTCGTTTAAGACGTCTAAGACTTACCCCAGATGTCTGATTTTGGTCAAGGTGCGTGTGTTTGGGTCAGTTCAAGGACCCAAACGAAGTCGGTTTTACGCAAACAAAGTACCGTTGATTTTCTTTCGGAACTTCATACGTGTTAGTGTCATGTCCATACTGTTTTGAGCTTGTTTAACATATTCGTCAACGTTATTAATATTCAGTGTAACCACTTGTTTAGAAAAGGTCTCTAGTCCATAGTGCACTTGGGACCCGTGGAGATATCGGGATCCACCATTTGTACTCCTATACCACCTATACACCCTAGTAGAGTGGTCCTCTACTCCTGTGGTTTAAATTAGTGGTAACCGGTGGTAAGGCTTGTTGTGGTTTATGTTTATTATAGTTTAAGTACAGTCGTTATAGTATAAGACAACACAGCTACCAGATTACTATTACAAATTTTTTACTCGGAACAAGGTTTTCCCGAGGTCGAACTCAGCCAGCAACTATGTTTCTAGAAGACTAAATAAGATCTCTATTATGTTACAAAAATAAGAGAGAGAGAGGGCTAGAGTTCTCTTGGCTTCTTCTTCTTCTTCTCTCTTCTTTTCTTTCTTTCTTTCTTCTTTCTTCTGCAGAGTCTTCTTCTTCTGTTCTTGTCTTCTCTTTTCTCTTTTTCTTCTTTGCGGCAGTGGTGATCTTCCTCTTCTTCTTTTTTCTTTCTTTCTTTTCCTTCCTTGCTTGCGGCCATGCCTTCTTTCTTTCTTTTCTTCTTCTCTTCTTCTGCCTTCTTCTTCTGTTCTTTTCTTTTCTTTTCTGGCGGCAATGACTTCTTCCTTCTTTTTCTTCTTGTTTTCTTCTTTCTTCTTCTTCTCTTCTCTGCCTTCTGCAGCTGTGGTGATTCCGATGTCTGATACTGCATTCAGACGACTTATCTGTGGCTCTGCTACAGTTCTTTTCTTCTTCCTTTCTTCTTCTTCTTCTTCTGTTTCTCTCCTTTACTTCTTCTTCTTCAGCTGCCCTGAGCGGCTAAGGCTTCAGCTGCTTCCCTTCTTCTTCTTTTCCTTCTTTCCTACACGCTCACACAAGGGTCAGAGCAAAACCTACCCCTACCCTTCCCCATGTCTCTCTCTTTCTCAGATTTCTCTCTTCGAACTACTCTCCCAAAGCCGGGTAATCGGGTGCAGGTATCGCGCCTAGGACCAGGCCCACCGGCGTGCGATGGTGGGCGAGGAGTGCGCGGTTTGGGTAATCGGATCCTGCCCAGACCCGCAGGGCGTGAGTGCGGGCGAGGGCGAGCGAGTGCGGGGCGCGCAGCGTGCGGGAGAGGGACCTGACCCCTGTGTTCGAAGGCGATTAGCCTTAGGCAGTTTTTCAATTTAAGTGCGGGCACTTGGCCACGCACTTCCGAGGTGGGACTAAAGTCCCACCTTCCAGATTGGTGCCCGCAGGCGAGCTACCTGCTGTCAATTAAAGCAGCCCGCTGTGCCTTTGCCCCAGCTGTAGGCCTGGGTGCCTTCGCAGAGACAACCAGCGCGACCTGGGACGCGCACCTGGGCTGGAGGGCGCCTGCAGCTGCAGGTGAAGCTGCTGCAGCTCGTCAGCAATGGCGGCGAGGGGCGTGCACCTGAAATCACAACAACGGCCTCTCGGCCCAGTCAGAATACGCAGGAAGCTTCGCCGGAGTGAGGCGAAGCTTGTGCGGTGGTCGGCGGGATGCGGGAGTGCGTGAAGAGGCTGACCTAGGTCAGACTGTGGCCGGAGAGGTGGGTTTGTTCGGGGGGTGGTCGGGTGGCGTTTGGCAGTGAATGGAGATGGGGAATCGATAGAGTGGAGTGTGAGGGAGCTTGTGGGATGGTCGGCGAGGTGCGGGAGTGTCTATGGTCGTGAGATGGTCTCGCTGGAGGGGGTGATCGGAGGTGGAGAGGGTGGTCTGGACAGTGGCGGTCGGGTGGTCGAAAGGGCAGTTAAAAAGGGGGGAAATGCAAGGGAAATAGAGAGAAAGCTATCTACCTAAGTATTTGACGAAGGGGGAGGGCAGAGCAGCCGGCTCGTATCTGCCGGAGCTGGAGATGAAGACGCCCTAGAGGAGGGTTTCGGCGACGAGGAAGCAGACGGAGGGCGCCGGCGGGTACAGCCCAGCGCGGACGATGGAGCAAGGTAAACCCTGCTGCAGGTAAGGCAACAAAGCGACGAGGAGGAAGAGGAGTTCGCCGGAAGCTTCGGGCTCTCTGACCGGAGGAGGAAGGGATGAAGTGGGGGGTGATTCTCCGTCAAAGGAAGCTTATCGGAGTCGGCAAGGTGTGCCGCTCCTTATAAAGGGGTTGGCGTAGAGGGAGGGGCGTGTTGGTGTCGTGCCATCCTCACCGAAGTAAGGTTGGAGATGACACCCATACCTTCCGCGCGTTCGCACGGAAGGTATGGTGGTCGGCAGAGGGCATGGGCGGGTCCCTGCAACGGAGGACGTCGCAGGGAACCCCGCTTCTACTTTGCAGGACGGTAGCCCTGCCTTGCGCAGCGTCATGCTCCGCGCAAGGTCGCCGGAGTATGGCACTGCGCAGAAGTTGCAGGGAGGACCGTTCTGAACGATGAAAAGTTGGGGGTCTAAATGCAAGGGTTTCAAAAGATAAGGGTCAAAAAGTAAATAAAGAGGATCAAATTGTAAAGTTGGTCAAGGAGGTCTCTTCTTAGGCTCAAGTTTTTATACAAGACCAATTTGAACCTAAGGATTTTAATGGTGAATTTTAATTCTAGGTTGGGCCATATTTGACTGGTCAATTTGCGTAAAAACCCAAATTAAGTTATTAATTGGGCATGGTTCTCTTTCTAGGTCAAAATAGGTTTCTAAGGCCAAATTGAAGTCCTAAACCCTAGAAAGTATTTTTCTATGAATTTTAGAGGGCTTAGTTGACTTTTATCTTGCCTCGAACCTCGTGAATTGAAGTGGATATATTTTAGAGTCACAGAATGTTATTTAATTCCTGGAAGTTGCTACAACCCTTTTTTAGATCAGATCATCCCACTTTCCTTCTTATTAAGCTTGTTTGACCTGTGTTTGGATCCTTAATTACCCTGTTTGCAAATTGCATTGGTGAAATTATAGTTTTACCCCTTTTGATTTGTTTTATTCTTAAACTCAGAATTCTCTAAGTTAAGCCTTTCTTTGGTTCATGTAGGAGCTTTTTCTCACATATCTGGGTTAGATTTTGCTAGTTAGGGTTTATGATGAGGTTCTCATCAATTAGTAAAGTGCATGCTAATTTAGAAATATCTGCTCGAAACCTAGGTTTATGAGATGAACCCTAAGACTAAGAATGTGAATATTTATATTCGATGCATGAACCTTGCTGTTATAAAATTTGAGAATGCCTATGTTAAATTCCCTATTGAGTGAAATAGAATGCTTTAAATGATGTGATGATCGCTTATCCTGTCAATGATGATTTATCCTATTAATTTACGAGTTGTCTGTTGTATGAATTAGAAACCTGTATGTGATAGAGATGTATGTCATGAAATGAAATGAGATGAGTACTATGCATGAACTCTACGGAGAACTAGGAAGGGAATTAAGGTATACTGATATGGATATCTGATATATGATGGAACATGTTGACTACGGCCGTGTTGGTTAGCTGTTTAGACTTGGGTATGAAAAGTGAGCTGGCCCTCATGTACGTGGTACCAAGGAGAGCTATTGTCAGTTTTGTGTAGGGAGAAAGCCAACCACCCTTGAGTTGGGACCTGAGGTTGGATTGGCCTTCCTACACGGACTTCTGTTAGTCTCACCAGGCAAACCGGGATAGCCGGGCGAGGGTACGCAAACTGTTGAGGGGTATAGCCCATGTTCTATTATGTGTTGTACATTTGAGCATACCTACTAGTGGAAACGACTAATCACGTGCCAGTGCGGGGTAGCTACTTGTGCACTTATCATGCGTGTCGTAGTCACCGCTACATCACGGCCATGACCCCAGGGTGGTAGACTAGGTGTAGGACTACCACGGGGTACTCTCCCGACCAGGAGAGTGCCACATGTACATCTTACATCGCAGGAAAACTACATCAAAATCGTTCCTTTAGGGAACAAGTGGATTAAGGAATGTTGTGGACCCTTATTAAAATAACTGAATCAGAAACACAGATAATATAAATGGAAATAGATGGTAATGAATAACTGGAAAAATGTATGATTAGTTTGCTGCTATTCTTTCATGTTTAAATGCATTTAACAGTCATATGTACCACAGATATATGTAACCATGTTCAAGTTAGGGAGTTGAGCATGTTGGAACTTAGTTTCATTTCTCTTTTATGTTTTGGTGTTAACAAAACCGTTTTTTATCTAATGAGTTAATGTAGTGCTATTTTCAGGAAATAACAGGATTTAAGGATATATGAAAGAAGTGATGATGGCATGAAGATTGAAGACTGTTTTTATTTTGTTCATATATCTTGTAATCTAATTTGTGCATGCCTCCTAACAAGATAAATGACTTAGGAATTAAATCAAAATAGAGATAATTAGGAATCATACTCCCATTCAGTTATTCTTTTGAAAATTCATATCATTTCGTTGTCGTATTAATCATGTTTTACGCTCATATTTCACTTAGATTAATGATTAAGCTCATTCTTGATACTTAGCACAGATTTGGGTTCTAGTCCTAAACTGTGAACAAGTATTGGTACTCATCATGAGTACCGGTACCAAGTGCTCACAGTTTGAAGACTTGAGAAGTGCCTCGACCTTACAAGTACCTATACTCATCATGAGTACCGGTACTTGGTGACTTAGTTGGTACTCAACTGTAAGCATTGAGTACCGGTACCCATGATGGTCACAAGACCCAAATTTGTGAGTCACAAGTACCGGTACTCATGATAAGTACCGGTACCTAATGACTTAGTTGGTACTCAACTGTAAGTATTGAGTACTGATACCCATGATAAGTATCGGTACCTGATGAGAGACTCATCATGTCTCTTAAATATCCCTAGCTAAGAATATGTTTATTTAGGGTTTAATTATAATATAAGGGATAATATATTAAAGGACCATAAAATAAGTTAATAACACTCAATTAAATATCAATCAATGTTATTAATAATTTAAATAATAATTTGGACTCAAATTGTAAATATTTAGCTACTTAATTAATATTTAAGTTAACATTATAAATATTCAACCTTAAGTATGTAATAACTTAAGTAGCCTAATCAATTAAATAAATAAAGCTAAAAAGATCAAAAATATAAATTCAAGGTATATATAAAATATTTATCTAATTTATAATCATATATAAAAAATTTAAAAATAATTAAATTAAAATAAGCCTTGAAAACCTCAATTTACGTTTTAGTCCTTAGGTTTCTATTTCCACTGAGTCCTTTTATTTAGTTTAGGTCCTTAAGTTTTCTTGCATATAGGTCCCTGTGAGCACAATGCTTTCTTCTTCCTCTTCTTCTTCTTCCTCGCACTAGACGACTCTCGTCAGCTGGTCACCGCACCATCCGATCCACCTTCATCCCTCGACAAAACATCGCTGCCTTAGCTATTTTTCTTCCTCTCACCTTCCCTTCTTCATCCGACGGACCTGATTGACTTTTAATCTTATTTAGGTCTAGCAGTTAAGCTCATCGGTGTCGGAGACAACGCCGGTGGTTTAGTTGAACCTAGATGCTTTTCCATCCAAGTACCCCAACCTTACCCTCCACCATCACCTATAAATAGCTTGCCATACCTCTAATTTGGGCGGTTAGCTCCCTACCTCCTTTCCCCAACTGAAGCTGACTAATAGGCTATTCCCTCCTACTCTCGCCTTCATGCACCTCCTCCAATCACTTCTGTCATCTACCGAGCTCCACCGTCCTCCGTCGGGTCTCTAGACAAAGCAAAGACTCCAGACTTCGCTTCCACTCCACGAATTCGCCAGCCAGACTTCTTCCTCCTTCCCTCTAATTTCCTCCTTCGTTACGACCTTTGACGGAGCTCCTCTATCTCCCTTCTTCCAGGTAACAGTAGGATTAGGAACTTAGGTAAGTTTAAAGTAGTTAGCTTAGTCGATTAAGTAGTTTAGCTAGATTTAATGTCAGATTTTTTTCCATCTTCTTCAGCTCTAGCAAGCTCCTTGAGCTCGTCTAGAGCATTCTTTTGCCTTTTTGATCCACCAAACACATTCTACACCTTTTCGTCAACACTTCTACCTCATTTATTCTACACTTTATCAGCTTTATCGCCTAGACCACCTCCACCTACACCGGTGACCGCCGCTGTCCATGGCGGAGGTCCTCGAGCTTAAACTGCACCCACTAGGGCCTTCCATCAGCTAAACATCATCTAAAGGCCCCGTTCGATGTATTAATTTGATAAATAATGCCTAAATCATAAACACCTAAATTTCATCCCCTCATCTTTGAGCTTTCTGTCAATGGCAGCTCAGAGATGAGTTATTCGCCTAATTAATTAGTTCATTAGCATCGCCTCACTCCATGGACTATTTTCCCTCACTTAATTGAGTAAGAGGAGGCATTCTGAGAGCTGTCAAACTCAGAATGCCAGATCTTTGAATTCCACGATGAATCATTTATTTTGATCTTTAAAAGAGTTAATTAAAGAGTTCTTAAGGTCTATCTAGGTCTTAGGAATTTATACAAGTCAATAATGGCATGTTTCATTGAAGTTTTCTCCTCTGTACATCAGAATTTGACCCACCAAAGCTCTGACGAGTTCTGGCGAACCAAACTAGAGCCTCAGCCTCTGGAACTCTTTGAGAAGCTCCAGATTGCTTCTTTTTAACTTAAGGATTAGATTCCAATAATTGTAATGGTGTTTTATTGATTTTACACCTCTGTTGAATCTTGTCTTCTCCAACTTCGATGGAGTTAGAGATGTAATTCTGATAGAATTTCATGCCTGCAGTTAGGTTCAAGAGCATCTATGGAACTTATGGAAGTCACTTCAAGCCTTTTCTTGATTTGAAATCCTCCAGATTCTTCTGTTGAATAGACCTTTCTTCAAGCTCAGGCGATGGATCTGGGAAGACCTCTAGAGTTATTAAAATTTGATTTTGAAATGAGGAACATCTTCCTGAGGATGAAGTAGACTTAATTAGGTCCATGATTCGATTCTGCGAGCTTTGAATCCAAAAGTCAATTTCTAAGCTTTAGAAGTCAACTCTCGTTTGAATCTAGGGATCAAAGGCTAAAATTTCAGATTTAGGGGAATAAATAAGTTTCTAGAATGATTTAGAAATGTTTTAGCTTAGTTTGGGTGAAATTTATTGAGGAATTTTAGCAATTCATGGACCTATTTAGTTTTGGTTCTTTAATGAACCCATTACTGTTCTTTAAGTTTTTACTGAAATTCGAAACTTAAACCTACCCAGATCAATTCTAATTGACCTCTCAATTTTGATCTAAAAATGTTCCTGATGATCTAAAGTCTCTATTAGACTAATTTGACTTTGAAATTAGAATCCTGAGCTCCAGATTCATAGCTCTCAAGCTTCTAAAGCTTATCTAAGCCAATTCCTTCTCTAACCTATGTGAAATGATTCCCTGAAGCACTTCAGTACCTCATTTGAGCGGTAATTCTTCCCCTCAGGTCATTTGACCTAAGACTACACCCTCTACAGGCGCATTCCAGCTGGTGAAGTAGCCAAATGTCTTCTCCAAATCTGTAGCTAAATCGTGATTTAATCACCAAATTGGTGGTTAAATTGTATAATTGACATTAAGAGCTCTTGATTGAGCTTTGGAATGCTCGATTTGACCCAGCCAATCGGCTGGAATTCTCAGGCGAAGATCGGCCTGGAACGGGTGCACTTAGTCCCACATTGGGAAACTAAGAATGCATGCACTGGTATAAATTGTATTTGCGCTAGCGCTCTTCGGTCGTCAGCGCAGGGCGCAAATAAGAGATCTGTGTGCGGGCGTGCGCGTGTGCACGTGCCTGTGCGGGTGCGTGTGTGCGCCTGTATGGGTGTGTTCGTGGGCTCGAATGGGTGTGAGCCTGGGAGGTCTGATATTGTGCATGCTAAGAAAAATGAATTAAAATCCATAATAAATGAACTAGGGACGGGCCTAGTAGGGTTTGGTCCAGCCCCTAGTGGGTGTTGTGTATCCTCGAAAAGCCCGTGCCGCCCATTAAAATCATAATTTTTATAATTGAGAGAAAAATGGGCTTAGGGTTAGTTAAAATTGGTTAAGTGTGGAGCATAAAAGTATAGTAAGAAAAAAGAAAAGTTAAAAGAGAGAGAGCTTATAAATGAAGAAGAAGAAGAAAAGAAAAGGCAAAGGATGGAAAACTTAATGAAGAGAGAGAGCAACGACAGAAGAAAGAATTAAGGGAATAAAAGGAGAAAGGAAAGAAGGACTAAAGGCTAAGACTAAATAAAGGAGATGAAACAAGAGAATTCAGACATCCCTACTATTAGATTTCTAATTCTTTTTTCTTTTAATGTCTGATTTATTGTTATATCTCTCTTTCATTACTTTTGAACTTTAAATGATGTAATAAGACATTTGTAATCATTTACTTAGTATTTTCTTGCCTTAATCTCTTGTAATTAGCCATACTTGATGTAATAAACATGTTTACTTAGTTCTAAATGACAAACTTCATGCGTAAATATGTTTTCTTTTAATGGAATATTGCATGCTTTTATTGTCAAATATTTTATGTAATTATTCATGTGTTTAAATTATTGTTAATTATAATCTAATTAATTAATTGACTCTTAATTACTCTTAGAGATTTAATGGTAAATTAAGATTAAGTTATGCCTCCTAGTGAACGACCTGAACTCAACTAGTTAAAAAGAACTTAAAAATATAAAATGTTAGGTTAATTTGACCCTATACTACACAACCGACATAAAATCGAGTTAACCTAAGTTACTTTCTCATGCAACTAATTAAGCCTAAATAACTTAATTAACTATGTTGAGAATTAAACGAATAATACCCAAGCTTTGTTGGGTTGACTACTGGTTATCTGTAAGCAGTTAGTATTGGTACCACAACTTTAGTACCGGTACCAACTAATCGTTGTGACCAATTTGAACGGCTATTTTGCAATTGATCTTATCTCTAATCTTCCTAATTTACCCCTAACGGCTAGTAATCGTAGGGAAGGTGTTTAGTGGCTTATATAAACACCTTGTATGTGTCATTTGCTCATACAACAAGCAAATATTGTCTCCTTAATCCTAATTCTCAGATTTCACATTTCTAGCTGTAAGGATTGTTGTTTTGTTGCATTCTTCAAGGCAATACTCTCTGCAACAAACCTCTTTCAAGCGATCACGTTCTTCATCATAAAATCTTTCGCTTTAGTGTGTTGTCATTAGATTAGTGTATAATCATTCTATTAAGTAAATTCTTGTTGGAGACTTAGGAATTTAGTTGTAAGCTTTATTGTTGCTTGCTTACACCTGTAATCTTTATACTTACTCAATCTTGTAATTGGGTTGAGGTAACCATTTAATTACTTCCGTTTATAGTAAATTGATTCCCTCTGGGTTAAGGGAATCGAGTTAAAAATCCTAAGTCAGGAGACTTATGTAGTGGAGTACGCAAGTGAGGGAAACCACTATACATCTGGTGTTATATTTTGTGGTTTGTTTTTCCTACATAATTTTTGTTTACCATACTATTCATTCCCCCCCTTTTAGTGTGCTTGTGCCTTTTAGATCCTACAGAGTAGCCAGCGTCACCAACTGTAGAGGGTGCTAGGCCTAGTTATCCCAGTCGTAGTTGTCCTTTCTCTTTTTCCAGCTCAGAGGCCCTTTTTACCGTTAGTGAGTATCTTTAGTATATTAGTGCATGTTTCTGTTATGCCTCTCTCTACTTTAGTTGTGATGACTATGTCAGTGAACGTTACTTTTCCGCTTGTGGCACGTTATAGTTTTGGGAGCCTTGTTCTATTTTCCATTACTATCTATTTTCTATTTTTTGCTTAATTACATTACATATGTGGTTGTGGAATGATTTGTGCATTTGATTATTTCTCGTTGGATGACTGGGTCTTGGGATTTAGTCGAGGTGGGCCATTCTAGGGTTCTACAAGGAGCCGGGTTCGGGTTGTAACATCTCCTTTGACAAGTCAATGGTGTAGCCTTTTGCGACCTTCGGAGTAGTTGCATCTGTGGCAACTTGAAAAGTCATCGTGATAGCTGCCATTGACTTGTCTTCTCAAGATCGACAGTCATGAAGGAAACCACGCGTGAGGTACTAGTAGCCCCATGTGGTAATCTTTGCTCCTTACCTAGATCTTTAGGAAAGGAACTTGTTGTATCAACTACTAGTATTTTTGCAACCTAGGAAGTCATTGCTCCTTTTGGCAACCTCTAAAGTCGCTGTGTGGACTGTGGTGTCCTCTCCTTGACTTCTTTTCTCCGAGAAAATCTCCTCTTTTGAAGGAGAGTAAAAAATCAGATAAAAAGAGTCAATATGCAAATAACTTGATAGATCCCCTTCTCTTGCTTCTTCTTGCCTTCTCCTCTTGATAGTTCGATCGTCATGGTTGACTTTGCCAACTGCTATAATCTTCATTTTTCGCGTAAGGTGCTGGATTTGAAGGCTTTCTGGATGTGGATATCACCAACATGTGGTCAACAACCCACACACACAAAGAAGTCTAGACCGAAGGCTCTGATACCATGTCAAGATTTGACAAAATATTGGAGCGTGGAGACTCCAAGAGAGTGGGAAAAATAGCCCACGTGTGGGACTATGCACGTGAGGGCGTAGAGGCGTGGAGGAGGACCACCGTGTGGGCTGGTGGCCGGCTGAAGGTGGCCAACGGTGGCCTGGTGGTCGCCGGCTATGAAGAAGAGAGAGAGAGAGAGAAGAGGAGCTTTGGTAGGAAATATTGTTATTACTCAAGTTAGAAAAGTTGGGAAGGCTCTCTATTTATAGAGAGAACATATCCCTACAAATAGTAACAAAAGATTCTATCCTTATTAAGAAAAGATCTTATCTCATTAGGAAAGATCTTATCTCCTAATTAAAACAAATCACAACATATTTTCTTAAAATACTTTTACTAAAAATAGGTAGACTTAACAATTAAGCGAAGACTCTAATTTGGGTCCCTTAGACCACCAAAATTGGTGGCCCCTGTGGGCCCTGAGATGCCTCCACGTGGCTGGCTTGATTCCCAACACTCCCCCTCAAGTCGAAGGTCAGGAGGATGATGGCTTGTCGAACTTGACATCACTACATCGTTCTTCTCTTTGAAGAGTTGAGGATGATCTTCATGCCTCTTCTTCTATGCTTGAGAGTCGAGCCCTTCATCTTAGTGTTCCCCGATGCATTAGAGGGTTCCACGTGCCTCCTCGAAAAGTATGGTGTCTTGCTCGTGAGTTGGAAAAGACCTTTGGCTTTTCTTTGGACCAAGGTCACCAAGAGAAAGTGGAGAAGTTGATACAGTTGCAGTGCACTTTTAGAGGCTAGACTGTGCTTCTTCTTCTTGAGTCAGAGTCAAAGCGATCGCCATGGTGCTCGTTCTCCGCTCATTTGATCCATTTTGTACCCTTTGTTTCGATAAAACCTCTTCTTCTGAACAGTAAAAAATCGAATACAAAGGTATTATATGACTTGAAATATCTTCTAATAAATCTCCTCTTTTCTAGGCCTCAAACTTCACCTTTCTTTCTCTTGAGCCCAACGTGGCGTTGGTGACCACAGTGGAGGCTTCCATCATCTTCTACAATCTTCCTTCTCTACGTAAGAGGCCATATTTATCGAGGAAGATTTTCTCCGGAGCCGAAGGCCACCTATGTGCAGTTAGAAAACCCACATGCAAAGGGGAGCCTAGACCAAATGCTCTGATACCATGTCAAGAATCGATGTAGTTCGGAGCGTGGAGGCTCCATATGCATGGGAAAACAATCTAAGAAGGAATGTTCACATGAATGTGGAGAGAAGAGAGAGAGAAGATGAGCCTTGAGTTGGAAATATTATTGATGACTCAAGAGAAAATACAAGATAAGACTCTCTTTACATAGAGAAAACATATCCTCACACTTAGAAATAAATCATATCTCTAACAAGGAAATATCTTACCTCTTAAGGAACGATCTTATCTCTAATAAAGAAAGCAAATCTTCAATTATTTTCCTAAAACATGTTTACTAAAAATAGCTAACTTGACATCTAAGAAAACTCAAAATTGGTCTATAGGACCTTCTAGACTGTCGACCCTGTTGGACCTTTATTGGTTGCCACGCAACCTATTGACTTCCCCGTGGCTGTCCACGTGCCCTTCTTCCTACCATCCTAACAAAAACCTTGATTTGTCTATGATTTTTCCCCTTTTCATGAAACTCTCCATGTTAACCATTGTATCTCACTACTACTAACTCACACAATGCATTCTATGGTTATAACAAATAGAAGAATTTTTTGTCATGGTAGACCAACTATATATGTAGAGGATGCAATGTCAAGTTGTTAAGCCTCACTGAGTAGCGAGTCCTAAATGATAAGCGATCTCAAATTTCAAGTTGCGGATTACACCTAAAGCCAAACAACATAATCTATTTAGGATATACACACTATAAATCAACTTTCACTCAATCAATACATGGCAGCATCTCTCTTCAGTAAAGGTTATGAACATTATGCACACAAAAGAAGAGTGTGTGTATGCTTGACCAGTGGGATACTAATTCTTCTATCATTTATCACTTGACTTCTAAGGTTGCGTAATATCCATTCAAGTGAAGTAAACACTTCAATGGGAAATGTGATACGATCTCTTGAAAAGGGAAGACATGAAGTCACTGGAACTTAAATGAAAAAACTGGAGTCCTAATAACAATTTAAAAGCTTATCAAGAATGAGGTTGCTTAAGAAATTCGCTCTAATACCATTACAAGCTTAACCTCTCTTTATCAAGCCAAATATTATCTTTGGACCTTGTTGTCAGCTACAAAGGTCCCTATTTCAAATATTCAATCATCTTGATAGTGAAAGTGCGCACTCCACCAAAATAAATAATATCAACATTTACTTGTACCATGAGGACAACTTCCATAAGCCATCGAAACCTGAATGTTATTCAATTGTTTCTAGTATTCTAATTTTTTCCTCCTTATCAAGTAATGATTTCATGGATAAAACCATCATCTCACCATGGTAGCTAAATGAAAAGATCAAAAATTTTTGTTGGCCTTTATAGTTTTTTGCTCAAATATCTAATAGGAATAGCATTCAAGCCTTTTTGTTTTTTATATCTAATTACACAAGAATGCTCTTAATCTTTAAGATGTTTAGTATTGATAGTGCTATGCAGAATGATATTGCGGTAAAGATCCAAACTACATTTAATGGAATCTCCTACTTGTCTAATTTGTGCCATAGATTAGGAAGTGGCAATGCCCCATCCCTCGAGAACAATGAGAAGGCATGAACCATCCTGGAAGTTACAAGCAAATTAATGTTGATCACCTAACAAGCAATCGAATTATTTTCCTCCAAGTCACATTAAGAAATAAAGAACATATTGCTCAATACCCTCAAATGCTTCTCTACAGACTTTAGTATCTTCTCGAGAATAATAAAAAAATTCAACATAAAATTGAATACACAAAGAAACGGAAAAAATTTAAATGTTTACAATGGCATGAAGCAACTCTAATATGTTGCTTTTGTCTCTCTCAAATTGAGTGGTGGAGAACTATTAAATAGACAAATGAACCTTAAGAAAGAATGAATGATCTGTCCTGATAGGTGACACCTGGTTGGGAGCACTAAGGTTTTGTTACTGAGTTCCTACTACAATTAGCAATATGCCTAATGGCAAGATATGACCGCAAATTTAGTATAAAATATTTTAGATTACATACTTTCAAGCTTTTCTTATTCTTAAAATAAAATGTAGTGGAATTGTTTGAAGTGACTCAAACTATCTGAATTGGTAGGATGCATTCATCTATAGTTGCTCTATGACCTTTATTTATATTAGTAGTATTAATGCCATTCTATGTAGCAATATATAGTGGTGATGGTTAGGGGGATGGTGACTATTAGTTGTTCATGTAATTAGGTATTTGGATCCTTGCTTTGATGTGGATCCATTTGTATTGCGTCATTGTGTCCCTTTTCATTCTTTACTGTAGGAAAACCCTAATCTCAAGAGTAGGAACTAAGGCTGGAGCACTCTTGTGGTTTTTCCTTCCATTAGGGTTTTTCACGTACTACTCTTGTCTTGTAGTTTGTTTTCCTGTTTATTTGTGTGGTTTGATTTCTACATGGTATTAGAGCCTAGCAATTGATGCCCAACACCTCTACTTTTTGTCTTGGGAGTTGGCACATTGGTGAGATGCTTTTTCATGGCTATTGATGAGGGGTTGTTTCAGGGTTTTAAGTTAGAGGGAGAAGACTACATGTTGATGTCTATCTTGACATATGCAGATGGTAAGTTATTCTTTGTGAAGGGCACAATAAAGGTGACTACTAATGTTGCAAGGTTATTAGAGTTGTTTGGGAGTTTCTTTGGCCTAGCTAGTAACAAAGATAAGTTCTCTTTTATAACTTTTAGTAGGACAAAGTAGGAGGCTCAATGATGTGTAGAAACCTTAGGTATGCCATTGAGATAGTTGCCACATGTTTTCCTAGGTTTGCTTTTAATGGATAGACTGCTAAAAGTAGAGGAATGGAGCGTTGTGTTTGATAGATTGAGGCAGAGACAGAAGGATAGTGCTCATTTCTAAGAGTTGTCACCTAGTTTTTTTAAATCCATGCCAACTACTATTTCGATTTTTGAGTTGTTGATTTTTGAGATGCCTAGGAAGATGAAGGACAATGTTGATAGGGATTATTTTTGTAGGAGTGGCGAAAATGCAAAGAGGAATGAACTTGGCAAGCTGGAAGGACATTTTGTACACTCCTTTCTAAAGGGGGTTAGGGGTGCTTAACTAAAGAATCATGAACCAAGAATTGCTATCTTAGTGGGTACCAAAGGTGAAGGGGTAGGGTGAGTGGGGAGTCAAGGAGATATAGTGATGGAGGTCTTGCCTTCCTAGTATGGCAAGTTCCTAAATTAGGGAGAAGAATAATGGCAATTAAGGGAGCATTACCTTTATGCAAGGGATTGATCCATTTGATGCCGTTGATTATGCACTTTTTGAGACAAGGCTCGGTAATGGATCTGAGTTGAGCTTTTAGGTTTGATGATTGGATGGGTCAGAGAGGTTCTATCTCATCTTTATCCATGACTATTCCCTCTGTCCTTATGCTATGATCCACATTGGATAATCCACAATGACTTCCTATTAGGAATCCATGTCATATGGCCTTAACAGCAATGTAACATTTAATTTAACTGAACAGAGGGTGAAAGAATTTGTTCAGTTGCAACATGGCTCGAGTATCTTCCATCCTTTGCTAGGAGTGGCAGATAGGTAGGAGTTAGAGAACAGGAGGATGGCTATCAAGGATATTTATAGATCGTGGCATGAGAGCCCATTGGTACTCGATGACATACTAACCTGTGACATAAGGTTATTCTGGAAGGCAAAAATGCTACTCAAGGTGAATATTTTTGCCTAGCTCTTGAACAAGGGGAGACTGATGAAGAAGCATCATAGATAGAGTTTGTTTAGAGGATATATCTTATGTTTGTTACAAGGGTTCAATGGAAAACTATAGCCAACTCTTCTTTAGATGCCCTATTCCTTATATGATGTGGGAGAGGGTTGGAGTAGGATGGGTGGATTCCTCCTCATAATATGTTCTTTGGTCCTAATTGGTGTTTGGAAAGACAGAAAATGGCCTAACAGGGCAAAGCCTTTTTGTGGTTTCATGGGTGTTATGGGTACATAGAAATGGTGTATTGTTTAGAGTGGAGCATGTTTCCGTTGAAGGGGTGGTCTTTGATGCCTCGGTGTCACAAGGCTTTGGGGAAACTTACTGTAACATGGCCTTGGTTTAGTTGTTTAATAAAGTTGTATATAGTCACTAATCTTGAGCGGTTATCCTTTACCCTCTCAACAAAAAGGATCTAGGGCTCCACGTCTTGTTGGGATCTTCCACACATAGTGCATGTTAAGGAATTGGACAAAACAATTGCGACGTATTAAGAGCCTTTGCATATACAGTGAGGGCCGCCATATGTTTAGTCGTGGCCATTGGGATCCATGTTGGTGGTTTCGATATGGGGCGATTCTGTTAGGATCCATGGATGTCGGAATCAAAGTTCTGCTTTGCAGTTCATGCAAATTGCAGGTCGAAGAGTGCAGGTAAGTTGCCTTATGGTGGCCATGTATGGTGCTTGTCACCATCAATGAAGTAATAAGGTTGAAGGTGCCTAATTTATTTGACTTAATTATGTTCACAATTTGTAGATTTTTTCTCTCTTGATGCTTTTTCTTACCTTCTTATATTTTCTAGAGACACGACAAGAGTGGTTAATGAAACACTTTAGATGTGATTAATTTTATTTAGGCGTTGATAACAAATTTGAACTTGAAGCTAACAAATCATTTAGGAGATTGAAAGCCCTTGCCTAACATAGAAAGTGGTAGAAAGAGGTTTCTTAGTTAAACTAATGAATGTTGAGCTAAAGGATTCTAGTATGCTATGGCAAGAGAGAATGATATAGCAACTTGATGTGAGAAATTTGATGAGTGGAGACAACTTGATTATTGGATCTAGACTCTAGCCTAATATATGAGCCTTTCCATTTCCCAACGATGTACATGGTGGAGCTTGGTGAGTCTTCGTCTCTTTGATCGAGCACATCAGTCTTTCCTTCTTCCTGACGAAGTACTGTTTAGCAAGTTAAGGGAGATGTGATCCCTTGAGATGCGCCTCTTAAAGGTCCCTTTTAATGGAACTCATCCGCATTAGCCCATTGCTGCCTTGGATGATCGACCTCATGAGGATCAACAAAATACCATATAGCCGTACTTTAATAAGACTTGACCTAGGACATGCGCATGGAACACACGGGATATTTTTACTCTCTTCAAATTCAAACTTATATACATGCTTCTAGCAGAAATTAGCCTATAGCATAAACTTTGGAAAAATTACTTAAATGCATATGCAACTCAAGCCACAAAAGAAAATGCTAGTTGCAATGATGCCCAGAGAAATGATTGTCAATCCCACTCCCATATCTATCTTTGAATGCAGAGTAAAAGATCTGCACAATTGCATAGCCTCTAGCATCATTATTAGGGTTTAGGAGGTATGGAATATCCTTCATTGCAAATGTGATGGCAAGGTGATAACCCCATCTGTTAATGATGGAAAGGCCAAGTGCACTTATTATTCCTATTGATCCATTCTTGTTTGCATCGTTAGTTTCTTCTGTCCAAAAATACAAGAAAGATCCAACCAAATAGTTTCATAAAATATTCAATACTGTAAACATACTTTGATCGAATTTAATTAGAAGTGTTTGGCCAAAATTTTGTCCAATTCTTTATTTGATAAATTGTGAGCCTCACAAATCTCACTACGGAAATCTAAATGAAATTTACGTCATTAACACCTTATTGCTAATAGAGAATTCACTATTAAGATTAAGCAACCTAAATATGTGAAGTATTTGAATGTTCAGACTAGATCAAAAGTTTTGAATATTTCATCATGTTAAATGTTGAAAAAATATATACCATGTGGGTAGATGCATCATAGCCGAGAAGTTGATACTGGGTAAAGCTTGCTATGAATTCCAACTCCATTTTCAGTGTTGCGATGATTGAAAACAAAGCTAATAGGGGCTTTCTCAATACTAAGAGTGGAGATGATAATCATGAGTACAAATGCACCTACAAGAAAACACAAAGTAAAAATAAGGGGAAAAAGTTTGACTGCTTAATTTTTCTCAAAGAAAAGCTTTGGCTAACATATAGAACTCTGAATGTGGTAACTCATGTCAAAAGGATCCAAACATCGAAGAGTTACATATTTAAGGGTTAGCTTTTTACAAGTAATCATCAAACAATTTGGTTCCAAAATTTGGGACACAATGCACAAGGATATCAAATTAGTGGCAAAATACTATTTAATTACAAATGAAGAAGTTGAAATTTGAGTTAAAATCAAGTCCAAGGAAATTGTAATTTTCCTACTAAGGTTAGTTCCTAGATGGGAATCTTTTTCAAGGGACAGAGAATTCTACAGTTGACCAAACAAAGTTGCCTAGTAATAATGATCAATATCCGCATCGTCTATTGAAATAATAATCATTACTAATCACGGTGATTAGATGTCCTGCATTAGAGGTGATTTTGGGCATCTATTTATTGAGTCTTCCTGTAATTACTTTTCATTTGCAATAGTCTACTTTCAAAGACAATTAATTATAGCTATACGATATCTGCTACTTATGTATGTGTCTCTTGATCCTAGGTTTTGAATAATTAAAAAAAAAAGGTGAAATAATTGGTAGAATTTTAGTGGAGTTGGTGAAAAAATGGGCCAACTTCCATGTCCATAATTGTCAAAAATTCATGAAATTTACCATTAAGTAGATGCATCCTTTGATGGAAAAAAATGCAGCCATCGACGTGGTTGGATTGCCCCTTAATAATATATTCATCGAAGTTTATTGTGCCAATACGAATAACGCATCAATGTTAGAAGTAGAATGAAAGGCATTGTGGTAAGGAATTAAAATGGCCAGCACCATTGCGACGACCCGATACTAGTAGATATTGGATTGTCACAATGGTATCACAACTTATTATACTACTAGATATGAGATGGAGAGATGTAATCTGAATCAAATGAATCACTCATCTTTAACATATGCTAGATTAGACAGATCCTACTCCAGTTCTTCTCGAGACGTTGATTAGAGGGCTTGTATGCATGTGAGCACACGTTAGGGGAGTCACTGTACGTGTAGGGCTGTCAAATGGGTCGGGTCGGGTTGGACCCGACCCGTTTAAACCAAACTTGTTTATAAACGGGTTAGGTCAGGTCCAACCTGTTTATCAAACGAGTCTGCATACTCCAACCCGAACTCGACTCGTTTACGTTCGCCAAACCTGACATGACTCGTTTCCATTTAATAATGAGTTAAACAGGTAAATGTATAGGTTAAATGGGTTAAACGTGGAATTTTTTTTCTCATTAATTGGATTCATTAGATTGAGCAAGTTCGTGAGGATAAACCCGAACCCAACCCATTTAATAAACGAGCTAAATGGGTTTAACCCGTTTAACCTAAGCGGATTCGGGTCAGCTTCGTGTCCATTAATCGGGTCAGACCAGGCATATTCAATTTTTTTTCTTTTGACAACGCTAAGTATGTGTACTCACATACACATAAGGTAAAGTATTGCCTCTTGAAATATTTATCTTCCCTTTTATGTCCAAACACTCTTACTTAAAATGCACGTATGTAGACTAAAAAAATTAACGTCCCTCGACACCAACTACCTTGTAATGCAAGGCCGAGGCTCGATCGTGGGTCCCCTCTACCGTAAATGGGTTATAGTCGATTAATTTTGTTCTTACGTTACGCATTGGCTACGACAGATGTAAATATGGTTAAACACGTCCACGTCCACGTCCAGGGAAATATTTTCACAATGAGAAGTATGAAAATCAAGGTTTTCAGAGGACCATGAGCACAAAAAAACCACCACCAATAATTGTGCGCGGGTGGTTGGTCAGACATCTCCATCTTCCAAACGATTAATATCCTTCCTTCAGCAACCTGCAGGCTCAGATCCATCATACTTTTCTCCCTCAAGTCGAGATCTCCATGCCCATCCAGATGGACAAACCGATAGATCGGTTAAGCTCCAGGCGGGCATATGGGAAATCTCTTGCGGTGTGTTGTGCCACGTTGAACCTAAACGTCAACCTCGACGCAGCGCTTCTGCGATAAGGGATGGATCCGGTGAGAGGAAGCGCCGGAGAGGTCGTAGAAGAGAAGGTGAAGAGTCCCGGAAGGCGATCCCTGCAAGAAAAGAGAGTCCTCCCCTGCAGAGGTCCAGAGATGGATAGCTTCTGTTACGGCAAGGTAAACCATCATATCCTCGATAATATATAATAATATTACCTACCGATGATGGCTCGTCATCTCGTTTCCAATCGGCTTCGTTGTTGCTTTTGTTCCGACCGTTCCCTTGGTATCGAAGTCAAGGATGAGCTGCAGGTCGTTGACGTTGAAAGCACTGCAGTTCGATCAGGAAATCGATGAAACGTTGTGGCGAGATGCGTGGTGGTGTCGACCGTGAGAACCTCGTCGAGGGATGCAACGATGACATGCAGGTGTTGCTTCTCGATTGGAATGGAAATCTGGGGAAACTTGCCAACAGGTTTGTTCGAGTATTTTTTCAATCACCATGTCCTTGATTGGTCGGGGACGGATCTGAAACGGATATCCCAGCATCTCTCTGCTCGTTGAAATCACTGCAATACTTGAATTTGTTAGAAATTAGGAACTTGACAGCATCGGGATCTCCGCAAAAAAGGGTATTACAACTTGGGCTCTCCAACTGCATCAAATTCGTCAGAGTGCCCATTTCCTTGATTGGCAAAGCCCCCGTCATACAAGTGCACGACAGATTCAAGTATCGTAGTGATTTCAACGACCAGAGAGAGATGTCGGAATCTGTTTTAGGCCCATCCCCGGTAAATCAAAGGAGATGGAGATTAGGAAAATAATCGAATAAACTTCTTGGCAAGTTTTTCCAATTTTCTATTCCAATTTGAGTGGCAAGACGTGCATGTTGTTGTTTGCATATACCCAAACGAACTATCGTGGATCGAGCACCGTAATGGGCCAAGGGACCTCGCATGTCTCCGGCAACTCCCAAATCTCAAGTTGCTCGATATCCGATTTTATGATGGGATTGGGGAGGTGGTGCCACCGCAACCGGGGGTTGATGGCGATCAAAGCCATGGATTTAATTATCGTCGTGATCCCTTACCGAAGGTCCAACTCGTTTATTTGCATCATCTGAAATGCCCCGCGAGGATCTCCGATAGGCCCTCGCTGATTTACTTGTGGATCAAATAGTAACGTCCGTCCCTCAAGGAGCTCTCGATCAAAGCCATCCAACTCACAGGACGTGAATATATATATATATATATATATATATATATATATATATATATATATATATTGTCACACGAAAGGCTTAGAATGGGAACGATGAGAGTTTAAAAATAGGATGGCGACTACAAAAATATTTGATGCTGTACCTTATATTTTACTATTTCGATTACTTTTTCTCAATTTTTCCTTTTCCGTCGATGTCGTTCTTGTTCCATGTGCGCCTTATTGTGAAAGCAAGATTGCAATTCAAACTTTTTATCTGCTAGATATTGCTACAGGTGTGTACATGTCACTCGAAATGTATTTCAAATATTGGAAAAAAAAGTTAAATTAAAGAGAAAATACGGCTGCTTCATTCTGCCTGTGAATCTGAGATCTTGACTTCTACGCAAAGTAAACGTAAGAAGAGAAATTTACTAAAATTGTGACTTGATTATATGTCACCTGATATAATGTATGATTGTGAAAGATGATTTTGTTGTTTCATTTAGATCCTTTACAAATCAACTAAAATAATTTCTCGAGGAGCTCTCTATCTTACCATCCAACTCCAAAGAATGTGGAAGTAAGATGCCCATAGGAGTGGTGGGAAGGCTTAGAATGGGAAGACAGAGCTCCTTTGCCAATTGCATCCTTCGTACATTATGGTATGAGTGAGGTTACATCTAATCACACTCTATCATGAACAAACATCAGGGCTTTACCAAAGGACATGGTAATTTAACAAATCTAATGCAGTGGGACTTATTTTTTACATCAAAACTCTCTTACATCCCTGGCAACCATCCCTACACCTATATTGCTCTAAATTCTTCAATCACGGCTATAAAGATAAGGCTAAAATTTTGAAAGAACCATAGAGCCTACCTTTGCTCAAAGATGTTGGCCTGTCCTTTAGTAAAGATCCCAAAGGTGTCATGTTCTTGGTAAACTTGGATATGCTCTTCAAATCCACTCATAAGATGTGGACCTTATTACAAATTATCTATTTCAAAGCATTCGTTCAAGATTTAAGAACCTAGAGTGGTTATGTATCATGCACTCCCTAAGGGATGGTTTACGGTAGGGGTTAACCTCTCTTTTTGGAGGTCAACACCTATTTACCACAAGGGTTAACTCAACCCCTCTTGGGGTCTTTATCCCAGGTTATCCTAAAATCAGATAGGAGGGTTGCCTTAACCTGCTTCCTAACCCTCATTTTCTCTCTCCTTTCACTTGCCCCTTCCGCAATCTAATTTTCTAATTGTGCCCCTCTTCCCTGCTTCCATCTTGCAATGGCGCAACGATTTCAAAGCCCATTTCAATTTTTTTTTATTCTTTGACCAAGCATCACCATTTCTTTTTTTTTTATTTATTTATTATTTAAAACTTGCATCACATAAATTTTGGATTACTTATTCTATTTAAAATTTATGAACTTAAACTTGTAAAATGAATTATGCATGTAGACATGTATGCATTTGTTGTCATCTTCTTGTACCTCTTTGCAATTATAAATTTTTCATAGTTTTCTTTATTTTATAAATTACAATTGTTATTTTTGTACGTAATGATATGTTGCCCTTGATCGACCCCATTTAAATATTTTACTATTAAATATGTTCCCATATTTTACTTATTAACTTAATCTAATTGTTAGATTATTTAAAAAATACAAATTAATTGTATGTGACATTGTCATTATACCTACTAAACACATTATCAAATATAACAAATGAAAATAATGAGATTCCTAAACTTTATTTTTACATAATATCTTTCACTTTAAACTAGTATAAACTTAAAAAAATCCTAAATAATTTACCTATCATTTAAGGGCAAATATGTCTTTTATCACATTATCCTATAGGGTTAAACTAATCCTAAATAACTCACCTTCATTCCCAAGTAAATATCCCTTTTTCACATGACAGGATGATCTCCATTTCTAACCCCTATTCGATAAACACAAATAGGGGTTAACCTTCGTTTGCAAGTAAACAAAAATACAAGTTAACCCCTTTTGTAACTTAGTTAACCCGGGTTAGCTAACTCATACTGTAAACTAATCCTAAGGGAGAAAGAGTAACATGAGGTTGTGATTGACAAAGGTCATTTCTTATGCCTAGAGTATTTGTGTATTCATCGGTTGCCTTCCACGATTATGGTTAGAGGATGCAAAACCCTGAAGGAGCTCAATGTGCACGATGCCATGTTCCTTGCTATGCTAAAACCCAAAAAGGTGGAAATCAAATGCCAAAAGCGGTGGTGAGAAGGCTTAAAATGGAATAAGAGCATTCCATCATCCTACCTCATACCTCGCTAGCTTTTAGTTTTGGGTTATGGGTTGGGTCATGACCCAAACAATAAGATTAATGTGGGTATTAAGTCAACATATGGATCCAACAATTCCAACCCAACCCACCCAAATAACCGAGAATTTCACTATGGGTGGCCCAAGGGTTAGACTCACTCATCTAGCTTGAACAATTGTTGGTTGTGTCATTGATTTTTACCCTCAATGTTATTTTTGACATCAATTATTATTTATTTTATTTCCAACCAATCAATGTAAAAAAAAGGTACAAAGAATATGATATGTTAATTTTTTTTATGACGAGGTTCCCTCTTTGGACATATTTCTTGGGAGATCGCAAGCATCACAACTCCATAGCCTTTAGGAAAATATGATATGTTAATTTTGTTAATAAACATGTGTAAGAAATTTGAGTTTCTTCCCTCCATATCACCCCAAATCAATGACTTAAATAACCTCACTCGATCTAATTTGATTGAATCATAAGTTATCATTTTATCAATCTGAATCGAAAATAGTCCAAATCAAATAACTAGAATCCACCTAATCTGATTGCACGCACACTCCTATTTGTGGGTATATACCAATTGGGTGTGCTCCTCCCTTCCAAGATCTTGGGAAGCGCAGAAGCTCACCTTTTAATGAACGGTGGAGAAATGAGTCCAGCACCTGTATATCTATGAGGATCCTCGTAGCTTTTGTGGATGAGGGTATTGACCCACAGGAGTTAAATAGAGTGACTCTGGAGTTGAGAATACAGAGCTATTTGTAATAATGATGAAAGTTTTACTATGTTTAAGGATCATATATATCCACGACTTCAAAGAGAGTGATGATACATGATATTGATTGAATATTGTATCAATTCAATTCAATTTGGAAGTGGATCAAAGGAATCCCCTTACATATAAGGAAATGGGAGGATTTTTTGGGTTCTCTTTAGTAATTCAAGGGCTTCTTTTGAGGTTCTTTATAAAAATATTATTAGAAATTTTCAATATTACATAATCACTATTCTACCGTAAATTAACTTAATATAATTTTCTATTTCAACTAAAAATGTAAAACATTGTTGTCTTAGCTTGTAGATTGTATCATGAACCTCACAAAAATGTAAAATGTTATTGCGTGAATAATCTCTATCTCTACCACTTCATCGGACTCAAAGATTTCAATAAACCTATCCAATGGCTTCGAAGGAGGCCTTTCACCATTTTTCCACCTTTTATTGTATTTTTATTTTCTTGGCCATTTAGATGTGACTAATGTCTAATTGAATGGCATTGTTAACAAAAAAAAAAAAAAAAAAAGAACATATTTGCAAGGGCATACATTTAAACATGAAGTTTATAGTAGCATTGAGAAAATTTTGAAGGTAATTATGTAAAGCCCCTTTTTTAGCCCTAAGGTCCAGGAATCATTCTAAAATAAAGGGTAGAAGGCAGATAAGTTGTGTCCACCTTAAAAAAACACAAAAACCAATGAGAAGACTTCAAAACACCTAGCTTTTAAAAACAAAGTAAAAGGGTACCAATTGATCAAAGGAGACCACAGAAACAACTTCAATGTTAAGGTGCATAGTGGACAATACACTAATCTTTTTCGCAAGACCTTAAAGAGAAGCCAATTTAATCAAGAAAATGTTGCAAGTCCTAAAGATTATTTGAAGAAGAATTATATGTAAGGGAGTCTTTAAGAAATGTTTTTGAGGAAATGTACAAAAATATATCACGTGACATCTTTTGCAATGTATAGATGTGATGCATTGGAGTAAAATAATTTTACACTGATGTCAAATAATTCTAAATGATCTTGCACTGGCATAAAATAGTTATAAAGTAATTTTACATCAATATAAAATAATTTATACTTCCTTACGTTACAAAACACGTCAACATTTGAATTTGTGTACGTGTACCATTTTTTTGTTAAATAATTAAATTTTCATTCTTTCTTTTATTTTCATTCTTTCCTTCCAAATGAATCAAAGAGTTGTAGCTATTGTTATACGTAAAGCAAAAGGCAATTCTATTGCAATGACTAAGTATTCTATGCTTTTCATACCATTTCTCTGAGAAATGCGATGTACTTTGAAGTTCTAGGACTTGCAAAGTTTTTGTCGTACAAAAAATTAAATGAGATATTTGATGTCCTCCACTCTTTCATAAAGACAACACAAATTTGCCAAGGATCAACCTCATTGACCAAGGTTGCGTAAAGTATGTAGCTTATCTATAATTAAAAGCCAAAGAAAAAGAAATGATCAGATTCTAGGACAAAAGAACTTGCTCCATAATAAATTTACATAGAAGGATTCTAAACACCCAAATGCTAGGAGCTTATAGTCCTTATTTGTTGAGTAAGACTTTTTTGACAACAATGTAACAGAAGCATGTCATGAGAGTTTGTGGGATTTAAGCATTTCCGAACCAATTGCTTTTCGCTCTAATTTTTCACATAAAAAAGAGTGCCCAAAACTCCAAACAAGAATGTTATTTGGATGGTAGAATTCGATGTTTAGAATCTTGATAACTTTCCAAGAAAAGATAGCAAGAGTAACAGTAATTATTCTCTTATTTGAAGAATAAGAAAAGTTTTAAACCTTAGTCCTTTAGATAGGAGTCTGCCTATTCAACCGCAAAAGCACTCAAGTGAAGTATAACAACAATTGATGTCGATGCCCATAAGATGGTACACCACATGGCTGATAATGTTTTGATTCCCAAAGTGCAAGCTGCATATATATCTACTAGTTCAGTCATGTTCCTTTTGCCATCTTCTTTTTCCAACCGAAATTACAAGCATAGATTTCTTCTGATACAGGATGCTATCTACCTATCATCGTATTGAACACAGATACACATACCATATCCTAGAATCATGAAAGGGCTAGGGAGAGAAATACACAGATTGTTGAAAAGAATGACTTGAGTATTGCCCACTTGCTGATAATTAAGGCAGTTGAAAAATATATTTCCCACATAAGCATCTAAATTTTTTACAGGGCCCTTGAACCAATGCCTTGCACTCACGATCCAAGAGGACACCACAAGGATGAAGAGACCACCAACAGCCACCGGAGTGTAGTTTAAGGTGTCCTTTGTGATGGGGTAAGCAACAGGGAGTGAGAAGAGAACTGTGACTGTTGCCACCCAGACGACAGCAATCCAGCCAACTAAAATTCCATAGCTGTCGAGATTGTACGGACCAGGAACAAATGTTTTGCGTGCCAATGTCACCCGGAAGAAGATGGGAAGGGCGTAGGCTATATAAAGTCCAATTGTAGCTATTGAAGCCATAGCTTGGAAGGCGACCAAGCTTCCTAGAGACTGCAAGAAATGAAACCATAGCATATGATAAAATCAGTATCTGCATTTATATATGGAGGACAATGCAACTTGGAAAAAAGGAATGTTCAATTGCAAACTTTATTTTACGTGAGTGAATTTGAAGATCACAAATAAGTCGATTTAAGGAAAAGGCTAAGGTACTTGCAACTTGCTAGACCCATGAAACTATAAGATCTAACAAATTAACGTAAAAAGGAAACTGAAAGTTGAACTTTTGCTAACAGCAAAAAAGGTCTTTTGCTAAAGGAAAATCTTGATCATCAATGCCTAAAAAGGTGTTTGGTTTCCATGCCTTCCCATATCCTGCATATCCCACATTTTAGACCAAATGTCTTCTTATCTTGACATCCAGATCTGAAGTCAATGGACAGTCCATTTTGAGACCACATTATCAATTTCAGTGATTTCAATGACAACATGTAGGATGGAGGATGTAATAATGGAATCTAGGTTCCTCCTATTAGATAGGGTTCTCAACCACCAAAAACGGTGGTCGATCTTGTTTATTTATAGAACGAAGTACAATAATGGTTGTTACAAAGATACTCTGAGATTCTTGGATTTTGTTACATGCGATTCCTGAATTGTTACACGAGATTTGCTCAAGTTTGTTTTTGACCAAGGTTTTGATTTACACAAATGTCTTCCACTGGTTCTTTTGTTTGTTACATGAATATCATCTAATATCCCCCCACAATCGGCAAAACTACGTGATGATTGATTGTTGAAGACAAAGCTTTTGTCTGACTGAATGAAATGAAGTCTTTGGAAGAGATTTTGTCATAATATCTGCAAGTTGATCTTTGGTTGAGATAAACTTCACTTATAAGTGGCCATTTGTAACTTGCTCACACATGAAGTGATAGTCAATCTCAATGTATTCGATACGAGCATGAAAAACTGGATTCACAGATAGATAAGTGGCATCAATATTTTTTTTGAAAAGTAAAAGGACAGTTATCCGAATGATAACCACCTGAATTCATTCCATCAAACCACCAAAATAATCACATCATCGGTTACAAAGAGGACTCCCACAAGACCACCTGGGAGGAGATGGACGAGAAGAAATTCTCCACACAAGGTTTGTCTCCCCTGAACACCACACCCTTCCTTCCCAACCATATACCTCACAACACCGCCAACACCTTGGCTCTGTCCCTCTTAGACCGAAAAATGCTCGCTCCATCACGGATGCTTCCTCTCTGGAACAATGACCAAAAACTGACCATGTCTTGTTGGTCTATCTAGCTGAGGCCCATTCTTCTCTAGATCTGCTCAACAAATGGACACTGGAATAAGAGGTGTTGTACGCCTTCATCTGCCTCACCACAAAGAGAACACCCCATGTCATCTGTCTGGGACCATCTCACCCTCCATACCTTCGTGACAATCCTTCCCCTCCGCAATGGCCAAGAGAAGATCTTGACTTTGAGAGGGCACTCCGCCAACCATAGCAGTCCACAGTCTCTGGAGAGATCTAAATCCACGTTCTACAAGATAGAACCAAGCCTACAAAACACCTTTGCAACAGTAAAATCTCCATCATCCCAACCATAGGTGTCTCTCCCCACGTCTAGAGCCTAGCCTTCCAGCTCTTGAAGCATCTGCTGAAACTCTGCAAATATTTGGTTCGAGAGTCTCCCTAAAAAGGACGGACACCACGTTCCATCCCAACAACTACCAACTATAGCAGTCGGGTCCACTGCCCTCCCGAAGAGACGAAGAAACTTGTCGTTGAGGCTATCCCTAACCCCCTACCAATCATCAAACCAGAATTGGAATGCATCACCTTCCCCACGAATAGGTGAGAAGAAAGATCGCACCCTCAGTACCACCGCCACCAAACCTCTGAGGAAGTGGGACACCCTCGTAGGAGGAGCCTCCAACGGTCCTCAGGAGTGAAATGACCCATAACACTGTCACAGGATGTCACAAAAAAAACCTTGCTCCTACCCCACCAACCTCACAATCCACTTTGCAAGAAGCTCAAATTAACCTTCCCCACATCTCTAACACCCAGCCCCCCTTCCTGCTACGGCCGACACACCTCCCAAGCCACTAGTCTCGTCCCCTTCCTCGCCGACTCCATATTAGACCAAAAGAAATCTCTCATCAACCCTATGATCTTTTCTACCTAATGTGACACCTCGAACACAAACAATAAGTATGTTGGAACTGAAGACAAAACTACCTTCACCAATGTCAACCTCCCCCCCTGATAGCAACTCAGATGACTAGCCCGCCAGCCTCCTCTCGATTCTCTCCAGCAGCGAAATCCAATTTTGAAACCTAAGGCGACGATCTAATAATGGTAGCCCTAGGTACACCAAGGGAAGTTCACCCACCCTAGTCCTAAGAGCATCAGCAACCGCCTCCACCTCCTCGCCTGCCATGTTCAGCGAAATAAAATTTGATTTTTGATAATTAATCCGTAGTCCCGATGCTTCTCTAAAGAGCTCCAATAGTATCCTCATCCGTCTTGCCTCTAAAACAGACCCCTCAACCAGAAATAACGTCTCATCTGCATACTGTAACACCGGGACCTCTCTCCCAGCATCAGCCCCAAATCCTCTAATCAACTCCCCAGCACAAGGCTTGTTCATCACCCTTGCAAGGGCATCTGCGGCCAACACAAAAAACATTCCCCCTCCTAGGTTGCACCCACCCTCCCACAGGATTTCCATTAATCAAGATCGAAAAAGAAGTCGTAGTCACACACTTCTTCATCCAGTCAATCTAGGTCTGAAGAAAACCCATCTTCACCAAGGAAGCCCAAAGAAAATCCCACTGCACAGAGTTGTAGGCTTTGCTGAAGTCAACCTTCCACAAGAAGGCCTTCCTCTTCTCCCTCCTCCAAGTAGCAAGAGCCTCCATGGCAACCACAAAGCCATCCAGAATTTCCCTCCCTAAAACAAAGGTCGTCTGCACTGGCAAAATAAGATCATCTAGAAGGACATAAAGTCTATTTGACAGGATCTTGGCGACAATAACATAAATCGCATTCGACAGGGCAAAAGGCCGGAAGTCCTCGTCAATATTAACACACCAAAGAACAGGTGATGAGGATGTGGGGACACGTAGATTAGTAAGGACTGCAACCACATAAATTTTGCCGAAGCACTTGCAAGTGCCTTATATTCTAACTCGGTGAGGAGCGAGACACTGTTTGTTACATGAATATCGTCTAATACCTCCAAAGTGTCATTCATATTTCTAATACTTCCACTTGGACCAGCTTCTGTCTTTCCATGTTCCATGATATATAGCTGCAACTCACCTACCCATGGGAATCCATATTTCCCCACCTTTCTCGCTGGGAAAAGCCCTCCGTTCTATGAATGCAAAGGAACATGAGGAGCTGTTGGTGCCAACACTAAACCTTGTAGTTGATCAGAAAACATGTAACGGAGGCATTATTTCTAGAGCAAGCTCACTGCAGGTTGGGAAGGTGGAATTTTTTTATTTTTGAAAGAAGGGAAGGTGGAACTTTGAACTGGACTTTAATTTTGAGAATGACAACCTTCGCTATTTAGATACAACTGTCACCACAAATTATGGCAGTGAGGAACCACTCTATGAGCCAACAAGGATTTGATAAAAGCAAGGAAGTACTCACTGCCAAAAACAATATGGCCAGACGATACCACTCCAACAGCCTTCTGAGCAGGGAAGAATCCAAAATCTTTCACAGTGAGGACAACATCAAGCAAATGGTTGAATGTTGAACTATAAATAATTTTCAACCTTAGATTTCATCCAACTATGCAGGGGAAATTGTAAAAGACAAATTCGGCTTACAAGACAAAGTTTCCAATGGTAGGTTGTAAAAAAGATAAACCATTAATTATCTCTTTGAGAAAATCATATTCTAATAACTCAGAATTGTTTGGATGGAAAAGAAGGATAATTAGATGCCTAGGAAGAACTCTATCTAGAAATAGGACCAAATAAGGTCTAGAGTAGAGTTAGGACATTGGAATTTTAAATAATAGTAAGTGGACTAAATAGGAATGAAGTAGATTTATTATATTCTTTGTTGCTTTTATACAATACCCTCTTAGTCATTAAAATTTCAATGATGGCAATGTGCAAGATGCAAAAGATAAGCGTATAGTTTTGCAAAATTTAGTGGGGCTAGAAATGAAATTGTGATGATGGGAGCCGGGGTAGAAATGGCTGATATTTTAGTAGGTCAATTAATGCCTAAGGGAACCCAAAGAGAGGGAAAGAAAATGGAAATGAAGGAAATCCAGAATAAAAGTTGCAAGCACTAAACTAGAGGCAGTGAGTCTAGTGTATATGTTGATTCCAATTTTCAGAAAAATTTTCTGGAAAAGAAAGCAGTACAGAAATAGATGACTTGACAAAGATAGGGTAAGGAATTATATCCTTGAGACAATGATGCCCTTGAAGACAATCACATTCAAGTCCAAAGATTTTCCACATGCAACATGAGGGGGCATAGAAAACATATTAAAGAAGATATTTTTGTAAAATGCCATTCAAGACCGATAAAACCAATTGATCAGTCCAAGTTTCCACTTAGTCAAAGTTCAAAGAAGGGTAAAATTGATACCGTCAGTGCCATGCAGAATGATATGCAGACACAGAGCCAAACTGCGTTTATGGGGACCTCCTGTTTGTTCACTTTATGCCATAAAAACGAAAAGGGCATTGCTCCATCTCTAGAGAAGGCATAGGCCATCCTAAAGTCAAACAAAAACAGACTAAATTCTAGGGCACGATGTGCTTATAAATAAAATCAAGAATAGCTTGCTCATAATTGCAACTTTGACAGAAATTCCAAATAAATCAATAGAGTTTTATTTTGCCATCTCTACTCCATAGAATGGAGTACCTTAGTTCATTGACTACAGCACCTTGTTTTTTCCCTGAAATTCCCTTCTTTGCTCTCTCAAAATTAAGCCCCTCTTTTACAAGTTTTAGCTCTCTCCTCATTTTAACTAGCCTCTTGCAGTTTCAAGAAGGATAAAATTTTCAAATACAATGGACGACTTCTGAAAAGTAAGTGTAGCAGTGGGATCAAGATGTTATAAATGCTAGAAACTAAAGCCTA
This sequence comes from Thalassia testudinum, assembly GCA_037157565.1. Taxonomy (NCBI): domain Eukaryota; kingdom Viridiplantae; phylum Streptophyta; class Magnoliopsida; order Alismatales; family Hydrocharitaceae; genus Thalassia; species Thalassia testudinum. Next base: position 44,501,229 of record JAZHRO010000030.1, read on the forward strand.
AAGTTCTTATATTTCGTTTCATCCCGTATCCAGGGCTCTTATCAAATAACTATAAAATAAAAAACATCAAAATCCTTCTAATTCTAACTAAAACAAATAAAAAATGGCAACACATGGTTTTACCTTGAATTACTTGTTACTGAACTCATGCCACAGAAAAATATGGCCACAGCGACAACACCCAAACAAATGATTCCTCCAACTCCATTTCCGTATCTATTTTTGAATGCCAAGTAAAAGACTTCTGCCATTGCATATCCTCCGGCATCATTATTTTCACTCAAGAGGTCAGGAATATTTGTCACTGCAAATGTAATGCCAAGTAGGTAACCCCACCCAACGATGATAGAGATGGCAATGGAACTTATAATTCCTTTGGGTCCATTCTTGTCTGCACTGTTAGTTTCCTCAGTCTGGAAAATTTGCAAAAAAATTATATATGGGCACCATAATCATCACAGTATGCCAGGTAATTGGATAAAGAAAATTAGTTGTTGCAGCTTCAGCCCTCAGAAAAGTAAAAAAAAAATCTCTAGTGTTATTTTACTGCAATTAGACCCCATTGGTTACTAGAATGAAGATGGAAGGAAAGCAAGTAACCGCAAGTATCCATGCTTGGTAAGCAAGAAAACAACTTCTCTCAGGAAAGTTATTCTAAGATAGTATGTACTTGATGAAAACAAACAAAATATTTGAAATAAGCTTTTCCTTCTTCATCCATGGATAACATTTTACATTCTTCAACCCTCAATCATACTTCAATAGATATTCAAGCACTTGAATAAGCACACCAACAGCTTTCAGAAGAAGAGAGAACACACTAACCATGTGGGCAGGCGCATCATAGCCAGTAAATGTATACTGGCTCATTAAGAGACCCAAAACAAATATGTAAAGTTTGCTATGAATTCCGGCATCATTTTCGCTATTGAAGTGAGTAAAGACAAACTTGGTACTTGCCCTCTCAGGAGTGACAGCGGGGATGAGAATCATAAGTACAAATACACCTATAACCAGAAGACTAGCTGGGTATCAATCCAGCATCTCACAGAAACTCTATAAGCTGAAATTGAGTAAAATAAATAAACTATTATACCTAAAATATTCCATGCAGCAGCAAGTTGGCCAAACAAAGATAGCCAGGAAATGGGAAGACTATTCAAAATTGCATGAAGAAGCAAAATTCCTCCATGCAGCAATACAATGATGTACTTAGAAGCCCTGTAACCTCCACCATTGTTGCCTCCTGTACTAAGTAAAATAATTACTTCTAGTAACTGTGCAAGGGAGAAGTCTATACTGGTTGTGGCAACCCACTGCAAAATGAAAAAACCTCTACATCTCCAGCGAAATCATGGGCTCTAGAAGAAATCTGACAGATCTGTGGATTAGAATACCTGGGCAACAATGTTAAACCTGCAACATTAAAACAAAACAAAATCATCACTCCTTAAGGTCAGGCAACTTATGTGTAAGCTACACTTTTTTGACAACTGTGCTGCTTGCAATCCAGAATAATTAACTGATAAATTCTTCTCAATAGGTATAAAAAAAGCACCAGTTTCAGATTACAAAAACGAGTGCTACTAGGAGAAACTTGAGGCATTCACTTCTACCAGAAAATGAAAGATTAAATAGACCAAAGAGTGAGAATATAGAGAACTGTTCGACCTCAGCACATGCAGACTATTACCATGAGCCATGTGCATGCTTTACAGGACTGGATGAGTTTAATAATGACTATGACCCCAAATTCATGTCCACCTGCCTACTAAAAGAGTAGTGGTTAGGAAACTAATCGGTCATGACTGGAAATGACAAGGTTCTAATCCTATTAAGTATTGAAGCCAGCTTCTCATGTATCATATGCATAACAAACATTTAATGATAAAAAGCTCCTTATTAAACCTTACATGGTTATTGACAAGTGAGTAAAAATAAGCAAGGATGACAAGATATCAGAATTCTCCTTTGAAATGATTGGAGTCTGCTTGTGCAACAGAGAAGAACCCAATAAAAAGGCATAGGCAACTCTTAGAAGGTGCAGCATGATCTAAGCATCCACATGCAGAAGCACCTGTCTTTTCCTGATCCCCCCCCAACAACAACCAATACATTCGATAATAAGCCAATATTGGCATTTGCATTGGCAATTTCTCATGTAAAATGTCAATTCCAGTTCTTCAAATACCTTAGTATCCTGGTCCCAAATTTTATTGTCAGGGAATCCAAGCTCAAGATCAACTGGCTTGTGTGGAAAGACCCAATTGCTAACTTATCACTTAGTTTCTATGCCTTTACAGTTGGGTTTACTTCCTTGGCATTTGTGAACTTTGAATTCTGATAAGCTTTTGACAATCTTGGACACATTTTAGCACGAGGCAAAGATTACCAAAAAAAAAAACCTCTAGTGGTTAAGAACTTGCCAAACCTCATAAGAACTATGCAATTCAGGTATTCAACTACAAATTTAAAGGAAAATGGCAATCCTTTAATGCAAGAAGCAACCTTGTTCTTTTTTTTTGTGAAGAGTTTAACGCAAGAACTGTGCACAAAAATTTAAGCCAACTTCTGTTTGATTTGTCTGAATAGATGCTTTCTGAGGTTTTCAATGGGACAACTAATATCCTGTCCAAGTAAAGCCTAACGTGGTGGTGGGGATCAATTGAAGTGTGTTAAATGACAACGTTTTTTACCTGAAGAAAATTTTTCCAAATGCCAAAATTAACTACTACCTTTGTAGTTACAAGGTATCCCATTAAAAATCAGTTGAAAATAACAGTGGAATTTTCCGTCCTAATTCAACACTTACCAAAAGAAGCGACTTAAATCTCTCACTGGAAACTACCTAGAAAATGCACAAGCACCCTTCAACTGTAGATATTTGCAAAAAGTAATAAGTCCCACTATCCATAAGGGTTGCACCAATCATCACTTGGCAAAAGCAAAGGTCAAAATGCACCTCAATCGTCCTAGAAATGTAGTTAGCCTCCCTTCCCTCTTCCTTCTCCACATCACCATCATGACTGTATAATTCTTTTAGGAACTTGCAAATTGCCCAACTTTTGAGCTATATTCATTCACTTTTAAAAACTTATATTCTAAATAGGTTACTATGGGATCATGGCATCATGATCCATGAGATGCTTGGATGGAGCAATCACCCTTAAACTAAGATCAGACCCATTTATAGTTTTAAGGGCAGACTTTACCCACCAAGACTATTAAGAATTTATTACTCACCTAACACATGTAACACTTGGATGTCTAGGGTTATATAGTTGTCATATTCCCAGAAGATTTCTTGGGTTGAACAATCACTTTTAGGTTATCAGACACTTTTCCTTTTTTTTCCATTGATTGCTGAAAATATAAGCCAATTTAACCCAAAATTGCCATCAAGACAATTCATTAATCTGCCGTGTCCCTGTGAACAATCTCTTAATGGAACTTGTGGACCCATATGTCTAGCTCGGGGGAAAACACAAACAACTGGTGGAGGGGGGAAAAAGAGTCCAAGAATTAAAGGCAACTGATGAGATCATCATGTGTGCTCATGCATAAGCATCAATCATTTCCTTGGTAGTTGCTCCATCGATTTGTAGGAGCCACGTCAAGTTGCAACCATCTTCAATTTTTAATGCTGCCAATGGAAATTCATTTCCACTCCAAAAAATGAGAGAAAATACATACACAGAAGACATTAAGATGCCACTCATCATGTCTATTTCCCATATTGAAACTTAAAAGCACACAATTCCCCTGTAAAGAAAGAGGGCACTTCTCAGTATTCTGCATTGAGACAATGCCAGCAGGTACTCATCCTATCCAATAGCCAGATGGAAACCAGGTATATATACTTTTTTTGAGTTTCAGAACCAGGATCTTTTCCTCAACTGGAAGAATGCAAATGTATACTTCTGTTTGTACTCCTACATACCCCCACTAAACTTCTGAAACCATATATATATATATATATATATATATATATATATATATATATATATATATATATATATATATCCAACCAAATGAATAGGTGCAAAGAAAAGAAAGGCAAGAAAAAGAAGGCAGCTCTTTCCGAATTGCCTCTTGTTATAAGCATGTCAAAAACCTACCAGCAATATCTTCTCAAGAGAGGCAAGTTCTGTTGAATTCAAGACGCATGACCAAACATGTATACTTGGTGTTTGCTAAGTAGGTTTCTGGAATAAGTAAAGGAATATGGAAGGAATGGAATAAAATGGTGGAATAAGTAGGTTTTTACATTTGGAAGTTTAAGCAAGTTAAACTTATTTCACTGAGAGGGAGTACAATAAGCTTGCACCGGGTCAAGTTCTCCTGACCCGACACAAATAGGTCACGGGTTAAGTGGTGAACAAACACGAGTTAAGTGCCTTAACCCGCCCACTAAACATAAGGGTGGATCAGGTGTACCATCCAGTGATCCAGGAAGCGAAGGGCGCCCAGTCCTTCCCGGACAGCCTGGCGCTCCAGTAGTAGAGCCCGCCGGAGGTCGGGTACGACGAGCAGATCTCCGCCATGGACGCCCCCACGAACATGGTGAAGAGCCCCGCCAGCAGCCACCCGAACGTCATCGCCACCGAACCCCCGAACCTCAACCCCGTGTTGTAGAGCGTCGTCACCCCCGTCAGGATCGAGATGATCAAGAACGAGAAGGCGAAGTTCGACACCACCCTGCCAGGTCAATACGTGTACAACACAAAATTAAAGCTCAAAACCACGAGCACCAAGCAGCAATTTGTTGTACCCAAGAGGAGAGCCATACGTGAGGTCACGCTTGAGCTCCTACTTGTACCCGAGCTGGTGCAGCCGCGCGTGGCCCGAATCCATCGTGGGTTCCTCGCCATTCGCGCGTGGTGATGATGGGTTCTCCTCATCTGCCTTCTGGGACATGTCTTCCTACGAGAATTGGTGCAAAGAGATCCGAAAGTTCGCACCTTTGTGGAAGGAGGCCAGAGCTGAGCGTATGTGTGTGTGTGTGTCTCATGCAAAGAGAACGGATTTGCTGTGGCTGCGAGAGCGCTCGCTCTGTTGGGTTCTTCTCCGTTTCCACAATATCTACGTGTCAATACTTCTAATTCCGTCCGCATCCTTTGGATTCGTCGTGGTGGGAGATTCGTTCAGAGGCATCTGCCAACGGGGCAGACCCCACCATTATTGATCCTCTCTTGCTGAACGTGACCACTGACCAGAGGGGGTAAAAAAAAAGAAAGGAAAATAAAAAATTGACAACGCTGGAGAAGGACCCTTGTCTGCTAAAGATTCTCGTCGGGAGTCCAATTTCTTAATTTTGCACGGTCGAGGTCTGTCAGGTCAGAAAAGTTTAAATCCCGGAAAAGTTTAAATCCCGTATTATTGTTAATTAAGAATTAACAATAATTATTCTCTTATTTGAAGAATAAGGTAAGTTTTAAACCTTAGTCGTTTAGATAGGAGTCCACCTATACAACCCCGAAAGCACTCAAGTGAAGTATAACAACAATTGATTTCGATGCCCATAAGATGGTACACCACATGGCTGAAAATGTTTTGATTCCCACAGTGCGTGCTGCATATATGTCAACTAGTTTAATCATGTTCCTTTTGCCATCTTCTTCTTTTTTCAACCGAAATTACAAGCAATGATTTTCTTCTGATACAGGATGCTATCTACCTATCATTATATGGAACACATATACACATACCATATCCGAGAATCATGAAATGGCTTGTGAGAGAAAAACAGTGATTGTTGAAAAGAATGACTTGAGTATTGCCCATTTGCTGATAATTAAGGCAGTTGAAAAATATATTTCCCACTTAAGCATCTAAATTTTTTACAGGGCCCTTGAACCAATGCCTTGCACTCAAGATCCAAGAGGACACTACAAGGATGAAGAGACCAACAACAGCCACCGGAGTGTAGTTTAAGGTGTCCTTTGTGATGGGGTAAGCAACAGGGAGTGAGAAGAGCACTGTGATTGTTGCCACCCAGAGAACAGCAATCCAGCCAACTAAAATTCCATAGCTGCCGAGGTTGTACGGACCAGGAACAAATGTTTTGCGCGCCAATGTAACCCGGAAGAAGATGGGCAGGGCGTAGGCTATGTAAAGTCCAATTGTAGCTATTGAAACCATAGCTTGGAAGGCCACCAGGCTTCCCAGAGACTGCAAGAAATGAAACCATAGCATATGATAAAATCAGTATCTGCATTAATTTATGGAGAACAATGCAACTTGGAAAAAGGGAATGTTTAATTGCAAACTTTATTTAATGCCAGTGAATTTGAAAGATCACAAATAACTCAATTTAAGGAAAAGGTTAAGGTACTTGCTGCTTACTAGAGCCATGAAACTACAAGATCTTATATGCTAACATAAAAAGGAAACTGAAAGTTGAGCTTTTGCCAACAGCAAAAAAGGTCTTTTGCTAATGGAAAATCTTGATTTCCATGCCTTCCCATATCCTGCATATCCCACATTTGAGATCAAATGTCTTCTTAGCTTGACATCCAGATTTGAAGTCAATGGAAAGTCCATTTTTAGACCACGTTGTCAATTTCAGTGATTTCAGTGACAGCAAGCAGGATGGAGGATGTAATAATGGAATCTAGGTTCCTCCAAACTCATTCATATTTCTGATGCTTCCCCTTGAACCAGATTGTGTCTTTCCATGATATATAGCTGCAACTCACCTACCCATGGGAATCCATATTTCCCCACATTTCGCGCTGGGAAAAGCCCCCTTTCTATGATTGCAGAGGAAAAAGGTCAATTTAACAATTCCAGATAGTGATTGTTGAGCTGCATCACATTGCTAATGGCAAGGTGGATCGAGGATACGCTATTACAAACTCTAGTATATATGAGGAACTGCCAGTGCCAACACTGAACCTTGTAGTTGATCAGAAAACATGCAAGGGCGGCATTATTTCTGGAGTAAGTTCACAGGTTGGGAACGTGGACTTTTTTTTTTTTTTTTTTGAAAGAAGGGAAGGTGGAACTTTGAACTGGGCTTTAATTTTGAGATCGACATTTGGATGCAACTGTCACGGCAAATTATGGCAGTGAGGAACCACTCCACGAGCCAGCAAGGATTTGATAAAAGCAAGTACTCACTGCAAAAACAATATGGCCAGGTGATACCACTCCACCAGCCTTTTGAGCAGGGAAGAATCCAAAATCTTTCATTAGTGAGGGCAACATCAAGCAAATGGTTGAATGTTGTGCTAGATGGTGATGTTATGTCTTGTTTATTTTATGTTTCTTTATTTTTTATGGATTATGGTGTTATTTTCCCACACCTCTTCTCTTTATAAAGAGGTGTAGAGCTTCTAGAATGAAGTTAACAGATTCTATTCTCCCATTTGATATCAGAGCATCGATCCTAGACCATGGCTCTAGGTATCCCACCTCCACGGCCTCCGAAACCCTACCACCAAACCTGTTTCTCCTCTCTGTCCCTGATTGGTGGCGGTTCTCCTCCTTCACCAGCAGCACATGTGCACTGCGGCACACCTGAGGGCGGTGTCTGACGGACGACGCGCGTCTGAGGGCGGCTCGTCAAGGTGTTGGGCGGCATTCGAGGGTAGCGCATGCCCTAATCTGTGCATGGCGACCCATCTGAGGGTTGTCTAAGGGCGCCTCAATCAGCACAAGCAACGTCAGAGCGCGGCAGCAGCGACACAGCGCTGGCTACAGTAGCATGAAGGTGTCAAAGCGCCGTGAGCGTCGGTGTAAAGCTGTTTACAGTGGCAAACAACGGCCTGAGGCAGCGTGCAATGACTGTACTGCACGTGTGAGGGATTGGTAGTCCCTTTCTAGGGCTACTTCCCTCCATATCACAGGGAAAGAGACACCTAGGTCCCCTTCGGGTCATCTTGAGTGTTCTCCTCGCACCCGAGTTAGGCCAACGCTCGTCTGAAGGGGCTTTCCGCGAAGTTACAAGTCTACATTCATCTAACTTTAGATATATTGATTATTTCCTAGATCTATGGTTTGATTTTGGGGTGTATATTCCCCTTGGTTAGGGTGTGTATTCCTCTTTTTGGATGACTCTTGGGGTGTGTATTCCCCTGTGATATTGTGTGTGGATTACGGGGTTTGTATTCCCCGAACATTGATGTTTAATGCAAAAATTTAGATATGTGTCCTTGTTTCTCTGGATATGGTCTTTTTGACATAGATGGCAAAGTATGTGAGTATGGTGCATCAGGAGCAGTACGGAGCGACCATGGAGCAGGGTGGCTGATCGACTCTGGTACATCACAGCATCTGTGCGGTGATCAGACCTATTTCTGCTCGCTACAGTCTGTTCCTCTAGGGAGGACTATACAGGTAGCTGATAGTAGATACACCATAGTTCTGTGGCCCCCAGTTTGCAACTATCTAGCGCATTGCATGTGCCAAAATTCCCGCTTAGCTTATTGTTCATGAGTAGAATCATGAAGGATCTCAACTGCAAAGTGATCTTCGATGATGTCAGATGCGTTGTCCAGGACAAGCTCACCGGGAGGATTGTTGTTAGAGATACAGAAGAGAATGGCGTTTACCGCATGGGGTAAGAGTCATTTGCAGGAGTTACTCGGTACAATAGCGAGAGTGTCCTATAGTGGCATGTTCATCTTAGCCACTTGTCTCTGGATCACCTCAGGAGGGTGATATCCCATATTTCCCCAGCTGCTACCATACAATGTGATGTTTGTCAATTGGATAAGTACCATCGGTCTTCTTTTCCAACTAGCACCTCTCCTGGATCTTCAGCATTATTTCAGTTGCTGCATATAGACGTATAGGGACCAAGCAAAGTCCCAAACCGGATGGGACACCGGTACTACCTGGTTGTCGTAGATGATTTCTCTAGAACCACGTGGGTGTTCTTGTTGAAGAGCAAGGCAAAGGTTGGAGGATACATAAAGACTCTTCTTCTGGAGATCAGCATAGAGTATTCAACAACAACAAAGATGGTGCAGACTGATAATGCCCTCGAGTTCTGCACTACTAGACTTAAGGAGTTCTACAAGACCCATGGGATTGTCCACCAGACCACCTGCCCTTACTTCACAGCAGAACGGAGTCGCAATGTGGAAGCACAAATACTTGTTAGATGTTTCCCGTACACTATTGATTCATCACAATGTGCTGCAAAGATACTGGGGGAATGCAGTTTTAACAGCGACTTATCTCATCAACAGGATGCCTAGCTCAGTTCTTCATGAGCAGATACCGGTTCTTCTGCATCCAGATGATGAGTTATTTCATGTGTCTTCTAGGACCTTTGGATGTGTTGCATTCATCCATGTACCGTCACTTGGTCGTGACAAGTTAGTTTCTCGTGCTATTAAGTGCGTATTTTTGAGGTACTCTAGGACATAGAAAGGGTACCGTTGCTATGATCCTCTGCAGAACAAACATTATATTAGCGTTGATATGACTTTCCATGAGGATACACCAAAGTTCTCAGTCACTAGACAGAGGAGCCCTTGCGATGATGTTGCCTTTCTTCCCTTGCCTGTTCCGTGCGTAGAGATTCAGGTGTCTGCTTCTCAATCCACACCTCTAGCTGATAAACAAATGAGTTTTTCCTTCCTGGATGACTTTGAGAGATTGCCTAGGTCATTACGTACCTATTACAGGCATCATACTACATTTCAAAGGCCTCCTCCCTCACCAGCAGCTGATGGTTCATAGGTAGTTGAGAGTGTACTTGATGCCGGTGACAGTTTGGTTAGACCTGATTCCTCTGACAATGTAGATCACCCTAGTGCAGTGACTCAGTCAGAGATACCAAATGATTCAGATCTCCCTAGTGCCATTAGGAGGGCACTGCACACCTATAAGTCCAAATATTAGGTTGCAGGAAATTTGGCTACCGATAGTCTTGCTCCTCAGTTTAGCAACTTCTGTTAGGCACTTATAGTGTCACACATTCCGTCTACCTACCAACAGGCCATACTTGATGGCGTCAAGCCATCAAGGATGAGATAGCAGCACTTCGGAGTAGACAGACTAAGGATCTCACCTCACTTCCTACTAGCGCATGACTAATTGGCTCTCGATGGGTCTTTACCTTGAAATACAATCCTGATGAGTCTATTTCGAGGTATAAGGCCAGGCTAGTAGCAAAGGGATTCACCCAAACATATGGGGTGGACTTCTTTGATCTTTCTCCCCCGATGCACGGCTTGCCACTGTCTAGATACTTATTTTTGTTGCTGCTCACAGAGACTAGCCGTTATACCATCTTGATGTGAAGAACGTCTTTCTCTACGATAATCTTCAGGAGGAGGTTTACATGCAGCAACCTCTAGGTTTCGAGGTTTAAGGAGAGTGTGTGTGCAGATTGAGGAAGGCAATCTATGGATTGAAGTAGAGTCCAAGGGCCCGGTTCCAAAAGTTATCAGAGGTGCTCCACCAAATTGATCTGAGGCACTCTACTTCATATCACTCCTTATTTACTAGAAAGACTGATAGGGGGACTGTGGTGCTCTTGGTATAAGTTGATGATTTTATCATCACTGGAGATGACAGAGATGGGATAGACGAAGTCAAGAGGCACATATTAGAGAAGTTTATCATGAAAGATCTTGGACAATTAAGGTATTTCTTGGGCATTGAGGTTGCACGTGGCATGGATGGAATGGTATCTCGCAGAGAAAGTATGCTCTTGATCTTCTTCAAGAGACTAGCATGTTAGTAGCTAAGGCTGCAAATATTCCTATGGATCCCAAAGTCCATTTATATGATGAGAAATCTGAGGTGGTTGACAGTAGGGCCTACAGGCAGCTTATGGGTAAGCTCCTTTGCTTCACCATCACTCATCCAGACTTGTTTTTGTCTGTTGATAGGTTTAGCCAATTTATGGATAAGCCAACTAGGCAGCATTGGGAGGCTATAATGCAAGTGCTTAGGTATGTGAAGAAAGCACCAAGACGAGGATTATTATTCCGTAAGGGAACGCCCATGAGGATTGTAGTATACTTTGATTCTGATTGTGCAAGTTGTGTTGGAGACAGAAAATCTACCAGAGGGTTTTACACCTTTGTTGCGAGCAATTTAGTTACATAGAGGAGCAAGAAGTAAGCGGTTGTATTTAGATCCATTGCAGAGTCAGAGTACAGGGCCATGGCCCAGACAGCCACTAAGATGGTTTGGGTCAAGTCAATTTTGTCAGATCTTCATGTTCCTCTGGATAGCTCTATGGAGATGCGGTGTGACAACAGAGTAGTGACCTACGGTGCCAATAACTATGTTCCTGGTGAGGACAAACAATGTAGAGATTGACTACCACTACACCCGGGATCTCATTCAACGTGGGACGTTACATACCACGAGTGTCACTTCTGAGGAGCAGGTTGCAGATGTCATCACAAAACCCCTAGCGAGATCTGCCTTTGAGGCGTGTTGTTCCAAGTTGAGCATGATAGATTATCATGCTCTAATTTGAGGGGGAGTGTTAGATGGTGGTGCTATGTCTTGTTTATTTTATGTTTCTTTATTTCTTATGGACCATGGTGTTATTTTCTAACACCTCTGATCTTTATAAAGAGGAGTAGGCCTTTCATATGAAGTTAATAGATTCTATTCTCTCACTTGTACTATAAATAATTAACTTTAGATTTCATCCAGCCATGTAGGGGAAATTGTAACCTTCAGCTTATGGAACAAAGTTTCCAATGGTAGGTTGTAAAAGGGATAAACCATTAATTATCTCTTTGGGAAAATCATATTATATTAACTCAAAATCGTACAGATGGAATAGAAGGATGATTAGATGCTTGAACTTTGTCTAAAACTAGGATGAAATAAGGTCTAGAGGAGAGTTAAGGCATTAGAATTTTCAATAGTAGTAAGTGGGCTAAATAGGGATGAAGTAGCTTTATTATGTTTGTTGCTTTTATACAATACCCTCTTATTTATTAAAATTTCAATGATGGCAATGTGGAAGAAGATGCAAAATATAAGCACATAGTTTTCCAAATTTTAGTGGGGACCAGAAATGGCATTATGATGATCGGAGCTTAGGTCGAAATGGGTGATATTTTAGTAGGTAAATTAATGCCTAACGGAGCCCAAAGGGAGGGAAAGAAAAGGGAAATGAGGGAAATCCAGTGGAAAAGTTGCAACCACTAAACTAGAGGTAGTAAGTCTGGTGACCCATATGCTGATTCCATTGTTCAGAAAAAAATTCTAGAAAAGAAAGCACTAGGGAAATAGATGGCCTGACAATGATAGGAGTGGGACAAAATGAATAATCTTATTATCAAAGAAAATCCTACACCTCTTTATATGAAAAGGGATGTTAGGAAAATTACATAAGAGAACCAGGTAAAAACATAAAATAAGTAAATGGTCCCTAACATACATAAAACATAAAGAATAACTAGAGTGTTCAACTCTCATCCTCAAGTTGGAATATAGATATCTATCATGCTCAACTCATTACAGTAAGCCTCAAAGACAAATCTGGCAAGAGGCTTGACAAACATATCTGCTGTCTGGTTCTCTGAGGAGACTAATGAGGTGAAAAGAAATCCCCTCTAGATCAGATCTCTGGTGTAGTGACAGTCAATCTATACATGTTTCGTACACCCATGAAACATAGGATTGTTTGCTATGTAGATACCTGCTCTGTTGTCACATCTCATCTCTATAGACTCCTCAATCTTGACATGCAAGTCAAGTAACACATATCTGATCCACACAAGTTCAGTTGTCGTTTGTGCCACCGCCCTGTACTTTGACTTTACGCTTGAGCGAGACACAATGTCCTACTTCTTACTCCTCCAGGTTACCATGTTACTAGCCATATAAGTACAAAATCCAATAATAGATTTCCTGTCAGAAGACATCCAACACAGTCTGCATCTTAGTACCCCGTTATGTTCATAGAACTACCTTTCTTAAATAGTAGTCAACGTCCTGGTGCTTATTTCAGGTACTTAAGCACCTGCATAGTAGCATCCCAATGTTGCTTAGTCGGTTTATCTATAAACTAACTCAACTTGCCAACTGCAAGTGAGATGTCTGGATGTGTAATAGTGAGGTAGAATAGCTTCCTAATTAATTGTCTAGAGCCCCTGCTCTCTACAACCTGTGACTTAGAATCATATAAATGCATCTTCAAATCCATGGGCATGTTGGTAGACTTGGATCCCAACATCCCAGTCTCCTACATTAAGTCAAGAGCGTATTTTCTCTAGCTAAGGACAATACCACTCTTTCCTCTCACCACCTTTTTGCCCAAGAAGTATCTCAGTGAGCCTAAATCCTTCATAACAAATTTCTCTGCCAGCCTTTGCTTGACCTCAATTATCCCTGTGGCATCATCACCGGTGATAATGAGGTCATCTACATAAATGAAGAGCACCACAATCCCCTTGTTTGTCTTTCTCACAAACAAGAAATGATCAAAAGTAGACCGAATGAGTCACATATCTTCAACAACCTCTGATAGTTTACAAAACCAAGCCCTCAAACTCTGCTTAAAGCCATATATCGTCTTCTCAACCTACACACACACTTCCCCTGAGCCTTAAAACCTAGGGGTTGCTGCATATACACCTCTTCTTGCAGATCACCATACAAGAAGGCAGATGGAATGGCCAGTCAAAATGAGCAGCAATAGAAATGAGAATCCGCACAGTAGGAAGCCAAGCCACAGGGGAGAAGTTGTCAAAGAAATCTACCCCATAGGTTTGAGTAAATCCCTTTGCCACAAGTCGAGCCATGTATCAAGAAACAAAACCATCAGGGTTATACTTCACGGCAAAGATCCAATGGCAACCAATAGTGCATGCACTAGGTGATAATGAAGCTCCCACTTCTATTGAGACTGGAGTGCAACCATCTCATCCTCCATGGCCTGATGCTATTTTGGATCAAACATAGCTTGCTGATAAGTGGTGAGTATCTGTGCAGAAGTGAGGGCATCTGTGAACAAAGCAAATGGGTGACTCAAACACTCAGAGGAAACTGCCCCTGCCACCTAATAGTGTGCACAACTCCTGGAGACCTTCCGAATAGCAATCGGAAGATCCATATCATTACAGGGAGACTCAGTCTTAACAAGTGGCTCAGATGGTGATGCTTCATCATCACTAAGAGGAGACTTAGAGGCAACTGGTATAGTACCTGCAGGATCATCCCCAGATAGATAATGGTCAGTAGTGTCAACACATACCTACTGTAGGGAGGATGATGGTGCTGAAAAGGGGGGTATTTACTAATATGTAACTAGTTTCCTAAAGACCAGTGGTGGATCTCTGAACCAGACACGATCAGTATATGTAGTATCTGGTGATGCAATTTGAGTAGCAGGAAAGTTACCAAACTGAATGGAAGGAATAAACATGGGAGCCCTCTTTGCCTCGACCCTCAACTGTCTGCTAGTAACTAAAAAGTATGGCACTGCCTCATGAAAAGTAACATCGGCACTAACATAGTGCCTCTTCTATAAGGGACCATAGCATCTGTAGCCTTTCTGGGTGTGACTGTATCCGAAAAAGACATACTTGACTGCTCTGGGGGCCAAGGTTATCTCTACTTGGCCCAATGGTATGCACAAAGGCTACACAGCTAAAGATCTGAGGTGGCAACTGAAATAATTCTCGATCTGGGTATAATATTTGCCATGGCACCTGTTCAAAAATAACAAAACTAGGCATCCTGCTAATCAAGTAGCATGCAGTAAGCACTGCATCTCTCCAGTACTACGATGGAACATTATGATGTATCAAGAGAGTCCGAGCCACATCCAAGATATGTCTGTGTTTTTTCTCTGCTACTCCATTCTGCTTGGATGTATAGGGACATGATCTGATGAACCACTCCATGAAATATATAGTACAAAACTCAAGAGTATTATCAGTACACACAACTTTGACAGTGGAAGCAAACTGATTTTTTATTTTAATAATAAAGTTTGACTTATTCTTTAACAAAAATAGCCAAGATAATTTGAAACAATCATCCACTATCGCCAAGTAGTACCTATGTCCTAATGGATCTAGAATTCAACTAGGGCCTCAGACATCTAAATGCAGCAAATCAAAAAGTGACTTAGAAACAGTAGA
The DNA here is from genome assembly GCA_037157565.1 of Thalassia testudinum. Lineage (NCBI taxonomy): Eukaryota > Viridiplantae > Streptophyta > Magnoliopsida > Alismatales > Hydrocharitaceae > Thalassia > Thalassia testudinum. Next base: position 44,516,306 of record JAZHRO010000030.1, read on the forward strand.
ACTGGCAGGATAAGTAGATCTGTGGCACTTTCCCATCTAACATGCATCACAATGAATCTCAGTAGCTGGCGAAAGATGAGGAATGATATGCCGAACCCTATCCAACAATGGATAACCAAGGCGATTGTGCCACTGTAAGGCACTCCCTACAACGAAATACACATCCCCCTAGTACTGTGTAGCCATTGGCGTCTGAGATATGCGATACATACCCCTATCTTCATGTTCGCCACCAATCATCCTTCCTTTGAGCTTATCTTGAAACACACAGCCAACGTAATCAAAAATCACCATGTAATTAAAGTCTTTTGTAATTCTGCTAACAGATAACAAGCTCATCAGGAAATCTAGAACAAAAAGGACATTAAGCAATTTCATATTGGGGGTGATTAACACCTCCCCCTGACCATCAACTCCGGTATGTCTCCCATCTGCTACCTGAACAGTCCTACCAGGACGTACATACTGAAAATGCTGGAAGTCACTGTGATCACCATTCAAGTGAGATGCACCTGAATCTACCAACCAAGTAGACCTGTCAGACATAGTAAAAACACACCCTGTACCTGAGGAGGCAATGGCAGCAGTATCTGAAGGGGACGACGAAGTCTCCTGAGTAATCTGAGCAAGCCTCTGCACTACAGCATCATACTCAGCATGTGACACTGTCAAACTCTCTCTCAGATGAAGCAGCAACCTGATTGACAACGGGAGGTCTTCCACACTTAGACCAGCATGAGGCCTCCACATGACCAATCTTACCACAAAAAGTGCACGTGGGACGTGGTTTGCTTGTCTGTTCTCTGCCATAACTACGCCCATGAGTAGAGGGTAAACCGCTAGTGCCCTCCACCAATAGCCAATGCGGAGGTCTGATTGGTGATCTTAAGAGTAAGAATGTAGGAGTAGCCACCATGATTTGACTCAATCAACTATAAGTCTCCTTAAGCGAAGAAAGCTCCGATAATGTTAGTATCTGAGAGCATGCAGGATCATATTCTGGGCCTAACCCAGAGAGAGTGAAGGATTGTTGTCTCGCGATATTTCTGATGAGTACCACACGTGCACATAGGCCTGCACGCATTATACTTCTCTAGGAGCCCTTTCAACGTAGCATAGTACTGTGTCAAGGGTTGTCCCTCCTGTCTGAGAGAAAACATCTCATTATAGATCTGGTAGACTCTGCTGGAATTCTTCTGATGGGAATACGTGTCATGGAGCGTATCCCACATCTCCTTAGCAGTCCTATAATAATGATGCCATCTCTAATCCATGGCAAGACGATATTCATGATCAACGCTCTTACCATAGCATTGTCTTTCCACGAGGCATACTTCCCAATCTTGTTCAGAGGCTCTGGTTCCAGTAATAGATGCTCCTTGTCATAACCCTCAACGGTCATCAAGAAAGTTTGAGACCAATGTAGTTGGTCTCATCCAACTTCACAATCGAGACAAAGAATGAATTTTTGTAGTTTCCGCTCTCCTGACTCGTCTCCAATGTCACCTCAATAGATGAAGAGGAGGCCATGATGCTCCAAGCAACAGGAATTTGCCAAAATCAGATCTAAAATTCAATTTTCAGATCTACAAAACACTGTAGATCACAAAAGAGAGTGATCTAACATGAAATCCAAGCTCTCTTCCTTGGAAATCACGTTAGACACACATAGTAGCCCTCCAACAGTTGGTAGGAGCCTACTAGAGTCCAGAGGCACCCCTAGCAGCCCCCAAAAGAGGGCTACTACCCTCCTCCTCGCTATACCAGGCCGACAAGACCCACCAGTGGCTCTACTGCCCACCGATGGTAGATTTGCTATGGCAGCAGATCAACACCACTCTCCTAGCCCCAGCACTGCCGATGCCCGCTGCTGCTAGTGGTGCCTACGGCGTCGTTGTAGAGGCAGGGAGCCCCCGTAGCACCGCAGAAGACTCCCCCTGCCAGCTGTGTCACCACCAGTGAGGGAAAGAAACGGTGAACGACGCGGAGAGAGGATTAGGGTTTAGGTGGAAGGGTTAGGCGGTTTGTTTCGATGGGATACTCAAGCATCAATCTATGATTGTCACTCTGATACCAAGTGGGACGAAATGAGGAATCTTATTCTCAAAGAAAACCCTACATCTGTTTATATAGAGAGAGGTGTTGGGAAAATTACATAAGAGAGCTAGGCAAAAACATAAAATAAGTAGATGATCCCTAACAAAAATAAAACGTAAAGGATAACTATAGTGTTCAATAATAGGATAAGGAATTATACCCTTGAAAACAAACACATTCTTGAAAACTTCACCCTTTGGATAAGGAGAGCCGTAAAGAGTTGAAAATTCCTTTCCAACCTACATCCCGATGTTGCTTAGATTTCATTCTTACCTGCTTGCTACATGTGGAAATTTTTTAAAGCAGTTCTCTTTGATTGAAAATAGAAATCCTTAACCCCTTTTGATATATAGAGAGAGGAAAACAATAGTAATCATAATCCTAACTAATTTGGAAACAAAATAGAATTAAATCAAATCCTAGTGATAACATAAAAAAATCAGAAATCCTAACTGAACTCTCAAGAAACCTATTTTTAATTATTCATATTTCTAATTTTATCTCTAATACTTCCCTACAAGTTGGAGCGTACAATGCCTAATTTGTTAGAGGTAGAACAAAATTAGGTCTCCCTCCTAAGGACATAATCATCGGGTTGGAGTAGCTAGGCAGGCAGGTGCCTCTAACCATTGAAAGCCCTTCCCTCTTTGTACAAGAAAAGAAAAATTGGGTTAAGGCATTTAGGCAGGAGATGTCAAGCACGCAAGACTAATAGGTTGGGCCTAGTTATGAAGAAACACCCTTAAGGTGAAAAAATCAGCAAGGCAATAGTTAGCAATCAAAAGTGGGAGATGAGCATGGTGCTCAATTCCCCTAAGTAGTCGTCCACATCCTTGAAGTGGTTGACGGATGTAGAGGTAGGTGCAAGAAGGGTGATGAAGCCTAAGGAAACAATTGAAAAGGAAGGCTCGCTCCTTAGTAGAGTCGTTAGTTCCCATTGAAAAAGAAATACCTAATTTTCAAGTACAGATCGTTCTCGCGTTAGAGGGAAGTAGTAGCACCAACATCAACAGCAGCAAGGGCAACATCCTCAAGGTAGAGCCATGGCAGCAACAGTAGCATGTGTGGTACAGCAGAGAATTTTAGGCCAAGCAGCGACTCGGCAAGGAAAAGGGGTTGGGCGGTGTGGAGATCCAGCGATAGAGAGCGAGAAAGAGAGAACAAGTAGAAGCAATGGCACTACAAGCCGCAACAACAAAGGTAGGGAGGCCACTCAAGGGTAGTAGGATCGCCTGGGAAGGTGATAAGAGAGAGGAGGTCGATGGTGGCTTCCTTAAGAGGAGAGAGAGTGCCGGCGGCACTCTAAAGAGAGAGAGGTTGGCGATGGGGATCCCTAGGACCTTCCCACCTTGATACCATGTGAAAGTTTTTTAAAGTGGTTCTCATTGATTGAAAATAGAAATCCTAAACCCCTCTTTATATAGAGAGAGGGGATAACAATAGTAATCCTAATCCTAACTAATTTGGAGATAAAATAGAATTAAATCAAATCCTGATGATAACATAATAAAAATAAGAAATCCCAACTTAACTCTCAAGAAACTTATTTTTAATTATTCCTATTTCTAATTTTATTTCTAACACTACATAAAAGACAAGTCCTACCAAGGTCCAAGGATTTTCCACATGCAACATGAGGGGGGGCATAGATAACATATTAAAAGAATATATCTTTGTAAAATGCCACTCAAGACTAATAAAAGCAATTAATCAGTCCAAGTTTCCATTTAGACAAAGTTCAAAGAAGGATAAAGTTGATACCGTCAATGCCATGCAGAATGATATGAACACAGAGAGCCAAACTGCATTTACGGGTACCTCTTGTTTGTTCACTTTATGCCATAAAAACGACAGGGGCATTGCTCCATCTCTAGAGAAGGCATAGGCCATCCTAAAGTCAAATAGAAACAGATTAAATGCTAGGGCACAATGTGCTTATAAATAAAATCAAGAACAGTTCGCTTATAATTGCAACTTTGATAGAAATTCCAAATAAATCAATAGAGGTCTATTTTGCCACTTCTACTCAGAATGAAGTACTTTAGTTCAATGACTACAGTAGTACCTTTCTTTTTTCCCCGAAATTCCTTTCTTTGCTCTCTTAAAATTAGGCTCCTCTTTTACAATTTTTAGCTCTCTCCTCACCTTAACTAGCCTCTTGAACTTTTAAGAAGGACAAAATTTTCAAATATGATGGACGATTTCTGAAAATTAAGTGTAGCAGTGGGATCAAGATGTTATAAAAGCTAGAAACTAAAGCTAAAAGTTCTTATATTTCATTTCATCCCATATCCAGGGCTCTTATCAAATAACTATAAAATAAAAACATCAAAATCCATCTAATTCTAACGCAAACAAATAAAAAATGGCAACACATGGTTTTACCTTGAATTACTTGTTACTGAACTCATGCCACAGAAAAATATGGCCACAGCGACAACACCCAGACAAATGATTCCTCCGACTCCATTTCCGTATCTATTTTTGAATGCCAAGTAAAAGACTTCTGCTATTGCATAGCCTCCGGCATCATTATTTTCACTCAATAGGGCAGGAATATTTGTCACTGCAAATGTAATGCCAAGTAGGTAACCCCACCCAACGATGATAGAAATGACAATGGAACTTATAATTCCTTTGGGTCCATTCTTGTCTGCGCCTTTAGTTTCCTCGGTCTGGAAAATTTGCAAAAAATTATATAATATGTGCACTGTAATCATCACAATATACCAGAAATGAGTACTTGTTGCAGCTTCAGCACCTCAGAAAAGTAAAAAAATATTTCATTTCTCTACTGTTATTTTACTGCAATTAGACACTATTGGTTACTGGAGTGAAGATGGAAGGAAAGGGAGTAACCGCAAGTATCCATGCTTGGTAAGCAAGAAAACTTCTCTCAAGAAAGTTATTCTAAGATAATATATACATGATGAGAACAAACAAAATATATGAAATAAGCTTTTCCTTCTTCATCCATGAATAACATTTTCCGTTCTTCAACCATCAATCATACTTCAATAGATATCCAAGCAAGATAATTATAAGCACACCAATGGCTTTCAGAAGAAGAGAGAGCACACTAACCATGTGGGCAGACGCATCATAGCCAGTAAGTGTATACTGGCTCATTAAGAGCCCCAAAACAAATATGTAAAGCTTGCTGTGAATTCCAGCATCATTTTTGCTATTGAAGTGAGTAAAGACGAACTTGGCACTTGCCCTCTCAGGAGTAACAGTGGGGATGAGAATCATAAGTACAAATACACCTATAACCAGCAGACTGGGTATCAATCCAGCATCTGACAGAGACTCTATAAGATAAAAATGAGTAAAAAAAATTAAATTATTATACCTAAAATATTCCATGCAGCAGCAAGTTGGCCAAAGAAAGATAGCCAGGAAATGGGAAAACTATTCAAAATTGCATGAAGAAGCAAAATTCCTCCATGCAGCAATACAATGACGTACTTAGAAGCCCTGTAACCTCCACCATTATTGCCTCCTGTGCTAAGTAAGATAATTACTTCAAGTAACTGTGCAAGAGAGAAGTCTATACTGGCTGTGACAGCCCACTGCAAAATGAAAAACCTTTACATGTCCAGTGAAATCACGGACTCTAGAAGAAATCTGACAGATTTGTGGATTAGAATACCTGGCCAACAATGTTAAACCTGCAACATTAAAACAAAACAAAATCATCACACCTTAATGTCAGGCCACTTCTGTGTAAGCTACACTTTTAACAACTGTGCTGCTTGCAATCCAGAATAATTAACTGATAAATTCCTCTCAATAGGTACAAAAAAGGCTCCAGTTTCAGATTACAAAGACAAGTGCTACTAGGAGAAACTTATGGCATTCACTTATACCCGCAAATGAAAAATTGAATAGCCCAAACAGTGGGAATATAGAGAACTGCTTGGCTTCAGAACATGCAGACTATGACCATGAGCCATGTGCATGCTTTACACGACTGGATGAATTTAATAATAACTATGACCCCAAGTTCATGTCCACCTGCCTACTAAAAGAGTGGCGGTTAGGAAACTCATTGGTCATCACAGGAAATGACAAGGTTTTAACCCTATTAAGTACTTAAGCCAGCTTCTCATATATCACATGCATAACAAAGATTTAATGATAAAGAGCTCCTTATTAAACCTTACATGTCTATTGAGAAGTGAGTAAAATTAAGCAAAGGACGCCAAGACATCAGAATTCTCCTTTCAAAAGATTGGAGCCTGCTTGTGCAACAGAGAAGAATCCAATAAGAAGGCACAGGCAACTCTTAGAATATGTACCATGATCTAAAAATCCACATGCAGAAGCACTTGTCTTTTCTTGATCCACCCCCCCCTACAACAACCAATGCATTCAATAATATGACAATATTGACATCTGCACTGACAATTTTGCATGTAAAATGTAGATTCCAGTTCTTGAGATACCTTAATATCCTGGTCCCAAATTTTATTGTCAGAGAATCAAAGCTCAAGACCAGCTGGCTTCTGTAGAAAGACCCAATCACTAACATTGAACACTTAGTTTCCATGCCTTTACAGTTGGGTTTATTTCCTTGGCATTCATGAACTTTGAATTCTGATAGGCTTTGGACAATCTTGGACACATTTCAGCATCAGAGGCAAAGATTACCAAAAAAAAAAAAACCTCAAGTGGTTAAGAACTTGCCAAACCTTAGAAGGACCATGCAATTCAGGCATTCAACTAAAAATTTAAGGAAATATGGCAATCCTTTAATGCAAGAACCAGCCTTTTTTTTTTTTTTTTTTGAAGAGTTTAACGCAAGAACTGTGCACAAAAACTTAAGCCAACTTCTGTTTGATTTGTCTGAATAGATGTTTTCTGAGGTTTTCAATGGGACAACCAATATCCTGTCCAAGTAAAAGCCTACCGTGGTGGTGGGGATCAATTGAAGTATATTAAATGATGACGTTTTTTCTCTGTTGAAAATTTTTCCAAATGAGAAAATTTACTTCAGAAATTTTGCCAAATGCCAAAATTAACTGCCTTTGTAGTTATAAGGCATCCATTAAAAATCACTTGAAAGTAACAGAAGAATTGCAATTTTCCATCCTAATTCAACACTTAACCAAAAGATGCCGCTTAAATTTCTCCCGGGAAACTACCTAGAAAATGCACAAGCACCCTTTAACTGTAAATATCTCCAAAAAGTAATAAGTCCCACCATCCATAAGGGTTGCACCGATCATCACTTGGCAAAAGCAAAAGTCAAAATGCACCTCAATCATCCTAGAAATGCAGTTAGCCCCCCTTCCCTCTTCCTTCTCCACATCAACATCATGACTGTAAAATTCTTTTTGGAACTTGCATATTGCCCAAGTTTTGAGCTATATTCATTCACTTTTAAAAACTTATATTCTAAATAGGTTACTATGGGATGATGGCATCATGATCCATGTGATACTTGGATTCAGACTCATATATAGTTTAAGGGCAGACTTTACCCACCAAGAATATTCAGAATTTCATTACTCACCTAACCCATGTAACACTTGGATGTCTAGGGATATATAGTTGTCATATTCCCAGAAGATTTCTTGGGTTGAACAATCACTTTTAGGTTGTCGGATACTTTTCTTTTGTTCTATTGATTGCTGAAAATATAAGCCAATTTAACCCAAAATTGCCATGAAGACAATTCATTAGTCTGCATGAAGACAATTTAACAATCTCTTAATGGAACTTGTGGGCCGACATGTCTAGCTAGGGGGAAAACCCAAACAACAGGAGGGGGAAAAAGAGTCCAAGAATCAAAGGCAACTGATGAGATCATCAAGTGTGCTCATCCAGAAGCATCAATCATGTCCTTGGTAGTCACTCCATCGATTTTATAAGCTCCATGTCAAATTGGAAGCATCTTCAATTTTTAATGCTGCCAATGGAAATTCATTTCAACTCCAAAAAATATGAGAAAAAATATATACATAGAAGAAATTAAGATGCCACTCATCATGTCTATTTCCCATGTTGAAACTTAAAAGCACACGATTCCCCCGTGAAAAAAGAGGGCACTTAATGTTTTGCATCCACATGGAAACAACGTATTGATGGGCCTTGGAGGTCACCGTCAAGGCCACCAATGGCCGTCAAAAAGTTTATAGTTCACGGGAAACGAAACATAGCAAAGAAAAATAGAAATGAGCACGGATCCACACAAAACACAAGATTGTTAACCCAATTCCAACCAATATGGGTGTACATCTGGGGAGGAGATTGAACCCTCAATTATTACTATACATGATATAATACATGAGCTATAGCCCTTTTAGGTTCTCCCCATTCCAATTGTCCCCTACCATGTAGGTAGGGGACCCTTTTATAGAATACAAAATGTAGGCCGTTGCACTTTTGGAGAAGTGCAACCATCCAAGTAGCGGGATTAGTGGGGCTAGAGTGTATAATCGCCCGAGGAAGTGGAGTGGACCCATGTTTCTTCGCATTTCCACGCAAACTAGGTCCAAAAGACTAGAATCAAGTGGGTTCCATTGGTTTGATCACAAGTCGCTTGGACTAATTTTTGTGCGGACAATTTCTTCCCTCGTCAGATATATATATTTTTTGAGTTTAAGAACCAGGACCTTTTCCCCAACGAGAAGAATGCAATGCATACTTCTCTTTGTACTCCAACATATATACCCCCACCAAACTTCTGGAAATAAGCACTTCCTAAGAAGGTGTACCAAATATATATATATATATATATATATATATATATATATATATATATATATATATGGTCAATCTAACCAAATGAATAGGTGCGAAGGCAAGAAAAGGAAGGAGTCTCTTTCCCAATCGCCTCTCGTTATAAAGCATGTCCAAAACCCATCAGCAATATCTTCTTAAGAAAGCCAAGTTCTGTTGAATTCAGACGCCTGACTGAAGACAACTAATTGGTGTTTGCTAAGGGAAATACGTTTGTGGAATAAGTAGAGAAATTGGAAAGGAACATAATAAAATGGGGGGGGGGGGGGGGGGGGAAGTGGATTTTGACATTTGAAAGTTTAGACGGGTTAGACTTAATAAGTTTGCGCCCAGCACAAATAGGTGACGGGTTAAGTGGTGAACCAACGCGAGTTAAGTGCCTTAATGTGCCTACTAAACTTAAGGGTGGATCAGATGTACCATCCAGTGATCCAGGAGGCGAAGGGCGCCCACTCTTTCCCGGACAGCCTGGCGCTCCAGTAGTAGAGGCCGCCGGACGTGGGGTACGACGAGCAGATCTCCGCCATGGACGCCCCCACGAAGATGGTGAAGAACCCCGCCAGCAGCCACCCGAACGTCATCGCCACCGGCCCCCCGAACCTCAGCCCCGTGTTGTAGAGCGTCGTCAACCCCGTCAGGATCGAGATGATCGAGAACGAAAAGGCGAAGTTCGACACCACCCTGCCAGGCCAATACGCGCACAACACAAGATTAAAGCTCAAACCACGAGCACCGAGCAGCAAGTGTGGTACCCAAGAGGAGAGCCATACGAGAGGTCACGCTTGAGCTCCTGCTTGTACCCGAGCTGGTACAGCCGCGCGTGGCCCGAATCCATCGTGGGTTCCTCGCCATTCGCGCGTGGGGATGATGGGTTCTCCTCATCTGCCTTCTGGGACATGTCTTCCTATGAGAATTGGTGCAAAGAGTTCCGAAAGATCGCACCTTCGTGGAAGGAGACCAGAGGGGTGCGTGTGCGCGTCGTGTCTCATGCAAAGAGCAGGGATTTGCTGTGGCTGTGAGAGCGCTCGATCTGTTGGGCTCTTCTCTCCTTCCACGATATCAACCTGTTAATACTTTTTTTAATTCCACCCGCATCTATGGATTCATCATGGTGGGAGATTCGTTCAGAGGGATCTGCCAACGGGGTAGACCCCAAAGATGGCACCTTTTGCGATGCTCGCGTTAGAAGCGAGGTGGATCGCAGTTCTCCTTCCACGTGGATTTTCCACGCCAAGGATCCTAATTATTGATCCACTCTTGCTAAACGTGACCAGAGGAAATAAAAAATTGACATGGCAGTATGGCCCTTCTCTGCTAAAAAATTCTCGTCGGCAGTCCAATCTCTTAATTTTCCACCGTCGAGGTCTGTTAAGTCAAAAACAAAAATTTTGGTCCTTATTTGTTTGCAAGAATTGATTTATTTATGTTATATTTAAATATTTTTAATTTTAAATTAAAATAATTTTGAGATAAAATTTTTAATTTTAAGATTATCCAACCCAAGGAGAGATGATAGAATGAACGAGATTACGTGAGAGAATATTTTTCAAACATCTCATGATTAAATTCATATTTATCTTGAATATAAAAATTTTGTAACATCGTATTTATCTGAAAATCACATTACTTATAAAATTAATTACTTGAAATCAATCACTTAAAATAAATATACAGTGATATGTATACACCCTCCCTTACCAAACATATCAGAGACATGTACAAACCGATGCACATCCAAGAAAACTACTTCGAAACCTTTGACTTAATAATTTTTCACAAGTCTGTATCGTCTATCTTACTTGCCTATTAACTGCCTTATATTACAAAAATTATTTTTTATACTTTGGAGGATTGAAACGTAGAAAGAGAAAATAAAGGTCGAGAAAAAAATCATTGACTGATTAGTATCCTTTTTCTTCATGAAGTTTTAGATGCAAGTGCGTAAGGGGGAAGATACGAGTTCTAGCACGGTGTGGGCACCAAGCAAGTAGTGACAGTGATTGAGGCAATCGGTGACCGGTGATGATGTGAAAGAGTAGAGGAGGATGAGTGAGGTTATAAATAAATCTAAGGTTTCCTACCCAATGGAATAAGAGAGGAAATAGAAATAGAAGAACCGAGAACGGCCAAATCTACGACCTTTTCAACGTAGGAGATCGTTGTTATTCATCTTTGTTTGAAATGGCACATGAAGGAGATCCGTGCTCATTTTCTCCTAAAGAAGAGGACATGGAAGGAGTCGTAGGTTATGACATTGGTTTTCCGTTTTTCATAGGAATAAGTCACTCCAACCAATATTTTTATATATTATTTTATTACATCATATTAATATTAAAGTATATTTATTCTAATATAATATATTTATTAGAATATATTTATAATATCACAGTAATCCACTCACCCATATCTTAATATTAAATAAAGACCCAGATATCAATGAATATTTAAGGGAAACTTGGGGAAAATTTTTGATAAAGTGTGCTAGTTACGTAAAAGATTTTAAACTATAAAGGTTTTGTTGCAGTGCCAAATATTTTCAAAAGGTATACGTAGAGATCAATCAGAGACATTTAAAAGGAAAAGATGGATAGCACACATCATATCCGAAGCAAAATTCCATTCGCATGCTTTCCGAGGGGCAGGAAAAGATGTTTTCGTTATTTTTCCAAACGATTGAAATGATATTTTGTGAGGTCCTAAGGTAATGTACCGTGATTTTGTCCAAATGTGCTGAGTGTAATGCGTTCCCAACACGTTCCGATTTGCAAAGCATCGATTAATTATTTTAATGTAAAGGGTTAGGAATTTTTCTTTTATTAAAAGTTTTGTGGGATGTTGAAATCAGCAAATTTAAAAAAAAAAATTTAATCTCATGTTAAAAGTAGATAAATTTTTTGATTTGTATAAAAAATTTTTATCTCTCATCATTTATAACAAAGAGTGGAAGGTGAGGTTGGGGGTCATGTACTTACGTACATACGTCCCGATCTGACTAGGCTTGGGTTCATGTAAAAATCAATTTAGAATTTAGATTATTTTGCCACGAACTTTTAATCTCACAATTTTGGTTTGAATTGGTCGATCAAAAGGTAAAATTGATGAATCAATTATTTTTGCTCCATTAATGGATTTACGTTGATCGATCAATTGGTTTGGTCGACCAAAAATTAAATTTAATCGATCAATTGATTCTGATCGATCAATAAGATTAAATTGGTCGATAAATTACTGAATTTTCAAAAATATCATATCGTAGGCTCTATATAAAAGTCACGAGGAAACTCTCATTTGATACACAACAAGAGTAAAAAAACTCTCTCTCTCTTATCTCTCATTCTTGATGCATTCATTCGACATGAAATTGGTAAAAAAATCTCTGATCGATTTTGCCGACCATGCACAAGATTGAGAGTGATCCACAAGAGGTTTTTGATTGATCAAACCAATTAATTGGTAGATCAATCGGGAATTTGGTTGACCAATAAATTACTTTGACTTCGTTCTCTTGAGGCATTTTTCGAGGACATCTAAGATCGGAGTACGTCGAATCTTAAAGGTGAATTGTTATATCCTATAAAGAATTCATCGGATCCCGACGTATCGATATTGTGGGGGGACGATATTTTCTCTAAAATAAATCCTTAATGAATGCTTCGATCGAAGAAAAATATAATCACTTCTTATTTTATTTATTTATGTTATTGTATATTCTTTATTCTTTATTTTATTGTAAATCTTACCAAATCAGTTTGATTTATTTGATTTAATAATTTTAATTTATATAAAATCATTAGAAATACATATATCTATTTTATTTACTTTTTATATACATTTATTTCAATACTTTACTATAGTTTATTTGACTATTCTCTTACAATGTACCGTACTTTCCTTCTTTTCCCTTTGAATATCCTTTTTAAGTCCATGTCATTTTAATTTGTTTTAAGTAATGTGACGTGCTTTTGGATTTTTTTTTCCTTCAAATTTTTTATGGTCCCTTCAAAACCTTTGAAAGCAATGTGCTATGCAAGGGCAATTGATAGTCATGGATTGAAGGGAACGTGACCGTTAAAGCTGTTGGAGACGTGAGGTGAATGGGGTCACCGGAGAACATGTGCTACATGGCTAGTGGAGTTCTTGGTTGTGTGGTCAGTGAGGTGCGTGTGGTCGCATGGGTAGTGTTATTGTGTGCATGTGCTATGGTAGTGATACCTGCCGCCGAAGGGGTGTTGAGATCTTTGTTTTGATAAAATAAAATTATGCTATATTGATAGGCTAACATTTCATGACTTCTAACGATATCAAATATGTTTGACAAATTTGTTCTCAACTTGCAAGACTCATTGTGAAGAAATTTGTGTCCAATTATTATAATTTTTTTGACTTTAATGTTTAAAGTCTAGGAACCTAGATTTTCGTTAAAATAGTCATTAAATATTCAATTTAAAACCTTCTACAAAAATGTATTAAAAGCAATTGATTAATCAATTTGGCTCAAAATATTTTTCCTAAGCACTTTAAATTGACTTCGTTTCACCTATAAATAGGCCTCAGAGCTGGTCCTTTCAAAACACACAAAAACAACAAACAAAAAGCAATTACCAGTAGAAAGGAAAAGCTACTCTCTCATTCTTTCAAAGCTCACATGCTTCTTGCTCTCTCCAACGTTCATCATTCAAAGCACGACGTTTTCTACGTCTCGAAAAAACTCGATTTAAAACTTTGTTTTTGAGGTTCCATAGGATTAATTCCTACATTAATTTTATTTCATCCGTTTCATTTGTTGGGATCCATTATATTGTGATGAGAGAAGAAAATTATCCTCACGTAATACGTCTAATCGGCTTGCGGATAGACCGGCCGAACCTGCTTCAACTCAGTCTACGTGGGAAGATAAGGAGGCACGATCCATGAAGTAACTACAAGTCAACATTTTATCTTCTAACAACTTCCCATTATCTCTTAACAACGTCTCACTCATGTATTTTATAACTAACCCCTACCTACACATGGTAGAGGGGGATTAAAGGGGAGTAAGCCAAGGCTTTCAGCTTACCACCTGATATATATTTTTCCCACTGATAGTGGAAATTGAGAGTTAGATCCCCTCCCAGACGTACATCCCTTGAGGTCTAACTAGGTCAACAATCGCTATGTTCATGTGATTGCCTTTTATTTTTCTTATAGTTACGTTACGTTTTCAACGCATACAAATTCTTTGATGGCCCTCTGCTGCCTCAACGGTGGCCTTCGAGACCCATTATATTGGGATTCCAGATGTTGTTGTGACTTCTCTTAGTAAATAAAAGAGAAGTGGTTGTAAGATATTGTGCCACATTTGTTCAAGTGGTATATTAGTGAATTAACTAGCTTTGCCTAGTCAAGAAAATTTTAAGCTTGGAGATTTAGGTAGTGGTTTTTAATGAAAGTGCACTAGAGGGGATGTGATTAGTGCTAAAGGCGGTAAACAAACAATTGTAAATAATGTAGATTTAATATAAACTCAAGCAAACTACAAATGAACACAAGGATTTATAGTGGCAATCCAATCCCAGGAAAAAGCACTACCTAGATCTCCGAATCTGGGATTTTGCTCCGAGTCCAACTCGGAATACTAACTGGTACTTATGGGATACAAAATCCTTTTACAAACCCTCTTGATATCCCAATCAAGAGCAATGGGTACCAAATCCTTTTTCAATCTCTTTTAATATTCCAATCAAGAGCAAACCCATCTTTCTCAAAAGAAATGAAACCCACAACCCGGACCCTCAGATTACAAGTAGTTTAAGGAATAAAACATAATTAAAACACAATTTAGCTCCTATGGATAGTGCCAATAAGATATGCAATTAATTATATAAACTAGCTATCTAAGATACTAAAAGAACTCCCTTAGTCATTGTGAAAAGATGATGCTGGACGTCGAACGAGGTATGGAGGCATGGCACTTATTTTAAGTTCGACAAAGCGTGGCTTTTGGAGGAGGGCTTTAAGGGTTTGGTTGAGGAACGGTGGAGATCTACTCAGGTGGATGGGTTGGCGGCTGCCAGGTTAGAAGCGAAGCTGAAGGATTTGAGATTTTTCTTGAAGTCCCACATCAAGCGGGTTAGGGAGGAACGGGGGAGGAAGAAAGAGGAGGCTCTTGCTGCGATTACACGCCTGGACAGGGCAGAGGATGTTGGGCTCCTTTCAGAAGATGACAGGGTTTACAGAGCGAGACTGACTCAGGTGATTCAGGAGGAAGACAGGAAAGCGGAGGTGGATTGGAGGGTGAGATCTAGGCAGAAGTGGCTGAAGGAGGGAGATTCCAATACCCGCTTTTTTCATATGACTGCGTCGGGCAGGAGAAGGAGGAACTAGATTGACAGGTTGGTGGTGGATGGGGAGGAGTTTGTGGGAAAGGAAGCTGTGGGAGAGGCGGCTGTAAGGTATTTTAGAGATTTCACGGGGTGGAGGCGGGGGGGAAGGTGGAGGTGGTTGGGATCTGGGATACCACAAATCAGGGAGGCAGACGCGGATTTTTTGACGGGTTCTTTTGAGGAGGATGAGGTTCGTGAGGTAGTTTGGGGGCTGAACGCGGATGGGTGTCCAGGGCCAGATGGTTTCCCGGTTGCCTTCTACAGAGAGTTCTGGCCGGTGGTGAAGGAAGACGTTATGCAAGTGGTGCAAGAGTTTAGAACGGGCAACTCAGGATTTAACAAACTGAACAAGTTCTATATGTTCTTATTGCCGAAGAGGGAGGGCGCTGAGGAGATTCGGGAGTACAGACCGATAGCTCTTTCGAATGCTATCTACTTGGTGGTGGCTAAGCTTCTGGCGAACAGATTGAGGAGGACGCTGGATGGGATCATAGACTCAGTGCAGACAGCTTTTGACCCTGGCAGGAATATCTTGGAAGGTTTTGTGGTAGCATCGGAAATCCTTTCATCCTGGAAGAATGAAAAGAAGAAGGCTTTTTTATGGAAGATAGATTTCAGCAAAGCTTATGACTCGATCCAGTGGTCGTTTATTTGGGCGTCCTTGGTAAAGAGGGGGTTCCCGCCAGCGTGGATTGAGTGGATGAAGAGGTGCGTCACCACGACGTCTTTCTCGGTTCTTATCAATGAAAACCCAGCTGGGGGTTGGGTCCAGCCTAGGAGGGGGGTGAGGCAAGGTTGTCCGCTGGCCCCGATGCTCTTTGTGATTGCTGTGGATGCTCTTGCTAGGGCGGCGAGGAGGTCCTTTGAGAGAAGACTGGTGAATGGTTTCTCCCTGAGGGATGGGACGAGTATCCCTTTGCTCCAGTATGCGGATGACACGATCTTCTTTATTGAAGGTGGAGAAGTGGAGGCCAGAAGGTTGAGGTTCCTGGTTTTCTTGCTGGGTGAGGCATCCGGATTGCAGATTAACCTGGCTAAGTCGGATTTTGTCCCATTCAACATGAATGAGACGGAGGCAAGGGGATGCAGTTTGGGTCTTGGCACAGAACAGGGTAAACTTCCAGTTAAGTATTTGGGCCCGCCGTTGTCAGATGGGAGGATTCTGGTGAGAGACTGGACCCCCCTAGTGGAGAGACTGGTTGGGAGGCTAGAGGGGTGGGCGTCCAGGCGTTTGTCTAGAGGTGGGAGGCTGATCCTACTCAAGGCGGTTCTGTCGGCGATGCCGTCATATTTCATCTCTGTACTGAAGATGCCTCGACAAATGATTGCAAGGATTGAAAGAACCATGAGGGGTTTCTTCTGGTCCAATCAGGGGACATATGGACAGGGTGCCAGGTTGGTTGCTTGGAAGGAGGTCTGCAGACCGCTGAAGGACGGGGGGCTAGGCGTGAGGGATTTGGGGAGGTCTAATGACAGTCGGTTGGCGAAGTGGGTGGGGCGCCTGTTGGAAGGAAGGGGGGATCTGTTGGGCAAGGTGTTTGAGACGGCATATGGTTGTCCGATGCGTTGGGATTTTCTGGTGTCTCCGCCTAGGGGTGCTTCTCACTTCCTGAAAGGCTTGTCGACGGTGGCCCCGAGGGTGAGGAACTGTTTCGTCCCTGTGTTGGGAACATGGGAGATTTTCAGATTCTGGAAGGATGACTGGACAAGTGGTGGTGCGCTTTATAGAAGATTTCAGAGACTGTTTGCCTTATCCCAGAACAAGGTGGCGTCCGTGGCCGAGGTGTGGGATAGTGGGTGGTACCCGCATTTTGTTGGCAGTCTATCAGATGCAAGAACGCGTGATTTCTAGACATTACTGGCTGAGTTGGAGGGACTGCATCCGGCGGCTGGTACAGACATGTTTGGTTGGGATGAAGGTGAGTTTTCAGTTGCGGCTGCTTGCAGGAGATTGTCTGCTGGTGATCCTGGGGTGGAGCTGGATTTGGTAAGGGACTGCAGACAGATGTGGAAAGCTACGTGTCCGCTGAAAGTCAAGATTTTCGCCTGGCTACTTAGGAGGAGAAGGCTGGTGACTAAGGTGTGGAGGGCAAGGTGGGCTCCTGGAGTGTGTAAAGTCTGCTCCTTATGTGGAGGTGGTGAGGAGGATGTTGACCACATTTTTTTCGTCTGTCCTTTTGTGGTGCAAGTTTGGGATAGAATGGGCGAGAGATGGTAGGAGTGCCAGCTGTTTGAGGAATTCTGGCGTAGCTTCAGAAGCGGAGGTGGTGGTGGTGGACGATTTGTTTTCCGCTCGAAAAAGGAGCTAGCCAAGCCGTTGGGGGTCCTTTGGGGGATTTGGTTGGGCAGGAATGCGGTGATTTTCCGGGGCCAGAGACCTTACGTGGAGAATTTTGTTGAGTCTATCGACTCCTTGTTTTCTCTTTGGGTTGTTTCGGTGTGAGTGGGGGACCTTGGGGTCCGCCTGTTGTAATGTTTGTTATTGTTGATTCTATTATATAAGTTTTTGGGTAGTTATCTCTCTGGATAACTACCCTTTCCTCTTTCAAAAAAAAACTTCAAGCAAGTGTGAGTTGGAGAATCAAAGTTTCAATCACTTCCAAGAACACCAAATCTATGCTTTAGCTGAATGTGGACTTGAATGTACTTTAGAGTGTATTTTTGGGGTGTTCTCTCTCTTCTATGTCTTCCCAAAGAATGAGAAACCATCTCATATATATAAAGGGGTGAATGGATTGGTTTTGGTTTGCATAAAACCCCTCTTCAACGGTTAAAAGGTTCCCCAATTGGATTTGCCAATGGCTAACTAATATGCTCCAAAAATGTTTTATCTAAGTTAGGTAAAATTCATCTAACGTTAAGTGAACTATCTAACGTTAGGTACTTAATTAGGTGTAAAGTTCGCTATCTCCTGAAGATGTCTAACATTAGGCCAACTACTTAACGTTAGGTACAAAGTTCAGTGCAAAGTTCGTTATTCCCTGAAACTCAAGATGGCCTCAGCCTTACTACCTAATGTTAGGTATATGCTATTTAACGTTATATGGACTATAAGAAGTCCTCTAATTGTCCAAATGAGTCTTGATGATTTTTTAGGGTTCTAAGATGATCCTTTAACAATTTAAGGATATGTTTTATCATATTTTGACCAATTTAGGTTATATGTGGTGTTCTTGTAAGAATTACATATGAACCCCTTATTTTATGCTAATATGAAATCTAATTGGAGCTCTTCTTACATTCTAAAGAATAAAAGATTACAGCTCAATTTCTATAATACAAGAAAACCTAAACTTGAAGAGCATGATCCCCTTCTTCTTCTTGGCTTTATAATTCGTCAAGAGAACTTCAACCTGAAATTAATCTTTCAACAACTCGTATATCATATAATTTTAATCTCAATCACTTGAGATGTTTGTCATCATCAAAACTATCATTAAAGACTAATGTGGTGCCTAATTACTTATGCACTAACAATTTTTACTCGTATGTGTTTCCATTATAAATCTTTGTATATATTGTGGAATTAATTTTATTGTGTCATTTTTGCAACAATCGATATCACACTTGCTCTTGTGTTGTGACCAAGTAAGATCCATGCAGAGGCACTTCACCTTTAAGAGGCACACTACAGTGATGGTGAGGTGATGTTGTTGGTGGAAAGTTGTGGTTTAACACCTTGGCAAGGTACTGTGTGGCATTTGAAAGTGGTGGCTCGATGGGAGGTGGTGTTGTGATACAATGGGAGGCAGTGTCATGCTGCTCATTAGAGAAAGAGGTGCTGACGATGTACTCGTTAGAGGAGGTGGTGTTTGTTGAAGGCGTGCTACACATGTGCTATGGTTACATATGTAATGCATTAGTGGCTAGGCAAGCAGCACGTGCATATGGGAGGGGGTGTTGATGGTTGTTCCTGCAAATAGAGTCCTAATTGACCTTTTACCTGAATAAATTATAACTCTTTGATATTCAGCAGTTGAGTAATTATTACGATAGAAACGACAAAGGCACCAAGCTGCACTCTGTGGTATACTACGAAATAAACTTAATCTATTTAGAGGATGATCTCTGTAACCATAACCACCGACAGCAACCTAATAATCTAGATAGGAAGCATGGCGACCGATTTATGTATACTCCTACGTGATCCTAGGGGCCTTCAAATCTTTATATATACTGTACACGTTAGTTGTGTACTATTTTTTGGTTTTTAACCGTTCGACTGTGATATTTGTGCCTCTTGCATGTGTTCTCTCTCTCTTTCATGTTTCTTTTTATTTATTTTTTATTTTTTTATACACTATTTAATGCATATATTTAATTTAAATTTCATCTCCATCATTGACTTCCCCGTTTTATGTTCTTTCATTAAAGATCAATATTAAGTACATTTCTATGAGAATATAAAATAATACATATAAAAAAATAAGGTAGTATAAACATAATCTAAGATATCGATTAAAATTCAAAATACACTACATAATATATTTTACAATATATTTTATATCTAATTTCCAATCCATTTTTTAACTTTTATTTATTGTATAAAATGAGAAATCAAAATATATCAATTGACATCAGTGAAACATAAAAAATATATAAAAAATCAAAATATATCAATTGATATTGATAAAAAATTAAAATACATCAAATATTAATTTATTTTTTTCTTAAAATTTTTATTTGTTCCAAAAAAATAACACGACATTCATCAAATTATTTTTTTTAAAAAACTTTCATTTGATATAGTATTAGAAAGTGACGTGACATTTCTTTAATTTTTTTCCTACTAACCTTTTATTTCTGTATCAAGCGGTGGACTCAAAATTAATTACTTTTTTATTAAGTATTTTTCACTCAAATCCAAACTTACTTAGTCTTATTACTACAAATCAACTTTCCTACATTTCGATGAAGGATAGAGATTGTCCTTAGGTAAAATTCATAATGGAATTTATAATTTATAGTGGTATTAATATAAATGGTGGGTATGAGAAGTGAATGAAACAGGTGAGTTAATGTACGATAAATTATAAATTGATATAATTAATATATAAGTAATGAAGTTATAATGTATTTATTTTATAAAATTATAAATTTCTTTTATTAATAATTTGCTAAAACTTAAAATATATAAGAGTTGAGTATGATAAATGTATTAATATATTATATATATAAATTTATTGTATCATTTTATCTTACTTCGGGACATTATTTATGATACTGTCGATCCAATCCATGTCACGGTCACTTAAACGAACATTTTTATTTCACGTCTAATAAATTCCGAACATTAAATGCTTCATGTGTGAATAAACAATTTCTGAGTCATTATCTCAGGTACCTTTCGATGGCACGAAATCAGATTCTCATTGGACGAGCATTGATTACATTTAAAAATAATTTTCACGTGGCTACCTCTTCGACTATATTTAATTACATCGATACTCTTAAATAGTTGATAATTAGAAAATTGAATCTGCACTTGCAGCGAGAATAATATTATTATTGAAAAAATATATAAAATATATAAAAATATATAATTTATTAAATTATTTGAAATAGATATAGTTATTTTTATTTTAATAATTAAAATAGTGGTATCTTAAATAATCAATTCTTATAAATTAAAGAAGAGTTTTTCCTTATATTGATTTAATATATATTTATGGAAACTTTTAAGTTATGTTTGATTTTTAGGTTATGTATTCAATATGTCACTTAATCTATCTTTTCATTATGTCTAATAAAGTTGATTTAATCTAAGATAAAGTTATTCTATCATTTTTATAGAATAACTTTAACTTATTAAAATATTTAAATAAATTAACTTATTTATTTCATCATTTATTTTACTTCTTTAATTTATTCTATAAATTTATTCCTCTCACCAAATGAGATCTCATTGATTATCCAATAAATTTTATTCGACATTCACATTAAAAACAAACGAAACTCAAAGATGCGAGTCCCTTCTTTTAAGAGAAGAGTGAGAAAAAAAATGAAAGTAATCTTAAATTTACAACACTTGATTTTCTTTGGGACACATATAATTATCAATTCAATATATAATTAAGACATAATATAAGACATCAAATCCCAACTAAGCACGGGTGAATCAAATCTGCAACCTAAGATATCTTCATTTAAAAATATATTAATATTAACCTCTTGATTTCTTTTTTAGAATTTACATTTTCACTGTGTGAGGTTCTTTCTAAGAATATCTCCTCTCTCCTTTCTAAATTCATCGTCACCCATCCAAAAGATAAATAAAGATCTCTTCTTTCCGAGCTCTCCAAAATTATTGCCTTCGTCATTGTTCTTAATTTACCATGGCGTAAGATTTTTCTCAGATAATGTTCAGTCCACCGTCATTTAATACCTAATAAATATGCGTTTACGGAAGGAAGGATAGTTGACAACTATTCGTACGCTTGAGTGCAGGGAGAGAGAGAAGGGTGCGTTGGGGGAGGGGCTGATACGTGAATCGGGGAAATTTTACCTTAGTTATATAATATATAGATTAGTAAGGTTCGTCCTGCACTTTATTGTAAGATCGACGAGGGAAAAATAGGGAGACAGAAATGTGAAAATTAATGTAAGCGATCGAACAACATTGATTGTGTAAGTAACGGAGTTCACAAAGAATATATAAACGTATAATATGTATGAGAAAAATTAAAAATAATATTAATAATATTGATGGTAATGATTTAAAATATTGATGGTAATAATTTATATTGGAAAGTAATATTGGAAGATATTCCAGACGTTCGATTTGGGGCAGACGTGTCGTTTTTTACCTATTTAGGATCCGTTCGAAGTCTGTTTTCCGCGTTTCAAATTTCGTTCTTCTCAGAATTAGCTCCTCTATTTGTTTACAGTACTTGTATCCTGTTCTGAGTAGTTCCTTGTGTTTGATCCTTGTGTGAGGACCTCGTTTTGTTGCGGATCTGGGGGTTGCAGAGGCACGCGGACCTGCTGATCACACCCCCAGTACTCCCGATTTTGCAGGTAGAGTGGCTCCCTTTAATTATTTATCAGCATTTATCCACTTGTGAAATAATTAATAGATCCTAGGGTATGGCATGAATCCTAGGACTGTAAAACTAGATTGAATGATAGATCATAGGGTATGGCATGAATCTTAGGACTGTAAAACTAGATTGAATGATAGATCCTAGGGTGTGACATGAATCCTAGGAACAGAAACACCGAAACGAATGTTGTAAATATATGAATTGCAATCTTGGAAAAGTAGAAAGAAAAATGATAATTGCCTGTAACTGGATAACAGTTGCTTGTTTATGAATGGAGATTAACTGTTGAGAACATGGGCTATATGAAATTAAAGTTGAAATGATGAAACCTAAATTGGCTTAGTTAAAGAAATATGACCATGAACCCTACGAGGAATTAGGAGTAGAGCTCCTGAGAGGTGAATGGAATGGAATTGGGGAAGTGAGCTAACCCTTGAGTACGGAGTACCAAGGAGAGCCACTGTCCCCCCTATTTAGTGCAGAGCGGAGCTAGCCGCCCCATGGACCCGAAGTTAGGTCTGGCCACTTTGTACCGACTTTTGTCTCTCGCGTACACAGTACCGAGGAGAGCACTAGCCACCCCACGAGCCCCGATGTTCTGCTAACCTTCCTACACCGACTTGTTAGGCCCAATAGGCAAACTAGGGTAGTCAGGCAAGGGTGCGCGGACTATGGAGGGGCAAGATCCCTATTTGGTTACTGTGGAGGGGCTAGACCCCTGTTACTGAGAGGGCTTTGCCCTATACTGGTTCCGTACTGTGCTTTGGAGCGCACACGTTAACGGAAATGACTGACCGCGTGCCAGTGCAGGGTAGCTACTCGTGCGTTTATCGCGCGTGCCGTAGTCACCGTTACGTCTGTCAGTGACCTTGAAGTGGTTGACTGAGGGTAGGACCACCACGGGGGACTCTCCCAGCTAAGAGAGCACCACGTGCCACTTCTGCTTTTCGGAAAAGACTGCAATCAAGATCGTTCCCACGAGGAACATTTGAAATCAAGAGAAAAGATCTAAGGAATAATTCATGAATAAGTAAATAGACAAATAAAGAAAGAGATTAAAAATAACAGCTACTTGACCACCTTATTATTTTTCTTAGCTGGTTAGTTGCCACTCTACTCAACGTTTCATTGACGTGTCACCTTTTCAGGACCAGGTGTTGAGCAGCCAGAGCCTGTGACTGCAAAGGGTGCTGGGCCTAGTAGAGCCCAGTAGTTTTACTTGTGTTGCACCTACTGTACCGTTTCTTCTATTGTAATGAGTATCTTCTGTTACAACTGTACTCTTTTATTGTAAGCATCATGTTTATATATCTGTTTAATTCTCTACTGTTGTGGTAGTGTGTACTGTAGTAGTTATTTTCTTTACTGCTGTACTTTTGATACTGTTAGTTACATACATGATGAATGTGCTTTATTTTACTGTTCTTTTGGGTTACTTTCTCGTTGGACGACTGGGTCTTATGATCAGTCGAGTCGGTCCAATTCTCGTGTCTCATAGGGATTCGGGAATCGGGTCGTAACAGTTATCCTCTTCTACCATTATGTAATGAATAAACACTTATATTAATGATGAAAGTTTTTGAGGGTATATATGTAATTATAAATTATATGAGGCTATGGATGTAATTAGATATGATTACAAGGACATCGATGTAAAATCCCTCTTAAAAATTAAAACCATCAACAACCATATAAAAATATATAAGCATTGTTGCTAAAAGAGCAACACTTTCTAGGAAGACTCCATTTACACCACATTCTTTAGAGACATATAGAAAAAAATTCAAAATCGTTCAAAAGCATAATCATTAATCTTCAAAATCAATATGCATCATCTGATTCTAGAGGAACCAAAGATGAAAAGAGAGAGATCTCACGGAAGGCTTCTACTTATTGGTGCTAGGGACTAACTAAATTAATTTTGATATTAACAAAATAAATTATATTACTTTGACAAATTTATTTTTGATAAGATACAAAGATGAGAAATGATGATGATACAAATAAAATGCAAGAAATGATGATGTAAGATAGTTACTTCAAGTTTCAACGAATTTCATGGACTTAAATGGAGAAACTAAGGAGTTACTTTTTATTTTTCTGGAACAAATATGAAGAGTTACTAGCACTTCATAAACTTGCTGCATTACTTAAGATTTACTTATTAAAAATAATTAGAAAAAGTTTCAAAATTTATTTAAAATAAAAATTAATTTATTAAGAACATTTTGGGAGAATCTAAAAGGTTGGTTACCAAGTTAGAGACATCTCTTGACCAAAAAACACAAGTTACAAAATTTCTAACATTTAAAATCGTAAATTAATCAATTAAGTTAATCGATTAATTTTAATCATGAACGGTAAATTAATCAATTGAAGTTGCAATCCTAATTAATTAACACACCAACAAGAAAGTCTTGATAGTCGATTAATCAATCAATTGATCCACTCATTTTCCATTTTGCCACAATGCATTAATCCTCAGGTGAGTAATTAATTTCAGACTTTTGAACTTCATCGCATCTTTTCACCATAACATCTTTTGGATTTGAATTCCAATGACTTTATTTCAAATTTTAAATGATTCTATAAATACCTTATGAAAGTTTTGAAGCAAGACATACCAATTCTCTCAAGCATTATTGATCTGAAACATTTTTATACTTTGCTTACAAAAAGCTTTCGTACGTCGCTTCCTACACTCTAAACTTTGAATTTTCTACTCAAGGGAGTATAAGAGAATATTTTGATTAAATCCTATTAGCATATACTTATTTTGCACAAATTATTGACCTTTTAGAACTTGCAATTTTGTAAGTCTTCATTTTTTTACATTTTTGGGTACCTAAGGTGTAAGCATCCTACTTTCTCTTAAGAAGAGGAACAAAATACTTCTTGACCGTGCTCAAGAATTAGAGGTTGTGATTAAAGTACATCACCTTTGATTTTAGTGGTATGAATAGTCATTCTTACTAGAAAGCCAAGGGAAAATCCTAATTAAGGATAACTAGCTAGAGATTTTTTTCGATTTATATTTCCTCTCTAAATAATTGTATCATTTGTTGTTTGATTCTCCTAATATAATTTTTAATTATTTATTATTTTCTTTCAGCACAAATCACCCCTCCCCCTCTTTTGCCAATTTCACAACTCAATTCTTGTGATAAATATCCGATGTAAAACTCAGACGAAAAGAACTCACTGAGATAAGATAGGGTGAAGATGGAAGATAATAGAAAGAAGAGGTAATTATTCTCATTCAAATATAAATTAGGAACTACAACAAGGTATTTATAAATGTGATCTACAACTTAGGCCCTTTCTTAACTAACTATAACAACCTGATGCAACAGCTGCAACTAACATTTGAACATATCCTTTACTTGTTACAATTGCGTATAAGTCCTTATCATCGTACTTGTACCCGAGCTTGCCCAATCGAGAATCTTCGCCACTGCCATCATCACCGATCAACAAATAGAGCACCCAATTGACCGCGGGAACCCTAACGATCACACCCTCCATCTGTTGATCACGTATGATATGATCCCTCCTCTGACACCTCGTACCCTTGAATCAATCAAAGGAAGGGATTGGAACAACAGAGATAAAAAATCATCGGATCTCCATGGAGAGGAGATCAAAGTAGTTGAGCAATCGAAGCAGAGGGGTGGAGGGAGCGGGAAGTGTGCGTGTTTGCATCTGGATTAAGTGTGGGAGGAAGAGTTTATCACTGGCACCAATGGAAGGAGTACGTTTGATATGACCGGCATCTGCACACTAAGATATCCCTCGTATAGCATATACAACAAACATTACAAGTTTGTTAAAAAGAGATAGCATTCACAGTGAACAATATAGACAGGAGGAAAATAATCATGATCATGCTTATGCTTTATCGGCTGCAGTTGTTCATGAAGTGACGCGGCGTCTTAATTCCTCAAAAGCGCACATGCTATCTGCATCAAAGCCCCCGGCAAACTGGCAGAAAAAAGGATGTTAGATCCTTGACTCGTTTTCAAATGTGATCATGTACACATTTAAAAAAAGGTAACTTGAGTAGCTTTAAAGTTTCACCTGATGGACACGAAAAGCAAAACGCACGCCTTGCAAGATTAAGAATTCTCTCGTTGGCTCATTCTCTTTGCCAACCAGAGCATCAAGTTCTGTCGATACTCTCCTCATGTACTTTCTGGCCAATTGAACTGATGATAACTTGATCTGCAAAAGAGAAGAAAGGATGTCTTTGATGATTCCTCTTATGGATGAATTTCTTTACACATCATCGATCACAACAGATGCCCCGAAGCATTGGAAAAATGAATCTTGTGCATGGACAGAAGAAAGGATATGGTAATTATCTTCCCATGTATGAACATTTTTAAGCTCTAACATCAGCACATTCAAGTTCAGATTCCCAAAGAACAAAGCAACTAATGGGCTTGTGTGTGGTTAAGTGTCTGTGTTTATGTCATCCGCAGAAACTGTGATTAGGAGATTAATCTAAACCAAATTGGAAACATGGAAACTCGGAAGCATGAGAAAAGGATAATCCTCCTGATCAACTACCAAATGATAATGTAGATAAGAAGTATGAATCATCCAATTTCATTGAAAAGGATCCAATACCTCTTTACAGAGAGGGAGAGATATATGGGTAAATAGTAGTATATATCCATAAAGAAATAACAAATAATAAAATGCTAGTTAAATAAGAGTATCAATACTTCCCTTCAAATTGAAGCATAGATGTCAATCATACTCAACTTGGAATAGCAGGAATCAAATGTCGAGCGAGGTAGAGGCTTCGTGAACATATCGACTGTCTGATCCTCAAATGTGACATAAGTAGTGTACAACAATCCACGCTGTATAAGATCTATAGTAAAGTGGCAGTCCACCTCAATGTGTTTGGTGCGCTCGTGGAGCATCAGGTTGTTAGCTATGTAGGTAGCTACTCGATTGTCACATCGCATCTCCATGGGCTCCTCAATCTGGACATGCAAATCATGCAAGAGAGACCGTATCCAGATCATCTCTGCAGCAATCTGGGCCATTGCCCTATACTCTGACTCAGCACTAGAGTGAGAAACTGCCCCTCGTTTCTTGCTCCTCCAAGTAACAAGATTACCAACCATAAAGGTACAGAAACCAGTAGTGGATTACCTGTCAAGCACACATCCTGCATAATCTGCATCAAAATAACCTACCCCTGTCATAGGAGAGCCTTTTTGGAAAAGAATACCACGACCTAGTGTTTTCTTCAAGTATCTTAGCGCCTGCATGGCTGCCTGCTAGTGCACCTTCGTCGGCCTCTCCATAAACTGGCTAAGTTTGCCTACTACCAAGGAAATATCTGGTCTGGTAATGGTCAGGTACAACAGCTTACCCACAAGTTATCTGTATGCTCTACTCTCAACTGCCTCTACCTCCTCATCATGTAGATGTGCCTTGGGATCCATAGGAATATTGGCTGGCTTGGACCCTAAAATGCCTTCTCCTAAAGGACGTCCAACGCATACTTGCGTTGAGAAAGAACAATCCCATCTCTACTCCTAGCGATCTCTATCCCCAAAAAGTATCTAAGCTAGCCCACATCCTTCATAACAAACTATTGTGTAAGAAACTTCTTGACTTGTCTTATCCCAGCCTCATCACTATCGATGATAATCAGGTCATCTACATAAACCCGTAGTGCTACAATACCATTCTCTATTCTCCTGACAAACAGAGAATGATCTAAAGAAGATCTTTGCATCCATATCCTCTACAACACATCTAAAAGCTTTTGAAACCAAGGTCTTGGGCTCTGCTTTAGGCCATAATGGTCTTCTTGAGTCTACACACACACTCCCCCTGAACCTCAAAACCTGGAGGCTACTGCATGTAAACCTCTTCTTGAAGATCGCCGTAGAGAAAAGCATTCTTCACATCAAGCTGGTGTAACCGCCAACCTCTGTGGGCAGCAATAAAGATGAGTACCCGAACAGTGGCAAGCTGTGCAACGGGAGAGAAAGTATCAAAAAAGTCCACCCCATATGTCTGAGTGAACCCCTTTTCCACCAACTTAACCTTATACCTTGAAATAGATCCATCAGGATTGTATTTCAAGGCAAAGACCCATCTAGAGCCAACCAGTCACGCGCCTGTAGGAAGCAAGGTGAGATCCCAAGTTTGTCTGCTCCGCAGTGCTGCCATCTCATCTTCCATGGCTTGACACGACTTTGGATTAAGCATAGCCTACTGGTAGGTAGATAGAATGGGTGAAGTTGTAAGTGCTTGGCAGAAGCTGCTAAATTGGGAATCAAGACCATCTATAGCCAAACTTCCTACAACCCAAAATCTAGACCCACACGTGCGAGGTGCCTTCCTAATAGCAATAGGAAGATCAGACTCATCTGGTATCTCTAACTGAGTCTCTGCAGAAGGTACCCCACTACCCTGGTAATCTGCACTGTCAAGGGAATCAGGTCTAACAAGACGATCTCTGTCATCAGAGTCCATCTCAACTACTTGTGGATCAATCACTGGTGCGGGTAGAGGCCTTTGTAGTGTCGTATGAGGTCAACTATATGTCTGCAGCGAACCGTGCAATCCCTGGTAGTCATCTAAGAGGATAGTAGACCCTAAAGAAATTGGCAGAGGTGTGGAGATTGGAATCGCCTCAAGTGGAACTGGAGGAATAGGCATAGGTGCAGCATCATCATGAACACTCGTCTATCCAGCAACAAAAAAGTATGGTGTCGTCTCATGAAAAGTCACATCAACGCTGAAATAATGCCTGTGGTGGATGGGATCATAACATCGGTACCCCTTCTAACTCCTGAAGTACCCTAAGCATACACACTTAACAGCACGAGGGGCAAGCTTGTCACAGCCCGGTGCTGGCACATGAACAAATGCAACACATCCAAAGGTCCTAGGGAACACGTGAAAAACTCTCCATCTAGATGTAACATAAGAATCAGTATTTGCTCGTGACGGACTGAACTCAACATCCTGTTAATGAGGTAGCGTGCTGTCAAAACAGCATCCCCCCAATATCTCTGTGGAACACCGTGGTGGATAAGTAGAGTGCGGGCAACCTCTACCAGGTGTCTATGCTTTCTCTCTGCAACCCCATTCTGCTGTGAAGTATGGGGACAAATGGTCTGGTGAATAATCCCATGAGCTCTGTAAAACTCAGTAAGTCTAGCAATGCAGAACTCGAGGGTATTATCTATCCATACAATTTTCACCATGGCAGAATACTGAATCCTGATCTCCAAGAGAAGATTCTTTATCGTACGTTCAACATCTCTCTTGATCTTCAGAAGGAACACCCAAGATACTCTGGTGAAATCATCAAAGACTACAAGATAATACCGATATCCCATCCTGGCTGGAACTCTACTTGGCCCCCAGACATCCATATGGAATAGCTCAAAAGTAGCTATCGATCCAGGAGAAGTACTAGTAGGAAAGGAGAACCAATGATGCTTACCTAATTGGCACGCATCACATCTAAAAATTGTGGCAGGTAAAATATGTGGAATCACCCTCCTAAGGCAATCCAGAGGCAGATGACCTAGACGAGTGTGCCACTGTAGGGCACTCCCACCATCATATTTGCTGGCTCCAACGAAAGGCTCCTAGCCAAGGTGATAAAGACCATTCTTCTGTGTACCCTTGGCAATGGTCTTCCCAGTAAACTTATCCTAGATAGTGCATCCCATCTTATCAAAAATAACACTACAATGAAGATCCTTCGTGATCCTGCTTACAAACAACAGGCTCATGGGAAACTCTGTTACGTGTAGTATTCGCGACAGCTGCAATGTAAGGGTCACAGAAACTTCCCGCTAGCCAACAACTGGAGCATTCCTGCCATCAGCAACCTAATACCATTCTCCTTGGTACAACGAAACTGAGTGACCTAAAATAAGCTCGATCTCCACAAAGATGCTGTGAAGCACTAGAATCGACTAACCATCCTGCACCACAGTAACTCCTATCATGCTCCTGCAGCATCAAGCCTGCACACTTCATCCTCGTCATGGTAGCGGTATCCAATGCCATCTCTTCTCGTCCTAAGATTGGCATTGTGCCAGGCATGGACCAAGAGAATCACCACAGACTAAAACTTGCCATCTCTAAGCCAAATAACTAAAGACAGATGCCACGAACACTATCTGACTACAATATTCAAATGTGAAAAATCTGAAATCAGTGAGTCGTAACCTTCAAAGTATGAATCCTAGATTCAAAAGACCCTGGAGATCATCCTAAGGATCATAAGCACCCCTTAGATCAGGATCTAGCGCATGTTAGGGTGCGGGGAAGGACCCTAACAGCAGTTCTAAAGGGTACTGCCCCTTGTGGATGGAAGATCTACCCTGGACAGATGCTCCCTGCTAGAGGTGGCACCGGTGACCTAAAGGAAGAAGACCGGCGGCGGCGGTGGGTTTGGGAGGCGATGGTGGGTTTGCCCTAGAGGAGGCTGTCGGTCTGTAGCAGCAATAGCAGCGCTGCTCTTGAGTGCAATAGCGACGACAGGAAGAGGGGAGACCAGCGGCGGTGGCCCTATTCGATAAGCGATGGCAGTGGCCCTCCCAATGAGGGGATGACCAACGGCGGTGCTGGGAGCCTGCCTACTCGATGAGGGGGCAACGAGGCACCGATTGGAGAAGGTGGCAGCCTGCCGTCGCTAGCGGCTAGTCGCCGAAGTAGCGGCGGCCCACAGTTGGTGCCCCGAAGATTAGGGTTTTTGGTGGAGGTGTGCGGAGGCTGTGTGGGTGAGAAATCAGTACGCCAATCTAGGATCGCCGCTCTAATACCAAGTAGGAGATAATGAATCATCCAATTTTTTTGAAAAGAATCCAATACCTTTTTATAAAGAGAGAGGTATGGGTATATGACAGTAGATATCCATAAAGAAATAACAAATAATAAAATACTAGATAAATAGAAGCATCAACATAAGAGCCCCTTCCCTCAATCCCTTTGAGAGACCCTTACAGAATATTATGTTGGTGCATGAACCATGAGAAAGAAGCATGAAAATAAGACATGCAGTATGAAGCACATTTCTTGTGATGGTCAGCACTCTCCTGAATACCAAGAAAAGATATCCATTCATAGGAAACAAGGAGTCTATGCCAACAACCTCTCGCTCCCTCTTACCAGCCCACCCCATCCCCATCCCCTAGGGATACATGCCAATTTTAATTACGATTCAATTCCTAGCATCTTCATGGGAAACTGGGATTGTTTCTATTACAAGTCTTCATTGTCGTGCTCATGGACAATCCAAATTATGTTAGAGTCGCATATCAATAACAGTTCACTTCCATATCTTCATTACATGTTTCTTAAGATCAAAGTTTGACCCAGGACTGTTTGGAGGTGATGGTCATAATACACATGCTATGTGCATTCTTGCCCCCTTATACCAATGAGGAAGTCGGCACAAAAGGACTGCTACAAAGCTCACAAGCACAAGAATCAGTAAAATCCTCAGATCTAAGATTCAAAATTCAATTGTATAGGTAGAGGCAAGGCAACGCAGTGCATCGAAATTGTCCATCATAAAGAAGTCAATGGAAGCTCAACCCAAGCCAAGATCTGCTATTCAACTGTAATCCTTTAGGAAGTTCTTTTGCAAAAGAGGAAATATATTACATTCAATTATTTATCTAGGGAACCCAAGTTAGCATATAAATCTAAAACTGATTGCAACGCATGTATAAAAATAAAGATCAGAACCTCTAAACAAAAGCATACCTTTCCAACAACCCCTGAGTCCATCAGCCAATCTACTGGAAATCCAAACTCACGATAGCGTGCAATTTCCATATCCCGTGTTCTTAACAATGCATAGACACTTTGCTCCACTCTGAATTTGAATTTAATATGGAAATAAGAAATTTCACTGTAAATGTTTTAATCTATAACTTTCTGAATTCAGAACATAGATATAACGTAAATGCAAAATGTCTGAGTTGACCAAAGCATTTAAGCAACTCACTTTTCAAGCAAGGAATACATCTTCTTCAGAGCAGGATCTACTGAAAGCTTGAGGTCATCTTCAAAAGAGGAGACCTGTTTCTCCAATTTCATCAGATCGTGATATTCAAAAGCAGCCTCTCGTAGAGCATCGGCTTTGCTTTCTGGCCAATTGAAATGCTTGAGGACTGCTCTTTCATCAACCTGTCAAAAGTCCCCTTTTGAGTGTTCAGTTAAATACACTTGGATGAAGAAATGCAGCATTCCTTAAAACACCAAAACTCTGAGGCCAAAACATCTCACATCTCAGAAAACGCATCCAATGAAGTGGATCTTTTTCCTTTTGAAAACGAATGCGATCATTATGCCAAAAATAACCATCTAAAGAGTTTATTGTAGCACCGAAGCTACCAAGTTGAGCAACACAATCCCTTCGTAAGGACATTATATCCTGAAAAGCAAAAAATTAGAAAGAAAGTGGAAGTGATTTCCTTAGTATTCTTTCCTTATGAGTGTTGAGACTTCTATTTATCTCTAGTTGTTTTACCACTTTTGATATATTTTGTTATTTTTATTTTGATCTGGACATATACTATTATTTATCAAAATCTCTCTCTATAAAGAAATATCAGGTCCTTTTCTAAGAAAGTACAATGGTCATTCTTTTCCACTTAGTATCAGAACCACGATTCTAGATCAATGCTCGGTATCCCACCCACACAAGCCTCTAAACCCTTCCACCCTAACCTTAACTCTTCTCATCAACAACCCCTGCTGCAAGCTGCCGCCACCAACGACTCACTGCTAGCCGCCGCCCCTCTATAGCACCGGCAATGCCATCTAAACCCTAGCCAGCCGCCACCCCCACCTGCAGTGTCGGCCGCCGCCTCTTTACAGCACCGGCGACATCATCTCAAGCCCTAGCCAGTCGCCACCCCTTCTATAGCGCTGGCCGCCACTACGACGTCTCTCTGCAGCACAGATGGTGCCATCTAAAGCCTAGCCAACCGTCGCCCCCACCTGTAGTGCCGGCCGCCACCTCTCTATAGCGCCAACAGCACCTTCTGCACAGGAGTCACCTGAGGGGTTCACTCAATGTTGTTGCACCTGTGACAGCAACACAAGACGCCTGAGCGGTGCTAGAAGTCGCTCTAGTGACCAGCCAATCGACGACAGGAGCAATGTTGCTCCTCTAAGTGCACAGTACAAGGTCGTCCTCTCTTCCTACAGGTGGGTAGGGCCTTCCCCAGACCTTGCACACTCAATATCAATGCCGAGGGGCTCATTCTCTGCCTTGGGCGTGATCCTCCAGACGCCAGTGATCCTAGATCCTCACGCTTAAGGCTTGTGTTGCCTAGTCAGAGTTTCTTCTGTGATCTAAAACTCCTTTTTGAGATAGTCTTGGCGGTGTAGTATCCCACTCACTTAGGCTAAGATGATGAGTTCTAGCCTTTGGTGACCCACTTCATTCCTGCTAGGCACAATGCCAATCTCAGGAAGAGCAGAGATGACACTGGATACCACTACTATGACTGATACGGTTGAGTATGCGAGCGTGATGCTACAGGAGCATGACAGGAGTCACCATAGTGCAGGATGGTTAATTGATTTCGGTGCTTCACAACATCTCTGTTGGGATCAAGGCTATTTCTAGTCACTCAATTCTGTAACTTCTATTGCACCAAGGAAGACGGTACAAGTTGCTAATGACAAGCACACTCCTGTTGTTGGCCAGGGAGAAGTGCTTGTGACCCCCACATTGTGACCGCCGAGAGCACTACATATACCGGATTTACCCATGAACCTGTTGTCTGTGAGCATGATCACGAAAGATCTTCATTGTAAAGTTATTTTTGATGAGGTTGGATGTATTGTATAGAATAAGTTTACTGGGAAGACCATTGCCAAAGGTACAGAGGAGAATGGTTTTTATCACCTTGGACAGGAGCCATTTGCAGGAACTAGCAGGTATGATGGTGAGAGTGCCTTACAGTAGCACATTCGTCTAGGTCACCTGTTTCTGGATCGTTTCAGGAGGGTGATTCCACATATTTCACCTGCTACTACTATTAGCTGTGATGCTTGCCAATTAGGTAAGCATCATCGGACCTCTTTTCCTGCCAGTATTTCTCCTGGGTTGGCAGCTGCTTTTGAGTTACTCCACATGGATGTATGGGGATCGAGTAGAGTTCCAAATAGAAAGGGACATCGTTATTATCTTGTTGTTGATGATTTCACCAGAATATCCTGGATGTTTCTTCTGAAGAACAAGTGAGATGTTGGAGGTGTTATAGAAACTCTTCTCTTAGAGATTAGGAATCAGTATTCTGCCACAGTAAAGATTGTACGGATGAATAATGCCTTCAAGTTCTGTACTGCTAGACTTGCGGATTTTTACAAAACTCGTGAGATTATCCACTAGACCACTTGTCTCCATACCTCACAGCAGAATGGAGTTGCAGAGCAGAAGCATAGACACCTGTTAGAGGCTGCCCGCACTCTTCTTATCCACCACAGTGTTCCACAGAGATACTAGGGGGAAGCTATTTTGATAGCATGCTACCAAATTAACAGGATGCCGAGTTCAGTCCGTCACGAGCAAATACCAATTCTTTTGTTACATCCAAATAGCGAGCTTTTTCACGTGTCCCCCAGGATTTTTGGGTGTGTTGCTTTTATTCATGTGTCATCACTAAGCCGTGACAAGCTTACTCCTCGGATTGTTAAGTGTGTCTTCTTAGGGTACTCCAAGAGTCATAAGGGATACCGATATTATAATCACATCCACCACAGGCATTATGTTAGTGTTACTGTGACCTTTCATGAGACGACACCATATTTTTCAATTGGACAAACGAGTGTTCATGATGATGTAACTCCCATGCCTATTCCTCTTGCTCCACTTGAGGTGATTCCGATCTCCACACCTCAGCCGACTTCTTCGGGCTCCACTACCGTCTTGGATGACTACCAGAGACTGCATGGTCCACTGCGCACGTATAGTAGATCTCATGCAACACTACAGAGGCCACCGTCCACACCAATGACTGATACTCCACAGGCTATTGAGATGGGTTCTGATGACAGTGACAATCTAGTTCGACCTAATCCCCCTAACAGTGCATATCACAATAGCAGTGAGGTTCCTTCTGTAGAGACTTGATTAGAGGTACCAGATGATTCTGACCTTCCTATTGCTATTAGGAAGGCACCCCGCATGTGTAACTCTAGATATCGTGCTGCAGGCAGTTTGGCTACCGATGGTCTTGGTTCTCAGTTTAACAGCTTCGGCCAAGCACTGACAACTTCACACATTCCATCTACCTACCAGTAGGCTATACTTAATCCAAAGTGGCGTCAAGCTATGGAAAACGAGATGGCAACGCTTCTAAGTAGATAGACTTGAAAGCTCACATCACTTCCTACGAGCTCGCAACTAGTTGGCACCAGATGGGTCTTTGCCTTGAAGTACAACCCTGATGGGTCTATTTCAAGGTATAAGGCTAGGTTGTTGGCAAAGGGGTTCACCCAGACCTATGGGGTGAACTTTTTTGATACTTTTTTCTCCCGTTGCGCAGCTTGCCACTATTCGAGTATTTATCTGTGTTGCGGCTCACAGAGATTGACGATTACACCAACTTGATGTGAAGAACGCTTTTCTCTACGGCAATCTTCAGGAGGTTTACATACAACAGCCCCCAAGTTTTGAGGTTTAGAGGGAGTGTGTGTGTAGATTCAGAAAGGCCATTTATAGCTTGAAGCAGAACCCAAGAGACTGATTTCAAAAGCTCTCAAATCTGTTGCAAAGGATGGGGATGCAGAGGTCTTCTTTAGATCACTCTATATTTGTCAGGAAAACAGAGAATGACGTTGTAGCACTATAGGTTTATGTAGATGACCTGATTATCACTAGCAATGATGAGCTGGGATAAGACAGGTCAAAGAGTCTCTTACACAGCAGTTTATTATGAAGGATCTAGGGCAGCTTGGATACTTTCTGAGGAGCGAGGTCGCTAGGAGTAGAGATGGGATTGTTCTTTCTCAACATAAGTATACGTTGGATGTTCTTCAGGAGACAGGTATGCTAGGGTTCAAGCCAGCCAATATGGATCCTAAGGCACATCTTCATAATGAGGAGGCAGAGGCAACTGATAGCAGAGCATACAAACAACTTGTGGGCAAGTTGTTATACCTGACTATTACCAAACCTGATATTGCCTTGACAGTAGGCAAACTTAGCCAGCTTATGGAGAAGCTGACAAGGTTGCACTGGTAGGCAACTATACAGGTGCTAAGACACTTGAAGAAAGCACCAGGTCGTAGTATTCTCTTTCAAAGAGGCTTTTGTATGATAGTGGTGGGATATTCCGACGCTGACTATGCAGGATGTATGCTTGATAGGAAATCCACTACTAGTTTCTATACCTTTGTGGTTGATAATTTGGTTACCTAGAGGAGCAAGAAATAGGGGGTAGTTTCTCACTTCAATGCAAAGTTAGAGAATAGGGCGATGGCCCAAACTACTGCAGAGATGGTTTAGATACGATCTCTATTGCATGATCTGTATGTCCAAATTGAGAAACCTATGGAGATGCAATGCGACAATCGGGTAGCTACATACATAACCAACAACCCAATATTCCATAAGCATACCAAGCACGTTGAGGTTGATTGCCACTACACCAAAGATCTCATACGACGTGGGTTGCTGCATAACACTTATATTACATCTGAGGATTAAATTGCTGATGTGTTCACAAAACCTCTATCTCAATCGGCGTTTAACTATTGCAGTTCCAAACTAAGCATGATTGGTATCTATACTCCAGCTTGAGGGGTAGTGTTGAAACTTCTATTTATCTCTAGTTGTTTTACCA
This sequence comes from Thalassia testudinum, assembly GCA_037157565.1. NCBI lineage: Eukaryota > Viridiplantae > Streptophyta > Magnoliopsida > Alismatales > Hydrocharitaceae > Thalassia > Thalassia testudinum. Next base: position 44,553,416 of record JAZHRO010000030.1, read on the forward strand.
CTTCTGGTATATTTTGTTATTTTTATTTTGATCTAGACATGTACTGTTATTTACGCAAACATCTCTCTCTATAAAGAGATATCAGGTCCTTTTCTAAGAAAGTAGATTGGTCATTCTTTTCCACTGTGAGCAAAAGCTCAATTCAACTAAAGTTAACAATGTCTAGAAGTAATTTTCAAGTATCACAACTTTATAGTGTGAAATAATCACCATAAGATTTGCTTTTTGATAAAGTCTATCTTTCTAAGATTTAGTGGAGCCTAATAAACCAAAATCCCATATTATCTAAAAATTTTACTTTTATAATGTGAATCTATAATCAAAAAAATACTAATTAAATCTAGAATTTACTTATGAAAATAATGAAAATCACAACTATACATGGAAAAATTAAAAGCTAATTGTAATCAGATCAATTCTAAAATAAGCAGTAAAAGTTCCACAGAAAAATCAACTATTTTTGGAAATCTAAATTTCAGAATCTTTGAACATAGCCTCAAGCCCTAAGGTCAAACTCTATTCCTTGATGGATCTCTTTTCAGTTTCAAACCCTTGTCCACCACCTCAATTATAAATAGTATGCAAAATGTCCAATATCGAAAACCAAGAAAAAGCAGCTGTACCAAAAAGGAAAGCTCTTCATCTAGCCAGTTCACAAATGAAAGAAGGTCGTCCATATTCATAAATGTAGCAGCACGAACTTCAGCTGCCAAGGACTGGACAAATTCTCCTTGGGTCTCCACATCAGCTTTCACCTGCATTCATAAGCTTTTGATGCTTAGGCCAGCAAAGTTTTGACAAGAGAGCTAACAAGGTTTGCATGCCTATGATCATCAGAGGGCAATCAAAAGAATTGAATTTGCTTACAGCTAGTAGGAATGAAGATTTATTTGCAATCTCTCCAATCATGTTGCTTCTAGCATCCTCTGCATTGGAAGTTGAGGACGATATAGATAGCGATTCCTTCTTGTTATCACGCTTCATCAAAGACTGGTAAAGCTCAACCAACTCAGGAGCACGGTGAACTTTACTCCTGCTGGTTCCTTTGGATAGGTCCCCAGGTGGAGGTGGAGGTGGAGGTGGAGGTGGAGGGTGCGGCAGGCCACCAGGCAAGCCAGGTGGAGGTGGTGGAGGAGGTGCTCCAGGTGGCAGTGGAGGTGGAGGTACGCCACTTGTTGGGCTGGTATTGGAATCACTAGATGCAACACCAGATCGTGGTGGAGGTGGTCGGGGAACTCTTGGGGCCCTTTTCTCAATTTGTGATAGCTTCAACTTGCTTATCACTGGACTATCACTTCCACCTTCATTTGTTTGCTCATTGGGTTGATCGTTGGATTGCTCAGCACTGTCACGGGGCTTATTGGCTACCTTGAAGCTGTTGATCTGAGTAAGCCTAGGAGGAAGTACGAGGGGCACGCCTCTTTCCTTGGCTCTAGATACAAAGGTTGGATTCACATTTGAAGTATCACCGAATCTCTCAACTCTGGCTTGTTCCGCTCTCTCCTTGATGACCTGCTCCCTTTCCTGTGCCAACTTATGACGATCCTTGTACGCGGGATACTTGTCTACAGCCACACCTTCTACTGTTTTGGACATCAACTGGAAGGATGCAGCCACGTTGTTCAAGGACTCATCAAAGGAAGCTTGAGTTTCATCTTCCTCTCTCTTTCCAAATGTTGTAATAGCATTGCTATCATTGGTGTTTCTTAGCATAAGTTGTTCCAATGTGCCCTTTACAAGAGGAGATTTAGGAAGCACCAACCCGAATGCCCTGCTTGGCAATGCAAAACCGGGATCATCCTTGCTCTTTCCCCATCTCTTAAGCTTTTGGATGATGCTGGGCTTCTTGCTTAAAGAGAATCTGCTGCAACTGCTATCAATAGACATATTATCATCATCACTCCCGGGAGAAGATGTAATGGATGAAATACTTTCAAGGTCTGTGTCACCTGTACCGCGTTCAGACCCAGCATACTCCAGCATAAGCTTCTTAGCCTTTTCTTGGGACCTTGGGCTCAAGCTCTTATTAAGGTCTCGGGCAGAGGTTTTTCCTGTGGGTGTTTGGTAATTGCGTAGTTCATACCTAAGGCACGCGTTGACCCACCGCAAATAAACTAGTTCCTCTACTTCACTGAACCTGTTCATCTGCAATCCTTCAACTTGCTTGGTGAGATCCTCATTTGCATGTCTCAACCTACTGGTGTCTTCTCTTGCCTTTTCAATGATTTCGTTCTGCAGCCAAAAAAAACCATAAAACAAAAAAGCCAGGCATAGTCACAATGAAACAAATAATAGGTGGACGAAGAGAGTGTCCGTGGAAAGGAAAGGAACATAAAAAAAACTTGCAGAAAAAACAAAGAAAGGATTGAAATTCTTGGGGAATAGTAGGACTCCTGAAAAGGCAATCTAAGTTCAAGAAAAGCAATCAGAAAGTAACATTATTCAGACAACATAAAAATGGAGGATTTAAGCTCCGATGTATGTGTATCGTATTTAAATGATTCAGACAATCAACTCTGAGGATCAAAGATTGGAGATGCACGATATTTGAGGTTGCAAAATAAATAATCCTGATGTCACTCATCAGAAACTGCTTTGTGGTAAACTACTGATTAAAATATTATAATTTTACGGTTAGAATCTTCAAGCCTCTACATTCATCCAAATATAAGGACAGTTTAATTAAGCATCATCTCAATTTCTACTTGCTGACTTGCTCAGTTGCTCTGGTATGCATGTAACATGGAAAAGATAATCTCTAAAGAAATAAAATTCCATTTAGTCTAATAGCATTTTCCCATTTATCCTACACCAATACCATAAGAAGAACTTCTTTTTCTTTTTGAGAAGAACATATTGCTTAAGATCTACAGAGAGAATGGTGAATAACGGACTAAACAATGCATCAACATAAAGACCATGGCTTAAACTTCTCGAAACAGAAACATTTTGAAGTTCCAACTGAGAAGGAGATGGTAAAATCAGCAAGTTAGGAAGCAACCCGATGTGTTTACAGGCAACTGAGAATGTGTTTACAAGCAACCCGATATGTTTCCTTTTTGAGAAGAACATATTGCTTAAGATCTACGCAGAGAATGGTAACGGACTGAACGCATCAACATAAAGACCATGACTTAGACTTCTCGAAATAGAAACTTTTTGAAGTTCCAACTGAGAATGATATGGTAAAATCATCAAGTTAGGAAGCAACTCAATGCGTTAGGAAGCAACTAAGAATGAGTTGGCACGACTCGATGTGCCCAGGTTAGGACAACGGTTTGGGGGCTTAACGCCAACGGATGTCTAGGACTAGATGGCTTCCCTGTGCTCTTCTACAAGGAGTTATGGCTGATGCTCAAGGAGGAGGTGATGCAGATGATCGCAGAGTTTGCTAAGGGTAACAGGGGCTTCGACAGGCTCAACAAGTTCTTTATGTTCTTACTTTCGAAGGAGGGGGTAGAGGCGACAGAAGACTACCGGTCGATTGCACTTTCCAATGCGGCCTACCTAATCGTGGCTAAGGTGTTGGCCAACATATTGCGTAGGGTGCTACAAGATATGATCTCAGATGTACAGACAGCCTTTGTTCCGAGAGGCATTCTGGACGGTTTTGTGCTGGCACTGGAGGCTCTGGCAGCATGGAAGAGGAGAGCAACAAAGGCCTTTCTTTGGAATGTGGACTTCAATAAAACTTATGATTTGGTGCAATGGCATTTCCTATGGACCAACCTAACCAAGAGGGGCTTCCCACAGATGTGGATTGACTAGGTGAAACAATGTGTCACGATGACCTCATTCTCGATGCTACTTAACGGGAACCTGGTTGAGGATTGGGTACAACCGAGGAGAGGTGTTCGGCAGGGATGCCTGCTTGCCCCTATGCTCTTTGTCTTAGCGGTCGATGGCCTGGCACGGGCTACTTTTAGGGTGTGTTTGGGCAACCTCTTCAAAGGTTTCATGGCAAGAGGCAATCTCCAGGTCCCGATTCTGCAGTATGTGGATGACACACTCGTCTTAGTGGAGGGCTCAATTGCAGAGGTGAGGAGGGTACATGCCTTACTTGAGTTGTTTGGAGAGGCCTCTAGATTGCATATTAACTATGAGAAATCCAGCTTTATACCTTTCCACCTCTCGGAGTCGGGGGTGGTTGGTTGCGGTGCAGCATTTCGGATGCCGGTCGAATCCCTGTCGTTGTCTTACCTGGGCTTGCCCCTAGCTGTGGGGCGACTCAAAATGCAAGACTGGCTCCCGATGTTGGAGAGGATGGAAAAGAGATTGCCGAAGTGGGCTTCTAGGCTTCTCTCCAAAGGCAGTAGACTGGTGCTGATCAAAGTCGTGCTCTCTTCCATACCAAGTTGTTGGTGCAAGGGCACCTCGATCGTTGATTTTGATAATAACAAAACACTTGTTATTTAATATTTGCATTTGAGTTATAGTTTCAAGAATAATGCAAATGAATTCAAGTGTGAAGGAGCTCAAGCTCGCATCCATGACAGAATGGAGGAGCTTGATGGAGGGGAAGAGAAGATGGAGCCTCGTGTAGAGCGAGAACTTGAAGACAAGAAGAATATGATAGATGTCTTGTTTATCTTTGTATTTATACTCTTTATTTGCTTTGCTCTTTACTTTTCTTAGATTCTATGTTAAAGTGCCCAAAGTAACATATTTGTGGTCCTAAGAACACTTACACTACTCTAAGATACTTAGTCAATCTTAGAAATCACTTAGAAAACCAAAACAGTAATCAAACAGCCTGATCAGACGTCTAATCTGAACTTCAGACGTCTGACCTTGGACTTTAAGACATCTGATAGTTTGTACAGACAACCAAACACTTAGGCAGGACTTAGTACTCTCTGTCCATTACTTTCAGACAACTAGCCCATGATGCAAATGTTTTAGAAGACATCAGATGACCTTGACAGACGTCCAATAATAGAACCGTTGGTCTCTCAGAGCATAATCCTTGAGGATTACCTTTTGATTATCCTACGATTTTATTAATATTATTTTCAGACATCTGTAAAGCCTCCTAGACGTCCGATAAATAGACGTTAGGCTAAGTTCTGACCCAAATCTAGTTTTGTCATACCTAATAGCCATTTGAGCCTCGGGAAATCAATTCCCGCAAAGATTTCTCTTTCCAAACATCCAGAGACTTTGCCAGACGGCCGACCTGTCGTCTGACCTAAAATACCTAGAACCATGTTTCAATCTTGTCAAAATAGGAACTAATTCATCTTAGAATTAGGCGTTTGATTAAATTCCCAGATGACTTAAAACACATTAGACGTCCATCTTGATCCAACACCATCCAGTTGATCAACCCTTCTAAAATTAGACAACCGACCTTTAGATCAGACGAAGACCCAGATATCTGACCTTAAACCCAGACGTCTGATAACCCTGTCAAAATCATAAATGACCCTGATTTCGACCTGATTTACCTTGGATTTGATTCCAAAGGCTATGAAAGCCTTCCGAGGCATTCTAAACCCTTCTTAGGACCTCTATAAATAGAGGATGACCCTTCCTTTGTTAGATACACCTTGACATATTACTTCCACATCATATTGTGTCCAAGTGAAGAAGAAAATCATCTAGAAGTTCTTATTCTCCAAGCCCTATTCAACAAATCTGAGAGCACCGATACTCTGCCGAATTCACGTCAAATCACTTCCGATTTAGGGAATATCCTTTCGCCTATAGTAGCTAAGTTCATTTACCTATTTGGGCTCTATAGGTTGTTTTTCTCCTTTCTTTTGTTGTTAGCTATTCACTTTGCGAATTCACGTCTCCATCGAGAGACAAAGTACTCATGAAAAGGAGGGGATTTAAGGTACACTACCCTCATTCAAAGTAGTGTGGTTGTATTGATGTTGAGTCACCCTCGTTTAAGTGACTCAGATAGTAGATTTAATCGACTCGGTCGATCAAGAAATCCTAAGTCAAGAGGCTTAGGTGATGGTTTTTACCCAGGTTTGGGTTTCCACCTAAAAATCTTTGTGTGCTTGTGAGATTGCATTTTTGTGTGATTGTTATATTATTTCTGCATTATATCTGTATCACGCTCGATCTCACCACCCTCCGTCAAGAATTACACGAGTTACCTCCTCTCGATGTTCAAATTGCCAAAGAAGGTGGAAAAGAAAATTACGGGCTTGATGGGTGACTTCTTCTGGACAAGCTATGGGACTTCTGGGAGAGAAGCCAGGCTGGTGGCCTGGGACGAGTTACACCGGCTAGTACAAGAAGGTGGGCTAGGTATTTAGGACGTGGATTGCGTGAACAAAAGCCTGTTGACAAAGTGGATTGCCAGACTATTGGGGACGGATCGAGACATGTTTGGGGAGGTGATGAGGAGGTGCTACGTGTCCTTTTTGGCTCAATAGACCTTGGAGTCGCCCGTGGTAGGGGCCTCATACTTTCTCAAGGGGCTGGCGCTAGTGGCCCCAAAGGTACGAGGGTTCTTTACCCCTCTTCTAGGTGCAGGTGATGAGTTCAAATTCTGGACGGATGACTGGATGAGAGACGACCCCCTTTGTGATATATTTCCTGCCTTATTCTCCAGAGCAACGTGTAGAGAGGCAACGGTAAGGAGCTACTAATCTAATGCATGGTGCCTCGACTTTCAGGATGCTTTCTCCAACCACAAGATGGAGGAGCTACAAGAGCTTCTACAGTGTTTGCAGGGTAGGAACTGGAAGGAGCGGATGGTCTCCATTGGGAGGAAGGTGAATTCTCGGTAATGATGGCCTATAGCAGGTTACATGGCCCATTGCTGACGACCAATATTGATCTCTTACAGGATTGCAAATTGGTTTGGTCAGCGAAGTGCCCTCTTAAGGTGAAGATCTTTGGGTGGTTGCTGAGGAGAGGAAGGCTCACCACGAAGGTGTGGAGAGCGAGGTGGGCACCGGCAGAGGACAAGACACATATGCTTTGTAGGGGAGAGGAGGAAGATATTGAGCACCTTTTCTTCAAATGCACCTTTGCTAGTCAGATTTGGAGGCATCTGGGGGTAGATTGGATCACCCATGGCAGCTTCAATGACTTCTGGGATTCCTTAGGAGAGGTGGGAGGAAGGGGAGGCCTAATGTCTTCAGGTTGAAGAAGGAAAGAGGGAAGGTGTTAGCTGTTCTTTGGGGCATCTGGTTGGGGTAGAATAGGGTAGTTTCTAGAGGGCACACCCCCTCTATTGAGAATTTTATTGCCACTATTTCCTCTCAGATGGTGTGGTGGGAGTCTTCCATGTAATTAACTTTTTTGGTTTGGTGATGATAAATGTTGGGCGGTTATCACATGGATAACCACCCTTTCCCTTCTCAAAAAAAACTCGATGTGTTTATGATGCTTACAATTTTGAAAATAAAGGCTGCCAACACCATGGTGTCAAAATTCAAATATTTTTGTAGGAACATGTGAAGGGTTGTGATTGAACATGAAAACAAACAATTATGAATCGAGAAGTAAACGTCATGAAGTATTTGCTAACACAATGGTTCACATAGTTTCAGCAACAAAAGGCTTACCTATTTGTCTATTTCCATGATGAGCAAAAGCATTCTTGTCCAACATGAAGAAGAACCACCATTTCATACCCTTGAATGAACATTCATGCATACCCTAAATCCCGATACACCTTCGAGCAAGTTTCCCATGGTGGCTGAAAAATCAAATTGATGCAATCCTCATAGAACCCCCAAATACACAACCTATAAAGGCCCAAGATTGTAGGATCAATGACGTGGGTAATCACCCAACTTGCCATATCTGAGTTCAATACAAGCCAATCCAACCTGTTTCCTGGTAGGAAAATGAATTGCCAGGTTGAACACCGTAGAAAGAAGAAAGAATTCAAACACAATAACCAATCACAAAAACAAAATTTTTATGTGGAAACGCACCTGGATGAGAGAGAAAAAACCATGGTAACAACGATACCTAATCTCCTTGCTCTAGGAGGCTAGGGTTTTTTTTCTACACTGTCTCAAAACGGGGGATGCTTACATATATATGGTATGGGTTATATGGATTCAATCCCCAAACATGTATGCACGTTTACAAACCTCTCAACAGTCCCCCTCCAATTGGGCATAGAGATCAAGCATGCCCAAGCAGACCACATTTTCCTCAAATTTACTAGTGGAAAGGCCCTTGGTGAAAATGTTGCAACTTGATCCTTAGACTTCATATAACGGAGGCACATCTCTCCAGCATCAATCTTTTCCCAAATGAAATGTCGATCTAGCACTACATGTTTGGCGCAATCATGTAGCAATAGGTTGTTTGTTAGATTAATTGCCCCCTTCTTGTCACAATACAATTTCATAGGGAGCTTGGTTGTCATTCCCATGTCTGAAAGTATGATCTTCAACCACAACATCTCAGTAACGCCTATGGTCATGACTCTACATTCAACCTCTGCACTTGACCTTGTACAAACATATTGTTTCTTACTTCTCCACACAACAAGGTTTCCTCCTAAAACAAATTGCATATCCAGAAGTCAATCTTTTATCATCCACTGAACATACCCAATCTACAACAGTAAACCCCTCGATTTCTAATCTAGATCCTTTTGTCAAAGAAGACCTCTTCCTAGATTTTTCTTTAAATAGCACAAAATCCTATTCATAGCAATCACATGAGAGTCGGTCAATGCATGCATGAACTGGCTTACAACATTCACTACATGTATGATATCTACTCTCGTTACCATTTCCCAACAACTTTTGATACCTGGATTTCTGGTGGTCATTCAAAATTTTTCCATCTCTCGAACTCAAGTGATGATTTGTCTCAATTGGAGTTTATGCTAGCCTACAACCAAGCTTTCCTATCTCCTTCAACGTATCCAACACATTTTCTTTGGCATAAGAAAAAGCCAACATGAGATCAAGCAATCTCAATATCCAAGAAATATCTCAGGTGTCCCAAATCTTTAATATTAAATTCTTCAGAAAGTCTAGTCTTCAATTTCTAGATCTCTTGTTCATCACTACCTATAACAATCATATCATCAACATATACGAGAAACATCACTCCAGCATTAAAGCCCTTGATGAAGAAAGTGTGATCACCATTCCCCTGTTTATATCCCGATCGCTACATTACAACTCTAAGTCTCTCAAATCAGGCCCTCGGTGATTGCTTCAGCCCATACAAGGACTTCTTAGGTTTGAACGTTTCCTTCTTTGCACATATACAAGAAGCATATGCATATATACCTCCTCCTTGAGATCCCCATTTGAAAAAATGTATTTTGAACATCTACCATTCAAACTAGATAGCAAGGACTAAAATAACCCATACAGTATTCAGTTTGCCGCAAAAGCAAACGTTTCTGTTACAGGATATTTCCCTTTCTCTTTATTTTCTCTATTGGGACTGTTTATGCTTTATTATATTCTTTCGATCCTCCTATGTATTTTAGTCACACCTCTCTCTATATATAAAGAGGTGTAGGGTTTCCGGAGAATAACAAATTGCTCATTTCTTCCCACTTGGTATCAGAGCGGCAATCCTAAGTTGATGCTTTGGTATCCCACCAAAACCCTAGCTGCCAAACCCGTCCACCGAAAACCCTTCTTCCCTCTATCGTTGTGCCACCGATCATCGCCTGACAGAGAGGCGCCTCTCTCCTCTCTCTCCCTCGCGCAAGCGAATAGACAGGGTGGTGACAGCACCGCTAGTTGCTGCACAGCCGGCTGCTACTCACGATGAGCGACGACGGTACCGGCTGCTGCCAGCAGTAGGCAACGGTGGCAAGGACCCCCTGCTCTTGCTAGGCAATGCCATGGGGGTCTGAGGATCCTTGTGGTGGTCCTTGCTCGATCCCAGTACAGCTGGGTTCCTTTCCCCCAACACGATATCTCCCGATCTTGTGTTGGGATCATCATATGTGTTCTTTCTGATAATCTGCAGGTTCTGAAAATTATTTTTCAGATTAGATATTTGGTAATCTTTCTCCCTAATTTGGCATGATGGCATCCTCATCTTCATCCAAAGTCACAATGGATGCATCCACAGAGACGGGGAACATCCTTTTGTTCCCACCACGAATCTCGATGAGACCAGCTATGCACGTTGGTCTCAAACGTTCCTTATGACCGTTGAAGGACATGATAAGAAACATATTCTGTTGGAGGTAAAGTCTACCGACAAAACTGGAAAGTATGCCACGTGGAAAAGAGAAAACGCCATGGTCAAGGCTTGGATTATGAACGTCGTTGCATCACATATTGGAGATGGAATAATGTATTATAAGACCGTCAAAGAGATGTGGGATTCTCTTCACAACACTTACTCTCATGAAAAGAATTCCAGTAAGGTATTTCAAATTACTCATGATATATTTTCTCTCAAGTAAGATGATCTCTCTCTTCCTCATTATTATATTAAATTGAAAGGCTTTCTTAAAAATTTTAATGCTTGTAGACTTATTTGTACTTGTGCTACATAGAGAAAATACTGCAAGGAGTTTGCAGCACTCAAATTTCTTTCAGTTCTTGGTCCATATTATGAATCAGCCAAATCCCAAATGCTTACCTTGAGGGAGCTTCCTACTTTGGAGGAGGCATACAGTAGAGTCAGTAGACTGTTAGTCAGATCTACATTTTCAGAGACCACAGGGCAAACCTCTGCCTTTGCTGTTGCTGGTGATCGAGGAGGACATAGTGGTTCTGCTATTCGAGGACGTGGTTGAGACCGAGGGTAGCCTGGCAAACCACGCCCTACTTGCCCCTTTTGTAGACATATTGGACATGTTGAGGCATCATACTGGACCAAGCAAAAGAAGCCACATGTGTCTAATTAGGTTCTAGTTACTACTGAGACAAACAGATATGGTTCCTAGAGCAGAGTTTGATGCTCTTGCGTAGAGACTGGCTCAAGTCACACAGAAGTCTCCCTCTACTACAAATATTGTTGCCCTTGCATCCTCAGGGATAAAGTGTAACTCTAGTTTCTCTACACTTTCACATTACAGTAGATCTCCATGGCTTACACATTCTAATGCCTCACGGCATTTAAGTGGTGCTCACTCCTCTTTTAGACATCTTTAGTCTGTTGCTGCAAGGAGGGCAATACAAGTTGCTGATGGTCGCCACGCCAAAGTAGATGGACAAGGGGAGGTTTCTCCTACTCCCAGTTTACAGTTGTCCAATGTCTTATTTTTGCCTGAGCTTTCATTTAATTTATTATCTGTGAGAAAGAGTTACAAAGGATCTCAATTGCCATGTCGTATTTGATGATGTAGGTTGTATGTTACAGGACAAGCTGACAGAGAGGATGATTGGTGGCAGACATAAAGAGGGGGGGTATATCACCTGCTTCAGATAGACATAGCTGCATCTTGTTAGGGCAAGTATGGTTTTGCTGTTGGTACTGCTCTTCAGTGGCATTATCGTCTTGAACACATTCCTCTGGATAGGCTACAACGTGTTATCCCCCATCTATCACCCGCAACTGAAGTCAGATGTGATGCATGCCAGATTGGGAAACACCACAGAGATTCCTTTCCTGCTAGTTCTTTGTCAGATTCTATTTTTGATTTAGTTCATTTAAATGTTTGGGATCCCAATCGTGTTCCTGGTAGGTTGGGACACAAGTATTATCTTGTCATTGTGGATGATTGTTCACGGATGTCCTAGTTATTTCTTTTGAAGAATAAGTCTAATGTGAGCAATGCTATAGAAGATTTTCTTACTGAAATAAAAACTTAGCTTTCTGTTACTATGAAATATGTGAGATCAAATAATGGACTGGAATTATGCACAGCTAGATTATGTTCATTCTACAGGTCACATGACATTATACATCAGACCACATGCCCACATACATTTCAACAGAATGGAATAGCTGAGAGGAAGCACAGGCATATTTTAGATGTGACAAGAACTCTTCTCATACATCATAATGTACCCCAGATGTAATGGGGTGATGCAGTACTCACAGCTTGCTACTTGATTATCCGGATGCCTAGTTATGTGTTATGAAAACAAATTCCCTGGCAAATTCTACATCTTGACAATTATTTTTTTGTAGTGACACCTCGCACTTTTGGCTGTGCAGCTTTTGTACATATTATCGGACCTAGCATAGATAAGTTGGCACCAAGAGCTACTAAATTTGTATTTCTAGGATATTCTCACACCTAGAAAAGATACAGGTGCTATGATCCCCTCACCAAGAAACATTATGTGAGTGTCGATGTCACATTTCAAGAAGTTGTATTGTATTTTTTTATGGCTGCGAGACATTTGTCATTTGTACCATAAGACAGATCTTCTCTGCAGGCTCCTATGCCTATGCTACCTATTCAATTTGGTGATTTTACACAGTGACTACTTAGTCTTCTATGGATACAAGTGATAGTAAGTTCAGAGATTCTCCAGTGGTATATCAGATTCTAGTTACATACAAACCCCATACTACTACCCCCCCCCCTGCAATGCCATCATCCTCTCCTAACCAAGTATGTGTTGATGATACTAATGAACCTCTGTCTCATGATGCCTTTACAGGTTCAGCGAGTGTACATGAGGATGATGGTTCCCTTCCTACAGATGATGATGGTGACCTTCCTATAGCAGTCACGAAGGTCTCACGTAGTTATTCACGCTATTATATGACTAGTGCCTCTGTATGTGATGGTCTTAGTACCACTTTTACTGCCTTCACTACGGCCCTTATGACGTCCACAGTACCATCTACTTACTAGGAGGTTATGCAAGATCCTTCATGGCATCAGGCTATGACAGAGGAGATGGCAGCTCTTCAATCTCGTGGCACATAGGAGCTTACTTCTCGACCTGTGGGAGCCCAGGTTGTTGGTTGTCGATGGATCTTTGCCTTGAAATATAATCCTAATGGATCAATTTGTAGGCATAAGGCTAGCTTTGTAGCGAAAGGGTTCGCTCAAACATATGGAGTGGACTTTTTTTATACCTTATCTCCTATGGCAAGACTTCCGACAGTTCGTATTCTTCTATCTGTGGTAGCTAACAGAGAATGGGATCTTCACCAGTTAGATGTAAAGAACGCCTTCCTCTATGGTGATTTTCAAGAAGTATATATGCAGCAACCCCCAGGATTCGAGGTTGAGGGAGTGTGTGTCTGCAGATTGAAGAAGGCTATTTTTGGGCTTAAACAGAGTCCTCGTGCGTGGTTTCATAAACTATCTGAGGTAGTGGAAGGCACGGGCCTGAGAAGATCTACATCTGATCATTCCTTAATTACCAGGAAGATTGAGAAGAGAGTTGTTCTACTTGTTTATGTTGATGATCTTATTATCGGGGATGATACTACTGGTACTCTACAGGTCAAAAAGGACTAGGCTACACAATTTGTTATGACAGATTTGGGATCTCTACGCTACTTCTTGGGAATTGAGGTGGCTAGATGAAAAGATGGCATTGTAATGAGCCAGAGAAAGTATGCACTAGATGTTCTTAGGGAGACTGGAATGTTAGGAGCCAAGGTGGCTAACATTCCCATGGATCCCAAGGTACACTTATATAATGAAGATGAGCTTGTGGAGGTAGAAGCTATAGGTAGTTAGTTGGGAAGCTCCTCTACATTACCATTACTAGGTCAAATATTTCACTTACCGTTGGAAGACTTAGTCAATTCATGGAAAAGCCAACTAAGCAGCATTGGAATGCTGCAATGTAGGTACTCAGACATCTGAACAAAAATCCAGGCCTTGGACTATTGTTTCGCAAGGGGTATCCTATGACAGTTATAGGATATTCTAATACAGATTATACTGGCTGTCTTGCTGATCGCAAGTCTACTATAGGGTTTTGTACCTATGTTGTAGGAAACCTAGTGACTTAAAAGAGCAAGAAACAGACTGTGGTATCTAGATTCAATGCTAAATCAAAATATCGGGCTATGGCCCAAACAGCAGCAAACTTGGTTTGGGTATAGTCTATCTTATCAGACTTATATGTACAGATAGAAGGACCTATGGAGATGAGGTGTGATAACCTTGCAGCCACGTATATTGCGAATAATCTCATGTTTCATGAATGTATGAAACATGTGAAAATAGATTGTCACTACACCAGGGATCTTATCTAGAAGGGTGTTATTTACACATCTCCAATTACTTCAAAGGACCAGACAATGGATGCCTTTATAAAGCCATTGAGCAGAACTACCTTTGATATTTGTTGTAACAAGCTAAGCTTGATGGGTATCTATAGTCCAGCTTGAGGGAGAGTGTTACAGGATATTTCACTTTCTCTTTATTTTCTCCATTTAGACTGTTTATGCTTTATTATATTCTTTAGGTCCTCTTATGTTTTTTACCTACACCTCTCTCTCTATATCTAAAAAGGTGTAGGGTTTCCGAATAATAACGGACTGTTCATTTCTTCCCATTATTTCTGAATAATCTATCCCATATTTTTGAGTGAAGCCTCTTGCCACCAATCTTGCCTTATACCTGTCCACTTTTCCATTGAGATTGTACTTTATAGTGCATACCCATTTCGATCCCACAATATGTTTGTCTTAGGGTATATCATCGGCATCCCATGTTTTGTTCTTGATTAACGCCTTCATTTCTTCATTCATGACTTATACCCATTTTGGATCCAACGAAGCCTCGCCCACATTCCTACCGATAACAAATGAAGCAAGTGAGGACAAAAAAATCTATAAGTTGAACAGCCGAGAGAGCTTTATATATCTTTGTATAGGGTAACGAGTACATTCAGCATATCTAGTAGGCCTTTTAATCACCCACCTCTCTTGTCTATAAGCAATATTGTCCTCCATAATTTTGCCACTTGTATCATTTTGCTCAGTTGGAGCCTCCTCAAGAATAGTTTCAACCTCACCACTTCCTGTAGCCGAATCTTGCACATCATCAACATCAAAAACAGGAGTAGGTACGATAACCAAACCTTCATCAGTCTGTATAGACGTATTCGAATCTAGTGTTGGGGAGGAAGAAACAGCAAGAATGGTCTTTTCGGTCTCAACTTCACCAAAAATGTCCAAAGCACCAAAGTCCTCACTCCATACTCCCCCTAAAGAGGACTCTTGGTGAAGTAGGCAACCTCCTCAATAAATGTCACATCTTTAGTAACATATTTCTTGCCTGTGGAAGGATCAAAGCACTTGTATCCCTTTTGAGTAGTAGAATAACCAAGGAACACTCCTTAATCACAACCAGGTACATGATTATGGATAAAACAAGGACATCCAGATATCTCTCAAAAATGATAATAATAAAGGCATCCAAATACACGCAATTCCAAAGGAAACGAGTCCTTATTTGGCATGAGAACAGAAAAAGGAGTCTTTCCTCTGAGCACCGTAACGGCATCTTATTAATCAGAAAAGCACTAGTTAAAATTGCCTCCCCCTAAAAACGTTTTGGCACATTCATTTGCAATAGTATTACTCTTGTAGTGTCAAGAAGGTATCTATTTTTCTATTCTACGATACCATTTTGTTGAAAGGTATAATTACATGACTCTCATGTATGATGCCTTTCGAGAGAATATTTCACTTGTCTTATATTTGTTATGTTCCTTAGTCTTTGTCTACTTTTTTGCTATTCTTATAGGAACACTCTATGTAATTTAACCAGAGGGCTCCTCTATATAAGAGTCCCTAGGGTTCTGGAATAAAATAAGTTCTCTCGTTTCCCAACATGGTATCAAAGTAGCAGTCCTAGACCAATGCTCAAGTATCGCACCAAAACCCTAGCCCCCCAAACCTTTCACCAAAAACATGCTCTCTCCGCTGCAGCGAGGAGGCCACCGACAGCAAGGATGCCTCTAGCCTCACCGTTGGTAGCAATTGTGCTGCTGGTGGCTGGAGGGGCCATGAACGACGCCCAGCACCAGCCTGAGCGCCACCCACGAGCACCGCCTAGCCACCATCAGCCACGAGCACCGCCCCTGAGCATCGCCGGCTCCCTTAAGCGCCTCCTGGGGCACTTCTACCTAACTGGCGCAGCCCCTTAGCACTGCCCGGCTCCCCTAAGTGCCACCCAATTCTCCTGAGAGTTGCCTAGGGCACCTCTGCCTGATTGACGCTACCCCTGAGTGCTGCCCACTCCCCTAAGCGTCACCAGCTACACTCCGCTCTACCTAACGCCGCCACAGACTGCCTAGTGCCTAGTTCTTCAATGTGCTACCGCTGAAGGTCAAACCAGCCCTGGTGGTGGCACACCCACTGCGGGAGTCTACAATGGTGCAAAGTCTTCCTTCATGGTGATCTGATTTACTATTTTTAGATTTGTTTGTTGATGTTGTGACACCCGATTGTGAAGTCTTTCCTTTGATTTTCCCACAATCAAATATCCATGGAAGAGAATAAAGATACTGCTATTGGCGACTCGATGGGGAAGTCATCTACCTCGAGTGCATCCCCTCATATACAAGGGACTTCCATCAAGTTAGATGGAACCAATTTTCTCTTATAATCTACTTTTTCACGATTAGCAGGGTCTCACCGCAAGAAGTACATCTTAACGATGAACCACAAGAAAGTGCAAAGACGGAAGATTGGGAGGCTAATAGCAAATGGGTGGCTACTTGCATGCTAAATAGCATGAAGGAGCATATAGCTAAATAGGTCATGTCCTACTCTTCGGCCAAGCAAATGTGAGAGGTACTGCATGAAATTCATTCTCAAAAGAATAACATTGCTCGACTATACAGAGTCATAGGAGATATTCACAATATCAAGAAAGGGATCATGACGTTGGCTAAGTGCTATGGTACAATGAAAAATCTATGGGATGAACAGGATACTTATCAGCCTATCACTGCAGATGCCAATGTTATAGCCAAGCAGAGGGAAACGATTCGATTGGTACAGTTCTTGGCTACTTTATGTCCATAATACCAGGCAATCAAGGATCAGTTGATGACATCTGAGGAGATACCTACTCCTACATAGATATATGCTCGCCTGTCACAACTGAAAATCTCTGAACATGTTCCCAGTGTGGATTCCTCTGCCATGGATCTGTTGGTCATGGTCGTTCTCGAGGAGATTATGCGAGGCATGGTGCTCGTGGTCGAGGTAACTTCAGAGGAGGACGTGGACATGGTTAGAAAGGGAATTTTTTCTGTAAGCATTGCCATAGACAAGGCCATACTATTGATAGATGCTAAATCAAGCATGGCTATCCACAGGGCCAAGGACCTAGAGCTAACCAGGTTGCTGCTAATGCAGAAGATGAAAAGTACCAAGTTGATGATGAACAAGTGACCATGCCCAAGGCTGAGTATGATAGGCTGAAGATATCACAAACCACTACTACAACAGGAGCATCTGCTTCCACTACCACAGGTACAACTACATTATCTGTTGGATCCCATGCTCCCGCATGGATTGTAGATTCAGGTGCTTCCTCCCACATTACTAGTGATGATACACTTTTTTCTTCTCTTCGATCTCTAGCCAACCCCTTCCAGGTTACGATAGTAGATGGTGGTTTATCGCCGATTACTGGTCTTGGAGATGTCAATTTGTCCTCTCTTGGCTTATCTGATATTATGCATGCACCTCGATTTGCTTTGAATTTGATGTCAATTAGTCAAATTACCACGGACCTAGGATGTAGAGCTATTTTTCATGACAAATTATTCTTCTTGTAGAATCTCCAGACAATGAAGCAGATTAGTGGAGGGCTTCAGCAGAATGGGCTGTATTACCTCAGTCTACCACCTCCATCTACATATACCACCTCTGCTACTACTTGTGCCACCATTGCCTTACAGTGGCACCTTCGCCTGGGACACTCAAGTATCACTGTGCTTCGTCGTCAATTTCCTGATTTAGTGTTTCCTGAGTCTTTTAATTGTGATACCTGTCAACTTGGCAAGCATCATCGGTCTTCATTTTCTAGTAAAAATAAAAGATCTGAGTCTCCTTTTGCTTTAGTACATGCAGATTTATGGGGACCATATAAGGTCCGAAGTGTAAGGGTTTTCGATTTTTCCTGGTTTTGGTGGATGATTGTACTCGTGTCACTTGAGTTTTTATGTTGAAGGAAAAATCTCAAACTCCTATACTTATTCAGAATTTTTTCAATGAAATAAAATCTCAGTTTGCAGCTATTAAAATTTTTCGAAGTGACAATGGCCTTGAATTTGTGAACACTCAATTGACTCAGTTTTTCGTTGCTATGGGAGTTGTCCATCATACTTCTTGTGTTCATACCTCTCAACAAAATGGGATAGCTGAACGCAAACTACATCACCTCCTTGATGGTGCCCGGTTCATGATGTTTCAGATGAATGTAACTTTGATGTTTTGGGCCAATGCAGTTCTTACTGCTGCTTTTTTGATAAATAGGGTGTCATCATCTGTCTTGAGAAGTAAAACACCCTATTCTCTTTTGTGCCCTAACTGAGAAGGTTTTTCACTTCCTCCCATGGTGTTTAGGTTTGTCTGCTTTGTCCACTTATTCAAATGGATAAGTTGTCTCATCGGTCGATTAAATGTATTTTTGTGTGATACTCGCGTACTCGGAGAGGGTATCGGTGTTATGACCCAATAACTCACAAATTCTATGCTAATGCCAATGTAACCTTTTTTGAAGAACTACAGTTTTATACTAGGAAAGAAAACTCTCTACCTCCTACAATGCCACAGGATGTCCCCTTACCTGTTCCCTCTGCACCACCATCAGTACCCTCTGAGCCTGTCTTACCTAAGACGAACATTCCTATGGGGGATACCTTCCCTCGACATCCTAAAGTCACAGATACTTTTCCTAAACATTTTCAGCATAAGTTCACAACTACCTCTCCTAAAGAAGAGCCTCTTTCTACTATCCCTACTTAGCCCTCTACCAATGCTAATGAATCGTGAAAAGGTCAGGTACAATCCTCTACTAAGAATTCTGACTTGGATCTTCTTATAGCACAAAAGAAGGCTCCAAGAGCATGTCATCAGCCTACTCGTTATTCTTTATCTCGGTATATGTTATTTGATCAGTTACCTGTAGCAGGGAAGTTGCTATCTCTTGCAGTTGATACTCATCAGCTGCCTCGCAGTCATACAGAAGCTATTCAGGACCCTGCGTGGAAGCTAACTATGGAAGAAGAAATGGTAGCTCTTTAGTCTAGAGGCACATGGAAGCTAGTTGACATACCCCCTTATTCAATGGTTGTGGGGTGCAGATGGGTATTTACTATCAAGTACCTTCCTAATGGTTCCATTTAGCTTTACAAGGCCAGAATTGTTGCTAAAGACTACACTCAAACCTTTGGTGTAGATTACTTTCAAACTTTTTCTCCTGTTGCACGTCTCAACTCTGTCAGAATTCTCTTATCAATTGCAATTAACAGAGACTGACCTGTTTATCAGCTTGACATTAAAAATGCTTTTCTTTATGGAGTTTTTGATGAAGTCTACATGCATCAGTCCCCTGAATTTGTTAGTAAGGGGGAGTGTCAAAAGGTCTGCAAACTTCATAAAGCTATATATGGACTCAAGCTCACAAGCAGTACATATCCTATTAGCGAGAGCCTTGGGCCCACTAAGATGTTTCAACTTGTTCATACTAATGTGTAGGACCCAAGTCGTATTCCTAATCGATTAGATCACCGTTATTATTTGATTCTTATTGATGACTTTTCCCATTTGTCATGGTTGTTTCTATTGAAAAATAAGTCTAATGTTGGCAATATTTTAGAGAAATAAAGAACCAATTTGACACTGTTAAAAATATTTGTTTTAACAATGCCCTTAAGTTCTATACCCAGCACTTTTGTGCCTTTTATAATTATAAGTCTCATGGCATCACCCATCAAACCACCCATTCACACATCCCAACAGAATAGGATGTCTGAGAGGAAGCACAGGCACATTCTTGATATAGCACACACCTTACTTATCCATCATAGTGTCCCCTTTCTCTATTGGGGAGATGTTGTGCTCACAGCATGTTACTTCATCAATAGGATGCCCACTTCTGTTATGCATGAACAGATTCCCTTGAAGGTTCTTTATCCAAAGGGTAACCTGTTTCATGTTTCACCTCGAGTGTTTGGTCATGTTGCCTTTATTCACATTTCTACTCATGGTCGGGATAAGCTTGCTCCTAGGGTCGTCAAGTGTCTTTTTGAGATATTCTTGTACCCAGAAGGGGTGTAGGTGCTATGATCCTCTCATTTGGGGACACTGTGTGAGTGCTAATGTTACTTTCCACGAGTCTATCCCATACTTTTTTATTGCCGGGAAAAGTCTTTCTCCTGAGGTTGCTGCGGTACCTATGCACATTCTTCCTACGCCCTTGGAAGCGATCCCAATCATTGATCCTGTGCCACCACCATCTGAGCCACCACTCTCTAAGCCTGAAAGGTTTTGTAAGCCCTCCATCACATATAGGCTCCCCATCACTTACAGGCAGCAACCGCCCTCTTTTGCACCAACTCCTTTGTCGTAGCTAAGCACATGTGATGTAAAGACTGATGATGTTGTGCCTAGTGATGATGATGTAGGGTCTATCCAGTGAGATGGTGCTACACTTCCTTCTTCCTCTACACAACCAGAGGTAATACGTCATATTGTTCTTGCGCTTGACGATCTCAAACTCCCTATTGCAATTCGCAAAGCTCCACACAGTTGGGCCAGATACCCTCTTTCTAGTGATGTGCCTACAGCTTTTCTTAGCGAGACCTACAAGAAGTTCTATCATACTCTATCTACCACATGAATTCCGTCATCTCACCAGCAAGCTATTCTTGATCCAAAGTGGCGTCAGGCTATAAAAGATGAGATGGTTACACTATGGCCTCGTGGCATGTGGGAACTTGCTAACTTACCTCCAGGCACATCAATTGTGGGGTGTAGATGAGTCTTTACCATCAAGTATCACCTCAACGGTAAGATAGCAAGATACAAAACCCGTCTTATGGCCAAGGGATTCACGCAGAACTATGGCGTGGACTTCTTTGACATGTTCTCCCCTATGGTGCGACTTCCTACCATGTGCATTTTGATCTTTGTAACTGTGCAGAGAGACTGACCCCTCCATCAGCTTGATATTAAAAATGTCTTCCTGTATGGTAACTTGAAAAAGAGGTGTAGATGCAACAACCTCCTGGCTATGAGATTTAGGGGGAGTGTTCTAAAGTGTGTCACCTATGCAAGGCGATCTATGGTTTGAAACAAAGTCTCCAGGCATGGTTTTAAAAGTTACCATAGGTGGTTGAGACACAAGGCTTTTGGAAGTCATCATCAAATCATTCCTTGTTTGTTACAAGGACTACACAAGGTGTGATGGCGTTGCTAGTTTATGTTGATGATATCATTCTTATGGAGGATGATGCACCCAAACAACTTTGTTATAAAAGATCTTATACCTCTCAGATACTTCCTTGGGATAGAAGTGGCATGGAGCAGGAAGGGTATTGTGCTTTCCTAGAGAAAGTATGCACTTGATTTGTTGCAGGGGACTAGCATGCTGGAGACAAAGCCAGCTAATATTCTCATGGATCCCAAGGCAAACTCCTTTATTTAACTATTCCAAGACTAAATATTTCCCTTGCAATTAGGAAGTTGAGTTAGTTCATAGATAGGCCTACTAGACAACATTGGGATGCTGCAATGATAGTGCTCAAATATCTAAAGAGAACACCAGGAAACAAAGTCTTGTCCACCAAGAAGACTTCTATGAGTGTTGTGGACTATACAGATGTAGATTATGCAAGGTGTCTAACTGGGAGGAAGTCTACCATTAATTTCTGTACCTATGTAGCAAGGAACCTAGTAGCATAGAAGAGCAAGAAATAGGTTGTTTCCATATCCAATGCAGAGTCTGAATATCGGGACATAACACATACGACTTCTAAGATGATGTGAGTGAAATCCCTTCTGGCAAATTTACATGTATCCGTTGATACCCCTATGGAGATGAGATGCGACAACAAGGTTGTCACCTATATCACTAACAATCCTATGTTCCATGCAAAGGCCAAACACATGGAGGTAGATTGTCACTACACACATGACTTGATTTAGAGAGGTCTTATTTACACCACGCATGTCTCCTTTAATGACCAAACCACAGATATCTTCACCAAGGCATTGCCCCGGTCTTCTTTTGATATTTATTACTCCAAGCTGAGCATAATCAACATTTATGCTCCAGCTTGAGGGGGAGTATTAGCCCCTTTGGTCTTTTATTATTTGTTATTGCCTTAGTTGCATTTCTTTTATTTCCTTGAAAGGTACTCTTGTAGTTTTCCAGCTCTATATATTAAGAGATAAAGGTTATAAAATAAGATAATTGGATTCATTTCAGTATTCAACAAGTAAATGAACACAAATTGAGAACAATCATCCACAAAACTTAAGTACTATTGGTCATCCATGGTTTTAATTTTTGTTGGACCCCAAACATTAGAGTGTACCAAAGAAAAGGCGCTACTACTTTTATCATTCATGGTAAAATAAGAGGCTCTAGAATGTTTAGCCAAGTGATATATCTCGCATTGTAATGAGTGCATATTTATTCCAAGAAATAACAAAGGAAAGAGTTTCAGCAAACCAAGAAAATTGACATGACTAAGTCTATAATGCCATTTGTAAATCTACTCTTCACTTCCCTCCTTCTCAGAGCAGCAAGCATAGAGACCAACGCAGTAGCAATATGTGTAGACAACCTATAGAGACCATCAAAGACCAAACCAATCCCAATCTTTCTCCCCGTCACCAAATCTAGTAAGACACAATGGTCATTATAGAAGCTTAGCTTGCAATTTAACTCCTTGGTAATCTTACTAAAAGAAAGCAAATTTAAAGGAAAGTCTGAAATATGAAAACCAACAGTAAGCAAAAATTTAACCAGAAGGGACACTACCCTCTCCCGCTATGGTGACATTGGTTCCATTTGCCACTACCACTTGGTCTCTACTAAAACCAAGTTTATATTGATTGAAGAGTTTAGGATTACCTGTCATGTGATCAGTGGCTCCATTGTCCACAATCCATTCATCATCAAACATTTTAGAATCCAAATTACCTTCATTTCCTTGAGCAGCAAAAGCTTACATAAGAGACTTGGTTTCAGAAGATCCTTCATTATGATTGCTTTGGCAAACAACTCTTGAAGTTCACAAACCTGATCAGAAGTGAGATCCCAATGCCTTTAACATCCAAAACCACCATAAACACCTGTTTACCCCTATGGAATCCTCTACGATAAGCCTTCAATAATTTTTTTCCTTTATCAGGCCTTTTCTCTGGATGTAGATCCCAGCATAACTCACTAGCATGTCCAAGCTTCTGGCAATGTGTGCAACGAGTGCCTCTCTCCATATCACCTCTGCCTGTACTTATGTTCAGAGTAACAAGTGCAGAATGCTCAAATCCTCTACCCTCTTCATCACCACCATATAACCGATTAGTCATCACCCATTGTTTCTCCTCCTCTACCTCAATTTGATAATAAGCAGGTTCAATATTCAAGATCTTTCTAGAATTAAGAATTTGACTTCAAACACCCTCAAACTCTGAATTCAACCCTCCAAGAAAGGTACAAATTCTACTTTTCCATTCTCTTTCCCAATGCATTTTTTGATCCTCCATACGCTTCCAAGTTTCCTCAGCATAGTAATCCAACTTCACCCATTTTGCTTTAAGGGCACCATAGTACAGTACAACAAACATATTCCATTGCGAGAGATTGGTAATTTCTTGACTGAGGTAGTAAATGAGAACTTCCTTTCGCTTCTAGCCAGACATGCCTTCTAAAGTAATCCACATGTCATGAGCAGTTCTCTTCCTCATGATCAATGATTGAATATCTAGAGAAACATAATTCACCATCCAAGATATTACTTGATTATCTTCCATAGACTACTTCTTCCACCCTTTGTAGTGTATCCAACTCTTCCCCTACCAGCGATACCCATCCTAGCTGCAGGTGCCCACATGAGGTAATTATCCTTCGTTAATTTGCTCGAAGTTAATTGAACACTAATCATATCTTTACTTGCTCCATCACCCCTATCATCTGGCGTTGCCATGATAGCAAAGAGCCACAAATTGGAAGCAAGTAAAATAAACCAAAAAACAGGAACTTCTGAAAACCACAAGACTCCAGAACCTGGCAACCCCGATTAATCTGATCGCGGCATTGATTTGCTGTTGGTACCAATCCACACAGACACAGATGCAACAACCGAATGCACCCACTCCTGGATGATCGTGATCTGCTGAAAACCACCGCTCGTAGGCACCCAAATCACCAAATCATGCTGATACAGCTGGACTGAGGAACAAAACACCAACTGCTGGACCGAATCCATGTTGAGACCGTGCATGCACACTACTAGAGCAAATCTCCAACCACTGGGATGAGGAGCCCATCCCTGCAAAGATCCATGCTCCAACCACTGTCGTAGTGGCTTTGAACTGCAAAGATCCACGCTTCAACCACTGCTGTGGTGGCTTCTCACTACAGAGATCCACGCTTCACTACACCACTCCAATCCACGCTCCACTGCAGAGGTCCACGTCCCGCTCCTGTTGATCCACGCTCTGAAACAACTCCTGGACGTGGGCACAAAGATCGACGTGGATTCCAATCCAACTCAAACACACACAAATATCATGATCGAGATCATGTTGATGAGATAGCTACACCGTGCACCAAAACCTTGATGCAGCGCGGAGGCCTCTTCGTGCACAAGATTGTGGGATTCCTCAACACATACAAGGTGTGGAAGAATCCCCTTAACAAACAAGCCCCATGATCAAAGGCTTTGATACCATATAGAAAGAATTCAAACACAATAACCAATCACAAAAACAAATGATTTATGTGGAAACCCTCCTCAACGGGAGGGAAAAAACCATGGGAACAATGATACCTAGACTCCTTGCGATAGGAGGCTAGAGCTTTTTCCTTCATTATCTGAAAATGGGGGATGTTTACATATATATGGTATGGTTATACAGATCCAATCCCAAAACCCGTATACCCATTTACATACCTCTCAACAAACACAAATTCAAGTATTGTCCCATAATTTCCTCTTAAAACTACACTTATTCCCAAAATGTCTTGTCTTCCTTTCAGGGAAAACCTACTGATTATGGAAATGACAATTACCGGATCCAATTAAAATTGACTGTCCATTGCAACTGAAATTGCACAATTGTTAAACAGAAAACTCTGAACAAATGAATTTAAAAGCAAGATGGGTTTTTTCTAATACCATTCGGGGAAGAAAGCAAAGGAACGATGTGTCATAATTCCTTTTCTTTTTGAAAAGGATGTGTCATAGTTCTAATACCAGAATAACTGTAGAAAGAAAGAAACACTGCAAAAGAAAATGCCAAAAAGCGATAATAGGAAGAATAAAATATGTGCGGTAAAATACCAATATGTGGAGGTTCACACTTGCATACCTCTGTCATGTCTGAAAGATCTGCTGCCTTTGCCTCAGCCACATCCAACTTTATCATCAACTCCCTTTTCTCGTGCTGCAACTCCTTGTTTATCCTCCTCGATTCGACCACCTCAACCTCCAACTCCTTCAAAACTTTGAGCTTCCTCTGTATCTCCGCATCCTCCTTGGAGGCCTCTACCTCCTTCATTTGAAGCCACGTAACCTGTTGCTTGAGCCTCAAAAGCTGGTCCTTTGTCTTGTTTGCATCAAGCTCGATCTGCCTCTGCAGCTCCTTGATCTTGTTCCTCGCAACCGCCAACTCCTTCCTAGCCAACATTGCACTTGCCAACTCATCTTGGAGCTTCTTCTTTTCGGCTTGCAAAGAGTTGATAGTCACGTTGAGCACATCGATCTCCGCTGACTTCATCCTAATCTGCTTTTGTAGCTCAGCAATATCAGATTCTTGATCCTTTAACCCATAATACTCGAGCAGCTCACCTTCCAACTTCGCCTCCCTTTCTTCCAGTTCCTCCACCATAGTTCGCAAGCACTCCAATTCCGCCTCTTTGGTTGCCAACTCAATCTCGTACTCAGCATCATCCTTCACATCGTATTTGTCATCGGCCAATGGAAAGTCTATCTCTCCGGCAAAAAACTCTTCAAATTCAGGATACTCATCCATATCATCATCTTCTTCTTCTTCCAAGGACCGGTTACTCCTTTCCAATTCCACTTCATTGTTCACCTTCTTAACTTTTTCCTCCTCTTCTTCCTCCACCTGTTGACGTCCAAACAATGGCACTGTTCAATTACATGTGCAAAGATCAAACATCAAAGAAAACAAGTCCATAATAAGATTTTGTAGACATACATGAAGCTTTTCCTTGCTAACTTGAAGGTCTCTAACCGGTCCCTCCTCTTCCCCATCTTTCTGCAACTTAGCAGCTGCCTCATTATTCCCTTTTTCTATAGGACAAATCCAATGCACGAATTAATTGTCAACTCCAAAACTAGAAGTGCAAGCAAAGAGAATGAAACCTAACGAGCATGAAAAGGCACAAAGTGGACTCCTTTTCCCACCAAGACCATAAATTTATCCATTACAAAGAAAGAACCACAAACAATGAACAAAACCAATCAACAACAACAACAACGGAATCAAGGAATCACCTGGAGATCTTTTACGGGGCCTCCTGGTGTTAGCTTGCCTCACTGCAAAGACTGCAATGGAAGCAGCAACCAGGAAGCCCAATCTGATAATCATGTATATCTCCTAAAAATCGCGCCTTTCATCACCCGCGAACAAAATTCAAACACAAGCAACAGGAACAACTAAACAACCACCAACCAAACAATCAACACTCCCGGAATGATGACCTACACTCCAATACCGACCCATCGGCCAACACCCACTTCAGAACACAGCCGACCCATCTCGAATCCCGCTCGAACCACTTACAAAGACCCCTTGTTTACGCGAAAGGTGGGAGCTTTCCCGGTGGCGGGATGGTTGCAGTCACCTCATTTTTGTCTCTGCTCTGAGGGCTCAGCAGAGCCACCGAAACATATGGCCGTCACAACTTCAAAGGAGGATTCTTACCAAGTGGGCCACCTCATTTCCACGCACACATCTGCGTTATCCCTTCGATCTGGTAGTTGGGTTGCGGTCAAGTGGAGGAAAGAAGGTGTCGCCTCCCACCAGGGGTTGATATTGACAATGGTCTGGTTTGGCTTAACACGCACTTGCAGAGGTGGAGAGAGGACGTGAAGAGGCGTTAGGGGTGCGGAGTCAAAAACACAAGACGTCGACCTTTGTGTTGGTGAGCTCGTGGTGAGATTGTGTGGGATGCCGAAGAGGAGGAAAAGAGGGAGTTTGACCTTTTTTGTTGTTTTGTGGTAGGCTTTTGGATTTATTGATAAATATTCAGGAGTTGGGACTCACGTTAGCCTTTTTGAGGTCGGAGGATCTTTCAATAAGGTTCCAGGATTTGTTTTAATCCTCATTTTGGTGGGGGGGGGGGGGGGCCGGGAAGATTGAGGTGTTCGTTTTTTTCTACTTTTCCAAGTAATGTCTCGAGAATTGAACCCATGCTCCACTAAGGATGGTTTCTGTATCCATCAATAGATAGAAGGATAAATCGTGAAAATGTTAAATACATGTAAAGAAAAAAAATGAAATGATTGACTAAGCATTTTACATTAATTTTTGTAAATCTATGCGGGTCATGTTTTACCTATGTTTAATGAGAATAAAGTAACGAATAAGCGATTGCTTGGTAAATAGTCGAGTACAATTGGCTAATGGAAATATTTATTGACTTCTTATGGTAATTTTTTATAATTTTATGATTTCTATTCCTTTACTTACTATCTCCAATAGTTGCCTAGCACTCACCTTGTTGTTAATTTATTTTATCTTCCTTTTTTGTATTTAATTGTAATTTGAAATCTTCCAGCTCAATCTAGATTTTGAGTTATGCTAGGACATTTCATAGTTAAGCAATAGGGAGGGGACTTTGAGGATCTAAGAATGGTATCTTATACTTATCATTATATTTCATTATTCATGTGTTGGTTGGAGCTTGAGATCTAACATTGACTCGTCTTTCTCTTGTATTATCAACTATTGTGACTCACTTATTCAAGGGATGATTCATGTAGGTCATCACTCGGTAATGCATTTCAATATCATAAATCTCCTAATCTAATCTCACCATACTCAACATGGCAACCACCAAGTGTGAGTGATTAACTAGGGCTAACCTATCTTGCTTCTCTTTTAACAACTCCCAGAAAAACATCCCTAGTTAATTGGCACCTTATTGAATTCTAAACAGATAAAAATCAAGGGTTATCACCTTTTGAAATCAAGTGCTCACCTAAATACATCATTAACCTTTTAGCTTTTAACACATATTTGGAGCTAGTCATCAAATTATGGCTTAGGTATGTATATGGAGATTCACTCTATCATTTACTTTCTCTTTCCATTCATACCAGTAGAAATCATGATCTACTAGGTCATCATGGCTTTTCCATAATTCTACTAATGTAAACCACAACTCTAGCATAAGGTCCTCCTTAAACCTAAACTCTTAATATAGTTGGCAAAGCCACTTTAATTGCTACATAGAATTATTCTTCTTTTTATTGTGAATAAACCTCAGCATTTTAATTATCATTTAACTAATTGTAAGAGTTACTAATTCCAGTAATTTAATCCCATTTATCCTCTAAATCATCTCTAAAATGTACGTTTATTGGATAGGAATAAGAGTCACAATTAATTGACTAGGTCTTGCTCAAAGTCATTTTATCCTCCTAACTATCCATTTAATTTTTTTAGCTAGTCGACTGGGCAAGAAACTAAGCTTTTGTAGTTCAAAGTTTTTATGCTCTATCGTATCCTCACATCTTGATTTTGTTTCACATCATATTCAGTTCACTGATAGAATACTGTATTCCAATTTTCTAAATTACAAATTAAGATGCTAGAACCCCATGAAAATAAAATAACAAAGGGTAATCCCACTATTAAATAAAGGATATTTCTTTTTCAATTTTCTCATAGTGTTAAAGAACGAATACATATCCTTTATTTATTTCTCCAAACACCCAACTCATCAAAGTTATGTTTAAAAATATTTATTCATGGCTTCCTTTATGATTTTACATAAAATATATTTTTTAACACCTTCATAATTGTTTATTTTATGAGCCAATTAACCGGCTAAGTTATTTTTGGTGTCACTTCTAGTTTACCCAAACAAGAAAAGTTCATTAATCTTAGATAAATTTATGTTTCTTTAGATACTCCCCTTTCCTAATTTCCTAACTCAAAGGTAAGTATGATACTTTGGTTGAAATGGGTTCTGCTTTTCTTCTAGTTGCTATGACCTAGTTAGATAAAGATTATATATGCTTCTTGCTTTCTAGCTTGCATCAAAATTGCGTATAACTTTTGCTTTATCTTAAGGTTCAGCTCTTGGACATTTTTGTGCTTGTAATTTTCTCATACAAAAATGAAAAATCGGAGCGAATAAAAGGTTAGATAACTTTGAAATATTAATCCTATGAAATTTCATAAAAAGATGACCATCGCACTTTCAAGGGAAAGGGAAGGGTAGACGTCTATTAATCTTTTTCCCATGAAGTTGGCGAAAGTGATTGGAGTCTTCTCTTAATGTCATGTTAGGTTCAAAATAAAATGAGAATTTGCTCAAGAAAATAAAGTAATCACATGCAAACACACAAGGATTCGAAATCCAATTCTATCTTACGTAGAGGATGTATATTTGGGGAGGGGATTCTACCCTCAAAAATTTCACTAAACATATGAAAGAAAAGGTACAATCAAGAATACAAGTAATTTCTTTCTTCTCAGTTACGTGCATGTTACGACCTAATCCTAGCTCCCTATAGTACCTGAGATCGGCTCATGTAAAGACATGTTCTATTCTGAGCCTTTTAAGACGTTTGAACTGTCAATCAGATGTCTGGTCAGACATCTAGACCCCTCTCAGACGTCTGAAAAATTGAAAATTTTGTACGTAGGGTCGCGTCTGCACACTGACTACACGCAGACGGTGATGAGAACCTCATCATGAACACCAAATAGCACATTTTGACCTAATAAATTGAACAAAAGCTCCTACAAAACCTAAGGGAAGGCCTAAATCTGGGAATTGCAAATCTGAGAATAAAACAATACACAAGGGATAAAACTATAATTTTACCATTGCAGTACATAAACGGGATTTCTAAGGGTCTAGACACAGGTCAAATGGGCTTAATAAGAGAAAAAGTGGGATGATTTGATCAGGAAAGGGTTATGACAAAATCTGGGAATTAAATGACATTCGTTAACCCTAAAATAAACCCACTTTAATTCACAAAGTTTCAGGCAAGATAAAAATCAATTAAATCCTCTAAAATTCATGAAAAAATATCCCCTATGGTTTAGAACCTTCAATTTGACCATTGGAACCTATCTTGACCAAGATTGAGAACCATGCTCAATTTTTGACCTAATTTAGGTTTTTGTGCAAAATATCCGGTCAAACATGGTCAAACCTAAAATCCAACCTCACCATTGGATTCCTTAAGTCCAAATTAGGTTTTGGACATAAGGAAAGGTTGCCTTGACCCATTTTACAAAATGGTCCTCAACAATTACTTTCTGACCCTTAGCTTTTTGAAGCCTTGCAGGGACCCCCCTAACTTTCCCATTGTCTTCTTCAAACAAGTCCCTCTGCCACCCGCCTGCGCAAGCCATACGTCCGGCAACTTTGTGCGAAAGATGGTGCCACGCACGCATGGGGAGCCGGCCCCAGATTTGAAAGGGAGACTCGCTACGTTGTCCCCTGCAGCATGGGTCGGCTCCCATGCCCTGTCAGCCACCATACCTCCCGTGCGAATGCTCGAGAGGTATAAGTCTCATTTCGGCCATACCTCCGGCGAGGTATCCCCACCTCCTCCTCGCGTTTCTCTCTCGGCCGACACTTATTTAAGGAACGGCAACCCCTACCGCTTCCTTAAAGCTCGACCTGGCTGAAGATTTCCCCCGATTTCGTCTCCTCCTCCTCTAGTCAGGAAGTCCAGCGAGCTCCGGCGAGCCCACCTACTCTTTTTTGTCGCTCTGCCACAATATCAGTGGCAGAGCCACCTCTAGCCCTGTGGTCATCGCCGTCACCTCTCCCCTAGACATCGTCTTCTCCGACGACAGCAAGTATAGCCAGCCGCCGACTCTCCCCCTTTTCGTCCATTTAGTTAGGTTAGACTTATTCCCCTTTTTTCCTCTTTTCATTTCCCCCTTATCTATTTCCTAAATCACTCACTGCCACACGCTGACTACCACTACCTTCTCCACCTCTGGCAGACTGCCGGCGAGGCGAAACCATCGCCCCACTCCTCCACACGCCTCGCCACCTGAGGGTTCGTCCCTACCAGGAGGGGTGACTTAATAAAATTGCGGAATTGAATATATAAAGCAATATCACAAAAATAAGCAATCACACAATGTACACAAGTAATTTTTAGGTGGAAACCCAAACCGGGTGAAAACCACCACCTAACCCTCTCGAGTTAGGATTTTCCGATCAACCAAGTTGATCAAATCCACTAACCGAATCACTTTGAACGAGGGTGATTCAACCTCAATACAACCACGCTACAAGTACGAGGGTAGCGTTCCTCAGCCCCTTCTCTCCACGAGAAGGATTTTGTCCCACGAAGGAGACGGGAATTCGCAAAGCGAATACCCAACCAAAATACAAAGATAAAATGAAACAACAGTCCTATAGAGCCAACAAAATTAAACCTAGCTTCTATAGGAAATAGGAAACTCCCCTTTGCAAGGAGTGCGTCGACGATGACGCGGTGCGTGTGCCACGCGATGGCGCTACGTTGCTCTCGTTATCTACAGCGGGAGAGCGGGCGCGCAAACTGAATTTAGCTCTCAAGATGATGGATATTGAGCTTGGAGAGCAAGATCTTTTCTGGACACAAAAGAGTGTGAGAGTGTATATCTTGTGTCTTGTTTTTCTAAGTGTGTCTCTTATGTTTCTCTTCTTGTGTTTTGTGTTACAAAGGTTCCCCTCTATTTATAGAGGCCTTAGGAAGGCTTTAGAAGGCTTAGGAAAGGTTCTATAGCCGTTGGGAACAAAGTCCAAGAGAATCAGGCCGAAATCAGGACAATGATTACATTTGACAGGGTCATCAGACGTCTAACTCTGGCATCAGACGTCTGGAAGGCCACTTTAAGACGTCTGATCTCAAGGTCAGACGTCTGATTCTATGCGGGTTTCTCCCTGACTTGAATCAGATCTAAACAGGGTTTTTGTGCAAGTCCATCAGACGACATACAGGACGTCTGGCATTATGTCTGGTCGTCTGGAAACCTACTTTTACCGTGGGAATTGATTTCCAAACGTTGCAACGGCTAGAAAATCTCTGAGAAGAGATTTTGGGTCAGCCGAGGCAAAACGGTCATTTATCAGACGTCTGGACAGTCCTATGGACGTCTGATAAGGCTCTAACGGTCATATTCTGCCGTGCTCGCTAAGTTAGCCAACGGTCCACTATCTGGACGTCTGGCAAGTCCATCAGACGTCCTCTAAGACGTCTGGACTAAGGTATGGACGTCTGATTTCATCAGACAGAAAACTAAGTCCAGCCTAACAGTTATCAGACGTCTGAAACAACAGTCAGACGTCTTAAAATACTTTATCAGACGTCTGATTTTGGGATTAGACGTCTGGAAATGCTGTTTGAGCCCTATATTGGTTTTCTAGGTATTCTACAGAAAACCTAAGTATCCTAGGGTTGTGCAGGTGTTCCTAGGACTACTTTTAGGGTACTTTGAGGCTCTTTAACATAATGTTCTAAGGAATCAAAAAGAGCAAGAAAATAAATACAAGAGATACATGAAAGGATAAAAAAGAATCTATCCTATTCTTCTTGTCTTCCATCTCCAATCTTTCGCTCCACGCGAACCTCCTTTGTTTTCCGTCAAGCTCCTCCAATCCGTCCTGGATGCGAGCTCGAATTCCATCTAAACACGTCCTCATTTGCAATTGACCTGAAATCTAGGACTCAAATTGCAAATGTTAAATAACACGTGTTTTGTTATCATCAAAACAAATGATCGTGGTGCTCTAGCACCAACACCACCTACCTCAGAACCTTGGCCTTCACCCACTGATCATCATCCACCCTCCACTGACCGCCAACACCTCCATACTCACCCAACAACCTAACCCACCTGCACGGCCACAGAGTAACCTAGGCACGCACGCCTAGGGCGCCCCGTGCCCGGCCACCCACCGTTTCACCTTTGCCAAGACCCGGCGAAGCTCCTTGTGTGTTTTAATGGGGCCGCAAGGCTGTATTCAGTGCTTTCAGGTGTAGCCCTCGGCTGCCATTGACGACAGCAAGTAGCTTGCTTGCTTGCAACCGCTCCAGGCTTCGACAGCCCCAGGTCTCTGTCCCAGGCTGCGCGGAAGACACTCGCGCACAACTCTGGCCTGTCAATTGGTGACAAGGGCAGTGGCAGCTGCTGCAATCAAGGGCGACGACCTACTGCGGGCACGTGCGAGAAGCGAGTGGGACATTTAGTCCCACCTTGGAAGCTGACAAGCGAGAGGCGCGACATAAATTGTAAAAGTGCCTTAGGCTCGTTACCTCAAAACACACAGGAGTGAGGTCCCTCACCCTCACTCACCTGGCCTCGTTCGCGACTATCCCCCGCGGACCTAGCCTGACCCGAATACCCCACCTAAGCACACCTCGCGCACCACCTACGCCGGTGCACCTGGTCCCGAGCACGTCACCCGACCCGCATACCCGATTAAGGCTCTAGGAGAGCAAACCCTGGAGTGAAATAGAGAGAGACGCGAGGAGGGTAGGGGTTAGGTTTTTCCTAACCATATGCCTGAGCAGGAACAGGAAAGGAAGCAAAGGAGGAGGAGCGGTGAGGACTTAGCCGCAGGAAGACAGCTGTGACCAGAGAGAAAGGGAGAAGGACTTGGAGCAACAGAGGAAGAAAAGGAGGAGGAAGACGGCACTGTAGCCGCAGCGAAGCTGAGGCAGAAGGAGAAGGAAGAGAGAGAAATCAAAGGCATGCAGTAGAGGCAACAAAGAAGAAGCGAAAAAGAAGAAGCCAAGAAGAAGAAGAACCAGCAGCAGCAGCTGAAAAGAAAAGGAGAAGCACTATAGCAAGTGGCATTTAAGGCGTCTGATCCTTGAAGTCAGATGTCTGAAAAGAGAGAAAGAAAGGAAGACAAAAGAAGAAAGAGAGAAGAAAAGAAGAAACATTTTTATTTTTCCTTTCTTTAATCTTTTTTGTAAAATAATATATTGTAAATTGTGATTTTCTACACTTCTAGAATCAAGCTTGCTCCCTGAGTTCGACCTCGGAGATTTTCTGTATTCGAGTAATAAAACATAATCAAACCGATCGAACCACGATTAGACAGTCTCCCTCTTTTCTCTCTCTCTCTGTCTCTTCTATCCTCCACCAGAACCCTAGCCGCACCCTCTATATAACACCCCTTCCTCTCTTCTCCACTCCACCATCACCACCTTCCTTCTTCCTCTCCACTGCAGCGAAAGGGACGAGCGCGAGAGCGAGGAGGAGAGGTGGCGTGAAGAGAAGGAGGAGCTTGTGTTCGCGAGCTCGTGGGAGCTCACCGAAGGACGCACTGCCAAAGCAGCGCGTGCGGGAGGAGCGCGTCGGGGGAGACGTCCCCGACACTTTGCTGCAGCCGGAGCTGCAGACGAGGAGGAGAGGTCGCGGCTGCGCACAGCGAAGGGAGCAGGAGGTCGGTCTGGCTCTGGGTTTTTCCCAGAATCAAACGACTGGCGTGTCATCCAGACGACGGGTTGGATGTATGGTGACGACACCGGACGTCTGAAAGCAGAGTTCGCGAAGGTACGTTCCTCTTGCGGTTACGGCTATGCAGGCCGCACCGCAGCATCGATCTGCATGGCTAAAAGAGGAAGATTTATCTGTCGCACGCAGGGATAGCTTCGGGAAGGCGCGGGGCAGGCCCTCCCACGCGTTTCAGACGTATGGACAACTTACCAGACGACCGGAAGCACTCCCAGACGACTATAGGAGAGGTCGGACGTCTGGAGCTGGGTCCAGACGATCAAGCAGGGGTTCTGGACGTCTGAAGTCGACGCAGGGACCTGTGGTGAGACCCTGGTGACTTTTAAGTCGTCTGGACCTTGTGTCAGACGTCTGATTTAGGTCTGCAGTTCCATTTTTGACCGTCTAGGATTCGTTTGAGGTTCGTTTTATGCAAACAAGATAGCTGTGGTTTCCTTGTGAGTTTCTCTACATGTTAGAAAGCCTTATATACTATTCTGAACATTCCGTTGTGGTATGTCCCTTGGTATAAGACTTTGATCTGTTGCGTGTTCGGGGCCTACAAAGGCACGTGAGTCTGCCGTTCGAGCCCCCAGTACTCCCGGATCGTCTGGTAGAGTGGTTTCCCTCGTTTTAGTTATAAAACATGAATGTATATGTGAAATTGGATAACTAGAAACCTAGGATGTGGCATGAATCCTAGAACGAGAAGTACTTGCACTATTTGTATGCGTGTTTGAGATTGCAGTCATAAATGAATGAATGAATAGCATTGTAAACAACTGTCTATAATAAATACAAGTTGCCTGTGAAATATGAAATGCCTGTGCTAGTTAAACAATTACCTGTGACATTACTTGTTGTATATGTTAAATTGTGGAAATACGAGCTGCATGTATATAATATGAGAATGAAAATGTGAATGATAAAACCTGATATGGAACAACATGGTGAATACGAGCATGAACCTTACGGGGAATTAGGAGTAGAGCTCCTGTGGATAAATGGAATGGATATGGAAATGTGAGTGAGAAGTGTGTTGGCCCTTGAGTACGTGGTACCAAGCAGAGCGACTGTCCCCCTGTTTAGTGTAGAGTGGAGCTAGCCGCCCTTGGGTTGGGACCCGAGGTTAGGATTGGCTACTCTACACCAACTTTTGTTGGCCCTCGCGTACACTGTACCGGGGAGAGCTACTAGTGTAGGGAGAGAGCTAGCCACCCCACGGAGCCCGGGGTTCAACTAGCCACACTGCACCGACTTGTTAGGCCCACTGGGCAAACCAGGGTAATCAGACGAGGGTGTGCGGAATGTGGAGGGGCGAGACCCCTGTTTGGTTCTAAGGGGCTAGACCCATATTACTGAGAGGGCTAGGCCTTGTACTGTTCCATTATGTACTTTAGACGTACCCGCTAACGGAAACGACTGACCACGTGCCAGTGCGGGGTAGCTACCCGTGCACTTATCGCATGTGCCATAGTCACCGCTACGTCTGTCCGTGACCTCGGGGTGGTTGACTGGGTGTAGGATCACCACGGGGGACTCTCCCGGCCATGAGAGCACCACATGTGCCTTATACTCTTCGGAAAAGACTGTAATCAAGATCGTTCCCACGAGGAACATTCGAGATCAAGAAAGAGATCTGAAAGTAAACCAATGGGTGAAAGGAAATTACTTGTAAAATAAAATAATAGGAAAAGATAAATTTACCTGTTAGCCTTTACTACTTTAGTTGGTTGGTTACCACTCTACTTAGCGTTCGCTGGCTCCGTTTACTCATAGCCCTTTTCAGGTCCAGGTGTTGAGCAGCCTGAGTCATCGGCTGCAGAGGGTGTTGGGCTCAATTGAGCCCAGCAGTAGATCCTGTTGTTGTTGTACTTCATTTTTGCTGGTGAGTTAGACTGTTGTTAATGTTTCTGTTTCTGTACCTTTTTTCTACTTTAATGTTGTGGTGGTGATATATACTGTTAGTAACTTTTATTTCATTTATTGCTTGTACTCTTTTACTGTTAGTTACTTAGCATAGTGAATGTGGTCTACTTTCCTACTTTTTGGTTATTTCTTGTTGGACGACTGGGTCTTGGAATTAGTTGAGTCGTGCCGGTCTCAGGTCTTGTAGGGATTCGGGAACCGGGTCGTAACAGCTCGCCTCGACTAATTCCAAGACCCAATCGTCCAACGAGAAATAACCAAAAGCAGAAAATATACTCCAACCACACATGCAATGTAACTAAGCAAAAATATATAAGAAACAGTAATGGAAGATAGAACAAAAAGTCTCAAATATATTACAAGCCACAAGCGGAAGAGTACTATAACACACATAGCAATCACAACTAAAACAGAAAGAAATAGTACAGAAATATAGCAGGAACAACTAATACATACTAAAGGTACTCACTACTACAAAAGAGCTTTAAAATAGAAAGGAACAGCTATGGCTGGGCTATGCTGGGCCTAGCACCCTCTGCAGCTGGTGGTGCTAGCTACTCAACTCCCTGACCTGAACATGGTTATATAATTCCGTAGTCAGCTAACGCTGAGTAGTGAGGTGGTTAAGCCATTTACATGCAATTTAACTTAAAGAAACAAGTAAGTAACAATCATTCATTTCCATTTATCTCAACTAGGTGTTTCTATTTCGGTTATTCTAATAATGATCCACAACATTTCCTAATCGATTGCAGTTTATTCCGCAATATAGGATGTACACGTGGTACTCTCCTGGCCGAAAGAGCCCCCATGGTAGTCCTACACCCGTTCAACCACCCTGAGGTCACGGTCGCGACGTAGCGGTGACTACGACACACGCAATAAGCGCACAGGCAGCTACCCCACACTGGCACGCGGTCAATCATTTCCGCTAGCGGGTACGCCCAAACGTACAGCACAAAATAGAACAGGGCCATGCCCTCTCAGAACAGGGGTCTCGCCCCTCAACAGTCTGTGTACCCTCCCCCGACTATCCCGGTTTGCCCAATGGGTTTAACAAGAGTCAGTGTAGGGTGGCTAGTCCTAACCCTTGGCCCCATGGGATGGCTAGCACCATCCCTACATTAAGTAGCTCACCTCGGTACCACGTACGCGAGAGCCAAGCATGAGTCAGTGTAGGGTGACTAGTCCTAACCACGGGTCTCAACCCAAGGGCGAATAGCTCCCCCCTTACATTAAAGTAACGGGAGCTCACCTCGGTATCGCGTACACGAGGGCCAACTCACTTCCCAAGCGAAAGGGACAGTTGCTCTCCTAGGTACCGTATACTCGAGGGCCAGCACACTTCCCTTTTACATACGATATTCATTCCGTATACGTGAGTTCATTTATAGTTCCCCGTAGGGTTCGTACATAGACTCTCATTTCCCCATCCGATTCATTAAATGCATAACAGGAAGCTCAAGATTTCACAATAGATTATTCAATACACCGCAGATATTTTCATTCATGTCATGGTTCATTAAATATGGTATAGGCAGCTCATAGTTTACTACTTTCAGTAAGCATCACAACAATTTAATCATTCAATACATGTGCATTCATCTCTTTCATCCCTAATGTTCATCTCACAACCTAGGGTTCAATTGAATATTTTTAAAGTAGCATGCATTCATCTCTTTCAGCCCTAGAGTTCATCTCACAACCTAAGGTTCAATCGAATTCTTCTAAA
Organism: Thalassia testudinum; assembly: GCA_037157565.1. Classification (NCBI taxonomy): domain Eukaryota; kingdom Viridiplantae; phylum Streptophyta; class Magnoliopsida; order Alismatales; family Hydrocharitaceae; genus Thalassia; species Thalassia testudinum. The sequence goes on from JAZHRO010000030.1 coordinate 44,591,832, forward strand.
GCATGCAATTTGATTATTAATTCTAGGATTAGAGAGAGAACAACTCTACCAGGATACATGGGTGGAATGGGGGCTCAAATCGCAGATCCTGTCTTCTCTGTGGGCCCCGTATACTCTATTAGATGGAGACCTATTGATGAGAACGTCATCATGAACTCTAACTAGCACATTTTAACCTAATTAATTGTACAAAAGCTCGTAAAAAACTTAAGAGAAAGCCTAAATCAGGGAATTGCAAATCTGAGAATAAAATAATTCACAAGGGATAAAACTGCAATTCTACCATTGCAGTACATAAACTATATTTCTAAGGGTCTATACATAGGTCAAATGGGCTTACTAAGAAAAAGTGGGATGGTTTGAACAAAAAAGGGTTATGACAAAATCTGGGAATTAAATGACATTCGGTAACCTTAAAACAAATCCACTTTAATTCACAAAGTTTCAAGCAAGATAAAAATCAATTAAACCCTCTAAAATTCATGAAAAGATATCCCCTAAGGTTTAAAACCTTCAATTTGGCCATTAGAATCTATCTTGACCTAGATTGAGAATCATACCATTTTTTGACTTAATTTGGGTTTTTGTGCAAAATATCCGATCAAACATGGTCAAACCTAAAATCCAACCTCACCATTGGATTCCTTAGGTTCAAATTAGGGTTATACCAAAATTTGGACCTAAGGAAGGTCACCTTGACACACTTTACAAAACGATCCTCAACAATTACTTTTTGACCCTTAGCTTTTTAGACTCTTGCAGATACCCCCCTACCTGTCTCGTCTCTTTCTTCAGACAGGTCCCTCTACCCCGCCTGCGCAAGCCATACCTCTAGCAACTTTGCACAGAGGATGGCACTGCACAAACCTGGGGAGCCAGCCCTAGCTTTGAAAGGACTCCTTGCGTTGTCCTCTTCTGCATGGGCCGACTCCCATGTCCTGCTGGCTACCATACCTCTCGTGCGAATGCTCGAGAGGTATGGGTCTTTTTCCGACCATGTCTCCGGCGAGGAGCCCACGTCTCCTCCTCGCGATTCCCTCCCAGCCAGCACCTATTTAAGGAATAGCAGCCCCTGTCGCTTCCTTCAAGCCTGTTTTGGCCAAGGAACTCCCTCAAAATTCTTCTCCTCCTCCTCTGGCCATTCGGCCGCAGGCTCTGGCGACCTTCCTCCTCCTCTCTCGTCACCTTGCCACCATACCAATGGCAGGGTTACCTCTACCATCTTTCGCCGTGCCTGCCCGTACCAGCAGGCGCCCTTCATCACCTCTTCCTCGTCATTGTCCCTTCTCCTGGGCTCCTTTGTCTCCAGCGACGACAGCACAGCCGCTCGCCACCTCCTCCCCCTCTTTAGTCTGCTAAGTAGGTAATAACCATTCCCCTTTTTCCCCTCTTCATTTCCCCCTTATCTATTTCCTAAATCACTCACTGCCATACCCCGACCACTATCACCTTCTCCACCTCCGACATACCACCGGCGAGGTGTATCCATCGCTCCACACATCCACCCACCTCGCCAACCACCTCACAAGCTCCACCCCGACTCACTGATCATAACCCCTCTTCCCATTCACCACCACACGCTCTCAACACTTCCCCCGAACACACCCATTTTCACAACCATAGGGCAACCTGGGCATGCACGCCTAGGTCACCCCGTGGTCAGCTGACTCCTTCTTCACCTTCGCCGTGATACGGCGAAGGTTTTCCCGTAGTCTGACAGGGCTGCAAGGCAATTTGTGTGTCTTGCAGATTCTAGTCTCCATCCGCCATTAACGAGCAAGCAAGCTTGCTTGTTCTCGAGCTCCAGGCTACACCAGTCCTAGGTCTCTACCTCAGGCTGCGTGGAAGACACTCGTGCACACTTCGGGGCTGTCAATTGGTGTCAAAGGCAGTAGCAACTGCTGCGATCAGGGAAGCCTTCTGCTGCGGGCGCAAGTGCGGAAGCGTCCCACCTCGGAAGTTTGTGTAACGACCCGATTCCCAAGTCCCTACGAGACACGAGAACTGGACCGACTCGACTAATCCCAAGACCTAGTCGTCCAACGAGGAAGTAACCAAAAGAGCAGTAAAATAAACCACATTCAACATTAATATAACTAACAGTAAGAGAATACAGCAGCAAGGAAAGGAACTACAACAGTATATACCACCACAACAGTAGAACAACATTCATAACTAAATATGAACAGCAGGTAAAGAAAAGTACAGCGGAAACAAGAACTACTCACTATACGGAACAAAAAGAGGTACAAGAAACCGTGGTAACTCTACTGGACCCTACTCGGCCCAGCGTCCTCTACAGCCGCTAACCCGGCTGCTCAACACCTGGTCCTGAAAAAGGTAACGAGTGTAACACGTCAGCAAAACGCTGAGTAGAGTGGCAACTAAACTAAAGACAACAGTAGAGTGTACAGTAGCTGTTATGTTTGATTACTTTCTTTATTCACATCTTTCAATTGTCTCACTATTTCATTTATTCCTCAGATCTTTTACTTGATCTCGAATGTTCCTCGTGGGAACGATCTTGATTGCAGTCTTTTCCAAAAAGTAGAAGTAGCACGTGGTGCTCTCCTGGCCGGGAGAGTCCCCCGTGGTGATCCTACCCTCAGTCAACCACCCCAAGGTCACTGACAGACGTAACAGTAACTACGGCACGCGCGATAAATGCACAGGTAGCTAACCCGTACTGGCACGCGGTCAGTCGTTTCCGTTAACGGGTGCGCCCAAAGCACATCACGGAACCAGTCTAGGGCAGAGCCCTCTCAGTAACAGGGGTCCAACCCCTCCACAGTAACCAAACCGGGGCGTTGCCTCTCCACAGTCCGGGCACCCTCGCCTGACTACCCTGGTTTGTCCCAGCGGGCCTAACAAGTCGGTGTGGGAGGCTAGCAGAACCCCGGAGCCCGTGGGGTAGCTAGTACCTCCCTACACTAGTAGCTCTCCTCGGTACTACGTACACGAGGGCCAGTAAGTCGGTACAGAGTGGCCAGTCCTAACCCCGGGTCCTGGGGCGACTGACTCCGCTCTGCACTAAACAGGGGGACAGTCGCTCTCCTTGGTACTTCGTACTCAAGGGCCAGCTCACTTCCACAATTCTATTCCATTCATTTTCCAGGAGTTCTACTCCTAATTCCCCGTAAGGTTCCAGCTCTTTAACTCAGAACATTCCAGTTTCACCATTCCAGTTTCACGTTCATACATCCCATATTTTTAATCATGTTCATTTATTCCTAACAGGCAGTTGTTAATTTAATTCACAGGCAGCTATTATTTCCTTTCCACATTTTCCAAAACTACAGTATTCATACATTCCACTAGTTTTCCCGTCCTAGGATTCATGCTATATCCTAAGATCTATCATACAATCTAGTTTTCTAGCCCTAGGATTCATGCAACACCCGAGGAATCTACCATTCATTCTATTTCTCATTCCTAGGATTCATGCAATGTCCTAGGTTTATTTATGGTTTCATAATGTAACAGATTATACTTGAAGCCACTCTACCAGGTACGACGGGAGTAATGGGGGCGTGATCAGGAATCCCGCGTGCCTCCGCGACCCCCAAGACTACAACGGAATGACGTCCTATCACAAGGATCAAACACAAGGAGTGTCTCAAAATAGTGTATAGCTACTGTAGACGGGTAGAGGATTTAATTCCGGAAAGAACGCAACTTGAAACGCGGAAAACGGAACCCGAACGGGCCCTCAACGGGTCGAAAACGACGACACTGTGCAAAATCAGACGTCTGGAACTTCTTCCAGACGTCTTAAAAAGTGGATCAGAGAATTACATTGTTCAGTGTGGTTTCCCAGACGTCCAGAAGTCTGCGGGGACGTCTGTCCTAGCTCCCAGACGTTCGATGGTCACCCTGGACGTTTGGAGGTCGCTCCCGCCGTCTGGTACTACAGTCAGACGTCTGATTCGCGTTGGATGGCGAAACACCGAGCCTGCGCACACCCATCTCCCTCCCTCAGTACGGTCAGTCGACAAGAAGGAAGAAGAAGACAGAAAACTCAGCTTTCAGACGTCTGGGCAGTCTTCCAGACGTCGACCTCGCCATCTAGCTATCAGCACAGACGTCTGATTCTGGAAAATTTTCCAGAACCAGGGTGCGACTCGCCCTCCGCTCGCGACGCCGCCCGCGTCGCACCTCGTACGACTGCTGCTCGAGCCGCAACAGGCCTCCAACGTCGTTTCGCGCCCGCTGCGCTCCCCACCAGCCGGCCCTGGTAGCCCCGGCGAGCTCGCCCTCACGGCTGAGCGCCACTCTCGCACGCAGCAACCCTGATGAGAACCTCATCATGAGCCATAACTAGCTCATTTTGACCTAATACAGAGAATAAAAGCTCCTACATAACTCAAAGAAAGGCTTAACTCAGAGAATTCTGAGTTTAAGGAGAAAACAAGTCATAAGAGGTAAAAATGTAATTTTACCAGCACAATCTGCAAACAGGGTAATTCAGGGTCCCAACATAGGTCAAACAAACCAAATAAGAAGGAAAGTGGAATGATCTGATCCAATAAGGGCTACAGCAATTCCAAGGAACTAAATGATAATCTGTAACCCTAAAACAAATCCACTTCAATTCACGAGGTTCGAGGCAAAGTAAAAATAGAATAAACCCTCTAAAATTCATAGAAAAATAATCTCTAGCGTTTAAAACCTTCAATTTGCCCTTAGGAACCCATTTTGACCTACATTGAGAACCATGCCCAATTAACAACTTAATTTAGATTTTTGCATAAATTGACCAGTCAAACAAGGTTTAATCTAGAAATAAAATTCACCATCAGATTCCCTAGGTCCTAATTAGTCATGTATAAAAACTTGAGCCTAAGAAGAAACCTTCTTGACCAACTTTACACTTTGGTCCTCACCTATTTACTTTTTGGCCCTCAACTTTTGAACCCTCGCATTTTGGCCCCTAACTCCTCTTCGTTCTTTGCATTTAGGTCTTCCCTGCAAAACCTGAGCAATACCATACTCCGGCGACCTTGCGCGGAGCATGGTGCCACGCAGGGTAAGGGGGGGGCCTGCCAAGTCAAATAGGGGTGCCCTGCGTCGTCAGCCGTCGCAGGAACACCCCCCTGATGGCTGCAACCACCCATACCGGCCGTGCGAACGCACGGACGATATGGGTCTCCTTGCTCCGACGTCCTCCGGCGAGGGAGGCACGTCGCCTCCCTCCGCCCTCCTCTCCGGCTCTGCCTCTATAAAAACCCCACAAGCTCTGCTGTTCTCTTGAGCTTGGATCTGACGAAGAAAACCCCCACAACTTTCCTCTCTTCCCACTCCGGCAGAAGCCCTCCAGCTCCGGCGGTTCCTCCTCCTCTTCGCTCTGCCGCAATACCAGCAGCAGAGACTTCTTCCTGATTCTCCTCCGCGTCGCGCAATACCGGCGCGCGCTGCTTCACCCCCGTCGTCGCCGCCGTCCTCCCCCACTGGGCATTTCTTCTCTAGCTCTGGTAGGTACGAGCCGGCAGCCTCTTCGTCCCCTTCGTCACTTTAGCTAGGTTAGAATTAGTCTTCTCTATCCCCTCTTTCTTTTCCTCCCTTTTTTACAGTCAATTACACCCTCGACCGACCCGACCACCGTCATCTTCCACGCCTCCGGCCAACCTCCGGCGAGTTGCTCCCATCATTCCGCCACTCCACACACTCGCCAACCCTCACAAAACCTCCGCCTCATCACACCGACCAACTTCCGCCCCTCCACTACCACTCCTCACCTCCACAACACTCGCTCGAACAAACCCATTCCCCCGACCACAGTCCGAACTCGGGCGGTCCCTTAGGCTCCGCCCCGCCACCTGCAGACCCCCCGACCACCTTCGCTGTGCTACGACGAAGGTCCTTCGCGTATCTGATTAAGCCGAGAGGCCGTTTCTCTGTGAGCAGGTACTTCGCTCACCGCCGCCATTGCTGAGTGAAGCAGCTTCTTCGACCTGCTCCTCCAGGCGCGCCACGCCCAGGTCAGACTCCCAGGCTGCGCGGGGCATCTCCGCAAAGAAGTCCCAGGCTGCAGTTGGGGCAAAGCCTTCGCGTGGAGCCTCGATTGTGCGCTGCCTCCTCCGCGCGGGCGTCCAATTAGGGTGGGACATTTAGTCCCACCTTGGAAACTCACTGAGGCGAGCGGGCGCTTAAAGGCAAAAGGTGACTTAAGCTGTTCGCCTCAGATCACGGGGTGAGGTCCCTCTCACCCGCCCGACTACCCGGCCTTGTTCGCGCTCACGCCCTGCGGACCTGGCCCGACCTGATTAGCCCAACCTTGCACTCCTCGCCCACCACCGCACGCCGGTGGGCCTGGAGCCGGGCGCGACCCGCGTACCCGACTATTCGGCAGCTCTAGGAGAGCTATCCTATGAGTGAATTCTGAGAGAGAGAGACGCGGGGGAGGGTAGAGTAGGTTTTGCCTTCTGATTGAACTTTGAGTGTGCAGGCACAGGTGAAAAAGAAGAGAAGGCAGGAAGAAGGAAGGACTGTGAGAAGAAGAAGAAGAAGAAAAGCGAGGCAGAGAAGAAGGCCGACGAAGACTGAAGGAAGGAGGAGCACCAAGCGGCACTGTAGCAGTGGCGACTTAAGTCGTCTAATTGGAAAATCAGGCGACGCTCTGAAGGCAAAGAAGAAGGAGAAGAAAAGAAGAACAAGATCGCAAGGGAGAAGAAAAAGAAAGAGACGGACAGAAAGAAGAACAAGAAGAAAACTAGAAAAGAAGAACAGAGCAAGAATAAGAAGAAGGAAGAAAACTGAAGACTCAAAGAGAAGAGAAAAGAAGACAGAAGAGAAGAAGAAGAAAGAAGCCAACAAGACAAATCTCTCTCTCTCTCTCTCTTTATTTTTTTGTAATAGAAACTTCATACCTCTAGAATACAACTTGCTCCCTGAGTTCGACCTCGGGAACTCTTTTATTTCCGAGTAAAAAATATCTGTAATGATGGCAATAACTAGCTGTACTATAACGCTATAACAAAACCTAGTTATCGGCCACCCATCAAACCCCGTACCCGCTCTCGCACTCGCTCTCGCGCACTGGAAGGAGAAGAGGAAAGGGGTGGAGGCGACGGGAGAGAGCGCGTGGCCTTTTAAGGAGGCCAGAGAAGAACGAAGAAGAAGTCTGGAGAGAAGGCGTGCAGCAGAGATAGCAAAGAAGAAGAAGAAGGCAAGAAGAAGAAAAAGAACCAGCAGCAGCAGCATTGTAGAAAGAAGCATTTAAGGCGTCTGACCCTTGCAGTCAGACGTGTGAAAAGAAAGAGAGAAAGGAAAACGAAAGGAGAAAGAAAGAGGAGACAATTTTCCTTTCTTTAATCCTTTTTTGTAAAATAGTATGTGTTGTAAATTGTGATTTTTTTACGCTTCTAGAATCAAGTTTTGCTTCCTGAGTTCGACCTCGGAGATTTTCTATTTTCGAGTAATAAAAACAAACAAACCGGTCCTACGCGTACCACCTATATAATTGACCAACCACAGCAAACGAGTTCAAAACAGTATACGAGTGACACTAACACGTAAAGAAACTTGAACGGAAGCTAACGGTACTTCGTTCACGAAAACTGACTTCATTTGAACCCTAAACGAGCCAAAAATGTGCATACTGACTAAAATCAAACGTCTGGGACTAGTCCCAGACATCTTAAACAACTTCAGAATCTCACCTTGATTTCCTACGGCTTCCATAGACGTCTAAACCCCTCCGCAACCGTCTGAGGGAGATCCTAGACGTCTAACACTCCCTCCGGTTGTCTAGGAGTGTAGTCTGACGTCTGGAATAGTCTCCAGACGTCCTAAAGTACCACGAAGAGTGTGCCACGCGCCTTTTCCCACGTCCTGTACCTACACATGCGCGCGGGGGTTTAAAAAAATGCGACACATAAACATAAGTACGTGCATGCAGGCGCGTACGCAAGACATACCTTGGCACACTGCGTGCTGTCAGACGTCTGACGCCAACTCCGGATGTCCCGAGGATCCTCCAGATGTCTAAATGGAGTTCCAAACGTCTGATACTGCGGAAAATGGTTCCGTAGTATCCTCCTGCGAGCTTTCTCCTCGCATTCTCCTCCGCCCGCAGAGGTCGCAGCAGCACCTCCTGTGGCTGCAAGAGGTCACGCCTCCTCTCCAGAGCTCCTTCGAGATCCTCTTTGCACCTCCGGCTCCCCCCCCCCCCCCCCCTCCTCTCGCCCTCTTTCCCAAGCTACTCCGAGCTCCTTTCTCCCTCCCTTGCGCCTTCAGCTCCTTCTCCCACACTCTCGCTCTCCCATGCTCCGCCCCTCTCCTTCTTCCCCACTCACGACTGCAAGGGGGACGGAGGAGGAGAGCTCGTCAGCGGTGAGGTGGTGGAGAAGTGGAGGTGGAGGTGGTGGAGAATGGAGGTGGTGAAGATGGTGAGGGTGGTGGGGGTTAAATAAGGAGTGGGTTAGGGTTTGTAAGGGAAGGTATGTGTGCGTCTGGGTGTGTTGGGGGTGTGTTGGGTAGGAAGAGAGAGAGAGTGAAAATTGCGGAATCTCCCCCATAGAACATTTCTCTTCCTGCAAGGCCCACACACTTAAACCAAGGGAGTTTAAAGTTGCACTTACACCCCTACCTTTCCAGAAATCTACGAACGGCCCTTGGGAAGGGTCATTTCAGTGCCCATAACGCGGTTAGCCCTTGCCCTTTAATAGAAGTCGCCCTTGACATTCTTGGTAACTAGAATTTATTATCGGGAACCTTGGGATTTCCTTTCCATAACCTATCTTTCTATAACAATCCTAATATTCCCGATACACGACCTCTTTAGAATTATCCTTTCATAACAATCCAATATTCCTGACGTGCGATCTATTTGTTGCTAAGATCTCACGACGACTAGATTTGATCGTGCTATCCTTGCCCAATGAAGATTGTGTCGATGAGACTTCATCTACCTTATCTTCCGTCAAGGCATTCTCACCTTACCTCCTTACTAGTACTTTGTTCAATCCTTTTATCAGGACCTACGACAATTCTATTAATGGGTATCTTAAGTTGTTCAATCGGATGACCATCTAGCCTCTCGTGTCAGATCTTTCTATCAAGGAATCAAATTCGCTTGTTTTATCAAGCAAAGAATCCACCTACCTCAAATGAATAGTCAACATTGCTAGATTACTTTGTTAAGTAATGGGTGGGTAGTGGGTCCACCTCCCTTCATCACATAGTCAACATTTATTATTTACTTTAGACTCTCACTTTATTTTTTAAATTTGTAATCTATGGATCATTATATAGGCCCCTGTAGGCCTATTTTTTGTTGGACTTCTAGGAAAAACTTTCCTCTCTCGTCAGTATTCATCACAATTCAAAGACAAATATTTATATTCATTTTTTCATGATACGAAGAGAACATACTTGAATAACAACGAATGCTTGCATCCTTATTTACTCAGTGGGTGCGACATTCATAATCACATATACTTGTATATGTTTGAATTCCTTTTGTTCTATTTAGTGGCTGCGGTTTAATGGGGCATGTTATTTGGATGTTGACCAAATTTTTGACTCTCGAGGCATTTTGTAGTTGCTAGACTAGTCAATAGTTGCTTATCCAAATTGTTGCAATTCAATCTCCAAAAGAAATGAAATAGTTGACATTTGAAGCAAAGGCTATCGAGGAACCATAACCAGAACGTTTGAAGTTTGAACATGATGACTATGTAACATCAAAGACAAATGAGAAGTATTGACAAAGAATTTGTTGAAATATCCCTAGGCCGACCATCAAATTGAGAAGGTTTACAAGTCTATAATTCGAACCAACCCAACACTTAACCCAAGATATGAATCCAAGCCCTGAGTCTCGGATGTTGTCTTTCGAGTTCATCTTTGATTCTACGTAGTATTTAATTAATTTGAACAGGTGTGATATGTCCTTAAATCTGTCTCAATTGTTTCTGGCTTATTAAAGAGTTTTTTTTTTTTTTTTTGACTAAAGTAAGATTTAAACTCAGTATGAGAATCCACTAACTCAACCACCAGAAGTCTCAAGTATGCTGCCTTGACGAAAGGAGTAGAAGCACCCGATCGAAGCAAAACCATTGGTAGTAGTCAGAACTATTTTATGCTCATAATTGCAAAATTTTTTTCTCAATAATTATTTTAACTATGAAGAAACTGGAACTTAAAAGTCTTATTATCCTAGAAAACTCAAAACTCTTTATATAAAAAAGATTAATTCTACTTTTTAATCCTAAAACAAAACTTCTAGAATAGAAAAAATGCATCTCTAATAAAAAATAAATTTCCAACGTAACAATCTTTTTTAAAAGAATAAATCTAAAATTAGGAATCAAAATAAGAAAATAAAATAACTTAACAATTTAGCAAGTTAAATTTCTTTAAGTCTCATTTTATAAAAGAAATAAGTTTATGGAATGGATAGATAAATAAAAAAAGAGTGAAATAAATTAGTTAATTAATTTAGATATTTTGACATATTAAAGTTATTTAAAAAAAATAAAATAATTTTATTCTGAATTAAATCTCACTTACCTCGACTAAAGTGGAAGGTAATTTAAATGACGAATTAAATATTTAATTTAGCACAAATATTCTTAAAACGGAACCTTACTCTCCGATTCACGTGGAACTCGTGATCTCCGACTCCAATACGAAATTCACGAGATCTTCAAGATCTCCAACACTAAATAGAAAGAGCCAATCCTTTTCAGCACCTATTTCTCTCTCTCTCTCTCTCAAGAAAACGAAATCAAAATGCATGCGAAAGATACATATTTTACTAACAACGGGAAATCATAGGAATAGCCATTCATTTGCACGTGGACCCTAACGTTAATCCGCATATCTCAGATCACTGCCACGGCACTCCCTTATCCTCTGTTGACGTGGAGCTACTAAATTCCACCACCAATCAGTGGCTGCCGATTTGCCACCTCGTCATTCTCGAAATCTAACAACGACCATATTCAATGCCAGAAACAAACAACGGCAGCTACCGTCTTTTTGCAGATCCTGCATCCTATACCGACGTATACGTGGGATCAGCAGATCCACTGGACATTAGATCAGGAAGGTAAGTGAAGTGAAGAAATATTCCATCAACAAGATATCAAATAATGTTGCAAGACCACCCAAATCATCCAAAAGGTTGACCCTCTCCCACATTTTGTATAATAATCGGCTCCAAAGCCAAGTCTAAACAATATGTTAGCGAAAGACTGCAATTAAAAGGAGAAAAGAAATCTGCATGCAACTTCAAACTCAATGTTCTGATGGTTGAATAGGTAGACATTAAGGAATTTACCGAAAAAAAAGGCGACCACGAAATCATTCAGATGTATCTTAGGATGGAAAATCATCTGAAAAGATGAAAAACTGCCAAGTTTACTGCTCCTTTCTTCAAGAGTCTTTTATTTGAAAAGTGTATGATATAGAATTTTTGCACGGCATACATGTCAAGGAACCTAAGGTAAGCTCATGATCTTTATCATAGAAACAAAAAACTGAAGCAAAGAAAGCATGCATTATGAGGAAAGCAACCACACCTCCGTTCAAAGAAAACACTTGCCAATGCAATTCGTGCAGGACATTTTTCTAAGGTGAAGACTACATGAGCCAAGGATGATTTTCTATTTGATTGCATTTTATGAACCCTCTTGTTCACACACCCATACGATAATACTAATGTTATATAATCTCATAGCATAGCTGCTATACAATCTCATAGCACCGTTGCTATAACACCTATGCATGTAGTACCAGTGTTATGTAATGCCATAGCAACGATAATGTAAGACTGGTGCGATATAACCTTGGCACCGGTGTTAACCCTCACAGCATCAATGCCATCATGCATTTAAAGCTGACCTCGCATTATCAAATGGGTCGTGTGTTGAGAAATGTGTGAGTGAATGTGTTAATAAATGATTCTCTTCTTGGTTGTTTGTTTCAAGGAAGGATGCCTCCATTAAGAGTTTTATATATCCACGTTGCTTACCTATCTGGTCCTCAATGGTATTCGATTTTTTCATTGTGAAAAGTTTTGGATCTGCATCATGTCATTTTGTTATCACCATTGGCTTCTTTGAAATAGCTCATGAACTTCGAAAGTTCATATGAATTAGAACATGTTCAGTCCTACATCTTTGTAGAACCTTCACTTTTTTTTTTTATAGTATTTTCATTACTGGGGAAGAACCCGATACAAGTAGACGTAGAGGAAGAGACAGATTAACCTCACCCATAAAAGGGGGAAAACACCTTGTAGAAACAAGGGGACACAGAACACAAAAATAAGATATGAAAAAAGGACCAAGAAAACGAAACGTGCCGTAAGATCGGGAGCTGGACATCCTCCCGAAGGAAGATAGCTCCACGCTCGTAGATATGGCTAAGCATTAATGAGAAGAATCTCAAAGACCATGCTAACTAGATAGTCGAAATTAATCAGCCCGAAGATTGAAATCAACCAATGACGGACGTCAGAAACTCAACCATAAAAAGTCCGAGGTCACACATGGCTCCCAAACAAAATAGATTTAAAAAAAAAAAAGTCCGATACACATCCACACCAACATAAGACAACAACACCGGCAGCCGATCAACATTAGGACATGTGCTCTTGATAGCCATCCACTGCAACTTGCCAGAGAGCCGCTGATGACTGTCGAGGACAAGAAATTAGCAGCCGTAGCCCCCAGCCCAGTACCACACGGCGAGGAGAAAGAACGACAACGGCATACCATCCTACCCAGCTCCACACACTGACAACGACACTGGTGACCGAACGCCAAGCTCGCCCAAACGTCACTCACCACGGCACGTCGAGCCTCAAATGACAGCATCTCGACAACCCCATGACACACAACCGGAGCACGCAGCAACCCTCACGAACATGTCTCCACCGCACGGCCCCAAAGAGCACCAATGATCTTGCATGTCAGCGAGGAGCCTCAGTCGAGGTAGAGGAGAGGTCTTAGAGGGAGGAGAGGCTGAGCCGAAGGTTGGGGGGGGCCCCGATCGGCTGTGTACGGCCAATCAAGGCCCAACAGAGGAAGTGTTCGTGTCGAGGAGAGCGGAAATAGCAATGGCTCTGGGGGAATCAAACCTTCACTTAAATTAGAATCGTGTGATGGCAAACAAGCATAGTGAGGTGTAGATGGCATAGCAATTAGGTGCTATGGATGGAGAGACATGCAAATGTTTTGCTTATTAAGAACAAAGGAGATCACATAGAAGATATTAATGAGCATAGGCAATTACAACTGACGAGAGGGTTTAAGGGAGGGTATGAAAACATAGAGAGAACCTTTGGATTTTGAGAGAGTTTGGGGAGAGCTTGTGGTAGGGGTTTAGGGGGAGATGGGATCCAATGGCTGTTACCTCCAATGCCTTTAATTTCGCCTACAAATTACATTTTGCCATGAAACTTTGAAGATTTTACTATTCTAATATAACTAAAAATTGTATTGAATTCAAACTTTAAACTCAATTAGACAATTTTATCTCCCCCATCAACAATGTCACTGAGGAGTAATAGATATTTGTTCCCTGCCTACTGGGGCTAGTTCTCGGTCTCAAGCTCGATCTAGGCCCTCAGGAAAGAAAGACAATTTTGTGGCAAGGAATGAAGAATGAATAATGAGGCATAGTGGTGTAGCTAAAGAACTACATCAAAGAAGGTGTAGATCAACAGAATTAATACTCAATTTGAGCCTTAACACTTTTTCCAAGGGGCAAAGGATAATTACTCAAGGCCAGTACTCATCCAAAATTCATTCAATGAAGTATATATCTGATAGGTTAGATCAGACATCCTAAAGACACAACACCCAAGACCACGATAGAGAAAGGGCATCCGTCATGACTAAACAGGTCATTATCTCTCTAGCAACATGGTCCAAACAAAGGCCACATGGATGACCCTCTCATTCTTAGACCAGTAACCAATGGAACCGCGAAGGAACTGTCGAAAATTGCTGCCCTGAAAACCAGATACAAAAAGAAATCCAACACTAGCATTAACAGTGGCAGCAACCTAGACTTCCTTTGATCTGCCTTCCTGTGGTATTGTCACTACCCGAGCCCAACACATTAGGCAACAATGTAGAGGAGCTTTCTCAAATTCAAAGAAGCTAGCAGCTCGCTCAAACAGACCAAAGGTATGCACTACTACAAAGAGAGAGATCATTGTCCTCCCACTCCCAAAAAATTCTCACTAAAGCTAACTAAATAATAGTACCCAGTGATTGCCTGACATATTAAGCAACATGTAACTTCAATTTCTCAAACCAAAGAAGCTAACAGCACACTCACACAGACTAACGCATGTACTACAAAGAGAAAAATCACTGCCCTCACACTCTGAAAATCCTCAGTAAAGCTAACCAAATAATGGTACACGGTTGTTGCAGTAAAGGGGTGAAAATCCTTGAAGAGCAGAAAAGAAGGCTTAGAAACCAAGATAGGAAATCAACACACCTATGCTCCATCCAGGAAACCAGACAAGCAATCAGCCTCCACCACACTAGGAGAAAGGGTTGGGAAGAGTAGCAACAAATTCCATGCAAGGACACGGTCATCCTATACAAATGCAGAATCATGCTCTATTCCATAGCCATCCCTGAAAAAGAGAAGCCACCCTCTGTATTCATCAGCCACATCTCCCCAAGTGATGAGGCACCCTAATGATCAATCTTTTTTAAGTAGACCCTGATGACCAATCTTTTAGAATAAGGGTCTTATCGTAGTGGGAGAACAACACCTTGCTCCACCAATCATCCATTTGCCATCACTTATTCTTAGTAAATTAAAAGACCCGAACCTCTCCATCCAAGGCCCCTCAAAACATACCCACACTTGGTAGGTCAAGATTGGAACCAACTTCACATCATTAGCTATGATCATTGACTACTAACACAAAAGAGCAATGAGAAATACTATTTTTTTTAAGAGGTAAAGGGTGATTATCCTTTTCATAACTACCCAGAAAATGCATTAACTAATCAACAATGAAGTACAAAATCCATGTTACAGGCATGAACTCCACCCCGATACAAAGGATAAAGCGGAAGCAACAAAATTTTTCATATACGAACATTGCTCCCTAAAGACAATCGCATTGCTTCCCAGCCAAATAGCCTACAAAACCACCAACAGCCGAACCCTTTCTTTCTTCGACTGAAATATGTTGCACCCAACATCTATACTTCCACATCTAAACAACCTTTAGAAATTGTGAAAGGAATCATGAACCCACCACCTGTCCTCCATCCAACCCCGGACCTGCGACACCACAGGGCAAGTAAAGAACAGGTGGTTCACATCTTCATCTGCCTGACCACAAAGCGGGTAAGACCTCCTGCATCCTGGACCCATCACGGCGTCCACACTCTTGTCATCAATCTGCCTCTCTTGAGAAGCCAAGCAAAGATCTTTACCTTCAAGGGGCAAGAGTTCCCCCACAATTGTCTATAGTCTCTAACAAGACCAATATCCCCCAACGTGACAGGACCTCCAAGCCTCCTATACGGGTCACACACCGAGAAATCTCCCTCCTCCCAACCAAATAAATCCACACCATCCTTTGGCTAAAACCCCTCCAACTACTGCAGTAGCTCCTGCATCTCTCCAATCCTCTGGTCTGACAGATTCCCCGAGAACACAGGGCACCAAGCGCCGTCCCAAACCTCCGCCACAGAAGCTCCTTTATCAACTGCCAATGCCACAAGCCTGGGGAAGCGCTTTGACAAAGCACCAAGCCCCGTCCAATCATCCATCCAAAATATGAAAATATCGCTCGATCCAAGTACAAGGGTAAAGAAAGAATGAACCCTTGGTGCCACCAGAGACAAACCTCTAAAAAAGTGAGAAGCACCTCGAGGTGGTGACACCGAGAGGTCCCAACCAAGCGGTCCCCCATAACAAGGTCACAAAATCCTCCCCACCAAGCAATCCTCTCCAAGCAACCTCGCAATCCACTTGGCCAAAAAATTGTCATTCATCATCCCTACCTCCCTAACTCCCAAGCCCCCTTCCTTGACAGGTTTGCAAACCTCACCCCAAGCCACTAGCTTCACTCCCTTCCCACCTGCCCCATAGTTCGTCCAAAAGAAGCTCCTCATTAGGCTCACAATCTTGTCCCCAACCTTCCGCGACATTTTCACTGCAGACGCAAAATATGCTAGCATAGCATATAACACCGCTTTGAGGAGAATTAACCACCCCCCTCTCGACAGTAGCTTGGATGCCCACCTCGCCAACCGATCTTCAATTCTCTCCAACAGTGAAGCCCAATTTTGTAAAGTAACTCTCCTATCCATCAAGGGCAGGCCTAGATAGGGGAGAGGTAGGGTCCCTCTCTCCGTACCCAGGATCGCTAAACACGCCCTAGCCTCCTCATCAGACATACCAAAGGGTATAAAAGAAAACTTCAAGTAATTAATCTGCATGCCATAAGCTTCACCAAATAGCTCTAGAAAAATATGGCTCCGCTTCGCTTTCGTCTCCGACCTTTCCATAAAGAAGGTATCATCCACATATTGCAGCACTAGTACATCTACCCCTCCCTCCACAGAGAAACCCTTAATCAAACCCACTTCACATGCCTTGCCAGAGCATCAGCCGCCATCACAAACAGCATAGGTGCCAGAGGGCACCCCTGCCGAATGCCCCTCCTTGCCTGTATCCAACCACCTGCCGGGTTTCAGTTGATGAGGACTGAAAGGAGGTTGTTGTGACAGTGTTTCATCCATCCAATCCATATCGGAAGGAATCCCCTCTTAATCATGGCTGCGTACAAAAAATACTAATGGATGGAGTCATAGGCTTTCCTAAAGTCAATCTTCCACATAAAAGCCGTCCTCCTCTCCCTCTTACAATGCACAAGGATCTCCATGGCCGCAACATATCCATCCAAGATACATCTCCCTAGCACAAAAGCTGTCTGCACCTCTAACACCACCTCTCCAATCACCTTCTTAAACATGCTCGCCAGCATTTTTGCCACAATCAGATAGATCGCATTTGAGAGGGCAATGGATCTATAATCATCAATTGCCTCCACCCCCTCCTTCTTAGACAACAGGAACATATAAAACTTATTAAGCCTATTGAAGCCACTATTGCCCTCCCTGAACTCAGCAAGAACCTGCAAGACCTCGTCCTTCAACAGCGACCAAAACTCCTTAAAGAATAGCACTAGGAACCCATTAGGACCGGGGCATCTGTCAGCATTCAGCCCCCAAACCGCCTCACGTGCTTCATGCTCCGTGAATGACGCCACCAACCCCTTTGCCTCCACTGTACCTACTGCCGGAATACCCAAACCTCGCCAGCGCCATCTCCCATCTCTTCTCTTCCCTGTGAACTCCCTGAAAAAATCTACAACTGCCCTACCCACAACCTCCCTACTAGAACACTCCACACCGCCTACATGGAGCTTATCAATCCAGTTCCTCTTGCGCCTGGCTGATGCCATCATATGGAAGAACTTGGTGTTCGACTCCCCTTCCTTGATCCACCTCTGTCTGGATCTCATTCTCCATTCAACCTCCACTTTCCAATCTTTAACCTGAACCGTCTTTATGTGTTTCACTCTGGTCACTTTCTCCACTATCGTCAGAAGGCCCGGATCCTCCACTTTGTCCAGCCTCTAAATCTCCCCGAGTACTTCCTTTTTTCTGTTTCACTCTTCCTTCAACTGCCTTCTATACTCCTTCAGAAATAACCTCAAGTCCCGGAGCTTTGATTCCAATCTTGCTGTCATCAAGCTGTCCAAGCACAGAATCCTCCACTTATCCTCTACCATACCCCTGAAGCCCTCCTCCAACAGCCACGCCTTGCCAAATTTGAAATATGTACCAAAACAGGAGCCTTCGCCAGACTCTTACATCAAAGGAGCGTGATCTAAGAAAGGCCTCTCAAAAGCATGAACCCCCAACAAAGGGAAGACCTCCACCAACTCCATGAAGCATAGGAAGCAGTCTAGTCTAAACACCAAGCCACCAGAGCTCCTCCACGTGTAGGCACAAGAAGTGGGGGGCACATCCTACAACCCATGTTCCACAATGAACCTCGCGAAATCTTCCGAACCACAATCCCAGCCCCCTCTACCACCCGGCTTGTCCTCCGCCATGAGGATGACATTGAAGTCCCCTCCGATGAGTCAAGGGCATCCCTGAAATCTGACAGCGACCTGACAGAGGTCATCCCATAGAGATCTCCTACCGGACTCTTCAACTGATCCATAGACTGCTGAAAACACCAAACAAAGTCCATCACTCCGTCTCCTCAACTACACAGAGACCACCCCCACCACCAACTCCGAGTCCACTAAGGAGAAAGTGCCCTCCTTCCATCGGACCACGACTCCCCTCGACCTCCCAACTGCATCTAGTGCTAGAAAACCACCGAGCAAACCACCCCCAATCTTCCTCCACACCCTCTAATCACATACCTGCAGCTTCGTCTCTTGAAACAAAACAACATCCAAGCTCCACTTCTAGATATAGGACCTTAATATCCCCCGACGCGAGGGGTCATTGAGCCCCCTAACATTCCAAGTGAGGACCTTCAGCATGGGGCACCACCAGAAACCCACCCCCCCGCAGAACATCCAAAATTGGACCCCTTCGCCACTTGATCCACCTCCTTAGGTTGAAAACCCACACACCATCCAACGCCCTCATTCCCAACCACCCTTCCCCCCCCCCCCCCCCCCCCCCCCCCCCAGCTCCTCTCCTTTAGTCACATGAGAAAGTGACTATCCATGAATTTTATTAATCATAAGATGAAGCACACCATTACAAATTGGAACCTCACATCCCTAACATATTTTGAATATCAATATATCGTGCAAGACTCCATCCACACTTGGATCTCCCCACAAAGAGATGAGAACAATCGTCATCTGTTTCCCCACGGAGGACATAGGCACCATCCTCCACATGAATAACCCTCTGCCTCCTTTGCCTTTGTTATCAGCCTCTCCCACCGCATTAGCCAAGCAAAAAGTTCCACCATTTTTGCATTCCATAAAAGCTTGATGTCCCATCCCAAGTATACATCCTGCACCAAAGGGGCAGTGAATAAAGTCTGATGCACTTCCTTTACAGTTAAAAAAAAAAACAATCCTTAATAACCATCTATCCTTTTCCCCATCAATGGGGCAGCCATAGAAATTGTCCAGATCATCAAGCAATGACAAGAAATCCCGAAGGTGCTGCTCAGACAAATAGGCGAAAAAAGTAGGTACCCAAGTACCTCCCCTTCCATCTGTGTTATTTGGGCTAGTCACATTTATGTGTGTTATTTGGGTCAGACAATGGTGAGAAAGTTACTTATCAAGTCCATTCACACCTAGTCCAAAGAACCTATCATGGACCAATATCCTTTTCAATGCACAATAGTTTGAGCTTCCCATTCAATATACATATATAAGCGTGTACACAGTATGGTTATAAGATACATGGCAGTCTCAAATGCTTACACATCTAGGCATGGGCAGATGCACTTTGCTGATATTATCTGGGAGAAGATGCAGCTAGAGAGGGTGGATTCTTTCTCAGAATCTACCTTTCAGGATATCTTTGCAACGGAAAGAGTTGGTTCAGGTCCACGAGGCTTAAAATCCATGTATAAAATGGATTTGAGGCTGTGGGCCTTGTGGCTACAGTGGAATCATGTTTTGTTTTGACGGGAGCACTCTGGCATTGGTGGAGTATTTTTGACACCAATGATCTAGTGTGGATGTGGTGAAAATTGCAATCTCTCATAAAAAGCCTGTGTTCTAAATAGATTGATAAAAATTTCACCCATCCACTATCTCAAGGTGGCTAACCCTCCACACACACACACACACACATGGTGAATTGACATATTGCAACCAAGATCTAAAACACCAAATCCCACTTCAATCTAGCCCAATAATAGCATTGCAAATACCATATTTGCTAGGAGCAACATGGTATCGAGCAAATGCAAACATATAATTCTAACAATGAGCACCTAGCCTCCATCCACAATAAGTTTTGTTGGATACCTGGAATTCAACATTAGAGGGTAAAAGACACAGCTAAGCCAAGTTACTTTGTGGTGAATAATTGTGTGATGCCATTCCAACTATCAGGGAACAAATTTGCATAGTATTTCTGCCTGCATGCTGGAAATGTTTGGAAAGACCTGTATGCTGAAAATACTCTGACTATGTACTATCGACACCACCCTGTTGATCTACTTTGCACAACTAGCCCAAATAACCTTTTCAAAAAAACAAGTAGCCCATATTAAGCCATTCTTCCTATCTACAACTATGGTTTGCATATACTTGAGGGCAGGAGATTGTAAAAGAACCACAAACAAGCAATGTGGGCTCCCGAGTAAGAGGAAACTTGGACGAGTATACTCTCAGTCTTCTTCCAGATGCTACAAGCTCTCACCTGAGGAAAGGAGTATATCTTCAATGATTGGCCATACTCTTCATATTTGAATTTTATCAGGTGACAGACAATTCTCATGCTTCAAATATACAAATCACGGGCAGGCAATTGGTGATCAGCGATTGCAAAGTTTCACCAAAGTACACGACACTGTAAAAATAATGGTTTTGTCTATGACAATTTCGAAACACCATTGGTCAAACAAAGGAAATCATTCTCACACAAGGAAGTGTGTTCTTCGTTATAAGAATGGTAAACTCAAATGCAATCATTTCACCTCTCCAGACGAACCACTACAACTTACAAAAGAAGCACATCTATGAAACATCCATACAAATACTAAAAAACTCCGGGTGCACCCCACAGTCCCCGTGCATCCAATGGCAGGTTCTCGAGAACATTAGCCAGCACATGGCACGCGTTCGCCGCGGACACCAAGTTCCTCACAACCCTCTCCATCGACCTCAACAACTCGTGGAACTCGGCCTTCAACACCAAGTACGAGAAGTGCTCGTCCACCACCAACGCCAAGCCCTTTGCAACCGCCTCCAACGATGGCACCCACTTGTGCGCCACGACCTTCCCTGGCGCCTTCGACCCCGACAGTGGCACAGCCTCGGGGAACCTCTCGTATTTCTCCAACCACTTGCCAAAGTAACGAACAAGCCGCAGCACCTCTGCACCCTGCAGCCTCGAAACCGCCGTCGACATCACGAGGCCCTCCGCATTCGGGGAGCTAAACACGTGGTGCAGGCACGTCTCCGACGGCGTGAACCCGTCGTGCGCCATCGCGATCAAAACCGCGGCCTCCCTCGTCAGATCCGTCTTCCTCCTGCTCAGCCCCTCGTCGCCCGCCTTCTCAATAGCCAGAAGACCCTGCCTTTCCCACTCCTTCCTCACCTCCGCCATCGCCCCCCGCGAGGCCTTCGTGGGGCTCAGGAAGTACCGCAGCATCACGAGGAGGTCCGCGGGGCGGAGGCTCCGGATGCAGCGAAGGCTGACGCAGAGCAGATCGGCCCGGTTGTTCTCGACGAGCTTCCCGACGAGGGCGGACGCGGAGTTGCCCGTGACGAGGCCCCTCAAGATGAGGCCTCGGAGGCGGTCCCAGAGGCCGGAGCGCGCGCAGGCGTCGACGAGGGTCTCGAGGGCATCGCCGCTGTGGAGGGCGTCCCCACAGCGGTCGCCGGCGAAGGAGTCGAAGACGCGGGCGACGTCGGAGGGGTCCAAGGCGCCGTCTTTGCGGTTGAGCTTGGAGCGGAGCTTGCGGAGGAGCTTCTTGGCGGGGTCGGAGGGGCAGGGAGGGGGGGTCCACCCGGAGAGGCGGCGGATGGGGGGCGAGGAGGGGGAGGGGGAGGGGGAGTTGGGGTGGAGGAGGGGAAGGGCGGCGGAGGCGTCGAGTAGGATGGGTAGGTTGGGGGTGGGGCGGAGGTCGCCGGCGTCGAGCGCTGCCGCGGCGGCGGTGATGGTGTCGAGTAGAGGCATCGGGGCTTGGTTGGGGTAGAATGGGGGTTAGGGTTTTGTGGGGAGGTGGAGGAATCGGCTTTGGTCGGTTTGATTGGGCTTTCTAGGCGAAGGGAAGGAGGGAACCTGGAGAGGGAAGAGGGGCGGGTAGTCGGGCTTGGGAATTTCGGATCCCACGGAGGTGAACGGAGGCAGGATGATTGCACTCGCACACATTTGAAGCTTAAAATATTAACTTTATAATCGATTTGTTTTGAAGTTCTTTTATATCATATTTTACGTAATATAATTTTTATCTAAGAAAATTACAAATATCAGTGAACTATGTGAAAATATAAAATAAAAATAAAATGTCTAACAATAAAATTATTAATGTAATTTGATACGGTAATGTATTGTCTTATATATATATATATATATATATATATATATATCTAAAATTATTTATCTCAATATTAAAAAAAGAGAATTATAAGGTTTTATTATAATAAAAGATTTAAAATAAAGAATGAATTGTTTCAATACTTAAAAAATGAAACATAATTTAGAGAAAATTAGAAATTGAGATCGTAAGTAGATAAATTATTTGTCGATTTTACCTCTTCACCATCCTTAACCATTGTGTTATTGAGTAAAGATAATGATATTCAGAGAATCAGATTTAATAATAATTAAATCATACTAAAAGGATAATTATAAGATCAAGTGAATGAATTAATTTTTTTATATATATAAGATTGTTACACTTATATACATTATACAACATAATACAAATTATGTAAAATTTAAAGTTTATGTGTAAAATTTCAAAAATATCTAAAAATTAGAGAAAAATAAATTTCAACATATTTATTTATCTATTCATTTCATTATTTTCTTTTTTATTAGTTAAAATCCAACAAATGAGTTAAAATATGTCATTTGACTAGCTTATCAATAATATAATAGTTACTATAGAATAAGTCTTGTGCTTATTTTAGCATATAATATTTATTTATTATTATTATTGTATTTCATTTATAACGCGAGCGATAGCATTCTGTATGGTTTCATCTTTTTTTTAAAAAGTTATTCTCTCTCCTCTTTCCTCTCTTCTCTTTTTTTTATATTTTACTTATTTTATTTTCTCTATGCATTGCTGAACATGTTTGTCCTTTTCAGATTTTATTTTTACCATCGATCTTCTAATATTGTATTCTTCTAATAGAGACCAATATTAAGTATGTTTTTTCAAGAGTATGAAATAATACATAATTAGATTGGTATTTAGTCAATACAAAATTATACTAATTTAAGACATCGATTGTAAATAAAAATATACTAGATAATGTATTTAGTGTATTTTGATTTTTAATCTGTATTTTTTATTCCTCCAGTAAAAAATCATGATACATTGGCTCTAATTTTCAAAAGAGAAAAATAAACAAATGCATTTTGTAACACACGGATGAGAGTGTTGGTTTCAAACCGTATATTTTTATTTTCTATTGGTGGAAATCACTTTTTACCAATGAAAAATCACTTTCAAAGTGAAAAATTACTTCCCATGTTTAAAAAACCACATTCCAATTGAACTCATTTTCCACCAGTGAAAATACAAAACACACCGGTGTGTTTTCATTTTCAACCGGTTGAAAACTATTTTTAATCGATGCCGGTGTGTTTTCATTTTCAACCGATTGAAAACTATTTTTAATCGATGTGATTTGTTTGATTTTCAATCAGTTAATTTTTTATGGTAGGTTGCAACTCGTGTTTCCGTACTTAGATTCTTTCTAAAATAAGGCCCTACATAACTTTTTTTAAAAACATTTCCTCGAGTGAAATTGAGTTTTATACTCCTACAGTGATTAACTTTTATACTCCTGCAGCAACACATGGGCTAAAAATTAATTTTATTTCATTTTAAGTCTCGATTATAATGGGAGAGTTACATTCACAAAGGATTTTGTATCATCCATTTATTCTCTTTTATCTTACTTGAGTTAAGAATTTGTTTTATATTTTATACATCTTCTATAAAAGGAAAAAATACTCATTCGAATGAGATAAAAAAACTTCAAGTCCCTCGTCACAATTCCTCCCTTCCTCATTTTCACCCTCCAAAGGATGTCAATTTGGTATTTCCTAATGGAGAATCAACTCGACCTGATTTTTACAGGTAAAACCCGCTCCATTTAATATTCAAGCGAGTTTGGGTTTTTTGATCCAAATCTAGTTGGGTTTGGGTATGAGGAAAAATACCATCGAACCTGTTTACTCGATATCGATGTATTATATATACAAAAACTTTAAAAATTTTAAATATTCCAAAAATCACAAATGTCTCAACTCTTAAGACTCCCAAATTTTCAAGGGCAATTCAATCATTAATGCTCATGCATCTTTTTGACTTCCTAAATACGAACGAAGTAACTCTAAAGGTGGGGCTGTCAATAGGAAGAATCATAGTGGGGAGTTTAGTTGGTTATTAGGCACTTAATGTTGTTTGTCTTAGTATGGTCAGTTTTAACTTGATTTGTTGGTTAATAACTTAATGTGAATGTATGTAGATTTAGTTTTGATTAGTTTAATCAAAGATTATTGTTCATATTTATGTACAATGAAAAATTTACGGTTGCTTATATATTGAAAATCTCAAATAACCTTTTAAAGCATTCCACCTAATTTTATTTTTAAGTGTTTATTACGTTCATTTATTACAATTTAGATGATGTTAGTATATAAATGGGTCAGGTGGTATTTGAGACACTTCTTTGAAAACTCGTCGTTGCTAAGTTTATCTTGATCTTAGCACTTACCGTAGGTCTCTTATTCTGTCGGTATTGCTCCTCTCGTCCGTCATCTCTATCACCTCCTCGAATCCTGTAACGACTCGATTCCCGCGTTCCTACAAGATTCAAGACCAGCTCGCCTCGACTAATCCCAATACCTAGTTGTCCAACAAGAAACAACCAAAAGCAGGAAAATAAACCACATTCACACATGTAATATAACTAAGCAGAAGAAAAGTACAAAGTAGTAAGGAAAGTAGAACAATTGTCTCGGTACATGCCACCACAACAACAACAAAAAGCTGGAAGGAAACAGAAGTAGCAGAAATAGTAAAATAAGTGTCAATTACTCACTACAATAGTAGGGTAAACAAAGTGCTGAAAGAACGACTATGGTTGGGCCCAGCACCCTCTGCAGCCGGAAACTTAGGCTGCTCTACTCTTGGTCATGAACAGTGTTATGAAAAAACTGAGTCAGCGAACGCTGAGTAGAGTGGTATTTATATTATTTAAGTACAAGTACAGTAAAAACAACAACATATTTAATTCTCATTTCTATTTATCTCATTTATATGTTTCTGTTTCATCTATTTCTCACAGTATCTAGGTATTTCTTGATCTTGTATGCTCCTCATGGGAACGATCTTGATTGCAGTCTTTTCCGTAGAGTAGAAGGTACATGTGGTGCTCTCTTAGCCGGGAGAGTCCCCTGTGGTAGTCTTACACCCAATCAACCACCTCGAGATCACTGTCAAGATGTAGCGGTGACTATGGCAAATGTGATAAGCGCACGGGTAGCTACCCGCATTGACACACAGTCAATCGTTTCCGCTAGTAGGTACGCCCAAAGTACAACACGGAATAGTATAGGGTCTTGCCCTCTCAGAATATGGGTCTCGCCCCTTAGAACCAAACAGGGTTCTCGCGCCCTCCACAGTCCGTGCCCCCTCGTCTGACTACCTCGGTTTGCCCAGAGGGTCTGACAAAGTCGTTGTAGGGTGGCTAGTTGAACCTCGGGCCTCGTGGGGTGGCTAGCTCTCTCCCTACACTAGTAGCTTGCCTCGGTACCACGTACGCGAGGGTCAACAAAAGTTGGTGTAGAGTGACCAATCCTAACGCCAGGTCTTAACCCAAGGGAGGCTAGCTCCGCTTTACACTAAAAGGGGACAGTTGCTTTCCTTGGTACCACGTACAAAAGGGCTAGCACACTTCCCATCTACATTCCAGATTCTGTTTATCTATAGGAGTTCTACTCCTACTTCTCCGTAGGGTTTATACTCATGTTCACCTCATTCATCTAGATCAATATCTCATGTTTCATAATTCGTTCCTCATCTATATACAGGCAGCTCGTGTTTCCACAATTTAATTCTCAAAAACATGCAACTGGTGTTTTCACAGACAATTTATCAATTATATACAGGCAGCTCATATTTTAACATGTATCTCGTAATTACATTAAAGGCATTTGTTAGTAATTTATCTTAACCATGCATTCAAGTAAATAATACTACTCAAATAGGTTGATTCATTTTCTATCATAGGGTTCATTCCATATCCTAGAGTTTAATCTGACTATTCCAACCAAGTACATTCTTATTTAAATATTAACAACTGAGTTAAACCACTCTAGCGGGTATCACTAGCGGGTATCACGGGAGGAATGAGGGCTTGTGCCGCAGATCTTGTCATCTCCGTGGGTCCCGAATACAGCACTGGCTGGTAACCTGTACCAGCGACCAATGTACATTAGACGAGCTCAAAATAATAGATACTTAACACAAATACGTAGAGGAACTCAAGTGGAAAACAACGGTACTTCGTTCGCGGAAATCCGATTCCATTTGGCCCTTAAACAAGCCAAAAACGCGGTTACTGATCAAAATCAGACATATATGACTAATCCTAGACGTCTTAAAAGACATCAAAAGCTCACATTGTGTTTCCTGCGACTGATCAGACGTCCAGACTCCCTCTGCGACCGTCTGGGGACAGTTTTAGACGTCGGACAAGGTCTCTGGTCGTTTGGAAGCACCTCCGGACGTCTGGTGATGTGATCAGACATCCAAAAGTGCGTGGAAAAGCGTACCGCGAGCCTTCCCAAAGCTTGCACCTGCGTACGGTCGCCTACAGGCACAACGTCAACCGACAGCCTGCGCTATGATATGCATGGTGCAGGAAGATACGTACCTTGCAATATCATGCTTTTAGACGTCCAGGTCCTTCTTCAGTCGTCTGGAAGTCACGCTAGACGTCTGATAGTGGAAAACTTCCAGTACCAAAACCTCCTCGCAGCTCGCCCCGCCACAGCGGTAGCTCCAGCAGTTGCAGGAGCTTGAGCAGCTCCTCGCCGATACCCTCCTCTCTCCTACGGCTCCTCCTTGAGCTCCACCGAGCTCTTGCGGTCGTCTTCCTCCTCCCCCTGCTCTCACACCCTTGCACTCTCTCGCTCTCACTCCTCCCCGCTCTCCCCTCGCCAGTGGATCTCCTTCCTTGCTGCAGTTGCAGCAAGGGTGGAGGGGAACTTGGCTGGCAGGAAAAGGTGGAGGTGGCGGTGGCTGAGTGGTGTGAGGAGGAGAGGAGAGAAGGGAGAGGGTTTATATAGGAGAGGGGTTAGGGTTTGGGGTGAAGGAGGTAGAGAGGGCAACAGCCTCTGCGTGTCGCCCGCGCGCAGAGTGCAAAGCGTAGTATGAAAAATTCACTTTCAGACGTTCGGGAACGTGTCCAGACGTCTGACTGTAACTCCAGACGTCTTAAATAGCTAAAAATGTAACGGGTCATTACAAATCCTCCCCCCTTCTCCTGAATCCTTCCTCCTCCACCTTTGCAACCTCCTTAGCTCGTGCCCTCCATTGCTGTCCAACCTCCTCAACTCCTTGCCTCTGCTGCTGCACGACCTCCTCTCTTTGTTGTTAACTTATTCCCTTTGGTGAGCAGTCGTGAATGGTTCAAAGGTTATGCTTCTTTCTTGTGTTTATATACGAGAAATGTGAACCATGGAAATTTATTTCCTACATTCAACTTAGTTGATATTGTCATGGTGATAAAATTTAATGCATGAAGGATTAACTTTCAATTATTTGATGCTTCTATTACAAATATTTTACTTTATTTTATAAACGAATAACTCCAACTTGAATATGGTAAAATGATTCTATAATTAACCAGAAAGTATTGCCACATATTATATATTCATTACATTTATTAGGGCTTGCCTGTGAATTATATCCCACTTATATAAACGGCTAAAGGATGGCACTACAGGGACCATACCCGAACAGCCTTTCCATCGTCTTGTGCAATACGAACATGACATCAAGAGCACGCCTCCCATTGCGCAGCCCTTAACTCTACGATGGCAGATTCCCCGCGGCAGGTTTTTTTGTTTTTTTTTGTTTTTCCCGCATTCTAATCGGTCCCTCGCTCCTCTCGGTGTTGCCGCAAAATGGAGCAAGACACGGTTCTCGAGCTCGTGAAGAAGGGCGCGACCCTTCTCCTCCTCGACGTCCCCCAACACACCCTTGTAGGCATCGACACACAGGTCACCTCCTCCTCTCCGTTCCCCTTCACAAGGCAAAAATAAAAAAAAAAAAGAAAAAGAAATCCTAAACTGGACATCACCATTTCTTGCAGATGTACTCGGCGGGGCCCCTCTTCAAAGGCATCAAGATGATTCCCCCCGGCACGCACTTCGTCTACTACTGTGCCACCAACAGGTTCGGACCTCCGCTCTAGTCAGCTCTTGTGTAGATATATACGCAGTGGCCGTAACCCCCTGCTTCCGGAGGATGCCGCTTTAGGAAATTTGTTCTGCAGTGTTCTTAAGAACTTAGTTTCTGGTTATGATCAGAAATTGTCACCAGCAAATGATGCTTATATTGACCTTTTTTCTATCATGCAGGGTGGGGAATGAGTTCTCTGCAGTTCTTGGTTTCTTTATCACGTTATCGGCTTCAGAGGTGTGAATATTGCAATTTTGGGTAGTTTAGATTGCCAATTTTTTTTCCAATTTATATCCTTTTAAGACCATCACGTTATATATCTTTTAGTAGAAAAATGCACTGCTTTTACTTTCATTGAAGTTTTTATATTGCTATATGCTTTAAAATGCTTTTAAATATTCATTTCAACCTCAGTGATTACTTCTGAGATGAGAAGCGATTTTGAATCATGTGTTGCATAGTCATCATGTTTTTTAATACAGAAATTAAGTACAACAGAAGGGCCTTGTTCTTTGAAAAGATCTGTTATCAAGGTATTTAAGTGCTGGTGAAAAGCAGTCTTTGTGATATTATTACTTTGCGGGAATAGGGAATACTGTACTTCATCATGTTAAGTAATATATAGCCCAATGACCTTATTTTTTCATGATAAACGGATGAAGATTTCCTCAAGTCAAGTGAAGATTTCTTTTTTTAAAATTTAATTTTTAATTTCATTTATGAGACATATAAAATAGGACAAATATGTGCCTCAATTTTCATCTGAATGAGAAATCCATAAACCATCCATTAAGTGGATCAAATTTTGACAAACTCGTGGCATTAAATTAGTCAATCATTAAAATTTAGTCATCTTTGATGTAGGAGGTATAGGTGCTGGATGGCTTGTAATTTGATGCCTTGGGTGTTATTTCAAATCCTTAAAGGCACACCTTGTCAACGTTTCTCATGAGCAAGCATATATGCATGAATATAGGCAATTTTCTCTACACTTAAGCATTGACTCCCTTTTAGTTTCCAAAAAGGCATGTAAGCTCCCTTTTCTATTCTCTAAATGCATATTAAAGTGAATCTGGAAAATCTGGACATTAGTATTCAACTTTTGTATCTACATTTTGACACTTTCATTGGTCCTCGTACTTTGATTTTTTTTTTTTTAAAGGAAAAAAGGGTGTTTGAAAAGGAAAAAAGGGGGCTAACAGGGGTTGTTAACCCTCCGCTCTATTAAAAAGAAAAGGAAGGTACATCAGTATAAAGAGCATATTGTAGTGGTATAAAACGCCATCAATGGAAAATCTCCCCCCCTCTTGGAAAATCACCTCAGTATGCTGAAGCCAAATACACCATAAAAGGATATGGGCCTTCCAAGTAGTGTTGCCATCAGCCAGGGAACCTGAGTGGTGGATCTAAACTCTGAATAGGAGGTGAAGCTGAAAGACCAATCCCTTACTCCTCACCAACAGGAATGAACCAAAGCACGGTGGTAGAAAAGATGGTCTAAACCTTCCAACTCATCCCCACGAAAGGTGTAAGTATCATCATCCTTTGGTGCCCATTGCCTCTAGTAATTCCTGGTGTCAAGTCTCCCTCTCTTGAGAAGCTATAGGAAGAAGTTTATCTTTAAAGGGATTTTACACCTCTGAATACTCTTCCAATCAGCAACCAAATTGTAATCCATGGGGTTAAGATGCATCATAAACTGAAGATAAGCTTTTTTTATCGAGAAAGTTCCATGCCTCCAAACCCAACCATATTTACCCTGGCCCGGCTGGTTATCTGGTAGCATTTGTAGTAGGTAGGGCATGTGACCAACCAACCACCCTTGAAGTAGGTATCCGCCGCCAATGAAGTTGGATGTGCAGCTAGAGTGGCAAGCCTAGGGTAGATGTTAGCAAAAATCCCTACATAGGACTTTTTTAAAAAAAAAAAAAAAAAACTCCCGCAGGGGACCATTCATGGGTCCAGAACCTAAATGTAGTGCCATCACCCAAGTGGCTCCTGCAATGGGTCTCACCCTTCTTAAAATCAAAGTATGATTGATAAACTATACTTTGATTTATCAATTAACTTGATTTTGGGACATTTGATTTTGCCAAAGCTTGTGGCTCTCCTAACTACCCATTTTGTGTCGTTGATTTGTAGATTGCGTGGACAAAATGTTGTGCACAACTTCTTTCTACATCCTTGTGAACTCTAGAAAGTTAATGGATTTAGCCACATAGGTTAGTTTAGTAGGGATGCCCCTTGGGACCTCTAAGTTTTTGTCTTGGTGGTTAATACCTTACCACCAAGATATACCTATAGCACATATCTTTTGCTCTCTCTCTCTCTCTATTTATTTATAAGTTAAAGACAAAAGTAAAATAGGAGGTTCTAAGCTTTTTGTCTTTTGGGGTTGAGCTATTTATCCACAACATCTTCTCTACTGCCACTCCCTCACCCCCCTTCCTCTGTTAAATGTCTAATATAACCCAATCTGAATTCCTCTTTGCAGCTTGTTACCCTTTTCGATAGGAAATCAATGATTCTCTTGGATTCAACTATCAACTCTTTGGCCCTTTGTAATCCCTACTTGCTTGAACTTCTCCACATTGTACTTCCCAAGGTTCTAAATGTCAATTTCAAGGAAATGCTAGAATTTTGACATTGATTTTGATGGCTTTGATATCCTGAAAAATATATATTTTGGAAGCATGCTGGTTGGTGGCATGTTGAGGAAACCTTGAAATTATGCCAGAATGATTATAATTATATTGGACTGATATAGTTATGTTACCAAAACTTGATAATTATTTTTTTTGAAGGAAAACTTGATCTATATACTTAAACATTAATCCCATTAAGAAAATATTTAAATATTGAATCCCAACATTTACCAATCTAACCTTTTTTTTTTTTTGAAAAGAAGAAGGGTGGTTATCTAGTTGATAAACACCCAAACCAATCTAACTTAATAAAACATATAGATTGAGCAATTATAAATCTAGCAATTCTTAATTAAGTGATCATAGCATGAACTTGCATAAAGCCTATAGATCTGCAAATGCAATTATCAAAACTCTTTTTATGTTTTTTTAAAACATCTTTAAAACCCATAATAGAATCAATCATCTAGAGAACAATAAACAAATCCTATTTGGCTTGGAGAAGCTAAGTACCTTAAAGATCTAAGAGAAGGGAAGCTAAAATACTTGTAAGAGCTCTTCTCACTGAAACATACATGCAATAACAATAATGGATAGGAATGATCTACCATGTTGCCGATGTCGTCCTTAAGAAAATGGAAATGGTGAACAATTGCATCTATCCCCATCTATTTTGCAAAATTATTGATAGACTATTGAAATTTAGCAAAATATTATTGTCGTGCCTACATTTCAATGCTACGTGTATGTTGACATGGCTTTACGTTAGAAAAAGGCCATTTCGCTAGCTTGCTGTCAACGCACAGTGGACATGTAGAGCACTAGTCAAGAAAGTGCCGAGAAGGAGATGGGTATGGAAGGAGGAGGCAACATGCTTGTTCGAAGCTGAAGAGGGCAGTGCCTTCTATTTGTTTGTTGCTCGTGGCTTTGCAAAATAAGTTCGTGGACTAGGCCATAGAATGATGGATTTCAATTCCCTGGTGGATTTTGGAACAGTCTACATAGGAATTCTTGGATAGACTTGGCAATGGTGATAAAAACTCTTGCATGCCTTTGGTCGATATAGTTCTAGCAGAATGGGGTGGTATTTAGAAGAGAGTGTCCTATGGTGGAAAATGTTGCAAGTGAAGCATTAAATATGTGGAATTGCTGTACTCATTGCTGTAATGTACTTGCTTTTGATGGCTGAATAGAAGTGGGCGGCTATTGACCTTTAGTAGTCATCCTTTTTTGTTTTCAAAACAAAATATTGTCTAATTTGATCTATCTGGTTTGGTTGGTCTCCAGGACTTAATGTATCACCCATTGGAGTGATGATTGGTTTGCTGGCAATACTGAGAATATCGGAGTGTACGCCTATGATTTGGAATGGCCATAACCACTGTACCAGTTGAAGGGGAACAAAAGGATAACTTATCTCAATACAAGTTACCTTGTCTGATGTACACATGTATTGAGATTTCATCAATAGAGATCATCTGATCCTTAACTGTTTTATGGCTATCATTCAGTCCTTTTAAGAACTCTATACCGAGCATTGCCTCATTTCTTCACTATAAGATCTGATACTAAGTGCCTGATGGAGATCTCATCCATCATATTTCTAGCATTGCCATAGTACTTGGCAAAAGACAAAGAACCTTAGCGGGAGTTTTGTCTTCTCCAAGAGCGCAGGAGTTTATTTGTATGAGTGTTTCTGCATCTCCTCCACAAGTTAATCATACCAACTTGTCAACCAACAGTGGGCTACATGTTATTGAACATCAAACTTGCAAAATCATTGTTGGGTATCCAATTTGCACATTTTTCTGTCTGCACTTGAGATTTGTCTTCCAATAAGATACAGAATTTCTTTTGTGAACTAACAAAATGGCAATTGATGGAGAACATGGTTGGAAGTCGGTGCCATCATGTTGATGGTGGTGCTGTGAATATACGCAAGAATGTTCCTAGTTCCTGTGAATGAGACCTAACTGTAGCATGAGGGTTGATCTTCACTTCCACCTTGTTGAAGGAGTTTGTTCATCAGGTCAGGAGATTGAAGAGGTAAATCATACAATGCCCCCTTCTACAAAAATGCTGAAATTTCCATCTTTACTTGGAAGGAGAGCAGAGTGAATAGGAGTGGTCAATGAGCGTCATTGCAGGCACAAGAGAGGTGACTGCAGAGAAGTAAAGTAAGTTGGGAGGTCATTGTAGAGATGAAGAGAGGACTCTGTCTAGGTGCAGGCTTGGGTTGTCTGTTAGGAGGTAAATGCTTTGCTGGGGAGGCATCGAAGAGAGGGCTTAAAGTAATGTTGAGGGCTGTGAGCTAAAACTAAGAGGCTGCATAGGGGGTTTTGGGGCACAATAGGTGGCAAGTGGTGATTATTGTGGCAAGTAGCTTAGATGGGCGAGTGCTTGTGATGAAGATGTGGTACCCAGGAACTAGATGCCTTGCTGAGAGGCAAGGAAGGTTAAGCTTAAGTATTGTTAGGGAATGGGGCACTCTTTAGTTGCAAGCTAGTTAAGAGGTGGCACAGGGTGTTGTAGTGCATGAGAGGTGGAGTGGTTATGATAGCGACAAGGAACTTAGATGTCAGTGGCAATGATTTCAGATGGGTGGTGGGGAGCTTAGATGGGTGGTGGCAAGCTACGGTGGTGGTGCTTTGGGTGCAATGGCTTTGATAGGTGTGATAATGGTGGGAGTTGGTGGCTGGTGGGTGTGGTAATGGCTATTGCTGCTAGTGGGTGTCTACTCAATGATCACTGGGGATGGTGGGTATGGAAACGTGCCCTAATGGATGTCTGCTTGGTGCAGCAGCCCTGGTGGGAGTTGGAACTGGTGAGAGGTGGTGTGTGCTAGGAGAAAGGGGACATTGGTGTTGGGTGGGGGTATTGTGGCTAGGGACTTGATCTCTATCTTTGCTCTGATACCATTGTGGGTTTGGGGTGAATAAACAAGATGCTTCTTCAATTAGGGCACCTGCATATTTGGAGTTGGAGAGGGCCGCGACAGTGAAAATATAGATTTAAGAAGTTAAAGAAATGCAAGAAACAACACGAAGTTGAAAGCAGTTCTAATACTCTAAGTTAATGTGCTTATTATGTTAACAACCACAAGCTTCTAACATTTTATGGTTGGAGGTATGATCGTGCATGCATTCTTCCTTTGGAAAAACAACTAAAGTGTATGTAAGCATGCGAGCAGGGTAACTTACCACATTTCTTCTGTTTAACCATTTTGATTTCACATGGAAGTTTCACAGCGTTGCTTCCTCTTCTTTTTGTTTGAAATAAACAGTAATTAAGAAAGAAGTTATGGAGTGAACATCATATTTTCTATTACATACTATTACAAATCAGAAGCTTTCCTGGAGTCATATGATGCCAAAAAAGTGACAACAGTATTGTATAAACTATCTACTAATGTTTTTTTTTTTTCTGTGGTACTTAGGTGGTTGTACGGAAATGGCATCAACAGGATGAAAAGCTAGTCAAACTTTCTGAGGAAGAGGTGAGCATAATGGCTTTTCCTTTTTTAGGATGTAATGCGGCCTCAACATGCCTGGATTCATGTATGTACACATTCACATGCATGTTTAGCTTGTTTTAGCAAAGATTGATGGCTTGATATTTGCAATCCTTCACATTCTTAATGATCCATGATCGTTGATGGACAGTTTTTGTTGAGGTCTTTTGCTGTCCTCCCCCTTGTGAAGTATCTAGCAGTCCGACCTGGTGCTCTTCTTGGTAATAATGAGGCTTTTTTGCACATAGGTAGCTATAGCAGCTGTTACAAGTCAACAGGTATATTGTTAGAAGGAATGCCCTTCTAAAGCTTGCAATTATATACTTTTAGAGGGCTTAATGGATCTGGAGGGTCGCTGGCCTCATGCAACCCTCCTTTTTTCACTCAAGAAAAAAAAACACAAATATAAAATACTTCTTCTTGGCTCTAAAGATCTTCATCGTGTGCCTAAAAGATACATTGCTTCATTCATTGACCTACCGGGCATGAACCTAAAGTGGTTTCAAATATTCCAAAGGCTTGTCTTAATCTTCTTTCAATTACTCTTTCAAAGCTTCATTCAGTGACTTGTCAATTTAATACCTTTGTAGTTTGAATATTCTATATTTCTCCTTTATTCTTATACAAGGGTACTAGAATACTTTTTTATCCATGCCTTGCGCATTCCTGTACTTCCCTGTTCTGAGCCAAGTTATTTATTTCTCCCCCTTCACTTTGCCAATGCCCCATGAGAATATCTCACGTCCAACAACTTTCCTAACTCCCGTCATCTTTGAAGCATCCTTTATTTCCTTAATTTGTATCCTTTAATAGCTTGTATAATTTAGATAAGCTTTCAAATTAACCAACTCCAAAAAAGATGTCAATTTCCTTATTATCAAAAGCTTATGAATTAAAATTTGGATGATAAATATAGGCAATCAAAGAAAGTAAGACTTGACATGGAAATGATTGCATCTAACCTTTTATTGCCAAAGTCTTAACCCTGCTAATGTTGCCATGAAAATAAGAAGTAAAATTGTATATGTTGAATAGGTTTGTATTAGGGCAACAGATTAGACTACATGGTGACTCATCTTACAACATTTATAACTTGGAGGAAACAATCTTAGCTTAATTCAAACAATGAAAGTTTTTTTTTTCGAAAAGGGGAAGGATGGCTACCGGTAGCCATCTGCTTGATTACTTCAACCATAAAAATAAGTGGGGCATTAGAAATGTTGGGTTTGAAAGGCAGAAAAAGAAAGAGCTTCCTTTACAACATTCTCCACACAAACCCTTTTCCCCTTAAAGATGGCTATATTCCTTTGCAACCATAAAGACTACAAGCCTGCTGCCACCATCACATGACTAAGGGGTCCACCCTAGAACCACTGCGAAAAGAGCACTAGAATTCACCCAGATTGCAATCCAACAAGTTGAGGATGCCCAATCTCCTAGAGAACTCCTTGGCGAAGTTGCTTTGCACAAAAAGATGCTCAACATCCTCATCCACTACCTTACATAAAGAGCACATAGAGTATTTGTTTGGTAGCTAGTGCCTCTTCGTCGTTTGTAACCATCCACCCTCTTTTAAGAAGCCATAGGAAGATTTTAATCTTCAAGGGGACTTTCATTCTTCAAAAAAGATTGTAGCTCGTGCCCAAGTAGACATAATTTCCATTAAGCACACCCTTGAGTAATTTGTAGGCCTTTTTAAGAGTGAAGTTCCCATGTATCCGATGGGGGGTTATCGCAAGGATAACCACCCCTTTTTCCTTTCAAAAAAAGCTCCCATGTGCCCAAGTTAATGAATCTGGTCTCCCTTCCATCGATCAAAGCCCATACGGATCCACCAAGGTGAGGCATTTGGGATTCCTTGCTTCTTGTCATGGGGACATCCGATGCATTAACTAATGAATGCAACTTATCCAAGGCTAAGGCATAGAGCCATGAGAGCAAAGAAACAAGGCTCCCTGACCCAAGCGACTAAGGTCAATCATCCTCTTAGGATTTGAAAGTTCTCCCATCTTAAAGAACTTGCTCAAAGAGTTGTGAGAGACACCCCTAACCTTGCAACGACTATGCCAAAAAGCAGATGCACTGTGGAGGATAGCCACCCTTTCTTTCTAATTAAGGGAGGAGCCATACAAGTTGTGCATAAACTGATGCCACAAAGTATCTTCATTCAACAACAACTTCATCACCCATTTAGCTAAGAAAGCATCGTTGAAATTCGAAAGGTGGATCACCCCTTGACCACCATGCTCGATAGCCTTGTAGATGTCCTCCGATTTAACCAATTGCATAAATCTTCCCATCCTATGTGATTTACTCCTTTCTAGAAGGACCTCCTTTTGATTTCATCAATTTTCTTGAAGATCTTCTTTGGTAGCTTGAAAATAGATAGAAGATTGGAATGGTCGACAATGTGGACTTCAACAACACCAACCGTCCACCACTAGGCAACACGCCCCCTCTACCCTGTTAGTCTTTTCTTCAATCTATCAACAAGCGGTAATCAATTACTAGTAATAGGATGCATTCCTTTGAGGGACAAGGCAAGATAGACCAAGGGCATCCACACAGTCTTCATTTGTAGGAAAGAAGACCAATTGACAATCTCATCATTTGTCATGTTGCACCCAACCTCATGCTAGTCTACCATTCACCAAAACATAGGTGGTAGTGGTGATGAACCTCTTCATCTAGGAGATCCATGTATTAGGGAAGCATCTCCGTCTGAGGATCTACCATAAAAAAATCCAACAGACTAAATCATAGGCCTTAAGAAGAAGAGGACGTGGGAAAGAGCGAAGGGGGGTGAGCGGAAGGAGGAGGTGATTTTCCAGGAGGAGGAGATGAAGGGGGAATTTTGGTAATTTGGTCTTAGGTCATTTGGGTTTTCGTAATGGTCATGATTTCCATCGACAAGATTTGGAAGGTTTTCAAAGATGTGTAGAGATGGCGAGTAAAGATTGTTTTTTAGAAAGCCCACATGCTACTTTGGGCCTTATTGCTGCAAACCCAATAATCCTTAATGGAGTGGCCCCTACCCCTTCCTTTTCTCTTCTATTAACGCCATTTTCAATTGAACATGGGCTGTGGATTTTCTTTGGGGAGTTTGGTTGGGAGTTTTGAGAGGATCCACATGTGGGCCTTTCTTCTGGGTTGGGTGCTCGATCTTATTTAAACCTTTTGAATTTGGGTTCCCCTTTGAAGCTTGAAAGGCCCTCCGTTATCACCATAAATTCTTGTACCATAGCCATGACATCTCCTTTAAGTAGCTCCTACAACTCCTTATAAAATAGCACCTGAAAATTGTTCGATCTTTGAGACCCTTCAACCTTCAAGCCCCGAATGATTGTGAGAAGTCCCCCTCAGAAATAGTTCTCACCATAGCTGACTTCATCACCTCATCAAGCACTAAGAGATCGACATAATTCCATTCCCACCACCTTAGAGGGTGCCACCTCATGAACTATTGAAAATGCATCCTTAGAGCCTCAGCTATCTATTCTCTACCACATAGTCTCATCCTTGACTCTTAAAGTATCAATGAGGTTGGTTTATCTTCAACAACTAGCTGCCATGTGAAAGAATCTAGCTTTAGCATTCGTTCAAGAGCCCTTTGTAATGACTGAGGACATGGTTGCAGCTTGGAGGACTGCCAAGAAGATTTTCCTGTTGCAGGTAGATTTCTCCAAGGCCTATGACTTTGTGAGATGGTCCTACTTGTGGCAGGTTTTATGGCGAAGAGGATTCCCTGACTTGTGGATTTCCTAGGTGAAGCATTGAATTATCATCACACCCTTCTCGATTTTGGTGAATGGTAGATTGGCAGGAGGGTGGAACACAACCTTAGAGGGGGGTTAGGCAGGGTTGCCCCATGACCCCTTTCATTTTTATTATTACAACAAAGAATTTGGCTAGTATGGCTTTTAAGGCTTGTGAAGATGGATTGTTTTCTTGGTTCAAAACTGGCCAATATGGCCCCCTGCTAACTCTTGTTTTGTGGTATGCAAATGATATTATGTTTTTTATGGAGGGTGATGTACAAGAAGTAGAGAATTTGGCAGCTTTGGTTTGAATTTTCAATGCAGTCGTAGGTTTGATGGTGAACCATGGTAAGTCACCTTTGTGCCTTTCAATATGGTGGAAGATGAGATAGGGTCATGCTACCAGGACCTTAACATGGCTTTAGGTTGGTTGCCACTTACCTTGAACTTCCCCTAAAGGGGAAGCAGCTAACTGTGGGAGACTGGTTGCCCTTGGTGGAGAAGTTAGAGAGATGTCTTGTGGGGTGGTGGGGGAGGTTGCTTTTAGGAGGTGGCTCTCTGGTGTTATTGAATTTAGTTATCTTTGCAATCCTAGTTTTTCACTTGTCGATTTTCAAGCTGCCAAAAGAAGATTTCAAAGATAATTGATATGAATAGAAAGAGGTTCTTTTGGAAGGGGATGGAGCAGGTGGAGCGCTTTCTTCATTTGGTTTCTTGGGTCAACCTCTGCTGGCCAGTGCAGCAAGGAGGTCTTAGGGTGCTCAAACTTGATGCTGTGCTTACAAAGTGGGTGGTGAAGCTCCTCAGTAATCAGGATGCACCATCTCCTAGTATATGCCTATGGTTCATGCTTGTGTAGGTCAAAGTGATTGATGTCTACCATTGGGGCATTGGCCTTTTAGAGAGGCTTGAGGCTTGTTTTACAAAAAAATAAATTTGCATCTTTTTCACTTTGTATTGGGGGATGGCTCTACCTTTAGGTTCTGCGAGGATGATTGGATTAGGGAAGGTGTTCTGGCAGATTTGGTGCTTGGATTGTATGCCGTGGTTGTTGATAAAGGCTGGGTGGTTAGAAATAAATGGGACAAACCTGTCTATGTGGGGAATTGGACCCCTAGAGTTGGTGAGTTGTTGTTTGAGGCAAGATAAGTGACTTGGAATTTCTTCTCAGTACAATCCGAGAGCTCCATTCCCAATCCTGGGACTTTAGATTCTTTAAGGTGGACTGGGTGTCTCTTTGTCAAGAAGGTCTATAAGATTTTCTTGAGTGATGTGGACCGGGGCACCTTTGAGATGGCTTTGGATTGTTTTGTTGTGTGGAATGATGAAGATTCCTCTTAAGGTCAAGATAATCTTTTGGATGCTTTGCAGAAGAACGTTGGTTATGAAGGCTAGAAGGAAGCATTGGGTCTAGGAAGCTGATTCATGTGATCTTTGTGGCACAAAAGAGGATGACGAGACATACTTGTTTTTTGCGTGTGGTTTTGCCCGGTTGGTTTGGGAGCACCTCTCCATTTCTAGCTTGCATGTGGACTCCTTGGTTGATTTTTGGGTGGCTTTCAGGAGTGGCATTCAGGCTGACACTCTGGCATGAACCAACGTGTGTGCTGCTTTGTATGGTTACAATGGAATAGGGTTATTTTTCGTAGGGAGAGGGCTTGGCACGAGTATGCTTTTTCTTTCTTGATTGCAGCACATGTATCCTCTATCTTTTGGAGGTTGCAAGTGGATGGCCACTGAGCCATCCTTTTTCTTTTCATAAAACAAAGCCACTTGTGATTCCTTGTTTCTTTGTTGATTTGGGTGATGGCCGAAATTTCTCCTTTTGGTTGGATGATTGGACCAACAATGGACCTTTGGTAGATGCTTACACTCATTTATACACTTTAACTTCCTATCCGCAGGCATCTGCATTTGATTGTTGGGATGGTCATGCTTGGACTCTGACTTTCAGTGCTACTCTTTCAGATCAGAGAATTGGGGAGTCTATGCAACTTCAGGAGGATATTGTTGCTTTGGCTCCTAGAGTTGGTGTACAAGATGCTTGGAGGTGGGAGGATGAACCCTTTTTTGGTCTTGTCAGCTTATAGACGCTTATTGCCACCTAGAGGTACCATGGACTAAAACTTGAGCTAAGATTGCATGCTTGTTTGGAAATCCTTGATGCCTTTGAAGCTAAGATCTTAGGTTGGCTTTTGAGGAGAAAAAGATTTATGACAACAGTTTATAGGCTAAAGTTTTCTCCTCAGACAGACACTTCTTGCTTCATGTTTAACTTTGCAACTGAGGATTGTGACCACCTGTTCTGTAGTTTCCCTTTTGCCTTAGAAGTGTGGGCAAGATTAGCTGGATAGTGGCCTTCGTATTCTTCTTGGGAGCAGTTTTGGCAGTCATTCCATTCAGGAGCTTTCATATCTAAGCGGGAGAAGCAGCCCCGTGATTTTCAGGCTCTTTGGTTGTGGGGTAATGCTGTAGTTTTCATGGAGCGGCTTTTCATGGAGAACGTTTTAAGTGATACATCCTTTTTTCAGGGTCTTTGGGCTTCTATTTGATGTATTTATTTTGATGTAACCGCCTTTTTAGTCCTTAATATAGCAGGATGATTTCTCTCAAAAAAAAAAGTATAGCAGGATGATCACTGCGCCCATGTGATCATCCTCTTTCTATTCAAGAACAAAAATACCATGTAGATACTTTTGTCATAAACCATATCTAAATTGGTTTGTGCAATAATGGTGCATGTTATCAATTTTAGCAGTCCAAGAAAGTGACCAAATTGCCATTTCCTGGTCCGTATGTGGATGGCTGGATGCAATTCCTTGATTGAAAGCTACATTCCCGTTTTGGCAGGCCAGTCCATTTTCTCATAAAATTAGATTGTGAGAATTAATACTACTATCTTGAGTAACACTTTGGAATATTTGGGAGCATGGCATCACAGAGCCGATGCAGTATTGAGAACTGGGGGTGTTAACTGAGATTGCAATATTTTCCCAAATGGGCTTAATATGATCGAAGGAGAGATTTTTGTACCCCATGCTCTGTTGGCACCAAGGAGAATTTCCCTTTTTACTTGTCAAATGCCTTGTAAAAATCCATTTCAGTTAGGACAATTTTTATGGATGGAGAGTGCCATCATGAATGATCTCACTAGCAGCTGCCAAGCAATCAGATGCTCTTCTTCCTGGAAGAAAGGAGAATTGAGAAAGAAGAGGGACTTCCGAAGTTGTTTTGGAGGTCTGGTAATATCTAGAGCTTATGATATTATCTTCAGCGACTTGTTTAGGAGACTTGTTGGGTGAATGTTTTCAATCCTAGCAACTTCCCATTTCTTTGGTACAAAGGAAATGAGAATATTGTTAATGTTGCTTAGATACTTTTTGGTAAAATCAGCCCTTTCCTGACATTAGAACATACAAAGAAAGATGGCATGGACATTTTGCTGTTATTGTAGTTGTAGTTTGTGTTATATTTCTAGTTTTCTCTATGCAGTCATTCAATCATCAAATGGTCAAGTTAATCCAAAAGCACTGGAAGAAGAGTGAAGTCATCATTATTGTCAGGATTGGCAAGGATGGTGGCTAGAAGGATTGAATAAGAAACCTTTTCCATGGAAATAATGAAAACTAATATTGAGGTTTTTTAATTGAAAGTGTTGTTCTTTTCTTTCCTGGTCTCTCTTTCTTTCCTTTTTTGCTTTTTATAATTTAAGTGAATGTTTGGTAATGAATCATTCACGTGTCTTGCATTATTGTGCATTCCTTGCCCTTTTTCTATTCCTTCAATTTACAACAACACCTAAAGCTTGTAACAGGCAGGTACATGCCTAAAGGCATTATTACTCTCCTTGGAATTCCTCCTCACACACCATTAGAACTTGGATTCCAAACTGATAGTTTCTGTTTGATATGATGACCAGTCTCTTCCTAAGCAGTAGGAACCACTTAAATCACGAGGTTTGATGGAGACAATGGACCATATTGATGAGGAGATTGGGTGGGACCGTGAGGGGAGTAGGTGGTGCTGGCAATGGGTGATTAACCTAGAGGTTGAAGGAGAGAGGAGGGGAAGGGGATGAATTCCTATGTCAACACAAGGATGTGCCTTTTTTCTTTCAAAAGCTACACTATTGGTGATGGAATGCTGTTGGAGATGCAGGGTAGAGAAACATACTTTAGTAATTTATATAGAAGTAACAAAAGTGTCTAGTATATTAATATGCACATTTTGCAAAGAAACATGTGCATATGTTGGGTGGTTAGCACAGGGATAACCACCCTCTTTCCTTTCAAAAAAAAAAAATATGCATGTGTTTACCATGTAGAAGGTCAAAAGAGGATAATTCCCATTGTGGTTTAAGGGCACATATGCCATGTTTCAAACTTAACAGGTTAAAATGGAATTAAGCTACAGTTGAGGAGCATTTTTGTATTGCCTTCCTCCAAAAAAGGCTGGAAAAGGAACTGATAAGTATGTTACAATAAAGTTCCTATTGGTCTGAGAAGGTGATGTGAAGGTGCAGAATAACACCCGCTGTAAGTTCTTAATCACTTTTGCATGAACCCAAGAACTTAATAAAGTGCAATTGGTAATGACTTTGGGTATGTTATACAATTATCTTGGTTTCACATTCCTGTCTTTGAGTATCAGCTTGTTAGAATATGTTGTTTTCTGGGAATTCGAGGAGTGAGGGACATTCCTGCAGTTTATATTTGGAATTTTTTTATTGGTTTTTATAACATAAAAGGTGGTAGCTCTTTGTACTTCTTCCTTCATCCTCTATATAAAAGGGATTTGGATTTCATAAGCAAGTTTCTAATTGCCTCCTAAATGACTATTGCTTTGAAATTTTGTTAGTGCTTTAGCTAGTGCAAATGGAATGCTTTTCAAGATTGATGATTATTGTTCTATGCACGAGTATATTAGGGATATTTAGTGATTAAAGCAACTTGGGTGGTATCAGGAAGGAAGGTACTCTGAAGCTGTGAGATGCTTGGAGTTTGATACCCAACTTGGCCCTTATGCTTTGGATAAATTTGGAAAGTGGAAACAAATTTCGAATTACATTACAAAAGACTTGATTGCGAGGATAGGTACCTTTTTTCTTTCCTAATTAAAATGTAATGACCTTTTCTCATGCTCTTATATGGGAGTATACATTTCATAGGTGTTTGCTTTGTTCTTCTTTGTTAAAGAATGAGAGTTTTTTGTTGATTACTATGGAAGGATCTTATTCATTTGTTTTAATTTAGTCAACCTTGACCATCAAAAGTATTCCCATTTCTTTGCAATCAGTAGACTTAATTGTTTACGATTCTTGATGATAGGTATTTATTTATGTTCTTTTGATGGTAAAAAGGTCACATGAGGTGAATGATCATCTGTTATATTTAAAACGTAAGACAGGTTATATTAGAGCTTCAAAAGGTGGCTTAAGAGTCCCGTAAGAACACCCTTCCTTGCACACAATTTTTGCACTTGGTTTCTCTCCTCTAAAAATTACCTATTACTTGCAATTGCACATCTAGGCAATCACCATCTTACTTCCATTGAGGTTGAGAGGCCCTTTCATCATAAACCAAGCAATAATACTAGTGAGAGTGTTGTCGACGAATGAGGGATTGAGCATCAACTCATTCTTCCAAGCACTGCAACTACAACCTCCACCACCTCTATGCACCAAGATTGCAAAGGAATATCACACAGTGTAACCGAAATCATGACATCATCTAGAAGATAAGAAAAAAAGTTTCCTTTTTCCTTTAAAGCAACCAATCAATATAATTTTTCCTCCCTCCAACGTGGAAGCTCAAATGTGCAAGTCCTCCCTAAGGATTCAAAAAGACTACCTTTTCTATTGTGCATGCATCGAGGCACTTCTAATAGAATTGCCTACCAAGCATTGTAATAGTAGTTTGTCATTTGCTCCAACAACTGGCGACCATGAAGCAACAACCTGCTTGAAAGTAGGTCCCTCCTGTAACACATCTGCTTGCTCTAGAGAAGTCTACTCAAACATAATGAGCGTCTACACTAAACACACCCATACATCAAATGCTTCATCAGGTTCCTACATATTTGAGCAACATGGTTGCGCTCCAAGCAATAGTAGCAATGAACTCTTGCCACCTTCAAATAAGGGGTGATGGGAACACCCTTCTCACTAGTTGATCTTTGCTTCCTTTCTCAATTCTAAAGCCCAAGTATGAATCCCTTAAACCTCATTGCAGTCGTTAGCCTTAGCTTTGCCTTCACAAGCATTGTTTTATTGAATCCAGGGATGGGTTGTCAAGGTAGTGATTGTAGGTTAGCAAGAAAGTAGCACCTTGGAGTAGGGTTTTCCATGAGGAAGTAGTTGTTTAGAGGAGGGTATACCTCTGGGAAGTAGCATCAACACTTGTGGTGGTGGGTTTCTTTATTAGAGTTGAGGGCATGGCTTTGCTTGTTTATTGATTAGAGTTTTACATGGGAGTTAGGCTTAATTT
This sequence comes from Thalassia testudinum, assembly GCA_037157565.1. Taxonomy (NCBI): domain Eukaryota; kingdom Viridiplantae; phylum Streptophyta; class Magnoliopsida; order Alismatales; family Hydrocharitaceae; genus Thalassia; species Thalassia testudinum. The sequence continues at coordinate 44,636,605 of JAZHRO010000030.1, forward strand.
TATAAGGGGCAAAATTTTCCAACATTTAAGAAACTTAAAGCCATGTCACTTTGAAAGATTAGCAACTTGAGTGTGAAGAAAAATTTAATGCGATCCTTTTGAGGGAGAATCCTATAGTTGAGGTTTTTTTTGGGTAAATTACTCTTGATTGTACTTTCGCTCTTAGTAATTAAAAGTGCAAAACCAAAGCCATCAATCCTTGCTGAATGAAACACAACCACATGGGAGACACAATATTATGTGGCAAACTTGTCATGGGAAAAACCATGGGAGCATAAGCTTCATAAGGACTTTAGTGGCCATAAGCAACTAGAACTTTTTGTTTTTTACTCACAATGACAACTTAAAGAGGTGGGGAGATGCGTTACACAATTTATAGGATGGGATACATGGACTCACACCTAAGATCCATATACCTATTTACAATTATTTTACATCAATTAGCACTCCCCTTCAAGTTGGGCATAGAGGTCAAACACGCTCAACTTGCCCACGTTCTTCTATTGTGTTGGGACAAGCCCTTTTGTGAAGACATCGGTCACTTGATCGTCTGACCTCAAATAAGGGAGACAAAGATCTCTAGAATCAATATTCTCATGCATAAAGTGTTTGTCAAGTTCAGCATGTTTGGTCTTATCATGCAAGATCGGATTGTTGGTGAGGTTGATGGTGGCCTTATTGTTATAGTAGAGCCTCATGGGTGTAATAGGCTGAATCCTAATATCAGCAAGTAGGATTTTTGCTCATAACATTTTAGTAACCCTATAGACAGCTCTATACTCAGCTTCAGCACTGGATCTTGCACATATAGTTTGCTTCTTGCTCTTCCATATGACATGGTTCCCAGCAAGATATATGTAATACCTAGCAGTAGACTACCTATCATCTATAGAGCTTGTCCAATTGGCATCAACATAAGCTTCAATGTCTAGCCTATCTCCCTTGGTGAACAGAAGGCCCTTTCCTTCCAGGAATCTTTTTCAAATATTGGAGGATACGATTGACAACAAGGAGATAAGCATCTGTTGGAGCATGCATGAACTGACTGATCATGCTGGTTATAGCATATTTTCTCTCCATACCGTGTTACAGGTGACAGATTTAGATCATGGAAGGATGATTAGATGGGCTAGGCCCCTTATGTAGTGTCTATCCAAGGTTTGTTGCTTTGGCAGGTGACAAGAATGTCATGGTGGCCAATTGTTGGGATGGGAGTTGGGGCCCAACTTTTGTTGAAAATCTATCCAACTAGAGTACAAGACTTTACTCAGCTGATGGAGATCCTTGATGCCTTCTACCTATAGGGAGGTAGGGACGTGTTGGAGTGGGATAATGGTGATTTCTTTTTCAAGGGGCGTACACTAGATTACGTGAAGGGCCTCAACTGTAGGACATTGGTCTTGCCAGGGATTGCTTGGGCGAGGAAGACTGATGACGAGGTGTTGTAGGGCTAGATGAGTCTTGAATGTTGACACCACTTGCACCCTTTGTGGGGCTGACCAGGGAGATATCAACCACCTTTTTTTTCCAGTGCACTATCGCCAATCAAATTTGCAGACATTTCGACTTTAACTGGATTGAGCACTCTTTTGAAAAGGAATTCTAGTCTTCTTTTAGAAGAGGTCGAAGGGGAGATGGCAGTAATACTTTCCACATGAAGGTGGAAAAGGTGAAGGCCCTTACGATATTACGGGCCATTTGGTTAGGGAGACATGGGACTATTTTCAGGGGAGAAATGGGACTATTTTTAGGGGAGAAACTTTGTATTGTGAGAACCTTATTGCTTCTATTTCTTCGTTATATTTAGCTTGCCAGGAACTTTGTAATCATGTATTCCTCTCATTTGGTTGATTAATGAAATATGTGGGTGGTTATTATTTGGATTTCTGGTTAAGTGAGATAAATCAACTTTCCCATGATTTTTTGATATTAGTTCCTCCTAGGCTCATCCAGTTGCTTCCCATCCTTCATGCTTAAACGATGATTTGCCTCAATAGGAGTGGGAATGAGCCTACACCCAAGTTTCCCTGATTCTTTCAACAAATTAAGAATATATTTCCTTGGACCTTGTAATCTCCATCCTAAGAAAGTGCTTTAATTTGCCTAAATCTTTGATCTCAAGCTCACTAGCTAGAGATTAACAAATTTTGTTAACCTCTTCCTCTTCTGTAGTGACAATCACATCATAAATGTACACAATTAGCAAGGTAGTCTTACTGGCATTTAGTTTGACATAGAGGGTGTGGTCACCATTTCCTTACTTATACCCTTGATGTTTCGTAGTAAGGCGAAGACGTTCCAAGCATGCCTTGGAGACTATTTTGGCCCATATAACACTTTCTTTAATTTACTACACTTTCCTTCCTGGTCATATCTTGGAGGTAAGCTCATGTAGATGACTTCCATCAGGTCATCATTTACAAAGGCATTTTTTGCATCCAGTTGATGGAGTTTTCACGAATAATGAACAACAATAGCAAGAATAATCCACACAGAATTCATTTTAGCGATAAGGGAAAATGTCTCAGAGTAGTCAACTTCATATTTCTGCGTGAATCCCTTCGCTACCAAGCGAGCTTTATATCTGTCAATATGCCCATTTGCTTTGTACTTGATGGTATATACCCACCTTGAGCCTACTATATATGCATCATCAGGAGTATCAATCACATCGTAGGTATGATTCTTCAATAGAGTAGTCATCTTTTGCATGGCCTTCACCTACTTAGGGTCGAGTTGTGCCTTAGCTACATTCCTAGGAATCACGGAGGAAGCAAGTGAGGACAAGAAGCATATGTAATTGGGACTCAATCTAGAGTAAGCCATGTATCTGTTTAGTGGATTTTTTGTACAATCTGTAACTCCTTTCCTGAGAGCAATAGGCATGTCTTCAACATTTGAAATACTTGAAGTATCTTCGTGAATGCTATCTCCAACTAATATATCTCCATCATCATTATCATCCAGAATAGGAGTCAGAGAGACAATCAATTTTTTTAAAGTATTAGAATTTTGTGATGGTGATGAGGGGGATGAAGGAATATGATTAGGATTGGTTTCCTCAGTCCTTGATGTCTACTCATGTCTGCTACCATACCTTTTATCAAAGAATAAAGTATTATTGTGGTTGTTAAAGAATGAAGTATCATTATGGTTGTCATTTTCTTGTTCCTCATGTTGCTTCCCTTGCGCATCACAAACATTAGAAATCTCAAATTGAATTCCAAGGTCCTCTTCGTATCTTGTCATGTACTTTTCTATAAAAGGATCAAGGCATTTGTAAGCTTTCTGTTTAGTTGAGTTTCCCAAGAATACCCCTTTGATAGATCGTGGGTCAAACTTAGATTGCCTAGGTTGAAGAACGTGCATATAGCAAGTGCAACAAAACACCTTGGGGGGAGGGGGGAGAGAATGCTTTTTTTTCCCCTAGGAACAATAATGAAAATGGAATTTTCCCTTTGAGCATGCGTAGGCATCCTATTGATCAAATATGTTGTAGTCAAAATGGCATTTGGCTAATAGCATTTAGGTACCTTTCCTTGAATCAATAATGCGTGTAACATCAAGAAGGTGATGGTTCTTTCTTTTTGTAATGCCATTCTGCTATGGTGTATAACTACATGGTGTGTCATGCAGAAGTCCCTTCTCATCGAAAAATTCCTTTAGGGAGCTTCTCATGTATTCACGAGGGTTATCTGATGTGAAAACTTTAATTCTAGTATGAAACTGAGTTTCAAACATGTCGAATAAGCTCGACAATGTGAGGAAGCTCTTTTCTGCATTTCATGAGATAAAGAAATGTGCATATGGAACAATCTTCAATGAAAGTAACAAAGTATTTATATCCTGACTTAGACTTAACACTAGTAGGTTTCCGTACATCCGAGTGAACCAATGAAAAAGGTGTGCTACTCTTGTAACTCGACTTTGGAAAGGATGCACGATGGTGCTTTGCCAATTGACATACTTCAGATTGGAAGCAATTTTTGCAGAGCCATAAATTTCATATGTCCAAGTCTCCAGTAGTACATTCTTTGTGGAGTTGTTTCCTTGGAATTTAATATAGCCTGAAGAGCAAATGCGACCTTTCCAGGTAATTGATGTAATCTATTACACTCGAGCAATCCCTATTTCCTTCCCTGTTTTCAAATCTTGCAAGACACATTGATTCTCATAGAAAATCGCTCTACACTTTATTTTCTTGCAAGTGTTGTTGATAGACAACAAATTTACAAAAAGCTTTGAAACATGAAGGGTATCATTGAGTTTAATTTTATTTAGAAGATATATATTGCCTTTCCGTGCAAGCTTCACGTTAAATCCATCAGCAACCTTGACGTGATCATTTCCTCAACCAAGCTTATATTGAGAGAACTATTGTGGGTGGCCAGTCATGTGATCGATTGCATCACTATCAATAATCTAATCAAGAGATGAAGCATGATCATATGTTCTTCCTTGAGTAACCAAATCACAACTAGACTCTTCTTTCACAGACTTTTTAATCGATGTCTTAAATCTTATCATCAACAATCACAATCGCAAATTGCATCCACACATGCTAGGAAACAACAATGACAGAGGAAATGCAACTAGCAAGTCACAAAATCACCTGTATCCCTTGCACACCAAGGGAATACAACCAAGTGTAATACGTCACAAACGAGACCACTTGTACCTTTTATCAAAGAGAAAACAATCGAGTGTACAAATCTCGTTAAATGGGAGAAAGATATATCTCAAACTTGTAGAGTTGGATAAATGCCTTGAACTTCAAATATCAAAGGCTTGGAGTTCCGTCGTTTAGATGGCCAAAATGGAGTTAAAATTGGAGAAAGAAGAGCTCAACGAAGTGTTGTTGTGGTCCATTGGAGATTCTAAAGCCATGAGACACCAAGAGTAGCCTAAACAATGGAAATATAAGATTAAAATCAGACCATGAACATAGGGCTAGCTCTTGGAGTCAAATTGGGAGCACATAAATCACAAATGAGAGCTCTGATAACCAAACAACCAAAACAAAGTTAAGCCTGGAGCTTAAGGACTCTACTAGAGCACTCATAGCGGCTGTTGGAGCTTTGCTGGAGTGGTAGCGGTGATGGGCGGTGCTGCTTAGACATGAACTGGAGCATGAGAGGGGCAACGATGGTAGGAGAAGGCTTCGCTGGAGGGAAAGAGGGACGTCATCGGACTTGTTGGATGTTTGTTGGAGCTTCTATTGGGTCGTTGGAGCTCTTAGAGGGTTGTCAGAGTAGCAAGAAGCTGGAGGAGGTTGAAGTAGCAAAGCGAGCTCATGAACAACACTGTTAGAGTTTCAAATGGTGAAACCCCAACGATAGCAAGAGAAGAGAGGCATCTCCACCACAGTTGCTGGGACCCTAGGTGGTTGGAGAAGGAGCTCGTTAGTGTTGCTTGACTCTGGAGCGACTAGATTAGTCGATAGAATCGTTGAACATGCGGTGAGATGTCACAAGGATCCCGCAGATTTGATACCATGTTGAATGAAACACCACACGAGAGACACGATAATATGTGGAAAACTCGTCACGTGAAAAATCACATGGGCACAAGCTCCACTAGCAACTAGAGCTTCTTGTTTTTCACTCACAATGACAACTTGAAGAGGTGGGGGATGTGTTACACAATTTATAGAAGGATGGGATACATGAACCCATACCCAAGATTCATATGTTGATTTACAATTATTTTACATCACTCAACAATCCCGATGAAACTTATTATAATGATAAGTCACTCAATTTTTTAAATAATTGGTAAAATTGATCATTTAGAAGATAATCAAAGGGCTACAACCCCTCTTATTTATATTTAACCCTTAACTGTATATGCTCTGTTGAGACTCCTATTTATCTTATCTTTTTTTTTTTTTTTTTTTTCTGTTACTAGCTATTTGTAGTTTGTTATTTCTTTATGGACATGCCTTGAATGATTTCCAAGAAATTTGGATTGGAACATTTCTTCCGACTTGCTCAAACTCTCGAAATAGGTATTTAGATTCATAAACATGTCTCACAATATTTTTTAAGGAAAAGGAAAGTTATTGACACTCGGTAATCGTACAGGATTTCATTCAATCGAAAAAAGGAACATTACTGGTTTTTGAGCCACAACTTAGAGAGACTGCACTATCCTTTTATTTTGATATTAATGATATTTAGATGATTATTGATCTCCAGTAGTCTTTCTTTTTCTTCTAAAAAAATGCTCAAAGCAAGCCCGTTCTCCCCTAAAAATAGATGTATTTCGCTGAAGGCAAACTGATTACAAAGCTGCCACAACTCTTATCCAGCCAGCACTAGCCACATTAATCAAAGACTGGAATGAATCCCACCATGCAAAACAAGAGGACATATTCGCACGATGAATGTCACACCTCCTCTAAACCTCTGAAGATAGCTAGCACTCAAAGAAGTGGTGATCCAGGTTCTCTCTTGCAGGCTCACAAAAAATGAGTTCCAAATAACTATCATTTGCCCATCTAGAATAGAACTCTTTTGTCACCAGTTTCTTCCTTCTGAAGAGCCACAAGAAAATCTTGACCTTAAGAGGGACAAGCACCTTCCAAATTAAATAGTAGTCTTCCCAGACCAAAGACATCGACCTTAACTCTGAAGTCATCTTCTTATGTGCTCTAGCCATAGAGAATGTGCTATCCTTCCACACAAATTTATCCACTGGATCCTCACCAACACTTATACCATAAAGTAACCCCAACAACCCTTACAACTCCTCCAAAGATGCATCAAACAAACCAGACTGCAAAATAGGAGATCGAGAGCGGGAGACACTGTCCCAAACATCAGAAACAAGAGCATCCTTATTTTGAGCCAAACAAAAAAGGTGTGGGAACATCAACTCCAAGGTGCCACTCCCCATCCAGTCATCCCTTGAGAATCGAAAAGAACAACCTCCACCAAGCCTCGGCTTGAAGAAGCCAGAAGAGATACTATGGCCAATAAAAGGCTCCACAAAGCACCAGAACGTTGAGGGCAACACTACACGAGACTGCTTATACACCACATCAACGGGAGATTCGTAAGAGTCCCTTAACAATCTATCCAGGAGACCATCTCCACTAGCCAGGAACCTCACGACCCATTTCAAAAGCAACGAGGTATTAAACTTGTCTAGGAGTTTAATCCCCAATCCTCCCTTCTTCCTCAGTCGACAAACCTCCAAGGGACCAATTGCAGGAACCAACGTTGATGATTAGGCCCCTTCTAGAAAAACCTCCTGTGGATAAGCTTTATCTTTGACAAGATCTTCTTTAGCGGCCTGAAGATCAAGAGATAGAAAATAGGGGCTACCGAAAGAATTGCCTTAACTAGGATAAGCCTACCTTCCATGGACAGAAGCTTCCTACTCCAACCATTTAGCTTCTTATTTAACCTCTCCTCAACTGGACTCCAATGCAGACACCAATCATTTCCCTCTCGTAGGCAAACCCAAATACACAAGTAGGCACACAACCGATGCATCAAGAATCATAGAAATGATCTCCTCCACACTCCTATCCAGATGAAAAGGAATAAAAGCATACTTCCTCTCATTAATGATGAGATCGGTAATATCCCTAAACATTCTAACCAAATGCGTAACATGCTCTACCTGGCAAACACCCCTTGAATAAAAAACATTGTATCATTTGCATATTGTAGTAAAGGAGTAAGGAACCATCACCCCTGAGAGTAAAACCAGAAAATAATCCACCCCTATTTGCCTTAAAAGCCAAGGAAGCCAGTGTGTCGACTACAACATTGAAAAGTAGAGGCGCAAGCAGACACCCCTGTCTAACACCTCCCTGCAACTGTGTCCAAGACCCACATAACCTCTAATTAACAAGCATGAAAAAGGAGGTCATTGTGATACACCTCCTCAGGAGCCTTACTCATCCAAGGAACCTCTCCTCAGAATTTCCCACAAATAAACCCAAGATATTGAGTCATACACCTTACAGAAGTCAACCTTCCACATGAAGGTAGGTAAATCGGATATATTCCAAGCAACCGCCATCTTCTTTGCCAATGCAAAGGAGTCACCGAGTCACCTGCCAACAATAAAAGCAGACTGAATAGGGGAGATCAAATGTGGCAGCACCAGACACAGTCGATACGCTAATGTCTTGGTCACAATCGAATAGACAACATTTGACAATGCTATCAGTCTGCAATCATCAATAGTATTAGCCCTTGGTCTCTTGGGAAGCAAAAAGGAATAAATCTGTAAAGGCATTCGAAACCTTGATTCCCCTTGAGCACCTCTCGAACCATGGTCAAGACGTTAGCACCAACGATATCCCAGTACTCCTTAAAGAACAAAACTTGTAAACCATCTAGCCCCGGGGATCCTTCTGCCTTTAAACCACGAACTGCCTTCAGAACCTCCTCATCTGAAATGGGCCTAAGCAACTCCACCCTTGCATTGTCATCTAATTGACCCAAATTAAAGGAGCCCAACCTCCACCTCCATGCTAGTCGCCTCATGGTGAATGCTTGGAAATGGTCCTTAAAAGTCTTGTTAATTTGATACCTCAAAGTAAGAGTCTCATCACTAACACGAATCGACGAGATCAAATTTGACCTCCTAGCGCTGGCGGTCAAATGGAAAAACCTCGTATTGGAGTCACCCTCCCTTAGCCACAACTGTCTAGTGTCTGGCGAAGAAACTCTTCATGTTGCGTGATTACCTGAAACTTGTCAGGAAGGAGATCAGGGCATCAGAGAGGGGAAGGAAGGAGGCGGCATTGGTAGAGATTAACAAAGTGGATAGGTATGAGGACTAGGCTCCTATATCCTTGGAGGATAAGGAGCTCAGGGCGAGGATGTTGAAGGTGATCTAGGAGGAGGACAGACGGATGGAGCTGGAATGGAAGGTGAAATCCAGACAGAAGTGGCTGAGAGAAGGTGATTCCAACACCAAGTTCTTCCACCAAGTGGCCTTGGCCAGGAGGTGGAACAATTGGATAGACCGGATAGTGATTGACGGGGACTCTTTCTCTGGTAGGGAGGAGGTGGGGCAGGCGATGGCAAAGTTCTTTAGAGAGTTCACTAGGAAGCGGGCAAGGGGAGGATGGAGGTGGAGGGAGGGGGTGGATGTGCAGCATATTTCGGAGTCCCAAGCGGAGGGTCTCATGGCGGGTTAGGTGAGGGTGGCGGTGTGGGGCCTCAATGCGGAAGGGTGCCCTGGCCTAGACGATTTCCCTGTCTTCTTTTTTAGAGAGTTCTGGCCCTTAGTGGGCGTGGATGTGATGCGGGTGCTAGAGGAGTTTGCGTTGGGCAACAGAGGCTTTGATAGATTGAATAAATACTACTTGTTTCTGCTGCCTAAGAAGGAAGGGGCGGAGGACATCCAGGACTTTAGGCCGATTGCCCTGTCCAATGCAGTTTACCTTATTGTGGCCAAAGTCTTGGCAAATAGACTGAGGAGCGTCTTGGGGGTTCTGGTCTCACCGGTCCAGACGGCCTTTGTTCCAGGGAAGGGCATACTGGACGGATTTGTGATTGCAATGGAGGCGTTGGCGGCATGGAGAAGGGAGAAGAAGCATGCCTTCTTATGGAAAGTGGACTTCTCCAAGGCATACGACTCGATTCAGTGGGACCTTTTGTGGATGCCCTTGCGGAGGAGGGGTTTCCCCTCGTTCTAGATTGATTGGATGAAGTAGTGTGTGATGACAACATCCTTTTCAATCCTTATCAACGGGAACTCGGTGGGAGGTTGGGTCCAGCCTAAAAGAGGGGTCAGGCAGGGGTGCCCTCTTGGGCCTATGCTTTTTGTTCTTGCGGTAGATGCGTTGGCGTAGGCAGCACATATGGCTTGCAGCAGGGGGCTGTTTAGAGGCTTTGACCTTGGCGGAGGGAGGTGGTGGTCTTACAGTATGCTGATGATACACTATTCCTAGTTGAAGGAACCAGACTGGAGGCAAGGAGACTGAGGATCCTACTTGAGCTCTTTGGGGAGGCGTCGGGACTATGGATTAGCTACCAGAAGTTGAAGTTTGTTTCGGTTAATCTACTAGCTACGGACATGGAGAGGGTAGGTGCTGCTCTGGTGACAGAGATGGGCTCATTGCCGTTGGTGTACTTGGGCCTTCTCCTGTCGAACCGTCGGTTGAGACTGCAGGATTGGCTCCCGTTGCTGGAAAGGATGGAAGGAAAGTTGGCTGGGTGGTCCTCCAGGCTCCTGTCTAGAGGTAGGCAGTTGACCTTGGTGAAGGCGGTGCTAGCCTCCATGCCGTCTTACTTTTTGTCAGTCTTTCGTTTGCTGCGCCAGGTTGAGAAGAAGGTTTCGAGACTGATGAGAGATTTCTTCTGGTCCATCGCAGGGGCCACGGGTAGGGGGCGAGGCTGGTAGCGTGGAAGGTGTATTAGCCGGCACAGGAGGGGGTCCTTGGAATTAGGGAGGTGGACAGAACGAACATCAACCGCCTCACAAAACGGATTACGAGGCTGGTGGGGCAGGAACAGGGGCTGTTCGGAGCGGTTATGCGGCGGTGCTACGAAGATTTCCTGTCGTGGGGACCTCTGTGCTCCCCCCCCAACCCCCCCCCCCCCCCCCCCCCCCCCCCCCCCCCCCCCCCCCCAAGGGCGTCTCCCTTCCTCAGGGGCCTGGCAACGGTGGCTGGGAGGGTGCGGGGTTTTTTTTGACCCAGTGCTTGGTGCAAGAGACTCCTTTCGCTTCTGGTTGAACGACTGGCAGGGGGCTGGATCTACTCTAGGGGAGAGGTTTCCTCGCCTCGTGAGCAGTGTGTTGTATTCTTCAATGAAGGTCGGAGAGTGCTGGGACGGATCCTGGTGTCTTGTCTTCCGGGGGGGTCTCTCCGACCAGAGGTGTGATGAGTTCCAGCGACTGCTGCAGAAGTTGGTGGGTTAGGTGTCAGGTGATGGGCTTTGACGGTTTTCATTGGAAGGAAGGTGACTTCTCGGTGGCAAAGGTTTATCGCAGGTTGGGGACGGGAGGGATGGAGGTAGATGTTGATCTCATGCGAGATTGTAGACTGATATGGGCGGCGAAGTGCCCGTTGAAGGTAAAGATTTTTGCCTGGTTGGTGAGAAGAGGACGGATCATGACAAAGCAGTGGAGAGCGAGATGGGCCGGCATCGGCGGCTTTGCGTGCCCATTGTGCAGGGGGGCAGTTGAGGATGTGCAGCATCTTTTACTCCAGTGCCTGTTTGTGAAGCAGATTTGGCAAAAGATGGAGATAGGATGGATCTCCCACCAGGACGCGGATAGTTTCTGGTCTTCCTTTCGTAGGGGAAATGTGGGGAGCAGTGCTTTCACCTTTCGCTCCAAGCATGATCGGGCCATGATCCTGGCTATTTTGTGGGGGGTGTGGCTGGGGAGAAATGGGGTGGTATTTCGGGGGGAGAGACCTTATGTGGAGAACTTTGTATCCGCTATTTTCTCACAGAGTGAGGCCTGGAGGTCCATCTTGTAACTCATGATGTAATTATTTTTTGATGGAATGTATGATTGTCAAAAAAATTGTCTAGACTTCTGCCTCTAGTCCTCTCCCTTTTGTGGTCCTCCTTCCTAATCCAGTTATGAGCAACCACCCTCTTTTGCTGCTCCACAATACTAAGCTGACCTAAATCCTCCTTACTATTAGGCCTTGCCAGGGTCTCCAAAGCCTCCTTCCTTACACCACTATGCCTCCTTCCCACCTCCTCCTTGAAATCAATCAGTGCCAACCGAACAGCCTTGATACATTTAGCCAAAGTTCGCGTGGCAGAGCTCGAAGCTAAGGATCCCTTGCTACTTATCACGTGCCGGCTCACAAAACCCCGGCTCCAAAAGTCAGGACTTTTGAAACTTGAAATAAGTATTGTGACTAACATCCTCACCAATTATCTCATAACAAAGGCGTGTGGTCCAAGAATGGTCTTGCCAAAGTAGAAATAAAGCTCCATGAAAGGACTTTGCTAAAGAAACACCGTAAAAAAAAGCGGTCAATACGTGTAGCCTGGCTAGAATCACTCCTTCAAGTAAAATGCACCCTTGAAACTGGGAGATCCAACAACTCCACTCATCAACCACTTGCTAGAAATCACTAGAAGAAGAAGAGTCTAGCCTGCTATTAGCTCTATCATCTGTAGAGAAGGCAATGCTGAAATCTCCCTCAACCAGCCAAGAACTGCCATCAACCTTGATCGCTGCCTACCTTAATTCTTCCCAAAGACTCCCCCTCGTATAAGTATCGCACGACCCATAAACACCTGAAACAGCAAAGGTGACACCATCTGAAGCGTGCAAGAAAATTCCGGTAATAACATGAGAAGCCACTAAAGAATCCTCCAACTTGAACATTCTATGATTCCAAATAACATGCTGACCTCTAGATCTACTGATTGCATCAACCGCCAAATAATCAGATAAAAAATTACCCTCAATACTTTCCCCGATGACATTATCCATCCCTTCCAAGTGAGTCTCCTGCAAAAGAGCCACATCAACCTTCCACTCAGCCAAGTATCTTTTTGAGGGTGATCTTCGCATTGGGTCATGAGGACCTCTGAGATTCCATTTGAGGACCTTAACCATGAGATACACCCCTATCCCCATTTTCACAAGCACGTGGTGCCTTCTTGAGATTCAAAACCTTCGCCACCCTAAGCTCCATATCACCATCATGGCCATCCCCTGCAGCCTGCTTACTCTTAATGAATGATATCTGAGGCCATTCCTCACACCCAAAGATCAACCAACACTTGAATTCCGAGAGCCGGAGGATGGCAGTCTGCCTCCCCTCCTCCTGACTTATCTAAGCATGCCTATTTTCAGAAAAAAGTAAATCTAATCATGCCTTGTAATTTCTTCTCTACTAATGGAAGTACTTGGAGAAATAGAAAATAGGTGGAAATTTTCTATTGTTAATTCTCATGGAGAAAATATTTCTATTGTGATGCTTTCTTGTATATGAATATTTTCCAGGTTATCCTTTGGGGAAAACAATTGCTTAAAGCTTAAATGGCATGTTGAATTTTGGTTAGTGTGCGGTCTGGATGAATGTATCCATCTGGATGACCATATCCATGCGTATAAATTTGAAATAGGTTATCCACGAGAATAGTTTTGTGCTCAAAATACATGTTGAAGATTTCTACCGAAGTTTCCTTTGAAAAAAAAATCCATAAAAGTGAAAAGGGATCTCAGTTTACACACACCTCGTAGCATTGCAAACAGCATTGTATTTGATTGTTTTTTCCCACGAGTAGTGTATTATTTAGCTAGCCTAACAAATTCATGTTCATGATGTTTGTTTTCACTGCAGAGCCAATAGGAGGGGAAATTACCATAGCATATGAATCTGAGGCAGGTGAAGCCATTCCTAAAACATGTGAAATGAATTTAGCTAATCAGTGGAAATGGGGGAAATTTACCAAATCGGTGGAAAGTTTACACAGCCCACGATGCTATTATACTCCGATTCCAAATATCATTAAGCGGAAAGGTATCTCTACAGAAGAACTTACTGCCATGAACCTTGACAAGGTAATTATTCCTGTTCTGAATGGTACATAGATTACAATCTGTATACTTTCATTCAAAGATAACAATCATACTATCCCAGATTCAAGAAATAAACATTTAAAAAGTTGTATACATTTGCATAAAGTGTGATCTTCTGGGTTTTTGGATGGCAAACTTTGTCCATCTTTGATTATAAATTGTTTAGCTTAAAAAAAATATTCAACAAGTTTTTTTTGGTCAATTTATTTTAAAACTCTTAAATTTTCAATGTGTCTCAAAGGAATTAATTTTCCTAAGAGTAGCCCTTGGCCACTAAGTGTTAAGCCAGTCGACTAAAACATTTGGCACCTGGAAGTTTCAGCATTCTAGAGTGTGTTTACCAATAGTAATGTTTGACTTGATTATAATGTGGGTGTTTTTCTCTACATGGCACCCTCCCAATAAGGATATTGTGGTGGTGAATAACAACACTCCAATAGCAAAGGAAAATTGTATAGATGAAGCCACCAAGGGCTTGGCTTAGTGGAAGAGCACCCCAATGGCATCTAAGAGGTCATGGGGTCAAATCCCATGCCCAACTTATTTACCTTAACGGAAAAGTATAGATGTATTGAAGTTGTGAGAGACATGTTGGGAGGGGAATATAAATATAATTATTGTCATCGAACTGCATGTCCTTATTCTATAGAGCACAGTCAAGGGACTACATCGAGGTTCCAACTAATGGGAAGAAGATAAACATGATTGAATAGGAACACATATGTGGAACATAATACTCTACTTTAACACCCACTTTTAAGCTAGAGTGTTATCTATGTAATGAGATCAGCTTGGATGTTATGCAAGATGAATGATTTCCACAAGCTACTTACCTCTACACAAGTGTGGTATGCAGATCTGCCCTCGAATAACATCACAAAAAATGGCATCAATCTCAATGTGTTTTGTATTCTCATGGAACGCAAACAAATATTTTCTGGAAAATGTGGCTTCCTTGCTACCAAAATACATGGTGTAAGGTACTGGACATAATTTGCAGATTACCTAGAAGTTATTCAACCTAAATAAGCTTACAAGTTCTTTGACCTATCACTCTATATTCAGATTCACATAGCATATGTTGTTTTCTTTTGAAGGTGACGAGATTGTCCAAACAAAAATAAAGTATCTTGTTGTAGACCTCTATTCTTCATCAATGTATATGTGGTAGAAACCACCATGGATTCTCAAGTCTCTCTCTCTATCTCTCTCTCTCTCTTGCTCCCTCTCTCTTTCTCTGAGAGGGTTGATTCTCAAATTTCCATCGTTCTGATTGGACTCCCTTTGCAAAGAGAATTCCCTCAGTACTTGAGAATATAGCACATTTGCGTTTGTGTAACTTTGGGGTTGTACATAAATTGATTAAGACATTAGCACACAAAGGATATGTGTAATGGCTTGAGTACAGTCACAAGCATACTCGAGGGCTTTTTTTGTTGAAAAGGAAATGGATCTCCACAAAAGGGGGTGACTTTCAAATTTTATTATTACTTCTAGAAAATTACATTAAGTTCTTACAAAGCGGCTCACATGCCCCGCAAAACATCAGCCTCCCTCCAAACATTTTTGACAAATGTCCGTTCATTCGTAAAGATGACCCCATTCCATTGTAATCATACTTCCCCAAAGCACTGCAAAAGGAAAAGTCCTCTTGCAGGGACATACTGTTCGCTCCCAAAACTCTTCCAAAATGCAATTAAAGAACAATTACAGCCACTGCCTGTGACATCTTTCCAAACCTCCTTTGCAAATGGAAAAGAAAAAAAAAGGTGATTGCAATCCTTTGGGTGCCTCCTTAGGTGGCACAAGTAGGATCTGAGTCAGGGGCAATTTTCTGACGATAGATCTTGGTCATCAATTTTTTTCTTCATAACGTACTTGACAAAATTGACCTTAACTTGTTAAGTCTGAGCCCAATGGAGTTAATCAACAATTAAAATGCTTTAGCTCAAGTTATGAAGTACTAATCCTCAACTCTTATGATCCACAACTCCCTTGAGGATAGGAATAGCATTAGGAGTTCAATTATAAACAAGATGAAACTTGTTGGGAGTTTTCTTTATTAGGGTCTAGGTGCAATTCCCTATAGATCCCAGTAAGCAATTCATATGAGTGCAGGACTGCATTGCTCGTTCAAAAAGTTCTCATGATGGTGTGAGCCTATTTATAGGGTCTTGTACTTATTCTTCTTCAGTGTATATAAATGTAAGTGTGTGTTTTGGATGCCGGGGGGGGGGGGGGGGGGTGTGGTGGTGTTAGCCACTTCATGGAGTAGATTGGCATCATTGCTTTTTTGTCTTGGTTCCATACGTGTTTATTATTGTTTTATGCACTTGTAAGGCTGCACTCCAATTGTAACAAAGCTTGTCATGTAAACTTGTTTTATATGCTTGAAGTTGATACTAGTCTTTTACATGATCTCTTAGATTTCTCTTATAACTTTACAAATCACTAACACTATTGTTATTAGTCCAATAATCCAATTATGTCAGTTAAAAATAGTTTTGCGCAAATAATTTATAAATATAAAATGGTGTGATTCCTATCACTCCACTGCAACATATACTCAGTCAGTGATTGCCCTGCAGAATGGAGAGTATTGATTTTCATGGAAAGTGATCTACCAAGGATCTTATTGTAGCCAAATCTCTTTGCAGACTTACTGACTTTACCAAAGCAAGAATGTGGACTTTGCTTGAGTCCATAAGTTGGTTTGAGTAACCTGGACACTCTCCTCAACTCAATGGGTTAATGAAACATAAAATTGATATGGAGCTTTGCAAGAGGGTATGAAAAGGACGGGTGCGATCTTTGTTACAAGAATGAGTTTTGCTTCACGTGTGCTGGATCTATGATATATGCAGCTCACCTTTTAAGGTGTTTGATGGAAAATAACATGTCAAGGACCTAAATAGGAATTTAATTGATTTTGAGGAGGCTTATTATATTGTTGCAAGTAGTATCATGTGAGAGAGATGGGTGGTGAAGCATATTAACTTGATGAATGTAATTATTTGGGACTGGAGCTCATGTGACGACTGGTGCTTGGCTAATGGGCTACTTTGATATTAGTGTCACCCTACCAAGAATTAGTTTTGAACTCATCGTCTTAGACTCTTAGTTGGTTAGGGATGGGATGATGAAGTACCCTAGCTCATGCTTTTTCCAAAAGACATTGTGTTAATGGATGATATTAGGGTTAGCCAATAGGAAACTTGAGTACTGGGGAAACCCTAGAAAATATGAGGTTTGGCCTAGTAGGCACATAGCTTTGAGAAGAAATGTGTTCTTTTAGGTCAGGTTGATAGGGCGGTGAAATTTATGGAGATATCACAACTAGGTACAATGTTTGCTGGTTGAACACAGAATGTTATGTGCTTATAGGTCAGTAACACACCATGGTTGGGAAAAGGTGAATACTATTAAACAACATAATTAGTGTGGTATGGAACAAAATTTTGGCTGTTGTCGTACACATGCAATTTCCACTGCAGTGGATGACTGGCGGCATAGGAAAATATTGACTCTGAAAACAATCTTCATGAAAAAAGTGGTTGGCTTGGCACTGGATGAGAAAACAACGCGAGCTTTGATGTGATTTTGCCACTTGGAAGTTTTCTTTTTGGGAGGTGCAAGAAGTTGGGTAATGAATGATGAACCTTGCAAAGCACATTGGGGTGGAAAAAGTGGTTGGTGGAAATCATAATGATGACTGGTGAGTTAGGTCTAGAAATAATCTAAGATGTGTTGAAATGGAAGCATCCATATAACTGACTTTAATGAGAAAAAAACAAATTGAATTAGGTCAATTAATCAGGGAAACTTATCTTTTCTTTTTGGTTGGGTCAATATTTACTCTGTTGAGACACAAAGGATGATGTTTTTGGAAGCTACTTGATGATCAAAATGGTTTTTCAACTTATTGGTTCTTAATCACTAATCCATCATCCTATAAAAGAAATCATCAAGAAGGGTGCAAAAATCGATCTCGATTAATCGGCCGCATAATCGTATGTGGTCCAAAAACGAACCGAGTACCTATATTCAGCCTTATAGTCGGTCTACCTGATTAATTAGTCGATTATCTGATTAATCAACTGAATATTCGGTCGAGTAAGTTTTAAGGTTTCATTTTTTTAGCTTTGATGCACGTGCAATACACCCTTAAACCAAAACCAACTAAATCCGATGCCTAAATGCACCCAACTAAACCCGACTTCTCTCATTTCCCGAAGTTCGTAACGCATGAAAGCCTCAACCTTAAGCAAAACCCTCAGTCCCGTGTCCCTCTTCTCCTCTTTGATGCTCACCACCACCCACTGGTGACTGACCCACTGCTGCTCACAACCTCTTCGTGAGTCACCGCTCCAACTAGCAGGTGTTTAGTCGTCACCACACCAATCTTAGTTTATTTGTCTTATTTTATATGTTGTGATATTGATAGCTATTTGTTAGAAGCTATATTAAGAGAATATGTATATCAAAAAAATAATATTAATATATATGTGATATTTTAATTTATATATATGTATGCTTAATATGTATAATGGTACATATGATTATATTTAAAATTTTAAATATCAAAGGATACTACACTGATTAATCCCTTATTAATCACCTGCATACCATATACTTCTTGGTCAGTGACCTCACCGACTGAATATTGACTGCCGATTTCTGTAGCTTGCTACAATGCTATCATGCCATTAATTGTTTTAGAGAAAGGCCCTCTTATTGTGATGATGTCTCGAGGTTTAAAACTTATATATGATAACAGCAAACATGAGTTTTTTTTACTAATTTAAGGGTCTGAATTCATGTTATGAGCTTGTCAGTTGACAAGAAAGCTTCTTTGGATAAATGTGGTTGCATCACATGTATTTCTGTGGAGAGTTTGCACTTATCTCCAGTTCCAGAATGCAGATTCATGAGATTCATTGCTGTGGCATTGGGCCTAATGTCTTCAATGTTCCCAAGAAAGTGAACTTCTGAACTTCTGTACTAGAAAGTTAGCATATTCCATGATGGGGGATTAAATGACTTCATGCAGGTTGATGCTTAGACCTATACAGACATCTCCAAGGTAGGGTACTTCTGCCGCTATATGCTCTAGGATGTTGTTTGGTTGATTGAATGC
The DNA here is from genome assembly GCA_037157565.1 of Thalassia testudinum. Classification (NCBI taxonomy): domain Eukaryota; kingdom Viridiplantae; phylum Streptophyta; class Magnoliopsida; order Alismatales; family Hydrocharitaceae; genus Thalassia; species Thalassia testudinum. The sequence goes on from JAZHRO010000030.1 coordinate 44,655,269, forward strand.
TTGAGCAAATAGATGTACGAGAAACTGATTGGCATGTCAGGTAGTTGGATAATATGTATTGACATGATCGGACAAGCAAGAGCCCACTAATTTTCTCTGAAATAGGAGAGCCTATTAATTTTAAGTCAATACTTTCTTGGACAATCTTCTTTTTGAACATTTCTCCACATCCTTTAACCAGTGAAATTAATTCGGCTCTTCATATTAGACAGAATTATTGGAAAGCATTCTCTTGAAGAACTTTGGAGGTGATGAGGATTTACTTCTGGGGGAGATGCAATTTGCTTTTGTTGCTTTTCTGGTACTTCTCTACCTCTTGATACAATCTGCTTTGATTGCCTTTATGGCACTTTTTCACCTATTGTTGTCGAGTTTTCAGTGATGTAGGATCCTTATGTCATGCAAATTAATGCAGATGGGACAGTCTCTTGGGGCATTTTATCAGTGGAAAGCATTGGTTAGCTTTTTTTTCGGCTGTTCGAAAGCTGTGAGTTGTATTTTCTTGCAATGTCTAGCTATTCTTAATTGAATTTGAGGGAGAACTGAGTTCAGAGCACTATTTCATTTTAAGGATTCGTTACCCAATTGCAATTCAAGAAGAAATCTGCTCATCAAGCTTTCATCTTTGAAGCATAATGCATTTGCTGTGGCTGAAGTAGTTTTGAGTCTGTTTGGAACTTGACCAAACGTTATCCTATCTTCAACATTATTGGCAATACTAAAGTTTGCTCAAATTTCCTAGATGGGGCATTGCACTCTTCACAATTTTTCTCACCTTTATATCTCATGAGAAGAAATCAATCTGGCTTATTTTCGAAAAATTTTTCAAGTTACAAGTTACAAATATTTAATATACTTTGGAGGGTGCATATTAAAAAGGGATGCCGATTAAGGAACTCCCTTGTGTGCCCATACAATTGCTTTGGTCGGTGACCAGAACCTAAGGATAAGCATACAAAACATGATTCGGAGATGTGCATGTGAATTAAGAACCTTACAAGTGGTGTTTAGCTCCCTTTCTCCGCACCCCTTTCCACCTCCTCCTCTGAGAGGGTATAGTCCTAGGTAGGAAGGTACAATTGTGGGAAGGCTCCTTTCTACTGGGATGTCTGCATTAATTGTGCATTATACAGCTTTTTTCAATCAAAAAATGTTTTCAGAAATTATCTTAAAAAAGTTCTTTTAGTCATGTGCCTTCAGTAAGTTGTCTTTCATATCATGAAAGATGGGTCTTGGAAAATAGGGGATTGAAAAAGAGTTCACCCCACCTGTGGAACAATGAAAATGTGTTCCCTGCTCCTATCTTGGTTAAAATGCTGGAAGACTTCCATCAAACCAACAGGTTTTAATCTCCCTATGTTATCTTAGCTGGACCATGATCATTGGTCCTCCTGCTTGTGGGAGATTGCAACAAATTTTCTAGTATGAGTATAGCATGTGCATTCCACACACTGCAGCGGTAGCATTAGCATCTCGGACCACCCATGACAGTGGAGGGGCATCGACCTTTTCAATATGTGGTTTAAGCTCAACGAAGTTGCCTTCCAGGTTTCATTCCTCCATGTCTTCAGTGAACACGTCCTCCAAAAAGTTGCTTGATATCATATTACAGAAATTGACTTGAAAAGGGTGCTATTGGTATTACGAGCAGCATGCTGACATCATGATGATGTCATGCGCGTGAAGAAGGAAAGAGGGCATGTGGACACCTTTTTTCTGGAAGAAAGTTGGATTCTTACTTCTCACAAGGCTGCAAAGCTGAGGCCTTAAAATGAGGGTGTGCTTCTAGTGTATTAATGCTTTAATAAGTCTTTCATTGTCAAGTCATTGAGTGAGAAGCCTGGACATGAAGTCAGATGATGCAACATTGTTGCTAACCATGTTAAATCTGATTCTCTCTTGTGTCTTTGCTGCCTGGATATCTTGTTTCACATGGTCTTAGTGCTTCATTCTCCTCTCGTCATTGTTTCTGTGCTCTTGTTTCTCATGATGGTTTCCATGTCATCACAGCTGCAATCTCTGTTCTTGCAATGACTCTCTGATTTTATATTGTGCCACCACCACCAAATGCCAATCTGACCACCTTTGTTGTGTATAATCATCTTCATGAAGTCATCCTGCCAACACAGCCTATCCTTCTGCTTGTGCCATGAATATCTTGCTGGCAAAACAGCCAGTCACACCTTTGTCATGCATAATCTTCTGTTTGTCATTGCTGCATCAAATCACACAGCCCATTCACATGGTATTTCCATCATCAAATTACAACAATGCCACCAGCATAATGCCACCCTGTCATCACTTCCCAACAATAACCCAATGGTTGGTTAAACACGCATCAAGTAAAACATGCATCATCCTGCCTGATTGTGCCACTAAAACCACTTATACCATGTCAGCACTTCCACTCAATTTGTGCGAGATCCTGTCATGGCTTGCCATGTTGCACCCTCGTGTCATCAGTGATACAGGCCGTGACACCTGTTTTTGTGCTTGCCAACCCATGCTGTTTGTACATGCTGCAGTCTCAGACACACAGACACCTGGGAGCCTCCACCATGCAGGCAGTATGCTGCATGTCCCACACATGCTCCTCAGTTCTCTTCTAAGTGCTAACGGAGTGCTCAAGGGCAAGCACACAGGTTATAGCTTGGAGCTTACTTTTCTGTAGCTAATCAACTGAATACTGAAAAGTCACATGTAACACCTATGTACGTATTTTGTGATGCTCTATTTTGTATCTGCTTCCTTGTTCGTTTTCTTTTTTAAAGTATGGAAGATATGTCTCAGTGATGGCACCCGTTAGTTGGGCTCAGGAAGCTTGTTCTCCCATGTTTCTTTCATTTACATCTTTGTTCTTTTGTCTTTTTGCAGCCCTTGCATACCCGGACTCGGCTGTTTGTGAAGGTATGACGACATGATATTCCTTTTAGGAATTCTGGAAAATGTCGATTCTATTTCTTGAATGTGTCAAGTTGGTTTTAAATTTTTTCGGCCTATTTTATAAGGGAACACAGTAACTCCAAAAATAATCATTGAGTAGATGAAAGTAAGTTGTGAAGAATTATATAATTTGAGCCAAACAATCCACATCCACACCCCTCATACAGAGTTCTTTGATAGGAAGAAACATTGAGAAAAACAAATACCAAATGCCATGTAACTTTCCTTTTTTGAGAAAAAGGTTATTTACTGGCAAGAATTGTGTATTAATGCTAGATGAATTATTGAATTCTCCCCTTGATCCATGTCCTACAAGGCTGTGTCCAGTCCCATCATGCCTATTGAGGAGCATTTGGGCACTGTACATGAGCATTGGTAGGTCCCAAAATGCCCATCTACAGGCACCTATCTATACTTTGGGGTGATTGCTATCTCCTATACCTCGCAACTTGGTATAGTGGAACATGTAACCAACCTGCTGTCTGTACACTGATTTTCCTAGGAGAAAGAGGATCGGAAAGAAAGGAAAGCAGGAGATAATCTACCCAATTTGATAGAGGCAGTCAACAGGGATGATGGCACTAACTGTTGAAGGCCGTTTGGTTCAAAAGGGTGTGTTGGAGAAGTGAAGTTGGCCTGTGCCGTACGAGTGGGGAAAAGGGGAAGGAAAGGGAAGGGAGTTTGGAGTGAAGGAGCCTTAAGGAGTCCTATTATTAAAAGAACAGGATCATTTGGTTGCTTCTCTGGTGAAGCAGGGTGATACTTTACTCTTATGAACTGTGTTTGATGTCTCGATTTTATATATTCATCACGGCATGAGAGCAGCCCATGTCAAAATTTAACTACCTTAAAAAAAAATGGAATTATGTCATACTTCAGTGATTTCTACAAGTTGTAAATCAATCTTAAAGGCCCTAAAGCTTCATTCCTGCCCAAAATTTAGTACTTGTAGAAAGGTTTAAAACTATTGCATATTAGCAATTTTTTTAGAAAAAAAAATCACTTAAAAGAATCATTTGGCATTTGGCATCTAGTTCAGAACATTCTGTTTGTCTTCGTCTATTCCATGGTCTGCTGGTATTTGAGGCCTTGATCCCACCCATCTAAATTTGTCATTTCAGAATGGATAGAATTTGATTTGAACAGATGACACTCTTGAAAATTTAAGAAGAATGTGGGACGTTTAATTTTCAGTATACTGACCAGCTAGGAGAATCTCTTAAAACATCTTCTAGGAATAGTTCTAGACAAAAAATTGATTGAAGTAGGAAATTAGATGCTTGGAATCCTTGATTGATCGATTAATATATGACATTTTTCAAAATCCCTGGTTATGCAGTTAAACGATTAGGAAGAATGAATTAAATGTTTATCTAATGTGAAGAGTAGATGATTGAGAGAAGTTATTAGACATTTAGAAAGGTGAGTTGTTCCTGGATTTGGTTTCCAAAATACATATGTTGGATTTCAAATAAAAAATGGCTGTTGAGTGTTTCAAAGGAGATTTGAAAATTAGAAGATTAGCACTACTTATGGGATGATTAATTCTCTTTCTATGAACTGTTTGGATCAAATGAAGTCTAAAGGCTAACATTAGTCATTGCATAAGTATATAAGGTGGTTAATTAAACCTAAAAGGACTCAAAAGAGATTTTTAAGAGAGTGAATGAATTAGGTAGGTCCTAGAATTTTTCCGAGTGTTTAGAAACCTAAGTGACGCTAAGAAAATGTGATCCCTTGGTTCTTTAACAAAAAGTATCTAAAAGAATAAAAATTACACAAATTTCTAGTTATATATATATTTTAAAAGTTAAATATGAGTTATATGGGTGCTTCATTTGTTTTGAACTTGGCCTCAATGTGCCTGGCTTGTCTTCAAAGCTTCATCTTTGGTTTAAGGCATGGATCTTGTTTAGCTTAACTTTAGAATGTTAGTCTCATCTAACAAAGATATGTATAGCAGGATGTAGCAATAAACATTTTTTCTTTTTAACCTTATTGTTGAGAGAGATGAATGTTAGGTTGTTAAGTTATTGGATCTTGAGGAGATCCACTATGTTATTTAGTCTCACGTAATGTGCGTGGGAATTTGCGAGGTGTGTGGTGGTCTATACAAAGGCACTTGCAACCCCATTTGTTCCTTGAGAAAAAATGCTATAAGATCATGTCCATAGGGGTGCTTCTTCATTGTTTTCTCTTTGTTTTTATCCCTCTCCTTGACAACAGGCCTGGTGGTAGACATGATAGGAGTATGGAGGCTTTTGCAGATTTGGTTGTTGGGTTGGACTTGCGGATTTGGTCTGTTGGTTTAATCAAAGGAGAACAATGGGTGCTGGGTCCATGATTGATAGATTCTTGTGCTTTGTTGAGATGGCAAGAATATTCCAACTGGAAAATATGGTTGCTCTTGATAGGTTATTTTCTTACCATCCACCTCTTTTGTAAAAATCCAATGAGGGAGCCTTCTTCACCTACTTAAAATTTGATAGTGCTTGGCTTTAGGGAGCTTGTTCATGAAAAGTGGGAGAAAACTCTGGTGTCTTCTAAATTACACGCATCATGACAGCTAAAATTGAAAAATTCTTGTATAATATGGAAGGCAGAATGAGAAGGGAACAGATGGGGCATGAGGTATTGCCAAAAATTTTGAGTCTAGATAGAGAGGAGGATCACAAAGCTCTACCAGCAGTAGAGCTAGACAGGAGGAAGTTATAGCAAGTTGTCAAACTGAGGGATCTCAAGAAAGATTTTGATTGGAGGCATAGATTAAGGCAAGCTTGGTTGAAGAAAGGAGATGCAAACACAGAAACAAGGGAAAAACATTCCTATCATTTTTTAAAAAATCAAATTTGGAATGTCTATTCTGTGAAATTGTATTTCAGACTCATTCCATAATAAGAGTCCTAAATAAGGCACTACCTAAGAAAATAACCTTAATAATGTATTACTATGCACACGGTAAAAAAAAAAGAAATTTAATTATTACACACAGGAAAGAAAGAAATTCTCAGGTCTCATTTTGAGCGCTGCACACAAAGGGGAACATTGGGAGACTGGGAATGGATTGGAAGAAGCATTATTGTGTTTTTAATGATGAGATTGTGGTTGAGTTAGTTAAGGAGGTTACTGTGGAGAAAGTTGCAATCTGAGCCCTGAAATCTGATGTTTTTCAGGTGCTGTTGTTCTTTAGGGAATTTTGGGAGATTGTTATGGTGGACGCTTGGCCATGGTTCAGGAGTATCTAGTTGGGAATCATGGCTTCCAGAGGCCTGAAGTCAGAGTACATTTTCTCTTTTTATGGCATTGAGGAGGATATTGAGCACCTCTTTGCTTGAACCTTTGCTAGCAAGGTTTGGCTTCATGTAACTATTTTTTAGATTGGACCATTCTTCCATTTACTGCTTTTGGTGGGTAGTTTTCTTTGGATGTTTATTTTGATTGATGGATAAGCTTGAGCTTTAAGTTTGGTGGATCTTTGGTCTTTGTGGGTGCAAGGAAGCCTGCCATGCTTTCTTGGTGTCCATGTCCGTTTTTAGGGGTCTTACCGGTGTCATGTATGTCTCTTTCAATGCCCTTGGATCTGGGATTAAGTTTACCATTTCAAGGGAGAAGAAATTGCTCTTGGAGATGAGTAATGGCAACATATGATTCACTAACTTAAAGTGATTTGTTATCATTGATGAAAAATTGTGGGGAATGTGGGTTTTGACAAATTAAATAGATTTTATATATTTCTTCCTAGGAAGCCGGGAGCGGAGGAGATTGGGGATTATTAGCCGATTGCTTTATCAAATACAATCTATTTAATTGTGGCTAAAACTTTTGTCATCAGAGTGAGGGACGTCCTACCTAGACTCATTAGTCTGGTACAATTTCCTTTTGTTTGAGGAAGATCCTTGTAGGAGTCCTTTATTATGGCCAAGTAGATGGTGGCATCTTAGCATAGGAGTTGGAAGAAAAGTTTGGAGTATACTATGGAGAAGTGTTGTTGGTTGAGATGGGTGAGCCAACATTGTAGGAGTCATTCATCATGGTCCATATTTTGGCGGCGGATACTATGGTGGCGATAGCCTTTAAGGCCTATAGTGGTGGGCTCATTTTTGGCTTTTCTCTGCACATTGTTGTTGACTGCCTTATTGTTGACCACAATGTTGTAGTACGTAAATGATACCATCTTTTTTCATAAAAGGAGCTAGTAGAGAAGCAGAGAACTTAGTTGCTATGGTTAGAACTTTTGGGGAGATATCTGGGCTATCCATGAACCACAGGAAGTCAACTTTTGTTCCTTTTGGTTGGGATGATGGGGAGATTGATGTGTGTTCTAAACACTTGCATGCGACTGTTGGTCACTTGCTGTTCACTTGGGACTTCCCTTAAAGGGATATGTTGGTTGAGACGATTGAGAAGAGGTTGAATTCTTGAAGTGGGAAATTGCTTTCTAGAGGTGGGTACCTGGTTCTCTTGAAGTTTGTTTTCTCTGCTATCTTAGTCTTCTACTTCATTTTTAAGCCTCCTAAAAGGATTATGCATAGGTTGGATGTTATCTAGAAGATATTCTTCGGGGAAGGCCTGAATCACATAGGTGGATTTTTGTAGCTTGTTTCTTGGGCAGAGGTTTGTAAGCCCAAGAAACGTAGGGGTTTAGGCATCTTGGTCCTAGGTGACTTCAATGATGCCTTGTTGGCATTTTTGTTTTGAAACAATGGTGGTATCCGGATGGTAACCACCCAAATTTATTCATTACCAAAAGAATACAGCAAAATCAATTACATGGATGACTCCCAAAATGCAACCTGGGAAGAAATGGATGAAACAAAGTTCTCAACATAAGGCCTTTGTCCTATGAAAATCACCCCATTCCTCCCTAATTAAATACCCTAAAGAACAGCCAACACTTTCGCTCTATCCTTCTTTGATATGAAGACACTATTTCTTCCTTGTCTCCCCCCCTTCTTGAATGAAGTCCAGAAGCTATCTAGGTAGTCATAGCTTATCCAATCTATCCCCATTCTTCTCCAAACCTGCTTAGCGAAGTCACATTTAAAGAATAAGTGATCAGCATCCTCCTCCATCAGAGCACAAAGAGAGCAAGTCCTATCCTTTGCTGTTGCCCATCGTACTCTCCAGATCTTTGTAACCACCCTTCCTCTCCTAAGCAACAATGTAAAGATCTTCACCTTAAGAGGGTAAGCAGCCACCCAAATTAACTTGTAGTCTTGTAAGAAGTCAATATCATGCACCTGTGCGGACCCCCTCAAACTTCTATAAGCCTCCTCAACTGAAAATTCACCCTCCTCTCAATGAAAACCATCCATCCCATCCTCCAACTCCCACCCCTACAGGCACAGTAGGAGCTCCTGCAACTCCTCTGTCCTTTGGTTAGAAAATGCCCCCTGAAAGTAGGGCACCAAGCACTGGACTAGCAACTACTCATAGTCGCCTCCTTATGAATAGCCCGAGAGAAAAGGCTAGGAAATTTAACACACAGAGGGCCATCCCTCATCCAATCATCCCTCCAGAATTTAAACACATCCCCCGTGCCCAGCAAGGGAGCAAAGAATCCGTGCACCTTTGAGAATATCAAGGCCAATCCCCTGAGGAACCAGGAGGCCCCGATCATAGGTGTCTCCAAAGTTGCTGGCGAAAGGAAGGATCCATAACACTTTTGCATAACACTCCTAAAAATATCTCGGTCACCTCTCAGTAGTCTGGCTATCCACTTTTTCAACAGGCTCCTATTCATACAATTCACATCCTGCACCCCAGGGTCTCCCTCCTGCATTGGTCGACACACCTCCTTCCATGCCACCAATTTGGCCCCTTTACCTGTTGCCCCATAGTTCATCCAAAAGAAATCACGCATCAGGCCAGTAATCTTCTTCTGTATCTACCTTGGCGGCTTGAACATCGAAAGGAAGTAACTAGGGATGGAGGAGAGCACATACTTGACCAAAGTCAACACAGACTTGTTGGCAAAATGAGTTGTCAGGTTCCTCCAGAATGGTGATGTCATGTGATAGAGGTTTATGAAAGACTCCTATGGTAGCTGTCTTGACTTATCTCACCGAGGGATTATTAGTCAGGGTGCCTCTATGTTTTGGATGAGCCTATTGCCCATTATTCAGCACCTTTCTTCTTTCTTTCGACTTGAGTTGGGGGATGGGTAGGCTTTCCAGTTTTGGGAGGATGCTTGGATGGAGAGCGGTGCATTTTCAGAGTTGATGCCTAGATTATATGCCATTGTGACAGATAAATTGTGTATGGTCTTTGATAAATGGGATGGTTCCTCTAGATTTTGGACGCCCACAGTTAGTGGTGCTCTTTTAATCGCCCGAGTGCAGTATTTGCAATTACTTTTGTCACTACTACATGACTTTCGGATCGTTCTAGACAGATCAGACGCTTTGCTGTGGCGCAAAGGTTCCTTCTCTACGAAGAAGGTGTATCTTTTGTTGTGCGATATCTCTGGTTTATTGTTGGATAATTTGGAGGTCGATTATAGATGCATTTGGTGACTGAAAGTTCCGCTAAAGATAAAGCTTTTCCTATGGCTTCTTCAGAGAGATAGACTTGTTACAAAGGTGCAATGAAGTACATGGGCTGTAGAAACGGATACCTCGAGTTCCCTCTGTGGTGCAGCGGATGAAGATGTTTCCACCTCTTCTTTTCCTGTGCATTCGTAGCTCAGGTGTGGACTTGTCATGGTTTGAGGCATGTCTCCCTATTGTCCATAGAGGATTTCTGGCATTCTTTCAAGAACAGTGTGCAGATGATTGCTAATATTTGTGTTAGAGTTTATTATATTACGGGTATTTTTGTTAGTTATTATTTCTTGTTGGGCCTTTCCTGTACTTTATCCTATAGCCTCGCTTTATATAAAGAGGGCTAGGATTTCTTTTGAGGTTATGCCATTTAATTCTTTCCAACAATTTGGATTGGTGCTTCGATTGCTCTTTACTCCTTGTGGTTTTAGTGCAACTCTATGATTTTCTAGGGAGAGAGAGCTCAGATGGAGAATGTAGTAAGGGAAGTCTTTTCTTTGTTTGACTTTTGGAAATTATACTTGTAATTTTTCTTTGATTAATGAAACGGATTGCTACTGACCTCTAGTAGCCATCCTTTTCCTTTCCAGAAAAAAACTTTTGGGGGTCACTTGTGTGAGGAGAGGATAAATGACTTGCAGTGAATGTTGGGTGCTATCCAATGTTTTTGGCCAAGGGAGCGGTACCTGGATTCCTTGGCTTGGAGTGCAGGCAATCTCTGTGAGGAGGGCCTACAAGATACTTGGAGGGGATGTGGCAGGGGATGATGTTTTCTTGGGATTTGATTTTTCAATTATCTGGAAGATGAGGATCCCTCTTAAAATAAGGGTCTTCTTGTGGTTGTTTAGAAGGGGCAGGTTGGTCACAAAGGCAAGGAGGTGGGTTTGAAGTTAGGACCAGGATACTACTTGCATGCTTTGTGAGGCACATGAGGACTGGCAACATCACTTCTTGAGCTGTGCCTTCACAAGGGAGGTCTTCTAGCACCTTGAGTTTCATGGCTTTCCGTTGGGCTCCCAGTGAGGAGGTTTTGGAGGGAGTTGAGATGTAGGACTGGGGCCGATACTGGAGCTCACATTTAGCTTGCAACAACATTTTGCAGTATTTGGATTTAGAGGAACAAAAATACTTTTAGGGAGGAAAGGGTGCAGGTTGATAATGTTGCAAGGGATGCTCTCTTGGTGCCATTTTTGGACACATTTTATGTAACATCTCCGTACAATTTTTCAGTTGAAGGATGTTAGCTTATGTAGTGTGGTCGTTTACTTCTTATTGTAAGTGCTTGATGTGTTTAGTCCCTCAGGGACTCTCCTATACTTTTGACCCTACGATTTCTCTATATATAAGAGAGCTCTAGGGTTTCTAATGAAACCAGGTCATTTCAACCAATTTGGTATTAGAACACCGGTCCTAGATCGTGGTTTTAGGTTTCCCACCCTTTACGGCCTCCAAGCCCTAACCACCAAAACCCAAATTCTCCTTTCTCCCTCGAGAGCAGTAGAAGCTCTCGGTGGAGCTCCGACAATGCACTGCAATACGTGCGGCGGTGCTGCGGCGACGTGGGTGAGCCGGCAGCACCCTCAGGTGGCACTTGTGGTTACGCAGTGACATGCTTCAAGGCCTTCTTAGCCTCTAATGGTGGCGCAATAGTCACCACGCTCAGCGGCGACGCAGCAACACCAAGAGCTGCTCGCGGCGGCACTGCAACCTCTTAGAGGTTAATCTGATCACCGGTGACGCTACTCACGACCATCTTAGGTCCCAGCGGTGGCACAGCAGCACCAAGAGCCACTTGTGGCAGCGCTGCGACCTCTTGGAGGCTGATCTGATCACCGGCGGCGGCTTAGCAGTGTCTCGGTGAGCCTACGGTGGTGCTACGGTGCTCCAGCGGTGGTGCTACGATGCTCTGGCGGAGGTGCTACACTGCTCCGGCAGCAGTGGTCGGTGGCGCAGATCAATAGGGAGGCGATTTTCCGTGATTCGATCCCTGTGTAGTGATTGAAAAGGGGTTTCTTGTCCTAATTTAGGAGCATAAGTCCGTGATGCAGGTTTGAATTTGTCTGATCTCAAATTTGTGTATGATTTCGTGGTGATAAAAGCTTGATTGAGGCTTTCGGATTACGAAGATGGCTTCAGATGATTAGGTCGAGGTGTCCTCGGGCTCTATTTCTGACATCGGGGTACTCAAGAGCCCTTTCTTTGGTCTTGTTAAGTTGGATGGGACCAATTACCCATGGTGGTCCCAGACCTTTCTTATACCATCAAGGGCCATAAAAAAAGCTATATTCTTATGGATTCAGAGCCTGAGAGTAAGACATGTATAAATGCTAATTGGGACAACGATAATGCCATTGTTTATGCATGGCTGATGCAGACATTTATTCCCCGCATTGGGGATGAGATCATGTACTACACTATTGCAAAAGAGATGTGGGAGTCGTTGCATGACACCTATTTACATGCCAAGAACTCCTCACGAGTTTTTCAGGTTTTCTATGATCTTTTTTATCTACGTCAGGAGGGATGCACGTTGTCACGGTATTACTCCCTCATGAAGGGAATTTGGAGAGGCACTACTACTTGCCAGGGTGTGCCTGTGAGTCCTGGAGAAGTTTTAGGAGATAATTAGCTCTCTCTTTTCTTGGCTGGCCTTGGACCTGAGTATGCGGTAGCCAGAGATCAGATTCTTACTGCTTCTGAGCTTCCTACTCTGGAGGAAGCATATAGTAGACTCAACAAAGTTACAGTACGTGCTCCTACTCTTGATATTGTTGCTTAGTCGTCTGCATTGGCTGCAATCCTTAGACGTGGCAGGGTTACTACTTACCTTGCACGTGGTCGTGGACGTGGATGTTCTTTTGGTACACGTATCAGGACCCGGTGTACTTACTGTGGAAAACTTGGTCATGCTGAGACTACATGCTGGCAGAAGCATGGTGGGCCACTTGTGGCTAATCAGGCAGCAAAGATCTCCGATGCGACTCCTACTTCTGATATTGGTTCCTTGAGCACTGAGATTGAGAACTTGCGGCAGTAGATTGCTTAATTGACTCAGGTGTCCTCTTAGGTTCCAGATATTGCAGCTATGGCCTCTTCGTTAGAGATACTTGCGATTGGTATGTCGTCACTTTTGTCTTCTAGTGAGTGGTTAATTGATTTTGGTGCATCTAAGCACCTATGTGGTGACTAAGGCTCTCTCTCAGTTAGCACCTGTTACACCTGTCAGGATAGTACAAGTGGCTAATGGGAGACACTCGCCACTTGTTGGCAAGGGAGATATGCCCTTATCTCCTACTTTGAGACTTGCAGATGTCTACTATGTGCCTGATTTTCCTTTGAGCTTATTGTCTGTTAGTAGCATCACTAGAGATCTGAATTGTCGAGTTATTTTTGATGCGTCTTCTTGTGTCTTGTAGGACAAATTCACTGGGAAGACGATTGGTGGAGGGTGTGAGGAACATGGGGTGTATCGTTTGAGTCGTAATGCTTTTACTGCCTCTGCTACCCAGGGCCTTGCTTCTGCTGGATCTCCTCTCCAGTGGCACCATCGCCTTGGCCATCTACCCATTCATCTCCTCAGACATGTTATACTGCACATCCCCTCCACTATTGCTCTCACCTGTGATACTTGTCAACTTGGCAAGCACCATAGGACTAGTTTTTCCAGTTTTACTTCTGTTTCGTCTGTTACTGTTTTTGATTTGATTCATATGGATGTGTGGGGTCTTAGTCGTACTCCTGATCGACTTGGGAATAAATATTATCTTGTTTTACTTGACTTTTCTCGAGTGTCTTAGATGTTTCTCTTAAAAAATAAGTTTGATGTGGGACATTATTGAGAACTTTGTCAAAGAAATAAAAACTCAGTATTCTTGTCTGGTGAAGTGCTTTCGTTCTGATAATGCCTTGGAATTTTGTATTTTACGTTTGCACAATTTCTTCTCTAGTTGTGGCATTATCCATGAGACAACATGTTCTCATATCTCTCAGTAAAATGATGTTGCTGAGAAGAAACATCGTCATATTCTTGATGTTGTTCGCACTTTATTGATTCACCACGTCTCCTCTCTCTATCGGGGTGATGTTGTTTTGACTGCTTGCTTTCTGATTAACTGGATGCCTAATGCTGCATTGCATGAACGGATTCCTATTCAGGTCATGTATCCTGATCGTCCCTTGTTTCATGTCACCCCTCGGACTTCTGGTTGTGTTGCCTGTGTCCATTTGTTGGGACCAAGTCATGAAAAACTAGCACCGGGAGCAGTTAAGTGTGTTTTTCTTGGGTACACCCAGACTCAAAAGAGGTATCGGTGTTTTGATCCGCTTACTTCCCGGCACTATGTTTCAGCAGATGTTATCTTTTATGAGGATGTACCTTTCTTTTCTGTGACGGCTGCTGAGATGCCTCCCGAGGGTGATATGGTGCTTATGCTATATTCTCGCATTCGCTTTAGGAGCTTTCCTAAGATTCATGTCCCCACCACATCGCCATCACCACCTGCTACGCATCCCTTTCCACACTTGATTGGGCCCCTCCAGACATGTACGCCCTCATGCTACCTATCAAGGACCCCTATCCTCGCCTTCACCATCGACTTCCCAGGTGAGTCCTTTAGACACTGACATGTGTTTACCATGTGATGGTCATAGGGATATGACAGGTGATGTGTCAGGTCATGATCTTGACCTTTTGATAACCATTTTGAAGCGACCACGGACTTGCACTACTTATCCCATGGCTGGGACACTTGCTACTGATAGTCTAGCTCCCGGATTTGCTACATTTACTCAGGTGTTAGCTGTTATACAAGTTCCAGCTACTCACCGTGAGGCCATGCTTAATCCAAAATGGTAGGCAGCCATGGAGGATGAGATAGTCGCTCTTGGAGGCTGTGGGACTTGAGAGCTTATTCCACTTCCTGATGGTGCTACACTCGGTTGCCGATGGTATTCACTGTGAAGTTCAATCCTGATGGTGGTGTTATTAGGTACAAAGTTTGCCTTGTGGCAAAGGGGTTCACTTAGACTTATGGGGTGAACTTCTTTGACACCTTCTCCCCAGTTGTTAGACTTCCCACGATCCGGGTGTTGATTGCAGTTGCAGTTCAGTTAGATTAGCCTTTGCACTAGTTAGATGTGAAAAATGACTTCCTTTATGGTGATCTCTAAGAGGAAGTTTATATGTAGCAGCCACCTGGCTTTGAAAGTAAAAGGGAGTGTATATGTCGATTACGGAAGGCTATATATGGCCTCAAACAGAGTCCCAGAGCCTGATTTTAGAGATTGCTATAGGTTGTATAAGCAGTTGGATTCAGGAGATCAACAGCTGATTTTTCATTATTTGTCAGAAGGACTAGATGAGGTACTGTGGTACTTCTTGTTTATGTTGATGATTTGATCATTACAGGGAACGATGTGCAGGGTATTGCTGAGGTTAAGTGCATCCTAGCAGAGTAGTTTGTCCTGAAGGACCTAAGTACTTTACGGTATTTCCTTGGTATTGAGGTTGCTCGCAGCAAGGAGGGTGTGGTTTTGTCCCAGCGGAAGTATGCCGTAGATATCTTGCAAGAGGTTGATATGCTTGGTATCAAGGAGGTCAATATTCCTATGGACCCTAAGATACTACTCTATGATGAAGATGCATAGGTGGTGGACAACAGACGGTACAGACAACTTGTGGGCAAGCTGCTGTATCTTACCATCATGAGGCCGGACATCTCTAGTTGGGAGACTGAGTCAGTTCATGGCTAAGCCAACACATCAGCATTGGGATGCAGCATTGATGGTGCTTAAATATGTCAAGAAGGCTCCTGGGAAGGGTCTCTTCTTCTCAAAGGGGTCCTTCATGACGTTGGTTGGCTATTCTGATGCAGACTATACCGGATGTCATGTGGATAGTAAATCCACTACTGGATTCTGCACCTTTTTAGCAGGAAATTTGATCACATGGAGGAGCAAGAAACATAGCACAGTTGCGAGATCCAGTGTCGAGTTTGAGTACAGAGCTGACTTAGACAATTGTTGAGATGATGTGGATCAGATCCTTATTGACCTACATGTGCAATTTTCTAGTCCCATGGAGATGCGATGTGATAATAGAGCAGCTACCTTCATTGCCAACAATCCAGCATTTCACGAGAAGACGAAGCATGTTGAGGTTGACTTTCACTATACCAAGGACATTATTCAGAAGGGATTGCTGTATACCACCTCTGTTGCATCTGAGGAGCAGACGGTTGATATTTTCACCAAACCCTTGGTCAAACCTTCATTTGATTCTTGTATATCCAAGCTGAGCATGATTGATATCTATGCTCTAACTTGAGGGGGAATGTTAGCTTATGTAGTGTGGTCATTTATTTCTTATTGAAAGGACTTGATGTGTTTTGTCCCTCAGAGACTTTTCTGTACTTGACCCTACGGTTTCTCTCTATATAAAAGAGTCCTAGGATTTCTAATGTAACTAAGTCATTTCAATCAATTAAGGAATGAAGAGAATTTTTGGATGGCGGACCTCTGGTAGTCGTCCTCTCATGTTTCAAAAAAAAAAAAAGCACTGATGAAAAATTGTCAAACCAATTCTGGATGGCTCATGCTACTAATCCAAGTTAAGCAGTTTGGTGCAAATTTTGCTCAACATGTTTAAACTGTATATCTTTAATTTTTTTTTTTGGAAATTATTTTCAAAGTGTTATAACAAGATGCACAGGCTTTGAAAGAGTTAATTCATTTAGGAATTTCGTCAATCTCGCTAATGTTCAGTGTTGCTGTTTGTTATGCATAGCTTCTTCATCAATTCCTGTGATTTTAGGGAAGATATTTTGTTTAGATTTTGAAACTCTTTCCTCTGCTTGCTTTTAGTTTTTATGTTAGTTTTTGATTGCTTCTAATACTAGAATTGACGCTGCAGTTCATTACAGTTATTTATAATCAGCTAAATCATGGATCGCATGGCGACAAGTCAAACAGTAACAATGGTATTTCGTTGTTTTTGGATGATTCTTTGGTCTCCAAGGGAAGTTTTCTCCATCACATGTGCAAGGTAAATAGTTCAGCATGTCTGCCATATTAAGATTGAAGTGTGTGATTTTCAGATTGTAAACAACTTAAATTATAACGACATTCCTCTTAGTAATGATAGTTTGTTTCTTTGCGAATGAAATAAATATTGTGGGCAAGGGCGATGGGCATATGCTGACAAGTGGCAAAGTAGGGTTGGCCAAAATGGTATCATGTCCACAGACGGTCGATTAGGAGTTGTTTTCTTTCCTCTGTTGGATCATTATAATGACAAAAAAATTGCCTAATGAAACTTTAAAGAATGGATGAAATGCACAATGCATCCAGTGTCTGCTCTTGAAGTCTCTTCAGATTCTAATAAACAAGCAATGGTGATCAAAAGAAACTAGAAACTGTTCCTATGGTTGATTCTATGATTTATTGTGTGGTTTGTAGAAGCATATAACCTAACTAATCAGTCGTTGAAACTATAATAAATAGGATAATTGATGATGATTTTGAATGAAGGTCATGGTGTTCTTTTAATAGTCAATACACACCCTTTGCACTTTGTCAAAAAAAAGTCCTTTAAAAAAAGGGATTTTTACATCAATGCCCCCAAATACATGGCCAATTACATTTGTACTCCTATACACTTGCCAATTACATATATACGCCTATAAACTTGCGTCATTTGACAGATATATCCTTCCGTTAGTTTTTTAGACTAACTATAGTTACATCTTAACCATACAGCATTTATCCACTTAAAAAAAGAGATTTTTATAGACATGTACCTATAAACATGGTGAATTACATTAGAGGATGAGTTGGTTAGGGGAGGAGGGAGAGGAGCCTAGGGGTGGTGGTGGTGGTGGTGGGGAGGAGTCGTCATAGGTGGTGTGGTCGAGAAGGGAGATGGCGATGTCGGTGAGGGTGTGATGGGGTTAGGGGTTGGGGGAGAAGGAGGCGATGCTAGCAAGGGAGGTGGAGCGGTAGAGGTAGTGGATGCTGTCGCAGAGGGCATTGAGGAGGTCGAGGGACTTGAGAGGGAGCAGGAGGAGTATGGAGACGAGGTGGTAGTTGTTGTGGAGGAGGAGGAGGAGGGGGTGGAGGTGGCCATGGTAGAGGAGGAAGGAGTTGAGGAGGTGGAGGAGGAAGTGGGAGGAGAGGGTGGAGGGGGAGGAGGGGGAGGAGGAGAGTGAGAGGAGGAGGTCGGAGGCGAGGTGGTGGAAGGGATTGAGGGAGGAGGAGGTTGTGGTGGGGTGATTAGGCCTGGAGGGGTGGAGGGAGAGGCGAGAGAGGGAGAGTGGAGGTCAGTGGTGGTGGGGAGAAGTAGGAGGAGGTTGGTGGTGGTGGAAAGGAGGGGCAGGAGGTTGTGGTGGTGGGGAGGAGTTGAGATCGATGGTGGTAGGGAGGAGCAGGAGGAGGTCGATGGTGGTGGTAAGGAGTAGCAGGAGGTCATGGTGGTGGGGATGAGGAGGAGGTCAGTGGTGGTGGGAAGGAGTAGTAGGAGGTTGTGGTGGTGGGGAGGAGCAGGAGGTGGAGGGTCTGGAGGAGAGGGAGAGGTGAGGTAGATGAGGAGAGGGAGGAAGAGGAGAGGAGGTGCAGGTTTGTTGGTAGAAAAAAAAGGATATATGTATAAAATCTCTTTATTATTTAGTTCCAATAAGTAGGGATATATGTCTTTTCTAAAGTTTATATATATATATATATATATATATATATATATATATATATATATATATATATATGAAGGGTACTAATGTAATTTTCTACACTAACACTGTTGGAGTTAATGGAATATTCCTTAACAACTAACAGTAACTTAACCTGGGGATACGGTCATGCAAGGGTTTAACAATTTTAGAGGGGTATATATATAATTGGCAAGTATATATGAATACAGATGTAATCAGTCATGTATTCAGGGGCATCAATGTAAACATCCCTCAAAAAATAGACAATATATGCACCCTGGTCTTTTGTGTAGAACTATGGAGGGTCAACCACCTAACCATTAGAAGTTAATGAATGCCCAACTCAAAGTGATATTTGTTATTTCTTCCTTTGATTGGGGTGTAGAAGTGTTAGGAAAGTTCTAGATGGATTGAGAGAGTCCCTGTAGCTGTTGGAAGTATTTAGGAATAATATCTCTCGAAATTATAACAGATTGTAAAAAGATCCACAACTGTCAATACAATATTAGGCGTTTGATTGTGTCATCAATTGTATGATTTGATCTGGTAAAAAGGTGACCATCTGATAAAAAGGCTCCAGAAAGTAGGTTAATAGGAACTTGCCTAGAGGACGTCTAGTCAAGTGATGAGGTGACTTATTTAAGGATAAAGGTCGTCGAATTAGATGGTTGGTCGTCTGGGACCAAATTTTTCTGGAGTTGGGTCTGGAGTAAATTAGGATGTGTGTTCTAAATGTCAGTTATCTTATAGGACGTTTAGTGTTCGTGTTGGACGTTTGATGTGAATCAATTTAGGATTCGAGCTCTGATACAAAATCTTTCTTGATTAGGGTTTCCAAGGTCCAACAGGTGGCTATGTGTTGTTTGATAAGTGTATAGGATGTCTGAGAGAGGTTCAGGTCATCTGATGATAAGGTTGAATGTTTGATAAACTAAGATGAATGTTGGGATGCCAACGGTCATTACCGGAGACGTCTGATTAGAATGTCAGTCACCTTGTAATGGGTTTTAGGTTGTCTGACACTAGTGTTGGATGTTTGATTGTGTAGGTTGATTTCTATTTTGGTTTCAATTTTGATTCTAAGTTTCGCCTAAGTGACTAGGGTCTATGTAAGTGTTAGGACTCGATTATCACACTTGGGCTTTTTTACATCATTTCTAAAATAAGAAAAAAAAATACATCAATTGAAATAAAGATACAACAACTAAATATCTTCTTTAAACTTCTAACTTCTTTCTTCTTGATCTTCAACTTAAGTCTTTTTGAGACATTGTCCTCCTTTTCTTGCTTTTGCTGCTATTTCAATCCTTGTACCTGAAATGTTACTTCTCTGGGAACAACATGCAAACTATATATGTTTTGTAATCATCAAAATTAAATACGTTAGTGTTTATGCACTAACAATAGATTGGTTATTTCAAAATAGTCTAATTAGATTTTTTTCCCTCTATGTTGTCAGGAATTCTTTTGTTTGATTGAAGAATCACAAGGTGTTGATGGTGATCTACTGACATGTGTATGACTCTGCAGCTTATGATTTCTTGACTTGCATAATTCTTCCACTTGGTTCAGAAGTGATTTTTGCTACCAACCTCAGTGTCATGTAATCAGCATTTCAAGGAACCAACATATTTAGCATCATCTAATCAACATTATAGCGAACAAACCTATTTAGTGTCGTGTAACCAACATCTTAGTGACCTGACCTATTTTCTATGGCAAATGTTGAGTGGTATGTGATATTAAACTCTCTATGTTGTCACCTCTCAAGAAAGGAAGAAGGTATCCATTTTGTGGTTGTCCTCTTTGACTGGCCCCCTGATGGATTCAATCAACGATCTTAATATACTAAAATCCATGGGGACTCTAAATGACATCATTGCATGGACAATTTCAGCCCCATGGGTTGGGGATTTTCCAATGAGGATATCCCCCTTTTCTAGAACAAATGTTTCATTTTTTTGCACATTTAATTGGCACCCTAGCATATTTTATCCAATATAAATTGTCAGAAATATATTTTCACACAGTTTTCTGCACATATATCCTTAATATCTCATAAAATTTGGAGATTATTGAGTTTACAAATATATTATTTAAATTTACATTTTGCATTGTCATAACAACCGGAACATCATGCAAATGCCTCTTGAAGTCTCTCTACATTAGAAAATCTATAATAGACATCTTTTCCAAAAAAAAAAAAACTGTATTAGTGTATGCCCCTATTTTCAAATTAAATATCATATTAGTGTTGTAGCATCATTACATGGTGAGCTCATGTAGCATTATAATATTTGTAGCTATTTTACTTCATTGGTTTGCAGCTACATTGAGTTAAATTAAATGGGAAACTATTAGATTTTCATATATGCCCCTTTCTTACAAATATCAGACGTTAAGTCTATGCAAGAGACAAGGTATAAAAAAACAATTTTATTATAACAGCTTACTTTTGCTTCCTATATGAATTTTTATTTATCGTTTTTTGCAATAACATCCTAAGAAATTTGATATCATCTTTCAAGAATTATCTTTCCAATAATATTTGACTGTAGATTACACTTAATTGATATAAACAAAAGTGTTATTTTGTTGCACATATCTTTTGTGCAAAACACAGTGCTTTCCACTAGTTTTATCAATTGTAGCCATTCTGTCTGTTTAAGCTCATTGCATTACAAAATGCATCCTCCCCGTTGCATTAAAAAATGCATCAGGAACTCGAAGTCTGATCAATGGAGAAGCCCTCTCGAAATAGCAGACGTTAATGTTAAGTTCAGTAGACGTTAATGTTAAGTTCAGTGGCCAAACTCAAAAAGTTTGGGATTCTAACGGGGCTTCAGCGTTTCTACATCACCTTTCCGTTTGTGACCTTGTAACTTGGGTTGGGGCATTAGTCTGAGGGGCACAGGTTCTGGGTACTTTGGTTGAGGTATTTGTTTCTGTAAGGGATCTTGTTTTTTGGACTTAAGCATGGGAATATTGTCTTCCATTCACTTATTTTTATGAATTTTGATCCTAATGGAAAGTAAAGTTATGCCATTTTGAGTCAAAAAAAAATTTACTTCAGAAATGCTTGTCTTGTTGACACAGCAAGGTTCTAAATACCAATTCTGATGTCGTTTTGATAAATTTCTAAGTGCACATTTTGGAGGAAGCACTCATATTTCGACGATTTAGTTGCCCTGAAAATAGTCTATTTTGAAGACACGTCGAGAATACGCCGAAAGCATGCCGACAAAAATGGTATCTCATCCTTTTCCCTTTGATCTCCTTACCTCATCTCCTTCCCCACTATAAGCCACCCCCTTACTCCACCACCAACAGACCCTCCACCTTGAACCTTCTCCCTTCTCTTCTGTGTGACCCAACAGACCTACCACCCCTCCTCCCTCTCCCATGCCAGGTGCAAACTATAGTACCACTACCATCAAAGTAACTGAAGCCACCATTTGAACCACCACAGCAGGCAGCAAGTAGCAGCTACACCTACATATAGGAGTAGAGCAGCAGCCAGCAGGTAGTAGCATGCTTCGAAATGATTATGCCGACTGACATATCATCAAAATAGTCAACATGGTTAAAATTGTCAGCATACCATCGACACCCCTGTATTTCAATACCTCTTTCGTGTCAATATGGTCCTTAGCCCAAAATCCTCCCATTTTAGCTGGTATGCTGACATCTTGATCACTACTAGTAAAATGATTAGGATTGTATTGAGTTCATATGATTGTATTAGAAAAACTTGATAAACAATTAAACATTAATCCTATCAAAAAAATATTTAAACACCGAATCCTATGATTTGACAATCTAACTCTGTAAGATATATAAATCAAACAATTATAAAATCAATTAATCTACCATAAACTCATGGATCTACAAATGTAATCGTTAAAACCTACAACATAATCTAAATCTAATAATTATAGCTTAAATCGACCTTAGAAAATAAGAAACAAATACTATTTAACTTTGGCGAAGCTAACTTACCTTAAAGATTTAACAAATCGAGAGCGAAAACACTTGCAAGAGTTCTTATCACTTCAATAAGCCTGCGACCATAGTAATGGTAGAAGTGGGTTACTAAGTCGCCTATGTCAACCATAAAATATGGTAATATCTTAAGAATCCTATCTAGTACTGATAGGAAAATAAGTCAAATTAAATATTTGATTAGTATTTACTATTTTTAGGTCTTGATTGAGTTTTCATGTATGCCTTTTTCCTCTATATAAAGAGGGCTAGGGCCTCTCTATTTGATAATAATAGGAATCATTTTCCCCTCAAAATTCTCCACATGGTATTAGAGCAAGTCGCTCTTGGATTTTATCTTTTGTCTGTATTCAATTCTACTTTAGGGTTCTTTTTGGTGTCTTCAATCCACACAATGGAGATGCATCGATGTCGATGGCGCACAGAGATGAAGGTGGTGGTGTTGATGATACATCCACCATGCTCGAGGCGGCGGAGGCGCAAGGAGGCAAAGAGTGCGCGAGGTGGCCTCCTCGAGGATGCTGGACTTGAGGGTGGACTTCTCATCGAAGAGGGCGACGAGTTGCTTTAGGAGGCGGAGGTGACGAACAATCTTTGCGAGCAGGGGGATGAGCTCATTGATGTGGCACTTCTTATCGTCGGTTAGGGTTCTGGAGGAGAAGATTCTTAAGGCGTTGGTGTCAGCGGTAGTGGCTCCACACACACAACCCCCCCCCCCCCCCCCCCCCCCCCCCCCCCCCCCCCCAATGCTGCTGCCTGAGGCTTTCCCGATAGCAGGGGAGCAGTTGGGTGCTCAGGCCCACGTGAGCATCGAGGGTGATGCAATGGCAATGTGTCGCTCCTCTTCACAATTGAAATTTAATAACAAGAAAAAGCAATAATGTCAAAGCACAAGAAATTAAGAAACACTTGGGTTTTATGTGGAAATCCTACTCAATAAGAGCGGGGAAAAAATCACAAGTGCCCCGATAAGGCGTGTATCTCTGTATTTCTTCTTAAAGGATTAGGTGGGAGATACACACCTATTTATAGGCCACCACACACATATCAAAAGTCTCATTCCACTATGTGGGACTAAATAACACTACACACATTTGTTTCAACACTCTTCCTCAAGCTGGAGTATTAAATGCCCACCTTGCAACACAAAGAAACCTATTCTACACAACTCTCTGGATTGGTTCTTACTTGTAGGCAGGAACACGGGCTAGAGCTGTTGAAGGAACTACTGTATTAGCCTTGACAATGGCCTTTCCTTTGGAGATTAGGTGTCGGTGGCTCCCCATTCAGTATCCCTAAAATGGATCTTTCTCTAATGACCTCAAAGTTGTGTTTCTCACATAAAAGCCGATTGGGCCCTTCCTCTGAGGACCTCGAAAATGGATCTCCCTCTCTCTGGAGACCACGAAACTTTAGACCTCCTACAGTTGGGTTTCTCATGTAATGATTAGCTACTCCGACGCCGATGCCTTGGAGGCCTCTGCCTCGAGGATCTTCTCCTTCGGAACCCTAACCGACGACGAGGAGCGTCGCATCGACGAGCTCATTCCCCTGCTCGCGGAGATCATTCGCCGCCTTCGCCTCCTGAAGTAACCCGTCACCCTCTTCGGTGAGGACAACGAGGCCTGCTTCGTCTGCCTCAAGTCCACCCTCAAGTTTGGCGTCCTCGAGGAGGCCGCCTCACTCGCTCTTTGCCTCCTTGCGTCGTTGCCACCTCGAGTGAGACCTACGCCAGGAGGCTGATCTTTTTCGGGGGAGGGAGAAGGAGAAGAAGAGGGAGCTGACAAAAGAGGGATCTCCCTTTCTCTCTCTCTTTGATTTCGGTCAAAAGAAGCAAGAAATAAAAGAAAAGGGGGAAAGGGGGTTATTTGCTTATTAAGTCTAGTTGAGTTTCAAGTTTGTGTTTTTAGTGTTTTGTTTTGGGGCCTTTGTGTGTAGCATCTCAAGTTTTAGATTATTTTATTTGGATCCTTATATGTTGAGTGGAAGATACAAGAGTTGAAAATGGGAGTTGCCTTAAGATGTCAAAGTTTGGGTAAATACTCTCACGCACCTTAAGAGAAACAAAGCGTTGACTAGCTCTGTGAGGGTGTATAAGAAGAGACATCTAAAGTTGAAGACACGAAGAGAGGACTACCACATCGACAAGAGTTGATTTTCAGTACCTAAAGGATCGAAGTCTTCATCGTCTCCTGCGTCTCGACTTGCGGGAGGGTGTTAGGAAATAAATCAAATTAAATATTTGTTTAGTATTTACTATTTTTAGGTCTTAGTTGCATTTTCATGTATGCCTTTTGCCTTTATATATAAAGAGGGTTAGGGCCTCTCTATCTGATAATAATAAGAATCATTTTTCCCCTCAAAATTCTCCACAAGTATCATCTATTTTGCCGAAATCAACATATTATTTTGATATTTGGCAAAAAAATATAGATTATACTCTTGTATTTTGACATCACATGTATGTCGATATGGCCTCACATAAGAAAAAAAGCCATTTCGCTGGCATGCCGTAGGCATTCAGAACACTGGTTGATAGCGAGCTCTGTCTTGGATGCAGACAATGAGAATGTTAGAAGAGGATTACATCAACTAAAAATAGTTTGTGAATAGCCGAGTCACCACTTGTCTTTTGAGTGTTATTGGATCAGTTTATCCTTGCTGTGTTTCCTAAAAAAAAGTTTACCCTTATTGAGATTGTTGTAGTTGAGGCAAAGGATTGCAGTCTGTATTTGAAGTACATAAATTGGGAAGGATACCCCAACAAAGAGTTATATGCTATTGACACAACTTTGTGGAGGTCTGGAATCAGGGAAGTAGGTCGTGTGACTTGTAGGTTCCATACCCGAGGCACAAACAATCTTGTGCTTTGATGACTTTTCAAATTTTCTGCAAGGAATTTCAATTTATTAAAAAACAAACACTTGAAAGGTCCAGATATCTGCAAGCACCTGCACCACAACTCAAAAAGCAACATCCATCCAAAAAAATTTCATGTCCTAGTGGCAGAAGCTTTCAATTGCTTGCACTTTGGATTTACATTCGGCAAATCAAGAGTTGGAATTTTGGCTTATTTGTGATAATTCTAAGTCCAAATCATTAATGGCATTGATATAATTCTCCTAATCATGAATGAATTCTTTATGTCGAAAAATATTTTCCACTTATCATGTGATACGTTGCTATGGTGGCAAGGCCAGTGATCTTCCATCTGATTTTAATGTTTGATTTGATGGCTGTGGGTTTCAGTCCAGGAAGCTCAGAAGATTACTTGAGACCGTGTTCGGTTTAGATTTCCAACATAACACAGCAGAACCAATTGATGAAGCGGATGAGGTCTGCAAAATGGTGTCACAGTTCTTCCTTCATACTTAGGCTTTCTTCTTCTTTTACGAAGATAAATTTCTTTACTTCTGGACTGCAGTTTTCTCCTGTCATTGTTCATTCCAATGACGTGGCTTCTCAGGAAGATCAAGTTGCTTGACCACTTGCTCAATGCCTCCCAAAAGTACCTGTTTATGTTGCTAACGGTAATACAATTAGGTGTAATGTATCCTGTTTGAATACTAACATATGCTTTTGAATGCTGATATCGATGCTGACTGTACATAATCTTTTTGTTGGAAATCTTACCTTGGAACTCTCTTGGATGTAAACATGCATTTCTCCAGATGGAGAATCCTTGAGATGGCTGCCGAATTGGTGGTCTGATTGTATGATGCATGTAGAGTAGTGGGATGTAATTAAAGCTAGACGCATGTGGAGTTTCAGCATGTCAACTGTAGTGGTGTGCCAAGAATGGTACTGGTTGTTGCCTACACATACTTGCACCCGACATGGCTGAGATATAAAAGATCGTTTTCATGTTGTTAAGAGTGATGTCTATTAGAGCAGATGGGTAATTGGATCATTATTCAGATCTAATTAACCGATTAGTATCATGAGTTGCCTTTATTCCTGAATTGCTTGTTTGTCAAGTCTGTGTGAGGGTGTGGGGGGCGTATATATAAGGCCTTTTGCTATTGGTTCTCTTGAGAGGGTATATTTGAAGCATCCAGCTATCAAGCTGCTTCTGTGGATTAGGAGAGATATGCAACATCAAGAAACCATGTAGCTTTGGGTGTTCCATTTGTGTTTCTGTGCGTATTTTCAGGGGGGAGAAAATATTGACGAATTTTGATCTAATAGGGTTTCATTGGTTTATATATCCGATTGTCTGCCTATAGAAGTGAACCCATAACGTCTGATTGTCACATACATTAAATCGGTTTTAACTTGGCTCGTGTTCTTTTGGTACAAAACATGAGAAGTGCTCTAAGGGATATTCCCCCCATGTAAACAAAGGATGTGTTAACAAGTGAAGGGATGTTAAAGTTTGTGTTAATGTGCATCTAACAGAAGTTTATCGCATATCTATTTGAGCAGAAATGTACAAGTAAAATGGGCTTCATTATACGTCCTCCCTCTTAATGCCCAAATTCAACTTGTTTTCCAAAACGAGCACAAAGTAAAAGATTTGTATCTGAATTTTGTACCTATTGCTTGAAGTGGATCGAAGATGTGAAAAGTTGAATTTTTCGGGAGAAATTTTGATTAGCAGCGGAAGAAGTCACTTTATGCTTGGGCCAAATTGGTGGGAGAAGCCATTCCACAGGGAGCGATGGAGTAATTTTCTCACAGCACAAAGCAAGTAAATAGAGTTCTCAAAAGGAGCAAATAGTTCCATCGTAAAATGAATTTTGAGTTAGGCTGTGTAAATGGTTGAGCTGAAGGTGTTGGCTTGTACTGGAAAGTTAGGAACTACAATATTTGTGGCCATATTTGGAACAAAAGGCTCTGCAATCAATTATTGCAATTTGTAACTTCGGTAGGGATAATTCCGAAGGGAAAACATCCTAGAAGCTGTAATACATCTTGCAAAAGTTAGCAAAAGGTGATATATGCAGGATGGTCGAACTAAAAGAACCGAGCACTGATGGTTGTAGTAGTGAGTAGCTTATCCATGGAGTGTTTGTAGTGTCAAAATATGCCCGTTTCTTCTTTGTGGGGACATTGCATAGGACAAGAGGAGGTGGGGGCTCTCTCAAATCATTCGGAAGAGCCGATATCTCTACAAGGAAAAGACAAGACAGAAAAAAAGACGTGAATCAGTTCAGTGAGGTTTAGGGAGTTGGGAGGCTTTGAAAAGCCTAATGGATGGGCAGTCGGACTCCACTCCACTGAGTTCTTTAGATTAGTAGATCTATAGATCCTGAGTCTTGTAGAACATGGTCAACTTGAATTCGGGACATCTATTAGAAATCCTAGGGAAACACTTGATTTGGTATCTTATGATTGCTTTTTGTGAAAAAAGATTGAGGTTGCGTTGGGCAGTGGTTTATCGGGTAGAATAAGGGTTATCGGGAGGGATTGGGGAGGGATAGCAGGTGATGGATGTGGGTTACGAGGGGTGTTGACAACGCACTCTCTCGTGTGCACAGGCTTGGGGACGAGTGAGTTAAATGGGCGTGCGGTTGGTGGCAATGGAGAGATTTGTCGTTTCAAATAATTGCGCCTCCTTACTAAATATATTTTTATGCTACTTTTAAACAAGTTTAGTAATTGCTAATTTATCTCATATGCTTTGTTACATTAACTTAACCTCACATTTAAATACATCATTGGATTACTTTGTAATTTACCTATTCATCAAAGATAAACATCTCAAATGTTCAATTTCTTTTTCATAATATTATTACTTACTTAAATAATACTACATAATAACTATAATTCATCAAATTTTAAAAAATTCTTTATTAATCATCATATTAAAATCCACTAACTTTCACTCTTCCTATATAATATCATTATACTAATCATTACAAACCTCCCAATTATTACAAACCTATCAACTAAATACCTTCATAAATTTATTTTAGTCCAATTCTATCCTTGGATGCCACTGTCCTCCAACCAAACGCAACCTGATTGAAGGAAGGAGAGGGTTTCACCCACAAAAGGTTCCATCTCATGTGCCATTTCCCTACGTTGACCAATCACACATACCTGTACTCCGATACCCAAGATGGCTTCCTATGATGGTACCTATATATTTAATAGAATGTCATATTGGAGTTTAAACGTTAAGATAAAAAAAAATCTAGGTTACCAAGTATTCCTTACTTGTTAACCTTAAAAGGAACAACGATTATCCATTTTGGCACACTAAATGATAGGTTTCTTTGGATTCGATGGGATAAGATTGGGGTGAAGACCACATAGATGGAGAGATGGTTGGAGAGAGGAGTGCACTTTTGAGGGAAGTACGAGAGGAATCGAGCTGTTTAAAGATGTTTATATGGTTCTATTATTGAGGGATTCACATCTTAGAAAGAGATTTAGCCCACAAATATTTTATATGGAATGGAGGATACAAGTTGCTCTTTCCTTAACCTCATCTTTGGTGTTCTCGGAGGAGCTTTCTTCTTCCTCCATTGAAAGGTTTCTTTTACCTTCAATGCATTAGTGGGAAGAGAGGTAACACTATTACAATATACAATCTTTATTCAACAACTAAGGTCTACTCTTAGTGTTGGTTTACGTGAAGGGATATCTCATTCGAGTAACATATATCCTTTTGTTTACATGGGAGGATATCCCTTCACTCGTTAACATTGGTTAAGGTCTCTTAACATCGGATATGCCAACTCATAATAGAAAAATGATTATCCCCCAATTTAGGGGATAATCCCCCATTTACTTATTTACTTGAAGAGTTAAAATACTTATTCCCCATACTTTGTATATACTAACCCGTGTTTGTTAATCGTTCATGTAAATATTAACAAGGAAAATCTTCTCTTCTCAAGTGAACACAAAAAGGAGTGATCCTTGATTTCATTTTACTAACTCAAGTTAGTTAACACTCGATGTAAACTAACCCTTGAGATTAAAAGGAGGATCTTGTCGTGACTAATAACTCTCTCTAGCTTCATCCTATCCCTATCTACACATTCTTACCCTTAGAAAAAGTGTTGTAGGAGGCTTAGTTACCCTAAAATAGAAAAGTCTAGCCATGCAAGGGTAGTTGTCATCCTCTTAAATCACTACAGGAGGTTAGAAGAAGAAGCTGAATGAAAAAGAAAGTTAAAAATAATAAGTTACGACTTTTTATTATTTTTATAGAAGTATCCAATGTCAAAATATGATGTGAATGGACATAGGTGGAAGGGGTTTAGAACATTTATACACTTGTCCTCTTTGTTTTATATTTTTGTAAATTATTCTATTGATTTTTATTTTTTTTCTTATTATCTAAATATAACATTCTATTCCAAAAATACTCAAAAGGAGTATACTCGTACATCGCTCACGCTTGAGCATTATTTGGTCGCTCAGACCAAAGCACAACTTATCTGACAAATAAGAGCCATCTTATCCATAAAACTCCAAAATATTAATGCAACGGTACGAATACCCAAAATCACTTCCGTCTTTCTAGGGTTTCTCGCGCGCATCACCTTGCCATCGGTCGCTCCTTCCCCGGCGAGAGAAAAGGGCCAACAGCATCACCTCGATCTCGATCGCCTCCCCCAATGGCGGGTGGGAATTTCATGGGGAGGGTCATCTCTTACATCGTCAACGAGGTGCTCGTCGAAGGCCTCGCCAACAAGTTAGTTCGCCCTAAAATCCTCGTCTTTATCGATTCCTTTAGGCATTAAAAACCCTAAAGATGACTACTTTTTGCGAAAACACACCCAAAGATCATTTTTTTCGGCAATTGCTTCAGCAGTAATGACATTATTGCGTCAATATATGCGAAATACCCCTAATACATCCCATGTATCACGCCAAGATGCCTTAATGGTGAAATGCTTGACCCATGGGACTCAAAATCTCGTGCCGAGGAGTGTGGAGAACTTTACTTAGATCGATGTGAATTCCTTCACAATGGTTCTGAATTTCGGTTCGTGAGATTTAAAATTTATTTGCATAAATTTTAAAGTTTGGTTGCCGTTGTTGTTTGGGTGGATAGGGATTATGCTGGAGATTCAGCTGATGGAGACCTTCAGGGAGTTGAGGGAGGAGGATGATATGGTGGAGTAAAGAAGAGGAGAGTTGGGGTAACAGGGGAAGCGCAAGCTTTCGTATACTTCACACTGTAGGTTCTTCTTCTTCAATTGCATCCTTTGTATTAGAAGAGAAGCCATGGCCCATGGGGGTTGGGATGTAAGCTCCGTGATGCAAAGTGGCAAAGGACAAGTAGTATTTGCTATAAAAGCCGAGAAGTGGGTGGGTATCCTGCATATGAGAAGAGTGTAATGGAGAAAGTCAGTGCCAAAATAGGATTTGGTTGGGCAAGAGTGTCCAAATCTGCTATGTATTTGACACATGTCTGCCGTAATGCTGCAACTATGCCGAATGCATTTATCATCATTGAAGTATAAATAAGGGTACGGATTAATAGTGACTAAATTCCTTCTATGCTTCGACACGAGGAACCAATGCAAATATGATCAACATCTCCACTCGAACTATAGGCTATAGGTCTTCTAACTTCATTTGGGCCATGGTGACCAATGCTTCTAACATCATAGAAGCAATGTTGTAGAAAAAGAGGATTTGTTGCAAATTGCAATGTATCGATGGGGGAACTAACAATAGAAAGTTGTGAAAATTTTGTGGAAATAGATATTTTAGGTGCAATAGGAAGGAACATTGTCACTAGGGTGGGTAAACCCTTGTAGATATTAGGTGCCCATATATAAGGAGTTGAATTACCCAGGCTCCAGGGCCCAAGAGGTGGGAGATTAGGTTTCCTTGGAGCTCAAGAAATGGTACAGATAGTCCCACAAGTTCTGAATTTGCCATTAGCTATTTACACAGAGGGAGGGGGTAATTAATCAATCAATGAAGTGGAAGAAGTGCTCTCTGAACCGAACTTTAACATATGCGTGAAGGCTAACGACCTTAAAGAACCAATGCCAACTAACTCTCGAGCTAACATTACCCTCCCCTTGATAAGACCTTGTCCACATGGTCTGTCATATGGTTCTATTCCCCAAATGAGTTATAAAGTTGGACCTAGTACAATTGAAACTTGGGCATGTAACAAGACATATGCTAAGCCTAACAAGATTGAATGCGGAAATACATGGTTGTCATCAAGGTTTTAAAAAATGCGAGGCAGTTTGACTTCATTGAGGTGAGGCGTAACCTCGAGGCGGTCGTAATGTAAACCTTAGGTTTTGGATAGAAAATAAGAAAAAATAACATAAATATATACTTGCTAAGTAATAATAATGAAAAAAAGAGTAAAATATGCACATCCATGTCATTTTTACTCTATCTCAACATTTAAAGAGTAAAACTAGATAAGAAATGACATTTAAATAAAAGGTAAACTTCCAAACATTATACATTATAGAAAATTAGAAATTAAATTTATCAAAACTCCCAAATAAGTTGAAAGTTTAGATGATGAGAATTATCACAAGTAAACCAAATAAATATAATGAATTATATTGACTTTATCCATTATCTATAAAAAATCCAATTGTTATGACTCAAATTATAAGTAATGAATCTAATAACTAATCTCATAACTCATAAGTCATCATCTGCAAACATAAAAAACCTAAATGAAACCTAAAAAAAATCATTGACATCTTAGAAAATATGATAAATATATGGTATCTCGATTACTCTCATACTATTAAATAACTCATTAACAAACATAACCTAAAAAATCTAAATGAAATCTAAACAAAATCTATAAATAACATATATAATAAAGGAACATACTGTCCTAGCTAGATAACATATATAATAAAATAACCTAAAAAAAGATCTAAATAAAATCTAAACAAAACCTAAACTTACTGCTTAGTAGTGAGACCGTGTGGAGATGTGAAGACCGAGCAATGGATTTTAGGTTTTGGAAGAGGGCTTGAATTAGGGCTTTAGAGGGATTTATTCATGAGAAAAGATCATGTGCAAGTCACATAACCATCTAAAAGGGTCTTCAACCGAGGTTATAGCCTTGCCTTCGCTTCAGCGCATCAACACCGCCTCAACCAAGTGAGACGCACACCTCATGTATAGCCTCAGGGTGATTTCCTAGCATCTTGCCTCAAGGCATACGCCTTAAGCGCCTCGAGGCGCACCTTTTAAAACCATGGTTGTCATCCTTCATAAGTGCATGCCTTGGTGTTTCTATTCTCCATTATGGGATGTTTAGTGGCAACGTTTGTCATACACTCCCACCACATCTTGGACTTGCCACTCCACCACCTCTTGGACTTGCCACTTTCACTTGCAGGTTTATAGAGACAAGTTGGAGTTACATCATACTAAAATGCCTTCTTAAGATTGTTCTTATGACATCCCTGAAAATAATGCCACTTGTAAACTTAGGAAATTGGGTTATAAAGAATTGAGAATTAGTACTTGATGTCTTGGAGTGGAAGAATTTTGGGTGATTACATTAGATATCCATTGGGTCACACCCTAATAGGTTATCAAGGCTACTTTTTTTCAACTGGCTTGGGTCTAGGCTTTGGTCATTATAATCTTCAAGGGTTTTAGTAACAAGGATTGATGGATATGTAATATGAAGAAGCTTCCTCTTTTAGTGGAGTGTCTACTATTAGAATTGATTCATGGCTGTCAACATTGAAAAGGATGGTTGTTGTTGTCACTTTCTATGCCTTCCAAGCTTTGCTCCTAGTTGCAAAATGACCCGAAAAGCCTTGTATAAAACCACATGAGAAACATATGGATTAAAAGTCATAATGGAGTGTGGGAGAGGGTGGGGGCGCAATGGAGGTGGGCGTGAGAGGGTGGAAAATGGTGATGGGTGGTTTTTGGTGGAGGGTTGCGATCTCAAGGCTATGCCTCGAAAGATGATAGGGATGAAAAAAGATGTTATTTTCTTTCATTATCGTGCTCGGGGACACGTATGCGATTATCGAGATCCTATTGCGTGCGTACGGTGGCGTGGCATTGGGCATCGGCAGTGGAAATGCCCATGTGGGGCTTAGATGATGATGGAGGATTGGAGTGTTGTTCATGATTCAGATCTGCTGTGTCCCCATCGTTGTTGCAGTGTGGTCTCCCTCGTTGCTTTTGCTTTGAGGTGTGCTCAAAGCATCCGGAGACGTTGTTGGTGATAATCCGTCTTTGTCGTTTGTTAAGTTGGCTTTGGAGAGATTTTACACTTGTTCTGAGGGGCTCAAGGTCGCCATGATTGATGATTGAAAGTTATTAGTCCATGGATGCACAACTGGGGACGTTGAGATGTTGCGTTTCCGATCGTTGATCATTGGTGACAATGAGGTGCGATGGCACGACTCGTGTTCTTTTGAAGACTCTTCATGCAAGGCCACTCGCGAGGCAACATGTGAAGCTTAGGCTAGGTGGGATCCCGCTTCACTTTACTACTTTGGAGGTGGTTGAAGCTCTTGTGCTGGGCTTCTCGCAACTAAGGTGTCAACATCTTGGTCTTAGTGTGACAAATTTCTGGTGGATTGGTGCTTCCTTGGAAGTGGTCAACATTGCTGATGTACCTTCCAAGATGCTCCTGTAGCTTGGAGGGTCATCGTGGGTGGTTCGGATCAAGCTCCTTAGGGGGAGGACCTTTGCGGAGGTTGTCTCACACGTGGGTGCTTCGATGCATGCAGCGGTGCCTTGGGATGTAGTGGCAGCATTGGCAGTGGGGAGGGTTGGAGATTTGGTTTTGACGTGGTAGATTTGGGTGCCGAGGGAGCATGTGAGATTCATGGGAGGTTGCGCTTCTTTTGGGGCGAGAGTGGAAGTTTCACATGAGGCAGTTGTTTTGGGAAGGTTGGGCGAAATTGATTTGCATCATTCTTGGGAGAGGTTCATGATTGCTATAAATGGGCCTTTGTATGACGTGGAGCCATTTTTTAAAGTGAAGACCGGTAGACTTCAGGGGGCATCACTTGAGTAGGAGGGACCCAGTTGTGTGTTCGAGTTCGGATCCTCTTTTGGCTTGTGGAGCCCAAATGGTGTGTATGTCTCCTTTTGGCTCTTGTGGTCCAGATGAGGCGATGCGGTTTCATGTGAGGGAGGTGAGGCATGTCGATCTTGTCTCTAGACCATGTGGATGGAGAGCCGACTCTTGGGAATGGGGTGATCACTGCATAGTTTCACTTGCTAAAGGATGTCGGATGCTGGCGATGGGGGTGATGGTAGATGGCTCTCAACTTGATGGGGTGGTGGACCTGGGGGTCACAATGGGTGCAGAAGTGTTTCGTTAGTCTAGTGACCGCCACTCAACGGAGATGGGGTCCAATAAGGGACCAATGGTTGGCCTCAGTGGCGATGGGGTTGTTGTAGTGTCTCCCCAACTTGAGTTGGCCCCGAATTCAGTAGAGATGAATGTAGCTTTAGAATTCGGCATGACTAGGGAATGTGGTCTTCATGTCAATGCATTTGGGGTGCACGAACATCAAGCGGTAGCTAGGAGAGCTTGTGGTAGTGACTCAACAAGGTCTTTGAGGGGTTGACAACTTGTTCTTCTTAGACATGAATTTATTTATAATTCCTTCTATGGGAGGAAGAATTTGAGGAAGCAGAGGTGGCTTGTCATTGTTGACTTAGTTGCTTTAGAGGAGATTTAGGTTGGTTGAGGAGACGATGGCGGCTGTGGTGGGAGCAAGGAGATCGCCATCTTTTGGGAATCAAGGGGCTTCTTTACCTGCTCATGGTTTGGATTTTAATGTGGAATGTTATAGGACTACATGATGCCACATGTAGAGCCTCTCTATAGAGGCACCTACAAGAGTGGAGGGCTAATTTTTGCTTCACTTCAGGAGACCCATTTGGAGTCGGTTGATGACTAAATGAATGTCGAGATTGGTGGTGGCCTTCTCACCTTTACTCTTGCTCTAGATATCGTTGGGAGGTCAGGGGGTATTCTAGTGATTTGGAGTGGTGATCTTTTCGAACTTATGGATTCTTTGATTGGTAGATGGCTTGTGACGGGGTTGTTTGCTAGAAAGTTATATGGTCTTTGTTGGGAATAAAGCTAGCCACATGGCAACCAGCAGATCACATAGCAAGTGCCACGTGGCAGTATCTCAGGGCCCACAGGGGTCGGCAGTTCATGGTTCAAAGGGACCAATTTTGGTGCTTTGTTTAGATGCCATTTTTAGTAAAGTTGCTTTTAGCAAAATATGTTGGGATTTGTTTTGATTAGAGATAAGATATTTTCTTATTAGAGATATGATCTTTTGTTTCCAATTGTAGGGATATGTTCTCTCTATAAAAAGAGAGTTCCCTTATATTCTATTTTGAGCAATAATAATATTTCCAACACATCTCAAGGTTCCTCTCCTCTCTCTTTTCTCTCTTCCAACCGGCCTCCTTGTAGATGCCCAGATCAGACGTCTACTGCTATTGCTTGTGCTCTCTCTCCCTGACCATGCGTGGATAGTCTCTCACGTGGATTATTTTCCCACGCACAAGAAGCCTCCATGCTCCATAATGCATCAATCTTAACATGGTATCAAAGCCTCTGGTCTAGGTTCCATTGTGCGTGTGGGTGTTTGACTGTACGATTGGTCCTTCGCACATCCAAGAAGTCCTCGACAAATCCAACGCCTTATGCGGAGAAGGAAGACTAGAAAAAGATGACGGAATTAACCACGACGGTTGGAGACGCCACGCTTGGTCTCGGAAAAAGCAAGGTGATTGTCTCCGGGACAATCATCAAGCTAAGTGGCGCTTCCAACTACATCTTGTGGGCTTGCGTCTTCAAGATCTTCGTTGAGGCCAGGGGAAACTGAGTATTCTCCTTGAGTAGGCACCAGACTTCAAGGATGATAAGAAGAAGAAATTTGAGATGGAGAACTACGTCGTCATGAACTGGCTCATGAATTTGATGGATCGTTCATAGCCTCGAATATCGTTTGCAAAAAGAGCGCATTTGAGATTTGGACAGCCCTCGAGAAGAGGTATGCCTGAACCTTAAACAACGCCTGCACCACTGATCTCTACACCCATATCTGGACATTCAATCAAGGAGATCTTTTCTTGACAAAATACTACAAGAAGATGGAAGCGTTATTTGAGGAATTGGAAATCTATGAGCCTCTTTGTTGCAACAAGCAGGGGGAGACACAGGCGGTTTAGCAATTTGCCAAGTTTTTATCGGAATTGCATTCTCGTTATTGAGTCTCCCGCGATCAGATTTTTGCTTTAGAAGGGAAGATGGATCTTGAGACCATCTTCTGCCGTCTCCTCAAGATGGAGATCCTTGAGGGGGAAGATACGCCAAGAGGCGAGAGTTCTACACTTGCTATTTCAGAAGCAGGTGTGGGGCAAGGTCGAGGGCGTGGACCTGGCCGCGTTTACCTGAAGTGCCAACATTGTGGACGTAACAATCATCCACAAGATAAGTGTTGGGAGAAGTTTGGAAGGCCACCACGTAGGGCTACTAGACTTCACGCGTGGACTCCTTAACTCAAGAAGACCTTGAGAAGCTGCGTGCTCTT
Organism: Thalassia testudinum; assembly: GCA_037157565.1. NCBI lineage: Eukaryota > Viridiplantae > Streptophyta > Magnoliopsida > Alismatales > Hydrocharitaceae > Thalassia > Thalassia testudinum. The sequence continues at coordinate 44,691,953 of JAZHRO010000030.1, forward strand.
CTGAGGGAAGACAAGTCCACGATGAACGTCGCGACAACTACTCAGGTTGCCACAGAAGTAATGATTCCGGAGGTCGTAAGAGGATTCACCATTGACTTGTCGAAAGAGAAGATTGAGAGTTTGGCTCTCGAAGAAGATGAATGGTGGGGCGTCTAATCTCACAAGTGGAAGATTAAGTCGTCAGCTTTGCGGCCTTTTACTTGAGGGGGAGTGTTGGGAATAAAGCTAGCCACGTGGTAGGATGTCAGGGCCCATAGTGGTCGGCAGTTCATGGTCTAAAGGGACCAATTTTGGTGCTTTGTTTAGATATTATTTTTAGTAAAGATGTTTTTAGGAAATATGTTTTTTGAAACGGTGAAAGGGTGGTTATCCCTTAAATAACCACCCAGAGAAGTATATTAATAGATAAATAGTCAAAGTACAAGCACCATCTTACAATTATGCACCCCAACTCGACATAAGACAACGCAGAGGTCATAAAATTCTCTACATAAGGACGTTGCCCTCTAAAAAGTATCGCATTTCTTCCTAACCAGATAGGTCAGAGAACTGCCAACAACCGTGCCTTCTCCTCCTTGTCCAAAACGAGTTGGTTGCCCCCCCCGCAAGCTTCCACACCTGAATGACGTCCAGAAGTTGTCAAGAGAGTCGACTGCCCACCACCTCTCTCTAATCCGCCCCGAAACCCATGAAGCGATGGGACAAGTGCAAAACAGATGGTGTATGTCTTCATCATGCTGAGAGCAGAGCGGGTAAGATTTATCAGCTGCTTGGTCCCATCTAGATCTCCACACCTTCGTCATCAGCCGCCCCCTCCTCAAAAGCCATATGAAGATCTTCACCTTCAAGGGGTAGGAGGCTTCCCACACCCGCCTGCAGTCCTTAACGAGGTCGATGTCCACCATCATCGGTCCCCCAAGCCTCCTGTAAGTGTCTCGAATAGAGAAGTCACCCTCCTTCCATCCAAAACCATCCACCCCTTCCTCGGGCTGAAAACTCTCCAACTTCGACAGGAGCTCCTACAACTGCAAGATCCTCTCATTCGACAAGTTCCCCCTAAAACATAGGGCTCCAACATCCATCCCAAACTTCCGCCACTGTAGCTTCCCTGTCACTCTCCAAAGTCGCCAACCTGGGATAACAATTAGCCAAGGAAGCGTGGCTTGTCCATTCATCTGTCAAAAATTTGAAGGTTGTGCCTGACCCAAGGACCGGTGTAAAGAAAGAGCGAACCAGGGGCACCACCATAGAAAGCCCCCTGATAAAGTGGGGGCACCTTGAGGTGGAGACATCAGCAAGTCCCAACCAAGCGATCCCCCATAGCAAGAGCGCAGAATCCTCCCCACCAAGCAGTTCTCATTTCCAAGCAACCTCGCAATCCACTTGGTCAGAAAACTGTCATTCATCCTCTCCACCCTTTTGACTCCCAAGCCCCCCTCCTTGGTTGGTTTGCAAACCTCTTCTCACGCTACAAGCTTTGCCCCTCCCCCAGTCGCTTCGTAGTTGGTCTAGAAAAAAGACCTCATAAGACCCACAACCTTCCTCTCAATTTGCCTCGGCATCTTCACCACATAAGCAAAATAGGAGGGCATAGCAACCGGCACCGCTTTGAGAAGCACTAACTTTCCCCCTCTAGACAGCAACTTGGACGCCCAACCTGTTAAGCGATCCTCCATCCTCTCCAGCAACGGGACCCAATCCTACATAGATATGTTGTTGTCTGTCAAAGGCAATCCCAGATACGATATAGGCAAGGTGCCTCTCTCCGTCCCGAGTTGTAGAGCAGTAGTCGTGGCCTCCTCGACAGAATGGGATGAAGGATGACTTTGAAAAATAAATCTATAGACTTGAAGTCTCACCAAATAACTCAAAAAGAATACGGACTTGCCTTGCCTCTACCTCAGCCCCCTCCACAAAGAGAAGAGTGTCATTCGCATACTGTAGCACCAACACGGCCTCCTCATCATCCATTGAGAAGCTTCTCATCAGACTCGCTTCACAGGCTCTACCTGAGGCCCTTGCCAACACATTTGCTACCAAAACAAAGAGCATAGGTGCCAGAGGACAACCTTGTCTAACTCCCCTTCTTGGCTATATCTAATCACCTGCCGGATTCCCATTGATGAGGATCGAGGAGGAGGTAGTCGTGACACATTGCTTCATCCATCTAATTCAGAGTGGCGGGAAACCTCTCTTCGTCATTGGCAGCGCACAAGAAGGACCAATGTACCGAGTCATAGGCCTTTCTAAAATTCACCTTCCAATGGAACGCCATCTTCCTCTCCCGCTTCCAATGTGCTAAAATCTCAATGGCTACGACATATCCATCTATTATGCTCCTCCCTGGCACACACCTGGGACACTACCCCATCAATCAACTCCTGCAGTCTATTCGTTAGAACCTTTGTCACAATCAAGTATACTGCGTTAGAGAGAGCAATGGGTCTATAATTGTCAATCACCTCCACCCCCTCCTTCTTAGGCAGAAAAACAAATAAATCTTGTTCAGTTTATTGAAACCACTGTTTCCATCTCTGAACTCATCAAGAACCAGCAACACATCGTCCTTCAGTAGACTCCAAAACTCCCTGAAGAAGATTGGAAAACCATCCGGACTCGGGGACCTGTCAAAATTCAACCCCCAAACCACCTTGCGAAACTTGTCTTTCGTGAATGGCACAACCAGCCCCTCAGCCTCCTCAGAACTCACAGTCGGGACACCTGAATCGCACCACCTCCACCTCCCTTGGCTCCTCTTCCCTATAAAGTCATTAAAGAAACTAGTTGTCGCCCTCCTCATCGCATCCCTACCGGTCACCTCCACCCCACCCACTACCATCTTATCAATCCAGTTTTTTCTGCATCTCGTTGAGGCCGCCATATGAAAAAATTGGGTGTTGTTGGAATCACCCTCCCTAATCCATTTTTACCTCGACCTGGTCCTCCATTCTACCTCCACGTTCCTGTCTTCCTTCTGAAGCACCTTCACGTGACTTGCTCTTGGCCACCCCCTCCTTCGCCATATGACGGCCCTGGTCCTCCATCGCATCCAGCCTCTGGGTCTTCCTAGCGCCTCATCTTTCCTCCTATTTCATTCCTGCTTCAACTGTTTCCTATACTCCTTGAGGATAACTCTGAGGTCCTAGAGCTTTGATTGCAGCCTCACCGTTGCCGAGCTAGTCGGGTTCAAATTCCTCCATCTGTCTTCAACCATACTCCTGAACTCGTCATCCAACAGCCACACCCTGTCAACTTTGAAATGCATACCAAAGCTAGAGCCTTCACTGGACTCCCATAGCAATGACGTGTGATCCGGGAACGGTCTCTCCAACGCACGAGCCCTTCCCAAGGGGAAAACCTCCGCCAACTCTACGGAGGCAAAGAAACGATTCAGCTTGGACAACAAACCTCCCAAACTCCTCCAAGTGTAAGCACAGGAGTTGGGAGGCACCTCCACCAGGCCATGTGTTGCAACGAAACTTGCAAACTCCTCAGAACCTCGGTCCCACCCACGTTGTTCTCCCGCCCTCTCACACTCATTGCTTTCCGACTACTCTTCTAGGAAAATATGTTGGGATTTATTTTGATTAGAGATAATATCTTTCCAAATGAGATAAGATCTTTCCTTATTAGAGATATGATCTTTTGTTTCCAATTGTAGGGATATGTTCTCTCTATAAAAAGAGTCTTCTCTTGTATTCTATTTTGGGCAATAATAATTTTTCCGACACAACTCAAGGCTCCTCTCCTCTCGCTTTTTTCTCTCTTCCAACCGGCCTCCCTGCAGACACCCAGATTGACGTCTAGGCCGGATGTCTTAAAACAGCAGCAACCGACTGCTGCTATTGCCTGCGCTCTCCCTCCCTGACCACATGTGGATAGTCTCTCACGTGGACTATTTTTCCCTGTACAAGGAACTTCCATGCTCCATATTATGTCAATCTTGACAGTGTCAAATTCAGCTTGCAATTGCTAATCTGGAAAGTTGATATTTCTTTGGTATATCATTGGTTTCAGGCATTCTTCCAATTTAGGTTTCTATTACTTTTCTGTCATTATTTGTGTTGCTTGTCATTCACGTGAACTACGAAGTATATTTTGAATTATATCCTGAATTCTTTGTTTTGTTGTTTCATTCTAAGCAATCTGATAGTACAACACGTAATTACGAATTCCATTTTACATGGACTGACTTTATTGTTTATTTCAATCTCAGCCCTACATTTCAGAGATTTGCAGTGAGAACTTCAAAGACCATAGAACAGGTTACTTCTAAAGGTAATTTTTTTTCTGTTGCATTTTTTTTGAATAAATCTCTACTATTGGTTCTATTACAACAACAACCAAGTATTTTCCTACATTAAGTGGAGTCAACTACATACATTCGTTATTTTTCTTCACTAATCTATTTTGAGTCATTTCTGGTAACTCAGCAAAATCTGTGCAGTTTACTATGAAGTGGAATAGCATCCTTGAGGGCTTTATTTTTTGGGGTACAAATTTGAGAGAAATCTTAGATTTGGTTGGTGGATCTTTGTGAATTATCCTCCACTTTTAAACAAAATGGTCTAAGACGGAACGATGGGTGAACAAGACGCTAGACCTGGAATAAAGTTCTATGAAAAGGTGTGTTATTGGCCTCCCAAGTAAGTCCTAAAAAAGTTGCATTTGATTTCTTAATCAGATATAACGTATATATTTAATGATAGGAGAATAGGTGTGATTTAACCTCCATTCTGGCGTTGCAACGATCGAGAAAAAATGCAGAATTGAAATAGGGAATAAGTGCCCTTTCCCTTGTTCTGCAAGGGTTTGCAAACACGAAAGAACAAGAAATAGGGAATGTTAGTGGTGCTGGGATATAAAATTACCAGAACAAGATCCAACGACAGTCAAGATTAGTGGGATTTGATCTTTATCTCATTCCGATCTCACAACCATATACCATTATAGCCTTGTGTGTGTGCTGCTCGACGCAAAGTCACATTTCCAGATCACTGTTTCCTTTCTATGGTTACTACTGTTCTGACGAGGTGAATGAATCTTCTATGCAGTGGAACAAGCAAAACAAGAGTTAAAAGAGCAGATCAAAGACATGGGAAAGAATCAATGATGTACTGATACTCCTTGCAGAAATCATTCAGACTTCTGATGGGTACCAGTTTTGGTTTTCTGCTGCTAACAATTGTCTCCACTTTTCAGTTCTATCGCCATTGCATCTGGCTCCTCGTGGTATCTGGACAGTGTACAGTTTTCGTAGTAGTGGGCGCTGGAGGATCAGACTTGTTCCCAAGCTTAATTGTAGAATAAGACTCAAAGCTGAGCTATTGCTATTTGCTCAGAACTGTCGGTTCTCTTTCCAGGGTTCCTGAATGGAGCTTTGTGGATGGTTTGTATGGTTTTAGAACACTAGCTTAGGTCTTGTGCTCTGAGCAGTTAAAACCGTTAAAATCTTTGGAAAACGGAGCGGTGATAATTCCAAGACATTTTAAGGGTAAGTTGTATTGAAATATATATGTTTATAGGTTTTGTTTCTATTAATTGCAGAGGCGTGATGCTGTGGCCTACCAAACTAAGTTGGTAGCCTGGTTTTTTTATTATTATTCTATAGTTAGGATTTGAATCCTGGTTGTTTGAATGAAGGTTATTTTTTCATGGTAGACCATCTAAGTGATTCTAATCGGATTGTATTTTATGTAAAGCCATTCAGAATATAAGGATCAAGTAGAATTTAGCGGCATTTTATTTGTTGCGGTTTGTTTTTTAGGTCGTTAAACAATGTGGTCACTGAAGCCCAAATTAATCATGCGCATATTTCCTATAAGACGTTTTACATAGATGCCCCTCTTGTCTTTACAAATTATGCATATACCTTGTGTTTTCAATATGCTGATCACCGGCCACCAATGAGTTGGGCGTTTTAAGTTTCTTCATTGACATCTGAAGGTCTTGGGATCAAATTTCATGTACAACATGTTTACCCTTTCAAAAATATTTACGTCACCCCAGAAACGTGTCCTGGTTAAATTAGGACATCTTTTTGTTCCACATCTCAAAGCTCATCTAATGATGGAGATTTGATTGAATAAAAAAATTGTTGGTTGAGGTATGGCGATTCTCTGAAAAGATGTAATCGATTGCCAAATTCAGATTTTGTAGTCATGTTCTTTATATGTGTTCATTCTGGTTTCTAACCTATGAAATTCTAAAAGTTCAAAACCATACCATTTGCACATGAATATGTGAAGATTGTAGGCAAGAGACAACAACGGACGACAAGGAAAAAATAAATGAAGAAAAAAAAAGTAATTACACGGAAAAGTGACAGAAGAAACATGCCTTCACCACTAAGGTAACCAGTGACCACGAGGATTCAACAAAGAAAATTAGCTAAGCTCTCCGCGTCTTAGAATATTAAATAATGTAATTAATATAGGGTAATTGTTTGTGAACTAATAATTTAATACAACCCGGTCTCATCACTATTTCTGTAATTGTTTGTGCAATAGTTGCTAATATTGGGCACCTAAAAAATTAATAATATTTTTAACTCCTAAGGATAATCCGGAAAAAATAGATCTCCAGACTTATAAATTAACAATATTTTCTATAAATATTGTAGTCATGTTTGTTAGGTTGTGTTTTGTAGGGGAATAGTGTTATATCAGGATAAAATAAGAATAAAATAAGTGTAGAAGGTGTTTGGTTGGTAGGATTGTAATGATTGATGGTATTGTTAATGATTGGTACGTTGTTTTTATGAGAGATGAAAAAAAATTAGTGGATTTTTATGTAATGATAGGTTGAGTGTTTTTTTAAGTATAATAATTTGTAGTTATTAGAATAGTAGATAGTGTTATTTGATTTAGTGGGTTTTAATGTGATTATTTTTTATGAATAATTTTATTTTCAACAAAAAATAGGAAAAAGAAAGAACATGGAAAAATTATGAATAAAAAGTCTGACATTTGTAAGTACAATTAGTATAACACTTCTAATCTTGTATATGCATAAGTCCATGACATTTGTAAGTACGGTTGGTATAACACTTTTAATCTTGTATATGCATAAGTCTTATGTCATAAGTTGTATATACACACACACATATATATATATATATATAAAATTAAGTGTTTAGAGTAAGTTATTGTTTATATAAGATTATTAAATAAATTTTGGAACGTTTTTATCATAACTTAATGTATATTAATGCAAGTAACTATAGATATCTATCTATATGTACATAATTAAATGAAATACTATATATACATATTAAGTCACGTAACATGAAGTATATAATACATGTAATTTAATTTAAATATATATTTACAGATGGTGGTTAAGTTATTAACTTAATGAAGTAATTTGTTAAATTAACTGAGGAAAAATTTACAACATAAGTTAAAATGAAATATAATGCATATTTGTTTAGAATTCTTAAAAGTATATTTAACTTATTAAATTTATATTTATACTATATTATAGTATTAATTAATTATTTATATATATAACTAACTTGGAGGTGCATTTCATTATAAATAATATAAAATTAAGTTTCTAAAATACATTAAAAATGTATATTAAATAATTTCTTATATAGAATAACTCCTTACCGGTGGCAAGGCATGAAAATTACCTATTAATTTAATTATCTTACATGTACTATAAATTATAAATTTAAGTAATATTTTACATATGTATTTATATATTTATTATATAGATCATAGTATCCGCAAACTAATTGAAATATGTTAATACATTAAATAATTAAGTTAATAAGGTATAAGGTAGTTTCGTAATTTAAAATGAAATAAATTTGTAAATGAAGTTATTAATGGAATAATTTCTATTGTATATTTGGATTATATTATTTTAAGTAATTTAAACTAATATAAGTATATTTATATTATATTATATTATTTATACATACGTTATGTGTAAATTGTAATTTTCTACTTGTATGGGGTGAGATCGGTGTGACGAAAAAAATATGGAATTAAAATATAATAATCTCACAAATAGACAATCACACAATATACACAAAGATTTTTAGGTTGAAACTGTTACGACCCGATTCCCGAATCCCTACGAGACATGCGAATCGGACCGACTCGACTGTTCCTCGTGGGAAAGATTTTGATTGTAGTCTTTTCCGAAGAGTAGAAGTAACAGGTGGTGCTCTCCTGGCCGAGAGAGTCTCCCGTGGTGGTCTTACCCGCTGTCAACCACCCCAAGGTCGCTGACAGACGTAACGGTGACTACGGCACGCGCGATAAACGTACAGGTAGTTACCCCGCACTGGCACGCAGTCAGTCGTGTCCGTTAACGTGTGCACCCAAAGCACAGCATGGAACCAGTATAGGGTAGAGCCCTCTCAGTAACAGGGGTCTAGCCCCTCCACAATAACCAAACAGGGGACTCGCCCCTCCATAGTCCGCGCACCCTCGCCTGACTACCTTGGTTTGCCTAGTGGGCCTAACAAGTCGGTGTAGGACGGCTAGCTGAACCCCGGGCCCCGTGGGGTGGCTACCTCTCTCCCTACACTAGCAGCTCTCTCCGGTACTGTGTACGCGAGGGCCAGAAAGTCGGTGCAAAGTGGCCAAACTCACCTCGGTCTCAACCTGAGGGCGGCAAGCTCCCCTCTACACTAAGAGGTAACATGTGCTTCCCTTGGTACCACGTACCCAAGAGACAACACACTTTCCCATTCACTTTTCCAGTTCCATTCCATTTATTTTGCAGGAACTCTACTCCTAATTCCCTGTAGGGTTCATGCTCATGTCTCTCAAGCCAAGCCATACTAGGTTTCATCATTTCAGGTTTATTCGCATATAGCACGTGTTTCCAATGTTCAAACTTTCTTTTCTAATACATATACATGCAACTCGTATTTAATTTCAAACAACAGGAATTTCATGTAGCAGTTACTAACAACAGTACTCTACATTTCACAGGCAACTGTTATCCAGTTACAGGCAGTTATTATTCCATTTACTCATTTCAAGACTGCATTTCAGGCATTTAATACAATCGTTCCAGTGTTTCTAGTCCTACGATTCATGCCATACCTTAGGATCTATCATTAATCTAGTTTTTAGGTCCTAGGATTCATGCCATACCCTAGGATGTATCATTTAATCTAGTTTTCAGGTCCTAGGATTCATGTCATACCCTAGGATCAATCATTCAATCTAGTTTTTAGGTCCTAGGATTAATGCAATACCCTAAGATCTATCATTTATTTCAAATACGCATTTATGCTTGTAATTAACTAAGGGAAGCCACTCTACCTGCAAAATCGGGAGTAATGGGGGCGAGATCGGTAGGTCCACGTACCTCCGCAACCCCCAAATCCGCAACAGAACGTGATCCTAACACAAGGATCAACCACAAGAAACCACTCAAAACAGGATAAAAGTATTTCAAAAAAGTAGAGGAACTTATTCTGAGAACGGAATCTTAAACGTGAAAATCGAACTTCGAACGGACCCTAAACGGGTAAAAAACGACAACTCTGACTCAAATCAAATGTCTGGAACATCTTCCAGATGTCTTAAAAGGAGTCCAGATCCATACCTCACTCTGTGCTGCTCCTCAGACGTCCAGGGATCGTGTTGAACCGTCTGGACCAAGTTCCGCACGTCCAACCGCCTCTCCGGACGTCTGGAGACGCTCTCCGCCGTTTGGTGACTCGCCCAGATGTCTGGATAGCGTGGGAGGGCGTGTCCTGCGCCTTCTCGAAGCGAATCCTCCTCAGATTTGCGATCGTATGCACGCAAAAATTAACTTCCCAGACGTCTGGACGCCTTCCTAGACGTCTAGAAATTAATTTTTACGTGCGTACGATCGCGAGTCTGAGGATGATTCTCTTCGGGAAGGCGCAGGACACGCCGTCCCACGCGATCCAGACGTCTGGGCGAGTCACCAGACGGCGGAGAGAGTCTCCAGACTTTCGGAGAGGTGGTCGGACGTCTGGAACTAGGTCCAGGCGGTTCAACACGATCCCTGGACGTCTGAGGAGCAGCACAGAGTGAGGTATGGATCTGGACTCCTTTTAAGACATCTGGAAGATGTTCCAGACATTTGATTTGAGTCAGAGTTGTCATTTTTGACCCGTTTAGGGTCCGTTCGATGTCCGATTTTCACGTTTAAGATTCCGTTCTGAGAATAAGTTCCTCTACTTTTTTGAAATACTTTTATCCTGTTCTGAGTGGTTTCTTGTGGTTGATTCTTGTGTTAGGATCACGTTCTGTTGCGGATTTGGGGGTTTCGAAGGCACGTGGACCTACCGATCACGCCCCCATTACTCCCGATTTTGCGGGTAGAGTGGCTTCTCTTAGTTAATTGTAAACATAAATGCATATTTGAAATAAATGATAGATCCTAGGGTATGGCATGAATCCTATGACCTGAAAACTAGATTGAATGATGGATCCTAAGGTATGGCATGAATCATAGGACCTGAAAACTAGATTAAATGATATATCCTAGGGTATGACATGAATCCTAGGACCTAAAAACTAGATTGAATGATAGATCCTAAGGTATGGCATGAATCGTAGGACTAGAAACACTGGAACGATTGTATTAAATGCCTGAAATGCAGTCTTGAAATGAGTAGATGGAATAATAACTGCCTGTAACTGGATAACAGTTACCTGTGAAATGTAGAGTACTGTTGTTAGAACTGCTACATGAAATTCCTGTTGTTTGAAATTAAATATGAGTTGCATGTCTAAATATTAGAAAAGAAAGTTTGAACATTGGAAACACGTGCTATATGCGAATAAACCTGAAATGATGAAACCTAGTATGGCTTGGCCTGAGAGACATGAGCATGAACCCTACGGGGAATTAGGAGTAGAGCTCTTGCAAATAAATGAAATGGAATTGGAAAAGTGAATGGGAAAGTGTGTTGTCTCTTGGGTACGTGGTACCAATGGAAGCACATGTTACCTCTTAGTGTAGAGGGGAGCTTGCCGCCCTCAAGTCGAGACCGGGGTGAGTTTAGCCACTTTGCACCGACTTTCTGGCCCTCGCGTACACAGTACCGGGGAGAGCTGCTAGTGTAGGGAGAGAGGTAGCCACCCCACGGGACCCGGGGTTCAGCTAGCCGTCCTACACCGACTTGTTTGGCCCACTGGGTAAACCAGGGTAGTCAGGAGAGGGTGCGCGAACTGTGGAGGGGCGAGTCCGCTGTTTGGTTACTATGGAGGGGCCAGACCCCTGTTACTGAGAGGGCTCTGCCCTATACTGGTTCCATGCTGTGCTTTGGGTGCACCCGTTAATGGAAACGACTGACCGCGTGGCAGTGCGGGGTAGCTACCCGTACGTTTATCGCACATGCCGTAGTCATCGTTACGTCTGTCAGCGACCTTGGGGTGGTTGACTGAGGGTAGGATCATCACGAGGGACTCTCTCGGCCAGGAGAGCACCACGTGCTACTTCTACTCTTCGGAAAAGACTGCAATCGAGATCGTTCCCACGAGGAACAGTCGAGTCGGTCCGATTCTCGTGTCTCGTAGGGATTCGGGAATCGGGCCGCAACAAGATCGTATCTGAGCAAGGTCATCCTGAGAAGTGAACCAGCTGGCTAGAAAATAACTAATTCACGTGCTTGTAACTAGAGTAGCCACCACAACGTACCTTTCGACATCTGTTCTAGGGTTCCTTCATTGAATGTCGATTAGAATTGACGTCTTTTTCTGTTTTGTGTTCTCGTCTCCTTGTAGGAGATGCCTCGACGAGGAACAGTCGAGATCAAGAAAAAGACCTGATAGTTAAACCAAGGGATGAAAGAAAGAACAATTAGTTGAATAAAGAAAGAAATTGAAAACAACAGCTACCTGCCCACCTTTACTGTTTCTATTAGTTAGCTAATTGCCACTCTACTCAGCGTTTCGCTGATGTGTTGTACTTACCACCTTTTTCGGCTCCAGGTGATGAGCAGCCAGAGCCTACGGCTGCAGAGGGTGCTGGGCCCAGGAGAGCCCAGTAATTGTACTTTTGTTGTACCCCGTTTTCTGTAGTTGTGAGTATTTTGTTACACTTTTGTACTCTTTTATTGTAAACTTCATATTCTGTACCTGTTTAAAATTCTCTACTGTTGTGGTGGTGTGTACTGTAGTAGTTTAATTCTTTATTACTGTACTTTTGTTACTGTTAGTTGCTTGTATGGTGAATGTGGTTTATTTTACTGCTTTTTGGTTACTTTCTCATTGGACGACTGGGTCTTTGGATCAGTCGAGTTGGCTCGATTCTCGTCTCCTGTAGGGAATTCGGGAATTGGGTCGTAATAGAAACCCAAATCGGGTGAAAACTACCACCTAACCCTCTCAAGTTAGAATTTTCTGATCAACCAAGTTTATCAAATCCACTAAATGAATCACTTAAACCAGGGTGATTCAACCTCAATTACAACCACGCTACAAATGCGAGGGTAGCGTTCCTCAAACCCCTTCTCTTCACGAGAAGGATCTTGTCTCACGAAGGAGACGGGAATTCGCAACGTGAATACCCAACCAAATAACAAAGTAAAAAACAAATAGTCCTATAGAGCCAACAAAAATTTTCTTAAACAAAGCTTTTATAGGAGTTAGGATGCTTCCCTTTGCAAGAAGTGTGTCGACAATGCGGATGCGTGAACCACGCAACAGACCTTTATCGGTCTCGTAATCGCGGAGGGAGAGCGGGTGCGCAACATGAATCAAGCTCTCTAGGTGTAGAACTAAGCTTGGAGATCAAGAGCTTTCTTCTATGTGATCTTCTTCTTTTAGACATTAAAGAGTGGAAAGTATCTAGCTTGGATGTGTCTTGGTGTGTGTTTGAGTGGTAAAGGTTCTCGTCAATTTATAAAGGCTTTAGGAAGGCTTTGGAAGGCCTCGGAAGGCTTCCATAGCCGTTGGGTGTGAGCTCCAAGAAAATCAGGCCGAAATCAAGGTTAATCATTACACTGACAGGGTTGTCAAACGTCTGATCCTGGCATCGGACGTCTGGAAAAATAGTTTAAGATGTCTGGGAACAAGGTCAGACGTCTGATTTTAGGCAGGTTTCCTTGCTGACTTGAATCAGATCTAAACATGATTCTAGTAAATTGTCATCAAACGACATATAGGACGTCTGGAGTGATGTATGGATGTCTGGAAACCTACTTTTTTGCGAGAATGGATTTCCAAGAGTTTGCAACAGCCATAAAATCTCTGAGAAGAGATTTTGGGTCAGCCGAGGCAAAATGGTCATGTATCAGACGTTTGGTGTCCTCTACGGACGTCTGATACAAGCTAACAGCCATTTCCTTCAGTGTTTACTAAGGCAACCAACGGTCCACTAATTTGACGTCTAGCAAAAAGATCAGATGTCTGGACTAAGGTCTGGACGTCTGATTTCATCAGATAGAACTAACTAAGTCCAGCCTAAACATAATTGGATGTCTGAGTCAGCAGTCCGACGTCTTAAAATTATTTATCAGACATCTGATTTTCAGATTAGACATTTGAAAAGGCTGTTTTAACGCTAGTTTGGTTTTCTAAGTTCTTTACATAAAACCTAAGTATCTTAGGTTTGTGCAGGTGTTCCTAGGACTACTGTAAGGGTTTTTTGAGGCTCTTTAACACGAATCTAAGTAATAAAATAAAGAGCAACAAAAGAAACAAAAGTACATAAAGTACAAGGAAAGGAAATCTATCATATTCTTCATCTCCGTCCTTCATCAAGCCATCGCTCCTCGCGAAGCTCATCTGTTCTCCGTCAAGCTCCTCCAATCCGCCATGGATGCGAGCTCGAATTCCGTCTAACCACGTCTCCATTTGCAATTAACCTGAAATTTAAGACTTCAAGTGCAAATGTTAAATGACACGTGTTTTGTTTTCATCAAAATAAATGATCGCGGTGCTCTAGCACCAACAATCTCCCCCTTTTTTATGATGCCAAAATCATAAATAATAATGTAAAAAATCCTCCCCCTTTTTGACATTATCAAAAAGGTTTAATTGATTTTAAATTACCTATAACTCCCCCTTAAAACATGCTCTTCTATTTTTTCTTTTTTTTTAAACAAGAGTAATGTCCTCCCCTTTTTTTGTAATAAGAAGATAGCTATTATTTTTTCTCCCCATTACTAAAGGAACTATAGCTAACTTACATCTCCCCCTTAATAATTGAGAATTAACTCATAATTTAAACTCCTCCTATCTATATGCTAATGATAAAGAGATAGGGTAAAGGGTTTTACCTCACCTACCATGGCCAATAAAATGGCCCAAATGGAGGCGGTGGATGCCATATCGGATGGGGCTCACATCCGTAGCATGTAGGCCCTGGCATTGGCGCCGGTCTCCAGTTTGGCGGTCGACGTGCGGTGAGTTATTCGGTTGTTCATCGTCTCGTCGGTCTTCTCATTCTCCTTCTTGCTCTACTCCTTGGTTCTCCCAACTCAAGTTGACCGGCCTTGAGCTTGTAGATCCAGTCCTTTGTGTTATAGTCACCGTTGAAACCTGCAAAATAAGATTCCAAATCTTTCTTCGGTATCCAAGTGCGCTTGGATCCGGATTTGTTAGTGGGTCTTCTTGACGGAGATCCCTTCTCAACCTTAGGGCTATACAAAGTTTCTACTTTGTTGATTAATTTGTTATAATTTTTCCCAAGACATGCAATTTCTTTTTGCATAATATTCATCTTAGTCTTTAGATCAGAAATTTCTAACTTTAGACTAACATTTTCTTCAATTAATTTAGTATTTTCATTGATTAAATTTTTATTTTCTAATAGAAAGTTATTATCCTTATGACTAGTTTCTAGATCATTGAGTTATTTTTCTAACCTATCATTTTCGTTTTTAAGAAAACTAAGGTTCTTTTTAACATTTTTATTTTCTATTTTAAGTGATTTACTAAGTTCAAATAGCTCATCAAAAGCATCTTGTAAATCGGATTGTACCTCATTGTCAGAGTTGTTGCTGTCGCTATCACTTCCTTTGGCCATGAAACCAAAGCAAGCGATTTCTTCCTCGGGGTTCTGCTCTTCTTTTTCTTCTGAGCTTGAGTCGTCCCAAGTTGCTTGGAACGCCTTCTTCTTAGACTTCTTCTCTTTTTCCTTCTTTTTAAGAAGTGAGCATTCTGGCTATAGATGCCCTTTCTCGTTGCAGTGGTAGCAACGTCTCGGACTTTCCTTCTTCTCCTTTTCTTTCTTTGATTCCCTACAAAACTTGGAAAACTTTTTAAGTAAAATCTTAACGTCTTCGTCGTCGGAACTTACCTCGCTATCCGACGCAACTCTAAATGCAAGGGTCTTCTTCGGCTTTGGCTCCGGTGTATCCTTCTTGTTATGATTTAGCTTTGTCTCATAGGCCATAAGATTGCCTAGGAGATCTTCCATGTTAAGCTCCTCCACCTCATTTGCTTCCTCAATCGCGGTAACCATCTGCTCCTATTCTGGTCCAAGGGAATGGAGCAGCTTTCCTTGAACTTCTCCCTTGATGAAGGTCTTCCCTAAAGCTTTCAAATTATTTACAATGAGAGTGAACCTAGTGTTCATCTCACTTAAAGATTCGTTAGACTTCATAGAAAAATATTCAAATTCTCGAGAAAGTAAATTTATTTTAGAAGTTTTTACCTTAGAGGTACCTTCGTGAGTTACCTCAAGTGTATGCCAAATCTCGTATGCGGTGGTGCATTGCGAGATTCTATTGAACTCCTTCGGGCTGAGCGCGCAGTAGAGGGCGTTCATGGTCTTTGCGTTCAAAGCGAGACAGGGTTGTCAGACGTTTAATCCTGGCATCGGACGTCTGGAAAAACAGTTTAAGATGTCTGGGAACAAAGTCAGACGTCTGATTTTAGGCTGATTTCCTTGCTGGCTTGAATCAGATCTAAACATGGTTCTAGTAAATTGTTATCAGACGACATACAGGACGTCTGGAAACCTACTTTTCTGCGAGAATGAATTTCCAAGAGTGTGCAACGGCTATAAAATCTCTGAGAAGAGATTTTGGGTCAGCCGAGGCAAAACGGTCATGTATCAAACGTCCGGTGTCCTCTACGGACGTCTGATACGAGCCAACGGTCATTTCTTTCAGTGTTTAGTAAGGCAGCCAATTGATTTTCTAAGTTCTTTACATAAAACCTAAGTATCTTAGGTTTGTGCAAGTGTTCCTAGGATACTGTAAGGGTTCTTTGAGGCTCTTTAACACGAATCTAAGTAATAAAATAAAGAGCAACAAAAGAAACAAAAGTACATAGAGTACAAGGAAAGGAAATCTATCCTATTCTTCATCTCCTTCCTTCATCACGCCATCGCTTCTCGTGAAGCTCCTCCATTTTCCGTCAAGCTCCTCCAATCTGCTATGGATGCGAGCTCGAACTCCGTCTAACCACATCTCAATATGCAATTAACTTGAAATATAAGACTTCAAGTGCAAATGTTAAATGACACGTGTTTTGTTATCATCAAAATAAACAATCGCAGTGCTCTAGTGCCAACATAAATCACTCTGAAGAATATGTTTAAATGTATATAAAATAAAATAAGACTTTTAAAATACCTAAAAAATATGTACTACATATTATAACATGTATATTTATACTGTATAATGTCAATTTGGTCATTAAGTATGTAATTTGTACGTTAATTTAAGAGATAAACCTATAAATCAATGTGTATAAATACTAAGCCTTGGCTAATTAATTTATATAGCAAGGTTATTTATATAAATTGAGTATATAATTATATAGCCCTATGTAAGGGCTTCATAAATATATAATTTATTTTATAGTTGGATTAAATTATGGCCCTTAATTTGGGAGCCAAAATGAACGAAATCGTGTACAATTGGACAATGGCTGCACTGGACCTTCCGTGGCGATGCTGGCGTGATTTGCGCCACATCGTCGCTCGGCAAATGAGGTGAGTGGAATATGTTGAATTTGTGATGTTTAAAGTGCAATTGTCATAGCGCTGGGCACATACATACACACCATCCGTTCTCGTCTGATACTGTTACGAGTATTTTCGTGCAATGTGTGCGGTGCACTGGGCCGAGGGCCATGCACTGTGCGTGGGCATGTGTGGGCCCATCAATGAGCTGTGAATTGGATAAAATGCACCTACTAATAACTGGGTTGGCCTCTAGTAGAGGTCTGGTCTCACCCAGTAATGGGTGTTGCATATCCCTCAAAAGGACAGCCCGCCAATTAAATCATTTTTGGGTTAAAGAACCGGCTTATTAACCAATCAGTATTGTTAGAGCTAGCTTTAGTGACAAGTATATATGTTACTGTTATAAACGTTACCGTAGACAATAGTTCCTTGCTTATCTTATGCATATAGTTTTTCTTAACGTTGTAACAAGACTTTCAAACATCACTATAGAAACATTATATGTACTGTAAATATTACAAAGTTAAGTTAGTATATGATGAGTTGCGATTCATGATAAGTAAATTGCCTAAATTAAGCTAGAAATCAGGTTAAACACGATAAAATTAACACATAGAAAGGGTTAAGTATGGGAAATAGAGAAAAAGACCTAAAACATTAAGTTTCTGTTAAAAACTCATAATTAGGTCATTAAATGAGATTTTTTTAAAATAAGGTTAAATGGTGATCCAAATGCAAATTGAGCACGCAAATGCGTTTAAAAGTTCAAATTAAAAGTGTAATTAACTTCTCAATTAGTTAATTAAGCTTATATAAAAATTTGATTGCATTTGGACATCATTAGGGTTTAGTTTTATAAGCTTTATACTAAATTGTAGATGTATATATTATACAATAGATATATAATCGGTATAAGTAACTTATGTATATAATATAAAATGTAACTTAAGTATTTAAGATAATTTAAATTATATATAACCTATTTATATATTCAAGTATTAATTATGTTAAGTTATATGTACTATATGCTATCCAAATTAAGAAACTCATATAAGTAAACATATTTATAAATGATGTTGTACATACGTCATTATATGTAGATTATGTACATAAGGAACCCTGTGCCATAATTTAATTGTGTATAGAGAATAAATAATTAATTTATTAATTTTATAGCTAAGTTATTAGATTAAATTAAAATAAATTATTAATTTAAGTTATAACTGAACTAACTTATATTGTACATTTATATTAATGTACTTTAAATAAATTAAGCTGATTTAACTATGTTTATAATGTCTTATATTATTTATACATAATTTATATGTATATTACCCTGAATCCACCTATTTAAATGTAAATAAAATCAAAACAAATGTTTTAAAATACAATAAAAATCTGTATTAAGTAATTTAATATGTATATTAATACTGTACAAGGTCAATTACACCGTCCATTAACTAATTTATTCGTAATTAAGAAATAAAACCTAATAAATAATATAAATAAACCGTAAACTTTGACTAATTTATTTATGTAGTCAATGTAATTAATTTTGTAAATAAATTGTACGATTATGTAGTACTATGTAAATACTTTAATATCATATAATTTAAATTTTAATTATAATAATTCATGGCCCTCAAATCGAGGAACAAAAACTTTAAATCAGACTTGCACGTTAGATTTTAGCGCTGTGAAGCGGCACACATAGCGCCACATCGGAAGAGTCTGCTGCTTTATAGCACCATAAATTGTATTTGTGCTATATGCCCAGCAGTCATTAGGTGTAGGGCACCAAAGCATACCTATACCCCTTTCGAGCATATGTTACGAATATTGATTTGTGATATGTGATTATTGTGTGGTGCAGGCCAGGGACCTGACACTGTGCGTGGGCTTGAATGAGCCAGTATCGAGCATAAATCGAAATTAAGAGGCTAATTGATCAATCAGGGTGGCCTCTAGTAGAGGTCTGGTCCCACCTAGTAATGGGTGCTGTGTATCCCTTGAAAATGCCGCCCGCCAACCTAGAACCTAATTTTTGTACTAAATGAGGGGTTAAGTTAGATGAACCAAGAAGGGAATGAGAGAGCCATAACTGAGAGAGAACAAATAAGAAGTAATATGTATGTGTGTATATGTATATGTGTATAGAGTGTATAGCTTTACTGACAGAATAATCCGTCACTATAAATAAAATAAGTCTCACTATGGACCCTAGTTTTTACCTTGGGTTATGTATATAGTTTTTTTTCCTGAGGTTTAGCGATGTTTATATATGTCGCTGTACATACTATATATGTTACTATATATGTTAGTATATTAAGTTAAGTTAGTATAGCATATATTATTATTTACTATTGTATATATATACAAGTATTGTTATTATAAGTTATAAGTATATTATGTGTCATTCACGTGCGAGGCCATACTACAATATTCACCATTGAAATAAGCGTAAATGGGAAGAAAGGAAGAAGAGACTGCAATTCGTAGTGGTGAAGATAATAATACATTTTATGCGTAACATTTACCGTAAAATAAGTTCGTAGAAGACATTCGGTAATGCTAGTAGGAGGATATATTGAAAGAAGAAATCTACGATAACATCTTCATTATAAAACCAACGACAGTCAACATGACGATAACTTCCATGCATAGAAGCTTCTTAATAAGTTTTCTGACTTTCAATATATCAGTATGACATGCCATGATCTCTTGCCTCAACGAAGTGAAATGTGTGTCATAGTTTCCCTTGGTTTTTGTCTTCCGACGTGACATGTAAGGTTATTTTGGCACATCGACCCACACGAAGAATTTGCATACTCCAAGCCTACAAGTATAAAATTGTTGTCCCTTACTCCGTTCTTTTGAAGATGTCCTCAAAACAGCAGGGACTTCTCAATGGCAATTGCACCCCCTCCTACTACATGAAGAAGATGATTCGTCCATAATCGTCTGTATAATTATGAAATATGTAATCGTTTTAGAAGTCCTTTATCGGGAATGACAAAACAAACTTTACAATTGTCGTAGTTACAGTAATATGAATTATTGTATAAGATGAGTGATCGGAGACATAACTTTGAAGTATTACATATACTTATAAATTTGAACTACTCCATCAAAAAGCGTAGGGAAATCCTTGTCCCATAAACCAACAATACTGATAATCGATGCATATTTAATAATGGAATGAATGTTGAAGTACTTATTTTATTGGATTGTTATGTTAGATTTATTATGTTAGTAACTTTTTCATTTACTCATGCATCAAGGTTCTGTGTTTGAAGGAATATGTAAACTTCATCATCCTAAACCCGTCATGTTACAATATTGAGGGCCATAATATGTAAACTTCATCATCCTAAATCCATCGCGTTACATAAAAGGAAGATAATATTAACGACATTAGAAAACAATGATTGCCCATTTGAGGACTTCCAAAACTTGTATGTTTTCAAACAAGCCAACCTACTTATCTACGTTGCCATGCAGTTGGGTTTGTACAGTAATCATTCCACATGCCCTTCGCAATCCTCTCACAGTGAGAATCTCCTCGTGCGAGAGCTGCACAGGTGAAAGATTGACGTGGTGGCTCATCACCTTGGTTAGTACCATTCCATCTACGAGTCCTAACAGGGGTGATTCAGGGGAACCATCTGTCTGTACCGTATGTCCTAATGAAGTTGTGAATAATGCATGTGGCATGACTAACATCTCTCTATATAGGCAAAGAGTACTCTCTCATGCGTTAGACATTCAAACATTTTCTTCCAAACACCGAAAGTTCGCTCCACACATCCTCGCAGGACCGCGTGACGATGATTGAATAACTCCTTGTAATTATCAGCTAAACCACCCCTAACTCGCCACGTAGAGAGGTGGTAAGTGGTCCGTCTATCCGGGGCAATGAACTCATCAGTGTTTGCATACCCGCAATCAACTAGGTAACGATAACCTTCTGGAACGGAGAAGGTACTCGACTCCAACGCAAAACAGAGGACCGTCATATCACTAGCTGAACCCTCATACCCGGCAACGACGTACGTGAATAGGAGGTTGAAGTCAACCGTAGCCATAACATTTTGTGATAACTAAAGATGACGGTTGCAATATCTAGTATGCTCAGATCTGGAGACACAGGCTCTCACGTGACAACCGTCAATGGCTCCAATTACTCCCTGCACACATGTTACGACTCTGTAAACGGACATTCAGTTTTCTTTCCAAACATTATATTTCTCATATTCAATTAAAGGGGGCTAACCTCGAAGTATGGGTAATACTTATGGTTGGAGGATATGTAATCTACGGTACAATTGGGTGGCAGATGTATGATCATTGGGTCGATGCATAAGATGGTGTCGAGAACAGATCTAATATGATGACTTATTGTTTTTCTTGAGTGCTAGAATCTCTCCTGAAGATCACGATTTGGCATTGCACGACCAAAGGCATACAAGAAGATGCATACTTGCTCAATAGTTCTCATATGTATTGTCTCCCGTAACCCACCATGAATCTCCAACAATTGCACAAATGACTTCAGAGCGTCGGGATGCATCCAAAAGGTTTGATACAATTGAATCTCATGACCATCCATCATCTCAGTAATCCACACATGACCTCACATCGAAGTAGTGTGAATCCGTCTTGGAGTTCTACGTTGTGGTTGCCCCTCATTCCTTTCATAGTCTTCTTCCTCTTGTTGCAATAATTCAGCGAAATATTGCAAGTTTCGTGAAACTATAAAAAAGTGGATTCACGAGTAAAGATACCTTTGCCTGTAGTCCATTCTAAAGGATGAGAACCAATATTCAAATTTCAGCAACTTATACTTAAGCCTAAAAAAAATGAAAAACGCCATAATTCGTAATTCTTGCAATGCAATGATAACTTGAGAAGATTACAACATACAAACTGAGAAATAGTGTTTTACAACCTATAGTGATAGCATGATTCAAGAGAACGATACATTAAAAACAAAGGGCAAAATAGATATCAAAACATCGATAGAGTCATTGTCATTGATGGCTATCTCATATTGGATGTGTCAACTATCACTTGAAGTTCCGCAATTGAAATTCCAACCAATTGTCTCTCTGGTAATTCGGTAGGTCCAGCATGCCCAGGAATGTGTATCTCTTTGGGGCATCCTCGAATAAAGTCAAAAGAGCGAAGAACTTGGACGGGTCAAGGTTAGGTTGAATTCTGTGAAGGGCAACGATGGCCTCCCCAATTCCACCAAGAGGGTCCACAGGGGCATGACACTTTTCAACCAACTCTTGTGTAGCTTCAGTAAGCTGCCTACCCCATGTTCCACCATCAGAACTTCCTCATTACGACTTTTCTTCCCCTCATCGGCACTGGCAGATTTACCTGACCTGTCTTGGGGGCATAAGTGCATAACCTACACCTCACCGTCCTCGTCGTTGTCACCCAAGTTTGTCACAACTTGCTTCCACTTTTGCCTCGCAGATGAGGCTTCACCTCGACTAGATTGACCGGCGCAAGATGTGTATGTTGGCCTGTGCACTGAAAATGGTGCACTTGTCCTACCACGATTGGTTCCCACTGCTAGATCACCGGAGGCAGTATCACGACCTCTGAGCTCATGAATCTCATCGTAGTACTTGAAGGGATTGTTTCGAAACTTTCTATACCTCTCATCAATCTAAATGTAGCAATTATTTATTAGACACATTAGTTGCGTCATATTTTCCAGAAATTGGATGTGGAATAAGACCTTATTTATGAGATTAGTTACCTCATTCCAAGCATCGACATAAGGTGGAATAGGTTGACGAGAATTGGCATCATTTCCCCAACCACTCTTGGATATCAGTTGGTAGAACTCGGCGTAATACTTCTTCATTGTCTTCCACTTGTTCTGGATTTGCACCCGACCCAAATTCAACTCCCATATCGAGTTGAACTTAAGGTTTATGCTATCCCACCCTTGACTAATAAAAGTCCCACCAACAAATTCCCTTTGAGTCTCCTTTGTCTCCTTCATTATGAGAAGGAGAACCCTAGTTGCACTTGAGGTCCAGTACCAGTGGGAACCTAGATCATTTGTGATTACATCATCTGGGTTTTCACTTTCAAGGTTGTTCACCCCTTCAGTGGCACCGCGAGGGACGTCACTTCCAGTGGTTTGAAACCCCGCATATGATTGTTCAGGGCGAGGATTTCCGGGTAGAGATGTTCCAAAGAAATCCTCGTCAGGGAAATCATCTAAGTGGAGGTTGTTGCAGTCTATTGCACTGTCTTTCCAGGAATGAGTTAGAAGTAAATCAAATTATTCTATATTCAGATGATATCGTGTTAGCAATTAACTTGTAATATATATATAACGTTATTTGTTAGACGACATTTACCTATAATGGTATTCTTGTAAACCTATCGGGGTTGAGGATAGTCTTAACCATTCCTTAACAAAGTCAATTCTTAACCTATTACAATATCAATTTGAATCGACTACTATTATATCATTTACATGAATAGTACATTTCTATGACTGTTAACATAGGCAATACTATATGTTTTTTATATCGTTGCTAAAATTTTCCTGATTTCTCCTTTACAAGAAACATATAAAATCATACATATGATTGCGTACAACACGAAGGGATGTTGTTCACGTCAAAGTATTATAGGTTTTGCTTTGTAATCCTCTTCTACCCTATAATCATATTATGAGGTGATGATTGAAAGAAGACAATGAATATCGCATACACAATATCTACCATAATACATACCACTCATATATACATGGCATACATGTAATAGATGTCTAGTTACAAAATTTATTCATTAATTTCCTATAGACATGATCATATAGGATTACACGTGGACTTTATCATGACGAAAATATAAACTTCACGAAAAAAAATATATTATGGTATGAATATATATTTATAATTTTCCAATTCGATATTAATGTACTTACCTACTTTTATATATATACAAAAAATTACAATCATTTCAATTTCCTTCTTCAATTATTACAAAGTTAACTCCACATAAAATTTTGGTTATCTATCATATCTTTACGAAATAACATTCACTTCGTCTCTATTGATTTTTAAAATTGAACTACCAAACGTAGATCATCTCGTGCATACATATTACGTAAATCATCACATCATATTGGATATAGAACGAAACTACGAGTATCCCCAGCAAAACACAATGCGGGAGAAGGAAGATCTCGTTGAAACATATTCAATCCCACGATTTTCCATTTTCAAAGATATAATACATGAAATTCATGAAAGGCTAGTAGAGGCACACATCTTTTCCATATTCTTTACTTGAAATAGGTCATTTACTGGTGAAGTAATTAAAAAATTTTTGAACGTACGAAGTGCTTGCCAATACCACCCTACTAATCAATTATCGCCTCATCATTACAGTATCACATCTTCATATACTACGAAGCTTCTTTCATCACAATGTTTCATTATTTTCAATATGCATTTTATGTTTACTTAAACATATCCAATAATCATACATGTCAAGAACACGAAAACCAACCCCCAAAGGATCCCTGACAGTAATGGCCTGGTTTTAAAACAACCTTTTGCTCATCTTCTTTCGATTCGGAGAAAGATAGGAATTTAACTTCCCTAAGCTTGTACAAACAATTGGTATTTACGAAAGCAACCTTTAAAGATTGATTCCATTAACATTGAAGCCGTTATCTTAAAATTTTTTTTCTTGATGATCCATCTCTCAAAACAAATATCTTATCCTTTCATTATGTCCTATAATCCAACTTACTAATATCATTACACATTCACTGCCTTTACGCAACACACAATGTCATTATTTCAATCCCAACAACATCTATTCCCTCTATCAACGTTTAGTTCAAGTAAATACAACATCATTATTATGAAAATGAAATCAGCTCAACCATCTAACATACCATTCTGTCTGTATAAAATGACCAGATGTAAAAAAAAAAAAGCAAAGAATGCAGGTTTTCCCATGTCAAATCAAAATCACTTGCAAAACCATTCCAACATAAAAACACATCACGAAGAAAGTTGAACTTCCCACATATTAAAACAAGAAAATAAATTCCCCATCAAAGCTTTCCAAGAAACAAACATAGTAGTCTACATTAATAAGGATGAGTTCAGAGTGATAGGGAAGGAAATGAAAAACTTACGATAACTAGTACTTGCCCGAAAATTAAAACATATTGTTACAGATCCCATTACCATTACAATCACAAGCACTATCTAAACTTACATCCTAATCACGAAATAGGAACTCCTAGATTTCATTTCACATAGGTGGGGGGATGGGGCTTTTATACCTGCTCCTGCCCAAATACGGAGGAGATAAGAGGATCTGTAGAGCGGCGACGTGGAGTCGGAGAGCCACGTGAAGGAGGCGGCGGTGCTAAGCAACCTGTCGTCGGCGTACTACTGCTTGACTATGTACCCATACACCAATCGGAACGACGCTTTATCTATCTAATGGGATTTCCTCTCCTGACACGGGCATCATCTCCACCACTCAAGCAGCATATAAAGAGAGCGATGGGGTAGTCAAGTTGCGACGTGAACAGCGACATCGACGAAGGGGCGTTTGTCTCCTCGTCGGGACTGATGGCATCACGAGATGTGCCACTGTTCCTTCGCCTCTTCCTGATCGGTGCTGGAGATGGATGCCCTTCAACCACGTCAGGACAAAATGCTCCGGTCTTCAATGGTGAGGATGAAAGCGACTCGTGAACGCATTTGCAGGGAGAGGCAAAAGGCGTGAAGAAGAAAAAGGACCGAAGAAGAAAAAGCAGTGGAGAAGAAAAACGAGCAATGGGTAGATTCTCTCTCCTCCGCAGCTTTTCCAAAGCCATCCGCGGATTCAACCTCATCCACAGTACTCCTGCCACATTCTGACCTCGCATTTACCCCGCCTAGTATCCACCACTGCCCCTCCCCAATCCTGATCTTAACCCACCTCTTATTCCCTATTCCATCTCCTAACCCTGTGCCAAACGCAACCTTAGTTTCTCAGGTCTATCTTATTAATCCCTAATTCTAGAACTTACGATTTTCTATAGTATATTGTCGCTCATCATTTTCGTTTCAAGATTTAAAGTATGCAATTATAGTATTTTTTAGTTAAAAAAAGAGTGCTATTGCCTTGATAATTTATTTTCTTTTACCCAATAAGATTTTTAGTGTCACACCATCCTAAAATTTAATAATGTATTATTTTCTCAAGTGAACTTTTATACGAGGGGTAAATGGATTATTAAGATAGAGGCACTTTTTAAAGTGAAGTGTTAAAATTTTGAATTATTTACTATATTATTCATTATCTTAATTGATTTTTCGTGGTCAAATGATTTCTAGATGATAATAATAGTGTTCCTTGTAATTCAACCTAATCTTCGAGTGGATCTGACTAATGTCACACCAAATGCAATGCCAATGATGTTGCGATCAATCCTCCCTTGGTACATAAAGATTATTAAGGTATGGAAGCATTGTATTTTGATATGAGAAAAGGCAATCAAATGCTTGTATTATTCGAAGTTAATTAATGATAAGGGGAATTCATAGATTTAAGATGCAATTAACAAAAGTTAGAGGTGATATGATTTCTTATCCTAAAATTCCTTTAGAAATTGAATTGCAAATGAAGAAGAAAAATGGGAGATGTACTCTTTCATATACCCAGAACTATACCCAAATGACGTGTCAGCCACGATGTTGCTAATTTGGCATCTCGTCAGCTGCGCGTAGCATCCCTACTGGCATCCCACAGTAGCGACTGTCGTAAGCTGTTGTGCCTCCTTGCTATGAGCTCTACAGTCCACACAGCCTTTGTCTTACTGCCATGCATTCTTGCATGTAAGTGTTTGGTTGGTGTGCTTGCATGGATTCCCTTTTTGGCTACATTGCTATAATTGTGAAAGGGTTAAGTCTTCTTCTCACGTCTTTCGATGTAATAGAGCATTATTCTTGAAGAGAACCTCTTCATAAATGTCTCATTCTAATGCACCCTTATGTAGATGAATTGGGCATTGCTTCATGAAGGTATCTTCAAAATTTTTGTATGAACATCGTGCATTCAGCTTCCTCCAATCATGATCAACTTTGCTCTCTTCTTCCTCTTTTTCAACTTCCTCTTCATAATCCTCATCCTCCTCCCAGCCCTCCTTTCTCCTTCTATTACCTCTTTTTTTGACGCTTGTTTTCGACCTGCCTTGAGCATCTTCATGAGTAACATCATCGATTCCAATAGCATCAGACGTGCTGCCAACGGCACCATTGAAAACCTTTCCTCCACTTCCACCTCTAACTGACATCTTCACAGTAGCTAGAAATGGTTTGCAAATTATCTTAAGTCTCCTCTTGCTGCCACCCTACCTGAATCTCTTTTTTAGTACCTTATCCTCTCCTTCAGCAGTTGCTCTCCCTCCAGTTCGTTTTCCTTCCTCTTCTTTTTCTTCTTCCTTTTCCTAATAGGGTCAGATGGAACTTCATCTTTTATCTCCTTCACTAACCCTTTGCTCTTTTTCTTCTTCTTATGTGTAATTTTAAAGTGTTGCTCCTCAGACATTAACACCTCCCCTCCTTCTATATCATCAATGCTTACTACAATATAGTCAATTATATTCGAAAGATTCCATCATGTTCATTAATTTACCATAGGTAAAAAATATAGTATATAACAAAAAAATATGGAAAATCCTTACAAAACCCTAAATCAACAATAACAGTTCTTAATAGCTTATACCTGAACGTCCTGGTACTCTACAATGATGTTTGTTGTGATGATCATCAGTTTCTTCAATGTCGCCAGCATAAATGTCATCTTCCTCCAACACCACAAACTCCTTGCTCGGCGAATCGTAATAACCTTCATCAGTTGACAAAGCCCCCTCCTCTCGCCCTTCTTGTTCAACCTCAGGTGACGACCTCGATTCCATTATGCCCTCCTCTTTCGTGGTTTCCTCAATATTGCCAGTAGCAATCTGATTTGCCGCAGGCATGATTGCCGTTGCTTGGCGAATCACACTCCCCTTCATCAGATGTAGAATCCCCCTCCTTCGGTCGATCGGAGTCTTCGACCTCAGATGCCGCCACTGATTCTATTATCCCACCTGCTTTACGGCTTCTTCAATGACTCCAGTAGCAATCACATCTGCTGACGACATGATGGGCACATTGCTCGGTGGATTGCACTTTCCTTCATCAGATGTAGAAGCCCCCTGCTTCGGCCGATCGACATTTTCTACCTCAGATGACGCCTTTGATTCCATTAACCCCCCCTGCTCTGTGATATCACCCCTCTCAAACCTTGCCTCACAGTCCCGGTTTATGATTGTTGCAACTTCAGCCTCAACAACCCCTACGTCGATTTCGTCCTCTGTGCTTGCATGCTCATTCCTTCCCTCCATTGGAGACGTGCTTCTCGAGGGGAGGTGCTTTTCATGGAAACCTAATGTCCTACCATATAGAAGCAACAAATTAGGCTTTCCAAATCAAGGTTTCAGAGATAAGATTTGGGTTTTGACCTCTGCCAACAACTTACCCTCAACATTTGCACTTAATGACCTTATTGAACCTTCTCGCTCCTTCTCTGCTTGCTTCATCTTTCTTCTCGATTGACGTGCCTGCCATTCGTCCACTTTGCTAAGAAAGGTACCTTGCCTTTGGGTAAAGGGCTCTCTCCTTCAGATAGCGTACCTCATTTAGCATTAAATGAGGTCTTCCATTGCGGTTTATTTAGTAACCACATGTATGTGCAGTTACACCACTTTATCACACCTTTCCATTTTCCTATTACACAACAACTCTCTGCATTTGAATTTCAAACTCCCAACCAACATTGCCCCACGATTACCAAACCAATTTAAATGTATGCGCCATTTATCAAGGGGGGAATAAATCCCCGTTGTAATGACATTGGCACTATACATTAGTGTCGCAAGCATCAGACCTTTCAATGCTAATGCCGCCAGCACTTTAACAAATACACATTTTTTTCTCCATTGTAGGTATCCCCATTATATCACCAATTCGACTTTCATGTAATGCATCCTTTATATTTACGTGAGTTTGCCATCCTAAACGTACTCCATCATTTAGGGAACATTTACTCCATTACAATGTTCATCAAGTATTGCACAAGTATCAATGCTATCAACATTAATAATGAATTACATATTAATGCCAAAAGCATTTCAAACATAAATCGTCGTCGTGCATTTTTTGCCAACAGCATCATACTGAAAGTACACTTTCTCGTCCAGATCCACATGCAACATTATATGACAATACCATCTACTTTCATTACATTTACGTAAATATTATAATACAAAAAAGATGGGTTCTCCAAACCTTCCATGTTTAGTGCTTCCACCACTAAGCCTAGGAAAAGTGCCCCCTTTTGATAGAATATCACACTCGTACTAAAAATCATTTCATAGTGGCTCCTACTACATTTAAAATGCATTACAAAAAGTTAGAAACACATATGACCCAATGCATCCCAGAATGCAATGATCTGCCAAAGGCATTATATAGCCAAGGTCATATGCTAAAGGCATCAACAACATCACTGGCTATATGCTAGTGGCAGACCAGCAGAGACTGATCCAGCGGTTGCTCCACCAGTAGTTGCCGATGCCTGTGTGGATTTGCAATGAGAAGGTGGGGAGCTATCCTCCACCAAGTCCTCGCTATTGTTGTGCATTTATATGAACATCTGCCTTTTGAAGTTCCTTAACTCCAACTTTGCAGCACGGTTGGTGAGGTAATCGTTTCTATCCTTCATGTTGCTAATTTTAACTTGCAGGTCTTTTTTCTCCGCCATTAACTCCATCAACAACTCTAATGCATTTCCAAGCATTTTCAACATTGCCTTCACTGCAGCTTAAGCAGGTTCAGTGTCTCCGGAAAGTAGCTCACGGCAATCTCATAGCCACATAACTAACAAACAAAACTTTATATAAGTCATTGCTATACGTTAAAAAAAAATAAATAACTAAGACAATGTTATCGGACGCTTGATCGAGTTTGTCCCCGGCAGCGGCGCCAAAATGTTAAACAGCACTCGATCGGGGTTTTGAAGATGAAGGATGTTGCGTCGTAGTATAGGGGATCAAGCATTGAAAACAAATAAGAGATTTTATTACTCGAAAACCTAAGTATCCGAGGTCAAACACAGGGAGCAAATGGAATTTATTCACTAATCTCAATAATGTAATTTGAACACTTAAATCTATTCAAACTCTAATTTAGAAGATAATGCAAGAGTTTATGAATTAAAATGTAGCAAAATAGAAGAGATTAAATCAGATGTAAAAATAGTTGATTCTTCCTCTCTTCTCTTTCTCTTCTTCCTTTCCTGTCTTTGGTTCTTCTCTTTCTTCTTTCTTGCCTTAGCTCCCTCAGCCCTTGCCTTAGTCTTGCCTTCTCTACCTTTCTTCCTCTTCTTCTGTTCTTTGGCTTATGATTTCCTTCCTTTCCTCTGCAGATGCTACAATGCTTTCTCTTTTCCCATAGTCTTGACTTCTTCTTTCTACCTTCTACCTTCTCCTTCCTTGCTTTCTCTTTGTGCCTTAGTTGTGCTTCTCTTCTTCAGCTTTTTCCTTAGCTCTTTCTCTACGGCTACAGTGCCTTCTTCATCCTTCCTTGTCTTCCTCAGCTTCTGCTTCCAAGTTCTTCTTCCTTCTTTTCTTCTTCTTTCTTCAGCCTCTGCCTTCTCTGCTGCCACAACTTCCTTCTTCTTCCTTTGGCCTTATCTTCTCTTCTTTTCCTTCTTCTCTCTTCTGCCTCTGCCTTCTCAAGTCCTCAGCTACTTTCCTTAGCTTCTCTGTTTTTCCTTACCTTAGCTCCTCTTCCTTCTCCTTCCTTCCCTGCACAGCACAGAGCAAAACCTACCCCTACCCTCCCCACGTACACTCTCTCTCTGTTTCTCTCTTCAGTTCGCTCTCTCAGAGTCGGGGAATCGGGTCAGGTTCGTATGCCCGGGTCCAGGCGCTCCGTCGTGGGTGTGATGCATTAAGAGTGCGAGGGTTAATCAGGTCGGTCAGCCAGGTCCACGCGGCATAGGTCGCGGACAAGGCGAGTGTGCGTGGGTGAGGGGACCTCACCCCATGTCTTGAGGCGAAGAGCAGAGAACACAAAAACAATAAAAACTACGCACCTCACTGGTGTAGACCCAGATAGGTTGTGTTAATATGGTGATTTAATCGTTGAAATGAGTATAGTGGTTAACCTAAATCGAGCCTAACCATTTTTTTACAAAATTTTTAACCTGGCCTACTTGATTTTATCTTGGCCACTTTTATGCTCAAGGTCGAACTCAGGGAAGCGGGATTAGAGGTAAATAAGTTTCTACGCCCTTCCTACAACGAATATCTTCTGTTCGTTTATTATGTTTTTGGTGTTTTTCTATTTAAGATTTTTTTCTGATAATTTTGTCCTTGAGGTACACCCTCAAAATCAGGTCCTTGGCTTAGAGCCAAATTGTTCTTGGCGTTGAACAAGTTAGGATTCCAAAACTGGTCTTGCTATCTGCAAGACCGAGTACCTGCAAGACAAGGATTATCTTTTCTCTTTTACTATTTTTTTTATCTTTTTAATAGCAAGAAAGAGAAATAGAAAAAAGATAAATATAGTATATATATATAGGGGTGGGGGTGGAGGAGGAAATGGCGTGTAGTACGATGTCGAGTTGATCGTCGTCTAGGAAGACGCAACCAACAGGACGAAGTACCGCGTGGAGTGTAGGATGGATGGGTGGAAGGTGTGTGCGGAGACGCTTTCTGTACGCGGGTATCGGGGAATATCAGCAACTGGTGCAGATATTCCCGCGATATAACGTGTGGTAGGTGATATGAAAAAAAAAAAAAAAAAATATATATATATATATATTATGTATACATAAAAATATATATTTATATGTATATATATAGGGTGGTAATTATATAGGTGTATATGTGGATTTATATATATATAGTAATAAATGTATATAGATATATAGATATGTGATGAGAGCCTCATCATGAACCCTAACTAGCACAATTTAATCTAAATAAGTGTGAAGAAGCTCCTACAAAACCTAAAAAGAAGCTTAACTCAGAGAATTTTGAATTAAAGAATAAGACAAATCATAAGGGGTAAAACTGTAATTTTGCCAATACAGTATGCAAACAGGGTAATCAAGGGTCTAAACACAGGTCAAACAAGCTTAATAAGGAGGGAAGTGGGATGATCTGATCTGAAAAGGGTTATAACAACTTCTAGGAATTATATGACATGCTGTAACCCTAAAGCAAATCAACTTTAATTCACGAGGTTCGAGGTCGGATAAAAATCAACTAAACCCTCTAAAATTCATGGAAAAATGTTCCCTAGGGTTTATAATAATAAATTTGGCTTTTGCAACCTATTTTTACCTAAAATGATAATCATGCCCAATTTATGACCTAATTTGGGTTTTTGTGCAAATTAACCGGTCAAACATGGTCAAAACTAAAATCAAATTTCACCATTAAAATTCTTAGGTTCAAATTAGGCTGGTATAAAAATTTGGGCTAATGAAAAGACCATCTTGACCGACTTTACAAATTGATCCTCTTGAATTACTTTTTTACCCTTATCTTTTGAAACCCTTACACATTGCCCCCTATCTTTCTCGTCGTTCGTTGCAGAACGGTCCTCCCTGCCATTCTGAGTAGCGCCATACCTCCGGCGACCTTGAGTGGAGGATGGCGCCGTGCAGGGCATGGTGCCCGTTCTCAAGAACGAATGGGAGGTTCCCTGCATTGTCCTCTGTCGCAGGGACCCTCTCCTGTGTCCTGCAACCGCCCATGCCTCTTGTGCGAATGCACGACAGGCATGGGTCTCCTTCTCCCGCCATCTCCAACGTGTTCTGCACGTCGTTCCCTCGGGCCGCTCTCCTCGCCAGTGCCTTTATAAGGAGCGGCAGGGGCTACCGTCCATGGCAAGCTACTTCTGGTGGAGAAAAACCCCCTATTTCATCTCCCCTCTCTCCGATCAGAGTGCCATAGCTTCCGACAAACTCTCCTCCGCCTCCTCGTCGCTCTGCTGCCATACCTGCAGTAGAGCCCACTCTGCCCCATCTTCCCACGCCAGGCCACACCAGCTGGCGTCCTCAAATTTCCTCCCCATCGCCGATAACCCCCTCCCGGGCACCTTCGTCCCCAGCGTCGGCAGGTACGCGCCGAGCGCCACCTCCCTCCCTCTTCGTCAATTAAGCAGGTAGAAACCATCCCTTCTCTCTCCCTGTTACTTCCCCCTTCTTAATTTACCATTTTAACCCACCGACCGCCACTGTCCATCACCACCTTTCCCATCTCCGACCGGTCTTCGGCGAGGCGTTCTCGCCACTCCACGCCTCCATCCGCCTCGTCAGCTACCTATTAAGCTCCGCGACATCTCACTGACACCGAATCCGCCCTCCATTCACTTCCTAGTACCTCCAGACCACCCCCCGAACACACCCACTCTCATGCACGCAGAGTACCCTAGGCACACGGCCACAGGCACACTCGCGTCTCGCCGACCCCCGCACCGCCTTCGCCGTCCTGTAACGAAGCTCCCTGCGTTGTCTGATGTGGCCGTGAGGCTATCTTCGTGATTTCAGGTCTCGGCCTCCTCGTCGTGATTGACAGCAGGTTGGAGCTACTTCGTGAGCAGCTCCAGACTTCTTCGGCCCCAGGTGCAGGCCCCAGGCAGCACGGGGCACTTCTGTAGAGACGCCCAGGTTCTCAATTGGGGTCGCGAGCCTTTGCTGCTGCCCCAATTGCGCGAAGCCTTCTCCCGCAGGCACCCGAGATCGGAGGTGGGACCTTAGTCCTACCTCGTAAGTGTGTGGTCTCACGCCCACAGTTAAATTAATTTTGTGATATGAGCCGATTGCCTCCAATACACACGAGGTAAGGTCCATCACCTATCACCGCCCTCGTCCGTGAGCTCACCACACGGATCCGGCGCGATCCGACCCGACCTCCTGTGCACTCCTCGCACACCACCCACGTCGGTGTGCCTGGACCCAGGCGCGCGACCCGACCCAATTACCCAGCTCTGGGAGAGCTTTCCAAAGAGAGATCCAGAGAGAAAGAGACTCGGGGAAGGGGTAGGGTAGGTTTTGCTCTAATGTGTGTGTGCGTGTGCGCAGGAAGGAAGAAAGGAGATGAGGAGCGGCGGCCGAGACTTAGCCATGCAGAAGAAGAAAGGAAGAAAAGAAGCTGAAGGAAAAGAAGAGGAGCCGCACTGATGCGAACCTCATCATGAACCCTAACTAGCATAATTTAATCCAAATAAGTGTGAAAAAGCTCCGACAAAACCTAAAGAGAAGCTTAACTCAGAGAATTCTGAGTTAAAGAACAAAATAAATCATAAGGGGTAAAACTGTAATTTCACCAATGCAGTGTGCAAACAGGGTAATTAAGGGTCCAAACACAGGTCAAACGAGTTTAATAAGGAAGGAAGTGGGATGATCAAATCTGAAAAGGGTTGTAGCAACTTCTAGGAATTAAATGACATTCTGTAACCTTAAAACAAACCCACTTTAATTCATGAGGTTCGAGGTAGGGTAAAAATCAAATAAACCCTCTAAAATTCATGGAAAAATATTCCCTATGGCTTAGAACCTTCAATTTGGCCTTTGCAACCTATTTTGACCTAAAATGAGAACCATGCCCAATTTATGACTTAATTTGGGTTTTTATGCAAATTGATCGATCAAACATGGTCTAACCTAAAATTAAATTTCACCATTAAAATCCTTAGGTCCAAATTAGTCTGGTATAAATATTTGGGCCTAAGATAAGGCCATCTTGACCGACTTTACATGATGATCCTCTTAATTTACTTTCTGGCCCTTATCTTTTGAAACCCTTGCGTTTAGCCCCCTATCTTCTCATCGTTCTTTGCAGAACGGTCCCCCCTGCCATTTCTGCGCAGCACCATACCTCCGGCGACCTTGCGCGGAGGATGGCGCCGCACAGGACAGGGCGTCTGTCCTCAAGAATAAGTGGGGGGTTCCCTGCGTCGTCCTCTATCGCAGAGACCCTCCCCTGTGTCCTGCAACCGCCCATGCCTCTCGTGCGAACATACGAAAGGCATGGGTCTCCTTCTCCGGCCATCTCCGGCGTGCTCTGCATGTCGTTCCCTTGGGCCGCTCTCCTCGCCAACGCCTTTATACGGAGCGGCAAGAGCTACCGTCCATGGCAAGCTACTTCTGGTGGAGAAAAACCCTCTATTTCGTCTCCCCTCTCATCGATCAGAGTGTCCTAGCTTCCGACGATCTCTCCTCCTCCTCCTCATTGCTCTGCTGCCATACCTGCAGTAGAGCCCACTTTGCCCCGTCTTCCCATGCCAAGTCGCACCAGCTGGCGTCCTCAGATCTCCTCCTCGTCGCCAATAACCCCCTCCTGGGCACCTTCGTCCCTAGCACCGGCAGGTATGCGCTGAGCGCCACCTCCCTCCATCTTCGTCAATTAGGCAGGTAGAAACCTTCCCTTCTCTCTCCCTGTTATTTCCCCCTTCTTAATTTACCATTTTAACCCACCAACCGCCACTATCCATCACCACCTTCCCCATCTCCGGCCGCTCTCCGGCGAGGCGTTCTCGCCGCTCCATGCCTCCATCCGCCTCGCCAGCTACCCATTAAGCTCCGCGACATCTCACTGACACCGAATCTGCCCTCCATTCACTTCCTAGCACCTCTAGACCACCCCCCGAACACACCCACTCTCACACACGCAGTGTGCCCTAAGCGCACAGCCACAGGCACGCTCGCGTCTTGTTGACCCCTGCATTGCCTTCGCCGTCCTCTGGCGAAGCTCCCTGCATTGTCTGATGTGGCCGTGAGGCTGTATTCGTGATTTCAGGTCTTAGCCTCCTCGCCTCCATTGACAGCAGGTTGGAGCTGCTTCGCAGGTGATGAGAGCCTCATCATGAGCCATAACTAGCTCATTTTGACCTAATAAAGAAGATAAAAGCTCCTACATAACCTAGAAGAAGGCTTAACTAAAGGAACAAGTGCTCTGAGAAGAAAACATGAAATAAAGGTTAAAACTGCAATTTTACCATTACAGTACATAAACGGGATTTCTCAGAAGCAAAACATAGGTCAAATAGTCCAAAGTGGGTTGAATTAATCAGAAATGGGTTTATGTGCAATCTAAGAATTAAATGACACTTGGTAACCCTAAAACAGACCCGCTTAAATTAACAAGGTTCCAGTCAGAATAAAAATCAAGCAAACCCTCTAAAAATCATAGAAAAACATCCTCTGGGGTTTAGAAAACTTAATTTGGCCTTTGGAACCTAGTTTGACCTAGATTAGGGTCTTAGCTCTTCAATTAACCTAATTTAGGTTTTTACGCAAAATGTCCAGTCAAAAGAGGTCAAACCTAAAATCCAACTTCACCATTGGATTCTTTAGGGCCAAATTAGGTTTGTACCAAAATTTGGACCTAAGGGGAGGCCATCTTGACCTACTTTGCAAGTTAGTACACCCAAATCACAAAGAGGTCCCTATCTTTTGAATATCCTTGCAGAGAGCCCCCTAGGTTCCTCGCCTTCTTTGCAGACCGGTCCTGCCGCCATTGCTAGGGCAGAACCGAACTCCGGCGAGGTTCGGAGAGGGATTGCTCTCTAATCCCTCAGAGATTCCCTCCCAGAAATGGAAGGAGGATTCTCTGAGGAATTCCCTTCCTCATAAAGTCAATTACAATCGTTGGTGTGAACCCAATCTCTCGTGCGAACGCACGAGAGATTTGGGTATCCTAACTCCTTTCCATCTCCGGCGACCAACCTCAGGCAATTACGTGCCCTTCACGCCCTGCACACCAAGTCCAGCACCTATAAAACACCCCTCGGACCCGGCCACTCATCTTGAGCTTGATTTGGCCGAGTTTCCCCCTTCAATTCCTCTCCTCCTGCTCGGCCAAATACCCCAGCTAGCTCCGGCGAGCCCCCCTCCCCTCCCTCTTCGCTCTGCCACAAAACCAGTGGCAGAGTTAGCTTCCTGACCTCCCTCCGCGTCGCGCAGTACCAGCGCACGCCGCCTCAGCCCCGTCGTCGCCGCCGTTCTCCCCCACTGGGCGTCATCTTCTCCGGCGACAGCAAGTACTGCTGTCCGCCTTCTGTCCCCTTTCGTCCTTACAATTAGGTTAGAACTCCTCTCCATCCTATCCTCTCTCTTTTCCCCCTGTTATCTCATCTGATTACCCCTCGACCGACGCTGACCACCCTCATCTTCCACATCACCGACCGAACTCCGGCGAGCCGCCCACACCACTCCGCCACTCCACACGGCTCGCCAACCACCTCGTGAGCTCCGCCTCACCACCAGGAACTCGCTCCACCCCACAACTGCCACTCCAGACCTCCATAACCACCCCCCGAACAACCCACCATCTCCGGCCACAGGTTAACCTAGGCGGGCACGCCTAGGCCGACCGGCAACCTGCAGCATCACCCACCGCCTTCGCCGTGCTACGGCGAAGGTTTCCAACTATTCTAATTGGGCCAATAGGCCGTTCTGTGGAAGTTCAGGTAAACGCTCCGGCCGCCATTAACAGTCGAAGCAGCAGGAAGCTTGGAGCAGCAGCAGGCGTCAGGCTTCCCAGGCGGCAGGTGCAGCAGACTCTCGCAAGTGTTGCGAGGTGACTGAGTTCAGCAAGGATCAGCAGCAGGGCCTTTAGCGTGGGCAATTGCACACGAGAGTCTGCGGGCGCACGCAAAGGAAGGGCGGAACGTTTAGTCCCACATCGTGGAATCTCAAGGCACAGGTATGGTATAAAGGTTTTTTGTGATATACGTTTACTGCCTCGAAAGCACAGGGGTGAGGTCCCTCACTGACCCCACCCGCCTCGTTCGCGGCCTGACCACGCGGACCTGGCGGATCCGACCCGACCTAGACCTACGCACTCCTCGCGCATCACACACCTGCAGGTGCGCCTGGTCCCGGGTACGATCCGACCCGATTGAGACTGTGGCTCTGGTAGAGCGGTTAGAGTGAATTGCTTGAGAGAGAGACACGCGCGGGTAGAGGGAGAAGGGTTAGGTTTTGTTCCCCTGTGCAGGCAGGCTGATTGCAGGAGAAGGACGTGGCCGCTGCAGAAGAAAGGAGAAGCAAGACAAAGAAGAAGAAGAAGGCAACGAAGAAAGGAGAAGCAAGACAGAAGAAGAAGAAAGAAAGAAGTCTTCGCAGGCGAAGGAGGAAAACAGAAAGGTTAGAGGTCTTCGCAGGAGAAGAAGAAGAAGGACAAGGGAAGATTGCAAAGAGATCTGAAAGGCAAAGCAGAAGAAGAAAAAGAGAAAGAAAGATCACATTTAAGACGTCTGATACATAAATCAGACGTCTAATTCTATTTTTTTTACATCTTTCTTAAAAACTCTTTGAATCAATTATATTTGCATTTAACAGTTGTATTCTTGGGTTTTACAAAGTACTGAGTTTGCTCCCTGTGTTCGACCTCGGATACTCTAGTTGTTCGAGTAATAAAATTATTTGTTTAAACGTTTTGTCGGTTCTACTACAACGTAATACGCCTTTAAATCCGCACAGAAACGTTGACAACATTTTGGCGCCGTTGCCGGGGAGCAACGGGCACTTGTAAAGCTTTTGAGTACAACTTTTCTATTTAATATCTGACTTAACTTCTCTTTTGTTGTGTTCAAACAGGGAAAGCAAAACAAAAAGGAAAGAATAGCAACTGCACAACAGACTGGAGCAGGTAATCTCCATAAGCCCTCCCCCTTAACCCTCTCACAATCTAAAAGACAAAAAAAAAAAAAAAAAAGGGAGAAGTCAACTTAGGGCTACCTGTCTTATATTTAGTAACTCATCAAGTTGCCTGATTTTCATTTCAACATATTTTTGTCTGTCATCCAACTAAGGCAACTAGGGCTAAAACTTTCTTGATTGAGCCCTAGGTGCTAAATTCTAAGGCAACTAAATTGGACCCATTAGAGCCAA
This sequence comes from Thalassia testudinum, assembly GCA_037157565.1. Taxonomy (NCBI): domain Eukaryota; kingdom Viridiplantae; phylum Streptophyta; class Magnoliopsida; order Alismatales; family Hydrocharitaceae; genus Thalassia; species Thalassia testudinum. The sequence goes on from JAZHRO010000030.1 coordinate 44,730,824, forward strand.
GTTAGGATTGCAAAGCTAGGGTTTTTAGAGACACATCTTCTCTAAAATAAAGAAACAAACTTTCCAAAAAGAAGTGTGCCTAAACCGTGTTTGAAAATATTTATAAGAGGAACCCTAAGCAAATCAGGCTGATAATTCATTTGAATCATAAAAGGAAGGACCTAAAAGCTCTCAAAGGTGAAGTTGATCCCTCGGGTCAACCAACCTTAATATTAGGTCACTTTTTGCACTCAAAATACTTAAAAGTTCAAGTGGAACATTAAGCACCTTGATCTTAAAATAAAAAAGGTAGACTTAAGAGGTCAAGATCCCCATTCTGGTCTACCTGGAACCGCAGTGACAAGAGAGGTCGGGTGGGGGAAACCCTGTAACCCGTAGGGACGCTCTACCGTGTAGGGGTCTTTGCGGGACTCTCCCTCTCTGGCTGCCCAGGTATTTCTCAGGTGGACGATCTTCTGATCCAGGGGTCCATCTGCCCCGAACCTCTATAGTCACCCAACAATTCTTGGGTGTCTTGATTGGGTCCAGTACCTTCTAATCTCATCACATCTTCCGGTGCATGTTTGGTAGGAGGTCCTTGAGACCACCTTTAAGACCTCCTCTAGAAATTCATTCTCGCCGAGGCCAAGCCTCGACGCCCTTGTTTGTGCAGCAACCCCACCACATAAATCTTTCATCTGATTCAGACCCTGATTCTCCTCCTTCTCCCATCATGGCACAACCCATTGAAGATGAGAATAACCTTGAACACCAACTTCAACGCTTGAACGATCTCTTTCAGAACTTTGTAAACCCACCACAGCGACCTATGATGCGAGATCACTATAATCCCGCTGCGGTGGCAATTGAACCCCGAGTACGAATCCCAATTGGAGGACCCGATTCTGATCTAAAGCCCAATATGATTCATGCCATACCAAAGTTCCATGGGCTTAACTCTGAGGATCCATTCCAACACATTAAACAACTCAAGCATCTGGCCCAGACTTTCGGGTCAGATGTACAAAATCGGGATATCCTACTCATGAAAATGTTTTCGTTCTCCCTCTTGGACAAGGCCGCGCACTGGTATCAGACTCAGACCCGCCCGATCAACACTTGGGAGGAATTACAGTCCGAATTTTTGAAAAAATTCTTCCCTGTTGGCCGGACGAATGCCTTGCGCCACCAGATCACTCATTTCACTCAACAACAGGGAGAACCTCTTCACGAAGCTTGGGATCGATTCCTAGATCTCATGCGAAAATGTCCCCATCACGGAGTTCCTAAGTGGGAACAAGTCCAGTCTTTTTACCAGGGACTCCGTGAGGATATTCGTCTAATCGTCAATGCAACATGTGGAGGAAACATCATGGGCCAACACGAGGACACGGTGTGGGAGATTCTCGAAAACATGTGCGAGAACTCCATAAACAATGACTCCTTGGGCTTATTCGACAGGACGAATGCCCGCGCATCGACGAATCTAAGAGGGACACATGAGACGCAGGACCTGTCCACTTCTGTTGACCTGGAATTGATGGCCAGTCGGTTGGACAAGGTCTCTATCATAGAAAAGAAGGTGGACGAGCTAACTCGACATTTGCAGCAAGCCACCTCTGCACAAAACTCTTTTGCACGACCTCCTCTGGCAAGGGAAACAGTGCAAAACATCTATCACCAACCTGCCAAGGGGATGGGCCCCTATCCACCCCCGTCTACCTCCCAGACCGGAGTGACCTCCGATCCCGTCTACTCGAGTTGGGGGAACTCTGAACCCTCGTATTCTGACTTTCCTGAGGTTTCTCAGAACTGCGAGGACCTCAACGCCATCCAGAACGACCCATACTCCAATACCTACAACCCTGGATGGCGAAATCATCCTAACTTTCAGTGGGCGGGAAACTCTCAAAAACCACCATATCAACCCCGCCCACAAGCTCCTCGTCCATATCAGCCGCCTCAACCTCGGCCCAATCCCACCTACCAATCTGGGCAAAATCAGGATCAACTGACTCTTATCCTTCAAACGCTGGCTGACATTCAAAAAACGAATGCGGCAATGCAAAAACAGCACAAGGACGAGATCACAGAGGTTCGCAACCAACTGGCCCAGATGGCAAATTCTCGCCAACCTGGCACCCTTCCTTCGCAACCTCTGCCCAACCCAAATAATGTGCCGACCCAGAGGCGCATTATGAATCCAAATCCAGGCCACGCACATTTGATTTATCAGGCCCCTGCTACTCCATCACCAGACAGGATGGAGGCTTCTACATCTTATGCAGAATTTCAGCAGCAGCCACCTCTCCTACCTAACCCAAACCAAAGTCAGGCTGGATTAAACTCTGTAACAACACGTAGTGGTAAAACAACACAAGACCCACATTATCTGAACCACTCCAAGCCTGATAATCGCCAAGACCCTAGGGTAGTCATCCAAGATACTACTGTCCCAGATCAAGAACCTGGACCTATCCTAGAGGAACCAGCTAGGATCCCATTTCCTGAGGCCTTGACCAAAGGAAAAAGGACAACCAAACCTGTGGCTCCTGAGGAGGATCTGGTCAAGCTCTTTGAACAGGTCCAAATAAACATCCCATTGATGGATGCAATCCGCCACATACCGGCTTACGCAAGATTCTTGAAAGACATATGTACACCTAAACGTAAGCCGCGAACCAAGGATGGGAATCCGATTGTACTGTCAGAGCAAGCCAGCTCTGTCATCCTGAGCAAACTCCCACCCAAGGCTAAAGACCCAGGAACCCCCTTGATTTCTTGTAAAATTGGTGAAACCCAACTTGATAGAGCCCTACTAGACCTAGGTGCCTCCATAAATTTAATACCTACATCCCTCCTTGACCACCTTGAAGAATCTGAACTTAAACCCACTGAGGTGACATTGCAGTTAGCTGATCGATCCATCAAGTCACCCAAAGGTATACTCGAGGATGTCATTGTTAGGGTACGAGATTTTTATTTCCCAGTGGACTTCATAGTACTGGACATGGATGCACCTAAGAACCCAAGGGACACACCAATCATATTAGGGAGACCCTTTCTGGCCACTGCTAGGGCCAATATAAACTGCGAAGAGGGCCAGATAGAATTAAAATTTGGGAATCAAAATCTGAAGATCGACATTTTCAAAGCCCAACAAGGGATTAATTGCGGGGTTATAGAGGAAATTTGTGATGTCAAAGCCGTGGTTGATGAATTGCACATAGAGGACAACCTGATTATTCCTGATCAACCACTAGAAAGTCAAAAACCGCTAACAGAGGAGTGCGAACACAATCTAGACACACCTATGACTCCTACCATTGCTCCCGATACAAACCCTGAACTACCCGCTGCTGTTGACAATCCTGTCATGGAACTCAAGCCCCTTCCTGAACATCTAAAATATGTCTTTTTGGATTCAAATCAAACGTTTCCTGTGATTATCAATTCTCGACTCACACCTGACCAGGAACTCCGTTTGATTTCTGTTCTCCAGCAACATCGTAGAGCCATTGGATGGACTCTAGATGATTTGACTGGTATAAGCCCTTCATACTGCACGCATCGAATCTATACAGAAGAAGGCTCACGACCTTCAAGAGAAATGCAAAGGCGACTAAACCCTAACCTACAGGAGGTCGTGAAAAAGGAGATCATTAAGTGGTTAGATGCAGGGATCATCTACCCGATCTCCGACAGTCGTTGGGTGAGTCCAACACAAGTGGTACCTAAGAAGGCAGGACTTACCATCATCACGACAGAAACCGGGGAAGTCATTCCTACCCGAATAGCTAATTCGTGGAGAGTCTGCATTGATTACAGAAGACTAAATTCCTCCACGAAGAAGGATCATTTCCCACTACCGTTTATTGATCAGATCCTCGAGAAACTAGCGGGAAATAGATTCTTCTGCTTTCTTGACGGGTACTCCGGTTACAATCAGGTGGCAATCCATCCAGAGGACCAAGAAAAGACCACATTCACCTGCCCCTTCGGGACGTACGCGTTTCGAAGGATGCCATTCGGTCTCTGCAATGCACCTGCAACTTTTCAGCGGTGCATGCTTGCCATATTCTCAGATATGGTAGGTGACTATCTGGAAGTCTTCATGGATGACTTTTCAGTTTTTGGACAATCATTTGACGATTGCCTCCAACACTTGGTCCATATACTCAGGCGGTGCATCGAGGTGAATTTGGTTCTTTCCTGGGAAAAGAGCCATTTCATGGTGCCTGAGGGAATTGTCCTGGGACATTTAATCTCAGAGAAAGGCATCCAAGTGGATCGAGCTAAGGTTAACCTGATTTCCAAGCTCCCTATGCCTAGCTCGATTAAGGACATCTGATCTTTTTTGGGGCACGTCGGTTTCTACCGTCGATTCATCCCTGATTTCTCCAAAATCGCGCGCCCCCTGACCAATCTGCTTTCCAAGGATGTGCCTTTCGGAATTTCCAAGGAATGCACTCAAGCATTTGAGATCTTACGTGACCGAGTCACCCAAGCCCCAATCCTACAGTCCCCTGATTGGTCTCAACCCTTTGAGATCATGTGCGATGCATCTGACTTCGCTGTAGGAGCGGTTTTGGGGCAGAAAATTGATGGGAAACCTGTGGTCATTTACTACGCCAGCAAAACACTGGATGAGGCTCAGCGTAACTATACGGTTACTGAGAAAGAGCTGCTGGCCGTAGTATTTGCCCTGGAAAAATTCAGATCATACCTTCTGGGTTCCCGTGTTATCATATACTCGGATCACACAGCTGTGAGGCATCTCCTAGCCAAGAAGGACGCGAAACCTCGATTAATCCGCTGGATCTTGCTGTTGCAAGAATTTGACATCGAGATTCGCGACAAGGCGGGAAAGCACAATGTGGTAGCTGATCATTTATCCCGCCTTCCTCCTGAAATTATTGATCCGTCCGGACCTATTACAGAACATTTTCCTGATGAGCACCTCCTGACTATCAGTACAAGTCTTCCATGGTTCGCCGATATTGTTAATTACCTGGCATCACATCAGATTCCGCCCGATTGGTCGAAGGCCAAAAAGGACAAATTGCGTTCTGATGCCAAGTATTACCTATGGGAAGACCCGTATCTCTTCCGCATTGGTGCTGATCAGATAATCCGACGATGCGTCACGGAAGTGGAAATCAAAGACATACTCTCATTTTGCCATGACGAGGCATGCGGTGGACATTTTTCGGGACATAAAACCGCATCGAAAGTCCTCCAGTGTGGTTTCTACTGGCCCACAATTTTCAAAGATGCATACAATCACTGTAAGGCATGTTCCTGTTGCCAGACTCTAGGCAACATGAGCCATAGAGACATGATGCCTCTACAGCCGATCTTGGTATGCGAAATTTTTGATATTTGGGGGATTGATTTCATGGGACCCTTTCCTACCTCGGATGGCTTCGAATACATTTTACTCGCAGTTGATTATGTTTCCAAATGGATAGAAGCCATTCCGACTCGAACCAACAATCATAAAGTCGTTATAAAATTCCTTCATCAAAACATTTTCTCAAGGTTCGGGATTCCGCGTGCTATAATTTCCGACGGAGGGACCCATTTTACAAACGCTCAGTTCAGGTCACTAATGATCAAATACGGGGTGTCACACCGAATCTCTACTCCTTACCACCCTCAAACTAATGGTCTAGCTGAGCTATCTAACCGAGAGATCAAGAAGATCCTTCAGGTTACTGTTCGACCTGATAGAAAAGATTGGTCTTCTCGGCTTCCGGAAGCATTGTGGGCCTATAGGACCGCCCACAAGACCCAATTAGGAATGTCTCCCTTCAGACTAGTGTACGGGAAGGCATGTCACCTCCCCGTCGAATTGGAGCATAAAGCCTATTGGGCAGTACGGACCTGTAATCTCGACCTTTCTAAGGCTGGAACCCACAGAAGATTTCAAATGAGCGAGATCGATGAATTACGCCACGACGCATATGAGAACTCGCGAATTTACAAAGAACGGGTTAAAGCTTTTCACGACAAACACATTTCTAGAAAGGTCTTTCATCCTGGTCAAAAAGTTTTACTCTTTGATGCTCGACTCAAACTATTCCCAGGAAAGCTAAGATCCAAGTGGGTCGGACCCTACCTAGTCCGCCAAATCTTCGGAAATGGAGCTATTGAAATCAGCCCACTCAGCCACGATTCTGAACCATTTGTCGTGAATGGGCAGAGACTCAAGCCGTTCATTGACATGACCGATATAGATTTGACTGAGTCATCCTTTACCCTCCTTTCCTCTTGAGCTCATTACGCCCAGCCGATGGCGTAAAACTCAGCGCTTAACGGGAGGCAACCCGTCATTCTTTGAAAAACCTGAAACCGTTTCTGACATCGCTATGCGGAACTCATATTGCACTTTAGGGTTCATCCATTAGAACAGCCGACTTCACCTCAGGTATACCTACCCGAGATTAGAAATCGTTCGCAAAAAGTCGCTTCGACCCATTCACTCACCACACACCTGTCCTAACACATGAACTAAGCTGAATTCGAACCCACCTAATTTACAATGGGGACATTGCAAATCTTAGGCATGGGGGGGTATGAAAGTGCAAAATGTCAGAAAATTCATATCAAGAAAGGGTTTCATTCATAAAAATAAAAAAAAAAAAAAAAAAAAAAGGGGGGACTTGATAGAGGGGAGGAACAATTCAGGGTCATACAAATGAGAGGAGGAAAAGAAAGAAAAATGACAAAAAAGAGCAAAAATAAAGAAAGGAGCACAAAAGGAAAAGAAAAAGAAAAAGTCATTAGTAAAAGATTAAGGGGTTAACTGAAGTTCTAGACCGAGTCAAGAAAAAGAAAAGAAAAATGCTACAGAGATATAACAAGAGATTAGCGGGAACGCTGGTCTTAGGCCTCTTGGGCTAGATTTTTAGCTTAAAAATTCACGTATCCGTTAAAATCTGGACAATCCTCAAGAGGTTGAGGAAAATGCGAAGCTTAAGTATTAGGTCTAAGGCTTAGGAAGTATTCGGCCTCGTTAACTGACCTCTGGTTTGCGGGATTCGGTAACCTAAGCACCCAAATTCACACACAGTCTGGTTCAGTGCGCATAAATATTCAAAACACGCAAGAGCGTTTAATATTCTGAAAAAGTCACCTAGATTAGGAGCGGCCAATCAACACAAGTTGATTTGGACAAGTTCCCAGCGCGGAGAGGCGGGAAATTCCCCTCGAAGATGCGTAACAACATATCGTCTCCTCGGTGCTTGTCTCTTAGGATATTTAAATATCCTACTGGGGGCATGTAAGCACTCTGCTGGTTCAGATACCATGGGTGGCATTATCACGAAATGTCGATCGCCAGGGTCTGAATTCGGCCACGGAACGCCATGGGCGGGATTATCTCGAAATCTCGAAAGCCAGGGACCCTTGAGGATTGATGATGGGGACGAGGAATCCGATACAGACCGTGTTGAGAAGCTAATCCGAAGCTAGAAATAAAAAGAAAAGAGAGAGAAAAGCTCTCCAAACAAATAAATCCTCTATCTCTCTCTTACAAAAAAAAACGCACTGCAAACTGAGCGTAGGCTAAAAATGTCTCAAGCACGGGTGCTTTAACCGCAGAGTCCAACAAACCCTAGGATAGTTTTTGTGGGCCGTAGAAACCTTTGCGAAGGACTGAGGCTAAAGCAGAACAGGTCCAGATTTTGGTTGGTACTTGAGTACCTCTAGGCCTATTGTCGGCATTCCTACCTAATCACAAAAGAAGCACTTATCATAACTAAGGACACTTTGGGTCTAGAATGGAAGTTAAAACTTTGAAATTTTGCTAAGGGACTAGCAAAAGCTAGGCATGGGGGTATGATGAGAGCCTCATCATGAGCCATAACTAGCTCATTTTGACCTAATAAAGAAGATAAAAGCTCCTACATAACCTAGAAGAAGGCTTAACTAAAGGAACAAGTGCTCTGAGAAGAAAACATGAAATAAAGGTTAAAACTGCAATTTTACCATTGCAGTACATAAACGGGATTTCTCAGAAGCAAAACATAGGTCAAATAGTCCAAAGTGGGTTGAATTAATCAGAAATGGGTTTATGTGCAATCTAAGAATTAAATGACACTTGGTAACCCTAAAACAGACCCGCTTAAATTAACAAGGTTCCAGTCAGAATAAAAATCAAGCAAACCCTCTAAAAATCATAGAAAAACATCCTCTGGGGTTTAGAACACTTAATTTGGCCTTTGGAACCTAGTTTGACCTAGATTAGGGTCTTAGCTCTTCAATTAACCTAATTTAGGTTTTTACGCAAAATGTCCAGTCAAAAGAGGTCAAACCTAAAATCCAACTTCACCATTGGATTCTTTAGGGCCAAATTAGGTTTGTACCAAAATTTGGACCTAAGGGGAGGCCATCTTGACCTACTTTGCAAGTTAGTACACCCAAATCACAAAGAGGTCCCTATCTTTTGAATATCCTTGCAGAGAGCCCCCTAGGTTCCTCGCCTTCTTTGCAGACCGGTCCTGCCGCCATTGCTAGGGCAGAACCGAACTCCGGCGAGGTTCGGAGAGGGATTGCTCTCTAATCCCTCAGAGATTCCCTCCCAGAAATGGAAGGAGGATTCTCTGAGGAATTCCCTTCCTCATAAAGTCAATTACAATCGTTGGTGTGAACCCAATCTCTCGTGCGAACGCACGAGAGATTTGGGTATCCTAACTCCTTTCCATCTCCGGCGACCAACCTCAGGCAATTACGTGCCCTTCACGCCCTGCACACCAAGTCCAGCACCTATAAAACACCCCTCGGACCCGGCCACTCATCTTGAGCTTGATTTGGCCGAGTTTCCCCCTTCAATTCCTCTCCTCCTGCTCGGCCAAATACCCCAGCTAGCTCCGGCGAGCCCCCCTCCCCTCCCTCTTCGCTCTGCCACAAAACCAGTGGCAGAGTTAGCTTCCTGACCTCCCTCCGCGTCGCGCAGTACCAGCGCACGCCGCCTCAGCCCCGTCGTCGCCGCCGTTCTCCCCCACTGGGCGTCATCTTCTCCGGCGACAGCAAGTACTGCTGTCCGCCTTCTGTCCCCTTTCGTCCTTACAATTAGGTTAGAACTCCTCTCCATCCTATCCTCTCTCTTTTCCCCCTGTTATCTCATCTGATTACCCCTCGACCGACGCTGACCACCCTCATCTTCCACATCACCGACCGAACTCCGGCGAGCCGCCCACACCACTCCGCCACTCCACACGGCTCGCCAACCACCTCGTGAGCTCCGCCTCACCACCAGGAACTCGCTCCACCCCACAACTGCCACTCCAGACCTCCATAACCACCCCCCGAACAACCCACCATCTCCGGCCACAGGTTAACCTAGGCGGGCACGCCTAGGCCGACCGGCAACCTGCAGCATCACCCACCGCCTTCGCCGTGCTACGGCGAAGGTTTCCAACTATTCTAATTGGGCCAATAGGCCGTTCTGTGGAAGTTCAGGTAAACGCTCCGGCCGCCATTAACAGTCGAAGCAGCAGGAAGCTTGGAGCAGCAGCAGGCGTCAGGCTTCCCAGGCGGCAGGTGCAGCAGACTCTCGCAAGTGTTGCGAGGTGACTGAGTTCAGCAAGGATCAGCAGCAGGGCCTTTAGCGTGGGCAATTGCACACGAGAGTCTGCGGGCGCACGCAAAGGAAGGGCGGAACGTTTAGTCCCACATCGTGGAATCTCAAGGCACAGGTATGGTATAAAGGTTTTTTGTGATATACGTTTACTGCCTCGAAAGCACAGGGGTGAGGTCCCTCACTGACCCCACCCGCCTCGTTCGCGGCCTGACCACGCGGACCTGGCGGATCCGACCCGACCTAGACCTACGCACTCCTCGCGCATCACACACCTGCAGGTGCGCCTGGTCCCGGGTACGATCCGACCCGATTGAGACTGTGGCTCTGGTAGAGCGGTTAGAGTGAATTGCTTGAGAGAGAGACACGCGCGGGTAGAGGGAGAAGGGTTAGGTTTTGTTCCCCTGTGCAGGCAGGCTGATTGCAGGAGAAGGACGTGGCCGCTGCAGAAGAAAGGAGAAGCAAGACAAAGAAGAAGAAGAAGGCAACGAAGAAAGGAGAAGCAAGACAGAAGAAGAAGAAAGAAAGAAGTCTTCGCAGGCGAAGGAGGAAAACAGAAAGGTTAGAGGTCTTCGCAGGAGAAGAAGAAGAAGGACAAGGGAAGATTGCAAAGAGATCTGAAAGGCAAAGCAGAAGAAGAAAAAGAGAAAGAAAGATCACATTTAAGACGTCTGATACATAAATCAGACGTCTAATTCTATTTTTTTTACATCTTTCTTAAAAACTCTTTGAATCAATTATATTTGCATTTAACAGTTGTATTCTTGGGTTTTACAAAGTACTGAGTTTGCTCCCTGTGTTCGACCTCGGATACTCTAGTTGTTCGAGTAATAAAATTATTTGTTTAAACGTTTTGTCGGTTCTACTACAACGTAATACGCCTTTAAATCCGCACAGAAACGTTGACAACATTTTGGCGCCGTTGCCGGGGAGCAACGGGCACTTGTAAAGCTTTTGAGTACAACTTTTCTATTTAATATCTGACTTAACTTCTCTTTTGTTGTGTTCAAACAGGGAAAGCAAAACAAAAAGGAAAGAATAGCAACTGCACAACAGACTGGAGCAGGTAATCTCCATAAGCCCTCCCCCTTAACCCTCTCACAATCTAAAAGACAAAAAAAAAAAAAAAAAAGGGAGAAGTCAACTTAGGGCTACCTGTCTTATATTTAGTAACTCATCAAGTTGCCTGATTTTCATTTCAACATATTTTTGTCTGTCATCCAACTAAGGCAACTAGGGCTAAAACTTTCTTGATTGAGCCCTAGGTGCTAAATTCTAAGGCAACTAAATTGGACCCATTAGAGCCAAGTTAGGATTGCAAAGCTAGGGTTTTTAGAGACACATCTTCTCTAAAATAAAGAAACAAACTTTCCAAAAAGAAGTGTGCCTAAACCGTGTTTGAAAATATTTATAAGAGGAACCCTAAGCAAATCAGGCTGATAATTCATTTGAATCATAAAAGGAAGGACCTAAAAGCTCTCAAAGGTGAAGTTGATCCCTCGGGTCAACCAACCTTAATATTAGGTCACTTTTTGCACTCAAAATACTTAAAAGTTCAAGTGGAACATTAAGCACCTTGATCTTAAAATAAAAAAGGTAGACTTAAGAGGTCAAGATCCCCATTCTGGTCTACCTGGAACCGCAGTGACAAGAGAGGTCGGGTGGGGGAAACCCTGTAACCCGTAGGGACGCTCTACCGTGTAGGGGTCTTTGCGGGACTCTCCCTCTCTGGCTGCCCAGGTATTTCTCAGGTGGACGATCTTCTGATCCAGGGGTCCATCTGCCCCGAACCTCTATAGTCACCCAACAATTCTTGGGTGTCTTGATTGGGTCCAGTACCTTCTAATCTCATCACATCTTCCGGTGCATGTTTGGTAGGAGGTCCTTGAGACCACCTTTAAGACCTCCTCTAGAAATTCATTCTCGCCGAGGCCAAGCCTCGACGCCCTTGTTTGTGCAGCAACCCCACCACATAAATCTTTCATCTGATTCAGACCCTGATTCTCCTCCTTCTCCCATCATGGCACAACCCATTGAAGATGAGAATAACCTTGAACACCAACTTCAACGCTTGAACGATCTCTTTCAGAACTTTGTAAACCCACCACAGCGACCTATGATGCGAGATCACTATAATCCCGCTGCGGTGGCAATTGAACCCCGAGTACGAATCCCAATTGGAGGACCCGATTCTGATCTAAAGCCCAATATGATTCATGCCATACCAAAGTTCCATGGGCTTAACTCTGAGGATCCATTCCAACACATTAAACAACTCAAGCATCTGGCCCAGACTTTCGGGTCAGATGTACAAAACCGGGATATCCTAGAGTATATAGTAGCTATAGTGCCGCGCGCTTTGGACAGCCGGTTGCAGGCGGTGCTGCGTGCGCGGGCGTGCTGGAAGGCGCCTGTGTGCGCAGAAAGAGGCTGAGGTTGGTGCCTGCGTTCGCGCGGGCTACTGCTGCTACTGTTGATGCCTTGCTGATGATGAGAACCTCATCATGAATCCTAACTAGCACAATCTAACCTAGATATGCGACAAAAAGCTCCTACATAACTCATAGAAAGGCTTGACTCAGAGAATTCTTAGTTTGTAAAGAAAACAAGTCATAAGGGGTAAAAATGCAATTTCACCAACACAATCAGTAAACAGGGTAACTCAGGATCCAAATAAAGGTCAAACTAACCTAATAAGAAAGAAAGTGGGATGATTTGATCCAACAAGGGCTATAGCAACTCCATGGAATTAAATGACATCTTGTAACCCTAAAACAAATCCACTTCAATTCACGAGGTTCGAGGCGAAGTAAAAATCGGATAAACCCTCTAAAATTCATATAAAAATAATCTCTATGGTTTAAAACCTTCAATTTGGCCCTGGAAACCCATTTTGACCTACATTGAGAATCATGCCCAATTAATGATTTAATTTGGGTTTTTACGTAAATTGGCCGGTCAAACAAGGTCTGACCTAGAAATAAAATTCACCATTATAATCCTTAGGTCCCATTTCGTCATGCATAAAAACTTGAGCCTAGGAAGATACCTTCTTGACCGACTTTGCATTTTGGTCCTCATCTATTACTTTTTGACCCTCAACTTTCGAAACCCTCGCATTTTGGCCCCTAGGTTCATCGTCGTTATTTGCATTTAGGTCCCCCTGCAAATCTCTGAGCAGCGCCATGCTCCGACGACTTCGCGCGGAGCATGGCGCTGCACAGGGTGAGGGAGGCCCTCTGCTAGTTGAACCGGGTATTTCTTGCGACGTCTGCTGTCGCAGGGACACCACCATGACCTCTGCCATCGCCCACCCCTTCCGTGGGAACGCGCGGAAGGTATGGGTTGCAACTCCGACCATTCTCCGGCGAGGGAGGCACGTCACCTCCCCGCGCCCACCCCTCCGCCTTCGCCTTTATAAGAACCGCCGTCGCCAGCCGACGGGGGCAGCTCGGTCCTGGCGGAGAAAAACCCCCACCTTTCCTCTCTTCCCACTCCGGCAGAAACCCACCAGCTCCGGCGGCTCCTCCTCCTCCGTCTCGTCGCTCTGCTGTAATACCAGCAGCAGAGCCACCTTCGCCCGCTCTTCCCACGTCACGTCGTACCCAGTGCGCGCCCTCCCGCTCTCTTCCTCGCCGCCGCCCTCTCCCTTTGGGTATCTTCTTCTTCGGCGACAGTCGATACGACTGCCGCCCTGCTCCGGCCCTTTCGTCCCTGTAACTAATTCAGAACTACTCCCCATCTCCCCCTCTTTCTTTTCCTCACTCTCTTTCATTCGATTAAACCCTCGACCGCTCCTGTCCACCGTCACCTTCTTCGTCTCCGACCACCCTCCGGGGAGATGCTCCCATCTCTCCGCCGCCCCACACGCCTTGCCGACCCTCGCATAACCTCCACCTCATCACGCTGAACAACCTCCGCCCACCCACTACCGCTCTACACCCACACATCGCTCCCCCGAACACACCCACACCTCCGGTCACAGGACGACCTATGCACGCACGCGTAGGCCGCCCCACGACCAGCTGCACCACGCACCACCTTCGCATGCCACATCGAAGGTCCCCCGCTGATCTGATTAGGCCGAGAGGCCCTTTTCGTGTCTGGCAGTTTCGACGCCCGGCCGCCATTGACGCTGCATTGAAGCAGCTCCACGCACGCTCTTGGCTTCAGAACTCCAAGGCTCCAGGTGCTGCGAGGTCGGGAGGGTAGTGCGAAGGCAGCTAACCCAGCAATCTACGCGAATAGAGCCTGCAGCTGAGGAAGCGAAGCTGCGGTTTGCTGTGGGCGCGCGTGAGAAGAGCGCTAAAGATAGTCCCACATCGTGAGTTTACTAAACCCCGCAGTAGTATAAATTGATTTTGTGCTTTCTACTTGTCGCCTCCAAAAGCACTGGGGTGAGGTCCCGCACCCACTCACCCGCCCAGTCCGCGAGCTCATCACGCGGATCCGGCAGATCAGACCCGAGCCAATCTGAGCACACCTCGCGCATCACCCACACACCTGGTCACGGGCATGAAACCTGACCCGATTACCCGCGGCTCTGGGAGAGCGTCCTGTGAGTGATTTGCAGAGAGAGAGACGTGCGGGTAGAGGGACAGGGTAGGTTTTGCTCCTTGTGTAGGGACAGGGTGCGAGAAGAAGAAAGAAGAAGAAGAAGACCGCAGGAAGAAGAATAAGAAGACTGGGAGAAGAAGGAAGAAGAAGAAGCACAAAGGAAGCACTATAGCAGACACCACTTAAGCCGTCTGATTGAGAAATCAGACGACGAATGAAGCTCTGCAGACAAAGCAAAGAAGAAGAAAAAGAAAAGAAAAGGTGCCGCAGCTGAAAGCAGAAAGAAGGAAGAAAGAAGAAGAAGAAAAGAAAAGAAGATAAAGAAGATAAAGAAGAGAAGAAGAAGACAAGCAAAGAGAGAAAGAAGAGAAGAAGAAAAAGCCAAGAAACAAAATCTCTCTCTCTCTCTCTTATTTTTGTAATAAAAACATTGTACTTCTAGAATTCTAGTAGCTCCTTGAGTTCGACCTCGGAAGAAAAATATTTCTGAGTAAAATTGTAATAGTGGCAATGCCGACAAACTGTAGCTATTTTATTTGTATCACAACGACATTACTATAACAAACAAAAGACCTAGCTTCGGTCGCACTGCTACTATTTTTGGCGCCGTTGCCGGGGAGAAACGGCTATTCTAGAAGCTTTGAATTTCTTTTAAAAGATTGCTAATCTTTTTCTCTCTCTTGGGTGCAGGTAAAAATGAGAAGAGCAACCGCACAACAAACACTCCACCAAACAGGTAATCCTCATTAGCCCTTTTCTTAACTCCCTTAAAATATGAAAAGGAACAAAAAGAAAAATCAACTTAGTGCTACCTGCATCATACATAGTAATTCATCAGAGTTGACTAATTTTCATTTCAACACATGCTTAACTGTCCATCCAACTAAGGTAACTAGGGCTAAAACCTTCTTGATTGAGCCCTAGATACTAAAATTTTGAGGCAACTAAAATGGACCAACTAGAGCCAATCCAAGGATTAAAAATCTAGGGTTTTTAGAGATACACCTTCTATTAACAAAGAAAAGATCTTCCTAAAAAGAGGTGTGCCTAAGCCATTGGTTGAAAATACCTATTAAGAAAAACCCTAAACAATTGGCCCTCTAAACACTTGAACCCTAAAAAAGGAAACAAGGCCTAAATTCTCAAAGGACTCCCTAGGTAAAGTTGACCCTTAGGGTCAACCAACCTTCAAATTAGGCCACCTTGCTCACAAAAATACCTAAGAGTTCAAGTGAAACCTTAAGCACCTTGATCTTAAAGTAAAATTGGTCGACTTAAGAGGTCAAGATCCCGATTCTAGTCTACATGGAACTGCAGTGACAAGAGAGGTCGGGTGGGGGAAACCCTGTAACCCATGGGGACGCTCTACCGTCTAGGGGTCTTCACGGGACTCACCCTCTCTGGCTGCCCAGGTAATTCTCAGAGGAAGCCTACTTCGACGAGCTTTGGAAGGAGAGTTCTCCCTTATTGCTCAGAGAATCTCTTCCAAAATTGGAAGGGAGATTCTTTGAGTAATTCTCTGTCTTCTGAACCCTCATTTGAGATCCGATTCCCTCCCAATCTCTCATGCGAACGCATGAGAGATATGGGTATCTTAGCGGCTTCCAACTCCGACGAGCTTTCCTTGCCTGGGAAGCTTGGTTCCCAAGCCCTAACCGACCTTCAGAGCTCTATTAAAAGGATCCCAGACCCCTCCGATCACCCCACGCTTGAATTCGGCCGTGAACGCCCCTGATTCCTCTCTTCCCCTCACGGCCGTAGGTTCCTCGACGTCTGGCAACCTCCCTTGCTCCTCCTCGTCGTCCGACTGCCATACCTGCGACGGATTCCTCTTCCTTGACTTCATTTGCACCTTGCCATACCCACATGCGTCTCCCTCTCTTCATCCTCGCCGATCTCCACTCACCAGAGACACTCTTCGTCTCCGACCTGACTCCTCCGCTCGCCCCCTTCGTCTTTTCACCTCCCCGATAAGCTTCCTCTCCCCTCTACATTCTTCTCCACCCTTTATTCTTCCAAACCGACCACTGCCAACCTCCATCAGCTCCATCCCTTCCATCTCCGACCACCAACTCCGGCGAGGCCGCTCCACCTCCACAGGCCATCCCAACCCTCGCCGACAAGCCCATAAGCTTCCCCTCACTCTACTGAACATTTCCCCTCACTCCACTCATCGTGCCACTCGCTCACGCACCTCACCGAACACACCCACACCTTCGCACACAGTGTGCCTTAGGCACACTCACACAGGCACCCCCACGCCACGCCAACCACCCCAGCATCTTCGCCGTGCTCCGGTGACCCTCTCTGAACATTTTGCCGTGGCCGCAAGGCCGATCTTGTGATTTCAAGTTCACCACCCCTCCGCCATTGACGAGGAAGCTTGAAGCAAGCTTACTGCAGCTCCAGGTGCTGCCAACCCCGGGAAGACACTCCCAGGACGCATGGAAGACTCTCGCACACGATTCCAGGCGTTCAATTGGAGTTGAGAGGCTCTACAGTTGATCCAATTGAGGAAGCCATCTGCTGCTGCGACGCGAAAAGGAAGGTGGGACATTTAGTGCCACCTCGGAAGTGGAAAGCCGTCTGCATACGCATAAAGGGAAAAAGTGTTAGAGGATCTTCGCCTCCAACACTGAGGGTGAGGTCCTCCTCTACTCTCTCATGGACTCATCTGTGATATAGCCCACAGACCTGACCACGACTTGACTACCCGACTGGTGGCGTGACTTCTGTCTTTATTTATATTCGTTATAGTATACGACAGAATACTTACCAGTTTAATACAAATTTTTTACTCGGAATAACAAGATTCCCGAGGTCGAACTCAGGGAGCGACTATAACTCTAGAAACATAAATTCACAATATAAAGTTTTACAAAAATTAAGAGATAGAGAGAGAGAGGGAGCAAAAGTCTTTTTGTTGGCTTCTTCTTCTTCTTCTCTCTTCTTTCTTTCCTCTTTTCTTTTCAGCTGTTCCTCTTCTTCTTCTTCTTTCTTCTTTTCTACTTCTTTTTCTTCCTTTCCTTCTTTCTTTCCATGCTTGCGACTGTATCTTCCTTCTTCTTTATCTTCTTCTTTTCTTCTTGCCTTCTTCTTTTCCTTCCTTTCTTTGGCTGGCAGCTGAGGTGATCTTCTTCTTTCGTCTTTTTCTCTTCTCTTCCTTCTGCAACTGTGGTGATTTCGACGTCTGATGCTGTGCTCAGACGACTTATCTGTGGCTTTGCTACAGTGCCTTCCTTCTTTTCTTCTTCAGCTCCTCTCCTTTCTTTCTTCTTCAGCTCCTCTGTGCGGCTAAGACTTTAGCCGCTCTTCCTCTCTTCTCCTTCCTCAGTTTGCTTCTTCTTCTTCTTTCTTTCTTCCCTACATGCACAGTGGTTAGTGCAAAACCTACCCCTACCCTTCCCCGCGTCTCTCTCTTTCTTAGATTTCTCTCTTAGGACCGCTCTCCCAGAGCCGGGTAATCGGGTGCGGGTTTCTCGCCCGGGACCAGGCCCACCGACGTGCGGTGGTGGGCGAGGAGTGCGCGGTTTGGGTAATCGGATCCTGCCCAGACCTGCGGGGCGTGAGCGCGAGCGAGGGCGAGCGCGCGCGTGGTGCACTGCGTGAGGGTGAGAGGGACCTGGCCCCTGTGTGTCGAAGGCGATTAGCCTTAGACACTTTTTCAATTTAAGTGCGGGTGCTTGGCCACGCACTTCCGAGGTGGGACTAACGTCCCACCTCCAAATCTCGCGCCCGCAGGTGAGGGGACTACTTCCAATTGGGGTAGCTGCAAGGCTTGCAACCCAATTGCAGGCCTGGGCGAGTTCGCGGACGCAATCCGCGCCACCTAGGACTCATGCCTGGGCGGGAGGAAGCCTGGAGCAGCAGGTGAAGGTGTAGCAGCAGCTCAGCAATGGCAGCGAGGGGTTGCTGACCTGAAAGCAGAAAGACGGCTTCTCGGCCACATCAGAAAATAGGGGGAGCTTCGTCAGAGTGCGGCGAAGACAGTGCAGGGGTCGGCGAGGTGCGAGGGCGCGTATGGAGGTAGCCCTAGGTCAGACTGTGCGCGGGTAGATGGGTTTGTTCGAGGGGCGGTCGGGCGGTGATTGGCAGTGAATGGAGTGGGGGGAATGGTCGAGTGGAGTGAGGGGAAGCTTCTGGGGTAGTCGGCGAGGGGTGAGGAGGTCTGTGGATGTGGGGTGGACTCGCCGGAGAAGGTGATCGGAGACGGAGCAGGTGGAGGTGGAAGTCGCGTGCGGTGGAGCAAAAAGGTAAATAAAGAGAGGGAAAATGTAAGGGAGAGGGAGAGAGGAAACTTTGTACCTGTTTACTTGACAAAGGGGGAGAGAGCAGCACCCGGCTCATGCCTGCCGGAGCTGGGGATGAAGGTGCCCTAGAGGAGGATATCGGCGACGAGGAGGCAGACGGAGGGCTCCAGTTGGTACGACCTAGCGCGGACGACAGGGCAGAGCAAATTCTGCTGCATGTAAGGCAGCAGAGCGACGAGGAGGAGGAGGAGGTCGCCGGAGGCTTTGGGCACTCTAACCGGAGAAGGAAGAGACGAACGGTGGGGTATTTCTCCGCCAGAGGAAGCTTGAAGGAGCCGGCAAGGTCTGCCGGTCCTTATAAAGGGTTCGGCGCGCAGAGAGGGGCGAGGTGTGGAGGGGGCCGCCTTGCCGGAGTATGGCTGGAAAGGACACCCATACCTTCCGCGTGTTCGCACGGAAGGTATGGTGGACGGTAGAGGGCATGGGCAGGTCCTTGCGACGGAGGACGTCGTAGGGAACCCCTCTTCTACTTTGCAGGACGGCGGCCCTGCCCTACGTGACGCCATGCTCCGCGCAAGGTTGCCGGAGTATGGCGCTACGCAGAAGTTGCAGGGAGGATCGTTCTGCAAAGAATGATGAAAAGTTGGGGCCTAAATGCAAGGATTTCAAAAGATAAGATTTAAAAAGTAAATGAAGAGGACCAAATTGTAAAGTCGGTCAAGGAGGTCGCTTCTTAGGCTCAAGTTTTTATACAAGACCAATTTGAAGTTAAGAATTTTAATGGTGAATTTTAATTCGGGGTTGGACCATGTTTGACCGGCCAATTTGCGTAAAAACCCAAATTAAGTTATTAATTGGGCATGGTACTCTTTTTAGGTCAAAATAGGTTTCTAAGGACAAATTGAAGGTTCTAAACCCTAGATATTATTTTTCTATGATTTTTAGAGGGTTTAGTTAATTTTTATCCTACCTCGAACCTCGTGAATTGAAGTAGGTTTGTTTTAGGGTTGTGGAATGTCATTTAATTCTTGGAAGTTGCTACAACCCTTTTTAGATTAGATCATCACACTTTCCTTCTTGTTAAGCTTGTTTGACCTGTGTTTGGACCCTTGATTACCCTGTTTGCAAACTACATTGGTGAAATTACAGTTTTACCCCTTATGATTTGTTTTATTCTTAAACTCAGAATTCTCTGAGTTAAGCCTTTCTTTGGGTCATGTAGGAGCTTTTTCTCACATATCTGGGTTAGATTGTGCTAGTTAGGGTTCATCATGAGGTTCTCATCACAAACCTGTTCACACCTTACCCACTACCGCACGCTGGTGGGCCTAGTCCTAAGTACGCACCCGATCCGATTACCCGGCTATCTGTGTGGCTCTGGGATAGCGTATCCTAAGAGAGAAAAGAGAGGAGAGTGCACGTGGGTAGGGGTAGGTTTTGCTACGGGTTCTACAGGCCAACACTTAGCCGCAACCAAAAGGAAGAAAAAAGCCAAGGCAAAAGAAAGGCAAGGCCAGAAGAAGAAGGGCTGAAGGAAGAAGAGAAGAAGAAGAGAAGGCAGACGACAGAGAAAGAGAAGAAGGAGCTGAAGAAGGAAAAGCCAAGGCAGAAAGAAGAAGAAGGAAGAAGAAGGAGAAGAGAAAGGTAGAAGATAGAGAAAGCTAAAGAGAAAGAGAAGAATCGTGAAGGTAAAGGAAGATAGAAGCCAAAGAAGAAGAAGAAGGAAGGAGAATACACAAAAGAGAACGAAAAGAAGAAATCACTTTAAGTCGTCTGATTAAAGAATTAGACGACAGATTTTAGCCTCATTGCATATTTATATATTGAATCATTTGGTGATATTGTACGAGTATTTGGTGATCTACATCACCATTTTACTCCATATTTTTGCACTCTGATTCTACTACTATTACAATTTCTTTCAAGTTTAAATTGTGATCTTAATTTCTAAATACCAATTTTCTCCCTGTGTTCGACCTCGAAAATCTTTTCGAGTAATAAAATTATATCTATTTTGAATGCTTTTTCGGCCGCATTACAACGCAATACTTTTTAAAACCCGATTCAGCGAGACAAACACTAACCCCGGGTCTCAACCTAAGGGCGACTAGCTCTGCTCTACACTAAAAAGGGATAGTTGGTCTCCTTGGTACCGCGTACACAAGGGCCAACATGCTTCTCATCTACATTCCAGATTCCTTTCATACATAGGAGTTTTACTCCTAATTCCTCGTAGGGTTCATGCTCGTTATTCGTCTCATTTGTCCACATTCAGATTTCAGGTTTCATAACTCATTCCTCATCCATATACAGGCAGCTTGTGTTTTCACAATTTAATTCTCAATCATTTACATGCAACTTGTGGTTTTACTGTTCACTTTCTCATTCACATACAGGAAACTCGTATTATAACATGCATCTCATAATTCATTCACATACAGGCAACTCGTATTCTGACATTCATCTCATTATTACACTAAAACCATTTGCTAGCAATTTATTTTAAACACGCATCAAGTAAACAGTATAACTCAAGATAGGCTCATACATTTCTACCCTAAGGTTCGTTCTACATCCTAAAGTTCGATTCGATTATTCCAAACAAGTATATTCTTATTTAAATATTAACAACTGAATTAAACTACTCTAACGGTTATCACGGGAGGAATAGGAGCCTGTGCCGCAGATCTCGTCGTCTCCGCGGGCCCCGAACATGCCACCGACTGGTAACCTATACCAGCAACTAATTTACATTAGACGAGGTCAAAACAGTAGATATTCAACATGAACACATAGAGGAACTCGAGTGGAAAACAGCGGTACTTTGTTTGCGAAAATCTAATTTCGTTTGGGCCCTAAACGGCCCAATATCACGGTTACTGACCAAAATCAGATCTCACCTTATGTTTTCTACGATATTCTCAGACGTCTGCATCTCTCCGCGACCGTCTGGGGGCAGCTCCAGACGTCTTACCCTCCTTCCTGTCATCTGGAAGGGCGTCGGACATCTGGCGATGCGGTCAGACATCTAAAATCACCTTGAAGTGCTTACCCCGCACCTTCCCGACGCTCTGCGCCTGCATGCAGAGCACATACACCATTTTTAACCCAACACCTCCTGTGCTACGATCTGCATGGCGGAAAGTAGCGTAGGAAGGTACGTACCTCGAGATATTATGCTTTCAGACGTCTGGCTTCAGCTCCGGATGTCAGGGTGCCCTGCTAGCCACCTGGATGATACTCCAGACGTCTGATACTAGAAACTTCCAGTATTGAAACTCCTCCACACAACTCACCCCGCTCGTGCCTTTGCCTTTAGCGGTAGCTCCAGTAGCTGCAGGAGCTTGAGAAGCTCCCCATCGGTGTCCTCCTCTCTCCCACGAACTCCCCCCCTCGAGCTCCATCGAGCTCTCGCGGCCGTCGTCCACCTCCCCCGCTCTCACTCCCTCGCACTCTCTCGCTCTCGCTCTTCCCCATTCTCCCTTGCCGACTCCTCTCCTTCCTCGCTACGACTGCAGTAGAGACGGGAGGCTGGAGGGGCATGGCCGTCGCAAGGAGAAGGTGGAGGTGGCAGTGGCGGTGGCTGGGGAGTGGTGTGAGGGTGGCAAGGAGAAGAGAAGGGGGGGTTTAAATAGGATGGTTTTGGGTTTAAGGGGGGTGAGGGTGGTGATAGGGGAGAGGATTCTGCATGCCGGCCACTCGCAGAGCGTAAAGGGACCTACGAAAATCTCACTTTTAGACGTCCGGGCATGTGTCCAGACGTCTGGACAGACGTCTGACTGAAACTCCAGACGTCTTATTCGACTAAAAATGCAATGGGTCATTTTAGCTGCCAAGGATTGACGACCTCTTCGACCAGTTGCGAGATGCCATAGTGTTCTCCAAGATAGATCTGAGGTAGAGTTACCACCAGTTGAGGATCTGGGAGATCGACGTCTTCAAGACAGCTTTCTGTACCCGATATGGGCACTACAAGTTCTTGGTCATACCGTTTGGGCTGACCAACACCCCTGTTGCCTTTTTGGATTTGATGAATCGTGTTTTCAGGCGGTACTTAGACCAGTTTGTGGTGGTATTCATTGACGATGTACTCGTTTACTCGCGAGATCAGGTACAGCATGAACAGCATTTACGCATGATCCTGGATACTTTGAGGTGATGCAGGCTGTATGCCAAGTACAGCAAGTGCGAGTTTTGGTTGAGACAGGTGACTTTCTTGGGCCACGTGATTTCGGGAGATGGATTGGCTGTGGATCCAGCCAAGGTAGAGGCCATACTCAGGTGAGAGAGGCCACGCATAGTTATAGAGATATGCAACTTTTTGGGACTAGCAGGTTATTACCGACGGTTTATCAGAGGATTCTCTCAGATCGCGCGTCCTATGACCCAGCTGACCCGGAAGGACGTGCCCTTGGCCTGGATAGATGAGTGCGAGGCGTGTTTTCAGGAGTTGAAGGAGAGACTGACTTCAGCTCCTGTACTTACCATTCCAGACAGTAGTGGCGATTTCGTGGTTGACACCGACACCTCGATGCAGGGGTTAGGGGGTGTGCTCATGCAGCGGGGTCACGTTGTCGCTTACGCTTTGCGGCAACTGAAGCCCCATGAGCATAGGTACCCTAGCCATGACTTAGGGCTGGCAGCAGTTGTCTTCACGCTGAAGACATGGAGGCCCTACCTTTACAGTGAGACTTTCGAGATCTTCACAGATCATAAGAGCCTCAGGTACTTGTTTTCCCAGAAGGAGCTCAACATGGGACAGATGTTGGTTAGAGCTCCTGAAGGACTACAACTGCAGCATCTCCTACCACCTAGGGAAGGCCAATGTGGTGGCCAACGCCTTGAGCCGAAAGGCGCTCACCCACTTGGCCAGCTTACAAGCACAGAGTTGGAGACTCATGGAGGAGTTGGGCAATTGGTGACCCCAGGAGTCGTGGGGGCACTGTGGGGCAGTGACAGTGACGCGACAGGCACGACCAGAGTTGATAGACCGCATCATCGCAGGGCAGATGACCTATCTGTACTTACAGACACTGTGAGACAGGGTGTTGACAGGGGCCAAAGAGACTTTTCCTTCTCATACGAGATCCAGCATATGAGGGGACGCCTATGCATTCCTAAGGACGAGGAGTTGTTGAGAGAGCTTCTGACGGAGGCGCACAGGTCCAGGTGTACCATACATCCTGGGAACACAAAGATGTACGATGATTTGCGACGCGACTTCTGGTGGAGAGGATGAAGCGGAATGTTGGTGAGTTTGTTTAGCAATGTTTGGTATGCCAGCAGGTGAAAGCCGAGCATCAGAGGCCTGCAGGGCCATTGCAGCCACTTCCCGTGCCAGAGTGAAAGTGGGAGAGCATCACCATAGACTTGGTGGTGGGTCTACCAGTTACCCAGCAGGGACACGACGCAGTTTGGGTGATCGTAGACCAGTTGACGAAGATGACACGGTTTCTGGTTATCCGAGTCACTTTTGGGCCAACACAGCTAGCAGAGCGATACATCAAAGATGTGGTGCGCCTGCACGAAGTCCCACGTGAGATCGTATCTGATATGGATACTCGTTTCAGTTCTTAGTTTAAGGCAGAGTTCCAGCAGGCCTTGGGGACGCGTCTGAGGTTCAATATAACCTACCACCCCCAGATCGACGGATAGTCAGAGTGCACCATATAGACACTTAAGGACCTTCTGCCCGCCTGTGTACTGGACTGGAGAGGCTCCTGGGAGGAGCATTTGCCCCTGGCAGATTTTTCATACAATAACAGTTACCACTTGAGCATCGGCATGGTACCTTACGAGGCTCTGTACGAATGGAGGTGTACTGCACCCTTGAGTTGGGTCGAGGTGGGGACAAAGTGGGAGGTTGGTCCCAGGCTGATCCGGCAGAGTCAGGAGGTGATAGAGCAGATCCACAGACGACTCCGCACTGTCAGGAGTAGCTGGAGAGCTACGCTAACTGGAGGCATAGAGAGGTGCAGCTCGAGGTTGGGGATTACTTCTTTGTGTTTCGCCCATGAAGGGCTTGCAGCATTTTGGGGTGAAGGAGAATCTTGCGCATAGGTTTGTGGGGCCCTTTGAGGTCTTGGAGCAGGTAAAACCCATTGCTTACTGGCTTGCCCTTCCTCCCCAGTTTTCTAGAGTACACGACGTACTCCACGTATCCAACCTCAGGAAGTACATCGCCTATCCCAGTCACGTTCTGAGCCATAAGAGCATCGAGGTGGGGGACGACCTGACCTATCCTGAGGGGCCGGTACAGATACTAGACAGAGCCATCCAGAGTCTGAGACAGAAGTAGGTACCACTGGTGAAGTTTCTATGGAGAAGCCAGCGGTACGAGGAGGCGACCTGGGAGCCTAAGGAGGCAATGCGAGAGTGATTTCTGGAGCTTTTTGAGGGTAAGTCTTTTCAGACCTACTTCAGTCCTCTTTAAGTTTGTTATGCATTTTTACGTTCCTTGTTCCGTACCCTACATAGCTCAAGTTTCAGGGACGAAACTTCCTTTAAGTTTGTTATGATGAAATGATCCGTTGCCTTTTTAGTCAGATAAGATGTTTGGAGTTTCAGTCATACGTCTGTCTAGACGTCTGGACATAGGCTCGGACATCTGAAAGTGGGAATTTTTGTACGTTCCTTTGTGCTCTACGCGCGGGCAGCACGCAACGCTTCTCTCTCGTCCACACCCCTCACCCCTAAACCCTAACCCCCATTCTATTTAAACCCCCCTTCTCACCACCTCCATGCCACTCTCCACCAACCACCACCACCCCCAAATTCCTCCTTGGGCAGCCGCGGCGAGGGAGAACGAGAGAGACGAGAGAGAGGGTGAGCAAGGGAGAGAGAGGAAGAGCATGAGAGAGGAGGACTAAGGTCAGTGGACCTTCGGGAGCTCGGTGGAGCTCACGCAGCCGACAATAGGCATGCCCACGAGGAGGGGCTCGGGGAGGCGACCTACTGGCCCTTTGCATCTGTTGCGGTGCGTTGCGGACGACGTTGCGAGGAGAGCAGCGTCGCGAAAGGGGTTCTGGTACTACAAAAGTTCTAGTATTAGACGTCTGGAGCATCGACCAAACGTCTGGCGAGGTATCAGGACGTCCGGAGCTGAAGCTAGACGTCTGAAAGCATAATATCGCGCGAGGTACGTATTTTCCTGTGCTACTTTCCGCCATGCAGATTGTAGCACAGGAGATGTCGGGCTGAGAATGGACCTGCGACTTTCGTACGTAGGTGAAGGGCATTGGGAAGGCGCGCGATGTGCTTTTCTATGCACTTTTGCACGTCTGATCACGTCGCTAGATGTCTGAAGGTACTTCCAGACAACCGGAGGCTTTGTCCGATGTCTAAAGCTACCCCCAGACGGTCGCGGAGAGATCCAGATGTCTGAGGATACCACAAGAGACACAAGGTGAGATCTGACGTCTTTTAAGACGTCTGGGACTAGACACAGACGTCTAATTTTGGACAGTAACCGTGTTTTTGGCCCGTTTAGGGTCCAAATGGAATCGGATTTCCATAAATGAAGTACCGCTATTTTCCACTCGAGTTTCTCTACGTGTTCGTGTTGAGTACATACTGTTTTGACATTGTCTAATGTAAATTACTTGCTGGTACAGGTTACCAGCTAGTGGTGTGTTCGGGGCCCGCGAGGATAACGAGATCTACGATGCAGGCCCCCATTCCTCCTGCAATACCCAATAGAGTGGTTTAATTCATTTATTAAGATGTGAATAAAGAATATACTTACTTAAATTAAATTGATTGAAACTCTAGGATGTGGAATGAACCCTGGGGTAGAAATGTATGAGTCTGATGTTGAGCTACTCTGTTTACTTGAGATGCATGATAAAATACGAGCTGCCTATATGTGAATGAGAAATTGAACTGTGAAACCACAAGTTGCATGTATATGATTGAGAATTGAATTGTGAAAACATGAGCTGCTTGTATATGGATGAGGGACGACTTATGAACCATGAGATCTAAATGCTGATAAATGGAACGAATACAGTGCGTGAACCCTACAGGGAATTAGGAGGAAAACTCCTGGATATGCAAAGGAATTTCGTGTGTAGACGGGAAGTGAGTTGGTCCTTGCCTACATGGTACCAAGGAGCACAGTGGTTCTTTTAGTGTAGAGCGGAGCTAGTCGCCCTTGGGTTGAGACCCGAGGTTAGGATTGGCCACTCTACACTGTAATGACCCATAATTTTTTAGCCATTTAAGACGTCTGGAGTTTCAATCAAACGTCTGTCCAGACGTCTGACTGAAACTCCAAACGTCGTCTGGGCTCGTTCTCGAACGTCTGAAAGTGGAATTTTTCGTACTATTCTTTGTGCTCTGCGCGCGGGCGGCGCGCAGAGGCCATTCTCTCTCTCTCTCACCCTCACCCCCGAACCCTAACCCTCCCTTCTCCTCTCCTCTCCTCACACCACAGCAACCACCACCTCCTGTGCTACAGCGGCAAGGCCTGAGAGAGAGGCGAGAGGGGGGCGAGTGAGGGAGAGCGAGAGGGAGGAAGGAGAGTGTGGAAGGTCGGAGGACCTTCTGGAGCTCGCACAGGCGGCGGCGGGCACGTGCGCGTGTGGAGGACGTCGACGAGAAGCTCCTCAAGCTCTTGCAGCGGCTGGAGCTACTGCCATGGGCGGAGGTGCGAGCGGAGCGAGCTGCAAGGAGGTTCTAATACTGGAAGTTTTCCAGTATCAAACGTATGGCGTGACGTCCAGACGACTAGCGAGGGACCTAGACGTCCGGAGCTAAGGACGGACGTCTGAGAGCAAGTATCGTGTGAGGTACATACGTTCCTGCACTGATTTCCGCCATGCAGAAGATCTCGACGTAGGAGTTGTTGTCGGCTGACTGCGCCTGCGTTTGTGTACGCAGGTGTAGCTTTGGGAAGGTGCGTGATACGCTTTTCCATGTACTTTTGGACGTCTGATCATATCACCAGATGCCCAGAGATGCTTCCAGATGACCGGAGACCTTGTCAGAAGTTTGGAACTATCCTCAGACGGTCGTAGAGGAGGTCTGGATGTCTGATCAGCCGCAGGAAACACAAGGTGAGTTTTGACGTCATTTAAGATGTCTAGGAATAGTCCCAGACATCTGATTTTGATCAGAAATAGCGTTTTTGGTCTGTTTAAGGCCCAAACGGAATCGGATTCTCGCAAACGATGTACCGTTGTTTTCTACTCGAATTCCTCTAAGTATTCGTGTTGAGTACCTACTGTTTTGAGATTGTCTAATGTACATTGGTCGTTGGTACAGGTTACCAGCCGGTGGCATGTTCGGGGCCCGCAGGGACGACGAGATATGCGGCACAGGTCCCCATTCCTCCCGTAATACCCGGTAGAGTGGTTTAATTTAGTTATTAATATTTAAATAAGAATGTGCTTGGTTGAAATAGCCGAATAGAACTCTAAGATGTGGAATGAACCCTATGGTAGAAAATGGATGAGCCTGTTTAAGCTGTACTGTTTACTTGAATGCATGGTTAAGATAAATTGCTAGCAAATGCCTGTGTTATAATTACGAGTTGCATGTTAGAATACAAGCTGCCTGTATTCAATTGAGAAATTACTTGTGAAAACACCAGTTGTATGTTATTGCGAATTGAACTATGAAAACGTGAGTTGCCTGCATATGGATGAGGAATGAATTATGAAACATGAGATCTGGATTTGGATAAATGAAGTGAACATGAGCATGAACCTTACGGGGAATTAGGAGTAGAACTTTTGTGGGTAAATGGAATCTGGAATATAGATGGGAAGTGTGTTGGCCCTTGAGTACATGGTACCAAGGAGAGAAACTGTCCCCTTTTAATGTAGAGCGAAGCTAGCCTCCCTTGGGTTGAGACCCGGGGTTAGGATTGGTCATTCTACATCGACTCCTGTTGGCCCTCGCGTACGTGGTACCGAGGCGAGCTACTAGTGTAGGGAAGGAGCTAGCTACCCCACGGGGCCCGAGATTCATCTATCCACCCTACACTAACCTTGTTAGGCCCTCTAGGCAAACCGGGTAGTCATACTAGGGTGCGCGGACTGTGGAGGGGCAAGACCCCTGTTTGGTTCTGAGGGGCGAGACCCCTGTTTTGAGAGGGCAAGGCCTTATATTGTTCTGTGCTATATTTTGGGCGTACCTGCTAGCGGAAACGATTGACCGCGTGTCAGTGCGAGGTAGCTACCCATGTGCTTATCACACGTGCCGTAGTCACCGCTACGTCATGACCGTGACCTCGGGGTGGTTGACTGGGTGTATAACTACCACGGGGGACTCTCCCGGTCAGGAGAGCACCACGTGTACCTTCTACTCTACGAAAAAGACTGTAATCAAGATCGTTCCCATGAGGAACATGCAAGATCAAGAAATATCTGTATACTTCTAGAAGTAGATGAAACAGAAACATATAGATAAGATAAATAGAAATGAGAATTAAATATGTTGTTTTTACTGTTCTTGCACTTAAATAATACAAACACCACTCTACTCAGCGTTCATTGACTCTGTCTTTTCATAACACTGTTCAGGACCAGGAGTTGAGTAGCCCAAGTTTCCGGCTGCAGAGGGTGCTGGGCCTAGTTGAGTCTAGTCGTAGTCTTTCTTCAGCACTTTCTTTTTCTCTACTGTTGTAGTAAGTAATGGACACTTAGTTTACTGTTTCCACTACTTTTGTTGTTATTGTTGTGGTGGCATGTACTGAGACAGTTGTTCTACTTTCTTTACCGCTTTGTACGTTTCTTCTACTTAGTTATATTGCATGTGTGAATGTGGTTTATTTTTTTGCTTTTGGTTATTTCTTGTTGAATGACTAGGTCTTGGGATTAGTCAAGGCGAACCGACGTTGGGTCCTGTAGGGATCCGGGAACCGGTCGTAACATACACCGACTCCTGTTGGCCCTCACGTACGTGATACCGAGGCATTCTACTAGTGTAGGAAGGGAGCCAGCCACCCGCAGGGCTCGGGGTTAAGCTAGCCACCCTACACTAACTTTGTTAGGCTCGTTGGGCAAACCAGGGTAGTCAGACGAGGGTACGTGGACTATGGAGGGGTGAGACCCCTGTTTGGTTCTGAGGGGCAAGACTCCTGTTCTGAGAGGGCAAGACCCTATACTGTTCTGTGCTGTACCTTAGGCGTATCCGCTAATGGAAACGATTGACCATGTGCCAGTGCAGGTAGCTACCCGTGCGCTTATCAAGCGTGCCGTAGTTACCGCTACGTCACGACAGTGACCTCGGGGTGGTTGACTGGGTGTAGGACTACCGCGGGGGACTCTCCCGGCCAGGAGAACACCACGTGTACCTTCTACTCCACGGAAAAGCTGCAATTAAGATCATTTCCACGAGGAACAAGCAAAATCAAGAAATACTTAGATCTTTTGTGAAATAAATGAACTAGAAATACATAGATGAAATAAATAGAAATAAGAATAAAACTTAGTTGTTTGTTTTATTTACTTGCACATAAATAATGTAAGCACCACTCTACTTAGCGTTTGCTGACTCTGTCTTTTCGTAACTCTGTTCAGGATCAGGAGTTGAGCAGCCCGAGTTTCCGGCTGCAGAGGGAGTTGGGCGTAGCCGAGCCCAGCCATAGTAGTTTCTTTCCAGCTCTTTTGTTTCTGTTATAGTTGTG
Source organism: Thalassia testudinum (assembly GCA_037157565.1). Classification (NCBI taxonomy): domain Eukaryota; kingdom Viridiplantae; phylum Streptophyta; class Magnoliopsida; order Alismatales; family Hydrocharitaceae; genus Thalassia; species Thalassia testudinum. The sequence goes on from JAZHRO010000030.1 coordinate 44,760,825, forward strand.
AGTACTGGACTTTTAAATTACTGCTCCTGTTACTTTTTATTTTATTTCCATTGTTGTTGTGATGGCACGTACTATTTTGAGACATTCTCTTTACTTCCATTTTCTGCTTTCGTTTTTCCTTTTGCTTAGTTATATTGCATGTGTAAATGTAGTTTATTTCCTACTTTTTGTTATTTCTCGTGGGACGACTAGGTTTTGGAATTAGTTGAGGTGAGCTGACCTTAGGTCTTGTAAGGATCTGAGAATTGGATCGTAACAAATATTGAGTATATTATAGAGTATATATTATAGCGCCCGATGAAGAATGTGCTGGAGAATTATAAAAGAGATAAAAGAGAGATAAGTAAACCTACGTCCAATTCACAAAATGAAAAACTTTAAAAAAATAGGAGGCCTAAGGCCCAATAATCATCTTCCATTAGGTCATTCAAAAGATAATACTGCTAACTTTTTCCCACTTAACACAACACTAGGAGCACAACCATCAATCAAAAGTGGAATAGCATAAAAAGAAATTATAGAAGCTATTGACAAGGCTATGGCCAAGGATAAGGGGGTGTATCTTAATTTCAAAAAACTACATCTTTGAACTTATAGTATGCATATGGAGGGGAAAGTTATTGCTAAGTGTTTTTACTTCACGTGCTTGCTGGCCCACTCACCCATAAGTGTACGCTTTCAAACATTGCTTACTATAGCTTTCTTGCTCAATGAAACTATTTGCCTAACTGTAACACTTTTTTTTGCTTAACCATTTCGAGGTTTTTTATTTGTTAGGGGGTGGGGGCAGAGTTGATCTAAAAATTAGATTTAGGGGAGAGGTGACCAGAACAAACTTTGAAACGAAAAAAGAAAAGAAAAAGGCTTACAAATCACTACCATCAAGTCGTGGTTTGCACTCAAGAATTGAAAAAAATCATACAACCAAGTCATATGTAAACATGGCATCATTGTATGGTTTTAGGCGATCAAGGAATATTGCTTATAAATAGATTCCCAATCTTGTTGAATAACATTTTTTTCACAAAAAAAAAAAAAAAAGTGTTTAAGACAAGTGTATACATCGAATAATAATTACGATGTTACGAAAAATATGCTGGTATTGTGCCGATGCCCGTTATAAACTGAGTGTAGGAGCAAACTTCTATACCCCCCACATGTTGTAATAAAACTATATATGCTTTAAGTATGCATCTGAACGAAAATCCACGTCAACGCACATCCTCACTCGAGAGGAATTGAAGGAACTTCGAACTACCTTGTATAACCATCGTTCGATATACACGAGGAAAGAATTCGCCAAAATTCTTCTGTAATAGAATATTAAACATCGAGAGATCCATGTCAATCTCTCCCATTAAAAAAAAAAAAATGTTAACGGATTAGTTTCTTTCAAGGGTTACACAAGTATCCTTAAAAAAAAAAATGAAATTAGTATTAATATATAATTATATTTATTTATAGAATAATGTTAATATCAGTTTATAATTATTTAATATTTTATAGTGATATTAAAAATATAAAATAGGAAGATTGTTAAAGATATAAGTGATATATAATCTTAAAATAAATTTAATTAATATCAACTGAAATTGCTGTTAAAAAAATCTATGTTACGGTGATTAAACTTAAGTTATCATATAAAAGTTAAGTAATTAAGAAAATGAAAGTTAACCTTCCTTTCCCCTTACTCTCTGCTAGATCCATAGCCTCCTCTATCCTTTTGGGTAAAGGTGTCGACTCTGTTATCCCTTCCCTTACCTCGCATTACTTATACCCATTTCACGGTTGCTTCATTAACCTCCCTTTTCACATCTCAAGGCACTAATCACATCTGGTCGTCACATGTCGCTGGTTGTCGGATGCTTCTAATCACTGAGGAGCGGGGGGGAGTCCCCTGTAGGCATCAAGTATCCATCAGTACCTCGTTCTGGAGTTTATCATGCTGCAAAGGTTTCATCCACGTTAGTGAAATATTACTTTTAGAAAAAAGAATATAAAAACGACGAAGAAATAGAGTCTCACTTTAATTTCGATGCACAGTAGCAAACATGTCATAACATCACGTGACATGTTCATGTCAATATTTTTACTCTCTACTCGTCCCTACGGTCGTGCTTGAGCCCCACCTTTACTACCAGTCTGCTAAGCGACTTTGGTAAGAAGTGGTGTCGTCATTCGTAGATTCCCTTTACCCGAGGGCAAAGGGAAAATAGTAAATTATGGACCACCACTGGCTAAATGACGGAAGGGAGAACATGCTGTGGTCTACTTACCTGTCAGTCTTGGAAGGACCACCATTGGATCGGGATCCAATGGACATCGTGCCATTTATTAGATGAGCGTAGGAAAGCCGATGCGTTTTATTCAAAACAAAACTATCTGGTTGGATTTGAGTATGGATAAGAGGATCAATTTTTGTTTGATTATCTGAATTGAATATCTGTATAAAATTTTTATTTATCTAAGATATATGAGTCTCACTTGAGGTTTCTTATTCCTTTAATCTTAATTGCTTTATATTTTTCTCTGTGATTTTAAAGGTGTGGAATGTTTTAGAAATTTTCATTGAATATTATCTCAGAGATGTGGATCATTAAAATTAAAGTAGGACAAGATTTTATATTTCAAAATTTTTAAAAATAAATAAGAGGAAAAGTAAATAAAAATATTTTGAAATATGTTTTGCAATACACGGATGAAAGTAGTGGTTTTAACTGGTGTATTTTGATTTTCCACTAGTGGAAATCACTTTTCGTAGATGAAAAATCATTTTCCAAGTGAAAAATCAATTTCCATAGGTGAAAAACCATTTTCCATAAATGAAAAGACACAACATGCTGGTGTATTTTCATTATCAATCAGTATATTTTGATTTTCAACTAATTGAAAACCATTTCCAACCAGTGTGTTTTGATATGCTTAATTTTCAACTTGTTGATTTTCATTTTCAACCGGTTGATGCTGATTTTCAATCTGTTGATTTTTAATTACGTGTTGCAAAATATATTGTAATGTGTGTTTCCGTACTCAAGTCCAATAAATAATTAATAAATTACGTTATACATTTGTTTTTTCCTGACTCTAGTTTGGGCACGATTTGTGGATACTTAATGTAAGATGGGTATGAATATAGATTTAGATTTTTGTACCTATTGATAAGTTGGTAAAGTATAAATATGACTTTTGTAAATAAATATAGGCATCAAATTTTGATCATAAATTTATAGACCTCGCTCTCCCTCGAAAATAATAAACAAAACAAAAGTAAAAAAAGAAAGTAACCTTCGTTGGCTGCATTTTAAAATGACATGAGGTAAACAAATGGTACCCCAACTTGAACGTCCAATTCTTGGAAAGGCACACAAGCCAACAAACATTCTTCAGTAGTGACCAAAGACCATAGATGAGTCTATCAACAGTTTGGGTGGGGCTCTTAGTTTCACCGCCATGTTACCTGAGGTACCCACTGCCACTTCTACCTAATCACTCCACCTTCAAGTGCTATGGTCACATAGTGGAATGGATGATGCGGACACGACCTCCAACTCCCTTTGTTCCATGCCACTTGGTGCCTCTCATTTGTTGTTGTCACCAAGATCTACCCCCTATCAAAGGAGACATTGGCCCACAATTGTTGGGGGAGGCATTCAACATCCATTAAGGTTATAGCATAGCAAACATGGGCATTGAATGGTAAATCATGCATTTGTATGTAAGAAAATTATCTTTGTGTTGATGCCAATTCAATTATGTTATTCATGTATAAATTCTATGAAATATGTTTTGTATTATCCTTATGTCGATCTTACTAATAAAGTTAAGATTTTGGTTGCCTTACCCCATTTTCTTTGGAAAAATAAGCGAATACAAGATTTTGGATGTGGGATGAGGCTTATCACGTTGACACAAGTACTACATAGCTAGCATTGCAAGGACCGCCAACACTTATGATGGGATCTAAGTTAAAATCTTGTTGCTTTTCATGTGGTAACTAGTCTAATAGTCACCTTTGCAAGTTAAACTATATGTGAATACATTTATACCACATGACACAATGACATATATTGACCTAATTATAACTCCTTATGTGTAGGAGAATATGTCATGATCATTTAAAGTATTATCCTTCTCTTTCAACCATATAATAGGATCCCAGTTCCATCGTATTAAATTTAAAGTCGAAATCCACGCACTCCATCAATGCCATCCATCATGCATAAGACGAAGGATAGTGGGGTCCACTCTTGGTTGCGGCTTCCTTACTTTTTGTAAGGAGGGACATAGAGTTTTACGTGGAATGAAAGTTTGCTCTCTCGTTTCTCTATATTAACCTAGTGTTGCAAGTTCAATGCATTTTGCCCAAAGATCATGGTGCTCATGGGTGACAAGCGATTAATGAATCTTCTAACTCAAAATTTATTTTCTAACTTATTTAAGCAACTTTCTTTCTAAATCAATCGTATATTAATTAACAACTATGATTACTAGGTAAGAGAATCTCTTATGGGAGTAAACCATATTAACAAATTTCACTCATTTTCCATCGTATTTTCTGCCAATTTAACAAAGATATTCTTCATGCTAGCCACCTTATCATAAGGTGACAAAACCTAAAGCTCTCACAACACTCTTCTAAGGCATGAATTGTGGACAACATAAAATCTAAACTTCACTTTGACATCCTTCTCAAAAAAATCACCTGACAAATCCAATTATCTCCCCCAGAAAAAGAAGGCTAACCAAAGGGTCAAATATGCAAACTCATAAAAAGAAAAAAAATTCAGTCTCATGTGCACCAACAACATGCACAACCTCTCCATGGCCAACTACTTCCCATCACACCCCACATGATCTTGCAAAACATGCACTGAACCACACCCCCACCAACTCTCTATCTCTCTCTCTCAGCATTACATTGGCAGGGGGAGTTCTCTCTCCAAAGCAAAAGGCATACATTGCAGACAGAAAACCTGCGCCTATTAGTGGCCACCACCGGCAGCTCACTCAGTCACTCGATTCTCTACCCTCACAAAATCCATCACTGCATTGCTCCATTCTTAAGGGGCCACATTACCCAATTTGTCCCTCACTGTGTTCTTGCCAGCTCAAGCTCTCACCCCTCCCTCCACCACCCCGATCTCCTTGGTTTCTCCCTCCTTCCAGCCCAAGAGGCGTTCTACACTACTCTTCAAGCTTGCTCAGATGGGTCTTGCTCGAATCTCCACTTGGGTCACTCTCCTTTTCACTTGGGCGGCTCTGGTGCTCTGCTTGGGAGCCGAAGGAGTTGGTGCGGTTGCCAAAGTTAGGATCTTGAAGGCTCCCAAGGCCTTCTCCAACTCAAAGTCTGCTGCTTTCGAGCTTGAGATTGTGGGTTGCAGGAACTGTAGCAGCAGGTGCAAGGTTGGTAGGTCACACTCGTGAGGATTTTTGCATGCTATATTTGTCTATTTAGTTTGGTTTGATACATCTCAGATTGTTTCTTGTGCACATCTGGATGTGGGCAAGTTGGGAAGCTGAGCTTTTTTTTTCTTTGTGTTTGGGGTCGTTATCATGAACTTGGTGGAGGGGGTTTTCTTTGACTCTTTTCCACCAGTGATTGCCGTGGTGAGAATTTGTGCGGTGTGTGTAGCCTACATATAAGCTCTTGTACCCTCAGTTGCTCTTGGAGAAAAAATATAAAAGATCTGCGCTTAGAGGCTCCCTGTGATTTTCTTCTCTCTCCTTGTGAAAGAGGTTTTCACCTAAACTGCAAGTGTCCTGATGGGACGTTTTGATATCGTGTGATTTTATTCTGTCTTATTTATTTCTACACCCACACTTTAAAATGATCCGGAATTCTATATTGGTTTTTGCAAAGTTTTGGGTGACAAGTTGCATGCATGTGGATTCTTGCTAACCACAAGTCATCATAGAATAGTCAAACCTTTGGAGATAAGATTTTAAATAATTCTTATATAAAACCTAAATTAATTATTGGACAAAGTGGAATATCTTCTAGAGGGTGGTAAAGGCACAATGAAAAGGATGCAGTCTGATATAAACTAAACCATGGAGCAGACTTCCCAAAGGCTTCTACATGCTTTTGATCCAATTAATGTACAGTTCTTTGAATTGATCTTGATTTTGTCTATTACTCCAACTGGGTAAATATGTGTGTTGGATAGTTGTTCCGGTGATTCTATTCTTGGATTTGAAAGTCGTTAGCAAAACAATTGGGCCTCTTCACCCAATAGCAATATGTTTCTAGCTGGATTCTCTCGCATGGCGATAGAGTAGCATGCATATGGCCATGCATTGGGAGCAGTGAATGTTAAGGAAAAAAAAAGCCAAGAAATCACGAGCAAAAGATTCACATGGTTAAGATGATATTATGTCAATCTGATCTTTCTCAATGGGCACAACGGAATATTCTAAAAATCCCAAGGTGCCCTTGGTGACCTGCCTCATAGGATGCCTGGCAACGTGAATAGGTATCTTATAAAAACATAGAGCAGGTCCCATTAGGTTAGTAATATACCATATTGTTAGATGAAGCTTAGTTACCTGTCTTAAACCCCAACCAGAGCATTGATTTGGATCCATGCTTTTTGCATGTGGGTTGGCTATAGGTAGCCAAATGCCATAATATGTGAGAGCATCCAACTCACAGCTGTTGACATAGATGTTATGTCTCTTTATGCTTTGTTATTTGTTTATTTCTAGAAGGTATGGTTGTAACGTTTCCCATAATCTCTACATATCAATAGCTAGGGTTTCAATAAATGATCAAGTCATCTCACTATTTCAATGTGGTATGAGAGCGGGCTAACCTCTAGATTTTTCACCCGATAACTCCACCTTCCCATTCTTCTTTCCATCATTCTTACCTTCATCTTCTAGGAGTATTGCATCCGTGTTGCATTGCTTCTAGCTGTAGACAAATAGCAGGGAATGCTTTAAGTAGTGACACGGTGACATGATTGCACCTAGTAGCATGAAAGTGTTGCAATACATAGAAAGGTACATTGTGTTAGCAAAGCCCCCAAGCCTCGACCTTGTCCAACAGTGTCCTCACCGAGTCTTTCATTCAACAAACATCCTCACCGAGTCTCACGACGAGAACTTGTGCAACAACGTCATCCGAGAGTTGAGGAGAGAAATATGTAACTAAATACTTAGCGATTTTGTAACCATTGGTGCCACAAGGTACTGGTGCTAGTTACAACATGAGCATAGACTTGTAATCACAAGTGGCTTGAAAGTCTTTGGGCACATAGGGGGTGTACAGGTGCTTTGCATGTGAGGTGGCATGCACAAATCTGATTTGATGGTCCAAGGATTGTTTGCTCACCCCTTTCTTCTATGTTATGGGCTTGTGACTCAATGACAATATCATCATGTACCAGTACCACGTGACAAGACCGAGGGGATATCCTAGATTGGAGGAGAGTTCAAGGGTCATGGAGCCCATTCATTTCTGGTACCACAGTCAAATGTCCGGCTACTTAGGATGTTCATATACATTCATGATGTTTGATGGACATGCAAAGGCACACATCATCCTAGAATTTGGGCCATAAAAAAAGACTGGCAAACATGCATATGGAAGAAAGTTGGATGAAATGATTCAATTCAATATAGAAAACCCTAGGCTCTCTTATATAGAGAGAGACCAAGGAGTGAAAGTACAGTTAAGCCCATACAAGGAAAAAAATATAAAACATAAAAAATACTATATGTTAACACTCCCCCTCAAGCTGGAGCATGGATATCTATCATGCTCAGCTTGGAACAACACTCCTCAAAGGTAGATTTTGCCAGGGGCTTTGTGAAGATATCTGCAGCTTGCTCCTTAGAAGTAACACTCGTGGTATGTAAACTTCCATGCTGAATGAGATCTCGAGTGTAATGACAATCAATCTCTACATGCTTTGTCCTCTCGTGAAATATAGGGTTATTAGCAATGTAGGTCGCTGCTTTGTTGTCATACCGCATCTCTATAGAGCTATCCAGAGAAATAGGAAGATCTGACAAAACTGACTTGACGCAAACCATCTCAGTGGCTGTCTAGGCCATGGTCATGTACTCTGACTCCGCACTGGATCTAGATACAACCGCTTGCTTCTTGCTCCTCCAGGTAACCAGGTTGCCTGCAACAAAGGTGCAAAAACCCGTGGTCGATTTTCTATCCCCAACACAGCCAGCATAATCAGCGTCAGAGTATGCTACAATCCCCATGGGCGTTCCCTTACAGAATAATAATCCTCGTCTAGGTACTTTCTTCACATACCTGAGCACCTGCATTGCAGCCTCCCAGTGCTGCCTAATTGGCTTATCCATAAATTGGCTAAGCCTACCAACTGACAGAGACAAGTCTGGACCAGTGATGGTGAGGTACAGAAGCTTACCCACCAGCTGCCTGTATGCTCTACTGTCAACCACCTCAGATTTCTCATCATATAGATGGACCTTGGGATCCATGGGAATATTTGCAGCCTTAGCTGCTAACATGCTAGTCTCCTGAAGAAGATCAAGAGCATACTTCCTCTGTGAGAGCACCACTCCATCCCTACCACGTGCAACTTCAATGCCTAAGAAACACCTCAACTGTCCCAGATCCTTCATGACAAATTTCTCTGATAGGTGCCTCTTAACTTCATCTATCCCATCTCTGTCATCTCCGGTGATGATAAGATCATCAACATATACTAGGAGTGTCAAAGTCCCCCTGTCAGTCTTCCTGGTAAATAAGGAGTGATCTGAAGTGGAGCGACTCAGACCAATCTGGTGGAGTACCTCTGATAGCTTATGAAACCATTCCCTGGGACTTTGCTTCAAACCATAGATTGCCTTTCGTAATTTGCAGACACTCCCCCTTAACCTAGAAACCTGGGGGCTGCTGCATGTAAACCTCCTCCTGAAGATCATCATAGAGAAAGACGTTCTTCACGTCCAGCTGGTATAATGGTCAGTCTTTGTGAGCAGCGATAGAAATAAGTATCTGGACAGTGGCAAGCCGCGCAACAGGGGAGAAAGTATCAAAGAAGTTCACCCCATATGTCTGAGTGAACCCCTTCGCTACTAGCCTAGCCTTGTACCTTGAAATCGACCCATCAGGGTTGTATTTCAAGGCAAAGACCCATCGGGAGCCAACTAGTCGTTCGCCAGTAGGAAGTGAGATGAGATCCCAAGTCTGTCTACTTTGAAATGCTGCCATCTTATCCTCCATGGCTTGATGCCACTTTGGATCAAGCATAGCCTGCTGGTAGGTAGACGGAATGTGTGACGCTGTAAGGATTTGACAGAAGCTGCTAAATTGAGGAGCAAGACCATTGGTAGCCAAGCTACATATGACCCGGTATCTGGACTCATAGGTGCGCGGTGCCCTCCTAATGGCAATAGGGAGATCTGAATCATCTGGTACCTCTAACTGAGTTGCTGCAGAAGGAGCCTCGCCATTGTGGTGATCTGCACTGTTTGGGAAGTCAGGTTTAACCAAACTATCACTGGCATCAGGTACCCTCTTAACTACCTGTGAACCATCAGCTGCTGGTGAGAGAGGAGGCCTCTGAAAGGTAGTATGATGCCTGTGATAGGTATGCAATGGCCTGTGCAATTTCTCAAAGTCATCCCGGGAGAAAGAACTCATCTGTTTATCAGCTAGAGGTCTGGACTGGAAGTAGACACTTGAGTCTTTGTACACGGAACAGGTAAGGGAAGAAAGGCAACATCATTACAAGAGCTCCTCTATCCAGTGACTAAGAAATATGGTGTATCCTCATGGAAAGTCACATCAGCACTAATATAATGTCTGTTTTGCAAAGGATCATAGCAATGGTACCCCTTATGTGTCCTAGAGTACCCCAAAAATACGCACTTGATAGCGCGGGAAGCCAGCTTGTCATGATCAAGTGACGGCACATGGATGAATGCAACACATCCAAAGGTCCTGGGAGGCACATGAAATAACTCGTCGTCTGGATGCAGAAGAAGAACCGGTATCTGCTCATGAAGAACTGAGCTAAGCATCTTGTTGATGAGATAAGTCGCTGTCAGAACTGCATTCCCCCAGTATCTCTGCAGTACATTATGATGAATTAATAGTGTACGAGCAACATCTAACAAGTGCTTGTGCTTCCTCTCTGCAACCCCATTTTGCTGTGAAGTGTGAGGACAAGTAGTCTGGTGGACAATCCCACGGGTCCTATAGACCTTCTTAAGTTTGGTAGTGCAGAACTCAAGAGCATTATCAGTCCGCATTATCTTCATTGTGGCTGAATACTGTGTGCTGATCTCCAAAAGAAGGGTCTCTATGCATCCTCCAACCTCTGCCTTGTTTTTCAGCAAGAACACCCATGTGGCTCTAGAGAAATCATCTACGACAACCAGGTAGTACCGGTGTCCCATCCGGTCTGGGACTTTGCTCGGTCCCCATACATCCATATGGAACAACTGAAATAATGTCGAAGATCCAGGAGATGTGCTAACTGGAAAAGAGGATCGATGGTGCTTACCCAATTTGCAAGCATCGCACTGTATGGTAGCAGCTGGGGAAATATGTGGTATCACCCTCCTGAGGTGATCCAGAGACAAGTGGCCAAGACGAATGTGCCACTGTAGAACACTTCCGCTACCATATCGAGTAACCCCTGCAAATGGCTCCTGTCCTAGATGGTAAACACCATTCTCCTCCATACCTCTGACAATAGTCCTCCCAGTGAGCTTGTCCTGAACAACACATCCGACATCATCAAAGATGACTCTATAGTTGAGATCCTTCGTGATTCTGCTCACTGACAACAGACTTAGTGGGAATGTTGATACGTGCAATGCATCAGATAACTGCAAACCGGGGGTCACGGACACCTCCCCCTTACCCCTAACTGGGGTGTATCTACTGTCAGCAACCTGTACAGTCCTTCTTGGGGGAACATATTGTAGCGAACGAAAAGAGGTCTGATCACCGCACAGATGCTGTGACGCACCAGAGTCGATCAGCTACCTTGCTCCATTGTGGCTCTTATAATGCTCCTTATGTATGATACTCACAAATGCTGCTATAAGTGTCAAGTAGATCACATCCAAGGAAAAAATGGGGAATACACACCCCAAGGATCATACAATATGGGGAATACACACCTCAAAATCAAACCATAGATTTGGTAAAAATCATATCATTGCTAGGAATCATCAATAGATCTGAAGTCAGATGTGTTCAGACCTGCATTTTCGCGGAAAGTCCCCTCGGACAAGCGTTGGCCTAACCTGAGTGCGGGAAGAACACCCAAGAAGGTCCCAAGAAGACCTAGGTCTCTTTCTCCCTGCTGTAGGGGAGGAAAGTAGCTCTAGAAAGGGGCTACAACCCCCTCATACATGCAGCAGCATGCTGGTCTGCCGCTTTGAGCGCTGCCTCAGACGCCTGCTGCGCTTGATCGCCGCCGTGCCTCTCTGAAACACGGCCGTGTCGCCTCAGACGTGTAGCAGCACCGCTGAAGCGTCGCCTCAGATGTGCGGACTGCTTCTAGGTCGCTGCCTCAGGCATGCACGACTGCCGTGCGAGCCCACTGGAGCACTGCCTTTCGTGGGTGTCACTGTTGCGCCACCTTAGATGCGCGGGACGACCGTGCGCGACTGTTGGTGCATCGCCGGTGAGGCATTGCCGCTGATCAGAGAGAAAGAGAGATGAAGAGGGATTTGGTTATAGGGTTAGAGGCCTACTTGGGTGGGGTACCTAGGGTACTGGTCTAGGACCGCTGCTTTGATACCAAGTTGGATGAAATGATTCAATTCAATATAGAAAATCATAGGCTCTCTTATATAGAGAGAGACCGAGTGAAAGTACAGTTAAGCCCATACAAGGAAAAAAATATAAAACATAAAAAAACACTATATGTTAACATTTATATGTTTGCTCACCCCTTTCTTCTATGTTATGGGCTTGTGACTCAATGACGATATCATCATGTACCAGTACCACGTGACAAGACTGAGGGGATATCCTAGATTGGAGGAGAGTTCAAGGATCATGGAGCCCATTCATTTCTGGCTCCACTGTCAAATGTCTGGCTACTTAGGATGTTCATATACATTCATGATGTTTGATGGACATGAAAAGGCGCACATCATCCTAGAATCTGGGCCATAAAAAAGACTGGCAAACATGCATATGGAAGAAGGATAACAAGTTGGCCATAATTTGGATAAATCAGTAGTGTTGTTGTTCATATATTAGCAATGAGATTATGTCTTGGGATACAAAAAAGGGACGTGAGAATCCCTATGTAGCACCTTCAGCATTAGGTGATTGCCACATGGCTTATGTCACTAGCCTAGTCCTATTGAGCTCTCATATCTACCGTTGAAAACTAAATATGAATTGTCCTTCTATGTGCGTGAATCTCAAAGTAGCACATATAGGATACCATGTATGGGCATTTTTTGGTAGGACTGGTACAGTTATACCATGTTGTTCGGGATCATATTCTAGCATCTTAAGAGGTCCCAACCACAGCTACAACTCATAGTCTCCTAATTAGACTTTTGATTCTAATACCATCTATAGAGACTCAATTTTCTAATCACCCCGTTCTTTTGTGCTTAAGGTGAAGGCGCCTATTTCTTGAGGATAAGGATAAAGGATAGGGGGTCTTCAGGCATGGCTGCATCTTGAAGAAAATTATGTTTTAAGTATGATTCAAAAATGTAAAAAATATGACAAATTTGCATGAGACTGAATTTAGATGTATGGGGGCTTACCATGGTACCATGTGCATCGAGCTGGCATGGTGCAAAGGGACTACGTATCACGTTTTCAGAAAAAAAAAGGACTAGGCATAAGCATCTGGGATTGCCATTTGCAATGGCTATGCATACACGTGGATAACTATTGTGTGTATTGTTGCGAACTTGTCAACCCTCATGGCAAATGGCTTACTGCTTTGGGTTTGTTACAAACTTGTATCTGTTTACCTGTGGATCTGATAAGGCAATGAAATTTGCTTGGGGGGGGGGGGGGGGGGGGGGGGGGGGGGGGTTGTGGAGGGCTTGATGGTTGGATGATGGCATTTGGTGTTTCTTGATTTGATGGAGTTTGTTGATTGTGTAATTGGTGATGTCTCTAATGACTTTTGGTCCTAAGCTTGAGCTTGTCGAGAAAAAATGACCATCACAACTCCTTGGGTTTTTACTTAATGGACCTAAATTACCTAATCTGAGCCCTTCTAACCCACAAGGCATTTTTATGTATTTTGAAAGTGGATCTATTTCTGTAGCATTACGATCTCCCCAACTTAAACTTACACATCCTCATTGCAACTTGTCCTTGTCAATTTCTCCAAGAAAATAGTGGTGGCTCCAATTTTTGATAGTCCTCTCTCCCTATTAAGGGAGTTTTTCTTTGGTAGAACATGAAGGATATAGGCCTAAATCGAAATCTATTAAGAAATATTGTCCCTAGCAACTTATTGTATTTGGGCCCAAAGAATCCACATAAACCAACCAAATTTCTTAGTGTCGAGTAATAACTATTGTCCCCGATAACTACAACTCACTTTTATGAGCTTCATATAGCAATTTTCATTTCATAAATATGGGACTACTTTTTAGACATCTCAAGTCTAAAGACCTATCAAGGTTTTTTCCCAATAGGCTTTAGGCCTTGGTTTTATTGTGCTTGTCTTGATGGCAAATGATGATTAAAGCTACTGGAGACATGCACTTTGATTGACAACAACAGGTGGTGATAAGGAGTTTTGAGTGGACATGGGCTATTAAACATTGACGGGAGATCTAGCTTATTGGGATGAAAAGAGGGTGTCATGCACAAGCATGACATAGAGAAGTCCACCGAGAGATCTAGATAGTGATGGGTCTTCAATGGGTAGAAGAGGACAAGAAGCTTTGATACCATGTTAAACAAGCTATAATCACCTAGGAGGCAAGGAAGTTCTTGATGTAGTTCACACTGGCATCATGCTTTCTTACGCCGTGCCTAAGGTTTCATACTCGATGATATTAAAAGCGAGACCCTAACGTTCTTGAGAATTGTGAAAGTAAAATGCACTACAAACATACACTACTATAACTACGGTGTTCACAATTGACCATACATTTATTCAGGTCTAGCATTTTTATCTCTTAATTGGCAACACGTTTAGAAAATACATCCAAGCATTTGCTTGCATTCTTTTTTTTTGGAAATTTTGTGTTTCAGTTTTTCCATCCTGTCTAGATTCCATAACATAAAATTTTGGTGTAAGCTTACTCTTATCCTTGAGGCCATTCTGATTTGATGTCTTGTTCAGTTGGATGGCTACAAGTTTACGACTTGTGAAGGCAAGGAAGTATCGTATACAGGCTTGCCCGATGGGAAGCACAAATTCGAGGTTTGCATCAATGGGCCTCAAGGAGCGAACTGTGATATCTATAGCTGGATTGTTGGTTGAGAATCTTTCTCTGTCCTTTTTTCTTCCTCAATGTTCATAGCAATTTAGTCTATGATTGTGCCATATTCACTTTATATTGAAAATTTCTGGATTATATATCTCCAAGCTTATGCTATTCTTGCTTATAATACTTCTATAAAAAATGTGGACATGTTATCAAGTATCAACAGGACAGCAAAGGATTTTAGTTTAATGCCTAGTCGTTGTTAGATTGGCAGGAGTTTCTCCTGAACTACTAAGTTTGTTAGATTATATACAAAAATATTCTGATTATGTATCTCCAGTATTATGCTATTTCTTTTTTAAAGTACCTCTACTGAATGTGTGGAAATATTACCAACTAGGCTAGCAAATGAATTTTACCAATTATCTTGTCTAGGGTTGCAAGGGTTTCTCTTAAAACTATCAAGCTTATTAAGTGCGACATTTTCGATTCATCATTTAATACTTGCTTTTATTCCATGGCCGTCCCTTTCCTACCATTTTATCTCCTTCTCTCCTAGTTTTATTCTAAATCTTGACATTTTATACGTCTAGTCCTGCTACAAAGAAGGTTGAAATTTTGCAGAGAGAAGAAAGACTTTTCTCACTCATATGAAATTGATAGTAAGGCTAGTTTTCTGTCTAGGGTTGTCCCATAAGTATTAATCACAATGATTATTACCACGGTGGAAACAGATGCCCTTTATAATGGACCCTATTCTTCTATGTACTCCTTTGCAAACGTCTTCCAACCATTTCCATTGACTAAAAATCCAAAACCAAAGTTCAACCAGAATTATAGCATGCATTTATTTATTTACCGGATTTCCTTTCTATAAGATAGAACTCTTGTAGTGGTGAAGATCTTATGATAATGCCTCTGTGGCCTGTTTCTTGTTAAAGTTTTCATAGTGGAAAAGGGAAAGTATTATATGAACTTCTATTGATAGCAATTCTCTTGCACAAGTTATTATGTACAAGTTGGCTGAGATATGAAGATGGAGTTCCATATTATTCCATGATTGTGCTTTGCACCTTTCAGATACGGTCAAAATAGCTTACCATTAGAATGCATTTTCTTTGTGGAAAAATAGCCTATGACGGTTGATTATTTTGGATCTTGAGGCAGTTTTATGATCTTAACATGGGAATAACCACAGCTAAAGATTCTTTTCGACTGACAATCTCAATACTGCATTTTACGAGTCATCTGGTATTTACCAATTTGATCTATTTTACATAAGCAGCAATCCTGGAATCCACAGATTGGAAACCTTAAATACAAAAAGATGGTTGGTTAATATATTGACATGTGGTCTTTAACTCTATTACTTGTGTACTTCTGTTATTACTTTATCTCTTCGTAATATTCTGTACTAATTTTCTAATTCAATGACACCTTGCAGACACTGTCCCTCCGACAGCCTCAATATCAGCAGCATCACCTTTTACAAGTGCCTTGAATGTTTCTGTGAATGTCTCTTTTAGTGAGCCTTGCACAGTTGGTGGTGGATTTCAATGCTCAAAGAAGGATTGCAATGTGAGTAGGCCGTTTTCTATTACCTGATCTTAAGATTTCAATCTCATATTGGCTAGACCAAAACAGTAACTAGAAGAGGAATATATCTGTCTGAAAAGTTTGCTAACAAGGTAACTAAAGCTGATTGGTTAAGGAAAATTTTCTTAGGCTGATACCCTGGTTATTTTTTTGGAAAGTCAGCTGCTTTAGCAAGTTTGCTGATAAATTAGATGAATGATATGTGGTATCTCAGCATCTGTAAAATAGGTAAACCTATATGTTTGTCTCACATGCATGTCTCTGAGCATGCAATTTAGGAGTTATATGAAATTTCAGTTTTAGGTGAAGCTGTTTTAGCCTTTTATCCTTGTCTGCAAAACTTGTGATTGGAAAATAATTGTTTGGATTTAATTTTAATATGAGAATACTGTTCTACAAGGAAAATTCGTTGGATGATTCTTTCTTGTTTGTGCTTAGCCCTCTTCACATAAGTATGTCACTGCTTAAACACTTATAGGAAATCATATATAAATTCGGACGACATGAAGTCAATAAAAAAGTGAGCATTTTATGTCCGTGCATTCCTCGAGGCTAGCCATTTTCTGCCATTGTCTTACCATATTAGTCCCATTTTTGTAAACAGTGTCAGGGTACTTATTTAAACATCAGCGAAGTATTGCTGTTGGAGAAGTTAGGCTTTATATGATGCTCCTCCCCTGTCATATGTGCTTTTCAGTTGATAGGCTTTCAGTTCATTTCTTCACCCATTTCATACGTGACCTTATCTATGTAAGCCCACTTTGACAGGGAATCATACATGTTTGGTAGGCGGGTTAAGGGGGGTTAAGTGTAGGCGGGTTAAGAAGTTAAGGGGGGTTAAGTCCACTTAACCCCTATTTGGCCACACTTAACCTGTCTATTGTTTGCACTGGGTTTAGAGGGGATTAACCTGGGGTAAACTTATTCCTCCCCTTCCGTGGAATAAGTTTAACCCATTTATTCTCCCAAACAGGTTAACGTATTTATTCCATCATTCTATTCTACTCCTTTCCTACTCCTCTACTTATTCTACAAAGCTATGCCTTTTATCAAACACCAACATATCTCAAATCGGGGCATGCTAAAGGAACTAAAAAATGGCATTTAGGTTTTTGTCCTATCGTATGTGGTTATCCAATCTGTGCATATGTGCTGGTGGCTCTGCAAGTAGGGAGGGTTGTGGCCCATGGCGAAGGGAGAACAAAAAAGATGTGGGTTCAATTTATTTTATCCACCATAGAACACGATAAAGAATTTGGTATAACAACGAAATATTTACATAACATGGAAGTAATAATATCAAAGTATATACGTATTATAAAACACTTGGGTTTACGTGGAAACCCCACTCATGAGGAGCGGGGAGAAAATCACGTGAGAAGTGCCTTATGGACGTGCTTTCTCTATATTTCTTCTTAAAGAATAACTGAGGGAGTACGCACCTATTTATAGGCCATCACACACATACAAAGTGCACATGTTCTAATGTGGCACTAAATCACCACTCAATTCTCTCAACACTCCCCCTCAAGCTAGTGCATGGAACACTCAGCTTGTAACATAAAGGAACCCACTCTACACAGGCGGGAACAAAGGCTAGAGTTGCTGAAAGATCTGTGGATGTCTCTGAAGATCTGGTGCTGATGGCTCCCCGTTCAGTATCCTTGAAATTGGGTCTTTCTCTGAAGACCTTGAAGGTGGATCTTCCTTTCTGGAGTCCACGAAATTGGATCTCCCACATAGAAACCTGAAATGAGTCCTTCCTCTGAGGACCTCGAAATTCTGGACCTCCCAGAGTTGGGTTTGTCATGTGGAGTCCATGAACAAAAGGGACTCCCAAGTGGGGGTGACTACAACAAGCTCCCACACTCCCCCTTTCTCCTATTCTTGTATGGGAGAAAAAATAATTACGACGAGAAGAAAATAAAACATTAAAAACTGGAGAAGACTTCTCCACATCTTCTCTCAAACATGAACTTTATTTTTTTTTCATCATCATTTTTTTAATTTTATTTTTCAATTTCTCTCTCTATCTTTTTCCCTTTTTCTTTTCCCTTTTCTTTCCTCTTTTCTTTATTTTTTTTACTCCATGTCATTTTCCCTTTTTAAGTGGGAACTTTAACCAACTCTTAGGTTTCAACGAGAGAAGGGGCACCAAGCTTCTCGTCGCACCACCTGCTGTTCTCGAGATCTGGCGCACCATCTTCGCTGAGATCCACGCTGATTGTCACGATCTTCACACCGCGATCTCGCAGCCTGTTCTCCTCCTTCGATGGCAGTATCTCCAAAACCTCGGGGAAGAGGCTCGTCATTTGCTACTTCACGTGATCCTCGTAGTGAGATCATCGTCGCCTTCCTCACTAATTGCGCGTGCCAGCTGTTCTTGCAAGATCTCTGCCGAAGTCATCGTCGCGCCATCGCGAACTCGATGCCGCGAGATCTCCGTCGAGATCTTCGCTGAGCCTTAGCGGTTCCATGCTTCGACTGATGTGGCGATCTCGTTGCTTTCTCTAGACCACAGGTACCTCCTTCGTCCTCTTTATGCGACGACCACAGGAGCCGCACCTCCTTGAAGATCCTACTCGCTGTCGTCAGTCGTAGAGAGGAGGGGAGATGGGTCACGTGATCCATACATAAATGGAGCGAGGTCGGTGTTCCGTGCTCACACTCATCACCACAAGGGCCTCGCGTGGTTCCGATCACTGGACTTTGGGGAGAGTAATGGGTACCTCATGGTCGGGAGTGTCCTCACCCTCAAGTCCATCCTTGAGGATGTCGTCGTCTGCAACATTGAGCACCATGAAGCAACCAGAACCTTCCAAGGCAGCCACTTTGACTCCCTCGCACCTTTGCCACGAAGCTCCTAGGTTGTGCTTTAAGCGCCACAGGGTCCTCACATCATCGTTGGGCAGTGCTTCCTCGTGTAGGAATCCTTCGATCTTGCATGAGATTGATACGCGCTGCTTTGCCTTGTGTCTTACGACGTCTCCTTCAGATCAAGAGATTGGAACTCCAAAGAAATAATGATAGATATGATAACTTTAAGAACAAAAATGATAACCCAAGAACAAACCCGCTTTGATACCAAGTTGAAATTTTTAAATAACGTGGAAGTAATAATATCAAAGCATATACATATCACAAAATACTTGGGTTTACGTGGAAATCCCACTCACGAGGAGCGGGGAGAAAACCACGAGAGAAGCATCTTATGGGCGTGCTTTCTCTATATTTCTTTTTAAAGAATAATTGAGGGAGTATATACCTATTTATAGGCCATCACACACATACAAAGTACACACTTTCCAATGTGACACAAAATAACCACTCAATTCTCTGAACAATAATTGATTATGATAGTATCATAGTTTTACCTTTCCATTTTCTCGTCCCAAGCCGAAACCAAAATGGTCATTCATTATTGCGATGATCACACAAGTAGATTCAAAGACTCAAATTGTATCATAAAATACTTGCACAAATAGCTATATTTAATCAAAATCATCTTCCCATTCATTCTAATTCCAAGAAAAATCAATAAATAAAAGAGATTTTCTTATCAAGTAACAAAAGGCCTTGACACAGTAATTGTGAATATATAGATAAATATTTAATTATAGAGTATCTTTCCTACTAAAAAGGCTGGACTTGCATTGCTAGGCATATTGTTAGATAATGGATGTGATTTCCTATATTTCTTTTATGTGACTTTTATTTCTTATGGACCATGTCACTATTTTCCCACACCTTTCCTTTTATAAGGTGTAGGACTCCCATAATTAAGTCAAGAGGTTTTCTCCTACTTGGTATTAGAGCGCAATCCTAGATCGTGTTCTGGTATCCCACCCCCACAAACCGTCAACACCTGTCCATTAAAAACCCTAGTCGTCCTCCTTTAGGTGCAGCAACTACCGAATTGCCACTGCCTCGATGTCTTGTGGTTGTAGTAGGGGCCGTCGGCCTCCTTGTGGGCCAAAGGGCTTATGCTCCATCTCCTTAACTCGCGTCGCTACGCACACTCCGCGTGCAGCGCCTTGGTAGAGCACTGCATTGCGAGCTCCATCGCCCTAGCCAACGTCACCGTGCGCACACCACGTGTAGCTGCTCGGTAGAGCGTTGCCACCACCACATGCGTCCTGATCTGTCGCCACCATCACCTCTAGCGACCGTGGACCAGGCTCGCGTGCCTCTGCTTGAACTCGTTGTGCGTCCTCGCCAGCGGGGGCGGCACTCTGAGCTGCTGGTGGGCGATCTCCGCTGCTAACCACCTGCACACGCCGCAACTGTTGGCCTGAGGAGGACGACCACCCCTGGGCGAGTGAGCTAGGTTTGTCCCAGACCTAGCTCACTCCTCGCTGATCCCCGGGTGGGGAGGGGGTCCTGTTCGACGTTTATGCATGAATTCAGGGTTCCTCCTCCTTGGATTTATGTCTAAGGGTTGAATCTCTATCTTTTTCTTTGTTACATGATCTAAAATGCGTTGAATCAGATCTACGCTCATGTTTCTCTGGTTGTGGATGGGTTGACATGGACAACAGATTCTACATTCATCTGCTTTACTTGGATATGGTCTGCTTGACACCAATGGCAGAGTGTGTGAGTCTGGTGCACCAGGAGCATTACAGGAGCCACATTTGGAGCAGGGTGGCTGATTGACTCGGGTGCGTCGCAGCATCTGTTTGGTGATCAGACCTGTTTTCGTTCGTTATAATCTATTCCCCCAGGGAGGACTGTACAGGTGGCAGACGACAGGTACGCCCTAGTTCGGGGTAAGGGGGAGGTGTCTGTGACCCCCAGTTTGCAGCTATTTGGTGCGTTGCATGTGCCAGAATTCCCCCGAGTCTGTTGTCAGTTAGTAGAATCACAAAGGATCTCAACTGCAGAGTGATCTTCGATGATGTTGGATGTGTTGTTCAGGACAAGCTCACCAAGAGGATTGTGGTCAGAGGTACAAAGGAGAATGGTGTTTACTACCTGGGACATGAGTTGTTTGCTGGAGTTATTCGATATGATAGTGAGAGTGTTCTATAGTGGCATGTTCGTCTTGGTCACTTATCTCTGGATCGCCTTAGGAGGGTGATACCACATATTTCCCCAGTTGCTACCATACAGTGCGATGCTTGCCAATTGGGTAAGCATTTTCGATCTTTTTTTCCAGCTAGCACCTCTCTTGGATCCTCGACATTATTTCAGTTGCTCCATATGGATGTATGGGTATCGAGTAGAGTCCCAGATTGAATGGGACACTGGTACTACTTGGTTGTCATAGATGATTTCTCTAGAGCCACGTGGGTGTTTTTGCTGAAGAGCAAGGCAAAGGTTGGAGGATGCATAGAGACTCTTCTTCTAGAGATCAACACGCAGTATTCAGCCACAGTGAAGATGGTGCGGATTGATAATGCTCTTGAGTTCTGCATTGTCTGACTCAAAGAGTTCTACAGGACCCATAGGATTGTCCACCATACCACTTGTTTTCACACTTCACAGTAGAATGGGGTTGCAGAGCGGAAGCACAGGCACTTGTTGGATGTTACCTGTACACTATTGATTCATCACAATATGCCGCAGAGATACTAGGGGGACGTAGTTTTGACAGCAACTTACCTCATCAACAGGATGCCCACCTCAGTTATTCACGAGCAGATACCGGTTCTTCTGCATTTAGATGATGAGTTATTTCATTTGTCTCCTAGGACCTTTGGATGTGTTGCATTTGTCCATGTGCCATCACTTGGTCGTGACAAGCTAGCTCATCGCGCTATCAAGTGCGTATTTTTGGGGCACTCTAGGACACAGAAGGGGTACTGTTGCTATGATCCTCTGCAGAATAGACATAGGTTAGTGCCGATGTGACTTTTCACGAGGATACACCATATTTCTTAGTCACTGGACAGAGGAGCTTTTGTGATGATGTTGCTTTTCTTAATTTGCCTGTTTCGTGTGCAGAGACTTAGGTGTCTACTTCTCAGTCCAGACCTCTAGTTGATAGATAGATAGGCTCTTCCTCCTTGGATGATTTTGAGAGATTGCATGGGTCATTATGTACTTATCACAGGCATCACACTACTTTTCAGAGGCCTCCTCCCTCACTAGCAGCTGATGGTTCATAGGTAGTTGAAAGGGTACCTGATGCTAGTGATAGTTTGGTTAGACCTGACTCCCTAAACAGTGCAGATCACCATAGTGGTGAGGCTTTTTCTATAGCGACTCAGTTAGAAGTACCAGATGATTCAGATCTCCCTATTGCCATTAGGAGGGCACTATGCACATGTGAGTCTAGATATTGAGTTGCAGGCAGTTTGGCTGTCGACGATCTTGCTGCTCAGTTTAGCAGCTTCTGTTAGGCACTTACAACGTCACACATTCCATCTACTTACCAGCAAGCCATGCTTGATTTAAAGTGGTGTTAAGCCATGGAGGATGAGATGTCAGCACTTTGGAGTAGATAGACTTGGGATCTCATTTCACTTCCTACTGGCGCACGATTGGTTGACTTCCGATGGTTCTTTGCCTTGAAATACAACCTTGATGGGTTTATTTTGAGGTATAAGGCCATGCTAGTAGCAAAGGGGTTCACTTAGACATATGGGGTGGACTTCTTTGATACTTTCTCCCTCGTTGCGAGGCTTGCCATTGTCCGGATACTTATTTCTATTGCTACTCACAGGGATTGGCCGCTGTACTAGCTTGATGTGAAGAATGCCTTTCTCTATGGTGATCTTTAGGTGGAGGTTTATATGCAGTAGCCTTCAGGTTTCGAGGTTTAGAGGCAGTGTGTGTGTAGACTAAGGAAGACAATTTATGGATTGAAGCAGTCCCAGGGCTTGGTTCCAGAAGTTATCAAAGATGCTCCACTAGATTGGTCTAAGGTGCTCAACTTCAGATCACTCCTTATTTACCAGGAAGACTGATAGGGGGCTGTGGCACTCCTGGTATATGTTGATGATCTTATCATCACTGAGGATGACTGAGATGGCATAGACGAAGTCGAGAAGTACCTATCAGAGAAGTTTGTCATGAAGGATTTAGGACAGTTGAGGTATTTCTTGGGCATTGAGGTTCACGTGGTAGGGATAGAGTGGTGCTCTCGCAAAAGAAGTATGCTCTTGATTTTCTTCAGGAGACTGGCATGTTAGCAGCTAAGGCTGCAAATATTCCTATGGATCCCAAGGTCTACTTATATGATGAGAAATCTAGGGGCGGTTGACAGTAGGGCTTACAGGCAGCTGGTGGGTAAGCTTCTTTACCTTACCATCACTTGTCCAGACTTGTCTTTGTCTGTTGGTAGGCTTAGCAAGTTTATGGATAAGTCAACTAGGCAGCACTAGGAGGTTGCAATGCAGGTGGTTAGGTATGTGAAGAAAGCACCAGGACGAGGATTATTGTTCCGTAAGGGAATGCTCATGGGGATTATAGCATAATCTGATGCTGATTATGCTGGTTGTGTTGGGGATAGAAAATCTACTACAGGGTTTTGCACCTTTATTGCGGGCAATCTTGTTACATGGAGGAGCATGAAGCAAGCAGTTGTATCTAGATCCAATGCAGAGTCAAAGTACAGGGCCATGGCCCGAACAGCTGTTGAGATGGTTTGGGTCAAGTCAGTTCTGTTAGATCTTCGTGTTCATCTGGATAGCTCTATGGAGATGTGGTGTGACAACAGAGTAGCAACCTACATTGCCAATAACCCTATGTTCCATGAGAGGACAAAGTACGTAGAGATTGATTGCCACTATACTCGGGATCTCATTCATCGTGGGATGGTACATACCACATGTTACCTCTGAGGAGCAGGCTGACGAGATCTGCTTTTGAGGCGTGCTGTTCCAAGCTGAGCATGATTGATATTCATGCTCCAGTTTAAAGGAGAGTGTTAGATAATAGATGTTATTTCCTATGTTTCTTTTATGTGCCTTTTATTTCTTATGGACCATGTCACTATTTTTCCACACCTCTCCTCTTATAAAGAGGTGTAGGGCTCCCATAATTAAGTGAAGAGGTTTTATTCTCCTACTCAAATCATTAGAAATTCTCTCATGAGAACATCTTACTGTAGTTATGCATTCAACTAGTGTCCTTATGAACCTCTGGTGCCTTGAGACTAGTCCGAGGTGTTTTAACTTGTGAAGGTGATTTGTAGTGTATGAAAGTTGAAGATTGCTTCTTTCCCATAGCATTTTCGTTGGTTATCTTGGGCCCAAATGGGGCCAATCCAACAATCCGTTAAAGTTGGTTTTCACTCAACTAAGTTCACATCCGGATCAAGGTCATTATAAATGGTATAAAAGCAAACCCTCTCTTGCAGCAGGAAGGGCTACCACCTATGTGATGGTACAGGAACACATTGTGAGATGAGGTTGCCATTGGCATTGGAAATAGTTAGTTGGGCAAGTTGCGACAGCGATGTCACAAGTTCAAATAGATGAAAATGTCTCCCATGATTTCTGCTAGAAGGCTAACCTGTGTACTCTATGTGCAATTCATAGTTTAAGAGTACTATTTACTAACTTGAGCATTCGGATTTTATTTTTAGGCAAAAAGTGACCAAAAATCCACCATAAAGGAGGCCCTCCTCTTCAGCATACACGCCTTACAACAGGCCGGTACACCCAGCAGCACCAACACTGCCCTACATGGGCGGCACTGGCTGCTGCTTCTGCTGCTGCCGCCTGCTGCTGCTGCTGCCGCTTGCTGCTGCTGCCGGTGGTGGCTGCTGGCGGCTTTGGTGGAAGGAGAGAAGAGATTAGGGTTAGGGTGGATGGTTTTTGGGGCTTGATTTGGGTGGGATATTAGAATCCGGCCTAGGATCACACTCTGATACCAAGTTGGACAAAATGATTAATCATATTCTAAAGAGAAACCTTACACCTCTTTATATAGAGAGAGGTGTAGGAACAATTACAGAGGAAAACCAATCAGAAATAAACAATAACAAAGCAACCCTAAAAAATATAAACGACTCAACAGTATGCAGAATTGAGAGATTGTTAAAGGATCATGATGTTTCTAGATTGGTTTCTATACACTGATCATAGAAGCCCCGAGCCCCTTTTAGGGAATATACCATTGATTGACCCTATTTCCAGTTCTATCATGTATAGGTCACGGATGCATATACCTGCTTAGATATTAACTCAACAATCCCCAAAGGTCAGTCAAAGACATTTTTTCTTCACTGCTTTCCCAAGCCGTAAAAGCCTGACTCTAAGGTTACTACCTTTGTTTGAAAGATATTGTTTTTAGTGCAATACAAAAAGCTACTAAATTGAAGCAAAAGGGTAATAATATGAAGTTGGCATTCACTTGTGTTAGGAGATGGGAGCGTAAACTTTATTTCTCAACCCTTAGGGTGCTTGTATAGAGAGACCTCTTGGGGTAAAATACAATCAAGTCCACGTAAAACATGAAAATAACAAAAACAACAATAAGAACAACTTAGCTCTCAACACTCCCTCTCAAGCTGGTGCATAGACATCAGAGATGCTCAACTTGGAACACAAGTACTTTAACTGCTTTCGAGCCAGTGCCTTAATAAAGACATTAGCAATCTGATCCTCACTAGAAATGTATGGCATGATATTCTTCCCTTTCATCATTACATCTTGGATAAAATGACAATCAACTTCAATGTGTTTGGTCCTCTCATGAAAGGTTGGATTATTAGCAAGGAAAGTAGTTGCATTGTTATCACAATACATAGGTATAGGACTACAAACTTCCATACGAAAGTCTTTCAAAATAGATTTAATCCATAAGAGTCCACAAGTAGTACGAGCCATTATCCTGTATTCTGATTCTGTACTGGACCTGGATACCACATTTAATTTCTTGCACGTCATATGACAAGATTTCTACCAACATAGGTACAATACCATGTAGTAGATCTCCTATCCTCATTGGCACCTGCATAATTTATATTTAAGTATCCACAAACATCTAAATATCCATACCTTTGATAAAATGGCCCTTTTCTTGGCGCACTCTTCAAATATCTCAGCACCTGGCAAACACCTTCCTAGTGTATTTCTTTGGGTTCCTACATAAATTGACTCAGCCTTCCCATAGCATAAGATATGTTTGGTCTCGTCACAGTAAGATATAACAGCTTACTTACCATAGCTTTATATCTAGTAACATCTTTTAACACAAGATTGTCAGTGTCTGCAAAATGAAGCGTAGGATCTAGAGGTATCTTAGCAGGTTTGCGACCAAACATCCTTGCCTCTTGAAGCATGTCCAACACATACTTCCTTTGTGAGAGAACCAAGTCTCCATCCATATAGTGCATCTCAATGCCGAGAAAATAACTTATCAGCCCTAAGTCCTTTGTTACAAATTGTGAATGTAGGAAGCTTTTCGTTTCTTCCAAGCCTTTGGTGTCACTCTCTGTCAACAATATATCATCAACATACACTATCAGAATAATGTAGCTAGCCTACATATTTCTCATAAAAACTGAGTGATCTGATGTGGATCACATAAATCCAAAGCCCTGTATAGCCAAACTAAACTTGTTGAATCATGCTCTGGGACTCTGTTTTAGGTCATATATAGCCTTGCGTAGTCTGCACACCTTTTGACACTTCCCTCGACCAATAAACCCAGGAGGTTGTTGCATATAAACTTCATCTAGATCACCATATAAAAAAGCATTTTGATATCTAGTTGGAAGACTAGCATTGATTAACAACAATAGAAAGTAGTATCCGAGTAGAGTTGAGATTAACAACCGGTGAAAAAGTCTCAAAATAATCAACACTAAATGTCTGAGTGTATTCCTTTGCCACCAACCTGGCTTTGTATCAGTGGATAGTTTTGTCAGGTAGATATTTAAGGGTAAACACCCATCTGCACCCACAACAGTTGCTCTAGGGGGCAGATCAACAAGCTCCTAAGTCCCTCTGGAACGGAGAGCATCTATCTCTTCTTCCATTGCCTAGGTCCAATTATAATCTTGAAGAGCCTTAGTATGGCTGTGGGAATCCAATGTCTGTCAATTATAAAAGAAAGTGACTGTCTAGCTGCAGGTCAATGATCAGTAAACATAAATTGTGTAACAGAGTAACGGGAAGGTCAAGCACATGATCGTAGAGCCTTTCCTTGGGCGATGAGAAGGTCCTGATTAGAGCCATCAGAGGTTACTTGATCCCTAGATGAGTCATTGGCATCTGTTGGGAGGATTGTGTGTTGGTTTAGTATCACATTGGAAGATGTGGACTTTCCGTTGTGTGTGATGGCCTATAAATAGGCATGTACTCCCATTTTACTTTGAGAAGAAATACAAAGAACACGCCCATAAGGTGCTTCTCCCGTTGTTTTCTCCCCGCTCCTCGTAAGTGGGGTTTCCACGTAAACCTAAGCATTTTATTATTATTTATGCTTTGATTTATGTTTCCGCTTATTATATTTTTCAACTTAGTATCAGAGCATGTTTGTTCTTTGGGTTTTATCCTTTATTGCACTTTTTTTTTCTTTATCTTTTGATATGAAGTTATTGTTCCATGGAGGATGTTCTCTTCCCGATTTGTGGCCTTGATCTTGTGCAAGGAAGAGGCTGTGGCCCTGTTGGCACACAATCACACCCAATAGGGGTAGCGAAGGTGTTTGCGATCACGCACAGGGTCGTAAGGAGGAAATACGATGGCGCTATAGGTCAAATCTAGCCTTTTGGTGGCGATGTTGAGGAGAGAAGCCCCTCTCAAGGTGGCGATGGTGCTAAAGGTCGAGAGGGACCTCCAGTGACGACGGGCTTTGTGCGAAGGCGTTGTGACAGGAGAAAGAAGCTCCGCATAAGGTAGTGGCGACACTAAATGTCAAGAGGAGCCTCCATCAATGTCG
This sequence comes from Thalassia testudinum, assembly GCA_037157565.1. Lineage (NCBI taxonomy): Eukaryota > Viridiplantae > Streptophyta > Magnoliopsida > Alismatales > Hydrocharitaceae > Thalassia > Thalassia testudinum. The sequence goes on from JAZHRO010000030.1 coordinate 44,788,629, forward strand.
CTGGGCATCATGTGATGGTGCTACAACTCCCCAGTAGTGAGAGGGAAGGTACGGAGGCGAAGGCGGTGAGAGGTGGCCGAGATCTCATGTGAGATGAAGACGAGGCCTGACATTGATGACGACAAAGATCGTGGCATCGATCTGGTGGCGTGAATCTCGGTCGAGATCGTGCGAGGGCAGGTGGTGCTAATCGAGTGCTGCCGTTGGAGGGAGGAGTGATTTCCGACGAAGAGTGTTGCGTGACTGAGTGCAAAGGTTTCAGTCTATTTACTTATCCGTAGGTCACTGGGTGTTTCTTGTTTTGCCTTTTTTAAATAAAGAAAAGAAAGGAAGAGCGGCAGAGTGAAGATGATATCAAAAAAAAAAAGAAAAAAAAAGAAAAGAGAGAGAAAAAGACAAAAAAGGAGAAAAAGAAGAGATAGAGGGAAAAAATTGAGAAAAAAAAGAAAGAAAAAAAGAAAAAAATAAAAAAAGGAGATTAAAAAAAAAGAGGTTTATATTTAAGAGGAGATGGAGAAGTCTTCTCTAACTTTTATTGTCTTCTTGTCATTATTATTTTTCTCCCATACGAGTATGGGAGAAAGGGGGAGTGTAGAAACTTGTTGTAGTCATCTCTATTTGGGAGTCCCATTTGTTCATGGATTCTATATGAGATCCAACTCTGGGAGGTCTAGAGTTTCGAGGTCCTCAGAGGAAGGGCCCATTTCAGGTTTCTATGTGGGAAATCCAGTTTCGTGGACTCCAGAGAGGGAGATCCACCTTCGAAGTCGTCAGAGGAAGATCCCATTTTAAGGATATTGAATGGGGAGCCATCAGCACCAGATCTTCAGAGCCAGCTACAATTCGTCCAGCAGCTCTAGCCCATGTTCTTGCCTACAAGCAAGAACCAGTCCAAAGTGTTGTTCGTTCTGTTGTGTATAGTGGATTTGTGTTACAAGCTGAGCATTCCATGCTCCAACTTGAGGGATAGTGTTGAGAGGATTGTGTGTTGATTTAGTACCACATTGGAAGTTGTGGATTTTCTGTTGTGTGTGATGGCCTATAAATAGGTGCGTATTCCTCCCATTTTACTTTGAGAAGAAATACAGAGAAAACATGCCCATAGGGCCCTTCTCCTGTGGTTTTCTCTCTGCTCCTTGTGAGTAGGGTTTCCACGTAAACCCAAGTGTTCTATTATTGTTTATGCTTTGATTTATGCTTTCGCTTATTATATTTTTCAACTGCATCAGTAGGGGATTAAGTAGGAATGGTAGAGAGAGAGGTTTTCAACCAGAGTAGTAGGTGGTGGTCTGCGTTGAAATGTTTTAGGATAAAAGGAAGATGGTGGGCGTCTAGGTACATTGGCTTCTAGTGGATAGGAAGGTCTAGTGGGTTATGGTGAATGGGAAGGCTTAGTGGGTTTTGGTGGCGGTGTAGTGGGCATAGGTAGAGGAACATCTTGTGACATAGAGTGAGTAGGAGAGTCCCCTTTCTAAGAATAAAAGAGTATTTCCTCAAAGAAGGTAACATTTGCAGAAACATAAAACTTGTGTGGCACAAGATTATAACAACGATATCTCTTTTGCATTCTCGAGTGCCTTAGAAAAATACACTCTACTGATGGTAGAGACAATTTATTCACCTTGAAAAGATGAACAAAACAAACACAATCAAATACCATGGGACTAACGGGGAAAGCACCTTTGCTAGGAAACAACACAGAGTGAGGTGTCTTACAACCTAAAACAGAGGAAGACACCTGATTAACAAGAAAGGCGGCGGTAAAGATAGCATCTGCCTAAAAATGTGAAGGCAAATTCATCTGAAACATCATAGTGCGTGACACATCAAGTAAATGACATAACCTGCATTCAACCACTCCATTTTGCTAGGAGGTATGAACACAAGACGTCTAATGAACCACTCCCAAAGAAGTAAAGAATTGCATCAACTTGGCATTCACAAATTCAAGATCATATCCCTGCGAAAATTTTTTGTAATAGCTGAAAATTGCATCTTTATTTCTTAAAAGAAATTTTGAATAAGTATAGGAACTTCGGATTTTTCTTTCATCATAAAAATCCGAGGCATGCAGGTACAATCATCCACCAAAACAAGGAAAAAAATTGAAGCCCCTAACACTACGGACCTTACACGAGTCTCAACCATTAGCATGGACTAAATCAAAAGGAGACTCAATTTTTTTATTCTGAGAAGGAAAAACATAACGGTGATGTTTGCCAAGCTGACAAGCCTCACAAGGAAAAGAATTTGAAAAGCGTAAATTTGGGAACTGGCGACAGAGAACAAGGATGCTGGGATGGCCAAGATGAAGTTGCCATTGGTGAGGAGTGATAACAAAAAGCAGCAGCAGTGGAGGTGGTAGAGAATGATGGCACATGCAAGTAGTAAAGTTCATTTTGCTCAAGTCCACCAATCCACCTCATCGTCTAGATCTCCTGTAAAAACAAATAAAGTACTGAAAATGAAAAATTGCTATGTACTTAAAATTCTTTGTAATTTGACTTATTATTGACGTCAAATTTAGTGTAAATCTAAGAGTATGCATGACAGGTAATGAACTAGAAAGAGACACATTTCTAAGATTAGTAATAGGTGAAAGTCCCATGTCTGTCACCTTGACTTGAAAGGGGTAGCAAGAGAACGGAGAGAAGAAAACAAATTGGCATCGCACCTGAATCAATAATCCAAGCGAGAGCATGAGATGACATTAACTGAGTTGTTGTACCTATAGATTAAGAGACAGATGCCCCTATGGAAGCAGAAGCTTTTGACATTGTCAATCTGTCATACTCTACCCTGAAGATGGTAACTTGACTATCATCCTCTTGATAATGAGAGGTATCATCTGTCGAAGCAACTTAGCACATAGATCCATTCCCCAAGGATAACCATGCTCACAAACAGCATGGCCTCCAAAACCAGATGTACCATGACCTCAGCCTATAGATGCCATTAGCAGATGAATCAGAGATAGGAACAAGCTCAGAAACCTCTAGTTGAGATAGACATGCATAAATCTGAGCAGGGGTAGGAATCTCTTCTAATGTCATCAGTTGATCCATCACTGACTTGAACTCTGGCCCTAGTGAAGCAAGGAGTTGGACAGATCTAACGGCCTCTCTTTAGTTGTCCATAACAGAGACACCAACCGTCATAGGCCGATACATATCTTGCTCATCCTACAGATTCTTGAGTGTTTCATTACACTCAGAGGCATAGAACCCTTCTTAAAGACATGAATCTTCTCAATTACTCGATATAGCCTAGAAATAATGCTTTTGCAAGAATGTATCTCATGAAGTGCACCCCACATTTTCTTTGCAGATGAGTATGCCATAACTTGCTTAGCAATTGTCTCTTTCATGTTGGTAGGCATGCATGTTAATACCCAGTCATTATCCACCTCCCAATCGGTGGATGCCACAGCTGGTGGCTCCTGTGTGAGAATATACTTCTTTTGATGTGAGCTTACGAGCTGAGAAAAAGATGTGGACCAAAGGAGAAAGTTGGTGTCATCCAACTTTATAGATGTTCCCTGCATGTGTGATGATGTGCTCATGGTAGACTGCCTCCCCATCGAGTCACTCTCAGCATCTTTATTGTCTCCCATGATATCTCTGATCGTAGATCCGAATCACAAGAGGTCATTGCACAAATTTTCAGATCATAGGACCCCTAAAAATCTCAAAATCAAATCTGAAAGGACTGATTTCAGACCATATGAAGTTCTGTAAAATGAAGCTCAGGCGTAGCAACCACATGTCAGGATGAGAACACACCCCAGGAGGGTCACCTCTCCTCCCTTAGAAGCTACAGCAGTATCACCAAAGGAGGAGGAGGGCGATCGGATCACCCCTACCTGCTGGACACCTCCAGCGATCTCTGGTGGGCGAGAAAAGAAGGAAGTGGTGGCGCTGGGTGGCTGGCAGCAATGAAGTTGGCACCGCTGCAGGTAGTAGTGCCACCAGGAGATCTGGCAGAGGTAGCTAGGATGCCGCTGTAGGTGGTGCACTGGCAGGGAGATCGCTACAACACCGCTGCAGCAGATCGCGCTGGTGGGGGAGAGATCCGGCGGTGGCGGTGCTGGGATCAAGATTGAGAGAGAGGGATTGGGTGGAGGGGTAAGGCGGCTAGCGTTTGGTGGGATATTAGAGTCCTGATCTAGGACCGTTGCCCTGATAGTATGTGTTGAGAGAATTGAGTGGTTGTTTAGTATCACATTGGAAAGTGTGGGCTTTGTGTGTGAGTGATGGCCTGTAAATAGGCGTGTACTCCCTCAGTTATTCTTTGAGAAGAAGAATACAAATTAGTGCCCTATCGGGGCCTTCTACTGTGGTTTTCTCCCCGCTCCTCGTGAGTGGGGTTTCCACGTAAACCCGAGCGTTCCTTGATTTGTTATGCTTTGATATTTATGCTTCCACGTTATTTAAATATTTCAACTTGGTATCAGAGCAAGTCGTTCTTGGGCTATTATTGTGTTTAGGATTTCTATTATTTCATTATCTATTCTTCTTCGAGTTATTTGTTGATTCAACATCAGCCCAAGGAAGAAAGCATCGGCTTGATGCTGGTCGTTCACAATAATCTCCTAGGGGAGATCGCAAGATCAGGGCAACTCTCCAGGCAATGCTGTAAGGGTGCAGGAGCACCAGTGAATCACCACAATAGTGCTGCTCGAGGAAGGTGATGGTGCTGCCCTGTGGTCAAGAGAGGGGCAGCGAGACCGCCGCATCGATCACCGTTCGCAGTGCCATCTTGGTGGCACGATGGCGCGATCAGAGAGCAACAACACGATCGCCATCTCTGATCCCTGCTTCGATCAGAGAGAAACAACAGCGAGAGGAGGTTGTTGAGATGCTCATGCTCGAGAAAGAAAAGAAGACCACTAGGTGCGCCCTCACGTGTGGGTCATGATCTGCGGCGTCGCTTGCAAAGAGGTGGCGCTCAGAGACATGGACAAGTGGAGAATAAGAAGCGACCAACGAGGATGAAGAAGGGGAAGCGCCTCATTGTGATCAGGTGGAGTGATCCCTGGCAAGGATCACAACGTTGATCTCGCTTGCACGAGGCGAAGATCTAGATTTGGCAACGCGAGATAGGCGATGAAGGTGGCGGTGATTTGGGCGAGGATCACAACGAGAATCTCGGTGGAAAACTTGTGCGATCGCACGAAGCGGAGATCTAATCTAGAGCAACGTGTGAACAAGAGAGGAGCATGTATGTAGGGTTCTGTATCTTTTATCCTCCTTATTTAAGTTTGCATTGACCGATTGTTAAAGGAAAAAAAAACATGAAGAGAGAAAAATAAAGGATGAAAAGATATCGAAAGAAACAAAGAGAGAAAAATAATAATAATAAAAAGGAAAAAGATAGAAAGAAAAATTGAAGAAAAAATAAAAAAATGATGAAGTTCATGTTTGAGAGATGTGGAGAAGTCTTCTCCGATTTTTATTGTTTTATTTTCTTCTCGTCATTATTATTTTCTCTCTTGTACGAGTATGGGAGAAAGGGGGAGTGTGGAAGCTTTTTGTAGTCGTCCCCTGTTTAGGAGTCCCTTTTGTTCATGGACACCACATAAGAAACCCAACTTTGGGAGGTCCAAAGTTTCGAGGTCCTCAGAGGAAGGACTCATTTCAGGTTTCTATGCGGGAGATCTAGTTTCGGGACTCCAGAGAGGGAGATCCACTTTTGAGGTCTTCAGAGGAAGACTCAATTTCAGGGATACTGCATGGGGAGCCATCAGCACCAGATCTTCAGAGATAGCCACAGATCTTTTAGCAGTTGCAGCCTTTGTTTCTGCCTGTGTAGAGTAGGTTTCTTTGTGTTACAAGCTGAGCATTCCATGCTTCAGCTTGAGGGGAAGTGTTGAGAGAATTGAGTGGTTGTTTAGTGTCACATTGGAAAGTGTGGGTTTTGTGTGTGAGTAGTGACCTATAAATAGGCGTGTACTCAGTTATTCTTTGAGAAGAAGAAATACAAATTACTACCCTATTGGGGCCTTTTCCTGTGATTTTCTCCCCGCTCCTCGTGAGTGGGGTTTTCATGTAAACTCAAGTGTTCTTTGATTTGTTATGCTTTGATATTTATGCTTCCATGTTATTTAAATATTTCAACTGTATGTTGAAAAATGAGAGCGTAAACTTTATTTCTCAACCCGTAGAGCTCTTATATATAGAGACCCCTTGGGGTAAAATTCAATCAAGTCCACGTAAGACATAAAAATAGCAAAAACAATAATAAAAACAACTCAACTCTCGACAATTTGTTTATGAAACCTGCTTATTTGTGTTTATCAACTCTCAGACCCTTTACCTGAAGAGAAAATGAGTCATAAGTGATTCCAGACAAAAGCTGATAGCATATGAGAGAATTATATATAAAAGGGGCACTGTTGCATGATATAACATAGAAAAGGGCTCTATTTTCTGTCATTTTCAGTTCTTTGTCTGAATTATAATTTTCCGAAGGGACCATATGAGTGTTTTTAAATTATTTTCTCTTGTCCTACTAACAATTTTTATTTTATGAAACTATTGATGCAACTATGGGCATTTTGTTGAAGTTTTGTTATTAGTTGAATCTATTGTGCATACCCAGTAATCTAATGATATATTTATCAATCTTTACATTATGAAGGTTCCATTGTGATCTCTGATTGCAGCTTCTTGTTTATGGAGCTGGGAATGTTATACCATCCACTTTAAAAGTTCTTCAGCCAAACATAATGTATTCACTTTCTGTAAATATCTCCCCTGAGGTCCCATATGGGAGAATAGTTTTGGTAATGGGTAGGGGTTTCTGTACGGATATTGCTGGAAACAGGTTTTCAAGAACAACAGATTCAAGATTCTTTCTACATTTTGGTAAGAGATATATTATCCATTGGTTTTCACAAGCATCTAATTGTAAGTTAGTTATATATGTACAGATAATGTTGATACTCCTATTTATATTTCTTGTTTATGTTTGCGGGGGACTGTATAGTTATCTTTATATTTTGTCTGGTTCTCTTATGTATTTTTCCCAACGCCTTTCTTTTTATATAGAGAGGTGTAGGGTTTTCTCAATGAATAAGATTGGTCATTTCTCTCCACTTGGTATCAGAGTAACGATCTTGGATCGAGGCTTTGATATCCCACCCCATAGGCCTCCAAAACCCCACATCTTATCCTTGATTTGTGGTTTTTGATCTCCATCGGGATCAATCAGCAACAGCAGCAACCCAGAGGATCGCCACCTCTGCCCCTGCACACTAGGCTGTAGCGCTAACAGGGAGGACCAGCGTCGCCCCTCAGGCCTTGCAGCACTGTCGACCGGTGGAGGAGCATTGTCGGTAGGAAGGAGCAGCGCTGCCCCTCAGGCCTTGTAGTGCCTTCGACTGGTGGACTTGATTTGTGCCTCTGCGTGGGTGAGGCAAGGGCAAACCACACCGGTCTGTCCTCCTCTCTGATTGCCTCTCAGCTCCGCTGCGGTTGGTGCAGTTAAGGTGATCAAAGGAGGAAGTTCTTCACCGGAGGAGGAGAAGATCATCCCTTAGAAGTGCTGTTAGGGCTTTCCCCGTGCCTTAACATGTACTAGAGTTTGATCTAAGGGGTGCCTGTGACTCTTGGGATGTCATCTATGATTATTGGATTGTAGATTTCATGATCAAGAGTTCACTTTCTCACAGATTTCAGAATGTTCAGATATGGAAATAGTCTTTCAGATCAATTTTGTGGCTATTCTCTTCAAGTATTTGGCTAAGAAATGGCAAGTTCTAGCTCTTGGTGATCCACTTCATCCCTACTAGGCACAATGCTAATCTCAGGGAGAGCAGAGATGACATTGGATACCACTACTATGGCAGGGATGGTTGAGTGTGCGGGCTTGATGCTGCAGGAGTATGATAGGAGTCACTATGGTGCAGGATGGTTAGTCGATTCCGATGCTTCACAGCATCTCTGTGGAGATCAGAGCTATTTCCGGTCACTTAGTTCCGTTGCATCAGGGAGAACAGTACAACTTGTTGATGGCAGACATGCACCCGTTGTTGGTTAGGGCAAAGTGTCTGTGACCCCCACATTGCGGCTGTCGAGAGCACTACACGTACCGGAGTTTCTCATGAGCTTGTTAGCCGTGAGCAGGATCATGAAGGATCTTCATTGCAGGGTGATTTTTTATGAGGTCGGATGTATTGTTCGAGATAAGTTCACTGGGAAGACCATCGCCAGAGGTACAGAGGATAATGGTCTTTATCATCTTGGTCAGGAGCCATTTGCAAGCGTTAGTAAACATGATGGTGGGAGTGTCTTACAATGGCATGTTCGTCTAGGACATTTGCCTCTGGATCGCCTCAGGAGGTTGATTCCGCATATTTCACCTATTGCTACTATTAAGTGATGCTTGCCAATTAGATAAGCATCATCGGTCTCCATTCCCTGCCAGTACCTCTTCTGGATCAGCTGCTCCCTTTGAGTTTTAGATAGGACGGGACACCGTTACTATCTCATTGTTATCGACGATTTCACCAAAGTATCTTGGGTGTTTCTTATGAAGAACAAGGCAGAGGTTGGAGGTATTATAGAGACTCTTTTCTTAGAGATTGGGACTCGGTATTCTGCTACCGTGAAGATTGTATGGACAGATAATGCTCTCGAGTTCTGCATTGCTAAACCCGCAGAGCTCTACAGGACTCGTGGGATTATCCACCAGACCACGTATCCCCATACCTCACAGTAGAATGGAATTGCCAAGCGGAAGCACAGACACCTGTTAGAGGTTTCCCGGACTCTTCTTATCCACCACAATGCTCCACAGAGATACTGGGGGGATGTTGTTTTGACAATGACCTACCTCATTAACAGGATGTAGAGTTTAGTTCTTCATGAGTAGATACCGATTCTCCTGTTACACCTAGATAGTGAGCTTTCCACGTGTCTCCCAGGAGTTTTGGATGTGTTGCTTTTGTTCATATGCCATCACTATGTTGTGACAAGCTTACTCCTTGCGCTGTTAAGTGCGTCTTCTTAGGATACTTCAGGAGTCAGAAGGGGTATCGATGTTATGATCCCATCCACCACATGCATTATATCAGCGTTGATGTGATTTTTCACGAGACAACACCATATTTTTCTGTTGCTGGATAGACAAGTATTCATAATGATGCAGCTCCCATACTTATTCCTCCAATTCCACTTTAGGAGATTCTGGTCTCCATACCTTAGCCGACCTCTTCAGCCTTCACTACCCTCGTGGATGACTACCAGAGATTGTATGGTCCTCTACGCACATATAGATCTCATGTGACACTATAGAGACCACCACCCACACCAGTGACTGATGTTCCATAGGCAGTTGAGATTGACTTTGATAGCAGTGATAGTCCAGTTAAACCTGATCCCCCTAGCAGTGTAGATCACCACAATAGTAAGGCTCCTTCTGCAGCGACTCAGTCAGAGATGCCAGATGATTCTGACCTTTCCCGCACATGTGAGTCTGGATATCGTGTTGCTGGAAGTTTGGCTACCGATGGTCTTGCTCCTCATCTTAGTAGCCTTTGTCAAGCAGTTACATCGTCACACATTCCGTCTACCTATCAGCAGGCCATGCTTGATCCTAAGTGGCACTAAGCCATGGAGGACGAGATGGCGGCACTTTGGAGCAAATAGACTTGGGACTTAACCTCGCTTCCTATAGACGCGCAACTTGTTGGCTCCAGACTTGGGATCTAACCTCTATTTCAAGGTATAAGGCCAAGTTTGTGGAAAAAGGGTTCACCCAGACATATGGGGTGGATTTCTTTGATACTTTCTCTCTTGTTTCACGTCTTGCTACTGTTTGGGTACTCATCTCCGTTGCTGCCCACAGAGATTGGAGATTACACCAGCTTGATGTGAAGAACGTTTTTCTCTATGGCGATCTTTAGGAGGTTTACATGTAGCAACCCCCAGATTTTAAAGTTCAAGGGGAGTGTGTGTGCAAACTCAGGAAGGCCATTTATGGCTTGAAGCATTGTCCGAGAGCCTGGTTTTAGAAGCTCTCAGATGTGTTGCAGATGATGGGAATGCAGAGGTCCTCTTCAGATCATTCTCTGTTTGTCAGGAAAATAGAGAATGGCATTGTAGCTCTACTGGTTTATGTAGATGATTTGATTATCACTGGTAGTGATGAGATTAGGATAAGATAAGTCAAGGAGTCTCTTGCACAACAGTTTGTTATGAAGGATCTGGGCCAGCTTAGATACTTTCTGGGGATCGAGGTTGCAAGGAGCAGAGATGGGATTGTTATTTCTCAACGTAAATATGTGTTGGACAACCTTCAGGAGACAAGCATGCTAGGGTTCAAGCTAGCCAATATTCCTATGGACCCCAAGGCACATCTACATGATAAGGAGGTAGAGGCAGCTGATAGCAGAGCGTACAGACAGCTTGTAGGCAAGCTGTTGTACCTGACCATTACCAGACCAGATATTACCTTTGCAGTAGGCAAACTCAGCCAGTTTTTGGAGAGTCTGACGAAACTGCACTGGCAGGCAGCTATGCAGGTACTTAGATACTTGAAGAAAGCATCAGATTATGGTATTCTCTTCCAGAGAGTCTCTCCTATGACAGTGGTAGGATATTTTGATGTAAATTATGCAGGATGTGTGCTTGACAGGAAATGCACCACTGGTTTCTGTACCTTTGTGGCTGATAATCTGGTTTCTTGGAAGAACAAGAAACAGGGGTCAGTTTCTTGCTTTAGTGTAGAGTTAGAGTATAGGGCGATGGCCTGAACTGCTGCAGAAATGGTTTGGATATGATCTCTACTGCATAATTTACATGTTCAGATTGAGGAACCTATGGAGATGCGATGCAATAATCGAGTAGCTACATACATAGCCAACAACCCAATATTCCATGAGTGCAACAAACATGTTGAGGTTGATTGCCATTATACCAGAGATCTCATACAGTGTGGTTTGCTGCATACTTCTTATGTTGCATCTGAGGACCAGACTACTGATGTATTCACAAAGCCTCTACCTCGACCGGTATTTGATTATTGTTGTTCCAAGCTGAGCATGATTGACATCTATGCTCCAGCTTGAAGGAGTGTTGATACTTCTATTTATATTTCTTGTTTATGTTTACTGGGGACTGTTTAGTTATTTTTATATTTTGTTTGGTTCTCTTATGTATTTTTCCCAATACCTCTCTTTATATAGAGAGGTGTAGGGTTTTCTCAATGAATAAGATTGGTCATTTCTTTCCACTGATACAGTTACTACATATCTCTTCTTGTTGATACTCCTATTTATCTAGCATTTTATTATTTGTTATTTCTTTATGGATATGTATTGTTATTTACCTATATCTCTCTTTTTATAAAGAGGTATTGGACTCTTTTTAATGAAAGGTGATGATTCATTTTCTTCTACTTGGTATCGGAGCGATGATCCTAAATTGACGTTCCAATATCCCACCCGCACAACCTCTGCACACCTCCACTAAAAACCCTAATCTTTGGGGTGCCATCTGTGGGCCGTCGTCTCTCCGACAATCAGCCTCTAGCGACGGTAGGTCGCTACCTTCTCCAGTCGGTGCCTCGTCCCCTCATCGGGTAGGCAAGCTCCCAGTGCTACCGCTACTTGCTCGTGGGTAGGGCCATTGCCGCTGGTCTCCCCTTTTCTTGCTGCCGCTGCTGCACTGTCGTTGCTGTTGTAGACCGGCAGCTTCCTCTAGGGCAGACCTGCCGCCACCAGCAGTCTTCTCTCTTCCTGCCGTCGCTGTTGCACTCAAGAGCAGCGCTGCTGCAACTGCTGCAGATCGGCAGCTTCCTCAGGGTAGACCCGCCGCTGGTGGTCTTCTTCCTTTAGGTTGTCAGCGTCGCCTCTAGCAGGGAGGGTCTGTCCAGGGCAGATCTTCCATCCACAGGGGGCAATATCCTTTAGAAGCGCTGTTAGGGTCCTTCCCCGCACCCTAACATGCACTAGATCCTGATCTAAGGGGTACTTATGATCCTTGAGATAACCTCTAGGGCCTCTTAAATCTAGAATTCATGCTTTGAAGGTCACGATTCACTGATTTCAGATTTTTCATATCTGAATATTGTATTCAGATCATGTTTGTGGCATCTGTCTTCGGTTATTTGGCTCAGAGATTGCAAGTTTTAGCCTGTGCTGATTTCCTTGGTCCATTCCTGGCACAATGCCAATCCTAGGAGGAGCAGAGATTGCATTGGATGCCGCTACCATGATGGGGATGGAGTGTGTGGGTGTGATGTTGCAGGAGCATGACAGGAGTCACTGTGGTGCAGGATGGTTGGTCGATTCTGGTGCTTCATAGCATCTTTGTGGAGATCAGGCCTATTTCAGGTCACTCAGTTCTGTTGTATCAGGGAGAACAGTATAGGTTGCTGATGGTAGGCACGCTCTAGTTGTTGGTCAGGGGGAAGTTTTTGTGACCCCTACATTGTGACTGTCGGGAACACTACACATACCAGAGTTTCTCATGAGCCTATTGTCTGTGAGCAGGATCACGAAGGATCTTTATTGTAGGGTTATTTTCGATGAGATGGGATGCATTGTTTAGGATAAGTTTACTGGGAAGACCATCGCCAGAGGTACACAGGAGAATGGTCTTTATGACCTTGGCCAGGAGCCTTTCACTGGAGCCAACAGATGTGATGGTTGGAGTGTCTTACAGTGGTACACTCATCTAGGTCATCTGCCTCTGGATTGCCTTAGGAGGGTGATTCCACATATTTCACCTACCACGATTTTTCGATATGATGCATGCCAATTAGGTAAGCATCATTGGTTCTCCTTTCCTACTAGTACTTCTCCTGGATCTGCAGCTACTTTTGAGCTATTCCATATGGATGTCTGGGGGACAAGTAGAGTTCCATGTAGAATGGGACATCGGTATTATCTTGTGGTCATTGATGATTTCACCAGAGTATTTTGGGTGTTCTTTTTGAAGATCAAGAGAGATGTTGAACGTACCATAGAGAATTTTCTCTTGGAGATCAGGACTCGGTATTCTGCCACGGTGAAAATTGTATGGATAGATAATACCCTCGAGTTCTGCATTACTAGACTTACTGAGTTTTACAGAGCTCATGAGATTATTCACCAGATCATTTGTCCCCATACTTCACAGCAGAATAGGGTTGCAGAGAGGAAGCATAGACACCTGATAGAGGTTGCCCGCACTCTACTTATCCACCATCGTGTTCCATAGAGATACTAGGGGATGCTGTTTTGACAGCGTGCTACCTCATCAACAGGATGCCGAGTTCAGTTTGTCACAAGCAGATACTGATTATTCTGTTATGTCTAGATGGCAAGCTTTTTCACATGTTCCTTAGGACTTTTGGATGTGTTGCTTTTGCTCATGTGTCAGCATCAAGCCATGACAAGCTTGCTCCTCGTGCTGTTAACTATGTATTCTTAGGGTACTCTAGGAGTTAGAAAGGATATCGATGTTATGATCCCATCCACCACAGGCATTATATCAGCGCTGATGTGACTTTTCATGAGACGACACCAAACTTTTCTGTTGGTTGATAGATGAGTGTTCATGATGATGCTGCTCTTATGCCTATTTGTTGAACGCTCGAATTGCTATGCTAACGTGTATGGTTTTGGAAAACCTGTCGTAGTTTGAAAGCGAAGAACTTGTGTTCAACAAATAAAATTTATACCGAAATTGAAATTCCGGGTCGAACAAAGGGAGGCGGACGTTTGATTTAAAAACTACGCGTTTCTTTTTATTTGTCATGAAGTAATTTAATTTAAAACTATCTAATTATTTACAATAAATAGAAGAGAGAGAGGGTAAGAGAGAGAGAGAATGTTACACATAGAAATCAAAATGAGATGTAGAATAAACAAAGAATTTATCATTAAGGAGATTGTTCATTACAACTAGAAAGTATAAAATAATTGCACTAGAAAGCGATAATTTTACTCTAGAAAGCATTAAAAGAATGGAGAGAGAAATGTCCTCCTCGACGATCGCTTGGAGGACGAGTAGAACTACTCTAGAAAGCAGTAAAAAGAATAGGGAGAGAGAAATCCTCCTCGACGGTCGCTTGGAGGACGAGCCGAACGGGACGACACCTGGACGAAGGAGGACGAAGCAGGACGGAGGACGAAGTAGAAGAACGGGAACAGAGCAGCACTTCCGAAGGGGGACGAAAATTTGGACTTTATTTCGCGAGAAGCATCCTGGGTGTGGGATAAGCTTCTCTTGAGCTTTGGAGAGGTAGAGAAGAGAAGGAAGGGATGAGAATTTCGTGTGGAGGGGGTCTCCTTTTATAGTTGCAAAGAGTGGGGGCAAAATGGTCATTACATCTTTAAAATAATAAATGAGGGGTCTTTAGTGATGGATAAATCCGTCACTAAAGCCCTCAACGTGGGCATAGCACCCGCGCCCACGCATGCCTCCTCAGCTGCGCCCTTTCTCAATGCCCACACACGTTCTTTAAATCTCAGCCGTTCGAACGCGAGATTGGACGGCTTAAGATGCATCTTCGCCCGCTGCGGCGTGTCCGCCTAGTGCGTACGATCGTGCGTCCATGCCGCGCGTGCAATAGCACGTGATCTCTATTGAGCGCAGACGGCCGTCCGATGACGATCCAACGCCTGCAATCGCTCGCTCGCCCGCGCCTTCCTCCCCTTCGCTGCGGCTTGATCCCACGGCTGTAGCTCGCGTAAGCGCGCTCGACCGTTGCGCTATGAGGCCTAGATGGTTGAGCGGGCGCTTTTAGGCTCGGCCGCCCACAGCCATTGGATCAAGATCCAACGGCGAAGAGGGAACGGGTGCGGGGTCTTCAGAGAATGTATGCGGCCGTTTGGGCAGCTGAGATGGTGCCACGTGGCACCATCTTGGCCGTCCATCTTCTGGATGTTGTAGATTGTGCCACGGATGTCGGATTGACTTGATTTTTACGTCGTTGGGCTGCGATCGTCGATCCGAATTCATACATGCGGTCGGATTTGTCATTTGAAGTGCAGATTTACACCATCCTGGCCCTTGATCTTCTAAGGTTCCCCGGCCACTATCTGATGCTACAGATGCCTGATTAGGGCGATATTGGAGTCGTTGTACTCCAATCGTCGCCCTGATCACATCTATACGGTTGGATCTTCGATCCGAAGCCCCGTTAAAATGTTTGCCCTGTCCAAGCACATAAAAGGAGACAATTAACCTCCATTTTATTCAAACTATTCTAAATGCAAGATGATGCATGTTATGCAATATTTATATCATGAAATGCAATCCTATGCTTAAGAACATGCATAAATAGACATCTTAAGTAGTGTAAATGTGTTTACATCACTATTCTTTTAGTTCCACTTGAGGCGATTTCAATCTCCACACGTTTGCCAACTTCTTCAAGGTCTACTACCCTCTTGGATGACTACCAGAGATGGCATGGTCTGTTGCAGACATATAGTAAACCTCATGCGATACTACTGAGGCCTCTACCCGCACTAGTGACTGATCCACAGGCAGTTGAGATGGATTCTGATGACAGAGTTTGTCTTCTTTGACCTGATCCCTCTGACAGTGCAGATCACCAGAGTAGTGAGGTACCCTCTGCAGAAACTCAGTCAGAGATACCAGATGAGTCTGATCTTCCTATTGCTATTAGGAAGGCACCTCGCACGTGTAAGTCCAAATATCGGGTTGCAGGCAGTTTGGCTATAGATGGCCTTGGTTTTCAGCTTAGCAGCTTTTGTTAGGCACTTACAGTTTCACCCATTCCGTCTACTTACCAACAGGCCATACTTGATCCAAAGTGGCGTTAAGCCATGGAGGACGAGATGACAACACTTCAGAGCAGACAAACTTGGGATCTCACCTCACTTCCTACAGGTGTGTGATTGGTTGGCTCCAGACGGGTCTTTGGCTTGAAATATAACCCTAATGGGTCTATTTCAAGGTATAAGTCTAGGTTGGTGGCAAAGGAGTTCACCCAAACATATCGGGTGGACTTCTTTGATACTTTCTCTCCTGTTGCGCGGCTTGCCACTGTTCGGGAACTCATCTTTGTTGCTGCCCACAGTGATTGGTGGTTACATCAGCTTGATGTGAAGAACACTTTTTTTTACAATGATCTTCAGGAGGAGGTTTACATGCAGCAGCCTTTAGGTTTTACGGTTAAGGGGGAGTGTGTGCAAACTCAGGAAGGTCATTTATGGCCTAAAGCAAAGCTCGAGAGCTTGGTTTCAGAAGCTCTCGGATGTATTGCAGAGGATGGGAGTGTAGAGACCCTCTTCAGATCATTTTCTATTTGTTAGGAGAATGGAGAATGGCATTGTAGCACTACTGGTTTATGTAGATGACCTGATTATCATCGACAATGATGAGGCTGTGATAGGACATGTTAAGGAGTCTCTTGCATAACAATTTGTTATGGGATTTGGGCTAGCTTAGATATTTTCTGGGATCGAGGTCGCTAAGAGCAAAGATGGGATTGTTCTGTTTCAACGCAAGTATGTGTTAGACATCCTTCAGGAGACAGGCATGTTGGGATCTAAGCCAGCTAATATTCCCATGGACCCTAAGGGACATATACATGCTGAGGAGGTAGAGGCAGTTGATAGTAGAGCATACAGACAGCTTGTGGGCAAGCTGTTGTACCTGACCATTATCAAACAAGATATTGCCTTGGCAGTAGGCAAACTCAGCCAATTTATGGAGAGGCCGACGAAGTTGCACTGGTAGGCAGCTATGCAGGTACTAAGATACTTGAAGAAAGCACCATGTTGTGGTATTCTCTTCCAGAGAGGCTCTCCTATAGCAGTGGTAGGATATTCTAATGCAGATTATGCAGGATGTGTGCTTGACAGGAAATCCAGCAATGGTTTATGTACCTTCGTGGCTGGTAATGTGGTTACTTGAAGAAGAAACAGGGGGCAGCTTCTCGCTCTAGTGCTGAGTTGGAGTACAGGGCAATGGCCCAGACTGCTGCAGAGATGATCTGGATACGGACTCTCTTGCGTGATTTGCATGTCCAGATTGAGGAGCCCATGAAGATGCCATGTGACAATCGGGTAGCTACCTACATAGCTAACAACCCAATGTTCCACGAGCGCACCAAATACGTTGAGGTGGACTGCCACTATACCAGAGATCTCATACAGTGTGGCTTGTTGTGCATTATTTATGTCACATTTGAGGATCATACAACCGATATGTTCATGAAGCCTCTACCTTGCTCAGCATTTGATTCCTACTGTTTCAAGTTGAGCATGATTGACATATATGCTTCAGCTTGAGGGGAAATGTTGATACTTCTATTTATCTGGCATTTTATTATTTGTTATCTCTTTATGGATATATATTATTATTTACCCATACCTCTCTTTTTATAAAGATGTATTTGGGTTCTTTTCAATGAAAGGTGGCGATTCATTTTCTTCTACTCTTTTCATGTTTTTTCATAACATAAAATATATATATATGTACGTTTGCTGAGTGTTGATCAACTGCAATACAACACAAAGCAGAGTCAAATTAGAATTTTTCTATTTTGCGGATAGAAGTTTTGAACATTTTGAGGGTTTACAGGGTCTTAATTTATGATGAACCAAGCAAACAAGCATGAAGAATGCCCACTAAACACAAGGATTTACATGGAAAACCCTTCAAGATGGAAGGAAAAAGTTATGGGAGTGCTCCAGACCTACCTCTCCAAACCAGGATTTTCTTCATAAAGAATAAAAATGAAGGTGCTACAATATATAGAGATAGTATAAATGGATTCGCACCTAAAGACCAAAATACCTATTTACAATACCGCTTAACACTCTCTCTTAAGTTGGGCATACATGCCAGGCTTGTCCACATTGTCTTCAAACTAACTTGTGGCAAGTCCTTTTTTGAAAATATCTGCAACTTGACTCTCAGATTTGATACAAGGAAGACATATATTCTAAGATTGTTTAAGTGTCAATCCTAGAATCCAACTCACATTTGGTGCAATCATGGAACATTAGATTATTTGCGAGAGTAGTTACTACCGTGTTATTGCAATAAAGCTTGATTGGCAACCTTGGAATGAGATCAATATCAGATAGCACAATTTTTACCCATAACATGTCAGTGACTCCCTTAACCATTGCTAGATATTTCACTTTTACTCTTGATCCAGCACAAATTGACTACTTGCTCTGCCAATAATGTCATTCTTCAGGAATGCAATAGCTTGTTGTAGACCTTATCTCATCAGCTGACCCAGCCTAATCATCATTGGTATAGCGCTTGATACTTAATTCTTCTCCCCTTGTGAATAGAATTCCCTTTCTTGGATTCTTCTTCAAATATCTTAGTATCCTATTCACGGTCTTGAAATGAGCATTGGTGGTGCATGCATAAGTTAGATCACCACATTTATTAAATAAGTGAAATCAATTCTTGTGAGAAGAATATAAATTAATTTCCTTAGTTTTAATATCCATGTTTTTCGGATTCATCCAAGGCTTTCCATCCTTCAGGCTAAAATTATGATTTACCGGAATAGAAGTTGTGACTGGCTAACCTTGTTTTCTTGTTTCCTTTAACAAATCCAAGGCATACTGTCGATGGCACAGAAAAAGACCATCTTTAGACCCAACAAATACTATCTCAAGGAAATGCTTTAGAGTCTTAAGATCCTTAGTCTCAAACCCCTTAGGTAATCTCTCCTTGAGTTTGCCACTCCCCTCTCGAGCATCTACATTCTTAACCATACCAAATGCATATACAAGTAACAAGGCAACTTAACTTTCACACTACTTAACAAAACGAGTGTGGTTGTCATTTCCTTGTTTATACCCTTGGTCCTTCATTACAACCCCTAACCTTTCAAACTATGCTCTTCGCAACTGGTTGAACCCATACAAAGATTTATATCTCATCATATTCATATCCAGGTGACGTGCATATATATATTTCTTTCTTGAGACCCTCGTTTAGGAAAGCATTTTAACATCAAACTAATGTAAATGCCATTGAAACTGAAGAATAAAGCAAGCAAAATCTGATAAGAGTTCAGGATTTGCCTTTGGGGCGCTTAGGATTTGGACATTGTTATACTCTCTGGACTCTTGTTGCACTTGTCATTCAACAAGCTCTTTCCTCTTCTCTGCTTGGTTTAGAGTTGGGAGATGGCAGAGCTTTCCATTTTTGGAGAGATGACTAAGTAGAAGTGGAAAAATTATTTTTCTGTCTTTTTAAGCTGGCCTCACACCTCTATATATGAAGAGGGGTGTGGAGTAAATAGCAATATGAGTCCATAAAGAAAATAGAATATGACAAGAAGTATAAAGAGGGTAGAAAGGACAAGACAAGAGAGCATGTCAACACTCCCCCTTAAGCTGGAGCATATATGTCAATCATGTTAAGCTTGGAACAACATGTGTCAAAGGCTCCACGTGGCAAGGGTTTCGTGAAGATGTTAGCTGTCTGGTCCTATGAAGCAACAAAAGTGGTACATAAAACCCCTACACAGGATCAAATCTCTAGTATAATGGCAATCAACTTCCACATGCTTGGTGCGCTCGTGGAATATGAGATTGTTGGCAATATACGTGGTTGCTCTATTGTCACATCTCATCTACATGGGCTCCTCAACTTGAACATGCAGATCCACAACAAGGATCTAATCCAAACCATCTTAGTGGTAGTTTGGGCCATGGTTCTGTATTCTGACTCAGCACTAGAATGAGAGATCACAACCTGCATTTTACTTTTCCAGGTAACCAAGTTACCTGCAACAAAGATACAGAAGCCTGTAGTAGACTTCATATCTGCAACACATCCTGCATAATCTGCATCTGAGTATCCCACCATGGTCATGGGAGACTCAACCTGCAAGAGAATACTACGTCCAGGTGCTTTCTTTAAGTACCTGAGCACCTGGATAGTAGCCTGCTAATGCTGCTAGGTCAACCTATCCATGAATTGACTAAGTTTGCCTACAATAAGTGCAATGTTATGTCGTGTAATAGTCACATAGAGTAGCTTGCCAACTAATTGTCTGTATGATATGCTATCAATTAACTCTGCATCTTCATCATGAAGATGTGCCTTGGGGTCCATGGGAATGTTGGCTGGCTTGGATCCCAGCACACTTGTCTCATGAAAGACATCCAATGCATACTTGCATTAAGAGAGAACAATACCATCTCTGCTTCTAGCAATCTTGATCCCCAGGAAGTATCGAAGCTGACCAAGATCCTTCGTAACAAACTATCATGCAAGAGATTCCTTGACGTGACTTTTCCCAACCTCATCATTACTGGTGATAATCAGGTCATCAACATAAACTATAAGTGCCACATCACCCTTCTCTGTTTTCCTGACAAACAGAGAGTGATCTGAGGAAGATCTCTGCATCCCCATCTTCTGCAACACATCTGAGAGTTTCTGGAACCATGCTCTTGGGCTTTGCTTCAGGCCATAAATGACCTTCCGGAGTTTGCACACAATTCTCCTGAGCCTCAAAACTCGATGGTTGCTGCATGTAGACCTCCTCTTGAAGATTGCCATAAAGGAAAGCGTTCTTTACATCAAGCTGGTGCAACTGCCAATCTCTGTAAGTCGCAACAGAGATGAGTATATGAATAGTGGCATGGCATGCCACAGGAGAAAACATGTCAAAGAAGTCCACCCCGTAAGTCTGGGTAAACCCCTTAGCCACTAACTTAGCTTTATACCTTGAAATAGACCCATCAATGTTGTATTTCAAGGAAAAGACCCACCTGGAGTCCACCAGTCGAGCGCCTATAGGATGTGTGGTAAGATCCCAAGTATGTCTGCTCTAAAGTGCTTTCATCTCTTCCTCCATGGTTAGATGCCATTTTGGATTAAGCATGGTGTGCTGGTATGTAGAGGGAATGTGTGAGATTGTAAGTGCTTAACAAGATTTGCCAAACTTAGAACCAAGGCTGTCAATAGCCAAAGTGCCTGCAACACGGTATTTGGACTCACATGTGCGAGGTGCTCTCCTAATGGCAATAGGAAGGTTTGAATCATCTGGCATCTTTATTTGAGTATATATAGAAGGAGCCTTACACCTACTATGATCAGAACTATCAAGGGGATTAGATCTGACCTGGCAGTCACTATCACTAGACACCATCTCATCAACCTGGGGAGCATCATGCGTTGGTGGTGAAGAGGGCCTTTGTAATGTCATATGAGATCTACCATAAGTATGCATCGGGCCATGTAGTTTCTGGAAATCATCCAAGAAGGTGGTGAAATTAGAAGAAGCTAGCTGAAAAATCAAGATCGGAATTTCCTTTACAGGAATAGAACGAATAGGCATAGGAGCCACATCATTAGGAGAGCTCATCTATCCTACAACTAAAAGGAATGGGATACTCTCATGGAATGTCACATCAACACTAATATAGTGTCTGCCATGAGTGGGATAATAACATCAGTACCTCTTCTGAATCCTGGAGTATCCTAAAAAGACACACTTGACAGCTCGAGGAGCAAGCTTGTCACGACTTGGTGATGGCACATGAACAATGGAAATACACCTAAACAACCTGGGAGACACATGAAAGAGCTTACCATTCGGATGCAGTAGGAGAATCGGTATCTATTCGTGGAGAATTGAGCTCACCATTCATTAATGAGGTAGCACGCAGTCAAGGCTGCATCTTCCCAATAACGTTGCGGAACACTATGATGGATAAGGAGAGTATGAGAAACCCCCAACAGATGTTTGTGCTTCAGTTATGCAACCTCGTTCTGCTGCGAGGTATGAGGATAAGTAGTCTAGTGGATAACCCCACGAGCCTTGTAGAACTCTCTAAGTCTCGTAGTGCAGAACTCGAAAGTATTGTCTGTTTGCACAACCTTCATTGTGGCAAAGTATTATGTCCTGATCTCCAATAGGAGTCTTTATAACACCTCCAACACTTGCTTTGTTTTTCAGAAGGAACACCCAACACACTCTAGAAAAATCATCTACAACCACAAGGTAATATTGATGTCTCATCCTGTCTGGGACTCTGCTTGACCCCCAAACATCCATATGAAGTAACTCAAAAACAACTGTAGATCTAGAAGAGGTACTGGCAGGAAAATGAAATCTATGATGCTTTCCCAACTAGCAAGCATCACATCTAATAATAGTGGCAAGAGAGATGTGGAATCACTCTCCTGAGATAGTCTAGAGGTAAGTAACCAAGACGAACATGCCATTGCAAAGCAATTCCACCATTATACTTGCCAACACCTGCAAATGGCTCTTGTCCAAGATGATATACCCCACTTTCCTTAATGCCCTGGCAATGGTCTTCTTTGTGAACTTATCTTGGATGATGCAACCAACATCATTGAAAATAATCCTGTAATTGAGTTCCTTCTTAATCCTGCTCACTGACAATAGACTCATTGGAAAGTCAGGCACATGAAATGCTGTCGACAGTCGCAAGGTGGGGTTACAAACACCTCCCCTTGACCAACAATGGGAGGATGGCTGCCGTCAGCAACTTGCACCATTCTCCTTGGTGCAACAAAACTAAGTGACCTGAAATAACTTTGATCACCACAAAGATGCTGTGATGCACCAAAATCAACCAGCCATCCTGCACCATGGTGACTCCTGTCATGCTCCCGATGCATCAAACCTGCATACTCTATTGTCCTTATCGTAATAGCGGTATCCAGCACCACCTCTAATCCTTCCAGTGAGCCTCAACAGAGCCCGTGGAATCACCTTTGACTCAGATAAGGTCACCATTCCAACCCAACCACGGGGAAAACAACCGACGCAGTTCAACAATACACTCTTAGGTTGTAAATACCATTAATCTAATCACAAGGCATCACACTTGAGGTAAAACAGAAGAAATCTCTTCAAAAAATGACCTAAACAACCATAGATCAGGAGAGACACCCCTTGTGCACCTACTAGAGGAGAACATAGCCCCCCAATAGGGTACACAAGGGGTCTCACCTCTTTAATCTGCCTCTGCTGAACAGAATAGGGACTGCAGCAGCACCGAAGAGGTGCTGCTGGTGGCGCTACAGCAAGCCCTCTGCTGGGCGACGCTGGAGGAGGCTAGGCAAGGCTGAAGGCTGGGCCTAGGGAGCTACTACTGGGTGGAGGAGGTCGCCGTTGGGTTGAGAGTGCCCCTACTGGGCATTGCCGGAGCCCTAGGAGGAGCCCAGCAGCCGGCGATGGAGTAGCAGGCAATGAAGAGAGCAGAGGAGTCGGGGAGGAGGAGCCTAGGCGTCAGCTTTGATACCAAGTACAAGTGGGAAAATGGTTTTTCTTAGAAGACCTCACACCTCTTTATATGAAAAGGGGTGTGGGGTAAATAGCAACATGAGTCCACAAAGAGAATAGAATAGGGCAAGAAGTACAAAGTGGATACAAAGGACAAGACAAGAGAGTATGTCAACAGACTGGACTGGGGAGGGTGCTTTCTCTGGGATGTTCCTGCTGGTCTTTGGCTTGGCAGGTGACAAGGATGCTCTAGTCTTTTATGTCTAGGAGAACACCTCCAATGTGTGGTCTCCTATTCTGCAGTTGGGTTTGTTTGAGACCTCTTTGGTGGAGTTCCAGTGCATGATGGGCCTTTTGGAAGGACTACACTCAGAGGTGCGGGATAAATTTCTTTGGAAGGAGGGAGTATTCTCAGTGGGGAAGGCCTACAAAAATATTTTTGCTAACATGGGTGGGTCTCATTTAGATCTTTGGACAAATTGCTCCACCATTTGGAAGTTGCTTATGGTGCTGAGAACCTAAGAAGGGAGAAATTAGTCACCAAAATTTTCAGAGTGAGATGGGTGCAAGACTTGGATAGATTGTGTTGTTTTGGCACAAGAGCGGAGGAAGATCTAAACTTTTTATTTTTCACCTGTGATTTCTAAGAGGCGGTTTGGAGGGAGGTTCGGATTATAGGTGCTGATTGTTCTGCTATGGATAATTTTTGGAACTCCTTCAGGAGGTCAGTGGATGCCAAGACAGGTGGTTGGGTTAGAGGTTTTGCCATCTTACGGTGCATTTGGTTATAGAGAAAGGATGCAATCTTTAGAAAGGAGCAGGCTTGGGTAGAGAATGTTGTGAGGAAGGTTTCTTTTATTTCAAATTTATGGTTCCATAGTTTGTAAGTCTGTTCCTTTTTATAATAGAATTTCCAGGATTACCCATCTCCGATAATCTTCTTTTTTTCCTCTAAAAGAAAATCTAGTAGAGTTCATTTTTTGCCTTAAAGCAAATAATTTTTTTGTGTACATCCTTTTTTATTTTTGAAAGGGTTGTATACATCCTTTTGCTACCGGTCTCTCCTTGTATCTATCCACCTGATCATCATCTTTATCATCTTTATATTTCATAGCATACACCCATTTGTAGTGCACTATGTGGTCATCCACAGGTACATTTACCACTTCCTACATTCTATTCTTCATTGAGGCTTCACTTCTTACATAGGAGTCAGAAGACATGGATTCAACTGTGCCTCACCCACATTCCTGGGAATAATAAAGGCAGTATCAAGAGAAGACAAAAAAACATTTATAATTTTGGCTAAGGCGAAAAAATCCTACATAATAATCTATGGAATAACAGATGGGTTCAGCATATCTTGCAGGTTGTTTAGTCTCTTTTCATTGATGCTGATGAGTAATGTTGTTAACCACCACACCATCTCCATCATTCATTATATCTACATTGAATCATCATTAGTGTCAAAAATAGAAGCAAGAGAAGTGATCATATTTTCTTCAATGTTTAGATTTGAAGTTAAGCAGGAAGATTGATTGGGATTGGTATCAATAGTAAGATTGATCTCTAGTTTTGACACCTTCTTCTATCTTTGCTTTTTTTGGTAAACTTGGCCATACAACTTCTCTTCACGATCATCATGTTGCTCCCCTTGTTTGTTTATATTAGAGGTAACAATTTCCATTATCAACGTCATACTTTTCCCACTAAGAGTACCAAACTCCTCTTTAATTACTCCCTCCCCCTGAAGAGGACTTTTAGTAATTTTCTTTTTTGAAAGGAACCTTTGGTAAATTATAAATCTCCTTGGAAGAAGGTTATGTCCTTTAAAACATGTTTCTTCATGATGGCAGATCCATGCATTTATAACTCTTCTGTGTGGCTGAATATCCAAGAAGAGCTCCTTTAATAGATTTTGGATCCAGCTTTTTGTGTCTCAATTAGACTATGAAAAAACAAAGGCATCCAAATACTCTAGGAAGCAAAATGAATGGCTCTCTATTAGGCATTAGAATAGGTAGGGGAGTCTTACCACCAAGAACTTGAGATGGCATTCTGTTAATAAAAAAAACACCTGTAAGAATAACATCACCCTAAAACATTTTGGCACATTCCTCTATATAATAATGTTTGAATGGTATTAAGTAGAAGTTGATAAGAAATAATGGGAAATAATGAGCAAGTTGTCTTATTCCATTGTCCAACCTGTCAATATATAGAGGTTGAGTAGAGTGCTCCACAAGACAAAGGAAGGCAGATAAAGCAATTGCTTTGCCATATGAGAGACCACAACTAAGGCAACTGCTATAAAGGTAATTGTCATACAAGGAACCACAACTAAGGTAACCATCATATAGGGAAACAATAAAAAAGAAAATAACATATAAGGAAGATTGTAGGGGCTAACATAGTAGGGATATGTCAACACTTCCTTTCAAGCTGGAGCATAGATATCAATCATGTTCAACTTGAAACAACACGTATCAAACGCTCCACGTGGCAAGGGCTTCATGAAGATGTCAGCTGTCTGGTCCTCTGAAGCAACATATGTTGTGTGCAACACCTAACGCTGGATCAAATCTCTAGTATAGTGACAGTCAACTTCCACATGTTTGGTGTGCTCATGGAACATGAGATTGTTAGCAATATACGTGGCAGCTCTATTGTCACATCTCATTTCCATGGGCTCTTTCATATGAACATGCAGATTCCGCAATAAGGATCTAATCCAAACCATCTCAGTAGCAGTCTAGGCCATGGCCCTGTATTCTGACTCAGTACTAGAACGAGAGACCACGGTTTGCTTTTTACTCCTCCAGGTAACCTGGTTACTTGCAACAAAAGTACAAAAGCCTGCAGTAGACTTCCTATCAGCAACACACCCTGCATAATCTGCATCTGAGTATCCCACCACAGTCATAGGAGCCCAAACTTGAAAGAGAATATCATGTCCAAGTGCTTTCTTCAAGTAGCTAAGCACCTGCATAGCAGCCTGCTAATGCTGCTTGGTTGGCCTATCCATGAATTAATTGAGCTTACCTATAGCAAATGCAATATCGGGCTGTGTAATGGTCAGATAGAGTAACTTGCCAACCAATTGGCTATATGATCTGCTATCAGCTGCCTCTGCCTCCTCATCATGAATATGTGCCTTGGGATCCATAAGAATGTTGGCTGGCTTGGACCTCAGTATACCTGTCCCTTGAAGAACATCCAACACATACTTGTGTTGAGAGAGAACAATCTCATCTCTACTCTTAGCTACCTCGATCCCCAAGAAGTATCTAAGCTGGCCTAAATCCTTCATAACAAATTGTCGTGCAAGAGACTCATTGACTTGACTTATCTCAGCCTCATCATCACCAGTGATAATCAGATCATCCACATAAATTAGGAGTGCCACCACGCCATTCTCTGTTTTCCTTATAAATAGAGAATGATCTGAGGAAGATCTCCTCATCCCCATCTTCTGCAACACATCTGAGAGCTTCTGCAACCATACTCTCGGGCTTTGCTTCAGGCCATAAATGACTTTCTTGAGTTTGCACACACTCCCCCTGAACTTCAAAACCCGAGGGCTACTGCATGTAAACCTTATCTTGAAGATCGCCATAGAGAAAGGGGTTCTTTACATCAAACTGGTGCAACCTCCAATCTCTGTGAGATGCAATAGAGATGAGTACACGAACAGTAGTAAGTCATGCAACAGGCGAGAGAGTGTCCAAGAAGTCCATATCATAAGTTTGAGTGAACTCTTTCACCACTAACCTGGCCTTATACTTTGAAATAGACCCATCAGGGTTATATTTCAAGGTAAAGACCCATCTAGAGCTAATTAGTCGTGAGCCTGTAGGAAGTGAGGTGAGCTCCCAAGTCTGTTTACTCTAAAGTGTCGCCATCTCTTCCTCTATGGCTTGACATCACTTTGGATTAAGCATGGCCTGCTAGTATGTATACGGACTGTATGAAACTGTAAGTGCCTGATAGAATCTGCCAAATCTAGAACCAAGGCCGTTAGTAGCTAAACTGCCTGCAACATGGTATCTGGACTCACATGTGCGAGATTCCTTCCTAATAGTAATATGAAGGTCTTAATCATTTGGCACCGTTGTTTGGGTGTATATGGAAGGAACCTCACTATCACTATGATCAGAAATATCATGAGGATCAGGTCTAACCAAACTGTCACTACCACTAAATACGATCTCATCAAGCTGTGGAGCATCATGCGCTATTTAGGAAGGATGCCTTTATAGCGTCAACTAGGGTCTACTATATGCATGCATCGGACCATGTAATTTTTGGAAATTATCCAAGGAGGTCGTGGAACCAGAGGAAGCACTGTGAAATTGAGATCGAAATTTCCTCTAAAGGAACGGGAGACACATCATCAAGGGAGATCATCTATCCAGCAATTGACAAGAACAATATGGTCTCATGGAATGTCACATCAGCACTAACATAGTGTCTTCTATAGATGGGATCATAATATCGGTACCCCTTCTAACTCGTGGAATACTATAAGAACACACACTTGATGGCCCGAGGAGTAAGCTTATCATGACCTGATGATGGCACATGAACAAAGGTAACACCTCCAAAGGTCATGCAAGACACATGGAAGAGCTCGTCATTTGGATGCAGTAGGAGAATCGATATCTGCTTATGGTAAATTGAGCTCAACATTCTATTAATGAGGTGGCACACGGTCAAGATTGCATCTCCCCAATAATGCTGTGGAACACTATGATGGATAAGAAGAGTACGGGCAACCTTCAACAGATATCTATGCTTCGCCTTGCAACCCCATTCTGTTGCGAGGTATACGAGCAAGTATTCTGATGGATAATCCTATGAGGCCTGTAAAACTCTGTAAGTCTCGCAGTGTAGGACTTGAGGGCATTAGCACAACCTTCAATGTGGTAGAGTACTATGTCATGATCTCAAATAAGAGTCTCTATAACACCTCTAACATCGATTTTGTTCTTTAGAAGGAACACATTTTCTAGAAATCATCTACAACCACAAGATAATATCGATGTCCTATCCTGTCCAGAACTCTGCTTGGCCCCCAAATGTCCATATGAAGTAACTCAAAAGCAGCTGTTGATTTAGGAGAGATACTAGCAGGAAAAGATTGATGATGGTTGCCTAGTTGGCAACATAACATCTAATAGTAGTGGTAGTAGAGATATGTGGAATCACTCTTGAGATGATTCATAGGTAAGTGATTGAGATGAACGTCCTGCTGCGAAGCACTCCCATTGTCATATCTACCGACTCCTTTAAACGACTCCTACCTAAGATGATACACACCATTTTCCTCATTGCCTTTGGCAATGGTGTTCCTTGTGAATTTATCCTGCACAATACATCCGACATTATCAAAGATAACCTTGTAGTTAAGTTCTTTCGTAATCCTGCTCATCGACAATAGATTCATTGGAAAGTTAGGCACATGTAACACTCTCGGCAATCGCAAAGTGAGTTACAGATACCTCCCCCTGACCAACAATGGGAGCGTGTCGGCCGTCAACAACCTTCACTATTCTCTTTGGTGCAACTGAACTAAGTGACTGGAAATAACTCTAATCGCCACAAAGATGTTGGGAAGCTCTAGAGTCAACTAGCCATCTTGAACGATGGTGACTCTTGTCACACTCCTCTCTTGTTATGCTCCTGATGCATCAATCCTGCATACTCCATTGTTCCTATCTCAATAGCAGTATCCAATGCTATCTTTGATCTTTTTGAGGATGGCATTGTGTCTAGCAAGTACTAAGGAACCAAGAGAAGAGATCTAAAATTATATTTTCAGATCTAAAACAACTTCATCTGAGAAACAATGATCTTTCAATCATGAAATCCAAGACAACGGAGTCTTGGAAATCAAGGTATATTTTCAGATCTAAAACAACTTCATCAGAGAAACAATGATCTTTCAATCATGAAATCCAAGACAACAGAGTCTTGGAAATCAAGGGGAGCACCAAAGCCCCCCTGGATCAGGTGTAGCACACACTAGGGAATGGGGGAGCCCCCTAGTGGCGCTGCCTAGGGTGCTTAGGACCCTCTCCTACCGGCCAGTAGCACTGTTGGCTGGTGGTGCAGCTGCCGGTGGCTGGTGACGATCTTGGGTGGCTACTGCTGCTGGTTAGTAGCGGCCCTAGCGACGTCCTTTGTGGCTGTTGTTGGCACTGAGAAAGAGAGGGAGAGAGGGGTAAGGTGGTTAGGGTTTGGAGGCCTTGTGAGGGTGGGATACTAGAATACCAATCTAGGATTACTGCTCTGATACCAAGTTAGTAGGAAACAAATGGCTTAACTTTCCAAAGAGCCTCACATCCCTTCATATAGAAGAGAGGTGGGGGAAAATAACAATACATGCTTAGGAAGGAAAAATAAAATAACATGCAACATAATAAATATAAACTAAGTAGGGATATGTCAATAGTCTCCAATCACAACCACATATAAAAGTCACACAACCAAGAAAAAAGCTCCAACCAAGTGTAATCATAGATGAGACCACTCGTACCTCTCCACAAGGAAGAGAATACCATCGAGTGTACCAATCTCGTGAAATAAAAGAGATGGTAGTATACCTCAACTCGAGATTATGATCAACCTTAAAAACAATGGAGATGAATCCTTGCAGTAGTGAGAGCAATCACCAATCCATGAACTCGACTTGGTACAAGAACATCACCATAGATAACAAGATCAATTGGTCACCAAAACCACTCAAAAACCTTCATAATTCACTTGGGTAGCAATTGAAACTTGAAATCGAAGTATGCAAAACGGTCGGAATCCCAAGTCGGGCAAATAGAGTTCGTAACTCCACTGCTACACCATACTAAATGGGTTGTCAAACTCATTGGGGTGTCACCGATGTCGGAATTAGGTTGGGCAGCATCGCCTGAGACTGGTCTTAATAGACCTTGCCGACATGGACCGGATCTAGCCCCCACGTGTAGGGACAAGCCAGATCTTGTTGAA
This sequence comes from Thalassia testudinum, assembly GCA_037157565.1. Classification (NCBI taxonomy): domain Eukaryota; kingdom Viridiplantae; phylum Streptophyta; class Magnoliopsida; order Alismatales; family Hydrocharitaceae; genus Thalassia; species Thalassia testudinum. The sequence goes on from JAZHRO010000030.1 coordinate 44,818,839, forward strand.
GTAGGATTGGAGCACCACCCGCATCGGGAGCATTGTCCAGAGTTGGGAGAGCAAGTCATCAATACGCTAGAACCTTAGGTGACCATCGGAGATGGGGATCAATCCAAGCCGTGAAGATGGCACATGGAAGGAGAGCTTTCATGTAAGGTGGAAGCCCTCAACTTGCTGCAAATTTGATACGAGATGATGCAACCAATCCCATGATCAAAACCTGCTCGGACACCATGTGGAAATCAGTCAAGATGGAAATGATCACATAGGACACATGATTTACGTGGAAACCTCCTCTAAGGGAGGGAGTCCTACTCTTTCAATAGATCCTAGGGTTCTTCACTAACTTGCAAAAGGAAGAAGGTGTTACAATATATAAAGCTTAGGGTACACATAGATCCACCCAAAGATCCATATACCTGTGTAAAACTCAACAAATTTGAATACTGAGAATATCCTTGCTCAATTGTAAGTCCTCATTTGACAGTCATTATACTGAGGAGCATATGCCATAGAACTGATAGACTGATTAGAATTCAACTCAACCATGTTGGGTTGCTGGGTGAACTGAAGGACTTGATCTCACTATTGAGGGTGAACCTAGGGATGAGGTCACTACGAGTTGCTTAACGATCTTCCATACAGTAAACTCCAATTGTAAACCTTAAAAAAGCTTCTGTTGGTGTCCCGGAAGGAGATATGCACTGTAGTTATACATTGCAGTCGTGCAACAAGGGGCAGCCCCATCTACAGGGATCAAACAATTGATTGCAGCCATGTGAGAGAGTGGATCAAACCATGTGCTACAGCTACAAGAGCAAGCGTGGGCTTTATTGATGATGGTGTGCAATCATAGCCTCGAACACACCACTTGCAAAGATGATGGTAGACCATTCCATGTCAACAGGGGGCATGATTGCTCCTTGTTGAGATAGCAAGGTGGCCACGAGAAAGCCAACATGTGGAGAGCCTCAATGCATACTTGAAGTCTGTCAACACATAATGATGTCTGGGATTCCTCAACATGCACCATGTACATAGAAGATTCCTGCAAAACATAGAGCCCTGGATCTCGAAGGCTCTAATATCATGTACAATTCAAATCATACAAACCTGCACGAAGAATAACCCACATGAACACAAGGATGGAAAACCCTTAACAATGAAAGGGAAAAACCACGGAAGCACACTATCTCTAATGTCCACTCTAAAGACTAGGGATTTTCTTCACCAAAGAACAAAAAAGGAGTGCTTGATATATAGAGAAATCATATAAGTGGATTCATATCTAAGGATCTAAATACCGTGTTAGGATCGAAATGAATAGTTTATGCAGAGAGACTTTGGGCCTCTTTATATAGAGAGGCCATATAAAGAGAATTATATGTATACCCTTTCACTACACAAAATAATAAAAAGACCCATCATACATAACACTCCCCCTCAAGCTGGAGCACAAAATCAAACATGATCAGCTTGGAACAAATATAATGTAATCTCTTCTTGGGAAGTGCTTTAGCGAAGATATCTGCCAGTTGGTTTTCAGTGCATATGTAGGGAGTAGAAATTTTCTTAACCAGAATAGCCTCTCCGATGAAGTAACAATCTACTTCAATATTTTTGGTTCTCTCATGGAAAACAATATGATTTGCAATAAAGGTGGCCGCCTTGTTGTCACAGTGCATCGGAATAGGATCAGGTATCTGCACTCCAAAGTCTTCCAGAATGGAACGGACCCAGAGTAACTCACAAGTAGTCTGAGACATGGCCCTGTATTCAGATTCAGCACTAGATCTAGATACCACTGCTTGTTTATTGCTCCTCCATGTAACTAAATTGCCTCCAACAAAAGTGCAATATCTTGTAGTGGATTTCTGATTCTCATGTACACCTACATAGTCTACATCAGAGTATTCACAAATATCCAAGTGCTCATTATCTTTGAAAAGGAGCCATTTCCTAGGTGCACTTTTCAAATACCTGAGAATCTGGCAAACACCATCTCAGTGGACTTCTCTTGGTGACTGCATAAACTGGCTCAACCTTCCAACTGCAAAGGCAATGTCAGGATGAGTAATAGTCAGATATAGTAGCTTACCAATTACTACACGGTATCTAGTGACATCTTTCAATAGAGAACTGTTACCATCTGCAATAGACAAGGACACATTCATGGGCATGTATGCTGGTTTGCACCCTAGCATACCTATGTCTCTCAGCATGCCAAGAACATGCACTGGGATAGCACAAGTCCTCCTTCAGTGTGTTTCACCTCAATACCAAGGAAATAGTTGATGGAGCGTAAATCTTTGGTAACAAACTTTGACTGTAGCATCTTCGTTTCCTCTATGCCTTGCCTGTCGCTGCCAGTCAAAAGTATGTCATCCACATACACCACAAGTATGACTGATCCTGTCTTTTTATGCAATGTAAAGATAGAATGATCAGCAGAAGATACGATGAAGCCATAATCCTGGACCACTCTGCTAAACCTCTCAAACCAAGCTCTAGGACTTTGTTTTAGTCTATAGATAGCTTTCTTCAGTCTACACACCTTCTGACACTCTCCTTTAGTATGGAAGCTGGGTGGTTGCTCCATGTAGACTTCCTTCAATTTGTCATATAGAAAGGCATTTTTGATATCAAGCTGATGGATAGTCCAATGTCTGTTGACAGCAAGAGATAACAATATCCAAACAGAGTTAAGATGAGCTACCGAGGAGAATGTCTGAGTATAACCTTTGGCCACCAAGCGTGCCTTGTACCGATCCACAGTGCCATCAGGATGACATTTGAGGGTGAACAACCATCTACACCTCACAACAGTAGAACCTGAGGGTTGATCAACAAGGTCCCACGTGCCATGGGATTGTAAAGTTGCCATCTCCTCCTCCATTGCCAAGGTCCATGATGGATCTTGGAAGGCTTCATGATGATCTCGCGGTACCTGAACACTGTCAATGGCCAAGGAAAACTGGTGTCCAACTATAGACAGACTATCAAGGGACAAACTTAGATACAGAGTATTTAGCATAAGAACGTGGAGCCTTCCTTTGTGTAATAGGAAGGTCCAGAGTAGTGTCTTCAGTAGTAGGAATTACCTAGTCCTCAAACAAATCGTCAGCAATTGGTGAGGACTGAGCAGAAACAGTAGACAATAGTTCATCCACCTGAGAAATATCCTGGGTCTTGCATTGGAAATGCTTAGGAAAAGTTCCCGTATTAGGAATCTCAGGACGATATGGAAAATGACCTGGATTAGGCTGAGCAGCGCTTGGTATGGTGGCTCAGTGGGCATAGGAAGGGGAACCTCATGTGATGGCTCAATAGGTTCCTTCTCCTATTTTTGGTAATATGGAATCTCCTCAGAAAAGGTGATATTAGCAGAAACATAAAATCTCCATGAAATGGTCATAGCATCTGAATCCATTTTGGGTCCTGGAGTAGCCTAAAAATATGCACTTCACAGAGCGAGGATAAATCTTATTCACTTTATGCAAATAGACAAAACATACACAGCCAAAGACAACAGGAGTAGCAGAAAAAACGTTATTGCCAGGAAACAACAAAGAATATGGAGTTTTACCTCCTAAGATAGAGGAGCAAACTCGATTCACCAGATAAGTAGTAGTAAGAACAACAACAGTCCAAAATTGTGACAGGGCATTCATGTGAAACATAATAGAATAGGTTACATCAAGAAGGTGTCGAAGCTTGCATTCTGCAACCCCATTTTATTGGGAAGTATGAACGAAGTGATCCGGTGAATACTACCAAATGATTTGAAAAAAGCATGTCCTGGCATTAAAAAATTCTAACCTATTCTTACTCCAAAAAATCTTAACAGTAGAAAGTCTTTATTTCCACAATAAAATTTTTGACAATATTAACGACTTCGTATTTTTCTTTCATCATAAAAACCCAGGACATCATGATATGATCATCTACAAAAATAAGAAAATATTGAAATCCTCTAACACTCTTAACCTTACAAGGGTCCCAAACATCAGCATGAACAAGAGCTAAAGCAAACTCAACTCTTTTATTATTTGGTGGAAAAGACCTATGGTGTTTGCCCAATTGACATGCATCACACCTCAAAACATTTGGAAAAGGCAATGCAGGAAACTGGAGGCACAAAACATGCAAATTGGGATGACCAAGTCTCAAGTGCCACTGGAGAGCAGTAGTAACACAAACAGCATCAACACTAGAAGGTGTAGTAGAGACTGTTCTGCTCAAGTCCACCAATCCACCTCATCATCTGGAGGTCCTGTAAAAGGAAATATTGATCATGAAATATAGCTCGACATCTCAAATATTTGGTAATTTGGCTAATAGACATTAACTTAAGTGCAAATTTAGGAGCATGCATGACATTAGAAAGAGGCAGAGTGCTAAAGATAGTGATATTTCTGAGCCTAGTGATTGGTGACAAACCCCTATCAGCCACTTTAACCTGAAATGGTGTAACAATGTCCCGTAGAGAGGGCAGTGTCACCAGTGATGTAGGAGGCACCAGAATCCACAAGCTAGACAGGAGCTTGGGATTTAACTGACATGGCAGAAGTACCTACAGGCCTTTGAATAGAAGCAATAGATTCCTAAGAAGCCATGAATCACTCGTAATCATCCCTGGAAACAGTGATTTGGCTATCATGCTCTTGCACTTGGGTAGTCTCGTTTGCAAATACCTGATGGGCACGTGGATCTATACCCTGAGGGTAACTGTGCTTCAGCCAGCATCGGTCCACAGTGTCCATTCCTGTGACAGTACTCACAGAAGAACTCCGACCACAACCACATCCACATGCACCACCACCACGAGCTCTACCACCTTCCCCCTAAATTTCCTCTATCACGACCAACAACAGCCATGGCAGATGCATCAGTAGTGGACACGAGATCCGAGGTGGCAAGTCTAGAAAGACGAGCATAGATCTGCTTTGGAGTAGGATCTCGTCCATAGTTATGAACTAATCTTTGACTGCCTTGTACTCGAAGCCAAGATCAGATAGAAGCTGAATAGAACGAATAGCTTCTCTATGCTTGATTATAATTGTTGAGAGGATTGTGTGTTGATTTAGTGCCACATTGAAAGATGTAGATTTTCTGTTGTGTGTGATGGCCTATAAATAGGTGTGTACTCCCATTTTATTTTGAGAAGAAATATAGAGAAAGCACGCCCATAAGGCGCTTCTCCTGTGATTGTTTCCCCGCTCCTTGTAAGTAGGGTTTTCACGTAAAACCAAAGTATTATTGTTTTATGCTTTGATGATTGCTTCCGCTTGATTATTTTATTTAACTTAGTATCAGAGTGGTTCATTTCTTTGGTTATCTTGATTATCATGTTTATCTTTTTGTTCTTGCGGTGGATCTATCATGTTCATGGCATCCACTCCGATTTGGGGGCCTTAATCATGTGCAAGGAAGAGGTGCAGCCGACGTATGGTCTCAGACGTGGCAGCACTGCGGCGACAGCGGTGGTGGCGCCTATAGTCTATGCGGCAGAGGAGGCGGGATCTTTAGGGCTCCGAGGTCGGAGGCGACATGGACTGCAGTGCCGTGCAGGATGGCGACGCGGGCTTTGAGATGTACGTCCTCTGTTTGCTCCACCAACGGAGACATCCATGGAGACGTTGACCCCTACGGCGGCAACATGACCGCCCGATCCAAAGAGGACGCTTCCAAGTTGGCGGAGATCAAGCTACTAATGACAGATGTCAGCCACTGCGACACAGAGGTCACGGTGGCACGCTTCCAAAGTCTCCAATCTCGCGATCCTCGACGTTCTTGCTCTCAAGGAGCTTCGCAAAGAGGGGCGGCCAGTAGGACTCCATCGAGACGTTTGCGGCCTTCACTAGGGAGGCGATCTCCGTGATGATGGGGATGCCATCGTCGTGCAGGATGATGCAGTCCACCGCCGTGATGACGTCTTCGTCCTCGATGGCCTTCGAACCTTTCTTGAAGAGCTCGTCAACAAGTGTGAGGGGCTCCGCTTCCGTGTAGGGTTGAGAGGAGCAGCCAGCGTCACCACCGTCGCCAGAGGGGATGCCGTGGTTGGGGTCGTCATGCTTGTCGAAGCGGTCGATGAGGGTGCCCATGCGATAGTCCCAGAGTTGGATGACGTCGCTGTGGAGGCTCCCTACGTCCTCGGCAAGTGGTGGTTGTGCCGCCGCGATGGCGAGGGTGCTCTTTAGGGTTTTGACGTTGGATGGTCAGGGAGACTGTAGGGGATGGCTTGAGTAGTGGTATTTGGGAGAACCCTAAGGAGAGAGTTTAAAAAGGTGCCGAAAAAAAAAGGGAAAATGATGTGAAAAAAAGAAGGAAAAAAAAGAAAGTAAAAATAGGAGAGAAGAAAAAAAATTAAAAAAAGAAAAAAGGGGAAAAAGATAGAGAGAAAAATCGAAAAAAAAAATGATGAAAAAAAGGAAGTTTATGTTTGAGAGATGTGAAGTCTTTTCTAACTTTTATTATTTTATTTTCTTCTCGTCATTATTTTTTCTCCTATATGTATGGGAGAAAGGGAGAGTGTGGGAGCTTGTTGTAGTCACCTTCGTTTGGAAGTCTCTTTTGTTCATGGACTCCACATGAGAAATCAAACTCTGGGAGGTCCAAAGTTTCGAGGTCCTCAGAGGAAGGATTCATTTTAGGTTTCTATGTCCAGTTTCGTGGACTCCAAAGAGGGAAATCCACCTTCGAGGTTTTCAGAGGAAGACCCAATTTCAACGATACTGAACGGGGAGCCACTAGCACTAGATCTTTAGAGCTAGCTAAAGTTCGTCACTCTAGAGTGTTGTTTGGTCTGCTGTGTAGAGTGAATATGTGTTACAAGTTATGCATTCCATGCTCCAGTGTGAGGAGTGTTGAGAGGATTGTGTGTTGGTTTAGTGTCACATTGAAAGATGTAGACTTTCTGTTGTGTGTGATGGCCTATAAATGGCATGTACTCGTCTCATTTTATTTTGAGAAGAAATACAGAGAAAGCACACCCATAGGACGCTTCTCCCGTGGTTTTCTCCCCGCTTCTCGTAGTGAGGTTTCCACATAAAACCTAAGTGTTATTATTGTTTTATGCTTTGATTATTGCTTCCGCTTGATTATTTTATTCAACTATAATAGAAGTGTCCGTAGAGATAGATTAGTACATATCTTGCTTGTCCCACAGAATTCTCATGGAGTGATAATATTCGGATAAGGATATGATGCCTTTCCGAAGATTGTGCATATCCTCCACAACTTTGTACAGCCCGGTAACATTACTTCTATGAGAGTGTATCTCATGAAATACTTCCCATATCTTCTTGGCCAAAGCATGAGCCATGACCTGCTTGGTGATGGTCTAGGTGACACTGTTGGGAAGGCAAGTAGCCACCCAATCGTTGTCTGCCTCCTAATTGGCAGACTTCACATCAGGCACAACATCGGTTAGAATGTACTTCTTCCAATGAGATTTGACAAATCGGGAAAAAGAAGTGGACCAAAGGAGAAAGTTGGATCCATCCAACTTGATAGATGTTCCCTGCATGTGAGGGAGAGCGCTCGTGGTAGAAATCTTCCCCACTGAGTCGCTTACGACTTCCTTTTGATCCCCCGTGACGTCTGGAGTTGAGATCCACAAAAAACAGTATCTTCAAGGTCTAAAACTCAGATCATAGGGTATGAACACTCTGATTTCAGACCGGAAAAGCCTCCAAAAATCACATCCAAGTTGCACAAAGGTGATTTTCAGGTCATGTACCCTGTTGGTACTACAAAGAAATTCATTTACACACGTTAGGGCATATGAACAATCTTAGTGGTGCCTTCCAATCAACAAAAACTCCTTTAGAAAGGCTTTTGGAAGTAGATCAATGGAGAGAGAACCCTCGTAGCTCCTGATCTAAGGGAGCAATGTTGCTAGGCTTCAGACTGCCCACAGCACCACTACCCGACCACTCGCAGCCTCAGGTGGCGACGCTAGAGTTGAGAGGAGGCCTGAGCGGCGTCGGGAAGACTAGTGAAAGGGAAGATACCCCTTGGTGATGGTGCTAGGACCCCAAGCACTAGTGCTCAGGCCCTCAAGTCGCTGGTACGGTGGCCCAAGGTGGTTCGCGGCGACGTTGACCCCTCGGCGATGACGTTGGGAGCCGGAGCAAGGGTGCTCAGGCCCTCAAATCGCTGACGCAGATGTGCTAGGGGGCCGCTGTTGGGGTGGGGGATCGACGGAGATGGGTGGAGGTGCCCGGAGAGGAGAGGCTAGGATCTAGGTGGTTGTGTGGGAGGGTAGGGTTGGTGGGATACCGGACCACTGGTCTAGAACTGCCACTTTGATACCATGTTAGGACCAAAATGAATAGTTTATTCAGAGAGACCTTGTGCCTCTTTATATAGAGAGTCCATAGAAAGAGAGTTACAAGTATACCCTTTCACTACACAAAATAATAAAAAGATCCACCATACATAACTCAACATACCCATTTATAATGCTGCCCAATAGTTTAAATGTTCTTTCATCAGTTTGTATCTTCATAGAAGGTTTTAAACTTGTACTGATGCCATCTCTCTTTTTTATTTTTGTTTAAGATGGTAGCCAATAATTTGAGGTTCTGACATGACCTGTTCGCTTATGTATTTCTTTTCTTATCATTTAATTTCAGATAGAAGAAGTGTTTCTGTAGTTACTGGTACTCCTATCCCTAAATCGCTTTTTCCATTGAACAATGCTGTCAGAGAAGTGGAGGCAACTAATGATGACAGAAACCTGAAGATTTATTTGCAGTTTTCCCAGCCCGTGCTTAATTCATCTGCCGAAATTCTTATGGTACTTCATACAAGTACTGGAGTACTTCTACCTACCAACCGAAGTAAGCTGGGAAATCGACGATTTGGCTTTCTGGTATGTAATTTATATTTAAAGATGAAGCTTTGCTTCACAACAATAGAACATTCACTTCTTATGTCTTAACATTTTTTTTACCATTTCCCCAGGTGAAAAATATTCCAAATATTGCAATTATAACTGTACACCTTGAAACAAGATTCATAATCAGTAGATATGGTTCTCCAGTTTCTCCAGTTGATCCACGAACATTTCTTTATGGTACATTCTTCACTGTCCAGAAATCCTAATTAATAAATACTACCCATATTTGTTTTATCAGCACACGGCCATTAACTATCTATCTTCAAGAAATTGTATTTGTTAGAATATGTACCTATTGAGTACTTTTTATATTTGTTATTACGTTATGGGCCTTCCATGTAATTTACCCCTCTATCTCTCTTTATATAAAGAGGCTAGGGTTTCTTGGAATAAGGAAAGTCATTCTCTTCTCTTCCAACAGTTTTCATCATTATGGCATATTTAATGTTTTATGTTAAATATCTCTGGGTGCAAGTGATAAATGGAGCTTCTTGCCTTATGTGCCGTGCTTCTTTTTATCTTTCTATCATCTTTCTATGGTCTCTTACTCAAGCACATAAATCCTCTTCCCTATCTTGCACTCCAGGACCAATAATCCATGTCCAATTTTTGTGATAACTCTTCTGTAACACTTTGTAGCCCTGATATTTTGGACCGGTGTGATATTCCTTTGTGTAGTAGCAACTCTACATGGAACCTATAAATTATATATGCCAGGATTTGCTATGTAAATACTGTTGTATTATATTGAATAATGAGACCAATAAAGCACAGCACCGAAAAGCATCACATAAAGACCTCGGTTACGCGGAAAAGCCCCCTTAAGAAGAAAAGAGAGAAACCATGGAACAAGAGCCCAAAATAGGGTGGTTCTTTTAATGTGTCTTCTCAAAGAATAAAATGCTATATGAGTTTCTCTAGGCTACCACACATCTCTCAAATTCCCACACACTGGGATAAACACATAATCGGATCATCATAGCATCCAGTAACCGAACAACCAACTTATCTCTCTCGACATATTATGAGCAGGCAAACTTCCCATCAACTAGGTTTCTGTCATAGACCATTCTCATGAACCATGCTACAACCTGCTGTCTCTCTTGTCAATGCTTGTGATTGTTGCTCATCTTACTGGTATCAGAACGTGGATCTGTCATCCTCTATTTGTTGAAGATTGTGGTGGCCTTGTTGCGTGATTCACATCCTTGCCTTAGTCCTTATGAATTGCTCATGTTTCCAATCTTTTTTCATGTCTGTTAAGTAGTTGTTTCGTTTCTCCAGTCTTGCTTCCCAATTGGCATGAAACTTGCATCTGTGCTTTTATTATGAATCCTTCGTCTTCAAACCACCACCCTCCACCTCTGGTCTCTTGTTGGGAGTAGAAACAGGAAAACTAGGCATGTGGGAACCATAATATGCCTCGCAGAGCATCAACCAAAGAAAGCTTGCATGCAGGGTAGCATGAGGAGCATGTGACTGAGCATGGAATGTGTACATGTAGTGAGCATGCTTAAGGCCTTTGTGCACAGTATGTAATGACCTCGTTGTACATGCATGACCAGGCACCTGTGGATGAAGCTGTATACAGCATCAGCAAGAAAGAACACTAGTGGATCACATGTTATAGATGCACGCATAGCATATGCAAGTTGTACAAGGACTGCTTTTGGGCTTAAGTGCATGTGACTGTTATTTTGGAAGTGAGTTCAGCACATTTTGGCAGACTGGCAAAACCCTGTAACTTCAGCACAAAACTTAGGAGACTATCTTGTCTGCAAGCATAGTGCAAAGTTGATGGTTTGAGTGAACCAAAGAAATGTTGCATAGCAATTGAATCATGATGCACAGGGACATACAAGTCATGCACAAGGATTAAGGGGCTCGTCGAAATGCTACAACAGGAAAATATTCACATGCAAATTCACAATTACCAAGCACAATAAGTGGGTACTGGCAGAGCAACAAGGGCCACCAAATCATAGTGCACAAAGATGAAAATGGAGATTGGAAGCAACACAATCTTCAAGCAAAGGAATTGGAACTGTGAATGATCATTTCAATTCCATCAAATAAGCAATCCGCATGAAAAATGTAGGAGACATTCTGTTTAGCGAAGGCAGCAGACCATCCTATTCCACATTAAGATTTCTCTATTGATGGTCAGTGGTGAGAGTCCCCGGGGCATATACGGTTTGATAGTTGGGCATCAAGAATACCCTCATGAACTTGTGCTAATACAATATTTACAAAAACCTGATTGTTGTGTTTGTGTGCAAATTTTTGTTGAATCCTAGATGAAAATATTCAAACATGTACATGAAGCTTTTGTTCATGTGGTAAACTGACTATTGAAAAGACCCTGAAAAGATGACTTGGTTTAATTGTTGAGAGGATTGTGTTGGTTTAGTATCATATTGGAAAATGTGGACTGTGTGTGATGGCCTATAAATAGGTGAGCATTCCCTCAGTTATTTTTTGAGAAGAAATACAGAGAAAACACGCCCATAGGGTACTTCTCCCGTGGTTTTCTCACTGCTCCTTGTGAGTAGGGTTTTCATGTAAACCCAAGCGTTTCATGATTGTTTATTGCTTTGATTTATGCTTTCGCATTATTAAATATTTCAACTTGGTATCAAAATAAGTTGCTTTTGGGTTTTATCTTTTGTCCATATTCGATTCCACTTGTTATTAGGATTCTTCCCGTGCCTTCAAGATAGAAGGCAAGTTCAAGCTTTGACAATGTGGGATCGTGCACGTGACGGATGCTGCCAGAGGTCGATGGAGATGGGATGCCCTCTTGCGGTTGTTGTTGATACAGATCAAACATCGACATAGTTGGTGGACCTCGGCATGGGGTCCTTCGTGCCGCCCGCGGCTGCAGATGTTGGGGAGGAGGCTCCACTCGTGGAGGACGTTGAGGCGAGGTTTACTAGGTGGCGCACATGTATCAGCTTGTGAGGGTGCCTGCTGTTGTGGCACTGAGGGCTTCGGGCGCCTTTGTGGGAACTTGATGAGCGGTATCCACTTCATGGTGTTCGCTCCTCCTCCCATGCTCACCGGATCACAGATTGGGATCCGCGCACTGGAGGTCGCAGAGGTGACGACCGTCGTAGGGAGGAGTGATGATCCGCGCACATGATGTTGACGGTGGCGCGTATTGAAACACGTGCAGCAATGGTGCGGCGGTCTGCAAGGCCACATCTCACGGCGTTGGTGGCGAGGATGTAGGGGCGGTGCGGCACTAGCAACCGATGCAAACGTGGCCAATGGTGGCGACTGACGCGGACATGGGAGCCAGAGGCACGGCTGTGCCGTTGGGTTCTCTCCGAATCCTAAGGTGAGCCCGTGTCTCATTTGAAGGACGCGGACGTGTCTCATTTGTTTGTTAGGTTTAGGTTATGTATAAAATAAAGATATGTCAAAAAAAGGAGAGAAAAAAAATAAAAAAAAAAGAAAAAAAGGAAGAAAGGAAAAAAAAGGGAAAATAAAAGAGAAGAAAAAAAAAGAGAAAAAAAAGAAGAAAAAAATCCAATCAAAAAGAAAATAATGAGGTTTATTGTTAAGAGAAGATGTTGAGAAGTCTTCTCTAGTTTTTTATTGTTTTATTTTCTTCTCATCATTATTTTTTTTCTTCCGTACAAGTATGGGAGAAAGGGGGAGTGTGAGAGCTTGTTGTAGTCACTCCCATTTGGGAGTCCCTTTTGTTCATGGAACTCCACATGAGAAGCCCAACTTTAAGAGGTCCAAAGTTTCGAGGTCCTCAGAGGAAGGACTTATTTCAGGTTTCTATGTAGGAGATCCAGTTTCGTGGACTCTAGAGAGGGAGATCCACCTTCGAGGTCTTCAGAGGAAGACCCAATTACAGGGATACTGAACGGGGAGCCACCGACACTAGATCTTCAGAGCCAGCTATCGTCCGTCCAGCAACTCCAGCCCGTGTTCTCGCCTACAACTAAGAACCAGTCTAGAGTGTTGTTTGGTCTGTTGTGTAAAGTGGATTTGTGTTACAAGCTGAGCATTCTATGCTTCAGCTTGAGGGGGAGTGTTGAGAGGATTGTGTGTTGGTTTAAAGTCACATTAGAAAATGTAGACTTTGTGTGTGTGTATGATGGCTTATAAATAGGTGTGTACTCCCTTAGTTATTCTTTGAGAAGAAATACAGAGAAAACACACCCATAGGGCGCTTCTCCCATGGTTTTCTCCCCGCTCCTCGTGAGTGAGGTTTCCACATAAATCCAAGCGTTCCATGATTGTTTATTGCTTTGATTTATGCTTCTGCATTATTTAAATATTTCAACTTTAATTAGTGTTCTTAGGTGGCCTTCCTTCTCTCTCTGTTTTTTTTTAACCTGAGGCCTCTGTGAGAATCTTAAACATCTTGCAACCACTGAAGCAATGGAAACTAGTCTTGGGTGGCTTTTTCTATTAGTAGAAAGCAGCAAAGTTATCTACTTTGTTTGGTAAGTTTAGCTTTGCCTGGAATAAGAAAGAAATGATTGATTAGCTCTTGTGTCTGAATTTAATACTAGTTTAATAACCAACAACAATGATATTTGGCTAAATTTGACTTTGTAAATTTACATATTTGAATGTGCTGAAATCATAGATGTTGAAAGACCCTCAGTGAAACTCAGCACACCCAAATTGAGGACCGGAGAACACACTGTCCCTGTAATTATAAAGTTTGCGAAGCCGGTTTTTAATTTCAATGCGTCGGCCTTGCAAATTTCTGGTGGGCACTTAATAGGGTGAGTTGCTTTTGAATTTTCTTAGATGAGGATTTATATCCATTGGAGTATTTCATGGTATCATTTAAACCTCTCATTCTTTTTGCAGATTTCAAAAAATAAGCAGGAATATATACACTGCAGGAATACAACTGGTTGAAACTACTGTAGCTATAACAATCCCAGACAGCATAGCTAGTGATGTTGCAGGAAACAAGAACCTAGCTTCAAACCTTCTACTAGTGCATCACTGTAAGAATGTTCATCGGTCTCTATATGTCATCTTTCATTCCAAATGAGATGCGACTTGCCACTGGATAATGTTGTGTGATAATCATTTCAAATGACGTAAGACAAAGTGCCAACCACAAAAAACAAGAAGAAGATGTGCTTAGAAAGAGAATGGGTTGATTTTAACCTTTGTAGCATTCAAGGTGCCTCATCTTACGACAATAGTCACGATTGTCTATTTAACACATTGTGTTGTACTGACGTAAATGCATCCATTAAATTCAGAAGTGCAAATCCAAAATAAATCTACAATCCAAACCTATTAAGTGCTTGCAATCAACAGAAGAACAGATCTTTGAAGAATTTTTGGTAATTGATAATTCATTATCAACTTCCTATCAATATATGTGATCCCCACGGGAAGTTGAAATGCCACTGCCGCTATCATTCATTACACTAAAATCTGACAACAACCAAGAAGATATTTGCCACAAGCATATACAGCATGTCTAACTGTTTCATGAGCAAGTAGGGTACTGACAGTATAAACGAAGACAGACAGTTGGATGCTATAATATAGTAATGCGAGTTAAGCTCCTAGCTTTTCTTCATGTTAATACTTCCAGGTTGTATTTTGTTGGAAAGTTTAAGGCAAAAAAAATCAATTAGTTGATGGATTCAGTCATCCTTCCTGTGGTTATATCAAGATGGTTGGAAGTTTGTCTTACGAGATATGTGAGAATGGAGAAATCATTAAAAGGCATTGTACTTTCCATATTGTGCATGATAGCAACATAAATTCCACTAAGCAACCTCAAAGTTCAGCAAAGTGAACACCAAGAATCAGTCCTTCAAAGTTTACATAATATACAGCCAGAAAAAATATGAGAAATCAATATTTGAGAAGCCTAACATAAGGAATGTAGTCTAAAGGGAACAGAAAAACTGGGCATGGTGACAATGTCTGTTCAATTTATATTGATCTTATAGTCTTTTATTGACAGGCTTTTTAATCATCTAAATTCTTCTTCAAGGAAATTCCTCCTTGGCAAAACCTCTTCTGAATGGCTAGGAAGTTGGGGATTCAAATACTAAATTTGGACTTCCAATAACAGAATACAAAAAGGAGCGTTTATTCTATTTTCTTAAGGTTATATCTGCACATGGTATCAGTCTTACATCTGTTTTCCTTGTACCAACATTTACAGATCCTGTTCCAACGGTGTCTAATGTTCTTTCAATTGTAACCTCCACAATATTTGCGGTGACAGCATTTGTGGCAATCCTTCTTACTGTCTCAACAGCAACTCTTTTAGCATTTGGAGCACTTACTAGGTCACCATCTTATTTTGCATCTGAGCCATGCAGAAATATCATGGTAGGATGCTGATCTTTCTTTTTTGGTGGACTTGCAATTAGGGGACTGTAACTTATTTCAAGTGTTACTATGCGGAGGCTCATGTTTAAAAGTTGTATGTCCTTTTTTGGTATAAAAATTCAACATAATAAACAATTGGGTACTTGGATGAGGGAAGTCATCTTGTTGCAGAGTGCGTTAAGGATCTATGAAGCTCCCAATGAAGCAAACATGAAGGGGACTGATGCTTTTGTTTTCTGTCATTAGTCAACAGTTAGACAAGGATTTTTCAAAGAGAGGTCTTTAATAGTGTTACGAAAATCAATACAGTTGTCCAGTTAATTAGACTAGCTGCATTTTTAAATTAAATATTGATGGTCAGCCAAATAATCTCATGTTCTGTTGGACAGATGAGTTGATAATTTACTAACAAAATCAACCACCTAGGCACATGCTTGATATTGACTTCGCTCTTTTGTTTACTTTTGTTATTCTTGATGTGCATGAATCTCTTTGTTCAATTTCTTATGAACATCATTAGTTCTTAACAGAAATAAAATGTGAATACGTTCAAGTATACACCGACTGTCACGAAATAGAAACACATTGTTTGCATTTTTCTATCATTTACATAGCTTTCTATATATGTAGCTTTGGGTCAAGGATTTCTTAGTCTGGATTTCGCATATGGTTGACTGGATGCACTATCTTTTTCTTTCCCTGTCTGCAGACTTGCATCGCCAGATTTTTAAGTTAGAATGGCTCTTACCCCTTCAGTTTTAATTAAGTAATTCATCCTATGTCTATCTTTTGGTATAGCTTACTTAAATAAAGTGTCAAGTTAAATTATTTCAGTATTATGATTTTATTCAGTTACTCCCACATTATCCTGTCCTCGCTGGTTGACTTCCTTGGATCAATAGTTTTTGGAAGCAACTGATGAGAACCCAATTCTTACACTTGAACACTTCTAAAAGTGTAATTGAATGCAATCAGACAATTGATAATTAAAAAGTTAGCTTCAGGTGGTCGGAATCTTGAACGTAATTTTTCTTATAAAGTAACATTTCTTATTGGATTCAGGTGTATCGCTTTTCATAGATTTTCAAACACCGGAGGATAAGAGAATTTAAACTTTGTTATAATATTCACCATCCAGTTAAACAAGGTGGTCAGAAAGTTACACTAATTAATTATCTCAAGCGAAACATCTTTGCAAAATTACCAGTTAGCAAAAATAACATGACTTATTTTCCTCTTAGAAACTCTACCTTTCTTTTATAGATAGAGGCAATGGGAAAATATAATACAACTCCCTATAAAATAAACATATGAAAACACACCCTCACAACAAATCTCTTAACACTCCCCCTCAAGCTAGAGCATAGATATTAATCATACTCAACTTAGAACAACAAGAATCAAATGCTGAACGGTTGAGAGGCTTGGTGAAAATGTCTGCAGTCTGATCATCAGTAGTAACTAGAGTTGTGTTTAAATAGCCTTTTTGGATAAGGTCCCGTGTGTAATGACAATCAACTTTCACATATTTAGTGCGCTAATGGAACATTGGATTATTAACAATGTAAGTAACAGCCACATTATCACGTCGCATCTCCATAGTGCCATCAATCTGAACATGCAAATCAACAAGGACTTCACCCACATAAGCTTTGAAGTTGTTTGTGCCATGGCTCTATATTCAGACTGTATACTAGACCGGGAAACAATAGCCTGCTTTTTGCTTTTCCAAGTCACAAAATTGTCAGTTACATATGTGTAGAATCTTGTGGTAGACTTCCTATTTATTAAGCAACCCACATAATCTGCATCAGAATAGGCAATAGCTGACATAGATGTTCCCTTAGTACAAATGGCCCTATCCTGGAACTTTCTTGACATACCGCAACACCATCATAGCAGCCTCCCAATATTGCCTAGTAGGCTTGGCCATAAACTAACTCAACCTACAAACGGCAAATGAAAGATCTAGGCTGGTAATACTAAGATACAACAGCTTGCCCACTAGCTGTTTATAATGTCTGCTGTCAACAGGTGGTGACTCAAGATCGTATAAATGAGCCTTCGGATCCATGGGAATGTTAGCTAGTTTTGCTTCAAGCATACCAACTTCCTGTAGGATATCAAAAGCATACTTTCTCTGAGATAGAATTACACCTCTCTGGCTACATGTGGCCTCTATCCCCAGAAAGTACCTTAAAGAACCCAAGTCCATCACAGATTGCTCTGCCATGCGTGCCTTGATGTGCCTAATCCCATCAGTATCATACCTTATAAGAATAAGATTATCTATATACACAAGGATGACCACCACTCCTTTCTCTATTTTCTTGACAAATAGAGAGTGATCTGTAGATGACCTCTGGAATCCATTAGTCTCAACAACCTGGGATAGTTTCCGAAATCAGGCACGGAGACTCTGCTTAAGCCCATAAATGGCTTTCCTCATACGGCACACACTCCCCCTGCCTTTCATAGCCTAGTGGCTGTTGCATATATACTTCTTATAAATCACCATACAGGAAGGCATTTTTGACATCTAGCTAGTGAAGCGTCCAATCAAAATGTACTGCCACTGCAATAAGTATCCACACTGTCGACAAACGAGCAGCAGGAGAGAATGTGTCCAAAATGTCTACTCCATATGTTTGAGTAAAGCCCTTTGCCACTAAGTAGGCCTTGTATCTAGCAATCAACCCATCTAGGTTGTACTTCAGGGCAAATACCCATCTGAACTCAACAACAGTAGCTCCGTTAGGTAGTGCGGTAAGCTCCTAGATACAATGAGATTGTAGAGCAGCCACCTTATCCTCCATGGCCTGGTGCCATTTCGGATCGAGCATGGCCAGCTGATGACTGGAGGGAATCTCTACAGCTGAAAGTGCATGACAGAACTTGCCAAACACAATTCCCAGATCATCAGTAGAAACTGCTACTGTATAAGGGTATCTGGGACAGTAGCGAGGTGCCTTTCGTATAGCAATCGAAAGGTCAAAGTCAGCATGTAATGTCTCCTGCAAAGGCTTTGAGGTAGAAACTGGATTTGCATAACCTGTAGAGTCACCACTAAGCACACAACTGGCAGTGTCAAAAGAACTTGAGCTCACCTGAGGCTGAGAGGTTGGTTTCGGTGAAGAAGGGGGCATATGAAAAGTAGTTTGAGGCCAATGATAAGTAACTATAGGCTCATTATATTTCTGTTTGGCAGGGGCAGTAATAATAGCAGGCTCAGTGTTAGGTATAGCACTGAAAGGTATAGGAAGAATGGACATAGGTGCATCCTCAAAACATGGAGATAACTCACTCCTAGACATAGAAAAGAAAGGTATAGTCTCATGAAAAGTAACATCAGTACTCAGATAGTGACGTGAATTATGCAGATCAAAGCACCTATACCCTTTTTGAGTTCGTGAATACCCCAGGAAAACACACTCGACAGCCCTAGGTGCCAGTTTATCCCATCCTGCACCTTGAATATGGACAAAGGCAATGCACCTAAAAACACGTGGAATCACAAGAACCGATGGGCTATCAGGATACAAACGTTGCAATGGAATTTGCTCATGAATAGTAGCATTCGGCATCATGTTTATAAGAAAATAAGTTGTAAGAACAGGTTGAACAGTAGCCCCCCAATACAAAGCAGGCACAGACTGGTAGATCAACAAGGTGCATGCCACATCAAGAAGATGCCTGTGCTTCCTCTCAGCAATATCATTCTGCTGAGAAGTGTGAACACAGGTGATTTGATGAATGATACCATGAATACGAAAAAATTGACATAAACAAGTAGTAGTAAACTTTAAAGCATTTTCAGACTGAAACATTTTAATAGTAATAGAAAATTGGGTCATTATTTTAGTAACAAAGTTTCCAATAATACTCCCAACATCAAATTTATTCTTCAATAGAAACAACCAAGTAACTCTAGAGAAATCATCAACTAAAATAAGAAAAGAATGATGATCAAGTCTATCAAGAGTATGACTTGGCTCCCAAACATCCATATGAATTAAATAAAAAACATGAGAACTAGAGTGACAGGAGGCAGGAAAGCTAGCACGGTGGTGCTTGCCAAATTGACAGGCATCACAAGTAATGATAGTACTGGTAGGAATGTGGGGTAATACATGCCTAAGTCGCTCCAAGGGAATATGGCCCAGACAAAGGTACCATTAGATGGGAGATCCAGAAGCCAAGGTAATCTCCCCCTGACCCACAATAGTAGCAGTAATGGGTGAACGACTCTAGCGGTAAACCCCTCCTTCTTCACGTCCTCCACCAATCGTCTTTCCCGTGAGACGATCCTGTAAGACACAAGATTGAACATAAAAAATTGCCCTACAATTCAGCTCATGTGTAATTCTACTAACTGAAAGAAGACTGAGCGGGAAATTAGGCACATATAACACATTTGGTAGATTCAGGCTAGAAGATAGGAACACCTCCCCCTTTCCAATGACCTGGGATAAACCTGCCATCAGCAACTTGTACAGTCCTGCCAGGGGGAACAAATTTCAACTCTAAAAACTCACTATGATCACCACACAGATGTCTAAATGCACTAGAATCAACAAGCCAACCACCAGGACTGTGTAGAAGTAGAATAAACAACCTCTATACCTGAAGTAGAGGTAGAAGCAGCTGTTTCTAGAGGTGGTGCTCTCTGGGATAGATGGCTAAACTTCTGTAGTAACTCGTCAAACTCTGCTCGTGAAATAGTGTTTCCTGAAACATCTTCCTCAATAGCCTGATGTGCAGTCACAGGTTTCCCATGCTTCTGTTAGCATGTAGCCTCAGAATGGCCCAAACAACCATAGTAGGTGCATGGTGAATGAGAACGACCTCCTGATGCATGCCCACAGCCACGACCTCGAATAGTGGAGCCACCTTTCCCACAACCAGAAGAAGCAACCAAGGCAGTGGTCTGGCCTGTGGTCTCAACTGGAGGGACAACAATAGCAATCCTGCTTAGTCTACTATAAGTCTCCTCCAAGGGGGGAAGCTCAAACAGAGTAAGCATTTGGTCTCATGCTGTAGCAAAATTAAGATCCATCGATCTGACTCCCAGCCAAATTGAGAAGAATTAATTTTGATAACTTGTTAGCTATGGACTCAATGGATCCAAATCAACCGCCCAAAATGTTTAAGCTTGAGTAATCAAATAGTAATCCTCAACTCTTATAACCCACTACTTGGTTTTTTGAGTTTCTAATATGCTATTTTTAGGAGTATTACAACCTCCTCATGTAAATTCGCAACATCTCTGCAACATGGCCAAATCATTTTACTCTAAATGGTAGTGACAGCTCCATCTCTTATGTAGCCCTTTTTTAACTACTCTCCTTTCCAATAGTAACTCCATTTCTTGAGTTTGGCTCTGAACTTGTAACAGTCTCGACCTAACAAGTCAAATTGAGACTAACCTTTACAAGTTATTGGCATGAATTCAACAGTCCTGAATCAACTATCAAAAACACCTAAATTCAAGTTATTGAGTAGTAATCCTCAGACATCCACTGCTTAGTTTTCCAAATTTACAATTTGATGGCACTATTTCAGAGGATTTACACCATAGGTTTAATGTAGAATTTTTTTGGCTTAGGAGCATATATGAAAAAACTAGGTATTCTAGAGATAAAATCTACATTTGTTAAAGTTTGATGGTTCAAGTTAAAAGTCAGCTCATAGTTTAATACTCCCTAAAAGAATTTTTTTCATCCTTTATTATTCATCGAACAGCTATTTTGCCCACATTCTGAACTATTAGAGTAGAATGGTTTCACTGCTTTAACCATGAGTATCTTAATTTGCTATGGGCTTGAAAATATAAGCTCAATTTCCCCAAAAAGAAAACCTTGTACAAGTACCTAAGAGATTTGTTTCGATGCAGAGAATTGTTTGTCATATTCAAGTCTTTGCTCAGTCAAAATGGTTGCCAGTTAATTTGCCTGTTGAGTACTATGAATTCGTTAGAGGTATACAGTGGAGTATTCCATACCTCAACCTTCCATGGGAAACCAAAAACATGGATTTCTCTTCTGTAGATGTGAATTCTTCTACTGAAAAATATTTGGAAGCATCAGAGACAAAGAAATTGCTGATGTCTCAGTTTTCACCTACAACCAAGGGAGAATTCAGGTTAAACACTCCCCAGCATGGCACACCTCTCACGCCAATGGAATATATGACATTTTTTGAGGTGAATTGTTATGATGCCCGTGGTTCCTTAATTAAGTTGTTGAATGCAAATATAATTTACAATAGGTTCTATGTGTATGCAGGCCCAGAACTTGAAGCCTCAAGCTGAGTTTATTGGGACTTCACGAAATTCACACAGGTAGGTTTGGGATTCTAATGGCTGGCCTCTTAGTGATTATATTGTGCTACTTTCACCTTATCTATTTTTAGTTATTTAACAGATTATGCAAAAGTCTGTTTTGCGGAACCATGAGAATACACTGACAGGTGTAATGTTATTTAAATACTGATGAAAAAAATTGTAAGGTTGTAAACATTATCTTCCTTCTGGTAGCAGCAGCTGCACCAACAGTCCATCTTTCGTGTATCAGCACTCGCATTACAATGTGAAATCTTCCAAGCTTAGCTCAGTCACAACCCACCAGCTCAAACCAAAAGTTGATGAGTTCACATTAAACGTGAACAAAATCTAGATCTAGCAAGTAGGTAGGCAAAAGACAGGGTCAACAAAAGCAAACCGCATCCAGCGCTGCACAACCATCAACCTCTTCTGATAGATTAAACTCATTTTCTGAAAAGGAAAGTGGAGGGTAGAGTGTAAAAGGCTCCATCGCCCTGGAATGGAGTTGCAGGCTCTCTCGTAAAAGCTAACCTTGACAAAAGCCACTGGTCCCTATATAAGCCATGATCCATGGGACAGTCCCACTGAGAGAACCAGATGACTCAAATTCACCAACTCGCTAATGCAATCTCTAAATTTGTCCTTGGTCTGATTCACTCTGCTGGTTTACCGTGAAATATCTAGAAAGCAAGGGAAATCACTATCAACCAACAGTCATTGATAGAGATTGCTGGTAGTACTTGCCAATATAGGAAATAGTGTAGAAAATTTTAGGTTTATGTGCACACTGAGTTGAAAGCAGCAAATATCATTGTTGTGCTGATCAGTACAGTGGGAAGAAATGACCAATCTGCTTTATTGAGAAAACTCTACGCCTCTCTATATAGAGAGATGTTGGGAAAAATACATGAAAGAACCAAACAAAATATAAAGATAACTAAACAGTCCCCAGTAAATATAAACAAGAAATATAAATAGGAGTATCAACACTTTCCTTCAAGCTGGAGCATAGATGTTAATCATGCTCAGCTTGGAACAGCAATAATCAAATGCCAATCGAGGTAGAGGCTTTGTGAACACATCAGCAGTCTGGTCCTTAGATGTAACATAAGTAGTACGTAGTAAACCATGTTGTATGAGATCTCTGGTATAGTGGTAGTCAACCTCAACGTGTTTGGTGTGCTCATGGAACATAGGGTTGTTGGCTATTTATGTGGCAACTCGATTGTCGCATCGCATCGCATCTCCATAGGTTTTTCAATCTGGATATGTAAATCATACAGTAGAGACTGTATCCAAACCATCTCTGCAGCAATTTGGGCCATCGCCCTATACTCTAACTTTGCATTGGAGCGAGAAACTACCCCCTATTTCTTGCTCTTCCAAGTAACCAGATTACCAGCCACAAAGGTACAGAAACCAGTGGTAGATTTCCTGTCAAGCACACATCCTGCATAATCTGCATCAAAATATCCTACCACTGTCATAGGAGAGCCTCTCTGGAAGATAATACCGCGACCTGGTACTTTCTTCAAGTATCTAAGCACCTGCATAGCTGCCTGCCAGTGCAGCTTTGTTGGCTTCTCCATAAACTGGCTGAGTTTGCCAACTGCCAAGGCAATATCCGATCTGGTAATGGTCAGATATAATAGCTTGCCTACAAGTTGTCTGTACGCTCTGCTATCAGCTACCTCTGCCCCCTCGTCATGTAGATGTGCCTTGAGGTCAATAGGAATATTGGCTGGCTTGGACCCCAGCATGCCTATCTCTTGAAGGACATCCAACGTATACTTGCGTTGAGAAAAAATAATCCCATATTTACTCCTAGCAACCTTAATCCCCAGAAAGTATCTAAGTTGGCCTAGATCCTTCATAACAAACTTCTATGCAAGAGACTCCTTGACCTGTCTTATCCCAGTCTCATCACTGCCAGTGACAATCAGATTATCTACATAAACCAGTAGTGCTACAATGCCATTCTCTGTTTTCCTGACAAACAGAGAATAATCTGAAGAGGACCTCTGCATTCCCATCCTCTGCAACACATCTGACAGCTTCTGAAACCAGACTCTTGGGCTCTGCTTCAGGCCATAAATGGCCTTCCTGAGTCTACACACACACTCCCCCTGAACCTCAAAACCTGGGGGCTACTGCATGTACACCTCCTCCTGAAGATCACTGTAGAGAAAAGCATTCTTCACATCAAGCTGGTGTAACCTCCAATCTCTGTGAGCAACAACAGAGATGAGTACCCGAACGGTGGCAAGACGTGCAACAGGAGAGAAAGTATCAAAGAAGTCCACCCCATAAGTCTGGGTGAACCCCTTTGCCACCAACCTGACCTTATACCTTGAAATAGACCCATTAGGATTGTATTTCAAGGCAAAGACCCATCTGGAGCCAACAAGTCGCGCACCTGTAGGAAGCGAGGTGAGATCCTAAGTCTGTTTGTTTTGAAGTGCGGCCATCTCATCCTCTATGGCTTGACGCTACTTAGGATCAAGCATAGCTTGCTGGTAGGTAGACGGAATGTGTGACGCTGTGTCTGACAGAAGCTGCTAAACTGAGAGCAAGACTATCGGTAGCCAAACTGCCTGCAACATGATATCCAGACTCACATGTAAGGGGTGCCTTCCTAATAGCAATAGGAAGGTCAGAATCATCTGGTATCTCTAACTGAGTCGCTGCAGAAGGAGCCTCACTACTGTGGTAATCTGCACTGTCAGGAGGATCAAGTCAACTAGACTATCACTGCCATCAAAGTCAATCTGAACTGCCTGTGAAACATCAGTCATTGGTGTGGTCGGTGGCCTCTGTAGTGTCGCATGAGGTTTACTATATGTGCATAGAGGACCATGCAATCTCTAGTAGTCATCCACGGGGTAATGGAGCCTGAAGAGGTCAGTTAAGGTATGGAGATCGGAATATCCTCAAGTGAAATTGGAGGAATAGGCATGGGAGCTGCATCATTATGAACACTCGTCTATCCAGCAACAGAAAAATGGTGTCATCTTTTGAAAAGTCACATCAGCACTGATGTAATGCCTGTGGTGGATGGGATCATAGCATCGGTACCCCTTTTGACTCCTGAAGTACCCTAAGAAGACACACTTAACAACGCAAGGAACATGCTTGTCACATCCTGGTGATGGCACATGAACAAAAGCAACACATCCAAAACTCTTAGGAGACATGTGGAAAAGCTCAGCATCTGGGTGTAACAGGAGAATTAGTATTTGCTCGTGAAGAACTGAACTCGGCATCTTGTTAATGAGGTAAGTCACCGTCAAAACAGCATCCCCCCAGTATCTCTGTAGAACATTGTGGTGGATAAGAAGAGTGCGGGCAACCTCTAACAAGTGTTTGTGCTTCTACTCGACAACTCCATTCTGCTGTGAGGTATGGGGACAAGAAGTCTGATGGATAATCTCATGAGTCCTGTAAAACTTTGCAAGTCTCGTAGTGCCAAACTTGAGGACATTATTTGATTGTACAATCTTCACTATAACAGAATACTGAGTCTCAATCTTCAAGAGAAGAGTCTCTATAATACCTCCAACCTCTGCCTTGTTCTTCATAAAAAACACCCAGGATACTCTAGTGAAATCGTCGACAACAACGAGATAGTAACGGTGTCCTGTACTGTCTGGAACTCTACTCGGTCCCCAAACATCCATATGAAGTAACTCAAAGGGAGTAGCTGATCCAGGAGTACTGGTAGGGAATGAAGATCGATGATGCTTACCTAATTGGCAAGCATCACACCTAATAGTAACAACAGGTGAAATATGCGGAATCACCCTCCTGAGGCAATCCACAGGCAAATGTCCTAGACGAATGTGCCATTGTAAGACACCATCATGTCTATTGACACCTGCAAATGGCTCCTGACCAAGATGATAAAGTTCATTCTCCTCTGTACCTCTAGCGATGGTCTTCCCAGTAAGCTTATCTTGGATAATACATCCAACCTCATCAAAAGTCACCCTACAATGAAGATCTTTCGTGATCCTGCTCACGGACAACAAGCTCATGGGAAACTTTGGTACGTGTACTGCTCTTGGTAGACGCAATGTGGGGGTCACAAATACTTCCCCCTAGCCAACAATGAGTGCATGTCTACCATCAGCAACCTGTACCGTTCTCTCTGATGCAACAGAATTGAGTGACCGGAAATAGCTTTGATCTCCACAGAGATGCTGTGAAGCACCGGAATCGACTAACCATCCCATACCATGGTGACTCCTATCATGCTTCTGCAGCATCAAGCCTGCATACTCAACCACCTTTGCCATAGTAGCGATAGTCAAGCACCTTCCCCTTAAAGTCCTTGGTGAACTACCTGCAGCCTTTCTTGCAATCAGTAACAAGGAGCAGCTTCAGATCCTCAAACCAGAGGGAGTCATTTTCAAATACCAAAACTGAACTCGGAACCACATTTCCCTCAAATCTTTAACCCCAATAGACAGGTTGAAAATCCAACAAGGAATCCAGAACTTGATCAGCATCCTGATGGTAAGAGGCATCCAACCGTGGATCAGGAACCATTACTACCCACATTCCAGCATTTCTTGTTGCGGCAACTCCGGAGGGAGCATCTTCAAATACCAAAAGAAAGCTATCCCTTGTAATAGAAACAAGGAAGAAGCCAACAAAAGCATCGCCGGCCCCAGACCAAACTGCCTCAGAGGTGATCACAGGAGGATCACCTCCTTAGAACCATCATAGAGATGATTGCGCCGTCGATCCCCGCTGGTCACAACCTCAGACGGCCGCCGTGATGCTGCCTGATGGTTGGCGGTGGCGCTAGCACCTGCTGCAAAGCATCGCCAACAACCCTTGGACCAGCAGCGCAATCGCCACCTGTTGTAGCGAGTTGCAGCGCAGCTGCAGCATCGCTGCTGGGTCTATCGTCCCTTGCCGGAGGGTCGCTCGGTGGTTTAGAGGCTTTTGCGCCGTTGTAGCCCTGTTGCAAGGGCTGAATTAGGCCTCAGGAGTGCCGCCTCTAGCTGCTAGGGTTCCTACGTGGGGCCGAATCGAGCCTTAGGGGCTGAATCGAGCCTCAGGGGTGCCGTCAGGGACCACTAGGGCTCCTGCATGCGGTTGGAGGGCTGCCGGAGATTGCTGCTGCCGCCGAGGAAGGAGGAGATGAGAACGGGATTCGGTGTTAGGGTTTAGGAGGTCTTGAGGGGTGGGATACCTAGAGCCACGGTTTAGGACCGGTGCTTTGATACCAAATGGGAAGAAATGATCAATCTGCTTTATTGAGAAAACCCTACGCCTCTCTATATAGAGAGAGATGTTGGAAAAAATACATAAAAGAACTAGACAAAATATAAAGATAGCTAAACAGTCTCCAGTAAACATAAACAAGAAATATAAATAGGAGTATCAACAAGTACACATGAGATTTTCTGGACATGCTTGTTACTATTAAAGCATGGACACAGGAATCAAACAATATTTACCAATGCAAGCAGCTGAATGTTTTGGGCTGTTCCCATGTTCTTGGTTGCAGCATATCAGCAGTCAAAACTTGGGGGTAGTGGCCTCATGCTGCTGCCTTCTGATGGGAGCATGCCCTCACCCCTGTGGACTGTGTTTCTCCATGAAACCATTTATGGAAGAACATACAACAAAGGGCAAGCATAATATGCAATTACTTACTCAATTCGTGGTGCATCTACTGCCCTACTTTAAGAGGAGTCTCAAATAACAAATCCAACTATACTGTTTGATTGTTTATTAGTTAGGTCGTATATGAGATTTATTGAGAATGGAAATGATTTTGATGGTGATCTTAATGAAAAAATTGTAAAAATATCACTTTGTAAATTATGAGTTTGCTTTTTAACTTACAAGTCACGTTTTGTAAATTACAAGCCATTCTGTAGTATACATGAAGACTTTGTAACATACATTAACAGTTTTGTAAAATCTAACAGTATTTTCTAATGGGCTCAGTTAAGTTATTTGAATCATAGGCTCACTAGATAATTTTACTATACACACACATATGTATATAAATATACATATATGCATGTATATAAATATATTAAAACACATAGAAGTAAATTCTTTGGAGTGGTAATATGACAAGATAGTGCTAGATGTAACTCCCTAGTCCATTCAAGAAACCACCCAAACGACACAGGGATCTAGGACTTCATTCATCAAAGTGAGAAGGAGTGACTACCAAAATAAATACATGTAGATCAAGAGACAAAGATAGAGGAATTTCCCCACAAAAAGGTGCCTCATTTGGGATGAAATGAGCTGGCACATCCAATTATCTGGTCAATGTTAGGAAACCACTAGATATTGAACTTTCCAAAAGGACATCACTTTGCAGGACAGAAACAGGTGCTTGTAAATGAAAACCTACTAAAGTGTTAATTTTTGTTAGCTCTCCATAACCTGAGACATTTGCAAAGGCATTAGCTTGTGGGGAACTGGAACATACTTGTAAAATGGTGGTTACATTTAGTAAAATTGACAAAAACATTTGTAAAATGTGCGGCCTCATTTCATGCCCTTGAGGTGCAATTCATTTGAAATCATCCTTCTGGGGATCCATTTTACTAGTACAATATTATCTACACACAACCCCTTGTTTGTTTACAATTTTGCCGGTCCATTTTGTTTTTAATCTTCTTGTCTAATTCCATTTCAACTGTCTATGTAGACAAAAATTATCATTACAAGATTCTTCCAGAAGCTTGCTCTTTCCTAGAACTTCCCAAGTTCCTCATCTATGGGTGCTTAGCATCGATGCACACGTGTTTAAGGTGTTCATGCACCTTTATTCAAACATAATAAAGGTTCCTACAAGCTGCTAGAATACTGACGTTATCTTGCAAGAAAAGATGACAGGATATCAGTGTGCAAAAGTCTGCTATTTGTATCTTTTAGGTGATTATGGAGACTATAAATGTGTCAAAGTGATTACATTGCAAATGGATCTGTTGTTTGCAGGTGGAAAGAGTTTGAACACAATATGTTATGGCTGGCTATAATTGGCGGTAGTCTTATTCTGCTTCATGCTTTGATTCTGCTCATTATAAAGCTCAGGAGGAAAAATTCAGAAACAAATAGAAGTTATGGAGCACTTGTAGTCCCAAGATTTGAGATTTTCCTGATATTTCTTGCATTGCCGTCCATATGCCAGGCGTCAGCTACTATTATTAGAGGTAAAAAATAGTATTTGGAAATTTAAGAAGCCAAAGACTAATTTATCATGACTACACCACATGGTTGTTTCTAGTAACATAATTGCAAAAAAAAAAAAAAAGTCACAATTGAAGCTATTATTCTTTTGAATGTGTAACCTTCATTAACCTCTATTCCCATTTGAATTCTTGCCAGCTGCATAGAGGCAAGACCCTCTTTTTCACAATGACTTTGCGGGCTTCTTTTAATATTATGAAACATTGACAAAATGAAGGTATTAAGTTGTGGTGCTGGTTGATTCCATAATTTTTGTTGCCTAGTTGGTTGTAAGATCAACATTTCGCAATAACAATTTCCAAAAGCTTTCTTCCCTTTAAGTCGGAGGTTAAAATATTGAATTGATAGCAATGAGAAAGAGCTGAGAGCACTGCAAAACTGGAATAATTATCTAGACTAGAATTGATTTTCTTCGCAAAAAAAGGGAAAAGAAAAGGCAAAAGCAATACTGATAGCAATAATAATCAAGATCAGCCCTTGGCAGGATCTCTCCTATGAAAATAGGCCCTTTTTACTCATTTTCGTGCCGCTTGAGACTTTCATTAGAATATCCAATAAGATTTTAAATCTAATTGTTTTTTTATGTAAACTAATGAAAAGGTAATTATTCAAGTTTCGCGTTTTCTTTGCTTCTTCAAATATCAATGGCTTATTTTCTGTAATCTCAGGGAATTCTACCCGTGGACTCATCATTGGCAGTCTGCTTCTTTCTATTGTATCTTTCTTTCTACTTTTCCTACTGCTCTTCATCTCCATCGGGATCACAATGGGCAAACTCCTCCTGTACAAAGAAGTCCACCGAGAAGGAAGAGAGCTACACTGGTACCAAGGCATCGTACGCGCGTCGCTGGGCCCTGGCAAGAGAGGCCAATGGACCTGGATAGGCCATCCCAAATCCG
This sequence comes from Thalassia testudinum, assembly GCA_037157565.1. NCBI lineage: Eukaryota > Viridiplantae > Streptophyta > Magnoliopsida > Alismatales > Hydrocharitaceae > Thalassia > Thalassia testudinum. The sequence goes on from JAZHRO010000030.1 coordinate 44,848,522, forward strand.
CCCTCCTCACCTGTCTTGGGCCACTCTTCGAAGACCTCCGCGGGCCACCAAAGTACATGCTCCCCCAAATCACAGCCAAAGAGAGCACCTCCAAACGTGCCGAGAACATAATCGCTTCGAACGACAAGATGGAAGATGCAGAGGTGTCGTTCCTCCAGAAGCTCTTCGGCATCCTCAGGATCTACTACACGCTCCTTGACTCCGTCAAGCGGGTCTCCCTTGGCATCATTGCCGGAGCGTACGCATCCGGAAGGACAAACAAGAAACCGATATTAATCGTGCTCTGCATCACCTCCTTCCAGTTGTTCTTCCTCGCATTGAACAAGCCCTTCATCAAGCAGAAGGTCCAGTTCGTGGAGTTGGTCTCGTTATCCGCCGAGGCGGGTGTATTCGCGACGTGCCTCATCTTCTTCAACGGCTTATCGGAGGCCCAACAGAAGAGCACCGGATATTTCATGCTGGCTTTCTTCGTGATCATGTTCGCGGTGCAAATGATCAACGGGTGGTATGCGTTGTATAGGCAGGTTTTAAGGCTGAGCCCCGGCGAGGATTCGTTCCTTTGGGGTCTGAAGACGGTTGTCATCGGCCTTCTGCTGACATTTTGCCTGCCGAAGTTGGTGGGATTGGATGGCCGGTCGTCGTCGGATAGAGGCGAAGGGGAGAGCAGGAGCAGCATGTCGTCGGGCAGGCAAAAGGAGAACAATTCTGGTGGCAACGAGAGGTCGTGGGTCAGGCAGCTGCGGGAGATTGCCAGGGAGAGCTTCAGCCGTGACAACGTGAAGGATCCTTCGAGCAGCTGTCGGAAGCAGAGGAGCAGGAGCTCGTCGATTTCGTCGTCGTCGGAATTCAGGGCGAAGACGAGGGCGTTGCAGAAGGATCTCCAGGGGATTTTCTCGTCCAAGTGATTTCTCGATGGATGGTGTGGAAGGATTGAGTCTCACCACTAGAAGCTAATTTTAATTTTAGAGTCATTCTGTGAAAGCCAGATGATAAGTGATTTTTTTGGCCTCCACTGGGAGGGATGGGGATCTCAATTGGTGAGAAGGCAATGGATGGAAGTGGTTCCTATTAAGGTGGGGGAAATAATTATTTGTTGTAGCCTTTTTGGTGTAAAATGATGTTGCTGCCTGCAATTGATTCGGTTCAATTTGAGCTTGTCATTTATTAGATTTAGGTGTAAAATGGTGTCAGTCTCCAATTGGTTTAGGTCAATTTTGGCTTGTCATCGAATTTTATTTTACAAGGCAATCAATCTGTATGGATGATATTTTGTGATCTTGATGGGTGGGAGGGAGGGAAAGGTTGAGAAGGAAGAATCGGCACGCAAGAACAAATTACAGATTGGGATAATCTTGGCAAGAGGTGTTCTAACCAAGGACGGCTAAGATTTTGTGTTAGTTACATCAAGAAGATAGGCATGCTTTTATTTTCAGGAAATGATGCAGGTACAAAGATGCAGGAGGTGCCAGTGTTTTGTCCCCCAAGTAGGTGGAGGCAACTTTTAAGGGAAAAAAAAAAAAAAATTTATAAGTGGAGATCATATCACATGTTACTTTACGTAAAAAAAAAATTAAGTCGTCGTTACTTTAAATTTAAAATATATAAATGAAATTTTAACAAAAATATCGAGATAAATTATCAAAATGATCTTAAAAGTTATTTTACATTAGTATAAGATTATTTTTAAAATTATAAAATATGATTCGTAATCAAAATGTTGTATTTTGATTTAAAATAAAATAATACTCTTGTGTTCACCCACGCACAAGATGATGTCATTGTTAAACGGGATGGACCTTATACCGCAACATAACTTATGTTATTTTTTAGATATTTTTACGTTAAATATTAATTATATGGTAGGGATCATGCTCGTGTGTTGCAAAAGGATGTCACGCTTTGCGTTCGTTTACATTTTATACTTTCAGGAATTAGTCGCTTTAGTGGTATTCGATGGCTGTATGTGTATCCTAACAAAATATATGAATGGATGCTTTGAGTGTGTAGCTAAGGAGATTTCCCATATGTCAAGTTTGGAAAAGGGGATGTGTTGGAGGATTATCTCTTGATTTGACAAGTCTAGAAGTGGGGGAAAAAGAGGGGAGAGAAGCCACTGGATCAAATTGACACTACCTTAGTGGGATTGATTCTATCTTAGAAATATAAATTCATATTTTAAAAATCAAATCAAATTTAATATCTTAACGATAGTATTGATTGATTCAAATAATAAAAGTTAAAATTGATACAAATTAATTAAAATTAGGTCAAACTATTTGATTCGGTTAAATTGGTTATCTAGTTTGATTGTTTTTTTAAGAGTTAAATTTTTTTTTAAAAAACTATATATATATATATATACCTTTAATATTTGATAAAAAATTTAAAGATCTATGTATTCTTTAAAATTAGACATTTAATTTTAATTATATCTTTTATTTTTATTTAATATTTACTAAAAGTACATCAATTTTAATGTAATTAAAATTAAAATATAACTTTTCTTCCTACATTGACCTTTTATTGAACAATAATTCTACTCAAATTTAACTTAATTGAACCAACACAGATTAAACTAAAGATTTTACAGTTTAATTTTTTCATGAGTTGACATCGTCATTGATTCAATCGATACATACCGTTGGTTGAACGACCTAAAATTCAAATCGACACTTAGATTGATTTAATGATTGATTTGATTTTAAAAATATTAATATAAACACCTCTTCCTTCCGAATCAACGAAGTTAGTGGCTCAGATACCGAATATCCTCTTCTTTATCACTTGCCTTTGCTATCCGGTCAGAATGTCATGACCCATTTGGGACTCGTAAAGTGAGTGAAAGAGAAAAATAGAAGAAAAAGTGAAAGGAAGGAGGAAAGAGGAAAATGGTGAGGAAAGAGACGATGGCACCGGTCCTCGAGGGATAATTTGAGAGTTATAGGATTAGCAAAAAAAAAATATTAAAAAAATTAATTTTAAAATTAACTAATATAATTTATTTCACTTTATCGTAAAATTATATTTTTTCGTTACATCAATATTAATATATATTAAAATATATCAACTTAACGTAATATGTCTATTAAAATACATTTATTATATCACACCGATTTACTCAAATTTATATCATAACATTAAAAAATTATCCACCAACAATATATTATAATATCAATTATTTTACCACTATCACTTATTCATATACTTCAATGTAACACTCCTCTCTACTTATCTAGGTAATACTTTACATGGATATCAAGTCTCATCTCTGTCAAAACGCCCTCCTTTTTATCACTTGCCTTTACCATTCCGACAGATCGTCATTCCCCCATTTTTGACGCGTCAAATAGAATACGTCAGAAACGGAAGAAGATGTGAACGTGAGGAGGGCAATGATGAGCAAAGCGATGACGTAGAGGCAACTTCGTTTTACAGTGTGAATTGGACAAAAAGCTCATATTTAAAAAGTGGGTAAGTAAAAAAATCTAAAAAGGAACATGACTAAAATAAAATGGTCACCCATAAAATCTGATACCACCATCAATTTGGTCATTTTTTTTTGTCCTATGGCTACAAAAAATTCGGAGCGGTCCTTTTCTTCGAACAAGGAATGTTGTTTGGGGAAGGTTTGACAAAATAATCCAAATTAAGAAGGTTTGACCGAAAGATGGCAAGTGGGCAAATTGCGGAGGCTTCCTCCTAAAATTCCTTTTTTAATGTCACTCTGATGTCATCGACAATGAGCGGAGGGGTAATTTCCTCTCTCCTCCCGTATTATGGGACAAATACAAAATAATTTCTGATTTTTTTAATTAAAAAAAGAGAGGTCAGACATAAGATTTAAAATGCGTAGATTGTTCGATTGAATCAAAAGATTTACATAATTGCCGCCGCGGGGTTGCTCTAATGGTAAAACCCCCAACTGATCTAAAAAGCTATGGAATCAATCATATCGGCCATATATTTATCTTCTAAAAACACGATAAATAGACGTAGTTTCATCGCCATGCAGTGGGTTGGCGCTGCACATATCCCTCCCAAACATGCTGCCTTCCGACAACGCAAAAAAAAAAAGAGACAATACTTTTTATGAGAAAAATTTGAAACTAATATAATATCATCATATTTTCAATATTAATCTTAATATCATCAGAAAAGACATGTTATTTTTACATTTATAACTCTATTAATTAATACTGTTAAATCTAACAGCTTTCGATTAAGAAAAAAGAAAAAAGAAAAATCACAATGTTTCTTTCTTTTCCGGACACCCCTCTCCCTCCTCATCCTCCCTCCCTCCACCTTGATGTGTATATATATGCTTATGATCTATTTGAGATTGTGGATGAATATGTTGGATTTTAATCTAATATATGGACTTATACATGTATTATGTAATTATATATAATCTATAAATGTATAAAGGACTGTCATTAATGTCCATTACTAAAGTGATCAAATCAGCTTTTTTGTTGACAACATGGGTATAAAATGCAAGAGGATGATGTGGTATCTAAGTTACATGTGCAAAAATCTATTTGTGAATATATATCTCCTCGATGGGTGGAGATGTAATTCGCTAATACAGTAATTAGGAGAACTAATTGCTGATTAAGCCTTCTTTGGGGTTGTGGTCCCCAAAAGACCCACCTAATAATCCTAGGCTTTACACCCCCATCGTGTACCTAGGGATTTCAGGAGAGAGAGAGAGAGAGAGAGAGAGAGAGAGGAGAAGAGAACTCCTTCTTTTGTCATTCTTGTTCAAGACATTGAATGTGGGTTCTTTTGGAAGCATCATCTGCAGTCCCTGTTTTTTTCTTTAAAGATAAGTACAGGTATTTTATATTTGGCATTATTTCAATCATCAAAAGCATGCCTAACACTATGTGCATACCTGTTGGTAGAAAGAACCATGTTGTATAGCCTATTTAATTCACGATTCATCTTATTTGATTTGAAATCAAAATTTTATTTTGTTTCAATATCTTACGTTGGTTAATCTCCAATTCGTGCAAAGCTATATAGAATATAAATAAATGATTCGTGTTCCCAGAAAACTCAGAAACATATCCGTAACCGTCAACAAGTACCGGTACCGTTGCTATACTGTTCGCAAACACTAAAATGAACTATAGCTAGCTTATATAGGTACTCTTCATGAGTACCGGCATTGCTAGCTCCAAATCGACTCCAGGGCGTCTTAAGTCCAATACTGGTACTTACATGTATCGGTACTCATCATGAATACCGGTATAAGTGAGTCTCAGATCAAGTTCTGGACTTGAAGTCACCAGGGCCTGTAGCTTACAAGTACCGATACTTATCACGAGTACTAGTAATGGTAGGCTACAGGTGGCATTACCCGTACTCAACAAGTACCGGTACTCCTCATGAGTACCGGTACATGGTGAGTACTGGACGAGTACTCATTTGGATTTGAGTTCCAAACAGTAACTCATAGGTACCAGTACTTGGCATCAGTACCGGTACCCATTGAATATGGAACCCATGACTTACATCGAATATGGAACCCATGATAGTAAGTCATGGGTACCGGTACTGGTCTACCAGTACCAGTACCCAGTCAGTATGAAGTCCAATTGAGACATGATATTGTAATTGTCCATCCTAAGTCAAAGATGGGTTAATTTTAGTTAAGCCCCTAAGGGTTTAAGGAATTATCGCTAACAAGTGGTATCAGAGCCAACCCACTCTGTTTAGGAAAATTAAGCTTAGTCTGATTAATAAAGTATATTATTCTAGGATAACCTAGTTGAAGCAGTATCTTGCCAAAGTGAGCTCTCCTGTGGATACTAGGATTACCCATGAATGATCAAAGGGTGAATGAGTGTTAGTAGGTGTGTGTGCACTGACTCAAAGGAAAGTGCATACTCGTTGTACTTTCACTAATTTGCATAGGAGTAATGGTGTATTGGTTATTAGGTTTTCTGAGTAGTTATCGAATCGGCCCAAAGGAAGGTTCATGACTGACTTGGATTTGAACCAACAGTTGTTACAAATCACATCATGTCTTTAATTACAAGTCAACCTCTTGTCCAAAGATAAGACCCTTGATGGAGTTATCTAAGACATGTAATGGGATCATTAAATTAATCAAACATATTATGTTTTAAAGGAGCTAATTTCCTTTTTTTCTGCATTTATTTTTTCAAAAATGTCTTTTGCAAACATTACCGTCACCTTAAACTCCATTTCTATGTTAAGTGGATCCAACTTTAAGTTATGGAAGGAAAACCTACTAATAGTCTTAGGGGTAATGGACCTTGATCTAGCGATTAGGGAAGACTCTCCTCTCCTTACAGATAATAGTACTCTCAATCAAAAGAGAGAAAAGGAAAGATGGGAGAGATCTAGCCAAATCTCGATGATTATCATGAAGAGGGCCATACTTGAGGCTTTTAGGGGCACCGTGTCCAGTGATATAGCCACTGCTAAGGAATTTTTAGCTGAAATTGAAAAAAGATTTGCCAAGAATGAAACTACAGAAATAGGTATACTCTTGGCTAATCTAATTTCATTGAAGTATAAGGGGAAGGGCAACATTAGAAAATATATTATGGAGATGTCCCATGTTTCTTTGACATTAAAAGCACTTAAACTAGATCTTTCTGAAGATCTATTAGTGCATTTGGTCATAATATCTCTCCCTCCTGCATTTAACCAGTTCAAGGTGAGCTATAACTACCAGAAAGAGACTTGCTGTCTGAATGAGCTCATCTCGCACTGTGTTCAAGAGGAGGAGAGAATGAAGCAAGATAGAATAGAGGGTGCTAATGTTGCAACTTTCTCCTAAAGGAAAAGGCAAGGCTAAAAAGAGATTTACAGAAGCTGCAGATACAGCTTTATAAAAGAAGCAGAAGGGGAAGGCTGTTGAGTCTTCCAAAATGGGATGCTTCTTTTGTTGAGCTGAGGGGCACCAGAAGAAGCACTGTACCAACTACCATACTTGGCGTGCTAAGAAAGGTACGGCTCATAGTTTGGTTTGTTCAGAAATTAATTTGGCTTTAGTTCCTAGGCACACTTGGTGGATGAATTCAGGTGCTACTACTCACATAAGTGTATCTATGTAGGGTTGCTTGAGCTGCTAAAGACCAACTAAAGCTAAGAGATTTATCTATGTTGGAGATGGGAAGGCAGTAGAAGTTCTTGCTGTAGGCTATTTTAAATTATTGATGAAAACTGGAATGTATTTGGAATTGAATGAAACTTTTATTGTACCATCTTTTAGACGTAATTTAGTTTCTGTTTACGTGTTAGATAAATGTGGATTCACTTGTAGTTTTGGTGATGGAAAAGTATCTTTGTTTCATGATTCCAAAATTGTTGGTATTGGTTTTCTTTCATGTCATGATAATTTATATTGCCTAGGTAATGTAACTTCTTATAATGAGTCTTCTCTTTTGGATACACAGGGAGTGAAAAGAAAACTAGATAATGAATCCTTAGCTACTTTATGGCACAAGAGATTAGGTCACATCTCCAGAAGAAGAATTGAGAGATTTGTGTCAAACGGTATTTTGGACCCCTTAGACTTTTCTGATTTTGATCAGTGTATAGAATGTATTAAGGGGAAACAAACCAATGATAGGAAATTTGAAGCCAATAGGTCAAATGGTGTTTTGGATGTGATTCATACGTGAAGGTTCGTCCCTACCAGGAGGGGTGACGTAATAAAATTGCGGAAATAAAAATATAAAGCAATCTCACAAAAATAAGCAATCGCACAATGTACACAAAGATTTTTAGGTGGAAACCCAAACCGGGTGAAAACCACCACCTAACCCTCTCGAGTTAGGATTTTCCGATCAACCTAGTTGATCAAATCCACTGACCGAATCACTTTGAACGAGGGTGATTCAACCTCAATACAACCACGCTACAAGTACGAGGGTAGCGTTCCTCAACCCCTTCTCTCCACGAGAAGGATTTTGTCCCATGAAGGAGACGGGAATTCGCAAAGCGAATACCCAACCAAAATACAAAGATAAAATAAAACAACAGTCCTATAGAGCCAACAAAATTAAACCTAGCTTCTATAGGAAATAGGAAACTCCCCTTTGCAAGGAGTGCGTCGACGATGACGCGGTGCGTGTGCCACGCGATGGCGCTACGTCGCTCTCGTTATCAACAGCGGGAGAGCGGGCGCGCAAACTGTTTGATGCTCTCAAGATGTAGAGCTTGAGCTTGGAGAGCAAGAACTTCTTGGACACAAGAGTGTGAAAATGTGTAGCTAAGTGTATCCAAGTGTATTTCTAAGTGTCTCTTATGTTGTGTTTTTGTTACAAAGGTTCCCCTCTATTTATAGAGGCCTTAGGAAGGCTTTGGAAGGCTTGGAAAAGCTTCCATAGCCGTTGGGTGCAAAGCCCAAGAGAATCAGGCCGAAATCAGGACAATGATTACACTTCACAGGGTTATCAGACGTCTAACTCTGGCATCAGACGTCTGGAAGGCCACTTTAAGACGTCTGATTCCAAGGTCAGACGTCTGATTCTATGCGGGTTTCTCCCTGACTTGAATCAGATCTAAACAGGGTTTTTGTACAAGTCCATCAGACGACATAGAGGACGTCTGGCACTAAGTATGGACGTCTGGAAACCTACTTTTACCGTGGGAATTGATTTCCAAACGTTGCAACGGCTAGAAAATCTCTGAGAAGAGATTTTGGGTCAGCCGAGGCAAAACGGTCATTTATCAGACGTCTGTGAAGTCCTATGGACGTCTGATAAGGCTCTAACGGTCATATTCTTGAGTGTCTTCTAAGCCAGCCAACGGTCCACTAACTGGACGTCTGGCAAAGTCATCAGACGTCTCTTAAGACGTCTGGTCTAAGGTCTGGACGTCTGATTTCATCAGACAGAACTAACTATGTCCAGCCTAACAGTTATCAGACGTCTGAAACAACAGTCAGACGTCTTAAAATCCTTTATCAGACGTCTGATTCGTGAATGAGACGTCTAGAAAGTCTGTTTTAACCCTATATTGGTTTTCTAAGTGTTCTACAGAAAATCTAAGTATCCTAGGGTTGTGCAGGTCTTCCTAGGACTACTGTTAGGGTTCTTTTGAGGCTCTTTAACATAATGTCTAAGGAAAATAAAGAGCAAGAAAATAAATACAAGAGATACATGAAAGGATAAAAAAGAATCTATCATATTCTTCTTGTCTTCCATCTCCAATCTTTCGCTCCACGCGAACCTCCTCTGTTTTCCGTCAAGCTCCTCCAATCCGTCCTGGATGCGAGCTTGAACTCCGTCTAAACACGTCCATATTTGCAATTGACCTGAAATCTAGGACTCAAATTGCAAATGTTAAATAACACGTGTTTTGTTATCATCAAAACAAATGATCGTGGTGCTCTAGCACCAACAATCTCCCCCTTTTTGATGATGACAAAACCGTAAATAATAATCCATAAAAATCCTCCCCCTTTTTGACATTATCAAAACGGTTTAATTGATTTTACATTCGCTATAACTCCCCCTTAAAACATGCTCTTCTATGAGTTTATTTTAACAAAGGTAATATTCTCCCCCTTTTTGTAACAATGCGATAGCTATTAATTTTCTCTCCCTTACTAAAGGAAATTTAGCTACCTTATTTCTCCCCCTTAAAAATTGACAATTAGCTCATCATTTTTTAACTCCCCCTATCTAAATGCTTATGATAATAAGATAGGGTTAAGAATTTTTACCTCACCTACCATGGCCAATAAAATGGCCCGAATGGTGGTGGTGGACGCCACATCAGATGGGGCTCTCATCCGTAGCTTGGAGGCCCGGGCATTGGCGTCGGTCTCCAATCTGGCGGTCGACGTGCGGCGGGTCCGTCGTTTGTTCGCCGTCTCGTCGGTCTTCTTCTCCTCCTTGGTCTACTCATTGGTTCTCCCAACTTAAGTTGACCAGCCTTGAACTTGTAGGTCCAGTCCTTTATGTTGTAGTCATCCCTGAACCCTACAAAACAAGATTCTAATTTTTTCTTCGGTATCCAAGTGAGCTTGGATCCGGATTTGTTAGAAGGTCTCCTTGATGGAGATCCTTTCTCAACCTTAGGGCAATAAAACTTATCTACTTTGTTGATTAATCTGTTAGAATTTTTCCTAAGACATGCAATTTCTTTTTCTATAATATTCATTTTAGTCTTTAAATCTGAAATTTCTAATTTTAGACTATTATTTTCCTCAATCAATTTACTATTTTCATTGATTAAATTTTTATTTTCTAAAAGCAGGTTATTAGGACTAGAGCTACTTTCTAGGTCCCTAAGCTTTATTTCTAACCTATCATTTTCACTTCTAAGAAAACTAAGGTTCTTCTTCATGCTTTTGTTTTCTATTTTAAGTGATTTACTAATCTCGAATAATTCATTAAAAGCTTCTTGTAAATCAAAATTTACCTCGTCGTCGGAGTCGCTTCCGCTTTCACTGTCGCTATTGGTTTCTCTGGCCATGAAACCAAAGCAAGCGGTTTCTTCTTCTTCTTCTTCCTCCGAGCTTGAATCGTCCCAAGTGGCTTGGAACGCCTTCTTTTTCTCCTTTTTGAGAAGAGGGCATTCTGGTCGCGGATGCCCTTTCCCGTTGCAGTGGTAGCAACGTCTCGGGCTTTCCTTCTTCTCCTTTTTCCTTTTTTTTAATTCCTACAAAACTTGGAAAAATTTTTAAGTAAAATTCTAAAGTCTTCATCGTCGGAACTTACCTCCCTATCCGACGCGGCTCTGAAGGCGAGAGTCTTCTTTGGTTTATGCTCCGGTGTATCCTTCTTCTTCTGCTTCAACTTAGTCTCGTAGGCCATCAGATTGCCTAGGAGATCTTCCATGTTGAGCTCCTCCATTTCGTTCACCTCCTCGATGGCGGTGACTTTCTGTTCCCACTCTGGTCCAAGGGAACGAAGAAGCTTCCCTTGAAGCTCCCCCTTGATGAAAGTCTTTCCTAAAGCTTTCAAGTTATTTACAATGAGAGTGAACCTAGTGTTCATCTCACTTAAAGACTCGTTAGATTTCATTGAAAAAGATTCAAATTCTTGAGAAAGTAAATTAATTTTTGAGGTTTTTACCTTAGAGGTACCTTCATGAGTTACCTCGAGTGTGTGCCAAATCTCGTATGCGGTGGCACACTGCGAGATTCTGTTGAACTCCTCCGGGCTGAGCACGCAATACAACGTGTTCATTGTTTTCGCGTTGAGAGAGAGCTCCCGGATCTGCTGCTGCGAGTATCCTCTGGCGGGTTTCTCTGGGATGTCGAAGGGGGTCTCGCACCTGGCCCAAACTGTGAAGTCGGTGGCTTGAAGCCACGTCTTCATCCGCAACTTCCAGTAGGGGTAGTTGCTCCCGTTGAAGAACGGCGGACGGGTTGTGGACTGCCCCTCGGAGATCCTGATTGCTGATGTGCTTCCCTCCATTTGATCTCTTGCCGGGTTGTTACGCCTAAATAGCAAGACCTGCTCTGATACCAATTGAAGGTTCGTCCCTACCAGGAGGGGTGACGTAATAAAATTGCGGAAATAAAAATATAAAGCAATCTCACAAAAATAAGCAATCGCACAATGTACACAAAGATTTTTAGGTGGAAACCCAAACCGGGTGAAAACCACCACCTAACCCTCTCGAGTTAGGATTTTCCGATCAACCTAGTTGATCAAATCCACTAACCGAATCACTTTGAACGAGGGTGATTCAACCTCAATACAACCACGCTACAAGTACGAGGGTAGCGTTCCTCAACCCCTTCTCTCCACGAGAAGGATTTTGTCCCACGAAGGAGACGGGAATTCGCAAAGCGAATACCCAACCAAAATACAAAGATAAAATAAAACAACAGTCCTATAGAGCCAACAAAATTAAACCTAGCTTCTATAGGAAATAGGAAACTCCCCTTTGCAAGGAGTGCGTCGACGATGACGCGGTGCGTGTGCCACGCGATGGCGCTACGTCGCTCTCGTTATCAACAGCGGGAGAGCGGGCGCGCAAACTGTTTGATGCTCTCAAGATGTAGAGCTTGAGCTTGGAGAGCAAGAACTTCTTGGACACAAGAGTGTGAAAATGTGTAGCTAAGTGTATCCAAGTGTATTTCTAAGTGTCTCTTATGTTGTGTTTTTGTTACAAAGGTTCCCCTCTATTTATAGAGGCCTTAGGAAGGCTTTGGAAGGCTTGGAAAAGCTTCCATAGCCGTTGGGTGCAAAGCCCAAGAGAATCAGGCCGAAATCAGGACAATGATTACACTTCACAGGGTTATCAGACGTCTAACTCTGGCATCAGACGTCTGGAAGGCCACTTTAAGACGTCTGATTCCAAGGTCAGACGTCTGATTCTATGCGGGTTTCTCCCTGACTTGAATCAGATCTAAACAGGGTTTTTGTACAAGTCCATCAGACGACATAGAGGACGTCTGGCACTAAGTATGGACGTCTGGAAACCTACTTTTACCGTGGGAATTGATTTCCAAACGTTGCAACGGCTAGAAAATCTCTGAGAAGAGATTTTGGGTCAGCCGAGGCAAAACGGTCATTTATCAGACGTCTGTGAAGTCCTATGGACGTCTGATAAGGCTCTAACGGTCATATTCTTGAGTGTCTTCTAAGCCAGCCAACGGTCCACTAACTGGACGTCTGGCAAAGTCATCAGACGTCTCTTAAGACGTCTGGTCTAAGGTCTGGACGTCTGATTTCATCAGACAGAACTAACTATGTCCAGCCTAACAGTTATCAGACGTCTGAAACAACAGTCAGACGTCTTAAAATCCTTTATCAGACGTCTGATTCGTGAATGAGACGTCTGGAAAGTCTGTTTTAACCCTATATTGGTTTTCTAAGTGTTCTACAGAAAACCTAAGTATCCTAGGGTTGTGCAGGTGTTCCTAGGACTACTGTTAGGGTTCTTTTGAGGCTCTTTAATATAATGTCTAAGGAAAATAAAGAGCAAGAAAATAAATACAAGAGATACATGAAAGGATAAAAAAGAATCTATCCTATTCTTCTTGTCTTCCATCTCCAATCTTTCGCTCCACGCGAACCTCCTCTGTTTTCCGTCAAGCTCCTCCAATCCGTCCTGGATGCGAGCTTGAACTCCGTCTAAACACGTCCATATTTGCAATTGACTTGAAATCTAGGACTCAAATTGCAAATGTTAAATAACACGTGTTTTGTTATCATCAAAACAAATGATCGTGGTGCTCTAGCACCAACAATACGGACATCTGTGGGCCATTTCCTATGCCTGCGTGGAATGGCCAACAGTATTTTATCACATTCATAGATGACGGCTTTATCTACCTAATTCATGAAAAGGCATAGTCACTGAACATGTTCAAGAATTATAAAGTCGAAGTTGAGAATCAACTCGACAGAAGAATTAAATCTGTTAGATCTGACCGTGGTGGTAAATACTACGGCAGATATAACAGATCAAGTGAATATTGCCCAGGATCCTTTGCCAGGTTCCTAGAGGAATGCAGTATCGTCCCTCAGTACACCATGCTGGGCTCGCTCATTATGAATGGTGTTGCTGAGAGATGAAACAGGACGCTTAAAGATATGGTAAGGAGTATGATTGCTCATTCTTCCTTATCAGATTCACTTTGGGGAGAGGCCTTAAAGACTGCAGCATATATACTGAATAGAGTCCCAACTAAGGCAACTAACAAGACTCTATATGAGCTATGGACTGGGCAAACACCCAGCATTAAGCATTTTCATGTGTAGGGATGTCCAACTGAGGCTAGGCCTTATAGGCCAAATGAAAAGAAACAGGATGCAAGGACTATTAGCTACTATTTTGTTGGGTATTCTGAGAGGTCAAGAAGATATAAATTTTATGATCCCACAACTAAGGCTATTTTTGAGTCTGGTAATGCCAAGTTCTTTGAATGTGTTGAGTCTGCCCAAGTTGACAGGGTTAAAGACTTTGTCTTTGAAGAGGAAAATATAGTTATTCATCCTGAAGTTACTTAGGCTGATGAAGAGCATGTCTTTGACATACGTCAAGATAACTCCAATGAAGACAATGATACAGTTTTAACCCCTGTAGAGCAGCCTTAGACACATACAGAAAATGTGCCATTAAGGAGATCCATTAAAGAAAGGAGTGCCATTTCGGGTGATTATATGGTATTTCTTTCGGAACATGAAATGGACATTAGGGTGATGGACGATGATCCTATCAGCTTCTGACAGGCAGTGAAAAGTCCGGATCATGAAAAGTTGATTGAGGCTATGGAAGAAGAAATGAAGTCAAGGAAAGACAATGACGTTTGGGATATTGTTCCACTACCAGAAGGTGTGAAACCCGTTGGTTGCAAATGGATTTTTAAAACCAAATGGGATTCGAAAGGAAAAGTGGAATGATACAAAGCATGTCTTGTCGCTAAGGGTTTTATCCAAAACGAGGGCATTGACTATAAGGAGACATTTTCTCCTGTTTCTTCAAAGATTCACTAAGGATTATAATGGTGCTTGTGGCTTACTTTGACCTTGAGTTGCATCAAATGGATGTAAAGACTGCATTCCTTAATGATGACATTGGGGAAATCATTTATATGGCTCAGGCTGAACATTTTGTTAAGGGTGATCGAAAGAGTATGGTTTGCAAATTAAGGAAATTCATCTATAGACTCAAGCAGGCATCCAGACAATGGTATTTCAAATTTGATTAGGTGATTCTCTCATTTGGTTTTGAGGCAAATCTGACTAATGAATGCATATATCATAAATTCTGTGAAGCAGATATATCTTCTTGGTCCTGTATGTTGATGATATTTTGCTTGCTACTAATGATATGAGTATCCTTTTAGACACCAAGAAATTTCTTGCCAAACATTTTGACACGAAAGATCTTGGAGATGCTTCATTTGTGTTAGGGATTGAAATATGTCGAGATCGTTCTCGTCATATTCTTGGTTTATCCCAAAGATGCTATATAAATAAGGTACTCAAAAGGTATGGCATGCAAGATTGCAAGCCACTGGACACTCCTGTGGCTAAGGGAGACAAGTTTAGTCTCAATTAGTGCCCCTTAAGTGATTTGGACAAACGGGAAATGCAAACAGTCCTTTATGCATCTGCCGTTGGCAGTATAATATATGCTCAGGTCTGTACTAGACCGGACTTGGCATACATTACAGGCATGTTGGAAAAATGCCTGGCAAACCCAGGAAAAGATCATTGGAGAGCAGCCAAGAGAGTATTGAGATATTTGCAGAAAACATGGTATTTTATGCTCACCTTCAGGAGGTCAGAAAAGCTTCAAGTTTATGGTTATACTGACTCAGATTTTACTGGGTGCCAAGGTAGCTGAAAGTCTACTTCAGGATATGTATTTCTGCTTCCCAATGGTGCCATCTCTTGGAAGAGTGCAAAATAGTCTTTTATTGCATCTTCTATTATGGCAGCAGAATTCATAGCATGTTATGAGGCATCCAATCATGGAATATGCCTGTGGAATTTTATATCAGGGTTGCACATAGTAGACGGCATTGACAGGTGATGAGTTGCGACTCATCATAGCTAAATCACCTAAGTTAAGCTAGAAACGAGGTTAAATACTATCAAATTAACACATAAAAAGGGTTAAGTGTGAGAAATTATAGAAAAGACCTAAAACATCAATTGTGTGTTAAAAACACATAATTAGGTCATTTAATGAGATATTCTATTAATAAATGTAAAATGGTGGTCCAATTGCAAATTGAACACACTAATGAGTTCAAAAGTTCAAATTAAAAGTGTAATTAACTTCCTAAATATTCAATTAAGCTTCTATAAAAACTTGGGTGTATTTGGACATCATTAGGACCTTGCAATTATAGATTTACATTCAGGCCCTCCTTTCATCACATGTTATTCATTGAAAAATCCTCTTAGGACCTTTTTGAAAACTGCAAGGACCTATTTGCAAGCCCAAAAGGACCATTCTGTAATCTCTTTTAACCACGTATGGGCTGCTGTACAATTTCTCTACTGTTTTGCTTGAGGGTCCTCCCTGCAATTTCACCAATAGAGCACTTGCGCCACCTGCAACCGCGCGTGCACTGTAGCATGCAAGAACACAGGCCATCCTCACCGTTGATTCTCTACACCTCACGATTTGTGGCTCTCCTTCAATCGAAGTTTCACGCGAATCCACGCGTGTGTTCACCACCTCGCCCAGATCTGATCCTGCGGCCGCAATTTGATTTGAGACTTGCGTGCGCTATCTCAAATCCCCACCGCCCACTCCCTAGGTGGCTAATCGCACCACCATGGTGCTCTAATTCACTGCTCAATCCACTTAAGCACCTCCGTTGCCTTGCATGCGAGGGATCGCTCCCTTCCACACCTCTCGAGTTGATCATTCATCCACTCCAGTTCTTCTCCCCAAATTACCCCTTATTCATGGCCACCGGCGGTGAAGTTCCATTTCTTCCCTGACTCTTCTCGTTGCTAAGGACTTCGTAGCACCTGAGGGCGACCCTGAACTCCACTAGCAAGTTTTCTTTCCACTGGAGCATTTCCTCCCTGTAAAGACCCGTCCCACTTTTAGCCTTTTAAGATGTTTGGAGTCTCAGTCAAACGTCTGTCCAGATGTCTGGACCCTTTCCCGAACGTCTGAAAATGAAATTTCTGTACACGTATTGTGCCCTGCGAGCACGCGGTGCGCAAGACCTTCTTCCTCTCTCTCCTTTTTCCTCCTTTCCCTCGAACTCTAAAACCCCACACCACCTATACAAGACCCTGCCCCTCCTCTCCTCTCCACTCCACACACCACCACCTCCACCTTCAGAGCCTGCGGGAGTGGTGAGAGGAGGCGAGCGAGAGGGCGAGAAGGAGAGTGCGGGAGGAGGAGGAGGAGGCCGAGGTCTGAGAGCTTCAGTGGAATCTTGGCGAAGCTCGCACGGCCACCGCGGGTGCGTGCGAGAGGAGGAGAGATCCCGAGGAGGCTGTCTCGACCATCCGCAGTGGCTGGAGCTGCGGTTGCGCGAGGAGTGCGACGGAGAGCGTTGGGAGCAGGTTCTGGTACTTGAAATTTTCCAGTATCAGACGTCTGGAGTGTAGTCCAAATGGCTGAAGGAGCACCTGGACGTCTGGAGTTAAGGCCGGACGTCTGAAAGCTCATTTATCGCGAAGGTACGTTCTTTTTCACGGTTACGGCCATGTAGGCCTCACCGCAGAGTGAATGTTGGGCTTGATTTGGGGGTTGCAACTGTCATACGCAGGGGCAGCCTTGGGAAGGAGCATGGAACGCTCTCCCATGCACTTTTGGACATCTGATCAGATCACCAGACGTCCGGAGGTGCTTCCAGACGACTGGAGGCGTGGTCCGACGTCTGGAACTGCCTTTAGACGATTGTAGAGGAGGCCTAGACATCTGAAGACACCGCAGGGACTTAAGGTAAGGTTCTTGTACCTTTTAAGACGTCTGGACTTATTCCCAGACGTCTGATTTTGGACAGTAGACACATTTTTGACCTGTTTGGGGTCCGATCAGGATCCGTTTTATGCAAACGAAGTATCTGTAGTTTCCTTGAAAGTTTCTTTATGTACTAGAGACCTTTGTACACTGTTCTGAACCCTCCTTTTGTGATGTATTCCCTGGTGTAAGGTTTTATCCTGTTGCATGTTTGGGGCTCGCAGAGACGCCTAAGTCTGCGGTTCGAGCCCCTATTACTCTCGGATTGTCTGGTAGAGCGGCTTACTTCTGTAATAATATTTAATAAGAATGTGTTTATGGAAATAGCCGAATGGAACCCTAGGATGTGGCGTGAACCCTAGGATAGAGGAATGAATGAATCTTTTGTGTTGCATGATGGACTTGCTTGCTTGATTTAGCTAAACTGTTATCACTTGCCCGTATTATAATTGTGAGCTGCCTGTAATCTATGAACAATTACCTGTGAAATCACCAATTGCATGTATTGAATTATGGAAACACGAGCTGCCTGTATATAAATAAGAACTGAATTGTGAATGGTGGATTTGGATCGGAATAAATGAGGTGAACATGAGCATGAACCCTACGGGGAATTAGGAGTAGAGCTCTTATGGTTAGATGAAAATCTAGAATGTAGACGAGAAGTGTGCTGGCCCTTGAGTATGTGGTACCAAGGAGAGCGACTGTCCCCTTTTCATGTAGCGCGGAGCTAGCCGCCCTTGGGTTGAGACCTGGGGTTAGGACTAGCCACTCTACACTGACTCCTGTTGGCCCTCGTGTACGCGGTATCAAGGCGAGCTACTAGTGTAGGGAGAGAGCTAGCCACCCTACATCGACTTGTTAGGCCTCTTTGCAAACTGGGGTAGTCATACGAGGGTACGCGGACTGTGGAGGGACGAGACCCCTGTTCTGAGAGGGTAAGGCCCTATACTGTTCCATGCTGTACTTTGGGCGTACCCGCTAGCGGAAATGACTGACTGCGTGTCAGTGCGGGGTACCCGTGCGCTTATCACGCGTGCCGTAGTCACCGCTACATCTTGATAGTGACCTCGGAGTGGTTAACTGGGTGTAGGACTACCACGGGAGACTCTCCCGGCCAGGAGAGCACCATGTATACCTTCTACTCTTCGGAAAAGACTGCAATCAAGATCGTTCCCACGAGGAACATGTAAGATCAAGAATATCTAGATGTTTGAGAAAAATGGGTGAAAAGGAAATACACATAAAACACAATAAAAAGAAAAGAGAATTAAACTTGTTGGTTTTACTGTTTTAGATAGTATAGATACCACTCTACTTAGCGTTCGCTGACCCTGTCTTTTTCATAACACTGTTCAGGACCAGGAGTTGAGCAGCCTGAGCTTCCGGTTGCGAAGGGTGCTGGGCCCAGCCATAGTTTCAGCACTTTCCTGTTGTTTCCCTTACTGTTGTAGTAAGTATCAGACTGTTAGCTACTATTGTCTCTACTGTTTACTTTCGTTTCCGTTCTGTTGTTGTGGTGGTATGTAATGGAACAACAGTTTTACTTTCCTTTACTGCTTTGTATGTTTTTACTGCTTAGTTATATTGCATATGTGAATGTGGTTTACTTTCCAGGTTTTTGGTTATTTCTTGTTGGACGACTGGATTTTGGGATTTGTCGAGGCGAGTCGATTTCAGGTCCTGTAGGGATCCGAGAACCGGGTCGTAACGCTCACTCCATTCTTCCACTCCATCCACCGGGTGGAGATCCAAAGGTTCCATTCTTCCATTTAGACTAGGTTTTAATGCTTTCTAGTTGTAGCATAGATATAGTAATTGATAGTGTAGCGTAGATTAGATAAGAGTAGATCAGGTAGAAATTTGCTGATGATGTAGTTAGCTTAGGAGTAGATTTAATGTAAAATCACACACCTTCACCTCTTCTGATCATTTCAAATCAGAGGAGATGATTTCGCCCATCCACTGATCATTGATTCTCCCTCTTCATGTTTTCACTCCGCATTCTAATTTCCCATGTTTTTGTTTCACAATCCACCCATCCATTTGAGTCAAACCCTCATTTCATTGCTCTTAAGTGTTGAGATGAGGATTTGCGCTCAAATCCATCTAGGGGTCTCCCATCCATTTCAGTTTTTTCCACAAAGATCCCTGATCTGATTTTGAAAAGAATCGATTCGCTTGATTTGATTTCAGGATGGATTTCAAAGCAAGATCGCAAGATTTTGGTCAAATTGGGTTTTCAAGGATTTTTTATCAAGTGAGTTGATATATTTTTGTTTAATTTAGACTTTGGCTGTGAGTTTGAGATGTCTTGATGATACACTCTTCCTCAAATGAGCTAGGTCTGAATTGGTTATGAGTCAAGACTTTGATGGCTTTTAATGGGAGGTATAGCCAAGGAAAATTCACTTTGTTGATTTGAGACTCTACCCATAATTTTTCTATTGTTTTGATTGAGATTTTGATTCCTTACCTAAGGGATTCTTAATATCCCTTAAGGTTTTAACACATTTGGGATTCAAGTTGGATTTATTGGACTAATTCTAATATCTCCTTCATGCTGTCTATAGCATTAAGAAGGTGTTAGATAAGTAGTTTTTCCCTCTGGTTTGAAAGAAAAATGTTGACAAGGATTTTTTGTTCTTGCAAAATTTAACATCCGAGAATGATTTCAATCTTATTTTCAGGCCTTGTCAGATTTTTAAAGGGTTTTCTGTTGTGTGTTTTGAATCCCAGTCCATCATATTAAAGTGTTGCTCTAGCAGCTACATTCCAATTAAATTCCAGCAAATTATTCCCTGATTTGAACATTTTATATCCTTGATCAGAGTATACTAAATTAAGGAATTAATCTGCTGAGTTGGAAGTCCTGAACCTGCTGCAGATTGTTTCTTTGATTTCTGAATATACTGTAGTAGGAACTTGAGTGATTTTAAGACGTCTAGTCTGAGTGAAGGACGTCTGGAGCAGTCCCTGAGCTGTTGTTGCTGTTGCTGCTACTATTTCTGTTGCTATAGCTGGATGATCTGTATTTAATAGGACAGAGGCGAAGATTTTAGTTATGGCTGATATGCTTTGTAATGTTGTGTATTTACATGTACAGGCATTCATGTATCTTAAATGATCCTTAAATTCAATCTTATTTGCTTGTAATATGATTTTTAACCCTCTTTGTCAACTAAATATGTTGCATAACTGTCCAAATTCAAAATTAATGGAATTTCAGGTTGAAATTCATACTTATCTGATTGAACACCTCCCGTAGCATGTTTAGAACATATCTGAATTATTAGACTGCTTTCCTAGCTACTAAGAAGTTATTTAGAGTCTTAAGTTCTCATTGAAAACACTCTTAAAGACCCTAAAATGTGCTTCACTTGTATATAAATAAAAATAATTTAAACATTCCAAAAAAATAAAATAAAGGTGTAGTGAGTAGGATTGACTAATTCTCTACACATATGCAAAGTTTTGAGGTTATCTGAACCTTCGACTTGGTAGAACATATGAGTCGACGGTCTAGTATACCTCTTAACTCAATAAAAGACTCTAAACCAAAAATCACAAAAACATAATCTACTCTTCTCATCTCTCTCTTTCTCTCTCACCTCCTACCTCTATAAAATACATAAAACCCATAAAAAGAAAAAAAACTCCAAAAATACACAAAAACACTTTGTATATTATGTATATACTTGTATATATAAGGTATATATTAAGCTATATATGTAAATAGTGTAAAATATGTCTATAGACTATATAAATAACTTATGTATACATTCGATAAAGTAAATTAAGAATTGAAGATAACTTATTCTTTATATAACTTATTTGTATAATTAGCTATTAATTTAATTAACCCATATGTACTATAAGCTACAAAATTATAGAAACCATAATAAATTAACTCAAATATAAGTAATATTGTAGATATGTATTTATGTATATATAATGTACATAATGAACCCTGTACCATAATTTAATTATGTATATATAATAAATAATTAATTTATTAAGTTACTAGCTAAGTTATTAAGTTAAATTAAAATAAATTAGTAAATTAAGTTATAACTGAGAATATTTATATTGTACATCTATATTATTGTATTTTAAGTAAATTAAACTAAGTTAACTATATTTATAATGTATTATATTATTTATACATAATTTATATGTACAATAACCTGAGAACAGATATTTAAATGTAAATAAAATCAAAATAAATGTTGTAAAATATAATAAAAATATTTATTAAATACTTTAATATGTATATTAATATTGTACAGTATCAATTAGACCATTAATTAACTAATTTATATGTTAATTAAGAAATAAACCCTGAAATCAGGATGTATTATTTACGAACTCTATTTAATTTATTTATATAGTAAATATAATTATTTTGTAAATAAATCATATAATTATATAGCCTTATATAAGGGCTTTCCAACTATATATTTATTTGAAATTGGATTGAAATTGGGCCCTTAAATCAAGGGCCAAAATCTTCAAATCAGATATGGCTGGGTGCTGCCTGCTGGAATTGAGTTGGTGGCACCTTAGTTGAATTGCGCCACATCTTGAGTGGCAGGCCGCATGGAGCGCTATAAGTTGAATTCTTGCTATGGATTGCTCAGTCATCAAGCGTTGGGCGCGAACAGATCCCTTACCCTCTGATCATATATATGGCATAAGACCTTGGTTTATGATGATATTGGTGTACGGTGTGCGGGCCAGGGGCCTGGCACTGTGCAAGGGCCTGTGTGGGTCCATTATTGAGTATAAAATGTGATTAAGAGGTGTTAATTAACGAATCAAGGTGGCTTTAGTAGAGGTCTGATCCCACTCATAAGGGTGCTGTGTATCCTTCGAAAATGTTGCCCATTAATTAAAAACCTAATTTTTGATTAAGTGAACAGTAACCTGGTCTAATTACCAAGTGTGAGGGAAGAAAGAGGAAGAAAACGGCTAAGTGTGTGCCCTGTGAGAGAACCTAAGAAAGAAAGAACAAGAAGTTAAGAAGGGAAGAAAGAACCTTAAGAATCGGCCAAGTGTGAGTATGACAAAGTAGAAAAGAAGGGAAACTGCCTATTTATATATATATATATATATGTATAAGTATACTATAAATAAATAATATGTATAATACGTATACGTAGTATAAGTACTATTTGAGCTATATATATAAATAACATAATAGCTTTACTGACAGACTAATCCGTCACTGTAGATAGAATAAGTGTCACTATAGACCCTAGTTTGTTTATGTTAGCTTATGTATATACTTTTTCCTAAGGTTTAGCAACGTTTACATATGTTGCTGTATATACTATATATGTTACTGTATATGTTAGTATATTAACTTAAGTTAGGATAGTACATATTATTACTTATTATTGTATATATATATAAGTATTATTATTATAAGTATAAATAGATAGTATAAAGTATTCAATTATAGTGTTTGATACTTGTTTGTATGTATCAGGCATTTAAGGACATTCTTTTGTACATAAATTAGTTCATTCTTTCATTCATTAATTTATTCATTCATAATTGTACATAAAATTAATCTTTTTAGAATTAAAGAATAATATTGGACTTAGAGCATGATGTATATCAATAATTGCCCCCCAGTGAACGACTTGGAATAAACCAGTAAAAATTATGTAAATAAATAAAATTGATGCGATAACAGTTTGTATTTGTGAAATATACTATAATAACGATAATTTTTATATAAATCGTGGTCAATCGCTTCAACAGGCCACTACAATTGTTTTGTGATAATCTGTCCACAGTCCTCTACCCCAATAACAACAGGAGCTCCTTCAAATCGAAGCACATTGAGATCAAGTTCTTGGTTGTTAAAGAAATGATACATAATAAACAATTGTCTATAGAGCACATCAGTACAGATTCCATGGTTGCGGATCCGCTTACTAAAGGAATAATACCCAAGATGTTCAATGAACACGCAGCTTCTATGGGTCATACGTTCATACAAAAATTTTAGCTTTAGTGGGAGTTTGTAAATTTTATAGTGCTCATTTTGTAATAAATAATTTCAGTAATTCTATTATTTTTTATTTTGGTTATGTATAAAGTTTTTATAAAGCTTCATTTCTGTTATGAAATAAACAAAACATAAAGTTTTCAGTTCATTAATTGTGATTGTCCACTCTAAGAGGTAATTTGGTTATGATTTTGGAAGTGATCTCTATTCGGAAGACCAGTTGAAAATAGGCATACGTTGATCATATTGGCATGTAATTTCCATGTTGCACATCCACACGTTTCTGGTTACCTTTTGCATTAGTGTACGTGGTCATTGTTGGCTTAGTTACTGGGATGTAGCGAAAGTCACCTTAGTTCTATTACTAGTATAACTGGTAGATCAGATTGGTTTTAGATATGCATTTCCGGTTATGACAGCAAAGTTGAGTTCAAATTTGATTTTATGTGTTGAATGATTAACATGTTACATATATAGTTCAAGTGGGAGATTATTGGATTTAATTCAACGTATGGACTTATATATGTATTATGTAATTATATATAATCAATCAACATATAAAGAACAATCATTAATGCCCATCACTAAAGTGATCAAATTAGATTTTTTGTTGACAGCATGAGCATAAAATGCAAGAGGATGTGTGGTATCTAAGTTACATGTGCAGAAACCAGTTTGTGAATACATATCTCCTCGATGGGCAGAGATGTAATTCGCCGATACAGTAATTAGGAGGACTAATTGCTGTAACGACCCGATTCCCGAGTCCCTACGAGACACGAGAACCAGACAGACTCGACTAATCCCAAGACCTAGTCGTCCAACGAGGAAGTAACCAAAAGAGCAGTAAAATAAACCACATTCAACATGAAATACAACTAGAAGTAACAAAATACAGCAGTAAGAAAACGAACTATTACAGCATGTACCACCACAATAGTAGAACAACATTTAACATAACAAGAACTGCGGGTAAAGAAAAGTACAGAGAGTAACAAAAACTACTTACTACAGCGGAAACAAAAGGGGTACAAAAGAACAGTGGTAACTCTACTGGACCCTACTCGGCCCAGCGTCCTCTGCAGCTGCTGACCCTGGCTGCTCAACACCTGGTCCTGAAAAGTAACGAGTGTAACACGTCAACGAAACGCTGAGTAGAGTAGCAGCTAAATTAAAGAAGCAGTAAGGTGTACAGTAGCTGTTTTAATTTTCTTTCGTCCTTTATTTACGTCTTTCTATGGTTTCACAATTTATCTATTTCTCAGATCCTTTACTTGATCTCGAATGTTCCTCGTGGGAACGATCTTGATTGCAGTCTTTTCCGAACAGTAGAAGTAGCACGTGGTGCTCTCCTGGCCAGGAGAGTCCCCCGTGGTGATCCTACTCTGAGTCAACCACCCCAAGGTCACGGACAGACGTAACGGTGACTACGGCACGCGCGATAAACGCACAGGTAGCTAACTCGCACTGGCACGCGGTCAGTCGTTTCCGTTAACTGGTACGCCCAAAGCATAGCACGGAACCAGTACAGGGCAGAGCCCTCTCAGTAACAGGGGTCCAACCCCTCCACAGTAACCAAACAGGGGCCTTGCCCCTCCATAGTCCGCGCACCCTCGCTTGACTACCCTGGTTTGCCCAGTGGGCCTAACAAGTCAGTGTAGGTGAGCTAGCAGAACCCCGGGGCCCGTGGGGTAGCTAGTACTCGCCCTACACTAGTAGCTCTCCTCGGTACTGCGTACACGAGGGCCAGCAAGTCGGTACAAAGTGGCCAGACCTAACCCCTGGTCCCTGGGGCAGCTGGCTCCGCTCTGCACTAAGCAGGTAACAGGTGCTTCCCCTGGTACTACGTACCCAAGAGACAACGCACCTCCACATCTTTCCTTCTCAATTCCATTCCTTTCTCTTTCCAGGAGATCCACTCCTAATTCCCCGCAGGGTTCCAACTCTTTTAACTCAGCACATTCAGGTTTCACCTTTCCAGTTTCACGTTCATGCATCCCATATTCTCAATCATGTTCATTTATTCATAACAGGCAACTGTTAAACCAATTTACAGGTAGCTATTATTTCCTTTCCACATTTTCCAAGACTGTAGTATTCATATATTCCACTAGTTTTCCCATCCTAGGATTCATGCCATACCCTAGGATCTATCATACAATCTAGTTTTCCAGCCCTAAGATTCATGCAACACCCTAGGATCTACCATTCATTCTAGTTTCTCATTCTTAGGATTCATGCAATGTCCTAGGTTCTATTTATGGTTCCATAATTTAACAGATTATACTAACAAACTTAAAAGCGACTCTACCAGTTACAACAGGAGTACTGGGGGTGTGGTCGGGAATCCCGCGTGCCTCCGCAACCCCCGAGACTGCAATGGAACGGGGTCCTATCACAAGGATCAAACACAAGGAGTTTCTCAAAACAGTATCTAATCACTGTAGACGGGTAGAGGATCTTATTCCGAAAAGGACGGAACTCGAAACGCGGAAAACGGATTCCGAACGGGCCCTAAACGGGTCGAAAATGACGAAACAGTGCAAAATCAGACGTCTGGAACTTCTTCCAGACATTTTAAAAATGGAGATCAGATGGTACCTTGTCCTGCGTAGTCTCTCAGACGTCCAGAAGCCTGCAGGGGCGTCTGGCCTAGTTCTCAGACGTCCGATGGTCACCCCGGACGTCTGGAAGTCCCTCCAGTCGTCTGGCACCGCTGCCAGACGTCTAATTCACGTTGGATGCGAATCTCAGAACCTGCGCATACCCATTCCTCGCTCTCAGTACGGATGGTCGCAGAAAAGGAAGAAGACGAAAAATAACTTACTTGCCAGACGTCTGGATAGTCCTCCAGACGTCTTAACCGTCGTCTCGTTGGAAGACCAGACGTTTGATTCTGGAGAAACTTCCAGAACCAGAGCGCTACTTGCCCTCCGCCCGCGATGCACGGCCGCGCCGCACCTCGTCTGCCTGCTGCTCGAGCTACAGCAGACCTCCCGCGTCACTCCGTGCCCGCTGCGCCCCCACCGGCCGGCTCTCGCTGCCCCGGCAGGCTCGAGCCCTCACGGCCGACGCCTCCTTCCTCGTGCAGCACCTCCTCTCGCACCCACCACGGCTGTCGCTGCCGCTGCTCGCTCGCACTCGCGCACCGGCTGGAAGGAGAAGAGGAAGGGAGCGGAGGTGATGAGAGTGAGGGAGAGGGCGTGGCTTTCTAAAGCCGCACGGGGAGAGAGAGAGAAAGAGCAGCGCCTGCGGAGGTGAGAGGGAAAAAGAGGTATCTGCAGGTCTGTGCGCGCAGGCGCGCAGACGAAATCCATCCTATCGCAGAGAATCAAATCCCAGACATCTGGGCCACCTCCCAGACGTCTTAAAAGACGTTTTGAAATGGCGATCGTAACAATTGCTGTTTAAGCCTTCTTTAGGGTTGTGGTCCCCAAAAGACCCACCTAATAATCCTAGGCTTTACACCCCCATTGTGTACCTAGGGATTTCAGGCTCTTTTCACGAGAGAGAGAGAGAGATAGAGAGAACGACAGGGAAAGAGGAGAAGAAGAGAACTTTTGTCATTCTTGATTAAGATATTAAATGTGGGTTCTTTTAGAAGCACCATCTAAAGTCCTCTCTTCTTTTCTTTAAAGATGAGTACAAGTATTTTATATTTGGAGCTATTTCAATCATCAAAAGCATGCCCAATGTAACGACCCGATTTCTCGAATCCCTACGAGACACGAGAATCGGACCGACTCGACTGATCGCAAGACCCAGTCGTCCAGCGAGAAAGTAACCAAAAGAGCAATAAAATAAACCACATTCACCATGTATATAACTAGCAGTAACAAAATACAGCAGTAAAGAAAGGAAATACTACAGTATACACCACTACAACAGAAGAGAAATAAACATGTACATAACATGAAGCTTACAATAGAGTACAGGGAGTAACAGAAAACTACTCACTACAGCGGAAAGAAAAGTACAGAAGGTACTACAGGTAACACTACTGGGCTCTATTAGGCCCAGCACTCTCTGCAGCCGTTGACTCTGGCTGCTCAACACCTGGTCCTGAAAAGGTAACAAGGGTGACACGTCAGCGAAACGCTGAGTAGAGTGGCAACTAAAAGCTAAAAGAAGCAGTAGAGTGTACAGTGATTGTTATATTTTTACTTTCTTTATTTATATTTTTCATTTATTCACTGTTAATTTATTTCTCAGATCCTTCTCTTGATCTTGAATGCTCCTCGTGGGAACGAGCTTGGTTTCAGTCTTTTCTGAAAAGTAGAAGTAACACGTGGTGCTCTCCTGGCCGGGAGAGTCCCCCGTGGTGGTTCTACCCTCAGTCAATCACCCCAAGGTCACTGACAGACGTAACAGTGACTACGGTACGCTCGATAAACGCACGGGTAGCTACCCCGCACTGGCATGCGGTCAGTCGTTTCTGTTAACGGGTGCGCCCAAAGTACAGCACGGAACCAGTATAGGGCAGAGCCCTCTTAGTAACAGGGGTCCAGCCTCTCCACAGTAACCAAACAGGGGTCTTGCCCCTCTACAGTCCGCGCACCCTCGCCTGACTACCCTGGTTTGCCCAGTGGGCCTAACAAGTCGATGTAGGAGAGCTAGCAGAACCCCGGGGCCCATGGGATAGCTAGTGCTCTCCCTACACTAGTAACTCTCCTTGGTACTGTGTATACGAGAGCCAAAAGTCGGTACAAAGTAGCCAAACCTAACCCTGGGTCCCTGGGGCGGCTAGCTCCTCTCTGCACTAAATAGGGGAACAGTCGCTCTCCTTGGTACTCCATACTCAAGGGCCAGCTCACTTCCCCAATTCTATTCCATTCCCTTTCCAGGAGTTCTACTCCTAATTCCCCGTAGGGTTCATACTCTTTTAACTCAGCCAATTTACGTTTCACCGTTCCAGCTTTATACTCATTTAACCTATGTTCTCAACCGTATTTATTCATTCATAAGAGGCAACTATCAACCAATTTACAGGCAGTTATCATTTCCTTTCCACTTTTCCAAGACTGCAATGTTTATATATTCAACTAGTTTTCCAGTCCTAGGATTCATGCCGTATCCTAGGATCTATCATTCAATCTAGTTTTCCAGTCCTAGGATTCATGCAATACCCTAGGATCTATCATTCAATCTAATTTCTCAGTCCTAGGGTTCATGCAATGCCCTAGACTCTATTAATTGATTCATAATTATACAAATTTTGTTAAATAAATTAAAGGGCCACTCTACCCGCGAAACCGGGAGTACTGGGGGCGTGGTCGGCAATCCCGTGCGCCTCTGCAACGCCCAAAATCGCAACGGAACGGGGTCCTAACACAAGGATCAATCACAAGGAGTTTCTCAAAACAGTATACAATTACTGTAAACAGGTAGAGAAAATAAATCTGGAAAGAACGAAACTTGAAACGCGGAAAACGGACTCCGAACGGACCCTAAATGGGTCAAAAACGACGAGTCTGCCCAAAATCAGACGTCTGGAACTTCTTCCAGACGTCTTAAAAGGTCGATCAGGTCATACCTCGGTCTGTGCAATCCTTCAGACGTCCAGAAGCCTGCTGGATCGTCGGGTCCTAGTTCCGAGACGTCCGATTGTCACCCCAGACGTCTGGAGGTCCTCTCCGTCGTTTGGTACTGTGGCCAGACCTCTGATCCATGTGGGATGGCGAGCCCTCGCACCCTCCCGAACAGAACCTGCGCACACACACACCCGCTCTCATCACGAAGAGGGGCAGAAGAATGCGACGGACGGTTGCATGGCCGTACACGCGTAGAAAGGAGAAGGTAGGAAAATATTGTACCTGTCAGACGTCTGGACCTTCCTCCGGACGTCTTCGACGTCGTCTGGACGTAAGTCCAGACGTCTGATTCTAGGAAATTTTCCCAGAATCTGGACCATTTTCGCTCTCCGCCCGCAACGCACGGCCGCGCCGCGCCGCGTTCGCCTGCTGCCTAAGCTGCAGCAGCTCCTCCACGCCACCCCACGCTCGTTGCTCTCCCGTCGGCCGGCTCTAGCTGCCCCGGCAAGCTCGCACCTTCGCGGTAGAGCTTTCTTCTTCCTCTCGCAACACTCCTTCCCACACGCTCGCAGCAGCCGTTGCTGCCGCACTCGCTCACTTGCTCGCTCGCGCTCTCGCTGGTAGGAAGATGGAGAAGAAGAAGGCGGTGGAGTGAGGGTGAGGGAGTGGGCGGTGGAATTTGAAGGCAGCGCGGGGAGAGAGAGAAAGAAGCGGCGTCGTCTGCAGGGAGGGAGAGAAAAGTGAAGAACGAAGGTGGCAGGTTTAGTCTGCGCGCGCACGCGCGTAGACGCAAACCCGTACGCCGAAAAAATTTAATACCAGACATCTGGGAAGGGTTCCAGACGTTTGGCCAGACGTTTGGAACACTTCCCAGACGTCTTAAACTACGTCCGTTGCCCATGTTCGTAACAATATAACAAACTCAAAGGAAGTTTTGTCCCCGAAACTTACGCTAACTAGGGTGCGGGAAAGAACAATATATATACATAACAAACTCAAAGAGGACCGAAGTCGGTTCGAAAAGACGTACCCGCGAAAAGCTCCGGGTACCGGTCACGCATCGCCGCCTCAGGCTCCCAGGTAGCCTTCTCGTACCGCTGGCTCCTCCACAAAACCTTCACTAGGGGTACTTGCTTTCGTCTCAGATTGCGGACGGCTCTATCAAGAATCTACATGGGCCGCTCGGGGTAGGTCAGGTCGTCGCCCACCTCGACGCTCTCGCGGCTCAGGACGTGACTGGGATCGGCGACATACTTCCTGAGGTTGGACATGTGGAACACGTCGTGCACACCCGAAAGCTGAGGAGGGATGACAAGTCTGTAAGCAACTTGTCCAACCCGCTCCAGGACCTCAAAGGGCCCCACGAATCTCGGCGCGAGCTTCCCTCTCACCCAAAACCACTGCAGGCCCTTCATGGGAGAAACACGAAGGAAGACGTGGTCCCCAACCTCAAACTACACCTCTCTGCATCTCCGATCTACGTAACTCTTCTGCCTGCTCGTGACAGTGTGGAGTCGCCTGTGAATCTGCTCGACTACCTCTTGACTCTGCCAGATCAGCCGGGGGCCAACCTCCCACTTGGTCCCCACCTCAACCCTACTCAAGTGTGTCGTACATCTCCGTCCGTACAGAGCCTCGTAGGGAGCCATGCTGATGCTTGAGTGATAACTGTCATTGTATGCAAACTCCGCCAGGGGCAAGTGCTCCTCCCAAGAGCCCCTCCAATCTAGTACACAGGCACGCAAAAGGTCCTCAAGTGTCTGTATCGTGCGCTCAGACTGTCCATCCGTCTGGGGGTGGTAAGCTGTACTGAATCTCAATCGCGTCCCCAGGGCCTGTTGAAACTCAGCCCAAAACTGGGACGTAAAGCGGGTATCCCAGTTGGATACGATCTCCCGCGGAACTCCAAGTAGACGTACCACGTCGCGGATATACCTCTCTACCAACTGTGCTGGTCCCAAAGTGACTCGGATCGGCAAGAATCACGCCGTCTTCGTCAATCTACCAATGATTACCCAGACTGCGTCGTGTCCTCGCTGGGTAACAGGTAAGCCCACCACCAAGTCCATGGTGATGCTCTCCCACTTCCACTCTGGCACAGAAAGTGGCTGTAGCGGCCCTGCAGGCCTCTTATGCTCGGCTTTCACCTGCTGGCACACTAAACACTACTGCACGAATTTACCCACATGGTACATCTTCGTGTTTCCGGGATGTATGGTGAATCTGGAACCGTGTGCCTCTGTCAGGAGCTCTCTCAATAGCTCCTCGTCTCTGGGAACGCACAAACGTCCCCGCAGGCGCAGCACCTGGTCTGTGATAGAGAAGTCCTCTGGGTCTCCTGACAGTACTCTGTCGCGCAAGAACTGCAAGTATGGGTCAGCCATCTGTCCTGTGATGATGGGATCTATCAGCCAAGTAGGGGTCGCCAACTGCCCATCTCCTCCAAAAGGCTCCAAATCTGCACCTGTAAACTGGCCAAGTGTGCGGGCGCCTTCCGGCTCAAGGAGTCAGCCACCACGTTGGCCTTTCCCGGGTGGTAGGAAATGCTGCAGTCATAGTCCTTCGGGAGCTCCAACCAACGTATCTGTCTTATGTTGAGCTCTTTCTGATCAAATAGATATCTGAGTCTCTTGTGATCTGTAAAAATCTCGAAGGTCTCACCGTACAAGTAGTGCCTCCAGGTCTTTAGCGCGAAGATAACAGCTGCGAGCTCCAGGTCATGGGTAGGGTAGCTATGCTCATGGGGCTTCAGTTGCCGTGAAGCGTAAGTGACAACGTGACCCCTCTGCATGAGCACACCCCCTAACCCCTGCAAGGAGGCATCCGTGCACACAACGAACCCGCCACTACTGTCAGGGATGGTGAGCACGGGAGCCGAAGTCAGCCTCTCCTTCAGTTCCTAAAAACACGCCTCACAGGAGTCTGTCCAAGTGAAGGGCACGTCTTTCCGGGTCAACTATGTCATAGGACGTGCAATCTGTGAAAAACCCCTGGTGAACCATCTGTAGTAGCCCGCTAGTCCCAGGAAACTGCGAATCTCAGTAACCGTACGCGGTCTCTCCCACCTGAGCACTGCCTCAACCTTGGTTGGGTCCACCGCCAAGCCATCTCCAGAGATCACATGACCTAAGAAGGTCACCTCCCTCAACCAGAACTTGCACTTGCTGTATTTGGTGTACAACCTACGTCGTCTTAGTGTGTCCAGAACCATCCGCAAGTGCTGTCCGTGCTGCATCTGATCTTGAGAATAGATGAGCACATCATCAATGAATACCACCACGAACTGGTCCAAGTACGGTCTAAACACCCGGTTCATCAGGTCCATGAAGGCAGCGGGGGCATTGGTCAGCCCAAGCTGCATGACCAAAAACTCGTAGTGTCTGTACCGAGTGTGGAAAGCTGTCTTGGATACGTCTGTGATAGTGGCGGTATGACTAGGTTTTGTTGTTTGTTATTGAAATAGCGTTGTAGTACAGATAGTCATTGCCACTATTACAATTTTACTCGGAAATAAAAGGTTTTCCCGAGGTTGAACTCAGGGAGAAAACTATAATTCTAGAAATGCAATGTTTCTATTACAAAAATGAGAGAGAGAGGTAGATTGGTCACTTGGCTTTTTCTTCTTCTCTTCTTTCTCTCTTGTCTTTGTCTTCTTCTTCTTCTCTCTCTTTGCTTGATCGTCTTCAGTTCTTCTGTTCTTTCTTCTACTTTATCTTCCTTCTTTCTCTTTTTTCCTTTCATCTTCTTCAGCTTTTTGTCTTTTTTCTTTTTCTTCTGTTGTTCTTCTTTTCTTTCTTCTTTTTTGCTTTCAGCTGCGGCGCCTGTTCTTCTTTCCTTCTTCTTTTCTTTTTCTTCAGAGCGTCGTCTGATTTCTCAATCAGACGACTTAAGTAGCACCTGGTAAGTGCTTCCTCGGTGCTCCTTCTTCTGCTTCTTTCTTCTTCTTCTCCTTCCTCTTCTTCTTGCAGTCCTTATTCTTCTGCTTTGCTTCGAGCAGCCCTGGCTGCTTCTTCCTTCTTTTTCTTCTCCTTCCTCTTCTGCGGTCTTCTTTCTCCTCTTCTTCTTCTCTGCCTGCACACTCACATAGCTTGGTCAGAGCAAAACCTAACCCTACCCTCCCCTGCGTCTCTCTCTCTCAGATTTCGCTCGTAGGATCGCTCTCCCAGAGCCAGGTATTCGGGTCGAGTTCGCGCCCGGGACCAGGCCCACCAGCGTGCGGTGGTGGGTGAGGAGTGCAGGTCGGGTATACGGGTCGGGCCAGGTCTGCGGGGGGTGGTCGCGGACGAGGCCGGGTGAAGCGGGTGAGAGGGACCTCACCCCGTGGTCAGGAGGTGAAGAGGCTATGGCACTTTTCCAATTTATGCGCGGGCGGCGTTTCGAAATCCCACGATGTGGGACTATCTTCTGTGCTATCTTCGCGCGCACCCGCAAGTCGACTCCACCTCACCCTCTGATCAGCTGCAGCCGATGTCGATGCCAGCTGACGAGGCAGAAGTCTTCGTAGACTTCGCCCCAACCTGCAGCACCTGGGAACCTGGGGCTGTAGGGCCTAGAGATCGCCTCGAAGCTGCTTTAGTCGTCGTTAATGGTGGCTGGAGTAGCGGCCCTGGCAGACAGAAACACGGCCCTTCGGCCTAATCAAACTAGCGGGGGACCTTCGCCGTAGCACGGCGAAGGTGGTGCGGGGTGTGGCAGGTCGTCGGACGGCGTTTGACGGCGAGGCTAGGTCGGACAGCGACCGGAAAAATGGGTTTGTTCGGGGCAGTGTGGTGGGGGTGTGGAGCTGTAATGGGTGGGCGGAGGTTTCTCATTGTGATGAGGTGGAGGTTCTGTGGGGGTCGGCGAGGCGTGTGGGCCGGTGGAGCGATGGGGGCGTCTCGCCGGAGGGTAGCCGGAGACGAAGGGGGTGACGGTGGACAGGAGTGGTTGAGGGTTTAATTGAGTGAAAAACAGTGAGGAAAAGAAAGAGGGGGAGGTGGGGAGAAGTTCTGACCTAGTTATAAGGACGAACGGGGCCGGAGCAGGGCGGTAGTTGTATCGACTGTCGCCGGAGAAGAAGATGCCCAGAGGGAGAGGGCGGTGGCGAGGAGAGAGCGGGAGGGCGCACCCTGGGTATGGCGCGACGCAGGAAGATCGGGTGGAGGTGGCTCTGCTGCTGGTATTGCAGCAGGGCGACGAGGAGGGGGAGGAAGAATCGCCGGAGCTGGAGGGCTTCTGCCGTAGTGGGAAGAGAGGAAGGATGGGGGAGTTTCTCCGTCAGGACTGAGCTGCCCTCTTTTGCGGGCGGAGGCGGCTTTTATAGAGGCTAAGGCGGAGAGGTGGGCGGAGGGAGGCGACGTGCCACCCTCGTCGAAGGATGACCGGAGTAGGGACCCATACCTTCCGTGCGTTCGCATGGAAGGTATGGGCTGCCGCAGAGATCATGGAGGTGTCCCTGCGACAGCAGACGTCGCAGGGAACACCCCGTTGAAAGGGCAGAGGGCCTCCCTCACCCTGCGCGGCGCCATGCTCCGCGCAAAGTCGCCGGAGCATGGCGCTGCTTAGGATTTTGCAGGGAGGACCTAAATGCAAAGAACGATGAAGACTTAGGAGCCAAAATGTGAGGGTTTCAAAAGTTGAGGGTCAAAAAGTAATAGATGAGGACCAAAATGCAAAGTCGATCAAGAAGGTCTCTTCTTATTCTCAAGTTTTTATACATGACTAAATAGGACCTAAGGATTCTAATGGTGAATTTTATTTCTAGATCAGACCTTGTTTGACCAGTCAATTTACATAAAAACCTAAATTAAATCATTAATTGGGCATTGTTCTCAATGTAGGTCAAAATGGGTTCCCAAGGCCAAATTGAAGGTTTTAAGCCCTAGAGATTATTTTTCTATGAATTTTAGAGGGTTTAGTCGATTTTCACTTTGCCTCAAACCTCGTGAATTGAAGTGGGTTTGTTTTAGGGTTACAGGATGTTATTTAATTCTTTGGAGTTGCTGTAGCCCTTGTTGAATCAAATCATCCCACTTTCCTTCTTATTAGGTTAGTTTGACCTAAGTTTGGACCCTGAGTTACCCTGTTTACTGATTGTGTTGGTGAAATTGCATTTT
This sequence comes from Thalassia testudinum, assembly GCA_037157565.1. NCBI lineage: Eukaryota > Viridiplantae > Streptophyta > Magnoliopsida > Alismatales > Hydrocharitaceae > Thalassia > Thalassia testudinum. The sequence continues at coordinate 44,883,558 of JAZHRO010000030.1, forward strand.
TACCCCTTAGCTCCTATTTTCTTCACAAACTCAGAATTCTCTGAATCAAGCCTTTCTATAAGTTATGTAGGAGCTTTTTCTCGCAAATCTAGGTTAGATGGTGCTAGTTTAGGGTTTATGACGAGGTCCTCATCAGTCTGCCTCCTTGATCCTCAACTGGTGGTATCCAGACCTCAAGTTGATCTTGGAGAATACCGTGGCACCTTGCAGCTGGTCAAACAAGTCGTCGATCCTCGACAGCGAATATCTGTTCTTGATGGTGACCCTATTCAACTGTTGGTAGTCCACACAAAGGCGTAAGGTACCATCCTTCTTCTTTACAAACAGTATCGGGGCTCCCCAGGGAGACGCGCTGGGCCTCACAAAGCCCTTCTCCAAAAGATTCTGCAACTGAGACTTGAGCTCTCACAGCTCAAGTGGTGCTATCCTGTATGGTGCAGTGGAGATGGGGCTGGTCCTTGGTACTAGTGAGATCTCAAACTCGATCTCACGCTCGAGCGGTAGTCCTGGCAACTCGTCTGGAAACACGTCGGGGTACTCTCTGACCACCGGGATACTCTGGAAGTCTGCCACAGGGATGGGCTCTGCCACCACACAGGCTAGGAAGCCCTCACACCCTTGGCTCAAAAGTCTCGCCGCTCGAAGTGCAGAAATGCACCTAAAGCCTCCGTCCACTAGCTGACCGTGGAACTCGAAAGAAGGCAACTCCAGTATGGAGAAGACGATCTTCCTCTCAAAACAGTCCACCAAAGCGTGGTAAGAGGACAGCCAGTCCATCCCCAGAATTACGCCAAAGTCCTTCATCTGTATCATAATCAAGTCAGCGGGAAGGCTATGTCCCCCAATACTGACCTCGAAACCCGTGTACACCTCTTCAGCTACAAACAGCTGACCACTTGGACCTCTGATTACAAACGAATCCTCTAACACCATATAATCCTGGCCCAAACTAACTGCAAAACTGGCTGCGACAAATGAGTGCGTAGCGCCGAAATCGAAAAGTGTATAAATGAGTCTGCCGGAAACTGAAACCATACCTGCCACCACCGATCCCGAAGCTCTAGCATCCCTGTGTGTTAGGGCGTTGGTACGCCCCTCAGTCCTAGGTGCGGACGAAGCAGCCACACTCTGCGTCGGACGGGTAGCTGTTGGCCGATACGCTCCTCGTGGCTGTTGTCCTCCTCCTCGCGCTTGGGAACCGCGGCCTCCTGCTCTCCCTCCAGTGCTCGGCGTGAGAAGTATTTGCTGACCTCCTGCCCTAGACAAGCAGTCCCTCCTGATGTGGCCCGGCTGGCCACACTGGTAGTAGAGGGGAACCCGACTCCCGCCCTCAGTGGGTCCCTGCTGTCGGCTGGGCAGGGGTCCGGTGCTGGCAACTGGCCCTTGTCGAGTGCCCCCAAAGGTCAGTGATGGCCCTGCAAAACGTGACGGCTCTCCTGCGGACGCCATGTGTCTCCTTTCTCACCCGCCCTGTGAAAAGTCTGGCTGGTAGGGCCTCTTCCGCCTGCTGTCAGTATCTCGTGGGGACGGGTTGGTCTCCTCGTAGGTCATAGCTGCCTCCACCACCCTCAAGAACGTAGGCAGCTTCAGGGGTTTGACAAGCCCTCGAATCGCAGGCCGGAGCCCCTCGGTGAGCCTCCAAAGGTGCTCCTCCTCAGTGGCTACTGCCGTCGCGGCGAAGCGGGACAGCTCCAGAAAATGCATGCGGTACGTGCTCACAGTCATCGTCCCCTTGCGGAGAGTGTGGAACTCCCGCCTCCTCTGGTCCTGCCACGTCTAGGGGAAGTACTGCTCGCAGAAGAGGGTGACGAACCGGTCCCAGGTCGGTTTGTCTCTCTCCTATCCCCGGACCGCCCTCCACCACCTGTGTGCCGCACTCTCTAGCTGGTACGTGGCAAAGGCCACGCGGCACTCCACCGGGGGGTGAAGGGTGTCGAAAACCTTCTCGATCTGCTCGAGCCAGTCCTCCGCCTCGGTCAGGTCCTCATCCCCCTTGAAGGAGGGGGGCTTCAGCTTCCGGAACTGCCCGAAAAGTTTGAAGTGGCGCTGCAGTGGAGATGCTGGTGCACCTCCAGGTAAAGGAGCTTCGTGCACAGAAGTGTCGGAGGAAGGTGGGGGCGGTGGCGGCCCAACCCCTCTCTCGCGTCTAGCGTCGCGTCCGTCGCGTGGTCCCACAGAGGACTCTCCCTCCGTAACCCCAGGGAGAGGCGCTCGGGGCGGTGGGTGGAGCTCCTCTCGCACTATATCCCGTATCAGCTGGGTGAGGTCCTGGGCTTGAATGCCCAGGAGCAGTGGCTGGTAAATTGAGACGTCGACCGCAACACGCCCACCTTGCTGACCTCGTCCTCGTCTGCGCCCGCGGCCCACCTTGCTAGTCCCTCGTCGAGGCATCTTCTGCAAGGAGACGTGAAACACAACGGAAACACGTCAATATGGAACGATATCTAACGAAGAAGTCTAAGAGCTAAAGTCGAAAGAAACGTTGTGGTGGCTACTCTAGTTACAGACACGTGAATTGGTTATTTTCTAGTCAGTTGATTCACTTCTCGGGACAACCTTGCTCTGATACCATCTTGTAACGACCCGATTTCCCGAATCCCTACGAGACACGAGAATCGGACCGACTCGACTGATCCCAAGACCCAGTCTTTCAACGAGAAAGTAACCAAAAGAGCAGTAAAATAAACCACATTCACCATGTATATAACTAACAGTAACAAAATACAGCAGTAAAGAAAGGAAATACTACAGTATACACCACCACAACAGAAGAGAAATAAACATGTACATAACATGAAGCTTACAATAAAGTGAGTATAGGGAGTAACAGAAAACTACTCACTACAGTGGAAAGAAAAGTACAGAAGGTACTACAGGCAACACTACTGGGCTCTACAAGGCCCAGCGCCCTCTGCAGCCGTTGTCTCTGGCTGCTCTACACCTGGTCCTGAAAAGGTCACAAGGGTGACACGTCTGCGAAACGCTGAGTAGAGTGGCAACTAAAAGCTAAAAGAAGCAGTAGAGTGTACAGTAGCTGTTATATTTTTACTTTCTTTATTTATATTTTTCCATTTATTCACTGTTGATTTATTTCTCAGATCCTTCTCTTGATGTTGAATGTTCCTCGTGGGAACGATCTTGATTGCAGTCTTTTCCGAAAAGTAGAAGTAACACGTGGTGCTCTCCTGGCCGGGAGAGTCCCTCGTGGTGGTCCTACCCTCAGTTAACCACCCCAAGGTCGCTGACAGACGTAACGGTGACTACGGCACACGCGATAAACGCACGAGTAGCTACCCCGCACTGGCATGTGGTCAGTCGTTTCTGTTAACGGGTGCGCCCAAAGCGTAGCACAGAACCAGTATAGGGCAGGGCCCTCTCAGTAACAGGGGTCCAGCCTCTCCACAGTAACCAAATAGGGGTCTTGCCCCTCCACAATCCGCGCACCCTCGCCTGACTACCCTGGTTTGCCCAGTGGGCCTAACAAGTCGATGTAGGAGAGCTAGCAGAACCCCGGGGCCCGTGAGGTAGGTAGTGCTCTCCCTACACTAGTATCTCTCCTCGGTACTGTGTACACGAGAGCCAAAAGTCGGTACAAAGTAGCCAAACCTAACCCTGGGTCCCTGGGGCGCTAGCTCCGCTCTGCACTAAACAGGGAGACAGTCGCTCTCCTTGGTACTCCGTACTCAAGGGCCAGCTCACTTCCCCAATTCGATTCCATTCCCTTTCCAGGAGTTCTACTCCTAATTCCCCAGAGGGTTCATGCTCTTTTAACTCAGCCAATTTAGGTTTCACCGTTCCAGCTTTATATTCATATAACCCATGTTCTCAACCGTATTTATTCATTCATAACAGGCAACTGTTAACCAATTTACAGGCAGTTATCATTTCCTTTCCACTTTTCCAAGACTGCAATGTTCATATATTCAACTAGTTTTCCAGTCCTAGGATTCATGCCATATCTTAGGATCTATCATTCAATATAGTTTTCCAGTCCTAGGATTCATGCAATACCTTAGGATCTATCATTCAATCTAATTTCTCAGTCCTAGGGTTCATGCAATTCCCTAGACTCTATTAATTGTTTCATAATTGTACAAATTTTGTTAAATAAATTAAAGGGCCACTCTACCCGCGAAACTGGGAGTACTGGGGGCATTATCGGCAATCCCGCGCGCCTCTGCAACCCCCAAAACGGGGTCCTAACACAAGGATCAATCACAAGGAGTTTCTCATAATAGTATACAATTACTATAAACAGGTAGAGGAAATAAATCTTGAAGGAACGAAACTTGAAATGCGGAAAACGGACTCTGAATGGACCCTAAGCGGGTCAAAAACGACGAGTCTGCCCAAAATCAGACGTCTGGAACTTCTTCCAGACGTCTTAAAAGGTCGATCAGGTCATACCTCGGTCTGCGCAGTCCTTCAGACGTCCAGAAGCCCACTGGATCGTCGGGTCCTAGTTCCCAGACGTCCGATTGTCACCCCGGACGTCTGGAGGTCCTCTCCGTCGTCTGGTACTGTGGCCAGACGTCTGATCCGTGTGGGATGGCGAGCCCTCGCGCCCTCCAGAACAAAACCTGAACACACACACACCTGCTCTCATCACGAAGAGGCGCAGAAGAATGCGGCGGACGGCTGCATGGCCGTACACGCGTAAAAAGGAGAAGGTAGGAAAATATTGTACCTGTCAGGCGTCTGGACCTTCCTCCAGACGTCTTCGGCGTCGTCTGGACATAAGTCCAGACGTTTGATTCTGGGAAATTTTCCCAGAATCAGGACCCTTTTCGCTCTCCGCCCACGACGCACGGCCTCCCCGTGCCGCGTCCGCCTGCTGCCCGAGCTGCAGCAGCTCCTCCGCGCTACCCCACGCTCGCTGCTCTCCCGCCGGCCGGCTTTAGCTGCCCCGGCAAGCTCACACCTTCGCGGTCGAGCTTTCTTCTTCCTCTCACAACACTCCTCCTTCCCGCATGTTCGCAGCAGCCTTAGCTGCCGCACTCGCTCGCGCTCTGGCTGGCAACGAGAAGGAGAAGAAGATGGCGGTGGAGTGAGGGTGTGGGAGTGGGTGGTGGTATTTGAAGGCAGCGTGGGGAGAGAGAGAAAGAAGCGGCGTCGTCTGCAGGGAGGGAGAGAAAAGCGAAGAACGAAGGCGGCGGGTTCAGTCTGCGCGCACATGCGCACAGACGCGAACCCGTACGCCGAAAAAATTTAATACCAGATGTCTGGGAAGGGTTCCAGACGTCTGGCCAGACGTCTAGGACACTTCCCAGACGTCTTAAACTACGTCTGATGCCCATGTTCGTAACACCTAACAATATGTGCATACCTGTTGGTAGAAAGAACCATGTTGTATAGCTTATTAATTCATGATTCATCTTATTTGATTTGAAATCAGAATGTTATTTTGTTTTAATATCTGACATTGGTTAATCTCCAATTCCTGGAAAGCTACATAGAATATTGATAGATGATCCATGTTCCCAGAAAACTCAGAAACATATCCGTAACCGTCAACAAGTACTGGTGCTAAAGATGGGTACTGGTATTGTTGCTATACTGTTCACAAACACTAAAGTGAACTGTAGTTAGCTTGTACCGGTACTCTTCATGAGTACCAATACTGCTAGCCCTAGATCGACTCTAAAATGTCTTAAGTCTAATACTGGTACTTACTTACATGTACCGGTACTCATCATGAGTACCGGTACAAGTGAGTTCTAGATTAGGTTTTGGACTTGAAGTCACCAAGGCCTGTAGCTTACAAGTACCGGTACTCATCACGAGTATCGGTACTGGTAGGCTACAGGTGGTATTATTCGTACTCAACAAATATTGGTACTCCTCATGAGTACTGGTACATGGTGAGTACTGGACGAGTACCCATTTGGATTTGAGTTCCAAATAGTAACTCATAGCTACCGGTACTTGGCATCAGTACCGATACCAATTGAATATGGAACCCACGACCGGTACCGGTACCCAGTCAGTATGAAATCTAATTGAGACATAATATTGTAACGTTTCATCCTAAGTCAGAGATGGATTAATTTCAGTTAAACTCCTAAGGGTTCAAGGAATTATCGCTAATGGAATATACTTATCTTGGTTATGAAAAGACTAGCTAATTCTCCGCTGGCTCATCTCGTCAGTTTATGAGGAAATTGGGCAGCAGATCATGGGTCTTAGATCTTCCCATGAGGTTTAGCGTTTTCTTAAAGACTATTTTGCTGTCCAATCTAGAGCTCGCTATTTCCTTTATGGGTCTGAACTAATTTCCTTAAAGAAAGGCGACTTGTCTGTGCTTGAATTTATTAACAAAGCCAAAGCATTAGCGTCAAATTTGGCTCCATCGGGAAAGGCCATGTCTGAAGAAGACCTGATCTTAACAATTCTCAATGGGCTCGGTCCTGAATTTGATTCGGTTATCACCAACATAACAGGATGATCTGATAGTGTATGATGAAATCATTGGTATGATTCTTGCCCAAAAACAACGAATACAGCAACACCAACCCAAGGTGGAGCTATCAGTTAATCAGGCTATCAGAGCAGGAGGATGCAATTGCAGAGGGCATAGCAGACATATTACAAATCAGTCTGCTTGTGGCAGAAATAATTTTTTTGTCAATCTTGGAGGGCAAGGGAGTCAAGTTTTTAATGTTCAGTGTCAAATTTGTGGTCGTTATAATTATACTGCAATAACATATTATGACAGATATAATCATGCTACTTCAGTTGAGTCGTATCCTCAGGTTCAGCTTGCTGAAACCACACATTCTGACTCCTAGCCTTTGGTTCTCTAAAAGTGAAGAGTTAGGGTTGGTTTACATTGGAAGTTTGCTAACCTGGGTAGGCACGTAGAAAGGGGGATATTCTTTGACGGTGTCTTTCTGGAAAGAAAGGATAATCTCTGTTGTTGTTTTATTTCCGTCTGAAAAAGGGGATGAGTTAGAGGTTTGTCTCTTGATTTGACCAGTTTAGATTAGATTGACACTACCTAGGAAATTATTCTCCTCAGTCTACCCGCTTCCCTGCTCCCCTTTTCTTCGTCGTTTTCAAAACCAACGTCCGTATGGGGCTCCGATCAGCCTCACCTCCCACCGGCTCCACTCCCCCTTCCCCCGGTTCCCTCCTTCCTCACTGGACTCGACATGCACGAGCTCCAGTGACCTGCAGCGGTCGGGAACGGGCGGCGCGTCGACGAGCGACGTGGTCAGAGATTCTCATCCGCTCGGCCAGAGCTTCGGACGGCGTGATCTCCGCCGTTGAAGCTTGGACGAGGGCTTGTTGGTTGTGCTTTTCCGTCCTCCGTTCGAGAGAAGCAGGTCTCGTCCCGGTTGGACGGCGTGGTGCGGCGGCGGATACTTCCTTGGCGTCGGCGTCGACGTCGGCGGCGGATCCGCTGGAGCGTGGGTGCGGTTCGTCGGAGGCCCGTTTGCATGTTGCATGGCTTGTGTGTTCTTGTTCTTTGTAGATGGTTGGATACTTTCTTTTTCTTTTATTTTTTAATTTAAGTTATTTTATTGATGATCATTTGTGACTTTGAATTATTACGGTTGAATTTTATTTCGATCTTGGTCGATCTATTTGAACTTATTGGTATGTTTCTTTAAGATTTATTTCGTTGGTCCTTGTTGTACCTACGAATATAGGGTCATCCTCATTATGGAGGTAGTTTGATTCCTAATTGTGGGATACTTCCTTTTTATTTCTCCTTTATTTCTTAACTTATATTTTCTTTTTAAGTTCCCCATTTTACGTGACATATTTCTTCCTTCGTAGGTAAAGTTTCTACGTTTTTCTCTTTCCCTCTAAAATGTATCTCTTATATGAGATTCTTCCCTTCAATAAAAAGTGTATGTTAAAAAAAAAATTAATAATTCCTTCCTTGAATTGATGCCATTTTGAGAAATATAAACCCATGCTTTAAAAATAATATTAAATTAAGTGATTCAATTTCGTACGTTATTGATTGCATCGATCTATAAAAATTAAAATTGATGAGAATCAGTCAAAGGATTATAGAATTTCGTTAAATCTATTTAAGAGTTAAAAAAATTAAAGAAATGGAAAATATATCTAACTTTAGTATTTGCTGCAAAATTCAAAAATCTATATATTATACTCTTAATTTTAATTGTATCTTTATTTTTAATTAATATTTACTGAAAATATATCAATTTTAATATAATTAGAATTGTAATATAATTTTTTCTACTAAATGCATTCATTGACTTTTTATTGAACAATGATTCAATCTGATTTGATCTAATTTAATTTATTTAATTTTTTTATGTGCTAATATCATCACCAATGTAATCGAATCATTAAAAAATTAAATTAATATTATATCAGTTCAATGACGATCTAATTTTTAAAATATTGACATAAACACCTTCCCTTCGAATTGACAATGTATTTTGTTTTGAAAATATATTCATTGACAGGGAAAACTGGATACGTGTAAATGTGGAGGGAGACAGAGAATTCTCACCTACCATGGGAGAAATACGTCTTGTTGAAATGGGGGAGTTCAAAATATTAAAAAAAAAAGGTAAGAAAAAAAGCAAAAGAAAAAGAAATGCATCGTAAAAATAGAAATTGAACGACCTCTCAAAGGAGAACGACCCCACGCTCGTAAGTGTGGCCAGATGTCAATGAGATGACACTCGAAGTTCGTGCCAACGAAAAAGTTGCATGGATCGACCGAAGGTCGAAAATGACTTCTGACAATGTCAAAAAACTCGACCAAATAAACTGGTGTCACACGTGATCCCATCCACAAAACAAACAAGAAAATAAAAAGGACCAACAACCCAACCTTACGAGACCACACAAAGTCGACCATCCACCGCACTTCCCACAAGGAAGTGGCCGTCGACGACGCGCAGCCATGCACAAGAGGACTGTCCCCTTTTATTGTGGTCGTCGACGATGTGCAGCCATGCACAGTGTGCTGGCCCTTGAGTACGTGGTACCAAGAAGAGCAACTGTCACCTGTTTATTGTAGAGAGGAGCTAGCCACCTGTTACGACCCGGTCCGCGAATCCGAATAAGACACGAGACCGGACCAACTCGACTGATCCCAAGACCCAGTCGTCCAATGAGGAAGCAACCAAAAAGCAGTAAAAATAAACGACATTCACCATGCAAGCAACTAATAGTAACCAAAGTACCGCAGTAGAGAAGTAACGACTACAGTACACATCATCACAACAGTAGAGAATTCAAACAGGTACAGGAATACAAAGTTTACAATAAAAGAGTACATAAGTATAACAAAAATACTTACTACAACGGAAACAGGGTACAACAAAAAGGTATAACTACTGGGCTTTACTAGGCCCAACACCCTCTGCAGTCGTAGGCTCTGGCTGCTCAACACCTGGACCTGAAAAAGGTTATGAACACACGAAATCAGCGAACGTTGAGTAGAGTGGCGACCAGCAAACTAAAAATGGTAAAGGTGGACAAGTAGCTGTTGTTTTCAATTTCTTTCTTTATTTAACTGATTATTCTTTTTTTCATCACTTGGTTTATTTATCATGTGTTTTTCTTGATCTCGAATGTTCCTCGTGGGAACGATCTTGATTGCAGTCTTTTCCGAAGAGTAGAAGTAGCATGTGGTGCTCTCCTGGCTGAGAGAGTCTCCCGTGATGATCCTACACTCAGTCAACCACCCCAAGGTCACTGACAAACGTAACAGTGACTACGGCACGCGTGATAAACGCACGGGTAGCTACCCCGCACTAGCACGCGGTCAGTCGTTTCCGTTAACGGGTGCACTAAGAACCAAACAGGGGTCTCGTCCCTCCACAGTCCGCGCACCCTCTCCTGACTACCCTGGTTTGTCTAGTGGGCCTAGCAAGTCGGTGTAAGACGGCTAGCTGAACCCCGGGCCCCGTGGGGTGGCTAGCTCTCTCCCTACACTGGTAGCTCTCCCCGGTACTATGTACGCGAGGGCCACAGAGTCGGTACAAAGTGGCCAGTCGTAATCCCGGAACCAAACCCTAGGGCGGCTAGCTCCACTCTGCATTAAATAGGGGGACAGTCGCTCTCCTTGGTACTCTGTACTCAAGGGCCAGCTCACTACCCCATTCTCATTTCCAGTTCCATTCCAATTATTTTTTTTTTTCCCAAGATCTCTGCTCCTAATTCCCCGTAGGGTTTATGCTCATGTTTCTCAGCTCAAGCCATACTAGGTTTCATCATTTCTTTTTCCATTTCATATACAGGCAGCTCGTATTTATTTGCAACAACAAAAATATACATGTAACAGTTGTTAACAACAGTACTTTACATTTCACATGCAGCTGTTATCTAATTACAGGCAATTGTTATTATTTTATTTACTCATCTAAGATTACAATTCATGCATTCAATACAATTATTCCAGAGTTTCTAGTCCTAGGATTCATGCCATACCATAGGATTTAACATTCATTCCAGTGTTTCTAGTCCTAAGATTCATGCCACACCCTAGGATCTAACATTCATTCCAAATATGCATTCATGTTTGTAATTAAAATAGGGGAAGCCACTCTACCAGCAAAACCAGGAGTAATAGGGGCTTGATCAGCTGGTCCACGTGCCTCTGCAACCCCCAATTCCACAACAGAACGAGGTCCTAACACAAGGATCAACCACAAGAAACCACTCATAACATGATAAAAGCATTCCAACAAGTAGAGGAACTTATACGAAGAAGAATAGAATCTTAATTGCGGAAATCGGACCTTAAACATGTTGGTGCTAGAGCACACGATCGTTTGTTTTGATGATAACAAAACACGTGTCATTTAACATTTGCACTTGAAGTCTTAGATTTCAGGTAACTTGCAAATGGAGACGTGATTAGACGGAGTTCGAGCTCGCATCCAGGATGGATTGGAGGAGCTTGATGGAAAACAGAGGAGATTCGCGAGGAGCGATAGATTGAAGATGGAAGGACAAGAAGAATAGGATAGAATTCTGTTTATTTCTTTCATGTACTTTTGTCTTTATTTCCTTGCTCTTTTTGTTCCTTAGAACATCATGTTAAAGATCCTCAAAGCACCCTAATAGTAGTCCTAGGAACACCTGTACAATCCTAGGACACTTAGGTTTTCTGTGGAGAACATAGAAAATCAATATAGGATTCAAACAGCTTTTTCAGACGTCTAATTACAAAATCAGACGTCTGATAATATGTTTTAAGACATCTGACTGTTGATTCAGACGTCTAATAACATTTAAGCTGGACTTAGTTTTGTCTGATGATATCAGACGTCCAGACCTTAGGCCAAACGTCTGATGTTTTTACCAGATGTCCAATTAGAGGACTGTTGGATCGTTTACCAAACACCGGAAGATATGACCATTAGTGCCTTATCAGACGTCCTTAAGCCTTTCCAGACGTCTGATAAATGATCGTTTTGCCTCGGCTGACTCAAAAATCTCTTATCAGAGATTTTCTAGCAGTTGCACTCTCTTGGAAATCCATTCCCGCAGAAAAATAGGTTTCCAGACGTCCAAACATGCCAGACGTCCTATATGTCGTCTGATGGACTTGTACTAGAACCCTGTTTAGATCTGATTCAAGTCAGGAAGAAACCCGCCTAAAATCAGACGTCTGACTTTGTTCCGACAATGAAGTAAACCTAGATTTACAAGACGCTTTTAATGAGCCTTTTGAAGTTAGTAAATCACTAAAAATAGAAAACAATAGCATGAAAAATAATCTTAGTTTTCTTAGAAGTGAAAATGATAGGTTAGAAATAAAACTTAAGGACCTAGAAAGTAGCTCTAGTCCTAAGGATAATAATCTGTTATTAGAAAATAAAGATTTAATCAGTGAAAATACTAAATTGATTGAGGAAAATACTAGTCTAAAATTAGAAATTTCTGATTTAAAGACTAAGATGAATATTATAGAAAATGAACTTGCATGTCTTAAGGAGAAATTAAATAAATTGATAAATAGGGTAGATAACCTATATAGCCCTAAGGTTGAGAAAGGATCTCCGTCAAGAAGACCTACTAACAGATCCGGATCCAAGCTCACTTGGATACCAAAGAAAGAATTGGAATCTTGTTTTGTAGGTTTCAGAGATGACTACAACACAAAGGATTGGACCTACAAGCTCAAAGTTGGTCAACTTGTGTTAGGAGAATCAAGCAGTAGACTAAGGAAGAGAACAAGAAGACCGACGAGACGGCGAACAAACGATGGACCCACCGCACGTCAACCACCAGACTGGAGACCAGCGTCGATGCCCGGGCCTCCAAGCTACGGATGGGAGCCCCATCCGATGTGGCATCCACCACCACCATTTGGGCCATTTTATTTTCCATGGTAGGAGAGGTAAAAGTTCTTTACCCTATCTTTTTATTAGCATTTAGATAGGGGGAGTTAAAAAAAAAATTGAGCTAATTGTCAATTTTTAAGGGGGAGTTGCAAGTTAGCTAAATTTCTTTTAGTAAGGGGAGAAAAATAATAGCTATCTTGTTATTACAAAAAGGGGAGGACATTACTTTTGTTAAAAGAAATTCATAGAAGAGCATGTTTTAATGGGAAGTTATAGGAAATTTAAAATCAATCAAACCTTTTTGATAATGTCAAAAAGGGGGAGGACTTTTGATAATGTCTAAGGTATGGACGTCTGATATCATCAGACAGAACTAACTAAGTCCAGCCTAAATGTTATCAGATGTCTTAAAACATATTATCAGACGTCTGATTTTGTTCCCAGATATCTTAAACTGATCTTCCAGACGTCTGATGCCAGGATCAGACATCTGATAACCCTGTCAGTGCAATCATTATTACTGATTTCGGCCTAATTCTCTTGGGCTTTGCACCCAACGGCTATGGAAGCTTTCTAAAGCCTTTCAAAGCCTTCCTAAGGACTTTATAAATAGAGGGGAGCCTTTGCCACTCAAGACACACCAAGACACACCTAAGCAACATACTTTCTACTCTTTTGTGTTCTAGAAAAGCTCTTGCTCTTCAAGCTCAAGTTCTTCATCTTGAGAGCATCAAGCCTTTGTGCACCCGCTCTCCCACCGTAGTTCACGAGAGAGACGTTGCGCCGTTGTGTAGCTCACGCACCCGCATCATTGATTCGACGCACTCCTTGCAAAGGGAAGCATCTTAATTCTTATAGAAGCTTAGGTTAAAATTTACTTTGTTGGCTCTATAGGATTGTTGTTATTTATCTTTGTTCTTTGATTGGGTATTCGTTTTGCGAATTCCCGTCTCCTTCGTGAGACAGAATCCTTCTCATGAAGAGAAGGGGTTTGAGGTACGCTACCCTCGTATAAAGTAGCATGGTTGTAATTGAGGATGAATCACCCTCATTTAAGTGATTCGTTTAGTGGATTTGATCAACTTGGTTGATCGGAAAATCCTAACTCGAGAGGGTTAGGTGGTGGTTTTCACCCGGTTTGGGTTTCCACCTAAAAATAATTGTGTACATTCTGTAATTGAATTTTGTGAGATTATTTTATATTATATTTCCTCAATTTATTACGTCACCCCCTCCTGGTAGGAAAATCTACAAAACGGACCTTAAATGGGTCAAAACGACAATCCTGACTCAAATCAGACGTCTGGAACACCTTTCGGACTTCTTAAAAGAAGTCCAGACTCATACCTCACTCTGTGCTACTCCTCAGACGTCCAGGGATCTTTCTGAACCGTCTGGACCTAGTTCCAGACGTCCGACCACCTCTCCGGACGTCTGGAGACGCTCCCTGTCGTTTGGTGCCTCGCCCAGATGTCTGAACTACGTAGGAAGCGAATCCTGCACGCGCAACGCAAATCTTCTTAACACGGCACGTATCAGAGCCTCAGTGGAACGGCCTGCATGGCCGTATCAGCAAAGGGAGGCATAGGGAGTAGGACGTACCTCTCAGTCGTCTGGAGACTCCTCCAGACGTCGTCCGCGTCGTCTAGATGTAGATCCAGACGTCTGATTCTCGGAAAAATCCCAAAATCAGAAGCTCCTTCGTCTTCTTCGTGCTGCTCATGGCCACACCACGCTAGCTCGTCCGCTGCTCTAGCTGCAGCAGCGTCGGGGGAAACCTCCGTGGCACACCTCTCCGCCGTGTGCACGCCGACCAGCCGTGAGCTTCTCTGGCGAGATCTCTCATAGCCCACGGGCTCTCCTCTCTTCCCTTCTCTCACTGCTCCTCCTCTTTGCCGCTACACTTGGCTGCACTCGCCGCTCTCGCTCTCGCTGGGGGAAGGAGAAGGTGGATGGGAGTGGGGTGGCATGAGGGAGTGGCGGGGGTATAAGTAGGCGAGGGGTAGGGTTCTGCAATTTGACGAGGGGAGAAAGAGAAGAAATGCAGCTGAGCTCAGTTTGCGCACAGCACGCGCGCAGACTCGAGGTCGTTCGCATAAAAATTGATTTCCAAACGTCTGGGAAGGCGTCGAGACGTCTGACCAGACGTCTGACCCAATTCTCAAACGTCTTAAAGGGTTTTAATGGCACGGGTCTTAACACTGCCCTTAGGTTGGGAGCCTGGGTTATGATTGGCCACTCGACAACGACTTCTATTGGCCCTCGCATACACTGTACCGGGGAGAGTTACTAGTGTAGGGAGAGAGCTAGTCACCCCACGGTACTCAGGGTTCAGCTAGCCACCCTACACCGACTTGTTAGGCCCACTGGGCAGAGCGGGGTAGTCAGATGAAGGTGTGCGGACTGTGGAAGGGCGAGACCCCTGTTTAGTCGGAGGGGCTAGACCCCTGTTACTGAGAGGGCTAGGCCCTATACTATTCCGTGCTGTACTTTGGGAGTACCCACTAGCGGAAACGACTAACCGCGTGCCAGTGCAGGGTAGCTACCTGTGCGCTTATCGTGCGTGCCGTAGTCACCGCTACGTCTGTCTATGACTTCGGGGTGGTTGACTAGGTGTAGGATCATCATAGGGGACTCTCCCGACCAGGAGAGCATCACGTGTGCCTTTTACTCTTTGGAAAAGACTGCAATCAAGATCGTTCCCACGAGGAACATGCGAGATCAAGAAAGAGATCTGAAAAGTAAACTAATGGGTAAAAAGGAATGACTTGTAAAACAAAATAATTGGAAAAGATAAATTACCTGTTAGCTTTTACTGCTTTAGTTAGTTTGTTACCACTCTACTCAGCATTCGCTGACTCTGTTTACTCAACCCTTTTTAGGTCCAGGAATTGAGCAGCTCGAGTCACCGGCTACAGAGGGTGCTGGGCCCAGTCGAGTCCAGGAGTAGTCTTCCTGTTGTTGTACCTTCTTTTTATTAGTGAGTTTAGACTCTTATTACCATTTACGTTTCTCTACTTTGTTTCTGTTTTACTATTGTGGTGGTGATATATACTGTTAGCAGCTTTTACTTTCTTTACTGATTGTACTCTTTTACTATTAGTTACTTAGTATAATGAATGTGATTTACTTTCCTACTTTTGGTTATTTCTTGTTGGACGACTAGGTCTTGGGATTAGTCGAATCGAACCGGGCTCGTATCCTGTAAGGATTCGGAAATCGACTTGTAACAACTGCCAATGCCAAGCACCACACGAAATGCTGCCACCGCCAAAGAACACGTGATTACCACCTGAGGAGTTGCCTATCTACGCCGATCGTCGTAAGAACATGCTGCTGACGCCACCCAAATACATGACCACAAGATCGAAAAACCTCAACGCCAATGCGATAACCGCCAAAGTTAGTGGCTCACATATTGATTATCATCTTCTGTTATCACTTGCCCTTGCTATATAGTCGGAATGTCTTTCCCCGTTGGGACTCGTAAAGAGAGTGAAAAACAAAAACAGAAGAAAAAGTGAAAGCAAGGAGGGAAATGAGATATCGCTCCTTTTTGTTGAGGGATGATTTAAGGATTTTCACTCGGTCAAATGTTATAAATAAATATTAAAATAATTAAGTTAAAAAGTATGAAAATATAAGTAGCGATGTAAAAAATAATTTAGAAAAATATATGTGTTCTATTTTTATGTTTTATATAGTATTATAAATGTGGATTTACTTGATAATTGATATTAAATATAAAAAAATAAAAAAATGTAAGGTTTATCACGTGATAAATCTCAATGCATTAAAAAAAATCACTATACACTTTAATGTAAAATACACAGGTGATAAATAAGTTTACACCGATTATAAATTATTTTAAGATGTCTTTACACCGGTAAAATTTCATTTTACATTGTGATAAATCTCAATGCATTAAAAAAAATCACTATACACTTTAATGTAAAATACACAGGTGATAAATAAGTTTACACCGATTATAAATTATTTTAAGATGTCTTTACACCGGTAAAATTTCATTTTACATTGATGCAAAATTATTATAAAAGTGATTTCAACTGTGTAAAGTGATTTTGACATATAGATTTAGGATTTAAGGTTTAAGGTTTAAATTTATGGAAAGTGATTTCACGTATTGGAAGTGATTTTTCACTTAAAGTGTGATTTTTTACTTTAGTGTTTAGGCTTTAGGATTTAGCTAAACCTTAAACACTAAAGACTAAATCCTAAACCTAAGGTGGAAAAATTACCTTTCAAGTGTAAAATTACTTGTAATAAGTGAAGAAACACTTAAAATTTAATTTTACATTTGTGCAAAGTAGTTTAAAGTAAAATTGCATTAGTGCAATCTTACTTTGCATCAGTACAAAATTATGTTAAAGGTGAAAAGTGGTTTCCACGGTGTAAAGTAGTTCCGAAGGTGATTTGAATGATTTACATCCATACAAAAATGATTTGTTGTTGATTTTAACGGTGGTAGACTCACCATATGTCAGTACTTTTTTATGCATAAAAAAGATATATATCAAATAAGAACCACCTTCACAGTACTGTACGTTAACTTTAACTACAACATTTACATTTTCCAACCCACATACAATAATTAATTTTAAAATTATAAGATATAATTTATTTTAATCCACCTATCAACATAAATATAGAATTATAATTATCTCTCTTTATTAGATAATATCAGTATATATTAAAATATTTTTACTTCAATATAATATATATGTTAAAATAAATTTATTATATTATTTTAATATACTCTCACCTATATTATAATATTAAAAAATTATCTATCAATATTATATTATAATATTAATTATTTTATCTCATCACTGAATTTTTATATTTAAATCAAATATTTCTCTCCAGTAATTCATGTAATAATTTATCATGATATAACTCTTGTCTCCTGCTGAACACAATCATTTTTTATTAGACAAAATGTCTGAGCCATGGGTGAGTAAAATGATCTTGACTTTCTTCCTATTTATCACTTGCCTTTACCATTACTACCGAACGTGATCCCCCGCTTTTTTTTGGTTTTTCTGAAATATGAGATATTTTATTACCGGGAACAAGAGATTACAAGAATACATATACCTTCGATGGGGGAAAGACGTGTAAAAAATCGAACCACTCGCGCAAAGGTGACGCAAGTAAATACTCCTACGTAAAGGGGAAATAAAATTATTTGAAGGGAATGACAAAGATAAATAAATAAATAAAATATATCTTCATGCAAGTTGACTCACACGGAACATTGCTCTATGTCAAAAAAACGATGACTGCGTCATCAAAAATGAGATTTTGGTGATCCAAAGATCTATGCAGATCAGAATGAATAAGTCAAAAATAAGTAGATAAGATCTCGACCTGATTGCTTATAAAAAGTCGCCATTCCCCGTTTTTGACTCTTGAAATAGAATACGTCAAAAACGGAAGAAGATGTGAAAGTGAGGAGGGAAAGGATGAGAAAAGCGATGACGTAGAGACAACTTCGGTCTACAGTGCTAATTGGACAGAGAGCTCATATTTAGAAAGTCGGTTAGTAAAAATATCAAAAAGGGAACATGACTAGAATAAAATGGTCATCCATCGAAACGGATACCACCACCAATTTTGTCCCTTTTTTTTTTGGCCTATGGTTACAAATAATTCGGAGCGGTCCTTTTCTTTGAACAGAGGGAATGTTGTTTGGGGAACAATACACGCAGCCATCGGACAAAATAATCCAAATTAAGAAGGTTTGACCGAAAGACGGCAAGTGGGCAGATTGCGGAAGCTTTCCCCTAAAATTCCTTTTTTTAATGTCATTCTGATGTCGTCGACAGTGCGCAGAGTGGTAATTTCCTCTCTCCTCCTATATTATGGAACAAATACAAAATAATTTTTATTTTTTTTTCTTTTTATTCAAGAAAGAGACGTTAGACAAAACATTTAATCCCGTAACGTACTCTACCATAGAAACAATCCTTCGGTTACACCATCTAAAGGCTCGAACCGATCACCTTGAGTTGGTATGGCTTTCTTTTAACAAACTTAATCGCATATATACTTCTTGCTCCTTTGGACATGTTGGTTTACATGTACATCCATAACATCAATCTACTTGTGTGCAACACAATTAAAGTTTTGCTTCTTAACCACAATAACCTCGAATTAGAGCGGGAAGTAGCTATAATCTAGCTTTATTTATTTCGCTTCGCAATGGATTGTTCTCCTTGCGATGGTTTTATTTATTCCTCACGTGTAATTGATTGTTTTCCCTTCATTTGGGAACTCCAAACTATATCTCCATTATCACTTGGGTTTAGCTTATCTCTATTGATGGGCTTTCGTTTTTTTTTTTTGATTCCTGTGGTTCTTGTGTTGTGCTGCTCCTTTCCCATCTTTTTGGGTGGTCTATATCGCATGGTATGACTCCTATCTTAGCAATGAAATGGATGTTTCCTTTGCCGTAGAGAAAGGAACAAGAACATTGAGGTCTTTTTTTATTTTTTCTGAAAATGTAACTCTATTAACGGAAATGCAGATATTATAACAATGCTAACCCGAGAGAGAGAAGGAAGAAGAAAATCAAATGTCCTGTCCTGAGGAGCAGGATGAAAATATCATAAAACAAAGAGAAACTAAATAAGCAAAAAAAGAAAATGCCCTCGTAATCTAAACATAGCAAGCTAGAGAGGAAGCCTTACTTCATATAATGATGATGGTGCCACTGAAGATGAGACCTTGCCCTAAACTTTGGCATCATGTGAATTGCATCCTCTAGCATGATCCCAATGAGTAAAGTTGCGGTGGATCTAAAGTTGGAGATCCAGTGCATCTATCATATCCCTCATTATTGATCTCTTTCAAACTCTAGCGAGCATCATGATGAAAAAGGACAAAGACCCTCCCCCTCGCAGTCGTAGTGATGCAAAAAGAAGGACCTTAAGAAGGAAGGAGAGGAGAGCAGCAAGGAAGCTTGGCATTGGGATGATGTTGAAGGAGATGAAAGTGGTCCCGACGTGGAGAAAGCAAGGGATGCAAACCCGCATACAAAGATACAAGGGGGATTACAATTGGAGGAGGTGAGAGGGGGTCCCCAATTGATCGTCGGAGGACCAATCAGGGGCCCCAAACAGAGGAAAGTGGCATTATGGCTTGGGTACAAAGGGGCGACGATAGCGACATTGAAGGGAAAGAAGATTCAAGATGCAACAAGAGCTTTTGCTTGTTGAAAATTGACCTTGAGTTAGAGCACCTATATAACAATAGGAAAGAGATGAAACTCGTAAATTATGTCATTGGAGGTTGGGATCACTCTTACTAGTCTGACCTTACGTCGTTCATGATCAAGATGCCATCAAGATTGTAATCTAACTATACTTTGATTCTCTATAGGAAAAGAATGGCTATAAGGGTATTTACATATACTCATTTTATGAAAGGAAAAAAATTATATGTTCATTTTGAAATTTTGGTGTCAACACGTTTATGCTTTGACGCGGAAGCAAATGGAATGTACACATGCACTGAAATAAGTAATGGATCTCTTCTGATTATAAATCCAATCGGTCCAATAACTGTCCCTCTAAAATGTGTAGATTGTTCGATTAAAATCAAAGGATTTGCATAATTGCCGCAGAGGGGTTGATCTAATGGTAAAACCTACTACTGACATCTAAAATCATGCTTTCTATATTCTCCTTCTAATAATAATAATAATAATAATAATAATAATAATAGTAGTAGTAGTAGTAGTAATTCCATTGCCATGCAGCGGGTTGGCGTTGCACATCCTTATCAAACATGCTGCCTTCCTAACATCGCGAAAAGGAGAAAATGTTTTCTACACATATCTTATTATAAACTTTCGAAATTAATAAAATATCATCATATTTTTCATATTACTTTTAATGTTATCAGAAAAGACACGTTATTTTTATATTTATCACTCTATTAATTTATGCCGTTAAATCTAACAGCTTTGGATTAAAAAATCAAAAAAAAAAAAAAATAGCCTCTTTTTTTTTTTTTCCTTTTCCCCGACACCCATCCCCCCCATCCCCTCCCCCCTCCACCTTGATGCATATAAACCAAAATTTCATTCAATGGAAATAATAATATTTTCTCATATATATATATATGTGTGAATGGGACTGACACGGGTATATTAATGGAAATGAATTACAAAGAAAGCCTAAATCTTAAGGTAATTTCCCTCCTACCGTCAGACAGATCGAAGTATATAGATTTAAGGTTAACAAGGAGGCCCATGCGCCATCACCGACGTCACACCTCTGGGACCTTGTCAATGCCACCATTCCACCCGCCATGGATATTTTGTTGAAGTTTTCCATGAGAGAGACAGAATAGAGGTTGGAGAAAAGAATTCTCAAAGTCCACGATAGGCACCTTTATGTGGCTTGGGATAAAAAATAAAGGGAAGTGATATGAGGTAGAAAAAATTCAAAGATTATCGGTGGTCACGGTTGGGAAATCTTGGGGGTATCTATTCAATGTTTAATATTATTAGATGTTGATTTTACAAGGAAGTTAATGGGGGGGGGGGGGGGGGGGCGGTGTGTGGATCTTTTAATTACAGAATCTATGAGTTTCGATAATTTAGTTATCATTTTTAAGTAGTGGTAGTTATAAAGTTACCTTCCAAAACTTATACCTTCGTTTGATTTATCTGTTCTTTCTTTTTTATTTAATTTTTAAAATGATAAAAATTACGTAGGCTACACCCCCACCCATCTAGATTGCAGGTAGATCGGAAAGGATGAGATCCACTTGTAATGTTTCTGCGTCACTGGAGTACCTACCATTTACAGAGAAACATACCTTTTAGAGTGTGCTTGTGATCACTCTAAAATAGAAGTTAAAAATTAGTAAAATATAGACGGGGAAAAGTGACGTAGTTATTATTTTATATTTTCTATGAAATCGATTTAATTGATCGGTGATATTTAACGTAAAGAAATTAAATAATTTAAAATTTATTATGCGATAGTTTTTATTATATTTAAAAAGTTCATCATATCACTTTAATTTAGAAAATATATAAGTGATAAAAAATTTTACATTGATGATAAAAAAGTTTATCTTGGTGATACACTACTTTGTATCAGTGATAAATTATTTTAAATATAATTTCACATATCTAAAGTAATTTTATACCTGTCAAAAGTGATTTTGACTTATAAATTTAAGGTTTAGGGTTTAAATTTATGGAAAGTGATTTCACGTATGAGAAGTGATTTTTCACTTGAAAGTTAATTTTTCACCTTAAAGTTTAGAGTCTACCCTAAATATTAAAGATTAAACCTTAATATGAAAAATCATTTCTCATACATGAAGAAATAATTGAAATTTAATTTTGCACTGGTGCAAAAAAATATTGCACCTGTGGAAAGTAGTTTAAAGTAAAGTGTAATCTTACTTTGCATCCGTGTAAAAAAATATTGCACCAATATAAAATAGTTCAAAGTAAAGTATAATATTATTTTACACTTATGTAAAAAAATATTATACCGGTATAAAGTAATTTAAAGTAAGATTACACTAATATAATCTTACTTTTCATCTATATAAAATTTTTTTAAAGATGTAAATTGATTTTACACAACCACTCACACTTATGAAAATGATTTATTATTAATTTTTATAGTAATAAATCCCATCATTTATCAATATTTTTTTACATTAAAAAAATTACATTTATAATCATATATTAATTTCTACGTCACCTTTGACATTTTCCAATCCACATCCAAAATATAAATAACCCATGGCAAAGTAACGATAAGAAAGTGATAGCTATCCCTCCCTTATTGAGTTGGGTCGACTTTCTGCATGCAATTAATGCCAATAGGAGAATGTTTGAGGTACACACCTCTTTACACAAAAATTCAAGCCTTCCCCCACTCAAAATTAGGACCTGTAGAATGGGACACACACTTTTTCTCCTTGTGGGTCATTTGATGGTTGAAAGGGATTTTATGAAATATTTTGTGAGTATTGTAGTATGCTTATTAGGACCCTTAAGATAGTTAGCAAAGCAGACAAAAGTGTTCTTTGAGGCATAAATGCACAAGGTCCAACTTCCTACGAGAAGGATAAAAAAAGAAGCATTCTAGATGAGAAATAAAATTACGGCATTAAAATTAGAAATACTTCCCATAATTTCCTTTTTCAAGAAGTTAGGTGTTGCAAACCATCATAGCACAATTGGTGATGAGACATAGGGTTCAAATCCCAATATAATAAGATAGACGAAAATTTTACTAATTTTAGGATACATTAGAAAAATACTTTCTTCCTACAAATAGCTGCTAAGTCAATATTTGAAAGCTATTAATATAGTTGATCTTTGACCCTCAAACAAAAGGTTAGGTGTTTATTCATATGAACTCCCTTTAAAAAGCAGGTATTCTCCAATATTTAGAAAAGATTTAAAAGATATCCTTTTTTTTTTCAATTTCAAGAAACAAATATGTTTTAATTATGATAATTAATTTCTTTTGCACATAAACAATATTATCTATCTGTAAAACGTCTCCTTTGTCGTTTTCTTATTTGCAAACATCCGATGAATTTCTTGCATGTCTTACAACTCAAAAGGATTCATATATGAATTTCTCGTCCAACGATTAAAAGGATTTGTGTATATGTTGCAGGATATTTACCTATAAAAATCTAGGAACCAAGGGGAAGAGTACATCGAGAGAGGCACTTTTACAGGATTATTCACATACAATGAGAAAGATATAATAAAGTATATATCTTTCACTTCAGTTCAGAAAATTTAGATTCACGTCCAAGGAACTCTTTGGCACATGTTGCCTGTACTCTTTCATACTTGTCTTCCTTTAAAAATTGTGAATAAAAAACTAGTTGCCTATTTTTCGAAGACTTCAATATACTATTTAAAAAGTCACTTACCCATTATATCAGAAAAAAAAAAATCTAATTCCGCCCATGCAACAGATATCTTTTCTTAAAATTACATCCAAAATTCCCACCTGCAAAATTTCCGTAGAAAAGGTCAAAACAACGCTTTTTCCACGAGCACAAGAAGGCAAAGATCGCCACCAATGGACTGTCTCAGTGCTGGAGCACGTCCGACCGACATCCATAAGATATATAGAAATGTTTAATATATTTATATTTTTATTATATATAGATAAAAAAGAATAATGATATATGTACGTAACTTTATATATAACTTTGAACGTAAGATTTTACGTTGAATATTATATAGTATGAAATATGTCCCATTATATTGACGTAGCACATATATAATGTTAATTTGCCATAGTTGACGTGATTAGTTACTATATAAGGGAGGATACAGGATATGATGTGTCACACGATATGATAGATATATTATATTAATGTGATATAACATATAAATTGTATACGTAATGATATATAAACTATGTTCATTGGAAATTAATTTATTTGAAAGTTTAAAAAAAATAATGTTAAGAAATATAACACTAATGTTAATTTGTAATTTGTTTACTTATAAAATAATGTTAATATTAATTTATATTTATCTAAATTTATATTAAATTGTAATGTTAACTTTTATAATATTTACGTAGTAATTAAATTATGAATATGAAATATGAGAGATATGAGTGATATATAATTTTAATATAAATTTGATTAATATTAATTTATGTTAATCAAATTCATATTTAGGTGATTAAATCTGACTTGTCAAATAAAAAATTAAATAATCAAATAAATATAAAAAAAAAAAGTCAAAGATCATGTAAACGCGTTTCCCGCGCTTTGCCATCAGCGATGACGAAAGCCGCTGGGGGAAGACGTGTACTCACCGCAACCATCCAAGAGGATGTAAGAGGGAAGGGAATAAGGGAGGCGTCTCAGCTCAGCGTCGACTCCCCCACGCCCCTCCCATCCGTTGCCTTCCAAAAACTTCGAAGTATCATCGCGTCCCTCCTCTCTCTTCCGCGCTATAAATAGGGGTCGGGGGGAATGGGAGGGCTCTTCAGCTCCAGCAACAACACCTCTCCAGAAGCAGCGGCGATGGCTCTCCAGAAGGCCCAAGAGATCGTCTCCTCCAACCCCGCCGTCGTCTTCAGGTGATCGATCCGTTGCTCCTCTCTAGGGTTTCTCCGGGATAGGGGATGGGAGATCGGATCCGAGCGATTAGGCATGGGGATATCTTGATTTTTCACGAAAAAGGAATCGTTGGGATATCTTAATTTGTTTGGCTGTCAGATGTGACGAGAAAGATTGTCAAGATTTATGAGAGAAGATGTGGTGTTATACTAATCATGGGACGAGAGGATGAGGCGCCATCTCTCTCTCCCACTGTTTATACCGTGATCTTTATGGATCTCTCTTCTAAGATCTTGCATTAGAAGGGAGGTTGTCCTTTTATATTGCCTCTTGAAGTAGCGGGAAGTTACGCTTTGATCGGATAATTTTGTGTTTGGTCGGCATATGGTGGTTATGAAACCCCAAAGGATTTGGTTGCCAATATGAGATAAGCGGGTTTCTTTGTGAGATTGGTTGGACGGAGAAAATGCCGACATCTTATATGAAAGCTTAATTGACATTCTTGTGTGGTAAAAATTCGTCTAGCTTGGGTTTTCCAAGTATCATTGGTATGTTTATACTCTTAAATCTTTGGGTTCATAAGTAGAAGTTGGAAGTAATGGAAATGGATGGAAACGAGGAAACTGAAATTTGCTCATCTGTTCGGGCAAAGAAAAAGAAAAAACATTATAAACGATTTGGAGTCTTCTTGTTGGTTAAAGTTGAAACAGTGAAGTTTGGCTATTTTCCAAAATGGTAAGCTGTGGTTGACTGAAAAGGTAGAGGTTTTGTTGCATAAGGGATGCATTGCAGGTGAAGACCCCTTTTAATCTTTTTCTATTAAGTTGAAGGGGCATATATATCAAGGTCAAAAGAGAACCGTGCAAAGGCTTCTAACTCCGGGAATTGCGCTAATTGCAATTTTAACTTGCTGGCTACTTGTTTCATGGCTTATGGCTTAAATTTGAGCCGTGGACCCCACTCCAGAGACAAAAATACCCACATTAATTGCAAGCCATATTCCAGCATTGAAGAGATCGGTAAATAGGAATATCTGTCCGTCTGAAATTGAAATCACATTAGTAGGAATATAAAACTGAAATGTCTCCAGATTGAGTCTCAACGATTGGTAAAGCGGTCATACTTCCTTCACCCAACTTAGAATGTAGTTTTGCAGCTCCATTGAAAAGTCATTTGCAAATCTGTTGCAATTACCACCCACTTCTAGCAAGATATTTCCTATCTCCATCACCGGTATTGAGCTGGATTTAGAAACTTGATGACAATGGACCTGCATAAACATCTTCCCATTCACAGACAATATAGTAGTTTCAATTTATTCATGATTTTTATTACCTTGCTACAAGCCCAGGCTTGTCAGGTCTCTATCATATGAAAAAATTTTGGCCTTCTACCTAAATTGCTATTTGTTTGTTACAGCAAGACATGGTGCCCCTACTGCAAGGGTGTCAAGCAGCTGTTTACAGAATTGGGTGCAACCTTCAAAGTTGTTGAATTGGATGTAGAAAGTGAGTTAATTTCTGCACAGTTCTTCTTGACTTGTTGGTGGTATTTGACACATCATGCATTTATATCCTTTTGAACAGTGCAAATGCATTCCGGTTTATACTCCTAAACATAGTCACATTTTATTCTAAAAGACTACTTCCCTGGAAGGTATGTCAAATCCAGGAAGTTATATCAGCTATGGTTGATTTCCAGTGGCTGGGTACAAATTGAAGTATGAACAGGAGATGCTATGAAACGCTAAATTTCTTGAATGAAACAGATTATAGAACCATATATGCAATAGATTTCCTCTCTTTAGCAGCGTCACTGGAATTCCATGTCTAAGCCAATGGTGTGAAATTAAACTTTGCAGGTGATGGGCCAGACATACAAGCAGCTTTGAAAGATTGGACAGGACAGCGAACCGTCCCCAACGTCTTTATCAAAGGAAACCACATCGGCGGAGGTGATGGTACGGTTACTGATTCTATTGTATTCTTGTTAGCTAAAATAGTAGGCATTGTTCCTTTTGCTCTTTTGCTTCTTGAATGCAAAGTTTCTGTGCATTCCTTGAGAAATAAACTTTGTAGATTCTGTACGTGAAACTGCTGCAGTGATAAAAACCAAAAATCACCCAACTACCTAAGCTGATATTTTCGGGATATGACCTGCACTAAGCCCCAATGCAAGTCATCTTTAATCAAAATTAACCAACTTGAAAAATCAATGATGATATCAGTTAATATGACTTCTTATCTTAATGGCCTCTTGCATAAACTACCTAAAGGTGGTCTGTCATGTTGCTTTTAGCTCAAGGCTGAGTTAGCTATAACTTTTATCTTTGATGAGCGGCAATTATTGGATCGTAGTTTTATTATTTCTTGGAGATGATAGTGTGTTTACAACCGATTTCGAAAGTATTCTTTGGGCAATGCTATTTGGAATAATGAAGGAAAATCTACTCTTAAGAAAGATACGTAAGACATAAATGTAGTGTAACGTATTCTTACTCTTTTGGGTGT
Source organism: Thalassia testudinum (assembly GCA_037157565.1). Taxonomy (NCBI): domain Eukaryota; kingdom Viridiplantae; phylum Streptophyta; class Magnoliopsida; order Alismatales; family Hydrocharitaceae; genus Thalassia; species Thalassia testudinum. The sequence continues at coordinate 44,910,457 of JAZHRO010000030.1, forward strand.
TTATTTCTTCTGCTTACATTTTTTCCCCTTGTTATTTGTAGCTACCATCAATTTGCACAGGGCTGGTAAGCTGGTTCCTCTCTTGAGGGAAGCAGAAGCCCTTCAACCTGCAGCACCTGTTGCGCAACCTGTTGTGGCTTGATGGCATGGGAACTATCTTCACGAGATCTAGGTCTTACATGTGGAAGATCAACACTATGAATAAAAGTGCTCCTCCTGAAGGGGAAAGCCTTTAGAGGCTGTGAAATTGTGTGCTTATTTTCATTTATACCATAACAAAATCACTGCATTTGTTTCCTATGGCTTTGCTTTGTATCGATTAAATCTGTGGTTTGAACTTAGTCAGAATGGTCACTTTAATGTGGTTTTTGCGGTTGCAAAAATAGTGATGGATGAGGTTTGGTAGTCAAAACTCCCATAGAGATGGAACGGCACGTTTGTTTTGGCATTTGAGTTGCGACCGCAGTGGTTACACGTCCGGGTCGTTTCAGCGTCTAAAATAACAGCTAGACCACCCTGGAAGCTCAGCTTCAAGAAAATGAACTTATTAGAACGTGAGCAGGGAACATCCGTTGCAACATTTGATCTCTCAAGCCCCCAACTCATGCATGCAAGAACGTCAAAAGTTAGTTTACTGTCATTCCAAAAAAAGGCAACTCAAATATTATGAGTTAAGCACTACTAAAAAATAATAATAATAATCCATCACAACATACATAGAAAAATTAAATATTAATTGAAAATAAAAATATATCAGTTAAAATTTAAAATATATTAGTTAAAATATATTTTTTTATCTAAAAAATAATTTTTTATCAGTGAAAATTTAAAATATTGATTAAAAATTAAAATATATTAATATGTTTTGATTTTTATTTAGAGGTGAAAAGTAATTTTTTATTGATAAAAAATAAAAATATATTAGTCTGATTTGCCTTGACATTTGTAGAAAAAAAATTTTTCACCTGAAGAATAATCTAAAGTAATTTTTACTTGTAAAAATTTAAAATATATAATAATTTTTCAAAGTGCATGAGTCCATCGTTCTTTCATAGTGTGCACATTTTATTTTTTCATCAATAAAAAAAATTGGAGACGCCACGAGAGACCCATTTATAAGAATAGAAACGTTGACAGTAGAGATGCACCATTATCAGTTGGCTTGATAACGGGCTTTCAATTCATCCAATCAAATGTTTTCACCGTATCTAATTTGATAAATATATGATTTCTTTTTCTGTCTTCCTTCTCCAGGGTAGAGCTTATAATTTCTCTAGCAATTATAATGATATTGGTGACATATCTTCCTCTAGAGAATATGAAATGATACGTGGAAGGAATGATTTGACTCTTTTGGCTGAAATCTTGGAAATCATCTTGTAATTCGTATCTATCAAAATAATTAGCCTATAATATTTAACTTCCTGTAAGCAAAGGGTCGTGGAGAGTTAGGTAATAAATGTGTGTGCTTATATCTTTTGTCAACGAAGCCCCTCTGAATCCCTTTTAAAAGGGGTTGTTAAAAATATTCGCATTCGATCATTCGCTTGGATTCAATTTGATAAAAGTTTAATTTTGATTTGAATTGAAAATAAACAAATTGAATCTAGGGAAACTTTTAGACCAGCGAATATAAACGAATCGAACCATAGATATATTAATAAAAGTTTGACAATTGTGTCTATATGCACAGGTATGTAAATATAAAATACATAAATATAAAATATTAGTATGTAAACTTTTTTAAAATAATGAGAAATCTTTTCCCCTACCTCAATTAAGTTTTAAATTTTCATTTTCCACCGACGGCAAAGAAAGGAAAAAATCATCTAAATTATTCTAATCCCACCTCCATTCTCAAGTCTCCCCCTCCCCCCCCTCTTCCCTTCCCAAGTCGTTACCTGTCAACCCCCCCCACCCTCAAAACCCCTTCCCACAATCTACCCAAATCCTAACATTCTCCCCTAGTGCTTCCATTATGCACCACTACCCCACCACCCCACCTCCTCCATCCTCTGGCATCTCCCAGTGTGTCGTCGACTCGCCTCCTCCATTCTCTGTCATCTCTTGGTGACCCCCTATACCTTCTTCAATTACTACTACTACCTCCTCCCCTCATAACCCCCTTCCTCCTCCTTAATAACAGTTCAAGAAAGGAAATTTGTGAGCGTTATTCTTCTTTAATTAAGAGTCATGATCTCTCATTTTATGTGATTTTTAGTAAAATGTAACACTTGCAAATCAATTAATAACTTTTATCTTAAAATTTATTTCATGTGATTGTTAGTGAAATTCTTAAATGAACCTCAGAAAGATAGGTTCGTATGAGTTCGATTTGGCTTCGATTCACAAAGTAAATAAATCGAACTTGAACAAAGATAAACTCATTTAAATAAATAAATAAATTAAACCTAAATAAAATAGGTTTATTCAAGTTATTTACACCCCTACTTATAAACAAAATAAACTAAATCCTCCATCACGATATCTTACCGATTCTGGTAAAATGGGGAAGTTCATCCATAAGAAGAAAAAACATTACCAAAGGAATCAACATCCATCTCAGCTGAAAATAACCGAGTACAATGAGCTATAAATACAGTCCCAATCTCTTCATCCATTATAGAAATGGAGCCATCTTCTAATCTAATAGTAGAGATATAATTCTTTTTGAATGAGGCTCTAATGTGAAAGATATCTGGGTTTTTTTTCCTTGATAAAAAGATATCTGGTATTTATGTCTCCCTCACCACTCCTTTTGCATTCAACCCTTCGGGCCTAAATATTTTCTTTTAACAATTGCAAATACGCCCGTCTGGAAGTGAGTTCCTCGTGTATAATCGGTTCATCCGTTGGATTGGCAATGGCATGAAGAAAGCATAGCTGCTTTTCAATATCCTGCATTTCTTCTTTCCAGCCAGCAAATCCTTTCATATTCCAATAAGTAAGTGAGCACTCTAATGTAGTGCACCTATTAGTAATCAAGACATTCTACCTAACACCCTCAAGTATGGTCCTACATATTAAATTTATTAAAGTAAGTGATGGAATATAAGAGGATTGAGAATTACTACTTAACAATTTAAGGTTAAACATTTTGAGTGGTTGTTTAAGTTTATTGGATCTATATCTAACAAGTTATTAAGGTCAATTTTTTTCAATTAGATTTGAATTTAGATCCAGTCATTACAAATGATATCATGGTCAAACTTCCTTTAGTAGGAAGAATGGGTTACCCTTCAAATGGCAAAGAGTATGTCATGAGATGGAATAGTCACTACTACTATAATTATATTGATTGATTAAACCCTGACAAAAACATCAGAATTTCAAGTGAAAAAAGTTGTAACACCCTTAAGAATAATCTCATATAATAAACTCATGAAAGTAATTGGTGGGATGTAACAAGATTGAGAATTACTACTTAATCATTTTGGGTGATTGTTTAAGTTTATAAAATATATACCTAACAAATTGTCAAAATCAATTTTTCTCAATTAGACTCAAATTTAAACCCGATCGTTACATTATACATAGCTCCAAGCTTCTTTCACAACATCCTTGAAGGGTTCAACCTGAATGACTTATGAAGCAAAGAAGAGTCTAGTGGCCCTTATCAATATAACAACTATACCAATTATCACAAGGGTAATACCCAACACCTAATCTGTGTCCTTAGCTCACTCAATCAATCCAAACAAAGATAAGATTTGCCTATCCATCAAACATTTCCAATTGCTTCTAAAATGATAAAACTAAGGAGGAGAAAGCTGGCTATTATTGACACATTAGAGATTCCAAGTGATCTATCTCGGGTAACCAAAGCATTCAACCAACCAAATTGAAGTAGATAAGAGAGAGGGCTTGAGTATACATGATAAATTGTGATTCCCTTATAAATAGCTTAGCAAAAGACCATAACACAACTAAATATATAACTTAAAAGAGCTATCAAATCAATAGTTTGGGTCATTGGCATGACACAAAGATTCACTCCACAACCAAACAATCAAACTTCTCTTAAACAGAGACGAGTTCATGTTCTTTGTCAACACTACAATGAGATCAGAGGAAAACCCCCGATCGACATATGATGTCATTCGAGACAACATTCAAGTGTATGGTGACCAACTTGATGACGTGCGAGGAGGCTTCAACGTGAAGCTAATTCAAAACCAATGACGAGGAGGCTTCAAAGGGGGTACCAAAAAGAGAGGGGATGTTGATGAAACCACCGGAGGGAACCCTAAAGATGGGATAGAACTCTCCATAGACTATTGGTTAGTCTTGACACCTTCAAGCTTTATGCTTTCTCATTTGAAGAAGTAGGCACTCTTGGAATAATCTAACTAACTCATAAAGTCTGAGAGAATATAAACTTATGACCACTATGTTGTGGTCAAACAATGAGGACTTTTGACTTTGGCAAGAAAACTCAGGTTTGTATCTCCATCCCAGCATTACTTGAGGGTATTGGTGAGTTGAGGATAACTTATCTCTCTCTAACTTGTCCAAATGAAATTCTAGGACATCAAAAAAAAAATGAGAAAGAAAGTCCGGGTCTCTTTCAGAATGAAATAAACAACCAACTATATCTCACCCTCGTTACCAAAATCTGAAACTTGCATCTTCTCTTGAAGCGGGCCCCACCCAATATCGACTGGAGAATGGTGAAGGATGAGATCCACAGGCAATGTTAATTCTGCTACTGCAACGCAATGGTATCCAAATCCACTTTTTTCTTGAGAAATATCTAAGATCCCCATTCCCCTGACCCTCCCTGAGAGAGAGAGAGAAAGAGAGAGAGAGAGAGAGAGAGTAAAACACATTATGTTAATATCGATCCTATCATTTCAAGTGACTCGGTACAAACAGTAGTATAAATGGAAGTACTTTTTGCCGTGGTTTCAGCTGGAAGAGGCTATGAAATTTCGCTGGTGGAACAGATTATATGATCTCTGCTAGTTTTTAACCCACGTCTTAATACAGGAGTATAAAAATTAGTATCATCTCAAAATTCCACCGCTAAAAAAATTATTGCAATAAAAAAAAAAAAAAAAACAATAAAGAAATACATGTTACAATATGTGATGATTTTAATTAATATATTTTGATTTTTAATCAATAAAAAATAAAAATAACTTAATTAAAAATGAAGTTTATACCTTGTTGCATGAATATAAAAGTTAGTATCGTATCAAAACTCCACCGCTAAAAAAACTACTGCAATAAAAAAAAAAAGCTAAAATGTAAAGAAATGTACATTGCAATATGTGTTGATTTCAATCGGTATGTTTCGATTTTACACTATTAAAAATTAAAATACATCAGTTAAAAATGAAAATACACCGGTGTGTTTTAAATTTATACCGGTGAAAAATAAGTTCTCACTTGTAAAGTGGAAAGTATTTTTTCACCAATAGGTTTTGGATTTAAGATTTAAGATAAAAATCACTTTACAATTGAAAAAACACTTTGCATGGAAGTAAAATCGATCGAAGATATCGGTGAAAAATCAAAATATATTAGTGTGTTCTGTTAGGTGGTGGATGTACATTGCAAAATACGTCGCAATGTATATTTTTATATGCTTATTCAAAAAAAAATTCTCAAATTCTAATAGGAAAAGGGAAACATTTTTTATCTATTAGCACTTACAAACCTAACATAAACAACATGCTATTCTAAAAAAATTGACATTCATATATATACTATAAATAGATAGATGAATAGAGATTTAGGTTGTCGGATAACACATCCCAGAATATGAACACAAAAAAAAAAGAAAAAGAAGACAACGTTGCTGCTCACACCAAACAAAAGTTAAAAAAATAATAATAATAAAGAAACAGTCACTACTACAGCCACCGTCCCTCTGAACGACACGCGCCTTCAATATATTTATAGATATGCAATAGATTTCTTCTCCTTAGCAGCATCACTGATGTTCCGTAGCTGAAGGAAAGGCATGGAATTTTAACTTTGTAGATGATGGGACAGAGTTACAAGCAGCTTTGACAGATTGGACGGGGCAGCGAACCGTCCCCGACATCTTCATCAAAGGAAACCACGTCGGCGGATGCGTTTGTATCAATCACTGATTCTATTGTGTTCTTGTTAGGCTAAACTAGTCAATCACTCCCTTGAGATATTCTGGAGCTTCGGTAATTCTGTATGTGTGGGCTGCTGCTACTGTGAAAAATGCCAGAAATCACCAACTACCTACGCTTGTATTACTTGTATTGAGCCCAACTTTTAAATATCAACGCATGAGTTCAACCTGGATGACCTCTTATCTAAGGGCCACTTAACATAAATTAGCTAAGAACACTGTCTGTCATGTTGGCTTTGGCTCAAGATGGAGTCAGCTGTAACTGTCAGCTCTGATAGGGGGTACAATTAGTGGATTATAGCTTTATCATCCTGTGGAGTTGCTAGGGTGCTTACCAAATGATTTGGAAAATATCCTTTGGGCAATGATTTTTGGTTTTTCTTTTTGTTGGCTGTTTATTTCTTGTGCTTATATTCTTTCCTTTGTCATTTGCAGCTACCACCAATCTGCACAAGGGTGGTAAGCTGCTTCCCCTCTTGACGGATGCAGGAGCCCTTCAACCTGGAACCTGTTGCGGCTTAGTGGCATGGAAACCTTTTGTATCTATTTTCAGTGCTTTCTCTTCGTACCTACTTTACCTGTAGTTTGGAGCTTTGTTCAGGAAGGTCATTTCTGAATTTCTTCTCGTTCACTTTTACCAACACCTCATGCAATTGCTGACATAATGTGGTGTTGCCATCGCAGCGTCGGGGTTTTGGTTTAGGATATCATTTACAGGGAATTAGTTTTGAGTAGTATATAGGTAGTACAAACTCTGATGGAAATTAATGTTGATGCTACACTGTTGATGATACGTTCTCACCTGAAGTATTGCAATTTGATGGGAAAGATGTCTTGACCTAAGTAGTTTCTCTTGAAATAGAGGGACCACCTTATAAATTCAAGAGAAGATTATACTCACCATCTTCTTTGGGATTGAAATTGACAATGGACTGCATCTTACCTTCTTACTTGCCAACTTCGTTGCGATTAACCTTTCTTATCATAAAGAGACGTGCAATTTGTTATGGATGGTTGAATAATGCAACCACAAGGAACATTTGATAACTATTTTTATAACATCAGGCGATGATATTTCTCCCCCCTTTGTTCACCCAAAAGAGTCCCCATGGCAAATGACTGAATGAATAGTTCCTTTATAATCATCTCAAGAAGAAAAAAACAAAGAAAGAAAGGAAAGGAAAAGGCAAAGGAAAATTTTCTGAGATAAAATAACCACTTTTTCCTTGATCGACAAGGAGCAAGACCTCTATTAATGCATGCCCTAAAAAAAAGCAACTCAATGCAATTTAGGCAGACAATTTGCTGAAGTGTAAAACAACCATGTATAAACTGCAAAATCAATAAATGACAGCGTTTTTATCCAAATACCAAACTATAATACATGAGAGTTTAGAGGGGCCATTTGAAGCCCCATGCCCTTAACAACCTAATGTCTCTGCAACTATGATTTATTGCAAGATGGGATGAAAATGCATATGCTAATGTTACATGGCATTCATACAGATCCACCTCTCTTTATTTGATCGATGGGGATGGCATTCCTCAAGAAACAGTTACAGCTCTCAATTTCTGCAGCATACAAAGCAAAGAACATAGTTAGAGATGTAATCATGTGATCTTGAGCACAAGGGCCATCTGGTTAGAGAAGAGTAATGATAATGTTAACAGTGCTTACGTTGGATAGGTTGACCCATGAATCAAGTGTATTTTTTGCTTTTCCTGATAGAAGTGTTTCACGAGCCAGGGCAACACCTTCGGCAAGGTTGCCTACTCTTCCCACCACCAGGAGTGCAGCTGCTGCATTCAGGATCTGGTAGACAAGGTAAAGTTGGTTGAAAAGATATGCAGAGCTAACAATATGAAGGCCTGATTAGCTGTAAAATTAAAGCATCCCCTTTCGACTACACCTTAGTTGCTAGCCAGAAAAACAAAGAAATCCATTTCGATACCCTTGGCACTAGTAACTTCATTCGTATATTCTGAGAACAATATCAAATGGATTCAACAGTCGGGCATTTTTTATGGCACCTTGTGAAGTTCTTAAAATATTCTATAAAGGGAGACAATTTGTGAACTCAAATTGATCCATAATTCACAAGATACAACCATTGCAACCCTGGCTCCACCAATTTTAGATGAAACATGCTAATTAATCCAGAGGGTGGTGAGACTTAAATCCCCATATTCCTTGACAAGACCAGGAATCACAACTGGATGAGCCTACAAGCTGCTGGGCAAACTCACAGTATATGAACATGTGAAGAAATCCATGAAACCAACCAAATTTTAGATTTAAATCAAGCTAAGAAAATTAAGTTAGTTGACCCAGCAAAGATGCAATTGAAGAAAGGTGACTGTTATCCATGAAATGGCAAACATTGAAATGTGCCAGGTGTTAACTTACCAAAGCATCAGAGATTGCACCTTTCTCACCAGCAAGCACATTCCTGAGGGCATTGGCATTGAACTCTGGACCACCTCCTTTCAAGTCCTCTAAAGTGCAGCGAGGAATATTAAAATCCACTGATTCAAAATAATTGTTATCAGGGAACTCTTGCTAACACAATGTCTTCAATGCTTCAGCATTTCTTTTTGAAAAGTGATTGTCCAAAGAGATTATTCGGCATTTAGAAATAAGTTCATCAAATTTCATTATGGTCCCTAGTAGATATCTGGGCTTTACAATATTTGACTGATCCCAATTCTATAAATTCCATTTATCACAAAAGGTGCCCAGGGAATATTAGAGTGCCTGTCACTTTGTAGTTACATCCCCAACATTTTGGAATTGTTCCAAACTCCACTTGCGTGCATCAAATCTAGATCAATACCAACAAAAACATCTTGGAACAAGATTCTAATACCATGCCCATACCAATGCTAATGAATAGAATGCATTTCATGATGATCCCTACCCAAACTATGCAAGCTTCGCCAGAGCATATGGCTTTCTAGATCTACATGAACCCTAAGAGGGATTTTGATTCAAGAATAAAATATTATTGGAACTCTAACAGATTACTTCCAATTTTAGGTATAATTACCAACTTGAGGTCGTTGTTATTTCAAAATTTTAAAGGATCTTCAGTATGAAATCATATGTATTTGTCAAACAAAAGAAGTATCCATTGCTTCATAAAGAATCAAGAGCTTACAGATGCAGGCTTACAAGGATCATAGTAGAACGTCTCAATTTTCGTTGGTGTAACATCAAGAAAATATCCAGAACCTCCCAAAGACAATCAAAAAATATAAGTTAGAAAATTTGAGTTTGGAGGACAGGAAAGGAGAGATCAAGCTTCATGTAGCAAGGTTGACCAGACAAATTTAGTGTTCGAAAAATGCAAAATAGACTGAAAACCATCAAAGGGAGAGTTCCAAACTCCTCCAACCAAGCAATAGTGAGATCCATCCCATCTCACTTGGTCAGAACTCAAGGTATTTGTGGTTATATGTACAATAATAGTGCAGTGTGATCAATCAGCATTTGAGAATATGACACACTGGCTTACCAAGGGGACTGATTTCGTCTAGTCCTTGTGAGTGAACAACAAGTGCTCTTTTCATTCCAAATCTTTGCACTGCTTTAGCCATTTTCATAACCTGTACATTTTGCCAAATTATTACAAATAAAAGGCCCACCTTTCATATAAAAGAACACGAACCAGACAAGTTAGAAGAGCTCAGATTATCAATCCACCCAAACAAATTGATCTTCTTATAAACAAGGAAATTTCAAGTAAAATATAACCCATATTGGGATGCTATAATGAGCTTAAAAGATAACCACAGAAATCCAAATCAGTTGGATGGCAACTCAGCCATCATCTTCAAGGACATTGTAGTAGAGTGATAAATCAATAAAAATAAACCAAGAGGAGTCACAAAGGCCACCCACCCTGCTCCATCAGCAAAAAGATCCAAAAGGGTAATTTTTTAATATTATTACTCTCAAAATAAAATAGTATTACAAATCCCATACATTTACACATTTCTTTACAAAAGTGATGCAAGACGAAACACTGACTACTAATTGGATACAAAAAAGGTCCAGTTTCCCATCTAACTATATAATTCCGGATATTCCCCTCAGGAAAGAGTATAACATTCCCAATTTGGTGCACACAGAAAAGAAGCCAAGTCCCCCAAAATCAGAAGAAAAGTTGCAATCCAAGTGGTGTACCCTCGAGATAGCTAGTCTGTAGTGTGAATGATCCTCTTATGTACGGAGGTACATACGAGAGGTTCATGGTATGAAAGAAATTACATCATGGCACATGTTAAACATAGATCATGAGAATACAAACCTCAAGCTCAAGAAAAGGCTGGTTTCTCTCTTATTGAAACCAAGACATCAGTGCACAGCAAGGGCACAAGAAAAAGAGTATTCTCTTGGAGACTTCAAAGAGAAAGGTGCCTCACTTGTTGAGACCTTAAGAAGAGAAGGGCCCACCCATGAGGACCTCAAAGGTCCTTCTCACAAAGCATGATTTCAAGAAACAGGTCTATCCTGCATGAGGACTGCCATCCCAAGGATGATATAAGTCATGTCTTTACATAGAGATTCAAGGCCTTCAACTTTTGTAGAGAAAAGCTCCATTGCAGCAACTCACATACTTCACTTTCAAAGACCAATAGGACACAAATAACGAATGTTCTCTCACATATACACCAGAAAAACATCCAAGCCCATGTAGAGCAAAGCTTCACTGAGTGCACAAACAAGAAACAAAATAAAATAATCACCTCCAGTGAAGATCAAGTACAAAACAATAATCTCCAATAGCCCTTTAAAAAATAAACAAAAATGTTCGATAGCCTCTATTCTATCCCTTCCCTTTCCCCATGCTTGCTGAAGTGAGATATATAACATGCACTTTCTAAAGGGATGCTTGCCAAAGTGATAGATATATATGGCATGCACCTTTTTTTAAAGATTATAGCATGCATTTTCAAGTTTATCAATCCATGAACATCTTCCTTCTCTATTCTATTATTTTCTTTTGATTTCTTTCTCCTTTTTTCCCCTTTTTTCCTTTTTTTTTTGGCATTTATTAACAATACCGATGAGTCCTCTTTGAACTCATTCAAGTCAGATTGGAGGGCATGATCCTGGACAAACTTCACAATCAAGTCAAGGAAAGACTTGCAGGCGAGTTATAGAGTAGATAGAAGTTTTGACATGTGACTCATGGGTAACCTGAAGATGATGAAACAATATGCAATATCCAAAACTTATAGACTACCTCCGAGCTTCTGAAGCAATGTGCTTAACAACTTTGAATTCTTTTGTAATATGTGAAGAACTTGGGGAGATAAAACTTTCCCAAAATTTTTCATCCTTTCATATATGGGCAAAGAAAGAAAAAAGAATTAGCAGTATTGACAATTTGAACAGAGGGCTGGGCAGGGCCATCCAATGGGTCAAAACAATTTTACTTGTATTCTTTTTTGCAATATGTGAATTATTTTATCCTTGAGTTTCTTAAAACTTTCACTCAAAAAAGAAAGCTAAGCTTTACATGATAATAACATAATTTTGCTATCCAATTTTAAAAGGTATTTATGGATTAAGTTAGATATGATTTTTACCTAATGCAAACATACTTCTTTTGTCTAAATCATAAGTAAACTGAGCTAAGCTGGGTAATGAAACCAAAACCTAAGCTCAGAGTGAGGCCAAACCATGGGCTATGCCAAACCGATGTGCAATTTTGCAAGCCCAAGCCTGGCCTAGTGGCAAGCGAGGCGAGACAAGTGGGCAGGGTCCCAGTTCATTGGCCAGGTCTATTTGAACTCTTCCTTATAGAAGAAGAGGGATAAGGCTACAAAATACCCAGAATTTTCTTTTCTTCTTGAAGACCTATTAAACTTCAAAAAATGCCCAACATGGAATGGCAATCGTTAAGAAGACGTACCATATAAGTGCAACAGCCACCACTCCAACTCCCAAGAGTTTTTTTTTCTATGGGGATCCAATTCCCTAGAGTTAGTATGAAATTTTAGGTCCCCATGTTGAGATTCCGGTGGCTTCAAGCAAAGATAGTAGTCCATATTAGTCATGCCAAGAGCATCACCAATGCTACTGTCAAGGTTGATCCTAGGGACCTTGCAGATATTGACATATAAAGAAGGTGAGAATGTCGTGGGTTTGGTGACGAGAATGAACAGGAGGTATCAGTGACTGAGCCACTAAACCAGGGATTAGACATTGATTTGATACAGGCTTTAGACATGACTTCAGATTTAGATTTACAGGTATTGCAGTAACATACAACAGAGACAACATATGATCTAAAAAAAATATGATTTCATGCAATGATTTGCTGTTATCTATGTCGCAATTCACATTGGAAAATCACAGATAGAAGGCACCATCAAGAACCTATGGTCGATGGATAACTGATCCTTTCACAAGATAAACAATACTCCTGACTGAGCAGTATTAGGTGTACACTACATAGAATCATTGAGAACTAAAAGTTGGCATGGAGTTGTGCTCATGAGGAGAACTTGTCATTGAGACCAACAAGTAGAATTACCTGCTTCAGTACCATATTGAGGTATAATGAAAATAATAGAATAGGATCAAGAATACAAGAAAACCTCGTACATATAAGCCATCCAATTCTGCACAAATACGTGGTGCATATGGCATGAATACACTCCGCAGGAAGAGAAACCAAAAAGTTTCAGATCTGTTATTGATCTATAGTGAAATCAGTAATATAACCTCAAACACTTGCTATATTGGGTCTACAACCTCAAACATGGTCTAACATAATTGGTGCAGGACTAAACACCATGTACTAAATGGATTCAGGGGATGATCTTGTGGAAGAATAATGAGGAATTACTGTAAATGATTAAAAGAGAAATCAACCCCTCTTTATATAGATAGAGGGGATTACAATGGTAATCCTAATCAGATTACAATGGTAATCCTAACTGTAACTAATTTGGAAACAAACTCAAATCAAATCAAATCCCAACAGAAATAGAAAGACATAGCAGAAATACCAAAACAAACTAATTAGTCTAACTTAACTAATCTAAAACTCTTTCCTAATTCTCTAACACTCTCCCCCAAATTAGAGCATGCAATGCCCAACTTGCACAAAAGAAAGCAAAACTAGGACTCCCCCTTAATGTAGACATCTAGGAGAGCAAGCAGCAGGCCAGACTATAGCATAAGTAGCAGTCATAATAGAGAAGCAGTAATAGCAACGGTAGATGACAATAGCAAGGTTGTAGCAATAGTAGCAACCAAACACTTGGAAACGTTCACAAGTAGGTAGTAGTAAGGGTAGGAGAACGGTGTTCAAACTCCCCACCATTCATTAACTTCAGCAAGGAAGCCATATACCGGATCAAAACTCCTAACACCTTGGGTTGGAGAAGCAGCCGAGTCAAGGGTAGCAGAGGCTAAGAGAATAGCCATAGCAGTAGTAGAGGAGGAGATCTTACTCCTTAGAATAGACTGCAGATGCTCCAATTCTGTAGGAGTAAACTTGAGAGGAGGTTGGTTTGTCCTAGTCTCTATAATAGTCACCCTTTGTAATAGTTTAATTGGCTCAAGCGGGCTTGCCGAACTTGTCCCAACATCTATCAGACGAATGGTTTGTTCTTTTGCAATGGTTGCAGAGAAAGTAGGTTCGGCCATGTCCACTGTGACCACCAAAGCAACCACCCTACTCTCCAAAGGCAACAAGCAGAGGTATCAGGAACAATAGTAGGAGCGATCACTAGCAAGATATCCACATCGATCTTCTAAAGGCAGCCGTCGATTGTCTCCAGATTCGATATCGCGTCAGAGAACAAAAGTTGGTCCTTGGCAAATTGACAGTGAGGGCCCAATCTGTCAAGAAACCTACAAGTCTGCCACTTAGCCTTCTGATAAGTCTGGGCATCACAACAAGAGGGTTAGAAAATTGCAAGTTCCTTGTAGAGAGACTCCAGGGTGTCCTTCGCATTCTTATACAACATACTGGTTGCGATCCTTAACTCCATGTTGCTCATAAGCCAATTCATCACCATGTAGTTATTTTGCTCCCACTTCTAAGTCTCTATCCTTAGAGTAAAGTTTGTCTTTGGTCAAGATATTAAGCTTTTTCTAGTCTCCAATGAAGATCTTGAAGGCCTTGGACTAGAGAATGCAATTCTGGGTACCATTAAGTTTGATCGAGGTACCCTACTTTAGTACCGCAGTAGTAGAGGCCAAGGTCTTGGCCTCAGCAATAGTGTAAGACGACCCCAATGTCAACATCGTGATCTGCAAGGATGATCAACCAACCTCGCATGAAGAGATGTAATGATGCACGCAAGTTGCATGCAAAAGAAGAGATCACGTGTATGAAGGCACGTGGTGCAACACGTGTTAGGATTCGGTGAAAGTGCCACGTGGCAGCCATGCAACCACATGGCAACCATCTAGAGACCCAACAGCCGGCGGTGCATGGTTCTTTGGACCAATTTTGGGTGCACTAAAAATAGTTGTTTCCTGTTTTGATTATTTCCTATTCCTAGTTGCTTATTTTCTATTCTTAGTTATTTCCTATTTTTAGCAAGTTGGTTTAGAAAACTAGTTGTGGGATTTGTCAAAGATATTAGATCTTTCCAAATGAGAGAAGATCTAAATCTCTAATAGGAATAAAGTCTTTACTATTTTTAGTGGGTATGTTCTCTCTATAAATAGAGAGCCTCCCCAACTATTTTCATTTGAGCAATAGAGTAATAGAACAAATATTTCCAAAACATTAAAGCTCCTCTCCTCTCTCTACTTCTCTACCGTGAATCACCAAGCCCAAATCAAGCCTCCAGCTGGTCAACAAGGAGCTCTTGCTCCATCTAGCTGCTGCCTCTTCTCCAAACTCGCTGATCACCCAGATCAAACGTCTGGTGGACATTCCAGACGTCTTATACGCACATTCCAGTATTGTGCGTGAGATTTCTAAATCTCTCCATGCACAGGAGCCTCCACGCTCCATCTACGCCCACTTCAGAAATCTCTACATGATATCAAAGCCTACGTTCTAGGCTTTTGTGCGCGTAGGAGATCTAAATATTCGTTGGAGTTTCTCGCATCTAAAGAAGTCCTCAAATCCAACGAGTTGTGCGGAAAATAAGGTCCAGAGATGATGGAATCTACCACGACTGTAGAATATGCTACATTCAACCTTGGAGAGAGCAAGGTAATTGTCTCCGGGACAACTATCAAACTAAATGGCGCTGCCAACTATGTCTTGTGGACTCGCACCTTCAAGATCTTCATTGGAGGATAGGAGAAACTTAGTATTCTCCTGGAATAGGCACCGGAGTTCAAGGACAAAAAGAAGAAAAAGCACAAGAAGGAGAACTATGTCGTCATGAATTAGCTCATGAACTCGATGGACCCAACTATCGCCTCGAACATGCTCTAAAAAAAGAGTGCCTTCGAGATCTGGACGGCCCTCAAGAAGAGATATGCTCGCACCTTGAGCAACGCCTGCATCACCGAGCTTTACACCCGTATCTGGACGGCCACTCAAGGAAATCTCTCGACAAAATACTATGAGAAGATGGAGGCGTTGTTCGAGGAGCTGGAGATTTATGAGCCTCTCTATTGCGACAAACAGGGGAGACACATGCAGTATGGCAATCCGCAAAGTTCTTGTCAAGATTAAATTCCCGCTACCGAGCCGCACGTGATCAAATTCTCGCTTCAAAAGGAAAGATGGATTTGGAGACCATCTTCTACCCTCTCCTCAAGATGGAGATCCCTGAGGAGGCAAACGAGCCAAAGAGCAAGAGTTCCGTGCTCGCTATATCAGAAGCAAGTGCAAGACAAGGACGAGGGTGTGGACGTTGATCTGGTCCCGTCTTCCTAAAGTGCCAACACTATGGACGAAATAATCATTCACAAGACAAGTGTTGGGTGAAGTACGGAAGACCACCACGTAGGGCTACTAGCACCTTACATATCGACTCTCTTTTGAAGATTTGGAGAAACTTCAAGTTCTTCTACAGGAAGAAAAATCTACAGCAGCCACCATGACAACCACCCAGGTTGCCACAGAAGCAACCACTTCGGAAGTCACAGAAGGACTCGCCATCGATTTGTCCAAGAAGAAGGCCAAGATCTTTGCCCTCAGAGAAGAAGATGAGTGGTGGGAGGTCTAGCTTCACCTGTGGAAGGCCAAGTCGTCAGCCTCACGGCCTTCGACTTGAGGGGCAGTGTTGGGATTTGGAAAATATACGACGTGGCACATGCCACGTGGCAAGCACCAAGCCACATGGCAACGCCACGTGGCAGCTATCTGGAGACCCAACAACCAATGGTGCATGGTCCTTTGGATCAATTTTGGGTGCACCAAAAATAGGTGTTTTCTATTTTGATTATTTCCTATTCCTAGTTGCTTATTTTCTATTCATAGTTATTTCCTATTTTGAGCAAGTTGATTTAGGAAACTAGTTGTGGGATTTGTTAAAGAGATTAGATCTTTACAAATGAGAGAAGATCTAAATCTCTAATAGGAATAGAGTTTTTACTATTTTTAGTGGGTATGTTCTCTCTATAAATAGAGAGCCTCCCCAACTAATTTCATTTGAGCAATAGAGCAATTGAACAAATATTTCCAATACATGTAAGCTCTCTCTCCATGATGCAAACCAGTGATTTAAATGTCGACAGCATGGGAAGGGGGCCATGCAGAGATGATTAAAGTATCAATTTACAGGTGTACTGACAACATGCCGACGATTTCGACGACATGCCAACGATTTTGAGGGCATGCCGATGGTGGTGCCGAGTCTGATGTTGCTAGGCGAAGCCATAGGCTAATTTCTGGAATCCTAAGGACATAAAAGGTCGATATTGAGGAATGTAAGGGTCTAATGACACACACACAGTCATTATGAAATACCTTTATTGTTACATAATCATTGTCTTTTGAAAATGATATCATTTTGATTATTTATGTGATTTTTTGTCGGCATGCCCTCGGTATTTCCACTGCATGCCTACGAAATGCATACTTAGAATTTTATTGGCACGGCGGCGAAATCAGCATTTTGAACCTTGATGCAAACAAGGCAAAGCAAGCTAAAAATCATGCCCTTCTTGAAGCCTATGGGAACCAACACTGAAAATTTAGTCTTACTATAGATAGGGGAGGGAGAAGAGGAGCCTTGGCACAACGGTAAAGTTGTCGCCATGTGACCTAGAGGTCACGGATTCGAGTCGTGGAAACAGCCTCTTGTGAAAAAAAAACAGGGTAAGGCTGCGTACAATAGACCCAAAGTGGTCTGACCCTTCCCCAGACTTCGCGCATAGCAGGAGCTTCATGCATCGAGCTACCCTTTTTTTTTGGAGATGGGTGCGGGAGAGCATGAGCCACGAGGTACACGTATGTATATATGTAAGCCTGACTGCTGCTTAGAGATGACAAAAGAAAGATAAAACTTAGGAATTTCTTTTGCTATTTCCTCCATTGAGTTGGTGTAGTCCAAAACGACAAAACCTTTTAGTCCATTTGGTCCTTTCGATTCTTACACCTCATGCTTATAATCATGCTTGAGTTTTCAGCACCTCATAGCATGAACAACCTTGATTCTAACTTATAATTGGAAACACCTGAAATCAGATCAAATGTGATGTAGCGTAAATTTGACAGCAAACTGAGGCTTCAAATACAAATTTATGACATTTTATCTAAGGGGGTTGAAATAACTTTTTCAAAGGTATCTTTTCAGTTTATTCATTGGGAGTTTCATCGGTTGGGAAAGTTGATTTAGGATTCAGGAATAGGACTTTATTGATTTTAGTAGTAATAGAACTCTTTGTAATCCCCTCGATAAAAGGGGTATTGGCATTCAAGGTAGGAGTCCTCCCCTATGCTTCCACATGCATCAGTTGGTACCAGGCCCCAGTCTTTGGGTCATTTTTTCACCACCACTGTCTTGTCATCAACATGAACAACAAAGAGTTCAAGTACATTCTATTCTACGAGAGCCTCTTGAACCCATCTCCAGACCCTCCAATGTCACCAATTCCAACCCCATCAATCATAATCCTTGAAGCCACCGTCTGTGCTGCCATGGGTTTTGCCCCACAACAACCACTAGTACAACTACCACCAGCATCTATGCCATCGATATACTCATCGAAGCCACTTCCACCAGACCCATATTCTAGGCCGATGCAGCAGCCACACCCTCCTCTACCTCCCTAACCATCACTGCTTCAATCATCAGCAGCAGCAATTATCTTCTTGCCCTGTGAAGACAGCAACCGAAGCGTCCCCCAGAACCACATCCACAAAAGCCACATTAGTCCGTACAGATGTCAAGTTTTGACACTTATAACAATAGCTCATACCCACATCTAGATTCACCATCAACGAAGAAATTGTAGTTGCTGTTAAAACCCACGCCAGCCCATTGATTCGGATCTACAAAGGTGCCACAATTGCAGAAAAAACCCTATCATGTTTTGTACTTGTTTTAATAATAATAATCCCAATTACTCTGATTGAAAAAAAAAAGAAAAAAAGTGATTGCCAAATTTCTTCTTTAAAAAAAAAAGATCCAAGTTCATTAAGGAACTTTCAGCAAAAGGGCACAAAAACTTCACAAAGGAACTTCAAGAAGGATCTGTGAGAATATCAATAAAGATTTCCAAAAATTCAGATTTTGCAGAAAGCCCCAAAAGTTTAGTTTTTAGCAGGTATGATCCAAAAGCTCTTGCCTTATCAAGGAGTTCCACAACTATGAAGTGAAAGTCAACCCAACAGGTGTCCAGTTTTGAAGCAGGGAGAACTGATGCAGCATAAATCTGATGCCCAAATTTTGAGAGCCCCACTATAAATTTTCAGGGTTTACTTGAGGGTGATAAAATAATTCAGATTTTTTTTCTTATTCCCTAGGAGCTTCATTAGTTAGGAAAGTTGTTTTTGGACAAGGATTCTATTAATTTTAGTAGGATTAAAACTCATATGTGGGGCATTGGAATTCAACCAAGGACAGAGAATTGAATGAATTAAGTTTGTTTTCCTTTTCGGTGTTATCTTCCATCCTTGGTGCCTTCTAACCCGTGTGTGCACCTCTGCATTTTCCTACTAAAAACTCACACACTTTAGTGTGTTTCTCCTCTCCTAAACCCTCCCTTCAATGTCTCACCCTTGTTCTTTATGTATCAGATCAACAAAAAGAAAAAATGTGTTGCCGATGATTCAGAGCATATAAATGACAAATTAGAACGAGAAAGTAATATAGAAGGCTTATAACTACTAGAATCTCAAAGTTAGTCAAAAGAATAAGATAATGGTACCATGCACACTTGTAGATGGCAAAGGCCTAATGGTAACGAAAATAACAGTGAAAAATACTTACTATGTTTTCATGATAAACGCCAATGACAGCATGAGATACCCGAGCTGGATTAAGCATCGGACCTAATATATTGAAGACGGTCTTCACCTTCAGTTTTTTTCTAACAGGAGAAACAACCTTGATTGCTGGGTGATACTTTGGGGCCATCATAAAACCAACATTCACTTCATTTACACATCTCTTCACTTCCTGGAGCCCAAAGTGAAGCACAAGAGTTGCATTAATAGAACTCTAACCAGAAGTTAAATTGGAAATGTAATTATAGGGTGTGTACCATACCTGTCACATTCCGATTTAAGTTCATCATAAAAATAATGAGACACTATGGAAACTAGAAATGAAAGGGGAAATGTCTAAAGCAGAACACAACAATTAGAAGTTCTCACTAACCTCAGGTCCCAAATCAATATTTACTCCCAATGCCTCCAAGACATCAGCACTTCCACAGGCAGAAGAGCTAGAACGATTGCCTTGCTGAAAATTTTGAATGTCCTCATGCCTTTATATTGATATAAGACAAACCATGCAGGAACCAGCTTCCGCTAAACCCTATAATCACCTTTGCAATTTTTATCCCACAAGTAGCAGCAAGAACACAAGCACCTGTAGAGATATTGACTGTGTTTGCTCCATCCCCACCAGTGCCAACGATGTCCACGACATCACTCAGCCCCTCAACCTTCCTACATGCTTTAAGGATTGCTCTTGCCAGTCCCACAATCTGCAATATGGACAAAGACATAGATACCAGCTAAGATGAAGGTCCACCTACTCTTAACCATGACTTCATGATTATCAGGTCCTGTGCCATCTTCCAAATACTAGCTGAGACATGCTCATACATGTTCATATATCTAGTAACAAACTTAAGGGAAAAAAATTCAAAACGAACAAAGAAAAATAAAAGAATCAATTGTCATCCTCGGAAGAAGTTGAAAGCATTGCGTTACCTTTTCAGACATTGATCTCCAATTGTGCCGTGTTGGTGGTTAGGACCTGAAATAAAAGTGGAAAGATGACAAGGATTTGGCATCCTAATATATTTTCCAGATTGACCACCCCCCTCCCCCCCCCCCCTCAAGAGGGCTTGCTCTCATCAAAACTGCCCTGATTTTGTCATGCATATCCAACCTAGACCTCTTGGGTAGAACAAAAGACTTCTGTGTTCCTGTGCTTTCTGCCAATACCTAGTCTAAATAAATCCATCGTACCATCTAGTGAATTAGATCTTAATAGGGATTTGGAGCTAACAGTCCACTTTCTTGTACTCAATTAAACCTGGCCAAGAAGATTTCAACCGATTCTCATATCCCAAAAGCCCTGGTTCTTGACTATTATAAAAGCAAAAGAGAACAGCACATGTGTATTCCAGACTTCTAACCATCTTCCTGCACCCAGCTTACACAATTATTTCCAAACAAATTCCATGAGTTTACAAGTATCCACAGAAAAGAACCATGCAGCATTAAGGAATACAGGCAATATAAATTCCAATTCTCGCCTTTTCCGCAGTGATGCATCTTGTGGCATTCTGGAAAACAAGCATACCATGATATCACATTGTTTTTCTTTTTCCTTTTTTTGAAAAAGGAGATCATAGTCTAACATATGCAAAATCTTGGAAATATGGCTACAGAAAAGCAATAACCGCAAGGTAAGCCGCATTACCACATCATGTGACATTAGATATCACCAAATGGAGAAGAGATCTGAGGGACGCTGACCTCTTCAAAAGTCTCTCCTTTGGATCTCAACAAAACAAGGAAAGCACTTATCAGAGCCTCATCCGCTTCCCTCAACAAAAGATCCAGCGCGGCCTCCGCATCGTCCTCGGAAAGATCGTTCCCATCGATTAACTCCTCAATCACCTGCCCACCACAGAAAGGACCCAAATTTCAAATAAAAAAAAGCCACAACCCATCCTTTCCCCACGAGCCAACACAGGAACAGCATGTCACCTCCTTAAAGGACCCAAAAGACGATCTCTTTCCAACACCAGCGCTTTCCCGAGCCAAACCGCAACATCTCAAGCCCCCATTCCGGGAGCTAACGACCGGTCTACCGATTGGGGACCGCCCAAAATCGCAGCTTTTCCACAAAGGTCCCACCTTTATGGCGTGGGGGGCTGCGACATTCGTCGGGATGCAAAACCCAGATGCCAAGGTCATGCCTTTTAGCTCCCCGAGCCCTCTTGGAACCCAAAAGAGAGGTACCCCCAAGAGGAAAACGACGCTGCTGGCTAAACCAAGTAGCAGCAATGCGAGGCCTTTGAGAAGGGTATCTCTGCTTAACGGTAGCGTTTCGTGGGCGAGAAAGAGGAAGAGGAGGCGGCGGTGGCGACCCCACCGGGGGTTTTGAAGGGGAAGCAAAAGAGCACGAGTTGTCTCCACGTGGCTTTCCATTTGGAAGCGGTATTAGTATACATCCATTGTACATCCCATTCGATGTACCTTACTATAAAAATCCACCTCAGATTTATATTTTTAAATTTTATCTGTTGTTTTCCCTCCCTTCTTTAACAATCTCCTACCGCTAATGATCCTTTGACACACATGTCATCGCACACGGCAACGCACACGATCTAGAGTGAGTAGCATCAACATTGTTACAAACGCGGCCTCAAGACGGTTTTTAATATGTCTGGGAAGTGGCCCAGACGTCTAACCAGACGTCTGGTATTAAATTTTTGCGGCATACGGGGTTGCATCTGCGCGCATGCACGCGCAGACCTGCACCCGCCGCTCTCTTCCCTCTTTTTCCCTCTCTCCTCTTGCAGGGCACAGCGCTTCTCTCTCTCTCCCCGCGCGGCCTTATAAGGCCCGTCGCCCTCTCCCTCACCCTCATCTCCTCCGCATCCTTCTTCTTCTCCCACCCGGTGCAAGAGCACGAGCGAGCAAGCGGCAGCAGCAGCAGCCGCGACGAGTGTGTGGGAGGAGGTGTTGCGCGAGGGAGGAGACGCTCGACCGTGAGGGCTCGAGCTTGCCGGGGCAGCTAGAGCCGGCCGGCGGGGGGGAGCAACATGCGTGGAGTGTCGTAGAGGGACTGCTGCAGCTCGAGCAGCAGGCGGACAGGGCGCGGCCGTGCGTTGCGGGCGGAGAGCAAGTCGAGCTCTGATTCTAGAATTTTTTCCAGAATCAGACGTCTAGGCTTACGACCAGACGACGGTGAAGACGTCTGGACGGCAGGTAAGATATTTTCGTCTTCTTCCTTTTCACGCGTACGGCCATGCAGCCGTCCGCCGCACCTTCGTCTACGACTCGTCGTACTGAGAGCGGGTTTGGGTGCATGCAGGTTCTGCTCGGGAGGGCGCGAGGGCTCGCCATCCTACGTGAATCGGACGTCTGGCCGCAGTGCCAGACGACGGAGATGACTTCCAGACGTCCGGGGTGACCATCGGACGTCTGGGAACTAAGCCAGATGCCCCCGCGGGCTTCGGACATCTAAGGGACTACACAGAGCGAAGGTACCATCTGACCCACCTTTTAAGACGTCTGGAGGAGGTTCCAGATGTCTGATTTTGGACAATTTCGTCGTTTTCGACCCCTTTAGGGCCCGTTCGGAGTCCGTTTTCCGCGTTTCGAGTTGCGTTTTTTCCGGAATAGAATCCTCTACCCGTTTACAGTAATTGTATACCGTTATGAGAAGCTCCTTGTGTTTGATCCTTGTATTAGGACCCCGTTCCATTGTGGTCTTGGGGATTGCGGAGGCGCGCGGGATTTCCGACCACGCCCCCAGTACTCCCGTTGTAGCTGGTAGAGTGGCTTTTAATTTACTTAATCAAATTTGTTACAATTGTGGAACAATTAATAGAGTCTAGGGCATTGCATGAACCCTAGGACTGAGAAACTAGATTGAATGATAGATCCTAGGGTACGGCATGAATCCTAGGACTGGAAAACTAGTGATATGTATATAAATATTGCAGTCTTGGAAAAGTGGAAAGGAAATAATAGCTGCCTGTAAATTGATTTAACCGCTGCCTGTTATGAATGAATAAACATGATTGAGAACATGGGTTGTATGAACGTAAAACTGGAACGGTGAAACTTAAATGTGCTGAGTTAAAAGAGCTGGAACCCTACGGGGAATTAGGAGTAGAACTCCTGGAAAGAGAATGGATGGAACTGAGAAAGAAAGACGTGGAAGTGTGTTGTCTCTGGGGTACGTGGTACCAACGAGAGCACACCCTACCTCTTAGTATAGAGGGGAGCTTGCCGCCCTCAGGTTGAGACCGGGGTGGGTTTGGCCACTGTACACCGACTTGCTGGCCCTCGCGTACGCAGTACCGAGGAGAGCTACTAGTGTAGGGAGAGCACTAGCTACCCCACGGGTCCCGGGGTTCTGCTAGCCTCCTACACCGACTTGTTAGGCCCACTGGGCAAACCAGGGTAGTCAGGCGAGGATGCGCGGACTGTGGAGGGGTTGGACCCCTGTTACTAAGAGGACTCTACCCTATACTAGTTCCGTGCTATTTTTGAGTGCACCCATTAATGGAAACGACTGACCGCGTGCCAGTGCAGGGTAGCTACCCGTGCACTTATCGCGCGTGCCGTAGTCACCGTTACGTCTGTCAGCGACCTTGGGGTGGTTGACTGGGGGGTAGGACCACCACGGGGGACTCTCCCGACCAGGAGAGCACCACGTGTTACTTCTACTTTTTGGAAAAGACTGCAATCAAGATCGCTCTTACGAGGAGCATTCGAGATCAAGTGAAGGATCTGAGAAATAAATAAATCGTAAAATAATAGAAAGACGTAAATAAAGGATGTAAACATACAACAGCCACTGTACACTCTACTGCTTCTTTAGTTTTTAGTTGCCACTCTACTCAGCGTTTCGCTGACGTGTTACACTCGTTACTTTTTAGGACCAGGTGTTGAGTAGCCAGGGTCAGCGGCTGTAGAGGACGCTGGGCCGAGTAGGGTCCAGTAGAGTTACCGTAGTTCTTTTTGTACCCCTTTTGTTCCACTGTAGTGAGTAGTTCTTGTTACTCTCTGTACTTCTTTACTTGTAGCTTCATGTTTTGTTATAATTGTTGTTCTACTGTTGTTGTGGTATATACTGTAGTAGTTCCTTTTCTTACTGCTGTATTTTGTTACTGCTAGTTATATTCATGTTGAATGTGGTTTATTTTACTACTCTTTTGGTTACTTCCTCGTTGGACGACTAGGTCTTAGGATTAGTCGAGTCGGTCCGGTTCTCGTGTCTCGTAGGGACTCGGGAATCGAGTCGTTACAAGATGGTATCAGAGCAAGGTCCTCCCGAGAAATGAATCAACTGACTGGAAAATAACCAATTCACATGTCTATAACTAGAGTAGCCACCACAACATATCTTTTGACATGAGCTCTTAGACGTTTTCGTTAGGTATCGTTCCATATTGACGTGTTTTGTTTTGTTTCGCTTCCCCTTGCAGGAGATGCCTCATCGCGGGACTGGCGAGACGGGCCGCGGGCGCGGCCGAGGACGAGGTCGGCGAGGTGGGCGTGCTGTTGTCGATGCCTCAGTGGACCAGCCACTGCTCCCGGGCATCCAGGCCTAGGACCTCACCCAGCTGATACGGGACATTGTGCGAGAGGAGCTCCACCCACCGCCCCGAGCGCCTCACCCTGGGGCTGCGGAGGGGGAGCCCTCTGTGGGACCACCCGATGGACGTGGCGCTGGACACGGGGGAGGAGATGGGCTGCCGTTGCCCCCACCTTCCTCCGACACTTCTGTGCACGAGGCACCTTTGCCTGGAGGTGCACCAGCATCTCTACTGCAGCGCCACTTCGAGCTCTTCGGGCAGTTCCGAAAGCTGAAGCCCCCCTCCTTCAAGGGGGATGAGGACCCGACCGAGGCAGAGGACTGGCTCGAGCAGCTAGAGAAGATTTTCGACACCCTTCGCCCCCCGGTTGAGTGTCGCGTGGCCTTTGCCACATACCAGCTGGAGAGTGCGACACACAGGTGGTGGAGGGCGGTCCGGGGACAGGAGAGGGACGAGCAGACCTGGGACCGGTTCGTCACCCTCTTCTACGAGCAGTACTTTCCCCAGACGTAGCAGGACTAGAGGAGGCAGGAGTTCCACACTCTCCGCCAGGGGACGATGACAGTGAGCGCGTACCGCACGCGTTTTCTGGAGCTGTCCCGCTTTACAGCGACAGCGGTAGCCACTGAGGAGGAGCGCCTTTGGAGGTTCACTGAGGGGCTCCGGCCTGCGATTCGGGGGTATGTCAAACCCCTGAAGCTGCCTACGTTTTCGAGGGTGGTGGAGGCAGCTATGACCTACGAGGAGACCAACCCGTCCACGTGAGACACTGACGGCGGGCGGAAGAGGCCCTTCCGGCCAGACTTTTCACAGGGCCGGCAAGAGAGGAGACACGTGGCGTCCACAGGAGAGCCATCACATTTTGCAGGGCCATCAGTGGCCTTTGGGGGCCCTCGACAGGGGTCAGTCGCCAGCACCGGACCCCTGCCTAGCCGACAGCAGGGACCCACTGAGGGCGGGAGTCGGGTTCCCCTCTGCTACCAGTGTGGCCAGTCGGGCCACATCAGGAGGGACTACCCGTCTAGGGCAGGAGGTCAACAGATACTTCCCATGCCGAGCACTGGAGGCCGTGGTTCCCAGGCATGAGGAGGAGGACAGCAGTCACAAGGAGGGTACCGGCCAGCACCTACCCGTCCGACGCAGAGTGTGGCCGCTTCGTTCGCACCTAGAGCTGAAGGGCGTATCAATGCCCTGACACACAGGGATGCCAGAGCTTCGGGATCGGTGGTGGCAGGTTTGGTTTCAGTTTCTGGCAGACTTGTTTACACACTTTTCGATTCCTGCACTACGCACTCGTTTGTCGCATCCAGTTTCGCAGTTAGTTTGGGCCAGGATTATATGCTGTTAGAGAATCTGTTCGTAATCAGAGGTCCGGGTGGTCAGCTGTTTGTAGCTGAGGAGGTGTACACGGGTTGCGAGGTTAGTGTCAGGGGACATAGTCTGCCAGCTGACCTGATTATGATATAGATGGAGGACTTTGGTGTAATTTTGGGGATGGACTGGCTGTCCGCTTACCACGCTTTGGTGGACTGTTTTGAGAGGAAGATCGTCTTCTCCATACCGAAGTTGCCTTCTTTCGAGTTTCACGGACAGCCAGTGGACGGAGGCTTCAGGTGCATTTCGGCACTTCGGGCGGCGAGACTTTTGAGCCAGGGGTGTGAGGGTTTCCTAGCTTGTGTGGTGGCAGAGCCCAACCCTGTGGCAGACTTCCAGAGCATCCCGGTGGTCAAAGAGTACCCTGACGTGTTCCCAGACGAGTTACCAGGACTACCGCCCGAGCGTGAGATCGAGTTTGAGATCTCACTAGTACCAGGGACCAGCCCCATCTCCACCGCGCCATACAGGATGGCACCGCTTGAGCTACGAGAGCTCAAGTCTCAGTTGCAGGACCTTTTGGAGAAGGGTTTCATGAGGCCCAGTGCGTCTCCCTGGGGAGCCCCGGTACTGTTTGTGAAGAAGAAGGATGGCACCCTATGCCTTTGTGTGGACTACCGACAGCTGAATAGGGTCACCATCAAGAACAGATATCCACTGCCGAGGATCGACGACTTGTTTGACCAGTTGCGGGGTGCCACGGTGTTCTCCAAGATCGACTTGAGGTCTGGATACCACCAGTTGAGGATCAGGGAGGCAGACGTCTCCAAGACAGCTTTCCGCACCCGGTACGGACACTACGAGTTTTTGGTCATGCCGTTTGAGCTGACCAATGCCCCCGCTGCTTTCATGGATCTGATGAACCGGGTGTTTAGACCGTACTTGGACTAGTTCGTGGTGGTATTCATTGATGATGTACTCATCTATTCTCGAGATCAGACGCAGCACGGACAGCACTTGCGGATGGTTCTGGACACACTGAGACAACGTAGGATGTACGCCAAATACAGCAAGTGCGAGTTCTGGTTGAGGGAGGTGACCTTCTTAGGTCATGTGATCTCTGGGGACGGCTTGGCGGTGGACCCAGCCAAGGTCGAGGCAGTGCTTTGGTGGGAGAGACCGCGTTCAGTCACTGAGATTCGCAGTTTCTTTGGACTGGCAGGCTACTACAGACGATTCATCAGGGGTTTTTCACAGATTGCACATCCTATGACACAGTTGACCCGGAAGGACGTGCCCTTCACTTGGACAAACACCTGTGAGGCGTGTTTTCAGGAGTTGAAAGAGAGGTTGACTTAGGCTCCCGTGCTCACCATCCCTGATAGTAGTGGCGGGTTCGTTGTGTACACGGACGCCTCCTTACAGGGGTTAGGAGGTGTGCTCATGCAGAGGGATCACGTTGTCGCTTACTCTTCGCGGCAACTGAAGCCCCATGAGCATACCTACCCTACCCACGACTTGGAGCTGGCAGCTGTCGTCTTCGCGTTGATGACCTGGAGGCACTACTTGTACGGTGAGACCTTCGAGATTTTTACAGATCACAAGAGCCTCAGATACCTTTTTGATCAGAAAGAGCTCAACATGAGATAGAGACGTTGGTTGGAGCTCCTGAAGGACTACGACTGCAGCATTTCCTACCACCTGGGAAAGGCCAATGTGGTGGCTGACGCCTTGAGCCAGAAGGCGCCCGCACACTTGGCCAGTTTACAGTTACAGAGTTGGAGCCTTTTGGAGGAGGTGGGCAGTTGGCGACCCCTAGAGTTACGGGGGCACTGTGGGGCAGTGACTGTGACACGACAGACTAGGCCAGAGCTGATAGACCGCATCATTACAAGACAGATGGCCGATCCGTACTTGCAGTCCCAACGCGACAGAGTACTGTCAGGAGACCCAGGGGACTTCTCTTTCACAGACTAGGTGCTACACCTGAGGGGAGGGTTGTGCGTTCCTAGAGACGAGGAGCTGTTGAGAGAGCTCCTGACTAAGGCACACGGTTCCAGATTCACCATACATCCCGGAAACACGAAGATGTACCACGAATTGAGACGCGAGTTTTAGTGGAGGGGGATGAAGCGGGATGTGGGTGAATTCGTGCAGTAGTGCTTAGTGTGCCAGCAGGTGAAAGCCGACCATCAGAGGCCTACAGGGCCGCTACAGCCGCTTCCAGTGCCAGAGTGGAAGTGGGAGAGCATCACCATGGACTTGGTGGTGGGCTTACCTGTTACCCAGCGAGGACACGACACAGTCTGGGTGATTGTGGATAGACTGACGAAGACGGCACGATTCTTGCCGATCCGAGTCACTTTGGGACCAGCACAATTAGCAGAGAGGTATATCCGCGACGTGGTGCGACTACACGGAGTTCCGCGGGAAATCGTATCCGACCGGGATACTCGCTTTACGTCCCAGTTTTGGACTGAGTTTCAGCAGGCCCTGGGGACGCGGTTGAGATTTAGTACAGCTTACCACCCCCAGACGGACGGACAGTTTGAGTGCACGATACAGACACTTGAGGACCTTTTGTGTGCCTGTGTACTGGACTGGAGGGGCTCTTGCGAGGAGCACCTGCCCCTGGCGGAGTTTGCATACAACAACAGCTATCACTCGAGCATCGGCATGGCTCCCTACGAGGCTCTGTACGGACGGAAGTGTACGGCACCCTTGAGTTGGGTTGAGGTGGGGACCAAGTGGGAGGTTGGCCCTAGGTTGATCCGGCAGAGTCAGGAGGTGGTCGAGCAGATCCACAGGCGACTCCATACTGTCAGGAGCAGGCAGAAGAGCTATGCGGATCGGAAACGCAGAGAGGTGTTGTTTGAGGTTGGGGACCATGTCTTCCTTCGTGTTTCACCCATGAAGGGCCTGCAGCAGTTTGGGGTGAGAGGGAAGCTCGCACCGAGGTTCGTGGGGCCCTTTGAGGCCCTGGAGCGGGTTGGACCCATTGCTTACAGACTTGCCCTCCCTCCTCAGCTTTCTGGTGTGCACGACGTGTTCCACGTGTCCAACCTCAGGAAGTACGTAGCCGATCCCAGTCATGTACTGAGTCACGAGAGCGTCAAGGTGGGCGACGACCTGACCTACCCCGAGCGGCCAGTGCAGATTCTTGACCGAGCCGTCCGTAGTTTAAGACGAAAGCAAGTACCCCTGGTGAAGGTTTTGTGGAGGAGCCAGCGGTATGAGGAGGCTACCTGGGAGCCTGAGGCTGCAATGCGGGAGCGGTACCCGGAGCTCTTCGCAGGTACGTCTTTTCGGACCAGCTTCGGTCCTCTTTTAGTTTGTTATGTTTTTATCTGTCGTTCTTTCCCGCACCCTAGTTAGCGCAAGTTTCAGGGACGAAACTTCCTTTGAGTTTGTTATATTGTTATGAACGCGGCCTCAAGACGGTTTTTAAGATGTCTGGGAAGTGGCCCAGACGTCTGACCAGACGTCTGGAACCCTTTCCAGACGTCTGGTATTAAATTTTTGCGGTGTACGGGGTTGCGTCTACGCGCATGCGCGCGCAGACCTGCACCGCCACTATCTTCCCTCTTTTTCCCTCTCTCCTCCTGCAGGGCGCAGCGCTTCTCTCTCTCTCTCCCCGCGCGGCCTTATAAGGCCCCTCGCCCTCTCCCTCACCCTCATCTCCTCCGCATCCTTCTTCTTCTCCTAGCTGGTGAGAGAGAGCGAGTGAGAGAGCGAGCGGCAGCAGCAGCGGCCGCGGCGAGTGTGCAGGAGGAGGTGTTGCGCGAGGGAGGAGACACTCGACCGTGAGGGCTCGAGCTTGCCGGGGCAGCTAGATTCGGCCGACGAGGGGGAGCAACAGGCGTGGAGTGTCGTAGAGGGACTGCTGCAGCTCGAGCAGCAGGCGGACGGGGTGCGGCACGGCCGTGCGTCGCGGCGGAGAGCGAGTCGAGCTCTGATTCTGGAAATTTTTCCAGAATCAGACGTCTGGGCTTACGACCAGACGACGGTGAAGACGTCTGGAGGACTGTCCAGACGTCTGGCAGGTAAGATATTTTCGTCTTCTTCCTTTTCGCGCGTACGGCCATGCAGTCGTCCGCCGCGCCTTCGTCTGCGACTCGTCGTACTGAGAGCGGGTTTGGGTGCGTGTAGGTTCTGCTCGGGAGGGCATGAGGGCTCGCCATCCCACGTGAATCGGACGTCTGGCCGCAGTGCCAGACGACGGAGAGGACTTCCAGACGTCCGGGGTGACCATCGGACGTCTGGGAACTAAGCCAGACGCCCCCGCGGGCTTTTGGACGTCTGAGGGACTACACAGAGCGAAGGTACCATCTGACCCACCTTTTAAGACGTCTGGAGGAGGTTCCAGACGTCTGATTTTGGACAGTTTCGTCGTTTTCGACCCGTTTAGGTCCCGTTCGGAGTCTGTTTTCTGCGTTTTGAGTTGCGTTCTTTCCGGAATAGAATCCTCTACCCATTTACAGTAATTGTATACCATTCTGAAAAGCTCCTTGTGTTTGATCCTTATATTAGGACCCCGTTCCATTGTGGTCTTGGGGATTGCGGAGGCGCGCGGGATTTCCGACCACGCCCCCAGTACTCCCGTTGTAGCTGGTAGAGTGGCTTTTAAATTACTTAATCAAATTTGTTACAATTGTGGAACAATTAATAGAGTCTAGGGCATTGCATGAACCCTATGATTGAGAATCTAGATTGAATGATAGATCCTAGGGTACGGCATGAATCCTAGGACTGGAAAACTAGTGATATGTATATAAATATTGCAGTCTTGGAAAAGTGGAAAGGAAATAATAGCTGCCTGTAAATTGATTTAACCGCTGCCTGTTATGAATGAATAAACATGATTGAGAACATGGGTTATATGAACGTAAAACTGGAACGGTGAAACCAAAATGTGCTGAGTTAAAAGAGCTGGAACCCTACAGGGAATTAGGAGTAGAACTCCTGGAAAGAGAATGGATGGAACTGAGAAAGAAAGACGTGGAAGTGTGTTGTCTCTGGGGTACGTGGTACCAACGAGAGCACACCCTACCTCTTAGTATAGAGGGGAGCTTGCCGCCCTCAGGTTGAGACCGGGGTGGGTTTGGCCACTGTACACCGACTTGCTGGCCCTCGCATACGCAGTACCGAGGAGAGCTACTAGTGTAGGGAGAGCACTAGCTACCCCACGGGTCCCGGGGTTCTGCTAGCCTCCTACACCGACTTGTTAGGCCCACTGGGCAAACCAGGGTAGTCAGGCGAGGATGCGCGGACTGTGGAGGGGTTGGACCCCTGTTACTAAGAGGACTCTACCCTATACTAGTTCCGTGCTGTGTTTTGAGTGCACCCATTAATGGAAACGACTGACCGCGTGCCAGTGCAGGGTAGCTACCCGTGCACTTATCGCGCGTGCCGTAGTCACCGTTACGTCTGTCAGCGACCTTGGGGTGGTTGACTGGGGGGTAGGACCACCACGGGGGACTCTCCCGACCAGGAGAGCACCACGTGTTACTTCTACTTTTTGGAAAAGACTGCAATCAAGATCGCTCTTACGAGGAGCATTCGAGATCAAGTGAAGGATCTGAGAAATAAATAAATCGTAAAATAATAGAAAGACGTAAATAAAGGATGTAAACATACAACATCCACTGTACACTCTACTGCTTCTTTAGTTTTTAGTTGCCACTCTACTCAGCGTTTCGCTGACGTGTTACACTCGTTACTTTTCAGGACCAGGTGTTGAGCAGCCAGGGTCAGCGGCTGCAGAGGACGCTGGGCCGAGCAGGGTCCAGTAGAGTTACCGCAGTTCTTTTTGTACCCCTTTTGTTCCATTGTAGTGAGTAGTTCTTGTTACTCTCTGTACTTTTTTACTTGTAGCTTCATGTTTTGTTATAATTGTTGTTCTACTGTTGTGGTGGTATATACTGTAGCAGTTCCTTTTCTTACTGCTGTATTTTGTTACTGTTAGTTATATTCATGCTGAATGTGGTTTATTTTACTGCTCTTTTGGTTACTTCCTCGTTGGACGACTAGGTCTTGAGATTAGTCGAGTCGGTCCGGTTCTCGTGTCTTGTAGGGACTCGGGAATCGGGTCGTTACAAACATCTACCGCACAGGCAACTGCACAAGCAGGTGCTTCCTGTAGCAACTAGCTCTGCTACAACACCCCCAAACGGTTTGTGCAATACTTGCCACAACACACGTAGTAGAACAAGCAACATATCGACATAGGAGCATGAGTCCTAGCACACCGAGGCAATCCATCTTCTGCACTCCGCCATGAACGCATACGTCACCGCATATGTATTCCCCCAACCACTTGTTCCAATTGGAGCAGCACTTATCGTGGCACGAACGTCAGGGCAGGAGCACCAGCCTCAGCACACTGGGGCAGACCACGTCTGTCCTCGATCACGTGCTCCAGGACAAGCACTCCATTGATGGGCGTACGGTAAGATCGCCTCATATATCTTTCTGTGCCTTTGGTCTCAGATCCATTGGGGTTTCGGGGAATTTCAATTGGTCATAGTTGGAAAAAGGTGGCTCTTTTTTGTTGGGAAAGTTTGTTTCTTCAAGGAGGGATTGGGAGATGCGGTGAGGTGAGTTGGAAAGGTTTGCTTTTTGGTTTTGCTTCCTTGTTGGATTTGATTCGGTTTTGGTCGAAAACGGGGTTGGGGTATTTGGGAATTTGGTGTAATTATTGTGATTTGTAGTGGTTGTGTGGCGATTTGGGTGTGGAAACATAAGTTGGTTGGTGTTGTTGTCTCTGAGTTCAATTTCTTGTTTGAAAGATACGATTTCTTACTGTCTCTTTTTTTGTTACAGAAGGAGGATTTGGTTTTTGAGTGCTAGTAGGGGGCCTTTTTGTTGTGAAAAAGGTAGGTTTTTGATTTTTTATTATGTGAAATTTTGGATTGCGATTTATTTTCCTCGAAAGCAGAATTAGGTGATAATAGAATTTGTTATAATTATTGTATGTTACGTCAATGGTATTAGGTTTTGTTTGTGGAAACAAAAGTGTGGTTCTAGTGAGTAGTATTGTTGACTTTGGATCTATCTTTTTAGAGAAATTCTTAATTATTTGGTTAGAAAATGGAGCTTGCTTATGACTGAGTTAGATGAGTGTAAACTTTCCTTAAAAATGTCTGATTGTAGTAGTCAATGATTCTTTATATTTGCTTAGGTGTGAAATAATCACAAGTCAATGTGTGCTTGTCTTTTTGTTTTACATTATTATTTTTCTTTTTGAATATTTTTTGGAGCATCATTTATGTCAAGTTTTTCATGTTAAATATTATATTATGAATTTTGTGTGCAAACGGAATTTTTTTTTCCATTTGTTTCTGCTTTGTGTGTTATGCATTGTGCTCTCACATTTGTCCGTTCATTATTTCAACTTCCGTCAAATATTCTTCAAACATTGGGTGATTTATTCATGGTGATTGATGCTTTAGTGCTGCTTCTTTATCGGTATCTACAGGATGGTCCATTAGGTAGTCATGTGGACTATATGGTAGGTGGTGGTTTGGTGGTACTATAGGATGATAGCTATGAATCGTGATGATGGTGCTCAATGGGGTCAAAAGGTGCTGATATTGGTCCACAATGCCTTCACACATGCAGACGAATGAAGCAAGTCAAAGTGAGGTCATTGCATAACAACCTGATCGTTGACAACTACTCTTTTGGTAGAGCAAGTTTGCGAAACAAATGTGTGTGCTAGAGGTGTGAAACTATTATTTGGTCAGTGTCATGGATTGTGATGGTGAAGATGGTTGTGTTGACCGTGAGGTCAAGATGATGGTGGTCAGTGCTTTGTGTGGTCGATGTTGGTAACGGGCACTTTTGTTTTTTGGAGTTCAAAAACCTATTTCGAGGTATACATGTAGGAAATTATCCTGTATTTTGAAATTCGTGGTCACATTCAATTAAACAAGCTATGTAATTAATTTTGTGAACTCTAGAATACAATGTATGGTAGTATTTCTTTGTTTGGTCATGAACCTTCGTCATGTGATGTTATTGGTGTTGTAATTTGAGATCTTTTCGGTGCTCTCCAAGTTTCACCGGTGACATTATTATTTTATTCGTATTTTGTTCTTTAATTTTTTTTTGGTGAAAGTCCGTATTACCATAAATCATAGTCATTGTTTCTCTAATCCTAATCCTCTTATGTGTGTGTGCTGTTACTTGTCATCATTATATTGCTGTCTCAATTAACATGTGGGCCATATATTACAAACTTCATTATAAATGGATAAATTAATGTACAAAAGGTTATGATTTCAAGATTAGCACGTGGGCAAGGAGCGTGGTCCCAACAAGTTTTATGGGTTGCATCTAAACTTGACTCTTTTTTTTTCATGGCATGAGCTTCCTTTTGTTATGTTCATTGGATATCAATCATGTATCCCTTTTGGTAGTTCTTCTTGGCTGCTTTTGTTAGATTTGTGATATGAGCAACTTTCGTTAACTACTTGGTGATATCAATGTGTGCGTTAATGTGAGCTATGCTTACACTTCTGGTATACAAGAGTGGTTTCAGTTCAAGAGAGAATTAATAGCATTTTCGCTCAAGCTACTACCTAACTTACAGCTTCAAATCTTATTACATCTCTAAGTACAATGAGCTACAATTGCATACCATAATGTTAATTCAAATAACATTTCAATGATATCTTACATTACAATTTACGACAACCATGCTTCATAAATGTGCGTTGAACAAAAGTTGCCACCAAAATAGATTATATATTTGGATTTAATATAATTATTTTTTTCATCAATTTATGTGCTCAACATAGATATCACAACATAATATTCGATTTAATTATTTGTTTGATTCTGAACATTACTTCTCATATATTGTCTTTAGCTAGCCAATTTATCGCATATAACATGATGAGTGACCTATAAAGGAAATAGCATATATCAAAATCCGTTGATAACATTGTGCTGACTTTATGAAATCAAATTTTTACTATATAATTCTCCTTGTACATTCAACTCTTTTTCTATAAGAAATAATCAAATATTGAAAATCCTATTCTAGAAATCGATATGTGTTGCCGAAATACTTCTTGGTATTCATGTAAACAATGTACGGTCCATTATGAAATGTTTTGTGCATTATCATTATTTGTAGTGACTCTACTATATTATTATGAAATGTTTTGTGCAGTATACGGAAAGAATGTGCTATGCTTCATAATTTTTTCACGATGCTTACTAAATATCATATTTTTAAGACACTTCCCATCTATTCCTATATCACATTCTTCTAATCTATAAACAGGTTGTGATTAGATTAATGTGTTGTCACAATTAAACAACATGAGCTTCTTTGTGCAAAAAACAACATAAGGCCCTACTGAAGCAACATGAGCTTTGTTGTGAAAAAATCAACATGGCATTAATGTGTTGTGACTACAAAAAATCATACGTAAATTATACAAGTTTGCATGCTCAAAGTAATTAATCTTTAATAAGTGACCCTATTGAAACTAATTATGAAAACTATTAATCCTTCAACCAACTTTAATGCACACATCGTCAAATTAGACTAGCAATTCTAGATTGCTTACATATCCCATTAAATTTACCCTATAAGCTCAAATACTATATAATACACATTCCATTGATGTTGTGTGCACTAAGATGTGCCCAATTGGTTTATGCATATCTTGAAATATGACGTGAATAACTAGTTCATGCAAACGCATATTTTGAATGTATCGATATCCAAAGAAATTAGTAACATAGTAAAGAAATGAAGTTTGCTAACGTAAACTAAGCTTTAATAATTTACAAATATCCAAAAATCATATCATGCACTTTGACCATTATATGACTTGCAACTTGTCTAGACAACATAGTCCCACATGTTTAGAACTACATAACCTATCACCATAAAACAACAGAGCTGAAGCTCATCATATCATACTCCCTTTTATTGTGTGATTCAAATTTCCACACTACATAGAGTCCACGCCAGCCCTTTTCATCCTCGAGGGTTGCCTCGGTGACATGATTCAAAATGGAAACTTCATAAAAATGGGATATGAGAGAAATACAAAGATTATACATATGCACGTACAAATACAAAGCATATGAAGTAGCACATGCACCCATCTCGCACGAGCCTCTAAGACCACAACGAAGGGAA
Source organism: Thalassia testudinum (assembly GCA_037157565.1). Taxonomy (NCBI): domain Eukaryota; kingdom Viridiplantae; phylum Streptophyta; class Magnoliopsida; order Alismatales; family Hydrocharitaceae; genus Thalassia; species Thalassia testudinum. Next base: position 44,946,943 of record JAZHRO010000030.1, read on the forward strand.
CTACAAACGAATACAAAAAGTGTACATACACAGGGAGCAGCACACTAACAAGCACACACCCATTGTGTGTTTTCAGAGCTCCTCGTGAGAGCACCATCATGGATGTGCTTTACAAAATGCAAAACAACACAACGATGTGCCCAGGTCACAACATCGTCATAGTTCACAGCACTGCTACAGGGACGTCCATCCCCTCCCAGTGTTCGTCTGCCCGAGTGAGTTCTGAGGAAAGGAGATGATCCTTTGTTAGGCGGAGGGGCAAGAGTCTTGCAGTCGCTAGTACTCGCTCCAACATATGAAGATTGGCAAGGGATAGAGATGAACCTCCTTGGACCCCAGCACAAGTTGAGGCACGCGTTCAAACAGCACAAGTTGAGGCACACGTCCAAGCTCAATCCTTAGCAGCAGCAATCCTCAATAGCTCACTCTGTGCATACGTTGCCCTCCTTTAGAAGAAAATAACGTCGAAAACGCATACGCTTTCAAAAATACAACCCATGCCCACCCACTCCAATTTCAAAAATACAACACATGCCCCTTGGGAATGTAATATGCGTCAATTAGGTCGTTGAAAAAGGCTTCGATTTTTCATATTTCTTTTGGAAGGGTTGATATCTGAGAAGAATAAAAAGACTGCGACTAAGAATTATTTTCGAAATCTAGGGATTTATTTTAAAAATAATTAGTTTTTAACTCGCGTGCATTGCAGGAGTTTAAAAAGTAAATTTAATCACTTTAGGGTATAAAATTTAATCATATGAAAGTTATATATGATACTAATATATCTTGAGTTTTAATTAGTGTAAAATAAATATATCATACATTATAAAATATATTATCCGATTTATTTTGATTTTTGACCTATGAAAAGAAAATATTGATCGGAAATCAAAATATACCACATATTTCAAAATGTATTACTCGATACATTTTGATTTCTAATTGTTCTCTTAAATTGGATTTATACTATCTGATTTTGTATATGTATTATTTCATATTCTTATAGAAACATACTTAATATTGATCTCAAATGAAAGAACACAAGATGTGGAGGTCGATGGTAAAGATGAAATTTGAAACAAAGGTACATGCTAAACAGTATGCAAGAAAAATACAATAAGATAAAAATAATAAAAAAGAAGAGAGAGTGGAATGGAGAGAGTGAGCTACTGTTATCACCGTAGTAAATCATAAAAAAATAATAATGATGCTACAGTTCATCACATATTGTTTTTCTAATAAAATAATATAAGATGAAAAAGTTAATGGTAAAGATAAAATTTATAATGGATATATGTGTTAAACAGTGTTAAAAAAATTAAAAAAATAAAAAATAAGAGAGAAAATAGATGTAAGGGAGAGAAAAATGGACTATAATCAAGCCTAACAAAATATAATAATAATGAAAAAATTGAATCACATACTATTTAACAATGAGGTCTCATCACCTCCATTTTCCTTATATTTTCCTTACACAGAATTATCGCCTTTCCTTTCTCATCTCTCCCATGCCTCTTACATAGGATATGTATTCCTCCTTTTTTTGGGGGGGTTTTTACATATATTTTCCTATAAACTTTTAATAAGATGTATATACCCTTATATTTTTGATATTGACATATATACCCCCAAAAAGTTGCTAACTTAGGTATGTCATGCCCCTCGATTATGTTCCATCAGATAGAGCCGTTAACAACACTGTTAGTGAAATGTTGAAAATGACAGATATACCACTGTGACAGTAGCCATTGGAGGAGAGTTTGAAATGGGTCTCCAATGACTATTTCATGTTGGAAACCTATTTAATGGTGCCTATAGCAAGTCTTTGAATGAAAAAAAATATGAAAGAAATTTGAAAGGCCTTTATTCAAATTTTTGAGAGTACAAAGTGTCTACATCTCAACAAATACGTGAACATGATGAAGGTTTATAGAAGGCTTAGTTATAAATATTTTCTTCTTTTACTTAGAATTTACAATGCTTACATAAATTTTTTGTGTAATACAAACTACAGACTTCATGGATTCTTCATCTCAAGGATCATCGAAAGGTCCACATGTTAGGTGTTGCTGCCATCTTCCAGTTGCAGTAAGGATGTCCAATAAACCATGGAGTAAAGGGCAACAATTCTATACATGCAAATCTAGAAGCTGCAATTACTTTGATTAGGTAGATCATGTTTTTAACCTTCCAAATTGCACTAAAAATATACATGTGAAGGGATGAGAAATAGGAATGGGAATTAAAGAATTTGCTTGTGATTAATGAGCTCAAGATTACATGTATACAATTAGTTGTGTTGTGATGAGAGCTTCATCATGAACCCTAACTAGCACAATTTGATCTAAATAAGTGTGCAAAAGCTCCTACAAGACCTAAGGAAAAGCCTAACTCAGAGAATTCTAAATTTAAGAATAAAATAATTTATAAGAGGTAAAACTGTAATTTTACCAATGCAGTATACAATCAGGGTGTCTAAGGGTCTGAATACAGGTCAAATGGGCTTAATAAGAAAGAAAGTATGATAACCTAATCCGAAAAGGGTTATAGTAACTTCTAGGAATTAAATGACATCCTGTAACTCTGAAAACAAACCCGCTTCAATTCACAACATTCCTGGCAAGATAAAAGTCAAATAAACCCTCTAAAAATCATGGAAAAACATCTTCTAGGGTTTAGAACATTCAATTTGACCAGTAGAACCTGTTTTGACCTAAATTGAGAACCATACCCAAATTTTGACCTAACTTGGGTTTTTATGCAAACTGACTGGTCAAACGTGGTCAAACCTAAAATCAAATTACACCATTGAATTCCTTAAGACCAAATTAGGTTGGTACAAAATTTTTGGCCTAAGAGAAGATTATTTTGACCGACTTTACAAATTGGTCATCTTGAATTACTTTTTGAACCCTTGCATTTAGTCCCCCATCTTCTCTTTCGTTCTTTGCAGAATGGCCCCTCTGCCACCCCACACAGGCGCCCATGCCTCCGGCTACCTTGCGCGGAGGATGACGCCGCGCAAGGTATGGGGGCCGCTCTCAGGAACGAAAGGGGGTTCCCTGCGTCATTCTCTTTCGCAGGGACCCTCCCCTTTGACCTGCAGCTACCCATGCCTCTCGTGCGAACGCACGAAAGGAATGGGTCTGCTTTCCGGCCATTCTCCGGCGTGCTCTCCACAATCTATCCTCGAGAATCTCCTCCTGCCAGCTGCTATAAAAAGAACGGCAGGGCTCTCCGATCAGGGTAAGCATGATTTGGCCGAGGATTCCCCCCAACTTCGTCTCCTCCTCCCACAGTCAAACACTGTAGGCTCCGGTGGCCCTTCCTCCTCCTTTCGTCGCTCTGCTGCCATACCTGCAGCAAAGCTCACTCCGCCTCATCTTCCCGCGCCAGGCCACACCAGCTAGCACCTTCCCGACCTCTTCCTCGTCGCCATTACCCCCCTCTAGGCACCTTCGTCTCCGGCGTCGGCAGGCATGCGCCGAGAGCCTCCTTCCCCCCTTTCGTCAGTTAAATAGGTCCAACTCTTCCCCTTACTCTCCTCTTAATTTCCCCCTCTTCAATTGTCACTTTCAACCCCTCGACTGCCACTACCACCACCATCTGCTCCACCTCCGGCCACCAACTTCGGCGAGGCCGCTCTACCTCCACAGGCCATCCCACGCCTCGCCGACAAGCCCACAAGCTTCCCCTCTCTCCACTATACACTCCCCCCCACTCACACCACCACTCCACACACCTAGAACATCCCCCAAACACACCCACTCTTATGCACACAGTGTGCCCTAGGCACGCACATTCCGGCCTCCCCACACCACGCCGACCCTCGCACCGCCTTCACCACGCTCTGATGAAGTTCCCTGAGCTTTTTGACGTGGCCGCGAGGCCATTTTAGTGTTTTCAGGTCACACCCCCTCGCCGCCATTGATGACAAGCTTGGAACCAGCTCGCAAGCTGCTCCAAGCTGCTCCAACTCCAGGCGCAAGCCCCAGGCGACGCGGAAGACTTCCGAAAGTGTGCCCAGGTCTTCAATTGGGGTCGCAAGCCTCAGCTGCTACCCCAATCGCTCGAAGCTTCCTGCCTGCAGGTGCGCGAAGCAGCAGGTGGGACTTTAGTCCCACCTCGGAAGTGTATGGGCGCACGCCCACACATAAGTTGAAAAAGTGTTATACGCTGGTTGCCTCCGATAACACTGGGGTGAGGTCCCTCACCTATTCACCGGGTCTCGTCCGCAGCACTGCCCACGCGGATCTAACCCGCGACCTAATTACCCCTCACTCCTGTGCACTCCTCGCGCACCACACACGCCGGTGCGCCTAGACCCGGACACGCGACTAGACCCGATTACCCAACTCTGGGAGAGCGTACACAAGAGAGATTCAGAGAGAGAGAGGGACGCGGGAAAGGGTAGGGGTAGGGTTTTGCGCTGGTGTGTGTGCAGGGAACAGGTAGGGAAGAAGAAGAAGAAGGGCGGCAAGGACTTCGCTGCAAAGAAGCAACAGCGGAGAAAAAGAAGAAGGAAGAAGAAAGGAGCTGAAATGCCATACTAGTATGAAATGTAAACCACATACATATACATTTGCCATACTGCCATACTGATAAAGCACATACTGAAACCTCATACTAATATGAAACAAAATGTAAAGAATGGAACATACTGACATACTGTCATACTGCAAACCACATACTGACATTTCACTAATAAACCTCATACTGACATACTGCCAAATATCCAAAGCTGCTAGTTAAGTCATAGATGGAACATATAAGAGTTTCAAAGCTAAACTATGAAAATGATAATATGAAATCATTGTTTAACAAAAACACTTTGTAAGTTAGACTATCAAAATAACAATATTAGTTTCTTCATGTTGGCTGTGCTTTGTTGATATATCCAATATATCATCTACAAAATCATATCAAACCTGCATCCAATAATAATCAAAATATTAGATGTGATCAGTAATATTACATTTTAGACTATGATAATATGGTCTATAGTACATTACCTTTGTAGAGTGTTAAGACCCGCGCTGCTTGAGCCTTTTAAGACGTCTGGACTGTGGGCCAGACGTCTGGACACCTTCCCAGACATCTGGAAATCAAAAATTTTGAGTATGAGCTCGCGTCTGCGCACGGGCTGCGCGTAGACAGTACTCTTGTTTTCCTTCCCTTCTTCTCACTCTCCCCTCCTCCAGCAAACCCTAACCCCATCCTTATAAAACCCCTTCCCCCTCTCTCGTTCTCCCCACACTAGCCACCTTCCTCTCTTCTTCCCCAACGCAAGCGAGAGCGTCGTAGAGGAGCGATGTGAGAAGGAGAGGAGGAGGTGAGCTCGCGAGCTAGCGTGGGACCTCACCAGTGAGCGCACGGTCGGAATGGCACGTGCGCGAGGAGGAGTGCGTCAGGGAGTCCTCCCCGACATTGCTGCAATCGGAGCTGCAGACGAGGAGGGGTGAGGCGCGACCACGCGCGATGCGAGAGACGGAAGCAGGTTCTGGTTCTGGGTTTTTCCCAGAATCAGATGTCTGGAGTGACGTCCAGATGATGGTGCAGACGTCTAGAGGCGGTTCTAGACGTCTGAGGAGAGAGTTTCGCAAAGATACGTTCCCTTTGCGGATACGGCCATGCAGGCCACTCCGTAGGAACACTTTGCATGCCTTTTTTGAGAAGATTTGGTGGTTGTGTGCAGGATTTGCTTCGGGAAGGTGCGGGACACGTCCTCCCACGCATTTCAGATGTCTGGGGAGCTTACCAAACGACTGGAAGCACTTACAGACTTTCGGAGAGGTGGTCAAACATCTGGAGTTGGGTCCAGATGGTCCAAAAGAGTTCCTGGACGTCTGAGGATTGGCGCAGAGCTTAAGGCATGATATTGGACACTTTTAAGATGTCTGGAAGTTGTTTCAGACGTTTGATTTGAGTCAGAAACCCTATTTTTTGACCCGTTTAGGGTCCGTTTTACGCAAATAAGATACCGATGTGTTCCTTGTGAGTTCCTCTACTTAATAGAAGGTTTTCTATACTATTTTGAATGTTCCTTTGTGATTGTTCCTTGTTATAGGACTTCGTTCCGTTGTGGGTTTTGGGCTTACTAAGGCACGTGAGCCTGCCGTTCAAGCCCCCAATACTCCTGGGTTTACTGGTAGAGTGGCTTCCCCTAATTTAATTACAAACCTGAATGCATGTGTGGAATGAATGATTAGAATCTAGGATATGGCATGAATCCTAGGATGAGAAATACTGGAAATGTCTGTATTGGATGATTGAGTTGCAGTCTTGAATGAGTAGATAGAAATGACAACAACTACCTGTAAATGAATAACAGCTGCCTGTGAAATATGAAGTACTTTTGCTAGATAACTGTTGCATGTAATTTTCCTGTTGTATACGTTAAATGACATAATACGAGCTGCATGTACATAATTTGAGAATGGTAATGTGAATGATGGAAATACGAGCTACCTGTATATAACCTGAGTATGGAAATGTGAACGATAGCAATACAAGCTGCATGTGTATAACTTGAGAATGGAAATAGAAATGATGAAACCTGGTATGGCATGGCATGAGGAAATGAGCATGAACCTTGCGGGGAATTAGGAGTAGAGCTCCTGGAAATATATGGAATGGATCCGGAAATGTGAGTGGGGAAGTGAGCTGGCCCTTGAGTACGTAGTATGAAGGAGAGCGACTGTCCCCTGTTTAGTGTAAAGCGGAGCTAGCCGCCCTTGGGTTGGGACCCGGGGTTAGGATTTGCTACTCTGTACCGACTTCTTGGCTCTCGCGTACATGATACTAGGGAGAGCTACTAGTGTAGGGAGAGAGCTAGCCACCCTACACCGACTTGTTAGGCCCACTGGACAAATCAGGGTAGTCAGAGAAGGGTGTGCGGACTGTGGAGGGGTGAGACCCCTGTTTGCTTCTTAAGGGCTAGACCCCTGTTACTGAGAGGGCTAGGCCCTATACTGTTCCGCGCTGTACTTTGGGCTCACCCGTTAGCGGAAACGACTGACTACGTGCCAGTGCGGGGTAGCTACCCGTGCGCTTATTGCACGTGCCGTAGTTACCTAGTAACGCTATTTTGTGTTTCGTCTTTATAGTTTAAGTACAGTCGTTATAGTATAAGACAACACAGCTACCAGATTACTATTACAAATTTTTTACTCAGAACAAGGTTTTCCCGAGGTCGAACTCAGGGAGCAACTATGCTTCTAGAAGTCTAATTAAGTTCTCTATTATGTTACAAAAAATAAGAGAGAGAGAGGGAGATCTTGGCTTCTTCTTCTTCTCTTTCTCTTTTCTTCTTCTTCTTCTTCTTCTTCTTCTTCCTTGATCGTTTCTCTTCTTCTTCTTTCTTTCTTTGTTCTTTCTGTAGGTTCCCTACTTGGAGGGGGTGAGATTAGCGTAACGTAAAAAATGCGGAATTGAAATATAAAGCAATCTCACAAAAATCAATCGCACAAGGTACACAAAGAATTTTTAGGTGGAAACCCAAACCGGGTGAAAACCACCAGATTTTCCGATCAACCTAGTTGATCAAATCCACTAACCGAATCACTTTAAAACGAGGGTGATTCAACCTCAGTACAACCACGCTACAAGTACGAGGGTAGCGTTCCTCAACCCCTTCTCTCCACGAGAAGGATTTTGTCCCACGAAGGAGACGGGAATTCGCAAAGCGAATACCCAACCAAAAGACAAAGGTAAAATAAACAACAAACCTATAGAGCCAACAAAGTAATAAACCTAAGCTTCTATAGGATTTAGGAAACTCCCCTTTGCTAGGAGTGCGTCGACGATGACGCGGTGCGTGAGCCACGCGACGGCGCAACTTCGCTCTCGTGGACAACGGCGGGAGAGCGGGTGCACAACAGCTTGATGCTCTCAAGAGAATGGTGCTTGAGCTTGGAGAGCAAGAGCTAGCTAGGACACAAGAGAGTGGAAAGTGTAATACAAATTGTTTCTTGTGTATCTTGGTCTTTCTAGGTCTGTGTCTTGTGTTACAAGGGTTCCCCTCTATTTATAGAGGCCTTAGGAAGGCTTTGGAAGGCTTAGAAAGGGTTCTATAGCCGTTGGGAACAAAGTCCAAGTGAATCAGCCCGAAATCAGGAACAATCATTGTTCTGACAGGCTTATCAGACGTCTAATTCTAGCATCAGACGTCTGGAAGTTCACTATAAGACGTCTGATTCAAATGTCAGACGTCTGATTTTGGGCGGGTCTCTCCCTGACTTGGATCAGATCTAAACAGGGTTTTTGTGCAAGTCCATCAGACGACATGCAGGACGTATGGCACTATGTCTGGACGTCTGGAAACCTACTTTTACTGTGGGAATTGATTTCCAAATGTTGCAACGGCTAGAAAATCTCTGAGAAGAGATTTTGGGTCAGCCGAGGCAAAACGGTCATTTATCAGACGTCTGGAAAGGCCTAAGGACGTCTGATAAGGCTCTAACGGTCATATTCTTGAGTGTCTGCTAAGCCAGCCAACGGTCCACTAATTGGACGTCTGGCAAATCCATCAGACGTCTTCTAAGACGTCTGGTATAAGGTCTGGACGTCTGATTTCATCAGACAGAACTACTATGTCCAGCCTAACAGTTATCAGACGTCTGAAACAACAGTCAGACGTCTTAAAACCCTTTATCAGACGTCTGATTTGGGAATTAGACGTCTGGAAAGTCTGTTTGAACCCTATATTGATTTTATAAGTATTCTACAGAAAACCTAAGTATCCTAGGGTTGTGCCGGTGTTCCTAGGACTACTGTTAGGGTTCTTTGAGGCTCTTTAACATAATTTCTAAGGAAAATAAAGAGCAAGAAAAATAAAGATAAAAGTACATGAAAGGATTAAAAAGAATCTATCCTATTCTTCTTGTCTTCTATCTTCAATCTGTCGCTCCTCGCGAACCTCCTCTGTTTTCCGTCAAGCTCCTCCAATCCGTCCTGGATGCGAGCTCGAACTCCGTCTAAACACGTCCACATTTGCAATTGACCTGAAATCTAGGACTCAAATTGCAAATGTTAAATAACACGTGTTTTGTTATCATCAAAACAAATGATCGTGGTGCTCTAGCACCAACACTTTCTTCTTTCCTCTTTGTTCTTCTTCTATTCTTTCTTTCTTTCTAGCGGTGATGTCTTCTTCCTTCTTCTTCTTCTTCTTTCCTCTTTCCTTGGCCTCTTCTTCTGTTCTTCTTTTCTTTAGCCGACAGCTGTGGTGATCTTCTTCTTCTTTCTCTTCTTTTCCTTCCTGCCTTCTGCGACTATGGGGATTCTGACGTCTGATATTGTGTTCAGACGACTTATCTGTAGCTCTGCTACAGTTCTTTTCTTCTTCCTTTCTTCTTCTTCTTCTTCTGTTTCCCTCGTTCACTTCTTCTTCTTTAGCGGCCCTGAGCGGCTAAGGCTTCGGCCGCCTCTCTTCTTCTTCTTTTCCTTCTTGACTTCTTCTTCTTTCTTCCTGCATGCTCACACAAGGGTCAGAGCAAAACCTACCCCTACCCTTCCCCACGTCTCTCTCTTTCTCAAATTTCTCTCTTAGGACCGCTCTCCCAGAGCCGGGTAATCGAGTGCGGGTATCGCGCCCGGGACTAGGCCCACCGGCGTGCGGTGGTAGACGAGGAGTGCTCGATTTGGGTAATCGGATCCTGCCCAGACCCGCGGGCGAGGGCAAGCGAGCTCGTGGCGCGCAGCGTGCGGGAGAGGGACCTGACCCTTGTGTTCGAAGGCGATCAGCCTTAGGCAACTTTTCAATTTAAGTGCGGACGCTTGGCCACGCACTTTCGAGGTGGGACTAAAGTCCCACCTCCCAGATTGGCGCTCGTAGGCGAGCTACCTGCTGCCAATTGAGGCAACCCGCGAGGTCTTCGCCCCAGCTGCAGACCTGGGTGCCTTCGCAGAGACAACCAGCGCGACCTGGGACGCACACCTGGGCTGGAGGACGCCTGCAGCTGCAGGTGAAGCTGCTGCAGCTCGTCGGCAATGGCAGCGAGGGGCGCACACCTGAAATCACAACAACGGCCTCTCGGCCCAGTCAGAATACGCAGGAAGCTTTGCCGGAGTGAGGCGAAGCTTGTGCGGTGGTCAGCGGGGTGCGGGAGTGCGTGAAGAGGCTGACCTAGGTCAAACTGTGGCCGGAGAGGTGGATTTGTTCGAGGGGTGGTCAGGTGGCATTTGGCAATGAATGGAGATGGGGAATCGATAGAGTGGAGTGTAAGGGAGCTTGTGGGATGGTCAGCGAGGTGCGAGAGTGTCTGTGGTCGTGAGATGGTCTCGCTGGAGGGGGTGATCGGAGGTGGAGAGGGTGGTCTGGACAGTGGCGATCGGGTGGTCGAAAGGGCGGTTTAAAAGGGGGGAAATGCTTGGGAAATAGAGAGGAAGCTATCTACCTAAGTATTCGACGAAGGGGGAGGGCATAGTAGCCGGCTTGTATCTGCCGGAGCTGGAGACGAAGATGCCCTGGAGGAGGGTTTCGGCTACAAGGAAACAGGCATAGGGCACTGGCGGGTACAACCCGACACAGACGATGGAGCAAGGCAAACCCTGTTACAGGTAAGGCAGCAGAGCGACGAGGAGGAAGAGGAGGAGTTCGCCGGAAGCTTCGGGCTCTCTGACCGGAGGAGGAAGGGATGAAGAAGGGGGTGATTCTCCATCAAAGGAAGCTTGAAGGAGCCGGCAGGGTCTGCCGGTCCTTATAAAGAGCTTGGCGCGTAGAGAGGGGCGAGGCGCGAAGGGGTCTGCCTCGCCGGAGTATGGCCGGAAGGGACACCCATACCTTCCGCTCGTTCGCAAGGAAGGTATGGTGGTTGACAGAGGGCATGGGCGGGTCCCTGCGACAGAGGACGTCGCAAGGAACCCTGCTTCTGCTTTGTAGGACGGCAGCCCTGCCCTACGCGGCGCCATGCTCCGCGCAAGGTCACCGGAGTATGGCGCTGCGCAGAAGTTGCAGGAGGACTGTTCTGCAAAGAATGATGAAAAGTTGGGGGCCTAAATGTAAGGGTTTCAAAAGATAAGGGTCAAAAAGTAAATGAAGAGGACCAAATTGTAAAGTCGGTCAAGGAGGTCTCTTCTTAGGCTCAAGTTTTTATACAAGACCAATTTGAACCTAAGGATTTTAATGGTGAATTTTAATTCTAGGTTGGACCATGTTTGGCTGGACAATTTACGTAAAAACCTAAATTAAGTTATTAATTGGGCATGGTTCTCTTTTTAGGTCAAAATAGGTTTTTAAGGCCAAATTGAAGGTTCTAAATCCTAGAGAGTATTTTTTTATGAATTTTAGAGGGTTTAGTTGATTTTTATCCTGTCTCTAACCTCGTGAATTGAAGTGGGTGTGTTTTAGGGTTACAAAATGTCATTTAATTCCTGGAAGTTGCTACAACCCTTTTTAGATCAGATCATTCCACTTTCCTTCTTATTAAGCTTGTTTGACTTGTGTTTGGATCCTTAATTACTCTGTTTGCAAACTGCATTGGTGAAATTACAGTTTTACCCCTTATGATTTGTTTTATTCTTAAACTCAGAATTCTCTGAGTTAAGCCTTTCTTTGGGTCATGTAGGAGCTTTTTCTCACATGTTTGGATTAGATTGTGCTAGTTGGGATTTATGATGAGGTTCTCATCATACCCCCATGCCTAGCTTTTGCTAGACCCTTAGCAAAAATTTAAGGTTTCAACCCTTGTTCTAGACCATGAAGTTCTTAATGATTTCACATAAGTGCTTTTTCATTTGAAACCTAGATTAGGTCAAAATGCTAACCAAAGGCCTAAAAGATACTCTAGTACCAACCAAGATCCAGATCTGTCTGGCCTCAGCCTCAGTCCTTAGCAAAGGTTTTTAAGGCCTACAAGAACTAACCTAAAGTTTATTGGACTTTGTGGTTAAAGCACCCGTGCTTGAGATTATTTTTAGCCTTGGCTCAGTTCGCAGTGCGTTTTGTAAGAAAGAGAGGTAGAAGATTTATCTATTTGGAGAGTTTTCTCTCTCTTTTTCTTTTTAATTCTAGCATAGGATTGGCTTTTCAACACGATCTGTATCAGATTCCTTGTCCCCATCATCAATCCTCAAGGGTTCCTGGTAGTCGATGCTTCGAAATAGCACCGCCCATGGTAACCCCCAGAATCCTGGCTGTTGAGATTTCGATATAATCCCATCCATGGTGTTCCGTGGCCGAATTCAGACCCTGGCAATTGACATTTCGGGATAATGCCATCCATGGAATCTGAACCAGTAGAGTGCTTACATGCCCCCAGTAGGATATGTAAATATCCTAAGAGATAAGCACCGAGGAGATGATATTTTGTTACGCATTTTCGAGGGGAATTTTCCACCTCTTCGTGCTGGGAACTCGTCCAAATCAACTTGTGTTGATCAGTCGCTCCTACTCTAGGTGTCCTTTTTAGAATTTTTACAACGCTTCTGCGTGATTTTGATTTTTATGCTTACTAAACCAGGCTGTGTGTGAGGTTAGGGTACTTAGGTTACTGAGTCTCGTAAACCAAAAGTTAATTAACAAGGCCAAATACTCCCTAAGCCTTGGACCTAACACTCAAGCTTTTCATTTTCCTCAACCTCTTGAGGAATGTCTAGATCTTAATGGGTACTAAGAGTCTATCCAAAAATGCCTAAGGTTCGCGTTCTTACTAATCTCACTGTACACTTTTCATTTCTTTTCCTAAATGAGGTCTAGAACTTAGGTTAATTCTTTAATTTCTTACTAATGACCATCACTTTTTCTTTCATTTTGTGCTCCTTCTTTCCATTTTGTTCCTTTTTCTTCTCCTCCTCCTTTGTAGATTCAAAATTTTCTTTCCTCCTCTCATTTTATTATTCTTTTTAAATTTTTTTTTTTATTTTTATGGTATTTTTGGCATATGTGAATTTTTTTGTTTAAAACCTTTTCTTACAAGTTTTTGCACTTTCATACCCCCCCATGCCTAAAATTTGCAATGTCCTCATTGTAACTTAGGGGGTTTTTATTCAACTTAGTTCATTCCTTAGGACAGATGTTTTGATGAGTGAATGGGTTGGGGTGACTGTTGCGGACAATTTCTAATCTCAGATGCGAGTACCTGAGGTGGAGTCGGTTGTCCTAAAGGGTGAACCTTAAGTACACAAAGGTGTCAGAAAAGATTTTAGGTTTTCAAAGAGAATGACGGGCTGCCTCCCATTGAGCGCTGAGTTTTACGCCATCGGCTGGGCGCAATAAGCTCAGGGAGAATGGAGGGTAGAAGATGATTCAGCCAAATCAGTACAAGTTACATCAATGAACGGTTTGAGTCTCTGACCATTCACGATGAAAGGTTCGGAATCATGGCTGAGCAGACTGATTTCGATGGCTCCATTTCCAAAAACCTGTCAGACAAGGTATGGTCCGACCCACTTGGATCGTAACTTCCCAGGGAAAAGTTTGAGTCGGGCATCAAAGAGTAGGACCTTCTGACTAGGATGAAAGATCTTTCTAGAGATTTGCTTGTCATGGAAGGCTTTAACCCGCTCCTTGTAGATTCGCGAGTTCTCGTATGCATCAAGACGTAGTTTATCGATCTCGCTGATTTGAAGCTTTCTGTGGGTTCCAGCCTTAGAAAGATCTAGATTACAACTCTGTACTGCCCAATAGGCTTTGTGCTCCAGTTCGACCGGAAGGTGACACGCCTTCCCGTACACCAATCTAAAGGGAGACATGCCTAATTGGGTTTTGTGGATGGTCCTATAGGCCCACAAGGCTTCCGGAAGTCGGGACGACCAGTCCTTCCTGTCAGGCCGAACAGTGACCTACAGGATTTTCTTGATCTCCCGATTTGACAGCTCAGCTAGACCATTAGTATGGGGGTGATAAGGAGTTGAGATTCGGTGAGACACCCCGTATTTGGTCATCAGTGACCTGAACTGAGCATTTGTGAAATGGATCCCCCGTCTGAGATGATAGCACGAGGAATCCCGAACCGTGAGAAGATATTGTGATGAATGAATTTGAGAACGATTTTATGATCACAGGTTCGGGTCGGTATGGCTTCGATCCATTTGGACACGTAGTCCACAGCCAGCAGAATGTATTCGAAACCATCCGAAACAGGAAAGGGGTCCATAAAATCAATCCCCCAAACATCAAATATTTCGCATACGAGAATCGGCTGCAAAGGCATCATGTCGTGATGGCTCATGTTGCCCAATGTTTGGCAACGACTGCATGCCTTGCAGTGATTATATGTGTCCTTGAACAGAGTGGGCCAATAAAAGCCACACTGGAGGATTTTTGATGCGATTTTGTACCCAGAGAAATGGCCACCGTATGCCTGGTCATGGTAGAAGGAGAGAATTTTATTGACTTCATCTTCCGGGACATATCTCCGGATGATTTGGTCAGCACCTATGCGGAAGAGGTACGGATCTTCCCAAATGTAATACTTGGCATCAGAGCACAATTTATCTTTTTTGGCCTTCGGCCAATCAAACGGGATCTGATGAGATGCCAAGTAGTTCACTACATTAGCAAGCCATGGAAGTCTAGTACCAACAGTCAGCAGGTGCTCATCAGGGAAATGCTCCTTGATGGGTCCAGAAGGGTAGATGATCTCAGAAGGAAGGCAGGACAAATGGTCAGCTACCACATTTTGTCTTCCCGCCTTGTCGCGAATCTCGAGGTCGAATTCTTACAACAGCAAGATCCATCGGATTAGTCGGGGCTTCGCGTCCTTCTTGGCAAGGAGATGCCTCACAGTCGTGTGATCCGAGTAGATGATGACGTGGGAACCCAGGAGATAAGATCGAAATTTTTCATGGGCAAATACTATGGCTAGCATCTCTTTCTATGTAACTGTATAGTTACGTTGAGCCTCGTCAAGTGTCTTGCTAGCATAGTAGATGACCACGGGTTTTCCATCAGCTTTCTGCCCCAGAACCGCTCCTACAGCGAAATCAGACGCATCGCACATGATCTCAAAAGGTTGAGACCAATCAGGGGATTGTAGGATCGGGGCCTGGGTGACTCGGTCACGGAGGTTCTCAAAGGCTTGAGTGCATTCTTTGGAGATTTCAAAGGGTACATCCTTAGAGAGAAGAGTCGTCAGGGGGTGCGCGATTTTCAAGAAATCAGGAATGAAACGACGGTAAAAATTGACGTGCCCCAAAAAAGAACGGATGTCCCTGATCGAGCTAGGCATAGGAAGGCGAGAGATTAGATCAACCTTGGTTCGATCCACTTGGATGCCTTTCTCAGAAATCAGATGTCCTAGGACGATCCCCTCCGGCACCATAAAATGGCTCTTTTCCCAGGAAAGAACCAAATTAACATCGATGCAGCGCCTGAGTATATGACCCAAGTGCTGGAGGCAATCATCAAATGATGCCTCGAAAATTGAGAAGTCATCCATGAAGACTTCCAAATAATCACCTACCATATCAGAGAATATGGCAAGCATGCATCGCTGAAAAGTCACGGGTGCATAGTAGAGACCGAACGGCATCCTTCGGAATGCATATGTTCCGAAGGGGCAGGTGAACGTGGTCTTCTTTTGGTCCTCAGGATGAATAGCAACTTGGTTATAACCGGAGTACCCGTCAAGAAAGTAGAAGAATCGATTTCCCGCTAATTTCTCGAGAATCTGATCAATGAAAGGTAGTGGGAAATGATCTTCTTCGTGGAGGAATTGAGTCGTTGGTAATCTATGCAGATTCTCCATGAGTTGGCTAATCGGGTAGGTATGACTTCTCCGATTTCAATCGTAATGGTGGTAAGCCCCGCCTTTTTAGGCACAACCTGAATCGGGCTCACCCAACGACTGTCGGAGATCGGGTAGATGATCCCTGCATCTAACCACTTGATGATCTCTTTTTTCACGACCTCCTGCAGATTGGGGTTTAAACGTCTCTGCATCTCACGAGAAGGTCGTGCGCCCTCTTCTGAGTAAATATGATGTGTGCAATAAGAGGGACTTATTCCAGTCAATTCATCGAGAGTCCATCCAATGGCTCTGCGATGTTGCTGGAGAAAGCAATCAGACGGGATTCCTATTCAGGAGTAAGCTTGGAATTTATAATCACAGAAAGGGTATGATTAGAACCCAAAAATATATATTTCAAATGATTGGGAAGGGGTTTCAGTTTAAGGACGGGGTTATCAGCAGCAGCGGGTGGTTCAGGGTAAGTGTGAGGTTCAAGGGTAGGAGTTATGGGTCAGTCTAAATCTGGATTTGACTCCTCTAATTGCAGTTCAAGATCTTTCTGTGGTTGATGAGGTATAATCAGGTCATTCTCAAGATGTGTTTCATCAACCAAAGCCCTAATATCACAAATCTGTTCGATGACACCACAATTGATTCCTTGTTGGGCCTTAAAGATATCAATTTTAAGGGTTTGATTTTCAAATTTCAGCTCTATCTGGCCCTCCTCACAACTGATGTTGGCTCTAGCAGTAGCCAAGAAAGGTCTCCCTAGAATGATCGGTATATTCCTAGGGTTTTCAGGTGCATCCATGTCCACGACTATAAAGTCTACAGGGAAATAGAAGTTCCGCACTCTTACAATAACATCCTCGAGAATCCCTTTAGGTGACTTTATAGATCGATCTGCTAATTATAGTGTCACCTCAGTTTGTTTTAGGTCAGATTCTTCTAGGTGTTTAAGTAAGGATGTGGGTATCAGATTTATGGAAGCACCCAAGTCTAGTAATGTTGTCAAAATTGGGTTTCACCTATTTTGCAGGAAATCAGGGGAGTACCAAGATCTTTTGCCTTGGGTGGGAGTCTGCTTAGGATTACAGAGCTGGCTTGCTCTGACAGTACAATTGGACTCCCACTCTTGGTTCGCGGCTTGCGCTGAGGTGTACACACATTCTTTAAGAATCGTGCGTAAGCCGGTATGTGGCGAATTGCATCCATCAAGGGGATGTTTATTTGGACCTGCTTAAAGAGCTTGACCAGGTCCTCCTCAGGAGCCACGGGCTTGGTTGTCTTCTTTCCCTTGGTCAAGGCCTCGGGAAAAGGAACTTTGGTTGGTTCTTCTAGGATAGGTCCAGGTCTTTGATCTGGGATAGGGATAGGAATGTCCTGGATTTCTGTCCTAGGGTTGGGATTACTACCAGGCTTGGAGTGGTCTGGATAGGGTGGATCTTGGGTTTCCTTACCATGTCGGGTCGTTACAGAATTCAATCCTGCCTGGTTTTGGTTAGGGTTGGATAAGATGAGTTGCTGCTGATAGCCCGCATAAGAAGTGGAAGCCTCCTTCTTATGTGAAGGAACAGAGGGGGCCTGATAAATCATGTGTGCTTGGCCCGGGTTTGGGTTCATAACGCGCTGCTGGGTTGACACATTATTCGGGTTAGGAAGAGGTTGAGAAGGAGTGTGCCCGGTTGGCGAGAATTTGCCAACTGGGCCAGTTGATTTCGAACCTCTGTAAGTTCGTCCTTGTGTTGTTTCTGAATAGCTGCATTCGTTCTTTGAATGTCAGCCAGAGTCTGAAGGATGAGGGACATTTGATCTTGGTTTGGCCCTGATGAATAAGTAGGGTTGGGCCGAGGCTGAGGCGGCTGGTAAGGACGAGGTGGTTGTGGATGGGGCTGAAAGGGTGGTCTTTGGGTTTGGGAATTTCCCGCCCACTGGAAGTTGGGATGGTTCCTCTATCCAGGATTATAGGTGTTCGAGAATGGATCGTTCTGGATGGCGTTGAGGTCCTCACAAGTCTGAGGAACCTCCAAAGAATCAGAGAATGGGGAAGTGGAATTTCCCGGGCTGGTATAGAAGGGATTGGAGGATCCTCCGATCCGAGAATCAGATGGGGGTGGATATGGATCCATCCTGGGAGAAGGTCGGTGGAGAATATTTTACACAGTCTCCCGTGTGGAAGGAGGCTGTGCAAAGGAGCTATGTGTAGAGGTGGCTCGCTGCAAGTGCTGAGTCAGCTCGTCCACCTTCTTCTCGATGATAAAGACCTTGTCCAATCGACTGGTCATCAGTTCCAGGTCGATTGATGCGGACAGGCCCTGCGTCTCGTGTGCTCCCCTAAGGTTCGTCGATGCGTGGGTATTCGTCCTGTCGAATAGTCCCATGGAGTCATTATTGATGGAGTTCTCGCACATGTTTTCGAGAACCTCCCACATGGTGTCCTCATGTTGACCCATGATATTCCCTCCGCAAGTTGCATTGACGAAAGTTGCATTGACGAAAAGCCTAATATCCTCACGGAGTCCCTGGTAAAAGGACTGGACTTGTTCCCATTTGGGAACTCCGTGATGGGGGCACTTTCTCATGAGATCCTGAAAGCGATCTCATGCCTCATGGAGAGGTTCTCCCGTTTGCTGAGTGAAGTAGGTAATCTGATGGCGCAAGGCATTGGTCCGACCAACAGGAAAGAACTTCTTCAAGAACTCGGACTGAAGTTCTTCCCAATTGTTGATCGGCCGGGTCTACGTTTGGTACCAATGAGCGGCCTTGTCCATAAGGGAGAAGGAGAACATCTTCATGAGGAGAATGTCCCGATTTTGTGCATCTGACCCCAAAGTCTAGGCCAGATGCTTTAGTTGTTTGATGTGCTGGGAGGGGTCTTCATAATTAAGCCCATGGAATTTGGGTATGGCATGAATCATATTGGGCTTTAATTCAGAATCAGGTCCTCCAGTCGGGATTCTGACTTGAGGCTCAATAGCCACCGCAGCAGGATTATAATGGTCCCGCATCATGGGACGCTGCAGTGGGTGCACAAAGTTCTGGAAGAGGTCATTGAGGCGCTGGAGCTGGTGCTCCAGATTGTTCTCTTCCTCAACTGGCTGAGCCATTGTGGAAGAAGAAGGTGAGTTGGGTTCGGAGTCGGAGGAGAGGTCGATGTGAAGTGTTGTTTTCTCAAACAAGGGCACTGAGGCTCGGCCTCGAGGAGAGCGAAGTTCTAAAGGAGGTTTCAAGGACCTCCTACCAAACATACACTGTTGGAAGAGATGAGTTTAGCAGGTGCTGGACCCAATCAAGACACCCAAAATGTTGGGTGACTATAGAGGTTCGGAGCAGATGGATCCCTTAATCAGAAGATCAACCACTTGAGAATTACCTGGACAGCCAGAGAGGGTGAGTCTCGCGAAGACCCCGACACGGTAGAGCGTCCCCATGGGTTACAGGGTTTCCCCCACCCGACCTCTCTTGTCACTGAGATTCCAGGTAGACCCGAATGGGGATCTTGACCTCTTAAGTCTACTACTTTTAGTTTAAGATCCGGGTGCTTAGATTTTCACTTGAACTTTAGGCTTTTTGAGTGCAAAGAGTGACCTAAGTTGAAGGTTGGTTGACCCAAGAGGTCAACTTCACCTGCTAGTTCTTTTGAGAGCTTATTAGGTCTTGTCTTTTAGGGTTCAAGTGTTTTTAGAGAGCTAATTGCTTAGGATTTTTTTTGAATAGGTATTTTCAATCAATGGCTTAGGCACACTTCTTTTGGAATTTCTCAATTCTTGATTAAGGAGTGTGTCTCTAAAACCCTAATGTTAAATCCTATGTTGGCTCTACTTGGTCCAGTTAACTCCTTGTTGGGTAATTAAGGCTCAGGCAAGAAGGTGTTAGCCCTTAAATACCCTTAATAGTGTGTGCAGGAATAGTGTTTTGAAAACATGCAGCTATTACTAGGTATGAAAGACAGGTTATACCTATATTGTTTGTTCTTTTTCTTCTTCTTCCTCTTTAGAATTTAGGGGTTAATAGTGAGAGGATAGAAATTACCTATCCTTGGAGTGGTTGTTGTGTGGCTGCTTCTTGATTTTCTTATACCTGCACACAAAAGAGAAAAGAGGTTATTAGAAACTCACAAATAGAGACTTCATAGCTTCTAGAATAGCCGTTGCTCCCCGGCAATGGTGCCAAAAATAGTAACGTTGTTCTGTGTTTCGTCTTTATAGTTTAAGTACAGTCATTATACTATAAGACAACACAGCTACCAGATTACTATTACAAATTTTTTACTCAGAACAAGGTTTACCCGAGGTCGAACTCAGGGAGCAACTATGCTTCTAGAAGTCTAATTAAGTTCTCTATTATGTTACAAAAAATAAGAGAGAGAGAGAGAGGGAGATCTTGGCTTCTTCTTCTTCTCTTTCTCTTTTCTTCTTCTTCTTCTTCCTTGACCGTTTCTCTTCTTCTTCTTTCTTTCTTTGTTCTTTCTTCTTTCCTCTTTGTTCTTCTTCTGTTCTTTCTTTCTTTCTGGCGGTGATGTCTTCTTCCTTCTTCTTTTCTTGGCCTCTTCTTCTGTTCTTCTTTTCTTTAGTCGGCAGCTGTGGTGATCTTCTTCTTCTTTCTCTTCTTTTCCTTCCTGCCTTCTGCGGCTGTGGGGATTCCGACATCTGATACTGTGTTCAGACGACTTATCTGTGGTTCTGCTACAGTTCTTTTCTTCTTCCTTTCTTCTTCTTCTTCTTCTGTTTCTCTCGTTCACTTCTTCTTCAGCTGCCCTGAGCGGCTAAGGCTTCAACCGCCTCTCTTCTTCTTCTTTTCCTTCCTGCCTTCTTCTTCTTTCTTCCTGCATGCTCACACAAGGGTCAGAGAAAAACCTACCCCTACCCTTCCCCGCGCCTCTCTCTTTCTCAGATTTCTCTCTTAGGACCGCTTTCCCAGAGTTGGGTAATTGGGTGCGGGTATCGCGCCCGGGACCAGGCCCACCGACGTGCGGTGGTGGGCGAGGAGTGCGCAATTTGGGTAATCGGATCCTGCCCAGACCTGCGGGGCGTGAGCGCGGGTGAGGGTGAGCGAGCGCTTGGCGCGCAGTGTGCAAGAGAGGGACCTGACCCCTGTGTTCGAAGGCGATCAGCCTTAGGCAACTTTTCAATTTAAGTGCAGGCGCTTGGCCACGCACTTCCGAGGTGGGACTAAAGTCCCACCTCCCAGATTGGCGCCCGCAGGTGAGCTACCTGCTGCCAATTGAGGCAGCCCGCGAGGTCTTCGCCCCAGCTGCAGACCTGGGTGCCTTCGCAGAGACAACCCTGGCGACTTGGGACGCGCACCTGGGCTGGAGGGCGCCTGCAGCTGCAGGTGAAGCTACTGCAGCTCGTCGGCAATGGCGGCGAGGGGCGCACACCTGAAATCACAACAACGGCCTCTCGGCCCAGTCAGAATACGCAGGAAGCTTCGCCGGAGTGAGGCGAAGCTTGTGCGGTGGTCGGTGGGGTGCGAAATGGAGATGGGTTTGTTCGGGGGGTGGTCGGGTGGCGTTTGGCAGTGAATGGAGATGGGGAATCGATAGAGTGGAGTGTAAGGGAGCTTGTGGGATGGTCGGCGAGGTGCGGGAGTGTCTGTGGTCGTGAGATGGTCTCGCCGGAGGGGGTGATCGAAGGTGGAGAGGGTGGTCAAGACAGTGGCGGTCAGGTGGTCGAAAGGGTGGTTTAAAAGGGGGGAAATGCAAGGGAAATAGAGAGGAAGCTATCTACCTAAGTATTCGACGAAGGGGGAGGGTAGAGAAGCTGGCTCGTATCTGCCGGAGCTGGAGACGAAGGTGCCCTGGAGGAGGGTTTCAGCGATGAGGAAACAGGCGGAGGGCGCCGGCGGGTACAGCCTGGCGCGGACGATGGAGCAAGGCAAACCCTGCTGCAGGTAAGGCAGCAGAGCGACGAGGAGGAAGAGGAGGAGTTCGCTGGAAGCTTCGAGCTCTCTGACCGGAGGAGGAAGGGATGAAGAAGGGGGTGATTCTCAGACAAAGGAAGCTTGAAGGAGCCGGCAGGGTCTGCCGGTCCTTATAAAGAGCTTGGCACGCAGAGAGGGGCAAGGCGCGAAGGGGTCTGCCTCTCTAGAGTTTGGCCGGAAGGGACACCCATACCTTCCGCGCGTTCGCACGGAAGGTATGGTGGTCGGCAGAGGGCATGGGCGGGTGATTGCACCTCAAAATACGCCTACAATAATGCCTTCTTATGCTATTTCCTAGCACTAACAATGCACATTAGGATTCCATAGTTGCATTTGTAAAAACACTTGCATTCATGCATTTAATTGAGAGAAGAGAATGAAATAAAGGCCTTACAAATTACATTTTTTCTCAAGTGCCTCCTTGCAAAATCCACCTCTTTTTATTTTTCCACTTGATTTCTATTTCTTTTTCTCCTCGCGGCTGCATGCATGCAGCTTCTCGCGCCTCTCCCTGCTGTCCTTCCCGTTGCTGCATCTTCCCGCAGCCCACTCCCTGCGGCTGCCATTCCAGCGCCCTCTCCCTGTTGCAGCCATGCATGGCCATACTCTCCTCCTCTATAAGAAGTCGCAGCCTCTTCCTTGCTCAAGAACACATGCGGCTGCTGTAGCAAGAAGCGATCCCGCAGGCCACCACCTTCCTCTCCCGTCCTCCCCTCCATGCGCCGGCCCTCCTTCGAGGAGACACCCGACAAGCAGGAGAGCTCACTGTGGTGCACACCACCACAGTGGGACCACCACCGCCCAGCTCTTCAACGAGCCGGTGGGCGTGGTGTTTCTCTTTTTCGTTTTTTTCGTCTTCCCGCCATTGCTGCCGCTTCAAGGTCTGAAGCTTGAAGCAGCAGCAGCAACAGCCAAACGGCGGCGGTAGCAGCCGCAGCAGCACCCCCCGCCTCCTCCGCGACCTTCCCCGCAGGCGCTTAGCCCACCGCGCGCTCCTGCAGAGCCTTCTCCACTCCATCCTTCGCTCTGTCGCCTCTGCCTTCGCGCCTGCAACCAGCCGCTGCGTGCACTGTAGCGGCCGGCCAGGCCCTCTCGCCACCCCCTGCCAGCCTCTGCAACCCTTCGCGCACGACTGCAGACTCCCCGCCGCCCTCTCCGAGTGCGCCGTCGCCCGCTCTCCGTCCTCGCAGCCGGCCTGCAGACGCCTAACCTCCTCTGCGCGAAGACGCGCCTGCAGACGTGGCTTCCAGACGTCTGCCGCCATCTACAGACGACGCGACCTCCAGACGTCTGCCACCTTCTACATACGACTTAACTGGCGACTCCTGCGTCCTCTCTCTCCTGCTCCTGCCTGCTCTCTCCCGCTCTTTCCCTCTCTCTTCTGCGCTCTCTCTCTTCTGCACTCTCTCTCCCGCTCTGTCTCTCTCTCTCTCTTTCACTCACTCACAGCACCCATTACACCGACGCACACACACACCTTCACCAACACTTACACACACCCACACACACATAAAGACTAGTATAAACTTATATATATATACGTATACATATATATAGTAACATATATATACATATATACATATACATACATATATATATATATACTTATACATATACTTATATATATATATACATATATACTTATATACATATATATATATATACATATCTATATACTTATATATATACATATATATATACATATATCTAGATACATATACATATATACATAGCTATATACATATATACCTATACATTTATATACATATAGATATATTTACTTATATACATACATATACATATATTTTCACATTATTTACCATACGCTGTATCGCGGAAATATCTGCACCAGTTGCTGATATTCCCCGATACACACATACAAAAAAGCGTGGACACATTTATCATCCATCCTCCATCCACACTCCACGCGGCACCTAGTTGTGTTGGTTGCGTCTCTCTAGACGACGACCAACTCGACACAGTGCTACACTCCATCGCCACCTCCACCCCCACCCCTTCATATACATAATATATACCTATATATATATTATATTTACGTTATTTTTGTTTTGCTCTCCTGATAATAAAAAGACAAAAATATATATATATAAAAGAGAAAAGATAATCTTTGACTTGCAGGTACCCCGTCTTGCGAATAGCAAGACTTATTTTGGAACTCTGTTTTGGCTAAAAGCCAAGGACACAATTTTGAGAGTGTGCCTCAAGGACAAGGATTACCAGAAAAAATTCTAAATAAGAAAAACACCAAAAACATAATAAACGAACGGAAGAGACGCGTTTTAGGAAAAGCGTAGAAACTCAACTTGAACCCTACTTCCCTGAGTTCGACCCTGGGCTTAAAAGTGACAAGATAAAATCAAGTAGGCCAGGTTAAAAATTTTGTAAAGAGATGGTTAGGTCCGAATTAGGTTAACCACTATACATATTTCAATGATAAAATCATCATATTAACAACCTATCCAGGCCGACCAATCATTCCTTTTTGGCACCGTTGCTGGGGATGTGCGCCTTCAAGTAAGTTTCTATTCAATTCCTGTTAATTTTTCTCTTCTCTCTTCACGGGTATTTTTGTTTTTGGTGTACAGGTGAACCTGGTGAAAGGAGAAGGAAGGCAGACAAAGTCGAAGACGTGAGCAAATCCAAGGTGGGAACGAGAGCGTGAAGACGCTGACACCACATTGGAGCTTCGCACACGTTGCCGAACAAGTAGGTTTTCTTTTCTTAGCAAACTAGGGTTAACTTGCCACCTCAATAATAATAATAAAAAAACTAGAAAAACTTCTTAGGATCTCTTGGGGCAAGTGGATTAAAATTCACTTGTTTGATTGGTTGTTTTCACTCCTACCACCCCGGGATTTCCCGCCATACTTTGCATAGCGAAAATCCGAGAATCTTGATTCTTGAATTTTTCGTCGTAGGAAGTATTCTTTGAGACAAATAAAAAAATTGATTGCATCCCTCTTTTGCCTCACCATCTTTAATTCGGGATCATATTTTTTTGGTGGGGAGACTTGGAATTGAGTTAATTCCAACCCCACCACGACTTTTCAACTTGCCTGAGATTCGATCCCGAATACTTCAACCCCAACAATTTGATTTTCTCTATCTTTTGGTAGAAGCCTTGTGTGTGGAAATCATTTCTGGTCATTAGGAGCACTTGAATTGAAGTGCTTTGGCTCCCTTTCACACTGATATAAAACTGATTCGTGCATCCACACATAGAAATCTCCATTTAGGGTAGCCCATTGCACTTTAGCATACATTAACCAACTGATATTGAAGAAGGGTTTCTTGGGCTTAGAAAGAAAATTTGTATTTTCACAAAAACCCGGAGATTGGTTGAATTGGTAACACAGCGAAATCCTAAAATCCATACTACTTAAGGCTAAACTCTAAAAACCATTCACCAATTAAAAACTTCAATTCGGGGAGATTTCCCTGCTACATGCTTGTTTTACACACTCTGAAAAATCAATCACTTGGGCATTACCCGTAAACAACGCCCTTCACATTCCAAAAGCACTTGCCCCTAAGCTTCTAATTAAAACTGGTAGTAACTTGACCCTTCTTAAGGATTGGAGGTCTAACTACCTACGTGTAGCGGCTACGTGCTGGTGAGAGTTCCCGCATGTTATCGGGTGTCTAAGACTGGGGCAAACGGCCTTTCAATTTGGCCCGGTGGTTCCGCGGTGCTCGCATTCGGTTCCGTAGTTCGTGATAGTAGGTAACTTGGATCTTTAGGTCTAAGGGCACACTGTAGAGGTTAGGAACTTGACTGTATTGATTTATAATCAAGTGTACCTTTGTGGCGTCATTTCTCTCATCTCTTTTCCCTTCTCATCTCCCCAACTCTTCTTGCGGTAGTGCATGTTTGGGAGGAGGTTACAAAACCCTGAATTGTTTGAATTGACTGATAAATCTAGAAAAGAAGCCGAATCGTCCTCCTCCTCCACAAACATGGATGCACGCCCACCCCCAAATCCTGAGGGAGGAAACCACCCTCAGAATCCACCAGGTGGTGGAACCTTAGATCCCATAACCCGCCTCCAAGCCCAAATGGAAATGTATAATGAGCAAATCGAAGCCATTCGGGAAACATTGGAGGAAATGCAGAACCCTCCCGAACGGGAGGAGCCTAGGTCTCTTAGCTCTTATCAGAATCCCATAGGACAAATTCGGATCCCCATGGGCGGGGACGACTTTGAATTAAAATCGAACATAATTGGCCTAATCAATTTTCACTTTCATGGTCTTGCAAGTGAAGACCCATTTCTCCACTTGGAAGACCTAACCCAACTTGCTGAAACCGTTAAACCTAGAAATGTCGAGTTACCTATAGTCCTCATGAAGATGTTCCCATTTTCATTGCGGGATAAAGCGTCGCAATGGTTACGCACCCTTGGGAGACCTATCCACTCTTGGGAAGAGATGCGAACAGCGTTTCTCAAGAAGTTCTTCCCAATCGGGCGAACCAATGCGCTTCGCCGTGCTATCACTTCATTTACGCAACAAAACGGTGAACAATTTCATGAGGCATGGAAGATGTACAACGACCTCCTCAGGAAGTGTCCGCACCACGGTCTGCCTAAGTGGCATATAGCCCAGATTTTCTACTATGGGCTAAATGAGACTTTGAAGCATATTGCAGACGCTTCCTGCGGAGGAAACTTCATGAATAAAGACCAGAATGGAGCATTCGAACTGTTTGAAAATATGAGTGAAAACTCGATGAACAATGCTTCCATTGTCGCCTTTAATCGTTCCAGCCAGCCCCGAAATGTCCACAAAGTTGACACGGGACCCTCCCATTCATCCACTGATCTAAGCCTTATTGCACAAAAACTGGATGAAGTCTCCGTCGTGCACAAGAAGCTGGACGAGCTTCTAGCCAACCCTGCCCGATCTCTGGCAAACACCACCTCTTCACCACTTCGTCACAACCCAAATTCTTCAAACACCAGGCTTATCCCGAGAAACCCCGTTAAACCTTCCTTACCGAGTGTCACGCCAAGCGACTCGGTAAGTCATGTGGAACTGGCTTCTGTGAGCCAATATTTCGACACGGAGGACCAAGCATCCGTGTGCTCGGACGCATATTTACATGTGAATGCGTCTTCTAGCATAGAAGACACTTGCGCCCTGGGGAACAACCCGTTCTCTGCCACTTATAACCCAGGGTGGCGTAATCATCCAAACTTCTCATGGTCCAACAACCCGTAGCGCCAAAACCCCGCGGGAGGACCAATGCGACCATCCGCATCCGTCATCCCAAGGGCCCAGTTTAATCCTATGGCAAACCAGCCATCAGGCCCTTGCGTACCATAAACTGAACACGCATCAAGCCCTCTTGACAAATTGATGTGAATGATGACAGAAATGTCAAAGCGCCATGAAGAGAACATGACCTCTCTTCAGCACCAATTGGCGCAGCAGAATGCTGAGATCAGTTAACTACGCATGGCGACTCGATCTCAGGGCACTCTTCCCGCCCAACCTGTTCCGAACCCACGAAATTTCGTACCCCGTGGTCCTCAACCACAGGTACGACCTTCTCAGGGCTAGGTTAATCAAGTTTTGCAAGCTCCGAGCATTCTGCCGGGATTTTAGGCTAATCCCGCTGCAGCACCGCACTCTTATGTCCCCATTGAGAACCCTCCTCCGCCATATGATCCCACTGGACCCGCATCGTCCAATGCTATCACTACGAGGAGCAGTAAGCAGACCGTCGATCTGCCTTGACCTGATCCTAGCCCGTCTTCTTCTTCGCCCTCTCATTCGGGATGCATACCGCATTCGCGAGAGGACGATGCACCCAAACTTGTGCCAAAATCAGTCCCATTCCCTGAGGCTCTACTAAGGGAGCCAAAAGGCAAAAATAAAAATACGCAGGCCTTTGACAACCTGCGTAATTTGTTCAGGGATGTAGAAATCAAGGTACCCCTGCTCGAGGCAATCGATCACATACCTACTGTCGCCCGATTTTTCAAAGACTACACAACACCCAGGTGATAGTCAAAGAAGACTAAGAATCCGGTGGTTCTCTCACCTCATGCGAGTTGTGCTATACTGTCAAACTTACCACCGAAGTAGAAAGATCCGGGCACACCGCTAATTTCCTATAGCATCCAAGGCTGCAGTTTTAACCGTGCCCTACTTGATCTAGGATCTTCCATCAATCTTATACCGACCATCATGCTTGAAAAATTTTCCTTGGGAAATCTGAAATCCACCCCTGTCACGTTACAGTTGGTAGATCGTTCTGTCAAAATCCCGAAGGGTGTGGTGGAAGGCGTGATGGTTAGGGTCAACAGTCTCTGTTTTCCTGTTGACTTTCTTGTTTTAGATATGAAAGTTCCTAGTTCACTGATGTAAACACATTTACACTACTTAAAATGTCTATTTATGCATGTTCTTAAGCATAGGATTGCATTTCATGATATAAATATTGCATTACATGCATCATCTTGCATTTAGAGTAGTTTGAATAAAATGGAGGTTAATTGTCTCCTTTTATGTGCTTGGACAGGGCAAATATTTTATCGGGGCCTCGGATCAAAGATCCAACCGTATGGATATGATCAGGGCGACGATTGGAGTTCAACGACTCCAAGATCGCCCTAATCAGGCATCCGTAGCATCAGATAGAGACCGGGGAACCTTAGAAGATCAAGGGCCAGGATGGTGTAAATCCGCACTTCAGATGGAAAATCCGACCACACGGATGAATTCGGATCGACAATCGCAGCCGAACGACACAAAAATCGAGTCAATCCGACATCCGTGGCACCATCTACAACTTCCAGAAGATGGACGGCTAAGATGGCGCCACGTGGCGCCATCTCAGCCGCCCAATCGGCCGCATGCGTCTGGTGAAGACTGCGCACCGTCTCCTCTTCGCCGTTGGATCTCGATCCAACGGCTGCGGTCGCTCGCGTTTAAAAACGTCCGCGCGACCATTTCGCCCGCGTAGCGCAGCGGCGACGCAGCTGCGGGCGAAGCGAATGTCGCGGGTTCGAGCCGCGGTGAGGGGGTGGAAGGCGCGGGCAAGCGGGCGCGCACGAGCGTCAGATGAAGATCCAACGGCCGCGCGCGCCCGATAGCGCCGACGCGCAATTGGACGCTCTGGTGAACGCGCGATCGTACGCGCAGGCGGGCGGGCGGCAGCGGTGAAGGCGCGATTTTAAGCCGTCCGATCTCGCGATCGGACGGCTGAAAATCAAGCGGCGCGCGTAGGCGTTACGCGCGCGGCCAGCCGAGCGGGCGCGCGTGGGCGCGGCGGCGACGGCGACGGCGGGGCTTTAGCGACGGTTTTATCCGTCACTAAAGACCTCTTATTTATTATTTTGAAGATGTAATGTCCATTTTGCCCCCACTCCTTGCAACTATAAAAGGAGACCCCCTCCATACGAAAATTTCATCCCTTCCTTCTCCTCTCTACCTCTCCAAAGCTCAAGAGAAGCTTGTCCCACACCCGGGATGCTTCTCGCGAGATAAAGTCCAAATTTTCATCCCCCTTCGGAAGTGGATCCCGCGACGACGACGGCGTGCTGCTTCGTTCCCGTTCTTCTGCTTCGTCCTCCTTCGTCCCGCTTCGTTCTCCTTCGTCCAGGCGTCGTCCCGTCCGGCTCGTCCTCCAAGCGACCGTCGAGGAGGATTCTCTCTCCCTATTCTTTTTACTGCTTTCTAGTATAGATTTACTGCTTTCTAGAGTAGTCTATTCGTCCTCCGAGCGATCGTCGAGGAGGACATTTCTCCCTCCATTCTTTTAATGCTTTCTAGAGTAATTGTTTTATGTTTTCTAGTTGTAACGAAAGAACTCTTTTATGATAAATTCCTTGTCTATTCTACATCTCATTTTGATTTCCATGTATAGTATTCCTTCTCTCTCTCTTACTCCCTCTCTCTCTTTTATTTGTTGTAGATACTTAGATAGTTTAAATTGAATTTCTTTGTGACAAAATAAAAAGAAACGCGAAGTTTTCAAATCAAACGTTCGCCTCCCTGTGTTCGACCCGGAATTTTAATTTCGGTATAAATTTTATTTGTTGAACACGAATCCTTCGCTTTCGAACTACAACGACGGGTTTTCCAAAACCGAACACATTAGCGTAGCTTCGTAAATTAAGTTCAACATTTTGGCGCCGTTGCCGGGGAGGCAACGCTCTTTGATTTCTCTTCGCGTTTTGTAACTTACAAATCATTTACCTCACTTTTCTTTTTTTTTATTGTAATTGCAGGTACTCTTTCGAGACAGGCAAAAGCGGTAGATCGGAGTAAAGTGCTATGGAAGGTTTTGTAAGTTATCCCCCACCTCCCACCCATTAGATTTTATTTCATCACATAATAATTCAAACATCAATCAACCTAGGTGTTCTTATAAACTCTAAGGTTTGATTGTTTGTTGTTTGACATCCATACTCACTCCAACCCCCACATTAAAAAAAGAAAAAAATAAAAAAAAAATCTCACAGAGGTACACAACCTCATCTGATTTTCTAACTCAACCGGTAAACCAATCTTAGGAGCCGGTACACACATCCAAACACATAATCGAGTAGAAATCAGATTAGGTAATCATTTGTGTGCCTAATTAGGTGGTGCATCAGGCCAGTTGTTTGAGTTGTTTGGGCCGCACCACTTCAAATAAAATCAACTCATCAAGTAGCTGCCAATTAGGTTCAACTCTTAGGGATCTACCAGGCACTCCACATTCCTTTTAAACTTTAAAGGAAAATATCTTCACCTGTGCTTGCAAAACCTGGTGTGCCAATGAAGCTTGATTGGAAACACCTAAAGTTGAATCCTAAAAGCTACTAAGCAAGATTTGAACCTTAAAATTCACCACATCAAAAATAATCTTGCTTGAAAACCACTGGTTGTGCACTCACACACAAAGCAATCAATCATTAAGGGCACAACCCATTTAAAGGGCCCATCACATTCCAAAGCACATTCAAACCTAGCCCTAAATAAAACAGAGTAGACGTTGGCCTTAAGGATTGGACTCGCTCTTCAGAACTCAGAACGAGATTATTTTCGATTAGTCTGTTTCTACTGTTCAATCTGATGTCTAGCTAGGGGAGCAGAGTCAAACGATCGCGGCTGGGGGGTACACTAGGAACCGGAGGCGCAAGCTGAAGGAAGAACCTTCTCCCCAGTCCCTCCTTCTAACTGGTTGGATTGAACAGACAGAAGTAGATCAAATCGTTCCTTTATCTCAAGACGGGTTTTGGGAGTCTGTAGGTCTGTAGGCTAACCCATTTAAGGACAGGTTTGATTGTTTGTATTGCAGGGTACCTTTCTTCCTCCCGTGTCTCATGAATCCTTCCACATATTCCACGCATTCCCGCTCTTTCACTCCTGTTGTAAATTATCCTCAACATGACAATTATCCCAACTCGTATTGTAACGACCATCAGTTAGTTGGGATAATTCGGATTGGGGATACAATTCCGGACGCCCGTGTTTAGGGTCTAACCCTGAACACTTTGATTCTCAATTCTATCATTCTCAGAGTTGCATCGATTATAGATCGTCCTCCTTTCATGAACAACCTAATGCGATCTACAATCAAGAAGGATACACTGATCCTTACCCATCCTCTGATTTCACTGCCTTTAGGTCATCTCCATCTTTTGAACAATCTGAAATGACCTATTATCAGGATGGGTATAACGAATCTCAATTCGTTAATTCCTCTACATTGATGTCAAACCCGCCCAACCCTGAACCAACTCATTTGGTTCAGGTTAATCAGGTTCAAGATAAGGTTCTGGCTAACTTGAGGAATATCATTCAATCTTTAGAAGTTCAGCCAATACCTTGCATTGAGAGATTGGAGCCCCTGATTGAAATGATTGATGATTTAAATAAGTCTTTGTTGGATTGGCTCCAGGATGTTAAGGATAAGAACCCGGGTGAGTTTCTACTTGGGAAATTAGCGAAATTGAGGATGAGATTCGTGGTTGCTTTGATTCAATCTTGGAATAATTCCCAAGATGAACTCTCTTCAGGAAAGCTAATGACAGAACCCGCTCAGGCACCTGTTGGGGGGGACACGTGTTACGAAGCTGACCAGATTGAATTAAAGCAACCAATTAAGGATGATCTGATTTCTTCACCTGAGATCCCTGAGCCGGGTTACGAGAAAACGTATGTCTCCTGGGAACACAAAGTGACAACTGATTTTGGGACATACATTAATACGGATCCTGATTTCTTTGATGGTGAAGATTCAAGTTGCGAAGTCTCACACGAGTTTTCAAATCACGATTTTTGTGAGACGATTGGGCCTGAGGAATCTGATAGATCATTTGATAGCCCAATAACTGAGGAAACTGATCTTATTAGGGCACACGATACAGATCCAGAATCGCATTTTCTGGAGGAATCAATTTAGTGCCCTGATTATCAGTTACACCCTGTTGAGCTTATTGATGATTTTAATTCTGAGATAATTAAACCCAAGTCAATTTTGATTCTGCCACATCATTTACACTTGGAGATTCCAGATGGGGTGATGAATATACAAGATGTCCTGGAATTTGATACACTTAATGAGGAGGATAGGAGCGGGGAAGTTCTAATTTGGGAAGTTAATTTTGGAGGAAATGGAAGATTGAGTCGAAGGGTTCCTTTTAAGCTGAAACCATCAAATCAGAACCCTTACGACATTTGTTTCGAGGATGTCAAACTCAAGCACACATTTAACGATTATCCTTTTGAGCTTCAATTCTCTGTAACCCGACATTTTGGCCTTGGGTTGCATCCTCACAAATCGCAGGCCCGACCCCGCTTGCATTATGATTTTAGGTTTTGGGTAATTTTTATCCAGAACCTAAGATATTCTCGATTATGGGGTGTGGGTCTGCACCACAATCTGGTCCACATCTGTGGACCTCTGCTGACAGGTCAGAGGATTCTTCTGTTCATTCTAATTCTGACCTGCACATGTGAATTCTTCATTTCTTTTCTTTGTATAGTGTGCCTAGCTGAAGGTACTAAACTCAGCACATATACAGTTCTTTTTCATTTTTCATCTCGGAGCGGACCCGATATCCACGCAATTCAGGTGCTTTCTACGCTTTTCCACTCTGTTTTATGTCTTTTTAATACAATGAGGACATTGCATTAGATAGGCATGGGGGGATGGATATTTATCTTTGAATTCATTCGTCAGCTCCGTAGATTTGTTTTATTTTATATAAAAAAAAAAAAAAAATCAAAATTAGGAAAGAGAATTTGGGTTTAAGAAAATTTTCGATCTTAAGAAATACTATATTATGTTCTGAACACAAAGACCCTTCAGGTCTTTGGACTTAATCAGCCCGTATATCCACTAAAATGTGGATTTGTTTTTCGAGTTCTCGTCAACTTGAATTTTATTTTAATTGGAGTAAATAAGTTTGGGTGATAAGTATACGACTTATCAACCCGCCCTCTGATGTGAGGGAATTTTGAGTCTTAAGCATCTACACACTTTCTTTGCACTGACTCGTTGTTTGGCGATTTTAACGGAAATTGGGTAGCTAATGAACCTTCTAGGGTGATATTGCTGGCAAGTTATCGTGGGTAACAGCCCATAGGTAGGTTGTCCAGAGCCCAGTCACTGACCTTTCTCTTTTTGCTGCCTTTAGGTAAATCTTAGACCAGGGAAGCCACCTACTTAAAAAAAGAAAAGAAAAAAAAAATCAAAAAGGAGAAAAGAACAAAAAGAAATAAGCCACACTTCGCCGCACGAGTATGGCTGGCAAGTTGTCGGTGGTAACAGCTCATCGACCGGTTGTCCAGAACCCAGCTCAGAAAATGCACTATAAATTCCCAAAACACTTAGGAAGAAGCGGAGAAGTAGAATAAACCGGGGAGATATACACTGGATTCACCCTTGTGTTGACCCCGTTAAAAAAAAAAATAAAAGTAGGGAGAAAGCTACCGGTTGTAAAGATACACCTTTAGGCAGAATTCTTTTTGAGGTCACCTAGAGGCGTAGAAATCCGAAGTCCGTTTTAATTGCCGGTCAACGAGTCTATCACAATCACAATAAGATGCTTAAAACTTAGGGTTCTCATCAAATCTTGGGTGAGTTGAATGGCCGTAGAAAGCCACTCTTAAACCCTAAAATTTAAAAATTCAAAAAAAAAAAGAAATTTTTCTTTGAATAAGGCGAGGCTTGAGGCGGTCTGCATTTTGGCTGATACCGGGCACTGTTGTGTCTTTGAAAGTTCAGTTCTTAAGTAGACAATTTCTTAATGATTGAAAATAACTCAGGTCCAAATAATCTAACCTAATTCTTTTATAAATAGCATATAGTTTTTGCTAGGGACTAGCAAAAGATAGGCATGGGGGTATGATGTAAACACATTTACACTACTTAAAATGTCTATTTATGCATGTTCTTAAGCATAGGATTGCATTTCATGATATAAATATTGCATTACATGCATCATCTTGCATTTAGAGTAGTTTGAATAAAATGGAGGTTAATTGTCTCCTTTTATGTGCTTGGACAGGGCAAATATTTTATCGGGGCCTCGGATCAAAGATCCAACCGTATGGATATGATCAGGGCGACGATTGGAGTTCAACGACTCCAAGATCGCCCTAATCAGGCATCCGTAGCATCAGATAGAGACCGGGGAACCTTAGAAGATCAAGGGCCAGGATGGTGTAAATCCGCACTTCAGATGGAAAATCCGACCACACGGATGAATTCGGATCGACGATCGCAGCCGAACGACACAAAAATCGAGTCAATCCGACATCCGTGGCACCATCTACAACTTCCAGAAGATGGACGGCTAAGATGGCGCCACGTGGCGCCATCTCAGCCGCCCAATCGGCCGCATGCGTCTGGTGAAGACCGCGCACCGTCTCCTCTCCGCCGTTGGATCTCGATCCAACGGCTGCGGTCGCTCGCGTTTAAAAACGTCCGCGCGACCATTTCGCCCGCGTAGTGCAGCGGCGACGCAGCTGCGGGCGAAGCGAAGGTCGCGGGTTCGAGCCGCGGTGAGGGGGTGGAAGGCGCGGGCGAGCGGGCGCGCACGAGCGTCAGATGAAGATCCAACGGCCGCGCGCGCCCGATAGCGCCGACGCGCAATTGGACGCTCTGGTGAACGCGCAATCGTACGCGCAGGCGGGCGGGCGGCAGCGGTGAAGGCGCGATTTTAAGCCGTCCGATCTCGCGATCGGACGGCTGAAAATCAAGCGGCGCGCGTAGGCGTTACGCGCGCGGCCAGCCGAGCGGGCGCGCGTGGGCGCGGCGGCGACGGCGACGGCGGGGCTTTAGCGACGGTTTTATCCGTCACTAAAGACCCCTTATTTATTATTTTGAAGATGTAATGTCCATTTTGCCCCCACTCCTTGCAACTATAAAAGGAGACCCCCTCCATACGAAAATTTCATCCCTTCCTTCTCCTCTCTACCTCTCCAAAGCTCAAGAGAAGCTTGTCCCACACCCGGGATGCTTCTCGCGAGATAAAGTCCAAATTTTCATCCCCCTTCGGAAGTGGATCCCGCGACGACGACGGCGTGCTGCTTCGTTCCCGTTCTTCTGCTTCGTCCTCCTTCGTCCCGCTTCGTTCTCCTTCGTCCAGGCGTCGTCCCGTCCGGCTCGTCCTCCAAGCGACCGTCGAGGAGGATTCTCTCTCCCTATTCTTTTTACTGCTTTCTAGTATAGATTTACTGCTTTCTAGAGTAGTCTATTCGTCCTCCGAGCGATCGTCGAGGAGGACATTTCTCCCTCCATTCTTTTAATGCTTTCTAGAGTAATTGTTTTATGTTTTCTAGTTGTAACGAAAGAACTCTTTTATGATAAATTCCTTGTCTATTCTACATCTCATTTTGATTTCCATGTATAGTATTCCTTCTCTCTCTCTTACTCCCTCTCTCTCTTTTATTTGTTGTAGATACTTAGATAGTTTAAATTGAATTTCTTTGTGACAAAATAAAAAAAAACGCGAAGTTTTTAAATCAAACGTTCGCCTCCCTGTGTTCGACCCGGAATTTTAATTTCGGTATAAATTTTATTTGTTGAACACGAATCCTTCGCTTTCGAACTACAACGACGGGTTTTCCAAAACCGAACACGTTAGCGTAGCTTCGTAAAATCGTTCAACATTCACTTTCTGATTGTCCGATCATCCTCGGTCGACCTTTCTTGGCCACAGCCCGCGCCCATATCGATTGCGAGTCGGGGTGTATTGAGATTGCCATTGGATCTGAGAAGCTCAAGCTTAACATATTCAAGGCAGCCAAGAATTTTGATTGCGATTGCATCGAGGATGACACGTCTAACGAGGACATAGCCGTCAGCGCATGTATCGGACTAATTGGGACCTATTCGAACTGCTGCAAATTACCTATAAACACTGATGACTGCCTGACCAACACATATTGTGACGTTCCCCAATCCCTCCCTTGTCTCGTACCTTCTTCTGGCCAGACTTCTAACGAGGTTTTCTCCACTTCCCATACCTCGTGGTTTGAGTCATATCTAGGCTACTCACCATCGATCCACACTCCTGAAGACCGAACTGCCCTTTCTTCCCCGCCAGATCAGGCGGATTTGCAAATCCACACTGGGACCTTGAGCCCATATACTTCTCATTGGGGCTATTCATTTTTGGATCCATCTATCCAAGAAGCCCCTCTTCTTGGCCAATCTGAAGGCCAATTTCTTCCTCCTAACTTGTTCTCCTTCCCGTCTGGGACACTCTCGTCCCAAGAAATGCTAGATCCTTCACCATCCATTCCCAAGCTGAAAGAGCTGCCTAATACACTTAAGTATGTTTTCCTAGGACCAAATGAAATGCTCCCTGTAATCATCAGTTCAAAATTGACCAGGGAGCAGGAGTGCAAACTAACTAAGGTCCTCATAGAACACAAGGCAACTATTGGGTGGTCTTTATCAGACTTATCTGGCATTAGCCCCTCCTACTGCACTCCCCGTATATATACGGAGGAGGAGGCTCGACCTTCCCGCGAGATGCAGCGACGTCTCAACCCTAACATGCGGGAGGTCGTTAAGAAAGAAATCATTAAGTGGCTGGATGCGGGTATAATCTACCCGATCAGCGATAGCCCCTAGGTGAGTCCGATCCACGTTGTGCCCAAGAAGGCAGGACTCACCATCCGTGTCAAAGACAGGGGCGAATCCATCCCTACATGCACTCCTACATCTTGGAGAGTGTGTGTAGATTATTGGAAACTCAATGCTGCAACCAAGAAAGATCACTTCCCGCTACCATTTATTGACCAAATCCTGGAGCGGTTAGCAGGAAATAAATTTTTCTATTTCCTGGATGGATTCTCAGGATATAACCAGGTGGCAATTGACCCCCAAGACCAAGAGAAAACCACTTTTACCTGCCCTTTCAGCACCTTCTCCTTTAGAAGGGTGCCGTTTGGACTTTGCAACGCGCCAGCAACTTTCCAGAGATGCATGCTGGCGATATTCCATGACATGGTGGGTGACTTTCTTGAGGTCTTCATGGATGACTTTTCAGCCTTTAGACCATCTTTCGACGAATGTCTTGCCAACCTGACTTGCATCCTTAGGAGATGTATTGATGTAAACCTCATGCTTTCCTGGGAAAAAAGTCATTTTATGGTGCGCGAGGGAATTATTCTCGGACATATCATCTCCGATAGGGGTATCGAGGTTGACAGAGCTAAGCTCGACGTCATTGTTGATTTACCTGTGCCTGGTTCTGTCAAACAAATCCGCTCCTTCTTGGGACACATCGGTTTCTATAGGAGATTCATCAAAGACTTCTCCAAAATTTCTTGACCCTTAACTCATCTCCTATCAACCGACGTACCCTTCGACATGGGCCCCGATTGTATACAAGCATTTACGCAGTTGCGTAATGCTGTCACCAAGGCCCCTGTTCTCCAGCCGCCCGATTGGTCCCTCGACTTTGAACTTATGTGTGACGCTTCAGACCTTGCAGTCGGAGCCATCCTGGGACAAAGACGCGATAGACACCCCTTCGTGGTGTACTACGCCGGTAAGACGTTGGACGAGGCCCAGCGTAATTATACTACCACTGAAAAGGAACTACTGGCGGTCCTCTTTGGGCTGGAGAAATTCCGCTCTTACCTTCTGGGCTCTCACGTTATTGTTTTCACTGATTACGCGGCCATTCGCCATCTCATGCACAAGAAGGATGCCAAGCTTAAACTGATTCGTTGGATCCTTCTGCTCCAGGAATTTGACATTGAGATTTGCTATAAGGCCGGAGCCCAGAATGTTGTGGCTGATCACCTTTCTAGACTAGACCCTGACCATATTGGACTTACTCTGCCGATCAATGAAATTTTTCCTGATGAGCACCTATTGGCAATAAATGTGGCAAGTGGACCGTGGTATGCCGACATTGCCAATTACCTTGCTTCTGGATCTCTTCCATGTGGTTGGCCTAAAAACCAACGCGAGCGTCTCATGGCAGAAGTAAAGTATTATTTCTGGGATAATCCACTCTTTTTCGGATAGGTGCTGATCAAATCATCCGTCGCTGTATTCCTGACAGTGAGTTTCCCAGTGTGCTATCCTTCTGCCACGATCAGGCCTACGTAGGCCATTTCTCTGGGAGGAAAACTGCAGCCAAGGTGTTGCAATGCCGTTTCTTTTGGCCCTCCCTTCACCAGGATGCACACGATTATGCCAAGCATTGCACTAGGTGCCAGTCGTTAGGGTCAATGGCACATCGTGACATGATGCCCTTGCAACCCATCTTAGCTGCGGAAATCTTCGACATCTGGGGAATTGACTTCATGGGTCCCTTTCCTCCATCCAACGGCTTCAAATTCATCCTCATGGCCGTTGACTATGTTTCGAAATGGATCGAGGCTATTCCCACGCACCGTGCTGACCATGTTATCTCCACCCGATTCGTCAAGGACCACATCTTTGCGCGCTTTGGGATCCCTCGAGCCATTATCTCGGATGGAGGGAGCAACTTTACCCATGCTTCTTTTCGGGCACTTCTGAGGAAGTACGGAGTCCACCATCGTATCGCATCCCCGTATCATCCTCAGACAAACGGCCAGGCAGAAGTGTCGAACCGGCAAATCAAGCAGATTCTACAGAAAACGGTTCGGCCTGACCGTAAGGATTGGTCCGACAAGCTGACTGACGCACTTTGGGCGTATCGGACCGCCTTCAAGGCTCCCCTTGGTATGTCTCCTTATAGAATCGTTTACGGAAAGCCTTGTCATTTGCCCGTAGAGTTGGAGCACCGCACTTATTGGGCATTTCGCCAATGTAACCTCGACCCAGACCTGTGTGGTCGAGAAAGGAAACTCCAACTCCAGGAGCTGGAAGAGCTCCGTCGTGAAGCCTATGATTCTGCTCTAACCTTTAAACAGCGCACTAAGGCTTTTCACGACAGCCATATTCGGCGGAAGGAATTTGAGCCATCTCAGCAAGTTTGACTCTATAATGCCCAACTTAAATTCTTTCCTGGGAAATTGAAGTCCAAATGGACTAGTCCCTTCCTGGTCTCAAGATCATTCCCCAACGGGGCCGTTGAGATCGAAGAGCCCAAGTCTGGGCATAAATTTACGGTCAACGGGCAACATTTGAAACCCTTTCTGACTCATGAACCTGCCCCTGTTGGAGAAATCGTTGCCCTGCTGGAGGGTAACTAATTCTTTGCCTCATCCTGAGTCTAGCTGGGGACGTTAAATTCAGCGCTCGTTGGGAGGCACCCTAACAACACTCACCATCCACCATCACTTTTCACTTCACCGTCACGATCACTTCACTTTTCACTTCACCACCCACCATCCACCTACCCTACCGCCCTGCTGTATACCCTGCACTTCAGCTCCCATTACCCGACCTCTCGTCCTTTCTCTACCCTTCCCTGCATGCATATGAGGACATAGCATTGTTTGACATGGGGGGGTGGATAGGCATCCTTAGGATCTGGGTATTTTAAGGTATCATGCAATTTCGATAAAAAAAAACAAAAAACAAACAGAGAGAGAAAATGGTATTTAGTAATGATCTGAAAGCTGGAACAAAAAAATACAATAAGTATTTGTGGATATTCAACCTCTGTTTTGAAGAATTTCCAGGACACAGAAGCTTGATTCGCTCAGGCTCGGCTTAATTGACTTAAAGCATTGACAAAATAGATCAAAATCTCTCCTAACTAAGGACGTATTCTTGTACCTGAGACACCAGTACAGGATCTGTTGGTTTGCTTTTACTTGAGAGCTTAAGTAAACTTGGTTCACACTACACATATCAGGAAAGACCAGGTGAACATAAGATCCAACCCTAGTGTTCATTAGGGAAGGTGGAGTCCTTACCTGTGCGCGTAGGTAGACTTTTTATCCCAGGCTTTAGTCTTGTGTTTAGGAGCGACTCCTTTCACCAAAAAGAAACTCTCCCACCAAAAAGAAAAAAAGTATGCTCCTTCAAAATGTGTTGTAAGAGATATACTGACACATGTTTCAAAAAAAAAAAAGTTGCAAAAGAGTCAGTATATCTCATAAATGTCTGTAAAGTCTTCGCCCTACAAAAAGTTCTTCAGGGCAGGTTACAAATACTCTACTTTCCTGTGAGCCACAAAAGTCAGAAAATGGGAGTTGAGTTTTCCGTCATCATCTTAAGGGTCAATCCGAAGACATGAGCTGAAACTAGGACCAACCTTTACTTAAAAATTCATGAAACCCTGGGATTGAGTTTTAATGTTCATCTGGTCAGTATTGATCTTTCACTATGCACAAGCCATAATCTCTTAAGCTCCCGAGTACGGCAAAAACCTCCTGGGTCCTGGAAATCATACTTAGGGTTTAAATATCAAGAGTCCTAATTAGTTGAGAGATGATCTATGTCATGTGAGACTTAAAGTACTGGTAGTCTTCTCTACAATTGGTTCTCACAATATCCGACAATAAACACACCTATATCACCTCAGAAGAAAGTCTTCAGCTTAAAGATCATTTCTAAATACGATTTTGCTAGGGACTAGCAAAAGATAGGCATGGGGGTATATGATTGCATCTCAAAATACGCCTGCAATAATGCCTTCTTATGCTATTTCCTAGAATTAACTATGCACATTAGGATTCCATAGTTGCATTTGTAAAAACACTTGCATTCATGCATTTAATTGAGAGAAGAGAATGAAATAAAGGCCTCAGAAATTACATTTTATTCTCAAGTGCCTCCTTGCAAAATCCACCTCTTTTTATTTTTCCACTTGATTTCTATTTCTTTTTCTCCTCGCGGCTGCATGCATGCAGCTCTCGCGCCTCTCCCTGCTGTCCTTCCCGCTGCTGCATCTTCCCGCAGCCCACTCCCTGCGGCTGCCATTCCCGCGCCCTCTCCCTGCTGCAACCATGCATGGCCATACTCTCCTCCTCTATAAGAAGCCGCAGCCTCTTCCTCTCTCAAGAACACACACGGCTGCTGCAGCAAGAAGCGACCCCGCAGGCCACCACCTTCCTCTCCCGTCCTCCCCTCCATGCGTCGGCCCTCCTTCGAGGAGACACCCGGCGAGTAGGAGAGCTCACTGTGGTGCACACCACCACAGTGGGACCACCACCGCCCAACTCTTCAACGAGCCGGTGGGCGTGGTGTTTCTCTTTTTCTCTTTTTTCGTCTTACCGCCATTGCTGCCGCTTCAAGGTCTGAAGCTTGAAGCAGTAGCAGCAGCAGCCAAACGGCGGCGGCAGCAGCCGCAGCAACACCCCCCGCCTCCTCCGCGACCTTCCCCGCATGCGCTCAGCCCTCCGCGCGTGCCTGCAGGGCCTTCTCCGCTCCGTCCTCTGCTCTGTCGCCTCCGCCTTCGCGCCCGCAACCGGCCACTACGCGCACTGCAGCGGCCGGCCAGGCCCTCTCGCCACCCCCTGCCAGCCTCTGCAACCCTCCGCGCACGACTGTAGACTCCCCGCCGCCCTCTCCGAGCACGCC
Source organism: Thalassia testudinum (assembly GCA_037157565.1). NCBI lineage: Eukaryota > Viridiplantae > Streptophyta > Magnoliopsida > Alismatales > Hydrocharitaceae > Thalassia > Thalassia testudinum. The sequence goes on from JAZHRO010000030.1 coordinate 44,988,484, forward strand.
GTCGCCTGCTCTCCGTCCTCGCAGTCGGCCTGCAGACGCCTCACCTCCTCTGCGCAAAGATGCGCCTGCAGACGTGACTTCCAGACGTCTGCTGCCATCTGCAGACGACGCGACCTCCAGACGTCTGCCACCTTCTACAGACGACTTAACTGGCGGCTCTTGCATCCTCTCGCTCCCGCTCCTGCCCGCTCTCTCCCACTCTTTCCCGCTCTCTTCTGCGCTCTCTCTCCTGCTCTCTCTCTCTCTCTCTTTCTCTCTCTCTCTTTTTCACTCACTCACAGCACCCATTACACCGATGCACACACACACCTTCACCAACACTTACACATACCCACACACACATAAACACTAGTATAAACTCATATATATGTACGTATACATATATATAGTAACATATATATACATATATACATATACATACATATATCTATATATATATATATACATACTTATATTTATATACATAGTAGTATCTATATATTTATTTGTTAGTATACATACATACATATATATATACATATACACCTATATATATATACATATATATATCTATATATACATATATACCTATACATTTATATACATATAGATATATTTACTTATATACATACATATACATATATTTTCACATTATTTACCATACGCTGTATCGCAGGAATATTTACACCAGTTGCTGATATTCCCCGATACACGCATACAAAAAAGCGTGAACACATTCATCATCCATCCTCCATCCACACTCCATGCGGCACCTAGTCATGTTGGTTGCGTCTCTCTAGACGACGACCAACTCGACACAATGCTACACTCCATCGCCGCCTCCACCCCCACCCCTTCATATACATAATATATACCTATATATATATATTATATTCACGTTATTTTTGTTTCGCTCTCCTGATAATAAAAAGACAAAAATATATATATATAAAAGAGAAAAGATAATCTTTGACTTGCAGGTACCCCGTCTTGCGAATAGTAAGACTTGTTTTGGAACTCTATTTTGGACACAATTTTGAGGGTGTGCCTCAAGAACAAGGATTACCAGAAAAAAAATCTAAATAAGAAAAATACCAAAAACATAATAAACGAACGGAGGAGACGCATTTTAGGAAAAGCGTAGAAACTCAACTTGAACCCCACTTCCCTGAGTTCGACCTTAGGCCTAAAAGTGATAAGATAAAATCAAGTAGGCCAGGTTAAAAATTTTGTAAAGAGATGGTTAGGTCCGAATTAGGTTAACCACTATACATATTTCAATGATAAAATCATCATATTAACAACCTATCCGGGCCGACCGATCAGCGGGTCCCTACGACGGAGGACGTCGCAGGGAACCCCGCTTTTGCTTTACAGGACGGCAGCCCTGCCCTGCGCAGCGCCATGCTCCGCACAAGGTCGTCGGAGTATGGCGCTGCACAGAAGTTGCAGGGAGGACCGTTATGCAAAGAATGATGAAAAGATGGGGGTCTAAATGTAAGGGTTTCAAAAGATAAGGGTTAAACAGTAAATGAAGAGGACCAAAATGTAAAGTCGGTCAAGGAGGTCTCTTCTTAGGCTTAAGTTTTTATACAAGACCAATTTGAACCTAAGGATTTTAATGGTGAATTTTAATTCTAGTTTGGACCATGTTTGACCAGCCAATTTGCGTAAAAACCCAAATTAAGTTATTAATTGGGCATGGTTCTCTTTTTAGGTCAAAATAGGTTTCTAAGGCCAAATTGAAGGTTCTAAATCCTAGAGAGTATTTTTCTATGAATTTTAGAGGTTTAGTTGATTTTTATCCTGCCTCGAACCTCGTGAATTGAAGTGGGTGTGTTTTAAGATTATAAAATGTCATTTAATTCCTGGAAGTTGCTACAACCCTTTTTAGATCTGATCATCCCACTTTCATTCTTGTTAAGCTTGTTTAACCTGCGTTTGGACCCTTAATTACCCTATTTGCAAACTGCACTGGTGAAATTACAGTTTTACCCCTTATGATTTGTTTTATTCTTAAACTCAAAATTCTCTTAGTTAAGCCTTTCTTTGGGTCATGTAGGAGCTTTTTCTCACATATCTGGGTTAGATTGTGCTACTTAGGGTTTATGATGAGGTTCTCATCATTACCGTTACGTATGTCCGTGACCTTGGGGTGGTTGACTAGGTGTAGGATCACCACGGGAGACTCTACCGGCTAGGAGAGCACCACGTGTGCCTTCTACTCTTCGGAAAAGACTGCAATCAAGATCGTTCCCATGAGGAACATTCGAGATCAAGAAAGAGATCTGATAAATAAACCAATGGGTGAAAAGGAATAAATTGTGAAATAAAGTAGATGGAATAAATAGCTACCTGTCCACTTTTACTGCTTTAGTTCGTTGGTTGCCACTCTACTTAGCGTTCGCTGACTTTGTGCACTCATAACCCCTTTCAGGTCCAAGTGTTGAGCAGCCTGAGTCTACGACTACGGAGGGTGCTTAGCCTAGTAGTGCCCAGTAGCTGTAGCTTCTCTTGTTGTACTCTTTTGTAGTAGTGAGTTAGATTATTGTACCTTTACATTTTGTACTTTTACGTTCTGTACTTTATGTTCCTATATCTTGTTACGTTTCTACTGTTGTGGTGGTGATATATACTGTAGCAGCTTTTACTTCTCTATTGCTGTACTTTTTTTACTGTTAGTTGCATAGCATGGTAATGTGGTTTACTTTCTTGCTTTTTGGTTACCTTCTTGTTGGACAACTGGGTCTTGGGATTAGTCGAGTCGAGCCAATCTAGGGTCCTGTAGGGATTCAGGAACCAGATCGTAACATAGAGTATATGTGTGTAGCCCAACTTTGTACAATGTCAAAAAATCGCAACTATAGATCCTTTTGATAAGACCAATCTGGATTGAATGGAATTCCCATTTAGAAATATATAAAGCATAGTAAGAATATAAATCAGGGGATGGGAAAGCCAACTACTCACTTGTTAATCAGTCCATGATGAGATTCTCATCATAAACCCTAACTGGCACATTTTAATCTAATAAAGTAAACAAAAGCTCCCACATAACCTGAGAGAAGGCCGAATTCAAGGAATTGTTAATCTAAGAATAAAACATGACACAAGGGATAAAACTGTAATTTTACCATTGCAGTGCATGAACAGAATCTCTAAGGGTCTAGGCATAGGTCAATTGGACTTAATAAGAGAAAAAGTGGGATGGTTCAGCCAGAAAAGGGTTATTGTGAGATTTAAGAATTAAATGACATCCTAATAACCCTAAAACAAACCCACTTGAATTCACAAGGTTCCAGGAAAGATAAAAATCAACTAAACCCTCTAAAATTCATGGAAAAATATCCCCTAGGGTTTAGAACCTTCAATTTGACCTTTGGAACCTGTTTTGACCTAGATTGAGGTCCAAGCTCAATATTTGACCTAATTTAGGTTTTTATGCAAAATATCCAGTCAAATGAGGTCAAACCTAAAATCAAACCTCACCATTGGATTCCTTAGGTCCAAATTAGGTTTGTACCAAAATTTGGACCTAAGGAATTGTCATTTTGACCTACTTTGTAAAATAGTCCACCCAATTACATTTTGACCCCTAACTTTTGAAAACCCTTGCGAAAGCCCCCTCAACTTTCTCGTCACTTTATTCATTCAGGTCCCTCTGCCATTGCAGCAGGGACTCATACCGCCGGCGACGTTGCGAGGCGGTTTTCTCCTTGTTTGCCTGGGGAGCTGCTCCCAGATTTGAAAGGGGAGCTCTCTACGAAACCCCCTATCGCATGAGCAGTTCCCCATACCCTGAATTGCCCCATACCTCTCGCGAGAACGCTCGAGAGGTATAGGTATTCCCTCCAGCCATGCCTCTGGCGACGACTTCTGGCCGCCTCCTTGCGAATAACCTCCTGTCTGTGCCTATTTAAGCAAGCCCAGATCATTCCGCACCTCCCAAGCTTCGTTTGGCTTGAGATTCCCCCTCCTCTTCGTCTCCTCCCAACTTCGGCCAACTACCAGAGCTTCCAGCGACTTTCCCTCTCCTCCCTTGTCGCCCTGCCACCATACCAGTGGCAGGGTTAACTCCACCATCCTCTGCAGCACCGCGCCATACCAGCAGGCACTCTCCAACCCCTTTTCCTCATCATCGTTCTCTCCCCTGGCACCTTCGTCTCCGGCGATGGCAGTGCTAGCCGTTTGCCATCTCCGCCTCCCCCGTTCGCTCCTAACTTACCGGATAAGTTCCCCTTACTTTCCTTTTTATTTCCCCTCTATTAATTTGATCTTTCGACTCCTAGACTCCACTGTCCACCTTCGCCATCTCTACCTCTAGCCAGACCTCCGGCGAGGCGTCCCTACCGCTCCACACCTCCATCCACCTCGCCAACCACCACATAAGCACCGCAACACCTCACTGATCCTAAATCCTCACTCCACTCACCACACCACACATCCAGAACACCCCCCGAACACACCCACTCTCATGCACACAGGGTGCCCTAGGAACACACACTTCGGCCACCCACGCCATGCCGATCCCCGCACTACGTTCGTCGTGTTTAGGCGAAGTTGTCTGAGCCTTCTGACAAGGCCACAAGGCCATGTTCGTGGTTGACAGGTTTAGAGGCCCGCCGCCATTAACGCAAGCAAGGAGCTTGCTTGGGAGCTAATAGTAGTGATGCTGGCAATGGTTGGATTTATGTTATTATGGTTTACAATCGTTGCAGTACAAACCAGCTACCAGATTACCATTACAAATTGTTACTCGGAAACAGTTTTTCTGAGGTCGAACTCAGGGAGCTACTAGAATTCTAGAAATATAAAAGCTCTCTATTAGGTTACAAATATAAGAGAGAGAGGGAGGGAGAGTTCTCTTGGCTTCTTCTTCTTCTCTCTTCCTTTTCTTTCTATCCTTCTTTTTCTTCCAGCTGATCTCCTTCTCTTCTTTTTCCTGCAAAGTCCTCCCTTCCTCTTTTTTTTCTTTTCTTCTTCTGCGGCTGTGGTAATCTTCTTCTTCTTCTCTAACTTCTTCTTCAGCCTTCTTCTTTCTGCTTCTTTTCTTGCTTGCGGCTGTGTCGTCTTTCTTCTTTCTCTTTTCTTCTTCTTCTTTTTCTTCTCTGCTTCCTTCTTTCTTTTCTTTCCTTACAGCTCCTCTTCTTTCTTTTCTTTCTCTGCTTCCTTCTTTCTTTTCTTTCCTTATAGCTCCTCTTCTTTTCTTTTCTTTCTGTTTTGGCCGCTGCCCTTTCGTCGTCTGATGCAGCGGCCAGACGACTTAACTGTGGGTTTGCTACAGTGACTTTCTTCTCTTCTTCTATTTCTCTCCTTCGCTTCTTCTTCTTCAACTCCCCTGAGCGGTTAAGGCTTCGGCCACCTCCCTTCTTCTTTTCTTTCCTTCCTTCTTCCCCTTCTATTCCTGCACGCTCACACAAGAGTTAGAGAAAAACCTATCCCTACCCTTCCCCGCATCTCTCTCTTTCTCAGATTTCTCTCTTAGGACCGCTCTCCCAGAGCCGGGTAGTCGGGTGCTGGTGTTGCGCCCGGGACCAGGCCCACTAGCATGTGGTGGTGGGCGAGGAGTGCGTGATTTTGGGTAATTGGATCCTGCCCAGACCCGCGGGGCGTGAGCGCGGGCGAGGGTGAGCGAGCGCGTGGCGCGCAGCGTGCGGGAGAGGGACCTGACCCCTGTGTTCGAAGGCAAATAGCCTTAGACACTTTTCTAATTTAAGTGCGGGCGCTTGGCCATGCACTTCCGAGGTAGGACTAAAGTCCCACCTCCCAAATTGGCACCTGCAGCTGAGGAAGCTGTAGGTGATTGCAGCAGCTCGCGAGGTCTTCGCCCCCGTTGCAGACCTGGGAGTGTTCGTAGAGGCAACCCGCGTGGCCTGGGGTGTGCACCTGGGCTGGAGAGCGCCTGCAGCTGCAGGTGAAGGAGCTGCAGCAAAGCAGTAATGGTGCCGAAGGGGCTCCAACCTGAAAACAGGAATACGGCCTCTCGGCCTAGTCAGAAGACGCAGGGAGCTTCGCCGGAGTGCGGTGAAGGCAGTGCGGGTGGTGGCGAGGTGCGAGGCTGCGTGTGGAGGTAGCCCTAGGTCGGACTGTGGCCGAAGAGGTGGGTTTGTTCGAGGGGTGGTCGGGTGGCGTTTGGCAGTAAATGGGGATGGGGAATTGATAGAGTGGAGTGTGAGGGAGCTTGTGCGGTGGTCGGCGAGGAGCGGGGGTGTCTGTGGTCGTGAGATGGTCTTGCCGGAGGGGGTGATCGGAGGTGGAGAGGACAGTCTGGATAGTGGTGGTCGGGTGGTCGACAGGGTAGTTTAAAAGAGGGGAAATGCAAGGAAAATAGAGGGGAAGCTATTTACCTAAGTATTAGACGAAGGGGGAGGGCAGAGCAGCTGGCTCGTACCTGCCGAAGCTGGAGAAGGAGCCCTGGAGGAGGAATGCGACGACGAGGAAACAGGCGGAAGGCACCGGCGGGTACAGCACGGCATGGACGATGGAGCAAGGAGAACCCTGCTGCAGGTAAGGCAGCAGAGCGACGAGGAGGAAGAGGGGGAAGTTGTCGGAAGCTTCGGGCCTTCTGACGGAGGAGGAAGGGATGAAGTGGGGGATTTTCTCCGTCAAAGAAGAGCTTGAAGGAACCGGCAGGGTCTGCCAGTCCTTATAAAGGGGTTGGCGTTGAAAGAGGGGAGGGTTGGCGTCGTGCCAGCCTCGTCGGAGCATGGCCGGAAGGGACACCCATACCTTCCACGCGTTCGCACAGAAGGTATGGTGGTCGGCAGAGAGCATGGCCGGGTCCCTGCGACGGAGGACATCGCAGGGAACCCCACTTCTGCTTTGTAGGGCGGTAACCCTTCTCTGCGCGGCGCCATGCTCCGCGCAAGGTCGCCGGAGTATGGTGCTGCACAGAGTTTGCAAGGAGGACCATTATGCAAAGAACGATGAAAAGTTGTGGGCCAAAATGCAAGGGTTTCGAAAGATAAGGGTCAAAAAGTAAATGAAGAGGACCAATTTGTAAAGTCAGTCAAGGAGGTCTCTTCATAGGCTCAAGTTTTTATACAAGACCAATTTGAACCTAAGGATTTTAATGGTGGATTTTAATTCGAGGTTGGACCATGTTTGACCAGCCAATTTGCGTAAAAACCCAAATTAAGTTATTAATTGGGCATGGTTCTCTTTTTAGGTCAAAATAGGTTTCTAAGGCCAAATTGAAGGTTTTAAACCCTAAAGAATATTTTTCTATGAATTTTAGAGGGTTTAGTTGATTTTTATCCTATCTCGAACCTCATGAATTGAAGTGGATTTATTTTAAGGTTATAGAATGTCATTTAATTCCTGGAAGTTGCTACAACCCCTTTTTAGATCAGATCATCCCACTTTCCTTCTTGTTAAGCTTGTTTGAACTGTGTTTGGACCCTTAATTACCCTATTTGCAAACTGCATTGGTGAAATTGCAATTTTACCCCTTATGATTTGTTTTATTCTTAAACTCAGAATTCTCTGAGTTAAGCCTTTCTTTGGGTCATGTAGGAGCTTTTTCTCACATATCTGGGTTAGATTGTGCTAGTTAGGGTTCATGATGTGGTTCTCATCAGGTGCCTCCTCCAGGACTTCTCGCTCCAGGCTACAGGTCCCAGGTGTGCAGAATCCCTTCGCGCACAACTCCAGACCAGCGATTGGCACTGAAGCCCCATGCAGCAGCTGTAATCAAGGAGACTTCTGCTGCAAGCATTCGTGAAGGAAGGTGGGACAACATAGTCCCACCTCGGAAGATTGTGAGCGAGCACCGTCAGATAAATTGAAAAAGTGACATAGCCTCTTCGCCTCCTAACCACGGGGTGAGGTCCCTCTCACCTATCACTCCCTCGTCGGTGACCCGCTGCCCGCAGACCTGGCTTGACCTGTATACCCGACCTGCACTCCTGGCCCACCACCACACGTCGGTGGGCCTGGTCCCGGACGTGTTACCCGACCCGCATACCCGAGTAGGCTCTGGGAGAGCAGTGACCTACGAGAGAAATAGAGAGAGACGCGGGGAGGGTAGGGGTAGGTTTTTGCCTAACCGTGCCCTATGCAGGAAAGCAGAAGAAGAAGAAGAAGAAGAAGAAGAAGAAAGGAGGAGCAGCTGAAGACTTAGCCGCACCAAGGAGCTAAAAGGAAGAAGAAGGAGGAGGGAGTGCAGCAGAGAGAAGAAGAAGAGACGCGGCTAAAGAAAAGAAAGAAGAAGAAAAAGACAAGAAGGAGTTGTAGTAGAAGAGGAAGCTTGTTAAGACCCACGACATCAAACGCTTTTAAGACGTCTGGGAATTGGTCCAGACGTCTGGTCAGACGTCTGGACGCCTTCCCAGACGTTTAGAATTTAATTTTTGCGGCGTAAGGTTGCGAGTCTGTGCGCATGCGCGCGCAGACTGAACCCACCGCCCTCTTTTCTTCTCTCTCTTCCCTCCCCGTCCTGCAAACACCTTTCCCCACCCCGCCACGCCTTCAAATACTCTCTTCCTCCCTTCCCTCTCCCTCACCACCACTCCACCGTCTCCTCCTTCTTCTTCCAGTTAGCGTGAGAGTGAGAGAGTGAGGGCAGCAGCTGCTGCCTGGTGCACGCGGGGAGGAGAAGGTACAGCGAGAGGGAGAAGAGCTAGAGCGCATGAGGAAGAGAGAGCGAGCCTGCCGAAGCAGCCTAGGGCCGGCCGGCGGGCACGCAGCGGGAGCGTGGTGCTGGGGGAAGTTACCCCGGTGCTGCTGCAGCTCAGGCGGTAGGCGGAAGGCGAGGAGGTCCTGATTCTGGGAAAATTTCCCAGAATCAGACATCTAGACCTACGTCCAGACGGCGTAGCGGACGTCTGAAGTGAGATCCAGACGCCTGAAAGGTACAATATTCTCATCCTTCTCTTTCTTGCGGACGCAACCATGCAGGCCGTTCCGCCGAAGGTTCTGAGACATGTCGCGTTGAGAATGGTTGTGTACACGTGCAGGTTCCGTTCGGGAAGGTGCGAGGACACGCCCTCCCACACAGATTAGACGTCTAGGCATAGCACCAGATGACAGAGAGAGTCTCCAGACGTCCGGAGTGACAGTCGGATGTTCGGAACTAGGTCCAACGGTTCAGCGGGTTCCTAGACGTCTGAAGAATAGTGCAGAAGTGAGGTATGATCTGAACCATCATTTAAGACATCTGGAAGGTGTTCCAGACGTCTGATTTGGGGCAGAGTTGTCATTTTTGACCTGTTTAGGGTCCGTTCAAAGTCCGATTTCCGTGTTTAAAATTTCGTTCTTCTCCGAATTAGGTCCTCTACTTGTTTAAAGTACTTGTATCCTGTTCTGAGTGGTTCCTTGTGACTCGTCCTTGTGTTAGGACCTCGTTCTGTTGCGGCTTCGGGGGTTGCGGAGGCACGTGGACCTACCGATCACGCCCCCATATACTCCTGATTTTGTGGGTAGAGTGGCTTCCCTTAGTTAATTACAAATAGTAATGCTTATCTGAATTAAATAATAGATCCTAGGGTATGGCATGAATCCTAGGACTGAAAACTAGGTTGAATGATAGATCCTAGGGTGTGGCATGAATTCTAGGAACAGAAACACTGAAACGAATGTCTTGAATGCCTGAATTACAGTCTTGGAAAAGTAGATAGAACAATAATAATTGCCTGAAATGGGATAACAGCTGCTTGTATATGAATGGATATTAATTGTTGGAAATACGTACTATATGCGAATAAACCTGAAATGATGAAACCTAGTATAGCTTGGCCTGAGGAAACATGAGCACTAACCCTATGGGGAATTAGGAGAACTCCTGGAAATAAATGGAATGGAACTGGAAAAGTAAAACGGGAAAGTGTGTTGTCTCTTGGGTACGTGGTACCAAAGAGAGCACATATTACCTCTTAGTGTAGAGGGGAGCTTGTCGCCCTCAGGTCGAGACCGGGGTGAGTTTGGCCACTTTGCACTGACTTTCTGGCCCTCGCGTACACCGTACCGGGGAGAGCTGCTAGTGTAGGGAGAGAGCTAGCCACCCCACAGGGCCCGGGGTTCAGCTAGCCATCCTACACCGACTTGTTAGGGCCACTGGGCAAACCAGGGTAGTCAGGCGAGGGTGCGCGGACTGTGGAGGGGCAAGACCCCTGTTTGGTTACTGTGGAGGGGCTGGACCCCTATTACTGAGAGGGCTTTGCCCTATACTGGTTCCGTGCTGTGCTTTGGGGCGCACCCGTTAACGGAAATGACTGACCGCGTGCCAATGCGGGATAGCTACCCGTGTGTTTATTACGCGTGCCGTAGTCACCGTTACGTCTGTCAGTGACCTTGGTGTGGTTGACTAAGGGTAGGACCACCACGGGGGACCCTCCCGGCCAAGAGAGCACCACGTGCTACTTCTACTTTTCGGAAAAGACTGCAATCAAGATCGTTCCCACGAGGAACATTCGAGATCAAGAGAAAGATCTGAGGAATAATTCAAGAATGAGTAAATAGAAAATAAAGAAAGAAATTAAACATAACAGCTACTTGTACACCTTACTGTTTTCTTAGCTAGTTGGTTGCCACTCTACTCAGCGTTTCGCTGACATGTCACCTTTGTCACCTTTTCAGGACCAGGTGTTGAGCAGCCAGAGCCTGCGGCTGCAGAGGGTGCTGGGCCTAGTAGAGCCCAATAGTTTTACTTGTGTTGTACCTACTGTACCATTTCTTCTGTTGTAGTGAGTATTTTCTATTATAATTGTACTCTTTTATTGTAAGCATCATGTTTATGTACCTGTTTAATTCTCTACTGTTGTGGTGGTATGTACTGTAGTAGTTCTTTCTTTACTGCTGTACTTTTGTTACTGTTAGTTACTTGCATGATGAATGTGGTTTATTTTACTGCCTTTTGGTTACTTTCTCGTTGGACGACTGGGTCTTGGGATCAGTCGAGTCGATCCGATTCTCGTGTCTCGTAGGGATTCGAGAATCGGATCGTAACAAAGCTGGAGCAGAGAGAGGCCAAGGATGAAGCTGAAGATGTAGCTAAAGCCTAAGGCAAAGAAGAAGAAAGAGAAGGCAGAGAGAACCAGCAGAAGAAGAAGAACACTGTAGCAAGTGGAGTTTAAGTCGTCTGACCCTTGGAGTCAGACGTCTGAAGAGAGAAAGAAAGAGGCAAAAGAAGAAGAAAGAGAGAAGAAATGAAGAACAAATTTTCCTTTCTTTTATCATTTTTTGTAAAATAGTATATATCTATATTGTAAATTGTGATTTTGTACACTTCTAGAATCAAGTGTTACTCCCTAAGTTCGATCTCGGAAATCTTCTATTTTCGAGTAATAAAAATAAAAATAAAAATACATAACTCTATTCGAAACACCACCAGTCCAATTAGCAGATAGACTCATCAGGCACCAAAGTTAAATCAACCTTCTTTGATTGTCCTCTCTTCTTGATTGTTTCACCTTCCGATGGGTTTTTCTTTTTGTATTTCTTCTGTCTTCCACCTCCAATTTAGACACCACTGAAACACCAATTAAATGCAAACAATTGAAGTTGAAATAAATCAAAAGTTAACCGTAAGCTTTAGAATGTAATTGATACCTGCATCCAGCAAGACTTGTATCAATTTCAGTAGCAACCCTTGCACTTGATGGTGGCTAAGATGAGGGTTGAGTTGAGGGCTGAGATGAGGCCTGAGATGCATTTGATGGTTTTAGTGGTGCTTTACATGTGTTTCTGTGATGCCCATGAGCACCACACCTTGTGCATTTGTGTTTTGCCCTCTGACTTTGTGCTTTCTCATTGTTACTATGAATTCTATTTTTTTCTTGGCCTTCCTGGAGGCCTTAGAGAATTTGGAGCTTTCACAATATATGGAAGTTCAACCTTATGCCATTGTTCTTTACTGGGCATTGGAGCAATTCCTTCTTTATAAGCCAACTGGTAGGTGCTAATCTTGTAGTAATGGCTAACATAATTCTCCCATCTAAGGCCTCTAATGCTACCAATGGTTGCCACAGCATGAGTACATGGAAGACCATTCATTTGCCACTTCTTACATGAGCAATGCCTTTCATTGAGCCTCACAACGAATCTCCCTGATGTATACTCAACCTCGACATTATTGTTATCTGACCACCTCACAATAAACCCTTGTAAATCCCTTGAAACATTTTTAATATACTCCATAGTAGTTAAAAGAAAAATACCTCTCCTTTGGGTTGCCTTTTTCCTTCGATCATCCATCATAATCATCATTTTTTGTCTAATCCATCAATTAACTCACAAATAGGGAGCTGCCTCCCATCAGAAATCCATAAATTGAACGACTCACTCAAGTTATTTATCAAATAATTGCAATTCGTAGCAGTACTAAAAGAGTACCTAGCCCACTTCTCCTTAATGCCATCGAAGAATTCAAACGCAGAAGTGTTGACCTTCACAATTTCATTCATATGGTAAATGTATTGATGTTTGTCAAACGCTCATGTAGCAGTCCAAACTAAGTGCTCTAAATCTTCACCTGGAAAACTCTTTTTAAAATTCTTAGAAAGATGTCTCATGCAAACCCTATGCTCAATTGCTGGGTATGTTGTTCAAATCACTTCGAATAAACCCTTTTGACCATCTGATATAATTGTCAATCTATTTCCATCTCCAAAACCAATCCCTTCATGTAAACAGCCCATAAACCATGTCTAAGATGCACTAGACTCATCTTCTACTATTACAAATGACACTGGAAACAGTCCATTGCTACCATCTAGTGCAGTAGCCGCTAAGAATGTTCCCAAGTACTTCCTCTTCAAATGGCAACAATCTAGGCCCATGAATGGCCTGCAACCACTCAAAAATCCACTTATGGATGACTTGAATGATATAAAGAGACTTAAGATTAATGCATCAATTGGGTTAGTCATGTAATGTATGACACTATCAGGATTTCTTGTCTTCAATTCATACACCATACTTGGTAAACTCTCATATGAATCCTCCACTCTCCCAAAAATGTACTCCAAGGCATCATTTTTTCCCCTGTAAATCCTCTTGTATGGTGGACGAATGCGAAAATCCTCAAAAATTTTATAAAAAATCTCCTTCACAGACATTGTAAGCCGCTCTCTAAGCCATCTACCAGCAAAGCATGAAATCCACTGTTGGGAGGCCATCTCATTGCCAACCATGTTCACAGAAGGACATGTATGATAAGAATTAAGTGTTCTCACTTTAAACCTCTTATCTTCCAACTTAGAAGCATGTATTCTCCATTTGCATTCTAGGTTAAAACATCTGGCAGTAACTCTTCTCTGATCACTCTTTATGTACTTCAACTTAAACCCTCCCTTAATGCAATGTGTGACTAAGGCATGTCTGAAGCCTTTCACATCTTCAAATACCTCCCCAATGTACATGTCAGTGCTCACATCCATTTCTAAGTTCTCACCTTCATAACCACAAACCTCATTAGTAGCAGAATCAAGATCATCATCTGTCAAGTCAAACAATTCAGAATCTAACCCATCTTCAGATTCATCATCACCAATAACAAAATCAGCATCATCAGATGAATTTGTTAGATCTCCCATTACATCATCAATTGGAAAAGACTTACAAGCTACTCTTCTCCTCCTTTTAGAAGTACCTCTCTGTTGTCTTCCGTTTCTACTTCTACTCTTCACATTTGAACTACCAATTTCATGAACATTTCCTTGTTTCTTTTCCCTATTCACCACATTTCTACTTAGAATATGTTCATCATCTATCGTTGCTCCCTCTTCCCCCACATCATGAATCTCTGTTTCAACCCCATGCCTCTTACTTTCAGCCCCATCCACCTCTGTTTCAGCACCATGCATCTATGTATGACCAGCATGACTCTATTTCAGCAACATCCACCTCTGTTTCAACACCATGCATCTCTGTATGACTAGCATGACTCTCTATTTGAGCAACATCCACCTCTGTTTCAATACCAGCCATCTTCATTTCAACACCATGCAACTCTGTTTGACCAGCATGCATCTCAGTTTCACCAACATTGCCTTCCGTTGCAACATTTGATGGCTCACAATCAGGATATTCTAACCTCTTCACTTGCGACATCTCCCTAAACTTATCTCCACAACTAAGTGATTCTATGTTAGAAAATGTAACAACCAATTCTACACTTTTTCCATCCATGTGTTGATTAAACATTGTCATAAGTTCTTTCTCGTTGGTAAGATCAATATATTTTGAGATTCTTTAGTCTGGATCCTTATACCTTAATGGCATTGCTGATTCAACACCCTATGGCAAGATCTTCATCAAATCATTACATAGGTCAAACCAGCATGTCTCATCTGGATCCATGGGAATTGTCTTCTGCTTCCCCAACTTGTATTTCTCGCCTTCTCCTCCTCTCAACTCCTGGAAGTATCCTCCATACTTCACACAAACAAAGAGGATACCTTGTTGTCCTCTCCACCAAACCATCCTGCTACATTACATTCAGATATACTGAGAACACAATGCCATGAAACACAAAACACATCCATGCAATGGGGCAAATTCTGGCATGTAAAAGCTTACCTAGAAACCTCCTATTATCAATTAAAAGTCCCACTTCGACCCCTTCACAACCACCCTTCTCCTCCTATACACCTATAATCACATATTGAAACATCAGCATATGCCAACCATAATAAGCTTTACATAAAGTTTAAAACACCAATTGTAAACCTTAAATCAAAACCCTAATCTAAGCCCTCAGAAATTCCTAAACACAACCTTAATATAACCTCTTCTATGTCATTGAAAAACACATGTGAAAACTAAACCGTAACCCTAAATCAAAACCCTAACATTAATCCTCAAAAAAACTCTAAAACGCATCCCTCTATGAAACCCCTAAACCCTAAACAAAACCCTACTCGAATCCCCAATAAAAACCCTAATAGGAAAACACTAACCTTAGTATGAACGGATAAGGAGCAACTGCGATGGTTGACGAGCTTCCTACATCCTCAGTATAAACGGAGGAGGAGCAGCTGCGATGGTCGATGAGGTTCCTGCATTGTTGAGGAGGTCTACTGGAAGGGAGAAGGTCGATTGATCAAAGGTGTAAGCGTGGAGCTGCTCGATCGAAGACGTGATCCTCTCTTGCTCGAAGGTCGAGGAGAAGAAAGAGTGAACGCAGATCCTCTCCTGGTGATCTTTCCTGCCAATCCATGTTTATCCCAATTGTTAACCAACATAAGCAACCATAGTTGGTGCATCATAACCCAACTTCAGTTACCCAAACAAACAAAGGCTAACGGAGGGGTATCCTTATTGACGGAACATATTTATTGGGGGTATATATGTCAATACCAAAAACATAGGGGTAATAAGTCTTATTGAAAGTTTATAGGGGTATATATGTAAAAATCTTTTTTTTTTTTAAAGAGGAGGGTGTGGATTTAGTGATAGAAATGAGGGTAGGTTTACCATTCTTCTTGATTTAATGTATTGAGATGTGATGGAAAACACTGTGAAATAATTTGTTTTAGTATTTTGGATGTGTGTATCGTTCGGTGTTTTTGAAAATTTTTCTTATTATCGTATTAATTTCATTTAAGAGTATATGCATAAGGTAAGGTCCACGGTTTCACTTTTAACAAGCAATACATTGATTTAGCTATTGCTAACATCCACTCCTTCCTCTCCGCTTTCTACTTTGCAACCTCGAGAACCCATGCTATAGTAAAGCCCCGGTCGGTCCCTTGAGGTTGATTGAGGCCCCCATCCTGCCGGCTATACTCTTTCTCCCTCCAAGTCTCTTCTACGTCGATGAGAGCAACATGCACGACGTGATGCGGTCGGATCTAGGGCGTGGCATCAACTAGCGTAGCGGTCGGTGACCCACGATGGACGACGCGTATTGTGACGATGGAAGCCCCTCATTCGAGGTTTGGTCAACCAGCTTCTCCGATTGTCGATCTGTTGGTGTTGGTGAGCTTCATCGAGGCTTTTCATTGACTGCGGGCCATCATTGACGAGTGTGGCTGTGGGGCTTCGTCGATGACGTCGCCAGCGTGTGTGCGGGACGTGCGCTTGGCAAGCGATCGGCCGGTGCGAGCTCAACGACGGCCGACCGGAGTGCGCCTTCGTGCTATGTCGTGGGTCGAGTGCGGTTACATGGTGTGGGTGTCTCATTCTGCATGTTGGATGTATGTTGTTGTGGTGGCTTATTTGTTTCTCGTTGATGAATTGATCCATTCTTTTTTTTTTTTTTTAGTTTAGGTTGTTTTGTTGGGGACCACATGTGACCTCAGAGTCGAGTTTACTGACATGAGTCAGTAGTCGAATTCGACCCTTGGGTCATTGTATTTGGCTTCTCGTTAGTACGATCTTTGAGTTTATCTTGTTGGCGTTTGCCGTATCTATGAGTGTGGGGTCACCCTCTTTTGGGAGGTCATTCGATTCTCGATCGTGAATGCTTCATTTTCTTTCTCCTTTATTTCTTGGTTGTAGCTTCTCTGAGTTTTGGCTTCCCCCTATTTTTACGGGGTGTAACCTCCCCCTTTTGAAGGCATTTAGGCTTTTCTCTCCCTCTTCGTTCTCCTGCGTGGTGCGTCCTTCTATATCGGGTACTTCTCCTTTCTTTTAATAGAATATATTTTCTTTCAAAAGAAATATATTGATTAAACAAAAACTTTGGATTGTTGAAATAGATCAAATAATTGGTTATATATACTCCAACTATATAAAATGTTGTTAAGAAATTTTAAAGTTGAGAGAGAGAGAGATCTCTAGGGATAAGTATTGGGTTGGATCTTTGCAAGTTAGATTCGACTCAGCTCAAGCTCATTTAATAAATAGGTTAAAAAGGTAACTCAAGACCCAACCCAAAATAAAATTTCTCGACCTAACTTCAACCCAACACAAAAAATAATGGGTTTCAAGTGGGGTTGGCTTGACCCATTTATTTATGATCTAATTATTTATTTCACTTATATCTATAAACTAATATATGTGTATAGTTTTACATTAATAATTATTTTAAAAGTATAAAAATAATATAATTTTATACAAGTAAGAAAAAATGACTTTCAAAGGATAATTTACTTTTTCAGTTATGTAAATAATGTGGTTATTATATTTGACTTTTGTGTATGTTAAAATATCTTTAAGTCCTCATAGGTATGCGTTCAACAAAAATGATCTAGTTGTATTTATTGCAAATATTTGACTTGAATATTCAACATATATAGCATATGACAAGTCAACAAATTAAATGCTATCAAGTAAGGAGAAATTACAATAAAAAATAAAAGTACTCATCTTGTGTGTTCATATTTAGTTCGAATTTGGATATTCACGCTTTCTTTTGGTAAGAAATTAATAGTTCATATCTAGTTCGAACAAGATTGTAGGATTGTATTACATAACTTATTTTTGCAGGAAGCGCGGGGGTTAAGGTTTTATTGGTTAAAGAATAGCAATAACAGTCAATGTTTATTTTGTGTTTAATATGTGATGCATATATGATATATATTTTGATAGACAGAATGAATATACATACATATATGATATATATTAATGTAATTACACAAACAAGCTAGGCCTTAAGATGACCCCATAAATGAGCCAATGAACCAAATTGCATTTGAGCTACCTCAATCCAAAGCCCAACTCATTTAATAAATAGGTCATATTTATAAATTCAAGCTCAACAAAAATTAAAGCTTGACCCATCCCAACCCAATGCTCATCCTACAACCCCCCCCCCAACACACCTTTTTCCAAAAAAACCCTCGAATTCTTCTTTCTCCATCGTTGAAACATGAGTACCCGTCGTACAAGAGCCCCTCGACTACGAAGGCGCAACTCTGACTTGTAGTATGCGGACACATATAATATAGTTCTATTATTTGCTTAAGGAGCAGTAACAAGAAAAAGTCACTAAAGCTTAGAAAATGTGAAGTTAATTGGAAGTCCAAGGACGTCCAGTAATTACACAATGGTCCTGCCTGATCATGGTATGGTATGTTGGTGGAGATTTTTGTTCTCTTCAGAGATACGTTGGTGGAGATTCTTTTTGTCACCATGCCATCATATAAGTTACGACTTGTAGTGATTAGTGAATTTTTCTTTAGCATGTGAATCCCACACGTACCATCAAGGGCAAAATTCCTATATTTATGCATGAGGGTCAATTGAACATTCGAAAGACACAAGGATATCAACCTCGATTTTAGATCAAATCTTTGTGACCATGCTTCGATGGGAAGGTTATGTATATGCGATACATAATTCACAATTAGCACGTATGCCTTAAGAAAAGTGTTATCGAGACTACTAGTTTGTGACCCCCGCTTGAACTTAGGTACCTGAAAAAGAAGGGTGCTATGTCTGCATGTTTATAACACTCATCATTTCTTATCTTTTTTTACCAGTAGAATCAATTGAAGGTATAAATCTAATGAAAAAATCGGTAGAATATCTCTTATTTTAATGAGGTTTAACCAGTACCTCGAATAAGTATGACAAACATGTGATATTTAAGTGGGCACACTAAAAAAAAAAAAAACATTCATAAACAAAATTTAGAAAAGGAATTTAACTTTCATCTTCATGTTTTTCTTCAATCACGAAAGTCCTTCAAATCATAAAATTCCCTAGTTTTGTGCCTACACGTTGCATCAATCAATGGAAATAATCCTAGAGAAATATATTTGCGTTGTCAAAGTGGGGATGGTTGACATTGTAATCATTTAGTTATTTTTTTAAGATCTATGTTGCCAGTAGAAGAAAACAAAAGGACTCGACTATGTGGGCTTGAGGGAGGGAAGGAGGATGGGGCAGGTTGCTTTTGGATACGTTAGTAAAGAAAGAGGGAATCAAATCACCTGTGATAATGAAAAAAGTTATGTGTTTTTGCTTCTTGGATTGCAAAAATAAATAGAGATAAAATTCTCGGCCCCATTCTCTAAAGAATTTGCCTTCATTATCTCTTTTGCTCTAACTCAAAAACTTGTTACCTATTCTTGCGGTACACAAACACAAGATGCCTCTTATGTTGTCTTCTACAATAAGAGATTACTAATCTTTATGTGTTTTTGTTAGCCTTGTTAATGGATATTCAAATCTCAAATATTTGAGATTTTTTTGTAAAATCAAAACCAAGTCTATCCCTTAAAACTCAAGAATAGTTGTAACAAATTGGTCAAATCGCTGTGAATCTATAACAACTTGAAAACCAATTGAAACCATGTAAACAATTGTTATAAATATACAACAGAGGATGGCTCTAAGTTTTGAGTCGAAAATCCACAATAACATGGTATCTAGAGCCTTCCTTACTTGATCCCAAACAGCTACTGCTCGTGCTCCCTCTTGTCGGCCTCGATTGAGCTTTTACTTGACAATCGGCCTTGCCACTTCTACTCGGT
Organism: Thalassia testudinum; assembly: GCA_037157565.1. Taxonomy (NCBI): domain Eukaryota; kingdom Viridiplantae; phylum Streptophyta; class Magnoliopsida; order Alismatales; family Hydrocharitaceae; genus Thalassia; species Thalassia testudinum. The sequence goes on from JAZHRO010000030.1 coordinate 45,007,824, forward strand.
GATCGCGTATGCAGTGTCGTCATCGCCCAACCATCTTCCTCGGCCATGTGCGACCCAACCTTGCACCTGGTCAACCCATCCTAGCACCCACCACCACTCAACCAAACCTCACATCCAACTCTACCCCTCCCAACCTCATCCTCGTGCATCGACGAAGTAGATCTCTCCCTGCGATCACCCAAACCACTCAACTCCCCACCATGCCACCGCCGCTCCCTCTCGCCCCCCTCCTCCCTGCACCACCAACATCTACCACAGAACCCTAATACCCCTCACCAAAACATAACCTGACCTACCCGAACCCATAACCCCACCAGACCTGAATACCAACCCTCCCACCCGATACCCTACCCAGTCCACTCCCTCCTTCCCCGATAACTACCACCCTTCCACCTTCCCTGATTCTCCTTCCCAACCAGCCCCTCCCTTCACCCTCCACTGTCGACGCATAGTCACAGCATCACCTCCAGTCGGTCCATCTCACCACCACCTTCCTCCACCCACCACCGACAACAACTCGCTGGGCCTTAAATTACGTCGTACCTCTCCACTCGGCCTCGTCTCTTACATCTCCGACCTCTCCCTCACCCTCCTCATCTCTGACAAAATTTCAAACGCAATCCCGACTCCCCTCAGATTACGAAAAAGCTCCCTTCTTCTATCCAACATCTATTCTGGAGGACATATACAATCTGCCACTAGACTTGCCGGAACTCGCTAGCACCCCACAATCGACAACAATCTACGTCAATTCTACACTTCAGCTCACAACTCCCTACATGGTTGCTCGACTACTTCCACCGAATTGTCCCATTTGCCCCAGGTGTTCTCATCGCTGTGCACGTTGTGTTACATCTATAGTGGCTCCATATATTCAACCTCTCTGTATGCCTCACTCTACCAAACGCCCCTCATCACACATCACTCCTCGTCACTTTCAGACAACAAGGGCTTTTCGTTCTCGCTACCGTCCATTTCAGCAACTCCCTACCGATTCAATTAGCTCCTGCTAGAATGGCCTCCTCGACAACGAACTCTGTGTCCTCCCCATCCACCACACCAGGTGTCCATCATTTCCTTTCTTTAAAGTTGAGTCCCACCAACTACCTTTTGCCATTACTTCGGTCACATGGCCTTATCGGCCTCATTGAGGAAACTAATAATTGTCCTCCAGTAGCAGTAGTTGGCTCCTCCTCCACTAACTCATCTGGAGCCACAACCATAGATGATTCAGCAGCTTGAGCATGGCATGCCCAAGATTAGATGCTTCTCAGCTGGCTCGTTGCATCCCTGTCTAAAGATGTCCTTCCTACTATCATTGGACTTAACACCAGTATCGATGTCTGGAATGCTCTTAAGGAAGCATACGAAGCTCCTTCATTAATCGAAGGTAGAAGATAGTTCAAGAGGCTGGAGTGAGTTCCAAGGGTAAAGAGCTCGAATTCCGTCCACCACCATTGTAGTGTCTTCTTTTCTAGTTAGTTTGCCTCAAGTCCATATTCTTGGATGTCACCTTTCAAAGTAGCACTGGAACTGAAGCTCCTTTTTAGTGACTCCACTTCTACCTCCGTCCAAGTGCCAATCATCAAGGTGGTTTGTTGCTAGGTTATGGTATTGGGTGATTACTATGGATACTTCCGATATAGAAGCACTACTTCTCCCCTTTCTTGCCCTGTCTTTGTTTTAGTTTGTTATATTTGGCTTTGTTTATTGTGTTGTCCCCCTTCGTGGGTTTAGTTGCCTAATTTTGGAGTGTTAGTCCCGTAACTTTTAAGCTTGACAATTAGTGTCCTTGAGTTTTTGTCAAGATTTGATTGCCTCTTTCCTCCTTATTGGTGTATTACGTCATTACATATGGGTTCTTGTCAGATGTATTTCCTCTTCACTAACGAAATTACGTTAAGGCATAATAAAAGAGAGAATTTTTTGATAAATCATAGATTATGACAAGATAAATATCAAGCCATAAACTAGATGAGCCCAAACCAGTATCCATTGGGCTTAGGACAAATCCATCCCTGAAAACCAAAACCAAGTCTATCCCTGAAAACTCGAGAATAGTTGTAACAAATTGGTCAAATCGTTGCGAATCTATAACAACTTGAAAACCAATTGAAATCATGTAAACAATTGTTACAAATATACAACAGAGGATGGCTCTAAGTTTTGAGTCGAAAATCCACAATAACATGGTATCTAGAGCCTTCCTTACTCGATCCCAAACAGCCACCGCTCATGCTCCCTCTTGCCGGCCTCGATTGAGCTTTTACTTGACGATCAGCATTGCCACCTCTGCTCGGTGATCGCATACGCAGCGTCGTCATCGCCCAACTATCTTCCTCGGCCATGTGCGACCCAACCTTGCGCCTCGTCAACCCATCCTAGCACCCACCACCACTCAACCAAACCTCACATCCAACTCTACCCCTCCCAACCTCATCCTCGTGCATCGACGAAGTAGATCTCCCCCTGCGATCACCCAAACCACTCAACTCCCCACCATGCCACCGCCGCTCCCTCGCACCCCCTCCTCCCTGCGCCACCAACATCTACCACAGAACCCTAACACCCCACACCAAAACACCCTATATACCCCTCACCAAAACATAACCCGACCCACCCGAACCCATAATGTTACGACCCGGTTCTCGAATCCCTACGAGATACGAGAATCAAGCTGACTCGACTGATCCCAAGACCCAGTCGTCCAACGAGAAAGTAACCAAAAGAGCAGTAAAATAATCCACATTCACCATGTATATAACTAGCAGTAACAAAATACAGCAGTAAAGAAAAGAAATACTACAATATACACCACCACAACAGTAAAGAAACAAACATGTACATAAACATGAAGCTTACAATGAAAAGAGTACAAGGGTAACAGAAACTACTTACTACAACAGTAAGAAAAGTCAGTGGGTATTACAACACTACTGGGCTCTACTAGGCCCAGCGCCCTCTGCAGCCGCCGACTCTAGCTGCTCAACACCTGGTCCTGAAATGGTAACAAAGGTGACACGTCAGCGAAACGCTGAGTAGAGTGGCAACGAAAAGCTAAGAAACAGTAAGGTGGACAGTAGCTGTTATATTTTTAATTTCTTTCTTTATATTTTCCATTTACTCGTTATTGAATTATCCCTTAGATTCTTCTCTTGATCTTGAATGTTCTTCGTGGAAATGATCTTGATTGCAGTTTTTTCCGAAAAGTAGAAGTAACACGTGGTGCTCTCCTGGCCGGGAGAGTCCCCCGTGATGGTCCTTCCTTCAGTCAACCATCCCAAGGTCGCTAACAGACGTAACGGTGACTACGGCATGTGCGATAAACGCATGGGTAGCTACCCCGCACTGGCACGTGGTCAGTCGTTTCCGTTAACAGGTGAGCTAAAAGCATAGCACGGAACCAGTATAGGGTAGAGCCCTCTCAATAACAGGGGTCCAGCCCCTCCACAGTAACCAAACAGGGGTCTTGCCCCTCCACAGTCTGCGCACCCTCGCCTGACTACCCTGGTTTGCCCAGTGGGTGTTACGGACGTGGCATCAGACGGGTTTTTAAGACGTCTGGGAAGTGGCCCAGACGTCTGGAACCCTTTCCAGACGTCTGGTAATAAATTTTTTCGGCGTACTGGGTTGCGTCTGCGCGCGTGCGCACGCAGACTGCACCCGCGGCTTTCGTTCCTCTTTTCCTCTCTCTCTTCCTGCAGGCGTGCTGCTCTCTTCTCCCTCTCCCTGCGTGGTCTTATAAGACACCCTCGCCCTATCCCTCACCCTCATCTCCTCCGCCTTCCTCTTCTCCTTCTCCCTGCCAGTGCGAGAGCGCGAGCGAGCGAGTGAGCGGCAGCGGCCGCGGCGAGCGTGCGGGAAGGAGGGTTGCGAGCCTATGGGAAGGAGGGTCTCGAGTCGGTCCGATTCTCGTGTCTCGTAGGGATTCGGGAATCAGGTCGTTACAAGATGGTATCAGAGCAAGGTCGTCCCAAGAAGTGAACTAACTGACTGGAAAATAACCAATTCACATGTCTGTGACTAGAGTAGCCACCACAACATTTCTTTTGACATGAGCTCTTAGACTTTTTCGTTAGACATCATTCCATATTGTTGTGTTTCCATTATGTTTCACGTCTCCTTGCAGGAGATGCCTCGTCGCGGGACTAGCGAGGCGGGCCGTGGGCGCGGACGAGGATGAGGTCGGCGAGGTGGGCGTGCTGCTGTCGACGCCTCAGTGGGCCAGCCACTACTCCTGGGCATTCAGGCCCAGGACCTCGCCCAACTGATACGGGATATTGTGCGAGAGGAGCTTCACCCACCGCCCCGAGCGCCTCTCCCTGGGGCTGCGGAGGGGGAGTCCTCTGTGGGACCACACGACGGACGCGGCGCTGGACACGGGGGAGGGGATGGGCTGCCACCGCCCCCACCTTCCTTCGACACTTCTGTGCACGAGACTCCTTTACCTGGAGGTGCACTGATTAGCCCATAGTTGTGGGTTATTTAAGTACTTAAGTGCCTACACATTAGGTTAATTCTAACATTTATTTAGTATAAATTAGGATGTAAATAGATTAATTCATAGTTTTAATCTAACTACATAATCCATACATTGCATTCATATCTTAAGTGCATTTAGAATTAGCTTAGAATAGCATTCATCTAATTAGATAACCAATTAGGTATATTGTTTTTATTAACATAGAAGTTGAAGGTCTATACATAAATAACCCTAATATTTTAATAATATTTGCTTTATTCGTCTTCTTTCAGAACGGCTGGCTGCCGCTACAACGCCCGGCTGCTGCAGTGATGAAGCCATTCAAGGGGGAGCGGATGTGGTGGATCTGGTCGGCGGCTGATTTCAAAATTGTTCAAGACACTATAAAAGGAGCACGGAAGCTGCCGGCTGCAGCAGGCCTCCGCCACCGACTCACCACTGTGCAGAGAGATCCTCTCTCTTCCACTCCACACTGCCGGCCTCTACCGTGGCGGCGAGTCTCCACCACCGTGGGCGTGTGGTGTGACAGGCCACACCGCCATCCGGAGCTCGCCCGCATTACCGTGAGCACCTTAGCGTGCAACTCCCTCGCCGTCGTCGCCGACCACCGTCACCAACCTACTGATCAGCCACCCTCTCAGTAACTTAAGACGTCTGGGAAATTTCCCAGACGTCTGAAGTTACCCGCTCACTTCACCGCACACGCCTGAAGTCGCCTGCAGATCCCTTCCCGCACCTGCAGAACCTTCAGCGCACCCACGTCCGTCAACCTTCAGCTCAAACACGCACAACCGCCTGCAGTCCACGCCGTTCACCACTGTGTCTGCAGAACCGCCAGCAACCGACCTCTGCGCCCTCCACCGCTCACCGGCTGCTGACCTGCGCACGCCTGCAGATCAGCCCGCGCTCTCCTCCAACGCCTGCAGACCAGCCTGCAGCATCCTCCAACAGCCGTCTGCAGCTTCCACCGCGCAAGCGCCCCCTCTGCAGCTTCCACCGCACACGCCAGCGCCCGCCTGCAGATCAGCCCGCGCACACGCCAACCGCCTGCAGACGCCCGCCTGCAGACCACCGCGCAAGCGCCCAAGCGCCCCCTCTGCAGCTTCCACCGCACACGCCAGCGCCCGCCTGCAGATCAGCCCGCGCACACGCCAACCGCCTGCAGACGCCCGCCTGCAGACCACCGCGCAAGCGCCCAAGCGCCCCCTCTGCAGCTTCCACCGCACACGCCAGCGCCCGCCTGCAGACGCCCGCCTGCAGACCACCGCGCGCCAGCGCCTTCCGCAGACTCTCCGCGCGCCCACGCACAGCCACCTGCAGCACCTCCGCCGGAGCTCGTCCGGCCACCTCCGGCCGCCGCGCGACTCGCCGTCACCACCGATTCGAAGCCCTTGATCCAAGGGACCTCCGCCGAGCTTCCCGCGCCCAGCCATCGGCTCCTCGTCGCGCAAGACAACGGGGAAGAATTCCCCTGTTTTGCTACAGTAAAGCATTGATTAAAATTTACATTTTCTGCCATTGCCAGATTTTATTCATATTCTATTCAGTCTGCATTGCGGAAAATATCCTGTAGTTTATCATAATTGCCATTTCAGCATTATTTCTTGCTTAAACCTTAATCTAAAGGCAATCTTGGCTTGGTTCTTGTCCAAATTGACTCCGAACAAACATTTTTAAGTGGCGCGAATTTTAATACGTTATTGCCTCCCTGTGGAAACGACCCGCTCCTCTGCGAGTGGTTATTTCTTATTAAAAATTGATTAGTCGATTTTTCCACCACATTAAACTACAAACGACTTAAAAGCGAAAGATCGACACGATCAAATGGCACCGTTGCCGGGGAGGCAACAGACGCAATAATTTCGCCTAATTTTATTTTGATTATTTGTCAATTGCACAGAGATTTGACCATCTATTATTTTCTTTTCTGTGCGAGAAATTTTGTGCAAGAATCAGCCACTGTGAGAGGCGACCCTTGACGTTGCCAGACGAGAAGTGGACAAGCAATTTTGAAAGGAGGAGAAGGACGAGGACACGACGGACACCACTGTATTTAATCGCTAATTTAATTAGAATAGAATTAAGACTGAAGACTTAATTTTTTCATTACAGTTAGTTTGAAACCCTTGTTCTGGGGCATATTTTGAGGGTTTGTTCCCTGATTTTATTTTGGACCCGTGTTGGGTAATTTTTGGGAGCTTGTTCCCTTTTCTTTAGATTTAGGTTTATTTTTTTTATTATTTCTTTTATTTGCTTGTGCATAAGTAGTTCTAAAAAAAACAGAAAAAGAAAAAAAACGAGCTGCCTGCTAGAAGCTGCCTGCCCTAGGACGAACCATTTAGGTCTGTATGAGCAGCCTCTAGATTTGCTTTTCTGCATTGCGTACATTTTTGCATCGAAGATCGCTGGAGGCAAGGTACGCATTCTCTTACTTTGCATCCTATTTTTGATCACGCATTGCATTTGGGATTTAATGCAAAGACCACCTAATCTGTACTGAATAAATCTAACAAGTGGTCACATTTTTTTTAGAAAAAGGACTAATTAAAGGAAGGACATTTTAAAAACCAAGGATTTCATTTTCAAACTTGGCGTGCGATTCAAAGTTCAAAATCTTTTACGGTGTATGCACACTTATTTCACTTGCACCACGGCACGCTTCTAGACACTCCTTAGGTTTGGAAATACTAGGACAAGAGCCCTCCTTTCGTTGGATTCTGAAGTGTTCGGAACTTGAGATCAAAGGTTTTGTAAATCCAAAGAGGGGGATACCCTGTCACGGATTTTTGGGGGTAGTTGAGGAGCACCGCGAAAGCACAGCTTCAAAGGAAGGCTTAGGCCTACTTGCATCCCTCGATCTTCCGTCTTTGGATTTACTTGACTATTTGAGATTTAGGGAAGAACACCTAAGCTCCAACTAGGTCTTTTTAGGCGAGCCGTAGGTCGACAATAGGCGCGTAAATTGATTGAACAAATTGTATTGTCACCTGCAATCTGACTTAAAATCAAAAGCCTAAATTGGGAAAGACCTAAAAGGTCCTTTTTGAATTGTGTCTTGCTTGGGGAATTCTGATTGAAGTGTGAGTTAGAATGGACCACATTGATTTTCATCCTTTCACATCTTGCCCACACCCTCACCCCCACTCTGCATCCTTCGATCCCAGACGCCGAGATGGTCCATTCCTTGATGGACATAATGACAATCATTGGGATCCGTTTTACTCCTATTATAGGAGTATTGGCCTAGTTAAGCCCCAAATTAGTGAGCAGAACTCAGGAGCGGGATTTGCTTTGCCCAATATCCCACATACCAAAGAAATACCCAACCCACCCTCCCTGAAAACTTATAATGGTTGGACAAACACTCCTGGGTACTATAAGCCTGAGCCTGACTTCTCTTATGATAAAAATGACCTCTCCTCTTTGAAGATGGAAATACAGAAAATGCAAAATGAAATGAGTGAATTGTTAGGAGAATCTTTGAGAGCAGGCCAACAAGAAAGAGATGAAATTAGCCACCCAATCTGCCCCATTGACGATGACGTATACCCCTCTACAATAGATGCATCTCCCGTGGGAAAGCTACACTTTAAGTTGAAGGGAAATTCTGGGGAGAATAGCTACTTTTCGAGGATCGATTTTGAAACCTCCCCATTAGATGACACTTCCTTGAGAGATCTACACTTTAGGTGGGAGGAAAATACACATGAAAGTAGCTATGCATTGGATGAAGAAAGGTGGCAACCCGAGGAAGATGATGATAAGGTTGAGTATCCACCTGAATTATATTGGAGTCAAAAGAAGGGAATGATGGTGCCATTGGAAGACCTCGACCCAGATGATAGTATTTTCGTGACATTTGATGAAGTGGGTCAAAGTCAAGTTGTTAATCCTACCCTCCCTTCTGATCATGATATGGAACTCAAACCCACCCTTAGGGAACCTAACCCTAAAGAAATTGACCTATCTGAGGAGTCTGATGTAACCAATGTAAATAATTTACCTCAGATAGAGCACCTTAGGGGATCTGCTGATATATTAAATGATTCTAGACCTCGGGTACATGATGAATTGTGTGATGAGGAGGAAGATGAATTATATGAGGAACCTACATTCAAGATTTGGAGTGACACTAAGGGTGATTATGTATTATTTGAAGAGTTAACCCCTGAGGATGTCACAAATTTGACCAAATTAGGTTTCCTTGGCACACCCATTGATGATATTTCTCCTCATGATAAAATGATGGAAAATTTGGAAGCAATTTCTAAGATTTATGTGGATTCACATATAGACTCCGGGGAAGATGTGAGTAAAGAACAAAAACCCGGGGATGACATTAATAGGATAATCCCTAGATCTGTTGCTTCCAACCTGCCTTCATTCACTTCGAAGTCACCCTCTGATTCTCTTATATCTGAAAGCGAAATTGTGACTCCTGATGAAGAGCAGGAAGATCCACGTGATGGTGCAAGGAATGCTAGGGATGAAATTGAGGATTTAGAAAGAGTGTTTGGGATGGACACCAAGCTGATTAAACCCAACCTAGATCTTATGGCCATCCCACAACCTCGTAACTTGGACACCCTAGACGATCCTTGCCTTAGAGAATTGCTCATTTTTGTTCTGACTAGGGGCCTTAACAGACCAATATTTTCTGTAATGGAGTATCGGGTATGGATTGATGATTTCTTTAGTCAGTCCATTACCCTGGGGGTTTATCTCTATACCATTCCTTCCCCATTCTTTTTGGAGGATCCTTGTCATCCTACCCCTACCCCTTTGGAGGTTATTTTTTATCCTTTAGAACCTCTTCTGGTGACCTGGGAAGATTTCATTCCCATTTTAGTTGGGCGAGCATTTGCTATCGGGATTCATCATCAGCTCGCCAACATCCTAGGTTACCTATTTTCTAGGCCAACTTTGCTTTCCTCATTTTTAGGGCCTATTTCTGCAATTCTTGAACCTGATTTGCAGGTTCTTCGGCTATTCAGCCCAGCTTTGACCCAGGTAATATCCTTCTATGCAATGAGGACATTGCAGATTTTAGGCATGGGGGGGTGTACTTGGGGATATACATAGCATAATTGCATACATTTGTACATATAAAAAAAAAAAAAAAAAAAAAAAGAGGTTTTGAGCTTAACTGGCTAGATCTTGCCGTCTTAAGCAAATCAGAACTCTAGGGTAGACTAAGTTAATTCTAGGGTCAAACTTTAGAAGCTAAATAAGCTACTAGCTTTAGACATTTAGGGTCCTTTGTGGACTTAAAAACTTAAGTAGGAGTTAAGTTGCGGACCATTCTTCAAGAGGTTGAGGAAGGGAAGCTAGGGTTTGAGTTAAAAGGTGGGGTAGTACCTGGAGTCTTATTCTACCTTTTGGTTTACAGGTCCTTGTAACCCAAGCATCCAAATTGTTCACACTTGGTCTGGTAATTAACTTAATTTCTGAAAAGAGATTTGGTTCTCTTAGTTTTGACTTAAGAAAGGCTTGAAAACATATTTTGATTGGAAGAGTTCCCGCCGCAGGAGAGGTCGAGTATATACTCACCTTGAGGATGCGATGGTAACATATTACCTCCTCGGCGCTTGTCTCTTAGGATATCCATCCTACTGGGGGCATGTAAGCGCATTGCGCGGTTCAGGTACCATGGGCGGCCCTATCTCGAAGTGCCGATTGCCATAGGCCTGAATTCGCTTAAGAAATCCATGGGCGATACTATCTCGAAGTGTCGATTGCCAGGAGTTCTTGGGGTCGTTATGGGCGGTGCTATCTCGAAGCATCGAAAGCCAGGCACCCTTCGAGGTATGGTAATGGGGACAATGAATCCGACACAGGCTGTGTTAATAGCTGATCTGAGGTTAGACTTAGAAGAATCAAACAAAAAAAAAAAAAAAAAAAAAAAAAAAAAAAGAATTCCTTTAACTCAAATAACTCGGACCAATGCACAAGCACGGATGCTTTAATCTCAGGGATCAATAAACTTTAGGGTAGAGTCAGAAATCAGGGAAACTTGTGCTGGCAACTCGTCTTTAGCCGACCTAGTCTGTAACTTAGCAACTACTTAGGAACCTTGGGTTTAAAACCTGAACTTAATATGCTTCTGAAGGAAGACTAAGTGAGTTGACTAGTCTACTTAGAGTGCTAGGTTTCGCTTAATTTTGCTAGGGACTAGCAAAAACTAGGCATGGGGGTATTTGATTAGCCCATAGTTGTGGGTTATTTAAGTACTTAAGTGCCTACACATTAGGTTAATTCTAACATTTATTTAGTATAAATTAGGATGTAAATAGATTAATTCATAGTTTTAATCTAACTACATAATCCATACATTGCATTCATATCTTAAGTGCATTTAGAATTAGCTTAGAATAGCATTCATCTAATTAGATAACCAATTAGGTATATTGTTTTTATTAACATAGAAGTTGAAGGTCTATACATAAATAACCCTAATATTTTAATAATATTTGCTTTATTCGTCTTCTTTCAGAACGGCTGGCTGCCGCTACAACGCCCGGCTGCTGCAGTGATGAAGCCATTCAAGGGGGAGCGGATGTGGTGGATCTGGTCGGCGGCTGATTTCAAAATTGTTCAAGACACTATAAAAGGAGCACGGAAGCTGCCGGCTGCAGCAGGCCTCCGCCACCGACTCACCACTGTGCAGAGAGATCCTCTCTCTTCCACTCCACACTGCCGGCCTCTACCGTGGCGGCGAGTCTCCACCACCGTGGGCGTGTGGTGTGACAGGCCACACCGCCATCCGGAGCTCGCCCGCATTACCGTGAGCACCTTAGCGTGCAACTCCCTCGCCGTCGTCGCCGACCACCGTCACCAACCTACTGATCAGCCACCCTCTCAGTAACTTAAGACGTCTGGGAAATTTCCCAGACGTCTGAAGTTACCCGCTCACTTCACCGCACACGCCTGAAGTCGCCTGCAGATCCCTTCCCGCACCTGCAGAACCTTCAGCGCACCCACGTCCGTCAACCTTCAGCTCAAACACGCACAACCGCCTGCAGTCCACGCCGTTCACCACTGTGTCTGCAGAACCGCCAGCAACCGACCTCTGCGCCCTCCACCGCTCACCGGCTGCTGACCTGCGCACGCCTGCAGATCAGCCCGCGCTCTCCTCCAACGCCTGCAGACCAGCCTGCAGCATCCTCCAACAGCCGTCTGCAGCTTCCACCGCGCAAGCGCCCCCTCTGCAGCTTCCACCGCACACGCCAGCGCCCGCCTGCAGATCAGCCCGCGCACACGCCAACCGCCTGCAGACGCCCGCCTGCAGACCACCGCGCAAGCGCCCAAGCGCCCCCTCTGCAGCTTCCACCGCACACGCCAGCGCCCGCCTGCAGATCAGCCCGCGCACACGCCAACCGCCTGCAGACGCCCGCCTGCAGACCACCGCGCAAGCGCCCAAGCGCCCCCTCTGCAGCTTCCACCGCACACGCCAGCGCCCGCCTGCAGACGCCCGCCTGCAGACCACCGCGCGCCAGCGCCTTCCGCAGACTCTCCGCGCGCCCACGCACAGCCACCTGCAGCACCTCCGCCGGAGCTCGTCCGGCCACCTCCGGCCGCCGCGCGACTCGCCGTCACCACCGATTCGAAGCCCTTGATCCAAGGGACCTCCGCCGAGCTTCCCGCGCCCAGCCATCGGCTCCTCGTCGCGCAAGACAACGGGGAAGAATTCCCCTGTTTTGCTACAGTAAAGCATTGATTAAAATTTACATTTTCTGCCATTGCCAGATTTTATTCATATTCTATTCAGTCTGCATTGCGGAAAATATCCTGTAGTTTATCATAATTGCCATTTCAGCATTATTTCTTGCTTAAACCTTAATCTAAAGGCAATCTTGGCTTGGTTCTTGTCCAAATTGACTCCGAACAAACATTTTTAAGTGGCGCGAATTTTAATACGTTATTGCCTCCCTGTGGAAACGACCCGCTCCTCTGCGAGTGGTTATTTCTTATTAAAAATTGATTAGTCGATTTTTCCACCACATTAAACTACAAACGACTTAAAAGCGAAAGATCGACACGATCATGCACCAGCATCTCCACTGCAGCGCCACTTCGAGCTCTTCGGGCAGTTCCGGAAGCTGAAGCCCCCCTCCTTCAAGGGGGATGAGGACCCGACCGAGGCAGAAGACTGGCTCGAGCAGCTCGAGAAGGTTTTCGACACCCTTCGCCCCCCGGTGGAGTGCCGCATGGCCTTCGCCACGTACCAGCTAGAGAGTGCAGCACACAGGTGGTGGAGGGCGGTCAGGGGACAGGAGAGGGACGAGCCGACCTGGGACCAGTTCGTCACCCTCTTTTGCGAGCAGTACTTTCCCCAGACGTGGCAGGACCAGAAGAGGCAGGAGTTCCACACTCTCTGCCAGGGGACGATGATTGTGAGCGCATACCGCACGCGTTTTCTGGAGCTGTCCCGCTTTGCAGCGACAGCGGTAGCCACTGAGGAGCGCCTTTGGAGGTTCACCGAGGGACTCCGGCCTGCGATTCGGGGGTATGTCAAACCCCTGAAGCTGCCTACGTTTTCGAGGGTGGTGGAGGCAGCTATGACCTACGAGGAGACCAACCCGTCCGCGTGAGACACTGATGGCAGGCGGAAGAGGCCCTTCCAGCCAGACTTTCCACAGGGCCGGCGAGAGAGGAGACACGTGGCGTCCGCAAGAGAGACGTCACGTTTTGCAGGGCCATCAGTGGCCTTTGGGAGCTGGCGAAACGGTGGCAGCAACTAGCTTTTCTTAAGTCGTTGTAGTACAAATAGTTATTGCCATCATTTGCTAATATTTGTTACTCGGAAAATACAGTTCTCCCGAGGTCGAACTCAGGGAGCAAGTCGTATTCTAGAGATATACATGTTTTATTACAAAAATAAAGAGAGAGAGAGAGAGATGAAAGTTTGGCTTCTTCTTCTTCTCTTCTTTCTTTCTCTGTCTTTGGCTTTTGTTCTTCCTGTTCTTCTTCTTCTTCTTTTCTTGCTTCCTCTATTTCTTGGTTGGACGATCCTGTCTTTTTCTTCTTTTTATTTTCTTTGTTTCTTCTTTTCTTGCTTCAGATCTGCCTCCCGTGCTCTTCTTCTTCTGCTTTCTGTTTCTTCACTTGGCTGCTCCTTCTCTCTTCTTTTCTTCTTCTTCTTTGTCTTCTGATGTCTGCAGGGTCTTCACTTGGCTGCTCTGTGTTCCTCTCTTTCCTCTGCCTCGCCTTCCTTCTTCTTTGCCTTCACCTGTCTTCAGGACGTCGTCTGATTTGAAAATCAGACGACTTAAACCTCTTGTTGCTACAGTGTCTCCCTGAGCTTCCTTCTTCTTCACCTATGCCTGCACGCTCAAGAGTTCAGAGTCAGGGCAAAACCTACTCTACCCCTCTCCCCCGCGCGTCTCTTTCTCTCGAAGTTCGCTCTTAGGACAGCTCTCCCAGAGCAACCGGGTAATCGGGTACGAGTTGCACCCGGGTCCAGGCCCACCGGCGTGCGGTGGTGGGCGAGGAGTGCAGGTCGGTTTAATCGGGTCGGGCCAGGTCCGCGGAGCGTGGTCACGGACGAGGCCGGGTCGGGTGAGAGGGACCTCACCCCGTGGTCAGGAGGCAGACAGCATAAGGCACTTTTTGCCTTTATGCGTCCGCGCCTCTGAGAAGTTCCGAGGTGGGACTAAATGTCCCACCCCAATTGAGCGCCCGTCGCGGAGGGAGAAGTGGGCGATCGTGGCTTCACGCGCGGCCTTCGCCCCAACTGCGAGCGGAGAAGTGGGTGTGTTTGGTGGATCTGCAGAGGGCGTTTGGTGGGAAGAGGAGGGGTGGAAGAGGATCAGGGTGACGAGGTGGAGGTTATGCACAGGTCGGCGAGCCGTGTGGGGTGCTGGAGTGATGGGAGCGGTTCGCCGGAGTTTGGCCGGAGGTGGAGAAGGTAAGGGTGATCGGTGGGAAATCGGGGCCGACAGTAAGGGTTTCAGTATGGAAAAGAAAGAGGGGAGGAAGAGGAGAAGTTCTACCTGCTAAGCTGGATGAGGAGGGGTTGGCGCAGGCGACAGTCGTATCGACTGTCGCCGGAGAAGAAATTGCCCAGAGGAAGGGGCGGCGGCGAGGAAGGGACCGGAGAGGCGCCAGCTGGGTGCGGCGTGACGCGGAAGGATCGAGGGAAGGTAACCCTGCTGCTGGTAGTGCGGCAGGGCGACGAGGAGGAGGAGGAGATGGCCGCCGGAGCAAGGGGGCGTCTGTCGGAGTGGGAAGGGAGGAATTTAGGGGGGTGTCTCCGTCAGATCCGAGCTGCGAAGAACGGCGGAGCGACGGGGGTATTTATAGGGGCGGAATCAGAGAGGAGGGCGGAGGGAGACGACGTGTCTCCCTCGCCAGAGGACGCCGGAGGAAGGAGACCCATACCATCCGTGCGTTCGCACGGGCGGTATGGGCGGTTGCAGTACCCAGGGGGGTGTCCCTGCGGTGGCTGACGACGCAGGGTACCCCCCATTGACTTGCAAGGGCCCCTCCCTCACCCTGCGCGGCGCCATGCTCCGTGCAAGGTCGCCGGAGCATGGTGCTGCACAGGTTTTGCAGGAGGGACCTAAACGCAAAGAACGAAGGAGAGTTAGGGGCCAAAATGCGAGGGTTCAAAAGTTGAGGGCCAAAACGTAAATATATGAGGACCAAAGTGTAAAGTTGGTCAAGAAGGTTTCTTCTTAGGCCCAAGTTTTTATGCATGACTAATTAGGACCTAAGGATTCTGATGGTGAATTTTATTTCTAGCTTAAACCTTGTTTCACCGATCAATTTACGTAAAAACCCAAATTAAGTTGTTAATTGGGCATGGTTCTCAATGTAGGTCAAAATGGGTTCCTAAGGCCAAATTGAAAGTCATAAACCCTATAGATTATTTTTATATGAATTTTAGAGGGTTTATTTGATTTTTAACTTGCCTCAAACCACGTGAATTGAAGTGGGTTTGTTTTTAGGGTTACAGGCTGTCATTTAATTCTTTGGGGTTGTTGTAGCCCTTATTGAGTCATCTCATCCCACTTTTCTTCTTATTAGGTTGTTTTGACCTATGTTTGGGCCCTGAGTTACCCTATTTTCATATCGGATTGGTTAAATTGCATTTTTACCCCTCAGTTTATGTTTTCTTTGCAAACTCAGAATCTCTCTGAGCCAAGCCTTTCTAAGGTTATGTAGGAGCTTTTATTCTCTATATTAGGTCAAAATGAGCTAGTTATAGCTCATGATGAGGTTCTCATCATACCCCCATGCCTAGCTTTTGCTAGTCCCTTAGCAAAAACTTAAGGTTTCAACCCTTGTTCTAGACCATGAAGTTCTTTAATAGCTTCAGATAAGTGCTTTTTCATTTAAACTTAGATTAGGTTAGAATGCTGACCATAGGCTTAAAAGGTACTCTAGTACCAATCAAGATCCAAATCTGTCTAGCCTCAGCCTCAGTCCTTAGCAAAGGTTTTTAAGACCCACAAGAACTAACCTAAGGTTTATTGGACTTTGTAGTTAAAGCACCCCGTGCTTGAAACGATTTTAGCCTCGGTTTAGTTCGCAGTGCATTTTGTAAGAGAGAGAGGTAGAAAATTTTTCTATTTTTGGAGAGTTTTCTCTCTCTTTTTCTTTTTAATTCTAGCTTAGGATTGGCTTTTCAACACGGTCTGTATCAGATTCCTTGTCCCCATCATCAATCCTCAAGGGTTCCTGGCGATCGATGCTTCGAGATAGCACCGCCCATGGCAACCCCCAGAACCCTGGCTATTGAGATTTCGAGATAATCCCATCCATGGTGTTCCGTGGCCGCGTCCAGACCCTGGCAGTTGACACTTCGTGATAATGCCATCCATGGAATCTGAACCAGCAGGGTGCTTACATGCCCCCAGTAGGATATGTGAATATCCTAAGAGACAAGCACCGAGGAGATGATATTTTGTTACGCATCTTTGAGGGGATTTCCCGCCTCTCTGCGCTGGGAACTCGTCCAAATCAACTTGTGTTGATCGGCCGCTCCTACTCTAGGTGTACTTTTCAGAATTTTTTCGACGCTTCTGCGTGATTTTGATTTTTACGCTTGCTGAACCAGGCTGTGTGTGAGGTTAGGGTGCTTAGGTTACTGAGTCCCGTAAACCAGAAGTTAGTTAGCGAGGTCAAATACTTCCTAAGCCTTGGACCTAGTACTTAAGCTTTTCATTTTCCTCAACCTCTTGAGGATTATCTAGATCTTAATGGGTACTAAGAGTCTATCAAGAATGCCTAAGGTTTGCATTCTTACTAATCTTACCAAGCACTTTTCATTTCTTTTCTTGAAAAAATGGTCTAGACTAAGGTTAATTCCTTAGCTTCTTACTAATGACTATTACTCTTTTCTTTCATCTTTTTGTGCTCCTTTTCATTTTGTTTCTTTTCCTTCTCCTCAAAATTTCCTTTCTCCTCTTATTCTTTTTATTTTGAAAAATTTTTAATTTTTATGGTGTTTTTGGCATATATGAATTTTTTGTTTAAAACCTTTTTTTCTACAAGTTTTGCACTTATACCCCCCCATGCCTAAAACTTGCAATGTCCTCATTGTGATTTAGGGGTTTTTATTTACCTAATTTATTCCTTAAGACAGATATTTTTGTGAGTGAATGGGTCGGGATGAATTCTGCGGACGATTTCTAATCTCAGATGCAAGCATCTGAGGTGGAGTCGGTTGTCTTAAAGGGTGAACCTTAAGTGCACAATGGTGTCAGAAAAAAAAGGTTTTAGATTTTCAAGAAATGACGGGCTGCCTCCCGTTAAGCGCTGAGTTTTACGCCATCTGCCGGGCGCAGTAAGTTCAAGGGGAATGGAGGATGAGGGATGATTCAGCCGAATCAGTAGAAGTCACATCAATGAACGGTTTGAGTCTCTGACCGTTCACGATGAAAGGTTCGGAATCATGGCTGAGTGGACTGATTTCAATGGCTCCATTTCCAAAAACCTGTCGGACTAAATACGGTCCGACCCACTTGGACCTCAGTTTTCCCCGGAAAAGTTTGAGTCGGGCATCAAAGAGTAGGACCTTTTGACCAGGATGAAAGATCTTTCTCGAGATGTGTTTGTCATGGAAGGCTTTAACCCACTCCTTGTAGATTCGCGAGTTCTCGTACGCGTCTAGGCGCAATTCATCGATCTCGCTGATTTGGAGTTTTCTGTGGGTTCCAGCCTTGGAAAGATCTAGATTACAGTTCCGTACTGCCCAATAGGCTTTATGCTCCAGTTCTACGGGAAGGTGGCATGCCTTTCCGTACACCAGTCTCAAGGGAGACATGCCCAATTGGGTCTTGTGGGCGGTCCTATAGTCCCACAATGCTTCCGGAAGTCGGGACGACCAGTCCTTCCTATCAGGCCGAACAGTGACTTGCAGGATTTTCTTGATCTCCCGATTTGATAGCTCAGCTAGACCATTTGTTTGGGGGTGGTAAGGAGTAGAGATTCGATGAGACACCCCAAATTTGGCCATCAGTGATCTAAACTGAGCATTTGTAAAATGGGTCCCCCCATCAGAGATAATAGCACGGGGAATCCCGAACCTTGAGAAAATGTTTTGATGTATGAACTTAAGAACAATCTTGTGATTGCAGGTTCGGGTCGGTATGGCTTCGATCCATTTGGACACGTAGTCCACCGCAAGCAGAATGTACTCGAAACCATCCGAAACAGGAAAGGGGCCCATAAAATCAATCCCCCATACATCGAAGATTTTGCATACGAGAATCGGCTGCAAAGGCATCATGTCACGATGGTTCATGTTGCCCAAAGTCTGGCAACGACTGCATGCCTTACAGTGACTGTATGCGTCTTTGAAAAGTGTAGGCCAGTAGAAGCCACACTGGAGGACTTTGGATGCGGTTTTATGGCCTGAGAAATGGCCACCGCATGCCTGGTCATGGCAGAAAGATATGATATTGCTGATTTCCTCTTCCGGGACGCATCTCCGAATAATTTGATCAGCACCTATGCGGAAAAGGTACGGCTCTTCCCAAATGTAATACTTGAAATCAGAACGCAATTTGTCTTTCTTGGCCTTTGGCCAACCAGACGGTGTCTGATGAGATGCCAAGTAGTTTACTATATCAGCAAACCATGGAAGTCTAGTACCAATAGAAAGCAGGTGCTCATCAGGAAAATGTTCCGTGATGGGTCAGGAAGGGTTGATGATCTCAGAAGGAAGACGGGACAGATGGTCGGCTACCACATTTTGCCTTCCCGCCTTGTTGCGAATCTCAAGATCGAATTCTTGCAACAGCAAGATCCAACGGATTAGTCGGGCCTTCGCATCCTTCTTGGCAAGGAGATGCCTTACAGCCGTGTGATCCGAGTAGATGATGACATGGGAACCCAGAAGATACGATCGAAATTTTTCAAGGGCAAATACTACGGCTAGCAGCTCTTTCTCCGTAACTGTATAGTTACGCTGAGCCTCGTCAAGTGTCTTGCTAGCGTAGTAGATGACCACGGGTTTCCCGTCAGCTTTCTGCCCCAGGACCGCTCCTACAGCGAAGTCAGACGCATCGCACATGATCTCAAAGGGTTGAGACCAGTAAGGGGATTGTAGGATAGGTGCCTGGGTGACTCGGTCACGCAGGTTTTCAAAGGCTAGCGTGCATTCCTTGGAGATTTCAAAAGGTACATCCTTAGAGAGAAGAGAAGTCAAGGGGCGCGCGATTTTCGAGAAATCTGGAATGAAACGGCGGTAAAAATCGACGTGCCCTAAAAAGGAACGGATGTCCCTGATCGAGCTAGGTACAGGAAGGCGAGAAATCAGATCAACCTTAGCTCGATCCACCTGGATGCCTCTTTCCGAAATTGAGTGTCCCAGGACAATTCCCTCAGGCACCATGAAATTGCTCTTTTCCCAGGAAAGAACCAAGTTCACCTCAATGCATCGCCTGAGTATCTGGACCAAGTGTTGGAGGCAATCATCAAAAGATTCTCCAAAGACTGAAAAGTCATCCATGAAGACTTCCAGGAAATCACCTACCATATCTGAGAATATGGCAAGCATGCATCGCTGAAAAGTAGCGAGTGCATTGCAAAGACCGAAAGGCATCCTTCGGAAAGCATACGTTCCGAAGGTGCAGGTGAATGTGGTCTTTTCTTGGTCCTCAGGATGGATTGCCACCTGGTTATAACCGGAGTACCCGTCAAGAAAGCAGAAGAACCTATTTCCCGCTAGTTTCTCGAGAATTTGATCAATGAAGGGTAGTGGGAAATGATCTTTCTTCGTGCAGGAATTGAGTCGGCGGTAATCTATACAGACTCTCCATGCATTGGCTACTCGGGTAGGAATGATTTCTCAGGTTTCAGTCGTCATGGTGGTGAGTCCTGCCTTCTTAGGCACAACCTGAATTGGGCTCACCCAACGACTATCGGAGATCGGGTAGATGATCCCAGCATCTAACCACTTAATGATCTCCTTTTTCACGACCTCCTGCAGATTAGGGTTTAAACGTCTTTGCATTTCACGATAAGGTCGCGCGCCCTCTTCTGAATAGATATGATGAGTACAATAAGAGAGGCTTATTCCAGTCAAATCATCGAGAGTCCACCCGATGGCTCTGCGATGTTGCTGGAGGACAGCAATCAGACGGGATTCCTGTTCGGGATTGAGGTTGGAATTGATAATCACAGGAAGGGTCTGATTGGAACCCAAAAAGATGTATTTCAAGTGAGCAGGAAGAGGCTTTAACTCGAGGATAGGGTTATCAGCAGCAGCAGGTGGTTCAGTGTAGATGTGAGGTTTAAGGGTAAGAGTTACTGGGTTGTGTATGTCTGGATTCGACTCCTCTGTTTGCGGGTCAAGATCTTTCTGTGATTGATGAGGCATAATCGAGTCATTCTGGAAGTGTGATTCATCAACCAAAGTCCTGACGTCACAAATCTGTTCGATGACACCGCAATTAATTCCTTGTTGGGCCTTAAATATATCAATTTTTAAGGTTTGATCTCCAAATTTAAGCTCTATTTGGCCCTCCTCACAGCTGATGTTGGCTCTAGCAGTAGCCAAGAAAGGTCTCCCTAGAATGATTGGTGTATCCCTACGGTTTTTAGGCGCGTCCATATCTAAGACTATAAAGTCCACTGGGAAATAGAAATCCCGCACTCTTACGATAACATCCTCGAGAATCCCTTTTGGTGACTTTATAGATCGATCTGCTAATTGTAATGTCACCTCGGTTGGTTTTAGCTCAGATTCTTCTAGATGGTCAAGTAAGGATGTGGGTATCAGGTTTATGGATGCACCTAAGTCTAGCAAAGCTCTATCAAATTGGGTAGCACCTATCTTGCAGGAGATCAGGGGAGTGCCAGGATCTTTTGCCTTGGGTGGGAGTTTACTGAGGATTACAGAGCTGGCTTGCTCTGACAGAACAATTGGGCTCCCACCCTTGGTTCGCGGCTTACGCTGGGGTGTACACACATTCTTTAAAAGTCGTGCGTAAGCTGGTACGTGGCGGATTGCATCCATCAAGGGGATGTTTATTTGGACCCGCTCAAAGAGCTTGACCAGGTCCTCCTCAGGTGCCACGGGCTTGGTGGTCTTCTTTCCCTTGGTCAAGGCCTCGGGAAACGGGATCTTGGTTGGTTCTTTTAGGATAGGTCCAGGTTGTGGATCTGGGACAGGGGTGGGGACGTCCTGGATTACTGTCCTAGGCTTGGGATCAATACCCGGCTTGGAGTGGTTCGGATGAGGTGGGTCTTGGGTTTCCTTACCACTACGGGTCGTTACGGAATTAAGTCTTGCCTGGTTTTGGTTGGGATTGGGTAAGATAGCTTGCTGCTGGTAACCTGCAAAAGAAGTGGAGGCCTCTATCCCGTCAGGTGAAGGAACAGAGGGGGCCTGATAAATCATATGGGCATGGCCCGGGTTTGGGTTCATAACGCGCCGCTGGGTTGGCACGTTATTAGGATTAGGCAGAGGTTGGGAAGGAAGAGTACCTGGCTGGCGAGAGTTTGCCAACTGGGTCAATTGGTTTCGGACCTCTGTAAGTTCGTCCTTGTGTTGTTTCTGAATAGCCGCATTCGTTCTTTGAATGTCAGCCAGGGTCTGAAGGATAAAGGACATTTGATCTTGATTTGGCCCAGATGGATAAGTAGGGTTGGGCCGAGGCTGAGGCGGCTGGTAAGGACGAGGAGGTTGTGGGTGGGGTTGGAAGGATGGTCTTTGGGTTTGGGAATTTCCCGCCCACTGAAAGTTAGGATGGTTACGCCATCCAAGATTATAGGTGTTGGAGAACGGGTCGTTCTGGATGGCGTTGAGGTCCTCGTAGGTCTGAGGAACCTCCAGAGAGTTAGAGAAAGAGGGAATGGAATTTCCCTGGCAGGTGAAGAAGGAATCGGAGGGACCTCCAGGCAAAGATTCGGATGATGGGTCCATCCTAGGAGAAGATCGGTGGAGAATGTTTTGCACAGTTTCCCTTGTGGAAGGAGGCTGTGCGAAAGGGTTATGCGCAGAGGTGGCTCGCTGCAGATGCTGAGTCAGCTCATCCACCTTCTTTTCGATAATCGAGACCTTGTCCAATCGACTGGCCATTTACTCCAAGTCGACTGATGCAGACCGGCCCTACGTCTCGTGTGCTCCCCTGAGATTCGTCGCTGCGCGGGTATTCGTCCTGTCGAATAATCCCATGGAGTCATTGTTGATGGAGTTCTCGCACATGTTTTCGAGAATCTCCCACACGGTGTCTTCATGTTGACCCATGATATTTCCTCCGCAGGTTGCATTGACGAAAAGACGGATGTCCTCACGGAGTCCCTGGTAAAAAGATTGGACTTGTTCCCATTTAGGAACTCCGTGATGGGGGCACTTTCTCATGAGATCCTGAAAACGATCCCATGCCTCATGGAGAGGTTCCCCTGTTTGTTGGGTGAAGTGTGTAATCTGATGGCGCAAGGCGTTGGTCCGTCCAACAGGGAAGAACTTTTTCAGGAACTCGGACTGAAGTTCTTCCCAATTGTTGATCGGCCGGGTCTGAGTTTGGTACCAATGGGTGGCCTTGTCCATAAGAGAAAAGGAGAATATCTTCATGAGAAGAATATCCCGATTTTGTACGTCTGATCCAAAAGTTTGGGCCAGATGCTTTAGCTGTTTGATGTGCTGGAAGGGATCTTCAGAATTAAGCCCATGGAATTTAGGTATAGCATGAATCATATTGGGCTTCAATTCAGAATCAGGTCCTCCAATCGGGATTCTGACTCGAGGCTCGATGGCCACCGCAGCAGGATTATAATGGTCCCGCATCATGGGACGCTGCGTGGGTGTACAAAGTTTTGGAAGAGGTCATTGAGTCGCTGGA
This sequence comes from Thalassia testudinum, assembly GCA_037157565.1. NCBI lineage: Eukaryota > Viridiplantae > Streptophyta > Magnoliopsida > Alismatales > Hydrocharitaceae > Thalassia > Thalassia testudinum. Next base: position 45,030,603 of record JAZHRO010000030.1, read on the forward strand.
GCTGGTGCTCCAGATTGTTTTCTTCCTCAACTGGCTGAGCCATGATGGGGGAAGAAGAAGAACTTGGTTCTGAATCAGAAGAGAGAATAATGTGAGGGGGTTGCTGCACAAACACGGGCGTCGAGGCTTGGCCTTGACGAGAGTGAATTTCTAAAGGAGGTCTTAAGGGTGGTCTTAAGGACCTCCTACCGTACATGCACTGTTGGAAGAGATGAGTTTAGAAGGTGCTGGACCCAATCAAGACACCCAAAAATGTGTTGGGTGACTATAGAGGTGCGGGGCAGATGGACCCCTTGATCAGAAAGATCGACCACCTGAGAATTACCTGGGCAGCCAGAGAGGGTGAGTCTCGCGAAGACCCCTACACGGTAGAGCGTCCCCACGGGTTACAGGGTTTCCCCCACCCGACCTCTCTTGTCACTGTGGTTCCAGGTAGACCAGAATGGGGATCTTGACCTCTTAAGTCTACCAATTTTAGTTCAAGAGCAAGGTGCTTAGGGTTCCACTTGAACTTTAGTCTTTTAAGTGCAAAGAGTGACCTAATTTGAAGGTTAGTTGACCCAAATGGTCAACTTTACCTGCTAGTTTTGCTTATTAGGTCTTTGTCTTTTTAGGGTTCAAGTGTTTAAAGAGCCAAACTTATTTTAGGGTTTCTTTGGATAGATATTTTCAATCAATGGTTTAGGCACACTTCTTTTGGATTTTCTCCATTCTTGATTTAAGTAGTGTGTCTCTAAAACCCTAATGTTGAATCTTATGTTGGCTCTATTTGGTCCAGTTAGTTCTTTGTTGGGTAATTAGGGCTCAAGCAAGAATGTGTTGGCCCTTAAATACCCTTAATAGTGTGCAGGAATAATGGGTTGAAAACATGCAACTTTTTATGGTTTACTAAGTATAGAAGACAGGTTAGCCCTATATTGCTTGTTCTTTTCTTTTCTTCCTCTTTAGAGTTTAGGGGTTAATGGCGAGAGGAAAAAAAAATTACCTGTCCTCGGAGTGGTTGTCGTGCGGATGCTTGTCTTCTTGATTTCCTGTAGCTGCACAAAAGAGAGGAGATTATTAGAACTAAAAAGAAACAGAAATGTTTACCTCTAGAATAGCCGTTGCTCCCCGGCAACGGCGCCAACTGGCGAAACGGTGGCAGCAACTAGCTTTTCTTAAGTCGTTGTAGTACAGATAGTTATTGCCATCATTTGCTAATATTTGTTACTCGGAAAATACAGTTCTCCCGAGGTCGAACTCAGGGAGCAAGTCGTATTCTAGAGATATACATGTTTTATTACAAAAATAAAGAGAGAGAGAGAGAGAGAGATGAAAGTTTGGCTTCTTCTTCTCTTCTTTCTTTCTCTGTCTTTGGCTTTTGTTCTTCCTGTTCTTCTTCTTCTTTTCTTTCTTCCTCTATTTCTTGGTTGGACGATCCTGTCTTTTTCTTCTTTTTATTTTCTTTGTTTCTTCTTTTCTTGCTTCAGATCTGCCTCCCGTGCTCTTCTTCTTCTTCTTCTGCTTTCTGTTTCTTCACTTGGCTGCTCCTTCTCTCTTCTTTTCTTCTTCTTCTTTGTCTTCTGATGTCTGCAGAGTCTTCACTTGGCTGCTCTGTGTTCCTCTCTTTCCTCTGCCTCGCCTTCCTTCTTCTTTCCCTTCACCTGTCTTCAGGACGTCGTCTGATTTGAAAATCAGACGACTTAAACCTCTTATTGCTACAGTGTCTCCCTGAGCTTCCTTCTTCTTCACCTGTGCCTGCACGCTCAAGAGTTCAGAGTCAGGGCAAAACCTACTCTACCCCTCTCCCCCGCGCGTCTCTTTCTCTCAAAGTTTGCTCTTAGGACAGCTCTCCCAGAGCAACCGGGTAATCGGGTACAAGTCGCGCCCGGGTCCAGGCCCACCGGCGTGCGGTGGTGGGCGAGGAGTGCAGGTCGGTTTAATCGGGTCGGGCCAGGTCCGCGGAGCGTGGTCACAGACGAGGCCGGGTTGGGTGAGAGGGACCTCACCCTGTGGTCAGGAGGAAGACAGCATAAGGCACTTTTTGCCTTTATGTGTCCGCGCGCCTCTGAGAAGTTCCGAGGTGGGACTAAATGTCCCACCCCAATTGAGCGCCCGTCGCAGAGGGAGCAGTGGGCGATCGTGGCTTCACGCGCGGCCTTCGCCCCAACTGCGAGCGGAGAAGTGGGTGTGTTTGGTGGATCTGCAGAGGGCGTTTGGTGGGAAGAGGAGGGGTGGAAGAGGATCAGGGTGACGAGGTGGAGGTTATGCACAGGTCGGCGAGCCGTGTGGGGTGCTGGAGTGATGGGAGCGGTTCGTCGGAGTTTGGCCGGAGGTGGAGAAGGTGAGGGTGATCGGTGGGAAATCGGGGCCGACAGTAAGGGTTTCAGTATGGAAAAGAAAGAGGGGAGGAAGAGGAGAAGTTCTACCTGCTAAGCTGGACGAGGAGGGGTTGGCGCAGGCGACAGTCGTATCGACTGTCGCCGGAGAAGAAATTGCCCAGAGGAAGGGGCGGCGGCGAGGAAGGGACCGGAGAGGCGCCAGCTGGGTGCGGCGTGACGCGGAAGGATAGAGGGAAGGTAACCCTGCTGCTAGTAGTGCGGCAGGGCGACGAGGAGGAGGAGATGGCCGCCGGAGCAAGGGGGCGTCTGTCGGAGTGGGAAGGGAGGAATTTAGGGGGGTGTCTCCGTCAGATCCGAGCTGCGAAGAACGGCAGAACGACGGGGGTATTTATAGGGGCGGAATCAGAGAGGAGGGCGGAGGGAGACGACGTGTCTCCCTCGCCGGAGGATGCCGGAGGAAGGAGACCCATACCATCCGTGCGTTCGCACGGGCGGTCGAAGTACCCGGGGGGATGTCCCTTCGGTGGCTGACGACGCAGGGTACCCCCCATTAACTTGCCAGGGCCCCTCCCTCACCCAACGTGGCGCCATGCTCCGCGCAAGGTCGCCGGAGCATGGTGCTGCGCAGGTTTTGCAGGAGGGACCTAAACGCAAAGAACGAAGGAGAGTTAGGGGCCAAAATTCGAGGGTTCAAAAGTTGAGGGCCAAAATGTAAATATATGAGGACCAAAGTGTAAAGTTGGTCAAGAAGGTTTCTTCTTAGGCCCAAGTTTTTATGCATGACTAATTAGGACCTAAGGATTCTGATGGTGAATTTTATTTCTAGCTTAAACCTTGTTTGATTGGTCAATTTACGCAAAAACCCAAATTAAGTTGTTAATTGGGCATGGTTCTCAATGTAGGTCAAAATGGGTTCCTAAGGCCAAATTGAAAGTCCTAAACCCTATAGATTATTTTTATATGAATTTTAGAGGGTTTAGTTGATTTTTACCTTGTCTCAAACCACGTGAATTGAAGTGGGTTTATTTTTAGGGTTATAGGCTGTCATTTAATTCTTTGGGGTTGCTGTAGCCCTTATTGAGTCATCTCATCCCACTTTTCTTCTTATTAGGTTGTTTTGACCTATGGTTGGGCCCTGAGTTACCCTATTTTCAGATCGGATTGGTGAAATTACATTTTTACCCCTCAGTTTATGTTTTCTTTGCAAACTCAGAATCTCTCTAAGCCAAGCCTTTCTAAGGTTATGTAGGAGATTTTATTCTTTGTATTAGGTCAAAATGAGCTAGTTATGACTCATGATGAGGTTCTCATCAGGAGCCCTTGACAGAGGCCAGTTGCCAGCATCGGACCCCCGCTCAGCCGACAGCAGGGACCCACTGAGGGCGAGAGTCGGGTTCTCCTCTGCTACCAATGTGGCCAGCTGGGCCACATCAGGAGGGACTGCCCGTCTAGGGTAGGAGGTCAACAGATACTTCCCGTACCGAGCACTGGAGGGCGCACAGGAGGCCGCGGTTCCCAGGCGCGAGGAGGAGGACAACAGTCACGAGGAGGGTACCGGCCAGCACCTACCTACCCGACGCAGAGTGTGGCTGCTTCGTCCGCACCTAGAGCTAAGGGACGTATCAACGCCCTGACACACAGGGATGCCAGAGCTTCGGGATCGGTGGTGGCAGGTATGGTTTCAGTTTCTGGCAGACTCGTTTACACACTTTTCGATTCCGGCGCTACACACTCGTTTGTCGTAGCCAGTTTTGCAGTTAGTTTGGGTCAGGATTATCTGCTATTAGAGAATCCATTCGTAATCAGAGGTCCAAGTGGTCAGCTGTTTGTAGCTGAGGAGGTGTACACGGGTTGCGAGGTCAGTATCGGGGGACATAGTCTACCAGCTGACCTGATTATGATACAGATGGAGGACTTTGGCGTAATTCTGGGGATGGACTGGCTGTCCGCTTACCACGCTTTGGTGGACTGTTTTGAGAGGAAGATCGTCTTCTCCATACCGGAGTTGCCTTCTTTCGACTTTCACGGTCAGCCAGTGGACGGAGGCTTCAGGTGCATTTCAGCACTTCGGGCGGCGAGACTTTTGGGCCAAGGGTGTGAGGGCTTCCTAGCTTGTGTGGTGGCAGAGCCCAGCCCTGTGGTAGACTTCCAGAGCATCCCGGTGGTCAGAGAGTACCCTGACGTGTTCCCAGACGAGTTACCAGGACTACCGCCTGAGCGTGAGATCGAGTTTGAGATCTCACTAGTACCAGGGACCAGCCCCATCTCCACCGCACCATACAGGATGGCACCTCTTGAGCTGCGAGAGCTCAAGTCTCAGTTGCAAGATCTCTTGGAGAAGGGCTTTGTGAGGCCCAGTGCATCTCCTTGGGGAGCCCCGGTACTCTTTGTAAAGAATAAGGATGGTACCCTACGCCTTTGTGTGGACTACAAACAGCTGAAAGGGTCACCATCAAGAACAGATATCCGCTGACGAGGATCGACGACTTGTTTGACCAGTTGCGAGATGCCACGATGTTCTCCAAGATCGACTTGAGGTCTGGATACCACCAGTTGAGGATCAGGGAGGCAAACATCTCCAAGACAGCTTTCCGCACCCGGTACAGACACTACGAGTTTTTGGTCATGCCGTTTGGGCTGACCAATGCCCCCGCTGCTTTCATGGACCTGATGAACCGGGTGTTTAGACCGTACTTGGACCAGTTCGTGGTGGTATTTATTGATGATGTACTCATCTATTCTCGAGATCAGACGCAGCACAGACAGCACTTGCGGATGGTTCTAGACACACTGAGACGACGTAGGCTGTACGCCAAATACAGCAAGTGCGAGTTCTGGTTGAGGGAGGTGACCTTCTTAGGTCATGTGATCCCTGGGGACGGCTTGGCAGTGGACCCAGCCAAGGTCGAGGCAGTGCTCAGGTGGGAGAGACCGCGTATAGTCACTGAGATTCGCAGTTTCCTGGGACTGGCAGGCTACTACAGACGGTTCGTCAGGGGTTTTTCACAGATTGCGCGTCCTATGACACAGTTGACCCGGAAGGACGTGCCCTTCACTTGGATAGACGCCTGTGAGGCGTGTTTTCAGGAGCTGAAGGAGAGGTTGACTTCGGCTCCCGTGCTCACCATCCCTGACAGTAGTGGCGGGTTCGTTGTGTACACGGATGCCTCCTTGCAGGGGTTAGGGGGTGTGCTCATGCAGAGGGGTCACGTTGTCGCTTACGCTTCGCGGCAACTGAAGCCCCATTAGCATACCTACCCTACCAACGACCTGGAGCTGGTAGCTGTCGTCTTCACGCTGAAGACCTGGAGGCACTACTTGTATGGTGAGACCTTCGAGATTTTCACAGATCACAAGAGCCTCAAATACCTATTTGACCAGAAGGAGCTCAACATGAGACAGAGATGTTGGTTGGAGCGCCTGAAGGACTATGACTGCAGCATTTCCTACCACCCGGGAAAGGCCAATGTGGTGGCTGACGCCTTGAGCCGGAAGGCGCCCGCACACCTGGCCAGTTTACAGTTACAGAGTTGGAGCCTTTTGGAGGAGATGGGCAGTTGGCGACCCCTAGAGTTACGGGGGCACTGTGGGGCAGTGACTGTGACACGACAGACTAGGCCAGAGCTGATAGACCGCATCATCACAGGACAGATGGCCGATCCGTACTTGCAGTCCTTACGCGACAGAGTACTGTCAGGAGATCCAGGGGACTTCTCTTTCACAGACCAGGTGCTGCGCCTGAGGGGACGGTTGTGCGTTCCCAGAGACAAGGAGCTGTTGAGAGAGTTCCTTACTGAGGCACACGGTTCCAGATTCACCATACATCCCGGAAACACGAAGATGTACCATGACTTGAGACGCGAGTTTTGGTGGAGGGGGATGAAGCGGGATGTGAGTGAATTCGTGCAGCAGTGCTTAGTGTGCCAGCAAGTGAAAGCCGAGCATCAGAGGCCTGCAGGGCCGCTACAGCCGCTTCCAGTGCCAGAGTGGAAGTGGGAGAACATCACCGTGGACTTGGTGGTGGGCATACCTGTTACCCAGCGAGGACACGATGTAGTCTGGGTAATTATGGATAAACTGACGAAGACGGCACGATTCTTGCCGATCCGAGTCACTTTGGGACCAGCACAGTTGGCAGAGAGGTATATCCGCGACGTGGTACGACTACACGGAGTTCCGCGAGAGATCGTATCCGATCGGGATACCCGCTTTACGTCCCAGTTTTGGGCTGAGTTTCAGCAGGCCCTGGGGACACGGTTGAGATTCAGTACAGCTTACCACCCCCAGACGGACGGACAGTCTGAGCGCACGATACAGACACTTGAGGACCTTTTGCGTGCCTGTGTACTAGACTGGAGGGGCTCTTGGGAGGAGCACTTGCCCCTGGCGGAGTTTGCATACAACAACAGTTATCACTCGAGCATCGGCATGGCTCCCTACGAGGCTCTGTACGGATGGAGGTGTACGGCACCCTTGAGTTGGGTTGAGGTGGGGACCAAGTAGGAGGTGAACAACCGTTATGATTTGTATTATAGTATATTCGTTATAGTATAAGCTACGGTTGTTGCTATTACAATTTTTACTCGGAAAAAGGTTTCCCGAGGTCGAACTCAGGGAGCAAACTATAATTCTAGAAGTACAATGTTTCTATTACAAAAATAAGAGAGAGAGAGAGAGGTAGATTGGTCTCTTGGCTTTTTCTTCTTCTCTTCTTTCTCTCTTGTCTTTTTCTTCTTCTTCTTTTTCTTTTCTTCTCTTCAGCTCTTCTGTCTTCTTTCTTTTTCTTTATCTTCTTTCTTCAGAGCGTCGTCTGATTTCTCAATCAGACGACTTAAGTAGCATCTGTTACAGTGCTTCCTCGGTGCTCCTTCTCCTACTTCTTTCTTCTTCTTCTTCTCTCTTGCAGTCCTTCTTCGTCTACTTTGCTTCGAGCAGCCAAGGCTTTGGTTGCTTCTTCCTTTCTTCTCGCACCCTGCTTCTCTCAGTCTTCTTCTTCTTCTTGCGGTCTTCTTCTTCTTCTTCCTTTCTTCTCGCACCCTGTCCCTGCACAAAGAGAAAAACCTACCCTGTCCCTCTACCCGCACGTCTCTCTCTCTCTGTAAAGCACTCACAAGACGCTCTCCCAGAGCCGCGGGTAATCGGGTCGGGTTTCGTGCCCGCGACCAGGCGCACCAGTGTGTGGGTGATGCGCGAGGTGTGCTCAGATATGGTCTGGTCGGATCCGCCGGATCCACGTGATGAGCTCGCAGACCGGGCGGGTGAGTGGGCGCGGGACCTCACCCCAGTGCTTTCGGAGGAGACCAAGTAAAAGCACAAAATCAATTTATTACGGCGCGGCGTTTCGAAATCCCACGATGTGGGACTATCCTCTGCGCTCTCTTCGCGCACGCCCGCAGGACAACTCCACCTCGCCCTCTAATCAGCTGCAGCCGATGTCGGTGCCAACTGATGAGGCAGAGGTCTTCGCAGACTTCGCCCCAACCTGCAGCACCTGGGGACCTGGGGCTGGAAGGCCTGGGGCTCGCCTCGAAGCTGCTTCAGTCGTCGTTAATGGCGGCTGGAGCAGTGAACCTGTTAGACAGAAACACGGCCCTTCGGCCTAATCAAACAAGCGGGAGACCTTCGCCATGGCACGGTGAAGGTGGTGCGAGGTGTGGCAGGTCGTGGGACGACGTCTGGCGGCGGGGCTAGGTCGGACAACGACCGGAAAAATGGGTCTGTTCAGTGGAGTGTGGTGGGGGTGTGGAGCGATAATGGGTGGGCGGAGGTTGCTCAGTGTGATGAGGCGGAGGATCTGTGAGGGTCGGCGAGGCGTGTGGGGCTGTGGAGCGATGGGGGTGTCTCTCTGGAGGGTAGCCGGAGACGAAGGGGGTGACGGTGGACAGGAGTGGTCGAGGGCTTAATTGAATGTAAAATAGTGGGGAAAAGAAAGAGGGGGAGGTGGGGAGAAGTTCTGACCTAGTTGTAGAGACGAAGGGGGCCGGAGTAGGGCGGCAGTCGTATCGACTTTCGCCGGAGAAGAAGATGCCCAGAGAGAGAGGGCGGCGGCGAGGAGAGAGCGGGAGGGCGCGCGCTGGGTACGGCGCGACGCGGGAAGAGCGGGCGAAGGCGGCTCTGCTGCTGGTATTGCGGCAGAGCGACGAGGAGGAGGAGGAATAACTACCGGAGCTGGAGGGCTTCTGCCGGAGTGGGAAGAGAGGAAAGATGGGGGTGTTTCTCCATCAGGACCGAGCTGGTCTCTTCTGCAGGCGGAGGCGGCTTTTATAGAGGTGAAAGTAGAGAGGTGGGCGGAGGGAGGCGACGTGCCTCCCTCATCGGAGGACGGCCGGAGTAGGGACCCATACCTTCCGCGCATTCGCATGGAAGGTATGGGCTGCTGCAAAGACAATGGAGGTGTCCCTGCAACAGCAAACGTCGCAGGGAACACCCCATTGAAAGGGCAGAGGTCCTCCCTCACCCTGCGCGGCGCCATGCTCCGCGCAAAGTCACCGGAGCATGGCGCTGCTCAGGGTTTCGCAGGGAGGACCTAAATGCAAAGAACAATGAAGACTTAGGGGCCAAAATGTGAGGGTTTCAAACGTTGAGGGTCAAAAAGTAATAGATGAGGACCAAAATGCAAAGTCGGTCAAAAAGGTCTCTTCTTAGGCTCAAGTTTTTATGCGTGACTAAATGGGACCTAAGGATTCTAATGGTGAAATTTATTTCTAGATCAGACCTTGTTTGACTGGTCAATTTACATAAAAACTTAAATTAAATCATTAATTGAGCATGGTTCTCAATGTAAGTCAAAGTCGGTTTCCAAGGCCAAATTGAAGGTTCTAAACCCTAGAGATTATTTTTCTATGAATTTTATAGGGTTTAGTTGATTTTTTATTTGCCTCGAACCTCATTAATTGAAGTGGGTTTGTTTTAGGGTTACAGGATGTCATTTAATTCCTTGGAGTTGCTGTAGCCCCTAATTGGATCAAATCATCCCACTTTCCTTCTCATTAGGTTAGTTTAACCTATGTTTGGACCCTGAGTCACCCTGTTTACTGATTGTGTTGGTGAAATTGCATTTTTACCCCATAATTCCTATTTTCTTCACAAACTCAGAATTCTCTGAGTCAAGCCTTTTTATAAGTTATGTAGGAGCTTTTTCTTGCAAATCTAGGTTAGATGGTGCTAGTTTTGGGTTTATGACGAGGTTCTCATCATACCCCCATGCCTAGCTTTTGCTAGTCCCTTAGCAAAATCTTAAGGTTTTAACCTTTGTTCTAGACCATGATGTTTTTAATAACTTCAAATAAGTGTTTTTTCATTTGAACTTAGATTAGGTTAGAATGCTGACCATAGGCCTAAAAGGTACTCTAGTACCAACTAAGATCCAGATCTGTCTAGCCTTAGCCTCAGTCTTTTGCAAAGGTTTTTAAGGCCCACAAGAACTAACCTAAGGTCTATTGGACTTTGTGGTTAAAGCACCCGTGCTTGAAATGATTGTAGCCCTGGTTCAGTTCGCAGTGCGTTTTGTAAGAGAGAGAGATAGAAAGCTTTTTTGTTTGGAGAGTTTTCTCTCTCTTTTTTCTTTTTAGTTCTAGCCTAGGATTGACTTTTCAACACGATCTGTATCAGATTCCTTGCTCCCATCATCAATCCTCAAGGGTTCCTTGCAATCGATGCTTCTAGATAGCACCGCCCATGGCAACCCCCGGAACCCTGGCTATTGAGATTTCAAGATAATCCCATCCATGGTGTTCCGTGGCCGAATCCAGACCCTGGCAATTGACACTTCGTGATAATGCCATCCATGGAATCTGAACCAGCAGAGTGCTTACATGCCCCCAGTAGGATATGTAAATATCCTAAGAGACAAGCACCGAGGAGATGATATTTTGTTACGCATCTTCGAGGGGATTTCCCACCTCTCCGCGGTGGGAACTCGTCCAAATCAACTTGTGTTGATCGACCGCTCCTATTCTAGGTGTATTTTTCAGAATTTTGTGACGCTTCTGCATGATTTTGATTTTTACACTTACTGAACCAGGCTGTGTGTGAGGTTGGGGTGCTTAGGTTACTAAGTCCGGTAAATCAGAAGTTAGTTAATGAGGTCAAATACTCCCTAAGCCTTGGACCTAATACTTAAGCTTTTCATTTTCCTCAACCTCTTAAGGAATGTCTAGATCTTAATGGGTACTAAGAGTCTATCCAAGGATGCCTAAAGTTTGCATTCTTACTAATCTCACCATGCACTTTTCATTTCTTTTCTTGGATAAGGTCTAGAACTTAGGTCAATTCCTTAGTTTCTTACTAATGACTATCACTCTTTTCTTTCAATTTATGCTCCTTTCTTCTTCATTTTGTTTCTTTTCCCTTCTCCCACAAAATTTTCTTCTCTTATTCTTTTTTTTCTTTTTAATTTTTTAATTTTTACGGTGTTTTTGGCATATGTGAATTTTTTTGTTTAAAACCTTTTCTTACAAGTTTTGCACTTTTATACCCCCCATGCCTAAGGATTGCAATGTCCTCATTGTGACTTAAGGGGTTTTTATTTACTTAGTTCATTCCTTGAGAGAGATGTTTTAATGAGTGAACGGGTCGGGATGAATTTTGCGGACGATTTCTAATCCCAGATGCAAGCATCTGAGGTGGGGTCGGCTATCTACAAGGGTGAACCTTAAGTGCACAAAAGTGTGAAAAAGGTTTTGGATTTTTAGGAAAATGACGGGCTGCCTCCCGTTAAGCGCTGAGTTTTACGCCATCGGCTGGGCGCAATAAGCTCAAGGGGAATGGAGGATATAAGATGATTCAGCCAAATCAGTAGAAGTCATATCAATGAACGGCTTGAGTCTCTGACCGTTCACGATGAAAGGTTCGGAATCGTGGCTGAGCGGACTGATTTCGATGGCTCCATTTCCAAAAACCTGTCGGACTAAATATGGTCCGACCCACTTGGATCGCAGCTTTCCCAGGAAAAGTTTGAGTCGGGCATTAAAGAGTAGGACCTTCTGACCAAGATGAAAGATCTTTCTCGAGATATGCTTGTCATGGAAGGCTTTAACCCGCTCCTTGTAGATTCGCGAGTTCTCATATGCGTCTAGGCGTAATTCATCGATCTCGCTGATTTGAAGTTTTCTGTGGGTTCCAGCCTTCGAAAGATCTAGATTACAGTTTCGTACTGCCCAATAGGCTTCATGCTCCAATTCTACGAGAAGGTGACACGCCTTTCCGTACACCGGTCTAAAGGGAGACATGCCTAATTGGGTCTTGCGGGCGGTCCTATAGGCCCACAATGCTTCCGGAAGTCGGGACGACCAATCCTTCCTGTCAGGCCGAACAATGACCTGCAGGATTTTCTTGATCTCCCGATTTAACAGCTCAGCTAAACCATTAGTTTGGGGGTGGCAAGGAGTAGAGATTCGGTGAGTCACCCCGTATTTGGTCATCAGTGACCTAAACTGAGCGTTTGTAAAATGGGTCCCCCATCAGAGATTATAGCACGGGGAATCCCGAACCTCGAGAAAATGTTTTGATGAATGAATTTAAGAACAATTTTGTGATCACAGGTTCGGGTCGGTATGGCTTCGATCCATTTGGACGCGTAGTCCACAGCAAGTAGAATGTATTCGAAATCATCCGAAGTAGGAAAGGGGCCCATAAAATCAATCCCCCAAACATCAAAGATTTCGCATACGAGAATCGACTGCAAAGGCATCATGTCGCGACGGCTCATGTTGCCCAAAGTCTGGCAACGACTGCATGCCTTGCAGTGACTGTATGCGTCTTTGAACAGCATGGGCCAGTAAAAGCCACACTGGAGGACTTTTGATGTGGTTTTATGCCCAGAGAAATGGCCACCGCATGCCTGGTCATGGCAGAAAGAAAGGATATTGTTGAATTCCTCTTTCGGGACACATCTCCGGATGATTTAATCAGCACCTATGCGAAAAAGGTATGGGTCTTCCCAGATGTAATACTTGGTATCAGAACGCAATTTGTCTTTCTTGGCCTTCGGCCAATCAGACGGGGTCTGATGAGATGCCGAGTAGTTTACTATATCAGCAAACCATGGAAGTCTAGTACCGACAGTAAGCAGGTGCTCATCAGGAAAATGTTCCATGATGGGTCCGAAAGGGTTGATAATCTCAGAAGGAAGACGGGACAGATGGTCGGCTACCATATTCTACCTTCCCGCCTTGTCGCGAATCTCAAGATCGAATTCTTGCAACAGCAAGATCCAACGAATTAGTCAGGGTTTCGCGTCCTTATTGGCAAGGAGATGCCTTACAGCCATGTGATCCGAGTAGATGATGACATGGGAACCTAGGAGATACGATCGGAACTTTTCAAGGGAAAATACTACTGCTAGCAGCTCTTTCTCCGTAACCGTATAGTTACGCTGAGCCTCGTCAAGTGTCTTGCTAGCGTAGTAGATGACCACGGGTTTCCCGTCAGCTTTCTGCCCCAGGACCGCTCCTACAGCGAAATCAGATGCATCGCACATGATCTCAAAGGGTTGAGACCAGTCAGGGGATTGTAGGATAGGTGCTTGGGTGACTCGGTCACGCAGGTTTTCAAAGGCTAGTGTGCATTCCTTGGAGATTTCAAAGGGTACATCCTTAGAGAGAAGAGAAGTCAAGGGGCGTGAGATTTTCGAGAAATCTAGAATGAAACGACGGTAAAAATCGACGTGCCCCAGAAAAGAACGGATGTCCCTGATCGAGCTAGGCATAGGAAGGAGAGAGATCAAATCAACCTTAGCTCGATCCACTTGGATGCCTTTTTTCGAAATTAAGTGTCCCAGGACAACTCCCTCAGGCACCATGAAATGGCTCTTTTCCCAGGAAAGAACCAAATTCACCTCAATGCACCGCTTGAGTATTTGGACCAAGTGTTGAAGGCAATCGTCAAATGATTCTCCAAAAACTGAAAAGTCATCCATGAAGACTTCCAGATAATCACCTACCATATCTGAGAATATGGCAAGCATGCACCGCTGAAAGGTAGCGGGTGCATTGCAAAGACCGAAAGGCATCCTTCGGAAAGCATATGTTCCGAAGGGGTAGGTGAACGTGGTCTTTTCTTGGTCCTCAGGATGGATTGCCACCTTGTTGTAACCGGAGTCCCCGTCAAGAAAGCAGAAGAACCTATTTCCCGCTAGTTTCTCGAGAATTTGATCAATGAAAGGTAGTGGGAAATGATCCTTCTTCGTGGAGGAATTGAGTCGGCGGTAATCTATACAGACTCTCCATGCGTTGGCTAATCGGGTAGGAATGATTTCTCCAGTCTCAGTCGTTATAGTGGTGAGTCCTGCCTTCTTGGGCACAACCTGAATCGGGCTCACCCAACGACTATTGGAGATCGGGTAGATAATTCCGACATCTAACCACTTGATGATCTCCTTCTTCACGACCTCCTGCAGATTAGGGTTCAGACGTCTCTGCATTTCACGAGAAGGTCGTGCGCCCTCTTCTGAATAGATATGATGAGTACAATAAGAGGGACTTATTCCAGTCAAATCATCGAGAGTCCACCTGATGGCTCTGCGATGTTGCTGGAGGACAGTAATCAAACGGGATTCCTGTTCGGGATTGAGGTTGGAATTGATAATCACAGGGAGGGTCTGATTATTACCCAAAAAGATGTATTTCAAGTGAGCAGGAAGGGGCTTCGGCTCGAGGATAGGGTTATCAGCAGCGGCGGGAGGTTCAGTATAGACGTGAGGTTTAAGGGTAGGAGTTACTGGGTTGTTCATATCTGGATTTAACTTCTCTGTTTGCCGGTCAAGATCTTTCTGTGGTTGATGAGGTATAATCAGGTCATTCTGGAAGTGTGTTTCATCAACCAAAGCCCTAATGTCACAAATCTATTCGATGACACCGCAATTGATTCCTTGTTGGGCCTTAAATATATTAATTTTCAGGGTTTGATTCCCAAATTTGAGCTCTATTTGGCCCTCCTCACAGCTAATGTTGGCTCTAGGAGTAGCCAAGAAAGGTCTCCCTAAAATGATTGGTGTATCCCTAGGGTTCTCAGGTACGTCCATGTCTAAGACTATAAAGTCTACAGGAAAGTATAAATCTCGTACCCTCACAATAACATCCTTGAGAATCCTTTTTGGTGACTTTATAGATCGATCTGCTAATTGTAATGTCACCTCGGTTGGTTTTAGCTCAGATTCTTCAAGATGGTCAAGTAAGGATGTGGGTATCAGATTTATGGATGCACCCAAGTCTAGCAGGGCTCTATCAAATTGGGTATCACCTATCTTACAGGAAATCAGGGGAGTACCAGGATCTTTCGCCTTGGGTGGGAGTTTACTTAGGATTACAGAGCTAGCTTGCTCTGACAGAACAATTGGACTCCCACCCTTGGTTCGCGGCTTACGCTGGGGTGTACACACATTCTTTAAGAATCGTGCATAAGCCGGTACGTGGCGGATTGCAGCCATCAAGGGGATGTTTATGTGGACCTGCTCAAAGAGCTTGACCAGGTCCTCCTCAGGTGCCACAGGCTTGGTAGTCTTCTTTCCCTTGGTCAAGGCCTCAAGAAATGGGATCTTGGTTGGTTCTTCTAGGATAGGTCCAGGTCTTTGATCTGGGATAGGGGTAGGAACGTCCTGGATTACCGTCCTAGGCTTGGGATCACTACTAGGCTTAGAGTGGTTTGGATGAGGTGGATCTTGGGTTTCCTTACCACTACGGGTTGTTACGGAATTAAGTCCTGCCTGGTTTTGGTTGGGATTGGGTAAAATAGGTTGCTGCTGGTAACCTGCAAAAGAAGTGGAAGCCTCTATCCCGTCGGGCGAAGGAATAGAGGGGGCCTGATAAATCATATGGGCTTGGCCCGGGTTTGGGTTCATAACGTGCTGCTGGGTTGGCACGTTATTCGAGTTAGGAAGAGGTTGGGAAGGAAGAGTGCCTGGCTGGCGAGAGTTTGCCAACTGGGCCAAATGGTTTCAGACCTCTGTAAGTTCGTCCTTGTGTTGCTTTTGAATAGCCGCATTCGTTCTCTGAATGTCAGCCAAAGTCTGAAGGATAAGGGACATTTGATCCTGATTTGGCCCTGATGGATAAGTAGGGTTGGGCCGAGGCTGAGGCGGCTGGTAAGGACGAGGGGGTTGTGGGCGGGGCTAAAAGAGTGGTCTTTGGGTTTGGGAATTTCCCGCCCACTGAAAATTGGGATGGTTTCGCCATCCAGGGTTATAGGTGTTGGAGAACGGGTCATTTTGGATGGCGTTGAGGTCCTCGCAGGTTTGAGGAACCTCCAGAGAGTCAGAGAATGAGGGGATGGAATTCCCTGGGCTAGTGTAGAAAGGATATGATGGACCTCCGGTTAGAGAATCAGATGGTGGATATGGATCCATCCTTAGAGAAGATCGATGGAGAATGTTTTGCACAGTCTCCCGTGTGGAAGGAGGCTGTGCAAAGGAGCTATGCACAGAGGTGGCTCGCTGCAGGTGCTGAGTCAGCTCATCCACCTTCTTTTCGATGATTGAGACCTTGTCCAATCGGCTAGCCATTAATTCCAGGTCGACTGATGCGAACAGACCCTGCATCTCATGTGCTCCCCTAAGATTCGTCGATGCGCGGGTATTCGTCCTGTCGAATAATCCCATGGAGTCATTGTTGATGGAGTTCTCGCACATGTTTTCGAGAATCTCCCACACGGTGTCCTCATGTTGACCCATGATATTTCCTCCGCAGGTTGCATTGACGAAAAGACGGATGTCCTCACGGAGTCCCTGGTAAAAAGATTGGACCTGTTCCCATTTAGGAACTCCGTGATAGGGGCACTTTCTCATGAGATCCTGAAAACGATCCCATGCCTCATGGAGAGGTTCCCCTGATTGTTGAGTGAAGTGAGTAATCTGATGGCGCAAGGCGTTGGTCCGACCAACGGGAAAGAACTTTTTCAAAAACTCGGACTGAAGTTCTTCCTAAGTGTTTATCGGCCGGGTCTGAGTTTGATACCAATGAGCGACCTTGTCCATAAGAGAAAAGGAGAACATCTTCATGAGAAGAATATCCCGATTTTGCCCCTCTGACCCAAAAGTTTGGGCCAGATGCTTTAACTGTTTGATGTGCTGGAAGGGATCTTCGGAATTAAGCCCATGGAATTTAGGTATAGCATGAATCATGTTGGGCTTCAATTCGGAATCAGGTCCTCCAATCGGGATTCTGACTCGAGGCTCAATGGCCACCGCAGCAGGATTATAATGGTCCCGCATCATAGGACGCTGCAGTGGGTGCACAAAGTTTTGGAAGAGGTCATTAAGTCGCTGGAGATGGTGCTCCAGATTGTTTTCTTCCTCAATAGGCTGAGCCATGATGGGGGAAGAAGAAGAGCTTGGTTTAGAATCAGACGAAAGAATGATGGGGGAGGGTTGTGGTGCAAACACGGGTGTCGAGGCTTGGCTTGGACGAGAGTGAATTCCTAAAGGAGATCTTAAGGGTGGTCTTAAGGATCTCCTACCGTTCATGCACTGTTGGACTAGATGAGTTTAGAAGGTGCTGGACCCAATCAAGACACCCAAAAATGTGTTGGGTGACTATAGAGGTGCGAGGCAGATGGACCCCTTGATCAGAAAGATCGTCCACCTGAGAATTACCTGGGCAGCCAGAGAGGGTGAGTCCCGCGAAGACCCCTACACGGTAGAGCGTCCCCACGGGTTACAGGGATTCCCCCACCCGACCTCTCTTGTCACTGCGGTTCCAGGTAGACGAGAATGAGGATCTTGACCTCTTAAGTCTACCTCTTTTACTTTAAGATCAAGGTGCTTAAGGTTTCACTTGAACTCTTAGGTGTTTTTGTGAACAAGGTGGCCTAATTTGAAGGTTGGTTGACCCTAGGGGTCAACTTTACCTAGTGGGTCCCTTGAGAATTTAGGCCTTGTTTTTTAGGGTTCAAGTGTTTAGAGAGCCAATTGTTTAGGATTTTTCTTATTAATTATTTTCATTCAATGGCTTGGGCACACCTCTTTTGGATTTCCTCAATTCTTGATTAAGGGGTGTGTCTCTGAAATCCTAATGTTTAACCTTATGTTGGCTCTACTTGTTCCAGTTAATTCTTTGCTGGGTAATTAGGGCTCAGGTAAGAAGGTGTTAGCCCATAATTACCTTTAATATTGTGTGCAGGAATAATAGTTTTTGATAATATGTAGCTATTACTATGTATAAAAGACAGGTTATGCCTATTTCTTTCTTTGTTTTTCCTCTTTAAAATTTTAGGGTTTAATAGGAAGTTACCTGTCCTTGGAGTGGTTGTGGTGCGGCTGCATCTTTTTTTCTTTCTGTACCTACACAAAAGAGAGAGAGGGATTATTAGAAACTTACAAGCATAACTTCTAGAATAGCCGTTGCTCCACGGCAACGGCACCAAAATGAACAACCGTTATGCTTTGTATTATAGTATAGTCGTTATAGCATAAGCTACGGTTGTTGCTATTACAATTTTTACTCAGAAAAAGGTTTCCCGAGGTCGAACTCAGGGAGCAAACTATAATTCTAGAAGTACAATGTTTCTATTACAAAAATAAGAGAGAGAGAGAGAGGTAGATTGGTCTCTTGGCTTTTTCTTCTTCTCTTCTTTCTCTCTTGTCTTTGTCTTCTTCTTCTTTTTCTTTTCTTCTCTTCAGCTCTTCTGTCTTCTTTCTTTTTCTTTATCTTCTTTCTTCAAAGCGTCGTCTGATTTCTCAATCAGACGACTTAAGTAGCATCTGCTATAGTGCTTCCTCGGTGCTCCTTCTCCTACTTCTTTCTTCTTCTTCTTCTCTCTTGCAGTCCTTCTTCTTCTGCTTTGCTTCGAGCAGCCAAGGTTTTGGCTGCTTCTTCCTTTCTTCTCGCACCCTGCTTCTCTCAGTCTTCTTCTTCTTCTTCTTGCGGTCTTCTTCTTCTTCTTCCTTTCTTCTCGCACCCTATCCCTGCATGATAACACCACGCAAGGGGGTAGTAATTAGGTTGAATATGGCCCATCTTTAGAATAAAAGGCACAACATAAAGTAGAATAGGAGCATTGCATGCATCAAGTACCAAGATTTCTTATAAACTGTATTAATGGCCATTTGTGTAAAGCATTTGTCAAAGCAGGCCTCAGATGAGCAATCGGACTGCACGGATGGATTCAGGACGATGAACGGAGTCTAACGGACTCAAGATCGGCCAAATCCGACATCCGGAGCTCCCACAATGGGCCCAAGAAATCCTGACCGTTGATCTGGAGATCAACGGCCTAGAACGCGCCACGTCGCCCCACCCCCGCCGCTCGCACGCCCCCAAGCCAGCCAAGGACGCATCTCGGCCGTTGATCTTCGATCGAACGGCCGAGATCCGCGCGCTCGCCCGCGGTCGCCGCGACAAAGCGCGGGCGTGGTGCAACGGTTAGCGCGCACGCCCGCGTCGCGGCGACGCGCGTTCGAATCGCGCGGAGCGGAAATCAATTGCGAGCGAAGGGCGCGGCAAAATTGAGCCGCGCGATCAGAAGCGAGCGGCTAGGATTGCGCCACGCAGCGCGACGACAGCGCCCCACCTCCCACGCGCGCCCGAAGCGCGATCCTAGCGCAGGCGCGGGAGGATCTCAGCCGTCCGATCTTCAATCGGACGGCTCTCGTTCGACATCCACGGATCGCGCCTGAAGCGAGAGAGGGGCGGGCGGCTGACCGGCGGCAGAAGGCCTTCACCGACGTATCTGGAAGCGGTTTTAGCGACGTTCTGGATGTCGCTAAAGCACATTCTTCTTTTAGGAAGCCCTTAACTCTATTTAAACCCCCTTCTACCACCATTCAAGGCATCCTCTCCCACTGGCAACTACTCCACTCCTCTCCTAGCTAGTCTTAGGCACTCTTGTAATCGCCGGAGACGACGAGCCGCCGACGGAGCCTCCTCCACCGCCGTGGCTGCCTCGTCGCTCTCCACTCTCTCTCTACCTCTCTCTCTCTCTCTTTTAAGCGTTCATTTACTTTTGTTGAAGCATGTATTTAATGTTGTAAACCATGAACTATGAATGCATGTTTAATGAAATTATTTTCCATTTAGTTGCCATTTTAATTTCTGTTTAAAGTGCATGATCAAAACCAAGAGCTTTCTAACCCTAAACTCTCTCTCTATCTCTCGCTTTTCAAAACCGTCTCTTTCGCAAGCAAAACTCCACCTTTTTCGTGACAACAAGTGGTAAACAAAATCCGATTTCCACGCCTCCCTGAGATCGACACTCGGACTCACCTCCGTTTATTTCTTTTAAAACCGACGTATCAAGTGCAACTATAACGACACCTCTTAACACACACGCACGAAGGCACGTCAGTTTTTGGCGTCGTTGCCGGGGAGGCAACGGATTTGTTTTATCACCTCCATTCCACCTTCATTCTCATATCGTCTAATGCCCTATTTTCCTTTTTACTTGACGGTTGCAGGAATTCGGCGCATGGACGGCGAAGCGACGCATTCCACTATGGTAGCAAGGAAGTAGGCGCCTCGAGGACCGATAGTGAGTACTCTCTCTCTCATTGTTTGCTTGCGTGAAAAAGCTAAAAAAAATCATAAAAACTAAAAAATTGGCGTGGTGAATGATTGCTTGACCCACATTCTTAACACATCACCCTACAAAAAATGTACACTCTAATATGCTGGATAAATTCTTGGAGTGTTCTTTTCTCTTTCTCTTGAGTGGTGTTTGCGAAGCCACCGTGAGTTGACCTGGGCCGCACCACTCAACCCTAAAACTGACTCATCTAATAGAAGCTGCATGATTATCAGGATGAGTACACTAGGGTTTTAGAGCCTCTACAAAATAAAAGGAAATCTACTTTCACTAAGTTGTGTGCAGAACTTGACGTGCCCACTGAAACTTGGTTGAAAATATTAAGACACGTCAACCCTAAAAAGTACTTAAGTAAGGATGAAACACTAAAAAGACACTATATCTTAACAAATCCTTGCTTGAAAATCATGTTTTGCTAGAAGCACACACTTTGAAAGTAGAACATTAAGAGGCACCACCCCAATCAACGCCTCATCACATCACCCTAAGCACAAGCACTATCCTAGCCCTTTAAAACTGAGTAGACGTGCCCTAGGCAGGACTGAGTTAAGTCTCAAAAGGTGAGGTTTTGTCTGCTAGGCACTTGGCTTTCATTCCCTTGGTAGAATCTGGTGACTAGGCTGCGGGGCAGTGTCAAACGACCGTGGTTGTGGGGTCTATGGAACCGGAGGCACAAGCCAAAGGAAGAACCTTCCCTGCAATTCCCTCGTAATCAACCTGGCCAGATTAGCCTTGAGAAGGGAAGTCCAGTGCTTACGGACTTAATCACCCTTTGTGAGATTTCTAGGTCTCCTAAGGAATACACCATAAGGATTAGGCTTGCGTGCTTGATTGAAACACATTTCTCGCATCTGTCGCCCTCCGCATCCCCTCCTGTTCTTCTCTAGTGTATGCACGGGAGGCGCTCACTGCATCCCGAATTGTGTGTTTTGGGGCAGGAATCTAGGCGACGTAATTTTGTTGAAAACATTGCTGAACCTAGGGTAGATGAGGCTGAAGATCAACCCCCACCAGATGCTATGGCTGTCGTCCAGGCTCAAATCAATGCTAACCATTGGCTTCAGCAACAACAAATCCACACCATCATGCAAGCCATACAACGGTTACAGAACCCGCAAGAACAACCACCACCTTTCAATGACATACTAGGACAACCACCACTTGATTTACCACCATTTCAGAACCAGCCAAGACCCCTCCGTGATTTCTATAACCCTTCTGCCATTAGAGTCGAGCCACACCTTAGGATCCCCGAAGGGGGAGACGATTTTTAGCTAAAACCTAATGTATTAAGTCTAATCCAGAGCCACTTTCATGGAAGCTCAAATGAAGACCCCTTTCAGCACCTAGAAGATCTCGACCGCATAGCAAGAACAGTAAAACCTAGGAACATTAGCCTTGACATTGTTCTAATCAAGATGTTCCCTTTCTCATTAAGAGACAAGGCTTCTCATTGGCTTAGAACCCTAGGTAGACCCATCACCACCTGGGAGGAACTGAGGCATGCATTTTTAAAGAAATTCTTCCCCATAGGAAAGACCAATGCCCTCAGAAGAGCTATCACTACCTTCACACTCCAGGGTGGGGAACAATTTCATGAGGCGTGGGAAAGATTCAATGAACTTTTGAGGAAATGCCCACACCACGAAGTTCCAAGGTGGCAATTGGCCCAGATCTTCTACCACGGTCTGGATAGCAACCTACGGAACTTCGTCGATGCCTCATGCGGGGGAAACTTCCTAAACAAAGACGAGGAGAGCGCGTTTGAGCTCTTTGAGTCTATGAGCAAGAATTCGCTCAACAATGCCTCCATGAACCAGTTTAACAGATCCAGTCAACCCCGTGGTGGGATTTATGAGGTGCAAGCAAATTCTGGAATGGTTGACATGGACATCATTGCCAAAAAGTTGGATCGAGTGGAATTGGTGGACAAGAAGATTGATGAGCTTCTAAACCAGACCAGGAACCCCTTGCAGACTTTCACCCTAGCAAAGGGAGCACATAATGTTGACCTGGTCCAACCCTTCACCCAACTAAACCTGGAACAACCCCCAACCATGTTCCAAGGAGGGACCTTTGCTCCCTCGACCCTTGATTACTCCCTTCCTTCTTCATCAACATCGGCTATTCTAGAAGATGTGCAAGCCGTCCAAGGATATGCAAAACCTGACCCTTTCTCCAACACTTACAACACCGGCTGGCGTAATCACCCCAACTTTGGTTGGACAAACCAGAAACTACCGCAATTCCAAAACCAGCCCAGGCCAAACCAACAGCCACACTTGCCCCCCTATCAGCAAGGACCACCAGTTAGACCCCAATATAACCAAAATAGGGCGGCCCCTCCCCCACAAAACCAAATGGACACCCTAATAAAGATGATGGCTGACATGAACCAAAAACATCAGGAAGAAATGGCCTTGGTAAAGGGACAGTTAAGCCAACTCTTGGACTGTAAACAGCAAGGATCTCTACCTTCCCAACCACAACCAAACCCGCGAAACATAATTAACAGAGGCCCCAATTCGCAAGGGTTCCAAGGCAACCCCGGGCAGGCTCATATGGTCCAACCGGCTCCACAAACACCTCCTGGGTTTGGCGCCTCTTCATCCTCATCTTCTCAAGGATCACCCCATGGCCCCAATGCCTCTGCGAATGCGGTGACCTTGAGAAGCGGCACCAAAACCCAGGATCCCAAATGGCCGACTCTCCCCGAGACTTTACCCGACTTAGAAGAAACACCAACCAAGGACCCAAACATGGAACCAATTCAGACACCCTATCCTGAGGCCTTGGAAACAATCAAGAGAAAAAAGAATACTGTGGAAACTGAGGAGCTGATGGAAATTTTTAAACAAGTACAGATTAATATTCCGCTTCTAGAAGCTGTCAAACACATCCCCGCTTACGCCAAGTTCTTAAAGGATGCCTGTACACCCAAGCGTAAGCCGAGACCTCAAGCACCTAGGAAGGTTGTACTCTCTGAGCAAGCCAGTTCCGTGATATCAAGCAACCTTCCACTCAAACGAACTGACCCAGGAGCACCCCTGATTTCCTGCAACATCGGGGACATGACACTTGATAGAGCGCTCCTGGACCTAGGTGCTTCTATCAACCTAATTCCCACAACCTTGTACCACCAATTTGGTTTTGGGGAGCTGGCACCAACCCCTGTCACCATCTAGCTGGCGGATAGATCAGTGAAAACCCCGAAGGGGGTTGTCGAGGACGTGATTGTACGGGTCAAGGACTTCTATTTCCCAGTCGACTTTTTGGTGCTCGACATGGAAGTCCCTGAAAAATTACAGAACGCACCCATAATCTTAGGCAGACCTTTCTTAGCCACGGCTAAAGCAAACATCGATTGCGACACGGGATGTATGGAAATCTCCTTCGGAGATAGGAAAATGCAATTAGATATCTTCCGGGCAACAAAGTCTTTTGATTGTGATTACATTGAGGAACATGATCCCGTGGAAACTTTAATCGAGGAATGCCTTACCCTCAATTCTGTCTCAGACCACCAAACCCGTAGTTCTGACTCGTCACCATCATTACCTGTGGACCTCTGTAAGGCTGAGTATCATCACATGACACCATTTGAAGAAATCGATGTTGATCAACTACCGCCCTTTCCATTCCCATCGACTGTGGTCCCACCCGCACCTGAACTTAAACCATTGCCCGAGAATCTCAAGTACGTCTTCTTGGGACCTGGCCAGACCTTCCCAGTGATTATTAATTCCCATCTAACCAAGGATCAGGAACTAAGGTTGACTGCAACTCTTTCAGAACATCGGGCCGCCATTGGTTGGACCATCTCAGATCTAAGAGGAATTATCCCCACCTATTGCACCCACAAGATTTACCTGGAAGACGGGGCCCGACCTTCCCGCCAGATGCAGAGACGGTTAAACCCTAACATGCGGGAGGTCGTTAAAAGAGAAATTATCAAGTGGCTCGACGCCGACATCATCTACCCTATCTCTGATAGCCCCTGGGTGAGCCCCACTCAAGTGGTTCCAAAGAAGGCTGGGCTCACCGTTGTCACTAATGATCATGGCGAATCCATTCCCACCCGCACCACCACCGCATGGCGGGTGTGTATTGATTATAGGAAGCTTAACGAAGCCACTAAGAAGGACCACTTCCCCTTGCCATTCATTGACCAAATCCTTGAAAGATTGCAGGGCAGAAGTATTTTTGCTTCCTGGATGGATATTCAGGATATAACCAAGTCGCAATTGCTCCGGAAGATCAGGAAAAGACCACATTCACTTGCCCGTATGGCACGTTTGCATTCCGTCGAATGCCGTTCGGGTTATGCAACGCACCCGCGACCTTCCAGCGTTGCATGCTAGCCATTTTTTCAGAAATGGTGGGTGAATACTTGGAGGTCTTTATGGATGATTTCTCTGTATTCGGGAATTCATTCGACCATTGTTTGAGCAACTTGGAGAAAATCCTGAAACGATGTATCGAGGTTAACTTGGTGTTAAGTTGGGAAAAGAGCCATTTTATGGTTCAAGAAGGAATTGTCCTCGGACACATCGTTTCGCATAAGGGCATCGAGGTAGATCGAGCTAAGGTTGATTTAATTTCCAAACTTCCTCCACCTAGTTCGGTCCGACAGATTCGCTCTTTCCTAGGACATGTTGGCTTCTACCGAAGGTTCATCAAAGACTTTTCCAAACTTTCCAAACCCTTGACCGACCTTCTAGCCAACGACGCCACTTTCCACATGTCTCCTGATTGCACCCAGGCTTATCATACCCTCCGGGACTTAGTCTCCACCGCACCTGTACTTCAACCCCCAGACTGGTCCCAGGATTTTGAGATTATGTGTGACGCATCAGATTTTGCCATAGGCGCTGTCCTGGGACAAAGGCAAGACAAGAAGCCCGTGGTGATCTACTACGTGAGCAAAACGTTGGACGAGGCCCAACGTAATTATACGGTCACAGAAAAAGAGTTGCTTGCTGTAGTCTTTGGACTGGAAAAATTCCGATCATACTTGCTGGGATCCCACGTGACTATCTACACCGACCATTCAGCCATCCGGCACCTGTTGGCCAAAAAGGACGCAAAACCCAGGCTCATCAGATGGATCCTGCTTTTGCAGGAATTTGACCTGGAAATCCAAGACAAGGCCGGATCGAAAAATGTGGTGGCTGACCACCTGTCAAGACTTCATCCAGACCACATTGGACCCTCCCTACCTCTATCTGATACCTTCCCTGATGAACACATCCTAGCCGTGCAAGACAAGAAAATGCCATGGTATGCTGACTATGTCAACTACCTGGTTATAGGACAAACCCCGCACAGCTGGTCCAGACAGCAATGGGACAGGTTCTTGGCTGAGGCCAAGCACTATTTCTGGGATGATCCCATGCTGCTTCGCCTCTGTGCTGATCAGATCATCAGGAGGTGCCTCCCCGAAGACGAAGTTCAGAGTGTGCTTTCCTTTTGTCATGACCAAGCATGTGGCGGCCATTTCTCTGGCAAGAAAACAGCTGCAAAAGTTTTGCAGTCTGGATTTTATTGGCCGTCCCTATTCAAGGATGCACACATCTTTGCCAAGACTTGCTCACGATGCCAAACACTAGGGACAATGACCAAAAAAGATATGATGCCCCTTCAGCCCATTTTGATTGTCGAAATTTTCGACGTTTGGGATATCGATTTTATGGGCCCCTTTCCACCATCCAACGGCTTCGAGTATATCCTGGTCTCGGTAGACTATGTTTCCAAATGGATTGAAGCCGTCGCCACCTGACGATGCGATCACAAGACGGTCATGGACTTTGTAAAGAAGAACATCTTTTCCCGGTTTGGAATACCCAAGGCCATGATCAGTGATGGTGGAAGCCATTTTATCCATTCCCAGTTCCGTGCCCTACTTAGAAAATACGGGGTAAACCACCGCATTGCCACCCCATATCATCCACAAACAAATGGGCAGACTGAGGTCTCAAACAGACAAATCAAGAACATTTTACAGAAGACTGTGAGACCTGACAGGAAAGACTGGTCCACACGACTTGATGATGCCCTGTGGGCATACAGGATCGCTTTTAAGACCCCGATAGGCATGTCACCTTACCGCTTGGTCTTTGGCAAAGCTTGCCATCTCCCTGTCGAATTGGAACACCGGGCTTACTGGGCTGTTAAGCAATGTAACATGGATCCCCAGTTAGCTGGTGCGCAAAGGACTCTTCAATTATCTGAGCTTGAAGAAATTCGTCGGGACGCCTTTGACAATTGTCGGCTATATAAGGAGAAAATGAAAGCCGTCCACGACCGACTCATTCATAGGAAAACCTTTGAGTCAAACCAACAAGTCTGGCTATTTGATGCACGCCTGAAACTCTTTCCAGGGAAACTTAGGTCCAAATGGACAGGACCATTTCGGGTGGTCAAGCCCTATTCCAATGGGGCAGTCGAAATCGCCGATCTTAATACCGGGCACACCTTTACAGTCAATGGTCAAAGATTGAAGCATTTCCTGGCCCAGGTACCCCCCAAGGAAAGTGTCACCCTTGTTGAGGGCTGACACCAGGCACCGCCCAGCTGGAGGCGTTAAACTCAGCGCTTCCTGGGAGGCAACCCAGCGGATTCAGACTGATCTGGTAGTTTACGTCACTCAGGTACTATCTTTTTGAACCCTTTTGCATCCATGCATCTGCCAATGAGGACATTGTCCAACTTAAGCATGGGGGGATGGTAAAATGCATAATCCTGAGCTTAATTAATCAGTCTGAATGAATAAATTAATTGATTAAAAAAAAAATGAATTTAGGAAGAAAAACTTAGGCATTAGAAACTTGTCAATAGTGGGAAATAATACAAAAAGAACTTAAACACTTAGACTTTTCAGGCCTTCAGGCTTAATTAGCCCTGGTGTCCATTAAAATATGGATTTAGCGGCGAACCCTTGCAACTTTAAGCTATTCTAATCCACCTAATAAATAAGGTAATAAGTATACGACTTATCAACTCACCCTCTAACTCAGGAAAACTTTGAGTCTAAGCATCTACACACATTTTTGCACAGACTCACTTCTCGGAGATTTTGACAGAAATTGGGTAGCTAATGAACTCTCTAGGGTGGTATGGCTGGCAAGTTGTCATGGGTAACAGCCCATTGGCAGGTTGTCCAGAACCCAGCCACAGGCCATTTCTTTTTCGTTGCCTCTGGGTACATTTGAGATTAGGGAAGCCACCTACGGAAAAAAAAAAAAAGAGAAGAAAAGAAAATAAACCACACTTCACCGCACAAGTATGGCTGGCAAGTGATCGTGGGTAACAGCCCATTGGTCGGTTGTCCAAAGCCCAGCTCAATAATTGCACAAAAAAGACCAAAACACCTAAGGACGAAGCGGGGAAGTAGTACAAGCCGGGGAGATATACACTGGAAAATCCTTGCGTTGACCCCAAGTAAAATGAACATAGGGAGAAAGCTACCAGTCGAACAAATACACCTTTAGGCAAAAATTTATTTTCTTTTCCGGACACCTAGAGGAGTAGAAACTCGAAGTCTGTCTCAATTACCGTTAAGTGAGTCTATCACAACATTCACACCAAGATGCTTAGCACTTAGGGTTTTGATCGAGTTTTGGGTGGGTTGGGTAGCCATAAAAAGTTACCAACCCACACTGAATTCCGAAAATTCTAAAAAGACATATATAGACATATACGTATACATATGTATAGTTATATATACAAAGCAAGGATTCGGGCGATTTGTATTTTGGAAGACACCCAGGCGCTGGTTAGTCTTTGTAGATTAAGATCTTCGTATATTTCCTCTTATTGACGAGTAACGAAGTGCCGAAGCAATTACTTCTTGAATTCCCCAAAGAAATAAAGGCTAGAATAAACCTTGCTAGGGACTATCAAGGAGTAAGCATGGGGGTATGATAACACCACGCAAGGGGGTAGTAATTAGGTTGAATATGGCCCATCTTTAGAATAAAAGGCACAACATAAAGTAGAATAGGAGCATTGCATGCATCAAGTACCAAGATTGCTTATAAACTGTATTAATGGCCATTTGTGTAAAGCATTTGTCAAAGCAGGCCTCAGATGAGCAATCAGACTGCACGGATGGATTCAGGATGACAAACGGAGTCTAACGGACTCAAGATCGGCCAAATCCGACATCCGGAGCTCCCACAATGGGCCCAAGAAATCCTGACCGTTGATCTGGAGATCAACGGCCTAGAACGCGCCACGTCGCCCCGCCCCCGCCGCTCGCACGCCCCCAAGCCAGCCAAGGACGCATCTCGGCCGTTGATCTTCGATCGAACGGCCGAGATCCGCGCGCTCGCCCGCGGTCGCCGCGACAAAGCGCGGGCG
This sequence comes from Thalassia testudinum, assembly GCA_037157565.1. Taxonomy (NCBI): domain Eukaryota; kingdom Viridiplantae; phylum Streptophyta; class Magnoliopsida; order Alismatales; family Hydrocharitaceae; genus Thalassia; species Thalassia testudinum. The sequence goes on from JAZHRO010000030.1 coordinate 45,058,799, forward strand.
TGGCGCAACGGTTAACGCGCACGCCCGCGTCGCGGCGACGCGCATTCGAATCGCGCGGAGCGGAAATCAATTGCAAGCGAAGGGCGCGGCAAAATTGAGCCGCGCGATCAGAAGCGAGCGGCTAGGATTGCGCCACGCGGCGCGACGACAGCGCCCCACCTCCCACGCGCGCCCGAAGCGCGATCCTAGCGCAGGCGCGGGAGGATCTCAGCCGTCCGATCTTCAATCGGACGGCTCTCGTTCGACATCCACGGATCGCGCCTGAAGCGAGAGAGGGGCGGGCGGCTGACCGGCGGCAGAAGGCCTTCACCGACGTATCTGGAAGCGGTTTTAGCGACGTTCTGGATGTCGCTAAAGCACATTCTTCTTTAAGGAAGCCCTTAACTCTATTTAAACCCCCTTCTACCACCATTCAAGGCATCCTCTCCCACTGGCAACTACTCCACTCCTCTCCTAGCTAGTCTTAGGCACTCTTGTAATCGCCGGAGACGACGAGCCGCCGACGGAGCCTCCTCCACCGCCGTGGCTGCCTCGTCGCTCTCCACTCTCTCTCTACCTCTCTCTCTCTCTCTTTTAAGCGTTCATTTACTTTTGTTGAAGCATGTATTTAATGTTGTAAACCATGAACTATGAATGCATGTTTAATGAAATTATTTTCCATTTAGTTGCCATTTTAATTTCTGTTTAAAGTGCATGATCAAAACCAAGAGCTTTCTAACCCTAAACTCTCTCTCTATCTCTCGCTTTTCAAAATCGTCTCTTTCGCAAGCAAAACTCCGCCTTTTTCGTGACAACAAGTGGTAAACAAAATCCGATTTCCACGCCTCCCTGAGATCGACACTCGGACTCACCTCCGTTTATTTCTTTTAAAATCGACGTATCAAGTGCAACTATAACGACACCTCTTAACACACACGCACGAAGGCACGTCACTGCACAAAGAGCAAAACCTACCCTGTCCCTCTACCCGCACGTCTCTCTCTCTCTGTAAAGCACTCACAGGACGCTCTCCCAGAGCCGCGGGTAATCGGGTCGGGTTTCGTGCCCGTGACTTGGCGCACCGGTGTGTGGGTGATGCACGAGGTGTGCTCAGATACGGTCGGGTCGGATTCGCCGGATTCGCGTGATGAGCTCGCGGACCGGGCGGGTGAGTGGGCGCGGGACCTCACCCCAGTGCTTTCGGAGGAGACCAAGTAAAAGCACAAAATCAATTTATTGCGGCGCGGCGTTTCGAAATCCCACGATGTGGGACTATCCTCTGCGCTCTCTTCGTGCGCGCCAGCAGGACGACTCCACCTCGCCCTCTGATCAGCTGCAGCCGATGTCGGTGCCAACTGATGAGGCAGAGGTCTTCGTAGACATTTCCCCAACCTGCAGCACCTGGGGACCTGGGGCTGGAAGGCCTGGGGCTCGCCTCGAAGCTGCTTCAGTCGTCGTTAATGGCGGCTGGAGCAGCGAACTTGTTAGACAGAAACACGGCCCTTCGGCCTAATCAAACAAGCAGGGGACCTTCGCCATGGCACAGCGAAGGTGGTGTGGGGTCTGGCAGGTCGTGGGACGACGTCTGGCGGCAGGGCTAGGTCGGACAACGACCGTAAAAATGGGTCTGTTCGGTGGAGTGTGGTGGGGGTGTGGAGCGGTAATGGGTGGGCGGAGGTTGCTCAGTGTGATGAGGCGGAGGATCTGTGAGGGTCGGCGAGGCGTGTGGGGCTGTGGAGCGATGGGGGCATCTCGCCGGAGGGTAGCTGGAGACGAAGGGGGTGATGGTGGACAGGAGTGGTCGAGGGCTTAATTGAATGTAAAATAGTGGGGAAAAGAAAGAGGGGGAGGTGGGGAGAAGTTCTGACCTAGTTGTAGAGACGAAGGGGGCCGGAGTAGGGCGGCAATCATATCGACTGTCACCGGAGAAGATGCCCAGAGAGAGAGGGCGGCGGCGAGGAGAGAGCGGGAGGGCGCGCGCTGGGTATGGCGCGACACGGGAAGAGAGGGCGAAGGCGGCTCTGCTGTTGGTATTGCAGCAGAGCGACGAGGAGGAGGAGGAAGAACCGCTGGAGCTGGAGGGCTTCTGCCGGAGTGGGAAGAGAGGAAAGATGGGGGTGTTTCTCCGTCAGGACCGAGCTGGTCTCTTCTGCAGGCAAAGGCGGCTTTTATAGAGGTGAAAGTAGAGAGGTGGGCGGAGGGAGGCGACGTGCCTCCCTCGCCGGAGGACGGCCGGAGTAGGGACCCATACCTTCCACGCGTTCGCACGGAAGGTATGGGCTGCTGCAGAAACCATGGAGGTGTCCCTGCGACAGCAGACGTCGCAGGGAACACCCCGTTGAAAGGGCAAAGGTCCTCCCTCACCCTGCACGGCGCCATGCTCCGCGCAAAGTCGCCGGAGCATGGCGCTGCTCAGGGTTTTGCAGGGAGGACCTAAATGCAAAGAACGGTGAATACTTAGGAGCCAAAACGTGAGGGTTTCAAAAGTTGAGGGTCAAAAAGTAATAGATGAGGACCAAAATGCAAAGTCAGTCAAAAAGGTCTCTTCTTAGGGTCAAGTTTTTATGCGTGACTAAATGGGACCTAAGGATTCTAATGGTGAAATTTATTTCTAAATCAGACCTTGTTTGACCAGTAAAATTTACATAAAAACTCAAATTAAATCATTAATTGGGCATGGTTCTCAATGTAGGTCAAAGTCGGTTTCCAAGGCCAAATTGAAGGTTCTAAACCCTAGAAATTATTTTTCTATGAATTTTAGAGGGTTTAGTTGATTTTTTATTTGCCTCGAACCTCGTGAATTGAAGTGGGTTTATTTTAGGGTTACAGGATGTCATTTAATTCCTTGGAGTTGCTGTAGCCCCTAATTGGATCAAATCATCCCACTTTCCTTCTCATTAGGTTAGTTTAACCTATGTTTAGAACCTGAGTCACCCTATTTACTGATTGTGTTGGTGAAATTGCATTTTTACCCTTAGTTCCTGTTTTCTTCACAAACTCAGAATTCTCTGAGTCAAGGCTTTTTATAAGTTATGTAGGAGCTTTTTCTTGCAAATCTAGGCTAGATGGTGCTAGTTTAGGGTTTATGACGAGGTTCTCATCAGGAAGTTGGCCCCAGGTTGATCCGGTAGGTAGTCGGGCAGATCGACAGGCGACTCCGCACTGTCAGGAGCAGGAAGAAGAGCTACGCGGATCGGAGACGCAGAGAGGTGCAGTTTAAGGTTGGGGACCACGTCTTCCTTCGTGTTTCGCCCATGAAGGGCCTGCAGCGGTTTGGGGTGAGAGGGAAGCTCGCGCCGAGTTTCATGGGGCCCTTTGAGGTCCTGGAGCAGGTTGGACCCGTTGCTTACAGACTTGCCCTCCCTCCTCAGCTTTCTGGTGTGCACGACGTGTTCCACGTGTCCAACCTCAGGAAGTACGTTGCCGATCCCAGTCACGTCCTGAGTCACGAGAGCGTCGAGATGGGCGACGACCTGACCTACCCCGAGTGGCCAGTACAGATTCTTGACAGTGCCGTCCGCAATTTGAGACGAAAGCAAGTACCCCTGGTGAAGGTTTTATGGAGGAGCCAGCGGTACGAGGAGGTTACCTAGGAGCCCGAGGCAGCAATGCGGGAGCGATACCCGGAGCTCTTCGCGGGTACGTCTTTTCGGACCGGCTTCGGTCCTCTTTGAGTTTGTTATGTTTATATATGTTGTTCTTTCCCGCACCCTAGTTAACGCAAGTTTCGGGGATGAAACTTCCTTTGAGTTTGTTATATTGTTACGGACGTGGCATCAGACGAGTTTCTAAGACATCTGGGAAGTGGCCCAGACGTCTAGAATCCTTTCTAGACGTCTGGTAATAAATTTTTTCGGCGTACGAGGTTGCGTCTACGCGGGTACGCGCGCAAACTGCACCCGCCGCTTTCGTTCCTCTTTTCCTCTCTCTCTTCCTGCAGGCGCGCCGCTCTCTTCTCTCTCTCCCTGAGCGGCCTTATAAGACACCCTCACCCTCATCTCCTCCGCCTTCCTCTTCACCTTCTCCCTGCCAGTGCGAGAGCGCGAGCGAGCGAGTGAGCGGCGGCAGCAGCGGCCGCGGCGAGCGTGCGGGAAGGATGGTTGCGAGCCGAAGGAAGAAGGTCGACCGCGAGGGTTCGAGCTTGCCGGGGCAGCTAGAGCCGGCCGGCGAGGGAGCGGCGAGCGTGGGGTGTCGCGGAGGGGCTGCTGCAGCTCGGGCAGCAGGCGGACAGGGCACGGAGCAGCCGTGCGTCACGGGTGGAGAGCGAATCGGGCTCCGATTCTGGAAAATTTTTCAGAATCAGATGTCTGAACTTACGACCAGACGACGCTGAAGACGTCTCGAGGACTGTCCAGACGTCTGACAGGTAAGATATTTCTATCTCCTCCCTTTCTCGCGTATACGGCCATGCAGCCGTCCGCCGCAACTTCGTCTGCGTTTCGTCATGCTGAAAGCAGGTGTGTGTGTGCGCAAGTTCTGCTCGGGGGGCGCGAGGGCTCGCCATCCCACGTAAATCAGACGTCTGGCCGTAGTGCTAGACAACGGAGAGAACCTCCAGACGTCCGAGGAGATAATCGGACGTCTGGAAACCAAGCCAGACATCCCAGCGGGCTTCTGGACGTCTGAAGGACTACGCAGAACTAAGGTACAACCTGACCCACCTTTTAAGACGTCTGGAAGAGGTTCCAGACGTCTGATTTTGGACAATTTCGTCGTTTTTGACCCGTTTAGGGCCCGTTCGGAGTCCGTTTTCCGCGTTTCGAGTTGCGTTCTTTCCAGAATAAAATCCTCTACCCATTTACAGTAATTGTATACCATTCTGAGAAACTCCTTGTGATTGATCCTTGTGTTAGGACCCCATTCCGTTGCAGTCTTGGGGTTGCAGAGGCACGCGGGATTGCCGACCACGCCCCCAGTACAACCGTTTTCGCTAGTAGAGTGGCCTTTTTAATTTACTTAACAAAATTTGTTACAATTGTGGAACAAATAATAGAGTCTAGGGCATTGCATGAACCCTAGGACTGAGAAACTAGATTGAATGATAGATCCTAGGGTATTGCATGAATCCTAGGACTGGAAAACTAAATTAAATGATAGATTCTAGGGTACGGCATAAATCCTAGGACTGGAAAACTAGTGGAACATATAAATATTGCAGTCTTGGAAAAGTGAAAAGGAAATAATAGTTGCCTATAAATTGATTTAACAGCTGCCTGTTATGAATGAATAAATATGATCGAGAACATGGGTTGTAGGAGCGTAAAACTGGAACGGTGAAACCTAAATGGGTTGAGTTAAAGAGATGGAACCCTACGGGGAATTAGGAGTAGAACTCCTGGAAAGAGAACAGAATGGAACTGAGAAAGTGAAACGTGGAAGTGTGTTGTCTCTTGGGTACGTAGTACCAGGGGAAGCACCTGTTACCTGTTTAGTGCAGAGCGGAGCTAGTCGCCCCAAGGATCCGGGGTTAGGCCTGGCCACTTTGTACCGACCTTTGGCCCTCGTGTATACAGTACCGAGGAGAGCTACTAGTGTAGGGAGAGTACTAGCTACCCCACGGGCCCCGGGGTTCTGTTAGCTCACCTACACCGACTTGTTAAGCCCACTGGGCAAACCAAGGTAGTCAGGCGAGGGTGCGCGGACTGTGGAGGGGTAGGACCCCTGTTACTGAGAGGGCTCTGCCCTATACTGGTTCCGTGCTATGCTTTGGGCACACCCGTTAACGGAAACGACTGACCGCGTGCCAGTGCGGGGTAACTACCCATGCGTTTATCGCGCGTGCCATAGTCGCTGTTACATCTGTCAGCAACCTTGGGGTGGTTGATTGAGGGTAGGACCACCACGGGAGACTCTTCCGGCCAGGAGAGCACCACGTGTTACTTCTACTTTTCGGAAAAGACTGCAATCAAGATCGTTCCCACGAGGAACATTCGAGATCAAGAGAAGGATCTGAGAAATAAATCAATAATGAATTAATAGAAAGACGTAAATAACGAAAGTAAAAATATAACAGTTAATGTGCACCCTTCTGCTTCTTTAGCTTTTAGTTGCCACTTTACTTAGCGTTTCGTTGACATGTTACACTCGTTACTTTTCAGGACCAGGTGTTGAGCAGCTAGGGTCAGCGGCTGCAGAGGACGCTGGGCCTAGTAGGGTCCAGTAGAGTTACCTGTAGTACTTTTTGTACTTTTCTTCCACTGTAGTGAGTAGTTTTCTTTGTTACTCCATGTACTTTCTTTGTCTAAACTTTATATTATGTACATGTTTATTCCCCTTCTGTTGTGGTGGTGTATACTGTAGTATTTCCTTTTCTTACTGCTGTATTTTGTTATTGTTAGTTATATTCATGCTGAATGTGGTTTATTTTACTGCTCTTTTGGTTACTTCCTCATTGGACAACTAGGTCTTGGGATTAGTCGAGTCGATCCGATTCTCGTGTCTCGTAGGGATTTGGGAATCGGGTCGTTACAGTAGGCCTAACAAGTCGGTGTAGGAGGGCTAGCAGAACCCCGGGGCCCGTGGGGTAGCTAGTGCTCTCCCTACACTAGTAGCTCTCCTCGGCACTATGTACACGAGGGCCAAAAATCGGTACAAAGTGGCCAGACCTAGCCCCGGGTCCCTGGGGCAGCTAGCTTCGCTCTGTACTAAACAGGGGGACAGTCGCTCTCTTTGGTACTCCGTACTCAAGGGTCAGCTCACTTCCCCAATTCTATTCCATTCACTTTCCAGGAGTTCTACTCCTAATTCCCCATAGGGTCCGTGCTCAGCCAATTTAGGTTTCATCTTTTCAACTTTATATAGCCCATGTTCCCAACCGTAATTATTCATTCATAATCAGGTAGCTGTTAACCAATTACAGGCAGTTATCGTTTCCTTTCTACTTTTCCAAGACTGCAATGTATATGCATTCAAGCCAGCTTTCCAATCCTAGGATTCATGCCATACCCTAAGATCAATCATTCAATCTAGTTTTCCAGTCTTAGGATTCATGCAATACCCTAGGATCTATCATTAAATCTAGTTTTTCAATCCTAGGGTTCATGCAATACCCTAAACTCTATTAATTATTTCACAATTGCATAAACTTTTATAAATAATTGAAAGGACCACTCTACCCGCAAAATCGGGAGTACTGGGGGCGTAATTGACAAGCCCACGCGCCTCCGCAACCCAAGAGTTGCAATGGAACGGGGTCCTAACATAAGGATCAAAGACAAGGAGCTACTCAGAACAGCAAACGATTACTGTAAACAGGTAGAGGAACTAAATCTGAGAAGAACGAAACTTGAAACACGGAAAACGGACTCCGAACGGACCCTAAACGGGTCAAAAATGACGAGTCTGCCCAAAATCAGACGTCTGGAACTTCTTCCAGATGTCTTAAATGATCGCTCAAGTCATACCTCGATCTGCGCGGTCCTTCAGACGTCCAGAAGCCCGCTGAACCATCTGGACTTAGTTTCCAGACGTCCGACTGTCACTCCGGACGTCTGGAGACCCGCTCCGTCGTCTGGTGCCGAGCCCAGACATCTGATCTGTGTGGGATGGCGTGCCCTTGCGCCTTCCTGAACAAGTCCTGCACACACACACGCCCGCTCTCATCACAAAAGGATGCAGGAGACTTCGACGGAATGGCTGCATGGCCGTACACGCGAAAGAAGATAAAAATAACGTACCTGTCAGACGTCTGGACCTTCCTCCAGACGTCTCCTGCGTCGTCTGGACGTAAGTCCAGACATCTGATTCTGGGAAATTTTCCCAGAATCAGAACCTTCTCGCTCACCGCCCGCAGCGCACGGCCGTGTCGCGCCGCGTCCGCCTGCTGCCTGAGCTGCAACAGCTCTTCCCCAGCACCACACGCTTGCTGCGCACCCGCCGGTCGGCTCTGGCTGCTCCGGCGAGCTCGCACCCTCGCGGTCAAGCTCCCTCTTCCTCTTGCAACAGCCCCTCCTCCCCACACACTTGCAGCAGCCGGTGCTGCCGCTCTCGCCCGCTCGCTCTCTCGCTGACAGGGAGAAGAAGAAGAAGAAGGCGGTGGAGTGAGGGTGAGGGAGAGGGAGAGGCGTATTTGAAGGCAGCCGCGGGGAGAGAGAAAGAGAAAAGCTGCGTCTGTAGGGAGGGAGAGAAAAGAGAAGGAGGGCGGTGGGTTCAGTCTGCACGTGCATGCTCGTAGACGCGAACCCGTACGCCGAAAAAATTTAATTCCAGACGTCTTGGAAGGCTTCCAGACGTCTGGACCACTTCCCAGACATCTTAAACAACGCTTGATGCCTGGTTATAACAATATAATAAACTCAAAGGAAGTTTCATCCCCGAAACTTGCGCTAACTAGGGTGCGGGAAAGAACGATATATGCATAACAAACTCGAAGAGGGCCGAAGCCGGTCCGAAAGGACGTACCTGCGAAAATCTCCAGGTACCGCTCTCGCATCGCCGCCTCAGGCTCCCAGGTAGCCTCCTCGTACCGCTGGCTCCTCCACAAAACCTTCACCAGGGGTACTTGCTTCCGTCTCAGATTGTGGACAGCTCTGTCGAGAATCTGCACTGGCCACTCGAGGTAGGTCAGGTCGTCGCCCACCTCGACGCTCTCGTGACTCAGGACGTGACTGGGATCGGCGACGTACTTCCTGAGGTTGGACACGTGAAACATGTCGTGCACACCAGAAAGATGAGGAGGGAGGGCAAGCCTGTAAGCAACGGGTCCAACCTGCTCCAGGACCTCAAAGGGCCCCACGAACCTCGACGCGAGCTTCCCTCTAACCCCAAACCCCTACAGGCCCTTCATGGGAGAAACACGAAGGAAGACGTGGTCCCCAACCTCAAATTGCACCTCTCTGCGTTTCTGGTCTGCATAGCTCTTCTGCCTACTCCTGACAGTGCGGAGTCGCCTGTGAATCTGCTCGACTACCTCCTGACTCTGCCGGATCAGCCTGGGGCCAACTCCCACTTGGTCCCCACCTCAACCCAACTCAAGGGTGCTGTATACCTCCGTCCTACAGAGCCTCGTAGGGTGCCATGCCAATGCTCGAGTGATAACTGTTATTGTATGCAAACTTCGCCAGGGACAAGTGCTCCTCCCAAGAGCCCCTCTAGTCCAGTACACAGGCACGCAAAAGGTCCTCAAGTGTCTGTATCATGCGCTCAGACTGTCCGTCCATCTGGGGGTGGTAAGCTGTACTGAACCTCAACCGCGTCCCCAGGGCTTGCTGAAACTCAGCCCAAAATTGGGACGTAAAGCGGGTATCCCGGTCGGATACGATCTCTCCCGGAACTCCGTGTAGACGTACCATGTCGCGGATCTACCTCTCTACCAACTATGCTAGTCCCAAGGTGACTCGAATTGGCAAGAATCGCATCGTCTTCGTCAATCTGTCAACGATTACCCAGACTGCGTCATGTCCTCACTGGGTAAAAGGTAAGCCCACCACCAAGTCCATGGTGATGTTCTCCCACTTCCACTCCGGCACTAGAATTGGCTGCAGCGGTCCTGCAGGCCTCTGATGCTCGGCTTTCACCTGCTGGCACACTAAACACTACTGCACGAATTCACCCACATCCCGCTTCATCCCTCTCCACCAAAATTCGCATCTCAAGTCATGGTACATCTCCGTGTTTCCGGGATGTATGGTGAATCTGGAACTGTGTGCCCCAGTTAGGAGCTCTCTCAACAGCTCCTCGTCTCTGGGAACGCACAAACGTCCCCTCATGCGCAGCACCTGGTCTGTAAAAGAGAAGTCTCCAGGGTCTCCTGACAGTACTCTGTCACGCAAGGACTGCAAGTACGGGTCGGCCATCTGTCCTGTGATGATGCGATCTATCAGCTCTGGCCTCGTTTGTCACGTCACAGTCACTGCCCCACAGTGCCCCCGTAACTCTAAGGGTCGCCAACTACCCACCTCCTCCAAAAGGCTCCAACTCTGCACCTGTAAACTGGCCAAGTGTGCGGGCACCTTCCGGCTCAAGGCGTCAGCCACCACATTGGCCTTTCCCGGGTGGTAAGAAATGCAGCAGTCATAGTCCTCCAGGAGCTCCAACCAACGTCTCTGTCTCATGTCGAGCTCCTTCTGATCAAACAAGTATCTGAGGCTCTTGTGATCTGTGAAAATCTCGAAGGTCTCACCGTACAAGTAGTGCCTCCAGGTCTTCAACGCGAAGACGACAGCTGCCAACTCCTGGTCGTGGGTAGGGTAGCTATGCTCATGGGGCTTTAGTTGCCGCGAAGCGTAAGCGACAACGTGACCCCTCTGCATGAGCACACCCCCTAACCCCTGCAAAGAGGTGTCCATGTACACAACGAACCCGCCACTACTGTCTAGGATGGTGAGCACGGGAGCCGAAGTCAGCTTCTCCTTCAGCTCCTGAAAACACGCCTCACAGGCGTCTGTCCAAGTGAAGGGCACGTCCTTCCGGGTCAACTGTGTCATAGGACGTGCAATATGTGAAAAGCCCCTGATAAACCGCCTGTAGTAGCCTGCCAGTCCCAAGAAACTGCGAATCTCAGTAATCGTGCACAGTCTCTCCCACCTGAGCATTGCCTCGACCTTGGCTGGGTCCACAGCCAAGCCATCCCCAGAGATCACATGACCTAAGAAGGTCACCTCCCTCAACCAGAACTTGCACTTGCTGTATTTGGCGTACAGCCTACATCGTCTCAGTGTGTCCAAAACCATCCGCAAGTGCTGTCCGTGCTGCGTCTAATCTTGAGAATAGATAGCACATCATCAATGAATACCACCACAAACTGGTCCAAGTATGGTCTAAACACCCAGTTCATCAAGTCCATGAAGGCAGCGAGGGCATTGGTCAGTCCAAACGGCATGACCAGAAACTCGTAGTGTCTATACCGGGTGCGGAAAGCTGTCTTGGAGACGTCTGCCTCCTTGATCCTCAACTGGTGGTATCCAGACCTCAAGTCAATCTTGGAGAATACCGTGGCACCTCGCAGCTGGTCAAACAAGTCTTCGATCCTCGGCAGCGGATATCTGTTCTTGATGGTGACCCTATTCAGCTGTCGGTAGTCCACACAAAGGCGTAGGGTACCATCCTTCTTCTTTACAAACAGTACCGAGGCTCCCCAGGGAGACGCGCTGGGCCTCACAAAGCCCTTCTCCAAAAGATCCTGCAACTGAGACTTGAGCTCTCGCAGCTCAAGTGGTGCCATCCTGTACGGTGCGGTGGAGATGGGGCTGGTCCCTGGTACTAGTGAGATCTCAAACTCGATCTCACGCTCGAGCAGTAGTCCTGGCAACTCGTCTGGGAACACATCGAGGTACCCTCTGACCACCGGGATACTCTGAAAGTCTGCCACAGGGCTGGGCTCTGCCACCACACAAGCTAGGAAGCCCTCACACCCCTGGCTCAAAAGTCTCGCCGCCCGAAGTGCAGAAATGCACCTGAAGCCTCCGTCCATTGGCTGCCCGTGGAACTCGAAAGAAGGCAACTCCGGTATGGAGAAGAACATCTTTCTCTCAAAACAGTCCACCAAGGCGTGGTAAGTGGACAGCTAGTCCATCCCCAGAATTGCCTCCATCTGTATCATAATCAGGTCAACGGGAAGGCTGTGTCCCCCAACACTGACCTCGCAACCCGCGTATACCTCCTCAGCTACAAACAGCTGACCACTCAGACCTCTGATCACGAACGGATCCTATAACAGCACAATCCTGCCCCAGACTAACCGCGAAACTGGCAATGACAAACGAGTGCGTAGCACCGGAATCGAAGATCGTGTAAACGAGTAGTAACGCTGGGGTAGCGGTTGGGTTTATGTTATTATGGTTTACAATCGTTGCAGTACAAACAGCTACCAGATTACTACAAATTTTTATTCGGAAATAGTTTTCCCGAGGTTGAACTCAGGGAGCAACTAGAATTCTAGAAATATAAAAGTTCTCAATTAGGTTACAAAAATAAGAGAGAGAGAGAGAGAGTTCTCTTGGCTTCTTCTTCTTCTCTCTTCCTTTTCTTTCTATCCTTCTTTTTCTTCCAGCTAATCTCCTCTTTTCCTACAGAGTCTTCCTTTCTTCTTCTTTCTTTTCTTTTCTTCTTCTGCGACTGTGGTAATCTTTTTCTTCTTCTTTGACTTCTTTTCTTCTTTAGCCTTCTTCTTCTTTCTGCTTCTTTTCTTCTATTCTTCTCTTTCTTTCCTTGCTTATAGCTGTGTCTTCTTTCTTCTTTCTCTTTTCTTCTTTTTCTTCTCTGCTTCCTTCTTTCTTTTCTTCCCTTACAGCTCCTCTTCTTTTCTCTTCTTTCTGTTCTGGCCATTGCTCTTCCGTCGTCCGATGCAGTGGTCAGACGACTTAACTGTGGATTTGCTACAATGCGGCTTCTTCTCCTCCTCTTTAGCTCCTCTCCTTCTTTTCTTCTTCAGCCGCTCAGTGCGGCTAAGGCTTCGGCTGCTCCCCTTCTTCTTTTCCTTCCTTCCTTCTTCTCCTTCTGTTCCTGCATGCTCACACAAGGGTTAGAGCAAAACCTACCCCTACCCTTCCCCGCGTCTCTCTCTTTCTCAGATTTCTCTCTTAGGACCGCTCTCCCGGAGCCGGGTAATCGGGTGCGGGTATCGCACCCGAGACCAGGCCCACCGGCATGCGGTGGTGGGCGAGGAGTGCGCGATTTGGGTAATCGGATCCTGCCCAGACCCGTGGGGCATGAGCGCGGGTGAGGGTGAGCGAGCGCGTGGCGCGCAGCGTGCGGGAGAGGGACCTGACCCCTGTGTTCAAAGGCGAATAGCCTTAGACACTTTTCCAATTTAAGTACAGGCGCTTGGCCACGCACTTCCGAGGTGGGACTAAAGTCCCACCTCCCAAATTAGCGCCTGCAGCTGAGGAAACCGCAGGCAATTGCAGCAGCTCGCGACGCCTTCGCCCCAACTGCAGGCCTGGGTGCCTTCGCAGAGGTAAACCGCGCGACCTGGGGTGTGCACCTGGGTTGGAAAGTGCCTGCAGCTGCAGGTGAAGGAGCTGTAGCAGCTCAGTAATGGCGTCGAACGGGCTCCGACCTGAAAGCAGAAATACGGCCTCTCAGCCCAGTCAGAATACGCAAGGAGATTCACCGGAGTGCGGCGAAGGCAGCGCGGGTGTTGGAGAGGCGCGAGGGCGCATGTGGAGGTAGCCCTAGGTTGTATGCGAGAAGATGGGTTTGTTCGAGGGGTGGTCGGGTGGCGTTTGGCAGTGAATGGAGATGGGGAATCGATAGAGTGGAGTGTGAGGGAGCTTGTGTGGTGGTCGGCGAGGAGCGGGGGTGTCTATGGTCATGAGATGATCTCGTCGGAGGGGGTGATCGAAGGTGGAGAGGGTGATCTGGACAGTGGCAGTCAGGTGGTCGACAGGGCAATTAAAAAGGGGGAAAATGCAAGGGAAATGGAGAGGAAGCTATTTACCTAAGTATTAGACGAAGGGGGAGGGAGGAGCAGCCGGCTCGTATCTACCGGAGCTGGAGAAGAAGGAGCCCTGGAGGAGGAGTGCGGCGACGAGGAAGCAGGCAGAGGGTGCCGACGGGTACAGCCCAGCACGAACGATGGAGCAAGGTAAACCCTGCTGTAGGTAGGGCAGCAGAGCGACGAGGAGGAAGAGGGGGAAGTCGTCGGAAGCTTCGGGCCTTCTGACGGAGGAGGAAGGGATGAAAGGGGGGTTTCTCCGTCAAAGAAAAGCTTCAAGGAGCCGGCAGGGGGTGCCGGTCCTTATAAAGGGGTTGGCGCAAAGGGAGGGGCGAGCTAGCGTCGTGCCAGCCTCACCGAAGTGAGGACGGAGATGACACCCATACCTTCCGCGCATTCGCACGGAAGGTATGGTGGTCGGCAGAGGGCATGGGCGGGTCCCTGCAATAGAAGACGTCGCAGGGAACCCCGCTTCTGCTTTGCAGGGCGGTAACCCTTCTTTGCGCGGCGCCATGCTCCGCGCAAGGTCGCCGGAGCATGGTGCTGTGCAGAGTTTGCAGGGAGGACCGTTCTGCAAAGAACGATGAAAAGTTGTGGGCCTAAATGCAAGGATTTCAAAAGATAAGGGTCAAAAAGTAAATGAAGAGGACCAAATTGTAAAGTCGATCAAGGAGGTCTCTTCTTAGGCTCAAGTTTTTATACAAGACCAATTTAAACCTAAGGATTTTAATGGTGAATTTTAATTCTAGGTTGGACCATATTTGACCAGCCAATTTGTGCAAAAACCCAAATTAAGTTATTAATTGGGCATGGTTCTCTTTTTAGGTCAAAATAGGTTTCTAAGGCCAAATTGAAGGCTCTAAACCCTAGAGAATATTTTTCTATGAATTTTAGAGGGCTTAGTTGATTTTTATCCTACCTCGAACCTCGTGAATTGAAGTGGATTTATTTTAGGGTTATAGAATGTCATTTAATTTCTTGAAGTTGCTACAACCCTTTTTAGATCAGATCATCTCACTTTCCTTCTTGTTAGGCTTGTTTGACCTGTGTTTGGACCCTTAATTTCCCTGTTCGCCAACTGCATTGGTGAAATTGCAGTTTTACCCCTTATGATTTGTTTTCTTCTTAAACTCAGAATTCTCTGAGTTAAGCCTTTCTTTGGGTCATGTAGGAGCTTTTTTCTCACATATCTGGGTTAGATTGTGCTAGTTAGGGTTTATGATGAGGTTCTCATCAATGAGTCTGCCGGAAACTGAAACCATACCTGCCACCACTAATCCCAAAGCTCTGGCATCCTTGTGTGTCAAGGCGTTGATACTCCCCTTAGCCCTAGGTGCGGACGAAGCAGCCACACTCTGCGTCGAACGGGTAGCTGCTGGCTGGTACCCTCCTTGTGACTGCTGTCCTCCTCCTCGCACTTAGAAACCGCGGCCTCCTGCTCACCCTCCAGTGCTCGATGCTGGAAGCATCTGCTGACCTCCTGCCCTAGACGGGCAGTCTCTCCTAATGTGGCCCGGCTGGCCACACTGGTAGCAGAGGGAAACCCGACTCTCGCCCTCAGTGGGTCCCTGCTATCGGCTGGGCGGGGGTCCGGTGCTAGCAACTGGCCCCTGTCGAGGGCCCCCAAAGGCCACTGATGGCCCTGCAAAACGTGACGGCTCTCATGCGGGCGCCACGTGTCTCCTCTCTCGCCTGCCCTGTGAAAAGTCTGGCTGATAGGGCCTCTTCCGCCCGCTGTCAGTATCTCGTGTGAACGGGTTGGTCTCCTCGTAGGTCATAGCTGCCTCCACCACCCTCGAGAACGTAGGCAGCTTTAGGGGTTTGACATACCCCCGAATCGCAGGCTGAAGCCCCTCGGTGAACCTCCAAAGGCGCTCCTCCTCAATGGCTACTGCTGCCGCTGCGAAGCGGGACAGCTCCAGAAAATGCGTGCGGTACGTGCTCACGGTCATCGTCCCCTGGCGGAGAGTGTGGAACTCCAACCTCCTCTGGTCCTGCCATGTCTGGGGAAAGCACTGCTCGCAGAAGAGGGTGACGAACCGGTCCCAGGTCGGCTCGTCCCTCTCTTGTCCCCTGACCGCCCTCCACCACCTGTGTGTCGCACTCTCCAGCTGGTACGTGGCAAAGGCCACACGGCACTCCACCGGGGGGCAAAGGGTGTCAAAAACCTTCTCGATCTGCTCGAGCCAGTCCTCCGCCTCGGTCGGGTCCTCATCCCCCTTCAAGGAGGGGGGCTTCAGCTTCCGGAACTGTCCGAAAAGCTCGAAGTGGTGCTGCAGTGGAGATGCTGGTGCACCTCCAGGTAAGGAAGCCTCGTGCACAAAAGTGTCGGAGGAAGGTGGGGGTGGTGGCGGCCCATCCCCTCCCCCGCGTCCAGTGCCACGTCCGTCGCGTGGTCCCATAGAGGGCTCCCCCTCCGTAGCCCCAGGGAGAGGCGCTCGTGGCGGCGGGTGGAGCTCCTCTCGCACTATGTCTCGTATCAGCTGGGCGAGGTCCTGGGCCTGAATGCCCGGGAGTAGTGGCTGGTCCACTGAGACGTCGACCGCAACATGCCCACCCCGCCGACCTCGTCCTCGGCCGCGCCCACGGCCCACCTCGCTAGTCCCGCATCGAGGCATCTCCTGCAAGGAAACACGAAAACAGAACAGAAATACGTCAATATACAAAACAATATCTAACGAGGAAGTCTAAGAGCTTATATCAAGAGAAACGTTGTGGTGGCTACTCTAGTTACAGACACGTGAATTGGTTATTTTCCAGTCAGTTGGTTCAATTCTTGAGACGACCTTACTCTGATACCATCTTGTTACGACCCGGTTCCCGAATCCCTACGAGATACGAGAATCGGGCCGACTCGACTGATCCCAAAACCCAGTCGTCCAACGAGAAAGTAACCAAAAGAGCAGTAAAATAATCTACATTCACCATGTATATATCTAACAGTAACAAAATATAGCAACAAAGAAAAGAAATACTACAGTATACACTACCACAACATTAAAGAAATAAACATGTATATAAACATGAAGCTTACAATGAAAAGAGTACAGGGGTAACAGAAATTACTCACTACAACAGCAAGAAAAGTACAGTGGGTACTACAAGTAACACTACTGGGCTCTACTAGGCCCAGCGCCCTTTGCAGCCGCCGACTCTGGCTGCTCAACACCTGGTCCTGAAATGGTAACAGAGGTGACACATCAGTGAAACGCTGAGTAGAGTGGCAACTAAAAGCTAAGAAACAGTAAGGTGGACAGTAGCTGTTATATTTTTAATTTCTTTCTTTATATTTTCCATTTACTCGTTATTGAATTATCCCTCAGATTCTTCTCTTGATCTTGAATGTTCCTCGTGGGAACGATCTTGATTGCAGTCTTTTCCGAAAAGTAGAAGTAACACATGGTGCTCTCCTGGTCGGGAGAGTCCCCCGTGGTGGTCCTACCTTCAGTCAACCATCCCAAGGTCGCTGACAGACGTAACGGTGACTACGGCACGCGTGATAAATGCACGGGTAGCTATCCCGCACTGGCACGTGGTCAGTCGTTTCCGTTAACGGGTGTGCTAAAAGCATAGCACGGAACCAGTATAGGGCAGAGCCCTCTCAGTAACAGGGGTCCAGCCCCTCCACAGTAACCAAATAGGGGTCTTACCCCTCCACAGTCCACGCACCCTCGCCTGACTACCCTGGTTTGCCCAGTGGGCCTAACAAGTCGGTGTAGGAGGGCTAGCAGAACCTCGGGGCCCGTGGGATAGCTAGTGCTCTCCCTACACTAGTAGCTCTCCTCGATACTATGTACACGAGGGCCAAAAGTCGGTACAAAGTGGCTAGACCTAAGCCCGGGTCCCTGGGGTGGCTAGCTCCGCTCTGCACTAAATAGGGGGACAGTCGCTCTCCTTGGTACTCCGTACTCAAGGGCCAGCTCACTTCCCCAATTCTATTCCATTCACTTTCTAGGAGCTCTACTCCTAATTCCTCGTAGGGTTCGTGCTCAGCCAATTTAGGTTTCATCTTTTCAACTTTATATAGCCCATGTTCCTAACCGTAATTATTCATTCATAATCAGGTAGCAGTTAACCAATTACAGGCAGTTATCGTTTCCTTTTTACTTTTCCAAGACTGCAATGTATATGCATTCAAGCTAGTTTTCCAATCCTAGGATTTATGCCATACCCTAGGATCTATCATTCAATCCAGTTTTCCAGTCATAGGATTCATGCAATACCCTAGGATCTATCATTCAATCTAGTTTTTCAATCCTAGGGTTCATGCAATACCCTAAACTCTATTAATTATTTCACAATTGCATAATTTTTGATAAATAATTGAAAGGGCCACTCTACCCGCAAAATCGGGAATACTAGGGGCATAATCGACATGCCCACGCACCTCCGCAACCCCCAAAGCCGCAATGGAATGGGGTCCTAACACAAGGATCAAAGACAAGGAGCTACTCAGAACAGCATACGATTACTGTAAACAGGTAGAGGAACTAAATCTAAGAAGAACGAAGCTTGAAACACGGAAAACGGACTCCGAACGGATCCTAAACGGGTCAAAAACGACAAGTCTACCCAAAATTAGACGTCTGCAACTTCTTCCAGACGTCTTAAATGATCGCTCAGGTCATACCTCGATCTGCGCGGTCCTTCAGACGTCCAGAAGCCTTCTGAACCGTCTGGACTTAGTTTCCATACGTCCGACTGTCACTCCGGACGTCTGGAGACCCTCTCCATTGTCTTGTGCCGTGCTCATACGTTTGATCTGTGTAGGATGGCGTGCCCTTGCACTTTCCCGAACAAGTCCTGCACACACACACGCCTGCTCTCATCACAAAAGGATGCAGGAGACTTCGGCGGAACGGCTGCATGGCCGTACACGCGAAAGAAGAAGATAAAAATAACGTACCTATCATACGTCTGGACCTTCCTCCAGACGTCTCTTGCGTCGTCTGGACGTAAGTCCAGACGTCTAATTCTGGGAAATTTTCCCAGAATCAGAACCTTCTCGCTCTCCGCCCGCAGCGCACGGTCGTGTCGCGCCGCGTCCGCCTGCTGCCTGAGCTGCAACAGCTCTTCCCCAGCACCACACACTTGCTGCGCACCCGCTGGTCAGCTCTGGCTACTCCGGCGAGCTCGCACCCTCGCGGTCAAGCTCCCTCTTCCTCTCGCAACAGCCCCTCCTCCCCACACACTTGCAGCAGCCGCTGCTGCCGCTCTCGCTCGCTCGCTCTCTCGCTGACAGGGAGAAGAAGAAGAAGAAGAAGAAGGCGATGGAGTGAGGGTGAGGGAGAGGCGTATTTGAAGGCAGTCACGGGGAGAGAGAAAGAGAAAAGCTACGTCTGCAGGGAGGGAGAGAAAAGAGAAGGAGGGCAGCGGGTTCAGTCTGCGCGCGCATGCACGCAGACGCGAACCCGTACGTCGAAAAAATTTAATTCCGGACGTCTGGGAAGGCTTCCAGACGTCTGACCAGATGTCTGGACCACTTCCCAGACGTCTTAAACGATGCTTGATGCCCGATTATAACACATAACCCCACCAAACCCGAATACCAACCCTCCCACCTGATACCCTACCTAGTCCACTCCCTCCTTCCCCGATAACTACCACCCTTCCACCTCCCCTGATTCTCCTTCCCAACCAGCCCCTCCCTTCACCCTCCACTGTCGACGCATAGTCACAGCACCACCTCTAGCCGGTCCATCTCATCACCACCTTCCTCCACCCACCACCGACAACAACTCGCTGGGCCTCAAATTACGTCGGTACCTCTCTACTCGGCCTCGTCTCCTGCGTCGCCGACCTCTCCCTCGCCCTCCTCATCTCCGACAAAATTTCAAACGCAATCCTGACTCCCCTCAGATTACGAAAAAGCTCCCTTCTTCTATCCAACATCTATTCTAGAGGACATATACAATCTGCCACTAGACTTGCCGGAACTCGCTAGCACCCCACAATTGACAACAATCTACGTCAATTCTACACTTCAGCTCACAACTCCCTACGTGGCTGCTCAACTACTTCCACCGAATTGTCCCATTTGCCCCAGGTGTTCTCATCGCTGTGCACGTTGTGTTACATCTGTAGTGGCTCCATATATTCAACCTCTCTGTACGCCTCACTCTACCAGACGCCCCTCATCACACATCACTCCTCGTCACTTTCAGACAACAAGGGCTTTTCGTTCTCGCTACCGTCCATTTCAGCAACTCCCTACCAATTCAATTAGCTCCTGCTAGAATGGCCTCCTCGACAACGAACTCTGTGGCCTCCCCATCCACCACACCAGGTGTCCATCATTTCATTTCTTTAAAGTTGAGTCCCGCCAACTACCTTTTGCCAGTACTTCAATCACATGGCCTTATCGGCCTCATTGAGGGAACTAATAATTGTCCTCCAGTAGCAGCAGTTGGCTCCTCCTCCACTAACTCATCTGGAGCCACAACCATAGATGATTCAACAGCTTGAGCATGGCATGCCCGAGATCAAATGCTTCTCAGCTGGCTCGTTGCATCCCTGTCTAAAGATGTCCTTCCTACTATCATTGGACTTAACACCAGTATCGATGTCTAGAACGCTCTTAAGGAAGCATACGGAGCTCCTTCATTAATCGAAGGTAGAAGATAGTTCAAGAGGCTGGAGTGAGTTCCAAGGGTAAAGAGCTCGAATTCCACCCACCACCATTGTGGTGTCTTCTTTTCTGGTTAGTTTGCCTCAAGTCCATATTCTTGGATGTCACCTTTCAAAGTAGCACTGGAACTGAAGCTCCTTTTTAGTGACTCCACTTCTACCTCCGTCCAAGTGCCAATCATCAAGGAGGTTTGTTGCTAGGTTATGGTATTGGGTGATTACCATGGATACTTCCGATATAGAAGCACTACTTCTCCCCTTTCTTGCTCTGTCTTTGTTTTAGTTTGTTATATTTGGTTTTGTTTATTGTGTTGTCCCCCTTCGTGGGTTTAGTTGCCTAATTTTGGAGTGTTGGTCCCGTGTCTTTTAAGCTTGACAATTAGTGTCCTTGAGTTTTTGTCAAGATTTGATTGCCTCTTTCCTCCTTATTGGTGTATTACATCATTACATATGGGTTCTTGTCAGATGTATTTCCTCTTCACTAATGAAATTACGTTAAGGCATAATAAAAGAGAGAATTTTTTGATAAATCATAGATTATGACAAGATAAATATCAAGCCATAAATTAGATGAGCCCAACCCCATATCCATTGGGCTTAGGTCAAGCATTTTAGCTCATGGATCGAGTTAGGTCAAGCTTAGGCCAAGTGTTTTTTAATGTCAACCAAGTCAATTTGACCCAAAGCCTTCTCCAACCCACACTTTAAACAGGCCTAGTGACTTGAGTCACTTTTTAAGATGATATCTTCTCTGTAGTATGATAAAAAGTCAATCATATTTTGATTTCAAGACATACCACCTCTCTACACCGTATAATTCCTACAATATAACAAGAATTTGACATAGAGTCTACTCCCACAATTACAAGAGGTGTATGTTAAAGTTTCGGTCGGTAATGAATTTGGAGTCGAAACGAGAAATTAATCACAAGTTCAAAGTATAATACAAGAGATATAGAATATGCCGTTAGTGTAAATCTCTTATCTTTAAAATAAAGTGTACACATCAAAATTTTTTCTATAAAAATATTAAATAATAATAATAATAATAATAAATAAATAAATAAATATCATTCTCTCCGAATACGTTATAATTAAATTAAAAAATATTAATTAATTTCACATCATCACATAAATCACTTCTAACCAATCACCTATCTCACGCTCCAAATAAATAACACCCCAATCCCCCAATCAAACGAAACCAAAGTTGAAAATGGCGAGTTAATTTTTCGTGCCTCGGAGCACCTTTTCCGTGAGCGGCAATTGTTTTGGTAAAACGTTGTGGAGGATGATGACCGGTAGTAGCGTCGTGAGGGCGCCTTCCTGATGTTTCTCAAGAACGTGGGTATTATTATCAGGGGATGCTCCAGGAACATCCAAAGAACCATCACCATCGCGAGGAGAGAGAATACGGACTCCTCCAATGGAGAACACGCCGACCATCATTAGGTCTCCTAACATCGCCTCCATCGGTTGCTCGACGTAAGTCTCCTCCTTAGGCCCCAATCGCCCATTCCTTCTCAACCAAAACCCTAGTTTTTCGGCCACAAAAATACGAAATCCGTGGTTGGTAGCTCTAATTCGGTGAAATCCCTTCTTTGTCTGGGGAACAGAGCGTGAAAGGTGGGAACTTTTTCTGTAAATTGATGTGGGTCGTCGATGGTGGTGTCGGATACCAATGATTTGGTCGGGTTTGGGTCAAAGGTGCGATCTTTGCTGTCTTTATGGACAAAACTGCCCATGGATCTGCTTGTATGGATCTGTTGGAGGAGGTGCCTCGTCAATTGGGGCTGAATTCCGATGACGAGGACGGCTTGTCGACGCCCTCTAACTACTCGTCTTGCGGGTCGGAATTGGAAAGGTACTGCAGCGCCAACTCGGTCCTGGGGACAGCCAGCAGCGTCTGTAGCTCAGTGGGGAACCGTAGCGAGCTCTTGGACAACTTAAGGAGCTTGGGCCTCAGTGAGGATTTGGAGATTTTCGGCCGAAAGGAGAAATTGCGGTGCAGAAGTTTCGGGAGGGAAAGGAATCCCGTGGATTTGGGCAGACCAGATTGGCTCGCCGATGGTACAATCGAATACCCAAGAGAAAACGGTTCATGCAGCATGTGGGTTTTTAGCAGGACAGCAGGTGCCTCACGTAGGACCAGAGCAGGGTTTAGCGATAGCATGGGCGGTGATGGGAATGAAGGTGGCGGCTTAATTGATGTAGGAGATGAGGGTGGGACGAGATTGGTGGCATTCTTGGATAAAAATGGTAACTTTGAAGATGGTGGTGCAAATATTGGTGCTAGAAACTCAGGTGTGAGTGCATCTGCTGGTGAAGATGACGTCAGTTCCAGTGAGAATTTGGATGCGTGTGGTAAAGGATCGACTTCTGAATGTTGTGCCCAAAATGGGCCTTCAGTATTGGATGGCGATGATGTGAGTAGAAGCAGATTTTCAGACTGCGAGAGTTCTGCATTGGAATCTGGTACAGATGATGAAGTCAGAGTTCGTTTGGTTCAGAGAGAGGCCCTGCAGAAATTAAAGAATGGCAAGGTCAATAATGATGGGAATCCACTACTGATGAACGCATCTGTCGCTTTCGGGGACAAGGACTGGGATGATTTTGTGCAAGAAAGTGTGGGCGTTGGTTTATTTTCCACTCCTCCCTTTGGTCTTGAGAGTTCTGAACAAGTACATGGGCATTTGAATTCAGAGGGATTTCATCTAGATTCATATGCTTCGGAAGGTCTTGATACAATGGATACTCAAGAAAATGGTCATCTAGAAAATGTTGGATATATGCCATCATCTAGTACTTCTCACCGTCAAGTTGATGAAAAAAAGGAAGTTGCAAAAAACAGTTCTATTGAGGACCCTCAGAAGGTGGATGGTTGGAAAGGTCTGCTGCAGAAAGACATGGCCAACACTCAGGCCATCAAAAATTTTGAGCCAGATAAAAGTAATCAGATTCTCAGGGATGGCACTAATGACAAAGGGAGCAATGCTCTCTTTCATGGTCAGGAGGCTCCTGATGATATGTCGGGTGGCCAATCTCAGTTTCCATTGATGGATTTTGCTTCTAGTGAAGCACCTGAAGTTGATGACATGCAGGTGAAAAGCAAGGAAACCAATAAATCTACTGTCCCTCCAATGATGGAAAATGGTCTTGCTTCTGATATCAGTGACAAAGATATTGCATCAAATAAGGTCAGTCCTAGGCTCCTAGTACTCTTCTTGACATATTATTGTTATATGTCACTTGCAATCTGCTGATTCTGAATGCAAACTCCACATATTGTGAGGTTCTTGCCTTTGGATAGCAGGTCTTTGAACTCAGTTGGATCCTTCAACATGAATTCTACTAATTCTTTATGAGCCACCATCACTTTTGCTGCCATTTGTCCCTTTTTTCCTTCGTAGTTGATTTCATTTTTTATTCTTTCATGCTAATGTTATTTTCCTTCCCCAGAACAAAGAGCTATTTTATGCTGAGAACAGCTATTTTATGCTGAGCTATTTTCCTTCTTCCTATTCCTAAATCCCTCTTTATATGAAGAGGGTTGGAATTTGAAACCCAAGCTTGAGATCACTGACCATGCCTTTGACACCATGCTTGAAGTCCCCTCCCCTTTGAAGTTGAACCCAATGGGGCAATGCTTGATGGTTGTCTGTACATTTCATCTTGTTTGGAATAAGGTATTGGGTTAGGTGAAAAAGCCATTGGTGAAGAAGGCATGGGACGACCTAAACAAACCAAGAGGCTGTCCAACAACTTCTCTGTTTTCATGTGCACTACGGGATCTAGTTTTGGGGGCAATGCAGTGGATTGGCCGTTCAATACCTGTGTTGTAGTCAACCTGGACAATCTTGAGCTACATGTACAAGGAGAACCCCAAAAACAAATATGTTGATTCAGTGATTTGTCTTTTCATATCTGTTTCACTATCTTTAGGATTTTATGAGCTTTTTTAGGCTTTTAGCTGATGGTTATGTTGTACTTTTTTTTGTCAGTGGTTATGTTGCACGTGATATTGGGTCGGCAAGGCTAGTGGAGATAAAGAGGTCATAGTCCACATTGTGGATCCATTAATCTCAATTATCCACCTTCTTGGCCATGATAGTTAGGGCTTGAAGTTGAGAACTTTGTGTGGTATTTGTATGAGAAGGTCCCTTATATCATCAAGGTAGAGGAGGGAGGGAGGTGATGGAATGTGGAGGAGAATGAGCTGTAAGGAGAGGAAATGGAGGGGTTGTAGAAGGAAGAGGAGAAAATGGGCTCTACATAAATTTTTGTAAATTTTGTTCCAATTAAATTAGATTTAACGGATTATTTAAATCAAGGGCATACTGTATGACATGGAGCAAGTTTGTTTGGCTATACATGTAAATATGAATGTTACCTATGATTTAAATGCCAACGAAATTTCATCGAAACGACCTACTTTGGTGTATATCTCACGTCGACATGAAATAATGTCAAAATTTTCAAATGTCGCAGGCATGCCAACAACATTTCAACAATTTCAATGATTTCAATGCATATGCCGACCATTTCGATGCCATTTCAATTATATGTCAATGATTGAATGCAAATTTTCATTTTTTACATGGGAAATGGCATGTTGGATACATGATCTCTTAACCTATAACTCTCCCTTAAAAAAGCCATCTTTCCTTTGTTTCCACAAACTATTGTCTCCACAAAAATAACAATTGTTGCTCCAAAAATCATTACATTCACAAAGTGACAATTATTGTAACAATTGAATTTGGTCATGCAACATGTTTCTAAACTTCAAATGTGAACATGTTGTATTGCATGTTGCATTTATATGCTATATGTTGCATTTGAATTTAATCATTTAACATTCCTTTGTTACACAACCTTCTAAGCTTTCTACATTAATAGGCATTTAAAACATTGCTCTTGAAATTGAACATGGTAGACTACATGTTGTATATGAATGTTTGGATATAATATTCTTATTCTTACGCAAACATATTTAAACTTGTGATTTTCTTGAAATTTAAATTATTTTAACTACTTGTACCGTTTTTGTTGGCATACCTTTGGCGTGCCTCCAAAATGGACTATTTTCGAGACATTGAAACTGTCAAAATATGGGTGTTTCTACGGTGTGCCTCTGAAATGCACATTAACAAATTTAGCAGAAGACATCGAAACAACTTTGATTCTGGCTGCTTTTCAAAATGCATGATTGGAGCAGGAATCTTTAAAGCAGTTTCATTTTGGCCCTTTCCAAGTGACAATCAGCAAAGTTGTTGAGATTTTGATTCCATTACACCTGTCCTCAGCCATGTCCCTAGCGAGTCTAGAATGAGTTGTGAAGAACATTGAATCATTCTTTGTCTGAGTTCTTCCACTCTATTTAAACCTCCTTAATTCATTTCTTGCTATTGAAATAAGACCATGAATAACTCATCCTATCATCCTGTGGTTCTACCGGTTTTATGATACATAACAGGTACTCATGTGTTGCTCTTGGGAATTGTATGGGACTCATCTAGTGAGTGAATCACTGTGGGTGGGTTTTCATTGGGGAGGTGGTGGGTGGGTGGAGGGGCTGGCTGGGAAATCCATCTTATTGTGATTTTCTGCTAGTATTGTTGCTCAGTTGCTACATGAATTTGGATTGAGACGGTGGCTGGCAATCTGTTAAACAATTCACACAAGGGAAGTTGGTTTTGGACATAGTTGTTTGATATTTGCCAGGGGAGACTGATTTTTCACTCCTTGGTTTCACGTTTATCTCCACCACTGATGCCTAGTTCAGATAAAGAAGAATTTATTGTAGAGCTCGCTGGTGATCAGGTGATGTCCGTAAACCTTTGTGTTATAATGTTTACTTGTATATTCTTGGGTAGTGGAAATTCCTCTGATGGTACTTTTGCTACCATTTGTTGATTTAACTAATGGAAGATCCACATTGAAACTGACTTAAAATTTCAAGGGTGCAATCTCAGTGTACTGAAGTTCAGGGGTTAGCTTGGAACCTTTTCACTAATCACTATTCACAGATAATATTGTATTTTAGTTTTCTTAAATAGAGTTATGATATTGGAATTAAGTACCTTGTAAAACATGAATTAGCAATAAAGAAGTTAGTCATTTTTTATGCATTAGCCCAACAATTGTATTATCTTCTGACCCATTAAACCTTCAGATCTTTGTGGCCAAATGTGCACTTCACCATTTTTTTTATGCATTATGACCAAAAATAATAGGATGCTTTTTTCCCGCATTAAGTAGTGCAGGTCAGATGAACCATCTAACCCAATTTTAGTTATAATGGGTCATTCCTAGGGTCCACCCATGCTTAAGGCCAAGCAAGCAAGATCTTGACGATGGTTTTCTTCCCACAATTATTCAGGTTTCTACAGCCTCTCAAGGAGGTCTTTCTTCCAACTTCTCACATCTTTTGGACCAGCGTAACTTCTGGCTTTCTCTCAAAATATCTAAGCCATTTGGAACATGTCTCTCATTTTATCTTCTAAGCAACATGGCAACTTTTTCCTTGTGATCTTCTACTCAGATTTTGAAAGACAAGGCTTCATTATATTGAGAGTTCCTTCTTTTTTAATATGCTGAAATATAAATATTAATCAATTTTGATAGGCTTTGCACAGCTTGAACTTCTTCTGTTTTTCTATCCTGAATCCCATAATCTATTTCTTGGTTTGTTGCCATCAACCTGCAGGCAAATGGTCCGGATGGAAAAGAGCTTTTTGAGGAAATGGTCCTTGACATGGAAGAAATCTTACTTGATTCTGGAGAATCACGTCAAGGCAGATTTGCACAGGCTGTGTATATGTCTCAGCATTTCCAATATAGAGATGGAAGTTCCACAGCCTCTACTTCTGATACCAATGACACTCATGCCTTATATCAACATCCTTTCAGGATTGAAGGGGTTGAAGTGGTGGGTGCAAAACAAAAGAAAGGAGATGTTTCATTTGGGGACAGATTAGTTGGTGTTAAGGAATATACTCTGTACAGATTACGAGTTTGGGGTGGTAAAGAACAGTGGGAGGTGGAACGCAGATACCGTGAGTTTTTTTCTCTTTATCAGCAGCTGAAACAACTGTTTAAAGACCATGGTCTCATTCTCCCATCTCCTTGGTTTAAGGTGGAGAGAGAATCACAAAAAATTTTCGGAAATGTTTCTCCGATTGTTGTAAATGAGAGAAGCTGTCTTATCCAAGATTGTTTGCAGTCCATCCTGAATGCTAAAACTCCTTTTGGAATTCCTAGTTCTTTGGTCTTGTTCTTATCCCCAAGCAAAAATAACAGTACAAGTTCATCGAGTAAATTTCCTCCAGAGTCTCCACAGAGCTTTGGAGATGATAAATTCAATTCACCCCATTGTAGTGATGGTAACTCAGAAGAAGTTACAACACTGGGCAAGAAAATATCTCTTGTTGTTGAACTGAAAGCACACAAGTTGACAAGGCAGTTGCTGGAAGAACAGCGGTACATGTGTGCAGGATGCCACAGACATCTCGACAGTGGGAAAAAAAGCCTGATGCTAGAATTTGTGAAAACAATGGGATTGTACAAGCCACGGCTTTGTGAATACACTGGTCAATTATTCTGTTCGTCCTGCCATACAGGTGATACTGCGGTTTTGCCTGCTAGAGTGTTGCATAACTGGGATTTTTCTTTATATCCTGTCTCCCAGTTAGCCAAAGCCTATCTTGAATCAATATATGATAAGGTAAGCTATCATTTCTCTCTTAAGTTGTCAAGGTGCAGCACATATGGGAAATACTCAAGAGATTCATCATGTTCAAATTATGTTTCTTAGAATTGGTTTCCTAGGAAATTTAGTTAAATTTCTGGAGACAATTGGTGTGATCTGCTTTTATGTTTTCTACATGTCTGTAGACACCATAGGGAGTTTTCCTGAGGGTCTGACTTCCGTTTGGAGGTGCATGACTTGTATGATCTTGATTGAGAAATAGTGATGACCGTCTTGACAAATACTCATCCTTCATTTTTTTTGTTTAAGTTTGTACACATGATGCTTGCAGATTTTTATTTTAATTTTTTAGTTACTTCATTGTTGCAGCCTATGCTATGTGTAAGTGCTGTCAACCCATTCCTGTTCTCTAAAGTCCCTGCTTTAAATCATATTATGGGCATCAGGAGGAAGGTTGGAGCTATGGTTCCATATATTCGCTGTCCATTTCAGAGATCAATCCAGCGGGGCCTTGGGTCACGCAGGTATCTTCTTGAAAGCAATGATTTCTTTGCTCTCCGTGATCTGGTGGATCTCTCAAAAGGGCCATTTGCTGGTAAGGGTTACATTGTTCGAACTCTCCATCTGCAAATAGAACTTAATTGTGCTGTGAAGTATCTTTTACTTAAGTTACATATATTCTGTGGTGCTTCAGAGATGCAATTCTAGTTCTCCCATGGTAGCTTTCAGAGCATGGTTCGATTATCTCTCCGTTCTCAGTTATGTGTGTTTTAACTTTGAAAGACCGCCACATGAGTCTGGTTTGGGATCAGTCACATGAGCATAGGTGCCTAAGTAGCTCGTGCTTTAAGCCCATTTTCAAGTGGTTTTCCACTTCTTTTGTGATTTTATTGAATTTCGTTTGAAGTGGCCTGCATGCCTCTGCATCAGAACTGGTATAGCATCAGTGAATGCTACTTCTGTTGAAGAATCTATAAAAGTATCAAAAAGTGGACCTAATAACCGAATCTATCAAGCAATTTTGGTTGTTGATTAATCAAATTGTAATGGCCACCATGTCAATCTGTTATGATAAAATTTTTGGAAAGTGTAATCATGATTGAGGCTCAAAAAGTCTTCTCTCCATTAAAAGAAAATGCTTATCCTTTCTCAAGTATTGGTGTGCATATTTCTGGGATTTCTACATGCATTAAACCGCCATAACTTGCAGCTCTCCCTGCAATTCTCGAGGATGCTTCCAGCAAGATACTTGAACACATCACCCAGCAATGCCTCATATGCTATGACATAGGTGCTTCCTGTGCTGCTAAGCAAGCGTGCAGAGATCCTGCTTCCACCATCCTGCCCTTTCAGGTGAGCGCTTAGCTTTTCGATAGGTACTTTCTTGTGGCATCATGGTGGTTGTTGGAAATGAATCCTAGTTCCTGCTGAATTGATGCAATCAAAAGTGCACTCTGAATCATATTCTCTCTACACTCTAGAAGTACACAAACTAAGAATGGATTGTTGAATGCTTACTTAGACCACCATTTCAATTGATGTCGATTGATCAGGAGGCAGAGGCAGTCCGTTGCAGCTTATGCAGTGCGATCTTCCACGAGCCTTGCTTTCAATACCTGGGTGGCTGCCCATGCAGCAAACCAACAAACACCACGACGAAGAAGAAGATGATGCTATCCAAATCATCAGCTTACGAAGAGCCTGCTGAGCTAACCAGCTTGATGCTCCAGAAAATGGATTCTGGGACGTCAACAACAGGATTTTTCTATGATCTTTTATCGAAAGCAACACCTAAGAAGCTTTGGAAACAAAAGAGCAGCAACCCTGTGATTCTGATGGGTTCTTTACCAAGCACTTCTTTATGAGTATATGTTGTATAGTGTGATAGGTTTCTTTTGCCTCCTGATTTGTTGAATTGTGTAGTGTAATTTTGCAGATGAATTGCAGGTATTGAAGATCTATGATTTGCATTTTTTTTTGTACCCTTTACTCATAGAAATGTAATTAGATTTATCACAGGTGATCTATATGTAAGGAGGGACAAAAAATTTTGGAGGGTAGGTGTTGTATTTCAGAAAATAGAACATTTTGATTAGACTGTTAAATTTGAGGACAAAGCCTAACGTTTTGCTTGGTTAGGCATTACAAGAAAGAAAAGGTTTCCAACATTTTCCTAGTTTTACTAATAATGGATCTACGATTTTATATAATACTGTGTCAGGACCATGATGTAGTTTCTAAGGGGAAAAAAGACCAACTTTTAATGTATATAAGAGGCGAACTCACATCTCAAAGACTCAACATGTACCAGGTCGAGTCTTGCAATGATCAAGCTCACGATATTGAGATACGCTCTTCTTACTTAGTCATTGGAATTATCTAAGTTAAGTTTGAAATGTCCTAAAATTGACTAGTGATTTATGCATATTAATTGAGTAGCTTAATTTTATTAAAAGAAAAGTTTAATTATATTAGAGGAAAAGTTTCTTTGCCCAAGTAGCCTCGGCCGACATTACTAAGTCTACTCTTCAAAGTAGCAGAAAAGGATTGCTTGAATTAAGGGCCCTCATCTGAACTGACTAAATCTAGAGACCATCTTCCTTTCTGTAAAGTAAAGAGAAGCACATGGTCTCTTTGCAGATAGGAAGCTTTGACTTAAAAGATATCTGATTGCAAAATCTCTGATTCATGGTTTAATTTCTGTGATCTATCCTTCAGTGAATTAGATCACTTCTCATCAAATTAAAAATCTGAAATATGGGGAAGCCAGAGAGCATTTTATCAGAGTTAAAGTTAGCTAAGATACCAAAAATTAAAAGAAAAAGAAAGAAAGAAGGCTGACCAAAAGTGGTCACAATATGTAAGTACTACCGTAATTATCTGTGCTCAATTGGGCTCAACTAATAATAACCAAGGTAGCAACCAATTGAGGACAGTGGTTATTTATAAGGTTGACTAAAAGTGGTCACAATGTGTAAGAACTACCCTAATTAATTGCAACCCTTTCATTACAACAACAACCAAGTCTTTTCCCACATTAAGTGGGGTCGGCTATATGGATTCTTTGTATCCACACAGATCGATTTTCAGTCATTTTATGACTTAAATTAAAGTAATTGAGGTCATACTTAATAATTTCCTTCCAACACTTGTTTGGTCTTCCTCGCTCCCTGATGAGAACCTCATCATGAACTTTAACTAGCACAATCTAACCTAGATATGCGAGAAAAAGCTCCTACATAACTTATATAAAGGCTTGACTCAGAGAATTTTGAGTTTGTGAAGAAAACAGGTCATAAGAGGTAAAAATACAATTTCACCAACATAATCAGTAAATAGGGTAACTCAGGGTCCAAACATAGGTCAAACTAACCTAATAAGAAGGAAAGTGGGATGATTTGATCCAACAAGGGCTACAGCAACTCTCAGGAAATTAAATGACATCCTGTAACCCTAAAACAAATCCACTTCAATTCACGAGGTTCGAGGCAAAGTAAAAATCGAATAAACCCTCTAAAATTCATAGAAAAATAATCTCTAGGGTTTAGAACCTTTAATTTGGCTTTGGGAACCCATTTTAACTTACATTGAGAATCATGCCAAATTTATGATTTAATTTGGATTTTTACGTAAATTGACCTATCAAACAAGGTCTGATCTAGAAATAAAATTCACCATTAGAATCCTTAGGTCCTATTTCGTCATGCATAAAAACTTGAACCTAAGAAGAGACCTTCTTGACCGACTTTACATTTTGGTCCTCATCTATTACTTTTTGACCCTCAACTTTCGAAACCCTCGCATTTTGACCCCTAGGTTCTTCATCATTCTTTGCACTTAGGTCCTCCCTGCAAAACTCTGAGCAGCGCCACGCTCCGGCGACTTTGCGCGGAGCATGGCACCGCGCAGGGTAAGGGAGGCCCTCTGCCCATTGAACCGGGTGTTCCCTACGACGTCTGTTGTCGCAGGGACACCTCCATGACCTCTGCCATCGCCCACACCTTCCGTGTGAACGCGCAGAAGGTATGGGTTGCTGCACCGACCATCCTCCGACGAGGGAGGCACGTCGCCTCCCTGCGCCCACCCCTCCGCCTTCGCCTTTATAAACACCGCCGTCGCCAGCAGAAGAGGATAAGCTGTCTCTGACGGAGAATACCCCCCCACTTCCTCCTCTCCAGCTCCGACAGACGGCCTGCAGCTTCCGGCGACCAACTCCTCCTCCTCCTCCTCGCTCTATTGCCTTACCTGCAACAGGGTTCCCCTAACCCTTTCGTCTGTGTCGCGCTGCACCCGCCGACACCCTCCGCCTACCTCCTCGTCGCCGTTCTCCCCTTCCAGGGCCTCTTCTTCCTCAGCTCCGACAAGCACGAGCCGGTGGTTCCTCCCTTCCCCCTTCGTCCAGAACTTAGGTAAAAGCTTCCTCTCCTCCTCCTCTAAATTTTCCCTCTATCAATTTGTATTTTTGCGCCCCCACACACAGCTTCCACCTCCACCTGCTCCGTCTCCGACCACCCTCTCCGACGAGCCCATTCCACCTCCACAGACCTCTTCACTCCTCGCCGACCACCTCAGAAGCTTCCCCTCACTCCACTCCACAGCTTCCCCCTTTTCATTCCCTGCCACACACCACCTAAAGACCCCCCGAACAGACCCATTTTCCTGACCACAGTCCAACCTAGGGCTGCCACCGTACACCGCTTCACGCCTCGCCACCACCCGCACGAGCTTCGCCGCACTCCGGCAAAGCTCCCTGCATCTTCTGACTAGGCCGAGAGGCTGTATTGCTGTGTTCAGGTCACGCCCCCTTCGGCGCCATTGCTGCGCAGGTGAAGCTCCTTCACCTACAGCTGCAGCTTCGGCCTCACCCAGGCGCTGGTCCCAAGTCGCGCGAAGTGCCTCCGCGAAGACTCCAGGGTCTGCAGTTGAGGCAAACCCCTCGCAAGCTACTGCAATTAGCCGTGAAATCCTCGCCTGCGGGCGCCTGTCTGGGAGGTGGGACTTTAGTCCCACCTCGGAAGTGCGCGGCTCAGCGCCCACGCATAAATTGAAAAAGTGTTCGAGGCTATTCGCCTTCGAACACAGGGGTCAGGTCCCTTACGCACGAGCGCCCCACGCACTTGCCCTCGCCCGCGCTCACGCCCCGCGGGTCTGGGCTGGATCCGGATACCTGACACTATGCACACCTCACCCACCACCGCACGTTGGTGGGCCTGGTCCCGGGCGCGACACCTGTACCTGAATACCCGGCTCTGGGAGAGCGATCCTATGAGAGAAATCTGAGAAAGAGAGAGATACGGGGGAGGGTAGGGGTAGGTTTTGCTCTGACCAGCTGTGTGAGTGTGCAGGCAGAGAAGAAGACGAAGGAAGAAGGTGGCCGAAGCCTTGGCCACTCAGGGCAAGGAAGAAGAAGAAGGACTACGAGAAGAAGGAAAAAGAAAGAGAAAGAAGAAGAAGACCGCAGGAGAAAGAAGAAGGAAAAAGAAAGAGGAAGAAGAAGAAGCACAAGGGAAGCACTGTAGCAGATGCCACTTAAGTCGTATGATTGAGAAATCAAACGACGAAAGAAGTTCTGCAGACAAAGAAGAAGAAGAGAAGAGAAGGTGTCGCAGCTGAAAGCAAAGAAAAGAAGGAAGAAAAGAAAAAAAAAAAGATAAAGAAGAAGAACTGAAGAAGATCAAGCAAAGAGAAGAAAGACGAGAAGAGAAAGAAGAAGAAAAAAAAAAAAAAACAAGAGAGAAAGAAGAGAAGAAGAAAAAGCCAAGAAACCAATCTACCTCTCTCTCTCTCTCTCTTATTTTTGTAATAAACGCATTGTACTTTAGAATTCTAGTAGCTCCCTGAGTTCGACCTCGAGAAAAATATTTCCGAGTAAAATTGTAATAGTGGCAATGACTATCTATACTACAATAACATTTCTATAACAAAAAAAAAAAAGACTTACATAAGTCGGCCACTATTTCATTGGCGCCATTGCCGGGGAGCAATGGCTATTCTAGAAGTTATAAAATTTCTATTTGTGAGTTTCTAATAATCTCTTCTCTCTTTTGTGCAGGTACAGGAAAAAATTAGGACGCAGCCGCACCACAGCCACTCCAAGGACAGGTAACTTCCTATTAAACCCTAAAATTGTAAAGAGGAAGAAAGAGAAAGAAAAAAATAGGTATAACCTATCTTTCATACGTAATAATAGCTACATGTTCTCAAAACTACTATTCCTGCACACAATATTAAAGGTAATTAAGGGCTAACACCTTCTTGCCTGAGCCCTAATTACCCAACAAAGAGTTAACTGGACCAAGTAGAGCCAACATAAGATCAAACATTAGGGTTTCAGAGACACACCCCTTAATCAAGAATTGAGAAAATCCAAAAGGAGTGTGCCCGAGCCATTGATTGAAAATACCTATTCAGAGAAACCCTAAACAATTGGCTCTCTAAACACTTGAACCCTAAAAAGTAACAAGGCCTAAATTCTCAAAGGAATCACTAGGTGAAGTTGACCCCTAGGGTCAACCAACCTTCAAATTAGGCCACCTTGTTCACAAAAGTACCTAAGAGTTCAAGTGAAACCTTAAGCACCTTGATCTTAAAGTAAAAGAGGTAGACTTAAGAGGTCAAGATCCCCATTCTGGTCTACCTGGAACCGCAGTGACAAGAGAGGTCGAGTAGGGGATACCATGTAACCCGTGGGGACGCTCTACCGTGTAGGGGTCTTCGCGGGACTCACCCTCTCTGGCTGCTGGTTACACACGAATCCCCTACAGTTTTTTTTTATTATTTTGTCGTAGTATAGTAATGAGAAGTGGTTACCAGTTTAATACAATTTGTTACTCGGAAAAAGAGTTCCCGAGGTCGAACTCAGGGAGCAAGTTGTATTCTAGAAGTACAATGTTTCTATTACAAAAATAAGAGAGAGAGAGGGAGAAATAAATCTGAGTCTTGTGGCTTCTCTTCTCTTTCTTAGCTTATCTTCTTCTTCTTCTCTGCCTTCAGTTCTTCTTCTACTTCTTATTTCTTTTGTTCTTCAGAGCTTCTCGTCTTCTTCTCTTTATCTTCTCTTCTTTTTGCCTTAGCTGCAGAACTTTTCTTCTTGCAGTCCTTTGCCTTGCTCAGCTGCACGGCTTCTTCTTTCTTCTTCTTGTTTTTCTTCTGTTCTTTAGTTCCTCTTCTTCTTCTGCTTCTTCTATTTCTTTTGTTCTTCAGAGCTTTTTTCTTTCTATTTCTTCTCTTCTTTCAACTTTGTCGCTCGTCTTCTTCTTCTCTCTGTCTTTTCTTCCTTCTTCTTTCTGCCTCAGCTGCAGAGCATCGTCTGATTTTCCAATCAAACGACTTAAGTCGTCACTGCTACAGTGCTGCTTGGTGATCCTCTTTCTTCTTCCTTCAGTCTTCTTCGTCGGCCTTCTTCTTCTCTGCCTCGCCTGTTCCTGCACACACCACAGCCAACGCAAAACCTACCCCTTTCCCTCTACCCAAACGTCTCTCTCCTTCTCAGACTTCGCTCGTAGGATAGCTCTCCCAGAGCCGCCGGGTAATCGGGTCGGGCTTCGTACCGGTGACCAGGCGTACCGGCGTGAATGGTACGCGAGGAGTGCACAGGTGGGGTGTCGGGTCGGGTCCGCCGAATCCGCGTGGTGAGCCCGCAGACCAGGCGGGTGAGTGGGCGCAGGACCTCACCCCGGTGCGTTCGGAGGCAATAAGGCTATTTCACTTTTACAATTTAAACCGGTGTGCGGCTTCAAGATCTTCCGAGGTGGGACTAAATGTCCCACCCCGATTTGGCGCCTGCAGCTGAGAAAGCTGCAGGCAATCGCAGCTGTTGCGAGGTCTTCTCTTCAGCTGAAGGCCTGGGCAGCTGTGTGGTTGCAATCTGCGCGTCCTGGAGCGCAGGCCTGGGCGGAAGCGAAGCTGCAGCTACAGAACGTAGGAGCTTCACCTGTTTGGCAATGGCGGCGAAGGATGGGTAACCTGATCATAGAGATACGGCCTCTCGGCCTAGTCAAAAGGTGCAGGGAGCTTCGCCGGAGTGCGGCGAAGCTCGTGCGGGTGGTGGCGAGGCGTGGGGCAGCGTGTAGGGGTTGCCCTAGGTCGGACTGTGGCCGGGGGAGTGGGTTTGTTCGGGGGAGTGATGTGGAGGTGAGGAGTGGCAGTGAAGGGGCGGAAACGGTTCAGTGGGATGAGGCAGAGGTTTTGGGTCGGTCGGCGAGTCGTGTGGAGTGGCGGAATAATGGGAGCGACTCGCCGGAGGTGGGCCGGAGACGTGGAAGGTGATGGTGGTCGGGTCGGTCGAGGGTCTAATTGAAAAAATTAAAATAGGGAAAAGAAAGAGGGGAGAAAGAGAAGTAATTGTTACCTACTTATAGGGGAGAAGGAGGACGGAGTGGGGCAACTGTCGCCGGAGAAGAAGGTGCCCAGAGAGAGGGAGCGGTGGCGAGGAGAGAGCGGAAGAGTGCACGCTGGATACGGCGCGACGCGGGAAGAGTGGGAGAAGGTGGCTCTGCCACTCGTATTGCGGCAGAGCGACGAGGAGGAGGAAGAATCGCCGGAGCTGGAGAGCTTCTGCCGGAGTGGGAAGAGAGGAAGGAGGGGGGTGTTTCTCCGTCAGATCCGAGCTACTGAATGCGGCAGACGGTGGCGGTTTTTATAGAGGCGAAATCAGAGAGGAGGGCGGAGGGAGACGACATGCCTCCCTCGCCGGAGGATGGCCAGATTGCCACCCATACCTTTCGCGCGTTCGCACGGAAGGTGTGGGCGATGGCAGAGATCGTGGAGGTGTCCCTGCGACAGCAGACGTCGCAGGGAACACCCCGTTCAGCTGGCAGAGGGTCGCCCTCACCCTGCGCCCAGGGTTTTGCAGGGAGGACCCAAATGCAAAAATGATGAAGAATTAGGGGCCAAAATGCGAGGGTTTCAAAAGTTGAGGGTCAAAAAGTAATGGATGAGGACCAAAATGCAAAGTCGGTCAAGAAGGTCTCTTCTTAGGCTCAAGTTTCTATGCATGACTAAATGGGACCTAAGGATTCTAATGGTGAATTTTATTTCTAGGTCAGACCTTGGTTGACCAGCCAATTTACGTAAAAACCCAAATTAAATCATTAATTGGGCATGGTTCTCAATGTAGGTCAAAATGGGTTCCTAAGGCCAAATTGAAGGTTCTAAACCCTAGAGATTATTTTTCTATGAATTTTAGAGGATTTAGTAGATTTTTGATTTGCCTCGAATCTCGTGAATTGAAGTGGGTTTGTTTTAGGGTTACAGATTGTCATAATTCCTTGGAGTTGTTGTAGCCCTTATCAGATCAGATCATCCCACTTTCCTTCTTATTATGTTAGTTTGACCTATGTTTGGATCTTGAGTTATCCTGTTTGCAGATTGTGCTGGTAAAATTACATTTTTACCCCTTATGACTTGTTTTCTTCTTAGACTCAGAATTCTCTGAGTTAAGCCTTTCCTTGAGTTATGTAGGAGCTTTTATCCTCTGTATTAGGTCAAAATGAGCTAGTTATGGCTCATGATGAGGTTCTCATCAGCTGCCCAGGTAATTCTCAGGTAGACGATCTTTTTGATTAAGGGGTTCATCTGCCCCGCACCTCTGTAGTCACCCAACACATTTTTGGGTGTCTTGATTAGGTCCAGCACCTTCTAAACTCATCTATTCCAACAATGCATGAACGGTAGGAGATCCTTAAGACCACCCTTAAGATCTCCTTTAGGAATTCACTCTCGTCAAGGCCAAGCCTCGACGCCCGTGTTTGCACAGCAAACCTACCCCATCATTCTCTCATCTGATTCTGAACCAAGCTCTTCTTCTTCCCCCATCATGGCTCAGCCAGTTGAGGAAGAAAATAATCTGGAGCATCAGCTCCAGCGACTCAATGACCTCTTCTAAAACTTTGTGCACCCACCGCAGCGTCCTATGATGCGGGACCATTATAATCCTGCTGCGGTGGCCATTGAGCCTCGAGTCAGAATCCCGACTGGAGGACCTGATTCCGAATTGAAACCCAATATGATTCATGCTATACCTAAATTCCATGGGCTTAATTCCGAAGATCCCTTCCAGCACATCAAACAGCTTAAACATTTGGCCCAAACTTTTGGGTCAGATGCACAAAATTGGGATATTCTTCTCATGAAGATGTTCTCCTTTTCTCTTATGGACAAGGCCGCTCATTGGTATCAAACTCAGACCTGACCGATCAACACTTGGGAAGAACTTCAGTCCGAATTTTTGAAAAAGCTTTCCCGTTGGTCGGACCAATGCCTTGCGCCATCAGATTACTCACTTCACTCAGCAAACAGGGGAACCTCTCCATGAGACATGGGATCGCTTTCAGGATCTCATGAGAAAGTGCCCCCATCACCGAGTTCCTAAATGGGAACAGGTCCAATCTTTTTACCAGGGACTCCGTAAGGACATCCGTCTTTTCGTCAATGCAACCTGCGGTGGAAATATCATGGGTCAACATGAGAACACCGTGTGGGAGATTCTCGAAAACATGTGCGAGAACTCCATCAACAATGACTCCATGGGATTATTCGACAGGACGAATACCCGCGCATCGACAAATCTTAGGGGAGCACATGAGACGCAGGGCCTGTCCGCATCAGTCGACCTGGAATTAACGGCCAGTCGATTGGACAAGGTCTCAATCATTGAAAAGAAGGTGGATGAGCTGACTCAGCACTTGCAGCGAGCCACCTCTGTGCATAGCTCCTTTGCACAGCCTCCTTCCACAAGGGAGACTGTGCAAAACATTCTCCATCGATCTTCTCCTGGGATGGATCCATATCCATCATCTGATTCTCGGACCGGTGGTCCATCCGATCTTTTCTACACCAGCCCGGGCAATTCCATTCCCCCTTTTTCTGACTCTCTGGAGGTTCCTCAGACCTACGAAGACCTCAACGCCATCCAGAATGACCTGTTCTCCAACACCTATAACCCTGGATGGCGAAACCATCCTAGCTTTCAGTGGGCGGGAAATTCCCAAACCCAAAGACCATCCTTTCAGCCCCGCCCCTCAACCCCCTCGTCCTTACCAGTCGCCTCAACCTCGGCCCAACCCTACTTATCCATCAGAGCCAAATCAAGATCAAATGTCCCTTATCCTTCAAACTTTGGCTGACATTCAGAGAACGAACGCAGCTATCCAAAAATAACACAAGGACGAGCTTACAGAGGTACGAAATCAACTGGCCTAGTTGGCAAATTCTCGCCAGCCAGGCACTCTTCCCTCCCAACCTCTTCCTAACCCGAATAACGTGCCAACCTAGCGGCGTGTTATGAACCTAAACCCGAGCCAAACCCATATGATTTATCAGGCCCACTCTGTTCCTTCACCCGACGGGATGGAGGCCTCCACTTCTTTTGCAGGTTACCATCAGCAACCCATCTTACCCAATCCTAATCAAAACCAGGCAGGACTTAATTCCATAACGACCCGTAGTGGTAAGGAAACCCAAGATCCACCTCACCCAAACCACTCCAAGCCTGGTAGTGATCCCAAGCCTAGGACGGTAATCCAGGACGTTCCTACCCATGTCCCAGATCCAAGACCTGGACCTATCCTAGAAGAACCAACCAAGATTCCGTTTCCCGAGGCCTTGACCAAGGGAAAGAAGACTACCAAGCCCGTGGCACCTGAGGAGGACCTGGTCAAGCTCTTTGAGCAGGTCCACATAAACATCCCCTTGATGGATGCAATCCGCCACGTACCGGCTTAGCATGATTTTTAAAGAATGTGTGTACACCCCAGCGTAAGCCGCGAACCAAGAATGGGAGTCTAATTGTTCTGTCAGAGCAAGCCAGCTCTGTGATCCTAAGCAGACTCCCACCCAAGGCTAAAGATCCTGGTACTCCCCTGATTTTCTGCAAGATAGGTGATACCCAATTTAATAGAGCCTTGCTAGACTTGGGTGCTTCCATAAATTTGATACCCACATCCTTACTTAACCATCTAGAAGAATCTGAGCTAAAACCCACTGAGGTGACATTACAATTAGCAGATCAATCTATAAAGTCACCAAAAGGGATTCTCGAGGATGTTATTGTGAGAGTACGGGATTTCTACTTTCCTATAGACTTCATTGTCTTAGACATGGACGTACTTGAGAACCCTAGGGATACACCAATCATTTTAGGGAGACCTTTCTTGGCTACTGCTAGAGCCAACATTAGTTGTGAGGAGGGCCAAATAGAGCTCAAATTTGGGAATCAAACCCTTAAAATTGATATATTCAAGGCCCAACAAGGAATCAATTGCGGTGTCATCGAACAGATTTGTGACATTAGGGCTTTGGTTGATGAAACACACTTCCAGAATGACTTGATTATACCTCATCAACCGCAGAAAGATCTTG
The DNA here is from genome assembly GCA_037157565.1 of Thalassia testudinum. Lineage (NCBI taxonomy): Eukaryota > Viridiplantae > Streptophyta > Magnoliopsida > Alismatales > Hydrocharitaceae > Thalassia > Thalassia testudinum. The sequence goes on from JAZHRO010000030.1 coordinate 45,098,851, forward strand.
ACCCGCAAACAGAGGAGTCGAATCCAGATTTGGACAACCCAGTAACTCCTACCCTTGAACCTCACATCTATGCTGAACCACCCGCCGCTGCTGATAACCCCATCCTCGAGCTGAAGCCCCTTCCTGCTCACTTGAAATACATCTTTTTGAGTTCTAATCAGACCCTTCCTGTGATCATCAATTCCAACCTCAATCCCGAATAGGAATCCCGTCTGATTGCTGTCCTCCAGCAACATCGCAGAGCCATCGGGTGGACTCTCGATGATCTGACTGGAATAAGTCCCTCTTATTGTACTCATCATATCTATTCAGAAGAGGGTGCACGACCTTCTCGTGAAATGCAGAGACGTTTGAACCCTAATCTGCAGGAGGTCGTGAAAAAGGAGATCATCAAGTGGTTAGATGCGGGAATCATCTATGCGATCTCCGATAGTCATTGGGTGAGCCCAATTCAGGTTGTGCCTAAGAAGGCATGACTCACCACTATAACGACTGAGACTGGAGAAGTCATTCCTACCCGATTAGCCAACGCGTGGAGAGTCTGTATAGATTACCGCTGACTCAATTCCTCCACGAAGAAGGACCATTTCCCACTACCTTTCATTGATCAAATTTTCGAGAAACTAGCGGGAAATAGGTTCTTCTGCTTTCTTGACGGGTACTCCGGTTACAACCAGGTGGCAATCCATCCTGAGGACCAAGAAAAGACCATGTTCACCTGCCCCTTCGGAACATACGCTTTCCGAAGGATGCCTTTCGGTCTTTGCAATGCACCCGCTACTTTTCAGCGGTGCATGCTTGCCATATTCTCAGATATGGTATGTGAATATCTGGAAGTCTTCATGGATGACTTTTCAGTTTTTGGAGCATCATTTGACGATTGCCTCCAACACTTGGTCCAAATACTCAGGCGATGCATCGATGTGAATTTGGTTCTTTCCTGGGAAAAGAGCCATTTCATGGTGCCTGAGGGAATTGTCCTGGGACACTTAATTTCGGAAAAAGGCATCCAAGTGGATTGAGCTAAGGTTGATCTGATCTCTCGGCTTCCTATGCCTAGCTCGATCAGAGACATCCATTCTTTTCTGGGGCATGTCGGTTTTTACCGTCGCTTCATTCCGGATTTCTCGAAAATCGCACATCCCTTGACTTCTCCTCTCTAAGGATGTACCCTTTGAAATCTCCAAGGAATGCACACTAGCCTTTGAAAACCTTCGTGACCGAGTCACCCAAGCACCTATCCTACAATCCCCTGACTGGTCTCAACCCTTTGAAATCATGTGCGATGCGTCTGATTTCGCTGTAGGAGCGGTCCTAGGGCAGAAAGCTGACGGGAAACCCGTGGTCATCTACTACGCTAGCAAGACACTTGACGAGGCTCAGCGTAACTATACGATTACAGAGAAAGAGCTGCTAGCCGTAGTATTTGCCCTTGAAAAGTTTCGATCATATCTCCTGGGTTCCCATGTCATCATCTACTCATATCACACGGCTGCAAGGCATCTCCTTGCCAAGAAGGACGCGAAGCCCCGACTAATTCGTTGGATCTTGCTATTGCAAGAATTCGATCTTGAAATTCGCGACAAGGCGGGAAGGTAGAATGTGGTAGCCGACCATCTATCCCGTCTTCCTTCTGAGATTATCAACCCTTCTGGACCCATCACAGAACATTTTCCTGATGAGCACCTGCTGACTATCGGTATTAGACTTCCATGGTTTGCTGATATAGTAAACTACTTGGCATCTCATCAGATCCTGTCTGATTGGCCGAAGTCCAAGAAAGACAAATTGCGTTCTGATGCCAAGTATTACATCTGGGAAGACCCGTGCCTTTTTTGCATAGGTGCTAATCAAGTCATCCGGAGATGTGTCTCGGAAGAAGAAATCAACAATATCCTCTCTTTCTGCCATGACCAGGCATGCGGTGGCCATTTCTCTGGGCATAAAACCGCATCAAAAGTCCTCCAGTGTGGCTTTTACTGGCCCACGTTGTTCAAAGAAGCATACAGTCACTGCAAGGCATGCAGTCGATGCCAGACTTTAGGCAACATGAGCCGTCGTGACATGATACCTTTGCAGCCAATTCTCGTATGCGAGATCTTTGATGTTTGGGGGATTGATTTTATGGGCCCCTTTCCTACTTCGGATGGTTTCGAATACATTCTGCTTGCTGTGGACTACGTGTCCAAATGGATCGAAGCCATACCGACCCGAACCTGTGATCACAAAATAGTTCTCAAATTCATTCATCAAAACATTTTCTCAAGGTTCGGGATTCCTCATGCTATAATCTCTGATGGGGGGACCCATTTCACAAACGCTCAGTTTAGGTCACTGATGACTAAATACGAGGTGTCTCACCGAATCTCTACTCCTTATCACCCCCAAACTAATGGTCTAGCTGAGCTGTCAAATCGGGAGATCAAGAAAATCCTGCAAGTCACTGTTTGGCCTGATAGGAAGGACTGATCGTCCCGACTTCCGGAAGCATTGTAGGCCTATAGGACCGCTCACAAAACCCAATTAGGCATGTCTCCCTTTAAACTAGTGTATGGGAAGGCGTGTCACCTTCCCGTAGAATTGGAGCATAAAGCCTATTGGGCAGTACGGAACTGTAATCTAGATCTTTCAAAGGCTGGAACCCACAGAAAACTTCAAATCAGCGAGATCGATGAATTACGCCTAGACGCGTATGAGAACTCGCGAATCCACAAGGAGCGGGTTAAAGCCTTCCATGACAAACATATCTCGAGAATGATCTTTCATCCTGGTCAGAAGGTCCTACTCTTTGATGCCCGACTCAAACTTTTCCTGGGAAAGTTGCGATCCAAGTGGGTCGGACCATATTTAGTCCGACAGGTTTTTGGAAATGGAGCCATCGAAATTAGTCCGCTCAGCCACGATTCCGAACCTTTCATCGTGAACGGTCAAAGACTCAAGCCGTTCATTGATGTGACTTCTACTGATTTGGCTGAATCATCTTATATCCTCCATTCCCCTTGAGCTTATTGCACCCAGCCGATGGTGTAAAACTCAGCGCTTAACGGGAGGCAGCCCGTCATTTTCTTGAAAATCTAAAACCTTTTTCATGCCTTATGCACTTAAGGTTCGCCCTTATAGACAGCCGACTCTACCTCAGATGTTTCCATCTGAGATTAGAAATCGTCCGCAAAATTTATCCCGACCCATTCACTCACCAAAGCATCTGTCTTAAGGAATGAACTAAGTAAATAAAAATCCCCTAAGTCACAATGAGGACATTGCAAACCTTAGGCATGAAGGGGCATAAAAGTGCAAACTTGTAAGAAAATGTTTTAAACAAAAAAATTCACATATGCCAAAAACACCGTAAAAATTAAAATTTAAAAAAAAAAAAGAGGAGAAAGGAAATGTTATGGGAGAAGGAAAAGAAACAAAATGAAAAAGGAGCACAAAAATATAAGAAAAAGTGATAGTCATTAGTAAGAAATTAAGGAAATGACCTAAGTTCTAGACCTCATTCAGGAAAAGAAATGAAAAGTGCAGGGTGAGATTAGTAAAAATGCAAACTTTAGGCATTCTTTGATAGACTCTTAGTACCCATTAAGATCTAGACATTCCTCAAGAGGTTGAGGAAAATGAAAAGCTGAAGTATTAGGTCTAAGGCTTAGGGAGTATTTGACCTCATTAACTAACTTTTGGTCTACGGGATTCAGTAACCTAAGCACCCTAACCTCACACACAGCCTGGTTCAGTAAGCGTAAAAATAAAAAATTACGCAGAAGCGTCAAAAAATTCTGAAAAATACACCTAGAGTAGGAGCAGCCGATCAACACAAGTTGATTTAGACGAGTTCCCAGTGCGGAGAGGAGGGAAATCCCCTCGAAGATGCGTAACAAAATATCATCTCCTCGGTGCTTGTTTATTTACATATCCTATTGGGGGCATGTAAGCACTCTGCTGGTTCAGATTCCATGGATGGCATTATCACGAAGTGTCAATTGCCAGGGTCTGGATTCGGCCACGGAACACCATGGATGGGATTATCTCGAAATCTCAATAGCCAGGGTTCCGGGGGTTGCCATGGGCGGTGCTATCTCGAAGCATCGATTGCCAGGAACCCTTGAGGATTGATGATGGGAGCAAGGAATCTAATACAGACCGTGTTGAAAAGCCAATCCTAAGCTAGAACTAAAAAGAAAAAGAGAGAGAAAACTCTCCAAACAGAAAAACTTTCTATCTCTCTCTTTTACAAAACGCACTGCGAACTGAACCAGGGCTACAATCATTTCAAGCACGGGTGCTTTAACCACAAAGTCCAATAGACCTTAGGTTAGTTCTTATGGGCCTTAAAAACCTTTGCCAAAGACTGAGGCTGAGGCTAGACAGATCTGGATCTTGATTGGTACTAGAGTACCTTTTAGGCCTATAGTCAGCATTCTAACCTAATCTAAGTTCAAATGAAAAAGCACTTATCTGAAGTTATTAAAAACATCATGTTCTAGAACAAAGGTTAAAAACCTTAAGTTTTTGCTAAGGGACTAGCAAAAGCTAGGCATGGGGGTATGATGAGAACCTCGTCATAAACCCTAAACTAGCACCATCTAACCTAGATTTGCAAGAAAAAGCTCCTACATAACTTATAGAAAGGCTTGACTCAAAGAATTCTGAGTTTGTGAAGAAAATAGGAACTAAGGGGTAAAAATACAATTTCACCAACACAATCTGTAAATAGGGTAACTCAGGGTCCAAACATAGGTCAAACTAACCTAATAAGAAGGAAAGTGGGATGATTTGATCCAACAAGGGCTACAGCAACTCCCAGGGAATTAAATGACATCCTGTAACCCTAAAACAAACCTACTTCAATTCACGATGTTCAAGGCAAAGTAAAAATCTAATAAATCCTCTAAAATTCATATAAAAATAATCTCTAGGGTTTAGAACCTTCAATTTGGCCTTGGGAACCCATTTTGACCTACATTGAGAACCATGCCAAATTAATGATTTAATTTGGGTTTTTACATAAATTGACCCGTCAAACAAGGTCTACTCTAGAAATAAAATTCACCATTAGAATCCTTAGGTCCTATTTAATCATGCATAAAAACTTGAACCTAAGAAGAGACCTTCTTGACCGACTTTACATTTTGGTCTTCATCTATTACTTTTTTACCCTCAACTTTCGAAACCCTCGCATTTTGACCCCTAGGTTCTTCGTCGTTCTTTGCACTTAGGTCCTCCTTGCAAAACTCTGAGCAGCGCCATGCTCCGGCAACTTTGCGCGGAGTAATGCGTCGCGCAGGGTAAGGGAGGCTCCCTACCCATTGAACCGGGTGTTCCTTGCGACGTCTACTGTCGCAGGGACACCTTCATGACCTCTGTCATCGCCCACACCTTCCGTGCGAACGCGCAGAAGGTATGGGTTGCTGCTCCGACCATCCTCCGGCGAGGGAGGCACGTCACCTCCCTGCACCCACCCCTCCACCTTCGCCTTTATAAACACCGCTGTCGCCAGCAGAAGAGGATAAGCTGTCTCTGACGGAGAATACCCCCCCACTTCCTCCTCTCCAGCTCCGACAGATGGCCTGCAGCTTCCGGCGACCAACTCCTCCTCCTCCTCCTCGCTCTGTTGCCTTACCTGCAACAGGGTTCCCCTAACCCTTTCGTCTGTGTCGCGCTGCACCCGCCGACACCCTCCGCCTACCTCCTCGTCGCCGTTCTCCCCTTCCAGGGCCTCTTCTTCCTCAGCTCCGACAGGCACGAGCCGGTGGCTCCTCCCTTCCCCCTTCGTCCAGAACTTAGGTAAAAGCTTCCTCTCCTCCTCCTCTAAATTTTCCCTCTGTCAATTTGTATTTTTGCGCCCCCACACACAACTTCCACCTCCGCCTGCTCCGTCTCCGACCACCCTCTCCAGCGAGCCCATTCCACCTCCACAGACCTCTTCACTCCTCGCCGACCACCTCAGAAGCTTCCCCTCACTCCACTCCACAGCTTCCCCCTTTTCATTCCCTGCCACACACCACCTAAAGACCCCCCGAACAAACCCATTTTCTCGACCACAGTCCAACCTAGGGCTGCCACCGTACACCGCTTCACGCCTCGCCACCACCCGCACGAGCTTCGCCGCACTCCGGCAAAGCTCCCTGCATCTTCTGACTAGGCCGAGAGGCTGTATTGCTGTGTTCAGGTCACGCCCCCTTCGGCACCATTGCTGCGCAGGTGAAGCTCCTTCACCTACAGCTGCAGCTTCGGCCTCACCCAGGCGCTGGTCCCAAGTCGCGCGAAGTGCCTCCGTGAAGACTCCAGGGTCTGCAGTTGAGGCAAACCCCTCGCGAGCTACTGCAAGTAGCCGCGAAATCCTCGCCTGTGGGCGCCTGTCTGGGAGGTGGGACTTTAGTCCCACCTCGGAAGTGCGCGGCTCAGCGCCCACGCATAAATTGAAAAAGTGTTCGAGGCTATTCGCCTTCGAACACAGGGGTCAGGTCCCTTACGCACGAGCGCCCCACGCACTTGCCCTCGCCCGCGCTCACGCCCTGCGGATCTGGGCTGGATCCGGATACCTGACACTATGCACACCTCACCCACCACCGCACGTCGGTGGGCCTGGTCCCGGGCGCGACACCTGTACCTGAATACCCGGCTCTGGGAGAGCGATCCTATGAGAGAAATCTGAGAAAGAGAGAGATGCGGGGGAGGGTAGGGGTAGGTTTTGCTCTGACCAGCTGTGTGAGTGTGCAGGCAGAGAAGAAGACGAAGGAAGAAGGTGGCCGAAGCCTTGGCCGCTCAGGGCAAGGAAGAAGAAGAAGGACTACGAGAAGAAGGAAAAAGAAAGAGAAAGAAGAAGAAGACCGCAGGAGAAAGAAGAAGGAAAAAGAAAGAGGAAGAAGAAGCACAAGGGAAGCACTGTAGCAGATGCCACTTAAGTCGTATGATTGAGAAATCAGACGACGAAAGAAGTTCTGCAGACAAAGAAGAAGAAGAGAAGAGAAGGTGTCGCAGCTGAAAGCAAAGAAAAGAAGGAAGAAAAGAAAAAAAAAGATAAAGAAGAAGAACTGAAGAAGATCAAGCAAAGAGAAGAAAGACGAGAAGAGAAAGAAGAAGAAAAAAAAAAGAGAGAGAGAGAGAAAGAAGAGAAGAAAAAGCCAAGAAACCAATCTACCTCTCTCTCTCTCTCTCTTATTTTTGTAATAAACGCATTGTACTTTAGAATTCTAGTAGCTCCCTGAGTTCGACCTCGGGAAAAATATTTCCGAGTAAAATTGTAATAGTGGCAATGACTATCTATACTACAACGACATTTCTATAACAAAAAAAAAAAGACTTACATAAGTCGACCACTATTTCACCCCCTCTTAGCGGGTTCAGCCTCCAACTTCTCGCATCTCCTAACTGGAGCATCTAGTGACTTTCTTTGTAAATGTCCAAACCATCTTAGACGGGCCTCTCTCATTTTATTCTTTATCGGTGCCACCCTAACCCTGTTTCTAATAAATTCATTTGAAATACGGTCCTTTCTTGTATGACCACACATCTATCTTAACATCTTCATTTCTACCACAGATATCTTCTGTACATGCCTATAGTTTATAGCCCAGCATTCAGAACCGTACATGGCTGGTCTGACCACAGCTCGATAGTATTTTCCTTTGACTTTTAAAGAAACCTTCTTATCACAGAGAATACCAGAAGTACCCCTCCATTTCAACCACCCTGCATTAATTCTATGTGTAACATCTCCATCAATTCCACCATCATGTTGGAAAATGGATCCCAAGTACTTAAAAATATCTTTCATTGGAATGCACTCTTCTCCAATTTTTACATCAATCCCTTCGTTGTTCCCTCTACTACTAAACTTACATTCCATATACTTAGTCTTCGTCCTACTTATGCGTAATCCTTTATCTTCAAGGGCTTCTCTCCAAAGCTCAAGTTTTCTGTTCACTCCATCTCTTGTCTCATCAACCAACACAATGTCATCAGCAAAAAGCATACACCAAGGCACGTCAACTTTGATATGCTTCGTCAACTCATCCATAACCAAGGCAAAAAGATAAGGGCTTAAAGTCGAACCTTGATGCAGACCAATGGTGATATCAAAGTAGTCTGTCAAATCATCCTTAATTTTTACACAAGCTGCAGCTCCATAGTACATATCCTTTATGAGGTTGATATATATAATTGGCACTTGTCTCTTCTCCAAAATTCTCCACAAGATATCTCTTGGGACAGAATCATAGGCCTTCTCCAAATTAATAAAAATCATATGTAAATCCTTTTTCTTCACTTTGTATGTCTCCATCATACGTCTCAAGAGGTGTATTGCCTCAATAGTAGACCTGCCTGGCATAAAGCCAAATTGATTTTCAGCTACCATAGAGACTTGCCTCACCCTTCTTTCAATTATTCTTTACCAAAGTTTCATCGTATGACTCATCAACTTAATACCTCTATAGTTGGAACAATCTTATATATCACCCTTGTTCTTGTATAAAGGTACCACAAAACTTTTCCTCCATTCCTCTGGCATCTTCTTACCTCTCCACACAGTATTAAATAAATTTGTGAGCTAAGTTATACCCCGTTCTCCCATCATTCTCCAGACGTCTATAGGAATATCATCAGGCCCAACAACCCTCCCACTTTTTATCATCTTCAGAACCTCCTCTACTTCTTTCTTGCCTAAACCCTTTCATTATTGATAGAATTTTTAACGGTGCTAATTATGTCCTTCTGTAATTAACAAATGAAAACTTTGATAAGGTACCTTTATCTATACTGAACTGCTAGTTGGTGAAGTCATCAAGATCAGGAGATTTAAATTACGTTTAGGGGTTTTGAAGAGAGGAAGACTACATCATTTCTTATGAATGTGGCATACCTGTATATGCATTTTCTTATAGATATCAGAATGGCAAAAATCAAATGAAGTACAGTAAGACTGAAGTACAAGTAGAATCATATTGCTTTTTTCCCTCCTATTTGAAGCTTCAACCATTCGTTCCCTCAACCATTCAAACATATAAGAGGGTGCGAACATATATTTCCAAAATCAAGGGTGGGTTTGCTTGCATATTAGGACAAAAATTTTGCAACTTGAATAACCGTTGTGGAACAAAGTAAACAATTACACGACCCATAAGAGACACGAGACTTAATATGGAAAATCACAAAGGAAAAAACCACGAAAGCATCTGCTCCCTAACGTACATAACGGCTAGGGTTAAACGAGATAGTTGGAGGGTGTATAATATATATAACTCTAGGATATGTGGATCCACCCCCAAATTTATATACCCATTTATATTACAACACTCAACACTTCCACTCAAGTTGGGTATAGAGATCACACAAATGCTTAATTTGTCGACATTTTCTTCAAATTTCATTGTGGCAAGTCCTTCAGTGAAGATATTAGCCACTGAATCACCAGATCGAATATAAGGTACGCATACTTCTGTAGAGCCGATTCTCTCGTATGATATGTCAATCAACTCAACATGCTCAGTTCTATCATGAAGCACTAGGTTGTTCACGAGATCTATTGTGGCCTTATTGTCACAGTAGAGTTTCATAGCTAGATTTAGGCTTATCCCAATGTCTTTTAACATGATCTTCACCGATAGCATTTCTATGATTCTAAAAGCCATTGTTCTATATTCAGCCTCTGCATTAGATCTCGCACACTTTATTTTTTTCTTCTCTAGATGACAAGGTTTCCTCCCAAAAATATAGTGTACCTTGTGGTCGACCTTCCATCATTGATGGATCCAACCCAATCCACATCAGTGTACCCTTCAACACTAAGTTCGACCCCTTTGGTAAGAAGACCTCTGCTTGGATTCTTCTTCAAGTAGCAAATAACCCTGTTCACAACCTTAAGATGAATATCTGAGCTTGCATGAACTGGCTCAACATATTTGCTGCATAGGAAATATCAAGCTAACTCAAAGTTAACCAAATGGGTTTCCCACCAATCTTTTGATACCTATGTTTCTGGAAGTCTTCAAGCTTAGGTGGTGATTGACTTCAATTGGAGTGGCAATTGATCTACAACCAAGTTTCCTAGTCTCTTTTAGCAAGTCCAAAACATGCTTCCTTTGGCACAAGAAGAGCTCATTTTTTGATCTGGCCATTTTAATCCTAAGGAAATATTTTGAGTTTTCAAGATCATTGATCTCAAATTCTTTTGCCAACCACCTCTTTAAGCCTTGAATCTCTTACGCACCATCACTAGTAAGAACCATGTCATCTACACTCACTAGACGTAGTGCAACTTTGCCTCCACAATATTTAGTAAAAAGTGTGCAATCATTGTTACCTTGTTTATATCCTTGGTCTTCATGGCAATTTTCAATCTTTCAACCATGTTCTAGGAGACTGCTTGAGGTCAGTGAAATTTTTTAAGCTTGCAACATTTCCCTTCTTATTCATATCCTGGAGGCATATACATAGATACTTCTTCCTTGAGATCTCCATTCAAAAAGCTATTTTTAACATCTAACCGATATAAGACCCAAGAGAATTGAACTACCAAAGCAATAAGTACTCGAACTAAATTCATTTTCACTACTGCTACAAATGCCTCCAAGTAGTCTATTCCATACTTGTGAATCCTTTTGGAACCAGCCTTGCCTTGTACCTTTGCACTTGTCCATCTACCTTATATTTGATAGTATATCCATTTAGAACCCACTATGTAAGTATCCTCTGGTATATCTACCACTTCCAATGTTCTATTTTTCAATAATGCCTTCATTTCTTCATGTAGCACCTCCACCTAGTTTGGATCCAATTGTTCACCTACACTTCAGGAAATCACTAAACTTGCAAGTGATGAAAAAAGCACTTGCATGTGGGATTGAGCCTAGATAATCTCACATGGTTCTTGATCCCACATCTTGAGCATTTGGCATATCTCTGTGGTCATTTAATTTCTCTCCTTTAACGTCTCTAGGCAATGCTATCATTTATTTCAACACTCCCATGATTGTCATGACCATCTGTTCCGACAATTTCAACTTCAACTTTATTAGATTAAAAAATGAGAGTAGGGCTATCAGTCATACCTAGTCATGGATTTGGAGATGACGAGGAAGAAGGAATGGGATTGGTATTAGCATTAATGTTAGCATTTTGCTAAAAGAGAGCATGAGGATAAGGATGTTGATATCTCTTTCCATACATCCTGTCTCTGCAACCATCACCGTTACTCTCCTCTAGATCATTATTAACAACATCATTGTCATCTCCATTTCCTTCATTATCTTTAGAGTCATCTCCATAATCCACAAGTCCATCATTCTCACCAAAGATCTTTATGCCAAGGTCCTCTTCACTGACCGCATTCTTCCCTTTAGGAGTCATGGCAAAGTATGAATTGTCCTTAAAAAAAGGTGACATCTTTGGTTACAAAATGTTTCCCTATGATTGAATCAAAGCATTCATGCCATTTTTGTGTTGCTAAGTATCCCGAAAACTCAACCTTAATAGCCCTTGGATCAAATTTCCCACTATGAGGAGCAAGATTTTGAATGAAACATACGCATCCGAAGAACTTGGGAACCAACAAAAAAGGTTTCATTTTAGGAAACAGCATAGATGCCAATGTCTTTCCACCCAAATACTAGATGGCATCCTATTGATTGAAAAAGTACTTGTTAGCACTACATCGCCCCAAAAATGTTTGGGCACACTTCTTTGAAACAACAATGCACAAGTAGTATCAAGAAGGTGGCATTTTTGTCTCTCGTCAACTCCATTTTGTTGAGGAGTATAGCTACATAAGGTCTCGTGTTGAATTCCCTTGGTATGAAGGTACTCTTGCGTAGAGTTATCAAGGAACTCTAGTATTATCAGATCTCATGACTTTCAAATGATAACCAAATTGATTTTCAGTCAAATTTGCAAATATTTGTACAACTCTTGGAACTTTAGATCTATTCTTTAAAGGATAAAGAAAAGTGTAGTAAGACCAATCATCCACAAAAGTAATGAAATATTAAAAATCACTTGAAGATTTAATACTTGTTGGACCCCAAGCACTTGAGTGAACAAAAGAGAAAACAATAGCATTTTTATTCGAAGATTCTAAAAAGGAAACAAGACAATGTTTTGCTAGGTAACAAGTCTAACACCAAGTGAACATTTATTTCAAGAAAGAAAGTAGGAAATAACTTTTGCAAATTAAGAAAACTGAGGTGACCAAGACGATTATGCCGAGCCATGACTCTCCTTATTCCTTCTTCGTTGTTCCCATGAGCAACGAGAACAATCTAGAAGAGAGCAGATGCTTCAAATGACAAATCAATCCTAATCTTCCTCCCCATCTCTAAATCCTACATAACACAACAATCCTCATAAAAAAAACAGTTTACAATTCAATTCCTCAGCTATATTACTCACATACAATAAGTTGAGAGGAAATTAGGCACATTTAAAGCATCAGTCAATATGAAACAATCAAGGAAGGAAACATTGCCTTTTCCAGCCACTTACCACATTTGATCCATCGGCAATGGCAACTTGGTCTTTTCCAAAGCCAAGTTTATATCGGTAGAACAGCTCAGAATTACATGTCATATGGTCGGTCGCTTCACTATCTTTTATACATTCATCATCAAACTTAGTAGAGCTAACATTACCTTTCTTTGGTGGCATCCTCCTCCTTTCAGCCTATTTTGTTTCTAGATGACACTCCTTCCAATTCCCATATTCTGTCATGCAATTCATTGAGAGATGGTGCAGTTGTCCCATGTTCTGTAGTTTAAGTCTTCTCTCCAATATACATGTTAGATGCAAGTGCACCAACTTGTTACCCTTTGGAGCTAGTACTCTTTGGTTTGCTTTTCCTCAAGCAGGCCTTTTCTATGAATGTAAATCCTAGCAAAAATCAATCGTATGCCCATTCTTATGACAATGTGTGCACTTCATGATGCCTTTCACTCCTTCACGCACTCCCTTGCCACAACTAGCAAGTGCGGCATGCTCGAATGATTTATTGCTTGCACCACTAGAAAACTTCAAATTAATGATCTTCTACCATGCTTCTTCAGCTTCTACACAGGAGTAGATCACTTCAATGTTAAAAATATCATGAAGGTTTAGTATTTGAGCACGGATGTTCTCAAACTCTAGGTTCAATCCTCCTAAGAAGCTACATGTGATGTCTTCCCAAGTACGATCCGAAAAGAGGTTTTGTTCGCAGGTACAATATCACGTCTCCTTCCCATAGTAGTTAAGATCCTCCCCTTTAGACTTTAGTGTTGCAAAATATTCAACCACGATCTTCTCCCATTGCTTAAAAGAGTGGAGTACCTGTTGGATTTGATATTTCCTAACTACTCTTGTTTTCTGGTTGTACATTTGTTCCAAAAATATCCACATTTCACATCCATTCTATTTCCAAAGAATGAGAGATTGAATATCCAGCACTACAAAATTCAAGATCCAAACCCTCACTTGACTATCTTCTGGACGCAATTTGTGATAAGACTTGCCCTTGTCATCCGACATGACACTGCTCCTATCAACGTAGCCATTCCAATCTCTAGCCATGAGGGCTAACTCCATAGCTAAAGCCCATCTTAGATAATTCTCCTTCATGAGTATTTGATAGAGGTAGTCTAGACAAGCGTCGATTCCTTGGCCTCTTCAACATTTTTATCTTCACGGGTAGCCATCACCACAAAGTAGAAATTAGACAAGACCACAAAGCACTTGAAGAATACCACCACAAACAGTCCCAACTGATTGAGAAATCCCTCAACCGGTCAACCTGAACCACAAGGACAGCTGCTATCGTAAATGCACCAGCCTGACCGGTTGGTACTCAAGCCATCTGGTCAGCCAAAACCAGCTGATACACCCCCCGACTGTCTGATCGGTCGGGAGATGTTCCGACCGGTCCACCACAATCATCCTTGAGATGAGGCAATGAAACACCACCTTTTTTGATCTCTTATGCCCTCTAATGTCCTACTTTGAGCACAAACTTCTATGAGATACCACAGGAACTTTGGAATGCACCCAACCTGCGCTATAGAGTCTCAAGACTACACGGAGACTCACAAGTGCACCAAATGATGGGGATCTTCGACATGCAAGAACCACATGGAAGATCTCCCAAACAAAAGCAATACCCTCCCAATCGAAGGCTTTAATACCATGTGGAACAAAATAGACAATAACACAACCCATGAGAGACACAAGATTTAACATGGAAAACTCCAAAGGGAAAAACTACGATAGCTTCTCCTCCCTGGCGTACCACAACGGCTAGGTTCATTCTACACTAAAGAAACAAGAAAGGTGGGAGTGTACAATATATATAACTCCAGGATATACGGATCCACCCCAAGATCCATATACTCGCACCCTAAGATCCATATACCTTTTATATTACAACACTAACACATTTCATGTTGAGTGAAAAATAAGATTAAAAAGTGGAGCACCGGGAATAGAGAGAAATTAGTCATCAACCACTGGGTTGAATGTTCTTAATCCACCTACAACTTAAATAATTATTCCCACGGTACATACCTCCTTCAGCTAAAATTAATCTTTTGCTGATCTAATTGGGAGTTCCAGCCAAGCCAAGGATGGGATAACTCAAGAATCAAACCCAGCATCCCTGGTTTGTATGAACGGTAGTTCCTTTTTTCTGGAAAACCTAAGTATGACAGACTAACAGCAAAGTCTTACGTGCAAATTGTAACCAAGGCCAAGATTTCTATGCTGACCCAAAATCTCAAGCAAACAAGGGAGAAAAGCCCTGAAGTGTGACTCCCTGAGGAGAGCACTGATGGAAGTTTTTTGCCATAAATGGCACTAAATCTCCACAAAATAAAAAACATGGCAGCTATGGGATTTTAACCCCAGTACACGAGATTGCTTGTGGATTTGCTTACCACTCTAGCACCCCCTTCATTTCTTGACCAGAAGAAAACCTACAAATCTTGCTTTCTTTAAAAGATGCACAAGAATAAGCAACTTTTTATATATTAGCAGCTTGGCTAGTCTCTGAAATTAGCTGAATCGAGCACTTACAGACAAGTCTCTCTGGATTAAATACCCATTTATTTTTCTCCTTTCCTATTCATGGATGCAGGTGGAAGAGCTTGTAATTTCTGTGTTCTCTTAGGCTGATGACTAATTCTGGTCCTCTAATGCAGCCCACCTTGAATTAGCATGCCCTGGGTTAAAGTATTCTATGATCCAAGACCTCTTAAAATCTGAATGCTGAAAGAGGAATAACCTGCAAAACAATTAAAAGTTCCTAAATACATTCATATAGCTTTAATACACAAAAAACAATTATTCAATCAGAAACCTTATCCACCATTCAGACAAGTATAGGGATAGAGGAACCCCTTACATCACCACTCTGCTCCACCCACAAATTCAGGGTGGAGCTGAGCCGTGTTAAACAATAAACGGTCACACAGAGATTATTAACACAATTCAAGTTAGCAGAGTATCACTCTATTATACGCATAAGGGTTGTGCACCTCTCAATGATCAAAAGACTGAGGCCTTAGAACTTTATTTAAATAGTTCATTTGCAACCCAAGTAATGGAAATCATGGCCACACACTCCTTATAATGTATAACTAGAGAACTTAGCCTCTCTTCTTTAATAGTAAAACACAATTAATGGCTAGGTTTTTTTGATAATAAGAAAAAGCTTTAAAAAAAACGAATCATAACAGAAGCATGAATGAGATTAGTCTGAATGTACTCTTAAATATGAGCTTGAAGAAGAAGAAGAAGAAACATATTCCAGTTTTCTCTATTTCCATAAAGCACAATTAAATATTTAGGAATTCTTGAGCACCCTTACCCTATCACAGATAACAAATATCATCCAGGAGTAAATTTCTGATTGTTATAGGAACAATTCTATATACAATGAAATGGATAAAAATAAAGAGTGTGATGAGAAATGCTACATAAACCCTATGCGATTGTCAAAGAAGACAAAAAAAAAATTCTAATACACAGTTTATCAGAGAAACCGCAACTGGAATGTGACCATAATATAGATTATGAAGAAAACATCACAAGCAAACTGGAAGCAAATTTTAAGCAAAAGTTCGAATAGTTTATTAGTCAAGGCTTTCAAATTAAAAAAGGAAAAGGAAAAAGAAAAAGGATCACGATAAGAAACCCAGATAAAATTGATAACCACAGTAACAGATAACTAACGAAAGAAACCAACAAAATGCAAACCAATCAAACCAGGGCATTGCCCTCTTTTAGACAGGCATTTTACCAAACAGTTATCATGCAGCATTTACAACTATTTCAGCATATGTAATCATAAATGAGCATGGAATTCTCGATCGCAAGTAATAACAAAAAGGCAGTTGCAGAAATAACAAAAAAACTCCTCTCAAAAAGAAAGAAAGAAGGAACAAAAAAGACAGTTGCTAATTGAGTAGATGCCAAGTTATCGTTAAAAAAATGAAAACAATGGGTGTCTATCCTGCCTACAAGAAAACCAAGGGCCGTGAAGCCCTGATCCAAAGTGGATAGAAGGTTGCAGGGATAAATGCTGCATGACACTGCAAAGCTATCAACCTTAACTTGGCACAATAGTCTTCACACTGTTAGAGCCCCTGGGTGCAAAGGCCTGATTCGAAACTCCATCCTTTGCTCCCAAAGTTCCAACATCAGACCCAACTATCGGACTCAAACCTTTCACCACAAGATAACAATGCAATCCATCAACTCCTGAAACAGGTAGGAACAGGAACCTTGACACAAGTAGGGTTAGAACATGATAATATAGATAAAAATACAAATGAACATTTCATTTATCTTTGATTATAAATCAAATGCAACAATGTAAGGTGTGCCTACCTAAAAATCGAGCACTTAATTCTCGATTACAAATGCAATTTGGGAGTGTTTAGGTGTGCATTGAGATTCAGAAAATGGATGTTTTACAGAATAAAACAGGAAACTTGCTCTCTGAACATGCCAATTTTTCCACTCTCATTCTCTCTTATTCTTGGTAGTTCTTTTATTGTTGTTCTATAGTCGAGATTGCAAAGGTTCTTCCAAAATATAAGGTGCAATATCGGGATTTCTACATTGTTTCAGTGATTATGAAAGTACGCATTTCGGAGGCATGCTGTAGATATGCCTAAGAAATGGACGCAAACCAATGCCGCTATTTCAATGATTTCAGTAATAAAAAATGGAGGCATGCAAGAGGCATGTTGGAGACATGTTGAGGCAAGCCAATTAAACTCTAGAAAAATAAGAAATTTTCTTTAAAAAGTGAAAGCTTGATGTGTTTTTGACCATAGGCATAAGTAACATGCAGACACTTTACTAGTACTTCCTAGTGGTTACAAAGTTTATCATTCCAATTTTCATACAAAGAGTACATCATCACTTCCCCTAACCAAGAATTTACTATCTAATATTAGAATAGTTAATAGTTATTTTAATACCATGAATGCACTTAATTAGTAATTCTATACTTAGTAGTATTTAATTAATTACTAGATAGTAGTTAGTACTAGTTTTTTTTGTAAAAGTAGTTAGTACTAGTGATTGGCAGTTATGACCATAAAATATAGACGCCAATCAAAATGTTTATGTTAATCAAAGATGACAACTTCATTTTAATAATATATGATGACAATTCACAAAGCTTCCAAAAAAAGTAGTCAGTACTAGTAATTAGCAATTATGACTATAAGATGTGGACACCAATCAAAATGTTTATGTTAATCAAAGATGACAACTCCGATTTTAATAATATATGATGATAATTCACAATGCTTCTACTTTGTTCCATTGATTTAAATGCCACCGGCATGCCGTCGGCAAGGTCATTTCCGAGCAAGGGTCGTGTCGACATGAATAAAATGTGATTTACAGGGATATCATCGACATGCCGTCGGCATGCCCTCGACACGATCGGCATGCCATCGGCATGGTCAGCATGCTGGCGAAATCAGTGCACATGCCGAGGTTGCTGTTAATTTTTTTAATTACTTTTGTTATTTTTTTCGGTATGCATCGGCATGCCCATCGAAAAATGGCATTTCCACGACATGCCCACGAAATGCATACTTAGAATTTCATCGGCACGACATCGAAATCGGCATTTCGAACCTTACTTTGTTCCTACCACTAAGCCATTCATACTTACCAACTAAATCAAGTCAAAATAAAAGAAAATCGACCTCAGATACCTTGAAGCTAGTCAAATAAGCCCTCTCAACCTTTGCCAAGCTCTACTATGCTTTACTACTATGTGATGGAAATAATGCACCTCCAACCCTTTCATAAGCCAAAAAGTAAGAAAAATTACAAAAATATCCACAGTGAATGTCAACATATGTCAACATTTGGTCCATATAAGTGTAATTTTGTCACTATGCCTTAATTTTGATAATTTAACATCAATATGTAGTTGATTTCCTGTAATTTTGATATGATACCGATTAGAGTTATTAGGAATTATAGGTTATAAGTTTGCATATTTAGGATTGTGAAGAATTGGGATGGAGTCTACATGCACAAGAGGTGGAGAAGGCCACGCATGAGGGATAGAGAGTTGCTATAAGGGGAGAGAAGAGATGAGGGAGTGGAGTCAGGTTGGTATTCTTTTATTGGACTAAAAAATAACTTGGTGTATTGCCCTCCTTTTACAGAGAGAATCAACTTACAAACATAGTAAATGATATAACAAACTCAATCAAATCCTAAAAAACTCCTTTTCCTACTTTGGACTCTTGAATACTTTCCTAAACAACACTAACAACTCATTACCACCAATTAACTAAATATAGCAAACTTATAATCCAAGAAACTAGCTCAACACCAACTCATGCATGCACACACACATGCGTGTGGACTTCCACACCAACTCATGTGACACCAATCATGCCATGTGGCACTTTATTCAAACTCTCACACTCCCCTCCAAGTCAGACTCCTGGAGAGGAGCGAAGACTTATTGAAGTAGAAACTATGATGGTGGTGCCTTGAACAAGAACTTTCGCCTCCACTGTGATTAACAACTCTGCATCCGCCATTGCCTACATACAACTTGTATGTAAAGCAAACTTTCTTCCCGGAGCCGAAGGGAGACCATGATCTTTCCCGAGTAACGATGTGGAGTCGAGGGGACACCCTGATCCTTCCCACACAAACTTAAGGAGAGAAGGTGTGAACCTCTCTCAAACTTAGGCCACCGATGCTTCTTCTCCACAAACAAAGATCTCCACGCGAATCCTAAACTTTGGTGTCATGCAAAACCATCCGCTCTGATACCATGTGAAGAATCGGGATGGAGTTCCCTTCCTTTTTGGAAGAGCCTACACGCACAAAAAGAGGTGGAGAAGGTCACGCGTGAGGGACAGAGAGAGTTGGTGTAAGGGGAGAGAAGAGATGAGGGAGTGGAGTCACATTGGAGATGGAAGTATTTTATTATTGAACTCAAGATAACTTGGTGCATTGCCCTCCTTTTATAGAAAAGCAATCACCTTACAAACATAGTAAATAACATACCAAACTCAATTAAATACTAAAAGACTCTTTTTCGTATTTTTAACTCTTAGCTACTTTCCTAAACAACCCTAACAACTCGTCACCACCAATTAACTAAATATAGCAAACTTGTAAGCCAAGCAACCAACTCACACATCCACACACACGCATGCATGGACTTCCACGCCAACTCACATAACACCAATCACGCCACGTGGCATTGCCACATGGCACTTTATTCAAACTCTCCAAGGGAGTTTATGTTATTTTCTATTCCTGTTTACATTTTCTATTTCTTTAAAGACTAAAATGTATTTCTTGCACCCTAACTCTCTATATAAAGGGGTCAAGAGTCTCTATTTTCAATAAGACTGCTTGTTATTCTTATGGTATCAAAGCAGGACTAAGGAAAAACCCTAACCTTGGGACTCGCTCCTCTCTCTCTCTCCTATCTAGAGGAGCTGCTGGTCCCTTTTCCTTACAATGCATATCGTCGCCTCCTTATCCTTTTCTCTCTCTTCTTCTTCGATCTCTCTTCCTCTCTCCCTACTACACCCGACCCAACATCGCCTCGACCAATCAAACGGATCGGACACGATCAATTTTGGTCCAGTTCAACCCTTGCAACACCTACACCGACCAGTGATGGGTTATTTCTCAACACAATAATTAAGTTAATTAGACTTAATTAATTACATCAGAAAGTAACTTAGGTTAACTCGAATTAGTGTCGTGAATGTAGTATAGGGTCAAGTTAACCCAACATTTTAGATTTTTATTCTTTTTTAACTGGTTGAGTCCAAGTTGTTCACTAGGAAGCATAATCGTAAGCTTAATTTACCATTAATCCCTAAGACATAATTACTATCTACTTAATCAGATTAATAATTACAATATATTTTAAGCACATGAACAATTACGCAAGATATTATAATAAAAGCATGCAATATTCCATTTGAAAAGAAATGCATTTACAAGAAATATTTGACATTAAAAAATCAAATAGAAACATTGTTTATTACAAAATATTACAAGAATATAAGGCATAAAATGAAATTACAAGAGTTATCATGCCCATTACAACGTTAAAAGCTAAAAAACATGTAATATAGCAACTTCAGCCCTGAAATCAGACGTCTGAAAAGAGAATTAGTCGACTTAAAAATATAAATTGGACTTCTGATATGTAATGAGGATGTCTGATTTCTCTATCAATTCTCTTCTTTTCAAAACTTTATTCTCTCTTCTCTTAAGTTCTTTAGCTCCTCTCTTCCTCTTTATTTTCTCTAAGCTTTTGCCTTTCTCTTATTTTCATCTTCTTCTCTTGTCTTTTTCCTTAGGTGTGCACTCTTCTTCTCTTCTCTTATTCTTCTTTCTTAACCTTTTCTTTCTTATTGTGCCTTCTTTAGTTCCACACTTAGTCAATTTTAGATCTCACTTAACCCATTAATCCTTTACTTAATCAAAAATTTGTTTAATGGAGGGCATGGGCTTTTCGAGGATACATAGCACCCTCACGAGTGAGACCAAACCCTACTAGGCCTGTGCCTAATTATTTAATTCGTGGAGTTTAGTTCATTTCAGATCATACACAGTACTGGGTCCAATCAGGCCTGCTCACACCTACGCCCACACGGGCCCACAAGCACACACCTGCACACACACACCCGGGCACGTGCACACGAATGCGCCCACATAACCAATGCTCAATTCTCATTGCGCCCTGCACTGACGACCGGGAGGGTCGTAGCGCAAAATCATAATATACTACATCGAGCGTCTACAAGTTCCCGATGTGAGACTATATGCTTCACTCCATGCCCAACTTCACTTGAGGATTCCAAGTGACTCGCTGGGCCAAATTGATCGAGCAAAGGCTAGATCAAGAGCTATAGATGAGCTCTACCTAATTACAGCATCAATTTAATGCTTGGATCATGTTTGATCCACCTATTTCAGAGATGTAACATGACTGTCCACCATGGTCGGGATGGCCTTTTAGAGAAGAGGACTCAGGTCTAATGACCTGCAGAGGTGCTTTTAACCTCAATTTAAGGATTGAGTGCCTCCAGGAAGATGTTCTGCATCAATTGGAGAAGGAAAGAGGTACTGGAAGACGTTCTGGAAGCACAGAAGCTAATGAGCTTCGACCTAGAAGCTTCAGAGCTCTAATTGAGGAGTGAATCAGCTCTGAAGAGAGCTAAAGACTTCACAAAGAGGTTTGAACCTATTCAGGAGGTTGAATGTGACAAATCTAGATAAGATTTAAGTTCAAATCTCATCAAAACCTTGAAGAACAGTGTTGGGTTCCTTTTTGAACCCAAATATGCAGTGACTTCTAATCTCAATTAATTCACAATAAACTCAATAAAATCAATCTAAGTGAACTCTAAATCATTCCAGGAATCGAGTTAATCCATCAAATCAAAGTTTTAAACACTAAATCCTTGAATTGACTCCAGGTTTGACCTTTGAGCTGCAAAGTTTGACTTTCTGATTAGAAGTTCTATTGATCAAATTAGAGACCTAGATAGGTCTATTTCAACCTCAGGAGACTAATCCACACTTCAAGTGGAGTTTTGAACACTATTAAGGTGGTTCCAGGCATCGTCGCCTGAGATCTGAGAGGTGTTTGTTCGATGGAGAGACTCAGCTGCCAGATCAATTAAAGACCTAGAATAGGATCCATGTGTTCCTTTAATACTTCTGAACCTATTTAATAGCCTAGAATCTCAAAGGTTAAACCTCTTCAACTCCACCGGAGCTGGAGAAGACACATTCTAACAGTCAGGTAGAATCAATTAAACACAAGTCTAAGCATAAATTCTTGATCCGTAAGCTTTATTTAGGTGATCTGGAGCTTCTCAAGAAGTTTTAATGGCTGAAGCTAAAGAATGGGGTTGCCGGAGCTCGTCGAAGCTCCGGTGAACTCAAGAATTGGTGACTGGAGTTAAAAACTCCATGGAACAGACCAAGAAAGGTCTCAACGTGTTCCTAAGGATGCAAGGAACCTCAAGAGGACGACAGATGATTCAATTGAAGGACTTGAGACTGAATTCATCAAGAATTCAGTGAACTCACATCTTGAGTTCGACAGAACTCAAGAATTGATCTCCCTCAAAATTAAATGAGGGAACACTTAAGTAGGAAAGGTGGAGTGATTAATTAAGTGGAACTACTCCTGAGCCGCCGTTGACAACAAGTCCAGGAAGTTGAGTGATTTGAGCGTTTTGAGTGTAGTTGATTATAGGTGCAACTGATTAGGTAGAAAAGGTCCTTAAGGTGTCGTGAGGGTGATGGAGGACCTAATTGGATGTGGAAACGGCTCTGAACACCTCACCATAGGCAGTGAGGTGTCAGGTGAAGGTGATGGTGGATTAGGTGCTTAGGTGTTTAATTAGATGAATTAAGAAGTAAAACGGGGCCCTGAATTGATGTAGAAGTGGTGAAGGGCCCCTATTGAAGGTGTTCTATGCCTGTGGACCTCCGCCATGGACAATGGAGGTCAACGGTGGAGGCAAAGTGTTATAGGTGAGTCAGCTGATAAAACAATGAGAAAAGAAGTGAAGGATGATCGTGGAGAGTAGAGGAAGGTGTTCAGGTGGAGGAAAGGGTGAATCGAAGCCCAACGAGGCCAGACTTGGCCTCGCCAGAGTCGAAGAAGAGAGGTGAGAAATTGAGCTACTTACTCCTACTCCTACTATAACCTACCTAATTAACTAGCTTAACCTACTCCTAAGTGTTAGATCTACTTACCTGACGAAGGAGGTAAGGGAATCTGCCATTGGCAGGGAAGAAACAAGATCGAAATCAAGACTTTGGTGAGAAGAGAAACTCCAGCCGATTGAAGCGAAGGAGATCAGAGAAGTGGAGTGCTCCAACGCCGGTGGCAGGGCAGAGGAAAGGAAGAGGAGGTGAGAGAGGCAGCGCTTCCTCGACGGTAGTGCTCGAGAAGGAGAACAGAGACATCGAAGTTGCGGAGAAAGCCTACTAATCAACCACAATGTGGGAAAGGGGGAAGGGGGTCAATACCCGTGAATCGAAGGAGCTGGAGGGGGCTATTTATAGGTGGCGGCGGAGTTCAAGGGGGTTGAATCTAGACGGATAGAAGACTAGGTGCATCGTACCTACCAGCGTCGGAGAAGCTTAACTTCTAGACTAAATAGGATTAAAGAGTCATCCGGTCCGTCGGATGCAAAGAAGAAGGTGAGCGGAAGGTTTGTGTCCATGGCAATGGCATTCTGTCGCGGGATAGATGGTGATCGTGTGATGTGAAGACCGACGATTCTCAGCCGTTCGTAGCTGAGGAAGAAGAAGAAGGTGATGTCAGCAGAGTTCACAAGGACCTTTTTGCAAGAAAACCTAAGGACCTAAAGTAGATAAAAGGACTCAATTGAATAAAAACCTAAGGACCTAAACGTAAACAGAGGCATTTAAAACTTATTTTAATTTATTTCTTTTTCAACTTTTTATATATAATTATAAATTAGATAAATAACATATATATGCCTTGAATTTACATTTTTGACCTTTTTAGCTTTATTTATTTAATTAATTAAATTACTTAAGTTAATTACATACTTAGGGTTAAATACTAATAATGTTAATTTAAGTATTAATTTAGCAGCTAAATGTTTATAATTCGAGTCCAAATTATTATTTAAATTATTAATAATGTTATCTGATATTTAATTTAGTGTTTTAACTTATTTTAATGGTCCTTAACATTTTATCCCTTTATTATAATTAGCTAATTAACTAGGAATTCTAGTTAATTAGGAATATTTAAGAGTCATGATGAGTCTCTCATCAACCAGCAAGGCTCCTCCTTGCCTCTACTTCGATGTCCTACACTGTCGTGTCACCTAACCAACCAGTCTAGATTGGAATAGGTCCAGTTTGATCACCAGAACTCCTATCACCCAAGTAGACCACCACAGCACCACTCGACAACTCTCACCTCCTCTTGCATAATTCAACGTGTTTTGATGGCTGAAGTCGAGTCCACCATGATTTTGAAGGCCAAGATCTCAACCCCAGTACTCATTCAAGAAACCACGATCAAGTTATCAAGTTCCTCAAACTGTGTAGTTTGGTCACACACCTTCCACATCTTCGTTGGAGGACAAGTTGCACATATTGACTAAGAAGGCACCTAACTCCAGAGAGGGAGCAAAGTACAAGTGGGAGAAAGACAATTTTCTTGTCATGAATTGGCTAATGAACATCATCGATCAATCCATTGCAGCCAATATGCCCTACAAGGAGTCTACAAAGGAGACTTAGGAGATGTTAGAAAAGCGATACTCCAAGAAGACAAGCAATTCCCACCTTGTTAACATCTATTGGAGGATCTGGAATATTATTCAGGGAGACATGACCTTGGTTAAGTATTTCATGACCCGTAAGGGCTTATTCGAAGAACTTCCTATTTACCAACATGCATGTCCCAATAAGCAAGTCATTGAGCGTACACAATTGCAACATACAAGTTCTTGGCTGGCCTCATACCCGATACCACTCAATGAGTGAGCAGATTCTTTCATCTGACACAGTTTAAGATTTGGAGACGATCTAGAGTCATCTTCCGAAGATAGAAGTTGGCGAGCCACTCTCTCTTACTCCTATAGCAACTCCTAACACCCCTACCCTTACAACTTCTAAAGGGAGAGCTGGATGTTTAGGTGGCCTTGGTGCGATGTAGACATAGATGAGCTGACCATGCATTCATTGGAAACAAACGAATCACTTGTCCAAGAAGTACTAGAAGAATTTTGGTGAGTTTACATAAGCTAACCAGCTGACCATGACTAAGACTCCTACGACTAAGATGACTTTGGCCCAACCTTCCATGCCTTTACTGCGGCATAGATAGACTACCTAAGAACCTCTTGAAGAGCGATGGTTTTTCCTTTACTACAATTTTTGCAACTACTAGCAATGTTGCATTAGGTCTCACTACCTGTCTTGCTCTTGAAACTACATTTACTGTTATATCCCTTGGTCTATCTACACTTTATTTCTATGTAAGGGTATTTTTTGTACTCTTCTTTTCTTTCTTAGAGTTGTGCTGTAATTGTCCCACCTTTCTCTTAATATAAAGAGAGGTAGGGTTTGAGAATATAGTGATTTTGCTCATTTTTTCCAACTTGATATCAAAGCGACGGTCCTAGATCGAAGCTCATGATATCCCACCCAAATAAGCCTCCAATCCCTTCCACCAATCTCCCAATCCTCTTTCACTGATTGGATCCCTTCACCGGTGCCACCCTCCAGCCGATCCTCCTACAATGCCACCACCAACAGAACCGGATCTGATCACTGGTGATCAGGTCTACGCATTCACCTGCAGCGAAATCTCCTGCCGCTGGGGCTGCCATTTTACCACCTCTGATCGCCGCCGGTTGCATGATAATCGGTCTTTCGCAGTGCTTTAAAAAGGTACGCGTTGTAGTATGTTGCGAAAAACGATTATCAATTTTATTTATTACTCAAAATTCGAAAACATTCCGAGGTCGAACTTAGGGAGCAATTCAGTATTTAGAAGCAAAATATCACAATTTCAATTATGTTTAATACTAATGCAAAAATAAATGCTAGAGACAAAAAAGGAAATAAAATTTTCTTCTCTTCTTTCTCTCTTCTTTGCTCTCTCTCTTTTCTTCTTTCTCTGTCTTCAGACGTCTGATTCTGTGAATCAGACGCCTTAAGTGGCGTTTGCTACAATGCCAGCGTCTTCTTTTTCTTCTCCTTGGTTCTCTGTCGTACTGCTTTCTTTCTTTCTCTGCGGCTGCTCCTTCCTTCAACTGCTCTTCCTCTTCTTTCTTTTTTAGCCAAGTCCTCTTTCGCTGAGTCTCCTTGGCTTCTTCTTCTTCTCTTCCTCCCCTTCTACTTCTGCTCCTTCCTCTGCCTTCTTCTTCTGCTCTGGCGCGGCTAAGTCCTCAGCTTATTCCTCTTCTTCCTTCAGCTGGCTGCGCCTCCTCTTCTCCTATTCTTCTTCTTTCCTGCAGCTTCTTCCTCTTCTTCCTTCTTCCCTGCACAGGTACGAAGAAGCAAAACCTACCCCCTACCCTCCCCGCGTCGCTCTCTCTCTATTTCTCTCTACGGTTCGCTCTCCCAGAGCCAATCGGGTATTCGGGTTGGGTCAAGCGCACCCGGGTCTAGGCACACTGGCGTGGGTGATGCGCGAGAAGTGTAGGGTTATCGGGTCAGGTCAATCAGGTCCGCGAAGGAGTGAGCGCGGACGAGGCGGGTGAGTGGGCGAGGGGACCTCACCCTGTGTTCTGAGGCGAAGAGAAGGAAACACAAAATCAATTTATGCTACCCACCTGCACCGAGAACTTCCAAGGTAGGACTAAAGTCCCACCCGCTTCTTCGCGCGCTCGCAGGGAGGTGCTTCGCTCAATTGCCACAGCTGCAATCACTCGTTGAGCCAATCTCTTGGCTGGATGTGTTCGCGCACCCAACCTGCGCTGCCTGGGGGTCTCTCCTAGAGCAGAGCGCGACCTGGAGCTACTTGAAGCTTTGCTTCAAGCTCAGCGACAATGGCGGAAGGGGCGACGAACCTGAAAACACGAACACGGCCTTGCGACCCTGTTAGATACCTTAGGGAGCTTCGCCAAGGTGTGGCGAAGGTGGCTCGGTGGTCGAAGTGGCGTAAGGGCGTCTGTGCGTGTGTGCCTAGGGCACACTGTGTGCGTGCAAGTGGGTGTGTTTGGGGGGTGATTCGAGTGAGTGGCGTGGTGCGTGGAGTAGGGGAAAATGATCAGGGAGTGATGGTGGAGATCGTGGGCTTGTCGGCGAGGGTTGTGGTGGCCTGTGGAGGTGGAGCAGCCTTGCCGGAGTTGGTGGTCGGAGGTGGAGAGGGTGATGGTGGTATGTGGTGTCGAGGGGTTGAAGTTGCAAATTAGGAAAGGGGAAATGAAGAGGGGAGTGAGGGAAACTTATCTAACAGGTTTGGAGCGAAAGGGGGAGGCGGATGGCGAGCGGCGGGTGCCTGCCGTCGCCGGAGACGAAGGTGCCCAGAGGAAGAAGACAGCGACGACGAAGGGGGTCGGAGAGCGCACGCTGGTACGGGGCGGCGTGGAGGAGAACGGCGGAGCTGTCTCTGCCACTGGTACGGTGGCAGAGCGATGAGAAAAGGGAGGAGGAGTCACCGGAAGCTTCGGGCAGTCGACCGGAGTTGGGAGGAGACGAATTCGAGGGAGATCTCTAGCCGATTCGAGCTTGGAAGAGGCGACGTGGTCTGCCCTTCCTTAAATAGGCACAGGTAGGGCGGGAAGCGCGCGGGGGCGGCAGGAAAGCCACGCCGGAGGTAAGGTCGGTCGGAGACCCATACCTCTCGAGCATTCGCACAAGAGGTATAGTGGGTTTCAGGGCATGGGGAACTGCCCATGCGGTAGAGGGCTCCGCTTTCAAATCTGGGGGTGGCTCCCTATGCAGATGAGGCGTAAACCTCCGCACGAAGTCGCCGGAGGTATGGCCCCTGCTGCAAATGGCAGAGGGACCGAAATGAAGAAAGAGACAAAGAAGTTAGGGGTGGATTTGTCAGGGTTTCAAAAAGTCAAGGGTCTGAATGTAATTTGAAGGACCAATTTGCAAAGTGGGTCAAGACGACCTTCCCTTAGGTCCAAATTTTGGTATCAACCTAATTTGGAACTAAGGAATCCAATGGTGAAGTTGAATTTTAGGTTTGACCACGTTTGACTGTACATTTTGCACAAAAACCTAAATTAGGTCAAATATTGGGCATTGACCCTAATCTAGGTCAAAACATGTTTCAAAGGCCAAATTGAAGGTTTTAAACATAGGTGATATTTTTCCATGAATTTTACAGGGTTTAGTTGATTTTTATCTTACCTGGAACCTTGTGAATTAAAGTAGATTTGTTTTAAGGTTACAGAATGTCATTTAATTCCTAGATTTTGCAATAACCCTTTGCTGACCAAACCATCCAACTTTTTCTCTTATTAAGTCCAATTGACCTATGTCTAGACCCTTAGAAATCCCGTTGATGCACTGCAATGGTAAAATTACAGTTTTACCCCCTGTTTCATGTTCTCTTCTCATATTAACAATTCCCTGAATTAGGCCTTCCTTTAGGTTATGTAGGAGCTTTTGTTCATTTTTTCATATCAAAATATGCTAGTTAGGGCTCATGATGAGGTTCTCATCATTGCACCAACTGCACACTATGGTAGGTGTGGCTAGATTTGAGGGGGCTTCTGAAAGTCCTCGCCACCCCTATTTGGGGGTTGCAACAGCCAGCAAATCTGTAGTCTGATCTGATCGCCAACAGATCTGATCTGATGATCTAGATCACAAATCGAGTGTTTGCAAACTAAATCTGTGATGGTGGTCTGAAGGTCGTTTTCCTCTATCACATTGGTTTGATCTACCCCAATCGGTATGGCTCTCTATGATATTGGTCCAAGCACACCCTTACCGCATAGAGGTCAACAAAGGCTATGGTGACCATTACCCAAAGTGAGTATAAGAGACAACTTGAAGGCAGTAGCCATTATGATGGGCTCCAAGGAGCTACCAAGTTGGGTTCTATTGCACATAACAGGAATTGGGGTAGTACGGAGTGACTTGTTGATTCAGGGGCTTCACGGCATCTCAGTGGAGATCGGGATCATTTTACCCATCTCAGATCTGTACCTGCAAGCAGGATAGTGCAAGTTGCAAATGGCAGGCACTCTAGGATAGAAGGTCATGGGGAGGTACCAGTGACTCCTACCTTGAGGTTACCTGATGTTTCTTATGTGCCAGGCTTCCCTATGAGCTTACTCTCAATGAGTACGATTACCAAGGAGCTTCTGCCATGCTCTTTCTGTCATATCTATCCCTTCCACTTACTAGCAGGCCATGCTTGATCCAAAATGGTGCTAGGCTATGAAAGATGAGATGGCTACTCTTACTTCACGTGGTACTTGGGAGCTTACACCTTTACTAGAGGGTGCTACGATAGTTGGCTACAGATGGGTGTTTGCAGTCAAATACAACCCAGATGGGGTCAGTTGCATACTACAAGGCCCGACTTGTTGCCAAAGGGTTCACCCAGACATATGGGGTAGACCTTTTTGACACTTTCTCATCGGTGGCTCGGCTATCTACAGTGAGGATTCTGATTTCAGTGGCAGTTTAGTGAGATTGGCATATTCACTAACTTGATATGAAGAATGCATTTCTCTATAGGGATTTACAAGAGGAGGTTTACACAGCAGTCTCCCAATTATAAGATTTAGGGGGAGTGTGTATACAGATTGCAGAAGGCCATTTATAGCCTTAAGCCTAGTCTCCATGCTTGATTTCAAAAGTTATCCAGGGTGGTTGAGTCTGTTGGGTTTCAAAGGTCATCTGCGAACCACTTTCTGTTTGTCAGGAAGATAGGTAGTAGTGTTATTGCTCTTTTGGTCTATGTGGATGACCTAATTGTCATAGGACATGATTATAAGAGGATAGGTAAGATCAAGAGATGCTCGACTGAGTGGTTTGTGATGAAGGATCTGGGTCCATTGAGATACTTTCTTGAGATAGAGGTGGCCAGTAGCAAAAATGGAATTGTT
The DNA here is from genome assembly GCA_037157565.1 of Thalassia testudinum. Lineage (NCBI taxonomy): Eukaryota > Viridiplantae > Streptophyta > Magnoliopsida > Alismatales > Hydrocharitaceae > Thalassia > Thalassia testudinum. The sequence continues at coordinate 45,128,919 of JAZHRO010000030.1, forward strand.
TTGTCCTAAAGGAAGTATGCATTAGATTTATTGTAGGAGGTTGATATGTTGGAAGTCAAGCCAACAAATATACCCATGGATCCTAAGGCACATCTTTATGACACTAAGGCTAAGGCAATTGATAGTAGGTGATACAAACAGCTTGTGAGGAAGCTTTTATGCCTCACCATCACTAGACCAGACATCTTTTGCAGTTGGCAAACTGAGTTAGTTTATGGCAAAGCCCACTAGACAACACTAAGATGCAGCGATAATGGTCCTTAGATATCTCAAGAAGGCCCCTAAGCAGGGTCTTCTATTCACCAGAGGAACATCCATGACAGTGGTGGGCTATTCAGATGCTGATTATGTAGAGTGCCACCTTGATTGAAAATCCACTGCAGGTTTTTGCACTTATGTAGCTAGCAATCTTGTAACTTGGAAGAGCAAGAAGCAAGCAGCAGTCTCTAAGTCTAGTGCAGAGTCAAAGTACAGGGCGATGGCCCAAACTACAGCTGAGATGATGTGGATTCGGTCTGTCCTGACTAACATATTGAGATAGATGGGGTCATGGAGATGAGGTGCGATAATCAAGCGGCTACCTTATAACCAACAATCCCATGTTTAATGAGCGCACGAAACATGTGGAAGTTAACTGTCACTACACTAGAGATATTATCCAAAGAGGACTGCTCTACTCCAGTATCTTCCGATGACCAGGCAGTAGATATATTTACCAAGCCTCTTACTAGATCTAGTTTTGATGTCTGTTGTTCTAAGCTGAGCATGATTGATATCTATGCTCCAGCTTGAGGGGGAGTGTGATACCCCTTGGTCTATCTACGCTTTATTTCTATCTAAGGGTATTTTTTATACTCTTCTTTTCTTTCTTGGAGTTGTGTTGTAATTGCCCCACCTCTCTCTTAATAAAAAGAGAGGTAGGGTTTGAAAATAAAGTGATTTTGCTCATTTTTCCCAACTACTAATCCTTTTGCAATTGCGAACGACGATGATGGTTGGTGGGGGAATTGAGTATAATGCTCATCTCCTACTTCTAACTGCTAACTATTGAGTTGCCGATTTTTTCCACCTCAAGGGTGTTTCTTTGCGACTAGGCCCTACCAACCTCCTGTCTGCCAGCCATTTACAACCAAAATGCCTCTACCTAGATTTTTTCTCTTCTCCAAGAGAGAAGGGTTTCCACTAATGAGAGGCAACTGCATGCCTGCCTGATGTTTTGCTGCTTGCCTGTCTAACATTCTACCTGCCTACTTGCCTACTTCATCCTAACAATTATGTCCTTAAAGTCCTAGTTTTGCTATATCTCCAGCAAATTGAGTGTTGCACATTCCAACTTAGGGGAAGTGTTAGAGTTATTAGGAATTATAGATTATAAGTTTGCTTATTTAGCATTCAGAGTTTATTTTATTTTTTATTTCTATTTGCATTTTCTATTTCTTTGGAGACTACCATGTAATTCTTGCACCCTGACTTTTTATATATAAAGGGGTCCGGGTTCTCTATTTTCAAAAAAATTGCTTATTATTCTTCCATAATCCCTAGTGCCGATGTGAAACTTGGTTGAATTTGCAAACACCAAAGGCATGACAGAGGCATATTGCCGGCATGAGATTCTATGTCAAAAGCCCCTCAAGTCTAAATACTTTTACAGTGTCCTAATCTAGAAATCTAGAGCATTATAATAAAGTTTGTATTTCTACGAGATGTGAAATTTCCCTAAATCAACAAGGGTCTCCTTTTAATCCTGTAACCTAGACTGAGTACAAGATCAACCATACCAACTAGAAGCCCCCTCCCTCCATCCCACACCCCCACCCCCCCACTCTTGTGGATTTGAACTATACTTGTTTGTCTTCTAGTTGCATCTCTAGTAATGTGTATTCTAGAATAATTTCATATTTAATGTGACTAACATTTGAATGTTTCATTGCCTATGGCAAAATTTGATGCATCTCCTGGTGCCATTTAGCTGCATGAACAAAATACCATGATGTAACTTATTTCAAGAGAAAGAGTGGTCATGTAAATGCATTATTTTTTTTTCTCCGGTAACTTTAAGTTAGATTATTGATGTATGAGTAGCTTTTTTCTCAAAATAAAACACACTTCATTGTTTATTTCAAACTAACCAATGCCCTACCTTTAGCACCATCCTTTTTCTTGATTCCTATTATCTACTATGTACTTGTAGGATTAACACGATGGATTTAAATGGAATTTGTGTGTCTTCTAGTCGCATTTCTTGCACTGCATATTCTAGAATAACTTGAGGCTTGACAAAGTGGAGTGCATGGCTAGCATGTGGATATTTGATGTGCATATGATGAAACTTTATGTATTTCAGGTTGTCATTCTGTTGCACAAAAAGAAAATATATGACAAATTTATTTCAAGAAAAAAAGGTATCGTGTAGAATTCTTTTACGGATTTGCTCTGATACTTTTAAGTTCAAGTGTTAATGGAATAGGTTCAACTATGAGTAGCTTGTTCTCAAAATAAAAAATATCTCCTTTTAAAAAAATATCTCCACTTAATTATGGCTTAGGTGTATAAACAAAAAATTTCTCCTTCATCTCCTTTATCTAATCTTACTTTCATTCATTGTGGCGTGGATGTGGAAGATTCTCATGTTTTCTTCAACTATTCTTCTGTGAAGGAGGTCTGGACTAAACTGGGCATTGAATGGAGTGATGGGGCATGTAAGGCAGCTTTCTAAAGGAGTTTCATTAATGGACAAGGTGATCAGGGGCCAAGGTGTTATGGATCATCAGTGCACCATGCTCTATTTTTGCCAGGTATCTGGACACACAACGAAGCGCAACCCAATCTTCCAAGGGCAAAGACCTTATGTGCTAAATGTGGTAACGTGTGATTTAGGCCCCTTCAACTTAGCGAGTCAAATCCAGGGGATCTCTATGGGAGGGTGTCTGACCAAACAGCACTAAATGAACAGAAGCAAACACTCCACAATAAGAGATTTACCAGGATCAACCTAAGTGGATTTAAATCCTGGAGAGGGATGCTACCTCCAAGTCACTAAGTAGAATGTGGTTACAGTTCCCTCTTCTTTCTGGTAGTTGGCTGCACCAGGGCAGAAATTGTTTCAGGATATGTGCCCTTGCCGTAACTGCCATTTTTTCCCTTACATACCCAAAGGGGGTTAATACAGTATTAAGGGACCCAAGATGGACTATCCATATTTTCTCTTGCCCCCCTAAGTTTCCACTAGAAATCTAGACTTCGCCTGTACACTTCTTTATGTGTGTGGAGGGGGACATTGGACATCTCCTCCAATGAGATTGTTATCTAACCAGAAATATTCTTTGCACAATTGTATTGAATGGAACCACAGTAGGGGAGAATGGGGGGGCTCCGCATGAGAGGCTCTAGAGGGGGACGTGGGGAGAGGAGGGTGTCGGAGGTGGGATCTCGTGTGGCTTATCTCCGAAGCTTCATCTGCTTCAAATGTCAAGGATTCAAGCACTTGGCAAGAGATTGCCGCGACCCTTTGATCTACCTTAGGTGTCGTGGTTGGGGTCACAAGAGGTTTTCTTGTCAGTTGTTGCATCAAAGTGTGTCTCCTCCGAGGAGTGAGCGATCTCTCCCTCCTCCTTAGAAGAAGAAGACTCCTGCCGAGGGAGTTGAGACTGCATGGTCATCTGAGACGATGTGTTTGGATTCATTGCTGGAGTGCTCGCTCATTGGAGTTCTGCATCGTGGTGTCTTGGCGCTTGATGAGGTTAGATCTTTCCTGTCTCGGTTTGGTTTGAAATCGAAGTCTTGGAAGATTTCTTTTTTATCGAAGAAGAGAGTGTTATTATTTGGTTTGGATGCTTTGGATGTGAAGCGGCTTAAATTTGAGGAGTCCTTGATTGGAGATTCCTTGATTCAGTGGTGCCTCCCGAGCATTTATGAAGGGGCTTCAAATAAGCGCATTCCGATGCGTCCATTAATTCGATTTCATATTTTAGGAATTCCACTTCGTTTAAGAACAATTGATAATGTTAACATGGTTTGTTCTTCTTTTGCGAAAGTTCGGAGATGTTTTGGCATCGGTTTACAAAAGGGTGATGCGTCCTCGGTGGTGGTTGACGCTGGATTGATGATGGGTAAATCCATCCCATCGAAGGAGATTCTCAGATTTGCTGGGAGCGCATGTATCATCTTCTTTGTTGACTTAGGCATGGTGTTGGAGCGAGATCTTTCTTATGCACAGGTGGTGGCTTCAGGCGTGGCGCAGCAGTCTTCGGGTGTTGACAGATCAATGAAGGCGAGGACCCAGCATGTCCAGCGTCGAAGATTTGGAGTTTTTCATTGGCAGCAGAGGATTCAGGTGCAGATTGGAGTAGGAAGATCTCTAAGGTCTCGCTGGGACTAGAGGCCATCGGGGAGAATTCAAAATTCAAATCAAGGTTCGAAATGCCAATTTTGACGCCATGCCGATGAAATTGTAGGTGTGCATTTCGTGGGCATGTCGAAGGCATGCCGTGGAAATGCCTGTTTTTCGATGACAGATTTCGACGACCCGAAAAAATGACATTTCGAAGATGTCGACAAAAATAATGTATGTGTGTGTGTTGGCGATTTTGAATTTCCCTCCCGTCCAGCTCCAATTTCCAAACAACCCACCTTTCCCACCCAACGCAACCCATCTTCCCCGGCATACCGCTGGTTTCATCAACATACATTAGCAACTATCGACATGCTGGCGAAATCCTCGGCATATCTATGTCAGCATGACCTTGGCATTTAAATCACTGATTCGAATGCACGTGTGACAGATGGCATGCCAATTGATGCTGAAGTTGGAGATCCAAAATGTCAAGCAGGTGTTGAAGACCTTTCTATTTTGGGTAAAGCCCAATTGGCGCAGGAACAGCTGTCGCAGGATTCCTTGGATGGCGTAGCAGCTGGATGGCCTTTTTTAGCTGCTGGCGTGGCTCATGCTGCAGGAGATTTTCAAGAAGGTGTTGAAGACCTTTCTAATTTGGGTAAAGCCCAATTGGCGCCGGAACAACTGCTGCAGGTTTCCTTGGATGGCATAGCAGCTGGATGGACTTTTTTAGCTGCTGGCGTGGCTCATGCTGCACGAGATTTTCAAGAAGGTGTTGAAGACCTTTCTAATTTGGGTAAAGCCCAATTGGCACAGGAACAACTGCCGCAGGTTTCCTTGGATGGCATAGCAGCTGGATGACCTTTTTTAGCTGCTGACTTGGCTCATTCTGCACGAGATATTTTGGCTAAGAAAGCTAATAATTTCGGCCCACAACAGGTGGCATCCGGATCCGTTAACGGACCCAGAGGTGGTAAGTTTTTTGAACCTATTGTCAAACCTTTTGATGTTCTTCACTGTGAGGTGGACAATGGTCCTACTGGCCATGTTGATATTTTTCCACAGGACCCAATTCTGCAGGCTGGGATTGTTCTGTCCAACAGGCATGCTACAGCTGCGAGTTCAGCGGGAGAGAAGGCTTTGTCTGCTGAGGCTGTTGCGAGGAATAATGTGTATGGGCCACGCTCCCAGCAGGGGGATACTGCAGCTGGGTCCAGTCATGGTGAGCCCACTTGCTTGGCTTCTGCTCATTGTGAACCAGTGTTTTCTTGTTCTGCTATGGTATCTAATTTGGTAAAGGAAGACCCGTTGCCGGTGGCATTTGGCTCCATTTTCAGCATAACGTTTGAGGCACGCATGATTCCTGCTTCAAATCATGTACAAAAGGGTGATAGACTTTTGGAGGGTGATGCGTCTCTTGTCGATGACGAGTGTGGTGATGCGGGTTTGATGAATGGTGTGCATAAGCCCAACTTCCAGGAGGTGGATACCGAACCCAACATCGGGTCCAGTCATGGTGAGTCCGCTTGCTTGGCTCGTGCACTTCATGATTCGGTAAATATAAGTTCTCTTTTGTTTCCGAGGCTTGCTGTGGTGTCTAATGTGATGTAGGAAGAACCATTGCTGATGGCTTTTGGCTCTATTTTCAGCAGGTCAATTGAGACACACAAGGTGCGTGACTCAAGGCCTGTATGGAAGGGAGATCAGTCGATAGAGGATGCGGCTTCTAATATCAGCAACAAGAACACCTCTTCCACAAAATCTGCAGCAAAGACCAAGACGTCTTCAAGGAAGCCATCAACTAGTTCATCTTTTAAGCACTTGAGTACTATCCCTCATAGGCACAAGATGTTGTTGAGCACTTGTTACAAGCGGAAGAAAGTAGGAAAGAGGGCTGGTGGCGGTGAATCGGCACTAGAGGTTGATGATCGGGTTGCTGGTATGGTAGGGGCTAGACGGGTTCACAAGGAGAGTTCCAAACTTGTGATCAATGGTTAGGGTCCTTTGATGGAATGTTCATGGCCTCCGAGATAAAAAGAAGAGATCTTTTTTTAGGAGATATTTGGCGGATTGGAAGGTGGAGGTGGCATGCCTTCAGGAATCACATTTAGAGCACCTGACTCCTCTGTTGAAGTCGCAATTATGTGGTGATATTTGCTCAAATTTTATGGAGGTGGAAACCGTGGGGAGATCGAGAGGGTTACTAATGATGTGGCATGAGGATATGTTCGAATTGGTCATTTCAAACATATCTACCAGAGTGATGGCGAGGATTTTCAATAGAAAATGTGATGGTGCGTCTTCTATCGTCTTAAATGTATATGGTCCTTGTGAGGATGGGTCAATGATGCTTTTCTGGGAGGAGGTGCAACAAGTTGCGACTTTTGTTGAGGGGATGCCTTGGTTAATCTGCGGAGATTTTAATGCAACGCTTTATGTAGAGGACAAACTGGATGGTAGAGTTGATGTGACTACAACTCAGTTTTAGCAGGTGGTGCAGGATTTAGAATTGGTTGATCTACCCACTTTAGGCTTACGCTTCACTTGGATGAATGGTTCGGGTGCTACTTCTTGTATTGGCAGGTTTCTTTGTAATATATCCATGGCTGAATCATTCCAGTTGGCAGATGTAGTTGCTTGTGATAGGTCATTTTCTGATCATACACCTTTATTATGGAGGAACAATCAAGAAGGTACCTGTGCTACTTATTTCAAATTTCATAAATCTTGGTTTAAAGAACATGGTTTCAGAGAGTTGGTTAAAGATAAATAGGTTGCAACCCTAACTTCTACATCGGCAACTCGCACATTGGCCGCCAGAATTGCAGCTATGAGGATGGCAATGATAGAGTTTAAACGCACTCTTAGAGCTAGTAGGGATGAGAGGAGGATTGCACTTCAAGTTGTTAAGGATCTTGATAGGAAGGAGGAGGTTGTGACACTTTCTGAGGAGGAACGCCAGGAAAGACAGAAATTTCAATCTATTGTGTCTGAAGAGGACCATAAGTTAGAGATGGATTGGAAGCAGAAATCCAGACAGCTATAGCTCAGAGAAGGTGACGCTAATTCCAAGTTCTTTCACTTGACAGCTAGTGTTAGAAGGAGGAGAAATATGGTTAATAACTTGAAGGTAGGTGATAATGTCCTCGGGAAAAGAGATCAGATTTATAATGCTTTCAAAGAATATTTTCAGGAGTTTACAAAGAGACAGCCTTGTGGTGATTGGCATCTAGGCAATTTGCATCTGGATCAAATTAGTTATGTAGCAAAGTTCAATCTTGCAAAGGATGTGGAGGAGGAGGTCCTGGCTGCATTGAGTGGTATAAAGCCGAAAGGTTCCCTTGGCCCGGATGGCTTACAAATCATTTTCTATAAGGAGTTTTGGGAGGTGGTTGGCCCGAACATAATGGCCATGATTAGGGAGTTCTTTGAAGGTAATGCAGGTATTGAAAGGATTAATAAATTTTATCGGTTCCTTCTACCAAAGAAGCATATGCTGAGCAGGTGGGAGATTTTAGGCCCATTGCACTATCTAATTCCATTTACCTTCTTGTGGCAAAGATTCTTACCAATCGCCTGCGTCATGTGCTTCCTGATATCATCTCACATGTCCAGTCCGCCTTTGTGAAAGGAAAGTCGTTACAAGATTCATATGTGTTGGCAGAAGAATTCTTGGCTTCTTGGAAGAGGCATATGTCTAAAACTTTTGTGTGGAAGGTAAGACTTTCTAAAGCCTACGATTCCATTTCTTGAAATTTTTTGTGGGATGTTCTGAAGATGAGGGGTTTTCCATATTGTTGGATAATATTAATGAAGAGATGTAATACCACATCTTTTTCGGTGTTGGTAAATGGAAGAGCGAATGGGTCTCGAACTCAGCCATAGAGGGGAGTTCAGCAAGGCTGTCCATTAGCACCAATGTTTAACATTGCAGTGGACACACTTGCAAACATGGCCATTCAATCTTGTGATGGCGGTTTATTTAGAGAATACACTACTAAAAATGACAGCACGTCAATCTTGCAATATGCTGATGACACGACTTTCTTCATTGAAGGGGGAGGAAGAAAAGCGTCTCATATCTCCTCGATGGTGAAAATTTTTGTTGAAATGTCAGGCCTTAAAATTAATCAAAGCAAATCCACATTGGTTCCGTTGGGCATGGACAGTAGAGAGGAGAATGAGTTGGCAGATATCCTTCAAACTCCAATGGTTAGACTTCCGATTAAGTATCTTGGTTTGCTGTTAAAGGGGAAAAAATTAAACTCATCCGACTGGAGGCCTCTTATTGAAAGATTATCTACAAAGTTATCCTCTTGGAGTAGACCTCCTATCTAGAGGAGGACATTTGGTTCTTCTTAAATTAGTTTTGTCATCTATCTCGGTGTTTTTCATGTCAATGTTTGCACCAACAAAAAAGATAATAAAGAACATTGAATTGATAAGGAAAAGATTCTTTTGGAAGGGGGCAGATTGGGAGAGGAGATTTGCACAATTGGTTTCTTGAGAGGATATTTGCAAGCCTAAGAAAGAAGGCCTTGGTGTAAGCAGGTTAAACTACTTCAACAAGACTCTTTTGTTGAAGTGGTTGGTTAGATTGTTTTCTAATGGTCAAGACATGCTCACGTCTACTTTAAAAGATTCTTATGGAAGAGACATGGATCTGCTACAGCAACCAATGGACCTTCCGCCTTTTAGCACTCCTTGTGCCCATTGATGATTGAGTTTGCTAGCCACTTTGGTCCGACACTTGGGGATGGTCATTCCTTCAAATTCGGGCGCAATGATTGGTGTGAAAGTGTGGCAGATTTTCAAACCTTTATTAGAGATTATTCCAGCATATTCAGCATAACGAGTCACTTATGATTGAAATGTAGGACAGAGAGCATAATGTTTGGGACATTAGGCTTCCTGAAGGACTTCTGAAGCCACATTTACTAAGTTTCAACAAATGTTGTCCGCATTGGGGGAGGTCTCTCCTACTATTGGACCTGATATGATGCAATTGAAACATGGCAGATTCACCGTCAAGAATGCATGCAATCTCCTGATTTCTAATGGTGGCCAACTAACACATGTGGAGAAGGATTCCAAGTTGCTCTAGAGTTGCAAGATTCCTCTCAAAGTCAAGTTGTTTCTTTGATTTTTTAGGAGGAAGATATTGGCAACCAAAGTGTATCAAACTAAATGGTTCGCATCTTCCATTGTGTGGACAGTCAGAAGAGGACATTCATCATTTGTTTTTTGAATGTGGTTTCTCTAGAGAGGTTTGAGATCATTGTCGGATACACACAACCAATTATATCGACTTTGATTCTTTCTGGGAGATGTTTCGGGAATATCTACATCTGGACATGGCTAGCTAGTGCAAAGTATTTACTTTTCTTTGGGCTATTTGGTTGCAGAGAAATGCTAAAGTTTTCAATAATGAGAGATGTTGGGTGGAGAACGTAGTAATGGAGGCTTGCTATTTTTCTAAATTTTGGCTCCACAACATGTAAGTCCGTTCCTTTTTTAAATTAATATATTTACAGGATGATTACCACGCTCAGGTAATCTTCCTCTTTTCTCTAAAAAAAAAAAAAACAATTATATTGAATGGTAGGCAATGGTGGTGACATGGAAAAGAACTATCAAAGCATCAAGATTCCTTATCGGACCAATCCATCAAGAATCCTTCCAGTACATGTCCACCAAATGCCTTCCACTACTTATCTGCTAAGTGCCTTCTCCAAGCAAGCTTCATTTTTTCGACCAAAGGGATACCTGTTCCAGCTGGGCTACCGCAGCAAAAGGCCACCACTTGAAAGAGCTTTATACTCAGAATGGAGTTCCAAGTGGAAGTAGAATTGCCCCTGGAGGTGGTCCTTATAACAATCGTAGAGGATACGCCCTCAGTTAAAGGTGTCAGCCCGTTATATTGCCTGAAGCAAGAATGCCCCCTGGATAGCAAGCAGTCTTCTGTTCTTTACCTATATTGCCTTTGCTTAAATTTGTTGTTTACCTATGCTTGGTTAATGGGTCACAAACCCTTGGTTACTAATCTTTCCCTTTATTATGCCTTGAGTATGGCCCTTATTGGGCTTAATTCTTGAGCCTTGCCCTAAAACTGTGGCTTTACGGCCAATTGACTTCCATAGGCATGTGATTACAAATGTAGGTTATTTTCATCCTCCTCGGGATGTTTGTTTGCTTACAAGATTGTGGAAGGCTTTCTTGCAGTGTTCTTTGTTTGATATCAAATAATTATTTCAATAGGGAATAAAAAGTTCCTAGATAATCACTCATTTCAAGTGATTATCCTTTTATTTAAAAATTAAACAACCAAGTAGCCCTTTCCTATTGCACCAATCAAGTGGGGCTTAATTCATTTGAATGTCATACTTTAACTACAGGACAGTAATAGCTCATGAATGAAATTTCTTTTCTTTTCTTCAAACCAAGGGATGTAAACAATGTGTGGCCATGAACACCATAAACATTCACAAACAACCCCCACCACACACCCCAACGACCGGAAAACAAAAAAAAAAAAATCATTGATATTGTAGAAGAATAGCCCATGTCCTTTGACATTTGCAGAGCCTAGACATTGTTGGTTCAAGAAACATGATGTCAAACAGGAAAATATAATTGCCAATTGACTAGAAGTAATGCACATTTCTGTCTTAGAATCCAATCATAAAATCCAGAATGAAAGGTAATGTAAGCTTGCATTCCATTGTTCATTATGTGAAGAGATGTCAAACCTAATATGAATTCCAGGAAGGAGATAGTGGATTGTCAAATTTCTCACAATGTGGGAAGGTAGAAGCAAATGCCCATTAATTAGTCTGGCTGTGTGGCAGAGAGAATTTCATTACAAACATAATTTTGATAAAATCTTCTACCAACGCCAATGTATCATGTAAAAAAATGTACATACTACATGTATGGAATTTGATGCCAGTGGGGCGATAGAGGAGGGAAATCCACTTCACTACATCGACATTTTTAAACCTCAATAAATTGACCTTGAAGTTCAAAATTTTGGGTCCATGCTGAGTAGAATATATATTCATCCTTTCAAACAGCCAAACTCAACTGATTGAAGTGATATATTACCGAGATATAGATCTTTCACATGTTGATTGCACAAGGCAAACTTTTCCTTGTTTAAACTCGGATGGATACCTGTCGCAAACCCAGTTTTCCATCCAGGAAATTTCTGTTGGTCTCTCGTGTTGATAGTGTAAATACATGGGGATTTTTCTGAACATCCCAATATAGCACAGGTGGGACATTTTGATAGCTCCTCGATTCTAGATAAAGAGAGCTGACAAAGACCATTGTTCAAGATCCCATACATTAAAGCCTCATCATCGTCGTTGCATGGATCTGGTGTCAAAGCAGCCAGGTCGGTCTCCAAATCTTCTGTCAACGGAATACCATTTAACTCCAACTCAAATCGCTTCTCAATTAAGCTTTCATCCAATTTATGCTTTGCTGCAAGTGTTCTGATGCATGATTTTTGTATGTATTCAAGCATCATGGATTTTACATCCTTGAAGTTGTGATGCTTAGAATACCATTTGAGCCATCGCTTAACTATTCCAGAAAACCAATGAACAATGAGTGTATCATCATGCAATATTAGGGCAGAAACATACCGGGGAAAGCCTTCGTCATTTACCAAACCATAACTCATCAGTTTCTTTTGGATATGGTAAATCGGTGCATCAATCTTGGCGATCATAGTTGGAGGCTTCTTGTCTGTACCAATATTAGATAGCAATTCCAGAGTAGATGATGTCTCAGAGGAAATATACTTTTTCGCGCACTTTTGAAATTTGTAGAATGACTCTCTCAATTCTTGTGGAACTGCTGGTTCAGCTATGTGCTTTGCCAGAACTGCTTTTACACTATTGTCAACTGTGGCACTCACATCTTGCAACCATATCTTGATTAGGACATTGAACCAGTGCTCTGTTTTCATACCCTCTTTACGATGATGAGAAATCTGATCCAACAACAGCTCGCTAAGTCCCAACTGTTTAATCTCTGATTCTTTGATCCTCTTCAGAGAGTAAGCTAACCATTTCTTTCCAATTCTAACCATACCAGTGTCCCATGCCTCTTTCTTTTGTGCAGCAAACAACTTAACCTTATCGTTCAATTTGTGCACAGCTCTCACTGCTCTAGTTTCATGAGGACTTGCACTGATAACCATGCCAACAAATTGGATCCCATGTGAACTAGCATCATTAACAGCATGTATATCATTGTGATCTATCATATTGATGTAGAGCGACTTTTTCATATAATCACGGATCTCCTTTCTCACATCCACGGCAATCTGTCTAGGACCGGATATAGCAACAACTATCTCATCCATGTATCTACATGCATGTAACCGTACACCTGGATCCATTTCTGATTCTACATTATTTCCTTTCATCTGTCTTCGAACCCATTGACGGAGTTTTGACTGTCCATCTCTTGTATCCTTAGAATCCATAGAAAGGCCTTCATATCTTATGAAGATCCTAAACAGCTCAGAGTCCAAGTTACCAAGATAAATATTCATCAATATAGGTGATAAAGCACCTTCCTGAGGAAGCCCCTGCCCCTTTGGATATCCACCGAACTCCAATCGAAGGACTTTGGTCTCAAACATGTGTTGGATAGTAGAAAACAATTTAGCATCTTCAATTTTTTCCTGCAAAAAGGAAATTAGATTGGACAGGATCATGTTGTCATCCTTCTTTTTCATGTGCAGAGTGAACCACCAATCTGACCTGCACATCTCCTGGGAGACGAATCTCAAAGCTGACATGGGGCCCCTTCCACTCCGACCACCATGAGAAACCCTCAAGAAAGATGGCCGATAAACAACTTCGAGGACAACTCGAATTGCTTCCTGGATCACTCGAAGCTTCAAGTTAGGAAGAACCAAGCCCTCACTTTTACTTCCTTTAACAGAAAAGGAAAAGGAATTCACTTTTACATTGAAATCCCCTCTTTTTAGCTGATCAGCTATCCTATCAAAGCATATTTCATCTCCTTTCATTCCCAAACTGATGTTGGAATTAAGTCTGATGATATCATATGAGTCCTTAAGAGTGCTTGCTTCCGCAATAACTTTCTCCCAGATATCACAAAACTTCCCATTGACACATTGCTCTTTGACTCGCTTCTTGATTCGCATTTCAAGAGCTCGTTTGAGTTCCATCCTAGTGCGAGGCTTTCTTTTATCTTCCGTGGTTTCATCGGGAAGACAAGCTAAGCTTTTTGCCAAGGATATTGATTGATGACCAGCTTGATTTGCATTGACTTTGATCCGAGCTTCTTGCATAGCACCCTGAAACTTAGAACCCCTTGGTTGTCCATGGGCACTGGTTTTATTCATTTGTTTTTCCAAATCATTGAATTCTCTAGGAATAGATGGCTTTCTATTAATTGGAGAAATGTTTTCCTCACTTAAGCAAGCTAAGCTTTCTGCAAAAGATACCCTTTCCTTCGCTGGTTTGGTAATTCCAACATCTTCAGTATCTGCATCTTGTAACGAATTAATCATCGAAAAGTGAAGATGGTCACGACATCTCCCTGTAAAAATCGAACGGGAACACCAAACATCACAACAGCAAGGTCATGGATTATTAGTACATAACAATAGCCAACCGACAAGTCAAAAATAAAATTGCTTATGATGATATCAAAGTCCATACCTGCACTACGCAGAAAGCACGGAATGCCAGCGGCATGTGCAATGCTCTTTCTGATGCTTCTATATGCTCTACCACCCACATACATAGTTGAAATTAGTTAAAAGACTAGCAAGCAAAGGACTTGGAATCACCAACCAAGAGTTACAATGCCATAATCATGCAAGTTGAGATAAATGAAGCATTCCATGTGGAAACAACTATTTCTCATACTTCCACATGAACTACCACCCCAACACATAGCAGAAATCACTTCAAAGACTATGCAAGCAACGGGCTTGAGATTACTAACCGATATTTACCATGCACTAACCATGAAAATCGAGATAACCGGAATATTATATGTAAGAACAACCATCTGGATTCAGACTCGTCTGCTTGTTGCTGGCACTGAAGGGTCTCACAGGCATTTCAACAAACACTTCGCGGGTACCGACAAGGAAAGACCATTCGAATTTCGAACTACCGATTGAGGGCAGTGGTCGGAGATGATTGAGAGAAAACGTCGGCGATTGTCAGTCTTTGGTCGGTAATTTGCAGTGACTCCTCTCGTGGAGACCGAAGAGCGCGGAGGTGCACAGATATAAGTCGCGGGAGTTCATGGTGCTTCCATCAGCATTTCCCTTTCTAAGGAAATGGTTATGAAAAAGTTTGGGGAACTATCTATCCGCCACCGCAAGTTTACCATAATCTCGACTCACGCATCCCTTCCTTAAATTTCAACATCGCTACCTTTTTTTTTGTTTACAAATTAAAATTGCTGCGTCTAGCAAAATCTTGATGATACGATCATAGTTGGTTTTTCCACTAAGTACCATTTGGAATTGTTTTTGAATATCAATGCAGCCCCCTAAACATTTGCCTCGACGACAGCAGCTGCTTAAATTGTGAACTTGTCGTTAGTTTGGTCTATTTATATATATGTTTTACAAAAGGTCGTGGGATCACTATTTTTTTTTTCTCGAACACTGTATCGTAGGGTAACTTCGTTTTTTTTTTTTTTAATTGTGACCCAAAATTTCATTTGAATAGATTAGGGAGAAATTTTCTGTCTCCCATAAATCTTCCGGGTACCAAAATTATCTCATGTTTATCATCCACCATGCATTTGATTTGGTATTGGCTAGAAGCAAGCAAATTAAGAATATGAGCGTTAGCTCGTCCAAATAAATGAAAGTCAAACGTGACGTTAGCGCACATTTGATCCATTGGGTTTTTTTTTTTTTTGTTCTTTGTGCCAACCCTCGGTGACATTGAAATTTCTTTTCAATCAATAGCTTACGACCCAATATACGTACAACTTGTGGAGGTGGGGGTGGATTAGAATGGTTGATAATTGTCACTCAATAAATTGAACTTAATGGTTGGCATTAGTCTTGTGAGCTTAAACCTGACAAGCTGTCAACATTAAACTTTCTTATTTGTATTCGAGTATATACAAGACTACACGCATATCAACACAACTAATATCAAAACTGAATTCCTTGCAACAGGAGGAAAACGTCGCCCTCGATGGCCACAAGATACCCCGCAAGGGGAAGACACTACCATTATTGCAAGTGCTTAGGCATTATCTTGCTCACGCTCTTCAGTCCAAACTATGCTACAAAAAGTAGGATTTACCCAAATACAGTACAGCATTGTTGAAGACGAGCAGGGAACCATGGGGAGAGGGTCCACATCTACTCAACTATTGGTTCCAATCATCTTCCAATCTTCGAAGATTAGCAATGATGTTCACCCTCAAGATTGGCAATGATGTTCTATCTCCGTTGTCTGAAAAGAGAGGAAGATGTGACCACAACCACGAGGGAATCCAGTGGGATAAATCAAAGGCATGAATCATGGGCAATGAATCACATACAATTGGCAGATCCGTATATCATGTGCTCAAAAGACCTTAGCTAAGGGGCTCAAATCTCGACGAGCTGAGATTGTTAAGAGATGCTGAACGTAAGACTTCCTTGGTGGAGGTGAGTAAATACAAATCCTAAAAATTTCCTTCAAAGGAGGCTGATGTTGGTAACCGTTTATTCACATACCTGTAGCTAATTGTCTGTGCACCCACGGTCGTGAACTCATCTCTCTGACGAGAAAGGTAGTAAAAAATATTGTGTAATAAGAGTTCTCATATAAAGTTATAAATTATCAGATGACAGTGCTACTTTATCATGCAATACATGGTAATGTTAAAGCAACATAGGATGACCGAAATCCACACCAGTTACCCACCAAGATATGGTTGAACAGTAAGGGCTCATGATTTTGACGGGAGAGATTCGAATTCGAGTCTCAACCTCTGCATTACATGGAGAAATGAGATAGCCAATTCCTCCCCTCAACTAACCCAAATGAGATTCTGAATCATCAAAAAAGAAATCCACACCAGTTTCTTGTGGCACTAGTTGACCAAAAGTGAATTCGGTGAAAGGTGACTTTCCCAGAGCGAACTCTGCTCCGTCCCAATTCCACATCCTTATACCAACTGCAATCTTAAAAGAAGCATGTAGAGATTATACTAAAAGGAATATTCTGAAATGTTTGATTGCTTGCAATAGACAAGAAAAAATAAGAATTTAATCAACCAGTCTCGCAAGCAAGTTGCAGTTGACGGTCTTTCGTATCCCATAGGGATATATAGGCATATAGGTTATGAGACGTGACTATCCATCTCAACCATTACAAGACGATTGACAATATGGGCTTTTTTCTAGTTACACGCTACATGTAGCATCCATTTTTAAGAACCAACCTCAACAGTACAACAGAAGGCCATTAAATCCAAGACCAATAATAGGTAGCATGCTACTAGTCATATGAGAGACCAAAAAAATAGAAGTCTCCATGAGAATCATACTCTCATTCCTGCATGCCTGCTGGCGGAATCATGCCTTCCTCATCTGCCAGGATCATGCCTTCCTCTTCGTCATCTGCCCCATTGGAGACTGAATGACGATTGATCATTTCACCATTAGGCCTGTGATGGAAGTCACCGGAAATCGGGGATCTGGTTTGCTCTTGGGTGGGCTCTTGAGCTGGTTCTCCCCACCCATTTTCCCTAGGAGAAGGCGACCGTGGCCCATCCTCTCTTGGAGTTGCTGAGTGATGATCATATGTAGGTTGATCGTCCGAAGGGGTAGGAGAGCGATCGTATCCAGAGGGCTTATCGTCCATTGGGATGGGAGAGCGATCGTATGAAGGAGGCCTGTCTTCCATTGGGGTGGGAGAGCGATTGTCATTAACTGGTGGAGAAGATTGCTGATTTTCCCGATGTGTGTGAGGCTGATAATTAGAATCAGTAGCCCTAGTATCTGCAGGTGATTGTCCCCTAGGAACTGCCCTTGCATCTTTAGGGGAAAAGTCCCTCTTCGGCGCCCCATCCACATGCCTGCGACCACGGCTGTGGCTTCGGCTGCGGCTGCGGCTTCTCCTTGCTGGGCTGTGGCCTCGGCCTCTGCTTCTGCTTCGGCTGCGGCGCACTGCTCCTTTGTGACCACGGCTGTGGCTGCGGCTTCTCCGTGCTGGGCTGCGGCTTCTCCTGGCTGGGCTGCGCCCACGGTCTCTGCTTCTGCTTCGGCTGCGGTGGGCTGCTCCTTGGCGACCATGACTGCGGCTACGGCTTCTCCGAAGAGGGCTGCGGACATGGTCTCTGCTTCTGCTCTGGCTCCGGCTGTGTCTACTGCCAATTCCACCATGACCCCTACTTGTAATTGGGCTGCGACTGCGACCACGACCCACGTCTCTATCTCTATCCCTGGTACTCTTGGTATCACGACCTGTCCGTGCATCACCCTTGTCCCGATCATACCTGAAAGACAAAAATAGGGGATGAAAAGGTCAAAAATTCTTGCTATGTTTTCAATATTCCACAATGATTGGAAAGAACATGGAGGGTAAAAATAACCTGTCACGGTCACCCCCACGACCACCACGATCACCATCTGGCATCCCACGTTCACCCCATCCACCAAAATTAGAGTCAACTCTACTATCACGGGATCGTCCACCATCACGGCCACCAGAACTAGAAGCCCAACGGCGGAATTTTCCACGCCCACCACCACGAGAAGACATACCTCGTAACTCTCTAGGAACCCTCTGGCCCGCCCCCTCCAGAACCTTAATAAGATCAGAAGCATGCTTTGAGTCCTGTTCAGAGAAGAACGTGTATGACATTCCAGTCGCACCAGCTCTTCCAGTTCTCCCTATCCTGTGAACATAATCTTCAATGCCAGTTGGGAAATCATAGTTGATAACCACCCTGCATCAGGACATTTCAAAATTTTAATAAAGCCATCATTGATCTGAGATGAAGGTCTAAACTGCTTCATGCACATAATCATTCATAACAGTAACTCCATGGTCAAATAGACAACCAGAGAAGCAGCTACTTGCTCGTAATCAGAAAAAGATTACAAGGATCTTGTATTGCGTAAAATCATCAGTGCATTACCTGACATCCTTGATGTCTAAGCCTCGGGCAGCAACATCAGTTGCTACAAGGATTGGAGATCTCCCGGTGCGGAATTGGCCCAAAACATAATCTCTTTCATTCTGAGATTTATCCCCGTGAATGGCAGAGGCTCCAAATTGGCGAGTCAGGCTCCGAGCCAGCTGATCGCACATCCTCTTCGTAGAACAGAATATCAAGACTTTTGAACCTGGTTCTTGAGACCGCAAGATTTGTTCCAGCCGCCTCTGTTTCTCAATAGGAGTGATCACCTCCACATACTGCAATAATTTTTAACATATGTATGAATACAAATTCCTGATAATAAGAAAAAAGATCCTCATAAACATCAAATCTTCACCAAACCTGAGTGATAGCTTTATTAGCAACAAGCTCATCGATGCTTCCAATGTTAACCTGAATTGGTTTAACCAGTAAATCAGCAGCAATTTTGCGTACTTCCTTTGGCCATGTTGCCGTAAACATTAACGTCTGACGACGTGGTGGAATCTCTTTCACAATCTTCCAGATCTGTGGCTCAAATCCCATGTCCAACATGCGATCTGCTTCATCAAGCACAAGATATGACACCTGTTTAAGGCTTATCCGCCGCATCTCCAAAATGTCATTTAAGCGCCCAGGTGTAGCAACTACAACATCAACTCCTCTGTCTATATCTCTTAGTTGAGGTCCCTTAGGTGCACCTCCATACAAACACTTAAGAAGAACAAAAAAAATGCAAATATGTCAATAAGAAAGCAGCTCCAAATATACCTACTAGAAAAAAAAGAAATCCTCAAAATATAAATTACAAGGAAAAGAAATGATATAATTAAGTCATTTCCCTTAGGCTTCATAGGACTAACTTCCAAAATCAAAGCATTGACATGGTTGCTATATGCATTAATGAAGATGTAAAATTGAAGCAGCATACAATACTAAACAATAACAAAAGCTGTAGTTTAGGGACCAACCGTGGAAGATATTCTTGATGATCTCCCAAATTTCAAAGCTTCATCTAGTATTTGAGTTGCCAGTTCCCTTGTAGGAGCTAGAACCAGAACAGTTGGGCCCACCTTAGGATTATTGCGGAGACGGTTTAGATGCATAAAGCCTGGTAAAAGATATCCTAGAGTTTTCCCAGAACCTGTCTTTGCAATTGCTACAACATCACGGCTTTGCATTGCAATTGGCCATGCTTGTGCTTGAATTGGCGTAGGCTCTGCAAATCCCGCATGATGTACCTGTAAAAAGAAAGGTATCAACCTTGATAATATAATTCAAGATCTGCCATTTTCATTTATTTTGATATAGACCAGAGGCTTTAAGCCAACGCCAGAAGAAGCATCCCCCTCGACCAAGGTCACTGCTTGCAGATGCAAGCAATCTGCAATATAAAGGAGGAGGAAGAATCATCTTCTGTTCAGACCAGGGGCAGAATGAACCAGACACCGGAGAATCCCCAGCCACAAACAGAAACAGGAGAGATCTTCCAAGATTGAGGAGCTGCCGTTGACATTTCTTTTGCAAATAGACCAAGAGGCTTAAGCCAACGCCAGAAGAAGTGCCTCCCCTTGATCTCGATAACTGCTTGCAGATGCAAGCAATTTGCAAGCTGAAGCAGGAGAAAGGGCCAAGTTCAGTTCAGGCTAAGGCAGGCGGAACCAAACATCATGGCAGCCCCAGCCACAAACAGATAAATGGGAAAGCCCTTTCAAAATTGGTCCACCATGGAAAAGGGCGTTCTCCAACTAACGGCATGACCCCCAAAAAGGAGGTTCAACATGGCACAGCGTACGACATTAGCTCCTCCCTGGAGCAAATATCGCACCTGCGACAAAAGTAGAGGACGGGAAAAACAACATGAGACTGGTTAAACCTGCACCTCCAGTAAAGGCAGAAATAGCTTAAAAACCAACTTCCTTGACCTATCACTCCAATGACTCAAAGATTCCATATAGTGAAAAAGATATGCCTCCATCAGAAATGTGTAGCACAAGATACCTACCTCTCTCATTATCTCTGGGGGGAACCCTGCAGATTCGAAGGTCATAAATGGAGCTGGAATATCATCTCCCTGACAAAACCACAGCCAAAGGTTATCTCTCACTTGAGAAAAAAGAAAACTTTATAGTGGAAAATACAACTTGATAGATATAAATGATTCAATAATTTCTATTATTACAGCAAATTGATTAATACATTGCCTTAAAATGCCAAAATGGTAACACAATATGAGATTTATCCCACAACTAATTTGACACAAACTCTGATTTATCCCACAATTTTTAGAATATTAGAAAAACAAAAAAGAAAAAACAGAAACAAAGCTACACAGATCATCATTGCCATCATCATTCTTTTTACCTATGCAATGAGAATTAACTATTTTGGGAACAAATATGATACAAGTCTACCCACAGGACCAGATGTGAGGGAAGATGTAACATAAGGAGGTGACAAACATAGGCTAATAGATCTCAACGGTGACATCAAACTAAATTAACAAGAAACTCAAAATATAATTAGCAAAAATGTGCAGGTAACAGAAACAAAGAATGGATTAAAAAGGGTGAAGCCATGTCTACACTGCTAGCAAGCATCTTTATGAAAAAAACAAGATACATACCAAAACAGTGATCTCATGCTGACGCCTATATGCCTCTGTGGATAGACCACTCGATGATCTACCATGCCCACCACTGACAACACCATTTGGCTGACTCTGAGAGTGCAAACCACTGCTACCTCTTTGATGATGCTGAAAGGTAATAAGGTATAACACCATCAGAGGAACAGTGAAAAATAACTGAACATGTGATGCATGAAAAATACCAATGGTTTGAGGAAGAGATGAATTGTTCCTATGGCATTAGACCATAGAATGAAAGTTTGACGTGGAACTTTCCAGAAAGCAAGTACCAGGATCTACATATTTATTAGTAATTTTTAAGCTTGAAAATCCACTTACATCACCAAGTAAAAGCAAAATACAGCAACTTAGGTCAGTTGATCTATCAGTGTATAACAACAACAAGATCATAAGATGCATCAAAGATTCATACAACTCCACTTCAGTGAAACATTATTAATCTTTACACTCTGTAAAATGTTTGTTCTGAAACTAGGAAGATCTTTCGTCTGCATGTTGTCACAGCAAGTAAAGCATTGCTCTTCCAATACCATATGTTGATTAAGAAATCAAAAATATAAGAAAAGTGTAAATTCATATGAACTGCAGGGCAGTTCAGGTCATATAAGTAGAAATTGATGTCAAACTAAACCATAGAGACAATTATACACATTGGAGTGAAGGGTAGGTATGTTTCTGATAGCATGATTATGTATTTGCTCAAGTTCATTTCTGACAGAATAATTACATATTGGCAAAACTAGACCTTAATCAAGTGGAAAGGTGCATGTGAAGTTGTGACCAAGTCACATACTACAGAACGTATTGCGTATCGAAGATCCTTAGAGAAGCAAGGAACGGGAATCAGTCACAAAAGAGGACAGGAAAATCTTTAAAACCTACATGATGACTCCTTGATCCCGTATCCCGAACACCATCCTCTCTCAAATCCCTGTACTGGCCATGCCGAGATGCCCCAGAGGAATGCTGAGCATGGACAGAAGAGCTAACAGGCATCATGTTCGACTTCAGGGGTGGTGGTGGTGGCAGTTGCTCTGTAGACTGCTTCACCACGGGCCTCTCATACTGAGTAACATTTGTCTCCGGGTTCCAAAAATAAAGATAACCAGTTTTCCCATCAATGAGTCCCTTCCATGGCTTTGGAAGTGTTGGGTCTTCAGGAGCATATCTTGGACCATTTGATGAAGCCGACATCTCGATCTGCCAATTGAAGCAAAAGGGTTAACAGCATCCTTTACTGTCAATGAATGGCACAAGTTTAACGATAAAAGCACATATAAAAAGAGCAAAAGCAATCTTTTTTCTACTCAAAACCGCTTAGAAGAAATCTGCAACAGTTCTAACAAATAAAACCAGATAGGTGATCCTACAAGAAAACTGAGAAAAACCAAATTGACCACTTCGACACAGTAAATGACCAAGGAATCATTTGCCGCCACTAAAGGATCAAATTACAAACTATACTAATACCACCTGCAATTAGCAAAGAGCAGCTTGTTCCTACTCGAGGCTCTAACAAACGCACTACAGCTCCAATAATTAGCACTTTGTGCACTCGCAACCATCTTTGATTGAGAGAAAGCACTTTGAGAAATTCAAATACAAATCAAAACAGCAAAGTTCGTATTTTTAACAAAGAGGAAATAATCAGCACTCGCAACCATCTGCAACAAATTTACCAGGGTTCCAACAAACCAAGCAGCATACAGAATTGGATTGAGGGCAATCCATATTCTCCCGAAATTCACCAAATTACAACATAAAATCAGCAAAAAAAAATGGAGGGGTCTCTGTAACAAACCCAAACGCATACCTCCACTGACGCATGGAATTTAGGCATAAAAAAGTTGCAGCTTTTACGCAACGACGATTAACTTTACAATCACCCGCGGAAGGCTGATATTTTTCTACTTCGTTTCCCAATTCCCAGCCAATCAACCACACACCGGAAGCAACCGTGGGAGTCCACGCATCAAAAAGAGGGATTTCAAGCAGAGGCCCTAGGAATCGACGGATCTAGGGTTCGAGGAGAGGGGAAGATCGCAAAAGATTCTACCTTTCTCGGGGTCCGCTGGGGTAGAGGTGCTGCCGAGCGGGAGAAACCCTAACCCTAGTGGAGAGTGTTGGGGTAGAGGGAGCGCGTGAGGACACCTTCCCGCTGTGAACGGCGAGGCTTTGGCGTTCGGAAGAAGGATGAGAAGGGGAGAGGATGGGTATTTATTGTGGGGGTTTGGGGTTGCAGTGGGCTGCTTTTGGTCCTCCTCAACTACTTTTGCAAACCATGGTCAAGAAGGGACGGCTCAGGAGGGTTTGGCGATTTGGGCATTAACTTAGTAGTTCGTTTGACCTTTAGTCTATCCATGAACATGTGCGTTCGATTATAGTATTAAGATATTGAGTTTATTTAAAAAAAAAAAAAACTCGTAAGAAAGCAAAAATTTTATATAAATCTACGTGTTATCATCTATTTCAAGTAGATGATTGAGATTAATGTTAAGTATCACTTTCTTTTTATTTATTATCATTGTCTCATTCTCACATTTTTAAAACATTCTCATATTTTTCAAATAGCTTATTAGATGTTTCCTTTTATAGCTTCTTAACTCCTATACTGTCTTGAATAATTAGTTACATTTGTTGCACCAATACTCTTTACAATTCTTGCTAAATTCCACCTGTCTTAACTTAGTAACAATGGTTCTTTCTCCTTTTGAGCTCCTCTTTGTTCTATGAGTTGTCATGTAGCTACGCAAGGCTTGATGGTTGTTACATGCCTTGTCACACTAGTTGCACATGAAGTTTTTCTCTCTACCTTTGAAATCATCAACACCTTTGGATGCACTTAAGTTCTCCTTCGTAACTTCTTCCACTTGAATTGCTTCTTCTGTCTTTGGTGGTTCTAGCCATCATCTATTCTTAAGGTATAACAACATCGAGCTTGTAAGCGTTATCAACTCTCCTTTGTCAAATGATAAGATATTGTTAGTAATGATTTCATTTCGCCTGCTTATTTGGCTCGTGCATTGTTATTTCTTATTGTAGGGCTCAATTGTTACAACCCGATCCCAGATCCCTGCAGGACCCGAGATTGGCTTACCTCAACTAATCTCAAGATCAAGTCGTCCAACGAGAAATAACCCAAAAGTAGAAAATATACTACAACCACACATGCAATATAACTAAGCAAAAATAATAAAATGTAGTAATGGAAAACAGAATGAGAAGTCTCAAAAATATTACATGACACAAGCGGAAGAGTACTACAACATACATAATCATCACAATTACAACAGAGGAAAATATAACATGAATAAAAACAACTAATACATACTAAAGTACTCACTACTAAAAAAGCGCTCTGAAACAGAAAAGGAAACCCAACACCCTCGGCAGCCGGTGGCGCTGGCTACTCAACTCTTTGACCTGAACATGGTTATACAATCCATAGTCAGCTAACACTGAGTAGAGCGGTGGTTAAGTCATTTATATGTAATTTAACTTAAAGAAATAAGCAAGTAACTAATCATTGATTTTCATTTATCTCAACTATGTATTTCTATTTCGGTTATTCTAAAAAGGATCCACAACATTTCTTAATCCTCTTGTTCCTTGAAGGAACAATCTTGATTGCAGTTTATTCTGTGATGCAGGATGTACACGTAGCACTCTCCTAGTCGGGAGAGCCCACATGGTAGTCCTACACCTGGTCTACCACCCTGAGGTCACGGTCGCAACGTAGCGGTGACTACAGCACGCGCGATAAAAGCATGGGTAGCTACCCCTCACTGGCACGCGATCAGTCGTTTCCGCTAGCAGGTACGCCCAAACGTACAGCACATAACAGAACAGGGGTCTCGCCCCTCAACAGTTTGAACACAATCGCCCAACTATCCCGGTTTGCCTAGAGGGCCTAACAAGAGTCGGTGTAAGGTGTCCAGTCCTGACCTCAGGCCCCATGGGGCGGCTGGCTCCCCCTACACTAAGTAGCCCACCTCGGTACCACGTACGCGAGGGTCAAACATGAGTCGACGTAGAGTGGCCAAACCCACCCCGGGTCTTAACCCAAGGGGCGATAAGCTCCCCTCTACTCTAAAGAGATAGTTGCTCTCCTCGGTACACGAGGGCCAGCTCACTTCCCTTAACCAAGTTCCAACGGTCGCCCACAGGTAACGTGTTCCAAAACCATCAAGTTTTCCGTACTACAGTATTCTTCATTTCTTCCTAAATTCCTTGTAGGGTTCGTACATAGACTTTCTTATTTCCATATTTGATGCGTAACAGGAAGCTCAAGATTCCACAATCAATTATTCAGTACCAGCATGTATTACAGGTAATACTGAAAGCTCATGATTTATCACAGTAACTCATTCATTTATTTGCTACGCATGCATTTCTTCCAGCCCTAGTGCTCATTTCACAACCTAGGGTTCATTCAAATATTTCTAAAGTAATATGTATTCATCTCTTTCATCCTTAGTATTCATTTCACAACCTAAGGTTCAATCAAATATTTCTAAGGCATGTAATTTAATTATTAATTCTGGAATTAGAGAGAAAACCACTCTATCTGGATACACGGGTGGAATGAGAGCTCGGATCGTAGATTCTGTCATCTCCGCGGGCCGCGTGTACTCAATTGGCTGGAGACCTATAAAATTGACCAACCACATCAAACGAGTTCAAAACTATATACAAGTGACACTAACACGTAGAGAAACCCGAACGGAAACCAATGATACTTCGTTTGCGCAAAATCGACTCCACTTGAGCCCTAAATGGGTCAAAAACAAGCATACTGACTAAAATCAGACGTCTGGGACTAGACCCAAACATCTTAAATGATCTTAGAACCTCACCTTACTTCCCTGCGGCTTCCTCAGATATCCGAACCCCTCTGCAACCATCTGAGGGTGATCCTAGACATCTAACGCTCCCTCCGGTCGTCTGGGAGTGTAGTCAAACGTCTGGCACTGTCTCCAAACGTCCTAGAACACCTCAAAAGGGCGCGCCACGCGCCTTTCCCACGTCCTATACCTACGCATGTGCGCGATTTTAAAAACGCGACACGTAAAAAGGTGTACGTGCATGCGGCGCGTATGCAGGACATACCTCGGCACTCTGCGTGCTGTCAAACGTCCGAAGCCAGCTCCGGATGTCCCGAGGATCCTCCAGACGTCTAGATGGAGTTTCAGACATCTGATACTGTGGAAAATGGTTTCGCAGTATCCCCTTGCGAGCTTTCTCCTCGCGCTCTCCTTCGCCTGCAAACATCGCAGCAACACCTCCTGCGGCTGCAAGAGGTCGCACCTCCTCTCTCGAGCTCCTCGCACCTCCGACTCTTCTCCCAAGCTCCTCCAGCCACACCTCCTCTCCACTCGCCCTCTCCCTCGTCCATGCTCTCCCTCTCCTTCACGTCCTCACTCACCCTCTCTCTCATGCTCCTCCATCTCAAGCTCCCCTCCTTCCTCCCTACTCGAGCTGCAAGGGGGACGAGGAAGGGAAAGAGGCTGCCGACTGGGTGGTGGAGGACGGGGGTGGAGGTGGTGATGGTGAGGGCGGTGGAGATGGAAAGGAAATGGAGACGGTGGAGGGGTTTTTAAAGAGAGAAGGGTATGGGTTGTGTGCGTGGGTGGGTGCGTTGTGTGGGAGGAGAGAGGGAGAAAATTTGTGAGATTTCCCCCCACAAAATCTTTCTATTCCTGCAAGGCCCACACACCTAAACCCAGGGGGTTTAAAAATTACGCTCACACCCCTATCCTTCTGGAAAAACTATGAACGACCCTTGGGAGGGTTATTTCATCAACCATTCCTCTACGTGAACTTTCTGGGTGCACCCTTATGTGACCATGCAAGGCTTTTTTTGATAGGAAGGTCCTTGGGCATATGGGCCACTTGTCCTCCTTGTTTGCCCATCTCTCCTCCATAGAAGGGGCTTTCATTCCATGTTCATTTTCTGGAAGAATCTCACCTTCTTCAAGTTCTTCCTCTAGACATATTATTCAAGGTGACATCTGTATTACGCTTGGCTTTGCTTCTTTTGCCATAGGATATGTGGAGGATCCATCAGATTGACGGTAGGGAATGTTCAACAAGAGGTTAGACAACTCTTTTAGCTTGATGGTTATCTTTGATAGAGAGGAATCATTATACAAAGAGTCCATGACAATAGACGATGGCTACGGTGACAATGGAGGGACTGCAAACATGCCTTCTAATTGCTTAATAGATTTCACTACAAACATATTCAAGTCGGACATGATGAGTGAGAGAAGAAGCTTGAAGTAGTACATGTTGAAATATATGCATATATGAAATAAATAAGTAAAATCATATATATTTTTATTAATTTTGCATAAATAAAAAATATTAAATTAAGTTAAACACGATATAGCAAGATCCATAATAAAA
The DNA here is from genome assembly GCA_037157565.1 of Thalassia testudinum. NCBI lineage: Eukaryota > Viridiplantae > Streptophyta > Magnoliopsida > Alismatales > Hydrocharitaceae > Thalassia > Thalassia testudinum. The sequence goes on from JAZHRO010000030.1 coordinate 45,156,467, forward strand.
TAAAGAGCAAATAGTATGCAATAGCACAAATAAACAGAACAAAAATAGATTAGATATTACTCTAATCAAAGCACCCATGAAGAACTTCCCTTAGAGAAGTCATCATCTCCCACAATACCAATGTATCGGGATCTAACAAACTCTTCCCATGATAGAACGATCAACCTCCAAGATTTGACATACTCTGAGCTTTAACGTCATCGAAAATCACCAAAAGAACAAAGCTGAGGCAATTTGATCGATCAATTTGGTTGATCGAAAAAATTCCAGACTAATCGACCAATCTAATTGGTTGATCAATTAATCAACTCTTGTGGATCACTCTAAAACACCTTACACAAAATTGACAAATTTGATTGGAGATTAATCTATCAATCTTACGTTAAACGAATGCACCTAGAGAAAGAGAGATGAGAACATGAGAGAGGGAGGGAGTGTGAAGAGTTTCTCTATTCTGGTTGTGTCAAATGAGAGCTCCCCCATAGCCTTTATATAGAGCCCATAACTCAGGACAGAGCAGGGTGCGTATGCGTGTATGATTCTCAGCCCTACCTCTTGCTTTTTATTACACAATTCATGAGAAGCATAAACCTTTTACACCTGCCAAAGGGTTGTCTACTTACAATATGCGACTAAAAATCTTTACCAAATCTCATTTATTTCAACATGAATTCCCTATATTATTATATATCAATTACTTCCCCATTGATGAAATTAGGCTCCCCAAACCAACATTCCCCCACAAATTCATCGTTGAACCTAACAATAAATTCCTCAACTACCACACTTTGCTTTCAATAAAGGTACATTCCGATTTAAACCTTTACCTAAGTCATCCACTTTCACCACCATAAGAATAAAGTGAAACTAGTTTTAAACTTTAGACCTTGATGTAAGGTGTATAATGGTGATAGTAAAGTGAAGTTCTCGATGATAATTTTCAAGGTTTGTGCTCTTAAGGGCCATGCACCCTGTCATAGTTTGTGAGTGTATCGTTATAGACCCTATTCCCTTAACTGTGGCCCACAGTAACACTCACATGGGTGGCGTTCTCTAAGGATACACTACTCACATCCTACTATAGAAGGCTTGAACCCATTCAAAGCCTTTGTTCTTCCTAAGTTTGTAGCTTAAGGCACTCAAGCTTCCATGGATTGGACCCAGATGCAAAAGCATATCTGACAATGAGTACTAACCAGTTCCCCATATAGTTTGTTATTACCACATTTAACCTACTTTGTAGGATCTCCACTTAAGTTGGGTTGCTACTGCAGGTGAACTCCCAATGAGTCTCAGCCTCATCCCAAGCCTAAACTTAAAGCCTAAAGATCTATCAAGTGCTTTAGTAAATGGATCTATTATGTTATCCTTGGATCCTATAAATTGTATATCAATCACACCTTGAGACACCAAATCCCTTACAGACTTTAGTTTAATTTGGATATATTTCCTTATTTTCTGATTTAACTTTGAACTCTTAATCTTTGCTATTGCAATCATGCTATCACAATGCAAAAACATCACAAGAATTGGCTGATGGCCCTATGGATCTAATGACTATACTAAAGGGGAGGGGTGAATAGTATAGATGACAAGTTAAAGGATATAAGTAAGAAAAATTCAAACCACAAATAAAAAATCACAAGTGCACCTCAATTTATAGTAGAAACCCCTTCGGGTGAAAACCACTACCTTTGCTTCCCAGCTTAGGATTTTTCCGACTAGGCGAAGCTAGTCAATTCACTAAAATTTCATATCACTTGAATAAGAGTGACACAACTTCTTACAATAACCCTTCTCTTAAACACCTGTAGAGAAGCACAATAATGGGTCTCTCAAAATAACTTGGGACCTAAATCAAACCAGCAAAAAAATATAAAATATAACTTAATCCTAAGGAATCTCAAATATGAAAGAAATCAAACAGAGATTTTTCGTAGAGGCTTTTGAGCGGAGTGCTTTGAAAGGCATGGAAGGAGCGTAGAAGCACTTTTTCAAAGAGATTTTACTTTACGTTGTATGTTAAAAATGGCTGTGAAGGTCCTCCATTTATACTAGAAATTCAGCATGATTTAGAAGTTATTCAAATGCAGTTGGTCGATCAAAATTAATTTGTTAGTTGATCAAAAAGTATTTTGGTCAATTAATTTGTCAATTCCAAACTTCCTAATTTAATGAACTTTGATCAATTAAATAAAGGTATTAGTCAATCAATATTGTTTGGTCGATCATTTTATAAAATTAGTTGATCAAGAAGTACTAAACTATGGTTTTTATGATTATTCATGATTTACGAGAAAACATTTGAGGTTCTATACAAAAGTTCTAAACTCAAGAAAATGAAAATACATAAAGAGACTCCAAAGATAGCTCTTTTTCTTTCCATGAGTTATGATAGAGTCCTGAAAGATTAGTTGACATATAATATATTTTTGGTATATCAAAACTAAGGTATCAACATCAGCTTACCCACCATAAGGATTTCTGAAAGAAGTCTCTTCAGTCATTCAACCTAAATTTCAGTGGTATTCAAAGCACAAAGCTCATCCTCAAAGGTAGATCGGGTTAAAATGGTCTATTTTGCAAACATCTAGGAAACTACACTACATCCAAGGCTAAAGACATACCTTGTAACACTATTGCTTCTGGAATCCTTCATTTGACCTATCCACTTTGAATCACCATATCCTTTTAAAATCAAAGAATATTTTCTATAATGCAAACTAAGGAACATAGTTCCCTTTAAGTACCTAAGTATTCGGTCCAAGGCATCCCAATGAGTATGGTTAGGACAGCTTGTGTATCTACTCAACTTAGACATGGAAAAAGAAATATTTGGTCTAGTGCAGTTAGTCAAATACATTAAACTTCATATAATCTGTGAATATCTAAGTTGTGAAATGAGCATTCCACTTTTATTCTTATAGAGAGTTTTTCATGAATCATAAAGAGTGCTTACAGCCTTGCAATCTTGATAACCAAATTTCTCAAGAACCTTCTCAACATAATGAGATTGAGATGTAGCTATCTCCTGCAATGATCGAATCAATTTGAGGTCCAAGATTACATTTGCAGTAGGACAATACATATATCACCCATAACCATAAATTAGACACACTTGTCTGGCTCATGACCCATAAAGCCAAAAGACTAGATAGCCTTATCAAACCTTTCATGCCATTGTTTGGGAGCTTGCTTCAAACCATAAAGAGAATTAACAAACTTGCAAACATTTCTCTCATTACCAATAGCTACAAATCCCTCAAGCTAATCCATATAATTCTCCTTCTCAAGATAGCCATGCAGACAGACAATCTTCACCATTTGATGGATAATGAGATCATAAATGGAAGTCAATGCAATAAGCATTCAAACAGTAGTTATCTTAGTTACCGAAGAATAGGTATCGAAATAATTGATTCCTTTGGTCTGCTTAAACCCTTAACTTTAAGTCTGACTTTGTATTTTTCAATAAATCCATCAAGACTGAGTTTACTTTTAGACATCCACTTGCACCCAAAAGTAGAATACCCTGAAGGTAATCAACCAACTCCTAAGTGCTATTAAAGATGATTGAGTCCATCTCATTCTCAATGGCATGTTTCCAATGCTTAGCTTCGGAAGGTGCCATGGCATCACGATAAGTGGAGGGATTGCCCTCAATTTAGTAAGTAATAAAAGTACTTCCCAAATCCTTGACAATTCTTGGTCGTTTACTTCTCCTGAGCTTAAAATCCTCAACTGCATTGGGTTTAGAATGGAAAGAGCTAGTCTCACATTAGACATCCTTTCCACTTGATCAGGAATGAAACCGGATGTGATGGCTAGATTATCTGCAGTCACATTTTGAGGTAATTCGATCTTCATATGAAAAACATCCTAAAAAAAGATAGCATCATGAAATTCAATAATAGTGTTGACATATATGCCTAAAATCTTAAATTTTATAACAAAAAATCTATAGGTATAGATGTTAACATAATCCAAATAAACCGTGTCAATTGTCTTAACTTCAAGCTTTTTCCTCTTGTATTCGAGGATAACTACTTTTGTAAGGCAGCCCACGCTTTGAGGTATTTTAGACTTGATTTTCTATTTTTCTAAATCTCAAATGGACTACTTTCCTTATGCTTAAGGGAAACATATTCAGAATATGGCATGCAGCATTCAAAGCTTTTCCCCACATGTAAAAGGTAATCCTCAGCTTTGCTGATCGTTGACCATCCTCAGTTTTGCAAATATCCGTGTGTATTAAATCTCAAACCTCAATATCTCTAGTGATAAAGTGAAAAGGTTTTCTAGTTTGTTTAACATGCACACATCTCGCATTTCATAGTTTTATCTATGGTGTGTTCGTGAATCATATTTAATTTCATCATTCTTTTCAATGAATTAAAATTCACATGACCCAATCTACCATGTCATATATCACATGATTCAGTATTACTGTAAATAGATTGAATCGAATAAAAACTATCATTTGAAGCATTTTAAGACAATACATTGACATTATCACTCTAAATAATAAACCAAAATCTATTGAATACCTCTTTTCATAAAATGTTCCATTTCTCAATATAATAACTTTATTATATTTAAAGTTTAACTCCAAACCCTCTCTAGCCAATAAAGAACTAGCAAGAACATTTTTCTTCACAGCAAGAATGTGTAGCACCCTACACAATGTCCAAACTGACCTCCAAGAAAACCATAAGTTCACACGTTTGAATCCTAGCACATTAGTTGCAAAGTCGATCCCCATATTCACAATCCCACCACAGCCACTGATGATGTGCAGCTTATCATAGCTAAAATGCCCAAGTTAAGCTAGAAATTAGGTTAAACACTACATAATTAATACAAGAAATGAGTTAAGTACGAGAATTAACGGAAATGACCTAAAACAGCAAATCAACGTTAAAAACATATAATAGGTCACAAAATAAGATATTCTATTCAAAAATGTAAAATGATGATCCAATTATGAATTGAACACATATTTTGGTTCAAAAAATCAAATTGAAGGTGAATCATATTTTTAAATGTTCAATTGTTCTTCAATAAAAATTTGGTAGCATCTGGACATTACTAGGACCTTGCATTTAGAGTTTACATTCAAGTCCTTAGTACATTAAAATTTCTTAAGCTAAAAACATCCAAGGACTCCTTTGTAAGTCATCAGGGACTTGTTGGTAAGACCTCAGGACCATCTGGTTATTATTCTCATCATTAATGGGTCTTGCTACAAATTTCTTACTACTTCACACCTTAAGGGCTTCCAGGCAATTTTTCCAATACATCTGATAGCCGCAGACCTCTTTGGGTGCACTATAGCTGCGAAGAACTCGCGCTACAGCCACCGTCGATTCTCTACTCCTCAGATCCAAGGGTCAATTTTGATCGAAGCTTCGCACACTCTTACGCGTAGAATCACCCCTCACCTCAGATCCCATCTAACGGTGGGAATTTGATTTAGACCTTCCCACCCTCCTCTTAGCCAGTCACCATTGTTTGCCCTTATCGCGCCTAAATCCACCATGACAGTGATCTAATTAGCTCACGTGCCTACTTAAACACTCCTTTGAGCTCGCGTGTGGAGGATCGACTCCCTTCTACACCTCTCGAGTTGATCACCTTTGTCCACTCCAGTTCTCCTCCTCGCACGGCCCTATTCCACTATTTTGGCAGTGGAACCCATTTTCCTTTGATCTTCCTTGCCGCTAAGGACCACATAGCACCCTTGGGCGACCCAGAGCTTCTCTAGTAGGCTTTCACTCTGTTGGAGCTTCTTCCTCCATTTCTTCCTTCTTAGCTGCCGGCTTTGGATCCTCAGGTCCCGTTCTTCCCTTTAGACTAGGATTTCAATGCTTTTTAGAGTAGTTTAGATTAGTAATTAGTGTACAGTAGCTTAGTTAGGAGTAGATCAGACTAGGTAATATTTCACTCACCCACCTCCTCTGATCAATTTAGTTCAAAGGAGACAAATTCACCCATTCATTATGTTCATTTAATCTCCCTCTTCATCTCACCATCACATTCATTGATCTCCCTCTATGTTTTAATCTCAAATCATCCCATTCACTAGAGTTGTTCTAGATCTGAAGCTTCTTATCTCTCAGATCTAGAATACACTCGAATTTCACAAGGGAGGACCTCCCATTCAGCTCATCTGAACACAAAGGTCCTCCATGCGTGCTGAATTGCATTGATTTAGTTGTTTTACTCTGATTTGGTTTAAGGACTGATAAACACCAGTTTATCATCATCTTTAATATCCATTCACATCTAGTTCCTAAGGTTTTGTCAATTGCATTGCATTATCTCACTGCATTTAGCATGCATTTGCATTTAAGGTTTAGAGCATGCATTAGCATTTATTTTACATTATCTTATGTAGTTACCATTTGATTGCGAGGGATGAATGCTTTGAAAATCATAAAAGCCCTGACAGTATGGAAGGCATAAGGAACAAGTGTGAAGACAGCTTGGGAAAGCTCCTTCCAGCTCCTCCTCTACTTAGCTAAGGTACTAGCTAGCTTAGCTAGCTCCTCCACTACTCCAACTCCTACCATACTCCCTTTCCACCTTATTGGCCATCCACCTACATTAAAACCACTAACCATTGGCACCTAAAATGCACTCCTTGGCACCCTTTTACATGGAACCAAAGAAGCTTCCTAACCACCCTCCTTGGCACTCTTTCACTTGGCACCAAGGAAGCTTCCTAACCACCATCCATACTAGCCTATAAAAAGACCCCCCATCCTACCATTCAAACCATCCTTGGCAAGTGTTTAAGCGATTTCATCAAGATTTAGGAAAATGCGTTGTAGTATAGGACAAAAATCACTCAAATCACTTAAATTTATAACTTGAAAAGTATGAGGTTGTTCACTAGGAGCAATTTAGAAGCAATTCATCTTCACAAATCACAATTCTAAGCAAGATATAAGCAATTATAACCAGAAGAGTGATCAAGAATGATATATAAATAAAACCAAGTAGTAATGTGTAAAAAGATTTGGGTTAAAATGGTGATTTAAATTACCAATTTAACCCTAGAATATTAAGCTCAATTAAGTCAAATATTTGCACAGTATCCCTCAACCAAGTATCAAATTTATCCACAGTAACTTAAAACCAATGCAGTAGTAGAGATCAGATGTTGGTATAAGGCCTCAGATGCCTTAAGTTGCCTCAGCAAGCACAACACCTAAGGACACAAAGGCATGAAGCCTCCTTCTCTTTCCTTCAAGCCTCAAGGGAGCCAAGCCACAACACAGCACCAACAGAGGCACGGAAGCCTCCCAGTAGCTAAGTGTAGAGAGGGCAGGAGCAAGGGCAAAAACCTCCTCTCTCTCTATCTTCTTTCTCTCAGGCCCGGGTGTAATTAGGTCAATTATCAGGTATACGAATCTAGGCAGGGGACCAGGTTTGCAGGCGTGGGTCGCAGATGAGGTGTGTGTAGCACGTGCGTGGAGGGACCCGACCCCTTGTGTACTGGGCGAGGGGTCGGTGGTAGCAAAACAAGATATACCGCTCAAGCGATTCTTCCACCAACGAGGTGGGACTATGTTCCCTACCTCCCTTTCCGTGAAAGTTGCAAGGGTTGAGGACCTCAATTGATGGCAAGGGAGTGGCTAGCAGCTGCAATTGGCATCCTGGATGAGAGCCTGGAGGTCTTTCGCAATGTCTGGGAAGGTTAGTAAGGAAGAACACCGCTTGAAGACGTTGGACGACGCCGGAGAGGGAGGTGCGGCGATGGTGATGATGACGATGGCTTAAAAGCTTCGCCGAAGCATGACGAAGGTGGTGGCGGTGGTTTCGTGGAGTTTGGTGGAGCATAGAGGTTAGGCGACCTCAAGGAAGGTGGTTGCAGGTAGTGGTGTTCGGGGGCGATTTTTGGTGGTTGTACGAGCAAATAGGGAGAGGGTTTTTGACGAAGGGGTCACGACGAAGCTCGTGGAGGTGGCAGTGAGGGGTTTAGTGCAGTGTGGATTGCGGAAGGTGTCGCTGGAGCTTCGCCGAAGTGGAGGAAGATGATGGAGTTGGGGTGCATTAGTGATTGATCCTAGAGGCTAAGGGGTTGGGAATGATCAGGAGGAGGAGAGGAAGAGGTAGAGTGACTTAGAGAGGGAGATGGCGGAGGGGGGCGACCGGTGTTGGCAAATCGGAGCAAAAGAAGATGGAGTTGACGGCTAGTTGGAGCGACGAGGAGGAGGAGGAGGCTTCTACTATGGCTAGCAAGGAGCAAAATCGAGAGGGGAAGACAGAGGACCATCCAATTTGATCGTTGGATGGCCGGATCAGGAGGTCGAGGGAGGTCGTCGGAGTGGAGTCTATGGGTGGTTGGAGAAAGGAGGAAGAGGTTATGCACATATGCTACTAGGGCTATAGAACATATATATATGTTATTGTAAATAGAATATATGTTACTAAAGATAATAACATGTTAAGTTAATTTGGTATAGTAGATATTAATAGCTATTTCTATATCTATACTTAAGTATTAATTAGAATGGATGGACATAGCTAGTAGAGTGTAGTATTAACAGGTTTTTGATGCCTGTTTGCTATATATATGTTTAAGACATTGTAATAATATTAATTGATTCTTGTTGTAAATAATTGACCAATTCATTAATTATTTGATTCATTCATTTATTTTGTAAATAAAATTAACACTTTTGGAATAAATACTATTTTTAGACTTTGAGAGGGATGTATATCAATACTACCTATTAGTGAACGACCTGTAATAAATCAGTACAAATTATAATTAAATAAAAATGATGCAATATCGATTTGCATTTGTAACGAATATACTACAACAATGACACATAAAACATCATTTTTATTGCAACACGGCCATCACTCGTCATATTTTTGGTGTCGTTGCCCGAGAGGCAACTATCCATACGCTAAAATTTTTCCTTTATTCTTCATTTGTATATATTTTTTATTTGTGTGTAAAGAATCATTCTTTCATTCATATTCCTTAATGTATATAGATTCTTCTATTCATTTAATTCTTTGATTGATTGTTGTATATAATTGTCTTACTAATCACTTGTTTTTGAAGCACTTAAGGAGTAGGATTAGTGTCTTCTTCCAGGTGGAGTCTTCTTCTTGGTGGATTCACTACACTTCAAACTTGACTTCCCAGAGGAGTGTTTCCCACAGGAGCTGCATTTCCCAATTTTTAGTAGATTAGATTAGTAGATTGGTAGTTTAGACTTAGGTATACTCTTAGGATTATATTTGTTAGACATAAGTTGTGAGAGCCTCTTCTCACACACCATTTGTATAACTTAGACTCTTTGGACTCTGTTACAACCCGGTTCCCGAATCCCTACAGGACATTAGACCGGCTCAACTCGACTAATCCTAAGACCCAGTTGTCCAATAAGAAATAACCAAAAAGTAGGAAAGTAAAACACATTCACTATGCTAAATAACGAATAGTAAAAGAGTACAAGCAGTAAGGAAATAAAAGCTGTTAACAGTACATATCACCACCACAACAGTAAAGCGGAAACAAAGTACAGAAACGTAAATGGAAACAAGAGTCTGAACTCACTAACAAAAGAAAGTACAACAACAGAAAGACTACTGCTGGACTCGACTGGGCTGAGCACCCTCTACATTAGGGCCCAAACGAAGTCGGTTTTCCGCAAACGAAGTACCGTTGTTTTCCACTCGAGTTTCTCTACGTGTTCATGTTGAGTACCTACTATTTTGAGCTCATCTAATGTAAATTAGTCGCTGGTACAGGTTACCAGCCGGTGGCGTGTTCGGGGCCCGCGGAGACAACGAGATCTACAGCACAGGTTCCCATTCCTCTCGTGATACCCGGTAGAGTGGTTTAATTCAGTTGTCAATATTTATATAAGAATGTACTTGTTTGGAATAATCGAATTGAACTCTAGGATGTAGAATGAACCCTAGGGTATAAATGTATGAGCCTGTCTTGAGCTGTACTATTTACTTGATGCATGTTTAAAATAAACTGCTAGCAAATGGTATTAGTGTAATTATGAGATGTATGTTAGAATACGAGTTGCCTGTATGTGAATGAACTATGAGATGTATGTTAAAAATATGAGCTGCCTGTATGTAAATGAGAAATTGAACTGTGAAACCTCAAGTTGCATATTTATGATTGAGAACTGAATTATGAAAACATGAGCTGCCTATATATGGATGAGGAACGAGTTATGAAACATGAGATCTGAAAATGGATAAACGAGATGAATATGAGCATGAACCTTACGAGGAATTAGGAGGAAAACTCCTGGATATGGAAAGGAATTCCGTGTGTAGACGAAGGTGGATTGGCCTTTGTGTACGTGATACTAAGGAGCACTGTGGTTCTTTTAGTGTAGGGTGGAGCTAGCCTCCCTTGGGTTGAGACCCAGGGGTAGGATTGGCCACTCTACACCGACTCTTGTAGGCCCTCATGTACGTGGTACCGAGGCGTGCTACTAGTGTAGGGAGGGAGCTAGCCACCCTACAAGGCCCAAGGTTAAGCTAGCCTCCTTACACTGACTTAGTTAGGCCCTCTGGGCAAATCGGGGTAGTCGGACAAGGGTACGTGGACTGTGGAGAGGCGAGACCCCTGTTCTGAGAGGGCAAGGCCCTATACTGTTTCGTGCTGTACTTTGGGCGTACCCGCTAGCGGAAACGACTTACCGTGTGTCACTGCAGGGTAACTACCCATGCACTTATCACACGTGCCGTAGTCACTGCTACGTCTCGACAGTGACCTCGGGGTGGTTGACTAGGTGTAGGACTACCACAGGGGACTCTCCTGACCAAGAGAGCACCACGTGTACCTTCTACTCTACGAAAAAGACTGCAATTAAGATCATTCCCACGAGGAATAAGCAAGATCAAGTAATACTTGGATACTTGAGAAATAGATGAACCAGAAACACATAAATGAGATAAAAAGAAATGGGAATAAAACTTGCTTGTTTGTTTCTACTTTACTTGCACAAATAATGTAAACATCACTCTACTCAGCATTCACTGACTTTGTCTTTTCGTAACCCTGTTCAGGACTAGGAGTTGAGCAGCCCGAGTTTCCGACTGCAGAGGGAGTTGGGCCTAACCGAGCCCAGCTGTAGTAGTAGTTTCCTTCAACTCTTTTGTTTCTGCTGTAGTTGTGTGGTTGTCGCTAGGGTTTCGTGTGTTATTTTAAAGTCCTAGGCGTTGTAGTATATCACGAAAAGCTACTACCAGTTTACAATTTATTACTCGGAATTAAAAGTTTCCCGAGGTCGAACTCAGGGAGCAAACTATGATTCTAGAAGCATATGAATTCACAATATATTGTTTAACAAAAATTAAGACAAAGGAGAGAGAGAGAGAGAGCAAAAATTCTCTTTTTGGCTTTTTCTTCTCTCTTCTTTTCTTTCAGCCGGTTCTCCTCTTCAGTCTACCATCTTCTTCCTTCTTCCTTTTCTTTGCTGCAGCTGCCTCCTCTTTCTTTCTCTCTTCAGCTACTGTGTCCTTCTTCTTCTTTCTTTCTTCCTTCCTTCTTCCGGACGTCTGATTCTTAGCGTCGAACGCCTTAACGGCGCTGTTGCTACAGTGCCCCTGCTGTCTTCTTTTCTTTTGCAGCTTCTTCTCTTTGCTGCAGCCTCTGTTTCTCTTTCTTTTCTCTTGGCTTCTCTGGCTTCTTCTGCTCCTCTCCTTCCTTCCTTCTCCTTTCCTCTTTTCTTTACGGCTAAGTCCCAGCCGCTGCTCTTCCTCTTCTTTCTTTCTTCCTTCCTTCTTCTCTTCAGTAGCTCCTTACTTCTTCCTTCGTCACCTGTTCCCTGCACACACACACAAGCTCAGCGTAAAACCCCTACCCTACCCCTTTCCTGCGTCTCTCTCTCTTTGAATCTCTCTCTTTGGTACGCTCTCCCAGAGCCGGCTAATCGGGTCGAGTCGCGTGCCCAGGTCTAGGCGCATCGGCGTGGGTGGTGCGCGAGGAGTGCACAGGAGTGGGGGTAGTTGGGTCGGGTTAGGTCCGCGTGGGAAGAGCCGCGGACGAGACCCGGGTGATAGGTGAGGAGGGACCTCACCCCAGTGATTCGAGGCGAAATGCCTCTGCTACTTTTTCAATTTATGTGTGGGCGTGCGCCCACACACTTCCGAGGTGGGACTAAAGTCCCACCTCCGCTCCGCACACCTGCAGGCAGGAAGCTGCGAGCAATTGGGGCAGCAGCGAAGGCGTGTGACCCCAATTGAGAACCTGGGCACACTCGCGGAAGTGTTCCGCGTTGCCTGGGGCCTGCGCCTGGTGATGAAGGGGCTTGGAGCTGCTCGCTAAGCAGCTCCTGCTGTTCGTCAATGGCGGAGAGGGGGGCGAGACCTGAAAGCACGAAAACGGCCTCACGGCCACGTCAGACAGCTCAGGAAGCTTCGCCATAGTACGACAAAGGCGGTGTGGGGGTCAGCGTGGCAGGAAAGTGCCTGTGGCTGTGTGCCTAGGGCACACTGCAGAGGTGCAAGTGGGTGTGTTTGAGGGGTGGTCTGGAGGTGCGGGGTGGTGAATGGAGTGGGGGAAATGCTTGAGTGGAGTGAGGGGAAGCTTATGGGCTTGTCGGCGAGGGGTGGGATGGCCTGTGGAGGTGGAGCGACCTCGCCGAAGTTGGTGGCTAGAGGTGGAGCAGATGGAGGTGGTAGTGGCAGTCGAGGGGTTAAAAGTGCCAACTTAAGAGGGGAAAATAACAGAGAGAGAAAGGGGAAGGTTTTTACCTGCTTAATTGATGAAGAGGGAAAGAGGGGGCGCCCGGCGTGTGCCTGCCGAAGCTGGGGACGAAGGTGCCCAGAAGGGGGTAACGGTAATGAGGAGGGGATCTGGAGGCGCCAGCTGGTGCAACCTGGTGTGGGAAGACGAGGACGAGCAGACTCTGCTGCGGGTGTGGCAACAGAGCGGCGAAGAGGAGGAAAGATCGCCGGAAGCTTGGGCTGTCTGACCGAAGTGAGAGGAGACGAAGTATGGGGGTGTTCTTTCGCCAAAACGAGCTTGCCAGAAATGGCTGCCCCTGCTGCTTCTTATAGAGGTGCTGGCGAGGAGAGGATCTCGAGGGGGCGACGTGGGGAGCTCGCTGGAGAATGGTCGGAGACGAGAGCCATGCCTTTCGTGCATTCGCACGAGAGGCATGGGTAGCCGCAGGTCAAAGGGGAGGGTCATCAATAACCGAGCCGGATCTGGTGTATCCTAGGGGATTCCCCTTTTCTAGGGATTCCTACGGATTGGATCCAAACCAATTCTTAAATGGGGTATTCCACTCCAAAGATGAATCGAAAAAGAAATCTTTATTGGTTCTACCCCCTCTTTTGATTTCTCGAACCGAGAGATCCATGAATCGGGATCCTGATGCATATAGATACAAATGGTCCAATAGGAGCAAGAATTTCCAGGAACATTTGGAACATTTCGTTTCTGAGCAGAAGACCCGTTTTCAAGGAGTGTTCGATCGTTTTCAAGGAGGATTCGATCTTGAAGGAAGGTTCGTTCGATTTCAAGGAGGGTTCGATCTTCAAGGAGTGTTCGATCGTTTTCAAGAAGGGTTCGATCTTCAAGGGGTGTTCGATCGTTTTCAAGAAGGGTTCGATCTTCAAGGAGTGTTCGATCGATTTCAAGGAGGATTCGATCTTCAAGGAGTGTTCGATCGTTTTCAAGAAGGGTTCTATCTTCAAGGAGTGTTCGATCGATTTCAAGGAGGATTCGATCTTCAAGGAGGGTTCGATCTTCAAGGAGTGTTCGATCGTTTTCAAGAAGGGTTCGATCTTCAAGGAGTGTTCGATCGTTTTCAAGACCCCGTTCGTTCCTAAGAGCGGCCCCCATACCTTGCGCGACGCCATCCTCCACGCAAGGTCGCCGGAGGTATGGCGCCTGTGTGGGGTGGCACGAGGGGCCGTTCTACAAAGAACGAAAGAGGAGATAGGGGGCTAAATGCAAGGGTTTAAAAAGATAAGGTTCAAAAAGTAATTCAAGAGGACCAATTTGTAAAGTCGGTCAAAATGGTCTTCTCTTAGGCCCAAATTTTTATATCAACCTAATTTTGACCTAAAGAATTCAATGGTGTAGTTTTATTTTATGTTTTACCACGTTTGACTGGCCAATTTGCATAAAAACCCAAATTAGGTCATAAATTGGGTATGGTTCTCAATTTAGGTCAAGATAGGTTCCAAAGGCCAAATTGAAGGTTATAAAACATAGGGAGTATTTCTCCATTAATTTTAGAGGGTTTATTTGATTTTTATACTACCTAAAACCTCGTGAATTAAATCAGATTTATTTTTAGGGTTACAGAATGTCATTTAATTCCTATAAGTTGCTATAACCCTTTTCGGCTCAGGCTATCCCACTTTTTTTCTTATTAAGCCCATTTGACCTATATTTAGACCCTTAGACACTCTGATTGTGCACTGCATTGGTAAAATTGCAGTTTTACCCCTTATGACTTGTCATATTCTTCAATTTAGAATTCTCTGAGTTAGGCTTTTCTCTAGGTTTTGTAGGAGTTTTTTCACACTTATTTAGATCAAATTGTGCTAGTTAAGGTTCATGATGAAGCTCTCATCATACCCCCATGCCTAGCTTTTGCTAGTCCCTTAGGAAAATTTTAAGGTTTTAACCTTTGTTTTAGACCATGAATTTCTTATCAAGTTTAAATAAGTGCTTTTTCTCTTGTATCCTTGATTAGGTCAGAATGTCAATCATAGGCCTTGATGAGAGCCTCATCATAAACCCTAACTGGCACAATTTGATCTAAATAAATGTAAAAAAGCTCCTACAAAACCTAAAGAAAAGCCTAACTCAGAGAATTCTGAGTTGAAGAATAAAATAAGTCATGAGGGGTAAAACAGTAATTTTACCAATGCAGTATACAAACAAGGTATCTAAGGGTCTAAACACAGGTCAAATGAGCTCAACAAGGAAGGAAGTGGGATGATCTGATCTGAAAAGGGTTATAGTAACTTCTGGGAATTAAATGACATTCTGTAACCTTAAAAACAAATCCACTTTAATTCATGAGGTTGTAGGCAGAGTAAAAATCAGTTAAACCCTCTAAAATTCATGGAAAAGTACTCCCTAGGGTTTAGAACCTTCAATTTGGTATTTTCAACCTATTTTGACCTAAATTGAGAATCATGCCTAAATTTTAACCTAATTTAGGTTTTTGCGCAAATTCATCTGTCAAACGTGGTCAAACCTAAAATCAAATTACACCATTGAATTCCTTATGTTCAAAATAGGTTGGTACAAAAATTTGGGCCTAAGAGAAGATCATCTTGACCGACTTTACAAATTGGTCCTCTTGAATTACTTTTTGACCCTTATCTTTTCAAAACCTTGCATTTAGCCCCCTATCTTCCCCTTCATTCTTTGCATAACGGTCCTTCCTGCCACCCTACGCAGGCACCATACCTCCGGCAACCTTGCGCGAAGGATGGCGCCGCACAGGGTAAGGCAACAGCTCTCAGGAACGAACGGGGGGTTCCCTGCGTCGTCCTCTGTCGCAGGGACCCTCCCCTGTGACTTGCGGCTGCCCATGCCTCTCGTGCGAACGCATGACAGGCATGGGTCTCCATCTCCGACCATCTCTGGCGAGCACCCCACGTCGCTCCCTCAAAACCCTCTCCTCGCCAACACCTTTATAAGGAGCGGTAGGGGCAGCCGTCTCCTTCAAGCTAGCTTTGGCCGAAGAAAACCCCCCTCCTTCGTCTCCTCTCTCTCCGGTCAGACAGGCCAAGCTTCCGGCGAACTTTCCTCCTCCTCCCCATCGCTCTGCTGCCATACCTGCAGCAGAGCTCACTCTGCCCCGTCTTCCCACGCTAGGCCGCACCAGCTGGCGTCTCCAGATCTCCTCCTCGTCGTTGTTACTCCTCTTCTGGGTACCTTCGTCCCCAGCTCCGGCAGGCATGAGCCGAGCGTCTTCCTCTCCCTCTTCGTCGACTAAGTAGGTAGGAAGCTTCCCCTTACTCTCCTCTCACTTTTCCCCTCTTAAATTGGCATTTTAGACCCCTCGGCTGCCATGACCACCTCCATTTGCTCTACCTCCGGCCACCATCTCCGGCAAGATTGGTCCACCTCTACAGGCCCTTTCACCCCTTGCCGACAAGCCCAGAAGCTCCCCCTCACTCCACTCAAGCGTTTTCCCTACTCCATTCACCGCCCTTCACCTTCAGACCACCCCTCGAACATACCCACCTGCACCTCTGCAGTGTGCCCTAGGCACACGGCCTCAGCCACTTTCCCGCCACGAAGGCCCCCGCACTACCTTCGCCGTCCTCTGGCGACGCTTCCAGAGTTGTCTGACGTGGCCATGAGGCCGTCTTCGTGATTTCAGGTCTCGGCCTCCTCGCCGCCATTGTCAGACAGTAGGAGCTGCTTGGCGAGCAGCTCCAGGCCTCTTCAGCACCAGGTGAAGGCTCCAGGCAACGCGGGGTACTTCCGCGAGTGTGCCCAGACCTTCATTTGCGGGCGCAAAGCCTTCGCTGCTGCCCAATTGCCAGCAGCTTCTCACCTGCGGGCGCGCGGAGCAGTGGTGGGACTTTAGTCCCACCTCGGAAGTGTGTGGCCGCACGCCCACACTTAAATTGAAAAAGTGCTATAGGTTGTTCGCCTCCGAAAGCACTTGGGGTGAGGTCCCTCACCTAAGCACCGCCCCCGTCTGTGAGCTCATCACACGCATCTGGCGCGACCCGACCCAACACCCTCCTGTGCACTCCTCACGCACCACCCACACCGGTGCACCTGGACCTGGGCACGCGACCCGACCCGAAAACCCGACTCTGGGAGAGCATACCTAAGAGAGATTCAGAGAGAGAGAGACGCGGGGAGAGGGTAGGGTAGGTTTTGCGCTGAGCTTGTGTGTGTGTGTGCAGGAACAGATGAGGAAGGAAGAAGCAAGGCACCACTGAAGAGAAGAAGGAAGGAAGAAAGAAGAAGAGGAAGAGCAGTGGCCGAGACTTAGCCGCAGAGAAGAAGAAAGAAGAAGGAAGGAAGGAAAGAAGCTGAAGAAAAGAGAAGTGCAAGGGCACTGTAGCAACTGAGTAGTTAAGGCATCTAATTTCTGAATTAGACGTCGGAAAGAAAGGAAGGAGTGAAGCAGAAGAGAAGAGTAGAGGAAAGGCCAGAGAAAAAAAGAAAGAGAAAAGAGAAGGGAGAAACCTCAGCAGCAAAGAAGAGAAGCAGAGAAGAAGAAGGAAGAGGAAGGAAGAAGTAGAGAAAAAGAAGGAAGAAAGAGAAGGAAGCCGTTGCAGCAAAGAAGAGAAGAAGAAGGAAGAAAGAAGACAGGCTGGCTGAAGAGAAGAAGAGAGAAGAAGAAAAATCCAAGAAGAGAATTTTCGCTCTCTTTCTCTCTCCCCTTTTTTGTCTTAATTTTTGTAAAACAATATTGTGAATTCATATGCTTCTGGAATCATAGTTTGTTCCCTTAGTTCGACCTCGGGAAACTTTTAATTCCTAGTAATAAATTGTAAACTGGTAGTAACTTTTCGTGATTTGCTACAACGTCTAGAATTCAAAACACATGCGAAATCCTAACACCAGTTTTTGGCGCCGTTGCCGGGGAGCAACGACCATTCTAGAAGCTATTGATTCACAATTTTTTATTTTCTATTGACTAATCTCTTATCTTTTGTTGTGCAGGCACAGGAAATAAAAAAGAAAACAAGCAGTCGCACAACAACCACACCATGGACAGGTAATTTTCTATCCTCTAGTTTAAACCCCTAAATTCTAAAGAGGAAGAAAGACAAAAAGCAATTTAGGAGTAACCTGTCTTTCATACGTAGTAAAACACCAAAGTTGCTTGTTTTCAAATTTCAACATACTTTATCTGCACATCCATTAAAGGTAGTTAGGGCTAAAACCTTCTTGCTTAAGCCCTGATTACCCAATCTAGAGGCAACTAACTGGACCAATTAAAGCCAATATAAGATTCAAAGCTAGGGTTTTAGAGACACACTTTTCTAAGCGATAATGGAAAATTCCCAAAAGAAGTGTGCCCAAGCCATTGCTTGAAAACATCTATCAAGAGAAACCCTAAGAAATTTGGCTATTAAGTCACTTTAACCGTAAAAGACAAGACCTAATAAGCTCTCAAAGGAACTAATAGGTGAAGTTGATCCCTTAGGTCAACCAACCTTTAACTTAGGTCACTCTTTGAACTCAAAAGGTTAAAGTTCAAGTGAAAACCCTAAGCACCTTGATCCTAACTAAAAGTGGTAGACTTAAGAGGTCAAGGTCCCCATTCTGGCCTACTTGGAATCTCAGTGACAAGAGAGGTCGGGTGGGGGAAACCCTGTAACCCGTGGGGACGCTCTACCGTGTAGGGGTCTTCGCGGGACTCACCCTCTCTGGCTGCCTAGGTAATTCTCAGGTGGACGACCTTCTGATCAAGGGGTCCATCCACCCCGAATCTCTATAGTCACCCAACATTTTGGGTGTCTTGATTGGGTGCAGCACCTGCTAAACTCATCCTCTCCATCAGTGTATGATTGGTAGGAGGTCCTTGAAACCTCCTTTAGAAATTCACTCTCCCTGAGGCTAAGCCTCGGTACCCTTGCGTGTGCAACCAACTCTTCACATAGATCTTTCCTCCGATTCTGAACCCAACTCACCTTCTTCTTCCACAATGGCTTAGCCAATTGAGGAAGAGAACAATTTGGAGCACCAGCTCCAGCCACTCAATGACCTCTTCCAAAACTTCATGCACCCACCGCAGCGTCCCATGATGCGAGATCACTATAATCCCGCTGCAGTGGCTATTGAGCCTTGAGTCAGAATCCCAACCGGAGGACCTGATTCTGAACTGAAGCCCAACACGATTCATGCCATTCCTAAATTTCATGGGCTTAATTCTGAAGACCCCTTCCAGCACATTAAACAGCTAAAGCATCTGGCCCAGGCTTTCGGGTCGGATGCGTAAAATCGGGATATTCTCCTTATGAAGATGTTCTCTTTCTCCCTTATGGACAAGGCCGCCCATTGGTACCAAACACCAGTTTTTGGCGCCGTTACGAAGGGGTACTCTAGTACCAACCAAGATCCAGATCTGTCTAGCTTTAGCCTCAGTCTTTAGCAAAGGTTTTTAAGGCCTACAGGAACTAACCTAAGGTTTATTGGACTTTGTGGTTAAAGCACCCGTGATTGAGGTAATTTTAGCCTTGGTTCAGTTCGTAGTGCATTTTGTAAGAGAGAGACAACAAATTTATATGTTTAGAAAGTTTTCTCTCTCTTTTTCCTTTTAATTCTAGGTTAGGATTGACTTCACAACACGATCTGTATCGGATTCCTTGTCCCCATCATCAATCCTCAAGGGTCCCTAGCAGTCGATGTTTCGAGATAGCACCGCCCATGGTAACCCCCAGAACCCTGGCTTTCGAGATTTCAAGATAATCCCGTCCATAATGTTTTGTGGCCGAATTCAGTCCTTGGCAATTGACACTTCGTGATAATGCCATCCATGGAATTTGAACCAGCATAGTGCTTACATGCCCCTAGTAGGATATGTAAATATCCTAAGAGATAAGCACTGAGAAGATGATATTTTGTTACGCATCTTCGAGGGGATTTCCCACCTCTCCGCGCTGGGAACTCGTCCAAATCAGCTTGTATTGATCGGCCGCTCCTACTCTAGGTGACATTTTCAGAAATTTTGAAACGCTTCAGCGTGATTTTGATACTTATGCTTACTGAACCAGGTTGTGTGTAAAATTGGGTGCTTAGGTTATTGAGTCCCGTAAACCAAAAGTCAGTTACCGAGGCCAAATACTCCCTAAGCCTTGGTTCTAATACTTAAGCTTTTCATTCTCCTCAACCTCTTGAGGAATATCTAGATCTTAATGGGTACTAAGAGTTTATCCAAGAATGCCTAAGGTTTACGTTCTTAATAATCTTGTTGTGCACTTTCCTTTTTTTTTCTTAATGTTGTCCAGAACTTAGGTTAATTCCTTAATTTTTTGCTAATGACTATCACTTTGTTTCATTATGTGCTCCTTTTTTTTCATTTTGTTCTTTTTCTCCTCCTCCTTTATAAAGTCCACAAAATTTATTTCCTCCTCTCATTTTATTATTCTTTTTCAAAATTTTTTTTAGTTTTTATGGTGTTTTTGGCATATGTGAATTTTTTTGTTTAAAACCTTTTCTTACAAGTTTTGCACTTTCATTGTGAGTACTGGACCTTTGAGTTACTGTTCTTGTTACTTTCCGTTTTCTTTCCGCTGTTGTTGTTGCGGTGGCATGTACCTTTTTGAGACAGTTTGCTCTACTTTCCTTTTTTGTTTCGTTTTTCCTTCTACTTAGTTATAAGGCATGTGTGAATGTGATTTATTTCCTGCTTTTGGTTATTTCTCGTTGGACGACTAGGTCTTGGATTAGTTGAGGCGAGTCGGCCTCAATTCCTGTAGGGATCTGGGAACCGGGTCGTAATAGATATCGGTTTGCATTTGTGACAAATATACTACAACAATGACACATAAAACGTTATTTTTATTACAACACAGTCGTCGCTCATCAAAAACCTCGACGATGGGTTGACCTGTCCTCCTTCAAGGCCACCAACTCTGTTATCATCATGGTTTCCCAATCCAGCTCAAATTGTACTCATAGTGTCGATCTTGGCCTGTAGGATCGCCTGGATTGCACCCTGGAGCTGGGCGATGGCCCCAAGAGGATCGGGCTAACACTTGCTATCTTATTATTTTTGGATCTTTAGAGGCATCCAATAATAGATATAAGCTTCCATTAGCTAATAACGTGATGGTCTGGTGCTACTGCTGCTGGTAATGCGGGCAAAGGCGGCTCTGCTGCTGGTAATGCGGTAGAGCGACGAGGAGGAGGAGGAAGAACCGCCGGAGCAGGGGGGCTTCTGCCGGAGTGGGAAGAGAGGAAAGGGGGGGAGGTTTCTTCGTCAGAACCCAGCTGTTGAGTTCGGTGGACGGGGGCGGTTTTTATAGAGGTGGAATCAGAGAGGAGGACGGAGGGAGGCGACGTGCCTCCCTCGCCGGAGGACGCCGGAGATGGAGACCCATACCTTCCGCCCGTTCGCACGGGAGGTATGGGTGGTTGCAGAGACCATGGAAGTGTCCCTGCGACGGCAGAGGTCGCAGGGAACCCCTGGTTGACTTGGCAGAGGGTCACCCTTACCCTGCGCGGCGCCATGCTCCGCGCAAAGTCGCCGGAGCATGGCGCTGCTCAGGGTTTTGCAGGGAGGACCCAAATGCAAAGAACGAAGAAGAGTTCGGGGCCAAAATGCGAGGGTTTCAAAAGTTGAGGGTCAAAAAGTAATGGATGAGGACCAAAATGCAAAGTCGGTCAAGAAGGTCTCTTCTTAGGCTCAAGTTTTTATGCATGACTAAATGGGGCATAAGGATTCTAATGGTGAATTTTATTTCTAGATCAGACCTTGTTTGACGGGTCAATTTACGTAAAAATCTAAATTAAGTCATTAATTGGGCATGGTTCTCAATGTAGGTCAAAATGGGTTCCTAAGGCCAAATTGAAGGTTCTAAACCCTAGAGATTATTTTTCTATGAATTGTAGAGGGTTTAGTCAATTTTTTATTTACCTCGAACCTCGTGAATTGAAGTGGATTTGTTTTTAGGGTTACAGGATGTCATTTAATTCTTGGAGTTGCTGTAGCCCTTATTGGATCAACTCATCCCACTTTTCTTCTTATTAGGTTAGTTTGACATATGTTTGGACCCTGAGTTACCCTGTTTTCATATTGGATTGGTGAAATTGCAGTTTTACCTCTTAGTTTCTATTTTCTTTACAAACTCAGAATTTCTATGAGTCAAGCCTTTCTATGGTTATGTAGGAGATTTTTTCTTGCAAATCTGGGTTAGATGGTGCTAGTTATGGCTCATGATGAGGTTCTCATCAGTAACCCTAAAGATAAACCCGCTTCAATTCACAAAGTTCCTGGCAAGATAAAAGTCAAATAAACCCTCTAAAAATCATGGAAATATATCCTCTAAGGTTTAGAACCTTCAATTTGGCCAGTAGAACCTGTTTTAACCTAAATTGAGAACCATACCCAAATTTTGACCTAACTTGGATTTTTGGGCAAATTGACTGATGAAACGTGGTCAAACCAAAAATCAAATTGCACCATTGAATTCCTTAGGTCCAAATTAGGTTGGTACAAAAATTTGGGCCTAAGAGAAGACCATTTTGACCGACTTTACAAATTGGTCCTCTTGAATTACTTTTTGACCCTTATCTTTTTGAACCCTCGCATTTAGCACCCTATCTTCTCTTTCGTTCCTTGAGAACGGCCCCTTTGCCACCCCACTTAGGCGCCCATACCTCCGGTGACCTTGCGCGGAGGATGGCGCCACGCAGGGTATAGGGGCCGCTCTCAGGAACGAAAGGGGGGTTCCCTACGTCGTCCTCTTTCGCAGGGACCCTCCCCTTTGACCTGCAGTTACCCATGCCTTTCGTACGAATGCACGAAAGGTATGGGTTTGCTTTCCGGCCATTCTCCGGCGAGCTCCCCATGTTGCCCCTTCGAGTTCCTCTCCTTGCCAGCACCTTTATAAGCGGCAGGGGTAGCCGATTCAGATAAGCCTGATTCGGCCGAGGATTCCCCCCCAACTTTGTATCCTCCTCCCACGGACAAATGCCCGTAGGCTCCAGTGGCCCTTCCTTCTCCTTTCAACGCTCTGCTGCCATACTTGCAGCAGAGCTCACTCCGCCTCGTCTTCTCGCGCCAGGTCGCACTAGCTGGGGCCTTCCCGACCTCTTCCTCGTTGCCGTTACTCCCCCCTGGGTACCTTCGTCTCCGACGTCGGCAGGCATGCGTCGAGCGCCTCCTTCCCCCCTTTAGTCAGTTAAATAGGTCAAACGCTTCCCTTTACTCTCCTCTTAATTTCCCCCTCTTCAATTGTCACTTTCAACCCCTCGACTGCCACTACCACCACATCTGTTCCACCTCCGGCCACCAACTCCGGCGAGGCCGCTCCACCTCCACAGGCCATCCCACCTCTCGCCGATAAGCCCATAAGCTTCCCCTCACTCCACTCAAGCATTTCCCCCACTCACACCACCACTCCACACATCCATAACACCTCCCGAACACACCCACTCTCACGCACACAGTGTGCCCTAGGCAAGCACACTTCGGCCTCCCCACTCCACGTCGACCCCCGCACCGCCTTCGCCGCGCTCTGGTGAAGTTCCCTGAGCTTTTTGACGTGACCGCGAGGCCATTTTAGTGTTTTCAGGTTGCACCCCCTCGCCGCCATTGACGACAAGCTTGGAGCAAGCTCGCAAGCTGCTTTAAGCCTCTTCAGCTCCAGGCGCAAGCCCCAGGCGACGCGGAAGACTTCCGCGAGTGTGCCTAGATCTTCAATTGGGCCGCAAGCCTCTACGGTTGCCCCAATTTGACGACTCTTCCTGCCTGCAGGAGCGCGCAGCAGCGGAAGTGTGTGGGCGCACGCCCACACATAAATTGAAAAGGTGTTCTAGGTTGTTCGCCTCGAAACACTGGGGTGAGGTCCCTCCTCACCTATCCACCAGGTCTCGTCCGCGACACTGCCCACGCGGATCTGACCTGCGACCCGATTAGCCCTCACTCCTGTGCACTCCTCGCGCACTACACCCACGCCGGTGCGCCTGAACCCGGGCGCGCGAATGACCCGGTAACCTGGCTCTGGGAGAGCGTACCAAAGAGAGATTCAGAGAGAGAGAGCCGCACAGGAAGGGTAGGGGTAGGTTTTGCGCTGGCTTTTGTGCAGGGAACAAGTAGGGAAGAAGAAGAGGGGCGGCGAGGACTTAGCTGCAAAGAAGCAGCAGCAAAGAAGAAAAAGAAGGAAGAAGAAAGGAGCTGCTGAAGAAAGGAGCTGAAGGAGAAAGGAAGGGCCGGAGAAAAAGAAAGGAAAAGAGGAGGGAGCCTCTTCCGCACAGAAGAAGCCAAAAGGGCCAGAGAAAAGAGAAGAAGAGGAAGAAGACTGAAGAAGAAAAGAAGACAATAGATTGAAGAAGGCACTGTAGCAACAGCACTGATAAAGCGTTCGACCCAAAGACTCAGACGTCCGGATCAGGGAAAAGAAAGAGAAGAAGAGAAGAAAAGAAAAGAAGAAAGAAGGAGTGCGGAGCTGCTGAAGAAAAGACGCAGACGAAGAAAAAAAGAAGAGGCAACAACAAAGAAAAAGAAGAGAAAAGACAGCCGCAGCAAAGAAAAGAAGAAGAAAGAAGAAGGCAGACAGAAGAAGAGAAGAATTGGCTAAAAGAGAAGAAGAAGAGAGAAGAAGAAGCCAAAAAAAAGAGAACTTTTGCCCACTCTCTCTCTCCCTCTTATTCTTTTTTATAACAGAATTGTGAACCTTTATATTTCTAGAATGACGTGTGCTCCTTGAATTCGACCTCGGGAAAATTTTAATCCCGAGTAATAAATTGTAAACTGGTGACCGTTGTTTGTACTATACTATAACGAATTAATCATTATAACACTGCAAAGAGTAAGAAACACATCATACGAATGACGGATGTAGCCAGACTCCAACCATTATCTGAATCCTCATTCATAAGTTGAGTGTCTCCCTCAGCATCATCCTCGACATCATGAACTGGATGTGTTTCACAAAGAACGTTCATTTTTCGGAGGGTAGAATGATTGAAACTGTCATGTCTTGTAGCTTTTCGATGAATCAAAAACTAGGTTAACGAGTGTGATGTGCTAAGGTCCCTGCCACTAGGGTTGTTAGAGTTATAACTAGTCGAATCTTTCAATTATCAGGTTAATGGTAAATTATTAACCATTGAAATGTCACATTAACACATGGCATACATACACAACAACAAGTAGAGAAACATAGAATAATGCAAAATAAAAATGCATAAAAGCAAATCATAGCTAGCTACCATGCATCATCCACAACTACTTTGTTTATGCACAATATTTACAGGAGCCACATAGTTGTTTAAAGTACAGATTTACAACTAAAGCGAGGCATGGCTGCAATATACATAGATACAAAAAAGGCCTACAACTATAAGACTCAAAAAGTACTGTATAATAGTTACTAACCAATGGAAATTACTCTAAATCCTCCCTAGACCTAAAGCCCGCATAGTAGATGGCTTACTTCACTATACAGGTTGCAAAGATGAAGTCAAAGATGGGATCCTGCTGTGACTTAGAGGGTGGGTCTAACCATGCCTCTAGATGTCGCCCTTTTGCCATGGCCATCTCCAAGGACCACAACGTATGGTAAAAATGTTGATCTAATCACTCTAGAAACTGATGCTACTCCCATGACATCCAAAATCCATTTCCCTAGGCCATTAGATCTTGAAAGTTGGCCACAGATACCGGATGAGCCAAGTAGCCCACTAAGGGCAAAACAATGTGTGTAAATAAGAAAAGAGGTAGTGTATGAGTATTTATCCTATAGGTTGTCCAACTATTCTGTCATGTACCAGCGGTTACCCTTTGGTTTATTGTTAATATTATTTGTTATCTCTCTTGCCTCAAGGGCCAAATCCTGTAAATCATCCCTCTCTAAAAGAGGTGATAGGGGCGTATCATCCTCTAGAACTCACCGTCTATGAGTCACTCCTTGATCAAGAGAGAAACTAACAGTACTAATGGTTCCCAAAGGCGTACTCATCCTCGTTATACAAGAACATTGTTGATGTTAGTCAGAAGAGTCAAGCCTCTTGGGAGCTACCTAGTCCAATGCCCTAAGATCTTAAGGAGATAACTTGACTTGAACCCATCAAGATCAAATCAATGATCATTTAGAACTTCAGTGGCAAGGGATGACCAATGTTCCCACTAGGAGCAAGTACTTCAAGTGTGTCTGCTTAGTCTAGCCTCAGACAAGATATTGACTAATCACCCTTGTGGTACCCTCGCGTTGTCCTCACATGCGAGTGCCTGTGAAGCTTTTATTACGAGTACCAAAGCATTGAGTCACAAAGCCAAGTACCCTATCGTCATCCACGTATGTAGGCTCCTACAGAGCTTTCGTTGTGAGTACCTCATTTCGATAGCAGCACACAAGCTGTCATTGTAATTGAAACTCTCCAAGTTCCAAGGTTAACCACCAGTAGTTACCAGCTATTGCATTCTTTAGGTCTCCAACCCGCAATGGTGAACTCTTCTCAGCTCACAAGGTCACGACGTGACATCTTACGGATTCACCTAACATGGCATAATCACCTTGATTAATTCAATTACTTGGTTCCCAATATGATTAGCTTAGACTCACAAACTTGTTAAACCTCCTTGGGTTTCACTTAAACCCGAGAGTCCAAAGAACCTCCTTTGGACCCCTTGATAGAGTTATTAGCTTCAACAATTTTGAATTAGACCTTTACTTAGCCAATTAGGTTAGGATTTAACATTCTTCCAGAGACCCCTTCAATAACTTATAGGGGTTGGGTTTTACTTAGGGTTCAAAATGGGCTAGCTATAGGTACTAGCATTGCCCAAAATCATTTGTGATTTTCACTTTGCATGGGTGATTTTGCATAGGTGCATTTTCATTTTGCATCAGTGATTCTCACTTTGTATAGGTGCATTTTGTTTTACACCGGTGATTTTGGGTCATATATGGCCCAAAACGAACCCTAATCAAAGCCCAAGGCCTCAAATCAGTTCCAAACTGATTTTAGACACTCTTACACATATTAGGAACATGTAAAACATAAGAAACCCTCCATTGAAACCCTAAATGGATTAATCAAACCTTAAACTACAAGAACCCTTTCAATGTGACCTCATATGCATCATCCAAGAGGAAATCTACACAAACAACCTTAGATCCACATGCAAGGGTTGTTTAAAATCATGAATCAATCCTTTTTCACTTTCTCATCCACACGAGTCAAGAGTAAAGGGTTCTTAAGAGATGGAGCTCCTTACCTTGGTTTGAGTCCAAGATCCTCTTTCTCATTTTTAAGTCGATAAAGATCCTTGTTCCTTCACCTTTAATGCTCCTTCCTTCTGCACCAAGACCCTCCTTGGGTTGTGGTCCACCTCCAGTCTTGCAATAGCAGTAGCAACACTCCTAGCTCCTCCTTCTTTCCTTTAAATCTTCCCTTAAAATCCAAAGAACAAAGGATTTAAGAGAAGGGCTGATCTTAAAAGTTGATTTAGAACTCTTAGCTTCAGATTTTGTCTTCAAGAGCCTTCAAGTCCCTCCCTGGTTGTTGCTTGGAGGAGAAAAATGGAGGAAAGGGCCTAGTTGGTGGAGGAGAGAGAAGAGGGGAATTGGTGGGGGAGAGGCTGAGAGAAGAAGATGGTGGAGAGTTTACATATAAGGCTTCCCTTCCAACTCAAGGCGAATGGGTAGCTTATATATCCATTGGAGAATTTGAAGAAATATCCTCCTACCCAATAGCTTGGGTTATCAGGGGTCCAAGGGCTTTTGTTTCATCAATTTGAGCTCCTTAAGCAACATTTTATTAATGCCTCTTATAGGAAAATTAATCCATCAAGCCACAAATAAGAAAATTGGCCATAATCACCCTTGATCAGAGTCCATGACTATCATAAAACATAGAAAGAAAAGCAAATCACACAAGAATAAGGAGGTTGGTAACTTGGTTCCAACCCCAAGGGTATATGCTTGGGGAGGGGATCTAACCCTCAATAGTGCACTAAGTGAGTTTTTTTTCTTTGGTGTATAATATGGGTGATTACCCTCCTCTAGAGTACATAAATCCCCTCATATATGGGGCTCATGGCATAATAAAGGCAGTAATTATTTGTCCGCTCGAGAAGCATGACCATCCTCTACGTTTCTTCGCCTTTTGGATTGTCACCTCGCTACTCATGTCATCATCTTATTCCTCATGTCATTGCTTAGTATTCCCATCCAATGTTGTCTGACCCTGCTTGAGTGGTATTATCATTCTTCCTCATGGACTGCGTTACCTATAATCTTGTCAGATCAAGTGGGATAATCGCTTAAAAGGGTTAGGTGGACTAAGCAGGGTGATAACTTAGGGGGGGCTTTGGCGAACTAGTCGAGGCACCTTCTTGGGTGATCCTGGCAAATCTGGCAGGTGCCTTCCCCATATGATCCTGGCAAGTATAGAGGGCACTGCTTGTGACGACCCGAGTCCCGCCAACCGACGAAACCTGGATCGCCGTGTGCTAACAACCAACTAGCCCACAAGATCACAGTCACCCAACACATAATCATAAAATATAACATAGCTAACAAACAAATCATATTGCATAAATTAAATGAACATAATTGGATACTAACTAGAGAATTTACCGCATAACACAAGTATATAAGTTCAAGGAGATGCATAATCGAAATCATCTTATGAACTGCCAAGTATACCTGAATACGGAACCCAAAGATACATCAGTAAAAACTAAGTAGAGTAGAAATAACAACAGCAGTGTAACAGTAACCGAGCACAAGGGAAAATGGTACTATAACTTTGACTAATTCATTTATTAAACATCTTGTTATCCGATTTCGTTTCGTATATTGGAAGCCTAATTTATTATTGTCCACAATTTATCAATAGACGTCTCAGGGCACGAGACGATTTCCGTGTAACTTCCTACAGTGCAAGAGTGGTATAAGCCACTCTCTTGGCCTGGAAGACCGCTTATACCCACCAGGTCACTGTTCTTCATCACCATGGGGTCATTGCGACAAGGGGTGGCAGCTACGTCGTGTAGCATGAACATGTACAAGCGCTGTGTATGCTGAATCACAGACAACCAATAACTCACTCACCGGCCAAGAAAGAAACCACTCCAACACTCAAGCCTCGCAATCCGCTATCCTAGTTGGCCGCTAAGCATAACCAAAGAGTCGTAGGGAGGCTAGCAACTCCCTAAACCAGCCCAGAACCAGCCTGAAAAAGACCAAAGCTACAGCCAAAATCCGGCGAGTAGCGGGTTGAAACCAATTATCTAATTCCTTTAATTGCCAACAAATCTGTCGTACTGATAGTTTAATCATTTTCAGATAACTGTATCATTTATTAGTATCCAATTAAGCCATATCAATAATTTTACTTTTAATTCCAGGATTAATATTCACCTTACCTTTCAACTTATCCGTTTCAAAGAAATTTCCAATTTATTATCATGGTTTCAATTAAATCAATATTTAACTATCCTGATGATGTTAGTTTTACTAAAAATAGAGTTCCTTTTGCACATGTGATGATAAAGCCATATGCAACAAATTTAAATGCTTTATAATTCGTTTACTTTATGAAATTATCCAATGTTTTGCGTGACGAGATCATATCCGAGGTCGAACTCATGGAGCAAATTGGTATTTTAGAAATTAAAATCATGATCTCAAATTACTTAATAGATAATGTTCAATAATAATATCAATGCAATGAAAGCTAAAAGGATGCAAAAAGAATGTTCTCTCTTCTTAGATGTCTTCTTTCCTTATGAATCAGACGTCTTAAACTTGCATTGCTACAATACTTTTCTGATTTTTCTTCTTCTTTCTTCCTTTGCTGATCTCTGACTCCTTTTCTTCTTTAGCCTTTGCTGCGGCTAAGTCCTCCTTGGCTTCTTCTTTTGTTCTTGCCTCCTCCTAGGCTTCTTCTTCCTTGGCTTCTGCAGCCTTTTTCTTCTTTTTTTCTCGCACTTGGCTTTCCTCAACTCTTGCCTTCTCTTCTTTTCTATGGCTAGCTTCTTCTTCCTGTCTTCTTCCTCTGCAGTCTTCTTCAGCTACGCTTCCTCCTTGGCCTTGTCTTCTGCCTTCGAGTCCTTCTCCTGCCTCTGCCCTTGATCTTCTTCAGCTGCTCCTCTTCTTTCTCTTCTTCCTCCTCGTTGCCTTAGCTTTAGGTTGTGGCTGCACCTTCAACTTCCTCCTCTTCTTCCCTGCGCACGCACACAGAAGCAAAACCTACCCCTGCCCTCCCCCACATCTCTCGCTCTCTCGATTTCGCTCTTAGGTACACTCTCCTAGAGCCGGGTAATCGGGTCGGGTTTCATGCACCCCGGTCCAGGCGCACCGACGTGGGTGGTGCACAAGGAGTGCAGGGTTAATCGGGTCGGTCAGCCAAGTCTGCGGGGGCGTAGATTGCGAACGAGGCAGGTAAGCGTGGGTGAGGGGACCTCACCTCGTGTCTTGAGGAGAAGAGAAGAAAACACAAATTCAATAAAAAAATGTCTCACCGCGCTCCTGAGTTTCCGAGGTGGGACTAAAAGTCCCATCCGCTTCGCTTGCTCCCGCAGGTGAGGTTCTTCTCTTAATTGCTGCAGCTGGGCGCCTCGCAGAGCCAACTTTCTGGATGGATGTATAAGCGAGACCAACCCACGCCTTCTGGACCTAGGAACTTGGAGCGCTTCGACCTGGAGTGAGCTTGCGAGCTCCTTCGAGCCGTCGCTAATGGCGATGGAGGGGTCAGATCTAAATATCACAAAGATGGCCTTGCGACCTCATTAAACCACATGGGGAGCTTCGCCATGTTAGGGCGAAGGTGAAACGATCGGTAGCTGGCCACTGGGTGACCTAGGTGTGCGTGCCTAGGTCCCTCTATGGCAGTTGTGATGGGTGTGTTCGGGGAGCACTTGGGGACGTGATGGCGGTCAGTGAAGGGTTGAATGATGATCAGTGGGTGATGGTGAATGTTCTAAGGTAGGTGGCGAGGCGTGTGGATGGGTGGAGCGACAGGAGTGCCTTCACCGGTGGTCGCCCGGAGATGAGGGAGACGAAGGTGGCCTGTGGATGTCGAGGGTGATTTTGTGAAATAAAGAAGGGGAAAGTGAAAGGTAGGGAGAAAGAAACTTAACTGAGAGTATCTGAACGAAGGGGGGAGGCGGAGGGCGAGCGACGCATATTTGCCGTCACCGGAGACGAAAACCCTAAGGTGAGGATGATGGCGACGAGGAAGGGGTCGGAGAGGCGTGCGCGCGTATGGCACGATGCGAAGGAGCAAGGCAGAGATGACTCTGCCACTGGTATGGTGGCAGAGCGACGAGAGGAGGGAGGAGAGGTCGTCGGAGCTTGCGGGTAGATGGTCGGAGACGAGGGAGGACAGAATTCAGGGGAATTCTCAGGCTAAAACGAGCTTGGAAGAAGCGGCTGGACCTGGAGCTTCATTTATAGGCACGGGTAGAGAGCCTTGTGCTTGGAAGGTGAGCTTCCATGCGCAAGACTCTCGTTGGTGGTCGCCACAGGTACGATACCCATGCCTCTCGAGCATTCACATGAGAGGTATGGTGCGAATCAGGGCATGGGGAGCTGCTCAGGGGGTAGGGGATTTCTCAGAGGACCCCCCTTTCAAATATGAGAGCAGCTCCCTAGACAAGAGAGGAGAAATCCTCCTCGAAACTTCGCTAGAGGTATGTGTCCTCTGTTGCAATGGCAGAGGGACCAGAATGCAAAAAGTGATGCGGAAGTTGAGGGGGTTTGTGCAAGGGTTTTCAAAAGCTAGGAGCCAGAATGTAATTGGGTGGACTATTATACAAAGTAGGTCAAGATGACCTTCCCCTAGGTTCAAATTTTGGTACAAACCTAATTTGGATCTAAGGAATCAAATGGTGAAGTTTCATTTTATGTTTGACCACGTTTGACTGGACATTTTGCACAAAAACCCAAATTAGGTCAAATATTGAGCTCGGACCCCAATCTAGGTCAAAATAGGTTCCAAAGGCCAAATTGAAGGTTCTAAACCCTAGGGGATATCTTTCCATGAATTTTAGAGGGATTAGTTGATTTTTATCCTGACTGGAACCTTGTGAAATTTAGTGGGTTTATTTTAGGGTTATAGAATGTCATTTAATTCTTAAATCTCACTATAACCCTTTTCTGACAGAACCATCTCACTTTTCCTCTAATTAAGTTCAATTGACCTATGTTTAGCCCCTGAAAAATCCTGTTGATGAAATGCAATGGGAAAATTACAGTTTTACCCTTTGTTTCATGCTTTCTTCCCAGATTAGTGATCCCTTGAATTAGGCCTTTCTCTTGGTTATGTAGGAGCTTTTCTTCTTTTTTTCTAGGTCAAAAAGAGCTAGTTAGGGTTCATGATGAGGTTCTCATCATACTCCCATGCATAGCTTTTGTTAGTCCCTTAGCAAAATTTCAAGGTTTTAACTTTTGTTCTTGACCATGAGTTTCTTTCACCAGTTATGATAAGTACCTTTTCTTTTTCCTTTTATTAGGTTGGAATGCCGACAGTAAGCCTAAAGGTACTCCAGTACCAACCAAGATCCGAACCCTACTAGCTTTAGCCTCGGTCCTCCGCGAAGGTTTTTAGGCCCACATGAACTATTCATTGGACTCCGTGGTTAAAGCACCCGTGCTTGAGATATATTTTAGCCTTGGTTTAGTTTGTAGTGTGTTTTTGTAAGAGTGAGACAAAGGATTTATTTTTTTGGAGAGTTTTCTCTCTCTTTTCTTTTTATTTTTAGCTTCGGATTGGCTTCTCAACACGGTTTGTATCGGATTCTTCGTCCCCATCATCAATCCTCAAAGGTCCCTGGCAATCGATGCTTCGTGATAGCACCGCCCATGGTAACCCTCATAACCCTGGTTTTTGAGATTTCGAGATAATCCCGCCCATGGCGTTCCGTGGCCGAATCCAGACCCTAGCAATCAACATTTCGTGATAATGCCACCCATGGTATCTATACCAGCAGAGTGCTTACATGCCCCCGGTAGGATATATAAATATCTTAAGAGACAAGCACCGAGGAGACGATATGTTATTACGCATCTTCGAGAGGAATTTCCCGCCTCTTTGCATCGGGAACTTGTCAAAATCAACTTGTGTTGATTGACCTCTCCTAATCTAAGCAACTTGTTTAGAACATTAAAACGCTTTTGCGTGATTTTGATAGTTGTGTACTGAACCAGACTGTGTGTGGATTAGGGTGCTTAGGTTATCGAGTCTCGCAAACCGAAGGTCAGTTAACGAGGCCAAATACTCTCTAAGCCTTAGACCTAACACTTAAGCTTCGCATCTTCCCCAACCTCTTGAGGATTATCCAGATCTTAGTGGGTACTAAGAGTCTAGCCAAAAAGGCTTAAGGTCAGCGTTCCTACTAATCTCTTTTTATATTTCCTTAGCACTTTTCTTTACTTTTCTTGGTTTCTTCCCCAACTTCGGTTAATCCCTTAATTTCTTACTAATGACTATCTCTCTCATTTTCATTTTGTGCTCCTTTTTCAGCATCTTGCTCTTTTTTCGTCCTCCTATTTTGTAGAGTCCAAAAATTTTCTCTCCCCCTTCTCAGTTTTTTTTTATATATATGTGATTTTTTTGTTGGAATGTTTTCTTGATATGAGTTTTTATACATTTTGCACTTGCATATCCCCCATGCCTATGATTTGCAATGTCCTCATTGTAAATTAGATGGGTTCGAATTCAGCCTAGTTCATTCATTAGGACAGGTGTTGGGTGAGTGAACGGGTTGAGATGACTTTTGCGGATGATTTCTAGACTCGAGTGCGGGTACCTGAGGTGGAGTCGGCTGTTCTAATGGATGAACCCTAAAGTGCACTATGAATTCATCATAGAAATGTCAGGAAAGGTTTCGGGTTTTTCAAAGAATGACGGGTTGCCTCTCGTTAAGTGCTGAGTTTTATGCCATCGGCTGGGTGTAATGAGCTCAGGGAGAATGGAGGATAAACGATGTCTGATGAGAACCTCATCATGAACCCTAACTAGCACATTTTGACCTAAATAAGTGCACAAAAAGCTCCTACAAAGACTAAGGGAAATCCTAAATCAAAGAACTATAAATTTGAGTATAAAACACTTCACAAGGGGTAAAACTAGGAATTAAATGACATTCTGTAATCCTAAAACAAACCTACTTTAATTCACGAAGTTTCAGGCAAGATAAAAATCAATTAAACCCTCTAAAATTCATAAAAAATATCCCCTAGTGTTTAGAACCTTCAATTTGGCCATTGGAACCTATCTTGACCTAGATTGAGAACCATACCCAATTTTTGACCTAATTTGGGTTTTTGTGCAAATTGACTAGTCAAACGTGGTCAAACCTAAAATCCAACTTCACCATTGGATTCCTTAGGTCAAAATTAGGGTTATATCAAAATTTCAACCTAAGGAAAGTTTGCCTTGACCTACTTTACAAATTGGTCATCAAGAATTAATTTTGACCCTTAACTTTTTGAACCCTTGCACTTAACCCCTCAACTTTCCCTTCGTTCTTTGCAAGCCGGTCCCTCTGCCACCCGCAGCAGCTGCCCATGCCTCCGGCGACTTTGCGCGGAGGATGGCGCCGTGCAAGGTATGGGGACCGGCACCAGAAATGAGAGGGGGGTCCCCTGAGTTGTCTTCTTCCGCATGGACCCCCTCCCATGCCCTACCGACGCCCATACCTCTCATGCGAACGCACGAGAGGCATGGGTCTCTTTTCCAGCCATTCTCCGGTGACCTGCCCACGCTTCCTCCTCGAGTTTCCCTCTTCGCCAACACCTATTTAAGGAGCGACAGGGGCTGCCGGTTGCTCCAGACTTGATTTGGCTAGAGATTTCCCTCAAAATTCTTCTCTTCTCCGGCCAGGTGACCAGCAAGCTCCGACGACTCTACCTCCTCCTTCCAGTCGCTCTGCCACAATACCAGTGGCAGAGCTGTCTTCACCTCCTTCCTCCACGTAGTGCAACACCCTCACACGTGCCCTCAGCCCCGTCGTCATCGCCACTCTCCCTCCACTGGTGCCTTCTTCCCCGGCGATAGCAGGTACGGCCTGCTGCCCTTTCTCCCCTTTCGTCCACTCAATTAGGTTAGAACTACTCGTCTCTTTCCCCTCTTCAATTCCCCTCAACCTATTTCACAAAACGCCCTTCGACAGCCACGATCCGCCCGCATCTTCCCCATCTCCGATCGCCCTCCGGCGAGATGCTTCCGTCACTCCGCAACCCCACACGTCTCGCCACCCACCTCATAACCTCCACCACACTCCACTAAACATCCTCCACTAGTCCACAAATCGCCTACACCACCACAACCGCCCCTGACCTAACCCATCCATCCGACCACAGAGCGACCTAGGCACGCACGCCTAGGCCACCCTGTGGCCTGCCACCTACCGCCTCACCTTCGCCGTGACATGGCGAAGGTCCTCTTGTGGTTTGATAGAGTTGCAAGCTTCTTTTTGTGTTGTGTAGGGTCAGAGCTCCAGCCGCCATTAGCGATGGCTCGAGGAGGTTGAAAGCTTGCTCCAGGCTGAAGTGCTGCAGGGTTCCAGGTCCAGAGGTTCGGGGAAGTCTCGCGCATCTAGCTATCCAAGCAATTGGTGCTACGAGGCTTGCGGCTGTTGCAATTGGACAGAAGATCTCCTGCGGGCGTGCGAGCAACAACGGGTGGAACATTAGTCCCACCTCGTGAACCTGTGAGTGAGGTGTGCAAAATAAATTGAATTTGTGATATTAGCAGTTCGCCTCCAATTCACTGGGGCGAGGTCCCTCCTCACCTATGCACGCCTTGTCCGTGAACTAGCCCGCGGACCTGGTAACTCGACCCGATTATCTTCCTGTGCACTCCTCATGCACCATACTCACGTCGGTGTGCCTAGACCCGGGCGTGCGACCCGACCCGATAACCTGGCTCTAGGAGAGCATACCGAAGAGAGATTCAGAGAGAGAGAGAGAGACGCGCGAGGAGGGTAGGGGAATAGGTTTTGCTGCGTGGTGCTTGTGTAGGAAGAGGATGCTAAGGAGGAACCAGCAAGAGAAGGAAGCAGGGACTTATCCGCTGCAAGCGAAAAAGAAGACATGAAGGAGGAAGCTGCGGAGAAAAGAAAGAGAAGAAGCAGCCAAGAGCTGCAACAGAAGAAAGAAGAAGACAGGAAGGTAGAGAAGCCAACTGAAGAAGGAGAAGGCACAGTGCAAGAAGAAGAAGAAGGAAGCCGAATAGAGAAGAGAAGAAAAAGAAGCCAAGAGGAGAAGCTGCGAGGCACTGTAGCAAAGGGCAGATAAGGCGTCTGATTCAAAGAATCAGACGTCCGAAAAAGGAAAGGCAGAGAAAGAAGAAAAGGAAGAGAGAAGAGGAGAAGAACGAAAAGAAGAAAAGGATTTTTTTTGTTCACTCTCTCTTTAATTTTTGTACAATAGTATATAATTAATTGTGAATTTGTATGCTTCTGGAATCAAAGTTTGCTCCCTGAGTTCGACCTCGGGATATTCTAAATTTCGAGTTATAAATTTTTATTTGTTTTCGCGGAGAATTCATCTATATTACAACGAGATATCTGTTAAAACACGATCTAGCCGCGCAAAATAATGTCTCAGCCAAATCTGTATTGGTCATGTCAATGAATGGTTTGAGTCCTTGACCATTCACGACTAAGGGTTCGGAATTGTGGCTGAGTGAACTGATCTCAACTGCTCCATTTCCAAAGATTTGTCAGACTAAGTATGGTCCGATCCACTTTTATCGTAGCTTCCCTGGGAATAGTTTGAGTCAGGCATCAAAGGGTAGGGCCTTTTGACCAAGATGAAAGATCTTTCTAGATATGTGCTTGTCGTGAAAGGCTTTAACCTGCTCTTTGTAAATTCGCGAGTTTTCATACGCGTCGTGGCTTAATTCATCAATCTCGCTCATCTGAAGCTTTTTATAGGTTCCAACCTTAGAAAGATCTAAGTTGTAGTTTCGTACTGCTCAATAAGCTTTATGCTCCAATTCGACGGGTAGGTGACACACCTTCCCGTACACCAATCTGAAAGGAGACATGTCTAATTGGGTCTTGTGGGCGGTCTTATATGCCCACAAAGCTTCCGAAAGTCGGGATGACCAATCCTTCCTGTCAAGTCGAACAGTAACCTGGAGGATTTTCTTGATCTCCCGGTTTGATAGCTCAGCTAGACCATTAGTTTGAGGGTGGTAAGGAGTAGAGATTCGGTGCGACACCCCGTATTTGGTCATCAGTGACCTGAACTGAGCGTTTGTGAAATGGGTCCCTCCATCAGAAATTATTGCACGTGGAATCCCGAACCATGAGAAGATGTTTTAGTGAATGAATTTGATAACAACTTTGTGATCATTGGTTCGGGTTGTAATGGCTTCAATCTATTTAGACACAGTCAATAGCGAGTAAGATGTATTCGATGTCGTCCGAGATAGGGAAGGGTTCCATAAAATCTCACATACCAGAATCAGCTGTAAAGGCATCATGTCTCGATGACTCATGTTGCCCAAGGTCTGGCAATGAGTACGTGCCTTATAGTGATTGTATGCATCCTTGAAAATTGTGGGCCAGTAAAAGCCACGCTGGAGGACTTTTGATTCAGTTTTGTGTCCTGAAAAATGCCCACCACATGCCTGATCATGGCAGAAAGAGAGTATGTCTTTGATTTCCGCTTCCGTGGCACACCGTTGGATAATTTGATCAGCACCAATGCGGAATAAATATAGGTCTTCCCAAAGGTAATACTTGGCATAGGAACGTAATTTGTCCTTCTTGGCCTTCAGCCAATCAAAC
This sequence comes from Thalassia testudinum, assembly GCA_037157565.1. Classification (NCBI taxonomy): domain Eukaryota; kingdom Viridiplantae; phylum Streptophyta; class Magnoliopsida; order Alismatales; family Hydrocharitaceae; genus Thalassia; species Thalassia testudinum. The sequence continues at coordinate 45,193,888 of JAZHRO010000030.1, forward strand.
GGGATCTGATGTAATGCCAAGTAGTTTACTATGTCAGCAAACCATGGAAGCCCTGTATCAATAGTCAAGAGGTGCTCATCAAAAAAATGTTCCGTGATGGGCCCGGAAGGGTTAATGATCTCAGAAGGAAGGCCGGACAAGTGATCAGCTACCACGTTCTGTCTTCCCGCTTTATCGCGAATCTCGAGGTCAAATTCTTGCAATAGCAAGATCCATCAGATTAATCGAGGTTTCGCATCCCTTTTTGCAAGGAGATGCCTTACAGTTGTGTGATCCGAGTAGATAATAACATGGGAACCCAAGAGGTAAGATTTGATTTTTTTTAGGTGCAAATACTTTGGCTAGCAGCTCTTTCTCAGTAACATTGTAGTTACGCTGAGTCTCGTCAAGTGTTTTGCTAGCGTAGTAAATGACCACGGGTTTCCCATCAATTTTCTGCCCCAAAATTGCTCATACAGCGAAGTCAGATGCATCGCACATGATCTCAAAGGGTTGAGACCGATCAGGGGACTGTAGGATCGGGGCTTGGGTAACTCAGTCACGAAGGATCTTGTTACGACCAGGTTCCCGAATCCCTATAGGACACAAGAATCGGACCGACTCGACTGATCCCAAGACCCAGTCGTCCAATGAGAAAGTAACCAAAAAGAAGTAAAATAAATCACATTCACCATGCAAGTAACTAACAATAACAAAAGTACAGTAGTAAGAAAGTAAACTACTACAGTACACACCAGCACAACAGTAGATAAATTTAAACGGTACAGAAATATGAAGTTTACAGTAAAAGAGTACAAGTGTAACAAAATACTCACTACTACAAAAAACGGGTACAACACAAGTACGACTACTGGTCTCTACTAGGCCCAACACCCGTCGCAGCCGTAGGCTCTGGCTGCTCAACACCTGGACCTGAAAAGGTGGTCAGTACGACACGTCAGCGAAACATTGAGTAGAGTGGCAACCAGCTTGCTAAGAAAAACAGTAAAGGTGGACAAGTAGTTGTTGTTTTTAATTTCTCCCTTTATTTGACTAATTATTCTTTCTTTCTTCACTTGGTTTATTTAACAGGTCTTTTTCTTGATCTCGAATGTTCCTCGTGGGAACGATCTTGATTGCAGTTTTTTCCGAAAAGTAGAAGTAGCACGTGGTGCTCTCCTGGCTGGGAGAGTTCCTCGTGGTGGTCCTACCCTCAGTCAACCACCCCAAGGTCGTTGACAGACGTAATGGTGACTATGGCACGTGCGATAAACGCACGGGTAGCTACCCCACACTGGCACGCGGTCAGTCATTTCCATTAACGGGTGTGCCCAAAGCACAGCACGGAACTAGTATAGGGCAAAGCCCTCTCAGTAACAGGGGTCGAGCCCCTCCACAGTAACCAAACAGGGGTCTTGCCCCTCCACAGTCCGTGCACCCTCGCCTAACTACCCTGGTTTGCCCAGTGGGCCTAACAAGTCAGTGTAGGACGGCTAGCTGAACCCCGGGCCCCGTGGGGTGGCTAGCTCCCTCCCTACACTAGCAGCTCTCCCCGGTACTGTGTATGAGAGGGCTAAAAGTCGATACAAAGTGGCCAGACCTAACCCCGGGTCTCAACCCTAGGTCGGCTGGCTCCGCTCTGCATTAAACAGGTAATATGTGCTTCCCTTGGTACCACATACCCAAGAGACAACACACTTTTCCATTCACATTTCCAGTCCCATTCTATTTATTTCCAAGAGCTCTTCTCCTAATTCCCCGTAGGGTTCATTCTCATGTTTCTCAGGCCAAGCCATGCTAGGTTTCATCATTTTAGTTTTATTCGCATATAGCACATGTTTCCAACATTCAATCTTTCTTTTCCAATATATATACAAGCAGCTCGAATTTAGTTTTCAAACAACAGGAATTACATGTAGCAGTTACTAACAACAATACCCTACAGTTCACAGGTAGCTATTATCCAATTACAGGAAATTATCATTATTCTATCTACTCATCCAAGACTGCAATTCAGGCATTCAAGACATTCGTTACAGTGTTTCTGTTCCTAGGATTCATGCCACACCCTAGGATCTATCATTCAATCTAGTGTTTCTGGTCCTAAGATTCATACCATACCCTAGGATCTATCATTTATTCCAGATATACATTTATGTTTGTAAATAACTAAGGGAAGCCACTCTACCCGCAAAACTAGGAGTAATGGGGACTTGATTGGCAGGTCCACGCGCCTCCGCAACCCCCAAATCCGCAACAGAACGAGGTCCTAACACAAGGATCAACCACAAGGAACCACTCAGAACAGGATGAAAGTATTTCAAACAAGTAGAGGAATTTATACGGAGAGGAACGAAATCTTAAACGCGGAAATCGGACCTCAAGCGGACCCTAAAAGGGTCAAAAATGACAATTCTGACTCAAATCAGACGTTCGGAACATCTTCCAGATGTCTTAAAAGGAGTCCAAATCCATACCTCACTCTATGCTGCTCCTCAGACGTCCAGAGATCCTGTTGAATCGTTTGGACCTAGTTCCAGATGTTCGACCACCTCTCCGGACGTCTAGAGACGCTCTTCGCTGTCTGGTGACTCACCCAGACATCTGAACTGCATGGGAGGGCGTGTCCCGCATCTTCCCGAAGCGAATCCTGCACGCGCACGCAAAACCTCTCTTTACTGCACGTAACAGAGTTTCAGCGGAACGGCCTGCATGGTCGTATCTGCAAAAAAGGAAGGAGTAGGCGCAGTACGTACCTCTCAGTCGTCTGGAGCTTCCGCGTCGTCTAGATGCAAGTCCAGACGTCTAATTCTGGGAAAAATCTCAGAATTAGAAGCTCCTTTGTCTTCTTCCTGCTGCGCACGACCGCGCCGCGCTTGCACCTCCGTTGCTCTACCTGTAGTAGTGTCGAGGAGGACCTCCCCGACACACACTTCGCCTCGTGCACGCCCGACCGGCCTCAAACTGCTCCAGCGAGCTCCCTCTCTCTCACGACCCGCGTGCTCTCCTCTCCGCCACTCCACTCGACTGCAGCTGTTGCTCTCGCTCTCACTCCCTCGCTCGCTCTCGCGCTGGAGGAAGGGGAAGATGGATGGATGTGGGGTGGCGTGAGGGAGAGGGTACAAGTAGACGTGAGGGGGGAAAAAGGTGCTGCAGTCGGCGGAGGAAGAAGAAAGAGAAGGGGGCGGCTGGGGTTCAGTCTGCGCGCGGCACGCACGCAGACTTGCGGTCGTACGCACGCAAAAATTGGTTTCCAAACGTCTGACCAAACGTCTTGCCCAAGTCCCGGACGTCTTAAAGAACTTTTGTAACGACCCGGTTCCCGAGTCCCTACGAGACACGAGAACCGGACCGACTCGACTAATCCCAAGACCTAGTCGTCCAACGAGGAAGTAACCAAAAGACAGTAAAATAAACCACATTCAGCATGAATATAACTAACAGTAAGAAAGTACAGCAGTAAGGAAAGAAACTACTACAGTAGGTACCACCACAACAGTAAAACAGCATTTATCATATAACAAGAACTGCAGGTAAAGAAGGTACAGCGGAAACAAAACTACTCACTAGAACAGAAACAAAAGGGGTACAAAGCTGTGGTAACTCTACTGGACCCTACTCGGCCCAGCGTCCTCTGCAGCCGCCGACCCTGGCTGCTCAACACCTGGTCCTGAAAAAGGTAACGAGTGTAACACGTCAGCAAAACGCTGAGTAGAGTGGCAAACTAACTAAAGGCAACAATAGAGTGTACAGTAGCTGTTATGTTCTATTACTTCCTTTATTCACATCTTTCAATTTTTCTCACTATTTCATTTATTTCTCAGATCCTTTACTTGATCTCGAATGTCCTCGTGGGACGATCTTGATTGCAGTCTTTTCCAAAAGTAGAAGTAGCACGTGGTGCTCTCCTGGCCGGGAGAGTCCCCCGTGGTGATCCTACCCTCAGTCAACCACCCCAAGGTCACTGACAGACGTAACGGTGACTACGGCACGCGCGATAAACGCACAGGTAGCTAGCCCGCACTGGCACGCGGTCAGTCGTTTCCGTTAACGGGTGCGCCCAAAGCACAGCACGGAACCAGGGCAGAGCCCTCTCAGTAACAGGGGTCCAACCCCTCCACAGTAACCAAACCGGGGCCTTGCCCCTCCACAGTCCGCGCACCCTCGCCTGACTACCCTGGTTTGCCCTAGTGGGCCTAACAAGTCGGTGAAGGAGGCTAGCAGAACCCCGGGGCCCGTGGGGTAGCTAGTACTCTCCTAACACTACTAGCTCTCCTCGGTACTACGTACACGAGGGCCAACAAGTCGGTACAGAGCGGCCAATCCTAACCCCAGGTCCCTGGGGCGGCTGGCCCCACTCTGCACTAAACAGGTACAGGTACTTCCCTTGGTACTGCGTACCCAAGAGACAGTACAAACTACATCTCAGTTCCATTCCTTTTTCTTTCCAGGAGTTCCACTCCTAATTCCCCGTAGGGTTCCAGCTCTTTATCTCAGAACATCATATGTTTCACTTTCCAGATTCACGTTCTCAAATTCCATGATCTCAAACATGTTTCTTTATTCATAACAGGCAGCTGTTAATTAGATTTACAGGCAGCTTTATATATTCCTTTCCATTTTTCCAAGACTGCAGTAATATACATTCCACTAGTTTTTCCATCCTAGGATTCATGCCATATCCTAGGATCTATCATACAATCTAGTTTTCCGGCCCTAGGATTCATGCAACACCTAGGAGCTATCATTCCATATATTTCTCATTCCTAGGATTCATGCAATGCCCTAGGTTCTAGTTATGGTTCCATACTTTAAAAGATTTTATTAATACTTAAAGCCACCCTACCAGGTACAACGGGAGTAATGGGGGCGTGATTGGAAATCCCGCGCGCCTCCGCGACTCTCAAGACTGCAACCGAACGAGGTCCTATCACAAGGATCAAACACAAGGAGTGTCTCAAAACAGTGTATAGCTACTGTAGGCGGGTAGAGGAATTAATTCTGAAACGAACGCAACTCGAATCGCGGAAAACGGAGCCCAAACGGGCCCTAAACGGGTCGAGAAAGACGATACTGTGCAAAATCAGACGTCTGGAACTACTTCCAGACGTCTTAAACGGTGGATCAGAGAATTACCTGTTCAGCTTGGTTCCCCGGACGTCCAGAAGTCTGCGGGGACGTCTGCCCTAGATCCCAGACGTCCGATGGTCCCTCAGGACGTCTGGAGGTCACTCCCGCCGTCTGGTACAACTTCCAGACGTCTGATTCGCAAAGGATGACGAATCAGCGACCCTGCGCACAGCCAACCCCCCTCCCTCAGTACGGTCAGTCGACAAGAAGGAAGAAGAAAGCGGAAACTCACCTTTCAGACGTCTGTATGATCTTAGAGACGTCGACCTTGCCGTCTGGATATCAACCCAGACGTCTGATTCTGAAAATTTTTCCAGAATCAGAACCTTGCTCGGCCTCCGCTCGCGACGCCGCCCGCGTCGCTCCTCGCGCGTCCGCTGCTCCGCCCGCAGCAGGTCCCTCTCCGCGACGCTCCGCGCCCCCTGCGCCCTCCGTCGGCCGGCCAAGCCGCCCCGGCGAGCTCGCCCTCACGGCAGAGCCCCGCTCTCGCACGCCGCACCTCCTCCGCGCTCACTGCGGCTGCCGCTGCCGCTGCGCCCTCGCGTCCGCTCGCTCTCGCGCACAGGCAGGAGAAGAAGGAAGAAGATGGCGGAGACGGGAGGGGAGGCGCGCCCCCTTTTAACGCCGCGTGGAGAGGAGAGAGAAGGCGGTCGCAGCCGCCTGCAGCCGCAGAGAAGGAGGACAGAATCGCAGGTCTGCGCGCACAGGCGCGCAGACGAATCTCCCGTGCGAACATAACTGTTCTCCAGACGTCTGTAAACTATCCCGGACGTCTGGAAAGACGTCTGGATGTGATCCCAGACGTCTGGTCCGACGTCTGGGCCACCTCCCAGACGTCTTAAAAGGCGTCTGGGGCACGCGCTCGTTACAATATAACAAACTCAAAGGAAGTTTCGTCCCCGAAACTTGCGCCAACTAGGGTGCGGGAAAAAGATGTCCAAATAACCATAACAAACTCAAAGAGGACCGAAGCCGGTCCGAAAAGACGTACCTGCGAAAAGCTCCGGGTACCGCTCTCGCATTGCCGCCTCAGGCTCCCAGGTAGCCTCCTCGTACCGCTGGCTCCTCCACAAAACCTTTACCAGGGGTACTTGCTTTCGTCTCAACCTGCGGACGGCTCGGTCTAGGATCTGCACTGGCCGCTCGGGGTAGGTCAGGTCGTCGCTCACCTCGACGCTCTCGTGACTCAGTACGTGGCTGGGATCAGCTACGTACTTCCTGAGGTTGGACACGTGGAACACGTCGTGCACACCAGAAAGCTGCGGGGGAGGGGCAAGTCTGTAAGCAACGGGTCCAACCCGCTCCAGGACCTCAAAGGGCCCCACGAACCTCGGCGCGAGCTTCCCTCTCACCCCAAACCGCTGTAAGCCCTTCATGGGCGAAACACGAAGAAAGACGTGGTCCCCAACCTCGAACTGCACCTCTCTGCGTCTGCGATCTGCGTAGCTCTTCTGTCTGCTCCTGACAGTGCGGAGTCGTCTGTGGATCTGCTCAACTACCTCCTGACTCTGCCAGATCAACCTGGGGCCAACCTCCCACTTGGTCCCCACCTCAACCCAACTCAAGGGTGCCGTGCATTTCCGTCCGTACAGAGCCTCGTAGGGAGCCATGCCGATGCTCGAGTGATAACTGTTGTTGTATGCAAACTCCGCTAGGGGCAGGTGCTCCTCCCAAGAGCCCCTCCAGTCTAGTACACAGGCATGCAAAAGGTCCTCAAGTGTCTGTATCGTGCGTTCCGACTGTCCGTCCGTCTGGGGGTGGTAAGCCGTGCTAAACCTCAACCTCGTCCCCAAAGCCTGCTGAAACTCAGCCCAAAACTGGGACGTAAAGCGGGTATCCCGGTCGGATACGATCTCCCGCGGAACTCCGTGTAGTCGCACCACATCACGGATATACCTCTCTGCCAACTGTGCTGGTCCCAAAGTGACTCGGATCGGCAAGAATCGTGCCGTCTTCGTCAATCTATCCACTATTACCCAGACTGCGTCGTGTCCTCGCTGGGTAACAGGTAAGCCCACCACCAAGTCCATGGTGATGCTCTCCCACTTCCACTCTGGCACTGGAAGCGGCTGAAGCGGCCCTGCAGGCCTCTGATGCTCGGCTTTCACCTGCTGGCACATTAAGCACTGCTGCACGAACTCACCCACATCCCGCTTCATCCCTCTCCACCAGAACTCGCGTCTCAAGTCATGGTACATTTTCGTGTTTCCGTGATGTATGGTGAATCTGGAACCGTGTGCCTCAGTCAGGAGTTCTCTCAACAGCTCCTCGTCTCTGGGGACGCACAACCGTCCCCTCAAGCGTAACACCTGGTCTGTGAAAGAGAAGTCCCCTGGGTCCCCTGATAGTACTCTGTCGCGCAAAGACTGCAAGTACGGATCGACCCTCTGTCCCGTGATGATGCGGTCTATCAACTCTGGCCTGGTCTGCCGTGTCACCGTCACTGCCCCACAGTACCCTCGTAACTCTAGAGGTCGCCAACTGCCCACATCCTCCAAAAGGCTCCAACTCTGTAACTGTAGACTGGCCAAGCGTGCGGGCGCCTTACGGCTCAAGGCATCAGCCACCACATTGGCCTTTCCCGGGTGGTAGGAGATGCTGCAGTCGTAGTCCTTCAGGAGCTCCAACCAACGTCTCTGTCTCATGTTGAGCTCCTTCTGGTCAAAAAGATATATGAGGCTCTTGTGATCTGTAAAAATCTCGAAGGTCTCACCGTACAAGTAGTGCCTCCATGTCTTCAGCGCGAAGACCACAGCTGCCAACTCTAGATCGTGGGTAGGGTAGGTATGCTCATGGGGCTTCAGTTGCCGCGAAGCGTAAGCGACCACGTGACCCCTCTGCATGAGCACACCTCCTAACCCCTGCAAGGAAGCATCCGTGTACACAACGAACCCGCCACTACTGTCAGGGATGGTGAGCACGGGAGCCGAGGTCAACCTCTCCTTCAGCTCCAGAAAACACGCCTCACAGGCGTCTGTCCAAGCGAAAGGCACATCCTTCCGGGTCAACTGTGTCATAGGACGTGCAATCTGCGAAAACCCTCTGATGAACCGTCTGTAGTAACCTGCCAGTCCCAGGAAACTGTGAATCTCAGTGACTGAACGCGGTCTCTCCCACCTGAGCACTGCCTCGACCTTGGCGGGATCCACCGCCAGGCCGTCTCCAGAGATCACATGACCCAAAAAGGTCACCTCCCTCAACCAAAACTCGCACTTGCTGTATTTGGCGTACAGCCTGCGTCGTCTCAGAGTGTCCAGAACCATCCGCAAGTGCTGTCCGTGCTGCGTCCGATCTCTAGAATAGATGAGTACATCATCTATGAAAACCACCACAAACTGGTCCAAGTACGGTCTGAACACCCGGTTCATCAGGTCCATGAAAGCAGCGGGGGCATTGGTCAGCCCAAACGGCATGACCAAAAACTCGTAGTGTCCGTACCGGGTGCGGAAAGCTGTCTTGGAGACGTCGGTCTCCCTGATCCTCAACTGGTGGTATCCAGACCTCAAGTCGATCTTGGAAAACACCGTGGCACCCCGCAACTGGTCAAACAAATCGTCAATCCTCGGCAGCGGATATCTGTTCTTGATGGTGACCCTATTCAGCTGTCGGTAGTCCACACAAAGGCGTAGGGTCCCATCCTTCTTCTTCACAAACAGTACCGGGGATCCCCAGGGAGACGCACTGGGCCTCACGAAACCTTTCTCCAAAAGGTCCTGCAACTGAGACTTGAGCTCTCGTAGCTCAAGCGGTGCCATCCTGTATGGCGCGGTGGAGATGGGGCTGGTCCCCGGTACTAGTGAGATCTCAAACTCGATCTCACGCTCGGGCGATAGTCCTGGTAACTCGTCTGGAAACACGTCGGGGTACTCTCTGACCACCGGGATGCTCTGGAAGTCTGCCACGGGGCTGTGCTCTGCCACCACACAAGCTAGGAAGCCCTCACACCCCTGGCTCAAAAGTCTCGCCGCCCGAAGTGCCGAAATGCACCTGAAACCTCCGTCCACTGGCTGCCCGTGAAACTCGAAGGAAGGCAACTCCGGAATGGAGAAGACAATCTTCCTCTCAAAACAGTCTACCAAGGCGTGGTAAGCGGACAGCCAATCCATCCCCAGAATCACTCCAAAGTCCTCCATCTGTATCATAATCAGGTCAGCTGGCAGGCTGTGTCCCCCGATGCTGACCCCGCAACCCGTGTACACCTCCTCAGCTACAAACAGCTGACCACTCGGACCTCTGATTACGAACGGATTCTCTAACAGTGTATAATCCTGGTCCAAACTAACTGCGAAACTGGCTGCGACAAACGAGTGCGTAGCGCCGGAATCGAAAAGCGTGTAAACAAGTCTGCCAGAAACTGAAACCATACCTGCTACCACGGATCCCGATGCTCTGGCGTCCCTGTGTGTTAGGGCGTTGATACGCCCCTCAGCTCTAGGTGCGGACGAAGCAGCCACACTCTGCGTCGGACGGGTAGGTGCTGGCCGGTACCCTCCTCGCGACTGCTGTCCTCCTCCTCGCGCCTGGAAACCGCGGCCTCCTGCGCGCCCTCCAGTGCTCTGCACGGGAAGTATCTGCTGACCTCCTGCCCTAGATGGGCAGTCCCTCCTGACGTGGCCCGGCTGGCCACACTGGTAGCAGAGGGGAACCCGACTCCCGCCCTCAGTGAGTCCCTACTGTCGGCTAGGCGGGGGTCCGGTGTTGGCGACTGGCCCCTGTCGAGGGCCCCCAAAGGCCACTGATGGCCCTGCACAACGTGACGGCTCTCCTGCGGACGCCACGTGTCTCCGTTCTCGTCGACCCTGTGAGAAGTCTGGCTGAAAGGGCCTCTTCCGCCCGCCGTCGGTCTCTCGCGCGGACGGGTTGGTCTCCTCATAAGTCATAGCTGCCTCTACCACCCTCGAAAACGTCGGCAGCTTCAGGGGTTTGACATACCCCCGGATAGCAGGCCGGAGCCCCTCGGTGAACCTCCAAAGGCACTCCTCCTCAGTGGCTACCGCTGTCGCTGCAAAGCGGGACAGCTCCAAGAAACGCGTGCGGTACGCGCTCACGGTCATCGTCCCTTGGCGGATAGTGTGGAACTCCCGCCTCCTCTGGTCCTGCCATGTCTGGGGAAAGTACTGCTCGCAGAAGAGGGTGACGAACTGGTCCCACGTCGGCTCGTCCCTCTCCTGTCCCCGGACCGCCCTCCACCACCGGTGTGCCGCACTCTCCAGCTGGTACGTGGCAAAGGCCACGCGGCACTCCACCGGGGGGCGAAGGGTGTCGAAGATCTTCTCCAGCTGCTCAAGCCAGTCCTCTGCCTCGGTCGGGTCCTCATCCCCCTTGAAGGAGGGGGGCTTCAGCTTCCGGAACTGTCCGAAAAGCTCGAAGTGGCGCTGTAGGGGAGGTGCTGGTGCACCTCCAGGCGAAGGTGCCTCGTGTACAGAAGTGTCGGAGGAAGGTGGGGGAGGCAGGGGCCCATCCCCTCCCTCGTGTCCAGCGCCGCGTCCGTCGCGTGGTCCCACAGAGGACTCCCCCTCTGCAACCCCAGGAGGAGGTGCTCGGGGCGGTGGGTGGAGCTCCTCTCGTACAATATCCCGTATCAGTCTGGCGAGGTCCTGGGCCTGGATGCCAGGGAGTGGTGGCTGGTCCACCGAGACGTCAACGACAGCACGTCCACCTCGCCGACCTCGCCCTCGGCCACGCCCGCGGCCAGTCTCGCCAGTCCCATGACGAGGCATCTCCTGCAAGGAGACGCGAAACCAAAACGGAAACGTCAAAACAAACGGTACCTAACAAGACTTCTAAGAGCTCATGTCAAGAGATATGTTGTGGTGGCTACTCTAGCTATAAACATGTGAATTGGTTATTTTCCAGTCAGTTGATTCACTTCTCGGGACGACCTTGCTCTGATACCATCTTGTAACGACCCGGTTCCCGAGTCCCTACGAGACACGAGAACCGGACCGACTCGATTAATCCCAAGACCCAGTCGTCCAACGAGGAAGTAACCAAAAGACAGTAAAATAAACCACATTCAGCATGAATATAACTAACAGTAAGAAAGTACAGCAGTAAGGAAAGAAACTACTACAGTAGGTACCACCACAACAGTAAAACAGCATTTATCATATAACAAGAACTGCAGGTAAAGAAGGTACAGCGGAAACAAAACTACTCACTAGAACAGAAACAAAAGGGGTACAAAGTTGTGGTAACTCTACTGGACCCTACTCGGCCCAGCGTCCTCTGCAGCCGCCGACCCTGGCTGCTCAACACCTGGTCCTGAAAAAGGTAACGAGTGTAACACGTCAGCAAAACGCTGAGTAGAGTGGCAAACTAACTAAAGGCAACAGTAGAGTGTACAGTAGCTGTTATGTTCTATTACTTCCTTTATTCACATCTTTCAATTTTTCTCACTATTTCATTTATTTCTCAGATCCTTTACTTGATCTCGAATGTCCTCGTGGGACGATCTTGATTGCAGTCTTTTCCAAAAGTAGAAGTAGCACGTGGTGCTCTCCTGGCCGGGAGAGTCCCCCGTGGTGATCCTACCCTCAGTCAACCACCCCAAGGTCACTGACAGACGTAACGGTGACTACGGCACGCGCGATAAACGCACAGGTAGCTAGCCCGCACTGGCACGCGGTCAGTCGTTTCCGTTAACGGGTGCGCCCAAAGCACAGCACGGAACCAGGGCAGAGCCCTCTCAGTAACAGGGGTCCAACCCCTCCACAGTAACCAAACCGGGGCCTTGCCCCTCCACAGTCCGCGCACCCTCGCCTGACTACCCTGGTTTGCCCTAGTGGGCCTAACAAGTCGGTGAAGGAGGCTAGCAGAACCCCGGGGCCCGTGGGGTAGCTAGTACTCTCCTAACACTACTAGCTCTCCTCGGTACTACGTACACGAGGGCCAACAAGTCGGTACAGAGCGGCCAATCCTAACCTCAGGTCCCTGGGGCGGCTGGCCCCACTCTGCACTAAACAGGTACAGGTACTTCCCTTGGTACTGCGTACCCAAGAGACAGTACAAACTACATCTCAGTTCCATTCCTTTTTCTTTCCAGGAGTTCCACTCCTAATTCCCCGTAGGGTTCCAGCTCTTTATCTCAGAACATCATATGTTTCACTTTCCAGATTCACGTTCTCAAATTCCATGATCTCAAACATGTTTCTTTATTCATAACAGGCAGCTGTTAATTAGATTTACAGGCAGCTTTATATATTCCTTTCCATTTTTCCAAGACTGCAGTAATATACATTCCACTAGTTTTTCCATCCTAGGATTCATGCCATATCCTAGGATCTATCATACAATCTAGTTTTCCGGCCCTAGGATTCATGCAACACCTAGGAGCTATCATTCCATATATTTCTCATTCCTAGGATTCATGCAATGCCCTAGGTTCTAGTTATGGTTCCATACTTTAAAAGATTTTATTAATACTTAAAGCCACCCTACCAGGTACAACGGGAGTAATGGGGGCGTGATTGGAAATCCCGCGCGCCTCCGCGACTCTCAAGACTGCAACCGAACGAGGTCCTATCACAAGGATCAAACACAAGGAGTGTCTCAAAACAGTGTATAGCTACTGTAGGCGGGTAGAGGAATTAATTCTGAAACGAACGCAACTCGAATCGCGGAAAACGGAGCCCAAACGGGCCCTAAACGGGTCGAGAAAGACGATACTGTGCAAAATCAGACGTCTGGAACTACTTCCAGACGTCTTAAACGGTGGATCAGAGAATTACCTGTTCAGCTTGGTTCCCCGGACGTCCAGAAGTCTGCGGGGACGTCTGCCCTAGATCCCAGACGTCCGATGGTCCCTCAGGACGTCTGGAGGTCACTCCCGCCGTCTGGTACAACTTCCAGACGTCTGATTCGCAAAGGATGACGAATCAGCGACCCTGCGCACAGCCAACCCCCCTCCCTCAGTACGGTCAGTCGACAAGAAGGAAGAAGAAAGCGGAAACTCACCTTTCAGACGTCTGTATGATCTTAGAGACGTCGACCTTGCCGTCTGGATATCAACCCAGACGTCTGATTCTGAAAATTTTTCCAGAATCAGAACCTTGCTCAGCCTCCGCTCGCGACGCCGCCCGCGTCGCTCCTCGCGCGTCCGCTGCTCCGCCCGCAGCAGGTCCCTCTCCGCGACGCTCCGCGCCCCCTGCGCCCTCCGTCGGCCGGCCAAGCCGCCCCGGCGAGCTCGCCCTCACGGCAGAGCCCCGCCCTCGCACGCCGCACCTCCTCCGCGCACATTGTGGCTGCCGCTGCCGCTGCGCCCTCGCGTCCGCTCGCTCTCGCGCACAGGCAGGAGAAGAAGGAAGAAGATGGCGGAGACGGGAGGGGAGGCGCGCCCCCTTTTAATGCCGCGCGGAGAGGAGAGAGAAGGCGGTCGCAGCCGCCTGCAGCCGCAGAGAAGGAGGGCAGAATCGCAGGTCTGCGCGCACAGGCGCGCAGACGAATCTCCCGTGCGAACATAACTGTTCTCCAGACGTCTGTAAACTATCCCGGACGTCTGGAAAGACGTCTGGATGTGATCCCAGACGTCTGGTCCGACGTCTGGGCCACCTCCCAGACGTCTTAAAAGGCGTCTGGGGCACGCGCTCGTTACAACTTTGATGGCACGGGTCTTAACAGATCTCAAATGCCTGAGTGCATTCCTTGGAGATTTCGAAAGGTACATCCTTGGAGAGAAGAGTGGTCAGGAGGCACGTGATTTTTGAAAACTCAGGGATAAATCGATGGTAAAAATCAACGTGCCCCAGTAAAGATCAGTTGTCCTTGATCGAGCTACGCATAGGGAGTTTGGAAATCAAGTTAACCTTGTCTCGATTGTCTTCGATGCCTTTCTCCAAAATCAGATGTCCCAGGACGATTCCCTCAGGCACCATGAAGTGGCTCTTTTCCCAGGAAAGAACCAGATTCACGTCAATGCATCGCCTGAGTATTTGGACCAAGTGCTGGAGGAAATCGTCAAATGATGCTCCAAATACTGAAAGGTCATCCGTGAAGACTTCCAGATAATCACTTACCATATCTGAGAATACGGCAAGCATGCACCCCTGAAAAGTCGCAGGTGCATTGCAGAGACCGAAAGGCATCCTTCGGAACGCGTACGTCTCGAAGGGGCAGGTGAATGTAGTTTATTCGTGGTCCTCTAGATGGGTTGCCACTTGGTTATAACTGGAGTACCCGTCAAGAAAGCAGAAGAACCTATTTCTCACTAGTTTTTCGAGGATTTGATCAATAAACGATAGTGGGAAATGATCCTTCTTCGTGGAGGAATTGAGACTTCTGTAATCAATGCAGGCTCTCCACAAGTTAGCTATACGAGTTGGTATGACCTCTCCGGTTTCAATCGTGATGGTGGTGAGTCCTGCCTTCTTAGGCACAACCTGGATTGGACTCACCCATCGACTGTCGGAGATCGGGTAGATGATCCCTGCATCTAACTACTTAATGATCTCCTTTTTCATGACCTCCTGTAGATTAGGGTTCAAAAGTCTCCGCATTTCTCTCGAAGGTCGTGCGCCCTCTTTGGAATAGATATGGTGTGTGCAATAAGAGAGGCTGATACCAGTCAAATCATCGAGAGTCCATCCAATGGCTCTATGATGTTGCTGGAGAGCAGTAATCAGACAGGCTTCCTTGTCAAGTGTGAGTCTGGAGTTTATAATCACAGGAAACGTCTGATTGGAACCCAAAAAGATGTATTTCAGATGATCGGGAAGGGGCTTGAGTTCCAGGACGAGATTATCAGCAGCAACGGGTGGTTCAGGGTGTGTGTCGGGAACAAGGGTAGGAGTTATGGGTGTATCTAGATCAAGTTCAGACTCCTCTATTTGCGGGTTTTGATCTTCTTGTGGTTGATCAGGGATAATCAGGTTATCCTCGATATGAGGTTCATCAACCACGGCTTTGATATCACATATTTATTCTATAACACCACAATTAATCCCTTGTTGGGCCTTAAAGATGTCAATCCTTAGAGTTTAGTTCCCAAATTTTAATTCTATTTGGCCCTCCTCACAGCTTATGTTGGCCTTAGCAGTGGCCAGAAAATGTTTCCCTAGTATAATCGGTGTATCCCTTGGGTTCTCAGGTGCATCCATATCTAGAACTATGAAATCCACCGGGAAGTAGAAATCCCATACCCTAACAATGACATCCTCGAGTATTCCTTTAGGTGACTTGATGGATCGATCGGCTAACTGCAATGTCACCTCTATCGGTTTAAGCTTGGACACTTCAAGGTGGTTAAGGAGGGATGTAGGTATTAGGTTTATAGAAGCACCTAGGTCTAACAAGGCTTTGTCGAATTGGGTTTCACCAATTTTACCTGAAATCAGGGGAGTACCTAGGTCTTTAGCCTTGGGTGGGAGTTTACCCAAGATTACAAAGTTGGCTTGCTCTGACAGTATGATTGGCTTAATCTTGGGTGTACACACGTCTTTCAGAAATCGTGCGTAAGCCGGTACGTGGTGGATTGCATCCATCAAAGGGATGTTTATCATGGACCTGTTCAAAGAGCTTGACCAGATCCTCCTCAGGAGCCACGAGTTTGATTATCCTTTTTCCCTTTGTCAAGGCCTCAAGAAATGGAATCTTGGTTGGTTCCTCTAGAATAGGTCCAGGTTCTTGATCTGGGATAGGGGTATCCTGGATAACTATCCTAGCGCTTGGATCACTACCAGGCTTGGAGTGGTTTGGATAAGGTGGGTCTTGAGTTGCTTTACCACTACGGGTTGTTACAGAGTTTAATCCTGCCTGATTTTGGTTTGAGGTCGGTAACATGGGTGGCTGCTTGATGAGCACCTCATCATGAACCTTAGCTAGCATATTTTGACCTAATAAATTGAACAAAAGCTCCTACAAAACCTAAGGGAAGGCCTAAATCTGGGAATTACAAATCTGAGAATAAAATAATACATAATGGGTAAAACTGTAATTTTACCATTGCAGTACATAAATGTTATCTCTAAGGATCTAGACACAGGTCAAATGGGCTTAATAAGAGAAAAAGTGGGATGGTTTGATCAGGAAAGGGTTATGACAAAATCTGGGAATTAAATGACATTCTCTAACCCTAAAACAAACCCACTTTAATTCACAAAGTTTCAGGAAAGATAAAAATCAATTAAACCCTCTAAAATTCATGAAAAAATATCCCGTAGGGTTTAGAACCTTCAATTTGGCCAATGGAACCTATCTTGACCTAGATTGAGAATCATACCCAATTTTGACTTAATTTGAGTTTTTACGCAAAATGTCTAGTCAAACATGGTCAAACCTAAAATCCAACCTCACCATTGGATTCCTTAGGTCCAAATTAGGTTTATATCAAAATTTGGACCTAAGGAAAGGTCGCCTTGACCCACTTTACAAAACGATCCTCAATAATTACTTTTTGACCCTTAACTTTTTGGACTCTTGCAAATATCCCCCTAGCTTTCCTATCATTTTCTTTAGACAAGTCCCTCTACCACTCACCTGTGCAAGCCATACCTCCGGCGACTTCTCACGGAGGATGGCGCCGCACAGACTTGGGGAGCCGACCCCAGATTTGAAAGGACTCCTTGCGTTGTCCTCTTTAGCATGGGCCAGCTCCCATGCCCTGCTAGCCACTATACCTCTCGTGCGAACGCTCAAAAGGTATATGGGTCTTTTTCCGGCCATGCCTCCGGCGAGGAAGCGACGTCTCCTCCTTGCGACTCTTTCTCTGCCAACAACTATTTAAGGAACGACAACCTCTGCTGCTTCCTTTAAGCCTGTTTTGGCCGAAGAAAACCCTTAAATTTCGTCTCCTCCTCCAGCCATTCGCCCGCAGGCTCTGGCGACCCTCCTCCTCTCTCGTCGCCCTGCCACCATACCAGTGGCAGGGTTACCTCTGCCGTCGTCCGCCATGCCTGGCTGTACCAGCAGGTGCCTTCCAGCACCTCTTCCTCGTCGTCGTCCCTTCTCTTGGTCTCTTTCGTCTTCGGTGACAGCAGCACAACCGCTCGCCGCCTCCACCCTCCTTTCGTTTGTTAAGTAGGTGACAACTCTTCTCCTCTCTCCCCTCTTCATTTCCCCTCTCTAATTTTGCACCTTCGACCCTTATACGCCATTGTCCACTACCACCTTCTCCACCTCCGATAGATCACTGGAGAGGCGTAGCCACTGTGTCACACCTCCAAACGCCTCGCTAGACACCCCACGAGCTCCGCCACAATCTACTGATCACCTTCCGCACATTCACTAACTGCCAGCACCGCCCCACACTTCCACCGACCTAACCCACCTCCACAGCCATAGAGCGACCTAGGCACGCATGCCTAGGCCGCCACGCGGCCAGCCAACCCTCGCCTCACCTTCGCCGCGATACGGTAAAGGTTCTCCTATGATTTGATAGGGTCGCGAGGCCGTATTTGTGATTTCAGGGTCTCACGTCTTCTGCCATTAGCGTAGGAGCTGAAGCTTGCTTGAAGCTTCGCGCAGGACCCAGCACCCCAGGCCTCCAGATCCAGAAGGCGTGGAATCCCCTCGTGTTGAGAGCCTCATCATGGACCCTAACTAGCACAATTTGATCTAAATAAGTGTGAAAAAGCTCCTACAAAACCTAAAGAAAAGCCTAACTCAGAGAATTCTGAATTGAAGAATAAAACAAGTCATAAGGGGTAAAACTGTAATTTTACCGATGCAGTGCACAATTAGGATGTCTAAAGGTTTGAATGTAGGTCAAATGTGTTTAATAAGAAGAAAGTGGGATAGCCTGAGCCGAAAAGGGTTATAGCAACTTCTAGGAATTAAATGACATTCAGTAATCCGAAAAATAAATCCACTTTAATTCATGAGGTTCTAGGCAGGATAAAAATCAACTAAATCCTCTAAAATTCATGGAAAAATATTCCTAGGGTTTAGAACCTTTAATTTGGCCTTTGCAACCTATCTTGACCTAAATTGAGAACCATGCCCAAAGTTTGACCTAATTTGGGTTTTTACGTAAATTGATCAATCAAGCGTGGTAAAACCTAAAATCAAATTACACCATTGGATTCCTTAGGTCCAAATTAGGTTGGTACAAAAATTTGGGCCTAATAGAAGACCATTTTGACCGACTTTACAAATTGGTCCTCTTGAATTCCTTTTTGGCCCTTATCTTTTTAAACTCTTGCATTTAGCCCCCTATATTCTCTTTCGTTCTTTGCAGAACGGACCCTCCTGCTACCCCACATAGGCGCCATACCTCCGGCCACTCTCAGGAACAAAAGGGGTTTCCCTGCGTCGTCCTCTTTCGCAGGGACCCTCCCCTTTGACCTGCAGCTGCCCATGCCTCTCGTGCGAATGCACGAAAGGAATGGGTCTCCATCTCCGACCATTCTCCGGCGAGCTCCCCACGTCGCCCCCTCGAGATCATCTCCTCGCCATCACCTCTATAAGAAGCAGTAGGGGCAGCCGTTTCTGGAAAGCTCGTTTTGGCTGAAGAACACCCCCATACTTCGTCTCCTCTCACTCCAGTCAGATAGCCCAAGCTTTCGGCGATCTTTCCTCCTCTTCGCCGCTCTGCTGCCACACCCGCAGTAGAGTCTGCTCATCCTCGTCTTCCCACGCCAAGCCGCACCAGCTGGCGTCTCCAGATCCCCTCCTCGTCGCCGTTACATCCCTTCTGGGCACCTTCGTCCCCAACGCCGGCAGGCACGCGCCAGGCGCCTCCTCTTTCCTTCTTCGTCAATTAAGTAGGTAAAAACCTTCCTCTTACTCTCCTCTTAATTTTCCCCTCTTAAATTGGCATTCTTAACCCCTCGACTGCCACTACCACCTCCATTTGCTCCACCTCCGGCCACCAACTCCGGCGAGGTCGCTCCACCTCCACAGGCCATCCCACCCCTTGCCGACAAGCCCCTAAGCTTTCCCTCACTCCACTCAAGCATTTCCCCCACTCCATTCACCGCCCCGCACCTCCTGACCACCCCTCGAACACACCCACCTGCACCTCTGTAGTGTGCCCTAGGCACACGGTTACAAGCACTTTCCCGCCACGCTGACCCCCGCACCGCCTTCGCCGTACTCTGGCGAAGCTTCCTGAGCTGTCTGACGTGGCCGTGAGGCTGTTTTATTGCTTTCAGGTCTCACCCCCCTCGCCGCCATTAACGAACAGCAGGAGTTGCTTAGCGAGCAGCTCCAGGCCCCTTCAGCACTAGGCGCAGGCCCCAGGCAACGCAGAACACTTCCGCGAGTGTGCCCAGGTTCTCAATTGGGGTCTCACTCCTTCGCTGCTGCCCCAATTGCTCGCAGCTTCCTGCCTGCAGGTGCGCGGAGCGGAGGTGGGACTTTAGTCCCACCTCGGAAGTGTGTGGGCACATGCCCACACATAAATTGAAAAAGCCGCAGAGGCATTTCACCTCGAATCACTGGTGTGAGGTCCCTCCTCACCTATCACCGGGTTTCGTCCGCGGCTCTTCCCACGCAGACTTGACCCGACCCAACTACCCCCACTCCTGTGCACTCCTCGTGCACCACCCTCGCCGGTGCGCCTAGACCTGGTCACGTGACCCGACCCGATTACCCAGCTCTGGGAGAGCGTACCCAAGAGAGATTCAGAGAGAGAGAGCCGCGCGGGAAGGGTAGGGGTAGGTTTTGCTTTGTGTGTGTGCAGGGAACAGGTAGGAAAGAAGAAGAAGAAGGGCGGCAAGGACTTAGCTGTAGAGAAGCAGCCACAGGAAAGAAGAGGAGGGAAGAAGCAAGGAGTTGCTAAAGAGAAAGAAGGAAGGAAGAAAGAAAGCAGAAGAGGAAGAGCAGCGGCTGGGACTTAGCCGCAGAGAAGAAGAAAGGAGAAGGAAGGAAGGAGAGGAGCGGAAGAAGCCAGAGAAGGCAAGAGGAAAGAAAAGGAGAGGGTGATCAGATAAGGCGTCTGATTTCTGAATCAGACGTCGGAAAGAAAGGAAGGAGCAGAGCAGAAGAGAAGAGAGGAGGATGGGCCAGAGAGAAAGAAAGAGAAAAGAGAAGGAGGGAGCCTCTACAGCAAAGAAGAAGAGACGCAGAAGAAAGAAGAAAGGAGAAGAGAAGGAAAAAAGAAAAGAAGCAATTTTTGCTCTCTCTCGCTTTTGTCTTAATTTTTGTAAAACAATATATATTGTGAATTTATATGCTTCTTTGCTCCCTGAGTTCGACCTCGGGAAACTTTTAATTCCGAGTAATAAATTGTAAACTGGTGATAGCTTTTCGTGATATACTACAATGCCTAGAACTTTAAAATAGCACGAAACCCAAAAGCGCAACCATCTCGCGAATTCAACTAGGCCTTCACTTGGCGTCAGGGGCCTCAGCTGCATTTGCAATTGGGTGACGACTTGCTGCGGGCGCAAGCGCAGAAGCGGGTGGGACGTTTAGTCCCACCTCGTTAGTTTGCGAACGCTCCACCGCACATAAATTGCAAAAGTGACTTAGGCTTATCGCCTCAAGTCACACAGGGGTGAGGTCCCTCGCCCTCACTCACCCAGCCTCTTCCGTGACTATCCCCCGCGAACATGGCCCGACTCGAATAACCTGCCTGTGCACACCTCTCGCACCACCCACGCCGGTGCACCTGGTCCCGGGCGTGTCCCCCCGACCCACATGCCCGATTAAGGTTCTAGGAGAGCGAACCCTGGAGTGGATGTGAGAGAGAGAGACGTGGGGAGGGTAGGGGTTAGGTTTTGCCTAACCTGACGCCTGTGCAGGGAACAGAAGAGGAAGTAAAGGAGGAGGAGTGGCGAGGACTTAGCCGCAGAGAAGCTGAGGCAGAAGGAGAAAGAAGAAGAAGGACTTGGCTCAACTGAGAAGAAGGAAGAAGTCAGAAGAGAAGGCGCACAGCAGAGACAGCAAAGAAGGAGAGAAAGAAGGACTTAGCACAGCTAAGAAGAAGGAAGAAGTCAAAAGAAGCCAAGAAGAAGAAGAACTAGCAGCAGAAGCCGAAGAGAAAAGGAGCACTACTGTAGCAAGTGACATTTAAGGCGTCTAACCCTTGGAGTCAGACAAAAGGAGAAGAAAAGAAGAAATATTTTTTTTTCTCTATTTAATCTTTTGTAAAATAATATATATTGTAAATTGTGATTTCCTACGCTTCTATAATCAAGTTTTGCTTCCTGAGTTCGACCTCGGAGATTTTTTATTTTCGAATAATAAAATATAATCAAACCGGTGGCAGTTTTACAAAATCCGTCACCAGTTTTTGGCGCCGTTGCCGGGGAGCAACGGGCATTCTAGAAGCTACCAAATCACAATTTCTAATTGAATACTGACCTGATCTTTCTTTTGTTGTGCAGGCACAAGAAGGCAAGAAGGAACAAGCAGCCGCACAAAAACCACACCAAGGGACAGGTAACCTTCTATCCTCTCTCTTAAGCCCCTTAAATTCCAAAGAGGAAAAGAAAAGAAAAATCAATCTATGGTTACCTGTTTTCTATACATAGTAATTCATAGAGTTGCCTACTTTTAAATTTCAACACATTTTATCTGCATATCCACTTAAGGTAACTAGGGCTAAAACCTTCTTGCTTGAGCCCTAGTTACCTAATTCGGAGGCAACTAATTGGACCAACTAGAGCCAACCTAGGATTTTAAGCTAGGGTTTTAGAGACATACCTTCTAATCAAGAACTGAAAATTTAAAAAAGAGGTGTGCCTAAACCATTGCTTGAAAAGACCTATTAAGAGAAACCCTAAGCAATCCGGCTCTTAATTCACTTGAACCATAAAAGAAAGGACCTAATAAGCTCTCACAGGAACTAATAGGTGAAGTTGATCCCTTGGATCAACCAACCTTTAAATTAGGTCACTTTTTGCACACAAAAGGCTTAAAGTTCAAGTGAAACCCTAAGCACCTTGATCTTAATTAAAAGTGGTAGACTTAAGAGGTCAAGGTCTCCAATCTGGTCTACCTGAAATCTCAGTGACAAGAGAGGTTGGGTGGGGGAAACCCTGTAACCGGTGGGGGCGCTCTACCGTGAAGGGGTCTTCGCAGGACTCACCCTTTCTGGTTGCCCAGGTAATTCTCAGGTGGACAACCTTCTGATCAAGGGGTATCATCTGCCCCGAACCTCTATAGTTACCCAACATACCTTGGGTGTCTTGATTGGGTCCAACACCTTCTCACCTCATTCAATCCATCAGTGCATGTTCGGTAGAAGGTCCTTGAAACCTCCTCTAGAAATCCACTCTCCCTGAGGCCAAGCCTCGGTACCCTTGTTTGTGCGACAACCACTCCACATAGACCTCTCTTCTGACTCTGAACCTAATTCCCCTTCTTCTTCCACAATGGCTCAGCCTGTTGAAGAAGAGAATAATCTTGAACACCAGCTCCAGTGACTCAATGATCTCTTCCAAAACTTCATGAACCCACCGCAGCGCCCCATGATGTGAGATCACTATAATCCCGCTACGATGGCAATTGAGCCTCGAGTCAGAATCCCGACTAGAGGACCTAATTCCGAATTTAAGCCCAACATGATTCTTGCCATACCTAAATTGCATGGGCTTAACTCTGAAGATCCCTTCCAGCAAAGCAAACAGCTTAAGCATCTGGCCCAAACCTTCAGGTGGGCAATCTTGTGGTTTCCCTACTTGGAGGGGGTGAGATCAGCGTGACGTAAAAATTTGCGGAAATGAAAATAAAACAATCTGACAAAAAATTCAATCACACGAGTACACAATAATTTTTAGGTGGAAACCCAAACCGGGTGAAAACCACCACCTAACCCTCTCGAGTTAGGATTTTCCAATCAACCAAGTTGATCAAATCTACTAACCGAATCACTTAAACGAGGGTGTTTCAACCTCAATTACAACCACGCTACTTTATACGAGGGTAGCATACCTTAAACCCCTTCTCTTCACGAGAAGGATTTTGTCTCACGAAGGAGACGGGAATTCGCAAAGCGAATACCCAACCAAATAACAAAGATAAAGAAACAACAATCCTATAGAGCCAACAAAGTAATTTAAACCTAGCTTTTATAGGAATTAGGAAACTCCCCTTTGCAAGGAGTGCGTCGGATCGATGACACGGGTGCGTGAGCCACGCGACGGCGCAACATCGCTCTTTGTGAACTACGGCGGGAGAGCGGGTGCGCAAAGGGAATTTAGCTCTCTGGATGATGGAACTTAAGCTTGGAGAGCAAAAGCTTTTCTTGGACACAAAAGAGTAGAAAGTATGTTGCTTAGGTGTGTGTTGGTGTGCAAAGGTTCCCCTCTATTTATAGAGGCCTTAGGAAGGCTTTGGAAGTCTTAGGAAACCTTCCATAGCCGTTGGGTGCAAAGCCCAAGAGAATCAGGCCGAAATCAGGGACAATGATTGCATTGACAGGGTAATCAGACGTCTAATTTTGGCATCAGACGTCTCGAAGACCACTTTAAGACGTCTGAAAATAAGGTCAGACGTCTGATTTTGGGCGGGTCTCTTCCTGACTTGAATCAAATCTAAACAGGGTTCTAGCGCAAGTCCATCAGACGACATACAGGACGTCTGGCACTATGTCTAGATGTCTGGAAACCTACTTTTTCGTGGGAATGGATTTACAACGGCTAGAAAATATCTGAGAAGAGATTTTCGGGTCAGTCGAGGCAAAACGGTCAATTATCAGACGTCTGGAAGGGCTTAAGGACGTCTGATAAGGCTCTAACGGTCATATCCTTGAGTGTATGCTAAGAGAGCCAACGGTCCACTAATTGGACGTTTGGTAAAGTCATCAGACGTCTCCTAAGACGTCTGGTCTAAGGTCAGGACGTCTGGTTTCATCAGACAGAATTAACTATGTCCAGCCTAAATGTTATCAGACATCTGAATCAACAGTCAGACGTCTTAAAACACATTATCAGACGTCTGATTTTGGAATTAGACGTCTGGAAACTCTGTTTGAACCCTATATTGGTTTTCTAAGTATTCTACAGAAAACCTAAGTATCCTAGGGTTGTGCAGGTGCTCCTAGGACTACTGTTAGGGTACTTTGAGGCTCTTTAACATAATGTTCTAAGGAAATAAAAAGAGCAAGCAAAATAAAGATAAAAGTACATGAAAGGATTAAACAAAATTCTATCATATTCTTCTTGTCCTTCCATCTTCAATCTAGCGCTCCTCGCGAATCTCCTCTGTTCTCCATCAAGCTCCTCCAATCCGTCCTGGATGTGAGCTCGAATTCCATCTAAACACGTCTACATTTGCAATTGACCTGAAATCTAAGACTCCAAGTGCAAATGTTAAATAACACGTGTTTTGTTATCATCAAAACAAATGATCGTGGTGCTCTAGCACCAACAAATCTCTCTCTCTCTCGATTTCGCTCCTAGGTACACTCTCCCAGAGCCGGGTAATCGGGTCAGGTTTCGCACGCCTGGGTCCAGGCGCACCGGCGTGGGTGGTGCGCGAGGAGTACGGGGTTAATCGGGTCGGTCAGCCAGGTCCGCTGGGGCGTGGGTCGCAGACGAGGCGGGTAAGCGTGGGCGAGGGGACCTCACCCCGTGTCTTGAGGTGAAGAGAAGAAAACACAAATTCAATAAAAATGTCTCACCGCGCTCCTGAGTTTCCGAGGAGGGACTAAAAGTCCCACCCGCTTCGCTTGCGCCCGCAGGTGAGGTTCTTCTCTCAATTGCTGCAGCTAGGCACCTAGTAGAGCCAACTTTCTAGATGGATGTATGAGCAAGACCAACCCGCGCCTTCTGAACCTAGGAACTTGGAGCACTTCGTCCTGGAGTGAGCTTGCGAGCTCCTTCGAGTCGTCGCTAATGGCGGTGGAGGGGTCAGATCTGAAACTCACAAAGACGGCCTTGCGGCCTCATTAAACCACTTGGGGAGCTTCGCCATGTCAGGGCGAAGGTGAAACGATGGGTAGCTGGCCACGGGGTTGTTGGTGCTAGAGCACCACGATCATTTGTTTTGATGATAACAAAACACGTGTTATTTAACATTTGCACTTGGAGTCTTAGATTTCAGGTCAATTGCAAATGTAGACGTGTTTAGATGGAATTCGAGCTCGCATCCAGGACGGATTGGAGGAGCTTGATGGAGAACAGAGGAGATTCGCGAGGAGCGCTAGATTGAAGATGGAAGGACAAGAAGAATATGATAGAATTTTGTTTAATCCTTTCATGTACTTTTATCTTTATTTTGCTTGCTCTTTTTATTTCCTTAGAACATTATGTTAAAGAGCCTCAAAGTACCCTAACAGTAGTCCTAGGAGCACCTGCACAACCTTAGGATACTTAGGTTTTCTGTAGAATACTTAGAAAACCAATATAGGGTTCAAACAGAGTTTCCAGACGTCTAATTCCCAAATCAGATGTCTGATAAAGTATTTTAAGACGTCTGACTGTTGATTCAGACGTCTCATAACTATTAGGCTGGACATAGTTAGTTCTGTCTGATGAAATCAGACGTCCAGACCTTAGACCAGACGTCTTAGGAGACGTCTGATGACTTTGCCAGACGTCGAATTAGTGGACCGTTGGCTCTCTTAGCAAACACTCGAGGATATGACCGTTAGAGCCTTATCAGACGTCCTTAAGCCCTTCCAGACGTTTGATAATTGACCGTTTTGCCTCGACTGACCCGAAAATCTCTTCTCAGGAGACTGTAGGATTGGGGCTTGGGTGACTAGGTCACGTAGGATCTCAAATGCTTGAGTGCATTCCTTGGAAATTTTGCAAGGCACATCCTTGGAGAGAAGATTAGTCAGGGGGCCCGCGATTTTGGAGAAATCAGGGATGAATCGACGGTAGAAACTGACGTGCCCCAAAAAAGATCGGATGTCCTTAATCGAGCTAGGCATAGGGAGCTTGGAAATCAGGTTAACCTTATCTCGATCCACTTGGATGCCTTTCTCCGAGATTAAATGTCCCAGGACAATTCCCTCAGGCATCATGAAATGGCTCTTTTCCTAGGAAAGAACCAAATTCACCTCGATGCACCGCCTGAGTATATGGACCAAGTGTTGGAGGCAATCGTCAAATGATTGTCCAAAAACTAAAAAGTCATCCATGAAGACTTCCAGATAATCACCTACCATATTTGAGAATATGGCAAGCATGCACCGCTGAAAAGTTGCAGGTGCATTGCAGAGACCGAACGGCATCCTTCAAAACGCGTACGTCCCGAAGGGGCAGGTGAATGTGGTCTTTTCTTGGTCCTCTGGATGGATTGCCACCTGATTGTAACCGGAGTACCCGTCAAGAAAGAAGAAGAATCTATTTCCCCTAGTTTCTCGAGGATCTGATCAATAAACGGTAGTGGGAAATGATCCTTCTTCGTGGAGGAATTGAGTCTTCTGTAATCAATGCAGACTCTCCACGAATTAGCTATTCGGGTAGGAATGACTTCTCCGGTTTCAGTCGTGATGATGGTAAGTCCTGCCTTCTTAGGCACCACTTGTATTGGACTCACCCAACGACTGTCGGAGATCGGGTAGATGATCCCTGCATCTAACCACTTTATGATCTCCTTTTTCACGACCTCCTGTAGGTTAGGGTTTAGGCGTCTTTGCATTTCTCTTGAAGGTCGTGAGCCTTCTTCTGTGTAGATTCGATGTGTGCAGTATGAAGGGCTTATACCAGTCAAATCATCGAGAGTCCATCCAATGGCTCTACGATGTTGCTGGAGAACAGAAATCAAACGGAGTTCCTGGTTAGGTGTGAGTCGAGAATTGATAATCACAGGAAACGTCTGATTTGAATCCAAAAAGACGTACTTCAGATGTTCGGGAAGGGGCTTGAGTTCCATGACAGGATTGTCAGCACCAGCGGGTGGTTCGGGGTTTGTATCAGGAGCAATGGTAGGACTTATAGGTGTGTCTAGATCATGTTCGCACTCCTCTATTAGCGATTTTTGATTCTTTAGTGATTGATCAGGAATAATCAGGTTGTCCTCTAGATGCAGTTCTTCAACCACGGCTTTGACATCACATATTTCCTCTATAACCCCGCAATTAATCCCTTGTTGGGCTTTGAAAATGTCAATCTTCAGATTTTGATTCCCAAATTTTAATTCTATCTAACCCTCTTCGCAGTTTATATTGGCCCTAGCAGTGGCCAAAAAGGGTCTCCCTAATATGATTGGTGTGTCCCTTGGGTTCTTAGGTGCATCCATGTCTAGTACTATGAAGTCCACTGGAAAATAAAAATCTCATACCCTAACAATGACATCCTCGAGTATTCCTTTGGGTGACTTGATGGATCGATCGGCTAACTGCAATGTTACCTCAGTGGGTCTAAGTTCAGATTCTTCAAGGTGGTCAAGGAGGGATGTAGGTATTAAATTTATAGATGCACCTAGGTCTAGTAAGGCTCTATTAAATTGGGTTTCACCAATTTTACAAGAAATCAAGGGAGTTCCTGGGTCTTTAGCCTTGGGTGGGAGTTTGCTCAAAATGACATAGCTGGCTTGCTCTGACAGTACGATTGGGTTCCCATCCTTGGTTCGCGGCTTACGTTTAGGTGTACATATGTCTTTCAAGAATCTTGCGTAAGCCGGTATGTGGCGGATTGCATCCATCAACGGGATGTTTATCTGGACCTATTCAAAGAGCTTGACCAAATCCTCCTCGGGAGCCACGGGTTTGGTTATTCTTTTTCCTTTGGTCAAGGCCTTAGGAAATGGGATCCTAGCTGGTTCCTTTAGGATAGGTCCAAGTTCTTGATCTGGGATAGTAGTATCTTGGATAACTATCCTAGGGTCTTGGCCACTATCAGGCTTGGAGTGGTTCGGATAATGTGGGTCTTGGGTTATTTTACCACTACGTGTTGTTACAGAGTTAACCCCGGCCTAATTTGGGTTAGGTAGGAGGGGTGGCTGCTGCTGAAATCCCGCATAGGATGTTGAAGCCTCCATCCCGTCTGGTGATGGAGTAGCGAGGGTGATGAGAACCTCATCATGAGCCATAACTAGCTCATTTTGACCTAATACAACAGATAAAAGCTCCTACATAACTCAAGGAAAGGCTTAACTCAGAGGGATTCTGAGTTCGCAAAAAAAATAGAAACTAAGGGGTAAAAATGCAATTTCACCAATCCAATCTAAAAATAGGGTAACTCAGGGTCCAAACATAGGTCAAAGAAACCTAATAAGAATAAAAGTGGGATGAGATGATCTGATAAGGGCTACAGCAATTCCAAGGAACTACATGATAATCTGTAACCTTAAAACAAACCCACTTCAATTCGCGAGGTTCGAGGCAAAGTAAAAATAGAATAAACCCTCTAAAATTCATAGAAAAATAATCTCTAGGGTTTAGAACCTTCAATTTGGCCTTAGGAACCTATTTTGACCTATATTGAGAACCATGCCCAATTAACAACTTAATTTAGGTTTTTGCGTAAATTGACCGGTCAAACAAGGTTTAATCTGGAAATAAAATTCACCATCATAATCCTTAGGTCCCAATTAGTCATGTATAAAAACTTGAGCCTAAGAGGAAACCTTCTTGACCAACTTTACACTTTGGTTCTCATTTATTTACTTTTTGGCCCTCAACTTTTGAACCCTCACATTTCTGCCCCTAACTCTCCTTCGTTCTTTGCATCCAGGTCCCTCCTGCCAAAACCTGACCAGCACCATGCTCCGGCGACCTTGCGCGGAGCATGGCGCCGCGCAGGGTAAGGGGGAGGGTCTGGCAAGACAACCGGGGGTGCCTGCGTCGTCAGCCGTCACAGGAACACCCCCTGGTCGCTGCAACCCACCATACCGGCCGTGCGAACGCACAGACGGTATGGGTCTCCATCTCCGGCGTCCTCCGGCGAGGGAGACATGTCGTCTCCCTCCGCCCTCCTCTCTGATTCCACCCCTATAAATACCCCCGTCGCTCCGCCGTTCTCAGCAGCTCGGTCCTGACGGAGAAAGACCCCCACTTCCTCTCTTCCCACTCCGACAGGAAGCCCTCCAGCTCCGGCGGCCTCTCCTCTTCCTCCTCGTCGCTCTGCCGCACTACCAGCTGCAGGGTTGCCCTCCCTCGCTCTTCCCGCGCCACGCCGCACCCAGCTGGCGCCTCTCCGACCCTCTCCTCGCCGCCGCCCCTTCCCCTGGGCATCTTCTTCTCCGGTGACAGTCGATACGACTGCCGCCTTGCTCCAGCCCCTTTCATCTCCGTAGCTAGGTCAGAACTTCTCCCCATCTCCCCCTCTTTCTTTTCCTCACTGTCTTTTATTTGATTAAACCCTCGACCGCTCCTGTCCACCGTCACCCCCTTCGTCTCCGGCCAAACTTCGGCGAGACGCCCCCGTCGCTCCACAGCCCCATACGCCTCGCCGACCCTCACAGAACCTCCGCCTCCTCACCCTGATCAACCTCCGCCCTTCCACTTCCTGCCACTCGCCCTCTGCAGACCCCCCGAACAAACCCACTTCTCCGCCCGCAGTTTGACCTAGGGCGACCCTCACGCTCCGCCCCGCCGCCTGCCAGACCCCCTACCACCTTCGCCGTGCCACGGCGAAGGTTCTCCGCGTATCTGATTAGGCCGAGAGGCCGTTCCTCTGTGGACAGGTATCTCGACCGCCGTCGCCATTGCTGCATGGAAGGAGCACCTTCAACCTGCAGCTCCAGGTGCAATTCGCCCAGGTTCGACTCCCAGGCTGCGCGGGGCATCTCCGCAAAGCGTCCCAGGCTTGCAGCAGGGGCAAAGGCCTCGCGTGCAACCGCGAACTCCTGCAGCGTCTTCAGCTGTGGGCGTCCAATTGGGGTGGGACATTTAGTCCCACCTCGGAAATTTTCAGAGGAGCGCGCCCACATAAAGGCAAAAAGTGCCTTAGGTTCGTTGCCTCCTGAGCACGGGGTGAGGTCCCTCTCACTTACCCGCTCGACCCGGCCTCGTCCGCGACCACGCCCCGCGGACATGGCCCGACCCGACTCAGCCCGACCTGCACTCCTCGCCCACCACGCACGCCGGTGGGCCTGGACCCGGGCACGACCCGTACCCGAACACTCGGCAGCTCTGGGAGAGCTTTCCTAAGAGTGGCTTCCGTGAGAGAGAAACGCGGGGGAGAGGGTAGAATTAGGTTTTGCCCCTCTGATCAAGCTGTGCAAGTGTGCAGGCAGGGAAGAAGAAGAAAGACGCCCGCTGAACAGAGGAGAAGAAGACTGAAGGAAGAAGAGCAGCCAGGGCTGCCCGAAGCAGAGGACTGAGGAAGAAGAAATGAAGCAACACAGTAGCATCCGCGGGTTAAGTCGTCTGATTGGAAAATCAGACGACGTCCTGAAGACAGGTGAAGACAAAGAAGAAAGAAGAAAAGAAGAGAGACGGAGCAGCCAAGCAGAAGAAGAAGAGAAGCAAGAAGAAAAGAAGAAGAAGAGCACAGAAGGGAGATCTGAAGCAAGAAAAAAAGAACAGGAAGAACAAAAGCTAAAGAGAAGACAAAGAAGAAAAGAAGAAGCCAAACCTTCATCTCTCTCGCTCACTTTATTTTTGTAATAGAACATGTATATCTCTAGAATACAACTTGCTCCCTGAGTTCGACCTTGGGAACTCTTTATTTTCCGAGTAAAAAAATTATATATTAGCAAATGATGGCAATAACTATCTGTACTACAACGACTTAAGAAAAGCTAGTTGCTGCCACCGTTTCGCCAGAGGGCCTGATAAATCACATGTGTTTGGCCTGGATTTGGATTCATAACGCGCTTCTGGGTTAGCACGTTATTTGGGTTGGGAAGAGGTTGCGAAGGAAGGGTGCCAGGTTGGCGGGAATTTGCCATCTGGGCTAGTTGGTTGCGAACCTCTGTGATCTCGTCCTTGTGTTGTTTTTGCATTGCCGCATTCGTCTTTTGAATGTCAACCAGTGTTTGAAGGATAAGAGTCAGTTGATCCTGATTTTGCCCGGATTGGTAGGTGGGATTGGGCCGAGGCTGAGGCGGCTGATATGGACGAGGGGCTTGTGGACGGGGTTGATATGGTGGTCTTTGAGAATTTTCCTCCCACTGAAAGTTAGGATGATTTCGCCATCCAGGGTTGTAGGTATTTGAGAATGGGTCATTCTGGATGGCGTTGAGGTCCTCGCAGTTCTGAGGAGCCTTAGGAAAGTTAGAATACGAGGGTTCAGAGTTCCCCTAACTCGAGTAGAAGGGATCGGAGGTTACTCCTGTCCGAGAGGCAGACGGGGGTGGATATGGGTCCATCCCCTTGGTAGGTTGGTGATATATGTTTTGCACTGTTTCCCTTGCCAGAGGAGGTCGTACAAAAGAGTTTTGCGCAGAGGTGGCTTGCTGCAAATGTCGAGTTAGCTCGTCCACCTTCTTTTCTATAATAGAGACCTTGTCCAACCGACTGGCCATCAGTTCCAAGTCGACGGAAGTGGACAGGTCTTGCATCTCATGTGTCCCTCTTAGATTCGTCGATGCACGGGCATTCGTCCTGTCGAATAAGCCCATGGAGTCATTATTTATGGAGTTCTCGCACATGTTTCGAGAATCTCCCACACCGTGTCCTCGTGTTGACCCACGATGTTTCCTCCGCACGTTGCATTGACGAATAAGCGAATATCTTCACGGAGTCCCTGGTAAAAAGACTGGACTTGTTCCCACTTAGGAACTCCGTGATGGGGGCACTTTCGCATGAGATCAAGGAATCGATCCCAAGCTTCGTGAAGAGGTTCTCCCTGTTGTTGAGTGAAATGGGTGATCTGGTGGCGCAAGGCATTCGTCCGTCCAACAGGGAAGAATTTTTTCAAAAATTCAGACTGCAATTCCTCCCATGTGTTGATCGAACGGGTCTGAGTTTGATACCAATGTGCGGCCTTGTCCAAGAGGGAGAACGAAAACATTTTCATGAGTAGGATATCCCGATTTTGTACATCTGACCCGAAGGTCTGGGCCAGATGCTTGAGTTGTTTAATGTGTTGGAATGGATTCTCAGAGTTAAGCCCAGGGAACTTTGGTATGGCATGAATCATATTGGGCTTCAGTTCAGAATCAGGTCCTCCAATTGGGATTCGTACTCGGGGTTCGATTGCCACCGCAGCGGGATTATAGTGATCTCGCATCATAGGTTGCTGCGGTGGGTTTACAAAGTTCTGAAAGAGATCGTTCAGGCGTTGAAGTTGGTGTTCAAGGTTATTCTCCTCTTCAATGGGTTGTGCCATGATGGGAGAAGGAGAATCAGGATCTGAATCAGATGAAAGATTTATGTGGTGGGGTTGCTGCACAAACAAGGGCGTCAAGGCTTGGCCTCGACGAGAGTGAATTTCTAAAGGAGGTCTTAAGGGTGGTCTTAAGGACCTCCTACCAAGCATGCACCGGAAGATGTGATGAAATTAGAAGGTGCTGGACCCAATCAAGACACCCAAAAATTGTTGGGTGACTATAGAGGTTCAGAGCAGATGGACCCCTGGATCAAAAGATCGTCCACCTGAGAAATACCTGGGCAGCCAGAGAGGGAGAGTCCCGCAAAGACCCCTACACGGCAGAGCGTCCTCACAGGTTACAGGGTTTCCCCCACCCGACCTCTCTTGTCACTGCGGTTCCAGGTAGACCAGAATGGGGATCTTGACCTCTTAAGTCTACCTTTTTTATTTTAAGATCAAGGTGCTTATTGTTCCACTTGAACTTTTAAGTATTTTGAGTGAAAAAGTGACCTAATATTAAGGTTGGTTGACCCAAGGGATCAACTTCACCTCTTGTTCCTTTGAGAGCTTTTAGGTCCTTTCTTTTATGGTTCAAATGGATTAATAGCCTGATTTGCTTAGGGTTCCTCTTGTATAAATCGTTTCAAACACGGTTTAGGCACACCTCTTTTTGGAAAGTTTGTTTCTTTGTTTTAGAGAAGATGTGTCTCTAAAAACCCTAGCTTTGCAATCCCTAACTTGGCTCTAGTGGGTCCAATTTAGTTGCCTTAGAAATTAGCCCTAGGGCTCAATCAAGAAAGTTCTAGCCCTTGTTGCCTTAGTTGGATGAACAGATAAAAATATGTTGAAATGAAAATCAGGCAACTTGATGAGTTACTAAATATGAAACATGTAGCTCTAAGTTGATTTTTCTCTTCTTTTTTTTTTCCTTTTTAGATTATGAGAGGGTTAAGAGAGAGGGCTTATGGAAATTACCTGTTCCTTGGAGAGTCTGTTGTGCAGCTGTTGTTCTTTCCTTTTTGTTTTGCTTTCCCTGCTTGAACACAACAAAAGAAAAGTTAAGTCAGATATTAGATAGAAAAGTTGTAATCAAAAGCTTTAAAAGTGCCCGTTGCTCCCCAGCAACGGCGCCAAAATGTTCTCAACGTTTTTGTGCGGGTTTAAAGTGTATCACGTTGTAGTATAACCGACAAAACGTTTAAACAAATATAAAGAATTTTATTACTCGAAAAACTAGAGCATCCGAGGTCGAACACGGGGAGCAATCTCAGTACTTTTTAAAACCAAATAATACAACTGTTAAATGAAAAGGATTGATTCAAAGAGAGAATATTAAAAAGGATTTGTGAAAGAAAAATAGAATTGGACGTCTGATTTCTGTATCAGACGTCTTAAATGCAATCTCCTTTCTCTCTTCTTCTTCGTGGCTCTTCTTCTCCTTTGTACTTCTTTCTCTTTCTGCACTTCTTGTCTTGCGAAGGCTTCTTCCTGCCTTTGTTTCTTTTTTTCTTTTTTTTCTTCTTCTTCTTCTGATCTTTGCAGTCTTCACTTGGGCTCTCTTTGTTCTTCTCTTTCTTCTGCCTTGCCTTCCTTCTTCCTTCTCTTTGGTTCTCTACGAAAGCTTCTCCTTCTTCTGCTGCACAGCCTCTTCTTCTCTTCCTGTTCTGCAGCTGCTAAGTGCTCGCTGCTTCCTTTGCTTCTTCCTTCCTGCACACACCACAGCAAAACATATCCCCGTCCCTCTACCCGAGCGTCTCTCTCTCTCAAGCAACTCGCTCAAGGACGCTCTCCCAGAGCCACAAGTAATCGGGTCGGGATTCGAACCCAGGACCAGGCGCACCGGCAGGTGGTGATGCACGAGGACTGCGTAAGTTTAGGTCGGGTCGGATCCCGCCAGATCCGCGAGGTCAAGCCGCGGACGAGGCGGGTGAGGGCAGGTGGGGGACCTCACCCCTGTGCTTACGGAGGCAATGGGCTTAAAACACAAAAACAATTTATATGATACCTGTGTTTTGCAATCCCACGATGTGGGACTATCTGGTCAGTCCTGCTTTCGCGCCCGCAGAGCTTTCGTCGCGCGATTGCTCCAGCTGCTGGCCTCTCTGTGCGACTTGCTAGCCTCACTCACTTCGCGACACTCACGTGAATCTGCTGCACCTGCAGCCTGGGAGTCCTGGTACCTGAAGCTGCTGCAAGCTCCTTGCTGCTTTGGCTGATAATGGCGGCCGGAGCTTAAACCTGTCACACACAAGAACGGCCTATTAGCCCAATCAGATTGGCTAGAAACCTTCGCCGTAGCACGGCGAAGATGATGCGCAGTGCTGTAGGCCGCAGGTCGGCCTAGGCGTGCGTGCCTAGGTCAACCTGTGGCCGGAGATGTTGGGTTGTTCGGGGGGTGATTGTGGAGGTCTGGAGTGGCAGTGGTTGGGTGAAGTGAGTTCCTGGTGGTGAGGCGGAGCTCACGAGGGGGTTGGCGAGCTGTGTGGAGGGGCGGAGTGGTGTGGGCGGCTCGCCGGAGGTCGGTCGGAGGCGAGGACGATGGAGGTGGTTTGGCACTGTCGGGGGGGGGGGGGGGTAATCAGATAAAATATCAGAGGGAAAAGAGAGAGGAGAGGATGGAGAGGATATCTGGGGTGATCTGGAAGGAAGGGAGACAGCGGAGTGGACGACGCGTAACTGCCGTCGTCGGGGAAGAAGGACCCTGAGGGAGGAAGTGGCGACGAAGATGAGGTCAGGGGCACGCGCGCTTGGTACAGCGCGACGCGGGAGGAAGCGGCGGAGTTGACTCTGCTGCTGGTATGGCAGCAGAGCGACGAGGAGGGGAGGAGGTCGCCGGAGCTTGTGGGTCTTTTGGTCGAAGATGGGAGAGAGGAAATTTGAGGGGATCTCCGTCAAAATTAAGCTTAGGTTCTGCGGCAAGGTATGGGGAGTCTTTTATAGGTGCTGGCCGTACCTACTATTGCGTGGAGACCCCGCAATCAACTCTGCCGGCTCGCCGGAGATGGAAGGAGGGTGGATACCCAAATCTCTTGTGCGTTCGCACGAGAGATTGGGTTCACACCAGGGATCGTGATCTGCTCTAGAAGGAAGGGAATTCCTCAGAGAATCCCCCTTCCATTTCTGGGAGGGAATCTCTGAGGGATTAGAGAGCAATCCCTCTCTAAACCTCGCCGGAGCTTGGTTCTGCCCTAACAATGGTGGTAGGACCGGATTGCAAAGGGGAGAATAACTTAGGGGGCTCTCTGCAAAGATATTCAAAAGATAGGGACCAATTTGTGATTTAGGTGTACTAAATTGCAAAGTAGGTCAAGATGACCTCCCCTTAGGTCCAAATTTTGGTACAAACCTAATTTGGACCTAAGGAATCCAATGGTGAAGTTGGATTTTAGGTTGGACCACGTTTGACTAGACATTTTACGTAAAAACCCAAATTAGGTTAATTGAAGAGTTAGGACCCTAATCTAGGTCAAACTGGGTTCCAAAGGCCAAATTAAGTGTTCTAAACCCTAGAGAATGTTTTTCCATGATTTTTAGAGGATTTACTTGATTTTTATTCTGACCGGGACCTTGTTAATTTAAGTGGGTTTATTTTAGGGTTACCAAATGTCATTTAATTCCTATATTGCACATAAACCCATTTCTGATTGACTCAACCCACTTTTTATCTTATTTAGACCATTTGACCTATGTTTTGCCTCTGAGAAATCCCGTTTATATAATGCAATGGTAAAATTACAGTTTTAACCTTTATTTCATGTTTTCTTCTCAGAGCACTTGTTCCTTCAGTTAAGCCTTCTTCTAGGTTATGTAGGAGCTTTTATCTTCTTTATTGGGTCAAAATGAGCTAGTTATGGCTCATGATGAGGCTCTCATTGTAGTTCCCTACTTGGAGGGGGTGAGATCAGTGTGACGTAAAAAAATGCGGAATTGAAATATAAATAATCTCACAAATAAGCAATCACACAAGTACACAAGAATTTTTAGGTGGAAACCCAAACAGGGTGAAAACCACCACCTAACCCTCTCGAGTTAGGATTTTCCGATCAACCAAGTTGATCAAAATCCACTAAATCGAATCACTTTAAACGAGGGTGATTCAACCTCAATACAACCACGCTACTTAAACGAGGGTAGCGTACCTCAACCCCTTCTCTCCAAGAGAAGGATTTTGTCTCACGAAGGAGACGGGAATTCGCAAAGCGAATACCCAACCAAATAACAAAGATAAAATAAACAAGTAATCTATAGAGCCAACAAAGTAATTTTAAACCTAGCTTCTATAGGAATTAGGAAACTCCCCTTGCAAGGAGTGCGTTGAGTTGATAACGCGGTGCGTGAGCCACGCGACGGCACAACTTCGCTCTCGTGAACTACGGCGGGAGAGCGGGTGCGCGAAGCTTGATGCTCTCAAGATGAATGGAACTAGAGCTTGGAGAGCAAGGGCTTCTCTTGGACACAAAAGAGTGGAGCTAAGTTGCTTAGGTGTGTCTCTTGTTTATCTTAGTGTGTATCTTGTGTAACTTGGTGTCTCTAGGTGTGTTTTTGTGTTGCAAAGGTTCCCCTCTATTTATAGAGGCCTTAGGAAGGCTTTGGAAGGCTTAGAAAAGGTTCTATAGTCGTTGGGTGCAAAGCCCAAGAGAATCAACCCGAAATCAGGAACAATCATTATTCTAACAGGCTTATCAGACGCCTAATTATGGAATCAGACGTCTGGAAGTTCACTTTAAGATGTCTGATTTCAAGGTCAGACGTCTGATTTTGGGCGGGTCTCTTCCTGACTTGGATCTGATCTAAACAGGGTTCTAGTGCAAGTCCATCAGACGACATATAGGACATCTGGCACTATGTCTGGATGTCTGGAAACCTACTTTTTCTGTGGGAATGGATTTCCAAACGTTGCAACGGCTAGAAAATCTCTGAGAAGAGATTTTGGGTCAGCCGAGGCAAAATGGTCAATTATCAGACGTCTGGACAGTCCTATGGATGTCTGATAAGGCTCTAACGGTCGTATTCTTCAGTG
Organism: Thalassia testudinum; assembly: GCA_037157565.1. NCBI lineage: Eukaryota > Viridiplantae > Streptophyta > Magnoliopsida > Alismatales > Hydrocharitaceae > Thalassia > Thalassia testudinum. Next base: position 45,231,052 of record JAZHRO010000030.1, read on the forward strand.
TCTGCTAAGCCAGCCAATGGTCCACTAATTGGACGTCTGGCAAAGTCATCAGACGTCTGCTAAGACGTCTGGTCTAAGGTATGGACGTCTGATTTAAACAGACAGAACTAACTATGTCCAGCCCAATAGTTATCAGACGTCTGAATCAACAGTCAGACGTCTTAAAACACTTTATTAGACGTCTGATTTGGGAATTAGACGTCTGGAAGTGCTGTTTAAACCCTATATTGGTTTTCTAAGTTCTCTACAAAAAACCTAAGTACCATAGGGTTGTGTAGGTGTTCTTAGGACTACTGTTAGGGTACTTTGAGGCTCTTTAATAGAAATCTAAGTAACAAAAATAAAGAGCAACAAAAGAAACGAAAAATACAATGAGTACAAGAGAAGGAAATCTATCATATTCTTCATCTCCTTCCTTCTTCAATATATCGCTCCTCGCGAATCTCTTCTGCTCTCCATCGAGCTCCTCCAATCCGTCCTGGATGCGAGCTCGAACTCCGTCTAATCATGTATCCATTTGCGATTGACCTGAAATCTAGGACTCAAAGTGCAAATATTAAATGACATGTTTTTTGTTATCATCGAAATAAATGATCGTGGTGCTCTAGCACCAACACTCATCAGCATCCTATTTCCTATAGAAGCTTAGGTTAAATATTACTTTGTTGCCTCTATAGGTTTACTTGTTTTATCTTTGTTATTTGGTTGGGTATTCGCTTTGCGAATTCCCGTCTCCTTCGCGAGACAAAATCCTTCTCGTGAAGAGAAGGGGTTGAGGTACGCTACCCTCGTCTAAGTAGCGTGGTTGTATTTGATGTTGAATCACCCTCGTTTAAAGTGATTCGTTTAGTGGATTTTGATCAACTTGGTTGATCGGAAAATCCTAACTCGAGAGGGTTAGGTGGTGGTTTTCACTCGGTTTGGGTTTCCACCTAAAAATCTTTGTGCCTTTTGTGCGATTGTATTTTGTGAGATTGTTTATATTTATTTCCACAATTATTTCGTCACCCCCTCTAAGTAGGAAACTACAGGGGTGACCTAGGCGTGCGTGCCTAGGTCACTCTATGGCAGTTGTGATAGGTGTGTTTGGGGAGCACTTGGGGAGGTGATGGCGGTCAGTGAAGGGTTGAATGATGATCAGTGGGTGATGGTGAATGTTCTGAGGTAGGTGGCGAGGCGTGTGGATGGGTGGAGCAACAGGAGTGCCTTCGCCGGTGGTCGGCCAGAGATGAGGGAGACGAAGGTGGTTTGTGGCTGTCGAGGGTGATTTTGTGAAATAAAGAAGGGGAAAGTGAAAGGTAGGGAGAGAGAAGCTTAACTGAGGGTATCTGGACAAAGGGGGAGGTGGAGGGCGAGCGTCGTGTATTTGTTGTCGAGGATGACAGCGACGAGGAAGGGTTTGGAGAGCGTGCACAGGTACGGTGCGACGTGGAGGAGCAAGGCGGAGATGACTCTGCCATTGGTATAGTGGCAGAGCGACGAGAGGAGGGAGGAGAGGTCGTTGGAGCTTGCGGGCAGATGGCTGGAGACGAGGGAGGACAGAATTCAAGGGAATTCTGAGGCCAAAACAAGCTTGGAAGAAGCGGCTAGACCTGGAGCTTCATTTATAGGCACAGGTAGAGAGCCTTATGCTTGGAAGGTGAGCTTCCAAGCGCAGGACTCTCGTCGGAGGTCGCCACGGGTACGATACCCATGCCTCTCGAGCGTTCGCACGAGAGGTATGGTGCGAATCAGGGCATGGGGAGCTGCTCGGGCGGTAGGGGATTTCTCAGAGGACCCCCCTTTCAAATATGAGAGCAGCTACCTAGGGAAGCGAAGAGAAATCCTCCTTGAAACTTCGTTGGAGGTATGTGTCCTCTGCTGCAATGGCAGAGGGGCTGGAATGCAAAAAGTGACGAGAAAGTTGAGGGGGTTTGTGCAAGGGTTTTCAAAAGTTAGGAGCTAGAATGTAATTGGGTGAACTATTTTACAAAGTAGGTCAAGATGACCTTCCCTTAGGTTCAAATTTTGGTATAAACCTAATTTGGATCTAAGGAATTCAATGGTGAAGTTGGATTTTAGGTTTGACCACGTTTAATTAGATATTTTGCACAAAAACCCAAATTAGGTCAAATATTGAGCTCGAACCCCATCTTAGTCAAAATAGGTTCCAAAGGCCAAATTGAAGGTTTTAAGTCCTAGGGGATATTTTTGCATGAATTTTAGAGGGTTTATTTGATTTTTATCCTAACTGAAACCTTGTGTAATTAAGTGAGTTTATTTTAGGGTTACAAAATATCATTTAATTCTTAAATCTCACCATAACCGTTTTTTAACAGAACCATCCCATTTTTCTCTTATTAAGCCCAATTGACCTATGTTTAGCCCCTGAAAAATCCTATTGATGAACTGCAATGGTAAAATTATAATTTTACCCTTTGTTTCATGTTTTCTTCCCAGATTAGTGATCCCTTGAATTAGGCCTTTTTCTTGGTTATGTAGGAGCTTTTGTTTTTTTTTCCTAGGTCGAAAAGATCTAGTTAGGGCTCATGATGAGTTCTCATCATCCAATAAATTGTTGTTGTCTATTTTAATCCAGTAGTTAACTATGTTACTCTAATTATTCACCTTCCAAGTCAACAACTTTAATTTCATTATCAATATTTAATAAGCAAGAGGTAAGAACAGATGCTTTCCAGTGTAATACATGGAGAAAGTCACGATGTAGATAAACTGCATGGAAAAAGAGAGACTACTCTACCTAATGTCACCGAGGTGTTATGGTGACTCTGGAATGTGCATCCATTGTTTTTCTTTTGCTATTCTAGGGGCCCGTCTATTTTGTACGTGCTTCAGGGCTGGATCAACATTAAGATTCGTAGGGAATTAAAATGTCATAAGTTTCATTAAAAATTTTCACATAATAAACGATTCCTAAAATCAAATTAAAAATTTTACTTTCAAGTAGTTCGTGAAGAGACGGTTCCAACGAGTCTTGGAACGCGAGAAACGGATGTCATTTGACCCTCTAACGGATCAAAATAAAGTAGATGCGAAACGAATTCCCACAGAAATGCATGCCTGCACGTGCATCAAAAATCGGAGTAGAATCCACTCAATCAACCAGTATGGATGCGTCCAGCACCCTCGAGAACCCCAAGATCGTGTCTTGGATCAGCAAAATCTGCCTCTGGATCACCTAAATCAGCGTAAAACAATCCTGATCGTTAGATCTCCATAAGACAATGAATCCCTCCACAGGGACCTATTTGAAATATTAAAAAATTATTATTTTAAGGTCACAATTTTCCTAGCCCTCAATTAACTCCTTCCCCGTCTTCTTCTCCTTCGTACTGTTCACGTGCATGGAACCCATGCACGCAGCCTCGCAGAGCACGTCGCCAGTGGCCTCCCGCAACCGCCGGTTACCGTCGGCCGTCAACATCATGCCCCTCCTTCTTCTCCTCCCGCTTCTCCTTCCTCTTCTCCTCCTTCTCCTTTTCTACTATTGCTCACGCTTGCCCTCGCACGGCCATGGTGACCGCCCGTACACCCCTCGCCGGCCGGCCTCACATCCGGTGGTCCTCTTCCGTCGACGACCTCCTCCTCGCGCTGTCCTCGCCTCCAGCCACCCGCCGGCCTTTCGCCGACCACGAGGAGCTCCTCCCCGCCGGCCTTCCTCTCTCTGCGCATGCATGGAGGACCCACGCACGCCCTGCGTGTAGGGCCTACGCCGGCGGTTTCCTTCTTCCACACGCCGGTCTCACCTTCCCAGCTGACCGCCACCGGTGCTCCGACGATCGCCGACGGCTTCCCGCCTCGCTCGTCGGCCGCTTCCTCTTCTTCCTCCCCTTCGATTTCTCCGTCAACGTCTTCTTTCTTTCTCTGGCTTTCTCTCAATCTCCCTCTCTCCATCTCTCTCTCTTTCTTTTGATTCTCTTTCTCTCTCCTTTTCTTACGTATCTCCCTCTTCCTCTTGCTTTTCCAAATCTATTTTGTTGTTGGGATAAAATCAACATCCCTATATAACAAAACAAAACATTTACATAATCCTAACAGCAACTACGGACCTTTGATTTTTATTTTATAATAATGATTATTATTTTTATCATTGACTTATTATTTTATAACCTTTGTGTTGTAATTACATATATATTATTTTTACTCATCTTACGAGCAATGGTGTAACAAGATCAAACGGATTTCGATTCTCATGAAATACATATCGTCAAAATCGTTAAGAGATAATGAATCCAACAAAATTCATGGAATTTCAAGTAGAGGTCGGTAGCACAATGCGATTCCCACAGCAGGTCATACATTATTTACTAACGGTTTACACACGTTTTACATATCTGAGGTCCGATCGCTACACAAAACATACTATAGAAATTCTAGCGACATTAGAAAGTTAACAGTACTTTCCGATTGTCGATCTGAGGTCCAGATTGTAAAAATAAAAAATACATGGGTTTTCAATCTGATTTCGCATTTTAATTTCGTGCAGTTGCATATGAAAATTATCGACGGGTTTGTCTTGACACGCTTAGTTTGAAACGATTCAGAAATCTAGGTTCGGGTCTTTATATTATTGTCGTTCCTTTCCTTACTTTGTTTTAGGCTAATATTCTCCTTGCTCAAATTCTTGGGCTTTTTGGGCCTCGTGGTTCATATGTGATGGGTCAGGCTCTTCCTCCCTTATCAACCCTTAATCTTTTTGTTAGCAATCTAATAATGGTTTCATTTGTTATAAAAAGTTCATTAATGATAATTATACAAGAGGGGAGTGAATTGTATAATTCAAATATTCAATGAAATAAAAGCAACCACAAAAATTCAAGATAGACAACACTAAGATTTATAGAGAAAACCCAAATAAAAAAAAAACCACTACCTAGTTGATCATCAACCAGGATTTTCCTCTTGCTCTCCAAGTAAAAAATTCACTAAACCTCACTACTTAAGCCAACGGTAGTGAACCTCAATCATAATTCCCTTCTTGTATAACCCACGAGAATGTATTTTGTTCATCACTCACCAGAAAAATAAGAAGCCAACAACCCTGACACCTAAAATACAACAATATATGATAACAAAAATTTGATACAAGTCCTATTGAGCCAATGTGCAAGTATTTATCAATTGTAATAAGACTAACAAAATATTCTTTTCAATTTCCTTTAAATATATCTTGATGTGAGGGAGATAGAATTTTATGCAATTGATATACAAGTAGAACTTTAATAAACTTTTTCTTGCAACTTTCTTTTGATAGAAAGATAAATTTTATATTAAGGAAGTATATATAAAAATATTTAGAATCAATAATATATTCAAAGATGTAAGTACAAGATTCTAGAATTAAAGATTTGAAAATAATCAATTTTGCTTCTAAAGATAACAAGATATGTATATAAAGTAATATCAAAAGATAAAAAATAATATTCTCTTAAACTTCATTATCAAAAGTATGAATTAGATGTGGAGGAAGTAGAAAAGTTCCTTTTTAAGGATCAACAATGTTGGTGCACACAAGGAAGTAGAAGCTTGAAGATTTTTGTTGAAGTACAAAGTTGGCGTGGAGTATGCATTAATTAAAGCACAAAATGGTGTGGAGTTTTCTTTTTTGAATGCAAAAGAATGGCGTGGAGGCTTGAAGTAATTTTTCAAAATTGTATTTGCAAGAAAGAGTAAATGCTTTTGATAATGGATGTTGTTGTAAGAGTAAATGAACCCATGTAGGGTATATATAGAATAAATATAGGAAGTTATGATCTCAAGAAAGCGTGTGAATCCAAGAGATGCCAAGATAATAGCCGTTTGCACATGTTAGAATTCGAGTATAATCGTTTGAAGTTAGTTTAAGTAATTAGTTGATTGATTAATACACTCAGATTTGTCTTTAGAAATATCACAGAAAACTGGCCAGTGAAATTAATGATTAACTAATCGATTAATTCTGCAACCGGCAAAATCATAAAAGAGGTGATTATTTGAGTAGTTTTTCTTCTGTATAAAGGTGTAACTACACATGTAACTTTTCTTATAAATGGATGTAATGTTTGAAATGGATAACTACCTTTTTAGAAAATGTAACCACCTATTCTAGAAGAATAATTATTAATTTAAGATATATTTTAAATGCATGTTACACATTTTTAATAATTTTAATATTAGAAAAGTTATAACTATCATTTTAGAAGATTAATTTAGTATTATTAAATATTCTATAACATGTTATACATATTAATATTAACTATTTTAGAATTTATTTATTTATGTTATGTGTATGTAATACATTAGAAATAATATATTTAGGCACTTTAATTAATTTGTGCATGTGTTTGGCTCTTAACAAAAATATCTACTAAAAATACACATCAAATTGAACATAAGAGAAGCTAGGAATCTTCAAATTGAGTCTTCTAGTATCTCTTTTTGCTATAATCAGCATCTTTAGATAATAATGAAGCTTCCTTTCATCATTATTAACTTTATGATATGATATGATAAAATATCAAAATAAATGTAATTAAAACCTAAGTACCAATAATTAAAAATTCAAACCCTTACATAAATAATCATGCATGAGGACTTATTGGTAAAGTACTCATCAAAAGGGACACCAAAATAATGGGTATTTTGAGTAATGGTGTTAGCCAAAGGTAAATACTCATTTGGCCTCATATCCCCCTCATCACTCATAATGGTTGTTTGTTTCAAAGAAATTCAATGAAGAATAACATAAACGGAAAATGCAATATCAAAAGAGAAATGATTATATCCATTAGATTGTTTTTTCGGGTAGAGATTGTAATAGAGGATCCTAACAATGACCTTAGGGAGTTGGAACATATTGCTAGGAGTGAGTCAAAAGTTCCCAACAATGCTAGTGTTAATTTTGGTCCAACCCTTTAACATGTTGTGATATCCAACCCAGTTACACAAAGAATGGAAAGTATATTATTCAAATGAGATACCAAAAAATCTTGGTAAGCTTTACGGCATCAAGGGAGATTTTCATTCCTAAGAGCTTACACTTAATCTTTGACTCATTTTGAGTTTTAATGATAATGAGGTTAACATATCAAATTTTCATGTGAACAATAGATTTGATTTTCTTTTAGATAAGGTTAATGAAAAAGTCCTAAATAATGAGTTGAATAAAGTTGCAAGAAAATTTTTCATAAAACTCAAACATCTCTTTAGCCTTATCAAAATTAGCAAATTGGGTTGGATTTTTAGATGCAAGCTCATTGAGTGTAAGTTCAGAGGTAGTGACCGCTTTTCCCTTTGATTTCCTTGATTTAGGGGCCATTACAATGATGAAAGATTTAAAGAAATCAAGTTAGGAATTATTTAAATTCAATATGACCACTAGCAGTATATATAATGATAAATTTTAAGAAACTAACATTAGGTGGACTGTAAGATGTATAGCAAGTGAAAATCATAAGTTTGTTAAAAGACGATGAGATATTGATGATGTGAGAAAATGCTACAAAACACAATCAAAATATAAAAAAAATTTCAAATCTAAGTAATAATAAAAAATGTCCCAAATAAGTAGTCCTAATCATTACAAATCAAATGAAAATAAAATTATAAAATATAATATAACATTAATGGATACTTTCAATCTAATAAATATACATCTTAATTTGTAATTCTATTTACAAAGTAATAAATAATGTAGATTTAAAATAATATATTTGACTTTCACTAAATAAATATAAATAAAAGTGTAAATCAAATGAAAAATATTTTAATCAAATCCTTCTCAATACTATAATTGACGTCCCTTAGCAAAAAAAAAAAATGGGACACAAATTTAGAAGTAAAAAAGATGAAAAATAACAGGAAGAAAGATGAAAAAAAATCAGTGCCCAAATTAAATAGAAAGGGAAAATCCAGACCCGACCTACCCATCTACCGGTTAAGCCCTCCTCCCGATCCCGTTCCGTCTGCGCCACCGCTGCCTCTCCCTTCCCGCCGGTCTCCATCCAGAACCATATATATACTCCCAACAACCTCACCCTCTCACGCAAAAGGCCCCAAATCCCGATTACGTCTGTCCCTCCTCTTTGAGGTCGTGTAGTCCTTCTCGATCCCTCGGAACCTCTCCGCGACTCTCCCCGAATCAATCTCCGGTTCCCGCAAATGCCCTCTCGCGAAAGGTGACCTCCGGCTCCGATCGCGATGGGCGGGAACGAGTACCGGTTCTTCCTGTCGTGTGACATAAACCTCCACGTCACCTTTCGGATCGAGCGGCTCGAGGGGGCGCTCACGCCGTCGCCGGCGCCAGCGCCGGCGGGTATGTTGTTGTTCTCATTGTTGGTGAATTTATTGTTTTGCGGGGTCTGTTTTTGCGGATTGTGTGCTTGGGGATGTCGGAAGTTGGGAATTCTGTGACGATCGTTGGGGATCGGGGTAGGGAGTTGTGTAGATTGTAAAAGATGGAAACTTTTGCTGATTTGGTTTGATTTGGAACCATGGAGTTGTGAGTGTATCCTGAAAGCTGGGAACTTGGTTGGGGAAGTGGGGAGATGGAGGCGTTTGAGTGGTGCAAAGTTGAATGCAGTCGTCAAGTTCTAGGGAAGTAGCAATCTTTTGACACCTTGGTTTGTTGTCGTAGTGATCACGCGAATTATGCATGGCAAGTTGGGAAGTTTATGCAAGGGAGTAGTCTTATCATGTTGGTCTTGAGGAATGATTGCTCGTTTGCTCTGGTGGTCGTGGTGTATGCCCTGACCTACGAGCTGCTAGCTGCCAGTTGTAGGCTGCTGGAAAGGGTATAGTTTCTGCTGGTATGAAGGACTACTTTGTCATGAGTTGACGGGGTTCAATTGTACAGTTTTTTGGTCTGTGAAACTCGCCACCACCTTCTGTTTTCTTGGTTTTGTTTAACGTTGGCAGTTGGAGATGTATGTTGGAATGCGTGTTGAAATTTGGTGATCTGATTGGAATAGTGGTGGAAATGGAGGTGTCCATGAGCTTGGAGGTGGATGTAGCAGTTCAGAGTTGAAAGAAAGTTGCATTCATTTCATTCTATCGTTTTGTGTTTGAAATTGATATGTTTTAGATGTGGATATTGAAGTGGGCCGTGGATGTATATAAACAAGTAGTCTTAGCAAGTTTGTCTTGAGGTCTTTGTACTCAGTTGCTGTCATGCAATCAACATACAGGCCTGATGAAGTGCTGGCTGCCAGTAGTATATATCAGAGATGATTCCTTATGAAGGGGGTGGTGTCCTTTTCAATGATTCAGGGAGTCTAAGTCCTTGTTTTATGCATTGTATGGCATCTATTTTGATTTGGTAACATTGCATGAATTTTGAAGGAATGGAAGGGATGGGGTAGAGCAAAGATAGAGCTAGTTGTTGAGGTTTAGGATTTGATACTTGTAGATATACGTAGTGGAGCAAGTAGGTAAATATAACTGCACATGTTCACCAAGATTTAAGCAAATATCCTCTTAAAAAAAAGATTTACGAAAACATGCATTCAACATATTGATTGCTAATTTAAGTAGTAGACTCGCCTAAGGGAATCAACAATGTGTTAGGAAAGGTTGGTACAAAAAGCTGTGGATTCATTTTTTGATACTGGGGTCCATGGCCAACCAATGAAGGACAGTGATAATAAAGTTTTGACATAGCCCAAATTGCGAAATAAAAAAAGTCGAACTCGCGGAATGGTGAAACACAATGAAGGCAGCTACCAAGGTGGCAGTTGGCAGCAAGGAGCAGTGGTGAGGTCTGGGGTGGGTGGAGTGGGAGACCACCTGGGTGGTGTTGGCAAAGCCGTGGGGTTGAGGCTAGTGACAGGCTGGTGGAGAAGAAGACTTTCGAGATGTGGTTGGGGTAGGGCTGGCGAGGTCATTGGACATGGACTGGAGGTGGTGGTGTGTGTTGGTGGTGTGGATTGGAGTCTAGAAGTGGCGGATGGGAGTGATGGAGGTGGTTGGTAGTTTTGTTGGGAGGAAAGGGGAGAAGGTGGTGAGAGGGAGAGGAAAAAAAATTGAGGAAGAGAAAAAAAAAGGTGAAGAGGTGAGAGGGAATAGTTGAGTGGGGAGAAAGAGAGATGAGTTGAGTTGAGTGGTACTATTTGTCAGGAGGAAAAATGAGAGAGAGAGAGAGAGAGAGAGAGAGAGAGAGAGAGATGAGGTGAGGCAAGTGGTATGGTTTGTCAGGAGGAAAAATGTAAGAGACAAAGAAAGAGAGAGATGATGTGAAGTGAGTGGTATAGTTATGAGGAAAAATGTAAGGGATAGAGAGAGATGAAAAATAAAAGCAAAGATGAGAGGGGAAAGTATTAGTTTTTCAATTCATTTTCAATCTATCTTCTACATCATGATGGTTGTCGCTTTTAAAGGGTTACAAACCTAAAATAGAAATATAAATGAAAATGAAAATAAAAAATGCAACACATCTTTTTAAGGAATCCGTTGGTGAAAAGACTCAAGGGAAACGTTAGAGTATTAGGAAAGAGATATTTTAGGATTAGTCAACTTAGGCAAAAAATTGTTTTGTTTTATTTCTTTATATTTTATAGGGTTTTGCTTTGATTAGGATTTGATTTGATTGAGTTTATTTCTAAATTTAATTAGTAGGATTAGGATTGCCTTTGTAATTCCCTCTTTATATAAAGAGCGGTTAGGGCTTGTTCTTGTCATTCAATCTCATTCCAATAAAATTTATTTTCAAATTCTTTGACATGGTGTTAGAGTGGGAATAGTCTTAGGAAATTCCTCGGACCGACAACCCTCTCTCTTGCACGTGGTCTCCTCCGCATGTTCTCCTCTGTGTGCATGCCATCACCACACTTCATTTCCGTGCCTGCAACACACACACACACACGTGTGAGATTGTCTACTTACCGCACCTTTGCGTGTGGATGTTCTTCCTTTGCGCACAAGTCATGCATGTGCTATCCTCTCAAGTTTCTTTTGTAGAACTAGAGTTTCTACGATCTCTCATAAGGAATGTGACCTCCTCCACTACTGCCATGGTTGCAGTCCCTACTGCTTCTTTAGACCAAGGAGCTGGGACTTTTGATCTAGCATTTGGCTTTTTGGCTGAAGTCGATGACTGGTAGGGATTTTGAGTAAGGCTCTCCCACCTCTACCACTACATTTTTGGGAATGCTTCCCCAAGTGTGGCCGGTACTATTGTTATGACCACTGTATGTGTGGTTGCTACTATTGTTATGACCATTGTGTGTGGGGCTACTGCTTTAGCCCTGCATTTATTGTCTTTGGCTACTGCAGTCATTGTGTTCTACTGCTACTCTGTTACAACAAATAATACTCTATGACTGTTACTTCTACCACAATCTGCATTGCTATTTGCTCCTTTGGATGTATGCATTAAGGGGTAGTTAGATGTATGCTCCAACTTGGGGGGGGGGGAGTGCTAGAGAATTAGGAAAGAAATATTTTAGGATTAGTCAAATTAGGCAAAAATTATTTTGTTTTATCTATTTCTATTTTGTAGGGATTTGATTTGATATGATTGGGTTTGTTTTTAAATTTAGTTAGTAGGATTAGGATTGCCTTTGTAATTCCCTCTCTGTATAAAGAGGGTTTAGGGATTGTTCTTGTCATTCAATCTCATTCCAATAAAATCTATTTCCAAATTCTTCAATAGGAAAATTATAAGGGCACCCTCTCAAAATTAAATGATGGGAAAAATTGCTTTTAAGCAGTTGATCTCTTTGTAATTTAAATTGCTTTTAAGCATTTGATCTCTTTGTAATTTAAAGTTCAGGCTACATCAAGTTTGTAAGTCCTTTCCTAATGTCATTAAAGGTAAAGAGGGAAAATCTTATGAGACTTTTCTTGCTAAATGAGTCAATTATTTAGGTGCTTCGTCATTATCGTTGGCCTGTCGCTTTCATTACATCATTGTGGATTAACTTGAGAAACAACAATAGAGCTTTTCTAGGCATTTACATTGAGCTGGGGGATGGGAGGAATTCCAACTTTTGGCTTAATGATTGGACTGGGTAGAGCCTCTTGGCAGACTGGTATCTTTGCCTTGTTCTTAGATATGGGAGTTTCTATGGTAGATTGTTGGAACTCAACGGGCATTGCTTGGGGCACTTTTTCTTGGATAACCTCTTGGAGCAAAGAGTGGAGGATTCTATGAGACTATAAGAGGACCTCTTGACAACACGGCCTAGAGAAGGCGTGTTTTGCATGGGCCTACATGCTTCTCTCACCACCTTCTATGGGTGTTGACTACAATTTATTTGGGTTGTATGCTGTTATGGAAGTTCAATATGCTGTTGTAGGTAAAGATTGTTGCCTGCCTTTATGAAGGAACATGATTGTGTTTGTGGAGATTTGAAGGGAAAAATGAACTTGGTTGATATGAAAAAAGAGTCCTTGTCTTTCTTTTTATAGATAGAGGTTAAGGGCAAATAAGGAAACCATAATTACACTTCACTAAAAATAACTATGACTAAAAGTAGAAAAGAGAACTAAATGTCATCTTTGATTTATTTCCTAACAAATAGAAAAGACAACTAAATGTTATCTCTGATTTATTTCCTAACACTCCTCCACAAGTTGAGATGCGGGAGACAGTGAAGACTTGGATCTTGTAGATGTTCATGATGCGCAAACCAATGATTGTCGAAAGTAGTAGAAGATAGAATAATTGACTTAAGGCATCCTCATCAACTTGTATTTCTACTTGTACATCCCGCATAAGGCGTTGGGTATATGACAAATCACAACTATAACTTGGGTGTTGTTGCTCCCACGTCTAAGAGTCTGGTGGTGATGAGACTTGGTCTTCTTGAGTACGCGTAAGGTCACATAGGTGCCATTGCAACTATAACTTGGGCATTGTTGCTCCCACGTCCAAGAGCCTAAAGGTGACGAGACTTGGTCTTTTTGAGTGCGCATAAGGTCACACAGGTGCCATTGCTCCTACACTCTACGAGTTAGCGTACCATGCTTGGTTTCTCCGGGCGTGCATAAGGTTACCTTGTTGCATTGCTCCTATGCCCCAAGAGTCAGTCGAAATGCTCTAGGTGCGTAAGAGTGCATCCCATCTATGTGACAATACGAAGGTTGACAATGATTGAAGCAATGGTTGGTGGCGGTGGTGATGATCTTTGGTTGTTGTTGCAATTATTGTTGGTGGGTTCCAATGTTGAGAAAAAGAGAGGAGATTAATGGAAGAGAAGAGAGGAGAAGATTGATGTGGAGAGGAGGGGCCTCCCTGGTGGCTCGTTGGAGGTCGACGATGCTGTTGGTGACCCCCTTCCCCTCTCTAGGGCTTCTCTCCTAACCCTAAGCTATGGAGATCGGTGGCTTTAATACCATGTGGAAATTTGAGGGAAAAAATGAACTTGGTTGATATAAAAAAAGAGTCCTTGGTTCTCTTTTAATAGATAGAGGTCAAGGGCAAATGAGGAAATCACAATTATAGTTTACTAAATATATAAAAGGCAACTAAATATCATCTCTAATTTAAAACCTAATAGTGTCCAAAGTTTATCCTTTGAAGATTGCACCTCATCAGTTCCTACATGTTGTTTGTGTGGGGATGAATGGGAATATTGTGAGCATTTGCTCTTGAGGTTTTGCCAAGGAGGTTTAGGATAGCGTTGCTAGACAATGTCCAAGTTACTCTTCATGGGATGATTTTTGGAGAACCTTCAATGGAGGCACCTTTAGGATGAAGCATGAGTGGGCAAGCCCCTATGGACAATCTGGTTACAAAGAAATGATGTCATTTTCAGGGGAAACCCTTTCATAGAGAGTGTCTATAGAGTGGAGTAGTTTCTTAGGGCCTTTTTGGGTTTCACTTCAATGTAACCGCTGTTTTCTTATTAATTAAGGGGATGATCACTGACCCCATGTAGTTATTCGTTTTCCCTTCAAGGAAAAAAAAAGAAACAACAATGAGAGGAAGTAAATCAGGAGTGAAAAATATGGACTTCACTAGCACCAATCTATCGCCTATAGAAAGTACCTTATCTAGTTAGCCTTGCCTCTATTTTTTCTAGGCTTCCTAAGTGGAGATAGGCTGATCTTTTTCTCTCTTTTGAGAGATAGCGATAGGATGATCTGACAGATCAAGATAGGATGTAGGTAGGGATCCACAGGGTGTCTCAAGAGAATTTGCAGTGTCCTGAGCCTCATTATCCATCGTTGCAAAAGCATTAAATCTGGACTTAGAGAAGTTATTCTTGAATCCATAGCTTGCACTGATGAACTCTAGAAGCCAGTCAAGTTGTCTACTTGTCTTGTTTCTTGTACGAAGCCCTTGATAAAGAATAAAGTGTCCCTGGCACACTGAAGGATTAGGATCAAACTGGCACCTCCAACATTCCTGGCGAAAACCTACAAAGAGGCTATACAAACATGCAACAAATGTTGAGGCCGGTCAGTCCATGGATAAAACAAATAGAAGAGGTGCCAATGAGCATTGTTGTTAGACACCCTTTAGGGGTTACACCGACTCTCCAGCTGTGTTACCATTCATCAGAACTGAAAAGGAGGTGGTTGTGATGCAGTGCCTTCAACCATGAATCCGTCGGTCTGGGAATCCACGCATAACCAAAGTAGCCCAAATAAAAGACTAGTCGAGGGAGTCATAGACCTTTGAGAAATCTACCTTCCATAGGAAACCCTTTGTATTGCTTTCATGCCAAGCTGTTGTGAACTCTGAAGCAATGACAAATTCATCTAAGATTGACATTTCAGGGTCAAAAGTAGATTGCACCAGGCTTATCAAGGATCCAGCCACCTCTCTCAATCTATTTGCCAAGATCTCAGGCATAATCAACTACACAGCATTAGACAGTGCTATCTGCCTGAAATCCTCAGATTCTATTGGCACCTTCTTTTTTGGGCAAAAGGAAGAGAAAGAACTTGTTTAATCTGTTAAAACTTCAGTTGTCCTCTGCAGTCAGCCACAATTTCTGATTTAATCAAGCTCCAGAACTCTCTGAAAAAGAAGGACAATACATTTGGCCCTGGTGAACCTTCTTCACTCAACACCGGCATTACATCTCTAACTTCATCTTCTATACAGGACGCTATCAGACTCCCTCTGCTGGTCTGTAAGGGTGGACATGCCTTGGTCCCTCCATCTCAAAGGGTCCTGCTTACACCTCCTGGTGAACTTGAACAAAAAAAAGAGAGAGATGCGAGTACATTCCCAACTGCTGCGTTTGCCCATGATCTCATCCTCAGCACTGATTCTGTCAATCTTTTCCTCCTTTGTTTCCACCTGCAAACCATGCATGGCACGATCACTGTCTCCATTCAACCTTCCTCTTTCTATCCTGAGAGTACATCAACTTTGACATTAATCTCCTGTATTCCTACTTAGATTCATGTAACTCCTTAGGTCCTCTTCTCAATCTCATATAGTGATCTCTGCCAGAGCTTCCATCTCTCCTGCTCCCTCACCCTTTTCTTGGAATCCTTAAGGAAAGCTTCCAGATCAGCAAGCTTTTTTGAGAGGCAGCACACAGAAGATCCTCGTGCCTCAAATTCTCTCCACCTTTGCTCCACTGTTTCTCTGAAACCATATTCCAAGGGCCAAGACTTTTCTAACCTACAGTAGGTGCCAAACTGCCTTGCTTCCTTCTCCAAACCAACAATGTATGGTTGAAGGGTTTGTCCAGGGGAGATAAGTCAGATTGTGAAAAACCTTCAGCCTTGTCTAGATGACAAAAAATGTATCCGTCTTAGACTTGCTTGCCGAGGAAATAGAACTTCCAGGTGCAGTGGCAAGTGCTGGTGAAGACCAACCTATTGATTGGATCCTGGAAACTTTCCATTCCTACATGCCTGCAATGACAAACTAGTGGGCAATCCTCCGTCTGTCTCATAACATTGAAGCCTCCACCAATGAGCAATGACTCTTCCAAATAAAAAAAAAGACAACACCAATGAGCGGTGATATTCTGAGAACTCCTCTGACACAATAATTAGTTCTTGCCACAGACCAACCCTTTCAGTGTTTGCTTGGGGGTGTAAACACAGGAAAGCACTTGTGACCCATCAGATCTTCTCTGCCCCAAAACTGAATTTGGATCCATATAATATGGGTGGATTATTGCCCTTTAACATTGCTAAGGCCCCTTAAAAGGTTCACTTGTTCATGTGATTTCATCAATAGATAACTTTTGTCAAGGTCAATTTGCTTTAGTTCAGCTGCAGATTGAGATGCTTTGGACAAGTGTTGTTGAGTGGATTGACTGTACATAGAGGACACTTTCTGGGGGAGCATTCAGGAGAGGTATTTGTAGTCCAGGATTGATTACCTTCAAGTAGGAGGCTGAGAGAGTTTATATGAAAACTTTCCTGCAGGAGGGAGATGTACCGTGAATGGGTCTTATGGGGGGGGCAGACCTTAGGGAGAAAGAGTTGCAAAACTTTTTTATTTGTAGCCTGGGAATTCTAGCTGCTGCTTCTTCTCGTTTCCTGAAAGTAATTCTACCTTTTCTTGGTGAAACTCTTGATATTGCTAATTTCATTGAACCCTAGGAAACATGCTTATTCCCTGCTAAAAAAAATATAGTTTGCATTCAAGTCTGCCCAGGCAGTATAGTGATGATGCTTTTGATATTTGTATCTGGCATTGTTATTTTGTCACTGCGATTCAAAATTTCCTTGTAGTTACTCTGTCTTTGCCCCTCTTTTTATTTAGAAATAGAAGCTTCTCCTGGGAGTAAAAATCGAGAACTGTACGTTGAATGTTCCTTGTCCATTGATGGTGCACCTTTTGGCCTTTCTTCCAGAACAAGGTTCTTGTGACATGGTTTGGAATGTTCATCTTGGCATTGACTTCTATTTGCTTGAGTTTCATTTGTCCTTTTGGAGCTGAAATGCTGTCCTTCCTTTTTTCCCCCTGCCTTTTTTGTTGCAGGTTGGAATCTTCTGGGCAACCATACTGCTGGAATGAGCTGATCACCTTAAGTGCAAAATTTAGAGATTTAACTGCTCATGCACAACTAGCACTAACTGTAAGTTCAGTTTATGTTCATGTGTTGAGCACTCACTTTATCATCTACCTGTCTGGAGCATGGTACTTTTTCGTGCTTTGTTATCCATTTTATATGTGAATAATATTGTTTACCGATAATGTTCATCCTCCTCTCCCAACTTTCCTGAATTTTGAGCTCAGGTAAATTGAAGATGTTATTAAGTAAATGCTTATCCGGTTTATGAAATTGCCAGGATATCTTTCCATTATAAGGGTCAATTTCGGTGGCAGTGAACTGCAACTTGAATTCTTTAAAATTGTGGTCATACTCGACATCTTCTATTTGCATTTTGCTCTTGAGGTCAATTTTTAGCCATTTTGTTACCTTTTTAATATTTTGAGTAAGTTTAAGTTGCGACAATTGAAATTTCAGTCTGCCAAATCTGATTTCTGATTCAGGAAGCTGAAACATGGTTTCAATTGGTCCACGTTTATAAAAATCCTTTTAATTAATCTAACAAAATTTGGTTGTTTTAGTTGATACAAATTTAAGTTTTTGGAACATGCTTAATTCTTCTCCACTAGTTTGTTAGACACCTCTGGCTGCCTTGAATTTTATATACTCCTCAAGTTTCATAGAAGAATGGACAAAGGGTGGGGAACCAATAAAAGAGCGGCTGAAAGATGCGCTGGACAAGTTCTAAGTGCCAATTTTAATTTTGTTTTGTTCTCATGTTAAGTTTAAATTAAGGACAGTTATAGGTGTTAGTTTTTTTTTTTTTGTTGAAAAGAAGTTGTAGTTGTTACCTTTCTATAACATAATACCTTGTGAAAACAAAGAAGCAATTTGGGTGGGGAGAGGGATTGTTTTTTTGAAAAAGGAAAGGGTAGTTATCTAGGGTGATAACTACCCAAATATATTAATTAGAGAATCAACAGCCTCCACTAATACAAAGGGCAAACCCCAAGGTCCCCCACTCACAAGGACCCACTCCAAAGATTAAACAAAGAAATACCAGACTCCACAAAATTCTCCACATAAGGCCTCTAGCCCCTGAAAATCGCAGCATTCCTACCCAACCAAATGCCCCATAGCACTGCCAACGGCCTGGCCCTCTCCTTTTCCGTACGGAAGACAATCTGTCCAACATCACCCCCTCCACCTCTGAAACTGTGCCAAAACTCATCAAAAGACCGGCATTTCAACCACCCTGCTCCCACCTGACTCCATATCTGTACCACAAACGGGCAGATGAAAAAAAGGTGGTCAATCTCTTCCTCCCCGCCTCCACACAAAGGGCAAACCTTATTCTCTCTAGGAGCCCACCTCGCCCTCCAAACCTTAGTCACAAGTCTCCTCCTCCTAATTAGCCAGACAAAAATCATGACCTTTAAGGACACGCGGCCTTCCAAATCTGTCTGCAATCCCTCACCAGATCCAAATCACCTATGAAGTCTCCGCTGGACAATCTCCTGTAGGCAGCCCCCACCGAGAAATCCCCTTCATCCTAGCCAAACATATCAGTACTGGAAGCCGGTTGTAGCCCTTCTAACTCTTCAAGCAATCTCTGGAAATCATGAACTCTCGCATCTGAAAGGTTTCCTACAAAGCACGGGCACCACCCACCTTCCCATACCTCGGCCACTGACGCCACTTTGTTTTGGGACAAAGCAAACAATCTCGGAAATCTTCTAGCAAGTACACCTTGCCCCATCCAATCATCCTACCAGAACCTGAAAATCTCCCCCGTTCCCACCACTGAAACAAAACAGTTCTGCACCCTAGGAGCCACCGTTGACAAACATTTCAAGAAGTGAGAAGCATCCCTCGGCGGAGATATCAGGAGATTCCACCGCACCGGGCCACCATAAGCCGTCCCGAACACCTTGCCCACCAAATCCTCCCTATACTCTAAGAGACTCCCCACCCACTTCACCAACAGGCTGTCATTAGACCTCCCCAGGTCCCTCATCCCAAGTCCCCGCTCCTCCACCGGCTTGCAAACCTCCTCCCATGCTACAAACCTGGCACCAGGTCTACTCATCCCCTAGTTAGATCAGAAGAAATTTCTCATAAGCCTCTCTATTCTTAAGACAACCTGCCGGGAGAGGGATTGTTGAAAGAGGAAGAAGGTAGAGGGATGTGCATTTATAAGAAGATCCATTGAATGGAGTCAACTACATATGCCCAAGAGATGTCGATGCTAGGTGGTTGACACTTCATACAGAGAGATGTCGATCCACCTTGAGTTATTATGTTACTGCCACATTATGGGGAAAAATTTATCATTTTTGATGGAGGATATAATTGTGATTGGTGGCACCTCTGGTATGATGTAGAGTGAAAAATGCAAAAAATTTGAGAGAGTTCTTTTCGCCCCTCTTTCTATACTTTGTTTCAGATCAAGTTTGAGAATAATGGTTGATTCCCCTGGTTATTATTTATTAGATTAAGCACAGTTTTCATGAGACCTGTGTGATTTTCCTTTTTTATCATGAAAGCTACATCTTGTAGAGGCAAAGAGCATTGGAATTCAGCGGCAAGTTTGATTTTAGTTCAATTGGGTCATCATTCTGATTATCTCTTCATATCCTTCCTCCTTCCCCAAGTAGGGCTTCTCTTTGTGCTTGATGAATGTGGTTATATTCCTATTCACAATCCTGCATAACTTGGTGCTCCCCTCGGTCTCTGCATCATTCTTCTATTATCCATGCTCTTTATTTCTCCATGGGTGTTGGATGGGGGTATGGGGGAATCTTGATTTCTTGTTTTAGGATGAATTTGGCCGCATGATAAGGTGGAAGATGCAGGATAATATACGGGGATGGAATGAGGATTACAGTATTCACATAGTGACAATGCTAAGGCTAGCTACTTCAACAACATCCTCTTTTTGCCCAGTAAAAACACCACTGTCTATTCCCGTGCACTTTGTTGGACCAAGGAGAGGATATAGAGCATCTCTTCATTGGATGGAATACAATAGGATGGATGGTAAAGTGTTGTCTGTGCCCAAAAATGATGATGAAGCTTGTCCTCTTGTCCCTAGGGGCTGCATGGTGTACAACCACAATGACTCCAGCTTCTTAGCCATCTCTTTGGTTTCACTAGAGATTTGTGGAAGCACTTGTCTACTGCGAATGTTGGACTTGATTTGCTGGAAGATTTTTGGATGCCTTTTTATTGTACGTCTCGAGCAGACCATTTTATTTGGAAGGAGGTTGCTGCAGATCTCTAGTGCCTCTGGCTCCAGAGGAATGGGGCAATGTTTAGGAGGGATAAAGCATGGATTGATAATGTGGTATAGTATGTTTTAGTTTTGGTTCCTGTTTTTGTAATTCTTTTGCCTCCAAATTTGAAAAGGTTCAATTGTGTGAAATAAATTTCTAAACCTAGGACTACCATCAACTTGGTAAAAAGGAAAGGGTGTAATTGAATTTCACATTTTTGTCGATCCTTTTGAGGAAGTGATGAAGTAGATGACCATTGACCTAATAGTCAGTTGATGTTAGTATTGGAATTAGAGAAATGATCTTGAATGCGAGAAACTAGTATCGGAAAGAGCATGGGTTGATATATGATGTCTCATGATCCTTTGTCATTCTGGCATTTTGTTTGATTACCTTCACATCCTCTTGGAGAAGAAGCTCCAACAATTGATGAGGTTTTGAAGGACTTTCTTTTTGTGGGGTAGGTGGTGGGAAGGGATGAGCTTTAAGTGGTCAAGTGATGAAGCATATGTTTAGGAATAGGACTTAGCATGTTGGCGATGTTAAGAATTGAGTCAATTGACCTCTTCCAACTCCAGTGATTATATCTCGTGATAGGGGTAAAATCTCAAAGCCTATTAGGGAAATCCATCATTGCTTGATATTTTTTAAGTACCAATAGGAACCCTAGGTAAGCAAGAGAGCTTGTAGGCCTTGGTCATGGCATTGAGGGCTACATGGATTAAGAGCATGGGTTGATACATGATGTCTCATGATCCTTTGTCATTCTGGCATTTTTGTTGCTTACCTTCACATCCTCTTGGAGAAGAAGCTCCAACAATTGATGAGGTTTTGAAGGACTTTCTTTTTGTGGGGCAGGTGGTGGGAAGGGATGGGCTTTAAGTGGTCAAGCGATGAAGCATATGTTTAGGAGTAGGACTCAGCATGTTGGCGATGTTAAGAATTGAGTCAATTGACCTCTTCCAACTCTAGTGATTATATCTCGCGAAAGGGGTAAAATGTCAAAGCCTATTAGGGAAATCCATCATTGCTTGATATTTTTTAAGTACCAATAGGAACCCTAGGTAAGCCGGAGAGCTTGCAGGCCTTGGTCATGGCATCAAGGGCTACATGGGGATGTTTTAAGAGCTATGGTCTTGGTAATGCAGCATAACAATTTTATGCATAATTCTTGTAATTCTTACTATATATATATATTTAATTTCATGAGGGCTTCTGAAAATCTGTAAAATTTTTTCTTTTTTCCTCTTTGCAACTAGGATTAGCAATAGGTCTTTTTGCCCTTGTAAGGGAAGTTCCCTTGTAAATAGCGCTACCTCCCCATGTACTAATTAGTTCCAATTGTTACAGAATAAGAGAAGTTGCCCCACGTACATCCCATGCCATCCCGCTCCTCTTCTTTTCATTCTTCTTCGTTCTCCTTTTCCCATCCTCGTCTTTCCTTCTTCTTTGGTTCTTCCCTGTTTTAATCCGAGTCATGACACTACCACTGCCCTTCTTCTTCATGCCCTTTACCAGCCACGATTTATCGCCCACCGCCTTGAAGGCTACCCCACTATCCTGACAATACCCTTTAACCGCAAGTGTGCGACCCTATGCCCACCTGTCCCTTTCTTCCTTTAGGTTCGCAGTTGCAATGCTCCATTGCCACACCTCGTTGACTACACACAACTGTTTACCTCTAGCCATTCTGCTTTCAACATCCTTGACAAGTGCTTGGCACTGGGTGCTCTCCTCATCATTGTTGGATCATCCCACTCTTTGGCTAATTGCCCGTTACTTGATTGCCCTCAAGGCCACACGCGATATCTCGCACAGCTTCCATAGGTCCCCTCCGAGCTTCTCTTTGACCCTCTTCTTCCTGCAAGCTTGCTATGCTATTTTGCCTCCATGCGCAAGCTATACACACACACACGGTATCACCTTGCTAGTGATTTGGTGGTTTAGAAAACAAAGTTTAGAAGGCTTGTCAATCATTAACTCAACTATTTACATCATTTATTACATTTTGCAGGTTTCCATTCACAACAAAACATGTTTGGTTGTTTTTTGTGTAAATGTTTTAAACAAGTAGATGCACTAGTGTTTATCGTTTTTATATTATTTTTAATCCTCATATTTTTTGGGGTTTGTTTCTTAGAAGATAAATTTCTTAATCTTCATCCTTTTTTTTTTTTTGTTTTCGGAGGGTTATATGGAATGTCCTCATTTTACATGAATGTATTATTAGTTTTTGGTTTTATTTGGTATGTAGTATAACTTCATATTACAACTTTCACCCACCCCCTCATGTTGTATTACAAGAATATTTTTTCTACTTGTAATACTTCTGTGTTAACTTTTTTTTTAATACATGGTTTTAATGAATGATAAATCTTGTAATCACATTTGTAATACATTTTTTTATGTAATAGGATTTTGTAATGCAACATTCATTTTAAGTTATACAAGTTTTGTTCTAGGTTTTAATGAATATTTTGTAGTACAAACTATTAATGAATGTTCAAGGTGAATGATTTTTTACACGGTTGTCATACAAGTTTTATTTTCTTTTGTATGTAATGAAACTTCATCTTACAATTTCTTTTGTATGTATTACATTTATTAGATGACTCGGCTAGTTTATGGAATGTTTTGATTGAGATTCCCTTGATTTAATTAATATAAATATGGAAGCTTTATATTTGAATAATGTCAGGACATCCACCGGTTAATGGAAGGCTTTGTATTTATGGAAAGGCTTTATGGAAGGTTTTGTATATATGGAAATGCCTACAATTGTAGGTGATCCATGAAACCACGTTTGGTGCTTTAGGTGGTATTAATCCAAGTTGTTGGATCATCATCCAATGGACCTCATGTGGTGCTCATTTACTAGATTTTAGGCACTGTGCTCATAGGATAGTGCCCCTCTCTCTACATATATAAAAGAACAAAAGCTTATAAATCTTAGGAATGAGCATCATTCTAAAATTGGCTTGGCAACACTTGATATTAATTATTCAATCCTTGTCAACATCACTTGGAGAGGTAACTTTTGATAGAAAGGTAATGCTCAACCATGTCCTCATCCTCGAGGGCAAATGTTTGAGCTGAGGGCAAGTTAAAATTGTGTCTAGCCACCTTGGGAGAGATAACAACGTTATCTTCAAAAGTTATTAGCTTATTGTGAGAAGTTACCATTTTAATATGTCTCCTGTAACCACCAAGATCAATTATCCCATCAATAGGAACATGCTACCCCATTAATAATGCCACTTTCCACTCATCGGCACATCTGGAATCTATAACTCGAGGTAATCACTCACATAAAGTAGGATGTTAAGGAGGTGTGATAAGGGCCTTTTAGCATGGAATGGAATGCTTCTATGAGGTGATAGAAAATTGAGTTTCATGCATCCAAACCTGGGTGTCAGGAGAGCTAGAGAGCATTCCATGTAAAGGAACATGTTAGAATTTGATTTGAGTTCATTTGATAATAGTTCAAAAAAAGGCTCTTCAATAGAAAATGAGCTAAACATAATGTGAGGTATGTTTTTTCAATAATATATATGTACATATGTGAGGTACGTTCTTTCAATAATATATATGTATGTATATAAATGCACATACATTTATATACATTATATATTAATGTTACACATATATATTAATTTTGATACTAATCTGTCTATCTATATATTTTAATATAGTTTATTAGTTTAGACTTCATCTAGAAATCATATATGTTAATATATACTCTAATTCAATTTATTAGGTTAGATGATATTGGGGGGTTAACAACCATTGTTAATTCCCCCTTTCCTTCTAAAAAAAGGTTAAATTATACATGTAGATTGTATATGTTAAAAATAAACAAAAAAAAAGCAACCACAAAGAACCCTAATCTAATCCTTACGCTTATAGTATGCTTGAATTATGTAGGATCATTGACACTTTAGTTAGTAAAACATTTCATATTACACCATTATTAATTTGAGTGAACCATAATTGAGCCTGGATGTCAAACTTGTTATTGAACTATTATCGAACATATTTGTTCGAATAGTGTAAATGAACTATTAATGAATTGACTCGAATGTTAGAAATTTTTTCTTGATCAAACTGAACTTGAACATGGATGATTGAACATTTAATGAACTTGAACTTGAACATACGTGTGTTTGAGTTTGTTTGGTTTGACTAACAACTTTAATTCTATGTATTCTCACAAGAAATATTGTTAATTTGGAGGTTAATGGTGTTAACTCTTGTTGAAATAAATAATCAAATAAAATGAACAAAAATTTCAACTAGTGGAAACACTTGGATTTACGTGGAAACCCCTCTCACGAAGAGGGAAGAAAATCACAGGAGAAGCACCCCTATGAGCGTGATCTCATGATGTTTCTTCTCAAAGACAAATGGGGGTACAAGGGCCTTTATATAGGCCACCACACACCTCTCTCTTTCCCACTATGTGGGACTAAATAATTTGTAATTGGATCTCGATGGTCCAATTACCCAACAACAACATTCATCTCTCTCAACTCTCTTTCTCTCCACTTTGCCAAATTATTCTCTCTTTGGTTTAAGGATATTGGACTTATTGCCTTGTTCTCCAATGGTAATATTTTTTTTTGTAGGTATAGGGTCTTTAATTTTCATCATGCATTTAGTGATGTAATGGAGATATGCCATGTTTTTACATGAAATCAAATTTCTCTCATGATTCAAGCATATTGCTATATGTTCTTGTAAGTGGGAGTCAATCAGCAATTCTGATTTTATTCTTATTCTTATTCTTATAATTATTATTATTTTACGTATTTGTAATCTTTTAAAGGTGTGGGATGTGTCATGTGGAAATGAAAAGACAGTAGTAGGAGGAGCAACTATACTTCTTTTTAATAAGAAAAAAAAGCTTAAAACTGGGAAGCAGAAACTTCGCCTCTGGCCAGGAAAAGAAGCAGACGGGTCGTTTCCATCATCAACTCCAGGAAAGGTTCATTTGACTCATCTTTCTACAGATTGATATCCTAAATCTTGGACCTGCATAATATTCTTAGGTTTGAATAATTACTCTCTCATCAAATCTGTTCTTTGAAACATAAATTGCGAACCAGGTTCCAAGGAATGAACGAACTGAATTGGAACGTCTTGAGAGACTCGTTAACAAGTATGAGAGGGGCCAAATTCAACGAATTGATTGGCTGGACAGCCTTTCGTTCAAGGCTTTTGAAAAAATTAAAGAAAAAGAAAGTGGCACCTCTAAGTTGAGCTTGCTGGTGGACTTCTCTTGCTTTGAACACAGAGTGGTTTTTCAGGTTAGTTTGATAATGACATGTGTCCAATTTCCTGTTGGTTGATGACATTTTTTTGGTGCAAAAAAAAAAAAAAAAGTATTGCACAGCTCAGGAGCTGTAAATTGACATTTTAAATCTCCTAATTGATTTGATTTCTTTCTTTTTGTGTTTGCTCCGTGTTTGTTCCATGAAGCTTTTGCTATCAGTTGTTTCCTTTTTCCTAGAAAAAGCAAGATCTTCGTCATTCTTCTGATACTGGCCATTGTTATGCTCTCTCTCTCTGAAATATGGAGATTTTTTTTAAGAGGTAAAAAAACTGAAATGTGAGCTTATAAACTTGTATGAGTTGTACTTCCCAAGCAATTTATCAGTCATCGGGTTCAAAGAGGTTCAAGTTCCAGAGAAAATTTTGGTTGCATCACTTCTTTTTGCTTCTGGTGGATGAGCCTCATACAAGGATGAAATGAACCTGCTAAACCTTGGTCGAGATTTTGAGAAAAAATTTCTTTGAAGAGCTAGAGGACTCTCATTTCTGCTATAAGAATTTAGAAAATTTCTTGATCCATGAAAGGGATGTAGTTAGAAAGGTTGATAATCTTGATGACTTCATCCATTGCCG
Source organism: Thalassia testudinum (assembly GCA_037157565.1). Lineage (NCBI taxonomy): Eukaryota > Viridiplantae > Streptophyta > Magnoliopsida > Alismatales > Hydrocharitaceae > Thalassia > Thalassia testudinum. Next base: position 45,257,120 of record JAZHRO010000030.1, read on the forward strand.
TCCAGATGACAGGATTAAGGAACACCATGAAACTTGTCCTTTTCCCTTTGTGATAGACAAAACATGGGATATTTCAGCATTTTTTGTTGTTGTTGTCCTTCTCCATCTTTCTCTCTCTTCTCATCATTTTAAAAATTTATTTAGCTAGCTTCTATGTGAATGCCTGGTTCTCTTGCCCAGCAAACTTCTGCCTAATCCTTAACAATAAGTATCCTAATATTCTTTAAAAAAAGTATCTTAATATACGATTGTGTATTTTTCTGCTAATAATGAAGTTAGGGTGTTTTGGTTAGCCTGGTCCAAAGGATTGATTGGTTGGCTGAAGAATGCCTTATTAACTGGTATTAGAGTTTTATATTGACTAAATGAGGAAGATTTTGTGGATTAAACAAGGATTTTTTTTTTTGAAAAGGAAAATTAAACAAGGTTCAATGGCTGTGTTGCTCGATTCACTTGTTTAAGTTGTTTGTTTTGGAGTTGCCTTGAGGATTTCCCATGTTCAATATGGTTAAGACTTCACGAATGTGGTTAATTTTCAGATATTGCTAAAATTTTGAGGAATGACTCAAGATGACTTTTAGCTGAATGGGCTTACGGATTGTTGCATGCAGGAGTCAGGTGCTAACATCTACTCACCTTCTCCCATATCCTCTACCAATGAACTTGTTACTGTTTGGGATCCTGAAGTGGGAAGGGTAAACCTTTCTGAGCACAAGCAATTGAAACTGGCTAGAAGTTTAGCTCGTGGGGTTATTGACAGGGATCTTAAACCCAGTTCGAATGAAAGGAAGTAAGCTTCTTCTTCTTGAATGTTACTACTGTCTTCTGAGTGCCGTAAACTGAGCTACTTTAGTTTGTATTTAAATAATATAAACGCTGGAAGCTAAATGTGTCTGGTCTTATCCAATAATGTAATTATGTGGTTCAATTCTCAATTCTAATTCTTGCAGACTTTCTCTATTCTCTATTTGAACCAGTGGGAGGAAATGAATCAAGTTGGTTATCCTGAATCCCTAATCCTCATTATACAGTAGTTGGGAAAAGTACAGACAAACCCTTAAGAAAATGAGAAACGTCAAGTGCAAGAATTTGGGAAGAACAATAGATTTCGATACACCCCTCAAGTTATTAAAAAGAATAATGCAGCTTGGTTGAACAAAATGCATGGGAGTACTTCTTTGAAGATGTTAGCTGCCATGCTTCTTATTTGAGACATGTGTAGTGTATCCCTTTCATATTATGTCTTGTAACTGTCTATCTCGACTTGCTTATGACACAGCAAGTGTAGTGTGAATGAATCCCTTTTATGTCATGTTGCTAATGCAATGACAATTCACCTTCACATGTGTAGTTCTTTCATGGAAGACTGATGCAATGAAGGAAGCTGCCTTATTGGCTCATCTCATATCCATGAGAAGTTGCATTGGTACACACATATCATAAAGCATGGATTTTACCTACTCTGTAATAGTGTAAGGCTTGATATGCAGATTCTACACTCGATTTATCTACCAGAATTTGTTTCTTGCTTTGAATAATTAGATCTCTAGCCATATAAGTGCAAGGACCAATAATGGATTTTTTATTCTTGGGACAACTTGCATAAGTTGCAGCTGTATAGGGAACTTCATCAAGATTCCTTCCTTAATACTTTCACGAAAGAAAAATGGTTCCTTTCCCTTTTTTTTTTGAAGGGGAAAGGATGGCTACTAGAGGTTGGTAACCATATGCTCTATTACTCCAATCGTGAGATTCCTTCCTTTCATTTATAGAAGATTGTAGGTACCTAAACATTATCATTGCTACATCCTAATATAATTGGGTGGGCTACTTGGTAAACTGGTTAATATGATGGGTGTATAACTATAGAAGGAAGGATTAGATCTAAAAGAAGATGATTGAGGAAAAAGTTTGTGTTGCACCAATAGGGGTTAAAAATAGACTTGTTTGAGGTGGTTCTGGCATTTGAAGAGAAGGCTTTTTGATGCGGTAGTTTGGAAGTATGAGTTTGGACAAGTATTGGTTTAGTTTTTTGAATTCAAATCCTAGAGTGATCCAAAATAGGTTAAACAGAGAAGCAATGCAGTTATTCCCACTTAGTGTGGAGTTTTGCTTGTTGTTGTGCTCATGTTAAAGTTCAATTATAAATACTTAAAGTCATAGTTGTAACATGCCAACTATAATTTCATAAGAATGGCATGAGTAGCTTGTGAGGGCTCATAGGAGCACAAGAGAGCCCTAGGTTGATTTGATACAATGTGGCTGCAATGGGAACAACAAGATATTCAGCGACAAGCGATGTTGGGTAGATAATATTGTGAGGGAGGTTCATTTTTTATCTGATTTTTGACTTCATGATATGTAAGTCTGTTCCTTTTATTAATACTATTGAGTTGTAAGGGGGTATTGGTATTTTTCTTTATCTTGAGGGGATATTTATGTAATTAACCCAATCCTCTTTATATAAAAGAGGGTTAGCATTTCTTGAGGAGACTAATGAAATCATTTGCTTCAACATGGTATCAGAGTAGCGGTCCTAGGTCGGTGCTCCGATATCCCACCAAAAATCCACCGAAATATGATTGGATCACCCAAGAGGGGGTGATTTCATGAGAGATCACGAAGATCTCTCTCCCAACGCTGGCCTGTTGATGGCCGGATCTGCAGCATTCTGAGATCTGCTGCCACCAGATCGCCGACAGATTGCCAGATCTGCACACTGCAGATTGCCGTCAGATCTGCAGATTGCAGATCGCCTCCAGATCCGATTTCCAGATCTGCAGATTGCCTCCAGATTGCTGCAGATCGCTGCCAGATTGCTACCGGACCACTGCTAGACCGACGCCAGATCGTTGTCAGATCTGCTGCCTCTGCAGATGGTCGTTGCCGGTCCTCTGTAGAGGGAACAACACCGCCGGTCGCTGCCCCCGCTGGCCTATGGGAGGCAAGATCAATGTGGACAGATGCTATCATGCATGTGTTAGAGCCTATCTCACACATTGCAAAGGTGGTGATAAGTCTTCTCTCGCCACCAATGAAGAAGGAATCTCCTTCAAGCATGGTGAGTTTTCTCTCATGCCAAGAAGATGAGTTTGATACATTAGAAAAATCAAACTCTAATATAGGACTCGCATGTGTAGTCCAAGAGGTTGAAAAGAAGGGAAGAAGATACAGAGGTCCATGAGTGATAGATTTAGGAGCTTCTGTACATCTCACCGGAGACTGAGATCGTCTAAAGAACCCGGTGATCCCATGCGGATTGCGAGAAGTACGGGTGGCCAATGGGAAGACCTCTCCTGTGATTGCAGTTGGGTGTGTAGATGCTATGCTCAGGATGAAGATGGAAGAGGTATATTATGCCCCTGAATTCGCTATGAATCTCTTGTCGGTGAGTAGGATTTTAAGGGATCTTGGATGTTATGTTATTTTTGATGAGAAGCATTGTTACTTCAAGATTGAAATACAGATGAGATTATTGGAAGTGGCATAGAGAGAGATGGTCTTTACTATTTGGATGTGCCCATGTTGTTTGCTAGGGTAGTGTTTATTTCTCATGACCCTCTGCTTTGGCACAGGAGACTTAAGCATCTTTCTGTGAAGAAGATGCGCCAAATGTATGACTCCTTGGCTCTGGACTGTGAAGATTGTCAATTGGGGAAGCATCACAAGAGCAACTATCTTGGGAGAGACACCAGTGTGAGTTCAATTTCTTTTTCCCTAGCACATTGTGATGTTTGGGGACCTTCTAGAGTGGCCTCTACTGGTGGATATAGGTACTTTGTTGCTATAGTGGATGACAGTAGTAGACTCACATGGGTGTTTCTGATGAAGGCTTGTAGTGAGCCTACTATTATACAACATTTTCTGTTCGAGGTACAGACACAGTATGGCACTCCTATTTAGGTTTTTCGCAGTGATAATGCATTAGAGTGTATGCATAGTGACTTGCAGGAAGCCTTCAGGGCTATGGGGATTATCCATCAGACATCTTGTGCTCATACTTCCAGTAGAATGGAGTTGCAGAGCACAAGCTGCGACATTTGCTTGATATCGCTAGGACCTTGATGTCTCATATGAAGGTTCTTAGGCAGTTCTGGGGTGATGTCATATTCACAATGGCATATTTGATTAATAGGCAACCTTTCTCTGTTCTTCAGGCTCAGATTCCATGTCAGCTTGTACATCCTGATTGTAGTAGGGTTTTTTCCTGTGTCACTACGGGTATTTGGATGTGTACGTTTTGTTTAGAATCATGATATCCAAGATAAGTTTGCCTCCTATGTCACAAAGTATCTTTTTGGGTTACTCCAGGACTCAAAAAGGCTATAGGTGTTATGATTTAGCATGTAGGAGATATCTTGTTTCTATGGATGTGACATTCTTTGAGAAGATTCCTTATTTCTTAGAAGAATGATCAAACATAGAGGTTGCTATTGATGAGACATAGGTGTATCACAGGAGTCCACAGTCATAGGACTTTGCATGTGAGGTGCCAACCCAGCTTGCTATCTCTTCAGATAGAGGTGAGTCATATAGGGAGGAGACTGTGCAGAGGAGATCTGTTATTATTCTTCACTCTATTTCTCGATATACTACTATTTCTTATCTCCAGGGAGAGGCCAGGTAGTTTGTGTCTGCTATTACTACTATAGTGATTCTCAGAGATTTTATGCATGAACTTCATGATTAGAGGTGGAAAGCTGTCATGGATGAGGAGATGGAGGCTCTTCAAACTAGAGGAACGTGGGATCTTGTTCCTTGTCCTGAAGGTGCCATTGTTGTTGGTTATAGATGGATGTACACCATCAAATATAGGTCTGACGGGATAGTAGAGAGATACAAAGCCAGACTTGTGGCCAAGGGATTTGCCTAGACATATGGGGTGGATTATCTTAAGAGCTTTTCACCCTGTTGCACGCATTACTTCCATTAGGATTATTGTCACTTGCTGTGATAAGAGATTGGCTGCCGCACTAACTTGATATAAAGAATGTCTTTCTATATGGGGATTTTGCAGAGGAAGTATATATGCGATAGCCACCAGGTTATGACTGTCAGGGGGAGCTTGTCTGCCGCTTGTGGAAGGTCATCTATGGCCTAAAGCAGAGCCTGCGAGCCTGGTTTGAGAGGCTCAATCTAGAGATCAGGAAATTGGGATTTCAGAAGTTTACCATGAACCATTCTATATTCATCAGACGGACTGCATATGGTGGGATATGGAGAGTTGTGGTTTTGGTAGTATATGTTGATGATATGATCCTCACAGGTGATGATACTGATGGCATAGTAGAGATGAAAGTATTTCTCTAGTTTAGGTGATCTTCGCTACTTTCTTGGGATAGAGGTTGTTCATCAGGAAGGAGGTTTGTCTTTATCTCAGAGACAATATACTTTGCAGATCCTAGAGGAGGCTGGATTTCTTGGGTCCAAGCCATCTAGGATATCAGTAGAGGCACTCCCCAGTCACCATTCAGATGATACAGATCCTTTGTTTGTGGATGTTACCAGGTATCGCAGCACTGTTGGTCGTCTGTTATACTTGACTATTAGACGTCTGGACGTTAGCTTCGCAGTCATTCGGGCCAGCCAATTTATGCAGAATCCCAGGTACAGTCATTGGCATGATGTATGCCTTATCCTGAGACATCTAAAGGGCACCCTAGGACGAGGCTTGTACTACCGTTCGAGTGACACTCTGGATTTTGTGGCTTATTCTGATGTAGATTATACTTGATCTACAGAGGATATGAGATCTACGTCAGGTTTTGTTGTCTATCTTGGGGGAAATCTTGTTTCATGGAGAAGCAAGAAGCAGAGCATTGTTGCTCGCTCTAGTGCAGAGGCAGGGTATAGATCCATGACATAGGTCGCATGTGAGATCATGTTGATGGTTGGTTTTCTACAGGATCTGGGAGTGCTAGTTGATACTCCAGTGCCTCTTTACTATGATAATAAATCTGCCACGTATATTGCCTCCAATCCTTTTCTTCATGAGTGGACGAAACATATAGAGGTTGATTGTCATTTCGTATGAGATGCCATTTTGGAGGGCAGGATAAGTACCCCGTATATTTCTTCTAACCTACAACTAGCTGACATTTTTACCAAGCTTCTTAAGAAACGACTTCAATTCCTGAGCGACAAGTTAGGCCTTATTGACATATATGCCCCAACTTGAGGGGGAGTGTTGAGTTGTAAGGGGGTATTGGTATTTTTCTTTATCTTGAGGAGGTACTTATGTAATTAACCCAGTCCTCTTTATATAAAAGAGGGTTAGGATTTCTTGAGGAGACTAATGAAATCATTTGCATCAATAAATACAATTTTTGGATGATTACCGATCTCCGGTAATTTTCCTTTTTCTTTAAAAAAAAAATTTAAGTGGGTTTATTAGCTTGATAGAATGCTGTCTTGAAATCATGTGTTGATACATGTGCATTATTAATAGCTCTTTCTTGGAACTCTGTTTCCTGCTACTTTGGATTTTTTTTTTGAAAAGTGGAAGGGTGGTTATCCGTATGATAACCGCCCAGGAATTCCATTCAAAGCCAAAAAATGGTAGCAATTACAAAGGCATTACAAGAAGCATTCCTAAAAATGAATAAGTGAAGAAATACTAATAACAAAATTCTCAAGATAAGGGATTTCTCTTGAAAATGGCTGCATTCCTCCCCATCCAAATTCCCTAAAGTGCCGCCAGCACCTTCGCTTTCTCCTTTGACTTGAAAACATTATGGCTCGCATTCGAACACCCTTGTCAGAATGAACTCTAAAATTGAATTTGGCTGGAGTGTTCAATCCATTCAAAGTCTAATTTTCTCTAGATTTGAGAGAAGGCATATCAAAAAAAAAAGGTCAACGTCCTCGTCTCCTTTACACATCGAGCACATCTTATCAGCCTCCAACATCCATTTGGCCCTCCACACTCTAGTCATCAATCACCCTTTTCGCATCAACCATGCAAATATCTTGAACTTCAATGGATATTTTGTCGATGAGTCTACAATATTTGAGGAAGTCTATCTGTCATCTGGCCCATAGTCGACAACCTAGAGCATGCCTCACCAATTGAACACTCCTCTCCATTCCAGAGCAACGCTCATCCATACCACCTTCAAGATCATAGCCATGGAGATGTTGTAGCAAAGCTTGAAACTCCTCCATCCGTTGTTCAAAGAGATTCCCCACTAAGGTTAGACAGTAGGATCCATCCCAACAACCATCCACTGTAACCTCTTCGTGGCCAAGGCAAAAAGTCTAGGGAATTTGTCACAAAGTGGGCCATCACTTATCCAACTTGGCACCTTTCCCTACTGTGCCAAAATTCGTTCAAAAGAAATCTCTCATCAAACCAGAGAGTCACTTCTCCACCTTCTGGGCAAGCTTGAAGATGGACAAGAAATAAGCCGGAAGTGAAGAGAGGACAACCTTGAGTAAAACCAACCTACCTCCTCTAGAAAGCATCTTAGAGCCCTACCTAGCAAGCCTCCCTCCATCCTCTCCACAAGCGGACACTAGTCCTGGGCACAAATACGTTTGTGAGATAGTGGGAGGCCTAGGTAAGAAATCGGTAACGAACCAACCGGTGCACACAAAGTAGCTCTGCACTCTGAGCCTCCTCCCCAAACATTTGCATAGGAATAAAGGTGGATTTGGAAAAATTAATTTGTAGCCTCGAGCCCTCCACAAACATCTCCAACATAATGCGCAACCGCTTTGCCTCTACAATGGATCCCTCAATAAAAAATAGTGTGTCATCCACATACTACAACATCAGGATCTTAGCCTGTGGCATTGTCGTGAATCCACTAAAAAGATCACCAAAACATGCTTTAGAAGTGGCCCTTGCTGAAGCATCTACTGCTAAGACAAAGAGCATGGGTGCCAAAGGGCACTCATGTCTAATCTCCCTCCTCGACTGCACCTAACCTCCAGCAGGATTACCATTCGCTAGGATGGAGAAGGATGTAGTGGTCACGCATTACTTCATCCACTCAATCCACACTGGAGGGAACCCTCTCTTCAACATAGAATCCCAAAGAAAGGACCATTGCACAAAATCATAAGCCTTGCTGAAGGTCGCCTTCCATGAAAAAGCCTTCCTCTTCTGCTGTGACCAAAATGCTAACATCTCTGAAGCAATGACGAAGCCACCTAGAATATTCCTTCATGTGACAAAGGTTGTATGCATTGGAGAGATAATGTCCTGTAGGACCCTGTGGAGTCTATTGGCAAGTGTCTTGGCCACAATAAGATATGCTGCATTAGAAAGGGCTATCAGCCTAAACTCCTTTGCTAGGAAATAAATTAGGATTAAATTAGTTAAGAATTTGGTTGTCTTTCTTATTTTAGTTTGTGTTATTTTTTGTAACTTATATTTTCTTATTGTACTAAACCTTCTCTTTATGTAAAGAGGGGTATGACTTGCTTATTTCAATAAGAAAAATCATTCTCTCATTCTTAACATGGTATTATAGCCGCCGATCTTTCTAACTTAGGGTTAGAAGAGAAGAAAACCTAGAGAGGGGAGGGGGGGTCTTCGACGGTGACATCAGCCTTCGACGGGCCGCTGGGGAGGCCCTTCTCTAGTCATCACGTCAATCTCCTCTCTTCTCTCCTACTGATCTCCTCCTCTCCTTTTCTCAACGTTGGAACCCACCAACAGCAGTTGCAATGACAACTGAAGATCATCACCATCGCCACCAATTGTTGCTTCGATCATTATCGGCCTCTGCATTGTTTCGTAGATGGATGCACTCTCACACACCTGGAGAGTTTCGGCTGGCCCTTGAGGTATTGGAGCAATGGTAGTGAGGTAACCTTGTGCATGTCCGAAGAAACTAATCACGGTACGTTGGCTCGTGGGGTGTAGGGGCAATGGTACCCGTGCGACCTTATACACACTCAAGAAGACTAAGCCTCGTTGTCTTCATACTCTTGTATGTGGGAGCAGTAGCACCCGAGTTGTAGTTGTGATTTCTCACGTACCCAGCACCTTACACGGGATGCACAAGTAGACACACGACCAATAGTTGCAGATGCGGATGTCAGTTACTTTGTCATCTATAGTTGATCTTTGACTATTGTCTACCACTATCGCTCCTCTGATTGCCTGGATTAGGGGGGAGCCTCTCGTTTGTTGTGACTCCTTCAAGGTGGACGTCGCACGTTCTAGCTTGGGGAAAGGGAGTGCTAGGAAATTAATTAGGATTAAATTAGTTAAGAATTTGATTGCCTTTCTTCTTTTAGTTCGTGTTATTTTTAGTAGCTTAGTTATATTTCTTTATTGTACCAAACCCTCTCTCTATATAAAAAGGGGTATGGCTTGTTTATTTCAATAAGTAAAATCATTTCCTCATTCTTTACATCCTCAATAGTCTCCGCGCCCTCCTTGGGCAACAGGAATATGTAGAACCTATTCAACTTGTTGAACCCTTTGTTCCCCTCTGTAAACTCTGCCATAACCTGCATGATGCCCTCTTGAATCATCGACCAGAACTCCTTGTAAAAGAACATTGGAAAGCCATTTGAGCCTAGGCAGCCGTTTGCATTCAATCCCTACAATGCTTAGTGCTCACCTTACCTCATCCACAAAGGAAGGCGGTGTAAGCGCATCTGCCTGCACATTTGAGAGACAATGTGCACCGCCCTCGATCCACCTCCACCTTGTTGGTGTAAGTGCACCACGATCATTAATTTTGATGATAACAAAATACTTGTAATTTCACATTTGCATTTGAGTTTAAAGTTTTAAATTAAATGCAAGTGGTAACAAGTGTGAAGGGACTCAAGCTCAAGCCCATGAAGGAATGGAGGAGCTTGATGGAGGAGCAAAAGTATCAAGGAACATGGTATTGGAGCTTTGCTTGAAGCTAAAGCTTGAAGACAAAGAAAATGAAGAATAAGATAGATTAATGATTTCAATGTATATGTATTTATCTTTTATTTTACTTCTTTATTTCCTTTCTCAAAATATAACACCCTAGGTCCTAGATACACTTACCTATCCTTAGGACACTTAGGCAAATCCAAGAATCGACTTAGAAAATTAAAACCATAATCAGTCGGGCTTATCAGATGTTAACAAATTGAACACTTAGGCCCCAGATGTCTAGACTTATGTTCAGACGTCCATACCTATCTCTAGACATTTGAAGACCTTATCAGATGTCTAATAAAAGGATTGTTAGACCCAAAGCTCACTTTGTAATCCTCTTGAATCAAGATAAGATTATGTTATTAATAATCCCAGATGACTAGGCCTACTCTCAGACGTCTAATAAAGAGACATTAGACATTATCTAAGTTAAATCTTGATTTGTCAGACCTAATATAACTATTAGCTTCTCAGGAATCAATTCTCCTAGATTACCCTTAGTTTCAGATGTCTAATAACATCTCCAAACGTCTTATATGATGTATGATCTTTTGACACTAGATCCCTGTCTGGATTTGATCGATTCCAAGAAAACCTGCCTTCAGAATCAGACGTCTAATAATATTGCCAGACGTCTTATATGTCTACATCAGACGTCCGACCCTTGATCACAAGATCCCTGTTTGGATCAATCAAATTTAGGAGAACCACTCTTCAGTATTAGACGTCCAGAAATCCTGTTAGACATCTAATCAGAGGTCTGACCAAATTAGAAGACGTTTGATATTGTTGTTAGACTCATTTATGGCCTGATTTGTGTTGGATTTCGACCCAATATCTTGGGATATGCTTCCAACGGCTAGGATCCCTCTCCCAAGCTTTCTTGAACCTTTCTAAACTCTTTATAAATAGACTAGAGGCCCCCCTTTGTAAATCACACCTTGATATAATTCTTTCCACCATTTTTAGGCTCATTTTGTGAGAGCAAAGAATAGAAGCTCTGCCATTGCTCTCCAAGCCTAATACTACACATACGAGAGCACCGACCTGTTGCGTGTTCTCGTCAATCTACTTCCGCAAACTAGGAAGTTCTTTCACTTATAGAAGTTTAAAGTTGATATATATTTTGTGGCTCTATAGGGCTTGTTTTCTACTTTGTTTTTGGTTAGGTATTCGCGTGGCGAATTCTTGTCTCCTTCGTGGAACCAAATACTCTTCGTGAAGAAGATGGGTTGAGTTATACTATTCTCAGGTTAAAGTAGTGTGGTTGTAAATTGAGGTTGTATCACCCTCGTTTAAGTGATACGTTAATGGATCTACTCGGTAGATCGGAAAATCCTATGTCAAGAGACTTAGGTGATGGTTTTTACCCGAGTTGGGTTCTCACCTAAGTATTCTTGTGTCTTGTAGTGAATGCTTGAGTGATTGCATTTTATTTGTGTCAAATTTTAATTTCACTATTCACCCCCTCTCTAGTAAAACTTTCACACCTCCCCATCCTCCTCGAAAATCACTTGTAGAAATCCGCTGCCGCTTCCACCTGCACATCTGAGATGTGCTGTGCATCCCCCTTGATCCACCTCCACCTCCATATTCTCCTCCTCCTCAAAAATCGCCCGTAGAAATCCTTTGTTGCTTTGCCCACATCATCCCTACTTGAGAACATTGTACCATCCACCATAAGTTTGTCAATCCAATCTCTTCTCCTGTTTGAAGCCATCATATGAAAATAACATGTGTTAGAATCACCCTCTTTCAACTACCGTTGCCTAGACCCCATCTTCCAATCCACCTCTACTCTTTTGTCCTTCTCCTGTACCACAATCATATGTGTAGCCCTCTTCCCCAAATCCTTAGCAGATAGGTCACTCACATCTTCCATCCTACCCACTCTTGCATTCTCCTCTGACTTCAGATTTTAATTTTATTAGTAGTAGCATGATTGGTTTGTATTCACCCATGGTGCTGGATTATAGTTTTCATGAATGCAATACTTGGTTAGTTGCAGTTGAGCTCAATATTTCAGATTCTTTTTGTCGACATTTTCAGTTTTTTTTTTTTTTGAATTAATTTTCAAACATTTTCTACATCCTGCCAAATTGCAAAGGTTGTTGTAGTCTACAGTTATCATTTATCTAGTTTTATGTTTTTTCTACACAAGGAGTTATTTATTTTTCTGGTGTTTCTGTTTCTGACCTGGACTCTGCTTTTGGTCATGTAGATCAATACAAAGGATATTGAAGTATCCTCCAACGCGAACCTTAAGTGGTGAGGAGAGGCAACTCCTATGGAAGTTCCGTTTTTCATTGATGTCTGACAAAAAGGCTCTAACTAAGTTTCTTCGCTGTGTTGAATGGAGTGATGTCCAGGTCTGCTTATGCTCCACTTTTTTCTTCAGTAGTATTGCATCTCTGCCATCTGTCTGTTGCATGGTACCCATTTGACAATTCATTGTGCAATAATTATCAGTCTTATTAACTTTTTCCCTCCATTTTCTTTTTCAAGGGTAAGAATGTGACAAAATGTTTTTCGGCATAAATCCATAGAATTGTTGTAGGTATAAATGATCCTCTGAGAATGAAGAGAAGTCTAAATGAAATTTCCTTGAGTCAAAAAAGGATGACCAATAGAGGTAATTTGATAAAGCCTGATATTGGTAACATAAAATTCAAATGCAGGCAAATGCTGCCAACTCAGATTGTGTCAAATTGTCTTGAAACAAAAGGAATGACAAATAAAAACTCAATTAACCTCAAATAAGGTGCCAAGATAGTGATGATACACATTCTTCACATTGATGCTTTATTGCAGCAACACATTATTATCACAAAGTAAAACTCCTTGAAGAATATGCAGTAAAATTCTTGAAAATAGTGAAACTTGATGACAAAACCTGCCCTTACAAAAATTATACGTACGCTAACAACAGCCCAAGAAATGTAGGAGGTTGCATCCACTTGAGTTGACGGAAAAGATTGGGAATATTAGAGAGCCCAACCCAGAAGATCAAGATGAATATGGAGCCATGGTGGGGAGATGGAGCAGCTAAGAGGCTGCACATGATGGGACATGGAGAGGAGGTAGAGGAGAGGGTGAAGTGGTGTTGAGTTGCGTTGTGGAGGTGATGTTGAGAGGGTAGTGGATGTGAGCAGGGTGACTATGCATTAGAAGGGGAGGAGAGGAGTGAGGAAGTGGGTGGTGTGCAAGGTTGCAAAAATTGTTACTTATTATTCACTAAGGAGTATATGATATGTAGGGGAGTAGTCAAGGAATTACTCAGTCAACATTGGTGATTGTTCTCTTCCTTTAGTGGCCAGGGAGGAGGATTGCATACTCAAGGAGGCTGGAGGTCTTGATGTTGTGGATATATTTTTGATGAGTGACGCCTTGCTCTTGAAATGGATCCTCCAGCTCATGGGGCCCCCACATGGGAACACTATTATGTGACCCCTATGCTGCTGCCAAGGTTTTAAATGCCAATGTTGACGTTTCAATAATTTTGGAAATATCCATTTTGAAGGCATGCCAAAGGCATGTTGAAGAAACCTTGGAATTTTATGACTTTGACACCCAAAAAAATAGGCATTTTGGAGGCATGCTAAAGAAACCTTGAAATTCTATTAGAATTATCCTTGATTTGGATGGAAAAGACTACGCTGCATTGGGCCCAAGAACCGAAGGTGCGGGACACCTCCATGCTTCTTTTTCTCTGTGCTCATTTTGCATGCTGGCGAAGCCAGCCATTGGCGCTTTTCTCTCCTCTTATTTCTTCGGACTGTTTGGAGGGCTTCGCTCTCTTTTCTCAAAACAAAATGAAAAAGGCTCTATCACATCAAGATGTCCATCCATTTTTTGCTTTAAATGCGATGGTACCTCTATCCCTCCCTCTTTCTAAATCAAGGTCCTGTCTCACAATAATTGTATTTTATTTATGCTATCAAAACTTGATAAGCATTTGAACATTGATCCTATAAAAAAAAAATTTAATCATTAAATCCTAAGATCTAGCAATCACCTCCATAAAGCATATAGACCAAACAATCGTTGAACTAGTTAACCTACCGTAGACTCATGGATCTACAAATGTAATCCTTAAGACCTTTATTACGATCAATTAATCTAGAGATATCTAGGTTATATAATAATAAGTAAATGCTATTTGACTTTGGAGAAGTTAAAATACCTTAAAGATTTAACAAATAGGGACAGAAATTCCAGTTCTTATCACTACAATAAACATGTAACATATCTTCAAAAGAAAATGCAACAAAAGTAATATATTGAAACAAGTTCATGAGCTGCCCATGCCAACCTTAAGATATGGAAACAATCTAATGGTTATACATAATGCCACCCATTTTGTGAAATAGTTGACATCCTATCAAAATTCAATAAAATATTTCTGAAACTTCTATATTTTGACATTACATGTGTGTTGATATGACTGTTATATCGGAAAAAAGCCATTTAACTGACACATCGTGGGCACGTAGAAAACCAGATGCTATTGACTGGGTTTAAAAAGGCTGTCTACAAGATCTTCATAGTCTTGGAAGGGGCTTTAGAAGATTTTGAGGGGACTTAGGCCTCATTTTTGGAGTTTCTTGGGTTATGGTTCGAAGTTCAGATCGAGGACACATGAATGGTCCTAGACATTATTGCTGATCTATTTCTTATATTGGCAGGTCGTGCTATTGATCCTTTAGCCTCCGTGGATGATTGCTTAACAATCAATGTTGGATGCCTTCCCTACCACAGTCCTTTTTTGAGGCTAGATTGGAGGACTCGGTCCTCATGTTGTGCACCACATACTTGAGCTCATGTTGGGGGTTGAAAGAGGTGGTAGGTTTTGGTAGCATGGGGATTTCTTTGTTAGAAAAGCCTGTTGTGCTTCACAGAGGGCCTTGGCCCTAGGGATTGGCTTCAAATTGGAGGAAAATTTAGGAAACATGCCCCCTTGAAGGTGAAAGTTTTCTTGTGGCTTTTCAAAATGAAGAGGGTGGATACCCATGATTTTTGGTGAACACGGGCATTGGATGCCAATTCCACTTGTGTCTTTTGTGGTGAAGGGGGTAAAAGATACAGATGGCCTATTCTTCACTTGCCCGATCACATAGGCATGCTGGACAATTTGGTGAATTGGTCCCTCTATGTGTTTGATTTTTGGTCTAGCATCCATGGTGCCCTTGTTGTAAGGAGAGCCTTCATATTGGTATGATGCATTTTGTTAGAGAGCAATGGCATCGTTTAGAAAGGGGTGGACCTCTGTGGATGTTGTTCTGGAACTTTATAATTACAATTCCTAGCTCACTTAGCTCTCCTCATTAATGAACTATGAGGAGGTAACGTGTTAACCCTGCTTTTCCTCTTCAACAAAAAACTTTTGACAAGCTGAAGCACTGCACCTTACGTATATCTTTAGCCACTACTATATTGATTTGGAGGAATTGGTGATGGCGGTTGTGGTTGTCAAAGACCACATGGTCAAGAAACTCTGAAGCAATTATGCCACTAGAAATGGATGCCTTAATTGGGATGAACGGGGTGGTGACAGTGTCCTTGGATGCTTAGTTTGGACTGAGACCATCTCATTAAACATGGGCACATCAACAGTGTTCATCCTTTTGGAAAATAAAATTTCATCTTGCTGAGACTCTTTTTTCATTATTTTAAGATTTTCTTGCATATGTAAAAGAATGTGCAGGTTTTATTTGTCATGGCTTATTCCCTCTTTTCTGATCTTCTTCATTCCTCTTTAGTGTATCATCAAGTTGTAAGAACAACTTGAAGCCATGCTTTTGTACTATCACTTGATGAAAGCTCATATTCATAATATAAAATTCAATGTGATTCGAGAAAGGCTGGCAAACTATTCCAGCCTGAATTGTGATAAATTGGCCTAAAAACAAAATGAATAACCAATGACACCATCATTCTCAAACAAGGTACGAAAGAAATGGCATGATTCTTTTGAAGCTGTATCGCAACAATGAATTATTGTCCAAAGTAAAGAACATATAGTAGAATACTCAAAAACCAGGAAGTCCCACACCAAGACTCCTACTTTTACAAATTACCTGCGCATAGTGATGGATTTGATTAGGAGTTTGGATCCACTTGAATTGCTGGAGGAAATTCGATATATTAGAAATCAAAATCCAAAAAATCAACTTGGCTTGTTTCGTTTGCAAGATGATGTGATGAAGGGTGAAGTTGGAGGCAAAGGAAGGGTAAGGAGACAAGGTCATTGAGAATGTTGCATGGGGGGGGGGTTGTTGGAGTGGCAAGGACATGAGAAGAGGATGAGGTAGTGATAGGGTGCATGGTGGAAGCAGTGTGGTGGCATGAAGAAGGTGGTGGAGGTGAGTGTGGTGATGGGTGCGCATCAAGGGGAGGAGAGGGGTTAGGGAATGGGAGGGGCATAAAGGGGAAGATGGGAGGGAGAGGGGGTTGGTGGTGTTGCTGAGAACGACGTGAGTAGAGGGAATCGAGAGGGGGGGGGCGGGGGGGGGGGGGGGGGGGGGGATGAGAGTGAGAGAGAGGGTTTTTTTTTTTTTTTTGTTTTAACCACCACTGCCACTACCATATATAACTTTTACTTTCATCGAGTTAAAAGACCTCCTTATGTAGAGAGGGTTACTACCCAAGAAGGGGAAAAGAAGAAGTCCTAGTCCTACTTTCCTAACCGATAAAACTTCTAAAACTACCCTTTCGAAAAAAAGGAACTTCAAAAATAAAAATAAAAATAAAATACACTATATTATTGCTAAAAAGCCCTTAAAAAGAAATAACCTATGGCAAAATTAGAATTTGACCCCAGAATTTGTGTAAACCAATTAATTCCCATCATGGCCTGCATCATCTGTAGATATCCAATCTTTTCTTTAATAATAAAATCATTCAAGTGGTCACATTCGAGTGCCATATCCTTGAAAAAAAATTCAAGTTCCATAAAAATACAAAACATTCTGCACCACATCATCAGCATCTCTTGTCCGTAAAAATGGTTCATCTTTCAAAGCTAAACAGAGAAAAGGTCATCCAAATCCCATGATGCATCGTCTCTGTGCCATGCAGTCACCTTCCCGCCTAGAAAAAGTCATTGGAAGAGGCACCATCCCAACTCATTTCTAACTACTATTCCCAAATCATCCTCACAATCATACAGCCTAAGAACAAGTGCTCAACGTTTTTGCCTTAAATACCACAACACAGACAAGTAGTCCCAATTCCCAGTGTTCATCAGATTGTTGACTCCAAAAAAGAGCTTTTCACTACTCTCCTTTAAGCAGATCGACCAAAACTTCCAATTTACAGTGGCACCTTTAATGCCTTGTGACAACTTATAATGAACAAGGAAATTGTCATCTGTTGGAATCACCTCTGTCATTAGTCTTGAGTAAACCAGCTTCAAAGAATCCTGTGCCCCATTCCTAGGACAGATTTCTGTCTATCAGAGGCTTGATATTTTAGCTGATTCAATGAAAAATCAAATGGAAAATTTGTGTATCTTTATTGAAATCCAGTCAACTTTAGTAAATTTCAGTAATTCTATAGAATAGTTGCCATTTTTACTGAACCTGTCTGTTGGCTGTCTATCTAAAAGGGGACATTTGACAAATTGTAAAAGCGGGAACATCCTTTTTGTGGAAACCATTCTTTCGGTTCAACAGAAAGTAGGATCCATCAGATAATAAGAATCCCATATGCTTCCTGTGATCTTTTAGTAATGGTAATTGGATAGTTACGAATCTCTAGTTGTCATCTTTATTTTCTCAGAAAAAGAAGTGATAAGTTCTCACCATTTGTCATGACCATCCATTTGCTCTACCGCACATGGTTTGCTCTTAAGAACTTGCCAACTGTCCCACCTTTATTATATTAACTCCGATTCATAGGAATTGCATCATAGGTCTAGATTTTTTTTTCTTAGTCTTTGTAGTTTTCCGCCTCACTTGGAAAAAACACATCAGAAAAAGAAGTGATAAGTTCTCACCATTTGTCATGACCATCCATTTGCTCTACCGCACATGGTTTGCTCTTAAGAACTTGCCAACTGTCCCACCTTTATTATATTAACTCCGATTCATAGGAATTGCATCATAGGTCTAGATTTTTTTTTCTTAGTCTTTGTAGTTTTCCGCCTCACTTGGAAAAAACACAATCTAGTTCCTTCTACATGAGAGAAGGTATGAGCAGGTTCTTCTTGCATTTTTGCATGAAAAGATCATGCAATAGCACGTTGAATCCCTACCATTTTCCAATGAAGGATAACTAGAGAGCCATTTAGTAGGCTCCACTGGGAAAGCAGCTTCTGTTTGACATCATTTGAATGGTTTATTAATGCGGACTATCAAAATCAAGATATCTCATCTCTGTAATTATGTTGACTGGTAGCTGCAATGGATAGTTGGCACCCTGCTAATTCAACCTTATTCTGGTAACAGAAAAGAAAAAAAGATTTCTGTCTCTGCATTTAAAATTGTCAATAATGTGAAATTCTGTCTCCATGGATCTAGCCAAAGAAGATAGTCCTTTAGCAATCTTGGTTGCTTCTTATATCTTTTCCCTGATGGAGATATTTTTGGTTTCTGAAATTTTTGTGACAGGAGGCAAAACAGGCAGTAGAGCTCATGGGCAAGTGGGTGACCATTGATGTGGTCGATGCCTTAGAACTTCTCTCTCCAGTTTTTGAGAGTGAAGAAGTGAGTCATCAGCATTGGTCATCTATTTTTGCTGTTGCTACCTTGCTTTTCTTTTGGAGGCTTGCTTTTTTTGTGCTTTGGTCATCCTAATTTTTACCAATATGAACTGTGAGTAATGATTATTGAACTACATTGCATTCTATGTTATATGTTGTGTTGAGGGGTACTTTTGTCATTTAGCTTCTTGTTATTTTTTCCCCTCAGCTCTTTCTATATAAAGAGGTGTAGGGCTGGCTTTGTAAGATGATGACTTTCATTTCTTTCAACTTGGTATCAGAGCCAAGTTGAGAGCTCCACCAAGAAGAAACCTTAACCCCCACCGTTGCCGATAGGGTCACCGACGACGCCACCCAGCAGCCTAGGTCGCTGCTTAGGCCACCGCTTAGCCTAGGGCATCGTTGAGGCCATTGCTCAGGCCACCGCTCAGCCTAGGGTGGTGCTGAGGCCATCGCTCGGGCCACCTCTCTACTCTCTAGCCTAGGGCGGTGCTAAGGCCTTCACTCCTCTGCTAATGCCCCGCTTAGGTAGCCTGCAATCGTCCTTCGCCCACTGCACCAGCCTAAGCGGCCTCTGAGGGCTCCGCCCGTGTAGACCGCCGCCCAGAGCTTCGACTCCCCTTGCTGCCGCCAGTCTAAGCGCTCATGTAGGCAGCTCAAAGAGGGTAAATTGGTACCTCTATTTAATTGGAGGGTTCTTGGAGGTTGGTTGATGGAGTTCTAGATTCTAATAATCCTCTGAATAGTGGTTTGATGGTATTTTTCTAGAACTTTCAATTAGTTTGGGGTGTGTGTTTCTCTATTGTGATTTAGTTTGGGATGTGTATTCCCCTTTTATTCTAGTTTTGGGGTGTGTATTCCCCTTTTATTCCAATTTTGGGGTATGTATTCCCCTCTGTGGTATCGAATTGGTATTATCTGTATTGCTAAGAAAGTTTTGGGGTGTGTATTTCCCTGTATGGCATCAAAATTAGATATGTTGATCTTGGAGAAAGTCAAATTCAGATCCGGGTAGTGTGAATTTCAGTGCAGAAATTGTTAGCCAAGTTGTTTGTATTACTCCTGAGGACATGGAAACTTCTCTTGAGTCAAAGATTGTGTTGGGAACTACTATGATCAACTCTTCAACCACAGGTGTGACATGGTTGATAGACTAGTGCTTCAAACCATTTGTCCGGGAATCCCCAGTGTTTTGGGCAGATTCACTTCATCTCATAAGGTTGCTCTGTGTAGGTGGTTGATGGGCAATATGCACCCATTGATGGTCAGGGGGCGGTTGCAGTCACCCCATCCATGCAACTCAACAAAGTCCTATTTGTTCCGGACTTGTCTATGAATTTGCTTTCTGTTAGTGAGATCATTAAGCAAATGAATTGTTGTGTCATCTTTGACGAGCTTGGATGCACCTTACAAGGTCTATTGACATGGAAGATTATTGGTAGTGGATATGAAGGAGTTTACAGACTTGTTCAGGGCCCCACAACTGCTATGTGTTAGAGATTAGCTCTGCCTCAGGGAGTGCATTACAGTGGCATAGAAGGTTGGGTCATCCTTCCTTGGATAAACTACGGAGACTTATTCCACATTTGTCTCCAATCACACAACTTGCTTGTAATGCATGTCCGCTTGGGAAGCACCATAGGTCCTCCTTTCCACCTGTGGCAGGACCACACACGTTTTCATGTTTTCAGCTGGTGCATCTTGATGTCTGGGGTGCTAGCAGGACTCCTGATAGACAGAGATATCGCTATTATTTGATTGTGGTTAATGATTTCTCTCAATTGTCTTGGCTATTCCTCATGAAGGATAAGTCTGAAGTGGATCCTATTGTTGAGAAGTTTGTGTTACAGATAAAGAACCAGTTTGGTGTTTGCATCAAGATAGTTAGATCAGATAATGCTCTGGGGTTTTGTACTCGCCGGTTGGGATTCTTCTATGGTTTACGTGGTATCATTCATCAGACTTCATGTCCTTACACTTTTCAGCAGAATGAGATTGCAGAGAGAAAGTATAGACATATTCTTGATATGGCTAGAACTCTTCTTATTCAGAATAGTGTGCCATACTTACTGGGGTGATACAGTTCTCACAGCCTGTTATCTCATTAATAGACTGCCCTCCTCGACTATTCATGAGTAGGTACCATGGCTGGTGTTATATCTCGATGTAGAGCTGTTTGGTGTTCCACCCAGGACATTTCAGTGCGTGGCTTTTGTTCATCTTCTTGGACTCGGTCGAGATAAATTAGCTCCTCGAGCAGTCAAGTGTGTATTCCTTGGCTACTCCCGTACTCAGAAAGGGTATCGGTACTTTGATCCTTTGCACCAGAAGCATTACATTAGTGCTGATGTCACATTTCATGAAGTAGTTCCTTACTTTTTTGTTGTTGCCAGGAAGGTGCAGAGTGTGCCAGATTATGCTCCCATGCTAGTTGCTCCTGTACCCTTTGGTGCCTTCTTAGATAGTAGCCACTCTCCTTCTACAAGGCCATCTACCAGCAATTTAGGTTTGTTCCAGTGGATGAGAGCACATTCAAGGGGCATATTTATCAGTTGCCAATGTCTCATAGGGCAAAGCTACCCTCTCCTTCTATTCCACAGTCTCCTCCAGTTAGTGTTGGGAACCTAGAGGCTACTTCTCCTTAGGATACCCCTACAGGTATAGAGCCTAGTACAGAGGACTCCCCTTCAGACACAGTGGTTATTCCCTCAGGTGCAGTGTTAGCTATTCAGTAGCCCCCCCGTTTATGTGCACATTACAAGGTGGCAGGGAGTGTTGTTTCCATTGCTTAAGTTGGTGTCCTTACACACCTTTACTGCTGCCGTATCTGTTGCGAAGGTCCCAACCACCTACCAGCAGACTCTACTCGATCCAAAGTGGCATGCTGGAGGACGAGATGTCTGCCCTTTGTGATAAGGGAACCTGGGAGCTGGCACCACTTCCTTCTGAAGCACATCTCGTTGGAGCTCGTTGGGTCTTTGCCTGGAAATACAACCCTGATGGGTCTATTTCACGGTACAAGGCCAGGCTTGTTGTAAAGGGGTTCACCTAAACTTATGGAGTGGATTTCTTTGACACTTTTTCTCCAATCGCTTGTCTCTCCGTAGTCAGGATATTGGTCTCAGTGGTAGCACAACAGTGTTGGCCACTTCATCAACTAGATGTCAAGAATGCATTCTTATATGGTGACCTCAAAGAAGTTTACATGCAGAAACCCCCAGGTTTCGAAGTTTAGGGGGAGTGTGTATGCAAGTTGAGAAAGGCTATTTATGGCTTGAAGCAGAGTCCCCGTGCCTGGTTCCAACGATTGTCAAGGGTTTTAGCTACTATTGGGATGCATAGGTCATCTTCTGACCATTCTCTTTTTGTGAGGCGGACGTGTCATGGTGTGGTGCGCTACTTGTGTATGCGGATGATCTAATTGTCACTGGAGATGACAAGCTCGGTGTTTCGGAGGTGAAGGAGTTTCTTGGTCAGCAGTTTGTTATGAGGGACCTGGGAGGACTCCACTACTTCTTAGGAATTGAGGTTGCTCATAACAAAGAGGGCATTGTGATGTCTCAGAGGAAATATGCCCTTTACATACTCCAAGAGATGCTAGGATCTAAGGGAGCAGATATCCCTATGGATCCAAAGATACATCTTTATGACAGTGTAGCAAAAATTGTTGACAGTACGGCCTTTGGTAGGAAAACTTTTATACTTGACTATCACACGGAAAGAGATCTTACTCTAGTAGTTAGGAAGTTGCGCTAGTTTTTATACAAGCCTACTGATGCACATTGGCAGGCAGTGATGCAGGTACTTAGGTACCTTAAGAAAGCTCCTGGACGTGATCTTCTGTTTCAGAGAGGAGCTCCTATGATAGTTGTGGGTTATTCTGATGCTGATTATGCTGGTGATCTTGGTGATAGGAAGTCTACTACGAGCTTCTGTATATTTGTAGCAGGCAATCTTGTTTCCTAGCGGAGTAAAAAGAAAAGTGTGGTCTCTCGTTCTAGTGTAAAGTCAAAATATCGAGCTATGTCACAAACAACAGAAATGATTTGGGTTAGATCCTTATTGCGGGATCTTCATGTTCAGTTCCAGGAGCCTATGGAGATACATTGTGATAACAGGACTGCCACATATATTGCAAATAATCTCATGTTCCATGAAAGGACTAAACATGTGGAAGTGGATTGTCACTATGCAAGGAGCCTAATTCAGCAGGGTGTGCTTTGTACCTTGTGCTTGGCTTCTTCAGACCAGGCTGCTGATATATTTACTAAGCTATTTTCTTACCCTATGTTTGAGAAGTGTAGGAACAAGCTGAACATGATTGATGTATATGCTCCAGCTTGAGGGGGAGTGTTATATGTTGTGTTGAGGAGTACCTTTGTCATTTAGCTTTTTGTTATTTTTTCCCCTCACCTCTCTCTATATAAAAAGGTGTAGGGCCGGTTTAGTAAGATGATGACTTTCATTTCTTTCAACTTTCTAAGATTCCAAAATATCTACAAAAGGAATTAAGAGCAGCATGGTGGTTCTGTTGTCATGAACTTTGTTTATGGTGCCGCTATCTATGCCAATAAATTCGTCCCTTTTTCCTGAAACTTCTCCCAATTAAGCTCAAAAGTGCAATGCATAATTGGTGGCAAAACTTAAAGCTGAGCAAATACCTCAGGAAGTGGAAGCACACTTCCTCCTGTAGATCAGAAGCCCCATCGATCCTCTCCAAACACGAGCTATTTGTAAAGATCACTCATCTTTCCTCCCAATCAATTGGGTCATAGTAAGAGTGTAAAGGACTCTTTCAGAAAGGTAGTTTAGGGCCCACAATTTGTAGAAACCATTTTGTAAACAAAGCCTCATTTATCTCCTACGGATTGAGGAGACCAAGGCTACTCCTAGCCTTGGGCCTGTGAACCTCCTAGGCATCCAAAGGTAAGGAGTGGTCCCCCATTCTGACAACCCAGAGAAAACACCTTTGTAAAAAGATAAATTGCACCAAGACAAACACAGGAATCTTTGGTGGAGATGCGTAGTAGTAAATCCTTAGATGTGATATTTCCTGTAGTGTGTTGGGGTTGGGGGGGTGTTGCTGTAGGCATTGCACTCCAAGAATCTCACTGCACATTTTTGTTTCTTGCAAGAATCCCTCAACAAATAGAAGTGTTGTCTGCATGTTATAGCGTTGATACCATAGTTTCATGCTTTTTAACTAATGCCCTGGGACCTATTAGCCTCGCAAAGTGTGAAAGAAGCATCGACTAAGAAATTTACTACAAATATAAAGAGTAGAGGTGCCAAAGGATAAACCCCATTTGTCTCGTTTCCTTGTCTAGGTCTGTCCTTCTAGACGTTCTTTGATTAGGATTGAGAAAGATGTAGATGTGACACGAGTCTTCTTCTAGGTCAAGCCAAAGTGATGGAAAACTCGTACTTGAAGAGATGAATGAACTTCCAATGCAGATTATTGTATGCCTTTGAGAAGTCCATTTTCCAGTATAATGCTTTACTCTCCTTGTTTTTGGTGGATTAGATTTCTAGTATCGATCTACCCCCAGTAAATGTGGATTGCACCCAATTAATTGGATGATCTAAAATAGTCGCTAGGCTGGTGGATAACCACCCTTTCCCTTTAAAGGCATGGCACCGACGTCCTTGCCACCAATAGATAAAGAGAGTTAGAAAGAGCGATAGGCCTATGGTCATCATTGCTTCAACAACATCATTTTTCTTCTGAAGGAAAATGAAGATGCGGTTTAGCTTGGAGGAGCTGTCTCCCGTGTTGTGGGAGTCAAAGATAGGCATTATATTTGCCTTGAGAAGGTATGGAAACTCCTTTCCTAACAAGACTAACCTATCCTATTCAAGAGAGGCCTCCTGCCTTAGAGAGTATAATACACCCCAAACCTCATCCTTGGTAAAAGATTGAACCAGCAAGGATGCTTCATTTGCATGTAAGTGCTTTAGTTATTAGCTTCCCATGTGCTAGACCTTGCCCCTTTCTTTACAAACAAGCAATTGTAGAAATCAATAAAAGCTCTACCAACTTCCTGTTTTGCTATAGAAAACCTCTTACCTATCCTGAATGGAGTCATAACAATTCCTCCTTCCCATTGGCAAAAGTAGGGAAAAATCTCATGTTGGCATCTCTTTTCTTAAGTTAGAGTTGTCTAGACCTTTGTCTCCAAGCAACCTCCACCTTCTTATCCTTCAAGTGGAGAGTCCAAAGAAAATTTGACCTCTCTTTTAGCTCCTATATTGAGAAGTCCCTATCGTCCTTAATGCATTTTAGTTTGGAGATCCTGGTTGGGTCTCGTGTTTAACTTTCTTCCAGGAATCCCATAGCTCCTTAAACTCTTCCAACTTTTTGTGAAGGAGAAGGATTTTCTTTTGACACACCATTACTAGAGGGTTCGATAGATTGAACTCCTTTGAGTAGCATTCAACCTTATCCCTGAATCCATCTTTAAGGAGCCAAGATATCTTGAACTTGAAGTAAGTTCTAAAGTGGTGTCCTCATTAGATTCCTAACCTAAGGGTTTATGATATGAGGAGGGCCTCTATTGCTCATTGAAGGAGATGGAGCCAAAGAATCTATTGAGCTTATGCCTACTGCTTCTCTCGTCCAAACTCCTTACCGATAAATGAGAATTTAGGACCTTCATCTCTGTACCTCAATTGTAGAGATCTAGTTGATAAGAGTCATCAACATCCCTTTCACACCCTTTGAGATATTCTATATGGTTCTATGAAGTATGGGTTACGCGAAGCGAGGCATCATTCATCACCATTTTTTGCAAGCTCTGTTGAAAAGGCACTCTTACATCAATCACCTTGAAGATAAAGCCATCACACTACTGCTTCAGATCAACTACCTTCAAGAAGGGGTGTTTGATCATGCACGTCCGGCTAAAAAGATCTCCATTCCAAGTAACTAGAAAATTTCCAGACCTACCAACAACATTGAGAGCCTTGAATTGGTCCAACTTCCTTTCCCATTTAGTTCTAGATCATTGTTTGGTTTTGGACACAAGTCCTGCACTCCTCTACCTTGGTCTCTTATATCATCACAGTATCAATATCTTAAATATCTCCTTTGCACACCTCTTAATTTCTCATGCCTTAAATCCTTATGTTCCAAATTACCACCATTGTCTAAGAGAAAAAACCTCATTGCTATAGTCCTTCATGGCCTATCACGAGTGCATTGACCTCTAAGACCATTAGGCATCATCTTGTTTCTAGTCTTGGACTCTATAGCAGGATGAAGCAAGTGGGGCAACAAAGGCACTGTGTTTGTTCCTACCCTTACCTGTATTGCTTGGGGAGAGCATCAGAACTTATGTGTGGCTCCTAGCAGTCCTATGCCAATAAACTTGGGTGAGGTACCCAAGAGCGAGAGCCTTGTCCGTGGGAGGCGATGAAGCTGTGAGATTCACAACAGGGCCCAAAACCTCCACTTAACAAATTGGTAGCAAGACTGAGCAGTTAATGGATATCGATATAGGGAAGGAGGTATCTATGGGAAAACAGCAATAGTCACTCCGTTCTTCAGGATAGAACATATTTGAAGTTGATTGTTAGGGAGGCATGGTGATGCAGTAAAAGTGTTGGCGACAACAGAAGCATTGGTCGTGGGCATAATAGTGGGATTAGAGGGGAGTTGCAGCAAGGTCAGGGTTGATCTTGGGGACTGCAATGGAGAGGAGCTCCCCATGCAAGTAGAAGGTGGTGCGAGGTAGGACAAAGGTCCATTGATGTCAGATTTGAAAAGACGTTCTAAATCTTAGTATCAAATTCAACGAGCAAATTTAGAAGTAGGGGTAGTTCAAAAGACGTTGCCATCGTGAAGTCTGAGAGTAATGAAAGTGGACCATGGGCTAAAAAGTATGGACCCAACGAGGAAACTTCTTAAAAAATCCACATACATTGGACTTTGTGATTGCTGGCCTTTTAAAAGTGGCATCATTTGAAGTTCACTCTGAGCGAATAAAAAAATTGAACTTGGGAGATGCACAACTGGTCATTCTCGGAGTTGATGCTCGGAGGTGTAAGCTTCATGTTGATTGAGAGAGTTGAGAGAGACTTAGGGGCTTCGAGGAGGGTCATCGAGATGATCGGAAGGCACTTCTTTGACCACATGGCAAAGCTACCTTTAGGGAGCCGAAGCAACAATCCTCACAACTAGTGAAAATAAATTCATTGAAGGTGATGAGGCATAATGTGATACCTTCGTTATAGAATTTGTACCTTGTGCCTTCAAAACACCAAGGACAACTCTCTTGCTTCCCCCTTGCAATGGTTGCTGATCTTCCAAGAAGACAGCCATGCATCATCCTACACACCATTAACAAAACAACTCTCCTTCAGGCAGGTCACTCATTGGTGTAGGTGCACCCATTTTTTTTTGAAAGGGTAGATGCACCCATCTTTGAGGAAGATCATGGCCTTATGACCAAAACCCATGTGACATTAGCAAATGACATCACTGTGACAAGAGCACATGATGTGACCATGTGAGAGACATTTGTAGTAGGTAGTCTGTTTGCAGATGAGTCACGATCTTCCCCTTTGTTAAACCACCACCTGCCAACCGTAGCTAAGGAGAGGCACCACCACTTGTGAACCCCTGCCAAACAAAAAGGGGAAGGGAGTTTCTTGTCCTTGCTCGCACCTCCATTCCCTTTTCTGTGAGAACAGGTAAGTTCGTTGGATTCTAACACTGAATGTGGTTCTCTTGAAAATTTATATATTTATTAAATCATGGTGTGTATGTATGTTTGCCGGGGGGGTGGTGGTTGTAATTGTTTACTGGAAGTTAGCATTGGTAAGTTCAAAAATTTGGGTCTTGAAGATATGGTGGGTGTCAATCTTGGTAGCTACTTATTATATCAAAATGCCTTTTCTCTTGAAACGATGTGATAGCAAGCTTGTTAATTGCATATGCATGTTACAACTTGAAGCCTATCTTCACATCCTACTCCTCGGACATAGATTTTGCTCTTTTGTATAGAGACTTGGATCTGACGTGGTGAGCCAAAGCCATGATTCATTCTAGCTACTGAAATGTTAGGATAGTTTTTCTAGTGAACTTTATCTGCTTTAATCTTATCTGTGGCTTAAATATGCTGAGAATTTAGATTAATCTAATCGCTTAGTTGACTCTGTGCAATTCCATTGTTGTAGGTTCGCGCTTATGCTGTAAGTGTTTTGGAAAGAGCAGATGATGAAGAGCTCCAGTGCTACTTGCTCCAACTGGTGCAAGCCCTTCGATTTGAACGTTCCGATAAGTCCAGATTATCACTTTTTCTTGTTCAACGTGGTAGGCTCCTTTGGAACCGAAAGTTTACACATAAGGCTTAGTTTTCCCCTAGGGCAATTTTGTCAAGAAGTTGTGTACTTGTAGTTGGGGCTAATACCAGATTCCTAGTTACCGTGTGAGCTTAATTCAATATA
Source organism: Thalassia testudinum (assembly GCA_037157565.1). Lineage (NCBI taxonomy): Eukaryota > Viridiplantae > Streptophyta > Magnoliopsida > Alismatales > Hydrocharitaceae > Thalassia > Thalassia testudinum. The sequence goes on from JAZHRO010000030.1 coordinate 45,285,145, forward strand.
TAAGTGTACATATACACACATACATACATATATTTGATGAATATTACTAGGTATCAGGTAGGAAAAGTTATCAGAGAGTTCTCATTTGAATCTACACTCTCGACATCTATCTTTCCATTTGAAATATGTGACTTCTTGACAGAGGATTCTTTCATGTTGAACAGCAATGCGAAATATTGAGATTGCTAGTTTTCTACGGTGGTATGTGACTGTCGAGCTTCACGATCCAGCTTATGCTAAACGCTACTATTGTACCCATGAATTATTGGAGGATAGCATGAAGAAAGTAAGATCTTTTCTGTTTCCTATGTTTTAATTTTGATTTACAATGGTTTTTCCATTGTAGCTTTTATTTTTACACTAGAGTTGGTAAATTTGTTTTACTCGCTATAGTGGCTATAGCAATAAAACAACTCATGGTCTGTGCTGAACCTAGACAGAGAGTCTCATACTTGAGTAATTTTTTAGATTGAAAACGAAACCATGGTTTCTAAAAGGGCATCGAAATGCACCAAGCTCTCGCTGTGTGTGGGGTCCTAGAAAGGGGCAAAGCACTTTGAATCTATTGTATTCAGCCTTACATTGCTTTTTTGCTAGAGGCTGTTTCTATGAGTCGGGCCTTGTGAACCTTGGGTTACATGATGACAAGTTTTACTTTTGCCAAGGCTCCTTGTGGTTTAAATGGCTTTTTAAGCATTTAAGCAGATGACTAAAAAGGTACCTATCATGATAAAAATTTAAATGTTTTTCTTCCATTTTTGACTTTTTCCAATGGAATTTCACTAGCGTGATTTGGATTTTTCAGTAAAAGCCTGACATCGGGAAATGCCTACATATTTTGATGGAAGCTTCTAATGTAGAGAGGAAAAACTATTGGTAACTGTGATATGATCTTGACAAGAAACTGAGAATTGGAAGGAAGATAGGATAGAGAGATAGAGGAGGAACGGTCAGTGCTGGAGGTGTTTTGGCAGGAAATGTGGATGTGAGTGGGAGATTAGAGAGGCACATTGGTGCTCACTTGGGTGAAAGGAGATGGCTATGGGTCAGTTTGGAGATGAGAAGTGGGAGGGAGTAGAGAGACGAAATGGAATAATTTGGGAGGCAAGGGATGCTGTAATGCAATTCATTCTATTAGAAAAATCCTAGGTGCCACCCAATCTGTAGAGTTACAAGTATGGCCTTATACAATATAATACTAAAAATAGAAAGACATACAATATAACTTAACACTCCCCCTTAAGCTGGAGTACAGATATCAAGTATACTCAGCTTGGAACATAACAACTCAAGATGTTTCTTGGAGAGTGCTTTGGTGAAGGCATTTGTAATCTGATCTTCAGTAGAAATGTAAGGTGTAGTGATCTTGCCAGTGAGGATAGCATCTTTGATAAAGTGGCAATCCACCTCTATGTACTTTGTTATCTCATGGAAGGCAGGAGTATTGGCAATAAATGCAGTTGCCTTGTTATCGCAGTACATGGGAATTGGACTAGAAATAGATACTCCCAAATTACATAAGATAGATCTCATCCACAGAAGCTCACAGGTAATATGGGCTGCATTGGATTTGGAGACAACATTTTGGTCCTTGCTTCTCCATGTGACAAGGTTGCCACCTACATAGGTATAGTAGCCAGTAGTGGATCTCCTATCTTCATGTGCCCCTACATAGTCTGCATCAGAATATCCCCAGACATTGAGATGACCATGCTTCATAAAAGATAGCCCCTTCCCAGGAGCTTGCTTGAAGTATCTTAGTACCTGGCATATACCATCCCAGTGGACCTCTCTGGGAGACTACATGAATTGACTCGGTCTTCCCATTGCAAAGCAAATATCAGGTCTTGTGATCGTCAAATATAACAACTTTCCTACCATAACATGGTACCTGGTGACATTTTCAAGCAAGGGACTCTTAAAGTCTGCAAGTGGCAAGGAGAGATCCATAGGAATGCTAACAGGCTTGCACTCTAGTGTACTTATCTCTTTTAGCATGTCAAGAACATACTTCCTCTGTGACAACACTAGACTGCCATCAACATGTTGTACTTCAATGCCCAGAAAATAGTTTATCATTCCCAAGTCTGTGGTAACAAACTGAGAATGCAAGAATCTTTTTGTGGCCTCTATACCTGTCTCATCACTTCCAGTGAGTAATATATCAACTACATACACAATTAAAATGACAAATCCAGCAACTCTATGCATAGTAAAAATAGAGTGATCTGCAGTGGATCTAGTAAAGTCAAATTTTTGCACAGCCTTACTAAATCTCTCAAACCAAGCCCTGGGACTCTACTTAAGTCCATAAATGGCCTTCGTCAACCTGCAGACCTTTTGACACTCCTCAACCACAAAATCAGGGGGTTGCTGCATGTAGATTTCTTCCTCTAAATCACCATAGAGGAAAGCATTTTTGATATCAAGCTGAGAGACAGACCAATCTCAGTTGACTGCCACAGAAAGGAGTATGCGCACCGAATTGAGTTTGGCTACTGGAGAGAGACTCAAAATAGTCAACTCCAAAGGTTTTTGTATAACTTTTGGCAATCAGTCGTGCTTTAAATCTTTCCACTGTTCCATCAAGATGGCATCTAAGGGTGAACACCCACCTACACCCCACAATAGTAGCACCAGGGGGTAGGTTAACAAGTTCCCAAGTACTCCTGGACTGAAGAGCAACCATCTCCTTTTCCATGGCCAAGGTCCATGACGGGTCCTGAGAATCTTCAATATGATTCCTGGGAATATTTCTACCATCAACTGCAAGAGATAACAACCTTGACATATAATTGGAAACAAAATATTTAACACAAGATCGTTGTGGCTTCCTCTGGGAAATATGAAGATCCACATCAGGTACCTCGGATAGTGAAGCATCTGGACCTCCATTTGAATTAGCACAATCAGCAAAGGATTGAGCAGGAATAGTAGAAAGTGGTTCCTCCTCTTGTAGAGTGGTATAAGGGGGTCTACGTTGAAAGTGCTCAGGCAAGGTATCTGTAGTGGGTACCTCAGGATGCCTAGGATAGGTAATAGGAGGGCCATCATAAGGTGGAGGTGGCTCATAGGGACCTGAAGGTGCAGTAGTAGGCATATGCAATGGAACATCTTGCGTGACACTGGGAGACTTTCCTGTAGTCAAATAATAGGGCATGTTCTCAAAGAAAGTCGCATCTTTGCTAACATAAAATCGATGTGAAAGAGGATCAAAGCATTTATACCCGTTCTGGGTTCTAGAATAACCCACAAAAATGCACTTGACAGATCTAGGAGCAAGTTTGTTCACTTTGAATAATGAATAAAGCACATACATCCAAAAATTTTAGGAGGCAAAGAGAAGCTCTTGATTAGGAAATAGGATAGAATAGGGAACTCTCCCACCAAGAACAAACGACGACACCCTTCTGGATGTCTTAAAAGCAATTGTAAGAACATCTACCCAGAAAGTAGCATGAATGTGCATCTGAATCATAATAGTACGGACAACGTCAAGATGTCTTAGCTTGCGCTCAGTCACCCCATTTTGTTGGGATGTATGAACACACGACGTCTGATGTATAATATCATGAGACTGAAAAAACTGAGTCAAAGTAGAATTCATAAACTTAAGCCTATTATCAGTTCTAAACATACGAATAGTGGTAGAAAATCGAGTCTTTATTTTTTCACAAAATTTGTAATCAATACAGGAGTTTCGGATTTTTTTTTCATCATAAAGACCCAACAGACATGGGTACAATTATCCACAAGCATAAGAAAATACTGAAAACCCTTTAGACTCCTGACCCGACATGGGCCCCACAAATCAACATGAATAAAAGCAGACTCAGTTCTTTTATTTGTACTAGGAAAAAAAACTCTATGATGCTTGCCAAGTTGCCAAGCATTGTAAGAAAACGAATTTGGAAACTGCATATCAGAAAATTGACGATGAAGAACAGAAACGCTAGGATGTCCCAATCTAAGATGCCACCGTAAAGTAGACATAGCACAACTAGTAGCCATGGAATGATGCTCAGGTGGAAGATCAAGGTAGAAAAGGCCATCCTGCTCAAGTCTTCACCAATCTGCTTCATTGTCAGGAGGTCTTGCAAGAAGTGATCATGAAATACTGCTCTACAATTTAATGCCTTGGTAATTTGATTGATAGACATCAAATTTAAAGTGAATTTAGGTACATGTATGACATTAAAAGGAGGTAAAGTAGAAGACAAAGAAATGTCACCCAAATTTATCATAGGGGATAGGGCACCATTTGTTACTCTGACATGTACTAGAGTAGTCAGTGGTTTAAGATTTGAAAAGAGGGTAACACCTCCTGTGATGTGCGAAGATGCACTTGAGTCTGCAAGCCAAGATGGCTTACGAGCACTTTTGATGCTAGCAGCAGTACCTGTCCTCTGGGAGATAGACACACTAGCAATAGAAGAGACCTGGGAAGAAACAAGTCTATCATACTCCTTGGAAATAGTGACCTAATGATTGACTTGTTCTTCTTCCTGATAGTGCTGGTTCTCTTCTATGCTATAAGCAACCTGGTTGGCCTGATGACCTTGAGGAAACCCGTGCTTTATCAGCATCTGTCAACAGTATGATTTGTCTTGTGGCAATGGTACAAAACAAACCACGTCCTCTGCCACGACCTTCAGCTTTTGCTCCACGTCCTCTCCCCTTGACCCCTGAGGCTCCCTTGCCACGACCAGTGGTTGCTAAGGCAGAGGAATCAGAAAGTGGTACAGGGTTAGGTATCTCCAGTCTGGAGAGTTGAGCATATATCTGTGCAGGTGTAGGAATCTCCTCCAGTGTTATAACCTAATCCTTCACAGATTTATATTCAGGACCAAGGCCTGCAAGAAACAGAATGGACTGGAATGCTTCACGTTGTTTGGCTATGACAGTAACATCTGTAGAGATCGACTGGTAGGTATCCTGCTCATCCTAGAGGTTCTTCATAGAACCATAATACTTAGCAAGGGATGTGGTTCCCTTCCGGAAAGAGTGCAACTCCTCAATCACCCTATAGAGATGGCTAATGTTGCTCTTATGAGAATGTATCTTATGGAAGGCCTCCCACATTTTCTTAATCGATGCATAGGACATGACCTGCTTTGCTATGGGTTCCTTCATGCTATTCAGCATATAGGTAGTTACCTAATCATTATCTGCTTTCCAGTCGACAGACTTGACAGAGGGTTCCTCTTGTGTCAGAATATATTTATTCCTATGTAATCCCACAAATCGAGAACATGAGGTAGATCATAGCTAAAAGTTGGTACTATCCAACTTGATAGAAGTTCCCTGCATAAAAGAGGATGCGCTTGGGATAGACATCTTCCCAGCCGAGTCGCTAGAGGGATCCTTCTTGTCCTCCATATCACCCAATGTATAGGAATCACCAATATAGAGTTAATGTAGCAAAAAATTAGATCATATATCGAACTGAAAAAGTCCCAGATCTGAGAACGGAGGTGCAATCAGACCATAACAACCTCCCTTGGAGCTAGATAAGACCCCAAAGGGGGTTGTTCTTCCTCTTGGACCTTGCCTCGGTTGAAGAACGAGGGGAAGAAGGGGCTACGACGGTGCTCCGGTCGGTGGTGGATGAGAGAGGGTCGAGGTGCACCTCTTCACGCCATCATAGGAAGGATGAGACGGTGTAGCAGCACCCTTAGGTGGTTAGATCACCACCAGTAAGGGGTGGTGGAGCAGCACAGAGGAGGTGAGGCAACGTTGCAACCCCCTCAGGTGGTTAAATCACCATCTGCAGGGGCGGTGGTGCTACATAGAAGGCTGGAGCGCGATCGTAGTAGCCGGTGGCCTCCCTGATCGGTGGTGTTGGGTGATGCTGTCGGTCAGAGAGGCTGGCAACGAGAGGGAGGAGGCCAGCGGTGCCCTAGGGTTTGGGTGGAAGGGAGTGGAGGCTAATTCTCTGTGGGATACCAGAACCACGGTCTAGGATTGTTGCTCTGATACCATGTTAGGTTGTAATGTCATTAGTTTATTAGAAAAACCCTAGGTGCCTTTATATAGAGAGGCACCAAATGGATAGAGTTACAAGTATGCCCTTACATAATATAACACTAAAAATAGAAAGACATACAATATAACTCAAGAGGTCCAATTAAGGTGAAAAAGGAGGAAGAAAGTGGGTGATTGGAAGGGAGATGAGGGGTAATGTGTTGGGGGTTTCATGGAGATGATGGACAAGTAGAGTGGAAAGAGAATTATGGGCCATTGGGGGCGGGGGGATCCATATGATGTGAGGGGAATCGAGAACTTTTATTATGGTTTCCAAAATCATATTTTTTTTAAGGGAAAATGAGCGGTTAGCAGTTGTTAACCATAGATTACAAATTTGTGTCAAAATGATGCAAAACACCATCCGTAGAAAACCTCTCCCCTCTGAAGATGAATGCTTTATTCTCCAGCGAAATGGTCCAAATCAGAATAAAAGCCATCCTAACAGCATCCCCTTGACCAGAGCATCATGAATGCTATGCCAAAAGTCTTCCTGTGAAGAGAGAAGATGCCTGAGTTAGTCCAAATGTCTTGTGAGATGGGGCAAGAAAAGAAAAGATGATTGATACCCTCCATTCCCTGCTTACAAAAGACATAATAATCATCTCTAGGAGCCCGATGACTCCTGTAACGACCCGATTCCTGAGTTCCTACGAGAATCGAGAACCGGACCGACTCGACTAATTCCAAGACCTAGTCGTCCAATGAGGAAGTAACCAAAAGAGCAGTAAAATAAATCACATTCAACATGAAGTATAACTAGCAGTAACAAAATACAGCAGTAAGAAAAACGAACTACTACAGCATGTACCACCACAACAGTAGAACAACATTTAACATAACAAGAACTACGAGTAAAGAAAAGTACAGAGAGTAACAAAAACTATTCACTACAGTGGAACAAAAAGGGCACGAAAGAACAGTGGTAACTCTACTGGAACCTACTTGGCCCAGCGTCCTCTGCAGCCGCTGACCCTGGCTGCTCAACACCTGGTCCTGAAAAGTAACGAGTGTAACACGTCAGCGAAACTTTGAGTAGAGTGACAACTAAATTAAAGAAGCAGTAAAGTGTACAGTAGCTGTTTTATTTTCTTTCTTCCTTTATTTACGTCTTTCTATTGTTTCACAATTTATCTATTTCTCAGATCCTTCACTTGATCTCGAATGTTCCTTGTGGGAACGATCTTGATTGCAGTCTTTTCCGAACAGTAAAAGTAACACGTGGTGCTCTCCTGGCCGGGAGAGTCTCTTGTGGCGATCCTACTCTCAGTCAACTACCCCAAGGTCACTGACAGACGTAACGATGACTACGGCACGCGCGGTAAATGCACGGGTAGCTAACCCGCACTGGCACGCGGTCAGTCGTTTCCATTAACGGGTGCGCCCAAAGCACAGCACGGAACCAGTATAGGGCAGAGCCCTCTCAGTAACATGGGTCCAACCCCTCCACAGTAACCAAACAGGAGCCTTGCCCCTCCACAGTCCGCGCACCCTCGCCTGACTACCCTGGTTTGCCCAGTGGGCCTAACAAGTCGATGTAGGTGAGCTAGTAGAACCCCGGGGCCCGTGGGGTAGCTAATACTCGCCCTACATTAGTATCTCTCCTCGGTACTGTGTACACGAGGGCCAGCACGTCGGTACAAAGTGGCCAGACCTAACCCCTGGTCCCTGGGGCGGCTAGCTCCGCTCTGCACTAAATAGGGGGACAGTCGCTCTCCTTGGTACTCCGTACTCAAGGGCCAGCTCACTTCCCCAATTCTATTCCATTCACTTTCCAGGAGTTCTACTCCTAATTTCTCGTAGGGTTCCAGCTCTTTTAACTCAGCACATTCCGGTTTCACCCCTTTCAGTTTCACGTTCATACAACCCATATTCTCAGTCATGTTCATTTATTCATAACAGGCAGCTGTTAAACTAATTTACAGGCAGCTATTATTTCCTTTCCACGTTTCCTAAGACTGCAATATCTATAATCATATCACTAGTTTTTCAGTCCTAGGATTCATGCCGTACCCTAGGATCTATCATTCAATCTAGTTTTCCAGCCCTAGGATTCATGCAATACCCTAGGTTCTATCATTCAGTCTGGTATCTCATTCCTAGGATTCATGCAATGCCCTAGGTTCTATTAATCGTTCCATAATTGTAACAAATTATGTTAATAACTTTAAAGCCACTCTACCAGCTACAACGGAAGTAATGGGGGCGTGGTCGGAAATCCCGCGCGCCTCCGCAACCCCTGAGACTGCAATGGAACGGGGTCCTAACACAAGGATCAAACACAAGGAGTTTCTCAGAACAGTATATAATTACTGTAAACGGGTAGAGGATTTTATCCCGAAAAGAACGCAACTCGAAACGCGGAAAACGGACTCCGAACGGGTCCTAAAACGGGTCGAAAACGACGAAACAGTCCAAAATCAGACGTCTGGAACCTCTTCCAGAAGTCTTAAAAAGTGGTTCAGAGGATACCTTCACTCTGTGTAGTCTCTCAGACGTCCAGAAGCCTGCGGGGGCGTCTGGCCTAGTTCCCAGACGTCCGATGGTCACCCCGGACGTCTGGAAGTCCTTCCAGTCGTCTGGCACCGCGGCCAGACGTCTAATTCGCGTTGGATGTGAATCTCAGAACCTGCACGTACCCACTCCTCGTGCTCAGTATGGATGGTCGTAGAAAAGGACGAAGGACAAAAAATAACTTACCAGACGTCTGGACAGTCCTTCAGACGTCTTCACCGTCGTTTGGTTGGAATCCCAGACGTCTGATTCTGAAAAAATTTCCAGAATCAGAGCTCGACTTGCCCTCCGCCCGTGACGCACAGCCGCGCCGCGCCTCGTCCGCCTGCTGCTCGAGCTGCAGCAGCCCTTCAGCGACGCTCCACGCTCGCGGCTCCCCCGCCGGTCGGCTCTAGCTGCCCCGGCGAGCTCGAGCCCTCACGGCCGAGCGTCTCCTCCCTCGCGCGACACCTCCTCCCGCGACTCGCCGCGGCTGCCGCTGCTGCCGCTTGCTCGCGCTCGCACTCGCCGGTTGGAAGAGGAAGAAGGGAGCGGAGGAGATGAGAGTGAGGGAGAGGGCTCTTTTTAAAGCTGAGAGAGAGAGAGAGAGCAGCGCCTGCGGAGGTGAGAGGGGAAAAAGAGCATCTACAGGTCTGCGCGTGCAGGCGCACAGACGAAAACCACCGTGCCGCGGAAATTAAATCCCAGACGTCTGGAAGGTTCCAGACGTCTGGTCAGACGTCTGGGCCAGCTCCTAGACGTCTTAAATGACGTTTTGAAGCTGCGTTCGTAACAACTCCTATAAGCATGGGTAAGAACCCTCTTTCTCCAAGCAGCCACAAGAAGAATATTGACTTTTCAAATATTTCCAAACTCAAATATTGTTTATTGACTTTTCAAATCATGTTATCTGATATTTACTTCTTATTTCGGTAGATTTGGTTTTGTTGGTGATTTGACTAGTTTTTTTCATTTCATTTTCTTCTTTAAATATAGTCATCAAAGCTAACTGAAATCATTAGTGGGCGTTTTTCCCCTCCCTCTCTAGGTTTCTTCTTACCCCTTTAGGCATTGTTTGTTTACCAAAATTGAATTAGGGGGAATTGAAAAATAAAGCATTGGGATTGTGCCTCAATCCTGGGATAAACTGATTTTTGTGTTTGTTTTTGATAGTTGGCAATCCCAGCAAGCAATCCCACTTTTGGCATAGTTGGGTGTTGAGACTCCACCGATAGAATCTCAGAATACACAGGTGTATTCTTAGAATCCACCGGTGTATTCCACATGTGCATTCGAGGACTCCACCCATTGATTATGAGAATCCACTGGTGGAGTCTCATAATACACCGATGTATTCTGAGAATACATCGGTGTATTATCAAAATCCACCAGTGGATTCCAAAATCCATGCCCCCCCCCCCCGGGATAGAATAATACCGGGATTGTGAGCTTTAACCCGGTATTATCCTATCCTTGGATAAACTCAGTCAAACGGAGGATTGCAGCCACCATACCGCCAAACAAACGGTAACTTAGAGTGTGCTCCATATCCTATGCTGGTTTACGATATCCAAGTTCCATATTACCCACCGTAATTTACACTTATTCATGTTTTCTCTCGGGACTTGGGTTTCTCATGATCTGGACATGCAATGAAATTATAATCTGAAACTACAGAGACAAATATACAGCCCTTGTACATGAAACATTTCTATATATGGAAAACCATAGACAGTGTGAAGAAAACCATGAGAGCAGACAACCTAAAGCCCATTGGCAGATTGGGTTAAAAAAGTTTGATTCTACATTGCTGAAGCTTTGATTTAGGTAGTAATACTCTTCTTTAAGTTTTACTTTTCACAGTTGGTTGCTGGTGTTAATGGAGATGAAGATGGGAGCAGATTGTGGCAAAGTTTACTACGTCAAACTGAATTAGTTGCGCAGTTGTGCTCGATAATGAGAGATGTAAGAAATGTTCGTGGTGGAACACAGAAGAAAGTTGAAAAGCTTAGACAACTACTTTCTGGCCTCCTCAGCGAGCTTACATATTTTGACGAGGTATGTCTTAATTATTAACGTTTGTCTTCCTGCTGGCGTTGTCTTCCATTTTGTAAATGTGGATATGCTCCAGGTTTATTTACTTGGCCTGCACCTTGAGCTGTTTCCTTTTCTTTTACCTTTTTGATGGAAAGAATGAATTATCTGTTCTTGGTATTGCAGCCAATTCGTTCTCCTTTGGCACCAAACACTTTGATAACTGGAATAATACCTTCAGAGTCATCAATTTTTAAAAGTGCCCTACATCCTCTTCGTCCAACTTTTAGTACTGCAAGTGGTGGGACATGTAAAGTCATATTTAAGAAAGGAGATGATATCCGGCAAGATCAATTGGTAAATTCTAAGTTCTCACTGTGAAAATTAGTTGAATCATAACTCCTGCCATTTTTGTCTTATATTTGTAGCATGCTCTTTGCCTTTTGCTTCCTCTGTGGTTTGTCAATTTCTTTACAAAGAAAAGTTAATTCAGAATTGAAATTATCTTTCCATCTTATGGTGTTTATAGAAAGTTGAGAGGAGGATAAGGCCCTTATCTTGTGTGGCTTACTGCTTTTTAGCTTGGACAAAACTGAGTTGTTGATATCTTCTCATTCATTTCAAGGCAGCTTTTTTAATTAACTGCAAACATTGATACAACATACTTTGTTTTCTTGTGGACATGGGATGTGATATTGTCAAATTCTTGGATAGCATCTTTTCAGATGTTTGTGCTATTTAGGTGGTCTTTTACCTACTTCAGGTAGTTATCCTTCTCATCAACAAATATAAAAAGTTTATTTGTTCGTTAGGTTATTTTCGTTTAAGCACTGGTCTTGCTATTCAGATGTTCATGTTCTGGAACTTTATCAAATAAATGATATATTTTTGCTATTTGGGTGGTCTCGGAGATGCCTATACGGTATCTAATGTCCTACTTTAGTGCTTTACTGCATAGGTGGTTGGCCATTTGAATTTTCTGTTTCAAATTCAAGATCTTATGGAACCTTTTTTTGGGGGGGGTTTCCTTATGGAAGTATTGTTATAGTGTCTACTGATACATTGTTTGAAATGTCAATGATGCAAAGGATTTCTAGATATGTGAGACGAGAAGCTTTCGGTTTCTGACAGAATCTATACCACCGACTTACTAATGTAATTGGTGCATGGGCACTCACTTTGTATCGCTTGTCTAATATGCCCCTGATTCCTGGCTTCCATGAAATGCAGTGTTCTACCAAATTGCATAATTTTGTCCATGTCTTTGACTTGTCTGCGTATAGTTTTAGAATGGTCTCAAAAGAGGGTTTTATTCCCTTCCTTGATCTTTTACTTTATCTTTTTGTGTCTAATTGTAATTACAACCCATACCTCTCAATCTTCAAACCTATCCTTTACAACCTAAATGCAAGATCCTCATCCTTGTGCATAGAAAGGATGGTGTAAAGTTGGATTAGAAATTTTTTCCAGGAGTCAAGTGGAAGGTTACTGGAATCAGAAATGTAGAAAACATTTGCCATTTTGACCTTTTTTCACCTGATTGGCATAATCTAACAGTTTCGCATATGTTGATTGGAAAGCGAAGAAAGCTTTTATGGTTTACTTAAATGTGTGGAAAATGCAAGAAATATTTCGTATTGTATGTAGAATCTGGTGGACATTGGGGCAAGTCTCTTTTATAATAGTGAACCAGTTGGAATTAGTCCTGGATAGATTTATGACAGAATCAATATACACATTTGAGACACCTGAAAGGGAAAGTCAAAGAGAGGAAGGTGCCCTTGAGGATGTTTATTTTTTTGGAGTAGGTGTATGGTATGATCATTTGGGTTAATCTCTTTGAAGGGAGCTCTGTTGATTTCATGCATCAATCCTAGGAAGATGTGAGGAAGCTGCAACTTGTCTGAGAATTGGAAGAAATGACAGACTACAGTTGATGTTAATCTGAGCTGTACTAAGGGTGTACTTTGAGCTCAATGGACAACTTGGAACAACTTCATGGATAAACAATCATTTATTGGCAGTAAAAAATTTTAGACATTCTGTTTGTATAGGATGATGTGATAGTGGATGGGATGGAAGGAGCTATCTGGAAATGGACAACAGGGATAGGTTCAAGATCTAGGACTGAGTCAATCAGACACTCGATATTTGTGGACAGAGGCACATGCATATGACATGGAGAAAAGAGGTACATTTATATCAAGTTTGATGTAGGGACAAAATTCCTGCTGGTGAAAATCAAAAGTTAATACTACAAAGGTGTGATGTGATTGGTAATGTATGCATAGCACCAGGGCTTGTTAATGTTTAATGTGTTTAGTTTGGTTCAGAAAACATTGAGGTGAATTTGTGACAATGGTGGCATGATCGGATGATTAAGTACTTGTGAACAAGTTGTTGCAACTCCATTGGGAAATAAAGGAGAGATGTCTAATGAGGTTAGGGCCCTTGAAGAAATGACTTAATGGTGCTTGAGAAGTTGGATGATGAGTCATGTAGAAATCCAAAATGTATAGAAAGGAATCCATGAAAATTGATCTTGCTTAGAGTTGGCTGTGGGTGTGAACTTATTACTATGGAAGATGGATTGGGCAGGGAGAATGCTTTCTATGGGGGAAGCCTCCATCTTCCAGGACTATAATGCCTTTTGTTGTTTCTTTTTCTTTGCTGAGTTAGGCGTTGGATAAGCATTTTGCTTTTGGATAGATGAGCACATAGGCTCTTCGGTGAAGATGCTTCCAGAGATTTTTGTTGCAATGTCAAATTTAGAGGCTATAGTGGCAAATTATTAGAACTCAGATCTGCCTGGATGATCACTCCTCCTATGTGATCATTCTCTTTGCTTTTCACAAGAAAACGAAAAATAGGACTCAGATCCTAGAGCTTGGAATTTTTCTTTTTTCTTTGTGTGTGTGTGTGTGTGTGTTTGTTTTTTGGGGTGGGGGGTGGGAGTGGGTGGGGATTGTTAGTATCAGAGGGTGGAGATTTCTTGCAGTTGCAGACAGAGTTGTCTGCCATGTAGCCAAGAATCAGTTTCCTGGATGGTTGTGGGGAGGCAGTGATTTCATGGTGAAGTTTGCTTAGAGATGCTTATCTGGTTCTGCCCCAGATAGGATGATGCCCTTGTCAAGCACCGCCTACTTATTTTGAAGACAGTGATACCCTCAAGATCAAGACATTTGGTTGGTTATTACATAGAGGATTATGACCAGAGGCCTACTGCTTGAAGATTGCCCCTCAATTGGATGCTACCTGTCCTTTATATTTTTGAAGATCTGCAGGACTGTTGTTGCCTTTCTTAATTTGCCATTTTGGGAAGATGGTTTGGGAGCGTAGTGGGGTACAATGGTGGGTTTTTTGTCTTGAAAGGCCTTCTGGAGGAGTTTTAGAAGTGGACCATCTGAAAAAGGAGAAAAGGGTGGGAGCTTTTCTTGTTTCTATTTGGCTTAAAAGAAACATTTTAATCTTCAGTTAGATAGGTCTTCTGTTGAAAACATTTATAGGTATTTACAGGTTCTAAGGGGCTGTTTGGCATCTTGTAATGGTATGTCTCTGTAATCTCTTTTTTGTGTACAATGAAGTGGATGACCTCATATAATCATCCTTCTTTCTGTAAAAAGGGAGTATGTACAGCAGCTGTACCTTCAGAGGAGAACCGCACTTGTTAATTGGAGTGATGTATTTGGACTGCTTTACTTTGAACCAATGCAAGTGCTTTTAAAGTTCTCTTTTGACAATTTATGCCCATGTCTGTCTTTTCTATTTTGCAATACTTTTGTGTTGTACATTTTAGGTCTGCAGTTAGAGATAATATTTGTAAGAGAAGATATAGATGATGAAAGTTTATTTACCAATGGTGCTTTCTGGCAATGAAGATGCATGTTTTGAGGTTGTGAGTGTTGCCATTTTCTTTCTTTGCGATTCTTTCCTCAGAATCTGTTCATGTGATAAGATGCTTAGAAATGTTCTTGTAATTACTGCCTTGGGATTTGTAGTTTGTTAACACTAGTTTTTGTGCTATTTTCTTGTGTATATCTTTGACTAGGTTGTTCAAATGGTATTGCTAATGGACCGATTGCTGAAATTGGAAAATCTTGACTTGCATTTAACTCCATATAGAGTGCTTGCAACTGGTCAAGATGAAGGATTGCTAGAATTCATACCCTCAAGCTCCTTGGCTCAGGTGACATTTAGTTAGCTATTGAATTACTGCTTACCTGTGGTGATAAACTGTGAAACAATTTGTCAGGGGAATGCTTGTTATAGTTTTCTTACAAAAATGCTTAAATTAAATTCATTCATTTTTTTTATTTTCCTTGCTGGTTTTGTATTTCATGCAAATCTTCATCACAACTGGGTTAGGTTGCAGTTTGCTTTATTATCCGGATCCTGACTATCAAATTGGCATGACAGCATAGTACAGTTCTGTCAAGAAATACATCTTTGATTGCAATTAGCTGTATAGATGTAGATTGTAAAACTATTCATTAACTTAATAGTTTCGTTATATTGATTAACATTAGCAAATCACCACGATGTTGGCATAGTTCATTTATGGCAAGATATATGCAATTAATTTGACTAATTTAGATACCAATAAGTATGTATTGAATGTGTAGTTTTATGTAACTGAAAAATCAAATAGCTTTTGATGTCCAACTTGAGGCTTTTTTTTTTTTGGCGGGAGAGGGGAGATGAAAGGCAATGAAGACGGATGGTGGAGTATGCAATAGCCATTGTCTATAGAGGATTGGAGCTTGCTAGTGTGGAGGGAAGGTGCATGGGAGTTCTCTAACCTATTATTGGTGTTAAGAGTAGGGCTGTCAAACATGACCTAGCCCTGTTTAACTGACCCAAACATGACCCAATTAGTGGACTTGAGCCCATTTAAAAATAGGCGGGTTAGGTCAGGTCTGACCTGGTTTATAGATGGGTCGGGTCTGGGTGAGGTGTGGACCTGATGGATCTATTGGACCCAAAAGAATCCAATGAGAAGTATACCTTTTAGTAAATTTTTGTGCACCATATATGACTCACATTCCAAGATAATTTTTCTCCTCTCTGTCAAAAAAACAGAAGTAAAAAGTAGCATTAGAGTTCTAAATTAGGGTTTAGAAGACCTGTTTACCAAATCAAACCTGCCACTCCATTTACCAAAATAGACCTACTGATCTGTTTGGACCCACTTAAGAATCTGCTGACCCGAACCCATTTGGCTCCACTTAAGGACCCGTTCCGACTCATTTAAATATATGGGCTGGGTTGGATCCCATAAAGCTTTAGCGAGTTGAGTCACGGGGGGGTCCAGTGTTGTGGACCCGTTTAGTAAATGGATCCACCTAGACCCGACCTGTTTTTAAACGGGTCTAAGATCCATCTGACAGCCCTAGTCAAAAGGTGGAACATTGTGCATGGATGTGTTGTGATTCCATAAAATGTCTTCACTGCAAGGGTCTTGGTCATCACAGAGCCTCTTGCTGAATGTAAACTTCTGTGGGATGAAGCTGGAGTGGTTTGAATCATAGATGGTGATGGGGGAATTGAAGTCGTGATGATGGAATTCCCTTGGTCCTTGACGATCAAGGGTAATGACAGGTGCTTGTGAGTTCTTTGATTGGGGACCCTGAGATTGGTGCTCGGTGGATCTGGGATGTGGAGGTGGTGGCCTGGTGGAAGGTGGGAAGCATTATCACTGTGCAGGTATTGCTTATGGGAGAGGGCAAGTACTTGCTGTGTGGCTATGATAAAAAAAGGTGGCTCTTTAATTTGATACCCTGCAGTAGTGGTTTCGTACGATTCTGGCAGGTCTGCAACTTTGATGGGTCCCTGGATAAGTGACCGCCTCTGAGCCTGGTGATCAGGATCGTGGTTTGCAGCACCCTCTGAAGCTTTGGTGTCTGGAGATCCTCAATGTACATTTGGAAGGTTTTGCAGTTGTCAAAGTCAAGGTTCGGAAAACAGGTGCTTTGGGTGGTGGTTTCTTCCATGTGGATAATCCCTTGGGCCATGTGCTGAATTGGCATGGATCTTCTGTGCTTGTCTGATTGGCAGTGGTGGGAGACCATGGTCCTTTTCCAGCAACAGTGACAATGGGTGCAAACAGTCAACAACAAGCTAGTGGATCTTGAAAGAGCAGGTGCAGAATGGGAAGTTGCGTGGAGGCGTTGGTTATTTTTCTCGAGAATTCAGCAGGAGATTTGAAGAGGGATGATTTTTCCTCATCTGTTGAGCCTCTTAAGATACCGTCCACCCGATTGGCATGTGACTTGCTCACGTCCTCATCTGCTAGGTGCTTCTATTTAGATCTCCTCCAATATTGATCTGTTCAGGGTTCTCATTCTTCCAGCTGTGGAGCTCCTTTTCACTAACCTGCAGCTGCATCAGGTGGATAGGAGGCTTTTCCTTTACTTATTGAGCTTGAGCAACAATGCTACCGTAGGGAGGGACTTTTCATGGTGACCTTGTAGAGGGGACACACATTTCGGCAATGGTGCTGGGTGAGCATGAACAGGTTGGGGATTGGGAGCGACAGAATTTAGGATCTGATCTTGGTGTGGCCCAGAATTGTGACAATGGGAAAGGTGGTTCAAGAGTGGTGTTGGGACCTGCTGTCCATTATGAGGTGCCAAGGGAAGGAGACATGAATGAAGGATAGATGTCATGTAGTTGAGAAAACTTGTTCAGCTGGCAGCAGTGGCGGGGGTTGCCCGTGGTGTGGAACGATCATCAGGGGGTCATTGAAAACTTTAACATGGAGTGTATGTGGTCTATGAGACCACAACAGGAGGGGGGTCCTGAGGCCGTATCTTGCAGAATGGGTGGTGGATATGGATTTACCGCAGTAAACAAAGCCGATAGCCTGCAACCAAAAAATTGGACAGCGTATTGGTGGCAGTTGCTTGGATTGGTGGAGAGCTGCAAACTCAACAGGTAGCTGATTTCTCTTTGGAACATTGGCAGATTTAAGGTGGATGGGATTGGGGTGGAAGGCATGGTGGGGCAATGATATTGAGAAAAATGAAAAAGGCATTTTTGGGTGCAGTGGAGTTCTGGGCGATCATTCAAGTGGGGGGCTATTTAGGCCTTTTTCAGACCTTATGCTGCTTTTATGTAAATCTAATGAAGAACTATGCCCATAATCTTATTTCAAATTTGAGCGCTCTGATTGCTTAAGGACGGCTCTAAAAAGATGGTCGTGTTGGTATATTCCCTATTTCCTTATGTTTTATTTTTTTTGAAGAAGCTCTTATGTTTTCTTTTGTGGCATCTTGTTATTTTATTTTCCTCTGTGGACATGTAGCGTAATTTTCCCACACCTTTTCTCTGTATAAAGAGGTGTATGGTTTATTGGAATAACAAGTTGAATCATTCTCTCCTACTGGTGGTCGAAGATTGGTGGAGATTTACTTTTGGTTCGGCTACTGTATTTTTGACCAAAAAAACTACAGGGGTTGAGAATCCACCTAGGTGACGACTTGAGGAATATAGACGGTAAATTTGAGAATCTGATAAAGGTGCCTGGAGAGTACAGAGGTAAGTGGGGAGAACATCTTAATGTTCAAGATATACAGAATGGGACATCTTGACATGAATAAAGAAAGGGGGATATAAAAAATAGTTCACAAATTTTCTCCCTTTCTCCTGTACATGTTGGATTCACGTAGCTGGCAAAGTTGGAGACTAGATGACCATAGCTGAAGCTTCAGAAAGAATGTGAAAATCCATGAGAGAAGACATGGAAAATAAGTACAAAGTCATGCAACCAATTGCATGCATCTGAGGCAGACAAGTATTCTCAAGCATGTCAGAAGATGTTGAGTCCTTAACAGGAATAAAACTCAATTTCATTTCTTGACCTTCATTTCTTTTGGTCAAAATCCAATTAATTCCCCCTTAAACTTGGTCAAGCTGGAACAGGGTTTCAAGCTTTTTTTTTCCTTGATGAAAGGTGAAAGAAGGATCACTCAAAGCTGGTGATCCTCCACTTTTGTTTATAAATCAATTTGGCCTGGAGCAGATTACAACGGAGTAAAGAAGAAAATACTTGGAAAATACTGGTCTGAACTGAAACAAATGAAACTCTGGCCCTTCATTTCAATGTTAGAGTAATTTGTAGTGTCAGAAACTCCCAGACCTTGCAAAGTTTCAAAGTTCTGGAATTATTTTGGGAACCCTCTCGGAGTTGTGGGCTGATTTGGCAACTTCAGAAATTTTGGATTTCTGGGAAACTTTTTCTGAGACTTTTGGGCTATTTTTGAGGATTTTACAGATTTATACTCATCCAAGAAGTAGAATAATAGACATGATGAATGATGCTTTACAAGGGCTTTGCCAAAAGTTTAAGAAAGAAATTTACAACTGCTGTCCTCTTGAAAGGAAAAGAACCCTCATTCATTGTCCGTGTCTGTATCCAACAATACATGCCCATATCATATGTTTCACAGCTATATTTGTGAGATCCACTCGTAGGAAATTGCTTCAAAGATGAATCCTTGACCTCCCAATAACTGCAGATATGATTAGTCTTTGTAGCTGACGACTGCTAGGTTGATGCTGGTAATCTAAATTAACATTCTACTTGAAATGGCTTGATTGTTTACCGTTAAAGGGAAAAAAAAGAGATCGAATTCTTTGCTGTCTGACTGACTACTTACGACATGGTTGATGCTTAGAACTATAACCTTCAGTGTAACTGTTGATGCATGCAAACAAACAGAAGGAAAGGCCTATCGTTTGAGGCATCAGCCATCCTTTTTGGGAAAATAATGTGATGATAAACAGAAGTTAGCAGTAAAGCAGCTTTTGCAGCTTTGTTCACTAGTGAAAGATTTTTTTCCTTCTTTTTTCTTTTTTTCTATTTTCAAGAGAGGGGACCTCCACTAAGGTGCTTCATTTGTCTCATATGGCTGTTATGGAGTTCTGATAGTCTTTTATTTTAATTGGTGTTGTGCTACTTTTAGTTTCTTTATGGGGTGGTACTATAATTTGCACCCACCTCTCTCTCTATATAAAGAGAGGTAGGGTTTAAGAATAAATTGATTTGCGTCATTTTTTCAACTTGGTATCAGAGTAGTGGTCCTAGCTGAAGCCTAGGCACCACCACCCAAAAAGGCCACCAACACCTCCACCGTCTCCCTTCTCCCTCTCCCCCTTGCTAGATCTCTCCTTGTCAGTGGTAGCAACAACAACACGCTGGTGGTGGTCTGGGTACCTAGCATCACCTTTAGGATCCCTTAACCCCCTGGCAGTGCCGCCTACTACCCTTTAGTCATCGCCCTGCTGGGCCTCTTTTAGGCGTCACCTAGCCCTACTAGGCTATTCTAGGGTCACCCAACTCTCTTGGGCCTTGTCTTCCATTGTTAACTAGGTTTGGGTGGCTGTGCAGCGCCTCTGGGTGACTTGCTGCAACCAGAACTGCATCTATCATGGTAGGGACGATCAACATCCTCCCTTTTTTTTCCTCATTCTTGAGGGTCAATGGGGAGATGCTAAATTGTTAGAGGTTGATCTTAGTCTGACAAGTGTAGCTACGCAAATTTTTTTTTTTCTTTTAGATCGATTTCTTCATCAGATGTGTATGACCTACCCCTAATTCAGTACTTTAGAGTTCTCTTTCTTGGAGGATTTGTGGTTCTGCGGTAGTAGTATGGCCTCCTCTAATATTAAGCCAAGCACCTCTACCACACAAAGATTGGTAGATGATACAGTGACCATTACATAGAGTGAATATGAGAGACTAATTTGTGGTCATAGCCATCATGATGAGTTTCAGGGGATCACCGAGTTGGGTTCTATTGCACATGACAAGAATCACAGTAGCACTGAGTGGCTTATTGATTTAGGTGCTTCACAACATCTCAGTGGAGATTGGGATTATTTCACCCATCTCAGATCCGTACCCGTAGGCAGGATGGTGTAGGTTGCAGATGGTAGGCACTCCAAGATAGAAGGTTAGGGGGAGGTACCAGTAACTTCTACTTTGAGATTACCTGATGTTTTGTATGTGCCAGACTTCCCTATCAGCTTACTCTTAGTCGACAAGATTACTAAGGAGCTTAATTGCCGTGCTATTTTTGATGATGTAGGATGCATCATTCAAGATAAGCTAACAAGGAAGATGATTGGTAGTAGAAATGTAGAGGGTGGAGTTTATTGTCTAGTTTAGACTCCACTTGCTTTTGCATGTCAAGGAGAAGCATCTTTTGTTGTTGGGAGTACATTTCAGTGGCATTTCTAACTTGGACATCTTCCTCTGGACAATCTTAATGAGCCATTCCCCATATATCTCGTGCAGCTTTGATATGTTGTGATGCTTGTCAGATGGGCAGGCACTGTCATTCTTCCTACCCTGTGAGTATTTGTCTTGGTTCGACAACTTTATTTGAGTTGTTACACATGGATGTGTGGGGGTCAAGTCGGATACCAGAAAGGCAGGGTTATCGTTACTACTTAGTAGTTGATTTTCATGCTTATTGTAGGTGTTTCTATTGAGGAATAAGTCAGATGTTGGATCTGTCATTGAGTATTTCATGTTAGAGATAAAGAATCAGTATTCAATTGCTATTAAAGTAGTAGGACTTGATAATGCCCTTAAGGTATGCACTACCAGATTGTCTGCTTTTTACAGGTCTCATGGGATAGTGCACAAAACTACTTGTGCTTATACCTCTCAGCAGAATGGAGTGGTTGAGAGGGAACATCGACATCTTTTGGATGTGGCCTGCACTTTGTTTATTTACCACAGTGTGCCTCTGTTATATTAGGGAGATGCAGTTCTTACAGCTTGTTATTCAATCAACAGAATGCCTAGTTTAGTACTTCATGAGCAGATTCCTGGCACATATTGCATCCTGAGCAAGAGCTTTTTCACTACCATCACGTGTGTTTGGTTGTGTTGCATTCGTTCACCTCCTTTCCCCAGGTCGAGACAAGCTTGCACTATGGGTAGTCAAGTATGTGTTCTTGAGACATTCACGGACTCGGAAAGGATATAAACACTTGGATTCCATTGCTGGTAAGCACCATGCAAGTGTTACCTTTCATGAGTCCATTCTATATTTTTCTACTGCTACCCGTAGTCTATCTCCTGAGGTTACGGAGGCCCTCATGCCTATATCTCCTGTTCCCTTGGAGGAGATACATATTTTTGCTCCCTCGGCTACTATGACTGGACCTATGAAGTTTTCTTAGCTTATTATCACCTACAGACACCCTTATAGTACTTTGCAGATGCCACCCTCCCCAACGGCCACACAGACATCACCTTCTTCAATTTAGGTGACCATAGACAGTTTGCATATTGATGATATAATACCCAGTAGTGATGTTATAGGTCTAGATGAGAAGATTTCTGCCTCAGAGTCAGTATAGGAGGATCTGACAGACGATCTTGACCTTTCGATTGCCATTCGGAAGGCACCTCAGAGTTGTGTCAGATATCCAGTTACATATAGTTTGTCTACTGAGGGACTTGGGTTTGCTTTTAGGAGCTTCTGTCGTGTTCTTTCAACCATATAGATCTTGCCACTTACCAGCAGGCCATGCTTGATTCAAAGTGGCACCAAGTCATGGAGGATGAGGTGACCGCTCTTACCTTACATGGTACTTGGAAGCTCACACCCTTACCAGAGGGTGCTATAGTAGTTGGTTGTAGATAAATGTTTGCACTCAAATGCAACTCATATTGGTCAGTTGCACGATATGAGTCCTGACTTGTTGCCAAAGGGTTTACCTAGACATATAGGTTGGACTTCTTTGACACTTTCTCACCAGTGGCTTGGCTTTCTACAATACAGATTTTGATTTTGGTGGCAGTTTAGCAAGATTGGCATCTTCATCAGCCTGATGTGGAGAATGCCTTTCTCTATGAGAATTTATAGGAGGAGGTATATATGCAACAACCCCTCGGCTGCGAGGTTCAGGAGGTGTGTGTATGTAGGTTGTAGAAGGCAATTTATGGCCTCAAGTAGAGCTCGAGAGCTTGGTTTCAAAAGATCGTTCCTTGTTTATTAGGAGGACAGGGAAAGGGGTAGTAGTTCTTTTGCTATATGTTGATGACTTGATTGTCACTGGTGATGATATAGCAGGTGCGGCCGAGATTAAGTAGACTTTGGCAAATTAGTTTGTGATGAAGGATTTAGGGACTTTGTGATATTTTCTTGGGATATAAGTGATTCATAGTAGGCGTGGCATTGTTCTACCTCAACAGAAATACGCCTTGGATGTATTGAAGGAGATATGTATGCTGGGAGCCAAACCAACAAGCATTCCCATGGATTGTAAAGCACGACTATATGATAGTGATGCAGAGCCAGTTGATAGTAGATGGTTTTGACAGTGCGTGGGGAAGCTATTATACTTGACGATTACTGGGCTTGATATTTCCTTTGCAGTGGGAAAGTTGAGTTAGTTTATGGAGATGCCTACTAGACAACATTGGGATGCAGCTATGAAGGTACTCAGGTACTTGAAGAGAGTACCAGGACATGGTCTTCTTTTCACTAGAGGAGCATCTATGATGGTAGTTGGATATTTTGATATTGATTAGCAGGTAGCCATGATGACAGGAAGTTTACTATAGGCTTTTGTACTTATATTGTAGGAAATTTGGTGACTTGGAAGAGCAAGAGATAGATTGCTATGTCTAGATCCAATGTCGAGTCTGAGTATCGTACCATGGTTCAGACATCTGCAAAGCTAATGTGGGCGTGATCCTTGCTGATTGATCTACATATATAGATTGATGGGCCTATGGAGTTGTGGTGTGACAACTGGGCTTCTACTTACATTGCCAACAACCCAATGTTTCATGAACACACCAAACATGTGGTGGTAGATTGCCACTACACCAGAGATTTGATTAAGAGGGGATTCACCTTCACCTCTTAAGTTGCTTTAGAAGTTTAGACTGTTGACTTCTTCACCAAGTTACTGGTTAGATCCTCCTTCGATACATGTATGTCTAAGCTGAGTATGATTGATATTTGTTGAGTTACGCTTCTTGTTGAGGGGCTGTTTGTTATTTTATTTTCCCTTCATGGACTTATGCTATTATTTTTCCCTCACCTCTCTCTATAAAAAGAGGTGTAAGGACGGCTTGGTAATAATAAGAACTATTCTTTTCTTCAACTTGTTATCAGAGAATAAGGTTGGGGACTCCACCAAACAACAAACCCAAACCCTACCTCAAGGCCCCTACTGTCGGTTGCCACCGCCACCCTCGGTGGTGGCATCGATGTCGACTTGCCGTCGCCGCAGCAGCAACCTTATCGGTCGCCGTTGCTGCAGCCACAGCTGGCCGTCGCCGCTCCAAAGTAGCATGCCACTGTCGCGTTTGATGCTGCTATAGAGTAGCTCACCGGTCACCACCTTCTGCCGGCCGCCCTCTCTCCCAACCGACGCCCAGGCCACCGGAGGGTAGGCTGCTGGCCACCAGAACTTTGTAGGGAGGTTCTTGAGTGTTGTGGAGATGGAGTTTTAAATCAAGAACCTCCTTATGTGTGATATGACTCTTTGTGATCTTGTGGTCTAGTATGGGGAGTGTATTCCCCTTTGTTAATAGTTTTTGGGGTGTGTATTCCCTTGATTACATAATTAATGGGGTGTATATTCCCCAGTGAAGTTTTGGAGATAGTGCTTGTGGACTATGGGGTGTGTATTCCCTGTATTTTTTGGTGTTTGATCCAAGATTTCAGATTTATTGTCCGGATTTGTTTCTATGTGTTTGGAGCTACCATGGTTGCATCCGAGGCTTCTAAGGTGTCTTTAGGATAGAGTACAGAAAATGGAGTGTACAAAAGCCCCTTCTTTGCTCCGATTACTAAGTTAGATGAGACTAATGACCCCTGTTGGTCTCAAACCTTCCTTGTCACTGTGGATGGTCATGAGAAGAAACATGTGCTTATGGAAGCACCATCGGAGCAGAAAATAGGAAAATATGCAATGAGGAATCGGGATGATGCTATGGTGAGAGCCTGGATTCTGAATAGCGTTATTCCTCGAATTAGTGATGAATTTATGAATTACACTTCTGCCAAAGAGATGTGGGATGCCTTGAAGACTGCCTATTCACATGAGTTGAATTCAACTCAAGTATTCCAGATTCACTATGATTTATGCTATCTCAGGAAAAAGGAGATGAGTCTGTTGTAGTACTACTCCACTATGAAAGGGCTATTGGAAAAATATAATGCATGTAGGCTGATGTGTACTTCCTCTACATGCAGGGATCACAGGAAGCAGTTTGCAACCCACATGCTTCTTACAGGGTTGAGTGATCACTATTCTGCGGCTCGTTCTCAGATTCCGACTCTCTCTGAGCTTCCTCCTATTGAAGAAATTTACAGGAGGCTGAGTAGGATACAGTTTCAAACTACTTATGATGCGGTTGTTACCAATGCATCTTAGGCTTATGCAGTTGTTAGCACTTGTAGTGGTCAAGGTGGCTTCTTTCGTGGCAAGGGCATGGGGCGAACTGATGGTGGTCGTGGCAAGCTTACCTGCACTTATTGTGGTAGACTTGGCCATGTTGAGGTCAAGTGTTAGAATAAATTTGGCCGCCCTATTATTGCCAACCAAGCCTTTGTTACAATATCTCCAGGTGTGATCACTGAGGCAGTATCACTTGTAGAGGCTGACTATGATGCAGTTGTGTAGCGGCTAGCACAGTTAACACATGAGCAACCTCAGTTCTCCAGCACTGCAGCCTATGCTTCTGCTTCAAGTACGAGTAGGTCATGGTTAATTAATTCAGGTGCATCTGATCATTTGATAGGAAATTCCCAGTGCTTTGAGGAATTGCAGAAGACACCGCAGGATCATTCAGTACAACTGGCAAACGGTGGACATGCTTCCACCTGTGGTAAGGGAGGGGTATCTGTTACACCCTCCATGCATCTTGCTGATGTATATTATGTGCCTGACATGACAATGCAACTGCTATCTGTTAGTTCTATTATTAAGCAGTTGAATTGTCGTACTATTTTTTATGTTGTTGGATGCACATTTCAGGATCGCATGATAGGGAGAACGATTGGTGGTGGCCATGAGGAAGGAGGTGTGTACCGGTTGGTTCAAAGTTCAGTTGCTACGGCCTGTCAGATGACTACTGCGGGGAGTGCTTTGCAGTAGCACAGACGACTAGGTCACTCGTCATTGGACAAGCTACGCTGTATCATCCCTCGCTTGTCTCCTGCCATGAAGATTCAATGTGATGCTTGTCAGCTGGGAAAACATCACTGTGCCAGCTTTCTCGCATCTATCCAGTCTACCAATTCTGTTTGTTGTGATTTACTACACTGTGATGTCTAGGGTCCTAGCCGTGTGGCAGATCACCAGAATTTTAGATATTATCTGTTATTTGTCGATGATTTTTCACGCTTATTATGGACTTTTTTGATGAAGAATAAACCCGAAGTTGGTTCTTTGATTCAGCAATTTGTGATATTTGTGAAAAATCAGTTTGATGTGTGCATTAAGAAAATCAGAACATATATTGCACTAGAATTTTGTACAAAGAAACTAGCTAATTTTTATGGATCACTTGGTATTGTGCATCAAACACCCTGTCCTCACACGTCGCAGCAGAATGGGATTCCTGAGAGGAAGTACTGTCATATTCTGGATACAGCGAGAGCATTACTTACCGAGAACAATGTTCCACATAGCTACTGGGGAGATGCAATCCTTACTACATGTTATCTTATTAATAGGCTTCCTTCTTCTTTGCTACATGAGCAGATCCCATGGAGTATCTTATATCCTGATGCAGACTTGTTTCTTGTGCCACCAAAAAGTTTTGGTTGTGTGGCCTTTGTACACTTCTTTGGGCCTGGTTGTGATAAATTGGCACCAAGGGCGGTTAAGTACATGTTTTTGGGATACTCGGGTACACAGAAGGGATATAGGTGTTTTGATCCCATACACCAGAGGTGCTATGTGAGTGCGGATATGACTCTTAATGAGTCTATCCCTTATTTCTCTACCTCAGGTCATCAGTTGCGAGAGGTCGAGGTGGTTGCTCCTATACCTGTACATCCTATAGCCTTGGAAGACTTTTCTTAAAGTAGTAGTGATGGGCCTCTGATGGCCATCAAAAGATTTATAAAGACTGGGAGTGCAGCATAGCCATATGCATCTGTTGCTAGGAAGGAGTGGTCGAGACTCCACTGCGATGGGAGGGCTCAACTCGACGAACATCAAGCAATCACAAGGGGGACAAGGGGATTTGGTGACCCAGTTCCACTGCAAGGAGTGTACATCTGGGGGGAGGATGATACTCCCAACTATGCACTATAATTTAAGAGGTTACAATATTTCTCTACCTTGCCTCGAGCTTGCGTGAGAGCTCACGCGGGAGTCTCTCCTCATTATTTATAACATGGAAAGACCTATAGCCTAGGGGCCTCTAACGCCCTTATTGTCAGACGGCATGTCCACTGTTAGGATGCAAGGGGTCGCTTCCATCTTGTCATATCATTGATCTTGTCTGCATTGAATCTTTTGGTAGATTGGGTGGATCCCGGCTTGCGTACGGCTTGTAGGCAGGATAGGTGATACTGGTCTCGCCCACTTACCTTGTAATTGGGTAGCTGGATCCTCTGTGGAGGTGTATGCAGAGTTTTGGGTCTGAGGGTGGTTTTTGCCCCTTATCAAGTAGTGTATCTACTACAGATCAGATTGTGGGCACCTTCAGATCTGTACCACCTAATGAGAAGACATTTAAGGGTGCTACATATCAGTTGCCAGTCACTTACAAAGAGAAGACACCCCCCCTCCCCTCATCTTCAGTTCCTACCGAGCCACCATCATCCTCTTCCGCTCAGGTATGTGTTGAGGGTACTGATGATTCTTCTACTGATATGTCTTTAGGGTCTCTGTCTATGCCCATAGATGAAGATATTCCCATTGCTATCAAGAAGGCTTCATGATCCTGTGCACAGTATCGTGTTGTTGGCGGCGGTGTTTTTGCGGGTTCTCTCGAATTTGAGTTCCATGCATTCACAGCTGTAGTCTCTAGTACTGAGATCCTTTCCTCCTACCAGCAGGCTCTCCTACATCCACAATGAAAGGCGACTATGGAAGAGATGTCTGCACTTACTGATAGAGGCACTTGGGAGCTGTTTGCTCTACCTTCTGGTGCGCACTTGGTTGGGGTTAGATGGGTCTTTACCCTGAAATACAACCTTGATGAGTCTATTTCTTGGTATAAGGCTCGCCTTATGGCCAAAGGATTCATCTAGACTTACGGGGTGGATTTCTTTAACACTTTCTCTCCAGTGGCACAGCTCTCCACTGTCTGCATTCTTATTTTTGTTACAACTCATTATGGATGGCATTTACACCAGTCGGATGTCAAAAATGCCTTTCTATATGGAGACTTGGAGGAGGAGATCTACATGCAGCAGCTACCTGGCTTTTAGATTTAGGGGAAGTTTGTGTGTAGGCTTTGTAAGGTCATTTATGGCCTTAAACAAAACCCCCGAGCTTGGTTTCATCATTTGTTTGAGGCATTATCTGTTTTTGGGATGTAGAGATCTTCTGATTATTCCCTATTTGTCAAGAAGACTAGTATTGGCACTGTGGCTTTATTGGTATATGTTGATGACTTTATCCTTACAGATGATGATACAGATGGCATTACTCAGGTGGAGTACTTGGCTTACCAGTTCGTCATGACCTTAGGAAGTTGAGATATTTTCTGGGCATTGAGATTGCCATGAGCAAGCATGGTATAGTGATGTCTCAGAGGAAGTATACACTTGACATTCTTCAAGAGACAAGAATGCTGGGATCCAAGGAAGCCAACATTCCTATGGATCCTAAAGTTCATCTATTTAAGGACACAGTGAAGCTAAAGGATAAGAAGGTCTATCGACAGCTGATTGGGAAGCTACTGTATCTAACCATCACCAGGTCAGGCATCAATCTTGCAGTGGGTAAGCTAAGTCAGTTTTTAGATAAGCCCACTGATGTTCACTGGCAGGTTGCTATGTAGGTATTGAGGTACATCAAGAGATGTCCAAGGAGATGCATCCTATTCCAAAAGAAGGCTCCTATGTCTGTAGTTGCTTACTCTGACACTGATTATGCTAGAGATGTTGGAAATAGGCGATCTACTACTGGTTTTTATACATTTGTTGCTGATAACTTAGTTACCTGGAGGAGTAAGAAGCAGAGTGTTGTTTCACACTCTAATGCTGAGTCTGAATACAAGACTATGGCTCATATTACAGCTGAGATGATATGGATCAAATCTCTGCTAGTAGATCTTCATGTTGATATTTAGGGGCCTATGGAGATGCATTGTGACAATTGGGTTGTGACATACATTGCTAATAATCTCATGTTTCATAAGAGGACGAAGCATGTGGAAGTGGATTGTCACTATATCAGGAGTCTGATTTAGCAGGGTCGACTTCGTACTACATGTCTTGCTTCCACTGATGCTGATGTGTTTATCAAGCCGTCGCCTCGCCCCTAGTATGAGAAGTGTAGAAACAAGCTGAGCATGATAGATATATACTCCAATTTGAGGGAGAGTGTTGAGTTATGCTTTTTGTCGAGGGACTATTTGTTATTTTATTTTTCTTTAATGGACTTATTATTTTTCCTTCACCTCTCTCTATATAAAGAGGTGTAGGAACGACTTAGTAATAATAAGAACTATTATTTTCTTCAACTATATTTATTCTCCACCTTGAGAGAGTGTTATGGAGTTCTATTAGTCGTTTATTTTAATTGATGCTGGTTTGCACCCACCTCTCTCTTTATATAAAGAGAGGTAGGGTTTGAGAATAAATTGATTTGAATCATTTTTCCAACTATGCCTTTATTGTCCATCCTTTCACTGGGCTTTGTGGTGTAGTCTTCATTAACTCACTTTAATGAGTTTCTAACTGCCAAGTCATCAACATCGTTTAATGATACTGGGCTTGTCTGGGTAGACTCTTCGGCTTTTAATTGCTTCTGCGACTCCTTCAAAGGGGCTCTTCTTCCCCTGGTGTGCATCAGTACCGATCTAAGAAGGAAAAGGCTGGGCCTTTGGCAGTGCTTTGTCCTTGTAGCTGGAAAAGCGAGGTTGCTTTTGAGTCCACTAATTGTTAATGTTTTAGCTTGGGCAAAGGGGTTTATACAAGATTGGGGTGGAGCTTGATGCCTTCTATTGTTTTTTGAACCTCCTGTAACCCTCTTTGCTTTTAATACAATGATGGGTCACCAACCTTGAGTGATCCTCCTTTCCCCTCTCAGAAAAAGGTGTTATCAACATCATTTGGTTCTCGTGGACAGGGCAACTCGATGTGGGGTACTCTATCTACCGTTCAGTATAAATGTCAATTGGTCAATTTTTCATGAAAGAGATTACATTGCATTTTCAAGTGCTAGGATGTTCTTAAAAATGCATGCAAGTTTGCTTTTGCCTTTGCGGTCTAGTGGTGTACTGGCTTTAGGATGTTTGCTGACAGATGATAACCTCCAGATAAGTATCCAACTTCACAGAGATCTAACCATTACAGGGAGATGATGTTATTTAATCCATTTAACTTAACTGAGGTGAAATTTTGCCTAAAAAGAATTTTTACCTGGTGGGTGCTATTCAACTTGACTCAATACCTTCAAGATACTCCAATTTTACTTCACCTGTTTTCAATGTCATGGGCTAGGAGGTTCTCAAAGTTGCTCTGTGCGATAGATGGCATAGTCTCAACGTAATTGAGCCCAGACTTGAATATGTCTGATGAAGATTGGTGTGGAGTAGCTTGTTGGATCCAGTCACAAGTAACATAAGACAACAACAAAACAAAATACCTAGTGTCAAATCACACGCGCTCTCTTGGAAATTGATTTCAAAAGTTTCCCCTTAGAATTTCCTTGGGGTAATGGGTGCATTGCTGGGATTGGTTTTGTTCTGGTTTAATTCTTAATCGCAGATTTTATGCATTGAGAAAATTTTGAACTTTCATTATGTTAAATAAGGTTTTTTTCTTACTGCCTTATTCTTTTAACTAATTAGAGTTTTTATAAGTTTTCTTTCAAAAAAAAAGAATTTTTTAAAGTATATAATAAATCTCTTTTCTTTAGATTTTGTCTGAGCACCGAAGTATCACCAGCTACCTTCAAAAGTTCCATCCTGATGAAGATGGACCATTTGGTATAACAGCTACGTGTTTGGAAACATTTATAAAAAGTTGTGCAGGTTACTCCGTTATCACTTACATCCTAGGAATAGGTGACAGGTAAGTATTGCATGACTGCTTTCTTTTTGAAGTTTTTTTCTGTGCTTTAAATGGTATCAATGAATAAAAAGGGGAATCAAGAATATCATGATCAGTTGATGGGTGACTTATGCAAAAATTTTAAAGTATCTGTTGGTTTTTCATAGCTGTCATTTACTTGAATATTTTATCATTTTTAAAAAATTTGTACAGAATATTTCTGCAATGGCAATAAATGCAAAGTTCTCATCTCTCAAAAGAAAAATTTTAAAAATAACTATCTTTTCCTACGAAGGTACGTTGAAGTAGTTGCTTGATTTACACATCATAAAAAGGATGACTAATCCAAGTTATAAAAGGTATTTGGTTGGATCTCATCTTTTACACATTGGAATGGAGGGTGTATATTATCAACTATTACTGGTGCATCCCCTATATGGTATCCACTTCTCTGCTTTGACTTTTATTGATCAAAGTGAAAATTGGCACTTGTTGATTAGAATCTTTGATTTCTTCTCTCACTGGAGTGGGGTTCTCACTACTCAAGGGGAATTTATTTTGCAATCAAGGAAAGGTAATGATGAGGAGCCAGTGACTGTGTTGGTTAGCATGGATATATAAAAATCAATGTTGTCTCACATAGGAATTGTTGCTGTTTTGGTGCTTGCCCGAAGTTGCTCGACTTAAAATTTGTAGTAGAATTCTCTTGGCTGCTTCTCCATTTATTTGAATCCCCATTCAAAAGAACTGAATTATGTCTCATATACTGTGAAGAAATTTTCTCATCTAATGGTGAAATTGGTCACTTGTTGATGAGATCTTTTTATGGTGATCAGTAGGTTCATTAAATATTTTGTAGAAAAAATCGTTACGGCAATGCACCGCAACTGTGATGAGCCAGAAATTTCACTGCATCTTTGAGTTGGTTGGTTCATAGAGTGACCTTGAAATCCTTGGAAAGGTATGGAAGTATACATGCACGGTTAGGTTCTAATGAGAAGCACCTTGGCTATGTCTCTTACCTGTGCGTATTGACAGTCCTGGATAGACTTAAGTGTTGTGACATTATAATCTGGGACTCTTATGATTGTTCCTGTTGCTCCCACTTGTTTGCATTTCCCATTGGGTGTCTATTGATGTTAAAGTTTAAAGCTGGGTACAGTAGGACTTCCCAGGGTGTTTCTGGTATGCAATTGAAGTTGCTTCATGCACTGCAGCAAAATTGATCTGCGATCATTGATTATTTTTATTTAGTTTTTTTGTTGGTTAAATCAAACTACTTTTATTTAAGAAAATATCAAGTCTAATATATATGAGATGATTTCACCATGCATTATGTGGAGAGTACCTAAGTTGTCCACCTGAGATTTTTGTGATTCTTATTCTTGACAAACCTAGCAAAGTTAGACATGTAGGCATGTTATATATCCTTGTTTCTGGGACAAATCTAGAAATGATGCCCACCCTTCACAAATACTTGTGTAGATCTTGCATTAAAGATTGACAACCTGCACCAATGTATAATTATGCCTTCTCAAGATTATGTAGGTGTGGTGATAGGAACATTAAAATTGTGCAGTTAGGTGGAATAGTTCCTTGCTTCCCTTATCTAGTATA
The DNA here is from genome assembly GCA_037157565.1 of Thalassia testudinum. NCBI lineage: Eukaryota > Viridiplantae > Streptophyta > Magnoliopsida > Alismatales > Hydrocharitaceae > Thalassia > Thalassia testudinum. Next base: position 45,317,529 of record JAZHRO010000030.1, read on the forward strand.
AGTTTAGAACAAAATTAACTACTGTAATAGTTCAAAAGATGATGTTCTCTTTTTCCTTTTGTTTTTCTTTTTTGCCTCTAGGCATCTTGACAACCTACTTTTGCAAGATGATGGCCGCCTATTCCATGTTGATTTTGCTTTTATTCTCGGTCGAGATCCAAAGCCATTTCCCCCACCGATGAAACTTTGCAAAGAAATGGTTGAGGCCATGGGTGGAGCAGAAAGGTACTTTATTTCTTAAAAAAAAGGAAAGTTTTATTTTTGTCATGTGATGAATTATCATCATATGCTGTCTTATTTCTGACAGTAAGAACTTTGGTAACATCTCTAAGTTACTGTTGAATATTCCATGTCAATGAAAAAGGTATCTACTGAAAATATGGAAACTTCTCTTGTTTCGTGGCACAATGTTATTGATATACATTTTAGATCATCTTGTTTTCACACACTCTTTATTCTTTTACTTCAAGGAGAGGGCAGATGCGATTGGACTGGTCTAGGTACATCATGCATGGAAAAGCTGCTTTTGTGTTTTTATTTTGCTGATAGCTTGCTTTGTTGCATGTGCATCATTTATGTGCTTAGTTCATTTAAAACGCGATTGGTTGCTTGATAGTCTGGATATCTTAATGCCTTTGCATAATTTCTACTCATTTGATGCATGCTGAATCTTTAAGAAAATAGTATCTTCCATCCTTTGTATAATTTTGCATGTTGAAGTCCATATTTTGCTTTTAACCCTTGCTAGCTAGAATGCTTGCTTTTTCATGAACTTATGGAACGATTCCAAAAAATGAGGTAGGGCTTGGATTATAAAATGAAGGTCAAAATACCAGGATGTGCAAAACTATGTTATGTCTAATGCCCAAGGAACCTCTGAGGCGCTTGATATATAGCCAAAGAGACTTTGGACAGGAAGATATATCAACATTCAGTTCTGTGTGAAGATGTTTGGTACTTGTCAATTTATCTATGCAAAAAGACATGACTTTTTGTTTTTTCTTGTTCTTCAGTCAGTATTACACCAGGTTTAAGTCTTACTGCTGTGAGGCATACAACATTCTTCGAAAATCCAGCAACCTAATTTTGAATCTTTTCCATTTGATGGCTGGTTCTAATATTCCGGACATTGCTTCAGATCCAGAGAAAGGCATCCTCAAGGTGGGTTTGTTTCAATTAGTCCATATTCCTATGCACAATATCATTTCGGACTTTAAAGAAAATGTCTTTCTGATTGATGCAGTTACAAGAGAAGTTTCGACTAGATTTGGATGATGAGGGGTCTATACATTTTTTTCAAGATCTCATTAATGATAGTGTCAGTGCCTTGTTTCCTCAAATGGTGGAGACCATACATAGATGGGCTCAGTACTGGCGCTAATTATGATTCTGTTATAACTGAAATCAGCACTAGAGTCATCTCAGATGGGTGAGTTCCTTGGTTCTGTACCTTTATCTCCCTACCTGAACTCTTTGTCATAAGACCTCTGCATCTTGCTAGTTTTTACTTCATGTCTATCTTTTGAAGAGAGATATTAGAGAAATTGCCCGATTTAGGTTTCAGGTTGGCACTTGAGTTGCATTCATAGTGTTCTTCAGGGAGATTGTAAGGTTTGATTGGTATGAAGGATGCTACTAAGAAACATACAGATAGTGCTTTATGGGATACAGGAGCCTTGGTGCAACAGGAAAAGTTGTAATTGTTTGACCTTGGTCACAGTTCAAGTTGTAGAAACAACCTTTTGCAAAATTTGTAGGGTAGGACTGTGTTGGATATCCAAAAGGCAGTCTTACCAATCTTCTGAAGTGTTGCATAAGAGGACAATTTTCTCACTGGGCTACCATTTTATAGAAAATATTTTGTATCTATTGTGTTTCGTCACTGTTACAACTGGTTATGCTTGTTGTACAACCAATTCTCCTTTGATGTCATAAACAAATGTGCAGATTCCATTTGCTAGTACAATTTGCCAGCAAAATATTGATGCCAATTGATTTCTCAGTGGTATGGAAGTTAGTTAGATAAATGTCCTTTTCATTTTGTGGCTTGTCCTTTTCCATGTAAGTCATTGATGCCAACTTCACTTCTACTGATTCCAATGAGGTAAATTGACCTCAAAGACTTATTCAGTATAGAGAGCAACTTCAATCAGAAATCCAATATGTTGGTAACTTAGTCCATTTCTTGTAAACAGAGAAAATCTGTCACGAGGTCAAGTTTTGATCGGTTGACTTCCCAATTACAAGATTAAAGACTAAGGCAATGTCACTGTTTGGTTTAGGATAGAGTTTTCCCAATGGCAGTGCTATGATGGTGCCACATGTCCTTGGGTTTGAGATTTCACAATGTGACGCCGTACATGTACAATGTCCCACAAAGTATAAAATTACTGGTAGGGATGTCAGAAAAAGCTCGAGGTCAACAGGCTCAATTGAAAAATGCCCTGGGTGTCCAGCTTGAAAGGTTAAGGGCCCAAGTCTGAGCGAAAAATCAAGCTTGATAATCTTACTGTGACTGGGCCCAAGCCTTTTGGCTTGACAAGGGCTTGAGCACAAGGGTATGCATAGATGTGTCTACCAATAATAAATTATAGCACAATCAGTGAGGTCTTGCTTATGATAACCATTAGACGTGAGTTGAATCCCTTTTTCTTTTGTTTTGTTTTGTTGAAGAAGGGGGTTAACAGGTTGTTAACCTGCCCACAAATCCCAATCATGACATATAACCTTTAACATAAGTGGGCTTGTTAACAGACTTGATAAGAGTAGGTGTATATGATGTAAAACATATAAGATCACTGATCTAGGTGAACCTGTGTATATACCATCAAAATTTATTCAAATGGCAAACTCACTCAACAAACTTTTTGGATTCCATCAAACTTTTAGATAGGGGCATCTATGCGCGTGAGAAACCTTCTCCCCCATCTGGTTGATGATCTGTTATTTCCTAATCATTATTCACGATCCCTGCAAATAATGCTGTAGGTGTTGGTAATCTTTTTTCTCTACGTTTTGCAGATGAGCTGCAGGACTATAATATTCGCGTCTCTTGTACAGATTGTATCATATTTATCTTCCTTTGCAAGCACATATATAATTCTATCCCGTAAGATCGCAGTGCTCTATATATTCATTCGCTGCAAATATCAGGTTTTACACTGTAATAATCACTGAATTATAATCTTAATTACAAATATATATTGGTAGGCTTCTACCGTCATAGCTTGTGGCAATCAAAGTTCGCATTCAGATTGTTTCATAGCCATAGTTGGAAAAGCACTATGGATTTCAAAAGTAGGAGCTTCGTTGTTGAGCCTACAATTTCCTAATCTTTTCACCTGGGCCTTTTTTATGAGAAGTGGACTTGTGGGCTCTGTTTACTTTACCTATGCTCTTCGGAATTTTTTGATCTTTAGAAGAAAAAGCATACCACATACGTGTTTTAGATCTTGTGCATGCCTTTTGGATCTAAATCTTCTTGCTTTTTGTGCTTGTACTTTTGATTCAGGTCAGATCCTCTGTTGCAATCAAACATCTCTTCATGCTTTCAGTTTTCTTTGCTTTTTGTTTACTTCTTTTGGAATCTCGTCTCCCAGGACATAAAAAAGGAAGAAGGAAATAAAAAATGTCTTGCAAGGTTCAAAACCTAGCAATAGCACCTCTATGGGCGCCCGTAGATGTGATTTCTATACATCCTGCAGATTATGACTTCCAAAAGAGGGTTTCGTTTTTTTGACCTCCATCCATTTCAACAACTGCTCCGCTAGTCATGGTAACTTCCGCTCGTGCCATGAAACATCCACGCAGGTACGCATTACCCATGTGAATGTGCATGATATGGCAATGGTGATTTCAGATTAGTGCATTACAAATATTCAATATTTAAAATAATCTTCCATCATATGTCATTCTGCCAACGACACTCCCGACGGAATGAATGTGCTACCCATTTTTGTAACGTTCTGGTTATTTTTCTTAACTGTTTTGGAATATAATATTCCTACATTAAAATGCTAAATATTTCAAATATTTTCAGCTTAGTACGTGATATGGTTAGAACCTCTAAAATAAAGTTGCATTGTTGGGGTATAAATGTTCATAATGCGGATTATTTTTTAGCAGATTAGCGTCCCACCCATAAGTCTCACTAAACGGATTAAATGTCCTAATCCAGTCTCGGAGCGTGACTCTTTTCCGGAAAGTTTTGAGCAAAACATTATCCACATTGGAAGGCAAAATGTTTAGAATATTTTTTATTCAATATGTCAAGTGTTTAAAATGCCTGAACCAGAGTGTCGTTGGTGTTGGATTATAAATGTGAAATTCCTTTTGTTGCTTTTTGATATGGTTCGTTATGACATTGGGGAGTCTAAACATTTGAAACCATTTAGATCGTTCTTGAATGCAAGATTGACTTACGATAGACATGGGGTTCTTATATTAATGTTATCATGAACTTTTAAAATTACTTAAATAACATTAGAAAAAAAATTATATCTACAAAAATGTGACAAAAAGGTTAAGTTTCTTTACCTAAACATTTATTCCTGTGTCAATCCTTATGTCACTCAAGATGAAAGCTAGATTGCATTAATCCTTTTATAAATGTGACTCTAAAAGCGTGGAACAAGGATTCGGATGCCATATAGGGATTGATACGAGAATTAACATTTACGTGATGGAGTAAATTTTTTGGTGATATTTATCTAAATATGGGTTTTCTTACTGTAGTTAAGTAACTTTAAAAGGTTTTTATGACACTTTCATAAAATACAACGATCGGATTGTTGGTTAAGTGAAGTACAACGGTGCAAGTGCATACATGCAACACAATTGGGCTGCCAGAGAGGGTCATCGTAGAGCAGGAATATGGTGGCGTCTTTGGAGGCAGAGTGGTTGAGGCAGCATGAAACACGGCATGGTGGCATCTTTAGAAGCAGAACGGTTTGTGGGAGCTCGAAACGCAGTGGGTAAGGAAGGTAGAGAGCTTGGTGGGTTGTTGAAGAAAGGGTGGTGCCATTGAAAAATATTGGGTTGCTTGAGCTTGTTGGTGTTACGAGAAGGTGAGGGGTTGTCGATCGTTGATTGGTGGGCTTGTTGGAGTATGGTGACACGCTGCAAATTATAGTGGGAGGTCGCATTGTTGGAGCATATGGTCATCGGTGCATGTTGTTTTTCTTTTTGTTTTTTTTTTTTAGGATTTTTTTCTTTCACAAAGGGGAAAGAAAATGACATAGGATGTAGTTTCCAAGGACAATGGAGAAGGACATTCTCAATATCTCTGGGAGAGGAGAAAAGTAGTTCTTCCTTGAGAGGGGGAAATTTAAAAAATATTAACATAAAATAAAATAAAAAAATAAAAAATTAGAAAAGAGATGTTGGATATATTATTTCTGAACCTGTTTCGTGCACTAAGTATGATAAATCACTATTAACGAGTGAAGGTGCAGCAGAGATGGTGGATCGATGTCTTAGGAAGCCCTTCAATACGGTGGTTGCGATACAATGAAACATTCTCAAGCATGACTTGACGTTGGAGTGTCACCATAATTGTACCCAGTGCCCGCCATGAGAACTTCACATCCAACGTTGTCAGAAGCTGTCGCCACGTTTCCCATGGACCAACGTCCTACCATCGAAGACACATGCAACGAGCTGCTGAGGAGAGAACGTTGCAATGCAACAACTCACATGCTGGCGGGTTATTGGATCATAATCTTTGGAACACAATTATTGATGCACAAGAAGAGATGTGACACAGAGGGAGAATGGGAGGAAGGAGTCACCCCCAGGATTCAAATTTGAATTGGGATAACTATTTTCTTATCCACACCATTTCTACCCTAAGATGTACCCCATCCCCTTGAATCGTGGGCGTGAAGTTAAGACATGCAGGGCATTCCAATCATGAAATAAGGGGAAAATATAACTCACCTACTCCCGCATGTTCAGCAACAGAAAATTTCAATTAAGAGGCATAGGACCCTACGATGCAACAAAAAAAAAAAAATGAGATCGTACGAATTAAAATTAAGAGCATCAAATAAGGTTTGGAGTTCAAGTGAGGGACGGATATGTGGGTTAGAAAGTGAGAGGGGGATGGGATTAGCAATCCCATCTCCTTGTTAGTGACACACAAGATAGAGTTGACAATACTATCTCATATCCTCATTTTTAATTCATTCAATCTCATATCTCCTTTTCTTAATTCGTAGGACCCTAACTCCTTAATCAAAATTTTGCTTCATCCTCTGCATATGAGTTGTGGGAAAAGCCCAACCCCTTCCAAAACTCCCCCAGTATCTTATTGTAATGTGATTTGCCACCATCGGTGCCAACATTTGTTGAAAGTGACGGGATGTGATATGCTTATCTTATTCTTGTTGCCATCCAGAAAAATAGAGACCTTATCTTCAACAGCTAGGCCTTCTTATCTCTATGTCAATTACGTCCTCACATGGCCATTTGGATTTGTCCCGTTTTGAAGTGGTGCATCGCATCCTTTTTTTTTTTTTTTCTTTATTTTGGATAGTTGCGGGTGATTGTGCTGCAGTGTTCGTTGGGACCCACTGGCCTTATTTGATAAATGATAATTATTAGGAGGGATAAAAATGATAAGAAGGAAAAAAAAAAAAAAAAGGAATCGAGAGAGTTTGGTACATGATTAGATTTATTGTTTTGTCAAAAAAAGGTTAAAATATTTTATTCTGCTCGAGTTATTTATTTGATGGAATAAATTGATTAAATAAAAAAAATTTTAATTGAAAAGAAAGATTGACGGGAGTAATTAAATAATTCCATGTAGAGGTTGAATTCCGTAAACTCGGAGTTAGATTCAGTTTCGATACATGTGGATTTCAGAATTAAACATCCAAGATAAAAAAAAAAGTCATATTCCACCGAGCAAACGGGACCACCGTGTTGCAAGATCATACCCCTCTACTTGGTATAGGCCTCTCCCCATCGCCACCATTCGGGCTAAAGACGGTCAAAATGTTTGTGTACCAAACGGAACCGATATAAAGTTTCCTGATCTTGTTATGCAATTTCATTGGCGTCCTCGATGTTTCAATGTCGTTAGTGTCAACCACGAACTTCTTCTAATTTTACCAATTCAGTCCCTCGTTTACGTTTTCATCGAGTTTTTGTTAGGTTGATGGCAAGGTGACAATTTTCTGAGGTTCTTTGGGTGATGCCCTTTGGCCTTTCTCTTCGGATAAAACCCCATCCCCCCTTCCTCATGGCAAACCTTCTCCACTCCGCCATCCCTCGTCGATCCAATATCTGTCTTGGGGAAGATTGATAAAAGAGGGAGCTACATTGGCCACGAAGATTGTTGTCGATTGTTATCGACGTAGGAACAAATTTCCATGCCTGAATCGTACATTTAATTTAATTTTTTAAGCCCTCCCTCTCCTTTCCTTTCCTTCAATTCAAACAGCCTTTTAATTTTCCCTCAACTTCCCTGCAAATTGCTCCAACTAAACATAGGCTTATCACGTTCAGACCAAAGCACGCATATTTTGGCGAAATATCTTCCCAACGTAACAGTGAGTAAATACTTTATTTATTTTATTAAAAATCAAATATCATCTGCAAGAGAAAAATTTTTGATCAAATATTAATTTTATTTATAGATCAATTCACTTACATATTTGAGTTTGGATCGAGTGAACGATTGTGATCCACGAATTACCCGATAAAATAGTTTAGCTTACTTGGACAATATGGGTTAGTTGGACCGACCCAAATGACTTCCACCCACAGCAGCCATGACGCAGAGAGCACTGTTTCGACGTGGAACGGGGCAATTTGAAAAAGTAGGGAGAGAGACGTGAGGGAAACTCCGCCAACTTTTTCTTCTTCCTCGTGAGACCGAACGTAAGATGGATCAAAATCCCATATAAATTGCAATCTATCTCCGTCCAGGGAGACTTACTAGCATGCATCCAGAAAAACGCACGAACATTCAAGGGCACACATGCAAATGCTCGATTTTATTTACCCTGTTGCCGTAAAAATTTCATCCTCAATGAAGTTTCTTTTTTTTTCTTCTTAAAGCAAAGATTTTCTATCAACGAGAACGAAGTGATTATAAGGATACTAAACCTTGATAGGGAAGAGAGAAGAATAATCGAATTTCAACTGTCCAAAGAATGGAGGGACATTATGTCTCGTCTCAATAAGCAAGGGAACTCTTAATAGAGAAGATAAAGCTAGAAGAAAACAAAAATAAGAAAAAGGAAATAAAAACACAAAGAAGGCACTTTGATAACTAAGTTGTAGCAATCCGATGATTGCTTAATGTCGTAAGATAACGACGACGCTATTGAAGAAGAGTCTTCGGCGATTCGCATTAACGAGATCCGAGAAACTCGACAATCGAAGTAGATCTGACGGTATCTCGATCGTGAATAATCGTAGGCTCTAACATGGCCCTGATGAGAAGAATCGTAGAGGTGATCAACGGAGCCCTAGACAATATGCCTCGACGCAACCAAATCCCCTCCTCTCCCCCACAAAAGTAGGGACGAAGAGGGAAGAGTAGCAACATTGGAAGATGAGGTGGGTGTTGAACCCTACATTAGAGACCTTACGTCAAAGCCAGAGTTAGAAGAAAAAGAGAAACGAGGAGGTGAGTTCCAGGAAGAGTCGAAGCAGATAAAAAAATCATGACATAAAAGAAGTAGAGACAAAGTTGAGTTATACGCAAATGACACCTCCACTACCTCCATGTCTCCACAAGACGATCTTAACATTTGAAATCAAAATGGCCAACAATACAAACCCTCCCTCTTCTTCTGCAAAAGTAGCTCACCATATACATCATCACCACGGGGAGTGCACATGAATTAAATAATTCAATCCACGATCTGATCTAACTGGATTGAGTTGGATTGAACCTTTTTATTTCTGTAAGTTAGATTGCTTTAGAAGATTTCTAATTTATTAAAAAATTAGATTGGATTAGGTTATATTAGATGTGCACGTCTGCCAGTATAGAATCACATGTACACATATATTTCCATTAGTTCTAATATTTATTTTTCATTTATTTTATCGTAAGTTCGTTGAAATTGGTACTTTGGCATATCATTAATATATTTTTTAAGTTTTTCAGGAGATGTCACCACCGTGTTAGGGAAAACTCGATAAGCAAACAATAAGCTTTAGATTTCAAATTTAAGATATTATCCATGGAATCTTTACATCAGCCAATATAAAAATATGTATAAAATCATGCATCATTACTTTTTTAAATAAAAAAATTCAATCTAATTCGAACCGATCCAACATTTTTACATATTAAATTTAATGGGATTATAACTTAGACCCAATTGAACCAGATTAGAAAAAATTTCAAATCAGATATAAAGGTGGAGGGGTACCGCAGCCTCCTCTTTTCGGTCCTCCTGGACAACAACAAATTTGGCAATTGGCAGGAACATGAAGATATCCAAGGGGCATAGACGTAAAATCCTAACTTCAACAAGGGCATCGATGCAAAAGAACCCCTCCTTCCTCCGCAAACAAATCCGGCGGGGGACACGCACGCAAAAACCCGACCTCCGAGGGGCATCACACTAATACTTAGTTTCGTCAAGTCCCTCAATGCAAAAACAACCCTCCTTCCGCCACGACCACAGGATCTACGCAACGCATCACCACAACCACAACCACAACCACAGCCACAACCACCTCTCTCTCCTCTCTATCGCCACTCCCTTCCACACTTCTGGAAACGACCTCTCTCTCTCTCTCTCTCTCTCTCTCTCTCTCTTTCTGTGAGGGAGAAGGAAGAAGATGATGATGCTGGTGAGAGCAGCGGCGAAGAGGACCTTAGCATCGTCCTCGTCCTCGTCGTTATGGATAGTGGGAAGGAGGGGGTACCACGAGAGGGTGGTGGAGCACTACAATAATCCGAGGAACGTGGGGTCGTTCGACAAGGAGGACCCCGCGGTGGGGACGGGCTTGGTGGGTGCTCCCGCCTGCGGGGACGTCATGAAGCTCCAGATCAAGGTAGATGACTCCACGGGGAGGATCGTCGACGCCTGCTTCAAGACCTTCGGCTGCGGCTCCGCCATCGCCTCCTCCTCCGTTGGTAATACTGTGACTATTGAATACATATTTCTGTCCCTTCGAAAGGCGGTTCCTTTCTAACTTCCTTTCTTTTTCACCTCTTAAAAGTTGCTCCTTTTTTTGTTTGGTGATGCTGGTATGAATGGTCGGTGAGAATTTGGGGTTTTGGGATTTGGGCTGGTTGCATGTTTGGATTTTTGATGTGGTGGGGAGATGAGGGTGGGTGAAATTTTTCCCTTTTTTTTCGTTGCTGGTATAGATGGCCGGTGGGTGTTTGAGGTTTTGGGGATCTCGGTTGTTCGAAAGTTTGGATTTTGATGTGGTTTGTGAGCTGAGATTGGGTGAAGTACCCTTTTTTGTTTGTTCCTGGTATGGGGGATCGATGGGGAGTTTGGGGTTTGGGTATTTGGGTTGTTTGCACGTTTGGATTTTGATGTGGTTTGTGAGATGAGATTGGGTGAAATACCCTTTTTTTTTTTTTTTTATCGTTTGCTGGTATAGATGGTTGGTGGGGAGTTTGGGGATTTGGGTTGTTTCCATGTTTGGATTTTGATTTGGTTTGCAAGCTGAGATTAGGTGAAATACCCTGTTTTTGTTTGTTGCTGGTATGGGGGATCGGTGGGGAGTTTGGGGTTTAGGGATTTGGGTAGTTTGCAAGTTTGGATTTTGATGTGGTATGTGAGCTGATATTGGGTGAAGTACCCTGTTTTGGTGTTGCTGGTATGGAGGGTCGGTGGGAGTTGGAGTTTTGGGATTTGGGTTGTTTGCAAGTTTGGATTTTGATAAGGTTTCTGAGATGAGAATGTGTGAAATTTCCTTGTTTTTTCCTTTGGGCTTCTGGTATGGTTGGTTGGTGGGAGTCGGGGGTTTTGGGATTTGGGTCGTTTGCAAGGTTGGATTTTTATGATGTTTCTTAGCCGAGATTGGTTGAAATTTCTTTCTTTTTTGTTCTTCTGGGTTGTGATATGGATGATCGGGGATGGGGTGTGGTTGAGGTTTTAGGAATTGGGTTGTTCGAAAGTAAGTTCGGATTTTGACAAAGTTTCTGAGCTGAGACTGGGTGAAATTCTTTTCTTGGTTCCTGGTATGGATGGTTGGCGGGGATTTGGGTTCCCAAGTTTGAATTTTGACAAGGTTTCTGAACTGAGAATGAGTGAAGTTCCCCTTTTGTTGCTGAGGGGTCTGGGGTTTTGGCTTGTCCGCAAGTTTGGATTGACAAGGTTTACTAGCTGAGAACGGGTTCATCTCCCTCCCTCCTTCTCTGATTCTGCTGCTTCCACTGTTACTTCTCTTCTCTTCGGTGTAAATTGACTATTTGTGGGGCTTTGGGCTTTGTGATTTGGTTGCTTGTAAGTTTTGATTTTCGTAAGGTTTGTGAGCTAAGACTCGGTGTTTCTGCTCTTGCTCTTTTTGTCCTTTATTTTGTTGCTATTTGACTATCTGTGGGGGTTTTGAAGTTCTGTGATTTGGATTGTTTTCAAGTTTGCATTTGATGCGGTTTGTGAGCTAACATTGGGTGCATCCACACCTTCCCCCATCACTTGCTGCTGCTGCTCTTCCCGTCTTTTCCTTTCCTTGGTTGCTAATATCAACATCTGTGGGTATTTGGATTTTTTGATTTGGCTAATTCGCAAGTTTGGATCTTGATAAGGTTTGTTAGCTGAGAAATCAGGTGCATTTCTCCCTCTCTCTCTGTGATGGGGTTTTCGGCACTTGTTGCTGCTGCTGCTGCTCTTCTATTCTTTCCTTGGTTGTTAATATCAACATCTGTGGGGATGTGGATTTTGTGATTTGGTTAATTCACAAGTTTAGATTTTGATAAGGTTTGTTAGCTGAGAAATCAGGTGCATTTTTCCCTCTCTCTATGTGATGGGGTTTTTGGCACTTGCTGGTGCTGCTACTCTTCTTTTTCCCATTTTGGTTGCCAATGCCAATAATATATGGAGATTCTGGTTTACTGATTTGGTAAATTTGCAAGAGTGAATTTTGATAATGTTTGTGAGCTGAGAAATTGGGTGCCATTTTTTTTTGCCTATGAGGCCTGTTTTTGTTAGGAAGCTTATAATTGGAGGGTTTTGGTAAGTGGTGAATGGAGTTTGGTTTTGGTTGTTGTTATGAGTAGTTGTAATGCTTGATTGGTGTCTAGGAGAAGCTTCTGGATGCATCTTGTATTGCTGATTTCCATGTTAACCATGACCAGTCTGAGAAAAGTTACTTTTTGTTCAACAAAAAAAAAGGCAGATAATTGATTTTTTAAGCAAAATGTCAGCTTGTCTGTTTTTTTTCCTTTCCAGAGGCTTTTATCCAACTGTATTGAGCTTATCACAATTGAGGTTTTCTGAAATATTTTCTTTTTTATTTGTTTCTTCCTGTACACTTTAAAATAATGGAAAATAGAGATGATCTTAGCACTTCTTATAAATGGTTGGAGTTGAGCCCTGTTGTTTAAGAGGGTCATTTGATCCTTTATAATAATTATGTTCCTGTTGCTTGAAACTTGTATATAAGATCATTAAGAATTCGGGGTTTTGAATGCTCAGATGTCATACACCATCAGGCTTCAAGGTCTTGATAGAAGCAGTTCGAATACTTGTGACCGATTCTAAATGCTTAGGAGCTTGCTAACTGAGTATTGGAATAAGGGACAAACTTGGCATTGATATTCATTTTATAGACCTGATAAAAGGTTAAAGGTCACACAAGATAGGCAGTGCTTGGAACTAGTTATGAGGCATAGAGAACTGCAAGTTTGGGGAAAGTTGTAGAGGTAGAGCTGACTCAGTGGATTTGGGGGTGAGAGGATGTAGAACTAGTTCCTCAGGCTAGGTAGAAGATATCATGGGCAAGCAGCATATAACAAATACCTACAAGGTTGAAAGGCTTAGCAGCTCCGAACAAGTGCAGGGAACTGTGTTTTAAGGGTTGAGAGGTTTGGCAAGTTGGAACCGCTGCATCTTGCTTGTAGCTCGGCAGTAGGTCATGGTTGTGCAATAAATGGAGCTTGAAGCCACAGGCAAAGGTTATATTCTTAGATGCTTGTTGTTGTGGTGAGGAAAACATTATGGGGTTTTTACATATATGCCCTTGGAAACTTTGGAAAAGACATGTATACCTCTACTTTCTTGTATATACATATATCTCCCCACAAATATTCACTTTCTTATTTGGATGCCCTTCTGAACTTGAAGACTAATAAAAAATAAAGTGATTTTTATATAGAACTCCTTTTCTTTCTCTTTTATTAAGAAGCCCTCCACTTCCTCTCCTTTTCCTTCCCCTCATCCACCTCTCCGCTCCCCTACACCTTCTCCTCTAGCAACCCTCCCCTCTCCTCCTACTCATCCTCCTCCTCCATCCCCTGCACCTCCTCCTTTGCTGCTCCTCTGATGCTGTTGTTGCTGTTGCGGCCATGGTTGCACAAGGGGGAGGAGATGAGAGATGGGAGGTGGTGGAGGTAAGGGATGAGAGTTGGAGGATAGATTTGGAAAAAAGATAACAAATCTAGGGGTCTTTTTTTAAAAAAAAAAACTTTTAATTTTTATTCCAATATTTTCTTAAGGGTATGCATCTTAATAAATTAAAGTTTATGAGTGCATATATGTCAATACAAAGGATATGTACATATTTATGAAATAAGCGGGGGTATGTATGTCTTTTCCAAAGTTTACAAAGATATATGTATGTAAAAACCTCAAACTTTTGAAGAATGCTTAAAACTTAATATAGGTACTTTGGTCAAAAGGTCAACTATTCTTCACAATTTGGTTGGTTTTTCTTATCAAAGCAAGATTTGGTTCTACAATGAAACTAAGAGAGATGCTTATTGTTTGGGAAGTAGACAAACAGGAAAAGCTGCTACAAGAAATTCACCTCAATGACTTCAGGGACTCGAATGTAGGTGCTTAGGAAGTAGACAAAAAGGAACAGCTGCTAAGAAACTCACCTCAATGGCTTGGAAACTTGAATATTTGTATTTTCCTCCTCTGATTTCTAGATAGCTTTGAGAAGAGGATAGAGAGCCCCTTACAAGAAAAAGTGTAGGGGGAAGAGAACCTATATTTTGTGCATTGTATAGAAGCAATATGCTTCTTGGACTAGAGTGCATGTGATAATCATGCAGCATTCTCTCTGTGTGGTTAAACATGCAGCAATTATTCCTTCATTTTTTAAAAAATAAAAATAATCCTGAAAATCTAGGTATCAAGGGATTTTATGAGGTTTTATATGCACTTGAAGTTACTATTTAGAGAATGGCTTTTGTAGAGGATAGAATGAGAGCAACTCATTAAAGGTGCTTCAGGCATTTTGGATAGCAGGCCATTTGATTTACCGATATGTAGGTGTAAGAAGTTGGATGTTTACCTGAAAATGGTGGTTGGGAAAGATTGAATAAGTCTTCAGAGGGAACTATCAGGCAATATTCAGATTATTTGGAATCTTGGAATGGCCTTGAATAGATCTAAATGGATGCAGGAAAACCTAGTTGAGCTGCCCACTTAATGTGAGAGAAGGATTGTTTTGAAGTACCAAGGAAGAGACACCTGAGGGCTTCAGCTGTTATCTGTCAAGCCAATAGTCAATTCTGGTGTGTCATTGGCACAGGTTTGCCAAGTTTGCTTGTTTTTTTTTTTGTGTTATGCCTTTTGGATTGATTTTTCGTCCAATATATTTATGTGTCAGACACAATTGTTAGCAATTTTATACGGTGTAGTTTTTCATTTTTCAGTGTAAAAACTTTTTGTGAACTATTACAGCTACTGAATGGGTGAAGGGAAAGCAGATGGAGGAAGTGCTATCCATCAAAAACACGTAAGTCTCTTGATTAATGGTTGGCTTATTTTTGTCTTGCACCTTTTCTTTTTCCTCCAGCACCTTCATGCTTCTTCATGTGAGGATTTTTTTTTGAAAAGTTATGTGAGGATATTACAAAGTACGTCCTGTTGCAATATACTTGATCGACTAGCATTGTGCCTGTAGTTTTTACTGGAATGACTATGCATGTATGGATATAAATTAGAAAACATCACGTACAATTTATCTTTTTAAAATGTCCAACTTGGTATTTGAACTCTTAGCTAGGTCACTGCCATCGAGGCCGTACTCGTAAGCAAACCTAGGGACAGTGGAGATCTATCAAAGATGGCTTTCATGTAAAATGCATAGGCATCTTAGACTAACTGGTTTGCATCCATGTAATTATTGAGGAGCGCATTGATGAGAACCAACACTCAGACGATCCTCAAATGACAAAAAGATTTATATCACAGCTTTAGCAATAATGCAGCAGCTAAAATGTAAAACAGTGTTGGAAGCCTAACATGGAAAAAGTAGTATTGGAAGCATACAAAAAAAAAAAATGCGCTGCTTTCTACTCGTAATTTAGCAGATAGATTATCTTCTTGTCACAGACAATTTCTCCCCATAATCAAGTTGCTAAACCAGTTTTTCTTCATTTTTCTCGATTTCCAGAGAGATCGCCAAGCACCTCTCACTGCCTCCCGTGAAGCTTCACTGCAGCATGTTGGCCGAGGATGCGATAAAGGCAGCTGTGAATGATTACAAAGCAAAAAAGACTGAAATAGGTGCGAAGGGTGCTGCTTTGCCGGTTGAGAAAGCAGCTAATATGTAAGCAGTCACTAGAAATCCTCTCACATGTATGGTGCATGAAATGGTGGTTGCTAGTTAGTTGCTAGAACAATGACTATGGTATAGGACCATAATGAATATCGACTAATATTAGGGTCTCTTCATCTGGTTCAATAAAACAGTTGCTATTAAGTTGAAGGGCCTATGCAGCAATTGCAGGGTGCTAGTCTTATTTATGGGGTGGTTCACTATGTGACCGACTGTGTGGTTGCTATCGTGGATCCATTCCATTCAGCTTGAGCTAGCAGTTGGTTTATTAGAGATGTAAAGCTACTATTTTTCTCTGGTAAATGTAATTAGTTATCTGCATATTCCACTTTGATCCTCTGATCCGTAGTCTCAGAGTTACAGAAGTGGGTATTTTGTTAGAATAGCTTTATCTTTTTTATATGCCAAATTAGTTGGAAGCGAGAAATGAGGTTATGTAAATGTGGATATTCTTCAGGTGTGAAATGTAAGGATAGGAGGCCCTCTTTTAGAGGCCATAGTTACCAATAAGGTATGTGGTACTTGAGTTTGGACTTTGTTTTCTAAAACCTTTCAAAGCAAAAAAGAAATAAAAAATCCTTAGATTTGGATCTTCTACACAGCATTTGAGGATTTGTTGTAAGAGTTCTTGTACATGCTGATGAAATTATTTATAAGAAATCCGTTAGGATTCGGTTCAGTCGGTGGTATCACTGATTACGGCAGAAATTTGAGTCCCAACCTTACATTATTTGAGGGTTTGGTGTTTGCGAGTTCGTCGATTCTTTCGGTTTACTTGCAACAGTTTTTGGGTTATTAAAAAAAAATTTATTCATGAGCTGGTGGTGATTCTTGGCATAAGCAGCAATTACTCTATGGAAATTTTGAAGGCAAAGATTTTCTTATTGTCAAAATTGGTGCGCGTAGAGCGAGGAGGCTTCTTTGATGTGTGAAACAATAACCTAACAGAGTTGTTCCATGTTGGAATAGGGAGGGTAGTTGCCAGCTACTTAGGGAGGTTGAGGTGGTCGGTTGCTATGGTGGTTGGTTGCTCGGAGAAGAGAGAGGGAGAAGAATTTTGGAATAGGAAATATTATTGTTAATACAAGAGTTTTACAATAGGAAAGTTTTTTTCATGGAGAGAATATATCCTACGGAATAAGAAACAAATTATAACTTTCAATTAAGAAAAAATAAATCCTTAAGGATTAGTTTACTTAGAGGGTTAGGAAAATAATGTTAAGAAATGTAAAATTAATGTTAACCTGTAATTGTATTTACTTATAGAGTGTTGTTAGCATCAATTTGTGTTTACTTGAATTGGTGTTAAATTATAATGTTAATTCTTGTAGTGTTTATTTGATAGTGGTGTTAAGTATATAAAATATGAGGGTTGTCAGAGATATGAGTGGTGTATAATTTTAACATGAATTTGGTTAACATCAATTGAAGTTGGTATTAGACAAATTCATGTTAAAGTGGATAAATTTGGGTTAACAAATTGGGGGTTAAGTAGTAATATAGGATTAACCCTCCTTTTGAGGGGTTAACCTTCCAAATAAACTAGGCCTATAATTAATTCCTAAAATCAACTTTTCTAAAATTCATTTAACAAAATAACAAAATTTGAGATTCAAGTAATGAAAATTAGGACTCTTGATCCTCCTAGTCGTCGGCCTGAGGGCCTCTATCCTTCTGCCATGTGACTTGGCTGTGTCACGTGGTTCTTATTCGCTGCACTTATGATGTTAAGATTTGAAGGCCTTTTAACATATCAGATTAGATAATCTCTTCCCCTCCTACCGGAAAGAAAGAGTTAAGCAAAGAACAAGGAATTATTTTGAGATTTGTTGCTTTTCATTTGGTTGTATATTGTGGTCAGGTTTCGATCGCTATTTGATTTAAAAGATAGAGATGATAATAATACCATAAATGTAGGTTGAATAACATCACATAATATTTATATTCTACTCTTAATCTCTTCAGGGATTGACCAAAAGTTCAGTGATCGAATGATGCCTTATACCCGTGCTCAATGGGCCCTATTGCCATGATTGTTGCTCTGAATCAGAGCTAACTTAGACGGGATGTTTACATGTTTTGTTTCTTGCTTCCAATCTAGATGGTGCAATGTGGAGTGGGGGAATGCATGCTTCTTTGTAGGGATGTAAATGGATCAATACATACCTGTTTCCAAATTCAACATCCATATCTTATCTATTTGTCCATTAGATTTATAAATCGAAATCCTTACCGTAACCCATTTTTCCATCAAATGTCCATTTACTTATTTAGAAGTTACCATCACGGAAGTCTATCGTTTAGGTTCAACTTGAGTTAGAATGCATCTACAACCAATATCTATTTGCAAATCTAATGTTCATGCCAGTATAGTTAGCTATCGAATAGATAATCACATTTGATATTAAAAATCATTGGTCAAACCATTCTTAGCATAGAAACTTAAAATGTGTCATACTTACATTATATATATATATGTATATGTCAGTAGACGGGTTAGGTAAATGGGTAAAGAATAAAATCCGTACACATGCCTATACCCAAGGTTTCATCCACTGTAGATGGGTTGGATGGATTTGTGTTGGGTCGAAGAAAACTTGCATCCCTAATTCTTTGCCTTTACTCCACTGTGCTCTCTCCTTGGGAAGCCCTTCCTCATGGTTTATGCACATGAAGTTTTGTTTTTCTGGGTGCAGCTGTAGTAGTGTGTGGATTTTATGAGTTCTTAATTCGCATGCATTTCTATTGGTCAGCCTATGGGAAATATGGTTAACTTGACATTAATGATGTAGTGCTCATTTATGTATCGAAATCCAAATTGAAAGCACAAGTTCAGCCATTGAGAAGGGTAAACATTATGGGCAGTCTTTGTTGATGGGCGATTGGATGGAAGTGAATAGAACGTGATAATTTCTTCCACCAACTTGTATAAGAGAGTAGATCTATTCAGAGAAGGAATTGAGGTCTAGTACTGATAAAGCCTGTGTATTAAGTTTCCTTATTTTTGAGATGACCTGTTACATGTAACTAAGTAAATATCAAAATAACTCCTTTATCCCCAAAATCATGCTGGGTATTACGATCTCTCGGAAGGCATGCGAGAGCATGATGATCGACTCACGGTATGATTTGCTTCCTTTGCAGGATGATTAGATCATGGAGATAATAATTGTAAGACCTTAGAAATAATACCACTTTGTAAAATTAAAAATTATCAACCTAAAATCAAGTAGGTTTTGACCAATTGGAAGAGCAATGACGTGATAGTTGTGATATGGCATGTCTCTCCTAAGCAAGTGAATTCACTTCCCGCCATACTAAGGGTACTACGAGTCACATCACCCCACCTGGAATTTAAAGTAGCAGCAACATGTGGAACAACCTCTCTTTGCAAGTGCACTAGACCCCTATGAGCGAGTAGAAAAAGGAGGAGGAAAGAGGCCTTGGTGAACTACCAGTTCATAATTGCATAAGAAGAATCAAAGCTAGTCTCAGCGGTGTATGAGTAGCTTGAATCTTGGATATCTTCCCTCCTACTTTAAGTAGGTCAAGGTACGACCTACAGTGAGAAGCCAAAGCAAGGTGAGCCATCGGCGTAGGTGGAGCGTGCAACCAAGAAGATGAAAGGACAGGAAGTCCAAGGGTCATGCAAATATGGAGATGTTGGACATAAAGGTCACAAAGGGTGCCTGAAAGCTAAAACTCCCACAACATCAAATGCTCTTGGTATTGAGGTTGTGGCCATGTATGTTGGAGATATGAATACCGGGCATTCTGATTGTGGTCAAATTTGCATGAGGTGCCTATAATTCACTCTACCCTTTGGAATAGGCAATGGAGGTGCTTGGTGGGGACTCCTCCCTCATAGGCCCTAGCCCTATTGTGCACAAGACTTATCAAGATTGCATAAACATGCTTACGTCGAGTGTGGAGGCCATTAATTAGCAAATTGGTCAGAAAAAGAGAGGCTCAAAGAAGAAGGAGGGTGGCCCCCTTCCTTATGATAGTATCTTGGCATCCGTGGGTGCCTCGTCTCACTCTTAATGATGATAGTTTCCCTAAATGTAAGGGGTTTGAATGACCTTCACAAGTAAAGGGAGATATTTGGCTTCCTCGAAATGATGAAGGTGAAGATAACCAATTTGCTTGAGATGAGAGTCAAGACTTGCAATGAGACAAGAGTTCAAAGGTATCAAGGGTTGTAGTTGTTATACTCACTCTTCTCTTATTGGAAATTGCAAGGTCATCTTGCGTCCTAAGTTAAGTGAAGGATGAAAAGAGGGACATCAATGGCAAGGACAATATTTGCAAAGGTGGAGAGGGACAACGTGCAAGTAGAGAAGGGGATCCTTCCACATAGTCAGTAACACTTAACATATTCCATCTAGTACACTGAGCTCTTACCTTTTGATAAAAGCTTCCCTAGATTAGAAAGCCTTGAGAATTAATTACAGAGGGTGCCCCAGCATCAATCGTGAATGTCGAACCCTTGCACAAGGTAGAGTCACCAGATGTCAAATTGAGTCAAAGGATAACAAGCATTCTGCATCTTTCCTTCTTCGACTTTTCCACCATCTAAGCTTTGATTTGCTTGGTGACCAGTTCTTCTAGGGCTTCTGTTTCAGCTTCTTCTCAAGCTTGAGCTTAGATGACTTTCTTTTTATGTCTTTGAACCATTTGCTAGAGGTTGTAACAATCCAAATAATCCTACTACATCAAGACCCTTTCAACATTGCACAAAAGCCATGACTTTACGTTCCACTAGCACTAAAGAGGCTACTCGGAGAAGTGGTAGAATGATTTCAAGTATTTCCGCTGAAACAACAATGTACATTTTCGATTTTCTATTCACTCATGTTGTAGCTTGACCTGGTTGACCCAATCGTCATATTGAAGGATGGGACCTTTTCTCGAAACACTCCAATCCTTAAAAGTCCAAGAAGGAGGGGAGATATCTGAGATTCAAGTGTATCACACACCATCGAGACTAGCTTTGATTCCTTTTATGCAGTTATGGATTCTCTTTTCCACTCCTTGCCTTCTTGATTCCAATGCAATTGGTACCTTTTGTGCTGATGTAACAAACTACGTGAGTCTCTTGATGAAGCCAACAAAAATCCTATCTGAATACAAAAAATAAAACATAGTTTCATTGTGTAAGTATATCATTTGCCAGTTCTTGAGCTTCCAATTTTAATCCATATGCAAATGGATTTACATGTATAGCCACTTCACTTTGGTTGCACGGGTCTTTTCTTGCATGGAGAGAAAATGATAAATAAAATATTCTTATATGGGTGTTTCTTCATCATCGATGTAAAAAAATTGCAACAATTTTCCATTCTCATGTAAGGTTGGAAAGTCAGCAAGATAGGTTGCAAAGGATCAAAATTACTAGTTGATAATTTGAATTTAAACATTTGGGTGGTTGACATGTGTTTATTAGGTTCATACATGATAATTAACTTGTCACGATTAAATTTTTTATGTAACTAGATCATGTTGCAATGAAGTTGTGAATTTACTGGAAGAGATTATAACACCTGAAAAATAGCGTCATGTTATACGTAACAGATGGGAAAAGTTTGAGAATTACTCTTTACTAACTTAGAATCAGGTATCTTGGATAATTGATATGTTCCATTATACTTAAATCAAACAAATCGTTCTGGGTACGGCATTGGGAAACACCAAGGTATAATCTGAGCACCTATCCTCAATGGTTGCTAGTTTCTTCCACTTGTACGCAAAGAGTTTTGTCATCCCAACATCCTTTCATGGTTTCCAGACATATATAGAGCAGCCACGTCACTGCAAAAAAATAGATGGGTTTTTTCGGAGAACCAGATTATGCCTCTTTCACGAGCCAAATTAAACTATATAATAACGTACGTGGGGCTCGAGGGATGAAATTAACGATAGAACAAATTAATAGAAGTTTAATTTCGGTGTCAAAGGTGGAGATCTCACACATGCATATATTGATACTGATACACGCGAGAAAGTTCGGTAAGAGATGTAAACGTCGAGTGGATTACGGCAATGCTATAAACGGCATCCCCACCTCTCTTTTAATGGTACCTTCACTTTTGTGCATTGATATTTATGGCTTCACATCAAATTTAATGTTGGACAGCTAAATGCACGCACAGAATATCTGGTGCACCTTAGGTTTGATTAGGCGGCCAATGTTTGGTAGGCAGATCAAGACATGCTTAATCCACGTTTGCTCGTCACTTAGCTCGTTATCCATTTGCACCAGAATAAGAGAATTTAGCTAAGCCGATGTAAATTTGGAATAAGTTTGACCCATCTAATTAAACCCTCAAACATCAAAATCCAGCTACTCTTCTGTTTTATTCTGCTCACCGAACATCACCGCTGGGATGATAACCCTAATGATGATTTTTTGTTTTAATTTTATTTTCAAATTTATGATTTTTTGTTTGTGAGATATGTTGGATGTCATCAACAAAGGGTTGATGGGATGCCTTGTTCATTTGTGGTGATTGGATCTCAAACTGCCTGTCCCTCTCTCTCTCTCTCATGTTCAGTCACACGCCTCATGTTAATAAATTTGTAAAATAAACAGAGAAATTGACAAAAATGCGAAGTAAAATTGATAAATAATTAGATTTGGATATTTAGATCGATGGATAAGTTAGATCAAATAAATTTATGTTTAAGGTAAGGTTAAGTTGCCTCATGCGTTGTATGAACTCGCCCAAACGAGGATGGACTCAACCCATCTAACAAATAACAACCATAGATGCTCGTGGAAGTTGGAGGGTACTTATGCCCCCTCTTAGTTCATCAAAGGGAAGGTCAAGTTTGCACAATAACAAAGCAGTATCAAAAAAAATTGAGAAAGATGGCCGCCATAACTCTCCAATGGGACAAGTTCTACAAGAGCTTCTTCCTCAAATTTATTTAAAATTGGGGTTTCTCCCTGGAACTCTTGAGGAGTACACCACTAGTCTTTGCTCTTTTGATGGTGGTAACCTCTCTCTCTCATTGATGACCCAAATTAAGGGAATTGGGGGTTTCACGATATCAACCTAAGATTAGGACTCGAACTTAAGTTTCCTCAACCATAATTAGTGGTTACCATCAACTAAATTATATATACTCCAACAGGTCTTCTCTCCTCTTTTGTCTTTCAATTAATTCTCTTCTATTCTTTCTAATTATAGTGCACGCTCTTGTGCACCCCCTCACCCCCCATTATGACCGCCCTTTTGACGAGCACTATGTACCAAAGGCTTACTTCCATCCTTGTCCATTGGATAGTAGTAGGTGCACTTAAGATCTCATAAAAAAATCTCACCCTAGGTGTCTCTCACCTCGAATGGAGATGAATTGACACGAGGGTATTTGCGCCAAATTCATCCCAGTTTTGAGGTGCACCGAGTTGAGATCTTTGGTGAGATACATAGGTAAGTCAAATATTTTCCTTGTCAATTTAGATCTTTTGCGATTGTGCATTAATTGGCATGAAGATTGACAAGAATGACAATTATCTTGAATTAATTGTCATTCATGAAAGAAGGAGCACTTTCTAGGATGTGGGACCCACATCGATAATCTTTGTTGTTTTCTTTGATATGATCCAATGGTGGAGATAGAAGGATGAGAGTGTGAGTATGAGCATGCCAATTAGTACCCATGCATGACGTGTCTTGCACGAGAGATTGGAGATGTGTATTTAAGAAGTAGAATCAAGCACAATGATGCTAAAAGCCCATGTATTTCAACTTTACTTAAATGTAAAATAAAGAGCTTTCATCTTAAGATGTTGGTGAATTTGTACAATATTTATGGATTTTAGAAAGGAAATGTGTAGTTAGATGGTAAGAGGGACATCGAAACATAACCACCACCACCACCACAAACCCCACCCTATGCTTGTGAATCAATGTGGTAACGGGTGCATTTGTTAGAAGAAGTAAACCAATCCAAGTATGCTATATGTAAACACCATCAGGGCTAGTCTATTTTGAGGGTTAGGAAACTAATGTTAAGAAATGTAAAATTAATATTAACCTTCATTTCTATTTACTTATATAGTGGTGTTAACACTAATTTTTATTTACTTAAATTAGTGTTAAGGTGTAGTGTTTACTTGAACTGGTGTTAATATCAATTTTTAGAGAGTGGAGTGTGAGTGTGTGGGAGTTACGAAGTTAACACCTATTACCAACATCCCTTAGAACTTATGTTAGCAAAACTGGTATTAATCCCTTAAAACAAGTGTTAAAATTATCCAGACTATCTCCTCAAGTAAACAAGAGTTAACCCCCAAAAGAGATGTTAACCTCCAAAGTGAACCAACCTTTAGAAACTAGACAAAATGGCATTAACTACTAGATGTGAGACATTTAGTAATGTAACAATCCTTTTTGTCTCATATTCAAACTCTCAGCTCCTTAGTAAGTCCTACTTCAAGCTTCCCTTTTTTTTTGAGAAGGTAAATATATTGACATGACTTCTATGATGCTAGTGGAGTACTCTATTACTAAGTCAACTCTTTAGTAGCTGAGTCTCCTTTTAATGCAGTGTTATTTTTCATATAAATAATCCCACTAACATCTCCCTCATGAAATGTAGGACTTTAGATAAAACAAAAAGAAAGAAATACCATTATTGAGATTCGTGTCCTTATTTTTGTTAGGAAGATGGAGTAAACTTTTGAGTAGATATATATTTTTTTTTCGTACTTCAAGCATTTCTCTATCTAGCAGGGAAGTAGGTATATAACGCTAGAGATCTGCCCAACTTTTTAACACCTATAAATATATCGAAAAATCTAGCTCCACACATTTTAGGGAAAAAAAAAAAAACCTACCTCCACCCTCTTGTACAAGTGGTGGGCCATGTTACTCATATAATTCTATCATCCCCATTCCCAGATCCAACGGTGGAGAAAAAATAGGTGGCGATGAAAGAGGAGGAGCCATTAATCTAGAAAAAGCCACAACGGGCAACGACATATATCTATATAGCTTACCATCTTTAATGAAAATGAATATTCAATTCTATAATATTCATGACTACCCAACTATATAAAAAGCATCCAAAATCCTTCAAGCAACACACACAACACTCCCTTCATACCCTAAATGCTCACTTGCCCTTAGCCAATAAGCCAATCAACCCCCTCCCTCCTCCCTATAAATCCATGCACCAACCTCAACCATTCTCCTTCACACACAACATCCTCAAGCGCTACCAAACTCCTAACTCTCTCTCTCTCTCTCTCTCTCTCTCTCTCTCAAGGTGGAGTGTACCAATTAACCACATGGAGAAGAAGGCCAGTGGGAGCCAAGAGCCTGAGGTGAGAAAGGGGCCATGGACCATGGAGGAGGACCTCATCCTCATCAACTACATCGCCAACCACGGCCATGGCGTCTGGAACGACCTCGCTCGCTCCGCGGGTTCGTCTCTCTCCCCTTGACAAATTATATAGGGTGCTGTTATCCACACCTATGACCCCACCCAAGATCTCACTCATGAAATGTGAGTCATTTATGGGAGTATAAGATCTTGGGTGGGATTTGGGATGCGCTAAACATTTTTGAATTATGTAAGCTTCTTTTCTTTATCTTCCTTTTGGTCTCTTCCTCACCTTTTCTTTTTCTTTTTTTTAACTTGATATATATGTACCTGATCTCCAATGATCTACATAGGTTTGACGCGCACGGGGAAGAGCTGCCGCCTGCGGTGGCTGAACTACCTTCGCCCCGACGTGAGGCGCGGGAACATCACGCCGGAGGAGCAGATGCTCATCGTCGAGCTCCATTCGAGGTGGGGCAACAGGTGGGTGAACTGCATGCACGAGTTCCTTAATCATACACGTACGTGCCGACCTTTTACGTCCAGGCATGTGCAAACATGTGCGTCCCTATATATATATATATATATATATATTAGTGAAAAACTATTAATTAGCTATGTGTACCTAACATGGTTTGTCGTTGAACAAAATGGTTATATAAGATCCAGCAAGTGAAATATTGGAACATTCGATGAAGGGTTGATTGAGAACATAAACACAGTGATGATACAAGAGTTGCTGGCCCATCAACTCAAAATCCAAGGATTTGTCTTGTCTCTTTGTATATATATGTGCTCACAGCCAAGAAGAAGCATTCGGTATGATGATCAGTTCTTCCTTCCATTTGTCATCCCGTAAAATATCTGAAAAAGACTAGAAATTTAAAAAAAATGGTTCTTTTCTATGTGGGGATAATTTCCAAGAAAATCTTTGAATTTCTTAGGTGCACATACATTTTGGACATGCAAAATAGCACATGAGCGTTGCGATCGAGTTTAGATATTATGGTGATTTTGTTGATCGTAAAACAAAAAGAGGAGGGCGTATGCATAAGTGGAGGAAAAAATGTAGGGGTGCTTTCTAATCGGAGAGAAATTGGTTATCTTTTAAATATCAATCCTCCAGCTAACGCAGGAATGAGAGCTTGAACATGCAGTTGGACCGTATATTTCTCACCAATTGATATGTACTTATATATACTTCATTGCTCTTAGAAATTTGCACCAGCTTCGAAGAATATATATTTAAACCCTAGATATCGAATCTTTGGTGATTTCAAGGTGGTCAAAGATTGCGAAACAAATACCAGGAAGAACCGATAACGAGATCAAGAACTTCTGGAGGACGAGGATCCAGAAGAAAACCAAGAACAACGAGGGGTGCTCCAAGCAGGCTTTCGACACCTGTTCCTACCAGGCCCCCGTCAACCAAACCCAGGAGGCGAGCACGAGCTTCGTGGGCAGCGGCAGCGGCATCGGCATCGAAGACGGCAGCATGGAGCTCTGCTCGCCGGTGTACCTCTCCGGCGACCTGGTTACCGTCATGGCCGACGAGAGCCCCTCGGGGCTAGGCGAAGGCTTCTGGGCCGTTGATGACTTGTGGTCCATGCAATTCTGATTAATTAAAGTGGTGCGATTTGGTGCTATCAACTTATGTGCTACGTGTACGGCACTTGCGCTGCTACGTGCATTGGTTCCATGCATGCCTGGAACGTACGTACGTGATGCGTAATCCAGTGATAAAAAAAAAAAAAAGCCATGTAATGGAAATGTGTCCCCGTGTCATCGTGAACTTAATTAATTAGTTAGCCTACTTGAATGCTCCCTTTAAATGTAGCTATATTTTGTGTGTGCACATCGAGTATTTAGCTCGGGAATGTCAATATTTCTCGAGTCTTATGGACGGTATGACTCGGAAGAGTAATTGCCACTCTTAAGAACCACATTTGTCTTTAAGTGGTTTCGCTTCTGTTGACACGTATATGTTACTATGATCTGTATATTATACCAACAAGGTGTGAGGCACCACCTCCTTTCACGTCACCCCCTCCCCCATCTCTCTCTCTCTCTCTCTCGTCTAACCGATGCCCCCACCCATCTCTCTCTTTCTCTCCCTAATCAAGTGAGATATTTATAAGTCTATCTCAAAATGATATTTCTTTGTGACACATGTCAGCTATTAAGTTTTTCCTCTATTTTACTGATTACTATTTCACATGGCTGCTCACTCTACATCTTTCCACGTTATAATAATAAATATGTATTAATTATTACAGCGTGGAATGATGAATTAATAAAATAACAATTTATTAACAATTTGTTATATGTATTAATTTGAACTAGTTTGTTATCTATTACAGTTATTTCTGAAGCTGGCGCACAAGGTCAGCAGCACAACTTTCCAACCAAGTTTTGTTTCCGCTCCTCCTCTCTCTCTCACTCGCTCCCTCTCCATCTGCCGCCTCTTACGTACATCTTCCCCTCACCCCTCTCTCTCTCTCTTCACCCCTCTCTTTTAACACATCTCAACCCACGTGCGGGGGTTGGGTGAGTTCGGCATTTCGATTCGGATAGATTCCAATCGTCCAATTTGGATTTGTGTTCAATTTAGATCGACAAAATAATTAACTATGATGTAATCAGATTTAGATCAAGTGATACTTAAATTTTTGCAGGTATTTATTACCGAAGGATGACTTTTCTTTATTAAAAAAATTACTCTGTAACGTAATAGTAAATAAATACTTCGTTCCTCTTATAAAAAAATTAAATATCCTCTGTATTTATAAGAAGGAAGTTCTTTAAAAATGTCAATATTATTTAAAAATTAATTCACTTGTATATTTAAGTTCAGATTAGGTGTAATTCATAGGTCACTCGATACTGTAGTTAAAATTATTTTGATGGTTCGAGTTACATCCATTGGACCTATATAAGTCAATCCAAAATCTATGTAGATTTTACAATTTGGATCTTGATCTGATCTATAATTCAAATAATTCAAATCAAATAACTTATTTTTAACGACTTAGATGAGGTTATTTAGGATGTTTCGAAAAACTTCCACGCTATACGTTACAACGTAGAGAATTGTAAACGTATTTTCATTGCAATTGTAAATATGTTTTCATTATTTTTCTCGGCAATGTTTTCCCTCTTCGCCCGCCACGGGAACTTACCGTCCTTAGAGCAAAATCCCGGCAGATAACAAATATGGGGATAATTAATTATACACAACCCGACCATAATACCAAGACAATCTATATAAAATAATTTCTATATAAATCGAGAAATAGAAAATAAAGATTATAATAATATATTATTATAGTAAATATGATAATTCCTTTCTTTGAACATCACCGAGATAAACTACTGATCATCACCGATAATGAGGCCATTTATAAATAGAAAACTTAAAACACAAGAAGCTTTCGTCGATGTTTGATATCTAGCTACCATGATGGATTCATAGACTAATCTTACACTAGGAATCTCTAAATTATTTTCTTTTAAATAGTTACACAAAAAAAGAGGGCTAATGAATTACTTTTATATTTTTATATATACTACCATATAAGTTTTTTTTATTTGAAGTTTTACGTTAATTGTTAATTTAATAAGTATATATTATCATTTGACTAGTGGAGCCATCCCTGCAAGGAAACAGGGGTACTTCGCAGCTAGTTTTGCGGGGGAGAGTAAAAAAAACGTGCGTTACAATTTATCGTACAATGCACATCCTTACTTAATATAAAATATATATTGATAAATTTTTATTATTCATCTAAATATTTTTCGATGAAATTATAAGTTGATTCAAAAAAAAATTATTCTTTTCAAAAGATAATTTTTTTACTGGTGTAATCATTTTTTATTAATTTTTTTTGATAAAATTGTAAGTTGTCAAACTTCTAATTTAGATTAAAAGAAGATATTTTTTATTTGAAAGTAATTTTTTTATTGGTGAAAAAGTAAAATACATTGATGTATTTTCATTTTCAATCGATATATTTTAGGTGAAGTTGTAGATTGTTAATCCAACCATAATTTAATAAAAAAAAATATTTTCTATTTAAAAGTATTCTTCTATCGATAAAAAAATTAAAATACATCTATTTTTCCACACAGGTATGTTTTATCTTTCCATAATGGTGGGTGCGGCCAGCCGGGATGTTTTCACAGATTCTCAATCGGTGGCCCACTAGATTCAAGGGGAATTCCAAGCCAAAGATCGACTGATCATGGCCCTATACGCAGAGGAGGCTTAGGTGATGATCGCAAATCAGGACCCTCAATTAGAAAACCCGCTAGCCCATGCCCTCGCAAGACTCTCCTCTGTCCAACCCAGGGAGGATGAGGACATCAATCCTGAGGAGTTGACGAGCCCCTCCTCTTCATAGAAATCGGTAATGGCAGTAGGTGTTGGGGGGAGGCTTCATGGATTAAACCAATCTCAAGCTACCTCCAGCACGGTCAAATCTCCCCCAAAGTAACTCGAAGTTCTTTCGCTTGAAGGTTGCTCACCATGTAATTTTGGATGGGATCCTGTACAAAAGAGGGGCACTTAAGCCCTTTCCTCATGTGCTTGAATCCCGATGAGGCCCAACAGGTCATTGTAGACAGCAACCATGAAGGACCAAAAGCTATAGCCTTAGCTGCCAAAATCCTCCAATACGACCAAAGATGACAGGAAATTCACCCATAACTAAGTGCTAGAAATTCTTTTAAGATAGAATTAGATCAACAACTCTTATTTGTTTCTGTTTCTCAAATTTATGTGATTGCTTTGTTAATTCCTCGGCGGGGTCCTTGGGACACAATCGAATGGGTTGAGAACGAGCTCATCGGAGGAGGGGGCAAAAAGATAAGAAAAGGGTGCAAATGAAGTGAGATGAGAGCGGAACTAAACAAATCTTGGATCGTTTAAAAAAAAAAAATTGTTTCCAACTCCAGCAATTTTGGCATCAGCAGTGAAACCTGAAAAATTTTTTGATCGATATATAATCATGTAGGTATCCTTCTCTTGCCACCTAATGAACAGAGGGACACGAAGAATTGAAGGTTGCAGGCTGTTAACCGCATACGATTTTTTTATCTTTTTTTTTTTACATGCTCATTTAAGAATAATTTTTAAATTATCTTAAAAAATAAAAAAAGTTAGGTTGGGAAATATAAAAGTTGATGTAAAAGTTAACGTACAGTAGTGTGAATATGATCTCAACCTGTATCTCTCTTGTTTATGTAAAAAAAATATTAATATGTGATAGGATTCATCACTGTTGAAATCAACAATAAATCAATTTAATACGGATACAAATCACTTTAATCACCTTCAAAATCACTCTACACTTATGTAAAATCACATTACACGAGTGTAACCTTATTTTACAACCGTATGAAATTACCTTACACTTTCAAAATAATTTTACATAATTATAAAATAAAATTATACCAATATAATCTTATTTTAGATTATTTTACATGATAAAATCTAATTTTTCAGTTAATCGATTCTGACCAAATTCTTGTGTCCAATCACTTATATGGTGCATTATCACTGAGGCCAAGGAAAGCAAAGATTGGTTTAATTAGCACATACATCCACCTGTTTGCTTGCGCGTGTCCACTGTGCATGTCCCATCCTGCCAACCTCCCTCCCCTAATCTCAGTCCCCAACAAAAGCAATGCACTCTCTCTCCATTCCTAACTCTTAACTGTTGGCTCCAACCCAACTATTAGAAGAAGTCGGCAATCCATGTTAGATCCGTCCTTGATATCATGGGGGCACGTGCCAAATTGTTGGCCATCCGACGTGGCAGGCAGGGGGGCAGGAATAGCACGTGCCACCACATGGTGGACCTTTATTGGTCGCAGCTCAAAAGCCCCTCTGACCTTTGTGTGTATGCGCGTGTCCGTGTGGCCAAACTTGCATTGTGGACTCGTTTCTGCCACCGCCACGTGGTATTATGCATTGTGGGAGAAAATTAAAGATATTTTTAGATATTTGTCAATTTTATTAGGATATTATTATATATACCTTATTATATATCTTAAAATATATCACAATCCTATGTGAAATTCTATTAAGATTTCGTGTTTAATCCCTCCCTCTTATCTCTTTTCCATAAATTTTGGTTATAAAAGAGCATCTCGATTATAAATCCCCTACCACACCACCCACCCACAACCTCCTCCGATCACCACCATCGTTGTCATCACCATAGTCTCCGTCGCCTGCCAGCACACCTCCGTCGCCCCCCAACTCGACGAGGAGCTTCGTGTCAAGCAGCGCCTTGCCAAGGAGCAAAGCTGCTGCCACTGTCCCTTCGTCGCCTGCTAGCACGATGAGAAGCAGAGTTGCTGCTCCTCCCCATCCGATTCCCCGATCTGCACCCTCCACCTTGAGGACCACCTCCTCCTCGTCGCAACCTCAAATATGAGGCCCTCCTCATCACACAGCCTGGTTCTGCCCTCGCCTTCTCCTCCACTCTCGTTTTCGCCATCATCTCCAAGGACCTTCTCACGGTTAGCCACCTTAGCCTCTCCGGTCGGGTCCGCGGTGCCCCCCTCCAACCCCACCTCTCCCTCGACAACCTTGTCCCCTACGTCAAGCTCCGCTTCAATCACCGCTGCTTCTCAGGCACCTCCGCCCTCCTCACCAAGCTCTCTTCTATTACCCCCTACACCTGAGGTGGCCCCTCCGAGCCGTCAGGGCCATTTTTTATTAATAACACCAACCCCTATTTTGCCTCAATAGCTGTGTTTCATAAAATAGAAAAGATTGTCTTGGGTTGTGTGGCATGTAACTTCTTATGAGAAGTATAATATGTCTTTTATGATTTGTCTTTTTGAATGTTGGTGGTGATGCTGTGTTTCATCTTTATGTTATTAATCGTTTATAATCGTTGTAGTATTTGACAAAACAGCTACCAGATTACTACAAATTTTTACTCGGAATACAAAGTTTTCCCGAGGTCGAACTCAGGGAGCAACTAGAATTCTAGAAGTATAAAAGTTCTCAATTAGGTTACAAAAATAAGAGAGAGAGAGAGAGAGAGTTTTGTTGGCTTCTTCTTCCTCTCTCTTCTTTTTCTTTCTTTTCTTCTTCTCTTTGCTTTCCTTGCTCTTCTTCAGTCTTGCTTTCTCTTTTCTCTTTTTCTTCTCTGCGGCAGTGGTGATCTTCCTCTTCTTTTCTTCTTTTCTTCCATGGCCGGTTCTCTTCTTCCTCTTCTTCTTCTTTCTTTCTTTCTTCTTTCTTCTTTTCTTCCTGCCTTCTTCTACTGCGGCTGTGGTGATTCCAACGTCTGATGCAGTGCTCAGACGACTTATCTGTGGCTTTGCTACAGTGCCTTCCTTCTTTCTTTAGCTGCCCAGTGCGGCTTCTTCTTTTCTTCTTCTGTTTCTCTCCTTCCTTCCTTCTTCTTCAACTGCTGCTGAGCGGCTAAGGCTTCAGCCGCTTCTCTTCTTCCTCTTCTTCTTCTTTTCTTCCTGCACACTCACACAAAGGTCAGACCAAAACCTACCCCTACCCCATCCCCACGTCTCTCTCTTTCTCAGAATCTCTCTTAGGACTGCTCTCCCAAAGCTGGGTATTCGGGTTCGGGTAGCACACCCGGGACTAGGCCCACCGGTGTGCGGTGGTGGGCGAGGAGTGCGTGGTCGGGTAGTCTTATCCGGCCCAGACTCGCTGGGCATGAGCACGGGCAAAGGCGAGCGAGCACGTGGCGCACTGCGTGCGGGTGAGAGGGACCTGACCCCTGTGTTCGAAGGCAGTAAGCCCTATGCACTTTTGCAATTTAAGTGTGGGCACTCGGCCGCACACTTACGAGGTGAGACTAAAGTCCCACCTCCCGATTTTGTGCCCGCAGGTGAGGAGTTCGCGACCAATTGAAGTAGCTGCAAGGCTTGCGAACCAAATCGCAAGCTTGGATGCCTTCGCAGAGACTGCCCGCACAACCTGGGACGTGCGCCTGGGCTGGGGAAGACCTGGAGCTGCAGGTGGAGCTGCTGCAGTAGGTCGACAATGGCGGCGAGAGGGTGCGAACCTGAAATCACAGTGACGGCCTCTTGGCCAAGTCAGAACATGTGGAAAGCTTCGCCGGAGTGTAGCGAAGCCTGTGCGATGGTTGGTGAGGCGCGGGAGTGCGTGTGGAGGTCGACCTAGGTTAGACTGTGGACGGAAAGATGGGTTTGTTCGGGGGATGGTTGGGCGGTGCTTGGCAGTGAATGGAGAGGGGGGATCGGTGGAGTGAAGTGTGGGGGAGCTTCTGGGCTGGTCGGCGAGGGGTGAGAATGTCTATGGAAGTGGGATGGACTCGCCGGAGAAGGTGGTCGGAGACGGAGTAGTTGGACAGTGGCGGTTGGGTGGTCGAAATGGCAAATCAGAAGGGAGAAAATACAAGGGAAAGAGAGAGGAAACTAATTACCTATTTACTTGAAGAAGGGGGAAGGAGGAGCATCCGGCTCGTGCCTGCTGGAGCTGGAGACGAAGACGCCCTGGAGGAGGGTTTTGGCGATGAGGAAGCAGTCGGAGGGTGCCAGCGGGTACAGCCTAGCACGGACGACAGGGCAGAGTAAACCCTGCTGCAGGTAAGGTAGCAGAGCGACGAGGAGGAGGAGAAGATCGTCGGAAGCTTCGGGCTCTCTGACCAGAGGGGGAAGGGATGAAGAGGAGGTGTTTCTCTGCCAAAGAAAGCTTGAAGGAGTCGGCAAGGTCTGCCGTTCCTTATAAAGAGCTTGGCGCGGAGAGAGGGACGAGGTGGCGTCGTGCCAGCCTCGCCGGAGTATGGCTGGAAGGGATACCCATGCATTCCGCGCTTTCGCACAGACGGCATGGTTGATGGTAGAGGTCGTGGGCGGGTCCCTGCGACAGAGGACGTCGTAGGGAACCCCCCTTCTGTTCTAGAGGACGGCAACCTTACCCTGCGCGGCGCCATCCTCCGCGCAAGGTCGCCGGAGGCATGGCGCTGCGTAGAAGTGGCAGGGAGGACCGTTCTGTAAAGAACGATGAGAAGTTGGGGGCCTAAATGTAAGGGTTTCAAAAGATAAGGGTCAAAACGTAAATAAAGAGGACCAAATTGTAAAATCGGTCAAGGGGGTCTTTTCTTAGGCTCAAGTTTTTATACCAGACTAATTTGAATCTAAGGATTTTAATGGTGAATTTTAATTCTAGGTTGAACCATGTTTGACCAGCCAATTTGCGCAAAAATCTAAATTAAGTTATTAATTGGGCATGGTTCTCATTTTAGGTCAAAATAGGTTCCAAAGGCCAAATTGAAGGTTCTAAACCCTAAGGAATATTTTTCTATGATTTTTAGAGTATTTAGTTGACTTTTATCCTACCTCGAACCTCATGAATTGAAGTGGATTTATTTTTAGGATTACAGAATGTCATTTAATTCCTAGAAGTTACTATAACTCTTTTCAGATCAGATCATCCCACTTCCCTCATTGTTAAGCTTGTTTGACCTGTGTTTGGACCCTTAATTACCCTGTTTGCAAACTGCATTGGTAACATTACAGTTTTACCCCTGATGATTTATTTTATTCTTTAACTCAGAATTCTTTGAGTTAAGCCTGTGTTTGGGTTTTGTAGGAGCTTTTTCACACATATTTGGATTAGATTGTACTAATTAGGGTTTATGATGAGGTTCTCATCAGTTGGCACTCTATATATGTAACCCTAAACTATGAAGGAAAGGCAAGTAAGAATTCTTGGCCATTTAACTCTCTTCATTGTGGTAAATTGGTTTCCCCACCCACAATATTATCTCCACTAGTGTGGTTAACATTAATGCCTAAACTTACGTTATTGGTGGTGATGCCGTCAGCACCAATGGTGATATTAGTACCAATGATGATATCGTCAACACCTACTTGTCTTCACCGAAATTTAAGTTGATGGTGTCGTTAGAATCTACTGTAGTACCAACGACATCTATTGGAGACATAATTTTCCTCTCCTTCCAGCGAAATTTGAATTCAAATGTGAGGGACATGTGACTCTCCTTTCTCTTAGTTAAAAATTGTAATAGTACTTTTAGGGTATAAAAAGGTGGTTTAACCTTTGATATCCATGAGTACATGTGACTTTCCTATGTAGCTCCACCTCATCCACATAACATTCATCTTAATAAGATAAGTGATAAGTAATTAATGCCAAGAACAACATGAAGATATACGTGGTAACATTGGTATCAAAACTTACATGACTGGTGATGATGCCATTAGCACCAATGGTGATGTCGTCAGCATCTACGGTGGTGCCGTCAGCATCTACTTGTCTTCATTGAAATTTAAGATGGTGGTGCCATTAGCATCTATTATAGTGTTGACGACACTTATTGGAGACAGAGTTTGCCTCTCCTTCCACCAAAATTTGAATTCGAATGTGAGGGGCACATGTGACTCCATGTGACTCTCCTTTCTCTTTGTTACGATCATGGGCGTCAAAAGCAGTTTAAGACGTCTGGAACCCTTCCTAGACGTCTGATAATAAATTTTTTCGGCGTACGGATTCGCGTCTACGCGCCTGCGCGTGCAGACTGAACCTGCAGCCTTCGTTTTCTCTCCCTGCAGGCGTCGGTTTCCTTCTCTCTCCTCCCGCGGCTGCCCTATAAGAACGCTTTCCCTCTCCCTCACCCCCACTCAACCATCTTCCCTTCTCCTTCTCCTTGCAAGTGAGCGAGCGAGGGTGCAGCAGCGGTTGCAGCAGGCGTGTGGGAGGGAGTGTTGCGAGAGGAAGAAGAAGCTACGCCGCGGAGGTGCGAGCTTGCCGGGGCAGCTAGAGCCGACCGGCGGGGGAGCAGCAGGCGTGGGGTGTCACGGAGGGGCTGCTGCATCACGGACAGCAGGCGGACGAGGCGCGGTCGTGCGTCGCGGGCGGAGAGCGAATCGGGGTCTGGTTCTGGAAAATTTTTCAGAATAAGACGTCTGGAGGACTATCCAGACGTCTGACAGGTGAGATATTTTATATCTTCTCCTTTCTGCGCGTGTACGGCCATGCAGCCGTCTGCCGCGACTTCTTCTGCTTTTCATCGTGCTGAGAGCCGGTGTTGTGTGCGCAGGTCCTGCTCGGGAGGGTGCGAGGGTTGCCATCCCACGTGAATCAGATGTCTGGTCGTAGTGTCAGACGACAGAGAGGTCCTCCAGACGTCCGGGGTGACAATCGGACGTCTGGGAAACAAGGCCAGACGTTCTAGCGGGCTTCTGGACGTCTGAAGGACTGCGCAGCATTGAGGTACGACTGATCCACCTTTTAAGACGTCTGGAAGATGTTCCAGACATCTGATTTTGGACAGTTTCGTCATTTTTGACCCGTTTAGGGCCCGTTCGGAGTCCGTTTTCCGTGTTTCGAGTTGCGTTCTTTCCCGAATAAATTCCTCTATCCGTTTACAGTAATTGTATACCATTTTGAGAAACTCCTTGTGTTTGATCCTTGTGTTAGGACCCCGTTCCGTTGCAGTCTTGGGGGTTGCGGAGGCACGCGGGATTACCGACCACGCCCCCAGTACTCACGATTTCGCTGGTAGAGTGGCTTTTTAATTTACTTAACAAAATTTGTTACAATTGTGGAACAATTAATAGAGTCTAGGGCATTGCATGAACCCTAGGACTGAGAAACTAGATTGAATGATAGATCCTAGGGTATTGCTTGAATCCTAGGATTGGAAAACTAGATTGAATGATAGATCCTAGGGTACGGCATGAATCCTAGGACTGGAAAACCAGTGGAATATATATAAATATTGCAGTCTTGGAAAAGTGGAAAGGAAATAATAGCTGCCTGTAAATTGATTTAACAGATGCCTGTTATGAATGAATAAATATGATTGAGAACATGGGTTGTATGAACGTAAAACTGGAATGGTGAAACCTAAAATGGCCAAACAAAAAGAACATGAACCCTACGGGGAATTAGGAGTAGAACTCTTGGAAAGAGAATAGAATGGAACTGAGAAAGTGAAACGTGGAAGTGTGTTGTCTCTTGGGTACGTGGTACCAAGGAGAGCACATATTACCTCTTAGTGTAGAGGGGAGCTTGCCGCCCTCAGGTTGATGTTGGTGCTAGAGCACCACGATCATTTGTTTTGATGATAACAAAACACGTGTTATTTAACATTTGCAATTTGAGTCCTAGATTTCAGGTCAATTGCAAATGAGGACGTGTTTAGACGGAGTTCAAGCTCGCATCCAGGACGGATTGGAGGAGCTTGACGGAAAACACAGGAGGATCGCGTGGAGCGAAAGATTGGAGATGGAAGACAAGAAGAATAGGATAGATTCTTTTTTATCCTTTCATGTATCTCTTGTATTTATTTTCTTGCTCTTTATTTTCCTTAGACATTATGTTAAAGAGCCTCAAAGAACCCTAAAAGTAGTCCTAGGAACACCTGCACAACCCTAGGATACTTAGGTTTTCTGTAGAATACTTAGAAAACCAATATAGGGTTCAAACAGCATTTACAGACGTCTAATTCCAAAATCAGACGTCTTATAAAGTATTTTAAGACGTCTGACTGTTGTTTCAGACGTCTGATAACTGTTAGGCTGGACTTAGTTTTCTGTCTGATGAAATCAGACGTCCAGACCTTATACCAGACGTCTTAGGAGACGTCTGATGACTTTGCCAGACGTCCAGTTAGTGGACCGTTGGCTGGCTTAGAAGACACTCAAGAATATGACCGTTAGAGCCTTATCAGACGTCCATAAGACTTCACAGACGTCTGATAAATGACCGTTTTGCCTCGGCTGACCCAAAATCTCTTCTCAGATATTTTCTAGCCGTTGCAACGTTTGGAAATCAATTCCCACGGTAAAAGTAGGTTTCCAGACGTCCAGACTTAGTGCCAGACGTCCTCTATGTCGTCTGATGGACTTGTACAAAAACCCTGTTTAGATCTGATTCAAGTCAGGGAGAAACCCGCATAGAATCAGACGTCTGACCTTGGAATCAGACGTCTTAAAGTGGACTTCCAGACGTCTGATGCCAGAGTTAGACGTCTGATAACCCTGTCAAATGCAATCATTGTCCTGATTTCGGCCTGATTCTCTTGGGCTTTGCACCCAACGGCTATGGAAGCTTTTCCAAGCCTTCCAAAGCCTTCCTAAGGCCTCTATAAATAGAGGGGAGCCTTTGCAACATAAAAACACACAAGATATACACTAAGAAAGACACAAGACACACTTAGCTATACACTCTCACACTCTTGTGTCCAAGAAGCTCTTGCTCTCTAAGCTCAAGTTCTACATCTTGAGAGCATCCAGCCGTTGCGCACCCGCTCTCCCGCCGTTGTCTACGAGAGCGAAGTTGCGCCGTCGCGTGGCTCACGCACCCGCGTCATCGTCGACGCACTCCTTGCAAAGGGGAGTTTCCTAAATCCTATAGAAGCTTAGGTTTATTACTTTGTTGGCTCTATAGGTTTGTTGTTTTATTTTACCTTTGTAATTTGGTTGGGTATTCGCTTTGCGAATTCCCGTCTCCTTCGTGGGACAAAATCCTTCTCGTGGAGAGAAGGGGTTGAGGAACGCTACCCTCGTACTTGTAGCGTGGTTGTACTGAGGTTGAATCACCCTCGTTTCAAAGTGATTCGGTTAGTGGATTTGATCAACTAGGTTGATCGGAAAATCCTAACTCGAGAGGGTTAGGTGGTGGTTTTCACCCGGTTTGGGTTTCCACCTAAAAATCTTTGTGCACATTTTGTGATTGCCTATTTTGTGATATTGTTTATATTTATTTCCGCATAGTTTTACGTCACCCCTCCTAGAAGGGAACCTTCAATTGGTATCAGAGCAGGTTTTCCGCCGACAGGAGTAACATCCGCGGAAAGATCACATGGAGGGAAGCTGTTCCACAAGCAGGATTTCCGAGGGGCAGTCCACAACCCGTCCGCCGTTCTTCGACGGGAGCAACTACCCCTACTGGAAGCTGCGGATGAAGACGTGGCTTCAAGCCACCGACTTCACGGTCTGGGCTAGATGCGAGACGCCATTCGACATCCCAGAAAAACCCACGGGAGGATACTCGCAGCAGCAGATTCGGGAACTCTCTCTCAATGCAAAAACAATGAACGCATTGTATTGCGCGCTCAGCTCAGAGGAGTTCAATAGAATCTCGCAATGCGCCACCGCATACGAGATCTGGCACACACTCGAGGTAACTCATGAAGGTACCTCTAAGGTAAAAACTTCTAAACTCAATTTACTTTCACAAGAATTTGAGGCTTTTTCTATGAAATCTAACGAAACTTTAAGTGAGATGAACACTAGGTTCACTCTCATAGTAAATAACTTGAAAGCTTTAGGGAAGACTTTCATCAAGGGGGAGCTTCAAGGGAAGCTTCTTCGTTCCCTTGGACCGGAGTGGGAACAGAAAGTTACCGCCATCGAGGAGGCAAACGAAATGGAGGAGCTCAACATGGAAGATCTCTTAGGCAATCTGATGGCCTACGAGACTAAGTTGAAGCAAAAGAAGAAGGATACACCGGAGCCTAAACTAAAGAAGACTCTCGCCTTCAAAGCCGCGTCGGATAGCGAGGTAAGTTCCGACGACGAAGACTTTAGAATTTTACTTAAAAATTTTTCCAAGTTTTGTAGGGAATTAAAGAAAGAGAAAAAGGAGAAGAAAGAAAGCCCGAGACGTTGCTACCACTGCAACGGGAAAGGGCATCTGCGACCAGAATGCCCTTTTCTCAAAAAGGAGAAGAAGAAGGAAAAGGAGAAGAAATCTAAGAAGAAGGCGTTCCAAGCCACTTGGGACGATTCTAGCTCGGAGGAAGAAGAAGAAAATACCATAGAAGAAGAAACCGCTTGCTTCGGTTTCATGGCCAGAGGAAGCGACAGCGAAAGCGAAAGCGACTCAGACAACGAGGTAAATCTCGATCTTCAAGAAGCTTTTAATGAACTTTTTGAGATTAGTAAATCACTTAGGGTAGAAAATAAAGGCATTAAAAAGAACCTTAGTTTTCTTAGAAATGAAAATGATAGGTTAGAAAAACAACTCAAGGATATAGAGACTAGTCCTAAGGATAATAACCTGTTATTAGAAAATCAAGACCTCATCAATGAAAATAATAAATTGATTGAGGAAAATAATAGTCTAAAGTTAGAAATTTTTTATTTAAAGACTAAGATGCAAATTATAGAAAGAGAAATTGCATGTCTTAGGGAAAATTCTAACAAATTAATCAACAAAGTTGATAATTTTTATAGCCCTAAGGTTGAGAAAGGATCTCCATCAAGGAGACCCTCTAACAAATCCGGATCCAAGCCCACTTGGATACCAAAAAAAGAATTAGAATCTTGTTTTGTAGGATTCAGGGATAATTACAATACACAGGACTGGACCTACAAACTCAAGGCTGGTCAACTCGAATTGGGAGAACCAAGGAATAGACCAAGGAGGAGAACAAGAAGACCGACGAGACGGCGAACAAACGACGGACCCGCCGCACGTCGACCACCAGATTGGAGACCGGCGCCAATGCCCGGGCCTCCAAGCTACGGATGGGAGCCCCATCCGATGTGGCATCCACCACCACCATTCGGGCCATTTTATTGGCCATGGTAGGTGAGGTAAAATTCTTAACCCTATCCTTTTTATAAGCATTTAGATAGGGGGAGTAAAAAATGATGAGCTTATTGTCAATTTTAAAGGGGGAGATACAAGTTAGCTAAATTTCCTTTAGTAAGGGGGAGAAAAATAATAGCTATCTTGTTGTTATAAAAAGGGGGAGGACATTACCTTTGTTAAAAATAAATAGAAGAGCATGTTTTAAGGGGGAGTAATAGGAAATATAAAATCAATCAAACCTTTTTGATAATGTCAAAAAGGGGGAGGATTTTTATGCATTATTATTTACGGTTTTGTCATCATCAAAAAGGGGGAGATTGTTGGTGCTAGAGCACCACGATCATTTGTTTTGATGATAACAAAACACGTGTTATTTAACATTTGCAATTTGAGTCCTAGATTTCAGGTCAATTGCAAATGAGGACGTGTTTAGACGGAGTTCAAGCTCGCATCCAGGACGGATTGGAGGAGCTTGACGGAAAACACAGGAGGATCGCGTGGAGCGAAAGATTGGAGATGGAAGACAAGAAGAATAGGATAGATTCTTTTTTATCCTTTCATGTATCTCTTGTATTTATTTTCTTGCTCTTTATTTTCCTTAGACATTATGTTAAAGAGCCTCAAAGAACCCTAAAAGTAGTCCTAGGAACACCTGCACAACCCTAGGATACTTAGGTTTTCTGTAGAATACTTAGAAAACCAATATAGGGTTCAAACAGCATTTACAGACGTCTAATTCCAAAATCAGACGTCTTATAAAGTATTTTAAGACGTCTGACTGTTGTTTCAGACGTCTGATAACTGTTAGGCTGGACTTAGTTTTCTGTCTGATGAAATCAGACGTCCAGACCTTATACCAGACGTCTTAGGAGACGTCTGATGACTTTGCCAGACGTCCAGTTAGTGGACCGTTGGCTGGCTTAGAAGACACTCAAGAATATGACCGTTAGAGCCTTATCAGACGTCCATAAGACTTCACAGACGTCTGATAAATGACCGTTTTGCCTCGGCTGACCCAAAATCTCTTCTCAGATATTTTCTAGCCGTTGCAACGTTTGGAAATCAATTCCCACGGTAAAAGTAGGTTTCCAGACGTCCAGACTTAGTGCCAGACGTCCTCTATGTCGTCTGATGGACTTGTACAAAAACCCTGTTTAGATCTGATTCAAGTCAGGGAGAAACCCGCATAGAATCAGACGTCTGACCTTGGAATCAGACGTCTTAAAGTGGACTTCCAGACGTCTGATGCCAGAGTTAGACGTCTGATAACCCTGTCAAATGCAATCATTGTCCTGATTTCGGCCTGATTCTCTTGGGCTTTGCACCCAACGGCTATGGAAGCTTTTCCAAGCCTTCCAAAGCCTTCCTAAGGCCTCTATAAATAGAGGGGAGCCTTTGCAACATAAAAACACACAAGATATACACTAAGAAAGACACAAGACACACTTAGCTATACACTCTCACACTCTTGTGTCCAAGAAGCTCTTGCTCTCTAAGCTCAAGTTCTACATCTTGAGAGCATCCAGCCGTTGCGCACCCGCTCTCTCGCCGTTGTCTACGAGAGCGAAGTTGCGCCGTCGCGTGGCTCACGCACCCGCGTCATCGTCGACGCACTCCTTGCAAAGGGGAGTTTCCTAAATCCTATAGAAGCTTAGGTTTATTACTTTGTTGGCTCTATAGGTTTGTTGTTTTATTTTACCTTTGTAATTTGGTTGGGTATTCGCTTTGCGAATTCCCGTCTCCTTCGTGGGACAAAATCCTTCTCGTGGAGAGAAGGGGTTGAGGAACGCTACCCTCGTACTTGTAGCGTGGTTGTACTGAGGTTGAATCACCCTCGTTTCAAAGTGATTCGGTTAGTGGATTTGATCAACTAGGTTGATCGGAAAATCCTAACTCGAGAGGGTTAGGTGGTGGTTTTCACCCGGTTTGGGTTTCCACCTAAAAATCTTTGTGCACATTTTGTGATTGCCTATTTTGTGATATTGTTTATATTTATTTCCGCATATTTTTACGTCACCCCTCCTAGAAGGGAACCTTCAGTTGAGACCGGGGTGGGTTTGGCCACTGTACACCGACTTGCTGGCCCTCACGTACGCAGTACCGAGGAGAGCTACTAGTGTAGGGAGAGCACTAGCTACCCCATGGGCCCTGGGGTTCTGCTAGCCTCCTACACCGACTTGTTAGGCCCACTGGGCAAACCAGGGTAGTCAGGCGAGGGTGCGCGGACTGTGGAGGGGTTGGACCCCTGTTACTGAGAGGGCTCTGCCCTATACTGGTTCCGTGCTGTGCTTTGGGCGCACTCGTTAACGGAAACGACTGACCGCATGCTAGTGCGGGGTAGCTACCCGTGCGCTTATCGCGCGTGCTGTAGTCACCGTTACGTCTGTCAGCGACCTTGGGGTGGTTGACTGAGGGTAGGACCACCACGGGGGACTCTCCTGGCCAGGAGAGCACCACGTGTTACTTCTACTTTTCGGAAAAGACTGCAATCAAGATCGTTCCCACGAGGAACATTCGAGATCAAGAGAAAGATCTGAGAAATAAATCAATAGTGAAATAATAGAATGACGTCAATAAAGAAAGTAAAAATATAACAGCTACTGTACACTCTACTGCTTCTTAGCTTTTAGTTGCCACTCTACTCAGCGTTTTGCGGATGTGTTACCCTCGTTACTTTTTAGGACCAGGTGTTGAGCAGCCAGGGTCAGCGGCTGCAGAGGACGCTGGGCCTAGTAGGGTCCAGTAGAGTTACCTGTAGTACTTTCTGTACTTTTCTTCCCCTGTAGTGAGTAGTTTTCTTTGTTACTCCCTGTACTTTCTTTACCGAAAACTTTATGTTATGTACATGTTTATTTTCCTTTTGTTGTGGTGGTGTATACTGTAGTATTTCCTTTCTTACTGCTGCATATATTACTGCTAGTTATATTCATGTTGAATGTGGTTTATTTTACTGCTCTTTTGGTTACTTTCTCGTTAGACGACTAGGTCTTGGGATTAGTCGAGTTGGTCCGATTTTCGTGTCTCGTAGGGATTCAGGAATCGGGTCGTTACACTCTTAGTTAGAAATGGTAATAATACTTTTAGAGTATAAAAAGTTAGTTTAACCTTTTATATCCATGAGCACATGTAACTCTCATATGTGACTCAACCTCATCCACATGGCATTCACCCCAACAAGATAATTGATAAGTAATTTATGCTAACAACAACATGAAAATGTACATGGTGACATTGGTATCTAAACTTATATGATTGGTGGTGATGCCATTAATACCAATGGTGATGCTATTAGCTCTTATGGTGGTGTCGTCAACACCACAATAGGTGTTTACACAATTGATGTCAACAACAACAAGATAAGTGATGAGTAATTGATGGCAACAATACCAAGAAGAGTGATAAAT
Source organism: Thalassia testudinum (assembly GCA_037157565.1). Taxonomy (NCBI): domain Eukaryota; kingdom Viridiplantae; phylum Streptophyta; class Magnoliopsida; order Alismatales; family Hydrocharitaceae; genus Thalassia; species Thalassia testudinum. Next base: position 45,361,554 of record JAZHRO010000030.1, read on the forward strand.
ATTTGTAATAGATACTTGAGCACTATAAAAGTTATAGAATAGGTGGTAGAGGCACCAATATGAAAATGTATGTGATGATATTGGTATCTAAACTTACGCGACTGGTGATGATGCCATCAGCATCTACGATAGTTCCATCAGCATCTACTTGTCTTCACAGAAATTTAAGATGGTGGTGCCATTAGCATCTCTTGTAGTGTCGAAGGCATCTATTGGAAAAAAAGTTTCCTTCTCCCTAGACCGAAATATGAATTCGATTGTGAGCGGCAAATGTGACTGCATATGACTCTCCTTTCTCTTAGTTAAAAATTGTAATAGTACTTTAGGGTCTAGAAAGGTAATTTAACCTTTTATATCCATGAGCACACGTGAGTCTCTTATGTGGCTCCACCTCATCCACATAGTATCCATCTCAACAAGAAAAGTGATAAGTAATTTATGCCAACAACAACATGAAAATGAACGTGATGACATTGGTATTTAAACTCACGCGATTGGTGGTGATGCCATTAGTACTAATGGTGGCCATTAACACCTATGGTGGTGTCGTCAACATCACAATAAGTGTTTACATAATTGATGCCAATAATAATATGATAAGTAATAAGTAATTGATGCCAACAATATCAAGAAAAGTGATAAGTACTTGTAATAGATACTTAAAAATTATAAAAGTTACTGAATATGTGGTAGGGACACTAACATGAAAATGTATGTGGTGACATTGGTATCTAAACTTGCACGACTGGTGGTGATGCCATTAGCACCAATAGTGATGTCGTCAACATCTATAGTGGTGTCGTCAGCATCTATTTGTCTTCATTGAAATTTGAGATGGTGGTGTTGTTAGCATCTATTGTAGTATAGACGGCACCTATTGGAGACATAGTTTCCCTCTTCCTCTACTGAAATTTGAATTTGAATGTGAGGGATACATGTGACTCTTCTTTCTCTTAGCTAAAAATAATAATAGTATTTTTAGAATCTAAAAAGTTGATCTAACCTTTTATATCCCTGAACACATGTAACTCTCTTATGTGACTTTACCTCATCAACATGACATTCACCTCAACATATCATATGAGATGGATATAATAGTGGATATAAAATAGAAGACCTCTCTCTTTTTTTTTATTTTTTATAGATATTTGTATATATAGATAATTCATGTTTCGCACAAATATATCCCTAATGTTTACCATATTTGAAGCTAAACAGATGTTTCTATGAAGTTAATTGTTTAATTTCTTAGTTATGCTCCCGACGGATGGAAGCTATCGTCACGGCAAAAGATGCATTCTGCGTCGATTGAAAATCATCATCTAAAGTAAAAAAAATTTCAACTAATATTAGCGACGTTTCTTTATGTAAGTGTCACTGAAGATAATCTTTGGCGTTGGTTAATAAACTGTCCTCTAGTAATCATCACGAATCCCACTTGTGCCGTGACTGCTATTAAGGAGGTTCTTACGAAGGTTGATATCCGATCACAATATAAAAATCAAGAAGAAAAAGAAGAATTTCTTGTTACTAATATCTAGATGTTGTAGGAGCTTGGGATTACGGTGAATGTATGATCGTGGTTATTGAAAGCAGAAATGACATTAATTTAAATATTAAGATATGGGGGAAATTAAGAACATATTTATTCTTTGATTAAATCCATCGAAAATAGCAAATGTCCCGTTGGAGCTCAGTTTTTAGCTAGGAACATAAGTAAGAGATGTTATAACTTAGAATGTGCAAATTTGAAAAACTAAAGGACATTTTGACGATATGGGCTTGGTCTTTCAACTTATTTGATCGATTTAAGTACTTCATTGAGTCGAGGAATGATTCTTCTCAAACATAAGACGTGGGGGTGTATCTTATTAATATTCCTTTTCACCCGACAGGTGTTACGAACGCGTGCCCCAGACGTCTTTTAAGACGTCTGGAAGGTGGCCCAAACGTCGGACCAGACGTCTGGGATCGTTTCCTGACGTCTGGAAATCAGTTATCTTTCGCACGAGAGATTCGTCTGCGCACCTGTGCGCACAGACCTGCGATCCTCTCTCTCTCTCTTTTTCCCTCTCTCCTGCGGCCGCAGGCGCCTCTGCAGCGCCCTCTCTCTCCTCCTCACGTGGCCTTAAAAGGCCACGCGCTCTCTCCCGTCGCCTCCACCCCTTTCCTCTTCTCCTTCCAGTGCGCAAGAGCGAGCGCGAGGGCGGCAGCGACGGCCGCGGCGAGCGTGGGAGGAGGTGCTGCGTGCGAGAGAGGCGCTCAGCCGTGAGGGCGAGCTCGCCGGGGCTGCTAGGGCCGGCCGGCGGGGAGCGCAGCGGGCACGGAACGACGCGGGAGGCCTGCTGCAGTCCGAGCAGCAGGCGCACGAGGTGCGACGAGGCGCGACGTCGCGAGCAGAGGGCGAGTCGCGCCCTGGTTCTGGAAAATTTTCCAGAATCAGACGTCTGTGCTTGTAGACAGATGACGGGAACAACGTCTGGAAGACTGTCCAAACGTCTGAAAGGTGAGTTTTCCGTCTTCTTCTTCCTTTCTGACGACTGACCGTATTGAGTGAGAGAGATGGGTGTGCGCAGGCTCGGTGATTCGCCATCCAACGCGAATCAGACGTCTGGCTGTAGTACCAGACGACGGGAGCGACCTCCAGACGTCCGGGGTGACCATCGGACGTCTGGGAACTAGGCCAGACGTCCCCGCAGGCTTCTGGATGTCTAAGAAACCACGCAGAACAAGGTAATTCTCTGATCCACTTTTTAAGACGTCTGGAAGAAGTTCCAGACGTCTGATTTTGCACAGTTTCGTCGTTTTCGACCTGTTTAGGGCCCGTTCGGGTTCCGTTTTCCGCGTTTCAAGTTGCGTTCTTTTTCGGAATTAAATCATCTACCTGTCTACAGTAGCTATACACTGTTTTGAGACACTCCTTGTGTTTGATCCTTGTGATAGGACCCCGTTCTGTTGCAGTCTCGGGGTCGCGGAGGCACGCGGGATTCCCGATCACGCCCCCATTACTCCCGTCGTACCTGGTAGAGTGGCTTTTAAGTTTTAAGTATAATCTGTTGAATTATGGAACTATAAATAGAACCTAGGACATTGCATGAATCCTAGGAAAGAGAAATAGATTGAATGATAGCTGATGAGAACCTCGTCACAAATCCTAAACTAGCACCATTTAACCCTGATATGCAAGAAAAAGCTCCTACATAACCCTAGAAAGGCTTGGCTCAGAGAGATTCTGAGTTTGCAAAGAAAACAGAAACTAAGGGGTAAAAATGTAATTTCACCAATCCGATCTGAAAACAGGGTAACTCAGGATCCAAACATAGGTCAAAACAACCTAATAAGAAGAAAAGTGGGATGAGATGACTCAATAAGGGCTACAGCAACTCCAAGGAATTAAATGGCATCGTGTAACCCTAAAAACAAATCCACTTAAATACACGAGGTTCGAGGCAGAGAAAAAATCAAATAAATCCTCTAAAATTCATAGAAAAATAATCTCTACGGTTTAAAACCTTCAATTTGGCCTTAGGAACCCATGTTGACCTACATTGAGAACCACGCCCAATTAACAACTTAATTTGGGCTTTTGCGTAAATTGACCGCTCAAACAAGGTTTAATCTAAAAATAAAATTCACCATCAGAATCCTTAGGTCCTAATTAGTCATGTATAAAAACTTGAGCCTAAGAAGAAACCTTCTTGACCAACTTTACACTTTGGTCCTCATATATTTACTTTTTGGCCCTCAACTTTTGAACCCTCACTTTTTGGCCCCTAACTCTCCTTCGTTCTTTGCGTTTAGGTCCCTCCTGCAAAACCTGCACAGCACCATGCTCCGGCGACCTTGCGCGGAGCATGGCGCCGCGCAGGGTGAGGGAGGGACCCTGGCAAGTCAATGGGGGGTTGTAACGACCCGGTTCCCGAGTCCCTACGAGACACAAGAACCGGACCGACTCGACTAATCCCAAGACCCAGTCGTCCAACGAGGAAGTAACCAAAAGACAGTAAAATAAACCACATTCAGCATGAATATAACTAACAGTAAAAAGTACAGCAGTAAGGAAAGAAACTACTACAGTAGGCACCACCACAACAGTAAAACAACATTTATCATATAACAAAAACTGCAGGTAAAGAAGGTACCGCGGAAACAAAACTACTCACTAGAACAGAAACAAAAGAAGGTACAAAACTGTGGCAACTCTACTGGACCCTACTCGGCCCAGCGTCCTCTGCAGCCGCCGACCCTGGCTGCTCAACACCTGGTCCTGAAAAAGGTAACGAGTGTAACACGTCAGCAAAACGCTGAGTAGAGTGGCAAACTAACTAAAGGCAACAGTAGAGTGTACAGTAGCTGTTATGTTCTATTACTTCCTTTATTTACATCTTTCAATTTTTCTCACTATTTCATTTACTTCTCAGATCCTTTACTTGATCTCGAATGTCCTCGTGGGACGATCTTGATTGCAGTCTTTTCCAACAGTAGAAGTAGCACGTGGTGCTCTCCTGGCCGGGAGAGTCCCCCGTGGTGATCCTACCCTCAGTCAACCACCCCAAGGTCACTGACAGACGTAACGGTGACTACGGCACGCGCGATAAACGCACAGGTAGCTAGCCCGTACTGGCACGCGGTCAGTCGTTTCCGTTAACGGGTGCGCCCAAAGCACAGCACGGAACCAGGGCAGAGCCCTCTCAGTAACAGGGGTCCAACCCCTCCACAGTAACCAAACCGGGGCCTTGCCCCTCCACAGTCCGCGCACCCTCGTCTGACTACCCTGGTTTGCCCTAGTGGGCCTAACAAGTCGGTGAAGGAGGCTAGCAGAACCCCGGGGCCCGTGGGGTAGCTAGTACTCTCCTAACACTACTAGCTCTCCTCGGTACTACGTACACGAGGGCCAACAAGTCGGTACAGAGCGGCCAAGCCTAACCCCGGGTCCCTGGGGCGGCTGGCCCCACTCTGCACTAAAACAGGTACAGGTACTTCCCTTGGTACTGCGTACCCAAGAGACAGTACAACTACATCTCAGTTCCATTCCTTTTCTTTCCAGGAGTTCCACTCCTAATTCCCCGTAGGGTTCCAGCCCTTTATCTCAGAACATCATATGTTTCACTTTCCAGATTCACGTTCTCAATTTCCATGATCTCAAACATGTTTCTTTGTTCATAATAGGCAGCTGTTAATTAATTTCACAGGCAGCTTATATATTCCTTTCCATTTTTCCAAGACTGCAGTAATATACATTCCACTAGTTTTTCCATCCTAGGATTCATGCCATATCCTAGGATCTATCATACAATCTAGTTTTCCGGCCCTAGGATTCATGCAACACCTAGGAGCTATCATTCCATACATTTCTCATTCCTAGGGTTCATGCAATGCCCTAGGTTCTAGTTATGGTTCCATACTTTAACAGATTTTATTAATGCTTAAAACCACTCTACCAGGTACAACGGAAGTAGTGGGGGCGTGGTCGGGAATCCCGCGCGCCTCCGCGACTCTCAAGACGGCAACCGAACGAGGTCCTATCACAAGGATCAAACACAAGGAGTGTCTCAAAACAGTGTATAGCTACTGTAGGCGGGTAGAGGAATAAATTCGGAAACGAACGCAACTCGAATCGCGGAAAACGGAGCCCAAACGGGCCCTAAACGGGTCGAGAAAGACAATACTGTGCAAAATCAGACGTCTGGAACTCCTTCCAGACGTCTTAAACGGTGGATCAGAGAATTACCTGTTCGGCGGGGTTCCCCGGACGTCCAGAAGTCTGTGGCGACGTCTCCCCTAGATCCCAGACGTCCGATGGTCTCTCCGGACGTCTGGAGGTCACTCCCGCCGTCTGGTACAACTTCCAGACGTCGGATTCGCAAAGGATGACGAATCCGAACACCTGCGCACAGCCAACCCTCCTCCTTCAGTACGGTCAGTCGACAAAAGAAGAAGGAGAAAGCGGAACTCACCTTTCAGACGTCTGTATGATCACACAGACGTCGCCCTTGCCGTCTGGATATCAGTCCAGACGTCTGATTCTGGAGATTTTTCCAGAATCAGAACCTCGCTCGGCCTCCGCTCGCGACGCCGCCCGCGTCGCACCTCGCGCGTCCGCTGCTCCGCCCGCAGCAGGTCCCTCTTCGCGACGCTCTGCGCCCCCTGCGCCCTCCGCCGGCCGGCCAAGCCGCTCCCGGCGAGCTCGCCCTCACGGCAGAGTCCCGCCCTCGCACGCCGCAGCTCCTCCGCGCCTTCGCTGCGCCGCTGCCGCTGCGCCCTCGCGTCCGCTCGCTCCGCCCGCAGCAGGAGAGGAGGAAGATGGTGGAGACGGGAGGGGAGGCGCGCCCCCTCCCCCTTTTAACGCCGCGCGGAGAGGAGAGAGAGACGCCCGCAGTCGCCTGCAGCCGCAGAGAAGATGCGGATCTCAGGTCTGCGCGCACAGGCGCGCAGACGAATATCCCGTGCGAGTATAACTGTTCGTCAGACGTCTGTAAACTATCCCGGACGTCTGGTCAGACGTCTGGATGTGATCCCAGACGTCTTGACAGACGTCTGGGCCACCTCCCAGACGTCTTAAAAGACGTCTGGGGTACGCGCTCGTTACAATATAACAAACTCAAAGGAAGTTTCGTCCCCGAAACTTGCGCCAACTAGGGTGCGGAAAAAGGATGTCCAAATAACCATAACAAACTCAAAGAGGACCGAAGCCGGTCCGAAAAGACGTACCCGCGAAAAGCTCTGGGTACCGCTCCCGCATTGCCGCCTCAGGCTCCCAGGTAGCCTCCTCGTACCGCTGGCTCCTCCACAAAACCTTTACCAGGGGTACTTGCTTTCGTCTCAACCTGCGGATGGCTCGGTCTAGGATCTGCACTGGCCGCTCGGGGTAGGTCAGGTCGTCGCTCACCTCGACGCTCTCGTGACTCAGTACGTGGCTGGGATCGGCTACGTACTTCCTGAGGTTGGACACGTGGAACACGTCGTGCACACCAGAAAGCTGCGGGGGAAGGGCAAGTCTGTAAGCAACGGGTCCAACCCGCTCCAGGACCTCGAAGGGCCCCACGAACCTCGGCGCGAGCTTCCCTCTCACCCCAAACCGCTGTAAGCCCTTCATGGGCGAAACACGAAGAAAGACGTGGTCCCCAACCTCGAACTGCACCTCTCTGCGTCTGCGATCTGCGTAGCTCTTCTGTCTGCTCCTGACAGTGCGGAGTCGTCTGTGGATCTGTTCAACTACCTCCTGACTCTGCCGGATCAACCTGGGGCCAACCTCCCACTTGGTCCCCACCTCAACCCAACTCAAGGGTGCCGTGCATTTCCGTCCGTACAGAGCCTCGTAGGGAGCCATGCCGATGCTCGAGTGATAACTGTTGTTGTATGCAAACTCTGCCAGGGGCAGGTGTTCCTCCCAAGAGCCCCTCCAGTCTAGTACACAGGCACGCAAAAGATCCTCAAGTGTCTGTATCGTGCGTTCCGACTGTCCGTCCGTCTGGGGGTGGTAAGCCGTGCTAAACCTCAACCTCGTCCCCAAAGCCTGCTGAAACTCAGCCCAAAACTGGGACGTAAAGCGGGTATCCCGGTCGGATACGATCTCCCGCGGAACTCCGTGTAGTCGCACCACATCACGGATGTACCTCTCTGCCAACTGTGCTGGTCCCAAAGTGACTCGGATCGGCAAGAATCGTGCCGTCTTCGTCAACCTATCCACTATTACCCAGACCGCGTCGTGTCCTCGCTGGGTAACAGGTAAACCCACCACCAAGTCCATGGTGATGCTCTCCCACTTCCACTCTGGCACTGGAAGCGGCTGAAGCGGCCCTGCAGGCCTCTGATGCTCGGCTTTCACCTGCTGGCACACTAAGCACTGCTGCACGAACTCACCCACATCCCGCTTCATCCCTCTCCACCAGAACTCGCGTCTCAAGTCATGGTACATTTTCGTGTTTCCGGGATGTATGGTGAATCTGGAACCGTGTGCCTCAGTCAGGAGCTCTCTCAACAGCTCCTCGTCTCTGGGGACGCACAGCCGTCCCCTCAAGCGTAACACCTGGTCTGTGAAAGAGAAGTCCCCTGGGTCCCCTGACAGTACTCTGTCGCGCAAAGACTGCAAGTACGGATCGGCCATCTGTCCCGTGATGATGCGGTCTATCAACTCTGGTCTGGTCTGCCGTGTCACCGTCACTGCCCCACAGTATCCTCGTAACTCTAGAGGTCGCCAACTGCCCACCTCCTCCAAAAGGCTCCAACTCTGTAACTGTAGACTGGCCAAGCGTGCGGGCGCCTTACGGCTCAAGGCGTCAGCCACCACATTGGCCTTTCCCGGGTGGTAGGAGATGCTGCAGTCGTAGTCCTTCAGGAGCTCCAACCAACGTCTCTGTCTCATGTTGAGCTCCTTCTGGTCAAAAAGATATCTGAGGCTCTTGTGATCTGTAAAAATCTCGAAGGTCTCACCGTACAAGTAGTGCCTCCATGTCTTCAGCGCGAAGACAACAGCTGCCAACTCTAGGTCATGGGTAGGGTAGGTATGCTCATGGGGCTTCAGTTGCCGCGAAGCGTAAGCGACCACGTGACCCCTCTGCATGAGCACACCTCCTAACCCCTGCAAGGAAGCATCCGTGTACACGACGAACCCGCCACTACTGTCAGGAATGGTGAGCACGGGAGCCGAGGTCAACCTCTCCTTCAGCTCCAGAAAACACGCCTCACAGGCGTCTGTCCAAGTGAAAGGCACATCCTTCCGAGTCAACTGTGTCATAGGACGTGCAATCTGCGAAAACCCTCTGATGAACCGTCTGTAGTAACCTGCCAGTCCCAGGAAACTGCGAATCTCAGTGACTGAACGCGGTCTCTCCCACCTGAGCACTGCCTCGACCTTGGCGGGATCCACCGCCAGGCCGTCTCCAGAGATCACATTACCCAAAAATGTCACCTCCCTCAACCAGAACTCGCACTTGCTGTATTTGGCGTACAGCCTGCGTCGTCTCAGAGTGTCCAGAACCATCCGCAAGTGCTGTCCGTGCTGCGTCCGATCTCTAGAATAGATGAGTACATCATCTATGAAAACCACCACAAACTGGTCCAAGTACGGTCTGAACACCCGGTTCATCAGGTCCATGAAAGCAGCGGGGGCATTGGTCAGCCCAAACGGCATGACCAAAAACTCGTAGTGTCCGTACCGGGTGCGGAAAGCTGTCTTGGAGACGTCGGTCTCCCTGATCCTCAACTGGTGGTATCCAGACCTCAAGTCGATCTTGGAAAACACCGTGGCACCCCGCAACTGGTCAAACAAATCGTCAATCCTCGGCAGCGGATATCGGTTCTTGATGGTGACCCTATTCAGCTGTCTGTAGTCCACACAAAGGCGTAGGGTCCCATCCTTCTTCTTCACAAACAGTACCGGGGCTCCCCAGGGAGACGCACTGGGCCTCACGAAACCCTTCTCCAAAAGGTCCTGCAACTGAGACTTGAGCTCTCGCAGCTCAAGCGGTGCCATCCTGTATGGCGCGGTGGAGATGGGGTTGGTCCCTGGTACTAGTGAGATCTCAAACTCGATCTCACGCTCGGGCGGTAGTCCTGGTAACTCGTCTGGAAACACGTCGGGGTACTCTCTGACCACCGGGATGCTCTGGAAGTCTGCCACGGGGCTGTGCTCTGCCACCACACAAGCTAAGAAGCCCTCACACCCCTGGCTCAAAAGTCTCGCCGCCCGAAGTGCCGAAATGCACCTGAAACCTCCGTCCACTGGCTGCCCGTGAAACTCGAAGGAAGGCAACTCCGGAATGGAGAAGACAATCTTCCTCTCAAAGCAGTCCACCAATGCGTGGTAAGCGGACAGCCAATCCATCCCCAGGATCACCCCAAAGTCCTCCATCTGTATCATAATCAGGTCAGCTGGCAGGCTGTGTCCCCCGATGCTGACCCCGCAACCCGTGTACACCTCCTCAGCTACAAACAGCTGACCACTCGGACCTCTGATTACGAACGGGTTCTCTAACAATGTATAATCCTGGTCCAAACTAACTGCGAAACTGTCTGCGACAAACGAGTGCGTAGCGCCGGAATCGGAAAGCGTGTAAACGAGTCTGCCAGAAACTGAAACCATACCTGCTACCACGGATCCCGAAGCTCTGGCGTCCCTGTGTGTTAGGGCGTTGATACGCCCCTCAGCTCTAGGTGCGGACGAAGCAGCCACACTCTGCGTCGGACGGGTAGGTGCTGGCCAGTACCCTCCTCGCGACTGCGGTCCTCCTCCTCGCGCCTGGAAACCGCGGCCTCCTGCGCGCCCTCCAGTGCTCTGCGCGGGAAGTATCTGCTGACCTCCTGCCCTAGATGGGCAGTCCCTCCTGACGTGGCCCGGCTGGCCACACTGGTAGCAGAGGGGAACCCGACTCCCGCCCTCAGTGAGTCCCTGCTGTCGGCTAGGCGGGGGTCCGGTGCTGGCGACTGGCCCCTGTCGAGGGCCCCCAAAGGCCACTGATGGCCCTGCACAACGTGACGGCTCTCCTGCGGACGCCACGTGTCTCCGTTCTCGCCGGCCCTGTGAGAAGTCTGGCTGAAAGGGCCTCTTCCGCCCGCCGTCGGTCTCTCGCGCGGACGGGTTGGTCTCCTCGTAAGTCATGGCTGCCTCTACCACCCTCGAAAACGTCGGCAGCTTCAGGGGTTTGACATACCCCCGGATCGCAGGCCGGAGCCCCTCGGTGAACCTCCAAAGGCGCTCCTCCTCAGTGGCTACCGCTGTCGCTGCAAAGCGGGACAGCTCCAAGAAACGCGTGCGGTACGCGCTCACGGTCATCGTCCCTTGGCGGAGAGTGTGGAACTCCCGCCTCCTCTGGTCCTGCCACGTCTGGGGAAAGTACTGCTCGCAGAAGAGGGTGACGAACTGGTCCCACGTCGGCTCGTCCCTCTCCTGTCCCCGGACCGCCCTCCACCACCGGTGTGCCGCACTCTCTAGCTGGTACGTGGCAAAAGCCACGCGGCACTCCACCGGGGGGCGAAGGGTGTCGAAGATCTTCTCCAGCTGCTCAAGCCAGTCCTCTGCCTCGGTCGGGTCCTCATCCCCCTTGAAGGAGGGGGGCTTCAGCTTCCGGAACTGCCCGAAAAGCTCGAAGTGGTGCTGTAGGGGAGGTGCTGGTGCACCTCCAGGCGAAGGTGCCTCGTGTACAGAAGTGTCGGAGGAAGGTGGGGGCGGCAGGGGCCCATCCCCTCCCTCGTGCCCGGCGCCGCGTCCGTCGCGTGGTCCCACAGAGGACTCCCCCTCTGCAACCCCAGGAGGAGGTGCTCGGGGCGGTGGGTGGAGCTCCTCTCGCACAATATCCCGTATCAGTCTGGCGAGGTCCTGGGCCTGGATGCCAGGGAGTGGTGGCTGGTCCACCGAGACGTCAACGACAGCACGTCCACCTCGCCGACCTCGCCCTCGGCCGCGCCCGCGGCCAGTCTCGCCAGTCCCACGACGAGGCATCTCCTGCAAGGAGACGCGAAACAAAACGGAAACGTCAAAACAGACGGTACCTAACAACACTTCTAAGAGCTCATGTCAAGAGATATGTTGTGGTGGCTACTCTAGCTATAAACACGTGAATTGGTTACTTTCCAGTCAGTTGATTCACTTCTCGGGACGACCTTGCTCTGATACCATCTTGTAACGACCCGGTTCCCGAGTCCCTACGAGACACAAGAACCGGACCGACTCGACTAATCCCAAGACCCAGTCGTCCAACGAGGAAGTAACCAAAAGACAGTAAAATAAACCACATTCAGCATGAATATAACTAACAGTAAAAAGTACAGCAGTAAGGAAAGAAACTACTACAGTAGGCACCACCACAACAGTAAAACAACATTTATCATATAACAAAAACTGCAGGTAAAGAAGGTACCGCGGAAACAAAACTACTCACTAGAACAGAAACAAAAGAAGGTACAAAACTGTGGCAACTCTACTGGACCCTACTCGGCCCAGCGTCCTCTGCAGCCGCCGACCCTGGCTGCTCAACACCTGGTCCTGAAAAAGGTAACGAGTGTAACACGTCAGCAAAACGCTGAGTAGAGTGGCAAACTAACTAAAGGCAACAGTAGAGTGTACAGTAGCTGTTATGTTCTATTACTTCCTTTATTTACATCTTTCAATTTTTCTCACTATTTCATTTACTTCTCAGATCCTTTACTTGATCTCGAATGTCCTCGTGGGACGATCTTGATTGCAGTCTTTTCCAACAGTAGAAGTAGCACGTGGTGCTCTCCTGGCCGGGAGAGTCCCCCGTGGTGATCCTACCCTCAGTCAACCACCCCAAGGTCACTGACAGACGTAACGGTGACTACGGCACGCGCGATAAACGCACAGGTAGCTAGCCCGTACTGGCACGCGGTCAGTCGTTTCCGTTAACGGGTGCGCCCAAAGCACAGCACGGAACCAGGGCAGAGCCCTCTCAGTAACAGGGGTCCAACCCCTCCACAGTAACCAAACCGGGGCCTTGCCCCTCCACAGTCCGCGCACCCTCGTCTGACTACCCTGGTTTGCCCTAGTGGGCCTAACAAGTCGGTGAAGGAGGCTAGCAGAACCCCGGGGCCCGTGGGGTAGCTAGTACTCTCCTAACACTACTAGCTCTCCTCGGTACTACGTACACGAGGGCCAACAAGTCGGTACAGAGCGGCCAAGCCTAACCCCGGGTCCCTGGGGCGGCTGGCCCCACTCTGCACTAAAACAGGTACAGGTACTTCCCTTGGTACTGCGTACCCAAGAGACAGTACAACTACATCTCAGTTCCATTCCTTTTCTTTCCAGGAGTTCCACTCCTAATTCCCCGTAGGGTTCCAGCCCTTTATCTCAGAACATCATATGTTTCACTTTCCAGATTCACGTTCTCAATTTCCATGATCTCAAACATGTTTCTTTGTTCATAATAGGCAGCTGTTAATTAATTTCACAGGCAGCTTATATATTCCTTTCCATTTTTCCAAGACTGCAGTAATATACATTCCACTAGTTTTTCCATCCTAGGATTCATGCCATATCCTAGGATCTATCATACAATCTAGTTTTCCGGCCCTAGGATTCATGCAACACCTAGGAGCTATCATTCCATACATTTCTCATTCCTAGGGTTCATGCAATGCCCTAGGTTCTAGTTATGGTTCCATACTTTAACAGATTTTATTAATGCTTAAAACCACTCTACCAGGTACAACGGAAGTAGTGGGGGCGTGGTCGGGAATCCCGCGCGCCTCCGCGACTCTCAAGACGGCAACCGAACGAGGTCCTATCACAAGGATCAAACACAAGGAGTGTCTCAAAACAGTGTATAGCTACTGTAGGCGGGTAGAGGAATAAATTCGGAAACGAACGCAACTCGAATCGCGGAAAACGGAGCCCAAACGGGCCCTAAACGGGTCGAGAAAGACAATACTGTGCAAAATCAGACGTCTGGAACTCCTTCCAGACGTCTTAAACGGTGGATCAGAGAATTACCTGTTCGGCGGGGTTCCCCGGACGTCCAGAAGTCTGTGGCGACGTCTCCCCTAGATCCCAGACGTCCGATGGTCTCTCCGGACGTCTGGAGGTCACTCCCGCCGTCTGGTACAACTTCCAGACGTCGGATTCGCAAAGGATGACGAATCCGAACACCTGCGCACAGCCAACCCTCCTCCTTCAGTACGGTCAGTCGACAAAAGAAGAAGGAGAAAGCGGAACTCACCTTTCAGACGTCTGTATGATCACACAGACGTCGCCCTTGCCGTCTGGATATCAGTCCAGACGTCTGATTCTGGAGATTTTTCCAGAATCAGAACCTCGCTCGGCCTCCGCTCGCGACGCCGCCCGCGTCGCACCTCGCGCGTCCGCTGCTCCGCCCGCAGCAGGTCCCTCTTCGCGACGCTCTGCGCCCCCTGCGCCCTCCGCCGGCCGGCCAAGCCGCTCCCGGCGAGCTCGCCCTCACGGCAGAGTCCCGCCCTCGCACGCCGCAGCTCCTCCGCGCCTTCGCTGCGCCGCTGCCGCTGCGCCCTCGCGTCCGCTCGCTCCGCCCGCAGCAGGAGAGGAGGAAGATGGTGGAGACGGGAGGGGAGGCGCGCCCCCTCCCCCTTTTAACGCCGCGCGGAGAGGAGAGAGAGACGCCCGCAGTCGCCTGCAGCCGCAGAGAAGATGCGGATCTCAGGTCTGCGCGCACAGGCGCGCAGACGAATATCCCGTGCGAGTATAACTGTTCGTCAGACGTCTGTAAACTATCCCGGACGTCTGGTCAGACGTCTGGATGTGATCCCAGACGTCTTGACAGACGTCTGGGCCACCTCCCAGACGTCTTAAAAGACGTCTGGGGTACGCGCTCGTTACAGGGGTGCCCTGCGTCGTCAGCCACCGCAGGGACACCCCCCTGTGCGCTGTACCCACCCATACCGGCCGTGCGAACGCACGGACGGTATGGGTATCCTCTCTCCGGCGTCCTCCGGCGAGGGAGACACGTCGTCTCCCTCCGCCCTCCTCTCTGTTTCGGCCCCTATAAATACCCCCGTCGCTCCGCCGTTCTTCTCAGCTCGGATCTGACGGAGATACACCCTCAATTCCTCCCTTCCCACTCTGACAGACGCCCCCTTGCTCCGGCAGCCCCTCCTCCTCCTCCTCGTCGCCCTGCCGCATTACCAGCAGCAGGGTTACCTTCCCTCGATCTTTCCGCGCCACGCCGCACCCAGCTGGCGCCTCTCCGGCCCTCTCCTCGCCGCCGCCCCTTCCTCTGGGCAATTTCTTCTCCGGCGACAGTCGATACGACTATCGCCTGCGCCAACCCCTCCTCGTCCAGCTTAGCAGGTAGAACTTCTCCTCTTCCTCCCCTCTTTCTTTTCCATACTAAAAACCCTTACTGTCGCCACCGATTCCCCACCGATCACCCTCACCTTCTCCACCTCCGGCTAAGCTCCGGCGAACCGCTCCCATCGCTCCAGCACCCCACACGGCTCGCCGACCTGTGCATAACCTCCGCCTTCTCACCCTGATCCTCTTCCGCCCTTCCACTTCCCACCAAACGCCCTCTGCAGACCCACCGAACACACTCACTTCTTCGCCCGCAGTTTGACCTAGGGCGACCCGTTTGCTCCACCACACTCCCTGCAGACCCTCCGACCACCTTCGACGTGCCACGGCGAAGGTCTCCCGCCTGTCTGATTAGGCCGAGAGGCCGTTTTACTGTGAGAAGGTCACCTGCTCGCCGCCGCCATTGACGAGTGAAGAAGCTCCGCCTACCTGCTGCTCCAGGCACGCCACGCCCAGATCAGGCTCCTAGGCTGCGTGGGGTGACTTCGTGAAGTGCCAGGCTGCAGCTGAGGCGAAGCACTCGCGCGAAGTTCGGCTGCCACTGCTTCCTCTGCGCAGGCGCCCAAATTGGGGGTGGGACATTTAGTCCCACCTCGGAAGATTGTGAGCGCCCGTGCGGAGATAAATTGAAAAAGTGACATAACCTGTTCGCCTCAGTTCACGGGGTGAGGTCCCCTTCACCCGCCCGATTACCCGGTCTCGTCCGCGCTCACGCCTCGCGGACCTGGCCCGACCTGCACTCCTCGCCCACTACCGCACGCCGGTGGGCCTGGACCCGGGCGCGACCCGCGTACCCGATTACCCGGTTGCTCTGGGAGAGCTGTCCTAAGAGCGAATTCTGAGAGAGAGAGACGCGGGGGGGGGGGGGGGGTAGAGTAGGTTTTGCCCTCTGATGCTGAACTCTTGAGCGTGCAGGGACAGGTGAAGAAGAAGAAGAAGAAGGACTGCGGAAGAAGAAGAAGAACTGAGGCGACACTGTAGCATCCGCGGGTTAAGTCGTCTGATTGGAAAATCAGACGACGTCCTGAAGACAAGCGAAGAAACAGAAAGCAGAAGAAGAAGAGAAGCAAGAAGCAGGAAGAAAAGAAGAAGAAGAGCACGGGAGGAAGATCTGAAGCAAGAAAAGAAGAAACAAAGAAAATAAAAAGAAGAAAAAGACAGGATCGTCCAAACCAAGAAATAGAGGAAGCAAGAAAAGAAGAAGAAGAAGAACAGGAAGAACAAAAGCTAAAGAGAAGAGAAGACAAAGAGGAAGAAAGAAGAAAAGAAGAAGAAGCCAAACTTTCATCTCTCTCTCTCTCTTTATTTTTTGTAATAGAACATGTATATCTCTAGAATACGACTTGCTCCTTGAGTTCGACCTCGGGAGAATTGTTATTTCCGAGTAAAAAATATATTTGAAATGATGGCAATAACTAGCTATACTACAATGTTATAACAAAACCTAGTCATAGTTGTCGCCGACCGTTTCAATAGCTCCTAGGTGTTGCATGAATCCTAGGACTGGAAAACTAGATTGTATGATAGATCCTAGGATATGGCATAAATCCTAGGATGGGAAAACTAGTGGAATGTATGAATACTACAGTCTTAGAAAAACGGAAAGGGATTTAAAGCTACCTGTATTTTGAATTAACAGCTGCCTGTTATAAATAAACGTGATTGAGAACATGGATTGTAAGAACGTGAAACTGGAAAGTAAAACCTGGATGTTTTGAGTTAAGGAGCTGGAACCCTACGGGGAAGTAGGAGTGGAACTCCTGGAAAGAGAAAGGAATGGAACTGAGAAAGAAAGTTGTAGTTGTGTACTGTCTCTTGGGTACGTAGTACCAAGGGAAGTACCTGTACCTGTTTAGTGCAGAATGGGGCCAGCCACCCCAGGGACCCGGGGTTAGGACCGGCCGCTCTGTACCGACTTGCTGGCCCTCGTGTACGTAGTACCGAGGAGAGCTACTAGTGTTAGGAGGGCACTAGCTACCCCACGGGCCCCGGGGTTCTGCTAGCCTCCTACACCGACTTGTTAGGCCCACTGGGACAAACCAGGGTAGTCAGGCGAGGGTGCACGAACTGTGGAGGGGCAAGGCCCCTTTTTGGTTACTGTAGAGGGGTTGGACCCCTGTTACTGAGAGGGCTCTGCCCTGGACTGGTTCCGTGCTGTGCTTTGGGCTCACCCGTTAACGGAAACGACTGACCGCGTGCCAGTGCGGGTTAGCTACCCGTGCATTTATAGCGCGTGCCGTAGTCACCGTTACGTCTGTCCGTCACCTTGGGGTGGTTGACTGAGGGTAGGATCACCACGGGGGACTCTCCCGGCCAGGAGAGCACCACGTGCTACTTCTACTTTTTGGAAAAGACTGCAATCAAGATCGTTCCCACGAGGAACATTCGAGATCAAGTAAAAGATCTGAGAAATAATTGAAATAGTGAGACAATTGAAAGATGTAAATAAAGAAAGTAATAGAACATAACAGTTACTGTACACTCTACTGTTGTCTTTAGTTTTAGTTGCCACTCTACTCAGCGTTTTGCTGACGTGTTACACTCGTTACCCTTTCAGGACCAGGTGTTGAGCAGCTAGGGTCAGCGGCTGCAGAGGACGCTGGGCCGAGTAGGGTCCAGTAGAGTTACCACTTTCTCTTGTACCTCTTTTGTTCCGTTATAGTGAGTAGTTCTTGTTTCCGCTGTACTTTTCTTTACTTGCAGTTCATATTATTTGATGAATGTTGTTCTACTGTTGTGGTGGTATATACTGTAGTGGTTTCTTTCCTTACTGCTGTATTTTCTTACTGTTAGTTATATTCATGTTGAATGTGGTTTATTTTACTGCTCTTTTGGTTACTTCCTCGTTGGACGACTAGGTTTTAGTATTAGTCGAGTCGGTCCGATCCTCGTGTCTCGTAGGGACTCGAGAATCAGATTGTTACAATAGGTGTGTTGATATTTGATATATTTGTGATACTTAGCTACAAATAGCATATTATCTATGTAGTATACAACCACCAAAGAAATATAATTACCGGAGAGGAACAATTGTTTAGTTACATAATAGTACTAGTGAACAAACCATCATATTTCCTTATAATTTAGCGTCGTTGCTAAAAGATCCAAGTTGAATACTGGGCTATATAAGCATTAATTGTGAACTAAATAATAGAGAACACAAACGCACGCGTGCATATATATATATATATCGATTAGTATTAGTAAATAGATATAATTAAATAATAATAAGTTATGTGACCATCATCTTAGGCTTATGATTTAAAGTGATCAAATAAGTTTAATAATTTTATATGGATAAAAATGTAACAGGATAGTGTGATTATATTTTCTAATGTACAGAGACTTTAGTTGTGAATTGTGATTTCTTGATCAGTAAAGTTGTAATTCACCGAACAATTAGCCACACTAATTGTTGATTATTAGGGTAGTCATAGTCCTCAAGAGTCCTAAGTGTGTATTTTTCTCCTTGGTTAACCCCATCGTGACCTGGTGAGAAGGAGAGAAGAAGGGAGACGGCTAAAAGGAGAAGAGGTTGTCCTTCTTCTCAAAGCATAGGTGAGATCTCTCCTGACAAATCACAAGAAACTCTTAGAAGAATCATACTACAACCCTTTTTCTCTCTGTTGACAATGAAACTAGGTAATATTATTCTCTACGAGTTTTGTATTCTGATCCAAGTATAAGATGATAAACCTTACTTTCATCTTGATATATTTATCATGTTTATTTACCAATGGATATATCCTTTGTTTAAATGTTTTGTTTAGATAACCTGCATCTACTTTACCCGTAATCTATATAAAACAATTAAAGTCTTTCATATTCTCAGAAATCGCAAATTCATCTCGTAATTGCAAGCCATACTAATACTATTTAGATGGGTATCGGTACTTCGGCATCACAATTTTGGACCATAACGTATACTGTAACTTGCTAGTACCGGTATTCTTCATGAGTACTGGTACATGCAAGTTATAGATTAGCTTCAAGTCGTCCTAAGTCTAAAATCGGGACATACATGTATCGGTACTTATCATGAGTACTAATACTGATCACGAGTATCGGTAATCATCATGAGTATTGGTACATATGAGTTCCAGGTCAGGTTCTGGACTTGAAGTCACTAAAACCTGTAGCATACAAGTACCAATACAGGTCATTAGTACTGGTACTAGTAGGCCACAGGTGATATATCCAGTACTCAACAAGTAGCGGTACTTTTCATAAGTACGATACTAGTTGAGATCAATTCTTTCTTGGAGTGATACCAGTACTCACTAAGTATCGATATTCAACATGAATATCGATATATAGTGAGTGCTAGATGGGTACTTATCTGGATATGAGTTCTAAACTATACCTTATGAGTACCAATACTTAGCATCAGTAATGATACTTGTTTGGATATAGAACCCATAACTATGACCTATAGATATCGGTACTGATTCACCAGTACCAATACTCAGTATATATAATATCAATATTGGTATATCAGTATCGATACCCATTAAATATGAAGTTCAGTTGAGATAAATTATGGTACATGTCCATCCTAAATTAGAGGAAATTAATTACAATTAAACCCCTAACATTTAAAGAATCCCAACAAGTATACATGTCATGCACCATTACCATCAATTTTAGTATGAAACTTATGACCGTCAGGGCAGGGATACAGATAAATGAATAATAAAAAATAAGTCATGTAATTAAATCCTTTGTATGAATTACTTACAGCAAGATAATGGCTCCCTCAATATTGGCACACGAGATGTACTCCATTTTGCGATGCATTTCACCATTGGTCGCCCTTGAAAGTTACCTCAAGAAAAACATACCTAATATTAATCTTGTCATTCTTAATCTTTGATTTCTGTAAAAATTGTAACGCCGTTGTGAAGATAATTACGTTATGGTGGAGAGATAATTGGCTATGAGCTCATGTACAGTGGGAATACCAGAAATGGCAGAGGCCGCCCACAAGGGTAGAATTAGTTTTAGGTTATTACAAAATTGCCACACAATTATCTGATGCCTAACGGCCGTCACATCCAATTGCAATTCTCCAAAGACAACTTGACGAAGAAAAGTAAAAAATGGAAAAGAAAGGTGGCATTGTAAGCTGGGATGGTGCCCATCTGCCAACTCGTTACCTTACACCATCCCCTCTATCCACACAAGGGATCGATGATTCGATAGCTGTGCATTTTACTTCTGCTCACCAATCTCTTCATGTTTCGAACTGAAAAAAGGGGTCGACGAAAGTAAATAAATGTATTTTGTACCGTATTTTACAATATACGGATGAAAGTGGTTACTTCAACCAACGTATTTTAAGTTTTTATAGTTAAACATTATTTTGTAAGTGAAAAATCAATTCTTATAAATAAAAAATCATATTTCAAGTGTAAAATTATTTTTCACCGATAAAAGTTAAAATATACTGGTATACTTTAATTTTTAAATAGGATATTTTGATTCTCAATCGAGAAAAAATAATTTTTAATTGATATATTTTGATCGATTTGATTTTTAATTAATTGATATTAGTTTTTAATTGATTGATTCTCGATAGTATACGGTAAAATATATTATAAAATATATTTCAATACTTTGCATCTATCCATTTTTGTGCGTGTGATTGATACATAGATGCCGCCCATGTTCATCTTTGTCATAGATAGGGGTGGGAGAAAAGGGAAAGGGAAGACCAAACCAAAGAAGGTCGGGAAGTTTGCTTCGTTTGTGCATGTGATACAGAGGGAAAGGAGAGGGAATTGGATGCGATTGTGAGCCGCTAAGATTTATGGGCACGTTGCCTTTCTTTAAATGTTGATGAATTGCTCTTGTCAGGAGAGAGAGAGAGAGAGAGATGGGGGATGTCTACACCCGAAAGAAAAAGGGAAGAAGGGAGGATGGTGATGATTGGGAGAGGAGTACAGGGGGGGATGATTGTTCCCTGGTGGAAGTTTGGAGGAGTGATGGCCCAAGTTTCACGAGAATGGTAGGGGTGGGCGATTAATCTGTTTGGGTGAGTTTAGATTGCTTGATTTGAGTTGTATTGGATTTGGATTGATAAAATAATCACTTATAATCTAATCAAATTAGATTAGATTTGATTCTGATTAGGTCGAGTTTGGATCGGTTTAGGTTGAGTGGTTAAACCTAAATAATGTACACGTTTATTATCAAAGGAGAACCTTTTTTTTTTTTGATAAGATGTTTTGCAACATAATAGGAAGTAAATACTTTATCCATCTTATAAAAAATCAAATGTCATCTATAATTACAATACGAAAGATCCTAAAAAAAGATATCAATATTATTTACAAATTAATTCACTTGTACATTTAGGTTTAGATCGAGTGGGTAGGTGTGACCAATGGATCACCTGATTCAGTAGTTCGTGTTGCATATGTTTGATCCATCAATCAACTAAAAATTCATATAAATTTTATGATTTAGATCCTGTCATAATCTAAATAATCCAAATCAAATGATTTATTTTTAACAGTTTGGACGAGTTATTTGAGTTGAGCCAGATAACACACATCCTTAGTTAGCAATGTGAAAGCAAATGTGGTACCCAAGATGATGATTAGGAGGATGGATCCATGGCACTTTAGAAGAAAAGTAAATGACTGAGAATATAGCAGGAAGGATCCTTTTAACAAATGGAAGTAAGATTTGATGGGATGCATGACCTTGTTCCAAGTACAAACTCAATTCCTATCAAGAAGGATTGATCTTAGCAACTCATGGGTTGTATTGGGCATAAACTAATAAACTATGCCCAAAACACCTTAAGTATATGTTGAAAAATGTTGATTCTAGTATATTATCACCCAGCTTCACTTTGATGTGATACTATTGAGAATACTACACTGTCCCAATTTTAGATTCAAGCATGTATGGGGATTATCTTAGTAACATATTTCAAATGGTGGTGATAGCTTCATCTTTTCTATGTCTCGTTCTACCGATTAAAAGGAACTTGAGTTTGGCTCAATCCAATGACTCCATTCCCTTGGGCGCTTGTTGAGGAAATATCTTCATTTGTGTACTCATCATTCAGATTAGATACGTGGAATCAGATAATTATATGAATGAAACAAAATAACTTAGAAATTCATAGTAAAGAGATTCTTAATATACCAATTCAAGATGTGAGTCTAATTGAAGAAAGGGAGAAGAAAAGGGGCCTCGATAACTACGATTGGACTCGGGGCTAGTTAGACCTAATCAAAAACTCAAAATAGTTAACTCATGGGAAAGGTAATCTTATAACCTACATCTAACTTCGATAATATTTCATAAGGATTATTTTGGTGGTCATTACATTAAATTTCTTTGTGAAGTTTCAAGTGCGGGCCCAAATATGTGGGAGGAAAGCTGATCCTGAGAACTCGACCCCTAGATTCAACATTATCTGTTTTGCAATGTCTTGTGCTTTAAGCCCTTAATGGGCCCAGCAATAGAAGGTCCAACAACAAGCTGTGGGCTCAAGTAGTGGGCCTCCACTGGCTGTACCATTCTAGCTATTATTGATACTTAATTCACAAGCATTGTTGACATCTCGATATATCAATTTTTTTCTTTCACTTCTTGTAGGGATTATCCAAAATAGGGAACGGTTCCCTTGAAGTTCTCTTTTTCTTGCTACTCCCACTTACCTAAGGACTAAGGAGGAAATATTTGAAGAAGGGACACTACCCCTTTCTCCCTACGTGCAATTGGAACATTTGATACAAGGGTTTCGAGACGAAGACATCGACCATATAGATGATCCATAGACTTGCCAATGCTAGTATCTTTTTCATCGGCTTCACTCTCTTTACCACTCCATCATTATCATTGATGTATGATTCACCAACTTTCTAGTAGTAATCGTGGACATCTGTGGATTGTCTGCAAACTTATGCTCACCTCTAAATCCTTTTTTAATCTCATCTAACACGATGAATCCATTGATTGGAGGTAGGTATTGCTCTTTCCTTTAATCCTTCTCCCCATAAACCTCCATCTCTCTCCTTCAATGCTCTTTGTCCCCTTCATCCATTTTGTCTTGTTTCAATTCCTTTTTGGACTTGCTCTTTCTTATTTATTTTTTCTCTTAACGTTACTCTCTCTTTCTTATTCCTCTTGCTCTCTTTTGTTCAATTGATTGCTTGTTTTCGCTCTTCAATATCTCTTCTAGGATGTACATGTTGCTTATTTTCTCTTTCCATTAAAATCCCATGTTTCGGTTAGAGATCTATTGTTTGCCTTGGTGTTACACCCGATGAAATTGAGGGTGGAAAGTGATGCTCTTATCATTTAGTCCCCATTTTGCCAACTTACAAGTGTGTTAGTTTTTCTTGGGATTTTTAAATATACACTCCTAGGAATACTTTGGCATCATGTATATACCCCTTGGAAAATCACATACATATAGCACTATAGACTCAACCCATTACCGCCATATCCCCGTGTAGGAATGATTCCACTAAACTCAACAGAAGTTGATCTAAGAAATAACTTTATCTTCATCTGCCATGTTTTTTTCCTCATCTCTCAACCCCCTGCTCACAACCTCCTTACTCTACCTAGTCCCCTTCCTCCTCCTCGCACTCCTCCCCTTCTCCATGATCTCCATTCATAACCTCCACCTCATTTCAATGATGCTATTGAAATACATCGCCGCCATTAGATTTTTGACCAGTTGAAAAGGAGACAAGGTGAGGGAGAGGGTGAGACGAAGGTAGTGTAAGCTAGAGAAGGAGAGGAGGGCAACGGTGATGGTGGAGAGGCTAACAATGTGGAGGAAACAAGGGTGACAATGAGGGAGAGGAGGGAGGCAGAGCAAGTTGGGGGCGGGGGGGAGGGGGGGCAGGTACTCAAGGTATAGTTGAGGAGGAGGAAAAGGCATTAAACAATTACTTCTAGAAGCACAATTGAAAGCCCTAGCAAGGGCAAAAGGCTGAGGGCATGTAGAAGATGTAGGCCTTTGTGAAGGAAAATGTGGCAAGAGTGGAAGCAAGCTCAATGGTGATTGGGGTTTGGTTTGAGACGATTGAGAAGGGAAAGAGAGGAAGGGAAGGGGAAGGAGAGGATGAGATAAAATATAAAGAGAGATAAAGTTTCTCAAATTTTTAGTCCACCTTCATTTAAGTTTAACAAATACTTATACACAAAACCATACAGCGTGAGCAAGTTTGCAAAGATACATAGATATATATGATCTTCTAAGGGGCATGTATGTAAATATCTAAAGATTTCAGGAGCGTATATGTAAAAAATACATTGCTTCCTATTGCTTTTCAACAAATAGACGAACGAGACATCGGAATTTCAACATGGGATCTTCATTTCAAAGGATCCCATCTTTTATCACTTGTTTTCCATGCATTTGGATCTCATGAACAAGGAACATATTAGATTTCTAGATAAATAGAAGGGAAGAAAACTATCTGTTGGTGTATAAGCTCTATCCATGTATCTACAAGGAGCTTATTGGATTGATAGGGATGTAGAAATGCCCACTGGCTTTAGCTATAGGTTACTGGACCTCTCCTAGATCAACTCTTTGGGAGGTGATGAGAGCCTCATCATGAACCTTAACTAGCACAATTTAATCTAAATAAGTGTGAAGAAGCTCCTACAAAACCTAAAGAGAGGCTTAACTCAGAGAATTCTGAGTTAAAGAACAAGACAAATTATAAGGTGTAAAACTGTAATTTTACCAATGCAGTGCGCAAATAGGGTAATTAAGGGTCTAAACACAGGTCAAATGAGCTTAATAAGGAGGAAAGTAGGATGCTCTGATCTGAAAAGGGTTATAGCAACTTCTAGGAATTAAATGACATTCTATAACCCTAAAACAAACCCACTTTAATTTACGAGGTTTGAGGCAGGATAAAAATCAACTAAACCCTCTAAAATTCATGGAAAAATATTCCCTAGGGTTTAGAAGCTTCAATTTGGCCTTTGCAACCTATTTTGACCTAAAATGAGAACCATGCACAATTTATGACCTAATTTGGGTTTTTGTGCAAATTGACCGATCAAACATGGTCCAAACTAAAATCAAATTTCACCATTAAAATCCTTAGGTTCAAATTAGGCTGGTATAAAAATTTGGGCTTAAGAAAAGACCATCTTGACCGACTTTACAAATTAGTCCTCTTAATTTACTTTTTGACCCTTATCTTTTGAAACCCTTGCGATTGGCCCCTATCTTTCTCGTCGTTCTTTGTAGAACGGTCCCCCCTGCCATTTCTGAGCAGCGCCATACCTCCAACGACCTTGCGCGGAGGTTGGCGCCGCGCAGGGCATGGCGCCCGCTCTTAGGAACGAACGAGAGGTTCCCTGCGTCGTCCTCTGTCGCAGGGACCCTCCCCTGACCTCTGCAACGGGCCATGCCTCTCATGTGAACGCACGAAAGGCATGGGTGTCCATTTTCGGCCATCTCCGGCTAGCACAGCACGTCGCTCCCTCGGTCCCCGCTCCTCGCCAATGCCTTTATAAGGAGCGGTAGGGTCTGCCGTCTCCTTCAAGCTACTTCTGGCGGAGAAAAACCCTCAATTTCGTCTCTCCCCTCTCCGATCAGAGTGCCCTAGCTTCCGGCGACTTCTCCTCCTCCTCCTCGTCGCTCTGCAGCCATACCTGCAGCAGAGCCCACTCTGCCCCGTCTTCCCATGCCAGGCCGCACCAGCTGGCATCCTCAGATCTCCTCCTCGTCGCCAATAACCCCCTCCTGGGCACCTTCATCCCCAGCTCCGGCAGGCACGAGCCGGACGCCTTCCTCTCCCTCTTCGTCAACTAAGTAAATAGGAACCTTCCCCTTACCCTCCTCTCTCTTTTCCCTTATTCAATTAGCATTTCAGACCCCTCGACTGCCACTACCACCCCCATCTGCTTCACCTCCGGTCGCCATCTCCGGTGAGGTCGCTCCACCTCCATAGGCCACCTCACCCCTCGCTGACAAGCTCAGAAGCTCCCCCTCACTCCACTCAAGCGTTTCCTCCACTCCATTCACCGCCCTTCACCGCCCTTCACCTCCCGACCACCCCCCGAACACACCCACTTCCGCACACACAGTCTGCCCTAGGCACACGGCCACAGGCGCTCTCGCGCCTCGCCGACCCTCGCACTACCTTCACCACACTCTGGTGAAGCTCCCTGCGTTGTTTGATGTGGCCGTGAGGCTGTCTTCGTGATTTCAGGTCTTCGCCTCCTCGCCGCCATTGACGAGCTGCTGAAGCTTCTTCGCAGGCAGGTCAAGGACTCCTCCAGCCCAGGTGTGAACTCCAGGCAATGTGGGGTGCTTCCGCGAGTGTGCCCAGGCTCCCAATTGGGGTCGGAAGCCTTCGTTACTGCCCCAATTTCCAGCACCTTCTCATCTGCAGGCGCTCAGAGCAGAGGTGGGACTTTAGTCCCACCTCGTAAGTGTGTGGCCTCACGCCCACACTTAAATTGATTTTGTGATATTAGCTGTTTGCCTTCGATACACAGGGGTCAGGTCCCTCACCCACGCACGCAGCGCGCCACGCGCTCGCACCCGCCCTCGCCCGCGCTCAAGCCCCGCGGGCCTAGGCCGAACCTGACTACCCGACCAAGCACTCCTCGCCCACCACCGCATGCCGGTGGGGCTGGTCCCGGGCACGTTACCCGACCCGTATACCCGCGAATGCTCTGGGAGCGAACCTTTGAGAGAGAAATAGAGAGAGAGAGACGTGGGAGGGGTAGGGGTAGGTTTTGCACTGATAGTTGTGTGTGCGCGCAGGGAAGAAGGAAAAAGAAGGAAGAAGAAGAGAGGAGGAGGAGCGGCTGAAGACTTAGCCGCACTAAGTAGCTGCTGAAGAAGAAAGGAAGGAGAGGAGCTGAAGGAAAAGAAGAGCCGCACTATAGCAACCGCACAGTTAAGCCGTCTGAGCACCGAGTCAGACGTCGGAAGGTCAGCGGCCAGAGCAGAAGAAAGCAAAGAAAAAGAAGAAGAAGACAAGAAGAAGAAAAGAAAGAAAGAAGAAAAAGAGAAGAAAATCAGAGAGGAAGAAAAGAGAAAGACTTAGCAGCTGAAGAAGAAAAGAGAAGGCAGAAGCCTCTGCAGTCGCAAGGAAGAAAAGAAAGAAAGAAGAAAAAGAGAAGAAAATCAGAGAAGAAAAGAAGAGAGAAGAGGGTCGGCTAAAGAAGAAGCCAATCACTCTTTCTCTCTCTCTCTCTTAATTTTTTGTAAAACCTTATATTGTAAATTTATAGGCTTCTAGAATTATAGTTGCTCCCTAAGTTCGACCTCGGGAAACTTGTCATTCCGAGTAATAAATTATATTAAACTGGTAATTGC
Source organism: Thalassia testudinum (assembly GCA_037157565.1). Taxonomy (NCBI): domain Eukaryota; kingdom Viridiplantae; phylum Streptophyta; class Magnoliopsida; order Alismatales; family Hydrocharitaceae; genus Thalassia; species Thalassia testudinum. Next base: position 45,388,658 of record JAZHRO010000030.1, read on the forward strand.
TTTGTTATATACCACAACGACTATAATAACCATACAGACAAAAGCAAGAACCAGGAGGTCCATTAAGTTAGCTAGTCCAAATTTTGACTTGTCGAGCTTGGTTTCTTTTGGTGGTGGATTAGTATCAACAATTCGAATATGATTCAATCAAAGTCACAACTCACTGTGCTTGTAGATTTCTTTCTCAAAGTCCCAATTGATGGTCGTTATATATGTTGAGTGAAAACTAATAACCTAATGCAATGTAGAGGACAAAGCCCGATCTATGGCGACAGCATACGACGATTGAAGTTACTACATCAATGGCAGAGTAATCAAAGATTAATTGGATATTCAAGTTAGAGGGTTAGTGTGATTTTTCACATGATTACGAAATTCGCTAAGGTGGTGTTTGGCAAGGGGAATGGATTTGTGGAATATGTAGAGAAATATGGAAGGAGTGGATTGAAATGATGGAATAAGTGAGTTAATCCGTTTAGGAGTTTTGGTAGGTTAAAATTATGTCATGGAGAAGGTAGAATAACTCTACCCTATGTTAGGTCTCCTTAAATGCAGTGTAAGTGATAAGTGGGTTAAGTGGGTCAAACAAGAGTTAAGTTCACTTGACCCTCTTAACCTCTCATGTACGATATTATGGAGGAGAGTAGTTCAGGATTAGTCTGGTGTTTAAATTAAAAATATTTAATTGACATGGGCATATTAATAAATACAAAGAGAAAATCATTAGATGCATTTTAATAAGAAAGATTCATACTCGCATATTAGGGTTTGAACTTCTCTACGTTTCGTGAGAGGGTCTAGCTCCATCCTTAATGTAAACGTGATGTGTGCAGTAAGTTGGACCGATTCCTTTAAGATCTGTTATTGACCACCCAATTGCCAATTTATGATTCACTAAGGCCTTTATTAATTTAGCTTCTCAACTCTTAGTCAAAGTGGAAAACGTAAAATATGATCAAGTCTTAGGAATGCATATTTAAGATTAGTTGGTAAGAGTTTCAATTCTAATTGAGGTGGGCTTTGAATTGACAGTATCAGAGATTCGGTGTGGGTTTCAAATAATTTCTCAACTCAATAAGTACAGGGTGGTCTCTAGGTGGGTGGGGAATTCAGCAAGTTATTCACTTGTTTGAGGTGAGGACGTTCTTCCAAAGATTCATGTTGAGATTGGGTCAATTAAGTCTCTAAAGGATCTTTTGTAAGGTGAATATGTGCGTGTTCCTCCAAGATTTCTTCTACTTGACTAATCTCTTCAATCAAATAACAATCATCCTCTCTTTGGAAATTCATTGATGCCTTAAAGATATTAATATTCATCTTCTAGTTTCCAAAGGCAATATGGATATCTCTGGACTCACGAGCAATGTTGGCCTTGGTAGAAGCTAAGAATGGCCTTCTTAAGATAATCGGAGCTTGACTAATTTGTTTAGGAATTTTCATATCCAAAACAATGAAGTTCATAGGAAAGTAGAAATCCTTAACCCAAACAATCACATCTTCCAACACCCCATGCAGGTTTTTGACAGATTGATTGGCTAGTTGGAGTATAGCAGGAGTCAATTTGAGCTTCCCAAATCCAAATTGTATACAAATAGGTGTTGGTAAGAGGTTAATTGAGACTCCTAAGTCCAACAAGGCCTTATCAAAGGCTTGATCACCAATGATACAAGAAATCAGAGGGAATAAGATAAATAACAGGAAATAGAATTACATCTTTTAAATAAACCATTTAGCTTACGTTATTTCCCTGTTAACTTCCAACCAAAAGTTAGCAGGCCTATGGGGCTACTCTAGTTGATGTCGTGGTCTCTTACTTAGAGGTAGTGCTACTTTTGTAGTTTGTCATTTTTACCATACCTCTTCTTTTCATTGAGTGACGTGTTTCCCTTTTGTATGGGTGTCATTCCAGCTCATATTGCACTTCACTTTACTTATTCCTTTGCACTATTGTTCTCTTCATGCTCTAGCTTATCTATGGAAATGAAAAATTTTAATTACTTAACTTTTTGCACTAGTATTGGCTAGTTATCAGCCGTATACTTTTTGTTTGGTAGCGATGTGACGATCCCAGATAGGTCTAAATGTTCTGACTCGATTCCTCGGGCCTAGGTCGTTACAATGTGTGATTGGCCATTAACTACCTATGAATAGTACCTATCAATTCTTGCATTTTATTTATTGCTTATTATACTGTGACTAATGATGTCATTGCAAGATGTTCATAAGATTACCTTGCCTTCATGCCATGATAGCTATAATGAAAGTTTTCATTATCTCCTTTTCACTTGAGGGTGAAGCTGATTTACATTTAGATGAAGTTGATTTGGTTGGCTAGATACATATCTAGGCAACCCTTGTAAAAGTGTATGCATGACATGGATGGTTGCGTTGTAGCAACCTCATGCAGCACAAATATGAGGGGCTTTAAAATATAACCATTCAAAGTAGTTAATTCTCGCCCAATGATGGTTTTCATTTATCTTTCGAGCAAACTAAGCCTAACACATGACAAATACCACCCAAGCTTAATACTTTAGTTCAGGTAGGCAAGCAGTCAATTGATCAAATTAAACATGCTTTCCTTTTCTTTTTTTTTCATAAATACTTGTCATGCTAATGTGTTCTTATTTTACTTTGAAGATTATTCAACCTACTGACAAAACATCCAAGTAAGTATTTTACATGGGATTGGAATTAGGTATGGAGACTCTTTACAATGATTTAAGCTTTACACTACTTACACTTGTATTCAATGCCTAAAATGTTTCATTGGTTTGAAAAGTTGGTATTCTTAAGTGCTTAATAGATCATAAGTGTGAGTTGGATGACTTTTGTTTCAAAGGGAATCCATGCAATTGAGGTCTATATAGGGTTTGATTCATTTCAATTGGTTCCTTTTGTTAATTTTACCAAAACTTCATGTGAGGTTGGAGGGGATATAGGTGTGCTTAGTAGGTTGTGTTGTTTTAAGTGTGGTCTTCATGATGCAATTGGTATTGATTTGGAACTTACCCTTATTATGCACTTATGATTACGAGACTCGTCCATCTATCAACTACATACCCTATTTAGATATGGCTGCAACAAGAGATAGCTACTCTTACCTTTTCCTCTTATGGTTTAGCCTCTTCTGGTTGTCTTACTTTTGTCCTCCCATGGAGGAGTTCTTATTATAATGCTACAACTTGTTTCTTCTTTATTTCTAAAGATGTATTAAAGAATGAAATCAATAGTTGCAATTTAAGTGAAGTCGAGATTGTATGCAACAAATTCCATTACGTTACCTACAAGTACTACTTGAATGTAGAACTTTGAATTAGAGTAATCACATTATAACGATTCAAACTTCCAAGTCTTCAAGGATATGTGTCCGGAACATACACTTCTCTTTATCTACTTTATTCTTGATTTACATCTTTCGATATTTGGATATGTGCTCATGTTGACTTCAATTTTTTCAGGCTAAGCTAATCTTTGATATAGCACAAGTTACTATAATCGATTGGATGAAGCTGTAGGTTGGTGTGAAGGAAATGAGCTGAGATTGTTCAACATGAATGGGATTACAATTAAACTTGATTAATGCTTATTTGGTGGTAATCTTGAATCTACAGAGGTGAAGTGCACTTTCATTGTGATAAAGCCTAATCTAGTGCAAAAAATGATTGTGACTTGTGTTGCAATTTAAATTGGAAGATGTGTTGCAATCAACTCTTCCTTGGATGATTGAAAGCCTCTTAAAGCTTCATTCAGAGATCTACTGTGATTTTGCCTTTGAATTGTTGGATTCAAAGATCTTGTTTGAAGATTGGCTGCAAATATACATGGAGGACTTCTGTTTGATGTTTGATTCTAGTCTTGTCTTGGTGTTATGCATGGTGAATCAACCTTATTATGCTTCAATCCAATCATTGCAAATGAGTAAAGGGAACCTTGTATAAAATTTCCTTCCAATGTCATTCTATTGTATGGCCGATGTCATTGCTTACTCCATATTTCAAGGTTAATACAAATTCATGTTTGATATTACATTAACTTATCATGGATTAATTTTCTTCTTCACATCATACCGATTTGGAAATTTTGCGAGAGGGGATTTCAAGTTTTAGGTGGTGTGAGTTTAGACCATGCCGATGTATTCCAGAGACAGAATGAACTCAAAATGAAAATATGTCATGTTAGGTTGGTTGTATTGAAATTAGGTCTCATGAAGCAAACTTAATCCCATCGAAATACTTAACCAAACATTTAAGCTAACATAATAATTTTACATAACAAAGATAATCCACCTTGAAGATATTTAAGTTAGTTAATTGTAATAACTTGGACCTTAGCAATTTGAATATTCCTTACTAAATTAAGAATTTACGTAATTATTAACAAGGGATCCATTATAGGAAATTTTCATGTCATTTCGTTACTCACACAATTTAATTATTCCTTGAAATACAGGCATATATTTACTTGCCCAATTTGATCATTTGTTTTATTCATTTATTATTAGGGTTATATGGGTAATATAAGTATCACTTATTACATAAGATAAACTAATTAATCCAACAAGCAAAATTGTCATTGCCTTTTGTTTTACTAACTATAACCATCAAAATTACTACTTATTTCATCATTTTATTCCATTAACTACACACTTCAAGTAAAATGACTTTATCTTATTCCTGAACAAGATGTCAAAAATTACTAAACATCAAAATCTATTTATTTCTCCATTCTGTTCTACTCACTTCATATTTCTTTATTTATTCCACGAATCTACTCTTCTTACTAAATAGGGCTAACCCATACCCTCCCCTCCCTATCGATGGGCAAATGACCATGCTCTCATTATCCACATCCTCTCTTGTTGCCCTCACTAGGGTGGAAGCATTTGGCCTGACACGACCAAATCCGACTCGAACTCGTTAAGACTTGAATTTTTTTTCTCAGCCAAAAGTCTAAAAATTTCAATCATTCAAGACTCAAACCCAACTTAAGACGCATCTTTTTGGGCACAGGTTGTGGTCGGGTTGGGTCAAAAAATTAATTTTTTATATATATATTTTTAAATGGAAGTGACTTGAGTGTTTTTTTTTTTTTTAAAAAAAGTTTAATTTTTCTTTTTAAAAAATTTACAAGAGCTCATCTAAATGTACTTTGATTTTTTACAATAAAAATTATATTTAAAACTAATATAAACTTTCTTTTATTATAATCCTTTACACTTTTACGAGTTAATTATTTTTTATTACTCATTTTCTTATGCTTCATAAAAAAATAACAATCCTATGTATCATGAATAATTAATAAATACATGATTGTAAACGATAGAAAGATAATTTAAAAGTAAATAATTTTTGGATCATAGGATCTAGTTCGGATTTTTAACGAATCATAATCGGACTCGATCCAAATTTAAATGATTCTTAGAACGAAGGCTCAGGTCCAACCCACAGAAAATTTAAGTTCAAAGTAAGTCTAAATTTTTTAGGCGGAGTTACGGATTGGACTCCACCGTATAGCCCCCACCTCCTGACCATATACACCCAATCCCCCAAGCCCCTCCTTCCCTTATCCATCTCCATCTCCCCCTTATCATCTTCCTATAGTGCCCTTTCCCCACATCCCCTCCCCACTCCACCACCACCACCACCACGACCCCAATGGCATCCTCCTCCCCCCACGCCCTCCTCTCCCTCCTCCCCTCTCCCCTCCACCACCCCCCACTCAAAACCCTAAAGCTCACCCCTTTGCCCTCTTCGCCCTCCCGCCGCCTCCGCCACCACCGCCCGGTGGCCTGCGCCTCCGCCACCGCCGCCGCCGCCACGCCCAAGGTCGAGCAGCTCGCCACGGACATCGAGTCCCTCACCCTCCTCGAGGCCCGCTCCCTCGTCGACCTCCTCCAGGACCGCCTCGGCGTCTCCGCCGCCGCCTTCGCCCCCGCCGCGGCCGTCGCCGCCGCGCCCGGCGCCGCCGCCGAGGCCGCCCCGGCCGTGGAGGAGAAGACGGAATTCGACGTGGTGATCGAGGAGGTCCCCTCGAGCTCGAGGATCGCCACCATCAAGGTGGTGAGGGCCATCACCAGCCTCGCCCTCAAGGAGGCCAAGGAACTCATCGAGAACCTCCCCAAGAAGTTCAGGGAAGGGGTCTCCAAGGAGGAGGCCGAGTCCTTCAAGAAGCAGCTCGAGGAGAGCGGCGCCAAGGTCTCCATTGTCTGAGCTCCAGAGCGGGGTGAGGAACAAAGAAAAAAAAAAAAAGGGTGACTCCTTTGCCTACTTTGAGGTCCAATTTCGTTCCTTCCGGCTTGTTTGGTACAATAATTTGGTGGAAAGTTGCCACCTTTATGTCTCATCTTTACCATTCCCTGAGATTTGCTTGCGACCCATTTCGCTAATTTTGAAATTTCGTAGCTCTGGGTTTGTTTGTGTGCCATTTTGGGATATGTGGGGTGGACGAAAGGTGCCTCTTTTATCTCACTCACATCCTCCTCTGAGATTTGCTTGCGACCCATATTACCAATTTCGTAGCTCTGGGCTTGTTGGCGTGCCATTCTGGTGGATGGGATGCCTGGGGTTGAGATTTCTCTGCTGCGCTCTTCTCTAAGGTTTGCTTGCGACTATGGTCATCAATTTTGTAACTTCAGATTTGTTGGTGCGTTGTTTTGGTGGATGGGATGGTGAAGGAAAGGTGCCTCCTTTATCTTCTCCCTACTGTCTTCTTAGATTTTTGCTTGCAACCATCATCGCCAATTATACGGTTTTTTTTGTTTGTTAGTATGCAATTTTGGTAGATGGGTTGTCTCCACGTTGCATTTGCTAGGATAGAGATATGTGAAGTGTGAATTGTTGGAATTTTGGTGATGTGTGTTTTAAGGAAGCCTGATTATGGTTTTTCTTTTCAATTTTTTTTAAACTTTAGTTATCTGCTAAGATGGTACTTCTATGTCCCATTAGTTCTCCTCGACTTGTAGAATTTGTTGATATTGATTATGTAGTTGGATAGGAAGTTAGGAACATCTTGTAAGGAATGTTGAATAGGTGGAGTTTAATGGTGGAAGGAGGTATGTGACTAATAGAGTTTTGACAAAGCATGGATTTTTTTTCTTTCTTTTTCATTCTTTCTTTTTCTTAAAGAGAGACAAAGTGCGATTATGGTTTGCCCTTGACTCTTTGTTACTTCATTTTCTGCAAAGACGATGCTTTTTTGTCCTTTTCGTGTAGTTAGTAAATAGGTGGAATTCTAAGATGGTAGTAAGGATCAAGGTTCAAAATATCAATTTTGACATCGTGCCGATGAAATTTTAAATGTGTATTTTGTGGGCATGCCGAGGGCATATCGTGGAGATATCCGTTTTTCAATGGGCATGCCGATAAGTATGCCGATGGCACATCGTGGAAATGTCGAGGGCATACCGACAAAAATGACAGAAGTAATCAAAAAAATCAGCAGCAGCCTCGACATGGCCATCGATTTTGCTGGCATGTCGACCATGCCGACGGCATGCCGACAATATCCCTACATTTCGACAACTTTACCATGTTGGCATGGACTTTTCCCAAAAATGACCTTGCTGATGGCATTTAAATCACTGGAAAGGATGTCAATGTGTCTAAGATAGCAACTGTTATTTGGATAAGTTGATGTTGAGGAAGTTTGATTATTGTATTTGGTTGATTACTGCGAGACCACTTTTTGATACTAATTTTTCTCCTTGACTCAGTAGAATTCTGTGATATTCAGAAGTTAGAGGCGTACACATTTGGCCTGGGAATTGTTGAATGGACCGCAATGAATTTTCTTGGATGTTTTTGTTTTCATTTAAATTTAGGGCATCAAAGATATAGAATGGACACCATAGTGGCCAGGCAGAATTTTGGTGATTAGTGAACGGCAACTCTGCAATTGAGCATTTTTCATTTTCGAATATAAGTAGTAACCGAGTGATCTATGATAATTTTCAAAGTTTTTCTGGCAAAGGAAATAATACCACAAATTTATGCTGCATTCCTTGAGCTTGGTGTAATCTGGATTTTGCAGCATGGGAGATCCATGAATGGAATTGGAAGTTCCCTCAACTTAGATGACACTCTGGGATTGCTTGATTGGTGAATTGCAAATGGTGGAATATCTGTGTTTTTTGGCATTGAAAAGATCTTAGATGCTTACTAGTTTCTGGCAGACCTTTTCTTACCCCTAAACAAAGGAGATGATACATTGCAAGGCTTTTCAGTAAATACATAGCTAAAAGGATAACCTCCTGATGTTTAATTTAGGACTGAAGTTCTTAGCAGTCGCATGTGCTCTTACTACCCTAGGATGAAGTCACTGGATAGGCTTTTGTGATCTAAGAATTTTTATAATCTTCCAGCTGTCCCAAGACTAGTGTGTCCGATGTGAAGTTATTCTTGAATTGCCTTGTCAGTTTAGTTTGCTATTTCTACATAGTGAAATTCCATATTGGTTGCCGTGCTCTCTGCTAAAAATTCTAAATCAGAGTCAAAGGATCTTCCTATTTTATCCTTCATGTCTCTGTGGAACTAGGATTCTCAGCAATCCACTAACCCATTTTCTAGTGGTCAGACTTGACTTTAATATTCAGTTTCACTTAAGCTTGCAGCAGTCTGCACTCGTAGTTGATTATCATCTATATTGTTGTAACAAGGTGGCCCTTTATCTCTGTAATACTGACACCTTCTTTTCTGTGTTTTGTTGTAGGCACCATGAAGTATGGTTCAATGAGTTCCAAACACTCACATTCATGTTTGGAGATGTAAGCAGCGAAATCTGCTTTCCTTTTTCTCAACAGAGTTCCATAGATGTAGACCACTTTCTTTTGGCATTCCAATTTTAGCTCGGGAGTTGTGGTGGTATCCTCAATTTGCTGTAATAACATGGATGTTTTTATGAGATTACAAAGTTGGACAGATCTGGAGGGGACTTCTCTTCCCACTTTATTCGTGTGCCAGTCAGCAGGATAACACATCAAACAACCTTGTCCAGACTTGCCTCCTTTTTTAGACAAGTTCCCTATTTCTTTGGCAATCATTTTCCACTGATTTCTTAGTAAAATGGCGGGTTCTCACCCTGCAATACTGTTTGTTTAGAGGGATTAAAACCCTTACTCTATGTGGATAAACAGCTTTATTGCCTAAAACATTCATTCCGATATTTTGCTTCCATGTTCGGAATAAACTCATTCCACTTTTGAGGTAAAATAAGTTTAACCCTTTTAAATATACATACTATAGTATATATTAACGTGATTACTCTATAGTGTGATTCCAAATATAGATACTATAGTGTTACCACATGTTTTCACTTAAAACCAGATATACTAAACTAAACCAAACGTAATCCTTTCTAAATGTCATCAATAAGAGTTATCATTTATTAACGTGATTACAACTTATAACCACATAAAAAAGTGGCTTCTCTTCAAATCAAAAAAAAAAAAAAAAAAGGGAAAAAAAGAAGAAGAAGAAAAGGTGGCTTATTCGTTAATAATTCCTTATTTCTTGGGGGCTGTCTTACGTGTGGGGTTGGTAAGCCTGGGTCTGTGATGTACATGGAAAGAAGGTATATCCTTGTTTTGTGTTTGCAAAGATGGGGCTTAAGCGGGGGTAGATATCCCATCCGTGTGGGTCAAGAGGGGATAACATTGTTTTTGTTTATGGTTGAGATGCCATATCAAGCTGTAGGAACGAGGGTAAAGCTATTCTCCTACGAATTTGAGATTAAATCGAAATTCAGGCATATTGAATAGCGTTGTGCACAAGTTGGTTTGAATTGGGCCTAACCTTATGAATGGACCCACAGGCTGGGAGTTTTCTAACATAATAGAATCTATCATGGTATTTGACCCCATTCAACCCAATCTATAGAAACTCTCTGGGGTATTTGAGTTGGCTTGAAGACTAATTAAATTAAATGAAATTCCCATTCAATTGCACGAATTTCTGAAATCATGTCCATAGCTACAATTATGTTGAACTAAATAAACAATGGAAAAACAGGTAGAAGATGGTTTAAGGAATTGGAAGCAAATCTATGAAAAGGACCTGGGATCCTTTAATATAACTTGTCAACATTTATTAGATTAGAGCATATGAGGTATGAATACGGTGATTATTAACCGAATACAAATTCCGTGGGGGTGACATGTCTAAAGAAACATTTGAGGAATTTCAGGATGGGAAGGTCAGAAGGGCATTGCATCATGGGGAGCTTGGAGTATTCTGGATATTGTGCATCAGATATATTGTAAGTTAATCTGGATCACAAAGTGGAGTTAGGCACAGTGAATTGATTGAAATGGCATCTACCTCAACACACCTAAGCTCCTAACACCAACAATTGAGATCCTAATGAGTCAGATTAGGCCCAGTTTGGGGTTGTTGAACCCAACAAACATGCACTCCTAATATCATAGACAAACCAGAAATGATGTTTAGGGTAGGCAATAACCATTAAGCATATATACATTGTAAGCAGATTGTAACCTCCTTTAAAAAAAAGTTCAAACCCTATTATAAATCAGTATAGATGTTGTTGATAATTCAAAGGAGAAAAATAGCATCTCAAGCAAGAATCCATACACTTAGGGCTAGTTTAGTTTGATGAATAGATTTTGGAGGAATTATACATGAAATTAACCTTTTGAGGAATAAGTGGAGGGATAAGTAACTTTTGGTGTTTGAGTTTGATGTTGAAGTTGAAGAGGAATAAATTATAATTTTTCTTTGTTTGGAAGAATTGGAGCATTTGATTCGAAGAATGAAAATGAGGAATATGTGGAAAAGTGATATATTATTTGAAAAATTTTGTAGTAATAATTATTTCATTGGATAAAATTACCCTTGAATTAAATTGTACTTTGTGTGGATCCATAAAAAAGAGTTGATATAAAGGCATCGGAATAAATGTGAAAAATAACTCCTATTTCACCCCTGACGTGAAATAAAGAAGAGCCACATAACTTTTCAAAAGTCAGATTTTTTTTTCACCGACCTTTCAAGGCCCGAATAAAGAATTAGATTGGCAATTCTCCGAATCAAATATAACCTCAAGGACCTATTTGATTCCCAAGGCAGTTCGGACCCAACCTGTTTAAGATACAGTTTAGCATTATCTATGTTGCATCTAACCTGCCCCAATCCTTTTGACACCCCTGTATATACATATAGTGGCAATAGGTACATTTATATAAATATCGAAAGAGAGCGCTGATGGCATCTGTGCTTTTTTTGAGAAAGATAATAATTGAATGTTGGTCTTTTGCATGGATGATCTACATCTTCAATGGTAGATTAATTTGGTACGATACTCCTCGATATTGTTATTCATTTTTGAAGTTTTAAATTAAATATTTTATAAAGATAACAATTTGGTAATTTGACATCGAATAAGACGAGGATCTTAAATGATAGTAAACTTAAATAAACATGATCCTTTCACCACGTGTGAACAATCGTATACATATAGCCCATAATGTTTACGTACATGCATACATCCCCTAAACCGAATTGACATCCATGTCTGATTTTGAGGTACTGTTCTACGAGGGGAGTTTGGAAGGTGGAGCGATCCAAAGAATAGGGGCTTACATTAGGGTCAATTAATAATTTCTGCAACTATCAAGACTAATATTTAAATGAGTGCCCAGGCCATGGAACAATTTGTATTACATCACGTGACAAATGTACAATTGTTAGGGTTATATCAAGAGACCAAATGAGTAAAGCTTACATCAAAATAGAGATGCTAAACATGGAATAACTTTATCATGGCATAACCTAGACAACCTCTTATTTAGGATCTTTCACATGTTTTGCTCTTGCAATCATTCGGTCATGCAAATACTCCTAAATTTTTACTAATTATTTAAATGGGCAATGATACATGTATAAAGAAGTATACATACTTTTGTACACCTCACTCACATCCCACATGACGACATACAGTCACATGACATATCATGGGTCATGTGCCTCCCTCTCTAATAGAGGAGAGGGGTATACAAAAATACACACACTTTTATATACACCTAACAATTTTCTAATTTTAGATACCCCTGACAGTTACCCTAGTTTAGAGACTTTCCCTCATGTGAACATGCACTTACCCAGAAACCACTTTCCACCCTCTTTGCCCCCAATTGTGTCATGAACCCCCATTCCCCTCATTTCCTCATGAATGCCGCAACGAATCCCCATAAATTGTGGCCCATTCGAGCCCAGAAGGTTCCAAAACTCCACCTTTCTTCCAAGTTCTATTTTTTTTTGCTGATTTGATTCAGTGGATTTGAGTCTTGCACAATTTCTTAGATGACATCTACTATTTGAATCGAAAAAGTTAAACTCCAGGAACAAAAATATCATTTTACACTTTATCTCATCAATAAAATCCCATACAACAAACTTTCACATTCAGGTTCCAGGTTATCCTTCTACATTCCAAATAATCACACATTTCTAACTTCTAAACAAAAATACAGGATAACTCTTAAGTAAAAAAGTGATCTCACAAAATCTATCACCTGACCCAAACTAGGCCCAAGGATGTCCCTTTTGGGAGAGTAACAATGGATCCCAATAATTGAAGGACAAAACAAAGCAGCTACCAGTAACGTCACTAACACAAGATTCCATTTAGCAGACGAGGACCAGATAATCGACTTTAAGACATTCAGGCCATTCTGAACAATTTTCAGAGCTAAAAACAAAAGGCTTCTATGAGGAAGAAAAAAAAGGGACAAAAAACAAAAAAGCACTTGAGCACAGCAATGTAAATAGTGACCTGTAATGCTAATTGACATTTTCATGAATCAGTGCAATTAGAAAGATATAACAACCTTTTTCAGTTGGTAGTGCACGAGAGAGTACAACAGTATTTTTTAAGCATTTTTGGATGACTCCTTCCATGCAGAGTCACCACATTTGTTGCTACTTGCACATGTACCAAAGGAACTTCATCAATACCATACATGTGTTAAGTATGAAACGTTCTAACTGCTGATAATACTACTACATTTTCATGCACTTCAAGCATAATTCAGATTCTTTACTCACATGGCACTTGCTGCTATGAATTCCTTAGAAGAAATAAGATCTTTACCTATCATGTACCTCTAACTACAGCAACTATATAGCACGGTGGATGAAGTGTTTGAATATTTCGTAGGCCATGAGGGGAATAGCCAAATTACCTTTCATTTTGTTGGCCTTCCTTTAGGTCAACTAATGCGAACGAAAGAACTCAACATGAAGTCAACTTGGTGGGGTGATTGATAAAGAGTAGATTCTCCAACTGAGTTAACTTGGTGGCTTTGCTCTCAATCCTTCTGCCAAGGGACAATGAAAGATCATATTGTTGGAATATTAGATGAACTAATATGTGTAAAGAATATGTGGAGTGGGCACAGATGTATCATTTAAGATATGAAAACGTATGTGTAGAGACTTGTGGGTCATTTGCTTTTCTTTGATGGGTAGAATTGCAAATGATCAAATACAAATTAATGGTGATTAATTTGTATTACGGGATAGTTATGATCCCCATTCCTTAACACAAGAAATTGGTGCTTTCATTTTTGGTACACATCCCCATCGTGAATGAGAGTGGAAGAGGAGACAAGGGTTTTACGTCCACCATCAGAAGGATTGCTACTGGTGGGATTGATACTCCTCACTACTGGTCGTGTTAAGGTTTGGAAGATCTAGCTACTATCATCATTAATTTTCCATGCTTATTAATTGAGGTATAATTGCCAACCTTTATCCATTTATTAATCATTTATTAATATAGAAATATTATCAGTGATGCCTCATAGATTATAGGGTCACTAATAGATTAGGTTAGATGCATGTTCAATCAACTACAGAAAACCTAGAAATCGCACTGTAACCGCTTTGGGTACCAGTATTGTCCATTTGTATCAGTACACGTAATGTACAGGACTTAAAACTGTATTTATGAGATACCGATACTTAACTTAGGTACCGGTACTATGTGGATACAAGTTCAGCTCGTAGCATGATACTGTATGCTACAAATGCCGTTACTGTTCATCAATACCGGTACATGTTGAGTACAGTTCATGATTTGAGAAGTTAGGATTTTATCCAGTACACCATATGTACCGGTACTAATCTCTAGTATCGGTACACTATGTGAACTGGTTTATTACCCCAGGTTATCAAAGACTTTGCCAGTACTCAATGAGTACCGGTATTTGTTGGGATCAATTTTTGCCCTTAAAGGTTTCCAGTACCCTTCGGGTACCAGTCTCATGTTGAGTACCGATACACCTCGAGTACTAATGAGTATCCATTACCACTTAGGTACCGGTACTCAGCTTGAGTACCGGTACTTGTTTGGATATACTTCATCTTTACTTGGGTTAGCCACATTTACATCATATAGTTATTAATGGGTTAATTGCACATACAACCCAACAAGTGGTATCAGAGCCAAGTTTGGCTAAAATTAATGGCTAGCCTAAGATCATATTCAGTCTGTTTAATGTATGATAATTGAATCACAATTGTTATATATACATGTTGTAGTAATTTTAGCTGAGACAACATTCTACCAAACTGGGTTCTCTTGTTGAAGCTAATTAAGTACACTTGTAATAAGGGTTGAGTATAGGCAATGATGGATGCTTCTACTAGCCCAAAGGAAAGTAGAGTTTACCAGAATTGATTATACTCTTGTGATAAGATATGTGTGTGGTGGTTATTAGGTTTTGTTGTGTAACCATTGTATCAGCCCAAAGGAAGGTTAATGGTTGACATGACACTTAATCACCAACATGATATTATCACACCAAGATACCACTTGTTAACCCTTTGTCCAAAGATGAAGCTGTTAAATGAAGTGCTCAATGTCTTGTAATGGGGATCTTGATTGTCATTCAATTTATTTTGCATCCTTTTGTTAATGTGAGTATGAATGTTAATGTCATTATAAATTGATTATGTTTCAAATCTCATACCTACCAACATTACCTAGACAATTAATTCAATTCCAATGCTTACTGCTCTAATTTTAAATCATGGCGAGAGAATTTATTGATAGTTCTCAGAGTCATGGATATAGACCTTGCGATAAGGGTAGACTCTCCCACCATTACAGAACTAGTACTGTTGATCAAAAAAGAGAGAAAGAAAGGTGGGAGAGGTCAAATCGCATGTGTATGATGATAATGAAAAGAGCCATTCCTAAAGCATTCAGGGATACTATGTCTGAAGCTAAAGAATTCCTTGCTGAAATTGAGAAAAGGTTTGCCAAGAACGAAAAGGTTGAGACTGATACGCTCTTGACAAATGTTATCTCAATGAGGTAAGGGTAATATCAGAGAGTACATTATGGAGATGTCTCACCTTGCTTCTAAACTTGAAGCACTTAAACTTGACCTTTCTAAGGACTTGATAGTGCATCTGGTGTAAATCTCGATTCCACCCTCATTTAACCAGTTCAAGGTAAGCTACAATTGTCAGAAAGAGACTTGGTCTCTAAATGAGCTTATCTCACAATACGTTCAAGAGGAAGAGAGGATGAAACAAGACAAGACAGAAAGTGCTCATATTGCCACTACCTCTAAGGGCAAGGGAAAAGGAAAGTAAAGGACTCAGGAAGCTGCAGGTAGAGCTCCTAACAAGAGGCAACAAACCAAGACTAGAGAATCCACCAACTCAGGTTGCTTCTTTTGCAGGGCTGAAGGGCATAAAAATATCTGTACCAACTATCACGCATGACGTACAAAGAGAGGTACATTTCTTAGTTTGGTTTATACAAAAGTTAACTTGGTTCCAGTGCCAAGACACACTTGGTGGACAGATTCAACAGCCACAACTCACATCAGTGTGTCTTTGCAAGGTTACCTGAGCTACTAAAAACCAAGTGATGCTAAAAAGTTCATCTATGTTGGGGATGGAAAGGCAGTTGAAGTCGAAGCCATAGGACAGTTTAGGGTACTTTTGAAGACTGGATTTTATTTGAATTTAGATGAAACTTTTGTTGTACCATCTTTTAGGAGAAATTTAATTTATGTTTATGCTTTGGACAAATGTGGCTATACTTGTTCATTTGGAGATCGAAAAGTTTGTTTATATCCAAATTTGAATTTGATTGGTTCTGATTTTCTATCTAGTTTTGATAATCTTTATTGTCTTGATACTATGGCTTCTTATAACGAGTCTTCCCTTTTATGTGCACGTGGTGTAAAAAGGAAATTGATAGATGAAAATTCAATTTCTTTATGGCACAAGAGATTGGGTCATATCTCCAGAAGAAGAATTGAAATACTTGTGTCAAACAGTATTTTGGATCCCTTAGATTTCACTGATTTCGATCTATGTGTAAATTGTGTTAAGGGAAAACAAACCAACATAAGGAGATTTAAAGCCAATAGGTCTTTAGACATCTTAGAAGTGATTCATATAGATATCTGTGGGCCATTTTCTACGCTTGTGTGGAATGGTCAAAAGTATTTTATCACGTTCATAGACGATCATTCAAGATATGGCTTCATTTATCCCATAAATGAAAAGGCACAGTCACTAGACATGTTCAAGAATTATAAAGTTGAAGTTGAAAATCAACTTGACAAAAGGATTAAATCCATGAGATCTAACCATGGTGGTAAATACTACAGCAAATACGACGGATCAGGTGAACAACATCCAAGACCTTTTGCTAGACACTTGGAGGAATATGATATCGTCCCTCAATACACTATGCTAGGTTCACCCACTATGAATGATGTAGCTGAGAGACGAAACATGATACTTAAAGATATGGTAAGAAGTATGATTAGTCATAGTACCTTGCCTGAATCTCTCTATGGAGAAGCACTTAGGACTGCAACTTATATCCTTAACAGAGTACCAACTAAGGCAACTGATAAAACCCCACATGAACTTTGGACTTGTCGAAAACCAAGTCTAAAGCATTTGCATGTTTGGGGTTGTCCAGCTGAAACTAGGCCTTACCTTATAGGCCAAATGAAAAGAAGTTGGACTCTAAGACTGTCAATTGTTACTTCATTGGTTATTATGAAAGATTAAGGGGTACAAGTTTTATGATCCCACGAATAAAGTAATTTTTGAGTATGTGAATGCAAAGTTTTTTAAGAATGCTAAGCTGATTACAAGATGAAAGATTTTATCTTTGAAGAGGAATATGTTGATATTCCCATTGGTGTTGTTGGAATTGATAAGGAATTAAATTTAAACAATTCTAATGACACCATCGCTGAAGATAACGTTGAGGATACACCTATTCAAGAACAAGCTCAAATTTCTCAGGAACTTGTGCCATTAAGGAGATACACTAAAGAGAAAAGAAGTGTAATATCAAGTGATTTTATTGTATTTATTTAAGAACATGAGGTTGACATTGGGATGATGGAAGATGATCCAATTAACTTCCACCACGCAATGCAAAGTCCAATCTCTCAAAAGTGGGTTAATGCGATGAATGAGGTAATCAAGTCAATGAAAGACAATAATATATGGGATCTTCTCCCATTACCTGATGAAATGAAACCCATTGGTTGTAAATGAATTTTTAAAATCAAATGGGATTCAAAAGGTAATGTGGAAAGATATAAGGCACGTTTTGTCGCTAAGAGTTTTACCCAAAAAGAGGACATTGACTATAAAAAAACCTTCTCAGTTTCCTCAAAAGACTCTTTCCGCATCATAATGGCATTAGTGGTGCATTTTGATCTTGAGTTACATCAGATGGATGTAAAGACTGCATTCCTTAATGGTGACATTAAGGAAACCATTTATATGGCTCAGCCCAAACATTTTGTTACAGGTGATCCAAAACGCATGGTGTGCAAAATCAAAAAATCCATCTATGGGCTCAAACAAGCCTCAAGATAGTGGTATTTTAAATTTCATCAAGTAATCATCATTCTTGACATTTTCTCAGTTTATCACAAAAGAGCTATATTGAAAAGGTACTCAAACAGTATGGCATGCAGGACTGGAGACCATTAGATATCGTTGTAGATAAAGGAGACATTTAATCTCACTAAGTGCCCACGGAATGAATTTGAGAAACGGGAAATGCAAACAGTTCCTTATGCATATACCATTGGAAGTATTATGTATGCCAAGTCTGTACACGACCAAACTTAGCATACATTTCAGGTATGTTGGATAGGTACTTGAGCAATCCGGGAAGAGACCATTGAAAAGCAGCCAAAAGGATCTTGAGATATTTACAAAAGGCAAACGATTACATGCTCACATTTTGGAGATCAGAGCGACTTGAAATCATTGGTTACACCGACTCCGACTTTGTATGATGCCATGACAGTCGAAAATCTACTACAAGCTATGTCTTCCTACTTGTTGGAGGTGTTATTTCTTGGAAGAGTGCAAAATAGTCCTTAATTGCCTCTTCTACAATGGCAGCAGAATTCATAGCATATTACAAGGCATTCAACGATGAGAATTGGCTGCGGAATTTTGTCACAGGACTACGTGTGGTTAATGTCATTGAAAGGCCATTAAAGTTATTTTGTGACAATAAATCCGTAGTTCCTTTAAAAGTCAAAAGAAAATTCTATCGAGCTGCGGAAAGACCAACATGTTGTACGGTTCTGAATGCTAGGCTATAAACTATAGGCATGTACAAAAGATGTCTGTGGCAGAAATGAAGATATTAAGATGAACGTGTGATCATACAAGAAAGGACCGTATGTCAAATGAGATTATTAGAAAAAATATTAGGGTGGTACCGATAGAGGATAAAATGAGAGAGGCACGTCTAAGGTGATTTGGACATTTACAAAGAAGGCTACTAGATGCTCCAGTTAGGGGATGCAAGAAGTTAGAGGTTGAACCCGCTAAGAGGGGGCGAGGAAGATCAAACAAGTATTGGAAGGAAATTATTAAGTATGACCTCAATTACTTTAATTTTAAGTCCTGAAATGGCTGAAAATCGATCTGTGTGTAGGTAAAGAATCGATATAGTCGACCCCACTTAGTGTAGGAAAAGACTTGGTTGTTGTTGTTGTTGAAATCCGCAATTCTTTATTCCAATAACCGGAGCGCTTTCAAGTCAAAGCATATAGAGATCAAGTTCCTGGTTGTTAAGGAAAGCCTACAGAGTGGACTTTTATCTATAGAGCATATCAGTACAAACTTTATGGTAGCAGATCCATTTACTAAGGGACTGCCACCCAAAATGTTCCTTAAACACAGCTCATATGGGTGTAATGTCTATTAATGAAATTCTATTTTGGTGGAAGTTTGTAATCCTTGTTGCATCATTGTAATAGACATTTCAGTTTTCAGTTTATGGCATTGTACAATTTTCTTGTAAGCTTTATACAGTTTTTGCAGAATTAATAAAGCTTTCAGATGTTATGTTCACTCTGTCTTTGTTTTTTGGTTATGGTTTGATCTCACTTAAGTGAACCAGTTGGGAAAAGACACGTTGTGATCACATTACATGAGATTCCCATGCTACACATCCATGTCATTTTCTAGTTATTAAATGCATTTAACATTTGTGACCTTTGTTGGTTTAGTTATAGAATGATGACGAAAGCCACTCTAGTTTTATGTTTGGTGTGGTTGATAGACTAGAATGGATATGATACAATTAAAGTTTTGACAGCAAGGTAGAGCTCAATTCGAAAATATATAATTATAAGTGACACACATAATCCAAGTGGGAGATTATTGGAACAGTAGATGGACTAATATGTGTAAATAATTATATATTAAAGCTGTCAAATTTAATTGGCCTACATTAAAAGTAATCAAATAAGTTTCTAATATGAAGTGGGCACAGATGTATCATTTAAGATATGGAAACGTATGTGTAGAGCTTGTGGGTCATTTGCTTTTCTACGATGGGCAGAATTGCAAATGACCAAATACAAATTAATGATGATTAATTTGTATTAAGGGGTAGTTATGGTCCCCATTCCTTAACAAAAGAAATTGGTACTCTCATCTTTGGTACACATCCCCATCTTGAATGAGAGTGGAAAAGGAGACTAGGGTTTTGCTAATGCTTTCAATGCGGAAGTTGATAGCAACGTGACATGGCTCAAAATCGCCTAAGGCGAGAGGCAACAAAAAGGCGACAGCTTGAGTGAATTGAGGCGATTGTTTTTTGTTAGCATATATATGTCTTATTAACTTAATTTAATAGCACTAAGTTTATAAAAGCATGTCTAATAACAATGTTAGAGACTTTAAGTAGAAGAAAATGATAACAATTGTATTACCAAAAACTGTTTTACATGATTTCCAAAGGTAAAGAAAGAAAAGCTTCTACATGATAAAGGTAGAAAAACATAAAAATCAAAATTATCATAGAAGTGAACAATTCTCAATTCTCAAATAATATAATACATCAGTCATCTAAATCATCTTTAAGATTCAACACGTCATCGTTATTGTCATCATCATTGTCATTGTCACTAAAAACTTCAATCTCTTCCTCTTTCTCATCACTGTCCACATACCCTTCCTCTTCTTCAATAACTATTGGAGCTTTCTCTTTTCGCTTAGCCTACTTAGGATCATTTTCTTTGTAGTAGCATGAGCCCAAGTACGTCAAGAAGTGCCTTGCTCGTTAATTCCCGATGCAAGCTCAACCATGCCCCAAGTGAGATCATCATCACCAAACACAAAATCATCACCTGCATTTTCTTCATCTTCATTCTCCTGGATAGTCATTCATTTGAATTATCAATTTCTTGGAGGGAAATGGGATCAAGATAATCACTATCTTCATGTCGATCCCTCAAAGCTTCGTTGTACTTAACAAACACAAGATCATTCAACTTTTGTTGTGCCAACAGATTTCTTTTCTTTGAGTAAAGCTATATAATTTTCCAAAATTAAAGGATTAATATAAAATTACTTAATAAAATTAATGTTATGCATATTATGAATTGGTTTATAACTTACATTTTCAAATATACTCCAATTCCTTTCACATTCCGATGCACTGCAAGTGAGACCTAGCACCTTCGGTGCCAATTTTACCAAATTAGGTGCAGACCCACCAAAGAGATTCCACCACTCCACTGTAAAAAGATAATAAGTTATATAATATTAAGCACCTGGAAATGGAAAGTTACTATAAAAAATTTATACTACTTGACTACTTGGGGCAATGGTCCTTTATCTAATAGCTATAGGTGTTCCAAAGAGTCATTGTGCATTTCTATAAATGAAAAGTTCTCGTGTTATTTTGTCTTGCACACTCTCATCAGGCTCCAATTTTACCAAGACATTATAGAATCCATTCATAACCTTTGAATCAAAATCAAGATTTTGATTTTCATAAGAGAATTCAAGATTGAGGAAATATCCTACTGCATGTAGAGACTTATGAAGTTGGCAATCCCATCTCTTATCAATAATGTCGCAAATAGGTCTAAATTTTTCAGTATTATTGTTGAAAGCTTTCATGATAGCTTCCTTAGCTCTATCCATTGCTTCGTACATGTATCCCATTGCAGGTCTCTTCTTTGAGTTAACAAGACGAAGCACTCTCACAAGAGGAGACGTAGCCTTGAGAATGTATACAACCTTATTCCAAAATGAAGGCATCATGATGATTGTTGCCACCTTCTTTCCCTTCTCTTCTTTTACATTTTTAAAAGTGATCCACTTATCTGAAGTGAACATCTTAAATTTGTCTTTTGTCTATAGATGCTTTATAAGGTGAGGAAAGATGTAGCAAATCTTATAATTACAGGCCTCAACAACTTCTTACTTGTGAACTGCCTCATCAAATTTAAGACTGAAGGATGCATGTATATATAACTACTTGGTTGTATTGCATGCTTGAGTATCTTTTTTGCATCCTCTAACTTCCTAAAATCTTCCAATATCAGATCAATGTAGTGTGCAGCACAAGAAGTCCAATAAACTTGAGGATGTTTAGCCTCCAGTAATTTGCCTATGGAAAAGAAAATTGATATTTTTTATATTTTACAATGCTTACAATATTAAAGAAAATACATATGTTAAAATAAATAAAGATTTATTACCAACAAAAACATAACTCAATGCGTTGTCACTAACGACTTAAATCCCATATTCTTCCCCGACGCGACCGATCATGCCACTTATGAGCTCGCAAAGCTTCTCTCCTATCTTTACATAGGATGAGGCATCAATGGACTCCAAGAAAACAGTTCCCATGAGAGAATTGACGAGAAAATTTATAAATATTCTGCTTTTCCTATCCATCCAACCATCTGTCATCAAAATGCATCCATATTTTTTCTAAGCATCATGATGTTTGGTGATGAAATCCTGAGCCTCCTTCACATGATATCTCAATAAAGAAACTTTCACTTCATGGTAAGAAGGAAGCTTCAATCCAGGGCCAAAACAATCAATTGCCTCAATTATTATCACAAACCAGATATCTTTAACAGCATTGAATGGAATGTTGTTACGGTACATCCATTTTACAATGATCCATACAACTGCATCTCTTCTCTCCTTGAAAACCTCATAAATTGTAGTTTGTTTTGTCAACAATCTCCTTTTTCATTCTCAAACCACTTTCTCAAGATCAACCTTCGTAAACTTATCTATTGGTCTGTAAAACTTCTTCATTAGAGGAAGTCCACCACTTCTACTTCCACCAGCACCCATCATGATTCGAGCCTTCTTTGCATGTGACTGTGTAGGATTTTCTACTATTCTATTAATTGTGAATCTATCCATGGGTCCTCGTAAGACATTCACTTCTACTATTTCATCATCATCATCATCATCATCATCATCATCAAGTGGCT
Source organism: Thalassia testudinum (assembly GCA_037157565.1). Taxonomy (NCBI): domain Eukaryota; kingdom Viridiplantae; phylum Streptophyta; class Magnoliopsida; order Alismatales; family Hydrocharitaceae; genus Thalassia; species Thalassia testudinum. The sequence continues at coordinate 45,411,450 of JAZHRO010000030.1, forward strand.
CATCATAAACAAAATCTTTCATGAACCTTTCTTTTTCTTCCTTTTTAGATTGTCGATATTCTCTCAACTCCTCTCTCACATGTTGTGGAGTTTTTGGACATATTGTTGTGTTCTTATCACCACCAGTAATATGTCCAATAGCTTTATGAATCCCCCCTTTCACTATCCTACCATAAAAAGTACACTTCGTACCATTAGTCTTTTTTAGGTCCTCCAATGTGACATACAAAGTTGTTACAACATGGGTGCTTCCTCCTTATTTCAGCCATCTACATATTTCAAAACAAATGCAAAGTTGGAAACACTAATCTAACATCAAAGTTGCTGGTTATATACATAGTTACAATACATATGCAAAGTTGCTAGTTAATATAACAATATACACATGCAAAGTTACATACACATGCAAACACATGCAAAGTTGCTAGTTATATACATAGTTACATACAAATATAACATCACAGTATATATTATTTATACATATACATAGTTACAATGTTACATACATATATAATATTACATACATATGTATTACCTTGTAGTATTACTTATTACATACTTATATAACATATATATATATAAACGAAAAGAATCGAAATGAAGACTCAGCCGAAACCGAAATGAAGCCAATGACGAAGAAGCTCAGCTGATGCTCCAATGACACTCAGGCAGTGTAGGTTGAGGAGATACCTGGGCGATCGAGGTCAAGGAGGCGATGCAGATGGCAAGCAGTGATGCTCGGGTGGCGATGCTAATCAAAGAAGCTTGAGCTGCTTCGCCGCGGAGGCGATAATGGCGTGGGGTTGGCGTGGAGATGAGAAAGCTCTTCACACACGTAAATAAGAGCCTCGTATGGAACGTGAGAGGTCATTGAAGGCAAGAATGGTAGGTCCATTTCTTACTTTTTTTAAACAAAAAAAAAACATTGCGATGTGGCTAGGGTTCAGGCAATGAGGCAGCGAGGCGAGGAGGCACGTTGCCTGATCGAAGGGCTTCTCCTGGGTCATCATCGAGGCAATGAGCCACTAAACCGCCTCGCCTCGTCACCTCAACGCCTGAGGCGCTCGCCTCGACAACGCTGGGTTTTATGTCCACCATGCTGCTGGTGGATTGATACTCCTCACTACTAGTCGTGTTAAGTTTTGGAAGATCTAGCTACTACCATCAATTTTCCATGGCTCTTAACTCAGGTATGATTGCCAACCTTTATCCATTTATGTAATCATTTGTTAATATAGAAATATTATTAGATATCGCGATTGGCTTCATAGATTATAGGATCACTAATAGATTAGGTTAGATGCATGTTCAATCAACTACAGAAAATCCAGAAATTGCACTATAATCACTTTGGGTACCGATACTGTTCATTTGTACCGGTACACATAATGAACAGGACTTAAACTGTATTCATGAGGTACCAGTACATAACATAGGTACTACTACCATGTGTATACAGGTTCAGCTCGTGGCATAGGACTATATGTTACAAGTACCGATACTGTTCATCAGTATCGATACATGTTGAGTGTAGTTCATGATCTGAGAAGCTGGGATTTTATCCAGTACACCATATGTACCGGTATTAATCTCTAATATCGGTACACTATGTGAACTGGGTTATTACCCCAGGTTTTCAAAGACTTTTCCAGTACTCAATGAGTACCGATACTCATCATGAGTACCAGTACTTGTTGAGATCAATTTTTGCCCTGAAAGGTTTGCAGTACCCTTCGGGTATCGGTACTCATGTTGAGTACCGGTACTCATCGAGTACTGATGAGTATCCAGCACCACTCAAGTACCGGTACTTGTTTGGATATACTTCATCTTTACTTGGGTTAGCCACATTCCCATCATACAGTTATTAATGGGTTAATTGCACATACAACCCAACACATATTGGTTGAGTTGGCCGAGTAGTTGGCCAACAATTCCTAGTCGGTTCCCTAATCAACTAAACAACCCATACTCGAGCACATAGTCAGCAAGCCAAACTACTCAGCTAAGTAGTCGATCTACTCGACTAACTATGCACCCGATTTTTCCATAGAGAGTTGACTTATGGTTTTATTCTCTTCCCAAGCTACTTTAACGCTTCGAAGTTATGCTTTTATTTCGCTAGACTTATGGCTTGTAACTTATTTTCATAATTTTAAACTTGAAAATGATTTACTTATATATATATATATATATATATATATATATATATATATTGTAGAGATTTGGCGTCTAGAGGAGCGTAGATATATATATATATATATATTGTAGAGATTTGGCGTCTAGAGGAGCGTAGATATATATATATATATATATATATATATATATATATATTGTAGAGATTTGGCGTCTAGAGGAGCGTAGAGGCTCCCGTGTGCGTGGATAAATAGCCCCAACAGTGGGCTATCCACGTGTGTGGACAAGGAGAGAGGAGCACGGCCGACTGGTTGGGTGGCCGATAGTGGCAGCTGGCAACCTCTATTGGTGGCCAATGGTGGTGGTTGATGAAGAGAGAGAGGAGAGGAGCGTTTGAATACTTGAAAATATTATTATGACTCAAGAAATTACAAAGATGAAATGATCTCTTTTATAGAGAATACATATCCCTATTATTGGAAACCAAAGATCTTATCTTATAAGGAAAGATCTTATTACTCTAAATAAATCAAATCTCATTTTTTTTCCTAAAAACATATTTACTAAAATAGAAAATTTTCCTCCCTAAGCAAAAGGCTCCAAACTTAGGTCCAAAACCCATGACTGCCGACCGCTACGGGCCTTCCTGTTGACTGCCACGTGGACAGTCCACGTGGCTTATCCATATGGCTTTATTTTGCCGTTCTAACATATATCGAAGAGGTCCATATTTCAATGGCCCAGTATTACAAAATTTGGCCCTACTTGATGGAGGAGCTACCGTCATCCAATTTTAATGAAGTTTTTCACATTTTATGTTTTCACTAAATGATCTCAATCCCTGGGTTTTCATTTTGAAACATTAATTGTGTAAAAAAATATGCCTACGCTTCACATAACTTAGGTGCAGGTAAGCTTCACGCTCCCTACCCTCTCTCTATATATATATACCCGATCGAATACTCCCCAACTACTCCCCCCGCATATCGTTTACTTCTTAGTCAGTGACCTGATCAACTGAATACCGACTACCAACTTCTACAACACTACTGCAGGCTAAACTTCACCTATCCTAAGCCTACACCACGCATAAAATGGAGTATGTGGAATCCTTCCGTTTTCACCTGAAGTCATTTTCAACCCATTCCTTTCCAACTCACTCAACGAAGAGCCAAGAAGACCAATTTGGTAGACTTGAGCAAAATCTAGGAGACAGCAAACCGACATTCATCAAATATGAATCCTAGACCAGCCAATTTCTCCAACCTACTGTTATGAAAGACACAGGAGCTTTCCACCGAACCCGCACATGAATCTTGATGTCGATTTATGGAACAATGACCCTCCCCTCTATCATGATTTAAACGTGAATTAGCATCAAACCTCAAATACAAATAAATAATTAGTTGGTCAGACTTCCATTCACATAGGTAAAAACCTCTCCATCTGAGGTTACCAACTTACAGCACCATAAACTGTCGTAAACCGGAAGCAAATTGATTCTAGTGAAAGAGTTATGCAGCTCCATTGATGCTCGACAAATATTCATCTCAGACTTTAGGACCCGTTTATTTAGAAGAATAAAGTAAGGCCTTCCACATTTGGCTTGAGAAAACCCAAAAGAAAATTATACCAGATTGGGCCCAACTTACGCCTCCTCGATGCCAAAGTTAGACCCAGATATCAAGAAGTACTCATTCCTCCACTTGCTCCACAAAATGCCAATTTCATGTGTAATTCCTTGAAATCTCATTGCTCGAACCAAGCACGCCCTCAAGCAATAGTGCAGTCAGAATTTCTAAATAAAAATCCGAAGCTGAACGGCTTACAAATTTAGAAGAAGAGCAGCAGCAGCAGCAGCATCCTAGGATGATTTGGGAGCATTGTTGGGCTTCTCCTCCTCCTCCTCCTTCTTGGTACTATCCTCCAACCATTCCCAACCCTGGAAGTCGATCTTGCCCTGGTAAACCGTGACAACCTCGGGAACCTCCTCCTGGTACTTCTTGACGTACCTCTCGAAGAAGGCCCTGTTGGTGGCCTGGAACTTGGACGGCCACCTCCTGGAGTTCTTCCTCACGAGGCCCCTCGACGCGAGGAGGTTGAGCACCGCCCAGCGCGGGACGAACCTCTTCTCGAGGCTCATCGTGAGGAACACCGGGTACACCAACAGCAGCTCCTTCCCCCACCCGATCCTCTCCCTGAAGAACCCCATCTTCCTCCTGAGGCTCTCGCCGGACACGTGCATGCACGCCGGCATCCTCCGGAACACCCCCAGCACCTCCCCCTCCGACCACCCCACCTCCTCCTTGTACACCTCCACCTTCCTCAGGAACGTCGACCTCGACATGTAGGACATCGCCCCCAGGGCGGCTGCGTACGCGCCGCTCGCGGGGGACAGCCCCAGGTCCCCCTCCACGTGCCCGACGGCGGCGGCGAACTCCTCGGGGCTCCTCGCGAGGGCCCTCGGCTGGAAGTGGAGGAGCCTGAGGATGACGGGGTCCGCGACGCCCCTTTCCCTGAGGAACTCGACGTTGGCCTCGTGCTTGCGGGTGAGGAGGTTGTTGGTGGACTTGAGGACCCGGACGAGGGCCTCCTTGGAAGGGAGGATGGACTTGAGGAAGGCGACGGAGGAGGAGATGGACCTCTCCAGGCTCTTGGCCAGGAGGGAGGGGTTGGCGAGGAGGATCTGCGCGAGGTCGTCGCCGGTCAGGCCGGAGGCCCGCAGGAAGTCCAGCTTGGGCCGGACGGTCTTGTCGAGGTTGAAGGTGAGGAGCCAGGGGAACTTGGCGACGATGGCGTTGGTCTCCTCCTCCGGTATGTCGTAGCCTCGGAAGGTGGCGGTCAGCAGGGAAGCGGAGGAGGAGGGGGCCTGCGGGGACGCCGCCTTGGAAGAGAAGCCGCGTGAGGCGGAGTTGGCGGGTTTCGGCGGGAGGCCATTCGTGGGGAGTGGGGAGAATCGACGGAGGTCTCTTCTGAAGAAGAGGAAGAGGCGGAGCATGTTTTGGGAGGTACAGGCCGAGGGATTGGGAGAGGGAGGTGTGGTCGACCGGAGAATGGCGCTCAGATAGACCGCTTAAAAATGACCCCAGCCATCTTCACCGTTTTGTATCCAAATTTGAATATGATGATTTGTAATTAATTGAAATCAAACACTTATGTTAGTCTGTTATAGTTTTTTATTTTTTTTCTTTATTTTTAGAGTCGAAGGTTAATTAATTACATCAAATTTATACGTAGCGCCTCCTTGCAAGTAGAGAATAGTACGCCCACATCGAGAAGACACAAATTCTTTGCAGGATGCTTGACACATGCTCATGATTGCGATGAACATCGACTCTTACATGCATATGCAAAGTAGGAGAGATTAACAATTATTCGTAGATAGTATAAAGATGAACTTGACTTTTTCATGTTATGTAGTGTCGTCCATCGTTCCTTTAATATGCATAGTGATCGCAACCAACCTATGCGCTTTCTGTTGCAAATGCTTGCTTGTGGTGGTCATGCAACTTGACCCAGCTCTAGTGTATCATGCAATTAACAAAATTCTCCTCCTGATAGGATTCGAACCTTGTATCTTCCTTAAGGATAGATAGTATTCACCAACAATGCTACATTTGGTTTGCCTACAGCCTTTTATGAAGCATTTATCCCATAGTGATCATACTTGTTCTCTGCCACATGTACACGTTAATGTCAACTCTTTAAGTTTCCTGAGATGATAAGCATCTCGAAATTCCTTTAAGCCCGATCTATCGAGGATTCCAAATCATCAACTAGCATTAAGGGATGCCTGGCCTTCTTACCATATGTCTAGAAGTTCCTCCGGGCTTCTGACCGAGGTTATGGATGCCCAGATTTAGAGAAATCTAGATGTCCAAAGGTGTTCCTGGGTGTCTATTAAGGCCTTAGGACTTCTCCTGAGGTCTTTAGACATCCAGAATAGAGAGGAGAGGGAGGGCAACAACGACTCTCTATTTCTCCTCTCTCTCCTTCTCTCTCTTAGTGGAGAAAGGCTTGTACACAATTAATGATTGATTAGGGTTCCCAATAGGCTTTAGGATGCTGGCAAAAGCAGGGATCATGTTGAGGCCAGATTGGCACTAGGGTTTTAGCAATATAACATATTTAAAAGCATTGGTAGAGTCATGACTCCAAAGCAAGGGAGACGAACAAATGATGATTGTAAGTTCCATAATGGCCCTTATATGCAACAAAAAATATTTTGATTTACATGGAAACCTATGATAGAATCTCCTTTGAGAAGCCAGCCATCAACTTCATTAGAGAAGCTAGTCGATGGATTAGAAGGTTCAGCATCCTGATCAATAGAGGTAGTAGGGACATAGGCTACAGCAACACCTGTAGCGCTAGCAATAATAGAGGAAGAGGGCTAGCTCCTTAGTTCTCGTTGAAAAAATATATCCAATCCTGTGATATGTATCATTCTCGCATCAAAGGGCAATCCCCACGCTTGTTTATGCATGAGGTGATGCAGACGTCGACATGTTGATCTATGGGGAGGCAACACCTGCACTTGTGCACATGCGTCATAGGTAGATGCACGTGTGAGGATGCGCACTGGGGTAACAATAGTGCATGCGAGATGTACTCATGAATAGTAGTGTACATAAGGAGAGTAGTGCGTGGAAGTGTGCGTGAGATAATAGTAATCAGCACATGTGGCATGCGCAAGACAAGGCAACAACACGCGATAGTGTACAAGGGAGTAGGCATGCCTGTTGGTGCGCACTTGCAAGAAAAGGCTCACGCATTGTGTCTCGTGGGTAGGGCAATACCTGTGCTTAGTGGTGCACATAGAGCAGCATGTGTGATAGCGTGCACAAAGGAGCAATGCATTCAATGGCACGTGCAAAGGCAAGGTAGCAGTGCACGGTGTTGCATGCAAAGGAAAGCACAATCTTGGTGGCATTGCACAGAGGTAAGCACGTGTGCGATAGCACACCATGGCTGTAGGGCATGCTTTATGTGTGTGTTGCAAGAAGAGAAGGCATGCTTTTCACTTGTAGCAAAGTAATGCATGCTTGTGCATGCATTGCAGCAAGCAGCGGTGTACATGATGGCACATAGTAGGGAGGGTTGGCGCATGCAATGGCAGCACGAAGGGCAGGGTAGATGTGCTCTATGCACCCAGTAGAGGCATCACGCATGCCTCGTGCGCACAGTGAGGTAGCATGCCAAGAATGGTGGTGTGACTCATCATAGCTAAAATGCCTAAGTTAAGCTAGAAACGAAGTTAAAACACTATCTATTAACACAAAAAATGGGTTAAGTGTGGGATTTATGGAAAAAAGACCTAAACACTCAATTTGTACTAAAAATACATAATTAGGTCAATTTTGAGATATTCTATACCTAAAATACACTTGGATGTTATGAATGCCAATTGAACATCAATTTGAGCTTAAAAGTACAAATCATTTGTTGGATTATATTCTAATACGTTAAACTAACATGCCATAAAAATTACATTGCATTTGAACATTATTAAGGCCTTGAAATCATTACATTACACTTAGGTCCTCCATATTAAACATTTCATTAAGTTTAAAAGTCGTAGGGACCTCCTTACAAGCATGTCGGGACCTTCATGTCATCATTCCTTTCACTTATGGGCCTGAGCACAATTGTTCTAGCATTTCACTCTTGCGCTGATCTTGTAATTTCACCAATACACCTGGGCAAACCCTCTTCTTAAGTTCTTCAGTGATGAACTCCAATGCCCTTAGCCATCCATTCTCTTCTTCTTGATCCAACAATGGATCTCCATTTAACCACGTAATGCCGGTGAACCAAGCATAGATTATGACAAACAATGATCTATGCTTATGCTGCAATGCACCATCTCTCTAAATTTTCAAAGGAAGGGTGTTTTGTGGCAACAATTGTTATTTTCTTTGCTCTCTATTCTCTCATGTTTATGAAATGTGAAAAATATTCAGTAGTCAACTTTTGAACAACTTCAAAATGTTCCTGTTGGAGTGTGTGTAATTTAGTCCTACATTGGTTAGTGTAGGATTGTATGGTGTGTGGTGGCCTATAAATAGGCATGTACCTCTTCATTCTTTTTTGAGAAATTATAGGCACACATACCCTATCAGGGCCCTTCTCCCGTGGTTTTCTCCCCGCTCTTCGTGAGTGGGGTTTCCACGTAAACTCAAGCGTTCTTAATATCTTTTACGCTTGATTTATGCTTTCGCTTATTATATTTTTTAACTTGGTATCGAAGTAGCCGATTCTTGGATTATCTTTTTCAATTATCACATTTATCTTTTTTGGAGTTATTTCATGCTCCATGATCAGGAGCATGTGAAGCCAAAGGCTTCCTTTTAGGGTTCTCACTTGAGGAGAAGGCACATGTGATGCCCAAGGCGGCGAGTTGCTGGAGGAGCCGGTGGAGGAGATCACGAGATCTCGACGATGATGGTGTTGGTGCTAGAGCACCACGATCATTTGTTTTGATGATAACAAAACACGTGTTATTTAACATTTGCAATTTGAGTCATAGATTTCAGGTCAATTGCAAATGAAGACGTGTTTAGACGGAACTCGAGCTCGCATCCAGGACGGATTGGAGGAGCTTGACGGAAAACAGAGGAGGTTCGCGTGGAGCGAAAGATTGAAGATGGAAGAAAATGAAGAATATGATAGATTTCCTTCTTTTGTACTTGTATTTTTCGTTTCTTTTGTTGCTCTTTATTTCCTTAGATATTTTATGTTAAAGAGCCTCAAAGTACCCTAACAGTAGTCCTAGGAACACCGGCACAACCCTAGGATACTTAGGTTTTCTGTAGAATACTTAGAAAACCAATATAGGGTTCAAACAGCACTTCCAGACGTCTAATTCCCAAATCAGACGTCTAATAAAGTATTTTAAGACGTCTGACTCTTGTGTCAGACGTCTGATATCTGTTAGGCTGGACATACCTAGTTCTGTCTGATGAAATCAGACGTCCATACCTAATACCAGACGTCTTAGGAGACGTCTGATGGACTTGCCAGACGTCCAGATAGTGGACCGTTGGCTAGCTTAGCAGGCACTCAAGGATATGACCGTTAGAGCCTTATCAGACGTCTATATGACTGTCCAGACGTCTGATAATTGACCGTTTTGCCTCGGCTGACCCAAAATCTCTTCTCAGAGATTTTCTAGCCGTTGCAACGGTTGGAAAATCCATTCCGTAGGAAAAGTTGGTTTCCAGACGTCCGGGCATAATGCCAGACGTCCTGTATGTCGTCTGATCAACTTGAACAAAAATCCTGTTTAGATCTGATTCAAGTCAGGAGGAAACCCGCATAGAATCAGACGTCTGACCTTGAAATCAGACGTCTTAAAGTGGCCTTCCAGACGTCTGATGCCAGAATTAGATGTCTGATCACCCTGTCAAATGTAATCATTGTCCTGATTTCGGCCTGATTCTCTTGGGCTTTGCACCCAACGGCTATAGAACCCTTCCTAAGCCTTCCAAAGCCTTCCTAAGGCCTCTATAAATAGAGGGGAACCTTTGCAACACATATACACACTTAGAGGCACAATACACACTCAGCTACACACTTTCACACTCTTTTGTGTCCAGAAAAGATCTTGCTCTCCAAGCTTAAGCTCCATTCCCTTGAGAGCATCAAGCCTTCGCGCACCCGCTCTCCCGCCGTTGTTCACGAGAGCGACATTGCGCCGTTGCGTGGCACACGCACCGCGTCACCAACTGGACGCACTCCTTGCAAAGGGGAGTTTCCTTATTCCTATAGAAGCTAGGTTCATAATTTCTTTGTTGGCTCTATAGGACTTCTTGTTTTATTTTATCTTTGTCTTTTGGTTGGGTATTCGCTTTGCGAATTCCCGTCTCCTTCGTGGGACAAAATCCTTCTCGTGGAGAGAAGGGGTTGAGGAACGCTACCCTCGTACTTGTAGCGTGGTTGTACTGAGGTTGAATCACCCTCGTTTTAAAGTGATTCGGTTAGTGGATTTGATCAACTAGGTTGATCGGAAAATCCTAACTCGAGAGGGTTAGGTGGTGGTTTTCACCCGGTTTGGGTTTCCACCTAAAAACTATTGTGTTCATTGTGTGATTGGTTTTCTTTGGTGAGATTGCTTTATATTTTATTTCCGCATTTATTTTGTCACCCCTCCAAGTAGGGAAACCTTCAGATGGCAGCGCACAAGAAGCACGGGTGGCGCTACTGCGATGTCGTGGAAAGCCCAGGCGGGGCTTGGCGGCACTGTTGGGTTCGAGTGGCGGTCGGTGGAGCCGCTAGGGTCAGCAGTGGCGTTGGTGCTTTTCCACGATCGCTAGGGCACAGAGCGATCTTGGCTGAAGGTTGAAGCCGAAGAAGAAGAAGATCAAAGAGGAGAGGATGCGCTCGAGGAGCGATCTTTAGCAGAGATCGTGGAGTCGATCTCGCGACGAGGATCTCACTGTTATCCACGGTGGTGATGTGAAGTAGTGTTGGAGGGGCACGATCTCCGACAGCAACGCAAGGAGCAGAAGCGTGGCGAGATCTTGTGGGAGGATCTCGGCCGAGATTGTGCGAGGAGACGAGGACGTGGTGTCGATCTAGCGAGGAGGCGAAGCCGCCATGAGCGCTATTGATCTCGCTTACGAATGAGAAGATGATGAAGAAGCACTAAAGAGTCTTTTGGGTTCTTTTAAACCTGAGATATATTTTTGGTATTATTGCATCTTCGCCCCTTAGTTTCAATTGATTTCTTTTTTTTTCCTTTGCTTTGAAAAGAAAAGGGGGGGGGGGGGGGCAGAAGAAAGGAAAAAATATAGAGGGAAAAACAAAGGAAAGGAAGAGGCAACAGAGGATATCAAAACAGAAAAATAGAAAAAGGAAGAAGAGGCAAAAAAAATGAGAGTTTGAATTCAAGAGAAGAGGAGAAGAAACTCTTCTCTATATATGTGTATTTCTCTATTTTTTATTTCTTCTCCCATTCGAGTATGGGAGAAAGGGGGAGTGTAGGCCTATTATAGTCATCCTCAAGGGGGGAGTCCCTTGTTCGAGATCATCATGCGAGGATCTACAACTCTGAGAGGTCCAAAGTCTCGAGGTTTCCAGGGGGGAGATCCAATTTCGAAGTCCTCAGAGAAAGGGCCCATTTCAAATTCCACGTGAGAGATCCAGTTTTGTGGATTCCAAGAGGGAGATCCACCTTTTGAGGCCTTCAGAGGAAGGCCCCTTCCAGGGATACTAAATAGGGAACCACCAGCACATATTGAGGTCTCCAGAGAGGAAGTCATTTGTCAGCTACAGCATCCAGCAGTTTCAACCCTCGTTGATGTGTCGACATCAACATACCCGCCTGCAGACGAGAACCGCCCGAGAGTGTATGTTCCATTGTGTAGAGTGGGATTTGAGTGTTGTACAAGCTGAGCATTGTATGCTTCAGCTTGAGGGGGAGTGTTGGCGTGTGTGTAGTTTAGTCCCACATTGGTTAGTGTGGGACTGTGTGGTGTGTGGTGGCCTATAAATAGATAGTGTACCTCTTCATTCTTCTTTGAGAAATTATAGACACATGTCCTATCGGAGCCTTCTTCCGTAGTTTTCTCTCCGCTCTTCATGAGTGAGGTTTCCACGTAAATTCAAACATTCTTAATATCTTTTATGCTTTGATTTATGTTTCTTCTTATTATTTCTTTCAACCGTTCCATGTGTTGGTATTTTTTACAGCAATGAAGGTGATTGTGGATAGGTGGCCTCAACAACACACCTCAGAATGTGCTGTATTTTATAACCATTTGGGGGTGACAGAGCCTTTGACATGTCCCAGAGGGCCATAATCATCTCTAGAATACCCACATACATATACGCCAACACCTTGAACATGTTTGATTTGAATAATTCTTTAGGGAGATTCTTGAAATGCATCATGCAAAGCACCAGAACAAGCGATTGAACTGAATTTTTGGTAAGCACTTTCAGATAAGCAGGTGATATATCTCATTCCTCAATGGGCTACTAACTACCTAAGCGTTTCCAGTTAAGCAGGATTTTGGTACACCTATCTCATTCTTCATTCAATGCCAAATCCTGTCGTGCGGTATGAGAGTTTGGATTCCATCTACATGACAAACCTAGGTAGTACAAACTACAAATCATACCTCCTCAAATATAATGTTTTCTTTTGAGGGGCTTCTCAAATCTAATATAATCAAGACAACTTAGCTATCCAAAAAAGAAGTTCCAGGAGATGATCTCTTCAGTGATGGGAAATCAGCATCAATCATAGGAGCTAATGATGCACAACTCAAGAATGTTTGCGTTCAGTTGCTTGTTCATTCTTTGGATTCGTGAGGCCTTTGTTGATTTCTATTTTGGATTTGCAGGATAAGTTGTTGGATTAATAAGCATCAACAAACATGTATTTGTTGGGGGTCATTCTATTAAACTGCTGAATCAAAAGAGCATAGCTCACCTGTTTCACATTACAAAGTATACAGGGTTTTCAATCAGCGTAACAAGTTGCTATTACTTTCTTATGGGCTAGCTTTGGTTGGATTTTTTTTTTGGGGGGGATGATATAATTGCGCTGAAATATTGATGTCTGTCATTTGGTGCTGTTGGCCATGTAAAATGGCCTGATGATTATATTATTGGACTTGACAAAATTCAGCAATGCGTTATATTATAGTATAAACAAGGAATTTTCAATTTAATCTAGTGTCTACAATTTGTCTTTATGCGTTATATCCTTGCCTTGACGACCACCAGCAGCCGCTGCCATCTACGCAGCGTCCCTCCGGCCAACCTCTGCCGGCACGAAGAAAAACATTGGGGCAGGGACCTGAACATGAAGACAACATTTTTGCAGGGCCCTATTTGCAAGGATCCAAGGACCTGGTTGCAACATTCTAAGGATTGAATTGCAGTGGTTGCTGCTTTGGTTATATTTGGGTCTCAAAGGAATAGATGAGGGGTACATGCCTATTTATAAGTCAGCACACATACCACAAAGTCCCACTCCACTATATAGAACTAAACACGACTACAATTCTCTCAACATGAGGTATGCGCAGGAAAATTATCTAGAATTTACTAGGTGCTTCAGAACGGTTAGATGCATTCTACATTTCCTCTGTGAAATAGAAAATCATGATGGAGTGATCAAGTGTATCATCTCAATCTTAAGAGGGGTTAGATTCTTGGCTACCCTGTTCAGGAGGGCTTATGGTGATTGGAAGTGAATTATACAAACAAATATGACAGATATGTATTTATGTTTGCCACACATTCTATCTTGTCTTCGTAACTAAGATGGGTTGCCTTTTACCTACTTAACAATCTATTTGTTCCAGTCCTATCTTTCTCATGTATACAAAGATAATTTGGTTTCCTAATTTTGTTGTAGCCTATTATAATCAAGGAAATAAGCTGATGTACATTACTTCATTATTTTTCAAGGAAACCAAATCATATATCTCATAGCTTATAAAGGCACTAAGATTCAAGCATATGGGGGTACGTACCATGGAGATTGGAAAATAATTAGAACACTTTAAACATTCGGATTATTAAGAGCTGCTACCCTCTTCTTGAGCCTATACATTCATGTTTATGAAGCGTACTCCTTTATTTTATAAACTCTCTCTTCAAGGTGGCTTGATGTCTCCTGGATTCATTCATTCATATAGCAAAATTAGATTCATACCAGCAGTGGGCATGGTTTTATTTATACCTTTCAGAGTTTGCATCCTGCGATCAAACATATGGACTCCAACTGAGTTAACATCCACGTCCTTCTGAACCTCTGCATCTGCCATTTCGGTATATAGTTCTACTATAATACCTGAAATATGCTAAATTACTCCGTATATTCACATATAACTTGAAGATGCTAAGTCTAGTCATTATGTTAGATTTGACTCCTTGTCTATCATCGTAAAACAAGCCACAATATCTTCTTTGACAATATATTTTACAAGATCCATATAGTTTAGACCATTATCAGACTTCTTCTTTCCCTTAATCTTCTCCTTATCCTTCCTCATCTTGTTTTTTCCTCATGTCTTGCACTATCAACTCTTTAATGGCTATAACTATCGTAATAGAAGCATGTGAAGGGATCACAAGATCTTAACGCACCTTACTAAATTATATGAATTTTACCATAGATCGATAGCTTAGATGTCTGGTGTTGGTTGAGAGAAATGACCAAGATATTTTATTCTTAGAGTCCTACCTCTCCTTATATAGAGAGATAGTTGGAAACAAATTACATCCTAACCCCATAGAAAAAGGAAATAATAAAGATGCCTAAATAATTCATAAAATAAATAACTTAACACTTTCCCTTAAGCTGAAGCATAAATGCCAATCATGCTCAACTTCAAAATACAAACATCAAAGGAAGAGCATGTCAAGGGCTTAGTGAAGACGTCAACTGTCTGATTCTCAGAGGCAACCTATGAAGTGAAGATAAATCCTTTTTGGATTAAATCTTGAGTATAGTGACAATCCACCTCCACATGTTTGGTGCGCTCATGAAACATGGGGTTATTAGCAATGTAAGTGGAAGCCCAATTATCACATCATAACTCCATCGGTCTATCAATCTCCACATGCAGATCAGTCAAAAGGGACTTTATCAACATTAACTCTGCAGATGTTTGAGCCATAGCCCCGTACTCAGACTCTACACTAGACCTAGAGACAACTATCTACTTTTTTATTTTCCAGGTCACCAAATTCCTTGCAACATAAGTACAAAAGCCTGTAATGGACTTCCTATCATTATGGCTACCTGCATAATCTGCATCTGAATATCTAACCACTGTCATAGAAGTTTCCCTTGTAAAGAGAAAACCTTATCCTGGTGCTCTCTTCAAGTACCTGAGCACTATTATCACAGCATCCCAATGCTGCTTCATGAGTCTCTCAATGAACTGGCTCAACTTCGCCACATCAAAGGAGAGATTAGGCCTAGTAATGGTCAAGTATAACAACTTTCCCACAAGCTACCTATATTGCCTGCTATCTATTGGTTTCGCATCTCTATCATAGAACCGTGTCTTGGGATCCATGAGAATATTACCTAGTTTGGCACCCAGCATGCCGGTCTCTCTCAGCACATCCAGTGCATATACTTCCTCTGGGATAAAACAATGCCTCTCTTGCTACTAACAACCTCTATCACAAGGAAATATCTCAGAGGTCCAAGATCCTTCAAAACAAACTACTCTACTAAGCATTGCTTTATCCCTACAACACCTGCAGTGTCGTCCCCTGTAACAATCAGATCATCAACATAGACCAAGAGTGCTACTACCCTTTTCCTTGTTTTCTTGACAAATAGGGAATGATCGGCTGATAATCTCTGGAACCCAACAGACTTCACAACCTGTGAGAGCTTCTGGAACTAGGCTTTTAGGCTCTGTTTAAGACCATAGATTGCCTTCTGCAACCTACACACACACTCCCTCTGAACCTCACAACTTGGGGGCTGCTGCATGTAGACCTTTTCCTACAAGTCTTCGTATAAGAATGCATTCTTCAATCAAGCTAGTAAAGCTACCAATCACGCTACACCGCCATTGAAACCAATATTCGAATGGTGGAGAGGCGAGCGATGAGTGAGAAGCTGTCAAAGAAATCCACCCCATATGTCTGGGTGAACCCTTTGGCACCTAAGTGAGCCTTGTACCTAGAGATGGAACCATTGGGGTTGTATTTAAGTGTAAACACCCATCTACAACCAAAAATTGTAGCCCCTGCCGGCAACTGTGTAAGCTCCTAGGTACTACGCGAACGAAGAGAGACCATCTCATCCTTTATAGTCTGATGCCACTTTGGATCAAGCATAGCCTGTTGATGATTGGAGGGAATCTTTACAGATGAAAGAGCCTGACAAAACTAGCCAAATGCAGTCCTTAGCCAATCTGTAAGAACTGCTCCTACATAGGGGTATTTGGGACAGTGGCGAGGCACCTTCCAAATGGCAATTGGAAGGTCAAGATCATCTGGCACACCCTCCTGGATAGGCTCTGAGGTAGATATATATGCGGCTGAACCTGTAGAATCACCACTAGGAATAGTATCATTAGTGTCTAAAATCTTTGTGCTTACATAATTCGGTGAGGAAGGGGCCGATGAAGGAGGGGGCATCTGCAACATAGTGTGAGGTCTCTTGTAGGTAGCAATAGGATCATTATATCTCTCAGACTGGGTGGTGGTAGTGGTAGGAGATGAACTAGTGACTGGAATCACCTCAAAAGGCATAAGAGGAACAAGCATCGAAGCCATGTCAACATTAGAAGATAAAGTTTGCCCACTTGTGGAAAAGAACGGGATAGATTCATTGAAGGTCACATTTGCAGTAACATAATGCTTGCCTATGAGAGGATTGTAATACCTGTATCCCTTTTGAGTCCTCAAATATTCCAAAAAGACACACTTAACTGTCCTTGGAGCAAGTTTATCACAGCCCGTGAATGCAAGTGAACAAAAGCAACACACCCAAATATGCGTGGTGACACATGGAAGAGATCTTTGTCTAGATGCAAAATATTCCAAGGAATTTGCTTGTGAAGCACTAAACTGGGCATTCTATTGATTAAATAACAAGTTGTCAAAACTGCATCTCCCTAGTACAACTAAGGCACATTGTGATGAATCAGAAGGGTACGAGCCACATCCAACAAGTGCCTATGTTTCCTTTCAGCAACACCTTTTTGCTAAATGGTATAAGGGCATGTGGTTTGGTGGATAATCCCATTGGCCTTATACAAGTTTGTCAGCTTAGTAGCGCAAAACTCAAGAGATGTTATCTGTTCATACAGTTTTCACCTTAGCAAAAAATTGATTCTTTATCTTTAATAAAAATTCTAAATCACAGTACCAACTTATGCCTTATTCTTTAGAAGAAATACCTAAGATAAATGAGAAAAATCATCAACTACCACAAGATAATATCGGTGACCTTGTCTATTTGGAACCCGGCTAGGTCCCCACATGTTCATATGAAGCAACTCAAAAATAGTGGTGGATCCAGAACTAGTACTGGTAGGAAATGAAGCATGATGGTGCTTACCTAATTGATAAGCCTTACATCTGATTATGGTGGCTGGAGAAATATGAGGGATCACCCTCTGAAGCCTGTCCAGAGGTAACTGACCAAGACGAAGGTGCCACTATAAGGTACTCCTTGCAGCAGAATATAGCTCCCCTCGACAAGTAGCAGCAAATGGAGTTTGAGAAAGACAATACACGGACATGTTGTCAATAGAGATCAATTGATGGCTGGGAGAGAGAGTGAGGGAGGTGGGCGAGGCTGGTCTCTGGTGGTTAGGAAGGTGAGGAAGAAGGGGACGGTACTGGAGGTGACCTACTTCAAGTGCAGAGGAAGGGGTCACATTGCACAGGAGTGTAGGGACCCCATACGCTACTTGAAATGTGGGGGTCTGGGCCACGAGAGGTCGTGCGGGAAGGAGGTTGGGTAGGTGGTGATCGGGAGAGCACGAGCGGTGGTGCCCCCGCCCCCACCAAAGGGTGCGTCGACAGTCGAAGTGGAGGCTCCTTGGTCGGAGGAGGCTACGAGGCTCGAGAAGATCCTCATGTCAGCCTTGATTAAAGTGGTGGTGGAGGGCCACGTTGGGCTGGGCAAGCTTGAAGCGGAGGTGGTGAAGGCGCTGGGGGGTGGGGCAAGGGGTTTGGAGTTGAAGGCGGTGAAGGAGGAGAAGTTCGTGTTGCTTGGCGCGTCATTGGAGGCGGCGGAGCAGTTGCTCTTCAAGGTCCTGCACTGCTTGGGTGGAGTGGTCAGGTGGCGTTGGGTGGTAAGGTCTGATGGTGCGCTCCAGGAGTGGCCGCCGAGGAAGGTGGAGCTGATGGTGGATTTGGTGGGCGTGCCACTGTTCCTTCACACAAGGAGGGTCGTGGAGGCGGTGGTCACCCCCTTTATGCGAGTACGGAGGTGCAAGGGCCTCAACCTTATTGGAGAAGTCCTTGCGTTGCTACTGTCTTTGGTGGAGCTCAAGCCGAGCAGGGAGCTCCACGAGAAGGTGTCCCTGCATTTGGAGATCGCTTCGTGGATAGTGATGGTGAAGTCGGTTGGAGGGAGGCTGCGGTCCTTCGTCGAGGTGGTTCGGGTGCCAGCCAATGGGGTTGTGGCAGTGGGGAGGGGTGTTCTGGTGCACGAGGCGGTGTGGAGACCGATGGCCACTGGAGGGAGTGGCGCCTCATGTGCTGGGTCAGCAGCACAGCGCCCGAGCTCGGATGACCGCACTCATCCCGAGGCGTGGCGCTCAAGGTGTATGGCGGCAGGGACAGAGCGGCTGGACGAGGTGGGAGTTGGCGTCGCTAGAGAAGTGATGGCGGGGGGCACGAGGTCCTTTGGGGAGGTCGAGGTGTGGCGCGAGGCGTTCAAGGGATGGCTGTGAGAGGATCGGGAGGGAGCTTCAAGAAAGATTGATGCGAAGAAGGCTGTGGGCTTTGGCGGAGGTGTGATGGCGCAGGGGCATTTAGGGGGTTTTCAAGGGAAGGTGTGGAGTCAGATATGAGTCTGGATCTGCGATCGGACCCGATACCCCTTCATGGGCTTCCTCTTCGCAGCCCACAGAGGGTCCCTTCGTACGGGAGCTGCAGCTCTGTTTGGCAGGGTCTTGCAGAGTGAGGGAGGCAAGAGAGGGGATCTATCTCCAGAGGCGACAATGGCGGGAGGGGCATGAAGCTCAGGATGACAAAGCTCATCCATTAGAAGATGGAGAAGCTTTGGTCAGCGGCAAGGGGCCCTCTCGCGGCGAGAGGGGCTTTGAATGGGGCTTCGTTGGCGTCAGCGACTTCCCTGCTGCTTGGGGAAGGGTCGGGGGGCCACGCGAGGCCTGTTTGAGAAGCTGGCGGTGAAGGTGATGGCGATGCCCCTTATGGCGAGGGCAGAGGGTCTTGCTCGGAGGAGGGGGAGGGTGGGGCTTGGGCTAGGGGGTCTGTGGGGGAGGTGCTGGCAAGGGGTGCTGGGGGGGTGGTTGTGTTGGTGGAGGTGGTGGTCGGTGCGAGAGAGGTTGGGGTGGACTTGGGGGCTGGTGGTGTAGTGGGAGGCAGGCTTGTAGGTGGGGAGGGTGCAGCAAGGGGAGGTGGGAGCAAGAGGGGGGAGGAGGTGGTCATGGCTTGGTCTAAGGCGTTTTAGCCGGGAGAAGTGGAGCAAGCGGCGGAGGGGGTCGGGTTTGGCTGCTCAGTGGGGGGAGGTGGTCAGGGTGCCCCATGTTAAAGGTTCTTACATGGAATGTGAGGGGCTTTGCGACCCCTCGCGCCGGGGGACACTGAGGTCCTACCTTCGAAAGTGGAATCCGGATGTGGTGCTCTTCCAGGAGACAAAGTTGCAGAATTGCGACTGAAGGGTCTGTTGGGAGATTGGGGGTGGCCTGTTGGGAGGTTTTTTGGTGTTTGATGCGGTTGGGAGGTCAAGAGGGGTTGTGGCCGATTGGAAGGACCTGTTCTCCCTGGTGAACTCTGAGGTGGGTGCGGGAGCAGTCACGATACAGTTGAGGAGCTAGAGCGATGGGTTGGTTTTGGTGTTCTCATTTGTGTATGGGCTGCTGGATGACTTCGAGAGGGGCTGTCTCTAAGAGGGGCTGCACTAGGTTGCCAGGAGATTCCAGGGGTTCTCGTGGCTCATTGGAGGGGACTTCAATGTCACTCTCTTAGAGGAGGACAGGTCAGAGGGGGGGGGGGGGGGGGGAGAGGAGGGCAAGACCGAGGCTCTGAGGAGTTCGCGGGGCTCATTGCTGATCATGGGCTGCAAGATGTGCCCCCCAGGTCCTGTGCTTACACTTGGAGGAGCTCTGGAGGCTTGATGTCCAAGCTGGACCGCTTCTTGTGCTCGATAGAGATGGCTGAAGTCTTCCCACTGGCGAGGGCCCACGCATTGGAAAGGCCTTTCTCGAATCACACCCCTCTACTGTGGGAGTCTAGGGAGGGATCCCGCTGTGGTACATATTTCAAGTTTAACAAGGCTTGGCTGCTGGAGGAGGGATTCATGAACATGGTGGAGGACAAGTGGCTGGCTTTGCACCCGGAAGGCTCAGAGGCTGCGAGACTAGAGTCTAAACTTCGGGAGTTGAGACTCTTTTTGAAGGAATATAGGAGATAGGTGAAAGAAGAACGAAACAGGAAGAGAGTTTTGGTGCTCGGGGAGATCCAGATGTTGGACAGATTGGAAGACCAAGGCATGCTCTCCGTGGAAGAGCGACAGAGCAAGGCAGAGCATATGAAGGTCGTCCAGGATGAAGACAAGAAAGTGGAGATGGAGTGGAGAACGAAGTCTAGGCAGAAGTGGATCAAGGAGGGAGACTTGAATACTAAGTTCTTCCATAGGATGGCTTTGGCCAGGCACAAGAGGAATTGGATTGATAAGCTCTAGGTGGGCGGGGTGGAATGTTCCGACAGGGAGGCTGTAGGCAGGGCGGTGGCATATTTCTTCAGGGAGTTCACGGGGAGGAGTGGGAGTTGGAGGTGGCGTGGTTCGGGCATTCCTGTGGTGGATGCGGTGAAGGCAGAGGGTTTGGTGGCTCCTTTCACGGAGGATGAGGCTTGTAGAGCGATTTGGCAGCTGAATGCAGACTAATGTCCGAATCCTGATGGGTTTCCGGTCCTATTTTTTAAGGAGATTTGGTCATTGCTGAAGGTGGAGATCATGCAAGTCCTTGCGGAGTTTGGGGAGGGCAACAGAGGTTTCAACAGGTTGAACAAATTCTACTTGTTCCTGTTGCCTAAGGGGGAGGGGGTGAAGGCGAATGATGACTACAAACCGATTGCTCTCAATAATGTGATGTACCTGATAGTAGCAAAGATTCTAGAGAACAAGCTATGGAAGGTGATTGGTGAGGTGGTGTCGAAGGTGCAGACAACGTTTATGCTAGGGAGGTGTATTTTAGATGGATTTGTTGTGGCGACGGAAATCCTTGTGATGCATTCACTTTAGTGGACTAATTTTTAACCTAAGTTGATTAGTTCCTACATTTTAAAGTATAGTAACTTTTGCATTTGATTATAAAATAAATGCATGCATTATAATTTAGATTTGCATAGTTTATCTGGTATGATAAATAATTATATGCATTTATTTAATTGTAGGAATTCAAGCGCAGCCAAGTCTCATTTTTAAGACATCCAGAGCTTAGTCTGGACATCTGATGACGTTGACGGTACGCACCGCCACCATCTTCACTGCCTATCTGTGCCCTATCCCTCCTCGCATCCATCGCGAGCGGTTGGAGACGATATCGGCTGAAGAAACAAATAGGACATGCGTTTAAAAGAATAGGCGCAGCGATCGATTTGGATCAAATCTTTCTCCCCCTTGGGGGATGACCACCTTCGAACATTGAGAAAATAGCGAGCACTGTGGACAGTGCTTAGAACTTGTGTGCTTCTAGCCTTCACCGAAGGCCGAGTGGTGACAGCACACGGCCTCCCACCATAATCACCACACATTGCACCCTCTCCCCTTCTTCTTCTTCAACCTCCACGTCCCCTGTTTCACCCCTCAACGTGAACCCACACCCTCACCGCAGACCACCATCACCACCGCCAACCCCTCGCCACAGTAGCCCCCCCTACGGTCATAAACACCACCGCCACCAACACCATCACCCATCCACAACCGCACCTCCACTTCCCTTCTCCTCCCTCTGTCTTTCTTCTTCCTCTTCTACGTGACCACTGTTCAACTGTTCACCTTCTCCGAAGAGGAACCCAAAGCACCATCAAAATGACACTACTGTTCTGCCTCCTTCAACCTCCAAACTCAGCCCCGAGCACCCTTGCCAACCCCAAAGTTCGACCCTGCTCTTCCATGGCCAACACGCTACCACCAGCTACCATCCTCCTCCTCTGACCAGCAATCTTCAGCCTCCACTTGCCAGCTTACCACCACCGTTACGAAGCCTCTCCTCCGGTGGACCGTCTCCACGAAAGCCACCGGCTGACAGTGGATCCTCCTGCATGTAAGGAGGAGAGAGAGCAAATCCCCTGTTTTGCCTCTAATTAAAATTTACCATGAATCCCATTGCTAGAATCACTATTCCCTTATTTAAATCATATTATATTAAAGTGATTTTGCATGTGAACCTCCCATAGTATTAATTAATTGTATAGAGTGTTGAGTTATGTTGGAAATGAGTTTTCAGGACTTTGAATGCGTATCCGTTGATATTTTTGAATAGACGAGGCATCATTAATCATTTCAATAGGTTAGTTCCTCTCTATGAAGACGACTTAACTATTTTTGTAGTTAGATTTTGAATTATTAAATATTTTGATAGTTGATTTTCCGCCACAAAAGCATTACAACGACACGACATTTTATGTTAAAATTTTTATCGAAAGGGAAGATCAACTCGTCAAATGGCATTGTTGCTAAGGAGGAAATACATCTATTAAGTTTTTTAGGGAATTTAGATTATTTTTGTGCTATTTTTAAAGCTTTTCTGAATTACTGATATTGATCCTGTTTATGCGCAAAAACATACGAACGAACGCGACGGGCACGCACGATGGAGGCGATATTTTTGATGGACCTTGATGCCACTTGGAGGACAGAAACAGGTGCTTGTGGGCCTTGATCCCATGCACGTGAAGGCGTACAGAGGAACAATCAGGAGCACTGCTTCCCTGATTTCATTATTTTCTCTTCATTAGATCTTAGTTTAGATTTAGACTTTTAGATTCTAATTATTAGTTTTCTTGCCCTTGTAGTCTGGGGCTTATTTTTGGGGTTTGTCCCCCAAGTTTTTGGTTGATCATTTGTTTTGAGGATATTTTTGGGAGTGTGTTCCCATTTTATTTAGATTATAGGTTTATTTGAACTGTTTGAACTACATGTTAGTTAGTTAGCTAGCTAAATTAGATTAGGTTTGTTTGCTTATCATAAAAAAAAAATCGAGCTACCTGCTAGAAGCTGCATATCTATAGGGCTATCATATAGGATTGTTTGAGCAGCATTTAATTTTTCTTTCTGCATTGCAGACATCTTGCATTGAAGAAAGCTAGAGTAAGGTACGTCTTCTCTTTAGCATCAAATACCTGTCATGCATCTGCATTGGACTTAAATCGAAGACCTCTAAAGTGTTTGAATCCAATTAATTCAGTGGTCACCTTAAAAGAAATTGGGATTGCTAAGAGGTTGGACTTTAAAATCAGTGACTTTAAATTGCGTATTAAAGGACTTGTTTGTGGGATTTCAAAATACAAAATGTGTACATGTGTTGTACACCTGAGACACTATGTACATCACACATAAGGTCACTAGATATATTTCTACCTCTCCTCTTTGCACCACAAGGAAAGTTAGTCGTAATCAACAAGCCTATCCACCAAGTTACTTCGGTTCCTCGTGCGTGGGCTTGATTCAAGACTTCCATCTCTTGCAAGCAGGTTGTAGGCACCAATGAAGGTCAGCGTAGGAAGCGTAATTGTAATGACCCGTTACATTTTTCGCCATTTAAGACATCTGGAGTTTCAGTCAGACGTCTGAACACGTTCCCGGGCGTGGGCTTAATTCGAGACTTCCATCTCTTGCAAGTAGGTTGTAGGCACCAACGAAGGTCAGCATAGGAAGAGTAATTGTAATGACCCGTTACATTTTAGCCATTTAAGACATCTGGGGTTTCAGTCAGACGTCTGTCCAGACGTCTGGACACGTTCCCGGATGTTTGAAAGTGTGTTTTTCGTATTGCGCTTTGCACTCTACGCGCGGGCAGCGTGCAGAGGCCACTCCCTCTCTCTCTCCTTCACCCCCCGAACCCTAACCCTCTCCTATATAAACCCCCTCCCTTCTCTCCTCTCCTCCTCACACCACTCAGCCACCGCCGCCTCCACCTTCTCCTGCTAGCCACGTTCCCCTTCGCCTCTACTGCAGCCGTAGCAAGGAAGGAGATCCATCGACGAGGGGAGAGCGGGGAGGAGCAAGAGCAAGAGAGTGCAAGGGAGTGAGAGTGGGGAGAGGAGGAAGACGACCGCAGGAGCTCGATGGAGCTCAAGGAGGAGCCGCAGGAGAGAGGAGGGAGTCGACGAGGAGTTGCTCAAGCTCCTGTAGAGGACGAGTGCGGTGAGCGACGTGAAGGGGTTCTGATACTGAAAGTTTTCTAGTATCAGATGTCTGGAGTGAAGTCCAGACGACTGACGAGGTGCCCAGACGTCCGAAGCTGAGGCCGAACGTCTGAAAGCATGTATATTGCCAGGTACGTATCTTCCTGCGCCATGCATATCATAACGCAGGAGATGTCGACTGATCGTTGCGTCTGCAGGTGATCATTCCCAAGTGCAGGCTTTGGGAAGGCATGGGGTGCGCTTTCCCAAGCACTTTTGGACATCTGATCACATCACCAGATGTCCGAAGGTGCTTCCAGATGATCGAGGACCTTGTCCGACGTCTGGAACTATCCCCAGACGGTCACTGAGAGAGTCTGGATGTCTGATCAGTCGCAAGAAACACAAGGTTAGTTTTGACGTCTTTTAAGATGTATGGGATTAGTCCCAGATGTCTGATTTTAATCAATAACTGCATTTTTGGCCTGTTTAAGGCCCAAACGGAATCAGATTTCCACAAACGAAGTACCGTCGTTTTCCACTCGAGTTCCTCTACGTATTCGTGTTGAGTATCTACTATTTTGAGTTCGTCTAATGATCATTGGTCGCTGGTACAGGTTACCAACCGATAGCATGTTCGGGACCCGCAGAGACGACGAGATCTGCGGCACAGGCCCCCATTCCTCTCGTGATACCCAGTAGAGTGGTTTAACTCAGTTGTTAATAATTAAATAAGAATGTACTTGGTTGGAATAGTCGGATTAAACTTTATGATATGGAATGAACCCTAGGGTAGAAATGAATGAGCCTGTTTGAGCTGTACTGTTTACCTGAATGCATGGATAAAATAAATTGCTAGCGAATGCCTTTAATATAATTACGAGATGCATGTTAAAATACGAGCTACCTGTATGTAATTGAGAATTTACCTGTGAAACCACAAGTTGCATGTTTTTGAGAATTGAATTATGAAAACACGAGCTGCCTGTATATGGATGAGGAACGAATTATGAGATATGAGATCTGGACCTAGATAAATGAGATGAATATGAGCATGAACCCTAGGGGGAATTAGGAGTAGAACTCCTGTGGATGAAAGGAAATCTAGAATGTAGACGGGAAGTAGCTGACCCTTGTGTACGCAGTACCAAGGAGAGCAACTGTCCATTTTTAGTGTAGAGCGGAGCTAGCCTTCCTTCGGTTGAGACCTCGGTTAGGATTGACCACTTTACATCGACTCCTGTTGGCCCTCGCGTACATGGTACCAAGGTGAGCTACTAGTGTAGGGAGGGAGCTAGCCACCCCACGGGGCCCGGGGTTCAGCTAGCCACCCTACACCGACTTTGTTAGGCTCTTTGGGCAAACCAGGGTAGTCAGATGAGGATACGCAGACTGTAGAGGGGCGAGACCCCTGTTTGGTTCTGAGGGGCGAGACTCCTATTCTGAGAGGGCAAGGCCCTATATTGTTCTGTCCTGTACTTTGGGCGTACCCGCTAGTGGAAACGACTAACAGCATATCATTGTGGGGTAGCTACCTGTGAGCTTATCACGTGTGCCGTAGCCACCGCTATGTCTTGACAGTGACCTCGGGGTGGTTGACTGGGTGTAGGACTACCATGGGGGAATCTCCCGGCCAGGAGAGCACCACGTGTACCTTCTACTCTACGGAAAAGACTGCAATCAAGATCGTTCCCACGAGGAACATGCAAGATCAAGAAATATCTGGACACTCTGAGAAATAGATGAAACAAAAACACTTAAATGGGATAAATAGAAATGAGAAATAAACCTGTTATTTTTACTGTACTTGTACTTAAATAATATAAACACTACTCTACTCAGCGTTTGCTGACTCTGTCTTTTCATAACCCTGTTCAAGACCAGGAATGGAGTAGCCCAAGTTTCCAGCTGCAGAGGGTGTTGGGCCCAACCAAGCCCAACCGTAGTTGTTATTTCAGCATTTTTGTTTTCCCTACTATTGTAGTGAGTAATTGACACATAGTTACTATTCTTGTTACTTTCTGTTTCCTTTCCGTTTCCTGTTGTAGTTGTGGTGGCATATACTAAGACAGTTGTTCTACTTTCTTTACTACTTCGTACTTTTCTTCTGTTTAGTTATATTGCATGTATGAATGTGGTTTATTTTCCTACTTTTGGTTATTTCTTGTTAGACGACTAGGTCTTGGGATTAGTCGAGGCGAGCCGATCTTGGGTCCTGTAGGGATCCAGGAATCGGGTCGTAACAGTAATTCTTGTGAAACTTGTTTGGCCATCTATTGTAACACTATTAACCTCAACCTTCCTCAGGCATGTTTGATTAGGGATCTCAAGTTACACTTGACCTCTTATACCACTTAAGTGAGAACGGAGAAACACTGACTTAACTTCTTTGACTAACTTGTGGAATAGGATTGAGGAGACATGCAATCTACTAAAAATAGATTCCCACTGTATTTGCGTTTGTTTTGGCAGTGGTAGAGCTCTCTAGGAAGTTTCTGCTTTTAATCTGTTTTCTTCTTAGTCCTAAGAGAGTAAACCTATTTGGTTTAAAAGAAATAGATCACCCTTACTCCTATCATTTAGATTATCAAAGTCAATACTTTCCATCTTTTAACCAAGATCCCATGCCTCGAGCGTATCCCTCCTTAGAGGGGTACAATGATAATTCATGGGATCAATCCTATTCCTATCTTGGGAATACTAGCCTAATAACTTCCAATTATTATGAGCAGAGTCTAGGAGCGAAATTTCCTACCGTAGGAGTCCCCACTACTATGCAAACACCTAACCCTCCCACCCTTTATTTTTCTTATTGATGAGAACCTCATCATGAGCCCTAACTAGCATATTTTGATCTAATAGAATGAACAAAAGCTCCTACATAACCTAAAGAAAGGCCTAATTTAGGGAATTACTAATCTAAGAAGAGAACATGAAATAAGGGGTAAAACTATAATTTTACCATTGCAGTGCATCAATGGGATTTCTAAGGATCTAGACAAAGGTCAATTAGACTTAATAAGAGAAAAAGTGGGATGGTTCAGTCAGATATGGGTTATTGTGAAAATTGAGAATTAAATGAAACAAATCCACTTTAATTCACAAGGTTTCAGGTAATATAAAAATCAACTATACCCTCTAAAATTCATGGAAAAATATCCCCTAGGGCTTAGAACCTTCAATTTGGCCTTTGGAACCTGTTTTGACCTAGATTGGGGTCCATGTCCAATATTTGACCTAATTTGGATTTTTATGCAAAATATCTAATCAAACGTGGTCAAACCTTGAATCCAACTTCACCATTGGATTCCTTAGGTCCAAATTAGGTTTATACCAAAATTTGGATTTAAGGAAAGGTCATCTGGACCCACTTTGCAAATTGATCCTCCAAATTACATTCACACCCTCAACTTTTTGAAACCCTTGCAAATTCCCCCCTAACTTCTTTGTCTTTTTCTTCATTTCGGTCACTCTGCCATTTGCTGCAGCGACCATACCTCCGGCGACTTCACGCGGAGGTTTTCGCCTCATCTGCATGGGGAGCCCCCCATATTTGAAAGGGGAGCTCCCTGTGGAGCCCCCTACTGCATGTGCAGCTCCCCATGCCCTGAAACCCACCATACCTCTCGTGCGAACACTCGAGAGGTATGGGTCTCCCTCCGGCCTTACCTCCGACGTGGTTTTCCCACCGTCTCCTTGTGCTTCCCGCTCTGCTTGCACCTATTTAAGGAAGCACAGACCACGTCACTTCCTTCAAGCTCAAATTGGCCGAAGATTACCCCCAACTTCGTCTCCTCCTTACTCCGGCCGACTGCCTAAAGCTTCCGACGACTCTTCCTCCCTCCTCTTGTTTCTCTGCCACCGTACTAGTGGCAGAGCCAGCTCCGCCATTCTCCTCCGCGTCGTGCTGTACTAACGCACGTCCTCCAACCCTCTTCCTCGTCGCCGCTTCTTCCCCTAGGCATTTTCATCTCTGGCAACGACAGTACCTGCCGCTCGCCCTCCGCCTCCCCCCTTCGCTCTAAACACCTCAGTTAAGCTTCTCTCCCTCTACTTTTCATTTCCCCTTCATTAATTTCACAAATCGCGTACAGACTGCCATAGACCACCACCATCATCTTCACCTCTGGTCACCACTTCGGCGAGTTCGCTCCACCACCACAGACCACCTCCCTCCTCCCCGACCGGCCCCTAAGCTCCACCACCTTCCACTGATCATCCTCCACACCTTCACCAACCGCCACACACTCTGCACACCTCCATCGACCACACCCACCTGCACGCACACAGTGTGCCCTAAGCACACACGCATAGGCGCCCTCACGCCATGCCGACCACCGAGCCACCTTCGCCGTGTCACAACGAAGCCTGCTGAGTGTTCTGACAGGGTCACAAGGCTGTGTTCGTGTTTTCAGGTTCAGAGCCACCTCCACCATTGGAGCACAGCTCGAAGCTCGCTTGAAGCTTCGCCTAGGCCTTGCGGCTCCAGGCCTACACTCCCAGGTCGCGCGACTTAGTCTTGCACACACACCTAGGCCTTTGATTAGCTTCGAGGACCCTCGCAGCAGGTGCAAATGAGCTCAACCTCTGCGGGCGCGCGCGACAGGAAGGTAGGACGTTTAGTCCCACCTCGGGCATTTGCGTGCGAGCGTTGTGGTATAAGTTTTAAGACTGCATAGGGCTTACCGCCTCCAACTCACGGGGTGAGGTCCCTCTCACCCGACCACCCGGCCTCGTCCGCGACCACGCCTCGCAGACCTGGTCTTGACCCGACCCGACTAGCACACCTCGCCCACCACCGCACGCCGGTGGGCTTGGTCTCGGGCACGTATACCCGACTCGATAACCCTGCTGGCTCTGGGAGAGCTGTGTCCTGAGAGCGAAATGGAGAGAGAAAGACGCGGGAAGGGTAAGGGTAGGTTTTGCTTCTCCGTAACTGTGCAGGGAAGAAGGAGAAAGAGGAAGCAGCTGCGGGGAAGAGAAAGAAGAGAAGAAGAAGCCAGATGAAGGAAGAAGAGGACCGTAGAAGCCAAAGAAGAAGGGCAGCAGAAGGAGAAGGTCTGCAGAAGAAAAGGAAGGAGGAGGCGCAGCAGCTCAAGAGAGAAGAAGAAGCCAAAGAGGAAAAGAAGAAAAGAGAAGGAAGGAGCTGCTGCAAAGGGGAAAGAAAGCCAAGCAGAAAAGAAAGAAGAAGCCAAGGAGAAGAAAAAGAAGATGCTGGCACTGTAGCAGACGTCACTTAAGGCGTCTGATTCACAGAATTAAACGTTTGAAGATGGAGAAAGAAGAGAAGAGAGAGCAAAGAAGAAAGAGAGAAGAGAAAAAAAAAGAGAAAAAGAATTTATTTCCTTTTTGTCTCTAGCATTTATTTTCCTTGAATCAGTATTGAATATATTTGAGATTGTGATTTTTTGCTTCTAAATACCGAATTGCTCTCTGAGTTCGACCTCGGAATGTTTTTGAATTTCGAGTAATAAATAAATAAAATGTGATAATCATTTTTGCGGTAATACTACAATGCATATCTTTTCAAAACCTGTCGAACGAACTTCAACACTTATCGAGGTAGTCTCTCCTCTTTTATGATAGAAATGCAAAAACAACAAAAAGAAATGATGAAATCTATGGGAGAGATTTTGAGGAATAGTCAACGACTGAACAAGGAAATTAGTCAATTTAGCTACCCTCCTACTATTGATTCTGATCCCTACCTGTACAACAGTGATCATTAAAATAATTCTGACACAATTGACACCAAGGATCCCATTTTGATGGGTAGCTATTCCTTAGACAATCCCCATAAGACATGGCCACTAGAGGAGAACGATCCTAGTGATTATCCATCCGAGCTATATTAGAGTCAAAAGAAAGGGAAGATGGTACCACTTGAGGACCTTGACCCTGCTGACAGTATTTTTCTCACCCCTGATAACCCAGGTCAAGGTCGTGCTAGTCATACAACTTCCCTGATTGATCATGTGGTGGAGCCCCATTCTATCCTTAGTGAGCCTAACCCCAATCCTCCACATAGGGAACCAGCACAACATTCTAAGGATTTACATGTAGGTGACCCTAAGGGAATGGAGGATGAATTGGATTAATTTTGGTCTCAGGGATACAGAGAATCTATTTTAGAGGAGGATGATGACACAATGGAGGAACTCAGACTTAGAGTTTGGAGTGAATCTTGAGGGGATTATATGTTATTTGAGGACTTACCCCCCGAGGATATGAATGATTTGGTGAAATCCGGATTCCTTCATACCTTTGATTTTGAAAATCATCCCCCGCAAAATTAGGAAAATATGGAGTTGGTGTTGGAGGAGGATGAACACAAGATTGCAAAGCCTAGGAGAGACTCTTGGGGACAATACATATCAATCGATAATTTATGCCTTGAGGAGAATAAAGAATTGAAAGATATAGGCTTACTCCATAACATTGAGATTGATCCTCCTTTAGAAGCAATTGAGAGTACTGAAGCAACTTTTCCCCTTACTGGTGAATCACATATACACCTCAACAAAAACTTAAGTGAACCAAATGAATCCAGGGATGAAATTGATGATAATGATTCAGTTGCTTCAACCCTACCATCAAATGAATGTGATTTGGAGTCCACCATTGAAGGTAAAAATATGACTCCCATTCTTGAGGAAATCATTAATGATAGGCAAGGTAACTTGAATTTCTCCACAACAACTATTAGGGAGAATAATACATGTTCGTATGCTTTTGTGGGGTTTTAAAAAGAATATCATGTTGTAGTATAACCGACAAAACGTTCAAACAAATATAGAGAATTTTATTACTCGAAAAACTAGAGTCTCCGAGGTCGAACACAGGGAGCAATCTCAGTACTTTCAAAACCAAAGAATACAACTTTTAAATGAAAGTAATTGATTAAAAGAGAGAGAGTTATATAAAAAGAATTTCTAAAAGAAAACAGAATTGGACGTCTGATTTCTATATCAGACGTCTTAAATGTAATCTTCTTTCTCTCTTCTGCCTTCTTCTTCTTTGTCTTCTCTGCTTCTTTTCTTGCGAAGGCTTCTTCTTCCTGCCTTTGTTCCTCTCCTGTCTTCCTTTTCTTTTTGGCCTTTCTGCAGTCCTTCCTTCTCTCAGATCTCTGCCTTGCTCAGCTTCCTTTCTTCAGAGTTCCTTCTTCTTCTGCTCATGTTCCTTCTATTTCTTCAGTTCTTCTTTGTGCTTTCCTTCGAAGTTTTCTCCTTCCTTGTCTTCTCTGCGAGGGCTTCTCCTTCTTTCTCTGCTACACTCAGCCTCTTCTTCCTTCTTTTCTTCCCTTGCTGCAGCGGCTAAGTGTTCGCTTCTTCCTCTGCTCCTTCTTTCCTACGCACACCACAGCCAATGCAAAACCTACTCCCGTCCCTCTACCCAAACGTCTCTCTCTTTCTCTGCAATTCGCTCGAGGATGCTCTCCCAGAGCCACACAGGTAATCGGGTCAGATTCGCACCCGGGACCAGGCGCACCGGCAGGTGGGTGATGCGCGAGGAGTGCTTAGGTTAGGGTCGGGTCGGATCCTGCCAGATCCGCGAGGTGAAACCGCGGACGAGGCAGTCGTGGGTCAGGTGAGGGACCTCACCCCTGTGCTTTCGGAGGCGGTAAGCATGAAACACAAAAACAATTTATACTATACCTGCATTTTGCATTTCAACGATGTGGGACTATCTGGTCTGTGCCCCGCCCTCGCGTGCGCTCGCAGACCTTCGTGCAATTCCCCAGCTGCAGACTTCTCAGCGCCCCAAACTGGACTCGAGGGCTTCGCACTGCTCGCGCGATCCTGCTGCACCTGAAGCCTGGAAGATCTGCCGCCTGGAGCTGCTGCGAAGCTGCTTCAAATGTCGCCAATGGCGGCAGGAGCTGAAACCCTGTCAATCACTAATACGGCCTGTTGGCCTAATCAGACCAGCTGGGCACCTTCGCCGTGGCACGGGGAAGGCGGTGGACGGTGCTGCAGGCCGCAGGACGGCCTAGGCGTGCGGGCCTAGGTCAACCTGTGGCCGGAAGTGTGGGGTTGTTCGGGGGACTGTGGTGGAGGTGTAGAAGGATGATGGATGGGCGAAAGTTGCTCCTGGTGGTGAGGCGGAGCTTACGAGAGGGTTGGGGAGCCGTGTGGAGGGGCAGAGTGGTGGGAGCAGCTCGTCGGAGGTCGGTTGGAGGCGAGGAAGGTGGAGGTGGTCAGGCATTGTCGGGGGGCGATTAGCTAAAATAACAGGGGGAAAAGAGAGAAGGGAAGATGGAGAAGGTATCTGGAGTGGTTTGGAAGGAAGGGAGGCAGCGGAGTGGACGGCGTGTAACTACCGTCGTCGAGGAAGAAGAACCCTGAGGGAGGGGGCAGCGACGAGGACGAGGTCAGGGGCACGCGCGCTGGGTATGGCGCAACGCGGGAGGAAGAGGCGGAGTTGACTATGTTGCTGGTATGGCAGCAGAGCGACGAGGAGGGGAGGAGGTTGCCGGAGCTTGTGGGTCTCTTGGCCGGAGATGGGAGAGAGGGAAATTTGGGGGAATCTCCGTCAAAATCAAGCTGAGGATCTGCGGCCGGGTCTGGGGAGCCTTTTATAGGTGTTGGCCAAACCTTCTAGCCCGTGGAGATCGCGCAATCAACTCTGCCGGCTCGCCGGAGATGGAAAGAGGGTGGATACCCAAATCTCTCGTGCGTTCGCATGAGAGATTGGGTTCACACCAGAGATCGTGATCAGCTTTAGATGGAAGGGAATTCCTTAGAGAATCCCCCTTCCATCTCTGGAAGGGAATCTCTGAGGAATTAGAGAGTAATCCCTCTCTAAACCTCGTCGGAGATCGGTTCTGCCCTAACAATGGCGGCAAGACCTGATTGCAGAGGTGGCGAGAACTTAGGGGGTTCTCTGCAAAGATATTCAAAAGATAGGGACTACATTGTAATTTGGGTGTACTAAATTGCAAAGTAGGTCAAGATGACCTCCCCTTGGGTCCAAATTTTGGTATAAACCTAATTTGGACCTAGGGAATCCAATGGTGAAGTTGGATTTTAGGTTTGACCACGTTTGTCTAGACATTTTACGTAAAAACCCAATTTAGGTTAATTGAAGAGCTAAGACCCTAATCTAGGTCAAATTGGGTTCCAAAGGCCAAATTAAGTGTTCTAAACCCTAGAGGATGTTTTTCCATGATTTTTAGAGGGTTTACTTGATTTTTATCCTGACCGAAACCTTGTTAATTTAAGCGGGTCTGTTTTAGGGTTACCAAGTGTCATTTAATTCCTAGATTGCACCTAAACCCATTTCTGATTGACTCAACTCACTTTTTATCTCATTTAGACCATTTGACCTATGTTTTGTCTCTGAGAAATCCCGTTTATGTACTGCAATGGTAAAATTGCAGTTTTAACCTTTATTTCATGTTTTCTTCTCAGAGCACTTATTCCTTCAGTTAAGCCTTCTTCTAGGTTATGTAGGAGCTTTTATCTTCTTTATTGGGTCAAAATGAGCTAGTTATGGCTCATGATGAGGTTCTCATCAATACAGAATCTGAATTGTTGTTAGAACTGGACTTGACACGGATTAAGCCCTCATTAGACTTAATCATTTCCACCCAACACCACCAACAACCCTTATACTCTCTAACCAATCTTTGGCTCAAGTCTCTGCTTACATACATTCTTTCTGAGGAGAATATCAGGCCAGTACATCCTCAGGTGGAATGACGAGTTTGGATTAATGCTTGTATTTTTAGTCTCACCATTAAAGGGTATGAAATAATTGTGATATCTTTTAACACCCTACCTGCTTTGGAGGACCCTTATTATCCTCCATTCCTGTTTCAAGAGGTCCCTTCTTCTATTACTCTTTTTTCTAAACCTCTCTAGGTAGCCTGTGAGGTTGTCTGTTATCATGCCTTCTTGCGAACATTTGGATAACATTGCATCATCAGCTCGCCAACATCCTTGGCTACTTGTTCTCTAAGCTCACACTTCTACGCATATTTTTAAGGCCTAGTTGTATCTATTTGGAACCAGACTTGTAGGTTCCCTATAAGTCTAGCTATCGACAGAAAATGCAACGCTTGTTGGGAGGTAACCCAACGTATAGAATAATTAATGCCTTCATCAAGTAATTTCCTTTCTCCCCCTGTTTTAATTTTACAATGAGGACATTGTAGGATTTAGGCATAGGGGGGTACATTTTGCATTTTTGATCTTTCTTAGGCAATATTTATACATTTAGGTAAGGTGCATTAACCAAAAAAAAATCTCTCTTTTGTTTTCTTGAGCTGAATTGGTTAGCCCTAGCAAAATATCAAGGAGGTGTCATTGAAGATTTTCTTCTTAAATTATTTCTTAGTTTAGAATCCAGTACATTTACTTCACTTGCACGTAGATTTAGTAATAGATCTTTTAAGAAAACTAATAGATATTTTTAGTTTGTTGAAAAGAAGCATTACTTCTTTTACAGAACCCTTGGACAGTTAGTAGGGAGTCAAGCAAATTATCTTCTATTAGATCCACTTAACATTTGTGAGGTAGAAGTAGAGTGTCTATTGGTGCACTAAGTCTAGTGTAAAGACTCTTAAGTACTAGATAATTGGATGATGATACCTAAGAGTTAGGCATAGTTTTCGCTTTTTGTTCCTGTGTGCTAACATTGTATGTGAATTCCTGAGAGTCACAAAATAAAGCAGATGCATAGAGATTGAGTTCTAATAAAACTATGATTATGGTGGATGGTTACGATCATCTTTCATAAAATCCCCAGCTGAAGGAGTGTAGTAATGTCAAAGGTAAAAAATATGCTTATCTTATCCATCCCTCCCTGGTGCCGAGAGTAGGCACTTCCACCAAATAAGCAACGCAATATCCTCTTGAACATCATCATCCCCAATAATGCCTCATGAATAAAAGTTTGCATCGCGTTGGGTTGTGTTGGTAGTTATGAAAAAAGAAAAAAAAACAACAGAGAGAAAAAAAAGAAAAAATTATATATATATAGGAAGAAAGAAAAGAAAAAGAAAAAAGAAAAAAAAGAAAAAAAAACGTTCAAGTTTATAGTTATGTCTTCGTGTTGATTTCATTATATGTTGATATCATTAAGGCAAAAAAAAAAAGACACCTATTGTAATCCACCAAATATGACCCATACCTACTTTTTTAGTATTTCTGATTGTCCAAATACTGGCTGAGAAATTCTAACTTAATTATAAGGTTATTAGGACTCTAATTAAAGTGTAAATGCCATGTGAGACCACCGAACATTAACTACATTTACAAAATTTGGTGAGATTGTGAGCTTAGATAGGAAAGAAAAAAAAGTGAGCGCAAAGGAACGCTAAGAGAGCACAGCTTTTAGTTTCTCTCTGGGTTGACTTATTTAATAGTTTAGAGATGTAGAGTCTGCAGTATTACACTACATATAGCACCAGATGAGTATGAGCTACCAAATAGTAATCCAATTGACTCAGATATCTTCTACCTAAGCTAGAAAGTCGAGGTCAAATCACAGATGATTTTTTACTTTATTCCTAAGGGAAGTAGTTTCTTATCCTAATAAAATCTTTACAAGGTTTAAGTACGAACCTTAAAATGTAAGTTGACTTTTCACTTGGATCCGTTACTCAAGCTATTCATTTTTCACATGTGTCTGGATCCCTAAATTTTTGGAATAAGGAAAAAAGAAATCTTTTGGTCACTTCCATCATTTTTCATTTTTACTAGAAACCAACAAAACTTAGGCATGAGGGCATTTGATGCATTCACATTAGTGGACTAATTTTTAGCCTAAATTGATTAGTTCCTACATTTTAAAGTGTAGTAACATTTGCATTTGGTTATAAAATAAATGCATGCATTATAATTTAAATTTGCATAGTTTATATGGTATTATAAATAACTATATGCATTTATTTAATTACAGGAATTCAAGTGTAGCCAAATCTCATTTTTAAGACATTCAGAGCTTAGTCTGGACGTCTAATGACGTTGACGTTATGCACCGCCACCATCTTCACTGCCTAACTACGCCTTATCCCTCCTCACATCCCAACCGCTTGTGATCTTCGCTGAGTGGTTGGAGACAATATCGGCTGAAGAAACAAACGGGAGATGCGTTTAAAAGTAGAGGCACAACGATCGATCTGGATCATCATCTTTCTCCCCCTTGGGGGATGACCACCTTCACCACCGTCACCATGGCCTGGGCGAACATTATGGATATAGTGAGCACTGTGGACCGTGCTTAGAACTTGCATGCTTCTAGCCTTCATCAAAGGTTGTGTGGTGATAGCACACGACTTCCCACCACACATCACCACAAACTGCACCCTCTCCCCTTCTTCTTCAACCTCCATGTCCCCTGTTTCACCCCTCAACGTGAACCCACGCCCTCGTCGTAGACCACCATCATCACCGCCAACCCCTCACCACAGTAGCCCCCCTCCCCACGGTCACAAACACCATCACCTGTCCATGACCACACCTCTACTTCCCTTCTCCTCCCTCTTTGTCTTTCTTCTTCCTCTTCTACGTGACCCACTGTTAGACTGTTCACCTTCTTCTTTGAAGAAGAACCTAAAGCACCACCGAAACAACATTGCCATTCTACCTCCTTCAACCTCCAAACTCAGCCTCGAGCACCCTTGCTAACTCTAAAGTTCGGCCCCGATCACCCTCGCCAACTCCAAAGCCCTCGACAGCTGCTCTTCCAAGGCCAACAAGCTGCCACAGGCAACCATCCTCCTCCTCCGATCGGCAATCTCCAACCTCCACCCGCCAGTGCGCCACCATGGTTACGAAATCTCTCCTACGGTGGATCGTCCTCACCAAAGCCACCGAGCGACAATGGATTATCCCGCACGTAAGGAGGAGATAGAGCAAATCCCTTGTTTTGCCTCTAATCAAAATTTACTGTGAATGCCATTGCTAGAATCACTATTCCCTTATTTAGATCATATTATATTGAAGTGATTTTGTGTGTGAACCTTCCATAGTATTAATTAATTGTATAGAGTGTTGAGTTATGTTGGAAATGAGTTTTCAAGAGTTCAAATGCGTATCCATTGATATTTCCGAATAGACGAGGCATCATTAATCATTTTAATAGGCTAGTTTTTCATCGTGGAGACGACTTAACTATTTTCGTGGTTAGATTTCGAATTATTAAATATTTTGATAGTCGATTTTCCATTATAAAAGCATTACAACATCACGACATTTTATGTTAAAATTTTTATCAAAAGCGAAGATCGACTTGTCACCTTGTGCTTTCGAAGAGAGAGAAGAGGAGGGTCTTCTGTGGAAGGTTGATTTCAAGAAGGCGTATGACTTAGTGCAGTGGTCCTTCCTGTGGGCGGTGTTACGACCCAGTTCCCGGATCCCTATAGGACGCGAGACCGACTCGCCTCGACTAACCCCAAGACCTAATCGTCCAACAAGAAATAACCAAAAGCAAGAAAATAAACCACATTCACTCATGTAATATAACTAAGCAGAAGGAAAGAACGAATAGTAAAGAAAGTAGAACAACTGTCTCAAATAGTACATGCCACCACAACAACAAGCAGAAAACAGAAAGTAACGACAACAGTAGTTTAAAGTCTAGTACTCGCAACTACAACAGAAACAAAGAACTGGAAAGGAAACAACTACGGCTGGGCTCGACTAGTCCCAACTCCCTCTGCAGCCGGAAACTCGGGCTGCTCAACTCCTAATCCTGAACAGGATTATGAAAAGACAGAGTCAGCGAACGCTGAGCAGAGTGGTGTTTACATTATTTAAGTGCAAGTAAAGTAAAAACAACAAGCATGTTTATTTCTCATTTCTATTTATCTCATTTATGTATTTCTGGTTTATCTATTTCTCAAAGTATTTAGGTATTTCTTGATCTTGTATGTTCCTCGTGGGAACGATCTTGCTTGTAGTCTTTTCCGTGGAGTAGAAGATACACGTGGTGCTCTCCTGGTCAGAAGAGTCCCCCGCGGTAGTCCTACACCCAGTCAACCTCCCCGAGGTCATTGTCGAGACGTAGCGGTGACTATGGCACGCGCGATAAGCGCACGGGTAGCTACCCCGCACTGACACGCGATCAGTCGTTTCCACTAGCGGATATGTCCAAAGTACAACACGGAAAAGTATAGGGCCTTGCCCTCTCAGAACAGGGGTCTCACCCCTCAAAACCAAACAGGGGTTGCCCCTCCACAGTCCGCGTACCCTCGTCCGACTGCCCCGATTTGCCCAAAGGGCCTACAAAGTCGGTGTAGGGTGGCTAGCTGAACCTCGGGCCCCGTGGGGTGGCTAGGTTCGTCCCTACACTAGTAGCATGCCTCAGTACCACGTACGTAGTGGCCAACAGGAGTTGGTGTAGAGTGGCCAATCCTAACCCCGGGTCTCAACCCAAGGGAGGCTAGCTCCTCTCTACATTAAAAAAGGACAGTTGCTCCCCTTGGTACCGCGTACACAAGGGCCAGCATACTCCCCGTCTACAATCCAGATTCCTTTCATACACAGGAGTTCTACTCCTAATTCCTCATAGGGTTCATGCTCATACTCATCTCATTTATCCATATTCAGATCTCATGTTTCATAACTTGTTCCTCATCCATATACAGGTAGCTCATATTTTCATAGTTTATTTCTCAATCATAAACATGCAACTTGTAGTTTATTAGTTCAATTTCTCATTTACATACAGGCAAGTCGTATTTTAACATGCATCTCAAGTAAACCAGAGTAGCTCCATATCATGCTCATACATTTCTACCCTATGGTTCATTCCACATCCTAGAGTTTCAATCAATTTAATCTACGCAGACATATTCTTTATTCATATCTTAGTAATTGCATTAAACCACTCTACCGGGTACCGGGTAGATCTCGTCGACTCCACAGGCCCCAAACATGCCATCAGCTAGTAACCTGTACCAGCGACTAATTTATATTAGACGAGGTTAAAACAGTAGATACTCAACACGAACATGTAGAGGAACTCGAGTGGAAAACAGTGGTACTTTGTTTGCGGAAATCTGATTCCGTTTGGGCCTTAAATGGGCCAAAAACGCGGTTACTGACCAAAATCAGACATCTGGGACTAGTCCCAGACGTCTTAAAAGACGCCAGATCTCACCTTGCAGTTCCTGCGACTAATTCAGACGTCCAAACTCCCTCTGCGACCGTCTGGGGGTGGCTCCAGACGTTGGACAAGGCCTCCGGTCGTTTGGCGACGTGATCAGACGTCCAAAAGTACTTGGGAAAGCACACCACGCGCCTTTCCAAAGCCTTCACCTGCGTACAAACAACGCAGGCATAGAAATTAGCCGACATACCCTACGCTATGATCTACATGGCGAAAAAGTAGGGCAAGAAGATACATACCTCGCGATATTATGCTTTCAAACGTCTGGCTTCAGCTCCGGACGTCCAGGTGCCCCGCTAGCAGTCTGGACGATACTCCAAACGTCTGATACTGGAAAATTTCTAGTACCAGAACCTCCTCTGCGTAGCTCTTCTCTTCGCAACGCCACCCGTAGCGCGCCACAGCAGCTTCAGCAACTGCAGAGGGTCGGGAGGCCGCCTCCCCGAGCCCTTCCTCCTCACACTCATGCCCGTCGTTAGCCGTGCGAGTCCGCCGAGCTCCCGAAGGTCCTCCAACCTTCACGCTCTCTTCCTTCCTCTCTCTTTCTCACTCCCTCCCGTCCTCTCTCACTCGCACTCCTTCTCGTCACTCTCGCTCTTCCTCACCACTGCCGCACAGTGAGAAATGCTGGAGGTGGTGGTGGCTGGCGGTGAAGGGGAGAGGGTGGTGAGGAGGAAGGGTTGAAATAGGATAGGTTTAGGGTTTAAGGGGTGTGGGTCCGGGGAAGAGAGGGGCAGCTGCGCGTCGCCCGCGTGTAGAGCGAAAAAGGGACGTACGAAAATCTCACTTTCAGACATCCGGGCACGTGTCCAGACGTCTGACCGAAACTTCAGACGTCTTATCCGACTAAAAAGGCAACAGGTCATTTCAAGCGACAATGGCCAAGAGGGGTTTCCCGTCGGTTTGGATTAGGTGGATGAAGCAGTATGCCACTACAACGTCTTTCTTGGTCCTCACCAATGGGAACCCGACAAGTGGTTGGATCCAATCGAGGAGGGGAGTTCGACAGGGGTGCCCCCTGGCACCCATGCTTTTTGTGTTGGCAGCTGATGCCTTGGCGAGGGCATCCGATAGATTGGGTGGGGCAGGCCTGGTTTAGGGTTTTCCTGTGGGGGAAGGGGAGAGTGTATCGATGCTGCAGTATGTCGTCGATACCCTCCTCTTTGTGGATGGGGCAGAGGTGGTGGCCAGGCAGAGTCGTATCCTGCTGGAGCTGTTTTGTGAGGCGTCGGGCATGCAGATTAATTTTCAGAAATCTTCTTTTGTCCCGTTTGGGATGGCTGTTGAGGAGACCAGGAGGTGCTCGAAGGCGTTGGGTAGAGAGACTGGGTCTTTGCCGCTGTCTTATCTGGGCCTGCCCTTGACAGACAGGAGGGTTTTGGTGCGTGACTGGGATCCGTTGCTTGAGAGGATTGAGGACCGGCTGACGAGCTGGGCATCCAAGATGCTTTCGAGAGGGAGGCGGCTAGTTCTCATCAAAGCAGTCTTATCAGCTATGCCGGCTTACTTTGCTTCAGTTGTGAAGATGCTGCGAAAGATTGAGGACAAGATTGTGAGCCTGATGAGGAGCTTCTTCTGGATCAACTATGGTGCGGGCGGGAAGGGGGCGAAGCTGGTTGCATGGAGTGAGGTGTGCAATCCTGCTAGGGAGGGGGGCTTGGGCATTAGGGAGATTGGAAGGATGAATGATAGCTTTCTGACGAAGTGGATTGCGAGGCTTCTTGGAGAAGAGGCAAGTTTGGTAAGGAGGGTCCTGTGTTCTTGCTATGGGGGATGACCTGGCTAGGGTCTCTTGACGATGCCTCTCTGAGGAATCTCCTACTTCCTTAGAGGCTTAGCTTTGGTGGCATTGAAGGTCAGAGCACTTTTCACTCATGTGCTAGGGTCGAGTGAGACCTTCAGGTTTTGGACAAACGACTAGACAGGGCTCAGGGCCCTGGCGGAGCAATTCCCTCGGCTTGCGGCGTTGGCAACTGACAGAGGGGCCTCGATGGTGGAGGTCTGGGATGGCATGTGGTGTCCTACTTTCTTGAGCAGGATGTCAGATCAGAGGATTGGGGAGGTGCAAGAGATGCTACAGGATCTACAGGGGTTTCAATCGGAGGCTGGTGGAGACTCTTATGGGTGGGAGGAAGGAGAGTTCTCGGTATAGGAGGCAAATAGGAGACTTGGAGGTGTAGCCACGGTGGTGGACATCGACATGGCCAGGAACTACAGACAGCTCTAGGAGGCCTCCTGCCCCTTGAAGGTGAAGATGTTTTCTTGGCTCCTCGAAGAGGCAGATTGATGACTAGGATGTGGAGGGCACGATAGGCTCAGGACACGAAGAGGTCATGTCTGCTTTGTGGATAGGCAGAGGAGGATATCGACCACTTGTTCTTTGCTTGCCCGGTGGTGAGGTAGGTTTAGGATAAGATTCAAGACCGATGGTGGGCTCATGATTTATTTACCAACTTCTGAAAATCGTTCAGATGTGGTGGAGCCGATGCTAGGCGCAATGTTTTTCGTTCGAAGGAGCGAGCTCGCCCAATGGCAGTGTTTTGGGTTGTTTGGTTGGGTAGGAATGAGGTTGTTTCTAGGGGGTAGCACTCGTATATGAAGAATATTGTTACGTACGCATTGTCTTTTATTTCGGGGTGGAGCTTGTCTTTGCAATGTAAGCTTTGTTTGTGTTGTAAGTGATTAATGTGATTAATACAATTTTGGGTGGTATCTAAAGGATAACCACCCTTTCCCTTTTCAAAAAAACAAGATGATACACACCTCTCTCTCTTCATTACCACCACCAATGGTTTTCCCTGTTAGCTTATCCTGAAAAACACAACCCACATAATCTGTAACGACTCGATTCCCGAGTCCCTACGAGACACGAGAATTGGACCGACTCGACTAATCCCAAGACCTAGT
Organism: Thalassia testudinum; assembly: GCA_037157565.1. Classification (NCBI taxonomy): domain Eukaryota; kingdom Viridiplantae; phylum Streptophyta; class Magnoliopsida; order Alismatales; family Hydrocharitaceae; genus Thalassia; species Thalassia testudinum. The sequence continues at coordinate 45,453,648 of JAZHRO010000030.1, forward strand.
CGTCCAACGAGGAAGTAACCAAAAGAGCAGTAAAATAAACCACATTCAACATGAAGTATAACTAGCAGTAACAAAATACAGCAGTAAGAAAAAGAACTACTACAACATGTACCACCACAATAGTAGAACAACATTTAACATAACAAGAACTACGAGTAAAGAAAAGTACAGAGAGTAACAAAAACTACTCACTACAGTGGAAACAAAAAGCGCACAAAAGCGCAGTGGTAACTCTACTGGACTCTACTCGGCCCAGCATCCTCTGCAGCCGCTGACCCTGGCTGCTCAACACCTGGTCCTGAAAAGTAACGAGTGTAACACGTCAGCGAAACGCTGAGTAGAGTGGCAGCTAAACTAAAGAAGCAGTAAGGTGTACAGTAGCTGTTTTATTTTCTTTCTTCCTTTATTTACGTCTTTCTATTGTTTCACGATTTATCTATTCCTCAGATCCTTCACTTGATCTCGAATGTTCCTCGTGGGAACGATCTTGATTGCAGTATTTTCCAAATAGTAGAAGTAGCACGTGGTGCTCTCCTGGCCGGGAGAGTCCCCCGTGGTGATTCTACTCTAAGTCAACCACCCCAAGGTCACGGACAGACGTAAGGGTGACTACGGCACGCGCGATAAACGCACAGGTAGCTAACCCGCACTGGCACGCGGTCAGTCATTTTCGTTAACGGGTGCGCCCAAAGCACAGCACGGAACCAGTACAGGGCAGAGCCCTCTCAGTAACAGGGGTCCAACCCCTCCACAGTAACCAAACAGGGGCCTTGCCCCTCCACAGTCCGCGCACCCTCGCCTGACTACCCTGGTTTGCCCAGTGGGCCTAACAAGTCGGTGTAGGTGAGCTAGCAGAACCCCGGGGCCCGTGGGGTAGCTAGTACTCGCCCTACACTAGTAGCTCTCCTCGGTACTGCGTACACGAGGGCCAGCAAGTCGGTATAAAGTAGCCAGACCTAACCTCGGGTCCCTGGGGCGGCTAGCTCCGCTCTGCACTAAATAGGGGGACAGTCGCTCTCCTTGGTACTCCGTACTCAAGGGCTAGCTCACTTCCCCAATTCTATTCCATTCACCTTCCAGGAGTTCTACTCCTAATTCCCCGTCGGGTTCCAGCTCTTTTAACTCAGCACATTCAGGTTTCACCTTTCCAGTTTCACGTTCATACATCCCATATTCTCAATCATGTTCATTTATTCATAACAGGCAGCTGTTAAACCAATTTATAGGTAGCTATTATTTCCTTTCCACATTTTCCAAGACTGCAGTATTCATATATTCCACTAGTTTTCCCATCCTAGGATTCATGCCATACCCTAGGATCTATCATACAATCTAGTTTTCCAGCCCTAGGATTCATGCAACACCCTAGGATCTACCATTCATTCTAGTTTCTCATTCCTAGGATTCATGCAATGTCCTAGGTTCTATTTATGGTTCCATAATTTAACAGATTAATAAACTTAAAAGCCACTTTACCAGTTACAACAGGAGTACTGGGGGCGTGGTCGGGAATCCCGCGTGCCTCCGCAACCCCCGAGACTACAATGGAACGGGATCCTATCACAAGGATCAAACACAAGGAGTTTCTCAAAACAGTATTTAATCACTGTAAACGGGTAGAGGATTTTATTCCGAAAAGGGTGCAACTCGAAATGCGGAAAACGGACTCCGAACGGGCCCTAAACGGGTCGAAAACGACGAAGCAGTGCAAAAATCAGACGTCTGGAACTTCTTCCAGACGTCTTAAAAATGGGGATCAGATGGTACCTTGTCCCACGTAGTCTCTCAGACGTCCAGAAGCCTGCGGGGGCGTCTGGCCTAGTTCCCAGACATCCGATGGTCACCCCGGACGTCTAGAAGTCCCTCCAGTCGTTTGGCACCGCTGCCAGACGTCTGATTCACGTTGGATGCGAACCTCAGAACCTGCACGTACCCACTCATCGTTCTCAGTACGGACGGTTGCAGAAAAGGAAGAAGGATGAAAAATAACTTACTTGCCAGACGTCTGGATAGTCCTCCAGACGTCTTAACTGTCGTCTGGTTGGAAGACCAGATGTCTGATTCTGTAAAAACTTCCAGAACCAGAGCGCTACTCGCCCTCCGCCCACGACGCACGGCCGCGCCGCGCCTCATCCGCCTGCTGCTCAAGCTGCAATAGACCTCCTGCGTTACTCCGCGCCCGCTGCGCCCCCGCCGGCCGGCTCTAGCAGCCCCGGCAAGCTCGAGCCCTCACGGGCGAGCGCCTCCTCCCTCGCGCAGCACCTCCTCCCGCACTCACAGCGGCTGTCGCTACCGCCGCTCGCTCGCGCTCGCACTCGCTGGAAGAAGAAGAAGGAGGAGCGGAGGTGATGAGAGTGAGGGAGAGGGCGAGGCTTTTTAAAGCTTCGTGGGGAGAGGGAGAGAGAGAGAATGCAGACTGCGGTCGCAGGAGGAGAGAGGGAAAAAGAGAGAGGTGCGGCGGTTACGGGTCTGCGAGCGCCTGCGCGCAGACACAGCCCCGCGTGCCACCCAAATAAAATCCCAGACGTCTGGAAGGGGTTCCAAACGTCTGTTCAGACGTCTGGGCCACCTCCCAGATGTCTTAAAAGACGTCTGAAGCCGCATTCGTAACATAATCAAAGATTACTTGACAATTGAGTTCCTTTGTAATTTGACTGACTGAATAACACATTGGACAATCTCAATGTGAGGGTCACAGACACTTTCCCTTGACAATCAACTCTAGATTGCTTACCATCAACCACCTGCACAATCCTACCTGGGAAAACAAAGTGAATATAATGAAAACCTCTCTGATGCCCACTAAGATATTGGAAGGCCCTTGAGTCAACTAACCACTCTATGCTACTCAGTCTCCTGTCACGTGACAAAATCAATGTCTCCTAGAATATAGCATTACGATGGAAAAATCTTCGGAGCAAGTTCTCAAACTCACTCTGCAAAATAGTCACGATCTCCGTCTCCCCGAATGACCTCTAAGTTAGATTGACCTCATCTATCTCCATCGTGAGACCAAAGGAGAAGATTGCACACGCTCCAACCTCAATCAAAAGGTTACACCCAAGAGAACAAGAAGAGACTATGCTACTGCCATCAACACGTCAGGAGGCCACTGTAACGACCCGGTTCCCGAGTCCCTACGAGACACGAGAACCGTACCGACTCGACTAATCCCAAGACCTAGTCGTCCAACGAGGAAGTAACCAAAAGACAGTAAAATAAACCACATTCAGCATGAATATAACTAACAGTAAGAAAGTACAGCAGTAAGGAAAGAAACTACTACAGTAGGTACCACCACAACAGTAGAACAACATTTATCATATAACAAGAACTGCAGGTAAAGAAAGTACAGCGGAAACAAGAACTACTCACTAGAACAGAAACAAAAGAGGTACAAAAGACTGTGGTAAATTCTACTGGACCCTACTCGGCCCAGCGTCCTCTGCAGCCGCCGACCCTGGCTGCTCAACACCTGGTCTTGAAAAAGGTAACGAGTGTAACACGTCAGCAAAACGCTGAGTAGAGTGGCAAACTAACTAAAGGCAACAGTAGAGTGTACAGTAGCTGTTATGTTCTATTACTTCCTTTATTCACATCTTTCAATTTTCTCACTATTTCATTTATTTCTCAGATCCTTTACTTGATCTCGAATGTCCTCGTGGGAACGATCTTGATTGCAGTCTTTTCCAAAAGTAGAAGTAGCACTTGGTGCTCTCCTGGCCGGGAGAGTCCCCCGTGGTGATCCTACCCTCAGTCAACCACCCCAAGGTCACTGACAGACGTAACGGTGACTACGGCACGCGCGATAAACGCACAGGTAGCTAGCCCGCACTGGCATGCGGTCAGTCGTTTCCGTTAACGGGTGCGCCCAAAGCACAGCACGGAACCAGGGCAGAGCCCTCTCAGTAACAGGGGTCCAACCCCTCCACAGTAACCAAACCGGGGCCTTGCCCCTCCACAGTCCGCGCACCCTCGCTTGACTACCCTGGTTCGCCCTAGTGGGCCTAACAAGTCGGTGAAGGAGGCTAGCAGAACCCCGGGGCCCGTGGGGTAGCTAGTACTCTCCTAACACTAGTAGCTCTCCTCGGTACTACGTACACGAGGGCCAACAAGTCGGTACAGAGCGGCCAATCCTAACCACGGGTCCTTGGGGTGGCTGGCCCCACTCTGCACTAAACAGGTACAGGTACTTCCCTTGGTACTGCTGATGAGAGCCTCATCATGAGCCATAACTAGCTCATTTTGACCCAATAAAGAAGATAAAAGCTCCTACATAACCTAGAAGAAGGCCTAACTGAAGAAACAAGTGCTCTAAGAAGAAAACATGAAATAAAGGTTAAAACTGTAATTTTACCATTGCAGTAGATAAACGGGATTTCTCAGAGGCAAAACATAGGTCAAATGGTCTAAATGAGATAAAAAGTGGGTTGAGTCAATCAGAAATGGGTTCATGTGCAATCTAAGAACTAAAAGACACTTGGTAACCCTAAAACAGACCCGCTTAAATTAACAAGGTTCCGGTCAGAACAAAAAGCAAGTAAACCCTCTACAAATCATGGAAAACCATACTCTAGGGTTTAGAACACTTAATTTGGCCTTTGGAACCTAGTTTGACCTAGATTAGGGTCCTAGCTCTTCAATTAACCTAATTTGGGTTTTTACGCAAAATATCCAGTCAAACGAGGTCAAACCTGAAATCTAACTTCTCCATTGGTTTCCTTAGGTCCAAATTAGGTTTATACCAAAATTTGGACCTAAGGAGAGGTCATCTTGACCTACTTTGCAAGTTAGTACACCCAAATCACAAAGAGGTCCCTATCTTTTGAATATCCTTGCAGAGAGCCCCCTAGGTTCCTCGCCTTCTTTGCAAACCGGTCCTGCCGCCATTGCTAGGGCAGAACCGAACTCCGGCGAGGTTCGGAGAGGGATTGCTCTCTAATCCCTCAGAGATTCCCTCCCAGAAATGGAAGGAGGATTCTCTGAGGAATTCCCTTCCTCATAAAGTCAATCACAATCGTTGGTGTGAACCCAATCTCTCGTGCGAACGCACGAGAGATTTGGGTATCCTAACTCCTTTCCATCTCCGGCGACCAACCTCAGGCAATTACGTGCCCTTCACGCCCTGCACACCAAGTCCAGCACCTATAAAACACCCCTCGGACCCGGCCACTCATCTTGAGCTTGATTCGGCCGAGTTTCCCCCTTCAATTCCTCTCCTCCTGCTCGGCCAAATACCCCAGCTAGCTCCGGCGAGCCCCCCTCCCCTCCCTCTTCGCTCTGCCACAAAACCAGTGGCAGAGTTAGCTTCCTGACCTCCCTCCGCGTCGCGCAGTACCAGCGCACGCCGCCTCAGCCCCGTCGTCGCCGCCGTTCTCCCCCACTGGGCGTCATCTTCCCCGGCGACAGCAAGTACTGCTGTCCGCCTTCTGTCCCCTTTCGTCCTTACAATTAGGTTAGAACTCCTCTCCATCCTATCCTCTCTCTTTTCCCCCTGTTATCTCATCTGATTACCCCTCGACCGACGCTGACCACCCTCATCTTCCACATCACCGACCGAACTCCGGCGAGCCGCCCACACCACTCCGCCACTCCACACGGCTCGCCAACCACCTCGTGAGCTCCGCCTCACCACCAGGAACTCGCTCCACCCCACAACTGCCACTCCAGACCTCCATAACCACCCCCCGAACAACCCACCATCTCCGGCCACAGGTTAACATAGGCGGGCACGCCTAGGCCGACCGGCAACCTGCAGCATCACCCACCGCCTTCGCCGTGCTACGGCGAAGGTTTCCAACTATTCTAATTGGGCCAATAGGCCGTTCTGTGGAAGTTCAGGTAAACGCTCCGGCCGCCATTAACAGTCGAAGCAGCAGGAAGCTTGGAGCAGCAGCAGGCGTCAGGCTTCCCAGGCGGCAGGTGCAGCAGACTCTCGCAAGTGTTGCGAGGTGACTGAGTTCAGCAAGGATCAGCAGCAGGGCCTTCAGCGTGGGCAATTGCACACGAGAGTCTGCGGGCGCACGCAAAGGAAGGGCGGAACGTTTAGTCCCACATCGTGGAATCTCAAGGCACAGGTATGGTATAAAGGTTTTTTGTGATATACGTTTACTGCCTCGAAAGCACAGGGGTGAGGTCCCTCACTGACCCCACCCGCCTCGTCCGCGGCCTGACCACGCGGACCTGGCGGATCCGACCCGACCTAGACCTACGCACTCCTCGCGCATCACACACCTGCAGGTGCGCCTGGTCCCGGGTACGATCCGACCCGATTGAGACTGTGGCTCTGGTAGAGCGGTTAGAGTGAATTGCTTGAGAGAGAGACACGCGCGGGTAGAGGGAGAAGGGTTAGGTTTTGTTCCCCTGTGCAGGCAGGCTGATTGCAGGAGAAGGACGTGGCCGCTGCAGAAGAAAGGAGAAGCAAGACAAAGAAGAAGAAGAAGGCAACGAAGAAAGGAGAAGCAAGACAGAAGAAGAAGAAAGAAAGAAGTCTTCGCAGGCGAAGGAGGAAAACAGAAAGGTTAGAGGTCTTCGCAGGAGAAGAAGAAGAAGGACAAGGGAAGATTGCAAAGAGATCTGAAAGGCAAAGCAGAAGAAGAAAAAGAGAAAGAAAGATCACATTTAAGACGTCTGATACATAAATCAGACGTCTAATTCTATTTTTTTTACATCTTTCTTAAAAACTCTTTGAATCAATTATATTTGCATTTAACAGTTGTATTCTTGGGTTTTACAAAGTACTGAGTTTGCTCCCTGTGTTCGACCTCGGATACTCTAGTTGTTCGAGTAATAAAATTATTTGTTTAAACGTTTTGTCGGTTCTACTACAACGTAATACGCCTTTAAATCCGCACAGAAACGTTGACAACATTTTGGCGCCGTTGCCGGGGAGCAACGGGCACTTGTAAAGCTTTTGAGTACAACTTTTCTATTTAATATCTGACTTAACTTCTCTTTTGTTGTGTTCAAACAGGGAAAGCAAAACAAAAAGGAAAGAATAGCAACTGCACAACAGACTGGAGCAGGTAATCTCCATAAGCCCTCCCCCTTAACCCTCTCACAATCTAAAAGACAAAAAAAAAAAAAGGGGAGAAGTCAACTTAGGGCTACCTGTCTTATATTTAGTAACTCATCAAGTTGCCTGATTTTCATTTCAACATATTTTTGTCTGTCATCCAACTAAGGCAACTAGGGCTAAAACTTTCTTGATTGAGCCCTAGGTGCTAAATTCTAAGGCAACTAAATTGGACCCATTAGAGCCAAGCTAGGATTGCAAAGCTAGGGTTTTTAGAGACACATCTTCTCTAAAATAAAGAAACAAACTTTCCAAAAAGAAGTGTGCCTAAACCGTGTTTGAAAATATTTATAAGAGGAACCCTAAGCAAATCAGGCTGATAATTCATTTGAATCATAAAAGGAAGGACCTAAAAGCTCTCAAAGGTGAAGTTGATCCCTCGGGTCAACCAACCTTAATATTAGGTCACTTTCTGCACTCAAAATACTTAAAAGTTCAAGTGGAACATTAAGCACCTTGATCTTAAAATAAAAAAGGTAGACTTAAGAGGTCAAGATCCCCATTCTGGTCTACCTGGAACCGCAGTGACAAGAGAGGTCGGGTGGGGGAAACCCTGTAACCCGTAGGGACGCTCTACCGTGTAGGGGTCTTTGCGGGACTCTCCCTCTCTGGCTGCCCAGGTATTTCTCAGGTGGACGATCTTCTGACCCAGGGGTCCATCTGCCCCGAACCTCTATAGTCACCCAACAATTCTTGGGTGTCTTGATTGGGTCCAGTACCTTCTAATCTCATCACATCTTCCGGTGCATGTTTGGTAGGAGGTCCTTGAGACCACCTTTAAGACCTCCTCTAGAAATTCATTCTCGCCGAGGCCAAGCCTCGACGCCCTTGTTTGTGCAGCAACCCCACCACATAGATCTTTCATCTGATTCAGACCCTGATTCTCCTCCTTCTCCCATCATGGCACAACCCATTGAAGATGAGAATAACCTTGAACACCAACTTCAACGCTTGAACGATCTCTTTCAGAACTTTGTAAACCCACCACAGCGACCTATGATGCGAGATCACTATAATCCCGCTGCGGTGGCAATTGAACCCCGAGTACGAATCCCAATTGGAGGACCCGATTCTGATCTAAAGCCCAATATGATTCATGCCATACCAAAGTTCCATGGGCTTAACTCTGAGGATCCATTCCAACACATTAAACAACTCAAGCATCTGGCCCAGACTTTCGGGTCAGATGTACAAAACCGGGATATCCTACTCATGAAAATGTTTTCGTTCTCCCTCTTGGACAAGGCCGCGCACTGGTATCAGACTCAGACCCGCCCGATCAACACTTGGGAGGAATTACAGTCCGAATTTTTGAAAAAATTCTTCCCTGTTGGCCGGACGAATGCCTTGCGCCACCAGATCACTCATTTCACTCAACAACAGGGAGAACCTCTTCACGAAGCTTGGGATCGATTCCTAGATCTCATGCGAAAATGTCCCCATCACGGAGTTCCTAAGTGGGAACAAGTCCAGTCTTTTTACCAGGGACTCCGTGAGGATATTCGTCTAATCGTCAATGCAACATGTGGAGGAAACATCATGGGCCAACACGAGGACACGGTGTGGGAGATTCTCGAAAACATGTGCGAGAACTCCATAAACAATGACTCCTTAGGCTTATTCGACAGGACGAATGCCCGCGCATCGACGAATCTAAGAGGGACACATGAGACGCAGGACCTGTCCACTTCTGTTGACCTGGAATTGATGGCCAGTCGGTTGGACAAGGTCTCTATCATAGAAAAGAAGGTGGACGAGCTAACTCGACATTTGCAGCAAGCCACCTCTGCACAAAACTCTTTTGCACGACCTCCTCTGGCAAGGGAAACAGTGCAAAACATCTATCACCAACCTGCCAAGGGGATGGGCCCCTATCCACCCCCGTCTACCTCCCAGACCGGAGTGACCTCCGATCCCGTCTACTCGAGTTGGGGGAACTCTGAACCCTCGTATTCTGACTTTCCTGAGGTTTCTCAGAACTGCGAGGACCTCAACGCCATCCAGAACGACCCATACTCCAATACCTACAACCCTGGATGGCGAAATCATCCTAACTTTCAGTGGGCGGGAAACTCTCAAAAACCACCATATCAACCCCGCCCACAAGCTCCTCGTCCATATCAGCCGCCTCAACCTCGGCCCAATCCCACCTACCAATCTGGGCAAAATCAGGATCAACTGACTCTTATCCTTCAAACGCTGGCTGACATTCAAAAAACGAATGCGGCAATGCAAAAACAGCACAAGGACGAGATCACAGAGGTTCGCAACCAACTGGCCCAGATGGCAAATTCTCGCCAACCTGGCACCCTTCCTTCGCAACCTCTGCCCAACCCAAATAATGTGCCGACCCAGAGGCGCATTATGAATCCAAATCCAAGCCACGCACATTTGATTTATCAGGCCCCTGCTACTCCATCACCAGACAGGATGGAGGCTTCTACATCTTATGCAGAATTTCAGCAGCAGCCACCTCTCCTACCTAACCCAAACCAAAGTCAGGCTGGATTAAACTCTGTAACAACACGTAGTGGTAAAACAACACAAGACCCACACTATCTGAACCACTCCAAGCCTGATAATCGCCAAGACCCTAGGGTAGTCATCCAAGATACTACTGTCCCAGATCAAGAACCTGGACCTATCCTAGAGGAACCAGCTAGGATCCCATTTCCTGAGGCCTTGACCAAAGGAAAAAGGACAACCAAACCTGTGGCTCCTGAGGAGGATCTGGTCAAGCTCTTTGAACAGGTCCAGATAAACATCCCGTTGATGGATGCAATCCGCCACATACCGGCTTACGCAAGATTCTTGAAAGACATATGTACACCTAAACGTAAGCCGCGAACCAAGGATGGGAATCCGATTGTACTGTCAGAGCAAGCCAGCTCTGTCATCCTGAGCAAACTCCCACCCAAGGCTAAAGACCCAGGAACCCCCTTGATTTCTTGTAAAATTGGTGAAACCCAACTTGATAGAGCCCTACTAGACCTAGGTGCCTCCATAAATTTAATACCTACATCCCTCCTTGACCACCTTGAAGAATCTGAACTTAAACCCACTGAGGTGACATTGCAGTTAGCTGATCGATCCATCAAGTCACCCAAAGGTATACTCGAGGATGTCATTGTTAGGGTACGAGATTTTTATTTCCCAGTGGACTTCATAGTACTGGACATGGATGCACCTAAGAACCCAAGGGACACACCAATCATATTAGGGAGACCCTTTCTGGCCACTGCTAGGGCCAATATAAACTGCGAAGAGGGCCAGATAGAATTAAAATTTGGGAATCAAAATCTGAAGATCGACATTTTCAAAGCCCAACAAGGGATTAATTGCGGGGTTATAGAGGAAATTTGTGATGTCAAAGCCGTGGTTGATGAATTGCACATAGAGGACAACCTGATTATTCCTGATCAACCACTAGAAAGTCAAAAACCGCTAACAGAGGAGTGCGAACACAATCTAGACACACCTATGACTCCTACCATTGCTCCCGATACAAACCCTGAACTACCCGCTGCTGCTGACAATCCTGTCATGGAACTCAAGCCCCTTCCTGAACATCTAAAATATGTCTTTTTGGATTCAAATCAAACGTTTCCTGTGATTATCAATTCTCGACTCACACCTGACCAGGAACTCCGTTTGATTTCTGTTCTCCAGCAACATCGTAGAGCCATTGGATGGACTCTAGATGATTTGACTGGTATAAGCCCTTCATACTGCACGCATCGAATCTATACAGAAGAAGGCTCACGACCTTCAAGAGAAATGCAAAGGCGACTAAACCCTAACCTACAGGAGGTCGTGAAAAAGGAGATCATTAAGTGGTTAGATGCAGGGATCATCTACCCGATCTCCGACAGTCGTTGGGTGAGTCCAACACAAGTGGTACCTAAGAAGGCAGGACTCACCATCATCACGACAGAAACCGGGGAAGTCATTCCTACCCGAATAGCTAATTCGTGGAGAGTCTGCATTGATTACAGAAGACTAAATTCCTCCACGAAGAAGGATCATTTCCCACTACCTTTTATTGATCAGATCCTCGAGAAACTAGCGGGAAATAGATTCTTCTGCTTTCTTGACGGGTACTCCGGTTACAATCAGGTGGCAATCCATCCAGAGGACCAAGAAAAGACCACATTCACCTGCCCCTTCGGGACGTACGCGTTTCGAAGGATGCCATTCGGTCTCTGCAATGCACCTGCAACTTTTCAGCGGTGCATGCTTGCCATATTCTCAGATATGGTAGGTGACTATCTGGAAGTCTTCATGGATGACTTTTCAGTTTTTGGACAATCATTTGACGATTGCCTCCAACACTTGGTCCATATACTCAGGCGGTGCATCGAGGTGAATTTGGTTCTTTCCTGGGAAAAGAGCCATTTCATGGTGCCTGAGGGAATTGTCCTGGGACATTTAATCTCAGAAAAAGGCATCCAAGTGGATCGAGCTAAGGTTAACCTGATTTCCAAGCTCCCTATGCCTAGCTCGATTAAGGACATCCGATCTTTTTTGGGGCACGTCGGTTTCTACCGTCGATTCATCCCTGATTTCTCCAAAATCGCGCGCCCCCTGACCAATCTGCTTTCCAAGGATGTGCCTTTCGGAATTTCCAAGGAATGCACTCAAGCATTTGAGATCTTACGTGACCGAGTCACCCAAGCCCCAATCCTACAGTCCCCTGATTGGTCTCAACCCTTTGAGATCATGTGCGATGCATCTGACTTCGCTGTAGGAGCGGTTTTGGGACAGAAAATTGATGGGAAACCTGTGGTCATTTACTACGCCAGCAAAACACTGGATGAGGCTCAGCGTAACTATACGGTTACTGAGAAAGAGCTGCTGGCCGTAGTATTTGCCCTGGAAAAATTCAGATCATACCTTCTGGGTTCCCGTGTTATCATATACTCGGATCACACAGCTGTGAGGCATCTCCTAGCCAAGAAGGACGCGAAACCTCGATTAATCCGCTGGATCTTGCTGTTGCAAGAATTTGACATCGAGATTCGCGACAAGGCGGGAAAGCACAATGTGGTAGCTGATCATTTATCCCGCCTTCCTCCTGAAATTATTGATCCGTCCGGACCTATTACAGAACATTTTCCTGATGAGCACCTCCTGACTATCAGTACAAGTCTTCCATGGTTCGCCGATATTGTTAATTACCTGGCATCACATCAGATTCCGCCCGATTGGTCGAAGGCCAAAAAGGACAAATTGCGTTCTGATGCCAAGTATTACCTATGGGAAGACCCGTATCTCTTCCGCATTGGTGCTGATCAGATAATCCGACGATGCGTCACGGAAGTGGAAATCAAAGACATACTCTCATTTTGCCATGACCAGGCATGCGGTGGACATTTTTCGGGACATAAAACCGCATCGAAAGTTCTCCAGTGTGGTTTCTACTGGCCCACAATTTTCAAAGATGCATACAATCACTGTAAGGCATGTTCCCGTTGCCAGACTCTAGGCAACATGAGCCATAGAGACATGATGCCTCTACAGCCGATCTTGGTATGCGAAATTTTTGATATTTGGGGGATTGATTTCATGGGACCCTTTCCTACCTCGGATGGCTTCGAATACATTTTACTCGCAGTTGATTATGTTTCCAAATGGATAGAAGCCATTCCGACTCGAACCAACAATCATAAAGTCGTTATAAAATTCCTTCATCAAAACATTTTCTCAAGGTTCGGGATTCCGCGTGCTATAATTTCCGACGGAGGGACCCATTTTACAAACGCTCAGTTCAGGTCACTAATGATCAAATACGGGGTGTCACACCGAATCTCTACTCCTTACCACCCTCAAACTAATGGTCTAGCTGAGCTATCTAACCGAGAGATCAAGAAGATCCTTCAGGTTACTGTTCGACCTGATAGAAAAGATTGGTCTTCTCGGCTTCCGGAAGCATTGTGGGCCTATAGGACCGCCCACAAGACCCAATTAGGAATGTCTCCCTTCAGACTAGTGTACGGGAAGGCATGTCACCTCCCCGTCGAATTGGAGCATAAAGCCTATTGGGCAGTACGGACCTGTAATCTCGACCTTTCTAAGGCTGGAACCCACAGAAGATTTCAAATGAGCGAGATCGATGAATTACGCCACGACGCATATGAGAACTCGCGAATTTACAAAGAACGGGTTAAAGCTTTTCACGACAAACACATTTCTAGAAAGGTCTTTCATCCTGGTCAAAAAGTTTTACTCTTTGATGCTCGACTCAAACTATTCCCAGGAAAGCTAAGATCCAAGTGGGTCGGACCCTACCTAGTCCGCCAAATCTTCGGAAATGGAGCTATTGAAATCAGCCCACTCAGCCACGATTCTGAACCATTTGTCGTGAATGGGCAGAGACTCAAGCCGTTCATTGACATGACCGATATAGATTTGACTGAGTCATCCTTTACCCTCCTTTCCTCTTGAGCTCATTACGCCCAGCCGATGGCGTAAAACTCAGCGCTTAACGGGAGGCAACCCGTCATTCTTTGAAAAACCTGAAACCGTTTCTGACATCGCTATGCGGAATTCATATTGCACTTTAGGGTTCATCCATTAGAACAGCCGACTTCACCTCAGGTATACCTACCCGAGATTAGAAATCGTTCGCAACAAGTTGCTTCGACCCATTCACTCACCACACACCTGTCCTAACACATGAACTAAGCTGAATTCGAACCCACCTAATTTACAATGGGGACATTGCAAATCTTAGGCATGGGGGGGTATGAAAGTGCAAAATGTCAGAAAAGTCATATCAAGAAAGGGTTTCATTCATAAAAAAAAAAAAAAAAAAAGGGGACTTGATAGAGGGGAGGAACAATTCAGGGTCATACAAATGAGAGGAGGAAAAGAAAGAAAAATGACAAAAAAGAGCAAAAATAAAGAAAGGAGCACAAAAGGAAAAGAAAAAGAAAAAGTCATTAGTAAAAGATTAAGGGGTTAACTGAAGTTCTAGACCGAATCAAGAAAAAGAAAAATGCTACAAAGATATAACAAGAGATTAGCGGGAACGCTGGTCTTAGGCCTCTTGGGCTAGATTTTTAGCTTAAAAATTCACGTATCCGTTAAAATCTGGACAATCCTCAAGAGGTTGAGGAAAATGCGAAGCTTAAGTATTAGGTCTAAGGCTTAGGAAGTATTCGGCCTCGTTAACTGACCTCCGGTTTGCGGGATTCGGTAACCTAAGCACCCAAATTCACACACAGTCTGGTTCAGTGCGCATAAATATTCAAAACACGCAAGAGCGTTTAATATTCTGAAAAAGTCACCTAGATTAGGAGCGGCCAATCAACACAAGTTGATTTGGACGAGTTCCCAGCGCGGAGAGGCGGGAAATTCCCCTCGAAGATGCGTAACAACATATCATCTCCTCGGTGCTTGTCTCTTAGGATATTTAAATATCCTACTGGAGGCATGTAAGCACTCTGTTGGTTCAGACACCATGGGTGGCATTATCACGAAATGTCAATCGCCAGGGTCTGAATTCAGCCACGGAACGCCATGGGCGGGATTATCTCGAAATCTCGAAAGCCAGGGTTCCGGGGGTTGCCATGGGCGGGATTATCTCGAAATCTCGAAAGCCAGGGACCTTTGAGGATTGATGATGGGGACGAGGAATCCGATACAGACCGTGTTGAGAAGCTAATCCGAAGCTAGAAATAAAAAAGAAAAGAGAGAGAAAAGCTCTCCAAACAAATAAATCTTCTATCTCTCTCTTACAAAAAACGCACTGCAAACTGAACTTAGGCTAAAAATATCTCAAGCACGGGTGCTTTAAACCGCGGAGTCCAACAAACCCTAGGTTAGGTTCTGTGGGCCGTAGAAACCTTTGCAGAAGACTGAGGCTAAAGCGGAACAGGTCCAGATTTTGGTTGGTACTTGAGTACCTCTAGGCCTATTGTCGGCATTCCCACCTAATCACAAAAGAAAAGGAGAAGCACTTATCATTGTTGACAACATTCAGGGTCTAGAACGGAAGTTAAAACTTTGAAATTTTGCTAAGGGACTAGCAAAAGCTAGGCATGGGGGTATGATGAGAGCCTCATCATGAGCCATAACTAGCTCATTTTGACCCAATAAAGAAGATAAAAGCTCCTACATAACCTAGAAGAAGGCCTAACTGAAGAAACAAGTGCTCTAAGAAGAAAACATGAAATAAAGGTTAAAACTGCAATTTTACCATTGCAGTAGATAAACGGGATTTCTCAGAGGCAAAACATAGGTCAAATGGTCTAAATGAGATAAAAAGTGGGTTGAGTCAATCAGAAATGGGTTCATGTGCAATCTAAGAACTAAAAGACACTTGGTAACCCTAAAACAGACCCGCTTAAATTAACAAGGTTCCGGTCAGAACAAAAAGCAAGTAAACCCTCTACAAATCATGGAAAACCATACTCTAGGGTTTAGAACACTTAATTTGGCCTTTGGAACCTAGTTTGACCTAGATTAGGGTCCTAGCTCTTCAATTAACCTAATTTGGGTTTTTACGCAAAATATCCAGTCAAACGAGGTCAAACCTGAAATCTAACTTCTCCATTGGTTTCCTTAGGTCCAAATTAGGTTTATACCAAAATTTGGACCTAAGGAGAGGTCATCTTGACCTACTTTGCAAGTTAGTACACCCAAATCACAAAGAGGTCCCTATCTTTTGAATATCCTTGCAGAGAGCCCCCTAGGTTCCTCGCCTTCTTTGCAAACCGGTCCTGCCGCCATTGCTAGGGCAGAACCGAACTCCGGCGAGGTTCGGAGAGGGATTGCTCTCTAATCCCTCAGAGATTCCCTCCCAGAAATGGAAGGAGGATTCTCTGAGGAATTCCCTTCCTCATAAAGTCAATCACAATCGTTGGTGTGAACCCAATCTCTCGTGCGAACGCACGAGAGATTTGGGTATCCTAACTCCTTTCCATCTCCGGCGACCAACCTCAGGCAATTACGTGCCCTTCACGCCCTGCACACCAAGTCCAGCACCTATAAAACACCCCTCGGACCCGGCCACTCATCTTGAGCTTGATTCGGCCGAGTTTCCCCCTTCAATTCCTCTCCTCCTGCTCGGCCAAATACCCCAGCTAGCTCCGGCGAGCCCCCCTCCCCTCCCTCTTCGCTCTGCCACAAAACCAGTGGCAGAGTTAGCTTCCTGACCTCCCTCCGCGTCGCGCAGTACCAGCGCACGCCGCCTCAGCCCCGTCGTCGCCGCCATTCTCCCCCACTGGGCGTCATCTTCCCCGGCGACAGCAAGTACTGCTGTCCGCCTTCTGTCCCCTTTCGTCCTTACAATTAGGTTAGAACTCCTCTCCATCCTATCCTCTCTCTTTTCCCCCTGTTATCTCATCTGATTACCCCTCGACCGACGCTGACCACCCTCATCTTCCACATCACCGACCGAACTCCGGCGAGCCGCCCACACCACTCCGCCACTCCACACGGCTCGCCAACCACCTCGTGAGCTCCGCCTCACCACCAGGAACTCGCTCCACCCCACAACTGCCACTCCAGACCTCCATAACCACCCCCCGAACAACCCACCATCTCCGGCCACAGGTTAACATAGGCGGGCACGCCTAGGCCGACCGGCAACCTGCAGCATCACCCACCGCCTTCGCCGTGCTACGGCGAAGGTTTCCAACTATTCTAATTGGGCCAATAGGCCGTTCTGTGGAAGTTCAGGTAAACGCTCCGGCCGCCATTAACAGTCGAAGCAGCAGGAAGCTTGGAGCAGCAGCAGGCGTCAGGCTTCCCAGGCGGCAGGTGCAGCAGACTCTCGCAAGTGTTGCGAGGTGACTGAGTTCAGCAAGGATCAGCAGCAGGGCCTTCAGCGTGGGCAATTGCACACGAGAGTCTGCGGGCGCACGCAAAGGAAGGGCGGAACGTTTAGTCCCACATCGTGGAATCTCAAGGCACAGGTATGGTATAAAGGTTTTTTGTGATATACGTTTACTGCCTCGAAAGCACAGGGGTGAGGTCCCTCACTGACCCCACCCGCCTCGTCCGCGGCCTGACCACGCGGACCTGGCGGATCCGACCCGACCTAGACCTACGCACTCCTCGCGCATCACACACCTGCAGGTGCGCCTGGTCCCGGGTACGATCCGACCCGATTGAGACTGTGGCTCTGGTAGAGCGGTTAGAGTGAATTGCTTGAGAGAGAGACACGCGCGGGTAGAGGGAGAAGGGTTAGGTTTTGTTCCCCTGTGCAGGCAGGCTGATTGCAGGAGAAGGACGTGGCCGCTGCAGAAGAAAGGAGAAGCAAGACAAAGAAGAAGAAGAAGGCAACGAAGAAAGGAGAAGCAAGACAGAAGAAGAAGAAAGAAAGAAGTCTTCGCAGGCGAAGGAGGAAAACAGAAAGGTTAGAGGTCTTCGCAGGAGAAGAAGAAGAAGGACAAGGGAAGATTGCAAAGAGATCTGAAAGGCAAAGCAGAAGAAGAAAAAGAGAAAGAAAGATCACATTTAAGACGTCTGATACATAAATCAGACGTCTAATTCTATTTTTTTTACATCTTTCTTAAAAACTCTTTGAATCAATTATATTTGCATTTAACAGTTGTATTCTTGGGTTTTACAAAGTACTGAGTTTGCTCCCTGTGTTCGACCTCGGATACTCTAGTTGTTCGAGTAATAAAATTATTTGTTTAAACGTTTTGTCGGTTCTACTACAACGTAATACGCCTTTAAATCCGCACAGAAACGTTGACAACAACTGCGTACCCAAGAGACAGTACAAACTACATCTCAGTTCCATTCCTTTTTCTTTCCAGGAGTTCCACTCCTAATTCCCCGTAGGGTTCCAACTCTTTATCTCAGAACATCATATGTTTCACTTTCCAGTTCCACGTTCTCACAATCCAGGATCTCAATCATGTTTCTTTATTTATAACAGGCAGCTGTTAATTCAATTTACAGGCAGCTTTATATTCCTTTCCATTTTTCCAAGACTGCAATATTATACATTCCACTAGTTTTTCCATCCTAGGGTTCATGTCACATCCTAGGATCTAGCATACAACTAGTTTTCCAGCCCTAGGATTCATGCATCACCTAGGAGCTATCATTCCATACATTTCTCATTCCTAAGATTCATGCAATGTCCTAGATTCTAGTTATGGTTCCATACTTTAACAGATTTTAATAATAAACTTAAGCCACTCTACCAGGTACAATGGGAGTAATGGGGGTGTGATCGGGAATCCCGCGTGCCTCCGTGTCTCTCAAGACTGCAACTGAACGAGGTCCTATCACAAGGATCAAACACAAGGAGTGTCTCAAAACAGTGTATAGCTACTGTAGACGGGTGGAGGAATTAATTCTGAAAAGAACGCAACTCGAATCACGGAAAACGGAGCCCGAACGGGCCCTAAACGGGTCGAAAAAGACGATACTGTGCAAAATCAGACGTCTGGAACTTCTTCCAGACGTCTTAAACAGTGGATCAGAGAATTACCTGTTCAGTGTGGTTACCCAGACATCCAGAAGTCTGCGGAGACGTCTGTCCTAGCTCCCAGACGTCCGATGATAACCCCAGACGTCTGGAGGTCACTCCAGCCGTCTGGTACAACTTCCAGACGTCTGATTCGCAAAGGATGGCGAATCAGCGAACCTGCGCACAGCCAACTCCCTCCCTTAGTACGGTCGGTCGACAGGAAGGAAGAAGAAAGCGGAATACACACCTTTCAGACGTCTGTATGAGCTACCAGACGTCGTCCTCGCCGTCTGCCTATCAACCCAGACGTCTGATTCTGGAAATTTTTCCAGAATCGGGGTGCTACTCGGCCTCCGCCCGCGACGCTGCCCGCGTCGCACCTCGCGCGCCTGCTGCTCAAACTGCAGCAGGTCCCTCTTCGCGTCGTTCCGCGCCCCCTGCGCCCTCCGCCGGCCGGCCAAGCCGCTCCGGCGAGCTTGCCCTCACGGCAGAGCTCCGCTCTCGCACGCCGCACCTCCTCCGTGCTCACTGCGGCTGCCGCTGCCGCCCTCGCGCTCGCGCTCACGCTCTGGCTGAAGGAGAAGGGAAAGGAGACGGTGGTGACAGAGTGAGGGGAGGCGTGCCCTTTTAAGGCCACGCGAGGAGGAGGGAGAGACGTGGCAGAGCATCTGCAGCCGCAGAGAATATTGGATATTCGCGGGCCTGCGCGTTGAGGCGCGCAGACGAAGATTCGTGCCAAAAAAACTGATTTCCAGACGTCTGGAAACGATCCCAGACGTCTGGTAAGACGTCTGACCCACCTCCCAGACGTCTTAAAAGACGTCTGGGGCACGCGCTCGTTACAGCCACCACAATCAACCAAGTTCAGATTGTAATGCACGGCTACTATTTCATACCATAGAACAGCCAATCACCACCAACCAATAGGCTTCAGATCATACCCAATAACCAGAGATCTCCATACAGGTCGACAACACTGGAAGCCCACTGTCAAAGTTGGAACAGTGGTTGCCAAGGCCTCAGACCACCTCCACCAGAACTGGTGGCGTTGAAGGACCGCTGCTAGAGGCAATATGATGGCCGGCGGATCCGCTTCAGGGGTCAGGGCGGCGCTGCACAGCTAGTTGAAACTCCTGGTGGGGCTCTTAAGGGCCACACGGCACTGTTGGTATGGAGTTGGGCCGCTCGCAACAGTGTCGCCCAACCCTCGCAACTCGTCCAAGGACCCTAGATCAGGTCTGCCAGTGTCATTCGAGGGAGTTGGTGGTGATGGACGACTTGCAACTCCTCCAAGCGACGACATAAAGACACACCGGAGGCACCGAACTCTTGTGATGTCTCTATGCGGCGAAGAGAGGTGGGAGAGACAATCTCCAGTGACCCACCGGTCGGCCAAGGACCGCCAATGGGGGTGGCGGGCTAAGGAGAAAGGCTAGGTTTTGTTTTATCTTTTGCCCTTTTTGTGGGTGCAGAAGAAACGGAACATGGGAATCAAGGAGAGTATCAACTTCCGATTTAAGATCATGCTCTGGTGTTCCGTTGAGAGAAACGAGCAAGATATTTTATTTTTAAGATCCTACCTCTCCTTGTATATATAGAGATAGGTGGAAACAAATTACATCCTAACCACGTAAAAACAAAAAAAAATTAAGATGTCAAAATAATCCATAAAATAAATAACTCAACATGTTCGTACCAGGCATCTACATTTCCCTGAATTCATTCTTACATTCTACGATTTATTTTAGATGTTTGTTCTACACCTTTGGACATCTAGATTATGTGGCGTTGTAAGGTTCCCTCTTTCGACTTCCAATCTATTAACTGGCCTTTCATTAGGAAGGTTACAGAGGTTTAATTATGTGGGGGTAGACAGCCAGCCCCATAGACATATTGGATGTCAAATTGGATGTCCGATAAAAACACTAGTCACTAGCCACCCAACTCAGCACTATCAGATGTTTGATCTCGTGACTAGATGTTGGTGTAAAGATTTGAATTTATTATTTAAAGTTATTTTTTTAATCTAAATACGTCAAGATAAACTCCTTGATGTTCTTCGAGTGTGCATTAATTTTATATATTTTAAAAATAAAAATAATTATATTTTTTGTCAAATAGGATTATTCTAGAAAGATATGTTCGAAATATGTCTAAATGAATGTTATTAAATTTCTCTCATCATAAATTTTTTAATGATATCAATTTGACAAAAATTTAATTTTTGTGTTAAAAATTATGTAAGAAATATAAAGTTACGTAAAGTGATTTTAATAATAATAATAATAATAACGTTAAGAATAATAATTCTTATTATAATAAAAAAAAAAGAGAGAAATCGCTGGAGTAGATTTCGTTGGGATCACATACTTGGGTTGTTTTGACGTTGTATAAATAAGAAGGGTTGAAGAGAGAGATTGAGAAGGTGAGAGAGAAAGATCGAAGGAGAAAGAGGGAGAGAGATAGAGGAGAAATCGAAAGGAGAGAGAGAGAGGTCGTCGTGGGTCTCATGGCTGCATGAACAAAGAAGGAGGTCGCAGGAGGGTCTTCGATGGTCGCTAGAGGTCTTGCGAACGTCGATCGGGGTCGACACCTGACATCAAAGGCGAGGCCGACGATAGGAGGGCTTGGCTGCTTGTGGGTGCATGGGTGCATGCAATAACAGAGAAAATAGAAGACGACATTGAAGAGGTAGGAAAATTTTACATCAAAAATTATATATTTTTAATATTACATTTTGGTCCCTGATAGGTTATATTATTTTTATCAAAGATTAAATGGTCGAACTTGTTTTGCATATATCGAAGACCTCCAAGATCGGAATTAGGTGATCCACGACTCGATCTTGAAGTTTTCGAGGGTACCGAACGCATCCGTATGGTTGGATTGTACGATTTCTTCTCCAATTTCTAAGATGCACATTTGGGAGACACGTGTGGCATTGAGTCTCCAACCTATTTTCGCGGAGTTGTCGTGACCCCCTAACAACATTAGGTAGAGTAGCCTCTCCCTTTTCCCCATGTGATTGTTTACATTATAACTTTCTTCGTGTCTCTTGTTGGGACCAGACTCGTTTGTGTATTTCTCGCTACCCTAGGTACTTGAATATTAAATATTGATGATAAAAATTAAGTTGTTGACCTAGAATATGAATAATCAAAGTGATATAGTTAATTGTTGGATTCAAAGGAGTTAACGACAATTTATTTGATAATTTTCATGAAGTAAATGATTTATAAAGCATTTAAGCTTGTTAGATATGATTTTATCATCGCATGTACAAAAGGAATTCGATTTTTAGTAAAACTGACATCATCATGATGGTTAGATAATAATTTGATTGGAACTACGATCAGAAATTAAAAATTTCTTGGAAACAGATAAGTTGGAGAATAACGTGAATATCTGGTAATTCTGGAATTCGAAAGTATAATTGTTGGTATTGTTGGAATGAATGAAAAAGAAAGAAACAGTTATTTGAAATGAATTAAATAATCAGTTGACAGATATGTCGGGAATTAAAAAGATTAGATAACTGGTTTTAGTCCCGCTACTCGTCGGATTTTGGTTGTAGCTTTGATCTTTTAGATCGATTTTAGGAGCTGGTCTAAGGAATTGCTTGCCTTCGTATGACTCTTTGGTTAGGCTTAGCAGTTAACTAGGATAGCGAGATGCGAGGCTCAAGGTTTGGTTCTTCACAGTCGGAGGGTGGATTATTGGTTGTCTGTGGTTCAGCATACGTAGTGTTTGTACGTGTTCACGCTACGCGATGTAGCCGCCACTCTTTTTTGCAATGACTTTAAGGTGATGGAGTGTAGCGACTTGATGGGTATAAGGGGTCTTTTCGGCAAAAAGGATGGCTTATACCGATCTTACACTGCAAAAAGTTACACGAAATCGTCTCATACCTTGAGACATTAATTGACAAATTGTGGACCATAATAAATTAGGCTTCCAATATACGAAGCGGAACCGAATAACGAGATGCCTAATAAACGGATTAATTAAAGATATAGTACTCATTTTTTCTTGTACTCGGTTACTGTTATACTCTATTGTTGTTGTTATACTCTACTCAATTTTTACTAACGTGTTTTTGGATTCCGTACTTAGGTATACTTGACAGTTCGTAAGGTGATTCCGTTGTATATCTCATTGGCCTTATATACTTAAGTTCTGCGATAAATCCTCTTGCCAATATTCATTTTATATTCATGTAATTTATGCAATATAATTAGTTTATCTGGTTATGTTTATATTTTATGATTATGTGTTGGATGAGTGCAATCTTATGGACGAGTTGTACTGATTGTTAGCATACGACGACCCGAATTTCGTCACTTGACGGGACTCAGGTTATCACATATGAACCCTAATGTTTAGTCGTAAATCCCAACATCCAATTCTCCTCTAAAATGAATACTTTATCGCAAGCAAATCTAAATTCTAAAATGTACAAATGAGACATTATCCATACTCAAGTCTCTAGATCTCTTTTAGATGCTTTTATGCACCAGAGTTCATCATGAATCACCGTCATACCCATTTATACTATTCAGGGAATCTTAAGAAGGAGTTTCAAGAGAAGGTGAATCCCCACCTAATTTTACCTTCCCTGAGACCCTTAGGTTGACTTCCTGAACCCTCGGCCTTTCTTTCAAGAACTCCAGTCTTTCACCTTTGTCCTTTCTTTCCTCTTCTCTACACCTACAACCTTTGAGCACCCCCTTTCTCTCCCCTCTGTAGAAACTTCCGGCGGAAACAATAGTTATGGACTATCCTTAACAACAATACTCCCCTCCTTGGCCTTCTCCTCTCCTCAAGTCAAGAGTTGTAGCAGCAATAAACTACTGCAGTATAAGTTGGAGAGAAATGGAGTGCTTGGTGAGAGAGAGAAATTGGAAAGAATAAATAAAACTATTTCGACGGAAAGGCCTTCCAAAGAAAGAGAGAGCAGACTTTGATTCTTGGGACCCTCTTATTGGTGGATGTGGAAGCTAAAGTTGCCACTCAATATTCATGCATAGTGCCACCAACATCACCTTTTGACCTTGGCTAGTGCGGCACCATCTCTTCTTTCATTTCCTTCTTTTGTTCCAATTCCAACGGCCAACCTCATTCGATTTTATTTGTTCCACTTGGTTATCTCATTTCATTAGGATCTTTTAGCTTCACTTGTTTAAGTTTATCACAATGCCTTTCGGTTTGATGCATCTATCCTGCTGCTCCTATTTGCATTTACCTTGTATAATTCGACTCAGTTTTAGAACATATACATTTAAGCAACAACTAACTCATTGCCTTGGCACGATTCTATCTTAAATATGAATGCCATTCTCATGCGATTAATCTTGATGATTGCAATATCTAATTGGGTATTCTTTCTCGTTAAGGTAATTAATATTTGGATATTCACAAAACTCCTAATCCCCATCAAAGAGTTTTATGAGAAATGATGCATGCTTTAGGGCAGACATTATCACTTCCCATGCTACGTCCACAATGCAATAGCAACCACGAATTATCCAATTACATTGGTTCAAATTGAATGTTAAATGCTTGCCTCAGAATTCGGTGAAACTCGCACCGTTATACAGATTAATTATTTGCTCATTCTGAATTATGCACTTCGTTAAGAACACATCAAAACCTGACCAAGCTGAATTTTTACATCGATCATCCACGAATGTTTTTTGTTCGGCTCATTAGACATTTGATCATTCAATCTATACATTTAAAATGCACACATTAATTTCTTTCCAACCCATACCAACCTGTTCGCAAATATGCAAACCTTAAGAAGAAAAAAAGAAGATGCAAACCATGTGTGTTCGAACAGCTCCTCACATTGTTCACACATGCAAGTAGGTGCCACCCAACACCAATGACTCGAGATTTCGTCGGCCTTTTACATGGTGCTTTTGACCACTTGTGCTTTGCTGCACTAGCTGGCTTTGCCATGCTGATGAAGAATTAAACCACTCTAATAACAATTGTTGGAGACAAAGGCATGAACCATGCATGCATGAGAATCATGTAATGGAAGCATGCTTGATGATGCATGATGTGGTGGCCATCATTCATTACTCAACCACAAAGAGCATAACTTGTTTAATTGGAAGTTATGTCTCTTTCTCAATTTAGCATATGGAGTATTTGAGGTTCCACCATTTTATTTACAGGTCCAATAAAACACCCGACTCAGACTTGACTCTAATGTTCTAAAAGTCGGATCGGTTGAACCGATCAGGTGTTGGTTTGATTGTTTAGTGGTTCAACTGACAGTTTGTATTGGTTAAATCGGTGACGATGTCAACATTTGAAAGAATCGAAAAAAAAAATTGAACCATAAGATTGTTACAGTTTATATTGGTTCAACTAGGTCCAATCAGGTTGAACCGATGTTCAATGAAAAATCAACGAAGATATGTGGTAAGAAAGTTATTTTGCAACTCTAATTACACTAAAATTGATATGCTTTTAACAAATACTAAACAAAAATAAAAAGTATAATCAAAATTTAGTGTCTAACCTAGACACATGATCTTTCAATCGTGATCCTTCAATCTTTGTTTCTAAGCTCTAACTTCCTTTTTTTTTTTCAAAAAGAAAAGATTTAGCTCTTGAGAACAGTCAAATCAGATGGTTGATTTAACCAAACCTGTCGGTCCAACCCGATTTTAATCGATTTATATTGATTTTAACTTTTATTGTGTGAACCAGTCGATCTCAGGCATTAATTTTCAGTTGAATTGATTGACTCGATCAGTTTGTTCTGATTTTTAAAACATTGCTAGACTCTAATTACTTGAATTACAAGTCTAAGTGAGAAAAGCAAATGCATCTAATTTTCCTAACTTCAAGGGACTCCAAGAGCTCAAGAGTGTATTTGCCTGGCCAAATGTGGGGTCTCAGTCAGATAGCGCCCGCAATGTTCGCCCAGATGGTTGAGTTCATCTAGGAACTCCTAGCGGAAGGGTTGGCTAAAGGCCTGGTGGCGTTAATTAGGTGGGGTACCTCACTAATAGGTTGGGGGATACTCCGCACCTCTAGGTGGCCCCAACTCTCTCAAGCAATTGTCACTGTCCATCAAGGCTTGCCTGTTTGGTGGCAGGTTCCTCATTCAACCACTATTTCCCTGCAGAGTGAGGTGCATGTCCTGGAAGTTGGACAATCCTCTGCTGCGAAAGGATAAGGGATTTGGGAGCCCGTTCCTTACTAGGGGCGTAAGTGAGTGGAGGTTGACTAGGACGGACCAGCTTCTTTTGAGGAGTTGTTCTAGGTGGGCCTAGCAGAAGCTGCAGGGCTTATTGGTCTTGCTGCTGCATTATCACCTTATTTTGCTGAGTGCGAACAACCTGGAAGACTAAGGATGAAGCCGTTGAGTCCTGACGCCACCATTTTGTTTATACTATCTTGTCTCCTTTCCAGCTGTAATTTAACTGGAGACAGTAATCTAAGGAATATAACAGTCGATGTTTATTATAAAAGAAAAGACTTTTTCGTTCCTTGTATGAAGAACTATTCGTATGCCAAGTGTAAGGAGCTGTTTTGTTGCTTGGGATTTTTTACTCTCATGGGTTATATGAACCACATTTTATGAGTCTTGGCTTGATTTCCTTCGGTCACTCAAACGACTTGGCATAGAGGCTTGTCATATTACTTCCTCTTGGCTAACTATTGGAGGGGCCGAATGGGATGCCCGTGGGGAGGGCTACCCGAGATAGTGGCCAGGTGCTCATGGCTTGTTCTTGCGATGACACAGGCGGGTGACCCTTAAAGAAACTCTTAGGGGTTTCATGGTTCAAAGGTGCCTGTGGCTTGTCCATCCATCTTTGCCCGGTATACAAGGTGACCATGTTGTCCTTAGGTGGAATTAATGCCTTGGCCGCACCCTACTTGCGTGATGGGGTGGGATAACGTAGCCCCCTTAGTAAGCGAGAGTGCCACGCTCTCTTTCTGCGAGAGGTTGCGTCGAGGCTACTTGGTGTGTAACGCTTATTCCCCATATAGCAGTTGGGGTAGGGGCGGTTGCCACCAACGTCCTGCCTTTGAACAGCTTTCCTCGCAAGGTGGCAAGAGGAGGGGGTGGAGAACCCCTGCTTGTGTTGGCAACTCTTAAGCAGGACGCCCCGGTCCATTACGTGTTCTTTCGGAGTTGGTTGCTGACGAGATTTGCTAAGGCGGAGTCTGGCGGGTACTCGAGCTCCGCCTGTGCTGCTTGGATCCTTTTTCTTCGTGCCCTGGGGCGAAGGGGCTGAGGCCGCCTCGGCGATGTTGCCCCAAGTGCTTTTATCAAGAATCGAGTGAACTTGGAGCTCCTTGTATTAAGATATGCCCTTTTATTTGGAGCCTATCTAGTTGGGTTTCTTGGGAAACCCCCTGGCTGGGATGGGTCATCTTTGACGATACTCGTTGCGTGTCCCACATGGGGGTTGAGCAGAAGTGCTCGATGCAAGAGCGCCTAGGCACCTATCCTTGGCGAGGGAACCTTGAGGCAGGCTTTGCTGGTGGAGCTTGTGAGCATGCCCTGTTTGGGACCATCGCTTCCTTTGAGAGTCGAACTCGCTACGGGGGTTCAATAGAATCGACTTGGGGAAGCTCCCCAGCCTCGGTCTTGGCACTTTATTGTGACATGGCTAGGTTAGGGTGAATCCCTTGCCTGGACGAGCTAGGTAGCATCGTCAGGGTAAAATTGAGTAGCCGAGGCTGGAGTGCTTGGCTGAATTTCTATGAAGGTTAGCTCGGACCCGGTTGTTGAATCACGATCTGTCACCTCGGCTTCCTTACAGTGGTGAGAACCTAGAAGTTAGCCGTCAGGTGGTCAAGTGTTTCTGCGAAGGCGGTCAACGGCCTGGTCATTTTTTGGACATGGCCATTCGGCTGCTAGACCCGTCCTTATTGCAGTTGGACGGGGGTGATTCTGTCATCGTGGTCGAGGGGTGTGATACCGCTGGGTGTTTTCCTGCCTAGCCGTGCCCCTAGATAAGGCAATCACAAGAGGATTTGAGCATGGGTCGTCCCTTAAAAGTGACCACCACCCAGAGCCTTCCTTAGAGGGTGGCAAATGAAGAGGAGTCAACCTTGGTAGGTGGCAATGAGCCAACCTTGAAAGAGTTGGCGCTTGGACTCTTTCTGCTGAAAGTTCGAAGGTGCGCTTAAGTGGGGCTTGGGGCGCAGGAGCCCAAGCCCGTTTATTGGTATTATGTGCCGTTGTGTCACTCAGGACACGGGACGCTAGGGTCCCAATTCCTATTGACCTTGGCGATCGGCATGGTGGTCGTTTGGTGGCACGACCCGAACGCCTACCATGTGCTTTGGTGGGCAAATGCCACTAAGGGTGGAGCAGTTGAAACTTTGTCAGTGGGCGATGAGTGGAACTTCAGGGCGCATGGGCCCGAGTACTTACCGGCCTGAGGAGCAGGCATCATAGTTGCTAGAACGTGGGGCGTAGGAGCCCTAGTTCCGCTTTTCTCTAAGGATGACATTCTAACAGCTAATAGGCAGGGCGTGAGTGCCTTTGCTTGAATTTATGGCGGTCGTTAGGAGTGGATTTGTTGGTCTTAAAAGGCTGCAATCTTCAGGATTGATGGGTGGATCTGTCTGAGCCCTAGCCAACCTAGTGATGTAACCTGCTAGCTGGAATAGGTGGTCGTATGGGGGAACGTTGGGTGGGTCTGTCTGAGCCCCAGTAAACCTGGTGATGTAACTTGCCATCTAGGATAGGTGGCAGTATGGGAAACGTCGGGCGGGTCCATCCGAGTTTGCACCGACCTGAAAAGGTAACTTACCAGCCTTAAGAGGCGGCAACAATAGGAACATCGGATGAGTTCATCCGAATTGGCACCGACCTGAAGAGGTGGCTTGCCGACCCCAAGAGGCAGCAATATATGGAACGTTGGACGTGTTCGTCTGGGTTCGCGCTAACCTGAAGAGGTGACTTGCCGGCCTCAAGAGGTGGCAATATATGGAACATCGGACCCATCCGTCCGAGTTCACGCTAACTTGAAGAGGTGGCTTGCCAGCCTTAAGAGGTGGAAATATAAGGAACGTCGAGCATGTCCGTCCAAGTTTGCTCCGACCTGAAGAAGTGGCTTGCCAACCTTAAGAGGCGACAATATAAGGAATGTCGACCGTGTCCATTCAAATTCTCGCGGACCTGAAGAGATGGCTTGCCGACCTTAAGAGGCAGCAATATATGGAACGTCGGGTGCATCCATCCGAGTTTGTGCCGACCTAAAGAGATGGCTTACCAGCCTTAAGAGGTGGCAATATATGGAACATTGGGTGTGCCAGTCTGAGTTCGCGCTGACTTGAAGAGGTGGTTTGGTGGGTTGATGTCCGGTCACTGCCATGCCCCCTGAGGCAAGTTGCTAGGTGAGAACGTGGGGGTGAGCACCACTTTTTTGCAAACGGCGGTCGACCGTCGCGAGGGATAAGTCTCTACCCTTGATAGGATAGATCAGGCCTCATTGCGGTAGTGTGGAGGCCTCAGACACGGAGTCCGGCAATAATAGAATTGCTCCTTGCGCGGCGGGTACTGCGTGTGTAGGGGGTATCTAGCGTCGGTCGCCCTCGAGGGGTGATTTCACCATTGCGGGATCTCAGGGGGATGCCCCAATCCTTGATAGCCTTACGCGGCTGTTTTGGGCGCGTTGGCCCCTCCTAGGGGGAGGGGGCGTCGCCCTTGGACCTTTGGAAGGAATGAGATTTTCCCCGACCTCGCGAACTTGATAACATCACGAGGAAAAGGGAGAAGGTAGGGAATGCCATGACTGAAGAGTCTGGCTATGATCCCGAAGTCACATGGCAGATCGGTTGGGTTAGCCCCTCACTGGATTGCACGGACTTGGTTCCCCTTTCCTTTCTTTGCATGGGCTTCTTGGGTCGCTTCGACTTGGCCAAGAGGAGTTTACACTAGGTTGTCGTGCCTCCGCATGTTGTTTTCATCTTCTGAAGAGGTCGGGAACATATCGAGAGGATCTAGCGATGGGTGTACATTAGTGGTTAGTAGGCTGGGCCGTTCAATGCTACCGCCAACCTGGCCGCCTTAAGTGTGACAACCTAGTTGAGGTGTCCATCCTCGTCCAAGTTGGTCGGAGGAGGGTTGTTCCCTTCCGCTCTCCTCTTTTCTTGATCACCAAAGGGTTGTGATCAGAATGGCCGATGGGAGGAGAGAAAGGTATTCCCACCGGAGCGGTGGATGCAGTATGGGCACGCCGACTCGGAAGGGGTGGCTTGAAAGGTAGCTCAGCCCGAGCATCTTGGAGCATTTTAGAAGTTTCCGTTGAAAGTTGGTTATGTGGGTGGTTGACCCGTCTCGGATGACGTCGCTCCCGAAGGTTGCCTTGACCTTCGTGCTCATGCACCTGGGAGGTCGGAGGCAGAGACTGCAGTCAACCGCAGGCGCCGCGATGGAGGCTTCCACCTAGTCAATGGCCAAGGGAGTGCAATTTCTGGAGGGCTCGAGCCGAAGCAAGTCTAAACGCTCCGTCGGATCATTCTGGGAGGCTTGCTTATATCCCCCTCGCCCTGATGAAGATCGAGGGGAGGTACCTAGGGAAAGCCGACTCAGAAGGAGGGGCTCAATTGCCTGGGGGGATGTTGGCCTAAGGTTATCTTAACATCTGCGCTAACGTGCTTAGGTGACAGGAGGAGAGGACCTCGAGTAGCGCAAGAGTCACTGCTAGGATTTTGGCGACAATGTTTGCCAGATAGGGAGCTGGCGTGACATCAACTGCTTGCCTAGGCGAGGTGTTGACCAGCCTGGCTCTCATTTTGCTAGGGAGGTCGCTTTGGTTGCTTGCAATTGCCGGGGTCTCTTCTCGGGGTGGTCCCTCAGGTGCTTCACAGGCCTCCTACTCTTTGACCCTATGGGGCCTGAGGGCAATGAGTGCTAACTCTCAGAATGACCCCCTTTGAGCACGCCCGCTTGGTGCAAGGCCAGAGGGTGCGTTTTTCAAGGGACTCTCGTCCGGAGTTGCGGGATTCGTAACAACAATCTTTAGTGGACCGATTCCTCTCGAGCATGTCTACTTGGTGCACGGCCAAGGGAGTGTGTTCCTTGAGGAATGCCTTTGGCACGGCCTGCCATAGCGACCCTTCGGGGGGCGGTTGCTATCTCGGGAAAGGAACCCTTCACTTGTGGAAGTGGGCCTCTTCCGTAGGTGGGCTCAAGGGTGCACCTAGCAGGGGATATTCTTGCCTTTAACGAGGCTGCTGCCACCACTGCATCCCTTGATTGATCCACAAGAGGAGTTATCTTGCTCCATGGTTTCTAGTTGGATAGTTTGACGTGCGATTGACGGAGTTGCACCTGTGCTTGAGAGCTGAATGGTCTGGGTTGGGGCGTCGAGGGATTGTCTCCTTATGGGGCCTCCCTCGCTTGGAGTGCTAAGCCTTGAAGTGATTCGAGTAAGATAGGGTGGGCTTGGTCTTCTTCCGCTCGACTTCCAACAACCTCCATGGGTTGTGGGTAGGCACCACAAGAAGCGCCCGGAAAGATCTCCCCCTCGAGCAGCCGAGCATCGGCCCTACCTGAGGGTGGCTCCGAGCGGCGTGGCGCACAAGGTAGGGTCCACTGTCCTTTCGTGCTAGACCTTGATTGGCTCTTTAGGCACTTCCAACGGAGGACCTCCATTTCCTCCTTCCCAAGTGGGTAGGGGGTACACTCAAGGGCGTATATCTGAGGCCACCAGCCTTAGCCTACTATTCCTCTTCCTTGAGCCGAGCCTTGGGGAAGGGAGGTTTGCTTCGGGACCTCGGGTGATCGGCCGAGGTTATTGGGGCATAAAGATGCCGAATCCTTACCGTGCTTCTCTAAGGGAAGGGGAGCTACGAGTGGGACCGCGAGTGGTTACGACCACTGCGGAGGTTCTCCCTTGGGGAGGTCGAGGTAGAGTGTCGAAAAGGCTCCTCCTCCCAGCGATCGGATGCTTAGAAGCGCGATGGCATTTTTGTTGACGCTTCCCATAGATGGCATCATTTGATGGGCCTCGGAAGGCCATCAAAAGATTTATACACGTGGGAGGCGCTACTTAGACATTACCATCCGTCGCATAGGAGGGAAGATCGACAATCAACAAGCAAGCACAAGTGAAAACAGAGATTTGGTGATCCAATTTCACCGCAATGGGTGTACATCTGAGGGAAGGATTGTGCTCCCAACTATGCACTATAATCTCTGGAATTACAAGATTTGCTCTCCCTCTCCAAGGGGGGGCTTTTACTGAGGGTTTTTCTCTCTATTTATAACATGGGAAGAACTCTCACTTGATGGCCTCTAGTACCTTTACTGTCAGACTACTTGTCTGCTATCAGGTCATAGGCAGTTAGGTCCATCTTATCGTATCTTCTGCCTTTGCTGCGCTAAATCTTTTGGCAAGTTGGGTGGGTTTCTATTGTGATCCGGTTGTTCTTAAGCGGGGTGGGAGGTGTTGGTTTCGCCTATTTACCCTGTAGTCGGGTAGCCAAATCCTCTATCAGGTTACATGCAGAGTTTTGAATCCAAGGGTAGTTTTTACCCCTCATCAGATGGCGAGTCCCATGATTAAAGAGCTGTTGAGATGAGTTGGGTGAGATCTGTTGCCAGTCGAGTCCAGTCACTTTGTAACACGAGAAATGCTTTGTGTACACTCTAAGTGTACACTAACTTATACACTCTCCCCCTACTCTTGCAATACTGTAAAAAAAGAAATTTTACACAAGCATCCTTTTCTTCCCCAAATCTTAGATGATGCCTCTAAACTTTATTGCTTTCGTTAGTTAGATCATGCACATCATTTAGCGATGGTGAGAACAAAATGGTAAAAAAAAGGTGACAAATTAGAGAATGCAGATGTTAGGGATGCAAACTTAGATCTCTTCTACCAAAATTAGAAGCATTCATCATTTGATGGATATTGTAGCAGAGCTAGAGTTTTGATTTTAGATGGAAAAACCTACTTTTCATCATAACTTGAAATGTAATTGGATTTGAGTTTGCTTTCTTCCTTGCTTCTCTTCCTTTTAAGTAGATGATAAGAGTAATCTCATTCCAATAAAAAATAAAAAGCCTAGATGGACATGTACTAGTATGGAATCCTTCAAGATTAGAGATGCAATGACAACCACCACAACAAGGTCGATTCAACTAGTTTAATCCAGAGTTGGTGCCTTATTGGCAGAACCAACCGATTTGAATAACAAAAGTCAAAATCAGGTTGGATCGATCAATTATCTGATTCGATCATTTTTTTGAAAGCTAAAAAATTAAAAGAAAAAAATATGTGACTCTAAATTTGAAAAAAAAATTCAAAGATATATGTGTCCTTCAAACTTAAATTTTTAATTTTGATTTTATCTTTTATTTTTATTTAATATTGACTAAAAAAATATATCAATTTTAATATAATTAAAATTATAAAATAACTTTTTCTATTATATATCTTCATTAACTTTTTGTTGAACTCCACTTCAACTTGGTCACGTTAATACAGACTACACCAAAATCATACAATTTGCTTATTTTTAATTTTTTTAGGTGCTAACGTCTTGGTTGCACCCGTATAACTCGTCAATTAAAACAATAAACAATTAAATCAGTACCTAATTACTTCAATGATCGATCTAATTTTTAAAACATCGATAAAAACAGCAAGTTCAACAAAATTAAGGCTAAAAAAAGCTGCAGCACTTGGTGAGATACATTGGTTGTTTGACAATGAAATTGAGAGGCGCCTAAGTTTTTCCAAGAGACCTAATTAATATTTATGTAATTTGACTTTGTAAGCTACTAATCGATCAGAGGTCTAAAGGAAAATTTTTGGCTGGCCTGATTTTTAAAATATCGATAAAACCAACTAGTTCAACGAAATTAAGGTTAAAAAAAGCTGCAGCTCTTAGTGAGGTACATTAGTTGTTTAACAATGAAATTGAGAGACGCCTAAGTTTATCCAATTTGAGTTTATAAGCTAATAACCGATCAGAGGTCTAAAGGAAAATTTCTGATGAATCTGTGTACCTAAGGATGAGGGGACTTCTGCAAGACAGTACCATGGTGTATCTTTCTTTTCAAATAGATCAAAGCAAAGTAGCAAATGCAGATAGTAAATTATGAGGAATGGTGAGATCTATTGAACCAATGTGGAGTTGGTAGGGAGTTACAATCAAAGTGGTTACTGAAAGGGAAGATTCGTGAAAGGTGAACACCTCTCTTCGCTAAGTCGTCTATTGCAATTAATTTATTTTCCAGTGGCAAATAAATTAGTAGAAAAGAGCGATGTAAGTGTTTACGCATCGTATCATAGGAGTAGAGTATATCTCACCCTCTTCCATAAGAAACAGCCCCAATCTCTTAAATTCTTTTGCAAGCAATGACGTTGGGCCTCGATCAACCTTTACTTACCGGTCGGGGCCTGCACTATTCCTCTTCTCTTTCTCTCCTCCTCCCCTACCTCCTTCTTGGTTGTCTCTCATCGACAGGCATCGCTCATTGGCTTCCTTCCTCTGCTCATGTTGGCGTCTACAACAAGTCCCACCTGCTGGCGATGTGGTCGAGCGGGGTTGTCCGTGAAGCTCGGTTGCTGCTGTGATGGTGTGGGAGAGGCTTGCTGTGGTCGTCTACGTTCATTGTGGAGTTGTTATTCATTCCCTCAACGGTGGTATTCGTGGTGTGGGTTTTTGGTTGGACTTGCTTGGATGTGGTCATGAGGGGTGGTGTGGCATTTCTCGTCCCTTGAGATCACGTGAGAACTCAGGCCTACCACGATCAAGATTTACCAACTCCTGTCGACTGTTGATATATATCAATTTCTCTTTGGTGCAGATCATAAAGATCGTTAGGATTAATTTCTTGGTGACGCTTTCGTATCGTTGAACGTAGAGTTATGATTCTTTCGTGATTGGAAGACTGGGACTGGTTCCTCTACTCTGAATTTTTTTTTATCTTTTATTGTATTTTCAGTTGTTTCTCTTTATTTTCCTTTTAGTTATGTGTGACTCTACCATCATGGAGTCCCCCTATTGCATTGGGGAGTAATTTTTCCCTCCTTGTAAGAGAGTTGGGATCTCTCTTCCTTCCTATGCTTCTTAGTTAGCATCTTTTGTAATGGATTTCTCCTTTATCAATAAAATATTTTGTTTTAAAAAAAAAAACCACTAGAGTATATCTACATTAGAAAAGAGTTGTTCAACACGTACGAGGATGATAGCGTCGAAGCCATGGAGAAATATTGAAAAATAATCGCAAAAGGGGTGGAGGATCTTAGTCACATATTGTACCTTTTGAATTCATCAAAAGCGTCCTTCTAAATTTTAACAAAACAAAGTAAAAAATAATAAAGAGCCAAAAAGGACATGTCCTCCAGATAAATAAATGGAAGTAGGGCATAATTTTCTTAATTTACGAGAAAAGACGGTGGAGGATGGCTTATTTTAAAAGTAATAGTACATACACGCATTTTATAGATGACTTTT
The DNA here is from genome assembly GCA_037157565.1 of Thalassia testudinum. Classification (NCBI taxonomy): domain Eukaryota; kingdom Viridiplantae; phylum Streptophyta; class Magnoliopsida; order Alismatales; family Hydrocharitaceae; genus Thalassia; species Thalassia testudinum. Next base: position 45,488,612 of record JAZHRO010000030.1, read on the forward strand.
TCCATGCATGCCCTACCTATATAACCTCCCTCCCACATCCTTTAGCAAGGACATTGACACCTCCGTGGTCACCTCCTCGTCCTCCTCCTATTCTTTTGACACCACCACTAACATCCATCTCTCTCGCATAGCACCACTCACTCTTAGACCTCCTTATTTGCCCTCCTCCTCCATTGTCCACCAGCCACATATCACCTCCCCCTCCTTTGCCCACAGGCACACCACCTCCTCCTCGTTTGTCCTTCTCCTTCAACTATTAGCACTCATCTCCTTGCATAACACCCCCCACCCAGTACCTACTCTACCATCCGACCAAACCCTCCTCCAACACAACACCACCTAGCACCACCCTCTTAGACCTCCTCCTCTACCCACCTCCTCCTCGTTCGCCCTTCTCCTTCGACCATCAGCACCCATCTCCCCGCATAGCACCCCCCACCCAGTACCTGATCTATCCTCTGACCAAACCCTCCTCCAACACACCACCACCTAGCTCCACCCTCTTAGGCCTCCTTCTCTACCCACCTCCTCTACCAACGCACACACCACCACCCCTTTGTCAACCCTCCTCTGACCATTAGCACCATCTCCTCACATAGCACCACCACCCACCACCTGCTCCACTCTTCGACCAACCCCTTCTTTTAGCCCACCCCCACTAAGCATTGCCCCTCTCAGGCAAAAATTATAACTCCAACAAAAAGTGGACCATGGACCTAAATGAAGGGAGAAAATATCAACACAAGAAAAATGAGCCTCTAAGAAAAATATCAAAGAGGAAATGAAACATGTAATCATTAGAAAAAATGGGAACCTGTAATCAACGAAACAGGCAATCAATCAGAAAACAATATCAAAAGAAAAATCAAACTTGCGAAAAAAAAAAAACTGAAACAAAAGAGAATGATACCTTAATTTAGAAGATATATATTATGTTTGAGGGTATATGCTATATTTTGAGGATGTGTGTTACGCATGTGTTATGTTTGGCGGTACATGCAACTAAGCGCCCACGTGATGGGTAAGCACTCACGTGATCAGATTCACGCTAACCACAACCATCGGGGAAGGTGCTAAGCTGCATTGGACCTGCACGTGTAGGAAAGCACGTTGACTTTTACCTTCCGTTACCATTCTTCCTTATTTTAAGGTCTTCCGGTGGATATTATCCGACCTGAATATTTTGCGACTCAACTCAAAAGTCAACATCCCAATGAAGTACACAGTTAGATGTCCTACTGGCTCTTATGTCTCCTTATTAAATGAGGTCCACCTAGGGGTAGGAGTAGTTGACGATATGGCACAGTGAGCTGCCCGTAGGAATCGTTTGTGGGAAATTATTTTTAAGGAATTGATTTCGTTTGGAGTAAAATTGTGAGATAAATTTAAGATAAAAAATAAATTTTGATTGATTGATCAGTAGGTCAAATTAAGAGATTACGGAATGTGATTTTAGATGAAAGTAACAGGTTGAAATTTGGGATTAAGACAATCTCATGCCTCCCCCTCTTCCCTTTACCAAAATTGTCTTATCATGAGATTGTTAGACTAATTTCAGGATGGCTTAATCTTGAAATTAGAAGATCTAAATAAGGGAAAGAATGGGCAATCTTGGGAAATAAGATGTGCCCCAACACCATATTTGAGTAATAAATAGGGTTTTGTTTTGTTTAAAAAAAATTTATTTTTTCTTAAAAAGAGTAATAAATAGGGTGAGCCCAATCAAATATCACCCATCTATCTTATCTATGCAAATTCGTCCTCTGGGTGGGTTTTATTTTGTCGGTAACTTTTTTTTTTTTTTTTTATGGATAACTACGTTTGTGGTATGAAGTTGGGAATAAATAGAGTGGACCCCTCGCCAACACTACCTATCAATCTTATGTATGTGATTTCGTCATCCAGCAGTTTTTTTTCTTTCTTCCCTTTTTTTTTTCTTTTGTCTTTCTTTGTTTTGAACAATTAACATGGCAGTTATAGGATATTATCCTATGACTTTGGATGTCAGTAAAGAGGCTTTGGTACTCCACCAACATCTTTAACGTGTCATCTGAAATTAAGTTTTCTGCACAGAGAATATATCATCAATCTCTTCATTGATCATGAATTTAATCCTCAGCATATTTCTTTGTTGAAATCACTTCTTCGATCCAACTATTTGAGTCTATTCATGTGCATATATAGCTATTTAAGGTTTGCATTTGCTTACGAGAAGGCAATGCTTTTGCTTAGATTTAGGCAAATTTCCATGGTAATACTTTTTCTTTTCATTTCTCTTTAGGATCCATGGTCTCCATTTTATTTTTTGAATATAATAATAATAATAATAATAATAATAATAATAATAATAATAATAATAATATAGCTCACTTACCGACAAAATTAGGGGAAACGAAATCTATTTCCGTCTTCCCATTCGAATGCCCTCCCTGTATGTATATTATATTTGTGTTTAAATCCTTTTAATATTCTTAGCGGGCCATATTTGCTTTTTAAAATTGGCGAAACGGATTAAGGACCACAAACTGCAGGGAATGGCAGTTTAGAAATTTCTTTTTGCAGCAGGGGGTTGAGGCCCCATCATAATAATTTCCTGTATAAAATTTAAAATTATCTGCAATGGTTAATTTTATCACGTAAAGAATCACCGGTACACTCACAAAACACGCAGTGCTAAATATTTAAAATTAAGAAATTACTGGTGATTATTTTCGGTGTATAATTAAAAATCACTTGTGAAATTTCAAGTATGATATTTAATTTAAAATATAAATTGTTGATGATTTTTTTATACAACTAAAAATAGTTGGAGTATTTCAACGATCACAGGCTATATTTTTATTTAAGATAAAAAAATAAAGTGATATTTGATTCAACGTTAAATTTCACCAATAATTTTTCATTCAAAAAATGATATTTACTTATATTACGTTAAAAGTCACCGCATACACTCACAACACACACGGTGAGACTCATTAAGAATAAAGAAATCACCCATATCTTTTGTATACAACTTCCAGTAGGCGCAGCTCAGATGGGGTTGGTCTTACGTCTGACTTTGGTAGGCAAGGGGTCGCCAGTTTGAGCCTGGGTTCTGCTTTTCTTGGTGGGGGCACTATGCGGGAGGCCCTCCACCCCTAGGTTGCTATGGAATTGCACCTGTGATCTTGGGTCATCAAAAAAAAAAACTTCCAATATTACCAGGGATATTTGGTATAGGAGATACAACTAAAAAAATATCATTAGTGATATTTGATTTAGAATCAAATAACACCATTGCTTTTTGTTTAAAGAGTGATATTTACCTATATCACGGAAAAGGTCACACACACAAAACACATGCGGTGGAACCAACCAAAAATCAAGAAATCATCAATGCTTTTTGTGTGGTGCTATCCTAGTCATAGTATTGGCTAAGTTCACAGGTTGGGGATAAGAAGACTTGAACCGCTAACATCCGCCATAGGATAAACCACTACCTTTCAGGCTTTTTTGATTGATTCTACCATGCATAGAGGCCAACAATAGGCAATCACTCTCCCCTAAACACAGCTTACAACTTTCATTAGATTGTGCTCTCCAAAGACCAACTCTTCTCCAAATAGCAAAAGGTCATGAGTTGGAATCCCATCCCAAGGGTGGGTTGGGATTCTTGTGGTTTAGAGGATCCAATTGCATGAGAATTAGAAATAAAGAGTTCTCTCCCTTTTTCCGCTCAACTCCTTATGATATTTGGTTTGGAATAAAAAATCATCATATAATTAATAATTATTACTGATATTTTAAATATCACCAGTTACATTTTATTAAAAATAAAAAATCAATGATGATATTTACTTTAGAGCCAAATATCACTTATAAGCTTTCATTCAGAGAGTGATATTTACGTGTATCACACGAAAAACCATACACACACTCACAACACATGCTATGAAATCCACAAAAAATCAAGAAATCGCTTGTATTTTTTTGCATATGACTAAAAGTACGTTGGTAATATTTCAAAGTCAAAAAGTAAAGAAATATGTGTTGCAACATATTTTGCAACTCATGTCTCCCCCGCAACAAAACATATTGGTGTATTTTGATTTCAACCGGTCTGTTTTGATTGTCCATTGAAATACACCTACTAAAAATCAAAATACACTATTTGAAAATAAACACATCGGTTGAAAATTAAAACACATCAGTATATTTTCATTTTCAATCGGTGGAAAATAGATTTTCACTGAAAAACTAGAAAGTAATTTTTACTTATGAGTTTTGGGTTTAGGATTTAAGGTTTAGGATTTAAGTTTATGGAAAGTGGTTTCACCCATAGAAAGTGATTTTTTACTTGGAAAGTATTTTTTCACCTTAAGATTTAAGGAACCTAAATCCTAAATACTAAAGACTAAACCTAAACCCTAAGGTGAAAATTTACTTTTTAAGTAAAAAATCACTTTTTATAGGTGAAGTACCATTTGGAATATGTGAAAATCGATTGAAAATCAAAATTCACTAGTGTGCTTTTATTTTTAACTGGGGTATTTTGATTTTCAACCAATGGAAAATCAAAATACATTGGTTGAATATCAAAGTACACTACTGTATTTTGTTGGATGCGACTTCATCCTATTTCAAATGTCATTGTAATATTTAGCTGACAATAAAAAATCACCGATGATTTTTACATGCATTTAAAAATCATTAGAGATATTTTAAATAACCCAGCGATATCTCATTTAGAATAGAAAATTACGGTTGATATTACAAGTGATTTTTGTTTAGAATGATTTTGTATACAATTAAAATTCACTAATAATATTTTGTCCAGAATCAAATATTATCGAAGATTGTTTGTTCAAAGAGTAATATTTACTTATATCATGTAAAAAGTCACGCACACATTTATAACACGAGTGGGATCTACCAAAAGTCAAGAATTCACCGATACTTTTTCCATATTTCAAATATCACCAGTGATATTTGATTTAAAATAAAAAATAATCGATGATTTTTTTGCATTCAGCTAAAACCCATTGTTGATATTTTAAATATTACTAATGATATTTAAATTTATAACAAAAAAATCATAAGTAATATTTGATATAGATCCAAATATCACCAATGATTTTCTATTCAATGAGTGATATTTACATGTACCACATAAAAAGTCACGCACGTATTCAAAAGATATGTAGTGGAATCCACCAAAAATTAATAAATCATTAATTTTTTTTACATATAATTAAAAATTATCGATGATATTTAACTTAAAATAAACAATTAACATGATTGTAAATAATTAAAATTCATGGATGATATTTACTCCATAGCCAGATATATACATGAGGGGTAATTTTAATCCAGGGAGGGGCAGGAACGTGATTCCACTCTAATGTGGACACCAAATCTTTCCCTTTTTTTTTCCACCTTCGAAAACCATTTATGACGTACGGATCATTTACTACCACCTTGATCTTGATTTTGTAGAATAAAAAGACAATAACAGCATCTTTGGATACGCTATATGTTCCAACCAATTTGCATATCAATGACTGATCGACTTGTTAGATGCTTACGAAATTTTAGTTAGGAAAAAAAAAACTATGACTTTTGGGTTGGCAAGGTATCTTCTAAGGTTCTTGCAATTATTAGAAAAATATTTATTAAAAAATTTTTACATAAATACTGCTGGAAACTTTATATATTGTGCACCTGCAACTACATTCTCAATTGTTAATTAAATCACATATTCCATATTACCACAAAAAATGGAAGGATAAGGACATATCAGGAGTCATCCACCCACGTCAAACCAAGTATCTTCATGACCTGATTTTGACAGGCGAACCACCACACTGCATAATTTCCATTGCTAACTCCTTCCCACACACACACACACACACACAACTCCCTCCCCCCCATCATTCAATGCAGTGGCGGACCCAGCATTTTAAGATTGGTGGGACACATGAACTAGGTTCATGATTTTTTCTTTTTTTTTTTTGTATGTTTCAATGTCAAAATTACTTTTAAAGAATAAATTTATAATGGAATGAATTTCTCATCGTATCATTTCAATGCTAACATGATACTTATCAATACATGGAAATGTTGCCACTATGTGTTTACAATCATAAATATTGATATATAAGACAAAAAATGAGGCGTTATGTTTTATATAAACCCAACAATTCAAGAATTTCACACCTTTATTTGCTATTGACATTGCCCTTTGAAATTTCAAAGTGCTCCAAAATGATTTCATCATTACTAATCACGAATAAGTTTTTTCAAGGTAGGCAAGCGAAGTATCATCAACTCATTCCTCTCTCAAACGATTGGCCTTAACAATATGCATAACAAACAATGCCCTTCAACTCTTGGAAGTGGGGTTAAGAGCAATATACAAGGAGTCGCAACAAGGATTAGAGTGGGATCATTGGGGAGCCAGATCGAAGGCGAAATGGTGGAGCCACATTGAACTAGAAGAAGCACTCTATTATTGTCATAGGGAAATTAAAGAGTCCAAGTGATTCTACGGAGGGAGAGGGTTGGAACTGGGATGGCATAGTTGACAATTTTTTAAAACTATTTTTTGATTTAAAAGATAATCAATGGCATTAACTCTAGAGAAGGTTGCTATTTCAACTTAGATTGAAAACATTGATTGAATCAAATGTTTTCTTGATGTAGTATCAGATTCTCTAAATCATTTAGATCTCTGAACCAACACACATCGAGTTTATTCAATCTAGCTAGGTATGTGACCATATTCATATAAGAAACACAAGTCATTTATTGGAAATTAATGTAATTCTTTTATTCAGATGAAAATGTAATCATATTACAATACTCGAAATGCTCGCCTAGGGCACACAAAAGCCCACATAAATACCAAGTGTAAAGCATAAAAAGTAATATTGAAGAATATCTAAGTTCCATTGCAACAACAATATCCCTCTTTTTGATGATTTACAAAACCTAGTTAATCTAGGTTTACTCTCCCTTAATCCAAGCATTATTTCACTTTATTTATTTTTTTTTTTTATCAATTACTTAGTTCTTTCCTAATGGTTCTCCCCATTTTTGTAAGGCATCAAAAAGATATGGATAGGCTAACAAAGTATTGATACAAGAATATTCAAAGGAATAAGATATCAACAAAACATAACTATTCAAAATATGTAGTTCCAACAAGATTCTATGTAGAAATAAAAAGCAAATGCTAATCTACTAAAATAGAGGGCATGTAAGTGCCTCAACCCATAATCACGTTCCCAAAAGCTAAAAGAGTATGGGGAGATATCTCCTTAATACAAACCAACCTAAAAAGGAAACAAGAAAAGGAATAACAAAGACACAGTGAACAATTAGATACAACAACAAAAGCTTGAATCTCCAAGATCCTCCCAGTCATGGTGCCTCCTTTGATCATGATCGATCTCTAGATTGTCCATGGGACGTCTGAGCTCACCCACGGCTTGGTAGATGTTGTAGCAAAAGAGGAAGAAGTCATGATGCATCTCATCCTGCTAGTTGAGAATGTCCTAGATCTTGTTTGCAAGACCTTCACTTGAGCTGTCCTGACCCCATTAGGTGTCAAAATAGGCTGGACCGTCAGATACAAGGAAAGGGATGCTAAGACGAATTGGTGGAGGAGGAGGTGGAGCTTGGCCTTGAGGTGACCCTTGGTCTTGGGCTTGGGGTTCTTCACTAAGGTTACTTTTCATTTTCAACAAGGTGGTGAAGTTGAAAGGTTCAAGATATTTTGAAGTAGTTTCGGTGGCAAGGGGAACCTTATGAAGATATGACATCAATTAACTTCAATGTCCCTAAGAATGGGAAAGCTGATGGCAAAAACCTTATGGGAAATGTAATCAAATCCACCAACTTTGTCAAAGAAACTCCACTGAAGGCCATGACAAAGAATTTTGGCAAGGGAAGTGACATCTTTTGCATTAACTTGGGTAATGCCAGTATGATATACATTTAGTTGGAAAAGGGCTTTATTAATCTCATCAATAAAGTGTTCTTGAATCTCAATAATAGCTTGACCCTTGTATAGAGCACCAATGACTTCGGAAAGTAGGTTGGAATCAACAGTTATTTTGACTCTCAGAACTAGGGACTCAACTAAAATTACATTAGAAGGGAGATGAACAATGCGGTATAAAAATGATAAGTAAATAAAACAATTACATAAGAAGATCTCCACACAATGTACAAATATTTTTAGGTGGAAACCACCACGTAAGTCTCCACGACTTAGAATTTCCTCGATCAAACAAGATGATAAAAAATCACTAACATACTGCTTTAAACCGAGTATGACACAACCTCAAGTACACAATGCGTCATGTATATGGGCGATGCAAATTTTGCCTCCAAAAGAGGCCTGAATTCACAATCCGAATACCCAACTATAAAGGAAAGAATATAAAATGAAACATGATCCTATTGAGCCCCAAATGCAATGAAATAAGTTTAGGGACTATTAGGATCACAAGACTTCCCTTAGAGAGTGGAGAGTTGTAGCAGAGTGGAAGTGGTGCTCTTGAGAGCTTAAGAGCACAAGTGCTTTGAGTGATTTTAATGTTTCTCAATGGTAGTGAGTTCAAGCATTTTTAGAGTGGAAGTGTCCTATTATATTTATAGATAGCGTAAGACCACTCTAGAGGGGTGTTAAGACACAAAATAGTTGTTTAGTGACTTAAATGTGTAAAGAGATTCGACCAAAAATCAATCCGAAAGGCAAATAGTCAATAGTACAAGTTGGTCGATGCTTGATCAACACCTTATAATGGGGTTGGTCGACCAAAATTAAATTTTGGTCGGTGGGATAGAATGGTCTTAAAAGGGTCAAACATGTGCTTATTGGTTGGTCAATAAGCAATTGCCCAATACTGTAGTAGTTGGTTGACCACTTGTCATTTGGCTATAAAGGGCTCTCAGGTCTGAAATCTCTAGACTTGAGTACATTAGGCCATTGGACATTGGTTTTAGAGTATCAGGCGGCTTGCTTGTGAAGGGTTGGTCGACCACTAGTCGACGCCTTAGTGAAGACTTCGAGGGTGATTAGGTGACTTAATTAGGGTAATTAACGTATAACTATTCCAAGCTTTTTAAATGTTAAATAATCCAATATTCACCTAATTGGTTGATGCCTGGTTGGTGCCCAGTAAGAAGATGGATGACTGGTTGAGGAGTTTGATGATTGGCTATAATGGTATTTGATGGCTGATTGCAACATTGGTTAGTGCTTATGTGCTTAAATGGATTCCTTTGTTGGCTTTTAGGTGTGAATTTGGGATGCCTAGGTGTTTCAACTACTACGGACTTGGGGCAGTTTAACAATTAATCTAAGATATTAAAAGATTAACTACCATAAAACTACAACTATCTTACAATTACAAGAGCTTTTGACTTGACATAAAAACAACCTTCAAAGGAACTTCCAAGAGAGCTTCTTCATCCTTCATTTGTTGATGAGAGGACATTTTAAATTAATCTCCTATTGCTCATTACTTGATTTTGTGAATACATCAAAATTCCTGCGCATTCACTTAACAACTCGCAATATCCAGATTAAATATCTAGTGTAAAGCATTAAAACTAATATTGGGGAATATCTAAGTTCCAATGAGATAACACTAAGCAATTTGCATGCCCATGAATGATTGAATTGTTAGATGATTAATAAAATTTAGTTAGAAAAAAAAACAATGATTTTTGGGTTGGCAAGGTATCTTCTAAGGTTCTTGCAATTATTAGGAAAATATTTACTAAGAAATTTTACATAGATACCATTAGAAATATTATACATTACACACTTGACACTGCATTCCTAGGTTTTAATGAAATCCCATATTCTATATTACTGCAAGAAAAAAAGGAAGGATACAGATATATTGGGGGTTCACCCACCGTCGACAAACCAGGTACTTTCATGACCTGATTTCGACAACTAAACCACCACACCGTGCAATTTCCGTAGTCAACTCCTTCCCCCCAAACACAACCCACTCCCACCATCATTCAATGCACTGAGCTTTTTTTTATTTCTTTTTTTTTAAGGGAATAAACAATTCATTTAAAAGAGAAGAACATGATACATAAAATACACCTAAACGGAGAAGAAAGGGAAAGAGAAATCTAACACCCTTAAAAAGGGGAAAGTTATGTCTCGTAGAAATGGAGGAAGGTAAAAACATAGAAAAATAAGATAAGAAATAAAAGAAAAATGAAAAAATAGTGTCCCGAGATCAGGAACCAGTCGAACTTTAGAAGGAAAGCAACCCTACGCTTGTTGATACGGTAAAGCGCCAACGAGATAAGTTCTCGAAGACTGCACTAACGAGAAAATCGAATAAATCGATCGTTAACTCACATCAGAAATCTCGACTATAATAGACACAGGGTTACACGTGGTCCCTAACAAAACAAAACTATACTAAAAAGCAAGAAAAAGGAGACCTAACACCTCCAACAAATGAAACTGACCACCTCAACAACCACCTGCAATACTCATCGCGACCACGAGCACTGTCACCGTCACCGACCGATTGCCTGAGCCCACCAAGAGGAAGACGTTGAGGCCGTATGACCGCCAAGTGCGACCTCTGTCGCATCTCAGCAAAACGTCATTAATAGTATCGAATAAGTTTTTTCAATGTATGCAAGTGAAGTATTATCGACACATTTGTCTCTCAAACGATTGGCCTTAACAATATGCATAACAAACAATGCCTTTCAACTCTTGGAAGTGGCGTTAAGAGCAATACACAAGGAGTCGCAACAAGGATTAGAGTAGGATCATTAAGGAGCTAGATCAATCGCGAAATGGTGGAGCCACATCGAACTAGAAGAAGCACTCTATTATTGGCATAGGGAAATTAAAGAGTCCAAAAGATTGTACGGAGGGAGAGGGTTGGAATTGGAATGGCAAAGTTGATAATTTTTTAAAACTATTTTTTGATTTAAAAGATAATTAATGGCATTAATTCTAGAGAAGGTTGCCATTTCAACTTAGATAAAAAACATTGATTGAATCAAATGATTTATTAATGTGCTATCGGATTCTCTAAATCATTTAGATCTTTGAATAAACACACATCAGGTTTATTCAATCTAACTAGGTATGTGACCATATTTATACAAGGAACCCAAGTCATTTATTGGAAATTAATGTAATTTTTTATTAAGATGAAAATGTAATCATATTACAATACTTGAAATGCTCACCTAGGGCACACAAAAGCCCGCATAAATACCAAGTATAAATCATCAAAAGTAATATTGAAGAATAACTAATTTCCATTACAATAACAATCTCCCTCTTTTGTGATGATTTACAAAACCTAGTTAATCTAGGTTTACTCTCCCTTAATCCAAGCATTATTTCACTTTAATTTTTTTCTTTCGATCAATTACTTAGTTCTTTTCCTAATAGTTCTCCCCATTTTTGTAAGGCATCAAAAAGATATGGATAGGCTAACAGAGCATCCATACAAGAATATTCAAAGGAATAAGATATCAACAAAACATAACCATCCAAAATATGCAGTTCCAACAAGATTCTATGTAGAAATAAAAAGTAAATGCTAATCTACTAAAATAGAGGGCATGTAAGTGCCTCAATCCATAAGCACGTTCCCACAAGCTAAAATCGTATGGGGAGATATCTCCTTGATATAAATCAACATAAAAAAGAAACAACAAAAAGAATAACAAACAAGGCGGTGAAGTGTTACGACTTGATCCTGGCCCCCTACAGAACTCGAGAACGGCCCGCTTCGACTAAATCCCAAGACCTAGTCATCCAACGAGAAATAACCAAATGCACAAATCATTCCACAACCACACATGTAATATAACTAAGTAGAAAATAGATAATGGATAGTAATGGAAAATAGAACAGAAATCCCCAAAGGTACTACATGCAACAGCGGAAAAGTAACATTTACTGACATAGCCATCACACTCAAGTAGAGAGAGGCATAACAGAACATGTACTAATATACTAAATACTCACTAACAGCAAAAAAGGACCTCTGAAATGGAAAAAGAGAAAGAACTACGGTAGGGTTCGACTAGGCCCAGAGCCCTCTGTAGCCGGTGGCGTTGGCTGCTCAATTCCCTGACTTAAACAGAAATATATATATATATCTATGGTCAGCTAACACTGAGTAGAGTGATGTATATGTATATTAATTATATTTAAACTTGAAAGGAAAGCAGCAACTAAATAATACATTCTTTCCAGTTATTTATTATCCTTTGTTTTCGTTTATAACAACTATGTGTTCCTGACTTGGTTATTCTAGTAAGGGTAAGGGTCCACAACATTTCTTAATCCACTTGTTCTCTAAGGGAATGATCTTGATGTAGTTTTCCCACGGTGCCGATGTACATGTGGCACTCTCTTGGTCGGGAGAGCACCCCATGGTAGTTCGACACCCGGTCTACCACCTCGTGGTCATGGTTGCGACGTAGCGGTGACTACGGCATGCGCGATAAACACACGGATAGTTACCCCGCACTGGTACGCAATCAATCTTTTCCGTTAGCGGGTCCGCCCAAACATACAACACAGAAAAGAACAGGGGCCTTACCCCTCAACATTCTGCGTACTCTCGCCCGCCTATCCCTGTTTGCCCAGTGGGCCTAACAAGAGTTGATATAGGGTGGTTAATCCTAACCCCGGGTCCCACCCCAAGGGGCGGCTAGCTCCTCCCTACACTAAAGTGACAGTAGCTCTCCTAACAGGAGTTAGTGTAGGGTGACCATTTCTAACCCTGGGTCCCAACCCAAGGGGCAGCTAGCTCCTTCCTACACTAAAGTGACAGTAGCTCTCTTTGGTACCACGTACTCGAGAGCCAGCTCACTCTCCGTGCCCAAGTCTGAACAACCAACCAACGCGCCCGTAGGCAACATATTCCATCATACATTAGATTTTCGTTTTAGTATACTTGAGTTCCATTCCTAGTTCCCCGTAGGGTTCATGCATAGTACTCATCTTATTTCATTTCATGGTATGCATCCCTACCACACTGATTTCTAATTCGTACAACAGGTAGCTCGTAAATAACATGATAAACCATCATCAATAGGATAAGCGATCATCTCATCATTTAGTTGATCCAGCTATCACAGTATGAAATTTAACAACATGCATTCTTAGGTTTTATAACATGCGAGGTTCATGCACTAAATATAAACCATTCACATTCTCAGTCCTAGGGTTCATCTCATAACCTAGGTTTCAAGCAGATATTTCTAATTTATAATGCACTTTACTAATTCAAGCCACAGAAGTAGAGAGGACCACTCTACCAGGGTATACGGGTGGTATGGGGGCTCGAACAGTGGATCTCGACGTCTCTGCGAGTCCTGTGTACACTACGGGCTAGAGACCTACATTGTTGACCAACCATGTCAAATGAGCTCAAAATAGTATAAATACTACACTAACACGTAGAGAATTCCGAAAGAAAACCAAAGATACTTTGTTTGCAAAAAATCGACTCCGTTTGGGTCCTGAATCGACCTAAAAACATCCATCCTGACCAAAATCAGACGTCTGAGACGTCTGGGGCGAGTACCAGACGTCTTAAATGAACGCAGTAGCTCACCTTGCTCTCTTGCGTCTGTACCTGTCGTCTGCTACCCCGCACAGTCGTCTGAAGGGGTCTTCAGATGTCTGACACTACTCCCGATCGTCTGGGAGGATAGTCGAACATCTGACACAGCCTCCAGATGTCCTAAAGAGACACGAACGTCGTGCCATGCACCTTTCCAACGCCCTCGTACCTATGTATGCACACACAGTGAAAATACGACACCTCAATACGACTGTACACGCATGCAGGCTAGTGTAGGGTACGTATCTTGGCACTCTACGTGCTAGAGGACGTTCAGAGCTCTCTCTAGACGTCCGACGACCCCTCCAGATGTCTAACAAGGGTTGCAGACGTCTGATGATGCGGAAATATCCATGCACAGAGCTTCCTCTCGAGCTCTTCTCTGCTCGTGGAGTTGCAGCAGCTACCATAGTAGCTTCAAGAGGCTTTGAGGTCCTCCTTCATGAGCTCCTCCTCTCCCAGCTCCCCCCACTGCCCCCTTCTCCCCCCTCCCCCCCACGAGTGCTCCTCCCACTCTCCTCTCCTCCTCCATGCACGGTTGTGAGGGGAAGGGAAGGAGGTGGACGGGGATGGTGGATCAAACAGAGGGGTGCCCTCTGTGCTTCTCCTACTTCCTTCTTCTCCTCCTCTCGATCGCAAGGTGGGAGAGGAGATGGGAGGGGTGACGACTGTGCAACCTGACGGTTGGAGGTGGTGGTGTTGGGGGTGGAGATGGTGGAGGGGTGAGGGATGAAGAAGGTTTTATAAGGAGGGTTAGGGTTTAAGGGTGTGTGTGTGTGCGTGGGTTGAGGGTATGTGAGGGGCATTTTGCAAGGTTGACCCCGCAAAAGCCTTCTATTCCCGCAGAGCCCACAAAGTAAATCCAAGGAGGTTTAAAATTGCATTAACACCCCTAAAATTCTAAGAAATTCCCGAACGACCCTTGGGAAGGGTCATTTCATGAAGTTAAAAGGTTTAAGATATTTTGAAGTAGTTTCAGAGGCAAGGGGAACTTTCTGAAGATATGACATCAATTAACTTCAATGTCCCTAAGAACAGGAAAGTCGACGGTGAAAACCTTACTGGAAATGTAATCAAATCCACCAACATTGTTAAACAAACTCCATTGAAGGCCATGACAAAGGATTTTGGCAAGGGGAGTGACATCTTTTGCATTAACTTGGGTAATGCTAGTATGATAGACATTCAGTTGGAAAAGGGCTTTATTAATCTCATCAATAAAGGATTTCCTTTAATTTTATTGCACAATCCACCCCCCTTCTTGTGCCACTAACACTTATAATGGGGTTGGTCGACCGAAATTACGTTTTGGTCGATGGGCTAGAATGGTGTCAAAGGGTCAAACATGTGCTTATTGGTTGGTCAATCAGCGATTGTCCAATACTGTAGTGTTATGACCCTGGCATCAAACGTCGTTTAAGAAGTCTGGGAGGTGGTCCAGACGTCTAGAAGCCTTCCCAGACGTCTGGAATTTAATTTTTCGGCGTACGGGTTCGCGTCTGCGCGCATGCGCGCGCACACTGAACCGCCGCCCTCCTTTCTTCTCTTTCCTTCCTCCCTGCAGGCGCAGCCATCTTTTTCTGTCTCTCTCCCCACGACAGCCTTCAAATACCCCCCTCTCCTCTCCCTTACCCTCACTCCACCGCCTTCTTCTTCTTCTTCTTCTCCCTGTTAGCGAGAGAGTGAGCAGGTGTGGGCAGCAGCAGCTGCTGCCGTGGGTGCGTGGGGAGGAGAGGTTGCTGCGAGAGAGAGAGAGCTAGATCACGAGGGTGTGAGCACGTCGGAGCAACCAGGGCTGGCCGACGAGTGCGTAGCAGGAGCGTGGTGCTGGGGAGGAGCTGCTACAGCTCAGGAAGCAGGCGAGCGTGGCACGGCCGTGCGCTGCAGGCGGAGGGCGAGGAAGTCCTGATTCTGGGAAAATTTCCCAAAATCAGACGTCTAGACCTTCCTCCAGACGTCAGTCCAGACGTTTGAAAGGTATGATATTTTTCCTTCCCCTCTTTTTTCGCGTGTACGACCATGCAACCATTCCGCCGAAGGGTTCTGCTTCGTTCCGTGTTGAGGACGGTCGCATATGTGTGCAGGTCTCATTCGGGAAGCCGCAAGGGCACACCCTCCCACACAGATCGGACGTCTGGGCACAACACCAGACGACGGAGAGGGTCTCTAGACGTCCGGAGTGACAGTCGGACGTCTGGAAACTAAGTCCAGACGGTTTAGCGGGATTCTGGACATCTGAAGGACCGTGCAGAATCAAGGTATGACCTGAGCCATCGTTTAAGACGTCTGGAAGATGTTCCAGACGTCTGATTTTGGGCAGACTTGTCGTTTTTGACTCGTTTAGGGTCCGTTCGAAGTCCGTTTTCTGCGTTTCAAGTTTTGTTCTTCTCAGATTTAGTTCCTCTACCTATTTACAGTAATTGTATCATGTTCTGAGTAGCTCCTTGTAATTGATCCTTGTGTTAGGACCCCATTCCGTTGCGGCTCTGGGGGTTGCGGAGGCGCGCAGGCTTGCCGATTACGCCCCCAGTACTCCCGATTTTGCGGGTAGAGTGACCCCTTTAATTATTTATCAAGAATTAGGCACTTGTGAAATAATTAATAGATTATAAGGTATTGCATGAATCCTAGGACTGAAAAACTAGATTGAATGATAGATCCTAAGATATGGCATGAATCCTAGGACTGGAAAATTAGATTGAATACATATATTGCAGTCTTAGAAAAGTAGAAAGGAAAACGATAACTGCCTGTAATTGGTTAATAGTTGCCTATTTATGAATGGATAATTACTGTTGAGAACATGGGTTATATGAATACAAAGCTGAAATGATGGAACCTAAATTGGATGAGTTAAAGAAAAATGAGCATGAACCCTACGGGGAATTAGGAGTAGAGCTCCTAAGAAGTGAATGGAATAGAATTGGGGAAGTGAGCTGGCCCTTGAGTATGGAGTACCAAGGAGAGCGATTGTCCCCCTGTTTAGTACAAAGCGGAGCTAGCCACCCCAGGGACCTGGGGTTGGGTCTGGCCACTTTGTACCGACTTTTGGCCCTCGTGTACACAGTACCAAGGAGATCTACTAGTGTAGGGAGAGCACTAGCCACCCCACGGGCCCTGGGGTTCTGCTAGCCCTCTTACATTGACTTGTTAGGCCCACTGGGCAAACCAGGGTAGTCAGGCGAGGGTACGCGGACTGTGGAGGGGCAAGACCCCTGTTTGGTTACTGTGGAGGGGCTGGACCCCTGTTACTGAGAGGGCTCTGCCCTATACTGGTTCCGTGCTGTGCTTTGGGCACACCCGTTAACGGAAACGACTGACCGCGTGCCAGTGCGGGGTAGCTACCCGTGCGTTTATCACGCATGGCGTAGTCACCGTTACGTCTGTCAGCGACCTTGGGGTGGTTGACTGAGGGTAGGACCACCACAGGAGACTCTCCCGGCCAGGAGAGCACCACGTGTTACTTCTACTTTTCGGAAAAGACTGCAATCAAGATCGTTCCCACGAGGAACATTCAAGATCAAGAGAAAGATCTGAGGAATAATTCAATAATGAGGAGATGGAAAAATAAAGAAAGAGATTAAAAATATAACAGCTACTGTCCACCTTAATGTTTTCTTAGCTTTTGGTTGCCACTCTACTCAGCGTTTCGCTGACGTGTCACTTTGTCACCCTTTCAGGACCAGGTGTTGAGCAGCCAGAGCTGGCGGCTGCAGAGGGAGCTGGGCCTAGTAGAGCCCAGTAGTTTTACTTGTGTAGTACCTACTGTACTTTTCCTTCTATTGTAGTAAGTATTTTCTATTACCACTGTACTCTTTTATTGTAAGCATCATGTTTATGTACCTATTTATTTCTTTACTGTTGTGGTGGAGTATACTGTAGTAGTTCTTTTCTTTACTGCTGTATTTTGTTACTTCTAGTTATATACATGGTGAATGTGGTTTATTTTACTGCTCCTTTGGTTACTTTCTTGTTGGACGACTGGGTCTTGGGATCAGTCGAGATGGTTCGATTCTCGTGTCTCGTAGGGATTCGGGAATCAGGCCGTAACATGTAGTAGTTGGTTAACCACTTGTCATTTGGCTACATAGGGCTCTCAAATTTGGAATCTCTGGACTTAAGTACTTTAGGCCATGAGACATTGGTTTTACAATATCAAGCAACTTGCTTGTGAAGGGTTGGTCGATTGCACAGCAAAAATGCACCAGTAAATATGCCATCTTGTGTTATTTCCTAGCATTGCCCTTGCATCTTATGTAGCCCTACTTGCATTTGCAAATATACACCTGCATGCATTTATAAAGA
The DNA here is from genome assembly GCA_037157565.1 of Thalassia testudinum. Classification (NCBI taxonomy): domain Eukaryota; kingdom Viridiplantae; phylum Streptophyta; class Magnoliopsida; order Alismatales; family Hydrocharitaceae; genus Thalassia; species Thalassia testudinum. Next base: position 45,506,545 of record JAZHRO010000030.1, read on the forward strand.
GGGGAAGAGAGTGAGAATAAATGGCCATCCAATCCACTTCCACTATTAACATTTTCCTTGAGTGTGGCATTGCAATTTCACCATTTTTCATTTTTTTTTATTTATTTTCTTTTTTCTCTTTCTCATTTCATGAGGCTGCAGGGCATGGTGCGTCGCACCTCTCCTCGGCACTCCTCCTTCCAGCAGCATGGGGAGAGGCGTGCTCTCCCTCTATAAAATACCATGCACTCTCCCTTACTGTAGCAGTCGGCATCCACCTTCATACAGACCAGCCACCACCCTCAAACAACCGCTGGCCAACCTCCTTCCTTCTCCCTCACCATACACAGTTCCTCTTCTCACAAGTTGAGAAGAGGCACACTGTGTATAGGAGAAAGCTCGCAGTGGTCTCAGACCACCACTGTGAGTTCCACCACCGCCTAGCTCCGTAGTGAGCAGGTGGGCGTGGTGGCTTCTTGCTTCATTTTTTTATATGCATTCTTCATTTTGTTGTTGTTCTCCTTCGCCATTAATGTAGAGCTCCAAGCTCTGAAGCTCCTACACCTCCGCTCACTGCCTGCACCTCTAGCCGGTCACAGCCCGCCCAAGTAGATCGCGCGAGACTCCTTTCCATGCGCGCAAGCACTCCACAGCGCCGGGCATATGCCAAACCTGCTCCAGCTGGTCTCCAGACTGCGCGCGCATTGTGGCGTGCAGTTTGCGTGACACTGTAGCCACCGGCAAGTTTCTCACTTAGCCGGTGGCTTTGCGCTTTCTCTCCTCACCGTTACTGCCTCCACCCGGTCACCCTGCACGTGCCCTTGTGTGTTGTGTGAGGTGCCCGCGCCTCACCTACGCGCCCACGCAAAGCAAGCGGCACGCACCAGCGCGCCTCCAGACGACTTAACTCATCACCCTTCCAGTGCACAACCCTTGTGCGTTGTGGCTCTGTGCGCAGCCCTTGTGCGCTACGCGTGCGTGCTCCCCCCCTCTGCGCATAGTGCATGCTTCTTCATTGCTTGCATTGCCGGTCCTCCTTCAGCACACACACACACACACATTGATACACACACACACTGCTACACACACACACCCTAACACATACACACAGACACTCACACACTTACGCATGCACATATATATACACACACACACTCACATACTCTCAACCTTACATATATTCACATATACATAAATATGCATACATACATACATACACACACACACATATACACCTATATATACATATATAGTTATAGATATATATATACATATACATATATACTTATATATATCCACTTATCCACATTCCCCTATACACATATTCACCTCACATACACTACCCATATACCTGTGCACTCACCCCTTAACCGCGCATCGTATCCCGGGAATATTCGCACCAGTTGTTGATATTCCCCGATACCCGCGCAAAGCAAGCGTGTCCACTCTTGATGGGAACACCATCATGGGACATAACTAGCTCATTCTGACTAAGAAAAGAGAACAAAAGCTCCTACATAACCTAGAGAAGGGCCTAATTCAAGGAATAACTATTCTGAGAGGAAAACATGAAACAAAGAGTAAAACTGCAATTTTACCATTGCAGTACGTCAACGGGATTTCTCAGGAGTTAAACATGGGTCAATTGGACTTAACAAGAGGAAAAGTGGGATGGTTCAATCAAAAAAGGGTTAATGTGCAATCTGTGAATTAAATGACTTCTTGTAACCCTAAAACAGACCCATTTAATTTAACAAGGTTCTGATCAGGATAAAATTCAAATAAATCCTTTATAATTCATGGAAAAACATCCTCTATGGTTTAGAACCTTCAATTTGGCCTTTAGAACCTATTTTGACCTAAATAGGGGTTCTAGTCAAATATTTACCCTAAATTGGGTTTTTGTATAAAATGCCCAGTCAAACGTGGTCAAAACTAAAATCCAACTTCACCATTGGATTCCTTAGGTCAAAATTAGGTTTTTACCAAAATTTGGACCTAAGGGGAGTTCACATTGACCTACTTTGCAAAATAGTCCAACCTAATTACATTTTGACCACTAGCTTTTGAAAACCATTGCGTAGACCCCCCTATCTTCCTCGCCACTCTTTGCAATTAGGTTCCTCTGCCATTACAGCTGAGGAGTCCTACTCTGGCGAGGATTTGAGGAGGATTTCTCCCAAATGCCTTAGAGATTCCCTCTCAAAATGGAAAGGAAGATTTTTTGAGGAATTCCCTATCATTTGAACGCAATTCCAAGATCTAATTCGTACTCAATCTCTAGTGCGAACGCATGAGAGATATGGGTATCTCTCACATTCCTTCTCCAATGAGGATTCTTGCACTTGGAAGCTTGCCTTCCAAGCATAAGAGCCTCTGCCAGATGCTACTCTAGTACGAACGCACGAGAGATATGGGTATCTCTCACATTCCTTCTCCGGCGAGGATTCTTGCACTTGGAAGCTTGCCTTCCAAGCACAAGAGCCTCTACCAAATGCTATAAAAAGACCCCCAGATCCGGTCGCTCAGAATTAGCTTGGTTTGGCCGGAGAACAACCTCCAATTTCTTCTCTTCTCCTCTGGCCAAATATCCAGCGAGCTCCAGCAATTCCTCCTCCCTCTTCTTGTCGCTTTGCCACAATACCGGTGGCAGAGACATCTCCGCCTCCTTCGTCCGCGTCGTGCCAAACCTGCACACACTCCAACTACCCCCTCTTCGTCGCCATCACCCCTCTACTGGACCTTCTTCTCCGGCGGCGGTAGGTATGAGCCGTCCGCCATCCTCTCTCCTTTCGTCTGTTAATTAGGTTAAATCTCTTCCCCTCTCTCCTCTCTTTATTTCCCCTTTATTTTTACTTTCAACCCCTCGACGTCGCAGACCACCACCATCTTCCTCATCTCCGGCCGACCACCGATGAAGGTGAATCCATCACTCCACTCATCCACACGCCTCGCCACCTACCTCAGAACCTCCGTCATCATCCACTGATCATCATCCGCCCCTTCACTGACCACCCCACACTCGCCCCCCGACCAAACCCACTTTTGCGGCCACAGAGCGACCTAGGCACGCATGCTTAGGCTGCCTCGTGGCCAGCCACCTATCGCAGCACCTTCGCCGTGTCACAATGAAGCTTCCTATGTGGTTTAATGAGGCCGCAAGGCCGTATTGAACGATCGTAGAACCAAGCCCCCGTCGCCATTAACGCAGACTCGTAGGAGCTCGCAAGCTCGCTCCAGGCTGCTGCGCTCCATTCGAACAAATCTAGGTGACGCAGAATGAGTTCGCACACACATCCAGACTGAGAACAGCCTCAAGAGAGCATTGCAGCCGCAGCAATTGCACAGGCATCCTCCTGCGCGCGTGCGAAGAAGCGGGTGGGACTTTAGTCCTACCTCAGAAGTTTTCAGTGCAGTTAAGTGGTATAAAGTGAATTGATGTTATCGCTTGGTTGCCTCAGATCATGGGGTGAGGTCCCCTCGCCGTTCACCTGCCTTGTCCGTGACCCATGCTACGCGGACTTGGCTTGGCGGACCCGTTTACCCAGCACTCATGCACCACCCACGTCAGTGCGCCTGGACCCGAGTGCGCGTAACCCGACCCGAATACTCGATTGGCTCTGGGAAAGTGAACCAAAGAGAGAAATAGAGAGAGAGTGTACGCGGGGGAGGGTAGGGGTAGGTTTTGCACTTGTGTGTGTAGGGAAAGAAAGAAGGAAGAGGAAGCTGAGGCTAGAGAAGGAAGGAAGCTGCAGCCGCAGAGAAGCTAAGGAGGAAAAGAAGGACTGAAGGCTGAAGCTGAGGAAAGGAAGAGCAGCTGAAGAAGGAAAGAGAAAGAAGGAAATCAGGAGCCAAGGCAGAAGCAAAAGCAGAGAAGGCAGAAGAAGAAGGAAAGAAGAGCTAAAGCCAAGGAGGAAGAAGAAAGGAGAAATAAAGGCAGAAAGGCAAGGAGATCAAAGCAGAGAAGATCCAAACAAGAAGAACAAAGAAGAAAAGAAAGAAGAGAGAAGAAGAATCAAACATTTTTTATCCAATCCTTCTCTATTTCTTTTTTTCTACATTTGAGTATTCATAAACTCTTACATTATATTTTGAATTAGATTTTGAATAACTTTAAGTGTTCAAATTACATTGATTGAGATTAGTGAATAAATTCCATTTTCTCATTGTGTTCGACCTTGGGCTTAAACATTCGAGTAATAAAAATTTATATGTTTTCAAAGCGATTTTGACTATACTACGACGCATTTATTTTAAATGCAACATCATGCTGCTCTTAACATTTTTGTGACGTTGCCGGGGACGATCTCGCTTTCTTCGCCTTGGAAATAATCCTCACTCACACACATCCGCTCCACACTGCACGCGGCACTTAGTCTTGTTGGTTACGTCTTGCTAGAAGTGTACCAACTTGACATCGTGCTACATCCCATTCGCATTTCCATCTTCACCCCTATCTATATAACATCTATATAACTATACATAATCTATATCTACTATATATACATATATAGATATACTAAGCTAAGTATTTCTTTTCATTGCATTATATTTTTGCTTTCAATTTGTCTTTTCTTCCTGCTACTAAAAAGACTAAAAAAAGTATAAAATAGAAAATAAAAATTTTGATTTGCAGGCACACGGTCTCGCGTGTGGCGAGACAGGACTCGTTGTATTTTGGCGTATAGTCAAGGACCTATTTGAGGGTGTGCCTCAAGAACAAGATTATCAGAAAAAAAAACCTAAAAATCAAGAAAATCAAAAACATAAACACAAGGAAGAGATACGTTTTAGGAAAGTCATAGAAACTTCGTAAATCTCCTAATCCCTGCCTCCCTGAGATTGACCCTAGGCCTAAAAGTGAACAAGCTAAAATCAAGTAGGCCAGGTTAAAAATTTTGTGAAACTGGTGTAAACTCGATTTAGGTTAACTCACTATACTCATTTAGACATTAATATCACCATTTTAATAAAGCTTATTCGAGTACGCACCACGCTTTTCTGGCACCGTTGCCGGGAAGGCACTATTTGGAGTAAGTCTCTACTCTCTTCTTTTGATTTTCTCGTCTTCCACCCTTCACTTCAAGGGTGTTTTTGTTTGTTTGTGTGCAGGTGTACCTGTTGCAAGGAGGAGATACGTAGAGGAGGTTAGAGACGTGGGCAAATCCAAGGTGGGTACGAGAACGTAAAGTCACCGGTGCCGCATTGGAGCTTCGCCCACATTGCTGAGGAGGTAGGTGTCGCCCTCTTAGTAACTTAGGTCATCTTGTCACCTTAAAAAGAAAACAAAAAAAACCTAAAAACACTTCTTGGGAATTTCTTGGGGCGAGTGGACTAAAACCACTTGTTGATGTTTGCTATCACCCCCACCGCCCCTTGATTTCCCGTAAACTTCGCATAACGAAAATCCAAGAATCTTGATTCTTGGATCATTCATTATGTGAAGTTTTTTTTTAGGCAAGATAAAAATTGATTGGTTGCCATCCTTCCTTGCTTCATGTATTCGCATTTTGGGATCACATTTTTTGGTGGGGAGACTTGGAATTGAGTTAATTCCAACTCCACCACGACTCTTCATTTGCCTTAGATTCGATCCCGAATCTATCAACCCCAACATTTTCATTTTTTACATCATTTGGTGGTTGTGCCTTGTGTGGATTATCATTTTGGTGATTGGGAGCACTTGAATCGAAGTGTTTTTGCTCCCTTTCACATTAAATTAAAATAGACTCGTGCATCCACACTTAGAAATTTCCATCTAGGGAAGCCCAGTGCATTTTAGCATGCATTAACTAATTCACATTGAAGAAGGGTTTGTTGGGCATAAAGAACTTGTGTTTTCTCGAAACCAGGAGATTGGTTGAATCGGTAATTCAGTAGAATCCTGAAATCCATACTGCTTAAGGTTGAAATTCTAAAAATCATTCACCATCTAAAACTCCAATTCGACGAGATTTCCCCGTTGCATGCTTGATTTACACACTCTTAAAATCAACGCACTTGGGCATTACCCATATACAACTCCCTTCACATTCCTGGAGTACTTGATCCTAAGCCTCTAAATTAAAACTAGTAGCAACCTGACCCCTATTAAGGATTGGAGGTCTAACTACTTACGTGTAGCGCCTACATGTTGGTGTGGGTTCCCATGTGCTATCGGGTGTCTAAGCCTGGGGTAAACGGCCTTTCAATCTGGCCCAGTGGTTCTGCGGTGCTCTCATTTGGTTCCGTAGGTAGTGATAGTAGGTAACTTAGATCTTTAGGTCTAAGGGCACATTGTAGAGGTTAGGAAATTGATTGCTTTGATTTGTCATCAAGTGTATCATTACGGCGTTGTTTCTCTCATCCTCTTTCCCTTCTCATCTCTCCAATTCTTCCTGCGGTAGTGCATGTTTGGGAGGAGGTCACAAAACCCTAAATTATTTGAATTATCTGATAATTTTAGAAGAATAGAAACTGGTGAATCATCATCCTCCTCCACAAACATGGCTGCACACCTACCCCCAAATCCCGAGGGAGGAAACCGCCCCCCTCCAATCCCGCCAGTGGTGGTGGAGCCGTTGACCCCATAACCCGCCTCCAAGCCCAAATGGAATTATATAATGAGTAGATTGAAGCCATTAGGGAAACTTTAGAGGAAATGCAGAACCCTCCCGAACCGGAGCCTAGGTCTCTTAGCTCTTATCAAAATCCCGCTGCTACAGAGACCATTGGGCAAATTCGGGTCCCCAAGGGAGGGACGATTTTGAATTAAAACCTAATGTCGTTGGCCTAATTAACCTTCACTTCCATGGTCTTGCAAGTGAATATCCCTTTCTTCATTTAGAAGACTTAATCTGATTAGCTGAAACTGTTAAACCAAGAAACATCAGGTTATCAATTGTCCTCATGAAAATGTTCCCATTTTCGTTGCAGGACAATGCGTTGCAGTGTTTGCGCACCCTTGGGAGAACCATCCATTCTTGGGAAGAGATGCTGTTAAGACCCATGCTGTTTAAATCTTTTAAGATGTCTGGACTGAGGGTCAGACGTCTGGTAAGACGTCTGGACTCATTCCCAGACATCTGGAAATCGAAAATCTTGGATACGAATTCGCATCTACGCACGTGCTACGCGCAAACAGTACCCTTCGTTTTCCTCCGTCTTCTCTCTCTCTTCCGTTCCTAGCAAAACCCTAACACCCATAATATATATACCCCTCCTCCACCTTCATTTCCCCCACTTCCTAACCACCCTCCTCCTTCCCTCCAGCGAGAGCGGCAGAGCAAGCGAGAGCGTGGAAGTGGCGCGAGAAGGAGGGGAGGAGTAGCGTGAGAGGGAGAGGGGGAGTTGAGCTTGCGAGCTCGCGTGGGAGCTCGCCGGTGAGCGAACGGCCGGAGCGGCGCGTGCGCAAGTCGGAGGAGTGCGTCGGGGAGGTCCTCCTTAACACTGTTCCAGCCGGAGCTGCAGGCAAGAGGACGCGGCACGGCCACGCGAGGCGCGAGAGGGCGGAAGTAGGTTCTGGTTCTGGGTTTTTCCCAGAATCAGACACCTAGAGCGATGTATAGGCGACGTAGCTGACGTCTGGAGGAGATTCCAGACATCTGAGGAGGAAGTCTCGCAAAGGTACGTCTCTTTGCGGATACGGCCATGCAGGCCGCTCCGCCGATATGCCTTTTGCATGCTCGATTTGAGAAGATTCGGTTCTGCATGCAGGATTCACTTTGGGAAGGCATGGGACACGCCCTCCCACGCATTTCAAACGTCTGGGCGACCTACCAGACGACGGGAAGCACTTCCAGACGTTCAGAGAGGTGGTTGGACGTCTGGAACTAGGTCTAGACAGTCCAGTGGAGTTCCTGGATGTCTGAGGATTGGCGCAGGACTTGAGGTATGACACTGGACACTTTTAAGACGTCTGGAAGTTGTTCCAGACGTCTGATTTGAGTCAGAAACACTGTTTTTGACCTGTTTAGGGTCTGTTTGAGGTTTGTTTTCTCCAAATAAGATACCGATGTTTTCCGTATGAATTCCTCTACTTATTAGAAGACTTTCTATACTGTTCTGAGTATTCTCTTGTATTTGATCCTTATGATAGGACTTCATTCCGTTGCGGGTTCGAGGCTTGCTGAGGCACGTGAGCCTGTCGTTCAAGCCCCCACCCCACTACTCCTAGGTTTACTGGTAGAGTGGCTTCCCCTAATTTAAATACAAACCTAAATGCATGTGTGGATTGAATGATTGGAACCTATGGTATGGCATGAATCCTAGGGCTAGAAATACTGGAATGTCTGTATTGAATGAATGGATTGCAGTCTTAAATGAGTAGATAGAATGATAACAATTGCCTGTAAATGAATAACAGTTGCCTGCGAAATATGTAGTACTTGTGCTAGTTAACTGTTGAATGTAACTTTCCTGTCGCACATGTGAAATGACATAATATGAGCTGCATGTATATAAATTGGAAATGGAAAGGTGAATGTTGGAAACACGAGCTACCAGTGAATAACCTGAATATGGAAACGTGAACGATAGAATTACAAGTTTCATGTGTGTAACCTGAGAATGGAAATAGAAATGATGAAACCTGGTATGGAATGGCCTAAGGAATATGAACATGAACCCTACAGGGAATTAGGAGTAGAGCTTTTGGAAATAAATGGAATGAAACTAGAAGTGTGAGTGGGGAAGTGAGTTGGGCCTTGAGTACGGAGTTCCAAGGAGAGCGACTGTCCCCCTGTTTAGTGCAGAGTAGAGCTAGCCGCCCTTGGGTTGGGACCCGGGGTTAGGATTGGCCACTCTGTACCGACTTCTTGGCCTTCGCGTACACAGTACCGGGGAGAGCTACTAGTGTAGGGAGAGAGCTGGCCACCTCACGGGACCCGGGGTTCAGCTAGCCACCCTACACCGACTTGTTATGCCCACTGGGCAAACCAGGGTAGTCAAGCGAGGGTGTGCGGACTGTGGAGGGGCGAGACCCCTGTTTGGTTCTTAGGGGCTAGACCCCTGTTACTGAGAGGGCTAGGCCCTATACTGGTTCCGTCCTGTACTTTGGGTGTACCCACTAACGGAAATGACTGACAGCATGCTAGTGCGGGGTAGCTACCCGTGCGCTTATCGCGCGTGCCGTAGTCACTGTTACGTCTGTCCGTGACCTTAGGGTGGTTGACTAGGTGTAGGACCACCACGAGGGACTCTCTCGACCAGGAGAGCACCACGTGCGACTTCTACTCTTATAAAAAGACTGCAATCAAGATTGTTCTCACGGGGAACATTCGAGATCAAGAAAGAGACCTGATAAATAGACCAAGTGGTGAAAAGGAATAATTAGTTAAAGAAAGTAATTGAAAAACAACAGCTACCTGTCCACCTTTACTGCTTTAGTTAGTTGGTTGCCACTCTACTCTACGTTCGCTGACGTTTTATACTCATAACCCCTTTTCAGGTCCAGGTGTTGAGCAACCAGAGCCTACGGCTGCGGAGGGTGCTCGGCCCAGTAGAGCCTAGTAATTGTAGCTTCATTGTTACTTCTTTCAGTTGTAGTGAGTAGTCTCTTGCACCTTTGTACTCTTACACTCTGAACTTTATACTCTTGTACCTGGTTACCTTTCTACTCTTGTGGTGGTGTGTACTGTAGTAGTTACTTCTTTACTACTGTACTTTTATTATTGTTAGTTGCTATTGGTCGTCCGTCATTGGGGCAACCAGTAGATATGTGTTACGAACGTGGCCTCAAGACGATTTTTAAGACGTCTGGGAAGTGGCCCAAATGTCTGACCAAACGTCTGGAACACTTTTCAGATGTCTGGTATTTAATTTTTGCGGCGTACAGGGTTGCGTCTGCGCACATGAGCGTGCAGACCTACACCCGCCGCTCTCTTCCCTCTTTTTCCCTCTCTCCTCCTGCAGGGCCCGGCGCGTCTCTCTCTCTCTCTCCCCGCGCGATCTTAAAAGGCCCCTTGCCCTCTCCCTCACCCTCATCTCCTCCGTGTCCCTCTTCTTCTTCTCCCAGCCGGTGCGAGAGCGCGAGCGGGCTAGCGAGCGGCGGTAGCAACGGCCGCGGCAAGTGTGCAGGAGGAGGTGTTGCGCGAGGGAGGAGATGCTCGACCGTGAGGGCTCGAGCTTGCCGGGGTAGCTAGAGCCGGCCGGTGGGGGAGCAGCGGGGCGTGGAGTGTAGCGGAGGGGCTGCTACAGCTCGAGCAGCAGGCGGACGGGGCGCTGCGCGGCCGTGCGTCGCGGATGGAGAACGAGTCGAGCTCTGGTTCTGGAAGTTTTTCCAGAATCAGACGTCTGGGCTTCCAACCAGACGATGGTGAAGACGTCTGGAGGACTGTCTAGACGTCTGGACAGTAAGGTATTTCTATCTTCTTCCTTTTCTGCGTGTACGGCCATGCAGCCGTCCACCGCACCTTCGTCTGCGACTCGTCGTACTGAGAACAGGTGTGGGTACATGCAGGTTCTGCTCGGGAGGGCGCAAGGGCTCGCCATCCCACGTGAGTCGGACATTTGGCCGCAGTGCCAGACGACGGGAAGGACTTCCAAACGTCCGGGGTGACCATTGGACGTCTGGGAACTAAGCCAGACGCCCCCGCAGGCTTCTGGACGTCTGAGGGACTACAAGAATGAAGGTACGCTCTGACCCACATTTTAAGATGTCTGGAAGAGGTTCCAGACGTCTGATTTTGGGCAGTTTCGTCGTTTTCGACCCGTTTAGGGCCCGTTCGGAGTCCGTTTTCCGCGTTTCGAGTTGCATTCTTTCCGGAATAAAATCCTCTACCCGTTTATAGTAATTATATACCGTTCTGAGAAACTCCTTGTGTTTGATCCTTGTGTTAGGACCCTGTTCCATTGCAGTCTTGGGGATTGCGGAGGCGTGCGGGATTTCCGACCACGCCCCTAGTACTCTTGTTGTAGCTGGTAAATTGGCTTTTAATTTACTTAATCAAATTTGTTACAATTGTGGAATAATTAATAGAGTTTAGGGCACTGCATGAACCTTAGGACTGAGAAACTAGATTGAATGATAGATCCTAGGGTATTGCATGAAACCTAGGACTGGAAACTAGATTGAATGATAGATCATAGGGTGCGGCATGAATCCTAGGACTGGAAAACTAGTGATATGTATATAAATATTGCAGTCTTGGAAAGGTGGAAAGGAAATAATAGCTGCCTGTAAATTGATTTAAATGCTGCCTGTTATGAATAAATAAATATGATTGAGAACATGGGTTGTATGAACGTAAAACTGGAACGGTGAAACCTAAATGTGCTGAGTTAAAAGAGCTGGAACCCTACGGGGAATTAGGAGTAGAACTCCTAGAAAGAGAATGGATGGAACTGAGAAAGAAAGACGTGGAAGTGTGTTGTCTCTGGGGTACGTGGTACCAACGAGAGCACACATTGCCTCTTAGTGTAGAGGGGAGCTTGCCGCCCTCAGGTTGAGACTGGGGTGGGTTTGGGCACTGTACACTGACTTGCTGGCCCTCGCGTACGCAATACCGAGGAGAGCTACTAGTGTAGGGAGAGCACTAGCTACCCCACGGGTCCCGGGGTTCTGCTAGCCTCCTACACCGACTTGTTAGGCCCACTGGGCAAACCAGGGTAGTCAGGCGAGGGTGAGCGGACTGTGGAGGGGTTGGACCCCTGTTACTGAGAGGGCTCTACCCTATACTGGTTTCGTGCTGTGCTTTGGGCGCACCCGTTAACGGAAACGACTGACTGCGTGCCAGTGCGAGGTAGCTACTCGTGTGTTTATCGCGCGTGCCGTAGTCACCGTTACGTCTGTCAGCGACCTTGGGGTGGTTGACTGAGAGTAGGATCACCACGGGGGACTCTCCCGGCCAGGAGAGCACCACGTGTTACTTCTACTTTTCGGAAAAGACTGCAATCAAGATCGTTCCCACGAGGAACATTCGAGATCAAGTGAAGGATCTGAGAAATAAATAAATTGTGAAATAACAGAAAGACGCAAATAAAGGATGTAAATATATAACAGTCACTGTACACTCTACTGCTTCTTTAGTTTTAGCTTCCACTCTACTCAGTGTTTTGCTGACATGTTACACTCGTTACTTTTCAGGACCAGGTGTTGAGTAGCCAGGGTCAGCGGCTGCAGAGGATGCTGGGCCAAGTAGGGTCCAGTAGAGTTACCGTAGTTCTTTTTGTACCCCTTTTGTTCCACTGTAGTGAGTAGTTCTTGTTACTCTCTATACTTCTTTACTTGTAGCTTCATGTTATGTTATAATTGTTGTTCTACTATTGTGGTGGTATATACGGTAGTAGTTCCTTTTCTTACTACTGTATTTTGTTACTGCTACTAATATTCATGCTGAATGTGGTTTATTTTACTGCTCTTTTGGTTACTTCCTCGTTGGACGACTAGGTCTTGGGATTAGTCGAGTCGGTCCGGTTCTCGTGTCTCGTAGGGACTCGGGAATCGGGTCGTTACAATATGTTTGTTTTTATTACTCGAAAAATAGGAAATTTTCGAGGTCGAACTCAAGGAGCAACACTTGATTTTAGAAGCGTACAAAATCACAATTTACAATATGGGTATATACTGTTTCACAAAAAATTAGAGAAAGGGAATAAAATTTTTCTTGTTTTCTTTTCTTCTCTCTTTTTCTGTCTTCAGACGTCTGATTCCATGAATCAGACGTCTTAAGTAGCGGTTGCTACAGTGCTCATTTCCTTCTTCTTCCTTTCTCTTTGGCTACTGCTGCTTCTTCTCCTTGGCTTTTTCTTCTTCTCTTCTTCTCTTCCCTGCTTGGCCTTCTTGGCTTCTTCTTCCTTTCCTCAAGCTTTGGCTGCAGCACCTTTCTTCTGCTTCTTCTGTTCTTCTTTGCCTTCCCTTTTCTTCTTTTTCTTCTGATCTTCTCTGTTGAACCTCCTCCTCTTCTTCCTTGGTTCCTTCCTCTGCCTTCTTCTTCTTCTTTCCTTTCTTTCTCCCTCAGCTCCTACTCTTTGATGCGGCTAAGTGTCCTTCGCTGCTCCTCTTTTCTTCTTCTCCTACTTCCCTGCATAGTGCAAGGTTAGGCAAAACCTAACCCCTACCCTCCCTGCGTCTCTCTCTCTCTATTTCTCTCTTAGGTTCGCTCTCCCAAAGCCTTCGTGAGCATATGGGTCAGGTGTACACGCTCGGGACCAGGTCCGCGGGGGGTGGTCGTGGACGAGGCCGGGTGAAGCGGGTGAGAGAGACCTCACCCTTGTGTTTCGAGGCAAATAGCCTGAAACACGAAATCAATTTATGTGCAAGTGTCTGCCCGCACACTTCCGAGGTGGGATTAAAAGTCCCACGCGCTTCCGCGCCTTCGCCCGCAGCCGAAGTCCTCGCAATTGTAGCGATACGCGAGACTTGCATCTCCAATTGGGGACCTGGGACCGTGCGTGAGTCTCTTCCGTGCGGTCTGGGACTCCAACCTGGGACTGCAGAGGCCAAGAGCTGCTAGCACGCTTGCTCCAAGCTCGGCAGCAATGGCGGCGAGGGCACAGAACCTGAAAGCAAGAATACTGCCTCGCGGCTCTGTCAGACCATCAGAAAACCTTCGTTGTATCACGACGAAGGTGAGGTAGGGGTTGGCTGGCCGTGGGGCGGCCTAGGCGTGCGTGCCTAGGTCGCTCTGTGGCCGTGAGGTTGGGTTTGTTTGGGGGAAGGCGACAGGGGTTGGTGCGGTCAGTGGAGGGTCGCAGGGTGATCAGTGGGTGGTGGTGATGCTCAGGGATCGGTTGACGAGGCGGATGGAGGTGTGGAGTGGCGAAGACGCCTCTCCGGAGGTCTGGCCGAAGGTGGAGATGGTGATGGTGGAGAGTGGAATCGAGGGGTATTTTGTGAAATAAATTGAGGGGAATTGAAGAGGGGATAGAGAGGAGTGAGTCTAACCTGATTAAGTGGACGAAGGGGGAGAGATGGCGACTTTTAGTACCTACTGTCGCCAGAGAAGATGATATCCAGTGAAGGGAGACGACGGCGACGATGGGGCGAGAGGTGCCCACGTGGGTGCTGCGCGAAGCGGAGGAAGTGGGTGAGGATAGCTCTGCCACTGGTATTGTGGCAGAGCGACGAGAAGGAGAAGGGCAGATCGCCGGAGCTTGCTGGGCCACTTGGCTGGAGAAGAAGATGAACTTGGGGTGGAACTCTGGCCAAGACAAGCTTGAAGGAAGCGGCAACCCCTGTTGTTCCTTAAATAGATGCTGGCAGGGAGGGAAACACGAGGAGGCGTGGGCTTGTCGTCGAAGACGTGGCTAGAAAAGAGACCCATACCTCTCGTGCATTCGCACGAGAGGTATGGGTGCAGGCAAGGCATGGGAGGTGGTCCATGCGGAAGAGGACAACGTAGGGGACCCTCCTCTCGTTTCTGGGGCCAGCTCCCATGCCCTGCGCGGCGCCATCCTCCGCACGAAGTCGTCGGAGGTATGGCCTGCTGCTACGGTGGTAGAGGGACCAGTTCACAGAAAATGACTGGAAAGTTGAGGGGGTAATTGCAAGAGTTCAAAAAGTTAAGGGTCGGAAAGTAATTATTGAGGACCAATTTGTAAAGTGGGTCAAGGAAACTTTTCCTAGGTCCAAATTTTGGTATAACCTTAATTTGGACCAAAAGAATCCAATGGTGAAGTTGGATTTTAGGTTTGACCACATTTGACTGGACATTTTGCACAAAAACCTAAATTAGGTCAAAAATTGGGTACAGTTCTCAATCTAGGTCAAGATAGGTTCAAATGGCCAAATTGAAAGTTCAAAACCCTAGGGGATGTTTTTTCATGAATTTTAGAGGGTTTAATTGATTTTTATCTTTCCTGAAACTTCGTGAATTAAAGTGGATTTGTTTTAGGGTTGTAAAATGTCATTTAATTCCTAGATGTCACTATAACCCTTTCCAGACCAAATCATCCCACTTTCTCTCTTATTAAGCTCATTTGACCTGTGTCTAGACCCTTAGAAATCCTATTTATGCACTGCATTGGTAAAATTACAGTTTTACCCCTTGTGAATTGTTTTATACTCAAATTTGTAATTCTCTGATTTAGGCTTTCCCTTAGGTTTTGTAGGAGTTTTGTACACTTATTTAGGTCAAAATGTGCCAGTTAGGGTTCATGATGGGATTCTCATCAGTTGTTTAGCACAGTGAATGTGGTTTACTTTCCTGCTTTTTGGTTACTTTCTCGTTGGACGACTAGGTCTTAGGATCAGTTGAGTCGGTCCGGTCTCGTGTCCTGTAGGGATTCGGGAATTGGGTTGTAATAGATGAACACAGCATTTTTCAAGAAATTCTTCCCAATCAGGCGAACCAATGCGCTTAGTCGGGCTATAACTTCTTTCACGCAACTAAACGGTGAGTAGTTTCATGAGGCATAGGAAAGGTATAATGACCTCCTCCGAAAATGTCCACACCACGGTCTGCCTAAGTGGCATGTAGCCCAAATCTTCTATTATGGGCTAAATGAAACTTTGAAGTAGATTGCAGACGCTTCCTGCGAAGGGAACTTTATGAATAAAGACGAGATTGGAGCATTTGAATTATTTGAGAACATGAGTGAAAACTAAATGAATAATGCCTCCATTGTCGCCTTTAATCGTACCAGCATGCCCCACAACGTTCACGAAGTTGACACGAGACCCTCCCATTCATCCACAGATCTTAACTTAATTGCACAAAAATTGGATGAAGTCTCCGTCGTGCATAAGAAGCTGGACAAGCATTTGGCCAATCCCACCCGCTCTATGGCAAACCCTCCACTCCATCACTCCGTCACAACCTTAATTCGTCCAATAACGAGCTGATTCTCAAGAATCCTTTGAGACCATCCTTATAGAGTATCGTGCAGAGCAATTCGGTAAGCAATGTGGACCTGGCTTCTGCAAGCCAATAATTTGACACGGAGAACCAAGCCTCCGTGCGCTCGGATGCATATATGCATGCAGACTCGTCTTCTGGCTTAGAAGATGTTTGTGCTATAGGGAACAACCCGTTCTCTACTACTTATAACCCAGGGTGGCGAAATCATCCTAACTTCGCTTGGTCTAGTAACCCACAGTGCCAAAACCCCGCGGGTGGGCCAATGCGACCATCTGCACCTGCATCCAATGGGCCTAGTATAATCTTGTGGCAAATCCGCCATCGGATCCTTACATACCTCAAACAGAACACTCATCAAGTCCTCTTGATAAATTGATGCGAATGATGACGGAAATGTCCAAGCGCCATGAAGAAAATATGACCTCTCTTTAGCACCAATTGGCGCAGTAGAATGCTGAGATCAGTCAACTACGCATGACGACTCAATCTCAGGGCACTCTTCCAGCCCAACCTGTTCCTAACCCTAGAAATTTTGTACCCCATGGTCCGCAACCATAGGTACGACCTTCTCAGGGGAAGGTTCATCAGATTCTGCAAGCTTCGAGCACTCCACTGGGATTCTAAGCTAATCTTGTAGCAACACATCACCCTTATGTCCCTATTGCGAACCCTGCTCCACCCTATGGTCCCACTGGACCTGCGACGTCCAATGCGATTACTATGAGGAGTGGTAAGCAAACCATCGATCCACCTCAACCTGATCCTGGCCCGTCTTCTTCATCGCCCTCTCATATGGGACGCACGCTGCATTCTCATAAGGACGATACACCCAAACTGGTGCCAGAATAGGTCCCATTCCTTGAAGCTCTACTGAGGGAGCCAAAAGGCAAGAAAAAGGATATGCGAGCCTTTGATAACTAGTAACGGCCGGTCGTGCGTGTTTTGTCGTTATGGTTATTTATGGTTTACAGTCGTTATAGTATATGATAAAGCAGCTACCAGATTATTATAAATTTTTACTCGGAATAACAAGTTTTCCCGAGGTCGAACTCAGGGAGCAACTATGATTCTAGAAGCATAAATGTTCACAATTATGTTACAAAAATAATAAGAGAGAGAGAGAGAAAAGTTCTCTTTTGTTGGCTTCTTCTTCTCTCTTCCTCTTCTCTTTTTCTTCTTCTTCTTCTTCTTCTTCTTCTTCTGCTTTGGCCGTTCCTCTCTTCTTCTTCGTTTTCTTCTTTTCCTTCTTCTTTCTTCTTTAACTTGCAGCTGTGGTGATCTTCTTCTTCTTTCTTTTCTTGTGGATGTGTCTTCTTTCTTCTTTCTCTTTTCTTCTTCTCTGCTTCTGCTTCTTTTGTTTTTCTCTTCTTTCTGCTCTGGCCGCTGACCTTCCTTCCTCTTTTCTTTTTCTTTTGGCTGTTGCCCTTCCGACGTCTGATGCGGTGCTCAGACGGCTTATCTGTGCATTTGCTACAGTTCTTTCCTTCCTTCTTCTTCAGCTCCTCTCCTTCCTTTCTTCTTCTTTAGCTGCTTAGTGCGGCTAAGTCTTCGGCCTCTCCTCCTCTCTTCTTCTTTCTTTCTTCCCTACGCGGATACACACCCATCAGTGCAAAACCTACCCCCTACCCCTTCCCTGCGTCTCTCTTTCTCTCTGAATCTCTCTTAGGAATGCTCTCCCAGAGCCGGGTAATCGGGTTCGGGTAGCGCGCCTGGGACCAGGCCCACTGGCGTGCGGTGGTGGGCGAGGAGTGCTTGGTCGGGTAGTCGGATCCAGCCCAGACTCGTGGGGCGTGAGCGCGGGCGAGGGTGAGCGAGCGCGTGGCGCGCCGCGTGCGTGTGAGGGACCTAACCCCTGTGTATCGAAGGCAAATAGCCTGATACACTTTTTCAATTTAAGTGTGGGCGCGTGGCCGCACACTTACGAGGTGGGACTAAAGTCCCACCTCCAGATTGCGCATCTGCAGGAGAGGGAGTTGCTACCTATTAGGGCAGCTACGAGGCTCGCAACCCAAATCGCAAGCCTAGGTGCCTTCGCGGAGTCAGTCCGCGCTGCCTGGGACTCGCGCCTAGGCTGGAGAAGGCCTGGAGCTGCAAGTGAAGGAGCTGTAGCAGCTCAACAATGGCAGCGAGGGGGTGCTGACCTAAAAACATAGTGACGGCCTCTCAGCCAAGTCAGATAACGTGGGAAGCTTCGCCGGAGTGCGGCGAAGGCAGTGCGGTGGTCGGCGAGGCGCGAGAGCGCTTGTGGAGGTGGACTTAGGTCAGACTGTGTGCGTGAAGATGGGTTTGTTCAGGGGGTGGTTAGGCGGTGAATGGCAGTGAACGGAGAGGGGGGAACGGTTGAGTGGAGTGAGGGGGAGCCTCTGGGCTGGTCGACGAGGGAAGGGTGGTCTGTGGAAGTGGAATGGACTCGCCGGAGAAGGTGATCGGAGATGGAGTAGATGGAGGTGGAAGTGGCGGACGGTGGAGTAAAAGGGAAAATCAGGAAGGGGAAAATGTAAGGGAGAGAGAGAGGAAGAGTTATACCTATTTACTCGACGAAGGGGGAGAGGGAAGCGTCCGGCTCGTGCCTGCAGGAGCTGAGGACAAAGATGCCCAGGAGGAGGGTATCGGCGATGAGGAGGCGATCTGCGGGCGCCAGCTGATACGACCTAGCACGGACGACAGGGCAGAGTAAACTCTGCTGCAGGTAGGGCAGCAAAGCGACGAGGAGGAGGAGAAGATCGCCGGAAGCTCAGGCGCTCTGACCGGAGGGGGAAGAGATGAAATGTGGGATATTTCTCCACCAGAGGAAGCTTGAAGGAGTCGGCAAACCATGTCGCTCCTTATAAAGGCCTTAGTGCGGAGAGGGAACCGAGGAGGCGACATGCTTGCCTCGCTGGAGAGTGGCTGGAAAGGATACCCATGCCTTTCGTGCGTTCGCACGAGAGGCATGGTCGATGGTAGAGGTCATGGGCGGGTCCCTGCGACAGAGGATGTCACAGGGAACCCCCCGTCTGTTTTAGAGGACGGCTGCCCTGCCCTGCGCGGCGCCATCCTCCGCTCAAGGTTGCCGGAGGTATGGCGCTATGTAGAAATGGCAGGGAGGAGCGTTCTGCAAAGAACGGCGAGAAGTTAGGGCGCTAAACGTAAGGGTTTCAAAAGATAAGGGTCAAAAAGTAAATTAAGAGGACCAATTTGTAAAGTCGATCAAGATGGCCTTTTTCTTAGGCCCAAATTTTTATACCAGACTAATTTGAACCTAAGGATTTTAATGGTGAAATTTTATTTTAGGTTGAACCATGTTTGACCAGTCAATTTGCGTAGAAACCCAAATTAAGTCATTAATTGGGCATGGTTCTCATTCTAGGTCAAAATAGGTTGCAAAGTCCAAATTGAAGGTTATAAGCCCTAGGGAATATTTTCTATGAATTTTAGAGGATTTAGTTGATTTTTATTCTACCTCGAACCTCGTGAATTAAAGTGGATTTATTTTAGGATTACAGAATGTCATTTTATTCCTAAAAGTTGCTATAACCCTTTTCAGATCAGATCATCCCGCTTCCCTTCTTATTAAGCTCATTTGACTTATGTTTGGACCCTTAATTACCCTGTTTGCAAATTTCATTGGTGAAATTGCAGTTTTACTCATGATTTGTTTTATTCTTTAACTCAAAATTCTCTGAGTTAAGCTTCTCTTTGGGTTTTGTAGGAGCTTTTTCACACATATTTGGATTAGATTGTGCTAGCTAGGGTTCATGATGAGGTTCTCATCAATAACCTACATAATTTATTCAGGGATGTTGAGATCAAAGTACCCCTTTTGGAGGCTATCGACCATATACCAACTATTGCTCGATTTTTCAAAGATTACACTACACCCAAGTGACAATCAAAGAAAACAAAGAATCCGATGGTCCTCTCGCCTCAAGCGAGTTGTGCTGTACTATCAAATCTACCACCGAAGTAGAAAGATCCGGGCACACTGCTTATTTCATATAGCATCCAAGGCTGCAATTTTAACTGTGCTCTGCTTGATCTAGAATTTTCCATAAATCTTATACCAACCATCATGCTCGAGAATTTTGCCTTAGGAAATCTGAAACCCACCCCTATCACATTACAATTGGCAGATCGTTCTGTTAAAATATCGAAGGGTGTGGTGGAAGATGTGGTGGTTAGGGTCAATAGTCTCTGTTTTCTTGTTGACTTTCTTATTTTGGATATGGAAGTTCCTAACTCACTTTCTGATTGTTCGATCATCTTTGGTTGACCTTTCTTGGCCATAGCCCGTGCCCATATCGACTGTGAGTCGGGTTACATTGAGATTGCCATTGGCTTTGAGAAGCTCAAGCTAAACATCTTCAAGGCCGCCAAGAATTTTGATTGCGATTGCATCGAGGATGACACTTCTGACGAGGACACGACCGTCAGTGCGTGTATCGGACTAATAGGGACCTATTTTGACTGCTGTGGATTACCCCTGAACACAGACCATCGCCTGACTGATATATATTGTGACGTGATGAGAGCCTCATCATGAACCATAAATGGCACAATTTCATCTAAATAAGTATGAAAAATCTCCTACAAAGCTTAAAGAAAAGCCTAACTCAGAGAATTCTAAATTGAAGAATAAAGCAAGTCATAAGGGGTAAAACTGTAATTTTACCAATGCAGTGCACAATCAGGGTGTCTAAGGGTCTGAATATAGGTCAAATGGGCTTAATAAGAAAGAAAGTGGGTTACCCTAAGCTGAAAAGGGTTATAGCAACATCTAAGAATTAAATGACATTTTGTAACCCTAAAAATAAATCCGCTTTAATTCATGAGGTTCTAGGTAGGATAAAAATAAAATAAACCCTCTAAAATTCATGGAAAAATACTTCCTAGGGCTTAGAACCTTCAATTTGGCCTTTGCAACCTCTCTTGACTTAAATTGAGAACCATGCCCAATTTATGAGCTAATTTGGGTTTTTACGCAAATTGATCGGTCAAACGTGGTTAAACCTAAAATAAAACTACACCATTGAATTCCTTAGGTCTAAATTAGGTTGATACAAAAATTTGGACCTAAGAGAAGACCATTTTATTCGACTTTACAAATTGGTCCTCTTGAATTACTTTTTGACCCTTATCTTTTTAAACCCTTGCTTTGAGCCCCCTATATTTTTCTTTGTTATTTGCAGAACGATCCTTCCTGCTACCCCACACAGGCACCATACCTCCGGTGACCTTGCGCGGAGGAAGGCGCCGCGTAGGGTATGGCAACCGCTCTCAGGGTATGGCAACTGCACAGGGTATGGCGCCCCCTGAACACACCCACCTGCTCCTCTGCAGTGTGCCCTAGGCACACGGCCACAGGCACTTTCCCACCACGCCGAATCCCGCACCGCTTTCTCTGTCCTCTGGCGAAGCTTCCTGAGCTGTCTGACGTGGTTGTGAGGCCGTTTTAGTGCTTTCAGGTCTCGGCCCCCTCGTCGCCATTGACGAGCAACAGGAGCTGCTTAGCGAGCAGCTCCAGGTCCCTTCAATACCAGGCACAGGCCCCAGGCAACGCGAGACACATCCACGATCGTGCCCAGGTTCTCAATTGGGGTCGCGAGCCTTCGCTGCTGCCTCAATTCCTCGAAGCCTTCTGCCTGCAGGCGCACGGAGCGGAGGTGGGACTTTAGTCCCACCTCGGATGTGTGTCGCCACACGCCCACACATAAATTGTAAAAGTGCTATTAGCCAATTGCCTCCGAATACACATGGGGTGAGGTCCCTCACCTAACCATCGCCCTCGTCCGTGAGCTCATCACACGGATCTGGCCTGACCCGACCCGACACCCTCCTGTGCACCTGGACCCGAGCACGCAACCCGACCCGATTACCCGGCTCTGGGAGAGCATACCAAAGAGAGATTCAGAGAGAGAGAGATGCAGGAGGAGGGTAGGGTAGGTTTTACGCTGAGCTTGTGTGTGTGTGCAGGGAACAGGTGAGGAAGGAAGAAGCAAGGAGCTACTGAAGAGAAGGAAGGAAGAAAGAAAGAAGAAGAGGAAGAGCAGCGGTTGGGACTTTGCCGCAGAGAAGAAGAAAGGAAAAGGAAGGAAGGAGAGAAGCAGAAGAAAAGAAGACAGCAGGGCACTGTAGCAACAGCGCAGTTAAGGCGTCTAATTTCTGAATCAGACGTTGGAAAGAAAGGAAGGAGCAGAGAGAAGAGAAGACCAGAGGACAGGCTAGAGAAAAAGAAAGAGAAAAGAGAAGGAAGGAGCCTCTACAGCAAAGAAGAAGACGACGCAGAAGAAAGAAGAAAATCAGAGAAGAAGAGATGGAGGAAGAAGAAGGAAATATCAGCTGGAGAAAGAAGGAAAGAGAAGGAGGCAGCTGCAGCAAAGAAAACAAGAAGAAAGAAGAAGACAGGCTAAAAAAGAGAACCGGCTGAAAGACAAGAAGAAGAGAGAAGAAGAAAAAGCCAAAAAGAGAATTTTTGCTCTCTCTCTCCTTTGTCTTAATTTTTGTAAAACAATTTTGTGAATTCATATGCTTCTGGAATCATAGTTTGCTCCTTGAGTTCGACCTCGGGAAACTTTTAATTTCGAGTAATAAATTGTAAACTGGTAGTAGCATTTCGTGATATACTACAATGCCTAGAATTTCAAAATACAAGAAACCCTAGCTGCGAGCGTACCAGTTTTTGGTGCCGTTTTCGGGGAGCAACGGCCATTCTAGAAGCTATTGATTCACAATTTTTGATTTCCTATTGACTAATCTCTTCTCCTTTGTTGTGCAGGCACAGGAAATCAAGAGGAAAACAAGCAGTCGCACAACAACCACACCAAGGACAGGTAATTTTCTATCCTCTCGTTTAAAACCCTAAATTCTAAAGAGGAAGAAAAAGAAAAAAAAAGCAATTTAGGAATAACCTGTCTTCCATACGTAGTAAAACACCAAAGTTGCCTATTTTTCAAATTTCAACATACTTTATCTACACATCCATTAAAGGTAGTTAGGGCTAAAACCTTCCTGCTTGAGCCCTAATTACCCAATCTAGAGGCAACTAACTGGACTAATTAGAGCCAATATAAGATTCAAAGCTAGGGTTTTAGAGACACTTTTCTAAGCAAGAATGGAAAATTCCCAAAAGAAGTGTCCCTAAGCCATTGCTTGAAAACATCTATCAAGAGAAACCCTAAGAAATTTGGCTCTTAAAAACACTTGAACCCTAAAAAACAAGACCTAATAAGCTCTCAAAGGAACTAATAGGTGGAGTTGATCCCTTGGATCAACCAACCTTTAACTTAGGTCACTCTTTACACTCAAAAGGTTAAAGTTCAAGTGAAAACCCTAAGCGCCTTGATCCTAACTAAAAGTGGTAGACTTAAGAGGTCAAGGTCCCCATTCTAGTCTACCTGGAATCTCAGTGACAAGAGAGGTCGGGTGGGGGAAACCTTGTAACCTGTGGGGATGCTCTACCGTGTTGGGGTCTTCGCGGGACTCACCCTCTCTAGCTGCCTAGGTAATTCTCAGGTGGCCGACCTTCTGATCAAGGGGTCCATCCGCCCCGAACCTCTATAGTCACCCAACATTTTGGGTGTCTTGATTGGGTCCAGCACCTGCTAAACTCATCCACTCCATCAGTGTATATTTGGTAGGAGGTCCTTAAAACCTCCTTTAGAAATTCACTCTCCCCAAGGCCGAGCCTCGGTGCCCTTGTCTATGCAACCAACACTTCACATAGACCTTTCCTCCAATTCCGAACCCAACTCACCTTCTTCTTCCACAATGGCTCAGCCAGTTGAGGAAGAAAACAATCTGGAGCACCAGCTTCAGCGACTCAATGACCTCTTCTAGAACTTCATGCACCCACCGCATGGTCCCATGATGCGAGATCACTATAATCCTGCTGCGGTGGCAATTGAGCCTCGAGTCAGAATCCTGACTGGAGGACCTAATTCTGAACTAAAGCCCAACATGATTCATGCCATACCTCAATTTCATGGGCTTAATTTTGAAGACCCCTTCCAGCACATTAAACAACAAAAGCATCTGGCCCAGACTTTCAGGTCAGATGCACAGAATCGGGATATTCTCCTTATGAAGATGTTCTCTTTCTCCCTTATGGACAAGGCCGCCCATTGGTATCAAACATAGACCCGACCGATCAACAATTGGGAGGAACTTCAGTTCGAGTTCCTGAAGTTCTTCCCTGTTGGTCGGACCAATGCCTTGCACCATCAGATTACTCACTTCACGCAACAGACGGGAGAACCTCTTCATGAGGCATGGGATCGTTTTCAGGATCTCATGAGAAAGTGCCCCCATCACGGAGTTCCTAAATGGGAACAAGTCCAGTCTTTTTACCAGGGACTCCGTGAGGATATTAGACTGTTCGTCAATGCAACCTGCGAAGGAAATATCATGGGTCAGCATGAAAACACCATGTGGGAGATTCTCGAGAATATGTTCGAGAACTCCATCAATAATGACTCCATGGGACTATTCGACAGGACGAATACCTGCGCATCGACGAACCTAAGGGGAGCACACTAGACGCAGGGCCTGTCCGCATCAGTCGACCTGGAATTGATGGTCAGTCGATTGGACAAGGTCTCTATTATTGAGAATAAGGTGGATGAGCTGACTCAGTACTTGCAGCGAGCCACCTCTGCGCAGAATTCCTTTGCACAGCCTCTTTCCGCACGGGAGACTGTGCAGAACATTTTCCACCAACCTTCTCCTGGGGTGGACCCGTATCCACCCCCATCTGACTCTCGGATCGGAGGAACCTCCGACCCTTTCTATACTAGCCGGGGGAATTCTACCCCCCCATTCTCTGACTTTTCTGAGGCACCTCAGACCTACGAGGACCTCAACGCCATCCAGAATGACCCATTCTCCAATACCTACAATCCTGGATGGCGAAACCACCCCAACTTTCAGTGGGCGGGGAATTCCCAGAATCCAAGACCATCCTTTCAGCCCCGTCCATAAGCACCTCGTCCTTACAAGTCGCCTCAGCCACGGCCCAACCCTACTTATCCATCCAGGTCAAATCAAGACCAAATGTCCCTCATCCTTCAGACTTTGGCTGACATTCAGAGAACGAATGTGGCTATTCAAAAGCAACATAAGAACGAAATCATAGAGGTTCGAAACCAACTGGCCAAGTTGGCGAATTCTCTCCAACCAGGCACACTTCCTTTTCAGCCTCTTCCTAACCCTAATAGCGTGCCGACCCAGCGGCTCATTATGAACCCAAACCCGGGCCAGGCACATATGGTTTATCAGGCCCCCTCTATTCCTTCACCTGACGGGACTGAGGCTTCAACTTCCTATGCGGGTTACCAGCAGCAGCAACCCATCCTACCAAACCCTAACCAGAACCAGGCAGGGCTGAATTCTGTAACCACCCGTAGTGGTAAGGAAACACAAGATCCACCTTATCCAGACCACTCCAAGCTTGGTAGTAACCCAAACCCTAGGACAGTAATCCAGGATGTTTCTATCCCTGTCTCAGATCAAAGACCTGGACCTATCCTAGAGGAACCAACCAAGGTTCCATTTCCCGAGGCCTTGACCAAGGGAAAGAAGACAACAAAATCTGTGGCTCCTGAGGAGGACCTGGTCAAGCTCTTTGAGCAGGTCGAAATAAACATCCCCTTGATGGATGCAATCCACCACGTATCGGCTTACGCACGATTCTTGAAGAATGTGTGTACTCCTCAACGTAAGCTGCGAACCAAGAGTGGGAGTCCAATTGTACTGTCAGAGCAAGCCAGCTCTGTAATCCTGAGCAGACTCCCACCCAAGGCAAAAGACCCAGGCACTCCCCTGATTTCATGCAAGATAGGTGAAACCCAGTTCGACAGAGCATTGTTAGACTTAGGTGTTTCCATAAACTTGATACCCACATCCTTACTCAACCACCTAGAAGAATCCGAGCTAACATCGACTGAGGTGACACTACAGTTAGCAGATCGATCTATCAAGTCACCAAAAGGGATTCCTGAAGACGTTATTGTAAGGGTGTGGGATTTTTACTTCCCTGTGGACTTCATAGTCTTAGATATGGATGCACTTGAGAACCCAAGGGATATACCGATCATTCTAGGGAGACCTTCTCTGGCCACTGCAAGGGCCAACATTAGTTGTGAGGAGGGCTAAATAGAACTGAAATTTGGAAATCAAACCCTAAAAATTGATATCTTTAAGGCCCAACAAGGAATTAATTGCGGTGTCATTGAAAAAATCTGTGATGTCAGAGCTTTGGTTGATGAAACACAATTTGAGAATAACCAGATTATACCTCATCAACCACAAGAAGATCTTGAACTGCAATTAGAGGAGTCAGACCCTGATTCAGACAAACCCATAACTCCTATCCTTGTACCTCACACTCACTCTGAACCACCCGCTGCTATTGATAACCCCATCCTTGAACTAAAACCCCTTCCCGATCATTTAAAATACATCTTTTTGGGTTCTAATAAGACATTTCCTGTGATCATAAATTCCAAGCTCACTCCTGATCAAGAATCCCGTCTGATTGCTGTTTTCCAGCAACATCGCAGAGCCATTGGTTGGACTCTCGATGACTTGACTAGAATAAGTCCCTCTTATTGGACCCACCGTATTTATTCTGGAGAGGGCGCATGACGTGTCGTAGTGCGTGTGTGTTAAGAGGTGTTGTTATAATCGCACTTAATACGTCGATTTTAAAAGAAGTAAACGGAGGTGAGTCCGAGTGTCGGTCTCAGGGAGGCGTGGAAATCGGATTTTTGTTTATCACTTGTTGTCACGGAAAAGGCGGAGTTCTGCTTGCGAAAGATGTGGTTTTTCAAAAGCGAGAGAGAGAGATAGAGAGAGAGAGAGAGTTTAGGGTTAGAAAGCTCTTGGTTTTGATCATGCAACTTGAATAGAAATTAAAAGGGCAATTGAACGGAAAATAACTTCATTAAACATGCATTCGTAGTTCATAACTTACAACATTAAATACATGCTTCAACAAAAGTAATGGAAAGCTTAAGAAAGAGAGAGAAAGAGAGAGAGAGAGAGAGTGGAGAGCGACAAGGCAACCACGACGGTGGAGGAGGCTCCGTCGGTGGCTCGTTGTCTCCGGCGATTACAAGAGTGCCTAAAGCTAGCCAAGAGAGGAGTGGAGTAGTTGCAAGGGGGGTTGAATGCAATGAATGGTGGTAGAAGGGGCTTTAAACAGAGTTAAGGGCTTCCTAAAAGAAGAATGGGCTTTAGCGACATCCGAAGCGTCGCTAAAATCACTTCCACAAACGTCGGTGAAGCCCTCCTGTCGTCGGTCAGCTGCCCGCCCCGGTCTTCCTCTTCGCGCGATCCGTGGCCGCTGAACGAGAGCCGTCCGATAGAAGATCGGACGGCTAAGAGCCTTCTTCGCCCGCGCTGAGATCGCTAATTGGGCGCGCGTTTCCGCTTGGCGTGTGCAAGCGCGTGGGCGCTCGTGGGCTGTCGTCGTGCCGCGTGGCGAGATCCTGGCCGCCCGCTGCTGATTGGGCGGCCCAATTTTTCCACGCCTTCCGCTCGCCTTCAAAATCTGCTCCGCGCGGCTCGAACGTGCGTCGCAGCGATGGGGGCATGCGCGCTAACCGTTGCGCCACGCCCGTGCTTTGTCGCGGCGACCGCTGGCGAGCGCACGGATCTCGGCCTTTCGATCGAAGATCGACGGCCGAGATTTGTCCTTGACCGGCTGAAGATGTGCGTGCAATGGGGGCGGGCTGATGTGGCGCTCTCTGGGCCGTTGATCTCCAGATCAACGGTCAGAATTTCTTGGGCCTATTGTGGGAGCTTCGGATGTCGGATTTGGCCGATCTTGAGTCCATTGGACTCCGTTCGTCATTCTGAATCCATCCGTGTGGTCCGATTGCTCATCTGAGACCTGCTTTGACAAATGCTTACACAAATGGCCATTAATACAGTTTATAAGCAATCTTGGTACTTGATGCATGCAATGCTCCTATTCTACTTATGTTGTGCCTTTTATTATGAAGGTGGGCCATATTCAACATAATTATTACCCCCTTGTGTGGTGTTATCATACCCCCATGCTTACTCCTTGCTAGTCCCTAGCAAGGTTTATTCTAACCTTTATTTCCTTGGAGAATTCAAGAAGTAATTGCTTAGGCACTTCATTACTTGTCAATAAGAGGAAATATACAAAGATCTTAATCTACAAAGACTAAGCAGCGCCCGGGTGTCTGCCAAAATACGAATCGCCCGAATCCTTGCTTTAATGTATATATAACTATACATATGTATATATATTTTTTAGAATTTTTTTCGGAATTCAGTGTGGGTTGGTAACTTTTTACGGCTACCCAACCCACCCAAAACTCGGTTAAAACCCTGAGTGCTAAGCATCTTGGTGTGAATGTTGTGATAGGCTCACTTAACGGTAATTGAAACAGACTTCGAGTTTCTACGCCTCTAGGTGACCGAAAAAGAAAATAAATTTTTGCCTGAAGGTGTATTTGTTCGATTGGTAGCTTTCTCCTTACATTCGTTTTATTTGGGGTCAACACAAGGATTTTCCAGTGTATATCTCCCCGGCTTGTACTACTTCCCCACTTCTTCCTTAGGTGTTTTGGTCTTTTTTGTGCAATTATTAAGATGGGTTCTAGACAATTGACCAATGGGCTGTTACCTACGATCACTTGCCAGCCATACTTGTGCGGTGAAGTGTGATTTATTTTCTTTTCTTCTTCTTCCCATTTTTTTTTTTTTGGTAGGTGGCTTCCCTGATCTCAAATGTACCTAGAGACAGCGAAAAAGAAATGGCCTGTGGCTGGGTTCTGGACAACCTTCCAATGGGTTGTTACCCATGACAACTTGCCAGCCATACCACCCTAGAGAGTTCATTAGCTACCCAATTTCTGTCAAAATCTCCGAGAAGTGAGTGTGCAAAAATGTGTGCAGGTGCTTAGACTCAAAGTTTTCCTGAGTTAGAGGGTGAGTTGATAAGTCGTATACTTATTACCTTATTTAGTAGGTGGATTAGAATAGCTTAAAGTTGCAAGGATTTGTCGCTAAATCCATATTTTAACGGACACCAAGGCTGATTAAGCCTGAAGGCCTGAAAAGTCTAAGTGTTTAAGTTCTTTTTGTATTATTTCCCACTATTGACAAGTTTCTAATGCCTAAGTTTTCTTCCTAAATTCAATTTTTTTTTTAATTATTTTATTCATTCAGACTGATTAATTAAGCTCAGGATTATGCAATTTACCATCCCCCCCATGCTTAAGTTGGACAATGTCCTCATTGGCAGATACATGGATGCACAAGGGTTCAAAAAATAGTACCTGAGTGACGTAAACTACCAGATCAGTCTGAATCCTCTGGGTTGCCTCCCAGGAAGCGCTGAGTTTAACGCCTCCAGCTGGGCGGTGCTTGGTGTCAGCCCTCAACGAGGGTGACACTTTCCTTGGGGGGTACCTGGGTCAGGAAATGCTTTAATCTTTGACCATTGACTGTAAAGGTGTGCCCGGGGTTAAGATCCGCGATTTCAACTGCCCCATTAGAATAGGGCTTGACCACCCGAAATGGTCTTATCCATTTGGACCTAAGTTTCCTTGGGAAGAGTTTCAGGCGTGCATCAAACAGCCAGACTTGTTGGTTCGGCTCAAAGTTTTTTCTATGAATGAGTCGGTCATGGACGGCTTTCATTTTCTCATTATATAGCTGACTATTGTCAAAGGCGTCCCGACGAATTTCTTCGAGCTCAGATAATTGAAGCGTCCTTTGCGCATCGGCTAACTGGGGATCCATGTTACATTGCTTGACAGCCCAGTAAGCCCGGTGTTCCAATTCGACAGGGAGATGGCAAGCTTTGCCAAAGACCAAGCGATAAGGCGACATGCCTATCGGGGTCTTAAAAGCGGTCTTGTATGCCCACAGGGCATCATCAAGTCGTGTGGACCAGTCTTTCCTGTCAGGTCTCACAGTCTTCTGTAAAATGTTCTTGATTTGTCTATTGGAGACCTCAGTCTGCCCATTTGTTTGTGGATGATACAGGGTGGCAATGCGGTAGTTTACCCCGTATTTTCTAAGTAGGACACGGAATTGGGAATGGCTAAAATGGCTTCCACCATCAATGATCATGGCCTTGGGTATTCCAAACCGGGAAAAGATGTTCTTCTTCACAAAGTCCATGACAGTCTTGTGATCGCATCGTCGGGTGGCGACGGCTTCAATCCATTTGGAAACATAGTCTACTGAGACCAGGATGTACTCGAAGCCGTTGGATGGTGGAAAGGGGCCCATAAAATCGATACCCCAAATGTCGAAGATTTCGACAATCAAAATGGGCTGAAGGGGCATCATATCTTTCTTGGTCATGGTCCCCAGTGTTTGGCAGCGTGAACAAGTTTTGGCAAAGATGTGTGCATCCTTAAATAGGGACGGCCAGTAAAATCCAGACTGCAACACTTTTGCAGCTGTTTTCTTTCCAGAGAAGTGGCCGCCACATGCTTGGTCATGACAAAAGGAAAGCACACTCTGAACTTCATCTTCAGGGATACACCTTCTGATGATCTGATCAGCACAGAGGCGAAACAACATGGGATCATCCCAGAAATAGTGCTTGGCCTCAGCCAAGAACCTGTCCCGTTGCTGTCTAGTCCAGCTGTGCGGGGTTTGTCCTATAACCAGGTAATTAACGTAGTCGGCATACCATGGCATTTTCTTGTCTTGCACGGCTAGGATGTGTTCATCAGGGAAGGTATCAGATAGAGGTAGGGAGGGTCCAATGTGGTCTGGATGAAGTCTCGACAAGTGGTCAGCCACCACATTTTTCGATCCGGCCTTGTCTCGGATTTCCAGGTCAAATTCCTGCAAAAGCAGGATCCATCTGATGAGCCTGGGCTTTGCGTCCTTTTTGGCCAACAGTTCTCGGATGGCTGAATGGTCAGTGTAAATAGTCATGTGGGATCCCAGCAAGTATGAGCAGAATTTTTCAAGTCCAAATACTACAGCGAGTAACTCTTTTTCTGTGACGGTATAATTACGTTGGGCCTCGTCCAACGTTTTGCTCGCATAGTAGATCACCACGGGCTTCTTGTCTTGCCTCTGTCCTAGGACAGCGCCTATGGCAAAATCTGATGCATCACACATAATCTCAAAGTCCTGGGACCAGTCTGGGGGTTGAAGTACAGGTGCGGAGGAGACTAAATCCCAGAGGGTGTGATAAGCCTGGATGCAATCAGGAGACATGTGGAATGTGGCGTCATTGGTTAGAAGGTCGGTCAAGGGTTTGGAAAGCTTGGAAAAGTCTTTGATGAACCTTCGGTAGAAGCCAACATGTCCTAGGAAGGAGCGAATCTGTCGAACCGAACTAGGTGGAGGAAGTTTGGAAATTAAATCAACCTTAGCTCGATCTACCTCGATGCCCCTATGCGAAACGATGTGTCCGAGGACAATTCCTTCTTGAACCATAAAATGGCTCTTTTCCCAGCTTAACACCAAGTTAACCTCGATACATCGTTTCAGGATTTTCTCCATGTTGCTCAAACAATGGTCGAATGAATTTTCGAATACAGAGAAATCATCCATAAAGACCTCTAAGTATTCACCCACCATTTCTGAAAAAATGGCTAGCATGCAGCGTTGGAAATTCGCAGGCGCGTTGCATAACCCGAACGACATTCGACGGAATGCAAACGTGCCATACGGGCAAGTGAATGTGGTCTTTTCCTGATCTTCCGGAGCAATTGCGACTTGGTTATATCCTGAATATCCATCCAGAAAGCAAAAAATTTCTGCCCTGCCAATCTTTCAAGGATTTGGTCAATGAATGGCAAGGGGAAGTGGTCCTTCTTAGTGGCTTCATTAAGCTTCCTGTAATCAATACACACCCGCCATGCGGTGGTGGTGCAGGTAGGGATGGATTCGCCACGATCATTGGTGACAACGGTGAGCCCAGCTTTCTTTGGAACCACTTAAGTGGGGCTCACCCAGGGGCTATCGGAGATAGGGTAAATGATGTCGGCGTCAAGCCACTTGATAATTTCTTTTTTAACGACCTCCTGCATGTTTGGGTTTAAACATCTCTGCATCTGGCGGGAAGGTCGGGCCCCGTCTTCCAGGTAAATCTTATGGGTGCAATAGGTGGGGCTAATTCCTCTTAAATCCGAAATGGTCCAACCAATGGCGGCCCGATGTTCTGAAAGGGTCGCAATCAACCTGAGTTCCTGATCCTTGGTTAGATGAGAATTAATAATCACCGGGAAGGTCTGGTCAGGTCCAAAGAAGACGTACTTGAGATTCTAGGGCAATGGTTTAAGTTCGGGTGCGGGTGGGACCACAGTCGATGGGAAGGGAAAGGACGGTAGTTGATCAACATGGATCTCTTCAAATGGTGTCATGTGATGATACTCAGCCTTACAGAGGTCCACGAGTAATGATGGTGACGGGTGAGAACTACGGGTTTGGTGGTCTGAGACAGAACTGAGGGTGAGGCATTCCTCGATTAAAGTTTCCACGGGATCATGTTCCACAATGTAATCCCAATCAAAAGACTTTGTCGCCCGGAAGATATCCAATTGCATTTTCCTGTCCCCAAAGGCGATTTCCATACATCCCGTGTCGTAATCAATGTTTGCTTTAGCCGTAGCTAAGAAAGGTTTGCCTAAAATTATGGGTGCATTCTGTAATTTTTCAGGGACTTCCATGTCGAGCACCAAAAAGTCGACCGGGAAATAGAAGTCCTTGACCAGTACAATTACGTCCTCGACAACCCCCTTCGGGGTTTTCACAGATCTATCAGCCAGCTGGATGGTGACAGGAGTTGGTGTCAGCTCCCCAAAACCAAATTGGTGGTACAGGGTTGTTGGAATTAGATTGATAAAAGCACCTAGGTCCAGGAGCGATCTATCAAGTGTCATGTCCCCGATATTGCAGGAAATCAGGGGCGCTCCTGGGTCAGTTCACTTGAGTGGAAGGTTGCTTGATATCACGGAACTTGCTTGCTCAGAAAGTACAACCTTCCTAGGTGCTTGCGGTCTCGAGTTACGCTTGGGTGTACAGGCATCCTTTAAGAACTTGGCGTAAGCAGGGATGTGTTTAATAGCTTCTAGGAGAGGAATATTAATCTGTACTTGCTTAAAAATTTCCAACAGCTCCTCAGTTTCCACAGTATTCTTCTTTTTCTTGATTGTCTCCAAGGCCTCAGGGTAGGGTGTCTGAATGTGGATTGGTTGCATGTCTGGGTCCTTGGTTGGTGCCTCTTCTGAGTCGGGTATTTCAACAGGTAAAGTCTCAGGGGGAGTCAGCCATTTGGGATCTTGGGTTTTGGTGCCGCTTCTCAAGGTCACCGCATTCGCAGAGGCATTGGGGCCATGGGGTGATCCTTGAGGAGACGAGGACGAAGAAGCGCCAAATTCAGGTGGTGTTTGCGGGGCTGGCTGGACCATGTGAGCCTGCCCGGCGTTGCTTTGGAACCCTTGCGAATTAGGGCCTCTGTTAATTATATTTCGCGGGTTCGATTGTGGTTGGGAAGGTAGGGATCCTTGTTGTTTACAGTCCAAGAGTTGGCTTAACTGTCCCTTTACCAAGGCCATTTCCTCCTGATGTTTCTGGTTCATGTCAGCCATCATCTTTATTAAGGTATCCATTTGGTTTTGTGGGGGAGGGGCCGCCCTATTCTGGTTATATTGGGGTCTAACTGGTGGTCCTTGCTGATAGAGGGGCAAGTGTGGCTGCTGGTTTGGCCTGGGCTGGTTTTAGAATTGCGGTGGTTTCTGGTTTGTCTAACCAAAGTTGGGGTGGTTACGCCAGCCGGTGTTGTAAGTGTTGGAGAAAGGGTCAGGTTTCGCATAACCTTGGACGGCTTGCACATCTTTTAGGATAGCCAATGTTGATGAAGAGGGAAGGGAGTTATCAAGGGTCAAGGGAGAAAAGGTCTCTCCCTGGAACGTGGTCAGGGGTTGTTCCAGGTTCAATTGGGTGAAGGGTTGGACCAGGTCAACATTATGTGCTCCCTTTGCTAGGGAGAAAGTCTGCAAGGGGTTCCTGGTCTGATTCAGTAGCTCATCAATCTTTTTGTCCACCAATTCCACTCGATCCAACTTTTTGGCAATGATGTCCATGTGAACCATTCCAGAATTTGCTTGCACCTCATAAATCCCGCCACGGGGTTGACTGGACCTGTTAAACTGGTTCATGGAGTCATTGTTGAGCGAATTCTCGCTCATAGACTCAAAGAGCTCAAACGCGCTCTCCTCATCTTTGTTTAGGAAGTTTCCCCCGCATGAGGCATCAACGAAGTTCCGTAGGTTGCTGTCCAGACCGTGGTAGAAGATCTGGGCCAATTGCCACCTTGGAACTTCATGGTGTGGGCATTTCCTCAAAAGTTCATTAAATCTTTCCCACGCCTCATGAAATTGTTCCCCACCCTGGAGTGTGAAGGTAGTGATAGCTCTTCTGAGGGCATTGGTCTTTCCTATGGGGAAGAATTTCTTTAACAATGCATGCCTCAGTTCTTCCCAGGTGGTGACGGGTCTACCTAGGGTTCTAAGCCAATGAGAAGCCTTGTCTCTTAATGAGAAAGGGAACATCTTTATTAGAACAATGTCAAGGCTAATGTTCCTAGGTTTCACCGTTCGTGCTATGCGGTCGAGATCCTCTAGGTGTTGAAAGGGATCCTCATTTGAGCTTCCATGAAAGTGGCTCTGGATCAAACTTAAGACGTTTGGTTTCAACTCAAAATCATCTCCCCCCTCGGGGATCCTAAGGTGTGGCTCGACTCTAATAGCAGAGGGATTATAGAAATCGTGGAGGGGTCTTGGCTGGTCCTGAAATGGCGGTAAATCAAGTGGTGGTTGCCCTGGTATGTCGTGGCAAGGTGGTGGTTGTTCTTGCGGGTTTTGTAACCGTTGTATGGCTTGCATGATGGTGTGGATTTGTTGTTGCTGAAGCCGATGGTTAGCATTGATTTGAGCTTGGATGATGGCCATAGCGTCTGGTGGGGGTTGATCTTCAGCCTCATCTACCCTAGGTTCAGCCATGTTTTCAACAGAATTACGTTGCCTAGATTCCTACCCCAAAACATACAATTCGGGATGCAGTGAGCGCCTCCCGTGCATACACTAGAGAAGAACAGGAGGGGATGCGGAGGGCGACAGATGCGAGAAATGTGTTTCAATCAAGCACGCAAGCCTAATCCTTGTGGTGTATTCCTTAGGAGACCTAGAAATCCCACAAAGGGTGATTAAGTCCGTAAGCACTGGACTCCCCTTCCCAAGGCTAATTTGGCCAGGTTGATTACGAGGGGATTGCAGGGAAGGTTCTTCCTTTGGCTTGCGCCTCCGGTTCCATAGACCCCACAACCGCGGCCGTTTGACACTGCCCT
The DNA here is from genome assembly GCA_037157565.1 of Thalassia testudinum. Taxonomy (NCBI): domain Eukaryota; kingdom Viridiplantae; phylum Streptophyta; class Magnoliopsida; order Alismatales; family Hydrocharitaceae; genus Thalassia; species Thalassia testudinum. Next base: position 45,541,636 of record JAZHRO010000030.1, read on the forward strand.
AGAGCCTAGTCACCTGATTCTACCAAGGGAATGAAAGCCAAGTGCCTAGCAAACAAAACCTCGCCTTTTGAGACTTAACTCAGTCCTGCCTAGGGCACGTCTACTCAGTTTTAAAGGGTTAGGATAGTGCTTGTGCTTAGGGTGATGTGATGAGGCGTTGATTGGGGTGGTGCCTCTTAATTTTCCACTTTCAAAGTGTGTGCTTCTAGCAAAACATGATTTTCAAGCAAGGATTTGTTAAGATGTGGTGTCTTTTAGTGTTTCATACTTACTTTAGTACTTTTTAGGGTTGACGTGTCTTAATGTTTTCAAACAAGTTTCAGTGGGCACGTCAAGTTCTGCACACAACTTGATGAAAGTAGATTTCCTTTTCTTTTGTAGAGGCTCTAAAACCCTAGTGTACTCATCCTAATGATCATGCAACTTCTATTAGATGAATCAGTTTTAGGGTTGAGTGGTGCGGCCCAGGTCAATTCACGGTGGCTTCGCAAACACCACTCAAGAAAAAGAAAAGAACACTTCAAGAATTTATTCAGAATGTTAGAGTGTACATTTTTTTCATGGGGTGATGTGTTAAGGATGTGGGTCAGGTAATCATACACCATGCCAATTTTTTTCAGTTTTTACAATTTTTTAAAGCTTTTTTCACGCAAGCAAACAATGAGAGACAGGTTACTCACTATCGGTCCTCGAGGCGCCTACTCCCTTGCTACCATCGTGGAATGCGTCGCTTCGCCGTCCACGCGCCGAATTCCTGCAACCGTCAAGTAAAAAGGAAAATAGGGCAATAGACGATGTGAGAATTAGTGTGGAATGGAGGTGATAAAACAAATCCGTTGCCTCCCCGTCAACGGCGCCAAAAACTGACGTGCCGTAGTGCGTATGTGTTAAGAGGTGTCGTTATAGTCGCGCTTGATACGTCGGTTTTAAAAGAAGTAAACGGAGGTGAGTCCGAGTGTCGGTCTCAAGGAGGTGTAGAAATCGGATTTTTGTTTATCACTTGTTGTCATGGAAAAGGTGGAGTTTTGCTTGCGAAAGATGTGGTTTTTGAAAAGCGAGAGAGAGAGAGAGAGATAGAGAGAGAGAGTTTAGGGTTAGAAAGCTCTTGTTTTTTATCATGCAACTTGAACAGAAATTAAAAGGGCAATTGAACGGAAAATAACTTCATTAAACATGCATTCGTAGTTCATAACTTACAACATTAAATACATGCTTCAACAAAAGAAATGGAAAGCTTAAGAAAGAGAGAGAAAGAGAGAGAGAGAGTGGAGAGCGACGAGGCCGCCACGGCGGTGGAGGAGGCTCCGTCGGCGGCCCGTTGTCTTCGGCGATTACAAGAGTGCCTAAAGCTAGCTAAGAGAGGAGTGGAGTAGTTGCAAGGGGGGTGAATTCATTGAATGGTGGTAGAAGGGGGTTTAAATAGAGTTAAGGGCTTCCTAAAAGAAGAATGGACTTTAGCAACATCCGGAGCGTCGCTAAAACCGCTTCCACAAACGTCGGTGAAGCCCTCCTGCCGCCGGTCAACTGCCCGCCCCGGTCTTCCTCTTCGTGCGATCCGTGGCCGCTGAACGAGAGCCGTCCGATCGAAGATCGGACGGCTGAGAGCCTTCTTCGCTCGCGCTGAGATCGCACCTTAGGCGTGCGTGCGCGCGTGCGTTTCCTACCGGCATGCGCGCTCGTGGGCTGTCGTGGGCGCTCGTGGGCTGTCGTCGCGCCGCGTGGCGAGATTCTGGCCGCCTTCTGCTAATCGGGCGGCCCAATTTTTCCGTGCCTTCCGCTTGCCTTCAAAATCCGCTCCGCGCGGCTCGAACGTGCGTCTTGGCGATGCGGGCGTGTGCGCTAACCGTTGCGCCATGCCCGCGTTTTGTCGCGGCAACCGCGGGCGAGCGCGCAGATCTCGGCCGTTCGATCGAAGATCTACGGCCGAGATTTGTCCTTGGCCGGCTAAAGATGTGCGTGCGGTGGGGGCGGACTGACGTGGCGCTCTCTGGGCCGTTGATCTCCAGATCAACGGTCAGAATTTCTTGGGCCCATTGTGGGAGCTTCGGATGTCGGATTTGGCCGATCTTGAGTCCGTTGGACTCCGTTCGTCATTCTGAATCCATCCATGCAGTCCGATTGCTCATCTGAGGCCTGCTTTGACAAATGCTTACGCAAATGGCCATTAATACAGTTTATAAGCAATCTTGGTACTTGATGCATGCAATGCTCCTATTCTACTTATGTTGTGCCTTTTATTCTAAAGATGGGCCATATTCAACATAATTATTACCCCCTTGTGTGGTGTTATCAACGCACGACCTTCCCGTGAGATGCAGAGACGTTTGAATCCCAATCTGCAAGAGGTCGTGAAAAAGAAAATTATTAAGTGGTTAGATGCTGGGATTATCTACTCGATCTCCGACAGTTGTTGGGTGAGTCCAATCCAGGTTGTGCCTAAAAAGGCAGGGCTCACCACCATTACGACTGAAATCGGAGAGGTCATACCTACCCGAATAGCCAACTCGTGGATAGTCTACATAGATTACCGAAGACTCAATTCCTCCACGAAGAAGGATCATTTCCCACTCCCATTCATTAATCAGATTCTTGAGAAGTTAGCTGGAAATAGATTCTTCTGCTTTCTTGATGGGTACTCCGGTTATAACCAAGTGATGATTCATCCTGAGGACCGAGAGAAGTCCACGTTCACCTACCCCTTCGGGATGTACGTGTTCCGAAGGATGCCTTTCGGTCTCTACAATGCACCTGAGACTTTTCAGCAGTGCATGCTTGCCATATTCTCTGATATGGTAGGCGATTATCTGGAAGTCTTCATGGATGACTTCTCAGTTTTCGAGGCATCATTTGATGATTGCCTCCAGCACTTGTTTCATATACTCAGGTCTTGCATCGACGTAAATCTGGTTCTTTCCTGGGAAAAGAGCCACTTTATGGTGCTTGAGAGGATTGTCCTAGGTCACTTAATTTCTGAGAAAGGCATCCAAGTGAATCGAGCCAAGGTTGATCTGATCTCTAGACTTCCTATGCCTAGCTCGATCAGGGACATCCGTTCTTTTCTGGGGCACGTCGATATTTAACGTCGTTTCATCCCTGATTTCTCGAAAATCGCACGCCCCCTGACTACTCTTCTCTCTAAGGATGTACCCTTTGTGATTTCCAAGGAATGCACTCAACCTTTTAAGAAACTTTGTGACCGAGTCACCCAGGCCTCGATCCTACAGTCCCCTGATTGGTCTCAACCCTTTGAGATCATGTGCGATGCATCTGATTTCACTGTAGGAGAGGTTTTGGGGCAGAAAGTTGGTGGGAAACCCGTGGTCATCTACTACGCTAGCAAAACACTTGACGAGGCTCAGCGTAACTATACAGTTACGGAGAAAGAGCTGCTAGCCGTAATATTTCCCCTCAAAAATTTCGATCCTATCTCCTGGGTTCCCATGTCATAATCTACTCGGATTACACAGCTGTGAGGCATCTCCTTGCCAAGAAGGACGCGAAGCCTCGATTAATCCGATCGATCTTGTTGTTGCAAGAATTTGACCTCGAGATTCGCGACAAGGCGAGAAGACAGAACGTGGTAGCTGACCACTTGTCTCGCCTTCCTTCTAAGATCATCAACCCTTCTGGACCCATCACGGAGCATTTTCCTTATGAGCACCTACTGACTATTGGTACTAGGCTTCCATGGTTTGCTGATATAGTAAACTACTTGGCATCTCATCAGATTTCGTCTGATTGGCCGAAGGCCAACAAAGACAAGTTGCGCTCTGATGCCAAGTACTACATCTGAGAAGACCCGTACCTTTTCCGTATAAGTGCTGACCAAATCATCTGAAGATGTGTCCCGGAGGGTGAAATCAATGATATTCTCTCCTTCTGCCATGACCAAGCATGCAGTGGCCACTTCTCTAGGCACAAAACCGCATCAAAAATCCTCTAGTGTGGCTTTTACTGGCCCACTATCTTCAATGACGCATACAGACACTGTAAGGCATGTAGTCGTTGCCAAACTCTGGGAAATATGAGCCATCGCGACATGATGCCTTCGCAGTCGATTCTCGTATGTGAAATCTTCGATATTTGGGGGATTGATTTTATGGGCCCCTTCCCTATTTCAGACGGCTTCGAATACATCCTTCTTGCTGTGGACTACGTGTCCAAATGGATCGAAGCCATTCCGACCTGAACTTGTGATCATAAAATCGTTATCAAATTCATTCATCAGAATATCTTCTCACGATTCGGGATTCCTCGTGCAATCATCTCTGATGGAGGGACCATTTCACCAATGCTCAGTTCAGGACACTGATGACCAAATACGGGGTGTCTCACCGAATCTCTACTCTTTACCACCCCCAGACTAATGGTCTAGCTGAGCTATCAAATAGGGAGATCAAGAAAATCCTGCAGGTCACTGTTCGACCTGATAGGAAGGACTAGTCGTCCCAACTTCCGGAGGCTTTGTGGGCTTATAGGATCGCCCACAAGACCCAATTAGGCATGTCTCCTTTTAGACTGGTGTACGGAAAGGTGTGTCACCTTCCCATCGAACTAGAGCACAAAGCCTATTGGGCAATACGGAACTTCAATCTAGATCTTTCTAAGGCCGGAACCCACAGAAAGCTTCAGATAAGCGAGATCGATGAATTACACCTTGATGCGTACGAGAACTCACGAATCTACAAAAAGCCTTCCATGACAAGCACATATCTAGAAAGATCTTTCATCCTGGTTAGAAGGTCTTACTCTTCGATACCCGACTCAAACTCTTCCCGGGGAAACTGCGATCCAAGTGGGTCGAACCATATCTTGTCCGACAGGTTTTTGGAAATGGAGCCGTAGAAATCAGTCCGCTCAGCCACGATTCCGAACCTTTCATCGTGAACGGTCAGAGACTTAAACCGTTCATCGATGTAACCTATACAGATTTGGCTGAGTCATCATTTATCCTCCATCCTCCCTGAGCATATTGCGCCCAGCCGATGGCGTAAAACTCAGTGCTCAACGGGAGGCAGCCCGTCATTCTTTTGAAAAAAATCGAAACCTTTTCTGACACCTCTTCGCACTTAAGATTAATCCTTTAAGACAACTGACTCCACCACAGGTGCTTGCATCTGAGATTAGAAATCGTCCGCAACAGTCATCCCGACCCATCCACTCACCAAAATACCTGTCCTAATATATGAACTAAGCTAAATAAAAACCCTCCTAAGTTACAATGAGGACATTGCAAATTTTAGGCATGGGGGGTATGTAAGTGCAAAACTCGTAAGAAAATGTTTTAAACAAAAAAATTCAAATATGCCAAAAACACCATAAAAATAATAAAAAAATTGAAAAAAAAAAATAAAATGAGAGGAGGAAAGAAATTTTTATAGACTTTACAAAGGAGGAGAAAAAGAACAAAATGAAAAAAGGAGCACAAAATGAAACAAAGTAATAGTCATTAGCAAGAAATTAAGGAATTAACCTAAGTTCTGGATCACAATAAGAAAAGAAAAAAGGAAAGTGCACAACAAGATTAGAAAGAACGCAAACCTTAGGCATTCTTGGATAGACACTTAGTACCCATTAAGATTTAGATATTCCTCAAGAGGTTGAGGAGAATGAAAAGCTTAAGTATTAGGTCCAAGGCTTAGGGAGTATTCGGCCTCGTTAACTAACTTTTGATTTGCGGGACTCCGTAACCTAAGCATCCAAATTTACACACACAGTCTGGTTCAGTAAGCATAAGTATCAAAATCACGCAGAAGCGTTTCAAAAATTCTGAAATGACACCTAGAGTAGGAACGACCGATCAACACAAGTTGATTTAGACGAGTTCCCAGCGTGGAGAGGTAGGAAATTTCCCTCGAAGATGCGTAACAAAATATCATCTCCTCGTTGCTTGTCTCTTAGGATATTTACATATCTTACTGGGGGCATGTAAGCACTCTGCTAATTCAGATTCCATGGATGGCATTATCACGAAGTGTCAATTGCCAGGGTCTGAATTCAGCCACGGAACACCATGGACGGGATTATTTCGAAATCTCGAAAGCCAAGGTTCTGGGTGTTACCATGGGCGATGCTATCTCGAAGCATCGACTGCCAAGGACCCTTGAGGATTGATGATGGGGACAAGGAATCCGATACAGATTGTGTTGTGAAGCCAATCCTAACCTAGAATTAAAAAGAAAAAGAGAGAAAACTCTCCAAACATATAAATCTTCTACCTCTCTCTTACAAAATGCACTGCAAACTGAACCAAGGCTAAAATTATCTCAAGCATGAGTGCTTTAACCACAAATTCTAATAAACCTCAGGTTAGTTCCTATTGGCCTTAAAAACTTGCACTAAAGATTGAGGCTAAAGCTAGACAGATCTGGATCTTGGTTGGTACTAGAGTACCTTTTAGGCCTATGTTTGGCATTCTGACCTAATCAGGAATACAAGAGAAAAATCACTTATCTAAACTTGATAAGAAATTCATGGTCTAGAATAAAGGTTAAAATTTTGCTAAGGGACTAGCAAAAGCTAGGCATGGGGGTATGATGAGAGCCTCATAATGAACCCTAACTGGCACAATTTAATCTAAATAAGTATGAAAAAGCTCCTACAAAGCCTAAAGAAAAGCCTAACTTAGAGAATTCTAAATTGAAGAATAAAGCAAGTCATAAGGGATAAAACTGTAATTTTACCAATGCAGTGCACAATCAGGGTGTCTAAGGGTCTAAATACAGGTCAAATGGGCTTAATAAGAAAGAAAGTGGGTTAGCCTGAGCTTAAAAGGGTTATAGCAACATTTAGGAATTAAATGACATTCTGTAACCCTAAAAACAAGCCCGCTTTAATTCACGAGGTTCTAGATAGGATAAAAATCAACTAAACCCTCTAAAATTCATGGAAAATACTTCCTAGGGTTTAGAACCTTCAGTTTGGCCTTTGCAACCTATCTTGACCTAAATTAAGAACCATGCCCAATTTATGACCTAATTTGGGTTTTTACCCAAATTGACCAGTCAAACTTGGTCAAACCTAAAATCAAACCACACCATTGAATTCCTTAGGTCCAAATTAGGTTGATACAAAAATATGGACCTAAGAGAAGACCATTTTGACTGAATTTACAAATTGGTCCTCTTGAATTACTTTTCGACCCTTATCTTTTTAAACCCTTGCTTTGAGCCCCCTATCTTCTTCTTCGTTCTTTGCAGAACGGTCCTTCCTGCCACCCCACACAGGCACCATACCTCCAGCGACCTTGCGTGGAGGATGGCACCGCGCAGGGTATGGGGACCGCTCTTAGGAACGAACGGGGGGTTCCCTGCGTCGTCCTCTTTCACAGGGACCCTCCCCTTTGACCTGTGGCTGCCCATGCCTCTCGTGCGAACGCATGTAAGTCATGGGTCTCCATCTCCGACCATCTCCGGCGAACTCCCCACGTCGCTCCCTCGAGATCCTCTCCTCGCTAGCACCTTTATAAGGAGTGACAGGGGCAGCTGTTTCCTTCAAGCTCGTTTTGGCCGAAGAACACCCCAAATTTCGTCTCCTCTCACTCCGGTCAGACAGCCTAAGCTTCCGGCCATCTTTCCTCCTCCTCCACATCGCTCTGCTGCCATACCTGCAGCAGAGCTCACTCTACCTCATCTTCCCACGCCAGGCCGCACCAGCTGGCGCCTCCAGATCCCCTCCTCGTCGTCGTTACCCCCCTTCTGGGCACCTTCGTCCCCAGCTCCGGCAGGCACGCGTCGGGCACCCCCTCTTTCCCTCTTCTTCAAATAAGTAGGTAGAAACCTTCCTCTTATTCTCCTCTTAATTTTCCCCTCTTAAATTGGCATTTTGCACCCCTCGACCGACACTACCACCTCCATCTGCTCCACCTTAGGCCACCAACTTTGGCGAGGTCGCTCCACCTCCACAAGCCATTCCACCCCTCGCTGACAAGCCCAGAAGCTCCCCCTCACTCCACTCAAGCATTTTCCCCACTCACACCACCACTCCACACACTTTGAGCACCCCCCGAACAGACCCACCTGCACCTCTACAGTGTGCCCTAGGCACATGGCCATAGGCACTTTCCCGCCACGCTGATCCCCGCACCGCCTTCACCGTCCTCTAGCGAAGCTTCCTAAGCTTTCTGACGTGGCCGTGAGGCCGTTTTAGTGCTTTCAGGTCTCAGTCCCCTCTCCACCATTGATGAGCAGCAGGAGCTGCTTAACGAGTAGCTCCAGGTCCCTTCAGCACCAGGCGTAGGCCCCAGGCAACGCGGGACACTTCCGCAATCGTGCCTAGGTTCTCAATTGGGATCGCGAGCCTTCGCTGTTGCCCCAATTGCTCGAAGCCTTCTGCCTGCAGGCGCATGGAGTGGAGGTGGGACTTTAGCCCACCTCGGAAGTGTGTGGCCACACGCCCACACATAAATTGTAAAAGTGATATTAGCTAATCGCCTCCGAATACACATGGGGTGAGGTCCCTCACCTAAACACCACCCTCGTCCGTGAGCTCATCACACGAATCTGGCGCGACCCGACCCGACACCCTCCTGTGCACTCCTCGCGCACCACCCACACTGGTGCGCCTGGACCCGGGCACGCAACCCGACCCGATTACCCGGCTCTGGGAGAGCGTACCAAAGAGAGATTCAGAGAGAGAGAGATGCGGGAAGAGGGTAGGGTAGGTTTTGCGTTGAGCTTGTGTGTGTGTGCAGGGAACAGGTGAGGAAGGAAGAAGCAAGGAGCTGCTGAAGAGAAGGAAGAAAGAAAGAAAGAAGAAGAGGAAGAGCAACGACTGAGACTTAGCCGCAAAGAAGAAGAAAGGAGAAGGAAGGAGAGAAGCAGAAGAAAAGAAGACAGTAGGGGCACTGTAGCAACAGCGCAGTTAAGGCGTTTGATTTCTAAATCAGACGTCGGAAAGAAAGGAAGGAGCGGAGAGAAGAGAAGAGCAGAGGACAGGCCAGAGAGAAAGAAAGAGAAAAGAGAAGGAACGAGTCTCTGCAGCAAAGAAGAAGACGACGCAGAAGAAAGAAGAAAATCAGAGAAGAGGAGGAAGAAGAAGAAGGACATAGCAGCTGGAGAAAGAAAGAAAGAGAAGGAGGCAGCTGCAGCAAAGAAAAAAAGAAGAAAGAAGATGACAGGCTGAAGAAGAGAACCAGCTGAAAGAGAAGAAGAGAGAAGAAGGAAAAGCCAAGAAGAGAATTTTTTCTCTCTCTCTCTCTCCTTTGTCTTAATTTTTGTAAAACAATTTTGTGAATTCATATGCTTCTTTAATCATAGTTTGCTCCCTGAGTTAGACCTTGGGAAACTTTTAATTCCGAGTAATAAATTGTAAACTGGTAGTAGCTTTTTGTGATATACTACAACACCTAGAACTTCAAAATACACGAAACCCTAGCTGCGAGCGTACCATGACGTTTCCCCATCCCTCCCCTTACCCTTACCTTCTCCTAACCAGACTTCTGACGAGGTTTTCTCTACTTCCCACACCTCGTGGTCTGAGTCATATCCGGGCTGCTCACCTCCGGCCCACTCCCTTGAAGATAGGATTGCCCTTTCTTTCTCACCAAATTAAGCGGACATGCGACTCCACACTGGGACCTTGAGCCCAAATACTGATCACTGGGGCTCTCCTTTCTTAAATCCATCAATCCGAGATGCCCCTCTTCTTGGCCAATCTGAGGGCCAACTTCTTTCTCCTGCCCTTCTTTCTTCTGATCCGCTTGGGAAACTCTCGTCCTAAGAAATGCCAAATCTTTCGCCATCCACTCCCGAGCTGAAAGCACTGCTTGACATGCTTAAATATGCTTTTTTGGGACCAAATGAAACGCTCCCTGTAATTATTAGTTCAAAATTGACCAGGGAGCAAGAGTACAAGCTAACAAAGGTCCTTATGGAACACAAGGTAGCAATTGGATGGTCCTTATCTGACTTAACTGGCATTAGCCCCTCCTACTGCACTCACCGTATATATACGGAGGAGGCTAGACCTTCCCGCAAGATGCAGCGACGTCTCAACCCTAACATGCGGGAGGTCGTTAAAAAGGAAATCATTAAGTGGCTTGACGCAGGTATAATCTACCCGATTAGCGACAGCCCCTGGGTGAGCCCGATTCATGTCGTGCCCAAAAAGGCAGGACTCACCATCCGTGTCAATGACAGGGGTGAATCCATCCCTACACGCACTCCTACATCTTGGAGAGTGTGTAAATTATAGGAAACTGAATGTTGCAACAAAGAAAGACCATTTTCCGCTACCTTTTATTGACCAAATCCTGGAGCGGTTAGCGGGAAATAAATTTTTCTGTTTCCTGGATGGATTCTCTGGATATAACCAGGTGGCTATTGACCTCCAAGACCAAGAAAAGACCACCTTCACCTGCCCCTTTGGCACCTTCGCATTTAGAAGGATGTCATTCGGACTTTGTAATGCGCCAGCAACTTTCCAGAGATGTATGCTGGCAATATTTCATGATATGGTGGGTGACTTTCTTGAGGTCTTCATGGATGACTTTTCGATCTTCGGACCTTCATTTGATGATTGTCTTGCCAACCTGACTTGCATCCTTCGGAGATGTATTGATGTGAACCTCGTACTTTCTTGGGAGAAAAGTCATTTTATGGTACACAAGGGGATTGTTCTCGATCACATCATCTCCAATAGGGGTATTGAGGTTGACAGAGATAAGCTTAATGTGATTGCTGATTTACCTATGCCTAGCTCTGTCAAGCAAATCTGCTCCTTCTTAAGACATGTCGGTTTCTATAAGAGATTCATCAAAGACTTCTCTGAGATTTCTAGGCCTTTAACTCATCTCCTATCGACCAACGTACCGTTTGATATGGGCCCTGACTGTATGCGAGCATTCACGCAACTACGTGAGGCTGTCACCAAGGCCCCTGTTCTCCAGCCACCTGATTGGTCTCTCGACTTTGAACTCATGTGTGACGCTTTTGACCTTGCAGTCGGAGCCATCCTGGGACAAAGACGCGATAGACACCCCTTCGTGGTGTACTACGCTAGTAAGACGTTGGACGAGGCCCAGCGTAGTTATATGACTATTGAGAAAGAACTACTGGCGGTCATCTTTGGGCTGGAAAAATTATGCTCTTATCTTCTGAGCTCGCATGTTACTGTATTCACTGATCATGCGGCCATTCGTCATCTCATGCATAAAAAGGATGCCAGGCCTAGACTGATACGTTGGATGCTTTTACTCCAAGAATTTGACTTTGAGATCTGCGATACTGGACCCCGACCACATTGGACTTACCCTGCCGATTAATGAGGTTTTTCCCGATGAGCGCCTAGTGGCAATTAATGTGGCAAGTAGACCCTGGTATGCCGACATTGCCAATTACCTTACTTCTGGCTCCCTTCCACGTGGCTAGCCTAAGAACCAGTGCGAGCGTGCATCGCAGAAGTAAAGTATTATTTCTGAGATAATCCACTACTTTTTCGAATACGTGTTGACCAGATCATCTGCCGTTGTATTCCTGATAGCGAATTCCCTAGTGTGTTATCTTTCTGTCACGATCAGGCCTGCGAAGGCCATTTCTCTAGGAGGAAAACTGCAGCCAAGGTGTTGCAGTGCGGTTTCTTTTGGCCCTCCCTTCACCAGGATGCACACAATTATGCTAAACGTTGCACTAGGTGGCAATCGTTAAGGTCAATGTCACGTCATGACATGATGCCCTTGCAACCCATCCTAGCTGTTGAAATCTTTGACATTTGGGGAATTGATTTCATGGGTCCTTTTCCTCCCAACGGCTTTGAGTGCATCATCATTGTTGTTGATTATGTTTCGAAATGGATTGAGGTTATTCCCACGCGCCTTGCTGACCATGTCATATCTACTCGATTTGTCAAAGATCACATTGTTACACGCTTTGGGATCCCTCGAGCAATTATCTCTGATGAAGGAAGTCATTTTACCCATGCTTCTTTTCGGGCACTTCTAAGGAAATATGGAGTCCATCATCATATCGCATCTCCGTATCATCCTCAGACGAACAGCCAGGCTGAGGTGTCGAATCGGCAAATCAACCAAATTCTCCAAAAAATGGTTCAGCCTGATCATAAGGATTGGAAAGCCAAGCTGATTGACGCACTTTGGGCGTATCAGACCTCCTTCAAGGCTCCTCTTGGTATGTTTCCTTATAGAATTGTTTACGGGAAGCCTTGTCATTTGCCCGTTGAGTTGGAGCACCGAACTTATTAGGCGGTTCGCCAATGTAATCTTGACCCAAACCTGTGTGGTCGAGAAAGGAAACTCCAACTCCAGGAACTGGAAGAGCTTCGTCATGAAGCCTATGATTCTACCTTAACTTTCAAACAACGCACTAAGACCTTTCACGACAACCGAATTCGGCAGAAGGAATTTGATACATCTCGGCAAGTTTGGCTTTACAATGCTCGGCTCAAATTCTTTCCAAGGAAATTAAAGTCCAAATGGACTAGTCCCTACGTGGTCTCGAGACCATTTCCCAACGGGGCCGTCGAAATTGAAGACCCCAAATCTGGGCGTAAATTTACGGTCAATGAGCAGCGATTAAAAACTATCTAACTCATGAACCTACCCCTATTGGTGAAACTATTACCCTGCTGGAGGGTAATTGACTTCGTGCCCACTTTCAGTCCAGCAGGGGACGTTAAATTCAACGCTCGTTGGAAGGCATCCCAGCAACAATTCTCCACTTTCGCCTACACATTCCATTTCACTTCATTTCACTTCACACTTCTTCATTTTTCACTTCACCACCCACCATCCACCCACCCGACCACCCTGTTGTATACCTCGCACCTCAGCTCTCGTTACATGACCCTTGGACCTTGCTTTACCCTGCATGCATATGAGGACATAGCAACATTTGGCATGGAGGGGTGGACAGGCATCCATAGGATCTGGGTATCATGCAGCTTCTACATCCATTATACATATCCATCTATAAATATGTACATAGCCTAATTCAAAAAAAAAAAAAAAAGATCTAAAAGCTAAAACAAAAATACAATAAGCGTTTATGGATATTCAATCGCTGGTTTTGAAAACTTTCCAGGCCACAGAAGCTTGATTCGCTTAGGCTTGGCTTAATTTACTTAAGCATTGATAAGATGGATCAGAATCTCTCCTAATTAAGGGCATATTCTTGTACCTGAGTCACCAGTACAAGATTCGTTGGTTTGCCTCTACTTGAGAGCCTAAGTAATCTTGGTTCACACTACACATATCAAGAAAGACTAGGTGAACATAAGATTCAACCCTAGTGTTCATTAAGGAAGGTGGAGTCCTTACCTATGCGTGCAGATAGACTTTTTGTCCTAGCCTTTAGTCTTGTGTTTAGGAGAAACCCTTTCCACCGAAAAAAATACTCACCCACCAAACAAGTGAGCTCTTCCAAATAAAGTTGCAGGAGATATAGTGACACCTGTTTCAAAAAAAAAAGAAAAACTTACGAATAAGTCAGTATATCCTCCAAATGTCTGTAAATTCTTCTCCCTAAAAGTTCTCATGGGACGTTACAAATACCCTGTTCTACCATAAATTCTTTGAGCCACAAAAACAATAAAAGTGGGGTTGAGTTTCTCCATCATCTTTTTGAGGGTTAATCCAAAGACATAAGCTGAAGCTAGGACCAACCTGTACTTAAAAATTTGTGAAACCTTGGGCTTGAGCCTTAATATTCATCTGATCGGTCTTGATCCTTCATTATGCACAAACCACAATCTCTTTGCTCTCGAGTACGGTAAAACCCTCGGAGTCCTGGAAATCGTACTTAAGAATTAAATATCAAGAGTCCTAGTTAGCCGAGAGATGTTCTATATCATGTAAGACTTGAAGTACCAGTAGCCTTCTCTGCAATTGGTTCTCACAATATCCAACGGATAAACACATTCATGTTGCTTCAAAAAAAAAAAATTCAGCTTAAGATCATTTCTAAACACAATACAAAATGTTTTGCAAGGGACTAGCAAAAGATAGGCATTGGGGGTATGATTGCACAGCAAAAATACACTAGTAAATATGTCATCTTGTGTTATTTCCTAGCATTGCCCTTGCATCTTATGTAGCCCTACTTGCATTTGTAAATATACACCTGCATGCATTTATAAAGAGGGGAAGAGAGTGAGAATAAATGGCCATCCAATCCACTTCCATTATTAACATTTTCCTTGAGTGTGGCATTGCAATTTCACCATTTTTCATTTTTTTTATTTATTTTCTTTTTTCTCTTTCTCATTTCATGCGGCTGCAGAGCATGGTGCGTCTCACCTCTCCTTAGCACTCCTCCTGCCAGCAGCATGGGGAGAGGCGTGCTCTCCCTCTATAAAATACCATGCACTCTCCCTTGTTGTAGTAGTCAGCATCCACCTTCATACAGACCAGCCACCACCCTCAGACAACCGCTGGCCAACCTCCTTCCCTCTCCCTCTCCATACATAGTTCCTCTTCTCACAAGTTGAGAAGAGGCACACCGTGTGCAGGAGAAAGCTCCCAGTGGTCTCAGACCACCACTGTGAGTTCTAGCACCGCCTAGCTCCGTCGTGAGCAGGTGGGCGTGGTGGCTTCTTGCTTCATTTTTTTTATTTGCATTTTTCGTTTTGTTGCTGCTCTTCTCCTCCGCCATTAATGCAGAGCTCCAAGCTCTGAAGCACCTGCACCTCCGCGCATCGCCTGCACCTCCATCCGATCACCGTCCGCCCAGGCAGACCATGCGGGACTCTTTCCGCACGTGCAGGCACTCCACAGGGCTGGGAGTGCGCCAAACTTGCTCCAACCGGTCGCCAGACCGCGCGCGCACTGTAGCGCACTGTAGCGCGCGGTCTGCGCGACACTGTAGTCATTGGCAAGTTTCTCACTTAGCCAGTGGCTTTGCGCTCTCTCTCCACGCCGTTACTGCCTCCACCCGGTTACCCTGCGCGTGCCCTTGTGCACTGCGTGACACACCAGCGCCTCACCTGCATGCCCACACAAAGCAAGCGGCCCACACCAGCACTTCTCCAAACGACGCACGACGCCTCCAGACGACTTAACTCATCACCCTCCCAGCTCACAGCCCTTGTGCGCTGCAGCTCTACGTGCAGCCCTTATGCATTGCGCGTGCGTGCTCCCCCCTCTACGCGTAGTGCGATGCTTCTTCAGCGCCTGCACTGTCGATCCTCCTCCAGCACGCACACACACACACTGATACACACACACACCCTGACACTCACACACTTACGCATATACATATATATATATACACACACACTCACATACTCTCACCCGTACATATATTTACATATACATAAATATACATACATATATATATATATATAGTTATAGATATATATATATATATACATATATACTTATATATATCCACTTATCCACATTCCCCTATACACATATTCACCTCACATACACTACCCATATACCCGTGCACTCACCCCTCCACTGCGCATCGTATCGCGGGAATATTCTCACCAGTTGCTGATATTCCCCGATACCCGTGCAAAGCAAGCGCGTCCACCCTCACTTACACACATCCGCTCCACACTCCATGCGGCACTTAGTCTCGTTGGCTGCGTCTTGCTAGACGTTGACCAACTTGACACCGTGCTACATCCCATTAACATTTCCATCTTCACCCCTATCTATATAACATCTATATAACTATACATATTCTATATCTACTATATATACATATATAGATATACTAAGCTAAGTATTTCCTTTCATTATATTATATTTTTGCTTTCAATTTGTCTTTTCTTCCTGCTACTAAAAAGACTAAAAAAAGTATAAAATAGAAAAGATAAATCTTGATTTGCAGGCACGCAGACTCGCGTGTGGCGAGATAGGACTTGTATTTTGGCGTATAGCCAAGGACATATTTGAGGGTATGCCTTAAGAACAAGATTATCGGAAAAAAAAACCTAAAAATCAAGAAAACCAAAAACATAATAAATGCAAGGAAGAGATACGTTTTAGGAAAGGCGTAGAAACTTCGTAAATCTCCTAATCCCCGCCTCCTTGAAATCAACTCTGGGCCTAAAAGTGATCAAGCTAAAATCAAGTAGGCCAGGTTAAAAATTTTGTGAAACTGATGTAGACTTGATTTAGGTTAACTCACTATACTCATTTAGACATTAATATCACCATTTTAATAAAGCCTATTAGAGTACACACCATTAGTCGACCACTAGTCAACGCCTTAGTGAAGACTTCGAGGGTGATTAGGTGACTTAATTAGGGTAATTAACATATAACTATTCCAAGCTATTTAAACATTAAATAATCCAATATTCACCTAATTGGTTGATGCCTGGTTGGTGCCCAGTAAGAAGATGGATGACTGGTTGAGGAGTTCGCTGATTGGCTATAATGGTATTTGATGGTTGATTGCAACATTGGTTAGTGCTTACGTGCTTAAATGGATTCCTTTGTTGGCTTTTAGGTGTGAATTTGGGATGCCTAGGTGTTTCAACTACTATGGACTTGGGGCAGTTTAACAATTAATCTAAGATATTAAAAGATTAACTACCATAAAACTACAACTATCTTACAATTACAAGAGCTTTTGACTTAACATAAAAACAACCTTCAAAGGAACTTCCTGTTGGTGCTAGAACACCACGATCATTTATTTTGATGATAACAAAACACGTGTTATTTAACATTTGCACTTGGAGTCTTAGATTTCAGGTCAATTGCAAATGTAGACGTGTTTAGACGGAATTCGAGCTCGCATCCAGGACGGATTGGAGGAGTTTGACGGAGAATAGAGGGGATTCGCGAGGAGCGATAGATTGAGGATGGAAGGACAAGAAGAATAGGATAGAATTCCATTTTATTCCTTTCATGTACATTTGTCGTTATTTTCTTGCTCTTTATTTCCTTAGAAAATTATGTTAAAGAGCCTCAAAGTACCCTAACAGTAGTCCTAGGAACACCGGCACAACCCTAGGATACTTAGGTTTTCTGTAGAGAACTTAGAAAACCAATATAGGGTTCAAACAGCATTTCCAGACGTCTAATTCCAAAATCAGACGTCTGATAAAGTGTTTTAAGACGTCTAACTGTTGATTCAGACGTCTGATAACATTTAGGATGGACATTGTTAGTTCTGTCTGATGAAATCAAACGTCCAGACCTTAAACCAGACGTCTTAGGAGACGTCTGATGACTTTGCCAGACGTCCAATTAGTGGACCGTTGGCTGGCTTAGCAAACACTCAAGAATGTGACCGTTAGAGCCTTATCAGACGTCCATAGGACTTTCCAGACGTCTGATAATTGACCGTTTTGCCTCGGCTGACCCAAAATCTCTTCTCAGAGATTTTCTAGCCGTTGCAACGTTTGGAAATCCATTCCCACAGAAAAAGTAGGTTTCCAGACGTCCAGACATAGTGCCAGACGTCCAGACATAGTGCTAGACGTCCTATATGTCGTCTGATGGACTTGCACAAGAACCCTGTTTAGATCTGATCCAAGTCAGGAAGGAACCCGCCCAAAATCAAACGTCTGACCTTGAAATCAGACGTCTTAAAGTGAACTTCCAGACGTCTGATGCCAGAATTAAACGTCTGATAAGCCTGTCAGAGCAATGATTGTTCCTGATTTTGGGTTGATTCTCTTGGGCTTTGCACCCAACGGCTATGGAACCTTTCCTAAGCCTTCCAAAGCCTTCCTAAGGCCTCTATAAATAGAGGGGAACCTTTGCAACACCAAAAGACACCAAGATACACAAGAAACACTTTGTAATACACTTTCCACTCTCTTGTATCCTAGCTAACTCTTGCTCTCCAAGCTCAAGCTCCATTCTCTTGAGAGCATCAAGCTGTTGCGCACCCGCTCTCCCGCCGTTGTTCACGAGAGCGACGTTATGCCATCGCGTGGCACACGCATCCGCGTCGTCGACGCACTCCTTTCAAAGGGAAGCATCCTATTTCCTATAGAAGCTTAGGTTAAATATTACTTTGTTGGCTCTATAGGATTACTTGTTTTATCTTTGTTATTTGGTTGGGTATTCGCTTTGCGAATTCCCGTCTCCTTCGTGAGACAAAATCCTTTTCGTGAAGAGAAGGGGTTGAGGTACGCTACCCTCGTCTAAGTAGCGTGGTTGTAATTGAGGTTGAATCACCCTCGTTTTAAAGTGATTCGGTTTAGTGGATATTGATCAACTTGGTTGATCGGAAAATCCTAACTCGAGAGGGTTAGGTGGTGGTTTTCACCCGGTTTGGGTTTCCACCTAAAAATACTTTGTGTATTTTGTGTGATTGCATCTTGTGAGATTGTTTATATTTCAATTCCGCATTTTTTACGTTACGCTAATCTCACCCCCTCCTAGTAGGAAACTTCACTTCCAAGAGAGCT
Source organism: Thalassia testudinum (assembly GCA_037157565.1). Classification (NCBI taxonomy): domain Eukaryota; kingdom Viridiplantae; phylum Streptophyta; class Magnoliopsida; order Alismatales; family Hydrocharitaceae; genus Thalassia; species Thalassia testudinum. The sequence continues at coordinate 45,559,972 of JAZHRO010000030.1, forward strand.
TCTTCATCCTTCATTTGTTGATGAGAGGACATTTTAAAGTAATCTCCTATTTCTCATTACTTGATTTTGTGAATACATTAAAATTCCTGCGCATTCACTTAACAACTCGCAATATCCAGATTAAATATCTAGTGTAAAGCATTAAAACTAATATTGGAGAATATCTAAGTTCCAATGAGATAACACTAAGCAATTTGCATGCCCATGAATGACTGAATTGTTTAAATGATTAATAAAATTTAGTTAGAAAAAAATAACAATGATTTTTGGGTTGGCAAGGTATCTTCTAAGGTTCTTGCAATTATTAGGAAAATATTTACTAAGAAATTTTACATAGATACCATTAGAAATATTATACATTACACACTTGACCCCGCATTCCTAGGTTTTAATGAAATCCCATATTCTATATTACTGCAAGAAAAAAAGGAAGGATACAGATATATTGGGGGTTCACCCACCGTCGACAAACCAGGTACTTTCATGACCTGATTTCGACAACTAAACCACCATACCGTGCAATTTCCGTAGTCAACTCCCCCCCAAACACAACCCACTCCCACCATCATTCAATGCAGTGACAGACCGAGCATTCTTTTTTTTTTAAGGGAATAAACAATTCATTTAAAAGAGAAGGGGGAAGTTACGTCGTGTAGAAATGAAGGAAAGCCAAAACATAGAAAAATAAAATAAAAAATAAAAGAAAAAGAAAAAGAAGTGTCTCAAGATCGGGAACCGATAGAACTCTAGAAGGAAAGCAACCCTACGTTCGTTGATACGGTAAAGTGCTAACGAGATAAATTCTTGAAGACTGCACTAACGAGAAAATCGAATAAATCGATCATTAACTCGCGTCAGAAATCTTGACCATAATAATCACATGGTCACACGTGGTTCCTAACAAAACAAAACTATACTAAAAAATAAGAAAAAAAGACCTAACATCACCAACAAATGAAACCGACCACTGCAACAACTGCCTGCAATACTCATCACGACCGTCGAGCACCGTCACCGTCGTCGACCGACCACCTGAGCCCACCAAGTGGAAGACGTCGAGGCCGTATGACTGCCAAGTGCGACCTCCGTCGCATCTCAGCAAAACGTCATTAATAGTATCGAATAAGTTTTTTCAATGTATTCAAGGGAAGTATTATCGACACATTTGTCTCTCAAACGATTGGCCTTACAATATGCATAACAAACAATGCCTTTCAACTCCTGGAAGTAAGGTTAAGAGCTATATACAAGGAGTCGCAACAAGGATTAGAGTAGGATCATTAGGGAGCTAGATCGATGGTGAAATGGTGGAGCCACATCGAACTAGAAGAAGCACTCTATTATTGGCATAGGGAAATTAAAGAGTCCAAGCGATTGTACGGAGAGAGAGGGTTGGAATTGGAATGGCAAAGTCGATAATTTTGAAAATTATTTTTTGATTTAAAAAGATAATCAATGGCATTTACTCTAGAGAAGGTTGCCATTCCAACTTAGATCAAAAACATTGATTGAATCAAATGTTTTCTTGATGCGCCATTGGATTCTCTAAATCATTTAGATTTTCGAATTAACACACATCGGATTTATTCAATCTAACTAGGTATGTGACCATATTCATATAAGGAACCCAAGTCATTTATTGGAAATTAATGTAATTTTTTATTTAGATGAAAATGTAATCATATTACAGTTTTTGAAATGCTTGTCCAGGGCACAGAAAAACCCACATAAATACCAAGTATAAAGCATCAAAAGTAATATTGAAGAATATCTAAGTTCCATTGCAATAACAATCTTCCTCTTTTTGATGATTTACAAAACCTAGTTAATCTAGGTTTACTCTCCCTTAATCCAAGCATTATTTCACTTTAATTTTTTTTCTTTTGATCAATTACTTAGTTCTTTCCTAATGGTTCTCCCCATTTTTGTAAGGCATCAAAAAGATATGGATAGATATCACACATGTAATATAACTAAGCAGAAAATAGATAATGGACAGTAATGGAAAATAGAACATAAATCCCCAAAGGTACTACATGGTACAGCGGAAAAGTAACGTTTACTAACATAGCCATCACACTAAAGTAGAGAGATGCATAACAAAACATACACTAACATACTAAATACTCACTAACAGCAAAAAGGGGCCTCTAAAACAGCAGATAGGGATGAAGAGGGTTTTATTAAGCATTGATACAAGAATATTCAAAGGAATCTCCAAGCTATGGATATCAACAAAACATAACTATTCAAAATATGCGGTTCCAACAAGATTCTATGTAGAAATAAAAAGCAAATGCTAATCTACTAAAATAGAGGGCATGGCAGTCCCTCAATCCATAAGCACGTTCCCAAAAGCTAAAAGAGTATGGGGAGATATCTCCTTAATACAAACCAACCTAAAAAGGAAACAACAAAAAGAATAACAAACACACAGTGGATGATTAGATACAACAAGAGCTTGAATCTCGAAGATCCTCCTAGTCATGGTGCCTCCTTTGATCATGATCAATCTTTAGATTGTCGATGGGATGTCTGAGCTCGCCCACGACTTGGTAGACGTTGTAGTGAAAGAGGAAGAAGTTGTGATGCATCCCGTCCTACTGATTGAGAATGACCTAGATCTTGTTTGCAAGACCTTCATTTGAGCTATCCTGACCCCATTAGGTGTCAAAATAGGATGGACTGTCAGATATAAGCAAAGGGATACTAAGAGGAATTAGTGGAGGAGGAGGTGGAGCTTGGCCTTGAGGTGGCCCTTGGTCTTGGGCTTGGGGTTCTTCACTAAGGTTAATTTTCATTTTCAAAAAGGTGGTGAAGTGTTACAACCCAATCCCAGCTCCCTACAAAACCCGAGAATGACCCCCCTCGACTAGATCCCAAGACCCAGTTATCTAACGAGAAATAACCAAATGCACAAACCATTCCACAATCACATATATAATATAACTAAGCAGAAAATAGATAATGGACAGTAATGGAAAATAGAAAATAAATCTCCAAAGGTACTACATGGTACAGCGAAAAAGTAGCGTTTACTAACATAGCCATCACACTAAAGTAGAGAGATGCATAACAAAACATACACTAACATACTAAATACTCACTAACAGCAAAAAGGGGCCCCTGAAATGGAAAAAGAGAAAGGACTACGGTTGGACTCGACTGAGCCTAGAGCCCTCTGCAGCCGGTGGTGCTGGCTGCTCAACTCCATGACCTGAACAGGTTATATATATATATCTGTGGTTAGCTAACATTGAGTAGAGTGGTGTATATGTATATTAAATGCATTTAAACATGAAAGAAAAGCAGCAACTAAATCATACATTCTTTCCAGTTATTTATTATCCTCTGTTTTCGTTTATAACATCTGTGTTCCAAATTCGATTATTCTAGTAAGGGTCCACTACATTTCTTAATCCACTTGTTCTCTAAAGGAACGATCTTGATGCAGTTTTCCTGCGGTGCATGATGTACACGTGGGACTCTCCTGGCTGGGAGAGCACCCTGTGGTAGGCATACACTCGATCTACCACCCTAGGGTCATGGTCGTGATATAGCGGTGACTACGGCACGCGAGATAAATGCGCAGGTAGCTACCCCGCATTGGCACGCGGTCAGTCTTTTCCTCTAATGGGTACGCCCAAACATATAGCATAGAATAGAACAGGAGCATCACCCCTCAACAGTTTGTGTACCCTCACCCGACTATTCCGGTTTGCCTAGTGGGCCTAACAAGAGTCGATGTAGGGTGGCCAGTCCTAACCCCGGGTCCCAACCCAAGGGGCGGCTAGCTCCTCCCTACACTAAAGTGACAGTAGCTCTCCTAACAGGAGTCGGTGTAGGGTGGCCATTCCTAACCCCAGGTCCCAACCCAAGGGGTGGCTAGATCCTCCTTACACTAAAGTGACAGTAGCTCTCTTCGGTACCACATACACGAGGGCTAGCTCACTTTCCATGCCCAAGTCTGAACAGCCAACCAACGCTCCCGTAGGCAACATATTTCATCATACATCAGATATTTGTTTCAGTATACTTGAGTTCCTTTCCTAGTTCCCTATAGGGTTCATGCATAGTACTCATCTTATTTCATTTCATCGTATGCATCCCTATCACATACTGATTTCTAATTCGTACAACAAGTATCTCGTAAATAACAGGATAAACCATCATCAACAAGATAAGTGATCATCTCATCATTTAGTTACTCCAGTTATCACAGTATGAAATTTAACAACATGGATTTTTAGGTTTTATAACATGCGAGGTTCATGCACTGAATATAAACCATTCACATTCTCAATCCTAAGGTTCATCTCATAACCTAGGTTTCAAGCAGATATTTCTAATTTATTATGCACTTTACTAATTCAGGCCATAGAAGTAGAGAGGACCACTCTACTAGAGTATACGGGTGGTATAGGGGCTCGAATGGTGGATCCGAACATCTCGCGGGTCTTGTATACACTACAGACTGGAGACCTATATTGTTGATCAACCATGTCAAACGAGCTCAAAATAGTATAGATACTACCCTAACACGTGGAGATTTCCGAAAGAAAACCAACGATACTTTGTTTGCAAAAAATTGACTCCTTTTGGGTCCTAAACCGGCCCAAAAACACGCATCCTAACCAAAATCAGATGTCTGGGACTCCCAGATGTCTTAAATGAATGCAGTAGCTCACCTTGCTCTCCTGCATCTGTACCCGTCATATATTACCCTGCACAGCTGTCTGAGGGGGTCTCCAAACGTCTGACACTGCTCCCGGTCGTCTGGGAGGACAGTCAAACGTCTGACACAGCCTCCAAACATCTTAAAGTGACTCGAATGTCGTGCCATGCGCCTTTCCAACTCCCTCGTACCTACGCATGCACGCACAGTGAAAATGTGACACCTTAATACAACCGTACACACATGAAGGCTCGTGCAGGGTACGTACCTTAGCACTCTACGTGCTATCGAATGACCGGAGCTCTCTCTGGACATCCGACGACCCCTCCAGATGTTTGATAAGGGTTGCAGACGTCTGATGATACGGAAATATCCGCGCACAAAGCTTCCTCACGATCTCTTCTCCCCTCGTGGAGCTGCAGCAGCTACCACAACAGCTTCAAGAGGCTTCAAGGCCCTCCTTCACGAGCTCCTCCTCCTCTCCCAGATCCCCTTGTTGCCCCCTTCTCCCCCCACCCCACGCATGCTCCTCTGGCTCCCCTCCTCTCCTCCTCCACGCACAGTTGCAAGGGGAAGGGAAGGAGGTGGACAGGGATGGTAGATCAAATGGAGGGGTGCCCTCCATGCTCCTCCTGCTTCCTTCCTCTCCTCCTCTCGGTCCTAAGGTGGAAGAGGAGATGGGAGGGGTGACGACTGTGCAACCTGAGGGTTGGAGGTGGTGGTATGGTGGCATTGGGGGTGGAGAGGGTGGAGGGGTGAAAGATGAAGAGCATTTTATAAGGAGGGTTAGGGTTTAAGGGTGTGTGCATGCGTGGGTGGAGGGGATGTGAGGGGCATTTTGCAAGGTTGACCTTGCAAAAGCTTTCTATTCCTGTAGAGCCCACAGAGTAAATCCTAGGGGATTTAAAATTGCATTAACACCCCTTAAATTTTGGAAAATTCCCGAATGACCCTTAGGAAGGGTCATTTCATGAAGTTAAAAGGTTTAGGATATTTTGAAGTAGTTTCGGTGGCAAGGGGAACTTTCTGAAGATATGACATCAATTAACTTCAATGTCCTTAAGAATGGGAAAGCCAATGGCAAAAACCTTACAAGAAATGTAATCAAATCCACCAACTTTGTTAAAGAAACTCCACTAAAGGCCATGACAAAGGATTTTGGCAAGGGGAGTGACATCTTTTGCATTAACTTGGGTAATGCTAGTATGATATTCATTTGGAAAAGGGCTTTATTAATCTCATCAATAAAGGATTTGCTTTAATTTTATTGCACAATTCAACCCCCTTCTTGTGCCACTAACACTTATAACGGGGTTGGTCGACCAAAATTATGTTTTGGTCGGTGGGCTAGAATGGTGTCAAAAGGGTCAAACATGTGCTTATTGTTGTTCAATTAGCAGTTGTCCAATACTGTAGTAGTTGGTTGACCACTTGTCGTTTGGCTACATAGGGCTCTCAAGTCTGGAATCTCTGGACTTGAGTACTTTAGGCCATTGGGCATTGGTTTTACAATATCAAGCGGCTTGCTTGTGAAGGGCTAGTAGACCACTAGTCTATGCCTTAGTGAAGACTTCAAGGGTGATTAGGTGACTTAATTAGGGTAATTAATGTATAACTATTCCAAGCTTTTTAAATGTTAAATAATCCAATATTCACCTAATTGGTTGATGCCTGGTTGGCACCCAATAAGAAAATGGATGACTAGTTGAGGAGTTGGCCGACTGGCTGTAATGGTATTTGATGACTGATTGCAACATTGGTTAACGCTTATGTGCTTAAATGGATTCCTTTGTTGGCTTTTAGGTGTGAATTTGGGATGACCACTAGGGACTTAGAACATTAAATTTTAGGGCACTTTAACAATTAATCGAAGACATTAAAAGATTAACTACCATAAAACTACAACTATCTTACAATTACAAGAGCTTTTGACTTAAAATAAAAATAGCCTTCAAAGGGACTTCCAAGAGAGCTTCTTCATCCTTCATCTATAAGCTAGTTTGTTGATGAGAGGACATTTTAAATTGATCTCTTATTGCTCATTACTTGGTTTTGTGAATACATCAAAATTCCTACACATTCACTTAACAACTCGCAATATTCAGATTAAATATCAAGTGTAAAGCATTAAAACTAATATCGGAGAATATCTAAGTTCCAATGCGATAACACTAAGCAATTTGCATGCCCATGAATGATTGAATTGTTAGATGATTATTAAAATTTAGTTAGAAAAAGAAAACAATGATTTTTGGGTTGGCAAGGTATGTTCTAAGGTTCTTGCAATTATTAGAAAAATATTTATTAAAAAATTTTTACATAAATATCATTAAAAATATTAACCATTACACTCTTGCCACGGTATTCCTAATTTTTAATGAAATCCCATATTCTATATTACTACCAAAAAAAAAAGAAGGATACAGAAATATTGGGGGTTCACCCACCGTCGACAAATCAGATACCTTCGTGACCTGATTTCAACAACTGTACCACCGTACCGTCCAATCTCCGTAGTCAACTCCTTCCCCCAAACACAACCCATTCCCACCACCATTCAATGCAGTGACAGACTGAGCATTTTTTATTTATTTATTTTTTTTAGGAAATAAACAATCCATTTAAAAGAGGAGAATATGATACACAGAGATTCACTTCACATGAAAAGGAAGAGAGAAAGAAATCTAACACACTTCAAAAGGAAAAAGTTACATCTCATTGAAATAAAGGAAGGTTAAAATATAGAAAATCAAGATAAAAAATAAAAGAAAAATAAAAATAAGTGTTCGGAGATCTAGAATCAATCAAACTTTAGAAGGAGAATAATCCTACATTCGCTGATACGGTAAAGCACCAACGAGATAAATTCTTGAAGATCGTAGTAATAAGAAAATCGAATAAATCAATCATTAACTCACGTTAGAGATCTCGACCGTAATAGGTACGGGGTCATACATGGTCCCTAACAAAACAAAATTACACTAAAAAACAAGAAAAAGAAGACCTAACACCTCCAACAAATGAAACCGACCATCGCAACAACCGCCTGCAATACTCATCGCGATGATCGAGCACAGTCACCGTCGCCGACCGACCGCCTAAGCCCACCAAGAGGAAGACGTCGAGGTCGTATGATCGCCAAGTGTGACCTCCATCGCATCTCAGCAAAACGTCGTGGTCGCACGACCGCTGAGCACACCTCCATCTGTCGACTCAACGATCGCCACCAACGACCTTGCAACCTCGAAACTCCGCCACCAAAGAGCTTTCTTAGATTAGAGGTGCACATGAACTAAGTTCATGGCTTCTTTTTTTTTTTGGTGCGCATTTCAATGTTAAAATTACTTTTAAAAGAACAAATTCTATAACCAAAATACCCACATGATACTTATCAACACAGGAAACCGTTGCCAACCGGAAATTTACGATCATATGTGAGACAAATAATGAGTAGTTATTTTTTCACGTAAATCAAACGATTGAAAATTTTCACACCGTCATTTACAATTGGCCTCGCCGTCTGGAATTTCAAAGTACTTCACGAAGGATTTCATCGTTAATAGTATCAAATAGATTTCTTTCAACATAAGCGGGCGAAGTATCATCCACACATTCATCTCCCATTCGATTGGCAATCGAGTCTATGTGATCGGGACAGGGAAATTAAAGAGTGCAAGCGATTGGACGGAGGGAGAGGAGTTGGAATTGCGATGGCAAAGTCGTGCTCATAGAGTTTTTTTTCCATGAACTTAAAGGGAGAATTTTTCATGCTTAGAAGTAAGTCCCGCCTTTCAGATAAAGACAAAGAGAGGAAGTACGCTTTCCGTATACACTCCTACGTACGTTTGCGAAGCCAACGCCTTAAGCTTGATGACGCCACGTGCCCACCAAGTGGAATTGTAGGTCCGCTCCCCAATTCAATGCACCGTTGCTCGTCGACCACCTTCCCCGACACACCTCCACCTCAACTCCAGCTGACCTTCCGGAACACCACACGCTATTCCCTCCTTCCCCGAGAAGTAAAAAAAAAAGAGAAGAGGAAAAAGAAAAAGAAAGAAAAAGGAATAACGAGTAACGACAAGTTGACAACAAAGAAGAATTCCCCCGCGAGGGCGACCTCACCCTCTCCACCGTTGCTTCACATACTCACCTATAAATACACCCCCCCCCGACGGTCCTTACCTCCTACCCCACGGCATAAACTCAAACGCCTCTCTCGGTCTCAGACCTCTCCCCTAATACTTCGCCCGATGGCTGACGTCAGCACCTGCCCGAGCTTCCGTACCATCATCGTCGGAGAGGATCCGAACGTCCATCCGCAAACGGACGTCTCCGATCCCTCCGTCGACTTAGAGTTCTTCGCCACTCCACCGGCTTCCGCTTCCACCATCTACCCCGTCTTCGGTCGGGACAGGTGGCCGGTGGACTTGGACTCGGAGGAGGAGGAGGAGCCGACGGAGGGGAGCTACTGCCGGTGGGCGGAGCCGCCGAAGAAGTCGCCGGAGCCGATGAGGAAGAGCTGGTCGACGGGGACCACCGGCGAAGGGAGGCCGTTGTCGGCGTGCGGGTGGGGTCTGGTGTTCGGGCGGAGCCGAAGCGCGGGGAAGGAGAGGTTGGGGGGGTTACTGCGTGCCCCATCGAAGAAGAAGAAGGGGGAAGGAGAGGAGACGGAGGTGGCGGCGGCCTATAGGAGGTTCTACGGAGGGGGAAGCGAGGGGGGGAGGAGGAGGAGGAGCTCCTTCGAAGCGGAGGCCTACAGGAAGGAGTCCGTGGGGTTCCTCCCGGGCCTCAAGGGCATCGGAAGAAGCTTCCGTGGTTTCTAAGAAAACTGGCAAGCCCCCGTTTTTTTTCTTCCTTCTCTTTGGTTTTGGCCCTCTTGGGATAATTTAGAAAGAAGAGAGGGACTTGATGGTGAGGGAGGGATTTTTTTATTGATCGTATGTTCCTCTGATGTAACGGAGGATGCGGAAATTTTTCTTTTCTTCCCTCCATTTCTTTTTAAAAAATATTTCGCTGATAGGGTGAGATGGGATTAATGTAATTTGGTGGAATATTTCCTGCAATTTTTCTCGCGATTTTGTCTTCCGGAGTTAGGTTCGAGGACGTTGCGTTGAGCTATAGGTGGCGTCGTCCAGCTGTTGGATCCAGGTGGGTCTCGCAAGTGGGTAACTCGACATGCGAGTTGACGGTGGCGCGGATGGGTCGTTTGTTTCGTGGCTTGTGGACACTTGCTCGGTTTGTTTGCCGGATTAAGAGGAGTTATATTGGATTAAATAGTTAATCTATCATTTAATTAATTTTATCTATACTTAACTTAAATTAAATTTTATTAATTTGAGATAAAATTATTTTATTTTTTTATGTAAAATAATTTTAATTTATTAAAATATTTAAATATATTAATTAATTTATTTTATCTTTTTATCGATTTCATAAACTTATTTCCTTTATTAAAGGATATTGATAAAGGTATGTGAATTTATACAAGGATTTGCACACAGGTTTATACATCCACTTTCATATCCCTGTGTGTGTAACGTTTACATTTTTTTCAAATAGGATCGGAAAATTTTTTAGGGAGCCCTTACGGATAAGAGCATATGAAAAATTCGACCATGCATGTTATATTTACACCTTTTCCTTGATAACAAAAATAAATTAGTGAAATAAGAACGGTAAGTTTTGGTATTTGAATATTTAAGCAGTCGAAAGTTATTTTACAGATCAAATAATTTTATGTTAAATAAAATTTTCTAAACTCAACACAAGTAACAAATAAATTAAGTGGTGAACAGACCTAAGGGATGCTTAATCAATACCAACCATCCAACGAAATTCCCGATTTAATTGGCCCAATGCGGAACTTAACTACCCCCATCCCACGTTCCAAACACAACCGTGGGGAACTTGCCCTTCATCTACTCCCATGTGAAATCTGCCTTAGTTTTTAGTGCCAGTCTCCATCGTGCTGTCTGTTTGGGTAGGCACTTGCTGTGGGATGCTTTTGACTGGAAGTGGGACAGATTCTGAGGCTGGACTTTTCAATGTCTTGCATTGCAATTTGATTAGTTGCAGAATGCATGGCTGTAAATGTGAATTACAATCAGAGCCGTTCATATCTTGGTCGAATGACCGTTGGGTAAACTGATTGATCTTCGGATTTGGGGCTAATTTCCTTTGGTATGTAAAAAATTGATGTTAAAAAAATGTAAAATTAGTGTTGTTGTTTTTTTTTTTTTTTTTGCACTCATAAGGTGATGTTAACGTTAGTGTTTGTTTACTTGAAATGATTTTAAGTCATGGAATTAATTCCGGTGGTGTTCAACTTGAACCGGTGTTAATATCAATTTCTAAAGAAAGGAGATTTAAGTGTGGGGAAGTGTGAAGTTGACTCTCATTTTACTACCGTCTCTCGGAATTAGTGTTAGCAAAAATAAGTGTTAACTTTTCAAATTAGATGTTAAGATTATGCGAGTTAACCTCTCAAGTAAGTAGAGGCTAACACCTCAACTAAACAAACCTTAAGTGGTGGCTGGTTATTGAGATTAAGAAAGTGGAATAAAGGATTTATGGAAACTTAGAATAAACAGGAATCAAAAGATTTTGGACTTTAGATTACTTTAGGCCTCATTTGGTAAAGGTTTAAAGTTTAAAATTAGGTAAACTTTAGGAAATTGTATGGTTTGAGAGTTGCGGGTTAGTGGGAGGTATATGGGATGGTTGAGTTGATATATTTATATTGATTTTTATTTTATTTATATTGGGAGTAAGTTAGTAGGGGTAAATGTGATGGGTGAGTGAATATGTAGTAATTAATTTTTATTTTTATTTATATTGGAAATAATAGGTTAATGAAGATAGATGTGATAGGTAAGTTAGCATGGTATAAGGAATAGTGGAAATGTGATTTCCACTCATACATGATACTATTCCACGATAAGAGACGGTAAGTATAAAATGTTTGCTGCTATTGATGTGATGTTTTAGGTATTTGTTTAATATTAAGATATGTATGTATTTTGATTGATGTGATGTTATAAATATATTTTAATTGATATATTACACTGGAGTAAAAATATTTTAATATATATTAATATTAATATGATGTAATAAGATGATATATGAAGATATTAATTGAGGTGATCTATTCACATCCCATCTCTTATTTTGCATGCAAATAAGGCCTTACTGTAGCAATTAGCTTTCATACATAAGATAATACCCCCACTTTAATACTACACCAAACAAGTTAAGAAATAAAGCAAGAAATGAGAAATTATTGTGAGTAGTAAACTCAATCCACCCCTAATGTAAAATTGATTTATTAGGCTCCATTTAGATATTAGGTATGCTGGTGAGATAACTGAGGTATCATAGGTGATATGAATAGTACAAGTAAATAATAATGGGAATAGTAAGGTTTTTCAGATGTGCATCATGTCTTTTTGCTATTCCAATCAATGTCTAAGAGTGTCATTAATAGTCATGTTTTTTCAACCGTTTCAATTTGTCCAAATCATCAGAAAATCACAGGTGATATTTGTCCAAATAACCAGTGATTTTTTCCTAAATCACCAATGATTTCCCCAAATATAGGAATGGAGTGCCTTTTAATACAACACCAAATCACCGATGATTTTCCACAAATCACTGGTGATTTTTTCCCAAACCACCGATGATTTTTTCCTAAATCACCATTGATTTATGCAAAAATATAGGAATAACGTACTTTTTTATATTTGATGGTGAGCCATCAATTATGTTGTTGATGCTATCACATGTGATAGACATTACACATTAAATGGAGGTTCAATAATTCATACATCATCATCTTCAACTTATCTATCGACATGGGGTAAATTCTACCCAACATCCAAACATAACCTTAAGGATTTGAGGGCCTAAAGTCAAAATTTGTTGATACCAAAATTAAGTCTACCAAATACAGAATAAATGATCTTACTTGGAGTACCGAACACCACCTTAGGGCAAAGTTCAAATAAAAAAGACTCTACGTCGTCTATCCATGTGTGTCCCTAAGTAAAACATAGGTTGTTTGATCTTATATTTGAAATAGGCATAAAATCATTGATATATCAGCCTCTACTCTCAAGCACCAAAAGCAAAAAGGTCATGAACATGTGCTGAAAGAGACAAATTGGGCCCATCTAGTTGTCATCTAGAGACTAATTAGACAACCACCCTCTAGGTAGTTGTGATGTTAGACAACCAACTTATGATCCTAAATGATAGAGATTTTCTTACACAAATATCTACTTAAACATTTGATATTACACTGGCAATTATCGTATTCGCATAGCTAAGGTGCCTGTGCAAAGTTATTTTCTCTTGCAAGTACACCCTTCACTAGGGTGGAGCATTGGGTCAAACTTGGCTCAACCCAATCTAAATTCGAGAAAGTCCATATTTTTTTTAGGCTATGGGTTGGGTTCAAGGTTCAAAATTTTTACAAAATCAAGGCCAGGACCTGGCTCAAGACCCACGATTTCAATTTTCGAATCGAATTTTCGAGTTGGACTCAAAAAAGTCCGTTAAGGTCCATAAATTTTATTTGGGTTATTTTTTTATTTTTAATTAAGACCTACTAATCAAATAAAGTAGGCTTGAAAATATCATTATTATTTTCCTAAAAAATGATAGGCTTTGATATATGACGAAATTAATTACTTGAAATCAGTACTTTCATCTCCTAACTAGTAATTTAAATTTATGTTACTTTATTGTAAATATTATTCAACATAAGTTGCATTACACAAAGTTACCATACAATACAAGTTACAAAACAATGTCGTCATCGAAGATGATTCATCGGTGAGATTCGTTGGAGGTGAAGAGACTCAGCAAGACTCGTCAATGGATGCCTGAGATGGCGAGGGTGTGAGGCAGCTTGATACCTTAATGGAGTAACCACAGGCACAGCCGCATGGGGGGAGGTGATTCTGATTCTATGTGCGGGATTGAAGGGGACTAGGGAAGGTGATGGTTGGAATTTCTTTTTTACATTTTAGTTAAAGGGGAAAAAAAAGGTTAGGAACTTAGGTGGGGCGAGTCGAATCCAATGGAACTTTTTTAATTTTTTCAAATTCAAGTCAGGTTGGGCTTAAACCCAAGTTTTTTAGAAAATTAAAGTCCGAACTCAATCCAAATAATATTCAAACTTAGATCGGATCGAACATTTTCAGGTCAAATTTGAGCCGAAATCAAATTGACCCGACCAAATACTCCACCCTACTCTTCACTATCTAAACCTTGTTGTTGGGGATATGAATTAAATTCCAACTCTAGTTGGCTTGCTAATTAATTAATGCACGTTAATCACCGGAGTTGTTTTGTGTTTACGATCATCCAATTTCCAAGTACGTTCACCCTTTTCCTATTTTCTTGGCAAGAAGTGGGTAAGGAACGTTGCCCGCATTCCGAGGAAAGAAGTAGCGGTCCCTTCTCTTCTGTGGTGCATGGGATAATTAAGGATCGATTTTCTTCTTGTTTATCACGATTTCTACCATTTTCTTGGAGAGTTCACCGTCACATTTTTTTTTTTGTCAAAAAATTAAAAGAAATGTGCGGTGCAATGTATTGTAATGTATCGATGAGAATGAAAGTTTTTATCGATGTATTTTAATTTTTATTAATAGAAATAACTTTTTATTAATAAAAAATTATTTTTCAAGTGAAATTATTTCATATAAGTGAAAAATCACATTCCAAGTTGAAAATTTATTTTCAACCAATGAAAAGATAAACACAATAATACATTTTTATTTTCAATCGGTGTGTTCATGTTGAAAATCATTTTAAACCGTTGTGTTTTTTATCTGCTTGATTTTTAACCGATTTTCAACCATTGTGTTTTTTATTTTCTTCATTTTCAATTTGTTGATTTTCCTTTCCAACCAGTGGAAAATAAGTTTTCACTTAAAAAGTGAAAAGTAATTTAACTTATAAGTTTGATTTAGGATTTGGGGTTTAGGGTTTAGGTTTAAGGTTTAGATTTATGGAAAGTGATTCTTCACCTATGTAAGGTGATTTTTTACTTGGAAAGTGATTTTGTATCTTAAGGTTTAAGGCTCCTAGAATAGGGATGAGAGGACGACTAGTAAAAGCTCCATGAGTGGGGGATGAGAAGGTGGAAATAATTATTTTTAGAACTCTAGTGAAGCATCCTAGGCTTGGAACTCACCCAAGAGGATTCTTGAGTTCGAGAGAAGAAAATGAAGGGATCACGCTGTGACGATGCCCTGCCTCCATCTTTCAAGCACCTTCTATGCAACTCGTCCTCTAAGTAACTATCGAGGAGGATAACTTCTCTTCCTCTCTCTTTACTACTTTCTAGTTTAGATTTCAATTTCCCTCAGTAGTTCTATAGCAAATAGTTTGTAATAAACATATGATTAGATTTATAGAAATAATTTAGTTCTCACTCTATTTTTTTTGTAAAATAGAATAGTTTTCTTGGTTAGTAGATTAGCCAACTTAGTTAATATTCCTTCACTTTCCCACTTTGATTTTGTACGAGTAGATTACTTACTCTAGAATTATTCATCTATTATTCTACTTAAGAAAAAAAAACCAAAAAAATTATATTGCCACAAAACCTCCAAAAGAAATCAAATCAATGCAGATTTCCCTCGTAATTAAACGTTGACTCGTGTTTAACCTAGGATTCACCTAAGTTTCAGTAAAATTATTTGGTCTTGGTTTCATTCTGTGACTGCAACAACTTGGGTTCTTCTTTCCGAAAATCCTAACTAAATTCACATGAATTTTCCGACAATCATTCCTAAGGTAGAAAATCACTTTGCATAAGTAAAAAATCACTTGGTAAAAATCAATTGAAAGACACCAGCTGAATATCACTTAATTGGGTAAGAATACATGATGTAAAATATATTACAACGCACGTTGCCCTACCTGTATCCTTTTTTTTTCCACATGAAAATTAAGCATGTTAGGTTAATTTCATCAAAGAGAAGTTCAAAACATATTTAAAGAGAGATCATAGATCTTTTAAAAGTAAAATAAAAGATGCAGATATAAAAATGTAAAAGAAAATACGTTTTGTAGTGCAAAAAGTTGAGAGCAACGAATGAAAATAAATTTAAAAGTAGAGATCATGTTACATGTCTTCTCGTAAAAAATTAATGCAATTATTATCATATAGTAGGATCTAACACCGTTCAAAAAAGTCATCACTACTTTTAAACAAAAATGGATGCATGTTGCATTTTACGCATATGCAAAATCATCAAAATCATTTTCAAAATTATTTTATGTTAGTGCAAAATCACTTCAGAATCATTTTACATTACACAAGTATAAAATCACTACAAAATCATTCAAAAAATTTTATATCGACATAAAATCATTTTACACTGATTCAAAATAAAAAATCACCTTATGTCTAGTACAAAGTGGCGATGACTTTTTAAGTGGGATGAGCTCCATCACCTAAGGTTAGTTTACTTGAAAGATTAGAAAAGTAGTGTTAAATCATATAAAAATGATGTTAACCTAGAATTGTGTTTAAGAAAAAAGTAAACAAACATACGTTGCAAAACGTTTTACAACGTAAAAAGTAAGAGTGATGGTTTCAACCGGTATATTTTAGTTTTCCATCGGTGGAAACCACTTTTCATATATGAAAAATTAGTTAACATATGTGAAAAATCATATTCCAAGTGAAAAACCATTTAAGTAGTGGTGTTAGGTATATAAAACATGAGGGATATTAAAGACACAAGTGATGTACGATTTTAACATGATTTAGCTAACACTGATTTAAACTGATATTAGACAAACTCGTGTTAAAGTAGTTAAATCTAGATTAATAAATAAGAAATAAAATAGTCAGGTAAATAAAGATTAACCCTGTTTTTGAGATGTTAACTCTCACCAAAACTACGCCTAACAGAATTTACATTATTTTTTAAATTTTTTTATGTCAAATAATAATTGTACTGTGGGGATTACGTCCTCCACGTCCACGCGTTGTACATTTTGATAATCAAATAAGAAGCCTCATATTAAGGTGGTTACCCTCCCGGACCAAATTCTCTACGGAAAAGGTGAGGATCTAGGATTTACTAAGCTCGTCAAACATCCAGATGGAGAGAATCAAAGCATACGAAACATCATGGAGTTCCAAGGTCGCTGAGTTTTTGGCCATCATTGCGTGCTACATCACCTTGCTCATTGGAGAGGCGGTTCCTCGTGGATGGGGTGCTCGTTGGGGGTCGTTGTTGCCTACTGCGGTATTTCACTTGGTGGTGGTGGTAGTGATGCGAGTTCCTTCGGTCGACGAAGCTCGAGCGTTGGTCTACATGGGGGGAGACAGTAGCCTTCCTTTTACTACTTCGGGATCATACGTGATCCCGTGCCTATTACGATCGAGATTTTTCTCGTTAGCACAGATGGAATCAATCGTCCAAATCTCTTCTCGGTGACCTTTTCATTTCTACGAACGTGAAGTTACTGCATCGTCAAATTTAGGGGAACACAGCTAGATCTCACTTGAAACATCTTTATATTTTCTTATATTTTTTAATTTTTATTTTACTTTTGTATATTTTATTTGACTCCATTTCGATGGAGTTCTCCCGCTGCAAACATTTTCCTCTCTGTGAGTGCATTCAAATTGTCCTTTTCCTCTTTTCCCTTGTTAGGTGACGTCTTCCTCCTATCCAATGAAATGCTTATTTTTTTAAAACATTAAAAACAATAGATGCTGGTGGTTGGACTCGGAGAAATCAATGCTATATATATATATATATATATTCTCCTTTAGGGTACCTACAAAGATTGAAGAGGGAAATAACTTGAATTTCCGCTGTGAAATTTAGACGTTTAAGATACATAGAAGCAAAAGGTAATGGTGAATGTTTAGATACAAGGGATGGGGAGATTTCCGAAAATTGGAATGATCCATAAGCAAGGAGATGAATGCGTACCCTCTTTCTTTTTTGGTGGGGGTGGGGGTTGGGGTGTGTGTGGAAGAGAGGAAGAAAAAGAATTAAGCATGCTCTAAGCGTACCACGGCTGCCAAGATCAACAGGATCCAATGTTGTAAAAATTATTCCAAATTTGCCGGCTCAACCGCTCCAACAAAAAATTGGTGTCTCACCGGCCAAACTTGTTGATTTGGGTGATGAAAGTTAAAATTGATATAAATTAATTAAAGTCATTCTTTTGAGAGTTAAAAAATTAAAAAAATAAAATATTTATAATTTTACAATTTGACATAAAGACTCAAAAAATATATATATATATATTTTAATATTAAGCTCTCAATTTTAATTATATCTTTAATTTTTTATTAGTATTGATAAAAATATCAATTTTAGTATAATTAAAATTTCAAAATAATTTTTCTTACAATATATCTTTAATGATTTTTTATTTAACATCAGTTCAAATTGATTAGACTTGATTAAATTAATACAAATTAATTTAAAAATCTTACAATTTTATGTTTTTTAAATTTTTCCACGTACTGACATCATCAATAGTTTAACTTGTGCAAACCGCTGATTTTAAAACATTCATATGGTCGTATGCAATTATTCACATATTCTAAATATTTTTTTCATTTGAATATTCTAAATATTTTTTCCATTTGAATATGAGGTGGGGAACAAACCTGAGAGTTATGTCGTGGGATCAGTACAATCTCTCAAGATTTACTTGACTTCGACTAGGGTTTCTTGTCATGAAAAGAAAAGAAATATATATATATATATCTTGATGTTTAAAGGAGTTCCTGACTTTGTAACTACATGCATGATTCAAAGAAAATTTTACACGGTGTGTGTAACCATCGAGAGGGAGAGAAGAATCTACGAGTCAGATGAACAAATGACTTGCAAAATATCCAAATGATGATGAAAGCACGCATGCACCGATCTGTCTTTACTGTAAGGTTGGATAAAGAGCTATTACATGATAAACTATTATAGGGATGAGTAAAATAGGATTTTTGTTTGGGTGGAAAAATAAATTAATTGTATGATAAAATGATTAACATGGTGATACGATGTTGTTTAATAAATTTTTAATATTATAATAGAAATATAAGTATGTTGATGTTATACGGTAATATATTTTAATATATATTAACGTGATATAATAAAATAAAATAAATTACGTTCCTTAACTTTAGGTTTAATTCTTATTGACATTCCTTTGAATGCGGGGTAACCCACGGAGCCCAAGAATAGAAGAAAAATAAATAAACGTTGGGTGCAAACGCAGCGTGTGGTGTAAGGTGGCGCGAACGATTCAATACGCAACTTTAGAGAAAGCCTTTGATTGATACTTGTAAAATGGGCAATTCTAGCAATTTCATGTGCTCAACCCCGTGTGAAATGCTATGCTTCGTAGTAGAGTCCTAACTAGTCCCAAAATTGGCAGGATGTCTCCTCCTGATTCATTTGATTCTTTAGGATTAGTTTACGGTAGGGATAGCTAACATATTCAATTAATTATCATTATAAAGGAAGATAATCAATCCTCAGCTTTAACAACAAGAAGCATTGACCAATCTTTTGATAATTATCAAGCTCAAATTCTGTGGAAAAGAACCAACAATTCTCATCCAAAAGAAAGAGACAGTGGCTCAATGATGTTTAATTATACTCAAACTAAAAGGGATTTTTACATATATATATATATATATATCCATGTAATCTTTAAATATATATATATATATATATATATATATATATATATATATATATATATATATATATATATATATATATATATATATATATATATATTCTTTCTACTAATATACAGGGGAACCACCATCTCATTTGTGACATGTTCACCTTGAACCATACATCACACCTTCAGAAAAGATTGAATTACGCAGCGGGAAATTGCTGCAGGTGTTATTCACTTTGAAATTGCCTACATCACAGTTTATAATCTAACAAGGTTCTGCAAATATACCATAAACTGCTCTGGTCATCCATCTTCACCCTACATTAGTTGTCACAAGAGATGACATACAAGTACCTTGCCTTTCAGAATGACCATTGAAATGTTGAGTCGGAGTTGGATGCTCCTTCGAAGGTGGATAACAGCCTTGAAAAAAAAATCTGCTACTCCCTTACACGGCAACTGGACTCAGACCAGGTGCCTGAAGGTTTTCTGAAAACTTCCGTGCCCATAGATCGTAATTTATGATCTCCTCAAGGGATGGGTTGACGACTAGCTCGTTCCTGTGAGCATCACATGTCTGCTCGACAACTTTGAAGATGTCCAGGTAACTTATCCTGATATTTCAAGGACAGGCATATCAAAATTGTTTCTGAAATTACGAATAACACAAAGGTAAACAAATAACATGGTACGCAAAACTGAATGCAAAAAAACCACCTAAAAAATTCAAGTAAAATACTGTCATTTAGGGAGTGATAGGAATAAGCACTTACTTTTCGTTAATGAACATCTCTACAGCTTTTTCATTTGCTGCACTGAGGACTCCAGTCATTGTGCCCCCAGCACGACCAGCTGCATATGCAAGATCCATGGAAGGATATTTGACATTGTCCGGAGCTTTGAATGTCAGAGAGCCCAATCTGCATTTTCCAATTGGAATATAATTAGTATGCGAAAGAAATTTACTAGACCAGGACTTTCCTTTTAATAATACCATATGATTTGTCATCTTTTATTTTCCCATTTAGGTATTTTAGTTGCAATAAAGCTAAGAAATGGATGCAAGCACCTAATTGCAGCTAGCAATGTTGTTATGTTGATAACTGCTCCCTTGCCATATCAATGGACAAGAACCAAATGTTGGTTATTTTGTTCTCAAGTCTCTAGACAAAACATCTCCAGGCCAACATCAACCCGCAATTTCTTATTTTTCCTCTGCATCAGTAAACATGACAAGATTGCTGATCATCATTTTAAATATATCAGCCATGTCATGGAGATGCCAGAGAACATTGGATATATTGTCCAAATAGGTTGAAAGGTGCAAATTGAGAAAAACTAACAATGAACCAACTTAAGATTACTAATTTAGGCCAACTTTGATAAATGAATAATACCTTGGCCAACTAGTACATATGAAACCTACCAGAAAAGCTTGAAACTCTAGGTTCAAAAGTAGAAATTAAGATCTAGAAATCAAATATTGAGATTATGAAACCTAAAAACCTAAGCAAATAAACGTACTAATTTAGGTCTTGCTCTGACAACTAAGCACTAGTTTAGTTGACCAGAGCTATAAAAATCAAAAGGGAATACCTAACCCCAGAGGTTAGATTTTAACCATTTAGCAGGATCTTGACAGGGTGAAGTTTGACCCTTCAACTCTTAATTAGGGATGATTTAGGAATACCTACCATACATAAAAGGTAAGTATTCGTGCTTTTTGTTGGTAGCATACCTGATTTTCTGAGGTCAACGTATTTGTCAACATTGACAATGATGTTAAGGAAACAATACGCATCTAAAACTCGACATTTTGAAGCCCTCCACTCAAAGTTCAAGCTGGACTATATTGGATGACAGATTCAAAGCAACTAAACCAAAATGCACAACCAAAATAGTTTCCTTTCTTAGTTCAAACCAAAGTATCCATTGAAAAGTACAAATTCAGCACTTTAGACATCGTAAATTTTCTTTTCCATTTCAATGCATATCTTTCCATTTTGACATTTAATCAGATGCCATCTTTCTCCAGTAGTGGTGGAGATAAAGATATACAATGTCACAAACATGGCAATGATGAATAAAAGAAAGATGCAATATTATACTTGCAAAGATCTAGCCGAGGCCATGTCACTTCTGAGCAATATATTCGGTCCGGCCAAGACATTGTATATAAAATCGGCAAGCGCATATCAGGCCAACCCAATTGGGCCAAAACTGAAGAATCCTGAAAGTGAACAGAAGCACAGAGGTGTTGAGCTTCAATTTGAAGAGACTTCCATGTGCAGTCAAGAAGTGTAAATCCAATTAATCATCTATAAAGAACAAAAGTATGTGAATTATGTAAAACTGACCTGAGTCTCGATCATGGAATGTATAATTGACTGTGGATGGATGACTATCTCTATATGATCATAATCCGCTCCAAAAAGATAGTGGGCTTCAATTACTTCTAAACCCTGTCAAGGAATTACTAAATTCAGTTCAATCTAAACTAGTTTAGAGATTCCAATGTGTTTTGTGTCCTACAAGCCAAAACTACCATGTAAAAATCATATGAATATGAATCAAAGGCTATATGGAAATCTCTATAGCAGTCCTGCGGATTATAGTACAAACAATCTGACTTATAGGGCATTTCCCACTCTTCTTTTTGATACGGCAACAGGGTTTTGTGCTATTTACGGACCTTATTGAAGAGGGTTGCAGAATCTACTGTAATCTTTTTCCCCATAGTCCAATTTGGATGCTTCAGAGCATCAGCAACTTTTACATCTTTTAACTTCCCAACTGGCCAATCCCTGTAACATAACAAGGATGGAAATAAATGTCCAAGTCAAAGCTATTATTAAAGAATTAAAAGGAAAAGTCAGAAGAAAGCACATCTTCCGATCAGAAACAAATGCCCATGAAATGCAAAAAAGCACCTGAAAGCCCCTCCTGAAGCAGTCAATATGATGCGTCTAAGTGCACCTTCTGGCAAGCCTTGAATACACTAAAACAAAAGAGAGAACCCAGATTGATAACCAGGAAGCATTATGGCTAAAGAAAGATGCAACTCTTTGTAAGCATAATGAATCTGTTTAAAAGCATCATCACATGCCTGAAATATTGCAGAATGTTCAGAATCAGCAGGAAGAATTTTCACTTTATGCTTGTGGGCAAGAGGAAGAACAAAAGGACCTCCAGCAATAAGTGTTTCTTTATTTGCCAGGGCTATATCTTTCCCAGCCTTTATTGCAGCAACAGTAGGCTACATAGGAGAACAGACAGAAAAGAAACTGAGGCAAAGAACAAGAAAATGTCTAACATAACTTTAAGGAGAAAAAACTAAACTTTAAGGTTGGAGGAATTCAAGAATAATAGGACAAAATGAAGCAATATCGTTTTTACTCATAACTAATTCTGATACTGCAGGAACCATGGAAGGCAAAATATGATCTCTGCCACCAAAGGGTTGGTAGAGCAGTAAAACCTCCCCATTGGTGTCAAATCCCATGACCATTGGGTTGACTATCTCAGTAGGCAGTGAAGTGGTAAAGCCAGAAAGGTGGAGAAAAAAGGCCAGAAGCACAAAAAAGCTACAACAGTAAGAAATACCATACAACAACCAACAAAGCCTTTTCCCACATTGATTGGGGTCAGCTACATGGATTTTTTCATCTCTACCCGGATATATTTTGACCCATTTATAGGCTTAAATTAAAGTAATTGAGATTATGCAACAGTAAGAAATACCATATTTTAGGAAAATTGACCGTTGGTTTGTAAAAGGTTTGGAAAGAAACAAGGGCTTTATTGTTTGGTGTCAAGTGCATGCAAGACAATAAGCAAAGAATCCATGTTTAACCAACCTCACTTAATATGGGAATACATGTGGTTTTGATTTCATTTCAGTTCCTCTTCATACCATAGTAGGCCTTCCTATCGAAAAGGAGACAAATTCACCTAAAAATTTCGTAACTTTGGCTAGTTGAATGCAAAAGAGCAGTACTTCCCTCTTTCCACTTTCTAGTTGTGTAAGTATGTGCATGAGAGAGAGATTGAAGAAATGGAAGAAAGGTCAATTTTCACCACCCCTGCAGTGACAAATATCACTTCCATCGTTATAATGTCCTATAGAGGCACCTTTTCCCACCTTTACTTACTAAAGCAAAAGGTTTTCATGTTTGATTGAAACTGAAGATCAGCAAGACAGCTCATTATCAAAATCTCATCCAGAATTCATCAAATTCCTTCAAAATTTTTTGAAATCTAAAAAACTGGTCAGAGACAAGTTTGGAATTTCACCAAAATTTCAGCCCCTTTGCTGACATCCATCCTCCATGTCAAAGATAAAAAAGGAAAACTTTGCATATGATAGCTTCAGTCTGTTCTTGTTTAAGATTTTGCTGGTCAGATGATCTACTTATGGCTATAAGCATCTTGCAGCTTCATTCTTCTCCTGACTTTGGCAAGTTATCTTCTAAATGATTTCTGCAAGAAGTGATAGTAGAGTGGAAGCAACTTTTTCCACTCGAGATGAAGAGTAGGGAGAGAGAAGGCAAGCAAACAAAGCAATCACCACATTACACATAGGGGACTTGATAACCCGAGTTCCTATGCCATGGGTATTATGTCTCAGCAAGGGATCAGGGATCTAACCCCTAAATTCACCGTGTAAAATTTCAAGGTGTCAAGCTCTATCTATTATCATATTACAAGGCAATTGAAATGTAAGTGGAGTTAGTTAGAGTTAAAATTGTGATGGAATGAGACGTCATCCTACATCCTCCATGATTACTCTTCTGCCCTTCTACTTAAAGGCGTCTATTTCCTTCTACTCATTCTTAGATCTTCTGGCATCTTGTACTTGTTTGTAATGACATGGCATATGCAGTTACAAGAATACTCTAGCATGGCATATGCAGCTAAGGAATATTCAAGCATGGCATATTTGATGTGCATGCATGGTAAATTTAATTTTGTTGCTAAAAATTTGTTTGAAAATTTTGGAGCTCACAGGTTACAAGAAAGTTGAAGGTGCATGGGTTGACATGGAAAGTGCCTATTAAGTTGGAAGGTTCTACCATAGAAAGTGTTAAGAGTTATATACTTCTTTGTCTCCGTCTTTTGCTATTTTTATTATTTTAGTGGACTTACTTGTAATTTTTTTGTTCCATCTCTATCTTTGTAAGAGAGGTTAGGGTTTGTTTTCATGATATGACATTTCATTTCCTGTCACATGATATCAAAGTGATGATCCTAGATCGACGTTACGACATCCCAAAATTTTCCTCTCGATCCTTGATATAGAGGATCTTTCCCAATCCATCTCACCACCCGACCAACCACTGGCCGCAACAAGGGCACCCAACGCCGCTGGTCACTGACTCACCTAATAGTAGCTGCCACAGCAATTGCTAGTGTCATCCAACGCTAAATGACATTGCCACCTACCAACAGTGTCATCGATACGGTGAAGCATTGGGAGCGTCACCCAGCTATTCCGCTTGGCCATGTCACTTGGTTATGCTGTGTGATGCACCTTGGGCCCTTAGCACACAGGTCTTAGTGTCAAGCACCATGCCCTAGCACACAAGTACGAATCTCCTATGCACTGATCTCCGCATGTTGACAACTATGTTTCTTGTATTGATGTTGCTACTGCTTGGGATCACTTCCCACTTCCTGCTTGCCTAGCTGCCTTCCTGTGGTTATTTTCACTGTGATCTTCTCTATCTACTACTACCTTGGTCAGATCCCTTCTCTTCAGTCCAATGAGGATACACTTGCTATTGGCTGCATTGCCAATCGTTTTAATGTACATGCGCATTTGACATGTGCCATTCCCAGACAGTGGGTGATAGACTCAGATGCTTCTACCCATTTCACTGGAGATGTTGATTCACTATGCCAGACTAGACCTGTCAGATGAGTCACTTCAGTGAGAGTGGCTAATGGTACTAGTTCTCCGGTGACCACAATTGGTGACATCTAGTTCTCGTCTCGATTGCAA
Source organism: Thalassia testudinum (assembly GCA_037157565.1). Lineage (NCBI taxonomy): Eukaryota > Viridiplantae > Streptophyta > Magnoliopsida > Alismatales > Hydrocharitaceae > Thalassia > Thalassia testudinum. Next base: position 45,585,330 of record JAZHRO010000030.1, read on the forward strand.
CTATCAGAGGTCTACTGTGCGCCAGAGTTCCCCGTGAGTCTCCTGTCAATTAGCAAACTATGCAAGGACATAAGGTGTTGTGTTGTAGTTGATGAGATCATTGCTATATTTAGGATAAGAAAATCAATCAGATTATTGGTGATGGAGAAGAATAATCTTTATTACCTTGGCATTCCATCGAACTTTGCTGGAGTTCTCTATCTCCACTAACCCCTTGCTTTGGCATTACTGTCCCGATCACCTTTCCTTTGAGAAGATGCATCGAATGTTCCCAAAACTACCTACATCTACCAGATATGACTGTGAAGCTTGTCAACTGTCTCTCGACGGGCTAAAGCAAGGAGCACATCTCCATTTCATCTCGTTCATTGCAATGCTTGAGGGCCCTCGCATGTTAGTAGTACAATAGGTCATAGATATTTTTTCATCTTTGTAGATGATTATAGTCAATCAACGTAGGTCTTATTAAGGATCAATCAAAGATCCTTCATATAGTGAGACGATTCTTCATAGAGGTGCAGAATGTCTACTCTTTCATTTAGATCTTTCGTGGCAACAATGTTTATGTAGAAAGAGCTACAGTCTTTCTTCAGCACCAATGGCACCTTGCATCAAACGTCGTGTGCATATATCTCTCAGTAGAACAACGTAGCTAACAAGAAACTGAGGCACACATTGGACATTACACTAACACTTTTGGTCTTTATGAAGGTACCCAAGTAGTTTTAGGGAGACGTGGTACTCGCGGCTACCAATTTAATCAACTACATCCTCAATTCTACATGGGGAGTACTGCATCCTAACTCTAAACGGTTGTTTACCCCACTACTACGGGTTTCTAGCTATACTTGTTTTGTACATGCATTTAGACAGCAGGATAAGTTCTCTCCATGTGTCGTCAAATACATTTTTCCTGACTATTCACAGACTCGAAAGGGGTATCAGCACTATGATCTAAACATCCATCAATACATCATTACAACAGATGCTACCTTCTTTGAGAAGGTTTCGTTCTTCTCCGAAGAAGGAACCAGTATCGAGCTAGTACCTTGTTAGCTGTAGATATACCACAAACGAGATCTAGAGTCCTCTCTCCTTCCACTACCTACTATTCATGTTCTTCTACCAAAAGGTAGTTCCATGAGGGCAGTATGGGCACAAGATCACGATAACACTAATGATAAACCAATCACTCCAAGGAAATCTGTCTAATCTTGCATGTTGCATCATATTTCTCACTATACATCCACTACACATCTGGACTGTCATTTACAGCAATTCTTCCAGGCCTTGCTCAGTACTATAATACCTTATGACTACCTACAAGCATCTTAGGATCCGTAGTGGTAGGCAACCATAAATGCAAAAATAGAGGCCCTGACTACTCAAGGCACATGGGAGCTTGTGCTATGCACCTTGGAGCTAGCTTGTTGATTGCTAGTGCATCTACACAGTTAAGTATCTCATAGATGGCACTAGTGACCAATTCAAGTCCAGGCTAATGGCAAAGGGATTCACCCAGACGTATGTTGTTGATTATTTTGAGATATTTTCTCCTATGGCATGAGTCTCGTCTATACATATCGTCCCATCTGTTGCAGTCAACAGAAACTAGCTTTTATTATTATTTTTGGACATCAAGAATGCTTTCTTGTATGGAGACTTGACTGAGGAGGTGTGCATGCAACAACCTCCTAGTTATGAGGCTAAAGGGAAGCGTGTATGCAGGCTGAAGAAGGCTATATATGGGCTCCATGAAAGTTTTTAGAAATAGATTTCATTGATTGAAAATAAAAATCAACCCCTCTTTATATAGAGAGAGGAGATAACAATAGTGATCTTAATATTAACTAATTTAGTAACAAACTAGAATCAAATCAAATCCTAATAATAACTTAACAAAATAGAAAATCCTAACTTAACTCCCAAGAAATCTACTTAAATTATTCTAATTTCTAATTTTGCCCTAATACTCCCCCTAAAGTTGGATCGTACATCGCCCAACTTATACGAGGTCGAATAAAACTATGCCTCCCCCTAATGTAGACATTCGGAGGAGCAAGCAACAGAGCGGACCATAACACAAGTAGCAATCACAATAATAGCAACAATACTAGATGGGAGAATGCTGTAGCAAAGCACCAGCCATAGATGACAATAGTAGGGTTGTAGTAGTAGTAGTAACCAAACACCATAGTAGTAGGGTCGTAGCAATAGCCATAGATGGGATAACGTTCCCAAGCAATCAATAGTGGTAGTGGGAAAGCGGCGCTCAAAGTTCCCACCATTCATCAACTTCAGTAAAGAAGCCATATGGTGAATCATTAGTCCTAAATCTTGATTTAGAGAAGTAGCGAGGGTAGGGGCAGAGGTTGAGGCTACATCCGACCAATACTCAACTCTCAAGAACCCTAGTTAATTATTTCTATTTCTAATTTATCTCAAACAGAGCCCTCGAGCCTGATTTAATAGGCTAAGTGCAGAGGTCACAAAGATTGATTTTAGGCGATCTGCACTCAACCATTCCATTTTCATCAGGTAGACCATTATTGGGGTTGTCATCTTAACTGTGTACGTTGATGATATGATTCTAATAGGAGACGACATAGTTGATATTCACGAAGCAAAAGCCTTCTTGTAGAAGGATTTTGTCACCAAAGATCTAGGAGAGTTGAGATACTTCCTGGGGATAAAGGTAGTTAGACAGGACAATGACTTGACACTTTCTCAGAGGAAGTAAACATTGGAAATTCTCAAGGATGCAGGACTCCTAGGCACCAAACCATCTGCTATACTTGTTGAGCAAAGGAGACATGGAGAGAGTGACAATCCCCCTTTCGAGGATGTTCACAAATGTAGGAGTACAGTTGGTAAGCTATTGTATCTCACTCTGTGTGTCTCATCCTAGAGTCTTGAAGGGGACTCCTCGCAATGGACTCTACTATAGATACAATGGGCATCTTCACATATGTTACTACTTTGATGCAAACTATGCTGGGTTTGTTGAACATAGGAAGTCTAGTACATGATATGCTATATTTTTGGAAGACAACCATGTTTCTTGGCATAGCAAGAAAAACTATTGTTGCTCGCTCTAGTGCCAAGGCCGAATACAAAGCAATGACTCACATTGCCTGTAAAGTGATGTGGATCACCTCCTTCTTTGCAATAAGTATAAACTCCAATTCCTATATATTGTGATAATAAGCCAGCTACCTATATTGCCTCAAAGCCCATCTTTCAAGACAGGATGAAACATATTGAGGTGAATTGCCACTTCATAAGGAATGTAATGGAGGGGAAGATTATCACTTCTTATGTCTACTTTGAGCTCCAATTTGCTAACATCCTCATAGAGGCATTGACAAAGAAGAGACACCTATTTTTGTGTGACAAGTTAGACTTGATAGATATCTATGCTCTAACTTGAAGGAGAGTGTTTAGAGTTACATATTTTTTTGAAACGATGAAAGGGATATAACCACCCAAAGATGTATATTAAGAGAAAGAAAGAGTTCAGAGTACATACGCCATCTTACATCAACGTACCCCAACTCGGGCGAAAGAGGAGGGAGGGACCAGGATTCTAAGGAGTTTGCAAGGATTGTTGCGACACATGGCCTGGTGGAGGTGCCCCCCATCTCCTGTGCTTACACTTGGAGGAGTTCGGGAGTCTTAATGTCCAGACTGGATCGTTTCCTCACCTCCGTGGAGTTGGCGGAGGTGTTCCCCTTGGCGGGGGCTCATGCGTTGGAGAGACCGTTCTCAGACCACACGTCGCTGTTGTAGGAGTTCGGTGAGGGCTCCCATTTTGGTATGTATTTCAAGTTCGACAGGGTGTGGTTGTTGGAGGACGGATTCAAGAGCATGGTTGAAGACAAATGGAGGAACCTGAGCCTGACTGGATCGACAGCAGCGAGGTTGGAATCTAAACTCCGGGACCTCAAAGGTACCCTCAAGGTGTACAGGAAACAGCTAAAGGAGTGGAACAGGAGGAATGACAAGGCGCTAAGAGAGATTCAGAGGTTGGATGCGATGGAGCACCAGGGTCGTCTTATAGCAGAGGAGAGGGTGGCCAGAGCAGATCATGTGAAGGTGGTTCAGGAGGAGGACAGAAATGTAGAGGTAGAATGGAGGACCAGGTCGAGACAGAAATGGCTTAAGGAGAGTGACTCCAACACCCGATTTTTCCATATGACGGCTTCAGCGAGACGCAGAAAGAACTGGATTGATAAAATGGTGGTGGGCGAAGTGGAGGTAGCTGGTAGGGATGCAATGGGGAGGGCAGTAGCTGGTTACTTCAAAGAATTTATAGGGAAAAGGAACCAAGGGAGGTGGAAGTGATGCAGTTAAGGTGTCCCAATTGTGAGCTCTGAGGAGACTGAGGGGCTAGTTGTGCCTTTCACGAAAGACAAGGTTCGCATGGCGATTTGGGGGTTGAATGCTGACGGGTTCCCAGGCCCGGATGACTTCCCAATCTTCTTCAGAGAGTTCTAGAGCCTACTGAAGGACGATGTGTTGCAAGTCCTTAATGAATTCAAAGATGGGAACAGGGGTTTCAATAGAGTGAACAAGTTCTATATGTTTTTGCTGCCTAAGGAGGGGAGGAGGGGATTGACGATTATAGACCCATTACCCTCTCTAATGCGATATATCTAATTGTGGCAAAGGTCTTAACGAACAAGCCTAGGAAGGTGATTGAGGGGCTGGTATCCTAGGTGCAGATGGCTTTTGTGCCAGGGAGGAGCATTTTATATGGGTATGTCGCAACCACTGAGATTCTGGTACACTGGAAGGAGAAGAGGAAGGCATTCCTTTAGAAGGTGGATTTCCGAAAAGCATATAACTCGGTACATTGGTCCTTCCTATGGGTTGCCATGGCTAAGAGAGGTTTCCTACCACTCTGAATTAGGTGGATGTAGTGTGTCATGGCTACTTCCTTCTCAGTCCTCGTCAATGGGAATCCGGCAGGTGGCTGGATACAGCCAAGAAGAGGAGTTAGGCAAGGATGCCCGCCAGCACCTATGCTCTTTCTTTTGGTGGCAGATGCATTGGCAAGGGCCTTAGGTAGAACCTGTGAGGCGGATCTGGTGAGAAGCTTCTCGATGGAGGGTGGGGAGACCGTGTCAATGCTACAGTATGCAGATGACACCCTTCTCTTTGTAGAGGGGAATGAGATAGAGGCGAGGCAAGTCCGTATTCTTTTGGAGCTTTTTGGCGAGGCTTCAGGTCTACAGATTAACTTCTCAAAATCGTCCTTCATCCCTTTTGGTATGACTGGCGAGGAAGCACTGACAACAGCGTTGCAGCTAGGGACAGAGAGAGGTACATTACCTGTGCCGTATCTGGGTTTGCCTTTGACAGACAGCAGAATATCGATGTAGGATTGGATCCCGTTGCTGGAGAGGATGGAGGGTTGCTTGGCAGGTTGGGCATCCAAGTTGCTGTTTAGAGGGGGAAGGTTGGTGCTTCTCAAGGCGGTGTTGGCTGCTATGCCCTCCTACTTTGCGTCTGTGATGAAGATGCCGAGGCAGATGGAAAAGAAGGTTGTGGGTCTTATGAGGCCTTTTTTTGGACCAACTATGAGGCAACCGGGGGAGGGGTGAAGCTTGTAGCGTGGGAAGAGGTTTGCAAGTCGACTGAGGGGGGCTTAGGAGTTAGAAGGGCGGGGAGGATGAATGATAGCTTTCTGACTAAATGGATTGCAAGATTGCTTGGTGGTGAGGGTTACTTGGTGGGGAGGATTCTGTGCTCCTGCTATGGGGGACCGCTTGGTTGGGACCTGTTACAGTCTTCGCCTCGGGGTGCCTCCCACTTTGTTAGGGGGCTTTCTACGGTGGTGCCCCTGGTTCGCTCTTTTTTTCAACCGATCCTTAGATCAGGCACGACCTTGAGGTTTTGAACGGATGATTGGACGAGCCATGGTTCCTTGGATGATCGTTACCCCAGGTTGGCAGCGTTGGCAGGTGACAAGGGAGCTACGGTGGCGGAAGTCTGGGATGGATGTTGGAGCCCCGTGTTCAAGGGTAACTGGTCAGACCAGAGGATCTTGGAGTTTAGGGATGGAAGTCTTGCAGGAGCTCCTCTCAGAGTTAGAGGATTTTCAGCTGGAGGAGGGGGTAGATGGGTTTGGATGGGAGGGTGATTCCTCCGTTCGAGACGCTTACAGGAGGCTTGGGGGACCGGTGGCGCTGGAGGACCTTGACCTTGTTAGGTACTGCAGGCAAGTGTGGGAGGCCTTTTGCCCCCTGAAGGTGAAGATCTTCATCTAGCTTTTGAGGAAGGGATGGCTGATGGCGAAGGTGTGGAGGTCTAGATGGGACCAAGTGGCTGATAGATCTTGCCCGCTCTGCTCACAGCAGGATGAAGACATTGACCACCTATTCTTCACATGTTCCATGGCTACGCAGGTGTGGAGACGGATTGGGGATAGGTGGTGGGCAGTTGATTCTCTTGACAGCTTCTAGACGTCATTTAGGTGCGGAAGCTTGGGTGGTGGGACCAATTCATTCCGGACAAAGAGAAGACGTGGCTGCTGGCGATTCTCTGGTCTATTTGGTTAAGGAGAAATGCAGTGTTGTTTAGGAGGTAGCATCCTTATGTAGAAAAGTTTGTGGCCTTTGCGTTGTCTTTTGTTAAGAGTTATATATTTCTTTGTCTTTGTCTATCTTTTACAATGTTTATACTCTTAGTAGACTTACTTGTAATTTTACCATCCCACCTTTCTTTATATAAGAGGTTAGGATTTATTTTCAAGATATGACATTTAATTTCCTCTCACAGCGAGATTTCAATGGATTGATTTACCTGGGGGTGAGGTGGGAAAATCATATTGAAAAACAAGATTGTAAAGGGAATATGGAGGTATAAGGCTATAAAATGTCCCAACGGAAAGGCATATATTTCAGTCATCTTTTAGAGTGAATGAAGAATAGCTATTGAAGATTATCTCTACCGTAAGGTGGAAGATGGCTGCACTACTCAACAGTTATTGAAAGATTTAGTCCTCAATTCCACATCTTAACTTATTTTTAGCATTTTGTTACTTAGGAACTTTTATCCAATCTTTACACAGGAACTACTGATCGGATAAAAGAGTTCAATTCATTATAGAAAATCATAGTCTCTCTTATATAAAGAGAGACCAAAGAATGGAAAGTATAACACTGCCCCTAAGGAGCTAAACATCCATAAACCCATATAAGAAAAGCATAAAATATATAAGAAAAGAAACACCATATGCTAACACTCCCCTTCGAGCAGGAGCATGAATATCTATCATGCTCAGTTTGGAACAACACGTCTCAAAGGCAAATCTCACCAGGGACTTTGTGAAGACATCTGCAGCCTGCTCCTCAGAAGTGACACTCTTGGTATGTAATGTCCGACGCTGAATGAGATCTCGAGTGTAATGGCAATTAATCTCTACATATTTTGTTCTTTCATGAAACATAGGATTATTGGCAATGTAGGTTGCTGCTCTGTTGTCACACTGCATCTCCATAGAGCTATTCAGAGAAACATGAAGATCTAACAAAACTAATTTGACCTAAACCATCTCAATGGTTGTCTGGGCCATGGCCCTGTACTCTGACTCTGCACTAGATCTAGATACAACCGCTTGCTTCTTGCTCCTCCAGGTAACTAGGTTGCCTGCAACAAAGGTGCAAAAACCTGTGGTGGATTTTCTGTCCCCAACACAGCCAGCATAATCAGCGTTAGAGTATGCTACAATCCCCATGGGCATTCCCTTACGGAATAATAATCCTCGTCCTGGTGCTTTCTTCACATACCTAAGCACTTGCATTGCAGCCTCCCAATGCTACCTAGTTGGCTTATCCATAAACTGGCTAAGCCTACCAACCAACAAAGACAAACCTGGACGATTAATGGTGAGGTAAAGAAGCTTACCCACCAGCTGCCTGTATGCCCTACTATCAACCACCTCATATTTCTCATCATATAAATGGACCTTTGGATCCATAAGAATATTTGCAGCCTTAGCTACTAACATGCCAGTCTCCTGAAGAAGATCAAGAGCATACTTCCTCTGCGAGAGCACGACTCCATCCCTGCCACGTGCAACCTCAATGTCCAAGAAATACTTCAACTGTCCTAGGTCCTTCATGATAAACTTCTCTAATAGGTACCTCTTGACTTCGTCTATCCCATCTCTGTCATCCCCGGTGATGATAAGATCATCAACATATACTAGGAGTGCCACAGTTCCCCTATCAGTCTTCCTAGTAAATAAAGAATGATATGAAGTAGAGCGACTCAAACCAATCTGGCGGAGCACCTCTGATAGCTTCTGGAACCATGCCCTAGGACTCTTCTTCAATCCATAGATTGCCTTTCTCTATTTACACATACCCTCCTGAATCTCGAAACCCGAGGGCTGCTACATGTAAACCTCTTCCTGAAGATCGCCGTAGAGAAAGGCGTTCTTCACATCCAACTGGTATAACGACCAGTCTCTATGGGCAACAATAGAAATAAATATTCGATCAGTGGCATGCCGTGCAACAGGGGAGAAAGTATTAAAGAAGTCAACTCCATATGTCTAAGTGAACCCCCTTGCTATTAGCCTGCCCTTATACCTCGAAATAAACCTATCGGGGTTGTATTTCAAGGCCAAGACCCATTGGAAGCTAACCAGTCATGCGCCAGTAGAAAGTGAGATGAGATCCCAAGTCCATCTATTCCGAAGTGTTGTCATCTCATCTTGCATGGCTTGACGCCACTTCAGATCAAGCATGGTCTGCTAGTAGGTAGACGGAATGTGTGACGTTGTACGGACCTAACAAAAGCTGTTAAACTGAGCAAGGCCATTGGTAGCCAAACTACTTGCGACCCAGTATCTGGACTCACATGTGCATAGTGACCTCCTAATGGCAATAGGGAGATCTGAATTATCTGGTACCTCTAGCTGAGTCACTACAGAAGGAGCCTCGCCACTGTGGTGATCTGCACTGTTTGGGGAGTCAGGTCTAACCAAACTATCACTGGCATCAGGTACCCTCTCAACTACCTGTGAACCATTAGCTGCTGGTGAGAGGGGAGGCCCCTGAAAAGTAGTGTGATATCTATGATAGGTATGTAATGGCCCGTGCAATCTCTCAAAGTCATCTAAGGAGGAAGAGCTCATCTGTCTATCAGCTAGAAGTCTGGACTGAGAAGTAGACACCTGAGTCTCTGTACACGAAACAGGCAGGGGAAGAAAGGTAATATCATCGCAAAAGCTTCTCTGTCCAGTGACTAAGAAATATGATGTATCCTCATGGAAAGTCACATCAGCACTAACATAATGCCTGTCCTGCAGAAGATCATAGCAACGGTACCACTTCTGTGTCCTAGAGTACCCCAAAAATACGCACTTGACAACGCGAGGAGCCAGCTTATCACGACCAAGTGATGACACATAAACGAATGCAACACATCCAAAGGTTCTGGGAAGTACACGAAATAACTCATCGTCTGGATGCAGACGAAGAATCGATATCTGCTCATGACGAACTGAGTTGGGCATCCTATTAATGAGATGTCGTCAGAACTGCGTTCCACTAGTATCTCTACAGCACATTGTGATGAATCAATAGTGTACAGGCAACATCCAACAAGTGTCCGTGCTTCCACTCTGCTGTGAAATGTGAGGACAAGTAGTCTAGTGGATAATCCCATGAGTCTTATAGAAGTCCTTAAGTTTGGCAGTGCAGAACTCAAGCGCATTATCAGTCCGCACTATCTTCACTGTGGCTGAATACTGTGTGCTAATCTCTAGAAGAGTCTATGCATCCTCCAACCTCTGCCTTGCTTTTCAACAAGAACACCCACGTAGCTCTAAAGAAATCATCTACAACAACCAAGTAGTACCGGTGTCCCATCCGGTCTGGGACTCTGCTCGATCCCTATACATGCATATGGAGCAATTGAAATAATATAGAGGATCCAAAAGAGGTGCTAACTGGAAAAGAGGATCGATGGTGATTACCTAATTGGCAAGCATCACACTGTATGATAGCGACCGGGGGAATATATGGTATCACCCTCCTGAGGCGATCCAGAGACAAGTGGCCAAGACGAACATGTCACTGTAGAACACTCCCACTACCATATAGAGTAACTCCTGCAAATGGCTTTTGTCCCAGACGATAAACACCATTCTCCTCCATACCTCTGACAACAATCCTCCCGGTGAGCTTGTCCTGAACAACACATCCGACATCATCGAAGATCACTTTGCAATTGAGATCCTTCGCGATTTTGCTCACTGACAAGACTGAATGGGAATTCTGGTACATGCAATGCACCAGACAACTACAAATTGGGGGTCACAGACACCTCCCCCTTACCCTTATGTGATGACCCAAGTCCCGCCAACCGACAAGACCCGAGTCGTCACAGATGGTATCAGAGCAGGTCACCCCATTTAGTCATAAAACAGTTCGAAAGAGCCATACAGACATTCGAAATGCATTGAATGACGGGTAACTCATTCTCCGATCAATGGGAAACCCGATTCACATGGGTTCTGCATATCCTGAACAAATTTATGAACCTGTGATTGCTGACAATTGATTCTTCACCGTGCAGAGAGAAATGGCTCCACATAGGTCAAAGCAGGCTAGTGCTACTAGCTGGGCAGATGAAGACTACCAAGTGGATCCCCCTCAATAGGTGCCGGACCTGGCCGCCCAGTTTCAGGCCTTTATGGAGACCTTTCTCTGGATGCTGGAGCAGAGACCACCCCCCGCACCTCAGGCAGGAGGGGGCAGTGGGGATCAGGAGCAACCCTCGGTCCCGAGCGTGCGTATTCCTTTACAGGAGGAGAGTAGGGAGAACCATGAGCCTCCCCCACCGAAGGATGAATCGGCGGATCCTCTACATCGGTATCGGCAAATCTTCATCGAGTTCAGAAAGCTGAAGCCCCCAACATTCAAGGGGGATGAGGATCCTACGAAGGTGGAGGACTGGATGCAGCAGATTGAGAAGGCTTTCGACACCATCCGCCCACCGGAGGACTGTAGAGTACCCTTCGCGACATCCAGCTGACCAGTGTAGCGCATCGCTAGTGAGTGTCCATTCGTAAGTAGGAGGGCGTTCGGGTGGTGTCCTTGGGTCTTTTCCTCGAGCATTTTAGCGATCAGTATTACCCCAGGACCTGGTCGGATCAGAGGCTCGAATTCCACAACCTAAGACACGGTTCGATAATGGTTAGCAAGTATCAGACTCGTTCCATCGAGCTCTCACGCTTCGAGCCAACTGCAGTAACTTTGGAGGCAGACAAACGCTGGAAGTTTGTTCAGGGACTCCGACTGGAGATATGGAAGTATGTCAACCCACTTTCATTGGACACCTTCGCCCAAGTAGTGGACATAGCTATGAAGTATAAGCAGGGCGATGCTAAGACCCACAGGAGTTTTGGCAGAGGACCAGGGCAAAGGTCGAAGATTCAGGGCAGGTTTCCAAGGTCAGAATTTTAGGGCAGATTCCAGAAGAGGTATCAGCCATACAAAGAACCACCACCTGTACCCCCGGCCCCTTAGCAGCAGGCACCGACTACGGCTTTGGGGTACACTCAGTCCCACTGTGCTGCACTAACTTAAACTCAAGGTACCATGGGGTGAACGCGATCTAGACAGGAGATGAGATCTTGCTATAAGTGTGGCCAGCAGGGTCACCTTAAGAAGGATTGCCTAACCAAGATAGTGACTCAGGGAGGCCAGAACGGGGGAGCAACTCAGACGTACCAAACCCGTGATGGGGATCCCTAACGTTCCCGTGGAGGTGGGAGTGCTCCTGGCCAGAGGCCTACTCAGAGCATGGTCAGTTCCTCTTCACCCCCACCAACAGGACAAGTATATGCACTATCTCTAAGGGATGCATAGGCTTCGCCATCCGTGGTGGCAGGTATGGTGATTATTGACCAGCATTTGGTGTTTACCTTGTTTGACTCCAACGCTTCCCATTCCTTTATATCACCTGAGTTTTCTGCGAAACTAAAGAAACGACCAGTACTACTGAATGAACCGTTAGTCATCAAGGGTCCAGCAGGGTAGCTATTGGTAGCTGAGTTGATTTTCAGAGGTTGTGAGGTGGACATCGGGGGCTACATTCTGTTAGTCAACCTGATGAAGATCGAGATGGAGGATTTCGATGCCATCTTGGGCATGGATTGGTTGTCCGGACACCACGCATCGGTGGACTGTTTCGAGAAGAGGGTTGTCTTCTCGATTCCTAGAGCACCTCAGTTGGAGTATCATGGCAGAACTGAGAGTAGACCAATCAAGTATATCTCACTTACAGGTAACCAGGCTACTGAAGGGGGGTGTAGTGTATCCGCAAACCCTGGAGAGAAACCAGAGATAGGGAGTGTACCTATCATACAAGAATATACTGACGTATCTCCAGAGGATCTCCCGAGACTTTCACCTAAGCGAGAGATCGAGTTTAAGATCTCTCATTCCAGGGACTAATCCTATATCAATTACCCCATACCGGATGGCACCTGCGGAGTTGAAGACGCAGTTTCAGGAACTCCTAAAGAAGGGATTCATTCGGCCCAGTGCCTCACCATGGGGGGCTCCAGTGTTGTTCGTGAAGGATGGTACCTTACGTCTCTACATCAACTACAAGCAGTTGAATAAGGTAATCATCATGAACAAATATCCCCTTCTGCGAATCGATGACTTGTTCGACCAGCTTCATAGGGCCACAATCTTCTCCAAGATCGATCTATGTTCAGGCTACCACCAGCTCAGAATAAAAGAAGGGGACGTATCGAAGACTACCTTCCGAACTCATTATGGTCATTACGAGTTCTTAGTGATGTCGTTCGAACTGACGAGTGCCCCTGCCGCGTTCATAGACTTGATGAACCAGATTTTCAAGCCTTATCTTGACCACTTCGTTGTGGTATTCATCGATGATGCCCTCATCTATTCCCGCCGAGGCGCAGCATGAGCAGCATCTCTAAATGGTCTTGGAGACACTGAGGGAGCATCAGCTATATGCCAAATTTAGCAAGTGTGAGTTCTGGCTACACCAGGTGGAGTTTCTGGGACACGTGGTGTCAGGTGCAGGAATTTCGTTAGATCCCTCCAAAGTTGAGGTAGTACTAAGGTGGGAGCGACCCAAGACGGTGACAGATATTCGTAGCTTCCTAGGTCTAGCAGGTTACTACAAGCATTTCATCCAGGGCTTCTCACAGATCGCCCTCTCATTAACCCAGTTAACGAGGAATGATACTCCTTTTGTCTGGACCGGTGAGTGTAAGACCAGTTTCCAGACGCTCAAGGAGAAGTTGATTTCAACCCCTGTGCTTACCATTCCAAGCAGCAGTGGCAGATTTATTGTATACACAGATGCTTCCCTCCAGAGACTGGGTTGTGTTCTGATGCAGCATGGGCATGTGGTTGCCTATGCCTCGAAACAACTAAAGCCTCATGAGAAGAACTATTCGACACATGACTTGGAGTTAACAGCCATAGTCTTTGCCCTGAAGATTTGGCACCACTACTTGTATGGGAAGACTTTCGAGATCTACACGGATCACAAGAGCTTGAAGTATATTTTCAATCAAAAGGAATTAAAGCTGAGACAGAGACATTGTATGGAGCTTCTCAAGGATTACGACTGTTTGATAGTCAGTCTATCACCTCGGGAAGGGGAATGCCGTGGCAGACGCCCTCAGTAGGAAGCCCCCAGTCAAATTGGCAATTCTTCAGGCATAGAAATGGACCAGTATGGTTGAGGCAGCCCAGTGGAAGCCTTCACAGGTGAGGACGTTTGGGGGAGTTGACGGTGACGCGGCGCACTCTCCCTGATCTGATCTCTTGAATAATTGACCAATAGATGGACGATACCGAGTTACAGATTCTCTGTGATCAGATACTCACGGGAGGTCCTGGAGAGTTCACCTTTGAGGACGAAGTGCCAAGACACCATGGCAGATTATGTGTTCCCAAAGATGAAGCGCTTCAGAAGGAGCTGTTGTCCGAGGCTCATTGCAGCAGGCTCACCATCCACCCCAGGAACACTAAAATGTACCATGACCTAAAGGACTTTTGGTGGCGTGGTATGAAGGATGTAGGCGAGTTTGTGAAGCAGTGCCTGGTATGTCAGCAGGTGAAGGCTAAACAACAGAGACCAACTGGCCAGTTATAGCCTCTTCCCATCCCCGAGTGGAAATGGGAGAGTATATCCATGGACTTTGTGGCTGGATTACCATTGACTCAACGAGGACACGATGCTGTCTGGATGATTGTGGATCATCTGACGAAGTCAGCTCGATTTCTATCGATCAAGGTGACTTATGGTCCTTCGCAATTAGCAGAGTTGTACATACAGGAGATTGTACGATCGTATGGTGTACTCAAGGAGATCATTTCAGATAGAGATGCACGGTTCAATTCCCAATTCTGGGAAAGTTTTCAACAGGCATTGGGTACACAATTAAACCTGAGCACATCTTACTACACGTAGAGTGATGGACAAACCAAGAGGACCATTCAAACACTGGAGCAGTGATTTAAATGCCAACGACATGCGGGTATTTCGGCGAGGGGGCCATGCCGACACAATAGAAGTGTCGATTTACAGGTGTGCCGCCGGCATGCCGAAAATTTCGGCGGCATGCTGACAGCTGCTGATGGTTTCGGCAGCATACCGGTAAGGCAGGAGTTCCGGATTCAAAAATTGGTCTGGCGAGAGGTTCTTTTTAAATCTGGAGTATTTTTCAAAATCCGGAGGGAATCAGGGAAGGCCACACACAGGCACAGGTGTACACATGCACACGGACATGCGCGCACACGCACACAGAGATTTAGGTAAAATTTCAGTATTTTTACATTATTTTTAATATTTTTTTTATTTTTTGCCAGCAAGTCATCAGCATGCCCATCGGCATGGCCATCGAAAAATGGGCATTTCTACGACATGCCTGCAGCACGCACACTTTGAATTTTATTGACATGGCGTCAAAATCGGCATTTTGAACCTTGCACTAGAGGACTTGTTGAGGTCTTGTGTACTAGAGTGGAGAGGCTCTTGGGAGGAGCACCTACCCTAGGTGGAGTTCACCTACAATAACAGCTATCACGCCAGCATCGACATGGCTCTGTATGAGGCATTGTATAGTCGAAAGTGCACCTCTCCACTTGCTTGGGATGAGGTGGGTGTGAAGTGGGAGGTAGGTCCCAAACTGATCAGGCAAAGTAAGGAGGTCGTCGAGCATATTCGGAAGAGACTCCTTACTGCACAGAGTCGGCAAAAGAGCTATGCGGACCGCTGACGACAAGATGTGCAATTTGAGGTTGGTGACTCGGTGTTCCTCAGAGTATCACCAATGAAGGGGATTCAGAGATTCGGAGTGAAGGGCAAGCTGGCTCTACGATTCGTAGGCCCGTTTGAGATACTAAAGCGAGTCGGACCAGTCGCAAACAGACTCGCCCTGCCACCTCAGCTAGCCGACATCTACGACGTCTTCCATATCTCCAATTTACAGAAGTACATGTCGGATCCAGACCATATTCTCAGCTACGCGAACATGGGCATAGAAGACTTGACTTATCAGGAGCAGCCGGTACGTATACTAGATCGTATCATTCAAAGGCTGCGGAAGAAGATCGCACTGGTAAAAGTTCTCTGGATGAACTAGAAGTATAAGGAGGCGACTTAGGAACCAGAGGCAGAAATGCTGGAAAAGTACCCACAGCTATTCACGAGTAAGTCCTTCACTCGAGTTGTTTCTCTTTAAGGTTGTTATACACCTAGCTGATTTTCTCGTTTACCTCCACTTTCGCTCGAGTTTCGGGGACGAAACTCCCTTTAAGGTTGTTATATCCATAATGTCCCAAAATCCAGGCTTCGAGTCATTTCAAAGTGGTTCAGGTCAATTCGAACCCGGAAACCTGATTAGGGTTTGGTGTTGGTGTCAAAACCCCCTTAAATTGCCCAGAATCGTGTATTTCAAGCCAAACCCTAGTCAAACTTTGTCAAAAGGGTGCTATATGTGGTATCATTGGTTTCCTCTCGTCGCAAGCTTTCTGGTGACACTTATTTCGCGCGATTCCGAGGTGAATAGCTCAAGTTAGGGTCAAAAGAAGTCACCAGGGATCTAATTATAAGGTGAACCCAACGTTAAGGGCATTTTGGGTATTTCACCCAAATAAACCTATTCACAACCGACCCTAAGGCCTATTTAAGGATCCCTTTGGTCCCTTGGATCGTCATTAACCACCAACTCTCTCAAATCAAGAGAAAAAGGGAGAAGAAAAAATCTTAGTTCTTTAAAAATCAAAAATTTATTCATAGGGACCCGATTACGATTCCGCAAAACCCGAGGTCCCCACCGCAAAAGCCGTAGGCACGGGCACGAGTGCACGAAGCGCGTGGGAGAGCACGGGTGCCCGGGCGCAAGTGCACAGGCGTGCACGGGCGCATCAGGAGACGCGTGCCAGGGCGGTTTGGTCCGAATCTGGACCCCTTCACATTGTTTTGACTGATTCGAGGCCTTCCCAACCTCAGATTTCGACAAATAAGGTACCGTTGGAATTATATCGACGCGTACTACACGTTAGTATTGTGTATTTCCACTTTTGAGTTCATTCTACTTATTGGAAAATTATAAACGTAATTAGGTGTCTTCGACACCATTGTAAGTCAGATTGAATCAGGTCTTATTCCCAGTGCGTGCGCAAATCTCGAGGGAGACGTGGAGACTGTTTCTAGGCCTAGTGCCCACGGTTTGGAGTTATCGTGACCCTCCGATGACCTTGGGTAGAGTAGTCTGTCCCTCCTTTCAATCCAGCTGATCTCTCGGGTAATTGAGAACTTGGCCTATGTGAGTTTCATGTATACTGCCTTGATCCGCGTGCGTTCTCCTTTTGCTGAGTTGGACCCTCTGGTGTTTTCTTGATTTCTGGCACTATAGATAATGACAAAAAGGGATTTACATGAATAATAATGAATTAGTAAGTATATACACCCCCGTTATCGCATGCATGAAACGAAACCCGTTTTCCATAAAACAAGTTCTAATGTCTTTAAATCTGTCTAAATGGTATGGAACCTCTGGTAAAGATGAGATTTCTTGTGAATGAATAAATTGGAAAATAGTATGAGAAATTAACCCTAGAATTAGTAATACGAAATTACTACGAGGTATCAGAATTGACAAGATGAGGAATACAGTTATCTGGAAATGGGATAGATAATACGGCGGATATGTCGGGAAAATAAAAGGATTAGATAACTGGTTTTAACCCCGCTACTTGCCAGAATTTCGGCCGTAGCTTTAGGTCTTTTCAGATTGGGTTCAAGGACTAGTTTAGGGAGTTGTTGGCCTCTCTACAACTCTTTGGTTAAGCTTAGTAGCTAACTAGGATGGCGGATTCATAGGGCTCGAGGTTTAGAACAGTTCTTTTGGCCGGTGGGTGGGGTCATTGGCTGTCTGTAGTTCAGCGTACAAAGCGCTTATACATGTTCACGCTACACGACGTAACCGCCACCCTTTCCGCAATGACCATAGGGTGACAAAACGTGGCAACTCGATGGATATAAGCAACCCCCCCGGCCAAGAGGATGGCTTATATTGATCTTGCACCACGGGAAGTTACATGAAATCATCTCGTGTCCAAGACGTTAATTGAAAGTTTGAGAACAATAAGAATATGGGCAAATTGCATAAAAGGAACTAGATATAAAATAGATTGTAAATAGACGAACTATCAAGATAATGCCTTTTTACTATACTCTGTTACTTGTTTAGTTGTACTACTATACTCAGTTTGCACTGACGTTTGTCTCAAGTTCCGGACTCAGGTGTTGCTGAGCAGTCGAGTACTACGGCTGCTGTTGGTCAAACCTCCACAAAATCGGGTCCTATCTAAGGAGAAGATTCGTATTGAGCCAGTAGCTCATAATTATAGTTCCTTTTTCGCTAGTAGAATTTTATTTCTTGTCTTTATGGTAGCTGTACAAGACTCATTTATTTCTGCTTTAGGAGAATTTTGCTTTTATTGTTAGCACTTTTATTTCCTTCATTTAATGCTTTATGAATGAATGTTGGCTATTGATATTTTATGACTTTATGTTGTGACGCACCAAAATCCATCAGCACCCTGCTCCATGGTGGCTCCTGTAATGCTCCTGATGCACCAGGCTTACAGATTCTACCATAGGTGTCAAGTAAACCACATCCAAAGAATATGGGGAATACACACCTCAAAGATCATGCAATATGGGAAATACAAATCCTAAAACAATCCATATAATTGGAGAAAAAAACATACCACCGCTCAGCGAACACCAATAGATCTGGAACAAATTAGATTCAGATCTGCATGAATACCAGGAGGCCCCCTTGGACAGACATTGTCCTAACCCGGGTGCAAGGAGAACACCCGAGATGGCCCCAAGGAGACCTAACCTCCTTCTTGCAACAACAATAGGCACTGTAGTCCTTAGATCAAGGCAAGATGCCCCTTATGATCGCTGCACAGGGATCAGAGACCTCGTGCATCACCTATGCTGCCAGTTGCGCCGCCGATCGCAGCCGTAGATGGCCGCCACGGCACTGCAGAGGTCTTGGCTGCCGATCTGGAGGCTATCAGACCTGCTACCACCTACTCAGAGCATCGCCGAGGGTCCTTGAAGCCGTAGTGCCGCCCCCAGCAGCTGTAATGCATCGCTGCGTCGTTGCTAGGTCAAACAACCCTCGCCGGAGTGCCGCTGCGATGGTTCAGTGACCTCCCCCGCCACCGCAGCCCCGCAGCGAGGGCTGAAGCATGCCTCCGGAGCACCACCAAGAGCTGCTGGGGCTACTGCGTGCGGCCAGAGGGCTATCGGAGGTCGCTGCCGCTGCCGAGGAAGAAAGAGAGGAGATCGGGATTTAGTGGTAAGGTTTAGGAGGCCTTGAGAAGTGTGATACCTAGAGCCACAGTCTAAGACCAGTGCTCTGATACCAAATTAGATAAAAAAGAGTTCAATTCATTATAGAAAACCCTAATCTCTCTTATATAGAGAGAGAGAGACCAAAGGATGGAAAGTACAGCACTACCCCTCGTGAGCTAAACATCTATAAGCCCATACAAGAAAAGCATAAAACATATAAGAAAAGAAACACTATATGCTAACAGTAATTGAAAAGGAAATCGAAAGTAGATAGCTAAGATAAACAATGATGGAGATATGCAATAAGGGAAATGCGCAAAGATCTACGTGAAAAGGAAATCAATGCAAAAGTGTAAACAAAGCTGCATTTATATAGAGTGATATTTCAAGAAAATTATGCAAAAAATATAAGAAAAGAGAGCCCGGATTTACCTTTAGACCTGCACATCCTACAATCCCAGTAACTACAGTGACTGCATCCGGGTGGCGAGCAACCTGAAATTAAAGTACTTCATCAACCTGAAAGTGGCTGAGCATAGGAACACTCAACAGTTTGCATTTTCATGCACACTGTCCTCCCTCTTTGTATCAAAATAGTTAGAGTTTTTCTTCAAAGGTCTGCATTTGTCCTGAACTTTACATTATGTAATTGCTTTCATCTTTCAACAGAATGTAATTGCTGGAGGACCCCAATTTCCTATTCCTACACTACCCATATGCTTCCTAAGCATATGCTTGGACATCATGGATCTTCCTTTTCACTTAATATTCTATCTCATGATCATATATAAGATTCCCATGAAATCGACTAACCTCAACGACTCCTTGCTCTCCCGGGATGATTTCTGGTTTGTGATCAGAATCAGATAAAGCCTCTTTAAGTTCATCAAGTAAGGACTCATTTCTGACTGCAACGAGCTGAGGCTTAAAAGTTTTCACCTGTAAAAAGAATGAGCATCTTCATGAGCAAACAAAGGTGCACCAAAAAATTTTTATCCAATATAGTTTGCCAGCTTTTCAATAAGGAATTATACTTCACAGAAGAATCAGTAGTAGTAACCTGATCTGCTAAAAGAGTCACATTTGAGCCTGCTGCAAGAGCAACAACCCTAAATTTGTCTGGATTCTCTGCAGCTATGTCCAGAGTCTGCACGGAATCATCTAAAAAATTATGAAAAATACAAATAATGAAACTTCTGTTACAATACTTCATTGGCTAAACTCGGAATGCACACATAATCACATGGTCATTTGGCCCCACACCTCTACTTGAAAAGTGGGCAGTTTGCCTAAAATTGCCAATATGCTATTTAGATGTACTCATTGCATGGGAACAGCAAATAATAAAAACAAACATGTGATTGTTAGAGAAGATTCATCCAGGACCATGCAGACCCATCCTTTTTCCCAAACAGTCCTCCATCCGTTGTTTTCATTTAAAGAACTCTCATCATACTAAGAGTAAGAGATATGCAAAGGAACAATTACCTCTCAAAAGCTTTTCACCATCTTTATATAAGCATGGAATCATTGAGGATACAAAAGCAAAGCATTTTAAATGGATAATTCACACACAAACAGAGTGAGCAAAGTCCAATCCTCCTCTTTTTCTGACAAAGAACATCTAGCCTAAACTCAGATCTGAAAAAAACTCATAAGATTACCATCCTAGGTCAGAAGAAGATATCAGAATCCCCCTTCACACGTCCCTAAGTGCATCCCAAGTGGCGGCACAAGGGCACAACAAAAGGAGAAAGACAAAATGGCTTTCCCTTGCTTTTGCTATAGCAATCTTCACTACTCACAACAGAACTCTTTCTTGTCAAGAATATAATGGCATTATCTCAAAATTACAGTACTTGGAATCAAATTTGTGTCCCCTGGATATAGACTAAAGGTGTCCTTGAATCACATATCTGTACATACGATCTTTACTTTGACCTCTCTCTCTCTCTCTCTCTCTCTCTCTCTCTCTCTCTCTCTCTCTCAGTATTAATTAACACAGAGACACCAATTCCTCCATTAGGAAAGAAGAAAGACGACAAAACAGACGGAGAAAATTTACCTGGGTTCCAATAGACCCAGTTGATCCAACAATGGAAATTGGCTTCGGGCCATCCCAAACTTTACGTCCTGGTTCTGCAACAGCTCGACCTGGCCAGGCGGGTGGTGGAGCCTGCTGCATTGAGCAACAAGGCATCACTAGCGGCAGGGCTCTCTTATCCCTCCTCAAGAAATGAGCTCCCACTAAAATTGGAGACAGCAAGAATTCGACACATCACATCCATGACTAGCAATGCAAATTACTTACAAAAAGAAAGAAAAAGGAAAACTTTTTGGCTCCAAACAACTTATGTAGGCAGTTGATTTAGCCAACCAAATCAACTTCAGATACCTTAACTAACAAACCAAAACCCAAGATGATAACTTTGAGGAAGTAATCAGATAAAATATCCACAGAGGCTCACGTGGTTTGGTTTGTGCATCAATCAGCCACATTTCATATCCACTCAAGCTGGACTAAAACAAACATCAGCAAAGAACATAAAAGCTCCCAACCGAAACATTCACCACCATAAATCCATATCAAACATCAAGTGCCTCTTATTCAGCAATCCATCCAAACATGAGCATACGTAAACAGACCACCGAAAACGCAATTTTTCCACACCTATACCCAACATCGAGATCACGCAAATGAAAGGAACAGGAAAAAATCCACTAGCCAACTCAAAAAATGGCAATTCTGACGCGAGAGGACAGGTAAGGTCTCACTTTTGAGCTTGTGGGAGGTCCCTCGAGCAGAACTCACAAATGAAAGACCTCCAATTTTTCCGTTCATGGGTAGTTTTAGAGCCATCGCTCGGTTTCACCCTCTCTAAGACCAAAGTCGCCTCCTTTTCGTTGGATTAAAGAGGCGTGGCTTTGAAGAGGAGGGCGAAGGGAGGACGAGTTTGGGGAGGATTGAAGGTGTTAAAGAGTAGTTCAAATATAAAGGGAGTGGTGAGAGATAAGACTGCAATCTGGAGGATGGAAGGAGGATAAGGGGCCCCTTCACCGGAGAGGGACTGTGGATTGATTTCTAAGTTTTTAAGAGATAATATTTTAATATGTCCAAGGCGACCACGGGCGAAATTAGAAAATCAGTGAAAGGGGGCCACAAATAATTAATTATGTGAATATATATATATATATATATATATATTATGACATCAAAAGAAAAAAAAGAAATAATATTAATTTTAAGTTACATGATTATTCAAAGAAGTATGATTTAATAAATCAAAAATATGCATTCTTTAAAATAAAAAAAAAATGAAATAGTGTAGAATTAATTATTACCATTATTCAACTAGAGTTTTTTTTTTTTTCTTTTCATGACATCAAATTCATTTATCATTCATCTATTGTAAATTTATGGATAATCTTCTTTTCTATATGTATTTTCTTTTAATTTGTTACAATAAATAACTATTCGGTACATCATCTAGAATACACTAATTCTATCCTTTATTTTCACTTTTAAAGTCGAGATTTTCTCTAACACAAACTCAATGTCTGTATATACATACAATACATTTAAAGAAAAAGTTATAATATCACCGACATATCCTTCAAATAGATTAAAGTAAAAGAATTTTGTATAATATCTATGCAATATAAGCAAATAGATAGATGGAACGATGCCATATCAAATGCTCTTTTCCTCCACCAAGATAGAAACAAATGAATGTCGAAGTCACATGAGATCAAACTGAAATGGGGGAAAAAAAAAAAAAGGATTGGCGGGATGATGACGGGAGAAGTTGTGGAAATGGATTATGTTTTGTTGTCTTAAAGATGGTTGGAGTTAAAGAGATAAGGACAAAGCACAATTTTCATACATCGGGAGAGAGAGAAACCAACGGGAAGGTACTGCTATTCTCGGTCCCCACGTTGATGATCTTAGGTTTTCTTTTGCAATATTTTCATTCTTAACGCTATTTTTTTGAGCCAAAGTGCATGGAAGGGCCACCATGACTCTTGCCTTAGGCCGAGAATTTTGAAAAGAAATTAAGCAGGTCCATTTCCCCTCCACTCTATATGTTAAGGTGACTAAGCTCAAATATGAGAAATATGCCGTTAATTCCACCCTTTTCAAGGGCAATCAATGCTTTAAAGCTTGCCACGAGGAAGTGATGGAATGGTAAAACAGTCGTCTCATTGTTGCCATTGCCAATCAGCACATTATTGGACGTAGAATCAGATCTTGTCACTGACATGGTTTCCACAAAAGTGGAGACTTATAACCATCATGGTGTTGTTGGGTCTGTCTGTGTTTCATCCAAGAATACGACATGCGCTAAGCACTTTAATCATGTACTTTCATCAATTTGCTCCCTGGAGATTATAGATCATAAACGAGGAATAAAGAAAGGAAAAATATTTCACATTTGATAGTATGGTATGTTTGCTCATCAATTAAATTAATTTTTAACCTATAATTTCGTGTAGGTGTGTAAAAGTTAAAATTACATCAAAATTGTACAGCTCAAAAGATTACTGTAATTAAAAAAAAAAATTCTCAAATTGATCCTAATCTAGAAAGAGGATTTTTTTTATCTATTATCATATATAAATTTAACATAAATATCATACTAGTCGTACATGTTACTCTACAAAAATAAGGGTGTTCATATATATTATATATATATTAGATGGCTTCAAATTTTTTCATGACTCCATCATTTGTGGTTAATTATACTTACGGGCAATCGGAGCGTGAGGGAGAGAGGATTGAAAATTCCACTAACTAGAGAGAGAGACGATCGAAAATTCCATCCGAATTCACATTTCACATCCGTATTCACATCAACAAAATAAATGAACGCTGCATCTTTGATGTCCATCATCTCTTCCGACATAATTAAGTAGAAAAAAAAAGAAAATATAATTAATAAACCTTGACGATCAACTCCACTTAACTTCTTTAAATTTTCCTCGAGAACTCTACTCAACGGAAAAAAGAAAAAGAGAACAAAAAAAAAATGTAATATCAACTCCCTCTTTGAACCCATAATTTCTATTTTATTTATAAAAGAATAACAAAATGGGTAAACAAAAGGAAACAACTTCTTCTGAAATTTCATGCAAATAAAAAAAGGGAAGTTGATTTTTAGAGAGAAAGAGAGAGGAGAGAGAGAGGAGAGAGAGAGAGAGAGATGAGTCGAAAATGTGTGTGTGTGAGAGAGAGATGAGAGTGCAGATAAGAGGAGAAAAAAAATGAACAGTGGTAAGAGGAGTTATTGAACACTCACAAACAATGGCATGGACAGTGCCAATGTTGATGTTTTGCTATGAGAGTGTAAAAGTTAAAATCGCATCAAAATTCTACTATTCAAAAGACCACTGTAAAAAAGAAATTTCCTAAATCTCAATCTGGAATGAGGATTTTTTTTATCTATTATCATATGCAAGTCTAACATAAATATCATACTCATCACACATATTACTCTACAAAAATAAAGGCTTTCATACATATTATAAATAGATAGATTGATTGATTGATTGAATGGCTTCAATCTCTTTCATGACTCCACCATTTGTGGTTAGTTGTGCTTGCAGGCAGTTAAGGCATGCAAAAGAGAGGATCAGAAATTCCACTAATGAGAGAGAAAGAGAGACAATCGAAAATTCCAACCAATTTCACGATTTCACATCTATATTCACATTGGCAAAATAAATGAGCGTTGTACCCTTGATGTCCATCATCTTTTCTGATATAAGTAAGTAAAAGAAAGGGGGAAAAAATGATCAATAATTCTTGACAATCAACTCCACTTAACTCTTTTAAATTTTCCTGAGAACTCCAACCCAACAAAGAAAAAAAAAGAAAAAGAGAGAAAAAAAAGGTGCAATATTAACTCCCACTTTGAAATGATTATCTCTATTTTATTTATAAAAAGATAACAAAATGGATAAACAAAAGAAAGCAACTTCTTAAATTTCACGCAAAAAAAAAAAAAGGAAATTGATTTAGAGAGAGAGAGGAGCTAATGAGTGACAAAAAAAACATAAAGAGAGAGAGAAAGAGAGAAAGAGAGAGAGAGAGAGAGAGAGAGAGAGAGATATGATATAGAGAGAGATGAGTCAAAAATGTGTGTGCGTGGGAGAGAGAGAGAGATGAGAGCTCAGATATGAGGAGAAACAAATGATAAATATATAACCTTAAATGAAGGTGACTTATGATTGGGATCCAACTTAGTTCGCCATTATGCGTATCCTCCAACATGTAGGGAGACTACATTAGAATTGGAGGGAGGACCCTAAAAGAGATGTAAGAATTTCTGTTGCTTCGAAAATTTCCAATATTCATGATTAACATGTTATAATGTCATCTTTCTATATTGTTTTTGGCATCTTACTAACATAAGTTTTGAGGAGATAGTGAGAAACAAACATGAAGAGGTAAAGTCATGGAGGTTGTGTTTGATTGGTAGGTTAAGTATTTAACCTGCTACTTAACCCACCTCTTATTTACGTCGAGTTAAGTGGACTTAACATGGGGTAAGGTTATTCCACCTTCTCTATGAAATAACTTTAACTGTCAAAATGTCCAAATGGGTTAACTCGCTTATTTCACTATTTATTCTACTCCTTCATCTTATTCCACAAACTTATTTCCCTTACCAAACGGGGCTGGAGTGATTAAAGGTTTGCAAGCATTAGGCAAGTGCAGACACCCAGGCAAATGCATTATTTCATTTGCTTAATTTAATTAGCTTTATTTACTTATCACATTTTGGTACTAAGTTTAATACTTCACCATTACATAAGTAGGCCAATAGAAATAAAGTCAATAGGGCAAAAGGTCCAGCAAAGATCCATTACTTCAGTCGAATGAGTATAGACTCCTTAAAGTTTAAGTTTGTAAGCAATTCACCTCTTACTTGCTATTTGGTTTAAATATTACCAATGATATTTGGTTGGGAACTAAAGCATCACTTGTGTAATTTAGTTTAGAACTCAAATATCACATGTTTATACCTAAATATCACTGATGCAATTTAATTTAAGAAAGGTAAATTAAAAGGGCTACATAGTATTTCCTAATACTAGTTTTCTAATCTCCAAGTAAATTAACCTCGAGAGAATCATTCAAATTAATATGCCGTTCAAAAAAAATGTGGTGACGTCAACATGACTGAGGTTGAAGTTTATTGGTATTCTCATAGCAAAGCTAGCAAAGACGACGCATGTGACTTGCTTGGCAATTTATACAAGGAAAAACATGTAAGTAACTTAAAATGATATAGACTTGTATAGGTTAATTAAAAAAGATCATTGGAGAGTGACATTAGAATTCAACTATATATTTGTATATATAAGGGTGAAGATGTTGGACTTGATGGACTCCTAAGAGTACGGATGAGACAATTCCAACTAAGATTGCTGCGGAGGCATCTAGGAGCGTTATGCCATTAGGACACAGAGGTTTTGCCTGTAATTTTAGAGCAAGCAAGACCATAAGCTCATGATCAATTAGGAAATTAATAAGGATACATGCTTAATTTACATGCATCATAGGAAACAACTTGGACCATTATTTTCCACACACAATCCTACAAACCTGTATCATTTGTCTTCAACAATGAAATTACTCGCGAGTTTGGCTTCTATAAGGACATACACTTTAGTTTCCTATATTTGTTACCTTCAAAAGTAGAATATAGCTTATGTGGGAATCTTTGGTTTATTTGTGCAATATTGGACGTATTATGTCCAGATTTCCCAAGGGATTGTCACCAACCGACCATTAGGACATGTTGTGATTCCATGGTATACTCGAATGTTGGCGACTTGCTGATGTGAAGGCATAAGGTGCCCAAGACGAGTTAGTGGACACCATGGCTTTTCGTGGTTCTCAGAATCTCGGGTTTATGGAAACTTTCCAAGGAAGCCCTTCTACCACATTTCCATATAGGAGATCCTTAATTTTTGGTCCCTGTGGAACTTCTACCTTTTATTTACGTTAGAGAAAAAAAATTCTACTTCAAATTAACTTCACATGAATGCCCCCCGAGATAGAGAACTAGCAAGATATAGCTTTTCATTTTTTATCTATGGGGTCAAAAATTGAGTATCCCTTTTCCTCCCTCACATCCTAATCAATGTAAAGACTATGTTATTTTAATTTTGTTAAGCTCTTGGAAACGTCTACATCTCTGTACAGATTCTCCTCTCTTACTAATTTTTAAATGTATTAATAGGATCTCAACATCTTAGCTGCATATACCAAATTCTTAATAAATATTACCCTTGGGATAAGTTAGTTCACAAATGGTTAATTTGAAAGCTCTCCCAGAGGGAGTCATAAATGTAAGATAGAACAACTTTGTGATGGCACATCTACGTAAAAATCTCCTCCCTTTCTTAATAGCCCATAAATAACCCACCCCATCAAGCAAGATGAATATTTAAGCACATCAGGGTTAATGTACAAGTCTTGAAAAATGATAGATCTTGAAGGAAGGGTTACACTTGAAACAAAAGTCAAACTTCTTAGATATAATATCGCACTACAAGGCAATCTCAAACTTCAAGTCAAAGCAAAACACCTCGGGTGGGGGGTGCTCAGAAGGGTTTATTAGCGACGGTTTCTTCCGACACTATTTGCGTGATCGGTAAAATCGACAAAGTTATCATTTATCTACGTAACTGTTATAGTTGTAAGTTCTCGAGACAGATGCAATTGGCATCCAAAGCTGTTGATCATGTCATTTCCACTACCTATGCATCAGATAACGTCAACTGCCGAAAAAGTGATCGTTGAGTAATCGACTCACAACCAAAGAATTCGGTAAAATTGAGGGGCTGTGGTCTATCCTTGTGTTTTATATTGGATAAGGTACCCATCGTTCGAACCATATGAGAATGGACCTATGCTTTACTAAAGCTAATTACTATCTTTTAATCGCATGTTTTGCTAAGTGGAGCACCGAGGGAGTGTGCCCACCGACCAGGTTCCCACTTAGCCAAAAGATGGAAAGAATGAAACGTAAAAATTGAAGCTTTTTTATGTAACGTAACAAGGCATGAATAATTTAAAAAGAAAATAAAAGTAAATTTAGAGGTAAGACCAGTCATGCCCTCTTTTAATATACAAAAAGTAACATAAAAGTACTGTCATGATATGGGATCTATCACCATTTAAAAAAATCATTACCATTTCTAAATCATCGGTGTAAAATATTAATCTGCACCAATATAAAATCACCAAATTATCTTCGGAACCATCTTATATCATTGCAAGTAGGTGTAAAATGATTTTTTGCAACGATTCAAAATCACTCTAAAATCATCCAAGAATCATTTTACACAAATAAAAAAAAAATTCTTACATCAATACAAAATTATTTTACATCGATGCGATTTGATTCAAAATGATGGTAACGTTTTAAAGTAAGATAGAACCTACCATGTAACAAAATCTATACTTTTTTATTTTTTTTATATTAAAATATTAATTATAAAGTAAAAATCATATTTAGATATCTATTTATTATAAATTATGTCAACTTTTACGTATTTACACTAAGTATCCTTTTTCACTTGATTATAGGAGAAGGAAAGTAGAGAGAGAGAAGACAATGCATGTGCAATCAAATGGCCTCTTTGGACAGTTTGATCACGTAATTCTCATTGTTTCTTTTCTCGTTCTGCTAATTATTCGTCTTGTCACATGTTTATCATGGGAATAATATTAATCGTGATTTTCTTGGTACGTACTTAACCACCTGGCAGGATCGTCATCTCAAAATGAGAAGAACGTGATCAAGATTGGAGGAAGGGCTCCCACATAATTTCGAAAAAAATGTTTCCCCAGACACGGTCAACTCTTTTCTTTTTCTCCTGATTATTGAAAAATGTTTCCAAATATATAAATATATAATAAATAATCCACAAATCACGTATCCGTGGTTATATTTGGATCAACTCACCTACAAGTTGTATCTACAAGTTGTTTCCTTCGGATCTGTATTTAAGTCATATCAATTTACTCTCATATCAAAATCACTTCTTTTTAACTATAAAAAATAAAAAATTAACAGCATTTCAAATGTTTCGCTTAAATGAGTCGTAAACGAATCGAATCAAATAAAATTTTTGATAACAAAAATGAATTCAAATGAATCTCACACTTTTATTTTTAATAAAATTTGAACCTTGAAAATTATTATCAAATCGAACTTAGATAAGTTCACTTAGGTTCCATTCGCTTACGCCCCTGTGCACGTGAACCCATCATCCAAAAGGGATGTAATTGGTCCAAATCCTTTGTATTTTAGATAATTTTGGATGGGATCTAAAGTGAGCACAAGTGAGTCCTCTAAGGTGAGACTCAATAAAAGGGATTTCCATCAAGTCGTTATTATTGATAAATTGGCCCCATCTTGTAAGGGCGTGGAGATAGCATGTAATGCATGAAAATCATCTTTTAGGATACAGCTCAGTGGTAACTACTAATCATGGTAGAAGGGATCTAAATTTGAGTTTTGATCTTGCATTACTTGAGAGTTAAGGTTACGAGACTGTCAATTCCTCTAATTTACTTGCAAGGGATTCTAGGACATTAAAATAAAAGAATTCTTGAGAAAGACCATACGAATTGGTTAGAAGATAGAGAGTAAGGTTGTTTGAACAAGAAAATGCCATAATTATAGCGAAATGGAGTTTTAGCATAGCCAACATAAGAGATCAAATTTGTTTCCAAGCCATCAAACTGGCAATCAAGAAAACGGTGGGTGGAGAAGAGATACAATGGTCGATGGAGGGAATCAATAAAACAAAAAGAGCTTGAAATAATCCCTTTGATCCGAGTCAGCTGAAAGAAAACCATAACAATTTTGAAGGCGTTGATCAGATTGACAATATAGCTTTTGAGCATCAAAGGCCCCTAAGCACCTTATCATTTCTAGCAACAGCTTTTAGACATGTTTATTATAAATGATCTTAACAAATTTGACTTTATTAAGATACTTATTCCATCATGCAACAAAACACCTATAACACTCCCTAAAAGTTATGTGGTTTCAATCAAACATAGCCTTCTATTGAACACCAAAAAGTTCGTTAATGGGTCCTCTCAAATTGCTAAATTATTTATCAAGCTGTTGCCAGCAGCCTACTTTCAAATCAAAACTTTATACTATACCTAACCATGGTAAGAATTTTGCATTAGTTGCCTGGTGTTCATCAAGCCCTCAATTACCTTTGAACTGCTGGAAGCATCATTGATCATACTTCCCAAGGCTACCATAAAAAATCGTCACATTCTTAAACACCAAGGGTTGGTGCTGGTGAAGGAATAACAGTTCCAAATTAACTTGATGCAAAGAGAGGACCCCTTTAATACCTTTGGTTGGTTGGTTGGATATAGGATTAAAACTCAGAAAATTAAATAAATATGGGAAAAATAAATGACAGAGGAGGATATGATTTACTCTTTTATGAAATAAGTAGTCAATGCATGAAGAATTATATCTTATGATATCATGGCAACCAAATCAGGTTGGTATGAGGGATACCCTAACATGAATACTTGCCTTCTAAGCTAATCATGTTAAACTCTTTTAGCCTATGATTAGATGGAAGGATTAAATTGGGGAGGGGAAGGGAAGGAAGGTAAGAAAAGGAAAGGGAAGGAGAGGAAAAAGGGTGATATAACTTCTATTTAGATAGAAGGGAAAGAAAAGGCAAGGAAATTTGATATTGTATGTTTGGATAAATAAGTAGTGAGAAAGAAATAGGATGAGATCTGATATAATTTTACTAACATAACCTTTAGAATACCCTCAAGAATATAAATGATATTTATATAAAGAGGGGCAAAAGGGATCAAATAAAATGATTTTATGTCTTCCCCTCATTTCTTTCTTAATATGTCTGATTTAGAAGGAAAACAAATCTTTGAGAAGTTGCCTTTTTAATCCCTCTCATTCCCTCTCCTCTCTTCTTCCCCTCTCCTTCCAAAAACTTACAATAAAATATGTTTTTAACATCCCCTTCCTTCCCTTCCCCTCTTCTTTATCCTTCTATCTAAACATGGCTTTACAGTGATGAGATTGAAAGGAACTTGCCATTATTCAATATCCAACACCATCACACTTGCCCCCTTCAAGGACAAATTACGTATGACCATCTCTCTCTCTCTCCCTCTCTCTCTTTTTCCTTTTTTGCCAATGCAAGTCGACAAGAATATTTTAGAAGGACACAACCACTTTTAGAGCCACAAAGTTTCTATAAAGGATCTTTACCAAAGTAGAAGGCATATTTGTTGGTGACAAACATCAAGTCACAACATTCCTTCTCAACAAGTAGCAAGATTCTCGTCAAGGGTTCATCCACGCCCGACAAAGGACATGTCGAGGAGGAAAGGTAAAGAACAAATGCTAAGAGTGCAAATTAGATAAATTAAACATAGCTCTTTTGGAACAAGATTATTGCAAAGAAGACCACTACCCGGTGACTGCTATTTCTTTTGCACCAATTTTTTCATGTAAGTCCACCAAGGTATGGTTAAATGTTGACTCCTGACTTTGGTAAGAAAGACTCAGGTTTAAAAGATGGCCAGTTCCTCCCTAATTTACCCAATGGGATATTGGATCATTGTTGAGGTGTGGCTTATCATGGCTAAAATTC
Organism: Thalassia testudinum; assembly: GCA_037157565.1. Lineage (NCBI taxonomy): Eukaryota > Viridiplantae > Streptophyta > Magnoliopsida > Alismatales > Hydrocharitaceae > Thalassia > Thalassia testudinum. Next base: position 45,616,905 of record JAZHRO010000030.1, read on the forward strand.
CTAAATTAAGTTAGAAACTAGGTTAAACACTACATTATTAACAGATAAAAGGGTTAACTGTGAAAATTAAGGAAAATGACCTAAAACAGCAAATTGGTGTTAAAAATGCATAATTAGGTCAATTAATGAGATATTCTATTCACAAGTGTAAGTTGATGATCCAATTACAAATTGAACACATGTTTGAGCTTAAAAGTATAAATTAAGGGTTGAATTAACTTCTTAAAGGTTCAATTAAGCTTCAATAAAAACTTCATGGCATTTGAATATCAATAGAACCCCACATTCATTAGATTACATATAGGTCATTTATTTATCACATTTTCTTAAGCATAAAACCTCCAAGGACCTCTTTGAAAACCGCAGGGACCCATTTGTAGGACTTCAGCGACCGCTCTACATGAAAACTTCTCACTAATGGGCTTCTTCATAAAACTTCTACCCCTTTGTCAGGGGCTTCTCTTGCAAAAGTCCAACAGACCTGAGCTCTTCTCTCCACTACTGTTCATTCACGAAGAACAGGAGCAGCAGTGGCCGTCCATTTCTTGACTCACTAATCCAACGGTGGATCTACACCCACTTATCGCACGCCTTTGCGTAGTGCGTCGTCACCACTCCTAGATCCCATCCTACGATGGGTATTTGGTTCTAAGCTTCCCGCCCTCCTCTCAAGCTCATCCCCACCGTTAACCCTATCCACACCTAATCTCACCTAACCGGTCACCTGATCCACTTAGGCGGCTACTTAAGCACCTCCTTGGACCCCTACGCACGCGATCAGCTCCCTCCCCTCGAGTTGGTCCTTTTAATCTATCCCCTCAGCTCTCCTCCCTCACTTCTTCACCTGCGGTGACAAAGCAGGTCTTCTCCCTCCTTCAATCGCCTCCAGTTGCCGGCTCCAGGCTCATAGACACCTCCTTCGTCTGTTAGATAGATTTATCGCTTTCGTAGATAGATTTCCTGCTTTCTAGAATAGTTAGAAGTAGTGTTAGTTAGTATAGATCAGAATTCAGTGATGGATTAGTATAGATTAGGAGTAGTTTAGTGTAGAATCAATCTCACCCTCTCTGATCAATTTAGATCAGAGAGCTGTTTTCACGCTCTCGCATCGACTCATAAATCTCCCACTACACTCCACAATTTGTTTCTGATTTTCACTCGCATTTTTATTCATCATCCACCCATCCGCCAAGGTCGAATTTAGATCTAAAGTCTTGGCTTATAGATCTGAATTTGCGCCTAAAATTCACCTAGGGGGTCTCCTATTCATTTCATAAACTCACAAAGACCTCCCAATCTGGTTTTAATTGAACCGATTCGCTCGATTCTTTCAGATTTGGTTCACATTCAATCTCACGATTTAGAGTCAATTTGGTTTTAATGGAATTAATCGAGAATTCAAGTTTGGATTTGCTTTATTGGGTGTATTGCAATGAGTTTGATGTATTTTGATCGAAGTTTTATTTTCAAATGAGCATATGCCTAATTTTAAGCATTGTTTTGGATAGCAAATGCTAAGGAAATCAATGGTACTTATTAAAGGCACTTGCAATAATCCAAATGTTTTTCAAGGATCCTTAGATCTTCTTGAACATCAGTTAATAGTGTTTAAGAAGATCAAGTGATTAAATTACTCATGATCCACATTAAAAAGCCCAAATCAAGGGCTACATGGATTCCTCCCTAATTCTGATTTCACTCTAATTTTTAGAGAATCAAATGATGTTTTCAAGGGTTTAATGGTGATTTGGAGTTGTTTTGAAATAATTTCAACACCTAATGCGATTTTCTTCTCTACATTGTCTATAATGTAAAGAGGAGCCATATTAGAGTCTTTTGAGAATTTTAAAGAATGAGGATTGGCCTTATGGATTTCAGATCTTCATACATGATTTTCAAGGGATTTTTAGACAAATATGATTTGTTAGAGATGTGATTTGCTTTAGATTAGACCTTTTCATGTCTGATCTGGGCTGATTTCAGTGAATATAGTAGTCAGTAGCTGCTGGTTTTCAGTGTAGCAACAACATGAGCTGCTGAATCTGATGGTAGCATGGAAGCAATATTAGTTGTTGAATTTGCAGCAACAGTAGCAGAAGTTGCTGGTAGCAGCTTAGTTGGAATTGCAGCTGAATCAGCTACTAAAATAACAATAGCAACAGACACTATTGTAACTGTCTTGGATTGATGGATTTGGATTTTGGGTTGATTTAAGGGGTTTAAGAAGATGGCATTGGTTGCAATGTGAGAACTTAATGTCATAAGCATTCATGTATAAGCATGACTTCAATTTGATTTTAATGATATGAAATTCATGTTTTGATGCATTGTCAGCTACTTGTAAGTGTATAATTTATCCTAATTGAGATTTACACTGAAATTGAGTTGAAAATTATGTTTAAGTGTTTATAGATTCTTCTTGATATGTGCTGAATGTGTTTGAATGCCTAAACTTGTTGTTCAACCTTTGAAACACTCATGGAGGCCTTAGGTTCTTAGTTTCAAACTCCATTTAAGTCTCTTTTGTGTGAGATTGAAATAATGAATAAAAATTATAAAAATCACAAAAAAATAAAATAAACATATCTTGAGTAAGATCAGGTATTTGTTTAAGTGTTTGCAAGGTTGCAAAGTATTCCAAACCTCTGGCTTGGTAGAACATACCAGCCGACGGTTTAATATACTTTGAAACTTAATAAAAGAGTTTAATATAAAAATCCCAAAAAGAAACTATTCTTCTCTCATCTCACCCTTTCTCTCTCTTCTCCCACCTCTATAGAATATATAAATACCATAAAAATCAGAAAATACTAAGAAATACCTAAAAATACCTTGTATATTGTATTTATACTTGTAAATATAACTTAATACTAAGATACATATAAATATTATAATATATGTAAATAATATATATAAATAACTTAAAATTGTATCCTATATATTTAATTAAATATTTAGGATGATTTATTGTATATATAACCTTATTGCATAATTATATATTAATTTATATTAAAGTAAATGTGTAAAATCTTAAGTAATTATAAAAACTTATATACATATCTATAACCATATTTATTACTGTACATATATACTTAACTAATTATTGTATATTATACCATACTTGTATATTAATTTATTTAGGTAATATTGTAGGTAATTAAGTTATTAAGTTAATTAAGTAAATTATTAAGTTAAAATAAAATAAATTAGTAAATTAAGTTAATACTAAAGTAATCTATAGTGTATATTTGTATAGTATTATTTTAAGTTCTTTTGACCTATTTATAATGTATTTGTATTATATTATAGTATTTATACATTTAATATGTGTATATCTATCTAAAACACGTATTTAATTGAATATAAATTAAAATAAATGCTCTAAAATAAAATAAAAATGTATTATAAATACCTTATTATATAAATTAACTATTTATAAAGTCAATTGCATCATTAATTTATCAATTTGTACTTTAATTAAGAAATTAAACCTTAATTTAACGTATATAAATTTCTAACTTTAACTAATTTTAATATATATTTAAATAACTTATTTTTGTAAATTAATTATACAATTACGTAGACCTATATAAGGGCTTCTCATCTATATAATATATTTAGAAATTACTTTTCTAGGGCTCTCAAATCGAGGTCCAAACATTGATATCAGAACGCAACACAATGTTGTGCTACACTCAATTGCTACTGAGAATGGCACCACATCGTGGAGCATGAAACGTTTGCATCCATATAAAACGTTTTTGATGAGTGAGCACTTTAGTTGACAATGCTGGGCACATATATCCCTTACCCCTCCTCTCGAGCATGTATACTGAGCATCGAAATGGCATAGTGGGCCTAGTGAGCCTATTATGGGCCTGAAATAAATAAAAATGCATACTAAATGAACTAAGGTCGACTTAGTAGTGATTTAATCTGACCCCATTAGGGTGCTGTGTATCTCACGAAAGGTCAGTTCGTCCATTAAAAAATCAACTTTTTTGTTTAAGTGAACAATAACTCATGGTGTGTGTGACAGTTGTGATCTCAAAATTTTACTAAGTGACGAAGAAGGAAGAGGTGTTGAAAGTAGCTATGCCTGAGAGTGTGAGTTTGTATATAAGTATATAATATAATACATACATATATGTATAATAAATTAAATATATATATTATATGTGTACGGGTTATATGTAAATGTTTCAAATAAACTCTAAGGCTTTAGTGACGTATGATATATAATTGTATTAGTAAAGATATTTTTACTAAGGTTATAGCGACATTTATATGTGTTACTATAAATGTAATGTATGTTATTAGAGTTAATATTATATGTTAATATATTTAATCTAATGTATATTAGTAGTTACTTCTTGTACTTATACTTGATATTATTTATAATAGTTGTACATAATTAACATAGGGTAGTTATACTTTAGTTTTTATGTCTATTTAGTTGTAAATATGTTTAAGGCATTGTAGTTAGAATATTAATTAATTCTTTTATACATAATTGATCAATTTATTCATTAATTGATTCATTGATTCATGTTATAAATGTAATTGACATTTTTTGAATAAAAAAATATTTTTGGAATATATAGAGTAATGTATATTAATAACTGACTCCTAATGAACGATCTAAAATAAATCAATAAAAATTATGTAAATAAATAAAATAACACAATATCTGTTTGTATTGTGACTACTATATTACGATAACAAGATTAAAACACCAATTTTATAAATAAAATTATGCGACATCAGTTTACATTGTAACCACTATCTTACGATAATATTAAAATATCATTTTTATTACAACACGATTGTCGATGATCAATTTTTGATTCCGTTACTGAAGACAAATCCAACAATAGTAATTTATTATGATTGATGACGTCGCTTATGTGAATTATCAAATATTTTTCATGTAAGCTCGACACAAGCCCTTCGGCAAAGTGCCATTTTTTATAGGAGTTTGTCAAGCATTTCTGTATAATTTCCATGGCAAAGGCAATCGATTGGAATCATTGCAATACGCAAATCTTTTCAACGTGTGCTAATGTGCAATTTGTGCCATAAGATGTAGGTAACAAAAAAAAATCTGGATGACAGTACCTTTTTCTCCAGTAGACATCTTTTAACTAGAGATCAATTACGGTGGTAAGGAGTGTGCCCTGTACTTGTGGGTCTTCTGTCACCTGTTGCAAACAGGGCTCTACATCATTCCATTGCTTTTTCCCTTCTGTGGTTCTACCCATTGAGCTCTCTTGGCCTCCCCACTTCTTAGGCTAGTTTAATTGCGTTATTAACTCCTATTGGTCTGTCCACGCTTGTTGATAATGACCATACCACCAAGTGGCGAACTTGGCAATCGAAACGAACCTGATCGAAATCCAGCAAATTCTCAATCGTAAGAACTCTGGTGTAACATGTGATCTCCAACGAACACAAAGTAGGCCACAGCGGTGGAGAGTGAACTCAACCCTTCTTGATGCTGAGGGAGCACGACTAGAATTGCATCACTTGGGATGTCTTCTTTGTGGTTTGTTGTCAGTTTTCTATTTGCTTGTTTTTCTTTTCCTAGTGGATTTTGTGTTCCCCCCGCTCGTAGGGGGTCAACTTTCCCCTCTACGGGAGGGCACTCCGATTATCTCTTCCTTCGCCCTTATCGGACTACATCCTCTTATTTTTGGTTCTTCCCTTTGATGAAATATCTACTTCTTAAAAAAAAAACAAAAGAAAACACTAACTGGTCTGTGAAAACCCGAGTTCTGTGGAAGATACAGGATGATTCTTACCCCTCCATTCTTTATTTTTACTTGTCTTAACACCATTCAAGAAAATGAAAATGATCACTAACCTTAGACCAATACTTACACAGAGTAAACAAGAAAAAAGTTCAGCACCACTACATATGAAAACCTGGGTTTTGTAATACCTGAGCATTTGCCTCACAATAGGAGAAACGACAATTGGGAGAATGCCCCAGAAACCCTGCATTTTGGAGGATGCAGCAGAGGGCCGCTTATTCAGGAACGTGAAATATCAGTTCAAATTGGTAAATGCTCCACTTGGAAAAGAAAGTTGAACATGCATGCACTTGATGAATGCCATCTTCCGCTGCTCAAATGCAGCATTGCCAAACAGTTTAAATCTAGCCATAAGATGGATTTGAGCAATGACTTACAAAAATTTATAAGGAAAAAAAAAAAGTATATGCAGAAAACTGCTGGTCCTAAGGTAGTGGAAAATGCACCAAGAAGGCCAACCACTGGCAAGTTACACAAGGTATCCCTCTCTCCACTTGCACAGACATAATCCTGAAGATAGACGTGCATATGAAATCACCTTGATTTAGTTGCAATACCTGCATTTTTTATTTTGTTGGACTTCTATCTAATGGGACCAGGGGTTGGCCTTTTGAGTGTTGTTCTCTCTAAGTATTTGGAAGACAGATATGGTTGCAACAATGCTTGGTTTTTGTTGAAAGAATTGAGTGATTATTTAGTGTCATATTGGAAAGTGTGAGCTTTGTGTGTGAGTGGTGACATATAAATAGACGTGCACTCCCTCAGTTATTAGTTGAGAAGAAGAAATACAAATCAGTGCCCTATCAGGGTCTTCTCCCGTGGTTTTTTCTCCGCTCCTCGTGAGTAGAGTTTCCACATAAACCCAAGCGTTCCATGATTATTTATTGTTTGAATTTATGCTTACGCATTATTTAAATTTTTTCAACTTGGTATCAGAGTGAGTTTTGATCTTGGGTTTTATTCTTAAGTTTTAGAGATCTATTCAATTATTTGTTTCCATATTTTGATTATTCTTTACGAGTTATTGGAAGGCACAATGGTGTTAAGACTCGTGCCACAACGTCGGTTAGGGCTCGGGTCATCAAGGCAGTGGTGAGGCCCCTGGGGATCTCAACTTGTCATTCAAAGGAGTTCCAATCCCAAGGAGGTGTGGCTATACTGCTGCTGCAGGAACGAAGATCATGTTGAGGAAGATGATGGCAAGCGTAGAGCTTAAACACGTGCGAGGTCACACAAGATCACCGATGAAGGCAACGTCGAGATCGGAGCCGCTGTTGGCGGCGATTGACTGCAATAGGAATCGATGGCGAACGTGGCCAGACGGTGGTGGCTGTTTGCCGCTACTATTATGTGCGGCGATGGTGGCGCTGAAGGACTATCGTGCCAAAGAAGAGAGATCGAAGAAGATCGATTGCATAAAGATGCAGCCGCAGATCTTGCGACCATCCGCGATGGCATCGCTCGTGGTCAAACCTCCGTCCCCAGGGCAGATGAGACAACACCGCGGGCGAGTTGAAGTTGCAGAGGGTCAACACGAAGCTCCGTTGCAAGATGAAGGTGCACGCCGGTGGAGCAGGCACTGGAGGAGGATCAGGCGAGGGTCGCTCGGTGGTGGAGCTCCGTGGACGGCACAATCAGAGCGGACGCGACGGCGGCGGCTGTGTGGAAGGAGCTCCGTTGTTGGTGGCGGCCACCGCAATTGGCAGCAATGAATGAAGGGTCGCTTTGTATGGTTGGATTCTCCTGAACCCTAAGGGGGAGGGAGTTTAAAAGATGAAAAGAAAAGGAGAACAAAAAAAATGATGACGTGAAAAAAAAAAGAAAAGAAAAGAAAAGGAGGAAAAGAAAGAAGAGGGCAGAAGACCATATCGGAAAAAAAAAGGAAAAAAATAAAAAAAATAGAGAAAAATAAAAAACAATGAAAGAAAAAGAATAAAAAAAAGGATGATGAGGTTTATGTTTGAGAGAAGATGTGGAAAAGTTTTCTCTAACGTTTATTGTTTTATTTTCTTCTTGTCATTATTATTTTTTCTCTTATATTAATATGAGAGAAAGGGGGAGTGTGGGACCTTGTTGTAGTCTTCCCCCGTTTGAGAGTCCCTTTTGTTCATGGACTCCACATGAGAAACCCAACTTTGGGAGGTCCAGAGTTTCGAGATTCTTAGAGGAAGGACTCATGTCAGGTTTCTATGTGGAAGATCCAGTTTTGGGGACTCTAAAGAGGGAGATCCACCTTTGAGGTCTTCAGATGAAGACCCAATTTCAGGGATACTGAACGGGGAGCCATTAGCACCAGATCTTCAGAGACAGCCACAGATCTTTCAGTAGCTCTAGCCTTTGTTCCCGCCTGTGTAGAGTGGGTTTCTTTGTGTTACAAGATGAGCATTCCATGCTCCAATTTGAAGGGGAGTGTTGAGAGAATTGAGTGGTTGTTTAGTGCCACATTGAAAAGTGTGGGCTTTGTGTATGAGTGGGGACCTATAAATAGGCGTGTATTCCCTTAATTATTCTTTGAGAAGAAGAAATACAAATTAATGCTCTATCGGGGCTTCTCTCGTAGTTTTCTCCTTGCTCCTCGTGAGTGAGATTTCCATGTAAACCCAAGGATTCCATGATTATTTATTGCTTTGATTTATGCTTACGTATTATTTAAATTTTTTCAACTATTTCATAAACAAGGGGTAACTATGAGAAATATTTGAGTTAATATAACATCATGGAATAAGATGGGAGTAATAACACCTTTTCAGGTTGGATTTGAAGCATTCCATCAGGATTTCCGAAAATACCACATTCAAGGTGAATTCAACTAGGTGATGACTTATTATGTAGCACCTCAAAGATAATCCCATACCGTAAACTCATGAAGGTGAGTAGTTGAATATAAGGATAAAAAATTAATATTTGACAATTTAAGTTTAAGCATTTTGAGTGGTTGTCTTGAGTCATTAGATCCATATCTAATAAGTTGTCAAGATCAATTTTCTCTCGTTTGACTTAAGTTTAGGCCCAAGTTGTTACACATTATCCCAAAGACAACTGCCGAGATAAAGATTTTGTGGGGTGATATAAGTATTTTTGTAGGGTAATAACTGCCAGTTTGTGAATCTTACAGCTAGCGATGCAACAAATTAAACACTGATTTTTAACTCTTTTTTAAGGATAAAGACATAAATATCAGGTAAATAGGGAAGGAGACCTGAGATGAAGGGAAAAGGATAAATATTTGACAGTTTCTGACAGACTAGATTTAACAAATTTAACAAGTGTTATAATCCAATGCTGTGACATCAGCGTACAAAATGATGCATGTATAAGTTAAGCCAATAATTTACAACATGCATTGCTCCTTGATAACTATTTCCTATGGTGGGATAGGATTACACGATCGGGTAAGAGGCCAACGGCTCGACATCTCTTTGAGTCTTTGACTACATTTATCTTTTTAGTAGCATGTGCATGTGAAAGAAACATTTACCTAGACCAATTAGATCTATATCTAAGTTGACTAATGAAAACACAAGATCACACATATTCTCTAAGATCATCAAGCTTCTCGTTAACGTACATAAATTAGCTCTGATATCTAACAAGAAATAAAATACACCAATTATGTAGTTCTTACATCTATTACAGTGGTTATAATAACTATGTAAGTTGTTAGGACAAGGGATTTTTATGTTTTTATCAAGAACATCTGTATAAGGAGAGGGTTAGGATGTGCAGCGAAGATCGATAATCTCAAACCTTAAGTTTAGATTGAAATAGACATTTGAGCAATCCTCATAAAGTGGCCCTCCATCTGCGGTTTCTTTATGAAGGTGAAATCCTCTCTCCTGGCAGTCTCTGAGTATGCTGATCCCCTCATCAGAGAGCCGGAATATCCCATATTTTCTAGAAGAATCAGGAATAGAAAAACATTAAGCTCTTGAATAAAAGAAACAGTCATGACAGAGAAGTTAGACACATAAGGGATCATTGGGTTGGGTGCCCAGTGACTCGACTTTAACAACAAATCAATGCCCTTTCTATAAAATATATCTCGCACCGTTTGAAGAGTATTGATTCTTGCTTGTTGACCACTCCAATAATATATTCCAGTCCATCTTATAACAAATTCAAAATCCAAGACTAGTTGCTTCCTTTAAAGCACTATTCCTCCACCAACTTTCTCTACTGTACTCATAAAGCAAAGATAGGGGCCTATCATTACAAACATTGCTAGCTCCTTTCCACTGCCATTAAAGCAAAAAATTTTCTAGTGCTACTCTCACAAATGGACTCCCACATACATCAAGAAGTCAGTGGAGATTCTTAATACTTGATTTTCAAAACCATCAGGAAAATATTTTTTGCATCCAAGTTGGGTTTTACCTGGAGGTATCTGTTGGGGCCATCACAATTGCCAAAGCAGCCGGAAGCATTATCTGAGCAAGTGCAGTGATAAAGGTCAGCCCTTTTAGCATTCTAAATGCAAAATAAAATCCCTTTATTATGTTAGAATAGGAAGACATTGATCTACCTGATAAGAATATTGTGTATGTAGATCTATGGATGACATGAAACAAGTTTGTGATGGGTGTGTCTGAAATAAAGATGATGTTAGAAAAATTAGGCAAAAGATACTATCAGGCCAGTAAGTTTAAAAAGGAAAATCAATTGGTGCAGCATACAGTTTCAAATCTTTGAAATTATCCCAAAAGCTATAGAACTTCACAATGAAACTGTTTGGCATCTAGTTTTCAAAGAAAGTTCATAATGTGGCATTGATATGCATATCAAAAGGAAATGAGTGGGACCATTTATAACAGTCCTTATTTCCTTAATTTGCCAGAAAGCGCCTTTGTATTAAAGCTCAAAAGCAAACAATCCACAATGTGCAGGATCAATGAAAAAACAAAATAAAAAAAATACAAAGGTCAAAAAATTCTGATTGTTCCCGAGTGTATGAAGATTTGGCAACTGCTATGTAGCCATTTGGATGTGATGCTTTGCAAGTGCAATCGCAAAAGCAGCATTTCCTGCACGGCTTCCAAAGCATGAGGAGTTGCACCTTCCCTGCTGTAATTTGGAGTTGCAGACTCCCTACCACTTTCTCCCATCACGCCACTCCTCTTAAAGAGCAAAACACAACAATTCACCCTCAATCATGTGCCATTGCGCCAACATGTCTGGATGCACAACTTTTGCAAGCGTTATTTCTGAGCACCCAAAATAGCCCAGATGCAAATGCTTGTATATCCAAACAGCCCCTAAGTCCATTGCAATTAAAGCAAAGCATTGGAACATTCTATTCTCTCTCAACGAGGATGACCAAAGCGGGACATAAAAGATAGAGAGCTTTGATAGAGGTGTGAGCCTGTGAGGAATGCATACTGAGCAGAAAAAGATGAAGTGTAGGATAAACAATGTTGCCGATGGAGGCTCAGATTTGTATGTGGGTCAATATCTGGTACCATTCTATCTTGTTAAGCAATTGAGTTACCGAGTAATCAAAGCATGACCAAAACTTAGTTTTTACAGGGCTCAGCTATTGATATACCATGCACAAGTACTATGTTCACACAGGCATTACAAGAACTAAACCTCTATGTATCTTGAAACATATGAAATGTGAATTTATTATTCTTTTCAGCTTACTTGCATTTACTGCACTGAATATACTCATGTCCAATTTTCATCCCTCCACATAAATGTAAACATCATTTCATCAAACTCCTGTTATTGTAGTCACTCTATTTTCCGATTCACTTACGAGTGTCAGGATTTGATTTTAGGTAAATATATAACTAGTATCTTGTTGAAACAATATATAAATTAGTAAGTTCAGTGATGTTGGATAAATAAAATAAACTTAGGACTTTTACATATATGGCCCTAGCAATGTTTAATATTAGTGTTAAGTTACGTTTTATTATAAGAGGCTATTTGTTATTTTATTTTTCCTTGTTGGAATTATTTTGTTATTTTCCCTTGTCTCTCTCTATATAAAGAGACATAAGGATAGCTTGGTAAATAAGATTTTCATCTTTTCTTCAACTTGGTATCAGTTGAGGCCACCACCAAAAAGAACCCTAACCCTACCTTAAGCCCTATCGCTGGGAGCCACCGCTACCACCACTGGTGGCAGCATTGGCCCTAGATCACCGCAACAGCAGCAGCAGCATCATCGATTGTCGCCGCTGCTACAACCGGATCGTCGCCGTGTCGCAGCAGGTGATAGCCGTGCTGCTGCAGCCACTCATCACTGCCCTGCTACAGCCAGATCACCGCCTGTGCGCTGCTCCCAGCCTCTGCTGCTGTGTCGCCTTGCCCTAAAGCTGGTATAGCACGTCACCACACCTTGGTGCGCACGCTGCAGTAGTGCAAATTGCAGCCGCAGCAGAGCCACTGTCGTTCTCTCATTTTGCTGCCACCCAGGTCACCGGAAGAGGAGGATCGGTGTCTCCAAGAACTTCGTAGGAAGGTTCTTGAATATTGAGGGATGAAGATTTGAATCAAGAACCTTTCTATTGGTGGTATGACTTCTTTGATCTTTTGATCTGATTTTGGGTGTATATTCCTCGTTGTGAATGATTTTTTGGGGTGCGTATTCCCCCGATTGCTTGATTCTTGGGGTGTGTATTCCTCAGTGAAGTGTTGGAGATATTATCTGTGGATTACAGGGTGTGTATTCCCCAAGTTTGTTGGTGTTTGATCCAGAATTTCGGATCTGCCATTTGGGCTTATTCTTGTGTGTCTGAAGTTACCATGTCTGCATCAGATGCTTCTAAGGTGTCTTTAGGATAGAGTACAGAAAACTAGGTGTACAAAATTAGATGAGACCAATTACCCCCGTTGGTCTCTATTGAGAGAATTGAGTGGTTATTTAGTATCACATTGGAAAGTGTGCACTTTGTGTGTGAGTAGTGGCCTATAAATAGGCGTGTACTCCTCCCATTTATCTTTGAGAAGAAATACAGAGAAAACACGCCCATAGGACGCTTCTCCCGTGGTTTTCTCCCCGCTCCTCGTGAGTGGGGTTTCCATGTAAATCCAAGCGTTCCATGATTGTCTTTATGCTTTAATATTTATGCATCCGCTTATTTTAGATTTTAACTAAGTATCAGAGCAAGTCGGTTCTTGGGTTATTATTTTTTTGTTCTTAAGATTATCACGTTTATCTTTTTTGTTCTTGAAAGTTCTATTTTGCTCCATGATCGTTTGAAGAGCAGCAGGTGAGGGTTGAAGTGCTGCCATGGCTTGTTGGGTTTTGTGAACCCTAACAGTCAAGGGGACGCAAAGTTGGCGCTTCACCGCATAGGAGGGCGAAGCGAAGCTTGGAAGGCATTCGTGCGGTCGAACGAGGTGCTACGACCAGATGGAGACCTCCATCTTCTCTTATCGCTAGAGGCAGTGTGCGAGGTTGCGGCGACGCGGCAGGTGGTGGTGCGGGGGGGCAACTAGGGCACTCACAACGCTGCTACTCCTGTTGCGAGGTGGTGAGGCACACACGGGGGCGCAAGTCGAAGCAGTGGCGAGGCTCTCCTGAAGGAGTGCAAGATCTACGAAGGCAACGTAGATGACCTTCTTGAGGAGAGGTGGCGTGGATCTCGCATCAGGAGGATGCAAGGAGTAAAGGAGCCTAATGGAGGCACTGCTGCAACGTCGTAGGAAGCCCAGGCATAGCAAGCGGCAAAGATTCACGTGATTGCGAGAATCGCGTGAAATATGTGATCGTGCCCCATCGAGAGAGATCGCGCGAGCAGCGAAGAGGGAGGCGAAGATCGCGGCAAGGATCGTGGCAAATCGTGACTCCGACAGAAATCTCACACTCAAGAAGCTGGCAATGACGATGAGGACGCACTAATAGAATAAGAAGAGGTCAAAGGACTGTGACTTTTGAGGGTATGAGATTTCTTTCTGGTGATTTGCCTATTTTGACCTTTAAAAAAAAAGGAGAGAGAAGAAAATCAAAGGGAAAATGAAAAAAAAAAGAAAGAGAAGAGATAAAGAAATCACTAAAAAAGGAAAAAGATGAAAAAAAAGAAGAAAATTAAAAAAAAAGAGTGATGAGATTTATATTTAAGAGAAGAGATGGAGAAGTCTTCTCTAGTTTTTCAGGTTTTATTTTCTTCTTGTTATTATTGTCTTCTCCCATATGAATATGGGAGAAAGGGGGAGTGTGAGAGCTTGTTGTAGTCACCCATGTTTAGTAATCCTTTTGTTGCAGTCCCAAAGCATGATAGCATTCTCCAGCAGTTGAGGTGACATTGGATACTACTACAGACTTGTTTAGTAGCTGATCTTCACATGAGAAACCAAACTCTAGGAGGTCCAAAGTTTCGAGATCTCCAAAGTGAAGAAGATCCATTTTCATGGTCCTCAAAGGAAGGGCCCAGTCAGTTTCTATGTGGGAGATGCAGCTTCGAGGTCTTCAGAGGAAGATCCTTTTCAGGGATACTGAATGGGGAGCCATTAGCACCAGGTCTTCAGAGACGGTCACAAATCTTTCAGCAGCTCCAACCTTTGTTCTCACCTGTGTAGAGTGGGTTTCTTTGTGTTACAAGCGAAGCATTTCATGCTCCAGCTTGAGAGGGAGTGTTAAGAGAATTGAGTGGTTATTTAGTACCACATTGGAAAGTGTGCACTTTGTGTGTGAGTGGTGGCCTATAAATAGGTGTGTACTCCTCCCATTTATCTTTGAGAAGAAATACAGAGAAAATACGCCTATAGGACGCTTCTCCTGTGGTTTTCTCCCTGCTCCTCGTGAGTGGGCTTTCCACGTAAATCCAAGCATTCCATGATTGTCTTTATGCTTTGATATTTATGCTTCCGCTTCCCCAAGTTTGTTGGTGTTTGATACAGAATTTCAGATATGCCATTTGGGCTTATTCTTGTGTGTTTGAAGTTACCATACCTGCATCAGATGCTTCTGAGGTGTCTTTAGGATAGAGTACAGAAAGCGAGGTGTACAAAATTAACTGAGACCAATTACCCCCGTTGGTCTCAAACCTTATCACTGTGGAAGGCCATGAAAAGAAGCATGTGCTTATGGAAGCATCACCGGAGCAAAAAATAGGAAAATACGCAACTTGGAATTGAGATGATGCTATGGTAAGAGCCTGGATCTTAAATAGCGTGATTCTAAGGATTGGCGATGAAGTTATGTATTACAGTTCTGCCAAACAGATGTGAGATGGCTTGAAGACTACTTATTCACATGAGTTGAATTCAACTCAAGCATTTCAGACCCACTATGATTTATGCCATCTCAAGCAGGAGATGAGACTATCTCAGTACTACTCCACTATAAAGGGGTTATTAGAGAAATATAATACATGTAGACCGATGTGTACTTCGACATGCAAGGATCACAGGAAGGAATTTGCAACCCACATGTTCCTTGCAGGGTTGTGTGATCACTATTCCGTGGCTCCTTCACAGATTCTGACTCTCTTTGAGCTTCCTCCTATCGAGCAAATTTACAGGAGGCTGAATAGGATGCAAATTCGGCCCACTCATGATGCAATTGTTACCAATACATCTTCGGCTCATGCAGCTATTAGCACTCGTGGTGGTCGTGGAGGCTTCTTTCGTGGCAAAGGCTGGGGCCGAACTGATGGTGGTTGTGGCAAGCCTACATGTTCTTACTGTGGTAGGCTTGGCCATGTTGAGGCTAAGCGTTAGAATAAACTTGGCCGTCCTACTATTGCCAACCAGGCTTTTGTTACAGCATCTCCAAGTGTAAGCACTAAGGCAATATCCCTTGCAGAGGCAGACTATGATACAGTTGTGCAGCGGCTAGCACAGTTGACCCATGAGCAGCCTCAATCATTCAGCACTGCAGCCTATGCATCTACATTAGGTACGTAAGGATCATGGTTGATTGATTCAGGTGCATCTGATCATTTAACAGGAAATTCCCAGTGCTTTAGGGAATTGCATAAAACACCATAGGAACATTCAGTACAGTTGGCCAATGATAGACATGCCCCCATCTGTGGTAAGGGAGGTGTATCTCTTACACCCTCCATGCATCTTGCTGATGTATGTTATGTGCCAGACATGGCAATACAACTGCTATCTGTTAGTTCTATTACTAAGCAGTTGAATTGTCGTGCTATTTTTGACATTGTTGAATACACTTTTCAGAACTACATGATGGAGAGGACAATTGGTGGTGGCCATGAGGAGGGGTGTGTATCGGCTAGTTCAGAGTCCAGTTGCGACAGCCTGTCAGACAACTACTACAGGGAGTACCTTGCAGTGATATAGAAGACTAAGTAATCCTTCACTAGACAAGCTACACCGTGTCATTCCTCACTTGTCTCCTCCCATGTCAGCTGGGAAAACATCACTGTGTCAATTTTCCAGAATCTATCCAGTCTACCAGTTCTACTTGTTTTGATTTGCTACATTGTGATGTCTGAGGTCTTAGCCATGTAGCAAACCGCCAGAATTTTAGATATTATCTATGATTTGTGAATGATTTTTCACGCTTATCATAAACCTTTTTTATAAGAAATAAATCAAAAGTTGATTCTTTGATTCAGCAATTTGTGATGTTTGTGAAAAATCAATTTGATGTATGCATTAAGAAAATCAGAACAGATAATGCATTAGAATTTTGCACAAAGAAATTGGTTGATTTGTATGGATCACTTGGTATTATGCATTAAACATCATGTCCTCACACGTTGCAGCAAAATGGGATAACTGAAAGGAAACACCACCATATTGGATACAACTAGAACTTTACTTATCCAGAAGTGTTCTGCATAGTTACTGGGTAGATGTGGTTCTTACTGCTTATTATCTCATCAATAAGCTTCCTTCCTCTATATTACATGAGTAGAACCAATGGAGTATCTTATATCCTGATGTAGACTTATTTCTTGTGCCACCAAAGACTTTTGGTTGTATGGCATTTGTCCACCTCCTTAGGCCTGGTCGTGACAAATTGGCATCAAGGGTGGTTAAGTGTGTGTATTTCTAGGATAGTCACACATGCAGAAGGGATACAAGTGTTTTGATCCTATACACCAGAAACACTATGTGAGTGCGGATGTGACTTTTTATGAGTTTATTCCTTATTTTTTTACCTTAGGTCATCAGTTGAGAAAGATAGAGGTGATGCTCCTATGCCTATACCTCCTATAGCCTTAGAGGATTTCTCTCATAGTAGTGGTATATCTACTACAGATTATACTGTGGGCACTTTCAGACTTGTACCACCTGATGAGAAGACATTTAAGGGTGCTACATATCAGCTACCAGTCACTTGCAGAGAGAAGACACCCCCCCTCTTCAATTCCTACTGAGCCACCATCGTCCTCCTCCACTCAGGTATGTGTTGGAGCTATTGATGATTCTTCTACTCGTTCTTTAGGGTCTCTTTTTCTACCCACAGATGAAGATATTCCCATTGCTATCAGGAAGGCTCTGAGATCCTGTGCACAATATCGTGTTGCTAGCAGTGTTATTTCTGCAGGTTTTCTCAGGGCAGAGTTTCATGCCTTCACAGCTGCAGTCTCTAGTATGGAGATATCTACTTCCTATCAGCAAGCTTTCCTACATCCACATTTGAAGGCAGCTATGGAAGAGATGTCTGCGCTTACTAATAGAGGCACCTGGGAGTTGTCTGCTCGACCTTCTGGCGCACACTTGGTTGGGGTCAGATGAGTCTTTACCCTAAAATACAACCTTGATGGGCCTATTTCTCGGTACAAGGCTCGCCTTTTAGCTAAATGATTCACCCAGACCTATGAGGTGGATTTCTTTGACACTTTTTCTCCTGTGGCATGACTTTCCACGATCCATATTCTTGTCTCTGTTGCAGCTCATTATGGATGGCATCTACACCAGCTAGATATTAAAAATGCCTATGGAGACTTGGAGGAGATCTACATGCAGCAGCCACCTGACTTTGAGGTTCAGGGGGAGTGTGTGTGTAAACTTCGTAAGGTTATTTATAGCCTTAAGCAGAACCCTCGAACCTAGTTTCAACGTTTGTCTGAGGCACTTTCTTTTTTCGGGATGCTGAGATCTTCTTATCATTCCCTGCTTGTTAAGAAGATTAGTACCGGTACTGTGGCTTTATTGGTATATGTTGATGACCTTATCCTTACAGGTGATGATGCAAATGGTATTACTCAGGTGAAGGATTATTTGGCTCGCCAGTTTATCATGAAAGATCTTAAGAAGCTGAGATATTTTCTGGGTATTGAGATCACCACGAGCAAGTAAGGCATAGTGATGTCTCAGAGGAAGTATGCACTTGATATTCTTCAGGAGATGGGCATGCTAGGATCCAAGAAAGCCAACATTCTTATGGATCCTAAAGTTCACCTATTTGAGGATACAATGAAGCTAAATAACAAGAAGGTTTATTGGCAGCTGGTTGGGAAGTTATTATATCTAACCATCACCAGGCTAGACATCAGCCTTGCAATAGATAAGCTAAGTCAATTTTAAGACAAGTCCACTGATGTTCACCGGCATGCAGTTATACAAGTGTTGAGGTACATTAAGGGATGTCCAGGCAGAGGCATTCTATTTCAGAAGAAGGAAATTTAGTGACCTAAAAGAGCAAGAAACAAAGTGTTGTTTCACGCTCTAGTGCTGAGTTCAAGTACAGGGCTATGACTCATACTATAGCTGAGATGATATAGATCAGATCTCTAGAACGAGATCTTCATGTTGATATTCGGGAGCGGAGATGCATTGTGACAACCGGGATACGACATATATTGCTAACAATCCCATGTTTCATGAGAAGACAAAACATGTGGAAGTGGACTGTCATTATACGAGGAGCCTGATTCAGTAGGGTCTACTTCGTACTACGTGTCTTGCCTCCACTGACCAGACTACTGATGTATACTAAGCTACTGCCTCGCCCCCAGTTTGAGAAGTGTAGAAACAAGCTGAGCAAGGTGGATATATATGCTCCAGCTTGAGGAGGAATGTTGAGTTACGTTTTATTGTGAGGGATTATTTGTTATCTTGTTTTTCCTTATTGGACTTATTTTGTTATTTTCCCTTGCCTCTTTATATAAAAAGACATAGAGACAACTTGGTAAATAAGATTTTCGTCTTTTCTTCAACTATTATATATATGCCCCTAGGTTTATCATATTTACATGGATGCCCTCATAAAGTTGCTCGATTTCCCAGTTATGCCCTCTGTATAACATTAGACATTGGGCATATTTGAGCTAGTTAAAACTAAAGTTAACGTTATTTAAGATACTTTTTTGAAATCCAATAAAAATATTAAAAAAATTAATAAAAAGGATAATCATCATTGAAATCTATCTAGATGTCACATGAGCATGGTGCAATAGTGGTTTTATGATTGAGGTGATGGAAATCACAATTGAAATTAGATTGAACACTTGGATGTATGGGAGGGGAAAACATATGTAGTTCTAGATCTCTTCCACCGAAAAAGAAAATTTCTTGTACAAGCTTAATTATAGGGGCATTTAGGTAAACCATATCAATTTTGCAGGGCTATGTGAGTAAATAAAAAAACAAGTATTTAGGTAAAGTCAATAACTTTACAAGGACATACATGTAGAAACTCCAATAAAGTATATCCTCTATGGATTCCCTTGATGAAAACAATTGTACATAATAACTACACCAAAAGTTTTTGGACTACAGTCCCATGAATGTGACATAAGCAGGAGACTAGTTCCCTGTACCATTTAGCTATGCATCGAAATGTGAATAGTACCTTTTTTTCTGATAAAGGAAAGAATTGATTATTTAAGGAAAGTAGTTATCATAGAAGTATCAATCAAGAAATAATAAGACTTGAATATTTCACCCACACATCCAAAGAGAGCATTTGCATTCTTGGTTCCATTCTATATAAAAGGCCTAGTACTTCTTAAAACTGTGGCATTTCTTTCCATCCATAGTGAACACAACAAGCCAGGATGCATCATCAAAGTGGAAAAGAGGAACCATTTGATGCCCAACAAGCAAGAAGGAGAGAGATCTTAAAAAACTGATCATATTTTGGGAATATGTGACTAACATGGATCCAACCAACTGGAAAGCAAGATAGTTCCTGTTGGATTGTGCAGATCTCCTCCTCGTTTAGAGCTTGACACTTGCATTTGGAACATGGCACACAGAAGGGTCGGTATGGAACCCCAAAAGAATCACAGAAAAAGTTACTTGCATAGGTAAAGAATTATCAATACTATTTATAAAATTATCTCACTCACAGAACTGGAAGTTGATTCCTGTTTAGGTATTATCAAGGTGGTCACATAAAAGGTCCTATCCTCCTGCATCCAAAAGAAATTGTTAGCTCACAGAATATAGATAAAACTAAGCACTTTATCTTCTACTTGTAGGTGTGAAAATGACTGAAAGAATATAAATGAACAAAATGCCAAGAAAAGTGATGTAATATCATTGGGCTTACGAGATAACCACCAAGAATCCCACAAGTCTCCAGATCCTTCTCTGTATTAGATCTTGCAAGCTCCATGAATTCGTCCATTAGCCTGGTTGACTTGACAAAGGCAGCTTTAAATTTATTTAGATGTTGTCAAGGAACAAAGATGAAATATAACCAAAAATATCACAAGTTCTTAGGAATTTTTACATAAATACCATCAAGAATATTCAAAATTACTTAAATGGCATAAGGAAATCCATAGTTACATAAATGCTATAAAAAAGTTCACTTCGTCTACATAAATGCCAATTCTTATGTCAATCTTTGTGCCAATCGAGATAAAATTTGGACCATTTATTTAAGCTTTCATATTTGCATTGATATAGGGAGTAATATGATTCACATTTCACCGTGATTGACAAGGGGATTGACACAAGAATTGGCATTTTATATAACCATATTAAACTTTTTTATGGCATTTATGTAAATATGAATTTTCTTATTGCATTTTTAAGTAATTTTGAAAGTTCTTGATGACATGTATGTAAAAACCACACAATTAAAAAGAATATTCAAACATATTGATGTTTGATAGGAGGAAGCAAACAACTTGCAGTGCATGATGGTCTGATAAACTTAGCAGGCCCAGAAGTCTTTAAATGCAGAGCTTAATGCAGGAAAGTTACATCATCCAGTAAATAAACCAAAATCATTATCTGCTGTCTGGTTGTTTTGTTTGAAAGAAAATTGTAAACATGGGAGATACATGCTAACAAGATAGAGTAAACAAGCTTGGAGTATTTTGTTGCATTATAAGCGTTAGATGATGATGGTGTTTTTTGTAGTGTCGTAGTAGCGTTAAGTGTTTTTTTTTATTTCTTATGGATTATGTTGTTATTCTTCTCATGCCTCTCCTCTTTATAAAGAGGTGCAGGGCTCTCATAATGAAATTAACTGATTCCATTCTCCTACTTGGTATCAGAACAGCAATCCTAGATTGAGGCTCTAGGTATCACACCCCCAAGGCCTCCCAAACCCTAACCACCAAAACCATAACCCCTCCATCGCCATCATAGCAGCCATCGACGGCCGTGCCGGCCACTACAGACAGCGAGGCGACAGTGCCACCTGGCTGCAGATGAGACTGGGCTGGGCAGAGCTAGCTCGACAGCAATGCGGCAACATGACCTACGACATATATTGCTAACAATCCCATGTTTCATGACACAGACAACAGACTCTACATTTGTCTCTTTTTTCCTTGGATGTGGTCTGCTTGACACCAATGGTAGAGTGTGTAAGTCTGGTGCGCCAGGAGCATTATAGGAGCTACCATAGAGCAGGGTGGTTGATCGACTCTGGTGCGTTACAACATCTGTGCGGTGATCAAACCTACTTTCGGTCACTATAGTCTGTTACCCGAGGGAGGATTGTACAAGTAGCTGATGGCAGAGAGGTGTCTGTGACCCCCAATTTGCAGCTATCTGGCGCGTTGCATGTACCAAAATTCCCACTCAGTCTGTTGTCCGTAAGCAGAATCACAAAGGATATCAACTGTAGAGTGATCTTCGATAATGTCAGATGCGTTGTTCAGGACAAGCTCACCGGGAGGATTGTTGTCAAAGGTACAAAAGAGAATGGCGTTTATCGCCTAGAACAGGAGCCATTTGCAGGAGCTACTTGATATAGTAGAGGGAGTGTTCTACAGTGGCATATTTGTCTTGGCCACTTGTTTTTGGAACGTCTTACGAGGGTGATACCACATATTTCCCCAGCTGCTACCATACAGTATGATGCTTACTAATTGGATAAGCACCATTGATTCTCCTTTCTGGTTAACACCTCTACTGGATATTCGACATTATTTTAGCTACTTTATATGGACATATGGGGATCAAGCAGAGTCCCAAACTGAATGGGACACTAATATTACCTGATTGTCGTAGATGATTTCTCTATAGCAACTTGGGTGTTCCTGTTGAAGAACAATGAAGAGGTTGAAGGATGCATAGAGACTCTTCTTCTGGAAATTAGCACACAGTATTCAGCCACAGTGAAAATGTTGCGGACTGATAATGTCGTTGAGCTTTGCACTACCAAACTTAAGAAGTTCTACAGGACCCATGGGATTGTCACCAGGCCACCTATCCTCACACTTTGCAGCAGAACGGGGTCGCAGACTGGAAGCACAAGCACTTGTTGGATGTTGCCCATACACTTCTAATTCATCACAATGTGCCGTAGAGATACTTGAGGGATGCAGTTCTGACAGCAACCTATCTCATCAATAGGATGCCTAGCTCAGTTCTTCACGAGCAAATACCAGTTCTTCCACTGCATCTAGATTGTGAGTTATTACATTGTCTCCCAGGACTTTTGGATGCGTTGCTTTCGTTCATGTCTTGTCACTTGGTCATGACCAGTTGGCTCCTCGTGCTATCAAGTGCATATTTTTGGGATACCCTAGGACACAAAAGGGGTACCATTGCTATGATCCTCTACAGAACAGACATTATGTTAGCGCTGATGTGACTTTCCATGAAGATACATCATATTTCTCAGTAGTTGGACAGACGAGCTCTTATGATGATGCTGCCTTTCTTCCTTTACCTGTTCCATTTGCAGAGACTCAGGTGTCTGATTCTCAGTCTAGATCTCCAGCTACTAGACAAATGAGCTCCTCCCTGAGTGACTTTGAGAAATTGCATAGCTCATTACATACCTATCACAGGCCTCACACAACATTTCAAAGACCTCCCTCACTAGCAGCTGATGGTTCATAGGCAATTGAGATTGTACCTGATGTCAGTGATAGTTTGGTTAGAGCTGATCTCCCTGACAATGTAGATCACCATAGTGGTGAGGCCCCTTTTACAACAACTCAGTCAGAGATACCAGATGATTCTGACCTTCCTATTGCCATTAGGAAGACACCCCGCACATGTGAGTCCAGATATCGTGTTGCAGCCAGTCTGGCTACTGATGGTCTTGATTCTCAGTTTGGCAGCTTCTGTTAGGCACTTACAGCGTCACACATTCCATCTACCTACCAACAGACCATGCTTGACCAAAGTGGCGTCAACCATGGAGAATGAGATGGCAACATTTCGAAGTAGACAGACTTGGGATCTCATCTCACTTCCTACAAGCGCGCAACTAGATGGATCCAGATGGGTCTTTGCCTTGAAATACAACCCTGATGGATCTATTTCGAGGTATAAAGTCAAGCTAGTGGCAAAGAGGTTCACCCAGACACATGGGGTGGACTTCTTTGATACTTTCTCCTCCATTACACGACTTGCCACTATTCAAATACTCATTTCTATTGCTGCTCATAGGTACTAGCCGTTACACCAAGTTGATGTAAAGAATGCATTTCTCTATAGCGATCTTCAAAGAAGGTTTACATGCAGCACCCCCTGGATTTTGAGATTCAGGGGGAGTGTGCGTGCAGATTGAGGAAAGCGATCTATGGACTGAAGCAGAATCCAAGGGCCTAGCTCCAAAAGTTATCAAAGGTGCTACAGTAGATTGGTCTGAGGCACTCTACTGCAGATCACTCCTTATTTACCAGAAAGACTAACATAGGGACTATGGCGCTCTTGGTATATGTTGATGATCTTATCATTATTGGAGATGACAAAGATAGGATAGACGAAGTCAAGAGGCACATATTAGAAAAGTTTGTCATGAAGGATCTAGGCCAGTTGAGGCATTTCTTGGGCATTGAGGTTACATGTGGTAGCGATGGAGTGGTACTCTCGCAGAGGAAGTATGCACTTGATCTCTTACAGGAGACTGGCATGTTAGCAGCTAAGCCAGCAAATATTTCCATGGATCCCAAGGCCCATTTGTAAGATGAGGGATCTGAGGCCATTGACAGAGTAGGGCTTACAGGCAGCTGGGGGATAATTTCCTTTACCACACCATCACTTGTCCAAACTTGTCTTTATTCGTTGAGCAGCTTAGCTAGTTTATGGATAAGCCAACGAGGCAACACTGGGAGGCTACAATGCAAGTGCTTAGGTACGTGAAGAAAGCACCAGGACGAGGATTATTTTTTCGTAAGGGAACACCCATAGGGATTGTAACATGCTCTAATGCTGATTATGCTGCCTATGATAGGGACAGAAAATCTACCACAGGTTTTTATACCTTTGTTGCAGGCAATATGGTTACATGGAGGAGCAAAAAGCAAGTAGTTGTATCTAGATCCAGTGTAGAGTCAGAGTATAGGGCCATGACCAAGACAACTACTAAGATGGTTTAAATCAAGTCAGTTCTGTTAGATCTTCATGTTCATCTGGATAACTCTATGGAGATGCAGTGTAACAACAAAGTAGCAATCTACATTGCCAATAACCCTATATTCCATGAAAGAACAAAGCACGTAGAGATTGACTATCACTACACTCGGGACCTCATTCATCGTGGAACATTACATACCACGAGTGTCACTTCCGAGGAGCAGGCTGCAGATGTCTTCACAAAGCCCCTGGCGAAATCTACCTCTAAGGCATGTTGTTCCAAGCTGAGCATGATTGATATTCATACTCCAGCTTGAGGGGGAGTGTTAGATGATGATGGTGTTTTTTGTAGTGTTGTAGTAGCGTTAAGTGATTCTTTTATTTCTTATGGACTATGTTTTTATTTTTCCCACACCTCTCCTCTTCATAAAGAGCTGTAGGGCTCCCATGATGAAATTAATTGATTCCATTCTCCTGCTATAAGTACATGCAAGAATTAAATCTCAAGACGTCATATTAATTGTCGTAGGGAGGAAATTTCTCTCTAGATTAGTTCTTTCTTGAAGAGGTCTTCAAATGGTTGTTTCTGTTCTTTGCCTCCATCAGTCAAGAACACCAATATTATAGGAGTTCCCCTTGGTAGAATTATTGCACAAAGTGTTGCTGACAAACCTATAAGTCCATACTTTGACCTACTTTACTGTTTTTTTTTTAAAGGGTTTATATTTTAAATATTGTCTAAACATGGAGCAACAACGACTTCTATCCCTCTTCAACATATGCCACCAAAGGTATAATTGTTTTGTTTTTCTAGATTGATTTTCCAACAAAAATAATAACTAATATGCTCAATCCAAGATTACTCTCTAGAACTATGTTTGCTAGCGAGATAAGAGTTATCCCGAGATAAAGTACTGTAGGGATAAATAGAATGGGGTGTTTGCTTTAGTGGTGGAATAAGTGATAGGATAAAATGAATGGTATGGTGGTGTGATATTAGTGAATGATTTTTTAACATTATGTTATAGATGAGTGGGTTGATGTGATATAGTAAATATATTTTAATAGATATATTATGTTGAAGTGATGTAATGAGATAGTTTGATGCTAATGTTAATTGATAGAGTAAAATAAGTTGTATCCCTTGACTTCAAATTTTATTTCTTTGGCATTCCTTTGAGTGAGGGATAACCCTTGAGTTATCCCTTAGACAAACGAAGCCTAAATGGAACATCACATATACCTGTGTGCAAGTGCAAGTGTGTTTGATTGTGTGCACAAGCTCATACTTTTGCGGTATGTACCTATGTAAGTGTGCCCCTCGTGCCTGCATGCATGCATGGTTGTGGTTGCAAGTCCACGTTTGTGCATGTGTGGGTGTTGGTGTAGATACGAATATAGGGTGTGGTGCATATGCACATGTGCATCACAAATGGCCATGCATAAATACAACATGCATATGCACTTGCATTCATGATGTATCTATGCGGGTGTGCTATGCGTATGAGGGTGCGTATGTGCCTAGAAAGTATAGGTGTTTGGTTGTAGTCGGTGTGTTAGTGCATGCACTTGCATGTGGTTGTGTGCATGCATAGGTGCTCAGTGTCTACAAGTGCCCACATGCACATGCGTGTGTGTGTGTTAGGCGGGGGGTGGGGGGTTTGCTATTGACATGATTTTGTGTGTTTCTTCATGCATGTGTAAGTGTAGGTGTCCATCTATGGCTGTGTAAATGAGCATTTGATGCTTATGCACGTGCACTGGCTATGTGTGCATACATTTAAAGTCATTTTCTAATAATACCAATTAGGTCAATAACAAATTCCCCCTTTTTTTGAAAGGGATAGAAAAGTCCCCAGTACAAAGAGATCCAATAAAAGAAAAACTAAACCAACTCTCATTAGCTCTGTTGATAATGTATAAACAAACCCCTTATTTTTCATTCAAGGGCCTCTATGCAAACTAGGAAATGTTTATCTCAATCCCTTCTGTGAGGATTTGGACACTAGCGTGGTGCAAAGACTCTTCCACGTGGAGAAAAAATGCAGCAGCAGCTGCTGTTGGTGTTGTTGCAAGCGAAACAAAGAAAGAGAAGAGAGGGCAGCCAATGGTTGTAAAGAAGAGAAGAGAGAGAGGGAGTTGTTTTATTTGTAGAAAGGATAATGCATTCAATTTAAAGAAAATTGCATAGGTTCTCACTATATATAGAGAGTAAATCCTAATATCTAAAATAGGAAACAAATCTAATCAAATCTCCTAAAATAAGGAAATAACATATCTTTTTGACAACTTCACTAATTGACATATCGCTATACCAAAAAAGCAAAACTTGGACTCTAAGTAAAGCCAAAAAACCCCTTAGGACCGACGCCCCTTGGGTGGACCAAAACATGCCACGTGACACTTTTTCTCTACACTCCTGACCAAAACATGCCACGTGACACTTATTCTCTACACCCCCCCTCAAGTTAAGGCTGAGAGGATAATGACTTGTTGCACTTGTGATGAGACTAGAGCCCTCACCGCTCTTCCTCTTCTTCAAACTTCACATCTTCAATCTTCTCTTTGGTAGAAGTCACGGTGTAACCTCTTGCGACTTCGAACGTCGATGCCTCTTGGGCAACCTCAATAGTTGTCGTGACAACCGTCGTTTTCTCTTTTTCGTCTTAAAACATGGCTTTGATTTTCTCAAGATCCGTGCATTAGACGGTGGTGTTATGTCTTGTTTATTTTATGTTTCTTTATTTCTTATGGACCATGGTGTTATTTTCCACACCTTTTCTCTTTATAAAGAGGTGTAGGGCTCCCCTAATGAAGTTGACGGATTCTATTTTCCCATTTGGTATCAGAGCACCAATCCTGAACTGTGGCTCTCGATATCCCACCCCCAAGGCCTCCCAACCCTACACCCCACGCCCTCTCCTCTCTCCCAGCAACAGCGGCGTCAGAGCTCATCAGTGGCATCCCCAACTGCCGTGCACGGTAGCGCACGCACGCAGCAGCACCCCTAGCAGTCGTGCGCAACGTGTAGTGCATGTGGTGGTGCTACCAGCAGCCGTGCGCGGAGATGCACATGCACAACAGCGCCTCCAGCAGTCGTGCACGGCGTGTAGTGAGTACGGCAGCGGTCCCAGCGGGAGGGCTCGACGTCCAACGGCGTTGCGGCGATGCGCGTGAAGCAGCGAGGTAGCAATAGAGCAGTGCAGTAGCAACAACGCTGCAGCGACGTGGTAGTAGCTCCAACGGCGACGCGTAGGTAGGAACACGTGCGCAAGTAGCGCAGCACATGTGAGGGGTTTATAGCTCCTTTCTAGGGCTACATCCCTTCCAAGTGAAAGGAGAGAGAGACCTAAGTCTCCTTGAGGTCGTCTCGGGTGTTCTCCCCGCACCTAGGTTAGGCCAACGCCTGTCCAAGGGAGCTTCTTGTCGAAGATGCAAATCCGAACACATTGTTTTAGATCCATTGGTGTTCGCCAAACAGTGGTATGGTTTCTCCAAATTTATGGACTGATATTAGGGTTTGTATTCCCCTTATTGATGACTTTTGGGGTGTGTTCCCTGTATTGCATGATTCTTGGGGTGTGTATTCCCCATTTTCTTTGGATATGGTCTACTTGACACCAATGATAGAATCTGAGTCTGGTGCATCAGGAGCATTACATGAGCCACCATGGAGCAGAGTAGTTAATCGACTCTGGTGTGTCACAGCATCTGTGCGGTGATCAGACATATTTTCGTTCGCTACAGTCTGTTCCCCTATGAAGGACTGTACAGGTGGCTGATGGTAGATACACCCCAATTAGGGGTAAGGGGGAGGTGTCTGTGACCCCCACTTTGCAGCTGTCTGGTGAGTTGCATATTCTAGAATTCCCACTGAGTCTGTTGTCCGTAAGCAAAATCACGAAGGACCTCAACTGCAGGGTGATCTTCAATGATGTTGGATGTGTTATTTAGGACAAGCTCACCGAGAGGATTGTTGTTAGAGGTACGAAGGAGAATACCGTTTACCGTTTGGGACAGGAGCTGTTTGCAAGAGTTACTTGATATGGTAGCAAGAGTGTTCTATAGTGACATGTTCGTCTTGGCCACTTGTCTCTGGATCACCTCGGGAGGGTGATACCACGTATTTCCCCAGCTGCTACCATACAATGCGATGCTTACCAATTGGGTGAGCACCATCAGTCCTCTTTTCCAGCTAGCACCTCTCCTGGATCTTCGACATTATTTCAGTTACTTCATATGGATGTATGGGGACCGAGCAGAGTCCCAGACCGGATGGGACACAAGTACTACCTAGTTGTTGTAGATAATTTCTTTAGAGCCACGTGGATGTTCTTGTTGATGAGCAAGGCAAAGGTTGGAGGATGCATAGACTTCTTCTGAAGATCAGCACGCAGTATTCAGCCACAATGAAGATGGTGCGGACTGATAATGCTCTTGAGTTCTACACTGCTAGATTTAAGGAGTTCTACAGGACCCATGGGATTGTCCACCAAACCACTTGTCCTCACACTTTACAGCAAAACGGAGTTACAGAGCAAAAGCACAGGCACTTGTTGGATGTTGCCCATACACTATTGATGGGGGACGTAGTTCTGACTACGACTTATTTCATCAACAAGATGCCCAACTTAGTTCTTCACGAGCAGATACCGATTCTTCTTTTGCATCCAGACGAGTTATTTCATATGCCTCCCGGGACCTTTGGATGTGTTGCATTCGTTCATGTGCCGTCACTTAGTCATGACAAGCTAGCATCTCGCACTATTAAGTGCGTATTTTTTCGGTACTCTAAGACACAAAAAGGGTGTTATTGCTATGATCCTCTGCAAAACAGACATTATGTTAGTGTCAATGTGACGTTCCATGAGGATACACCATACTTCTCAGTCATTGGACAAAGGAGCTCTTATGATGATGTTGCCTTTCTTCCCCTACCTGTTCCGTGTGCAGAGACTCAGGTGTCTACTTCTCAATCCAGACCTCTAGCTGATAGACAGATGAGCTCTTCCTCCCTGGATGACTTTAAGAGATTGCACAGGTCATTACGTACCTATCACAAGCATCACACTACATGTCAGAGGCCTTCTCCCTCACCAACAGCTGATGGTTCACAGGTAGTTGATTACTTGATACCAGTGATAGTTTGGTTAGACCTAATTCCCCTTACAGTGCAGATGACGATAGTAGTGATGCTCCTTCTACAGCAACTCAATCCGAGATACCAGATGATTCAGATCTCCCTATTGCCATTAAGAGGGCACCACGCACCTGTGAGTCCAGATATCGAGTTGCAGGCAGTTTGGCTACCGATGGTCTTACTCCTCAATTTAGCAGCTTCTGTCAGGCATTTACAGCATTATACATTCCGTCTACCAACTGGCAGGCCATGTTTGATCCAAAATGACATCAAGCCATGGAGGATGAGATGATAGCACTTCGGAGTAGACAGACCTGGGATCTCACATCATTTCCTATTGGCACACAACTAGTTGGCTCTCAATGGGTCTTTGCATTGAAATACAACCCTGATGGGTTTATTTCGAGGCATAAGGCCAGGTTAATAGCAAAGGGGCTCACCCAGACATATGGGATGGACTCTTTGATACCTTCTCCCCCGTTGCGCAGCTTACCACTGTCCGGATACTTATTTTTGTTGCTGCTCACAGAGACTCACCATTATACCAGCTTGATGTGAAGAACACCTTTTTTTTACGACGACCTTCAGGAGGAGGTTTACATGCAGCAGCCCCCGAGTTTCGAGGTTCAAGGGGAGTGTGTGTGCAGATTCAGGAAGGTAATTTATGGGTTGAGGTAGAGTCCAAGGGCTTGGTTATAGAAGTTATCAGAGATGCTCTACCAGATTTGTCTGAGGCGCTCTACTTAGGATCACTCCTTATTTACCAGGAAGACTGATAGGGGGACTGTAGCGCTCCTAATATATGTCGATGATCTTATCATCACTGGGGATGACAGAGATGGGATAGACGAAGTCAAGAGGCACCTATCAAAGTAGTTTGCCATGAAGGATCTGGGACAGTTGAGGTTGGGCATTAAGGTTACACGTGGCAAAGATGGAATGGTACTCTTGCAGAGGAAGTATGCTCTTGATCTTCTTCAGGAGACTGGCATGTTAGCAACTAAGGCTGCAAATATTCCCATGGATCTCAAAGTATGAGAAATTTGAGGTGGTTGATAGTAGGGCCTATAGGCAATTGGTAGGTAAGCTCCTTTATCTCACCATCACTTGTCCAGATTTGTCTGTCTATTGGTAGGCTTAGCCAGTTTATGGCTAAGCCAACTAGGCAACACTTGGAGGCTACAATGCAGATGCTTAGGTATGTGAAGAAAGCACCATGACGAGATCTACCTTCCAAGGGTGATGGAAAACTCATGAATGGAAAGAGTCCCTAATGTGAGTTGCTTTGAGGCACTTTTCTTTATAGCGAAAATCCTAGTAAAAAAGTGTCTAGTATTACATTCAGACTGACTAAGAGTCCCATCAACTGGAGGCATTCAACATGATCAAGGCCAAGACTATAAGTTTGACTAACACCTAAAGAGTCATTGTTTGGCTTTTTCACAGGGCAATTTTCAAAGCCTTACATTTCCTCCCCCCTTTATAGAAAGAAATTTCGTCCCTGATTCATGCCTGGATGTATTCCATA
The DNA here is from genome assembly GCA_037157565.1 of Thalassia testudinum. Lineage (NCBI taxonomy): Eukaryota > Viridiplantae > Streptophyta > Magnoliopsida > Alismatales > Hydrocharitaceae > Thalassia > Thalassia testudinum. Next base: position 45,648,034 of record JAZHRO010000030.1, read on the forward strand.
GCCCCCCGCCCATGGGGATTGTAGCATACTCTAATGTTGATTATGCTGACTGTGTTAAGGATAGAAAATCTACCACGGGGTTTTGCACCTTTGTTGTGGGCAATCTAGTTACATGGAGGAGTAAGAAGTAAGTAGTTGTATCTAGATCTAGTGCGAAGTCAGAGTACAGGGCCATGGCCTAGACAACCGCTGAGATAGTTTGAGTCAATTCAGTTTTGTTAGATCTTCATATTCCTCTGGATAACTCTATGGAGATGCAGTGTGACAACAGAGCAGCGACTTACATTGTCAATAACCCTATGTTCCTCGAAAGGACAAACATGTAGAGATTGACTGCCACTACACTCGAGATCTCATTCAGCGTGGGACATTACATACCACGAGTGTCACTTCTGAAGAGCAAGTTGCAGATGTCTTTACAAAGCCCCTGATGAGATCTGCCTTTGAGGCATGTTGTTCCAAGTTGAGCATGATAGATATTCATGCTCCAGGTTTAGGGGGAGTGTTAAATGGTGGTGTTATGTCTTGTTTATTTTATGTTTCTTTATTTCTTATGAACTATGGTGTTATTTTCTTACACATCTTCTCTTTATAAAGAGGTGTAGGGCTCCCATAATGAAGTTGACGGATTCTATTTTCCCACTCCGCAAGAGTAAGAGACTCCACACGTGAGGTACTAATAGCCTTACGTGTGGGTTTTCCAAACTTGTCCCAACTACAGTCTTGCAGATGATGGGTGCGCTCGCAATGTTGACATGGTGGATAAACTCAACCGCGTCCTCTTCCATGTCCTACGCCTCCATCAAATGTAGCCATAGTGGTGTTTTTAGACACCACAACTCTACTGGAACCTACATCTGGTTCTCCAAGATTCTCAAGACGACTATAAATCGCCTCAAGATCCAACTCCTCGTCCAGTGCTAAGATCTGATCACATACTGGTTAATATCAGGGATTCAACCCCGACAAGAATCTCGCAGCTTGCCATCTTTCTTGTACAATGGTTTGCTTGTCACAGCAAACAGGCTCGTAGATCTCCAATGCTTCAAAGAGTACATCTTTGAATAGTACTTGTCAAGGGGAAGATCCTCCTGACTAGCCATCCAGATGCAAGTATAGGTGTCAATGAAGCGGGCGTTGCTGGACTTCTTGGAGTACCTCTTCTCCAAGGAATCCCACATCTCGTATGTCGACTTCTTGTATAACATATTGGAGGCGATAGATAAATTGACTAAGTTCATCAACCAATTCATCACTATGTAGTTATCTTTCTACTTTTTCTTCTTCACTGAATCCTTAGACTCAGACTCCTCAAGTAGGACATACAACATGTCTTGTCCTCCCACGAAGATCTTAAATGCTTAAGCCCATAAAATATCGTTCGAGGCACCCTGAAGGTTGATTGTTGTACCTTGAACTATAACCTTGCCTTCCCCGATGTTAATCTGATTTTCGCTCTCAACCATCTTTGTCCTCGAAAAATGAGCCTTCCTCTACTTGTACTCTCCACGTAAGGTGCTGGATGCGTGAGGGAATCCACCCGTCGAAGTCCCCTGCAATCCACCAGAAAAGCCACACACAAACTGTGTGCGGGCCTTCTCTCTTTCTTCTTCATTCTACATGCTTAGAAAATCTCCGGGAAGAGCTAGATCGAACGCTGCCAGCATATGTAATCCTATACAACACCGATGTGAATAGCTTTTGGACTTCTTTAAGAAGACATTTTGATCTTGACACGGCTGGTTGGATCAGAGCTTTTGCAATCCTATGGTGCATGGTGCATTTGGCTTTAGTAGAATAGCAAAATTTTCAAAAATGCGAGATGTTGGGTGAAGAATGTAGTAATGGAGAGTTCTTTCTTGTCTGATTTTTGGCTCAACAATCTGTAAGTTCGTTCCTTTTCCATTAAACAATGCTCTGGATGATTACCAATATCCGGTAATCTTCCTTTTCTTCTTAAAAAACAATAGCCTAGATTGAAGGCTCTAATACCATGTGAGCAGACCTCCTAAGTGATCGAAGGATCCGACTCAACGATCTAAGCAATCACACTAAAACTAGAGGATTGCTAACCCAGTTCCACCACGAAATGGTGTACATCTGGAGGGAGGGCGATGCTCCCAAATACTCACCGGTAAGAAACAAGAATACAAACTCTTTTTTTCTCTCATATTGTCTCTCAAATTGCCTAAAAGAGAGTCTCGAGGGCCTCTCTTAGCTATTTATAGTGCTGGGATCGATCCTTTTGCAAGATCTTCTAACTGGATACGCCTGTTGCCAGGATATGTATGTTGTCAGGTTATTAATTACGGCAGCCATGTTGGACTTTTTTCACTGTCTCCTTGTCACTGGTTGGTGCCGGATCCTTAGGTGGGTCGAGTCCCCCAGGACCTGCCTGTATCCAAGCCTTTCCAGGTGTAGGCGGGTCAGATCCACACTTTCGGGTGGTCAAACCTCTTGTTGGGCTTTTCTGGGAGTTTTAAGTCTAAGGGCACTTTTTTCCCCTCATCATATGTCCCTACTCTCAAACTAGTGGATGCTTGCTGAGAGAGTAACTGTAGTAGTAAAAACTCCACGATAGGTGATGCTCCCAAATGGTGTCCTGACTGTTTATTTAAGTGAAGGAGCATTTGTTATGGAGCGGGAATTAAAATTTTGAGCGGGCAAGGTGCTTTTGGTGTTGCAATCTTTGGAAAGGCGATTCATTAATAAAGAGGTGTCTTTGCCAACAAGGGGAACGTGGACACCCGTTTTCTCCGTTGGCCTTAAGAGGTGACGAGAGGCACGTTCGCCTATTATGTTTGCCTGATCTTAAGAGGTGGCTTCAGGTGAGGTTACCAGATGTACTGCCGACCTTATGAGGCGGCTTGAGGCGCATCTGCCTGTTATATTGCCGCGAGTAATAGCCAATTACTACAGGATTTGAGTTTTGTCATGTTTGCAAGACCGGCATTAATTGCTGTCATGATGAGGCGTTAAGGCCTAAAATACCACGCTTGGCAGGGAAGTAACCAGCATTACTATTGTGCAAGATATGCGTGCACAGGCATTAAATGTTGGTAATGATTACCAAAGTATCTCTGCCTTAAAGGGGTATTTTTTGAAACCCACACCATATCAGCGAGATTTCGTTTTTTGAAATTCATGCCCTACAAGGGGGGAACCGCCCAGTACGTGGGTTATAAATAGGGGATGTAGAGCATAGTTAATGCCCCACCTACCCCTTTGCGAGCACTCTATTGCTAGTGCGAGCCCTTTCTTCACAGGTGAGGCGCAAGGAGGTCTTCTCCTAAAGCTTCTTTCCCCGGCGAGCGTCGAGATGCTGTTCGTGATGTCTGGACTCGCGAGCAAGGGTAAGCCCTCGTCTTCATCCGATATCTCGCCTGAGACGAGCAAGCTTTACACCTTTACTTCCGACTTTCGTAGTCGTTTTGCCATTAAGGCATTTTTTAGTATGGACTCGAAGGAGTTTCGTTCCACCCTTGTTAGTCGTAGACCCGCCTATGCTCGGACGGGTCTAAGGACTCGTTCATCATTTGTAAATATGCCATTGAATATGGCATTCGGATTCCCTTGAACCCCTTCTTGTGTTCATTCCTTTGTTACTACCACTTGACCCCCTCTCAACTTAGCCTGAATTGTTGGCTAGTGTTGAATGCTTTCACCACCATTTGTTTTCATTTGCGGACTGTCCCCCGCCTGGGTTTGTTTCGCTTGCTTTTTGGAGTTATGCCCCTTAAGGTTAAGAAGGGAAAGCCCCCGTCTAGTACCTATACATTGTACAGTCGGCACATATGAAATACCGTATAGTTGACCTGTCCGACAGTTTAAGGGGTAGGACCGTCATTTTTTCTTTGTCCTTGTCGAGGGTCATGGCATCCTTTATACCTAGCAAGGTCCGTTTGACAAGGACTTGCCGCCTAGTCCTGAGGAGCTTGATCCAACTGCTCAAGCGAATGTTGATAGGATTATTGACTTCGAGCCGATTGCTCGCTCGGAGCTCAAGCGAGAGGACATTCGGGCGGCTTTGTGGTGGGTTGCGGATTATTATCCCACATCATGTAAGTAGGGAGGAGGTGGTAGCTCTAAAACGGATATCCTCCTTGCTCGTTATTTAATGGCTTGACAGTTCTGTTGTTTGTTTGCAACCTTTGGCCAATTTGCTCGACCGGACACTCCTAGGCGTCAAGGCAGCGACTCCTCTTAGCACCAATCAAACCGTGAGGAGGAGAGGCCCGTGGAGCAAAGCGAAGGAAGCCAGTCCTCTTGCTCCAAGGAGCCCAAGAGGAAGGAGGCAGAGGGGAGCGAGAAGGTGGAGACCCCTCTGAAGAGCCCAAAGAGGGGTCCAGGGAAGGTTCAGCAGTTGCCGTCCGCTTGTGAGAGTTCGAGCGGGGCTGAAGCGAGGGATGCTCCAGTGGATTCGGTTCCCTTCTCAGGCCTACCTGGACCGCCAGAAGGGTGTGTTATCCTCGAGTCTCCGCCTGTTGCTTCAGTGGAGAAGGCTCAGTCGGGGGGAACAAGTGCACCCAGCATCCCATCGGAACCAGCCAATGCCTTCTCCCTGCTGGAACAGGAGGTGGCTGTGACCGAGGGCTTCCTTAGTGGGAGCATTTTTGTGCAACCGCACTATAGGCAGAGCTTGACGGGGGCAAGGGTACCGGTGGACCCTTTGAGCAGAGGGGGGCCTAGGATGATAGGGCACATGGTTCTAAGCAGGTCAAGCTTCTCGGGACAACTTTTGTTCCATGTGGCAGTGCTCCTGCCAACGCCGCTGGGCCTGGTGGGTCTTCTGGGGCAGTTGAGATGACCGCGAAGTGGGCCGTGACGGCCAAGGCAAAGCAGCACGACTTTGCTCGCCATGTGGAGAAGGCAGCTGCCGCCTGAGAAAGGGCGGAGAAAAGAGCAGAGGACGCCCTTCGCAAGCTGTAATTGCAGCAGCAGGTGGCCCGCCAAGTCTCCTGGCTAGAGGAGGAGCTGAGGAAGGCCTACCAGGCTTTTAGGCGGATTGCCACCCAAGGCGAGAGGCTAGAGGAGAGCCTTATTGGAGCGCACAAGACTGAAGTCGTGGCTCTGCAAGGCTTATCCGAGCACCTACAGACTTCTTGCACCAACGTCCTTTCCCTGAAGGAGGCGCAAGTGCTAAGGGCCGACTGCTCTTCAGTTGTGGAGGGCTATGAAGCGACCCTTCAGGAAGAGCACCTTCGCTTAGGCGCGGCTATTGACAAACTTTTCGAGGTATCGGCAAGTGAAGAGGTGTTGAAAGCCGACCTTGGCAAGGCTCAGCAGCTCACGGAGGACTGAGGCAAGGCGGTGCTTGAGTTGGAGAAGGCTTTCCAGCCGGAGCTCGATCCTAACATGGTGATGGGTTCTTCGCTACTGACCCGTCCATGGAGGAGAACCAGGAGGCCTTGTTGAGGGAGGTGGGGAAGCACACCTTGGCGACTGTGCAGGCCTTGCTTGAGGGCAAACACACCTCGGTGGAGGAGCTTTACGGCTGGTCTATGGACCAATTTTTGTCCGAGTATGACCATCAAAAAGCTAACAGTCACATTGTGTACAAGGCTCCTATAGAACCACTTGAGGGGAAGCCAGATCCGGAGCCAACGAGCTAACCGGAGCCCATGAGCTAGCTGGGAAGCCCAACCCCCGAGGAGGAGGCACCTAAACAGGGTCCGTCGGAGGCTGCGGTAGCACCAGTCAAGCCAAGTGGCTCTCCTAGCACTGCCTTGTCGCCGCCGAAAATGCCTGGAGTAGACATCTTTGAAGATTAGGAGTGAAGCCACTTAGTTTTTGGAGTAATCCTGTTATCTTTTTTTTTTTTGAAATGTAACAAGCAACACTCTCTCGAATGAATGAATGAAAAGAAAATTTCTATATTTATTATTTGTCTGTATTTATACGTGGTACAAGTGTAAGTTGCTCGCATGCTAAGTGAGGGGAATGCTTTTGCTGCTTAGGATCTGTAACTCGTAAAAGTCTCCTAGACTATCTTTGCGAATCTTGTAAGTCCCTTCCCAGTGTGCGTCGATTTCCCGCCTGACTTGCTTAGCATGGAAACTTCGCACTGACACAGGACTAAACCTCCTTGGAAGAATGTACGCTTGCGGACCTGCCTATTATAGGCGGCGGCAGTCGCTTCTTTATGTTTGAGCAATGCCTCTGAAGCCTTATCCTTTAGCTCATCCACAAGGTCTAAGGATAGCAATGATGTCAATGCGAAAGGCAATAGCAAGGTGACACTACTCAAAATCGCCCGAGGCAAGAGGCGACAAAAAGGAGACAGCATGAGTGAATTGAGGCAACAGCCTTAGGACCATTTCACTTATATATATATATATATATATATATATATATATATATATATAACATAACATACATATATAATATAACAACATATTTATGTTATATACATACTTATATATACTAAGGAGGCATACATATATATAACATACAAATATATCCAATGTAACATACATATATATAACAACATACTTACGTATATACTTATAAATATACTTATGTCTTACTTATACATACATATATTATATATAATATTACATACATATGTATTTCTTATGTTATATATATATATAAGGATAACATATAACATATATAACATATATATATAATAGAAATGAAAGGAGTTCATTTCGTTTCGAGGAGAAGAAACAAAGTCGGAAGCCCTGACATGAAGAAGCGGCGACGACGCTGGTCGAACTTGAAGAAGCTCGAGCTGAGGAGATACCTGGGTGATTGAGGTCGAGGAGGCGTCGTAGATGGTAACGGTGACGCTCGAGCGGCGATGGTGGTCGACGAAGCTCAGCTACTCAAGCTACTCCGCCGCGGAGGCGATAATGGCGTGAGGCGATGAGGGTTGCCGTGGAGATGAGAAAGCTCTCCACAGAGGCATCTAGGGTTCGGGCGATGAGGCGGCGAGGTGAGGAGGTGCCGCCCGAGGCGAGGAAGCGCGTCGCCTGTTCAAAGGGCCTCGCCTAGGTCCTCAAGGTGATGACCTCTTGATTCGCCTCGCCTCGTCGCCTGAGGCGACCGCCTCAACAACGCTGAAGGATAGGGGAACTTGATCATCATTGATGGTGGGATCATAGATTTATGTTCTGTAGGTGAGGAGGATTGTTTCGATAGACAGTCGGGCTTCCATGCTGTATATCAAGCTGAATGGTGTGTGGCCCGTGGAAGTCCTTTGGCAAGTCCTGTAGCCCCATAGCACGTCCGACAACTCGTCCCCCCATCTCCTTTTGGCTGAATCTAGCCAGCGTTTTATCGCTAAGATGATGGTGCGATTGGTCACTTCCACCTGTCCATTCGCCTGAGGATGTCCCATAGACGTAAAGCATAGGTAGATATCCCAGCTGGTGCAAAATTCCTTGAATTTTTGCAGGCGAACTGGCTACCATTGTTTGTGACAATATACTGGGATATCCCATATCGAGATATAATGCATTTGAGAACGAAGGAGATAACTCTATCACCTATCGGGTTGGCCATGGCCTCAGCTTCGACCTATTTAGAGAACTAATCAACTGCTACCAGTATGAACCGCTTCTGAGTCGAGGCTGGCGGAAAAGGACTAATGAAGTCCATGCCCCATTTTATAGAGGGGATCGATGACATCACAAGCACTAACTTTCCAGGCGGCAAGTGGTGTAGGGTAGCGAACCACTGGCACTTGTCATGCTTTCGCATAAAATCCTTGCAGTGTTGCTTCGTTTGGGGCCAGAAGTAGCCCATCTGGAATGGCTGGGCAAGAAGTGTCTTGTACCCTTCATGAATCCCGCATATGCCCCCGTAGGCTTCTCGAAGGGCATGAGTTGCTTCCTCTTTTGTTAGGCAACGCAATAGGGGGTGGAATACCTCCGCTTGTACAGTTGCCCCTCTATCAAGGTGTACCTTGAGGCTTTCAAGCAGAAGGCCTTGGATCGTGGTTCCCTTAAGGGTATCTCACCAGAGTTCAGGTAGATACTGATAGGCGTCATCCAAGAAATGAACTGCTCTATCGCGAACGTCTTGGGAGCAAGTACAGTTGGCTCCTTTAAGATTTGGAGGCAGATATCTTCCTCTTGCCCTAGAGAGATGGCAACAGCGAGTCTAGCCAATACGTCCGCCAGGGGATTATCTGCTCTGGGCACCCGCCTGATTGAGAGTCTTAAAGTCCACCAGCTCCTCTTTGACCTTGTCAACATACAAGATCATGTTTGGATCCCAAGCTTGATATTCGTCATTTATTTAATTGACGACCAGCTGAGAGTCCATGTAAATCTCCAGCGAGGTAACTCCTGTGGACTTGGCCACTCGGATGCCTGCCAACATGGCATCATACTCCGCCTAGTTATTAGATGCAGGGAAGTCCAATTTGATGGCACACTTATGAGTAACGCCGCCTGGGGCGGTCAAGGCTATCCCGGTCCTAAACCCGGCTGTCATAGACAAGCCGTCAACATACAGCTAGAAGGGGAGCATAAGGGAGGCATCGGGGTCCGTGAATTCCACCACAAAATTTTCCAGGACTTGTCCTTTGATGGCTCTCCTTGGCTAGTACTTGATGTCGAATTTCGTCAACTCCATAGCCCATTTGATCTGTCGTGCCGACCCCGTAGACTTATGTAGCATTCCCTGTAGGGGGTAGGCGGCAGTGACCATTATGGTGTGGACTTGGAAGTATAGGCGTAATTTCCTAGCTGCAGTGACCAAAGCTAGCCCTAGCTTCTCGACGATCATATACTTAGCTTCTGTACCTTGGTAGGTTTTGCTAACAAAGTATATGAGCTGCTGTGCTCCTTCTTGCTCGTCGACTAGAACAGCGCTAACAGCGGACACGAACACCGCCAGGTATAGTGAGAGGACCTCCCCGGGCTGAGGAGCCATTAAGACGGGGGGGCTCCAAAGTGCGGCTTTGACTTCCTCTAAGGCCTTCTAGCAATGAGGAATCCAGTAGGCGGCAGTATAGCCTTTGCCTTTCTTTATGCACTTGAAGAAAGAGAGGCATTTGTCGGAAGATAAAGATAAGAATCAACTTAACGAGACGATCTTGTCGACCAACGACTACATCCCTTTCAAGGTGCCTGGCAGTTATAGGTCTATGATCACCTGGATCTTGTCGAGGTTGGCTTTGATCCCTTGGTTGGAGACTAAGAACCCTAAAACTTACCAGCTAAAACCCCAAAGGTACACTTGTTGGGGTTCAAGCAGAGGTAGGTGTCTCTTAGAATCTAGAACACCTCAACCAAATATTCTAAGTGTTGAGGAAAATTAGACCCCTTTACAAGCATATCATCTATGTACACATCAAACAATTTTCTTATTATTTTTGAGAAAACCATTTTTACAATGCGCTGGTAAGTTGTTATAGCCAAAGGGCATGACTCTATATTGGAACAAACCCCTATCAGTGATAGAGGTGTGAGGCTTGTCTGATGGAGCAAGGCTAATATGGTGGTACCCGCTATAGGTGTCCAGGAAGGACATGTGAGATTGCCCACTACAGGAGTACACTAGGGCATCTACCTTAGATAGGGGGAACTCGTCCTTCGAGCAGGCTTCATTGAGGCTAGTGAAGTTTACACACATGTGCCATTTGTCATTGGTTTTCTTCACCATTATCACGTTAGAGAGCCATGTCGAGTACAGGGATTCTTCGATGAATCCAGCTTATAGGAGCTTTTGGACTTCAGCTTTAGCCGCTTGCCATTGTTCGACTAACTTGTGCCGACACACCTATTTAACCGTGCAGGTGTCCACCTGGATGTTCAGATGGTGCTGGATCAAGGACGGATCTACTCCCGATAGGTCGTTGGTGGACCAAGCGAAAACATCCGCGTTGGCCCGGAGTAGGAGCAGCAGTTCCTGTACTTTAGAGGGATCAAGGTCCGCTCCAACCTGGACGAGCTTAGTAGCGTCATCAGGATACATATGTATAGCCATGCCTGAAGAGCCTGGTTGCAGTCCCGAAGTCGCTGGCGAATCAGCTGGATTTCTCCTGCTGGATTGCATGGACTTGATTTCTCTTCTTCCCCCATTTCTATGGCCTAAGGGGCTTCAACTCCATGGACCGCTCTAGCTCAATCCTTAGGAGCTCGCGCCCCGCCATCTGATTCATGTGTACTATTCCTACTTCATGTGGAGATTAGAAAAGCGCAAATTGAAAGTATGAAGCGGGGATTAGGCAAAAGGCATGGGTAGTTGGGCAGCTGAGGATGCCGTCGAAGGCTGCCGTCAATCCGGCCACTATGAACATAGCCATCCGATTGAGGTGCCTGTCCCCATCGTAGACAGACACGGGGATGCCGATCTCTCCTTTTGCCATTACCTTGTGGTTACTAAACCCTACAACCGGGTGAGTTGACAAGGATAGGTGCTCTTCTTTGAAGCCCAACCGTAGTGTTTTGGAGAAGACATCAACAACACTGCCCTCATCCACGAGGAGCTAGGGTTGTCCCATTAGTAGAAGTGTCACCGACAACGGGTCAGTGTGCTCTGCCGGATTCGATAGAGAAGCAAACAGTCTAGAGGCTGCCTGCTTGACGAGGCCCTCTCTTGCCCCAATGAAAAGTGGGGAACGCGCTACGGGCCGCTTGCCTGAAGGGAGCGAGTTGTTGATCCGTGGTGGCGTTGACCCTAAAAATTACTTCAAACCCTACGCTCGTAGAGGGCGGGAGGTGAGTGTTTTGGGGTAACCCTGGCATAGCCACCAGGATCTGGCAATGATACTCTGCCGAAGAGAGCAGGGAGGACACTGCCTGCTTGGGGCAATGGGCTGAGGCATCATCAAGCTCACGGCCCTCGATGAGGACCATGTTGACTCCACGGAACTGCTGAAACTTTTCCTTGTGGCAGTCTTCTGGGACTTCCATGGGCTCTTTGCCCTTATCCTAGCCCTTACTCTGCCTAACAAAGTAGGCTAGATTTCCATGCTGAATTTGGGACTCAATTTGGTCCCACAGATCCCGATAGTCTACAGTGGCATGCCCCCAGGCCTTGTGGTATTTGCAATTGGGCCTGGAGTTTGCCTTCTTTTTCATCGGCTTGGGCGGAGGTAGCAGGTCATTGTTTGTAGACCATACTTCCACCAATACGTCCACCTAGTTCACAGCTATAGGAGTGTACTCTTCGAAGTAATCCCTCCTAGGTTGGTTGTAGGAGCTCCGATACCAATTGTAGGATCTAAAGATATGTAATATATATGACTACACGCACAAATACTTAATCAAAATGTTAGTAATACAAGAAGATTTGCACAAAATACAATCACAGAAATTGGCACAATATGTATAGTGGTTCCCCTCCCTTGGGTACTCCACTACCTAAGCCTCCCAGCTTAAGGTTTTTAACCTGATTCTCTCAACCCCGAGAGAATCAATTTATTAAACCGAGATAATTAACGGGTTACCTCAACACAAGTACAATAACGGGTTTGTTACAACCCAACAAGCAACAAGCTCAAAATACAAATAAGAACTGGTGTAAGAAAGAGAACTCTTACAAGAAGAATTCCTATGCCTCCCAATAATAATTAAAATGAATACCAATTTGAGAGCCTAGGATGGACGTAAATCGCTTCGTAGATGCGTGAGAAAAATACGTCATTGAACTTGCAAGAATGTAGAGAAAGTGAATGGCAAGCTTCTTCTTTCTCTCTTGAAAATATGGTGGAAATTTGAAATATAGCTCTAAAATTTTTCTTCTCTATTTCTTATATGCAAACTAAGGGTCCAAGGGTTTATTTATAGAGTTAGGACCTAGTTGGGACGTCTACTAGACGTTGGGGTTTAAATCCCAACGTTCATATAGCCAAAATTAATTTTCTAGCCATTCTGTTTTGAGCCAACGGCTACCTGGTACCGATACTAAAGTATGGGTACCGGTACTAGTAGCTCACTCCACCAGTACATGAGTCCTGGTACCGGTACTCATCATGGGTACCGGTACTTGTGACTCCCAGGTTTGGAATTCCTTGGGCACAGTAACCTACCTATATCGATACTCATCATGGGTACCGGTACTTGTAAGGTTCATGCCAGAATTAAGCCTTCAACCTGTGACCAACATGTACCGGTACTCATGGTTAGTACAGGTACTTGTTCACAGTTTGAGATAAATTTTCAAACCTGTGCCTTGCAAATACCAGTACTAATAAACAGTACCAGCATTTGCTTACAAGTACCTGTTTTAAGTGTTTTAATTCATTATGTACTTTGAAAATGTTCGCAATATAAATCCTAATTTATCTCTAATTGATTTTACGATCTAAGTTATGATTCTTTGTTAAGAGGCATATAGAATCTATAAATATAAAATCTAAACTAAAGAAACTATCTTCTTCTCCTCAACTCATCCTTGTCATCCTCCATGACATCATTTTCTCTTTCTCATCATCATGCCTCCATCATTTCTTGTTTGCCTTGCTCCTTCATCTAAATCAGAAAAACACTTAATTGCAAACATTAATCCATAATAATTTTGTTAACACCAAAACAAGATGTGGAACAAGATTCCAACATTGGCGAGGTCCACTCTTTCAGCCCTTGGCTAGCCGATCATTTCTCTGCTCTAGGAAGCTAGTTTTACGCTTGTTGAAGCGGCTGCCTCCACAGATGGAGATGGGGATGGAATCTCCCAGGGCCTACCTCTCCTTAATCGGGCTGGCATTGTCTTTGTAACCCTCTGTAGCCAGCTGCGAGACAGGTAGGACGAGAATACTTAGTAGAGTACTCCGTCAGGGTAGCCATTAACCAGCATCATCTGACGGTAACTCCTAACAAAGCTATTTAGGTCCATCATTCTATCATATTGGACCATGACAGGCTACTTGAATTTCTCTAGCAGGGAGGTCGTCATCACCTCAATGAAAGGGTAGGTGGTGATGTAAGCCCGGGGGCGTATACCTCGCATTGCCCTAGTAACCTGGCAGACCTTTGGGATCGAGCCTCCGCTACTGGTCGCCAGGGGTTGAGCCCCCAAGTGTTCTTCCAATGAGGTAGGCGGGGAACTTTAGGCGGATCGGGAGGAGCCTCCCCTCTTTGGCTACTAAGCTCTCGATTTAACTTTTTTAGCTGTTCACGTAGGCGGATGTTCTCGTCCTCCACTGTACGACGCCACCTTTGTTGTTCGTCTTCAAGGCTCAAGTGGCAAGGCTCCTCTGGTGGGATTTTACCGAACTCCCAGATCTGTTTGATCTCCTGGAGTTTCTCGACAACTGAAAGCTCTTCAGCCCTAAGAGTCGCCAACCTAGCCTGATACTTGCTCAGGATCCTCCAGTAATTGACCGGAGACTCCTTGCTTCTCCTTGCTTGGCCCGACCGGCTGAAGGTGTTTCTTGGACACCAAGACACTAGATTCTGCTTAGGCTGGCACTTTCTCGGGGCCGACACGAGAGGAGTTGTGAGTCGTAGGGGCCATTGGAAGGACACGAGAGCTGGGAAACGTTATCAACTGATAATCGTTCCCACAGACGACGCCAATTGATCAAACCTAAGTGATCGGAGTGTTCGACTCAACGATCTAAGCAATCACACTAAGACAAAAGGATTGATAACCCAATTCCACCACGAAAAGATATACGTCTTGGGGGAGGGCGATGCTCCCAAATATTCACTAATAAGAAACAAGAATACAATCTCTATTTTTCTCTTAAATTGCCTGAGAGAGGGCCTCGAGGGCCTCTCTTAGCTATTTATAGTGCTGGGATCGGTCATTTTGCGAAATCTTCTGACTAGATATGCTCGTTACCAAGGTATATATGTTTTCAGGTTATTAATTGCAACGGCCATGCCATCATTTATTGATGGCATGGCCGTGTTGGACTTTTTTCGCAATCTCCTTATGACTAGTTGGCTCCGGATCTTTAGGCGAATCAGGTCCCCCGGGACCCGCCTATATCCGGGCCTTTCCAGGTGTAAGCGGGTCAGATCCACACTTTCGGGTGGTCGGACCTCTTATTAGGCTTTTTGTGGAATTTTAAGTCTGAGGACACTTTTTGCCCCCTATTACCATGTGAGAATTTGGGCGCTAGCGTGGTGTGGAGACTTCCACGTGGAGAGAACGCAGCAATAGCAGGTTGTTGTTGTTGTTGTTGCATGCAAACAAAGAGACAGAAGAGAGGGCAACTGATGGTGGAGAAGAGAGAGAGAGGGAGTTGTTTCATTTGTAGAAAGGATAATACATTCAACTCAAAGAAAATTGCATAAATTCTCTCTATATATAGAGATCAAATCCTAATCTCTAAAATAGAAAACAAATCTAATCAAATTTCCTAAAATCAGGAAATAACATATCCCTTTAACAACTTGACTAATTGACATATCACCATACTAAAAAAGCAAAACTTGAAGCCAAAAATCCCCTTAGGGCCGACACCCCCAAGGTGGACCAAACCCTGTCACGTGGCACTTATTCTCCACACCTTCTATTGAAAACAGCTAGCCACAATGCCCATGCCATGGACAACATAGGTTATTTATTAGGGTCAGTATACCTATGTACCAACTCAGCTATTGGCATGGGTTTCTAGATGAGCGTCAAAGCAGCATTTGGATGGTTATGCTTGAAGATGGCAAGAAAACTGAGGCAAAAGTCCAACCTGTTATTGATGGTTAAACATTTCCAAGGCATGAGAACATTACCACACTCCTCTCCTACCATGCATCTACCTAAACATTTATAATCAATATTCCTAGCTACACAAACCAATACTTTTATATAATCCACGCAGAATTTTCTTATAAGTCTCTAGTGGAAAGTATTTACACAGCATTCGTTTCTTTAAGAGTCTGATTGATTTTTTTTTTTTTTTGAGGCAAAGACTGATTGAAATATAAAACCTGAGTTTTTTCCTTAAACACTTTCACACTTTCACATAGCATTTGAAGCTGGAACACTGCATCCTAATGTACTAATACCAATCAGGAAGAAGGCCAAAGCCCATAAAGATAGAACTTTTTTGAGATCAGAGACTTACTATATGTACATCTTGAATAGCTTGAGATGATGACTCTTTCAAGGACTCCATTCTTGAACCAGGAGCAATGACATGGGAAACCTGTTCAACAAGAGGAACTTTCTCTACACAAGAAAGAATATGGGTGGGAACTATCTTGACAGCACGAATGTCTAGTTCATCATCCCTTATTGCAGAGGCTGAAGAACAAGGGGCTTCAACCAATGCAACAGACCCAGCACCCTCCATGCCAGCACAGCTGTGGACACTTTGATTTTCAGAAATGCATAAAGCAAAACCATGAATTTTCAATTTTTAAACGAAAAGTCATTAATTTACATAAGAACAAAGTAGGAATCAGAAGAATACTGGTATGAAACTCATCAATGACTTTTAATATTTAATACAAATATTACCTGTCAATTTCACTATGATAGTTACGTTCTGCTTAACCTGCAAACAACTAATAACTTTGTCAGAAAACTAGTTTACATCAATAAATCAATAGATATGAGATAAAAATATCACTGTTAAAATTAGTGCAACCGATATTACTAAAATGTTTAGCAGTGATATATTTTATAACGATATCAGAATTCCTAGTAGTAAAGATATTCCCTTAGTAGGTGCACAGGGGAAAGAACATTGTAAAATCTCAGTGACAAAGTGGAATTACCAGCAGGCACGGTGAAGTTTTTGTATTTGTCAAAAGGCAATTGTTCAAGCTCGGAACACACCCCCCTCCCCAAGCTTTTATCAACAGCAGGCAAATTCTGGTCTGTAAATAAGCCACCCAGCTCGAGGCCAAATGCAAAGATTATTAAAAACATTCCAAACATAGAGGCCCGACCTGCTGAAATGAACCTCATTACTTTCAAGCTAGATAGACTGGAGAAAGGCTAGAACCCTTGCTCATTCACCCCTGGACCTAAAAGCAACTCCACCACCATCCTGCAGGCCATGTGGGAAGCAACCCACATCCAAGGTACAGTTCCATGGAATTCCACAACTATTGAATGTTGATCTTACAAACACACATCTGAAGAAAGGTGTTGGATATCTTCTCCCATGCAATAGGCTGCATGTGAAAGATCCTTATTTGGAAGCCACAAGGAATGGAATGATTTTGTGATGGTCTTCCTAAGATGCAAGAGTCAAGCAAAAACACACATATTGAAGGACCAGTCGGTAGAGACCAAATCAATCTGCATTCCTTAGTGGTTACTAATAAACTCATGAAATCATCCAAGCAATGCTGAGACAGAGAACCAAGAAAAGAAGGGGCCCACATCCCTAGAGAATGATATGTAGCCTGTCCAACAATCTGCAACCAACACCTTCTTGTCCCAAGCCAGACCAAAGAAGCAGGAGAACAGATTAAGCAGAGTCATTATCAATAAAGAGTTATTCTTCCAGGAAGAGAAAATCATATGAGTTCCAAGACCGGCATAAAATGATGTTGGTAGGGCTGCTGTCAAAACAAAGATCTCTCAAAGTGGAATGTGGAGACAAGGGCCAATCTTTAAGGTAAAAGGAAACAACCAGACCCATTTTGTCAAAATAGATCAGCCTATTTAATGAAAACTTGTTTTTTGGAAGATTATCTCGTGTTCATTACGACATGGGTCTACCCCACAAGAACTCTGGGTCATTTCCTTGAAAATTGTCCTTCTCTATAATAAATGGCCAGCTTGCCTTGCTCCAAATGGTTGTGGTACAAAAGTACCTTTGCTGTAGTAAAAGTAGATACATCCTCCTGAATAACAATTATACTAGAATCAAACCCCGTGGTTCCTTTTATATTTTCTTTTCTTATTTTTGACGAGAAGGTTTCAGATTACAGTGGAAAGTGACTTTTTTTTAAAGCCAATGGAAGTAACTTTTCAACGAGGAAAGACAGAGAAGGCAAGGTATGAACTCCTGAGATGGTGAAAAACCACTGGGCAAGAAACGCAACCCAGAGAAGAAATAAGAGGAACAAACCATCACCTGCCATAAAGCCCAAAAGCTACTACCTGCCCAGGGGTGATATATCCCCTTCAACCAAAAACAAACAAAGAGAACAAGAGAACAAAAAAAAGGGGGAAAGCGAAAACCCACTGATTCCTACCTAGAATTTCACAGTTACAAGTAACCCTACTCTCCATAATACAGATAAGAAAAGAAAGCCGCTTTACAAATTTGTAACCAATGTCAACATATAGCAAGCATTTTAGACCATACAATCAGCAGAGGAACCAACAGACCCAGAAGATGCAATTCCTAACACAACCAAAGAACCCATAAGACAACCTTCGGCAAGGACCAATCATGCATTGATCTACAAACAAGCGCTCCTTGAAAAAGCATTCTTGGAAAGCAAATCAATACACCCAACAACTGTTGTAGGCTACACCTTTCACTCATAAGCAAGTGAAAAAAGGTAGCTAGTGTTCTTAGCATGACAGATGAGTTGACTCCTAGTGTCCTTTTTTCTTTTTGGAAAAAGACTCAACTCCTAGTGTCCATATTGGCACATAAGCTCTAGTATCTCCCACACAACATCTACATATAGACCTACACCTAACATAGAACCTCAATGGCTAGGTTCTAGCAGGATTAGATGTTGTGGGATATTGGAATGTACTGCTGCAACTTAATTGCGATGTTTGCAACACGTTACAAGAGCTGTTCTTCTAGTTCATTTATTTCTACCCTTCCATTGTTCTTCTATCAATGGCCAACAAAGGGTAAAATAGGTAATCAATGATGACCAAGGATAAATAAACTCTGAGTCTCCATGTAGCTGCAACGAAACTTGTCAGGGTGATTATCTACTTTGGCTTGTTGTGGCTAAGCAGGCCATTGCTAGCAGAGAGCAAATTAGTGCATTAATGGGTCAAAGCCAAAGCTTGAAGCTGAAGACAAGAGTAGGAAAAGTTGCATCTTAGGAGAATTATATTAAGACCTGGGTTATCAATAATGTATTTGTTAGAGTATTAGGTTAGGTCTATTTAATTCGGTTCAAGAGTATTAGTTTCTATTTCTGTATGCATGTGATGATACGAGACATTTATAATTGGGGCTCAAGTGAGAGAAACATTTTTAATGGAATGTTGAGTGCAGTCTCTGACTCCCTCGATTCCAAGTCCATGATAGAAGCTTAATTGGATTCAAAACAGCTCCAAGCTATGTAGGAGGAGATGAGCAAAATCTTGTAAAGAACCAAACTTGGGAGGTTGCAAACTTGCAAACATTCTTGGGGATACACATCCTATGAGAGCAACATGGGTGAATAGTATACAATCAAGTATAGAATTGATGGAATTGTGAATAGCCAAAAACTAGTTGCAATGATCTTTGGTCCGAATAATGAAATAGACTGAGTTTTGCACCAATTGCAAAAATGAACTTCTATCAAAATTATCTTGGTGCTTGTTGTTCCATCTTTTATGGCAGCTGCACCAACTAGACAGGAAGAATGCTTTTCATAATAAACATAGGATGAAGTCTATATGCAAATGTCACCTGAATTTGAATAAGCAGAAAATTGTTGTGAATTTGAAAATGCTCACTGTGCCATCAAGCAGTCTCCACACACCTGTTTTAAATGATTGAGTGAAATGAAAAACCAAGGATACAAAGGAAACAAAGATCACACCTTATCAAGTAAAAGGTTATTTTTTCAAAGATTTGGGCAGTTTGTCACTCTTATGCTTGTGTATGCTGATGATATGATTATTATCAATGATGATAAATGACAGATTGATAGACTAAAGAATAGACTGTCATAGGAGCTTAAAATTAAAAACATAAGATATTGAAGTAGTTCCTTAGAATTGAGATTGTCGAACCTAGAGATGCATTTATTATTGGTCAACAAAAATATGTGCTTGATTTACAGCATGAAACTAGAACACTTGGTAAACATGCTTTCACCCCAATATAAGTAAATCTAAGCCTAATTTGAAGAATGGAAACCTCCTTGGTACATCACAAAAGATTAGGTACAGAGGCTGGTGGGAAAACTTATTTGTCTCACATTGATCAGGCCCAGTATGTCTTATGTTGTGAATGTCTCAAGTCAAATCACGCATGTGTCCATTAATTTCCATCTTAAAGCAATGTGCAAAATAGTGATTTGAAAAGGAATCTAGGGAAGGGTCCTTTGTACACAGAAAAGCAATGAGCTTGGTCTTGGGAGGTATACTTAGGAAAATTCAGCAAGTTCCAATAGTAACAAAAGTTTTATATTAGGAAATTGGACTAAGATCGTAGGAAATCGTATAATCTGGAGGAGTAAGAAGCGTTATGTTATTGCCAGGTCAAGTGTTGAAGCTGGATGTAAAGTTGCTGCATCATGACATACTTAAATGCTTTGCATGAAAATCATTCTCCCTGGCATTGCTATTCAACCAAGAACTCCTATGGTGCCCTACTATGATAATAAGTCAGCTACCAACTTTGCCACAAACCCAGCCAGTCACAATCACACATAGCATGTGGCATTAGACATGCATTGCATCCATGGAAAAATTGATTCTAGGTTGTTGTATTAGCCATATATCAAGTTTGGTACTAAAGTTACAGAGATCTTTACTAAAGGGCTTGCATTCTCACATTTGTTCTAGTCTTCTCCAAATGGTTATGGGAGGATTTGGGGCTGACCGGAGTTAATGCCATGCCTATGGACGACTCTGGGCTTTTTTCAGGAATGGGATCCAGACAAACTCAGATGCCTGGGTTAAGGCAGTGGCTGCTTTGTGGTCACTGTGGCTGCAAGGCAATGCAACGGTGTTCTGGGGAAAAGGGCATGGGTTGAGAATGTTGTAAGGGAAGCTTCTATCTTGGCTGGTTTTTGGATCCACAACCTGTAATTTTTTATGCATAATGGAATTAAGTGGATGGCTACTGACCTCCAGTAGCTGTCCTTGTCCTTTCCAAAAAAATAGGGAGTGTTGAGTTATATGTATTTAGCTAAATGAATCTTCAATGTGAATCCATTTGCCTTGTCTACCTATGTATTGTACTCACAGCCTACCACATTTTCCTGTCTTAGTAAAGATAATTCTAGTCACTAATAGACTCTACGAAGTGCATGCTTAAATGGTTTCCCCTCTCGATTCAGATGCTTCCATGTAAATCATTGTCTTTTTTGCTTGTGTGATTGTTCCCTCAGGTTCTTAACACATTATCTTCCTAAATCAAAGATGGAAATCAAATTATAGACATCTTCACTAAGGGCTTTGGCATCTCCCAATTTTAAGAGATTATTGGCAAGTTGGACATCTTTGACCAACTTGAGAGAGTGGAGTTGCATTCAGGTTACATGGCCCTGTAGGTGTAAATATGTTTGTTCAATGTGTCCCTTTAAGATCGATTTCATGAGGAACATATTTTGAGTTTTCACCTGTAAAGAGGAGCATATCAACCAAGCTCGAGAACCACGATCCAAACATCGTAAAACCGCAAATCGCCATGAAACAAGTAAACTGTCTCCCTAACCATGTTACACATAATTTCTTCCAACAAGTACGATATTGAATTCTCTTCGAATCGCCTCAAAACTTAAGAATCTATCATCTTTAAGTGATAAGGCACCACTGATTTTGGATCAAATGAATGAACGCAAAACCATAAAGACGACACATCATATAAGATTGGAACAAAGAATCCGTGTGGCTAACCCCGTCACAACATGAAGAAAAAGAAAGAAAAGGAAACGGTTTTGTTTCGGTAAACCATGAAAAAGAAATCGATTTTTCTTGATTAAAAAAATCACCGAGAAAGGCAAAGATCCAAAAAAAAAAATTCCCCTTGTTGCAGAATTGATAGAAGAATTCCAATCATTCACGAAAGAACTCAACTATTTCAGATCACAGAGTGTTAGAAATATATATACATTTAAAAAAAAAAATCGAACTTTCTCCTCCAGAATGAAAGCCCAAACACCATCTGAGGCCAAACCACTTGTAGATATCACAACTGCCGCCTGTGATTAATTAAAGGCATTCCCGGAATAGATAAATCGCTATATTTATATTCAAAAACTTATGATCGAAAGATTCGCAAACTGCTGAACAACAGTATCTTATTATTATTAAACTAATAACAGTGATCGGAGAGGGAGAGGGAGAGACCTAATTAAGGTTGAGATCGAGCAAATCGGATGGACGAAAGAGTTCCAATCGCATCTCAACAGCTCTATCGTTTTGCAGTGAACTCCGGATTTTTTATCTCCCTCTCTCTCTCCCCCTGTGCGGCTTTCTTTGCTTTGTGGCGCCGTCATCACTTTCCCACTCTTCCTTCTTTACTTCTTGTAGTGAAGGGCGGGGGAAATTTTGCAAACATGCCAAATTTTGCAAACATGCCCCTCCAAGAACATAATATTTTGGGATTTGAAAACTTTACGCATCCACTCCACGGAAGTGTGATAACACACATGACAACCGCAACTATTAAAAAAGAGGGTCATGTAGTCGGTATCATATTTTTTTGTGAGTTGGTATATAATGCTGTGTACACCTATCATCGTCTTATTAAAGGTCAAACTTGCTCTCAATAGGATCCTACTTGTCATCTTATACCTCCATCAACGACTGTCATAAATTATATCCAAAACTGTGTATACATCCGTGTCACATTACCAATACATGCGATTTCTGACATGTGTTCTTGTGATACTTGTACAAACGTTCCTTAAATTTGGCAACCTTTATGAAAATGTCACTCAAGTTAAATTTTCTTAACGAGAGTGATCACCCATCCCCTATCCACGCTCCACTTGCCATTATTGGCATCGTGGTCATCATCATCCAATATAGGGGTGGGCATTTGATCGATTTAGGTAGATTCAGGTTATTTGGTTTGGGTCATATTCTACTTGAGTTGACAAAATGGTAACTTATCATCCAACCAAATTACATAAGCGAGAGTGATCGGCCATCGTGAATGTCGAGAAAGAACATGTTTTTTGCCTCTAAACCATATTCAAGTTCTTGACCAATTATATTATTATGTCCCTCCTTTCAACCCCTTCTACCTTATAATGTCTACTCAGACTCCTCTTCATTTACCCACCCATCCCCTGTCCATGCTCCACTTGTCATTATTGGCATCATGGTCATCATCATTCAATATAGGGGTGGACATTTGATCTATTTAGGTAGATTCAGGTTATTTGGTTTGAATTATATTGTACTTGAGTTGGCAAAATGGTAACCTATCATCCAACCAAATTAAATAAGATTTGAGTTGGTTCGAGTTGGATTTAGGCCAATTTGGGTTTGGTGAACCCTAAATTTTATATGTTTGTTAATGAAGGATGGCTTTTTTTTTCCTACAAATTGCTTTGGAACATAATATCAAGTAAATGCTCCATCAATCTTATAAACATTCAAACACCATCTATAATTACAAGAAGAAAGCCCCCAAAAAATATATCAATATCATTTACAAATCAATTCACCTATAAATTTAGGTTCAAATCAAGTGAGTGAATGTAACTTAAAGGTCACACAATTCAATAGTTCGAGTTGTTCAAGTGATTTAGATTGTATATTCTTAATCCATCAACTAACCCAAAATCCATGTAAATTTTATAATTTGTATCTTAACCTAACGTATAACTCAAATAACTCAAACTGGATGACTTATTATCAACTATTTAAGTGAATTATTTGAATTGGCCTAAATAACATCCACCCGTAATTCAATGTAACATCATCATTGCTCTTTCAGCTACGCACAAAGTCTACCAGCATGAATCACCTCCCACTACTCTCAAGCACTACCTCTCACCATCTATTTCCTTGTTTCATTGGTCGGCTCAAATGGAAGATACTGAAGTAGCATCCACGTCAATTTAGATTCATCTTTCATGTATACCATGTGACAAATTGTTTCCAAGCAATCACCAATGGTTTGACTTGGCGGTGGAACATTTCACAGACATCAAATCTCATAGTCATCATATTTATTTAAAAATAAAAAAATAAAAAATTCAAATAATACAAATAATTGTTCAAAGAAATAATTATTAATATTTATACTTTAAAAAAGTAAGCATGTGATTTTGTACATGTTAAGCACTCAATCATTCTTAAAAACATCAGGTAATGATTAGAATTTTTAAACTTTTGAGATCTCCTAACAATTTGATCCACTTAAAATAGGGTTTCGACTCGATATGGGTGGTATGCAGAAAGGGAGAATGGACTTCTTAAGCACCAAAATATAAAAGCTAGAGAGAGAGAGAGAGAGCATTTTCACTTGTTCTTTTATGGAAAAGGAACATAAGAAGAAGGAGCACGAAGGTTACATATATTAGGTTATTTTCATAGAAATGGTGCGTATGACCTGGCTTCAATGAAGTCAATTAAACCCAGTTAAAGTGGTCAATTGATGCAACCAATTAGGGAGGTGCACAAATGGTTAATTAGTTATAATGGGTGGTTATAGCTAGGCATATTTACCCTCTCCCTCAGGCCAACAAATGGAGCCTTTGACATCCCTTGAGTAAGGCCTTGCATAAGTAGAATGAACTTATCATTCTCCACATCATCAAGGAGAAAGTGGAAAAAGGGGTGAGAGGGGGAGAAGATCAACTGTCATTCTCTACACGCATGCACTTGAAGATAACAAGAAGGAGGATATCTCGAAGAACTTCCCTATAACAAAGTAGACTTATTGCATTAATGATTCTGCTTGAGGAGCAATGAAATAAGGTGAGCAATCCTTCATTTCATTTCAGCACATTATAAATAGATGTAATACAGTGAGAATGGATTCATTTCATTTCATTAGAAATAGATCTTTAGGTACAATGGTGAAAATATTAATTCAGTTCACATCAAAGTTGAAGTTTTTTGCATGATTAAAATTTAGAGAAACATCAAAGTTGAATTCTACAATGTCATTCTCCTCCCTTCCATTTTTGTTTTGCTGTTAATTAGGCACACAATTACAATAACAAATAGTAAGTATGTAGAGAGAGGGAAAGGAAGGAATGATCCTATTTCAGATAATCTAGCACTTAGAGAAACATGTTCAGATGTGTTGCCTGATGCTTAATTACAATGCTAGACAACCAACATGACATAACACAAACAATCGAACACACATCATTAGTCCTAATACCATAACTTTACCAAGGTGTTCTCCATCATCAGTAATAAGATCAATCCCCTCCCTTTCCTCCGACACCTTTCATCACCCTAGGATTTTGTGTCACCAAATATGCCATAGAGAATAAGGTCTTGCAGTATCTTAATCAACACTTGATAGGTGAAGGGCATCCAAACAATAGGTAGTTTGGACCTCACTAATAATAGAGCATAAGACATAGCTCTAATCTACCTAAATCCCCTTAACGAAGTGCACCACTCCCACTTTAGCATCACCTTTATCCAGATAAGGTTCAATTCAACATAACTTAACCCTCTACACCAAAAATACTCCCAAATTTCCTTCAAGTTCCCTCTTAATTGCCTTGACCATCTCCAATTTCATTCCCTTAAATCATTCACCTTATATGTATTTGCACTATCAGTATATCATCTATCCCAAACTTGTGAATCCTAGGAAGAACTACGTGACAAAAGAAAGGGTTTGAGGTATAACATCTCAACTGAAGAAGTTCAAGGGTACAAGCTAGAACATGAACCTAAAGTAAGGTGAGCCACAAGGAGTAGGCAGACAGTGCAGCCAAGAAGATGAAAGGATATGAAATCTAAGGGGCATGAAAACATAGAATTGATGCATGTAAAGGCTGCAATATTTTTTGTGTTCTAATAGGATGTTCAATGGCTTCATTTGAAGGCTCACTTAGTTTGTTATGTTAGCTCAAAAAATACCTGTTGTGTGAAATCTTCAATTCCTTTCTTTGAAAAGCGATACCTCAATGAATAATATCAAGGTATAGCATGAAAAGCATATCATTAGTGATAAGGGAAAAACCCTCGAGTATCAGGCATGTGACACGTGTACAAGCTGAAGAGGCAAGGAGCCTAAAGATCTAGGGTTTCTTAATCATGTTGTTTAGCTAGATGGTGGAGGATAATAAGGTTGGCTCGAGGGATCCACTAATGAAACCATTAAATAATCAGCAAGCAAGGACTCATCTTGTATATTGGATGATCATATAAGAGGTTTATAAAAGAGATTACTGACTCAAAAGGGGAGGAACCCTTAAAATGCCCCTACCTAGTCCGATTGCTAAGGGTGGCGGGGTGTAGTAGCGAAGATTCTATCTTAATCCTCAAAAATATTTATTGAATCATGGTTGATGCTCCATTGATGATCCTTTTGACTCCTCCAAGAGTCCCCATAATTGAAGATTAATAGGAAGTAGGCTAGGTTCATAGTAAGATATTAGGCTAGACTCGTGCCACCCAATCTCTAAGAGCAAAATTAGGTTGGATTATAGAAACCCATAGGTAATTCTTGAGACAATTTCTTACTAATTGGATACATCCACAATCATGAATCTTTGGATAGCTTTCTTAATCCCTTGGAATCTTAAAATAGACAAGTAAAGCATATGGCTAAGGATTAAGTAGGATTGGATATGGCCTTATCTCTGGAACATGAGAAGGTTGGCATGGCATTATGTGGGAATTCTTAAGACAATTCTCCAATACATATATAAGTTGGAAATTCTCGAGACAATTCCCAAAAATTGATATGTTCATGTTTGCAAATCATTAGATGGTCCACTTAATCCTTTATACCCTCATAATGTTTAAGGAATCATCACCATAGACTGAGAATTGCAATCAGGCTAGACTAGGTATGGCTTAATTTCTAAAGGTAAAATCAAGCAAAACTTTGGTACATTTAGTCCATATGTTTGTTTATTTCCCTTCATTTCTTTCATTTGATTGGTTATAACTTTACCACATTTTTCTAATGAGCTTGCCATGTCATTTATAGGAGAGCACACACCATAACTACCTAGGACTTAGGTATTCAACCTCGAGAGTGTTGGCGCAAGGGCACCACGATCATTGATTTTGATAATAACAAAACACGTGTTATTTAACAATTGCATTGAGTTTATAATTTTAGATAAAATGCAAGTGGAATCAAGTGTAAAGAAGTTCAAGCTCATGTCCATGGAGGAATTGAGGAGCTTGACTTTTGGACAAAAGCATCAAGGAGCATGGAGATGATGGAGTTTCACATGAAGCGAAAGCTTGAAGAGAAGAAGAATAGGACTTAGAATGCTTTATGGTAATCTTTCTTTTATTTCGCTCTTTATTTTCTTTAGATTCTTTGTTAAAGAGCCTAAAGTATAACACCTTAGTCCTAGGAATACTTACACATCCCTAGGACACTTAGGCAAACCTTAGAATAGAATCAAAAAGTCAAAATAGGTTTCCAACATGACAATCAGACGTCTGATCTTGACTTTTAAGTCGTCTGATTTTATGACCAGACGTCCAATAACCTATGCTAGTGATAGTGGTCTTTGATCTTTGTAATCAGACGACCTAACCCTATTCTAGATGTCTTATAAGACGTCTAACACTTTTGTCTGATGTTCAACAATAGGATCGTTAGCCCTACAGCCCAACTCTTTCGAGAACATTGTTAAGAATATTTTATTAATATTATCAGACATCCATAGAGCCATAAAGACGTTTGATAAAGAGGCGTTAGACCAAATCTGACCCAAATTAAGATTTATCAGACTGATATGGCCGTTGGCTTCTTAGGAAATCAATTCCCGCAGAACACCCTTTGTATCAAACGTCCAGATCATCTATCAGATGTCCAACCTATTGTCTAACACATATATACAAGAACCATGCTTGGATCTAATCCAAAATAAGAACGAATCTACACAAAATTAAACATTCAAATTTCTACCCAGACATCCTAAAATAGCTTTCCAGACGTCTGACTCGATCCTTGTTTAGATCCGATCAATTCCAGGAAACACTCCCTGTAGAATAAGATGACCAGACCTTTCATCAGATGTCCGACCAGACGTCTGACCTAAAAATCAGCCGTCGACTAATGCTGTTAGACTCATTATGAGCTGATTTCAAGCTGATTTCTCTTAGAAACACCCCCAACGGCTATAAGGCCATTCCCAAGTCTTCTTGAAGGTTCCTAGCACAATGGATAGGAGCCTCTCCTTTGTGGAGTTACACCTTGAGAAAATTCTTTCCACCATTATTCACATTTTGTGAAAAATCAAGAAGAGAAAATTCTATCAATTGCTCTCTAATCTTTAGACTTCACATCCGAGAGCACCGAATCCCTGCTCAATCACGCCTACTCAATTCCATCATAAGTGAAGTCACCTTGCCTCTAGTAGCATAGTTTAACATATATTTTGTGGCTTTATAGATTTCTTTGTAGTTTCATTTTGTTCTTTGGTTAAGTATTCGCTTAATGAATTTCAGTCTCCTTCACGAGACAAAATACTTCTCGCGAAGTGGAGGGTTTGAGGTATGCTACCCTTGGGTTAAAGTAGCGGGTTGTATTGAAGTTGAACTACCCTCGTTTAAGTACTTCGGTTAGTGGATTTGGTTGACTCAGTTGACCGGGAAATCCTAAGTTAAGAGGCTTAGGTGGTGACTTTTACCTTTGGGATTTCCACCTAAAAATACTTGTCTCTTGTGGTGAATAAGTTTGTGTGATTGATTTTTTTTTTCACATATTTTTTATACCATACTATTCACCCTCTTCTAGTGCACCTTCAATTAAATATTTATAAGAAAATAAATTTGCACAATAGAAAACACCACACTAGAGTTACAATTTTTAGGTAGAAAACCCTAAGAGTAAAAATCACTATCTAAGTCTTTCCTACTTAAGATTTCCTAATCACCAAATCGATCATAAATTCACTAACCACATTGGTTTAAATGAGAGTGGTGCACCTCAAGTACAAAGTTCCTCTTCGGACTCAACCGAAAAGTTTCCTCCTTGTGGGAAGAGATGGAGATCCGACATGTTGAATACTCAATTACAACAAAAGAAAAATAAAATGCAAATAACCCTATACAACCACAAGAAGTATTAATATAAGTTAGCTTCTATAAGTGTAGGAAACTTCCCTTTGGATGATCTTTCAAGTGCTTGAGTAGGGAAGTTGAGTGCTCTAGTGTTATAAAATGAAAGTAAGTTGGAGCACTTGAGTATGTGACACATTCACTTGAGAGAGTGCAATTTAAGCTGAAATTCACATATAAGGTGTAAGAAGTATTGTCTTAAGTGTGCATGTAGCAATGGAAACCTACTAGGATATTATAGTTTTCATAGGAAGTGTTAGGATTGGTTTCGGAAGGTCTTATGGTCGTTGGAATTCATTGAAATAAGTGTCCAACGAATAGAAATTTGAATGCTAAAGGTTACACATAAATCACTACATATTATATGTTTGATCTAAGTCATTAGACATTTGATAACTATAGTAATAGGACTTTTGATGAAAGTGGGAAGATGTCTAATTAGAATAGCAAAAGTCCTAGACGTTATTGGAGCTTGGATTTTGGGTACAATTATCTAATCAAAGCATTAAGTGTCAGATATGTAAAGAATTAGATGTCTAATTAAAATGGTAGATGTCTAATCGATTAAAGTAAATGTTGGGTGCCAATGTTCAATTCAAAAGACTTTTGATTAATTGGTTAGACATCTTATTTTGTATTTTAGATGTTAAATATTTGATCCGTGAATATTGGATTTTCGACGAAAGCATTAGAAGTTTGATTAGTGAATGATTGTCGCAACTCGTAATGTTGATCTCTCGAGATCGACACCATAGGCATGTGACTACCTATTATTCACCTCCTTAATCATTTACTCTGTGGAATTTAATATACAAATGATATATTAAAGAAAACTTTATATTATTGACCGGTGGTTTATTTTTTTATTATATTTTTTTCAAAACTTGTACCTACGTCAAAATGATCAGTACAATATATATATAATTTGATGGGTACACCCCACCACCACAATCATTTATGATCATTGAATTAAAAAAAAAAGAAATGCAAAACTCATCCGTCTAAAAATTTACGTCATTGATTTTTATAAAATACATACAAAAATTAACGATTGAGAAAAGAAAATTACAACATAATCTACCTATGTTAAACTACACTTACTAATCCTGTACAAAACATCCCGAAAAAAGGAAATCGAATTACCCCTACTTTCCCCCACCTACGCCTACCACCACAGCACCTGAAGTCGACAAAGGCCATCAGAATCTCGATCTAGTCATTTAATAGGGCACTGAGGTAGGTGAAAAGGCTCTCATGTCGGGTCTTAATAGGGAGGAATTCCCCCTGGTAAAGCTTCTGACGGAGCAAGTCTCCAGTATACGCATACGTAAGATTAGGTGCTGCACACATTGGTGTAGCATCTACAATCGGATGCAAGTCACATACTGAATAGGATGGCACGTCATCCTGTTCGAAAAAATTAGGTAACAACATACATGGGATGAACCAAAAGACTCATTAGGGTATAAAAGCATGCAAGGGAAAGAAAGACCATGATTTTTAAATGCCTCAAAGAGGATGCATTCCTAGGTGGATGGGGGTTTACCTTTTCTTTCCCCCCGTGCATCTAGGCTTTTCCCCTTTCCCTTTAATTCGTTTAGGTTCCATTTCTTATCCCAAGTAATTCTTCTAACACAAGTTAGCAGGCCACAATGTCCCTTGCAGTTAACTCCCACCTAGAGTCTTTATAGTTGTAGGTCACCACGTAATCTAGGTGTCACTAGCTACTAATAGTTGGTAGCTGGACTTGTTGATGTCGCTATGACAAAACTCATCACCTTATAGATAGGGTACTCTCGTTATGAACCTAAGTGGTCTATGGTATAAGAAACCTCTCGTTGCATAGGGGAGAAACTCGTCCTCCTTGAATCTCCCTAGGGATCACCCATCATCTTTCATAACGAAGTACTTTGAATCGGCGATCATTGATTTTGGTATGCATGAAGACACTCGACACGTGATCTAAGGGTTTGTTAAGTCCCAAATTCTATTATGGGGAGTTTTTAGTTTTAGGTGATCAATCTGTAATTATTCCGCTTGCAGAAGCCATCCTCCGCCCTCACGGCATCAGGTATTCTTTTTGGAGTGTCTCGATATTCAACATCGGAGACCACTCCGGTTTCTCCTCGATTTACCCCTATCTAAAGACCACGTCGAGGTCTAAGGTCTTTTTTTTCGAGAAGTAGACACATGATCATTCTATCCTTCTATTTCCCAATCTCCAAAACTACTTGATTGCACCACAAGTATAGCATGGTTACTTGATCTCTACCCAATGAATACGATCTATTTTGTTGGTAATCTCTTGCATGGGTCAATCGAGCTCAACGATTCTAACCTACTAAGGTAAGAGGTATGCCCCTCCGAGTTATGAGGGCCTAGATGGGGTCACTTCTCGCCTACCACATCCTCAAGTCATTTCCCTCATCCATGCCACTACCCTCTGGTGGGTGGAAATCGAGGTTGTATCTCGTAAGTACCTAAGCGTGCATCATTAGAGTCAAGGATCTTAAAGGAGCTGAGTTAATGGTCTCTTGCTCGCACCCATTTACACCCGTAGTCATAAATCTCACAAAATTTAAGATTCTATTTAGGAATGTTATGTCGAGAAAATTCCGCTGGATTCACATGTAAAAACAAAAGAAAGTCATCTTTTCTCTTTTTTCACTTGCACTTCAAAGTTTCTTACTTCAAAACACCTAGGAAACAAAGCAACTCCCATCACGAATTTAAGAAGCACATGGAATTTGGTGAAAAAAATGTGATCAACCCTATTTTTTTTCATTTGTTTTTTCCACAATCTAAACTTTGTGAAAACAAATATGGGTACGAATAGAAATATTGTCTTCAAACCATATTCAATCAATTTGATATCATCCTATATGCTATCTTTGCATAAGGCCAACAAAACATGCATTACTCATGTCATAATTTATTATGAATATCAGTCGGGGCTCAGTGCTTGCTGAGCTTTAAGGGAAGAGATAATGGACTCCTCGTAGAACATGATTGGAGCCGTATATTCAAATTCATATATATGTCAAATTTAGATATGGATTTTGATAATGAAGTAAGATTTCCTCGCATGCGGCTTTAGATGAGTACAGCAAAATTTGGATCTAGGATTTGGATATCTACCATCAAGCCCTAAATTTTGTGAAGGTTAAAAAGTTTTAAGCATGTTAATGTTTAAGATAATATTTATGAGATTTTGATGTGTTGATACTTGTTCAAAATATTTGTCAAAGATTTAATCAAGTTTATTATGTATTTAAACTTGAAAAGCTATATTGAACCTATATTATACTCGCAGAAACAATGGAGTTTTTGATAAATCCAATCTCCATTATGGTTCTATCTTCAATTACCATCTATTTTATATTCCCATCGATTTCATAACCAAATTGAATTCTACTTGATTTCTTTCGGATATGGTACATGGAAAAACATATTTGACCTACACCTGAATCTGAATTCATTTGAACTTTGTGAAAACAAATATGCTTGATTATTTCTATAGGACCTCAATTACAGAAAGAAAGTAAATTGGAGTGCTCTTTCATCAGATCTCAAATTCACCACTTTAATTTGCTTGTAGCGCCATCCACACATCAGTAGAAATATGGAGCAGTAGATAGATTCCCTGATTTAGCAAAAAATATATATACATAAAATGCCAAATCTGGGTATTCCTCGACTATGGGGGTGAAAAATTCAAAGGTTCGAATTAATATAACAATACTGAAAGGAGGTGCACTTGCATTATTACTGGGAATTATTCTAAGCTACTTATCCTTGCCATTTTCTGCTCTTCCTAACATGAAAGAACACAACGTTTAATCAAAAAAATGAAAGAGGTACTTCTACATTGGCTGCTCATATAGAAGAAAAGAATTATGCTATAAGTTGTAACTGAGATTGTTAGGCAGATTTTAGTTTTTTTTTAATGTTCAGAAGAACTGGGTAGTGAATGCAAAAATCCGTATGTTACCATACATTTCTGATATACATATACCTGTATTTTGTGGAAGAATTATGCAGCATTCATGTAGCAACCGCAAGAAGGAAAGAAGAGAGCATCCACCTCAGTCTTCTCCCACTTGTACACAAACAGTTGATCAGACTAAACTGAATGCAACTGATCATACATTTAACTAAGATGTTACTAAAAGTTAACCAAAATTACAAATTGAGGACATCATTTTTGCGTGAATTTCCTCACAACTAGATCCAAGTTGATGTTCTTTGTTTCAGCAACATTGCCTCGCATACAATGTCGATATCTCTAAAGAGGTTCGAAATTTCTCTGCACACCATTGACATTTCTAATAAACAATATTTGCGGTCGCTGTTCATGTTGGTATCTGATGCCTCTGCAATGCATCTCATCAAAGTTTTGATAACCAAGGTTCGACTGGTATAGTTAATTCTTTGATAATCTGGATTTAAAGTGATGCCTTCGAATTGAACATGCTTGGCACACAAGCAGAATGTAGATCCCAACAAAAAAATAAATTGCAGCACAGGTTTAAACGTCGCACATCCTCACCATGCCATCAGGGTATAATCCTCACATTTTTGGAGAATTGCGGGGTGCGTATCATGCAAACTCCATGCTGGCTTCTTCCAGTGCGGAGAAATCACCAATTTGGAGAGCACTTTTCCTGCCACCAGGTAATCAAGTAGCACAAAATTGCACACACATTTGTACCCTTTCAAGCGTACCAACAACATAAGAGAATTTCCCAAAAGATGACACAATTAGTTAGATTGGGAATTGCATATAGCACTCCAAAATAAAACAATTGAAAAAAAAAAAAATCACAAGCAAAGGCACCTTTAGATTTGCGACCCACGTCCTACCTTCCCTTTACCAGAGCCAGCAGAAATGTGCAAGAGGAGGTCAGCTACTTGTCTTGACGTGGGCCGCTCAGATGGGGTCGCCCTTGTGCACTGCAATGCGAGATCCAGCATCTGGAGCATGGATTCCTCCTCCCGAGAGGATAGAGGCTTGAGAGAAGGATCCAGCAGCTTCCCCCTCCCGAGAGCAGGGAGCTCAATGTTGGACTGCACCCAGCTCACCATATCCATGCCATCCTTGAAGAAGGAATCCGTTGGCATGAGGCCCGTTACGAGCTCCATCAGCACAATCCCCATGCTGTACACGTCGCTCTTCTTGGTCGCCCTCATCGAGTACGGGTACTCTGCATTTGAGCAGGACAAGAATCCATGGCGAGGATATAACATGATGTTATAAAATCATGAACAACAACAAGGGCATGCCAAAAGTCCGATATGTGCGCAAATCCAAATAACATGTGCACATCAACCAAGCATCTAAATCATTCAATTTCAAGACTGGCTGTCACTTTATATTTCTTTTGTAGTTGGAGAAGGATGATGATAGAAGATGAATAATGAACAAAAAGAAGCATAATTTCCAAGAAATCTGACGGTATCCAGAATTGAGTTCTTTTACTTGTGCAAAAGATAAGGCACATGTCTTACGAAATGCCATAACACAGATGACCCTTAACACGACCATCTCTGTTACTCCATACGTGAAAATCGAGCCTCTTCGACTCCAAGGCAATTCCTCTTTTTATTCCATCAACTAATTTAGCTTGAAGCGTAAAGAACGTATGTAGAAAAACTAGATCCATCCTTGATAACTTGCCATTCTGAATTATGTGCTAAAGCCTTCAGATTACCTTTTTGATCTTTCTTCACGGGCCCGAATCGTCCAAACTACGAAAACCAAAATTTGCCATACCTAAGGTAATTTTCATGCCATAAAGCCAAAATGTACCATGCCCCCTTATTGGCAATCTTCAGGTTGTAAAGCAAACTGATCAACAGGCGGAGGTAAATCGATTCACTACAACCCAAGTGTTTGAAAAAGACAAATGTCGAGATAGATACAGAAATCTTGACGTCTAAAAAAAATGTCGACAAAAGTTCCTAAGACATGAATACTTTCTTTTCTTGTCTCAGAGTACTCACACTAAGCACGACGTTTAGATTCGTTGAATCTGTTACTAAAGCATCGGCATTCTATGTTGTGGTTAACAGATCAATGTCGACTTACAGTTAAGCTATCTCGACGGTAACAGAATAAACGTCGTTGTACTCCAAAACATGCGCGCATGAGCAGTGGATCAGTGAACCAATTACCTGGGGCAATGTACCCGTACGTCCCGGCGAACAGCGAGCCGGACCGCGTGCACGTGGCCGAATCACCCAAGCCGGCGGCGAGCGTCTTGGCCAGCCCAAAGTCGCCAAGGTGTGCCTCCATGTCGGTGTCGAGGAGCATGTTGCTCGACTTGATGTCGCGGTGGAGGATCGCTGGGACGCAGTCGTGGTGAAGGTACTCCACCGCCTTCGACAGCCCCCTCGCCACCCTCACCCTCCCCTCCCACCCCAACACCTCCTTCCCCTTCCTCCCATGCAGCCAATCCCACACGCTCCCGTTCTCCATGTACTCATATATTATAAGGCTCGTCCCCCCACTGGTGCAACACCCGAGGAGCCTAACCAGGTGCCTGTGCCGTACCCTCCCAAGTGTCCCCATCTCCCTTATGAAGCACCTCCCCAGGTCGTCATTACCGACGTTTCTAGCGATCTTCTTAACCGCCACCGTCTCCCCCGTAGCGAGGTCCGCCCGGTACACCGTCCCCGACCCGCCGCTACCGACCGCGAACTCTTCCCCGAGGTTGTTGGTCGCCTCCATGATGGCCTCCCACCTGTACTCGCCCCTCGCCGCGCCGCAGGCCTTCCCGACCAGTCGCTGCTCCGACGACCTCGACCTCGACGACGACGCCCAGCAGTTCACCTCATTCCTCCTCCTCCACGACCGCCGCGCCCGCAGCGCCGCCGCCACCGCGAACGCGGCGAGCAGTATCGCTATTATCGTCGCCGACGCCGACACCACCCCCACCGACGCAGCGCCGAGCGGGGACCCGCGGTGGGCTTTCCCCGAGCCGCCGCCGGCGTCTCCGCACGCCCCTAGGGCGCCCCCGCAGAGGCCCACGTTATCCGCGAAGGCCCGTGTGGGCCACCGCGAGGCGAGGCGGTCGTCGAGGCGGCCGCGGAGGAGGTTGCCGGAGAGGTCGAGCCTTACTAGGCTGCCCATGCCGGCGATATCCTCGGGGACGTCCCCGGTGAGGGAATTGTGAGAGAGATTGAGCTCCTCGAGCATGGAGAGTGCACCCAAAGACGAAGGTATGCTTCCGCTGAGGTTGTTGAAGCTGAGGTCGAGCTTTGTTTGGAGGTTGCGGAGTCGACCCATCTGCGTTGGGATCTCTCCGGTCAACCGGTTCCCGGAGAGGTCGAGCTCGTACAGTTTGCTGAGGTTCCCTATGGACTCCGGCAGCTTCCCTGCGAAGCGGTTGCCGCGGAGGTCGATGACCTCCGCGGCGTGCAGGTGGCCGATCTCGGCGGGGATGGGGCCATCAAGGCGGTTCCCGCCGAGCGACAGCACGAGCAGGCCGGTGCAACCGAAGAGCCCCGCGGGCAGCGGCCCGCGGAAGCCGTTGGACGAGAGCTTCAGCTCACCAAGCCGGTGCAACCTAAAGTCAATTGTAATAGTTAGGACAAATATTAATACTAATATTAAAAAAGGTTGGAATATAACCAGTAATATTCTGTCAAATGTTGAACAAACCAGTGCACAATTATTATTTACAGGTCACAAGGCTTAAGGCAGGTGCACCGGCCGGGTCAGTTGGGTCGCTTTAAGATCTAACTTTTAATCCAACTTGGGAATTTCGAGCCTAACCTGATCCACAAAACTAAGCTCCGGCGGATAGGGTTGAACCAAGTTGTTGACTAATTAAGCTTCTAACCTGACTCAACTTGACCCAGTGAGGTTGGGTCGCTCCCGGTGCAAGTTGAATCGTACAAATTTGTAGCCCTAAATGAACAATTAATGCACAACATCAAAATAGAACAAGAATGTTGCTTGCATGTGCTGGGCAGGTAATGTCCTCAATGACAATCCATGAGCGTGAGATAATTAAGTCAACTAGTTAAGCTCGATTTCTTGAGACAACCTTCCGTTTGGACGAGAGCTTCATCACGCCCAGCCGGTGCAACCTAAAGAAAATTGTAATAATTATGATAAATGTTAATACTAATATAAGAAAACTTGATGGGAGGCTTTTTCGTGAAAATAGACCTCGCATTGTTTTCTCACATGTTGAGCAGACGGCTACATCCTTATCTATAAGACACGGGCTTGCATAAATTGAAACTAATCCCCTCAGATAAGTCAAGGCTTAAATTTGGAACCTTCTTTTTTCGCTAAGCTCATATAAACATGTTGACCAGCTCAACTACCAAACTAAAATGCATGGGTATAACAATTGACTAATGTAATTTTTTTAAACAACCTTCCGAGCCAAGGCGGGAGAGTGCCGTCGATGGAGTTGCTGCTGAGGTCGAGGCGGCTGAGGTTCCGGCATCGCGAGAGCTCAGCGGGGATCCCCCCGCGGAGGGAATTCCGCGAGAGGTCGAGCAGGCCGAGGCTTGGGATCCTGCCGAGCGACCGCGGGATCTCCCCGACGAACCGGTTGCTCCCCAGCCGGACCCTCTCCAGCCCCGGGGAGTTTCCGATGGTCCACGGGATCTCCGAACCGAAAGAGTTATTCGTGACGTCGAAGGACAGGAGGTTCCTCGACCCGAGCAGCGGCGCGATGCTCCCATTGAACCGGTTGTTTGACAGGTTGACCCTTGTGATGTTCCGGCAGGTCATCATACCCCACGGCACGCTACCTTCCAACGTGTTGTTGTAAAGCATCAGCTGCCGGAGGGAGGTGAGGAACGCGAAGGTTTGGGGTACGGTTCCGGTGAGCATGTTGTCGGCAAGATCGAGCACGGCGAGTCTCTGGCAGCTCCCGAGCGCCGCCGGGATCTCTCCGGTGAGGCTGTTCTGCCGGAGGTGGAGGAAGTCGAGCCGCCAGAGCTGCCCGAGGGCCGCCGGGATCCTGCCGGAGAACCGGTTCCCATAGAAGTCGATCTTCCGGAGGCGGGTGCAATTGCCGACAACCGGGGGGATCTCGCCGGAGAGCCCGTTCTCGTAGAGGTAGAGGATCTCGAGGCTCGAGAGCCTCCCGAGGTCCCGCGGCAGCCGCCCGCGGAGCCGGTTGTGGCTCAGCGCGAGCTTCCGGAGCGCCGCCAGGTTGCCCAAGTCCGGCGGGATCGAGCCGACGAAGCTGTTGTTGTGTAGCAACAGGTCGGTGAGCCGCCGGAGCTCGCCGAGCTGCCGGGGGATCTCCCCGGAGAGGGCGTTGTTGGAGAGGTCAAGTTGGGTCAGCGACCGGCAGCCGGCGATTCCCGCGGGGATCGCGCCGGTGAGGTTGTTGCCGGAGAGGAAGAGGTGCTGGAGAGAGTTGGCAGCGGGCTGACAGAGACGGCCGGGGATCGAACCGGAGAGCCGGTTGTGGGAGAGGACCAGGTAGACGAGCCGCCCCCCGACCGGCGCTGGGAATGGCCCGGTGAGCCGGTTCGAGGAGAGGTCCAGCGTCTGGAGAGAGCCGGAAGCCGCGAGGGGCGCCGGGACGCCGCCGGTAAGCCGGTTGCCCATGAGGTTGACGTAGGCGAGGCGGGGGGAACCGGCGAGCCGACCGGGCACCGGGCCAGAGAGCGAGTTGTTGGCGAGGTTGAGCACCCGGAGGTTGGGCAAGCCAGCGAGCTCGTCGGGGATTCGACCGTCAACTTCGTTACCGGCGAGGGAGAGCGCGAAGAGGGCGGTACAGTTGGAGAGCTGCGGGGGGATGGGGCCCACGAGGCGGTTGTGCTGGAGGATGAGCTCACGGAGGCGAGGGAGGCGGCCGATGGAGGAGGGGACGGGGCCGGTCAGTTGGCAGGAGGCGAGGCCGAGGACCTCGAGGGAGGGGAGGGCGCCGAGGGAGGCAGGGATGGAGCCGGAGAGGGCGGCGTTGTCGCCGACGCGGAGCACGCGGAGGCTGGGGAGGTCGCCGAGGGAGGCGGGGATGGTGCCGGAGAGGAGGTTGGAGTGGAGGAGGAGGGTGTGGAGGGAGGAGAGGTTGGAGAGGTGCGTGGGGATGGCGCCGGTGAGGAGGTTGGAGGAGAGGTCGAGGACGGCGAGGCCGCGGAGGCACGCGAGGGCGGTCGGTACGCGGCCACTAAGGGAAGAAGAGGAGAGGTTGAGACCGATCGCGACCATCATCTCCTCCATCGGTGCAGCTGGTGGTGAGGCGGTGGAGTTGGCGCAGGTGAGGCCGGTCCACGTGCAGTGGTGGTGGGGGTTGGAAGGGGACCAGTCGGAAAGGACGCCGAGGGGGTCGTCGGTGAAGGCGGACTTAACGTCGAGGAGGACGGAGCGCGTGGAGTTGAAGAGACGATGGCATGGCGGGACGACGTCCGAAGCCGCGAGAGGAGGTGGAGTGGCGACCGGGCAGACGAGGAGGAGGAGGAGGAGGAGAAGGGGAGTGGGGGTTTGGTTGGAGGGTGCCATGATGTTCGATTGTTGGTGTGCTGCTAAGTTGAGGGGAGTGGTCGGGGGAACATGTGGAAGTGGTGGTGTGTTTTGTCTTGAGGTGCGTGTGCTATCTCGCCGTCGTTGGTGCTCGAGAAACCGCGTGTGGTGGGGAGGAGTTAATTGTGGGGGTGGTGGTGGCAGGAGAACGGTGTTACGAGAACCAGTGCATGGTCGCTGCCTGTTGCGGCCTCTGCCTCGGGAGGCGGGAAGGGGAGTAAATGAGAGAGTCAGAGAGCTGCTGGAGGAGGAGAGGTGGTTGGTGCCCTTTCGGAGCAGTTGGTGGGTATGGGTTGCCCGATTAGCAGGGCCTTTTGTAATTTTTTTTTTTTTATTTTTCTTTGGACCGAGGAAATTGGTGGCGTCGGTGTTGGAGTGGTGAGAGGCTTCTGTTTCGGGTACGCAGACGGGTGCCAACGACAGCGGCGGTGAACGGAATGGGTTTGGTGGACTGGAACTGCTGCATGAGCATGAGGGGGGACGTCAACGGATCCCGTCGTTACAATCCGCTTGTGACATATTTTAATATATATTATACGCACGAGGGACCAAAAAAAACAAACAAAAAAGAAAGAAAGAAAGAAAGAAAAATTTTCGAGTAAGATCGAAAGTGTAGTTTTTGAAAAGAAACATTTATACTCACTACCGACCAACCAAAAAGTTGAAGGCAGGAGGGGGCAGGGAGGATCTCCACGGTGAGCCGGTGTGTAAGGCATTTGGTTGCTTTAATTTTTTTTAATTTTTAAAATTTTTATGACAAAGAATCTTAATTTAACAAATAGACAAGGGGAGGCTATCTCTCAAGTAATAAGAGGATTTGATTTAATTAATCACAACTAAGTAATTACAAAGAAAATAAAAAAATTGGCGATCAAGTTCATCACAAAGGTGTACGTTTAGATGGAAGATAATGCTCCTAAATATTCACTAGTAAATAGTAGTAATACAATCTCTCTCTTCTGGATCTCGTGAAGAGAATCCTCAGGGGTTTTTCTTCACTATTTATAGTGCCAAAAGTACTGACGTAAGATCTTCAGTGGTCTTTTCGGACACTCCGGCACGTCTATTATCAAGGCATGTCCGTTGTCAGGGCATTAACATCGTCGGTGATGTCACGGCTACCGCTGACGTGGGCGTCTTGGGCGTTCTTATTGCCTCTTTGACTTCGGTCAAATCGAATCCGATAGTAGGTCGGGCCTGTTCGGATTCGAATTCAGCTGAGTGTAGGTAGGTTGAGCAAAGCCGGATATGCCTGTTTACCCTATATCTAGGTAGTCGGATCCTTTTTCGAGCTTTATGCAGAGTTTTGAGTCCGATGACGCTTTTTGTCTCTCATAATAAGCTCCCACTCTTTGGCCAGCGGATGCTGTTGAGAGAGTAGTTAAGCACTTAAAACTCCGTAATAAACGATGCCCCAAAATGCTTTCTCGATTTTCTTTTTCATTCAAGCGGGGCAAGCATTTGTCATGAAGTGGGAGTTGTAACTGTAGGTGGCCAAGGCGCCTTTAGTCATGTGATGCATGACCATTGAAATATGGGTGAACCATGAGCGTATCCCACCTGGGTTTCTGTTATAGGCTTAAGAGGTTAACATATAGTAACCAAGGGGAACGTGTGTGTGTTCCGCCTGTCTTTCTACTGGCCTTAGGAGGTTATGAGTAGGTAAAGGGAACGTAGACGTGTCCGCATGTGTTCCTGCCGGCCTTAAAGAGGCGACGTTAGATTGAAGGAAATGTAGGAGTGTCCGCCTGAGTTCCTGCCGGTCTTAAAGAGGCAACGTTCCCGAGTGGGAATGTGATGTGTGCGCCACCTTCCGCGAGTGATGGCCAACCACTGTAGGATTGATCTTTGTCATGTTGCATGACAAGACCAGCATTAATTATCGTCATGATGAGGCATAAGGGCCTCATAAATTGCACTTGTCAACGATGTGACCACTATTTCTGCGGCATAAGATATGCTCACACGAGCATTTAATACTTGTAATGATGGTGATCATTATTATGATGACTTATGATGATGACGATTCCATTATTATTTATATAATGAATTGATGTTGTAGTAAATGTAGGAAATACAAATCATCATTACGACCATTATTATTTAATTAACTAATTTTTACAGGTTTATTCCAGGTCGTTCACTGGGAGACAGTTATTGATTTACATCACTCTCTAGGTCCAAAATTATTCTTTAATTCCAAAAACGATTAATTTTATATACAATCAATAATGAATGAATGAATGAATCTATGAAGAATGAATTACAATTTCCATGATGTACAAAAAGTCAATAAAAGTGCTTGCAAAAATCTACTTACAAACAAGCATCAAATGATACATAAGTATGTTCTATACTATCTATTTATAAGCTATATTACTAATACTTGCATAATTATACATTACTAACTCATATTATATAGCATACAAGCTTCACTTACTATACTGACATAAATAGTAACACATATAATAGCTATAGCGACAGATATAAGTGTCGCTAGACCCAAAAAAACTATGTACAAACTAAAAGAGGGAAATCAGGTTCTATAGCGATGGTTATTTTCCCTACAGTGGCACTTTATTTTGTTAGTGAAGGTCTGAAGTTATATATAGAAATAAATAACCATACTATGTGTATACATACATACATACATATATATATATATATTATAGTTATCTTGTACAACTTTATTTATACAGGTTTCCAATCTGTATATACTTTATACTTATAAGTATATGTACTCTCCCTCTCTCTCTTTACTCCTCCTCTGCCTTTCTTCTTCTTCTTCTTCTTAATTTTATTCGTCTTCAGTTCTCAGTGGCACTTAAGCGTTAAATACTTAGGTGATTAGTCAATGTCATTACAACTCTTAATTAATCAAAAATTTATTCAATTTGCAGGCATGCTTTTCGAGGG
Organism: Thalassia testudinum; assembly: GCA_037157565.1. Classification (NCBI taxonomy): domain Eukaryota; kingdom Viridiplantae; phylum Streptophyta; class Magnoliopsida; order Alismatales; family Hydrocharitaceae; genus Thalassia; species Thalassia testudinum. The sequence goes on from JAZHRO010000030.1 coordinate 45,689,402, forward strand.
ATACACAACACCCAGAGGGTGAGACCATACCTCTACTAAGTGCGTCCTAATTTCTCATTAGGCCACTTAATTACGTGTTTATATGCTCAAGTTAGTGGGCTTAACAACCCGCACACACTCGGGCCCCCGACCCCTTACATAGATGCTCAATACATGCTTAAAATGGTCATAGCATGATCAGTTGTTCAGGTGCCCGGCGCCTGTGATGACTGATCGTCCTATGCAACAAAAACATAATAAGGCGTTGTGGGCACTTCACAGCAATCGATATGGCGCTATTCTAGCACCTGCGCAGCGTTGGAATTCCAGCAGCTGTTCACACATTTGCGATTTTAGCCCTCGATTTGAGAGCCATAATTTATTAAATATTAAAAATAAATTATGTGAAAATAAATTATTTATATAGTCCTATACAATTGTATAATTAATTTGGAATTTTAATTATATTTATTATATAAATAAATTAACTAAAGTATACAATTTATACATACTTAATTTTAGGTTTTGTTCCTTAATTACGTATAAATTATTTATTATATGGTCTAATTGACCTTACACAGAGTTAGTATACATGTATAAGTATTTTATAAACATTTTTATTATATTTTACAGATTTGATTTATGTTTTATTTACATTTAAATAGTCAATTTTAGGACTATTTTATTTGCAAATTAAATTTAAATAGTGTATATATTATAAATATACTTAAATTAGGTTAAATTACTTAAAATATAGTAGTATACATATACAGTATAAATTACTTAATTTTAACTTAATTTACTAATTTATTTTAATTTAATCTTATAACTTAACTATTGACTTAATAAATTAATTATTTATTCTGTATACATAATTAAATTAAGGTACAAGGTTTAATATGTTTATAATATACATATAAATACATATATATAGTATTATAACTTAATATGGTTATTTATAGTGCTTATTACTTTATATAGCTTATGGTACATATACATTAGTTTAATTAATAATTAGTTGTATAATTAAGATATATATAGTATAATCTAACTTATATATTTACTTTACATAATACAATATATACATAATTTATTTAACTTATAAATATGTATACTTTACATTATAGATAAGTAGGCTTATTATATAGCTTAAATATATACTTATATACATATTATACAAGGGATTTTTACTATTTTTCGAGTTTTTTTCACTTTTTATGATTTTTATATATGTTATGGAGGTAGGAGAAGAGATGGAAAGAAATGGATGAGAAGAAGGAGATGTTTTTGGTGTTTTTCAGGGTAGTTTCTTTTCTTAAATTCCATGGTATACAAAATCGTCGACTGACAAATTATACCAAGTTGGGGGTTCAGAATACCATGAAACATGGTATACATTTAGGGAAATACCTGATCTTCAATCAGATAGGTTTATTTTATTTTTTTTATATTTTTTTATAATTTTTATTTAAATCCAAAGTTCACTCATCCTAAGCCTTTAAAGGGTAGTCTAAAGTGTCCCAAAGGCTTAGGATGAAACCTAGGAATCTAAAAGGCAGTGAACTGCCTTGAACATGTTCAGGATGAGCTATGGACAGGATATAAGAAATTAAGCATGCAAGTAAAGACAAATTTCAATTAATTTCATATAGTGGATAGTTAGACTTATTATTTAGCTGACAAAGGATTAAAAAAAAAATTCATTACAAGCATTCAAAGGAGATTAAAAGTCAATTACAATATAGGAAAGCTTGTATACAAGTGACACAACATTTTACATCAGTCAGCCATTCTAACAAAATTAAATCTAAGCTACTGTCCATAGGATCATTCAGACTTGGGATTCCTTCTCAAACAGCAGGAAGAAGCTATCAAATGCAACAGCTGAGCAGAAGGGTATTCAACAGTAAACAACTGTTGAAACTCCTCTCACTGCCACAGATTTGGTTCTACTTTAGTCATCTTAATTGCTGCTGCAGTTAAGACATCTTCCATAGAATCAGATCTGCAACAGAGAGGACTCAAAACCAGCTACCTAATAACTTGAATCAACCAATCAAATTCCAGATCAGGCCATAGACAACCTGATCAAGAATTTTAAATGGTTGTTTCAGGAACTACATAGCTGGGTTGAGGAGAAATGTAGCTGCAATTGCAGTACTTTGCTCTAAATCTGGGATTTGTACACATAAAACACAAATCAGAAATTCCCTCAACACAATCTGACAAGGGTTTCAATTCAAATAAAAACCACTCGGGAATACAAATCAAAACCAAGATTCCTTGTCAGTAAAATCCCTTCAAATCAAAATGAAAGCTGATCTATCTCTTCATAATGCTATAGACATGTAGGAAGAGTTAAATCAGTAACTTTAAAAACATACACTCAAATCCCAGAATTCTAAGACCTAAAGGAATATGGAAAATTCCTTAGGTTAAAACATCATACTTCTAAAAATAATTAACTAATGAATACAGGATAGGATTTCAAATCACCAAAGTGATTTTCATGAGCCTTATCATGCAATCAAGGCATTGTAAACCTCATGAGGATCCAAATCAGATTATGGCTCCTCTGAGGTGAATTCTAATTTTAGAATCGCCTCATATTCCTAGCCAAACAATTAATCAACTAAACATAAACTCAATTTGCTAGATCAAAGAGTTTAAAGCTTACAAACATATAAAACATTGAAATCTGACTTCATTAAACAAATCTGGCAAACCGATTCTCTTTCAAGCTCAGATAAGGGGCTTTTGTGAGCAAAATGGAATGAGTGAGAAGCCCCTAATATGATCATTGACGCTAATTTCAGATTTGAGATTAGAAGACAATCATATATAAAATTAGGTCTAATGAGTGGGTGAATTGCGAGAAATAAATCGCGGGAATCAGAAGCGATATGGAAAACATGAAGAGGGAGAAAACTTATGATAAATGGCTGTGTGAACCATCCCCTCTGATCTGGAATGATCAGAGGAGGTGAGGGGAGTGAATCTACTCTACTTCTACTGCTACAGGTAATCTAACAAAACAATTGAATTAAATACTACAAATTACTCTAATTCTACTGCTAATCTACTTAACTACAACTACAACTAAATTGCAGAATATTAAATCTACTCTAACAGGAAGAATGGGACCTATGGGTCCTTAGCCGGTGGCTGAGGAAGAAGGGAGGGAGATGACTCCAGCGGAGGGAAAAGCCTTCTAGTGAGGCTTCAGAGTCGTCCTCAGGTGCTATGAGGTCCTTAGCGACAAGGAGGTCGAATAGAAGTCTGGGATCTCATAGCTGGTGGCTGTGAAATTAGGGATTTGGTGGGGAGGGCAGCTGGAGTGGACGAATGACCGCTAAGAAATGTAGGAGTGAGCGATCCCCTGTGCGTGCGACCACTGAGGTGCTTAAGTAGCAAACTCAGTGGCTCAGATCACCACGCAGGTGAAAATAGTCGACGAAGCAACTGGCAGCAAGGATGAGAGGAGAGGGGCGCGCGGTTTGCCAACTCAAAAACTGACTGTGGGATGGGATCTGGGGAGAAGGGTGAGCGCACGCGCCACTTCGCGCGAAGCTTCGATTCAGATCGAGCCGCAGATCAAGATCACGAGAGAACAGATGGCCAAGATCTACCATGTTCTTCGCGCGCTACAGTGCGTGCGAAGAACAGCAGGTGGCTGCAAAATGTTGGAAAATTTGCAGGGAGAACCCCTTCAAGAAGGGGCAGAAAAATTGTACACAGGCCCATAAGTGGAGGAAATTGTAACAGGGTGGACCCTAAGGGCTTTCAAAGAGGTCCCTGTGGGTTACAAATAGGTCCAAGAGGGATTTCTAAAGAAGAGAATGTGATGCATGAAGGACCTAAGTGTAAACTCTACGTTTTAAGGCCTTAATGATATCCAAATGCCTTCAACTTTTTACATGTGCTCAATTGAACATTTAAGAAATTAATTGTACTTTTGATTTCGACTTTTAAACTTGTTTATGTGTTCAATTAACGCTTGGATCATCATTTGACCTAATTTTAAGAATATCTCATTTCATGACCTAATTATGCAATTTTAACACAGAATCAAGGTTTTAGGCCTTTTTCTTTGATTCCTACACTTAACCCTTTTTATCTGTTAATTTGATATTGTTTAACCTAGTGTTTAGCTTAACTTCAGCTTTCTAGCTATGATGAGTAGCTACTCATCATTACCAAGGTATCTTTGTGTTTTAGAGGGATCTTTTGAAATTAGTGTCGCATCTAGCGGGATTTCATTTTTTCGAAATCCGTGCCGCATCTAGCGGGATTTCATTTTTTCAAAATCCATGCCCCGCAAGGGGGCACAGAGAGACCACCCTCAGGGGGGTTATAAATAGTTGGTGGGGCACACTTAATGACCTACCTACCCTCTTTACAGCGGCAAAAAGACTCGTAAGCCATCCTTAGCTACTTCTCTTTCGATAAGCTTGTGAGAAGAATTGTTTGTCGGAACACCGTATTTGGAGGAGTAGCCAAAGACTAAACATGTCTTGGCTCGCAGGCAAGGGTAAGTCCGCCTCATCCTCGTCCGGCATTTTGGTTGAGACAAGGGTACTATATACTTTTCTGTTCGACTTTCGTGGCCAGATGCCATTAAGGCATTTTTGGATGCTTATGGGATAGGGGGTTCCTTTCCATACTTGTGGGACTGAAACTCACCTTTGTTTAGAAGGGACAATGGAGATGTTTATCATATGTAGGTACGCCGTAGAACACGGTCTACGGGTACCGTTAAATCCGTTTTTGGTCTCCTTCCTTTCATATTACCATTTCTCTCCTTCTGAAGTGAGCCTCAACTGGTGACCCGTCCTTAATGCTTTTATTGTTATTTATCTTCATCTAGGAATTGCTCCTCATCTAGGTGTTTTCCATCTAATTTTTGTGCTTATGTCCCTTAAAATGAAAAGGGGCAATGATGAGAACCTCATCATGAGCCCCAACTAGCTCTTTTCGACTTAGAAAAGAGAACAAAAACTCCTACATAACCAAGAGAAAGGCCTAATTCAAGGGATCACTAATTTGGAAAGAAAACATGAAACAAAGGGTAAAACTATAATTTTACCATTGCAGTTCATCAATTGGACTTTTTAGGGGCTAAACATAGATCAATTGGACTTAATAAAAGGAAAAGTGGGATGGTTCAGTGAGAAAAGGGTTATGGTGAGATTTAAGAATTAAATGACATTCTGTAACCCTAAAATAAACCTACTTAGTCAGGATAAAAATCAACTAAACCCTCTAAAATTCATGAAAAAATATCTCCTAGGGTTCAGTTGATTTTTATCCTGACTGGACCTCTAAATTCACGGAAAAATATCCCCTAGGGTTTAGAACCTTCAATTTGGCCTTTGGAACCTATTTTGACCTAGATTGGGGTCCTAGCTCAACATTTGACCTAATTTGGGTTTTTATGTAAAATATCCAGCCAAACGTGGTCAAACCTAAAATCCAACTTCACTATTGGATTCCTTAGGTATAAATTAGGTTTGTACCAAAATTTGGACCTAAGGGAAGGTCATTTTGACCTACTTTGCAAAATAGTCCACCCAATTATATTTTGGCCCATAACTTTTGAAAACCCTTGCACAAACCCCCTCAACTTCCTCATCACTTTTTGCATTCCGGTCCCTCTTCCATTGCAGCAGAGGACCCATACCTCCGGCGAAGTTTCTAGGAGGATTTCTCCTTGCTTCCTTAAGGAGCTGCTCTCAGATTTGAAAGGGGGTCTTATGAGAAATCCCCAATCGTCTGAGTAGCTTCCCATGCCCTGATTTGCACCATACCTCTCGTGTGAACGCTCGAGAGGCTTGGGTATCGTACCCGCGGTGACCTCCGACGAGAGTCTTGCTCATCTTCCAAGCGTCTGATCCTCTGCTTGTGCCTATAAAAGAAGTCCAGGTCCAGCTGCTTCAACCAAGCTTGTTTTGGCCTGAGAATTCCCCTGAATTCCATCCTCCCTCATCTCCGGCCATCTGCCTGCAACCTTTCGTTACTCTGCCACCATACTAGTGGCAGATGTTGATGGTAGAGCACCACGATCATTTGTTTTGATGATAACAAAACACGTGTTATATAACATTTGCACTTTCAGTCCTAGATTTCAGGTTAATCGCAAATGGATACGTGATTTTGAGACCCGCCCAAAATCAGACGTCTGACCTTGGAATCAGACGTCTTAAAGTGAACTTCCAGACGTCTGATGCTAGAATTAGACGTCTGATAAGCCTGTCAGAACAGTGATTGTTCCTGATTTCGGGCTGATTCTCTTGGGCTTTGTTCCCAACGGCTATAGAACCTTTCCTAAGCCTTCCAAAGCCTTCCTAAGGCCTCTATAAATAGAGGGGAACCTTTGCAACACAAACACACACCTAGATACACTAAGAAACACCTAGAGACACCTAAGCAACATAGTTCCAATCTCTTGGGTCCTAGATAGCTCTTGCTCTCCAAGCTCAAGCTCCATTCTCTTGAGAGCATCAAGCTGTTGCGCACCCGCTCTCCCGCCGTTGTTCACGAGAGCGAAGTTGCGCCGTCGCGTGGCTCACGCACCGCGTCATCAACTCGACGCACTCCTTGCAAAGGAGAGTTTCCTAATTCCTATAGAAGCTAGGTTTATAATTACTTTGTTGGCTCTATAGGATTACTTATTTATTTTATCTTTGTTATTTGGTTGGGTATTCGCTTTGCGAATTCCCGTCTCCTTCGCGAGACAAAATCCTTCTCGTGGAGAGAAGGGGTTGAGGTACGCTACCCTCGTTTAAGTAGCGTAGTTGTATTGAGGTTGAATCACCCTCGTTTAAAGTGATTCGGTTTAGTGGATTTTGATCAACTTGGTTGATCGGAAAATCCTAACTCGAGAGGGTTAGGTGGTGGTTTTTGAAAGTCCCTACTAGGAGGGGGTGACGTAATAATTGCGGAAATAAATATAAACAATATCACAAAATAGGCAATCACACAATGTACATAAAGATTTTTAGGTGGAAACCCAAACCGGGTAAAAACCACCACCTAACCCTCTCGAGTTAGGATTTTCCGATCAACCTAGTTGATCAAATCCACTAACCGAATCACTTTGAACGAGGGTGATTCAACCTCAATACAACCACGCTACAAGTACGAGGGTAGCGTTCCTCAACCCCTTCTCTCCACGAGAAGGATTTTGTCCCACGAAGGAGACGGGAATTCGCAAAGAGAATACCCAACCAAATTACAAAGGTAAAATAAAACAACAAACCTATAGAGCCAACAAAGTAATAAACCTAAGCTTCTATAGGATTTAGGAAACTCCCCTTTGCAAGGAGTGCGTCGACGATGACGCGGGTGCGTGAGCCACGCGACGGCGCAACTTCGCTCTCGTAGACAACGGCGGGAGAGCGGGTGCGCAACGGCTGGATGCTCTCAAGATGTAGAACTTGAGCTTAGAGAGCAAGAGCTTCTTGGACACAAGAGTGTGAGAGTGTATAGCTAAGTGTGTCTTGTGTCTTTCTTAGTGTATATCTTGTGTGTTTTTGTTTACAAAGGTTCCCCTCTATTTATAGAGGCCTTAGGAAGGCTTTGGAAGGCTTGGAAAAGCTTCCATAGCCGTTGGGTGCAAAGCCCAAGAGAATCAGGCCGAAATCAGGACAATGATTACACTTCACAGGGTTATCAGACGTCTAACTATGGCATCAGACGTCTGGAAGGCCACTTTAAGACGTCTGATTCCAAGGTCAGACGTCTGATTCTATGCGGGTTTCTCCCTGACTTGAATCAGATCTAAACAGGGTTTTTGTACAAGTCCATCAGACGACATAGAGGACGTCTGGCACTAAGTCTGGACGTCTGGAAACCTACTTTTACCGTGGGAATTGATTTCCAAACGTTGCAACGGCTAGAAAATCTCTGAGAAGAGATTTTGGGTCAGCCGAGGCAAAACGGTCATTTATCAGACGTCTGTGAAGTCCTATGGACGTCTGATAAGGCTCTAACGGTCATATTCTTGAGTGTCTTCGAAGCCAGCCAACGGTCCACTAACTGGACGTCTGGCAAAGTCATCAGACGTCTCCTAAGACGTCTGGTATAAGGTCTGGACGTCTGAATTCATCAGACAGAACTAACTATGTCCAGCCTAACAGTTATCAGACGTCTGAAACAACAGTCAGACGTCTTAAAATCCTTTATCAGACGTCTGATTCGTGAATTAGACGTCTGGAAAGTCAGTTTTAACCCTATATTGGTTTTCTAAGTGTTCTACAGAAAACCTACGTATCCTAGGGTTGTGCAGGTGTTCCTAGGACTACTGTTAGGGTTCTTTGAGGCTCTTTAACATAATGTCTAAGGAAAATAAAGAGCAAGAAAATAAATACAAGAGATACATGAAAGGATAAAAAAGAATCTATCCTATTGTTCTTGTCTTCCATCTCCAATCTTTCGCTCCACGCGAACCTCCTCTATTTTCCGTCAAGCTCCTCCAATCCGTCCTGGATGCGAGCTCGAGTTCCGTCTAAACACGTCTTCATTTGCAATTGACCTGAAATCTAGGACTCAAATTGCAAATGTTAAATAACACGTGTTTTGTTATCATCAAAACAAATGATCGTGGTGCTCTAGCACCAACAGTTTTCACCCGATTTGGGTTTCCACCTAAAAATACTTTGTGCCTTTTGTGTGATTGCTCATTTGTAGGATTATATTTCAATTCTGCAATTATTACGTCACCCCCTCCTGGTAGGGCCGGAAAAATTACAGTTGGTATCAGAGCAGGTCTGGCGAAATCGGCGTTACAAACCGGCGAGGATCTAGATATGGTGGGAAAAGCATTCGTGTGCACCGAAGGACACGATACCTCGCGACCACCATACTTTGCAGGTATGGATTTCGTTTATTGGAAAAATCGTATGACTATGTGGTTGCAGGCCTACGACTTCCGGGTGTGGGAAAAATGCGAATCCGCATTTGTGATTCCCAAGAAACCCGCAAGAGGTTACTCAGAAGATCAGGTTCGGAATCTCAACCTCAACGCAAAGGCAATGAATGCCTTGTATTGTGCGTTGAGTCCGAAAGAGTTCGAGCAAATCCAAGAGTGTACTACCGCCCACGAGATATGGAGGAAGTTAGAAGACACTCATGAAGAGATGAGCTCGGAAGAAGATCTCGAGAAGGAGGAAACCGCTTGCTTTGGTTTCATGGCCAGAGGAAGCAATAGCGACAGTGAAAGCGGAAGCGACTCCGACAATGAAGTAAATCTCGATCTACAAGAAGCTTTTAATGAACTTTTTGAAGTTAGTAAATCACTAAAAAGAGAAAATAATAGCATTAAAAAGAACCTTAGTTTTCTTAAAAATGAAAATGATAGGTTAGAAAAATAACTTAAGGACATAGAAGCTAGTCCTAAAAATGATAACATATTATTAGAAAATCATAACCTCATCAATGAAAATAATAAATTGATTGAGGAAAATGTTAGTCTAAAAATAGAAATTTATGATTTAAAGACTAAGATGAGTATTATAGAAAAAGAAATTGCATGTCTTAGGGAAAACTCTAACAAATTAATCAACAAAGTAGATGATTTATATAGCCCTAAGGTTGAGAAAGGATCTCCATCAAGGAGACCCGTTAACCAATCCGGATCCAAGCTCATTTGGATACCGAAGAAAAAATTGGAATCTTGTTTTGTAGGTTTCAGGGATGACTACAACACAAAGGACTAGACCTACAAGCTCAAGGCTGGTCAACTCGAGTTGGGAGAACCAAGGAGTAGACCAAGGAGGAGAACAAGAAGACCGACGAGACAGCGAACAAACAACGGACTCGCCGCACGTCGACCACCAGATTGGAGACCGGCGCCAATACCCGGGCCTCCAAGCTAGGGATGGGAGCCTCATCCGATGTGGCATCCACCACCACCATTCGGGCCATTTTATTAGCCATGGTAGGTGAGGTAAAAATTCTTGACCCTATCTTTATTTATCAATAGCATTTAGATAAGGGGAGTTAAAAAATTATAAGCTAATTGTCAATTTTTAAGGGGGAGATATAAGGTAGCTAAATTTCCTTTAATAAGGGGGAGAAAAATAATAGCTATCTCATTGTTACAAAAAGGGGGAGGACATTACCTTTGTCAAAAGAAATTTATAGAAGAGCATCTCTTAAGGGGGAGTTATAGGAAATGTAAAATTAATTAAACCTTTTTGATAATGTCAAAAAGGGGGAGGATTTTCTGCATTATTATTTATGATTTTGTCATCATCAAAAAGGGGAAGATTGTTGGTGCTAGAGCACCACGATCATTTGTTTTGATGATAACAAAACACGTGTTATTTAACATTTGCACTTTGAGTCTTAGATTTCAGGTCAATCGCAAATGGATATGTGATTAGACGGAGTTCGAGCTCGCATCCAGGACGGATTGGACGAGCTTGATGGAAAACAGAAGAGATTCGCGAGGAGCGATATATTAAAGATGGAAGGAAATGAAGAATATGATAGATTTCCTTCTTTTGTACTTGTTGTATTTTTCGTTTCTTTTGTTGCTCTTTATTTCCTTAGATATTTCATGTTAAAGAGCCTCAAAGCACCCTAACAGTAGTCCTAGGAACACCTGCACAACCCTAGGATACTTAGGTTTTCTGTAGAACACTTAGAAAACCAATATAGGGTTCAAACAGCACTTCCAGACGTCTAATTCTCAAATCAGACGTCTGATAAAGTTTTTTAAGACGTCTGACTGTTGTTTCAGACGTCTGATAACTATTAGGCTGGACTTTGTATTCTGTCTGATGAAATCAGACGTCCAGACCTTAGACCAGACGTCTTAGGAGACGTCTGATGACTTTGCCAGACGTCCAATTAGTGGACCGTTGGCTGGCTTAGCAAACACTCAAGATTATGACCGTTAGAGCCTTATCAGACGTCCTTAGGCATTTCCAGACGTCTGATAAATGACCGTTTTGCCTCGGCTGACCCAAAATCTCTTCTCAGAGATTTTCTAACCATTGCAACGTTTGGAAAATCCATTCCCACAGTAAAAGTAGGTTTCCAGAAGTCCAGACATAGTGCCAGACGTCCTATATGTCGTCTGATGGACTTGCACTAAAACCCTGTTTAGATCTGATCTAAGTCAGGAAGAGACCTGCCCAAAATTAGACGTCTGACCTTGGAATCTGACGTCTTAAAGTGAACTTCCAGACGTCTGATGCTAGAATTAGACGTCTGATAAGCCTGTCAGAACAATGATTGTTCCTGATTTCGAGCTGATTCTCTTGGGCTTTGTTCCCAACGGCTATAGAACCTTTCCTAAGCCTTCCAAAGCCTTCCTAAGGCCTCTATAAATAGAGGGGAACCTTTGCAACACAAACACACACCTAGATGCACTAAGAAACACCTAGAGACACCTAAGCAACATAGCTCCACTCTCTTGTGTCCTAGATAGCTCTTGCTCTCCAAGCTCAAGCTTCATTCTCTTGAGAGCATCAAGCTGTTGCGCACCCGCTCTCCCGCCGTTGTTCACGAGAGCGAAGTTGCGCCGTCGCGTGGCTCACGCACCGCGTCATCAACTCGACGCACTCCTTGCAAAGGGGAGTTTCCTAATTCCTATAGAAGCTAGGTTTATAATTACTTTGTTGGCTCTATAGGATTACTTGTTTATTTTATCTTTGTTATTTGGTTGGGTATTCGCTTTGCGAATTCCCATCTCCTTCGCGAGACAAAATCCTTCTCGTGGAGAGAAGGGGTTGAGGTACGCTACCCTCGTTTAAGTAGTGTGGTTGTATTGAGGTTGAATCACCCTCGTTTAAAGTGATTCGATTTAGTGGATTTTGATCAACTTGGTTGATCGGAAAATCCTAACTCGAGAAGGTTAGGTGGTGGTTTTCACCCGGTTTGGGTTTCCACCTAAAAATACTTTGTGCCTTTTGTGTGATTGCTTATTTGTAAGATTATATTTCAATTCCGCAATTATTACGTCACCCCCTCCTGGTCCGCCTTGCTCCTCTGCTTCGCGTCGTACCCGCGTGAGCCTCTTCGACCCCTTCCTCGTCGCTATCATCCTCACCTTAGGGTTTTCATCTCCGGTGATGGCAAATACGCGTTGCTCATCCTCCGCCTCCCCCCTTCGTCCAGATACCCATAGTTAAGTTTCTCTCTCCCTACCTTTCACTTTCCCCTTCTTTATTTCACAAAATCACCCTCGACAACCACAGACCACCTTTGTCTCCCTCATCTCTGGCCGACCACCGGCGAAGGTGCTCCTGTCGCTCCACCCATCCACACGCCTCGCCTCAGAACATTCACCATCACCCACTGATCATCATTCAACCCTTCACTGACCGCCATCACCTCCCCAAGTGCTCCCCAACCACAACCATCACAACTGCCACAGAGTGACCTAGGCATGCACGCCTAGGTCACCTCGCAGCCAGCTACCCACCGTTTCACCTTCGCCCTGGCATAGTGAAGCTCCCCATGTGGTTTAATGAGGTCGCAAGGTCGTCCTTGTGAATTTCAGATTTGACCCCTCCACCGCCATTAGCGACGGCTTGAAGGAGCTCGCAAGCTCGCTCCAGGCCAAAGCACTCCAGGTTCCTAGGTCCAGAAGGCACGGGTTGGCCTCACTCATACATTCATCTAGATAGTTGGCTCTGTGAGGCGCCCAGCTATAGCAATTGAGAGAAGAACCTCACTTGTAGATGCAAGCGAAGCGGGTGGGAATTTTAGTCCCACCTCGGAAACTCAAGAGAGCGGTGAGACATTTTTATTGAATTTGTGTTTTCTTCTCTTCACCTCAAGACACGGGGTGAGGTCTCCTCTCCCACGCTTACCCACCTCGTCTGCGACCCACACCCCTACGGACCTGCCTGACCGATTCGATTAACCCCGCACTCCTCGCGCACCACCTACACTGGTGCGCCTGGACTCGGGCCCGCGAAACCTGACCCGATTACTCGACTCTGGGAGAGTGTACCTAAGAGCGAAATCGAGAGAGAGAGAGACGCGGGGGAGGGTAGGGGTAGGTTTTGCTTATGTGTGCGTGCGCAGGGAAGAAGAAGAGGAAGCTGAAGGTGCAGTCGCAGCTCAAGCTAGGAAGAAGACGAGAAAGAAGAGGAGCAGCTGAAGAAGAAGATCAAGAGCAGAGGCAGGAGAAGGACTCAAAGGCAGAAGACAAGGCCAAGGAGGAAGAAGCACTGTAGCCGACGGGAAGAAAGAAGAAGAAGCCAAGTAGGAAGCGTGGCTGAAGAAGACTGTAGAGGAAGAAGACAAGAAGAAGCTAGCCACAGAAAAGAATAGAAGGCAGGAGCTGAGGAAAGCCAGGTGCGAGAAAAAGAAGAAAAAGACAAGGCAGAGGCCAAGAAAGAAGAAGGAGGAGGAATCAAGAACAGAAGAAGAAGGAGCTGCATAAGAAGACAGAAGGAAAGGAAGAAGAAAGAGAAGACAGAGAGCAGAAGAAGAGAAAGAAGGAAGAAGAAGAAGAAAGTGTGAAAGCACTGTAGCAATCGCAAGATAAGGTGTCTGATTCACAAGGGAAGAGGACATCAGAGAGAGAAAGGAGAAGAAGAAAGAAGAGAACATTCAATCTCTCCTTGCATATTTATTCTCTCTTTAGCTTTCATAAATATTGAATTGCATTGATATTATTGTTGAACATCATCTTTAGAGTAAAATTGAGAGTTGTGATTTTAGTTTCTAAAATACCAATTTGCTCCCTAAGTTCGACCTCGGATACCTTGGTTTTCGAGTAATAAAATTCTTATTTGTTTTCACGGCGATTTCATCTATACTACAACGTAACATCTTTTAAAACACGATCTCGCCTCGCAAAACAGGCAAGCTGCCTTCCGGGACTTATACCGCGTACAACCAGCACACTAGGTATCGGATTGTTAATCTCCCCGATAGTTTAAAGGGGCAAGACCATCGTTTCTTTTTTCTTTCTAATATTAAGGACTTGATCATCCCTTACACCTGTCAAGGCCCTCCTGAGAGGGACTTGCCACCTAGAGTTGAGGAACTCGACCCATCTGCGCAAGCGACGTAGACAAGGTAATCAAGTTTGGGCCAATTGCCCGCTTGGAACTCAGGTAGGATGAAGTTCTAGAGACATTGTTGTTGGTCGCGGATGCCTCTCCCACGCCAAGTAAGTTGGGGGGTAATAACTTTAGAAAGCATATTTCCTCAACCTTTTACTTAACTTGGTTTTTGCTTGGTGACAACTTTTGGGTGGTTTGCCTGCCCGAATACCCCCAAGCGTCGAGGTAGCGACTCCAGCCATTGTGGATCGTGACATGAGGAGGAAAGGCCTCAAGAGAAGGGCGAGGGGAGTCAATGCTCCCACTTGCATGAGGAAAAGAGGAAGGAGGTAGCTGGTGAAGAGGAGGAAACATTAAGGGTTCCCTTAAAACGCCTGAGAAGGGGGCTGGCTGCGAAGCTCCTGATGGGAGAATCAGTGGCACCTACCTCTGCGAGCTCAGGTGGGGTTGAGGCAAAGGAGGGCTCAGTGAACCCGTCTCTTCCGTCTAACCTGCCCGAGGTGATCATTCTGAGCGACTCCCCACTCAAGGACCTGGCAGAGGTGGGCCAGACAGGGAGTACGTCTCCAAACATCCAGTCCACCAACGCCTTCGCTCAGCTGGCGCAGGAGGTGGCTGACATTGGGGGCTTCTTAAGTGACAGCGTGCTCACGCAGCCCTACCCCAGGTGAAGCTCAATGGGGATTAGGGTAATGGTGGATCCCTCTGGCCGTAGAGGTGAGGGGATGATAGGCCAATTAGTCGGGTCCACAAGGGGATCCGTACTAGAGTTGGCTACTGAGGGCCCTGTGCCGAGCCAGGCGGTGCCAATTTAGGCGGGAGCTTCAAGTAGTGGCCCCCGCTTGGAGCAACAAGTGCTCAGGCTCTTGAATGATGCCCTATTCTGAGCGACCCTCGTCAAGGGAGGATGAACTTCAACCACATGTTCTATCACTGTTCAAGCATGGTAAGTTTTTTTCGATTTTTTTTTATATAAGCCCTTAAGCCTCGTATCCTCCAACTGTTATTCATGACAAGTTGAAGCACTCGAGACCTTCTTTGTCCCGACAGAGGGCACGCCAGTGGACATCACGGATCCTAGCATTTCCTTTGAGGCCACTAAGATGGTCGCTAAATGGGCTACCACCGTGTAGGTGGAGCAAAGGAATCTTATTTGTCTGCTCATGGAGGGATTATTGCCTGAAAGAGGGCGGCAAAAGCCGTAGAGGATGTTTCACGAAAGCTATGCTCGCAGCAACTGGTGGTCAACCAATTGACCCAGCTGCAAGAGGAGTTGAAGAAGGCCGGCTAAGGCTTCAGCCTTGCTAGGTACATTGGTGACAAGCTAGAGCAGCACTTATCGAGATCCATAAGAGAGATCTCACGGCATTGAAAGATTTATTCTAGTGCCTGGAGTCCTGTACTAGCATACTATCCTTGAAGGAGGAGGTGTAAGTGCTCAAGGTTCAGCATTCCTCGTCTATAGAGGGGTACGAGATGGTTCTTAAAGAAGAGTGCCTTCGCTTGGGCACAACTATCAACGAGCTTGCCCATCTAAAGGCAAGAGATGAGAAGGCGGAGGCAACTGTGAACAACCTGAGAGCCAACCTCGCTAAGACTCATCAACTCGCGAAGGAGAAGGGAAAAAAGGTGTTAGAGCTCGAGAGTGTGGTGCTGCCGAAGCTCAGCCCTGAGATGGTGATGGGCTTCTTTGCCTCTAATCCATCTACGGAGGATAGTAGGGAGACGATCTCGAAGGAGATTGGCAAATATACCCTGGCAGCCATGTAATCCTTGTTGGGGAGCAAGAAGACGTCGGTGGAGGAGCTGTGCTCCTGGTCCATGGACCAGTTCATGTCTGAGTTCAATTGGCAAAAAGCTGACTGATTGATCATGGACAAGGCTCCTATTAAACCACCTGAATATCAACTGACTCCTCGAGCCACAAAGCCCCCAGTTCACCCCGACAGCCCATCTCACACAGCCTCATTAGCCCCTCCAACTCTTAGAGCTAATATTTTTGAAGACTTAGAATGAAACCGCCTTCAGTGAAGAGTGTTGTGTTTCTTTCCCATTGTTAACTTTTCCTTTTGTCTTTTTTTTTTTGTGGACCAGCCAGATGTGATGATCTCGGGGAATGTAACAGGCAACACTTTTAATGAAATAAAAAGAAAGTTTTTATTTTCATTACCTTTTCTTTCTACACATGATACAAGCGTAAATTACTCGCATGCCAAGCATGAGGAATTGTTTTGCCGCCTAAGGTTTGCAATTCATAAAAGTCGCATGGAATGTTCTTACAAATTTTATATGGTTCCTCCTATGGGACGTTTAGCTTCCCGCTCAAATGACTTGGCATGGAGACCTCAGCATTACGCAAGAGTAAGCCTCCCTTGGAGAACTTCTGCTTGCACACTTTCCTATTGTAGGCGAGTGCAGTGGCTTCTTTATACTTTAGCGTTGCTTCATATGCTTCCTCCTTTAGCTCATCCACAAGATCCAAGGCAGGGCGAACTTGGTCGTCGTTGGAGGCGAGATTATAGAGTTGTGTCAGATAAGTCGGGAGGATGATGAGAGACTCATCATGGCCCCTATTTATCATTAATTAACTAGTTTCCCTAGTTAATTAGCTAAGAATACATTAATTATAGGGTTAATTATATTGTAGGGGTTAAAATATCAAGGACCTGTAGAATAAGTTTAAAATACTAAATTAAATATTAATTAATCATAATAATAATTTAATTAATAATTTGGACTCAATTCATAATCGTGACCTAAGTATGTAATTAACTTAATTAATTGTATCATTAAATAAATAGAGGTAAAAAGGGTAAAAACATAATTTTAAGGCATAAATATAATATTTACTTAATTTATAATTATATATAAAAAGTTGAAAAATAAATAAATTAAAATAAGCCTTAGAACTCATTTTTTACGTTTAGGTCCTTAACTTCTATTACAATTGAATCCTTTATATCAATCAGGTCCTATATTTATTGCAAATACACCCTTGTGAACAAGGGCCACCTTCTTCTTCTTCATCTTCTTCACTTTGGATGACCGAGGTCGGCCGATATCCATACTGCTTGATCACCGCCAATCTTACATCCAAACACTTTCGCCGTTGCTGCCATTATTCATCTCACCTCTACCTTTTCATTAAATGGATTGGATTCCCCCTACCCTAACAAACTCCGGTGCGGCGACTTCACCGACGGCGGAGAAGAAGATCCATATTCCAAGGTACCTAGATGCGATCGTGTCTAGATACCTTCACCTCTACCATTGTCATCGCCTATAAATACCTAGGACCACTTCTGATTTTCGTAGTCAACCCCTTACCCTTTCCCCCACTGCGGTCGATAATAGGCTGTTCTTCCCACTCCGGCAACCTCTTACCTTTCCTTTGGAGCATTTCCGGCGGAGGCATTCGCCTCTCTTACCTCCTCTTCTTCTTCTACGAACGTGACAGGGCTTAGGAGCATCAATCTCCTCTATCTCATTTCTTTCCTTTCTCACTGAAGTTTGCTTCGACTTCATCGGAGTTCTTCCTCCATTATGTGCCTTCAACAGAGCTTCTCTATCCCATTTCGTCCAGGTAATTGTAGATTAGCCTAGAATTTAGTGTAGTTTAGTTTTAGCTAGATAGTTAGTTAGATAGCTTAGTGTAAACCGTAGATCGCACTTCATCATCTTCATCTCCGACGAGCTAATTCCAGCTTGCTCGACCTTTATTCATCCTATGGATCACTTGAACATCTTCCTCAACTACTCATGATCACATTCCACCTTCTCTCTTCTTAATTTTATCACCTAAATGCCTAAGCCACCCCACACTTGCCGGAGTACCTCCGCTGTCCATAGCGAAGGTCTCTGGCCTATTTCACAGTCACTTGGGGCCCTTCTTCACATTAGGACCACAATCTCACTCCTAATTTCACCTATAGCCATCTACACGATAAACACCAAATTTCAGTCCTTTCTTCTGAGCCCGCTATCAATGGCGGTTCAGAAGATGTTCATTCATCTAATTAGCTACCTTATCATCATCGCTTCACCTCCTTGATTGTTGCCCCTCATTCAATTGAGAGGGAGAGCTGATCTTGAGTTCATGTGAACTCAAGATATGTTTTTACTGAAATTTTTGATTAATTCATGAATCTAAATGTAAAAACCTGTTTTGTTCATAGCCCTTTAAGAAGTCTGAACTGTTAGTTAGACATCTGGTCAGACATCTAGAAATTGAAAATTTTGTATGTAACTTCGTGTCTGCACGCAGGCTGCGCGCAGACAGTATCACTCTTTTCTCTCTCCCTCTTCTCTCCTCCACCCAAACCCTAACCCCACTACCTATATAACCCCTCTCCCCCCCTTCCTCTCTTCCCCACTCCACCGCCACCACCTTCTTTCTTCCTCTCCACTGCAGTGAGAGGGGCGAGCGCGAGAAAGGTGATAACACCACGCAAGGGGGTAGTAATTAGGTTGAATATGGCCCATCTTTAGAATAAAAGGCACAACATAAAGTAGAATAGGAGCATTGCATGCATCAAGTACCAAGATTGCTTATAAACTGTATTAATGGCCATTTGTGTAAAGCATTTGTCAAAGCAGGCCTCAGATGAGCAATCGGACCGCACGGATGGATTCAGGACGACGAACGGAGTCTAACGGACTCAAAATCGGCCAAATCCGACATCCGGAGCTCCCACAATGGGCCCAAGAAATCCTGACCGTTGATCTGGAGATCAACGGCCTAGAACGCGCCACGTCGCCCCTCCCCCGCCGCCCGCACGCCCCCAAGCCAGCCAAGGACGCATCTCGGCCGTTGATCTTCGATCGAACGGCCGAGATCCGCGCGCTCGCCTGCGGTCGCCGCGACAAAGCGCGGGCGTGGCGCAACGGTTAGCGCGCACGCCCGCGTTGCGGCGACGCGCGTTCGAGTCGCGCGGGGCAAAAATCGTCTGCGGGAGAAGGGCGCGGCAAAATTGAGCCGCGCGATCAGAAGCGAGCGGCTAGGATCGCGCCACGCGGCGCGACGACAGCGCCCCACCTCCCACGCGCGCGCGCACGCCGGGCGGAAACGCGCGCGCGCACGCACGCCCGAAGCGCGATCCTAGCGCAGGCGCGGGAGGATCTCAGCCGTCCGATCATCAATCGGACGGCTCTCGTTCGACGTCCACGGATCGCGCCTGAAGAGAGAAAGGGGCGGGCGGCTGACCGGCGGCAGCAGACCTTCACCGACGTATATGGAAGCGGTTTTAGCGACGTTCTGGATGTCGCTAAAGCACATTCTTCTTTTAGGAAGCCCTTAACTCTATTTAAACCCCCTTCTACCACCATTCAAGGCATGCTCTCCCACTTGCAACTACTCCACTCCTCTCCTAACTAGTCTTAGGCACTCTTGTAATCGCCGGAGACGACGAGCCGCCGACGGAGCCTCCTCCACCGCCGTGGCTGCCTCGTCGCTCTCCACTCTCTCTCTACCTCTCTCTCTCCCTTTTAAGCTTTCATTTACTTTTGTTGAAGCATGTATTTAATATTGTAAACCATGAACTATGAATGCATGTTTAATGAAATTATTTTCCATTTAGTTGCCTTTTTAATTTCTGTTTAAAGTGCATGATCAAAACCAAGAGCTTTCTAACCCTAAACTCTCTCTATCTCTCGCTTTTCAAAACCGTCTCTTTCGCAAGCAAAACTCCGCCTTTTTCGTGACAACAAGTGGTAAACAAAATCCGGTTTCCACGCCTCCCTGAGATCGACACTTGGACTCACCTCCGTTCACTTCTTTTAAAACCAGCGTATCAAGTGCAACTATAACGACACCGCTTAACACACACGCACGAAGGCACGTCAGTTCTTGGCGCCGTTGCCGGGGAGGCAACAGATTTGTTTTATCACCTCCATTCCACCTTCATTCTCATATCGTCTAATGCCCTATTTTCCTTTTTACTTGACGGATGCAGGAATTCGGCGCATGGACGGCGAAGCGATGCATTCCACTATGGTAGCAAGGAAGTAGACGCCTCGAGGACCGATAGTGAGTACTCTCTCTCTCTCATTGTTTGCTTGCGTGAAAAATCTAAAAAAATCATAAAAACTGAAAAAATTGGCGTGGTGAATGATTGCTTGACCCACATTCTTAACACATCACCCTACAAAAAAATGTACACTCTAATATGCTGGATAAATTCTTGGAGTGCTCTTTTCTCGTTCTCTTGAGTGGTGTTTGCGAAGCCACCGTGAGTTGACCTGGGCCGCACCACTCAACCCTAAAACTGACTCATCTAATAGAAGCTGCACGATCTTTAGGATGAGTACACTAGGGTTTTTAGAGCCTCTACAAGATAAAAAGGAAATCTACTTTCACCAAGTTGTGTGTAGAACTTGACGTGCCCATTGAAACTTGTCTGAAAGCATTAAGACACGTCAACCCTAAAAAACACTAAAGTAAGGATGAAACATTAAAAGACACCACACCCTAAAAATTCTTGCTTTAAAACCCTGTTTTGTAGAAGCACACACCTTGAAAAGTGGAAAATTAAGAGGCACCACCCCAATCAACGCCTCATCACATTACCCTAAGCACAAGCACTATCCTAACCCTTTAAAACTGAGTAGACGTGCCCTAGGTAGGACTGAGTTAAGTCTCAAAAGGTGAGGTTTTGTCTGCTAGGCACTTGGCTTTCATCCCCTTGGTAGAATCTGGTGACTAGGCTGCGGGGCAGTGTCAAACGACCGTGGTTGTGGGGTCTATGGAACCGGAGGCGTAAGCCAAAGGAAGAACCTTCCCTGCAATCCCCTCGTAATCAACCTGGCCAGATTAGCCTTGAGAAGGGAAGTCCAGTGCTTACGGACTTAATCACCCTTTGTGAGATTTCTAGGTCTCCTAAGGAATACACCATAAGGATTAAGCTTGCGTGCTTGATTGAAACACATTTCTCGCATCTGTCGCCCTCCGCATCCCCTCCAGGTCTTCTCTAGTGTATGCACGGGAGGCGCTCACTGCATCCCGAATTGTGTGTTTTGGGGCAGGAATCTAGGCGACGTAACTCTGTTGAAAACATGGCTGAACCTAGGGTAGATGAGGCTGAAGATCAACCCCCACCAGATGCTATGGCTGTCGTCCAGGCTCAAATCAATGCTAACCATCGGCTTCAGCAACGACAAATCCACACCATCATGCAAGCCATACAACGGTTACAGAACCCGCAAGAACAACCACCACCTTTCAATGACATACCAGGACAACCACCACTTGATTTACCACCGTTTCAGAACCAGCCAAGACCCCTCCGTGATTTCTATAACCCTTCTGCCATTAGAGTCGAGCCACACCTTAGGATCCCCGAAGGGGGAGACGATTTTGAGCTAAAACCTAATGTATTAAGTCTAATCCAGAGCCACTTTCATGGAAGCTCAAATGAAGACCCCTTTCAGCACCTAGAAGATCTCGACCGCATAGCAAGAACAGTAAAACCTAGGAACATTAGCCTTGATATTGTTCTAATCAAGATGTTCCCTTTCTCATTAAGAGACAAGGCTTCTCATTGGCTTAGAACCCTAGGTAGACCCATCACCACCTGGGAGGAACTGAGGCATGCATTTTTAAAGAAATTCTTCCCCATAGGAAAGACCAATGCCCTCAGAAGAGCTATCACTACCTTCACACTCCAGGGTGGGGAACAATTTCATGAGGCGTGGGAAAGATTCAATGAACTTTTGAGGAAATGCCCACACCACGAAGTTCCAAGGTGGCAATTGGCCCAGATCTTCTACCACGGTCTGGATAGCAACCTACGGAACTTCGTCGATGCCTCATGCGGGGGAAACTTCCTAAACAAAGACGAGGAGAGCGCGTTTGAGCTCTTTGAGTCTATGAGCGAGAATTCGCTCAACAATGCCTCCATGAACCAGTTTAACAGATCCAGTCAACCCCGTGGTGGGATTTATGAGGTGCAAGCAAATTCTGGAATGGTTGACATGGACATTATTGCCAAAAAATTGGATCGAGTGGAATTGGTGGACAAAAAGATTGATGAGCTTCTGAACCAGACCAGGAACCCCTTGCCGACTTTCACCCTAGCAAAAGGAGCACATAATGTTGACCTGGTCCAACCCTTCACCCAACTAAACTTGGAACAACCCCCAACCATGTTCCAAGGAGGGACCTTTGCTCCCTCGACCCTTGATTACTCCCTTCCTTCTTCATCAACATCGGCTATTCTAGAAGATGTGCAAGCCGTCCAAGGATATGCAAAACCTGACCCTTTCTCCAACACTTACAACACCGGCTGGTGTAATCACCCCAACTTTGGTTGGACAAACCAGAAACTACCGCAATTCCAAAACCAGCCTAGGCCAAACCAACAGCCACACTTGCCCCCCTATCAGCAAGGACCACCAGTTAGACCCCAATATAACCAAAATAGGGCGGCCCCTCCCCCACAAAACCAAATGGACACCCTAATAAAGATGATGGCTGACATGAACCAAAAACATCAGGAAGAAATGGCCTTGGTAAAGGGACAGTTAAGCCAACTCTTGGACTGTAAACAGCAAGGATCTCTACCTTCCCAACCACAACCAAACCCGCGAAACATAATTAGCAGAGGCCCCAATTCGCAAGGGTTCCAAGGCAACCCCGGGCAGGCTCATATGGTCCAACCGGCTCCACAAACACCTCCTGGGTTTGGCGCCTCTTCATCCTCATCTTCTCAAGGATCACCCCATGGCCCCAATGCCTCTGCGAATGCGGTGACCTTGAGAAGCGGCACCAAAACCCAGGATCCCAAATGGCCGACTCTCCCCGAGACTTTACCCGACTTAGAAGAAGCACCAACCAAGGACCCAAACATGGAACCAATCCAGACACCCTATCCTGAGGCCTTGGAAACAATCAAGAGAAAAAAGAATACTGTGGAAACTGAGGAGCTGATGGAAATTTTTAAACAAGTACAGATTAATATTCCGCTTCTAGAAGCTGTCAAACACATCCCCGCTTACGCCAAGTTCTTAAAGGATGCCTGTACACCCAAGCGTAAGACGAGACCTCAAGCACCTAGGAAGGTTGTACTCTCTGAGCAAGCCAGTTCCGTGATATCAAGCAACCTTCCACTCAAACGAACTGACCCAGGAGCACCCCTGATTTCCTGCAACATCGGGGACATGACATTTGATAGAGCGCTCCTGGACCTAGGTGCTTCTATCAACCTAATTCCCACAACCTTGTACCACCAATTTGGTTTTGGGGAGCTGGCACCAACCCCTGTCACCATCCAGCTGGCGGATAGATCAGTGAAAACCCCGAAGGGGGTTGTCGAGGACGTGATTGTACGGGTCAAGGACTTCTATTTCCCAGTCGACTTTTTGGTGCTCGACATGGAAGTCCCTGAAAAATTACAGAACGCACCCATAATCTTAGGCAGACCTTTCTTAGCCACGGCTAAAGCAAACATCGATTGCGACACGGGATGTATGGAAATCGCCTTCGGAGACAGGAAAATGCAATTAGATATCTTCCGGGCAACAAAGTCTTTTGATTGTGATTACATTGAGGAACATGATCCCGTGGAAACTTTAATCGAGGAATGCCTTACCCTCAACTCTGTCTCAGACCACCAAACCCGTAGTTCTGACTCGCCACCATCATTACCTATGGACCTCTGTAAGGCTGAGTATCATCACATGACACCATTTGAAGAAATCAATGTTGATCAACTACCGCCCTTTCCATTCCCATCGACTGTGGTCCCACCCGCACCTGAACTTAAACCATTGCCCGAGAATCTCAAGTACGTCTTCTTGGGACCTGGCCAGACCTTCCCAGTGATTATTAATTCCCATCTAGCCAAGGATCAGGAACTAAGGTTGACTGCAACTCTTTCAGAACATCGGGCCGCCATTGGTTGGACCATCTCAGATCTAAGAGGAATTAGCCCCACCTATTGCACCCACAAGATTTACCTGGAAGACGGGGCCCGACCTTCCCGCCAGATGCAGAGACGGTTAAACCCTAACATGCGGGAGGTCGTTAAAAAAGAAATTATCAAGTGGCTCGACGCCGACATCATCTACCCTATCTCTGATAGCCCCTGGGTGAGCCCCACTCAAGTGGTTCCAAAGAAGGCTGGGCTCACCGTTGTCACTAATGATCATGGCGAATCCATTCCCACCCGCACCACCACCGCATGGCGGGTGTGTATTGATTATAGGAAGCTTAACGAAGCCACTAAGAAGGACCACTTCCCCTTGCCATTCATTGACCAAATCCTTGAAAGATTGGCAGGGCAGAAGTATTTTTGCTTCCTGGATGGATATTCAGGATATAACCAAGTCGCAATTGCTCCAGAAGATCAGGAAAAGACCACATTCACTTGCCCGTATGGCACGTTCGCATTCCGCCGAATGCCGTTCGGGTTATGCAACGCACCCGCAACCTTCCAGCGTTGCATGCTAGCCATTTTTTCAGAAATGGTGGGTGAATACTTGGAGGTCTTTATGGATGATTTCTCTGTATTCGGGAATTCATTCGACCATTGTTTGAGCAACTTGGAGAAAATCCTGAAACGATGTATCGAGGTTAACTTGGTGTTAAGTTGGGAAAAGAGCCATTTTATGGTTCAAGAAGGAATTGTCCTCGGACACATCGTTTCGTATAAGGGCATCGAGGTAGATCGAGCTAAGGTTGATTTAATTTCCAAACTTCCTCCACCTAGTTCGGTCCGACAGATTCGCTCTTTTCTAGGACATGTTGGCTTCTACCGAAGGTTCATCAAAGACTTTTCCAAACTTTCCAAACCCTTGACCGACCTTCTAGCCAACGACGCAACTTTCCACATGTCTCCTGATTGCACCCAGGCTTATCATACCCTCCGGGACTTAGTCTCCACCGCACCTGTACTTCAACCCCCAGACTGGTCCCAGGGTTTTGAGATTATGTGTGACGCATCAGATTTTGCCATAGGCGCTGTCCTGGGACAAAGGCAAGACAAGAAGCCCGTGGTGATCTACTACGCGAGCAAAACGTTGGACGAGGCCCAGCGTAATTATACGGTCACAGAAAAAGAGTTGCTTGCTGTAGTCTTTGGACTGGAAAAATTCTGATCATACTTGCTGGGATCCCACGTGACTATCTACACCGACCATTCAGCCATCCGGCACCTGTTGGCCAAAAAGGATGCAAAACCCAGGCTCATCAGATGGATCCTGCTTTTGCAGGAATTTGACCTGGAAATCCAAGACAAGGCCGGATCGAAAAATGTGGTGGCTGACCACCTGTCAAGACTTCATCCAGACCACATTGGACCCTCCCTACCTCTATCTGATACCTTCCCTGATGAACACATCCTAGCCGTGCAAGACAAGAAAATGCCATGGTATGCTGACTATGTCAACTACCTGGTTATAGGACAAACCCCGCACAGCTGGTCCAAACAGCAACGGGACAGGTTCTTGGCTGAGGCCAAGCACTATTTCTGGGATGATCCCATGCTGTTTCGCCTCTGTGCTGATCAGATCATCAGGAGGTGCCTCCCCGAAGACGAGGTTCAGAGTGTGCTTTCCTTTTGTCATGACCAAGCATGTGGCGGCCATTTCTCTGGCAAGAAAACAGCTGCAAAAGTTTTGCAGTCTGGATTTTATTGGCCGTCCCTATTCAAGGATGCACACATCTTTGCCAAGACTTGCTCACGATGCCAAACACTAGGGACAATGACCAAAAAAGATATGATGCCCCTTCAGCCCATTTTGATTGTCGAAATTTTCGACGTTTGGGGTATCGATTTTATGGGCCCCTTTCCACCATCCAACGGCTTCGAGTATATCTTGGTCTCGGTAGACTATGTTTCCAAATGGATTGAAGCCGTTGCCACCCGACGATGCGATCACAAGACGGTCATGGACTTTGTAAAGAAGAACATCTTTTCCCATTTTGGAATACCCAAGGCCATGATCAGTGATGGTGGAAGCCATTTTATCCATTCCCAGTTCCGTGCCCTACTTAGAAAATACGGGGTAAACCACCGCATTGCCACCCCGTATCATCCACAAACAAATGGGCAGACTGAGGTCTCAAACAGACAAATCAAGAACATTTTACAGAAGACTGTGAGACCTGACAGGAAAGACTGGTCCACACGACTTGATGATGCCCTGTGGGCATACAGGACCGCTTTTAAGACCCCGATAGGCATGTCACCTTACCGCTTGGTCTTTGGCAAAGCTTGCCATCTCCCTGTCGAATTGGAACACCGGGCTTACTGGGCTGTTAAGCAATGTAACATGGATCCCCAGTTAGCTGGTGCGCAAAGGACTCTTCAATTATCCGAGCTTGAAGAAATTCGTCGGGACGCCTTTGACAATAGTCGGCTATATAAGGAGAAAATGAAAGCCGTCCACGACCGACTCATTCATAGGAAAACCTTTGAGCCAAACCAACAAGTCTGGCTATTTGATGCACGCCTGAAACTCTTTCCAGGGAAACTTAGGTCCAAATGGACAGGACCATTTCGGGTGGTCAAGCCCTATTCCAACGGGGCAGTCGAAATCGCCGATCTTAATACCGGGCACACCTTTACAGTCAATGGTCAAAGATTGAAGCATTTCCTGGCCCAGGTACCCCCCAAGGAGAGTGTCACCCTTGTTGAGGGCTGACACCAGGCACCGCCCAGCTGGAGGCGTTAAACTCAGCGCTTCCTGGGAGGCAACCCAGCGGATTCAGACTGATCTGGTAAGTTTACGTCACTCAGGTACTATCTTTTTGAACCCTTCTGCATCCATGCATCTGCCAATGAGGACATTGTCCAACTTAAGCATGGGGGGGATGGTAAATTGCATAATCCTGAGTTTAATTAATCAGTCTGAATGAATAAAAAAAAAAAAAAAAAAAAAAAAAAAAATTTGAATTTAGGAAGAAAAACTTAGGCATTAGAAACTTGTCAATAGTGGGAAATAATACAAAAAGAACTTAAACGCTTAGACTTTTCAGGCCTTCAGGCTTAATCAGCCCTAGTGTCCATTAAAATATGGATTTAGCGGCGAATCCTTGCAACTTTAAGCTATTCTAATCCACCTAATAAATAAGGTGATAAGTATACGACTTATCAACTCATCCTCTAACTCAGGAAAACTTTGAGTCTAAGCATCTGCACACATTTCTGCACATACTCACTTCTCGGAGATTTTGACAGAAATTGGGTAGCTAATGAACTCTCTAGGGTGGTATGGCTGGCAAGTTGTCGTGGGTAACAGCCCATTGGCAGGTTGTCCAGAACCCAGCCACAGGCCATTTCTTTTTCACTGCCTCTAGGTACATTTGAGATTAGGGAAGCCACCTACGTAAAAAAAAAAAAAAAAAAAAAAAAAACCACACTTCACCGCACAAGTATGGCTGGCAAGTGATCGTGGGTAACAGCCCATTGGTCGGTTGTCCAGAGCCCAGCTCAATAATTGCACAAAAAAAAAAGAAGAAGACCAAAAACACCTAAGGAAGAAGCGGGGAAGTAGTACAAGCCGGGGAGATATACACTGGAAAATCCTTGTGTTGACCCCAAGTAAAATGAACGCAGGGAGAAAGCTACCAATCGAACAAATACACCTTCAGGCAAAAATTTATTTTCTTTTCCGGTCACCTAGAGGCGTAGAAACTCGAAGTCTGTCTCAATTACCGTTAAGTAAGTCTATCACAACATTCACACCAAGATGCTTAGCACTTAGGGTTTTGACCGAGTTTTGGGTGGGTTGGGTAGCCGTAAAAAGTTACCAACCCACACTGAATTCTAAAAATTCTAAAAAGACATATATAGATATATACGTATACATAAGTATAGTTATATATACAAAGCAAGGATTCGGGCGATTCGTATTTTGGCAGACACCCGGGCGCTGCTTAGTCTTTGTAGATTAAGATCTTCGTATAGTTCCTCTTATTAACAAGTAACGAAGTGCCTAAGCAATTACTTCTTGAATTCGCCAAAGAAATAAAGGCTAGAATAAACCTTGCTAGGGACTAGCAAGGAGTAAGCATGGGGGTATGATAACACCACGCAAGGGGGTAGTAATTAGGTTGAATATGGCCCATCTTTAGAATAAAAGGCACAACATAAAGTAGAATAGGAGCATTGCATGCATCAAGTACCAAGATTGCTTATAAACTGTATTAATGGTCATTTGTGTAAAGCATTTGTCAAAGCAGGCCTCAGATGAGCAATCGGACCGCACGGATGGATTCAGGACGACGAACGGAGTCTAACGGACTCAAAATCGGCCAAATCCGACATCCGGAGCTCCCACAATGGGCCCAAGAAATCCTGACCGTTGATCTGGAGATCAACGGCCTAGAACGCGCCACGTCGCCCCTCCCCCGCCGCCCGCACGCCCCCAAGCCAGCCAAGGACGCATCTCGGCCGTTGATCTTCGATCGAACGGCCGAGATCCGCGCGCTCGCCCGCGGTCGCCGCGACAAAGCGCGGGCGTGGCGCAACGGTTAGCGCGCACGCCCGCGTTGCGGCGACGCGCGTTCGAGTCGCGCGGGGCAAAAATCGTCTGCGGGAGAAGGGCGCGGCAAAATTGAGCCGCGCGATCAGAAGCGAGCGGCTAGGATCGCGCCACGCGGCGCGACGACAGCGCCCCACCTCCCACGCGCGCGCGCACGCCGGGCGGAAACGCGCGCGCGCACGCACGCCCGAAGCGCGATCCTAGCGCAGGCGCGGGAGGATCTCAGCCGTCCGATCATCAATCGGACGGCTCTCGTTCGACGTCCACGGATCGCGCCTGAAGAGAGAAAGGGGCGGGCGGCTGACCGGCGGCAGCAGACCTTCACCGACGTATATGGAAGCGGTTTTAGCGACGTTCTGGATGTCGCTAAAGCACATTCTTCTTTTAGGAAGCCCTTAACTCTATTTAAACCCCCTTCTACCACCATTCAAGGCATGCTCTCCCACTTGCAACTACTCCACTCCTCTCCTAGCTAGTCTTAGGCACTCTTGTAATCGCCGGAGACGACGAGCCGCCGACGGAGCCTCCTCCACCGCCGTGGCTGCCTCGTCGCTCTCCACTCTCTCTCTACCTCTCTCTCTCCCTTTTAAGCTTTCATTTACTTTTGTTGAAGCATGTATTTAATATTGTAAACCATGAACTATGAATGCATGTTTAATGAAATTATTTTCCATTTAGTTGCCTTTTTAATTTCTGTTTAAAGTGCATGATCAAAACCAAGAGCTTTCTAACCCTAAACTCTCTCTATCTCTCGCTTTTCAAAACCGTCTCTTTCGCAAGCAAAACTCCGCCTTTTTCGTGACAACAAGTGGTAAACAAAATCCGGTTTCCACGCCTCCCTGAGATCGACACTCGGACTCACCTCCGTTCACTTCTTTTAAAACCGGCGTATCAAGTGCAACTATAACGACACCGCTTAACACACACGCACGAAGGCACGTCAAAAGGGTGCGAGAGCGAGCAACGAGGAGAGGCGACGTGAAGAAAGGAGGAAGAGCTTGAACTCGCGAGCTCGTGGGAGCTCGTTGGAGGACGCATGGCCGGAGCGGCGCATGCGGGAGGAGGAGCATGTTGGGGAGACGTCCCCAACACTTTGCTGCAGCCGGAGCTTCAGGCGAGGAGGAGAAGCCGTGGCTGCACGCGGCGAGGGGAGCAGGAGGTCGGTCTGGTTGTGGGTTTTTCCCAGAATCAGATGTCTGGCGGGTCGTCTAGACGACAGGTTGGACGTCGGGTGACAACACCGAACGTCTAAAAGCAGAGCTTTGAGAAGGTACGCTCCTCTTGCGGTTACGGCCATACAGGCTGCACCATATCTACGATCTGCGAGCTAAATGTAGAAGATATGGTCTGTCATGTGTAGGGATAGCTTTGGGATAGTGCGGGGAACTCCCTCCCATGCGTTTCGGATGTCTGGACAGCTTACCAGACAACCGGAAGCACTCCCAGACGACCAGAGGAGAGGTCGGACATCTAGAGTTGGGTCCAGACGTCAAGTAGGGGTTCTGGACGTCTGAAGTCGATGTAGGAACCTGAGGTAAGACCCTGGTGACTTTTAAGACATCTAGACCTTGTGCCAGATGTCTGATTTAGGTTTGCAGTTCTATTTTTGACCCGTTTAGGGTCCTTTTGAGGTCCATTTTACGCAAACAAGATATCTGTGGTTTCCTTGTGAGTTCCTCTACATGTTAGAAAGCCTTATATACTATTCTGAACATTCCATTGTGGTGTGTCCCTTGGTATAGGAGTTCGCTCTGTTGAGTGTTTGGGACCTACAAAGGCAAGTGAGCCTGCCGTTCAAGCCCCCAGTACTCCCTGATTGTCTGGTAGAGTGGTCTCCCTTGTTTAATTTATAAAACATGAATGCATATGTGAAATTGGATAACTAGAAACCTAGGATGTAGCATGAATCATAGGACGAGAAGTACTTGCACTGTTTGTATGCATGTTTAAGATTGCAGTCATAAATGAATGAATAGAAATGTAAATAGCTGCCTGTTAATAAATACAAGCTTCCTGTGAAATGTGAAATGCCTGTGCTAGTTAGCAGTACATGTGATATAAGTTGTTGCATATGTTAATTATGGAAATACGAGCTGCATGTATATAATATGAGAATGGAAATGTGAATGATGAAACCTGGTATGGAACAACATGGTGAATACAAACATGAACCCTACGGGAAATTAGGAGTAGAGCTCCTATGTATAAATGGAATGGATTTGGAAATGTGAGTGGGAAGTAAGCTGGCCCTTGAGTACTTGGTACCAAGGGGGAGCGACTGTCCCCCTTTTTTTTAGTGTAGAGCGGAGCTAGCCACCCTTGGGTTGCGACCAAGGGTTAGGAATGGCCACTCTACACCGACTCCTATTGGCTCTCGTATACACAGTACTGGGGAGAGCTATTAGTGTAGGGAGGGAGCTAGCCACCCCACGGGACCCGGGGTTAAGTTAGCCAACCTACACCGACTTTTTCTTTGGCCCTCTGAGCAAACCAGGGTAGTAAGACGAGGGTGCGTGGACAGTGGAGGGGCGAGACCCCTGTTTGGTTCTAACGGGCTAGACCCTTATTATTGAGAGGGCTAAGCCCTATACTGTTCTGTGCTGTACATTGGGCGCACCCGCTAGCAAAAACGACTGACCGCGTGCCAGTGCGGGGTAGCTATCCGTGCGCTTATCATGCATGTTGTAGTCACCGCTACGTCTAGATAGTGACCTCGGGGTGGTTGACTGGGTGTAGGATTACCACGGGGGAATCTCCCGACCAGGAGAGCACTACGTGCACCTTCTACTCTTCGAAAGACTGCAATCAAGATCGTTTCCACGAGGAACATTCGAGATTAAGAAAGAGATCTGAAAGTAAACTAATGGGTAAAAGGAAATGACTAGTAAAATAAAATAATTGGAAAGGATAAATTTACCTATTAGCTTTTACTGCTTTAGTTAGTTTGGTTACCACTCTACTCAGCATTCGCTGACTCCGTTTACTCATAACCCTTTTCAGGTCTAGGTGTTGAGCAGCTCGAGTCACCGACTGTAGATGATGCTGGGCCCAGTAGAGCCCAGCAGTAGTTCCTGTTATTGTTGTACTTCCTTTTTGCTAGTGAGTTAGACTGCTGTTACCGTTCTGTTATGTAATTTGTTCTACTTTACTGTTGTGGTGGTGATATGTACTGTTAGTAGTTTTTACTTCCTTTACTGCTTGTACTCTTTTACTGTTAGTTACTTAGTATAGTGAATGTGATTTACTTTCCTGCTTTTTGGTTATTTCTTGTTGGACGACTGGGTTTTGGGATTAGTCGAGTCGAGCCGATCTTGGGTTCTGTAGGGATTCGGGAACCGGGTCGTAACACTAATCTTTAATTACGTTAAATGAGACATTCTTAAGGTTCCTTATGACCTCAGGAATCAATCAAGATTGTCATTTGAATATTTCATGGAGACTTGGTCTCCAACAACTTAAATTGGCCTTCACCGGAGATTTGGCGAGCTCCGGTGAACTCGAGTTGAACCACAACCTTTAGAATGGGGTGAGAAGCTCCAGATAGCTTTATACTTATGAAAGGATCAAATTCCACCTATTAGACTTAAGTTTTGATGATTGAATCATTTTGTTAGACTTCATCTTCTCCAACTCCGGTGGAGTTGGATAGAAGATTCTAATGAGGACTAGAGTTTGGTAATAGGTTCTAAAGCACATGCAGACTCCAGAGAATCTATTCTAAGTTTCAATTAGGTCGTAGAAACTCTAATTTCTTCTGTCGAATAACCCACATTTAGAGTTCAGGCAGGAGGGTTTGTGAGCATGTTTAGAGTGCTCAAAACACAGATTTAAGGTGCTGAGTAAATTCCTTATTTGGGGTTTAGTCCATCTAGGTCCTTAATTTAATATGAAAAGTTGTGGAATTAAAAGTCAACTTTCAAGCTCAATTAGTCAACTTTAAGTCGACTTTGAGGATTTAGGAGTTGAATCTCTAGATTAAGAAATGATTTGAGTTCTTGAGATTGATGTGAGATATTTGGAACTAATTTGATTAAGTTTTATTGAGAATTATGGTAGTTTTTATGATCCGTTCATTTTGGGTTCCATTCTTGGTGCTTATGATGAGATTCAAGCTCAACCTTGATTTGTTCCATTTGATCTTTTTGATCAATCTGGGAGGTTAAATGGGGATCTAATCTATCTGTTAGGTGTATTCAACCCTGAAATCAATGTTCTGTGCAGCTTGTCTTGAAGCTGTTAAGCTTCTTAGATTCCTGAAGCTTTTCCCTACTCCTTTTTTCCTTTATTCGATGCGGAATGCTTCACTAAAGTCACATAGACCCTCAACTAAGGCTATTAACCCTTCTGCAGGTCAATTGACCTTGAATTCCTCTTCTGGAGCACGTTCCAGCTATGGCAACAGTGCCATGTTCTCCCTACGATTGCGTGGATCAATCTTGAACCAATCCCTAAATTGATGCTAAAATTGGATATCTGATGCTAAGATCATTCAACCGAGCTCTTGGTCGCTTGATTTGGAGCTTTGAGTCGGATGGAATTCATGTTTAAAGATCACTGGTGCAGACGTTGCACGAAGGAGCTACCAATGTTTGTCCCACCTCGGAAAGGTAGGAGCAGCCGCCTTGGTATAAAACTGAAAAAACGCTGAGACCGCTTGGTCGTTAGCGCAGGGCGCAATACTAAGCATATTTGAATTGATTGGCGCATACATGTGCACGAGCAGGCATGTGTGCGCACCTGTGTGCATTAGACTGGGTGTGGGCGTGAGCTTGTGGGCCTGGTGTTGGGTTTGATACTGTGCAATCTAAAATGGTTAAAATCCACCTTAATAAACTAGGCTCGAGCCTCAAGTAGGGTCCCATCCTACCCATAGTGGGAGTTGTGTATCCCTAAAAAAGTCTGAGCCACCCATTAAATAAATTTTTGATTAAGAATTTAAGTGGGCTGAGAGCCTAAATTGTTTAAGTGTGCATGAGTGTAAGGGTTAAAAAGGGAAAGAGAGACAAATGCACGAGCAGAGAGAAGATTTAAAAGAGAGAGAGAAGCACAAGCAGAGAAAATGAAGAAGAAATAAGAAAGAGAAAGAAGAGAGAATGAGATGTTTGATGGACTAATTAGAAGTCTAATTTTGATTTTTAAGTCATCTAATTTTCCTAAGAGACACTGATGAAGAGAAAAATGAAGTATTTGAGCTTTGTTGTAATAAGAGGTATTGTTTGTATTAGAATTCTTTTATGCCTTACATTTTGTAAACACTTGTAATAAACATATCATTTATTTGTTATTCAATGTAAAAACCTTTCATGTATATTTTTTTTTCATATAATGGAATAGTTGGATGATTTTATATTTAATTTCATGTGCAATTATTCGTGTGCTTAACATATTTTGTAATTAATGTAGTAATTAGTCAACTATAACTTAAAATAATAAATAGTGGTGAATTAATTAAGTTTATACCTCCCAGTAAACGACCTGGACTCAGCTAATTAAAAAGAATAAAATCTAAAATATTAGGTTAGCTTGACCCTATACTATAATTAACGACAACAACTTAATGATTCAAGTTAATCTAAGCCCATTCTTTACATGATTAATTATGACAAATAACCTTAATTAACTATGTTTAGAAAAGATGCATCATTAAAATGATGCGTTACACATGATTTCAAATAGAAGATTCCAATCAAGAGGTTGTAGAATAGGAGCCTATGTAACTCTGTCTCTCAAAGTTTCAAATGCAGATATACACTCCTCACTCATCTCAAAAATCATGTCTTTTATGAGGAGTTTCATGAGTGGTCAGGCAATCTTCGAAAAATCAAGTATGAATCTTCTATAAACTCTAACATGCCCGAGAAATGATCTAACGTCCTTGATCGAGTCAGAAATTAGAAGATTTGAGATCTGATTGATCTTGTCTCGATATACTTGGATACCTTGCTCGTATATGAGATGGCCAAGTACAATGTCCTCTAGAACCATAAAATAGCTCTTCTCCCAGCTGAGGACAAGATTCACTTCAATGCAACGTTTTAAGATCTTCGACAAATTTTCTAAACAAATACCAAATGTCTCCCCAAAGACTAAAAAATCATCCATGAATATCTCTATATATTCACCCATCATCTTGGAAAAGATGGCTATGCACCTCTGAAAAGTTGCGGGTGAGTTACAAAGCCCAAATGGCATCCTTCGGAAAGTAAAGGTTCTGAAGGGCAAGTGAATGTCATTTTCTCTTGATCTTTGGGGTGGATCGCAACATGATTGTATCCGGAGTAACCATTAAGAAAGCAGAAGAACTGATTACTAGCAAGTTTCTCAAGGATTTGATCAATGAATGGTAGAGGAAAGTGGCCCTTCTTTGTAACCGTGTTGAGTCTACGATAGTCGATGCAAACCCACCACGAATTTGCTGTTTGTGTGGGAATGGTTTCTCCATATTCGATTTTTATTATAGTGAGTCCTACTTTTTTAGGTACCACTTAAATTGGACTCACCTAAGATCTATCAGATATATGATAGATAATGTCAGCATCTAGCCACTTAATGATTTCTTTCTTTACGACTTCCTTAAGATTCATATTTAGTCGCTGCTATGCTTCACGGGAAGGTCATGCCCCATCTTCAATATAGATGCGATGAGTACAATAATTGGGGCTAATCCTAGTGAGATTGTGTTAAGTCCACCCAATTGCCTTCTTATGATCTCGCAAAACTACGATCAATTTTGATTCTTGAGATTCAGAAAGATGTGAATTAATGATTACAGGAAAGGTTTGATCAAATTTGAGATAGACATATTTAAGTGTATCAGACAATGGTTTAAGTTCAATCTTTGGAGTAGGATCAACAGTAGCGTCTGGGATGGGATTTTCTACTGCAAAGAGGGATAAAGATGAGTCGTGTGATTCAACCTCTGGATCGTGTAGGGATTCTAATAGTGGAATTTCATCCTGAGGGTAGATGATATCAAAAGAAAGGTCTTCTAATTCTAAATAACTAAGCTCATCTTCAAGAATAGAAATAGATTTCATCTCCTTATTCTAATTGCAATTCAATCCTCGTGAAGCTCTAAATATGTCAAGTTTAAGTGTCTTCTCCCCAAACTTTAATTCCATCTTTCCTGTTTCAAAATCTATGTTGGCCTTAGTAGTGGCCAAAAATGGTCTCCTTAAGATAATTGGGGTATCTCTAATGCGTTCGGATACTTCCATATCAAGTGCAATAAAATCCATTGGAAATTAGAAGTCTTGAACTCTAGCTATGATGCCCTCTAAAATTCCTTTTGGTGACTTAATAGATCTATCTACTAATTGTAAAGTCATATTGGTAGGCTTAAGGTTTTCTATCTCAAAGTGTTCTACCAAGGAGGATGGAATAAGGTTAATAGATGCTCCTAAATCAAGGAGGGCTCTATCAGAGCACTGATCCCCAATTACATAGGAAATAAGTGGAGATCCTGGATCTTTCTTTTTCAAAGGAAGCGTACTCGAAATAATTGAGCTCACATGCTCAGAGAGTACCATTGTGCTTCCTTTCTTCGGCTTACTCTTAGGAGTACATAATTCCCTGAGAAATCTCGCAAAAGTCAAAATGTACTTGATAGCATCTAGGAGTGAAATGTTAATGTGAACATGTTCAAAAATCTTAATCAAATCCTCATCTAATGTAACAGGTTGCTTTTATTTCCT
The DNA here is from genome assembly GCA_037157565.1 of Thalassia testudinum. NCBI lineage: Eukaryota > Viridiplantae > Streptophyta > Magnoliopsida > Alismatales > Hydrocharitaceae > Thalassia > Thalassia testudinum. The sequence goes on from JAZHRO010000030.1 coordinate 45,725,586, forward strand.
AGATTTCTTCTGGGAATGAGACTTGGATATCTTGATCAAGGATATTAGCGGGAATAGCGGGATCAGGTGAATCACCTCTTACAGGTGTAGAAACAAGAGCTATTCTAGATGTATTAGGGTCTTGGGATTGTAAACGTGGATCTACGGGATCCCTAGTGGAAGTCCCAAGGTGGGTTGTAACAGAATTAATACCCGCATGTGAAGAGGAAGCAGGAGAAGATATAGATGCTTCATTTTGGAAAGATGGATTCGGTAGCAAAGCTTGATTCGAAAATGATTACTATTGATTCGGATACTCATATTCAGGAGGTGTAGAGGGTGGGTTTTGATTCTGATTAAGGGGAACTTGATTCCCAAAGTGAGCTTGACCCTAAGTCGGATGTTGACCTCCTGGGTTATACCTATGTTTTTGGATATTTCTAGGGTTTGGAACTAGCTAGGATGGAAGGGGCCATAGCTTTTGAGAGTCAGCTAACTGCATGATTTGGCCCCTAAGGTCAGCCAATTTTGCCGAACATTGCCGTTGGACTTTAGTGAGAGCCTCAGCATTCTGTCGTTGGCTCTCAGTCATAGCTCGCAAAATCTGATTAAGCTGCGTATCTCTATTTGGCCCTGAGTAGTTCTGAGTACTTGCGTGAAGGGGCCTCGCGTTTGGTTGCTGAAATGGTAATGTAGGCAGGTTTGTCGGGTCTGATTTGGATATTGTGGTCTTTGGTTTTGATCAGACAAAGAGAAGTTGCGGTGGTTTCACCATCCAGGATTGTAGGTATTTGAATATGGTTTGATCTTATAGTGTATCCCTGAATGGTGTGCAAATCATAAGGATATGGTGTGTTTTCTGCAAAAGAAGGAAGTGGGGAAAGAGGTGGGAATGATGAGACAAATGTTCCTCCTTAGGTTGGTTAATGAGTAGGAAGAAAACCTAAGGAAAAAAGATCTCTAGAATCCAAATTATTCACAAATTCCCTTCCCGCAAGAATTTGCAAAACAAGGAAACACGCAGGATTCTGCCGGGCGAGAAGAGTTGTAAGAGTCTTCATCGTGTTTTGGACCTCGTCGAGATGCTTCACTACGATATCGACTTGTCCAGTTTCTTAGCTATAATCTCTAAATCCCTTGAACTAGACTGATTCGTGATTTTGTGAATGCCCTTTTGATGCGGATTTTGATGTGTGTGTGGATTTCCCCGCATGAATTGCAACATAGATGTGTTGTTGATTGTGTTTTCCGCCATCCCTCAAACAATTCTGAGGCAGATTCTTCGTGGCGATTCAAAAAATTTTCTCCACAAGAGGTATCGAGAAAATTGTGAATGCTCTCTTGCAATCCATAATAAAAGATGTGCATTAGTTACCAACGAGGGATGTTGTGATGTGGGCATTTCCTTTGTAATTCATGAAAGTGCTCCCACGCTTCATGAATTGGTTCTCCTTGGTTCTGAGTAAATGTGGTGATAGCTCGCCTAAGGACATTAGTGCAACCTATAGGAAAGAATTTCTTTACGAAAGCCGATTCGAGTTCAATGTAAGTTCAGATAGGTCATACGATCGTGCAGTACCAATAGGTGACTTTATCTTTTAAGCTAAAGGGGAACATTTTCATAAGTAGGATTTCTCGATTTTGATTTCGAGGTCCAAGGGTTTGAGATAGATTTTTAAGATCCTCAATATGTTGAAATGGATCCTCGGATGCGTAACCATGGAAGTGTGAGATTAGACCTATAATGTTTGGCTTTAATTCTGGATCATTTTCCCTAACGGGAATCCTAACACTAGGCTCTTCTTGGGCATTGGATGGATTGTAGTAGTCACGAAGTAGAGGCCTCTGTAAAGGACGAGGTGGAGGAAAATCAAGTGGATCAGGACTCACCTCAGGTCGAGGAGGAGGACGAGCCTGTAGGTTTTGAAGAGCAGTCGTCAACATATTGATTTGACGGTTCTGCTCGAGCATTTGCATATTCTGGTTCAGGAGTGCCTCATGGATATCAAAAGGCGGCATCTCCCCCTAATCAGAAGAAGAAGGGATCTCAGGATTCTGATTCTATGGTTGATCCATATAAACAAATGCAGAAAATGCAGAGAAAGCAGACGAGAAAATTGGTTGCCTCAGTGCAACTAGCCTGGGTATATCTGTCAAAGGAGATACGAGAGGCGGTTTCAGAGATCGCCTCCTGTGCATAAACTGCAAAAATGTGCAAAGGAACACTCACACCATTGCGTGAAACAACGGCAAGCAAAACCCGTATACAACGCGAAAAGTGGGTTTTCTTCTTTTCAACGAAAAAGAAGATCGTAGAATACGTGTAAATTGTACAGTGACACAAACAAGTAGTATATCAATCCAAATACGCGTCCTATATGTGTTTATGAATGTGCATATCCTAAAGCTCAAAGGTTTAAGGTTTAGGATCGAGACCGTTCACCACTGGCTCTCCGGGGCTTTAGTAGTAAGATAGACTTGTTGATCTTCAACCAAAGTTCTAAGAGGTGCAAATAGGAGAGGTAGAAGTATAAGACTCGTGTGATTCCAGTGATCGCACTGTGTGCGCGATAGCATGCAATAGACGTAAGCGATAAAAATCAGCATGCAATCTGCAAATAGAATATATGTCACCAGCTTTATGAAACCTCTTTTTAGTTAATTGCTTTTCAAATGATAGAAAGAAATAACAAATGACTGTAGTGTCCGGTTGGCTTGTTTACGTTTATTATACTTTAAGTTACAGTCGTTATATTATGTAATAAGACAGCTACCAGATTACTATTACAAAATTTTTTTTTTACTTGGAACAAGGTTTTCCCAAGGTTGAATTCAGGGAGCAACTATGCTTCTAGAAGTCTAATTAAGTTCTCTATTATGTTACAAAAATAAGAGAGAGAGAGAGAGAGTTCTCTTGGCTTCTTCTTCTTCTCTCTTCCTTTTCTTTCTATCCTTTTTCTTCCAGCTAATCTTCTTCTCTTCTTTTTCCTGCAGAGTCTTCCTTTCTTCTTTCTTTTCTTTTCTTCTTCTGTGGCTGTGGTAATCTTTTTCTTCTTCTCTGACTTCTTCTTCTTCTTCAGCCTTCTTCTTTCTGCTTCTTTTCTTCTGTTCTTCTCTTTCTTTCCTTACTTGCGATTGTGTCTTCTTTCTCTTTTCTTCTTCTTTTTCTTCTCTACTTCTTTCTTTTCTTCCCTTACAACTCCTCTTCTTTTCTCTTCTTTCTGTTCTGGCCGCTGCCCTTCCGTTGTCAGATGCAGTGGTCAGATGCAGTGGTCAGACGACTTAACTGTAGGTTTGCTACAGTGCCTTCCTTCTCTTCTTCTTTTGTTTCTCTCCGCTTCTTCTTCTTTAGCTGCCCTGAGCGGCTAAGGCTTCGGCCTCTCCCCTTCTTCTTCTTCTGTTCTTGCACGCTTACACAAGGGTTAGAGCAAAACCTACCCATACCCTTCCCCGCCTCTCTCTCTTTCTCAGATTTCTCTCTTAGGACCGCTCTCCCAGAGCCGAGTAATCGGGTGAGGGTATCGCGCCCGGGACCAGGCCCACCGGCGTGCGGTGGTGGGCGAGGAGTGCGCGATTTGGGTAATCGGATCCTGCCCAGACCCGCGGGGTGTGAGCGCGGGCGAGGGCGAGCGAGCGCGTGGTGCGCAACGTGCGAGGGAGGGACCTGACCCCTATGCGTCGAAGGCGATTAGCCTTAGAAACTTTTTCAATTTAAATGCGGGCGTTTGGCCGTGCACTTCCGAGGTGGAACTAAAGTCCCACCTCCCAAATCGGCGCCTGCAGGCAAGCTACCTGCGGCCAATTGCAGCAGCCCGCAAGGTCTTCGCCCCAGCTGCAGACCTGGGTGCCTTCGTAGAGGCAACCCACGCGACCTGGGACGTGCACCTGGGCTGGAGAGCGCCTGCAGCTACAGCTCGTCGTCAATGGCAGCGAGGGGCGCGCACCTGAAATCACACAAACGACCTCTTGGCCCAGTCATAATACGGGGGAGGCTTCGCCGGAGTGCAGCGAAGACAGTGCGGGGGTCGGCGAGGCACGAGGGCGTGTGTGGAGGTAGCCCTAGGTCAGACTGTGGTCGGTGAGGTGGGTTTGTTCGGGGGGTGGTCGGGTGGCCTTCGGCAGTGAATGGAGATGGGGAATCGGTAGAGTGGAGTGTGAGGGAGCTTGTGCGGTGGTCGTCGAGGTGCGAGGGTGTCTGTGGACGTGAGATGGTCTCGCCGGAGGGGGTGATCGGAGGTAGAGAGGATGGTCTGGACAGTGGCGGTCGGGTGGTCGACAGGGCAGTTAAAAAGGGGGAAATGCAAAGGAAATGGAGAGGAAGCTATTTACCTATGTATTAGACGAAGTGGGAGGGCGGAGCAGCCGGCTCGTATCTGCCGGAGCTGGAGAAGAAGCCCTGGAGGAGGAGTGCGGCGACGAGGAAGCAGGAGGAGTTCACCGACGGCTACAGCCCGGCGCGGACGATCGAGCAAGGCAAACCCTATTGCAGGTAGGGCAGCAGAGCGACGAGGAGGAAGAGGAGGAAGCAGCTGGAAGCTTCGAGCCTTATGACGGAGGAGGAAGGGATGAAAGGGAGGGGGTTTCTCCGTCAAAGAAAAGCTTGCCGAATCCGGCAGGGAGTGCTGCTTCTTATAAAGGGGTTGGCGTAGAGGGAGGGGCGAGCTGGCGTTGTGTCAGCCTTGCCGGAGTAAGGCCAGAGATGATACCCATACCTTCCGCACGTTCGCACGGAAGGTATGGTGGTCGGCAGAGGGCATGGGCGAGGCCCTGCGACGGAGGACGTCGCAGGGAACCCTACTTCTACTTTGCAGGACGGTAACCCTGCTCTGGCGGCGCCATGCTCCGCGCAAGGTCGTCGGAGTATGGCGCTGCGCAGAAGTTGCAGGGAGGACGGTTCTGAAAAGAATGATGAAAAGTTGGGGGCCTAAATGCAAGTGTTTCAAAAGATAAGGGTCAAAAAGTAAATGAAGAGGACCAAATTGTAAAGTCGGTCAATGAGGTCTCTTCTTAGGCTCAAGTTTTTATACAAGACCAATTTGAACCTAAGGATTTTAATGGTGAATTTTAATTCTGGGTTGGACCATGTTTGACTGGCTAATTTACGTAAAAACCCAAATTAAGTTATTACTTGGGCATGGTTCTCTTTTTAGGTCAAAATAGGTTTCTAAGGCCAAATTGAAGGTTCTAAACCGTAGAGATTATTTTTCTATGATTTTTAGAGGGTTTAGTTGATTTTTATCCTACCTCGAACCTCGTGAATTGAAGTAGGTTTGTTTCAAGATTATAGAATGTCATTTAATTCGTGGAAGTTGCTACAACCCTTTTTAGATCAAATCATCCCACTTTCCTTCTTGTTAAGCTTGTTTGACCTGTGTTTGGACCCTTAATTACCCTGTTTGCAAACTGCATTGGTGAAATTGCAGTTTTGCCCCTTATGATTTGCTTTATTCTTAAGCTCAGAATTCTCTGAGTTAAGCCTTTCTTTGGGTTATGTAAGAGCTTTTTCTCACATATCTGGGTTAGATTGTGCTAGTTAGGGTTCATGATGAGGTTCTCATCATACCCTCATGCCTAGCTTTTGCTAGTCCCTTTGCAAAATTTTAAGGTTTCAACCCTTGTTCTAGACCATGAAGTTCTTAATGATTTCGGATAAGTGCTTTTTCATTTGAAACCTAGATTAGGTCAGAATGCCAACTATAGGCCTAAAAGGTACTCTAGTACCAACCAAGATCCAGATCTGTCTAACCTCAGCCTCAGTCCTTAACAAAGGTTTTTAAGGCCCACAAGAACTAACCTAAGGTTTATTGGACTTTGTGGTTAAAGCACCCGTGCTTGAGATAATTTTAGCCCTGCCTTAGTTCACAGTGCGTTTTGTAAGAAAGAGAGATAGAAGATTTATCTGTTTGGAGAGTTTTCTCTCTCGTTTTCTTTTTAATGCTAGCTTAGGATTGGCTTTCCGACATGGTCTGTATCAGATTCCTTGTCCCCATCATCAATCCTCAAGGGTTCCTAGTAGTCGATGCTTCGAGATAGCACTGCCCATGGTAACCCCCAAAACCTTGGCTATTGAGATTTCGAGATAATCCCATCCATGGTGTTCCGTGGCCGAATCTAAACCCTTGCAGTTGACATTTCGTGATAATGCCATCCATGGAATCTAAACCAGCAGAGTGCTTACATGTCCCCGGTAGGATATGTAAATATCCTAAGAGACAAGCACCGAGGAGATGATATTTTGTTACACATCTTCGAGAGGAATTTCCCACCTCTCCGCATTGGGAACTCGTCCAAATCAATTTGTGTTGATCGGCCGCTCCTAATCTAGGTGTCATTTTCAGAATTTTTGCGACGCTTCTGCGTGATTTTGATTTTTACGCTTACTGAACCAGGCTGTGTGTGAGGTTAGGGTGCTTAGGTTACTGAGTCCCGTAAACCAAAAGTTAGTTAACGAGACCAAATACTCCCTAAGTCTTGGACCTAATACTTAAGCTTTTCATTTTTCTCAACCTTTTGAGGAATGTCTAGATCTTAATGGGTACTAAGAGTCTATCCAAGAATGCCTAAAGTTCGCGTTCTTTCCAATCTCACTGTGCACTTTCTATTTCTTTTCCTGAATGAGGTCCAGAACTTAGGTTAATTCCTTAATTTCTTGCTAATGACTATCACTTTTCTTTCATTTTGTCCTCCTTTTCATTTTGTTTCTTTTTTTTCTCCTCCTCCTTTGTAGAGTCCTCAAAATTTTCTTTCCTCCTCTCATTTTATTATTCTTTTTCAATTTTTTTTTTAATTTTTATGGTGTTTTTGGCATATGTGAATTTTTTTGTTTAAAACCTTTTCTTATAAGATTTGCACTTTCATACCCCCCAATGCCTAAGATTTGCAATGTCCTCATTGTAACCTAGGGGTTTTTATTCAACTTAGTTCACACATTAGGACAGATGTTTTGATGAGTGAATGGGTCGGGTTGACTGTTGCGGACGATTTCTAATCTCAGATGCAAGCATTTGAGGTGGAGTCGGTTGTCCTAAAGGGTGAACCTTAAGTACACAAAGATGTTAGAAAAGGTTTTAGGTTTTCAAGGAGAATGACGGGCTGCCTCCCGTTGAGTGCTGATTTTTACGCTATCGGCTGGGCGCAATATGCTCAGGGAAAATGGGGGATAAATGATGATTCAGCCAAATCAGTAGAGATTACATCAATGAACGGTTTGAGTCTCTAACCGTTCACGGTGAAAGGTTCGAAATCATGGCTGAGTGGACTGATCTCGACAGCTCCATTTCCAAAAACCTGTCTGACCAAGTATGGTCCGACCCACTTGGATCGCAGCTTCCCAGGGAAATGTTTGAGTCGGGCATCGAAGAGTAGGACCATCTGACCAGGATGAAAGATCTTTCTAGAGATGTGCTTGTCATGGAAGGCTTTAACCCGCTCCTTGTAGATTCGCGAGTTCTCATACGCATCATGACGTAGTTCATCGATCTCGCTGATTTGAAGCTTTCTGTGGGTTCCAACCTTAGAAAGATCTAGATTACAATTCTGTACTGCCCAATAGGCTTTGTGCTCCAGTTCGACGGGATGGGGACATGCCTTCCCGTACACCAGTCTGAAGGGAGACATGCCTAATTGGGTTTTGTGGGCGGTCCTATAGGCCCACAAGGCTTCCGGAAGTCGGGACGACCAGTCCTTCCTGTCGGGCCGAACAGTGACCTACAGGATTTTCTTGATCTTCCAATTTGACAACTCAGCTAGACCATTAGTCTGGGGGTGATAAGGAGTAGAGATTCGGTGAGACACCCCGTATTTGGTCATCAGTGACCTGAATTGAGCATTTGTGAAATGGGTCCCCCCGTCTGAGATGATAGCACGAGGAATCTCGAATCGTGAGAAGATATTATGATGAATGAATTTGAGAACGATTTTGTGTTCACAGGTTCGGGTTGGTATGGCTTCGATCCATTCGGACACGTAGTCCACAGCCAGCAGAATGTATTCGAAACCATCCGAAACAGGAAAGGGGCCCATAAAATCAATCCCCCAAACATTAAAGATTTCGCATACGAGAATCGGCTGCAAAGGCATCATGTTGCGATGGCTCATGTTGCCCACAGTTTGGCAACGACTGCATGCCTTGCAGTGATTGTATGCATCCTTGAACAGAGTGGGCCAATAAAAGCCACACTCGAGGATTTTCGATGAGATTTTGTGCCTAGAGAAATGGCCACCGCATGCCTGGTCATGGCAGAAGGAAAGAATATCATTGACTTCATCTTCCGGGACACATCTCCGGATGATTTGGTCAGCACCTATGCGGAAGAGGTACGGATCTTCCCAAATGTAATACTTGGCATCAGAGCGCAACTTGTCTTTCTTGGCCTTCGTCCAATCAGACGGGATTTGATGAGATGCCAAGTAGTTTACTATATCAGCAAACCATGGAAGTTTAGTACCAATAGTCAACAGGTGCTCATTAGGGAAATGCTCCGTGATGGGTCCGGAAGGGTTGATGATCTCAGAAGAAAGGCGGGACAAATGGTCAGCTACCACATTTTGTCTCCCCGCCTTGTCACAAATCTCGAGATCGAATTCTTGCAACAGCAAGATCCATCAGATTAGTCGGGGCTTCGCGTCCTTCTTGGCAAGGAGATGCCTTGTAGCTGTGTGATCTGAGTAGATGATGACGTGGGAACCCAGGAGATAAGATCGAAATTTTTCAAGGGCAAATACTACTGCTAGCAGCTCTTTCTCTGTAACTGTATAGTTACACTGAGCCTCGTCAGGTGTCTTGCTAGCGTAATAGATGACCACAGGTTTCTCGTCAACTTTCTGCCCCAGAACTGCTCCTACAGCGAAATCAGACGCATCGCACATGATCTCAAAGGGTTGAGACCAATCAGGGGATTGTAGGATCGGGGCCTGGGTGACTCTGTAACGGAGGTTCTCAAAGGCTTGAGTGCATTCCTTGGAGATTTCAAAGGGTACATCTTTAGAGAGAAGAGTCGTTAGGGGGCATGCGATTTTAGACAAATCAGGAATGAAACGACGGTAAAAACCGACGTGCCCTAGAAAAGAACGGATGTCCTTGATCGAGCTAGGCATAGGAAGGAGAGAGATTAGATCAACCTTGGCTCGATCCACTTGGATGCCCTTCTCAGAAATCAGATGTCCTAGGACGATCCCTTCAGGCACCATAAAATGGCTCTTTTCCCAGGAAAGAACCAAATTAACATCGATGCAACGCCTGAGTATATGAACCAAGTTTTGGAGGCAATCATCAAATGATGCCCCGAAAACTGAAAGGTCATCCATGAAGACTTCCAGATAATCACCTACCATATCAGAGAATATGGCAAGCATGCACCATTGAAAAGTCGCAGGTGCATTGCAGAGACTGAACGGCATCCTTCGGAATGCATATGTTCCGAAGGGGCAGGTGAATGTGGTCTTCTCTTGGTCTTCAGGATGAATAGCTACTTTGTTATAACCGGAGTACTCGTCAAGAAAGTAGAAGAATTGATTTCCCGCTAATTTCTTGAGAATATGATCAATGAAAGGTAGTGGGAAATGACCCTTCTTCATGGAGGAATTGAGTCATCGGTAATCTATGCAGACTCTCCATGAGTTGGCTAATCGGGTAGGTATGACTTCTCCGATTTCAGTTGTAATGGTGGTGAGCCCTGCCTTTTTAGGCACAACCTGGATGAGGCTCACTCAACGACTGTTGGAGATTGGGTAGATGATCCCTGCATCTAACCACCTGATGATCTCCTTTTTCACGACCTCTTACAGATTGGGGTTTAAGCGTCTCTGCATTTCACGGGAAGGTCGTGCGCCCTCTTCTGAATAAATATGGTGTGTGCAATAAGAGGGACTTATTCCAGTCAAATCGTCGAGAGTCCATCCAATGGCTCTACGATGTTGCTGGAGAATAGCAATCAGACGGGATTCCTGTTCGGGAGTAAGCTTGGAATTTATAATCACAGGAAGGGTTTGATTAGAACCCAGAAAGATGTATTTCAAATGGTCGGGAAGGGGTTTCAGTTTAAGGACAGGGTTATCAGCAGCAGCGGGTGGTTCAGGGTAGATGTGAGGTTCAAGGGTAGGAGTTATGGGTCTGTCTAAATCTAGATTTGACTCCTCTAATTGCGGTTCAAGATCTTTCTGTGGTTGATAAGGTATGATCAGGTCATTCTCAAAATGCGTTTCATCAACCAAAGCCCTGATATCACAAATCTGTTCGATGATACCGCAATTGATTCCTTGTTGGGCCTTAAATATATCAATTTTTAGGGTTTGATTTTCAAATTTGAGCTCTATTTAGCCCTCTTTATAGCTGATGTTGGCTCTAGCAGTAGCCAGGAAAGGTCTCCCTAGAATGATCGGTGTATCCTTAGCGTTCTCAGGTGCGTCCATGTCCAAGACTATAAAGTCTACAGGAAAATAGAAATCCCGCACCCTTACAATAACATCCTCGAGAATCCCTTTAGGTGACTTTATAAATCGATCTGCTAATTGTAGTGTCACCTCAGTTGGTTTTAGGTCAGATTCTTTTAGGTGTTTAAGTAAGGATGTGGGTATCAGATTTATGCAAGCACCCAAGTCTAGCAATGCTCTGTCGAATTGGGCATTACCTATTTTGCAGGAAATCAGGGGAGTACTAGGATCTTTTGCCTTAGGAGGGAGCCTACTTAGGATTACAAAGCTGGCTTGCTCTGATAGTACAATTGGACTCCCACTCTTGGTTCGCGGCTTACGCTGAGGTGTACATACATTCTTTAAGAATCGTGCGTAAGCCGGTACGTGGAGAATTGCATCCATCAAGGGGATGTTTATTTGGACCTGCTCAAAGAGCTTGACCAGGTCCTCCTCAGGTGCCACAAGCTTGGTTGTCTTCTTTCCCTTGGTCAAGGCCTCGGGAAATGGAACCTTGGTTGGTTCTTCTAGGATAGGTCCAGGTCTTTGATCTGGGACAGGGGTAGGGACATCCTGGATTACTGTCCTAGGGTTGGGATTACTACCACGCTTGGAGTGGTTTGGATAGGGTGGATCTTGGGTTTCCTTACCACTACGGGTCGTTACAGAATTTAATCCTGCCTGGTTTTGGTTAGGGTTGGATAGGATGGGTTGCTGCTGATAGCCCGCATAGGAAGTGGAAGCCTCCATCCCGTCGGGTGAAGGAATAGAGGGGGCCTGATAAATCATGTATGTTTGGCCCGGGTTTGGGTTCATAACGCGCCACTGGGTTGGCACGTTATTCGGGTTAGGAAGAGGTTGAGAAGGAAGTGTGCCTGGTTGGCGAGAATTTGCCAACTGGACCAGTTGATTTCGAACCTCTGTAAGTTTGTCCTTGTGTTGTTTCTGAATAGCCGCATTCGTTCTTTAAATGTCAGCCAGAGTCTGAAGGATGAGGGACATTTGGTCCTGGTTTGGCCCTGATGAATAAGTAGGGTTGGGCTGAGGCTGAGGCGGCTGGTAAGGACGAGGTGGTTGTGGACGGGGCTGAAAGGGTGGTCTTTGGGAGTTTCTCGCCCATTGGAAGTTAGGATGGTTGCGCCATCCAGGATTGTAGGTGTTGGAGAATGGATCATTCTGGATGGCGTTGAGGTCCTCGCAGGTCTGAGGAACCTCCAACGAATCAGAGAATGGGGGAATGGAATTCCCCTGGTTGGTATAGAAAGGATCGGAGGATGACCCTCCGATCCGAGAATCAGATGGGGGTGGATATGGATTCAACCCAGGAGAAGGTCGGTGGAGAATGTTTTGCACAGTCTCCCGTGTGGAAGGAGGCTGCGCAAAGGAATTATGCGCAGGGGTAGCTCGCTACAAGTGCTGAGTCAGCTCGTTCACCTTCTTCTCGATGATAGAGACCTTGTCCAATCGACTAGCCATCAGTTCCAGGTCGACTGATGCGGACAGGCCCTGTGTCTCATGTGCTCCCCTAAGGTTCGTCGATGCGCGGGTATTCGTCTTGTCGAATATTCCCATGGAGTCATTATTGATGGAGTTCTCGCACATGTTTTCGAGAATCTCCCACACGGTGTCCTTGTGTTGACCCATGATATTCCCTCCGCAAGTTGCATTGACGAAAAGCCTGATATCCTCACGGAGTCCTTGGTAAAAAGATTGGACTTGTTCCCATTTAGGAACTCTGTGATGGGGGCACTTTCTCATGAGATCCTGAAAGCGATCCCATGCCTCATGGAGAGGTTCTCCCGTTTGCTGAGTGAAGTGGGTAATCTGATGGCGCAAGGCATTGGTCCAACCAACGGGGAAGAACTTCTTCAAGAATTCGGACTGGAGTTCTTCCCAATTGTTGATCGGCCGGGTCTGTGTTTGGTACCAATGAGCGGCCTTGTCCATAAGGGAGAAGGAGAACATCTTCATGAGGAGAATGTCCCGATTTTAGGCATCTGACCCAAAAGTCTGGGCCAGATGCTTTAGTTGTTTGATGTGTTGGAAGGGACATTCAGAATTAAGCCCATGGAATTTGGGTATGGCATGAATCATATTGGGCTTTAACTCAGAATCAGGTCCTCCAGTCGGGATTCTGACTCGAGGCTTAATAGCCACCGCAGTAGGATTATAATGGTCCCGCATCATGTGACGCTGCGGTGGGTGCACAAAGTTCTGGAAGAGGTCATTGAGTCGCTGAAGCTGGTGCTCCAGATTGTTCTCTTCCTCAACTGGCTGAGCCATTGTGGAAGAAGAAGGTGAGTTGGGTTTGGAGTCGGAGGAGAGGTCGATGTGAGGTGTTGTTTTCTCAAACAAGGGTACTGAGGCTTGGCCTCGAGGAGAGTGGAGTTCTAAAAGAGGTTTCAAGGACCTCCTATCAAACATACACTATTGGAAGAGATGAGTTTACCAGGTGCTGGACCCAATCGAGACACCCAAAATGTTGGGTGACCATAGAGGTGCGGGGCAGATGGACCCCTTGATCAGAAGATCGACCATCTGAGAATTACCTGGGCAGCCAGAGAGGGTGAGTCCTGCGAAGACCCCTACATGGTAGAGCGTCCCCACGGGTTACCGGGTTTCCCCTACCCGACCTCTCTTGTCACTGAGATTCCAGGTAGACCAGAATGGGGATCTTGACCTCTTAAGTCTACCACTTTTAATTTAAGATCAAGTTGCTTAGGTTTTCACTTGAACTTTTAGCTTTTTAAGTGCGAAGAGTGACCTAAATTGAAGGTTGGTTGACCCAAGGTGTCAACTTCACCTATTGATTCCTTTGAGAACTTATTAGGTCTTGTCTTTTAGGGTTCAAGTGTTTTTAGAGAGCCAATTGCTTAGGGTTTTTCTGAATAGGTATTTTCAATCAACGGCTTAGGCACACTTCTTTTGGGATTTCTCAATTCTTGATTAAGGAGTGTGTCTCTAAAACCCTAGTGTTAATTCCTATGTTGGCTCTACTTGGTCCAGTTAACTCCTTGTTGGGTAATTAGGGCTCAGGCAAGAAAGTGTTAGCCCTTGAATACCCTTAATAGTGTGTGCAGGAATAGTGGTTTGAAAATATGTAGCTGTTACTAGGTATGAAAGACAGGTTATACCTATATTGTTTATTCTTTTCTTTTTCTTCCTCTTTAGAATTTAGGGGTTAATAGTAAGAGGATAGAAAATTACCTGTCCTCGGAATGGTTGTTGTGCGGCTGCTTGTTGTTCTCTTGATTTCCTGTGCCTGCACACAATAGAGAAGAGATTAGTAGAAACTCAAAAATAGAGAATTTATGGCTTCTAGAATAGCCGTTGCTCCCCGGCAACGGCGCCAAGAATAGTGTCCGGTTGGCTTGTTTACGTTTATTATACTTTAAGTTACAGTCGTTATAGTATGTAATAAGACAGCTACCAGATTACTATTACAAATTTTTTTTTTACTTGGAACAAGGTTTTCCCGAGGTCGAACTCAGGAAGCAACTATGCTTCTAAAGTCTAATTAAATTCTCTATTATGTTACAAAAATAAGAGAGAGAGAGAGAGAGTGCTCTTGGCTTCTTCTCTCTTCCTTTTCTTTCTATCCTTTTTCTTCCAGCTAATCTTCTTCTCTTCTTTTTCCTACAGAGTCTTCCTTTCTTCTTTCTTTTCTTTTCTTCTTCTGTGGCTGTGGTAATCTTTTTCTTCTTCTCTGACTTCTTCTTCTTCAGCCTTCTTCTTTCTGCTTCTTTTCTTTTGTTCTTCTCTTTCTTTCCTTGCTTGCGGATGTGTCTTCTTTCTTCCTTCTCTTTTCTTCTTCTTTTTCTTCTCTGCTTCCTTCTTTCTTTTCTTCCCCTACAGCTCCTCTTCTTTTCTCTTCTTTCTGTTCTGGCTGCTGCCCTTCCGTCGTCTGATGCAGTGGTCAGATGACTTAACTGTAGGTTTGCTACAATGCCTTCCTTCTCTTCTTCTTCTGTTTCTCTCCTTCGCATCTTCTTCTTCAGCTGCCCTGAGCGGCTAAGGCTTCGGCTGCTCCCCTTCTTCCTCTTCTGTTCCTGCACGCTCACACAAGGGTTAGAGAAAAACCTACCCCTACCCTTCCCCGCATCTCTCTCTTTCTCAGATTTCTCTCTTAGGACCGCTCTCCCAGAGCTGGGTAATCGGGTGCGGGGATCGTGCCTGGGACCAGGCCCACCGGCGTGCGATGGTGGGCGAGGAGTGTGCGGTTTGGGTAATCGGATCCTGCCCAAACCCGCGGGGTGTGAGCGCGGGCGAGGACGAGTGAGCGCGTGGCGCGCAACGTGTGGGGGAGGGACCTGACCCCTGTGTGTCGAAGGCGATTAGCCTTAGACACTTTTTCAATTTAAGTGCGGGCATTTGGCCGTGCACTTCCGAGGTGGGACTAAAGTCCCACCTCCCAAATCGACACCTGCAGGCAAGCTACCTGCGGCCAATTGCAGCAGCCTGCGAGGTTTTCGCCCCAGCTTCAGACCTGGGTGCCTTCGCAGAGGCAACCTGCGTAACCTGGGACGTGCACCTGTGTTGGAGAGCGCCTGCAGTTGCAGCTCGTCGTCAATGGCAGCGAGGGGCGTGCACCTGAAATCACACAAACGGCCTCTTGGCCCAGTCATAATACGGGGGAGGCTTCGCCGGAGTGCGGCGAGGCACGAGGGCGTGTGTGGAGGTAGCCCTAGGTCATACTGTGGTCGGAGAGGTGGGCTTGTTTGGGGGGTGGTTGGGTGGCGTTTGGCAGTGAATGGAGATGGGGAATCGGTAGAGTGGAGTGTGAGGGAGCTTGTGCAGTGGTCGGAGAGGTGCGAGGGTGTCTGTGGACGTGAGATGGTCTCGCCGGAGGGGGTGATCGGAGGTGGAGAGGATGGTCTGGATAGTGGCGGTCAGTGGTCGACAGGGCAGTTAAAAAGGGGGAAATGCCGGTGGTCGAAGAGGAGGAAGTCGCCGGAAGCTTCGGGCCTTCTGACGGAGGAGGAAGGGATGAAAGGGAGGGGGTTTCTCTGTCAAGGAAAAGCTTGCCGAAGCCAGCAGGGTGTGCTGCTTCTTATAAAGGGGTTGGCGTAGAGGGAGGGGCGAGCTAGCGTCGTGTCAGCCTCGCCGGAGTAAGGCCAGAGATGATACCCATACCTTCTGCGCGTTCGCACGGAAGGTATGGTGGTCGGCAGAGGGCATGGGCGAGGCCCTGCGACGGAGGACGTCGCAGGGAACCCTGCTTCTGCTTTGCAGGACGGTAACCCTGCTCTGCGCGGCGCCATGCTCCGCGCAAGGTCGTCGGAGTATGGCGCTGCGCAGAAGTTGCAGGGAGGACGGTTCTGAAAAGAATGATGAAAAGTTGGGGGCCTAAATGCAAGTGTTTCAAAAGATAAGGGTCAAAAAGTAAATGAAGAGGACCAAATTGTAAAGTCGGTCAATGAGGTCTCTTCTTAGGCTCAAGTTTTTATACAAGACCAATTTGAACCTAAGGATTTTAATGGTGAATTTTAATTCTGGGTTGGACCATTTTTGACTGGCTAATTTACGTAAAAACTCAAATTAAGTTATTACTTGGGCATGGTTCTCTTTTTAGGTCAAAATAGGTTTCTAAGGCCAAATTGAAGGTTCTAAACCGTAGAGATTATTTTTCTATGATTTTTAGAGGGTTTAGTTGATTTTTATCGTGCATCGAACCTCGTGAATTGAAGTAGGGTTGTTTCAAGATTATAGAATGTCATTTAATTCGTGGAAAGTACTACAACTCTTTTTAGATCAGATCATCCCACTTTCCTTCTTGTTAAGCTTGTTTGACCTGTGTTTGGATCCTTAATTACCCTGTTTGCAAACTGCATTGGTGAAATTACAGTTTTACCCTTTATGATTTGCTTTATTCTTAAACTCAGAATTCTCTGAGTTAAGCCTTTGTTTGGGTTATGTAGGAACTTTTTCTCACATATCTGGGTTAGATTGTGCTGGTTAGGGTTCATGATGAGGTTCTCATCAGACTGCTTTTTAGATCTTTTCAAACAAATAGATGGTCTTGCTTTAAGTCCAGGGACAGGGGTCTACGTGATTTTTTTTTCCTTTCGCGTATTTTCCCGCTGATGCGAGAGCTAAAAAGTCCTGAGTCAAACGATAACTACTAGAAGGTATATGTACTCCTAGGAGTGTGTGCCTAGTGGTATGTTGTTACTAGTCAGAAAGTATGTATTTTTTGTATGTTTTATATTTTCTAACTGAATGCAACAAACAATCTAACTAAAGACTAGGGAAAAGAAATCTCACAATGGGTATGTATAGTGAATAAACAAAAAAAATGCAAAATAGAAAACCTACCTTCCTCCAGAGAATACTTGTGAAGATATCCCTGAAAGAAGATAAAAATAAACTAGTTAGAAATGAAATATGTACAAAACAAGTAATTAAAATGATAATGGCGAATATAATTACCATGTAACTTCCCCGGCAACGACGCTATTAAAATGATGTGTCGTTTTTCAACGCAGTTAATTAAGGTTATTAGACTTAATTAATTGCATAAAGAATGGACTTAGGATAACTTGAATTAATAAGCTATTGTCGTTAATTGTAGTATATGGTCAAGTTAATTTAACATTTTAGATTTAATTAATTAATTTATTAGTTAATTATGCATTGGAATAAAAATGGTGAATTAAATTAGATTTATAACTCCTAGTGAATGATCTGAACTAACCAGTTAAAAAAAAATAAAATTTAAAATGTTAGATTAACTTGACCCTATACTATAATCAATGACAACAACTTATTGATTCAAGTTAACTTAAGTCCATTCTTTATGCAATTAATTAAGTCTAATAACCTTAATTAACTGTGTTGAGAAAAGATGCATCATTTTAATGACCGTCTCTATAGGTAGCCGGGCTTACATGCTCTACACCAGGCTAAATGGTGTGTGACCTGTGGAAGTCCTTTGGCATGACTTATAGCCCCATAGTACATCTGGTAGCTCGTTCGCTCATCTCTCTTTGACCAAATCTAGTCAGCGATTTAGCGCTTGAGATGATGGTACGGTTGGTTACCTCCGCCTGTCCATTTGCTTAGGGATGACCCACGGATGTGAAACATAGGCGGATACCCAAGTTGTTACAAAATTCTTCAAACTTTTTGCAAGCGAATTGGGTGCCATTGTTTGCGACAATGTGTTGAGGCATCCCATACCGAGCTATGATGTTTTTCCGAACAAAGGAGACAAATATCCTCCTCCTGCTCAAAAGGAATTGCTAAAGCCAGGGTATTGTCTTGGCGGATCGAGAGGGTCCTAAAGTCCAACAGCTCTTCCCTGACCTTGTCGACATACAAGATTATGTTTAGATCCTTAGCATGATACTCACCATTAAATTGATTAGCGACCAACTAAAAATGTGTATACTTTCAGTGAGGAGAGGCCTCTTGATTTGTCCATCCAAATGTTGGCTAGCATCGCCTCATATTTCCCCTGATTATTGGATGCTAGGAAGACCACTTTAATGGTGCACTTATGAGTAACGCTGTTTGGGGTGGTCAAGGTTGTGTCGGCACCAGGCCTGGCTATCATCGACGAGCCATCAACATACAACTTCCAGGGAAGAGTGAGGGAGGCATCCGAGTCTTGGTGATGGGTTTTTGATCCTCACCGAGTTTGATTAGATTTTATTACTCGAATATTTCAAAAATTCTCCGAGGTCGAACTCAGGGAGCAAGCTTAATTTTAGAAGAATAAAAATTCATAATTTACAATAATGTACTGTTTTTAAAAAAAACTAGAGAGAAAGGAAATAAAATGTTTCTTCTCTTTTCTTCTCTCTTTCTTCTTTGTCCTTCTTTCTCTTCTTCTTTCAGTCTTCAGACGTTTGATTCCATGAATCAGATGCCTTAAATGGCGTTGCTACAGTGCGCTTCTTCTTCCTTCCTTTATCTACTGCTGCTCTTCTTCTCCTTGGCTTTTTCTTCTTCTCTTCTCTTCGGCTGCAGCTCCCTCCTTTGGCTTCAGCTCTTCCTCTTCTTCTCCTTTAGCTCCTACTCTTTCTTCTTTTTCTTCCTTTCCTTTCTTCTTCTTCTTCTTCAGCTTTTCCTACTTGGTCTTCTTGGCTTCTTCTTCTCTTTTGAGCTGCGTCTCCTTCTTCAGTTTGCTTCTCCTCTTCCTCTTCTTCTGCTTTAGCTCCTTGGTGCGGCCAAGTCCTCGGCCTCTTCTTCCTCTTCTCTTCTTCTACTGCTCTTCTTTTCTTTCGCGTTGTTCAAGGGGCGTTTCGTGCGGATTTAAAGCGTATTATGTTGTAGTATAACCGACAAAACGTTCGAACAAATACAAAGTTTTTATTACTCGAAGACCGGAGTATCCGAGGTCGAACACAGGGAGCAAATGGAACTTACCACTAAATCAAAATGTAATTGAACACTCTAGTTTACTCAAAATATCAATTCAGGTATGAATGTATGCGATTAAAAGGAGTTAGGGCAAAAAATATGAACTTGGACGTCTGATCTTGTGATCAGACGTCTTAAAAGCATTTCTCCTTTTCTTCTTGATTATTCTTCTTCTTCTTCTGCTGCAGTCTTTGCTTTTTCTTTTCTTCTTCTGATCTCTGCAAAGTTCTTCACTTGGCTTCTCTGTGCCTTCGCTTCTGGCTTGCTCTTTTCCTCCTTTGCCTGCGAAGACTTGTTTCTTTCTTCTTCTTCTGTCTTGCTTCTCCTTTCTTCTTCTGATCTCTGCAAAGTTCTTCACTTGGCTTCTCTGTGCCTTCGCTTCTGGCTTGCTCCTCCTTTCTTCTGCAACGGCCACGTCCTTCTCCTGCAATCAGCCTGCCTGCACAGGGGAACAAAACCTAACCCTTCTCCCTCTACCCGCGCGTCTCTCTCTCTCAAGCAATTCACTCTAACCGCTCTACCAGAGCCACAGTCTCAATCGGGTCGGATCGTACCCGGGACCAGGCGCACCTGTAGGTGTGTGATGCGCGAGGAGTGCGTAGGTCTAGGTCGGGTCGGATCCGCCAGGTCCGCGTGGTCAGGCCGCGGACGAGGCGGGTGGGGTCAGTGAGGGACCTCACCCCTGTGCTTTCGAGGCAGTAAACGTATATCACAAAAAAGCTTTATACCATACCTGTGCCTTGAGATTCCACGATGTGGGACTAAACGTTCCGCCCTTCCTTTGCGTGCGCCCGCAGACTCTCGTGTGCAATTGCCCACGCTGAAGGCCCTGCTGCTGATCCTTGCTGAACTCAGCCACCTCGCAACACTTGCGAGAGTCTGCTGCACCTGCCGCCTGGGAAGCCTGACGCCTGCTGCTGCTCCAAGCTTCCTGCTGCTTCGACTGTTAATGGCGGCCGGAGCGTTCACCTGAGCTTCCACAGAACGGCCTATTGGCCCAATTAGAATAGCTGAAAACCTTCGCCGTAGCACGGCGAAGGCGGTGGGTGATGCTGCAGGTTGCCGGTCGGCCTAGGCGTGCCCGCCTAGGTCAACCTGTGGCCGGAGATGGTGGGTTGTTCGGGGGGTGGTTATGGAGGTCTGGAGTGGCAGTTGTGGGGTGGAGCGAGTTCCTGGTGGTGAGGCGGAGCTCACGAGGTGGTTGGCGAGCCGTGTGGAGTGGCGGAGTGGTGTGGGCGGCTCGCCGGAGTTCGGTCGGTGATGTGGAAGATGAGGGTGGTCAGCGTCGGTCGAGGGGTAATCAGATGAGATAACAGGGGGAAAAGAGAGAGGATAGGATGGAGAGGAGTTCTAACCTAATTGTAAGGACGAAAGGGGACAGAAGGCGGACAGCAGTACTTGCTGTCGCCGGAGAAGATGACGCCCAGTGGGGGAGAACGGCGGCGACGACGGGGCTGAGGCGGCGTGCGCTGGTACTGCGCGACGCGGAGGGAGGTCAGGAAGCTAACTCTGCCACTGGTTTTGTGGCAGAGCGAAGAGGGAGGGGAGGGGGGCTCGCCGGAGCCTGCTGGGAGTTTGGCCGGGCAGGAGGAGAGGAATTGGGGGTGGAACCTCGGCCAAACCAAGCTCAGCCTCTTCGGCCGAAGTTGTGGGTTCTTATATAGGCGTTGGACTTGGTGTGCAGGTCGTGAAGGGCACGTAATTGCCTGAGGTTGGTCGCCGGAGATGGAAAGGAGTTAGGATACCCAAATCTCTCGTGCGTTCGCACGAGAGATTGGGTTCACACCAGGGATCGATATCGGTCTTAAATGGAAGGCAATTCTTCAGAGAATTCTCCTTCCATTTCTGGGAGGGAATCTCTGAGGGATTAGAGAGCAATCCCTCTCCGAACCTCGCCGGAGCTCGGTTCTGCCCTAGCAATGGCGGCAGGACCAGTTTGCAAAGGAGGCGAAGAACCTAGGGGGTTCTCTGCAACGGTATTCAAAAGATAGGGACCAATTTGTGATTTGGGTGTACTAAATTGCAAAGTAGGTCAAGATGACCTCTCCTTAGGTCCAAATTTTGGTATAAACCTAATTTGGACCTAAGGAAACCAATGGAGAAGTTAGATTTCAGGTTTGACCTCGTTTGACTGGATATTTTGCGTAAAAACCCAAATTAGGTTAATTGAAGAGCTAGGACCCTAATCTAGGTCAAACTAGGTTCCAAAGGCCAAATTAAGTGTTCTAAACCCTAGAGTATGGTTTTCCATGATTTGTAGAGGGTTTACTTGCTTTTTGTTCTGACCGGAACCTTGTTAATTTAAGCGGGTCTGTTTTAGGGTTACCAAGTGTCTTTTAGTTCTTAGATTACACATGAACCCATTTCTGATTGACTCAACCCACTTTTTATCTCATTTAGACCATTTGACCTATGTTTTGCCTCTGAGAAATCCCGTTTATCTACTGCAATGGTAAAATTACAGTTTTAACCTTTATTTCATGTTTTCTTCTCAGAGCACTTGTTTCTTCAGTTAGGCCTTCTTCTAGGTTATGTAGGAGCTTTTATCTTCTTTATTGGGTCAAAATGAGCTAGTTATGGCTCATGATGAGGCTCTCATCATACCCCCATGCCTAGCTTTTGCTAGTCCCTTAGCAAAATTTCAAAGTTTTAACTTCCGTTCTAGACCCCGAATGTTGTCAACAATGATAAGTGCTTCTCCTTTTCTTTTGTGATTAGGTGGGAATGCCGACAATAGGCCTAGAGGTACTCAAGTACCAACCAAAATCCGGACCTGTTCCGCTTTAGCCTCAGTCTTCTGCAAAGGTTTCTACGGCCCACAGAACCTAACCTAGGGTTTGTTGGACTCCGCGGTTAAAGCACCCGTGCTTGAGATATTTTTAGCCTAAGTTCAGTTTGCAGTGCGTTTTCTGTAAGAGAGAGATAGAAGATTTATTTCTTTGGAGAGCTTTTCTCTCTCTTTTCTTTTTTATTTCTAGCTTCGGATTAGCTTCTCAACACGGTCTGTATCGGATTCCTCGTCCCCATCATCAATCCTCAAAGGTCCCTGGCTTTCGAGATTTCGAGATAATCCCGCCCATGGCAACCCCCGGAACCCTGGCTTTCGAGATTTCGAGATAATCCCACCATGGCGTTCCGTGGCCGAATTCAGACCCTGGCGATCGACATTTCGTGATAATGCCACCCATGGTATCTGAACCAGCAGAGTGCTTACATGCCCCCAGTAGGATATTTAAATATCCTAAGAGACAAGCACCGAGGAGACGATATGTTGTTACGCATCTTCGAGGGGAATTTCCCGCCTCTCCGCGCTGGGAACTCGTCCAAATCAACTTGTGTTGATTGGCCGCTCCTAATCTAGGTGACTTTTTCAGAATATTAAACGCTCTTGCGTGTTTTGGATGTTTTATGCGCACTGAACCAGACTGTGTGTGAATTTGGGGTGCTTAGGTTACCGAATCCCGCAAACCGGAGGTCAGTTAACGAGGCTGAATACTTCCTAAGCCTTAGACCTAATACTCAAGCTTCGCATTTTCCTCAACCTCTTGAGGATTATCCAGATTTTAACGGATACGTGCATTTTTAAGCTAAAAATCTAGCCCAAGAGGCCTAAGACCAGCGTTCCCGCTAATCTCTTGTTATGTTTCCTTAGCACTTTTTCTTTTCTTTTTCTTGACTCGGTCTAGAACTTCAGTTAACCCCTTAATCTTTTACTAATGACTTTTTCTTTTTCTTTTCCTTTTGTGCTCCTTTCTTCATTTTTGCTCTTTTTCTCCTCCTTATGATTATATGGCTCACAACATTTCCTCCCTCCTATTTTTTTTGTTCTTTTTCGTAATTTTTCAATTTTTTGTGTTTTTGACATATGTGAATTTTTTGTGAGAATCCTTCTGATTTTTTTCTTGGTTTTGTATGTATGCACTTTATCACCCCCCCATGCCTAAGTTTTGCAATGTCCTCATTGTAAACAGAGGGTGGGAATTAGTGTTGAGGTCAGGGGCTTAGAACAGGATATATCGGGTGGGTGAATGGGTCGGGAATGAGTGATGCGAATGATTTTAAGCTCTGATACGTGTACCAGAGGTGGGATCAACTGTCTAAGGCTGAACTCAAGGTGCAATAGACGTGGAGTACAGACGGCTAATCAGACGGGTCTCTATTTTTGAGATGACGGGTTGCCTCCCGTTAAGCGCTAAATTTAATGCCTTCAGCCGAGCGAAAAATGGGGTGGAGAGGGAGTGGTCAAATCAATGGAGTTTTGGAAAACAAGCACCTTGATTAAGAGCCTGGTTGGTCCATCCAGGTACTTGTTCTGATCAGTGGGCTGATGATGCAGCCCAAACCCAATAAGTCTGGTGGGTTGATAGATGTAGATTAGCAGATGTGGGACCCACCAAATGCAGTGATGTTCTGATAGATATGGAAGTGAAAACTCAAGTTGGGGCTCAGTCGAATCAGCCTGGTGGGGGTAGGGTTCCGAAAAATAATCAATGTAAGATGTGGAATCCCTACAGGGACGGTCAAAGGATGGAGGCTCCTGATTTGTGGTCTGATCAGTGTCCGATACCCGGTATAGATACGGAGTTGAATCATCTACAATCGGCTCATTGAGAGGTGAATCAGAATAGAAATTGAGTCCGGTTGCGGGTCGAGGTGGGGAACGGGTTTTGATTGGTGCTGTATATGTGGAGCAGGTGGCTTCAAAGAAGATTGACATGTTATAATCAGGAGGTAGATTTTCTCCGATGTTATGGTCAGATTCGAGATCGTTGGAGAGTTTGCGAAAATCAAAGTTTGAATGAGATTCTAGATCATGAGTTCCACCATAGAATAAATCATATGTTGTATATTCAGCAGCCTGACTGGGATCTAGCCTAAATGTTAATTCTGAGCTTACAAAGGTGTCCCTATCTGGTAGAGGCTCAGGTTCAAGGTTAGTAGGGCAGAGCCAATCGAAACCCCGCTCGTCCAACTCCTCGGTTTCTGTATCGTAGATTGGCATGACTTCCGAAAACTCGATTAGTTCTTCTGAGGAGGTTGACGAGGGATATTCATCAAATCGAGGCCCAGAATCATATTCTTCATTAAGAGATTGATTTTCTTCATATGGGGCCTTGAAATCTTCAATATAGGTTTCAGATCTAGGTTCTAGGCTTAGGATGTGGGTGGAATTACTAGAATCTAGGTCTGAATAACCTTCGCGGGCCACCTTATCAAAATAAGGGACGGAATTTATACCCGCGAGAGGTTCAGTTCTACTCTCATACTTGCAGGAGTCTTGGGATTCTAAAATGGGTTCATCATGGTCTTTTCCTGCATTTGGAGCTTCCCAACCTTCTTCAATATCAGGTGCATTATACTCCATCTGGGTTTGGAATCCACAACCATTTTGTGCCCCAAACCCGAGATCAGATTTATCCTCGATGTTGTCCCAAGATAGTTCATCCTCTGTTGGCGGTATGTACGGGTATTTCTGATCAATCACTTGTTTTATTAATCTCATTATCTCTTCCCGTTTTTCAAGACTATCTTGGTGTTGCTTCCAAAGTCGAGGATTTGTCATACATTGAAGGTATTCACTATTATGCAATTTTTCTATCTCAATGTATGCAGTAATGAGCAAGTCACGGGTTGATCCTTTGTTGGCTTCTGCTAATAGTACTTGGGCACAAGTTATGACAAAGGTTGTGGTTGTTGGGACATCAACCTGAATGTTTCCTACTGTTGTTGAGGTTTCTTCATTTTCATAAAATCTCATGGCATCCTCAATCATTTTATCTCTCATGGATCTCCGATATTCAGGTTTCTCGACTGGTAGTCCTAGGTGGTTCGGCTGCATATTTGGATCAGGTGGTGGAATCACGATCAGAGTTTGACTCAAGATGTGTTATGAAGCGATCAGATCTGAATAACGAGTCCCACTGAAAATGAGTGTGTGTGCTCTACAGAGAAAAGATGCAGGACTGGAGATGTTCTTGACCCAATCAAGACACCCAAAAGATGTTTGGATGACTATGGAGGTTTGGGGCGGATGAACCCCTGGATCCGAAGATCGTCCACCTGAGAATTACCTGGGCAGCCAGAGAGGGAGAGTCCCGCAAAGACCCCTAAACGGTAGAGCGTCCCTACGGGTTACAGGGTTTCCCCCACCCGACCTCTCTTGTCACTGAGATTCCAGGTAAACCAGAATGGGGACCTTGACCTCTTAAGTCTATCACTTTTTATTTCAAAGGTGCTTTTACGGTTCTCACTTGAACTTTAGATGTTTTTGGTATTGTGACCTAATTTAGAGGTTGGTTGACCCAAGGGGTCAACTTCACCTGACCTGTCCTATAGATGGCAGAATGATTCTAAGCTCGGAGCCTAGAGATCACCCTGATTTGACTCCCAGGTTATTAGGTCAAAAGAAAATTTTAAGATTCAAGTGATTTTAGGGCTCAATTTTAGGGTTTGTTTTATTTAACTTTCTTCAATCAAGGGCTTGGGTAGCACACTGATGCGGGAGGGTTTATTTCCTTTTACACAGGCATGTGTGACTAGCGCTTCAAGACCCTAATGTGGAAACCCTAATTTGGTTCTATTTCCAATCCTCTTTTTCTTTTTCAAAAGTTCTCTTTGGACTTATAAACAAGAAGTGTGTGGTCCGCCGAGATTAAGCGTTTATTTTCAATTAGGCACAAGAATTTGTGGGATGGAAAAAAATCACTCCAACTTCAAGAATATTTGCAGAAATTTTCGCAAAATCAAGAAATGTTTTGCCTTAGAGATGGTGATTACTATATAAAGAAGGCAATTGATTCCTAACTTGATTTTCTTCCTTTTGTCTTTCAAAGATTAGGGGATGATTAAGGAAGAAAAGAAATTACCTGCCCTGGAGTGGTTGACTTGCGGGAGAGATTTTCTCATGAAGTACCTGCAAGATCACATCAAAGAAAAGTAGGGCAAGTTAGTGTTCAATATGATAAAAAGAATGTAGAGATTAGTGGTAAATTGTGCAGTGCTCCCCGGCAACGGCGCCAAAATGTTCAAGGGGCGTTTCGTGCGGATTTAAAGCGTATTATGTTGTAGTATAACCGACAAAACGTTCGAACAAATACAAAGTTTTTATTACTCGAAGACCGGAGTATCCGAGGTCGAACACAGGGAGCAAATGGAACTTACCACTAAATCAAAATGTAATTGAACACTCTAGTTTACTCAAAATATCAATTCAGGTATGAATGTATGCGATTAAAAGGAGTTAGGGCAAAAAATATGAACTTGGACGTCTGATCTTGTGATCAGACGTCTTAAAAGCATTTCTCCTTTTCTTCTTGATTATTCTTCTTCTTCTTCTGCTGCAGTCTTTGCTTTTTCTTTTCTTCTTCTGATCTCTGCAAAGTTCTTCACTTGGCTTCTCTGTGCCTTCGCTTCTGGCTTGCTCTTTTCCTCCTTTGCCTGCGAAGACTTGTTTCTTTCTTCTTCTTCTGTCTTGCTTCTCCTTTCTTCTTCTGATCTCTGCAAAGTTCTTCACTTGGCTTCTCTGTGCCTTCGCTTCTGGCTTGCTCCTCCTTTCTTCTGCAACGGCCACGTCCTTCTCCTGCAATCAGCCTGCCTGCACAGGGGAACAAAACCTAACCCTTCTCCCTCTACCCGCGCGTCTCTCTCTCTCAAGCAATTCACTCTAACCGCTCTACCAGAGCCACAGTCTCAATCGGGTCGGATCGTACCCGGGACCAGGCGCACCTGTAGGTGTGTGATGCGCGAGGAGTGCGTAGGTCTAGGTCGGGTCGGATCCGCCAGGTCCGCGTGGTCAGGCCGCGGACGAGGCGGGTGGGGTCAGTGAGGGACCTCACCCCTGTGCTTTCGAGGCAGTAAACGTATATCACAAAAAAGCTTTATACCATACCTGTGCCTTGAGATTCCACGATGTGGGACTAAACGTTCCGCCCTTCCTTTGCGTGCGCCCGCAGACTCTCGTGTGCAATTGCCCACGCTGAAGGCCCTGCTGCTGATCCTTGCTGAACTCAGCCACCTCGCAACACTTGCGAGAGTCTGCTGCACCTGCCGCCTGGGAAGCCTGACGCCTGCTGCTGCTCCAAGCTTCCTGCTGCTTCGACTGTTAATGGCGGCCGGAGCGTTCACCTGAGCTTCCACAGAACGGCCTATTGGCCCAATTAGAATAGCTGAAAACCTTCGCCGTAGCACGGCGAAGGCGGTGGGTGATGCTGCAGGTTGCCGGTCGGCCTAGGCGTGCCCGCCTAGGTCAACCTGTGGCCGGAGATGGTGGGTTGTTCGGGGGGTGGTTATGGAGGTCTGGAGTGGCAGTTGTGGGGTGGAGCGAGTTCCTGGTGGTGAGGCGGAGCTCACGAGGTGGTTGGCGAGCCGTGTGGAGTGGCGGAGTGGTGTGGGCGGCTCGCCGGAGTTCGGTCGGTGATGTGGAAGATGAGGGTGGTCAGCGTCGGTCGAGGGGTAATCAGATGAGATAACAGGGGGAAAAGAGAGAGGATAGGATGGAGAGGAGTTCTAACCTAATTGTAAGGACGAAAGGGGACAGAAGGCGGACAGCAGTACTTGCTGTCGCCGGAGAAGATGACGCCCAGTGGGGGAGAACGGCGGCGACGACGGGGCTGAGGCGGCGTGCGCTGGTACTGCGCGACGCGGAGGGAGGTCAGGAAGCTAACTCTGCCACTGGTTTTGTGGCAGAGCGAAGAGGGAGGGGAGGGGGGCTCGCCGGAGCCTGCTGGGAGTTTGGCCGGGCAGGAGGAGAGGAATTGGGGGTGGAACCTCGGCCAAACCAAGCTCAGCCTCTTCGGCCGGAGTTGTGGGTTCTTATATAGGCGTTGGACTTGGTGTGCAGGTCGTGAAGGGCACGTAATTGCCTGAGGTTGGTCGCCGGAGATGGAAAGGAGTTAGGATACCCAAATCTCTCGTGCGTTCGCACGAGAGATTGGGTTCACACCAGGGATCGATATCGGTCTTAAATGGAAGGCAATTCTTCAGAGAATTCTCCTTCCATTTCTGGGAGGGAATCTCTGAGGGATTAGAGAGCAATCCCTCTCCGAACCTCGCCGGAGCTCGGTTCTGCCCTAGCAATGGCGGCAGGACCAGTTTGCAAAGGAGGCGAAGAACCTAGGGGGTTCTCTGCAACGGTATTCAAAAGATAGGGACCAATTTGTGATTTGGGTGTACTAAATTGCAAAGTAGGTCAAGATGACCTCTCCTTAGGTCCAAATTTTGGTATAAACCTAATTTGGACCTAAGGAAACCAATGGAGAAGTTAGATTTCAGGTTTGACCTCGTTTGACTGGATATTTTGCGTAAAAACCCAAATTAGGTTAATTGAAGAGCTAGGACCCTAATCTAGGTCAAACTAGGTTCCAAAGGCCAAATTAAGTGTTCTAAACCCTAGAGTATGGTTTTCCATGATTTGTAGAGGGTTTACTTGCTTTTTGTTCTGACCGGAACCTTGTTAATTTAAGCGGGTCTGTTTTAGGGTTACCAAGTGTCTTTTAGTTCTTAGATTACACATGAACCCATTTCTGATTGACTCAACCCACTTTTTATCTCATTTAGACCATTTGACCTATGTTTTGCCTCTGAGAAATCCCGTTTATCTACTGCAATGGTAAAATTGCAGTTTTAACCTTTATTTCATGTTTTCTTCTCAGAGCACTTGTTTCTTCAGTTAGGCCTTCTTCTAGGTTATGTAGGAGCTTTTATCTTCTTTATTGGGTCAAAATGAGCTAGTTATGGCTCATGATGAGGCTCTCATCACGCGTCCTCTTCTTTCTTCTTCTTCCGCTTCCCTGCACAGGTACCTGGTTAAGCAAAACCTACCCCTACCCTTCCTACGTTTCTCTCTCTCTCTCCATTTCTCTCTTGGGTTCGCTCTCCCAAATCCTGCTCGGGTATACGGGTCAGGTATACGTGCTCAAGACTAGCCCCATCGGCGTGCGGTGGTGGGCGAGGTGTGTTAGGCCTAGGTAAACGGGTTGGGCCAGGTCCCAGTGGGGTGGTCACGGACGAGGCCGGGTGAGTAGGTGAGAGGGACCTCACCCCGTGTGACCGAGGCGACAAGCCTCAGTCACTTTTTCAATTTATGCGCCGCGGGGTGCTTGAAAACTCACGAGGTGGGACTAAACGTCCCACCCTTCTGCCTGTGCGCCCGCAGCTGAAGGCGCGAGCAATTTCAATGCCAGCTGAGGTCTTCGATGCCAATTGAAGACCTGGAGTTGTGCACGGAGGTAATCCGCACAACCTGGGCCCGCGTCCTGGGGCTGCAGAAGCCTGGAGCTGCTTGTGAGCTTGCTCCAAGCTCGGCGTCAATGGCGGCGAGCCTTCAAACCTAAAATCATGCAAATGGCCTCGTGTCCACGTTAGAATGCTCAAGAGGCTCTGCCGAAGCACGAAGAGTGTACTGCGGGGGTTGGCGTGGCTCAGAATGGCCTAGGCGTGTGTGCGTAGGTCAGTCTGAGTCTGTGTGAGTGGGTTTGTTCGGGGGGAGGAGATAGTGGGTGGCGCAGTTAGTGGAGGGTCGCAAGATGATCAATGGGTGGAGGTGATACTTCTGAGGGGTTTGGTGATGTGGATAGGTGTGGGGAGGTGACAGAGATATCTCGCCGGTGGTCTGCTGGAGGTGGAGAAGATGATGGTGGTCTGCGATTGTCGAGGGGTCGAAATAACAAATTGGCAGAGGGGAAATAAAGAGGAGGGTGAGAGGAACTTAGCTGGCAGGGCAGGAGTGAACGAAGGAGGCGGAGGTGGCGAGCGGCTGGTACTGCCGTCGCCAGAGACGAAGGTGCCCAGGGGAAGAGATGGCAACGAGGAAGAGGGGTTGGAGAGCACCCGCTGGTATGGCGTGACGCGGCGGAACATGGTGGAGGGAGCTTTGCCACTGGTACTGTGGCAGAGTGACGAGAGAGGAGGGGGAGAGTCACCGGAAGCTCTGGGCAAATGGCTGGAGTTGGGAGGAGAGGAATTGGAGGAGATTCTCAGGCCAAATGGAGCTTGAAAGATGCGGCAAGGTATGCCACTCCTTAAATATGCAAGGGCTGGCTGGGAGGTGTGCGAAAGTGGCGGGAAAAACCTCACCCGAGTTGTGCTAGACGGAGACCTCTCGCTTGTTCGCACGAGAGGTATGCAAGTCGATAGGGCATGGGAGCCGACCCATGCGGTAGGCGGAGCTCCCCTTTCAAATCTGGGGTCGGCTCCCCATGAATGCGCGACGCCATCCTCCGCACAAAGTCGCTGGAGGTATGGCCTACGCAGCGGGTGGCAGAAGGACTAGATTGAAGAAAGAGATGAGAAAGATGAGGGGGTAAACGTAAGGGATTCAGAAAGTTAAGGGTCAGAAAGTAATTTTGAGGACCAAATTGCAAAGTGGGTCAAGACGACCTTCCCTTAGGTCTAAATTTTGGTATAAACCTAATTTTGACCTAAGGAATCCAATGGTGAAGTTGGATTTTAGGTTTGACTACGTTTGACTGGATATTTTACGTAAAAACCCAAATTAGGTCAAAAATTGGGTATGGACCTCAATCTAGGTCAAATCAGGTTCCAAAGTCCAAATTGAATGTTCTAAACCCTAGAGGGTATTTTCCCATGAATTTTAGAGGATTTAGTTAACTTTTATCTTTCCTGGAACTTCGTGAATTAAAGTGGGTTTGTTTTAGGGTTATAGAATGTCATTTAATTCCCAGATTGTTGTCATAACCCTTTTCAGACCAAATCATCCCACTTTTTCTCTTATTAGGTTCACTTGACCTATGTCTAGACCCTTAGAAATCCTGTTCATGCACTGCAATGGTAAAATTGCAATTTTACCCCTTGTGTCATGTTTTATTCTTAGAATAGCATTTTCTTGAATTAGGCCTTCCCTTAGGTTATGTAGGAACTTTTGTTTACCTTATTAGGTTAAAATGTGTCAGTTAAGGTTCATGATGAGGTTCTTATCAAGTCTCTAAATTCCGCCACAAAGTCTATCAAGACTTACCCTTTGGTTGGTCTCCTCGGTTGGTACTGAACCTCAAATTCGGCCAATTTCATAGACTATTTTATCTATCGGACAAGACTATTATAGTATGGGCGTAGCTTCCTGACAATAGTCACCTAGGCTAGCTTAAGCTTCTCAATTATCGTATACTTAGCTTCTGTGTCCTGATAGGCCTCGCTGATGAAGTACATTGGTCGTTGCCGCCCCTCTCGTTCACTGACTAAGACAGCACTGACGGTAGTCATGGATGGCACCAGGTATAAGCAAAGAGATTCCCCAGGAGTGGTAGCCGCCAGGATGGGGGGACTTTTGAGAGCTTCTTTTACTTCCTCTAAAGCCTTCTAGCAATGAGGAGTCCAATGGGCGATAGTGTAGCCTTTGCCCTTTTTGATGCACTCAAAAAAGGGAAGACATTTATCAGAAGATTGAGATAAGAATCATCCTAAAGAGGTGATTTTGCGATTAATGACTTCATCCCTTTCAAGGTACTAGGCAATTCCAAGGCCATGATCGCCTGGATCTTATCGGGAATGGCTTTAGTTCCTCTACTGGAAACTAAGAACCCCAAGAATTTTCAAGCTGAGACCCCAAATACACACTTCTCAGGGTTCAAGCAGAGGCAGATGTTCCTCAAAACTTGAAACACCTTTGCCAAAAATTCTAAATGTTTAGGGAAATTTGATCCCTTCACAAGCATATTATGTATGTACACTTCAAATGATTTTCCTATTAAATGAGAAGAAATCATATTTACAAGGTGTTGGTAGGTTGCTCCAACATTTTTCAAGCCAAAAGGCATAACTTTATATAGAAACAAACCCCTATCTGTTATAAATGAGGTATGAGGTCTGCATGTCGGAGCAAGGCTGATCTGGTGGTACCCACTGTAGGCGTCCAGAAAGGACATGTGAAATTAACCACTGCAGGAGTCCACCAAAGTATCCATCCTTGGTAAGGGGAATTCATCTTTCGGGCAGGCTTCATTGAGGTTGCTGAAGTCCACGCACATTCACCATTTTCCATTAGCTTTCTTCACCATAACCACATTTGAGAGCCATGTCAGTTATAAGGATTCTTTGATGAAGCCAGCTTCAAGGAGCTTCTGAACTTCAGCCTCGGCCGCCTGCTATTGCTCGGCTAATTTGTGCCTATGCACCTATTTGACTGCCCGAGCACCTGCCTGAATATTGAAGTAATGCTGAATCAAGAATGCATTTATCCTCAACAGGTCATTGGTGTACCAAGCAAATACGTCCGCATTGGTCCTTAGTAGGAGTAGTAGCTCTTGGACTTTGGAGGGATCAAGGTCCGCTCCAACTTTGACGAGCTTGAAAGCGTCATCAGGGTACAGCTGGATAGTCATGGCTAAAGAGCCCAATTAGAGTTCCGAAGTCATCGACGAATCAGCCGAACTTGTTCCCTGCTGGATTGCCTAAACTTGGTTTCTGTTCTTCCCCCATTTTTGTGGTATGGAGGGTCTTGGCTCCATGGATCATTCCAGCTCGATCCTTAGGAGTTCTCATCCGGCCGTTTGATCCCCATGTACTATTCCCATCCCTCGAGGAGTTTGAAAAAGAATGAATTGGAAATATGAAGAAGGGATCAAGCTGAAGGCATGAGTCGTTGGGCGGCCTATGATGCCGTCAAATGCCACCGTCAACCCAACCACTATGAACATGGCTATTTTGTTGAGATGCCTATCCCCGTCGCTGACGGACAAGGAAAGGCTAATCTCCCTCTTTGGCATCACCTTGTGGTTGCCGAACCCCACAACTAGATGAGTTGATGGGGAAAGATGTCTTCGAGAAGAAAACATCTACGGCACTACCCTCAAGGAGCTTGGGCTATAACTGTCTCGGTAATAGGAGCATCACCAATAGCGGGTTAGTGTGCTCTGCCGGATTTGGTAGAGAGGTGAACAGGTTGGAGGCCACCTGCTTGACGATACCTCTCTCACCCCACTAAAGAGTGGGAAACACACTATAGGCCACCGACTTAGAGAGAGTGAGTTGCTGACTTGGGACAGCGTTGACCCTAAAAATGACTTCGACCTCCGCACCAACTGGCGGCGGGAGATGAGTATACTGGGGTAATGCGGCCAAAGTTGTCAAAACCTAGCGATGGTACTCTATCAGGGGGAGCGAAGGTGAGACCACCTGCTCAATCTGGCTGGCAGTTGGCTTGTTAAGCTCGTGGTCCTAGACAAGAACCATGTTGACTCCACAAAGTTGCTGGAGCTTCTCCTTGTGGTAGTCTTCTGGACCCTCCATAGGTCAATTGCCCTTGTCAGGGTCCTCATTTTGCCTGATGAAATGAGCCAAATTTCCATGTCAAATCTGGGACTCAATTTGGTTGCGCAAATCTCGATAGTCTTCGGTGGCATGCCCTCAGGCCTTGTGGTATTTGCAATAAGGTTTGGACTCAGCCTTCTTTTTGAGTGGCTTAAGTGGAGGTAGCAAGTCCTTGTCCATAGACCACCAATACGTCCACCTAGTTGACGTCCAGGGAAGCGTACTCTTCAAAATAATCCCACCTGGGTTGGTGGGGTCCATTGTTTCGACCCTTGGAGGACTGGTTGCTTCTTTGTTCCAAGAAGTTAGATTTTCGCTTATTAAAGCGATTGCCTCTGTGAATGGATACGCAAGCTGGCTCACCCGAGGTCCGCTTCTCCTCGATGAGACCGAGGTCATCTCCATATCCTTTCATTGGTAGACTATGGGAGAGAAAAGAATCGTACTGTTCCGCAAATCTCGTAACTCTATCCCACAACTCCGCCGTATCTCTAGGCGGGAAGTTATCGATGTCATAACAAAACCTCTAGGTCAGGAGACCTAACTTGAAGTATTGGATGACAATGGTATCGTAAGGCCTCTTGCACTTAAAGTATTGGGCCTTGAATTGACCCAGGTAAGACTGGAAAGATTCACTCTTTTGCTGTCGGATTTCCGACAGTCTTTCAAGGTTGTCTTTAACCATTTGCTGTTCTGCAAAGTACTAGCAGAATTTATCCGCCAGTTCTTAGAAACAGGTTATTTGTCCAATCGATAGTTCATTGAACCATTCATGGGTCATACCAGACAAATAGGATAGGAATACCCAATAGAGTACTCCGTTAGGGAAATCGTGCACCAGCATCATTTGGCGGTAACTCCCAACAAAACTATTAGGGTCCGCCGTCCCGTCATATTGAGCCATGACAGGCTGCTTGAATTTTTTTGGTATGGGGGGCTATCATCACCTCCTTAGTGAATGGGTAAATGGTGACGTACGCACGTGAGCGTATGCCCCTCATCACCTAAGTGAACTGGCACATAATCTCAAGTACATAGCCCCCACCACCAGTGGACAAAGGGTGAGCCCCTGATGGGAACACCATCATAAGCCATAACTAGCTTATTTTGATCTGATTAAGTCAGTAAATGCTCCTACATAACCACCAGAGGATTGTAATTCATTGCATTATCATTCTGAGAGAGACAAGAAACTAGCGTTAAAACTGTAATTTTACCATCATATCATGAATGCAGTACAACCATGGGTTTTCTTAGGGGGTAATTAAGGATAAAATGGTTCTAAAAGGCTAACAAGTGAGTTAGAACATATAGAAAAGGGTTTTCGCGTGTTTTGAGAATTAAATGACTTTTTAAACCCTAAAAATAGGGCCGTTTAATTAACTGAGATTCTGGTCAGGATAAAATTCACCTAAACCCTCTAGAATTCATATAAAAATATTATCTAGGGTTTAGTACCTTCAAATTAACCATCAGAACCCTTCTTGACCCAAATCAAAGTCTTAGACAGATATTTACCCTAATTTAGGTTTTTGCATAAATTACCTAGTCAAACATGGTCAGAAACAACATTCAACTTCACCATTAGATTCCTTAGGTTCAAATTAGGTTTGTACCAAAATTTGGACCCAATTTGAGATTGTCTTGATCTAGTTTGCAACTTGGTTTTATCTGATTACATATATGCCCTTAACTTTCAAAATCCTTACAAAAAGACCCTTAAATTTGTCATCATTTTCACAAATAGGTCCCTACCATCATTAATCCTATTCCTACAAGCTCCGGTGACCTAAAATTGGCAAGATCTCTTAGATTCCTTGACGAATCCCTTTCAAATTTGAAAGGAAAGTTCGTCAAGGAATTCCCTTCCTTTTGAGCCAATTCCCACATCCCAAAACCTTCCCAATTTCTCATGCGAATGAATGAGAGATTAGGGTATCAAAAAAATCCCAACTCTGGCGAAGCTCCGTCTAAAGGCCTATAAAAAGGCCTCCAGATCAAACCGATCTTGGGACGCTCGAATTTGGCCTTGAACACCTCAAATTCCTCTCCTCTTTCTTGGCCAAATCACTCCTCGATGTCTAGTGACCCTCCCTGCCTCCTCTCTTCCTTCGTTCACAGTACCAGTGACGGAGCCTCATTCCTCTCATTCTTCCGCTCCTAGCCATACCAGCAGGAGTCTCTCCCCTGTCATTGTCGCCATTTCCTATCCACCGGAGCAGCTTCCTTCTCCAGTGTCGGTCATACCACAACCGGCGCCATCTCCTTTCCCCTTCGTCCGCTACTACTCTCAACCGACTCCTCAACTTCTCATCATGCCAGCACATCCAACACACTGCTTTGACCTCGCCAACGCCCTCCGCGACTCAGTCTTCCACCTCTCCGGTAGACCTCTGGCGAGCCCTAGCGGCCACCACAGACCACCTACGTCGTCGCTTCCACGCTCCATACCTCCGCCTCATCACAACAAGCAAAAGCCCTCATTCACTGAGAGCTACTGATCCCCCTACAGCACCACTGAACACCACCACCTTCACACGTACAGTCTACCTCCGTCAGACCTCATCACTCACGCCCACGCCACGCCGACCCCTTCATCAAGTTTGCCGTGCTCCGGCGATCATTCCTGAACGTTTTGACGCAGTCGAAAGGCCTTTTTGGTGCTTTCAAGTACTAGCCTCCGTCCGCCATTAGCAGTTAAGCCTTGAAGCTTGCTTTGAAGACTTCTTTAGCGCCTGCAGGCCCAGGTAGCCATCCCAGGTCATGCGGAATACTCCCAGGCAGGATCTCAGGGCATCAATAGGAAGCATTAGCCTCGTAGTGGTGCGAATTCCAGCCCCCGTCACTGAGGCATCAGACACGCGAAGAAGGTGGAACTTTAGTCCCACCTCGAAAGTTCACAGAGGTTTGCAACCGCATAAATTGCAAAAGTGCCTAGGGCTTATCGCCTCAAACACAAGGGGTGAGGTCCCTCACACCCCTCATGTGCCTCGTCCATGACACACCCCCGTGAACTTGGTGCAGACCCGATTACCGCCTAAGCCTTACACTCCTCGGCTGCGACTCACGCCGGCAGCTTTGGACCCGAGTGTGCTTTAGGTCCGAGTACCCGATAACCGGGTACTGTTTGAGGCTCTGGGAGAGCGTGACCCAAGTAGAGAAAAAGAGGAGAATTTGCGTGGGGTATGAGAGGGTTTTGCTCTCTGGGAAGTTGGTTAACACTTAGCCAAAATCTGAAGACCCTTCCCCTTCTGTGTGAAGAAGAAGAGTAAGAAGAACAGAGAAAGAAAGAGAAGGAAGAGAAAGTAGCAAAAGAAGAGGAAGAGAAGAAGTGCCGCAACAGTGTCTGTGAAGGAGAAGGAAACCAAGAGAAGGAGAAAAGAAAAAGAAGAGAGAAAGCAGAGAAAGAGAAGTAGTAGAAGAAGAAGAATCAGAGCATTGTAGAATCAGACGTTTAAGACATCTGATCCTACCATCAGACGACTGATTTGAGTTTATTTTATATATAACTATTGAGTTCCATTTGCCATTATTGTAGGGAGTAATTGGTGATTCAAATCACCATTTTACTCCATTATTTTTGCAGTATGATACTTGATCTTATTGCCGCATTATTCTAAATCAATTCCTGATTATAATTTCTTATCTCTATTGTTTTAAATTGTAATTTTGAGAATTGAATTCATATTTGTTCCCAGCGAACGACCTCAGACTTTTTCGAGTGTAAATTTTATCTACTTTTCACGAGATTTCAACTATACTGCAATGCAACGATCTAAAACCTGATTTCAAGTGAACAACAACCCCTGACTGCGAAGGTGAGCGTGGAGCTTTTGTTGTGTTGGGAGGAACTTCCCCTTTCTAGTTCCTAAGCTTGCATTTTAGTTTTTCAAGCATTAGCACTAGCGGGTGTTCTCTTCCACCATGCGACACCACTTCAGTTTCTCGTCTTCGAGGCTCGAACTTTGGGGCTCCTCTGGTTGGGGATTGCCGAACTCCTTGATATGTTTAATCTTGTGGAGTTTGTCAGCAATGGATTGATGCTCTGCCTTCAAGGTTGCCAACCTGGCCTCATACTCCTCCCTCTCTTGCATCTCAAGGAGGGGATCCTGCCCAGGGACCTCAAGAAGCCAGAGAGGTCGAGTTGACTTCTCCTTACTAGGGTCGGCATGCTGAGGGTGTCCCTTGACACTGAGACGCTCGATTCCACCCGCACTGATGCTTTTTCGGGATTAGCACGAGAGGAGTTGCGAGTTGTATAGGCCATAAAAAGATTCAAAGTAAGAAAATGTTATTGAATGATAATCATTTCCCACAGATAATGCCAATTGATCAGGCCTCCTAAGTAATAGGAGGATCCGACTCAACGAATCACAAGCAAGCAATCACAAGAAAAACAAAGAGATTGGTAACCCAATTCCACCACAAGAGGTGTACGTCTGGGGGGAGGATAATGCTCCTAAATATTCACTAATAAAGAGTGGTAATATAATCTCTCTCTCTTGGATCGTGTGAAGAGAAGCCTCAATGATCTTTCTTTGGCATTTATGGTGCTGGAAGTACCGACGTAAGATCTTCTTCAAGGGTCTTTTCGGACACTCCGGTACGTCTGTTGTCAAGGCATGTTCATTGTCAAGACATTAATGGCATTGGTGATTGTATCGCTACCGCTAATGTTGGTGTCATGGGCATTCTCATCGTTTCTCTGACTTTGGTCAAATCAAATCCTTTAGTTGGTTGAGCCTGTCTAGATTCGGATCCGACTAAGAGTCGGTGAATCAAGTAGAACCAAGTTCGCCTATTTCCCTCATATCCTAGTAATCGAATCCTTTTTCGCACTTTATACGAAATTTTGAGTATGAAAATATTTTTTACCCCTTGTCACATTTTAAACACCATTTTACTGTATCACGATTGTCCTAAATTTAACTTGTTTTTACCATCCCTGAGTAGTCATGGAAATATTCATTAACGATTCGTTTCGTTACCGGGTTTTGGGGTTCGTTCAACCTTTAGAATGATTCATTTTGAAATTATTTTACCTTGATTTTTGACGTTTTCCAGCCAAATAGTAGGAAACGTAGATACTGAGCTAAAATGTGATATGAAGTAATTTGTGGATATTATTTTTGTGATTTATACAGTTAAGCGTGAGTTTATATAATAGTTGATATTTAATATAAATAAATAAAAAAATATAAAATTTGTTACATTGTGTATCGGTGTAAAATTATTTTATATCTGTGATAAATTATTCTAAGGTATTTTTATACTGATGAAATCTCATTTTACATTAGTGTAAAATTATTTCAAGGGTAGCTACACCTGTGTAAAGTAATTTTACACCTGTACAAAGTAATTTTGACATATGGGTTTAGGATTTTGTATTTAGTGTTTAGGGTTTAGGTTTATGGAAAGTAATTTTACGTACGAGAAGTGATTTTTCACCTTATGATTTAGGGTTTAAGATTTACTAAAAACTAAACCCTAAACCTTAAGGTGTAAAAATCATTTTTCAAGTATAAAATCACTTATCATAGGTGAAGAAACACTTGTAATTTAATTTTACACCGGTACAAAGTAAAATTACATCGAGGCAAACTAAGATTACACCGGTACAAAGTAGTTCAAAGTAAATTAAACTAGTGCAATCTTACTTTGTAACAGTGTAAAATTATTTTAAAAGTAAAAAATAATTTTACATCGATACAAAATAAAATTACATAATGTAAAGTAATTTTGTATCGATGAAAAATAATTTTTAAAATAATTTATATAATTTACACCTATATAAAAATAATTTATTGTTAATTTTCACAATGATAGATCCCATCATATATTAAAATAAATCAAATAAAAATTACATTATATATATATATATATATATATATATATATATATATATATATATAAACTTTTACGTCAACTTTACCTTTCCTAATTTTTATCCAAATACCTATTTCAATTACTTCTTTCCATCCAAATAAAAAGGTACCCAATTTTCCAATAACTTTATCTGTCTCTAATTTTACATGCAATTTCATACTATTACTTCCTGCAACCAAATTGAAGGGCAGTAGAATAACGGAAATGGGGCGCTAACTGGAAAGCGGGTTTGGGCATATAAGGCCAAACGGAGGCACCAATGGGGATGATTTCTAAAAGGGGAGGTATTCCGTGAGGACATGAGTAAGAAAATATGCACGGCCTCCACTCATGCCTTCACTTAATAAAGAGTAGAAAACTCTTTCGATTAAAAATTAAAATATATCATATAAAAATATAAATATATCAATATAAAATTAAAATATATCAACATATTTTATCATTTTAATGGTAAAAAATAATTTTTTATTATAAAAAGTGATTTTTTAACGATAGAAAATAATTTTTTATTTATAAAAAATAATTTTTTATTTAATAAAATAATTTTCATTAAATAAAAATTAAATCACACCGATTCAAATTACCACATACGGTTATCAATCACATTCTCACCTCGAGTGTTACAACATACATTATATTTTGACATTCCAAAATATGATGAAATTTGCCCAACAATCGAATCGGTATACATCCCTATTGCTAGCTTGGTAAAGTTTAGGGTGCAAAACTTGTAGCAAGATGAAATTTTAGGAAACTGAAATTTGATCATCTTCCGCGGAATATGTATATTAGGGTTGTATTTGATTGACAAGTTAAATATTTAACACGTCACTTAACTTTTTTTTTATTTACATTGGGTCAAGTGAACTTAATTCAAGGTAAATTTATTCTACCTTCTATGTGAATTAACTTTAATTTATCAAAATATTCAAATAAATTAATTTACTTATTTTATTATTTATTTTATTTTTTTAATTTATTCCACAAATTTATTTCTTTTACCAAAATGAAGCATATAGAAGTCCAGTCCTTAGACCATTTGTAACTAAGACTGATG
Organism: Thalassia testudinum; assembly: GCA_037157565.1. Taxonomy (NCBI): domain Eukaryota; kingdom Viridiplantae; phylum Streptophyta; class Magnoliopsida; order Alismatales; family Hydrocharitaceae; genus Thalassia; species Thalassia testudinum. The sequence goes on from JAZHRO010000030.1 coordinate 45,765,547, forward strand.
TGGCTAACCTTTGCGCTCCGGGAAAGCCACGTAATTGAGAATCCAGGTGGGTTTCAGACGAATGTTACTCTTCAGAATTGTAACACTCGTACAGCGCTGTTTCCTCTCCGTTGACAAGAGGGACCCCGCCAGCGATTCCCAAAAAGATCCAAGGACCAAGTTGGCAGTACGTATATGTTGCCACAGATATCGGAAAACCCTCAATTTTGTCCAAGCTGATTTTAGAAACCGTCGGCGTAAGATTTTACCGTTGGTTTTGTAAATTATTAATCCTAATTCTTATCACCTCACAACTTTATCCCCGAAAACACCAAACCTTACGTCCACCGACGTTAGCATTATTCAGTTGACGTAAATGGATCGAACCCTGAAGCCGTTCGTTGACCACTTCGTGCTGATCACCGGCAACATCTGCGTGAATGGATGCATATATGTTACGTGATCCATTCCGTGTGGGTGCACATTAATTAACTGACAGCGTCGACGTCCCAAAAAGTTGACTGTTGGATCCCCACATTCGGACTCTTCTGCCATCATCACCTCTGCAATTCTCTCGTTCACACGACACCACGCAGGATGAATTGATTTAACCTTTCTGGATTAATCCAATTAATTTACGTGCCTGCTGATGTGTGCTTCTTGTCCTCAAGCACTCCCCAAAAGCTCATGGGTCGATAATGGAAGGGTTGAACTGACCTCTCTCGCATAAAAATGTAAGGTCTCGAGTCACGGGCAAGTGCAACCGAAGTCAAACGTCTCGCAAACCTCTGGCCATTCCCACCGGCACATAGGACAAAGCCCCCCCCCGTCTCCCCTCCCACTTTATCCTTTTTTCATGCAATTTAGGGTTTCTTACATGGAGGTCTCTGTGACATTTTTGTGTTTGTTTTACACCCCCTGTACTTCTTTCAGACGGCCTTCCAATGGTGCATCCTCGATGGCAAGTTGCTTGAACAACGATTCAATTGATATCTTGTGTGAAATGTGAATCATGATGGACAAGATGGTCACGGAGATCCAAGTTGAGAAACCATAGAATCTTGATATAACTCCTTCTAAGGCTAGTTTTTCGATAAAGTTTAGCTAATTCGAATTAGCTTCTTTTGTATTTACTTGAGAATTAAGATTAACCCCTGTTTCTGTTTATTGGATAGGGGTTAGGAATGTGGGTTAACCTATGATGTGAAAGAAGGGTATTTATTTAGATATGAGGGTTAGAATGGAGGATAAAGTTGGAAAATATATATATATTTTTGGGATGGTAGGTAAGTTAGTTGTTTTTTTTTATTTATAATAAAATGGAGGGGCATGTTGAAAAAAATTGCATGCGAGAAGCATCCAGGAGGAGAGATAAAATGAGGGCTAGTTTACGTTGCGAGATGTATTCTACGAGATAAAAATTTGTAAATAAGAGATATCTCATGTCAGTGTTTACATGTAACCTAGAAGAATTCTGTGGAGGTATTTACATGAATAAGGGATAAGGTGAAAATAAGCTGAGGATGGAAAATTATGGTGCTTATTTGGAAATGAAGGATGAAAGGAAGGATAAATTGTTAAAAAAAAAAACTGTAATACTGAATAGGTGGTTATGTTGGTTTGTGGATTTTTTCTTTTTTTAATATTAATAGGGGAGGGGAGGGTAAATGCGAAAAGAATGTGAAGTGCAGGTTGCAAGGGATTAGGATACTAGATAACTCATCCCTCATCCATACTTAGGTGTGAGGCATTCAAGGTTTAAAGCAAAATACCGATTCACTTATTCCCTTTCGTAAACACAGGATAGAGCGAAACACAACACTTTTCAAGTTAGTCATCTATGTTATAATCTATCATGGAAGTGCATGCATCATCACCTAATCCGACTCATTGATGAAAGAGCATTTGCGTTAAATATGTTGCTTGGAAACTCATGGGATGTACATGCAATGTCGAAGGTTTGCAAGGCGATCATGTAAAAGGCCAACTTATCTTTTCTTTATCAGGCAACGCCTTTTTTGATGTTATCTATGTACGTTTTAAATTGATCTAATCACTTTCAAACTAATGCGCTAACGATGAGATTGGGTGTGAGCCACCGAACGCAGGTGTCCCGTTGCGCCACCAACCGATTACAAAAGTTGATCACGTATTTTAATTTCATCAACTTTTCAATGCTCCTCAATTATTTAGTGCTTTGTGCTTTAGACTTGAGGATAAAGTAGATGGAGTGTGTTACATAGAAGCAACGATATGACAAACGAAAGAAAGGTTAATATTTTTTTTTTGAAATTTTTATATAGATGTCATTGAAAATATTAAAAATTAACTTCATGTCATTAGCTTTTCAATATTACTTTAAATTCTCTCAAAAAAAAAAAAAGGTTACATCATTTTTGTAATTGTTATTTCGTTAATTAGTACCACTTAACTTAAAAGGTGATAAATTCAAAAATAATGAAATTTTATACTTTTTACCCTTGATTCTTATATTTTCTCTCCCCCACCTTCTTCCTTGTCCACCTTCCACCATCACCATAACATTCACCTCCACCACCTCCTCTTCCTCTTCCTCCTCCCATTCCTTCCTGTCTCTATCCTCCAATAAGAGCAGCAATAACATAAGAGTCTTCAACCTCCTTGCCCATCTCCAAAACCCTAACCCTAGAAGAAATGACCAAGGGAGAAGAGGAGCAATGATCGATTGAAGATAAAGTACAACCCACACATCACAAGCTCGAGGCGTAGGTGCTCGAAGGTGCACTTCATGGTCCCCCCCTCGATGTGGCATATGCTAATGAGCTCGTCACTCTCGTTGGACCTCCACTCCAAGTACGGGTGTCAATTCGTCCTTGTAAGGAAGGATAACAAGGTGAAGGTGGTAAGGGGCACCTACAAGGGCAAGGAGGTGAAGGTCATCCAGGTCTACCGCAAGAAGTGGGTCATCCACGTCGAGAGGATCAATAAGGAGAAGGTTAACAGCTCCACCATCAACGTTGACATCCACCCTTCCAAGGTCATTGTTGCACAACTGAAGCTTGATAAGGATCATAAGGCATTGCTCGAGAGCAAGGTGAAGGTCACCAACAAGGCCAAGGGCAAGTTTCTCCGCCAAGGAGGCCATTGCCGCATCTGTTGCCACCCTCCAGGACATTGACTAGATTCAATTCATGTCTTGGAACCTTGAAAGTTTTGATTTTTATACTTTAGAACTCTAATAGTTTTGGTTTTTATCATGTTCGTTGGTTGGGTCCTAGACTATATTTCTAAAGATTAAGTCTTTTCTTCCTTTGGATTTGCATTAGAAGAGATCTTGGTGATGTTGTGTGGATTCTAATGTTACTGTGGAGTTTTCTTATCCTATGAAAAAAAAAAAGCTAAATAGTAAGATCTCCACCTCCTCTGATTCTGCTCGATCCACCCCAACCCCCAAGTCATCACCACTCCTACTCCACGACCCCTCCCCTCCCTCAGCTTGGCCTCCAAAAATCCCTTCAATGCCTCCCACCCTGTCGATCTTTTCCATTGGCCTATCACCGCTCATTCCAACCCCCTAATGAGGAGCCTTGACTACTCCCTCAACTGAACGGACTCAAGGTGCACATCGAGGAAGATTTGAGCTTTATTGTCGGCCAGATTTTGAGGGGGGGGGGGGGGGCGTGGAGGGGAGGACGTGGAGAGGTGGACGAGGAGGTGTCTTGGGGATTGGGTTGGGAAAGGGGGAAGGAGGATGAGGAGGAGGGAGAGGAAGGAGGGAAATGGGGGAAAAGGATAGGGGAAAGAAAAAAAAAATTCTTGGGTAAAAAAATCTAAATGTTCATTACTTTTTGATCCATCGACATTAAAGTTAACTATGTTATACTAATAAAGTGACAATTGTGAAAATGATATCATATTTTCGATAACATTTAAAGTAATATTTGTAAGTAGATGATAATAAAGAAATTTTTGACATTTTCAATAATATTTATGTAAAAATTCTTTCTTTTTCTTTACAAAAGCAAGAAAAAGGCTAATATTTGATTGACCATATCCCAACATTCCTATGCCACACCCACCCACGTCTCATCACATAGTTCCATGCACGTGGGTCCCAAACAGGCCCCACTCCTCATAGGGGCCCCACACCCACCAGTGTGGGACCTACTTTATGGTTGGGAGAGGAGGGAAGGTCTGGTTAGAAGTGTGGAGGATGGAATGGCAAACGTTTTCTGTGGGAATGTCTTTACATGTAACTTTAAGGGTTAGTTTACTTGAGAGGTTAGGAAAGTAACGTTAAGAAATGTGAAATTGGTATTAACCCGTAATTATGTTTACTTGCGGTGTAGTGTTAACATCAACTTGTATTTACTTGAGTTGATGTTAAATTGTGGTATTAACTCTTATGGTGTTTACTTGGTAGTGATGTTAGGTATATAAAATATGAAAGATATCAAAGACATAAGTGGTGTAGAATTTTAACACGGGTTTGGCTAACAATAATTGAAACTAATGTTAGACAAATTCGTGTTAAAGTTGCTAAACTTGGGTTAGCAAATGAGAGATTAAGTAGCTAAGTAAATAAAGGTTAACCATCTAAGTAAACTAGACCTAAAAATTTTCCATGGGGATATCTTTACTTGTAACCTTGAATTAGTTGGCAACTTCTTGGAGGGAACTATTGTTCACAGAAATGGCATGTGATATGACCATGATCAATCAACAATGATGCAACGAAGGATGAAATCATTTCTCAAAAAATTTTGGAGCCCAAGAAGTCCAGTTCAACTTAGTTTTGCATTTTGATGATTTATGACTTGGAAAATGAAGGCTAAACTCTTTTCTTAGTATTTGGACATTCAACACTTTGAAAAGATACTAGTTAAGAGATGGCTATCCAGTCCAGTTCAACTTAGTTTTGCATTTTGATGATTTATGACTTGGAAAATGAAGGCTAAACTCTTTTCTTAGTATTTGGACATTCAACACTTTGAAAAGATACTAGTTAAGAGATGGCTATCCAGTTGACTCCATTCCATGGTAGCCAACTGGCATAAGTAATTATTTGGTTATCCTTATTTTTAAACCCTAACTTGATGCAAGTTATGCATATCTAATTTAACCTAGATAGTTGACTTCCATAAAGGCTAGTCAACTACAATGCTACTTTAAAGCGAGCCTTGTTCCTACCTCTAGCTTTAGTCAACTACAATTTTAGATAGACAACTGGGATAATAGGTAGAGCACTTTGCATGTTGAAATGACCAAGGATTTAATCATAATTTCTACATGTAATTTACATTGGTTTCGAGGTTTTTCATGAACTTCGGAGGCCCTAAGTAATTAAACAAAGATCACCGTTCCTAAATGGCAACTTACCCGGCCCCACACACCCCCCTTGAAGCCCTAATGCTACCCTTAAAAGGGCCCCTCACCCTCATCCATTTTTCCCACCCTTCAAAAAAACCCTCGAGCGACACCCCACCATTACCCTAGTCGAGAGAACGAGTGGGAGAGAGGGGAGGGGGCAGGCAGCACATGGAGCAAAGGTCGATCTATGCGTGGGAGCGCTATTGCTGTGTGAGAGTGCCGCGGGGAGGATTTTTCAAAGGAATCTGGGGGGAAAACCCCCCATGCCCCCCTTCCCGGTCGGTCCCCTCCCTCCTTTTTTTCCCTAACACCTATAGGAGGGATGCTGTTTGTTGCTGGATGTCATGGTTCCGGGGCGCCATGATCCCTCTCTCTGAAACAATCGAGTCCCGCCGAGCATCAATCATCGTTCTATTCTAGGGCCAAACAATTCGCTTGCATGCAAGACGGTCGCCGTCCCTCGCGCGTGGGCGTTTTTCTTTCTACCCTTCCCGGGGGGTACTGGACAAGGGAATGCAATTATCCGTCAAGCTGCCAAATGGAGCCCTTAACTTCACTTCAAAGCCGCTGCTTGTTAAGTATGGAAATCCATTCCATTCGAATTCAAACCGGTAGATACACTACGTGATTCTGTTTCCTAGCCTTGCGAGCTAGGAAGGAAACCAAACTCATAACCTTAAGGATGGTTATGAGCTTGGGAGGAGCCTGGTGAGCATTCCATGGAGGGTTCTCTCCAAAGGGGCGGTTTGGAGATAACCCGACCCCATAGAATGCGACAACCGGAACAAAGGTGCGAATGGAGAGAAAGGTGCGACACGAAGCAGAGTGTAGTGGAGCGAAATCAAGAAAACATGCGTCTCGTACTTCCGGCAAGGCTGATCTTTCGGCCTGTTGGAGGAAGCATTTTCTTTACTTTGACAAGTACGCTGATGTGGAAGCCTTGTAGTTGAGCTGACATTGAAAGATCTGTCAAGATGAACCCTTCTTAAAGCAAAGGTGCCCTTCCCATTCTAGGCTTTCAAGTGAACTTGTTCGCTCCTCCCAAAGAGTGACATCCACCGTCGAATGTAGAAACCTCCATCTTCTCGTAGTTTCCAATTATGGAGATAGCTCCACGGATGAAAGAGAAGAAAGAATAGGAAGCGGATCGTCGATTTATTATAATGAATATTCAGCTTCAGTATAATGTTCTAGGCAGGCCCATTATACCCATATTAGATACTTACCTCCAGTTAGTACTTAATATTTTTCCAAGAGTCACACATTAGAAGTACCACATGCCTTAGCATATGCAAAAAAATATTAAGTACGCACGTTTGTTTCCTAGCATAGCTATCCGTACGTACGTAATAGTACGAAAATCAGGCTCGGCTCCAAGTTGTTCAGGACAGGAATAGTGGCGTTGAGTTTCTCGACCCTTTGCTTTAGGATTAGTCAGTTCTCTTTCGATTCTAGGGGAAAGGGATATAACTAACGATGCGGTGCTGCTACGTGAGGGCAGCACAAGGACCACTACTATTGCGCGAGGGCACTACAGGGAGGATCAGCGAGGTGCTGCTACTATGCGAGGGAAGCATGAGGGCCACCACTACTACGCGAGGGCACCGTGGGGAGGAGCAGTGAGCCACTGCTGCTGCACAAGGGCGATGCAAGGTGTTGTTGCTGACGTTGAGGAGGTCGAGTGCGGGCCTCCCGACGGTGGTCTCCACCTGCACCCTCTTCTTCCTCGTCGACTTTTGTGGGTTCATCCTCTTTCATGGTCAGGTACCTCTCATCAGGGTTGCCCCTCTTGAGGAATCGACGACTGTGGGATGGTTGGTGGTGTGGTGTTGTGTGTACAAGAGAAGAGGAAAAGGAGGAGAACAGGGTAGGGAGGAGGTTGAAGAAGAGAAGGAAAGTAGGTAGAGTGGTCTATTGCTCTCCCTACTCTTTAATGCTTGTTAAGTATTTATTATAACCGATCTCCCTTGATAGGTTAGGTTGTGTTGAAATGTTGAATTTATCATGTCTGGTTATGCTGGATTTATTATTAAGTTCTTTTGCCTTGGTTGTTCTTTTTTTTGAAATAAGGAAAATACATTCCTTCCCCGTACTTAAGCTCGTTGGTGCATTTTGGATGTTCATAATGCGAGCAAAGGATATTTTGATGCACTCTGTTAATGCACTAGATAACCGAAGCATTGCACATGAAGTTCTATGATAGTTTGATATGATACTTGTCATAACAGGGATTTGACCAAATTAAATTACCCCATTCTATGGTAAAGATCATGCATCCATATATCTTTTATGTATGTTAATAATTTTTTTTTTTAGAAACAAAATCTACTATATATCAATTTAAATCATAATGGCTATTTTCCTTTCATCATAGATGTGTGGGGATGCACTCGTTTGCTCACCTGGGAGTGCACCTAAGGCTTTAGGAGGCACCTTCCAAGTCCAAATGAGTTGAGTTTGATTGGATTCTTGGGACATACTTGACAATTGTTTGGTATTGATTTCAAAAGGAAAAAATAAAGAAGTCATTAGTCTTATCTTATTATTTGACTCCACGTTGGATAATTTGCTGTGAAATCAAAATATAAGATTAAAATGAATACCCAAAGCAAAAAAAAAAATACAATGAACCATTAGTTGGCCTGGTTCGCTTGTCCCGATGAGTTTAGTTCCATTTTAAATGCATGTTACAAGTAGTCACTTAATGAATTATTAAGATTCTGCAAATGCAATTTATGAATGAAATCGGTAACTGCTTTGTCTTAGAGACACACAGACACATGCATATTCTAACTCTTAAATTATGAGCTTTATACCCATTATACATGTGAGTAATAATTAATTCTTATTGTGGGAAATGATAATCCTAATGGTTGGGATAAAGGTTTTTATGGTGATGTATCTAATTGTCTATTCCATGTTAAAATATAAATTATGAATTGAGATGCATGTATTCTCTTATGCTTGAAACATAATTTAAGGGATTATACATGCTCCTAGTGACAACTAGAAAAATAACTTATCTGTCTTGGTATGAACTTTGATAATGATGGAATGATTTACCTACTGAGTAACATGATTATTGTTGGGTTTTACTATGGAAGTGAGCTGGCCCTCGGGTACACACGTATTGAGGAGAGCTAATCACCACTTGTGTAAGGAGAGAGTTAATCTTCCCTTGGGTTGGACCCAGGTGATAACACCACACAAGGGGGTAGTAATTAGGTTGAATATGGCCCATCTTTAGAATAAAAGGCACAACATAAAGTAGAATAGGAGCATTGCATGCATCAAGTACCAAGATTGCTTATAAACTGTATTAATGGCCATTTGTGTAAAGCATTTGTCAAAGTAGGCCTCAGATGAGCAATCGAACCGCACGGATGGATTCAGAACGACGAACGGAGTCCAGCGGACTCAAGATCGGCCAAATCCGAGATCCAGAGCTCCCACAATGGGCCCAAGAAATTCTGACCGTTGATCTGGAGAACAACGGCCCAGAGAGCATCACGTCGCCCTGCCCCCACCGCTCGCACACCCTCAAGCCAGCCAACGGCAAATCTCGGCCGTTGATCTTCGATCGAACGGCCGAGATCCGCTCGCCCGCAGTCGCCGCGACAAAGCGCGGGCGTGGCGCAACGGTTAGCGCGCACACCCGCATCGCAGCGACGCGCGTTCGAGTCGCGCGGAGCAGAAATCAAAGGCGAGCGAAGGGCGCGGTAAAATTAGGCCGCCCGATCAGTAGCGGGCGGCCATGATCTCGCCACGCGGCGTGACGACAGCCCCCTAGCGAGCACGCGCGCGCGCACACGAGCGCCGAAGGCGCTATCTTAGCGCGGGCGAAGAAGGTTCTCAGCCGTCCGATCTTCAATCGGATGGCTCTCGTTCAACGTCCACGGATCGCGCATGGAGAGAGAGCGGGGCGGGCAGCTGACCGGCAGAAGGAGGGCTTCACCAATGTATCTGGAAGCGATTTTAGCGACGTTCTGGATGTCGCTAAAGCACATTCTTCTTTTAGGAAGCCCTTAACTCTATTTAAACCCCCTTCTACCATAATTCAAGGCATCATCTCCCACTTGCAACTACTCCACTCCTCTCTTAGCTAGCTTTAGGCACTTTTGTAATCGCCGGAGACGATGAGCCACCGACGGAGCCTCCTCCACCGCCGTGGCTGCCTCGTCGCTCTCCACACTCTCTCTCTCTACCTCTCTCTCTCTCTTTTAAGCTTTCATTTACTTTTGTTGAAGCTTGTATTTAATATTGTAAACCATGAACTATGAATGCATGTTTAATGAAATTGTTTTCTGTTCAATCGCCATTTTAATTTCTATTCAAAGTGCATGATCAAAACCAAAAGCTTTCTAACCCTAAACTCTCTCTCTCTCGCTCTCGCTTTTCAAAATCGTCTCTTTCGCAAGCAAAACTCCGCCTTTTTCGTGACAAGTGATAAACAAAATCCGATTTCTACGCCTCCCTGAGACCGACACTCGGACTCACCTCCGTTTACTTCTTTTAAAACCGACGTATCAAGTGCAACTATAACGACACCTCTTAACACACACGCACAAGAGCACGTCAGTTTTTGGCGCCGTTGCCGGGGAGGCAACGGATTTGTTTTATCACCTCCATTCCACCTTCATTCTCACATCGTCTAATGCCCTATTTTCCTTTTTACTTGACGGTTGCAGGAATTCGGCGCATGGACGGCGAAGTGACGCATTCCACGACGGTAGCAAGGGAGTAAGCGCCTCGAGGACCGATAGTGAGTACTCTCTCTCTCATTGTTTGCTTGCGTGAAAAAGCTAAAAAAATCATAAAAATTGAAAAAAATTGACGTGGTGAATGATTGCTTGACTCACATTCTTAACACATCACCCTACAAAAAATGTACACTCTAATATGCTGAATAAATTCTTGGAGTGTTCTTTTCTTTTTCTCGAGTGGTGTTTGCGAAGCCACCGTGAGTTGACCTAGGCCGCATCACTCAACCCTAAAAACTGACTCATCTAATAGAAGCTGCACGATCTTTAGGATGAGCACACTAGGGTTTTAGAGCCTCTATAAAATAAAAAGGAAATTTACTTTCATCGAATTGTGTGCAGAACTTGACATGCCCACTGCAACTTGGTTGAAAACATTAAGACACGTCAACCCTAAAAAACACTAAAAGTAAGGATGAAACACTAAAAGACACCACACCTTTAAAAAATCCTTGTTTGAAAACCATGTTTTGCTAGAAGCACACACCTTGAAAAGTGAAAAATTAAAAGGTACCAACCCAATCAACGCCTCATCACATCACCCTAAACACAAGCACTATCCTAACCCGTTAAAACTGAGTAGACGTGCCCTAGGCAGGACTGAGTTAAGTCTCAAAAGGCGAGATTTTGTTCGCTAGGCACTTAGCTTTCATTCCCTTGGTAGAATCTGGTGGCTAGGCTACGGGGCAGTGTCAAACGACCGCGGTTGTGGGGTCTATGGAACCGGAGGCGTAAGCCAAAGGAAGAACCTTCCCTGCAATCCCCTCGTAATCAACCTGGCCAGATTAGCCTTGGGAAGGGGAGTCCAGTGTTTACGGACTTAATCACCTTTTGCGAGATTTCTAGGTCTCCTAAGGAATATACCATAAGGACTAGGCTTGTGTGCTTGATTGAAACACTTTTCTCTCATCTGTCGCCCTCCGCATCCCCTCCTGTTCTTCTCTAATGTATGCACGGGGGACGCTCACTGCGTCCTGAGTTGCGTGTTTTGGGGCAGGAATCTAGGCGACGCAATTCTGATAACATGGCTGAACCTAGGGTAGATGATGTCGAAGATCAACCCCCACCTGATGCTATGGCCATCATCCAAGCTCAAATCAATGCTAACCATCGGCTGCAGCAACAAATCCAAACCATCATGTAAGCCATACAACGGTTACAGAACCCACCGGAACAACCACCACCTTTCCAAAACATACCAGGGCAACCACCACTTGATTTACCGCCATTTTAGGACCAGCTAAGACCCCTCCGTGATTTCTATAACCCTACTGCCATTAGAGTCAAGCCACACCTTAGGATCCCCGAAGGGGGAGATGATTTTGAGCTAAAACCTAATGTGTTAAGTCTGATCCAGAGCCACTTTCATGGAAGCTCAAATGAGGACCCCTTTCAGCACCTAGAAGATCTCGACCGCATAGCAAGAACAGTAAAACCAAGGAACATTAGCCTTGACATTGTTCTAATCAAGATGTTCCCTTTCTCATTAAGAGACAAGGCTTCTCATTGGCTTAGAACCCTAGGTAGACCCATCACCACTTGGGAAGAACTGAGGCATGCATTTTTAAAGAAATTCTTCCCCATAGGAAAGACCAATGCCCTCAGAAGAGCTATTACTACCTTCACACTCCAGGGTGGGGAACAATTTCATGAGGAGTGGGAAAGATTCAATGAATTTTTGAGGAAATGCCCACACCACGAAGTTCCAAGGTGGCAATTGGCCCAGATCTTCTACCACGATCTGGACAGCAACCTACGGAACTTCATCTATGCCTCATGCGGGGGAAACTTCCTAAACAAAGACGAGGAGCGCATTTGAGCTCTTTGAGTCTATGAGCGAGAATTCGCTCAACAATGCCTCCATGAACCAGTTTAACAGGTCCAGTCAACCCCGTGGCAGGATTTATGAGGTGCAAGCAAATTCTGGAATAGTTGACATGGACATCATTGCTAAAAAGTTGGATCGAGTGAAATTGGTGGACAAAAAGATTGATGAACTTCTAAACCAGACCAGGAACCCCTTGCAGACTTTCTCCCTAGCAAAGGGAGCACATAATGTCGACCTGGTCCAACCCTTCACCCAACTAAACCTGACGTTCCAGGGAGGGACCTTTGCTCCCTCGACCCTTGATTACTCCCTTTCTTTTTCATCAACATCGGCTATTCTAGAAGATGTGCAAGCCGTCCAAGGATATGCAAAACCTGACCCTTTCTCCAACATTTACAACACTGGCTGGCGTAATCACCCCAACTTTGGTTGGACAAACTAGAAACCACCGCAATTCCAAAACCAGCCCAAGCCAAACCAACAGCCACACTTGCCCCCTATCAGCAAGGACCACCAGCAAGACCCCAATATAACCAGAATAGGGCGGCCCCTCCCCCACAAAACCAAATGGACACTCTAATAAAGATGATGGCTGACATGAACCAAAAACATCAGGAAGAAATGGCCTTAGTAAAGGGACAGTTAAGCCAACTCTTGGACTGTAAACAACAAGGATCTCTACCTTCCCAACCACAACCGAACCCACGAAACATAATTAACAGAGGCTCCAATTCGCAAGGGTTCCAAGGCAACCCCGGGCAGGCTCACATGGTCCAGCCAGCCCCACAAACACCTCCTGGGTTTGGCGCTTCTTCATCCTCGTCTCCTCAAGGATCACCCCATGGCCCTAATGCCTCTGCGAATGCTGTGACCTTGAGAAGCGGCACCAAAACCCAAGATCCTAAATGGCCGACTATCCCCAAGACTTTACCTGCTAGAATATCAGACTTCGAAGAGGCACCAACCAAGGACCCAGACATGGAACCAATCCACATTCAGACACCCTATCCTGAGGCCTTGGAAACAATCAAGAAAAAGAAGAATACTGTGGAAACTGAGGAGCTGTTGGAAATTTTTAAGCAAGTACAGATTAATATTCCGCTCCTAGAAGCCGTCAAACACATCCCCGCTTATGCCAAGTTCTTAAAGGATGCCTGTACAGCCAAGCGTAAGCCGAGACCTTAAGCACCTAGGAAGGTTGTACTCTCTGAGCAGGCCAGTTCCGTGATATCAAGCAACCTTCCACTCAAACGAACTGACCCAGGAGCGCCCCTGATTTCCTGCAATATCGGGGACATGACATTTGATAGAGCGCTCCTGGACCTAGGTGCATCTATCAACCTAATTCCCACAACCTTGTACCACCAATTTGGTTTTGGGGAGCTGGCACCAACCCCTGTCACCATCCAGCTGGCGGATAGATCAGTGAAAACCCCAAAGGGGGTTGTCGAGGACGTGATTGTACGGGTCAAGGACTTCTATTTCCCGGTTGACTTTTTAGTGCTCGACATGGAAGTCCCTGAAAAATTACAGAACGCACCCATAATCTTAGGCAGACCTTTCTTAGCTACGGCTAAAGCAAACATCGATTGCGACACGGGATGTATGGAAATCGCCTTCGGAGACAGGAAAATGCAATTGGATATCTTCCGGGCAACAAAGTCTTTTGATTGCGATTACATTGAGGAATATGATCCCATGGAAACTTTAATCGAGGAATGCCTTACTCTCAGTTCTGTCTCAGACCACCAAACCCATAGTGACGGTTCCGACTCGTCACCCTGCTTAACCATGGACCTCTGTAAGGCTGAGAACCATCACATGACACCATTTGAAGAGATCGATGTTGATCAACTCCCACCATTTCCATTCCCATCGACTGTGGTCCCACCCGCACCTAAACTTAAACCATTGCCCGAGAATCTCAAGTACGTCTTCTTGGGACCTGACCAGACCTTCCCAGTGATTATTAATTCCCATCTAACTAAGGATCAGGAACTAAGGTTGACTGCAACTCTTTCAGAACATCGGGCCGCCATTGGTTGGACCATCTCGGATCTAAGAGGAATTAGCCCCACCTATTGCACCCACAAGATTTACAGGGAAGACGGGGCCCGACCTTCCCGCCAGATGCAGAGACGATTAAACCCTAACATGCGAGAGGTCATTAAAAAAGAAATTATCAAGTGGCTTGACGCCGACATCATTTACCCTATCTCTGATAGCCCCTGGGTGAGCCCCACTCAAGTGGTTCCAAAGAAGGCTGGGCTCACCGTTGTCACTAATGATCATGGCGAATCCATCCCCACCCGCACCACCACTGCATGGTGGGTGTGTATTGATTATAGGAAGCTTAATGAAGCCACTAAGAAGGACCACTTCCCCTTGCCATTCATTGACCAAATCCTTGAAAGATTGGCAGGGCAGAAGTATTTTTGCTTCCTGGATGGATATTCAAGATATAACCAAGTCGCAATTGCTCCGGAAGATCAGGAAAAGACCACATTCACTTGCCCGTATGGCACGTTTGCATTCCGTCGAATGCCGTTCGGGTTATACAACGCATCTGCGACCTTCCAGCGTTGCATGCTAGCCATTTTTTCAGAAATGGTGGGTGAATACTTAGAGGTCTTTATGGATGATTTCTCTGTATTCAGGAATTCATTCGACCATTGTTTGAGCAACTTGGAGAAAATCCTGAAACGATGTATCGAGGTTAACTTGGTGTTAAGTTGGGAAAAGAGCCATTTTATAGTTCAAGAAGGAATTGTCCTCGGACACATCGTTTCGCATAGGGGCATCGAGGTAGATCGAGCTAAGGTTGATTTAATTTCCAAACTTCCTCCACCTAGCTCGGTCCGACAGATTCGTTCCTTCCTAGGACATGTTGGCTTCTACCGAAGGTTCATCAAAGACTTTTCCAAGCTTTCCAAATCCTTGACCGACCTTCTAGCCAACGATGCCACATTCCACATGTCTCCTGATTGCATCCAGGCTTATCACACCCTACGGGATTTAGTCTCCTCCGCACCTGTACTTCAACCCCTAGACTGGTCCCAAGACTTTGAGATTATGTGTGATGCATCAGATTTTGCCATAGGCACTGTCCTGGGACAAAGGCAAGACAAGAAACCCGTGGTGATCTACTACGCGAGCAAAACGTTGGACGAGGCCCAACACAATTATACGGTCACAGAGAAAGAATTGCTCACTGTAGTCTTTGGACTTGAGAAATTCCGACCATACTTGCTGGGATCCCACATGACTATTTACACTGACCATTCAGCCATCCGGCACCTGTTGGCCAAAAAGGACGCAAAACCCAGGCTCATCAGATGGATCCTGCTTTTGCAGGAATTTGACCTGGAAATCAGAGACAAGGTTGGATCGAAAAATGTGGTGGCTGACCACCTGTCAAGACTTCATCCAGACCACATTGGACCCTCCCTACCTCTATCTGATACCTTCCCTGATGAACACATTCTAGCCGTGCAAGACAAGAAAATGCCATGGTATGCTGACTATGTCAATTACCTGGTTATAGGACAAACCCCGCACAGCTGGTCCAGATAGCAACGGGACAGGTTCTTGGCTGAGGCCAAGCACTATTTCTAGGATGATCCCATGCTGTTTCGCCTCTGTGCTGATCAGATCATCAGGAGGTGCATCCCCGAAGATGAAGTTCAGAGTGTGCTTTCCTTTTGTCATGACCAAGCATGTGGTGGCCATTTCTCTAGCAAGAAAACAGCTGCAAAAGTTTTGCAGTCTGGATTTTATTAGCCGTCCCTATTCAAGGATGCACACATCTTTGCCAAGACTTGCTCACGATGCCAAACGCTGGGGACCATGACCAAGAAAGATATGATGCCCCTTCAGCCTATTTTAATTGTCGAAATCTTCGACGTTTGAGGTATCGATTTTATGGGCCCCTTTCCACCATCCAACGGCTTCGAATACATCCTGGTCTCGGTAGACTATGTTTCTAAATGGATTGAAGCCGTCACCACCCGACGATGCGATCACAAGACGGTCATGGACTTTGTGAAGAAGATCTTTTCCCGGTTTGGAATACCCAAGGCCATGATTAGTGATGGTGGAAGCCATTTTATCCATTCCCAGTTCCGTGCCCTACTTAGAAAATACGGGGTTAACCACCGCATTGCCACCCCGTATCATCCACAAACAAATGGGCAGACTGAGGTCTCAAACAGACAAATCAAGAACATTTTACAGAAGACTGTGAGACCTGACAGGAAAGACTGGTCTACACGACTTGATGATGCCCTGTGGACATACAGGACCGCTTTTAAGACCCCGATAGGCATGTCACCTTACCGCTTGGTCTTTGGCAAAGCTTGCCATCTCCCTGTCGAATTGGAACACCGGGCTTACTGGGTTGTCAAGCAATGTAACATGGATCCCTAGTTAGCCGGTGCGCAAAGGACGTTTCAATTATCTGAGCTCGAAGAAATTTGTCGGGACGCCTTTGACAATAGTCGGCTATATAAGGAGAAAATGAAAGCCGTCCACGATCGACTCATTCATAGAAAGACCTTTGAGCTGAACCAACAAGTCTGGCTGTTTGATGCACGCTTGAAACTCTTCCCAGGGAAACTTAGGTCCAAATGGATAGGACCATTTCAGGTGGTCAAGCCCTATTCTAATGGGGCGGTTGAAATCGCAGATCGTAACACCGGGCACACCTTTACAGTCAATGGTCAAAGATTGAAGCATTTCCTGGCCCAGGTACCTCCCATGGAAAGTGTCACCCTTGTTGAGGGCTGACACCAAGCACCGCCCAGCTGGAGGCGTTAAACTCAGCGCTTCCTGGGAGGCAACCCAGCGGATTCAGACTGATCTGGTAGTTTACGTCACTCAGGTACTATCTTTTTGAACCCTTCTGCATCCATGAATCTGCCAATGAGGATATTGTCCAACTTAAGCATCAGGGGGATGGTAAATTGCATGATCCTGAGTTTAATTAATCAGTCTGAATGAATAAATTAATTAATTAAAAAAAAATTGAATTTAGGAGGAAAAACTTAGGCATTAGAAACTTGTCAATAGTGAGAAATAATACAAAAGAACTTAAACACTTAGACTTTTCAGGCCTTCAGGCTTAATCAGCCCTGGTGTCCGTTAAAATACGGATTTAGCGGCGAATCCTTGCAACTTTAAGCTATTCTAATCCACCTACTAAATAAGGTAATAAGTATACGACTTATCAACTCACCCTCTAACTCAGGAAAACTTTGAGTCTAAGCATCTACACACATTTTTGCACAAACTCACTTCTCGGAGATTTTGACAAAAATTGGGTAGCTAATGAACTCTCTAGGGTGGTATGACTGACAAGTTGTCGTGACTAACAGCCCATTGGTAGGTTGTCCAGAACCCAGCCACAGGCCATTTCTTTTTTCGCTGCCTCTAGGTACATTTGAGATCAGGGAAACCACCTACGAAAAAAAAAAAGGAAGAAGAAGAAAAGAAAATAAACCACACTTCACCGCACAAGTATGGCTGGCAAGTGATCGTGGGTAACAGCCCATTGGTCGGTTGTCCAGAGCCTAGCTCAATAATTGCACAAAAAAAGACCAAAACACCTAAGGAAGAAGCGGGGAAGTAGTACAAGTCGGGGAGATATACACTGGAAAATCCTTGTGTTGACCCCAAGTAAAATGAACGTAGGGAGAAAGCTACCAATCGAACAAATACACCTTCAGGCAAAAATTTATTTTTCTTTTCCGATCACCTAGAGGCGTAGAAACTCGAAGTCTGTCTCAATTACCGTTAAGTGAGTCTATCACAACATTTACACCAAGATGCTTAGCACTTACGGTTTTGACCGAGTTTTGGGTGGGTTGGGTAGCCGTAAAAAGTTACAAACCCACACTGAATTCCGAAAATTCTAAATAAAAAAAAAACACACACACACACACACACATATATATATACGTATACATATGTATAGTTATATATACAAGCAAGGATTTGGGCGATTCGTATTTTGGCAAACACACAGGCGCTACTTAGTCTTTGTAGATTAAGATCTTCGTATATTTCCTCTTATTGACAAGTAACGAAGTGCCTAAGCAATTACTTCTTGAATTCCCCAAGGAAATAAAGGCTAGAATAAACCTTGCTAGGGACTAGCAAGGAGTAAGCATGGGGGTATGATAACACCACACAAGGGGGTAGTAATTAGGTTGAATATGGCTCATCTTTAGAATAAAAGGCACAACATAAAGTAGAATAGGAACATTGCATGCATCAAGTACCAAGATTGCTTATAAACTGTATTAATGGCCATTTGTGTAAAGCATTTGTCAAAGCAGGCCTCGGATGAGCAATCGGACCGCACGGATGGATTCAGAACGACGAACGGAGTCCAACGGACTCAAGATCGGCCAAATCCGACATCCGGAGCTCCCACAATGGGCCCAAGAAATTTTGACCGTTGATCTGGAGATCAACGGCCCAGAGTGCGCCACGTCGCCCCGCCCCCACCGCTCGCACACCCTCAAGCCAGCCAAGGGCTAATCTCGGCCGTTGATCTTCGATCGAACGGCCGAGATCCGAGCGCTCGCCCGCGGTCGCCGCGACAAAGCGCGGGCGTGGCGCAACGGTTAGCGCGCACGCCCGCATCGCAGCGACGCGTGTTCGAGTCGCGCGGAGCAGAAATCAAAGGCCAGCGAAGGGCGCGGCAAAATTGGGCCGCCCGATTAGCAGCGGGCGGCCATGATCTCGCCACGCGACGCGACAACAGCCCCCTAGCGCCCACGCGCGCGCACACGCGCGCCCAAGGCGCTATCTCAGCGCGGGCGAAGAAGGTTCTCAGCCGTCCAATCTTCGATCGGACGGCTCTCGTTCAACGTCCACGGATCGCGCATGGAGAGAAAGCGAGGCGGGCAGCTGACCGACAGCAGGAGGGCTTCACCGACATATCTGGAAGCGATTTTAGTGACGTTCTGGATGTCGCTAAAGCACATTCTTCTTTTAGGGAGCCCTTAACTCTATTTAAACCCCCTTCTACCACCATTCAAGGCATCCTCTCCCACTTGCAACTACTCCACTCCTCTCTTAACTAGCTTTAGGCACTTTTGTAATCGCCGGAGACGACGAGCCGCCAACGGAGCCTCTCCACCGTCGTGGCTGCCTCGTCGCTCTCCACACTCTCTCTACCTCTCTCTCTCTCTTTTAAGCTTTCATTTACTTTTGTTGAAGCTTGTATTTAATATTGTAAACCATGAACTATGAATGCATGTTTAATGAAATTATTTTCTGTTCAATCGCCATTTTAATTTCTGTTCAAAGTGTATAATCAAAATCAAGAGCTTTCTAACCCTAAACTCTATCTCTCTCTCGCTCTCGCTTTTCAAAATCGTCTCTTTCGCAAGCAAAACTCCACCTTTTTCGTGACAAGTGATAAACAAAATCCGATTTCTACGCCTCCCTGAGACCGACACTCGGACTCACCTCCGTTTACTTCTTTTAAAATCGACGCATCAAGTGCAACTATAACAACACCTTTTAACACACACGCACAAGAGCACGTCACTAGGGTAGAAATGACCTTCCTACACAGACTCCTATTAAGCCCATGGGGCTAACCGGAATAATCAGGTGAGGGTACGCAGACTGGTGAGAGCACAATCCTGTTCTGTTCTATGTTGTACGGCTTAGAGCGTACCTGCTTGCGAAAATAACTGACCACGTGCCAGTGTGGGATAGCCCGCTGTGCGTTTATCACATGTGCCGTAGTCACCACTATGTCGCAACTATGACCCCGGGGTGGTAGACCGGGTGTAGGACAAACGGGGGGCGTTTTCTCGGTCAGGAGAGCACCACGTGCACATTCTGCATGACGGGAAAACTGCAACAAGATCGTTCCATTAGGGAACATGTAAACCAAGAGATAATGAGACCCTTTGCCAGAATAACCGAAATCCCAAAACAACTAGTACCTAGAAATAGAAATAAAACATGAAATGTTTGAAATACTTATTGTTGCTTGAAATGTTTACTGCTTTTCTCTTTAGTTATATTGTGTTAGTTGAATGTACACTTGTCACTCTACTCAACTTTTTGCTGATGTCTGCCACTTGTGTCCAGGATAAGGAGGTGAGCAGCCAGTTCCACCGACTGCGAATGGAGTTGGGCTTAGTAAAGCCCAGCCCTAATTGTTCCTTTTCCTTTCTACTATAATTTGACTCTCCTTTTGTTGTCGTGAGTGTTTATTTTGAAATTAGTAGTTCAGTTTCCGTCTTCTTAGTATGTTGTGATGGCTACAATGTAAATGTGTTTTTCTCATGTGGTACTGTTTTCTGTTACTGTCTACTTTACAGCTTTCTATCATTTATTTATGTTACTAGCTACGGTGTACGTGTGAAAATTATTACGTTTTGGTTTATTACTCATTGGGTGATCGATTCTTAGGATAATTGAGCAATCTAACCCGGGTTCCATGTGGAGTCTCTAAGACTTCAAATTCATGTATATGACTTGGTTTTTCCTTCGAATCATGTCCTACCTCCTCTAAGTTCTCTCTATCAATCCAAAGCTCTAATTCACCCATAAACATGATTATATTATGTTAATATAAGACTAAATAGGAAATGCAAAAAATAGAAGATAACAGGTATCTAAAATTCACTCTCCTTAGCAAAGGGAGGAGTAGAGGATTGAACCAAAGATATGGTTCTTGTCTAAACTCCTAGGAGTCATTTAGATTCAAATGACTTTAATGGAATGTCTTAATCATCACCCAGGATCCTAACCTCCATTTACGCATTCCTTGGAAATAAACTTTGGAGGGTCATGGTTCCTTACCTAGATGGCTTCTAGTTGATCCGCTTCCATCTTAAAATCTCTTGCTTTTTATAAGTGTCTCCTCCCTCTAGTTGTCTATCTCAAACAAATCTTTTCTTTAAGTTCCAACCCTGGCCTTAGTTAACTAGGTTATTTCCTAGCCAACTTTGATTGAGGAAAGCTCTAATCATGTGCCCAAACTCTCCTAAATTCCATCCAATCATGACCTTATGTAAGCAAGGTTTTTCTCCCCTTCCAATTTGTATGTGACTTGTTTTGCAAGTTACAACAAACTTCATAATTACTTGCAAAATCTTATTCATCCTCACAAGCAGCTCCAATCATGGTGAACTCTGTAATATAGTCAACTATGCCTTCTACCATTTAAAACCAAGTTACTGGCATAACCATAGGTTATAAGAACAAATGGCTAGTTTTTTTACCTGTTTTTGCAAATTTGTACAAGTTCTTTATGCCATTTTTTGTAATTAATCAATCAATGTTAATTATGGAGTGACTAAAGTAATGTGGTATTGCATCCATATTCCTATCAAATAGTACTATATTACATTATACATTAGCCTCGTTGTATTAGCATGTATCTTGCCAAGATCTCTTTGCTTTGAAAGGATGCTAGCTAATTTGGAAATTCCAAGAGAAATGTTATAGGACTCCCATGGCTGCAGGATGAACAAGGCATGTTAAAGTGAGTTATCCTATACACTCTAATGGGTGGAGGACAACATTGGGTTTGTAGTTACCAATGCAATGCTTTCCCCCGAAACTTTTTCAATTCTAATTTAAAGAATAATCACTTCCAATACAATAACTACCATACCAATGTATCACTTATTTCACTACATAGTCAGAAACCTTAACCTCACTTAAATCACCTATAAACTTATCTTGATTACACTGTGCATATTAACGTAGAGCACCTCCAAGATCCGATCTTCATTCAACGATCAGATAAACATCCACATCAATAGCCGTTCAACAAACTTAAAGATAAACACCAGGAGTCAAGTCAAATGCCTTGTAACCAAATCCGATAAATACAGACACTTTTCTGTTACACGAAATCCGCAAGTTCGTGAGACTAGATCTCAAACGTTGGTACCTTATGTCTATAAATACAATACAATGAACACTTGTTCAAGTTGAGCGAGTAGAAAAATTTCTTCTACCTTATTTGTTTAGCATGGTATCCAGAGCCAAGAGAGATCTTCTTATCATGCTTACACCCTTTGTTCCTCGACCTGCTGTTGCTTGATAGAGACCATGACTCAGCTTTTACTCGCGACCGATTGGGTTCGTCGCCCATCAACCCCGCTCTGCTCGACGACCTCGAGGCCATCCTCTGCTGTGCTTTCTTCGCACAACGCCCTCACCACCACCACTTGTCAAGACCCCCTCACCTCCCCAACCACCGGTCATCAACCATCCCACCATCGATCTCCCTCTCCACACCACCAACTCCCTAAACGAACCACCTTCCTACCCATCTCCACACCGCCCCACTCCCCTTAGCCAAACCCTACCACACACAACTCTCCACTACCTTTCATACTCCCTATCCACCGAAAGACCCAACCCACCCATTTACACCACCAGCACCCATATACTCGATTACCCGATAGCCACCCTCCCACAGCTACCCGCCCTCATGCCCCTCCCCGTGCATAGCCGCCCTCCTCCCCACCTATCAGCCGCCCTTGCCGATCCACCCCCATTGCTCGACAACCTCCCTGCTCAACCTCCCCTCCACAGCAACCGATGTTTCCCTCTACCCACAGTCGGTCGCCGCAGGTCTCTATCTCTCTACTTCACCAACCATAGTTGCCTCATCTATGCTACTCCATCGACGCCACTCCAACTTCTCTGTCTTCAGCATTGCCGGTTCACCAATTTAAGATACTGCCTCAAGCTCCATCGTCCTCGCACATCTCCAAATTTTTCTACCTGATTGCAATCCCAAAGGATATCTACAATCCTTCGTCTGGCCGTCCTCCTCTATCTTGCACACCACCACCATGGACGTTGTTTCTCGACAACCTGCTCCAACTCACGTCGCCTTAGGCCACTACTCGTGTTCTTCCCCACGATTGCCCATTCTGTCCGAGGTGCTACAAGCCTTATCGTCGATGTTCGTCTTACCTAGCCAAACCCTACGTCCAGCCATACTATATGCCTCGCCCACCTCCGACACTTCGCTTTTTCACGACAAATGATCCTCAGCACTCCGAAGCCTCGATCTCTAGTAGACCAGTCCAACGCTTTATCACTGCACAGGAATTTCATCACCAATATCGTGCTTGCCAACAAGCCTCCGTCGAATCCTGCTAATGGCTTCCCCAAGTGCTCCCTCCCAACTGACTATGTTACCACCTAGGGTTCATCACTCTCTCTATTAAATTAAATCCGACAAATTATCTTTTATGGAAAATGAAGTTGCTACTCCTATTGTATTCTCATAATCTACTTGGGATAGTTCAAGGGACAGACAAGTGCCCAACGTCTAGAGCCCCATCTACCTCATCTGACTCTATCGCTTCTTCAACGTTGACCACTGACATGGCCACCATTCAAGCTTGACATGCTCGAGACCAAATGCTTCTCAGCTGGTTGGTCACTTCTCTCTCTGAGGAAGTCCCCACAGTCATTGAACTCAACACCAACCTTGAAGTCTGGACTGTGTAATAACAAGCCTATGGAGCTTCATCTCATACTCGTATCCTCCAGCTCCGCATGCAACTTCAAGCAACAAAGAAGGGCGACGATTCTATTTCCACCTTTTTGCAAAAGGCAAAGTATATATTTGATGAACTTACTGCAGCTGGGTAGCAAATAGATAATGCCGAGTTTAATGCAATCATATTTAAGAACATTGGTCCAAACTACAATCGAGCATCCCCTATTTCCTTCATAGAGTTACAAAGCATTCTTACAGCACACAAGATTTGGTTACAGCACCACGCAATACCATCTGCAGATCCCCCTACTACAGTGAATATTACTCAGTGTTCAAACACCTATTCCCATGATTAAAGTCGTGGTTGAGGAAGAAACAACAGTGCTCGTCACTCACCATGCCCAATATGTGGTATCTTTGGTCACAATCCCTATAAATGAAGGTAGTGCAAAACTAGTTAAGGATGTAGGCAACAATCTCCATAGGCTAATTTGGCTTACCAATCTACAGTCGCACCCACCCATGAAGATTGGTACCTAGATAGTGGTGCTTCCCACCACATTACTAATGATCTTCACAATCTCTCCATTGCTGAGCCATATCATGAGAATGACGTTTAGGTTGGTAATGGGCAAGGTATAAAAATCACTCACGTCAGTAAAACAATCATTCCTCATTCCTCTAGTTCTTTTCATCTTAAGAATGTCTTATGTACTCATAATGCTTCCAAATCCTTACTTTTAATCTATCAATTTTGTAAGGATAACAATTGCCGTATTGAGTTCTCTAACAACCGTATTTAATTTTAGCAATGCAACTACAAAAGAAAGCCTAAGCAGCAAGCTTATGGAAAAAGGAACTAAAGAAAGAACAAATTTTGGACAAAGAAATGAGAGACTTCCTAGTCATGACTATCAATATCAAAAAACATAATGAATTGCTATGACAAGAAGGAAGATTCAAATGGTACGGGTGATGATCAATTGAAGATGTCGGTTCTTGAGCATGGAAGTCCAAATTGAGGTAGCGAACAACCATGTCTAACCTTTTGTCTTTGGTCAAATAGAGAACCAACTCGAGGGATCAGATTAGGATGGGAAATGGAAATGCTCTCCTCCCACTGCAGAAAATTATAGAGGTGGATTGTAATCTGAAGGTAACATGTGGATCAAAAGTTAGCAAGATTAAGAAATTTATCTCAAAAATTTTAACTCGAGTTTGAATTAGTCCTTAAAGGGTAATCTCAATCCACAAAAGAATGCGGGCTGACCTAGCTTTATTTATCCTAGGACAGAAGTCAATTGTCTGGCGGTTATCCCAACGCATTTCTTTTTTATCCTACTGTAACCTACTTTTTCATCCAAATTATTGGATCTCAAATTTCAGGTTAACTTTAGATATCAAATAGTCATAGCTTAACCTTTCAGGTCAACCTTTTTATTTACCAAAATAAATCTTTTGGGTGCCTCAAACATTTCTCTAAAAATAAGTGCTTTTATGAATTTGATGTTTCAGATTTTCCTTTGACAAGACCTTAGGAAAATGATGTTGCGAGAATTATGAAGCCCATATCATTTTAGTTGCCAACATGTGGTACAGGCAGTGTCACGGACAAAATTGTCAGAAGGTGTATGAAATAATCTTGACCACCAAGTTCACATGTGAGCTCCCTTGTTTCTTCTTTGCAAGGATAAGGATTCCTTAGCAGCCGTCAACTTGGCAAGGAAAGTTTGGAAAATCCCAACTCCCTTGCAACGTACATCCCAGACAATATCTTGGCAGCAAGTGTGCTGGCTGAACTTCTATTCTAGATGTTTTAATAACAGAAAATCTTACATGGGGAGACAAAATGCTAGCACAATTTTGTATGATATGTCTGTACCTCCAGGAAGGCTGCTGAAGGGCAAGTACCTGAGTTACAGGAAAGATGGCATCAGAGAGAATGATCACATCCAATAATACAGCACGTAAGGCCAAGGAGAGGCCTAAAGAAATTGCCCGAGCTCCTGCTTCATCACTGCAAGAAGTGCTAATAAAAGTAGCATACATACATATATTTAACATTGCATAAGTAGTAAAAATTAAACACTGAGTACTTGGTGAACTTTTCTGGATGGACACTCGCAATATCTTCCAATTCCAGGAAGATGAGGGGACCCAAACAACCACAGTCAACATATTATACGGTTTCCTCCATGAAATAATCATTTATTTCAGTCCTTTGTCTTTATGTTTCACTCCCTAACTTTTAGGTTTACATAATTGCAACTTCTTTTAGCTTTGCCTCCTTTGACCTAAGCTTCTAATTCTGCCACCGTGCATGATAGATGCAGGTTTGCTTACCAATCAAGTGATAGACCACATGTTGGATTAGTCTAGTCATGAAGGTTGTTACTGTTTGTATTGCCCATTTGCTTGCCTTTATCTGTAGATAAACTCCATCTCAACTAGACATCAAGGATGGCTTTTGTGTGGACAATTAAATGAAGTAGTCACATATGGATGGAAGCAAGCATCTTGGTTCTGGGTTTCAAGCATGTTATGAATCATCCTTGGATTTGAAAGGTATACTGATGCTACTTTCATATGCTGATGGAATTGTGATGACAGATAATCCCCCATCTATCTTAATTATTGTTAAGAAGACTCCTGAATTCAATTATTTGGCATAAAAAATTGAGCTAGTGGTAATATTTTCTTGATATAGAGGTGGACATGACATCAAGTGACCTAAAATTGACACAACATAAATACATACTCGATTTGCTGCGGAGATACAATTTCCTTGGTTAGCATAAGCTGTTGAAAGCTGGTAGCACATATGGTGAAAGATATCAACTAATAGTTGGATGCCTAGCAATCTAACCAGTCAATTGCAACCTTTTGACTGTCAGTCAGCTTGATAGATTGACTGATCATGGCTACTTATGAGTTAAATAGCGGGGAACATGTGCAACTGCACCACTTTAGGACCCTTCCATGGAATCTGTTTAAACATCCTAATCAATTTAAGTAACATGCTGAGAGGAGCTTCCAAGAACTCCAAACTTGACCAATTTCCACACTGATCTCAAAGAAACTTGAATCTCTGGTTTAAACGTCTTGTTTCTTCTTGAATCTTGACAATGTAAGGAATGACAGATTGCAACGTGCGTTCCCCAAGTCCGACAGATTCATTGATCCCAACCTTATGATTTGAAATACCAATTTAATTAATCTGAATCCAGGTTCATCATCACTGAATGAGAGCAGATTGATACATGTTCTTCACAGGAAGGAATCTGATGATATGGAGACTAGTGTAGGTATAGAAAGAAGGGAGTAGGAATATATATCTACACTTCTGTAATGAAGCCATTGCTGCTGCTGCTGTTAAATTATGTTTCGTCAGGCTTTGGCTCAAGAACAACAGGTATCTTTTCTTTCTTATCACCACGAAGGACTTCCACAGTTACCTGAAGATCAACAGTAATTGCAGAAGATACACATCAGCAAAAGCATAAGATGTGAATCGCTTTCTTTTAATGCAATAAAATGAGCTAAGCGGTATATAAACAAATATAGGATAAGATTCCATTTACAAAAGAGGATTTAGATTAAATAAATGAGATACAATTTATGATGTAGGAAGATGTTGGATTGGGTTGAGATTACATTAATCCAGTTAACATAGCTTGTGCACTTCCCAGCATTCCCAATTATCTTATGCATCATATTTGGTGATATCATCTCGAGAAATTTTTTTATTAAGCTCTGTATGTCATGACTGGTGATATTTCCCCAAGAATATTTTTATTAAAAATAAAAAAGCAAGGATGGAACTTGAATGTGATGTCTTAATTATGCTACCATCCGTACTTCCCTCTACAGTTGCTAGTTGGATTAGAACACTCATGAAACAACTTTTCATCCATAATGCATTGAATCGCTAACAACAGAATTCAGGAGGGATAGCATTTCCAATTCTCGTAAGAACAAGTTCACGCTTACAATTCCTGTACACTATTCATCTTATCCATCCTATGAACTTCTTAATAACTGCATGTAGAAATTGCACTTATCACCAACCAATATGTAGTCAAATTATTTTTACTGGGCTTTGTTGTTCAAAGAATAACATATACCCAAAAATGTTCAAATATGAGAAAAGTTCTGAAAATCTTGCATAAGATAACAGCAATTGGTCAGCTTTCGGACTATACATACCGTATCACCTACTTTACACTGATCCAATATTCTGTACAGATCACTTCCATTTGTGACGTTTCTACCATTAACTGAAGTTATGATGTCACCCAAAATAAGTCGACCATAAGGATCTCGCTTTGTTGGTTGCAGGCCCTGCATGTAACCACCACACATCAGTTGATATGAAAAGAATGCAGAATGCAGCTCTGAAAAGTATCCAAGGCATGGTTTACAAAGCACTGCAATTCCCAATAAAATAAACAAATCAACATCAGTTACAAAACAAATAAATAACACCTTCCAGATCCCAAGGACCAAACGAAATCAAATTAAAGGATTCTCTATTATAATATATTCTGTCATCTCTGGGTGGTTATCACTTGGATAACCACCCTTCCCCCTTTCAAAAAAATATATTCTGTCATCTATTACATCCAGCTCACTACTTACCTTGCCATCTAATCAAATGCCTTTTTCCACATATCCCCCTCCTCGAGCTACTCAATATAAATTTATATCACACCAAAACGCAGCCTAAGTTCCAAATATTACTGCATGAATTTGTAGCTTTTGTCCACAATGCTAGTACTTGGAACAAACTAATTAACATTAACAAGTAGTTATACAGAACATGTTGGCTTGGGTGGAAAGTGCCAATGTTCATCCTTAACCACCTCTGCATTCCCGCATGACAGGATGCAAGACTATTCTTTTAATTCTCTCTGCCTTCTGTATAGCCTTCTTTGGGTCTATTGAATGGACAAAGAAATGCATAGTTTGGAGGTTTAGACGCAGCCATAATACTGTGAGAACATCCAGCATTTATCATTAACCACTTTTCAGTTTTCACATTTATAGTTGGAGTTTTCCCTCAGTACCTTTAGTTTCAAGTAGACAATTGATACTTTTGGTTGTTCATTCTTCTCATAGTATACATATAGTACAATATGCTCCATCCTACTCTACACTAGATGATGTGTGTCAGACACAGACCTTAAAGCATCGAAGATTCTTGTCCTTTTATAAGTCCAACACCTTCCTCATCATCCAAGTATCCAACTATTAGTAAGGGCTTGGAGCCCGCTGGAAGTACAATTTTGCGTTTGTTCTACCCAGTCTGAGGCAAAAAAAAGGTATGGAGGGTGCACCATACATCCTAACTTGCTTAAAAATCAAACTTGCTAAGAAAGGGGGAAATGTACTCCACCTTATTGAAAAAAGGAGGAGTCTATGCCTTGAGTCACAAATCAATTTCTCTTCAAGAAAGAGTCACCCAGACTACCTAAGAGTTAATTCTTGTGGGCACCAAGGTTGAATATCAGTTTTTGCCTGAGAAAGTCATGCATTATCTAAAACCTAGTTCCTAGAATGTTATTGTGGAGATTTATGCACTTGACATTTATTCTTCGTTTCCTATTGGATGTATCTGTTATTTTCCCATATCTCTCTACAAAAGAGAGATTAGGGTTTCTTTTGTGAGTGTGACAATTCTTTCCGTCCAACATGATATTAGAATAGCGATCCTAGGCTAGTGCTTCGTACTTGCTTGACTACTCTCCCCTTTCTTTCTTCCACTACAAGAAAAAAAAAAAGAAAAAAAAGGAAATGCCACCGAAACCCTAACCCAAGGGGCCTCCCAATGACGCCACTAGGCCTCATGGCCATCAATGGCCCTCCTCCTCTCTAGGCGACCCCATAAGGACCCTTCTCTCCTCTCATCTCTCGATCGAGGTCATGATCGACCTCTCTCTCTCTCTCTCTCTCTCTCTCTCTCTCTCTCTAGCACCCTGGGCGACGACTTAGAAGCTTCATTGGCACCGTCTCTAGTGACTAGTGTTCCAGTAAACCATCTCCACCACGTCGCCCCACCCTCTAGGGCACTCCGGTAGTCAAGCATCACCACCAACTCCTCCGCTGCACTGCCTAAAAGGCCTTCACTGACTCCAACACCACTCCAAATCTATCTAGAGGCCTTCTTTAATCACCCTTCGGTCTGGATCTGCTATGTTGCTCCTCCTATGACATCGCCAGCACCACCTCTCACTGCTAGTGGGTCCGACAACCCTTCTCCCGATCTGACGACAACACTAAGGCTAGAGCAGAAGAGTAATTGTGCATTGCCTAGGGCCAGCACCTTACTATGGCGCTACCTGTACCTATGCATGAACCTAGACCACCCAAAACACTGCTGTATGTTGGGATCATCATTGTTGTGGGGCTGCAAATCCATGAAGTCTCATGTTGTAACAGTTACTGTTGTTGTTCTTGTTCCTGTTGGTGTTGCTGTTGCTGGTGTTGTTGATTTTGCGGGTGCATCGACGATGGAAGTGATTGGTGTCTCCCCTATTGTGCTTGGAATCATCTCCCCTATCATGCTTGAGATCGTCTCCCAATACTTACAATCTTCCTTTCGACTACTATACTATCAGTTGGAGGTTGGGTTACATATGTGTGGCTGCACAAAAGTTCATCATATTGTGGTGTAGCCATGACAATTGCCAAAACTAGAGTATAAAAAATTATGCCTACTACTACACATGAACAATGGGTGATTGACTTGGGAGCATTAATCCATCCACTGGGAATACCAACATGTTGCAAGTGTCCAAATAGGCCAAACGTGTAACGTCACTAAAGGTAGCTAATGGCTCTCGTTCTCTGATGACTACAGTTGATAACATCCAAATATCATCCAAACTGTAGTTGTTAAAGGCACGCTGTGCTCCGGAGTTTTCTATGAATCTTTTGTCTGTCAGAAGACTTTGCAAGGATCTTTGATGTAGAGTTATCTTTAATGACCGACACTATTACTTTTAGGATAGACAAACCAACAATATTATTTGTGGGGGTCTAAAGAAGGATGGATTATACCTTCTTGACATCCCATCGCCGTTTGTTAGCATTGCTTCCATATCTTTAGATCCCTTGTTGTGGCATCAATGCCTTGGTCATCCGTTTGTGGGCAAGATGTGGCAAATGTTCTTAAATCTCACATTCAGTACCACCTTTGACTGTGAGGCTTGTCAGTTAGGCAAACACCATCGAATCTCTTTCCCTTGTACTGAACCGGTGAGTACCTCTCCCTTCTATTTTGTGCATTGTGATGTTTAGGAGCTTGCCAGGATTATCAGTGCTGGAGGTTATGGATACTTTGTGATATTTGTTGATCACTATAACCGATTTACCTGGGTCTTCCTAATGAAGAATTAATCTGAGATTCTTCAAATTGTATAACGATTCTTCGCAGAGGTGTAAACAGGATATTCATCATCCATATAGATATTCCAGAGTGACAATACTCTGAAATTTATCCAGGCAAATCTCCAGACTTTCTTTGCCAGCAAGGGGACTATCCATCAGACTTCGTATGCTCACACCTCACAATAAAATGGTGTCGCGAAGCGAAAACTTAGGCACATACTTGACATTACTCGAACCCTTATTGTATTCATGTAGGTGCCTAAGCAATTTTGCAAGGATGTAGTTTTGATAGCAACTTACCTTATCAATCAAGTACTGTCACCAAATCTTCGTGGCAAAATATCCTAGCAGTTGTTGCATCCAGACTCAGAGCATCCCTTTGCATTGCCTCTGTGTGTATTGAGTTGTACATGTTTTGTTCAGACTTTTGGCTTGCAGGGCAAATTTCTCCATAGGCAAGGAAGTGTGTTTTTCTGAGGTATTCCCATTCCAAAAAGAATACAGATGCTATGATCAGTGCACAGGAGATATATAATAACTACAAATGCCACATTTTTTGAAAAGGTCATGTATTTCTCTAAAGAGGGATCGAGTATTGATCTGGAACCTAGAGAGACCCAAGTGTGTACCATAAAGGAGAGACTCTACTGCCTACGACCCTAGTTTGTTCTTTTGAGGAACATCCTACTAGAGTATCCCCCCTATATTTTAGGAAGAAATGGATAATTGACCTATTGCTCTTCGGAAGTCCAGCCAATCTTGCACTCTACATCCAATATCTCACTATACTTCTACTAACCACCTGAGTCATGATTTACAATAGTTTGACAATGTTCTTACCAACACAATTCTACCATGTGATCATATTGGGCTCCACAGGATCCCTAAAGGAGGGCAGCTATGGATGATGAGATAATGTAACGAATGTGTGCCCCAGACGTCTTTTAAGACGTCTGGGAGGTGGCCCAGACGTCGTACCAGACGTCTGGGATCACAACCAGACATCTGATAAGACGTCTGGGATCGTTTCCAGACGTCTGGAAATCCGTTATTTTCGACACACGCGAGTCGCCTGCGCGCCTGAGCGCGCAGACCGCATATTCCCTCTTTTTCTCTCTGCGGCTGCAGGCGGCCTGCCACCTTCTCTCTCCTCCTCGCACGGCCTTAAAAGGGCCACGCCTCCCCTCCCGCCTCCACCGTCTCCTCCTCCTTCCTGTGCGCGAGAGCGAGCGGACGCGAGGGCGGCAGTGGCGGCCGCAGTGAGCGCGGAGGTGCGGCGTGCGAGGGCGAAGCTCTGCCGTGAGGGCGAGCTCGCCGGAGCGGCTTGGCCGGCCGGCGGAGGGCGCAGGGGGCGCGGAGCGACGCGGAGAGGGACCTGCTGTGGTCTGAGCAGCAGGAGCGCGAGGTGCGACGCGGGCGGCGTCGCGAGCGGAGGCCGAGCAGGGTCCTGATTCTGGAAAAATTTCCAGAATCAGACGTCTGGATTGATAGCCAGACGGCAAGGTCGACGTCTGTAAGATCATACAGACGTCAGAAAGATGAGTTTCCGCCTTCTTCTTCCTTCTTGTCGACTGACCGTACTGAGGGAGGGGGTTGGCTGTACGCAGGTTCGCTGATTCGCCATCCTTTGCGAATCAGACGTCTGGAAGTTGTACCAGACGGCGAGAGTGACCTCCAGACGTCCGGAGGGACCATCGGACGTCTGGGGCAGACGTCCCCGCAGACTTCTGGACGTCTGGGAAACCATGCTGAACAGGTAATTCTCTGATCCACTTTTTAAGACATCTGGAAGGAGTTCCAGACGTCTGATTTTGCACAGTATCGTCTTTTTCGACCCGTTTAGGGCCCGTTCGGGCTCCGTTTTCCACGATTCGAGTTGCGTTCTTTTCAGAAGTAATTCCTCTACCCGTCTACAGTAGCTATACACTGTTTTGAGACACTCCTTGTGTTTGATCCTTGTGATAGGACCTCGTTCGGTTGCAGTCTTGAGAGTCGCGGAGGCACGCGGGATTCCCGATCACGCCCCCATTACTCCCGTTGTACCTGGTAGAGTGGCTTAAGTTTATTAATAAAATCTGTTAAAGTATGGAACCATAACTAGAAGCTAGGACATTGCATGAATCCTAGGAATGAGAAATGTATGGAATGATAGCTCCTAGGTGATGCATGAATCCTAGGGCTGGAAAATTAGTTGTATGCTAGATCCTAGGATGTGACATGAACCCTAGGATGGAAGAACTAGTGGAATGTATAATACTGCAGTCTTGGAAAAAAAATGGAAAGAAATATAAAGCTGCCTGTAATTTGAATTAATAGCTGTCTGTTATGAATAAAGAAACATGATTGAGATCATGGATTTTGAGAACGTGAATCTGGAAAGTGAAACATATGATGTTCTGAGATAAAGAGCTGGAACCCTACGGGGAATTAGGAGTGGAACTCCTGGAAAGAAAAAGGAATGGAAACTGAGATGTAGTTTGTACTGTCTCTTGGGTACGCAGTACCAAGGGAAGTACCTGTACCTGTTTAGTGCAGAGTGGGGCCAGCCGCCCCAGGGACCCGGGGTTAGGATTGGCCGCTCTGTACCAACTTGTTGGCCCTCGTGTACGTAGTACCGAGGAGAGCTAGTAGTGTTAGGAGAGTACTAGCTACCCCACGGGTCCCGGGGTTCTGCTAGCCTCCTTCACCGACTTGTTAGGCCCACTAGGGCAAACCAGGGTAGTCAGGCGAGGGTGCGCGGACTGTGGAGGGGCAAGGCCCCGGTTTGGTTACTGTGGAGGGGTTAGACCCCTGTTACTGAGAGGGCTCTGCCCTGGTTCCGTGCTGTGCTTTGGGCGCACCCGTTAACGGAAATGACTGACCTCGTGCCAGTGCGGGCTAGCTACCTGTGCGTTTATCGCGCGTGCCGTAGTCACCGTTACGTCTGTCAGTGACCTTGGGGTGGTTGACTGAGGGTAGGATCACCACGGGGGACTCTCCCGGCCAGGAGAGCACCACGTGCTACTTCTACCTTTGGAAAAGACTGCAATCAAGATCGTTCCCACGAGAACATTAGAGATCAAGTAAAGGATCTGAGAAACAAATGAAATAGTGAGAAAAATTGAAAGATGTGAATAAAGGAAGTAATAGAACATAACAGCTACTGTACACTCTACTGTTGCCTTTAGTTAGTCTGCCACTCTACTCAGCGTTTTGCTGACGTGTTACACTCGTTACCTTTTTCAGGACCAGGTGTTGAGCAGCCAGGGTCGGCGGCTGCAGAGGATGCTGGGCCGAGTAGGGTCCAGTAGAGTTACCACAGCCTTTTGTACCTCTTTTGTTTCTGTTCTAGTGAGTAATTTTTGTTTCCGCTGTACCTTCTTTACCTGCAGTTCTTGTTATATGATAAATGTCATTTTACTGTTGTGGTGGTACCTACTGTAGTAGTTCTTTCCTTACTGCTGTACTTTCTTACTGTTAGTTATATTCATGCTGAATGTGGTTTATTTTACTGTCTTTTGGTTACTTCCTCGTTGGACGACTAGGTCTTGGGATTAGTCGAGTCGGTCCGGTTCTCGTGTCTCGTAGGGACTCGGGAACCGGGTCGTTACAGATAAGTGCCTTGATCTCACATGGCATGTGAGAGTTGGTACCTTGCCCACCAAGTGCAATCTTAGTAGATTGCAAATGGGTCTACACAGCCAAATATCGAGCAAATGGTGCAGTTGATAGGCTCAAAACACACCTAGTTGCAAAACTCTTTACCTAGAGTTATGAGGTTGATTATTTTGAGACTTTCTCTCCTATGAGGAGAGTCTCATCTATACGAGTCATATTATCTATTGCAGTAAATAAGCTATGGCCATTATATCAAGTAGATATTAAGAACACCTTCCTAAATGAGGATCTCACAGAGGAAGTCTATATGTGCCAACCCCTTGGATATGAGACTAAGGGGGAGTGTGTCTGTAGATTGAAAAGGTCATTTGTGGCCTTAAACAGAGCCTTAGAGCTTGGTTTGAGAGGTTGAATTCAAAGGTACTGGAGATTGGGTTCAACCGATCTTCCTCTAATCATTCGAGGGGATTGTGATCTTAATAGTCTATGTAGATGATATGATCTTAATTGGTGATGACGTGAAAGGGATGAAATAGACTAAGGAATTCTTCCACAAGACCTTTGTTGCAAAGGATCTTGAACACTTGAGATACTTTCTAATTCTAGGAATAGAAGTAGTACAGCAGAACAATGGCTTGTCTTCGTCCCAACGGAAGTGTACCATGCAAACTCTTAAGGAGGCAAGACTGTTAGGCACAAAACCTTCCGATGCACCTGTAGAATAGCAGAGGAAGACTATGTTACTTGAAAAAGATCCATCGTTTGAAGATGTTACTCACTATAAGAGCATCGTGGGCAAGTTACTACATCTGATAGTTACTCGGCCAAACATCAGCTTCATAATGAGTAGAGCCAGCATGTATATAAATAAACCATCCTATAGCAATTGTCATAATGTCTACCCAATATTGAAGTACTTGAAGGAGAATCCTAGAAATGGCCTTCATTATAAAAATAACAGCTCTATTGATATTGGCTCATATTCAAATGCTGATTATGCAAGGACAATCGAGGATAGAAAATCTATTATAGTTTATGTTATTTTCCTCGAAGGAAATCTTGTTTCATAGTGAAGCAAGAAGCAAACAGTAGTGGTCCATTCTATTGTTGAGGTAGAGTATAGAGCTATGGCACACACATGTAAAGTTATGTGGGTTATCTCCTTCTTGAATTATCTTAGCATTTCTACAAAGATTCCTATTCCTTTGTTCTGCGATAATAAATCAGCTACTTATATTGCTTCCAATCTGATGTTTCATGAAAAGATCAAGTACATAGAAATAGATTGTCATTTCATACGAAATGCAATCCTAGAGGGAAAGATAGTCACCCCTCACGTCACCTCTAAGTTTATAGATATATCACGAAGGCATTGAACAGAAAGAGGAACCTATTCTTGTGTGACAAGTCAGGTCTCGTAGATATCTACACCCCAACTTGAGAAAGAGCGTGGGAATTTATGTACTTAACATTTATTCTCTATTTCCTTTTGGATGTATATGTTATTTTCCCATATCTCTCTCTCTAAGAGAGATGAGGGTTTCTTTTGTGAGTGTGACACTTCTTTCCATCCAACAGTTATGAATAGACCTCGAGTTATACATTGAGTCAAATTTGTATCCCCTTGGATTGGGTATCAATTTTTGCTGAGAATCACCCAAGTCATGGGTGCTGTGACTCAGTTTCTGGGGAGCTGCTGACAGACCTCGACTCAAACCTTGACTCAGATTCACATTTAACCAACAGGAAGCTAGTAAAAAAGGTAGGGGCACATGACAGCTGAATTTTCCTGAAGTTGGATATGGCCCATGGAATGTAACAGAAGTTTTTGTGAAAATTGCCTCATTTGAGAATGTAAGCCGGGATTCATGTAATGGGTCAGCGTTTGAGTCTAATAAACAACTAAATAGCATAACAACAAGGGGTGTTAATCCAGGGTTTACTGTCAAGCCTTCTCCTTTTTCTACCGTGACAATTCCCCTTTTTTGGTTCTATGTCCTGCATCAGAAAACATATTCTTGTGTATGGATTAGAGACCAGCAGGAAATTGCCTCGTTTCAATCCCACAAATATGCCACACCAGAAGTTCATGGGAGTACGCTATAAAAAAGAATGAAAAACATATGTATGTGCCCAATAAGTAAGAAAATAGATGATCTGATAAATAGAAGCTTTACCGCTTTGCCAGCAGGACCATTAGCTGGAGCATCCAGAACAAGAACTCCACTGACACCCAGCTGTTCCATGGACTGATCAGGAGCAAATTTAATCCCTAATATGGGTCTGGTCACTTTCCCATATTTTACCAGTTGTTCAACAATACCACTTACCTGAGAAATGACAATTGTGGAACATAAGATATCAGAAAGAAAATCATGCAAAGAATGTATAAAACCTCAAATAAAGTGATTGTGTACATTTTGCAAGTGTAAATAAAAGGAAGTAGAAACATACTGTATCTACTGGAATGGAAAATCCAACACCTGAGGATGCTCCTGATGGGGAGTATATGGCAGTGTTTATTCCAATCAAATTCCCAGAACTGTCAAGAAGTGGTCCTCCGCTGTTACCAGGATTTATAGCTGCATCAATCTGAATTACATCTTGGATTGGGCGTCCTGTGGCAGCAGAACTTATTTCTCTCCGCAATCCACTGAAAATTTGAGAAGAAAACTTGGATAAGAGGATGTCTGCTGCTACGAGTAATGATTCTAACTTCTTGCAATAAAGTTCTAGTACAGAGAGTAATCTTGATGAGTGAGTATTTTAATTAACATAATATTTACTGAGAAATAAATCCTGATGTTGCTTCACTGTAAGCATTAGATGTAAATTTAAAAGAGAAACAGATAGAGGTGAAGAACTTAACCTGATTACACCAGTTGTAAGTGTGTGGTCAAGACCAAACTGCAGTAAATTGACAAAAAAAAAAAGTCAGCGCAAAAGTACACAAATATACTCAATGAGGGTTTACACCAAAAAAGTTACAAGTAAATATGCAATATGCCTGATAGGAATTTGATGCAAATAAGCTTCGATCATGCCATCTCTCAGAAGTAATAAATAGACGACTCTCAACAAGAACAAGGAATGAGCTTGAGTTCACAAAAGGAAAAGGCAATAAAATAGCTACTTAGTAAGAGCAAGACATACCCAGGAAACTAGAAAAGCTTCACATTCTCAAATTTTGTATCTAACTACTTTGACAAAACACCACATTTCCAGAGTAGTTGTATTTCCAACTAAAATATTCATCTGCATCAGGTAGTTGCAGTTTTTGTTGCTTTTCTTGCGGTAAAACTACATGTCTATACCTTACATAGATTTTATGTCCAAGCCTTCCAAACACCAATTTTGTTTATTGTGGTTCTTTGCTATTTTAACTTTGAAGGCTTATTGATTATGGCATATAAGTTCATGCTTTTTATTGTGATCTAACCTGGAATTTATTTGTTTGTAACAAGTTACATATATTTGCAAGAGGAGTCATAGGCACAGAGAGGAATGTGCTTCACTATCACTGTCGACAGAAAACATTGTTAAAACAGATGACTCTTTGCTGCTAATAAGTTCATGAAAGATGGAATTATACTTACAGGATTTCCAATGGCATAAACTTTCTGACCAACAAGGAGGTCTGTCGAGACACCAATCGGTATCGGCCTGAGTTTATCCTTTGGTGCATCAATTCGTAAAACTGCAACATCTTTATCCTGGTCATATCCAACAACCATTGCTTCATATGTTGATTGGTCAGCAACGGTGACCCTGTACCAAACATCAAAGATTCCTCTCATCTAACCACCAAGCTCTTACTTCTAGTTAACATAAAATGGCTTGTCATTATTCTGGATATCTGATCATTACTTAAAAACAGAGACATATTATCTCAGTTTGATGGGATCATCCGTACCAACCTGAGATCAGAAGCAGCACGGATCACGTGATAATTCGTAACAATGTGCCCATCGTAGTCCCACACGAACCCGGAACCCGATCCCTGCGGCACCTCCAGCACATCGAGGGTGAATGCGTCTTGCCTACACGAACGGCACGACCAACGCTATCAATCCACAACTCAAAACTCTCACAAACCATCACTCCCCCTGACAGAAAGATGCCAACTCTGACCAACTTGACACAACCCCACAAATGGGCAACCAGCACACCATCTAAAGATCCAAAAATCCCACAACCCACTAGTCCCTCCAACAGAAAGGCGCCAACTTTGATCGAATTGACACAATTGCACAAATGGGCAACCAACATCTTGATCCACAGTTAACCACCAAGAAACCTCACAAACTACAACTCCCTCCAGCAGGAAGACCCCAACGTTGATCAAAATGGACACAATTGCACAGATGGGCAACCGACCGAATTCTCCAACAAGAGGCCACACAACAACAAACACCTGGCGGGCAACAAAGGGTGGCCGTACCTGGCAGCAAGGTTGGTGATGTACACCACCGAAGGGGTGTTCTCCTGGAAGAGCTTCACGGTGGCGAGCTCATCCGTCTGGAGCTTCCGTGGGGACGTCACGACGTAGGCCGCGGCCGGGCCGACATCGGCCGCGAAAATGGAGACGGATATCGCCAGCGAAGCCGCAAGGACCGCGAGCCTCTCCACAGTGGCCGAAAGAGCAGTGGAAGGGTTGGGGAAGGAGGGGAAAGATGGCAACTTTAGGGGTTGGGGGTGGTGGGTCCTGCCTGTGGTGGAGGGGGAGTGGAGGAAGAGGAGCAAAGGTGGGACCTTCGAGCGGGAATTGGGGGATCTGAGGAGGAATCTCTTGAAAGGTGGGAGTGGCTGTGTTTGGGGTCTCTTGGAGGTGGAGGAGGAGGAGGAGGAGGAAGAGGAAGAGGAGTGGAAGAGGGAGAGAGCAGAGGGAGAGGGAGAAGTGGCCATTGTTAGGAGGCCAACCGAAGTGTGTGTGCTCTCGCTGCCTTTTCCTTCGCCAAGTGATTTGGTTGGTTGGCAGATGTGGTGTGGTGTGGTGTGGTGTGTGGGGGAGCTGATGAGGTGAGCTGTGCCAATGGGATTACAAGCTTTTAGACCAGGAAGATCAGGATATCTAGAAGTTATATTTGTCCCATCTAAAGGTTTCCTTTTGAGTGCGGTTAACCAGACATGACTTCTAACACAATTCTGGGTGATAATGTGATAACTCTTAGATGAGATATGAGGGTTCAATCTTATTTTTAGTGGTGGGTTCCACATTTTTTATAAGAAAGGGAGTCATATTTTATATATAGAATCCATGTACGTGAAAAGTTTACCTTCCTTTTTGATACTTTTACAAAGATACCCTTAAAAAAGATTGACACAGCATATATGTTTTTTAGGTTGGATTTTAATAATACCAAACTCATCTCCGATTAGAAATACATTCTCCATGCTCGCCCCATCTACTTGACAGGAAATACCCACCTCAAAGCTATTTACCCATCATATACTCATTTATCCAATGGATACCCTTTAAAATGTTGTTTGGTAAACCCATTCATATATAGTTAAGAGGTTTTGGACATAGTTTATATGAGAATTGTCATGTCACCAAACAACTAAAGAAAATGTATACTTCTAGGTCACTTGTTTCTTAAACTATAGAAATGTTTCATCATGCAAGAGATAATTTGGGGAATGGGTAAGAAATACTTTTGAAAGGAAATCATACCGAACCACAAAATCTAATAAAACATAATTGACATACTTAATCAACATACAAGTTTGGGGGTATTCTTTTCAATACCAAAACTTGAATCTACTCAAGGATGGCTTAGTAAACCTAATGAGGGA
This sequence comes from Thalassia testudinum, assembly GCA_037157565.1. Taxonomy (NCBI): domain Eukaryota; kingdom Viridiplantae; phylum Streptophyta; class Magnoliopsida; order Alismatales; family Hydrocharitaceae; genus Thalassia; species Thalassia testudinum. Next base: position 45,805,745 of record JAZHRO010000030.1, read on the forward strand.
TACCATATTGTTACCCCTACTCTTGACTTTATCATATTCTCATGGATGTCATTTGAGGCTACTTGATTTCACACCTATGTTCTTCTATAGGTATAAGCTTACTAGTGAACCGCCTAAAGGTTAAATCATATCTTGGTTAGAGTTAGATAAGCTATTAGTGACTATTTAGAATTCGAGGTCTCGTCAAAATGTTGAACAGTAATCAAGGAAAGGGAGATCTCATCGATGAGATCTGGATGCTGCACAAGGTCAAAGTCGCGGTGGATTTACAATCGAGGTGGTGGAAGATAAAAGAGACATTGGTTTGAACACTAGAGGGAGGGGAAGTGAGGTTAATTCTAAAGGTAATAACTAAACTTTTTATAACTTTCCAAGGTTATGAAAGACCTCTAACAAATTCACCAAGGAACTAATTAGAAATCTTTCTATAGAGTATTAATGAAATTATAGAAATGGGGCAACATTATCAAACCAAGGAAAAGAATCACCCTCAATATCTTTGTTCCTTTTTTTTTAAGAATGAAACCCAAAGAATCAAGGTAATAAGCTAAAGCACACAAAACTTTGGTTAGACTGAAGATAAGTATTTAACTCTAAATCGTTCAAACATATAAACCCACGAGAAGAAATAACTATCATTAAATAGAGATCTAACAAATAAGAATCTAATTACATCTCATCTTAAATGAATAACTATCATACAAGATGGCTGCATTCATAATCATTAATCAATCTCTCATTCACATAAGCTTACAATCTTAAACCTAGGTAACATTGTTCATCTAACCTGTAAAATGACTTAATCTGTCTAAATATCACCTTTGATATTAATTGAAGAAGGAGAATTCTTGTAATCGCCAAAGTTGAGCTGCAAATTGCCTCTTTTGGAATCCAAAGTTTCCAATCCTTTGAAAAAAGATGCTACAATTGATGCCTTGCACCTCTATTTATAGATTTTGGAAATGGAGGAATCTTCTCTTGAGAGCATCTACCTTTTAGGAAGGTTCTATCTACATGCTCAAATACTTTTCTAGCACCTGCCCTCTTTTGACTTGGTCAATGATAGCATGTCCTCTTTACTAATGTGTCAAGTTTGTTGTATTGAACTTTCTCTCAATCCTATCCAAGTTCATTTCAACTAACTTGTGGTATCATGTAATTTAATTCACCTCAAGGGTTTCTTTTTTCATTTAGCCTTTTTGACTTTACCCATTTACAAGCTTTTGACTTATGTTTGATTTTCATATTTATTTAGGTTGGATAGCCTTTTATGAGTTGCCTATAATTAGTCAGACCTTCCTTTCTTGGAGAAGAACTAGTGAGAATCGATCTTTTCCCCTCTTATGAGTATTCAAACATGAGATCCTTTTTTCTTACACCAAGAAAACTTTGGCTTTTGGGCTAAGTTTCATATTTTTAATGCATATGCCTAAAAATTAGCATCACAAATGAAAGAGGAGATGGTAAGAAAAATTATTCAAAATTATGAGGGCATTTACATAGTATGGTGAAGAAAAGAAGACAAAGAAAAATTAAGAAAAACTCCCTTTGAACTATTGTTGGGCTATTGGGCCCATCTGGGTGATTAGATCAAGAGAAAAATCAAGAAATAATCTTATCTGAGCCATGTGGTGGCATATATAGGATAAATGGTCAAAAATGAGAGTTTTCGTGAGATTAAAAGTTGTTTTGACTCTAACACAATCGTCTTATCCCTAGATCATGAATTTTGATCATTTTGAGGATTATTTTAGACTCTTAACCTCTATAAATATCCCTCTAGGCCAACATTGAGAGGGATGTCCTTTCTCTCTATCTCGATCACCTTTGGTCATTTGTCTCTCTCTATCTCTCTTTCGTCCATGGAGTCTACATAGCACCTTTGGCATCATCTTTACATCATTCGCATTGACGAGGAAGTGGGTTTTGGTGGAAGGTGTGAATAAATGGCCATCAGGTTCACCTAAGTAACAGATAGGGGCTACATTGACATGCATAAGCTTTGGATGGTTGGCGGACTTCCTTGACATTAAGATTTATTCTATGTATCTTTGTTTTAGTTTCATTCTACACTAGTTAGTAATTCAATTATGTATTGAGATTCATTATATTATATTTAAATCTAATTTCATTTATTCATATTAATTTAAGGATGTGGATTGGGAAATGTAAAAGTTGACGTAAAAGTTGACATACAGTAGTGTGAACGTGGTCCCAACCCACATTCCTCTTTTTTATGGAAAAAAGTACTGACACATGGTGGGATCCACCATTATTGAAACCAACAATAAACCACTCAGATCACTTTCGAAACCACTGTGCACCTTTAAAATATTTTTGCACGGACGTAAAGTAAGATTGTACCAATGCAATCTTACTTTGAATTATTTTACATTGGTGTAAAATTAAATTCCAAGCGTTTCTTTACCTATGATAAGTGATTTTACACTTGAAAGGTGATCTTTCCACCTTAGGATTTAGTCTTTAATGTTTAGGGCATTCAAGTAAAAAATCACTTCTCTTATGTGAAATTACTTTCCATAAACCTAAACCCTAAACCCTAAATCCTAAACTCATAAGTTAAAATGATTTTGCACAAGTGCAAAATCACCTTGGACAAGTGAAACTACTCTTGGAATAATTTTATACCGATGCAAGATAAGATTACACTGGTGCAAAGATAATTTAGAATAATTTATCACTGGTACAAAATTATTTATCACATGTGTATTTTAAATTAAAGTGATGTGATGATTTTTTTAAATATATTATGTTATTTTATTTTTTTATATTAAATATCAATTATCAAGTGGGCCTACATTCTCAATGTTATGTAAAGTATGAAAATAACACCTACAAATTTTCACACATCACTTTTTACGTTAATACCTATATTTCTCAATTTTTTGACTTAATTTAATTTCATTCTCGGTTTCATTACGTTGTGTCAGAGTTAGAAATTTATTTTCGTACATTCCCGTTATTAAAACAATCAAAAAGAATTATTGTATATTAGGATGTAATCCATAGAAAATAAAAAGGAAAAAATCAATTACTAGGATGGTGTCAAATTTAGGATGTGTGTCTTGCATTAATTTTATCTTCGTCTAGGATCCGCGGGTAATATTTCAATTTTTGTGTAAGATTCCCCATGAAGTCCTTTAATTTCCTACCAAACTTCCTGGTGAGATTCACAGCAGATAAATTTGTAGATTTCGTGGAATGCACATATGTCAATTCTGGATTTTTACTTTCAGTAGCAACTTCACAGATTTTCTAAGTTGATCTACTTGAAGTTAGGCCGTGACTTTTAGAGATCAGTTAGTTTAGATTTCTGGAAGTCTAGGGTAATTTTTAGAAATTTATCTAAGATTTTCCTTTATCATATACACAGTCTATGGATTCCCTTTTAAGTTGCTCGTAAGAGTCTCACATTAGTTTAGAGTTTGCACATATCCCTAGGTCTCCGGTCGGTAAAATCTAATCTAGCATAGCCTAAATATCTTTATCATTCCCTTGTTGTAGAATCAACCCGTACTTACCCTATCTAGATAGTTATATTAGATTCGGATTTAAATTATGCTTAGGACAGCACAGCAAACATTATCCATCATTCTTAATTGCATAACCTACATAGCAAATAGGCTCTTTGAAATCAAAGTACCTTCAAAAGAATGTTCAAAAGAATGCCATTTTAAAAACCTTTATCTTTCTAAACGCTATGGCATCTATGAAATTATAAGGAGCACGCAATGATTAGAATTTTTTCCCATTTTTATTTCTCTCATGGTTTCTAGAATCAGCCACTCCTCAAAGTCGCTCACCCTCCACTTCATTTCTCACAGGCATTTCTCTGAAATATGGTACATCTTCCCTCGATTGGAAACACCAACTTACTCAAAAAGCCAAAGTAAACAAACTTGGAAAAATGAACAAAAAAAAAAGGAAGAAGCAAACCTTTAGGTTTTCCCCTCCACAAGAAGCTGAAAGCTTCTCCCCAAGCTCTATACAGATTTAACCAAAAGGCAACATCCTATGACCCTAATTACCCTTGCCATATGGAATTTCGCAAGCCTACTAGCTTCCCTATGCCATAACCACTCAAACAGCAATCATCACACCATTACAGAAAGCCCCTTCCAGATTGCTTGTTGCAGCTCAAGGCCCCCAACACCCCCAACATTTTGAATTTTTTGTTTGGAGACCAGCCCCTCAATATTGCCTTGGTGCTCTTTCTAGTCTGCGACCATTAAGAATGAAGATTGCAAAGCAATAAAGGGTGAAAACACACAAAAACACTTCCTGAAATATACACCAATTGAATATTCCATCACTAGAATACCAAATGAGTATCAGATTACACCTCGAAGTTTCCCTTCTGCTCGACGGATACAAGCAAGCAAACCAGACAGGCTTTCGAGCCCGATTTCACGGGATGGGGGATATTACAATTTTCCCAGTCGACCTACCTGTCTCAAGATAAGAGAAGGCCTCCACCACCTGAGAGAATGGGAAGGGACCCTTTGGGTCAAGAACGCACCTCACCTTCCCACTCTCTAGATATGGGGTTAGCTTGGACAATGACTCCCCACTTGAGGTAACAACGAACCTAAATCCGGGAGGTGTAACCGGCCCCGTCAAGACCACCATGCTCCCGCCTTCTTTCACGGCCTTTGATGCCCTCTCTCCTTGACCTGCAAGTTTTCCATCTCAGTAGATGAGCTTATCAACATGGAAGTGGGCTAAGAAAGCATGATATGATTGTACATTTCAGACATGGTCCTCCTTAAGAATGTGAAGGGCAAACCACATGAAAGTCCTCGCGATAACAAAATAAAAATAACAAGATTACCTAATTGAGCGCCAATTTTTCAAAAGCGAAAAGGTATTAATTATGCTGTAATATTTCAATGGCAACAAGGCAAGTCCAAAGAAAAAAGAGCTTTGTTGGATGGCGTGTTAACACATGACATAAGATCAAATCATCATGCATATGGCAAATTTGGGCAGCTACACTTCTAGGATTTTTTTTTTTTTTTCAAAGAAACACTTCTAGAATTGCACTAGCTAGCTTGGCCAGCAAAGATACACTTCTAGGATTGTGGTTGTCTTCTGAAATTTTGCACAAGGGTACATAAGTGAAATGTTTTTATCCTTAAACATAATGTAAGTAAAATATTTTTCAACATTTTAAGCCTTTCAAAATAAGTGTTATCAATGTAAGGTTTTAGAATATTTCTGTCATGTAAAAAATAGACAAGAGCAGGCCAAAGCGGTCTAACCCTTCCTACTGCACCGCAAGTAGCAGGAATTTCTGCATCCTGCTGCATTTGAACAATATAAACATACATGATATATAACTAACAATGCATATGCATTCACTACACTGTTGTTAAGAAAATTTTGGATTTAAGCTTGTGCAGTTAGTTGAATTGAGGTGGCCATGTAAAGGTGTATTACTTAATTGAATTGAGATGGCCATGTAAAGGCATAGTGGCATACCAACAGCATCAAAAACCACATCGAATTTCTCAGAGAGCTCTTCGAAGTTCTCTTTTGTGTAGTCAATGGCCAAATCGGCTCCCAAGCTCTCTAATAAATCCAGCTTCCCAGTGCTGGCTGTGGCGGCCACTCTCGAAGCTGCAAAGACTTGTTTAGCTAACTGGAAAGGAAATCAGGAGAAAATGAGAACAACAATCATGCTTTCATAGAATATCAATGTAACTTTCCCGACAGCAAGAAACAACTTAAAAGGAACAGGAAATGGGCTTTAAACTACTTCACAAAGTTAGAAATATTCAAGAAAGAGGATTCGCAATTTGCGCTTGCAGATGTCTTTGAGCAACCTTGACGGTTTATTTCATTAACGGCCTTGAAAGTGAATTAACAACTTCAAAAGCAAGCCATTTGTTTATTGGTTTCTAATTTAGACAACATGAAAACTATCTAAATAACTAAAACTGTTCACATTTATCTGAAATTTGCCGGATGTGGCCAAGGATATTAACATGTGAATGACCAAAACCTTGACCAGCAGCTACTGAAATGCATGAAAGTGATAGATTATGTTTATTTCAACTGAATCTTCAGTTAGAGGAACAGATTTGGCTGGGATCCTTGTTCGATGTAGAAATGCGAGCTTAACCATCCGAAAAAAAAAATTAGTAACCATATTTTTGAAATCTACAAATTGATGATGAAATGAAAAAGTTAAGACAATAACTGACCTGAACAACAAGTGAGCCAACACCACCAGCACCACCTAAGACAAGGAGAGATTTTCCAGCAGAGAAGCTAGCTCTCTCAAGGCCTTCGTTGGCAGTTAAAATGGCAAGTGGGAGTCCAGCAGCCTGTGCAAAATCAAGATTCTTGGGCTTCAAAGCAAGAAGCTTCTCCTCAACAGCAGTGTACTCCGCAATTGATCCAAACTGCCTGGGAAACTCTAGAGCTTTTTCACTAATGTCGGCATATACCTCATCCCCTACCTTGAAATTTCTTACTTGGCTACCAACCTTCACGACAACTCCAGCTACATCATAGCCTGGAACAGTCTGCAAAAGTGATATTAAAAGGTTATAATGGCATCTGTTAGGAAGGAAGAAGGCCACATGGACAGCCATGTGGCAGCCAAATAAAGGCCCAACAGGGCCAGTGGTAGAAGGTCCAAAGGGACCTTTTTTGGGTCCTGATTTAGGTGACAAGTTTTCTATTTTTAGTAAATGTCTTTGAGGAAAAATATGTTGGGATTTGATTTGTTTAGGGATAAGATCTTTCCTTGTTTGGAGATATGATTTGTTACTCCTTATTAGGATATATTCTCTCTATAAAAGAGAGTCTTCCCTTGTAATCTCATTTGAGTCATCAATAATATTTCCAACTCAAGACTCCTCTCCTCTCTTTCTTCTCTCCACATTCACGTGAGCAGTTCTCCTTGGACTGTTTTCCCACGCAGATGGAGCCTCCACTCTCCAAACTATGCCGATTCTTCACAACATCCATATAAGAGGCTGCCACAATATGATGTGCAACTGCTCCGCAATGTGTAAAGAAACCAAAACTTTGAAACAAATTACAAATCCCACATTCTCTCTTTTCTATATCGTAAGGGCAAAATCCCAGCTCTTTCTTTCCAGTTTCTTCATTTTAATAACCAGTCTTTTCAAAAGTTAAATCATCAAGAGGACCTGAATCACTCCTTTCCATTACACTTCTCAATCTGTCAGTCATAGTGACTCAAACAATTTCCTCTTCTAGCAAGGAAAAAAAAGATACTAACCCAGAGTAAATGGAATTGCTGGTCTTTTTTTAAGAGTTGGATCACCAAAATTGAAGCATGAGCCTTTATCTTTATTTTCTATATGAATACCGAAATTTCCTTGGGATCCCAATGGTACTTGTGGCAACACAGTGAGAACAATCCAATGGCTATTCCCAGGACTTATAGGTTGGGAAAAATTGTGTACTTTGATAAAAGAAAGGGCCCATGCAAAGGGTGCTTCTTAATATGCATTTGTGGCTAAATTGCCAGGAGAGGTATTGACCGGAGAACCAAAACTTATATTTAGATCGTATGCTTTGTTTGGCTTTCCTGTATGCTTTCTGATGTACTTTCTTACACAGCTATCTACAACTGACAGGAGAAACCAGTGCTTCAATTTATTCTCCCATACATCCAGGATGCAAAAGAAATAAATGTGGCCACTGCAAGTTAGACATGGAAACAGTATAGGAAGAAGGCTAGAGATACTTCGAAAATGTCCTATTTGTTAGGCTTTCTAAATTCCAGTTCTTCTCACACCAAAACACCTCTATGGAAGCAAAGGGGAAAAAAAGGAAATGAAATATAATCTTTTGAATGATACCAATGGGACAGGTCACAAATCTACAAAACAACAAGATAGCCACAAGGTTTGAGACTGTGAAGGGGCCAAGACTAAGACATGCTAGAATTAAACTAGCACAAACACGTATTCAAGCAAGTAGTCAATGAACAAACTACCACATATGCAGATGGCATGAACATATATGGCAAAAGCACAAGGCAAATCCAGATAAATCCAAGAACAAACCAAATATGACACAAACTGAAGAGATGGTTGGAAAATTATACAATCAAAGCATCCCTTTAGGCCCTTAGGGAAAAAATGTTCTCCACATTACTAACTCACAAGAATCCGAAATGCCAATGCTCACGAGAACCCGAAATTAGCCAATCAGATTTTCCATCAAAACGATCTAACACACTCAAGGTAGTTTCTCTCAAACCTTCAGTTAATCAAAGATGTAATGGTATCAATGTAAAAATAACGCTGCCAACATCATGCCCTTGTTCTTTGATGCTATCACCTACAAGTGCTTGGTCTTTCACAATGTCATTAACGAAAGGGAAGAGAAGATTATGTGAATATAAAGGGATGATGGAGGCATCAATTTTTTTACTAGTCAGAAACATAGAGCAGACCTGGAATCATAAAGTATGATGACCTTGTTACATAAATGGGACAATCAATAATGGCATGCATGGGCACATGGATGAGCAATAGTTTGCCAAACTTTCAGACTATTTAGAAGCAAGGTTTAATGTCTAGTGTTTCAAAAATAAAGATCTAAGGTTGGAACCGAAATGTTGTAATGAAATCGGAGGTGTTTTTTAATGGAAAGGAACGCAACACAACATTAGAGAATGCAATTATAGATTAATGTGTAATGATAATGTCAAAATTAAATGAGCTACATTGATAGGTTTAAACAGATCCTTCGCATGAAAAAATGAATTTAATGGTATGTAGTTTCTTATCCAGAAAAGCAAACAAATCTTCTGTGGTATAATTCAATAGAAACCTCATATATTCTATTAATGGCTACTAATATCATATTATTTGGTATAGAGATTTCATAAGAGTTGCAAGTAATCCTTCTTCCAGTGCCTAACCTGCTCATGGTGCTGACACAAGTTTTGTGTCTTTTTAAATCTCTATTTTGGACTTTAATTTCATACTCTTTCCTTTGTTTTCCTTTGCCCCTTTAGTTCATCACGTTAGTCTGAACTAGGATATCAACAGGCATCGCCAGTTTCTGTTTCCCATGCTCCTCTATATGGCTATAAACCTTCCCCTTCCCATGTTTAAGGGACATAAAAAAAAAAATCCTCCTGGGAAGCACTTGAATTTTTGGAAGACTGAGAAAATCAGATGATACAACAGCATGTTTCCTATGCTTTTATTTTGATGATCTTCAAGATTTAACAATTGTATGATTCCAATCTCTCAATCAGCTATATTTCTTCCCCAAAGTCACATGGCCACTAACATCAAGAAAACAACAAAACAACAAGCTCTGCAACATAATTCTCCAATCACCAATCTTCTCAACAAAGCCTGTGAAACAATAAGACAGAACAAACATGGAAACAGACTCAAGCACTGAATCTATTGTTGGACCATGCAATCCGCATTCGGTGGAAGTCCCACATCCATCAAACTAAGTCATTATGAAACTGAGCTTCCAAATAAAAATCCGATTACGACGAAACAAAAATTACCACCCAGAAGGCAAAAAGTGTCGAAACCAACCATGTGAAGTTCTAAACTTCTTACACAAGCAAATCACCTCCCAGATTAATTTTTCTTTTTTTTTTCAATTTCCCGAAAACTCCAAAGAGCAAACTAAGAAGTACACGAAACCCACAGGCACAACCGCACTTACAACGGGCCTCAGTGGCATCATAAACGTGATAAATCTCCATTTCCTTGGAAAACACTCCAGCCATGAGATTGGTTATCACTCTACCACACTCTCGATGACAATTAACTCAACTTTCCTAATCAAGCAGAATGTATACTTATCAAGAGATGAAACAAGAGGAGACGGAGAAATGCAAATTACCCAAAACAACTCACAGCCAAACAATTAAAACACCTAAACCCAAACCACTAAAAATCAAAATTTTCACACACACACACACACACACACACACACGTAAACAAAAACAGGGGGAAAAGGTGAAAAAGGCAGAATCTTTACAACTTCTTACAGGTAAGGGCGAGTCGGTGGCCTTGAACTTCCCCTGCCTTCGCTTGAAATCCACGGGGTTGATCCCCGCGGCGGCGACCTTCACGAGCACCTCATTCTCCTTGACCTGTGGAACGGCCACCGCTCCCTCCATCCTCATCACACCGGCGCCACCGTACTCGTCATAGAGCCAGGCTCTCATCTTGGCCGGCACCGCGGCCTCCACGGTGGCCGTGGCGGCGCCCGAGGGGTCCGCGGAGGCGTTGACGGCCAAAGGCGGCGCCTTTCTGCGGGAAACGCGGATGTGGAGACGTGTGGAGGCAAGAGAGGGGATGTGGAGTGATGGGTAGATGGGCTTTGGGGAGGGGACGAGGGGACGAGGGGAGGAGAAGGCAGTGTTGGTGGTGGTGTTGGAGAGAGCTGCTGCCATTTTTTTCTCTTGAGAAGGGGGAGAGACCGGTGGGTCTCTCTCCGTCTTCCTATCTGCTCTGTGTGTGGCTCCTCTTCCTGCGATGGACACGTACCTTTATTATGATCATGGGAGATCATGGGACGTCCACAATTTCGGAGACCAAATCCAAAGGACACGATGGTGGTGGGGTCGGAGTGTTCGACAGAGTGGAGGGTGTTTGGTTGGTTAGTCGGTTAAAGTGGATTATGTCACGATTTAGTTAGAGTTCGGTTCTATTTTATTTATGTGAATATGTGATAGATCATGTGATGAGGGAGAAATTGATCTTAGAGTAAAGTTATATTGGGTATCTATCAGAAAAATTATCCAGAAGGCTACTTCATGAGTAGAAGATCAAGGAAGTTGCCTCCTGCTAAAAGGCATGCAGATTCGCCTGGGAAGCGATGTCAGTCGCATTTTGTTAAGACTCGTGCTGTTTGAGTCCCTTAAAACATCTGGAACTTGGGTCAGATGTCTAGTCAGACATTTGGACACTTTCCCAGACATCTGGAAATCGAAATTTTTGTGTACAAGCTCGCGTCTACGCGCGTGCTGCGCACAGATAGTACGCGATCCTCGTTTTCTTCTCCTCTCACCCGATGCAAACCCTAACCCCATCCCTTATATAACCCCCTCCTCTCCCTCACACCACCCCCACTTTCCAGCCACTTCCTTCCTCTACCCTCCAGCGAGTGCAGCCGAGCGACGAACGACGAAGAGGAGCGACGTGAGAGGAGAGGAGGAGTAGCGTGACAAGGAGAGGAGAGAAGGCTGCGAGCTCGCCATGGAGCTCGCCAGGGAGCTCACGGTCGGTCGACGCATGCGCAAGGCAAAGGAGTGTGTCGGGGAGGTCCTCCCGACACTGCTGCAACCGAAGCAGCAGGCGAGCGGGCGCGGTGCGGCCTCGTGCAGCGTGAGAAGGCGAAGGCAGGTTCTGGTTCTGAATTTTTCCCATAATCAGACGTCTGGATCGACGTCTAGATGACTGAGAGGTAAGCTTCGCGATGTACATCTTCTTTGCGGATACGACCATGCAGGTCGTTCCGCCGAGGCACTGTCTCTTGCCTTTTTTATGGAAGATTCGGTTGATTCGCTCAAGTGTTGCTTCGAGAAGGCGCGGGACATGCCCTCCCACGTAGTTTAGACGTCTGGGCGAGACACTAGACAACGGTAAGCGTTTCCAGACGTCCAGAGAGGTGGTCAGACGTCTGAAACTGGGTCCAGATGGCCCAGCGGAGTTCTTGGACGTTTAAGGAGTAGTGCAGAACTGAGGTATGGCTCTGGACTCTTTTAAGACGTCTGGAAAGTGTTCCAGACGTCTGATTTGAGTCAGAATTACTATTTTTGACCCGTTTAGGATCCATTTGAGGTCCGATTTCTGCAATTAAGATACCGTTGTTTCCCGTATGTTTTCCCCTACTTGTTGGAATACTTTCTATACTATTCTGAGTAGTCTCTTGTATTTGATCCTTGTGATAGGACCTCATTCCGTTGCGGGTTTGGGGTTTGTTGAGGCACGTGGACCTACCGATCAAGCCCCCATTTCTCCTGGGTTTACTGGTAGAGTGGCTTCCCCTAGTTTAATTACAAACCTGAATGCATGTGTGGAATGAATGATTAGATCTTCGGATATGGCATGAATCCTAGGACTAGAAACACTGGAATGTTTGTATTGAATGTATCGATTGCAGTATTGGATGAATAGATAGAATGATAACAATTGCCTGTAAATGAATAACAGCTGCCTGTGAAATGTAAAGTACTTGTGCTAGCAAACAGTTGCATGTGAATTCCTGTTGTTTACGATAAATGACATAATATGAGCTGCATGTATATGAACTGGAAATGGAAAGGTGAATGTTTGAAACACGAGTTACCTGCGAATAAACCTGAAATGTGAACAATAAAGTTACATGTTACTTGTGTAGAACCTGAGAAATGGAAATACAAATGATGAAACCTGGTATGGAATGGCCTGAAAAATATGAGCATGAACCCTACGGGGAATTAGGAGTAGAGCTCCTGGAAATAATTGGAATGAAACTGGAAATGTGAGTGGGGAAATGAGCTAGCCCTTGAGTACAGAGTACCAAGGAGAGCGACTGTCCCCCTGTTTAGTGCAGAGTGGAGCTAACCGCCCTTGGGTTGGGACCCGGGGTTAGGATTGGCCACTCTGTACCGACTTTTTGGCCCTCGTGTACACTATACCAGGGAGAGCTACTAGTGTAGGGAGAGAGTTAGTCACCCCACAGGACCCGGGGTTCAGCTAGTCGCCCTACATCGACTTGTTAGGCCCACTGGGCAAACCAAGGTAGTCAGGTGAGGGTGTGCGGACTGTGGAGGGGCAAGACCCTTGTTATTGAGAGGGCTATGCCCTATACTAGTTCCGTACTGTGCTTTGGGCGCACCCGTTAACAGAAACGACTGACCGTGTGCCAGTGCGGGGTAGCTACCCATGCGTTTATTGCGCGTGCTGTAGTCACCGTTATGTCTGTCCGTGACCTTGGGGTGGTTTACTGAGTGTAAGAGCACCACGAGGGACTCTCCCGACCAGGAGAGCACCACGTGCTACTTCTACTCTTCGGAAAAGACTGCATCAAGATCGTTCCCACGAGGAACATTCGAGATCAAGAAAGAGACCTGATAAATAAACCAAGTGGTGAAAGAAAGAATAATTAGTTAAAGAAAGAAAGAAATGGAAAAACAACAGCTACCTGTCTACCTTTACTGTTTTAGTTAATTGGTTGCCACTCTACTCAGCGTTCGCTGATGTCGTGTATTCATAACCCTTTTCAAGTCCAGGTGTTGAGCAACTAGAGCCTACGGCTGCAAAGGGTGCTGGGCCCAGTAGAGTCTAGTAGTTGTACCTTTCTGTTGTACTCCGTTTCCAGTTGTAGTGAGTAGTTTATTACACTTCTGTACTCTTTCATTATGAACTTTATATTCCTATACTTGTTTACTTTCCTACTATTGTGGTGGTGTGTACTGTAGTAGTTTACTTCTTCACTGCAGTACTTTTGTTACTGTTAATTGCTAGCATGGTGAATGTGGTTTATTTTACTGCTTTTTGGTTACTTTCTCGTTGGACAACTGGGTCTTGGGATCAGTCAAGTCGGTCCGATCTTGTATCCCGTAGGGATTCGGGAACCGGGTCGTAATAAGATGGTATCAGAGCAACGTCGTCCTAAGAAGTGAACCAAATAGCTTGAGAATAATCAATTCACGTGCTTGTAACTAGAGTAACCACCACAACGTACCTTTTGACATATGTTCTGAGGTTCTTTTGCTAAAAGTCAGTTAGATTCGACGTCTTCCTGTTCTATTTTTCGCGTCTCCTTGCAGGAGATGCCTCAACATGGAGTCATTGAGGCGGGCCACAGACGCGGTCGAGGACAAGGTCGAAGGGGTGGGTGCCTTGAGCTCTACATCTCAGTGGATCAGCCACTACTTCCGGTTGTTCAGGCCTAAGACCTCGCCCAGTTGATATGGGAGATCGTACGAGAGGAGCTCCACCCGCCTCCACAAGCACCTCTCTCTGGGGCTGCGGAAGGGGAGTCCTCTGTGGGACCGCGAGACAGGCACAGTGCTGGACGTGGGGGAGGGGGTGGTCCTCCACTGCCCCCACTTTCCTCCGACACTTTCGAGCACGAGCCCTCCTTGCCTGGAGGCATACCAGTTTCCCCACTTCAACGCCATTACACGCTTTTCGGATAGTTCCGGAAGCTGAAGCCCCCCTCCTTCAAGGGGGATGAGGACCTGACCGAGGCGGAGGACTGGCTAGAGTAGATCGAGGTGTTTGACACCCTTCGCCCCCCTATAAAGTGCTGCGTAGCCTTTGCCACGTACCAGTTGGAGAGCGCGGCACACAGGTGGTGGAGGGCGGTCAAAGGTCAGGAGAGGGCCGAGCCGACTTGGGACCGATTTGTCACCCTCTTCTGCGAGCAGTACTTTCCCCAGACATGGTAGGATCAGAGGAGGCGGGAGTTCCACACTCTCCGCCAGGGGACGATGATCGTGAGCGTGCATTGCACGTGTTTTCTGGAGCTGTCTCATTTTGTCACGACAGTTGTAGCTACTGAGGAGAAGAGCCTTTCGAGGTTCACCGAGGGGCTCCGGCCTGCTATTCGGGGGTATGTCAAACCCCTAAAGCTGCCTGCGTTCTCGAGGGTGGTGGAGGCAGCTATGACATATGAGGAGACCAACCCGGCCGCACGTGACATTGATAGCGGATGGAAGAGGCCCTACCAACCAGACTACTCACAGGGCCGGCGAGAGAGGAGGCACGCGGTGCCCGCAGGAGAGCCGTCATGCTTTGCGAGGCCGTCGGTGGCCTTTGGGGGCCCCCGACAGGGGCCAGCTACCAGCACTGGACCCCCGCCCAGCTGTCAGCAGGGACCTACTGAGGGCGGGAGTCGAGTTCCCCTTTGCTACCAGTGTGGCCTGCCGGGTCACATCAGGAGGGACTGCCCGTCTAGGGCAGGAGGTCAACAGATGCTCCCCACACCAAGCGTTGGAGGACGAGCAGGAGGTCGTGGTTGTTGGTGCTAGAGCACCACGATCATTTGTTTTGATGATAACAAAACACGTGTTATTTAACATTTGCACTCGGAGTCTTAGATTTCAGGTCAATTGCAAATGTAGACGTGTTTAGACAGAATTCGAGCTCGCATCCAGGACGGATTGAAGGAGCTTGATGGAGAACAGAGGGGATTCACGAGGAGCGATAGATTGAAGATGGAAGGACAAGAAGAATAGGATAGAATTCCATTTTATTCCTTTCATGTACTTTTGTCTTTATTTTCTTGCTCTTTATTTCCTTAGAAAATTATGTTAAAGAGCCTCAAAGTACCCTAACAGTAGTCCTAGAAACACCGGCACAACCCTAGGATACTTAGGTTCTCTGTAGAGAACTTAGAAAACCAATGTAGGGTTCAAATAAGGTTTCCAGACGTCTAATTCCCAAATCAGACGTCTGATAAAGTGTTTTAAGACGTATGACTGTTGATTCAGACGTCTGATAACAGTTAGGCTGGACAAGTTAGTTCTGTCTGATGAAATCAGACGTCCAGACATTAGACCAGACGTCTTAGGAGACGTCTGATGACTTTTCCAGACATCCAATTAGTGGACGGTTGGCTCTCTAGCAAACACTTGAAGATATGACCGTTAGAACCTTATCAGACGTCCTTAAGCCCTTCCAGACGTCTGATAATTGACCGTTTTGCCTCGACTGACCCGAAAATCTCTTCTCAGAGATTTTGTAGCCGTTGCAAATCCATTCCCACGAAAAAGTAGGTTTCCAGACGTCCAGACATAGTGCCAGACGTCCAGTATGTTGTCTGATGGACTTGCACAAGAACCCTGTTTAGATCTGATTCAAGTCAGGAAGGAACCCGCCCGAAATCAGACGTCTGACCTTGAAATCAGACGTCTTAAAGTGGTCTTCCAAACGTCTGATGCCCGAATTAGACGTCTGATAACCCTGTCAGTGCAATGATTGCTCCTGATTTCAGGTTGATTCACTTGAGCTTTGCACCCAACGGCTATGGAACCTTTCCTAAGCCTTCCAAAGCCTTCCTAAGGCCTCTATAAATAGAGGGGAACCTTTGCAACACAAAAACACACTAAGAAACACAAGACACACCTAGCTACACACTTTCACACTCTTATGTCCAAAAAGACTCTCTTGCTCTCCAAGCTCTAATTCTTCATCTTGAGAGCATCAAGATTTGCGCACCGCTCTCCCACCGTAGTTCATGAGAGCGACGTAGTGCCGTCGTGTTGTTCACGCATCCGCGTCGCCGACGCACTCCTTTCAAAGGGGAGTTTCCTAATTCCTATAGAAACTAGGTTTAAAATTACCTTGTTTGGCTCTATAGGATTTTTGTTCTTTTATCTTTGTTATTTGGTTGGGTATTCGCTTTGCGAATTCCCATCTCCTTCGTGGGACAAAATCCTTCTCGTGAAGAGAAGGGGTTGAGGAACGCTACTGTAACGAATGTGTGCCCCAGACGTCTGGGAGGTGGCCCAGACGTCGTACCAGACGTCTGGGATCACAACCAGACGTCTGATAAGACGTCTGGGATAGTTTCAAGACGTCTGGAAATCCGTTATTTTCGACACACGCGAGTCGCCTATGCACGCAGACCGCATATTCCCTCTTTTTCTCTCTGCGGCTGCAGGCGGCCTGCCACCTCCTCTCTCCTCCTTGCGCGGCCTTAAAAGGGCCATGCCTCCCCTCCCGCCTCCACCGTCTCCTCCTTCTTCTCCTTCCTGTGCGCGAGAGCGAGCGGACGCGAGGGCGGCAGCGACGGCCGCAGTGAGCGCGGAGGTGCGGCGTGCGAGGGCGGAGCTCTGCCGTGAGGGCGAGCTCGCCGGAGTGGCTTGGCCAGCCGGCGGAGGGCGCAGGGGGCGCGGAGCGACGCGGAGAGGGACCTGCTGCGGTCTGAGCAGCAGGAGCGCGAGGTGCGACGCGGGCGGCATCGCGAGCGGAGGCTGAGCAGGGTCCTGATTCTGGAAAAATTTCCAGAATCAGACATCTGGATTAATAGCCAGACGGCAAGGTCGACGTCTGTATGATCATACAGACGTCTGAAAGGTGAGTTTCCGCCTTCTTCTTCCTTCTTGTCGACTGACCGTACTGAGGGAGGGGGTTGGCTGTGCGCAGGTTCGCTGATTCGCCATCCTTTGCGAATCAGACGTCTGGAAGTTGTACCAGATGGCGGGAGTGACCTCCAGACGTCCGGAGGGACCATCGGACGTCTGGGATCTAGGGTAGACGTCCCCGCAGACTTCTGGACGTCTGGGAAACCACGCTGAACAGGTAATTCTCTGATCCACTTTTTAAGACGTCTGGAAGGAGTTCCAGACGTCTGATTTTGCACAGTATCGTCTTTTTCGACCCGTTTAGGGCCCGTTCGGGCTCCGTTTTCCACGATTCGAGTTGCGTTCTTTTCAGAAGTAATTCCTCTACCCGTCTACAGTAGCTATACACTGTTTTGAGACACTCCTTGTGTTTGATCCTTGTGATAGGACCTCGTTCGGTTGCAGTCTTGAGGGTCGCGGAGGCACGCGGGATTCCCGATCACGCCCCCATTACTCCCGTTGTACCTGGTAGAGTGGCTTTAAGTATTAATAAAATTTGTTAAAGTATGGAACCATAACTAGAACCTAGGACATTGCATGAATCCTAGGAATGAGAAATATATGGAATGATAGTTCCTAGGTGTTGCATGAATCCTAGGGCCGGAAAACTAGATTGTATGATAGACCCTAGGATATGGCATGAATCCTAGGATGGAAAAACTAGTGGAATGTATAATAATGCAGTCTTGGAAAAATGGAAAGGAATATATGAAGCTGCCTGTTATGAATAAAGAAACATGATTGGGATCATGGTTTATAAGAACGTGAAACTGGAAAGTAAGACATAAGATGTTCTGGAACCCTACGGGGAAGTAGGAGTAGAACTCCTGGAAAGCGAATGGAATAGAATTGGGGAAGTGAGCTGGCCCTTGAGTACGGAGTACCAAGGAGAGCGACTGTCCCCCTGTTTAGTGCAGAGCTGAGCTAGCCACCCCAGGGACCCGGGGGTTAGGACTGGCCACTCTGTACCGGCTTGTTGGCCCTCGTGTACGTAGTACCGAGGAGAGCTAGTAGTGTTAGGAGAGTACTAGCTACCCCACGGAACCCGGGGTTCTACTAGCCTCCTTCACCGACTTGTTAGGCCCACTAGGGCAAACCAGGGTAGTCAGGCGAGGGTGCGCGGACTGTGGAGGGGCAAGGCCCCGGTTTGGTTACTGTGGAGGGGTTGGACCCCTGTTACTGAGAGGGCTCTGCCCTGGTTCCGTGCTGTGCTTTGGGCGCACCCGTTAACGGAAACGACTGACCGCGTGCCAATGCGGGCTAGCTACCTGTGCATTTATCGCGCGTGCCGTAGTCACCGTTACGTCTGTCAGTGACCTTGGGGTGGTTGACTGAGGGTAGGATCACCACGGGGGACTCTCCCGGCCAGGAGAGCACCACGTGCTACTTCTACTTTTGGAAAAGACTGCAATCAAGATCGTTCCCACGAGGACATTCGAGATCAAGTAAAGGATCTGAGAAATAAATGAAATAGTGAGAAAAATTGAAAGATGTGAATAAAGGAAGTAATAGAACATAACAGCTACTGTACACTCTACTGTTGCCTTTAGTTAGTTTGCCACTCTACTCAGCGTTTTGCTGACGTGTTACACTCGTTACCTTTTTCAGGACCAGGTGTTGAGCTGCCAGGGTTGGCGGCTGCAGAGGACGCTGGGCCGAGTAGGGTCCAGTAGAGTTACCACAGCCTTTTGTACCTCTTTTGTTTCTGTTCTAGTGAGTAGTTTTTGTTTCCGCTGTACCTTCTTTACCTGTAGTTCTTGTTATATGATAAATGTTGTTTTACTGTTGTGGTGGTACCTACTGTAGTAGTTTCTTTCCTTACTGCTGTACTTTCTTACTGTTAGTTATATTCATGCTGAATGTGGTTTATTTTACTGTCTTTTGGTTACTTCCTCGTTGGACGACTAGGTCTTGGGATTAGTCGAGTCGGTCCGGTTCTCGTGTCTCGTAGGGACTCGGGAACCGGGTCGTTACAGCTACCCTCGCACTTGTAGCGTGGTTGTATTTGAGGTTGAATCACCCTCGTTTAAAGTGATTCGTTTAGTGGATTTTGATCAACTTGGTTGATCGAAAAATCCTAACTCGAGAGGGTTAGGTGGTGGTTTTCACCCGGTTTGGGTTTCCACCTAAAAATACTTGTGTACTTGTGTGATTGTCTATTTTGTGAGATTGTTTATATTTATTTCCGCAATTATTACGTCACCCCCTCCTAGTAGGGAATTTCAGTTGGTATCAGAGCAGGTTCTTGCTATTCGGAGTAACACCCAGCAAGAAGATCTATGAAGGGAAGCAGTTCCGCGGGTAGGATTTCCGAGGGCCAGTCTACGACTCATCCGCCGTTCTTCAACGGGAGCAACTACCCTTACTGGAAGCTGCGGATGAAGACGTGGCTTCAAGCCACCGATTTCACGGTCTGGGCTAGGTGCGAGACCCCCTTCAACATTCCAGAAAAACCCGCCGGAGGATACTCGTAGCAGCAGATTCGTGAACTCTCGCTCAACGCAAAAACAATGAACGCGTTGTATTGCGCGCTCAGCTCGGAGGAGTTCAACAGAATCTCGCAATGCGCCACCGCATACGAGATTTGGCACACACTTGAGGTAACTCACGAAGGTACCTCGAAGGTAAAAACCTCTAAAATTAATTTACTTTCTCAAGAATTTGAATCTTTTTCTATGAAGCCTAACGAATCTTTAAGTGAGATGAACACTAGGTTCACTCTCATTGTAAATAATTTGAAAGCATTAGGGAAGGCTTTCATCAAGGGGGAGCTTCAAGGGAAGCTTCTTTGTTCCCTCGGACCGGAGTGGGAACAGAAAGTCACCGCCATCGAGGAGGCGAACGAGGTGGAGGATCTCAACATGGAAGATCTCCTAGGCAATCTAATGGCCTACGAGACTAAGTTGAAGCAGGAGAAGAAGGATACACCAGAGCCTAAACCGAAGAAGACTCTCGCCTTCAGAGCCGCGTCGGATAGTGAACTAAGTTCCGACGACGAAGACTTTAGAATTTTACTTAAAAAATTTTCCAAGTTTTGTAGGGAATTAAAGAAAGAGAAAAAGGAGAAGGAAAGTCCGATACGTTGCTACCACTGCAACGAGAAAGGGCACCTATGGCCAGAGTGCCCTCTTCTCAAAAAGGAGAAGAAGAAGGAAAAGGAAAAGAGATCTAAGAAGAAGGCGTTCCAAGCCACTTGGGACGATTCCAGCTCGGAGGAAGAAGAAGAAAAGTCTATAGAAGAAGAAACCGCTTGCTTCGGTTTCATGGCCAGAGGAAGCGACAGCGAAAGCGACTTAGACAACGAGGTAAGTTACGACTTACAAGAAGCTTTTAATGAACTTTTTGAAGTTAGTAAAGCACTTAAGATAGAAAATAAAAGCATGAAAAAGAATCTTAGCTTTCTTAAATCTGAAAATGATAGGTTAGAAATAAAACTTAAGGATCTAGAAGCTTGTCCTAAAAATGATAACCTATTATTAGAAAATCATAACCTCATCAATGAAAATAATAAATTGATTAAGGAAAATATTAGTCTAAAAATAGAAATTTCTGATTTAAAGACTAAGATGGATATTATAGAAAAAGAAATCGCATGTCTTAGGGAAAACTCCAACAAATTAATCAATAAAGTAGATAATTTTTATAGCCCTAAGATTGACACAGGCTGTGAGGTCAGTGTTGGGGGACATAGCCTCCCCGCTGATCTGACTGTGATACCAATGGAGGATTTTGGCGTGATTCTGGGGATGGACTGGTTGTCCGCTTACCACACTTTGGTGAACTGTTTTGAGAGGAAGTCGTCTTCTCCATACCGAAGATGACTTCTTTTGAATTTCACGGACAGCTAGTGGACAAAGGCTTTAGGTGCATTTCTGCACTTCGGGCGGCGAGACTTTTGGGTCAGGGTGTGAGGGCTTTCTAGCTTGTGTAGTGGTAGAGCCCAGCCCCGTGGCAGATTTTCAGAGTATCCCGGTGGTTAGAGAGTACCCTGACGTGTCCCCAGAGGAGCTGCCAGGACTACCGCCTCAGCGTCAGATCGAGTTCGTGATCTCACTAGTACCGGGGACCAGCCCCATTTCTACAACAACTACAGGATGGCACCACTTGAGCTACAAGAGCTCAAGTCCCAGTTGCAGGACCTTCTGAAGAAGGGCATTGTGAGGCCCAGTGCATCTCCGTGGGGAGCCCCGGTATTATTTGTGAAGAAGAAAGATGGTACCCTACCCTTTGTGTGGATTACAGACAGTTGAATAGGGTTACCATCAAGAACGGGTATCCGCTGTCGAGGATTGATGGCTTGTTTGACCAATTACGAGGTGCCACGGTAATCTCCAAGATAGACTTGAGGTCTAGCTACCACCAGTTGAGGATCAAGGAGACCAACGTCTCTAAGACAGCTTTCTGCACCCGGTACGGACACTACGAGTTTGTTGTTATGCCATTTAGGCTGACCAACGCCCCCGCTGCTTTCATGGATTTGATGAACCAGGTGTTCAGACTGTATCTGGATCAGTTCGTGGTTGATGAGAGCATCATCATGAACCCTAACTAGCATAATTTGATCTAAATCAATGTGCAAAAGCTCCTACAAAACCTAAGGAAAAGCCTAACTCAGATAATTCTAAATTTAAGAATAAAATAATTCATAAGGGGTAAAACTGTAATTTTACTAATGCAGTACACAATCGGGGTGTCTAAGGGTCTGAATACAGGTCAAATGGGCTTAATAAGAAAGAAAGTGGGATAACCTGAGCCGAAAAGGGTTATAGCAGCTTCTAGGAATTAAATGACATTCTATAACCCTAAAATAAACCCACTTCAATTCACAAAGTTTCTGGCAAGATAAAAGTCAAATAAACCCTCTAAAAATCATGGAAAAATATCCTCTAGGGTTTAGAACCTTCAATTTGGCCAGTAGAACCTGTTTTGACCTAAATTGAGAACCATACCCAATTTTTGACCTAACTTGGGTTTTTGTGCAAATTGACTGATCAAACGTGGTCAAACCTAAAATCAAATTACACCATTGAATTCCTTAGGTCAAAATTAGGTTGGTAAAAAAATTTGGGCCTAAGAGAAGACCATTTTGACCAACTTTACAAATTGGTCC
The DNA here is from genome assembly GCA_037157565.1 of Thalassia testudinum. Classification (NCBI taxonomy): domain Eukaryota; kingdom Viridiplantae; phylum Streptophyta; class Magnoliopsida; order Alismatales; family Hydrocharitaceae; genus Thalassia; species Thalassia testudinum. The sequence continues at coordinate 45,827,962 of JAZHRO010000030.1, forward strand.
TCTTGAATTACTTTTTAACCCTTATCTTTTTGAACCCTTGCATTTAGCCCCCCATCTTCTCTTTCGTTCTTTGTAGAACGGCCCCTCTGCCACCCCACGCAGGCTCCCATACCTCCGGCGACCTTGCGCAGAGGATGGTGCCGCATAGGGTATGGGGGCGGCTCTCAATAACGAAAGGGGGGTTCCCTGCATCGTCCTCTTTCGCAGGGACCCTCCCCATTGCCCTGCAACTTCCCATGCCTCTCGTGCGAACGCACGAACGGAATGGGTCTGCTTTCCGGCCATTCTCCGTCGAGCTCCCCACGTCGACCCATCGAGATCCTCCCCTCGCCAGCACCTTTATAAGGAGCGGCAGGGGCAGCCGTTTCCTTCAAGCCTATTTTGGCCGAAGGAAACCCCTAATCTTCGTCTCCTCCTCCTCTGGTCAAGTGCCCACAGGCTCTGGCGACTCTTCCTCTTCCTCATTGCTCTGCTGCCACACCTGTAGCAGAGTTTACTCCGCCTCATCCTTCCGCGCCAGGCCGCACCAGCTGGCGCCTTCCAGATCCCCTCCTCGTCGTCGTTACCCCCCTTCTGGGCATCTTCGTCTCCGACATCGGCAGGTACGTGCCGAGCGCCTCCTTCCCCCTTTTCGTCAGTTAAATAGGTCAAACTCTTTCCCTTACTCTCCTCTTAATTTCCCCCTCTTCAACTATCACTTTTAACCCCTCGACTGCCACTACCATCACCATCTGTTCCACCTCCGGCCACCAACTCCGGCGAGGCCGCTCCACCTCCACAGGCCATCCCACCCCTCGCTGACAAGCCCACAAGCTTCCTGATGAGAGCTTCATCATGAACCATAACTAGCTCATTTTGACCCAATAAAGAAGACAAAAGCTCCTACATAACCTGGAAGAAGGCCTAACTGAAGGAACAAGTGCTCTGAAAAGAAAACATGAAATAAAGGTTAAAACTGCAATTTTACCATTGCAGTACATAAACGGGATTTCTCATAAGCAAAACAGAGGTCAAATGGTCAAAATAAGATAAAAAGTGGGTTGAGTTAATCAGAAATGGGTTCATGTGCAATCTAGGAACTAAATGACACTTGGTAACCCTAAAACTGACCCGCTTAAATTAACAAGGTTCCGGTCAGAACAAAAAGCAAGTAAACCCTCTACAAATCATGGAAAAACATCCTCTAGGGTTTAGAACACTTAATTTGGCCTTTGGAACCTAGTTTGACCTAGATTAGGGTCCTAGCTCTTCAATTAACCTAATTTGGGTTTTTACGCAAAATGTCTAGTCAAACGAGGTCAAACCTAAAATCCAACTTCACCATTGGATTCCTTAGGTCCAAATTAGATTTGTACCAAAATTTGGACCTAAGGAGAGGTCATCTTGACCTACTTTGCAATTTAGTACACCCAAATCACAAATTGGTCCCTATCTTTTGAATACCTTTGCAGAGAGCCCCCTAGGTTCTTCGCCTCCTTTGCAAACCGGTCCTGCCGCCATTGCTAGGGCAGAACCGAGCTCCGGCGAAGTTTAGAGAGAGATTGCTCTCTAATCCCTCAGAGATTCCCTCTCAAAAATGGAAGGAGGATTCTCTGAGGAATTCCCTTCCTTATAAAGCCAATTACAATCGCTGGTGTGAACCCAATCTCTCGTGCGAACGCACGAGAGATTCGGGTATCCACCTTCCTTCCAACTCCGACGAGTCGGCAGACCTAATTGCGCGGTCTCCACGCGCTGGTAGGTGCGGCCAGCACCTATAAAAGACACCCCAGACCCTGCCGCAGAAGGCAAGCTTGATTTTGACGGAGATCCCTTCCAAATTCCTCCCTCTCCCATCTCCGGCCAAACGACCCACAAGCTCCGGCGACCTCCTCCCCTCCTTCTCGTCGCTCTGCTGCCATACCAGCAGTAGAGTCCTCTCCGCCGCTTCCTCCCGCGTCGCGCTGTACCCCGCGCGGGCGCTTCTGACCTCGTCTTCGTCGCCGCTTCCTCCCTCAGGGTCTTTCTTCCTCGACGACGGCAGTTACGAGCCGTCCTCTCCGCCGCCTTCCTTCCTTCCAGACAACCACAGATACGTTCTCCATCCTCTCCTCTCTCTTTTCCCCCAACTATTTTACTTGATTACCCCTCGACAGTACCTAACCGCCTCCATCTTCCTCGCCTCCGACCTCACTCCGGCGAGCCGCCCACACCACTCCGCCACTCCACATGGCTCGCCAACCACCTCGAGAGCTCCGCCTCACCACCAGGAACCCATTCCACCCCATCACTGCCACTCCAGATCTCCACAAGCACCCCCCGACCAACCCACCATCTCCAGCCACAGGTTGACCTAGGCACTCACGCCTAGGCCGACCGGCAACCTGCAGCATCACCCACCGCCTTCGCCGTGCTGCGGCGAAGGTTTCCAGCTATTCTGATTGGGCCAATAGGCCGTTCTGTTGGATGTCAGGTGTAAGCCCCAGCCGCCATTAACAGCCGAAGCAACAGGGAGCTTGGAGCAGCAGTAGGCGTCAGGCTTCCCAGGCGGCAGGTGCAGCAGATTCTCGCAAGTGTTGCGAAGCAACCAAGGCCAGCTAGTAGCACCAGCAGAGCCAATAGCTTGGGCAATTGCATACGAGAGTCTGCGGGCGCGCGTGAAATCAGGGCGGCACCTTTAGTCCCACATCGTGGGATTGCAGCACTCAGGTATGCTATAAATTATATTCGTGCTTTAAGCCGATTGCCTCCGTAAGCACAGGGGTGAGGTCCCTCACTGCCCTCACACGCCTCGTCCGCGGCTTGACCTCGCGGATCTGGCTGACCCGACCCGACCTAGACCTACGCACTTCTCGCGCATCACCACTTGCCGGTGCGCCTGGTCCAGGGTGCGAACCCGACCCGACTATCCTTGTGGCTCTGGGAGAGAGTCCGTGAGTGCATTGCTTCAGAGAGAGAGAGACGCTTGGGTAGAGGGACGGGGGTAGGTTTTTGCTACTGTGTGGCGTGTGCAGGAAGGAAGAACTGTCCCAGGCAGCAAACACTTAGTGGCTGCAGAACAAGAAGAGAAGAAAGAAGAGGCTGTGTAGTAGTGAAAGGAGAATTCTTCGCAGAGAAGAAGAAGAAGGAAGACAAGGCAGAAGAGAGAGAAGAACGAAGAAGAAGGAAGACAAAGAAAAAGAGAGCAGAAGAAAAAGAAAAAGAGAGCAGAAGAAAAAGAAAAAGAAGAAGAAGAAGAAGAAGAAGAAAGAAGAAAGGCAAGACAGGAGAAGGAAAGATATCAGAAGCAAAGAAGGGAGAAGAGCCACGAAGAAGAAGAGAGAAAGAGGGATCACATTTAAGACGTCTGATACACAAATCAGACGTCTAATTCTATTTTTTCTTTTTTTTCAAATCCTTTTTTTTTTAAATTCTCTCTTTGAATGAGTCCTATTTGCATTTAAACAGTTGTACTCTTTGGTTTTACAAAGTACTGAGATTGCTCCCCGTGTTCGACCTCGGATACTCCGGTCTTCGAGTAATAAAATTCTTTATATTTGTTTAGACGTTTTGTCGGTTATACTACAACGTGACATCCTTTAAACCCGCACAAAAATGTCGATAACACTTCCCCTCACTCCACTCAACATTTCCCCCCACTCACACCACCACTCCACACACCCAGAATACCCCCCCGAACACACCCACTCTCACGCACACAGTGTGCCCTAGGCACACACACTCCGGCCTCCCCACGCCACGCCGACCCCCGCACCGCCTTCGCCGTGCTCTGGCGAAGTTCCCTGAGCTTTTTGATGTGGTCGCAAGGCCGTTTTAGTGTTTTCAGGTCGCGCCCCCTCGCCGCCATTGACAACAAGCTTGGAGCAAGCTCGCAAGCTGCTCCAAGCCTCTCCAGCTCCAAGCGTAAGCCCCAGGCGAAGCGGACGACTTCCGCAAGTGTGCCCATGTCTTCAATTGGGGTCCAAGCCTCGCTGCTACCCCAATCGCTCGAAGCTTCCTGCCTGCAGCTCCGCGAAGCAGCAGGTAGGACTTTAGTCCCACCTCGGAAGTGTGTGGGTGCACGCCCACACATAAATTGAAAAGGTGTTATACGCTGGTTGCCTCCGATAACACTGGGGTGAGGTCCCTCACCAATTCACCGGGTCTCATCCGCGGCACTGCCCACGGGGATCTGACCCGCGACCTGATTACCCCTCACTCTTGTGCACTCCTCGCGCACCACACCCATGCCGATGCGCCTGGACCCGGGCGCGCGATCGACCCAATAGCCTGGCTCTGGGAGAGCGTACCAAAGAGAGATTCAGAGAGAGAGAGCCGCGCTGGAAGGGTAGGGGTAGGTTTTGCGCTGGTGTCTGTGCAGGGAACAAGTAGGGAAGAAGAAGAAGAGGGGCGACGAGGACTTAGCCACAAAGAAGCAGCAGCAGAGAAGAAGAAGGAAGGAGTTGCTGAAGAAAGGAGCTGAAGGAGAAGGAAGGGCCAGAGAAAAAGACAGGAAAAGATAAGGAGGGAGCCTCTGCCTCACAGAAGAAGCCAAGAGGGCTAGACAAAAGAGAAGAAGAGGAAGAAGCTGAAGAAGAAAAGAACACAACAGAAGAAGAGAAGAAGGAGGCACTATAGCAACAGCGCCGATAAGGCATCCGACTCGAAGACTCAGACGTTCGGATTAGGGAAAAGAAAGAGAAGAAGAGAAGAAAAAGAAAAGAAGAAAGAAGATGAAGTGCGGAGCTGTTGAAGAAAAGAAGAAGACGCAGACGAAAGAAAAAAGAAGAGGCAGCAACAGAGAAAAAGAAGAGAAAATAAGTGGCAGCCGCAGCGAAGAAAAGAAGAAGAAAGAAGAAGGCAGACTGAAGAAGAGAAGAATCAACTAAAAGAGAAGAAGAAGGGAGAAGAAGAAGAAGCCAAAAAAGAGAACTTTTGCCCACTCTCTCTCTCCCTCTTATTCTTTTTGTAACAAATTGTGAACCTTTATATTGCTAGAATGACGTGTGCTCCCTGAGTTCGACCTCTGGAAAGTTTTAATTCCAAGTAATAAATTGCAAACTGGTGGCCGTTGTTTGTAATATACTATAATGAATTAATCATTATAACACCTCCAAGAGCAAGAAACGCAACATTCGACGTGACACTAGTGGTGGTATTTATTGATGATGTGCTCATCTACTCACGGGATCAGGTGCAGCACGAACAATACTTGCGGATGGTTTTGGATACATTGAGACGACGTAGGCTGTTTGCCAAGTACATCAAGTGCAAGTTCTGGTTGAGGGAGGTGACCTTAGGTCATGAGATTTCAGGGGATGGATTGGCTGTGGACCCAGCCAAGGTTGAAGCAGTGCCCAGGTGGTAGAGACCACGTACTGTGACAGAGATCCGCAGTTTCTTGGGACTGGCAGGCTACTACAGGCGGTTTATCAGGGGTTTCTCGCAAATTGCACGTCCTATGACACAGTTGATCTGGAAGGACGTGCCCTTTTTTTGGACAGACGCTTGTGAGGTGTGTTTTTAGGAGCTGAAGGAGAGACTGACTTCGGCTCCCGTGCTTAACATTCCAGATAGCAGTGGCGGTTTCATTGTGTACACGGATGCCTCTTTGCAGGGGTTAGGGGGTGTGCTCATGCAGTGGGGTCACGTTGTCGCATACGCTTCGCGGCAACTGAAGCCCCATGAGCATAGCTACCCTACTCACGACCTAGAGCTGGCAGCTGTCATCTTCGCACTGAAGACTTGGAGGCACTACCTGTACGGTAAGACTTTTGAGATTTTCACAGATCATAAGAGCCTCAGGTACTTATTTGATTAGAAGGAGCTTAACATGAGACAAATACGTTGGTTAGAGCTTCTGAAGGACTGTGACTATAGCATCTCACACCATCCCAGGAAGGCCAACGTGGTGGCAGACGCCTTAAGCCGGAAGGCATCCGCTCACTTGGCCAGTTTACAAGCATAGAGCTGGAGACTCATGGAGATAAGCAGTTGGCGACCTCTAGAGTTATTGTGGCACTATGAGGCAGTGACTGTGACACGACATACAAGGCCAGAGCTGATAGACCACATCATCACAGGACAGATGGTATACTCATACCTGCAGTCATTGCATGATAGAGTCCTATCAGGGGACCCTGGAGACTTCTCTTTTACCGACAAGGTGCTGCGCATGAGGGGTCGTTTGTGCGTTCCCAGGGACGAGGAGCTGTTGAGAGAACTCCTGACTAAGGCACACGGTTCCAGGTTCACCATACATCCCGGGAACACAAAGATGTATCATGATCTGAGAAGTGACTTTTGGTGGAAGGGGATGAAGCGGGATGTAGGTGAGTTCATGTAGTAGTGTTTAGTGTGCCAGCAGGTGAAGGCGAGCATCAGAGGCCTGCAGGGCCGTTGCAGCCACTTCCAGTGCCAGAGTGGAAGTGAGAGAGCATCACCATGGACTTGGTGGTGGGCTTGCCCGTTACCTAGCGAGGACACGATGCAGTCTGGGTAATTGTAGACAGATTAACGAAGACGGCACGTTTCTTGCCGATCCGAGTCACTTTGGGACCAACACAGTTGGAAAGAGGTATATCCATGATGTAGTACGTCTGCATGGAGTTCCGTGGGAGATTGTATCCGACCAGGATATCTGCTTTACGTCCCAGTTTTGGGCTGAATTTCAACAAGCCTTGGGGACGCGGTTGAGGTTCAGTACAGCATACCACCCCCAGACGGACGGACAGTCAGAGTGCACGATACATACACTTGAGGACCTTTTGCGTGCCTGTGTACTGGACTGGAAGGGCTCTTGGGAGGAGCACTTTCCCCTGGCGGAGTTTGCATATAATAACAGCTATCATTCGAGCATCGGCATGGCACCCTACGAGGCTCTGTACGGGTAGAGGTGTATTGCACCCTTGAGTTGGGTTGAGGTGGGGACCAAGTGGGAGGTTGGCCCCAGGCTGATCCAGCAGAGTTAGGAGGTGATTAAGCAGATTCACAGGCGACTCCGCACTGTCAGGAGCAGACAAAAGAGCTATGCAGATCGGAAGCGCAGAGAGGTGCAGTTTGAGATTGGGGATCACGTCTTCCTTCGTGTTTCGCCCATGAAGGGCCTGCAGCATTTTGGGGTGAAAGGGAAGCTCGCACCAAGGTTTATGGGGCCCTTTGAGGTCCTGGAGCGGGTTGGACTCGTTGCTTACAGGCTTGCCCTTCCTCCCCAGCTTTCTGGTGTACACGACGTGTTCTACGTGTCCAACCTCAGGAAGTACGTCGCCAATCCCAGTCACGTTTTGAGCCACGAGAGTGTCGAGGTGGGTGACGACTTGACTTGCCCCGGCAACGGCTCCAAGAAATGGTGTCGTCTGGTGCGGTCAGCTTGTTTATTACACTTTAAATTATAGTCGTTATAGTATGTAATAAGACAGCTACCAGATTACCATTACAAAATTTTTTACTCGGAAATAGTTTTCCCGAGGTCGAACTCAGGGAGCTACTAGAATTCTAGAAACACAAAGGTTCTCTATTAGATTACAAAAATAAGAGAGAGAGAGAGAGGGAGTTTGTCTTGGCTTCTTCTTCTCTTCTCCTTCTCCTTCTTTCAGCTGCTCTCCTCTTCTTCTTACTTTGCTTCTTCTTCTATTCTTCTTTTCTTCTTTTTCTTTCTTTGTCCTTCTCTTTCTTTCAACTGGGGCTATGTATTCTTTAGTGCTTCTTTCTTTGTTCTTCTCTTTCTTTCTTTTCTCTTTTGGCCATTGTGATAATCTTCTTCTTTTGACTTCGTCTTTTTTTTTCTTTCTTCAGCCTTCTTCTTCTTTCTTCTCTTGCTTTATCTCCTCTGGCCGCTGCTCAACCGTCGTCTGATGCTGTGGTCAGACGACTTAACTGTAGGTTTGCTATAGTGCTTATTTTCTTCTTCTGTTTCTTCTCTCTTGCTTCTTCTTCTTCTCTTCTCCTGAGTGGCTAAGGCTTCGGCCACCTTCCTTCTTCTTCTTTCCTTCCTTCTTCTTCTTTCTGCTCCTGCACGCTCACACAAGGATTAGAAAGCAAAACCTACCCCTACCCTTCCCCGCGTCTCTCTCTCTCTCAGATTTCTCTCATAAGATCGCTCTCCCAGAGCCGGGTAATCGGGTGCGGGTATTGCGCCCAGGACCAGGCCCACCGGCATGCGGTGGTGGGCGAGGAGTGTGCGGGCTTTGGGTAATCGGATCCGGCCCAGACCCGCGAGGCATGAGCGCGGGAGAGGGCGAGCGCGTGACGCGCGGCGTGCGTGAGGGACCTGACCCCTGTGTTCGAAGGCAAATAGCCTTGAACACTTTTCAAATTTATGTGCGGGCGCTTAGCCACGCACTTCTGAGGTGGGACTAAAGTCCCACCTCCCAAATTGGCACCTGCAGCGAAGGATGCTGCAGGCAATTGCAGCAGCGCGCGGGGCTTCGCCTCAGCTGCAGACCTGGGATGCTTCGCAGCAGCAACCCGCACGTCCTGGGGTGCAAACCTAGGCGGAACAGCACCTGCAGCAGCAGGAGAAGGAGCTGCAGCAGCTTGGTAATGGCGGCGAGGCAGCTTCGACCTGAAAACAGGAATACGACCTCTCGGCCCAATTAGAAGATGTAGGGAGCTTCGTCGGAGTGCGGCGAAGGCAGTGCGGGTGGTGGCGAGGCGTGAGGAGGCGTATGGTGGTAGCCCTAGGTCGAACTGTGGTCGGAGAGATGAGTTTGTTCGGGGGGTGGTCAGGTGGCGTTTGGCAGTGAATGGGAAGGGGGAATCTGTTGAGTGGAGTGAGGGGAAGCTTCTGGGGTAGTCGGAGAGTGGTGAGAAGGTTTGTGGAGGTGGGATGAGCTTGCCAGAAAAGGTGGTTGGAGACGGAGCAGGCGGAGGTGGAAGTCGCGTGCGGTGGGGCAAAAAGGTAAATTGATTGAGGGAAAATGTAAGGGAGGAGGAGAGGAAACTATTTACCTAGGTTTTGGATGAAGGGGGAGGGCGAAGCCGCCAGATCGTATTTGCCGGAGCTGGGGAAAAAAGGGTCCTGGAGGAGGAGCGTGGAGACGAGGAAGCAGGCGGAGGGCGCTGGCGGGTACTGCCCAGCGCAGACGAGAGGGCAAGGAGAACCCTGCTGCAGGTAAGGTGGCAGAGCGATGAGGAGGAAGAGGAGGAGGTCGCCAGAAGCTATGGGCCTTCTGACGGAGGAGGAAGGGATGAAGTGGGGGGGTGTTCTCCGTCAAAGAAGAGCTTGAAGGAACCGGCAGGGGGTGCCAATCCTTATAAAGGGGCTGGCGCAGAGGGAGGCGCGGGCTGGCAACGTGCCAGCCTCGCCGGAGCGTAGTCGGAAAGGGGACCCATACCTTCCGTGCAAACAAAAAAGGTCGGCAGGGAGCAAGGCTGGGTCCCTGCGACAGAGGACGTCGCAGGGAACCCCGCGTCTGTTTTGCAGGGTGGTCATCCCTCTCTGCGCGGTGCCATGCTCCGCGCAAAGTCGCCGGAGCATGGTGCTGCGCAGAGTTTTGCAGGAGAGACCGTTCTGCAAAGAACGATGAAAAAGTTGGGGGCCAAAATGCAAGGGTTTCGAAAGATAAGGGTCAAAAAGTAAATGAAGAGGACCAAATTGCAAAGTCAGTCAAGGAGGTCTCTTCTTAGGCTCAAGTTTTTATACAAGACTAATTTGAACCTAAAAATTTTAATGGTGAATTTTATTTCTAGGTTGGACCATGTTTGACTGGCTAATTTACATAAAAACCCAGATTAAGTCATTAATTGGCATGGTTCTCTTTGTAGGTCAAAATGGGTTTCTAAGGCCAAATTGAAGGTTCTAAACCCTAGAGATTATTTTTCTATGAATTTTAGAGGATTTATTTGATTTTTACCTTGCCTCAAACCTCATGAATTGAAGTAGGTTTGTTTTAGGGTTACAGAATGTCATTTAATTCCTTGAAATTGCTATAACCCTTTTTCGATCAGGTCATCCCACTTTCCTCCTTATTAGGCTTGTTTGACCTGTGTTTGGACCCTTAATTATCGTGTTTGCAAACTGCATTGGTGAAATTGCAGTTTTACCCCTTATGATTTGTTTTCTCAGAATTCTCTGAGTTAAGCCTCTCTTTGGGTTCTGTAGGAGCTTTTTCTTACATATCTGGGTTAGATTGTGCTAGTTAGTGTTCATGATGAGGTTCTCATCACCCCGAGCGACCAGTGCAGATACTAGATAGAGCCGTTCGGAGTTTGGGACGGAAGCAGGTCCCCCTGGTGAACGTCTTGTGGAGGAGCCAGAGGTACGAGGAGGCTACCTAGGAGCCTGAGGCGGCGATGCGAGAGCGGTACCTGGAGCTCTTTGAGGGTCATCTTTTCGGACTAGCTTCGGTCCTCTTTGAGTTTGTTATGCGTATCTTGTTCTTTTTCCGCACCATACCTAGCTCAAGTTTCAGGGACGAAACTTCCTTTGAGTTTGTTATGTTGTTAAGACCCGTGCTATTGAGCCCCTTAAGACGTCTGGAACTTAGATCAGACGTCTGGAACTTGTCTGGACACCTTCCCAGACGTCTGGAAATCGAAATTTTCGTGTACGAACTCGCGTCTGCGCACGTGTTGCGCACAGACAGTACGCAACCCTCGTTTTCTTCTCCTTCTCTCTCCTCTCGCCTGACGCAAACCCTAACTCCACCCCTTATATAACCCCCTCCTCTCCCTCACACCACCCCCACTTTCCACCACTTCCTTCCTCTACCCTCCAGCGAGTGCAGCCGAGTGACAAATGGCGGAGAGGAGCGGCGTGAGAGGAGAGGAGGAGCAGCGTGAGAAGGAGAGGAGAGAAGGCTGCGTGCTTGCGTGGGAGCTCGCTGGGGAGCTCACGGCCGGTCGGCGCGTGCGCAAGGCAGAGGAGGGAGTCGGGGGGTCCTCCCGGACACTGCTGCAGCTGGAGTAGTAGGCGAGCGGGCGCGGCGCGGCCACACGTAGCACGAGAAGGCAAAGCCAGGTTCTGGTTCTGGGCTTTTCCCAAAATCAGACGTCTAGATCGACGTCCAGACGACGTAGATGACATCTGGAGGAGGTTCCAGACGACTGAGAGGTAACCTTCGCGACGTACATCTTCTTTGCGGATACGACCATGCAGGCCATTCCGCCAAGACGCTGTCTCTTGCCTTTTTGATGGAAGATTCGGTTGATTTGCGCAGGTGTTGCTTCGGGAAGGCGCGGGACACACCCTCCCACGCAGTTCAGACGTTTGGGCGAGGCACCAGACGACGAGAAGCGTTTCCAGACGTCCGGAGAGGTGGTCAGACGTTTGGAATTGGGTCCAGACGGCCCAGCGGAGTTCCTAGACGTCTGAGGAGTAGTGCAGAACTGATGTATGGCTCTGGACTCTTTTAAGACATCTAGAAGGTGTTCCAGACGTTTGATTTGAGTCAGAATTATTGTTTTTGACCCGTTTAGGGTCCATTTGAGGTCCGATTTCCGCAATTAAGATACCGTTGTTTCCCGTATGTTTTCCCCTACTTGTTGGAATACTTTCTATACTGTTCTAAGTAGTCTCTTGTGTTTGATCCTTGTGATAGGACCTCGTTCCATTGCGGGTTTGGGATTTTTTGAGGCACGTGGACCTGCTGATCAAGCCCCTATTACTCTTGGGTTTACTGGTAGAGTGGCTTCCCCTAGTGTAATTACAAACCTGAATGCATGTGTGGAATGAATGATTAGATCCTTGTGTATGGCATGAATCCTAGGACTAGAAACACTGGAATGTTTGTATTGAATGTATGGATTGCAGTCTTGGGCGAGTAGATAGAATGATAAAAATTTCCTGTAAATGAATAACAGCTGCTTGTGAAATGTAAAGTACTTGTGCTAGCAAACTGTTGCATGTGAATTCCTGTTGTTTACGATAAATAACTTAATATGAGCTGCATGTATATGAACTGGAAATGGAAAGGTGAATGTTTGAAACACGAGCTACCTGCGAATAAACCTGAAATGTGAACAATAAGGTTACATGTTACATGTGTAGAACCTGAGAAATGGAAATAGAAATGATGAAACCTGGTATGGAATGGCCTGAGGAATATGAGCATGAACCCTACGGGAAATTAGAAGTAGAGCTCTTGGAAATAATTGGAATGGAATTGGAAATGTGAGTGGGGAAGTGAGCTGGCCCTTGAGTACGGAGTACCAAGGAGAGCGACTGTCCCCCTATTTAGTGCAGAGCGGAGCTAGCCACCTTGGGTTGGGACCCGGGGTCAGGATTAGCCACTCTGTACCGACTTTTTGGCCCTCGTGTACACTGTACCAGGGAGAGCTACTAGTGTAAGGAGAGAGCTAGTCACCCCACAGGACCCGGGGTTCAGCTAGTCGCCCTACATCGACTTGCTAGGCCCACTGGCAAACCAAGGTAGTCAGGTGAGGGTGCGCGGACTGTGGAGGGGCAAGACCCCTGTTTGGTTCTTAGGGGCTAGACCCCTATTACTGAGAGGGCTATGCCCTATACTGGTTTCGTGCTGTGCTTTAAGCGCATCCGTTAACGGAAACGACTGACCGCGTGCCAGTGCGGGGTAGCTACCCGTGCATTTAACGCGCGTGTCGTAGTCATTGTTACGTCTGTCCATGACCTTGGGGTGGTTGACTGGGTGTAGGACCACCACGGGGGACTCTCCCGGCCAGGAGAGCACCACGTGCTACTTCCACTCTTCGGAAAAGACTACAATTAAGATCGTTCCCACGAGGAACATTCAAGATCAAGAAAGAGACCTGATAAATAAACCAAGTAGTGAAAGAAAGAATAATTAGTTAAGGAAAGAAAGAAATTGAAAAACAACAGCTACCTGTCCACCTTTACTGTTTTAGTTAGTTGGTTGCCACTATACTCAGCATTCGCTGATTTTGTGTACTCATAACCTTTTTTAGGTCCAGGTGTTGAGCAGCCAGAGCGTACGGCTGCAGAGGGTGCTGGGCCCAGTAGATCCTAGTAGTTGTATCTTTCTGTTGTACTCCGTTTCCAGTTGTAGTGAGTACTTTATTACACTTCTGTACTCTTTCATTATGAACTTTATATTCCTGTACTCGTTTACTTTCCTACTGTTGTGGTGGTGTGTACTGTAGTAGTTTACTTCTTTACTGCTGTACTTTTGTTACTATTAGTTGCTAGCATGGTGAATGTGGTTTATTTTACTGCTTTTTGGTTACTTTCTCGTTGGACGACTGGGTCTTGGGATCAGTCGAGTCAGTCCGGTCTCGTGTCCTGTAGGGATTCGGAAATTGGGTCGTAACACATTTCATGCAATATATATCTTTAATGCAGTCCCACTTGGACACGAACCTATGGTATTGTAATTAAGGGCATCTTCTGAATTATCTTCTGATCAATATCTTTGCTTCTTTTTCATGCACAAGGTTTGTGATTATGTTCTTGAAAGACCTGTTTGAGGCTTCTTCTCAGTCAAAATGGTCTCTTTGTATCTACTGACTCGTTTCCAGAATCCATTGCTTGCACAAAGATATATTTTGTTTGACTTGCTACACCAAAATTAGGGCTAGATTATATAATGACTTATATATAAACAAAACAACTTGAAAATGATAAGAATTAGCCATGTAGAGCACATGAAATGACTTACATCAATGCTATACAATATTATACCATAAATGTTGAGGCTTTACAATTGTCACACATAGGGCTTAGCATCGATGATGTGGGGATGCACAAGTAACTAATGCAATAATAGCTCTTGTAACACAAATGCTATATGATTGTTGGATTTATGAAAAGGTGAAGAACATTGTTGCAATGACAAATCACGACCATCTAATTTAATTTTCAAACTCTTAAAGGAAGAAATCAAGTACAATAGGAGTTCAAGTTGTCTCACAATGAGGTAAAATGTTCAAGTTACTTCCTACTGACCTAAATTAATATATTTTTTTATTTTTAAATATTCAAATATTTTTTAGATTTTTGGATTTGGGTAAGACAATGAAACTGAAAAAGTAATTATTAGGATGCAAGATAGGAATTTAAATGTAATTTATGTGAAATTAAATTTTCAAAAATATTAAAATTCTAAGAAAATGAATGGACTCACCTGACTATCTAACTACAAATCCTATCAAATTTCACTCTCTACAATGCACAAAATAAAGTAAAAAATAACTTTTCAAGACTTAATCGTAATAATCTAAGAATCTGAATGTAAAATGATTTTTTTACGAAAAATTTCTACACAAAATTTTGTGAAGATGCTAAACCACTATTTAGAAATAGAAAATAATTTTTAGAATTCTTTTGACATACACAAAGTAACATAAATATTCAAGGAGTAACTGCAATTATTTAAGAACTAAAGCAAACACAAATTAACCAAGCAAGCAAATGATAAAAAATTAACTAGACATGTTAATAACTAAGGAACAAGAAGATCAATTGCATAAAATAGATTTTTTTTATTAATAACTAAAGCAAGAGTCATATGGATTAAGTACTACTTTTAGAAAACAACAAATAAAATACTTGAACTAAAACTTAAGATGAACAATAAATGGAGCGGCAAAGATGGCGGACCAAGGTGGAGGTGGAGGTACACGTCAATGGCCAGCAAGGTGGAAGAAAAGCTTGAGAGGGAATGGATTTTCATGGGGGTTATAAGACCTATTTATAGACTTAAAGATTTTAGAAACTCCTAAAAATCTTTTAAATTTGTAGTTACCATCAAAACAACTCCTAATCCTATTAAAATTTTAATTTTTTACCTTTTAACCCATATATATGCCACCACCTAAACTAAATTAGCCTATTTCTTGATTTGTCCTGTCCTGGTTGTCTAAATAGGTCCGTAAAAGTTACTTTCTTCAGTCTTTGTCCTTCTTGTAGTTCTTTTGTTGCCTCTCCTATGATGTAAAAATGAAGAATATATTATTTTTCATAAAATATAAAGAAACGACTAAAATTACTGAATTTACAAAATACAAATAACAATAAGTAAATATATAGTTTATATAAAATTACAACTTAATTACAATAACAGTAGTGTTATGTGATATCTCAATTTAGAATCCCTAGAACCCATATGACAAATATACCATCAATGCCATGCAGTAATATCGTGGTATTTTCAAATTTTCATTATTATTTATCACTGACTATGAGTCTCGTAGCGTTGTTCTTGTACCATTACTTCTATGGGACTAATAAGTAACGAATGCAATTATAAGTCCCTATCACATACACTATTACATAGATGTTATGCAATATATATGTCTTAATGTAGCATGAATTCTATGGTTACCTAGCATCCCAGGTAAACTACAACGTCAACATATTTGGCGCTATGATATATTATAGCATTGATAATATGCGGCCATATCAAACAAATAAGCACCGTAAGAAATAGTATTATGCCTCGTCGTAGCATCAACATCATGTTGTGGAAATATTAAGTAGAATGAAATAATTAAGAGTTATCATTGCAACAAGTTTCATTTTTGATGCCCGTTGAAAATCGGCGGGAAAGTCATTTTAACTGACGTCAAAAAGTGACATTATAAGTAACGTCATTATTTTTTTCTTCGTCGATTACAAGCAGCAGACAGATTGAATCTTTTGCTGTTGATTGATAACCGACGAAAATTAGATTTTTCATTGCTTATAAAAAAGAGTAGCATTTGTATCTCTTTTTCCCGCATTCACGTGCCATCTTTTAAGTTTTTGTCGTTGTTTAAATAACAATGTCATCAGTTTGATAAGCAACAGGAAAAAGATTTTTGTCGTCGCATTATGAAATAAGAGATGACATATATGTTATATACAAGCACACAGTTTCGTAGAGTCACCTTTATTAAAAAGATTACCTTTTAATGCTGTCGATTTTTTTAATAACCGACAACAATGGTAGAAGGTTTTTTTTTTAATTCTGAAAATTAAGATCCTTATACCATCCTCCTGAGAAGAATGATTATTGATTATACCAACAGATAGAAAGCAGGTATAACACTGCCCAACTCCCCTCTCCCTTCACATTCTACCACCCAGCACAAATACACATGGAACAAAAATCACACCACAAGCAAGGTAAGATGGAAATCAATACTATACATTATATTCATCCATAGAAAAATCAAAAGTTCCAAATCCTGTACTAACTTCTCAACGCTACACAACTTTTTTGTATGATTTTATACATTTTTGACAAACACTCAATCACACGGTATAGAATGGTTGGCCTTATGGAAGTCCAGTTTATACCTCTTAAGTCTAGTAATTTTTTTGTCTCAAGCTTTCCTTTGTGTCTCTAAATCAACAAACACAAAAGACATAGAAAGCCTAGTTAAATTACAAAGGGACATATTCAGAAGTATTAAACCATAGACATATCATTCTATTAACAGCATCAAACATATATGGTGTAAGGTTCTGAGAATTTAAGACTTCAATGAAGTAGTTTTATATATAACTTGAGTTATAGGTTATTAATTGAAATCAATTATTCAAGAATATGGTTGTTTGGATGTTCCATATGATGTTAGAAGAGCAATTTCCTGAAAGCATTAATAAAAAGACCAAATGAACTAAAAAAATTAAAATCATCATTCAACAAATACTTTAAGGAAGGTATATGGAAGAGAATGTTCATGTATACTACTAAAATCCATAATCAGACACTTCTTGATATCAATGTTACACATACAAGCTTGAGCTGTTGGATGCATTGTAACACATTGCATTCTTGGTTCAGTAAAGAAACTTCCTTGACAGCAACGAAGAACCCATCACTGCAATGTGAAAAAGAAAGGGGATGAGGTGGTGAAGCATGGCTTGTGTGTATAGTATACTTGAGTGTTTTTTAAATTTATAGGCAACAAATGACTCAAAATATATCTGAGTGGAGGCAAAATATGTAAGTAGCTGAACCCACTTAGTTTGGGAAAAGGTTTGTTCTTATTGTTGTTATTTTTGTTTTCATTGTTGTACCAAGTGTTTCTCCTAAGCAAGCAAATGCAGTATCATCCTAAGCAGAAAAATAGAACCATCAATCCTATAAGTAAAAATAAGACATGAACAATGCTTCTTCAAAAAAAACAAAAGAGCATTGATTATGATGATGATAAAGAATCCAATTCTACAACTTAAAAATACTTTTTCTTTTTAGAAGTAACTGAAAAATAGTGTTTTAAAATGTTATGCAAAGTAAATAACCTTAAAAATCATTTTGTGATCCTTTAGACTCAAATAAAATACAGTATCTTCAACTTATTACCAAGTCAAACAAGAAAAACAACAAAACTACATAAATGACGTCACTCCAATTTACAACACTTACATGGAACTTGTTGAAAGCTAATTTCTCTGGAAAATATAACTTTACAAAGAAGCACATGCAATGGATTTCTGTATTTTATCAATCAAATTATGAAACAACTTTGATTGCTTGGTATCTTTAAATTTATAACTAGAATAGAAAGCATTGTAGAACTCGATTTAAAGTTTACTTTAGATGTACGAGAAATAGGTTTTTTTTGTGAAAGGGGATATGTGAGAAATAGTGAAAACATATCTATCAATACTGTTAAATTCATGGCTTATCTTTTCATGGAATTTATTAAGATTCAGTGATAAACCAAAGACCAACCTAGTGATCATCCTTCACGAGTATCCTTGACAAGAAAACCCCAAATGAATCTGGTGCCACCCATGATTAGGATCTTCTTGGCTCCTGAGGCGCTCACTTGCAACTGAAAAATAGGAGTTCCACCTTGTTAGTGGTTATCTACCTAAGTTGATAAAAATCCAGATCTAGTGTTAAAAGTTGTAAGATATAAGCAGGCTAATGAATAACTTAAATGACTTAAATCATACATACAGATATTGTTGTGGTGTTTAGTATGAAAAGGTACTAATTCTTCTAAGCTAGCTATCATAGATAACACATTCCACACACATGTAGCTACCTCTACTTATGCACACAGCCACATGAACATGGATGCTCATGTGCATGTGCGAGCTTGTGTAAATAAAGAAATGCATGCTTCAAAAATAAAAAACAACACCACAACCACAAATATAAAAAAGATCTCAAGATGCCAAATAAGAAAACCATCAAACAAGATTTTTGAATCATATGGCAAAAGGAGAAAAAATAAAAGGTCATGGCATTTCCAGTGTCCACTCATAAGAGATATAAAATGACAAGGAATATTATTTTTTATGGTACAATCCAGATGCAGAGTGGCACAAGATAATAGATATAACCATTAGAATTAGCATTAAACACCAATTCTTCTCAACAAATGTATCTAATTATAACTGTATAGCTCCCATTTTTTGACTGACTTTACATTAGAAATGGCTCTGAGTGACAATCATGCAATAAAAACAAGTGTGAGTACCGACTAGAGAGTAGAAGCAATGTCAAAAAACACACACCAACACATATAAAAGAATATCTTACCTTCTCCATTTACATCATCCCTAAGGGTATATTCAACAGAGATCACCTTGTCTAATATCTTGCTGCAAAGTGGAAAAAACAAATGAAAGAGAATAATAATACAATGTATAATCAAGCACATACGACATCACAGCAGATGGCATTTACATTTTTAAGCATATTAAGCATCAAAACTGTTGTACTTCAAACAAAAATATTCAAACAACTCATCTACAAGAATACTAACAATGGCATCAACCTAATAAGTCCATATGAACAAGACACAAAAACACAAAACTATAGTATAGAAATGTTACGACCCGGTTCCCGGATCCCTACAAGACTCGAGACCAGCTCGCCTCGACTAATCCCAAAACCTAGTCATCCAACAAAAAATAACCAAAAGTAGGAAAATAAACCACATTCACACATGCAATATAACTAGTAGAAGAAACGTATAAAGCAGTAAAGAAAATAAAACAGCTGTCTCAGTACATACCACCACAGCAACAACGGAAAGCGGAATGGAAACAGAAGTAGTAGAACAGTAACTAAGTTTCCATTACTTACTACAACAGTAGAGAAAAAAGAAAGTGCTGAAGAAAAACTACGGCTAGACTCGACTGGGCCCAGCACTTTCTGCAGCTGGAAACTCGGGTTGCTCAACTCCTGGTCCTAAACAATGTTATGAAAAGACAGAGTCAGCGAACGGTGAGTAGAGTGGTGTTTATATTATCTAAGTACAAAACAGTAAAAACAACAAGTTTAATTCTCATTTCTATTTATCTGTTTTATATATTTCCGTTTCACTCATTTCACAAAGTATCTAGATATTTCTTGATCATGCATGTTCCTCGTGGCAACGATCTTGATTGCAGTCTTTTCCGTAGAGTAGAAGGTACACGTGGTGCTCTCCTGGCTAGGAGAGTCCCTCGTGGTAGTCCTACACCTAGTCAACCACCCCAAGGTCACTGTCAAGACGTAGCGGTGACTACAGTACGCGTGATAAGCGCACGGGTAACTACCCCGCACTGACACGAGGTTAGTCGTTTCCGCTAGTGGGTACACCTAAAGTACAGCACGGAATAGTATAGGACCTTGCCCTCTCAGAATAGGGGTCTTGTTACTACCTGGTTCCCGAATCCCTACAGGAACGAGACTAGACCGACTCGACTAATGCCAAGACCCAGTCGTCCAACGAGAAAGTAACCAAAAAGCAGTAAAATAAACCACATTTACCATGCAAGCAACTAACAGTAACAAAGTACAGCAGTAAAAAAGTAACTACTACAGTACACACCACCACAACAGTAGAAAATTAAACAGGTACAGGAATATAAAGTTCACAATAAAAGAGTACAGGAGTGTAACAACTACTCACTACAATCGGAAATGGAGCACAACAGAAAGCTACAACTACTGGGCTCTACTAGGCCGAGCACCCTCTGCAGCTGTAGGCTCTGGCTACTCAACACCTAGACCTGAAAAAGGTTATGAGTACACGAAATCAGCGAACGCTGAGTAGAGTGGCAACCAGCTAATTAAAACAATAAAGGTGGACAAGTAGCTGTTGTTTTTCAATTTCTTTCTTTCTTTACTAATTATTCTTTCTTCCATCACTTGGTTTATTTATCAGGTCTCTTTCTTGATCTCGAATGTTCCTCATGGAAACGATCTTGATTGCAGTCTTTTCCGAAGAGTAGAAGTAGCACGTGGTGCTCTCTTAGCCGGAAAAGTCCCCCATGGTGGTCCTACACTCAGTCAACCACCCCAAGGTCACGGATAGACGTAACGGTGACTATGGCACGTGCGATAAGCGCACGGGTAGCTACCCCGCACTAGCACGCGGTTAGTCGTTTCCGTTAGCGGGTGCGCCCAAAGCACAGTACGAAACTAGTATAGGGCATAGCCCTCTCAGAAACAAGGGTCTAGCCCGTAAGAACCAAACAGGGGTCTCGTCTCTCCACAGTCTGCGCACCCTCGCCTGACTACCCTAGTTTGCCTAGTGTGCCTAACAAGTCGGTGTAAGGCGGCTAGCTGAACCTCGGGTCCCGTGGGGTGGCTAGCTCTCTCCCTACACTAGTAGCTCTCCCCGGTACAGTGTACACGAGGGCCAAAGAGTCGGTGCAAAGTGGCCAAACCCACCCCAGGTCTCGACCCGAAAGCGGCAAGCTCCCCTCTACACTAAGAGGTAACATGTGCTTCCCTTGGTACCACGTACTCAAGGGACAGCACACTTCCCAGCACAATCCTAGATCCATTCCATTTACTTTCAGGAGCTCATCTCCTAATTCCCCGTAGGGTTCATGCTCATGTTTCTCAGGCCAAGCCATACCGGGTTTCATCATTTCTATTTCCATTTCTCAGGTTATACACATGTAACATGTAACTTTATTGTTCACATTCGAGGTTTATTCGCAGGTAGCTCGTGTTTCCGACATTCAATCTTCCATTTCCAGTTCATATACAGGAAACTCGTATTTAATCGTAAACAACAGGAATTTACATGCAACAGTTTGCTAACAACAGTATTTTACATTTCATAGGCAGGTGTTATCCATTTACAGGCAATTGTTATTATTCTATTTTCCCATCCAAGACTGCAATTCATACATTCCATACAATATTCCAGTGTTTCTAGTCCTAGGATTTATGCCATACCCTAGGATCTAACATTCATTCCACATATGCATTCATGTTTGTAATTAAACTAGGGAAAGCCACTCTACCAGTAAACTCAGGAGTAATGGGGGCTTGATCGGTAGGTCCACGTGCCTCAGCAAATCCCAAATCTACAGTGGAACGAGGTCCTATCATAAGGAACAATCACAAGAGACCACTCAGAACAGGATAAAGGTATTCCAACAAGTAGAATAACTTAAACGGAGAACAACGGAATCGTAATTGCGGAAATCATACCTCAAACGGACCCTAAACGGGTCAAAAACAGTAATTCTAATTCATATCAGACGTCTGGAACACCTTCCTGACGTCTTAAAAGAGTCTAGAACCATACCTCAACTCTGCGCTACTCCTCAGATGTCCAAGAACTCCGCTGAACCGTCTGGACCCAGTTCTAGATGTCCGACCACCTCTCCGAATGTCTGGAGATGCTTTCCGCCGTCTGATGCCTTGCCCAGATGTCTGAACTGGGCGGGAGGGCGTGTCCTGCACCTTCCCAAAGCGAATCCAGCACTCATCGACGCAAATCTCCTCAATATGGCACGGAATAGTTCCTCGGCAAAACGGCCTGCATGGCCGTATCCGCAAAGAAGGTGTACGTCGCGGAACTTACCTCTCAGTCGTCTGGAACCTCCTCCAGACGTTGTCTGCGTCGTCTGGATGTCTGATGGAAGTGACGTTAACTAGGTTTCGTTATAGCATTGTAGTACAGCTAGTTATTGCCATCATTACAGATATTTTTTTACTCGGAAAATAAAAGAGTTCCCGAGGTCGAACTCAGGGGCAAGTCGTATTCTAGAAGTACAGTATTTCTTATTACAAAAATACAGAGAGAGAGAGAGAGATGAAAATTTGGCTTCTCCTTCTTCTCTTCTGTCTTCCTCTTTGTCTTCTCTTCTCTTCCTCTCGTGCTCTTCTTCTTCTGTTCTTCAGATCTTCCTCTCGTGATCTTCTTCTTCTGTCTTCTGTTCTTCCTTGTTTTCTTTCTTTCTTTTTCTTCAGATCTTCTTCTTCTTCTTTTTTCTTCTTTCTTGTCTTTCCTCTTCTTTGCCGCAGTCCTGCTTCTTCTTTTCTTCTTCTTCCTTGCCTTCAAGACGTCGTCTGATTTTGCAATCAGACGACTTAAACCGCTGCTGCTACAGTGTCTCCCTTAGCTTCCATCTTCTTCTTCTTTGTGTTCTCTTCTTCTTCTTCTTTTTCTTCCGCAGTCCTTCTTCTTCTTCTTCACCTGTGACTGCACACTTCAAGGTTTTCGTCAGAGGGCAAAACCTACTCTACCGTCCCCCCCCGCGTCTCTCTCTCTCTCAGAATTCGCTCTTAGGAAAGCTCTCCCAGAGCAACCGGGTAATCGGGTACGCGGGTCGCGCCCGGGTCCAGGCCCACCGGCGTGCGGCAGTGGGCGAGGAGTGCAGGTCGGGCTAATCGGGTCGGGGCCAGGTCCGCGGGGCGTGAGCGCGGACGAGGCCGGGTAATCGGGTGGGTGAAGGGGACCTCACCCCGTGAACTGAGGCAAACAGCTTAAGGCACTTTTTTCCTTTAAGCGCCCACGCGCCTCTGCGAGTTTCCGAGGTGGGACTAAATGTCCCACCCCAATTTGGGCGCTCATGCGGAGGAAGCAGCGGGCAGTCGAGGCTCCACGCGACGGCTTCGCCGCAGCTGCAGCCTGGGACTCTTCGCAAAGATACCCCGCGCAGCCTGGAAGCCTGATCTGGGCGTGGCGCGCCTGGAGCAGCAGGTCGAAGGAGCTTCGCTGCTCAGCAATGGCGATGGCGGGCGCAACACCTGTCCACAACAGCACGGCCTCTCGGCCTAATCAGATATGCGGAGGACCTTCGCCGTGACACGGCGAAGGTGGTTGGGGGGTCTGCAGGTGGCGGGGCAGAGCCTAAGGGCCGCCCTAGGTCAAACTGCAGGTGGCGAGATGGGTTTGGTCGGTGGGTCTGCAGAGGGCGATTGGTGGGAAGTGGAAGGGTGGAGGTTGATCAGGGTGAGGAGGCGAAGGTTCTGCGGGGGTCGGCGAGTCGTGTGGAGTGGCGGAATGATGGGAGCGACTTGTCGGAGGTTGGACGGAGGTGGAGAAGGTGACGGTGGTCGGGTCGGTCGAGGGTGTAACTGACTGTAAAATAGGGAGGAAAAGAAAGAGGGGATAGAGAAGACTAATTCTAACCTAGCTAAAGTGACGAAGGGGACGAAGAGGCTGCTGGCTCGTACCTACCGGAGTTGGAGAAGAAATGCCCAGTGGGGGAGAACGGCGGCGACGACGGGGCAGGGGCAGCGCGCGCCAGTATTGCGCGACGCGGAGGAGAATCAGGAAGAAGTCTCTGCTGCTGGTATTGCGGCAGAGCAAAGAGGAGGAGGAGGAACCGCCGGAGCTGGAGGGCTTCTGCCATAGTGGGAAGAGAGGAAGTGAGGGGGTATCTCCGTCAGATCCGAGTTGGGAAGAACGGCGGAGCGACGGGGGTATTTATAGGGGCAGAACCAGAGAGGAGGGCGGAGGGAGACGACGTGTCTCCCTCGCCGGAGGACGCCGGAGGAAGGATACCCATACCGTCTGTGCGTTCGCACGGCCGGTATGGGTGGTTGCAGCCATCAGGGGGGTGTTCTTGCGACGGCTGACGACGCAGGGCACCCCCATTTGACTTGGCAGGCTCCCTCCCTTACCTTGCGCGGCGCCATGCTCCGCGCAAGGTCGCCAGAGCATGGTGCTGCTCAGGTTTTGCAGGAGGGACCTAAACGCAAAGAACGAAAGAGAGTTAGGGGCCAAAATGTGAGGGTTCATAAGTTGAGGGCCAAAAAGTAAATATATGAGGACTAAAGTGTAAAGTTGGTCAAGAAGGTTTCTTCTTAGGCTCAAGTTTTTATACATGACTAATTAGGACCTAAGGATTCTGATGGTGAATTTTATTTATAGGTTAAACCTTGTTTGACCGGTCAATTTACGTAAAAACCCAAATTAAGTTGTTAATTGGGCATGGTTCTCAATGTAGGTCAAAATGGGTTCCTAAGGCCAAATTGAAGGTTCTAAACCCTAGAGATTATTTTTCTATGAATTTTAGAGGGTTTATTTGATTTTTTCTCTGCCTCGAACCTCTTGTATTTAAGTGGGTTTATTTTTAGAGTTACAGGATGTCATTTAATTCTTCGGAGTTGCTGTAGCCCTTGTTGAGTTATTTCATCCCACTTTTCTTCTTATTAGGTTGTTTTGACCTATGTTTGGACCCTGAGTTACCCTATTTTCAGATTTGATTGGTGAAATTGCATTTTTACCCCTCAGTTTATGTTTTCTTTGCAAACTCAGAATCTCTCTGAGCCAAGCCTTTCTAAGGTTATGTAGGAGCTTTTATTCTCTGTATTAGGTCAAAATGAGCTAGTTATGGCTCATGATGAGGTTCTCATCAATGTCGATCCAGACGTTTGATTCTGGGAAAATCCCAGAACTGTACGCGACCGCGCCGCGCCCGCTCGCCCACTACTCTGGCTGTAGCAGTGTCGAAGAGGACCTCCCCGACGCACCTCTCTGCCTTGCACACGCTCGACCAGCCGTGAGCTCTCTTACAAGCTCGCGCGCTTGCTCTCCTCTCCTCCCCTCGTTGCTCCTCCTCTCCTCTCACGCCGCTCATGCCCGCTGCTCGCTACTCGTCGCTCACCGCTCTCGCTGGAGGAAGAAGAAGGGTGGCTGCAGGTGAGGTGAATGAGGGAGAGGAGGGGGGTTTAAGTAGGCGCTAGGTTAGGGTTTCGTCGGCGAGAGGAGAGAGAAGGAGAGAAGAAAACGAGGCTGCATACTGTCTGCGAGCAGCACGTGCGCAGACGCAAGGACGTATACGAAAAATTTGATTTCCAAATGTCTAGGAATATGTCCAGATGTTTGACCCAAATCCCAGACGTCTTAGAGCGCTCTAACAGCATGGGTCTTAACAGGTCTCGCCTCTTAGAACCAAACAGGGGTCTCACCCCTCCACAGTCCGCGCACCCTCGTATGACTGCCATGGTTTGCTCAGAGAGACTAACAAGTCGGTGTAGGGTGGCTAGCTGAACCCCGGGCCCCTTGGGGTGGCTAGCTCTCTCCATACACTAGTAGCTCACCTCGGTATCACATATGCAGAGGTCAACAGGAGTCAGTGTAGAGTGGCCAATCCTAACCCCGGGTCTCAACCGAGGGGAGGCTAGCTCCGCTCTACACAAAAAGGGGACAGTTGATATTGCGGAATTGAATATATAAAGCAATATCACAAAAATAAGCAATCACAAAATGTACACAGGTATTTTTAGGTGGAAACCCAAACCGGGTGAAAACCACCACCTAACCCTCTCGAGTTAGGATTTTCCGATCAACCAAGTTAATCAAAATCCACTAAACGAATCACTTTAAACGAGGGTGATTCAACCTCAGTACAACCACGCTACAAGTACGAGGGTAGCATTCCTCAACCCCTTCTCTCCACGAGAAGGATTTTGTCCCACGAAGGACCAAAAGACAAAGATAAAAATAAACAATAGTCCTATAGAGCCAACAAAATAATTAAACCTAGCTTATATAGGAAATAGGAAACTCCCCTTTGCAAGGAGTGCGTCGACGATGACGCGGTGCGTGTGCCACGCGATGGCGTTACGTCGCTCTCGTGAACAACAGCGGGAGAGCGGGTGCGCAAACTGAATTTAGCTCTCAAGATATAGAACTTGAGCTTAGAGAGCCAGAGCTTCTTGGACACAAGAGAGTGGAAGTATGTTGCTTAAGTGTGTCTTGTGTTTTTCTAAGTGTGTTTTTGTGTTACAAAGGTTCCCCTCTATTTATAGAGGCCTTAGGAAGGCTTTGGAAGGCTTAGGAAAGGTTCTATAGCCGTTGGGAACAAAGCCCAAGAGAATCAGGCCGAAATCAGGACAATTATGACATTTGACAGGGTTATCAGACGTCTAACTCTTGCATCAGACGTCTGGAAGTTCACTATAAGACGTCTGATTTCAAGGTCAGACGTCTGATTCTATGCGGGTTTCTCCCTGACTTGAATCAGATCTAAACAGGGTTTTTGTGCAAGTCCATCAGACGACATACAGGACGTCTGGTACTAAGTCTGGACGTCTGGAAACCTACTTTTACTGTGGGAATTGATTTCCAAACGTTGCAACGGCTAGAAAATCTCTGAGAAGAGATTTTGGGTCAGCCGAGGCAAAACGGTCATTTATCAGACGTCTGGACAGTCCTATGGACGTCTGATAAGGCTCTAACGGTCATATCTACAGTGTTTGCGAAGCCAACCAACGGTCCACTAATTGGACGTCTGGCAAATTCATCAGACGTCTCCTAAGACGTCTGGTATAAGGTCTGGACGTCTGATTTCATCAGACAGAACTAACTATGTCCAGCCTAACAGTTATCAGACGTCTGAAACAACAGTCAGACGTCTTAGAAGACATTATCAGACGTCTGATTTGGGAATTAGACGTCTGGAAAGTCTGTTTGAACCCTATATTGGTTTTCTAAGTATTCTACAGAAAACCTAAGTATCCTAGGGTTGTGCCGGTGTTCCTAGGACTACTGTTAGGGTTCTTTGAGGCTCTTTAATATGAAATATCTAAGGAAATAAAGAGCAACAAAAGAAACGAAAAAATACAACAAGTACAAAAGAAGGAAATCTATCCTATTCTTCATTTCCTTCCATCTTCAATTTTTCGCTCCACGCGAACCTCCTCTGTTTTCCGTCAAGCTCCTCCAATCCGTCCTGGATGCGAGCTCGAACTCCGTCTAAACACGTCTACATTTGCAATTGACCTGAAATCTAGGACTCAAATTGCAAATGTTAAATAACACGTGTTTTGTTATCATCAAAACAAATGATTGTGGTGTGCTAGCACCAACACCACGTACCCAAGGGCCAACACACTTCCCGTCTACATTCCAGATTTTCGTCTATCCACAGGAGTTCTCTTAATTCCCCGTAGGGTTCGTGCTCATGTTCACCTCATTTATCCAGATCCAGATCTCATCTTTCAGAATTCATTTCTCATCCATATTTAGGCAGCTCGTGTTTTCATAATTTAATTCTCAATAACATGCAACTAGTGGTTTCACAGGTAATTGTTCATTAAATACAGGCAGCTCATATTCTAACAAGCAACTAGTAATTATAATACAGGTATTTGCTACCAATTTATCTTAATCATGCATGTAAGTAAACCATATAGTACAAACAAGCTCATTCATTTCTCTACCCTAGGGTTCATTTCACATCCTAGGGTTCCATTCGGCTATTTCCACCAAGTACATTCTTATTTAAATATTAATAACTGAATTAAACCACTCTACCAGGAAACACGGGAGTAATGGGGGCTTGAACCACAGAGCCAGACGTCTCTGCGAGCCCCAAATTCACAACAGGTTGAAACACTATGCCAGGGAATACATCACAAAAGGAGAGTTCAGAACAGTGTATAACAGACTCTAGTATGTAGAGGAACTCGAGAGGAAAGTACAGGTATTTCGTTTGCATAAAATGGATCCCGATCGGACCCTAAACAGGTCAAAAACGTGCTTACTATTCAAAATCAGACGTCTGGGAATAATCCCAGACGTCTCAAAAGGCGTCAAATCTTACCTTATGTTCCCTGCAGCTGATTCAGATGTCTAGACTCCCTCTGCGGATGTATGGGGACAGTTCCATGTTGGTGCTAGAGCACCACGATCATTTGTTTTGATGATAACAAAACACGTGTTATTTAACATTTGCAATTTGAGTCCTAGATTTCAGGTCAATTGCAAATGTGGACGTGTTTAGACGGAACTCGAGCTCGCATCCAGGATGGATTGGAGGAGCTTAATGAAGAACAGAGGAGGTTCGCGTGGAGCGACAGATTGAAGATAGAAGACAAGAAGAATAGGATAGATTCTTTTTAATCCTTTCTTGTATCTCTTGTCTTTATTTTCTTGCTCTTTTTATTTTCCTTAGAATATTGTTAAAGAGCCTCAAAGTACCCTAGCAGTAGTCCTAGGAACACCGGCACAACCCTAGGATACTTAGGTTTTCTGTAGAATACTTATAAAACCAATATAGGGTTCAAACAGCACTTCCAGACGTCTAATTCCCAAATCAGACGTCTGATAATGTATTTTAAGACGTCTGACTGTTGTTTCAGACGTCTGATATCTGTTAGGCTGGACATAGCGAGTTCTGTCTGATGAAATCAGACGTCCAGACTTAGACCAGACGTCTTAGGAGACGTCTGATGGACTTGCCAGACGTCCAGATAGTGGACCGTTGGCTAGCTTAGCAGGCACTCAAGAATATGACCGTTAGAGCCTTATCAGACGTCCTTAGGCATTTCCAGACGTCTGATAATTGACCGTTTTGCCTCGGCTGACCCAAAATCTCTTCTCAGAGATTTTCTAGCCGTTGCAACGTTTGGAAAATCCATTCCCACAGTAAAAGTTGGTTTCCAGACGTCCAGACATAGTGCCAGACGTCCTGTATGTCGTCTGATCAACTTTAACAAAAACCCTGTTTAGATCTGATTCAAGTCAGGAGGAAACCCGCATAAAATCAGACGTCTGACCTTGAAATCAGACGTCTTAAAGTGGCCTTCCAGACGTCTGATGCCATATTTAGACGTCTGATCACCCTGTCAAGTGTAATCATTGTCCTGATTTCAGCCTGATTCTCTTGGGCTTTGCACCCAACGGCTATGGAAGCTTTTCCAAGCCTTCCAAAGCCTTCCTAAGGCCTCTATAAATAGAGGGGAGCCTTTGATACACAAACACACACCTAAGCAACATACTTTCTACTCTTTTGTGTCCAAGAAAAGATCTTGCTCTCCAAGCTTAAGTTCCATCACCTAGAGAGCTAAATTCCCTTTGCGCACTCGCTCTCCCGCAGTTGTTCACGAGAGCGACATTGCGCCATCGCGTGGCACACGCACCGCGTCATCAACTCGACGCACTCCTTGCAAAGGGGAGTTTCCTATTTCCTATAGAAGCTAGGTTTAAATTACTTTGTTGGCTCTATAGGATTACTTGTTTTATTTTATCTTTGTCTTTTGGTTGGGTATTCGCTTTGCGAATTCCCGTCTCCTTCGTGGGACAAAATCCTTCTCGTGGAGAGAAGGGGTTGAGGAACGCTACCCTCGTACTTGTAGCGTGGTTGTACTGAGGTTGAATCACCCTCATTTTAAAGTGATTCGGTTAGTGGATTTGATCAACTAGGTTGATCGGAAAATCCTAACTCGAGAGGGTTAGGTGGTGGTTTTCACCCGGTTTGGGTTTCCACCTAAAAACAGTTGTGTACTTTGTGTGATTGTAATTTTGTGAAGATTGTTTATATTTATTTCCGCATTTTATTACGTCACCCCTCCTAGTAGGGCCAAACCTACATTCCAGACGTCGGACAAGGTCTCCGGTTGTCTGGACGTACCTCCGAACGTCTGGTGATGTGATCAGACGTCCAAAAGCGTGTGGAAAAGTGTCCCATGCGCCTTCCCAAGGACCTTTACTTGCATACGAAATCTGCAGGTCCAAATCAGGCCGAACAAATCTCTACGGTGAGGCCTACATGGCCGTAACCGCGCAAAAGCACGTACCTCAGCACTGTGTGTGCTTTCAGACGTCCGGCCCCAGACTTGGGCGTCCTGCTGCCGCCACGGTTGTCTGGTCAACTCTCTAGACGTCTGATACTGGAAAAATCCCAGTACCAGAACCTCTCCCACAAGCTGTCTCCTTCGAGAGCTCGCCCACAGGAGCTTCCGCAGTCCCTCTCGCGAGTGCAGAGGGTTGGAAGCTGCCTCCTTGAGCCCCTTTGAGTTTCGCCAGGCCTCCACTAGAGCTCCGTCGAGCTTCCACCGAAGCTCCATCGAGCTTGGTCCACCGACCTTGGTCCTCCTCCTCCCACGCTCTCCTCCTTCCTCCCTCTTGCTCTCCCTCGCTTGCCCTCCACTCGCCTTATTGGAGATCCGAAGGTGGTGTTGGCTGGGGTGTGAGGAGGAGAGGAGAGGGGAAGGGTGGGGTTTATATAGGTGAGGGTTTAGGGTTTGGGTGAGGAAGGATGAGGAGGAGAGAGAGAGGAATGGTCTCTACGCGTCGCTCGCGTGCAGAGCGCAAAGTACAGTACGAATATTTCACTTTCAGACGCCTGGGAACAGGTCCAGACGTCTGGATAGACGTCTAGACAGACGTTTAATTGAAACTCTAGACGTCTTAAATGGCTAAAAGTGTAACGGGTCATTACAAGAAATGTCCCTAGCCATCATCATTTATTCACTTTTCTAACTTCATTCACCTTCTCAGCAAGGATGGTGGCTACCAAAGTCTCCCTACGATATTGAACATGATTCACACACAAAATCAAAGAAAAAGCTGTTTGGGAGCAATTTTCTCTTCCTAAAGATGTTCAACCATTTTTACTTATCCCCTTTTTTTAAAAAAAGTCAGTCATTCTTAATTGCTTGGGGAAAAAATCATTCTTATTCATTGCATAGTGAAATGATCCTTCTTGGAGAAACGAAAGAAGATGATGAAATCTGCAAATAACTTCAGTATCCATTGAAAAAAAAGATGAAGATGGCAGATTTCTCCATCTTCAAACAGAGATAAAACAAGTGAATTTCATATTTTAAGAAAATAGTTATTTTCATAGTTAGAGAAAATCAAAGGATCAACTAAAGCTGATCGCTAAGGTAAGGTATAGATGGGCTATGAAGCAACAATTCAGAAGCATACTCCAAAGATCGATGTAGTACCATAGCAACATTACAAAATGTCCATCAGTAGTCGGCTCCACTATTTTGCAAATATATTTCCAAGCCCACTGAAAAAAAAGGAGCCCACTATTATGCCATACCTAGTAATGGCCTATTAACCTCCTATAACAAGATCACTGTTCTTAGTGGTTTCGTAAAACAATAACAATTACCGTCAAAGCAAACATACATCATGCAACAATGTCATCAATCTCTTGAGTGGAGACTTTCTTTCATTTTTGGATAAAAAAATCAATATACTTAGGATCTGGGCTCTCCTACAAGAAAGGGGAGATAATCAGGTAGCTATCATTGGCAAACTCAATCACCATCAGCGGTTTAAGGAGAAAGGAGATGTATTATTTTTGGTGGATGAAATATGTTTTAATTCAGGAAGAAAATGAGTTAAACTTCACATCCTATATCAAGGAGAACAGAGGTAGAGATCCCAAGAGTGGAATCAAAGCTATTAACCTCTGAAAAAGAAGAAATAACGAAAGAAATCAAAGCTACTAGTATTACATATGCGTAAGTCAAACCATTTTATATCTCATGATTTTTAGACATTTTACATTGCAAGTGGAATAACTTTAATACGTATCTTTTTGCATCACCAAGCTCTTGCCTTCATACTTTTAAACAAATTAGATTGGAAGCAAGACCCCAAGAATTTAGGCTAGGCACCCACTAAATGCCAGAGCAAATTGAACAAGACCCTAGATTGCAAGTTATTAACAAATGTGAAGAAATACTTTTGCATACCTCATGTGGACCACCTGGGTTGTGACTTGCTGTCAATATAAAAGCTCCAGACACCTTAGAACCCTGTCTTTTTTAAGGTAAGGTATAGATGGGCCATGAAACCAATATCCATTGCATGGGTGCAAACTATTCGTTTAATTTATCAACACATTTAATTAAGTTAATTATGCCTAATTAAGTGTAAGAAAAAGTAACTTAGGTTAACTTGATTTAATGTCGATTGTGTAGTATACGATCAAGCTAACCTAACATTTTAGATTTTAATTCTTTTTTTAACTAGTTGAGTCCAGGTCATTCACTGGGAGGCAAAACTTAACTTAATTCACTATTAAGTCCTAAACTTAAATTACTACTTACTTAATCAATGAGAACTATAATTAATTTACTTTAAGAATATGAATCTTACACAAAGGATATTCAATTAAAAACATGCAAAATTTCATAAGAAAAACATATTTACACATGATTTGTTATTAAAAGCAAGTAAACATGTTTATTTCACTAATTTCACTTTATTTACAAAAGATTAAGACAAGAAAAAGAAATCCAAATGAGTGTAAGTGCTTTATTACATCAATTAAGCTCAAAAGGAAATTTTATTAAAGTAAAATATAAAATTAGACGTCTTAAAAATAAGCATTAAATTGTCAAACATCTAAAACTCTTTATTTTCCATTTATTTTTCTTCTTCTTTCTTCAACCTTGATTCTTCTTCTCTTCTTCTTTTGCCATCTCTCTCTCTCTTTTCCTTTATTCTTTCTTTACTTCTCCCTTTAGCTTTCTCGAGTTCTACTTCTCTGAAGTTTCTTAAGTCTCTTAACCCTCTTCTCTGCTCCTTCATTTCAACTGTGTGCTTGAATCACTTTGAACCAAAAATTTGGTTTTATTATGGGCGACTCGAACCGGTTGGGAATACGCAGCACCCCTCTCAGGGTGGGATTAGACCCTACTGGATCCAAGCCTAGTTAATTACGTATGGTTTATTTCTGATTCGATTCATGCACAGTCTCCGGCCTCCCAGGCCCACACACATGCCCACTCACAGGCCCACGCTCGTACCCACAAGCGTGCACACACCCGGGCACGTGCACCGCACGCACCCACACACACACACATACTCTTTGTGCGCCCAGCATTGACGACCGAGAAGGCCCTATCACTTTTTGCATTTATCTTAAGGCGCGTGTTCATATTTTTCCGATGTGGGACTAACTTAGTCCCCTCCAGACCAAACTTTGGCTGGAGACGTTGGCCAGCTCAGAGCTCCAAATCGAGCAAGTAAGGGCTCGTTGGAAAGCTCTAGAAGTGTACTACAAAGATTTAGTATCAATTTGATGCTGAGAACAGAATCTACCCTTCAATTTGAAGGGTGAAAGTAGACAGTTTCCACGGCTAATTTAGCCTGCAGAAGTGCTACACAGGTCTTATGACCTACAGTGATCCTTTTTAACCTCAAATGAGGTTTTGAATCATCTCAAAGGATGATTCCGCTCGTATTGGTGAAGGGAAGATGTGCTAAGAAGCTTCTGAAAGACGAAGAAGCTCAAAAGCTTCTCAGAGCTCCAGTTTGAGCTCTGAAAAGCTTGACAGATAGCTAATGGGCAGTTGTATTCAATTAAACAACCTCCAAAGGTTGTGAAAAATCCATCTAGGCAGTAATTGCATTTGAATTTCATCAAAAATGTACTGAAGCCAGTTTTGGGTTGAAATGAACCCAAACTGTACAAAACTTGAATTCATTTGAAATTCTAACTTAAACTCATCCAAATCAATCTTAAATCATTTATAATCATCCCAGAAATCATTTCTAACCATCAATTCCTCTAATTGAAGCCTGAATCATCCAATCTATCCTGAGTTTGACCACTAAACCTCGAAACTTGACTTTCTTCATTAAGCTTTTCCAAATGAAATTAACACCTCAATTCAACTCTATTTGACCTAAGAAACAGATTCAGGGTCTCAAAAAGAATTTCAACCAAGAAACCTAGGGTTTCAGGTCTGTCGCCTGAGATCTAAAGTGAGTTTGTTCGAAAGAACAAACTAAGGCTTTTCTAAGTGTTTGATCTATAGAACTGACCTCAGAGCATCCTCCTGATGCTTCTAGACCTCTTTAATCAGGTTTAACCCTAACCAACAGTATTCTCCAACTCTGTTAAAGTTGGGGAAGATAGGGATCTAGATGGAGCTCCAGACTTCAAATCATCAAAGTAAACACCAAATCATAATCCTTAGACCTCAATTAAGTAATCTAGAGCTTCTTAGGAAGTTCTATAGGCTGAAGAATGTTTTTGACTCGTCGGAGCTCCGGTGAGTCCAGACAATGACTATACATGTGTAAAAGCTATAAAAATAGGCCATTGAAGATCTGAAAAGTTTCCTGAGGTCACAAGGAACCTCAAGAACTCATTAATTCATTCAATTAATGATTAAAATGAAAGGTATACAATGAATTTACAGAGAATGTGATCTGAGTTCGCTAGAACTCAAGACAAGTTCTCTCACTCAATTGAGTAGAGAGAATGAGTCAGCGAAGTGTGGCGATGGTGTACAGGTGATCAATTAGGTGGAGGAACTCCTCCTAAGCCGCCATTGACAGCGAGCTCCGGAGGTTGAGTGAAATTTAGGTGTTTTATATATGAATGATTATTAGTCAAATTAAAGTGAAAATTGGGACCCTAAGATGATGACTAAGTGATGGAGGGCTCTAGCGGATGTGAATTGCCCTCGGTTACCTCCGCCATGGACAGCGGAAGCAACTGGTGAAGGTGGAGATGGATTAGGCGTTTAGGTGATAAAATTAAGGAATTAATGTGCTAGAGATGATCATGGAAGTTTAAAGAAGGTGATCAGTGAATCAAAAAGACAAAAAGGTGCTCTAGTCAAGCTCAAGAGCTCGCCAGAGCTGAGGAAGACGACGGAAAAATCTAACATTAATTC
This sequence comes from Thalassia testudinum, assembly GCA_037157565.1. NCBI lineage: Eukaryota > Viridiplantae > Streptophyta > Magnoliopsida > Alismatales > Hydrocharitaceae > Thalassia > Thalassia testudinum. Next base: position 45,862,419 of record JAZHRO010000030.1, read on the forward strand.
TAACTACACTAGCTAATTAACTACTCTAATTACACTAACTTACCTAACCTACTGTTCCCTGGATGAAGGGAGTAAGGAGTCTCCGTCGAAGGTCCTTAACGGAGGAGGAAATCAGAGGGACGGAGGAAGAAGTCTGGCAAGTGTAGGCAAGGTGCAGAGATGAAGTCCAACGTCAGCACTTCGTCAAAAGACTCAGCGGTTGACAGCGGAGATCAGGAACAAGTGGAGATGATCGGAGGAAGATGGTGGAAGTGGAAGAAGGTCGCCGGATGTGGAACGAATAGCCTATCTGCTAGCTCAGTGGGGGGAAGAGGGAAGGGAGCTAACCTCTTGAAATCGAAGAGGTGGAGGGGTATTTATAGGTTGCAGCGGTTGAGGAAGAGGGTGAATCTGGATGGAGTAATGTCTAGGTGCGAAGTAACCACCGGCGTCTTCTCCGACGCCGGTGAGGTTAACTTCAAACCCTAAATAAGATTGTAACTTCATCCAGACCAATGGATGAAAAGGAGGCGGTGAGCGCAAGCTCCAGGAGCTTGGCAGAGGTGAATAAGCATCAGATGGACAGTGATCAACGGGTGAAAACACCTCCTGTCGTCAGCCGTCGAAGAGGTTGAAGAAGAAATGAAGAGGAAGAAGAAGATATATACAGGGACCTGATTACAAGGACCTAAGTGAAGAAGAAGGACTCGATTGAAATAAAACTTAAGGACCAAAACGTAAATTAAGGTTTTCAAGGTTTATTTTAATTTAAATCTGTTTCAACTTTTTATATATGATTATAAATTAGACAAATATTATATTTAAACCTTGGATTTACGTTTTTGACCTTATTAGCTTAATTTATTTAATTAAGGTTACTTAAGTTATTACATACTTAAGTATAAATTATGCTTAAGTTAATTAAAACATTAATTAGATAAATAGTTAATGATATTTCGAATCCATTTATTAATTAAATTATTAATAATATTAATTGGCTAATAATTTAATATTTTTAACTTATTTTAGGATCCTTTAATGATTTATCCCTTATTCTATAATTAACCCATATATTTACATATTCCTAGCTAATTAACTAAGAAGACTAGTTAATTAGGGGTAATTAGAAGCCATGATGAGCCTCTCACCGCAAACTCAGAAGTACAACTTTCATTTTGGAATAAAAGTTCAACCCAAAATCATCTAATTCGAGATGTCTTTAATTGAATAGTGCAAATACATGCTCAATCATGAAATCTCCTATTTTAAATGAAGACATGCCTAATTCTATCCTATATGATGGCAAAAGGTGCCCATGTCATTAATCAAGAGATGCAGTTGGAATGGTAGAAAATATGGTGCAGATGGTTATGAGGGGAGTTCTCTCTGTTGGTTCTCCATTTGCATCTGTTTTGTAGGAGGAGCGGGGGATGGCGAGGACGAGGAGGAGGGTGAGGAGGACGAGGAGGAGGGCTACAGAGATGAGGAGGAGGAGGGTGGGGAGGAGGACATGTTGGCAAGAGGGAGGCGAGGAGGAGGACGTGCTAGTAAGAGGGCGATGGGAAGGAGGAAGAGGAAGGGGGCGTGGAGGAGGAGGAAAATGATGATGAGGAGGAGGATGGCGGCGAGGAGAGCATGCTGGCAGGAGGGTGGCGAGGAGGAGGAAGAGGAGGGGGAGTGGAGGAGGAGGAGAAGGATGAAATGACCCTTGTCTGGAGTCGTTTGGAATTTTCGAAACCCGTAGGGGTTTTCCTGTAGTTTTTACCCCCTTATATTTTGTTTTGAGGGTTTGTGAGGGGGAGAGGGAAATTGCATGGACATCCCTGCAATTTCCCCACCACCTCTCCTCACCATACACGCCCCCTTTCTCTCCCCCTCACCCCACACGCCGCGCCCTCCCCTGCGGCACCCTCACCCCCCTCTCTTGACCTTTCCCTCCCCCATACCTCCTCCTCCATTTAAACCCCCCCTCATCCCTCCTCCATCCTCTGCACACCGCAGCCGAGAGGAGGAGGAGGAGAAGGAGAGCAGAGAGCCAAAGGGGCGTGTGCGGGAGGGGAAAGCTACCGCTACTACGGTAGCAAGTTCTGCTGCAGTTGTAGCAACACGCAGAGAAGAACTCGTCAACAGTTCTGTGGAATCATTTTTCAGCAAAATCAGATGTCTGCAAAGTACGCCAAGTCTTGTCAGACATCCTAAGGCAGTTCCGGACGTCTGATAGCGCATATTTTCGATTTATTTTTCCTGCAAAGTTCTGACCATGCATGCGCGTGCGTCAAAGGTTGGGAAGCGCGTTGGTGAGAAGACCGAGGTAGTTTCAGATGTCTGGACATGTTTCCAGACGACTAAAGACACTCCCAGACGTCTGCACCGAGTCCTAGATGTCCAGGAAAGGCGCCCCAAGCAAGGTCAGTCCCTGAGTACGTTTAAGACGTCTGGGACTCTTCCCAGACGTCTGATTTTGGTCAGGGTGGTGTTTTTGAGGCCGTTCAGGGCCTAAACGGTGTCAGTTTTCCACAAACGAAACGTCTCTAGTTTTCGCGCGAGTTTCTTTATGTAATGGTACTTTGTTCGTGTCTTTTCGAACACTTTTGACCTGTCAATCCCTGTCACAGGTTGCCTGTTCGTCGAGTATACGGGACCTGCGGAGACATTGGGAGCTACTGTACGAGCCCCCATTCCACCCGGTTTCCCTGGTAGAGTGGTTTTTCCCTAATCTCGAAATTAATAAAGTACATGCATAAAAATTAATTGAACCTAGGATGTAAACTGAATCCTAGGAAGAAGTAAACGCATGCTTTAGAATACATCTAATCGAAACCCTAGGTTGTGACATGAACACTAGGGTTAGAAAAGATGCATGTAAATCATAAGCTGCCTGTACTACCTAAAATGAACTACGTTATGAATAGAAAAATGAACTCGTACCGTGAAAACTGAGATGCATGTTCTGTATGTAACAAACCAGATACGGAATAAGAAAAAAAAAATTAATGTACGAACCCTACGAGGAATGTAGAACGGACAAGAATATTGCAGTATGGAGAACTGGATGATTCTGGAACATGTCGCCATGGGAGGTTGTTCACACTTGTTTTAGGGAGGTGAGTTGGCCTTCGTGTACGTAGTACCGAAGAGAGCAACTATCCCTTTTTAGTAGAGGAGAGCTTGCCGCCCCTTAGGTGGAGACCCGGGATGGGTTTGGCCACTCTACGTCGACTCTTGGCCCTCGCGTACATAGTACCGAGGAGAGCAACTTAGTGTATGAGGGAGCTATCCACCCAAGTGGACACGGGGTTAGGACTGGCCACCCTACACTGACTCTTATTAGGTCCAATGGGTAAATTGGGATAGTCAGATGAGGGTACGTGGACTGTGAGGGGCGAGACCCCTGTTCTGAGAGGGCAAGGCCCTATGTTGTTCCGTGTTGTATGTTTGGGCGTACCCACTAGCGGAAACGACTGACCACGTGCTAGTGTGAGGTAGCTACCCGTGCGCTTATCACGTGTGCCGTAGTAACCGCTACATCGCGACCGTAACCTCAGGATAGTAGACCAGGTGTAGGACTACCACGGGGGACTCTCTCTCAGCCAAAAGAGTGCTACATGTACATTCTGCATCACAGGAAAACTATAAACAAGATTGTTCCCTTAGGGAATAGGAAGATTGAGAAATGTAATGGAACCATATTAGAATACTTAGATTAGCAACACGTAATAAGATAATTGGAACAGGAAGATGATATTTTTAAGATGCTTGTTAAGTAACATAACATGTATAACCACCACTCTACTCAGCATTAGCTGACTCTAGATGTTATAAACTTGTACAGGTCAGGGATTCGAGCAGCCAGAGCCACCGACTGCTGAAGGCACTGGGCCCAGTTGAGCCCCATTGTAATTTCCTTCTACTAGTGTTGTAGTGAGTTTCTGTAGTTCATGTTATTTCAGTTATATTTCGATCATACTATACTAGTTCCATTATGATGGCCTGTAATCTTATGGTAATTGATGTTCTCTTGCTCTACTGTCAACTTTTATTTTTGCTGCTTAGTTACATTACTTGTGTGGTTGTGGAATGAATGCTTATTCGGTTATTTCTTGCTGGACGACTGGGTCTTGGGGTTCGTCGAGGCGACCGTTCTCAAGTTCTATAGGGAGTCGGGAATGAGCCGTGATAGAGGAGGGTGGCGAGGAGGAGTTAGCTGAGGATAGGGAAGACGAGAAACAATCAACGATGATGGCCTACGATTGAGGAGGGGTGGTGACGAGGAGGGGCGACAACAAGGAGGGGCGGCGTTCAATACTGTTGAAAGGGCGACAAGGAGGAGGAGGATGAAGAAGAAAAGAAAAGACAAACACATGTGATTCAATTGTGATGCCAAAGGCCAAGGGCGATAAAAACAATAACCGAAGGCTGAATAATCCAACGGGAAAGATGGTGAAGAACCACATTGAGATAAAATTGATAATTTAGAAGTTGGCTCCAACAAATGTAAGTTTAGAACTAAGATATGTCCTATGTATTTCAAATTCAAAGGGTGTCTGTTGATTTATTTTCAATTCGAAAGAAAGAGTTGTTCCAAGAAGAAACTTCGAGGAAAATCACCTCGGAGATCCTTACAAGTACCAAGTTATGGTAATTTGAAATCTACATAAATTTTTTGATAATCCATGCAAAAAAATTAATATAGGAAAATAACACCCACCATCACATGCCATCGTTGATACCTTCTTCTAAATATCTCAAACCTCAGGAACGACAACCAACAAAATTAACTTGGATTTAGATGAAACTTGACTATAAAATTTCTAAACAAATTAATCAAGATACAATATTGAAACCCATCAAAAGTAACTTTGAGTACCTAGTTTCCACGTAATATTTCCTAAGAGAAAGCATAGCATACTCACATTTGGCCTCTAGTCCCACATCTACAAGATCTTAGAAGTCATTCGATTCCACAAAGAAATGAAACTGAGTTAGTTTCCAAGTCTGCTTTTGTCAACTAGTAGGAGATTGAGCTTGATTAGCGTAGCATGCATTGTTGATGGCCCCCCCAAAGCAGGTGGATTTAGAGCAACCATTAGTACGTACATCCATTCTCAGCTACATCAAGCCCTCTATCTTCGCCATTGCTTATGGTAGTTTTGTAGAATTTTGTAACTTTCTAAGGCTATGAAACACTTTTAACAAATTCACCAAGGAACTAATCAGAAATCTTCCAGCAATTTGTATAGAGTACTAATGAAGTTACAGAAATGGGGTGACATTATCAGATCAAGGGAAAGAATCACACTCAATATTTACATTCCCTTTCTCTTTAAGAATCAAACTCAAAGAATCAAGGCAATATGCTAAAGCAAACAAAAGTTTGATTAGAAGGAAGATAAGATTTTAACTCTGAATCATCAACTCATTTTTCTATTAATTTCAACTTTCTCGCTATCTAAGAAGGAAGGAGAAGAAATAACTATCTTCAGATAGAGATCTAACAAGTGAGCATCTGATTACATCTCATCTTAGATGAATAACTATTACACAAGATGGCAGCATTCGTAATCATTAATCAATCTTGCATTTACATAGGCTTACAAATAACATGATTCATCTAACCCCTAAATTGACTTAATTTATCTAAATATCACCTTTGATATTAACTAATGAAGGAGAATTCTTGTAATCATCAAAGTTGAGCTGCAAATCGCCTCTCCTGAAATCCAAAGTTTCCAATCCTCTGAAAAAAGATGCTACAATTTGACACCTCACACATCTATTTCTAGATTCTAGAAGTTTCTATTGTTTTTTGTCACTTGCCTTCCTTTGACTTGGTCGACAATGATGTGTCCTCTTTGCTAGTGTGCCAAGTTTGTTGTAATGAACTTACCTACAATCCCATCCAAGTTTGTGGTACTTGCATGTAATTTAATTGACCCCAAGGGTCCTTTTTTTTCATTTAGCTTTTTTGGCTTTACTCATTTAGGAGCTTTTGACTTATATTTGATTTTTGGATTCATGTAGGCCTAGCAACCTTTTACGAGTTACCTATAATAAGTTGGACCCACATTTCATTAATTTATTCATCTTTAGTGGGTGACATTTGTTGATCTTTGATAAATCCCATATGTCAAAAACAACGCAAGTATTATCACGTGGTGGAATTCACCACCACTTGGGATTGAAACATGCAAGTGATTTTTGATACTAAACAAAAATACACCATTCATTTTTTGAATTGCACACGAGCAGTGTAAGAAAACCATTGGTACAATTTAAATTTATAAAGGCATGTTTCATTGTGTATTTTTATTCTTGTTGTAAACTAAATATTACTAATAATTTTTGAAATATCATCAAAAATTTTAGTTATTAACTAAACATCACCGATGATTGTTTGTTATAAGTGAAAATTATTGATAATTTCTTAATTTTTAGTAGGTGATGGATCCTATCACATGCAATATAAGAAACATGTGTCGTTTTATACGACAATGACAAAGCAACACCGCCCCCTAAGTTATGCCCATATGAGCAAGACGCGAGTCGAACTCACACCACCTTGGACAGGGAGACTTACGGTGATAAGAAGGATCAACTGGAATACCCTTTAACGCTAATGAAATGGATATTTATACCATTGTCAACGCAAAAAAACAACCAAACAATACATCACCCACGCCTTTTTTTCCCAATTCGATATTGGTTTTCAATTATTATCGAGTCTCGGAGTATCACGGCCATGAAATGGGAACAGTGGACTTTCCTTCCCTAAGTTATCATCATTCTTATTAACTGTGCAACCCAGGGAAAAATAAAGAAATATATACTGTAACGTATTTTACAACATCTTTCTTGTAACAAAATAGATCAGTTTAAAATAAATATATCAATTAAAAATAAAAATATATTAATTAAAAATTAAAATATATCGATATATTTTCATTTTAAATCGATTGAAAATAAATTTTCACTTAAAAAGTACAAGTGATTTTCACTGTAGATTTTAGATTTAGAATTTAAAGTTTAAATTTATGAAAAGTAATTCTTCACTTATAGAAGGTGATTTTTCACCTCAGAATTTAATGTTTAGATTCCTTAAATCCTGAGATGAAAAATCAATTTTTATAGGTGAAAAATCATTCGAAATAAGTAAAAATCAGTTGAAAATCAAAATTTACTAATGTATTTTTTTTTAACTGATGTATTTTAATTTTTAACCAATAAAAAATCAAAACAAACACCGATTAAATATCAAAATACATCGATATATTTTATTAAATAGGAACCCATGTTAGAAAATACATTACAATACACATCTCCTAACATACGTCCACCGAAGGTTAATTGAAATCAAAGTACTTCCAAAGGAAAGTTCAAAGGAATGCCATTTTAAAAACCTTAGCTTTCTAAACTCGATGACATCTTTGAAATTATAAGGAGCATGCAATGATTACAATTTTTTTTCCTTTTATATTTTTCTCATGGTTTCCAGAATCGGTGGCTCCTCGAAGTCAATCAAAGGCAGTTTTCTGAAATATACTGCATCTTCACATGATTGGAAACGCGAAGTTACTCAAAAACCCAAAGTAAACAAACTTGGAAAGAAGAAAAAAACAAAATTAGAATAAAAAAACAAAGCTTTAGGTTTTGCCCGCCAGAAAAAGCTTAAAGCTTATCACCAAGCTCAATACATTTAAGCAAATGGCAAGAACTTATAACCCTAATTACCCCTGCTACATGGAAAGCCCCTTCCAGATTGCTTGTTGCAGATCAAATCCCCCAACATTTTGCTTTTTTTGTTTTTGCTACCAACCCCTCAATATTGCCTTGATGCACTTTCTAGTTTACGACAATTAAGAATGAAAATTGCAACGAAACAAAGGGTGAAAAAATGCAAAACTACTACTTGAAATGTACACCAATTGAATATTCCATCACTAGAATACCATATGAGTATCAGATTACAACTAGAAGTTTACCTTCTGCTCAATGAATACAAGCAAGCAAGTATACAAGCCAGAGAGATTTTCGAGCCCGATCTCACGGGATGGGGGATATTACAATTTTCCCAATCGCCCTACCTGTCTCAAGATAAGAGAAGGCCTCTACCACATGAGAGAATGGGAAGGGACACTTTGGGTCAAGAATGGGCTTCACCTTCCCACTCTCTATATATGGGGTTAGCTTGGACAATGACTCTCCGTTTGAGGTAACAGCGAACCTAAATCCATGAGGTGTCATCGGCCCCGTCAACGGCCACAAGACCGCCACGCACCCACCTTCTTTCAAAGCCTTTGATGCCCTCTCCCCTTGACCTATATGTTTTCCATCTCAGCGGATGAGCTTATCAACATGGAAGATTGCTTAGAAAGAATGATATGGTTGTGACATTATAGACATGATCCCCCTTAAGAATGTGAAGGGCAAACCACATGAAAGTCCTCATGATAACAAAATAAAGATGACAAGATTACCTAATTAAGCGCTAATATTTCAAAACCGAAAAGGTACTAATTGCACTCTAATATTTCAATGGCAACAAGGCAAGCCCAAAGAAAAAACGAGGATTGTTGGATGGCATGTTGACACATGACATAAGATCAAATCATGATGCATATGGCAAATTTGGGTAGCTACACTTTAGGATTTTTTTTTCGTTTTTTTCTTTTTTGGCAAAGATACACTTCTAGGATGGCTCTAGCTAGTTTGGCCATGCAGAAAAGGACCTTTAGGACCTTTTAGGTGTCACACCAGAATGGAGTGATTTAATTCAAATTGATGAACATCAGAGAAATAGACATAGTTCAAATCAAATAGGTAAAAGTTATAAAAAGAACCTAACTAAAAACGCAAAGCTCGATAGACCATGATGGCTTAGAAGTTCTAGCATAACCAAAGCCACATGGCGGGCGGAGGACTCGGAATGAGGTCTAAAAATTGGATGTCTTCTGAAATTTCACACAAGGGTATATAAGTGAAATGTTTTTATCCTTAAAGCTAATGTAAGTAAAATATTTTTTAACATTTTAAGCCTTTTAAAATAAGCGCCATAGGTTTTAGCATATTTCTCTTGTAAAAAATAAACAAGAATAGACCAAAGTGGTCTACCCCTTCCTACTGCACAGCAAATAGTGGGAATTTCTGCATCAGGCTGCATTTTAACAATATAAACATACATACTATGTAACTAACAATACATGTGCATTCACTACACTGTTGTTTAAGAAAATATTTGATTCAACCTTGTGCACTTAGTTGAATTGAGGTGGCCATGCAAAGGTGTACTACTTAATTGAATTGAGATGGCCATGAAAAGGCATAGTGGCATACCAACAGCATCATAAACCACATCGAATTTCTCAGAGAGCTCTTCAAAGTTCTCTTTTGTGTAGTCAATGGCCAAATCGGCTCCCAAGCTCTTTAATAAATCCAGCTTCCCAGTGCTGGCTGTGGCAGCCACTCTCGAAGCTCCAAAGACATGTTTTGCTAACTGGAAAAGAAATCGGGAGAAAATGAGAACAGCATTGATGCTTTGATAGAATATCAATGTAACTTTCCTGACCGCAAAACAATTTAAAAAGAACAGGATATGGGCTTTAAACTACTCCGCAAAGTTAAAAATATTCAAGAAAGAAGGTTTGCAATTTGCACATGCAGATGTCTTTGCATTGCTGTTCGAGTATCGCAAGCAGCCTTGATTGTTTATTTCATTGACGACCTTGAAAGTGAATTAACAAGTTTAAAAGCAAGCCATTTGTTTATTGATTTCCAATTTAGACAACATGAAAGCTATCAAAATAACTAAAATTGTTCATATTTATCTGAAATTTGCCAGATGTGGCCGAGGATACTAACACATGAATGACCAAAACCTTGACCAGCAGCTACTGAATTGCATGAAAGTGATAGATTATCTTTATTTCAACTGAATCTTCAGTTAGAGGACCAGATTTGGCTGGGATTCTCGTTCGAAGTAGAAAGGCAAGCTCAACCATTTAAAAAAAACAAACACACATTTAGTAACTATATGTTTGAAGTCTAGAAATTGACGATGAAATAAAAAAGTGAAGACAATAACTAACCTGAATGACAAGTGAGCCAACACCACCAGCTCCACCTAGGACAAGGAGAGATTTACTGGCAGAGAAGCTAGCTCTCTCAAGGCCTTCAATGGCAGTTAAAATACCAAGTGGGAGTCCAGCAGCCTGCGCAAAATCAAGATTCTTGGGCTTCAAAGCAAGAACCTTCTCCTCAACAGCAGTGTACTCCGCAATTGATCCAAACTGCTTGGGAAAGTCTAGAGGTTTTTCATTGATGTCGGCATATACCTCATCCCCGACCTTGAAATTTCTTACTTGGCTACCAACCTTCACAACAACTCCAGCTACATCATAGCCTGGAACAGTCTGCAAAAGTGACATCTTAGAAGGTTAGAATGGCATCCATTTAAGAGGTTGCCACAATATGATGTGCAACTGTTCCGCAATGTGTGAAGAAACAAAAACATTGAAACAAATTACAACTCCCATGTTAACTCTGTTCTATTTCTCAAGGGAAAAATCCCAGCTCTTCCTCTCCAGTTTTTTCATTTTAATAATCAGGCTTTTCAAAGGTTAAATCATCAAGAGGACCTAAATCACTTCTTTCCATTACACTTCTCAATCTGTTAGTCATAGAGTGACCTTTCCTATTCTAGCAAGGAAAAGAAAAGATACTGACCTAGAGTAAATGGAATTGCTGATCATTTTTTAAGAGTTGGATCATTGAAATCGAAGCATAAACCTTTATCTTTAATTTATATATGAATACCACAATTTCCTTGGGATCGCAACAGTACTTGTGGTAAGACAGTGCAAGCAATCCAATGGCTATTCCCAGGACTTATTGGTTGGGAAAATTTGTGTATTTTGATAATAGAAAGGGCCCATGCAAAAGGTGTGCTTCTTAATATGCATTCATGGCTAAATTGCCAGGAGAGGTATCGACCGTAGAACCAACACTTATATTTAGATGGTATGTTTATTTGGCTTTCCTGTGTGCTTTCTGATGTACTTTCTTACATGGCTGTCTATAACCGACAGGAGAAACCGAAGCTTCAATTTATTCTCCCATACATCCAGGATGCAGAAGAAATAAATGTGGCCACTGCAAGTTAGACAAGGAAACAGTATAGGAAGATGGCTTCAGATAATTCCAAAATGTCCTGTGTTGTTAGGCTTTGTATACTCCAGTTCTTCTGACACCAAAACTCCTCTATGGAAGGAAAGGGGGAAAAAGAGGAATGAAATATAATCTTTTAAATGATACCAATGAGACAAATCTACAAAACAGCAAGATAATCACAAGGTTTGAGAGTGTGAAGAGGCCCAAGACTGAGACAGATTGGAATTAAACTAGCACAAACATATTTTCACACAAACAGTAAATGAAAAAACTACAACATATGCAGATGGCATGAACATACAAGGCAAAATCACAAGGGAAATCCAGAGAAATCAAAGAACAAAACCAAGTATGACACAGACACTAGAGATAGTTAGAAAATTATACATCAAAGCATCCCTCTAGGCCTTTAGGAAAAAACTGTTCCCCACATTACTAACTCACAAGAATCCAAAATTAGCTGATCAAATTTTCCATCAAAATAATCTAACAAACTAAGGGCAGTTTCTCTCAAACATTCAGTTAATCAAAGACTCAATGCTAACAATGGCAAAATAGCGCTGCCAACATCATGCCCTTGTTATTTGATGCTATCACCTATCCGTGCTTGGTTTTTCACGATGTCATTAATGAAAGGGAAGAGAAGATTATGTGAATATAAAGTGATGATTGAGGCTTCAATTTCTTTTATTAGTTGGAAACATAGAGCAGATTCGGAATTGTAAAGTATGATGAACTTGTTACATAAAAGGGACAATCAATAATGGTGCGGGTGGGAACAAGGACGTGCAATAGTTTGCTTAACTTGCAGACTATTTATCATCAAAGTTTAAGGAGTAGTGTTTTGAAAATGAAGATCTAAGGTTGGGACAGAAATGTTGTAATGAAATGGGTGGCATTTTTTTAACGAAAAGGAACTCCACATAACATTAGAGAACGCAATTATAGATTAATGTGTAATGATAATGTCAAAATTAAATGAGCTACGTTTATAACTTTAAATGGATCCTTCGCATGCAAAAACAAATTTAATGGTATGAAGTTTTTTATGCAGAAAAGCAAACAAATCTTTTGTGGTATAATTCAATAGAAGCCTCATATATTCTATTAATGGTTACTAATTTCGTATTATTTACTACAGAGATTTCCAAGTAATCCTTCTTCGAGTGAAACTTGCCCATGGTGCTGACAAGGTTTGTGTCTTTTTAAATCTCTATTTTGGACTTTAATTTTGTCAAGATTTGACAAAATATTAGAGCGTGGAGGCTCCATGTGCGTAGGAAAATAGTCCACGTGGAGGACCATGCATGCGTGGGCTTGGAGGCAACGAGGAGCACCACCGTGTAGGCTGGTGACCGACGGTGGCCTTGGTGGTTGCTGGTTGGAGAGAGAGAGAAGAGAGAGAGGAGAGGAGCCTTTTGAGTTATTGGAAATATTTGGTATTGTTCAAAATAAAAAAGATGGGAAGACTCACTTTTTATAAAGAGAAACATATCCTATAATTGGAAACAAAAGATTTTATCCGTATTAAGAAAAGATCTTACCACATTTGGAAAGATCTTATCTTCTAATTAAAACAAATCCCAACATATTTCCTAAAACACTTTTACTAAAAGTAGCTAAACTTAACAATTAAGCAAAAACTCTAATTTTGATCCCTTCAACCATCAAAACTACCGGCCTTTGTAGGCCCTAAGATGCTGCCACGTGGCTGGCTTGATTCCTAACAAATTTCATATTCTCACCTTTGTTTTCTTTTACCATTTTAGTTCATCACATTAACCTTAACTAGGATATCAACAGGCAACATCAGTTTCAATTTCCCATGCTCCTCTATATGGCTATAAATCTTCCCCTTCCAATGTTTTAAGGGACATAAGAAAGTCCTCTTGGGAAATACTAGAATTTTTGGTAGACTGAGAACACCAGATGATACAACAGCATGTTGCCTATGCTTTTATTTTTATGATCTTCACGATTTAATAATTGTATGATTCCAATCTCCCAATCAGCTATATTTCTTCCCCAAAGTCACACGGCCATTAACAGCATGAAAACAACAAAAGGACAAGCTCTGCAACATAATTCTCCAATCACCAATCTACTCAACAAAGCCTGTGAAACAATAAGACAGAACAAACATGGAAAGAGAATCAAGCACTGAATCTATTGTTCGACCATGCAATGAGACACAAACTCATCCTACAAATATAATCCCGATTCGGTGAGAGTCACACAACCATCAAACTAAGTCATTACGAAACTGAGCTTCCAAAAAAAATTCAGATTGCAACAAACCAAAAATTACCACCCAAAAGGCAAAAAATATGAAACCATCCATGTGAAGGTTTAAACTTCTTCTTAACTTTTGTTTTCTTTTAATGACCCAAAAACTCGAAAGAGCAAACTAAGAATCCTCCAAGTTTATCCTCACTTATGTGTTCTCAAGGTTGATAGGAAATTGGTGTCTGGAGCTCACAATTTAGCTGGCTTCTGTAATCGAGCTGGCATGTGGGGTTCATGGTCTGATATAGATCTACCCTGTGTCCTGTAAGGTTGCTCTTTGGCTAATGAAAATTTTCCTTTATCATTCAAAAGAAAAAAAAATACACGAAACCACATGCACAACCTTACTTCCAACAGGCATCATAAATGCGATAAATCTCCATTTCCGTGGAAAACACTTACTCCAGCCATGAGATTGGACAGTAGGACGCTAAGCGGGGTGGTTATCACTCTACCACACTGTTGATGGCAATTAACTAACTCAACTTTCCTTATCCATTAAGCAGAGTGTAAAGCATACTTATCAAGAGATGAAACAAGAAAATGCAAATTACCCAAAGCAACTCATAGCCAAACAATTAAAACACGAGTAGTGATATGCAGACACCGTTGTTTACACAAGTTTGCACACAATAGCCTACGTGAAACATGCCATGTCATGTTCACGTGGCACATACGTGACACATGAGCGAGGGCATGGTACGTGAAATCGCAAACATGTCGTGACATGGCACTTACGTAGCACCTGTATATAAACTTGTATATACTTTGTTATCTTTGTTTGGTAAGAGGAATAAGTTTGTAGAATAAGTGGAGGAATAGAAAATGAGTGAAATAAGTGAGTTAGCCGTTTGGATGTGATGTGGGACGAAAATAACCCTCGCGGGATAAAGCACAATCGAGGACTCGATTTTACCGAAGTCAGAGAGGCGATGGAAATGCACATGACGACCACATCAGCAGTAACCATGGCGTTACTGATGCTATTAATAACCTGACAACGGACGTGCTAGAGAGTCTGAAAAGACTGCTGAAGAAGATCTTCCCTCGCTAAGATACTTTCTTGTATTATAAATAGAGGAAGGAGATCCCTTGGGACTCTTCTCAAGCAAGAGAATGCAAGGGAAGAACATGGAATCCGAGAGAAAGAAACTTCGAAAGATTGTAATACTACTACTTCTAGTAGATTTACGAGAGTCTTGCCCTCCTTTCAGACGTACATCCCTTACGGTGGAACTGGGTCACCAATCTCCCTATTTTCCTTGTGATTGCTTGCCAATTTTTATATTATTGTAGTTACGTTACGTTTCTTACATCAACAAATTCTTTGATGACCTCTAAGGGTCTAGCAGGATATTTTCACGGGTTAAAATTATTTCACAAAGAGAGCCAAATAACTTTTCCTAAGGTTAAGTCTCACTTAACCCGGAGCAAGTGGAAGGCGGGTTAAGTAGCAGGTTAAATATTTAACTCGACGCAAACCCGCTTAACCCGCCAACCAAACAAAGTCCAAGTGTTTTCCTTGGAACACCAAAACCCAAACCACTAAAAATCAAAATTTACACACACGCACGCACAAGCAGAAAGAAGGGGGAAAAAGTGAAAAAGTCACGATCTTTACAGCATCTTACGGGCAAGGGCGAGTCGGCGGGCTTGAGCAGCCCCCTCCTTCGCTTGAAATCGACGGGGTTGAGCCCCGCGGCGGCGACCTTCACGAGCACCTGATCCTCCTTGACCTCCGGAACGGCCACGCCTTCCGCCATCCTCATCACATCGGCGTCGCCGTACTCGTCGTAGAGCCAAGCTCTCATCTTGGTGGTGGTGGTGGAGAGAGCCGCTGCCATTTTTCTCTTGTGATGGGGGTAGACACCGGTGGCTCTCTCTCTCCCCGTCTTCTTATCTTCTCCGTGTGGCTGGAGATGGACCGGTACCCTTATCGTGATCATGGGAGATCATGGGACGTCCACAGCTTCAGGAAGGGAAATGTTTGGCAGACAAACATTCTCTCACAAAAATCCAAACTGCTCCCTCCAAGAAAAAAATCTCTTGTCCTCCTCTCGCGGGGGATCCAACGGTTAGAGGGTCTTTCGTGAGATATTTGATGGAATTTTTGGGTCTCGTTGGTTAAGGGGAATAAGTAAAGAAATAAGAAAAAAAAAAGAAATAAATAGTGTAATAAGTGAGTTAATTCATTTGAATATTTTGATGTGTTAAATTTATTCTATATTTTAGGTTAAGTTTATTTAACCTAATATAAATAGGGGGCGAGTTAAGTGACAAATTATATACTTAACCTAATGTAAATCTAATTAACCTGTCAACCAAACATCCCCTTAGCATTCCAAATAGTGCCCGTGTTGATCGTACTCGGGAGATGAAGATGAGGATGATGGTGGGGTTGACGTGTTTAAGAAAGGTGTGTTTGATTGGTTGGTCGGTTAAGTGGTTTAATGTCATGAGCCAAGTAGAGTTCGACTCCTATCTTGTGTAAGCATAAGATGATGGAGAAATTAACTCTTACTAGAGGTTGCACGAGCTACATGTGACAAAAAACCTCAATGACTCTCTCAACTTGAGATAAATGTTGGTGTTGATGAGCCCCCTAATCTTTACATATCTACCTAAATCAACAAGTGTCAGCGAGATAATCGTTAAAGAGATTGATTTTAATGGGGACAAGCCTATCGAAACAAGCACCTCACCATGACACTTTGGCGATTACTTAACAGAGTCCAGCTAGGTTTGCATCCCATCAAGCCATATTCAGCCTAGGTGCCCCTTAGAAAAATTATCCACGGGGTCACTCCATAAGAGGAAGGTCGAGGAAGTTGCCCGTCTAAAATGCATACAGATTCACCTAGGAAATCACATTAGCCATATTTCATACGATATCTTCAACATGATACCATGTTCACTGCACAAGAAGTATGACACGAATCTTTTTTTTTTCATTAAGGGTATCTTTTAAATTATCGTCAAATCATCACCTTTACTTTTTTTTCATGAACAACGATCGTGATTACATACTTGGATGACTTGTTTCAGGCTTCTTCCTAGTTAAAATGATTTTTTTGTATCTACAAACTCATTTTCACAATCCACTACTCGCACAAAGATGCATCTTCTTTGCTACACCAAACTTAGTAGGGCTAAATTATATAATGACAAATAGAAACAAAACAACTTGGAAATAATAAGAATTAGCCATGTAAAGTACATGAAATGATGCATTATCGTGCTATACAATATTTTACCATAAATATTGAGGATTTACTACTTCGCATTTCCTAATTATGTGTCTCATTGCATCTTGATATTGTAGCACTTAGTATCAATGGTGTGAGACACACAAGCAACGAATGCAATAATACGTCATGTTACACAAATGCTATAACAACAGTGTTATATGATGTTATATCTCAATTTAGAATTAATGATACACATCATAGCACCTGTATGACAAATATGTCATTAATGTCATGTGGTAACATCACAGTATTTTCCAGGCTTTATTATTATAATTTATCATTAACTATGTATATGTCATAACATAAATGCTATACAATTATATGTCTTACCTAACACCCCATATGAGCTACAACATCAATTTATTTGGTACTATGATTTATCGTAGCATTGGTAATATGATGTTTTAGAAATAGTATTATGTCTCATCATAGCATCAATATTATATTGTCCTAGTAATCATGTTGTGGAAATATAAAGTAGTATGAAATAACTAAGAGTTGTAACATTGACACTATAGTCGGAACTAATAAATTCAAAATGTTATGGTATTAGTGTGTTATATTCACATGGCATAACATCATTGGTGCTAATAATCCTTAATGTCAATGCTAGAACTAACAAAACACATTAGTAGTTATTCCTTACGACAGTTGTTCCTTAAATACCTTAGGAACTTTGATGCACTAGCATGAATACCCTAGCATTCCCTAGTATCATTGACAACTTAAACAAATAACAGCATGGTAGGTGTTATGATGCTTTGTTTACCTTAATTTGTTGATGCCTTTGATTTATCTCTTGTTCTCGTATATTTGATATGTGTTATTGTTTTAATCTCCTTTGTTTTGATTTCTCCTACATCTTTGGTTGTAGTCTTTGGTTGTTTTCTTCTCACCTTTCTTTGTTTAGCCATTCATTTTCATGAGATATCGGCTTCATTTAGGGTAGTTCTAGATCTAATGCAGAGGACTATGTAGAGGAAGACAATGGGTTTCATTTGAAATTTTAACATGAGATTGTTGGAGTTGAGTTTAGGGAGTGTTGGCACTTGTGGAAGTTTTTAAAAAATTGTTAAAAGAGTGATGTTCAAATAAACAACAATAGTTACTGCCATCTTTTTGTAAGTTTCCAAATAATGACAAGGGATTTGCTTTAAGCTCTCAAACATCAATCTTATTATCTTTCAAAGCAGGAAATGCATTCCTTCCATAGATGCTTCAAAACAATGATTCAATTGTATGGATTCTCCAGCATGCCCCAAAATCTATGCTAACATGAGCAAATCATAGTGTATAGCACTTGAGTGCCATGATGCCATGTTTACCTCAGTTCCTCAACGTTTTTGGTTTTCTACCCTTGTTCTCGGAATTAAACTTTTCCATCGATTCAACCTTCTTTTGATTTCTGTTACCTCTTCAGTTGTGTTCTTCTTCTTACTTACATTAGGGTGAGGCGGTGAAAACTATTACACTCTATATCCGCACACACAAAAGATAAAAAAAAGGAGGAAAGAGAGAAGGAAAAAGAAAAGAAAACACGTGTGATTCAATTGTGATGCCAAAGGCCATGGGCGACAAAATCAGTAAGCAGAGGTTCAGATGGTGAAGAAGCACATTGAGATAAAATTGATAATTGAGAAGTTCACTCCAATAAATATAAGTTTAGGACCAAGATATGTCCTGTGTGTTCCAAATTCAACGGGTGTTTGTTGATTTATTATCAATTACAAGTCCCAAGTTATGGCAGTTTCAAATCTAGATAAATTTTTTGATAATCCATGAAGAAAAAATTAATACAAAAGAACGACACTCACCATCACAGGCCATCATCAATACCTTCTAAATACCTCAAACCTCAGAAATCACAGCCAACAAAATTAACTTAGATTTAGATGAAACTTGACTATAAAATTTCCAAACAAATTCATCAAGACACAATACTGAAACCCATCAGAAGTAACTTTTACTGCACAATTTCCACATAACATTTCCTAAGGGAAGGCATAGCATACTCACATTTGGCCTCCAGTCCACCTCTACAAGATCTTAAACTCATTTGATTCCACAAAGAAGTAAAATTGAGTTAGCTTCCAAGTCTGCTTTTGTCAACCATTAGGAGATTGAGGTTGATTGAGCGCAGCATGCATTATTGATGGCCCTCCCGAAGTAGGTGGGTTTAGAACAACACCATTAGTGTGTACTCCACTCTGTCCATTCTCAGTTGCGTCAAGCCCTCCATCTTCACCATTGCTGATGGTTACATTTTCGGCATGTATGGTACGCAATAGACCTTGCAACCTGAGGCGGTGAATCTGCCCGGCAGGCTGCAACCTGACATACTGTGCAGCAGTGGCCACTTCACTGGCAGATTGTGTGGTGGAATCAGCAGGAATGTTAGAGAGTGCACTGAGGTCAAGGTTAGGGAACACACAACAGCGGCACCGAGGGCATTTCACATTAAGCCGCAGCCATTGATCAATGCAATCTACATGGAAGTTGTGAGCACAAGGGAGGCCTCGAACCTGCAACAGTAACAGGTATCTTACGCTACAGGTCCTAAGATCAAAGGAGGCTAATACTAGATGCTAGTCTAGATATTTCCTTCTATATCTGAATGACTTGTAAGAAAATTGTGATAATCTCATAATACAGCATTAATTCTGAAGGTGTCAAAGCATGCGATGGTAGCAAAATTGAAGGCTTCTTTCTTTTAAGAAGAAAAAACCTAAATTTGTCAATGTATTCTTTGGTGAAGTACGCATGACAAAAGGGACCATAAATTTAGGAGTTTTGTTGTGCAAAGATAATTTAGCCTAAAACCTTATATTTTGCAAAGGTATGGAAGAGCTAAAAGAGTGGAATCGAACAGCCACATTATCTGCAACTCTTAATATTTCCTTAATAAAATAGAGCATTCTGCCCACCAAAGTATGGTCGAACAGTGGGAACTCCTAACTTTCGCAAGAGAGATTCAAGTTCGAGTCCCCATCCTTGCATTACCCAAGGATTGGTGTGCTGGGGATAACCAATTCTCCCTAGTTTATCCAAATGGAATTCCATGTCATCAAATATATATAAAGCATTCTTCCCTAGATAAATAAGATAATAGTGGGAACATATTTTCAAGATAACTTACCAAATTTAAAGTCCTGTTCATAGAAGTTTGAGGTCGATAGCCACTCAAAGATATCAACCTAATTTACCAAATAAAGATCATTGAGCACAATACATCTAAACCATTCCACAACAATGGTAGCCTAACTCACTTCTTCATTGGATGTCTCCGAAGAGACAATGGTAGCCTAACTCGTGTTACAAACATTTCAGCAAACCAAAAATAAGAACAAAAGACTCCAATATACTGGATGGGTGAGGTTACTTGGTGAACACAATTCCTGCTATAAGGAACCCAGGCACTTGCTATGAGATCTTTAATTAAGTTTTTACCAAGTAATGATACAACACATGGCACAACAAATTTCAGTGTTACCAAAAGAGAGGTAAAAAAGAGAAACCCCAGTGCTTTTGATTGAAATTATACTGCTCCGTACCTCATTGCCCACACGGAACTCCTCAAGGCAGATGGGGCATTCACTGCAGTCAGTAGGAACAGCCTTTAGCCTAAACTTGGGGAGTTCCTGGATAAGTGCCTCAACAGCCTCTCTCTGTGTATGAAGCCACAGTAAAGAACAATAGCATGGGAGGTAGAAAAGAAAATAAAAATAGGAAAACAAGAGGGTAATCACATATTCTGAATAAAGTTTGTTTGCGCTCTTCATATAGTTAATGGCTATCTAACATTATACTGCATTAGTGCTGCCATCCCATGTCAACACTTGGGTATTAAATGGGTACTTGAATATTTCCACTTGATAGTAGCATGGAGTGGCCTAGTGGTGCTGGGATGGGTTGAGGATGTTATGACAGCATTTAGAAGGCTTGTGGATGTCTAACATACTCAAAAGTATGTTCACAAATGGCAAATAACTTCTAGCTTGTGTATAGGCATGCTCATACACATGTATAAAATAAATCCATATACATATACTAATCTAAGTTCTTTTCAATATAAGCATTTCTTGAATTTCTTCTTCCATACCTTTAAAACCATTATGCATAGTGGCAAAAGCATCATATCCATGTGGAATAAGTTAGTAGATACATGAGGAAATCTGCCACAAGTTGTTTACCTGTGTCGGAGTAAGATACAGCCCTGGATGATACATGGGATCTTGGCCCATTCCTCTCATTTCTTGACCAGCAGCTTCAGCCCAATCAGGCACTCGAATCATGTCAACCAGAACCTAAGCAGGGAAGAGGAAAAGAACCGTCCATTCACCCCAAAATCAGAGAAATCAGTAAAATAAGAGTGATATTTTCTCCAGAAGAACTTCTAGCAAATCAATAGCGAGACAACTTCACATTATATGTTTAGAGCGCAATGAGAATTTATAGCATCCAACTAAAAGAATTTGAACAAAGAACTCTTATAAACAAAAGTACATGCTCTGGTTTCCCAGAACAGTAAAATAGAAATGCAGATTGGGAGAAAGAGGCGAAAAAAGAAATCAATAAGTCACAATGACACACTTGGGAGCCTTTTTTATGTTAAAGTTGAACTCTTGCTACGTCATAATATAAGCAGGTGCCGGAAATATTCTTCACGAACTTTGCCAACCCTAAGAATATGTTGGGTTATAGTTGCCTGTCGAAACAAAAATAAACAAGTGGCCATCCATATTATCATGTTCATTCTAGCAGCATCATAAAAGCATGCTGCAAAATATTTTCATGTCTGATACTTGTCAGGAAATCCTAGATTTTAAAATCTCTAACCAATATATTATAAGTTTCATCTAATAAAAACTAGTAAAGGAGTTCATCTTAAGATCAAGAACTGCAGATGCACTAGGGGGCTTTGGTAATTGGAGGATAATGGGCATAGAAGAATGTGACCGCCAGGAATATAAAATGAGAAGAACACTATCATAATAATGCTTCAAGGTTCTGCAGTCGATAGGAAACCAAGATGTAAACAGAAGAGATTCACAAAGCTCGAGAAAATGTGAAAAGTTTAACCATGAGAAAAGGAAATTATTGAAACTAGATGATTTTTTTTTTTTTGACAAGATGAAACCACATGATTTAATCACAACCAAAGTTTCAATAGTAAATTTGGACTCATGTAATCACATAACCGACAAGTCCAATCCATTACAAATCAGAGCCCCAGGGTCTGTTCTATGCAAGAATTCTCTTAGGCCTACTTTGGGACGAGGGATAGAATTCTGTAGGATAGGAATTTTTAGAAAGGTTATCATGCGCTTTTGTTTGGAAGTTAAAAGAGTTATCATGCTGGGTTAACCTGACTGTTGCAAATGCAGTGGGATGCTCTGAAGGGCTATCTTATTTGTGCAGTAGGATAACTATGGCTTGCTTTGTTTTTGTGGGATGAGATGGTAAGAGTTAACCTGCAAGATAACTTATCCCGCATCAGGCTTAGGATGTGTTATCTCGGGTTAACCCCTTGTAACCCTGGTTAATCCAGTCTAGCAACCAAACCAGGTTATCTCCATTTTGAAGAGATAACCCACCAAACAAACTAGGCCTTAAGGCTAGTTTGCTTTAAGTGTTACAAAACCTGACTTTTCAAATGTGTACACATTTTTAACCCCTCTTCCTGCTTACTATGGAGGTGTACTCACAAGTTAGCACATGTTTCTGTTTACCTAAAACAAGTATTAACCTATGCCATTAAGGGGAAGAAAGGTAGATAGGGGAAGTTAACACCATCTTCAACTCAACACCAATAGGAACCTGGGATTTGCAAAAGCTGTGTTTTCTACCCCAAAAAATGGGCATGCCCATGCCCACACCCAGTTCATACGACCATGTATGTACACATGCACACAGTGAGAGAGAAGCCCCTAAAGCGCCAACCTGCTCTTTCAGCGACGAATGAAAGAGAATCAAATGCATGTTTTTCAGAAGAAGAAGAAGAATTAAGTTGGCTTCCACATACCCCATATTCAGATACTGGGATCCCCAGCTGCGCTCTCTGCAAAAGTATTTGTCTGCGGGCTAGCCACTAAAGACAATGGCAAGTGTAAAAACAAATAAACAAAATGTTAATGAAACGCTAAAGCATAATCATTAAAGTATCAATTGTTCTTTAAAAAAAAAAACATTTGTAACAACTATAAAAAAGGAAAATAAAATCAGCAAAGGTCACTATTGGTGTTCTGGAAAGCAGTCCATGCAGGCAGCTAGGATTCGCGAGTACCATGCACTTCACTTAAAACCTAAGCAACCACTAATCAGGTCACTAAGAAGGGTCTGCAAAACTTGAATGGCTCTATGTAGACAGGCCCAAGTGCTCCAGCCAGGTTTTCTTCATTCTTTTGCTCTTTTATCGTTTACATAATTTTTTAGATTCCTGTCCTGGTTTTGCTTATCTTCTTTTGTTGTTTGTTCTTTCAGAATTTTGTCCCAGGTTTTGCTTATTTTTATTTGCATTTTTTTAATCATTTGGATGTGCATACTTCTTTATATGTGCATATGACGGCATAGAAATAACCAAAACAATCATTCACAAGACAATAAGCCATCATTTTTTCAACACAGGATCTTCACTAAAAAAATTAGAGTTCCTTGATTGTTTTCATAAAAGGACTTCATCTATGAAATATGTACAATTGAGAAGCAGGAAGATGGCTATCTCTCTGTTCCAAATATGTCAGTACAAACCTTTACTATCACCAGACATGCGAGAAAAATGAGTCCACAATAGCTGAAAAGCAACCAAATGAGAAAACCCCATTTCTGGCCCTCCTCAGGTAGCTGCAAGGGTGCAAGGCCCAACATTTCATTAACTATCAATTATTACAAATATTTAACTGACAGAGGATAACATTAACAAGCACTTACACAATTCCTTGCGGTGCCAAACCAATATGTTCCAATCACAGTCCACACCCACAAGAAAGGATACAATAGAAGTATAAGAAAAGAAAGAACAACAATTCTTCCACAGAAACGAGTGTGTCTCTGTTGCCAACCTAGATCCCTACATGTGGCATCAGAAGACAAAATCATTATGGTCTATGTATGAATGATATGAACCGTTCCATCCCATATACCAAGCAGACTGTTAATATTGCATGATTCTCAAAATAAAGAAACAATTTAACAGCTCATATTAACAGTAAGCATGTAAATGTTAATTTCAAGCCTCTAAATCCCACGTTTCATTCTGATAGTTAAAACAAGGAAAACCTTAGGATCATCTCATAGGTTTGCTAGTCATGGCCTTTTAACCAAATAAAGTACAAAAGAGAAAAATTGAAAAAAATGTCAAAATCCCTATTCTTGGTATTTACTTTAAATATACCAGCAATTGAAGAACCATAGGGCATAATATAAAGTTGAGAAGGTATTTGACTCATATGATCAGAACATAAAGATTTAGATGTTCCTTACAATCCCATTCCAGCAGCAAGGCCATTATCCACAAACATCAACAGTCGAAAAACGAAGACGGTCATATAATCGACCTACGATGAAGCTTGTTAGTCCTCGAATAGATTCGAACATAAGCTTGATAGGAGCTGAATGAATAATTATACAAGTTCTGCATAGCTGATTAGAGTCTCACCACAATCCATATGTGCAGAGGATGTGTACAGAGGTGATACCGCCTCCAATTAACTGAGACAATAATCCTGTACCAGAGATGGTGAAGGAATCCACCAATAATGAAAAGCAACAAAAAATGCCTCAATCAAATCATCCACAAGAATTAGCACACCCACAATTTTCAGATATGCAGCCAATATCCCAAAAACATTTTATCATGTGGTTTCTGGAAAAATGCCATTAGGAATCTGTCTAGTATCCTAAACAAAAAGTGATATCAAGCTCCTTCCTTCCTCTCGGTATTTATAATTATGGTATAAGTCTATCCATAAGGTCCAATGGGAAAATGGAAAGTCGGTGTCTCTGGAATTTCAAAAACATACAGATGAAGATAAGTTTCTCAACTAATGAAATGATCAACCTTTTGCTGGAAAAAGTTCTGAAATGACCCTTTGAGAAATGTGAGCTTCACTCATTCAAATTGCATGTAACCAAAGCATAAATTTAAGATATCCATGCACATACACGTGTGCATGCATTTTTGTATGTGCATGTCTGTCAGTCCATGTCTGTATATATGCATCTACATATGAATGTCGTGTTTGTGTGCATGTGAGAGAATTTCAAATAAATGCAAGTATTTCTCTTAGTGCTCATTTGGAAGATGGAGGGAGAGTAAGAAATTAGCCCAAGAAAGTTTCACATCTTGTATTTGGATGATGGTGGAATACCTCCCATCATGGAATAAGGATGTCATGCTGTGGAATAAAGATGGCATGTCAAAGATAAACCTTGAATCTGTATTTAGTAAAATTTAATAAATTTGGCTTTTGTCACATCTGATAATTGATAAGTGGTTCATATCATTTCATGTTTGGGGGGGGTGGGGGGGCGCCAATGTTCAAATAGAAGGACCCAAAACAATATGCACCTTTTCCTAGTAGGAATATAATTCAACATCCAAAATCTTATCCCAGAATATCCATACCCAATGCAAAATTCCTATTCCTGGTGGAAAGTCTAACTCAAATGAGTCATAACCCCATAAAACGCATCTTCCAAATGGGCCCTTTTTTTTCACAAAACTTATGAAATTATTTAACAATGTTGTATTAAATTATTACAAAGTAAACAACTTTACTAATGCCACTTCAACTTTTATGCTCTAATATTTTTATAACTCTTCCTTTAAGATAAACATCATAAGCATCTCCATTATTGTTGTTGATGAATTTTGACATGCAATCTATCTAGATAATCAACTTTCAGTCCATATGCTTAGATTCATCATATAAAGTCTCTGATTAATTTTGCTCATTAAGTTAAATGTGCCTGAGGCTCACTCTAAAAGGTCATACACATGTAGGTGTATATGCATACACACATCATTGTGTTCTCATTTAAGCTTCCATTTGTCAGGACATTCTTTGGTTAGTTAAGAAAGCGAAGAATATATGCAGACAGTTATTTTTGAGGTGTAAATGACAGTTACATGAACATTAGTATTAGTACTTTCAAAAACACAAACATTAGTGTTAGTTATATCTAAGAGCACTCGTATTCCTCTTTGATGTAGTACTTTATTTGGTACTGTACGTTACTTGCAGTTAATCATGTACAGGGCACTATCAAAATGACTCTACGATAAGGTCCATCTACCTCCAACAATCACCTTATATCCATAAAACCAAATAAATAAATGAAAAAAACATTCAAACAAGACTAATCCCTTGCCATTTCAGTTAATTTATTAGCAACCAATTCCAATTGGCAATTTCTGACCACCCACCCAGACAATCATATAAAATGCACAAAAACTCTTCATCATACCCCCACCGTGGCCTGAAAGAACCAAAAGCTCCAATTTTTACCGACGAAACCCCTCGAAAATCTCAAACAAAACCAATACGGCGAAAGATTGCACAGCAAAGGATACACGCTGGTCGCGAGCATCGACAAGAAGAACCCATCGTACCTGCCAGAACACAGCCACCAGACCCACCACGTCATCACACCTAATCCAACAAACGGATCGCACCGGAACCAAAGCTCCAAACATCCGAACTTACCACTTGAAATCGACCCCCCGCATCGCCATCGGAGATGGGGTACCCCTCACGGCAGCCCTAAAGTCCCTTCTATGGCGAAAGCCACCTCCTGGTAGCGATATCGAACCATGTAACGGGGGTGAAGGGATCGATCGGGTGTTTATGCCCTCGAGAAGCGTTCGATCGACGTGGAGAAATGGGATTTGAGCTCGGAAGTGGGGAGGATTTAATCGAGTGAGCTGTGCGGAGGGGAAGACAGAGAAAGAGAGCGACCAAAGGCTGAGGAGAGTCGTCAAGTAAACAGTGTCTCCAGCAAGTCGAAATGTTCGGGTGGGCGGAGCTCCGGACGGGGCGTTGCTAATAATCGGATTCTACAGCAAAGGACCGATGTCCAAGATAGGCCTTCAAATATGAATCTTCACGTCCATTTTTTTTTTGAGTGAGAATCTTACTTAATTTAGTTGATTTATTGTGGATAAATTTAATCTATAATTCGATTCAATTTAATTTAGTAAATAAAGTTTGATAAATTTAAAAATTTTGATGGATTGAATTGAATTATATTCTAAATAATTTATTAAAATATAAGTAATTAATATAACTTACAATTTGTATATAACTATTTTAAGTGTGTATATATATGATCGAGTATCCATTATGTTGTATTTTGATTGGTATAAAGCATAAAAAATGACTACCTTTTAACTTTGTATTTTTTTCAAATTAGTTGTGACAACTCAAAGCTTAACAATTATTAAACACAATAGAACACAAGTTATTAAAAATAATTTACCACTAAACCACAAAATCATAGTTACTCAACATATAATCATAAAACAAAACAAATTGTAAGAACACAGTAATTAAACAAATGAACGAAATACTGACCAGAATAAATAATAAAAACTGTAATTACACAAGCCAAAAAGAGTTTCAAATGTAATTACCAACATTAGCTATCAAGTTATACCTAAGTATGAAGTCCAAAGGAATATGACAACAAAAACTGAGTAAATCATAACAAAGCAATAATATAAAGAACACACAAAAAGTGGGTACCATTCGCATGTCAAATCATATATTTAACCATTATTCATTAATTATTAATCACTCGTTATTATGTGTGTTGCGCTTATAATTTACAGTCCTAGTGATCTCAATCAATGTCTTCGAGCACGAGACAATGTTGATCAACTAGCATAAGACACTCTATTGACCAAGAGGATTGCTTATACCCGTTCCAACTCAATCCATCACTCTAGCTGTCATTATGAGAAGTGGTAGATATGTTGTGTGGTGTAAACACGTGCTAGCTAAACACGCTAAATCACAGACAAACGTCCATTCACTTACCAGCCAAGTAAAGTACAAACCAACTCTAACCCTTGAACCATGCACTCCATTATCCTAATTAGCTGTTAAGCCTAGCTACAAGTTGTAGAAAGGCCAACAACTCCTTGACTGATCAACTGGTCTAAATCTAGATCGACATTACAGCTAAACACCAACGAGCAGCAACAACTGAACCAATTATCCAATGTGTATATATTTCAATAAATCCATCTTATCTATGCTTGTAATCGAGCTCCAGGATAAATGAATTATAGATCAATATTTTACGATTTCATTTCAGCTACTCAAATTTATGTTTAAGAAAGTCATCATTGATACGTTACTTATGATTTCCACATTAAAAATTTCAACATTTAACATGATTCGATATCGACATTTCACATTAGTTAATTTCACCTTGTTGATACAAAAGAGATCCAATTATAATAACTCTTAATTATCTTGTTATCAAATTCTTTTAGTTGTCATTATCTAATTATAAGATAAGGAATACAACAATACGAGTTTTACGATAACCTAAGTTCATTTAGTTCATACAACATCAATTAAGGGCCAAATATATATGTAAGAAAAAGGAAACCAAAGGATGAGATGCAAATTTTTCTCCCATTAAGACACTTGGCAGGGGAAGACTGACGGGAGTGACGCATGTCACCGCCCAACCCCTGTTATGGGGTGAGGGTGGCAACCCAATCTAAGCTCTTCCCCCCCCATGTCGCCTCTTCCTCCGCCAACTCCCTCCTCCATTAATCCACCTCCCCTTGCCACTATTGCTCAACATTGCCCCCTCTTGCCTCCAATCCACCTCCCCTCGCCACTATTGTTCAACACCGCCCCCTCTTGCCTCCATCTCCGGTGCGTGCATCTCCCATGCACTACAGCAGTTGCGCCTCCCTCCTACCATTTCTCCTTATAATCTCTCCTCCCCTCCACCTTACTCTCATGCGCAACACCAATCAAGAGCCTCACCATGCCGCTGTCGTCAAAGACTTTGAGGGGCATGTACCAAGCAAGTGGCAAGGTATTCCCATGTTTGGGTTTCCTTCCCATCCTCCCTTGTAGTCTCTTATTTTCTCATAGACTTAGACACTAATGGGCGTTTCCCACCCGTTTCCTTGCTTGTATGAGGTGCAAAGCCGAACGAGAGGATCACCCAACAAGCATCCCGCTCAAAATCAAGGTAGGGGAATCTTTCCCTCTTTAGATTTTATTCTATTTCCATTCCCATGCATGTCTCAAGAACACCAAAATCCTACAAAAATGAGGTTGAGTGGTGTGGAATCTGTGCACATTTTGAGGATGTGTGAAATGAGTACCAAAATTCGAGTTTAGGTGGGGGATTTCGAAGGGATGGTTGCCGCAACCTACCGTAGCGCTTGCAGGGTGGCGTGCGTTTGTGCACTTGTGTGGGGTTGCATCCGTGCAACCAATAGGTCAAATAATAACAAATGACGCGTACTTCATTTCTCAAAATTTCATTTATTATGGTACTTGGAGAAAATTTTATTTATTAACGTGATTTCGTAAAAACCTCATGGAATAGTGGATTTTCGTAAAAGTTGCCATCTTTCCCTTTCGATTACTTTTTTTTTTTTTCTTGTATTCATAGTTGTCAACAAAAAGAAATGTCATATATGCATGTGTACATGCATAAGAAACAAATTAGACAGGATAGCACGAGCGTACTTGTAATTGATTACCTTCCCACCACTCACTCAGGTTCGCATGTGTAGTTAAGGTTGTTTGTTTCAAAAGTCCAAAGCGTATGGATTCCTCGAAGGATTTCTATTCCGTGAGGCAACGCTTACGATCGGGGGATGGGGTTGATTTAGATAAAAACAAAATAAAATGTGACCTTTGACGCAAGTGTATTTACTCATGGGATGCATTCTCGATATTTGTGCTACCTACCGGCGTGTTTGATTTATGGGACAAATTTTATATGTGATGGAATTGAGGGATAAATTTAAGATAAATTGATTTTGGTATTTGAGAGAGATATGGGTCAAATCATAGGAGAAATAGGGATGTTTAGAGGAAGAAGTGAGGTAGATATCTTACAAGAGGAATGATAAATTTATCTCACCTTTTACCTAAAATAAATTTATCCTGAGTTTTAAAACTTTCCCCTTGGGTAACTTTATCCCGAAATTAAACTCATCAAATATAAGATAAAGTGTTGCATCCTGTGTAACAAACAAGACTTCGGAGTGTGGCACAGAAGGGGTGGGGGGAAAGAATGCCAGGATGCGAGAGACGAGCAGTGACCCATCTGTATTTCCCTAAAATTCGAAGGGAAGCTAAGTCCTTCCCTGACATGTTAATCTATCGAGGTTGGTCAACCGGGGCATGAGTGTGACAATTGTAACAGTCTTAACTTGTGCAGTTGACACGAATCAGGCCATGTTGGACCAATGGCACAATTAGTTTGGTGGTCTTAAGTTGCCACATACCAGAAAAACGGAAGGGAACGTCACCTTGACACAGTCGGTAGTCAAGAATAATCTCTAGAGTTAAAATCAAGAAAAATCTAAGCCATGATGGCAGAGTGGAATTCAATCGAAGGAATTGATGTGGGGCCTTTTTCCCGACATCGAAACTCCCCGTAACGCAGGATGGGTTGCGCAGACCAGCAAGTCATGTGATGTCTCCATGTAGACCAGGTTAGTGCACACTTAGAATGTCACATTTTTCTTGTTTTTGAAGGGGGTGGGGGTAAAGGGTGATAGAATATCCTCATTTATAAAGAAAGAAATACGTCTCGTAAATAGAGGAATGTCAAACATAAAAAATAAAATAAGAAATAAAAGAAAAAAAAAAAAAAGAAAAGTGTCACTAGAAAGAGAACGGGATGATCTCTTGAAGGAGGGTGATCCTACGCTCGTAGGTATGGTAAGACGTCAATGAGATAAATCTCAAAGATCACACCAACGAGTTAATCTTATAAATCGACCAAAAGACTGAAAATGATTGAAAACTCGACTGTAAAGCCTCGGGTCACACATGATCCCCAAGGAACAAAACAACATAAAGAAAAAGAATGGACCAAATCGACATACAACATGCAAAAACACGCAAAAAATCGCAACATGCTAAACATGACATGCCAACCACTCCTGCCGCCTGGGGCTGTCGTCCGCGCACAACCCGAACGCAGCCAGAGTCGCCACTATTGATCAGCACCACCGCTCGCCATCGCCAAAGCACGCCGATGTTGCCATGCACTCCGACCGAGCTGCGTCGAGGCTCCGCACCAAGCAGAGAACCCTCCAGCCACAACACGCAACGATTGGAGGAGCACGACCACCACAACGAGCTCCATAGCCACCACCGCCTCGTCCACCATGTCCAGCCGCTACAGGTCGCAAGGATTTTTGCATGTCATGGTCGAAGTTGTATGAAGGGTCCGGAGGGGGGGGGGGGGGGGGGGCTCCGATCAACCCTGATGGCCGATCGAAGCCCCTACTGTAGCATGTGAAGATTTCGCAAAAGAAGAAGGGAAAGAGGAGTCGGGAGCAGCTTGAGACTATTATGGGTTTTACTTAGTATATCACATGGAGACCAGATTTCCATTGCCAACTCAACAGTGTTTGTTACGACCCGGTTCCCGAACCCCTACAGGACACAGGACCGGACCGACTCGACTAATCCCAAGACCCAGTCGTCCAACGAGGAAGTAACCAAAAAGCAGTAAAAATAAATCACATTTACCATGCAAGCAACTAACAGTAACAAAAGTACAGTAGTAAAGAAGTAAACTACTACAGTACACACCACCATAACAGTAGATAATTTAAACAGGTACAGAAATATAAGTTTACAATAAAAGAGTACAAAAGTGTAACAAAATACTCACTACAACAGAAACGGAGTACAACAAAAAGGTACAACTACTGGGTTCTACTGGGCCCAACACCCTCTGCAGCCGTAGACTCTGGTTGCTCAGCACCTAGACCTGAAAAAGGTTATGAGTATACGAAATCAGCGAACGCTGAGTAGAGTGGCAACCAACTAACTAAAAACAATAAAGGTTGACAGGTAGCTGTTATTTTCAATTTCTTTCTTTAACTAATTATTCTTTCTTTCATCACTTGGTTTATTTATCAGGTCTTTTTCTTGATCTCGAATGTTCCTCGTGGGAACGATCTTAATTGCAGTCTTTTCCGAAGAGTAGAAGTAGCACGTGGTACTCTCTTGGCCGGAAGAGTCCCCCGTGGTGGTCTTACACTCAGTCAACCACCCCAAGGTCACTGACAGACGTAATAGTGACTACGGCACGCGCGATAAACGCACAGGTAGCTACCCCGCACTGGCATGCGGTCAGTCGTCTCCATTAACGGGTGCGTCCAAAGCACAGCACGGAACCAATATAGGGCATAGCCCTCTCAGTAACAGGGGTCTAGCCCCTCCACAGTAACCAAACAGGGGTCTCGCTCCTCCACAGTCCACGCACCCTCGCCTGACTACCCTTGTTTGCCTAGAGGGCCTAACAAGTCGGTGTAAGGCGGCTAGCTGAACCCCGTGCCCCGTGGGGTGGCTAGCTCCCTCCCTACACTAGTATCTCTCCCCGGTACAGTGTACGCGAGGGCCAAAGAGTCGGTGCAAGGTGACCAAACCCACCCCCAAGTCTCGACCCGAAGGAGGCAAGCTCCCCTCGGCACTAAGAGGTAACATGTGCTTCCCTTGGTACTACGTACTCAAGGGACAACACACTTCCCAGCACATTCCTAGATCCATTCCATTTA
This sequence comes from Thalassia testudinum, assembly GCA_037157565.1. Classification (NCBI taxonomy): domain Eukaryota; kingdom Viridiplantae; phylum Streptophyta; class Magnoliopsida; order Alismatales; family Hydrocharitaceae; genus Thalassia; species Thalassia testudinum. Next base: position 45,894,876 of record JAZHRO010000030.1, read on the forward strand.
CTTCCAAGAGCTCTACTCCTATTTCCTCGTAGGGTTCATGCTCATGTTTCTCAGGCCAAGCCATACTAGGTTTTATCATTTCAGGTTTATTCGCAGGTAGTTCGTGTTTCCAACATTCAATCTTTCATTTCCAATTCGTATACAGGCAGCTCGTATTTAATTGCAAACAACAGAAATTATATGCAACAGTTGTTAATAACAGTACTTTACATTTCACAAGCAACTATTATCCAATTACAGGCAATTGTTATTATTTTATTTAATCGTCCAAGACTGCAATTCATGCCTTTCCATACAATTATTCCAGTGTTTCTAGTCCTAGGATTCATGCCATACCCTAGGTTTTAACATTCAATCCAGTGTTTTTAGTCCTAGGATTCATGCCACACCCTAGGTTCTAACATTCAATCCAGTGTTTCTAGTCCTAAGATTCATGCCACAGCCTATGATCTAACATTTATTCCAGATATGCATTTATGTTTGTAATTAAACTAGGGGAAGCCAATCTACCAGCAAAATCGGGAGTAATGGGGTCTTGATCAGCAGATCCACGTGCCTCTGCAACCCCCAAATTCGCAATGAAACGAGGTCCTAACACAAGGATCAACCACAAGAACCACTCAAAACATGACAAAAGCATTCCAACAAGCAGAGGAACTTATACGAAGAAGAACGGAAACTTAGTTGCGAAAATCGGACCTCAAACGGAGCCTAAACGGGTCAAAAATGACATTCCTGACTCAAATCAGACGTCTGGAACACCTTCCAAACGTCTTAAAAGGAGTCCCGAACCATACCTCACTCTGCGCTGCTCCTCAGACGTCCAGGGATCCTGCTGAACCTTTTGGACCTAGTTCCAGACGTCCGACCACCTCTCCAGACGTCTGGAGACGCTCCCCGCCGTTTAGTGCCTTGCCCAGACATCTGAACCGTGTGGGAGGGCGTGTCCCGCGCCTTCCCGAAATGAATCCTGCATGTGCGATGCAAAATCTTCTTAAAAGGCACGGAGCAGTGCCTTGGCGGAACAGCCTGCATGGCCGTATCCGCAAAGGAAGGCATAAGGCGCAAGATTTACCTCTCATCCGTCTGGAGCTTCTTCCAGACGTTGTCTACATCGTATGGATGTAGATCCAGACGTCTAATTCTGAGAAAATCCCAGAACCAGAAGCTCCCTTCGTCTTCTTCGTGCTGTACGCGGCCGCGCCGCGCTCACTCATCCGCTGCTCTAGCTGCAGCAGCGTCGGGGGAACCTCCCTGGCGTGCCTCTCCACCGTGCGCACGCCCAGCCGGCCGTGAGCTTCTCCGGCGAGCTCTCTCACGAGCTCACGTGCCCTCCTCTCCTTCTCACACTACTCCTCTCCGACACTCCGCTCGCTGCACTCGCCGCTCTCGCTCTCGCTGGAGGAAGGAGAAGGTGGATGGGAGTGGGGTGGTGAACGAGGGAGAGGGGAGGGGTTTACGTAGGCGCAGGGGGTAGGGTTCTGTCGGTGAAAGGGGAGAGAAGAGGGCGGCTGCGCACAGTCTACGCACGGCACGCGCGCAGACTCGTGGACGTACACACGCAATAATTGATTTCCAGACGTCTAGAAAGATGTCCAGACGTTTGACCCATCTTCCAGACATTTTAAAGGGCTTTAATAGCGCGGGTCTTAACAACATAACAAACTCAAAGAAAGTTTCGTCCCCGAAACTTGAGCCAGCTAGGGTACGGAAAAAAAAAGAACCACATACGCATAACAAACTCAAAGAGGACCGAAGCTGGCCCGAAAAGACGTACCTTCAAAGAGCTCTAGGTATCGCTCTCGCATCGCCGCCTCAGGCTCTCAGGTAGCCTCCTCATACCGCTGGCTCCTCCATAAGACTTTCACCAAGGGTACCTGCTTTCGTCTTAGACTCCGGATGGCTCTGTCGAGAATCTGCACTGGCCGCTCGGGGTAGGTCAGGTCGTCACCCACCTCGACGCTCTCGTGGTTCAGAACGTGACTGGGATCGACGACGTACTTCCTGAGGTTGGACACGTGGAGCACGTCGTGCACACCAAAAAGTTGGGGAAGAAGGGTAAGCCTGTAAGCAACGGGTCCAACCCGCTCTAGGATCTCAAAAAGTCCTACAAACCTCGACGCAAGCTTCCCTCTCGCCCTAAACCGCTGCAGGCCCTTCATGGGCGAAACGCGAAGGAAGACGTAATCCCCAACCTCAAACTGCACCTCTCTACGCTTCCGATCTGCATAGCTCTTCTGCCTACTCCTGACAGTGCGGAGTCACCTGTGAATCTGCTTGATCACCTCTTGATTCTGCCGGATCAGCTTGGGGCCAACCTCCTACTTGGTCCCCACCTCAACCCAACTCAAGGGTGCAGTACACCTCTGTCCGTACAGAACCTCATAGGGTGCCATGTCGATAATCGAGTGATAGCTATTATTATATGCAAACTCCGCCAGGGGCAAGTGCTCCTCCCAAGAGCCCCTTTAATCCAGTACACAGGCACGCAAAAGGTCCTCAAGTGTCTATACGTGCGCTCTGACTGTCCGTCCGTCTGGGGGTGGTATGTTGTACTGAACATCAACCGTGTCCCCAAGGCCTACTGAAACTCAGCTCAAAACTGGGACGTAAAGCAGGTATCCCGATCGGATACAATCTCCCGCGGAACTCCGTGCAGACGTACCACGTCGCAGATATACTTCTCTGCCAACTGTGCTGGTCCCAAGGTGACTCGGATCAGCAAGAAACGTGTCGTCTTCATCAATCTGTTTACGATCACCCAGACTGCGTCGTGTCCCCACTGGGTAACGGGCAGGCCTACCACCAAGTCCATAGTGATGCTCTCCCACTTCCACTCTTGTACTGGAAGTGGCTGCAACGGCCCTGCAGGCCTCCAATGCTCAGCCTTCACCTGCTGGCACACTAAACACTGCTGTACGAATTCACCTACATCCCGCTTCATTCCCCTCCACCAAAAGTCACGTCTCAAATCATGGTACATCTTTGTGTTTCCGGGATGTATGGTGAACCTGGAACCGTGTGCCTCAGTTAGGAGCTCTCTCGACAGCTCCTCGTCCCTGAGAACGCACAAACGTCCCTTCATGCGCAGCACCTCGTCTGTAAAGGAGAAGTCCCCAGGGTTCCCTGACAGTACTCTGTCACGCAACGACTGCAAGTACGGGTCAGCCATCTGTCCTGTGATGATGCGGTCTATCAGCTCTGACCTCATCTGTCGTGTCACAGTCACTGCCCTACAGTGCCCCAGTAACTCTAGGGGTCGCCAACTGCCCATCTCCTCCATGAGGCTCCAACTCTGTGCCTGTAACCTTGCCAAGTGGGCGGGCGCCTTCCGGCTCAAGGCGTTAGCCACCACGTTGGCCTTCCCCAGATGGTAGGAAATGCTGCAGTTATAGTCCCTCAGGAGCTCTAACCAACGTCTCTGTCTCATGTTGAGCTCCTTCTTATCAAACAAGTATCTGAGGCTCTTATGATCTATGAAGATCTCAAAGGTCTCACCGTACAAGTAGTATCTCCAAGTCTTCAGCGCGAAGACGACAGCTGCCAGCTCCAGGTCATGGGTAGGGTAGCTATGCTCATGGGGCTTCAGTTGCTGTGAAGCGTAAGCGACAACGTGACCCCTCTGCATGAGCACACCCCCTAACTCCTGTAAAGAGGCATCCGTGTACACAACGAACCTTCCACTACTGTCTGGGATGGTGAGCACGGGAGCTGAAGTCAGCCTCTCCTTCAGCTCCTGAAAACACGCCTCACAAGCTTCTGTTCAAGAAAAGGGCGTGTCCTTCCGGGTCAGCTGTGTCATAGGACGTGCAATCTGCGAGAAACCCCTGATAAACCGCCTATAGTAGCCTGCCAGTCCCAAGAAACTGCGGATCTCTGTAACTGTACGCGGTCTCTCCCACCTGAGCACTACCTCAACCTTGGCTGGGTCCACAGCCAAGCCATTCCCCGAAAGTCACATGACCCAAGAAGGTCACCTCCCTCAACCAGAACTCACACTTGCTGTAATTGGCGTACAGCCTATGTCGTCTCAGTGCGTCCAAAACCATCCGCAAGTGCTGTCTGTGTTGTACCTGATCTCGAGAGTAGATGAGCACATCATCGATAAATACCACCACGAACTGATTCAAATACGGTTAAAACACCTGGTTCATCAAATCCATGAAGACAGTGGGGGCGTTGGGCAGCTCAAACGGCATGACCAAAAACTCGTAGTGTCCGTACCGGGTGCGGAAAGCTGTCTTGGAGACGTCTACCTCCTTGATCCTCAACTGATGGTATCCAGACCTCAAGTCTATCTTGGAGAATACCGTGGCACCTCGCAACTGGTCAAACAAATCGTCAATCCTCGGCAGCGGATACCTGTTCTTGATGGTAACCCTATTCAGCTGTCTGTAATCCACACAAAAGCGTAGGGTACCATCCTTCTTCTTCACAAACAATACCGGGGCTCCCCACGGAGATGCACTAAGCCTCACAAATCCCTTCTCCAAAAGGTCCTGCAACTAGGACTTGAGCTCTCGCAGCCCAAGTTGTGCCACCCTATAAGGCGCTGTAGAAATGGGGCTGGTCCCCAGTACCAGTGAGATCTCAAACTCAATCTCAAGCTCGGGCGGTAGTCCTGGCAACTCATCTGGGAACACGTCGGGGTATTCTCTGACCACCGGGATTCTCTGAAAATCTGCCACAGGGTTAGGCTCCGCCACCACACAAGCTAGGAAGCCCTCACACCCCTGGCCCAAAAGGCTCACTGCCCGAAGTGCAAAAATGCACCTGAAGCCTCCGTCCACTGGCTGCCTGTGAAACTTGAAAGAAGGAAACTCCGGTATGGAGAAGACGATCTTCTCCTCAAAACAGTCCACCAAGGCGTGGTAAGCAGATAGCCAGTCCATCCCCAGAATCACGCCAAAGTCCTCCAAATAGATCAGCGGGGAGGCGGTGTCCCCCCCCCCAAACACTGACCTCACAGCCTGTATTACCCTTCCCAGCTACAAACAGCCGGCTGCCTAGGTCACTGATTACAGCTAAACCCCTAATGGAGTGCTATCGGACTCCAAAGTAGCGAACAACTTGTGGAGCAAGAAGGTACATCGTACTAGAAGCAGGACTTACATACTCCAAAAAGACCAAACATTGTAACCATACCTGTCACCGTATAAACTGAAGCTATAATGTCTCCGTGAGTCACGACGTCGCAACACTCCTTAGTAGTGGGAGAGGACAAAACAGCTAGGCCCGGGGCGGAGCTAGTGACAGCTGGCCAGTATCCTCCCCGTGGCGACTGTCCTCCCTCATGCACCTGGAACCCAAGACCACCGGACTGGCCTCCAGCGCTCGGAGCGGTGAGAGTCTGCCGTGCTCTAGCCCTAGACGGGCAATCCCTTCTGAAGTGGCCCGGCTGGCCACACTGGTAGCAGAGGGGGACTCGACCCCCTCCCTCGGTAGGTCCCTGCTGGCAGCTGGGCGGGGGTCCAGTGCTGACAGTTGGGCCCTGTTGAGGCCCCCAGAGGCTACTGACGGCCCTGCAAAGCGCGACGACTTTCCTGCGGACGTCACGTGCCTCCCTTGAGCTCTCCTAACCCACCTAGTGTGACGGCGGAAATCTCGTTCCACGATAAACTCCCCTGTCGTACCCTCGAAAGAGAGATGAGGGGGTGGCGAAGTGGGTGGAAGCTGAAATTCTTCTCGAACCACCTCTCGGATCAGATAGACGAGGTTCGAAGACTGTATGCTCAGGAGAAGAGAAGGGGTAGCATGTACTCCAAGCTCGACACATCTGCCCCTCTGGCCTCGACCTCAGCCGCGCCCGCGGCCCACCCTTATGGTTCCACGTTGAGGCATCTCCTGCAAGGAGATGCGAACACAAAACAGGAAGACGTCAAATATAACTGACACTCAGTAAAAGAACCTCAGAACGGATGTCAAAAGGTACGTTGTGGTAGTTACTGATGAGAACCTCGTCACAAACCCTAAACTAGCACCATTTAACCCTAATTTGCAAGAAAAAGCTCCTACATAACCTTAGAAAGGTTTGGCTCAGAGAGATTCTGAGTTTGCAAAGAAAAGATAAACTGAGGGGTAAAAATGCAATTTCACCAATCCAATATGAAAACAGGGTAACTCAGGATCCAAACATAGGTCAAAGCAACCTAATAAGAAGAAAAGTGGGATGAAATGACTCAACAAGGGCTACAGCAACTCCGAAGAATTAAATGACATCCTGTAACCCTAAAAACAAACCCACTTAAACACACGAGGTTCGAGGTAGAGAAAAAATCAACTAAACCCTCTAAAATTCATAGAAAAATAATCTCTAGGGTTTAGAACCTTCAATTTGGCCTTAGAAACCCATTTTGACCTACATTGAGAACCATGCCCAATTAACAACATAATTTGGGTTTTTACGTAAATTGACCAATCAAACAAGGTTTAATCTAGAAATAAAATTCACCATCAGAATCCTTAGGTCCTAATTAGTCATGTATAAAAACTTGAGCCTAAGAAGAAACCTTTTTGACCAACTTTACACTTTGGTCCTCATATATTTACTTTTTAACCCTCAACTTTTGAACCCTCACATTTTAACCCCTAACTCTCCTTAGTTCTTTGCGTTCAGGTCCCTCCTGCAAAACCTGACCAGCACCATGCTCCGACGACCTTGCGCGGAGCATGGCGCTGCGCAAGGTGAGGGGGAGGGCCTGCCAGGTCAAATGGGGGTGCCCTGCGTCGTCAGCCACCGCAGGAGCACCCCCCTTAGTGCTGCGACCACCCATACCGCCCGTGCAAACGCACGGACGGTATGGGTATCCTTCCTCCAGCATCCTCCAGCGAGGGAGACACGTCGTCTCCCTCCGCCCTCCTCTCTGGTTCTGCCCCTATAAATACCCCCGTCGCTCCGCCGTTCTTCCCAGCTTGGATCTGACGGAGAAAACCCCCACAACTTTCCTCTCTTCCCACTCCGGCAGAAGCCCTCCAGCTCCGGCGGTTCCTCCTCCTCCTCTTCGCTCTGCCGCAATACTAGCAGCAGAGACTTCTTCCTGATTCTCCTCCGCGTCGCGCAATACCGGCGCGCGCTGCTTCAGCCCCATCGTCGCCGCCGTCCTCCCCCACTGAGCATTTCTTCTCCAGCTCCGGTAGGTACGAGCCGGCAGCCTCTTCGTCCCCTTCGTCACTTTAGCTAGGTTAGAATTAGTCTTCTTTATCCCCTCTTTCTTTTCCTCCCTATTTTACAGTCAATTACACCCTCGACCGACCCGACCACCGTCATCTTCCACGCCTCCGGCCAACCTCCGGCGAGTCGCTCCCATCATTCCGCCACTCCACACGACTCGCCGACCCTCACAAAACCTCCGCCTCATCACATCGACCAACTTCCGCCCCTCCACTACCACTCCTCACCTCCACAACACTCCCCCGACCAAACCCATTTCCTAACCCGCAGTTTGACCTAGGGCGGCCCTTAGGCTCCGCCTCGCCACCTGCAGACCCTCCGACCACCTTCGCCGTGCCACGGCGAAGGTCCTCCACGTATCTAATTAGGCCGAGAGGCCCTTTCTCTGTAAACAGGAACTTCGCTAGCTGCCGCCATTGCTGAGGTGAAAAAGCTCCTTCGACCTGCTGCTCCAGGCACGCCACGCCCAGATCAGGCTCCCAGGCTGCGTGGGGTGTCTTCGCGAAGTGCCAGGCTGTAGTTGAGGCGAAGCCCTCGCACGAAGCCTCTACTGCCGCTGCTTCCTCCACGCAGGCACCCAAATTGGGGTGGGACATTTAGTCCCACCTCGGAAACTCGCAGAGGCGCGCGGGCGCTTAAAGGCAAAAAGTGCCTTAAGTTGTTCGCCTCATATCACGGGGAGAGGTCCCCTTCACCCGCCTGATTACCCGGCCTCGTCTGCGCTCACGCCCCGCGGACCTGACCCAACCCGACTAAGTCCGACCTGCACTCCTCGCCCACCACCGCACGTCGGTGGGCCTGGACCCGGGTGCGACCCGCGTATCCGATTACCCGGTTGCTCTGGGAGAGCTTTCCTAAGAGCGAATTCAGAGAGAGAGAGAGAGACGCGGGGGAGGGTAAAGTAGGTTTTTCCCTCTGATCAAACTTTGAGTGTGCAGGCACAGGTGAAGAAGAAGAAGAAGAGAAGGCAGGAAGGAGAAGAAGAAAGCTGAGGAAGACACTGTAGCAACAGCAGTTTAAGTCGTCTGATTGGAAAATCAGACGACGTCCTGAAGGCAAAAGAAGAAGAAGAAGAAAAGAAGAAAGGAGAGACGACGTCCTGAAAACAGAAGGCAGAAGAGAAGACCATGAGGAGATAGACAAAGAAGAAGAAGAGCACGAGAGGAAGATCTGAAGAACAGAAGAAGAAGAAGAGAAAACAAGGAAGAACAGAAGGCAGAAGAGAAGACCACGAGGAGATAGACAAAGAAGAAGAAACCAAGAGCCAAAGAGAAGAGAAGACAAAGAGGAAGAAAGAAGAGAAGAAGGAGAAGCCAAATTTTCATCTCTCTCTCTCTCTCTCTCTCTTTATTTTTGTAATAAGAAATACTGTACTTCTAGAATACGACTTGCTCCCTGAGTTCGACTTCAGGAACTCTTTTATTTTCCGAGTAATAAATTTTTAATTGTAACGGCAATTGTAGAGCCGTCTTATCCTATACTACAATGACTCTACTATAAGAGACGCGTCGCGGTTGTCCCCGTTAACAATTTTGGCACCGTTGCCGGGGAGCAACGGCTATTCTAGAAGCTTTGAATTTCTTTTTAACAATTGCTAATCTTTTTCTCTCTCTTATGTGCAGGTAAAGGAAGAAAGATAGACGCAGCCGCTCCAAGGACAGGTAACCTCCTATTAAAACCCTAAAAACTCAAAGAGGAAAAACAAGGAGAAAAACAAAGAAAAACTAAGAGTAACCTGTCTTTCATAGTAATAGCTGCATGTTCTCAGAACCATTATTCCTGCACACAATTTTAAAAGGATAATTAAGGGCTAACACATCCTTGCTTGAGCCCTAATTACCCAAACAAGGAGTTAAATGGACCAAGTAGAGCCAACATAAGATTCAACATTAGGGTTTTAGAGACACACTACTTAAATCAAGAATGGAGAGAATCCAAAAGAAGTGTGCCTAAACCATTGATTGAACATACTTATTCAGAGAAACCCTAAACAATTGGCTCTCTAAACACTTGAACCCAAAAAGAAAGGACCCAAAAGCTCTCAAAGGAACAAGAGGTAAAGTTGACCCCTTGGGTCAACCAACCTTAAAATTAGGTCACTTTCTCACTCAAAATACCTAAGAGTTCAAGTGTAACTTTAAGCACCCTGATCTTAAACTAAAATTGGTAGACTTAAGAGGTCAAGATCCCCATTCTGGTCTACCTGGAATCTCAGTGACAAGAGAGGTCAGGTGGGGGAAACCCTGTAACCCGTGGGGACGCTCTACCGTGTAGGGGTCTTCGCGGGACTCTCCCTCTCTGGCTGCCCAGGTAATTCTCAGGTGGACGATCTTTTTGATCAAGGGGTCCATCTGCCCCGAACCTCTATAGTCACCCAACATTTTGGGTGTCTTGATTGGGTCCAGCACCTGCTTATCTCATCCAGTCCTTCAGTATTTTGCAGGAGGTCCTTGAAACCTCCTTTAGAAATTCCCCCCCCCGAGGCCAAGCCTCGCTGCCCTTGCTTGTGCAACCAACACTCCACATACCCCACTTCTTTGATTCTGAAACAAAGTCCCCTTCTTCCATCTTGATTTAAACTTCAATTCTATATCTTGATTCCACCACCTGATTCAAAGATGCAGCCTAATTACCTAGCAAGACTACCATTCAAAAAACCTGAATATCTGAGATCCATGAAAGATAAGATGATTGAGGATGCCCTTGAATTCTATGAAATCAAATGTAAACCCTCAACACCAATAGAAAACATTCAGGTTGATGTTCCAACAACCACAGCTTTCATCATAAACTGTGCCCAAATTCTATTGACAGAAGTTACGAAAGGATCAACCCGAAATATGCTCATGACAGGATACATTGAGATAGAAAAATTACACCAATCTGAATACCTTTAATGCTTGACAAATCCTGTACTTTGGGAACAACACCAAGATGCCCTTATAAAACGGGTAAAAATGATGAAATCAGTAGAACAAATTATCAACCAGAAATACCCGTATATACCAGAAACAGAGGATGAACCATCTTGGAACAGTAGTAAGGAACAATCCAGTTTCCCAGATCTCGGGACTGAGGCACAAAGTGGTTGTGGAATCCCAACCCAGATAGAAGACAATGTTGAATTAGGTTGGGATATTGCAGGAGAACACAATGATGAGCCAAACTTAGACCATGAATTGTCAAGCCTAGAATTCCAAAACTCCTGCAATAATGAGATCAGAACTAAACCTTTTGAGGGTATAAATTCCGCCCCTTATTTTGATAAGGTGGCCCTCGAAGGTTATTCGGACTTAGGTTCTAATAATTCTACCCACATCCTAAGCCTAGAACCTAGATCTGAAACTTATTGGGAAGATTATGAGGCCCCTTATGAGAAAGATCAAATTTTTACAGAATATGATTCCGGGCCTCTATTTGATGAATATCCCTCTCCAACATCCTCAGAAAATTTGATCGATTTTTCAAAAGTCATGCCAATTTATGATACAGAAATTGAGGAGTTGGATGAGCAAGGTTTTAATTGGGTCTATCCTACCAGCTTCGAGCTTGAGCCTAGACAGAATACCTTTTTAAGCCCAGAATTAACATATAGGCTAGACCCCAGTCAGGCTGCTGATTCCACATCTGATGATTTATGCTGCGGTGGAATTCATAATCATGAATCTCATTTTCGCAAACTCTCCGACAACTTCAGATCCGACTATAATTGCGGAGAGATTCTCCTTCCTGAACACGCCAGGCCCATCTACGACCTCAATTCACATGACTCTGACTCCGACTCTGAGGTCCTGATTCTCGAGATCACTGATAACACAGAATCATTCCTTTTCGATCCTCAGGAACCAAAAATATAAAATGCCAAGAGTGATTGCAACCCAGAATTCAAATCTTTTCTCAATTCAGATTTCTTTCATCCTACAGACACTCTTCAGGCATTTGATAGTTACGCAGAGGACTCTTTACAGAAAATCACCTGTCATTCCTTTCTAGAAGAGCCCTCATACACAGTTGCCACCTCGTCCGCACACACAGAACTAATCAAAACCTCTTCCCAACCCCGACCCGCAACCGGACTCAATTTCTATTCAGATTCACCTCTCACCGAGCCGATTGCATTTCCACATCGGGTTTGGAACACTGATCAGACTACATATCATGCTCCATCATTCTCTGATCACCCCTGTAGGGTTTCCGCGTCATTCATTGATTATTTTACAGGTCCCTACTCTGACCAGGCTGATTCGACTCAGCCAAACCCTGCGTTTTCACTTCCACATCCATCTGAGCTTCATAGTATATGGTGGGTTCCACACCTTTTTATCCACATCTATCAACCCACCAAATTGATTGGGTTTGGGCTACATCATCAGCCTGTTGATCTGAACAAGCACCTGGTTGGATCAACCAGGCTCTTAATCAAGGTGCTTGTATTACAAAACTCTGCTGATTTCACCATCCCCTCTCCATCGCATTTCCCGCTTCGCTGAAGGCATCAAATTTAGCGCTCAACGGGAGGCAGCCCGTCATTCTCTTTAAAAACCTGAAACCTTTTCTAAAACTTTTGTGCACTTGAAATTCACACTTTAGGACAGCCGACTCCACCTCAGGCAGCTCTCCCCGGTACAGTGTACACGAGGGCCAAAGAGTCGGTGCAAGGTGACCAAACCCACCCCCGAGGCTCGACCTGAAGGAGGTAAGCTCCCCTCGGCACTAAGAGGTAACATGTGCTTCCCTTGGTACTACGTACTCAAGAGACAACACACTTCCCAGCACATTCCTAGATCCATTCCATTTACTTCCATGAGCTCTACTCCTATTTCTTCGTAGGGTTCATGCTCATGTTTCTCAGGCCAAGCCATACTATGTTTCATCATTTTAGGTTTATTCGCAGGTAGTTCGTGTTTCCAACATTCAATCTTTCATTTCCAATTCGTATACAGGCAACTCGTATTTAATTGCAAACAACAGAAATTACATGCAATAGTTGCTAATAACAGTACTTTACATTTCACAGGCAGCTCTTATCCAATTACAGGCAATTGTTATTATTCTATTTACTCCTCCAAGACTGCAATTCATGACTTTCCATACAATTATTCCAATATTTCTAGCCCTAGGATTCATGCCATACCCTAAGTTCTAACATTCAATCCAGTGTTTCTAGTCCTAAAATTCATGCCACACCCTAAGTTTTAACATTCAATCCAGTGTTTCTAGTCTTAGGATTCTTGCCACACCCTAAGATCTAACATTTATTCCAGATATGCATTTATGTTTGTAATTAAACTAAGGGAAGCCACTCTACCAGCAAACTCGGGAGTAATGGGGTCTTGATCGGCAGATCCATGTGCCTCCACAACCCCCAAATCCGCAACGGAACGAGGTCCTAACACAAGGATCAACCACAAGAACCACTCAGAACATGACAAAAGTATTCCAACAAGCAGAGGAACTTATACGAAGAACGAAAATTTAATTGCGGAAATCGGACCTCAAATGGACCCTAAACGGGTTAAAAATGACATTCCTGACTCAAATCAGACGTCTGGAACACCTTCCAGACGTCTTAAAAGGATTCCCGAACCATACCTCACTCTGCGCTACTCCTCAGACATCCAGGGATCCTGCTGAACCGTCTGGACCTAGTTCCAGACGTTCGACCACCTCTCCAAACGTCTGGAGACATTCCCCGCCGTCTGGTGCCTTGCCCAGACATCTGAACCGCGTAGGAGGGAGTGTCTTGCGCCTTCCCAAAATGAATCCTGCACACGCGACACAAAGTCTTCTTAAAAGACACGGAGCAGTACCTCGACGGAACGGCCTGCATGGCCGTATCCGCAAAGGGAGGCATAGGGCGCAGGATTTACCTCTCAGCCGTCTTGAGCTTCTTCCAGATGTCATCTACGTCGTCTGGATGTAGATCCATACGTTTGATTCTGGGAAAATCCCAGAACCAGAAGCTCCCTTCGTCTTCTTCGTGCTGTACGCAGCCGCGCCGCGCTCACTCGTCCGCTGCTCTAGCTGCAGCAGCGTTGAGGGAACCTCCCCAACGTACCTCTCCACCGTGCACACGCCCGGCCGACCGTGAGCTTCCCTGGCGAGCTCTCTCGCGAGCTCGTGCACCCTCCTCTCCTTCTCACGCTGCTCCTCCTCTCCGCCGCTCCGCTTGCTGCACTCGCCGCTCTCGCTCTCGCTGGAGGAAGGAGAAGATGGATGGGAGTGGGGTGGTGAACGAGGGAGAGGGAAGGGGTTTATGTAGGCGTGGGGGGTAGGGTTCTGTCGGTGAGAGGGGAGAGAAGAGGGCGACTGCGCACAGTCTACACGCGGCACGCACGCAAACTCGAGGACGTACGCACACAAAAAATTGATTTCTAAACGTCTGAGAAGATGTCCAGACGTCTGACCTATCTTCCAAATGTCTTAAAGGGCTTTAATAGCGCGGGTCTTAACAGTGTTGTAAAAATCGACATACTCGATTGAGTAATCCTATGCGGTGCCTTACCGACTGAATAACCTATAGTCGGACTTATAGCCAGCAACACCGACTACTCGACTGTGTAGTTGGTGTAGTCAGTCGAGTAGTAGGCCGATTTTTGCATAAAGGAAAAAATAGGTATGTATGTATATTATTTTTTTTTAGGTCAAATAAAACCCCACTCGACACCCTCGCCCCAACCACTCCCCTAAAATTGTTTATTTTCACCCGAGACTCTTCTTCGACCAAGCAAAAATCCTCCATTGCTGAAGCATATATTGTAATGTATTCGATTCAAGCATATATTAATTCTCGATTTATATGTCATTGGTAATGTATTTATAATGATTTATACTTTGATTTAATTAATAAATTTGTCATAAATTTAATATTGTTTGTAATTTATATATTATTTTATAACCTTCAACTTGAATATATTTACTTTTATATAATGATATATTTAATTTCTTGATATATATATATATATATATATATATATATATATATATATATATATATATATATATAATCCAACCGAGTATTCTCTAACTATTTCCTCACCTACTATACACTACTTAATCAGTGACCTAACTAACTGAATATCAACCACTAACTTCTACAATAGTGCAACTCGATAAATGCCACGTTATAGAGAATAGTGGGTGATCCCTTAAGTGATTCAAGGTTGAAGAGATTCTCCCTGGACTAAGGAGAATCTCTCCACCTAGAGGATTCTACACAGGATTCACAACGACAGTACCCTCCTAGGAAGGGGGATGATTGTGGATGAACCTAAATGGGGACCATGTATAGAAATAGGTCACAAATCGTGGGGCTCCAAATGAGCTCCTGACCAGTTTATAAGGGTCTAGGATACTAGTGGTAGAGACTCCAGAGGGGAGTCAAATTTCCAGCAGGCACATTAACTTGTTAAGTAGTCCGTCGGTAACATAACTAGAGACAAGGGAATGGGAAATAGATAAAATGCAAGTTGAGGTAGCGTGTGCGAAAAAAAGAAAATAATAATTAAAACAATGGCCACGTAAGACCAACCACTCAAACTTGGATATTTTTCTTCTCGCATACCATTTCTTTGTCCTACTAAGTCATTTGACTCAATTTTTTTCCTTTTTAGGATACGATGCCCTTCCGCAAGCCCTTGTACAATCACCAGTCCATTTCGTGACACGTACCCACCTATAGGAATTACACCGATGGGTGTTTCAGTTTTTTTTTTTTTTTTTGCAAGAAAAAAAAAATTTCATTGTCAACCTTCCGAGTTACAAGAGAAATTATCACACTCCCAGGATCCCTAAAGATTTTCCCTTAAACGGAAACGAGCTAACTTATGGGCCCTCCTAACCATAGCTCTGCTGAATTTCGCAAGGGAAAATCTCTGATGTATTCAAAGCATCCAAACACAATGTTGCCCTACAAATCTTATCTTTCAAAAAAACTGCAAATGAGCATTGATTTTGTTAACTGGAACAACAACATCCAATAAGGCTGTCATATCCAGCAACCGCAGATGAATGGCCAATAGCAAGTCATAAAAAATTGCCCAGGTTTCTAACTCCACACTAATGGATGTTTTAGTTGCACCTTCAACTTTTCCTTGTTTACGAGCTCCTCAACCGAATCCACTTCCTTGGGGAGTTCCTTCCTCCCGATTACTGGGCCAAGAGCTACCTCCCCTGCCTCAGGGCTCTGGTGCATGATCAAATCGTGCTTCTTCGAGCCCTTGCCGCTCTTGGAGTGTTGAAGTGGTGAGGAGCAGGTGCAAGATGGTTGGTTTTCTTTATTTTTTGGCTGATGTAAATAGTACCATGTAAGTAGGTAAGTAGTAGACTTAGGGAAAACAACTTGCTCTTCACTTATATTTTATCTTGTACTTTCGTTTTGGACCCGACCCCCCTTATTTTGTACATTTTTGAAGAAGTGGTTGTTTCTGAGAAGGAGGTTTATATAACAATATACAGCTAATGTTTAACGCTGACCTTTACTTTTATGCTTATGTGGTTATGATGTACATTTGTGACCCCACTTTTATTGTGATATATTGCAGGTGATTTTTATTTACGGGCACAAGTTTGAGAAAAATATGATAAAACAGGAAAAATTCTGCTGAATGTTCGACAGGATTTTACCCTTAAAAAATAGATATGAATTTCCCTTCTTCCCGTGCCACATAAATAAATCGTAAGTTTAAGTAATTGAAGGTTGATCGTGTGCTCATGGCGCCAATCTCAAGAAATTAGCGTTATGAGGCGTGACATAATTTGGTGATATCAGAGCAACACATCTTAAGTAATAAAGAGGAAGTAGGCTGTGGTGATCAGAGTCATCAGGGTAGTTGTCCCAAGAATTAGTAAAAGGGTAGATGATTACAGAGATGAACGACTAGGGACAATTACCTACATGGGCATAATAAGTTTACGAACCTATGTTGTCACCTTTTAAACTAACCTATGACTTACTATTTGACAGAGATACTTGTGCCATTCATTTTAGAATGTCTCCCATGATGGAGCATAATCTCAGCATGAAGCCGAGCCCTGCTCAGAACAAAGACTCCAACAGTAACTTTGGTTGGGGGTAGCCATAGACCTTCAGGCAGGCTATCCTGCACACATTGGAGCAACGATTGCCTCTCTGCATACTCCCTGGGCCAAACGGGAACGGAAGCACCAGTGGTGGTGGTGATAAGAATGATAAAAATGGTAAATGGGGAGGAAAGTGTAGAGTTCGAGTGCTTTCGCAAACTAAAGCCCCCTACCTTCTCGGGCGAAGGAGAGTCATCCGTCGCAAAGAACTAGATTCTCAAAATCCAGAAAGATTTTAGTACTATCAACTTCTAGAATTAACCCTTTCTTATTTTAATATTTTTCATCTTTTATTTCTTTGGAAGATCATAGAGAGATATTTTAGATAATTAGTAATTAATTTGATTGTATTAGGATAATAATTGGGATTGACTCTTTTTATATGAAGAGACTAACTCCTTATTTTATTTCTTTATATTCATAATAATATTTGGCATCCCCCAAATTTCCTAACAGTTGTAATTGACTAGTTATAAGTGTAGATGAAACCCATCTGATAAATGCAATTCCCACCTGGTTAAAAGAATCATTTTCATAAAAAGTACAACAAACCTAGGAAATTATACTGAATACAATTAATCGAATGGCTCCAGATGAGTCGATATGGAATGTACCCACATTTTTTCCAAGCCAAAAACCTCACAAGACAAACTAAGGGAAAATGCCGAAAGCCACTACACACAATCAACGAGAACCACGTGGACGAAAAAGTGAAGAAATTGACTGGACAGAAAATAGGGTGGTCCAGGGATTTCAGCCCACAAACAGGATCCAGCAAACCCCGTTGGCATCTCCATCCCCAATTTCTTTGACCAAACCCTATTTGACATTCTGTTAGGGGATGAAGGAGAAGAAGAAGAAGAGGAAGGTTGGGTGTGACTTTGAGATCGAGCCTGAGGAAGAAGGGGAATTTAAAGAGAAGAAGAGAGAATTTTAGAGTTAGAAACAGAGAGAAAAAGGAGAATTCTTAGAAGAGGAGGTCGGTCTGATTGCCCAACCTCAGCAGTCTCCTTTGCATTCTTTTTATATCAATATCTAGCAACTATTATAGTTACATCAGTTCCTCAATTTCAGTTACAGCAATTGCAACTACTGACTACTAACCAACTCTACAACTCCAACTGTTACAATGCCCATTTGACCCTTTACAAATCCCTCCCTCTTAAGGAACCTTAATCTCAAGGTTGAAGGAAGGATAGTTTTGCATCAAGGTAGTGTAATCAATCCAAGTGGCTTTTTCAACCGGTTGACTGTCCCATTGGATTAACAATTGTGTGACTACCACATTCTCACACTTAATCATACATCTCCCCAATAATTTGTATGGGTTAGGATCTTCCTTCAAGTCGCTGGGCAAAAGTCGTGTGTGTACTGGATATGAGCCATAACTTTTTTTCAACTGGGAAATATGAGATGTATTGTGTATTTTAGTTTCTAGAGGAAGCTTCAAACGGTATGCCACTGTGCCTATTTTAACTGCAATTTGGTAGGGCCCAAAACATTTTGCTGCCAACTTATAATTGAATCTTTGTACTAAAGAGTTCTGGCAATAAAGTTGAAGCTTCAAATAAACCCAATTGTCTACTTGAAAGACTCTTTCAGTTCGGTGGTTATCAACTTGGATTTTCATACGCTCTTGAGCTTGTAAGAGATGATGCCGTAGCTCTTTAAGAATCCGATCCCTGCTGTGTAGTGAAACAGCCACTGCTAGAACCGCAGATGTGCCTGTAACATAGGAGGACAATACTAGAGGAGTACACCCATAGACTGCCTCAAACAGTGTCATGTTAGCTGAGGTTTAAAAGCTAGTATCATATGAGTATCCTGCCCAATGTAACCAGTCCATCCATGTGTGTTGCTGTTAGTAGCAAAAGCATCTTAAGTATGTCTCCAAACATTTGTTTAATGCTTCTGACTAACCATCTGATTGAGGATGATATGAGAAACTTATTTTTAATTGAGTCCCTTGGGCTGCAAAAATTTCCTGCCAAAAACACTTAAGAATATAGCATCCCTATTTGAAACAATGGACGAGGGAATCCATGTAGACAAATAATCTCACGAAGAAAAATTCCTGCAATGTCCTTTGCATAATATGGATGGGAAAGTGGAATGAAATGACCATATTTTGAAAGCCTGTCTACTACTACCAATATTACTGATTTCTTCTTAGAAAGAGGGAACCCTTTGATAAAATCCATAGCGATATCTTGCCAAACTTGTGTTGAAACTGGTAGTGGTTGGAGCAGTCCTACAGGAGCTTAAGTCTTTGTTTTGCAGCGCTGACATGTGTCACATTGATGAATATATTTGCGAACATTGGAGTTCATCCCTTTCCAAAAGAAGCTTCGTTTAAGTCTGTTTATTGTCTTATGGAACCTGGCATGTCCCCCCTTAAGAGTATCATGTGCAAAATGAAGAGCTTTAGAAATAAATGGGCAATCTTGAACAAGAAGTATGCGATTTTTATGTCAAAGAACCCCATCACGTAAATGGTATTTCCCACCATCCAACTGACCATCATGCAATTTTTGCAACAATGAAGCTAACACTAGATCAGTCATGTGAGCTTGCTTGATTTCCTTGAACCAATCTGGAATGACTAAAGAAATAGTGTGGATGGATGCATGTTCTTCCAACTTGGAGAGAGCATCTACAGCATTATTATGACAGCCTTCTTTGTACTCCAATTGGTAGTCCAAATCCATGAGCCAAAGAAGATATTTATGTTGAGCGGGGGTTTTAGCCTTATGTTGTAACAAGTATCGAAAACTCTGATGATCAGTCTTAATAATAAATTTCTGTCCCAAAAGATAGTGTCTCCATTTTTCGACAGCAAAATAATGGTGTGAAGCTTCTTATCATAAGTAGATCATGCCCTCTACTTAGTGGAGAATGCTTTGCTCAAGTATGCTATAGGTCAGCCCTGTTAAGATAGAATTGCTCCCATCCCTAAGTCGCTGGCATCACATTCCATCGTAAAAGGAAGGGAGAAATCTAGCAAAGCAAGAACTGGACCAGAGATTAAAGCTTCTTTAAGGCCAAAAAAGCTTGGAAAGCCTCATCATTCCAAGTAAAAGGATCTTTCTTCAAGAGTTCAGTTAATGGCTTGGAAATGATGCCAAAATCACGAATGAATTTGCAATAATACCCTGCAAGGCCTAAAAATCCTCTTAAGACCTTAATTGTTGTTGGAATTGGCCATAATTTGATTGCAGAGATTTTGTCAGGTTCCATCTCTACCCCTTTGTGGCTAATAATATGATCCAAATAGGTAACAGACATAACAGCAAACATACATTTAGAATACTTAAGAAAGAGTTTGTTGTCTTGCAAAAGTTGAAAGACTTGGGCCAAATGACTCAAATGTGTTTGCCAATCTTTACCATAAATCAGAATGTCATCAAAGAATACAAGAACGAATTTGCGTAGCATGGGCTTGAAAATGGTGTTCATGAGATACTGAAAAGTGGAAGGTGCATTAGTAAGTCCAAATGGCATTACCAGGAACTCATAGTGCCCCTCATGTGTTCTAAAGGTTATCTTGTGAATGTCTCTTTCATGTACCCGAATTTGATGATACCCTGATCAAAGATATAATTTTGTAAAATAATAGGAACCCACCAATTCATCTAATAAATTATCAATTAGGGGAATTGGAAATTTATCTTTAATGGTAATGGCATTCAACCCTCTATAATCAATGCACATTCTCCACAAACCATCAAACTTTTTGACCAAGATCATTGGAGCTGCGAAGAAACATGAACTGGGCCTTATCAATCTTTCTTTTAATGCTTCTTGTACCTACTGTTCAATGATTTGCTTCTGAATTAGCGAATGTCTGTAAGGAGCACTAGAAATAGCAGCTAACTCATCTACCAAAGGAATTTTATGATCATAGGGTCATTTTGGGGGTAATCCACTTGGTGAATGAAACAATTACTGATACTGCTTAAGTAAAATATCCAAATTTGGCGGATAAGGTTCACAAGACTCATCTTCAATTACTTGTGGTTGGATGGTCTGAATCTGCAACATGTAAGCCATTTTTACTATGGCCAACTTCTTAGTAAGAATATGCAGATCCATCACTAACAAATCTGCGGGTTTGAGTCCATGCAAGGAATGTTTTTTGCCATTAAGTGTGAAGCTTATAAAGAGGTCTTTGAAGTTCCATTCAATAGTGACAAGCTTTTTTAACCAATCAGTACCCAAAACCACGTCACAACCACCTAGAGGCAAGACATAAAAATCCAAAGAAATGTTTAAATCATCCAATCTGACTTTAACATTCGAGCATCTTCCTGAACTCACAACATGGCGGCCATCAGCTACCATTACTTGAAATTTAGAAGTTCCAAAGACGTGTAGTCCCAATTTAGTGGCCATTCTAGGGTCAAAGAAATTATCTGAACTCCTAGAATCGATCAAAACTACTGTGAGAGGATCCTGAATAATCCCGTTTACACACATGGTAGAGTTGCCACTAGTGTCATTAATTGCATGAGAGGAAATTTTTGGACATGGATCATCATCCTCAATCGCAGGTTCCTCAAGGGTAGTAGAATCATCATCTTGATCATCAGGAACCAAAAGAACTGCAAATAAGGTTTTGCATTTATGTTCCCTTGACCATTTTTCTCCACATTGAAAACACAACCCTTTCTTGACTCTTTCTTCGTACTAGGAAGGGGTTTCTTAAAAATTGCTTTATTTGGTGGAGCTTGTAGGAGGGGTTTATTTGGTGCAGGTAACAGACCTTTTTGGGAATTGAGGGGAGCAAATGCTTTTCTTTTTGATAGTAACTTTGCTTCTTGGAATCGAGCGAGTTTCATAGCAGCTATTAAGGTAGTAGGCTGAGAGGATTTGACCTCAAAAGCTGAATCAGTTCGTAGCTCACTAACAAAGGTGCCTAATAAGTGATTTTCAGGAACACCTCGCACCTTGTTAGATAACCTTTCAAATTCCTTAATATAATAATTCAAGAGACCATCCTATTTAGTTTGCTAAGTGCACCATGAGGATCCTCCAAAGAATCAGGATTAAATCGAGTATTCAAAGCTACGACAAATGAATCCCAATCTGAAATCTTGTGAGTGTTCGTGTACCACCAATACCACTGCAGTGCTTCCCCATTCAAATGAAATGAAGCGAGTGGTAATCGCTGTGGGCTAGGAATGCTATAAAATACAAAGTATTGTTTGGCTTTGTATCTCCAAGTCATGGGATCGGAAGTCCCATCGAAGAGGGAAAATCCAGCCTCTTTCCCCTGACTTGCAGCATGAATCCAGGCTCCATACTGTTCAGCAGTGGGTCTGAGTTGTGAAGCAAAGACGAACTAGCAGACTGAGAGATCTGCTCCTTGACTTCAGTGCGCAAATCCTCCATAGCTTTGTCCACCCTATCCATAAGAAGTCATTTAATGGCTTCCATCTCCTCAGGCAACATGGTCGAAGAAGGGCCTGAGGTGGGCTCGGACACCAATTTGTTAGGAGATGAAGGAGAAGAAGAAGAAGAGGAAGAGGAAGGTTGGGTGTGACTTTGAGCTCGAGTCACAGCCAGTTTGCCAAGGAAGAAGGGGAATTCAAAGAGAAGAAGGGAGAATTTCAGAGTTAGAAACAGAGAGAAGAAGGAGAATTCCTAGAAGAGGAGGTCGGTCTGATTGCCTGACTTCAACAGTCCCCTTTGCATTCTTTTTATACCAATATCTAGTAACTATTTCAGTACATCAGTCCCTCAATTTCAGCAGTCGCAACTACTAACTACTAACCAACTCTACAACTCCAACTGTTACAACGCCCATTTGACCCTTCACACATTCTAGTTTGTTTTCCATAATTTGCAAACTGTACTGACAGACCACGATAAAATCACAGATTTAATCATCAAAAGAGTTTGAATTCGTCAACAACATACAGCTTCGAGTTCCACAAAATTTCAAAATGAAATGTCCAGATAAAGTATTTCTTTCCTCTCAGAATGTCAACTGGGACATAAATTTCTTTCGGAAGTAAATGTCAAACTGACCTCCTGCTATGACTTCAACAAAACAGCCGTTGTGAAGAAAATAAACGAGCTGTGAATTACACCTGACGATTTTCGACGTTGATACCGTGTGCCGACCATGTTATAATGGAGTTGCCAATCCTACAGAGAAAAAATAAAATGGAGGATGGAAACAATGATGCAATCTTAATCAAGTTCAATATTTTTCAAAATAACTATTAAAAAAAGAGCTCATTATTTTTCTGCATAAGGTTGACAAACCGTAGCTTTTTCAGGTCTAAAGTACTGTTTGGTAGGCAGGTTAAGGTGGATTAAGTCCACTTAACCTCTGTTTGGGATAGTTTGCCACGGTGCACATGTGACCTAGGTTAAGGACTTAACCTAGCACAAACTTATTCGACCCTTTCAGTAGAATAAGGCTTAACCCCATCTATTGTTCCAAGCATCAAAATCCACTTATTACTCTATTATATTCCACTCATTTCCAATTCCTTTATTTATTCCACAAACTTATTCCAAATACCATACACCACCTAAGGACATGAAATTCACTAAAAGGAGAGAGTGTATGGACAAGATGGCATTCCACAAAGATTAGTCTACAAGAAGTTTACACATTTTGTCTTCATCTCCCACCTGCTAAAATCAACAAAGTTTCATTCATCTAGACCTGTGCAAGCCTTGATGCATCAACAAAGTTTTACTCAACTAGACTTGTGCATGCCTTCATGTTGTCTCATGTGTCAGTCATTTTCTCCAGCCTAATCATCAGGTAGCTGCCGGATGGTGAGTAGTAAAAGCAAAAAAGTCGAAGGTTCAGGTAGAGAATTTTCCACCATCTGCTTCTCCACAGAAATGATTATACCATGGATGTGGAAAATTCTAAAGGATTCAATCAGTGATTGGCAAAACATATGGTAAGAAGCATAAGATCCACAAAAGAAAAATGACAGAAGTACATTTAATACAGAAGCAGTTAGACTTATTTCAATGCCTTCAACGAAAAGATTAATTGTTTAAATTTAAAGAAAGAAGGATATGAAAAGTCAATAAGAAAAGCAAGTGCACAATTTTCAGAAAACCAATGCAAGAATATGCACGTTAAAGGATGGGAAAGATATATCTTCAATGTAGCCGCAGCAAAGGACTTCATACATATAATGTCTATCAAGGATGAAAAGGGAACAGGTAACCACAGCCAGTGATGATGAGATGGAAGATCTATTTCCGTAACTTCTTCTAAAGGAATGTTCAACAAAGTCAAGATCACTTGCACAGGATTAAGCAACTGCAAAGTTTGCTTAAATTATCAAGGCCATTGATGAATACAAGGGAAAAAGGTAAATGAGACACTGAAAATGAATGAAGGTTGCAGGATCTTTGGCATTCTAGACTATCTGGGAAATGGTGGAGAATATCACTCGGTTAACAAAATTATTTGATGCAATTCTTGACAGAGCATGAAAGTGCCAATCATCAGAAGAAAAAATATATGGCACCTTTATATGAAGAGTAAATGACATGCAAAAGTAGGCAAACCTCTAGAATAACATAGGACCAATTTAGTTTCACATTTAAAATACCTACAATTAGCCAATAGATATTTTAAGGTGCAAAGATTAAACATTTTATAGAAAGGAAGAAAGAAGTATGTATAATTCTTCTTATGTTAAGACTTATGATGCTTTTACAAAAGGTACCTTTGGAGAATCTTGGAAAACAGAGCATGCCAGTTCTATATGTTAACCTTATTGGGAATTTCTAAGACCCAAATTGTGATGACAAGCTACTCTAATTTTAGTATGTAGGGATTACATTGGCAATGCTTAAGTTCCAATAAGTGCCCCTGTAGGGATATTAAGAGTTTTTTCCCCTTTTTGACAAGGGCAAATATGATGGCCATGAGATTTGATCTCATGAGATTTGTATGATGATGAGGAGGCGTTTACCACTCTATCAACCTCTTGGTAGAAAATTAAGAGATAATTGAGGTGCATTTTAGTTAGCATATGGTTCTTTATGATGTTTTGTGACTGATGAATACTAATCTTCCTATCAAAACCCCAAAACAGAAATTAACTATTTTCCCACATGAAGGCCAATATATGGGATATTTGCCAGCATTGAGGCATGCCATGGTTTATACCAATATTTAGATTCAAAAAATATTGTGTTTTATACTTTCATTGGAACATTTTTGTGGCCTCTTGCAGGCCAATGTGTAGATCTAACTCCTCACATCTTTGGAGCAAGGCACCAAACCACCTAAAAGGTTTAGGTGTCTGTCTCATTTCATGTCTGCCTAGTGTCTCACTCATTTTATGTCCATCAATTGAACACCAAACCTTCTTTCCAGTAATCTTGCTAGAGATTTTATCTTTATTTGTGTAGCAATGCATCCAACCTTGGCATGTTCTATCATGTATATCATTTTCACAATCATACAATCAGAAATCCAACATCTAGGCATCCAGCTGTTGTTTTGGGGAAGTTGCTCTTAACTTGCAAAAGGAATTTCTTGTCACATAGAACACCTAAAGTCCATTCCACTTTAACCAGCCTACACTGTAACATCCCCACTGATCATTCCCTTTTGTCAAAAAATTTATGTTAAGCACTTATAGCTTTCTTCAAAATACAATGTATCTAATCTTCACATCCACCCCCCTCTATGTTGCACCCCATGCAGAAATTGCAATATGGATAGTATTGCAATCTTCACCTCACCGCTATCCATGGTAATCTCACATTGAAATTGCAATTTATGTAGTCAGCAGTTATCCTGCTCAGTCAAAAACCATTGGCTTCAAAGTTTTTCTTTCACCCACCACAATATCATCTGCAAAAAAGTATACACCATGCTACCTCATATTAGATGTACTTTGTTCACTCATCCGTACTCAAAGATCTAAAAGCTCAAAGCTAATCCTTGGCCAAAAATAGAGGTAGCAAGTGCATTAACAAAATAGTTGACGGAAGGACCAGTTCCATAATTTTGGAGTACATTGAGATGGTTTAAACTTCAAGAACCACATTGAATTCAGATCCAAGTTCCAGCAACTTTATGTACATAAGGAATTTGACCAATCATAGGAGAAGGTGAATGATGATTTTGCATAGAAAGTGTAGAGAGATAAGTCCTATCTCTGTTTATTGGTATCTTATCAGATTTCTCCCGTTTATATTTCTTTGAGGACTTGCCTGTAAAGGTCTCATAGCCTCTCCCTATATATAGAGGCCTAGGGCCTTGGTGAATAAAACTATTTCTTCTTTACATGATATCAGAGTCAGAGCTTGATACCTACTTGATCTCCCTCTCTTTTCTTCTCTCAACCAAATAAATCTAAAGCTTCTTCTTTTGGGATTTGTGTAATCCTCCTTTGTAAAGAAGTAGGCTTTCTTTTTTCTTTCAGCCAATGGGGGGCCGTTGCACTAGGGCTTCATGCCCAACAACCACCTACGAGCTATCCTCACCAGAGACGACCAACGTGGCAACAGGTCATCAATCTCCAGTCAATGCTATTCATGCATGCACCAATTGGCACTAGAAGTGCAACCGACACCAACATCCAATGGTCCTGCCGCTTCACTTTAGCACCAAGGCTTCATAAATGGCAATGCTAGGACAGTAGTAGCCAGCCATAGTGCCACCACCCTCTTGCGACACAAGCAAGCAACTAAGGGTTCCTAAAGTAGTGCAGAGGCACACTCAAGCACTACCACAAGGCCAACAGCAGAGCAAGCCCAACACCGCGATAGAGCCTATTATCACCAGTGTAGTGAGCTTCTAGCAACAATGCCAATTCCATAGAACTCTTCAACCATCAGCAGACCCTTCATCCCTCTTATTGATATAGGGTGCATGACACACATGAAGGCCATGATTGCACACTACAACTCGTTGTGCACTACATTTAGGTGATCATTCACCTATTCGATTAATGTAATGAGTTCTTGACGAGAAAGAGCTGGTTCGATTGGTTTTATTTTGTGATTATTCACTACGAGATCTTCGATTTTGTTAATACATGGCATCCGAGATTGCAGATTCCCCCACTTAAGGAGATGGGACTCACAGGGAATTCAAGAACCCCTTTATTAGCCCGAGCATGAATTTCGATGGGACCAATTATTGAGTTGGAGCCTACAAAGAAAGCCAGACAGTATGCGACATGGAAGAAAGCTAAAGCCATGGTTAAGGCATGGACAACGAACACCACCATTCAAAGGATAGATATACAAATTATGTACAACAAGACAACAAAAGAGCTGTGGGACATCTTCCACATCAGACATATTCACAAGAGAAGAATGCAACTCGTATCCTATAACTACATCATGAGATAGCCCATATAAAGTAGGATGGCCAGCCTCTTGCCCAGTATTACTTAAATCTCAAATCAGCATTTAAGAGGTCGAATGCTTATACACTGGTTTGTTCAATGTGAGTCTCACAAGACATACAAAGGGCAAACCATGGTAGGACACTTTCCTACTGGACTGGACCCAACCTATGAGGTAGCCTAATCTTAAATGCTTACACTGTCTAAGACCCCTACCACGGAAGAGGCGTTCAGTAGATTTGCAATTACTCTCCCGTCATCTCACATAGAGTACATATCTATTGTGGCTACCTCTTAGGAAAAAGGAAGACGTTCCTTGCCATCCATTTGAGGTTGTGAGTGAAGTCATAGAGATCAAGGGCGTAGTATGCCTCAATGCTCGCATTACAAGAATATTGGCCATACTAAGGACACATATTGAACCAAGCACAGGAAGCTCGCCAGTGCTCACTAGGCTGTTGCAGTGTCCAAATCAAACATGAGTAATGTAATCAAGTTTCTAGTTGGTGACAATGTGAAGACTATTAGAACCTATAATGCCTTGGAATTTTGTATCCAATCTGGTCTCTCCATTTTATATTCGAGGGTATGGGATCATTCCCCAGATTAGCTGCCCACATCTTCGCAACAAAATGGTATAACTTAAAGGAAACATCATCATGTTCTAGATGTTGCCAAGACCCTTTTAATCCAAAAGGGCATCCAATCATGTATTCTACATCCCATCCCCAAGTACAAAGTCTATAATGAGCCTATCTCCAAAGCACAGATGGTTCATTAGTGGTCGCTCTATTATGCATGCACCTACTACTCCTTAGGAGGCGCTTATGTATCCAGAGTAGTGGTAAGGCATGGAGGATGAGATTTATGCACTAACTTCTTGAGGGGACTTGGACCTTGTTGAGCCTTCCTCCAATGCAATTGTGATAAGTTGTAATTTCACAGTCAAGTATTGTCTTAATGAGTCCATAAAGAGGTACAAAGCTTTCCTGGTGACAAAAGGATACACTTAAACATATGAGGTGGACTACTTTAACAACTTCTTCCCTGTACCACAACTATTCACCTTGACTAGCCTCTCTACTAGTTAAATGTCAAGAATGTACTCCTTTATGGTGGTCTTTACGAGTAAGTGTGCATGCAACAACCTCCTAGGTCTCAGGCTGAGAGAGTGTACCAACGTCTACAAACTACATAAGGCAATTTATAGGCTCCAAAAGCTATCAAATGTCTTCTAGAGGATTGGATTTAGGAGGTCCTCTACAAATCACTCCCTCTTCACACAGAAGACAGACAAGGGAAATGTAGTCATTATGGTGCATATAGATGACATTACATTGACCAGGAATGGCATACAAGGCATCATAACTACCAAGGAGTTTGTGGCCAAGCATTTTGTTACAAAGGATTTCGAATTACTCTGGTACTTTATTAGGATTGAGGTAGCATGAAATGCACATGAAGTTGTTCTCTCTTGAAGAAAGTATGTAAGGGACCTTCAGGAGGCTAACATGTTGGGTGCCAAGCCTGCCTCTATTCCTACGGATGCAACTATGCATTTGTATGATAATGGCTCGAGATGGGACTTAAGCAATCTACCTTAACGGTGGATGTCAAAAAGCATCAGTAGGGAAGCATTCCGTCTTAGAGGGAAGCACCCGTGCAAGCATGTGTAGACAAAGCAGAAGTGAAAATGTCAACTTGAGTAATGCAAACATTGGTGAGAATTGAATGCCCCGAAAACCTAAGATTCCTCTACAAGGTTTGTCCATAAAGAGTGAGCCAAGGCATAAGATTACGCCAAAAGTAGTCAATGCACAACAAGTGAATATCGCTAGATAGTTCAAGTATATGGTGGGAAAACTACTATATGTCACTATTATACAACATGGCATTGCTTTTGCAGTGAACAGCGTGAGCTAATTTATAGATAAGCCCAAGAGGGTATACTGGGGATGCAACCATGATGATTCTCAAGTACCTAAAAGTCTTTGCTAGGAAAGGACTTGCTATTTATCCATGGTAGCTCTTTAGGTATGGTGGCCCATATGGATGCCAGTTATGCAAAATGTTCCAAGGATAGAAAGTCTACCACTGGATTCTACAAATTGTTGGAGGTAATCTAGTCACATGGCAAAGCAAGTAATAAACTGTAGTAGCTAGATCAAGTGTTGAGTCCAATGGCCCACACTATTTCCAAGCTCATGTGGATTTGCTATGTTCCCAAGGATTTGCATATTTCCATATTTGGCTCTATGGAGATAAGGTGTAATACCAAGGTGGGTCTCTTTTTATTGCCAACAAATTTAGTCTTTCACAAGAGGACGAAATATGTGAAAGTGGACTGTCACGACACCCAAGATATGATCCAGAGGGGGTTCATTTACACCTTACGTGTGTCTTCAATAGAAGAGACGACAAATATGCTTGCCAAGACTCTTCCCCAGGCAGCATTCAATCAGTGTTATTCCAAGCCAAGTATAATAGATATCTATGTTCCAGCTTGAGAAGGAGTGTAAAGAGATAAGTTCTTTATTTATTAATCTCTTATCAATTTTGTCCTATTTATATCTTTTTGAGGACTTATCTGTAAATGTCTCCTAACTTTTCCCTATATATGGCGGCCTAGGATTTCAGCTATTACTTCTCTATAAAAAATTATACCAAAGATTTCTCAAAAGGAATATATTGACCATAGACATTTATTAGAAGCCAGTTCAGCTGTAATCAAGTTAAATAAGCACAGAGGTCAAGATAATCCATCTAGCAAAGCACATACAATGTGGGGAACCAAAAAAAAGGAAGCATTGGTTTTGTCTGGATTATAGAAGTTTTCTTCTTTAGATTTAAGACACAAAGATCCGGAAAATTGAAAATTATGTCAGCATAGCAATCATGGTCTGCTGGAAAATAGTTTCATTAGTTAAGCAATATCTGGCAATCTGGACTTGGCAAAGTCTGATTCTCTGAGTCTTTCTACAACCTACTGGAATAAAGATGAGGTGCACAAAATATAACATCCAAGTTCCATGCAAGACTAAACATACAATCTCAACTGAGAGAAAAAAATACATGAACACATTGCTTAAAAACACATTTTACCCTCTATATTTTTTTAAGAAGCTACCATCCACAGGAACCCCAATATGGATGGAGGAGGCAAAAACACAGATAGAAAAAAGAATGAAATGTCACACAACATGGGACCCCGGTTGTCTCTCAAAGACTTCCTTTTCCAGGAAGCCTCGAGCACTTGATGGAGAATGGAGTTCCCATCTTCTGCATGCTTGCTCTAGCTCTCCTAAAGTTGACAGTGCATTTGCGTAATGAGGTGCGAAGACCAAGATGGTCCCATTTCACCTTCCCATTGAATCTGGCAAGCAATGGCGATGCAACACTCAAGCTGCTCCACATCCTCGCAGAGCTGGTTGACAAGAATCTCATGGTTCTCCTCATCAGAGTCAGGAGATGAGGGTTCATGGGGGACCTCTGGTGGAGAACCCTTGTTGATGGCGTCCAAGTGGTGCAAACATTGAGCTCTGCCATGGGGCCCTCTTTGCAACTAAGGCAGTCTAAGGCTACTTTAGGTGCAACAGTTGCCCCCTCATTCTCTGCCTGGTCGGTGAGGCTACTAGTGCAACACCCAAGCAATCTAGAAAGCATGGAGATAACACTAACAGCAATAGGAAAGAGCTTTGATCCAATTTTGGCTAGCCAGTTTAACAAGCAAGTGTCCAACCAACCCCTCAGATGCCTCATTATGGCTACCCTTCCCTGCAATGCTGCAAGTCCAAAGAGCTTCTTGAACATGTAAGGAAACAATGCCTTATCGCTGAATGTCCATGACATACAACTCTGTCGAGCAGCAAAAGGCGGCAACATGCCCTAACAAGAGGCTTCTATCCCTGAATGTTCATGACATACAACTATCGAGCGACAAAAGGCAGCAAGATGCCCCAACAAGAGACACCTAAAGAACCTCACCACCCAACAAACTTTCA
Organism: Thalassia testudinum; assembly: GCA_037157565.1. Taxonomy (NCBI): domain Eukaryota; kingdom Viridiplantae; phylum Streptophyta; class Magnoliopsida; order Alismatales; family Hydrocharitaceae; genus Thalassia; species Thalassia testudinum. The sequence continues at coordinate 45,925,481 of JAZHRO010000030.1, forward strand.
ACAATCAACTCCTTGCATCTTCCCACTGCCCTCTGTTGCTCTCTTCATTCTCCTTCCAACAGGAACTATGAGGTTAACCTTCAATGGATGAATTAAGGTTTCCAACAACCTTTCTCCTAACTTTTCCAATTGACATTAATGTGACATCACTGACAAAATTAACCCCCCAAAGCCCTCCGGTTCCCAGGTCCCAACACATGAACACCATAAAAGAAATTCACAAATGTTAGAGAATAAAGTAAATTAGATATTTAAGAATCAGGTTAGTTAGGTTTGGTTGTCTTGCTATATTTTTAGCCTTTCATATTTTTGGCAAGCATTTTATTGTACCTTGTTGTTTTTCCTTTTATATATAAAGGGCTAAGGCTTGCTTATGAATTGAACAACGAAGATTATTTTTCTCAACATCATATCAAAGCAATGATCCTAAATCGGCGATTTGATATCCCACTAAATATCCTCCTAGTACCCGCTATCCTAACACATGCAAGGATCATGGCATGATCATATTCTGTTGTCAAGCACATCACTCCAAACCATGTCTCTCCACTCCAGATCGTGTGATCATCTCACATCAATTCGCAAGACTTGATGTTTTATAATCTGTTGGCATAGTCAGATCGTATGCTCTTCCTTATAGATCCAGTCGCCCAGGCAGATCTGATCGCCCTAGCAGGTTGGGCAATGATGGTGTTGATGGTGGTCCTCACCCAACAAGTCTGATTGTGTGCTCTTCCTTTTGTGATCTGTTGTTGCTACTGTTGCGGTGATCTGATCTGCGGCTGTTATTGCAATCTGATTTGCAGTCTGGTTCTATTAGTTATTCCCTGTTGCTGTTGTTGCGTTCTCCATGTTGGTGCAACGTTGTTGCTATTGGTGTTTCTACTCCCCTTGGTAATGTTGTCACTAGTGTTGTTGATCACGTGAATATATCAACAATGGAAGTGATAGGTGTTTCCCCTATTGTGCTTAGGATCGTCTCCCCTATCATGCTTGGGATCATCTCCTAATACCTACCTATCCTCCTTCTTACTACAATATGCTTGATAGAAGGTTTGGTTGCATGTGTGTGGCTGCACAAAAGGTCCTCGTGTTGTGGTGTAGCCATGGTGGTTGCCAAAAATAGAGTACAAAAAATTGTGCCTACTACTACACATGATCAATGAGTAATTGATACAAGAGTTCAGTTCATCTCACTGCCAATACTAATCTCCTAACGACATCCAAGAAGTCCGAGTGTGTGAAGTTGGTGAAGGTGGCTGATGGATCATATTCTCCTGTTATGCATCCCATTACCGTTTGTTGGCGTCGTATCCATCTCTTCAGATCCTTTATTATGGCATCAACACCTTGGTCATCCATCTATGGGAAAGATGTGGCAAATGTTCTCAAATCTTGTACCCAATATCACCTTCAATTGTGAGGCCTGTCAGCTGGGCAAGCATAATCAGAGCATCTTCCCTTGTCATACTGAAGGGAACAGTACTTGTCCCTTCTATCTTGTGCATTGTGATGTTTGGGAACCTACCAGTATTACTAGTGCTGGAGATCATAGATATTTTGTGATATTCATAGATGAATATAGTCGATCTACCTAGGTCTTATTAGCGAAGAATCAATTTGAGATTCTTCATATTGTACAGCAATTCCTCGCAGAGGTAATGGATACTTATCATCCATATAGATTTTCAAAAGCAACAATACATTGGAGTTTATGCAAGCAAATCTTCAGAGCTCCTTTGCCACCAAGGAAACTCTCCATCAGACGTGTGCTCATACCTCACAATAGAATGGTGTCACTAAGCGAAAACTTTGACACATACAAGATATTGTTAAGACCCTTCCTGTCGTCATGAAGGTACCTAAGTAATTTTGGGGAGATGCAGTTTTGACAGCTACTTATCAATAGAGCACCATCGTCAATTCTTCATAGAAAAATTCCCTATCAATTGCTACATCCAAATTCAGAGTGTCCCTTTGCATTGTGCCTACATGTATTTGGATGCACGTGCTTTGTTCAGGCCTTTAACTCTCAGGACAAGTTTTCCCCTCGAGCTGTGAAGCGTGTGTTTTTAAGATACTCCTGTACCCATAAAGGACACAGGTGCTACAATCTAGTACATCAGAGATATATTTTTATTACAAACGCCACTTTCTTTACGAAGGTATCGTCTGAAAGGGGCTACCATTGACTTAGCACCTCGGGAGACTCAGGTATATCAAAGGCAACATATTCTACTGCTTGTTGCTCCCGATCCGTCCATGGAGTGTCCCATCAGAGTATCTTCCCCAGTGCACTGATGAGAACCTCATCATAAGCCATAACTAGCTCATTTTGACCTAATACAGAGAATAAAAGCTCCTACATAACTCAAAAAAAGGCTAAACTCAGAGAATTCTGAGTTTAAGAAGAAAACAAGTCGTGAGGGGTAAAAATGCAATTTTACCAACACAATCTGCAAACAGGGTAACTCAGGGTCCAAACATAGGTCAAACAAACCAAATAAGAAGAAAAGTGGGATGACTTGATCCAATAAGGGCTACAGCAACTCCAAGGAATTAAATGACAATCTGTAACCCTAAAACAAACCCACTTCAATTCACGAGGTTCGAGGCAAAGTAAAAATTGACTAAACCCTCTAAAATTCATAGAAAAATAATCTCTAGGGTTTAGAACCTTCAATTTGACCTTGGGAACCCATGTTGACCTACATTGAGAACCATGCCCAATTAATGATTTAATTTAGATTTTTACGTAAATTGACCGGTCAAACAAGGTCTTACCTAGAAATAAAATTCACCATTAGAATCCTTAGGTCCCATTTAGTCATGCATAAAAACTTGAGCCTAAGAGGAGACTTTCTTAACCGACTTTGCATTTTGGTCCTCATCTATTACTTTTTGACCCTAAACTTTTGAAATCCTCGCATTTTGACCCCTAAGTCTTCATCGTTCTTTGCATTTAGGTCCTCCCTGCAAATCTCTGAGCAGCGCCATGCTCCGGCGACTTCGCACGAAGCATGGCGCCGCGCAGGGTGAGGGAGGCCCTCTGCCAGTTGAACGGGGTGTTCCCTGCGACGTCTGCTGTCGCAGGGACACCTCCACGATCTCTGCTGCAGCCCACACCTTCCGTGCGAACGCGCAGAAGGTATGGGTTGCTGCTCCGGCCATCCTCCGGCGAGGGAGGCACGTCGCCTCTCTCCGCCCACAGCTCTGCTTTCACTTCTATAAAAGCCGCCTCCGCCTGCAGAAGAGGGGAGCTCGGTCCTGACGGAGAAACACCCTCTTTTTCCCTCTCTTCCCACTCCGGCAGAAGCCCACCAGCTCCGGCGGTTCTTCCTCCTCCTCGTCGCTCTGCCGCAATACTAGCAGCAGAGCCACCTTCGCCCGCTCTTCCCGCGTCGCGTCGTACCCAGCGCGTGCCTTCCCGCTCTCTCCTCGCCGCCGCCCTCTCCCTCTGGGCATCTTCTTCTCCGGTGACAGTCGATACGACTGCCGCCATGCTCCGGCCCCTTCGTCTCTACAACTAGGTCAGAACTTCTCCCCTCCTTCCCCTCTTTCTTTTCCTCACTATTTTACATTCAATTAAGCCCTCGACCACTCCTGTCCACCGTCACCCCCTTCGTCTCCGGCTACCTTCCGACGAGACGCCCCCATCGCTCCACAGCCCCACACGCCTCGCCGACCCTCACAGAACCTCCGCCTCGTCACGCTGAACAACCTCCGCCCACCCATTACCGCTCCACACCCCCACCACACTCCACCGAACAGACTCATTTTTCCGATCGTTGTCCGGCCTAGCCCCGCCGCCAGACGCCGTCCCACGACCTGCCACACCCCGCACCACCTTCGCTGTGCCACGGCGAAGGTCCCCCGCTAATCTGATTAGGCCAAGAGGCCATTTTCGTGTTTGGCAGGTTCGACGCCCGGCCGCCATTGACGTCGCATTGAAGCAGCTCCACGCGCACTCCAGGCTTCAGAACCCCAGGGCTCCAGGTGCTGCGAAGTCGGGAGGGTAGTGCGAAGGCAGCTAACCCAGCAATCGATGCGGATAGAGCCTGCAGCTGAGGAAGAGAAGCTGCGGTCTGCTGCGGGCGCGCGCGAGAAGGACGCAGAGGATAGTCCCACATCGTGGGATTTCGAAGCGCTGCACCACGATAAATTGATTTTGTGCTTTTACCTGGTTGCCTCCGAAAGCACACGGGGTGAGGTCCCGCGCCCACTCACCTGCCCGATCCGCGAGCTCACCACGCGGATCCGGCGGACTCGACCCGACACCACCTACGCACTCCTCGCGTACCATTACGCCGGTACGCCTGGTCACGGGTACGAAGCCCGACCCGATTATCCGCGGCTCTGGGAGAGCGTCCTGTGAGTGTTTCTCAGAGAGGGAAAGACATGCGGGTAGAGGGAAAGGGGTAGGTTTTGCTCTCTGTGCAGGGACAGGGTGCGCGAGGAGGAGAAGAAGCAGGAAGAAGAAGTAGACCACAAGAAGAAACAGAAGGAAGAAGCAGCCAAAGCTTTGGCTGCTCGAAGCAAAGAAGAAGAAGAAGAAGAAGGCTGATGAAGAAGACTGAAGGAAGAAGGAGGAGTACCGACGCTCTGAAAGCAAAGAGAAGAAGATAAAGAAGGAAGAAGACCGCAGCAAGGAAGACAGAAAAAAAGAGAAGAAGAAGCTCTGAAGAACAAAAGAAATAGAAGAAGCTCTGAAGAAGGTAGAAAAGAGAAGATAAAGAAGAAGACGAGAAGCTGAAGGCCCACCAGAAGATCAAGGTAAAAGATCCGAGAAAGAAGAGAAGAAAAAGATAAGCAAAGAGAGAAAGAAGAGAAGAAGAAAAAGCCAAGAGACCAATCTACCTCTCTCTCTCTCTTATTTTTGTAATAGAAACATTGCACTTCTAGAATTATAGTTTGCTCCCTGAGTTCGACCTCGGGAACTCTTTTATTTCCGAGTAAAAATTGTAATAGTGGCAATGACTATCTGTACTACAACGCCATAACAAACAACAAACCCTAGTCATACCGCCGCTGTTTTTCATTGGCACCGTTGACGGGGAGCAACGGCTATTCTAGAAGCTTTGAATTTCTTTTAAGAGATTGCTAATCTTTTTCTCTCTTTTATGTGCAGGTAAAAATTGGAAGAGCAACCGCACAACAAACACTCCAACAAAACAGGTAATCTTCATCAGCCCTTTCTTAACTCCCTTAAAATCTAAAAAGGAACAAAAAGAAAAATCAACTTAGGGCTACCTGCATCATACATAGTAATTCCTCAAAGTTGCCTAAATTTTTCATTTCAACACATTTTAACTGTCCATCCAACTAAGGTAACTAGGGCTAAAACCTTCTTGATTGAGCCCTAGATACTACATTTTTTAGGCAACTAAAATAGACCAACTAGAGCCAACTCAGGAATTGAAAAGCTAGGGTTTTTAGAGACACAACTTCTATTAACAAAGAAAAGATCTTCCCAAAAAGAGGTGTACCTAAACCTTGTTTGAAAAGATCTATACAAGAGGAACCCTAAGCAAATCAGGCTCTTAAATCCATTTGAACCTTAAAAGAAAGGACCCAAAAGCTCTCAAAAGAAACAAGAGGTGAAGTTGACCCTTTGGGTCAACCAACTTTAAAATTAGGTCACTTTCTCACTCAAAATACCTAAGAGTTCAAGTGGAACCTTAAGCACCCTGATCTTAAAGTAAAAGAGGTAGACTTAAGATATCAAGGTCCCCATTCTGGTCTACCTGGAACCGCAGTGACAAGAGAGGTCGGGTAGGGGAAACCCTGTAACCCGTGGGGACGCTCTACCGTGTAGGGGTCTTTGCAGGACTCACCCTCTCTGGTTGCCCAGGTAATTCTCAGGTGGATGATCTTTTTGATCAAGGGGTCCATCTGCCCCGCACCTCTATAGTCACCCAACAATTTTTGGGTGTCTCGATTAGGTCCAGCACCTTCTAAACTCATCTATTCCAACAGTGCATGTACGGTAGGAGGTCCTTAAAACCACCCTTAAGACCTCCTTTAGAAATTCACTTTCGTCAAGGCCAAGCCTCGACGCCCGTGTTTGTGCAGCAACCCCACCACATTATTCTCTCATCTGATTCAGAACCAAGCTCTTCTTCTTCCCCCATCATGGCTCAGCCAGTTGAGGAAGAAAACAATCTGGAGCATCAGCTCCAGCGACTCAATGATCTCTTCCAAAACTTTGTGCACCCACCGCAGCGTCCTATGATGCGGGACCATTACAATCCTGTTGCGGTGGCCATTAAGCCTCGAGTCAGAATCCCGACTGGAGGACCTGATTCCGAATTGAAGCCCAACATGATTCATGTTATACCTAAATTCCATGGGCTTAATTCCGAAGATCCCTTCCAGCACATCAAACAGCTAAAGCATCTGGCCCAAACTTTTGGGTCAGATGCGCAAAATCGGGATATTCTTCTCATGAAGATGTTCTCCTTTTCTCTTATGGACAAGGCCGCCCATTGGTATCAAACTCAGACCCGGCCGATCAACACTTGAGAAGAACTTCAATCCGAGTTTTTGAAAAAGTTCTTTCCCGTTGGTCGGACCAACTCCTTGCGCCATCAGATTACTCACTTCACTCAACAATCAGGGGAACCTCTCCATGAGGCATGGGATCGTTTTCAGGATCTCATGAGAAAGTGCCCCCATCACGGAGTTCCTAAATGGGAACATGTCCAATCTTTTTACCAGGGACTCCGTGAGGACATCCATCTTTTCGTCAATGTAACTTGCGGAGGAAATATCATGGGTCAACATGAAGACACCGTTTGGGAGATTCTCGAAAACATGTGCGAGAACTCCATCAACAATGACTCCATGGGATTATTCAACAGGACGAATACCCGCGCATCGACGAATCTTAGGGGAGCACATGAGACGCAGGGCCTGTCCGCATCAGTCGACCTGGAATTAATGGCCAGTCGATTGGACAAGGTCTCAATCATTGAGAAGAAGGTGGATGAGCTAACTCAGCACTTGCAGCGAGCCACCTCTGCGCGTAACTCCTTTGCACAACCTCCTTCCACACAGAAGACTGTGCAAAACATTCTCCACCGATCTTCCCCTAGGATGGATCCATATCCATCCCCGTCTGATTCTCGAATTGGAGGGTCATCCGATCCTTTCTACACCAGTCCAGGGAATTCCATTCCCCCTTTCTCTGATTCTCTAAAGGTTCCTCAGACCTACGAGGACCCCAACGCCATCCAGAACGACCCATTCTCCAACACCTATAACCCTGGATGGCGAAACCATCCCAATTTTCAGTGGGCGGGAAATTCCCAAACCCAAAGACCACCCTTTCAGTCCCGCCCACAGCCCCCTCGTCATTACCAGCCGCCTCAGCCTCGGCCCAACCCTACTTATCCATCAGGGCCAAATCAGGATCAAATGTCCCTTATCCTTCAGACTTTGGCTGACATTCAAAGAACGAATGCGGCTATCCAAAAACAACACAAGGACGAACTTACAGAGGTTAGAAATCAACTGGCCCAGTTGGCAAATTTTCGCCAGCCAGACACACTTCCTTCCCAACCTCTTCCTAACCCGAATAACGTGCCGACCCAGAAGCGCATTATGAATCCAAATTTAGGCCACACACAATTGATTTATCAGGCCCCTACTGCTCCATCGCCAGACGGGATGGAAGCTTCGACATCTTATGCGGGATTTCAGCAGCAGCCACCCCTCTTACCAAACCCAAACCAAAATCAGGCCGGATTAAATTCTGTAACAACACGTAGTGATAAAACAACTCAAGACCCACATTATCCGAACCACTCCAAGCCTGATAACCAAGACCCTAGGATAGTTATCCAAGATACCACTGTCCCAGATCAAGAACCTGAACCTATCCTAGAAGAACCAACCAAGGTCCCATTTCCCGAAGCCTTAACCAAAGGAGAGAGACTAACCAAACCCGTGGCCCTTGAGGAGGATTTGGTCAAGCTCTTTGAGCAGGTCCACATAAACATCCCCTTGATGGATGCAATCCGCCACGTACCGGCTTACACACGATTCTTAAAGAATGTGTGTACACCCCAGCATAAGCCGCGAAGCAAGAGTGGGAGTCCAATTGTTCTGTCAGAGCAAGCCAGCTCTGTAATCCTAAGCAGACTCCCACCCAAGGCTAAAGATCCTGGTACTCCCCTGATTTCCTGCAAGATAGGTGATACACAATTTGATAGAGCATTGCTAGACTTGGGTGCTTCCATAAATCTGATACCCACATCCTTACTTAACCATCTAAAGAATCTGAGCTGAAACCAACTGAGGTGACATTACAATTAGTAGATCGATCTATAAAGTCACCAAAAGGGATTCTCGAGGATGTTATTGTGAGAGTGCGGGGTTTCTACTTTCCTGTAGACTTTATAGTCTTAGATATGGACGCACCTGAGAACCCTAGGGATATACCAATCATTTTAGGGAGACCTTTCTTGGCTATTGCTAGAGCCAACATTAGCTGTGAGGAGGGCCAAATAGAGCTCAAATTTGGGAATCAAACCCTGAAAATTGATATATTTAAGGCCCAACAAGGAATCGATTGCGATGTCATCAAACAGATTTGTAACATTAGGGCTTTGCTTGATGAAACACACTTCCAGAATGACCTGATTATACCTCATCAACCACAGAAAGATCTTGACTCGCAAACTGAGTCGAATCCAGATATGAACAACCCAGTAACTCCTACCCTTGAACCTTACGTCTATACTGAACCACCCGCTGCTGCTGATAACCCCATCCTTGAACTGAAGCCCCTTCATGCTCACTTGAAATACATCTTTTTGGGTTCTAATCAGACCCTTCCTGCGATTATCAATTCCAACCTCAATCCTGAACAGGAATCCCGTCTGATTGCTGTCCTCCAACAACATCGTAGAGCCATCGGGTGGACTCTCGATGATTTGACTGGAATAAGTCCCTCTTATTGTACTCATCATATCTATTCAGAAGAAGGCGTACAACCTTCTCGTGAAATGCAGAGACGCTTGAACCCCAATTTGCAGGTCGTGAAAAAGGAGATCATCAAGTGGTTAGATGCCGGGATCATCTACCCGATCTCCGATAGTCGTTGGGTGAGCCCAATTCAGGTCGTGCCCAAGAAGGCAGGACTCACCACTATAACGACTGAGACCGGAGAAATCATTCCTACCCGATTAGCCAACGCGTGGAGAGTCTGTATAGATTACCGTCGACTCAATTCCTCCACGAAGAAGGATCATTTCCCACTGCTTTTCATTGATCAGATTCTCGAGAAACTAGCGGGAAATAGGTTCTTTTGCTTTCTTAATGGGTACTCCGGGTATAACCAGGTGGCAATCCATCCTGAGGACCAAGAAAAGACCACGTTCACCTGCCGCTTCGGAACATACACTTTCCGAAGGATGCCTTTCGGTCTTTGCAATGTACCCGCTACTTTTCAGCGGTACATGCTTGCCATATTCTCAGATATGGTAGGTGATTATCTGGATGTCTTCATGCATGACTTTTCAGTTTTTGGAGAATCATTCGACGATTGCCTCCAACACTTGGTCTAAATACTCAGGCGGTGCATCGAGGTGAATTTGGTTCTTTCCTGGGAAAAGAGCCATTTCATGGTGCCTGAGGGAATTGTCCTGGGACACTTAATTTCGGAAAAAGGCATCCAAATGGATCGAGCTAAGGTTGATCTGATCTCTCGCCTTCCTATGCCTAGCTTGATTAAGGACATCCGATCTTTTTTGGGACACGTCGGTTTTTACCGTCGATTTATCCCTGATTTTTCAAAAATCGCGCGCCCCCTGACCACTCTTCTCTCCAAGGATGTACCTTTCGAAATTTCCAAGGAATGCACTCAAGCATTTGAGATCTTACGTGACCAAGTTACCCAAGCCCCGATCCTACAGTCCCCTGATTGGTCTCAACCCTTTGAGATCATGTGCGATGCATCTGACTTCGCTGTAGGAGCGGTTTTGGGGCAGAAAATTGACGGGAAACCTGTGGTCATTTACTATGCCAGCAAAACACTGGATAAGGCTTAGCGTAACTATACAGTTACTGAGAAAGAGCTGCTAGCTGTAGTATTTGCCCTAAAAAAATTTAGATCATACCTTCTGGGTTCCCGTGTCATCATATACTCGGATCACACAGCTGTGAGGCATCTCCTTGCAAAGAAGGACGCGAAACCTCGATTAATCCGATGGATCTTGCTGTTGCAAGAATTTGACCTTGAGATTCGCGACAAAGCGGGAAAGCAAAATGTGGTAGCTGATCACTTGTCCCGTCTTCCTTCTGAAATAATTGACCCTTCCGGACCCATCACAAAGCATTTTCCCGATGAGCACCTGCTGACTATTGGTACTAACCTTCCATGGTTTGCTAATATAGTAAATTACTTGGCATCTCATCAGATCCCGTCTGATTGGCCGAAGGCCAAAAAAGATAAATTGCGCTCTGATGCCAAGTATTACTTTTGGGAAGACCCGTACCTCTTCCGCATAGGTGCTGATCAAATCATCCGGAGATGTGTCCCGGAAGAGGAATTCAACAATATCCTCTCTTTCTGCCATGACCAGGCATGCGGTGGCCATTTCTCTGGGCATAAAACCGCATCAAAAGTCCTCCAGTGTGGCTTTTACTGGCCCACGCTGTTCAAAGACGCATGCAGTCGTTGCCAGACTTTGGGTAACATGAGCCGTCGCGACATGATGCCTTTGCAACCGATTCTGGTATGCAAAATTTTTTATGTTTGGGGGATTGATTTTATGGGCCCCTTTCCTGTGTCGGATGGTTTCGAATACATTCTGCTGGCTGTGGACTACGTGTCCAAATGGATCGAAGCCATACCGACCCGAACCTGTGATCACAAAATTGTTCTCAAATTCATTCATCAAAACCTTTTCTCAAGGTTCGGGATTCCTCGTGCTATAATCTCTGATGGGGAGACTCATTTCACAAACGTTCAGTTTAGGTCACTGATGACCAAATACGGGGTGTCTCACCGAATCTCTACTCCTTACCACCCCAAACTAATGGTCTAGCTTAGCTGTCAAATCGGGAGATCAAGAAAATCCTGCAAGTCACTGTTCGGCCTGACAGGAAGGACTGGTCGTCCCGACTTCCGGAAGCATTGTGGGCCTATAGGACCGCCCACAAAACCCAATTAGGCATGTCTCCCTTTAGACTGGTGTACGGGAAGGCGTGTCACCTTCCCGTAGAACTGGAGCATAAAGCCTATTGGGCAGTACGGAACTGTAATCTAGATTTTTCGAAGGTCGGAACCCACAGAAAACTTCAAATCAGCGAGATCGATGAATTACGCCTAGACGCGTATGAGAACTCGCGAATCTACAAGGAGCGGGTTAAAACCTTCCATGACAAGCATATCTCGAGAAAAATCTTTCATCCTGGTCAGAAGGTCCTACTCTTTGATGCCCGACTCAAACTTTTCCCGGGAAAGCTGTGATCCAAGTGGGTCGGACCATATTTAGTCCGACAGGTTTTTGGAAATGGAGCTATCGAAATCAGTCCGCTCAGCCACGATTCCGAACCTTTCATCGTGAACGGTCAGAGACTCAAGCCATTCATTGATGTAACTTCTACTGATTTGGTTGAATCATCTTATATCCTCCATTCCCCTTAAGCTTATTGCGCCCAGCCGATGGCGTAAAACTCAGCTCTTAACGGGAGGCAACCCGTCATTTTCCTAAATATCCAAAACCCTTTTTCACACTTTTGTGCACTTAACGTTCACCCTTATAGACAGCCGACCCCACCTCCGATGCTTGCATCTGGGATTAGAAATCGTCCACAAAATTCGTCCCAACCCATTCACTCATCCAAACTTCTGTCTTAAGGAATGAACTAAATAAAAAACCCCCTAAGTCACAATGAGGACATTGCAAACCTTAGGCATGGGGGGTATAAAAGTGCAAAACTTGTAAGAAAAGGTTTTAAACAAAAAAATTCACATAAGGCAAAAACACCATAAAAATTAAAAAAAATCAAAAAAAATAATAAGAGGAGAAAGGAAATTTTGTGGGAGAAGGAAAAGAAACAAAATGAAAAAGGAGCACAAAAATGTGAGAAAAGAGTAATAGTCATTAGTAAGAAACTAAGGAATTAACCTAAGTTCTAGACCTCATTCAAGAAAAGAACTAAAAAGTGCACAATGGAATTAGTAAGAACGCAAACCTTAGGCATTCTTGGATAGACTCTTAGTACCAATTAAGATTTGAACACTCCTCAAGAGGTTGAGGAAAATGAAAAGCTGAAATATTAGGTCTAAGGCTTAGGGAGTATTTGACCTCATTAACTAACTTTTGTTCTACGTGACTCAGTAACCTAAGCACCCTAACCTCACACACAGCCTGGTTCAGTAAGCATAAAAATCAAAATCACGCAGAAGCGTCACAAAATTCTGAAAAGTACACCTAGAGTAGGAGCGGCCGATCAACACAAGTTGATTTAGACGAGTTCCCAACGCGGAGAGGTGGGAAATCCCCTTGAAGATGCGTAACAAAATATCATCTCCTCGGTGCTTGTCTCTTAGGATATTTACATATCCTACTGGGGGCATGTAAGTACTCTGCTGGTTCAGATTCCATGGATGACATTATCACGAAGTGTCAATTGCCAGGGTCTAGATTCGGCCACGGAACACCATGGATGGGATTATCTCGAAATCTCAATAGCAAGGGTTCCGGGGGTTGCCATGGGCAGTACTATCTCGAAGTATCGATTGCCAGGAAGCCTTGAGGATTGATGATGGGAGCAAGGAATCTGATACAGACCGTGTTGAAAAGCCAATCCTAAGCTAGAATTAAAAAGAAAAAGAGAGAACTCTCCAAACAAAAAAATTTTCTCTCTTACAAAACGCACTGCGAACTGAACCAGAGCTAAAATCATATCAAGCACGGGTGCTTTAACCACAAAGTCCAATAGACCTTAGGTTAGTTCTTGTAGGCCTTAAAAACCTTTGCTAAGTAATGAGGCTGAGGCTAGACAGATCTGGATCTTGATTGGTACTAAAGTACCTTTTAGGCCTATGGTCAGCATTCTAACCTAATCTAAGTTCAAATGAAAAAGCACTTATCTGAAGCTATTAAGAACTTCATGGTCTAGAACAAGGGTTGAAACCTTAAGTTTTTGCTAAAGGACTAGCAAAAGCTAGGCATGGGGGTATGATGAGAACCTCATCATGAGCCATAACTAGCTCATTTTGACCTAATACAGAGAATAAAAGCTCCTACATAACTCAAAGAAAGGCTTAACTCAGAAAATTCTGAGTTTAAGAAGAAAATAAGTCATTAGGGGTAAAAATGCAATTTTACCAACACAATCTGCAAACAGGGTAACTCAGGATTCAAACATAGGTCAAACAAACCAAATAAGAAGGAAAGTGGGATGATCTAATCCAATAAGGGCTACAGCAACTCCAAGGAATTAAATGACAATCTGTAACCCTAAAACAAACCCACTTCAATTCACGAGGTTCGAGGCAAAGTAAAAATCGACTAAACCCTCTAAAATTCATAGAAAAATAATCTCTAGGGTTTAGAACCTTCAATTTGACCTTGGGAACTGATAACAGCGGCTGTATGACTAGGGTTTGTTGTTTGTTATGACGTAGTATATACAGTCATTGCCACTATTACAATTTTTACTCGGAAATAAAAGAGTTCCCGAGGTCGAACTCAGGGAGCAAACTGTATTCTAGAAGTACAATATTTCTTTATTACAAAAGTGAAAGAGAGAGTGTGAGAGAGATATTTGTCTTGTTGGCTTTTTCTTCTTCTCTTCTTTCTCTCGTCTTTGTCCTCTTCTTTTTCTTCTGTTCCTCTCTTCTCTTCAGTTCCTCAGTCTTCTTTCTTCTTCTTCGTTCTCTTCTGTTCTTTTGTTCTTTTTTCTTTCATTTGCTCCCAAGCTTTTCTTCTTTCTCTTCGTATTCTGCTTCTCTCTTCTTTCTCCTTCAGCTCTGTCTTCTTCTTTCTTTCTGTTCTGCGGTGCCTGCTCTTCTTTCCTTCTTTTTCTTCTCTGCAGAGCGTCGTCTGATTTTTCAATCAGACGACTTAAGTAGCCTCTGCTACAGTGCGTCCTCCTTTCTTCTTTCTTTCTTCTTCTCACAGTCCTTCTGCTTTGCTTCAAGCAGCCACGGCGTTGGCTGCTTCCTTCTGCTCTCTTCTTCTTCTCTACCTCGGCCTGCACAGAGAGCAAAACCTACCCCTTTCCCTCTACCCGCACGTCTCTCCCTCTCCGAGAAACACTCACAGGACGCTCTCCCAGAGCCGCGGATAATCGGGTCGGGCTTCGTACCCGTGACCAGGCGTACCGGCGTGAATGGTACGCGAGGAGTGCACAGGTGGGGTGTCGGGTCGGATCCGCCGGATCCGCGTGGTGAGCTCGCGGACCGGGCAGGTGAGTGGGCGCGGGACCTCACCCCGGTGCTTTCAGAGGCGAACAGTCTATTTCACAAAAATAATATAAACCACTCCAGCCGCTTGTAACTTTACGATGTGGGACTAAAGTCCCGCCTTCTCTCGCGCGCGCCTACAGAGGATTCTTCTTCGATTGCCAAGGCTGCGGACGTCGTTGCGCTCCTTGCTGGACCAGATGACTTCGCACTGCTCGCCCGAGTCCGCTGCACCTGAAGCCTGGATGTCCTAAAGCCTGGAGCTACTCCGCGTCACCGTCAATGGCGGCAGGGGCTAGGAAAACTGTCAGACATGAACATGGCCTCTCGGCCTAATCAGATCAATGGGGGACCTTCGTCGTGGCACGGCGAAGGTGGTGCAGGGTGTGGCAGGTCGTGGGACGGCGTCTGGTGGCGGGGCTAAGTCGAACAACGACCGAAAAAATGGGTCTGTTCGGTGGAGTGTGGTGGGGGTGTGGAGCGGTAATGAGTGGGCGGAGGTTGTTCAGCGTGATGAGGTGAAGGTTCTGTGAGGGTCGGCGAGATATGTGGGGCTGTGGAGCGATGGGGGCGTCTCGCCGGA
Organism: Thalassia testudinum; assembly: GCA_037157565.1. Lineage (NCBI taxonomy): Eukaryota > Viridiplantae > Streptophyta > Magnoliopsida > Alismatales > Hydrocharitaceae > Thalassia > Thalassia testudinum. Next base: position 45,940,486 of record JAZHRO010000030.1, read on the forward strand.
GGGTAGCCGGAGACGAAGGGGGTGACGGTGGACAGGAGTGGTCGAGGGCTTAATTGAATGTAAAATAGTGAGGAAAAGAAAGAGGGGAAGGAGGGGAGAAGTTCTGACCTAGTTGTAGAGACGAAGGGGCCGGAGCAGGGCGGCAGTCGTATTGACTGTTGCCGGAGAAGAAGATGCCTAGAGGGAGAGGGCGGCTGAGAGGAGAGAGCGGGAGAGCGCGCGCTGGGTACGGCGTGACGTGGGAAGAGCAGGCGAAGGCAGCTCTGCTGCTGGTATTGCGGCAGAGCGACGAGGAGGAGGAACCGCCAGAGCTGGAGGGCTTCTGCCGGAGTGGGAAGAGAGGAAGGAGGGGGGTGTTTCTCCATCAGAACCGAGCTGCTGAGTTCGGCAGACGGGGGTGGCGTTTATAGAGGTGAAATCAGAGAGGAGGGCGGAAGGAGGCGACGTGCCTCCCTCGCCGGAGGACGCTGGAGATGGAGACCCATACCTTCCGTGCGTTCACACGGGAGGTGTGGGTTGCTGCAACGATCGTGGAGGTGTCCCTGCGACAGCAGACGTCGCAGGGAACACCCCGTTCAACTGGCAGAGGGCCTCCCTCACCCTGCGCAGCGCCATGCCTCGCGCGAAGTCGCCGGAGCATGGCGCTGCTCAGAGATTTGCAGGGAGGACCTAAATGCAAAGAACGATGAAGACTTAGGGGCCAAAATGCGAGTGTTTCAAAAGTTGAGGGTCAAAAAGTAATGGATGAGGACCAAAATGAAAAGTCGATCAAAAAGGTCTCTTCTTACGCTCAAGTTTTTATGCATGACTAAATGTGACCTAAGGATTCTAATGGTGAAATTTATTTCTAGATCAAACCTTGTTTGACCAGTCAATTTACATAAAAATCCAAATTAAATCATTAATTGGGCATGGTTCTCAATGTAGGTCAAAATGGGTTCCCAAGGCCAAATTGAAGGTTCTAAACCCTAAAGATTATTTTTCTATGAATTTTAGAGGATTTAATCGATTTTTACTTTACCTCGAACCTCGTGAATTGAAGTGGATTTGTTTTAGGGTTACAGATTGTCATTTAATTTCTTGGAGTTGCTGTAGCCCTTATTGGATCAGATCATCCCACTTTCCTTCTTATTAGGTTAGTTTGACCTTTGTTTGGACCCTGAGTTACCATGTTTGCAGATTGTGTTGGTGAAATTACATTTTTACCCCTTATGACTTATTTTCTTCTTAAACTCAGAATTCTCCGAGTTAAGCCTTTCTTTGAGTTATGTAGGAACTTTTATTCTCTGTATTTAGGTCAATATGAGCTAGTTATGGCTCATGATGAGGTTCTCATCAGGAACCTATGTTGACCTACATTGAGAACCATGCCCAATTAATGATTTAATTTGGGTTTTTACGTAAATTGGCTGGTCAAACAAGGTCTTACCTAGAAATAAAATTCACCATTAGAATCCTTAGGTCCCATTTAGTCATGCATAAAAACTTGAGCCTAAGAGGAGACTTTCTTGACCGACTTTGCATTTTGGTCCTCATCTATTACTTTTTGACCCTAAACTTTTGAAATCCTCGCATTTTGACCCCTAAGTCTTCATCGTTCTTTGCATTTAGGTCCTCCCTGCAAATCTCTGAAAAGCGCCATGCTCCGACGACTTCGCACGAAGCATGGCGCCGCGCAGAGTGAGGGAGGCCCTCTGCCAATTGAACGGGGTGTTCCCTGCGACGTCTGCTGTCGCAGGGACACCTCCACGATCTCTGCTGCAGCCCACACCTTCCGTGCGAACGCGCAGAAGGTATGGGTTGCTGCTCCGGCCATCCTCCGGCGAGGGAGGCACGTCGCCTCTCTCCGCCCACAGCTCTGCTTTCACTTCTATAAAAGCCGCCTCCGCCTGCAGAAGAGGGGAGCTCGGTCTTGACGGAGAAACACCCTCTTTTTCCCTCTCTTCCCACTCCGGCAGAAGCCCACCAGCTCCGGCGGTTCTTCCTCCTCGTCGCTCTGCCGCAATACTAGCAGCAGAGCCACCTTCGCCCGCTCTTCCCGCGTCGCGCCGTACCCAGCGCGTGCCTTCCCGCTCTCTCCTCGCCGCCGCCCTCTCCCTCTGGGCATCTTCTTCTCCGGCGACAGTCGATACGACTGCCGCCCTGCTCCAGCCCCTTCGTCTCTACAACTAGGTCAGAACTTCTCCCCTCCTTCCCCTCTTTCTTTTCCTCACTATTTTACATTCAATTAAGCCCTCGACCACTCCTGTCCACCGTCACCCCCTTCGTCTCCGGCTACCCTCCGACGAGACGCCCCCATCGCTCCACAGCCCCACACGCCTCGCCGACCCTCACAGAACCTCCGCCTCGTCACGCTGAACAACCTCCGCCCACCCATTACCGCTCCACACCCCCACCACACTCCACCGAACAGACCCATTTTTCCGATCGTTGTCCGACCTAGCCCCGCCGCCAGACGCCGTCCCACGACCTACCACACCCCGCACCACCTTCGCTGTGCCACGGCGAAGGTCCCCCGCTAATCTGATTAGGCCAAGAGGCCATTTTCGTGTTTGGCAGGTTCGACGCCCGGCCGCCATTGACGTCGCATTGAAGCAGCTCCACGCGCACTCCAGGCTTCAGAACCCCAGGGCTCCAGGTGCTGCGAAGTCGGGAGGGTAGTGCGAAGGCAGCTAACCCAGCAATCGATGCGGATAGAGCCTGCAGCTGAGGAAGAGAAGCTGCGGTCTGCTGCGGGCGCGCGCGAGAAGGACGCAGAGGATAGTCCCACATCGTGGGATTTCGAAGCGCTGCACCACGATAAATTGATTTTGTGCTTTTACCTGGTTGCCTCCGAAAGCACACGGGGTGAGGGAGGCCCTCTGCCAGTTGAACGGGGTGTTCCCTGCGACGTCTGCTGTCGCAGGGACACCTCCACGATCTCTGCTGCAGCCCACACCTTCCGTGCGAACGCGCAGAAGGTATGGGTTGCTGCTCCGGCCATCCTCCGGCGAGGGAGGCACGTCGCCTCTCTCCGCCCACAGCTCTGCTTTCACTTCTATAAAAGCCGCCTCCGCCTGCAGAAGAGGGGAGCTCGGTCCTGACGGAGAAACACCCTCTTTTTCCCTCTCTTCCCACTCCGGCAGAAGCCCACCAGCTCCGGCGGTTCTTCCTCCTCCTCGTCGCTCTGCCGCAATACTAGCAGCAGAGCCACCTTCGCCCGCTCTTCCCGCGTCGCGCCGTACCCAGCGCGTGCCTTCCCGCTCTCTCCTCGCCGCCGCCCTCTCCCTCTGGGCATCTTCTTCTCCGGCGACAGTCGATACGACTGCCACCCTGCTCCAGCCCCTTCGTCTCTACAACTAGGTCAGAACTTCTCCCCTCCTTCCCCTCTTTCTTTTCCTCACTATTTTACATTCAATTAAGCCCTCGACCACTCCTGTCCACCGTCACCCCCTTCGTCTCCGGCTACCCTCCGACGAGACGCCCCCATCGCTCCACAGCCCCACACGCCTCGCCGACCCTCACAGAACCTCCGCCTCGTCACGCTGAACAACCTCCGCCCACCCATTACCGCTCCACACCCCCACCACACTCCACCGAACAGACCCATTTTTCCGATCGTTGTCCGACCTAGCCCCGCCGCCAGACGCCGTCCTACGACCTGCCACACCCCGCACCACCTTCGCTGTGCCACGGCGAAGGTCCCCCGCTAATCTGATTAGGCCAAGAGGCCCTTTTCGTGTTTGGCAGGTTCGACGCCCGGCCGCCATTGACGTCGCATTGAAGCAGCTCCACGCGCACTCCAGGCTTCAGAACCCCAGGGCTCCAGGTGCTGCGAAGTCGGGAGGGTAGTACGAAGGCAGCTAACCCAGCAATCGACGCGGATAGAGCCTGCAGCTGAGGAAGCGAAGCTGCGGTCTGCTGCGGGCGCGCGCGAGAAGGACGCAGAGGATAGTCCCACATCGTGGGATTTCGAAGCGCTACACCACGATAAATTGATTTTGTGCTTTTACCTGGTTGCCTCCGAAAGCACACAGGGTGAGGTCCCGCGCCCACTCACCTGCTCGGTCCGCGAGCTCACCACGCGGATCCGGCGGACTCGACCCGACACCACCTGCGCACTCCTTACGTACCATTCACGCCGGTACGCCTGGTCACGGGTACAAAGCCCGACCCGATTATCCGCGGCTCTGGGAGAGCGTCCTGTGAGTGTTTCTCAGAGAGGGAGAGACATGCGGGTAGAGGGAAAGGGGTAGGTTTTGCTCTCTGTGCAGGGACAGGGTGCGCGAGGAGGAGAAGAAGCAGGAAGAAGAAGTAGACCGCAAGAAGAAAAAGAAGGAAGAAGCAGCCAAAGCTTTGGCTGCTCGAAGCAAAGAAGAAGAAGAAGAAGGCCGATGAAGAAGACTGAAGGAAGGAGGAGCACCAAGGAAGCACTGTAGCGGATGCTACTTAAGTCGTCTGATTAAGAAATCAGACGACGCTCTGAAAGCAAAGAGAAGAAGATAAAGAAGGAAGAAGACCGCAGCAAGGAAGACAGAAAAAAAGAGAAGAAGAAGAAGCTCTGAAGAACAAAAGAAAAGAAGAAGCTCTGAAGAAGGAAGAAAAGAGAAGATAAAGAAGAAGACGAGAAGCTGAAGGCCCACCAGAAGATCAAGGAAGAAGATCCGAGAAAGAAGAGAAGAAAAAGATAAGCAAAGAGAGAAAGAAGAGAAGAAGAAAAAGCCAAGAGACCAATCTACCTCTCTCTCTCTCTTATTTTTTGTAATAGAAACATTGTACTTCTAGAATTATAGTTTGCTCCCTAAGTTCGACCTCGGGAACTCTTTTATTTCCGAGTAAAAATTGTAATAGTGGTAATGACTATCTGTACTACAACGCCATAACAAACAACAAACCCTAGTCATACCACCGCTGTTTTTCATGCACCAAGAAGAAGTAGATGATTGTCCCATTGCTTTTCGAAAGTCCAGCAGGTCCTATACTTTGCATTCAATCTTTAACTACACAAATCACTTAAGTTGTGATCTGCAGCAATTTGCCGATGTGCTCACTAACATTGTACTACCACGAGATTACATGAGGCATCTCAGGATCCTCACTGGAGGACAACAATGGATGAGGAGATGAGTGCCTTAACTTGATGTGGCACATGGGAGCTAATACCTTGTCCACCAGGTTCAGTTAATTGTAAATGGGTCACACTATCAAGTATCAAGCAAATGGTATAATGTATAGATTCAAGGCACACCTTGTCACCAAGGGCTTCACTACCTTGAGACATTTTCTATGGTAGCACGGGTCACCTCTATACACATTATCTTATCTATTGCAATAAAGAACCAGTGGTTGTTATATAAATTAGACATGAAAAAGGCCTTCTTATATGGGTATCTTACAGAAGAGGTGTATATGCGTCAGCTCCCAGGTTACGAGATTGAGGGGTAGTGTGTTTCCAAGTTGAAGAAGGCCATTTATGGCCATAAACAAAGCCCCAAAGCCTGGTTTAAGAGGCTCAACTCAAAGGTACAACAGATAGGGTTCAACCAGTCCTCCTCAGATCATTTGATCTTTATAAAAAAAGATGCACAAAGGATTGTTGTTCTAGGAGTTTATGTGGACGATATGATTTTGACTGGTGATTATAAGGAGGGTGCAAGACAAACCAAGGGGTTCTTATACAAGACCTTTGTTACAAAGGATCTTGGACACTTGAGATATTTCCTATGAATTGAAGTAATGCAATAGAACAGTGGCTTATCATTATCCCATCGAAAGTATACTCTACATCGGCTTCCTTGTGTATTTGCCATTGTATGACCTAATCCTAGAAAGTTCTCCATTGCCACCTATGCCAAAGCAACTCTGAAGCAATAAGAAATGCCACTTCTCATTACATGAAAACAAAAATCACTGGTTACACCAACTAAAGATCTACAATAATCGTTAGTCATTTTATGAGCGATAATAGCCTAAGCCTAGATATACCTGCATTTTTGCACGTAGCATAAGATCCATAATTCAATTTCAAGAGACAAGAAATAGAAACAGAAAATGAAGATGAAAAGAAAGAACGAGGCCATGTCTATATTCATGGAGAAATTAACAAGATAAAAAGCTTGTGGGAAATGAAGAGACTACCGTCTGATAACCAGCCCCAGCTTCCAGGCTTAACAGAGAGCATAGAAGTAAGCAATGCAGAAGCAGTAGCACTATGCAAAGGAACCAATGACTGGGTACACCCCAACTCCACAGGAACCCTATTCAATGCATTGTAGTTTTAAGATCACAACAGTGATTTCCTTCGAAGGATAAAGCAATTTATCAGCCAGAATGAAACAAGCTTATGATGGCAAACTAGAGAAACAAAAGCTTCAGATTTTTACCTAGGACATCATTTACAAGTAAAAATCAATCAGTTCGGAACTACTAAGGCTATCCATTTTAATAAAGTGGAACCAGCAGAAAAATTAACATGACAGAGAGCAATGATGATGGGAAAAAGAAAACTAACTCTTTTAAATGAATTGCTTTTACTCCCTTGTGACCCTTGCTAACACTTAGTTTAAAAAATGTAAGTGCAAGGTCTAGAATTTCGATTTTGACCAAGATTGGCCAGAATTCCAAGCAAACAGTGTGATTTTTGGAAGTTAGCAAGAGTAATGATCTTTTTCTTTTTTGAGAAGGATAACAAGAGTAATGATGATATCTTTGATATTGAATAAACAATGCTGTATAAGTAAATAATTAACACTTGGGAGGTTTTTTTGAAAGGTAAATATTTAGGAATTTATAAACATATTATGAAAAGAATGAAGATTTTCACACACTTTTAGCAAATGTTTTGTAATTCTTTCTATCAAATATGATAACTTGGTGATCTTATAATGCCTCTTTTCCTTTGAGGGGAACAAAGTGTGATGCTTCTGTTTGATAAGGTGTCTTACACAGTTACACGCATGAATCAACTACATCGTAAAACTTCAGCATATTCGACCAAAATGTGAATGGATCCAAATTTTCAAGAGTTCAACTTTTTGCTCCAATATCTTGATAGAGTAGGATGGAAAGTACATATTCCATTGAGAACATGATGATTCCCCATAGTCTGGAAGTTTAGGATCTAGTGAAGTATGACTTCATGGAAAAGAGGCAAAAGTTTGCAAGTTGAATCACAAATCAAGCTTTCCCTTTTGAGAGTGAGACCCTCACAACACGCGTACTTCTGCTGTACATTGAAATCAAGATCTTCCCCGTAAGCATGCTCCATCGTTGAAGTGAAACATAATGTTTAAGAAAGAAACTTCATCATCTCAATGTTATGCCCGTTCCTTTTCAGAGTGGGATTTTTACATGTGTGTCCTGTCCAATTGTTTGGATAACAAGGGTATCTTTGGCCTCTTACAATTTACACAAATAGGCTATAAACATGCCTTATTTACATCATATAGCCCTTCATAAGATATTCTGTCAAAGTTGTTGGAATGAGACTAAAAAGTTTAAGGGATTTTCTGCATTAAAAGTCCCATGAAATTTATTTTCTCAGTCCTTCATCATCTGCGTTCATTTCCACCATCCTCCCCCACCTTCTCTAGCAATAACTTCTTTATTCCAACAGTGCATCAATGTCTATAAGCAAGCCTAACATCTTGTAGCTTCAAGCAGAATCAGTCAAGGGTCCTTGACATGTGGAAATCAGAGGCATAGGAACTTGAATACAAAAATCCCTTATTTTTAGGCCTAATCCATCAACTTCAACAGGATATCTAAACAAAATAGTATAAGCTGGATGGGTTTCTTAAGGCTATCTATGTAAGTAGTAATGACTCAAAAGTATCCAAGGGTACCCATGTATATTTGATATGAATAAATAACTTTTTTTTGAAAGAATAAATAACTTATAATTATCCAAAGTCCAAACAGTAACCAACCACTATTTAGTGAGACCTCTCTATAACATATACATTTATGTTTTTCCTTCATTTCCTTGGTTTCTCAGAATTCCCCCCACATGCCCATAATATGCATATTTTCCCAAATTCAGAAATAGGCAAAAGCTGTCATGGTTCAAAAAAAGTGCAGGATTTCAAAGAATCAATAAATTTTCTTCCTTATTTCTGAGAGGGAGACGCAAAACATGTACCAGATTACATTGCCTTATCAAATGCTTTTCACTTTGCTGTTGCAGAGGTTCACATGTATGGATTAAGAAAGGTTTAGGAGGTGATGATACATCTAATTCTGATGACTTCTTCAAGTATCAGTCTCCCAATTTAGAGTTTCCATGGCTATAAAATTAGTTGGCTTTGGAGAGACATCAGACAAAAAGGCCTTTCCCCAAAATTCCAAAAGATATAATTCTTTAATTGAACTTTTTGACCATGCCTTAGGAAGTAACTCGAGTGAGTATTTCCATCAACATCGATTGATTATATGAAGAGGTGTGAAATGACCACCTCTTTTGTTATTCTCCTTGATGAGATAAACAATCAACCCAAAAACCAGTTGTCCCCCTCTGAAATGGATGTGCTACTAGAAGATGAACACAACCATTATGTGTGATCAGACATGGGTAGCCACTAGCTGCTCTTCTTTTTATTCTTGCCAGTTGTTCTTTTTTTTTTTTTCTTGAAAGGAAAAAAGGGGTTAGTAAGGGATGTTAACACCCCTCGCCCTCCCCATAAAGAGGGCTAAATGCTCCTAGTATTACAAAGGGAGGAATGCATATAGTTTACAGTTTCCACAGAAGTTCTTTCCCTTCCAAAGATGACTCCACTACGTTCCACCCAAATACACTAGAGTTGGGTAGCAGCCCTCTTAAGTGACCCCTCATCAACAAGGAGCAAGTGAATGTTGAACCAGAAGGCGAACTCCGTGGTATGTTGGATTGGCTCATCTCATGGAAGACCAACACTCCTGCCATGTATATTCTTCCTTGCCGAATTGGTAAGGCTGATTAGATGGGACTCCTCATAGGGATTACAAGAAGCTGACAAGCAGTGAATTTGCTTCCCGGCTTGTAATATAATGACAAATCTTTTTATTTGGCAATGGCTCTTCACTCCCAGCTTATAGAAATTTAGGTGGGCTTTTGATCTAAGGAGAAGGTTTTGGTGCTAAATCCATAAATCTTTGCCCATTTGAGATGGCACACAAAAGGAAATTTATTTTCCAATGCCAAGCAAAGAAGTTACTCCAATGTACCTGGGCATGTCATTGCACAATAAAGCTTTGAGAAGTGATATGGGACATCAGTGATGGATGAATGGGAAGAAAGGAAATGGGATGCAACTGATCTCCAAAGAGATGGACAACTGGTTCTGCTAAGATCAATATTTTTTCGAAAAGCCAAAAGGTGGTTATCCAAATGATAACCACCCACATTTATTTCATTTCAAAAAACCGATTACATCACATATTACAAGACAGATCCCTAAAACACTACTTGGGAAAAAATGGATGAAACAAAATTTTCAACATAGGATCTCTCCCCCCTAAAAAGCACCCCATTTCTCCCCAGCCAGACACCCCACAACACCATCAAAGCCGTGGCCCTATCCTTTTTTGATCTAAAGGTGATCCCTCCATCGTGGGCGTTTCCTTTGCAGAATGAGGACCAAAAGCTAGCCATGTCCCAATAGTCGATCCAGTCAATCCCCATCCTCTGCCAGACCTACACCACAAACGGATACTAGAAAAAGAGGTGCTGAATGTCTTCGCCCGCCTCCTTCACAAAGAGGACATCTCAAATCATCCATTTGGGCCCACCTCGCTCTCCACCGCTTTGTCATAATCCTCCCCCTCCTCACCAACCAGGTGAAAATCTTTACCTTCAACAGGCACTCCACCATCCAGAGCAGCCTACAATCTCACAAGAAATCGATGTCCAAGCTGCCGAGATGTTTCCCATTCTGCGGAAGACCTTCGCCACAGAGAACTCACCTTCTTCCCAGAAATATGCGTCACCACCCTCCTCCAGCACCCAATCCTCCAGCTCCTACAATAATCGCTGGAAATCCTCGCACCTCTACTTAGATAGGCCCCCCCAAAAGGTTGGGCAACATGCTCCATCCGAACAACTCCCCATCGTGGCCAGCAGGCTCACAACTCCCTCAAAAAGGCGGGGAAACCTATCGCTGAGGGTAGATCTGATCCCCTGCCAGCCATTCTACCAAAACCGAAAGGTGTCCCCTTCCCACAGGACAGGAGAAAAGAAAGCCCACACCTTCATCACCACCGCCACCAAACCTCTGAGGAAGTGAGAGGCCCTGAGAGGGGGGGACTCCAGAGGCCCCCATGAAAGGAAGGGGCTATAGCAGTGTCACATGATGTGTCCAAAGAGCCCCTGTTCCCGTCCCACCAGCCTGGCAATCTACTTTGCAAGGAGGCTCACGTTCACCTTGTCCACATCCATAACCCCCAAGCCCCCTTCCTGCACCGGCCTACAGACCTCCTTCCAGACCACCAGTCTTGCCCCTTCCTACCAACCTCGCATTAGACCAGAAGAAGTCCGTCATCAGCCCCAAGATCTTCTTCTCAATTTAGCGCAATATTCTGAACACTGAAAGGAAGTATGTTGGTATGGATGCCCGAACAGCCTTCACCAAGGCCAACCTCCCTTCTCTAGACAAAAGTCTGGAAGACCAACCCGCTAACCTCCTTTCCATCCCCTCCAGCAGAGGAATCCAATCTTGCATCCTGAGTCGCCGATTTGACAAAGGGGAGTCCCAGACACACCAATAGCTGAGAGCCCACATCTGTTCCCAGCGCACCATCAACTGTCTCTACCTCTTCGGCTAACAGATTCATCGGGACAAAGGTCGATTTTTGATAATTGATCTGCAGCCTTGATGCTTCGCCAAAAAGCTCCAGAATGATTCTCATCCTCCTAGCCTCCAGTCCAGCTCCCTCAACCTCTTTCCACCCAATCATCATAATACCACACAAGATCAAAGGGGAGTTCAACAAGATTTAAGAGAGCTTTGGGGAAGGAAATAGGAATGTGTCAAAGGATCAATGTTTTCTATATTAAATAGGAGAAAGTGTATAAGCTGAACTAGTGCAGAACTCAGGGTATAGAACTTTTGTTATCTTTACATTGAACAAAAAATGCTAGACGGTTATCCTTCTCAGTGACCATTCACGTTACTTTCAAAGAAAGGGCACCTTCACATATGATGCTTTGAGGGCAATGCACAATCCAGCCAAAGGTATGCCTTTTAGTTTCGACTACCTACCTAGTCGTTGGGCATCCATGATTACAAGCCAAGAACTGGTTTTCGTCTTAATTACCTCCACATTTTGGACTCCCACACCTTCTCTAGATCCCAAACACAATTTTCTTTGGGCTTATTTTGGAATCCCACATAAATAACCGGATCCGTTAATCTACAGATTCCACCACCCCACACTCAAAACGAACATTTGTGGTTTCCAGTGGCACAATTTTCAGCTTCAATTCTTCGGTCCAAAATTTAAGCTCTACTCTAAACTCCAAACTCAACTCCCTAAACTCGAGAAAGTTATCTACACTATAGTATACATTCGTCTAAAAAAATTACACCTTTCTCGATCGTTCAAACACTTCCAACTATATACTAAGGAACAGCAACAAAACGCACAACCGAACGAACAAACAAACAATAACCCGACCAAGATTCGATCATTCCGCGAGAAGACACCGTGAAAGGGCGCGTACGACACCGAGGGATCACTTCGAAACACAAATCGTCGTCAAAAACAGAGATTTCACCTGTATATGCGAACGGCTCGGCGGGAGGAGCGAGCGAGAGAAGAAGCCGTTGGGGAAGAAGAAGAATAAGAGAGCGATCGGAAAAGAGACCTCGGGGACGACGCAATGGAACCCACGAGGGCTCTCCGAGCGCAAGCGTTGGCCGCCATTGCCGCCCACTCCGCTGGAAGGAGGCTTGAACGGATTATATCGCCCAGATCAGATTATTTTTAAGAGAGAACGAGTTTAACTCACTTTCCTTTTTTTTTTCTCTCACTCTTCTTTCCTTACATGTAGAAAAAAATAATAATAATAAACTATGAACAAGAAAATTGATTATTACCTCATCTCATTTCTATCAAAATTTTACTTAATCGAATATATGAATAAGTTATTAAGTAGATCTAACTTAATTTTAGTTTAAGTTTATTTACTTATAAGTAAATCTTTTTTTTGCTCAAACTTATCTAATAATACTCAAAATAGAGTTAATTAATGAGCTTTTTAATATATGAGGTATTATCAAGCTAACAATTGAGAAAGAAGTTGGAAATCTTACTTATTTAGTAAAAGGTGCAACAAATCACTGGATGATCTAATGACCTATAAGGTAAACAGATCATCTAATGACTTCTCACCCCATTACACTAGGTTATGTGAATGCTAGGGAATAACAGGCAAATGTAACAAGCTGAGAACGAGAATATGAACATTGGGAATAAATTATCGAATGATCCAATAACGTTGTCGAACAATCGTAAGTTCTCTGACTTCTCACCAACATTATTTAGGCCGACAATAGCCCTTCTCTCTCCCTTCCCTCTATATATATCCCTCTCATTCATTTTTCCCCTCACATATACTCTTCTCTTACTCTCATTTTCTCTAATCTCTCCGATCTTTCTCTAATTGTTCTCTCTAATACTTCAAATCACTTGAATATTGTACAATTGTTATGAAGGGCCTCTTGCAATTTCCATTCTCACTTTTGTTATTACTGTAAGAGGATGCATTTATGACTCACCAACTTCCATGTTATTTTGCCTGCGATTAGTTATAATCATGAGTGTTTTCTTATTCATTATTTCATTTCGTTATTACTTTTTTTTATTTGTTACTATTTTTATAAGTGATGTTGTATAACTATTGTTATAACATTACCTACATATAAGTTTCCTTTATTTATGTTAATTTTTTTTTTATTTTGTTAATTTTTTTGCTTATAATATAATTTATCTTTTATGTAGATTATTTTAGTCATGTTTGTGTAAACAAATTCATGATTATACATCTCATCATAAGATAATATGAATTTTTTACATTTAAAGTAAATCTTTTTTTTTGCCAACAAGACTTAAAATTAGGTGTATGATATTAAGTTTAAAAAATAGCTTATTTGTAAATTAAACCTAGTGGTTGCCTTCTTAGATAACCTATGATTTTATAAATCATGTGAAATATGATTACGTAGATTTTAATAAAATCTTATAAAATAAAATTGTGAAATCATGTATGATTAATTACTTTCTATTAAGTTTGAATGTTTAATAAGTTTTTTTTGCATTCTTGTACTATGTTCTTGACTAATAATAATAATTCAATCTTGAATAATGCATAGTTTGATAAATTAAGTGAAATAATCTAAATAAAATTGTTGTTTGATGATTAGATTATATTATTTGACTTGTTGATCATATATTATCTAAAATATGAATCATCCAAAGGTTAATTTTATTTGTTATTTGTTTGGCCTTCCTTTATTTTAGTTTGAAGCATTTTGAGACAATCCTCAAAAGTGATGCACACCTTAATTAGCAAAGAGTAAGAGGAGGGCTCATATGTTATCTCTCACACAGAGTCCTTTGAAGGTTAGACATGGGAGGAAGTTGGAGAGAGATTAAGATTAAATGCACAAATACTTACATTCTTAGTTTAGGGCCCACTTAGGCAAGTGATTAGAAGACTAACATCCACAAATTGGCATCTATTAGGGAGTGTTAGTAAGTTGTAGTCCCAACATGGTGCCTTTTAAGTTTTCCTATGCACCTCAACATCAGCTATCGAGGGGATGCTTGTTACAACCCAAACCCAGCTCCACGTGGAACCTGGGGTCGAAGCACCTTGACTAACCTAAGACACAGTTGTCTAACGAGAAATATCATCACAAAGGAAAGCAATCCACACATGTAACATAGCTAGAACTTTCAAATAAATGATAAGAAGCTATAAGTAAAACCGTAAACAGTACCACAAGAAAAAGAAAGATCCTTAACATAGCCATCACAACTATAAACGGAAAACGGAAATAGAACTAATGGTTGTAGTCCAGGGCACTCACGGCAACAGTAGGAAAAATCCAACTACAGTAGAAACGGAAAATGGACTGAGACTTGGCTCGACTAGGCCAACACCATTTGCAGCCGATAGTACCGGTTGCTCACCTCCCTGACCTAAACATAAGGGATAGTCGTCAGCAAAAGCTAAGTAGAGTGGCAAGTGCAAAAATTAACTAATGCAATTGAATTTAAAAACAGTAAACATTTCAGGCAATTGTAAATGTTTCACACAATTTCATATTTTGTTTCCATTTCTAGGTACTAGTTGTTTAGTGTTTCGAAAATTCTAACAAAGGGTCTCGTTATCTCTTGGTTCACATGTTCCCTAATGGAACAATCTTACTGCAGTTTTCCCCGTGATGCAGGACGTACACATGGTACTCTCATGGTCGAGAGAACACCTCGTGTTTGTCCTACACCTGGTCTACCACCCCAAGATTATGGTCGTGACGTAGCAGCGACTACGGTACACTCGATAAATGCACAAGAAACTATCTCGCACTGGCACGTGGTCAGTCCTTTCCGCTAACAGTTATGTTCGAAGTCGTACAACACATAACAAAACAGGGGTCGCGTTCCTAACCAGTCTGCGTATCCTTACCCGAATATCCCGATTGGCCACGTGGGCCTAACAGGAGTCGGTGTAGGGAGGCCATTCCTACCCTTGGTCCCAACTCGAGGAAAGGCTAGCTCTCTCCCTACACAAGGGGTGAATAGCTCTCATCGGTACGTACGTACACAAGGGCCAGCTCGCCCCCAAACTAGAGTCCAAACAACAATCGTGCCTCACCGTAGGTGAGTTATTCCATCATTATCTAAGTTTCATATCATAGCAGGTAAATTATTCTTCTAGTACACCTTAGTGTTCAAGTACATCTTAACTATTATTGCTACCAAGCTCATTCAATGGTAGTTCCGTCCATTAAAGAGAAACAAGCATCATTCACGTTTATATTATATCAAACAAGTTCCATGTATTGAAGATAACCATGCGTCATTCACATACTTAGGTTCCATTCTATATCGATCAAGCTCTATGATATCATACACATTTAGCAACACCCTTAGATTAAATTGTTAACTTAATTGTGACCACCACCATATTGGCTAAGACATTAATAACAAAATCACTTAATACCAAACCCATAAGGTTAGGGTGGCATTCATCAATTCGTAAATAGACGGGGCCCAATTGACTTCAAACTTCTATTGCATAACTTAGGTTTCAAAACAAAATTCATTAACTTTAAGCATTCACTTAACCAAACCAAAGAAGAAGAGTAGAAGAAGACCACTCTACCTAGGGGTACGGGAGATATGGGGGCATGTGCGGCGGATCCCGACGCCTCTGCAAGTCCCGAATGCACCACGAATTTGGGGCCTACACCAATTTAATGGTCAAATGGGGCATCAAACACGTTGACTGACATTTCAGTATGTAACAATAGTTCAAAACAATGCAAAAAAAGATTCCAAAAGGTAGGAAAATTCAAGGGCTTTCCAACGATACCTTGATTGCACGATTCTGACCTCGTTTGGGCCCTAAATCGGCCCAAAAACCCTTCTTGGTTCACTTGAACCGGGTCGGGCGGGTTGGTTTGGCTGAACTGATTGCCCGTCTGCAGCAGGCACGCACCACTGCTGCTAATAGACATATGGATGAGTCCTAGATGTTTTAAACTCACGCAGAACCCCACCTAATGTCCCTGCTCCTCCGTTGTCTACTGCCAGTCCAAGCCGTCCGAGACTCTACCTGGACATCTGGCACCACCCTTAGACATCCAAAAATGCTTCAGGTGTCGTGCACGCACGCTTCCCCTTGCAGCCTCCCCTACCGAGTGCTACTTCCCTACGCAAGCTCGTGCTTCGAGCCTGTACACGCTGCAGACACCTTGGGTAGGTCGCGCCTCATGCCCCATGTGTCTTCGGACATCCGGAGCTTGCCCTAGTTGTCCGCAGTGCCTCCTAGCCGTCCGCACAATCTCTTGGACATCTGGTATGCTCCTTGAACTCTACCTGAGTGCCTCGCACAAAGCTCCCGCGTGTTGCGTTCTTCCCCTCTCTCAATCCTTCACTCTCTTCTCCTCATGCTCCCTCCTTCCCTCAATCCCTTGCTCTCTACCTCTCCCTCTCACCTTTCTCTCTCGCTGGAGGTAGATGATGTGCGTCGCAGAGGTGGGGAAATGGGAGGTGCGAGAATCGAGGAGAGGGTTTTTATGGGGGTTCAGGGATAGGGTTTAGGTGTCACGAGTGTAAGGTAGGGCCAGGGAAAATTTACGGAAATGTCCTAGGTTCTTAGAGTTGTTTACATGGGGTCAAAAAGGTAAGAAGTAGGGGTGTAAAAATTGCATCAAGACCCTCTACAAGCCAAATAACTCGGATGGAGTCCCTACGTGAATTTCCTGGTGCATGAAATTTATGTCAAGGCCCCTATAGTTTAGGAAAATGCCTAAATGGTCCTTAGAGAGGGTCATTTCAATGATGAAGAAAGTTAACTTCATGTGCGAATGTAGAACCCACGTCTCGTGCATGCATGGCATACAGATATTAGGGGACTTTGAGGTTTAGGAGGGACATAACAGTTTAAGTCTTTACGCTACAACAATTTAGTCCGACAAAATGTTCGGATAACTGACTCGCCACAAAGAGCTCAAGGAGCTGGCTCCGACAGCACAACAATGGTAAGACCATGGCTAGACAGCCATCCATGACATGGCCAAAGACTCTACAGTTGGAGCATCTCAAGGGAAGCCAATCATAAGCGAGCTTTACTGTGCCTAAACTTTCACTTGAAAGTGAGTACTCGATTTCAAGTGGTGCTTTGTGGGTAGTGGAAAGTTCAACACATACTCGGACATGGTCGAGTTAAGTGTTGGAGATGGTATGACGATCTCTCTCAAGAGGGTGACGTACAACACTAGCAAACTTGTTGATGGCCCTCTTGGATTAAAGGTGGAGAGGAGCCACTAGACAAACCCAGATCGGAATTTCTGTGAGATTCATCCTAGATAGCTGATGATGGAGTTGTGACTAGCTTTTGTTGTAGAAATTGCGTTGTAGTACAGCTAGTTATTGCCATCATTACAGATATATTTTTTACTCGGAAAATAAAAGAGTTCCCGAGGTCGAACTCATGGAGCAAGTCGTATTCTAGAAGTACAGTATTTCTTATTACAAAAATAGAGAGAGAGAGATGAAAATTTGGCTTCTTCTTCTCTTCTTTCTTCCTCTTTGTCTTCTCTTCTCTTTGGCTCTTGATTTCTTCTTCTTTGTCTATCTCCTCGTGGTCTTCTCTTCTGCCTTCTGTTCTTCCTTGTTTTCTCTTCTTCTTCTGTTCTTCAGATCTTCCTCTCGTGCTCTTCTTCTTCTTTTCTTTTGCTTTCAGGACGTCGTCTCTCCTTCTTTCTTCTTTTCTTCTTCTTCTTCAGTCCTTCTGTCCTTCTTCTTCTTTTGCCTTCAGGACGTCGTCTGATTTTCCAATCAGACGACTTAAATGCTGAAGCTACAGTGTCTTCCTCAGCTTCCTTCTTCTTCTGCTTTGTGTTCTCTTCTTCTTCTTTTCTTCCGCAGTCCTTCTTCTTCTTCACCTGTGCCTGCACACTTCACGGTTTACACGTCAGAGGGCAAAACCTACTCTACCCTCCCCCCTGCGTCTCTCTCTCTCAGAATTCACTCTTCGGAAGGCTCTCCCAGAGTAACCGGGTAATCGGGTACGCGGGTCGCGCCCGGGTCCAGGCCCACCGGCGTGCGGTGGTGGGCGAGGAGTGCAGGTCGGGCTAATCGGGTCGGGCCAGGTCCGCGGGGCGTGAGCGCGGACGAGGCCGGGTAATCGGGCGGGTGAAGGGGACCTCACCCCGTGAACTGAGGCGAATAGGTTATGTCACTTTTCCAATTTATCTCACAGCGCTCTCTCACAATCTTCCGAGGTGGGACTAAATGTCCCACCCCAATGTGAGCGCCCGTGCGGAGAAGGTAGCGAGCAGTCGAGGGCCAATGCGAGGGCTTCGCGGGAGGACTTCGCCTCAGCTGCAGCCTGGCACTTCGCGAAGACACCCCACGTAGCCTGGGAGCCTGATCTGAGCGTGGCGCGCCTGGAGCAGCAGGTCGACGGAGCTTCTTCACTCGTCAATGGCGGCGGCGAGCACAGACCCTATTTACAACAACACGGCCTCTCGGCCTAATCAGATATGCAGAGGACCTTCGTCGTGGCACAGCGAAGGTGGTAGGGGGGTCTGCAGGGGGCGTGGTGGAGCAAAAGGGTCGCCCTAGGTCAAACTGCGGGCGGAGAAGTGGGTGTGTTCGGTGGAGTTGCAGAGGGCGATTTGGGGGAAGTGGAAGGGCGGAGGATGATCAGGGTGAGGAGGCAAAGGTTCTGCGGTGGTCGGCGAGCCGTGTGGGTTGCTGGAGTGATGGGAGCGGGTCGCCGGAGTGTGGCCGGAGGTGGAGAAGGTGACAGTGGTCGGGTCGGTCGAGGGTGTAATTGATTGTAAACTAGGGAGGAAAAGAAAGAGGGGATAGAGAAGACTAATTCTAATCTAGCTAAAGTGACGAAGGGGACGAAGAGGCTGCCGGCTCGTACCTACCGGAGCTGGAGAAGAAATGCCCATTGGGGGAGGACAGCGGCGACAACGGGGCTGAAGCAGCGCGCGCCGGTATTGCGCGACGCGGAGGAAGATCAGGAAGGTGGCTCTGCTGCTGGTATTGCAGCAGAGCGACGGGGAGGAGGAGGAGAAACCGCCAGAGCAAGGGGGCGTCTGTCGGAGTGGGAAGAGAGGAAGTGAGGGGGTATCTCCGTCAGATCCGAGCTGGGAAGAACGGCGGAGCGACGGGGGTATTTATAGGGGCAGAACCAGAGAGGAGGGCGGAGGGAGACGACGTGTCTCCCTCGCCGGAGGACACCGGAGGAAGGATACCCATACCGTCCGTGCGTTCGCACGGCCGGTATGGGTGGTTGCAGCCATCAGGGGGTGTTCCTGCGGTGGCTGACGACGCAGGGCACCCCCATTTGACCTGGCAGGCTCCCTCCCTCACCCTGCGCGGCGCCATGCTCCGCGCAAGGTCGCCGGAGCATGGTGCTGGTCAGGTTTTGCAGGAGGGACCTGAACGCAAAGAACGAAGGAGAGTTAGGGGCCAAAATGTGAGGGTTCAAGAGTTGAGGGCCAAAAAGTAAATATATGAGGACCAAAGTGTAAAGTTGGTCAAGAAGGTTTCTTCTTAGGCTCAAGTTTTTATACATGACTAATTAGGACCTAAGGAATCTGATGGTGAATTTTATTTCTAGATTAAACCTTGTTTGACCGGTCAATTTATGCAAAAACCTAAATTAAGTTGTTAATTGGGCATGGTTCTCAATGTAGGTCAAAATGGGTTCCTACGGCCAGATTGAAGGTTCTAAACCCTAGAGATTATTTTTCTATGAATTTTAGAGGGTTTATTCTATTTTTACTTTACCTCGAACCTCGTGAATTGAAGTGGGTTTGCTTTAGGGTTACAGATTATCATTTAGTTCCTTGGAATTGCTGTAGCCCTTATTGGATCAGATCATCCCACTTTCCTTCTTATTAGGTTGTTTTAACCTATGTTTGGACCCTAAGTTACCCTGTTTTCAGATTAGATTGGTGAAATTACATTTTTACCCCTCAGTTTCTATTTTCTTTGCAAACTCAGAATCTCTCTGAGCTAAGCCTTTCTAAGGTTATGTGGGAGCTTTTAGTCTCTGTATTAGGTCAAAATGAGCTAGTTATGACTTATGATGAGGTTCTCATCAATAGCTCCATGTTGGGTTTCCAAATGTTGCAACACAAGTCAAGCCTAAAAAAGGAACCAAGGGCCCCCTCTCAGAACCTTGTTATAGTCCTCTTTGTTGGAAAACTCCACAATGAAGACCCTGTTCTCCCTAAAGTGGAGTTGGTAGTCTCCCTTTGACCTCCCAAATTTAGCTATGAATGACTTCAATGTCCTATAATAAGGATGCTTCCTAATCGAATACACCAAGAAGGCATTCTCCCATCTCTTGATACCATCCTCAAAATCATCCTCATCGAGTGAGATAAGTTACCCCTTACAAGGGGGAAGAAATTTGAGAGGGTCATTCACCAAAGTAGAGCGATCCACCCATTTAGCAGCCACTTCTTCATTTATAGGATAGTTGATCCTCCACTTTTTACTCTCTTTGGATTTATTTCTTCTCCCATCCTCCTTTTCTCCTCCATCTTCATCACTCTCCTTATTCTCATCGTCTCTTGCCAAAGGAAATGCTAAACTAAATTTTCAATAGTGCCTCCCCAATATTAGTGCACAGTCCAAAGACCTTTGGATTGTGTCCCCAAAATATTCATGGATATTCAGCATGGATAAAATATTGGCTCATACCTCCTTAGAATACTTGTACCACAAGAATAAGTGGTCCAAACTTTCATCTAACCAGTTGCAAAGACCGCAGGTAACATCCACCTGTTTCCCTAATTAGTTAACCAATCCTTCGTGAGAAGCCTCCCTTTCAAAGTCAACATCATGCAACAACCATTTAGGAACATGATTCTTTGCCCAAATAATTGGCAACTAAGGGGATGGTGCAAGTTTTGGATGGGTGAGGTCCTAGAGATTCTCTTCCCCTTGTGGCTGAAATTGCACTAAAGGAGGGGTGAATAGTGAAATTTAAAGATAATAGCTAAATAAAAATTCAATCACACAACCGAGGCACAAGATTTTTAGGTGAAAACCACCACTTAAGTCAATCCCTAACTTAGGATTTACAATCACAACCGTGATCAATCTACTATCCACATTACTTAAAACAAGGGTAGTGTACCTCAGTTACAATTCCCACCTCTGATCCCAAAACAAAGGTTTTTCCTTTCGCAAGGAAGAGACAGGGATTTGACAGACTGGATACCCAACTACAACAAGTATATGTAAACTGAAAATTAAACACCCTATAGAGCTCCCCAAAAGATAGTATTTTAATTTAGCTACCATGGGTGAGTAAACTCCCTGATGATGTTGGCTATAGCACAATCAAAGTACGAGTTTGCCTAAGAATGGATGTTGCATAGCAATATGAACAAGTGGAGCAGGTGATTCTCTTTGTGAATTAGCCCTCCAAGGTGTGGTTTGCCTAAGAGGGGTTATAGGGTATATATAGGCATGTTAAGGACCCTTAATAAGGCTTGCGAGAAGGCTCATAGTCGTTGGAGGCATATTCCAAGAGATTGGGTTGAAATCCAACTTAAATCAGGCTCATGATGGCTCTGACACCAAAATCAGACGTCTTATTTTTGGGTCATCGAATATAAGGGGTCAGAGTTCCTGATTTATTTGCATGGAAACAGGGTTCTAGGACAAGTGTCTAGGTTGCTATTTTAAGATGCCTAGGTGAAATTTTAGACGTCTAATTTTATACGGGTTTGTTTCTATTTTGGACCAGATCTAAAGGTTCTGGTGTTTAAGAGTTAGACATCAGATTAGTCATCTGACATATATTTTGGATGTCTGAAGATCATGATGATCTTGGGGTTTGGATTTCTTGCGAATCCAAAAAGCGAAATTTACTTTAACAAATCTTCACAAAGTATTTTAGGTGTAACGTTCCATTATTGGACTCCTGAACACATATCAAAATGTCAAATGTTACAACAATCTACCATTAGGATATGATTTGACTAAAGGAGATTCTGAAATGATTTAGCTAATGGTACTCTTGAAGGACGTCTGATAGACTTACTAGACGTCTAACTAGACCTAGGGACGTTTAGAGTTAAGTCTCATCATCTGAAGCCTAAGTGCTTAAAAGCTCAAGACAAGGCAAAGGGTGTTTGGTCATTTGATAAACAGGTTAGACGACTTATACCGAGAAATCAGATGTCTAGGAGGATGTTCAGATGTCTAATGTGTGTTTCTGAAATAGATTTTTATTTCTAATTTTTCCTAAGTGTTGAGAGCCTAAGTTTATATATATATATATATATATATATATATATATATATATATATATATATATATATATATGTTTTATTAGGGGCCCTTTACAACTCTTTCTAAACTTAAATAAATTAAAAATTACAACTCTTTGAGATCATATAACAAATCATAAGACCTAGACATAATACATATCTTCATCCTCTGATACCTTGATTTGGAGATGGTGAAACCTGCAATAGAGTTATGACAAAGAAAAAATATGGTACGTCCGATATTTATTTCTTTTACTTTACTTTGTAAAATCATCGAAACATTATTTTAAAAGAGGTTGAACTAATAATCTTCCATTTTTGATGATTTTCAAAAATCTATTCTTAGGATTTATTTTCTCCCCCTAATTTTTTTACTTAAGAGTCCATTTAAACTAAACTAACCTTTAGCTAGTTTTGATAGCCCTAAGATTTTCTCTCCCTTTTTGAATGTCATCAAAAACTAACTTAATGGAGTTTGAACTAAGTAATTTACGTGTGGTGACATAATTAAATCAGAACTAAGCAAGCATGAATAATATAAGAGAGGCATGTAGCAAAGAAATGAGTGTAAACATGGCAAGACTTCATAAATAATCTAAGTTCTACAAGAGTTAATGGGCATAATAAAAAGTAGAGCATTTAGAGAAAATGTATGTGCCATAGTCATATGTTGGCAATTTGTTCCCATCTAAAACATAAGTATGGGGCCAAAGCCCCTTAATATATACTAAGTAGAAAAACATAAAAAGAAAGAAGAAAAAGAACACTTAAAAGAAAATGCATCTAAGAGTCTGAAGAGGGCCGTGCTACTTTGGATGGTCCTAGCGCTAGCGGCGTCATGCTGAACCTTGACCCATCTGTTGATGTCAGATGTTGGTGTGCTATTCATTTATACTTGCGCGCATGCTGCCCAGATATGAGTAAATGTCGCTAGTGCGCTACATCAAAATGGAGATACCGTCGGTGATGTTGTCAGTGGCAGGGTCTCATGACTCGTCAAAGCTCGTGCACGTGGCCTCTATTTGTAGTGGTTGTTGCTCATAAAAGTCTAGTTGTGGTGGGAGCTCATCATCATCCCCAGCATCAGGATTGGTGTGCTCTGGAAGGATATGCATATTTGTAGTGGTGGCCCGATTATATGGTTCGACCTTTTTTATCAATAGCTTTGTCTTCGGTGGGTATCTTATGACTTGAAATGATTTTGGAAAGGATGGACCCAAATGGTCAATAAGTCATGTGGTCTTCATTCATGACCGGAACTATGAGGTAGCAGTAATTAAAAGGAATGTGACATTAGCTGTAAAGAAAAGTTTCTTGTGTTGGCACAAGATATAATCAAAACCACCAAATTTATTTAGAAGATCTCATCCAAAAATGCGGGAGAGTAGACGAGGGAGTGGTTTGAGGTTTTTACAATGTAGGGTGCCAAAGTTGGGTTCGTATTTATCAGGGAGAACCAACTCTTGGTTTATGACTTTAGTGTCATATTCCCGCAATATGTCCTCAAAATCATTTCCCGCATTGGGAATAGATAAGAGCTCAGATATGGAGTCATAGGTGATGATGATACGTCAACCAAAAGGAAGAGTACGAAGCTCAAGCTCATCATTGCTATAGTCCTCAACGATGTTGACATAAAATAGGTGGACTAGGTCTGGGAATACCCCGACAGTTCTAACACCAGAGTGGAATTGACAATCAAAATAATTGAAAATGTGAAGTGTCTCGAGGTGTTCACAGAGGTTCAAGTAGGCAAAATCATTCCCTACTATGAACCTAGGAGATTTAACCTTAGCGTTAGTGAAGCCATAGAACCGCTATCTAGCCATGTCGCTACATAACTGGTCGACTAGGCAGGTGGAATGGAATTGGGAAGAGGAAAAGCCCTCGGCTTGCGTCCTATGAGGAGGCATGCTTGGGAGGGTGAGTGGATTGTGTGGTAGGATATGGGTTATCGGCAAAGCAAATGGTATAACATTCAATAATTTTGCAAGAAATTTGTCCATCCTAAGTGGCCAGCACACCTGCCATCATTCATCCACACATCATGATAAGTAAAGAAATATCAAAACATGAAGATGTTGTGAGCAGTATGCCGGTCAATCGAGTCGTCATTTTAGGCGTGATTGACAGGAGGCAATACAACTTGCCCAGAAGATATGTGGTAGTATGCTGTAAGTTCAAACTACTATATTTTGAACTTAAATATTTGTAAGTAATACAATCTGTCATAATCACATATTCAATCAAATAAGATCAAGTACATATGAGGGTATCAATGTCTTAAAGTTAGACCTAGATTTGTGAGTTCTAGAGGAACGTGGTTAATAAAAAATATTGGTAACAACAATAAAATACTTAGTGCAACTAAAAAATTTTGTTAAGAAAAAATTTAAAAATTCATCAAAAATTTATTCAAAAATCTACTCAAATAACCAAAGTCGTGAAATAGAGTGAGAGAAAAAAAATTACATTAAATAAAGATACTCCCTTAAAATAATAAAGAAGTCGATTTACAATAATCAAACATAAAAGTGATTGATAATTGTCCAGCACACTTTTAAGAAAAAGAAATTGTGAGTTTAACTTCTTATCATTTGAAAATAATAGAATCTGCTCCTATAATCCGTTCAGGACTCTATCCTGCAGAGAGGGCGGCGATGGCGGCGACCGCTTGCGCTCGGAGGACCCTCGTGGGCTCCATTGCCTCCTCCCCGAGGTCTCTCTTCCGATCGCTCTCTTCTTCTTCTTCTTCCCCAACGGCTTCTTCTCTCGCTCGCTCCTCCCGCCGAGCCGTCCGCATATACAGGTGACACATAAGGTCCCAAATCTCTGTTTTTGACGACGCTCTGTGTTTCGAAGCGATCCCTCGGTGTCGTACGCGCCCTCTCACGGTGTCTTCTTGCGGAAAGATCGAATCTTGGTGGGGTTGTTGTTTGTTTGTTCGTTCGCTAGTGCAATTTGTTGCTGTTCCTTGCTAGTATATAGTTGGAAGTGTTTGAACTATCGAGAAAGTTGTAATTTTTTTAGACGAATGTATATTATAGTGTAGATACCTTTCTCGAGTTTAGGGAGTTGAGTTTGGAGTTGAGCCTACATTTTGGACCGAAGAATTGAAGCTGAAAATTGGGCCACTGGAAACCACCAATGTTGGTTTTGGGTGTGGGGTGGTGGAATCTGTAGATTAATGGATCCGGTTATTTATGTGGATTCCAAAATAAGCCCAAAGAAGACTCTGTTTGGGATCTAGAGAAGGCGTGGGAGTCGAAAATGCGGAGGAAATTAAGGCCAAAATCAGTTCTTCGCTTGTAATCGTGGATGCCCGATGACTAGGTAGGTGGTTGAAACTAAAAGGCATACCTTTGGCTGGATTGTGCATTGCCTTCGAAGCCTCATATGTGAAGGTGCCCTTTCTTTGAAAGTCACGTGGATGGTCATCGAGAAGGATAACCCTCTAGCATTTTTTGTTCATTGTAAAGATAACAAAAGTGCTCTACCCTGGGTTCTTCAGTTTATTCACTTTCGCCTATTTAATATAGAAAACACCGATCTTTTTACACATTCCTATTTCCTTCCCTAAAGCTTTCTTAAATCTTGTTGAACTCCCGTTTGATCTTATGTGATATTATGATGATTGGGTGGAAAGAGGTTGAGTTGGTGATAATGTTGATCTTATCAGACCCAGTTGTCCATCTCTATGGAGATCAGTTGCATCCCATTTCCTTTCTTTCCATTCAATATCACTGATGCCCCATTTCACTTCTCAGAGTTTTCTTGTGCAATGACATTCCCAGGTACATTGGAGTAACCTCTTTGTTTGGCATTGGAAAATAAATTTCTTTTCGTGTGCCATTTCCTATGGGCAAAGTTTTATGGATTTAGCACCAAAACCTTCTCCTTAGATCAAAAAGCCACCTAAATTTCTATAAGCTGGGAGTGAAGAGCCATCTGCCAAATAAAAAGATTTGTCATCATATTACAAGCCTGGAAGCAAA
Source organism: Thalassia testudinum (assembly GCA_037157565.1). Lineage (NCBI taxonomy): Eukaryota > Viridiplantae > Streptophyta > Magnoliopsida > Alismatales > Hydrocharitaceae > Thalassia > Thalassia testudinum. The sequence continues at coordinate 45,966,476 of JAZHRO010000030.1, forward strand.
TTCACTGTCATCTTCTTGTAATCCCTGTTAGGTGTCCCATCTGACGAGCCTTATCTATTCAGCAAGGAACAATATACATGGCAGGAGTGTGGTCTTCCATGAGAGATGAGTCAATCCAACATACGGCGGAGTCCGCCTTCTGGTCCAGCGTTTGCTTGCTCCTTGTTGATGAGGGGTCACTTAGGAGGGCTGCTACCCTACTCTAGTGTATTTGGGTAGAACGTAGCGGAGTCATCTTTGGAAGGGAAAGAACTTCTGTGTAAACTATAAAATATATGCATTCCTCCCTTTGTAGTACTTGGAGCATTTAGCCCTCTTTATGGGGAGTTGGGGTGGTGGTGGTGGTTAACATCCCTGGCTAAATTGCTTTTTCCTTTTTTTTTTTTTTAGAAAAGGCAAGAACAGAAAGAAGAGCGGCCAACGTGTCTGATCACACATAATGGTTGTGTTCATCTTCAAGTACCACATCCATTTCAGGAGTGTTAAGAGGGATGACTGTTTTTTTTTTTTTTGAAAGGGGATGACTGATTTTTTGGGTTGATTGTTTATCTCATCAAGGAGAACAATGAAAGAGGAGGTCATTTCACACCTCTTCATATAATCAATCAATGTTGATGGAAATACTCCCTTCCCAAGACATGGTCAAGAAGTTTTTCAATTAAAGAATTATATGTTTTGGGGAGTTTAATTTCAGAGAAAGGCCTTTTTGTCGGATGTCTCTCCAAAGCCAATTCATTTCATAGCCATGGAAACTCTAAATTGGAAGACTGATACTGGGAGAAGTCATTAGAATTGGATGTATCATCACCTCCAAAACCCTTCTTAGTCGGTCCGCACATACGAATCTCTGCAACTGCAAAATGAAAAGCATTTGATAAGGTAAGGTAATCTGGTACATGTTATGTGCTTCCCTGTTACGACTCGATTCCCAAATTCTTATAGGACACGAGAATCAGATCGACTCGACTGATCCCAAGATCCAGTCGTTCAACGGGAAAGTAATAAAAAAATAGTAAAATAAACCATATTCACCATACAAGTAACTAACAATAATAAAAGTACAGCAGTAAAGAAAAGAACTACTACACTACATACAACCACAATAGTAGAGAAATTAAAACATGTACATAGTATGAAGTTTACAATAAAAGAGTATAGAAGTGTAACAAAATACTCACTACTACAGAAAATGGGTACAATAGAAGTACAACTACTGGATTCTACTAGGTCCAGCACCTTCTGCAGCCATGGGTTCTGGCTGCTCAACACCTGATCCTGAAAAAGGTGACAAATATGACACGTCAGCGAAACGCTGAGTAGAGTGGCAATCATCTAGTTAAGAAAAATAGTAAATGTGGATAAGTAACTGATATTTTTAATTTCTTCATTTATTTATCTATTTACTCTTTTTTGGTTTATTTCTCAGGTCTTTCTCTTGATCTCGAATATTCCTTGTGGGAATGATCTTGATTGCAGTCTTTTCGGAAAAGTAGAAGTAGCACGTGGTGCTTTCCTGGTCGGGAGAGCCCCGTGGTGGTCCTACCCTCGGTCAATCATCCCAAGGTCGCTGACAGATGTAACGGTGACTACCGCACGCGCGATAAATGCATGAGTAGCTACCCCGCACTGGCACGCGGTCAGTCGTTTCCGTTAACGGGTACACCCAAAGCACAACACTGAACTAGTATAGGGCAGAGCCCTCTCAGTAACAGGGGTCCAGCCCTTCCACAGTAACCAAACAGGGGTCTTGCCCCTCCACAGTCCGTGCACCCTCGCCTGATTACCCTGGTTTGTCCAGTGGGCCTAATAAGTCGGTGTAGGATGACTAGCTGAACCGCAGACCCCGTGGGGTGGCTAGCTCTCTCCCTACACTAGCAGCTCTCCCCGGTACGATGTATGCGAGGGTCAGAAAGTCGATGCAAAGTGGTTAAACTCACCCCGGTCTAGACCTGAGGGCGGCAAACTCCCCTCTACACTAAGAAGTAATATGTGCTATCTTTGGTACCACGTACCTAAGAGACAACACACTTTCCCGTTTACTTTTCCAGTTTCATTCCATTTATTTCCAGGAGCTCTACTCCTAATTCCCCGTAGGGTTAGTGCTCATGTTTCCTCAGGCCATGCCATACTAGGTTTCATCATTTCAGATTTATTCGCATATAACACGTGTTTCCAACATTTCATCTTTCTTGTCCATTTTATATACAAGCAGCTCGAATTTAGTTTCCAAGCAACAGGAATTACATGTAGCAGTTACAAGCAACAGTATTCTACATTTTACAGGCAGCTGTTATCCAATTACAGGCAATTATCATTATTCTATCTACTTGTCCAAGACTATAATTTAGGCATTCAAGACATTCATTTCAGTATTTCTGTTCCTATGATTCATGTCACACCCTAAGATCTATCATTCAATATAGTTTTTAGGTCTTAGGATTCGTGCCATACCCTAAGATCTATCATTTAATTCAGATATGCATTAATGTTTGTAATTAACTAAGGGAAGTCACTCTACCCACGAAATCGAAAGTAATGGAGGCGTGATCAGCAGGTCCACGTGCCTCCGCAACACCCAATTCCACAACAGAACGAGGTCTTAACACAAGAATCAATCACAAGGAACCACTCAGAATAGGATAAAAGTATTTCAAATAAGTAGAGGAACTTATTCTGAAAAGAATGAAATTTTAAATGCGGAAATCAGAACTCAAATGGACCCTAAATAGGTCAAAAACGACAATTTAGACTCAAATCAGACGTTTGGAACATCTTCCAGACGTCTTAAAAAGGGGTCCAGATCATACCTCACTCTGCGCTGCTCCTTAGACGTCTAGAGGTCCTACTGAACCGTCTGGATCCAGTTCTAGACGTCCGACCACCTCTCTGGACTCTGGAGATGCTCTCCGCCGTCTGATGACTCGTTCAGGCATCTGAATCATGTGGGAGGGCGTGTCCCGCGCCTTCCCGAAGCGAAACCTGCACGCGTACGCAAAGTCTCTCAACACGGCATGAGACAGAACTTTCGGCGGAACGGCCTGCATGGCTGTATCCACAAAGGAAGCGGAGGAAGAAAAACGTACCTCTCAGTTGTCTGGAGGTCCCTCCAGACGTCGTTCGTGTCGTCTGGATGGAAGTCCAGACGTCTGATTCTGGAAAAAAAATCCCAGAATCAGAAGTTCCTGCGTCTTCTTCCCGCTGTGTGCGGCCGCGCCGCGCTTGTCTGCCTGATGCCTGAGCTGCAGCAGCACCAGGGGAACCTCCCCAGCACCACGCTCCTCCGCGCGCCCACTGGCCGACCTCGAGCTGCTCCAGTGAGCTCTCTCCCTCACGGCACGCGTGCTTTCTTTCCTCTTCCTTCTCGCAGCACCTCTCCTCTCCGCCACCGCACTTGGTAGTAGCGGTGGCCCGCTCTCACTCTCGCTCTCGCGCTCGCACTAGAGGAAGGAGAAAACGGTGGGGTGGTGAACGAGGGAGGGGAGAGGAGGATATAAGTAGGCACTGGGGGGAAAGGCGCTGCAGGTCGGCGGGTTTCAGTTTGCGCGCGGCACACGCGTAGACTTATGATCGTACGTACGCAAAAATTTATTTCCAAACGTCTGGGAAGGCGTCCAGATGTCTGGGAAGGCGTCCAGACATCTAGACCAACTCCCAAACGTCTTAAAGTGTTTTGATGTCACGGTCTTAACAACATAACAAACTCAAAGGAAGTTTCGTCCCCGAAACTTGCGCTAACTAGGGTGCGGAAAAAGAATAATATACACAACAAACTCAGAGGACCGAAGCCGGTCCGAAAAGACGTACTCTCAAAGAGCTCCGGGTACCCGCTCCCGCATCGCCGCCTTTGCCTCCCAGGTAGCATTCTCGTACCGCTGGCTCCTCCACAAAACTTTCACCAGGGGTACTTGCTTCCGTCTCATACTCTGGATGGCTCTGTCGAGAATCTACACTGGCTGCTCCGGGTAGGTCAGGCCATCACACACCTCGACGCTCTCGTGGCTCAGGATGTAACTGGGATCGGCGACGTACCTCCTGAGGTTGGACATGTGGAACACGTCGTGCATACCAGAAAGATGGGGAGGAAGGGCAAGCCTGTAAGCAACGGGTCCAACCCGCTCCAGGACCTCAAAGGGTCCAACGAACCTCGGCGCGAGCTTCCCTCTCACCCCAAACCGCTGCAGGCCCTTCATGGGCGAAACGCGAAGGAAGACGTGGTTCCCAACCTCAAACTGCACCTCTCTGCGTTTCCGATCTGCATAGCTCTTCTGTCTGCTCCTGACAGTCGGAGTCGCCTGTGAATCTGCTTGATTGCCTCCCGACGCTGCCGGATCAGCTTGGGGCCAACCTCCCACTTGGTCCCCACCTCAACCCAACTCAAGGGTGCCGTACACCTTCGTTCGTACAGAGCTTCGTAGGATGCTATGCCGATGCTCGAGTGATAATTGTTATTATATGCAAACTTCGCCAGGGGCAAGTGCTCCTCCTAAGAGCCCCTCCAGTCCAGTACACAAGTACGTAAAAGGTCCTCAAGTGTCTGTATTGTGCGCTTAGACTGTCCGTCCGTCTGGGGGTGGTATGTCGTACTGAACCTCAACTGCGTCCCCAGGGCCTGCTGAAACTCAGCCCAAAACTGTGACATAAAACGGATATCCCGGTTGGATACGATCTCTTGCGGAACTCCGTGTAGACGTATCACGTCGCGGATATACCTCTCTGCCAACTGTGCTGGTCCCAAGGTGACTCGGATCGGCAAGAAACGTGCTGTCTTCGTTAATCTGTTAACGATCACTTAGACTGCGTCGTGTCCTCGCTGGGTAACGGGCAAGCTCACTATCAAGTCCATAGTGATGCTCTCCCACTTCCACTCTGGCACTGGAAGTGGCTGCAACGGCCCCGCAGGCCTATGATGCTCGGCCTTCACCTGCTGGCACACTAAACACTACTGTACGAATTCACCTATATCTCGCTTCATTCCTCTCTACCAAAAGTCGCGTCTCAAATCATGGTACATTTTTGTGTTTTTGTGATGTATGGTAAACTTAGAACCGTGTGCCTCAGTGAGGAGCTCTCTCAACAGCTCTTCGTCCCTGGGAATGCACAAACGTCCCCTCATGTGCAGTACCTGGTTTGTAAAGGAGAAGTCCCCAAGGTCTCCTGACAGCACTCTGTCAAGCAATGACTGTAAATACGGGTCGGCCATCTGTCCTGTGATGATGCGGTCTATCAGCTCTGGCCTCGTCTGTCGTGTCAAAGTCACTGCCCCACAGTGCCCCGTAAGTCTAAGGGTCGCCAACTGGCCATCTCCTCCATGAGGCTCCAACTCTGGCCTGTAAATTGGCCAAGTAGGCGGGCACCTTCCGGCTCAAGGCGTCAGCCACCACGTTGACCTTTCCTGGGAGGAAATGCTGCAGTTATAATTCTTCAGGAGCTCCAACCAACGTCTTTGTCTCATGTTGAGCTCCTTTTGATCAAACGAGTATTTGAGGCTCTTATGATTTGTGAAAATCTCAAAGGTCTCACCGTACAAGTAGTGCCTCCAAGTCTTCAGCATGAAGACGACAGCTGCCAGCTCCAGATCGTGGGTAGGGTAGTTATGCTCATGGATCTTCAGTTGCCGCGAAGTGTAAGCGATAACGTGACCCCTCTACATGAGCACACCACCTAACCCTTGCAAAGAGGCGTCCGTGTGCACAACGAACCCGCCATTACTGTCTGGGATAGTGAGTACGGGAGCCGAAGTCAGCCTTTCCTTCAGCTCCTGAAAACACTCCTCATAAGCATCTGTCCAAGTAAAGGGCACGTCCTTCCGGGTCAGCGTGTCATAGGACGTGCAATCTGCGAGAAGCCCTTGATAAATCGCCTGTAGTAGCCTTCCAGTCCCAAGAAACTGCAGATCTCAGTAATCGTACGTGGTCTCTCCCACCTGAGTACTGCCTCAACCTTGGTTGGGTCCATAGCCAAGCTATCCCCGGAGATCAATGGCCAAAGGTCACTTCCCTCAACCAGAACTCGCACTTGCTGTATTTAGCATACAGCCTACGTCGTCTCAGTGTGTCCAAAACCATCCGCAAGTGCTGTTCGTGTTGCGCCTGATCTCGAGAGTAGATGAGCACATCATCAATGAATACCACCACGAACTGGTCCAAGTACGGTCTGAACACCGGTTCATCATGTCCATGAAGGTAGCGGGGGCATTGGTCAGCCCAAACGGCATGACTAAAAACTCGCAGTGTCTGTATCGGGTGCGGAAAGCCGTCTTGGAGACGTCTGCCTCCCTGATCCTCAAATGGTGGTATCCAGACCTCAAGTCTATCTTGGAGAATACTGTGACACCTCGCAGCTGGTCAAACAAGTCATCAATTCTCGGCAGCGGATACCTGTTCTTGATGGTAACCCTATTCAGCTATCTGTAGTCCACACAAAGGCGTAGGGTACCATCCTTCTTCACGAACAATATCGGGGTTCCCCACGGAGATGCACTGGGCTTCACAAAGCCCTTCTCCAGAAGGTCCTGCAACTGAGACTTAGCTCTCGCAGCTCAAGTGGTGCCATCCTGTATGGTGTTGTAGAGATGGGGCTGGTCTCCGGTACCGGTGAGATCTCAAACTCGATCTCACGCTCCGTCCATTGGTTGCCTGTGAAACTCGAAAGAAGGCAACTCCGGTATGGAGAAGAAGATCTTCCTCTCAAAGCAGTCCACTAAGGCATAGTAAGCGGACAGTCAGTCCATTCCTAGAATCACGCCAAAGTCCTCCATCTGTATCACGATCAGGTCAGCGGAAGGTTATGTCCCCCAACACTGACCTCACAACCTGCGTACACCTCCTCAGCTACAAACAGCTGACCACCCGGATCTCTGATCACGAACGGATCCTCTAACAACACAGAGTCTTGCCTCAAACTAACCGTAAAATTGGCAGCGACAAACTAGTGCGTGGCGCCATAATCGAAAAACGTGTAAATAAGCCTGCCAGAAACTGAAACCATACCTGCCACCACTGATCTTGAAGCTCTGGCATCCTTATGTGTCAGGGCGTTGATACGACCCTCAGCCCTAGGTGCGGACGAAGTAGCCACACTCTGAGTCGGACGAGTAACCGCTGGCCGGTACCCTCCCCGCGACTGGAAACCGCAGCCTGCAGCTCGCCCTCTAGTGCTCGGTGCGGGGAGCATCTACTGACCTCCAGCCCTAGACGGGCAGTCTCTCCTGATGTGGCCCGGTTGGCCACACTGGTAGCAAAGGGGGGCTCGACTCCCGCCCTCAGTGGGTCCCTGTTGATGGCTGGGCGGGGGTCCGGTGCTGGCAGCTGGCCCCTGTCGGGGGCCCCCAAAGGCTACTGATGGCCTCGCAAAGCGTGACGACTCTCCCTCGGGCGCCACGTGCCTCCTCTCTCGTCGGCCCTATGAGAAGTCTGGCTGGTAGGGCCGCTTCCGGCTGCTGTCAGTGTCGCGTGCGGACGGGTTGGTCTCTTCATACGTCATAGCTGCCACCACCACCCTCGAGAACGTAGGTAGCTTCAAGGGTTTGACATATCCCCGAATAGAAGGCCGGAGCCCCTCGGTGAACCTCCAAAGGCGCTCCTCCTTGTTTGCCACGGCTGTCGCTGCGAAATGAGATAGCTCTAGGAAACACGTGCGGTACGCGCTCTCGGTTATCGTTTTGCTGGCGGAGAGTGTGGAACTCCCACCTCCTCTGATCCTGCCATGTCTAGGGGAAGTACTGCTCGCAGAAGAGAGTGAAGAACTGGTCCCAAGTCGGCTCGTCCCTTTCCTGACCTCTGATCGCCCTCCACCACCTGTGTGCCGCGCTCTCCAGCTGGTATGTGGCAAAGGCCACGCGGCACTCCACAGGGGCAAAAGGTGTCAAAAACCTTCTCGATCTGCTCGAGTCAGTCCTCGGCCTCGGTCGGGTCCTCATCTCCTTTGAAGGAGGGGGGCTTCAACTTCTGGAACTGCCTGAAAAGCTTGTAATGGCGCTGAAGGGGAGACACTGGTACACCTCCCGGTAAAGAGGCCTCGTGATCAGAAGTGCCGAAGGAAGGTGGAGGCGGTGGAGGCCCACCCCCTCCCACATGTCTAGCGCCGTGTCCGTCGCGTGGTCCCACAGAGGACTCCCCCTCCGCAGCCCCAGGGAGAGGCGCTCGTGGCGGCAGGTGGAGCTCCTCTCGCACGATATCCCGTATTAGCTGGGCGAGGTCCTGGGCTTGAATGCCCGGAAGTAGTGGCTGGTTCACTGAGGCGTCGGGCTCAACGCATCTACCCCTCCGACCTCGTCCTCGACTGTGTCTGCGGCCCACCTTACTAGTCCCGCGTCGAAGCATTTCCTGCAAGGAGACGCGGACACAGAACAGAAAGTACGTCAATACTAATCGACATTCAGTAAAGGAACCCTAGAACAGATGTCAAAAGGTACGTTGTGGTGGTTGCTCTAGTTATAAGCACGTGAATTTGTTATTTTTCAACTAGTTGGTTCGCTTCTCGGGACGACCTTGCTCTGATACCATCTTGTTACGACCCGGTTCCTGAATCCCTACAGGATACAAGAATCGGACCGACTTAACTGATCCCAAGATCTAATCGTCCAACGAGAAAGTAACAAAAAAATAATAAAATAAATTACATTCACCATGCAAGTAACTAACAGTAACAAAAGTACAGCAATAAAGAAAAGAACTACTACAGTACACACCACCACAACAGTAGATAAATTAAAACAGGTACAGAGTATGAAGTTTACAATAAAAGAGTACATGAGTGTAACAAAATACTCACTACTACAGAAAATGGGTACAACAGAAGTACAACTACTGGACTCTACTAGGCCCAGCACCCTCTTCAGCCGTGGGCTCTGGCTGCTCAACACCTGATCTTGAAAAAGGTGACAAATATGACACGTCAGCGAAATGCTGAGTAGAGTGACAACCATCTAGCTAAGAAAAACAGTAAAGGTAGATAAGTAGCTGTTGTTTTTAATTTCTTCATTTATTTATCTATTTACTCTTTTTTGGTTTATTTCTCAGATTTTTCTCTTGATCTCGAATGTTTCTCGTGGGAACGATCTTGATTGCAGTCTTTTTTGAAAAGTAGAAGTAGCACGTGGTGCTCTCCTGGTCGGGAGAGTCCCCCGTGGTGGTCCTACCCTCAGTCAACCACCCCAAGGTCGCTGACAGACTAACGGTGACTACAGCACGCGTGATAAATGCACGGGTAGCTACCACGCACTTGCACGTGGTCAGTTGTTTCCGTTAACGGGTGTGCCCAAAGCACAGCACGGAACCAGTATAGGGCAGAGCCCTCTCAGTAACAGGGGTCCAGCCCTTTCACAGTAACCAAACATGGGTCTTGTCCTTTCACAGTCCGCGCACCCTCGCCTGACTACCCTGTTTTGCCCATTGGGCCTAACAAGTCAGTGTAGGACGGTTAGCTAAACCCCGGGTCCTGTGGGGTGGCTAGTTCTCTCCCCTACACTAGTAGCTCTCCTCGGTACGGTGTACGCGAGGGCCAGAAAGTCGATGCAAAGTAGCCAAACTCACCTCGGTCTCGACCTGAGGGCGGCAAGCTCCTATCTACACTAAGAGGTAATATGTGCTCTCTTTGGTATCACGTACCTAAGAGACAATACACTTTCCCGTTTACTTTTCCAGTTCCATTTTATTTATTTCTAGGAGCTCTACTCTTAATTCCCCGTAGGGTTAGTGCTCATGTTTCCTCAGGCCATGCCATATTAGGTTTCATCATTTCAGTTTTATTCGCATATAGCACGTGTTTCCAACATTTCATCTTTCTTGTCCAATTTATATATAAGCAGCTCGAATTTAGTTTCCAAACAACAGGAATTACATGTAGTAGTTACGAGCAACAGTACTCTACATTTCACAGGCAGCTGTTATCCAATTACAGGCAATTATCATTATTTTATCTACTTATCCAAGACTGCAATTCAGGCATTCAAGACATTCGTTTCAGTGTTTCTATTCCTAGGATTCATGCTACACCGTAGGATCTATCATTCAATCTAGTTTTCAGGTCCTAGGATTCATGCAATACCCTAGGATCTATCATTCAATCTAGTTTTCAGGTCCTAGGATTCATGCCATACCCTAGGATCTATCATTTAATTCAGATATGCATTAATGTTTGTAATTAACTAAGGGAAGCCACTCTACCCGCGAAATCGGGAGTAATGGGGGCGTGATCAGCAGGTCCGCATGCCTCCGCAACCCCCAAGTCCGCAACAGAACGAGGTCCTAACACAAGGATCAATCACAATGAACCACTCAGAACATGATAAAAGTATTTCAAATAAGTAGAGGAACTTATTCTGAAAAGAACAGAATCTTAAACGCAGAAATCGGATCTCAAACGGATCCTAAACGGGTCAAAAACGACAATTTAGACTCAAATCAGACGTCTGGAACATCTTCTAGACGTCTTAAAAAGGGATCCACGTCATACCTCACTTTGCGTTGCTCCTCAGACGTCCAGAGGTCTTGCTGAACCATCTGGATCCAGTTTCAGACGTCTGTCCACCTCTTCGGATGTCTGGAGACGCTCTCTGCCGTCTGGTGACTCGCCCAGATGTCTAAATCGCGTGGGAGGGCGTGTTCCGCGCCTTCCCGAAGTGAAACCTACATGCGTACGCAAAGTCTCTCAACACGGCATGAGACAGAACTTTCGGCGGAATGACCTGCATGGCCATATCCGCAAAAGGAAGTGGAGGAAGAAAAACGTACCTCTCAGTCGTCTGGAGGTCCCTCCAAACGTTGTCTGCGTCGTCTGGATGGAAGTTCAGACGTCTGATTCTGGGAAAAAGAATCCTAGAATCAGAAGCTCATGCGTCTTCTTTCCGCTGCGTGCGGCCGCGCCACGCTCGTCCGCATGCCCATCGGGGGAACCTCCCCAGCACCACGTTCCTCTACGCACCCACCGGCCGGCCTCGAGCTTCTCCAGCGAGCTCTCTCCCTCACGGCACGCGTGCTCTCTTTCGTCTTCCTTCTCGCAGCACCTCTCCTCTTCGCCACCGCACCCGGCAGCAGTTGTGGCCCGCTCTCACTTTCACTCTCGCGCTCGCAACGGAGGAAGGAGAAAACGGTGGGGTGGTGAACGAGGGAGAGGGGAGAGGAGGATATAAGTAGGCATAGGGAGGGGGAAAAAGGTGCTGCAGGTCGGTAGGTTTCAGTTTGCGCGCGGTATGTGCGCAGACTCGCGATTGTACGCACGCAAAACTTTATTTTCAGATGTCTGGGAAGGCATCCAGACGTCTGGACCAACTCCCAGACATCTTAAAGTATTTTGATGTCACGATCTTAACACTCCCTCTCAGAAAGAAGGAAGAAAATTTATTGATTCTTTGAAATCCTGCAGTTTTTTTGAGCCATGACAGCTTTTGCCTATTTCTGAATTCGGGAAAATATGCATATTCTGGGCGTGTGGGGGGAATTCTGAGAAACCAGGGAAATCAAGGAAAAACGAAAATGTATAAGACATTGAAAGATGAGGATGTATAAGCTCTTTTGGAATTTTCTTCATATGTTATAGAGAGGTCTTACTAAATAGTGGTTGGTTACCGTTTGGACTTTGGATGATTATATGTTATTTATTCTTTCAAAAAAAGAGTTGTTTATTCATTTCAAATATACATAGGAACCCTTGGATGCTCTTGACTCCTAGATAACCTTAAGAAACTCATCCACTGTATACTATTTTGTTTAGATATCCTGTCAAAGTTGATGGATTAGACCTAAAAATAAGGGATTTTTGCATTCAAGTTCCTATGCCTCTGATTTCCACTTGTCAAGGACCCTTGAATGACTCTTCTTGAAGCTACAAGATGTCATACTTGCATAGAGACATTGATGCACTGTTGGAATAAAGAAGATATTGCTAGAGGAGGTGGGGGAGGAAGGTGGAAATGAACGTAGAGGATGAAGGACTGAGAAAATAAATCTCATGGGACTTTTAATGTAGGAAATCCCTCAAGCTTTTTAGTCCCATTCTGACAACTTTGACAGAATATCTTATGAAGGGGTATATGATGTAAATAAGGCATGTTTGTAGGCTATTTGTGTATATTGGAAGAAGCCACAGACACCCTTGTTATCCAAACAAGTGGACGGGACACTCATGTAAAAATCCCGCTCTGAAAAGGAATAGGCATAACATTAGAGATGATGAAGTTTCTATCTTAAACATAGTGTTTCACTTTAATGATGGAGCATGCTTATGGGGACAATGTTTGATTGCAATGTATAGCAGAATTATGCTTGTTTTGAGGGTCTCATTCTCAAAGGGGAAAACTTGAATTGTGATTCAACTTGCAAACTATTGTCTCTTTGAAGTCATACTCCAGACTATGGGGAATCATCATGTTCTCAATGGAATATGTACTTTCCATCCTACTCTATCAAGATATTGGAACAAAAAGTTGAAACTCTGAAAATTTGGATCCATTCACATTTTGGCAGAATATGCTGAAGTTTTATGATGTAGTTGATTCATGTGCGTAAGACACCTTATCAAACAGAAGCATCATACTTTGTTCCCCTCAAAGGAAAAGAGGCATTATAAGATCACCGAGTTTCATTTTTGATAGAAAGAATTACAAAACATTTGCTAGAAATGTGTGAAAATTCTCATTCTTTTCATAATGTGTTTACAAATTCCTAAATCTTTACCTCTCAAAAAAACCCTCCCAAGTCTTCTACCGCACTGTTTATTCAATATCAAAGATATCATCATTACTCTTGTTATCCTTCTCAAAAAAAAAAAAAAAAAAAAAAAAAAAAAAAAAACAAATCATTACTCTTGCCAACTTCCAAAAATCATGTTGTTTGCTTGGAATTCAGGCCAATCCTGGTAAAAATTGAAATCCAGACCTTGCACTTAAATTTTTTGAACAAAGTGTTAGCAAGGGTCACAAGGAAGTAAAAGCAATTCTTTTAAAAGAGTTAGTTCTCTTTTTCCCATCATCATTGCTTTCTGACATGTTAATTTTTCTCCTGGTTCCACTGTTTAAAATGGATAGCCTTGGTAGTTCGGAACTGATTGATTTTTACCTGTAAATGAAGTCCTAGCTAAAAATCTGAAGCTTTTGTTTCTCTAGTTTGCCATCATACTGTATCATTGCTTGTTTAATTCTGCATGATAAATTTCTTTGTCCCTCGAAGGAAATCACTGTCATGATCTTAAAACTACAATGCACTGAATAGGGTTCCTGGGGAGTTGGGGTGTATCCAGTCACTGGTTCCTCTGCATAGTGCTACCGCTTCTGCATTGCTTACTTCTATGCTCTCTGTTAAGCCTGGAAGCTGGGGTTGGCTATCAGAAGGTAGTCTCTTCATTTCCCACATGCTCTTTATTTCATTAATTTCTGCACAAATATAGACATGGCCTTGTTCTTTCTTGTCTCTTGAAATTGAATTATGGATCTTATTGTACATGGAAAAATACATGTATATCTAGGCTTAGGCTATTATCGCTCATAAAATGACTAACGATTAGCATAGATCTTTAGTTGGTGTAACCGGTGATTTTTGTTCTCATCTAATGAGAAGTGGCACTTCTTATGGCTTCAGAGTTGCTCTGGCATAGGTGGCAACAGTGGAGTTTCTAGTATGATGTCATACAATGACAATACAGAAGGGGGTACTCCAGTTTTTGGCATCTTTCCAGTAGAGCAGCTCCCTCTCCTATCATCCAAGGATCAGCAATGGCTTGGTGGGATGGAGAATAGGATGCGAGTATGGGAACATATTCCCAATTCTGAATATGGTACTTGCTTGTAGGGGTTGATGCTTCAGGGTGTTGAAGTCAGGCAAAAGGTTGCGAAGAAAACAAGCTGAAAGTTTTAGATTAGGCTGCACAGTAAAATGGATGTGCTTTTTATAATGACCTTCATTTTTTAGAAAGCTTAAACTTTAGGAAGTCAAAGAAGTTGCGAGGAGTTGTCAATAGCTGTTTTTGATTTTACCCACGATTGTTTATGTGGTTCTATTGATACTCCTATTTATCTAGTATTTAAGGATTGATATATTGGCGATATATCGTCGGATCAGCATATGTCGATATTAGCCTTAATATCTCTTCTCCATGATATCGTCGATATATCACCCATATCGTCGATATATAGGAGATATATCGTCGATATCATGGACTTTTGTTGAACTTTAGAGCTATACATGCGAGGGTTCTTGCTTCCTTGTAGTCCATCAAATATGTCAACTTTAGAGCTGTATATTCTCTGTCGACAATTCAGTCATTGCACTTTGTTTTACTTATTGAAAAATAGGAAGAATATTCTAAAACGTTGGTGAGAAATATATTAGCATCTTCAAACCTTTATAAAAAGATGTATAAAACTAAGCACTTTGATAATCTATGGGGTATTGAAATGGCTATCTTGTCATTTTCCTTTGATTAAAAAATGTCATCCATGATGGTTCTTCTTTCTTTCCCCCATAACAACCTAGGGTTGACAGGCTCACTTGTTTTAGCATGGCTTATCTAAGTACCTGCCAAGGTTTGACATATTGCGATATATCGGCGATATATCGTTGATATATTGCATATCGACGGGTTGGGTGGTATCGATACCACCCAAAGTGTATTTCTCCCGGATATTGGCGATATATCGTCGATATGGGGATATATCGCTGATATATCTCAGGTTAGGTGGAAAAAATGGTGCTATGGCGCTGTTGAAATAGGATGGCTGGGTGGGAGGTTAAAAACGGTAGGACAGGATTCGGTAGGAGGCGTGAGATGAAAAATGAGCAGACACGAACACAGACACACAGGCAGGACTGGATTAGCACTGTTCGGAACCCACATGCACACATACGCACGCGCACGCACGCACACGCACACACGTGTTTTGGCCATTCCTTTATGATATATTAGTCACAAAAATGTTAATTTGACATTTTTTTAATATTTTATGGCTTTTTGAGTAATTTTCAAAAAATTCATCGATATCAGTGATATATCCCCGATATATCCCCTTTTTGACTTATCGATACGATATCGATATTTAAAACCTTGCTAGTTTTTTTCCTATTATTGGTAACTATTTTATTGTTTGTTTTTTCTTTATGGATATGTACTGTTATTTACCCATACCTCTCTCTCTATAAAGAGGTATTGGGCTCTTTTCTAAGAAATAAGATAAGCCATTTTCTTTTGCTTGGTATCAGAGTCCGGTCTTAGGCCGAATTTTTGATATCTTACAGAAAAATAACCTCCAAACCCTAACCTTAACCCCCTTCTTCCCTTCCTCACTACTGATGGCGGCCTACTTCAGACCAACACCCTTCTCTTCATCACCACCGACTACAACAATGGTAAACAAGGGCAGCAGTGATGTCGTAGGGGCTTTATTGGCCCTTGCAGTGACTGTTGTAGTGGTTCTTCGAGTCGACCAAGGCTAGGAGACCCCCTCATGTTAATCACCGCCTTCTAGGATGAACTCGCCAAGCGAGCAAACCTGTCGACAATGGCATGCGGCACACCTGTAGCAACAGCGGCGCGGCGGTGTGATCAAGGCAGCGGTGGTGCGGCAGCACGATCAAAGCATCGTCGCACGTGCAATGCATTTGCAGCAGCGCGACAGCGGTGCTAGGTCGTGCTAGGCAGTGCCATTGCTGCTTCTGGAGGAGGGCAGGTGCGTGGAGGGCATCTCTGACAAGTTCCTCCTATTTCCGCAACCGTTGAAGCTTCAACAACAGAGGAGGCAACGTGTACTGTGTGTACTGGCTTCTACTCCTTGACCCCTTCATCCAGAGTTTAAAAAAAAAAAAACTCTTGATGACTTTAAAGGGTCTCTTGAAAAGGCTTTGATTAGTGGTCAGGGATTTGCTGCTGCTGATGCCTGCCGACCATTGCTGGTTATTGGTCCATCAGGGGACCTAGTATTGTTGGGTTGATCTTTACAGAGGATTATGGTTTAATTTTTTTTTTTAGATCATAGTTTAGTTGTCTTTCCTATTGTTACGACCCGGTTCCCGAATCCCTACAGGACACGAGACCGGACCGACTCGACTGATCCCAAGACCCTGTCGTCTAACAAGAAATAACCAAAAAGCAAGAAAGTAAACCACATTCACTATGCCAAGCAACTAACAGTGAAAGAGTGCAACGGTAAAGAAGTAAAAGCTACTACAGTACATGTCACCACCACAACAATAGAACAGTAATAAGGTACATGAACATAAAGGTACAGAAAGTAAAGGTACAGAACGTAAAGGTACAAGAGTCTGAACTCACTACAACAAAAAGGTACAGCAAAATAAACTATTGCTACTGGACTCTACTGGGTCCAGCACCTTCTGCAGCTGTAGACTCTAGCTACTCAACACCTGGACCTGAAAAGGGGTTATGAGTACACAAAGTAACGAACGCTGAGTAAAGTGGTAGCCAACTAACTAAAGCAGTAAAAGTGGACAGGTAGCTGTTGTTTTTCAATTACTTTCTTTAACTAATTATTCTTGTTCATCACTTGGTTTATTTATCAGATCTCTTTCTTGATATCGAATGTTCTTCGTGGGAACGCTCTTGATTGTAGTCTTTTCCGAAGAGTAAAAGTCGCACGTGATGCTCTCCTGGCTGGGAGAGTCCATTGTGGTGGTCCTACACCCAGTCAACCACCTCAAGGTCACGGACAGACGTAACGGTGACTACAGCACGCGTGATAAATTCACAGGTAGCTACCTCGCACTAGCATGCGGTCAACGTTTTAAAAAACGTGAGGCGGTATCGAGGTGGTTTGCCTTCATCGAGGCGAGGCATAAGCCTCAGGATTTGCATACAAAATATAGAAAATGCGTGGAGTGGCAGGAACACTGCCGCTGGAGCTGTGCTCGGGCATGCGCAGGAGTTGGATCTGCACTTGGGCCTGCGCTGCGCTGTTGGAGTTGCACTGCGTGGAGCCTACGCTGTGCTGGAGCCTGAAGCTGGGGCCTGCACTGCTATTGCGTGGAGCGCTGAAGCCTGCGCTGCGCTGGAGCTGCTCGCGCTGCTGATGCTGGAGCACTGCGCTGCGCTGGAGCCGCTGGCGTTGGAGCACTGCGCTGCGCTGCGTGAAGCACTGAAGCATTGCACTAGGACTTGCGCTGCACTGGAGCTGCTCACGCTGCTGGCGTTGGAGCACTGCGCTGCACTGCGTGGAGCACTGAAGCGTTGCGCTAGGGCCTGCACTGCGCTTTAGCACCTCGGCCACGCCTTGACAAAGCGAGGCGCACGCCTCGCAGACTACAGCTGAGGCTTAAGCCTCGAGGCGAATTTGGCACTCCTCGCCTCGAGGTGCTTGCCTTAAGCGCCTCGAGGCACGTTTTTTTAAACGATGCATGCGGTTAGTCGTTTCCGCTAAAGGATGCACCCAAAGTACTGCACAGAACAGTATAGGGCCTAGCCCTCTCAGTAACAGAGGTCTAACCCCTAAGAATCAAACAGGGGTCTTACCCCTCCACAGTCCGCACACCCTCACCTGACTATCCTGGTTTGCCCAGTGGGCCTAACAAGTCGGTGTAAGGTGGCTAGCTGAACCCCGGGCCCTGTGGGGTGGCTAGCTCTTTCCCTACACTAGTAGCTCTCTCCGGTACAATGTACACGAGGACCACGAAGTCGGTGCAAAGGGGCCAAACCCACCCCGGGTCTCAACCCGATGGCAGCAAGCTCCCCTCTACGCTAAGAGGGAACATGCGCTCCCCTTGGTACCACGTACTCAAGGGCTAGTATACTTCCTGTCACATTTCCAGATCCATCCTATATATTTCCAGGAGCTCTACTCATTTCCCCATGGGGTTCATACTCATGTTTCTCATGCCATTTCGTATTGGGTTTCATCATTCACATTTCCATTCTCAGGTTTTACACATGCAGCTCGTATTTCTACCATTCACATTTCCATTCTTAGGTTATACATATGCAGCTCGTATTTCTAACATTCGCATTACCATTTTCAGATTATACACATGCAGCTCGTGTTATACCTTTTAACTTATACAAGTAAAGTTACATGCAACTGTTTTACTAACACAGCTAATCTATATTTCACAGGTAGCTCTTGTTCATTAATAGACAATTGTTTCTATCTACTCATTCAAGACTGCAATTCAAACATACATACATTTTAAGTACTTCTCGTCCTAGGATTCATACCATATCCTAGTTTCTAATAATTCATTCCACACATACATTAAGGTTTGTATTTAAATTTGGGAAAGCCACTCTACCAGTTAACCCAAGAGTATTGGGGGCTCGAACGGCAGGCTCACGTGCCTCAGCAAGCCTCGAATCCGCAACGGAATGAAGTCCTATAACAAGGAACAATCACAAGGAAACATTCAGAACAATATAGAAAACCTTCTAACTAGTAGAGGAACTCACAAGGAAGATTTCGGTATCTTATTTACGTAAAACAGACCTCAAACGGACCCTAAATGGGTCAAAAACAGGGTTACTGACTCAAATCAGACGTCTGGAACAACTTCCAGATGTTTTAAAAGTGTTTAGAAATGCACTTCAAGCTCTGCGTCCACCTCAGACGTCCAGGAACTCTTCTGGACCGTCTGGACCCAACTCCAATCGTCTGACCTCTTCTCCGGACGTCTGGAAGTGCCTACAGCCGTCTGGTAAGCCACCCAGACGTCTGAAATGCGTGGAAGGGCATGCCCCGCGCCTTCCTGAAGCAAATCATGCACGACACTACAAAATCTCCTCAAAATAGGCACGCAAAGTGTTCCTGCAGAGCGGCCTGCATGGCCGTATCCGCAAAAGGAACGTACCTTCGCGAACTCTCTCCTCAGACGTCTGGAACCGCCTCCAGACGTCCTCTCCGTCGTTTGGACGTCACTCCAGACATCTGATTCTGGGAAAAACCCAGAACCAGGACCTGCTCCCGCTCGCTCTCGCCACGCGCGGCCGCGGCTCACCTCCTCGCCTGCAGCTCCGGCTGCAACAGTGTCGAGGATGACTTCCCCAATGCACTCCTCCCGCACGCACCGCTCCGACGGTGCACCCTCCGATGAGCTCTCACACGAGCTTGCAAGCTCAACTCCTCTTCTTCTCACGCCGCTCCTCGTCGCCGTTCTCGCGCTCACTTGCTCGCACTGGCTTTCTCGCTAGAGTGGAGAAGAAGAGAGGAAGGTGGCTGGTGTGGGGAGAACGAGAGACGAGGAAGGGGAGTTTTATAAGGTGGTGGGTTAGGGTTTGCTGGAGGCGGGGAGAGAGAGAAGGGAAGGAAAACGAGAAGGTACTGTCTGTGTGCAGCCCGTGCACAAACGCGAGCTCGTACCCAAAAATTTTGATTTCCAGGTGTCTGGGAAGGTGTCCAGATGTCTTACCAGACGTCTAACTGACAGTCCGGACGTTCGACTAAACGTCTGACCGACAGTCCAGATGTCTTAAAAGGCTCAGGACAGAACAGGTCTTAACACTTGTCTTGATGGCATTGGATACTGCTGTTGCTGCAGGGATGGTAGAGTATGTGGGTGTGATGATGCAGGAACATGACAGGAGTCACCATGGTCTTAGGATGGTTGGTCGATTTTGTTGCTTTACAGCATCTTTGTGGAGATTAGGCCTATTTTAGATCACTCAGTTTCGTTGCACCAGGGAGAATGATATAGGTTGCTGATGGCAAACATGCTCCAGTTGTTGGCTAGGGGGAAGCGTCTGTGACCCCTACATTGCGGTTGTCGAGAACACTACATGTACTGAAGTTTCCAATGAGCCTGTTGTCCGTGAGCAGGATCATGAAGGATTTTCACTATAGGGTTATTTTCGATGAGATAGGATGCATTGTCTAGGATAAGTCTACTGTGAAGATCATTGCCATAGGTACAAAGGACAATGGTCTTTATCACTTTGGCCAGGAGCCTATTGTAGGGGCCAGTAGTGATGATGGTAGGAGTGCCTTACAGTGGCACACTTGTCTTGGTCATCTGCCTTTGGATCGCCTTAGGAGGGTGATTCCACATATTTCATTTACCACGACTATTAGATGTGATGCTTGCCAATTAGGTAAGCATCATCAATCTTCTTTTCATACCAGTACTTCTCCTGGATTAGCAATTACTTTGAGTTACTCCATATGGATGTCTGGGGATCGAGTAGAGTTTCAGATAGGATGGGACATCGGTATTATCTTGTCGTTGATGATTTCACTAGAATATCTTAGGTATTCCTTTTGAAGACCAATGGAAATGTTGGACTACCATAGAGACTCTTCTCTTGGAGATCAGGACTCAGTATTCTGCCATAGTGAAGATTGTACGGACAGATAATGCCCTTGAGTTCTGCACTGCTAGACTTATTGAGTTTTACAGGACTCATGGGGTTATCCACTAGACCACTTGTCCCCATACTTCACAGCAGAATGGGGTTGTAAAGAGGAAGTATAGACACTTATCCACCGCAGTGTTCCACAGAAATACTAGGGGGATGCTATTTTGATGGCGTACTACCTCATTAACAGGATGCCAAGTTCAGTCCGTCACGAACAGATATCAATTCTTCTGTTACATCCAGATGGTGAGCTTTCTTATGTGTCTCCTAGGATCTTTGGGTGTGTTGCTTTTGTTCATATGTCATCACCAGGCCGTTACAAGCTTGCTCCTCGCGCTATTAAGTGCGTCTTCTTAGAATACTCTAGGAGTCAGAAAGGGTACCGATATGATCTCATCCACCACAAGTATTATGTCAGCGCTAACGTGACTTTTCATGAGATGACACCATATTTTTCAGTTGCTGGATAGGTGTGTTCATAATGATGCAGCTCCCATGCCTATTCCTTTTGCCCCACTTGAGGTGATTTCGATCTCCACTCCTCAGCTGAGTCCTTTGGGATCCACTACTGCCTTGGATAACTACAAGAGATTGCATGGTTTGCTACACACGTATAGTAGACCTCATGCAACACTACAGATGCCACCGCCCACACCAGTGACTAATACTCCACAGACTGTTGAGATGGGTTCTGATGACAGTGATAGTCGAGTTTGACCTGATCCCCCTTATAGTGCAGATCACGACAGTAGTGAGGTTCCTTTTGCAAAGACTCAGTCAAATCTACTAGATGATTCTGACCTTCCTATTGTTATTAAGAAGGCTCCCCGCATGTGTGAGTCCAAATATCGTGTTACAGGCAGTTTGGCTACCGTTAGTTTTGATTTTTAGTTTGGCAGCTTCTACCAGGCATTTACAGCCTCACACATTTCGTCCACCTACCAGCAGGTCATACTTAATCCAAAATGGCGTAAAGTCATGGAGGACGAGATGGTAGCTCTTTGGAGTAGACATGCTTGGGTGCTCACCTCACTTCCTACAGGTGCGTGACTAGTTGGCTTGAGATGGGTCTTTGCCTTGAAATACAACCCTGATGGGTCTATTTCAAAATATAAGGCCAAGTTGGTGACAAAGGGGTTCATTCAGACCACGGGTGAAATACAACCCTCAGTGGGGTGGACTTCTTTGATACTTTCTCTCCCAGCACGCCTTGCCACTGTTCGGATACTTCTCTGTTGCGGCCCACGGAGATTGGTGGTTATACCAGTTTGATGTAAAGAACGCTTTTCTTTACGACGATCTTTAGGAGGAGGTTTACATGTAGCAGCCCTCATGTTTTGAGGTTCAGGGGGAGTGTGTTTGCAGACTCAGGAAGGCCATTTATGGCCTAAAGCAGATCCCGAGAGCCTGATTTCAAAAGCTCTCATATGTGTTGCAGAGGATGGGGATGCACTTTTCAGATCATTCTCAGTTTGTCAGGAAAACGTAGAATGGCATTGTAGCACTACTGGTTTATGTAGATGACCTGATTATCACTGGTAGTGATGAGGTTGGGATAAGACAGGTCAAGGAGTCTCTCACACAGTAGTTTGTTATGAAGGATCTGGGCTAGCATAGATACTTTCTAGGGATTGAGGTTGCTAGGAGCAGAGGTCGGATTGTTTTTTTCTCAACGCAAGTATGTGTTGGATGTTCTTCAGGAGACAGGCATGCTGGGTTTCAAGCTAACCAATATTCCTATGGACCCTAAGGCACATCTACATGATGAGGAGGCAGAGGCAACTGATAGCAGAGCATATAGACAGCTTGTAGGCAAGCTGTTATACATGACCATTACTATATCGAATATTGCCTTGGCAGTAGGCAAACTTAGTCAGTTTATGGAGAGGCCGACAAGTTGCACTTACAAGTAGCTATATAGGTGCTAAGATACTAAAAGAAAGCATTAGGTCGTGGTATTTTCTTTCAGAGGCTCTCCTATGACAATTGTAGGATATTTCGACGCTGATTATGCGGGATGTGTGCTTGACAGGAAATCCACTACTGGTTTCTGTACCTTTGTGGCTGATAATCTGGTTACTTGGAGCAGCAAGAACAGGGGACAGTTTCTCGTTCTAGTGTTGAGTCGGAGTACAGGGCAATGGCCCAAATTATTGCAGAGATGATCTGGATATGGTCTTTCTTGCATGATTTGCATGTCCAGATTGAGGAGTCCATGGAGATGCGATGTGACAATCGGATAGCTACCTACATAACTAACAACCCAATGTTCCATGAGCATACCAAATACATTGAGGTGGACTACCACTATACCATGGATCTCATATAGCGTGATTTGTTGTGCACTATTTATGTGGCATCTGAGGATCAGACAGCCGATGTGTTCACAAAGCCTCTACCTCGTTCGGTGTTTGATTTTTGCTGTTCAAAGTTGAGCATGATTGATATCTATGCTCCAGCTTGAGGGGGAGTATTGATACTCCTATTTATCTAGTGTTTTTCCTACTATCAGTAGTTATTTTATTATTTATTATTTTTTTTATGGATATGCACTATTATTTACCCATATCTCTCTCTATTAAAAGGTATTGGGTTCTTTTCTAAGAAATAAGATAAGTCATTTTCTCTTGCTAGTTAAACTGCATGATTTGTATAAGAAGCTCTTTGCATTTGAATTTCTTTTTTGGTGTTCATGTGTCGGGACTTGGGAGGCAGAGGGTTTGGGGGTTGTTAATTTTGTTAGTAATGTCACATTAATGTCAATTGGAAAAGTTAGAGAAAGGTTGTTAGGAACCTGTATTCGTTCATTGAAGGTTAACCTCATTGCTCCTGTTGGAGAGAGAGTGAAGAGAGCAAGAGAGGGCAGTGGGAAGATGCAAGTAGTTGATTGTCGAAAGGTTTCTGGGTGGTGAGGTTCTTTAGGTGCCTCTTGTTGGGGCATCTTGCTGCCTTTCATCGTTTGATAGTCGTATGTCATGGACATTCAGGGATAGAAGCCTCTTCTTAGGGTGTCTTGCTGCCTTTTGCTGCTCGACAGAGTTGTATGCCATGGATATTCCAGGATAAGGTATTGTTTCCTTATGAGTTCAAGAAGCAGCTCTTTGGACCTGCAGCATTGCGGGGAAGGGTTGACATAATGAGGTATCTGAGGGGTTGGTTGGACACTTGGTCAGCAAACTGGCTAGCCAAAATTGGATCGAAGCTTTTTCCTATTGCTGCTATCTCCATGCTTTCTAGATGGCTCGATGCTGCACTAGTAGCCTCACCAGCCAGGCTGAGAATGAGGAGGCTATTGTTGCACCTACTATGTAAGCAGCCTTAGACTCCCTAGTTGTAAAGAGAGGCCCATGGTGGAACCCAATGTTTGCACCACTACCTCCTTCCAAGTGTCCACAAAAATAGATGCCCACTTGGATGCCATCAACAAGGGCTCACCAATAGAGGTCGCCCCATTAATCCTCGTCTCCTGTCTTTGATGATTCTTGTCAACCAGCTATGTAAGGATGTGGAGCAGCTTGAGTGTTGCATCTTCATTGCTTGCCAGATGCAATGTGAAGGTGAAATTCCACCCTCTTGGTCTTTGCACCTCATTATGCACATGCACTGTCAACTTTACGAGAGCGAGAGCAAGCATGCGAAGATCAGAACTCCAATCTCCATCAAGTGCTCGAGGCTTCCTGGAAAAGGAAGTCTTTGAGAGACAACCGGGATCCCATGTGTGAAATTCCGTTCTATTTTCCATCTGTGTTTTTGCCTCCTCCCGCCATATTGGGGTTCCTATGGATGGTAGCTTCTTAATTTAGAAAAATAGAGGGTAAAATGTGTCTTTAAGCAATGTGTTCATGAATTTTTTTCTATCAGTTGAGATTGTATGTTTACTCTTGCATGGAACTTGGATATTATATTTTTTTCACCTCATCTTTCTTCCAGTAGGTTGTGCAAAGACTCGGAGAATCAGACTTTGCCAACTCCAGATTGGTAGAGATCCCTTAATTAATGAACTATACTCCAGCAGACCATGATTGCTATGCTGACATTATTTTCAATTAAACCTTATCTCCATAGAGCCAGACATGGGAATATGTAGATCCTCAAGAACAGAGCAAATACACTTGAGCTTGGAAATAGTATGGGCCATTAGGCTCAACACTTGATCTGGTGACCATAGTTTATTTCTTGCTTTGTGATGTGACTAGATTGCCTCCAACAATTTGTAAAATTGGTAGTAGACTTTCTATCTTTGGGACATTTTGCATAACTAGCATCCATATAGCCCATTGTACCTAGACAGCTACCATGGGTAAATAGCAAATCCTTTCCTAGCAAAGACTTTTATGTATTTGAGAATCATCATGGTTGCATCTCTAGTGTACCCTCTCTCTTGGGCTTATTCATAAATTGGCTCACCTTGCTCATTGCAAAAGCATTGTCAGGTCATATAATAGTTTTCCCACTAGATACTTGAACTATCTAGCAATATTCACCTGTTGCCCATTGAGTAGGCCTTTCTGCCTAATCTTAGGCTCTGACTCACCCTCCATGGACAAACCTTGTAGATGAGTCTTAGGTTTTCAGGGAATTCAATTTTTACCAATGTTTGCGTTAGTCAAGTCCACTTTTTCGCTTTTGCTTTGTCTATACTTGCTTGCACGGGTGCTTCTCTCTAAGGTGGAACACTTCCCTACTAATGCTTTTTGACATCCCACAGCTGAGGCAGATTGCTTAAGTCCCATCATGTGTCATCATCATACATATGCACAATTGGACTCGTAGGAATAGAGGTAGACTTAGCACCCAACTTGTCAGTCTTGTGAAGGTCCCTTACATACTTCCTTTGAGAGACAACAACTTCATGTGCATTTCAAGCAATAAAGTATTGGAGTAACCTTAAGTCTTTTGTAATAAAATGCTTGGCCAAAAACTCCTTGGTAGTCATAATGCCTTGTACACCATCCCTGGACAATATAATGTCATCTATATACACCATCATCACTACAATTCCCTTGCTTGTCTTCTGTATGAAGAGGGAGTGACTTGTAGATGACCTCCTAAATCCAATCCTCTTGATGACATTTGATAGCTTTTGGAAATACGCGTGTGGACTTTACTTGAGCCTATAGATTGCCTTATGTAATTTCTAGACCTTGGTACACTCTCACTCAACTGTAAACCTAAGAGGTTGTTGCATACAAACTTACTCTTTGAGATCACCATAGAGAAGTACATTCTTGACATCTAACTGGTAAAAAGGCTAGTTAAGGTGAATAGTTGTAGAAATGGGTATCCATGTTGTAGTTGTGTTATATGGGGGAAGGTGTCAAAGTATTATACCTTATATGTTTAAGTGTATCCTTTGGCCACTAGGCAAGCTTTATACCTCTCTATGGACTCATCAAGACAATACTTGATCGTGAAATTGCAACTTATCACAATTGCATTGAAGGGAGGCTCAATAAGCTCGAAGTCCCTGTAAGAAGTTAGTGTAGACATCTCATCCTCCATGCCTTGCCACTACTTTGGGTGCATAAGCATCTCCTAATGAATAGCAGATGCATGTATAGTAGAGAGAGCATTGATGAACCATCTGTACTTGGGGATGTGATGCGTAATACAAGACTGGATGTCCTTAAGGATTTAAAAGGTCTTGGCAACATCCATAACATGATGATGTTTCCTCTCAGTTATACCATTTTGTTGCAACTGGTCTGGTGAATAATCCCATACCCTCGAATATAAAATGGAGAGACTAGTTTGGGTACAAAATTTCAAGGCATTATAGGTTCTAACAACCTTCATATTATCACTAAACTGATTTGTTATTTCAACTAGAAAGTTCTTGATTAAATTACCCACGTTTGACTTAGACTTCAATAAAAATACTTATGACACATGAGAAAAATCATCAGCATCAACTAGATAAAACATGTGCCTCATACGAGCGGGAGCACAACTAGGACTTAGAATGACTCTACCACTAAGGAATGATCTCTTGTGGTGTTTTCCCAATTGGCATGTCTCCCATTGGAAGGTAGCAGTTGGTGGAATCTATAGTATCGGTTATTGGAGTTTGGGTAATGATAGATAACTGAATCTTAGGTGCCACAAGTAGCAAAAGGAATCTCCAAATGCAATAATGACATGGATAGTGTAGGGTGATTGTAGCAAAAATAGACACCTTCCTCATGGCCACAACCAATCACCTACCTTGTCAATATATTTTGAAACCTAAGAGGTATAGGGTCAAAAATAGCTCTATAGTTCAATTCCTTTGTAATTCTACTAACTGAAAGAAAATTCAAAGGAAAATCTAGGGTGAGTAGGACGTTCTCCAGCCGTATATAGGTGCTATCTAAACCTCCCCCTGACTAGTGATGGGGGAATGCACCAACTACCAAGATGGTTTCACCATATGGGACCAACCTCAATTTGGAGAGTAACTGCAAATCTACTATAGGCCTCTTATGTGGCAGGGGTCTTAGGCATCGTAAACATATAAGATCGAGCTGCTTCATAAGTTGGGTCCAGTCTAGAAAGAAAGTGTCCCACCATGCTTTGCCCTGTGTATGTCTTTTGAGACTCACATTGCATACCGATGTATCAGCATTCGACTGCTTAAATGCTGATTTTAGAGTTTAAGTAATACTATGCAGTAAGCTGATCATCCTACCTTATATGGGCTATACATGATGTAGCTATAGGATATAACCTGCATTCTTCTCTTTATTGGTGATAAAGCACCACGATCATTGATTTTGATGATAACAAAACATATTATATTTAACATTGTATTTGGAGATGAATATTTCAGGCTTAGGGTTGGAAGAAGCTTGATAAAAGTTGAAGCTCAAGCTCTATGAAAGATTGAAGGAGATGAGCATCGAGGAGATGAGGTAATGAAGATAGGAGATGAGGAGATGAAGATGGAAGGAGATGAAGTTAGATTAATTTTATTTGGTTTATTAATTTTTGAATGTAAATGGGCCTTGCATTATCCTTAGGATACTCTTAGAACCTTCCTATCCACATCCTTATTCTTAAAATTGTGAGGTTTAACTTTTGTTGATTTTTAGACGTCTTATGCTTCCTTTAGACATCTGAGTCTGATTTTTCAGGCGTCTGATCTACTTCTTTAGACATTTAGGATCTTGTCCAGAACCTAGAATCATGTCCAGAATCCTCAACCTCTGTCACCTAGGATTTCATACATCTATGGTCCACTTCAGACGTCTGTGCTCCCCTTCAGACGTCTAGTAGTCTTTTAGATGCCTTCTCGAGCTGTTGATATCTCTTTAACTTTTTTTTCTTCAGAAGAACAACGGTCAAAATTGTCCTTATATTTCAGACATCTAGTTTCTTCGTGAGACATCTAAAATGACCAACGTTCATTTTTTATCCAACGTTAAACTTGACCTCAATTGATTATATCCGTTACTCATTGATTGTGAAACGTTGTCGGTCTTTAGACGTGGTGTCTTTTATTTAGGCAACTGACTTTTCATTTTAAGACTTCTAACCTTTCCTCCAGGTGTTTAGTAAAACATCTGACTATGAGTCTTTAGATCCTATTTGGATCCAACCTCTTTCCAGTAACGATTACTTTGACACCGAGGCTTTTTCAGATGTCCAATTTTATTTTCAGATGTCTGAAATGACTCCTTCAGACGTCTAGCCTGACTTTTCAAATGTCTGATCCAGTTAAACTTTGAGTAAATGCAATGTAGCCATTCTATCTTAATTTATTTCATTCCAATTCAAATTCCAATGACTACCTAGGCTTAAATCTGACCTCCTACACCTATATATACCCACAAAGGGTTGCTTTAAGCCTACACGCCAAGAAAATAAATATTCTAGTGCTAAATACTTTCAAGTATCCTATTCTAAGCTTTCTAAAGCTATTGTGTTCTATTGTGCTCTTTTGTTCGTAGAAATTCTTGAGAGTAGCATCACTCCCACTTTGGTTTTCTGCGTTACATAGATTTGCAAAGGGAGTATCATAGCCTACTTTATATTCTAAATAATTTAAGGCTCTTAGGATTGTTTACTTTATTTTGTTTTATTAGTTTGTTTGGGTGCCCAAGCTGTGGGTTTCCCGTTACCTCTTAGTAGAGGGGTTAAACTCTCCTTGGGGGTTATCTAGGAGAGGGGAGTTGTATTTTGATGAACACCGTCCTTGGATTAGTGGTGTAGTTTAGTGATTCCCAATTGATTTGGGAACAAAATCCTAGATTGGGAGATTTAGGTAGAGGTCTTTTCCTGCAAGGGTTTCCTCTCCAAATATCTACGTTATTTGTTGCAATTGTTTTTGTGATTATTTTTTATTATACAATTCAACCCCCCTTCTTGTGCCGCTAACACTCTTGTGAATGTCTGATGGAGAATGTCCCACATCTCTTTTGTTGTCTTGTAGTACATAATTTTTATAGCTATCCTCTGAATGGTGGTGTTCGTTGGCCATGCCTTAACCATAGCTTTAGCTTTCTTCCGTGTTGTATACTCTCTCGCTTTCTTTGTAGGCTCCGACTCGGTAAGAATATGTTCCTTGTCGTGTCCTTCAATGACATTTAGAATCGATTGCAACAACAATGCGTAATTGGTCCCATTGAACTTCATGATTGGGCCAATAAAGGGATTCTTGAATTTTCTGAGTCGCATCTCTTTAAGTGGGAGAATCTGCCATCTCGGATGCCATGTATTAATAGAATCGAATATCTCACTTCGAATAATCACAAAATATCGGATGCCATGTATTAATAGAATCGAATATCTCACTGCGAATAATCACAAAATAAAACCAATTGAACTAGCTCATTCTCATCAAGAGCTCATTACATCAATTGAATAGGTGAATGATTACCCAAATGTAGTGCACAACAAGTTATAGTGCACAATTGGGCCCTTTGTGAGCATCGTGCACCTTGTATCAGCAAGAGGGATGAAGAAAGGTCTGCTGGTGGTTGAAGTGCTCTATGGAATTGGTGTTGTTGCTAGAAACTCACCACAATGGTGATAATAGGCTTTAATGTGGTGTTGGGCTATGCTTGCACTGCTGTAGGCTTTCTGGTGGTGCTTGAGCGTGGCTCTGCACTACTGTAGGAACCGTTAGTTGCCTGCTAGAGTTGCAGGAGGGTGGTGGCATTACAGCTGGCTACTACTGTCCTAGCATTGCCACTTATGAAGCCAAGCAGAGGTGCTAGAGTGAAGCGGCAGGACTGCTGGGTGTTTGTGTCGGCTGTGCTGCTGGTGCCAACTGGTGCGTGCATGTACAGCATCGACTGGAGGCTGATGCCCTGCTGATGCGCTGGTCGTCTCTGGTGAGGATAGCTTGGAGGTGGCTGCTGGGCACGAAGCCCTTGTGCAACAGCCCCCGACCGGCTGAAAGAAAAAAGAAAGCTTACTTCTTTACAAAGGAGGATTACACAAGTCCCAAGAGAAGAAGCTTTAGATTTATTTGGTGGAGACAAGAAAAGAGAGGGTGATCAAGTAGGTATCAAGCTCTGACCCAAGACTGACACTTTGATATCATGTAAAGAAGAAATAGTTTTATTCACCAAGGAAGCCCCAGGCCTCTATATATAAGGAGAGGCTATGAGACATTTACATGCAAGTCCTCAAATAAATATAAACAGGAGAAATCTGATAAGAGACCAATAAACAGAGATAGGACTTATCTCTCTACACTTTTCATGCAAAAGTCACCATTCACCTTCTCCTATGATTGGCCAAATTCCTTTATGTACATAAAGTTGCTGGAACTTGGATCTGAATCCAATGTGGTTGTTGAAGTTTAAACCATCTCAATGTACTCCAAAATTATGGAACTGGTTCTTACGTCAACTATTTTGTTAATGCTGTTGCTACCTCTTTTTTTGGCCAAGAATTAGCTTTGAGCTTTTAGATCTTTGAGTATGGATGAGCTAACAAAGTACATCTAATATGAGGTAGCGTGGTGCATACTTTTTTCCAGATGATCTTGTGGCGGATGAAAGAAAAACTTTGAAGCCAATGGTTTTTGACTGAGCAGGATAACTGCTGACTATATAAATTGCAAGTTCAATGTGAAATCTAACATGGATACGGGTGAGGTGAAGATTGCAATACTATACATATTGCAATTTCTGCATGGGGTGCAACATAGAGGGGGGTGGAGTTGAAGATTAGATACATTGTATTTCGAAGAAGGCTATAAGTGCTTAATATAAATTTTTTTACAAAATGGAATGATCAGTGGAGATGTTACAGTGTAAGTTAGTTAATGTGGAATGGGCTTTAGGTGTCTATTTGACAACAAATTCCTTTTGCAAGTTAAGAGCAACTTCTCCCAAACAACAGCTAGGCATCTACATGTTGGATTTCCGATTGTATGATTGTGAAAATGATATGTATGATAGAAACTGCCAAGGTTGGATGCATTGCTACACAAATATGGATAAAATCTCTTGTGAGATTACTGCAAAAAGGGTTTGGTCTTCAATAGATGGACATAAAATGAGAGAGACACTAGACGGACATGAAATGAGAAAGACACCTAAACCTTTTAGGTGGTTTGGTGCCTTGGTCTAAAGATGTAAGGAGTTATATCTACACGGGCTGCGGGAGACCACAAAAATGTTCCAATGAAAGCATAAAACACAATTTTTTCTAGATCTAAATATTGGTATAAACCATGACACGTCTCAATGCAGGCGAAGAACCCATGTATTGGCCTTCACGTGGGAAAAGAGTTGATTTCCCATTTTTGGGTTTTGAAAGAAAGATTAGTATTCGTCAATCTCAGAACATCATAGAGAACCACATGTTAACTAAAATGCACCTAAATTATCTCTTAATTCGCTACCAAGAGGTTGATAGAGTGGCAACGCCTCCTCATCAGCATATAAAGATCATGAGATCAAATCTCATGGCCATCACATTTACCCTTGTCAAAATAGGAAAAAAACTCTTAATATCCCAACAGGGGCTCTTATTGGAACTCAAGCATTGCTAATGTAAGGCCTACATACTAAAATTGGAGTAGCTTGTCATCACAATTTGGGTCTTAGACATGTTATTGATCTAGTATAGAACTGGCATGCTCTCTTTTCCAAGATTCTCCAAAGGTATCTTTTGAAAAAGCACCATAAGTCTTCAAATAAGAAGAATTGTATGTACTTCTTTCTTCTTTGCTATAAAATGTTTAATCTTTGCACCTTAAAATATCATTTAATCTTTATATAAAGGTGCCATATTTTTTTTCTTCTTCTTCTGATTGACACTTTCATTCTCTGTCAAGAATTGCATTAAATAATTTTGTTAACCAAGTGATATCCTCCAACATTTCCGAGATAGTCTAGAATGCCAAAGATCCTGCAACCTTCATTCATTTTCAGAATCTCATTTACCTTTTTTCCCTTGTAGTCATCAATGACCTTGATAATTTAAGCAAAGTTCGCAGTTGCTTAATCCTGTGCGAGTGATCTCAACTTCATTAAACCTTCCTTTAGAAGTTATGGAAATAGATCTTCCATCTCATCCTCACTAGTTGCGGGTACCTGTTCCCTTTTCATCCTTGATAGACGTTATATGTATGAAGTCCTTTGCTGTGACCATATCGAAGATATATCTTTCCCTTCCTTTAACATGCATATTCTTGCATAGGTTTTCTGAAAATTGTGCGTTTGCTTTTCTTATTGACTTTTCATAGCCTTCTTTCTTTAAATTTAACCAATTAGTCTTTTCGTTGAAGGCGTTGGAATAAATTTAACTGCTTCTGTATTAAATGTACTTTCGTCATTTTTTTTTTTTGTGGATCTTATGCTTCTTACCATATGATTTGCCAATCTCACTGATTGAACCCTTGAGAATTTTCCACATGCATGGTATAATCATTTCTGCCGAGAAGCAGACAGTGGAAAATTCTCTACCTGAACCTTTGATTTTTTTTTTTTTCCCTAATCACCATCCGGCGGCTACGTGATGATTAGACTGAAGAAAATGACCAAATACATCATCAAGGCATGCTCAAGTCTAGATGAATAAAAACTTGTTGATGTGAGTGGGTGGGAGATGAAGACAATTTATTTCTTCTGTACCAATCTTTGTGGAATGCAATCTTGTCTGTACACTCTCCTTTTCATGAATTTCTTGTCCGCCCTAAAAAGCTACAGTCTGTCAACCTCAAGCAGAAAAATAAATGAATTATTTTTTTAATAGTCATTTTGAAAAATATTGAACTTGATTAACATTGCATCATTGTTTCTATGTTCCTTTTTTTTTTGTGTAGGATTCGCAACTACACTATAGCATGGTCGGCACTTGGGATCAATGTCGCAAATCGTCAGGTGTAATTCACAGCTCGTTTATTTTATTCACGACGGCCGTTTTGTCGAAGTCATAGCAGGAGGTCAGTTGACATTTACTTTCAAATCGAATGTATGTCCCAGTTGACATTTTGAGAGGAGAGAAATATTTTATCTGAACATTTCCTTTTGACATTTTGTGGAATTCTCACTCGAAGCTGTACGTTGTTGACGAATTCAAACTCTTTTCGTGATTAAATTTGTGATTTTATCGTTGTCTGTCGGTAAAGTTTACAAATTATGGGAAACAAATTAACTAGAATGTCAAATAGGGTTTGGTCAAAGAAGTTGAGGATGGAGATGTCAACGGGGTTTGGTGAATCCTATTTGTGGGCTGAAATTCCTGGACCGCCCAATTCTCTGTTTGGTCAAATTCTTCGGTTTTAGTTCCACGCGGTTCTTCCTGATTGTATGTAATGGCTTTACGCATTTTCCCTTGGTTTGTCTTGTGAGGTTTTTGGCTTGGAAAAAAATGTGGGTTTGGGTTCTCGTACTCTCTGTATATTCCATATCCGCTCATCTGGAACCATTAGATTAATTGTATTTGGTATAATTTCCCAGGTTTGTTGTACTTTTTTGGGAGAATGATTCTTTTAGCAAGGTGGGAATTGCATTTACCAGATGGGTTATATCTACACTTATAACTGGTCAATTACAACGTTAATCATGAATCTCAATCCTAAGTCCGGAAATAAACTGCCACTATGTTCTTGCTTGTCCTCTTATTCTTCTTTTCCCCATTTATCCTTTGGTACCCCACCATTTTTTTCATGAGGGGCGCAGATTAATTTGGAAAGTGAGATGCCTCTAGGGAAACATTTCCCTTGACCAAAGCTGCCAACGTCCTCCTTTCTAAAGTCAAAGATTCCCATCCTTTGATTTACTCCTATAGGTTGTTTATGCGAGCTTAATTCTGTGTTAGACTCCAGGTCTGAAACTATACTGGCACTTGCAACATTGACGTAGGAGAGACGTTAGACTCCAGGTCTGAAAACTCAGCATAAATTTTTTTTTGCAAAAATTCCTCTCCATATCACCGACACAAGCTTTGGTGACGTATCCTGTTTTCATTTTTTACTTTTTATCTCCTTATTATGAAATAATGTCTATATTGAAAAGGACATCTTCTTTATGCATATTTTAGAAATGTGTTGTATTCGAATGCAGGATTTTGTTCGATCCATAGAATGATAGAAGCCCGCACACATTTGCATAATTTGACCTAAATCACTTTGACGTTCTTGTTAGACGTTCTTGTTAAGGATAGTGGAGGGTTGTTGTCCACTGTCGATGCTCGGATCTGCTTTTACGATTTGGTTGTTCTAATGATTGGTAGCTTGTTGTGAAGACAATAATTGGGACCATGGTCCATGTTCTCTTGTAATGACCATGCTGGCATAGTGATGGCCGTACTTCTCCTTGGTTTAGGATGCTATGTCACGTACCTAAAGCATCACACCATGTAATGCATATTTTTACATCCCAATCTCAAGAATGAATGATGGGTCATCTAAAGTAGAATTGCATCAAAAATCAAGTGAATCGAAAATACAGCAACGACAAGAATAATTAAGCCCTTTTCAACATTAAAGACGATTACATGAAATCCTTACTGTAGTTAGATCTATTCTAGGTCATCCTTGAATCCAAAAAATCTTCTTACCAACACCTTTTGTCTTGTTTTTAAGCTCACCACCTAATTTTCCATATCTTTGGATTGACATGTTACTTCAGATATTTAGGCCTAACTGCCTATTGAACTTAAATGACTTTTGCGTGTGGCAATGTCCTTAATCCTTCCTCTTGTTGAAAATTGATACTTGAATTTTTTTTCCCTCAAAATGTGTTGCATCCTAATTTTCTTGTCACTTCTCTCATCACTTCATAAGGTACAAAAAGTTGAACTTAAATGACTTGATAACCTCCCTTATCTCATCACTTCCTAGGAATGTATATCCATTCCTCACTCTCCTTTGCTCCTCCTCTTGCTCAAAGTGTCCTCCTTACCCTCCATGCCACCAAGGGGTAAAAGGTGTGTGTAGGTGCATGAGTGTGTACCCAAGCATCTAAAGTTTTGTAATCACAATTCACGAAAAAAAGGAATACAGTTTTGCCTTACCATATCTCTTATCATGCACGAAAGCTACTTGAAATCAATGTTAGACAGAGGACAACCATCTGCTTGTTGCTAGGTTTCCCCTAAGGACTAGTGAAATTTTGATAGAGAAAACCTCACGAAAAGTAGATGTATTTATTATTATTATTATTATTTTGATTTTTAAGATTATTTTACCCCAACAAGGAGATGCTAATATGAGATGCAAGGTATTACTTAAATATATATAGCTGTTTGGATTATACTTTAAGTCACATATGTTTGTAATCAGGGGATAATCTGTTTAAAGAAGAATGTAGGTATAAAAATGTAAAAGTATGCACATTTTGCAATGTAAGGAAGTTGATGCAATCAAAAAAATAAATTCAAAAGTGAGGGTTATGCCACATATCTTCCTTTCACACAAAAAAGTAACGTAAAGTACCGTCACATGGTGAGATCCACCAGCGTTAAAAGAAAGCTATCATCATTTCTGAATCAGCAATGGAATCATTTTATATCGGTACAAACAACTAAAATTACCTTTGGAATTATTTTACATTGGCGTAGAATGAGAGTGAACCGATGCAAAGTCATTTTACACTTGTACGTTTTGATTCAAAGTGGTGGTAGTTTTCATAATGATTTTATACCAATATAAATTGAGATGCACATGTATAAAATCATTGTGAGAAATTATGCATTTAGTTGCATTTTCTCACTGGACTATACATGTAAGCAAAAAATTTCTAGAAACTCTGCACAGGTTATCCTTTTCTTGATAAAGAGAGAGGATTGCTACCATTTACGGTAGCAATCTAACACAAATGAGTACTCAATACTATATCTCTATAAATATTTTTCATCTACACATTATCATCATTAAATGTGACATCATTTTTAACCTTACACTTAACCTACAACACTACAACCATTATTTTTCGTGACTTATTTTTTCACATAGAAAACATCCACAAAGTCTCCTAATCTTATTTTGTACAGATCGTCCTTGGAACTTCTTTGATTTACTTTTATTATTTTGGGATCGACGAAAGACAGGAAACTGGATTACACTGTGCTACTTCCATTCGCCATTTGATTGGCATTATTGCTTGTTCACACACCTATGCCATCTTTTTCTCTTTAGATTTAATTAAATGGAAGGAACGCAAATAAACTCGGGTTCATCCACCGTTGACATTCTAAATTTAGTTAGTGGAGAATCAACGTCACACCTTCAACGAATGTTTCGGTAAAATTCAAACCCCATTGTAGACGCAAACATACCGAAGACAGCAGAATAGATAAAATGGAGTTTACTTCGTACCTTCGGTCCTCTGTCAAATTTTTTATCTAAAATTTTAAAAAGTCAACGTCAAAACCAATACATCGGTTGCTCTCTCTATATTCCGTTTTTCCTTTCTGTTCGGCAAGTGGAAAATGATACCTTTATAAGGGAAAAATGTAAAGACGTGTATTTTGTAGCGTAAAATGTAACACACTCTCTCCACATGGATAGGATTGTCAATGGAGTGCACTAGTACATTCAAATATCATCAATGTAATATTAATGTTTATGATGTAAAAAAGGTCACACATCTCTTACAATATACGTGATGAGACCCACTATCCACCAAAGATCTAGAAATCTCATCAATGATATTTATTTATAATTGAAAATCACCAGTAATATTACAAATATCATGATATTTGATTTATAATTAAAAAATATCAGTGACATTTCAAAAATCAATAATGATATTTGATTCGGGTGTACAAATTGAACTAAAATCCATTTGCGGTATGCAATGCATTGATATATTTAAATATCACTAGTGATATTTATCATTGCAACACCAAAATTTCATGTCTCTCATAATGCATGTGGTGAGACTCACCACTCATAGAACTTCGAGAAATATTATTAGAGACCTTTATTTATAACTGAAAATCACTAATGATACCTTTTCGTATCGCTTATATCTGGTGATATTTGGTTCGACTTCAAAAATCACTGATGATATTTTATTCAGATGCAAAAAATCATGAATGATGTTTAATTTTGAGTTGGTGGTGTGGGGTCCATCAAACATGTAATTTAGAGAAAACAAGTGATCAAATACCTTATTTATAATCCACATTACAAAATATGTGGTAAAGTATATTTCCCTAACATCATCCTAACATGACCTGCAGCTATTGCTTTCTAATCAGATTAGATCATGTAGGCATTCTTAGATAGTTTATTGACTACATTGTTACAATTCAAAATTTTGATACATACAGAGAAGGTAAAAAATTTATATTAAAATTATTTCAGGAAAAGCCCCATTCCATTAGCTTATCTAATAATCAAAGCATCACGGATCATCTGTGTCATTTTTGATATCTAACCATGAGGATGGACTAGTATATCAAAAATAAAAGATTAATTAACTTTAAATAGTCTCTCCATTTTGACATAAAAATTTGCATAAATTTACTACTCACGCAAAATCGTCAAATAAATAAAAGACTCCAATTCACGATAGAGAAGTAACATATAATAAAATGATATACTAATAATCCCTAACAAGCGACGATCCAACCGTATGGCTGGATCTAAAAAATCAAAAGCACAGATCCAAACCATTGCCTTGTATGATGTTTTTTTCAAATGGTGCTGATTTCCTTAATGTTAAGATTCGTGCAGTTTTAACTTTTTAAGATGCCTAGAATTTGGGTCAAACGTCTGGTCAGATGTCTGGATATCTTTCTAGACGTCTGGAAATCAAAATTTTTAAGTACGAGCTCACATCTGCATGTAGACAGTACAATTTCCTCATTTTCTTCTTCTCTCTACTTTCGCCCGACGAAAACCCTAACCCCACACCCTTATATAAGCCCCCTCCTCTCCCTCACACCACCCCCACTTCTAGCCACTTTCCTCCTTCCTCCAGCGAGAGCAGCGAGCGAGAACGATGGAGAGGAGCGGCGTGAGAGGAGAGGAGGAGCAGCATGAGGAAGAGAGGAGAGCAAGCTTGTGAGCTCGCATGGGAGCTCGCCGGTGAGCTCACAACCGGTCGGCGCATGCGCAAGGCAGAGGAGTGCGTCGGGGAGGTCTTCCCCGACACTGCTGCAACCGAAGCAGCAGGTAAGATGGCGCGGCGCAGCCATGCGCGGCGCGAGTGGGTGGGAGCAGGTTCTGGTTCTGGGTTTTTCCCAGAATCAGACGTCTGGAGCGACGTCCAGACGACGTAGCTGACGTCTGGAGGAGGTTCCAGACGACTGAGAAGTAGGCTTCGCGAAGGTGTATCTTCTTTGCAGATACGACCACGCAGGCCGTTCCGCCGAGGTACTGTTTCATGCCGATTTGAGAAGATTTTA
The DNA here is from genome assembly GCA_037157565.1 of Thalassia testudinum. Lineage (NCBI taxonomy): Eukaryota > Viridiplantae > Streptophyta > Magnoliopsida > Alismatales > Hydrocharitaceae > Thalassia > Thalassia testudinum. The sequence continues at coordinate 46,004,555 of JAZHRO010000030.1, forward strand.
GTTGATTCGCGTAGGAGTTGCTTCGGGAAGGTGCGGGGCATGCCCTCCCACGCAGTTCGGACATTTGGGCGAGGCACCAGATGACGGGAAGTGTTTCCAAACATCCGGAGAGGTGGTCGGACGTCTGGAATTGGGTCCAGACGGTCCAGCGGAGTTCCTGGACGTCTGAGGAGTGGCGCAGGACTTGAGGTATGGCTCTGGACTCTTTTAAGACGTTTGGAAGGTATTCCAGATGTCTGATTTGAGTTAGGATCACTATTTTTGACCTGTTTAAGATTCGTTTGAGGTCCGATTTCCACAATTAAGATACCGATGTTTCCCGTATGTTTCTCCTACTTGTTAGAATACTTTCTATACTGTTTTGAGCATTCTCTTGTGACTGATCCTTGTGATAGGATCTCGTTCCGTTGCGGGTTTGGGGCTTGCTGAGGCACGTGGACCTACCGATCAAACCCCCACTACTCCTGGGTTTAATGGTAGAGTGGCTTCCCCTCAATTTAATTACAACTTAAATGCATGTGTGTAATGAATGATTAGAACCTAGGATATGGCATGAATCCTAGGACTAGAAATACTGAAATGTCTGTATTGAATGAATGAATTGCAGTCTTGAATGAGTAGATAGAACGATAACAATTACCTGTAAATGAATAACAGTTGCCTGCGAAATATGTAGTATTTGTGTTAGTTAACTGTTGAATGTAACTTTCCTGTCGTACTTGTGAAATGACGTAATATGAGCTGCATGTATATAATTTGAAAAAGGAAAGGTGAATGTTGGAAACAGGAGCTATCTGTGAATAAACTAAATATGGGATAGAGTTACAAATCGCATGTGTCTAACCTGACAATGAAAATAGAAATGAAGAAACCTGGTATGGCTTGGCCTGAGAAATATGAGCATGAACCCTACGGGGAATTAGGAGTAGAGCTCTTGGAAATAAATGGAATGGAACTGGGAATGTGAGTGGGGAAGTGAGCCGGCTCTTGAGTACGGAGTACCAAGGAGAGCGACTGTCTCCCTGTTTAGTGTAGAGCGAAGCTAGCCGCCCTTGGGTTGGGACCCGAGGTTGGGATTTGCCACTCTGTACCGACTTCTTGGCCCTCACATACACAGTATCGGGGAGAGCTACTAGTATAGGGAGCGAGCTAGCCACCCTACACCGACTTGTTAGGCCCACGGGGCAAACCAGGGTAGTTAGGCGAGGGTGCGCGGATTATGGAGGGGCGAGACCCCTGTTTGGTTCTTAGGGGCTAGACCCCTGTCACTGAGAGGGCTATGCCTTATACTGGTTCTGTGCTGTGCTTTGGGCGCACCCACTAACGGAAAGAACTAACCGCGTGCCAGTGTGGGATAGCTACTCGTGCGCTTATCGCGGGTGTTGTAGTCACCGTTATGTCTGTCCGTGACCTTGGGGTGGTTAACTGGGTGTAGGACCACCACGGGGGACTCTCCCGGCTAGGAGAGCACCACATGCGACTTCTACTCTTCGGAAAAGACTGCAATCAAGATCGTTCCCACGAGGAACATTCGAGATCAAGAAAGAGACCTGATAAATAAACCAAGAGGTGAAAGAAAGAATAATTGGTCAAAGAAAGAAAGAAATTGAAAAACAACAGCTACCTGTCTACCTTTACTGCTTTAGTTAGTTGGTTTCCACTCTACTCAGCGTTCGCTGACTTCGTGTACTCATAACTCTTTTTAGGTCCAGGTGTTGAGCAGCCAGAGCCTACGGCTGCAGATGGTGTTGGGCTCAGTAGAGCCCAGTAGTTGTAGCTTTCTATTGTACTCCTTTTTCAGTTGTAATGAGTAGTTTATTTCACTTCTGTACTCTTTCATTTTAGACATTATATTCCTGTACCTGTTTACTTTTCTACTGTTGTGGTGGTGTGTACTGTAGTAGTTTTACTTCTTTATTGCTGTACTTTTGTTACTGTTAGTTACTTAGCATAGCGAATGTGGTTTACTTTCCTGCTTTTTGGTTACTTTCTCGTTAGACGACTGGGTCTTGGGATTAGTCAAGTCGGTCCGATCTCGTGTCCTGTAGGGATTCGGGAACCGAGTCATAACAAGATGGTATCTGAGCAAGGTCGTCCCGAGAAGTGAACTAACTAGCTTGAGAATAACCAATTTACGTGCTTGTAACTAGAGTAACCACCACAACGTACCTTTTGACATCTGTTCTAAGATTCTTTTGTTGGGTATCTGTTGAAATTGACGTCTTCCTGTTCCGTTTTTCACGTCTCCTTGCAGGAGATGCCTCGACGTGGAGCCATTGAGACGAGCTGTGGACGCGGCCAAGGTCGAGGTCGGAGGGCAGACGTGTTGAGCCTAATGTCTCAATGAACCAGCCACTACTTCCGGGCGTTCAGGCCCAGGACCTCGCCCAGCTGATATGGGAGATCGTACGAGAGGAGCTCCACCCGCCTCCACGGGCGCCTCTCCCTGGGGCTGTGGAGGGGGAGTCCTCAGTGGGACCGCGAGACAGGCACAGCGTTGGACGTGGGGGAGGGGGCGGTCCTCCACCGCCCCCACCGTCCTCTGACACTTCTGAGCACGAGCCCTCCTTGCCTGGAGGCATGCCAGTTTCCCCACTTCAGCGCCATTATGAGCTTTTCTAACAGTTTCGGAAGCTGAAGCCCCCCTCCTTCAAGGGGGATGAGGATCCGACCGAGGCAGAGGACTGGCTCGAGCAGATCGAGAAGGTATTTGACACCCTTCCCCCCACTGCAGAGTGCCGCGTGGCCTTTGCCACGTACCAGCTGGAGAGCGTGGCACACAGGTGGTGGAGGGCGGTCAGAGGTCAAGAGAGGGCTGAGCTGACTTGGGACCAGTTTGTCACCCTCTTCTATGAGCAGTACTTTCCCCAGATGTGGCAGGATCAGAGGAGGTGGGAGTTCCACACTCTCCGCCAGGGGAGAGGACCGTGAGTGTATACCGCGTGCGTTTTCTGGAGCTGTCTCATTTCGCTGCGACAGTTGTAGCTACTGAGGAGGAGCGCCTGTGGAGGTTCACCGAGGGGCTCCGGCCTACTATTTGGGGGTATGCCAAAGCCCTGAAGCTGCCTACGTTCTCTAGAGTGGTGGAGGCTGCTATGACATATGAGGAGACCAACCCGGCCGCACGTGACACTGACAACGGACGGAAGAGGCCCTACCAGCCAGACTACTCACAGGGCTGGCGAGAGATGAGGTACGTGGTGTCCGCTGGAGAGCCATTACGCTTTTTAGGGCCGTCAGTAGCCTTTGGGGGCCCCCGACAAGGGCCAGCTGCTAGCATTGGACCCCCGCCCAGCTGTCAGCGGGGATCTCCTAGTGTCTGCCGATGATGACACCGAAGCTTAGCCTTTTGTTTGTTCTTATTATAGTAATGTCGTTGTGGTACAGATAAAATAGCTACGGTTTGTCGTCATTGCCACTATTACAATTTTACTCAGAAATGTTTTTCTTCCGAGGTCGAACTCAGGGAGCTACTAGAATTCTAGAAGTACAATGCTTCTTTATTACAAAAGTAAGAGAGAGAAAGAGAGAGAGAGGGAGAAGTAGATTTTGTTTCTTGGCTTTTTCTTCTCTTCTTTCTCTCTTTTCCTGTCTTCTTTTTCTCTTCTTTCTCTTCTCTTTTCTTTCTTCGCAGTTCTTGATCTTCTTCAGTTCTTCTTCTTTCTTTATCTTCTTCTCTTTTCTTCTTCTTCTTTCTTCCTTCTCTTTTCTTTCAGCTGCGGCACCTTTTCTTTTCTTTTTCTTCTTCTTTGCTTTATCTGTAGAGCTTCATCTGTCGTCTGATTTCTCAATTAGACGGCTTAAGTGGTGTCTGCTACAGTGCTTCCTTTGTGCTTCTCCTTCTTATTCTTCTGCGGTCTTCTTTTGCTTTGTTCCTTGGCCTTCTCCTTTCTTCTTCCTTTGGCCAAGTGTGTTCTTCCCTCGCACCCTGTCCCTGCACAAAGAGCAAAACCTACCCTGTCCTTATACCTGCACGTCTCTCTCTGTAAACCACTCACAGGACGCTCTCCCAGAGCCGCGGGTAATCGGGTCGGGTTTCGTGCCTGTGACCAGGCGCACCGGTGTGTGGGTGATGCGCGAGGTGTGCTCAGATAGGGTCGGGTCGGATCCCGCCAGATCCGCGAGGTGAAACTGCGGACGAGGCGAGCGTGAGTAAGGTGAGGGACCTCACCCCAGTGCTTTCGGAGGCGACCGGTAGAAAACACAAAATCAACTTATACTACTGCGGGGTTTGGTAAACTCACTATGTGGGACTATCCTCTGCGCTCTTCTCGCGCACGCCCGCAGGACGATTCCGCCTTGCTCTCCACTCAGCTGCAGCCACATCGGTGCCAAATGCTGTGGTAGAAGTCTCCGTAGACTTCACCCCAACCTGCAGCACCTGGGATCCTGAAGCTGCAGGGCCTGGAGCTCACCTCGAAGCTGCTTCAGTTGTCGTTAATGGCGCCTGGGGCTACGACCCTGTCAGACAGAAGCATGGCCTCTCGACCTAATCAGACTAGCGAGGGACCTTCGCCGTGGCACGGCGAAGGTGGTGCGAGGTGCAGCAGGTTGTGGGGTGGCTTAGGCGTGCGTGCCTAGGTCGTCCTGTGACCGGAGGTGTGGGTGTGTTCGGGGGAGCGATGAGAGGGTGTAGAGCGGCAGTGGGTGGGCGGAGGTTGTTCAGCGTGATGAGGCGGAGGTTATGTGAGGCTCTTCGAGGCGTGTGGGGCTGCGGAGCGATGGGAGAGTCTCGCTGGAGGGTGGCCGGGGTCGAGGAAGGTGACGGTGGACAGGAGCGGTCGAGGGTTTAATCGAATGAAAGACAGTGAGGAAAAGAAAGAGGGGGAGATGGGGAATAGTTCTGACCTAATTACGGGGATGAAGGGGTCGGAGCAGGGCGGCAGTCGTATCGACTGTCGCAGGAGAAGAAATACCCAGAGGGGGTGAGCGGCGGAGAGGAAGAGAGCGGGAGGGCGCGCGCTGGGTACGACGCAACGCGGGAAGAGCAAGCGAAGGTGGCTCTGCTGCTGGTATTGCAGCAGAGCGACGAGACGGAGGAGGAGGAGCCGTCGGAGTTGGTGGGTTTCTGCCGGAGTGGGAAGAGAGGAAAGGTGGGGATTTTTCTCCGTCAGGACCGAGCTACCAGAGTCGGCTGGCGACGCTGGTCCTTATAAAGGCGGAGGTGGAGAGGTAGGCGCAGGGAGGCGACGTGCCTCCCTCGCCGGAGAGTGGTCGGAACTGCGACCCATACCTTCTGCGCATTCGCACGGAAGGTGTGGGCGAGGGCAGAGGTCATGGCAGTGTCCCTGCGACAGCAGACGTCGCATGGAACACCCGATTCAACTAGCAGGTATCCTCCCTCACCCTGCGTGGCGCCATGCTCCGCGCAAAGTCGCCGGAGCATGGCGCTACTCAGAGATTTGCGGGAGGGACCTGTATGCAAAGAATGACGAAGAACCTAGGGGCCAAAATGCAAGGGTTTCGAAAGTTGAGGGTCAAAAAGTAATAGATGAGGACCAAAATGCAAAGTCGGTCAAGAAGGTCTCATCTTAGGTTCAAGTTTTTATGCATGACTAAATGGGACCTAAGGATTCTAATGGTGAGTTTTATTTCTAGGTAAGACCTTGTTTGACCGGCCAATTTACGTAAAAACCTAAATTAAATCATTAATTGGGCATGGTTCTCAATGTAGGTCAAAATGGGTTCCCAAGGCCAAATTGAAGGTTCTAAACCCTAGAGATTATTTTTCTATGAATTTTAGAGGGTTTAGTCAATTTTTACTCTACCTCAAACCTCGTGAATTGAAGTGGATTTGTTTTAGGGTTATAGAGTGTCATTTAATTCCTTAGAGTTGTTGTAGCCCTTGTTGGATCAAATCATCCCACTTTCCTTCTTATTAGGTTAGTTTGACCTATGTTTGGATCCTGAGTTACCCTGTTTACTGATTGTGTTGGTGAAATTACATTTTCACCCCTTATGACCTATTTTCTTTACAAACTCAGAATTTTCTGAGTCAAGCCTTTCTATGAGTTATGTAGGAGCTTTTTCTCGCATATCTAAGTTAGATTGTGCTAGTTAGGATTCATGATGAGGTTCTCATCACCTACCGAGGGCGGGAGTCGAGTTCCCCCTTGCTATCAGTGTGGCCAGCCAGGCCACATCAGGAGGGACTGCCTGTCTAAGGCTGGAGGTCAGCAAATGCTCCCTGCACCGAACGTTGAAGGACAAGCAGGAGGCCGTGGTTCCTAGGCGCGTGGGGGAGGTCAGCAGTCGTAGGGAGGGTACCGACCAGCGGCTACCCGTCCGACGCAGAGTGTGGCTGCTTCTTCCGCACCGAGAGCTGAGGGACGTATTAACACCCTGACACACAGAGACGCCAGAGCTTCAGGTTCAGTGGTGGGAGGTATGGTTACAGTTTCTGGCAGACTAGTTTACGCACTTTTTGATTCAGGTGCCACGCACTCGTTTGTTGCTGCTAGTTTTGTTGTCAGTTTGGGACAGGATCGTGTGTTGTTAGAGGATCCGTTTGTGATCAGAGGTCCGGGTGGTCAGCTGTTTGTAGCTGAGGAGGTTTACACAGGCTGTGAGGTCAATGTTGGGGTATACAGCTTCCCCGCTGATTTCATTGTGATATCGATGGAGGAGTTTGGCGTGATTTTGGGGATGGACCGGCTGTCTGCTTACCACGCTTTGGTGGATTGTTTCGAGAGAAAGATCGTCTTCTCCATACCGGAGTTACCTTCTTTTGAGTTTCACGGACAGCCGGTGGACGAAGGCTTCAGGTGCATTTCTGCACTTCGGGCGGTGAGACTTTTGGGCCAGGGGTGTAAGGGTTTTTTGGCTCGTGTAATGGTAGAGCCTAGCCCCGTGGCAGACTTTCAGAGTATCCTGGTAGTCAACGAGTACTGTGACGTTTTTTCAGAGGAGCTGCCAGGACTACCACCTAAGCGTGAGATCGAGTTCGAGATCTCACTGGTACCGGGGACCAGCCCCATTTCTACAGCACCTTACAGGATGGCACCACTTGAGCTACGAGAGCTCAAGTTCCAGTTGCATGACCTTTTGGAGAAGGGCTTTGTGAGGCCCAGTGCGTCTCTGTGGGGGGCCCCGGTATTATTTGTGAAGAGGAAGGATGGTACCTTACTCCTTTGTGTGGATTACAGACAGTTGAATAGGGTTACCATCAAGAACAGGTATCCGCTGCCGAGGATTGACGACTTGTTTGACCAGTTGCGAGGTGCCACGGTTTTCTCCAAGATAGACTTGAGGTCTGGCTACCACCAGTTGAGGATCAAGGAGGCCGATGTCTCCAAGACAGCTTTTCGCACTTGGTATGGACACTACGAGTTTTTGGTCATGTCGTTTGGGCTGACCAACGCCCCCGCTGCTTTCATGGACTTGATGAACCGGGTGTTCAGACCATATCTGGATCAGTTCGTGGTTGTATTTATCGATAATGTGCTCATCTACTAGCGGGACCAGGCACAGCACGGACAACACTTGCGGATGGTTTTGGACACATTTAGACGACGTAGGCTATATGCCAAGTACAACAAGTACGAGTTCTGGTTGAGGGAGGTGACCTTCTTAGGTCATGTGATTTTAGGGAATGGCTTGGTTGTGGACCCAACCAAGGTTGAGGCAGTGCTAAGGTGGGAGAGACCACGTACAGTGGCAGAGATCCGAAGTTTCTTGGGACTGGCAGGCTACTACCGGAGGTTTATTAGGGGTTTCTCGCAGATTGCACGTCCTATGACACAGTTGACTCGGAAGGACGTGCCCTTTTCTTGGACAGACGCTTGCGAGGCGTGTGTTCAAGAGTTGAAGGAGAATCTGACTTCGTCTCCTGTGCTTACCATTCCAGACAGCAGTGGCGGGTTTGTTGTGTACACGGACGCCTCTTTGCAGGAGTTAGGGGGTGTGCTCATGTAGTGGGGTCACGTTGTCGCATATGCTTCGTGTCAACTGAAGCCCGATGAGCATAGCTACCTTCCCCACGATCCAGAGCTAGCAGCTGTCGTCTTCGCGCTGAAGACTTGGGGGCACTACCTGTATGGTGAGACTTTTGAGATATTCACAGATCATAAGAGCCTTAGGTACTTGTTTGATCAGAAAGAGCTCAACATGAGACAGAGACGTTGGTTAGAGCTCCTGAAGGACTATGACTGCAGCATTTCCTATCATCCGGGGAAGGCCGAAGTGGTGGCTGACGCCTTGAGCCAGAAGGCGCCCGCCCACTGGGCTAGTTCACAGGCACAGAGTTGGAGACTCATGGAGGAGATGGGCAATTGGCGACCCCTAGAGTTACTGGGGCACTGTGGGGTAGTGATTATGACATGACCGACGAGGTCGGAGCTGATAGACCGCATCATCACAGGACATATGGCAGACCCGTACCTGCAGTCGTTGCGTGACAGAGTACTGTCAGGGGACCCTGGAGACTTCTCCTTTACTGACGATGTGTTGCGCATGAGGGGACGTTTGTGCGTTCCCAGGGACGATGAGTTATTGAGAGAGCTCCTGACTGAGGTACACTTTCCCAGGTTCACCATACATCCCGGGAACACAAAGATGTATCATGATCTGAGACGTGACTTTTGGTGGAGGGGAATGAAGCGCGATGTAGGTGAGTTTGTACAGCAGTGTTTGGTGTGCCAGCAGATGAAGGCCGAGCATCAGAGGCCTGCAGGGCCGTTGCAGGCACTTCCAGTGCTAGAGTGGAAGTGGGAGAGCATCACCATGGACTTGGTGGTGGGCTTGCCCATTACCCAGCGAGGACACGACGCATTCTTGGTGATTGTAGACAGATTGACGAAGACAGCACGTTTCTTGTCGATCCGAGTCACTTTGGGACCAGCACAGTTGGCAGAGAGGTATATCCATGACATGGTACGTCTACACGTAGTCCTACGGGAGATTGTGTTCGATCAGGATACCCGTTTTACATCCCAGTTTTGGGCTGAGTTTCATCAGGCTTTGGGGACACGATTGAGATTCAGCACGGCATACCACCCTCAGACGGACGGACAGTCGGAGCGCATGATACAGACGCTTGAGGACCTTTTGCGTGCCTGTGTACTAGACTGAAGGGGTTCTTGGGATTAGCACTTGCCCTTGGCAGAGTTTGCATATAATAACAGCTACCACTCGAGCATCGGCATGGCACCCTATGAGGCTTTGTGCGGATGGAGGTGTACTGCACCCTTGAGTTGGGTTGAGGTGGGGACCAAGTGGGAGGTTGGCCCCAGGCTGATCTGGTAGAGTCAGGAGGTGATTGAGCAGATTCACAAACGGATTCACACTGTCAGGAGCAGACAGAAGAGCTATGCCGATCGGAAGCGCAGAGAGGTGCAGTTTGAGGTTGGGGATCACGTCTTCCTTCGTGTTTTGCCCATGAAGGGCCTGCAGAGTTTTGGGGTGAAAGGGAAGCTCACGCCGAGGTTTGTGGGGCCTTTTGAGGTCCTGGAGTGGGTTGGACCCGTTGCTTATAGGCTTGCCCTTCCTCCCCATCTTTCTGGTGTGCACGACGTGTTCCATGTGTCCATCCTCAGGAAGTACGCCGCCGATTCCAGTCATGTTCTGATCCACGAGAGTGTCGAGGTGGGTGACGACCTGACCTACCCCGAGTGACCAGTGCAGATACTAGACAGAGCCGTCCGGAGTTTGAGACGGAAGCAGGTACCCCTGGTGAAGGTCTTATGGAGGAGCTAGAGGTACGTGGAGGCTACTTGGGAGCCTGAGGTGGCGACGCGAGAGCGGTACCCGGAGCTTTTTGAGGGTACGTCTTTTCGGACCGGCTTCGGTTCTCTTTGAGTTTGTTATGCGTATGTTGTTCTTTTTCCGCACCCTAGCTAGCTCAAGTTTCGGCGACAAAACTTCATTTGAGTTTGTTATGATGTTAAGACCCGTGCTGTTTGAGCCTTTTAAGACGTTTGGGATTTGGGCCAAATGTCTGGTCAGACGTCTGGAAATCGAAATTTTTGAGTATGAGCTCGCGTCTGCGCACGTGCTGCGCGCAGACAGCAAACTTCCCTCGTTTTCTTCTTCTTCTCTCTCCTTCCGCCCGACAAAAATCCTAACCCCACACCCCTGTATAAGCCCCCTCCTCTCCCTCACACCACCCCCACTTCCAGCCACTTTCCTCCTTCCTCCAGTGAGAGCAGCGAGTGAGAATGGCGGAGAGAAGGAGCAGCCTGAGAGGAGAGGAGGAGCAGCGTTCGGAAGAGAGGAGAGCAAGCTTGTGAGCTCGCCGGTGAGCTCACAGCCGGTCGACGCGTGCGCAAGGTAGAGGAGTGCGTCGGGGAGGTGCTCCCCGACACTGCTGCAGCAGGAGCAGCAGGCGAGAGGGCACGGCGCGGCCACGCGCGGTGCTAGAGGGCAGAAGTAGGTTCTGGTTCTGGGTTTTTCCTAGAATCAGACGTCTGGAGCGACGTCCAGACGACATAGCCGACGTCTGGAGGAGGTTCCAGACGACTGAGAAGTAGGCTTCGCGAAGGTGCGTGTTCTTTGCGGATACAGCCATGCAGGCCATTCCGCCGAGGCACTATTTCATGCCGATTTGAAAAGATTTTGGTTGATTCACGCAGGAGTTGCTTCGGAAAGGTGCGGAACATGCCCTCCCACGCAGTTCGGACATTTGGGCGAGGCACCATACGATGGGAAGCGTTTCCAGACGTCCAGAGAGGTGGTCGGACGTCTGGAACTGGGTCTAGACGGTCCGGTGGAGTTTCTGGACGTCTGAGGAGTGGCGTAGGACTTGAGGTATGGCTCTGGACTCTTTTAAGACGTCTGGAAGGTGTTCCAGACGTTTGATTTGAGTTGGGATCACTATTTTTGACCCATTTAGGATCCGTTTGAGGTTCGATTTCCGCAATTAAGATACCGATGTTTCCCGTATGTTTTCTCATACTTGTTAGAATACTTTCTATGCCATTCTGAGCATTCTCTTGTGACTGATCCTTGTGATAGGATCTCGTTTCGTTGCGGGTTTGGGGCTTGCTAAGGCACGTGGACCTGCCGATCAAGTCCCCACTACTCCTGGGTTTACTAGTAGAGTGGCTTCCCCTCAATTTAATTACAACTTAAATGCTTGTGTGTAATGAATGATTAGAACCTAGGATATGGCATGAATCCTAGGACTAGAAATACTGGAATGTCTGTATTGAATGAATGAATTGCAGTCTTGAATGAGTAGATAGAACGATAACAATTGCCTGTAAATGAATAACAGTTGCGTGCGAAATATGTAGTATTTATGTTAGTTAACTGTTGAATGTAGCTTTCCTGTTGTACCCGTGAAATGACGTAATATGAGCTGCATGTATATAATTTGAAAATGGAAAGGTGAACGTTGGAAATACGAGCTATCTGTGAATAAACTGAATATGGAATAGCATTTCAAATCGCATGTGTATAACCTGAGGATGGAAATAGAAATGATGAAACCTGGTATGGCTTGGCCTAAGAAATATGAGCATGAACCCTACGGGGAATTAGGAGTAGAGCTCCTGGAAATAAATGGAATGGAACTGGGAATGTGAGTGGGGAAGTGAGCTGGCTCTTGAGTACGGAGTACCAAGGAGAGCGACTGTCCCCCTGTTTAGTGTAGAGTAGAGCTAGCCGCCCTTGGGTTGGGACTCGGGGTTGGGATTGGCCACCTTGTATCGACTTCTTGGCCGTCGCGTACACAGTACCGGGGAGAGCTACTAGTGTAGGGAGCAAGCTAGCCACCCCATGGGACCCGGGGTTCAGCTAGCCACTCTACACCGACTTGTTAGGCCTACGGGGGAAACCAGGGTAGTCGAGCGAGGGTGCACGGACTGTGGAGGGGCGAGACCCCTGTTTGGTTCTTAGGGGCTAGACCCCTGTCACTGAGAGGGCTATGCCCTATACTGGTTTCGTGCTGTGCTTTGGGCACACTTGCTAACGGAAACGACTAACAGCGTGCCAGTGCGGGGTAGCTACCCGTACGCTTATCGCGTGTGCCATAGTCACCGTTGCGTCTGTCCGTGACCTTGGGGTGGTTGACTGGATGTAGGACCACCACTGGGGATTCTCATGGCTAGGAGAGCACCACGTGTGACTTCTACTCTTCGGAAAAGGCTGCAATCAAGATCGTTCCAACGAGAAACATTCGACATCAAGAAAGAGACCTGATAAATAAACCAAGAGGTGAAAGAAAGAAATAAATTGAAAAACAACAGCTTCCTGTCCACCTTTATTGCTTTAGTTAGTTGGTTGCCACTTTACTCAGCGTTCGCTGACTTCGTGTACTCATAACCCTTTTCAGGTCCAGGTGTTGAGCAGCCAGAGCCTACGGCTGCAGGGGGTGATGGGCCTAGTAGAGCCCAGTAGTTGTAACTTTTTGTTGTACTCCTTTTTCAGTTGTAGTGAGTAGTTTATTGCACTTTTGTACTTGTAATAACCCGGGGCATCAAGCATCGTTTAAGACATCTGGGAAGTGGTCCAGACGTCTGGAATTAAATTTTTTCGACGTACGGGTTCGCGTTTGCGTGCATGCACGCGCAGACTGAACCCGCCGCCCTCCTTCTTCTCTTTCCTCCCTCCCTGTAGACAGCTTTTTCTCTCTCTCTCCCCTCGGCAGCTTACAAATACACCTCTCTCTCCCTCACCCTCACTCCACCGCCTTCTTCTTCTTCCCCCTGTCAGCGAGAGAGAGAGTGGCAGCAGTGACTGCTGCGAGTGTGTGGGGAGGAGGGGCTGTTGCGAGAGGGAGTGGGAGCTCGATCGCGAGGGTGCGAGCTCGTCGGGGCAGCCAGAGCCGACCGGCGGGTGCGCAGCAAGCGTGTGGTGCCTCGGAGAGGTTGTTGCAGCTTAGGCAGCAGGCGGGCGCGGCCGTGCGCTGCGGGTGGAGGGAGAGGAGGTCCTGATTCTGGGAAAATCTCCCAGAATCAGACGTCTGGAGGAAGGTCCAGATGTTTGAAAGGTAAGTTATTTTTAGATTCTTCTTCTTTCGCGTGTACGACCATGTAGCCGTTCCGCTGAAGTCTTCTGCATCCTTTCGTGTTGAGAACGGGCGCATGTGTGTGCAGGACTTGTTCGGGAAGGCGCACAGGCATGCCATCCCACACAAATCGGACGTCTGGGCACAACACCATACGACGGAGAGGGTCTCCAGACGTTCGGAGTGACAGTCGGACGTCTGGAAACTAAGTCCAGATGGTTCAGCGGGCTTCTGGATGTCTGACGGACCGCGCAGATCAAGGTATGACCTGAGCGATCATTTAAGACGTCTGGAAGAAGTTTCAGATGTCTGATTTTGGGCAGACTTGTCGTTTTTAACCCGTTTAGGGTCCGTTCGGAGTACGTTTTCCGCGTTTCAAGTCTCGTTCTTCTCAGATTTTGTTCCTCTACCTGTTTACAGTAATTGTATGCTGTTCTGAGTAGCTCCTTGTATTTGATCCTTTTGTTAGGACCCCGTTCCATTGCAGCTTTGGGGGTTGCGGAGGCGCGCGGGCTTGCCGATTTCGCCCCCAGTACTCTCGGTTTTGCAGGTAGAGTGGCCCTTTCAATTATTTATCAAAAATTATGCACTTGTGAAATAATTAATAGAGTCTAGGGTATTGCATGAACCCTAGGAATGAAAAACTAGATTGAATGATAGATCCTAGGGTAATGCATGAATCCTAGGACTGGAAAACTAGATTGAATGATAGATCCTAGGGTATGGCATGAATCCTAGGACTGGAAAACTATATTGAATATATATACTTTGTAGTCTTGGAAAAGTAGAAAGGAAACGATAACTGCCTGTAATTGGTTAACAGCTTCCTGATTATGAATGAATAATTACGGTTGGGAACATGGGCTATATAAATATAAAGCTGAAAAGATGAAACCTAAATTGGCTGAGTTGAAAGAGCAAGAACCCTACGGGGAATTAGGGGTAGAACTCCTGGAAAGTGAATGGAATAGAATTGGGGAAGTGAGCTGGCCCTTGAGTACGGAGTACCAAGGAGAGCGACTGTCCCCCTGTTTAGTGCAAAGCGGAGCTAGCCGCCCCAGGGACCCGGGGTAGGTCTGGCCACTTTGCACCGACTTTTGGCCCTCGGGTACACAGTACCGAGGAGAGCTACTAGTGTAAGGAGAGCACTAGCTACCCCACGGGTCCTGGGGTTCTGCTAGCCCTCCTGCACCGACTTGTTCGGCCCACTGGGCAAACCAGGGTAGTCAGGTGAGGGTGCGCAGATTGTGGAGTGGCAAGACCCTTGTTTGGTTACTGTGGAGGGGCTAGACCCCTATTACTGAGAGGGCTCTGCCCTATACTGGTTCCGTGTTGTGCTTTGGGCGCACCCGTTAACGGAAACGACTGACCGCGTGCCAGTGCGGGGTAGCTACCCGTGCTTTTATCGCGTGTGCCGTAGTCACCATTATGTCTGTCAGCGACCTTGGGGTGGTTGACTGAGGGTAGGACCACCACGGGGGACTCTCCCGGCCAGGAGAGCACCACGTGCTACTTCTACTTTTCGGAAAAGACTGCAATCAGGATCGTTCCCACGAGGAACATTCAAGAGTAAGAGAAGAATTTGAGGGATAATTCGGTAACGAGTAAACGGAAAATATAAAGAAAGAAATTAAAATATAACAGCTACTATCCACCTTATTATTTCTTAGCTTTTAGTTTCCACTCTACTCAGCGTTTCGCTGACGTGTCACCTTTGTCACCTTTTCAGGACCAGGTGTTGAGTAGCTAGAGTTGGCGGTTGCAGAGGGCACTGGGCCTAGTAGGACCCAGTAGTGTTACTTATGTAGTACCCACTATTCTTTTCTTTCTGTTGTAGTGAGTAGTTTCTGTTACCCTTGTACTCTTTTCATTGTAAGCTTCATGTTTATGTACATGTTTATTTCTTTACTGTTGTGGTGGTGTATACTGTAGTATTTCTTTTCTTTACTGCTGTATTTTGTTACTGTTAGTTATATACATGGTGAATCTGGTTTATTTTAGTGCTCTTTTGGTTACTTTCTCGCTGGACGACTAGGTCTTGGGATCAGTCGAGTCGGTCCGATTCTAGTATTTCATAGGGATTGGGAACCGGGTCATAACATGTACTCTTTCATTTTGGACATTATATTCCTGTATCCGTTTAATTTTCTATTGTTGTGGTGGTATGTGCTGTTGTAATTTTATTTCTTTACTGTTAGTTACTTAGTATAGTGAATGTGGTTTACTTTCTTACTTTTTTGTTACTTTCTCGTTGGACGACTGGATCTTGGGATCTGTCGAGTCGGTCCAATCTCGTGTCCTATAGGAATTCAAAAACCAGGTCGTAGCACTTAAGCCATTTTCTATGACAAATCTTTTGCAAATCAATCCCAACTACCTCCATTTTAGATCAAAGGGAGTGGGTGTCCCTTTACGGTGTGTGTCCATGCTTTAAATGAGGGTGAGTTTATTTAAAAGGTTAGTAAAATGATATTAAGAAATATAAAAATAATATTACGTTATAAAATGATATTAACATTAATTTGTATTTATTTAAATTGATATTAAATTGTAATGTTAATATTTTTAATTCTTTACTTAATTTTAATATTAAAAATATGAAATATAAAGATTGTCAGAGACATATATAATATATAATTTTGATACATATTTAAATAACACCTAAAATTAATATTAGATAAATTCATATTAAAATAACTAATCTCAAATTAGCAATTGAAAGATTAAATCATCAAATAAATAAAAATTAACCTCCCTTCTCAATCCAAAGATAAACTAGACATACGGAGGCGTAACCTTATCCTGGATTCTAACACACGCAAAGCGTTTCCCTTTTGCAAACCTCTCTGGCCTTCTAGAACTCTTGTCTCGTCACGTTTCAGATGTGCCATTGATGTTTGGCGGTGGACGTTCTAGAAAGATTCCATGATTAATGATTGAGAATCAGTGATTTAAAAGAGTAATAGTATAATATAATTAACTATATATTTGAGCACGTGGGGTTGGTTCCCTCCTTACCTCTTTTTTTTTTATCCTTCTTTTACAAGAAACTCTCGCAACCCCTCCTACAAGGAGGTCTCTCCGTTGCTTCCTTAGTTCCAGACTCTGATCGGGATCCCCCTCTCTTTTCCTTTGGGGTTATTTGATTGGTAGAATAGGTGAGAAATTATAGTTGAATTTCGTGTTTAGCAATTTTTACTTTGACATTGATGGATTTCAAAATTAAGAGGTGGATTTTGAAATAAAGGAATTCTACCGAAGAAGTGAAATTTATTTATTCCGCCTCTTTCATCTCTTTCTCTCAACTTCATCATATAAAACTCGTTTATTCCTCCTATCAAATATTTCTGTCAGAATAAATGCTTCTAATTCTTTAATATGACAACAAACACAACTAAATACTCAGGTGAAATAAAAATCTCCAATTCCTACTACTCTTTTACATTCCTTTTTTATCCCATCAAACTATTCCTCCAACTAAACAGACCATTAACTTAAATGTTATGATCTCTCTCTCTCTTACAGGTAGAGGCTCAATTTCCTCCACCTCGTTCTTTGCCGCGATGATCTCGCTCCTCCCATCTTCATTCGCATCGACCTCATATGTGAATTTCGCTCCTCACCCCAGTGACATATCGATGGGAACATGCTTGAGATCGCGATCAATCTGGCCAAGATTTTATCGACATACTTTGACTTCTTCATTCTCATTTACGTGGATGTATGGATGTTGAAACTTCACTTTCTGTGACGTAGTTATCATCTTCCAACATGAAGGTAAATAGCTACAGGGTGAGTTGGTTGGAGATGTTTTTCTATTTTATTTTATATTTATATTTGCTTTTTTTTGTTTTTAGTTTCTTTCTACTAATTTAATTTTCGTTCCCTTACATTACAAGATGCTATGTTCCTCCTCTGAATAGGAGTCCATTTTCTATCCTTCTTTCCCTTCCCTTCGTTCACCGTTTCTTTAACAGAGTATTTCAACGTAAAGAAACAAAAAAGAAAGACAAAAATGATGTTATGGACCCCGAGAAGAAATCTCTGGGCAAACGCACGTGTACGAATGGCCCTAAGCTTCTAGAAATCCAAACCGAGATAGGAAGTGGCATCCATCACTCGGTTATCGAGATAACGCTCTTGTCTGGGGGCTGTCCCACTTTTCTACCTTTATTTTGTTGAAGATTTTGCAACGCAAAGACAGCAACCTCAAGTCAGAACTAAGAAGTAAGGGGAATGTTTGAGTACGTAGATGTGACTGTAAACTTTAACTATCGTGAAAATGTCCTTGTGAACTTTAATATGGAATAAATATGCATATCTCAGGTTAGCTTTAATTTACGACAAATCTTGTCTGTGGTTCAAACGGACCTCTTCCTGGTCCTTAGCCTTTTTTTCCTTCGTATTCATGGAGGTTTAAAAAATCAAAAGATGACGTAGAATGTGATCCTTATTTAGTATATGTTTATTTTATATAAAAAATATTTATATATGGTGATATTTATTATTGTTGAAATAAATAATAAATCACTTTTATACAGACGTAGATTACTTAAATTACTTTCAGAATTACTTTACATCGATGTAAAATTACTTTATACTAGTGTAATCTTACTTCACATTGGTGTAAAATCACTTTTCACATTAGAAATAATTCTACACAGGTGTAAAGTAATATTGCACCGATACAGAATTAAATTCGAAGTATTTCTTTATCTATGACAAGTGATTTTTACATTTGAAAGATGATTTTTCACCTTAGGATTTAGGGCGATTTATCACCTTCGAGTTTAGGGTACCCTAAACCCTAAGGTCGTGGTGGCTGGTGGCTCTCGTGGCTAGGGTTTCGTGATTTTCTTAAAGTGATTTTTCACCTTCAAGATTTTTCACCAGGTACCTGGTGGCTCACGTGGCTAGGATTTCGTGTTATTTTAAATTTTAGACGTTGTAGTATATCACGAAAAGCTATTAACAGTTTACAATTTATTACTTGGAATTAAAAGTTTCCCGAGGTCGAACTGAGGAAGCAAACTATGATTCCAGAAGCATATGAATTCACAGTATTATTTTACAAAAAATTAAGACAAAGGAGAGAGATAGAGAGCAAAAATTCTCTTCTTGGCTTTTTCTTCTTCTCTCTTCTTCTTTTCAGCCGGTTCTCTTCTTCAGCCTGTCTTCTTCTTTCTTCTTCTTTTTCTTTGCTGTAGAGGCTTCCTTTTCTTTCTTTCTTTCTTCAGCTGCTATGTTCTTCTTCTTCTTCTTCTCTAATTTTCTTCTTTCTTTTGCGTCTTCTTCTTCTTTGCTGCAGAGGCTTCCTCCTTCTCTTTTCTCTTTCTTTTACTCTGGCCTTTCCTCTGCTCTTCTCTTCTGCTTCACTCCTTCCTTTCTTTCCGACCTCTGATTCAGAAATCAGACGCCTTAACTGCGCTGTTGCTACAGTACCCCTGCTATCTTCTTTTCTCCTGCTTCTCTCCTTCCTTCCTTCTTCTCTGCGGCTAAGTCCCAGCTGCTGCTCTTCCTCTTCTTCTTTCTTTCTTCCTTCCTTCTTCTCTTCAGCAGCTCCTTGCTTCTTCCTCCCTCACCTATTCCCTGCACACACACACACAAGCTCAGCGCAAAACCTACCCTACCCTCTCCTCGCATCTCTCTCTCTCTCTCTCTGAATCTCTCTTGGGTATGCTCTCCTAGAGCCGGGTTATTGGGTCGGGTCGCGTGCCCGGGTCCAAGCGCACCGGCGTGGGTGGTGCGCGAGGAGTGCACAGGAGGGTGTCGGGTCGGGTCGCGCCAGATCCGTGTGATGAGCTCATGGACGAGGGTGTGTATAGGTGAGGGACCTCACCCTATGTGTATTCGGAGGCGATCAGCTAATATCACTTTTACAATTTATGTGTGGGCGTGTGGCCACACACTTCCGAGGTGGGACTAAAGTCCCACCTCTGCTCCGCGCACCCGCAGGCGAGAAGCTGCAAGCAATTGGGGCAGCAGCTTAGGCTCGCGACCCCAATTGAAGGCCTGGGCACACTCGCTGAAGTGTCCGACGTTGGTTGGGGCCTGTTCCTGGTGCTGAAGGGACTTGGAGCTACTCGCTAAGCAGCTACTACTGTCCATCAATGGTGGCGAGGGAGCCGAGACCTGAAAGCATGAAAACGGCCTCACGGCCACGTCAGATTGCTCAGGAAGCTTCGCCAAAGGACGGCGAAGGCGGTGTGGGGGTCGACGTGGCGGGGAAGTGCCCGTGGCTGTGTGCCTAGGGCACACTGCTGAGGTGCAGGTGGGTGTGTTCGAGGGGTGATCTGAAGGTGTGGGGCGGTGAATGGAGTGGGGGAAATGCTTGAGTGGAGTGAGGGGGAGCTTCTGGGCTTGTCGGCGAGGGGTGGAATGGCTTGTGGAGGTGGAGCGATTGTGCCAGAGATGGTGGTCGGAGGTGGAGCAAATGGCGGTGGTAGTGGCAGTCGAGGGGTCTAAAGTGCCAATTTAAGAGGGGAAAATAACAGAGAGAGAAAGGGGAAGGTTTTTACCTACTTAATTGATGAAGAGGGAAAGAGGGGGCACTCGGCGCATGCCTTCCGGAGTTGGTGATGAAGGTGCCCAGAAGGGGGGGTAACGGTGACGAGGAGGGGAGCTGGAGGCACCAGCTGGTGTGGCCTGGCGTGGGAAGATGAGGCAGAGTGAGCTCTACTGTAGGTATGGCAGCAGAGCGACGACGAGGAGGAGGAAAGATCGTCGGAAGCTTGGGTTGTCTGACAAGAGTGAGAGGAACAAAGTAGGGGGGTTCTCTTCTGCCAAAGCGAGCTTGAAGGAAACGACCGCCCCTGCCGCTCCTTATAAAGGTACTGGCGAGGAGAGGATCTCGAGGGAGCGACGTGGGGAGCTTGCCGGAGATAGTAGGAGATGGAGACCCATGCTTGTCGTGCGTTCGCACGAGAGGCATGGGCAGCCGCAGGTCAAAGGAGAGGGTCCCTGCGAAAGAGGTCGACGTAGGGAACCCCCCGTTTGTTCGTGAGAGCAGTCCCCATACCCTGCGCGGTGCCATCCCCCGTGCAAGGTCACCGGAGGTATGGTGCTTGCGTAGGGTGGCAAGAAGGACTGTTCTGCAAAGAACGAAGGAGAAGATAGGGGGCTAAATGTAAGGGTTTAAAAGGATAAGGGTCAAAAAGTAATTCAAGAGGACTAATTTGTAAAGTCGGTTAAGATGGTCTTCTCTTAGGCCTAAATTTTTGTACCAACCTAATTTGGACCTAAGAAATTCAATGGTGTAATTTGATTTTAGGTTTGAGCACGTTTGACCGATCAATTTGTGTAAAAACCCAAATTAGGTCAAAATTTGGGCATGGTTCTCAATTTAGGTCAAGATAGGTTGCAAAGGCCAAATTGAAGGTTCTAAATCCTAGGGAATACTTTTTCATAAATTTTAGAGGGTTCAGTTGATTTTTATCCTACCTTGAACCTCGTGAATTAAAGCAGGTTTATTTTTTTAGAGTTACAGAATGTCATTTGATTCCTAAAAGTTGCTATAACTCCTTTCAGATCTGATCATCCCACTTCCTTTCTTATTAAGCTTATTTGACCTATGTTTAGACTCTTAGATACCCTGTTTGTGTACTGCATTGGTAAAATTACAGTTTTACCCCTTATGACTTGTTTTATCTTTCAATTCAGAATTCTCTGAGTTAGGCTTTTCTTTAGGTTTTGT
This sequence comes from Thalassia testudinum, assembly GCA_037157565.1. Classification (NCBI taxonomy): domain Eukaryota; kingdom Viridiplantae; phylum Streptophyta; class Magnoliopsida; order Alismatales; family Hydrocharitaceae; genus Thalassia; species Thalassia testudinum. The sequence continues at coordinate 46,025,194 of JAZHRO010000030.1, forward strand.
AGAGGCTTTTTCACACTTATTTAAATCAAATTGTGCTAGTTAGGGTTCATGATGAGGCTCTCATCATACCCCCATGCCTAGCTTTTGCTAGTCCCTTAGCAAAATTTTAAGGTTTTAACCTTTGTTCTAGGCCATGAATTTCTTATCAAGTTTAGATAAGTACTTTTTCTCTTATATCCTTGATTAGGTCAGAATGCCAATCATAGGCCTAAAAGGTATTCTAGTACCAACCAAGATCCAGATCTATTTAGCTTTAGCCTCAGTCTTTTAGCAAATGTTTTTAAGGCCTACAGTAACTAACCTAAGGTTTATTGGACTTTGTGGTTAAAGCACCCGTGCTTGAGATAATTTTAGCCTTGGTTCAGTTCACAGTGCGTTTTGTAGGAGAGAGGTAGAAGATTTATTTGTTTGGAGAGTTTTCTCTCTCTTTTTCTTTTTAATTCTAGGTTAGGATTGGCTTCACAACACGGCTGTATCGGATTCCTTGTCCCTATCATCAATCCTTAAGGGTTCCTGGCAGTCGATGCTTCGAGATAGTACCGCTCATGGTAATCCCCAGAACCTTGGCTTTCGAGATTTCGAGATAATCCCGTCCATGGTGTTCCGTGGCTGAATTCAGACCCTGGCAATTGACACTTCATGATAATGCCATTCATGAAATCTGAACCAACAGAGTGCTTACATGCCCCCAGTAGGATATGTAAATATCCTAAGAGACAAGCACCGAGGAGATGATATTTTATTACACATCTTTGAGGGGAATTTCCCACCTCTCCGCGCTGGGAACTCATCCAAATCAACTTGTGTTGGTTGGTCGCTCCTACTCTAGGTGACATTTTCAGAAATTTTGAAACGCTTCTGCGTGATTTTGATACTTATGCTTACTGAAACAGACTGTGTGTGTAAATTTGGGTGCTTAGGTTAATGAGTCCCGCAATCTAAAAGTTATTTAACGAGGCTGAATACTCCCTAAGCCTTGGACCTAATACTTAAACTTTTCATTCTCCTCAACCTCTTGAGGAATATCTAGATCTTAATGGGTACTAAGAGTCTATCCAAGAATGCCTAATGTTTGCATTCTTACTAATCTTACTGTGCATTTTCCTTTTCTTTTCCTGAATGTGGTCTAGAACTTAAGTTCATTCCTTAATTTCTTACTAATGACTATCTCTTTTCTTTCATTTTGTGCTCCTTTTTATCATTTTATTCTTTTTCTCCTCCTCCTTTGTAAAGTCCACAAAAATATCTTTCCTCCTCTCATTTTATTATTCTTTTTCAATTTTTTTTTAATTTTTATGGTGTTTTTGGCATATGTGAATTTTTTTGTTTAAAACATTTTCTTATGAGTTTTGCACTTTCATACCCCCCCATGCCTAAGATTTGCAATGTCCTTATTGTAACTTAGGAGGATTTTTATTTAGCTTAGTTCGTACATTAGGACAGGTATTTTGGTGAGTGGATGAGTCGGGGTGACTGTTGCGGACGATTTCTAATCTCAGATGCAAGCATCTAAGGTGGAGTCATCTGTCCTAAAAGATGAACCTTAAGTGAGAAAAGGTGTCAGAAAAGGTTTCGGATTTTGCAAAAAGAATGACGGGTTGCCTCCTGTTGAGCGCTGAGTTTTACGCCATCGGCTAGGCGCAACATGCTCAGGGAGAATGGAGGATAAATGATGACTCAGCCAAATCTGTAGAGGTTACATCGAGGAACGGTTTGAGTCTCTAACCATTCACGATGAAAGGTTCGGAATCGTGGCTGAGCGGATTGATTTCGACGGCTCCATTTCCGAAAATCTGTTGGACAAGATATGGTCCGACCCACTTGGATCGCAGTTTCCCAGGGAGGAGTTTGAGTCAGGTATCAAAGAGTAGGACCTTCTGACCAAGGTGAAAGATCTTTCTAGATATGTGCTTGTCATGGAAGGCTTTAACCGGCTCTTTGTAGATTCGCGAGTTCTCGTATGCATCAAGGCGTAATTCATCTATCCGCTTATCTGAAGCTTTCTGTGGGTTCCAACCTTAGAAAGATCTAAATTATAGCTCCGTACTGCCCAATAGGTTTTGTGCTCCAGCTCGACGGGAAGGTGACACACCTTCTCGTACACCAGTCTAAAAGGAGACATGCCTAATTGGTTCTTGTGGGCGGTCCTATAAGCCCACAAAGCTTCCGGAAGTCGGGACGACTAGTCCTTCCTGTCAAGTCGAACAGTGACCTGCAGGATTTTCTTGATCTCTCGATTTGATAGCTCAGCTAGACCATTAGTCTGGGGGTGGTAAGGAGTAGAGATTCGGTGAGACACCTCGTATTTGGTCATCAGTGACCTGAATTGAGCATTCGTGAAATGGGTCCCTCCATCAGAGATGATTGCACGAGGAATCCCGAACCGTGAGAAGATATTCTGATGATTGAATTTGATAATGATCTTATGATCATAGGTTCGGGTCGGAATGGCTTCGATCCATTTGGACACGTAGTCCACAGCAAGGAGAATATACTCGAAGCCGTTTGAGACAGGGAAGGGGCCCATAAAATCAATCCCCCAAATATCGAGGATTTCGCATACGAGAATCGGCTGCAAAGGCATCATGTTGCGATGGCTCATGTTGCCCAAAGTTTGGTAACGACTGCATGCCTTGCAGTGACTGTATGCGTCCTTGAATAAAGTGGGCTAATAAAAGCCACACTGGGGATTTTTGATGTAGTTTTGTACCCAGAGAAGTGGCCACCGCATGGCTGGTCATGGCAGGAGAGAATATCATTGATTTCGCCCTCCGGGACACATCTTCGGATAATTTGGTCAGCACTTATGAGGAAAAGGTACGGGTCTTCCCAGATGTTGTACTTGGCATCAGAGCACAACTTATCTTTCTTGGCCTTCGGCCAATCAGATGGGGTCTGACGAGATGCCAGGTAGTTTACTATATCAGCAAACCATGGAAGCCTAGTACCAATAGTGAATAAGTGCTCATCTGGAAAATGCTCCGTGATGGGTCCAGAAGGGTTGATGATCTTAGAAGGAAGGCAAGACAAGTGGTCAGCTGCTATGTTCTGTCTTCCTGCCTTGTTGCGAATCTCGAGGTCAAATTCTTGCAACAACAAGATCCATCGGATTAATCGAGGCTTCACGTCCTTCTTAGCAAGGAGATGCCTCATGGCTGTGTGATCCGAGTAGATGATGACGTGGGAACCCAGGAGATAGGATCGGAATTTTTTGAGGGCAAATGCTACGGCTAGCAGTTCTTTCTTCGTAACTGTATTGTTACGCTGAGCCTCGTCAAGCGTCTTGCTAGCGTAGTAGATGACCATGGGTTTCTCGTCAACTTTCTGCCCCAGAACCGCTCCTACCATGAAATCAGATGCATCGCACATGATCTCAAAGGGTTGGGACCAATCAGGGGACTGTAGGACTGGGGCCTGGGTGACTCGGTCACGAAGGTTCTCAAAAGCTTGAGTGCATTCCTTGGAAATCTCAAAGGGTACATCCTTGGAGAGAAGAGTAGTCAGGGGGTGTGCGATTTTTGAGAAATCAGGAATGAAACGACGGTAAAAATTGACGTGCCCAGAAAAGAACGGATGTCCCTGATCGAGCTAGGCATAGGAAGTCGAGAAATCAGATCAACCTTGGCTCGATCCACTTGGATGCCTTTCTTAGAAATTAGATGACCTAGGACGATCCCCTCAGGCACCATAAAGTGTCTCTTTTCCCAGGAAAGAGCCAGATTTACGTCAATGCATCGCCTGAGTATATGAACTAAGTGCTGGAGGCAATCATCAAATGATGCCCCGAAAACTGAGAGGTCATCCATGAAGACTTCCAGATAATCACCTACCATATCAGAGAATATGGCAAGCATGCAACGCTGAAAAGTCGCGGGTGCATTGTAGAGATCGAAAGGCATTCTTCGGAACGCGTACGTTCCTAAGGGGCAGGTGAACGTGGTCTTCTCTTGGTCCTCATGATGAATTGCCACTTGGTTATAACTGAAGTACCCGTCAAGCAAGCAGAAGAATCTATTTCCTGCTAACTTCTCGAGAATCTGATTAATGAATGGGAGTGGGAAATGATCCTTCTTCGTCGAGGAATTGAGTCTTCGATAATCTATGCAGACTCTCCACGAGTTGGCTATTCGGGTAGGTATGACCTCTCCGATTTCAGTCGTAATGGTGGTGAGCCCTACCTTTTTAGGCACAACCTGGATTGGACTCACCCAACGACTGTCGAAGATCAGGTAGATGATCCTTGCATCTAGCCACTTAATGATCTCCTTTTTCACGACCTCCTGCAGATTGGGATTCAAATGTCTCTGCATCTCACGGGAAGGTTGTGCACCCTCTTCAGAATAGATACGATGGGTGCAATAAGAGGGTCTTATTTCAGTTAAGTCATCGAGAGTCCAACCAATGGCTCTACGTTGTTGCTGGAGAACAGCAATCAGACTGGATTCTTGATCAGGAGTGAGCTTGGAATTTATGATCACAGGAAATGTTTGATTAGAATGCAAAAAAGATGTACTTTGAATGATCGGGAAGGGGTTTGAGTTCAAAGATGTGGTTATCAGCAGCAGCGGGTGGTTCAGAGTGAGTGTAAGGTACAAGGATAGGAGTTATGGGTTTGTCTGAATCAGGGTCTGACTCCTCTAATTGCGGTTCAAGATCTTCTTGTGGTTGATGAGGCATAATCAGGTTATTCTCAAATTGTGTTTCATCAACCAAAGCTCTGACATCACAGACTTGTTCAACGACACCTCAATTAATCCCTTGTTGGGCTTTAAAGATATCAATTTTTAGGGTTTGATTTCCAAATTTCAGTTCTATTTGGCCCTCCTCACAACTAATGTTGGCCCTTGTAGTGGCCAGAAAAGGTCTCTCTAGAATGATTGGTGTATCCCTTGGGTTTTCAGGTGTGTCCATGTCTAAGACTATGAAGTCTACAGGGAAATAGAAATCCCGCACCCTTACAATGACATCCTCAAGAATCCCTTTTGGTGACTTTATAGATCGATCTGCTAACTATAATGTCACCTCAGTCGATTTTAACTCAGATTCTTCTAGGTGGTTGAGTAAGGATGTGGGTATCATGTTTATGGAAGCACCTAAGTCTAACAATGCTCTGTTGAACTGGGTTTCACCTATCTTACTTGAAATCAGGGGAGTGCTTGGGTCTTTTGCCTTGGGTGGGAGCCTGCTCAGGATTACAAAGCTGGCTTGCTCTGACAGTACAATTGGACTCCCACTCTTGGTTCGCGGCTTACGTTGAGGTGTACACACATTCTTCAGGAATTATGAGTAAGCCGGAACGTGGCAGATTGCATCCATCAAGGGGATGTTTATTTGGACCTGCTCAAAGAGCTTGACCAGGTCCTCCTCAGGAGTCACGGATTTTGTTGTCTTTTTTCCCTTGGTCAAGGCCTCGGGAAATGGAACCTTGGTTGGTTCCTCTAGGATAGGTCCAGGTCTTTGATCTGGGATAGGGGTAGGAACGTCCTGGATTACTGTCCTAGGGTTTGAGTCACTACCAGGCTTGGAGTGGTCTGGATAAGGTGGATCTTGGGTCTCCTTACCACTACGGGTGGTTACAGAATTCAGCCCTGCCTGGTTTTGGTTAGGGTTTGGTAGGATGGGTTGCTGCTGCTGGTAACCCGCATAAGAAGTTGAAGCTTCCATCCCGTCAGGTGAAGGAATAGAAGGGGCCGGATAAATCATGTGTGCTTGGCCTGGGTTTGGGTTCATAACACGCCGTTGGGTCGGCACGCTATTAGGGTTAGGAAGAGGCTGAGAAGGAAGTGTGCCTGGTTGGCGAGAATTTGCCAACTGGGCAAGTTGATTTCAAACCTCTGTGATTTTGTCCTTGTGTTGCTTTTGAATAGCCGCATTCGTTCTCTGAATGTCAGCCAGAGTCTGAAGGATGAGGGACATTTGGTCTTTGTTTGGCTTGGATGGATAAGTAGGGTTAGGTCGAGGCTGAGGCGGCTGGTAAGGACGAGGTGCTTGTGGACATAGTTGACGTGCCTTCGTGCGTGTGTGTTAAGAGGTGTCGTTATAGTTGCACTTGATACGTCGGTTTTAAAAGAAGTAAACGGAGGTGAGTCCGAGTGTCGATCTCAGGGAGGCGTGGAAATCGGATTTTGTTTATCACTTGTTGTCACGAAAAAGGCGGAGTTTTGCTTGCGAAAGAGACGGTTTTGAAAAGCGAGAGATAGAGAGAGAGTTTAGGGTTAGAAAGCTCTTGGTTTTGATCATGCACTTTAAACAGAAATTAAAATGGCAACTAAATGGAAAATAATTTCATTAAACATACATTCATAGTTCATGGTTTACAACATTAAATACATGCTTCAACAAAAGTAAATGAAAGCTTAAAAGAGAGAGAGAGTGAGGTAGAGAGAGAGTGGAGAGCGACGAGGCAGCCACGGCGGTGGAGGAGGCTCCGTCGGCGGCTCGTCGTCTCCGGCTATTACAAGAGTGCCTAAGACTAGCTAGGAGAGGAGTGGAGTAGTTGCAAGTGGGAGAGATGCCTTGAATGGTGGTAGAAGGGGGTTTAAATAGAGTTAAGGGCCTCCTAGAAGAAGAATGTGCTTTAGCGACATCCAGAACGTCGCTAAAACTGCTTCCAGATATGTCGGTGAAGGCCTTCTGCCGCCGGTCAGCCGCTCGCCCCCTCTCTCTCTCCAAGCGCGATCCGTGGATGATGAACGAGAGCCGTCCGATCTTGATCCTCCCGCGCCCGTGCTGAGATCGTGCTTCGGGCGCGCGTGCGCGCACGCGTTTCCGCCCGGCGTGCGCGCGCGCGTGGGCGCTCGGGCGTTGCCGTCGCGCCGTGTTCCGCAATCCTGACTGCCCAGTGCTGATAGGGCGGCTCAATTTCGCCGCGCCCTTCGCTCGCGCTTGATTTCCGCTCCGCGCGATTCGAACGCGCATCGCTGCGACGCCGGCGTGCGCGCTAACCGTTGCGCCACGCCCGTGCTTTGTCGCGGCGACTGCGGGCGAGCGCGCGGATCTCGGCCGTTCGATCGAAGATCAACGACCGAGATTCGTTCTTGGCTGGCTTGAGGGCGAGCGGGCGGCGGGGGTGGGGCGACGCGGCGCGTTCTGGGCCGTTGATCTCCAGATCAACGTTCATGATTTCTTGGGCCCATTGTGGGAGCTCCGGATGTCGGATTTGGCTGATCTTGAGTCCGTTGGACTCCGTTCGTCATCCTGAATCCATCCGTGCAGTCCGATTGCTCATCTGAGGCCTGCTTTGACAAATACTTTACACAAATGGCCATTAATACGGTTTATAAGCAATCTTGGTACTTGATGCATGCAACGCTCCTATTCTACTTTATGTTGTGCCTTTTATTCTAAAGATGGGCCATATTCAACCTAATTACTACCCCCTTGCGTGGTGTTATCAATAGTTGAAAGGATGGTCTTGGATTATGGGAATTCCCCGCCCTTTGGAAGTTGGGATGGTTTCGCCATCCAGGATTATAGGTTTTGGAAAATGGGTCATTTTGGATGGCATTGAGGTCCTCGCAGGTCTGAGGAGCCTCATAAAAGTCAGAGAATGGGGGAGCGGAATTCCCCCGGCTAGTATAGAAAGGATCAGAGGTTCCTCCGATCCGAGAGTCAGATGGGGGTGGGTACGAGTCTAGCCCAGGAGGTCGGTGGAAAATGTTTTGCACAGTCTCTCGTGCGGAAGGAGGCTGTGCAAAGGAATTCTGCGCAGAGGTGGCTCGCTGCAAGTGCTGAGTCAGCTCATCCACCTTCTCAATAATAGAGACCTTGTCCAATCGACTGGCCATCAATTCCAGATCAACTACTGTGGACAGGCCCTGCGTCTCGTGTGCTCCGCTTAGGTTCGTTTATGCGCGGATATTCGTCCTGTCGAATAGTCCCATGGAGTCATTATTGATGGAGTTCTCGCACATATTCTCGAGAATCTCCCACACGGTGTCTTCATGCTGACCAATGATATTCCGTCTGCAAGTTGCATTGACGAACAATTTAATATCCTCACGGAGTCTCTGGTAAAAAGACTGGACTTGTTCCCATTTAGGAACTTCATGATGGGGGCACTTTCTCATGAGATCCTGAAAATGATCCCATGCCTCATGAAGAGGTTCTCCCGTCTGTTGCGTGAAGTAAGTAATCTGATAGCGCAAGGCATTGGTTCGACCAACGGGGAAGAACTTCCTCTGGAACTTGGACTGAAGTTCCTCCCAATTGTTGATCGGCTGGGTCTATGTTTGATATCAATGGGCGGCCTTGTCCATAAGGGAGAAAGAGAACATCTTCATGAGGAGAATATCTCGATTTTGCACATCTGACCTGAAAGTCTGGGCCAGATGCTTCAGCTGTTTAATGTGCTGGAAGGGGTCTTTAGAATTAAGCCCATGGAATTTAGGTATGGCATGAATCATGTTGTGCTTCTGTTCAGAATCAGGTCCTGCAGTCGGGATTCTGACTCGAGGCTCAATAGCACCGCAGTGGGATTATAGTGATCTCACATCATGGGACGCTGCGGTGGGTGCATGAAGTTCTGGAGGAGGTCATTGAGTCGTTGGGGCTGGTGCTCCAGATTGTTTTCTTCATCAACTGGTTGAGCCATTGTGGAAGAAGAAGGTGAGTTGGGTTCAGAATCGGAGGAAAGGTCTATGTGAAGGGTTGGTTGCACATGCAAGGGTATCGAGGCTTGGCCTCGGGGAGAGTGAATTTCTAAAGGAGGTTTCAAGGACCTCCTACCAAACATACACTGATGGAGAGGATAAGTTTAGCAGGTGCTGGACCCAATCAAGACACCCAAAATGTTGGGTGACTATAGAGGTTCAGGGCGAATGGACCCATTGATCAGAAGGTCGTCCACCTCAGAATTATCTCGGCAGCCAGAGAGGGTGAGTCCCGCGAAGACCCTTACACGGTAGAGTGTCCCCTCCGATTACGGGGTTTCCCCCACCTGACCTCTCTTGTCACTGAGATTCCAGGTAGACCAGAATGGGGACTTTGACCTCTTAAGTCTGCCACTTTTAATTAGGATCATGGTGCTTAGGGTTTTCACTTGAACGTTATCCTTTTTAGTGCAAAGAGTGACCTGAGTTAAAGGTTGGTTGATCCAAGGGATCAACTTCACCTATTAGTTCCGTTGAGAGCTTATTAGGTTATGTCTTTTAGGGTTTAAGTGTTTTTAAGAGCCAAATTTCTTAGAGTTTCTCTTGATGGATTTTTTTAAGCAATGGCTTAGGCACTCTTCTTTTTGGGGATTCTCAATTCTTGCTTAGAAAAGTGTGTCTCTAAAACCCTAGCTTTGAGTCTTCTATTGGCTCTAATCGGTCCAGTTAGTTGCCTCTAGATTGGGTAATTAGGGCTCAAGAAAGAAGGTTTTAGCCCTAACTACCTTTAACGGATGTACAGATAAAGTATGTTGAAATTTGAAAAAGGCAACTTTGGTGTTTTTCTATGTATGAAAGACAGGTTATTCCTAAATTACTTTTTTTCTTTTTTTCTTCCTCTTTAGAATTTAGGGGTTTAAACGAGAGGATAGAAAATTACCTGTCCTTGGTGTGGTTGTTGTGCGCTTGCTTGTTTTCTTCTTGATTTCCTGTGCTTCTGCACAACAAAAGAGATGAGATTAGTCAATAGGAAATCAAAAATTGTGAATCAATAGTTTCTAGCATGGTCGCTGCTCCCCGGCAATGGTGCCAAAACTGGTGGCTCTTGTGGCTAGGGTTTCGTGTTATTTTAAATTTTAGATGTTGTAGTATATCACAAAAGGCTATTATCAGTTTACAATTTATTACTTGGAATTAAAAGTTTCCCGAGGTCGAACTGAGGAAGCAAACTATGATTCCAGAAGCATATGAATTCACAGTATTATTTTACAGAAAATTAAGACAAAGGAGAGAGAGAGAGCAAAAATTCTCTTCTTGGCTTTTTCTTCTTCTCTCTTCTTTTCAGTCGGTTCTCTTCTTCAGCCTGTCTTCTTTCTTCTTCTTCTTTTTCTTTGCTGCAGAGGCTTCCTTCTCTTTCTTTCTTTCTTTCTTTCTTCTGCTGCTATGTTCTTCTTCTTCTTCTCTAATTTTCTTCTTTCTTTTGCATCTTCTTCTTCTTTGCTGCAGAGGCTTCCTCCTTCTCTTTTCTCTTTCTTTTACTCTGGCCTTTCCTCTGCTCTTCTCTTCTGCTTCACTCCTTCCTTTCTTTCCGACCTCTGATTCAGAAATCAGACGCCTTAACTGCGCTGTTGCTACAGTACCCCTACTATCTTCTTTTCTCCTGCTTCTCTCCTTCCTTCCTTCTTCTCTGCGGCTAAGTCCTAGCTGCTGCTCTTCCTCTTCTTCTTTCTTTCTTCCTTCCTTCTTCTCTTCAGCAGCTCCTTGCTTCTTCCTCCCTCACCTATTCCCTGCACACACACACACAAGCTCAGCGCAAAACCTACCCTACCCTCTCCTCGCATCTCTCTCTCTCTCTCTGAATCTCTCTTGGGTATGCTCTCTTAGAGCCGGGTTATTGGGTCGGGTCGCGTGCCCGGGTCCAAGCGCACCGGCGTGGGTGGTGCGCGAGGAGTGCACAGGAGGGTGTCGGGTCGGGTCGCGCCAGATCCGTGTGATGAGCTCATGGACGAGGGTGTGTATAGGTGAGGGACCTCACCCTATGTGTATTCGGAGGCGATCAGCTAATATCACTTTTACAATTTATGTGTGGGCGTGTGGCCACACACTTCCGAGGTGGGACTAAAGTCCCACCTCTGCTCCGCGCACCCGCAGGCGAGAAGCTGCAAGCAATTGGGGCAGCAGCTTAGGCTCGCGACCCCAATTGAAGGCCTGGGCACACTCGCTGAAGTGTCCGGCGTTGGTTGGGGCCTGTGCCTGGTGCTGAAGGGACTTGGAGCTGCTCGCTAAGCAGCTACTACTGTCCATCAATGGTGGCGAGGGAGCCGAGACCTGAAAGCATGAAAACGGCCTCACGGCCACGTCAGATTGCTCAGGAAGCTTCGCCAAAGGACGGCGAAGGCGGTGTGGGGGTCGGCGTGGCGGGGAAGTGCCCGTGGCTGTGTGCCTAGGGCACACTGCTGAGGTGCAGGTGGGTGTGTTCGAGGGGTGATCTGAAGGTGTGGGGCGGTGAATGGAGTGGGGGAAATGCTTGAGTGGAGTGAGGGGGAGCTTCTGGGCTTGTCGGCGAGGGGTGGAATGGCCGGTGGAGGTGGAGAGATCGCACCGGAGATGGTGGTCGGAGGTGGAGCAAATGGCGGTGGTAGTGGCAGTCGAGGGGTATAAAGTGCCAATTTAAGAGGGGAAAATAACAGAGAGAGAAAGGGGAAGGTTTTTACCTACTTAATTGATGAAGAGGGAAAGAGGGGGCGCTCGGCGCATGCCTTCCGGAGTTGGGGATGAAGGTGCCCAGAAGGGGGGGTAACGGTGACGAGGAGGGGAGCTGGAGGCGCCTGCTGGTGCGGCCTGGCGTGGGAAGATGAGGCAGAGTGAGCTCTGCTGCAGGTATGGCAGCAGAGCGACGAAGAGGAGGTGGAAAGATCGCCGGAAGCTTGGGCTGTCTGACCAGAGTGAGAGGAGACGAAGTAAGGGGGTTCTCTTCGGCCAAAGCGAGCTTGAAGGAAACAACTGCCCCTGGCGCTCCTTATAAAGGTGCTGTGTAACGACCCGGTTCCCGAGTCCCTACGAGACACTATAACCAGACCGACTCGACTAATCCCAAGACCTAGTCGTCCAACGAGGAAGTAACCAAAAGAGCAGTAAAATAAACCCCATTCAGCATGAATATAACTAACAGTAAGAAAGTACAGCAGTAAGGAAAGAAACTACTACAGTAGATACCACCACAATAGTAGAACAACATTTATCATATAACATGAACTGCAGGTAAAGAAAAGTACAGCGGAAACAAGAACTACTCACTATAACGGAAACAAAGAGGTACAAAAGACAGTAGTAACTCTACTGGACCTTACTTGGCCCAGCGTCCTCTGCAGCCGCTGACCCTGGCTGCTCAACACCTGGTCCTGAAAAAGGTAACGAGTGTAACACGTCAGCAAAACGCTGAGTAGAGTGGCAACTAAAACTAAAGACAACAGTAGAGTGTACAGTAGCTGTTATGTTCTGTTACTTTCTTTATTTACATCTTTCAATTGTCTCATTATTTCATTTATTTCTCAGATCTTTTACTTGATCTCGAATGTTCCTCGTGGGAACGATCTTGATTGCAGTCTTTTCCAAAAAGTAGAAGTAGCACGTGGTGCTCTCCTGGCCGGGAGAGTCCCCCGTGGTGATCCTACCCTCAGTCAACCTCCCCAAGGTCACTGACAGACGTAACGGTGACTACGGCACGCGCGATAAACGCACAGGTAGCTAACCCGTACTGGCACGCGGTCAGTCGTTTCCGTTAACGGGTGCGCCCAAAGCACAGCACGGAACCAGTCCAGGGCAGAGCCCTCTCAGTAACAGGGGTCCAACCCCTCCACAGTAACGAAACCGGGGCCTTGCCCCTCCACAGTCCGCGCACCCTCGCCTGACTACCCTGGTTTGCCCCAGCGGGCCTAACAAGTCGGTGTGGGAGGCTAGCAGAACCCCGGGGCCCGTGGGGTAGCTAGTACCTCCCTACACTAGTAGCTCTCCTCGGTACTACGTACGCGAGGGCCAGCAAGTCGGTACAGAGTGGCCAGTCCTAACCCCGGATCCCTGGGGCGGCTGGCTCCGCTCTGCACTAAACAGGGGGACAGTCGCTCTCCTTGGTACTCCGTACTCAAGGGCCAGCTCACTTCCCCAAAACTATTCCATTCACTTTCCAGGAGTTCTACTCCTACTTCCCTGTAGGGTTCCATCCTTTTTACTCAAACATCCAGTTTTCACTTTCCAGTTTCACATTCTTACAATACATGTTCTCAACCACGTTATCTATTCACAACAGGCAGCTGTTAATTCAAATTACAGGTAGCTTTATATCTCTTCCCATTTTCCAAGACTGCAGTATTATACATTCCACTAGTTTTCCCATCTTAGGATTCATGCCATATCCTAGGATATATCATACAATCTAGTTTTCCAGTCCTAGGATTCATGCAACACCTAGGAGCTATCATTCCATATATTTCTCATTCCTAGGGTTCATGCAATGTCCTAGGTTCTATTTACGGTTTCATAATTTAACAGATTTTAATAACTTAAAGCCACTCTACCAGGTACAACGGGAGTAATGGGGGCGTGATCGGGAATCCCGCGTGCCTCTGCAACTCCCAAGACTGCAGCTGAACGAGGTCCTATCACAAGGATCAAACACAAGGAAAGTCTCAAAACAGTGTATAGCTACTGTAAACGGGTAGAGGAATTAATTCTGAAAAGAACGCAACTCGAATCGCGGAAAACGGAGCCCGAACGGGCCCTAAACGGGTCGAAAACGTCGACACTGTGTAAAATCAGACGTCTGGAACTTGTTCCAGACGTCTTAAAAAGTGGATCAGAGAATTATCTGCTTAGCGTGGTTTGCCAGATGTCCAGAAGTCTGCGGGGACGTCTGGCCTAGCTCACAGACGTCCGATGGTCACCCCGGACGTCTGGAGGTCACTTCTGGTGCAACTTCCAGACGTCTTATTCGCAAAGGATGGCGAATCAACGAGTCTGCGCACAGCCAACGCCCTCCCTCAGTACGGTCAGTCGACAGGAAGGAAGAAGAAAGTGGAATACTCACCTTTCAGACGTCTGTATGATCTTCCAGACGTCTCCCTCGCCGTCTGGCTATAAACCCAGACGTCTGATTCTGGAAAATTTTCTAGAACAGGGCACCGCTCGGCCTCCGCTCGCGACGCCGCCCGCGTCTCACCTCGCGCGTCTGCTGCCCAGACCGCAGCAGGTCCCTCTCCGCGTCGTTCCGCGCCACCTGCGCCCTCCGCCGGCCGGCCAAGCCGCTCCGGCGAGCTCGCCCTCACGGCAGAGCTCTGCCCTCGCACGCCGCACCTCCTCCGCGCTCACTGCGGCTGCCGCTGCCGCCCTCGCGCTCGCTCGCTCTCGCGCGCAGGAAGGAGAAGAGGAAGGGGACGGTGGGGGCGACAGGAGGGGAGGCGTGGCCTTTTAAGTCCGCGTGAGGAGGAGGGAGAGAGAGCGCGGCAGGTCTTCAGCCGCAGAGAGAGAGGGAAAGAGAGAGAGAGAGGAATCGCGGGTCTGCGCGCACAGGCATGCAGATGAATCTCTCGTGCGTAAAATAACTGTTTTACAGACGTCTGGAAACTATCCCAGACGCCTTGTCAGACGTCTGGATGTGCTCCCAGACGTCTTGTCAGACGTGTGGGCCACCTCCCAGACTTCTTAAAAGACGTCTGGGGCACACGTTCGTTACATGCTGCGAGGAGAGGATCTCGAGGGAGCGACGTGGGGAGCTCGCCGGAGATGGTCGGAGATGGAGACCCATGCCTTTCGTGCGTTCGTACAATAGGCATGGGCAGCCGCATGTCAAAGGGGAGGGTCCCTGCGAAAGAGGACGACGCAGGGAACCCCCCGTTCGTTCTTAAGAGCGGTCCCCATACCCCGGCACGGCGCCATCCTCCGCACAAGGTGACCGGAGGCATGGTGCCTGTGTGGGGTGGCAGGAAGGACCATTCTGCAAAGAACGAAGGAGAAGATAGGGGGCTAAATGCAATGGTTTAAAAAGATAACGGTCAAAAAGTAATTCAAGGGGACCAATTTGTAAAATCGGTCAAGATGGTCTTCTCTTAGGCCCAAATTTTCGTTCCAACCTAATTTGGACCTAAGGAATTCAATGGTGTAATTTGATTTTAGGTTTGAGCACGTATGACCGATCAATTTGCGCAAAAGCTGAAATTTTGTCAAAATTTGGGCATGGTTCTCAATTTAGGTTAAGATAGGTTGCAAAAGACAAATTGAAGGTTCTAAAGCATAGGGAATATTTTTTCATGAATTTTAGAGGGTTTAGTTGATTTTTATCCTATCTAGAACCTCATGAATTAAAGCGGGTTTATTTTTTTAGTGTTATAGAATGTCATTTGATTCCTAAATGTTGCTATAACCCTTTTCAGATCAGATCATCCCACTACCTTCCTTATTAAGCTTATTTGACCTGTGTTTTGATCCTTAGATACCCTGTTTGTGTACTATATTGGTAAAATTACAGTTTTACCCCTTTTGACTTGTTTTATTCTTTAATTCAAAATTCTCTGAGTTAGGCTTTTCTTTAGGTTTTGTAAGTGCTTTTTCACACTTATTTAAATCAAATTGTGCTAGTTAGGGTTCGTGATGAGGCTCTCATCAGTACCCCGTCTGCCGTCTGGACTTTACTCTAGACGTTTGATACTGGAAAACTTCAAGTATTAGGAACTCCTTCCAGTGCTCTCCGCTCGCTCCGCCTCGCACCATCGCAGCTCCAGCCGTTGCAGAGGGTCGGGAGGCCGTCTCCCTGAGCTCTCCCCTCCTCCCACACGTGCTCGCGGCGGCCGTGCGAGCTTCGCCGAGCTTCCCTCGAAGCTCTCCGACCTCGGTCTCCTCCTCCTCCCGCGCTTTCCTCCTTCTCCCTCTCGCTCTCCCTCGCTCTCCCCCTCTCTCCACTCCCGCACAGCTCTGAGGGTGGTGGTGGCTGGTGTGTGGAGTGGGGAGGAGTGGGGAGGGGGGCTTATATAGACGGTGTGGGGGTTAAGGTTTGGGGAGGAAATGGAAGAGAGAGAGAAGAAGAGGGTCCTGCACACCGCCTGCACGCAGTGTGCGTACAAAAGTTTCATTTTCAGACGTCCGAGAAAGGGTCCAGACGTCCGGATAGACATCTGATTGAGACTCTAGATGTCTTAAAAGGAAAAAAGTGTGACGGGTCATTACACTAGGCGCAGTCGAGCCTAATAGTAGTTTGTTTCTTTCCCGTTTTCGCTTTCGATGCATTATTTACTATAGTGAGTGCTTTTAGTATGTTAAGAACTTATGCCGCTATTTTACGTCTTCTTATAGTGTTGTGATGACTAACTAGCAAAGCTTCCTTGTTGTTTGTGGCGTGTTGTCTTTTTAACTACTGTTATGCTTCCATCACTGCCTTTTTATTCTAATGCTTAGCTACATAATACGTGTGGATTGTTGTATGATTTCTTGCATTTGACTTATTTCTCGGTGGACAACTGGATCTTGAGATTAGTCAAGGCTGTAATTCCTTACTTGGAAGGGGTAAGATATTTGTGACGTATAAAATGCAAAATTAAAAAAGATAGCAATCTCACAAAATTAGCAATCCCACAATATACACAGTTACTTTTAGGTGGAAACCTAAATCGAGTGAAAACCACCACATAACCCTCTCGAGTTAGGATTTTTCAATTGATCTAATCGATCAAATCCACTATACGAACTATTTAAACGAGGGTAGTTCAACCTCAATTACAACCATGCTACAAGTACGAAGGTAGCGTTCCTCAACCCCTCCTCTTCACAAGGAGGATTTTGTCCCTCGATGGAGACGAGAATTCGCAAAGTGAATACTCAAACCAAAGAACAATAAAAGTACAACAATCCTATAGAGCCATAAATATTAAAACCTAGCTTCTATAGGAGTTAGGAAACTTCCCTTTGGTGGAAGTGCGTTGATGTGACGACGCGGGTGCGTGAACCATGCGGCGGCGCTTCGTCACTCTCATAATTGCAGAGGGAGAGCGGGTGCACAAATTGGATGAGGCATGGTAGCGATGCTAGGTGTAAGCCGCCTTGTCTTGTTGTGTCTTTATGTTTATTATAGTTTAAGTACAGTTGTTATATCATAAGACAAAATGGCTACCAGATTACTACCAAATATTTTTTTACTCGGAACAAGGTTTTCCTGAGGTCGAACTCAGGGAGCAACTATGTTTCTAGAAGTCTAAATAAAATCTCTATTATGTTACAAAAATAAGAGAGAGAGAGAGAGAGAGAGAGAGATCTCTTGGCTTCTTCTTCTTCTCTTTCTCTTTTCTTCTTCCTTGGTTGTTTCTCTTCTTCTCTTCTTCTTCTTTCTTTCTTTGTTCTTTATTCTTTCTTCTTCCTTGCTTTCTTCTTTTCTTCTTCTGCCTTCTTCTTCTGTTCTTCTTTTCTTTCTTTCTGGCGGCAATGTCTTCTTCCTTCTTTTTCTTCTTTTTTTCTTCTTGCCTTCTTCTTTCTTCTTTTCCTTCCTTCCTTTCTTTAGCCGGTAGCTGTGGTGATCTTCTTCTTCTTTCTTCTTCTTTTCTTCTCTGCTTTCTACAGCTGTGGTGATTCCGACGTCTGATGCTGTGCTCAGACGACTTATCTGTGGCTTTGCTACAGTGCCTTCCTTCTTCTTTTCTTCTTCTTCTATTTCTCTCCTTCCTTCCTTCTTCTTTTCCTTCCTGTCTTCTTCTTCTTCGGCTACCCTGAGCGGCTAAGGCTTCGGCCGCTTCTCTTCTTCTTTTCTTCCTGCACACTCACACAAGGGTCAGAGCAAAACCTACCCCTACCCTACCTCGCATCTCTCTCTTTCTCAAATTTCTCTCTTAGGACTGCTCTCCCAGAGCCGGGTAATCGGGTGCGGGTATCGCGCCCGGGACCAGGCCCACCGGCGTGCGGTGGTGGGCGAGGAGTGCGTGGTTTGGGCAATCGGATCCTACCCAGACCCGCGAGGCATGAGCGCGGGCGAGGGCGAGCGAGCACGTGGTGCGCTGCGTGCAGGAGAGGGACCTGACCCCTGTGTTCAAAGGCGATAAGCCTTAGGCACTTTTTCAATTTAAGTACGGGAGCTTGGCCACCTCCCAAATTGGCGCCCGCAGTCGAGCGATCAGCTGCCAATTGGGGTAGCCCGTAAGGCCTTCGCCCCAGCTGCAGGCCTGGGTGTCTTCACGACTCCTGCCCGTGCAGCCTGGGACGCGCACCTGGGCTGGAGGGTGCCTGCAGCTGCAAGTGAAGTTGCTGCAGTTCATTGACAATGGCGGCGAGGAGCGCGAACCTGAAATCACAGCTACGGCCTCTCGGCCCAGTCATAATACGTAGGAAGCTTCGTCGGAGTGAGGCGAAGCTTGTGCGGTGGTCGGCGGGGTGCGGGAGTGCGTGGAGAGGCTGACCTAGGTCAGACTGTGGCCGGAAAGGTGGGTTTGTTCGGGGGGTGGTTGGGTGACGCTTGGTAGTGAATGGAGAGGGGGGATCGGTGGAGTGGAGTGTGAGAGAGCTTCTGGGCTGGTCGGCGAGGTGTGGGAGTGTCTGTGGTCGTGAGATGGTCTCGCCAGAGGGGGTGATCGGAGGTGGAGAAGGTGGTCTGGACAATGGCGGTTGGGTGGTTGAAAGGGCAGTTTAAAAGGGGGAAAATACAAGGGAAGGAGAGAGGAAGGTATCTACCTAATTACTCGACGAGGGGGAGGGCAGAGCAGCCGGCTCGTATCTGCCGGAGCTGGAGACGAAGATGCCCTGGAGGAGGGTTTCGGCGACGAGGAAGCAGGCGGAGGGCGCCAGCGGGTCAGCCTGGCGCGGACGACGGAGCATGGCAAACCCTGCTGTAGGTAGGGCAGCAAAGCGACGAGGAGGAAGAGGAGGAGTTCGCCGGAAGCTTCGGGCCCTCTGACAGAGGAGGAAGGGATGAAGAGGAGGTGTTTCTCCGCCAAAGAAAAGCTTGAAGGAGCGGGCAAGGTCTGTCGGCCCTTATAAAGGGCTTGGCGCGCAGAGAGGGGCGAGGTGGCGTCGTGCTAGCCTCGCCGGAGTATGGCCGGAAGGGACACCCATACCTTCCGCGCGTTTGCACGGAAGGTATGGTGGTCGGCAGAGGGCATGGGCGGGTCCCTGCGACGGAGGACGTCGCAGGGAACCCCGCTTCTGTTCTAGAGGGAGGCAGTCCTGCCCTGTGTGGCGCCATGCTCCGCGTAAGGTCGCCAGAGTATGGCGCTGCGCAAAAGTTGCAGGGAGGACCGTTCTGCAAAGAGTGATAAAAAGTTGGAGACCTAAATGCAAGGGTTTCAAAAGATAAGGGTCAAAAAGTAAATAAGGAGGACCAAATTGTAAAGTCGGTCAAGGAGGTCTCTTCTTAGGTTCAAGTTTTTATACAAGACTAATTTGAACCTAAGGAATTTAATGGTGAAATTTAATTCTAGGTTGGACCATGTTTGATCAGCCAATTTGCGTAAAAACCCAAATTAAGTTATTAATTAGGCATGGTTCTCTTTTTAGGTCAAAATAGGTTTCAACGGCCAGATTGAGGGTTCTAAACCTAGGGAATATTTTTCTATGATTTTTAGAGGGTTTAGTTGATTTTTATCCTACCTCGAACCTCGTGAATTGAAGTGGATTTGTTTTAGGGTTACAAAATGTCATTTAATTCCTAGAAGTTACTATAACCCTTTTCAGATCAGATCAACCCACTTCCCTCATTGTTAAGCTTGTTTGACCTGTGTTTGGACCCTTAATTACCCTATTCGCATACTGCATTGGTGAAATTACAGTTTTACCCCTTATGATTTGTTTTATTCATTAACTCAGAATTCTTTGAGTTAAGCCTTTCTTTGGGTCATGTAGGAGCTTTTTCTCACATATCTGGGTTAGATTGTGTTAGTTAGGGTTTATGATGAGGTTCTCATCAAGGCACTTGGATGTGGAACTAGCCTTTAAGAGCAAGTGCTTCTTCTACTTCAATTTGACACAAAATGAGTGGAAATATTCTTGCAAGGTGTGTTTCTACAAGGCAAGGGTTCTCCTCTATTTATAGAGGGCCTAGGAAGGATTTGGAAGGCCTTGGATGGCTTCCATAGCCGTTGGGTGTAAATCCAAGGCAAATCAAGTCAGAATCAGGATCAATCATGACTTTGACAGGGTTATTAGATGTCTGGTCCGGGCATCAGATGTCTTTAAAACATGTTTAAGACGTCTGGGAACTAAGTCAGACGTCCGTTTCTAAGCGGGTTTCCTTCCTGACTTGACTCAGACCTAAACAGGGTTCTAGTGTATGGCCATCAGACGACATAAAGGACGTCTGGCACAGGGTCTGGACATCTAGAAACCTATTTGTTCTGCGAAAATGGATTCCCAAGGAAGGTAATGGCTAGGAAATCTCTCAAAGGAGATTTTGGGTCAGTCGAGGAAAAACGGTCACATATCAGATGTTTGGGGTCCTCTACGGACGTGTGATATAAGGATAACGGTCATTTTTTTCAACGTTTACGTAGGCAGCTAATGTTCCACTAATTGGACGTCTGGCAAAGGCATCAGACGTCTCCTAAGACGTCTGGACTAAGGTCTGGACGACTGATTATAACAGACAGAACATATTAAGTTCAGCCTAGATGTTATGGATGTCTGATCAAACAGTCAAACGTCTTAAAAGTCACTATCAGATGTCTGATTGCCAGATTGGACGTCTGATATGGCTGTCTGAACCCTATTTTGGTTTTCTAAGTTCTCTGCAGAAAACCTAAGTATCCTAGGGTTTGTGCAAGTGTTCCTAGGACTACTGTTAGGGTACTTTGAGTCTCTTTAATAAGAATCTAAGAAATAAAGAGCAACAAAAGAAATAAAATATAAATTACAATAGAAAGGAAATCTATCCTATTCTTCATCTCCTTCCTTCTTCAAGCTTTTGCTCCTCGCGAAGCTCTTTTGCCTCTGCAAGCTCCTCCAATCTGCCATGGATGTAAGCTCAAACTTCGTCTAGCCACCTGTCTCCATTTGCAATTTAACCTGAAAATTAGAACTCAAAAGCAAATGTTGAAAGACACGTGTTTTGTTATCATCAAACTAAATGATCGTGGTGCTCTAGCACCAACAAAGGCAGGCTATCCCCAGGTTCCATGAGGGATCGAATTTGGGTCGTAACATTATTTCTCATGAATGACTCACATCTTGCGAATGAGATTCATGAGTGTGGATAACAGTATTTTCCTACGTGTCTTTAGTGTCAAATGGATATATAAAATAAATAATTTTCTTCCTACCACCAAGCCTTTCTTTCTTTTGGCAGTTGGCACTGGTCACAATATTTGATAATTTTTATTCTTTTTCTTTTTATAAAAGAATACCATATCAATAAGTGGGATACTTATGTCATATACCCCCACCTCCTCAAAGCAGAAAATTAGAAATGAATAGTGATTGGCAAAAGGTGAGACCCACCTTCCTTTTTTGTTTGCTATCACCAATTGGATAGCAGCGAAGGGTTGGTAGTTATGAAAATGGCTGATCTCCAAGTCTATTAACCATGATCTTAAAAGCATTCACACGAAAGTATTTAATAACTCAATGAGCTAAGTGGCCTTAATCATCCATATCTCCAACCCCAATTAGATAGACAATGTCCTCACCACCTTTTATATCATAGCACAAGCGCCACAACCAATTGTTCAAAACTTTAAACTATGTAGTAATATTAAAATCCTCTTTTGGAAAATATCATTTCATTTTATGGGGAAGAACGGGTACACTAAAACTAGCTAGATGGAGTCCAACGAACCTTACGTGAGGAACACCATAGCCCATAGAGGGATTGGACACCAAACAAGAAACAAAGAAGAAATCAAAATACAAGGGGCACATATAGCTTGCAATCACGTTCTTCTACGATGGTGCTCCATGCTAGGGATGACAAAAAGTGCAAACCGTATCCAAGATCTAATGATCCAATGACCTAATCACTTAAATGAGAAGTTGGACAACACCTGATGCAAGGCTTGGTTGTGCTAGAATGTCTTCTCACATGGCACCATAATATCATTAAACCTATCAAGGAAAAAGAAAGAAGAGAAAGAGAAGTCATGCTTGGATGCCATCTACTCCATCCTATGCTTAAGGTAGGCCAACTCTGAACATGCATCCCGCATCGAGATTTATGGCAACCACGAGATAAATGGCCATGGGAAGATTGTATCAGAGGGGTTTTTGCCCATCAATCCTGTCGCGACCCACTCCCGTCTCCCTACAGGACTCGAGAATAGCTTGCCTCGACGAACCTCAAGACCCAGTCATCCAACGAGAAATAATAAAATGCATACTCATTCCACAACCACACGAGTAATGTAATTAAGCAGAAACATATATAACAGACAGTAAACGAAATAGAATAGGAAATCACAAGGATATTACATAATACAGCGGAAAGGTACTGTTAGCGAACATAGCCATCACAATAGAAACTAGTAGAATTATAACAAAAATAGTATGCAATAGTCACTACAGGTTACCAATACTCACGACTAACAAGCGCTCTGCAGTAGAAACAGGAGAAAGACTATAGCTGGGCTCGACTGGGCTCAGTGTCCATAGTAATCGGTGGCACTGGCTTCTCAGATCCCTGACCTGAACATGGTTACAAACTCCGTGGTCAGCTAACGCTGAGTAGAGTGGTGGTTAAGCCATTTACATGTAATTAAACAAGCTACTAACTACATATGTATGTGTCGGTTATTATATCATCCATTTCCATTCGTCTTATTTATGCGTTTCTAAGTTGAGATGTCTAATTTGGATCCATAACAGTGCTTAATCTTCTTGTTCCCTAAGGGAACGATCTTACTTACAGTTTTCCCGCGATGTAGGATGTACACATGGCACTCTCCTGGTTGAGAGAGTCCCCCATGGTAGTCCTACACACGGTCTACCACCCCGAGGTCACGGTCGTGACGTAGTGGTGACCACGGCTCGCGTAATAAGCGAATGGGTAGCTACCCGCACTGGCACGCTGTCAGTCGTTTCCGCTAGCGGGTACGCCCAAACGTACAGCACGGAATAACACAGGGCCTTGCCCTCTCAGAACAGGGGTCTCGCCCCTCCATAGTCCGCGTACCCTCATCCGACTATCCCGGTTTGCCCAGTGGGCCTAACAAAGAGTCGGTGTAGGGTGGCTAGTCCTAACCCCGGGCCCCATGGGGCGGCTATCTCCCTCCCTACACTAAGTAGCTCACCCCGATGCCAAGTACGCGAGGGCCAAATAGGAGTTGGTATAGGATGACTAGTC
This sequence comes from Thalassia testudinum, assembly GCA_037157565.1. Lineage (NCBI taxonomy): Eukaryota > Viridiplantae > Streptophyta > Magnoliopsida > Alismatales > Hydrocharitaceae > Thalassia > Thalassia testudinum. Next base: position 46,048,078 of record JAZHRO010000030.1, read on the forward strand.
CTGACCCCAGGTCTCAACCTAAGGGGGTGGGCAGCTCCCCTCTACACTAAAGGGACAGTCACTCTCCTCGTTACAACGTACATGAGGGCTAGCTCACTTCCCATTACTTGGTTTGAACAACCGCCCGTAGGCAGCATGTTCCATGACCCGTCAGATTTTCCGTATTACTGTATTCTTTATTTTCTTCTAAATTCCCTGTAGGGTTCGTACATAGACTTTCTCATTACTACATCTGATTTAATAAATGCATAACAAGAAACTCACTATTTCACAATCACGTCCATCAATTATTCAATACATAGCATGTATTTCTATTCATGTCATGGTTCATTACAGGCAGCTCATGATTTACTACTTTCAGGACACAACAATTTAATCATTCATTAAATGTGTATTCATTTCTTTCAGCCCTAGGGCTCTTTCCACAACCTAGGGTTCAATCGAATATTTCTAAAGTAGCATACAATTATCTCTTTCATCCCTAGAGTTTAGTTCACAACTTAGGGTTTGACTAATTCTAAAGCATGTAATTTAATTATTAAATCCGGGATTAATGAGAGAACCACCCTACCAGGATAACCAGGAGATGTGGGGGCACAGTCGATGGAGCTTGCAACCCTCGTAGGTCCCGTGTACACCACGAACGAACGACCTATCACATTGACCCATATGTCAAAATGAGCTCAAAACTGTATAGACATTATACCATTACGTAGGGAAACTCGAACGGAAACCAACGATATCTTGTTTGCGAAAATCCGACTTCGTTTGGGCCCTGAACGAGCCCAAAAACACAATCCTCATCAAAATCAGACGTTTGGGAAGAGCCCTAGACGCCTTAAATGAACTCAGGGACTCACCTTGCTTGGGGCACCTCTTTTTGGATATCTGGGACTTCGTGCAGACGTCTGAGGGTGCCTTCGGACGTCTCGAACGTCTGGCGACACTCCTGGATGTTTGAAACCGTCTCGGTCCTCGCACTGGTGCGCTTCCCCAACCTCTGACATATGTACACACGGTCAGAACTCGGTAGGGAAAAATAATCGAAAATTATGTTGTATCAGACGTCTAGGATTACCTTCGGACGTTCGAACAGATGTTTGGCGGTCTCTCCAGACATCTAATTCTGCGGAAAAATGATTTCGCAGAACCATTTGCGAGCTCCTCCTCACCGCAGAAACTACAGTAATTGCAGCACCCCCTCGTCTCTCCTCATAGCATCCCGCCCTCCGGCCTCCTCCCGAGCCCTGCTGCTCCCTGCTCTCCCTCTCCCTCTCCCTCTCCTTCTCCTTCTCCTCTCGATTGCGGTGGTGGCAAGCAAATGGAGGAAGAGGGGGGCTTTTTATGGGTGTGGGAGGCATGAGGAGTGGATGGTGTGGAGTACAATGGAGTATGGGGGGTGTCGTGGGCATGGTGGGTATGGTGGCTATGTATGGGGTATGAGGGGTATGGTGGTGGTGTATGGGGTATGGGGGTTATGGTGGTGGGGAAATTGCGGGGATGCCCCTGCAATTTTCCTCTTCCCCTCACAAACCCCAAAATAAAAACCTAAGGGGTTTAAAATTGCATAAAAACCCCTATGAATTCCTGAAACGCCAAACGACCCTAGGAAAAGGGTCGTTTCAAATCCCTTAGCACCTATGGTCCATGCTAGTTGCTTTAATTTGGACAGCTAGGTTATGCATTTGGGACCCAACTATCTGTTGATGTATAAGCACTGACGTATTTGATTTTGATGATAACAAAATATATGTATTTTATATTGTTCTTGGAGGACTGACATTTCAGGTTCAATGGATTGAAGTGATAACAAAATGCAAGGAAATGAGCCTAGTTGAAGGTCAAGAACCAGAAGAAAGAACATTAGTTCTTTAGTTTTGTATTTCATTTGATGTATTTTCATTTTCTTTATCTAGACATGATGCAAAGAGCCCAAGTATAACAACCTAGTCCTAAGTTACACTAATATAGATCCTAGACACTTAGTCAAAACTTTGAATCAAAATAGAAAGCCAAAGCAGTAATCAACCTTCTTTAGCAGACGTCTAATTCCTCTGTCAGATGTTTGAAACCTCACATTCAGATGACTAACCTATTTACCAGAAATCTCTTGTAGTAATTATTGGCAGCCCAGCATTCACCTTAGGTTATCAGATGACAAACATTCTTATTAGACGTCCTATAGGTCCATCAAACGTCCTATAAGACTATCAGACGACACATAGCAAATGTTGGATCTCTGAAATCTAAATTGAGAAAGATCTTTTGTCAGAAGCTCGAATCCTAAAATGAATTTCACATCAGATGTCCAACCATAGGATCAAACATCTTCTCAGACAACCTATACTTAGACTAGATGTCCTAGCTCACTCCAAACCCAATTCCAGGAAAGATTGGTTGCAATAACACAGAACCAATCCTTTAGTCAGACGTCCAAAATTCTCAAATAAGCTGTTTGATAACTTGATTAGATGTCCACAGGACAAGTGCTTGTTGACTACCTTTTGAAGCCCTTTTTATCATACGTCCACCCTTTCTGTCCATACATTTGACCAAACAGATCAAACTACTAATGGCTCTACTAGACATCTAATATTGTAACAACTATTAGAATCACTTTGCAATTTGTTCTGATTTCGAGAGATTTTTATCCCAATCACTCCTAACGGATATAAGGTCTTTCCCAACCTTTCTAAAGCATTCCTAACACTTCTATAAATAACCTATTGGCTCACCTTTGTAATACACACAAGAGAATCAATTCTTCCCACTAGATTCACGTAGAAAGAAAATCAAAGAGAGAAAAGCCATACATTTGCTCTCCAAACATCTTACACACCTACTGAGAGCTCAAATCACTACGTCAAAATTCTAATCCACTTCTACTCGAAGGAAGTTTTCTTAACCTATAGAAGCTAGTGTTTACACTTATCTTGTGGCTCTATAGAGTTTTTGTTTTTCCTTTAAATTTTGTTGTAAGGGTGTTTGGGTTGTAGATTCCTGTCTAGCGAAGAAAAAATTGCATCAGTTTGAACTGGTGTATGTTGTACTTGAGGTTGCACTACCCTCGATTTAAAATAGTGTGGATTAGTGTTTTGATCACTGGACGATCGAGGGGAATCTTAAGTCTGGGTGATTTAGGTGATGGTTTTTATCTATTGATATTTTTCACCTAAAAATCCTTGTGTCCTTGTGGTGTGATTTTGTTTAAGCATTATATTTTGATTTTATCTTATTACACCGCCCCTCTTGAGTACCTTCACTATCCATATCTTTAGAGTAATTTTGTTACGACCCGATCCCAGTTCCCTATAGGACTCGAGATCGACTCGCCTCGACTAATCCCAAGACCTAGTCATCCAAAGAGAAATAACCAAAAGTAGAAAATGTTCCATAACCACAACTACAATGTAACTAAGCAGAAAACAACACAGAGACTGTAAAAGAAATAGAACGGAAAGTCTCATAATAGTACAGGCCAGCACAACTATTACAGCAGAAAGTAAAGTGGAAATATAACAGAATTAGTAGTACATATAGAAAAATACTCACGACCACAAAAGAAGCCAGGAAGCGGAAAGGAAACACAGCTAAGGCTGGGCTTGACTGGGCTTATGTTACGAACATGGGCATCAGACGTAGTTAAGACGTCTGGGAAGTGTCCCTAACGTCTGGCCAGACATCTGGAACCCTTCCCAGACGTCTGGTATTAAATTTTTTTCGGCGTACGAGTTCGCGTCTGTGCGCCTGCGCGCGCAGACTGAACCTGCCGCCTTCGTTTTTCTCTTTCCCTCCCTGCAGGTGCCGTTTTCCTGCTCTCTCCCTCACCCTCATTCCACCGCCTTCTTCTTCTCCTTCTCCCTGCCAGTGAGACCGCGAGCGAGCGAACGAGACCGGCAGCAGCGGCTGCTGCGAGCATGCGGGAAGGAGGGGTGGTTGTGAGAGGAAGTAGAAGCTCGAAAGAGAAGGTGCGAGCTTGCTGGGGTAGCTAAGGCCAGCCGGCGGGAGAGCAGCGAGTGTGGGGTGGCGCAGAGGAGTTGCTGTAGCTCGGGCAGCAGGCGGACGCGGCTCGGCGCGGCCGTGCGTCGCGGGCGGAGAGCGCAAAGGGTCCTAATTCTGGGAAAATTTCCCAGAATCAGATGTCTGGACTTACGTCCAGACGACGTCGAAGACATCTGGAGGAAGGTCCAGACGTCTGACAGGTACAATAATTTCCTACCTTCTCCTTTTTACACGTGTACGGCCATGCAGCCGTCCGCCGTGTTCTTCTGCGCCCCTTCGTGATGAGAGCGGGTGTGTGTGTGCGCAGGTTCTATTTGGGAGGGCGCAAGGGCTCGCCATCCCACACGGATCAGACGTCTGGCCACAGTATCAGATGACGGAGAGGACCTCCAGACATACGGGGTGACAATCGGACATCTGGGAACTAGGACCAGATGATCCAGTGGGCTTCTGAACGTCTAAAGGACTGCGCAGACCGAGGTATAACCTGATCGACCTTTGAAGACATCTGGAAGAAGTTCCAGACATCTGATTTTGGGCAGACTCATTGTTTTTGACCCGTTTAGGGTCCGTTCGGAGTCCGTTTTCTGCGTTTCAAGTTTCGTTCTTTCCAGATTTATTTCCTCTACCTGTTTACAGTAATTATATACTGTTCTGAGAAACCCCTTGTGATTGATCCTTGTGTTAGGACCCCATTCCGTTGTGGTTTTGGAGGTTGCAGAGGCGTGCGGGATTGCCGACCACGCCCCCAGTACTCCCGGTTTCGCAGGTAGAGTGGCCCTTTAATTTATTTAACAAAAAATGTACAATTATGAAATAATTAATAGAGTCTAGGGCATTGCATGAACCCTAGGACTGAGAAATTAGATTGAATGATAGATCCTAGGGTATTGCATGAACCCTAGGATTGGAAAACTAGATTGAATGATAGATCCTAGGGTACAGCATGAATCCTAGGACTGGAAAACTAGTTGAATATATAAACATTGCAGTCTTGGAAAAGTGGAAAGGAAATGATAACTACCTGTAAATTGGTTAATAGTTGCCTGTTATGAATGAATAAATACGGTTGATAACATGGGTTATATGAATATAAAGCTGGAATGGTGAAACCTAAATTGGCTGAGTTAAAAGATCATGAACCCTACGGGGAATTAGGAGTAGAACTCCTGGAAAGGGAATGGAATAGAATTGGGGAAGTGAGCTGGCCCTTGAGTACGGAGTACCAAGGAGAGAAACTGTCCCCCTGTTTAGTGCGGAGCGGAGCTAGCCGCCCCAGGGACTCGGGGTTAGGTCTGGCCAGTTTGTACCAACTTTTGGCCCTCGTGTACTATGTACACGAGGAGAGCTACTAGTGTTGGGAGAGCACTAGCTACCCTACGGGCCCCGGGGTTCTGCTAGCCCTCCTACACCGACTTATTAGGCTCACTGGGCAAACCAGGGTAGTCAGGCGAGGGTGCGCGGACTGTGGAGGGGCTGGACCCCTGTTACTGAGAGGGTTCTGCCCTATATTGGTTCCGTGTTGTGCTTTGGGCGCACCCGCTAACGGAAACGACTAACCGCGTGCTAGTGCGGGATAGCTACCCGTACGTTTATCGCGTGTGCCGTAGTCACCGTTACGTCTGTCAGTGACCTTGGGGTGGTTGACTGAGGGTAGGACCACCACGGGGGACTCTCCCAGCCAGGAGAGCACCACGTGTTACTTCTACTTTTTGGAAAAGACTGCAATCAAGATCGTTCCCACGAGGAACATTCAAGATCAAGAGAAGGATCTGAGAAGTAAATCAACAGTGAATAAATGGAAAAATATAAATAAAGTAAAAAAATATAACAGCTATTGTACACTCTACTGCTTCTTTTAGCTTATAGTTGCCACTCTACTCAGCGTTTCGCTGACATGTCACCCTTGTTACCTTTTCAGGACCAGGTGTTGAGCAGCCAGAGTCAGCGGCTGCAGAGGGCGCTGGGCCTAGTAGAGCCCAGTAGTGTTACCTGTAGTACCTTCTATACTTTTCTTTCCATTGTAGTGAGTAGTTTTCTGTTACTCCCTGTACTCTCTTTATTGTAAGCTTCATGTTATGTACATGTTTATTTCTCTTCTGTTGTGGTGGTGTATACTGTAGTATTTCCTTTCTTTACTGTTGTATTTTGTTACTGCTAGTTATATACATGGTGAATGTGGTTTATTTTACTGCTTTTTGGTTACTTTATCGTTGGACGACTGGGTCTTGGGATCAGTCGTGTCGGTCCGATTCTCGTGTCTCGTAGGGATTCGGGAAATCGGGTCATTACAGCCTAGCTCCCTCTGCAGTCGGTGGTGCTGGCTGCTCAACTCCCTGACCTGAATAAGGTTATAAAATTCCGTAGTCAGTTAACACTGAGTAGAGTGGTAATTAAGCTATTTACATGCAATTAAAATAAGCAACTAATTAATTTTCATTCTCATTTAGCTCAACCAAGTAGTTTTAATTTGTTTATTCTTTTATTCATCTGACCATTTCTTGATCTTGTCTGTTTCTCAAGGGAACGATCTTGATTGCAGTCTTTCCCGTGATGTAGGATGTATACGTGGTGCTCTCCTGGCTGAGAGAGTCCTTTGTGGTCGGGCATCGGCGGTCTCCAATCTGGTGGTCGACGTGCGGCGGGTCCGTCGTTTGTTCTCCGTCTCGTCGGTCTTCTTGTTCTCCTCCTTGGTCTACTCCTTGGTTCTCCCAACTCGAGTTGACCAGACTTGAGTTTGTTGGTCCAGTCCTTTGTGTTGTAATTATCCCTGAATCCTACGAAACAAGATTCTAATTCTTTCTTCGGTATCCAAGTGGGCTTGGATCCGGATCTGTTAGCGGGTCTCCTTGATGGAGATCCTTTCTCAATCTTAGGGCTATATAAATCATCTACTTTGTTGATTAGTTTGTTAGAGTTTTCCCTAAGACATGCAATTTCTTTTTCTATAGTATTCATTTTAGTCTTTAAATCAAAAATTTCTATTTTTAGACTGTCATTTTCCTCAATCAATTTATTATTTTCATTGGTGAGGTCTTGATTTTCTAATAATAGGTTATCAATTCTAGGATTAGCTTCTAGATCCTTAAGTTTTATTTCTAACCTATCATTTTCAGATTTAAGAAAGCTAAGATTCTTTTTCATACTTTTGTTTTCTATTTTTAGAGATTTACTAAGCTCACATAGTTCATTAAAAGCTTCTTGTAAATCAAAATTTACCTCGTCGTCGGAGTCGCTTCCGCTTTCACTGTCGCTATTGGTTCCTCTGGCCATGAAACCAAAGCAAGTGGTTTCTTCTTCTTTTTCTTCTTCTTCTTCCTCCGAGCTGGAATCCTCATGAGTGCCTTCCAACCTCCTCCATATCTCGTGGGCGGTGGTGCACTCTTGGATTCGTTCGAATTCCTTCGGACTCAATGCGCAGTACAAGGCATTCATTGACTTTGCGTTGAGTGAGAGCTCTAGAATCTGCACCTGCGAGTAGCCTCCTTGGGGTCGCTTCGGGATCTCAAATGGCGTCTCGCACCTGGCCCAAATCGTGAAGTCATTGGCTTGAAGCCAAGTCTTCATCCGCAACTTCCAGTAGGGGTAGTTGCTCCCGTCGAAGAACGGCGGACGGGTTGTGGACTGCCCCTCGGAAATCCTACTTGCGGAACTGCTTCCCTCCATCGATCTTCTTGCCTGGTTGTTACGCCGAAACAGCAAGACCTGCTCTGATACCAATTGAAGGTTCTTCCCTACGAGGAGGGGTGACGTAATAATTGCGGAAATAAAATATATAAAGCAATCTCACAAAATAAGCAATCACAAAATGTACACAAGTAATTTTTAGGTGGAAACCCAAACCGGGTGAAAACCACCACCTAACCCTCTCGAGTTAGGATTTTCCGATCAACCTAGTTGATCAAATCCACTAACCGAATCACTTTAAAACGAGGGTGATTCAACCTCAGTACAACCACGCTACAAGTACGAGGGTAGCGTTCCTCAACCCCTTCTCTCCACGAGAAGGATTTTGTCCCACGAAGGAGACGGGAATTCGCAAAGCGAATACCCAACAAAATAACAAAGATAAAAGAAACAACAAGTCCTATAGAGCCAACAAAGTAATTATAAACCTAGCTTCTATAGGAATAAGGAAACTCCCCTTTGCAAGGAGTGCGTCGACGATGACGCGGGTGCGTGAGCCACGCAACGGCGCAATGTCGCTCTCGTGAACAACGGCGGAAGAGTGGGTGCGCGAAGGCTTGATGCTCTCAAGATGATGGAGCTTGAGCTTGGAGAGCAAGAGTTAGCTAGGACACAAGAGAGTGGAACTATGTTGCTTAAGTGTGTCTTGTGTTTCTCTTGTTGTGTCTTGGTGTCTAAAGGCTCCCCTTTATTTATAGAGGCCTTAGGAAGGCTTTGGAAGGCTTAGGAAAGGTTCTATAGCCGTTGGGAACAAGGCCCAAGAGAATCAGGCCGAAATCAGGAACAATCATTGTTCTGACAGGCTTATCAGACGTCTAACTCTGGCATCAGACGTCTGGAAGGCCACTTTAAGACATCTGATTTAAAGGTCAGACGTCAGATTCTATGCGGGTTTCTCCCTGACTTGAATCAGATCTAAACAGGGTTTTTGTGCAAGTCCATCAGACGACATACAGGACGTCTGGCACTAAGTATGGACGTCTGGAAACCTACTTTTATTGTGGGAATTGATTTCCAAACGTTGCAACGGCTAGAAAATCTCTGAGAAGAGATTTTGGGTCAGCCGAGGCAAAACGGTCATTTATCAGACGTCTGGAAAGGCCTAAGGACGTCTGATAAGGCTCTAACGGTCATAATCTTGAGTGCCTGCTAGGCTAGCCAACGGTCCACTATCTGGACGTCTGGCAAGTCCATCAGACGTCTTCTAAGACGTCTGGACTAAGGTCTGGACGTCTGATTTCATCAGACAGAACTAGCTATGTCCAGCCTAACAGTTAACAGACGTCTGAAACAACAGTCAGACGTCTTAAAATGCTTTGTCAGACATCTGATTTGGGAATTAGACATCTGGAAACTCTGTTTGAACCCTATATTGGTTTTCTAAGTATTCTACAGAAAACCTAAGTATCCTAGGGTTGTGCTGGTGTTCCTAGGACTACTGTTAGGGTTCTTTGAGGCTCTTTAACATGAAATATCTAAGGAAATAAAGAGCAACAAAAGAAACGAAAAATACAACAAGTACAAAAGAATGAAATCTATCCTATTCTTCATTTCCTTCCATCTTCAATCTTTCGCTCCACGCGAACCTCCTCTGTTTTCCGTCAAGCTCCTCCAATCTGTCCTGGATGCGAGCTCAAACTCCATCTAAACACTTCCACATTTGCAATTGACCTGAAATCTAGGACTCAAATTGTAAATGTTAAATAACGCATGTTTTGTTATCATCAAAACAAATGATCATGGTGCTTTAGCACCAACAAGAAAACCAATATAGGGTTCAAACAGCATTTCCAGATGTCTAATTCCAAAATCAGACGTCTGATAATATGTTTTAAGACGTCTGACTGTTGATTCAGACGTCTGATAAACATTCAGGCTGGACTTGGTAGTTCTGTCTGATGAAATCAGACGTTCAGACCTTAGACCAGACGTCTTAGGAGGCGTCTGATGACTTTGCCAGACGTCTAATTAGTGGACCGTTGGCTCTCTTAGAATACACTTAAGGATATGACCATTAGAGCCTTATCAGACGTCCTTAAGCCCTTCCAGACATCTGATAATTGACCGTTTTGCCTCGACTGACCCGAAAATCTCTTCTCCGAGATTTTGTAGTTGTTGCAAATCCATTCCCACGGAAAAGTAGGTTTCCAGACGTCCAGACATAGTGCCAGACATCCAGTATGTCGTCTGATGGACTTGCGCTAGAACCCTGTTTAGATCTGATTTAAGTCAGGAAGAGACCTGCCCAAAATCAAATGTCTGACCTTATTTTCAAACGTCTTAAAGTGGTCTTCCAGACGTCTGATGCCAGAGTCAGACGTCTGATAACCCTGTCAGTGAAATGATTGTTCTTGATTTCTGGTTGATTCACTTGGGCTTTGCACCCAACGGCTATGGAGCTTTTCCTAAGCCATCCAAAGCCTTCCTAAGGCCTCTATAAATAGAGGGGAACCTCTTGCACACCAACACACACCTAGAAACACAAGACACACCCAAGCAACATACTTTCTACCATTTTGTGTCTCTCTTGCTCTCAAAGCTCAAGTTCTACATCTTGAGAGCATCAAGCTTTACGCACCCGCTCTCTCGCCGTAGTTCACGAGAGCGACGTAGCGCCGTCGTGTTGTTCACGCATCCGCGTCGCCGACGCACTCCTTTCAAAGGGAAGTATCCTAATTCCTATAGAAGCCTAGGTTTAATATTACTTTGTTGGCTCTATAGGATTATTGTTATTTTATCTTTGTTATTTGGTTGGGTATTCGCTTTGCGAATTCCCGTCTCCTTCGTGGGGCAAAATCCTTCTCGTGGAGAGAAGGGGTTGAGGAACGCTACCCTCGCACTTGTAGCGTGGTTGTAATTGAGGTTGAATCACCCTCGTTTAAAGTGATTCGTTTAGTGGATTTTGATCAACTTGGTTGATCGAAAAATCCTAACTCGAGAGGGTTAGGTGGTGGTTTTCACCCGGTTTGGGTTTCCACCTAAAAATAATTGTGTACTCGTGTGATTGATATTTTGTGAGATTGTCTTATTTTCATTTTCGCAATTATTACGTCACCCCCTCCTGGTAGGGAAGAATCTACACTGGCATGCGATCAATCATTTCCACTAGCAGGTACGTCTAAAGGTACAACACGGAACAACGTAGGGCCTTGCCCTCTCAGAACAGGGGTCTCGTCCCTCAGAACAGAATAGGGGTCTCACCCCTCCAAAGTCCACGTACCTCGTCTGACTATTCCAGTTTACCCAATGGGCCTAACAAAAGTCGGTGTAGGGTGGCTAGTCCTAACCACGGGCCCCGTGGGGTGGTAGCTCCCTCCCTACACTAAGTAGCTCACCTTGGTACCACGTACACGAGGGCCAAACAGAAGTCGGTGTAGAGTGACTAGACCTAACCCTGGGTTTCAACCCAATGGGGTGGCTAACTCCCTTCTACACCAAAGGGACAGTTGCTCTCCTTGGTACCAGGTACATGAAACGTCGATTTTGTATTTGTTATAACGTTGTAGTAAAGCCGGCTATTACCAGCATTTCAAATATAAATTTTTTACTCGGAAAATGAAAGAGTTCCCGAGGTCGAACTCAGGGAGCAAGTTGTATTCTAGAGATATACATGTTTCTTTTACAAAAAGAAAGAGAGAGGGAAAGAATTTGTTGTTTTCTCTTTGTTCTGCAGAGGGGATGCTCTTCTTTCTCTCTTTCTTTAGATCTCCTTCTCTCTCTGTTCTGCAGAGGTGATGTTCTTCTTCTGCAATGGTGGTGCTCTTCTTTTTCTTCCTGCTGTTCCTGCTTTGGTGATGTTCTTCTTTCTTCAGAGCTCCTTGTTCTTCTTCTTCGTTCTGCAGAGGTGATGCTCCTCTTCAGATCTCTTTGTTCTTCTTCCTTGGTTTCTGCCTTGACCTCTCTTCTTCTTCTTTATGGCTGCAGAGCTTCTGCCTTCAGCTACTAAGTCTTCCTTTCTTCTTCTTCTGCTTTGGCCGTTGCTCTTCCTTCTTCTTCAGCCTGCCTTCTTTCCTGCTCTGGCTGCTGACCTTCCGTCGTCTGACCCGGTGCTTCGACGACTTAACTATGCATTTGCTACAGTGCAGCTCCTTCTTCCTCGCCTGCACTTCTTCTTCCGCGGGTCTTCTTCTTCGCCTGCACACTTCAGAGTTTCTCGTCAGAAGCAAAACCTACTCTACCCTCCCCCCCCCCCCCCCCCCCCGCGTCTCTCTTTCTCTCTGAAACCACTCTTGGGAAAGCTCTCCCAGAGCTACCGGGTAACCGGGTTCGGATCAGGCCCGGGTCCAGGCCCACCGGCGTGCGTGGTGGGCGAGGAGTGCAGGTCAGTCGAGTCGGGTCGGGTCGGTTCGGGTCAGGTCCGCGGGGCGTGAGCGCGGACGAGACCGGGTAACCGGGCGGGTGAAGGGGACCTCACCCCGTGTACTGAGGCAGTAAGGCTACTGCACTTTTGCATCTTATGTCGCTGCGGCTCTTCAGGCGTTTCCGAGGTGGGACTAAACGGCCTACCTCAATTGCGCGCCCGCAGCGGGGAATTCAGCAGGAGATGGCAGCGTCACGCGGAGTTTTCTTCCTCGGCTGCGAACCTGGTGTTTTGCCACAACTCCTCGCAAGGCCTGGGAGTGAATCTGGGCTTGGCGCTGAGCGTGGCGCGCCTGTAGCTGCAGGCGGAAGCAGGTCCTCCTGCGCGTCAATGGCGGCGGAGGTCGGGTGGCCTGTCCACAAGAAAACGGCCTCTCGGCCTAATCAGAGAGTGCCAGGAGCTTCGCCAGGGTGCGGCGAAGCTCGTGTGGGTGGTGGCGAGGCGCGGGGCGGCGTGCGAGGGCTGCCCTAGGTCGGACTGTGGGTCGGAGGATGGGTCTGTTCGGTGGAGTTGCAGAGGGTGATGTGGGGGAAGTGGTAGGGCGGAGATTGATCAGGGTGAGGAGGCGGAGGTCCTGCGGTGGTTGGCGAGCCGTGTGGGTCGCTGAGGTGATGGGAGCGGCTCGCCGGAGGGTGGTCGGAGACGAAGGGGGTGAAGGTGGTCAGGGTCGGTCGAGGGCTTAATTGACTAAATTGAAAGCGGGGAAAGAAAGAGGAGAAGAAGGGGAGTAGCTCTAGCTTACTTGCAGGGACGAAAGGGGAGGAACAGGGCGACAGTCGTATCGACTGTCGCCGGAGAAGACGATGCTCAGGGAAAGGGGCGGCGGCGAGCAGAGAGCCGGAGAGGCGCCAGCTGGGTGCGGCGTGGCGCGGGAAGAGCAGGGGAGGAAGTCTCTGCTGCTGGTATTGCGGCAGAGCGAAGAGGTGGAGGGGGAGGAAACCGCCGGAGCTGGTGAGCGTCTGCCGGAGGAAGAAGAGAAGAAAGTTGGGGATTTTCTCCGTCAGATCCAGGCTGCCCTGGTCGGTGGAGCAGCGGGGGGTATTTATAGGGAGCAAACAGGGAGGAAGGCGGAGGGAGACGACGTGTCTCCCTCGCCGGAGGATGGTCGGAAACAAGAACCCATACCGTCCGTGCGTTCGCACGGCCGGTATGGTGGGTTACGATGACCAGGGGGGTGTCCCTGCGACGGCTGACGACGCAGGGCACCCCCGGTTTACTTGCCAGGTCCCCCACCTCACCCTGCGCGGCGCCATGCTCCGCGCAAGGTCGCCGGAGCATGGTGCTGGCAGGTTTTGCAGGAGGGACCTGGTTGCAAAGAACGAAGGAGAGTTAGGGGCCAAAATGCGAGGGTTCAAAAGTTGAGGGCCAAAGAGTAAATATATGAGGACCAAAGTGTAAAGTCGGTCAAGGAGGTTTCTTCTTAGGCTCAAGTTTTTATACATGACTAATTAGGACCTAAGGAATCTGATGGTGAATTTCATTTCCATATTAAACCTTGTTTGACCGGTCAATTTGCGCAAAAACCCAAATTAAGTTATTAATTGGGCATGGTTCTCAATGTAGGTCAAAATGGGTTCTAAAGGCCAAATTGAAGGTTATAAACCCTAGAGATTATTTTTCTATGAATTTTAGAGGGTTTATTCTATTTTTACTTTGCCTCGAACCTTGTGAATTGAAGTGGGTTGTTTTAGGGTTACAGATTATCATTTGATTTCTTGGAGGTGCTGTAGCCCTTGCTAGATCATTTCATCCCACTTTTATTCTTATTAAGCTGCTTTGACCTATGTTTGGGCCTGAATTACCCTGTATGCAGATTATACTGGTAAAATTGCACTTTTACCCCTTATGACTTGTTTTCTTCTCAAACTCAGAATTCTCTGAGTTAAGCCTTTCCTTGAGTTATGTAGGAGCTTTTATCCTTTGTATTGGGTCAAAATGAGTTAGTTATGGCTCATGATGAGGTTCTCATCATACCCCCATGCCTAGATTTTGCTAGTCCCTTAGCAAAAACTTAAGGTTTCAACCCTTGTTCTAGACCATGGAGTTTTTAATGGTTTTAGACAAGTGCCTTTTTTATTTGAGCATAGATTAGGTTAGAATGCTGACCATAGGCCTAAAAGGTACTCTAGTACCAATCAAGATCCAAATCTGTCTAGCCTTAGCCTCAGTCTTTTAGCAAAGGTTTTTAAGGCCCACAAGAACTAACCTAAGGTTTATTGGACTTCGTGGTTAAAGCACCCGTGCTTGAAATGATTTTAGCCCTGGCTCAGTTCGCAGTGCGTTTTGTAAGAGAGAGATAGAAAGTTTTTCTGTTTGGAGAGTTTTCTCTCTCTTTTTCTTTTTAGTTCTAGCCTAGGATTGGCTTTTCAACACGGTCTGTATCAGATTCCTTGCTCCCATCATCAATCCTCAAGGGTTCCTGGCGATCGATGCTTCGAGATAGCACCGCCCATGGCAACCCCCGGAACCCTGGCTATTGAGATTTCGAGATAATCCCATCCATGGTATTCCGTGGCCGAATCCAGACCCTGGCAATTGACACTTCGAGATAATGCCATCCATGGAATCTGAACCAGCAGAGTGCTTACATGCCCCCAGTAGGATATGTAAATATCCTAAGAGACAAGCACCGAGGAGATGATATTTTGTTACGCATCTTCGAGGGGATTTCCCCGCCTCTCTGCGCTGGGAACTCGTCCAAATCAACTTGTGTTGATCGGCCGCTCCTATTCTAGGTGTTCTTTTCAGATTTTTGCGACGCTTCTGCGTGATTCTGATTTTTACGCTTACTGAACCAGGCTGTGTGTGAGATTAGGGTGCTTAGGTTACTGAGTCCCGTAAACCAAAAATTAGTTAACGAGGCCGAATACTCCCTAAGCCTTAGACCTAATACTTCAGCTTTTCATTTTCCTCAACCTCTTGAGGAGTGTCCAGATCTTAATGGGTACTAAGAGTCTATTCAAGAATGCCTAAGGTTTGCATTCTTTACTAATCTTATTGTGCACTTTTCAGTTATTTTCTTGAATGAGGTCTAGAACTTAGGTTAATTCCTTAGTTCCTTACTAATGACTATCACTTTTTCTCATAATTTTGTGCTCCTTTTTCCTTTTGTTTCTTTTCTCCTTCGCAAAATTTCCTTCTCCTCTTTTCCTCTTGTTCTTTTTCGAAAATTTTTTTAATTTTTATGGTGTTTCTGGCATATGTGAATTTTTTTGTTTGAAACCTTTTCTTACGAGTTTTTGTTCTTTCATACCCCCCCATGCCTAAGATTTGCAATGTCCTCATTGTAACCTAGGGGGTCTTAGTTCATTCCTTAAGACAGAAATTTGGGTGAGTGGATGGGTCGGGTTGAATTTTTGCGGACGATTTCAAATCTCAGATGCGAACATCTGAGTTGGGGTCGGCTGTCTATAAGGGTGAACTTCGAGTGCTGAAAGGTGTCAGAACAAGTTTCAGGTTTTCAACGAGAATAACGGGCTGCCTCCCGTTAAGCGCTGAGTTTTACGCCATCGGCTGGGCGCAATAAGCTCAAGGGGAACGGAGGATATAAGATGCCTCAGCCAAATTAGTAGAAGTTACATCGATGAACGGCTTGAGTCTCTGACCGTTCACGATGAAAGGTTCAGAATCGTGGCTGAGTGGACTGATTTCGATTGCTCCATTTCCAAAAACCTGTCGGACCAAATATGGTCCGACCCACTTAGATCTCAGTTTTCCTGAGAAGAGTTTGAGTCGGGCATCAAAGAGTAGGACCTTTTGACCAGGATGAAAGATCTTTCTCGAGATGTGTTTGTCGTGGAAGGCTTTAACCCGCTCCTTGTAGATTTGCGAGTTCTCGTACGCGTCTCTGCGTAATTCATCGATCTCGCTGATTTGGAGTTTTCTGTGGGTCCCAGCCTTGGAAAGATCTAGATTACAGTTCCGTACTGCCCAATAGGCTTTATGCTCCAGTTCGACGGGAAGGTGGCATGCCTTTCCGTACACCAATCTAAAGGGAGACATGCCTAATTGGGTCTTGTGGGCGGTCCTATAGGCCCACAATGCTTCCGGAAGTCGGGACGACCAGTCCTTCCTGTCAGGTCGAACAGTGACTTGCAGGATTTTCTTGATCTCCCGATTAGACAGCTCAGCTAGACCATTAGTTTGGGGGTGGTAAGGAGTAGAGATTCGGTGAGACACCCCGTATTTGGTCATCAGTGACCTAAACTGAGCATTTGTGAAATGGGTCCCCCCATCAGAGATTATTGCACGAGGAATCCCGAACCTTGAGAAAATGTGTTGATGAATGAATTTGAGAACGATTTTGTGATCACAGGTTCGGGTCGGTATGGCTTCGATCCATTTGGACACGTAGTCCACAGCCAACAGAATGTATTCGAAACCATCCGAAACAGGAAAGGGGCCCATAAAATCAATCCCCCAAACATCAAAGATTTCGCATACTAGAATCGGTTGCATAGGCATCATGTCGCGATGGCTCATGTTGCCCAAAGTCTGGCAACGACTGCATGCCTTGCAATGACTGTATGCGTCTTTGAACAGTGTGGGCCAGTAAAAGCCGCACTGGAGGACTTTTGATGCGGTTTTATGCCCGGCAAAATGGCCACCGCATGCCTGGTCATGGCAGAAAGAGAGGATATTGTTGACTTCCCCTTCCGGGACACATCTCCGGATGATCTGATCGGCACCTATGCGGAAGAGGTACGGGTCTTCCCAAATGTAATACTTGGCATCGGAGCGTAATTTGTCTTTCTTGGCCTTCGGCCAATCGGATGGGGTCTGATCAGATGCCAAGTAATATACAATATTAGCGAACCATGGAAGGCTAGTACCAATAGTCAGCAGGTGCTCATCGGGAAAATGCTCCGTGATGGGTCCGGAGGGGTCGATTATTTCAGAAGGAAGACGGGACAAGTGATCAGCTACCACGTTTTGTTTTCCCGCTTTGTCGCGAATCTCAAGGTCAAATTCTTGCAACAGCAAGATCCATCGGATTAATCGAGGCTTCGCGTCCTTCTTTGCAAGGAGATGCCTCACTGCCGTGTGATCCGAGTATATGATGACATGGGAACCCAGAAGGTACGATCTGAACTTCTCTAGGGCAAATACTACAGCTAGCAGCTCTTTCTCAGTAACTGTATAGTTACGCTGAGCCTCATCGAGTGTTTTGCTGGCGTAGTAAATGACCACAGGTTTCTTGTCATTTTTCTGCCCCAAAACCGCTCCTACAGCGAAGTCGGAAGCATCACACATGATCTCAAAGGGTTGAGACCAATCAGGGGACTGTAGGATCGGGGCTTGGGTGACTCGGTCACGCAGGATTTCAAATGCTTGAGTGCATTCCTTGGAGATTTCGAAGGGAACATCCTTGGAGAGAAGAGTGGTCAGGGGGCGTGCGATTTTTGAAAAATCAGGGATAAATCGTCGATAAAAACCGACATGCCCTAAAAAGGATCGGATGTCCCTGATCGAGCTAGGCATAGGAAGGTGAGAAATCAGATTAACCTTAGCTCGATCCACTTGGATACCTTTCTCCGAAATTGAGTGTCCCAGGACAATTCCCTCAGGCACCATGAAATGGCTCTTTTCCCAGGAAAGAACCAAATTCACGTCGATGCACCGCCTGAGTATCTGGACCAAGTGTTGGAGGCAATCGTCGAATGATGCTCCGAAAACTGAAAAGTCATCCATGAAGACTTCCAGATAATCACCTACCATATCTGAGAATATGGCAAGCATGCATCGCTGAAAAGTAGCGGGTGCATTGCAAAGACCGAAAGGCATCCTTCGGAAAGCGTATGTTCCGAAGGGGCAGGTGAACGTGGTCTTTTCTTGGTCCTCAGGATGGATTGCCACCTGGTTATAACTGGAGTACCCGTCAAGAAAGCAGAAGAACCTATTTCCCGCTAGTTTTTCGAGAATTTGATCAATGAAGGGTAGTGGGAAATGATCCTTCTTCGTGGAGGAATTGAGTCGACGGTAATCTATACAGACTCTCCACGAGTTGGCTAATCGGGTAGGAATGATTTCTCCGGTCTCAGTCGTTATAGTGGTGAGTCCTGCCTTCTTGGGCACGACCTGAATTGGGCTCACCCAACGACTATCGGAGATCGGGTAGATGATCCCGGCATCTAACCACTTGATGATCTCCTTTTTCACGACCTCCTGCAGATTGGGGTTTAAGCGTCTCTGCATTTCACGAGAAGGTCGTGTGCCCTCTTCTGAATAGATATGATGAGTACAATAAGAGGGACTTATTCCAGTCAAATCATCGAGAGTCCATCCGATGGCTCTGCGATGTTGCTGGAGGACAACAATCAGACGGGATTCCTGTTCAGGACTGAGGTTGGAATTGATGATCACAGGAAGGGTCTGATTAGAACCCAAAAAGATGTATTTTAAATGAGCAGGAAGGGGTTTCAGTTCGAGGATGGGGTTTTCAGCAGCAGCGGGTGGTTCAGTATAGATGTGAGGTTCAAGGGTGGGAGTTACTGGGTTGTTCACATCTGGATTTGACTCCTCTGTTTGCGGGTCAAGATCCTTCTGTGGTTGATGAGGCATACTCAAGTCATTCTGGAGGTGTGATTCATCAACCAAAGTCTTGATGTCACAAATTTGCTCGATGACGCCGCAATTAATTCCTTGTTGGGCCTTAAATATATCAATTTTCAGTGTTTGATCTCCAAACTTAAGCTCTATTTGGCCCTCCTCACAGTTGATGTTGGCTCTAGCAGTAGCCAAGAAAGGTCTCCCTAGAATGATTGGTGTATCCCTAGGGTTCTCAGGTGCATCCATGTCTAAGACTATAAAGTCCACTGGAAAATAGAAATCCCGCACTCTCACGATAACATCCTCGAGAATCCCTTTTGGTGACTTTATAGATCGATCTGCTAATTGTAATGTCACCTCGGTTGGTTTCAGCTCAGATTCTTCCAGATGGTCAAGTAAGGATGTGGGTATCAGATTTATAGATGCACCTAAGTCTAACAATGCTCTATCAAATTGGGTACCACCTATCTTACAGGAGATCAGGGGAGTTCCAGGATCTTTTGCCTTGGGTGGGAGTCTACTAAGGATTACAGAGCTGGCTTGCTCTGACAGAACAATTGGGCTCCCTCCCTTGGTTCGCGGCTTACGCTGGGGTGTACATATATTCTTTAGAAATCGTGCGTAAGCTGGTACGTGGCGGATTGCATCCATCAAGGGGATGTTTATGTGGACCTGCTCAAAGAGCTTGACCAGGTCCTCCTCAGGGGCCATGGGTTTTGTGGTCTTCTTTCCCTTGGTCAGGGCCTCGGGAAACGGGATCTTGGTTGGTTCCTCTAGGATAGGTCCAGGTTGTGGGTCTGGAACAGCGGTACCTTGGATAACTATCCTAGGGTCATGGTTATCAGGCTGGGAGTGGTTTGGATAATGCGGGTCTTGAGTTGTCTTACCACTACGTGTTGTTACAGAATTTAATCCAGCCTGATTTTGGTTTGAGTTTGGTAGGAGGGGTGGCTGCTGCTGAAATCCCGCACGAGAAGTTGAGGCTTCCATCTCGTCTGGAGATGGAGCAGTAGGGGCCTGATAAATCCATTGAGCGTGGCCTAAATTTGGATTCATAACGCGCTTCTGGGTTGGCACGTTATTTGGGTTAGGAAGAGGTTGGGAAGGGAGTGTGCCTGGCTGGCGAGAATTTGCCAACTGGGCCAGTTGAGTTTTAACTTCAGTAAGTTCGTCCTTGTGCTGTTTTTGAATAGCCGCATTCGATTTTTGAATGTCAGCCAGAGTCTGAAGGATTAAGGACATTTGATCTTGATTTGGTCCTGATGGATAAGTAGGGTTGGGCCGAGGCTGAGGTGGCTGGTAGTGATGAGAGGGCTGTGGGCGGGACTGAAAAGGTGGTCTTTGGGTTTGGGAATTTCCCGCCCACTGAAAATTGGGATGGTTTCGCCATCCAAGGTTGTAAGTGTTGGAGAATGGGTCGTTCTGGATGGCGTTGAGGTCCTCGCAGATCTGAGGAACCTCCTGAGAGTCAGGGAAAGGAGGAATGGAGTTTCCCCGGCTGGTGTAGAAAGGATCGGATGATCTTCCAGTCCAAGAATCAGATGGGGATGGATATGGATCCATCCCAGGGGAGGATCGGTGGAGGATGTTTTGCACAGTCTCCTGTGTGGAAGGAGGTTGTGCAAAGGAGTTACGCGCAGAGGTGGATCGCTGCAAGTGCTGAGTCAGCTCATCCACCTTCTTTTCAATGATTGAGACCTTGTCCAATCTACTGGCCATTAATTCCAGGTCGACTGATGCGGACAGGCCCTGCGTCTCATGTGCCCCCTTAAGATTCGTCGCTGCGCGGGTATTCGTCCTGTCGAATAATCCCATGGAGTCATTGTTGATGGAGTTCTCGCACATATTTTCGAGAATCTCCCATACGGTGTCTTCATGTTGACCCATGATGTTTCCTCCGCAAGTTGCATTGACGAAAAGGCGGATGTCCTCACGGAGTCCCTGGTAAAAAGATTGGACTTGTTCCCATTTAGGAAATCCGTGATGGGGGCACTTTTTCATGAGATCCTGAAAACGATCCCATGCCTCATGGAGAGGTTCTCCTGATTGTTGAGTGAAGTGTGTAATCTGATGGCGCAAGGCGTTGGTCCGACCAACGGGAAAAAACTTTTTCAAAAATTCGGATTGAAGTTCTTCCCAAGTGTTGATCGGCCGGGTCTGAGTTTGATACCAATGGGCGGCCTTGTCCATAAGAGAAAAGGAGAACATCTTCATGAGAAGAATATCCCGATTTTGCGCATCTGATCCAAAAGTGTGGGCCAGATGCTTTAGCTGTTTGATGTGCTGGAAGGGATCTTCAGAATTAAGCCCATGGAATTTAGGTATAGCATGAATCATGTTGGGCTTTAGTTCGGAATCAGGTCCTCCAGTCGGGATTCTGACTCGAGGCTCAATGGCCACCGCAGCAGGATTGTAGTGGTCCCGCATCATAGGACGCTGTGGTGGGTGCACGAAGTTTTGGAAGAGGTCATTGAGTCGCTGGAGCTGGTGTTCCAGATTATTTTCTTCCTCAACTGGCTGAGCCATGATGGGGGAAGAAGAAGAACTTGGTTCTGAATCAGAAGAGAGAATAATGTGAGGGTGTTGCTGCACAAACACGGGCGTCGAGGCTTGGCCTTGACGAGAGCGAATTTCTAAAGGAGGTCTTAAGGGTGGTCTTAGGGACCTCCTTCCGTACATGCACTGTTTGGAAGAGGTAAGTTTAGAAGGTGCTGGACCCAATCAAGACACCCAAAAATGTGTTGGGTGACTATAGAGGTGCGGGGCAGATGGACCCCTTGATCAGAAAGATCGTCCACCTGAGAATTACCTAGGCAGCCAGAGAGGGAGAGTCCCGCGAAGACCCCTACACGGTAGAGCGTCCCCACGGGTTACAGGGTTTCCCCCACCCGACCTCTCTTGTCACTGCGATTCCAGGTAGACCAGAATGGGGATCTTGACCTCTTAAGTCTACCAATTTTAAGATCAGGGTGCTTAAGGTTTCACTTGAACTTTAGTCTTTTTAAGTGCAAAGAGTGACCTAATTTAAGGTTGGTTAACCCAAAGGGGTCAACTTTACCTCTTGTTTTCTTTGAGAGCTTTTTGGGTCCTTTCTTTTAGGGTTCAAGTGTTTAGAAAGAGCCAATTGTTTAGGATTTTTCTTGTTAATTATTTTCAATCAATGGCTTGGGCACACCTCTTTTGGATTTCCTCAATTCTTGATTAAGGGGTGTGTCTCTACTGAAATCCTAATGTTTGACCTTATGTTGGCTCTACTTGGTCCATTTAACTCTTTGTTGGGCAATTAGGGCTCAAGCAAGAATGTGTTAGCCCTTAAATACCCTTAATAGTGTGCAGGAGTGATGAGTTGAAAACATGCAACTCTTTATGGTTACTAAGTATGGAAGACAGGTTAGCCCTATATTGCTTGTTCTTTTCTTTTCTTCCTCTTTAGAGTTTAGGGGTTAATAGTGAGAGGAAAGATTTACCTGTCTTCGGAGTGGTTGTCGTGTGGTTGCTTTTCTTCTTGAGTTCCTGTAGCTGCACAAAAGAGAGGAGATTATCAGAAATTAAAAGATACAGGAATGTTTACATCTAGAATAGCCGTTGTTCCCCGGCAGCGGCGCCAAGAAATGAGACGTCGGTTTTGTATTTGTTATAACGTTGTAGTAAAGCCGGTTATTACCAACATTTCAAATATAAATTTTTTACTCGGAAAATGAAAGAGTTCCCGAGGTCGAACTCAGGGAGCAAGTTGTATTCTAGAGATATACATGTTTCTTTTACAAAAAGAAAGAGAGAGGGAAAGAATTTGTTGTTTTCTCTTTGTTCTGCAGAGGGGATGCTCTTCTTTCTCTCTTTCTTTAGATCTCCTTCTCTCTCTGTTCTGCAGAGGTGATGTTCTTCTTCTGCAATGGTGGTGCTCTTCTTTTTCTTCCTGCTGTTCCTGCTTTGGTGATGTTCTTCTTTCTTCAGAGCTCCTTGTTCTTCTTCTTCGTTCTGCAGAGGTGATGCTCCTCTTCAGATCTCTTTGTTCTTCTTCCTTGGTTTCTGCCTTGACCTCTCTTCTTCTTCTTTATGGCTGCAGAGCTTCTGCCTTCAGCTACTAAGTCTTCCTTTCTTCTTCTTCTGCTTTGGCCGTTGCTCTTCCTTCTTCTTCAGCCTGCCTTCTTTCCTGCTCTGGCTGCTGACCTTCCGTCGTCTGACCCGGTGCTTCGACGACTTAACTATGCATTTGCTACAGTGCAGCTCCTTCTTCCTCGCCTGCACTTCTTCTTCCGCGGGTCTTCTTCTTCGCCTGCACACTTCAGAGTTTCTCGTCAGAAGCAAAACCTACTCTACCCTCCCCCCCCCCCCCCCCCCGCGTCTCTCTTTCTCTCTGAAACCACTCTTGGGAAAGCTCTCCCAGAGCTACCGGGTAACCGGGTTCGGATCAGGCCCGGGTCCAGGCCCACCGGCGTGCGTGGTGGGCGAGGAGTGCAGGTCAGTCGAGTCGGGTCGGGTCGGTTCGGGTCAGGTCCGCGGGGCGTGAGCGCGGACGAGACCGGGTAACCGGGCGGGTGAAGGGGACCTCACCCCGTGTACTGAGGCAGTAAGGCTACTGCACTTTTGCATCTTATGTCGCTGCGGCTCTTCAGGCGTTTCCGAGGTGGGACTAAACGGCCTACCTCAATTGCGCGCCCGCAGCGGGGAATTCAGCAGGAGATGGCAGCGTCACGCGGAGTTTTCTTCCTCGGCTGCGAACCTGGTGTTTTGCCACAACTCCTCGCAAGGCCTGGGAGTGAATCTGGGCTTGGCGCTGAGCGTGGCGCGCCTGTAGCTGCAGGCGGAAGCAGGTCCTCCTGCGCGTCAATGGTGGCGGAGGTCGGGTGGCCTGTCCACAAGAAAACGGCCTCTCGGCCTAATCAGAGAGTGCCAGGAGCTTCGCCAGGGTGCGGCGAAGCTCGTGTGGGTGGTGGCGAGGCGCGGGGCGGCGTGCGAGGGCTGCCCTAGGTCGGACTGTGGGTCGGAGGATGGGTCTGTTCGGTGGAGTTGCAGAGGGTGATGTGGGGGAAGTGGTAGGGCGGAGATTGATCAGGGTGAGGAGGCGGAGGTCCTGCGGTGGTTGGCGAGCCGTGTGGGTCGCTGAGGTGATGGGAGCGGCTCGCCGGAGGGTGGTCGGAGACGAAGGGGGTGAAGGTGGTCAGGGTCGGTCGAGGGCTTAATTGACTAAATTGAAAGCGGGGAAAGAAAGAGGAGAAGAAGGGGAGTAGCTCTAGCTTACTTGCAGGGACGAAAGGGGAGGAACGGGGCGACAGTCGTATCGACTGTCGTCGGAGAAGACGATGCTCAGGGAAAGGGGCGGCGGCGAGCAGAGAGCCGGAGAGGCGCCAGCTGGGTGCGGCGTGGCGCGGGAAGAGCAGGGGAGGAAGTCTCTGCTGCTGGTATTGCGGCAGAGCGAAGAGGTGGAGGGGGAGGAAACCGCCGGAGCTGGTGAGCGTCTGCCGGAGGAAGAAGAGA
The DNA here is from genome assembly GCA_037157565.1 of Thalassia testudinum. Classification (NCBI taxonomy): domain Eukaryota; kingdom Viridiplantae; phylum Streptophyta; class Magnoliopsida; order Alismatales; family Hydrocharitaceae; genus Thalassia; species Thalassia testudinum. The sequence goes on from JAZHRO010000030.1 coordinate 46,072,154, forward strand.
AGAAAGTTGGGGATTTTCTCCGTCAGATCCAGGCTGCCTTGGTCGGTGGAGCAGCGGGGGGTATTTATAGGGAGCAAACAGGGAGGAAGGCGGAGGGAGACGACGTGTCTCCCTCGCCGGAGGATGGTCGGAAACAAGAACCCATACCGTCCGTGCGTTCGCACGGCCGGTATGGTGGGTTACGATGACCAGGGGGGTGTCCCTGCGACGGCTGACGACGCAGGGCACCCCCGGTTTACTTGCCAGGTCCCCCACCTCACCCTGCGCGGCGCCATGCTCCGCGCAAGGTCGCCGGAGCATGGTGTTGGCAGGTTTTGCAGGAGGGACCTGGTTGCAAAGAACGAAGGAGAGTTAGGGGCCAAAATGCGAGGGTTCAAAAGTTGAGGGCCAAAGAGTAAATATATGAGGACCAAAGTGTAAAGTCGGTCAAGGAGGTTTCTTCTTAGGCTCAAGTTTTTATACATGTCTAATTAGGACCTAAGGAATCTGATGGTGAATTTCATTTCCATATTAAACCTTTTTTGACCGGTCAATTTACGCAAAAACCCAAATTAAGTTATTAATTGGGCATGGTTCTCAATGTAGGTCAAAAATGGGTTCTAAAGGCCAAATTGAAGGTTCTAAACCCTAGAGATTATTTTTCTATGAATTTTAGAGGGTTTATTCTATTTTTACTTTACCTCGAACCTTGTGAATTGAAGTGGGTTGTTTTAGGGTTACAGATTATCATTTGGTTTCTTGGAGGTGCTGTAGCCCTTGCTAGATCATTTCATCCCACTTTTATTCTTATTAAGCTGCTTTGACCTATGTTTGGGCCCTGAATTACCCTGTATGCAGATTATACTGGTAAAATTGCACTTTTACCCCTTATGACTTGTTTTCTTCTCAAACTCAGAATTCTCTGAGTTAAGCCTTTCCTTGAGTTATGTAGGAGCTTTTATCCTTTGTATTGGGTCAAAATGAGCTAGTTATGGCTCATGATGTGGTTCTCATCAGTACACAAGGGTCAGCTCACTTCCCGTCTACTTTCTAAGTTCTTTCCATATACAAGAGTTCTCGTAATTCCCCGTAGGGTTCATGCTTGTATTTCTTTCATTCTCCTTTTCCAACATTCAGATCTCACTATTCACATTACGGGTTTCATTTGTATAACAGGTAGCTCGTATTTTACTAACTGAGGAAGCATCACATCAATAAATTAATACATTTGCTAGCAAATTGCTTTAACATGAATCTTAAGGAAAACAACGTAGCTCAAGCAATATTCGTTCGTTTCTGCCGTAGGGTTCATTTCACGTCCTAGGGTTCAATTAAGTTATTCTAAACATGCACTTTGTTTGATTAAACCTTAATATTAAAGCAAACCACTCCACTGGAAAACACAGGAGGAATGGGGGCCAGAGCCGTAGATCCTGTCGTCTCCGCGGGCCTCGAACATGCTATAGGTTGGTGACCTGTAATAGTGACTAAGTCACATCAAACGAGTTCAAAACAGTATATATTCGACACTGACACGTAGAGAAACTCGAGTGAAAAACAACAGTACTTTGTTTGCGAAAATCCGATTCCATTCATGCCCCGAACAGGCAAAAAATGTGCACACTGCCCAAAATCAGCATCTGGGACTTAGGCCCAGACGTCATAAAAGACGTCAGAACTCACCTTGTGTTTCTTACGACTTCCTTAGACATCCGGATCCTTCCGCAATCGTCTGAGGGGAGACCTAGACATCTAACTTTCCTTCTAGTAGTCTGGGAGTATAGTTAGACGTTTGGCGATGTGCTCAGACGTTCAAAAGTACCTTAAAGGGCGCACTGCGTGCCTTTCCAATGCTCTGCGCCTGCGTACAAACGCACAGACCCAAAATTAGCTAATGGCCCCGTTTGCATGGCTGGACCCCGTGTAGAAACACGTACCTCGGCACTAAACGTGCTTTCAAACGTATGGCTTCAGCTTCGGATGTCCCGCTGCTGCTCCAGACGTCTGATATTGGGCAGGTCTGCCCGCAGGACTCTCTCGCGAGTCTTCTTCTCCGCGCGGACTCCTCCGGGTCGCCTGCAGTTGCTACGCCAGCAGCCTCTGGAGATCACGAAGCTCCCCTTCGCGAGCTCCTCCTCCTCGCACAACTCCTCTCCTCGCACCTCTGAGCTCCTCCTCCTCGAGCTCCTCTGAGCTTGCTTCACCGCACTCGCAGCAAGGCACTCCTCGCGCATGAGCTCCCGCGAGGTCTCCCCCTCTTTCTTACGCTCTCGCTCACACTCTCTCCCTCTCTCCTTCACGCCCTCGCTCACTTGCGGCAGAGGGGCGGTGTCGAAGATGGTCACCGGCAGTGGGAAGATGGAGGTGGTGGTGGCTGGTGGCTGGTGGTGATGGAGAGGGTGGCATGGGTGTGGGGGGTTTAAACAGATGGTGATTAGGGTTTTGGTGAGGGGGCTGGAGGGGGAAAAACGCATGCGCGTCGCATGCATGCAAAAAGCAAAAGAACGTACGGTTCTTCTTACTTTCAGACGTCTTGCCATCTATCCAGACGTCTGGGCAGATGTTTGGTGAACACTTCAGATTTCTTATCCAATTAAAAAGAGGCGGGTCATTTCAAATTCAAATAAGGAAACAAGACATATTAGATCTACATGAGTCTCCTTGGCCTTAAAACAAAGCTTGAAGTAAATAGAGATAAACGCTTGAAGAGGAGGGGATGGGAAAGTTGCCTAGGTGGGAGTAGAGAGATGACCCAGAAGAGGAATAAGGATTCCCTCACCTCCCAAATGAGAGAGTGGAACAATTTCTAGGTGGTGGAGAGGGTGGAATAAATAGAAGAATTAGGTGCCTTTTGTTTTTGGGTAGGAAGTTGGAATTGAAACAAGTGTTTTGGAAAAAAAAAAAAGGTCACATCATGAAATTAGTAAAGATAAAAAGAAAAAATTAAACAATTCCACCTTTGGAATAAGAGGCTTAAATCCTAGCTTTATTTACTTGTGAAACCATCATAACCAAACAAGAAATAACACTTCTATAACCAAACGGGTCATAAAGGATCTTTTCTAGACACCTCTCTTTAGAAAAGGGGCCTTGTTGTACTAATATTAGAACCTACTCAAAAACACTTTGCAAATCTGAATGAAATTTAATCTTCTCGTTATTCCCTTTTTGCCACAATGGAAGACATATTAATTGTCCATCGATCAAATTAAATCTACTTATAATATTATTCTTTTATCTTTTCTCCACTTGACTCTAGCGTATCTTGTTAAACCCATGTGGCAATAATCCTAGCTTGGATAGTTTAACCGTATAAACAAGAAGCTCTGCTCACAAAGTCCCTTATCTCGAGGGTATTCGTTGAAGATACAAATATACAAATCACAATTTTGGTGGAGTCCGTTTTCTTCCTAAACCATCAAACCATCCAGCTTAGTTAGATAACATACTAAACAAAGGAACCTACAATAATGTCCCCTTCTTTGCAACATAAAAATTGAGCCAACTAACTCCTTTTTGGATTGTCTTGTTATTTGTTTAGTCCTAACTTGAAATTGACAGAAAGGTAACAATTGAAAGGAGGTACAACAATGCCAATAGCAGCAACAACATGGTAGGTGAATATCTTTATAAATTGTCTCTCCTCCATCATCAAAGCTTTTACATCATGTAATTCCTCTTGTTATGACCCACCCATTAGCTCTGCTTGCTTTTTTCTTGAAAATGTCGATTGAAAAATCAAAAAGCTATCTCTAAGCGAGTTGGCTTTCTTCATCATATAATAACTCCTATGCCATTAATGAATAATGAGCGAAAGAGAAAAGTGGGGAGAAGACGCACACCCTCCACACATCTCATGCTTCCACCATTTATAGGTGTTTTTATAGATTTGGGTAGACACAAAGTTATTACACAAAACCAACCTGTGTGCATATAGGGGTGGTATCAAGATTCTGTTAAAGGTACAGGCATTGCCATTCATCCTATTACTTATCAAGCTTATGGCCACTTCTAAAGTTGAAGCTTGTTGCACAAGCATATAAAATGAGGAATTGGTAGTTGTTCTGTGAGTTCACATGCAATCTAATTGCTTATGGGAATTGATGATGGACAAAAAATACCTTCGGATTCAAAACTTCGCACACGACTCGACAGAGGATCCAACTACTCAGATACAGGGTACACAGGTGGAATTGGCACCCTGTCCCACCTAAGAATGACCAAATCCCAATCGACACCAGCCTAGACTGTCAAAAGATTCAGCGCAGCATGGGTAGAAGATACAATAAGATGGGCCTGACCACCTACACCTTGACAGCTATCATGTGGCTTGGCAACTAGGGGTACTAGAGCCTGTCGAGTGAAGGTTCCCCTCCACCCCCCTAGATTATAAATAAAGAGGGAGGTCCTCAGAAGAAGGGACTTCTCCTAGAGAGAGGGAGGGAAATCATGTATCATGTATCCTCAAAATTATAGTGCACAGTTGGGAGCTCTGTCCTCTCGCCAGACGTATACCTTTTGTGGTGGAAATGGATCACCAAACCCTTGTTCTCCTTTGTGTATGCTTATTGATTATCGCTCTACCCTCCTACGAGATGGATGATCTATGGTTAAGTAGTGCCTCTTATGCTAATAAATCTTTTGGTGACCTTCCGAGATCCATCAGGAATATAATGGATTTAAAGTTCTTTGTTTGCAAATTGATGCCAGACAAAATGGTTAATTCTGTAGTTTTAACACCACATCATGAATGCAGAATAATCACAGGGTTTCCCAGGTTTTAATCTAAGATCCAATGAGCATTAAAGTCTAATAAGAGGGTCCACACAGATAGAAACAAGGTTTTACGCATTTCGAGAATTGATTCATTACCCAAAACCCTAATTTCAGACTCACTTGAATTACAGAGATTTTGGTTAGGATAAAATCCATCTAAACCATCTAAAATTCATAGAAAATATTCCCTGAGGATTGGTATCCTTGATTTGACCTTTGGAACCTATTTTGACCTTAAATAGAGTGACAGACACAATTTTGCCCTAATTTGGGTTTTTACATAAAATGCCTATTCAAACTTAGTTAAAACTCAAATCCAAATTCATCATTACATTCCTTAGGTCCAAATTAGATTTGTACTAAAATTTAGGTCCAATCAGAGTCCATCTTGACATAGTTTGCATTTTAGTCCAGTCAGACTCTTTCTCTCTTGCATACGCCCCTAGCTTTTGAAATCCTTGCAATCAGGTCCCTATATTTTTCATCACCTTTGCAGTTAGGTCCCTACCCCCATTACTGTGAACATAAGCTTCACTGTTAAGATTCGAGTGAGGATTTCTTACTTGATTCTCAATCAAACACTTCCAAAATTGAAAGGGAGATTCCTTAAGGAATTTCCTTCTAAATGAACCCGGCCATGGACCTTGATTCATTCCCAATCGCTCATGCAAACGCTTGGAAGATGTGGGTATCCAGTTTACAGGAAATATTCGAAGTTCGCGAGCTTGTTTCCAAGCTTGGAACTTGTTACGAACGCGTGCCCCAGACGTCTTTTAAGACGTCTGGGAGGTGTCCCAGACGTCGTACCAGACGTCTGGGATAGTTTCCAGACGTCTGTAAAACTGTTGTTTTTCGCACGAGAGATTCGTCTGCGCGCCTGTGCGCGCAGACCCGCGATTCCTCTCTCTCTCTCTCTTTTTCCCTCTTTCTCTGCGGCTGCAGACCTGCCGCGCACTCTCTCCCTCCTCCTCGCGCGACCTTAAAAGGCCACGCCTCCCCTCCTGTCGTCTCCACCGTCCCCTTCCTCTTCTCCTTCCTGTGTGCGAGAGCGAGCGAGCGCGAGGGCTGCAGCGGCGGCCGCAGTGAGCGCGGAGGAGGTGCGGCGTGCGAGGGCGGAGCTCTGTCGTGAGGGCGAGCTCGCCGGAGCGGCTTGGCCGGCCGGCGGAGGGCGCAGGGGGCGCGGAACGACGCGGAGAGGGACCTGCTGCGGTCTGAGCAGCAGACGCGCGAGGTGCGACGCGGGCGGTGTCGCGAGCGGAGGCCGAGTGGCGCCCTGATTCTGGAAAAAATTCCCAGAATCAGACGTCTGGGTTGATAGCCAGACGGCGAGGGAGACATCTGGAAGCTCATACAGACGTCTGAAAGGTGAGTATTCCGCTTTCTTCTTCCTTCCTGTCGACTGACCGTACTGAGGGAGGGAGTTGGCTGTGCGCAGGCTCGCTGATTCGCCATCCTTTGCGAATCAGACGTCTGGCTGTTGTATCAGACGGCGGGAGAGACCTCCAGACGTCCGGGGTAACCATAGGATGTCTGGGAGCTAGGCCAGACGTCCCTGCAGACTTCTGGACGTCCGGGAAACCACGCTGAACAGGTAATTCCCTGATCCACCTTTTTAAGACGTCTGGAAGAAGTTCCAGACGCCTGATTTTGCACAATATCGTCTTTTTCGACCCGTTTAGGGCCCGTTCGGGCTCCGTTTTCCGCGATTCGAGTTGCGTTCTTTTTAGAATTAATTCATCTACCCGTCTACAGTAGCTATACACTGTTTTGAGACACTCCTTGTGTTTGATCCTTGTGATAGGACCTCGTTCAGTTGCAGTCTTGGGAGTCGCGGAGGCACGCGGGATTCACGATCACGCCCCCATTACTCCCGTTGTACCTGGTAGAGTGGCTTAAGTTTATTATTAAAATCTGTTAAAGTATGGAACCATAACTAGAATCTAGGACATTGCATGAATCCTAGGAATGAGAAATGCATGGAATGATAGCTCCTAGGTGATGCATGAATCCTAGGGCTGGAAAACTAGTTGTATGCTAGATCCTAGGATGTGGCATGAATCCTAGGATGGAAAAACTAGTGGAATGTATAATACTGCAGTCTTGGAAAAAAATGGAAAGGAATATAAAGCTGCCTGTAAGTTGAATTAACAGTTGCCTGTTACGAATAAAGAAACATGAATGAGATCATGGGTTGTAAGAATGTGAAACTGGAAAGTGAAACCTGGATGTTTGAGTAAAAAGGATGGAACCCTACGGGGAAGTAGGAGTAGAACTCCTGGAAAGTGAATGGAATAGTATTGGGGAAGTGAGCTGGCCCTTGAGTACGGAGTACCAAGGAGAGCGACTATCCCCCTGTTTAGTGCAGAGCGGAGCCAGCCGCCCCAGGGACCCGGGGTTAGGACTGGCCACTCTGTACCGACTTGCTGGCCCTCGCGTACGTAGTACCGTGGAGAGCTACTAGTGTAGGGAGGTACTAGCTACCCCACGGGCCCCGGGGTTCTGCTAGCCTCCCACACCGACTTGTTAGGCCCGCTGGGGCAAACCAGGGTAGTCAGGCGAGGGTGCGCGGACTGTGGAGGGGCAAGGCCCCGGTTTGGTTACTGTGGAGGGGTTGGACCCCATGTTACTGAGAGGGCTCTGCCCTGTACTGGTTCCGTGCTGTGCTTTGGGCGCACCCGTTAACGGAAACGACTGACCGCGTGCCAGTACAGGTTAGCTACCTGTGCATTTATCGCGTGTGCCGTAGTCACTGTTACGTGTCAGTGACCTTGGGGTGGTTGACTGAGGGTAGGATCACCACGGGGGACTCTCCCGGCCAGGAGAGCACCACGTGCTACTTCTACTTTTTGGAAAAGACTGCAATCAAGATCGTTCCCACGAGGAACATTCGAGATCAAGTAAAAGATATGAGAAATAAATGAAATAGTGAGACAATTGAAAGATGTAAATAAAGAAAGTAATAGAACATAACAGCTACTGTACACTCTACTGTTGTCTTTAGTTTTAGTTGCCACTCTACTCAGCGTTTTGCTGACGTGTTACACTCGTTACCTTTCTCAGGATCAGGTGTTGAGCAACCAGGGTCGGCGGTTGCAGAGGATGCTGGGCCGAGTAGGGTCCAGTAAAGTTTACCGCAGTCTTTTGCACCTCTTTTGTTTCTGTTATAGTGAGTAGTTCTTGTTTCCGCTGTACTTTCTTTACCTGCAGTTCATGTTATATGGTAAATGTTGTTCTACTGTTGTGGTGGTATCTACTGTAGTAGTTTCTTTCCTTGCTGCTGTACTTTCTTACTGTTAGTTATATTCATGCTGAATGTGGTTTATTTTACTGCTCTTTTGGTTACTTCCTCGTTGGACGACTAGGTCTTGGGATTAGTCGAGTCGGTCCGGTTCTCGTGTCTCGTAGGGACTCGGGAGTCGGGTCGTTACAGAACTCCTCTCTTAGGCCTATAAAAAGACCCAAGACAAGAATCCTTGATCCTTAGCTAGGTACAGGGCCAAAAATCATCTTCTTTCCCTATCTCCAGCCTCCTCCGACCTAGACTCCTGAGGCTTCCTTCCCCATCGTCCTACGGACTGCCAACGACCAATTGGTCCGTCCTTCTTCTTCCTCATCTTCCTCCGTGTCTCGCCAACCACAGCGAGGGCTACCTCCCCCCCTCCTCGCCACCGTCTCCCTCAATGGAGCAAGCTTCTTTCACAGCGTCGGCAATCACACTGGTGATCGTAATCCTCCTCGTTCATCCTTTGGAATAGGTTTAAACTTCTCCTCTCCCTCTCTAGATATTTTCTAGCTCCTTCCCCGATCGCTTCATCCAACGACCACGCCTCTCCCCCTCTATCTTCCTTCGTTCTGGCCAAGCTCCGGCGAGGTCGCGAGCCCGCTACATGCCACCAAACACTATGATATCACCACAATAAGCTCCTCCTCATCTCACCCATCAAAACCCCTCACTTAATTCCACCACACACCCCCTAAATCGCATCACTGAACTCAGCCACCTCCAACCACCTTCCCTGAGTTTGCCTCACAACCACACGCATGCCCACGACACACAAACACAACCACCACTTTCGCCATCAGTTGGTGATCCTCCTGAATGCTTCTGACACGGCCGTGAGGCCCTATTTCTTCTTTTAGGTACTCATCGACGCTCGGTTGCCGCCCTCATCTTCTCTGACCTCGGCGACTGTTCTCCGACTACAATCCCCCTCAACTCCACTTCCAAGCTATGCGCAAAGCTCCCAGGACCCTTCCTAGGTCCTTCAATCGAAGATTGCAACCTCAGCACTACCTCAATTTGGCATTCCCTCGGCTGTAGCATTTGCGCGAAGAAGCTGGGACACATAGTCCCACATCGGTGGATGAGAGGATTGCTACCGTGCATATAAGGATTTTGTGACACCTGTTGTCTACACAAGCACACGAGGGGTTGAGCCCCTCACCACCATGCACACCCCCTTACCTAACTACTCATACCTTACTTGCGATCGCACGTTCGCAAGCCTGGTCCATGCTCTCAACCCGATAACCCAACTATATGACCTGATTACGCCTGGGTTTGAGAGAGAAGAAAAGAGAGACTTCTGAGAGAGAGGGGGGTGGGTTTTGCTGCGCTACCCTTGTGCCCTTGTGCGACCCTTAACCTCTGAAGAAGAAGGCTTTGAAGCCCTAAGTCTCTGAAGGCTTTGAGAAAGAAGAAAGAAGAGAAGAGAGGCTTAACAGCCTATGTGCTATGCTCTGATAAGGCGTTTGGTCATCAGACCCGACGTCTGATTTGGTTGTGAACACTGGCATTATTTGAATGATTGATTAGAGTTGCTGTTAAATTATTTGAATACTTTGGATGCATGCTTAAATTAAGAGGATATACATGGTAATTTAAATCACCATTATTTTTTATTCTCTTATTTTTTCTGCTCCATCATACATTGGTTCTCATTGAATATATTTATGCATATATTATTCATTGAATATCTCTATTGTGCTCCGTTTATTATGCCATTCATTTCAATTCAAGATTAGTGTTGTAAATTCCATATTTGCTTCGTACAAACGACCTCAGACTTCATTTTAGAATTGAATTTATAAATTTAAATGTTTGTTGTAAGATTTTATCGATTATACAACGACACATATATTTAACACTTGATGAAACCCATCAACAACAAGCTTAATTGTTGCATTAACAATACTCTGCTTCAACAAGTTATTGGATGACTGTAGATTGTTTTTTTTGCAAGTCCACCATATTTGTGCTTGCCCAAGGAAGATAAGAAAAAATGTTGTGGATTTTCTGCCATTAGGTCAAAAGTCCAATCAAAATTACAAAAGGAGAGGAGAGTGGAAAGAGGAGGCACATAATCCACTCACCTCACTGTCCCATTGTTTATGGATGGTTTCATGCAACTTTGGGCATACACAAGTTAAGGGCATGAAGGTTCCATTGAATTTAAAATAGTTTCCAATCTTCCCAATATATTACAGGTGGCGGAGCGAAACATTGTCTACAGTGGGCTCATGCCCACATTACCACGTTATTAAAGCATATATTTGCAGTAGCATCTAAATAAAGACACATGCATTTAGGATCGTGGTGCCCACATGTGAAATAATTGTACGAATAGCATAATTAATCATTCTTTTTTATTAAAAAAGACATTTACATACTAATTTCAAAAAATAAATAGTGTATTTATATTTAATGGGGAAAAGAAAAGTTTGACCTATCAGATAGAGGCCCACAAAGATGTTAACCTAGATAAGAGCAAGCCTAAAGGCCAAGATCAGGCAGGAAGCCCCTCGAGTGGCCCCCTCTCAGACCTATAGACAAGATCGGAGCCACCCGAACAGCATCCCTACTTGGATCACATAGAGCCACCCGGGCAACATCCCCATTCAGATCATCTAGACCACTCAGATCATCTCAACACAAACCCACTTGTTGGGTTGGGCGTAAGGTTTAACCAACCCGCAATCCGATATAACCTGATATGTGTGTGTGTGGCATCAAGCTGCAAGCAAAACTCTCATCTCCTCGACATCTCCTCACTCTCCCTCCCATATTCCCAATTGCAGCCCTTACGGTCTCATCAACACCTCATCTCTCCCACCTCCACTGACTCCAAGCAATACCTTATCTTCTTCTTAGCTCCAAGCTCTAGGTGGTCCCCTCTTCTCTCTTCGGTGATGATTGACGACACCCCATACTCTTTAAATAACCTAGCTCTCCTCTTCTTCCCTATAGGACCCCTCTCCCTCAGCACCATCACTCCCGTTCCCCTCGACGACCCTCCTCCCACACCACCACTAGACTTCCCTCCCATTTATTTTCTTTTAAGCGTTTGTATTCATAAGTTTGTCATTTTGGATGGGGGTGATGAATGCACTTATGTATTATTTGAATTTAGTTAAATTTTATTATCAAATATGCCTTTATCTTTTGCAATTACTTTTAGGTCATATCTCTATTACTTTTGTTTGAGGTTTTTTTTTCAGTTTTTACTTATTTTACTTGCTGTTTATAATATACAAGTTGTTTACGAGTTTAAAATATTTTGTTATTAGGTATGAAAGACATATAAAACATGCATGAGATAAACCTATAAAGCTTTGATTAGTTAATAACCCGCTCAACTCAACCTGATTTTGTAGGTTGGGCTGGGCTGGGTTCGGTAGTGTAACGAGTAGGGTTAGGTTGAAAAATTCCCAACCTGCAAACCATAGGTTGTTGGTGCAAGAGCACCACGATTATTAATTTTGATGATAACAAAACATATATTTGTTTAACATTTGCAATTTAAGCTTATGAGTTTTAGGATATTTGCAAATGGATACAAGTGTGAAGAAGGAGCACAAGCTCGCATCCATGGCAGATTGGAGGAGCTTTATGGAAGAGAAGGAGCTTCGCTTAGAGTGAGAGCTTGAAGAAAGGAGAATAAGAATATGATAGATGTTTTTCTTGTCTTGCATTTTTGTCTTTATATTCTTTGCTCTTTATTTTTGTTTAGATTATATATTAAGGAGCCTAAAGTAACTAAATAGCAGTCCTAAGAACACTTACCCTACCTTAGGATTCCTAGACTTTTTGTAAAGAACTTAAAAGATAAAATAGGAATCACACAGCCTGATCTGACGTCCAATCTGAAAATTAGATTTCTGAGTTTAGACTTTAAGACGTCCGATTGTTTGATCAGATGTCCAAAACACTTAGGCTGGCAACTTTTTCTCTGTTTGCCAATTTTAGATGTCCAACCCTTACTCCAGATATCTTAGAAGATATCGATGACCTTGCCAGACGTTCAACTAGAGAACCGTTGGCTTTATCAAACTAATCGTTGAAGATTAACCTTTAATCTGACCTACATTAACTTTCAGATTTCCTTAGAGAACCCTAGACATCTGATAAATAGACGTTAGGCTCAATCCATCCCCAAATCACTTTTGTCAGTGATTATAGCCGTTTGAACCTCGGGAAATCCATTCCCGTAGAAGATTGCATTTCCAGACGTTCAGACTTTGTGCCAGACGTTCGACCTGTCGTCTGACTAACAAGACTTAGAACCTTATTTAGGTCTGGACAAAACAGGAAGAAAATCCCTCTAGAATTAAATGTATGATTAGTTTCCTAGACGTCTTAAAACACTTCTTTAGATGTCCGTCTTGATCTAACTCAGTTCAAATCTTTCACCCTTCTAAATCAAACTACCGATCCCTAGATCAAATAATGACCCAGACATTTGATAATAGATCCAGACGTCTGATAGCCCTATCAGAATTATAAATGACCCTGATTTTAGCCTGATTTGCCTTGGAATAATTCTTAATGGATAAAGAAGCCTTCCAACGACTAGAAGAGGCTTATAAATCCTTCTTATGACCTCTATAAATAAAGGAACACCCTTCCTAAGTAAAACACACATTGACATACTACTTTCACATTCTTTTTGTGTCAAATTGATCTAGAGAAGTGCTCAAGCCTTATTCTACATCTTGAGAGCATCTTCCCAGCTGTGCACCCGCTCTCCCACCTACGAATACGAGAGCATCGTCGTGCCATCACGTGGATCACGCACTTGCGTCACTAGCAGATGCACTTCCATCTAAAGGAAGCCCTTTTGCCTATAGAAGCTAGGTTGATTTACATTTATACTTTGTGCCTCTATAGGTCTGTTGTAATTTTCATTTGATCTTGGTTAGGTATTCGCTTTGCGAATTTCCGCCTCCTTCGTGGGATAAAATACTCTCCGTGAAGAGGAGGGGTTTAAGGTACGCTACCCTTGTCTAAGTAGCATGATTGTAAGAGATAAAGTCACCCTCGTTTAAGTGACTTGTTAGTGGATTTGATCGACTCGGTCAATCGGGAAATCATAAATCGAGAGGTTTAGGTGGTGATTTTTACCTGGGTTTGAGTTTCTACCTAAAAATCCTTGTGTATTTATGAGACTGAATTGTTGTGTGATTGTTTACTTTACTTCCACATTTTTCTTTTATCATGCAAACCTCATCACCCCCTCCTGTAGAACCTTCATAGGTTGGGTTTGAGTTGAGTCCCAACCTAACCTGTGTACACCCCTAACAGCTAGAATCTCCTCCTCATGAGAGGAGATAGTACCCTTGAGGCACCACTCGACAATCCAAGAGGACAATCAACCAGAACTTCCTTCTCAAAAAAACAAGCAAGAAATGAGGCAAGAGAGTGCACATCCCTACCCCCCCCCCCCCCCCCCCCCCCCCCAAGAGAAGAAAGAGACGGGAGGTCAGAGAGCACCTACCTCCCTAAAAAATTGAGCAGTAGCTACTAGGGGCAAGGGGAGATATTAAAAAGAAGGGCCCTCACTATATATTTTACTCTCATAGCTTGTTCAGCAAACTACGACAATGAGAGCAACTGATAGGGGAAGGTAAAGTTCGACCCATCAGTCAAAGGCCCACGAAATTGTTAGCGTAGATAAGGGCAGGCCTAGAGCCCGAGATTTATTGGGAAGCTCCTCGAGCAGCCCCCGCTTAGACTTATGGACAAGACCGAAGCCACTCAGGAAGGGTCCCTGCTTGGATCACCTGGAGCCACCCAGGTAGCGTCTCTACTCGAATCATTTGGACTGCCTAGTTAGCTAGCTCGCTTGGTCTGCCCAGCACCCAAGCGACAAGACTTGCAAAAGTAGTGGAGCAAGATAACGGCTAAAGAATAAAGCAACAACACAAGAGTTCTCCTGATCCTATTTCTTTTGTTCTTTTGTCTTTTTTCTATGGTTTACACGTCAAGCATAAGGTATGGCCTACTCTGCATTACCTCTGTGAAGGTTGCACCTTCATAGTGGAGTAGACTCGAAAAAGCTGAGATTAGTTAAAGGTTATCCCTCTTTTTGCGTGATGCACGTAGCCTCTCGAAGAGGCGATCCATGAAGGCTCCCCTTGATGCGTATTTTCGATTCCCTAAAAAAAGGGAACCTTGTATCCAAGAGAGATAGAGGAGTCACCTTGTAATCGGATAGTGCAAACTTTGAGAGTTTAATCCCCTCCCACACGTACACCTCTCATGATGGAATTAGATTACCGCTTCTCAAGTATTTGCGTGATTTGTTCATTCTCTCACATTTGAGATAATCATTCCAATCAGGTTTTTCGACTTAGATCAGTATCGCTTATTTTAATAAGTAGAACTGAATAACAAATGCATATACGCTTCATTTTTAAATAAAACGCGTTGCAATGGGAGTGTAAAAATAAATCATTATGAGAGTGTAAAAGTCAATTATATGAAAATCTAACATGATTTTCAATCGGTGCATCTAAATTTTCGATCAGTAGAAAACCAACACACCGAGCATTGCAAAATGCATTACCCGGTGTATGTTGCTTTTCGACAAGTAGAAAGAAAGAAACACTGATTGAAAATCAAAACACATCGCATGTTGCAAAATATATTGCTCGGTATATTTTGATTTCCAATTGATGTCTCAGATTAGGTTTATATGGCCTGGTTTTGTATATGTATTATTTAATATTCTCGTAGAAACATACTTAATATCGGTCTCTAATGAAAAAGTACAAGATGAGGATGTCGATAGTAAAGACGGAATTTGAAACGGACGTACGTATTAAATAATGTGCAAGAAAAATAAAATAAAATAAAATGCCAGAGAGAGAGAGAGGTACAAAGAGGAAGAAGAAAAAAAATAGCGGCGTGAGCAATGACTGTTCCAGGCCCTTTCGGTAGATATATAGATAGATACCTCTTTCACATATGAAAGGAAGGATTTACAACAAATACTCCATAGAAACATCAAGCTATGTTATAATACCTTTTAATATAAGAAGCCTAATTTATGTATCCCTCTATAATTAGGTCATGCATTCTTTACTTAAAATCAACATACTAAGCATTTTCAAAATAAGGTGCTATATCAAGGGGTGGGATTTTTGCTTTTGGCCCCATCAATTTTGCTTTCCCCTTTTTCTTCTTAATGAGAAAACCCTATGGCCATCTCGTTGTCGGGCGGGGCCTCAACCGGCCATCATGTCAACTGAGACCTCACTTGTTCTTGGTTCACTGATCTTGCCATCCTTCCTCCATCCCTTTCAGTTGCAGACATCGTCACACCTTGCCATTGGTTGGCTCTCTCTGCTGGTGGGTCCTACCCACAGTGTCGATTGGTCAGTGTGGTGGCATCTCAGAGAGGATAGTAGCCTTGTCATCGATTGAGGCGTCCTCTGCTTGACATCGTCAGTATCGACTGCTTAGAGCATTTTCGGCTTGTCGTTGGCTTCGTGTTCCCTGATTAGGGGATCGTCTTCAATCCTGACACTATCGTCGATCGGTGCGTCTCTGGTGCCGTCGATGTTTGGGTTGGGCAATTGATGTGGCATTTGTTTGTCGGCTGATCGACACTCCACCAGCTGAGTTGCTCCCACAATCACCTCGCCTTCATTTTTGCCGTCCTTGGCCTCTTTATGCTTGTGCTCTTTGTTTTCTTTGCTGATGTTACGTTATTTCTTTGGGACCACGTTTGAATCTGAGCTCTTACACGACTGAGTTTGAAGGTAGATCCTTAGCCTATTATTACTCATTTGCATGGATTGCTTCGATCGCTAATGATTCGACTGTGTAGTCATATCTGATGACATGGAACATGCTCTCGGGTCTGCTGCAAGATTACTACGTGGATGCTTATTTTCCCTTTAGTTTTGATGCTAGGCACTTTGACTTATTTATTATATTTACAATTCCTATAGGAACTAATTTGTATGTACCCTCAAGGTAATATGCTGACCTTGCCACCGTATATAACAAGCCACAAGGAGCCACAAAAAAAACAAATGTCGGTAAACATACGGATAAGAGAATGAAAGTGTAATCTAAGAACTAAAACACAACCAACAAAAGCCAAGCCACCGCGCAAGTAGATCCCGACACCAACGTCCAGCTTCCGTGTGGCACAGTATGCGGTGCAGACTTCAGGAGGAAGAGGACGACCGTTCGTTGGTCAGATCCATCAACCATTAATTAATAAAGGGAAAAAAAAATAGGCTCACTTGCAAATCACAGCACCACTTGACACATTAAAAACAGCTCATGGAGATAATTGGACACATATATACGCGTCTGTAGTGACATAGGAAGCAAGAAAGAAGGAGAGATCTCCCACCCTTTCACCCCGAGCCAGCTGCCTCACCACTTAAAACTGCTACACTCCAATCAGGCTCCCACCTCTCTTCCATCCCCTATATATATATATATATATAGAGAGAGAGAGAGAGAGAGAAACATATATAGCACCATCTCAGGTTTTGCCTCAGCAATATTTGCACTTGTTTTAAAGAGATAGAGATAGACAGAGATGAAGGGGTGTGGGGGGAGCGGCTGCAAGCTGGACAGGAAGACAGTGGAGAAGAACAGGAGGATGCACATGAAGAGCCTATGCTTCAAGCTCGCCTCCCTTCTCCCAGGGAACAACACCGAGCTCCCCAAGGTGAGTCCGCTTTGATCCATTACAAATTTCTTGTTTCCCATCTTTTTTTCTCTCTCTCGGACATTTTTTCCTTTTTGTTTGAAATTTTGGATACCCATTATTTACAAATGCCATGTTGGTGCAATGGGCTGTGCTCGTCTTGTCTCGCTGGGACTTTCTTTAGATACCCTTTATTTATTTACGATGATGCCATGGTGATGAAACGGCCGGCCATGTTACTTTCGTTCGAGTGGTCACTTTTTTTTTTTTGGTCTATCCTTCAGATTTTTCTTTTTTCTTTTGTTTTTTTTTAAGGAAGAAATTCTGAGGCGCCCATTTTGTGTGTTTTTGATTTAGAGCAGCTTTTTGGGGAAATCTCGAAATGCTTCTTGAGGATGTTTTTGATTATTTTCCCAAGGAAGGGAGACGAGACCAGCGATGTTTTCTCGACCAAGGATAGTATTGTTTTATCTCGGTGGAGGGTTGGTTTTTTTTTCCAAGATCAGTGAACCATAATCTTTAATTTTATGTTCGGCTCCCATGAGATTTCGTTTTGTGGTGAGCAATGTTAACCCGCCTTGACCATGAATGGTGACGTAGGGATATTATTAAAGTACATAAGTTTGCAATAGACGTTGAATATGATATGATATAAAATATATTATATTATATTGATATGGTACATACATAACATGTGACGTATTATTTATTTAAAATTTTGTATATAATTTGACGTCCCTCAAATTTTTTTCTTTTGACTTTGCCTACTTTGACATAAGTTTTTTATTTTAATTGCCACTAACTCTAGAGTTGGTTAAGATAGTCAGAAGGGATCTCTAGCCAATCTGTTTCGAGTGATAAGCAATGCTAATAGAAGCGACGTGATAGAAGATCCCTTGATTTTGTTTAAACTTATCAAATTGTACCTCAGTTTAAAAGGGCAATGCATGGGCAATTGCATCTTTTGTGTCATTTATAAAAGAGGAAAAACATTACTTATCCCCTGCGATACAGTCCCCAAGTTAATTTATAACTTAACAAGAAAGATGAATTTATCTGGGGATACAATTGATTTAGGTCAATACTACAGGAGAGATAAATGATTTTCTCTTTATACAAGCCGTGGCCTAAGTTCTCTTTAAGTAATAACAGTGAAAAACCTAAACGGATTTTAGGGAAGTTGACTTCCTTGATGGTGCAAATTAATGCCAACTTCAACTTGCATTGTAGCGGAACCACCCATCTTGAATTTAATTTTATTTTAAACTTTTTTTTTTTTTTAATTTAATTCTGAGGTTCTGTGTTCAACAGCTAGTACATTCATTCTGTCCTTGTTTTTCTCTTTTGGAGAAAGAGTATTGCTCTATTCATTTGGTACGGTCATACTATTATTTGATTGAATTCTTAAGACAACAAAAAGATGAATTCCATGAAATTAGACTGTTGATCTCGAGCAAAATAATATTTCCTTTCCATAATTCAGAACCCACAAGAATGTAATCGCTTGGTAACTATGAGCACGGGGTAGACGATGCTCACCCACCAATCTCCGATAATATTATATCTTTTTTGCTAAAATCAAGAGTTCGCATCACTCAACAAAGCCCTAATGGGGAGGTGATATTTGCTATGATATGACACATATACTTGGAATCAATTGGACAGAACACAATGAGGAAATGAATTATGTATGGTGGATACAGAGGATAATTGAGGGAACCAAAAGGAGGCAAAGCACCGCCCATCGTGTGCCAAGGGAAAAAAAAGTACAAATATATTGTTCTTATACTCGAGGATGTTTCCATAATCCATACGTATACTCTAAACAGAAAGAAATAACACTTACTGAAAAATTTTAAATCAAAACATAAGAAGTCACGACAAATATCATTACTTCAATGATCTGAAATTGCTAATGAAGGCTTAAAAAAAATCGGCAGCCTTTATTCTTTAACTAAGAGGTAGAGAAATATAGATTATGACGTAAAAAATGACGTAGGTGTTATTTTTATATTTTATACACTATTGAGAATTTGAGTTCAGTTGATAATTTATATTTAATATAAAGAAATAAAAGAACGTAAAATTTGTTACATATTCATCTGCAACATATTCAAAAAAATCACCACACCATTTTAATATAAAATGAACAAGTGATAAATAACTTTATACCGGTGATAAATTACTTTGCATCAATGATGAATTATTTTAAGGTGTCTTTAAACTGATGCAATATTATTTTGCACATGTGATAAATTATTTCAAGGGTCATTTCACTTGTCCGAAGTGATTTTACACCTGTGCAAAGTGACCTATAAGTTTAGGATTTAAGGTTTAGGGTTTAGGTTTATGGAAAGTGATTTCATGTATGAGAAGTAATTTTTTACTTTAGGGTTTAGGGTTTAAGATTTAAATCTTAAACGTTAAAGATTAAACCCTAAATCTAAGGTGAAAAATCATCTTTCAAGTGTAAAATCACTTGTCATAGGTGAAGAAACACTTGAAATTTAATTTTGTATCGATGTAATATTTTTTTGCACTCGTGCAAAATAAGATTGCACTAGTGCAATCTTACTTTGTACCCGTGCAAAATTATTTTGAAGGTACAAAGTGATTTTGCATAGGTGCAAAATAAAATTGCACCTGTGCAAAGTAATTTTGTACCGGTACAAAGTGATTCCAAAGGTGATTTGAGTGGTTTGCGCCCGTACCAAAGTGATTTATTGTTGGTTTCAACAATGGTGGACCTCATCATGTGTAACACTTTGTTTGTTTAGAAAAAGGGACGCGGGTTGGGACTACATTTACACTGCTGTACGTTAACTTTGTGTTTCCCAACTTACATCCTATTCTTTACTAATTAAGACATCTAA
Organism: Thalassia testudinum; assembly: GCA_037157565.1. Lineage (NCBI taxonomy): Eukaryota > Viridiplantae > Streptophyta > Magnoliopsida > Alismatales > Hydrocharitaceae > Thalassia > Thalassia testudinum. The sequence continues at coordinate 46,091,733 of JAZHRO010000030.1, forward strand.
TGATATATCTTCCGACATAATGAGGATGGCTCCCAAAACCCTAATTTTTCAAAAATAACAGGAGAACCTTCGCGGATAGCGTGAGACAAGGATAAAGACAGTGAACAAGATTGTTCGCAGGAGGATCGTCGCTCAGAAATGTAATACTTCAGGATTTTGTACCTGTTTGTGTTTTGCAGTGGGATAATAGTTATTACAAGATAAAATACCGTGGGAATAAAATAATTGATGATATCGATGTAATGTTAGTAAGTATTTATTTAATATTAAGATATAAATGTGAATAAGTTCATGTGATATTGTAAATATCTTTTAATAGATATGTTATATGGGAGTGGGTATACTGTAACAGTGAAAAAGACAGAAACGTGCACCGCAACGCGTTTTGCAATACGTAGAGTGAGGGTGGTGGTTTCAACCGGTGCACTTTGGTTTTCCATCAGTGTAAATCACTTTTCTATAGTTGAAAATCGCTTTCCATTGGTAAAATATCATGTTCTAAACGAAGAATCATTTTCCAACGGCGTGTTTACATTTTCAATCGATATATTTTGATTTTCAACTGAAATAATTTGATTTTAAACTGGTGGAAAATTTTTTTTTACTGGTATATTTTAATTTTCGATCGATGTATTTTCATTTTCAATCGATGTATTTTGATTTTCAACCGACGTATTTTCACTTTTAATTAATATATTTTGATTACAAAGATCGATGTATTGCAAAATACATTTCTAACACATATTTTCATAGCTATATCTATTTTTATATATATTAATATTATGTAATATAATAAAATGATGCATAAAAAAAAATTTATTAAAACGGCCCGTATCTATTTCGTATAAACGATATTTATTCGTAGACAAATGGACGTGAACCAATTAAAAAAGGGACCTGCTTTTGGCCTGTTCGCACCGTCACGTTTATACCCACCATGCATGTACTATTAGCACGTGTTTGGATAAAGATGGATGGGTACATCCAAGGGAAAAACAGATAAAATCAAGTGGAGGGAATCATGCACGAATGGTCTACATCTATATAATGTCAGTGCATGTGTATAATTTGGTTTTAATTGGCTTGCCCACCTTTATAAATTTCTACCTTTGCATCGAAACCCTTGCAAGCTATCAATTTTCGCAATGCCACAATAATCATAAGTAATCGGCATATAATGACACCTATCCGCCTTTCTTCCATCCAAGTGGTGCTTCCATATGCTACTAGTATTAAAAAAAATAGAGAGAAAAATAGAAAACAAAAAGGTAAGCTTGATCCCTCCAACGTAGTAACACAAATCGATAAATTTGAATGAAAGCCTTAGATGAGGTAGTTGTTTACGAGATTGACTTCGAAGTTACTTTCTCTTCCCTTTCTATGTTAGACTTCCACAAAAATCTTCTTTTTGTAAAACCAAGGAATTTTAATAACCATCGCTACCTCGATGATTGTTGTTGAAATTGGTAGACATTTGAGGAGGTGACAAGAATTAGTAGGTGTGCTATTTAAGTTGATATTTTATTATTGATTTTTATTTTTATTAAAAGTAGGTTAGTAGAATAGATGAAATAGGTAGAAACGTGTTGGTAAAGGTACATGTGATATGTAGGAATGAGTTAGTGAGGATAGATGTGATTGGTAAGAGGTTAATGTGATTGATAGTGGTAGATATGATGAATTCAAAATAATTTTTTTGCACTATTCATATCTTGTATCACTTATAACCGTCACGTGATATGACCCCACTTTTAAAAACCACACTAAAAGGGGCCTAAGCATCTAAATGGGCTTTCTGTCGAGTTTCTTAATTTAAATTCCTACGACCACAGGAATCGTCACTAAAGGAGCTCCAAATGCATTTTTGTTACCATAAATGCCTCTAGTTTTTGGTTGTAGAAGCATTCAAAGGGTGCATGCGCGCGGATGTTGAATTTCTCGAACAACTTTCGGCAGCAACAAAATGTGAATGTTCTTTTGCAGCAGCTTACATTGGTTTGATTTCTGTCATGTTATTTCAGGATGCACTACCGACGCTACAGGACCACTTCAACCAGGCAGCTGCCCACATAAAGGAACTGCAGAAGAGGGTGGAGGACCTCAAGTGCAAGAAGGAGATGCTCGTGAGGTCACTGGGTGGCAGTTCTATGGGGGACTTGAAGCTGCCACTGGTGGAGATCAGGGACATGGACTCCACCTTGGAGGTGCTTTTAATATGTTGGTCAGGCTCAAATAATAGGGTCTTGTTCTATGATGCCATCACTGTCCTTGAGGAGGAAGGGGCTGAGGTGGTCAATGCCAGCTTCTCCACCGTGGATGATAAGATCTTCTACACGATTCACTCCCAAGTGAGCACCTCAATCTGCCATCCCTCTTCTTTACATTTTTCTTAGCTTCATGTAGAGGCGAATTTTCGAGAGAGTAACCCCTTGATGGCATACATTGAACTCGATGGGAGACGCATCTCAGACAAGCGAATTAGTAAGGGAAAAGAGTTCATTTACCCATTAAAAGTGAGCTTATTCAGAGAAGCTTTCTTTAACAGGACACATAATTCTATAATTCTCGATTATGGATCTAGTACGCAGAATTTTCGCGAATATCCGTGAAGCATACTTGTCAATGCAGCTGGGTTAAAAGTTAGAAATGAATTAGTGATGAAATATGTAGCAAGATGGATTTGTTATCAAGTTGATTGAAAAAGAGTAGTAAGTCTGCCTACCTTTTTCTGACTTGAAAGAATCAGGTGAAAGAAATACATCAGATGGTTTATTAAGAAATCTTAATTTTATTTGTTTGGCAAGTCATTTATTGGTATGGTGCTTACTTTTCTATGGTTCTTTTCGATCAGCAGAGAGAAAAAATCATGAGTGACCAAACTATTTAGGGTACCTTCTGGTGGGCATTTTTTACATCGAGACTTGTTTGCATGTTCAGTATGTTGAAGGTCTGACAAGGGAAATAAAGGACTTAATTGGATTTCCTGTTTGTGTCTTTTTGCAGGTAACTTTTGCAAGAATTGGATTGGAGGCCTCAAGGGTATCAGAGAGATTAAGACAACTTATCCACTGAACCCCCAAAGAATCCCAAGTCAGGAGCCATCACTGGTTGAGGCTTCTGTTTGTAGGATTAAAGACCATTAGGAGGTTGTGAAAGTGGTCGTTTGGACCCCAGTTGGGGAGATGTTTGCAAGGGCTGAACAATGGCACTTCACGCGACCATGGCGAGTGGAGGCAGAAGGACAAAGGGAGAAAGCCTATTTCAGTTTCTTCCTTCTTCCTTTTTTTCCCCAAAACCGAACCATTGACGAATTCGAATGGTGGTTTTGATTGCCTAGGGGCTCGCCATATTTGGTTATCTTGATGTACCCATTGTTAGTCATAATCACAATCTCAATGGTGTGAAATGTGAATGAAATCAACATAGATCCCTTTTGTTGTTGTTGGAACTCGTCAATTTTCCAATTAACTTAAAGAAGAGTGAAAGATGCTACACAAATAAGGCCCATGTGCATTTTTTTTTTCCTTAAAAAAAAAAAAAGGAAAAAACGAAAAAAGAAAAATCCCACTTCATCTGAAAAGCAAACTGAATTAGAAATATCACTGAACATATGAAAAAAATCATCTCACTTTTCCTTGATGAAAAAGGTAAATGCTATAAGAAATGGAACATAAATGGGAGGGCCACTGCCCCTATTCTACCTTCACAATTTCCATGTTTATTCCTTTACGGTTGGGGTTATCTCCTCGTCTTGGGGGATAACCCTTGCTTATCTTATGAGATAACGTAACCCCTCGTGGCATCTTTATCATGGGATAATGTAACCTGGGTCTGTTGGGGGGATAAGTTAACCTTGACTTATCCCCTACAATGCTTCATTTCTCTTTCAGATATGCCTTCCCTTGCGATCATTCGTCTCCTTCGTTCATTGGGCTTCCTCTTCTGCCGTTCGCAAACCCTAGCAATTCTCTCTTTGCGCCTTTGTACGACTTTAGCATGTTGCGTTGCTATCTTTACCTATATTTCCAGAAGTTTACTTCCACATGGATTTTTAGTATTTAAGGCTTTTGCTGCACTCCCACGTATAGAAGGATTTGGTTCAAAATTTCATCACGATGCAGGAGTCGAGGCTGTAAAAATCAATTTAGTTGCCGATTAATTTTTTTATCTAATGTATAGAATAAGCAATATAGGACAAGTGTCATTCAAAATTGTTATAGAAATGAAATTAAAGGTATTAACATAAAGTAGATTGCCATTCAATCTTTCATGTTAAATTCATTTAATATATACAGTAAATATCAACTAATTTACCAATCATTTCAAGGACAATCTCTTATTCTCACCTCCATTTCTAAGTAAACACTCCCTCTTCACAATATAGGATAACCTCCATTCTTAATCTCTATTTAGTAAACCCAAAGAGAGATTAACCTTCATTCTCAAATAAATACAAATAAGGGTTATCTCCTGTTGCAAAGAAGCTAACCTGTATTAGTTATCCCAAACCATAAACAAGGCCGTAGGCCTAATTTACAATGGGTTGGGGATTAACCCTCATTTACAGTAAAGGTTAGCTAGACCCAAGTTTAGGTTGCAAACACAAGATAAGCTAACCCATGTTTAAAGGGAGGTTGAGATAATCCCTTATTCTCACCTCCCATATGACATTGGTCATTGTCTTCACTCTCCCCCAAGTAACTCCCCCCGTTTCTTACGTCGATCTCACACCCCCACATTAAATGTTACTTGTACGTTAAAGCTAAAATCTCATCTCAGTTGGGAGCGAAAGTTTAGAGCTCTTCATCATGGACTTACATATATATTTATTTCTTTCATTATTTTTGCATTGGTCCTGTAATTTTGAGATTACTTCTAAAGGTCTCTTTTTAGCTTCTTTTTCTACAAAATATCTCCATCAATGAATTAATTAACAAAATATAATTATTATTGAACATTATAATTAATTATTAATTATAAATCAAAATGATATTATGCTTGACTAAGCATCTTAATAAATATTAAAATATAATTAATAGGGTGACTATAATTAAAATTATCATGCTAGCTATCTTCCACATTAAATTAATTTAATATAAAAAATAATACCAACTAACTTGCTTATCATTTTAAAGACAAATATGTCTATTACAATCTTATCTTTCATTTTAAACCCCAAATCATGTAAATATTCCTTTTCATGTCGCAAGTTAATCCACATTCAATAAACACCAAGGGTTAGTTTGGTAACCAGGTTAATCCATGGAAATAATGGTTAACTCGTTTTGGTAAGCAGGATATTCTAACCGTTGTTAAGGGTATTTAATCTTGAACTTTAAACCTTAAATCTTAATAACTTATTCCTAGATTTATGTGAAATTAGAATTTTGAAAGGTTATCCTATGATTTCAGATGGGTTAACTCTTCCAACTCTATACTGCTCGCAGCTTCGTGTGGAGCAAATATCAAAACCTCATTCTCCCCTTTGTCCTTGCAACCTTTGAATGTGATATTCGATCACTATCCGATTATGAAGTTGTGGAAAAAATTTTGACCATCCAATTCAAGATAGAAGAAATTGATGAATTAATTTGTTGACTCACTGGAGACGTCAATTTATTATTTGATCAGCTTATGGTTCAATGCGATCGATTATCGATTGGAGCAGCATCAATGATATATTCTAATTTAGAAATTCTATGCAAAATTTTTGGAAAAAAGCACTCCGCAGGTTCGTGCCAACTTGCTGGTACAATGGGACAGAGCAAATTGGCTAAAACAAATACAAGGTCTTTCTTCCTGAATATTAAGGAACACAAAAAAAAAAAAAAAGGAAGGCTTTGGATTTTTGTTATCTTCCACATCCAATTTGGCTAACGCATTGCGATAAGATCCACAAGCAAACTACACCAGACCCCTTAAAACTTGGGAGATAACCCAAGCAATGTTTATCTTTTATACTAATTAATTATATTTGGATGAAGAGGAATGCCACAGGTGATCCTATCGCCCTTATAAGTAAAGCAAATGAAGCTTAAGGAATGCGGTAGGTTATTTTATTGAGGTTGTTGATGTCGCAGTACGTGAAGATCATTCCTACGTGGCAATGATCGTACATTGAAGGTGGCAACCATCGTACCGAAGGGCATGTGAGGGCAAAGACAGGAATGGGACAAAGAGGGCACGTGAACGAGGTCCACAGCCTCTCAATCGGACTCTGAATAAGAACGATGTGAAGGGTTGTTGGTGTATTTATTAGTCGAATTTAAGTCAACAATTATGATGTAAAATAAAATATTAAAATAATCCCAACATAAAGTTGTTATTATTTAGTATTTATAATATTTATTAAATATACAAAATAATATGCAATTAAATATACAAAATATCTAATTACCAACAAACTTTCAAACATACAGTTTCAAGGTAAAATTATTATCCTGCAACTTATTCCTACACTTAATTTTCTAAATATCATAATAACAAATATAAGATAATTTTTCTATTTATCTCTATGCATTCCAAACAAAAGCAGGTCAATCCACTAAAATAATTTTTCTAACTTTCAAATAAAAATATAAGATAATTTATCTACATAAAAAATTATCTCATCAATTCTATACATTCTCCCAAACTAACCAAACTTAAATGGAGTTAACTTACTTTTTCAAATAAACACAAATAAAAATTATCTCTTATCATAAGAATATTAATTCATGTTAACTAACTCCTAAAGTAACCATTACATGAATAACCCACGAAACAAAGGAATATTCTTATTTGGATGGATGGATATTCTAACATGGGATAGGTCCATTTATCCGTGTTAACTCATCTCACACTTTGAGGTGGCATAAGAAAACATGGGATAAGAACCCCTCTGACAAAGCCCATGTGTAAGAAAGAGAATGCCCCCTCTAAGATTCATAAAACGTTCATATTATAACGCTGAAATTTTCGTAATGTCGGAACTTACCAGAAGTAAAAAGCTTGCAGCCATTTTTTTTCTCCTTAGAATTGTAAAAAAGCCTGCACCCCTCAGCACTTCCATGGTACATACTAGGCACCTATGAGTTGCTGGTCTGATGGAGAAGTTGTGAATCACTCTCTTGGTGATGATATTTCTATCGCAAAATAAAGGGATTTTTTTCCAAGTTGCTCACCCAAATTCATCGTTGAATTCCATTTAGTTTCATATACGGTATGACTATATAAATAATTACACCGCAATTGTTTGATAATATCCATGGGAATTGATCAGTTTAATTATATTTTGCTTGACCACAAACACATTATATGTGAAAAAAAAAAAAAAAACTTTATCTACTATTAGGAGAGACAAATTCATATATACCATTTATTTAACCATTATTAATATTTTAAAATAATTGAAACAAGAAGATAAAAAATTATTAATAATTTTATAATACATATATATTACTATAAAGAACTAACTTTTAAACGAATAACTTAAGGGACAAGTTTGTCTTTATGCAACTTATCATATTACTTAACCCATCATTTTATCCTTTCCCATTCCAAACAGTCACATGCAAGTTAATCTACCGGGTTAAGGACAACCCAATTGCAGAAAAGCTCCCGCAATATCTGCCCAATTACCAGACTAACCCTTAGCTTTGCCAACACATGACCCCTTAAAACTCCATAACAGGGCTCAAACCGTTGGACCTTCACAGGTACAATCTTCTATGGTATCCAACAACAATTAAAGTCTTCAGCTCAAGAAACAACAAGAACCGAAGCCAAAATTCACCAAATTGAAAAAGGGAGATGATTCAAAGACTTCATGATCACATACAAGCTAAGGTTCAAACGATACCGGTCGGGCTAGACTCCATCTGAACCTCTGCCTTAGGGGGTTGCTTCTCCTTGTCCTTACCATAGTAGATGAAGTAGAGCACAAGCTGAAGCAACCCCATCAACAAGCCAAGACCGTTTGGTATCTGCAACACAAACATAAGATGCACGGTGTGCTTTAAGATCGTGAAGCTATAACACCTCAAAAATAATCCTCGCATTGGAATTTCATGAAATTGAGTAGTAACATGTAAAAGATTAAGAATTATTACTTAAAAGCTTTAATTTAAACATTTTTTATGGTTGCTTTGGATCTATTGGATCCACACCAACAAGTTATCACTGTCCGTCTTTTTCAATTAGATTTGGGCCTAGGCCCAAGTTGTTGCAGAGATTCCCGTGTTAATTACCTTGGAGAAAGAGCTTGTAATTTCAAAGTCCTCGAATGCCTTAAAAGAGGGTACATACTAGGATAAATATGTCGAATTTGAGGAGGGCATATATGCTCCAGCATAGACCATTGAGGCATGCAATCAGTGAGAGGGATAAGGGCATGTACTTGACACTCTTGGTCTTTATCACTAGTTTCTATTGCCAAAGCAAAACATAACCAAAGAAGAGAGGTTAGCCCATGAGGGATAATATTCATGTTTTTGTATATGGTAATCATCGAGTAGAATACACATTGCATGGCATACCATGATGGAGAAGGGGGCAGCATACATGCCCAAGTTGAAGATGAGTGCGAGAATCCCGACGATGAGCGTGCGCTTCTTGTGGGAGTGAACCCCAGCAAGGACGCAAGCAACGACGCCTGCCATGAATGCTGCTTCAACTGCTAAGAACGCCAATACCTTCAACTGTGAGAGTGGCAGCAAAGAATTTAGTTAAGAAACACTGTTATCAGTAGTTAAAAATGGAGCTATAGTGAAATAGAATGGTTGGCAGTAAGTATGTATACTTGTCATAACACTTAAAATGTATGTTGAAAGTCCCATAGAAGCACTCCTTCAGGCGTTGCATTAACCCATCATTTATCAGCATTTGCTGTATGTTCTTGATGTGAGATGGTTGTCTACGATTAATACTTTTCATATGTAGTTTCGTTCAATTTTAGCACCTATATATATTCATGCCTTCAGACGCCCTATTAACCAGTAATTCAATTCTTGTTCCTTTTCACCTATCCTATATATTTCCAGTGGGAAAAAGGTAAAACAAAATAAGATAAAAATAAAAACATTGCCCACCCCCTTAAAAGGGAAGCTTTTCCAGCGTTGAACAGGGATCCATTTAACAAATATGTGGTGTGGATGATGAAAATGGTCATCAAGTTGTTCGTGTTCAAGATATAATCACGAATATATTTCTTCATTTCTAACCTTCCTTGACCAGCACGTGGACAAATAAGTAGATGTATACAGCTTAGTGTTATCTTTTCAGCAAAATGTAATTTGTGAACTTGAAACAAAAAGACAAAAAAAAAAAGTCTAGGAAATGAAAATGAAGAAAATCCGATCGGATCGATTTTCTCTATATTTGTGATTGGTCGTGAAAAGTCTAGGAAACGAATCCTTTTGATTCCCTTCAAATTTCCTTCTCATATATGTGGCAGACAGAGTACAGGAGTTGCTGGAAGATGATGGAGGTGGCCCTCTTGACCTCCTTTTGGAGAGGCCCTAACCCTCAATTGGCAGTGGCAAGGGTTGCTTGCACTGGGTCTGTTTGCCTGATCGGATCTTGGGGACAAGATGACCTCGATAGGGTGTCCAATGTCTTCGCCTCGGTTGAATGAAAAATTGATTTAGGAATAATGGGAAAAAGGAGCTATCATTTCTTGTAGGTAAACAAATTAAGAAAAAGTCCAAATATATAACTACTTAGGTTTTAGTTACTCTTGGGTTTTGCACGGAGAAATATTTGTGTTTGTATATTTTGTAGTTTATAGAATTAAATTGTATCAATGATATTTTAGTTTTAAATCAAATAGCATCGGTGATATTTGAAAAATCACCCGTAATATAAATATATTGAATAAGTTCTAAACTAAATATTACTAATGATATTTGCAATTTTACCCATTATTATTTGAATATTTTTAATTTTGAATCAAATATCATCAATAATTTTTTAATATTATTGGTGCAACATAATAAATATCATGAATGATATTTGATTTTCTTTGAGTCATTCTTTGCACTTTTTTCTACCTTTAAATATGTATAATTTTTTCAATGAATGGTTTTATGTGTATTACTGAATGGATATATTTTTGTGTGTAGTGGTGTTCAAAGTTCACTAAGAGGTTGCTTGATCTTCTATGAGAAGTTGTATGCCATTGTTCCGAGTTAATCCTCGAGAATATATTTTATTATATTAGTGTAGGTTTTATACTTTGTTACGTTAGGTGTGTCCACTAGTTTTATATTTTGTGTGAATGTATAATTTAAGGAAATGGTCACATTAAAAAAGAAACTCTCCCATATTTCTTTAGGAGTAATAGACGTAACAAAGGATATTCTCTTAGATAGATGTATATATAGGTTATACCTACTTTACCATAATTTCTTGGACATTTAGTATCGTTGCGAGTCTAGGAAAAATAACCATTTAATATATATAGGAGAAACTCTATTATATTCTTTAAAAAGCTTGGGTAACAATGATTAAAAATCTATATCTTTTAATCACGTGCATTCATAAATAACGATTGAGACAAAATTCTCAAATATAATGGGATGGTGGTTGAATTTTAGCATATATATATATATATATATGTTAATATATTTACTCGTTCAATACTTGTGATTATTTCATACAAATAAAACGTCATCATATTTATACCTTACATATATGCATTATACTTTATCTTTATAATATGTGGCAACTAGTGATCGTCAAAAATGTCCAAACTAAGGAAAATGACCATTATACAAGAGAAACTCTATTGTGTATTTTAAAAAGCTTGGGCAACAATGCCTAAAAATGTATATCTTTTAGTCACGTGCATCCACAAATAACGATTGAGATAAAATTCTCAAATGTTGTGTGGATGGTGGTTGGATTTTGGCGTATATATATGTCAATATATCCGCTGCTTCAAGATTTGTAATTATGTCATACAGACAATGCATTAATATATTTATACCTCATGTAGTCCTAGAAGATTTTATGACAACTAGGTGCTACTTGTTACTTGTAACTCATGTTTGGAAAAATACTCCATTCGACTTACTTTTCTTGTAAAAAATAATGCGGTGGAATACAAGACTCTTTTGGCAAGACTCCGTCTAGCTAAAGCCTAAAATCTAGCATTACTAGAAAAGGGACAATTTGCAACGGTTGTTTAGAGATGGTTTGCGAATCGTCACCATTTGTTGGTTTTGGGAACGGTTAAATAAATAATCGTTGCCAAAAGACTCCTTTCTCCGTGCAACCAACCATGAGGAGGGGTAAGATTTGGGGATGGTTTTCTATATAATTGTCGCTAATGACCACTAAAGAGTCCATGCCATAGGTGAAATAATTGGCGATCCGTGACAATTTTTTTTATAATCAACACATGTGATGATTGGGGAGGGTGGACTTTTTGTGTACCATACGTGAAATAATTGACAATCGGCGATGGTTAGGAAACTATCGTCGATCGTCCCTTGAAAAGGCACGCCTGGCTAAAATTTGATGCAAATAATTGGGGACGATTTTAAAAACAATCGTCGCTAAGCATGCCTAAGAATTACCTTTAGTGATGGTTTTTAGATAAATCGTCGCTAAGGTGAAGATATTTTCACGTGGCGATCGGCTTTCTCCTCTTCTCACTCTCCTTTTCGCCGGTGATCCCACAAGACCTCCCATGCTCTGACCTCGACGACCTGCGCGACCTTGAGCTCAGCCCGTCAAGCTCCTCCACGACCTTGAGCTCCTCCTCAACCTCTCCTCTGACCGACCTCCCTCAATCAAGGTGAAGCTTCCGCACCCTTCTCCTCCAACCGACCTCTCCTCCTCCGACCGACTCCTCCTTCACCTCGACCTTGACGCACTCGTACCCTTCGCGCTGCAGCCGTAGCCCCCTGTGCATCTGCAACCGCAGCCACAGCCCTCCCCGTGCTGCCACCCCTCCACGCTGCCCCCCACCCTCTACCGCCTCCCTCAAGTCCCCCACCCCCCAACACCTTGTGAACGCCCCCGCCTTCCCCCTTTAGTTTGGTTAATTAGATTTTTGATATAATAATTACATTAAACTTTTGTGTAATGTATTTAATTGTAATGCATGAAATTAGTTTGTTAATTTAATTAGATGTTAATGCATGCAAATTGATGTTTAATGAATTTCTTGGCATGAAAAGTAGTTGCATGAAATTTATTAAATTTTGCATGTAATATATTTATTTTTTTATGAAATTTTCATGTAATTAATTAAATTTTGTAACTTGTTACAAATAATTATATGTAATTATGCTCTTCTTAATCTATTGTTTAATTTTATCACTTGTTTAAATTTTTCAGTTAAATTTAAATTATTTCCGTTAAATTTTTGTGTAATAAATTTAATTGTAGTACATGAAATTAGTTTGTTAATTTAATTAGATGCTAGTGTATGCAAATTGATGTTTAATGAATTTATTGGCATAAAAAGTAATTGACATTAAATTTATCTTTTATGAAATTTGCATGTAATTAATTAAATTTTGTTACTTATCACAGGTGATTGCATGTAATTATGTTGTTAAATTTAAATTTGTATATTAAATTAGATTATTTTTGTTGTTTAATTTGAATGTAGGATGTGCCCAAAATTTAAATGTGTAGATTAAATTTATTGTGTTACTTGTCGGGTGTGCCCACGTGTTATGAATGATTTATCCTATTTTTGCAGGAAATGTGATTGTCTAATATTATAGAAAAAACTCAACCGAAAATTTTCGATAGAGTTATAGTGTTAGGTTTTTGATTTAGGTTTTAACGTTATAGGTTTTGGGTTTAGGTTTTAAAGTTTTGATTTTAGAATTAATGGTTTTTTATTTTGGATATAGTATATTAGACTTGAAGTTAATGCTTTAGGGTTTGAGGTTAGATTTTTTTATTTAAGATTTAGGATTTTGAGTTTAGTGTTTTAAATTTAGGTTGTTGGGTTTAAGGTTTTAGATTTAGGGTTTTGTGTGTATTATTTACGATATTGAATTTAAGGTTTTGAGTTTATAGTTTAGGATTTTGGATTTTGAGTTTATGGTCTTGGTTTTCTAGTTTAGGTTTTAAATTTAGGATTTAGTATTTAGGGTTTGGATTTAAAATTTACAGTTTACTGTTTAGAGTTTAAGGGTTATGGTTTAGGTTTTTTTTATGAAGTTTAGTGACAAAATTTTAGTTGAAAATTGAAATTCAATTTAAATTTGGGTTTAGGTTTAGGAGTTAGGGTTTTTTATTTAGGTTTTTTGGGTTTACGAATTTTGATTTAGGTTTTCGATTTAGTTTTGGGTTTTGTTTGGCTTTACCTTTTAGATTTTAAGGTTAGGTTTGAATGTTTAGGGTTTAGGTTTTCTGTGCATAAATTTACATCTAATAATTTAATTTAGAAGTTAAATGTTTGATTGTTAGTTCTTAGTATCACACATATCTGCACAAATTTAGAAGTACTTCATGACAAATAATAGAAATTCTAACCTCTAGGTAACAGGTTGTGAGAGTGATATAATTGTATTAAAATATTAGCCCATCGAGACTTATGATCAAGTTATACAGACAATGCAGAGTGTGTGTATACCTCACTTACATGCACGATGCGCTGTCTTTATAACATGCCATAAGCGTCGTTATCCTTAGTTCAAAAAAGTTTTGAGCTAGGAGGTCCTTGAAGATTTGATCACAACCTACTTGTTACATGTAACTAATGTGTAGAAATTTCGAATACATTTTCTTGCTCTTCTCTGGTATACCAACTAATCTTAACTTCGTTCCTAACGTGCCCTTTAGGGGGAGTTATTGGGAATGTAGTTAATATTAGTTTTAGGAGTATACTGGAGAAGTGCGGGGAGATGCTGTTGAAATTTCCTCACACACTAGTTGTATGTAACAAGTAACGTTGTGATCAAATCTTCGGGGATGAGCTATCAAGTGAAAATCTTCTTTAAAATACAAATATCCTGCGCAGACCCACTGCTTGTGTCGAATGAGTATTGACTCATTACAGGACAGATATGTAAGTTTATTAATTCAGTATTTCAAATAAAATTAAAATAATTTAGTTAAATTAAAAGTAGATAAAAATATTTAATCATTTTTAGGCGGAGGTGTATGAGGGTATTCAGTTAGATTGAGTAGGAGTCTATGAGTAGATTCATAGTAAAGAAGAACTCAACAGCTCACGTGCATGGATACATCCCACATACCAGAAGACACATGTAAGTAATTAAAAGTCAGTTACATTAATTTCAATTGCATAAAATTAACTGCAAATAAATAAATATATATATGTTTACAGGGTCGTATGATGGATTTGATCCATCCTTCTGAGGTCACGGACAAGAACTTCGGGAATGTTCCGCGGACGCCTTTGATCCCAGAGGAGGCCTTCAGGACCATCATGCCTCTAGAGCACAGAGGCTTCGTCTGTAGCGTTGGGAGAAGTGCGACAACCTCCTCCTGGTATGGTAGGAAAGGATCCTCCTCGTCCGCCCACGATGACAGTCTACACATCGAGGTTCAAACCTTACAGTGTCAAGATGCAAAGTGGGCGAAAAGGTTGGAGGAGGTCACCTCCTAGCTGTAGGTCGCCACTCGTAGGATGGATCATCAGGAGGAGTTGTTAGAGCGGTAGAACAAGCAGTAGGTAGAGTTCTTGTCCTATATCCAGTGTGGTGGTGGACCTGATCATTCGTCGTTCCACATTTCAAGGCATGACAATGACGACGATGGTGATTTTGGGCTGGTGGCGTAGGTGCCACAACATATATAGTTTATATGTGTTTATACTCTTCATGTTTTTGTTATTATTGTAATATTTGAACCTCGTTTATATATATATAAATTAGTTTCATTATATAATTTCTTTTGATTAAATATTTTGAACAACTTAGGTTGTTTTCGAGTATCTCTTATTTGTTATATGTAACTCTGAAATTAATTATTTTTTAAAAATTAAAGTATTATTAGCGGCGGTTATAACCTAAACCGTTATAATTTACATTCGGTGATCGTTTAATAACCGTTGCCATAAGTCCATTACGCGCCACACAATTTTGGCGTAAGGTATTCCATCTCTTTTCGACGACCGTTTAATAACCGCTACTAATAATAAAAGGTACATATTTTCTTGGCGCGTAAATCGGGTTCCCGCCAAGAACATTGGCGACGGTCTAATTGGTAATCATCGGTAATTTACTTTAACAACAGTTAGAAAACCGTCGCCAAAGTGTACTTCCATGTTTGCCCGTGTGCGCTAAGAATAGGAGATTATAACTGTCGCCAAATTGAAACAGCGACGGTGTGTGGTGATGGTTTATAACCGTCGCATACCCCGCATACTGTTGTAGTGTAGAGATTTTTGCAGACTCTTAGCTAGTGGCCAACCAAGTAAAAGGCAATTTTCAAGCCAAGGATCCTGATGTGGCCCTCAATGCTGATGAGTCTAGGTTAGCAATGTCGAACTTTAATCGAGCAGACATCAACCAGGTACCAAGAGCAGGGAATCACTTGGTGGATGCTCTAGTGAAATTAGCATTTGCCACGGTGTCGGGTGAAGAAGACAACAAATGTCTAGAAGAGTTGGCTACACCCACAATATGCCTACCTTGAACTATGTCCATGGAGTCAAAAGACTCATGGACGATGCCTATTATTAAGTACTTGGTTGATGAGAAGGTCTTGCCTAGAGTGATTAATCCTAAGTCTTTCCGTCTAAAAGTCGCCAAATATGTACTCTTGTAAGGAGTATTGTATAAGTGAGGAAACTCTACTCCCTTATTATGATGTCTCAACCAGTCAGAGGTTGAATCAGCCTTAACTAATGTACTTGCTGGAATTTCGAAGGATCACCTTCAATAGCCACAAGATTTTGAATTAATGAGCAAAAATTGCATAATGTACTAAGATAATCCATTATAAAAGAGAGTACTAGTTGCAATTCGAGGGCATGAAAAAGGAGTAATACTGTATTCTTTTTCTTTCCTTCTCATACACAAAACTTAGTGGAAATTTGGAGGGTTTGATCCCCTCAACAGATTGAGGTGGAATTAGGACACCAAATTTATTGTGTTCGTGTGTTTGTAATCCTCGGTTGGATCCTCCTTTTATTTAGAACCCGATAGAATTTACTTGACTCCAATCAACAGCTATGATATTTGGTTTAAAAGTGAATATCACAAGTGATATTTGATATTTCAAACATTTCAAATATCACCAAGTTTAGAATTGAAATATCATCGGTGCAATTTAGTTCAAAACTTAAATATTACATTTTTATACTTAAATATCACTTGTACAATTTAGTTCAAAGGAGCTAAAAGGTCCTCATAGCATTTCCTAACATTAGTTTTCTAACCCCTTAAGTAAACTAACACTTGTACTATGCAATCCAAAAAAAATGATGGCACCAACATGACTTGGGTTGAAGTCTATGAGTATTCTCATTATAGGATCAACAAAGATGGTGCATGTGAATTAAAGGTTCTACGGGAGGGGGTGAGATTTACATGATAAAAGAAATAATGAGGAAATAAATGATAATTAATCTCACAAAAAGCAATCACATATGTACACAAAGATTTTTAGGTGGAAACCCAAATTCGGGTAAAAATCACCACCTAAACCTCTCGATTTAGGATTCCCTGATCAACCGAGTCGATCAAATCCACTAATAAATTACTTCAAACGAGGATAGTTCAACCTCTTACAACCACACTACTTTATACGAGGGTAGTGTATCTCAAACCCCTCTTCTTCACGAGGAGTATTTCGTCCCACGAAGGAGACGAGAATTCGTAAAGCGAATACCCAACCAAAAACGAAAATAACAACAATCCTATAGAGCCACAAAGTATAAATGTATATCATCCTAGCTTCTATAGGCAAAAGGACTTCCCTTAGATGGAAGTGCATCGGTTAGTGACGTGGGTGTGTGATCCACTCGATGACGCTCTCGTATATGTAGGCGGGAGAGCGAGTGCACAGCTGGGAAGATGCTCTCAAGATGTAGACTAAGGCTTGAGCACTTCTTTGATTCTAATCTCTCTTGGACACAAAATGAGTGGAAAGTAGTATTGCTTAGTGTTTATTGCGTAGGAAAGGTTCACCTCTATTTATAGAGGCCCTAAGAAGGGTTTAGAAGCCTCTTCTAGCCGTTAGAAGGCTTCTCTAGCCATTGGAAATTATCCCAAGGCAAATCAGGTAGAAATCAAGGTCATTTATGATTCTGACAGAATTATCAGACATCTGAATCTATTATTAGTGTTACGATCCGATTTCCGAATCCCTATAGGACCTGAGACTGACTCGCCTCGACTAATCCCAAGACCTAGTTGTCCAACGAGAAATAACCAAAAGTAGGAAAATAAACCACATTCACACATGCAATATAACTAAGCAGAAGAAAAAATGAAATAGTAAAGGAAAGTAGAGTAAACTGTCTCAAAATAGTACATGCCACCACAACAACAGAAAACAGAAGGTAATGAGAATAGTAATTTTAAAGTCCAATACTCATAACTACAGTAAAATAAAGAACTGGAAAGAAAACTACTATGGTTGGGCTCGGCTAGGCCTAGCTCCCTCTGCAGCCGGAAACTCGAGCTGCTCAACTCCTGGTCTTAAACAGGGTTACGAAAAGATGGAGTCAGCGAATGCTGAGTAGAGTGGTGTTTACATTATCTATGTGCAAATAAAGTAAAAGCAACAAGAAGGTTTTATTCTCATTTCTATTTATCTCATTTATGTATTTCTAGTTCATCTATTTCTCAAAGTACCCAAGTATTTCTTGATCTTGCTTGTTCCTCGTGGGAACGATCTTGATTGCAGTCTTTTCCGTGGAGTAGAAGTGCACGTGTTGCTCTCCTGGCCGAGAGAGTCCCCTGCGGTAGTCCTACACCCAGTCAACCACCCCGAGGTCACTGTCGAGACGTAGCGGTGACTACGGCACGCGTGATAAGCGCACGGATAGCTACCCTGCACTGACATGCGGTTAGTAGTTTCCACTAGCGGATATGCCCAAAGTACAACACGAAATAGTATAGGGCCTTGCCCTCTCAGAATAGGGGTCTCGTCTCTTAGAACCAAATAGAGATCTCGCCCCTCCACAGTTCGCATACTCTCATTCGACTACCTCGGTTTGCCCAGAGGGCCTAACAAAGTCGGTGTAGGGTGGCTAGCTTAACCCCAGGCCCCGTGGGGTGGCTAGCTCCCTCCCTACATGTTACGACCTGGTTCCCGGATCCCTATTGGACCCGAGACCGGCTCGCCTCGACTAATCCAAAGACCTAATCGTCTAATGAGAAATAATCAAAAGTGGGGAAATAAACCACATTCACACATGCAATATAACTAAGCAGAAGGAAAAAACAAAGCGGTAAACAAAAGTAGAACAACTGTCTCAAAATAATAATACATGCCACCACAACAACAATAGGAATTAGAAAGTAACGAGAACAATAGTTTAAAGTCTTGTACTCACAACTACAGCAGAAACAAAGAACAGGAAAAGGAACTACTACGGCTAGGCTCGGCTGGGCCTAACTCCCTCTGCAGCCGGAAACTCGGGCTGTTCAACTCCTGGTCCTCAACAGGGTTACGAAAAGACGGAGTTAGTGAACGCTGAGTAGAGTGGTGTTTACATTATTTATGTGCAAGTAAAGTAAAAACAACAAGCAGGTTTTATTCTCATTTCTATTTATCTCATTTATGTATTTGTAGTTCATCTATTTCTCAAAGTATCCAAGTATTTCTTGATCTTGTTTGTTTCTCGTGGGAACGATCTTGATTGCAGTCTTTTCCATGGAGTAGAAGGTGCACGTGATACTCTCCTGGTTGGGAGAGTCCCCCGCGGTAGTCCTACACCTAGTCAATCACCCCGAGGTCACTGTCGAGACGTAGTGGTGACTACGGCATGCGTGATAAGTGCACGGGTAGCCACCTCGCACTGATACGCGGTCAGTCGTTTCCGCTAGAAGGTACACCCAAAGTACAGCATGGAACAATATAAGGCCTTGCCCTATCAGAATAGGGGTCTCGCCCCTCCACAGTCCACGTACCCTCGTCTGACTACCTCGGCTTGCCCAGCGGGCCTAACAAAGTCAGTGTAGGGTGGCTTGCTTAACCCCAGGCCCCGTGGGGTGGCTAGCTCCCTCCTTACACTAGTAGCACACCTCAGTACCATGTACGTGAGGGCCTACAAGAGTCGGTGTAGAGTGGCCAATCCTAACCCCGGGTCTCAACCTAAGGGAGGCTAGCTTCGCTCTACACTAAAAGAACCACTGTGCTCCTTGGTACTACATACACAAGGGCTAAACCACTTCCTGTCTACATTCCCGATTCCTTTCATACACAGGAGTTGTACTCCTAATTCCCCGTAGGGTTCATGCTCATTATTCATCTCATTTATCCACATCCAGATCTCATATTTCAAAACTCGTTCCTCATCCATACACTGGCAGCTCGTGTTTTCACCATTCAGTTCTCATCATAAACATACCACTTGTGGTTTCATAGTTCAATTTCTCATTTACATATAGGCAGCTCGTATTTTAACATGCATCTCAAGTAAACCGGAGTAGTTCCATATCATGCTCATACATTTCTACCTTAGGGTTCATTCCACATCCTAGAGTTTCAATCAATTTATCTAAGCAGACATATTCTTTATTCATATCTTAATAATTGCATTAAACCACTCTACTGGGTATAACAGGAGAAATGGGGGCCTATGCTGCAGATCTCGTTGTCTCCACAGGCCTCCAACACGCTACCGGCTGGTAACCTGTACCTGTGAATAATTTACATTAGACAAGGTCAAAACAGTAGATACTCAATACGAACACGAAGAGGAACTCGAGTGGAAAATAGCGATACTTCGTTTACGGAAATCTGATTCCGTTTGGGCCTTAAATGGGCCAAAAAATGCGGTTACTGACCAAAATCAAACATCTGCGATTGGTCTCAGACGTCTTAAAAGACGTCAGATCTCACCTTGCACTTCCTGCAGCTAATTCAGACGTCTAGACTCCCTTTGCGACCATCTAGGGGCAGCTCCAGACGTCTGACAAGGCCCGGTCGTCTGGAAGTACCTCCGGACGTCTAGCGACGTGATCAGATGTTTAAAAGTACTTGAGAAAGTGCACCGCATGCCCTCCCAAAGCCTTCACCTGAGTACGAACAACGCAGGCACAAAAATTAGCCCAACATCCCCTGCGCTACGATCTGCATGGTGGAAAAGTAGCGTAGGAAGATACGTACCTCGAGCGATATGTGCTTCCAGATGCCGGCTTCAGCTCCAGACGTCCTGATGCCTCGACAGTCATTTGGACGTCACTCCAAACGTCTGATACTGGAAACTTCCAGTATCGAAACTCTTCCGCACAGGTCACCCTGCTTGTGCCTCTGCCTGCAAATGATGCAGCGGCAGCTCCAGCAGCTGCAGGAGCTTGAGAAGCTCCTCGCTGGCATCTTCCTCTCTTCCACGACTCCTCCTCGAGCTCCACCAAGCTCCCGCGACCGTCATCCTCCTCCCCCGCTCTCACTCCCTCTCACTCTCTCGCCCTCGCTCCTCCCCGTTTTCCCTCGCCGACTGCTCTCCTTCCTCGCTACGACTGCAGCAGAGATGGGAGGGGGTGTGGCCGTCGCAAGGAGAAGGTAGAAGTGGCGGTGGCTTGAGTGGTGTGAGGGGGTGAGAAGAAGAGAAGGGGGGGTTTATATAGAGTGGGTTTAGGGTTCGGGTGAGGGGGTGGAGGAGAGAGAGATTCTGCGCGCCGCCTGCACGTAGAGCGAAAAGAATATACTATATTCTCCTACTTTCGGACACCCGAACATATGTCTAGATGTTTGGATAGTCGTTTGACTGAAAGTCCAAACATCTTATTCGACTAAAAAGGCAACGGGTCATTTCATCATAACAAACTTAAAGGAAGTTTTGTCCCCGAAACTTGAGCTAGCTAGGGTGCGGAAAAGGAACGTAAAAACGTATAACAAACTTAAAGAGGATTGAAGTAGGTCCGGAAAGACATACCCTCAAAAATCTCTAGGTACCGCTCTCGCATCGTCGCCTCAGGCTCCCAGGTCGCCTCCTCGTACCGCTGGCTTCTCCATAGAACCTTCACTAGTGGTACCTGCTTCCGTCTCAAACTCCGGACGGCTCTGTTTAGTATCTATACTGGCCTCTCGGGATAGGTTAGGTCATCACCCACGTTGATGCTCTCGTGGCTCAGAATGTGACTGGGATCGGCGATGTACTTCCTAAGGTTGGACACGTGGAACATGTCGTGCACTCCAGAAAGCTAGGGAGGAAGGGCAAGCCGGTAAGCAACGGGTCGTACCTGCTCCAGGACCTCAAAGGGCCCCACAAACCTTGACACAAGCTTCCCTTTCACCCCAAAATGCTGCAGGCCCTTCATGGGCGAAACACGGAGAAAGACGTGGTCCCCAACCTCAAACTGCACCTCTCTTCGTTTCCAGTCAGCGTAGCTCTTCTGCCTGCTCTTGACAGTGCGGAGTCGTCTGTGAATCTACTCTATCACCTCCTGACTCTACCAGATCAGCCTAGGACCAACCTCCCACTTGGTCCCCACCTCGACCCAACTCAAGGGTGCAGTACACCTCTGTCCGTACAGAGCCTTGTAAGTTGCCATGCTGATGCTCGAGTGGTAACTATTATTGTATGCAAACTCTGCCAGGGGTAAATGCTCCTCCCAGGAGCCTCTCCAGTCTAGTACACAGGCACGCAGAAGATCCTTAAGTGTCTGAATGGTGCGCTCTGACTGTCCGTTCGTCTGGGGGTGGTAGGCGGTACGGAACCTCAAATGTGTCCCCAAGGCCTGCTGAAACCTAGCCCAGAACTGGGAAGTGAAACGAGTATTCCTGTCGGATACGATCTCACGTAGGACTTCGTGCAAGCGCACCACATCTCTGATGTATCTCTCTGCTAACTGTGCTGGTCCAAAGGTGACTCAGATCGGTAGGAAATGCGTTGTCTTCATCAACCTGTCTACTATCACCCAGACCGTGTCGTGTCCCCGCTGGGTAACTAGTATACCCACCTCCAAGTCCATGGTGATGCTCTCCCACTTTCACTCTAGTACAGGAAGTTGCTGCAATGGCCCTGCAGGCCTCTGGTGCTCGGCCTTCACCTGCTGGCATACCAAATACTGCTAAACGAACTCACCAACATCCCAGTTCATCCCTCTCCACCAGAAGTCGCGTCGCAAATCATGGTACATCTTTGTGTTCCCAGGATATATGGTGAACTTGAACCTGTGCGCCTCTGTCAGAAGCTCTCTCAACAATTCCTCGTCCCTGGGAACGCATAGACGTCCCCTCATACTCAGGATCTTGTCTGAGAAGGAAAAGTCTCCTGGGTCCCCTGTCAACACCCTATCTCGCAATGTTTGCAAGTACGGATCGGCCATCTACCCCGCGATGATGCGATCTATCAGCTCTGGTCGTGACTGCCGCGTCACCATCACTGCCCCACAGTGCCCTTATGACTCCCGGGGTCGCTAACTGCCCAACTCCTCCATGAGTCTCCAACTCTGTACTTGTAAGCTGGCCAAGTGGGAGCTGCGGAATGAGAAGGCTCTCCTACGGGTGCCGTGTGCCTCCTCTCCTGACGGCCCTGAGAGTACTTTGGCTGATAGGGCCTCTTCTATTAAGACCCACGACATCAAACGTCTTTTAAGACGTCTGGGAGTTGGTCCCAGACGTCTGAAATTTAATTTTTGCGGCGTACGATTGCGAGTCTGCGAGCATGCCCGCGCAGACTGAACCTGCCGCCCTCTTTTCTTCTCTCTCTTCCCTCCCCATCCTGTAGGCGCCTTCTTTTTCTTCCTCTCTCTCTCCCCCAATGCCTTCAAATAGCCTCTCTTCCTCCCTTCCCTCTCCCTCACCACCACTCCACCGTCTCCTTCTTCTTCTTCTTATTAGTGTGAGAGTGAGAGAGCGAGGGCAGCAGCTGCTGCCGGGTGCGCGTGGGGAGGAGGTGTAGCGAGAAGGGAGAGGAGGCGGAGCGTGTGAGGAAGAGAGGGAAAACTCGCCGGAGCTGCCCAGGGCCGGCCGACGGGTGCACGCAGCAGGAGCGTAGCGCAGGGGAGGTGCTGCTGCAGCTCAGGTAGCAGGCGAGCACGGCGCGGCGCGGCCGTGCGCAGTAGGCGGAGGGCGAGGAGGTCCTGATTCTGGGAAATTTTCCCAGAATCAGACGTCTGGGCCTACGTCAGGACGATGCGGGAGACGTTTGGAGGAAGATCCAAACATCTGAAAGGTACGATATTTCTTTTCTTCTTCCTTTCGCGGGTACGGCCATGCAGGCCGTTCCGCCGAGGGTTCTGCCTCATTGACGTGTTAAGGACGGTTGCGTATGCGTGCAGGTTTCATTCGAGAAGGCGCAAGGGCACGCCCGCCCACACAGATCAGACGTCTGAGCATAGCACCGGACGGCGGAGAGGGTCTCCAGACGTCCGGAGTGATAGTCGGACGTCTGGAACTAGGTCCAAATGGTTTAGCGGGATCCTGGACGTCTGAAGAACAGTGTAGAAGTGAGGTATGATCTGAACCATCGTTTAAGACGTCTGGAAGGTGTTCCAGACGTCTGATTTGGGGCAGAATTGTCATTTTTGACCCGTTTAGAGTCTGTTCGAAGTCCGATTTCCTCATTTCAAATTTCGTTCTTCTCAGAATTAGTTCCTCTACTTGTTTAAGGTACTTGTATCCTGTTCTGAGTAGTTCCTTGTGTTTGATCCTTGTGATAGGACCTCGTTCTGTTGCGGATCTGGGGGTTGCAGAGGCACGTGGACCTGTCGATCACGCCCCCAGTACTCCCGATTTTGCAGGTAGAGTGGCTTCCCTTGATTATTTACCAACAATAATGCTCCTGTGAGATAAGTAATAGATTTTAGGATATGGCATGAATTCTAGGACTTGAAAACTATATTGAATGATAGATCCTAGGGTATGGCATGAATCTTAGGACTGGAAAACTAGTTTGAATGATAGATCCTAGGGTGTGGCATGAATCCGAGGAACAGAAACACTGAAACGAATGTCATGAATACACGAATTGCAGTCTTGGAAAAGTAGATAGAATAATGATAATTGCCTATAATTGGATAACAACTGCTGGTATATGAATGTATAATAATGTTGGAAACACAGGCTATATGAGAATAAAATTGAATTGATGAAACTTAAAATGGCTTGGCTAGAGAAATATGAGCATGAACCCTACGGGGAATTAGGAGTAGAGCTCCTGAGAGGTAAATGGAATGGAATTGGGGAAGTGAGTTGGCCCTTGAGTACGGAGTACCAAGGAGAGCGACTGTCCCTCGGTTTAGTGCAGAGTGGAGCTAGCCACCCTAGGGACCCGGGGTTAGGTCTGGCCACTTTGTACTGACTTTTGGACCTCGCGTACACAGTATCGAGGAGAGCTACTAGAGTAGGGAGAGCGTTGGCCACCCCACTGGCCCCGGGGTTCTGCTAGCCATCCTACATTGTCTTGTTAGGCCCACTGGGCAAACTAGGGTAGTCAGGCGAGGGTGCGCGAACTGTGGAGGGGCAAGACCCCTGTTTGGTTATTGTGGAGGGGCTGGACCCCTGTTACTGAGAGGGCCCTGCCTTATACTGGTTCCGTGCTGTTCTTTGGGCGCACCCGTTAACGGAAATGACTGACCGCGTACCAGTGCGGAATAGCTACCTGTGCATTTATCACGCGTGCTGTAGTCACCGTTACGTCTGTCAGTGACCTTGGGGTGGTTGACTGAGGGTTGAACCACCACGGGGGACTCTCCTGGCCAGGAGAGCACCACGTGCTCTTCTACTTTTCGGAAAAGACTGCAATCAAGATCGTTCCCATGAGGAACATTCGAGATCAAGGGAAAGATCTGAGGAATAATTCAAGAATGAATAAATAGAAAATAAAGAAAGAAATTAAAAATAACAGCTACTTGTCCACCTTATTATTTTCTTAGCAAGTTGGTTGCCACTCTACTCAGCGTTTCGCTGATGTGTCACCTTTGTCACCTTTTTAGGACCAGGTGTTGAGCAGCCAGAGCCTGTGGCTGCAGAGGGTGTTGGGCTTAGTAGAGCCCAGTAGTTTTACTTGTGTTGTACCTACTGTACCATTTCTTCTGTTGTAGTGAGTATTTCCTGTCACTGTTGTACTCTTTTATTGTAAGCATCATGTTTATGTACCTATTTAATTCTCTACTGTTGTGGTGGTGTGTACTGTAGTAGTTCTTTTCTTTACTGCTGTACTTTTGTTACTGTTAGTTGCATGCATGATGAATGTGGTTTATTTTACTGCTCTTTTGGTTACTTTCTCATTGGACGACTGGGTCATGGGATCAGTCGAGTCGGTCCGATTCTCGTGTCTCGTAGGGATTCGGGAATCGGGTCGTAACATCTTCCGTCCGCTATCAGTGTCTCGTAAGGTCAGGTTAGTCTCCTCGTATGTCATGGCTGCCTCAACCACATGAGAGAAAGTAGGCAGCTTCAGGGGTTTGACATACCCCCGAATAGCAAGTCGGTGCCCCTCAGTAAACCTCCATAGGCGCTTCTCCTCAGTAAACGTAGCTATTGGGGCAAAACATGACAGCTCCAGGAAACGCGTGCGGTACGTACTAACCGTCAATGTCCCTTGGCGGAGAGTGTGGAATTCTCGCCTCCTCTGGTCCTACCGCTTCTGCGGAAAGTACTGCTCGCAGAAGAGAGCCACGAACTAGTCCTACGTCGGCTCTCTCCCCTCCTGGCCTCTGACTGCCCTCCACCACCTATGTGTTGCGCTCTCTAGCTGGTACGTGGCAAAGGCCACGCGGCACTCTGCAGGATGGCGAAGGGTATCGAACACCTTCTCTATCTGCTCCAGCCAGTCCTCCACCTCAGACGGGCTCTCTTCCCCCTTGAAGGAGGGGTGTTTCAGTTTTTGGAACTGTGTTATAACCAGGGCATCAAACGTCGTTTAAGACGTCTGGGAAGTGGTCTAGACGTCTGATCAGACGTATGGAAGCCTTCCCAGATGACTGGAATTAAATTTTTTCGACGTACGGGTTCGCATCTGCGTGCATGCATGCGTAGACTGAATCCTCCACCCTCCTTCTTCTCTTTCCTTCCTCCCTGCACACGCAGCTTTTTCTCTCTCTCCCCTCGGCAGCCTTCAAATACCCCTCTCCTCTCCCTCACCCTTACTCCACCGCCTTCGTCTTCTTCTTCTTCTTGTCAGCGAGAGTGTGAGCGGGCGAGGGCAGCCGCAGCGGCTGCTGTGAGTGCGTGGGAGGAGGGGCTACTGTGGGAGGGAGAGAGAGCCCAATCGCGAGGTTACGAGCTCTCCAGAGCAGCCAGGGCCGGCCGGCGATTGCGCAGCAGGTGCGTGGTGCTGAGGAGGAGCTGCTGCTGCTCAGGCAGCAGGCGAGTGCGACGCGGCACGGCCGTGCGCTACGGGCGGAGGGCGAGGAGATCCTGATTCTGGGAAAATTTCCCAGAATCAGACGTTTGGACTTATGTCCAGACGACGCAGGAGACGTCTGGAGGAAGGTCTAGACGTCTGAAAGGTACGCTATTTTTACCTTCTTCTTCTTTCGTGTGTACGGCCATGCAGCTGTTCCGTCGAAGGCTTTTGCATCGTTTCGTGTTGAGGACGGTCGTGTGTGTGTGCAGGACCCATTCGAGAAGGCGGAAGGGCACGCCATCCCACACAAATCGGATGTCTGGGCACAGCACCAGACGATGGAGAGGGTCTCCAGACGTCTGGAGTGACAGTCGGATGTCTGGAAACTAAGTCCAGACTGTTCAGCGGGCTTCTGGACGTCTGAGGGACCGCGTAGATCAAGGTATGACCTGAGCTATCATTTAAGATGTCTGGAAGAAGTTCCAGACGTCTGATTTTGGGTAGACTTGTCGTTTTTGACCCATTTAGGATCCGTTTTCCGCGTTTCAAGTCTCGTTCTTCTCAGATTTAGTCCCTCTACCTATTTACAGTAATTGTATACTGTTCTGAGTAGCTCCTTGTAATTGATCATTGTGTTAGGACCCTGTTCCATTGCGGCTCTGGGGGTTGCGGAGGCACGCGGGCTTGCCGATCACGCCCCTAGTACTCCCGATTTTGCGGGTAGAGTGGCCCTTTTAATTATTTATCAAAAAAAATTATGCACTTGTGAAATAATTAATAGAGTCTAGGGTATTCCATGAACCCTAGGACTGAAAAACTAGATTGAAAAATAGATCCTAGGGTATTGCATGAATCCTAGGACTGGAAAACTAGATTGAATGATAGATCCTAGGGTATGGCATGAATCCTAGGACTGGAAAACTAGATTGAATATATATACATTGCAGTCTTGGAAAAGTAGAAAGGAAACGATAGCTGCCTGTCTATGAACGGATAATTATTGTTGAAAACATGGATTATATGAATATAAACCTGAAATGATGAAACCTTGTATGGCTTGGCCTGAGGAAACATGAGCACTAACCCTACGGGGAATTAGGAGTAGAGCTCCTGGAAATAAATAGAATGGAGCTAAAAAACTAAAACGTGAAAGTGTGTTGTCTCTTGGGTACATGGTACCAAAGAATGCACATATTACCTCTTAGTGTAGAGGGGAGCTTGCTGTAGTCACCGTTACGTCTGTCAGTGACCTTGGGGTGGTTGACTGAGGGTAGGACCACCACGAGGGACTCTCCCGGCTAGGAGAGCACCACGTGTTACTTCTACTTTTCGGAAAAGGCTGCAATCAAGATCGTTTCCACGGGGAACATTCAAGATCAAGAGAAAGATATGAGAAATAATTTAGTAATGAATAAGTGGAAAAATTAAAGAAAGAAATTAAAAATATAATAGCTACTGTCCACCTTACTGTTTTTCTTTGCTTTTGGTTGCCACTCTACTCAACGTTTCGCTGATGTGTCACCTTTGTTACCTTTTCAGGAGCAGGTGTTGAGCAGCCAGAGTCGGCGGCTGCAAGGGTGCTGGGCCTAGTTTAGCCCGGTAGTGTTACTTGTGCAGTACTCACTGTACTTTTCCTTCTGTTGTAGCAAGTAGTTTCTGTTACCCCTGTACTCTTTTGTTTAAAGCATCATATTTATGTACATGTTTATTTCTTTACTGTTGTGGTGGTGTATACTGTAGTAGTTCTTTTCTTTACAGCTGTATTTTGTTACTGCTAGTTATATTCATGGTAAATGTGGTTTATTTTACTGCTCTTTTGGTTACTTTCTCGTTGGACGACTGGGTCTTGGGATCAGTCGAGTCGGTCCGATTCTCGTGTCTCGTAGGGATTCGGGAATCGGGTCGAACAAGATGGTATCAGAGTAAGGTCATCCCGAGAAGTGAACTAACTGACTGGAAAATAACCAAAGTGTCTGTAACTAGAGTAGCCACCATAACATTTCTTTTGACATAAGCTCTTAGACTTCTTCGTTAGATATCGTTCCATATTGATGTGTTTCCGTTCTGTTTTCGCGTCTCCTTGCAGGAGATTCCTCGACGCGGGACAAGCGAGGCGGGCCGTGGGCGTGGCCGAGGACGAGGTCGGAGGGGTGGGCGTGTTGAGGTCGACATTTCAGTAGACCAGCCACTGCTCCCGGGCATTCAAGCCCAGGACCTCGCCCAGCTGATATGGGACATAGTGCTAGAGGAGCTCCACCCGTCGCCTCGAGTGCCTCTCCTTGGGGCTGCGGAGGGGGAGTCCTCTGTGGGACCACGCGACGGACGTGGCGCTGGACGCGGGGGAGGGGGTGGGCCGCCATCGTCCCCACCTTCCTCCGACTCTTGTATGCACGAGGCTTTTTTATCTGGAGGTGCGCCAGCATCTCCACTGTAGCGCCACTTCGAGCTTTTCGGGCTGTTCCGGAAGCTGAAGCCCCCCTCCTTCAAGGGGGATGAGGACCTGACTGAGGTGGAGGACTGGCTTGAGTAGATCGAGAAGGTTTTTGACACCCTTCGCCCCCCGGTGGAGTGTCGCATGGCCTTTGCCATGTACCAGCTGGAGAGCGCGGCACACAGGTGGTGGAGGGCGGTCAGGGGACAGGAGTGGGACGAGCCGACCTGGGACCGGTTCGTGATGAGAACCTCATCATGAGCCATAACTAGCTCATTTTGACCTAATACAAAGGATAAAAGCTCCTACATATCTCAAGGAAAGGCTTAACTCAGAGAATTCTGAGTTTGAGAAGAAAACAAGTCATAAGGGGTAAAAGTGCAATTTTACCAGTATAATCTGCATACAGGGTAATTCAGGGCCCAAACATAGGTCAAAGCAGCTTAATAAGAATAAAAGTGGGATGAGATGATCTAGTAAGGGCTACAGCACTTCCAAGAAACCAAATGATAATCTGTAACCCTAAAACAACCCACTTCAATTCACAAGGTTCGAGGCAAAGTAAAAATAGAATAAACCCTCTAAAATTCATAGAAAAATAATCTCTAGGGTTTAGAACCTTCAATTTGACCTTTAGAACCCATTTTGACCTACATTGAGAACCATGCCCAATTAATAACTTAATTTGGGTTTTTGCGCAAATTGACCGGTCAAACAAGGTTTAATATGAAAATGAAATTCACCATCAGATTCCTTAGGTCCTAATTAGTCATGTATAAAAACTTGAGCCTAAGAAGAAACCTCCTTGACCGACTTTACACTTTGGTCCTCATATATTTACTCTTTGGCCCTCAACTTTTGAACCCTCGCATTTTGGCCCCTAACTCTCCTTCGTTCTTTGCAATCAGGTCCCTCCTGCAAAACCTGCCAGCACCATGCTCCGGCGACCTTGCGCGGAGCATGGCGCCGCGCAGGGTGAGGTGGGGGACCTGGCAAGTAAACCGGGGGTGCCCTGCGTCGTCAGCCGTCGCAGGGACACCCCCCTGGTCATTGTAACCCACCATACCGGCCGTGCGAACGCACGGACGGTATGGGTTCTTGTTTCCGACCATCCTCCGGCGAGGGAGACACGTCGTCTCCCTCCGCCTTCCTCCCTGTTTGATCCCTATAAATACCCCCCGTTGCTCCACCGACCAGGGGAGCCTGGATCTGACGGAGAAAATCCCCAACTTTCTTCTCTTCTTCCTCCGGCAGACGCTCACCAGCTCCGGCGGTTTCCTCCCCCTCCACCTCTTCGCTCTGCCGCAATACCAGCAGCAGAGACTTCCTCCCCTGCTCTTCCCGCGCCACGCCGCACCCAGCTGGCGCCTCTCCGGCTCTCTGCTCGCCGCCGCCCCTTTCCCTGAGCATCGTCTTCTCCGGCGACAGTCGATACGACTGTCGCCCTGTTCCTCCCCCTTCGTCCCTGCAAGTAAGCTAGAGCTACTCCCCTTCTCCTCCTCTTTCTTTCCCCGCTTTCAATTTATTCAATTAAGCCCTCTACCGACCCTGACCACCTTCACCCCCTTCGCCTCCGACCACCCTCCGGCGAGCCGCTCCCATCACCTCAGCAACCCACACGGCTCGCCGACCCTCACCGAACCTCCGCCTCATCACACTGAGCACCCCCCACCCCTCCACTGCCACTCCACACCTCCGTAACACTCCCCCGAACAAACCCATTCCTCCGGTTGCAGTCCGACCCAGGGCTGCCGCCAGACACCTCCTTGCGGCCTGCCGCGCAGCTCCTCACCTTCGCCGTGCCACGGCGAAGGTTCCCCAGTGGTTTGATCAGGCCGCGAGGCCATATTCGTGTCCGACAGGTTTTGAGGTTCGACCGCCATTAACGCACATTGAAGCAGCTTCTCCCGCGCTCCAGGCTTGAGGACTCCAGGTCTCCAGCTGCTGCGGAGTACAGGGAGTCTTGCGAAGGCAGCCAGCCAGCAACCTGTGCAAATCGAAGCCGCAGCTGCAGAAGCCAGGCCGCGGTCTCCCAGCAGGCGCACGCGAGGAACGGTCTGCATTTAGTCCCACATCGGTAAGCCTCACACCCGTTCCACTGTTTAAATTGATTTCGTGCACTAGCCTTATTGCCTCAGTACACGGGGTGAGGTCCCCTTACACCCGCCCGGTTACCCGGTCTCGTCCGCGCTCACGCCCCACGGACCTGACCCGACCCGACTTAGACTGACCTGCACTCCTCGCCCACCACGCACGCCGGTGGGCCTGGACCCGGGCGTGACCCGAACCCGATTACCCGGTAGCTCTGGGAGAGCTTTCCCAAGAGTGGTTTCAGAGAGAAAGAGAGACGCGGGGGGGGGGAGGGTAGAGTAGGTTTTGCCTCTGACGAAAAACTCTGAAGTGTGCAGGCACAGGCGAAGAAGAAGACCCGCGGAAGAAGAAGGAGCTGCACTGTAGCAAATGCATAGTTAAGTCGTCTAAGCACCGGGTCAGACGACGGAAGGTCAGCAGCCAGAACAGGAAAGAAGGCAGGCTGAAGAAGAAGGAAGAGCAACGGCCAAAGCAGAAGAAGAAGAAGAAAGGAAGACTTAGTAGCTGAAGGCAGAAGCTCTGCAGCCATAAAGAAGAAAAGGGAAAAGAGAAAGGGTCACCACAATTGCAGAAAAAGAAGAAGAGAGGTCAAGGCAGAAACCAAGGAAGAAGAAGAAAGAGATCTGAAGAGGAGCATCACCTCTGCAGAACGAAGAAGAAGAACAAGGAGCTCTGAAGAAAGAAGAGCATCACCATTGCAGAAGAAGAACATCACCTCTGCAGAACAGAGAGAAAGAAGGAGATCTAAAGAAAGAGAGAAAGAAGAGCATCACCTCTGCAGAACGAAGAAGAAGAACAAGGAGCTCTGAAGAAAGAAGAGCATCACCATTGCAGAAGAAGAACATCACCTCTGCAGAACAGAGAGAAAGAAGGAGATCTAAAGAAAGAGAGAAAGAAGAGCATCCCCTCTGCAGAACAAAGAGAAAACAACAAATTCTTTCCCTCTCTCTTTCTTTTTGTAAAAGAAACATGTATATCTCTAGAATACAACTTGCTCCCTGAGTTCGACCTCGGGAACTCTTTTATTTTTCGAGTAAAAAATTTATATTTGAAGTGTTGGTAATAACCGGCTTTACTACAACGTTATAACAAAACCAAAACCCGGTCATCAAAACGAACCGACTTCATTTTGGCGCCGCTGCCGGGGAGCAACGGCTATTCTAGAGGTAAACATTCCTGTATCTTTTAATTTCTGATAATCTCCTCTCTTTTGTGCAGCTACAGGAACTCAAGAAGACAAGCAACCACACGACAACCACTCCGAAGA
This sequence comes from Thalassia testudinum, assembly GCA_037157565.1. NCBI lineage: Eukaryota > Viridiplantae > Streptophyta > Magnoliopsida > Alismatales > Hydrocharitaceae > Thalassia > Thalassia testudinum. The sequence continues at coordinate 46,123,908 of JAZHRO010000030.1, forward strand.
CAGGTAAATTTTTCCTCTCACTATTAACCCCTAAACTCTAAAGAGGAAGAAAAGAAAAGAACAAGCAATATAGGGCTAACCTGTCTTCCATACTTAGTAACCATAAAGAGTTGCATGTTTTCAACTCATCACTCCTGCACACTATTAAGGGTATTTAAGGGCTAACACATTCTTGCTTGAGCCCTAATTGCCCAACAAAGAGTTAAATGGACCAAGTAGAGCCAACATAAGGTCAAACATTAGGATTTCAGTAGAGACACACCCCTTAATCAAGAATTGAGGAAATCCAAAAGAGGTGTGCCCAAGCCATTGATTGAAAATAATTAACAAGAAAAATCCTAAACAATTGGCTCTTTCTAAACACTTGAACCCTAAAAGAAAGGACCCAAAAAGCTCTCAAAGAAAACAAGAGGTAAAGTTGACCCCTTTGGGTTAACCAACCTTAAATTAGGTCACTCTTTGCACTTAAAAAGACTAAAGTTCAAGTGAAACCTTAAGCACCCTGATCTTAAAATTGGTAGACTTAAGAGGTCAAGATCCCCATTCTGGTCTACCTGGAACCGCAGTGACAAGAGAGGTCGGGTGGGGGAAACCCTGTAACCCGTGGGGACGCTCTACCGTGTAGGGGTCTTCGCGGGACTCTCCCTCTCTGGCTGCCCAGGTAATTCTCAGGTGGACGATCTTTCTGATCAAGGGGTCCATCTGCCCCGCACCTCTATAGTCACCCAACACATTTTTGGGTGTCTTGATTGGGTCCAGCACCTTCTAAACTTACCTCTTCCAAACAGTGCATGTACGGAAGGAGGTCCCTAAGACCACCCTTAAGACCTCCTTTAGAAATTTGCTCTCGTCAAGGCCAAGCCTCGACGCCCGTGTTTGTGCAGCAACACCCTCACATTATTCTCTCTTCTGATTCAGAACCAAGTTCTTCTTCTTCCCCCATCATGGCTCAGCCAGTTGAGGAAGAAAATAATCTGGAACACCAGCTCCAGCGACTCAATGACCTCTTCCAAAACTTCGTGCACCCACCACAGCGTCCTATGATGCGGGACCACTACAATCCTGCTGCGGTGGCCATTGAGCCTCGAGTCAGAATCCCGACTGGAGGACCTGATTCCGAACTAAAGCCCAACATGATTCATGCTATACCTAAATTCCATGGGCTTAATTCTGAAGATCCCTTCCAGCACATCAAACAGCTAAAGCATCTGGCCCACACTTTTGGATCAGATGCGCAAAATCGGGATATTCTTCTCATGAAGATGTTCTCCTTTTCTCTTATGGACAAGGCCGCCCATTGGTATCAAACTCAGACCCGGCCGATCAACACTTGGGAAGAACTTCAATCCGAATTTTTGAAAAAGTTTTTTCCCGTTGGTCGGACCAACGCCTTGCGCCATCAGATTACACACTTCACTCAACAATCAGGAGAACCTCTCCATGAGGCATGGGATCGTTTTCAGGATCTCATGAGAAAGTGCCCCCATCATGGAGTTCCTAAATGGGAACAAGTCCAATCTTTTTACCAGGGACTCCGTGAGGACATCCGCCTTTTCGTCAATGCAACTTGCGGAGGAAACATCATGGGTCAACATGAAGACACCGTATGGGAGATTCTCGAAAATATGTGCGAGAACTCCATCAACAATGACTCCATGGGATTATTCGACAGGACGAATACCCGCGCAGCGACGAATCTTAAGGGGGCACATGAGACGCAGGGCCTGTCCGCATCAGTCGACCTGGAATTAATGGCCAGTCGATTGGACAAGGTCTCAATCATTGAAAAGAAGGTGGATGACCTGACTCAGCACTTGCAGCGAGCCACCTCTGCGCGTAACTCCTTTGCACAACCTCCTTCCACACAGGAGAATGTGCAAAACATCCTCCACCGATCCTCCCCTGGGATGGATCCATATCCATCCCCATCTGATTCTTGGACTGGAAGATCATCCGATCCTTTCTACACCAGCCGGGGAAACTCCATTCCTCCTTTCCCTGACTCTCAGGAGGTTCCTCAGATCTGCGAGGACCTCAACGCCATCCAGAACGACCCATTCTCCAACACTTACAACCCTGGATGGCGAAACCATCCAAATTTTCAGTGGGCAGGAAATTCCCAAACCCAAAGACCACCTTTTCAGTCCCGCCCACAGCCCTCTCGTCACTACCAGCCGCCTCAGCCTCGGCCCAACCCTACTTATCCATCAGGGCCAAATCAAGATCAAATGTCCTTAATCCTCCATACTCTGGCTGACATTCAAAAATCGAATGCGGCTATTCAAAAACAGCACAAGGACGAGCTTACTGAAGTTAAAACTCAACTGGCCCAGTTGGCAAATTCTCGCCAACCAGGCACACTCCCTTCCCAACCTCTTCCTAACCCAAATAACGTGCCAACCCAGAAGCGCGTTATGAATCCAAATTTAGGCCACGCTCAATGGATTTATCAGGCCCCTACTACTCCATCTCCAGACGAGATGGAAGCCTCAACTTCTCGTGCGGGATTTCAGCAGCAGCCACCCCTCCTACCAAACCCAAACCAAAATCAGGCCGGATTAAATTCTGTAACAACACGTAGTGGTAAGACAACTCAAGACCCGCATTACCCAAACCACTCCCAGCCTGATAACCATGACCCTAGGATAGTTATCCAAGGTACCGCTGTTCCAGATCCACAACCTGAACCTATCCTAGAAGAACCAACCAAGATCCCGTTTCCCGAGGCCCTGACCAAGGGAAAGAAGACCACAAAACCCGTGGCCCCTGAGGAGGACCTGGTCAAGCTCTTTGAGCAGGTCCACATAAACATCCCCTTGATGGATGCAATCCGCCACGTACCAGCTTACGCACGATTTCTAAAGAATATATGTACACCCCAGCGTAAGCCGCGAACCAAGGGAGGGAGCCCAATTGTTCTGTCAGAGCAAGCCAGCTCTGTAATCCTTAGTAGACTCCCACCCAAGGCAAAAGATCCTGGAACTCCCCTGATCTCCTGTAAGATAGGTGGTACCCAATTTGATAGAGCATTGTTAGACTTAGGTGCATCTATAAATCTGATACCCACATCCTTACTTGACCATCTAGAAGAATCTGAGCTGAAACCAACCGAGGTGACATTACAATTAGCAGATCGATCTATAAAGTCACCAAAAGGGATTCTCGAGGATGTTATCGTGAGAGTGCGGGATTTCTATTTTCCAGTGGACTTTATAGTCTTAGACATGGATGCACCTGAGAACCCTAGGGATACACCAATCATTCTAGGGAGACCTTTCTTGGCTACTGCTAGAGCCAACATCAGCTGTGAGGAGGGCCAAATAGAGCTTAAGTTTGGAGATCAAACACTGAAAATTGATATATTTAAGGCCCAACAAGGAATTAATTGCGGCGTCATCGAGCAAATTTGTGACATCAAGACTTTGGTTGATGAATCACACCTCCAGAAGGACTTGAGTATGCCTCATCAACCACAGAAGGATCTTGACCCGCAAACAGAGGAGTCAAATCCAGATGTGAACAACCCAGTAACTTCCACCCTTGAACCTCACATCTATACTGAACCACCCGCTGCTGCTGAAAACCCCATCCTCGAACTGAAACCCCTTCCTGCTCACTTAAAATACATCTTTTTGGGTTCTAATCAGACCCTTCCTGTGATCATCAATTCCAACCTCAGTCCTGAACAGGAATCCCGTCTGATTGTTGTCCTCCAGCAACATCGCAGAGCCATCGGATGGACTCTCGATGATTTGACTGGAATAAGTCCCTCTTATTGTACTCATCATATCTATTCAGAAGAGGGCACACGACCTTCTCGTGAAATGCAGAGACGCTTAAACCCCAATCTGCAGGAGGTCGTGAAAAAGGAGATCATCAAGTGGTTAGATGCCGGAATCATCTACCCGATCTCCGATAGTCGTTGGGTGAGCCCAATTCAGGTCGTGCCCAAGAAGGCAGGACTCACCACTATAACGACTGAGACCGGAGAAATCATTCCTACCCGATTAGCCAACTCGTGGAGAGTCTGTATAGATTACCGTCGACTCAATTCCTCCACGAAGAAGGATCATTTCCCACTACCCTTCATTGATCAAATTCTCGAAAAACTAGCGGGAAATAGGTTCTTCTGCTTTCTTGACGGGTACTCCGGTTATAACCAGGTGGCAATCCATCCTGAAGACCAAGAAAAGAACACGTTCACCTGCCCCTTCGGAACATACGCTTTCCGAAGGATGCCTTTCGGTCTTTGCAATGCACCCGCTACTTTTCAGCGATGCATGCTTGCCATATTCTCAGATATGGTAGGTGATTATCTGGAAGTCTTCATGGATGACTTTTCAGTTTTCGGAGCATCATTCGACGATTGCCTCCAACACTTGGTCCAGATACTCAGGCGGTGCATCGATGTGAATTTGGTTCTTTCCTGGGAAAAGAGCCATTTCATGGTGCCTGAGGGAATTGTCCTGGGACACTCAATTTCGGAGAAAGGTATCCAAGTGGATCGAGCTAAGGTTAATCTGATTTCTCACCTTCCTATGCCTAGCTCGATCAGGGACATCCGATCCTTTTTAGGGCATGTCGGTTTTTATCGACGATTTATCCCTGATTTTTCAAAAATCGCACGCCCCCTGACCACTCTTCTCTCCAAGGATGTTCCCTTCGAAATCTCCAAGGAATGCACTCAAGCATTTGAAATCCTGCGTGACCGAGTCACCCAAGCCCCGATCCTACAGTCCCCTGATTGGTCTCAACCCTTTGAGATCATGTGTGATGCATCCGACTTCGCTGTAGGAGCGGTTTTGGGGCAGAAAAATGACAAGAAACCTGTGGTCATTTACTACGCCAGCAAAACACTCGATGAGGCTCAGCGTAACTATACGGTTACTGAGAAAGAGCTGCTAGCTGTAGTATTTGCCCTAGAGAAGTTCAGATCGTACCTTCTGGGTTCCCATGTCATCATATACTCGGATCACACGGCTGTAAGGCATCTCCTTGCAAAGAAGGACGCGAAACCTCGATTAATCCGATGGATCTTGCTGTTGCAAGAATTTGACCTTGAGATTCGCGACAAAGCGGGAAAACAAAACGCGGTAGCTGATCACTTGTCCCGTCTTCCTTCTGAAATAATTGACCCCTCCGGACCCATCACGGAGCATTTTCCCGATGAGCACCTGCTAACTATTGGTACTAGCCTTCCATGGTTCGCTAATATTGTAAATTACTTGGCATCTCATCAGACCCCGTCCGATTGGCCGAAGGCCAAGAAAGACAAATTACGCTCCGATGCCAAGTATTACATTTGGGAAGACCCGTACCTCTTCCGCATAGGTGCCGATCAGATCATCCGGAGATGTGTCCCGGAAGGGGAAGTCAACAACATCCTCTCTTTCTGCCATGACCAGGCATGCGGTGGCCATTTTGCCGGGCATAAAACCGCAGCAAAAGTCCTCCAGTGCGGCTTTTACTGGCCCACACTGTTCAAAGACGCACACAGTCATTGCAAGGCATGCAGTCGTTGCCAGACTTTGGGCAGCATGAGCCATCGCAACATGATGCCTATGCAACCGATTCTAGTATGCGAAATCTTTGATGTTTGGGGGATTGATTTTATCGGCCCCTTTCCTGTTTCGGATGGTTTCGAATACATTCTGTTGGCTGTGGACTACGTGTCCAAATGGATCGAAGCCATACCGACCCGAACCTGTGATCACAAAATCGTCCTCAAATTCATTCATCAACACATTTTCTCAAGGTTCGGGATTCCTCGTGCAATAATCTCTGATGGGGGGACCCATTTCACAAATGCTCAGTTTAGGTCACTGATGACCAAATACGGGGTGTCTCACCGAATCTCTACTCCTTACCACCCCCAAACTAATGGTCTAGCTGAGCTGTCTAATCGGGAGATCAAGAAAATCCTGCAAGTCACTGTTCGACCTGACAGGAAGGACTGGTCGTCCCGACTTCCGGAAGCATTGTGGGCCTATAGGACCGCCCACAAGACCCAATTGGGCATGTCTCCCTTTAGATTGGTGTACGGAAAGGCATGCCACCTTCCCGTCGAACTGGAGCATAAAGCCTATTGGGCAGTACGGAACTGTAATCTGGATCTTTCTAAGGCTGGGACCCACAGAAAACTCCAAATCAGAGAGATCGATGAATTACGCATAGACGCGTACGAGAACTCGCAAATCTACAAGGAGCGGGTTAAAGCCTTCCACGACAAACACATCTCGAGAAAGATCTTTCATCCTGGTCAAAAGGTCCTACTCTTTGATGCCCGACTCAAACTCTTCCCAGGAAAACTGAGATCTAAGTGGGTCGGACCATATTTGGTCCGACAGGTTTTTGGAAATGGAGCAATCGAAATCAGTCCACTCAGCCACGATTCTGAACCTTTCATCGTGAACGGTCAGAGACTCAAGCCGTTCATTGATGTAACTTCTACTGATTTGGCTGAGGCATCTTATATCCTCCTTTCCCCTTGAGCTTATTGCGCCCAGCCGATGGCGTAAAACTCAGCGCTTAACGGGAGGCAGCCCGTCATTCTCTTTGAAAACCTGAAACTTGTTCTGACACCTTTCAGCACTCGAAGTTCACCCTTATAGACAGCCGACCCCAACTCAGATGTTCGCATCTGAGATTTGAAATCGTCCGCAAAAATTCAACCCGACCCATCCACTCACCCAAATTTCTGTCTTAAGGAATGAACTAAGACCCCCTAGGTTACAATGAGGACATTGCAAATCTTAGGCATGGGGGGGTATGAAAGTACAAAAACTCGTAAGAAAAGGTTTCAAATAAAAAATTCACATATGCCAAAAACACCGTAAAAATTAAAAAATTTTCGAAAAAGAACAAGAGGAAAAGAGGAGAAGGAAATTTTGCGAAGGAGAAAAGAAACAAAAGGAAAAAGGAGCACAAAATTATGAGAAAAAGTGATAGTCATTAGTAAGGAACTAAGGAATTAACCTAAGTTCTAGACCTCATTCAAGAAAATAACTGAAAAGTGCACAATAAGATTAGTAAAGAATGCAAACCTTAGGCATTCTTGAATAGACTCTTAGTACCCATTAAGATCTGGACACTCCTCAAGAGGTTGAGGAAAATGAAAAGCTGAAGTATTAGGTCTAAGGCTTAGGGAGTATTCGGCCTCGTTAACTAATTTTTGGTTTACGGGACTCCGTAACCTAAGCACCCTAATCTCACACACAGCCTGGTTCAGTAAGCGTAAAAATCAGAATCACGCAGAAGCGTCACAAAAATCTGAAAAGAATACCTAGAATAGGAGCGGCCGATCAACACAAGTTGATTTGGACGAGTTCCCAGCGCAGAGAGGCGGGAAATCCCCTCGAAGATGCGTAACAAAATATCATCTCCTCGGTGCTTGTCTCTTAGGATATTTACATATCCTACTGGGGGCATGTAAGCACTCTGCTGGTTCAGATTCCATGGATGGCATTATCTCAAAGTGTCAATTGCCAGGGTCTGAATTCGGCCACGGAATACCATGGATGGGATTATCTCGAAATCTCAATAGCCAGGGTTCCGGGGGTTGCCATGGGCGGTGCTATCTCGAAGCATCGATCGCCAGGAACCCTTGAGGATTGATGATGGGAGCAAGGAATCTGATACAGACCGTGTTGAAAAGCCAATCCTAGGCTAGAACTAAAAAGAAAAAGAGAGAGAAAACTCTCCAAACAGAAAAACTTTCTATCTCTCTCTTACAAAACGCACTGCGAACTGAGCCAGGGCTAAAATCATTTCAAGCACGGGTGCTTTAACCACGAAGTCCAATAAACCTTAGGTTAGTTCTTGTGGGCCTTAAAAACCTTTGCTAAAAGACTGAGGCTAAGGCTAGACAGATTTGGATCTTGATTGGTACTAGAGTACCGTTTAGGCCTATGGTCAGCATTCTAACCTAATCTATGCTCAAATAAAAAAGGCACTTATCTAAAACTATTAAAAACTTCATGGTCTAGAACAAGGGTTGAAACCTTAAGTTTTTGCTAAGGGACTAGCAAAAGCTAGGCATGGGGGTATGATGAGAACCTCATCATGAGCCATAACTAGCTCATTTTGACCTAATACAAAGGATAAAAGCTCCTACATATCTCAAGGAAAGGCTTAACTCAGAGAATTCTGAGTTTGAGAAGAAAACAAGTCATAAGGGGTAAAAGTGCAATTTTACCAGTATAATCTGCATACAGGGTAATTCAGGGCCCAAACATAGGTCAAAGCAGCTTAATAAGAATAAAAGTGGGATGAGATGATCTAGTAAGGGCTACAGCACTTCCAAGAAACCAAATGATAATCTGTAACCCTAAAACAACCCACTTCAATTCACAAGGTTCGAGGCAAAGTAAAAATAGAATAAACCCTCTAAAATTCATAGAAAAATAATCTCTAGGGTTTAGAACCTTCAATTTGACCTTTAGAACCCATTTTGACCTACATTGAGAACCATGCCCAATTAATAACTTAATTTAGGTTTTTGCGCAAATTGACCGGTCAAACAAGGTTTAATATGAAAATGAAATTCACCATCAGATTCCTTAGGTCCTAATTAGTCATGTATAAAAACTTGAGCCTAAGAAGAAACCTCCTTGACCGACTTTACACTTTGGTCCTCATATATTTACTCTTTGGCCCTCAACTTTTGAACCCTCGCATTTTGGCCCCTAACTCTCCTTCGTTCTTTGCAATCAGGTCCCTCCTGCAAAACCTGCCAGCACCATGCTCCGGCGACCTTGCGCGGAGCATGGCGCCGCGCAGGGTGAGGTGGGGGACCTGGCAAGTAAACCGGGGGTGCCCTGCGTCGTCAGCCGTCGCAGGGACACCCCCCTGGTCATTGTAACCCACCATACCGGCCGTGCGAACGCACGGACGGTATGGGTTCTTGTTTCCGACCATCCTCCGGCGAGGGAGACACGTCGTCTCCCTCCGCCTTCCTCCCTGTTTGATCCCTATAAATACCCCCCGTTGCTCCACCGACCAGGGGAGCCTGGATCTGACGGAGAAAATCCCCAACTTTCTTCTCTTCTTCCTCCGGCAGACGCTCACCAGCTCCGGCGGTTTCCTCCCCCTCCACCTCTTCGCTCTGCCGCAATACCAGCAGCAGAGACTTCCTCCCCTGCTCTTCCCGCGCCACGCCGCACCCAGCTGGCGCCTCTCCGGCTCTCTGCTCGCCGCCGCCCCTTTCCCTGAGCATCGTCTTCTCCGGCGACAGTCGATACGACTGTCGCCCTGTTCCTCCCCCTTCGTCCCTGCAAGTAAGCTAGAGCTACTCCCCTTCTCCTCCTCTTTCTTTCCCCGCTTTCAATTTATTCAATTAAGCCCTCTACCGACCCTGACCACCTTCACCCCCTTCGCCTCCGACCACCCTCCAGCGAGCCGCTCCCATCACCTCAGCAACCCACACGGCTCGCCGACCCTCACCGAACCTCCGCCTCATCACACTGAGCACCCCCCACCCCTCCACTGCCACTCCACACCTCCGTAACACTCCCCCGAACAAACCCATTCCTCCGGTTGCAGTCCGACCCAGGGCTGCCGCCAGACACCTCCTTGCGGCCTGCCGCGCAGCTCCTCACCTTCGCCGTGCCACGGCGAAGGTTCCCCAGTGGTTTGATCAGGCCGCGAGGCCATATTCGTGTCCGACAGGTTTTGAGGTTCGACCGCCATTAACGCACATTGAAGCAGCTTCTCCCGCGCTCCAGGCTTGAGGACTCCAGGTCTCCAGCTGCTGCGGAGTACAGGGAGTCTTGCGAAGGCAGCCAGCCAGCAACCTGTGCAAATCGAAGCCGCAGCTGCAGAAGCCAGGCCGCGGTCTCCCAGCAGGCGCACGCGAGGAACGGTCTGCGTTTAGTCCCACATCGGTAAGCCTCACACCCGTTCCACTGTTTAAATTGATTTCGTGCACTAGCCTTATTGCCTCAGTACACGGGGTGAGGTCCCCTTACACCCGCCCGGTTACCCGGTCTCGTCCGCGCTCACGCCCCGCGGACCTGACCCGACCCGACTTAGACTGACCTGCACTCCTCGCCCACCACGCACGCCGGTGGGCCTGGACCCGGGCGTGACCCGAACCCGATTACCCGGTAGCTCTGGGAGAGCTTTCCCAAGAGTGGTTTCAGAGAGAAAGAGAGACGCGGGGGGGGGAGGGTAGAGTAGGTTTTGCCTCTGACGAAAAACTCTGAAGTGTGCAGGCACAGGCGAAGAAGAAGACCCGCGGAAGAAGAAGGAGCTGCACTGTAGCAAATGCATAGTTAAGTCGTCTAAGCACCGGGTCAGACGACGGAAGGTCAGCAGCCAGAACAGGAAAGAAGGCAGGCTGAAGAAGAAGGAAGAGCAACGGCCAAAGCAGAAGAAGAAGAAGAAAGGAAGACTTAGTAGCTGAAGGCAGAAGCTCTGCAGCCATAAAGAAGAAAAGGGAAAAGAGAAAGGGTCACCACAATTGCAGAAAAAGAAGAAGAGAGGTCAAGGCAGAAACCAAGGAAGAAGAAGAAAGAGATCTGAAGAGGAGCATCACCTCTGCAGAACGAAGAAGAAGAACAAGGAGCTCTGAAGAAAGAAGAGCATCACCATTGCAGAAGAAGAACATCACCTCTGCAGAACAGAGAGAAAGAAGGAGATCTAAAGAAAGAGAGAAAGAAGAGCATCACCTCTGCAGAACGAAGAAGAAGAACAAGGAGCTCTGAAGAAAGAAGAGCATCACCATTGCAGAAGAAGAACATCACCTCTGCAGAACAGAGAGAAAGAAGGAGATCTAAAGAAAGAGAGAAAGAAGAGCATCCCCTCTGCAGAACGAAGAGAAAACAACAAATTCTTTCCCTCTCTCTTTCTTTTTGTAAAAGAAACATGTATATCTCTAGAATACAACTTGCTCCCTGAGTTCGACCTCGGGAACTCTTTTATTTTCCGAGTAAAAAATTTATATTTGAAGTGTTGGTAATAACCGGCTTTACTACAACGTTATAACAAAACCAAAACCCGGTCATCAAAACGAACCGACTTCAGTTCGTCACCCTCTTCTGCGAGCAGTACTTTCTCCAGACGTGGCAGGACTAGAGGAGGCGGGAGTTCCACACTCTCCGCCAAAGGACGATGACCGTGAGCGCGTTCTGCATGCGTTTTCTGGAGTTGTCCCGATTCGCAGCGATGGCAGTAGCCACTGAGGAGGAGTGCCTTTGGAGGTTCACCGAGGGGCTCCGGCTTGCGATTTGGGGATATGTCAAACCCCTGAAGCTGCCTACATTCTCGAGGGTGGTGGAGGCAGCTATGACATACGAAGGGACCAACCCGTCCGCGCGAGATACTGACAGCGGGCGGAAGAGGCCCTATCAGCCAGACTTCTCACAGGGCCGGCGAGAGAGGAGACATGTGGCGCCCGCAGGAGAGCCGTCACGTTTTGCAGGGCCATCAGTGGCCTTTGGGGGCCCTCAACTGGGGCCAGTTGCTAGCACCGAACCCGCGCCCAGCCGACAGCAGGGACCCACTGAGGGCGGGAGTCGAGTTCCCCTCTGCTACCAGTGTGGCCAGTCGGGTCACATCAGGAGGGACTGCCCGTCTAGGGTAGGAGGTCAGTAGATGCTTCCCGCGCCAAGCACTGGAGGGCGAGCAGGAGGCCGCGGTTTCCAGGCACGGGGAGGAGGACAGCAGCTACCCGTCCGATGCAGAGTGTGGCTGCTTCGTTCGCACCTAGGGCTGAGGGACGTATCAACGCCTTGACACACAGGGATGCCAGGGCTTCGAGACCAGTTGTGTCCGGTATGGTTTTAGTTTCCGGCAGACTCGTTTACACGCTTTTTGATTCCGGCACTACGCACTCGTTTGTCGCCGCCAGTTTCGCTGTTAGTCTGGGGCAGGATTGTGTGCTGCTAGAGGATCCATTCGTGATTAGAGGTCTGAGTGGTCAGCTGTTTGTAGCTGAGGAGGTATACACGGGTTGCGAGGTCAGTGTTGGGGGACACAGCCTTTGCGCTGACTTGATTATGATACAGATGGAGGACTTTGGCGTAATTTTGGGGATGGACTGGCTGTCCGCTTACCACGCTTTGGTAGACTATTTTGAGAGAAAGATCGTCTTCTCCATACCGGAGTTGCCTTCTTTCAAGTTTCACAGGCAGCTAGTGGACGAAGGTTTCAAGTGCATTTCTGCGCTTCGGGTGACGAGGCTTTTGAGCCAGGGGTGTGAGGGCTTCCTAGCTTGTGTGGTGGCAGAGCCCAACCTTGTGGCAGACTTCCAGAGTATCCCGGTGGTCAGAGAGTACCCCGATGTGTTCCCAGACGAGTTTCCAGGACTACCGCCCGAGCGTGAGATCGAGTTTGAGATCTCACTAGTACTTGGGACCAGCCCCATCTCCACAGCACCGTACATGATGGTACCACTTGAGCTGCGAGAACTCAAGTCGCAGTTGCAGGATCTTTTGGAGAAGGGCTTTGTGAGGCCCAACACGTCTCCCTGGGGAGCCCCGGTACTGTTTGTAAAGAAGAAGGATGGTATGCTACGCCTTTGTGTGGACTACCGACAGCTGAATAGGGTCACCATCAAGAACAGATATCCGCTGCCGAGGATCGATGACTTGTTTGACCAGCTGTGAGGTGCCACGGTATTCTCCAAGATTGACTTGAGGTCTGGATATCACCAGTTGAGGATCAAGGAGGCAGACATCTTCAAGACAGCTTTCTGCACCCAGTACGGACACTACGAGTTTCTCGTCATGCCGTTTGGGCTGACCAATGCCCCCGCTGCCTTCATGGACTTGATGAACCGGGTGTTTAGACCGTACTTGGACCAGTTTGTGGTGGTATTGATTGATGATGTGCTCATCTATTCTCGAGATCAGATGCAGCACGAACAACACTTGCTGATGATTCTGGACACACTGAGACGACGTAGGCTGTACGCCAAATACAGCAAGTGCGAGTTCTTGTTGAGGGAGGTGACCTTCTTACTTCATGTGACCTCTGGGGATGGCTTGGCTGTGGATCCAGCCAAGGTCGAGGCAGTGCTCAGGTGGGAGAGACCGCATACGGTTACTGAGATTCACAGTTTCTTGGGACTGGTAGGCTACTACAGGCGGTTTATCAGGGGCTTTTCACATATTGCACGTCCTATGACACAGTTGACCCAAAAGGACGTGCCCTTCACTTGGACAGACGCCTGTGAGGCGTGTTTTCAGGAGCTGAAGGTGAGGCTGACTTCGGCTCCCGTGCTCACCATCCAAGACAGTAGTGGTGGGTTCGTTGTGTACACGGATGCCTCTTTGCAGGGGTTAGGGGGTGTGCTCATGCAGAGGGGTCACGTTGTCGCTTACGCTTCGCGGCAACTGAAGCCCCATGAGCATAGTTACCCTACCCACAACCTGGAGCTGGCAGCTATCGTCTTCGCACTGAAGACCTGGAGGCACTACTTGTACGGTGAGACCTTCGAGATTTTCACAGATCACAAGAGCCTCAGATACTTGTTTGATCAGAAGGAGCTCAACATGAGACAGAGACGTTGGTTGGAGCTCCTAAAGGACTATGACTACAGCATTTCCTACCACCCGGGAAAGGCCAACGTGGTGGCTGATGCCTTGAGCTGGAAGGCGCCCGCTCACTTGGCCAGTTTACAGGTGCAGAGTTGGAGCCTCTTGGAGGAGATGGGCAGTTGGTGACCCCTAGAGTTACGGGGGCACTGTGGGGCAATGACTGTGACGCGATAGACGAGGCCAGAGCTGATAGATGACATCATCACAAGACATATGGCCAACCCGTACTTGCAGTCCTTGCGTGACAGAGTACTATCAAGAGACCCTGGAGACTTCTCTTTTACAGACCAGGTGCTGCGCATGAGGGGACGTTTGTGCGTTCCCATAGACAAGGAGCTGTTGAGAGAGCTCTTGACTGAAGCACACGGTTCCAGATTCACCATACATCCCGGAAATACGAAGATGTACCATGACTTGAGATGCGACTTTTGGTGGAGGGGGATGAAGCGGGATGTGGGTGAATTCGTGCAGCAGTGTTTAGTGTGCCAGCAGGTGAAAGCCGAGCATCAGAGGCCTGCAGGGTCGCTATAGCCACTTCCAGTGCCAGAGTGGAAGTGGGAGAGCATCACCGTGGACTTGGTGGTGGGCTTACCTGTTACCCAACGAGGACACGACACAGTTTGGGTAATCGTTGACAGATTGACGAAGATGGCGCATTTCTTGCCGATCCGAGTCACCTTGGGACTAGCACAGTTGGCAGAGAGGTATATCCGCGATGTGGTACGTCTACACGAAGTTTTGCGGGAGATCGTATCCGACCGGGGTACCCGCTTTACGTCCCAGTTTTGGGCTGAGATTCAGCAGGCCCTAAGAACGCAGTTGAGGTTTAGTACAACGTACCACCCCCAGATGAACAGACAGTCTGAGCGCACGATACAGACACTTGAGGACCTTTTGCGTGCTTGTGTACTGGACTGGAGGGGCTCTTGGGAGGAGCACTTGCCCCTGGCGGAGTTTGCATATAATAATAGTTATCACTCGAGCATCGGCATGGCACCCTATGAGGCTCTGTACGGACGGAGGTGTATTGCACTCTTGAGTTGGGTTGAGGTGGGGACCAAGTGGGAGGTTGGCCCCAGGCTGATCCGGTAGAGTCAGGAGGTAGTCGAGCAGATTCACAGGCGACTCCACACTGTCAGGAGTAGACAGAAGAGCTATGCAGATCGGAAACGCAAAGAGGTGCAGTTTGAGGTTGGGGACCACGTCTTCCTTTGCATTTCGCCCATGATGGGCCTGCAGCGGTTTGGGGTGAGAGGGAAGCTCGCGCCTAGGTTCGTGGGGCCCTTTGAGGTCCTGGAGTGGGTTGGACCCGTTGCTTAAAGGCTTTCCCTTCCTCCCCAGCTTTCTGGTGTGCATGACGTGTTCCACGTGTCCAACCTCAGGAAGTACGTCGTCGATCCCAGTCACTTCCTGAGTCACGATAGCGTCGAGGTGGGCGACGACCTGACCTACCCCGAGTGGCCAGTGTGGATTCTCGACAGAGCCGTCCGTAGTCTGAGACGGAAGCAAGTACACCTGGTGAAGGTTTTGTGGAGGAGCCAGCGGTACGAGGAGGCTACCTCGGAGCCTGAGGCGGTGATGCGGGCGTGGTACCCGGAGCTTTTCGTGGGTACGTCTTTTCGGACCAGCTTCGGTCGTCTTTGAGTTTGTTATGCATATATCGTTCTTTCCCGCACCTTAGTTATCGCAAGTTTCGGGGACGAAACTTCCTTTGAGTTTGTTATATTGTTATAACCAGGGCATCAAACGTCATTTAAGACGTCTAGAAGTGGTCCAGACGTCTGGAAGCCTTCCCAGACGTCTGGAAGCCTTCCCAGACGTCTGGAATTAAACTTTTTCAGCGTACGAGTTCGCGTCTGCGTACATGCGCGCACAGACTGAACCTGCCGCCCTCCTTCCTCTCTTTCCTTCCTCCCTGCAGACATAGATTTTTCTCTCTCTTCCCTCGGCAGCCTTCAAATACACCTCTCCTCTCCCACACCCTCACTCCATCGCCTTCGTCTTCTTCTTCTTCCTGTCAGCGAGAGCGTGAGCGGGCGAGGGCAGCCGCAGCGGCTGCTGTGAGTGCGTGGGAGGACGGGCTACTGCGGGAGGGAGCGAGAGCTCGATCGCGAGGTTGCGAGCTCGCCAGAGTAGCCAGGGCCGACCAGCGGTTGCACAGTAGTCACATGGTGCTGAGGAGGAGCTGCTGCAGCTCAAGCAGCAGGCAGGCGCGGCACAGCACGGCCGTGCGCTGCGAGCGAAGGGCGAGGAGGTCCAGATTCTGGAAAAATTTCTCGGAATCAGACGTCTGGAGGAAGGTCCAGACGTCTAAAAGGTACATTATTTTTACCTTCTTCTTCTTTCGCGTGTACGGCCATGCAGCCGTTCCGCCGAAGGCTTCTGCATCGTTTCGTGTTGAGGACGGTCGTGTGTGTGTGCAGGACCCGTTCGGGAAGGCGCAAGGGCACGCCATCCCACACAGATCAGACGTTTGGGCACAGCACCAGACGACGGAGAGGGTCTACAGACGTCTGGAGTGATAGTCGGACGTCTGGAAACTAAGTCCAGACGGTTCAGCGGGCTTCTGGACGTCTGAGGGACCGCGCAGATCAAGGTATGACCTGAGCTATCATTTAAGACGTCTGGAAGAAGTTCCGGACGTCTGATTTTTGGTAGACTTGTCGTTTTTGACCCGTTTAGGGTCCGTTTTCCGCGTTTCAAGTCTCGTTCTTCTAAGATTTAGTTCCTCTACCTGTTTACAGTAATTGTATACTATTCTGACTAGCTCCTTGTAATTGATCCTTGCGTTAGGATTTCGTTCCATTGCGGCTCTAGGGGTTGCGGAGGCGCGCGGGCTTGCCGATCACGCCCCCAGTACTCCCGATTTTGCGGGTAGAGTGGCCCTTTTAATTATTTATCAAAAAAATTATGCACTTGTAAAATAATTAATAGAGTCTAGGGTATTGCATGAACCCTAGGACTGAAAAACTAGATTGAAAAATAGATCCTAGGGTATTGCATGAATCTTAGGACTGGAAAACTAGATTGAATGATAGATCCTAGGGTATGGCATGAATCCTAGGACTGGAAAACTAGATTGAATATATATACATTGCAGTCTTGGAAAAGTAGAAAGGAAACGATAGCTGCCTGTCTATGAACGGATAATTATTGTTGAAAACATGGATTATATGAATATAAACCTGAAATGATGAAACCTTGTATGGCTTGGCCTGAGGAAACATGAGCACTAACCCTACGGGGAATTAGGAGTAGAGCTCCTGGAAATAAATGGAATGGAGCTGAAAAAGTAAAACGTGAAAGTGTGTTGTCTCTTGGGTATGTGGTACCAAAGAGAGCACATATTACCTCTCAGTGTAGAGGGGAGCTTGTCGCCCTCAGGTCGAGACAGGGGTGGGTTTGGCCACTTTGCACCGACTTTCTAGCCCTCGCGTACACCGTACCGGGGAGAGCTGCTAGTGTAGGGAAAGAGCTGGCTACCCCACGGGCCCCGGGGTTCTGTTAGCTCTCCTACACCGACTTGTTAGGCCCAGTGGGCAAACCAGGGTAGTCAGGCGAGGGTGCGCGGACTGTGGAGGGGTTGGAACCTTGTTACTGAGAGGGCTCTGCCCTATACTGGTTCCGTGTTGTGTTTTGGGATGCACCCGTTAACGGAAATGACTGATCGTGTGCCAGTGCGGAGTAGCTACCCGTGCATTTATCGCGCGTACCGTAGTCACTGTTACGTCTGTCAATGACCTTAGGGTGGTTGACTGAGGGTAGGACCACCACGAGGGACTCTCTCGACCAGGAGAGCACCACATGTTACTTCTACTTTTCGGAAAAGACTGCAATCAAGATCGTTCCCACGAGGAACATTCAAGATCAAGAGAAAGATCTGAGAAATAATTCAGTAATGAATAAGTGGAAAAATTAAAGAAATAAATTAAAAATATAATAGCTACTGTCCACCTTACTGTTTTTCTTAGCTTTTGGTTGCCACTCTACTCAGCGTTTCGCTGACGTGTCACCTTTGTTACCTTTTCTGGACCAGGTGTTGAGCAGCCAGAGTCGGTAGCTGCAGAGGGTGCTGGGCCTAGTAGAGTCCAGTAGTGTTACTTGTGTAGTACCCACTGTACTTTTCCTTCTATTGTAGTGAGTAGTTTCTGTTACCCCTGTACTCTTTTGTTGTAAGCATCATATTTATGTACATGTTTATTTCTTTACTATTGTGGTGGTGTATACTGATGAGAACCTCATCATGAGCCATAACTAGCTCATTTTGACCTAATAAAGATGATAAAAGCTCCTACATAACTCAAGGAAAGGCTTAACTCAGAGAATTCTGAGTCTAAGAAGAAAACAAGTCATAAGGGGTAAAAATATAACTTTACCAGCACAATCTGCAAATAGGGTAAGTCAGGATCCAAACATAGGTCAAACTAACCTAATAAGAAGGAAAGTGGGATGATCTGATCTGATAAGGGCTACAGAAACTCTAAGGAATTAAATGACAATCTGTAACCATAAAACAAACCCACTTCAATTCACGAGATTCGAGGCAAAGCAAAAATCTACTAAACCCTCTAAAATTCATAGAAAAATAATCTCTAGGGTTTAGAACCTTCAATTTGGCCTTAGGAACCCATTTTGACCTACATTGAGAACCATGCCCAATTAATGATTTAATTTGGATTTTTACGTAAATTGACCGGTCAACCAAGGTCTAACCTAGAAATAAAATTCACCATTAGAATCCTTAGGTCCCATTTAGTCATGCATAAAAACTTGAGCCTAAGAAGAGACCTTCTTGATCGACTTTGCATTTTGGTCGTCATCCATTACTTTTTGACCCTCAACTTTTGAAACCCTCGCATTTTGGCCCCTAATTCTTCATCGCTTTTGTATTTGAGTCCTCCCTGTAAAACCCTGAGCAGCGCCATGCTCCGGCGAGGCATGGCACCGCGCAGGGTGAGTGCGACCCTCTGCCAGTTGAATGGGGTGTTCCCTGCGATGTCTGCTGTCGCAGGGACACCTCCACGATCTCTGCCTTCGCCCACACCTTCCGTGCGAACGTGCGGAAGGTATGGGTGGCAATCCGGCCATCCTCCGGCGAGGGAGGCATGTTGTCTCCCTCCGCCCTCCTCTCTGATTTCGCCTCTATAAAAACCGCCATTGTCTGCCGCATTCAGCTGCTCGGATCTGACGGAGAAACACCCCCCTCCTTCCTCTCTTCCCACTCCGGCAGAAGCTCTCCAGCTCCGGCGGTTCTTCCTCCTCCTCCTCGTCGCTCTGCCGCAATACGAGCAGCAGAGTCGCCTTCTCCTGCTCTTCCCGCGTCGCGCCGTACCCAGCGCGCGCTCTTCCGCTCTCTCCTCGCCGCCGCTCCCTCTCTCTGGGCACCTTCTTCTCCGGTGACAGTCGATACAACTGTCGCCCCACTCCGGCCTCCTTCACCCCTATAAGTAGGTAACAGTTACTTCTCTTTCTCCCCTCTTTCTTTTCCCTATTTTAATTTGTTCAATTAGACCCTCGACCGACCCGACCACCATCACCTTCCACGCCTCCGGCCCACCTCCGGCGAGTCGCTCCCATTATTCCGCCACTCCACATGACTCGCCGACCGACCCAAAACCTCCGCCTTATCCCACTGAACCGTTTCCGCCCCTTTACTGCCACTCCTCACCTCCACATCACTCCCCCGAACAAACCCACTCCCCCGGCCACAGTCCGACCTAGGGTAGCCCCTACATGCCTCCCCACGCCTCGCCACCACCCGCACGAGCTTCGCCACACTCCGGCGAAGCTACCTGCACCTTCTGACTAGGCCGAGAGGCCGTATCTCTGTGATCAGGTTACCCGTCCTTCGTCGCCATTGCCGAACAGGTGAAGCTCCTTCGTTCTGTAGCTGCAGCTTCGCTTCCGCCTAGGCCTGCGCTCCAGGATGCGTGGATTGCAACCACGCAGCTGCCCAGGTGTAACGACCCGGTTCCCGAGTCCCTACGAGACACGAGAACCGGACCGAATCGACTAATCCCAAGACCTAGTCGTCCAACGAGGAAGTAACCAAAAGACAGTAAAATAAACCACATTCAGCATGAATATAACTAACAGTAAGAAAGTACAACAGTAAGGAAAGAAACTACTACAGTAGGTACCACCACAACAGTAAAACAACATTTATCATATAACAAGAACGACAGGTAAAGAAAGTACAGCGGAAACAAAAAAACTACTCACTAAAACAGAAACAAAAGAGGTACAAGGACTGTGGTAAACTCTACTGGACCCTACTTGGCCCAGCGTCCTCTGCAGCCGCCGACCCTGGCTGCTCAACACCTGGTCCTGAAAAAAAGGTAACGAGTGTAACACGTCAGCAAAACGCTGAGTAGAGTGGCAAACTAACTAAAGGCAACAGTAGAGTGTACAGTAGCTGTTATGTTCTATTACTTCCTTTATTCACATCTTTCAATTTTTCTCACTATTTCATTTATTTCTCAGATCCTTTACTTGATCTCGAATGTCCTCGTGGGAACGATCTTGATTGCAGTCTTTTCCAAAAGTAGAAGTAGCACGTGGTGCTCTCCTGGCCGGGAGAGTCCCCCGTGGTGATCCTACCCTCAGTCAACCACCCCAAGGTCACTGACAGACGTAACGGTGACTACGGCACGCGCGATAAACGCACAAGTAGCTAGCCCGCACTGGCACGCGGTCAGTCGTTTCCGTTAACGGGTGTGCCCAAAGCACAGCACGGAACCAGGGCAGAGCCCTCTCAGTAACAGGGGTCCAACCCCTCCACAGTAACCAAACCGGGGCCTTGCCCCTCCATAGTCCACGCACCCTCGCCTGACTACCCTGGTTTGCCCCAGTGGGCCTAACAAGTCGGTGAAGGAGGCTAGCAGAACCCCGGGGCCGGTGGGGTAGCTAGTACTCTCCTAACACTACTAGCTCTCCTCGGTACTACGTACACGAGGGCCAACAAGTCGGTACAGAGTGGCCAGTCCTAACCCCCGGGTCCCTGGGGTGGCTAGCTCAGCTCTGCACTAAACAGGGGGACAGTCGCTCTCCTTGGTACTCCGTACTCAAGGGCCAGCTCACTTCCCCAATTCTATTCCATTCGCTTTCCAGGAGTTCTACTCCTACTTCCCCGTAGGGTTCCAGAACATCTTATGTCTTACTTTCCAGTTTCACGTTCTTACCAACCATGATCCCAATCATGTTTCTTTATTCATAACAGGCAGCTGTGAATTCAATTTACAGGCAGCTTCATATATTCCTTTCCATTTTTCCAAGGCTGCATTATCATACATTCCACTAGTTTTTCCATCCTAGGATTCATGCCATATCCTAGGGTCTATCATACAATCTAGTTTTCCGGCCCTAGGATTCATGCAACACCTAGGAACTATCATTCCATATATTTCTCATTCCTAGGATTCATGCAATGTCCTAGGTTCTAGTTATGGTTCCATAATTTAACCAATTTTATTAATACTTAAAGCCACTCTACCAGGTACAACGGGAGTAATGGGGGTGTGATCGGGAATCCCGTGTGCCTCCGCGACTCTCAAGACTGCAACTGAACGAGGTCCTATCACAAGGATCAAACACAAGGAGTGTCTCAAAATAGTGTATAGCTACTGTAGACGGGTAGAGGAATTAATTCTGAAAAGAACGCAACTTGAATCGCGGAAAACGGAGCCCGAACGGGCCCTAAACGGGTCGAAAAAGACGATACTGTGCAAAATCAGGCGTCTGGAACTCCTTCCAGACGTCTTAAAAAGTGGATCAGAGAATTACCTGTTCAGCGTGGTTTCCCAGACGTCCAGAAGTCTGCGGGGACGTCTGGCCTAGATCCCAGACGTCCGATGGTCCATACGGACGTCTGTAGGTTACTCCCGCCGTCTGGTACAACTTCCAGACATCTGATTCGCAATGGATGGCGAATCAGCGAACCTGCGCACAGCCAACTCCCTCCCTCAGTACGGTTAGTCGACAGGAAGGAAGGAGAAGGCGGTAAACTCACCTTTCAGACGTCTGTATGAGCTTCAAGACGTCTATCTCGCCGTCTGTCTGTCAACCCAGACGTCTGATTCTGGAATTTTTTCCAGAATCAGGGCCCTGCTCGGCCTCCGCTCGCGACGCCGCCCGCGTCGCACCTTGCGCTCCTGCTGCTCAGACCGCAGCCGGTCCCTCTCCGCGTCGCTCCGCGCCCCCTGCGCCCTCCGCCGGCCGGCCAAGCCGCCCCGGCGAGCTCGCCCTCACAGCAGAGCTCCGCCCTCGCACGCTGCACCTCCGCGCTCACTGCGACTGTCACTGCCGCCCTCGCGTCCGCTCGCTCTCGCGTACAGGAAGGAGAAGAAGGAGGAGACGGTGGAGACGGGAGGGGAGGCGTGGCCCTTTTAAGGTCGCGCGAGGAGGAGAGAGGGGGTGGCAGGCCGCCTGCAGCCGCAGAGAGAGAGGGAAAAAGAGAGAGAGAGAGAGGAATCGCGGGTCTGCGCGCACAGGCACGCAGACGACTCTCCCATGCGAAAATAACTGTTTTCCAGACGTCTGGAAACGATCCCAGACGTCTGTTCAGACGTCTGGATGTGATCCCAGACGTCTTTACCGACGTCTGGGCCTCCTCCCAGACGTCTTAAAAGACGTCTGGGGCACGCATTCGTTACACCAGGCCTTCAGCTGAAGAGAAGACCTCGCAACAACCGCGATTGCCTGCAGCTTTGTCAGCTGCAGGCGCCAAATTGGGGTGGGACATTTAGTCCCACCTCGGAAGATCCTGAAGCCGCACACCGGAAGGTCCCGTGCCCACTCACCCGCCCGGTCCGCAAGCTCACCACGCGGATCCGGCGGACCCGACCCGACACCCCACCTGTGCACTCCTCGCATACCATTCACGCCGGTACGCCTGGTCACGGGTAGAAGCTCGACCTGATTACCAGGCGGCTCTGGGAGAGCTATCCTACGAGCGAAGTCTGAGAAAGAGAGAGACGTTTGGGTAGAGGGAAAGGGGTACGTTTTGCGTTGGCTGTGGTGTGTGCAGGAACAGGCGAGGCAGAGAAGAAGAAGGCCGACGAAGAAAACTGAAGGAAGAAGAAGGAGCACCAAGCAGCACTGTAGCAGCGGCGATTTAAGTCGTCTGATTGGAAAATCAGGCGACGCTCTACAGCTGAGGCAGAAAGAAGAAGGAAGAAAAGACAGAGAGAAGAAGAAGACGAGCGACAAAGCTGAAAGAAGAGAAGAAAAAAAAAAGCTATGAAGAACAAAAGAAATAGAAGAAGCAGAAGAAGAAGAGGAACTAAAGAACAGAAGAAAAACAAGAAGAAGAAAGAAGAAGCTGTGCAGCTGAGCAAGGCAAAGGACCGCAAGAAGAAAAGTTCTGCAGCTGAGGCAGAAAGAAGAGAAGATAAAGAGAAGAAGACGAGAAGCTCTGAAGAAGAAATAAGAAGAAGCAGAAGAAGAACTGAAGGCAGAGAAGAAGAAGAAGAAGATAAGCTAAGAAAGAGAAGAGAAGCCACAAGACTCATATTTATTTCTCCCTCTCTCTCTCTTATTTTGTAATAAAAACATTGTACTTCTAGAATACAACTTGCTCCCTGAGTTCGACCTCGGGAACTCTTTTTTTTCTGAGTAACAAATTGTATTAAATTGGTAACCACTTCTCTATACTATACTACGATGAAATAATAAAAAAACTGTAGGGGATTCGTGTGTAGCCATATACTGTAGTAGTTCTTTTCTTTATTGCTGTATTTTGTTACTGCTAGTTATATGCATGGTGAATGTGATTTATTTTACTGCTCTTTTGGTTACTTTCTCGTTGGACAACTGGGTCTTGGGATCAGTCGTGTCGGTCCGATTCTCGTGTCTCGTAGGGATTCGGGAATCATGTCATAAGAAACTATCCAAAAAGCTCGTGATGTAGCTGCTGTGGGGGAACGGGCACGCCTCTAGGCAAGGAGGGCTCGTGCTCGGAAGTGTCAAAGTGTGGTGGGGGTGGTGGAGGACCACCCCCTCCCTCACTTGCTCGTCCGGTGCTGCGACGGTCTCTCTATCCCACCGAGGACTCCCCGTCCATGTCCTCAGGAAGAGGTGCCTGAGGAGGCTGGTGGAGCTCCTCTCGCATTTGATCAGCTGTGCGAGATCCTAGGCCTGAATGCCCGGGAAGAGAGGTTGGTCAACTGGTGCCTCAGGTCCGACACATCCGCCCCTCCGACCTCATCCACGTCCACGACCACAGCCTGTCTTAAGAACTCCCCGACGAGGCATCTCCTGCATGGAGACGTAAGAAATAGAATGAGAGTTGTCAACAATATAGGATTACATTGGGAAAAAGACTCAGAACCGAATATCAAAGTGATACGTTGTGGTGGCTATCCTAGTTATATGCACGTGAGTGGTTATTCTTGGACCAATTGGTTCATTTCTCGGGATGACCTTACTCTGATACGATCTTGTGACGACCCGGTTCCCGAATCCCTACAGGACCCGAGATCGGCTGACCTCGACTAATCCCAAGACCTAGTCGTCCAAAGAGAAATAACCAAAAGCAAGAAAATAAACCACATTCACACATGCAATATATCTAAGCAGAAGGAAAAACGAAATAGTAAAGGAAAGTAGAGTAAACTGTCTCAAAATAGTAAATGTCACCACAACAACAACAGAAAATAAAAAGTAATGAGAATAGTAGTTTTAAAGTCCAGTACTCACAACTACAGTAGAACAAAGAACTGGAAAGAAAACTACTATGGCTGGGCTCGGCTGGGCCTAGCTTCCTCTGCAGCCGGAAACTCGAGCTGCTCAAATCCTGGTCCTGAATAGGGTTACGAAAAGACGGAGTTAGCGAACACTGAGTAGAGTAGTGTTTACATTATCTATGTGCAAGTAAAGTAAAAACAACAAGCAGGTTTTATTCTCATTTCTATTTATCTCATTTATGTATTTCTAGTTCATCTATTTCTTAAAGTATCCAAGTATTTCTTGATCTTACTTGTTCCTCGTGGGAATGATCTTGATTGCAGTCTTTTTCGTAGAGTAGAAGGTACACGTGGTGCTCTCCTAGCCGGGAGAGTCCCCTGCGGTAGTCCTATACCTAGTCAACCACCCCGAGATCACTATCGAGACGTAGCGGTGACTACGGCACGCGTGATAAGCACACAGGTAGCTACCCCGCACTGACACGAGGTCAGTTGTTTCCGCTATCGGGTACGCTCAAAGTACAGCATGGAAAAGTATAGGACCTTGCCCTCTTAGAACAGGGGTTTCGTCCCTCCATAGTCCACATACCCTCGTTCGACTAGCCTGGTTTGCCTAGAGGGCCTAACAAAATCGGTGTAGGGTGGCTAGCTTAACCCTGGGCCCCGTGGGGTGGCTACCTCCCTCCCTACACTAGTAGGACACCTCAGTACCACGTACGCGAGGGCCACCAAAAGGAGTCGGTGTAGAGTAGCCAATCCTAACCCTGGGTCTCAACCCAAGGGCAGCTAGCTCCGTTCTATACTAAAAAGGGACAGTTACTCTCCTTGGTATCGCGTACACAAGGGCCAGCACATTTCCCGTCTACATTTCGGATTCCTTTCATACACAGGAGTTCTACTCCAAATTCCTCGTAGAGTTCATGCTCATATTCATCTCATTTATCCATATTCAGATCTCATATTTCATAACTCGTTCCTCATCCATATACAGGCAACTCGTGTTTTCATAATTTAATTCTCAATCATATACATGCAACTTGTGATTTCACAGTTCACTTTCTCATTCACATACAAGCAACTCGTATTTCAACATGCATCTCATAATTACACTAATACCATTTGCTAGCAATTTATTTTAATTATGCATTCAAATAAACAATGCAGCTCAAAATAGGCTCATACATTTCTACCCTAAGGTTCATTACACATCTTAGAGTTCGATCCGATTATTCCAAACAAGTACATTCTTATTTAAATATTAAAAAATGAATTAAACCACCCTACCGGGAATCACGGGAGGAATGGGGGCCTGCACCGCAGATCTCGTCATCTCCGCAGGCCCCGAACATGCCACAGACTGGTAATCTGTACCAGCGACTAATTTACATCAGATGAGGTCAAACAGTAGATACTCAACACGAACACGTAAAGAAACTCGAGTGGAAAACAACGGTACTCCGTTTGTGGAAATCCGATTCTGTTTGGGCCCTAAACGGGCTAAAAATGCGGTTACTACCCAAAATCAGACGTCTGGGACTAGTACCAGATGTCTTAAAAGACGTCAGATCTCACCTTGCATTTCCTGTAGCTGTTTCAGACGTCCAGACTCCCTTCGCGACCGTCTGGGGGCAGCTCCAGATGTTGGACAAAGCCTCCGGTCGTCTGAAAGTACCTTTGGACGTCTGGCGACATGATCAGAGGTCCAAAAGTACTCGGAAAAGCGCACCGCATGCCTTCCCAAAGCCCTTCACCTGCATACGAAAGACGCAGAACCAAAATCAGCTCGACATCCCTGCGCTACGTCTGCATGGTGGAAAATAGCGCAGGAAGCACGTACCTCGCATGATATTGTGCTTTCAGATGTCCGGCTTCAACTCCGGATGTCCTAGTGCCTCGCCAACTGTTTGGACGATACTCCAGACGTCTGATACTGGAAAACTTCCAGTATTAGAACCTCCTCCGCGACGCTCCTCTCCTCGCAATGCCACCCGTAGCTCACTGCAGCAGCTTCAGCAGCTACAGAGGGCAGGGAAGTTGCCTCCCCAAGCCCCTCCTCCTTGCGCGTGCGCCTGCCGCCAGCCGTGCGAGCTCCGCCAGGCTTCCGAAGGTCCTCCGACCTTCTCCTCCTCTCTCACGCCCTTCCTTCCTTTCTCCCTCTCGTTCTCCCTTGCTTGCCCTCTCTCTCGTCCTTCTTGTTCTCCCTTGCCATGGCCGCAAGAGGGAGACTCTGGAGGTGGTGGTGGTTGGAGAGTGGTGTGAGGGTGGCGAGAAGAGAAGGGGGTTTAAATAGAGTGGGTGTAGGGTTTAGGGGGTGAGGGGCATGGAGGAGGGAGAAGCTCTACGCGCCGCCTGCGAGCAGAGTGTAAAGGAATGTACGAAAATCCCACTTTCAGACGTCCAGGCCTCTGTCCAAACGTCTAGGCAGACGTCTGATCGAAACTTCAGACGTCTTAACCGACTAAAAAGGCAACGGGTCATTTCAATCAGACATTTGGGTAATCGTCTGATCTAGAAGGGTGGAAGATCTAATTAAAGTTGGATCAAGATGGACGTCTAAGGAAGTGTTTTAAGACGTTTGGGAAACTAATCATAAGTCTAATTCTAAAATGGTTTCCTTCCTATTTTACCCAGACCTAAATAGGGTTTTAGATCTTGTTAGTCAGATGACAGGTCGATCATCTGGCACAAGGTCTGGATGTCTGGAAATACAATCTTCTGCGGGAATGGATTTCCCGAGGCTCAAGCAGTTATAATCACTAACAAAAGTGATTTGGGGATAGGTTGAGCCTAATGTCTATTTATCAGACGTTTAGGATACACTACGGACGTCTGAAAGTGAATGTAGATCAGATTAAAGGTTAAGTCTCCAAGATTGGATCAAACAAGCCAACAGTCCTCTAGTTGGATGTCTGGCAAGGTCATAAGATGTCTTCTAAGACGCCTGGATTAAGGAAGGGCTGGACATTTGAAACTGACAGACAAAGAGTGGCTTTCCAGCGTAAGTGTTTTGGATATCTAATCAAACAGTCAACGTCTTAAAGTCTAAGATTAGACGTCTGATTTTCAGATTGGACGTCTGATCAGGTTATCTGATGCCTATTTTGGCTTTCTAAGTTCTATACGAAAAGTCCAAGTATCTTAGGGTTGTGTATGTGTTCCTAGGATTACTGTTTAGTAACTTTAAGAGTCTTTAACAATCATCTAGACAAAATAAAGAGCAAAGAATAAAGGTACAAATATAAAGTACATGAACAGAATAAACTTCTATCCTATTTCTTCATCTCCTTTCTTCAAGCTCTCACTCCAAGTGAAGCTTCTTGTCTTCCATTAAGCTTTTCCATTCCGCCATGGATGTAGGCTTGAGCTCTTCCTCTACACTTGTAACCATTTGTATTTTCCTGAAACTCATAACTTAAATGCAAATGTTAAATAACAAGTATTTTGTTATTATCAAAATTAATAATCATGGTACCCTTGCACCAACATGAATGACTTGTTGATTCATACATGGAAAAATTTGTAAGTAACTTAGAATGATATAGATGTGTGTAGGTTGGTTGAAAAATATTACTAGAAACTGCTGTTAGGATTCGATTGCACGTATATATAGGTAAAGATGGTTGACTTAATGCACCCTCCTAAGGGCATGGATGAGATGGTTCCGACCATGACTATTAGGAAGGCATTTAGGAGCGTCATGCCGCCAGATCATGAAGTTTTCGTCTGTGGTGCTGGAGCAAGCGAGACCATATCCTCCTAGCATGGAAGGAAGGGTTCAATTAACCTCAAGGTTTAAGTATGAATGACTTGAGGAGATGCATCAACTAATAGTAGAGAACAGGTAGATAAAAAGGGAGAGGTTGGCGATGGTATAGTAACAATGCTAGTGGATGCAGGAGCGACGACAGTTCATAAAGCAGCAGCGACAGTGACACAAATGAATGAAGATGTTTCAACCAACGAAGCACTCCAACTAACACTTCACTCCTTGTCGGAACTACGACGATGTTTCTTGCTTAGGGACAAGAGGTGTATGAGCACAGACTTAGTATTATATTTATTTTTTATATCCAGGAATATTCTTTGTATATATAATTTCATTGCATGTTATGTAGGATGAGGCTATTCAACGTATTATGTATTTTGTTTCGATAGTTAAATGGAATGTATAATATATGTATGCATGTTCATGCATGTATAAATTATTATAAATACATGAATACTCGAGTGAATTAAAGCTTTTTCAAAAAAAAATGATGAATTAAAGTCATTATTATCTTTTTCTTCTCCAAACATACCATTACCGACTGTTCTTACTCGCTGGCACACCGTTACAAACCGTCAACACAAAAATTGATGACGACAGTTTATAACCGTCACCTAAAGTTGTGCACCAAATTTATCCACGCTCTAGCGGTGACTTTCGGCGACGGTCCTAAACCACCGTCTTAAACTTTTTCTAACGATTTGTAACCGTGGCCAAAGCGTCCGAAAACGTAGATAGAAGTCGTACTCACCGGAGGGTGGGCGAGGGGACATTTGCCGACGGTTTGGGATGGACCCGTCGTGAAAGGGTCTTCCGCTGCGTCCTATTTGACAATGCCTATTCCCGACAATTTTGCGAACTTTCTCCATAACGAAAATTAAACCTTCTTGTAGTGTAGAGGCATGTGTATCATCATCGTTCATCACCCCCACGCAGAATTTAATTTATTCTATCCTCGTCAATTTCCCTCAATGGTCGATATGGAAAGGCATTATACATGCAAATATATCATGAGCACCCTAAATGGTAAGTACTTAAATAAAGTTTTCAATAAGATATGAGCATATATGAGCGCTAACCCTGAGTCTGTTGGCGGAGAATGCGAAGAAGAGAATGATGTAAATGGACTCGAGGACAAGGCCGGTGCCATTGATGGTCCAGACGAGGGTGTTGTTAGAGGTGACGAGGGGGAGACCGTAAAAAACCCACAGTGCACAGTTCAACAACGTCGCTAGGTATGGTATTGGAGAGAAGTCCTCCACCGCCTTCTTCTTCCAAATCTCTGTGAATGTAGGCCTGCGCCAACCCCAAAATTATGTTAAAATAAAAATAGGAAAATAATATGTACAATATATATTGTCTGAATTATCAATGTGGAAAAATATATGTCGAATGTGTACAAGCAAGATGGGATTGCAACATATATATAACAAACATTTTACAATTACACTTCAGTGGAATATTCTTTATGTACAAAACCATGACTATTTGTTTGACGTCTCTCCATGAACATGATAGGCATTGTTAATCAGTATAATCTCTGATATTGGCCAAGCCATTTTAGCCCCTTTGGAGGGAGCGTCACCCCCGAAAAAAGGAAAAAGTTTATAATCAATTGATCTTGCTCATTGTGATTTAGCTATTGTACAGATAAGATCAACTTAGGGCTAGTTTATTGTAATTGATGTTAATTTATAATTGTGTTTATTTATAGAATAGTGTTAATATCAATTTATATTTAATTGAATTGGTGTTAAGTTATGATACTAAATTTTGTGACGTTTACTTGATAGTGGTGTTAAAAATATGAAATACAAGAGGTGTTAGAGGTGCAAGTGATGCACTCGTGTTAAAGCAGCCAAACTCGAGTTACTAGATAGGGGTTTAAGTGGTCAAGTAAATAGGAATTCGAGGGGTTAACCTGCCCAAGTAAACTTAACCTTAGAGATTGTGCATGGTACGGAAGATCTCTCAAGTCCACATATTCCTTGAGCGAGCAGACTAATATGGACATAAATGTCTTTACATAACAACTAATAATCTGATTCATTTTCGGTTAGATCTTGCTCTAGCCTCTTTAGATGTTACTACTGCTTTTTTCCGACGTATATACTCTTTAATGTAGACTGCAAATTAATTCTTATATTCGTTTTATACTTAAATAAACATGTAGGATATCTTATGCTACTAATTTGTAGTTATTGGAAAATTCAGAAGAAATAAGAAATTAACTTTAGTTCCAATATTAAGATACCTTATCTTTTAAGATTTCAGGAACCTACGTACAACAGAAGACACTCACAGACAAGCAAACCATTTCAAATAACCATGAAACCTGATTCAGTTTGAACAAAATCCTAAATTTTATGGATTGTGCTCGATTAGGTTAGGTCTTAAGATGAGTTTGCGGAAATATGGAAAAGGAACCCTGACCCATTAAACTTTGGATTGAATTGTTGATTCAGCCAAATTTCACCCATTCCCTTTACACCTTTACCTGCACCTGTTGCCTATCTGTAAATGTCTCCATTCTGTCAGTTACTGTAAATCAACTTAGACATCCCAAGAGAATAGGCTTCCATAAAGAGTTAGAAAAGATGGATTTTAGACTTAGAAAATAGCTCACTGATCTTTCATTAATGACAAATGGGGTCAGCAAGAACCCCAAACTCAATCCAGACAGAAGCTAGCATAGGAGCATAAAAATTTAAAAGGGTATTTTTTAAAAATAATTTCGCATCCTATAAAGATTCTCATCTCATAATAAATCTTATGCAGTGACCAAGACAGGAAAAGAGATTCAGCCACTTACAAAGGTGAGAGGAAGAGGAAGAAGGAGATGACATTCCCTGCAAGAGAAAATCAATGAAGAGTATATAAAAAAAAAACAAAAAATCAGAAGACCCACAAATCCATATATCATCACAAAGAACACCTCACAAAAACCATATCTAAATAACTTGCTTAAAGGTAATTAAGCAAAGCTAGCAAGAAGCAAAAGGGAAGAAAGAGCATATATAGTTGTTTAACGGATTAAACATTGCGCTGATCTTCTATTTAGACGTGTACGATGCTCACCAATCATGCCGACGACCTTGCGGATGAGGAGTGGATTCACCATCTTCCTATCAACGCCAAAGAACGGTAAGCTCGCGCAGATATCACAATAAGAAGATGCAGATGGAACCAAGCACAGAAGAGGGACTCCTTATGTAGGCAGGAAAATTTGTGTCAGCATTTGGTGTAATTAAGTAGTGCATGTTGAAGGAAATAGGAAGACAATAAATCGCAGATGGTGCCATCTCCTAACATTTATATCTCATCATCAATCCGTTTCCAACAAATTCCTCGTTGGTCATCAACTCCCAGAGAAGGTCAATAAAGCAAATGCGTTGGAGTTATGACTGCCTGCGTGCACTGAATCATTTGGGAAACATGCAGGAATTGGAATGGGAAGAATTGGGAAGGTGATTTAAGAATTGGAAAACATTGACGTAGGAATGTGGACGTCTGTGTATTAATTGGGTATAATTGGGTATGTTATTGGTGGTTGGCCTCATGCATTAGGCATGAATCGGTGCAAATTATAGAACAGTGCCCACATGCGGTGTCTGTGGAGGGCTCAAATTGAAACAACCAAACGTCAGAGGGGAGTACAGAGGACCCTTCCATGGGCTCGTCCTATTTTGAGGTTGGGTCCCAGTGATGGTAAAAGTTT
The DNA here is from genome assembly GCA_037157565.1 of Thalassia testudinum. Classification (NCBI taxonomy): domain Eukaryota; kingdom Viridiplantae; phylum Streptophyta; class Magnoliopsida; order Alismatales; family Hydrocharitaceae; genus Thalassia; species Thalassia testudinum. Next base: position 46,155,612 of record JAZHRO010000030.1, read on the forward strand.
GCTTTGATAAGACGCTCTCCATTTGAAAAATTAACTTAAAATAACTTTATTCGATATCTACATGAAAAATGAATTAACAAAAATTATTTTAATTTTATGAAATAAAAAATAATTTTATAATAGAATGGATGCAAATATATAGATAAGTTTGGATAGAGAAATATATATAGTTAGTACCGAAAATATAAGTATTTGGTATAATTTAAAAAAAATATAAGCTATTATATAACAATCTCAAAATATATGGCATATTTTTCGAGGGCCCATTGTGTAGATTATCATACGTACTTAGAGGGTTACCCATGCAAACCTCCGATTTATGTTCTTCACCGGAGGAGAAGGATGGGAGAGAGGGAGAAATAGGGTTATGGGAGGACAAGTGTCGGATAATGGGTGTGGGGGGTTAACCCAGCCTGCCGACACGTGGACAAAGGTCGAATGAGATGATTAATATTCTGACGATTTACCACTTCAAGTCTTCCATTAGATCCCTTCAGGTTACTTGACTCCGTGGATTAGGGAATTAACGTTAACAAATGTAGAATTAATATTAATTTTTATTTTTATTTACTTGTAGGATAATGTTGATATCAATTTTTATTTACTTAAAATGAGATTAAGTTAGAGTATTAATTTTTACGGTATTTAATTAAATTGGTGTTAATTTCAATTTTTGTAAAGTAAAATTTAAATGTGGGGGAATATAAATTTAACATCTATTTTATTAACATCCCTTAAAATTGATGTTAGCAAAATAGGTGTTAACTTCTTAAAATAGATATTAAAATTACGAGGGTTAACCTTGCAAATAAACTATTTCATCATATTGGTCTATAACCCAAACAACGTAATTTATAGGGAGTAGATTGATGTGATTCAAAAAGTAGATATGGTCATGCATGAAATAGGCACATGATTGCTCATATTGTCTCATCTGCCTGCAATGCATTTGACTATGATACCCAGCTTCGAACACATGAACATGATCCATAATTTATGCTAAAGCAAATGAATGGACGATCAAAGTAATTGATAGATGACAAGCTTCCAAACAAAATTTTTTTGCTTAGATGGCAATGGGGGTGGTGGGTGGAGGAGAAATGGACACGCGAAAGGTGTTGAATAACACCTTCATTATTTAGATTATACTAGTGGGTAAACCTGTACTCCCTGTAGGAATAATATTATTACTAATGGAATACACCGAGGGAGAAAAGAGTATGAATTATTGGGAGTACTATACCTATAAGAAAGATATTTATGTACTTAAAATTTTGAAATGAAAAAAGAGATATTTTGTATTTTTTATTTTCACATTCATTTTAAGTAAGTGGGAAGGATTTTCGGGAGTAGTTGGATAGATAAAATTTAATGGGAGAATGGCACCTGTGCCGTCAGATGTTTTTAATTGTTTATTTTTTACTTGAATGAAGTTAAGAATATTAATAAAGAAAAGAAGATAATTATTTAATTAATTTTTAAATGTGAATGTTGAAATAAGAAAATTATAATTTACTTACTTATTTATTGATTTAGATGTTACGTAAAAATCAAATAATAAAATATAGAGGCCCACGATTACGTACCATATCGCGTGCCACAGATATCGCATGGTTTCTTTTTTTAAGCATGCAATACCTAATAAATGATTTATATTCTTTCATTTTTTTTCGTGACTTCCACGTTTATCGTCCAATGGTAAGGTACCTTCGTCAACGCATGCGTAGGAGGATACAATAGAACAAATCACGAATAATGCCAACTACTTCCCCACTTCAACTTTCCAGCACATTAATTTCACGTTCTTTTCTAATGACCGCTTCGATTAAACTTTTGGATGCGGTCCAAATACAATAGCCACACGTATTATTTACATGAATAAGATTTTCTAATTTAATGATTAAACTTTTCAATGTGTTGGTCACGTACATATTTTAGAAAAATGCGTATGTAAAATCTGCTTTACTCTATTTCTTCTTCCCGGCTGTAACCGCCGTCACAAACACACCAATCGCATTCACTACAACTCCTGAAAGCTTATGAATCGTTGTGACAAACACACACACACGAAAAAACCCCTACCCCCGTGCGACTACCCCCACCTCTGCTCTCTCGAGGAAAAACCCCTGTTGCCTCCTCGGGCCCGGATCGGCCATCCGGCCGATCGGGGCCCCTCGTCCAACTTCCGACCCTTTCTCTCCTCCTCTAGGTCTTGCTTCATCGACGGCGGAGCTGCTCGCCGACATGCGTGGCCGCTTGAAGCTCGTCGTCGTCGCTAGGGCTCGCCGTGCTTCCCTCATGTCCGCGGCTCGCCGATCGTGCATGGTCACTGCTCGCTTGCCGCTCGTGGTCGTCCGTGGTGGTCGGGATCGGGGCGGATGCTCGCGGATCGGAGATTTTTTCTCGTTTCTACGAACGTGAAATCGATCTCCTTCGAAAGATCGTTCGGTTCCTGATCTTAGGTCGCTTTCTTCTTTTTATCCTTTGTTTCTTAATCTTATTTTTGTACGTCTGAGCGTCTCCTTATTTCTACGGGTATTTTTCTTTCCCCTTTTGAGGTTTAATTTTCTCCATCTTACCTTTGCTTCTCCTGTATTAGGTATTTCCCTTTTAATAAAAGTTTTATTTTCATAGAAAAAAAAAAGGGAAAACACACACACACACACGTACCAAGCTTTTAGAAGTCAGATAGGAGGTGTTGCTGCCAATATGATATTCTACATCATTTTTTTATTACAAAGGTGAGAATGAAGAATTATTTAATAATGGCTAAAGTACTATCTGTAAGAGATTTAAATCTGTGTACGTAAAACTTATGATGGTAGAAAGAGATCGGTAATGTGTTGTAATGATATATCGTCAAATTGATGGTGGTCAAGAAAGGGTAGCCCTAGTTGAGCAAGGCGGAGGAAGAATGGCTGTTCTCCATGCCTACATCAATGCTATGAACCTAGAGAAGCTCTAATTAGGTTTGTGAATCCTATATATGTAACACTTTATGGTCAATTTAGACCTTGTAGAAGTATTATTAGCTGACGGTACATAATAAATGATGGGATCTTTAACTAACGATTGAGATTTTTAGATGTGATTAAACCTAAGTAGAGGCTTTTATGAGTTTGAGATGTATGCTATATATTATGTTTGGTAATAATCATGCATAGCATGCATTTCCCTTTCTTAGTCAATCATATACTGTGAATACCTTGTGGGAAAGTTTATAGCTAGCTAGACTACTTGTTTTGCTAGCTATTAAGGTGAGTGCTAGCGCAAACAAGAATAGGTTCTATAGGTTCATTAATGAGATAATGCTTAAATCGATTACCTAGGGTTCATGACACTTGCAATACATTGTAAATTTCCGATGAGATATTGAATGTGACGAGGAAACTATGGGCTGTAATTAGGGCTATGAAGGCATGTTTGATATAGCTAGTTTCTTAAGTATCAAACTTAAGTGCTAGATAGATCTAGGATAATTGACCTGTCAAGGGACTTAGTTGCTTTGTTGAGACCTTTATTTTCATGAAACAAAATTACGTTTTATTAAGAATTATTTTCTTAAGATCACGTTCGCATAAAGCAGTTCAATTATCCTTCGCGTGGATCAAAGTGAAGATTATCAAAGAGTCAATGTATCTTTTAATTTAAGTGTTTGAGTCTAGAAATTATGTAAGGAGCTTCAAAAATGTTTTCACGATTTTTTAAATCGCAAAATCAACATTTAAGCGGATTTAATCGATCAAAATAAGAAGATTGATTAACCAAATTAGTCTAATGGTTAAATTCGATTTTCTCACAATTAGATCAACTAATTAAATATTTGATTGATCATCAATTGATCGGTCAATTAGATAAATTGATCGATCAATCATTAAATTGATTGATCCATCATTAAATTTGACCTATCAAATTGATTCGAAAGAGATTCTCCTACTTTCCAAAAATGCTCCGTTTTCAACTATAAATAGGGCTTCACGTCTCTCATTTCAAAACACACCTTAAAAACATTTCAAAGAGAAAAAACACTTTCACTCCAATTCTTTCTTGTGCTTTTGTACTCATTCTACACACTTCAAAAGCATGTCAGTCTACGCTTCTGAAAAGAGAACTCAGTTTGCATATTTTAATTTCGTGAGGTTCCATTGGATCAATTCTGTATTTCATTTATTTCTTCCATTTCAATTGTTGGAATCCTTTGTGTTGGAATTCCCAACGTTGTTTGCAACTTTTCTTTATTGGTAAAAGAGAAGTGGTTTGTAAGAGGTTGTGTCACCCTTGTTTAAGTGGTATGTTAGTGGATTGACTAGTGTGTCTAGTTGAAAAAATCCTAAGTTAGGAGGTTTAAGTAGTGATTTTTACCCATAAGAATTTCCATTATAAATCATTGTGTATATTGTGAGATTGATTTATTGTATCATATTTTTTTTATTACAATCAATATCACGCTTGATTTTATGTTTGTAGCAAGTAAGATCCGTGCAGGTTGTATGCCCAACTTCAAGCCTATGGTGTAAATAATGAGGTGTGTTGCGTATGCATCTGAGCAGTAAACCTAGGGGACCTATTCTAGTCTAAGTTGTTTATGAAACTCTTAATTCTTACTGTCATGCCCTGATAATCCTCTCGACGGATTGGGAGCGGATCACCGAATGTGCACGCACCAAGGTCCCAGCTACCAAGCGGCTCGGGTTCTAAACCATAGTTTCAGCAATTAGGTACATATTAAGAAAATCAAATTTTTAAATAAATTATAGGGTCGAAACCTACTAAAAATCTGGTAGAGTTTCTCTTGTTTATAGAATATTTTTCCAAAATCGGTACCTACAACCCGTACCTATACATGTATACCACAACTTATATGGGTGGGTACACCCCACCACCAAAATACAAAAGTAAAGTGATAAAACTTAAGGGGGCACACCCTACATCCAAAAGTGGTAAAAAGACACACAAATGACAAGAAAACAATGATGCAAGACTGCTAACACGCTACCACAAGTATTCACAATTTATCACAATCTCCTATACAATCCAGTGCTAATTACATAACATGTACAGCAATCTAGAGTTTATATTTATAACCTTTAAGTAATAAAAAATACCTTATTACAATCTAAATAGAATCTCAACTACGCTCTTTACATCAAACTCCAACCGTTTACCCCTAAATAAGACAGTAACTGTCCATCAACTTTTTGCCCAAGTCTTCCTGGAATTGAACCCGATGTGACGTGCCACTTGCATTACGGCAATGGTACTTGAAATGTGTCACAAAGTAGGAATGAGCCAAACGACTTAATAGAGATAAGACCACATCTAATACTAAAGCAGGAAAAGGTAGTGTACGGGCTTATGTACCAAGGCCTACTACCCAACTATTTTCCCCATTTACTTATGCAACAAGCCAACCACAAGCCTTTACCAAATTCTCATAGTTAACCCATGTTTTGTTTACACCGCAAGTTGGCTACAACCATTTTTTTCTCATTTACAGGGATTTATTCACATGGTTACTAAATTTTATTCTCACATGATTTATTCTCTCGCTTGCCTTAGAAGTTAGATGTTGGGGATCATCCCTCTCTACTAGAGGTGACTGAGATGTAGCCCTTCCCTCAGATCCTAGCCTGATAGTCTCTCCCTAGCAAGGGGAGAGGCTAGTAAAGGCTAGCAAAACTGATAACCCTTGCAAAAGGTGTACTCATTCTCGATATATCAAGAACGTTATTAACCTTAGTCAAAAGAGTCGGGCCTCTTGGGAGCTATCCAAGTCAAACCCTCGGGATTATAAAGAGTAGCTCAGCTCATATCTATCGAGGTAGGGTCAAGATTATTCGTATTTAGTTGTGATAGGGCAGGTTGGATATTTAACGGGCCACACCAGTGCCTCCCACTAGGAGCACATACTTAGGGTGTGCCCTCTCAGTCGGCCATGTGACTGATGCTACAACTCTTACCCATCTTAGGCAGGGTTGGCCAGATGCTTAACGGGCTGCACCATTGCTCCTTCGTGGAATACAATCCTCTGAGGGTGCCCTCTTAGCCCACCGTCGGTACTAAGGCCATGGCCAAGTCCTGCATCCCACGCATTCAACTTATCGAGTCCTTCTCGAGTACTCATCGGCACCCTTACTCGACGACAGCCACTAGGCATGTCATCGTGACTAGGAACCTTCCAAGTTTCCAAGGTCTGCTATGGGTAGCCATCAGCTACCTCCACTCTTCGTGTCTCTAGCTGATGGCAGTGAACCTTCAACTCACCAAGTCAAGGTGTTATTTCTTACAATTCCACATATTAAGACTTATTCACCATCTTTACTTGATTCCTTGTCCGTTATTAGGATCCCAAATCCTATGGACCTATTAGATCTCTTAAGGTTTCCCTTGAAACCCATCGGATCCAAGAATTTGTTCTTTTTATTAAACCCTATGCAGGGTCAATGATGTAAAATGTTTAAATCGACTTCATTACTTATCCAATTTATACTGGCTTCTAACCTTATTTTATAGTGCCTACAAGCTCTTTCTAATCATTTATTTCAGAGGTTTTGGCCTTACAAGGCTTTCCTTTCGATATTTAAAATGTGGATAAAAGAAAACATTTAACTTTTTCCCTCTGGAAAGGGCTTAATAGGGATGCAATTGAGTTGATTCTGTGGACTAACCTAGTGGCCACCAATTGATTCCAAATACCGTTACTAACTCTCATGATCGATACTAGGCATCCCCAGATATTCATTGCAAACTATTTGGACTTGGGAAAATGGCCAGTACCAGTTACTTAGAAATGGTACTGGACACTCCCAACCCCTTGACTTTCAAGCCATTATGTCCTGGAATAACCACCCAGTACTGGCACTAACATTTATTTCCGGTACTGGGTGTTTCCAGCACCCAGATGTTTATGATAACAGGGTTACACACACACACCATGCATGAAACCCCTACCTTGACCCTAAGGATCTGGATTCAGTTTTTCTACACATCATATGGTATAAAAATGGCATTCTAACCATAAAAATCCCAATAGTGAAACAAGTACGACACTGCTCTAGTATGTTCCACAAGTTATTCTCGGATGTTCACAACCCCTCAGAACCATTTAATATCTAAACTAAGGACATTTTATTGCCATATCACCCCAATGGATCTATTAACTTCAGACCTGACATAAGTCACCACCAAGATATATCTATGGGTTATCATGGACAAAGAAAACTCTATTCCAACTTAGAGTTCAACATACTATTGCAAAAACAAATCACCTACATGCAGCCACATACAACATGATATAAACACAGGCATCCGCCCCATGAGCTCCAACAACTATCCCTACACGCCCTAGCCTTAACAGGCTTAAAATCCTTCACATTCACCATTCTTAAGAGACTTGAAACAGAACGTGTTAAGTTTGAAATTCAAACCTATGGTACCACAATTTCTAAATTTATTAGGCATTCAAGAGATGGAATTAAGAAAAGGAGAAACCAGAAATCCTGACCTTGCCTTGAGTTTGACATCCTTTCAAAAGATAGTGGTTCCCAATCGCTCACATCAACAACAAACAATAACCCATTAGTGTTATACCATAATCAAATTAGTCCTTAAAGCATTACAAGGCCCCAAATCCCCAAGGTTAGGACAACCTAGGTTTGGGATTGCAAGAGAAGGAACTACTCACAAAGTGCAAGGCCCTGCCGAGGCCCATCTTCCTTCGCTGGGCCCCTAGTTCAGCAACAACAACAGCAACAATTGCTCCCACGAACAGCAACAGCATCAGTAGCACAGCTACAGCTCTTGTGCACACATGAGGGTGGCAGTAGCAGCGACGATCAAGTGCTGCAGCAACGTTAGTTGCAGTTGGTCGGCTAGCAGATAGGAGAGATGTGGTTGGCGAGGATGAAGAGGAGGGAGGGCTGTCGTGGGGAAGAAGGTGCCGATGGAGGAGTGATATGCAAATTCTCAACGTAATTAATTAAGTTTATTAGTCTTAATTAATTGCACTAAAAATGATGCTTAAGTTACCTTGCTTAATTAATTTGTCTTTATTAATTATAGTATAGGATGTAAGATAACTTAACAATTAGAAAATTATACTTTTAACTGGTTGAATCGAAGTCATATACTGGGGGCTTAATTAGCTTAATTATTCACCATTTATTCTAAGTTAACTTTTATTATTAACTACTTAAGTTAATTACTACTCCACATAACTTATTTACTTACTATATTACTATTATTACTTAATTAATATAGCTTAGATTACTCTACAATAGATTATTATGCTAATATATACCTAGTTAGTCTAACTACTTAATTAAAAACTTAATCAACTAATAATTACCTAATATGTTAATCACTTAAATAATTGCATCAAAATAGACATTAATAACATAATAATCATTCCATATATAAAAAGAAATGATATTACATTGAGTTAAAAAAAATTACAACAAAAATAATGTTGTTTACAACTAAAGCATTTACCACATTTAACACTAACCTCAAATGCCTTTTCTTCTCAGCCTTCATGATACCTTAAGTGCTCTCAACACTTGGCCAATTTAGAGCTCTTTCTCTTCAACACTTAATAAAAATTAAGTATTGGTGAGCCTAGTCTTTTCGCGAAATCTACGGCCCAATGGATAGGATCGACCACTACTAGAGTCAAACCCATAGTTGATTTTTAGGTATATTTTTATATAATTTTGGGCCCATTCAGGCTCACAATATAGCTCACGGGTTCCTACCCCATACACATGCCCACAAGGGCACACATATGCACGCACGCACACATACTCTCATTAGCTTGCGTCCTATGCTGACGACCGAGAGGGTCTTAGTCGCAATTCATTTTAAAGGCTTGCGGCGCTCCACGCTTTCACGATGTGGAGCTATGCTATCTCCTCTTTCCTCTGCGCAATGCCGTGCTCCAGGTTTGACTTCATGATCTGATTTCTCTCAGCACAGGACTCCAAATCAGGCGAGTAAAGGCTTGATCGAAAGCTTAATGTGTCTAGTTTCGATTGATGTTCTCACTACAACATACAAGCCTTTCGCCATCGGTTTTCAAATCTCAAATAATTGACGGCAATCAGCGACGCCGTTAATACCGTCGATGTTTTGCTTTGTCGTCGGTTATAGGGCTAACCCGACGTCAAAATAATGTTTGACCATCGAATGGATTGGAGATTTCAACGTCGTTTCACAACCGACGCCACTTGTTTTTGCTGTCGGTTATCAAAATAACCGACGGTATATGTAAGTCACTTTTTCCCACCTTTACGCACCATTTTTTATTTTTGCCATTGTTTAAGTAACTTTACTGTCGCTTCTACAAGTGATGGCAAAAATTTTTACCATTACTTATTCAAATAAGCGACGACAGATATGTGAAGGTAAAAATAATTTAGTTGTTGCTTATTCCTCCAACCGACGACATAAAATGGGAATAGTGATTTTATCGAACCTTCTATGCCATCAGTTATTATACAAACGACGGTAAAAATATTTATATCATCACACATATGCCGTCGCTTATTTGAATAAGCGATGGCAAATGTATGGGTTTTTTTCTATTACCAAATGATGGAAATTACCTACTAACCTAATTAAAAGTTTTGTTTTTATAGTAAAACAAGTAATGAAATGAACAGAAATTTGTATTTCATAAATATAAAATCTAGTACATTAAAAGCTTGAAAATGAAATATTTATATAAAAAAGGTTACATGAAAAACATAATAAAAGAAAATGGATATAAATCAAGATACAGCTGCCCCAATGCCACCAGCTCCACTTGCACCTCCGATGGAGTCACCGTCGTTTCGTTTGTAGATGCTGGGATCTGCGGAAGACGGATGCTCTGATTGACCCTTGTTCTGAATAAGGGCTATAAGCATCTAAAACTTATCATCTATGGCATTCATTTTATTCTTCATCTCTACCCCTCTCTTCTCCCTACCCTCCTCTCGTTTCTGTAGTGTGTTGACTTTAGATGCAGTCGATCGGCAACACTAGATGAGACGATACCTTTCCTCCCATACCAGGTGGATAACAAGTATGCCATCCCCACACTATAAACGAAACCACCGTGGTCCGATGGCATCACTTTCCTAAATGCCTCCTCTGCATCGAAAGGCTGCTGGACGCTATCGGAGGTCTCGTTAGCGAGGGATGCACTAATTGTACCATTTCATCCTAAATGTAATAAAAAATATTATTTTAATATATTTATACAAAGTTATAAATTTTTTGAGTTTAGAAAACTTACGTGTTTCTCCTGATATGACTCATGAATCTATTTACGAGCACCCTCAGCTGCTGGCTTACTGTGGGTGGTCTCGTAGATTTGCATCCTAGTCATTTCCATCATATCATGTGCAGCGGAATGAAAATATAAAACTGATACAATTAGGTAAAAATAACTTAAAAATTAAGTAATATTTAATTGAAAAGTAATTTCAATACTTACATAATGGCTCTTGAATGTCTCGATATTCCTTCAACCCAAACAATGGATCTGTGGTGGAACTATAGCCCTATTGGTCTTTTTTTTTTGCTTGCTCCTGTAGACATACATAATAATATTTTTTATTAATTTAGGATTATGAAATTAATAGAATAATTTGTAATCGTTTACTAACCTCCGTCTTTGGATTCAACCAATGCTCGCATGCCTTCTTCCAGTCGTCAAGCATGACATCAGGAGGAGCATCACCCATTGTCTCCTGAGGTGAACTCCTATTCGAGAACCACTAAATACCAAATATAAATTTTTAGAAATAATATAAGAAATTATGTTTATAATAAAATGTAAATATTTAAAAATTCTTACATTTCTCTTGATCTTTGTCCTCCAATCCCTGTGGATTTTGGTGGCATGCTTAAGGATATATCGGGAGGTATTGGGGTTGTCACCCTAATCGTAATTTTGCTACATTAATTTTAACAAAATATATGTCAATGTTACTTTAAAATAATTTTAAGATAAATTTATAAAAGAAATAACTTTTGTAAATGAAATTACCTCTAAGTGACGGATGAACTACCTCTTCAGCTCTACGGGCACTGTTGAACGTGATGAATCGCTATGCTAACGTGTTTGGTTTTGGAGAACCTGTCGTTGTAGTTTGAAAGCGAAGAATTCGTGTTCAACAAATAAAATTTATACTGAAATGAAAATTCCGAGTCGAACATAGGGAGGCAGACGTTTGATTTAAAAACTATACGTTTCTTTTTATTTGTCACAAAGTAATTCAATTTAAAACTATCTAATTATTTACAATAAATAGAAGAGAGAGAGGGGGTAAGAGAGAGAGAATATTACACATAGAAATCAAAATGAGATATAAAATAAACAAAAAATTTATCATTAAGAAGATTATTCATTACAATTAGAAAGCATAAAATAATTGCATTAGAAAGCGATAAATTTACTCTAGAAAGCATTAAAAGAATGGAGGGAGAAATGTCCTCCTCGACGATCGCTTGGAGGACGAGCAGAACTACTCTAGAAAGTAGTAAATCTATGCTAGAAAGCAGTAAAAAGAATAGGGAGAGAGAAATCCTCCTCGACGGTCGCTTGGAGGACGAGCCGGACGGGATGACGCTTGGACGAAGGAGGGCGAAGCAGGACGAAGGAGGACGAAGCAGTAGAACGGGAACGGAGCAGCACGCCGTCGTCGTCGCGGGATCCACTTCCGAAAGGGGACGAAGATTTGGATTTTATCTCGCGAAAAGCATCCCGGGTGTGGGACAAGCTTCTCTTGAGCTTTGGAGAGGTAGAGAAGAGAAGGAAAGGATGAGAATTTCGTATGGAGGGGGTTTCCTTTTATAGTTGTAAGGAGTGAGGGCAAAATGGTAATTACAACTTTAAAATAATAAATGAGGGGTCTTTAGTGATGGATAAATCCGTCACTAAAGCCCATCGTGGGCGTAGCCCCCGCGCCCACGCGCGCTTCCTCAACTGCCTGCTTCTTCAACGCCTACGCCCACGTACTTCAGATCTCAGTCGTCCGATCACGAGATCGGACGGCTTAAGACGCGTGATCGCCCGCTGCTGCGCCTGCCTGGCGAGTACGATCGCGCGTCCATGCCGCGCGTGATCTTGATTGAGCGCAGACGGCCGTCCGATCAAGATCCAACGCCCGCCCACGCCTTCCTCCCCTTCGCTGTAGCTCGAACCCGTGCCCGCAGCTTGCGTAAGCTCGCTCGACCGCTGCGCTACAAGGCGTGGATGGTCGAGCGGGCGCTTTTAGGCGCAGCTGACCACAGTCATTGGATCGAGATCCAACGGCGGAGAGGGAGTGGGTGCCTTTAGAGATTGCATGCGGCCGTTTGGCCAGCCGAGATGGCACCACGTGGCGCCATCTTGGCCGTCCATCTTCTGGAAGTTGTAGATGGTGCCACGGATGTTGGATTGACTTGATTTTTGCGTCGTTGGGATGCAATCGTCGATCCAAATTCATCCGTGCGGTCGGATTTGTCATTTGAAGAGCGGATTTACTCCATCCTGACCCTTGATCTTCTAGAGTTCCCCGGTCACTATCTGATGCTACGGATGCCTGATTAGGGCGATCTTGGAGTCGTTGAACTCCAATCATCGCCCTGATCACATCCATACGGTTGGATCTTTGATCCGAGGCCCCGATAAAATGTTTGCCCTGTCCAAGCACATAAAGGAGACAATTAACGTCCATTTTATTCAAACTACTCTAAATGCAAGATGATGCATGTTATGCAATATTTATACCATGAAATGCAATCCTATTCTTAAGAACATGCATAAATAACATCTTAAGTAGTGTAAATGTGTTTACATCAGGCACCTTCTTCCAGTTGAAGTAAGAAATTGGCACAATGGTCTTAACAATTGTGCCCACTCGACTGATAAGGTTTGGGTAATTCTCCACCTCCCCTATGAATCTGAGCCTAATCGTTAATCTGACGCCTTCGAGGATATGTTGGAGGTGTAGATTTCTTATCTTCCCCATCCTCTTCTCAGTCTACCTGCGTAAACATTAATTATATTCATTATATATTTTTGAAGGTATATAATTTACTTCTTAAAGGTATATGATTTCTTACCCAAACTTGAGCTCGCTGGTGAGTTGTCGAGATGAACTGGGGACGTACTCCCCACCATCTCATCCTCCACCTCCTCGCCCTCCTCTCCTGCCTCCTCCCCTTCCTCCTCCCCCTCAACCTTCTCTAATCCTCCATAATCTGGATCATCCTCTACTCGGTCTAGGAAGGTATGAGCAATCTCCTTCCCCTTTCCCTTCCCCCTCGCATGTAGTAAACGTGCCATCTCCCTGGGTCGTACGTAACTTGACTGGGGGGTTGCTGAACCTGCTGTGGCGGGGGGGTGGTTGAGCCTGAGGAGACGAATCGGGCTACGTAGAGGGTTGTGTCTCAGGAGAACCCTTTTTTCTGGATTTTTTCTTAAACAACTTCATCTGTAACAAGTATAAAATGCAATAATTAATACAGTTGTAAATCATTAATATATAAATGTGTGAGTTATGACTTTTCGAGCCAGATATGTTTTTCTGTGCTTCATTTACACAACGGGAAAGCTGCGAGGAAAATTTATCTGGCACCCGAATTTCCTTTAAGAAGGAGAGAAGTCTACTCTTTTGGTCCTGATTCAAGCTGTAAATAGTAGGTGGAAAGTAGCCATCATCCTCATGAATATGTAACTCCGGACGTATCTTCAAACTCTTCATGCCTTTTCTTGTTTTCACCATGTCCTTTGGATCATCGGTCAAATTTAATACGTCTAAGATGTTATCATTTGTTTAAAGGGTTAAGGTGTTGATTAAGGTTCAAAAATGGTTCAGAAGCTTAGATGAAGTTTCTAAATGGACTTTGAATTAATTTGATTAGAGATTGCAACTGGTTTTGATTAATCATACACATAAAATGGATTTTTTGGGCTTAGTTTTTTGTAGATTAACATCTCAAATGCTTGTAGGTGTCCATTTACTTCAAATTTGAAAAATCGTGACTTACGGAATCGAGCTTTAAGGACCTAGTCCAAGAAAAATGGAAGAAAGCACTACCTGGACTGACAACTATGAGGGAAACTTCCACCACCGCCCCTTCACCCCCATCCCCCCTCGAACCTCCCTCCTCCGCCCACCCCCTCACCAAAGCCATGACAGGGACACCTCTACCCTCCGACCCCTCCCCCATGCCCCCAATAGCGACGACTCCTCCCACCAGCACCACCCCTCCTCCGACCCGACTGCCTCCTCGCCATCCGCATCACCGTCGTTGTCTCCCTCTTAGAGTGCGTCCTTTCTCCACCATCGACTCTATCGCTCTCCTCTGCAAGCTTGAGGGTGACCACTCCTCCACCACGCCCTATAAGAGGACTTTGGCTGGTAGATTGTAGCACTTGAGAGCGTAGCTGATAAAGTATAACGACTTGCAATAGAGAAGGGAAGCAACTAAAGAGGAGACTCTCACGGGCATCTCTCCTTGACATAAGATCCTCGACATCATAGCGCTAACATGTTCACGTCTCTCCCTCGTTGTCATTCACTCCCTCGTTGATGTCTCTCCCTCTCTAAGTCGCCCTCCTCCTTCAACATCTCCACCAAGCTCCAATTCCTCTCCCTCCCTTTCCCCCTTCCCTTCCCCTCTCTACACGACGACAACATCCGCCTCAATGCCTTCCACCCCACCGTCCACCTCAACAACAACTCGCAAGACGGCAATAGCGGAAGATATCCCCTTCGCGACAATAAGGATGGTGGTGCAAGGGGTGCATAGCATAGTTGAAATCGAAGGTTGTGCACATAACCTAACCAAAGTCCAACTTAACCCTAAATCCTCAACCAACCAATACATTTAACATTAAAGAATTTTAAAAATTTTGACAGAGTTTTCCCTTAAATTTTAAGTTTTTTCATAAACCCACATATCAAAATAACAGACATAATAAAAGTTGGCACATCCTACAATAACAGTGCATCACACAAAAACATAAAGTGCATAAAAGTGGGCACACCCCACCATACATTCAAACAAACGACATTATGTGAGCACACCCCACCATACATTTACACAAATGACATTATGTAGGCACACCCCACACCTAATATAGTCCTAAAATATCATAAAAATAAATTTAAAGAAATGAAATTATATCTCAGATTATTATAGCCTCTGAGCGTGACCAAGCATGACCGTCACTAATAATTTGTAAATTCAATAACACATAATAAATTAAATAATAAATTATTATGTTATTAATAACTTAGCATATTAATTTGATATAAGGAAAGTAAGATGAGAAGGGGATGAAGAGGAGGGTGGCAGTAAGAAGGAGAGGAGGATAGGGGAAGGCACAATAGCAAGAGGAGGAGGAGTGAAATGACCCTTCCAAGGACAGTTTAGAATTTTCCGGGAAGTTAGCGGTGCGAACGAAATATTTTTGACCCTTTGAGTTGAGTGTGAGGGCATTACGAGAAGAAGAGAGGATGGCGGGGAAATGTTCACAATTTTTCCCTCTCTCTCCTCTCCCTCACCACACTCACGCGCGCACACACACACACACATACACTTCCCCCTCATCTTCAAACCCTAATCCCACTCCTATTTAACCCACCACCGTCTCCATCTCCACCCCACCATCTCCACCTCCATCTCCTTGCTGTCGGCGAGCCACCACTCCCCCTTCTCGTCGATTTGCCGCCACAAGAGAAAGGAGAAGGGTGGAGTGAGGGGGATAGGGAGAGAGGGAGAGCGAGGGCGTGGGAGAGAGGAGGAAGCTCGGGGAGCTTGAGTGCACGGTCGGAGGAGCACGAGTAAGAGAGCTTGCGCGCATGGGGCACCCTTGCTGCGGGTGCAGCAGCGAGCGCCGGTGTTGCAAGGGGAGGAGCCGCCGGAGTTGCGGGAGCTCGGAAATGCTCGTATGGGAGGAGGCAAGTACGCACGCAAGGAGGGGCTCATAGAGAAGAGCCTCCCGACCCCTTGCAACTGCTGAAGTTGCTACTACCGTGCTGCGGGTTGAGGCAGCAAAGGAGCAGGACCGAGCGAGGAGGTTCCGCATACTGGATTTTTCCAGTATCAAATGTCTGGAGTGTCTGCTAGACATTTGGGGCGGCAGCGGACATCCACAGCTGAAGCTGGATGTCTGAAAACTCACGGAGTGCCGAGGTAAGCGTCCTGAACACGCATGCATGTGCGTACGTTACGTTTGTAACGTTGCACTATCGAGGTTTTTAACCTGCGAGCATGTACGTAGGTACAAGCCTTGGAAAGGTGCATAAGCGCGCTCTTCGAGGTGCTTTAGGACTTCTGGAGACGGTGCTAGACGTCTGACTGCACTCCTAGACGATCGAAGGGAGTGTCAGACATTTGGGATCACCCTCAAACGGTTGCAGAGGAGTTCGAACTACTGAGGAAGTTGTAGGGAAGTAAGGTGAGGTTCTAAGCTTGTTTAAGACGTCTGGGTCTAGTCCTAGATGTCTGATTTTAAACAGTATGCGCGTTTTTGGCCCGTTTAAAGTTCAAACGGAATCAGATTTCCGCAAATGAAATACCGTTGTTTTTCACTTGAGTTTCTCTACGTGTTAGTGTCACTTGTATATAGTTTTGAACTTGTTTGATATGGTTGGTCAATTGTGTAGGTCTCCAGCCAGTTAAGTACACGGGACCCATGGAGGTGACGGGATCTACGATCCGAGCCCCCATTCCACCCGTGTTTCCCGATAGAGTAGTTTACTTTAATATTAAGATTTAAACAAATAAAGTGCATGTTTAGAATAACTTGAATGAACCCTAGGATGTGGAATGAACCCTAGGGTAGAAGCAAATGAACATTACTTGAGTTACACTGTTTACTTTGAGATGCATGTTAAACCCTAATTGCTAGCAAGTGTTAAATACTTAATGTGATGCTTTTTCAGTTATGAAAACACGAGCTGCTTGTTATATGAATGAGAATCAAGATGTGAACAATGAGATCTGAATATTGATAAATGAAATAAATATAATGCATGAACCCTACGGGGAACTCGGAGAACTCTGGTATACGGAAAGAATCTCATATGTAGACAAAAAGTGAGCTGGTCCTTGCGTAAGCGGTACCAAGGAGAGCAGCTGTCTTTTTAGTGTAGAGGGGAGCTAGCCGCCCCTTGGGTTGAGACCCGGGGTTAGGACTAGCCACCCTATACCGATTCCTGTTCAGCCCTCGCGTACGTGGTACCGAGGTGTGCTACTTAGTGTAGGGAGGGAGTTAGCCACCCTACGGGGCCCGGGGTTAGGACTAGCCACCCTACACCGACTCTTGTTAGGCCCATTGGGCAAATCGGGATACTTGGAGGAGGGTACACGAACTGTGAAGGGGCGAGACCCCTATTCTGTTCTGAGAAGGCCAGGTCTTGTGTTGTTTCGTGCTGTACTTTTAGGCGTACCCGCTAGTGGAAACGACTGACCGTGTGCTAGTGTGGGGTAGCTACCCGTGCGCTTATTGTGCGTGCCGTAGTCACCATTACATCGCGACCGTGACTTCGGGGTGGTTGATTGGGTGTAGGACTACCACGGGAGACTCTCCCAACCAGAAGAGTACCACATGTACATCTTACATCACGGGAAAGACTGCAGTTAAGACCAAGAAATGACCAGATTTCTAATAGAATAAACAAAATAGAACCATTTAATGGAGCTAAATGGAACTGAGTAATAAATTAGTTGCTTGTCTTATGTTAATTGCATGTAAATAACTTAGGTACCACTCTACTCAGCGTTAGCTGACTACGGATTTTATAACCTCGTTCAGATCAGGGAGTTAAGCAGCCAGCACCACCGACTGCAGACGGAGCTGGGCCCAGTCGAGCCCAGCCATAGCTGTTGTCCTTTTCTGTTCCAACACGTTCTTTTGTTGTAGTTGTGAATATTTGTTATATGTAATACTATTTTTGTTATATTTCCGCTTTATTTTTCACTGTTGTAGTTGTGATGGCCTGTAATATTGTGAGACTTTTCATTCTGTTTCCTTTGCTGTCTCTTAATTATTTTCTGCTTAGTTACATTACATGTGTGATTGTGGAATATTTTCCTGTTTTTGATTATTTCTCGTTGAACGACTGGGTCTTGAGATTAGTTGAGGCGAGCCGATCTCGGGTCCGATAAGGATTTGGGATCGGGTCGTAATAAGGAGGGGAATGGCAGGTGAAGGAGGAGGGAGGGTAGGGGCATTCCCTGATGAGGAGGGTGGCAAGGAGGAGGAGGAGGATGGCAAGAGGGGGTCGGGGAGGCGGAGGGGTTAGGGATGTGGAGGAGGGGAGCAGGGTGGAGGAAGAGGCAGGCAGGAGGGGCTCGGGTTGGAGGAGGAGTCAAGGAGGAGGAGGAGGAGGGGCGGTAGGAGGGAAGCTAGGTGGAGGAGGCAGTCGGCAGGAGGGGGTCGGGGTGGAGGAGGGGGCCAGTGGTTGTCGCTTCCTTGTGATATGGTATTACAGTCGTTGCAGTATATTACATAGAAACGTCACTAGCTTAATATAATTTGTTACTCAGAATGAAAAGTTTCCCGAGGTCGAACTCAGGAAGCAAACTATAATTCTAGAAGTATATAAATTCACAATATATATATAATGTTTTACAAAAAATTAAGAGAGGGAGAAAAAGAAAGGGTGATTGGCTTTTTGTCTTTCTTCAGCCGGCGTTCTTCCTTCTTCTTCTTTCTTCTTTTTCTTCTTCTCTGCTTCTACGGTTCCTCTTTCTCTTTTCTTCTTCTCTGTTTCTTCTTTCTTCTTCTTCAGCTTGCCTTCTTCTTTCTTTCTTCAGCTTCTTTCCTTCCTGTCTTCTTCTTTCTTTCTTCTTCTTCAGTTGCGGTTCCTTTTTCTTCTTCTTTCTTTTGCTCTAGCCCTCCTTCTTGTTCTTTCTTTCTTTTGCTCTGGCCCTCCTTTCTTTTCTTCTCTTATTGCTGACTCTCCTCTTTCGCCGACGTCTGATTCAGCACTCAGACGACTTAACTGCTCGGTTGCTACGGTGCAGCTCCTCTTTTTCTTCAGCTTCTTTCCTTCCTTTCTTCTTCTTTCGCCTACTTCTTCATTCTTCTTCCCTTTTCCCTACGGCTAAGTCTTGCCTGTTGCTTCTCTTCTTTCTTCTTTCCTACGCACACACGCAAACATCAGCGCAAAACCTACCCTACCCCTTCCCCGCGTCTCTCTATCTCTTTGGATCTCTCTTTAGGAAGCTCTCCCAGAGCCGGGTAATCGAGTCGGGTCGCATGCCCGAGTCCAAGTGCATCGGCGTGGGTGGTGCGCGAGGAGTGCATAGGAGTGTCGGGTCGGATCGTGCCTGATCCGTGTGGTGAGCTCACGGACGAGGGCGGTGATAGGTGAGGGACCTCACCCCGTGTGGATTCGGAGGCGAAGAGCCTATACCACTTTTTCAATTTAAGTGGTGGCGCTCGCTCCTACGCTTACGAGGTGGGACTAAATTACCTCCGCTCCGCTCGCCCGTAGGCGAGAAGCAGCTATCAACTGGGCAGCTGCAAAGGCTTCGCGCTCCCAATTGAGAACCTTGGCGCCTTCGCGGACTTGCCCCGTGTTGCCTGGAGCTCTCGCCTGGCGGCGAAGAGACCTGGAGCTGCCTGCGAAGAAGCTCCAGCAGCTCGTCAATGGTGGCGAGGAGGGTGAACCCTGAAATCACGAAGACAGCCTCCCAGCCATGTCAGACAACACAGGGGGCTTCGCCGGAGTGTGGCGATGGCGGTGCGATTGGCGGCGTGTGGTGAGAGTGCCTGTAGGCGTGTACCTAGGGCAAACTGTGTGCGCGGAAGTGGGTGTGTTCGAGGGGTGTACAGAGTGTGCAGGGTGATGGATGGAGTAGGGGAATCGCTAGAGTGGAGTGAGGGGAAGTTTCTGGGCTTGTCGGCGAGGGGTGGAAAGGTATGTGGAAGTGGGGCGATCTCGCCAGAGATGGTGGCCGGAGGCGGAGCAGATGAAGGTGGTCGTGACAGTCGAGGGTTTTAAAATATTAATTCAAGAGGGGAAAAGTGAGAGGAGAGTAAGAAGAAAATTTCTGCCTACTTAGTCGACAAAGGGGGAGAGGGAGACTGCCCGGCGCGTGCCTACCGGAGCTGAGGACGAAGGTGCCCAGGGGAGGAGTGATGGTGACGAGGAAGAGATCTAAGGACGCCAGCTGGTGCGGCCTGGCGTGGGACGACGAGGCAGAGTGGGCTCTGCTGCAGGTATGGCAGCAAAGCGACGAGGAGGAGAGTTCGCCGGAAGCTAGGGCAATCTGACCGGCGAGAGGGGAGACGAAAGAGAGGGGTTTTCTCCGCCAGAAATAGCTTAAAGGAGACGACAGACCTTGCCGCTCCTTATAAAGGCATTGGCGCGGAGAGTGGCCCAAGGGAGCGACGTGCGAAGTTTGACGGAGATGGCCGGAGATGGTGACCCATGCCTGTCGTGCGTTCGCACGAGAGGCATGGGCGGTTGCAGGACACATGGGAGGGTCCCTGCGACAAAGGACGACGTAGAGAACCCCCCGCTCATTCCTGAGAATGGGCGCCATGCCCTGCGCGGCGCCATCCTCCGTGCAAGGTCGCCGGAGGTATGGTGCCTGCTCAGAGTGGCAAGGAGGACCGTTCTGCAAAGAACCTTGAGAAAGATAGGGGGCTCATTGCAAGGGTTTCAAAAGATAAGGGTCAAAAAGTAATTTAAGAGGACCAATTTGTAAAGTCGGTTAAGATGGTCTTCTCTTAGGCTCAAATTTTTATACCAGCTTAATTTGAACCTAAGGATTTTAATGGTGAAATTTGATTTTAGGTTTGATCACGTTTGACCGGTCAATTTGCATAAAAACTAAAATTAGGTCATAAATTGGGCATGGTTTTCATTTTAGGTCAAAGTAGGTTGCAAAGGCCAAATTGAAGGTTCTAAACCCTAAGAAATATTTTTCCATGAATTTTAGAGGGTTTAGTTGATTTTTATCCCACCTCGAACCTCGTGAATTAAAGTGGATTTGTTTTAGGATTTTAGAATGTTATTTAATTGCTAGATGTTGCTATAACCCTTTTCAGATCAGATCATCTCACTTCCTTCCTTATTAAGCTTATTTGACATGTGTTTAGACCCTTAGATATCCTGTTTGTGTATTGCATTGGTAAGATTGCAGTTTTACCCCTTATGATTTGTTTTACTTTTCAATTCAGAATTCTTTGAGTTAAGCTTCTCTTTAGGTTTTGTAGGAGTTTCTTCACGCTTATTTAGATTAAATTATGCTAGTTAGGGTTCATGATGAGGCTCTCATCATACCCCCATGCCTGGCTTTTGCTAGTCCCTTAGTAAAATTTTAAGATTTTAACCCTTGCTCTAGACCATGAATTTCTTATCAAGTTTTAAATAAGTGCTTTTTCTTTTGTATCCTTGATCAGGTCAGAATGCTAATCATTAGCCAAAAAGGTACTCCAGTACCAACAAAGATCCAGATCTGTCTAGCTTTAGCCTCGGTCCTTAGCACAGGTTTTAAAGCCTACAGGAACTATCTTAAGGTTTATGGGACTTCGTGATTAAAGCACCCATCCTTGAGATAATTTTAGCCTTGGTTTAGCTCGTAGTGCATTTTGTAAGAGAGAGAGGTAGAAGATTTATTTGTTCGGAGAGTTTTCTCTCTCTTTTTCTTTTTAATTCTAGCTTAGGATTGGCTTCACAACACGATCTGTATTAGATTCCTTGTTCCCATCATCAATCCTCAAAGGTTCCTTGCAGTCGATGCTTCGAGATAGCATCGACCATGGTAACCCCCAGAACCCTAGCTTTCGAGATTTCGAGATAATCCCGTCCATGGTGTTCCGTGGCCGAATTCAAACCCTGGCAATTGACATTTAATGATAATGTCATCCATGGAATCTGAACCAGCAGAGTGCTTACATGCTCCCAGTAGAATATGTAAATATCATAAGAGACAAGCACCGATGAGATGATATTTTGTTACGCATCTTCGAGGGAAATTTCCCACCTCTCCGCACTGGAAACTTATCCAAATCAACTTGTGTTGATCGACCGCTCCTACTCTAGGTGTTATTTTCAGAATTTTTGAAACGCTTCTGCGTGATTTTGATTTTTATGCTTACTGAACCATACTGTGTGTTAAATTTGGGTGCTTAGGTTACTAAGTCCCGTAAATCGAAAGTTAGTTAACGAGGCCAAATACTCCTTAAGCCTTGGACCTAATACTTAAGCTTTTCATTTTCCTCAACCTCTTGAGGAATATCTAGATCTTCATGGGTACTAAGAGTCTATCCAGGAATGCCTATGGTTTGCGTTCTTACTAATCTTACTGTGCACTTTCCTTTTCTTTTCCTAAATGTGGTCTAGAACTTAGGTTAATTCCTTAAATTCTTAGTAATGATTATCTCTTTTCTTTCATTTTGTGCTCCTTTTTTTTATTTTGTTCTTTTTCTCCTCCTCCTTTGTAAGGTTCACAAAAATTTCTTTCCTCCTCTCATTTTATTGTTCTTTTTTTCATTTTCTTTTAAATTTTTATGGTGGTTTTGGTATATGTGAATTTTTTTTGTTTGAAACCTTTTCTTTACACTTTTATACCCCCCTATGTCTAAGATTTGCAATGTCCTCATTGTAAATTAGGAGGGCTTTTATTTGGCTTAGTTCATGCATTAGGGCAGGTGTTTTGGTGAGTGGATGGGTCGGGGTGGCTGTTGCGAACGATTTCGAATCTCAGATGCAAGCACCTGAGGTGGAGTCGGCTGTCCTAAATGATGAACCTTAAGTGTGAAGAGGTGTCAGAAAATGTTTCGGGTTTTTCAAAAGAGAATGACCGGCTGCCTCCAGTTGAGCGTTGAGTTTTACGCCATCAGCAGGGTGCAATATACTCAGGGAAAATGGAGGATAAAAGACGACTCAGCCAAATCTCTAGAGGTTACATCGATGAACGGTTTGAGTCTCTGATCGTTCACAATAAATGGTTCGGAATCACAGCTAAGATGACTGATTTCGACGGCTCCATTTCCAAAAACTTGTCGGACAAGGTATGGTCCGATCCACTTGGATCGCAGTTTCCCAGGGAAGAGTTTGAGTCGGGCATCGAAGAATAGGACCTTCTGACCGGGATGAAAGATCTTTTTAGATATGTGCTTGTCATGGAAGGCTTTAACCCGCTCTTTGTAGATTCACGAGTTCTCATACGCATCGAGGCGTAATTCATCGATCCCGCTTATCTGAAGCTTTCTGTGGGTTCCAGCCTTAGAAAGATCTAATTACAGCTCCATACTGCCCAATAGGCTTTGTGCTCCAGTTTGACGGGAAGGTGACATGCCTTCCCGTACACCAGTCTAAAAGGAGACATGCCTAATTGGGTCTTGTGGGCGGTCCTATAAGCCCACAAAGCTTCCGGAAGTCGGGACGACCAGTCCTTCCTATTGGGTTGAACAGTGACCTGCAGGATTTTCTTGATCTCCCGATTTGAAAGCTCAGCTAGACCATTACTGGGGGTGGTAAGGAGTAGAGATTCGGTGAGACACCCCGTATTTGGTTATCAGTGACCTAAACTGAGCGTTCGTGAAATGGGTCCCTCCATTAGAGATGATTGCACGAGGAATCCCGAACCATGAGAAGATATTCTGATGAATGAATTTAATAACGATTTTGTGATCATAGGTTCGAGTCGAAATGGCTTCGATCCATTTGGACACGTAGTCCACAGCAAGCAGAATATACTCGAAGCCGTCCGAAACAGGGAAGGGGCCCATAAAATCAATCCCCTAAATGTCTAAGATTTTGCATACGAGAATCGGCTGCAAAGGCATCATGTTGCGAAGGCTCATGTTGCCCAAAGTTTGTCAATGACTACATGCCTTGCAGTGATTGTATGCGTCTTTAAAGATGGTGGGCCAGTAAAAGCCACACTGGAGGATCTTAGATGCGATTTTGTGCTTAGAGAAGTGGCCACCGCATGTCTGGTCATGGCAGAAGGAGAGAATATCAATGATTTCTGCATCTGGAACACATCGCCGGATGATTTGGTCAGTACCTATGCGGAAGAGGTACGGGTCTTCCCAGATGTAGTACTTGGTATCAGAACGTAATTTGTCTTTCTTGGCCTTCGGCCAATCAGACGGGATCTGATGAGACGCCAAGTAGTTTACTATATTAGCAAACCATGTAAGCCTAGTACCAATAGTTAGTAGGTGCTCATCAGGAAAATGCTTCGTGATGGGTCCAGAAGGGTTGATGATCTTAGAAGGAATGCGAGACAAATGGTCAGCTACCACATTCTGTCTTCCTGCCTTGTCGTGAATCTTGAGGTCGAATTCTTGCAACAGCAAGATCCATCGGATTAATCGAGGCTTCGCATCCTTCTTGGCAAGGAGATGCCTCACAGCCGTGTGATCCGAGTAGATGATGATGTGGGAACCCAGGAGATAGGATCAAAATTTTTCGAGGGCAAATACTACAGCTAGCAGCTCTTTCTCCGTAACTGTGTAGTTACGCTGAGCCTCGTCAAGTGTCTTGCTAGCGTAGTAGATGACCACGGGTTTCCCGTCAACTTTCTACCCCAGAACCGCTCCTACAGCGAAATCAGATGCATCGCACATGATCTCAAAGGGTTGAGACCAATCAATAGACTGTAGGATCGGGGCCTGGGTGACTTGGTCACGAAGGTTCTCAATGGCTTGAGTGCATTCCTTGGAGATCTCAAAGGGTACATCCTTGGAGAGAAGAGTAGTGAGGGAGCGCAGGATTTTCGAGAAATCAGGAATGAAGTGACGGTAAAAATCGACGTTTCCCATAAAGGAATGGATGTCCGTGATCGAGCTAGGCATAGGGAGTCGAGAAATTATATCAACCTTGGATCGATGCACTTGGATGCCCTTTTCAGAAATTAGATGACCTAGGACGATCCACTCAGGCACCATAAAGTGGCTCTTTTCCCAGGAAAGAACCAAATTTACGTCGATGCAACACCTGAGTATATGAACCAAGTGCTGGAGGCAATCATCAAATGATGCCCCGAATACTGAGAAGTCATCCATGAAGACTTCCAGATAATCACCTACCATATCTGAGAATATGGAAAGCATGCATCGCTGAAAAGTTGCAGGTGCATTGTAGAGACCGAAAGGCATCCTTCGGAACGCATATATCCCGAAGGGGTAGGTGAAAGTGGTCTTCTCTTGGTCCTCAGGATGAATAGCTACTTGGTTATAACCGGAGTACCCGTCAAGAAAGCAAAAGAATCGATTTCCTGCTAATTTCTCGAGAATCTGATCAATGAAAGGTAGTGGGAAATGATCCTTCTTCGTGGAGGAATTGAGTCTTCGGTAATCTATGCAGACTCTCCACGAGTTGGCTATTCGGGTAGTTGTGACCTCTCCGGTTTCAGTCGTAATGCTGGTGAGCCCTGCCTTTTTGGGCACAACCTGGATTGGGCTCACCCAACGACTGTCGGAGATCGGGTAGATGATTCCTGCATCTAACCACTTAATGATCTCTTTTTTCATGACCTCCTGCAGATTGGGATTCAAGCATCTTTGCATCTCACGGGAAGGTCGTGTGCCCTCTTCAGAATAGATACAGTGGGTGCAATAAGAGAGACTTATTCCAGTCAAGTCATCGAGAGTCCAACCAATGGCTCTGCGATGTTGCTGGAGAACAGCAATCAAACAGGATTCCTGATCAAGAGTGAGCTTAGAATTTATAATCACAGGAAAAGTCTGATTAAAACCCAGGAAGATGTATTACAAATGGTCGGGAAGGGGTTTAAGTTCAAGAATGGGGTTATCATCAGCAGCGGGTGGTTCAGTGTGAGTGTGATGTTCAAGGATAGGAGTTATGGGTTTGTCTGAATCAGGATCTGACTCCTCTAATTGCGGTTCAAGATCTCCTTGTGGTTGATGAGGTATAATCAGGTTATCCTCAAATTATGGTTCATCAACCAAAGCTCTAATATCACATATTTGCTCAATGACACCGCAATTGATTCCTTGTTGGGCCTTAAAGATATTGATTTTGAGCGTTTGGTTCCCAAATTTCAGTTCTATTTGGCCCTCCTCACAACTAATGTTGGCCCTAGCAGTGGCCAAAAAGGGTCTCCCTAGAATGATTGGTGTATCCCTAGGGTTTTTAGGTGTGTCCATGTCTAAGACTATAAAGTCTACAGGAAAATAAAAACCCTGCACACTTACAATAACATCCTCAAGAATCACTTTTGGTGACTTTATAGATCGATCTGCTAACTGTAGTGTCACCTCAGTCGGTTTTAGCTCAGATTCTTCTAGGTGGTTAAGTAAGGATGTGGGTATCAAGTTTATGGAAGCACCTAAATCTAGCAATGCTCTGTCGAACTGGGTTTCACCTATCTTGCATGAAATTAGGGGAGTGCCTGGGTTTTTTGCCTTGGGTGGGAGCCTACTCCGGATTACAGAGCTGGCTTGCTCTGATAGTACAATTGGACTCCCACTCTTGGTTCGCGGCTTACGCTGAGGTGTACACACATTCTTCAAGAATCGTGTGTAAGCAGGTACGTGGCGAATCGCATCCATCAAGGGGATGTTTATTTGGACTTGCTTAAAGAGCTTGACCAGGTCCTCCTCAGGAGCCACGTGTTTTGTTGTCCTTCCCTTGGTCAAGGCCTCGGAAAATGGAACCTTGGTTGGTTCCTCTAGGATAGGTCCAGGTCTTTGATCTGGGATAGGGATAGGAACGTCCTAGATTACTGTCCTAGGGTTTGGGTCACTACCAGGCTTGGAGTGGTTTGGATAAGGTGGATCTTGGGTCTCCTTACCACTAAGGGTGGTTACAGAATTCAGTCATGTCTGGTTCTAGTTAGGGGTTGATAGGATGGGTTGCTGCTGACAACTCGCATAAGAAGTTGAGGCTTCCATCCCGTTAGGTGAAGGAACAGAGGGGGCCTGGTAGACCATGTGTGCTTGTCCCAGGTTTGGGTTCATAACACGCCGCTAGGTTGGCACGTCATTGGGGTTAGGAAGAGGCTGAGAGGGAAGTGTGCCTGGTTGGCGAGAATTCGCCAACTGGGCCAGTTGGTTTCGAACCTCTATGATTTCACCCTTGTGTTGCTTTTGAATAGCCACATTCGTTCTCTGAATGTCAGCCAAAGTCTGAAGGATGAGGGACATTTGGTCTTGGTTTGGCCTAGTTGAATAAGTAGGGTTGGGCCGTGGCTGAGGCGGCTGGTAAGGACGAGGTGCTTGTGGACGGGGCTAAAAGGGTAGTTTTTGAGTTTGGGAATTCCCGCCCACTGGAAGTTGGGATGGTTTCGTCATCCAGGATTGTAGGTATTGGAAAATGGGTCATTCTGGATGACGTTGAGGTCCTCACAGGTCTGAGGAACCTCAGAAAAGTCAGAGAATAAGGGAGTAGGGTTCCCCCGATAGGAATAGAAAGGATCGGAGGTTTCTCCGGTCCTAGAGTCAGATGGGGATGGATACGAGTCCACCCCAGGAGAAGGTCGGTGAAATTGATGGTGCACGCCGGTCTATTTGTTATCTGATGCAACATGCATACAACATGTTATCTGGTATGTATCTTTGAAATTATAGTTTTAAAATGTGGTATGTTTGTAGAGGTCATATAGAGAATCCATTCTTTTTACTAATCCACATGAGAGGCCCAGTGATACTGTCTTTGCAAGCCTAACGATTCTACCAACAATTGAGATTTTAGTGGAACCCATGTTGCATAAACATCCTCCCCATGGTTGGAAAGGAGTAGGAAGCATTCTATGCAAGAATCAAATCAATTCGTCGGATCTAAACGATATTTTCGTTGCAGTAGATTTGTTGTCATGGTTGATTAAGGCAAGGGCTTGATCGACCAAATTGAGGAGGGTGGGTAACTTGAGCCTAACTCTATTGTGGTCAACAAAGGGTAGCCCTGGTTGAGCAAGGCAGAGGAAGAATGGTTGTTCTCCAAGCCTACATCAATGCCATGAACCTAGAGAAGCTCTAATTAGGTTTGTGAATCCTATATATGTAACACTTTATGGTCAATTTGGACCTTGTAGAAGTATTATTAGCTGATCGTACATAATAAATGATGGGATCCTCAGCTAACGGTTGAGATTTTTAGATGTGATTAAATCTAAGTAGAGGCTTTTATGAGTTTGAGATGTATGCTATATATTATGTTTGGTAATAATCATGCATAGCATGCATTTCCCTTTCTTAGCCAATCATATACTGTGAATACCTTGTGGGAAAGTTTATAGCTAGCTAGACTACTTGTTTTGCTAGCTATTAAGGTGAGTGCTAGCGCACACAAGAATAGGTTCTATAGGTTCATTAATGAGATAATGCTTAAATTGATCACCTAGGGTTCATGACACTTGCAATACACTGTAAATTTCCGATGAGGTATTGAATGTGACGAGGAACCTATGGGTTGTAATTAGGGCTTTGAAGGCATGTTTGATATAGCTAGTTTCTTAAGTACCAAACTTAAGTGCTAGATAGATCTAGGATAATTGACCTGTCAAGGGACTTGGTTGCTTTATTGAGACCTTTGTTTTCATGAAACAAAATTACATTTTATTATGAACTATTCTCTTAAGATCACACTCGCACAAATCAGGTCAATTATCCTTTGCGGGAATCAAAGTGAAGATTATCGAAAAGTCAATGTATCTTTTAGTTTAAGTGTTTGAGTCTAGAAATTATGTAAGGAGCTTCAAAAATGTTTTCATGATTTTTTAAATCGTAAAATCAACATTTAAGCAGATTTGATCGATCAAAATAGGAAGATTGATTAACCAAATTAGTCTAATGGTTAAATTCGATCTTCTCACAATTAGGTCAACTAATTAAATATTTGTTTGATCATCAATTGATTGGTCAATTAGATAAATTGATCGATCAATCATTAAATTGATTGATCCATCATTAAATTTGACCTATCAAATTGATTCGAAAGAGATTCTCCTACTTTCCAAAAATGCTCCGTTTTCAACCATAAATAGGGCTTCACGCTTCTCATTTCAAAACACACCTTAAGAACATTTCAAAGAGAAAATCCTTTCACTCCAATCCTTTCTTATGCTTTTGTGCTCATTCTACACTCTTCAAAAGCATGTCAGTCTACGCTTCTGAAAAGAAAACTCAGTTTGCATATTTTAATTTCTTGACTAAGTGGTATGTTAGTGGATTGACTAGTGTGTCTAGCTGAAAAAATCCTAAGTTAGGAGGTTTAAGTAGTGATTTTTACCCATAAGAATTTCCATTATAAATCATTGTGTATATTGTGAGATTGATTTATTGTATCATATTTTTTTTATTACAATCAATATCACGCTTGATTTTATGTTTGTAGCAAGTAAGATCCGTGCAGGTTGTATGCCCAACTTCAAGCCTCTGGTGTAAATAATGAGGTGTGTTGCGTATGCATCTGAGCAGTAAACCTACGGGACCTATTCTAGTCTAAGTTGTCTATGAAACTCTTAATTCTTACTGTCATGCCCTGATAATCCTCTCGACGGATTGGGAGCGGATCACCGAATGTGCACGCACCAAGGTCCCAGCTACCAAGCGGCTTAGGTTCTAAACCATAGTTCCAGCAATTAGGTACATATTAGGAAAATCAAATTTTTAAATAAATTATAGGGTCGAAACCTACTAAAAATCCGGTAGAGTTTCTCCTATTTATAGAATATTTTTCTAAAATCAGTACCTACAACCCGTACCTATACATGTATACCACAACTTATATGGGTGGGTACACCCCACCACCAAAACACAGAAGAAGTAAAGTGATAAAACTCAAGGGGGCACACCCTACATCCAAAAGTGGTAAAAACACACAAAAATGACAAGAAAACAATGATGCAAGACTGCTAACACGCTACCACAAGTATTCACAATTTATCACAATCTCCTATACAGTCCAGTGTTAATTACATAACATGTACAGCAATCCAGAGTTTATATTTATAACCTTTAAGTAATCAAAAATACCTTATTACAATCTAAACAGAATCTCAACCACGCTCTTTACATCAAACTCCAACCGTTTACCCCTGAATAAGACAGTAACTGTCCATCAACTTTTTGCCCAAGTCTTCCTGGAATTGAACACGATGTGACGTGCCACTTGCATTACGGCAATGGTACTTGAAATGTGTCACAAAGTAGGAATGAGCCAAACGGACGGCTTAATAGAGATAAGACCACATCTAATACTAAAGCAGGAAAAGGTAGTGTACGGGTTTATGTACCAAGGCCTACTACCCAACCATTTTCCCCATTTACTTATGCAATAAGCCAACCACAAACCTTTACCAAATTCTCATAGTTAACCCATGTTTTGTTTACACCGCAAGTTGGCTACAACCATTTTTTTCTCATTTACAGGGATTTATTCACATGGTTACTAAATTTTATTCTCACATGATTTATTCTCTCGCTTGCCTTAGAAGTTAGATGTTGGGGATCATCCCTCTCTACTAGAGGTGACTGAGACGTAGCCCTTCCCTCAGATCCTAGCCTGATAGTCTCTCCTTAGCAAGGGGAGAGGCTAGTAAAGGATAGCAAAACTGATAACCCTTGCAAAAGGTGTACTCATTCTCGATATATCAAGAACGTTATTAACCTTAGTCAAAAGAGTCGGGCCTCTTGGGAGCTATCCAAGTCAAACCCTCGGGATTATAAAGAGTAGCTCAACTCATATCTATCGAGGTAGGGTCAAGATTATTCGTATTTAGTTGTGATAGGGCAGGTTGGATATTTAACGGGCCACACCAGTGCCTCCCACTAGGAGCACATACTTAGGGTGTGCCCTCTCAGTCGGCCATGTGACTGATGCTACAACTCTTACCCATCTTAGGCAGGGTTGGCCAGATGCTTAACGGGTTGCACCATTGCTCCTTCGTGGAATACAATCCTCTGAGGGTGCCCTCTCAGCCCGCCGTCGGTACTGAGGCCATGGCCAAGTCCTGCATCCCACGCATTCAACTTATCGAGTCCTTCTCGAGTACTCATCGGCACCCTTACTCGACGACAGCCACTAGGCATGTCATCGTGACTAGGAACCTTCCAAGTTTCCAAGGTCTACTATGGGTAGCCATCAGCTACCTCCACTCTTCGTGTCTCTAGCCGAAGGCAGTGAACCCTCAACT
This sequence comes from Thalassia testudinum, assembly GCA_037157565.1. Classification (NCBI taxonomy): domain Eukaryota; kingdom Viridiplantae; phylum Streptophyta; class Magnoliopsida; order Alismatales; family Hydrocharitaceae; genus Thalassia; species Thalassia testudinum. The sequence continues at coordinate 46,186,722 of JAZHRO010000030.1, forward strand.
CACCAAGTCAAGGTGTTACTTCTTACAATTCCACATATTAAGACTTATTCACCATCTTTACTTGATTCCTTGTCCGTTATTAGGATCCCAAATCCTATGGACCTATTAGATCTCTTAAGGTTTCCCTTGAAACCCATCGGATCCAAGAATTTGTTCTTTTTATAAAACCCTATGCAGGGTCAATGATGTAAAATGTTTAAATCGACTTCATTACTTATCCAATTTATACTGGCTTCTAACCTTATTTTATAGTGCCTACAAGCTCTTTCTAATCATTTATTTCAGAGGTTTTGGCCTTACAAGGCTTTCCTTTCGATATTTAAAATGTGGATAAAAGAAAACATTTAACTTTTTCCCTCTGGAAAGGGCTTAATAGGGATGCAATTGAGTTGATTTTGTGGACTAACCTAGTGGCCACCAATTGATTCCAAATACCGTTACTAACTCTCATGATCGATACTTGGCATCCCCAGATATTCATTGCAAACTATTTGGACTTGGGACACTCCCAACCCCTTGACTTTCAAGCCATTATGTCCTGGAATAACCACCCAGTACTGGCACTAACATTTAGTACCGGTACTGGGTGTTTCCAGCACCCAGATGTTTATGATAATAGGGTTACACACACACACCGTGCATGAAACCCCTACCTTGACCCCAAGGATCTGGATTCAGTTTTTCTACACATCATATGGTATAAAAATGGCATTCTAACCATAAAAATCCCAATAGTGAAACAACTACGACTCTAGTATGTTCCACAAGTTATTCTCGGATGTTCACAACCCCTCAGAACCAGTTAATATCTAAACTAAGGACATTTTATGGCCATATCACCCCAATGGATCTATTAACTTCAGACCTGACATAAGTCACCACCAAGATATATCTATGGGTTATCATGGACAAAGAAAACTCTATTCCAACTTAGAGTTCAACATACTATTGCAAAAACAAATCACCTACATGCAGCCACATACAACATGATATAAACACAGGCATCCGCCCCATGAGCTCCAACAACTATCCCTACACGCCCTAGCCTTAACAGGCTTAAAATCCTTCACATTCACCATTCTTAAGAGACTTGAAACAGAACGTGTTAAGTTTGAAATTCAAACCTATGGTACCACAATTTCTAAATTTATTAGACATTCAAGAGATGGAATTAAGAAAAGGGGAAACCAGAAATCCTGACCTTGCCTTGAGTTTGACATCCTTTCAAAAGATAGTGGTTCCCAATCGCTCGCATCAACAACAAACAACAACCCATTAGTGTTATACCATAATCAAATTAGTCCTTAAAGCATTACAAGGCCCCAAATCCCCAAGGTTAGGACAACCTAGGTTTGGGATTGCAAGAGAAGGAACTACTCACAAAGTGCAAGGCCCTGCCGAGGCCCATCTTCCTTCGCTGGGCCCCTAGTTCAGCAACAACAGCAACAATTGCTCCCACGAATAGCAACAGCATCAGTAGCACAGCTACAGCCCTCGTGCACACATGAGGGTGGCAGTAGCAGCGACGATCAAGTGCTGCAGCAACGTTAATTGCAGTTGGTCGGCTAGAAGATAGGAGAGATGTGGTTGGCGAGGATGAAGAGGAGGGAGGGCTGTCGTGGGGAAGAAGGTGCCGATGGAGGAGTGATATGCAAATTCTCAACGCAATTAATTAAGTTTATTAGTCTTAATTAATTGCGCTAAAAATGATGCTTAAGTTACCTTGCTTAATTAATTTGTCTTTATTAATTATAGTATAGGATGCAAGATAACCTAACAATTAGAAAATTATACTTTTAACTGGTTGAGTCGAAGTCATATACTGGGGGTTTAATTAGCTTAATTATTCACCATTTATTCTAAGTTAACTTTTATTATTAACTACTTAAGTTAATTACTACTCCACATAACTTATTTACTTACTATATTACTATTATTACTTAATTAATATAGCTTAAATTACTCTACAATAGATTATTATGCTAATATATACCTAGTTAGTCTAACTACTTAATTGAAAACTTAATCAACTAATGATTACCTAATATGTTAATCACTTAAATAATTGCATCAAAATAGACATTAATATTATGATAATCATTCCATATATAAAAAGAAATGATATTACATTGAACTAAAAAAAATTACAACAAAAATAATGTTGTTTACGACCAAAGCATTTACCACATTTAACACTAACCTCAAATCCCTTTTCTTCTCAGCCTTCATGATACCTTAACTGCTCTCAACACTTAGCCAATTTAGAGCTCTTTCTCTTCAACACTTAATAAAAATTTGGTATTGGTGAGCCTAGTCTTTTCGCGGAATCTACGGCCCAATGGATAGGATCGACCACTATTAGAGTTGAGCCCATGGTTGATTTTTAAGTATATTTTTATATAATTTTGAGCCCATTCAAGCCCACAATATAGCTCACAGGCTCCCAGCCCATACACATGCCCACAAGGGCACACACATGCACGCACGCACATGTATTCTCATTAGCTTGCACCCTATGCTGATGACCTAGAGGGTCTCAGGCACAATTCATTTTAAAGGCTTGCGGCGCTCCACACTTTCACGATGTGGGGCTATGCTATCTCCTCTTTCCTATGCGCAATGCCGTGCTCCAGGTTTGACTTCATGCTCTGATTTCTCTCAGCACAGAACTCCAAATTAGGGGAGTAAAGGCTTGATCGAAAGCTTAATGTGTCTAGTTTCGATTGACGTTCTCACTACAACATACATGCCTTTCGCCATCAATTTTCAAATCTCAAATAACTGACGGCAATCAGTGACGCCGTTGGTACCATCACTGTTTTGCTTTGCTGTCGATTATAGGGCTAACCCAACGTCAAAATAATGTTTGATCATCGGACGGATTGGGGATTTCAATGTCGTTTCACAACCGTCACCACTTGTTTTTGCTGTCGGTTATCAAATAACCGACGGTATATGTAAGTCACTTTTTCCCACCTTTATGCGCCATTTTTTATTACCTTCGTTTAAGTAATTTTACCGTCTCTTCTATAACCGATAGTAAAAATTTTTACCGTCGCTTATTCAAATAAGCGACGACAGATATGTGACGGTAAAAATAATTTAGTCGTCGCTTATTCCTCAAACCGACAGCATAAAATGGGAATAGTGATTTTATCGAACCTTCTATGCCATCGGTTATTATATAAACGATGATAAAAATATCTATACCGTCACCTATATGATGGGTTTTTTTTTTATTATCAAATGATGGAAATTACCTACTAACCTAATTAAAAGTTTTGCTTTTATAGTAAAACAAGTAATGAAAATGAATAGAAATTTATATTTCATAAATAGAAAATCTAGTACATTAAAAGTTTGAAAATGAAATATTTACATAAAAAGGGTTACATGAAAAACATAATAAAAGAAAATAGATATAAATCAAGATACAGCTGCCCTAATGCCACCAGCTCCACTTGCACCTCCCATGGAGTCACTGTCGTCTCGTCTGTAGATGCTGGGATTTGCGGAAGACGGATGCTCTGACTGACCCTTATTCTGAATAAGGGCTATAAGCATCTAAAGCTAATCATCCATGGCATTCATCTTATTCTTCATCTCTACCCCTCTCTTCTCCCTATCCTCTCGTCTCTGTAGTGTGTCGATCTTTAGATGCAGCCGATTGACAACACTAGATGAGACGACACCTTTCCTCCCATACTAGGTGGATAACAAGTATGCCCTCCCCACACTATAAACGAAACCACCGTGGTCCGGTGGCATCACCCTCTTAAATGTCTCCTCTACATCCAAAGGCTGCTGGACGCTGTCGGAGGTTTCCTTAGCAGGGGACGCACTAATTGTACCATTTCATCCTGAATATAATAAAAAATATTATTTTAATATATTTATACAAAGTTATAAATTTTTTGAGTTTAGAAAACTTACGTGTTTCTCCTGATATGACTCATGAATCTATTTACGAGCACCCTCAGCTGCTGGCTTACTGTGGACGACCTCGTAGATTTGCAACATAGTCATTTCCATCATATCATGTGCAGTGGACTGAAAATATAAAAATAATACAATTTAGTAAAAATAATTAAAAATTAAGTAATATTTAATTGAAAAGTAATTTCAATATTTACATAACGGCTCCTGACTGTTTTGATGTTCCTTCGACCCAAACAATGGATATGTGGTGGAACTTTAGCCCTATTGGCTTTTTTTTTGCTTGCTTCTGTAGACATACATAATAATATTTTTTATGAATTTAGGATTATGAATTAATAGAATAATTTGTAATTGTTTACTAACCTCCATCTTTGGATTCAACCAATGCTCGCATGCCTTCTTCCAATCGTCAAGCATGACATGAGGAGGAGCATCACCCATTGTCTCCTGAGGTGAACAACTGTTCGAGAATCACTAAATACCAAATATAAATTTTTAGAAATAATATAAGAAATTATGTATATAATAAAAATATAAATGTTTAAAAATTCTTACATTTCTCTTTATCTCCATCCTCCCATCCCTGTGGATTTTGGCGGCGTACTTAAGGATATATCGGGAGGCATTGGGGTTGTCATCCTAATCGTAATTTTTCTACATTAATTTAAAAAAAATATATGTCAATGTTACTTTAAAATAATTTTAAGATAAAGTTATAAAAGAAATAACTTTTGTAAATGAAATTACCTCCAACTGACGGATGAACTACCTCTTCAGCTCTACGGGCACCTTCTTCCAGTCGAAGTAGGAAATGGGCACAATGGTCTTAACAATTGTGCCCACTCAACTAATAAAGTCTGGGTAATTCTCTGCCTCCCCTATGAATATGAGCCTAATGGTTTATCTGACGCATTCGAGGATATGTTGGAGGTCTAGATTTTTTTATCTTCTCTCGTCCTCTTCTTAGTCTACCTGCGTAAACATTAATCATATTCATTATATATTTTTGAAGGTATATAATTTACTTCTTAAAGGTATATGATTTCTTACCTAAACTTGAGCTCGCTGGTGAGTTGTCGAGATGAACTGGGGACGTACTCCCCACCATCTCATCCTCCGCCTCCTCACCCTCCTCTCCCTCCTCTCCTGCCTCCTCCCCCTCAACCTCCTCTGATCCTCCATAATCTGGATCATCCTCTACTCGATCTGGGAAGGTATAAGCAATCTCCTTCCCCTTTCCCTTCCCCCACACATGCAGTAAACGTGCCATCTCCCTGGGTCATACGTAACTTGACTGGGGGGGGTTGTTGAACCTACTGTGTCGAGGGCGTGGCTGAGCCTGAGGAGACGAATCGGGCTACGTAGAGGGCTGTCTCAGGAGGACCCTTTTTTCTGGATTTTTTCTTAAACAACTTCATCTGTAACAAGTATAAAATACAATAATTAATACAGTTGTAAATCATTAATATATAAATGTGTGAGTCATGACTTTTCAAGCCAGATATGTCTTTCTATGCTTCATTCACACAACGGGAAAGCTGCGAGGAAAATCCATCTGGCACCCAAATTTCCTTTAAGAAGGAGAGAAGTCTACTCTTTTGGTCCTGATTCAAGCTGTAAATAGTAAGTGGGAAGTAGCCATCATCATCATAAATATGTAACTCCGGACGTATCCCCAAACTCTTCATGTCTTTTCTTGTTTTCACCGTGTCCTTTGGATCGTCGGTCAAATTTAATACGTCTAAGATGTTATCATTTGTTTAAAGGGTTAAGGTTCTGATTAAGGTTCAAAAATGGTTCAGAAGCTCAGATGTAGTTTCTAAATGGACTTTGAATTAATTTGATTGGAGATTGCAACTGGTTTTGATTAATCATGCACATAAAATGGATTTTCTGGGCTTAGTTTTTTGTAGATTAACATCTCAAATGCTTGTAGGTGTCCATTTACTTCAAATTTGAAAAATCGTGACTTACGGAATCAAGCTTTAAGGACCTAGTTTAAGAAAAATTAAAGAAAGCACCACTGGACTGACAGCTATGAGGGCAACTTCCACCACCGCCCCATCCCCCCTCAGACCTCCCTCCTCTGCCCCTCACGCCCACCCCCTCACCAAAGCCCTGACAGGGACACCTCTACCCTCCGACCCCTCCCCCACGCCCCCAATAGCGACGACTCCTCCCACAAGCACCACCCCTCCTTCGACCCGACTGCCTCCTCGCCATCTGCATCACTGTCGTCGTCTCCCTCTTAGAGTGCGTCCTTTCTCCACCATCAACTCTACCGCTCTCCTTTGCAAGCTTAAGGGCGATCACTCCTCCACCCCCTACAAGAGGGCTTCGGCTGGTAGATTGCGGCACTTGAGAGCGTAGCTGATAAAATATAATGACTTGCAGTAGAGAAGGGAAGCAACTAAAGAGGAGGCTGTCACGGGCATCTCTCCTTGACATAAGATCCTCGACATCATAGCGCTAACATGTTCACGTCTCTCCCTCGTTGTCATTCACTCCCTCGTTGATGTCTCTCCCTCTCTAACTTGCCCTCCTCCTTCAACATCTCAACCGAGCTCCAATTCCTCTCCCTCCCTTTCCCTCTTCCCTTCCCCTCTCTACACGACGACGACATTTGCCTCGATACCTTCAACCCCACCGTCCACCCCAACAACAACTCGCAAGACGGCAATAGCGGAAGAGATCCCCTTCGCGACAACAAGGATGGTGGTGCGAGGGGTGCACAGCATAGTGGAAATCGAAGGTTGTGCACATAACCTAACCAAATCCTAACATAACCTAACTAAAGCCCAACTTAACCCTAAATCCTCAACCAACCAATACATTTAACATTACAGAATTTTAAAAATTTTGACAGAGTTCCCCCTTAAATTTTAAGTGTTTTCATAAACCTGCATATCAAAATAAAGTGCATAAAAGTGGGCACACCCTACCATACATTCAAACAAACGACATTATGTGAGCACACCCCACCATACATTTACACAAATGACATTATGTGGGCACACCCCACATCTAATATAGTCCTAAAATATCATAAAAATAAATTTAAAGAAATGAAATTATACATCCGATGTACTGTAGCCTCTGAGCGTGATCGAGCATGACCGTCACTAACAATTTGTAAATTCAATAACACATAATAAGTTAAATAATAAATCATTATGTTATTAATAACTTAACATATTAATTTGATATAAGGAAAGTAAGATGAGAAGGGGATGAAGAGGAGGGTGGCAATAAGAAGGAGAGGAGGATGGGGGAAGGCGCAGTAGCAGGAGGAGGAGTAAAATGACCCTTCCAAGGACAGTTCAGAGTTTTCCAGGAAGTTAGGGACGCGAACGAAATATTTTTGACCCTTTGAGTTGAGTGTGAGGGCGTTACGAGAAGAAGGGAGGATGGCAGGGAGATGTTCACAATTTTTCCCTCTCTCTCCTCTCCCTCACCACACTCACGTGCACACACACACACATACACTTCCCCCTCATCTTCAAACCCTAACCCCACTCCTATTTAACCCACCACCCTCTCCATCTCCACCCCACCATCTCCACCTCCATCTCCTTGCTGCCGGCGAGCCACCACCCCCCTTTCCCATCCATTTGCCGCCACAAGAGATAGGAGAAGGGTGGAGTGCGGGGGATAGGGAGAGAGGGAGAGTGAGGGCGTAGGAGAGAGGAGGAAGCTCGGGGAGCTTGAGTGCATGGTCGGAGGAGCACGAGCAAGAGAGCTCGCGTGCATGGGGCACCCTTACTGCGGGTGCAGCAGCGAGCGCCGGTGTTGGTAGGGGAGGAGCCGCGGGAGCTCGGAGGAGCTCGTGTGGGAGGAGGCAAGTACGCACGTGAGGAGGAGGGGCTCATGGAGAAGAGCCTCCCGACCCCTTGCAGTTGTTGGAGTTGCTGCTACCGTGCTGCGGGCTGAGGCAGCAAAGGAGCAAGGATGAGTGAGGAGGTTCTTTATACTGGATTTTTCCAGTGTCCAATGTCTGGAGTGTCTGCCAGACGTTTGGGGCGGCAGCGGACATCCAGAGTTGAAGCTGGACGTCTGAAAACTTGCGGAATGTCGAGGTAAGCATCCTGAATGCGCATGCATGCGCGTATGTTACGTATGTAACGTTGCGCTATTGAGGTTTTTAACCTGCGAGCGTGTACGCAGGTACAGGCCTTGGAAAAGTGCGTAAGCACGCTCTTCGAGGTGCTTTAGGACGTCTGGAGATGGTGCTAGATGTTTGACTGCACTCCTAGACAATCGGAGGGAGTGTCAAACATTTGGGATCACCCTCAGACGGTTGCAAAGGAGTTCGGACATCTGAGGAAGTCACAGGGAAGCAAGGTGAGGTTCTAAGCTTGTTTAAGATGTCTGGGTCTAGTCCTAGATGTCTGATTTTAGACAATATGCACGTTTTTTGCCCGTTTAAGGTCCAAACGGAATCAGATTTCCTCAAACGAAATACCGTTGTTTTTCACTTGAGTTTCTCTATGTGTTAGTGTCACTTGTATACAGTTTAAACTTGTTTGATGTGATTGGTCAATTGTATAGGTCTCCAACCAGTTAAGTACACGGGACTCGTGGAGGCGACAGGATCTGTGATCCGAGCCCCCATTCCACCCGTGTTTCCCGATAGAGTGATTTACTTTAATATTATGATTTAAACAAATAAAGTGCATGTTTAGAATAACTTGAATGGACCCTAGGGTAGAAGTAAATGAACATTGCTTGAGCTACACTATTTACTTTGAGGTGCATGTTAAACCCTAATTGCTAGCAAGTGTTAAATACTTAATGTGATGCTTTCTCAGTTATGAAAACATGAGCTGCTTGTTATATGAATGAAAATCAAGATGTAAACAATGAGATCTGAATATTGAGAAATGAAATAAATATAGTTCATGAACCCTACGGGGAACTCGGAGAACTCCAGTATACGGAAAGAATCTCATATGTAGACAAGAAGTGAGATGGTCCTTGCGTATGCGATACCAAGGAGAGCAGCTGTCTTTTTAGTGTAGAGGGGAGTTAGCTGCCCCTTGGGTTGAGACCCAGGGTTAGGACTAGACATCCTACACCGACTCCTGTTCGGCCCTCGCGTACGTGGTACCGGGGTGTGCTACTTAGTGTAGGGAGGGAGTTAGCCACCCCACGGGGCTCGGGGTTAGGACTAGTCACCCTACATCGACTCTTGTTAGGCCCACTGGGCAAATTGGGATAGTTGGAGGAGGGTACGTGGACTGTAGAGGGGCGAGACCCTTATTCTGTTTTGAAGGGCGAGACCCCTGTTCTGAGAAGGCAAGGCCCTATGTTGTTCCGTGTTGTACTTTTAGGCGTACCCACTAATGGAAATGACTGATCGCGTGCTAGTGTAGGGTAGCTACCCATGCACTTATTGCGCGTGTCGTAGTCACCGCTACATTGCGACCGTGACTTCGGGGTGGTTTACTTGGTGTAGGACTACCACGGGGAACTCTCCCGACCAGAAGAGCACCACATGTACATCTTACTTCACGGGAAAGACTGCAGTGAAGATCAAGAAATGACCAGATTTCTAATAGAATAAACAAAACAGAACCACTTAGTGGAGCTAAATGGAATTAAGTAATAAATTAATTGCTTGTCTTATGTTAATTGCATGTAAATGACTTAGGTATCACTCTACTCAGCGTTAGTTGATTACGGATTTTATAACCTCGTTCAGGTCAGGGAGTTGAGCAGCCAGCACCACCGGCTGCAGAAGGAGCTAGACCCAGTCGAGCCCAGCCATAGCTGTAGTCCTTTTCTATTCCAGCACATTCTTTTGTTGTAGTTGTGAATATTTGTTATATGTAATACTATTTCTGTTATATTTTCGCTTTATTTTCCACTGTTGTAGTTGTGATGGCTTGTAATATTGTGAGACTGTTCATTCTATTTCCTTTACTGTCTCTTAATTATTTTCTGCTTAGTTACATTATATGTGTGATTGTGAAATATTTTCCTGCTTTTGGTTATTTCTCGTTGAATGACTAGGTCTTGGGATCAGTTAAGGTGAGCCGATCTCAGGTCTGATAGGGATTTAGGATCGGGTCGTAACAAGGAGGGGAATGGCAGGCGAAGGAGGAGGGAGGGTAGGGGCATTCCTTGATGAGAAGGGTGGCAAGGAGGAAGAGGAGGATGGCAGGAGGAGGGGTCAAGGATGTGGAGGAGGGGAGCAGGGTGGAGGAAGAGGCAGGCAGGAGGGGTTCGGGTTGGAGGAGTCAGGGAGGAGGAGGAGGATGGCAAGAGGAGGAGGAGGGGCGGTAGGAGGGAAGCTAGGCGGAGGAGGAGGCCAGCAAGAGGAGTCAGGGAGGAAAAGGAGGAGGGGGTCGAGGAGGAGGGGGGGTGGCAAGAGGGATCAGGGCGGAGACGACGATGTTAGCAGGAGGAGCAGGAGGAGGAGGAGGGCGGGGAGGCAAGGGGCTACATGAGGAGGAGCGCCAGCGCCTAACGGAGAGTGAGGAGCGACGCGCAGATGACGGAGCGCAATCGCCGAGGAGGATAAGGAGAGGAACAGTGAGGGTTTTGTGAGTTGTGCGGGGAGGAGAGGACTTTGCGCATAAGTATGATGAACAGATCTTTACCGACGATTATGTCAGAAATCGACGGCAAAGGATCAATCAAATCCCTCCTCCTTCACACCCAAATTTTGGCTAAAAATTTTAACCGACCTTTTGTCGTCGCTTTTTCCTCTAAACAACGGTAAAGCTTCAATTATAAGACGTCTAGGATAAATGTCAGACGTTAAATCCTAAGTTGCTTTCCTTCCTGTTTTCACAAGATCGAAACAGGGTTCTAGGATAAGTTGCCCAGGCGACAGCCTAGACGTCTGACAATATGTCCGGACGTCTGGGAAGACAAAAATACATTTGCCGTCACTTCTCTAAACAAACGATGACAAAAACCCAACTAAAACTCCGTCACTCTTCGAGTTAGTGAGGAGGGGAGGGGTATGTAATTGTAAACTACTCCTTTGTCGTCACTTACTACTCTAACCGACGGTAAAAATATATTTGCCGTTGTGTATTCTACCAACTGATGGTCAAAAAATATTTTCCATCGCTTACTACAATGACGGCAAATATTAATGATAACCGCGCGTCCAATCGCTTTTCTTCAATTAATGGTTGGTTGAGTACAGGCTGTCATCGTTGTTTATTTTAATAACCTATGGTAAAATTAATGTTGTCGTCGATTTTATTAACCGACGGAAAGGAACCGACGGCATATCACATTTTTCTATTAGTGTCTTAATTTGATCTTTGGATTAGATTTGATCCGTGAATTAAAGGCCTAATCTTGGCCTAAAGCCATGTGTTCTCTACTACATTCCAATAGGAGAAGGAATTAGGTTATTTGACCTGAAGAAGTGATTTAACTCTCAGTTGAGAGTCTAGTTATAATCTAAGGATCATTCCGTATGGAATGGTGGAGTGAAAGAGGTTCAAAGAGGTAGAGGGAAGCTTAAGAGCTTTAGGGCTCTTGTTTAAAAGGTGAAGAACACTAATTTCAAGTCCATAAAGCCTTGTAGATAGATGAAAGCATCTAGAATCATTCTAGATCAGTTTAAAGATTCAGATAGGAATGATCTGGGCGGAAATTGGGTTGGAATCTCACCAAAATGCCTATGAACACCTATGGGTTCCAGTTTGAACCCAACCTGGACAAGAGATGGAAAACACTCTAAATCTAATCAAATCACCCTCTAAATGATTCTAATGGCTTTGTAATCATATCAAGAACTCAAAAGTACCCTTTAATCCTATATCCAAGTCCTAGAACACTAAGATCAACCCAAGGTTGAGCAATCCAAGTCAAAAGTTGGCTTGGCAAATTAAAGACTTTTAGATCAAATTATTAGCCTAAATAAACTAAATTCAACCTAAGGAATATGTTAAAATCCTCAAATCTAAGTTTTGATTACCCTAGATATGATCTCAGGCACTTTCGCCTGAGATCAAAAGGTGATGTGTTCAACAGACTAACCTAGAGGTTTTCATACCTATGTGAAGGTATTTCCAAACTCTTCAATGTCTACTCGTGCTTTAGGACTTAATTTTAGAATCTAAACCTCCAGGATTATGTCTCCTCAACTCTGTCAGAGCTAAGGAAGATGATGATCATCAGAGAGAAATAATCATTAAAACTCGAGTTTAACTATTGGAATTGGATCCTTAGATCATAAAGAAGCGATCTGGAGCTTAACAGATTGTTTGGAAGGTTGTAGCTCTATTGGGGACTCGTTGGAGCTCTGGTGAAGGCTAAATAAAAGTGTTGGAGATAAATCTCCACTAAAGTTTACAAGAATAGGTTCAAAAGTTTCCAGAGGTTACAAAGAACCTCAGGAACACATCAATTAATTCAATTGATGATTAGAAACAAGGATTGATCAAGAAACACTCAAAGAATCAAACCTGAGTTCACATGAACTCAGGGAAATAGATCTCATTCAATTGAGTGAGGGGAATCAGAGAGGATGAGTTTGCGAAGGTTTGTGTGTGTCTAATTAGGTGAAGAGTCTCCTCTGAGTTCATCGTTAACAACGAGCTCAGAGGTTGAAGTGGAATTAGGCATTTTTATTCTAGGTGATAATTGACTCAATTATAAAGTGGATCGGGGCCCTAATGATGTAAGGAAGTGATGAAGAGCCCTAATTGGATGTGAAATACATCTGAGTTCTCCACCAAAGACAATGGAGAAGCTCAGTTGCATGTGTGATGGACTAGGCGGATTAGGTGATAGATCATGAAATTACAGACAGAGAAATGATCATGGAAAGATCGGGAGTGTGAAAAAAAATAAAAAACATGAATCGAAGTTCTTGTGAGGTCGGACTTGACCTCACTGGAGTTGGAGAAGAAAGTACCCAATATGTAAAGAAAATCTAACCAAACTAACTAATTATCTATGCTAAACTACTCTAAACTAAGATAGAGGTCTAAATCTACGATTACCTAGAAGAATAGCCTATCCACAACTTGGTTGGGGAAGAAGGAAGGGAGTTGCTAACGAAGATCAAAGGTGTAGAGGTCTATTTATAGGTGGTGGCGAAGCTCTAGGGGAAGGTATTTGGGCAAAATAGGGTCTAGGTTCATCGTAACCTTCAGCATCGTCTCCAACGCCGATGAAGTTATTCACCTAAGACAAATAGGATTATAGACATATATGAATCATGGGTTGAAGAGGAGGAGGTCAGTGGAACTTGGAAGGCAACTATGGTGGTTCTGCAACGCCGGATAGGCGGTGATCGAGGTGGTACAAAAATTGGATGTCGTGGGCTGTCCATGAGGATGAAGAAGAGGTTAGGGAAGAAGATGTACACAAGGACCACAACGTAAATAGTGAAGGACCTAATTGATAAAAAAGACTCAATTGTTATGAAAGATAGGGGCAAAACTGTAAATAATGGATTTGATGGTTTATTTTTTTTATTTCTTTTTCAACTTTTTATATGTAATTATAAATAATGTAAATAACATGTTTAAACCATGAAATTACATTTTTTCCCATTTCAACTATATTTAATTAAGTTGTTAACTTAAGTTAAGTTAATTAACAACTTACGAATAAGTTGGATATAATGTGGCTAAATGATTATATTTGAGTCCTATTTATTAAGTAAACTTAAGTTAACATTGATTAAACCTTAATTAAGTTATTTTAACATATTTTCTAGGTCCCTGCTATTTTATTTTTATTATATAATTAACCCTATATTTATGCTATTTATTATTTATTAGCTAAGGAAACTAGCTAATTAGGGTAAATTAGAAGCTATTATGAGTCACTCATCAAGCAGAGGGGAGGAAAGAGGACTATTGATGGGTGAAGGCCAATGGGTGGCAAGGCCAAGAATGGGGGTTTTCTCCAATTCAATTCCTCCCTTCTTAAAGCAATAGTTGTGAAAATTTTACATAAAACCCCCTCTTCAAAAAATCACTCTTTTAGGATTGGTCGATTCATCTAGTTTCCTCTTCCATAAGCCCCCCAACAAGTTTGTAAATAACAAGAAAAAATCATAAAGCACTTGAACCCCCTTCAAGCCCTAATTAACCCTTTAATTCCCATAGGAATTGTCCATAAAACCAAGATTTGAGGAAATTGATTCCAAACGAGTAGTGGTCCAATTAACGAGGTCCCAGTAAGGGTTGGATTGGGTATGAGATAATTGTACAAAATTTAGACCCTTACACTTACCTTTCTTCTTTTACTATGAATAGGCACTCATCCAAAGGGGTGTTTGCCATATACCCATGTAAGAAGTGTCCCTTAAATTTTAATGAGGCAGTGATGAGGATTGGTTTTACCTTCGTCCTTACAGTTGGTTTGACATCCCTTTGACCTAGAGGGAAAAACTTCAAGGGTAGAGGTTGGGAGTTCTTTAGAGAGGCTGGAGAATGACATCTTTAGGTCATTAAGGCCATCTATTGATTATAGCCCCTTAGGCTAGAGGCATCGGTTGATCCTATGCTGCACTATTCCCTTCACCAGGGCCTCGAGCTCCTCAAAAAGGTAGATGTTCTGTTCACGGATGTGATTGTGAGAAATCGCATTTCGTCGTAGTAAATGTGTACAGAAACTCTTGAATTTATAAGTGAAATCAAACTTATAAGATTTTTCAAATAGAAATATGGGAGTCCGAGTCGTTCATAAGGAGGGAAATAGATCAAAATCTCTTTCCTAATTAGAATTGAAATCGAATATCAAGTAGGATGATTATTGAAACTAATACTAACTTTAATGGTATGCAACTACTAGAACTATAATATACTACTACTAGAAAGCATACAACTTGAAAACAAGTAAAAAATAAATACTAGAACTTTTATTGAATAAGATAAGAGTTTAACACCAATAGAAGTAGTACTACAACTAGAAGAATGCTTGAAAAATTACAACTAGAACTAAATTACTACAACTAAAACTAGACTAGAGAAATGCAAAAACTACGGGCTTCGAAAGAGAAGTCCGGAGCGTCGGCGTAGATACGAATGCGAAGGCGCACCCGCTAGAACCACCGGAGTTGACATGGACTAGCACTAGTAGTAGAGACTATTTAAAGGTAGGGAATTCTAAGTAGGAGCTGATCTTAAGGGGGAGAGACTAGGTATATTTATAGGAAATAGGGGAGCTTCTTATTGGTTGATCTAGAGTGCCTAGGATTACTAAATTGGGTAGTGTAGATTAAATCCTAAGGGGTGGATAGGATAGGTAGGACATGGTCCCTTACATCTAGAATGGAGGGCTAGGATAGGGAGGTGTTCTTTTGGTGGTTTTCTAAATATAGGTGGTCGGCCACTTAGGATGAGATCTTGGTGTTTGGCCAGCCACCTATGAAGGGATAAAGAGGCTCTAGGTGGCGGCTAAGGTTTCTAGGGTTATGTCTAGGTGGCAGCTAGGGTTTCTAGGGTTAGGTTAGGATAAAATCTAGGTTGGTGTAGGTTTTCCTAAGGGATAAGATCTAATATGGCCGGCCGTTATAGTCTAAAAATCCAAGCTTATGGTCGGCTAATAGTGGTAGCTAATTGGGTTAGGTGGTAGAGTGTAGGTCTAGATTAATTATGCTCCTAACTAGGCTAAGGTATTGAGATAATTGGTTTCCAACTAGGTCTGCTAACTAGGCTAATCAACTCTAAATGAGCTCAAGTCCAAAAATTCAATCAGCCACCCTTCAATCAGCCTGAAATTTTGTATTTTCACATATAAAAATAACACACATCGATACCAAATATAATTTGTGGGAACAATTGCACAAAAGCCCATAAGTATGCATTATTTACAAAATGTCCTAAAATGCCTAATCCAACCTTTTGGATGGAGAGGAAGAACAGGGGGAGAGGGACTTCGGTGGATTGAAAGCCCATTAGTGGAGTTGTAGGTCACATTAGGGTGTTACGTAATTCTTTGCAGCGAGGAGAGATCGAAGGAAAATGGAATTCCATTGCAACTGCGATGGAACTGAGGTATGTGAGGAGAAGGACCGGAGGGACGAAGTGACCGACTCAAAAGGTGTAGAAGGGGGTCGATCCCTTGCGCACGAGGTCAGGGGTGAGCTTAAGTAGCCGCGTAAGTGAATCAGGTGACCGTAGAGTGAGATTAAACTCAATTAGGGTGTATGGTGGAGATGAGGAAGTTGGGTGCGCGGGAACTTTTAAATTAAATATGCTCTGTTCGATCAAATTTGAGGGGAGAAGTGAGGCTATGCGTGGGAGCGTGCGAAGATTGGATCTAGATCCACCGTAGGATCAGGGGATCAAAGAATCAACGGTGCCTGTGTGCCATGTTCTTCACTGATGGACAGTGAGTGCGTGGGCGCAATAGGCGTTTGGACAAATTTCATAGAAGGGCTTATAGAGAAACAATGCACATTTTGTGAAGCCTATAAGTGGCAGAAATGAATATAAATCGATCCGTGGCCGATTTTAGAAAGGCCCCTATGGGTTTTGTAGATATGTCATTAGGCTTTTAAGCTAAAGAAAATTCTGAAGGACTTGAATATGTATGAAGTACCTGAATGTAATACTCTAAATGCAAGGTCCTAATGATGTTCAAATGCTATGAGATTTTTATTTGAACTTGATTGAAGATATTAGAGTTAATTTAACCCTTTATTTGTACTTTGGAACTCAAATAGGTGTTCAGTTGATATTTGGATCACCAAATTATATTTATGAATAGAATATCTCATAAATTGACCTAATTATGCATTTTTAACTCAAATTTGATGTTTTAGGTCATTTTCCTTAAATCCCATACTAACTCATTTATTGTGTTAATTAGTTAGTGTTTAATCTAGTTTCTAGCTTAACTTAGTCATTTTGGCTATGATAAGTCACACATCATCACCTATTAAATGCAATCTAACCCAATTTACCCTTAGACGAACATTAATTAAGCATTAATTAACATAAATAAATAGGAAAATATCAATAGGATTAGGCGTTCCTCCCTCATGTTGTGTGTTGAGACCTTTTCTTTCTCAATCTCTATTTAAAAAGAGTTGTTTTACCTTTTTAATGCTCTAGCTTCTTCTTTGTAACCGTGAGCAATTTTTCAAAACCTTGACCACTTTGGGAAGGTAGGCTTGTCATAGGGAACCACGGGATCCCAACAGCCCTAAAGACAAAGTCACAAAACGTCCATCTTCTTAGTGGCTATCATGTCCCAAAATGGTAATTCCTCTAGATGGACACCTCAACTGAGTGGCCACCTTTTATTTGCCTCCCTAGTCCATAAAATTTCCTATGTGGAACTAAATAAAGGAAAAATTTTGGTTTCTTGGGCCAAAGATTCGATTGAAAATCCGGTTGGGGCTCCAGTGTATTATTATGTTTTCCAAAACCTATGCACATAGAAAAAATCATATACAACCTATTCTACATAATTAAGTGAGCACACCTCACATATTAAACATGTTTTGTCCTACATAAGCATCATTACACAAGTATTTGTGGAAATAAACAAGTGGCACATCCCCACAAATTTACACAGTGACCAAACATGAAGGTAGAATAGGAACATACAAAAGTATTATGTCAACATCACGTACTTAAGTTGTCTAATTACATATATAAGGCCCCTTCCCTATACATCTTTTACCTTACAAAAAGGTACATAAAACAAGGAGTTGAGGTTGAAAAAGGGTGTACCATGTCAGAAGAGAGTGAAACCTATTTATGATATTCCCTTAAGTCTACTATATCCAAAAGTTACGAGAGGTCCCCTAACCCCTCATCTACCGTCCGAGAATACCTAAGAGTTAATTTACGACAAGGGTTAGTCAACACAGGTTAACATCTTTGTAACAGAGGAAAACCCCTATTTGTATTTACTTGAGAATGAGGGTTAACCTCTATTTGTATTTATTGAATGAGGGTTATAAATGGACGTTAACTTATGATGTGAAAGATAAATGTTTACATGGTTGAGGGTTAAAATAGAGGTTAACGTGGCAAAAGACATATTTCCTCTTGGAATGATAGGTATATTAGTTAATAAATTATTTTTATATTAAGTAAATATAATATAAATCAATTTTAAAAAAATAAATATAATATAAATTCATTGATGAATTATTTTTTATATAATATCATAGGTGATATTTCAAATATTACCAATGATATTTAAGTTCAAAACCAAATATTACTTGACAAATTATATTACAGTCTATATTAATGAAATGAAGTTGCAATTACTTAATTTATGAAATACTAATTATCTTATATTGTAATTAATAATTATGTTACAGTAATAATCAAGTTACGATGTTATGATTATTTGCTAATTAAAAAGTATTTCCAATAATATATTAATTATTACAAGTTAATTTGATAAAGAAATAATAATTTTTGTTATTATTGTAAAGTAATTACTTACATTGCAAATGCTAAGTACACTGTAATAGTAATTACATTATAATTCTATGAGTACATGCTACTTAAGAAGTACATATTACAATAGTCACTAATTATTTTATAGTAGTAAAATGATTATTATTTGTTAGGTTGAATATATCATTATAATTTAAGCATATGTTGAAATAAAGTTAACTATTTAATTATGTATTACATATATTAAAATGTTTATTGGTTGGAATATATCAGCCCATCAAATACGAGAAGAGAAAGGGTGAGAGAAAGGATACGATGGGAGTGATGTGTTGGGGTGAAGAAGGAGAAAACATGGGTTAGGAAGGAGGTTTTTCTCAACCCATCATCAATCTTGGGTTCAATCCCGGGTTAGCTTATCCGAGGTTTTAGAGATGAAGTGGGGTTGGATTAACCCTTGTGGTTAACGGGGATTAACCCTCACATTTTGGGGGGTTAACCCCTACCGTAAACTAGGCTTAAAGAGGCCAAGGTGACCAACAACTCAATAGTCTCCTCCGTCAGTGAATGGAGGCATGTTTCACACCTCTCCATCCAACTTGTTCAAGTGGTGGAATGTGAGCTCTAGGCTACCCATGAGGCACTGCACCCGCCATCGCGAGTCCACAATGTGGGAATAGGGTATATCATGGATGGGTCGATGTGTCACAATGTCCTAAAAAATGGGTGCAATGGTATTGTGATAGAGTATAAATGTGTCGTGTTTTCAAAGAAAAGATCAATTTGTTTTAGCTAGAAAGCAAGGTATGTGTGGACAAGAGGTTGTCAATGTTGTTATAAATATATATATATATCTTTTTCTTCCCCTTATTTTTCCCCATTTTCCCATCTCAATTGCATATTGCTGGTGTCCATGATCCTGTAGGTGTAGACCCACCCACTAAAAGTTGTTTGTAAGCCTCAAAGACCTAAAATGTAGGAAAAAATAGGTGGTGAGACATTAATAATGGCAACGGCAACAACAACAATAATAATACTAGCCAAAATAGTGTTAAAAGTAACAATCACAAGCAACAAGACAACTATTGGAGCAAAGCTTGCGACCCCCTCTTCCTCTTCTTCAGCATCCAAGTCATCATAGGAGGCTTGACAATAATATTTCTTCCTATGGTGAGGATAAGGAGGATGGGAAGAGGGAAAGGAAGTGAGAAAAGAAGTGAAAAAGGAGGGAAAAAAAAGGACACAACCAAGGACCCTAGACAATAATTACATGGACTTTTGCAAGGAAGTAAATGCACTAAGACCCTATCTTCACATGAAAATCGGAGGGACCCCTTAAGTTCCTCCAGATAGCCAAAATCCCTTGTGAGGGCCATGTAAGACAAATCCTTGCATGAGCTTGTCAAGATTTTCTTGCAAGCCTACCATGTGGTTAGTTGCTTTCCTTCTTCCTTTTTGACTCTCCCTCTTTTCATCAATCTCTATAGCATTGTTATTGAAGGCATAATGAAGATGAACAAACATTGTATAGGGTTGGGCCATCTACTCTCTGTTGCGGACAACAAGGAGTAACAAGGTTAGGTGAAAGCTCTAGAGGGTGAGAATAAAGCTCTGTCCGAGTAAATAGAGCAGCAAAATGATGATGCAAACCTAAGTACTAAAAGGTGCTTGCTGTTGCAAAACATGTGTTGAAATAAACATACATAAAAAATAAATAAATAAAAAAATATATATTTCCAACAATTTTGTATATATCAAAAATATTAAATTAAGTCAAACATGATTTGGCAAGACTCAGAATAAAATAAACACAAATAACATGCAATAATACAAATAAACAAAATGAGAATGGATTAGATTTTACTCCGAATGAAGCGTCCATTAAGGACTTCCTTGAGAAAAGGTATCGCTTCCCACAATACTAATACATCGGGGTCTGACGAACTCCTCCCATGATATGACAATCCACCTCCAAGATTCGGCGAACTTCAATTTTGGACGTCCTTGAAAATCATCTCAGGAAAATGAAGCCGAGGCAATTTGGTTTCTAACCAAATTCTCGATTGATCTACCAACTAAATGGTTTAATCAGCCAAAAACTTCTCGTGAATCTTTTAATCTCTTTGTGCAAGATCGATAGAAGTGATTGGAGATTTTTCTATCAATCTTACGTCGAACGAACGCACCAAGAAAGAGAAACAAGAACGAGTGAGAGAGGGAGAGAGTGGAGAGAACTTTTTTACTCTTGTTGTGTGTAAAATGAGAGTCCCCTCATGACCCTTATATAGAGCCTACAGCCAAACGTTTAAGAAAATTTTCGTTTTATGGAAACACGGTAATTGATCGACTAAAACAATTGGTCGATCAAACTTCACTAATTGGTCAACCAAACCAATTGATCGACTATACTAAATTCATTAATTAACCAAAATAATTAGTTGACCAATTTTACATTTTGATCGACCAATCTAGGTCAAAATCGTGAGATTAAAAATCCGTAGCAAAATGAGTCCAAGTTCCAAATTGATTCTCACTCGAACCTGAGCCAGAGTTGGGGTTGGGTGAGGCGCGCGCATGCGCGTGCGTGGTCCCTAACCTCACCTCTTACTCTTTCTTACATAAGCTATGGGAGGTAGAAGCCTTTTACACCCATCAAGAGGTTTGCCTGTTGGATTATGATCCAACATATGAACTAGTATATGTATTTGTACATATAGATATAATCATTTGACATAAAGATTATGGACTATCATGTAATTGCCCATCACTTAAAGTGATCAATTCAATGTTTATTAAGGGCATGGGCATAAAATGCAAAAGGATGGTGTGGTTTGAATGAAATATGTGCAGAGACTTAAGTTGTGAATTGCATTTCTTTGATGGGTTGAAACATAATTCACCCACAGCAATTAGTGTGATTAATTACTTATTAGAGTAGTCAGGTCCCTAAGAGACCCACATGATCATTCTCTCTGTTTTCCCCATCAAGATCGAGAGAGGTTTAGGGCTCAAGAGTTGCAGATGGATGGAGATAGAAAGAGAATCTGAAAGCTTCTCCTCAAGACAACCGTCTAAAGAGTCAAAAGGTGGGCATCTCTTAGAAGATCTAGATTGCATCTCCTATTTCTCTTTGAAATCATGAACACAGGTAATCTACAGGTTTGTTTGCATATATATATGATTATTTTCTTTCATAGGTAATATTTAGTTTTCTATACATGTGCACGATGCAATAACCAAGATAAATCTATGTTTTAGCATATTGATGTGTTTAACTTTATACATAGATCTTTATCTATTCGTACGCTTAGATATATTGTTTGGGTTAGATCTCAGATTAACAAGTCCTTAATGATCATTTCGTATTCCTATAAAACTTAGAAACCCATCTATAACCGTCGTAAGTAATGGTATTCAAAATGAGTACCGGTACTATTGGAATACTGTAATGTGAACTGTAAGTTGCTAGTACCGGTACTCTTCATGAGTACTGGTACATGCAAGTTACAGATGAGGCTCCAGGTCGTCTTAAGTCCAAAACTAGGACTTACATGTACCAGTACTCATCATGTGTCCCAAGTCAGGTTCTGGACATCAGGTCATTAGAACCTGTAGCTTACAAGTATCGGTACTGGTCACCAGTATCGGTACTCATTAGATACAGACAAGCTTATTAGTATTCAACAAGTACTGGTACTCATGATGAGTACTGGTACTCATTGAGACCAATTGTTTCTTGGAGGAATACCAATATTCTCTGAGTACCGGTACTCAAAACAAGTACGATACACAGTGAGTACTGGATGAGCACTCATTTGAACTTGAGCTCCAAACAGTAACTCATAGGTACCTGTACTTGGCATCAATACCGGTATCCATTGAATATGGAACCCATAACTGTAAGTCATGGATACCAGTACTGGTCCACCAGTACCGGTACCCAGCTTGTATGAAGTCCAGTTGAGCCAAGATGTTATACAGGTCTATCTTAAGTTAGAGATGGATTAATTTCAGTTAAGCCCCTAAGGGTTTAAGGAATTTAACGCCTACAAGTGGTATCAAAGCCAACCTACACTCTACTTAAGTTTAGTCTAATTAATAAGGTACACTATTCTAGGGTAACTCAGTTGGAGCAGCACCTCACCAAAGTGAGCTCTCCTGTGAATGCTGGGTTTATCCATGAATAGTAAAAGGATGAATGGATGTTAATAGGTGGGTATGCACTGGCCCAAAGGAAAGTATATATTCGATCTACTTTCACTCATTTGCGTGGGAGTGATGATGTGTTGGTTATAGGATTTCTGGGTAGTCATTGAATCGGCCCAAAGGAAGGTTCATGACTAACTTGGATTTGAACCACCAACAATCATTTCATACCATACCATATCTTTAATTACAAGTCAACCTCTCGTCCAAAGATGAGACCCCTGATGGAGTTAACTAAGACATGTGATGGGATTAATGAATTAATTAGACACATTATGTTTTAAAGGAGCTAATTCTGTATTTATCTACATTTATTTTTTAGAAATGTCTTCTGCCAATATTACTTCCACCTTAAATTCCATACCCATGCTAAGTGGCTCGAACTTTAAGTCCTGCAAGGAAAATTTATTGATTGTCCTCGGGGTTATGGACTCAGATTTAGCAATTAGGGAACCCTCTCCCATTCTTACAGACACGAGTACTTTTAAACAAAAGGAGGAAAGATGGGAGAGGTCTAATCAGATATCAATGATGATAATAAAGAAGGCCATACCCGAGGCTTTCAGGGGCACAATGTCGGATGACATTTTACGGCTAAAGATTTTCTTTCCGATATTGAGAAACGGTTTGCCAAGAATGAAAAGGCAGAAATCAGTACACTCTTAACAAGTCTTATCTCAAAGAAGTATAAGGGGAAGGATAATATACGTGAGTACATTATGGAGATGTCCCATATAGCTTCTAAGTTAAAAGCACTAAAGCTTGACCTCTCGAAGGACTTGTTAGTGCATCTAGTTTTAATCTCTCTTCCACCCTCCTTCAACCAGTTCAAGGTGAGCTACAATTGTCAGAAAGAGACTTGGTCTTTGAATGAGCTAATCTTGCACTGTATGTAAGAGGAAGAGAGAATGAAGCATGATGGGACAGAGAGTGCTCACATTGCCACTTCCTTTAATAACAAAGGCAAGGGAAAGAAAAGGACTATAGAAGCTGTGGATACAGCTTCACAGAAGAAGCAGAAAGGGAAGGCTGTAGAGTCTTCCAAGTCAGGATGCTTCTTCTGTGGAGCTGAGGGGCACCAAATGAAGCACCGTACCAACTACCATGCCGGGCGTGCTAAGAAAGGTACGACTCTCAGTTTGATTTGTACAGAGAGTAATTTGGTTTCAGTACCAAGTCATACTTGGTGGATGGATTCAGGGGCCACTACTCACATTAGTGTGTCTTTACAGGGCCATCCAGCAGATCGGGGCCCCTCCTCCAACTTCCGGCTCTTCCTCTCCTCCTCTAGGTCTTGCTTCATCGACGGCGGAGCTGCTTGCCGACATGCGTGGCCGCTCGAAGCTCGTCATCGTCGCTAAGGCTCACCGTGCTTCCCTCATGTCCACAGCTCGCCGATCGTGCATGGTCACTGCTCGCTTGCCGCTCGTGGTCGTCCGTGGTGGTCGGGATCGGGGCGATTGCTCGCGGAGTCGATGCGTGGTCGTGGTCGATGGTTGGTGCATTTTCGAGGCATGGCGGTGGGTCAACAATCTTCCTGGAGGTCGATCGCTTGCTTCGTTGGCGCTGGGCACGTGGCATGTGCAGTGGACAGCGG
This sequence comes from Thalassia testudinum, assembly GCA_037157565.1. Lineage (NCBI taxonomy): Eukaryota > Viridiplantae > Streptophyta > Magnoliopsida > Alismatales > Hydrocharitaceae > Thalassia > Thalassia testudinum. The sequence continues at coordinate 46,210,809 of JAZHRO010000030.1, forward strand.
TGGTTGGGTGCGGCCGTCGACTTGTGCGATTATGTGTTGTTTAGAGTTGTTTTGTTGTTGGTGTTGTTTGACCTTTTGTTTTGTTTTTTCAATGTAGTTTGCTTTGATCTGAGATCACGTGTGATCCCGTGCTCTTCACGGTCAACACGGTTCTTCGAGATTTTTTCTCATTAACGTTTGCTGTTCTACGAGCATGAGGTCGATCTCCTTCAAAAGATCGTCTGATTTCTGATCTTAGGTCGTTTTGTTCTTCTTTATCTTTTGTTTCTTACTCTTATTTTTTTGCATTTGAAGATCTCCTTTTGAGGTTTAATTTTCTCCATCTTGCCCTTTGCATCTCTTGCATCGGGTATTTTCCCTTTAACAAAAATTTTATTTTCACGCAAAAAAAACACACACGCCCGTACCAACCTTTTAGAATTCAAATAGGAGGTGTGGCTGCCAATATGATATTCTACATCATTTTTTGATTACAAAGGTGCGAATGAAGAATTATTTAATAATGGCTAAAGTACTATCTGTAGGAGATTTAAATCTGTGTACGTGAAACTTATGATTGTAGAAAGAGATCGGTAATGTGTTGTAATGGTATATCATCAAATTGATGGTGCATGCCGGTCTATTTGTTATCTGATGCAACATGCATACAACATGTTATCTGATATTTAGCTTTGAAATTGTAGTTTTAAAATGTGGTATGTTTGTAGAGGTCATATAGAGAATCTATACTTTTTACTAATCCATGTGAGAGGCCTAGTGATACTGTTTTTTGCAAGCCTAACGATTCTACCAACAATCGAGATTTTAGTAGAATCCATGTTGCATAAACGTCCTCCCCATGGTTGGAAAGGAGTAGGAAGCATTCTATGCAAGAATCAAATCAATTCGTTGGATCCAAACAATATTTTCATTTCAGTAGATTTGTTGTCATGGTCGATTAAGGCAAGGGCTTGATCGATCAAATTGAGGAGGGTGGGTAACTTGAGCCTAACTCTATCGTGGTCAATAAAGGGTAGCCCTGGTTGAGCAAGGCAGAGGAAGAATGGTTGTTCTCCAAGCCTACATCAATGCCATGAACCTAGAGAAGCTCTAATTAGGTTTGTGAATCCTATATGTGTCACTTTATGGTCAATTTGGACCTTGTAGAAGTATTATTAGCTGACCATACATAATAAATGATGGGATCCTCAGCTAACGGTTGAGATTTTTAGATGTGATTAAACATAAGTAGAGGCTTTTATGGGTTGAGATGTATGCTATATATTATGTTTGGTAATAATCATGCACAGCATGCATTTCCCTTTCTTAGTCAATCATATACTTTGAATACCTTGTGGGAAAGTTTATAGCTAGCTAGACTACTTGTTTTGCTAGCTATTAGGGTGAGTGCTAGCACAAACAAGAATAGGTTCTATAGGTTCATTAATGAGATAATGCTTAAATTGATCACCTAGGGTTCATGACACTTGCAATACACTGCAAATTTCCGATGAGATATTGAATGTGACGAGGAAACTATGGGCTATAATTAGGGCTATGAAGGCATGTTTGATATAGCTAGTTTCTTAAGTACCAAACTTAAGTGCTAGATAGATCTAGGATAATTGACCTGTAAGGGGACTTGGTTGCTTTGTTGAGACCTTTATTTTCATGAAACAAAATTACATTTTATTATGAACTATTCTCTTAAGATCACGCTCGCACAAATCAGATCAATTATCCTTCGCGTGAATCAAAGTGAAGATTATCAAAGAGTAATGTATCTTTTAGTTTAAGTGTTTGAGTCTAAAAATTATGTAAGGAGCTTCAAAAATGTTTTCACAATTTTTTAAATCGTAAAATCAACATTTAAGCAGATTTGATCGATCAAAATAGAAAGATTGATTAACCAAATTAGTCTAATGGTTAAATTCGATTTTCTCACAATTAGATCAACTAATTTAATATTTGATTGATCATCAATTGATCGATCAATTAGATAAATTGATTGATCAATCATTAAATTGATTAATCAATCATTAATTTTGATCTATCAAATTGATTCGAAAGAGATTCCCCAACTTTCTAAAAATGATTCGTTTTCAACTATAAATAGAGCTTCACGCCTCTCATTTTAAAACACACCTTAAAAACATTTCAAAGAAAAAAAACACCTTCACTCCAATTCTTCTTTGTGCTTTTGTGCTCATTCTATACTCTTCAAAAGCATGTCAATCTACATTTTTGAAAAGAAAACTCAGTTTGCATATTTTAATTTCTTGAGGTTCCATTGGATCAATTTCTATATTTCATTTATTTCTTCCATTTCAATTGTTGGGATCCTTTGTGTTGAAATTCCCAATGTTGTTTGCAACTTTTCTTTTTTGGCAAAAGAGAAGTGGTTTATAAGAAGTTGTGTTACCCTCGTTCAAGTGGTATGTTAGTGGATTGACTAGTGTTGTTTAATCAAAAAAATCCTAGGTTAGGAGGTTTAAGTAGTAATTTTTACCCATAAGAATTTCTATTATAAATCATTGTATATATTGTGAGATTGATTTTATTGCATCATATTTTTTTATTATAATTAATATCACGCTTGGTTTTATATTTGTAGCAAGTAAGATCCATGCAGGTTGTACGCCCAACTTTAGGCCTATGGTGTAAATAATGAGGTGTGTTGGTCTACATCTGAGCAGTAAACCTAGGGGACCTATTCTAGTCTAAGTTGTCTATGAAACTCTTAATTCTTACTGTCACGCCCCAATAATCCTCTAGACAAATCGGAAGCGGATCGTTGGATGTGCACGCACCAAGGTCCCAGCTACCAAGCAGCTCGAGTTACAAACCATAGTTCCAACAATTAGGTACATATTAGGATAATCGAATTTTTAAATAAATTATAGGGTCGAAACCTGCTGAAAATCCGACAGAGTTTTTCCTGTTTATAGAATATTTTTCCAAAATCGGTACCTACAACCTGTACCTATACATGTATACCACAACTTATATGGGTGGGTACACCCCACCACCAAAACACAAAAGAAGTAAAGTGATAAAACTCAAGGGGGCACACCCTGCATCCAAAAGTGGTAAAAACACACAAAAATGGCAAGAAAACAATGTTGTAAGACTGCTAACACACTACCACAAGTTTTCACAATTTATCACAATCTCCTATACAGTCCAGTGTTAATTACATAACATGTACAGCAATCCAGAGTTTATATTTATAACCTTTAAGTAATCAAAAATACCTTGTTACAATCTAAACAGAATCTCAACTACGCTCTTTACATCAAACTCCAACCGCTTACCCCTAAAAAAGAAGTAACTATCCTTCAACTTTTTGCCCAAGTCTTCCTGGAATTGAACCCGATGTGACATGCCACTTGCATTACGGCAATGGTACTTGAAATGGGCTGCAAAGTAGGAATGAAGCAAACGGCTCAGTAGGGACAAGATCACATCTAATACTAAAGGTGGAAAAGGTAGTGTACGGGTTTATGTACCAAGGCCTACTACCCAACCATTTTCCCCATTTACGTATGCAACAAGCCAACCACAAGCCTTTACCAAATTCTCATAGTTAACCCATGTTTTGTTAACATCGTAGGCTGGCTACAACCATTTTTTTCTTATTTACAGGGATTTATTCACATGGTTACTAAATTTTATTTAGAAACAGAATGTGTTAAGTTTGAAATTCAAACCTAAGGTACCACAATTTCTAAATTTATTGGGCATTCAAGAGATGGAATTAAGAAAAGGGGAAACCAGAAATCCCTACCTTGCCTTGAGTTCGACATCCTCTTCAGAAGATAGCGATTCCCAATCGCTCACATCAACAACAAACGACAACCCATTAGTGTTACACCATAATCAAATTAGTCCTTAAAGCATTACAAGGCCCCAAATCCCCAAGGTTAGGACAACCTAGGGTTTGGGATTGCATAGGGCAAGATAATGAACTACTCACCAAGTGCAAGGCCTTACCGAGGCCCATCTTCATTCGTCGGGCCCCCAATTCAGCAACAACAACAGCAACAATTGCTCCCACAAAAAGCAACAGCATCAGTAGCATAGCTACAGCCCTCGCGCACACGTGAGGGTGGCAGTAGCAGTGGCGATCAAGTGCTGCAACAACGTTAGTTGCAGTTGGCCAGCTGGCAAGTAGGAGAGATGTGGTTGGCACAGATGAAGAGGAGGGAGGGTTGTCGTGGGGAAGAAGGTGCCGATAGAGGAGTGATATGCAAATTCTCAACACAGTTAATTAAGTTTATTAGTCTTAATTAATTGCACTAAAAATGATGCTTAATTTACCTTGTTTAATTAATTTATCTTTATTAATTATAGTATAGTTTGTAAGATGACCTAACATTTAGAAAATTATACTTTTAACTTGTTGAGTCGAAATCGTACACTGGAGGCTTAATTAGCTTAATTATTCACTATTTATTCTAAGTTAACTTTTATTATTAACTACTTAAGTTAATTACTACTCCACATAACTTATTTACTTACTAAATTACTATTATTACTTAATTAATATAGCTTTCATTACTCTACAATAGATTGTTATACTAATATATACCTAATTTGTCTAACTACTTAATTAAAAACTTAATCAACTAATAATTTCTCATATGTTAATCACATGAATAATTGCATCAAAATAGACATTAATAACATGGCGTTCCATATATGAAGAGAAATGATATTACATTGAATTAAAAAAAATTACAACAAAAATAATGTTGTTTACAACTAAATCATTTATCACATTTAACACTAAGCTCAAATGTCCTTTCTTCTCAGCCTTCATGATACCTTTAGTGCTCTCAACACTTAGCCAATTTAGAGCCCTTTCTCTTCAACACTTAATAAAAATTTGGTATTGGTGAGCCTAGTCTTTTCGCGGAATCTACGACCCAATAGGCTGGATCGACCACTACTAGAGTCAAGCCCATAGTTGATTTTTAGGTATATTTTTATATAGTTTTGGGCCCATTCAAGCCTACAATATAGCTCACGTGCTCCCAGCCCATACACATGCCCACAAGGGCACACACATGCACACACACACGTATTCTAATTAGCTTAGGAGTAGATTAGAGTAGAATTCACACATCCACCTCCTCAGATCACTTCAGATCAAAGGAGATGATTTCATCTCACTCGCTGATCACTAATCTCCCTCTTCACATTTCCATTTCACATTCTGATTTACCTCGATTTTTAATTCGTAATCCACCCACTCATTAGAGTCAAATTTGATAGGACTAAATAGAGGGTATAGCTATGCGCACAAATACTCAAAAATAAAATCAGTAATAATAAGAAAATTTGCACAATCAATTAACCACAGATATTGGCACCATATGTATAGTGGTTCCCCTCCATTGGGTACTCCACTACCTAAGCCTCCCAGCTTTGGGTTTTTAACCCGATTCTCTTAACCCAGAAAGAATCAATTTACTAAATCAAGGTAATTAATGGGTTACCTTAACCCCAGTACAAAAACAGGTTTGTTACAACCCAACGAGCAACAAGTTCAAAATACAAATAAGAACTGGTGTAAGAAAGAGAACTCTTACAACAAGAATTCCTAAGCCTCTCAACAATAATATAAAATTAATATCAATTTGAGAGCCTAGAATGAACGTGAATCCCTTGACAATGTGTGAAGAAATCACATCGATGTGCTTGCAAATCCGTAGAGAGACTGAGAGCAACAAACTATTCCTTCTCTTGAATATGTGGTGGAAAAATGTGAAATATAGCTTTAGAAATTTTTCTTGTATTTCTAATATCTGTAGTCTATAAACAAAGAGTCCTAGAGTCATTTTATAAAGTTTAGGATCTCTGGGATTTATCTACTAGATGTTGGGATTTAATTCCCAACGTTCACATTGACAAAATAAATTTTCTAGCTGTTCTGTTTTAAGCCAATGGCTAGTTGTTATCGATACTAAAGTACCTGTATCGGTACTAGCAGCTCATCGCCACCAGTACATGAGTCCTAGTACTGGTACTCATCATTGGTACCTGTACTTGTGACTCCCAAGTTTGGAATTCCTTGGGCATAGTAACCTACCTGTACCGGTACTCATTATCGGTACCGGTACTTGTAAGATTCAGGCCAAAAATAAGGCATCAACCTGTGGCCAACATATACCGATACTCATGGTTGGTACCAGTACTTGTTGTTCACAATTTGAGATGAATTCTCAAACCTGTGCCTTACAAATACCAATACTGATGAACTGTACCACTACTTGCTTACAAGTGCCTATTTTAAGTGTTTTAATCTATTACGTACTTTGAAAATGTTCGCAATATAAATCATAATTTATCTCTAATTGATTTTACGATCTTAGTTATGATTCTTTGTTAAGAGGCATATACAATCTATAGATATAAAATCTAAACTAGAAAAATTAAAGGTCAAAGATGATCTTCTCCTCCTCGACTCTTCCTTGTCATCTTGCCTCCTTCTTATCATGATCTTCTCCTTTTCATCAAGCCTCCATCATTTCCTGTTTGCCTTACTTCTTCACCTAAATCTGAAAAATACTTAATGGCAAACATTAATCCATAATAATTTTGTTAACACCAAAACAAGATGTGAAACAAGGTTCCAACAAAATTCTCATCTCATTGCTTTCGAGCTTTGAGATGAAGATTTGCGCTCAAAAACCATCTAGGGGTCTCCCATCCATTTCAGATTTTCCACAAAGGCCCCTAATCTGATTTGAAAAGAATTGATTCGCTTGATCTGATTTTAATTTGATTTTCAATGTAAGATCGCGTGATTTTGATCAAATTGGGCTTTAAAGGATTTGTGATCAAGTGGATTGATGCATTTTTGTTTAATTCAGACCTTAGCTGTGAGTTTGAGATGTTCTAATGACAAACTCTTCCTCAAATGTGCTAGGTCTGAGTTGGGTTTGAAAGGGGATTTTGATTGCTTTTCAATGTGTGGGAGAACCAAGGAGAATCAACTTTGTTGATTTGAGGTTGTACCTAGTACTTTTATGTAGATTTGAGTTTTTGAAATTTTGATTTCTCACCTAAGGGATTTTCAATATCCCTTAAAGTTTTAAACATTTGGGATTCAAGTTTGTTGGCTTTAATGGACTGATTTGAACTCTTCCCTCATCCTGTCTATAGCATAAGGAAGAGGTCCAATCAATGTTCTCTCTGGTTTGACATGGGGATCAAGGTTTAAAAGTTTTTGGTGAAGATTCAATGTTTCTAATTGATTTTCAAGTGAATTCAATGTCTTATCATATTTTTGAGGTGTTGATTGTGTGTTTTGAATCCCAATTTCACATCTTAAAATGCTGCATAGCAGCAACATTTTTGTTGGATTAATTTCCAATCTAATCCCATGAGCTTTGTTGTCTATGACAGAGATAAGGGATTAGATTTGTTCAATTCAGCAACTACTGAAATTCCCATTTTAGAGCTGCTGGAAATGGGATTGGTCACTACAGCAACCACTCTATATGGTTTTAAGTAGTCTGAACCAAGTTCTAGATATCTGGAGCATCTTCTTTGATCCCTGATCAAGCCAACAGCTGTTGTTGCTGTGTTGTTGCTGTGCAGTTGCTGTTACTGTAGCAATTGCTGTTGTTGTTTATGGACTGCAATTAGTAGGGTAGTGAACAAGATTTTGTAGTGAATTAAAGAGCTGATATATTTCTAACTGTTGTATATATTGTAAACAGGCTTCCATGTAATGATATTTGCTTTTAATCTCATTTGGTTGGCTTGTTACTTTGTTTTTAAACATTCCTTGTTAGCTACATGTCATACACAACTGTCCAATTTGAAAGTAATGGAAATTTGGAGTTAAATATCCATTTAAATGTTTGAGCATCTTGCATATGAGAGATAACATATATCTGAATGTTGTCACTGCACTTTCAGCCTTTACCACTCTTCATTAGGCCTTAGGTTCCATTGGAAATCCCTTTAAAGGCCTAAATTGGGGTGAATTGTGTAAATAAATAAAAATACTATAAAAAATAAAATAAAATAGAATAAATGTGTAGTGATTAGGATTAGCTATACTTCTAGGTATATACCAAGTTTCAAGGTCATCTAAACCTCCAACTTGATAGAACATTATCGGCCAACGATTCAGTATACATTTTAACTAAATAAAAGACCCTAAACTAAAAATTACAAAAAGACATTCTCTCTCTCATCCATTTCTTTCTTCTCATCCCCTACCTCCATAAAACACATAAAACTCACAAAAAGAAGAAAAACCCTAAAAATACCCAAAAATATCACGTATACTAAGTTTATACTTGTAAATACAAGCTATATAGTAAGTTATACATGTATATATTGTAAAATAGATGCATAATAGATGTAAATAACTTATATGTATATATTACATATTGTAAATTAAATATTTAAGATTATTTAAACTATACATAACCTAATTATTTAATTACCTACTATTTATACTAACTTATAAGCATTATGACTTAAGTAAATATATAAAATCCTGTATATAAATGTAATTACTAATTATACTGTGTATATATGTTTATATATATTATGTACATAGTGAATCCTATAACATAAATTAATTATGTATATATAATAAATAATTTATTTATTAAGTTACTAGCTAAGTTACTAGATTAAATTAAAATAAATTAATAATTTAAGTTATAACTGAACTAACTTATATTGTACATTTATATTATTGTATGTTAAGTAATTTAAACTAATTTAATTATATTTATACTGTATTATATTATTTATGCTTAATTTATATGTAAAATGCACCCAAAAATGATATTTAAATATATATAAATTAAAATAAAACATGTAAAATACAATAAAAATATGTATTAAATACTTTATTATATGTATTAACTCTTTACAGGGTCAATTAGACCATTAATTAACTAATTTAACCATTAATTGAGAAATTAACTTATGAAACAGTATGAATAAACTATAAATTTTGACTAATTTATTTGTATAATAAATGTAATTAATTGTGAAAATAAATTATACCATTACATAACCCTATGTAAATACTCTAACACCATATAATTTAATTTTAAATTATAAAAATTTATGGCCCTCAAATCGAGGGCCAAAAACCTCAAATCAATGTAGTAACACATCGGGCCCTGTGGGGTGGTTAGCTCCCTCCCTACATTAGTAGCACACCTCAGTACCGCGTATGCGAGGGCCAATAGGAGTCAGTGTAGAGTGGTCAATCCTAACCCCAGGTCTCAACCTAAGGGAGGCTAGCTCCGCTCTACACTAAAAAGGGACAGTTTCTCTCCTTGGTACCGCGTACACAAGGGCCAGCTCACTTTCCGTCTACATTCCCGATTTCCTTTCATCCACAGGAGTTCTATTCTTAATTCTCCATAGGGTTCATGCTCATATTCATCTCATTTATCCTGGTCTAGATCTTATGTTTCATAATTCATTCCTCATTCATATACAGGCAACTCGTGTTTTCATATTTCAATTCTCAAAAACATGCAACTTGTGGTTTCACAGGCAATTTCTCAATAACATACAGGCAGCTCGTATTTTATCATGCATCTCGTAATATATTAAAGGCATTTACTAGCAATTTATCTTAACCATGCATTCAAGTAAACAGTATAGCTCAAACAGGTCATTCATTTCTACCTTAGGGTTCATTCCATATCCTAGAGTTCAATCCGACTATTCCAGCCAAGTACATTGATGGGAATACCATCATGAGCCCTAACTAACTCATTTTAACCTAGAAAAGAGAACAAAGGCTCCTACATAACCAAATGAAGGGCCTAACTCAGAGAATAACTAGGTTGAAAGAAAAGCAAGAAACGAAGGGTAAAACTGTAATTTTACCATTACAGTACAATAGGATTTCTCAGGACTTAAACATGGGTCAATTGGTCATAACAAGATAAAAAGTGGGATGGTTCAATCAAAAAAGGGTTAATGTGAGATCTGGGAATTAAATAACATCCTGTAATCCTAAAACAAACCTACTTAATTCAACAAGGTTTTGGTCTGGATAAAAATCAACTAAACCCTATAAAATTCATGAAAAAATATCATCTATGGTTTAGAATCTTCAATTTGGTCTTTAGAACCTATTTGGACCTAAATAGGGGTCCTAGTCAAGCATTTGCCCTAAATTGGGTTTTTGTCCAAAATGCTCATTCAAACATTTTCAAACCTAAAATCCAACTTCACCATTGGATTCCTTGGGTCCAAATTAGGTTTATACCAAAATTTGGACCTATGGGGAGTCCACCTTAACCTACTTTGCAAAACAATCCAACTCAATTAAATTTATGCCCCTAACTTTCGAAAACCTTGCAAAGACCCTCCTATCTTCCTCGCCACTCTTTGGAACTAGGTCCCTCCTCCATTACAGCAGAGGAATCCTACTCCAGCGAGGATTCAAGAGGGAGATCTCCTTAATTCCTCGGAGAATTCCTCTAAAATTTGAAAGAGAGATTCTTTGAGGAATTTCCGACCTTGTGAACCCAATTAGGTGATTTGATTCCCACCCAATCTCATGCGAACGGATGAGAGATATGGGTATCTCTCGGCCTTCCAAGTCTGGCGAGGTTGCCGTGCTTGGAAGCTTGCCTTCCAAGCATAAGGCCCTCCGCCTGCTACTATAAAAGGCACCCCAAGTCCTCCTGACCATCCTAAGCTTATTTTGGTTGAAGAATCCCCCAGAATTCCTCCTTTCCCCTCTCCGGCCAAGAAGCCCGCAAGCTCCGGTGACTGTTCCTCCCTTTTCTCGTCACTCTGTTACCATACTAGTGGCAGAGTCTTCTCCGCCTAATTCTTCCGTGTCACGCCATACCTGCACCCGCGTCTTCATCCCTCTCGTCATCGCTGCCTCTCCATCTCAGGGCCTTCATCTCTGACGACGGCAGATACGCGCCGTCCGCCCTTTGCCTCCCCCCTTCGTCCAATCACTCTCAGATAAGTCCCCTTTCCTTACTCTTCATTTTCCCCCTCTTTATTTCACAAAACCACCCTCGACAGCCACAGACCACCCTCACCTTCTCCACCTCCGGCAGACCACCGGCGAGGTGCATCCACCACTCCACACACCCGCACGCTTCGCCAACTACCGCAGAAGCTTCGCCACCTTCCATTGACTATCATCCACCTCTTCATCGACCGCCACACGCACCATACACTACCCCCGAACAACCGCACCTTCACGGCCACAGACCGACCTAGGCACGCACGCCTAGGCTGTCCCGTGCCACGCCACTCACCGCGCCACCTTCACCGTGTCACAGCGAAGCTTTCTAAGTGTTTTGACAGGGCCGTGAGGCCGTACTCGTGATTGACAGGTCGGACCCCCATCCGCCATTGGAGTAGGAGCAAAGCTTGCTCACAAGCTTGCTCCAGGTAGCCCCGCTCCTGGAGGCCAAGTCCCAGGTGCGTGGAACCACTTTGCGATCCCCTTGTGCCCAATAATTGAAGTCCGAGGGCGCCACAGCTTCAACAATCAGGAGACACTCCCTGCGGACGCACACAAAGAAGGGGGTGGGACTTTTAGTCCTACCTCGGTAACTTTAGAAGCGACGAAAAGTTCCACCTCGATAACTTTAGAAGCGACGAAGCGGTATAAGTTGTTTTTGTGTTTTAGCCTCTTTGCCTCCTGACACGGGGTAAGGTCCCTCTCACCTACTCTCGCCTCATCCGTGCCCACGCTACGTGGACCTGGCTGACCTGACCCAATAACCCTGCACTCCTCGCGCATCACCCACGTCGGTGCGTCTGGACCCAAGTGCGTTAACCCGACCTGTTTACCCGAGAAAGGCTCTGGGAGAGCGAGCCTAAGAGAGAGAAGAGAGAGTGCATTCATGGGGGAGGGTAGGGGTAGGTTTTGCACTTCTGTGCAGGGAAAGGAAGAAGGAAGGAAAGCTGAAGGAGAAAGAGCCGCAGGGGAAGCTAAGGCAAAGAAAGAACCAAGGAAGGAGAAGGCACAGCTGAAGAAAGAAGAGGACTCTGAAGGAGAAGGCACTATTGCAGAGAAGGCAAACAGGAGAAAGAAGCCAAGGTAGAAGAACCAAGGAAGGAGAAATCAGAGAAAGAAGAGAAGGCTTAGTTGAAGCCAAGGTTGAAGAGAAGAAGTTGCAGAGGATGTCAAGCTAACGTCAGAGAAAGAAGAAAGAAGGCAAGGCTGAAGTCAAAGAAAGATAAAGAAGAGCAAAGAAGGAAGAAAGAAGAAGACATCAGAAGGAAAAGAGAAGAAGAAGAAGGCTCGGCTGAAGACAGAGAAAGAGAAAGAAGAGTAAAGAAGGAAGAAGACATCAGAAGAAACAAAGAAGAAGAAGAAGAGAAAGCCTAAGATAGAAGCATCTGATTTTTACATTGTTTCATATTTCTTAAGCTTCTATATACATTGAGACTAGTTCTATTACTTCATAATTTGATTGCACATTTCATTTTATTACATTGAAGTTGTGTTCTTAGTTTTTAAATCCCAATTTGCTCCTCGTGTTCAACCTCGAATTCATAGTTTTTCGAGTAATAAACTTTCATTTGTTTTTCGAAGCGATTTCAACTGTACTGCAACGCAATATTTACAAACCTGATTTCACTTTCGACTAAACATACATTCTTATTTAAATATTAACAACTAAGTTAAACCACTCTATTGGGTATCACGGGAGGAATGGGGGCCTGTGCCGCAGATCTCGTTGTCTCCGTAGGCCCTGAACACGCCACTAGCTGGTAACCTGCACCAGCGACCAATGTACATTAGACGAGCTCAAAATAGTAGATACTCAACATGAATACGTAGAGGAACTCGAGTGGAAAACAACGGTACTTCGTTCGCGAAAATCCGATTCTGTTTGGGTCTTAAATAGGACAAAAACGCGGTTACTGATCAAGCGACCAATGTCTGGGACTAATCCCAGACGTCTTAAAAGACGTCAAAAACTCACCTATGTTTCTTGCGACTGATCAGACGTCCAGACTCCCTCTACAACCGTCTGGGGACAGTTATAGACGTCGAACAAGGTCTCCGGTCGTCTGGAAGCACCTCCGGACGTCTAGTGATGTGATCAGACGTCCAAAAGTGCTTAAGAAAGCACACCCCGCTCCTTCCCAAAGCCTACCCTGTGTACGAAAACGCAAGCACGGTTTCATCCCAACAACTCCTGCGCTGAGATCTTCTATATGGCGGAAATCAGTGTAGGAACATACGCACCTCACGCAATACGTGCTTTCAGACGTCCGGCCATAGCTCCGAACGTCCAGGTGCCTCGCCAGTCATCTGGGCTTCACTCCAAATGTCTGATACTAGAAAACTTCTAGTATCAGCACCTCCTCACAGCTCGCTCTGCTCGCACCTTCGCCCTCAACGGCAGCTTTAGTCGCTGCAGGAGCTTGAGCAGCTTCTCGTCGTCGTCCTCTTCTCTCCTACAAGCTCCTCCTTGAGCTCCACTGAGCTCTCGCGGTTGTCTTCCTCCTCCCCTACTCTCACTCTATCACACTCTCTTGCTCTTTCTCCTCCCCGCTCTCCCCTTGCTGGTGGCTCTCCTTCCTTACTGTGGCTACAGCAGAGGCGAAGGGAAAGGTGGCTGTCGCAGGAGAAGGTGGAGGTGGCAGTGGCTGTGGTGTGAGGAGGAGAGGAGAGGAGAGGACAAGGGAAGGGAGTATATATAGGAGAGGGGTTAGGGTTTGGTTGAGGGGCGAAGGAGAGAGAGATGGTCTCTACGCGCCGCCCACGTGCAGAGCGCACCGCGCAGTACAAAAAACTCACTTTCAAACGCCCGGGAACGTGTCTAGACATCTGGACAGATGTCTGACTGAAACTTCAAACGTATTAAATGGCTAAAAATGTTGCGGGTCATTACACCCGCCAATTAAGAACCTAATTTTTGTTAATGATGAACAGTAATCATGCCTTAATCACCTAAGGGGTGGGAAGAAAGAACCTAAAATTTGGCTAAGAGTAAGAAGAAAAGAAGAAGAAGAAAGTTAGGTGTACATGCGTGTGTACTATGTATATATGTATATGTATGTATATATATATGTAAATAATATATACGTATACATATAGTGTTTGAGCTCATTTATGTATATAAATAACTTGTGAGCTTTAGTGACAGATAAGTATGTCACTGTATATAGAATAAACGTCAGTATAGATCCTATTTTTACCTTAGCTTATAAATATACTTTTTCGTAAGGTTTAGCGACGTTTATAGAAGTCGTTGTACCTACTATATATGTTACTATAGGTGTTAATATATTAAGTTAGTATAGTCTATATTATATCATATTATTGTATAGATATGAAAGTATTACTATTATAAGATGTAAATAGATAGTATATATTATTTAATTAAAGTGTTTGATACTTCTTTGTAAATAGATGTTTGTAAGCATTTTAGTTCATTTTTTGGTACATAAATTGTTTCATTCTTTCATTTATTAATTCATTTATTCATATTTGTACATAAAACCAATATTTTTGGAATTAAAGAATAATATTGAACTTAGGGAGTGATGTATATCAATAACTACCTCCTAGTGAATGACTTGAAATAAATCGGTAAAAATTAAGTAAAATAAAATTGACGCGACAACGGTTTGTATTTGTAACATATACGACAACAAGGACATTATTTTTATACGAACCATGGTCAATCGCTTCATATTTTTTGCACCGTTGCCGGAGATTAAAACCTGACAGCAGCACTTTATTGTGAGTGTTTGACTAGACGTCGCAGAAAGTCGATTAACAATTGACGCCACTTGTTTTTGCCGTCGGTTATCAAATAACCGATGATATATGTAAGTCACTTTTTCCCGCCTTTACGTGTCCTTTTTTTATTTTCGTCATCATTTAAGTAACTTTACCGTCGCTTCTATAATAATTTAGCCCTCGCTTATTCATCAAACCGACGACATAAAATGGGAATAGTGATTTTATCTCACCTTCTATATCGTAGATATTATATAAACGACGGTAAAAATATTATATAAGCAAAGACAAATGTATGTGCTTCTTTTTTATTACCAAATGTTGGAAACTACCTATTAACCTACTTAAAAGTCTTGCTTTTATAGTAAAACAAATAATGAAAATGAACAAAAATTTATATTTCATAAATATAAAATCTAGTACATTAAAAGTTGGAAAATGAAATATTTACATAAAAAATGTTACATGAAAAACATAAGAAAAGAAAATTGATATAAATCAAGATACAACTGCCCCAATGCCACCAGCTCCACCTGCACCACCCATGGAAGATGGATGCTTTGATTGACCCTTATTTTGAATAAGGGCTATAAGCATCTAAAGCTTATCATCCATGGCATTCATCGTATTCTTCATCTCTACCTCTCTCTTCTCCCTCTCCTTTCATCTCTATAGTGTCGATCTTTTGATACAGTTGATCAACAACACTAGATAAGACGACACCTTTCCTCCCATACCAGGTGGATAACGAATATGCCCTCCCCACACTATGAACGAAATCACCGTGGCCTGATGGCATCACTCTCCTAAATGCCTCATCTGCATCCAAAGGCTGCTAGACGTTGTCGAAGGTTTCGTTAGCAGGGAGATGTACTAATTGTACCATTTAGGAAACTTACATGTTTCTCCTGCTATGACTCATAAATCCACTTATGGGCACCCTCAGCTGCTCGCTTACTGTGGGTGACCTCGTAGATCTCTATCCTAGTTATTTCCATCCCAGCATGTGCAGCAGACTGAAAATATAAAAACGATACAATTAGATTAAAATAAATTAAAAATTAAGTAATATTTAATTGAAAAGTAATTTCAATACTTACATAATGGCTCCTAACTGTCTCGATGCTCTTTCGACCCAAACAATAGGTCTGTGGTGGAGCTTTAGCCCTATTTGCCTTATTTTTTTTTACTTGCTCCTGTAGACATACATAATAATATTTTTTATGAATTTAAGATATATAAAATTAATAGAATAATTTGTAATCGTTTACTAACCTCCGTCTTTGGATTCATCTAATGCTTGCATGCCTTCTTCCAATTGTCAGGCATGACATCAGGAGGAGCATCACCCATTGCCTCCTCAGGTAAACTCCTGTTCGAGAACCACTAAATACCAAATATAAATTTTTAGAAATATTATAAGAAGTTATGTATATAATAAAAATGTAAATGTTTAAAAATTCTTACATTTCTCTTGGTTTCCATCCTCCAATCCCTGTGGATTTTGCCAACGTGCTTAAGGATATATCGGGAGGCATTTGGGTCGTCACCCCAATTGTAATTTTGCTACATTAATTTTTAAAAAATATGTGTCAATATTACTTTAAAATAATTTTAAGATAGAAATAACTTTTGTAAATAAAATTACCTCCAACTGACGAATGAACTGCCTTTTCAGCTCTGCGGGCACCTTTCTCTAGTCGAAGTTGGAAATGGGCACAATGGTCATAACAATTGTTCCCACTTGACCGATAAAGTCTGGGTAATTCTCCACCTCTCGTGTGGATTTGAGCCTAATCGTTATTCTGACGCCCTCGGGGATACGCCAGAGGTTTAGATTTTTTGTCTTCCCCTATCTTCTTCTTAGTCTACCTACGTAAACATTAATCATATTCATTATATATTTTGAAGGTATATAATTTACTTCTTAAAGGTATATAATTTCTTACCCAAACTTGAGCCTGCCGGTGAGTTGTCGACATGAACTGGGGACGTACTCCCCACCATCTTATCCTCCGCCTCCTCTCCCTCCTCTCCTGCCTCCTCCCCCTCCTCCCCCTCAACCTCCTCTGATCCTCCATAATCTGGATCATCCTCTACTTGGTCTAGGAAGACCTGAGCAATCTCCTTCCCCTTTCCCTTCCCCCCCGCATGTAGTAAACGTGCCATCCCCGTGTCGTACGAAACGTGACTGGGGGTTGGCTGAACCTGCTGTCAAAGAGGTGGCTGAGCCTACTGTGGGGGGGTGGCTAAGCCCGAGAAGACAAATCAGGCTGCATGGAGGGTTGTGTCTTAGGAGGACCCTTTTTTCTGGATTTTTTCTTAAACAACTTCATCAGTAACAAGTGTAAAATGCAATAATTAATACAGTTGTAAATCATTAATATACAAACATGTGAGTCATAACTTTTCAAGGCAGATATCTGTTTCTGCGCTTCATTCACACAATGGGAAAGCTGTGAAGAAAATCCATCTAGCACCCGAATTTTCTTTAAGAAAAAAAGTAGTCTACTCTTCTGGTCTTTATTCACGCTGTAAATAGCAGGTGGGAAGTAGCCATCATCCTCATGAAAATGCAATTTCGGACGTATCCCCAAACTCTTCATGTATTTTCTTGTTTTCATCGTGTCCTTTGGATCATTGATCAAATTAATACATCTAAGATGTTATCCATCACATTCTTTTCGATGTACATAATATCTAAATTATGACATATTGTAAGATCTTTCCAGTATGACAGCTCCATAAAGAAAATGCTTTCCTTTCGAAATCCAGAATTCCTCGAGGCCGTCTGGTCTTGTTTGAATGATCGACCCAACTGTATCTCACGCATTTCATGTAATCTCTCCATTATAATCTGCCCTGGCAACCTGATAAAATCTATACTAAGTTTATTTTTTGGATTTTTCTTTAAATACAGACATGTCCTGCCATCAAATTTACTCCTGAACTATGACGTTTGCCATCTATGTTCAATAGGTAGAAATCTGCGATGTCTTAAGTAACAGAATTTCCTACTTTCCGGCAGTCGTAAGTGATGAGTGTCTTCCATACAGACTGAGCAAGCAAGCTTTCCTTTAGTGCTCCAACCTGACAAATTTGCATATGCCGGGAAGTCGTTTATGGTCCACAACAATGCTTCATGAATATTGTAAAATTCTTTCTTTTCTGCATCATATATCTTCACGCTGGTAAATCACAACTATTTTAGTTCATCAATTAATGGCTGCAGATAAACATCTATTCCATTTCCTGGTTGTTTTGGATCGGGGATTAATAGACTCAGCATAATGAATGACGATCTCATACATAACCAGGGAAATAAGTTATTGAAATGACCCTTTCCAAGGATCGTTCAGAGTTTTTCCGGAAAGGTAGGGGCATGAGCGATATTCTAACCCCTTGGGTTTAGGCGTGTGGGGCTTACGGGAAAAGAGGGAACTTCGAGGGGGTCTCACATAATTTTTCCCTCACCTCCCTCTTCCTACTCACACACCCACGCACACACTCACGCACACACACCACCCTTCCCTCCTCAAACCCTAACCCCACTATTATTTAAACCCTACATCCCTCTCCACCTTCACACCTTCACACCACCACCTCCACCTTCACCTTCATTCTCCACCACCTATCAGCGAGCCACAGCCTTCTCGTCTCCACTTGCAGCCACACGTGGAGAGGAGCTTGCGAGCAGAGGAGAGGGAGAAAGGGAGAGAGTGTGAGCGAGGAAGGGGAGGGCGTGGGAGAGAGGAGAGAGCTCAGGGGAGCTCGAATGTGCGTGGCGTAGGAGCTCGAGCAGGAGAGGTCATGTGTAGGAGCTACCCTCACTACGGTTGCAACAGCGAGGAGCTCAGAGGTGTGAGGACCTCTAAGGAGCTCAGAGGTGCAAGGAGAGGAGCCACGGACAGAGGAGCTGCAGGAACTGAGGGAGCTCGTGCAAGAGGAGAGGAGGTCACAGGAGGAGGTCCCGCAACCTCTTGCAGCTGCTGGGACAGCTACTACGGGCTCTGTAGGCAGAGCTCGCAAGAAGATGAATGCCGCAAAGGAGTTTTGCGTATTGGATTTTCCAGTATCAAATATCTGGAGCATCTGTCAGATGTATGGAGCAGCAGCGGGACGTCCGGAGCTGAGGCCGGACGTCTGAAAATATGCAAAGTGCCAAGGTATGAGTTCTGTACTCTCATGTATGTGTGTTCGTGAAGTACGTTAATGCTGTGCTGTCGTCGTTTTAAACTTACGAACGCACGCACAAGTACAGACCTTGGAAAGGTGCATAAGCATGCTCTTGGAGGTGCTTTAGGTTGTCTGGATGACTCTACAGACGTCTGATCAAACGTCCTGATACACTGACAGACGTTTGGAAAGACCCCAGGATGGCAGTAAGGGGTTCCAAGCATCCGCCAGCAACGCAAGAACACAAGGTGAGTTGCTGACATCGTTTAAGATGTCTGGGCCTATTCCCAGACGTCTGATTTTGGTCTGTGTGCACGCTTTTGGCCCGTTCGAGGCCTAAACGGAGTCGGATTTACGCAAATGGAGTACCGTTGTTTTCCGGTCGAGTTTTTCTACATGTTAGTGACACTTGTATACTGTTTTGAACTTGTTTGATGTGATTTCCAGCCTATTACTGGTATAGGTTTCCAGCCTGTAGCATATTCGGGGCCCGCGAAGACAACCAGATTTGTGGTTCAGGCCCCCTTTCCTCCCGTGTATCCCAGTAGAGTGGTTTACCTTCATATTAAGATTTAAATAAGTACAGTGCATGTTTAGAATAACTTGATTGAACCCTAGGATGTGAAATGAACCGTAGGACAAAAGCGAATGAATATTACTTAAGCTACACTGTTTACTTTGAGATACTTGTTAAACCTTAATTGCTAGAACTTGTATAGATACAGGATGTGATACTTCTTCAGTTGTAAAAGCATGAGTTGCCTATTATATGAATGAGAATCAAAGGGTGAATAACGAGATATGCATGTTGAGAAATGAAATGAAAAAAATACGATCACAAACCCTATAGGGAACTAGGAGAAGAACTCCTATATACGGAAAGAATCTTGTAAGTAGACGGGAAGTGAGCTGGCCCTTGGGTACACAGTATCAAGGAGAGCAACTGTCCCTTTAGTGTAGAGGGGAGCTAGCTGCCCCTTGGGTTGAGACTTGGGGTTAGGACTAGTCACTCTACACCGACTCCTGTTTGGCCCTCGTGTACGTGGTACCGAGATGAGCTACTAGTGTAGGGAGGGAGATATCCACCTCATGGGACCCGGGATTAGGATTAACCACCCTACACCGACTCTTGTTAGGCCCACTAGGCAAACTGAGAAAGTCGGGCGAGGGTATGCAGACTGTTGAGGGGCGAGACCCCTGTTTCTAAGAGGGCAAGGCCTTATTCTATTATGTACTATACGTTTAGGCGTACTGCTAACGGAAACGACTGACCGCATGCCAATGCGGGGTAGATACCCGTGCGCTTTATCGTGCATGCTGTAGTCACCACTACATTGCGACCATGACCTCGGAGTGGTAGATCGGGTGTAGGACTACCACGGGGGACTCTCCCGGCCAGGAGAGCACCACGTGTACATCCTACATTACAGGAAAAACTACAATCAAGATCATTCCCTTGAGCAACATGAAAGATCAAGAAATGTACGGATCCTTATTAGAATAACCGAAAGAGAAACACCTAGTTGAGATAAATGGAAATAAATGATTAGTTACTTGCTTGTCTCTTTAAGTTAAATTGCATATAAATGGTTTAACTGTCACTCTACTCAGCATCTGCTGATCATGGATTATATAACCATGTTCAGGTCAAGGAGTTGAGTAGCCAACGCCATCGGCTGCCGTGGGTAGTGGGCCTAGCCAAGCCCAGCCATAGTGTTGTTCCTTTTCTGTTCCAGTGCCCTTTTGTGGTAGTGAGTACTTTAGTATGTCTTAGCTATTTCTGTTCACGTTACATTTTCCTCTGTTGTAATTGTGATGGCTATGTATGTTGTAGTACTCTTCCGCCTGTGGCATGTAATACCTTTGAGGCTTTTTGTTCTGATTTCCATTACTGCCTTTATTATTCCTGCTTAGTTACATTGCATGTGTGATTGTAGTATATTTTCAGTTTTTGGGTTATTTCTCGTTGGATGACTAGGTCTTGGGATCTAGTCAAGGAGAGTCGGTCTCGGGTTTTGTAGGGAGCCACGATCGGGTCGTAACAGTTATAAGTGACCATTACCACTAGCCATATAGAGCATGACGGCTACATACTCTTAAATGGATTTAATCCATTACATGCAAGACCCAATCGCACGTTCCTTGCTTCTAAAGAGAATGAATTGTTTCTTTCATCAAATCTCTTCCATTCCTATGAATCACTAGGATGACATATTCTTCCATCTTGAGATTTACAATCCTGGTGCTATATCATCAACCGTGATGTTTTACTTGATAAAAAAGGCATTGAAGCCTAGGTGTCAATGGGAAGTAACGAAGAACCTTCTGAAGTTGTTTTCTCTTACTTTCATTTTGACCTTCCTTATATATCTCAAGTCTATATTCGGAATAGTTACTCAAGTTTGCGAATTTATTTCTGAAAAGAATGTAGTCATTCGGACATACATTGATTTCTAATAGTCCAAACCAAGCTTACGAATTTATTTCCTTGCCTCATACCATAAAGTCGGAAAACTATTAGGATTATTCAACAGCTCAGCAATAAACTGAAGTATTTCTTACATAAATTTAGCACTAGCTCTATTCACAACCTTCAATTGAAACATCTTCAACAAAAATGACAACTTTGACATTTTCGAAACATCGGGAGCAATAGGATCCTCAGCCGCCTTAACAGCATCATAAAACGGATCACAACTGAATGGATATTTCTCATCTGTATTTATATCATCTCCAACTCTCATCTTGTTCAACATGTCATGTATTTTTTCACCTCTGTTATCACCAATTTCCTCATCGTTCTTTTCGTCAATAGTGTTCTCATTGTTTATGGCTTTCTCAGTCAACTCCTCTCCATGAGCTATCCAAGTAGTGTAATGCTGCCACCACCCATTACAAATCAAGTGCTCGAACACAGTATTACGATCATGCAAGGAACCATTCAAAGATCTTTTGCATAAGTAGAAGATATTCTCAAATTAACCTCCTCGCCTAAATATCTTCCTATCATCATCAAAGGCCCAATCTAGGAATGAAATTACTCCGTCGTTATATCTGGTGTAATCTGAACCCCGCAATCCAATCCAAGATTTATCCATTGTAACCTAAAATTTAATGTAAACAAATCACTTATTAAGAAGGGAAAGGATCGAATGATGTGTATCTTGATTAAGATTTTCTCTTTTTAGCCCATCCTCAAATATTTGATCACAACTTAGCCATTGCATGTAACCTTAGTGCGATGAAATTTCGACAGCATCTCCTCGCACTTCACCAGTATACCCCCAGTACTAACCTTTACTAGATTTCCTTTAACACCCAATTAAGGGCATCGCAGGAAACTAGATAAGATTAGTTGGTATACCAGAGAAGAGCAGGAAAAAGTAACCGAAATTTTACCGCACAAGGTTACATGTAACGAGCAAAACTAAGTTATAATCAAATCTTTAAGAACTTTTTTTAGTTCGATACTTCACCGAACTAAAATCAATCGACTCTTATGGCATGCTAAAAAGATAACACATCATGCATGTAAGTGAGGTATACATACACCTCCTGCATTGTCCATATAACATGATCATAAGTCTCGACAAGCGAGTAATTGGGACACAATTTGACTCGGAGGATTTTTACCCTAGGGGTTAGAATACCTAATGTTTGGCCTCGCGTGCATATATCTTCTTTAGTAAGTGTGTGCATCTAAAATAATACTCATAATTGCAAAGAAATTGACATAAACATAAGCAATCATCTGATAAGAAATAAAATTATTTTTATTAAATGTTAAAAAGAAATGTACAATAAATCAAATAGAACTATAAAGTGGATAACGTAGCTTTAAAATAATAAATTATATGAACATAAGATCAAATGCCTTCCTAGGCGATAGCTTGAGCAATTGAAAGTTGTTTTAATTTGTCTATCATAGTTTGAATAATGCTTGAGAGATTTGAATGAAGGTCTATGATTGGTTTTGAGTTGATTTTAATACCTAATGTGATTTTCCTCCTTCACATTGTCTGTAGCGTAAGGAGGGGGATCAATTAGGGTTTCTAGGATCTAAGGATTCCTAATATAAGTCGGATTGAATTCTAGATATATCACATACTATTTGCGACAAGTTAGAATGAAGATTTACTGCTTTGAATTAGATCTGGGATGAACACTTTCATCACCCAAGTTTGAGGTGATTTATGGATTGCAAGCATTTGTTTAAAGGGTTAAGGTGTTGATTAAGGTTCAAAATGGTTCAAAGGCTCAGATGGAGTTTCTAAATGGACTTTGAATTAATTTGATTGGAGATTGCAACTGGTTTTGATTAATCATACACATGAAATGGATTTTCTGGGCTTAGTTTTTTGTAGATTAACATCTCAAATGCTTGTAGGTGTCCATTTACTTTAATTTTGAAAATTTGTGGCTTACGAAATCGAGCTTTGAAGACCTAGTCCAAGAAAAAATATAAGAAAGCACCACCTAGATTGACAGCTACAAGGGCAACTTCCACCACCGCCCCTTCACCCCCAGCCCCCTCGGACCTCCCTCCTCCGCCCGTCCCGCCCACCCCCTCACCAGAGCCCTAACAGGGACACCTCCACCCTTCGACCCCTCCCCCATGCCCCAGCAGTCCGACTCCTCCCACCAACACCACCCCTCCTCCAACCCGACTGCCTCCTCGCCATCCGCATCACTGTCCTCGTCTCCCTCTTAGAGCGTGTCCTTTCTCCACCATCGACTCTACCGCTCTCCTCTGCAAGCTTGATGGCAACTACTCCACCACCCCCTCCAAGAGGGCTTTGGCTGGTAGATTGTGGCACTTGAGAGCGTAGCTGATAAAGTATAACGACTTGCAGTAGAGAAGGGAAGCAACTGGCGAGGAGGTTCTCATGGGCATCTCTCCTCGACATAAGATCCTTGTCCTCATAGTGCTAACATGTTCACGTCTCTCCCTCGTTGTCATTCACTCCCTCGTTGACGTCTCCCCCTCTCTAAATCACCTTCCTCCTTCGACATCTCCACCAAGCTCCAATTCCTCTCCCTCCCTTTCCCCCCTTCCCTTCCCCTCCCCATACGACGACGACATCCACCTCGATGCCTTCCGCCCCACCGTCCACCTCAACAACAACTTACGAGACTGCAATGGTGGAAGAGATCCCCTTTGCGACAATAAGGATGGTGGTGCGAGGGGTGCACGGTGTAGTGGAAATCGGAGGTTGTGCACATAACCTAACCAAATCCTAACATAACCTAACCAAAGCCCAACCTAACTCTAAATCCCCAACCAACCAATACATTTAACATTAAATAATTTTAAAAATTTTGACAGAGTTTTCACTTAAATTTTCAGTTTTTTCATAAACCTGCATATCAAAATAACAAACATAATAAAAGTGAGCACACCCTACAATAACAATGCATCACACAAAAACATAAAGTGCATAAAAGTGGGCACCCCACCATACATTCACACAAATGACATTATGTGGGTACACCCTACATCTAATATAGTCCTAAAGTATCATAAAAATAAATTTAAAGAAATGAAATTATACATCTAATGTACTACAACCTCTAAGTGTGACTGGGCGTGACCGTCACCAACAATCTATAAATTTAATAACACACAATAAATTAAATAATAAATCATTATGTTATTAATAACTTAACATATTAATTTGATATAAGGAAAGTAAGATGAGAAGGGGATGAAGAGGAGGGTGGCAGTAAGAAGGAGAGGAGGATGGGGGAAGGTGCAGTAGCAGGAGGAGTAGGAGGAGGGGGATGGCAGGCGAAGGAGGGAGGGTAGGAGCGTTCCCTGCAAGATCAGTGATAAACACCAGTTTATTATCATTCTTATGCATTAAAACAAACCTAGCTCTTACGATTTTGATCCGCAAACAGGTTTTTGGGTTACATTTAGGTATAAATTAAGTTAGGCATGATTGCATTTTTTATTTTATTTTTGATGTGTTTCTTGGAGTGTTAGGGATAAGCAAAGAGTCAGATCCCCAGAACCTTAGCAGTAGAGAAGTCAATTGGTGAAGAGGAAGCTCAATCAAGCTGGGACTCAGTTAATTCCAACTCATCATGGCTGGATTCCAGCTCCCTTAGACTAGGGTTAGATCCATTCAACTCAATTCAGCTCACCTTAGCTGAATGGTAGCTCATGAGAGCTCATCTTAGCTTACCCTAGCTCAGATCAGCTCAAATCCAACTCAACTCAACTGAGCCTAGCTCATCTTAGCTCCAATTAGTTCACAAGGAGCTTTAGCTAGCTCAGCTTAGTTCACTAGAGTTCACCTTAGCTCAGATCCAACTCAACTTAGTTGAGTCTAGCTCATCTCAGCTCCCACCAATTCACTAGGAGCTCTAGCTAGCTCAACTAAGTTAACAGGAGTCCATCTAAGCTCAGCCCATCTCATCCCAGCTCCACCCAGCTCATGGCAGCTGGACTCCAAGCTAGCTGAGCTACTACTTGTCAACTAGTAGCTTAGCTAGCTCTAAAGCTCTCATCAGAGGTAGTTCCAACTCAACCTAGCTCCAGCCAGGTCGAGGTCAACTCAACTGAGCTCAACTACCCAGGCTTGGCTACTTGCATAAGAACTTAGTAACTAAGCTTAGTAGTTGAGCTCCCCTTTAAGCTACCTCAGCAGACCCAGCTCCAGCATAGTTGCCATCAGCTCCATAATTTTCTTCCCCAGCTCCTCCTTCATGAAACCCTAATTTTTCTACCTCCACTCTACTAGCTAAGCTGGCTTAGCTAGCTTAGCTAAGCCCTTAGTTCCACCAAAAACTCCATGGCCGTCCACTCTTCAACCCTTAACCCTAACCAAACCCTAACCCAACCTATCCATGGCGCCAACCCACACCAACCACCGCCACTCACAACCCCTCATGTTGGTGTCAAAACTGCCCTAGGCACCCCTTCATTTTAGCGCCAACATGTGCCTAATTCCTAGCCCTACACCTCATCAACCAAGGCCATCTAAACCCTACACCAACCCCTTCTAGAAGCTCTCCATTGGCACCAAACCTAACCTCCCATAACTACCCTAAACCCTACCCTAGTTGGCGCCAAAAATCACCCCCTACACCCCTTCATTTCGCACCAACACCTCCTCCCATCTACACCCTACATATTACCCCCCAACCTATCCTAACCCTCTATCTAATGACGCCACCCAAACCTCCCCCTTAACCCACCTAAAGTGGCGCTAACTCCCTTAACTCCACCATAACTACCACCTCAAGCAACCTTCCCCTTTGACGCCACCCTACATCTACCCTTCATTCCATAACCACCACCCAACAACACCATCTGAACCCTACACATAACCTACACGCCACCTAACTCTACCACCATAAATCCTAACCCTAGTCCTCTCTTAGGGTTGGCACCAAACACCTAACACCCCTCCATTTTGGCGTCAACCATTATCAACCCTAGGATCCTTTAACTACCTTCAACAAGCCATCCTTACCCTCCATCCATTAACTACCCCTACACCCCTACCATTCCTATATAAACACCCTACCACCACCATTAAAACTTAACCTTGGCTACATTTTCTCTACCCATATTTCCACCTACATAGAAGGTCAAGAGAAGAATAATAAGAAGAAGATTAGGGGACACTCTATCCCCTTAGTGCCTTCCCCTCTTCTCTTCTCTCTTGTGCCCACGCCAGCCAAGGGAGGAGGCCAGGCATTGGAAGACAACCTCAGGTACACGCCTACCCTAGGAAGAGGAGGATTTGAGGGTGGTACACTACCACCCTTGGAAGAAGAATCAAAGGTGGTCCACGCCACCTTAAGGAGTTCTTGGAGTGGGAGCCATCCACTCTAGGAAGGAGAAGGCACGCCCATCTAGGGTTTGCCTTTGGAGGACATCAAGGAGAAGGAGGAGCCCTTTTCGAGCCTATGAGCCACTAAGCTTGGAGCAAGGAGTTTCCCCTCTTCACCAACAATTCAGGAGGACTTGTGTTTTATTTTATTTGTTGCAATTATCTAGTAGTAGAAGCATTCATCTACTTGGATGTTTGTAAAACACTCTCTTTCAATCAAAGTTGCCTTCTTTAATCTTTTTGCTGCATAGCCTTGTAGAATTCTTGTTTAACATTTTTCACTCCCTCTCCCTAATTACTCTAGACCTCTACATGCCTAGAGTGAGGTTAGGGAGAGTCTACTTTTTACTATAATAGTAGTGTAGTGGATTAGTATAGAGAATTTTTTTGCTATCAACAAACCCGCATTGTTCCCATTATTCAAAACCTATAAAAATCATATATATAAAACACCAAAAAGAAAGTTGAGTTCCTTTTAAAGTAAGAGATTTGATTTAGCAAACAAATTGGCCTCCTTGGACGACCCTAGATACACTCCTTTCTAGGTTATAAATTTAAGAATTGATCGATTTTATACGTTACAACGACGTATTTTTACAAACCGCGTAAAATCCATATCACTTTTTGACGCCGTATTTTTACAATGCCAGTTTATCATCATTCTTATACATTAAAACAAACCTAGCTCTTAGGATTTTGCTCTGCAAACGGGTTTTGGGCTGCATTTAGGCATCAATTAGGATAGGAATGCATTTTACTTTTTATTTTCTTTTTAATATGTTTTTGTAAGTGTTAAGGATAAGCAGATTGCTAGATCCCTAGAACCCTAGCACTTAGAAAGGCAACTGGTGAAGGAGAAGGTCAAACCAGTTGGAACTCAGCTTAATCCAGCTCACCATAGCTAGAATCCAACTCACTTTTTGGCGTCGTTGCCGAGGAGGCACGGGTTTGCTTTATCACTTTTCTCTTGCTTAAAGTGGATCTCATCCCCTTTTCTTTTCTTCTATCTCGTGTGTGCAGGAACTACAGAAAGCAAGTGGGAATTCTGGAAAGAACTCAAATCCCTTGTCTTCCTGTGGATTCAGATTGGTTCCCTTTATTTTGTCACATAAAGCATTAAAAGACTACCAAAATACACTAAACTTGACTTTCAAGACCTTAAACAACTTAATTAAGTGGAGTGATGCAATTTAAAACTCATTGTTTGCTTGTTGGCACCATTAAACACCACTCCATTTCAAGTGTTGGTGTTCTATTTTTCGGGTCCAGACTTTTGTCCGAACTTGAAAAATCAATTCCAAACACCACAGGTCTCCTAAAATCTTGAAATTGCACAAAGTGATTCCAAATCAAGTAAGGAACATCTGTTCCAAATTTCAAAGCAATTGGACTTGTAATTAGTTTTTAAAAATTCGTGGGCTGCATAGGGGTCACACCCTCTAATCTTCCTGCTTTTCAACTATCTGAATTTTTAGAATTTTTATACTTATCCAATTTCTGTGAAACTTAGCTTTCTGGAATCCTTGTGAAATTCTACACATCATATAAATTTACAAAAAATTTTGGAGGTTAGTGGTGGTACAGAAAGTCTAAAATACCCATAGGTATCATTTCTGGACTTTGACACCAGTACGAAGAAAATTCAAAACAAATATCAAACAAATTCCTAAAATCTTTAAAAAATATTTTTTGGAATCCTTGTTTGATTTGCTTTACAATAGTGATGTTATTTGCATTGTTTGGACCACTACTTAAACTATAAGCCTGAACAAACTCATTTGTAGTTAAATTTTTGCTTATGATTCAAGTGATTAGGGTTTGCTTTTCATTTCTAGAGATCAACAATTAAAAGGAAATTAATCTTTACCCATACAACTTGATTTCCTCTTGTTTGTAGAATCTCAAACTTATTTGAAAACTTAAAAAGAAAATCCTAAAAATACACTAAGTTAAATCCAATCCTAAAAGCAGAAATACAAAAAAAAATTTGTGTGACAACTTGTTTGAATTGGAACCACTTTCCAATCTTGCACACACTATAAAAATTGAAATAAATGGGCAATAACCCAATCAACGCCCTCCATATTCCGTGTGCACTTTAGTATCCTAGACATAATTAAAATCTGTAGCAATTTGACCCCTAGGGTTTCATCAACTTAGGCTTGCTATCTAAGTCTTAAGTCTTCTTTAGTTAATATCAATTCTGTCATCTATATCTGGTGTTCAGGCTGAGGGGCCATGTCAAACGACCAGGCACGGGTTTGTACAAGCACCTGGGGATTTTCCTACGAAACGCTTAGGCCCAAACCTCCCCTTAAACAACTTGGCAGATTTGTTGACAGAACAAATATTTACTATTGATTACTTTTTTCCTAAGTAGATCAAGTCTTAAGTTATTTTTAGGGAGTCACTATTAAGTTAGGTCTAGAATTTGTTGTTTGAATTGCACACTTTCTCTTGTCTCTCTCTCTTCTCCTCCCCTCCATTTCTTCCAAAAAAGTGCATGCACGGGCGAAGGTCCGAAAAATCACATCTTGAGGGACCATCTGATTTTGCCCCCCACACCAGAAAATCTGTGTTTTCTTCTCCTTCCTCTTCTAAAAATATGGAAAACCCAGGAAACTGACAAAAAAATTCTGCTTCTGCTTCTAACCTGTCAGCATACCCACAAGCTGACTTCCCCATCCCTAACCTCCCTCATCTAGAGCAACCAAAAATTCCTACAGGGCCAAGTGGCCCTCAAATCCAAACTCGAAATACAAACCCCTTTGCCTTTATGGTCGACCATTTGGTTTGGCTACAACAAAACCAAGAGAATTTGGCTAGGACTGTGACGAACCTAGCCAACCAAGGGCAAAATCCGCCACCCCTCCAACTGCCTGTCGTTCCTCTTAAGGATTTCTATGATCCATCCAACTATATGGAAAAATCCGGGGTGGTCATACCATAAGGGGATTTTGAGATCAAACCAGCTATTCTGAACCTGATCAGGCATTTCCATGGTCTTCTAAGAGAGGATCCTTTTTGTCATCTCGAGGAATTAACTATCCTCACTCAAACCACTCGTTCCCACAATGTAGAGGAAGACGTGTGGTTAATGAGACTTTTTCCTCTCTCTTTAAAAGATAAAGCTACACACTGGTTTAGAATGGTTGGGTGCTCGATCACCACCTTGCCCCAATTAAAGAGCACTTTTCTAAAAAAAAATTTTCCGATCGATCGAACTAACGCTTTAAGAAGATCCATAACAACTTTTCAACAAAAAATTGGTGAACCCCTCCATGAAGCTTGGGAAAGGTACCAAGAACTTTTAAAAAGTTATCCCCACCATGAAATTCCGCAATGGCAGTTAGTACAGATCATCTATCATGGATTAGAAGATCAATTAAAGCGATTTGTGGATGCCTCATGTAGGGGCAATTTCCTTAATAAAGATGCCAAAAGTGCCTACCTCCTCTTTGAAGAAATGAGTGAAAATCCAATTAATATGACTTCGATGGAAACTTTCGATAAAACTCAAAACCCCAGACACGAAGTCAATGAAATTGACTCCAAGCCCACCTCTGTTCCAGTCACTCAGGACGATCTATTTATGTTACCTCAACGACTGGACCAGATGCAAATTCACCAGAAAAAGATGGAAGAAAAGCTCACTCACAAACATTCTCCACACCTTAATTCTCCACACTTTAACTCTTCACACACTAACACTCAACTTCTTCGAGGAGAAAATCTGCACAACATTGATGCCACAACTGCTGGTTAGCAGTTTTTTGTTGATTTTCCACAAGATTTGACTGGGAATTTTGATTATCTGGATCAGAATATTCTTGATCCCACCACGGAAAATATTTATGCTCTCTAGGAGCAATTTAGAAATCCCTCCAACACTTACAATCAAAACTGAAGGACCAACTCAAATCACTCCTAGAAAGCCTCGAACCTGATTCTATTTCCCAAACAAAATCACTTTGGGAATTATGGGCAACCTGCATATCAACCTGGACCATCCCAGGAAAATATCAACACCCAGGTCAAGAAAACTCTGCAAGGTATGAAGAACGAAATGATAGAAGTAACCTGCATGATTGCCAACTTGCAATACCAAGTTAAGGTTACTCCTGATCATCGACTTGCTAGAAATTTACCTTCCCAACCCATTCCCAACTCGAATAATCAACGGAATATGTTCCAAGGTGGATATCCTAGTCAACCCATTCACCCAGCACCTTAGCATTCCCCGGGTTTCAATAACAGTTAGGCTTCCCGTTCTCATCCTAGAAACAACCAGGCTGCAAATGAAGTTACTTTGAGGAACGGGAAAACCACTCAAAACCCCCTGCCTGTTAAAGAAACTCGTTTTAATGGAAAATAGATCAACTCCCCCCTCTTCCTCTAACCCTGTTCAGGAACCTAATAATGCAAAACAGGAAAACCCTGCACCATTTCCACAAGCCCTCCATTCTTCACAAAATAAGAAAAAGAAGAAATCCGAGCCCACTGATAGGGAATTGATGGATTTATTTAGGCAAGTTGAAATTAGCATCCCTCTCCTAGATGCCATAAAATACATCCCCTCCTATGAAAAATTTCTAAAGGACTTGTGTACCCCAAAAAGGTAGCGCAGAAATTTAAGAAAGGTGATCCTTCCCGAGACAATCAGCTCAGTTGTGCAGAGCTGATTGCCTCTTAAGAGAAAAGATCCAGGTGCCTCCCTGATTCAAGTAATCATTAATGACACTTCTTTTGATTGTGCCTTATTTGATCTCGGTGCCTCAATTAATCTTATCCCCACAATTATTTTTTAGGAATTTAAGATCGGTGAATTAAAGCCTGCTGAGGTTACTCTTCAATTAGCAGACCGATCTATAATGAAACCAAGGGGAATTGTTGAGGATGTCCTTGTCCAGGTCAAAAATTGTCTATTTGCAGTAGACTTTTTAGTCCTAAACGTAGAGGTACCGGAAGCTTTAAAGTTTACCCCTATAATTCTTGGAAGACCATTCTTAGCCACTATCCACGCAAATATTGATTGTGATTTTGGCGAAATGAAGATCATGTGTGGCGGTGAATCTGTAACCCTACATATTTTCCAAGCTTCTAGGAGGTTCCAAGAACCTGATTTCTTTGATGACTCAGATTCAGAAATAAAAAATATAGTAGAGGAAACTTTGCAGATTTCACATTTGGGTTCCTATTTTGCCATTAACACGGTTCATGAACAATCCACTTCATTCCACCCCCCCATCCTAGCCACACATTCAGCTAACACTCCAGCTAACCCTTTCACTCTCACTTCACCACTATCACAACAAGCAGAAATTCTTTCGAAGTCGGGCCCACAACTGGAGTTAAAACCTTTGCCTGACTCCCTTAAATATGTTTTCCTGGGTCCAAATCAGACCTTGCTCCAGATTATAAATTCTGGACTTACTGGGGCACAAGAACACAAACTTCTTCAGGTTTTGAGTAAATATAGAAAAGCTATTGGCTGGACCCTTTCTGATCTTAAGGGTATTCATCCACCCTACTGTACACATTGTATATATCTAGAGGATGATTCTCGCCCCTCCCGCCAACCACAAAGGCACTTGAACCCTAATATGTAGGAGGTGGTAAAAAAGGAGATTATTAAGTGGCTGGATGCAAATATCATTTACCCCATTTCTGACGACTCCTGGGTTAGTCCCACACAAGTAGTGCCCAAAAAGGCTGAACTAACAGTTGTCACCAATGAAAATGGGGAGAATATAGCCACCTGAACCACCTCTTCTTGGCGCGTGTGTATTGATTACAGAAAATTAAACACTACCACCAAGAAGGACCATTTTCCGCTCCCCTTTATTGATCAAATCTTGCAGCGGTTAGCTGGATGGGATTTTTACTGTTTTCTTAATGGTTATTCCGGCTATAATCAGGTAGCGGTTCATCCTAAGGACCAAGACAAAACAACTTTCACCTACCCCTTCGGAACCTTTGCTTTCCGAAGAATGCCCTTTGGTCTTTGCAACGCACTTGCGACTTTTCAATGGTGTATGCTTACGATATTTTCGGACCTGGTAGGTGAATGTTTAGAAGTCTTTATGGACGACTTCTTTGTTTTTGGATATTCTTTTGACCATTGTCTCAAGAACCTTGAAAGAACTCTCCAAAAATGTATAGAAGTCAATCTGGTCCTCAGCTAAGAAAAAAGTCATTTCATGGTCCAGGAAGGTATTTTCCTAGGCCATGTTATATCAAAATAAGGAATTGAGGTAGATAAAGCAAAAATAGATGCTATATCTAAGCTCCCACCACCCACTACTGTAAAACAGATCAGATCCTTTTTGGGTCATGTGGGTTTATACCGTAAATTTATACAAAACTTTTCCCAAATCTCCAAGCCCTTAAGTCAGCTTCTTACTAAAGACCAACCATTCGATTTCAATGATAAATGCCTGGAGAGTTTTTTGAGGTTGAAGAAGGAAGTTACCGAAGCACCAATTTTGCAGGGACCTGATTGGAATAATCCCTTTGATTTAATGACGGATGCCTCAGATTTTGCTGTGGGGGCCATTTTAGGGTAAAGAATTGACAAGAAGCCCGTTGTGATTTATTATGCTAGCTGGTGGCCGACTTATGTAACCGACCGTGGCTAGGTATTTTGTTTATTATAGTAATGTCGTTGTGGTACAGGTAAAATAGCTACGGTTTGTCATTGCCACTATTACAATTTTACTCAGAAATGTTTTTCTTCCGAGATCGAACTCAGGGAGCTACTAGAATTCTAGAAGTACAATACTTTTACTACAAAAATAAGAGAGAGAGAGAGAGATAGGTTTTGTTTCTTGGCTTTTTCTTCTTCTCTTCTTTCTCTCTTTGCTTGTCTTCTTTTTTTCTCTTCTTTTATCTTCTTGATCTTCTTCAATTCCTCTTCTTTCTTTATCTTCTTTTCTTCTTTTCTTTTCTTCTTCTCTTTTCTTCCTTCTTTCTGCTCTCAGCTGCAGCACCTTTTCTTTTCTTTTTCTTCTTCTTTGCTTTGTCTGCAGAGCTTCATCCGTCATTTGATTTCTCAATCAGACGGCTTAAATGGCATCTGCTACAATGCTTCCTCTGTGCTTCTTCCTTCTTCTTTATTGCAGTCTTCTTCTTCTTCTTCTCGCAGTCCTTGCAGTCTTCTTCCTTCTTCTTCTCACAGTCCTTCTTCTTCCTCTCTGCCCTGAGCGGCCAAGGCTTCAGCCACCTTCTTCTTCCTTCTTCTTCTTCTCTACCTGCACACTCACACAACTAGTTAGAGCAAAACCTACCCCTACCCTTTCCTGTGTCTCTCTCTTTCTCAGATTTCTCTCATAGGATCACTCTCCCAGAGCCGGGTATTCGGGTACGAGTGTCGCGCCCGGGACCAGGCCCACTGGCTCTGCGGTGGTGGGCGAGGTGTGTGCAGTGTCGGGTATCCGGATCCGGCCCAGACCCGCGGCCGTGAGCGCGGGCGAGGGCAAGCGCGTGGGGCGCTCGTGCGTAAGGGACCTGACCCCTGTGTTCGAAGGCGAATAGCCTCGTACACTTTTTTAATTTATGTGCGGGCGCTGAGCTGCGCACTTCCGAGGTGGGACTAAAGTCCCACCTCCCAGACTGGCGCCCGCAGCCGAGGAGCTTGCAGCTAATTGGGGTAGCCTGGAGGATTCTCGTCCCAGCTACAGACTTGGGAATCTTCGCAGAGACACTCCGCGCAACCTGGGATCAGTGCCTAGGCTAGATCGAAGCTGCAGCTGCAGGTGAAGGAGCTTCACCTGCGCAGCAATGGCGGCGAAGGGGGCGTGACCTGAACACAGGAATACGGCCTCTCGGCCTAATCAGAAGTTGCAGGGAGCTTCGCCGGAGTGCGGCGAAGCCAGTGCGGGTGGTGGCGAGGCATGAGGCGGTGTATGGTGGCAGCCCTAGGTCGGACTGTGGTCGGAAAGATGGGTCTGTTCGGGGGCTCTTTAGGTGGTGTGTGGCAGGGAATGAAAAGGGGGAAGCTGTGGAGTGGAGTGAGGGGAAGCTTCTAAGGTGATCGGCGAGGAGTGAGGAGGTCTGTGGAGGTGGAATGGGCTCGCCGAAGAGGGTGGTCGGAGACGGAGCAGGCGGAGGTGGAAGTTATGTGTGGGGGCGCGAAAATACAAATTGACAGAGGGGAAACTTAAAGGAGGAGAGGAAGCTTTTACCTAAGTTTTAGTCGAAGGGGGGAGGGCGGAGCCACCGACTCGTGCCTGCCGGAGCTGAGGAAGAAGAGGCCCTGGATGGGGAGATCGGCGACGAGGAAGCAGGCGGAGGGTGTCGACGGGTGCAGCACGACACAGACGAAAGGGTTAGGGGAACCCTGCTGCAGGTAAGGCAGCAGAGCGACGAGGAGGAGGAAGAGTTGGTCGCCGGAAGCTGCAGGCCATTTGTCGGAGCTGGAGAGGATGAAGTAGGGGGTTATTCTCCGTCAGAGACAGCTTGCCTCCTTCTGCAGGCGATGGCGGTCCTTATAAAGGCGAAGGCGGAGAGGTGGGCGCAGGGAGGCGATGTGCCTCCCTCGCCGGAGAATGGCCGAAGTAGCAACCCATACCTTTCGTGCGTTCGCATGGAAGGTGTGGGCGACGACAGAGGTCATGGTGGTGTCCCTGCGACAGCAGACGTCGCAGGGAACACCTGGTTCAACGGGCAGAGGGCCTCCCTCACCCTGCGCGGTGCCATGCTCCGCGCAAAGTCGCCGGAGCATGGCGCTGCTCAGAGTTTTGCTGGGAGGACCTAATTGCAAAGAACGACGAAGAACCTAGGGACCAAAATGCAAGGGTTTCAAAAGTTGAGGGTCATAAAGTAATAGATGAGGACCAAAATGCAAAGTTGGTCAAGAAGGTCTTATCTTAGGTTCAAGTTTTTATGCATGAATAAATGGGACCTAAGGGTTCTAATGGTGAATTTTATTTCTAGGTCAGACCTTGTTTGTCCAGTCAATTTATGTAAAAACCTAAATTAAATCATTAATTGGGCATGGTTCTCAATGTAGGTCAAAATGGGTTCCCAAGGTCAAATTGAAGGTTCTAAACCATAGAGATTATTTTTCTATGAATTTTAGAGGGTTTAGTCGATTTTTACTTTGCCTTAAACCTTGTGAATTGGAGTGGGTTTGTTTTAGGGTTACAGAATGTCATTTAATTCCTTGGAGTTGCTGTAGCCCTTGTTGGATTAGATCATCCCACTTTCCTTCTTATTAGGTTAATTTGACCTATGTTTGGATCCTGAGGTACCCTTTTTTACTGATTGTGTTGGTGAAATTGCATTTTTACCCCTTATGACCTGTTTTCTTTACAAACTCAGAATTCTCTAAGTCAAGCCTTTTTATGAATTATGTAGGAGTTTTTTCTTGCATATCTAGGTTAGATTGTGCCAGTTAGGGTTTATGATGAGGTTCTCATCACAAGCAAAACTCTTGATGATGCATAACAGAATTATACAGTTACTGAAAAAGAACTTCTTGCCATTGTATTTTCCTAGAAAAATTTAGATCTTATCTTTTGGGGTCACATGTCACTGTGTATACCGACCACTCGGCACTTAAATATTTGCTGACAAGAAAAGATGTGAAACCCTGCCTTATCCGTTGGATCTAGCTGCTCCAAGAACCTGGAAATTAAGGATAAGGCGGGATCACAAAATGTAGTGGCCGACCATCTCTCTCGTCTTACAACGAATGACATAATGAGCCCCCTAATCAATTCCTTGATGAAAGCATTTTAGCTGCCACCACCCTCCCTTGGTTTTCACTCATTCCAAATTATGTAGCAACAGAACGAATCCCCGCTGATTGGCCAAAAATAAAAAGGGATAATTTCTTTATTGATATTAAATACTATTTTTGGGAGGAGCCTGACTTTTTTCGCATTTGTGCCGATCAGGTCATTAGACGATGTGTCCCTGATTCCAAAATCCATGATATTCTGACACATTGTCATTCAATGGCCTGTGGCAGACATTTTTTAGGCAGGAAAACTACAACTAAATTCCTTAATGTGGATTCCTTTGGCCTAGCTTGCATAAAGATGCTCATAATTTTGTTCGGTCCTGTGTGCGTTGAAAAAGCTTCAGCAACATGACTCGGAAGGATATGATGCCCCTTAATCCAATTTTAGAGGTTGAAATTTCCGATGTATGGGGCATCGACTTCGTGGGACCGTTCATCAACTCTAGTGGGTATTTGTATATACTAGTCGCAGTCTAATGGATTGAAATGGATTGAAGTAATACCCACCCGCACCAATGATCACCACGTGGTTATCGAATTCATTAAGAAAAATATTTTCTCAAGATTCGGCATTCCAAAGGCCATTATCAGTGACGGAGGCTCACACTTCACTCACAATTCCGTCACCTTCTTTCTAAATATGTGGTTAATCACAAAATTTCCACACCTTATCACCCCTAAACAAATGGGCAAGCGGAAGTTTCTAACTGGGAAATCAAAAATATTTTATAAAAGGCGATTAGGCCCGATCGTAAAGACTGGTCCACCAAATTGAATGATGCTTTATAGGCCTACCGTACTGCTTCAAAACCCTGCTCAACCTGTCTCCCTTCCGTCTGATTTTTGGGAAGGCATGCCATCTCTTGGTAGAACTTAAACATAGGGCTTTTTGGTTAATAAAGCAATTAAATATGGACTTATTTGACGCCAATATCCATCGAAAATTACAATTGACTGAACTGGAAGAATTACATAATTTTTCATATGAAAATGTGCAGATTTATAAAAATCGAACAAAGAAATTTCATAATAAATACATTGTTCGAAAATATTTTGACGTTAATCAACGCGTTTGGCTTTTCAATACACGATTACGTATTTTTCCTGGAAAGCTAAAATCAAACTGGACCGGCTCCTTTATTGTCTTAAAAACATATACATACAGCGCTGTTAATATTTTTGATCCTAAAACTAATACGACTTTTCAAGTCAACGGCCAACGTTTAAAGCCTAATCGAGTTCGTAGTTTAAACAGATATTCACTGTAGTATATTTGAAATCATCACGAAAACGATTATCAATTTTATTACTCGAAATTCAAAAACTTCCGAGGTCGAACTCAAGGAGCAAATTGGTATTTCAGAAGTAAAATCACAATCTCAAATTTTACTTGAAAGATAATGTTCAATAATAATGCAATGTATATAAATGCTAGAGAGGAAAATGTAAAAAGAAATAGATTTTTCTCTTTTCTTCCTTCTTCTCTTCTCTCTTTCTTTTTCTTTGCTTTCTCTCTTCCTTCTCTTCTTTCTCTGTCTTTCCTTTCTCAGACGTCTGATTCTGTGAATCAGACCTCTTAACTAACGATTGCTACAGTGCTTCTTCTTTTCTTCTTCACTTGGCTTTCCTCCTTGGCTTCTTCTTCTTCTCTTCCTCTTCCTTTCTCTACGGCTGCCTCCTTGGCTTCTTCTTCTTCTTTCTTCTGCTCCTGCTTCTCTCCGCCTTTACTTTCTCTCTTCCTTCTCTTCTTCTGCTTCTCTCTGTTGCGCCTCCTCCTTCTTCTTCTTCCCTGTGCATACAGAGGCAAAACCTAGCCCCTACCCTTACCGCATCTCTCTCTTTCTCTATTTCGCTCTTACCACTGCTCTCCCAGAGCCTTTCTTGGGTAAACAGGTCGGGTTAGCGTGCCCGGGTCTAGGCGCACCAGCGTGGGTGGTGCGCGAGGAGTGCACGAGTAGTCGAACCGAGAACCAGGTCCGTGGAGGTGTGGGTCGCAGACGAGGCGTGGTGGGCAAGGTGACCTCATCTCGTGTCAGGAGGCGATAAGCCCCTAACACTTTTTCACTTTATACTGCAGCGCCTGCTTCAAAACTTTCGAGGTGGGACTATGTTGTCCCACCTTCCTTCACGAACGCCCGCAGCAGGAGTCCTCTTGATTGCAGCAGCTACGTGGGGCTTCAGTGCCAATCGCTTGGCTAGGGTTGTGTGCAAAGGGATTCCACGTGACCTGGGGCACTTCACCTAGAGCGGAGAGACCTGGAGGAGCTCCCAAGCAAGCTCCTTGCTGCATCAATGGCGGTGGAGACCCTCAGCACCTGTCAACAGGCAAACGGCCTTACGGCCTCATCAGAACACATGAGAAGCCTCACCGAGGTACGGTGAGTGTACTGCAGTGGTCGGTGGCGTGGGAGTGCCTATGTGAGCGTGCCTAGGGCTTACTATGGCTGTGTAAGTGGGTGTGTTCGGGGGGTGTGTTGTGAGCGTGTGGTAGTGAATGGGAGGAGGGGTCATGATCAGTGAGTCGTGGTGGAGCTTGTGAGGTGATTGGCGAGGTGGATGGAGGCGTGGAGCGGCGGGAACACCTCGTCGCAGGTCTGGTTGGAGGTGGGAACGATGGTGGTGGTCAATGGCAGTCAAGGGGTCGAAAGTGTGAATTAAAAGAGGGGAAATGAAGAGGGGGAGAGGAGGAACTTATCTAGGGTATCTGGAGTGAAGGGGGGATGCGGAGGGTGAGCGGCACGTGTTTGTTGTCGCCGGAGACAAAGACCCTGAGATGGAGAGGCGACGACGACAAGGAGGTCAGAGGGGCTCGCGCGGGTACGACGCGATGCGAAGGAGTGAGGCGGAGATGGCTCTACCACTGGTACGATGGCAGAGCGACGAGAAGA
This sequence comes from Thalassia testudinum, assembly GCA_037157565.1. Taxonomy (NCBI): domain Eukaryota; kingdom Viridiplantae; phylum Streptophyta; class Magnoliopsida; order Alismatales; family Hydrocharitaceae; genus Thalassia; species Thalassia testudinum. The sequence goes on from JAZHRO010000030.1 coordinate 46,250,175, forward strand.
GGGAGGGAGAGTCGCCGGAGCCTATGGGCAGATGGCCGGTGGAGAAGGAGACGAACTTAGGGGGTTATCTCTAGCCAAAACTGGCTTGGAAGAAGCGGAGGGATCTGGATTTTCTTATATAGGCATTGGCAGAGGAAAGAGTCGCGAGGAGGTGGATAAAGGTCTTCGCCGGAGATATGGCCAGAGTGGAACCCATACCTCTCGAGCGTTCGCACGAGAGGTATGGGGCGATTCAGGGCATGGGGAACTGCTCATGCGGTAGAGGGTGTCGCAGAGGACTCCTCTTACAAATCTGGGAGCAGCTCCCCATGAAAACGAGGAGAAAACATACTCACAAAGTCGCTGGCGGTATGGGTCCCTGCTGCATTGGAAGAGGGACCAAAATGAAGAAAGTGACGAAGAAGTTGAGGGAGTCTTCGCAAGGATTTTCAAAAGTTAGGGGCCAAAATATAATTGGGTGGATCATTTTGCAAAGTAGGTCAAGATGACCTTCCCTTAGGTCCAAATTTTTGTAAAAACCTAATTTGGACCTAACAAATCCAATGGTGAAGTTGGATTTCAGGTTTGACCACGTTTGACTGGACATTCTGTATAAAAACCCAAATTAGGTCAAATATTGGGCTTGGACCCCAATCTAGGTCAAAATAGGTTCCAAAGGCCAAATTGAATGTTCTAAACCCTAGGGGATATTTTTCCATGAATTTTAGAGGGTTTAGTTGATTTTTATCTTGCCTGAAACCTTGTGAATTTAAGTGGGTTTGTTTTAGGGTTACAGAATGTCATTTAATTCCTAAATTTCACAATAACCCTTTTCTAACTGAACCATCCCACTTTCTCTCTTGTTAAGTCCAATTGACCTATGTATAGAACCTTAAAAATCCCGTTGATGCACTACAATGGTAAAATTATAGTTTTACCCCATGTTTCATGTTCTCTTCCCAGATTAGTGATCCCTTAAATTAAGCCTTTTTCTTGGTTATGTAGGAGCTTTTGTTCACTTTGTTAGGTCAAAATGTGCTAGTTAGGACTCATGATGAGGTTCTCATCATACCCCCATGCTTAGCTTTTGCTAGTCCCTTAGCAAAATTATGAGGTTTTAACTTCTGTTCTAGACCTTGAGTTTCTTTCACCAATTATGATAAGTGCTTTTTCTTCTTTTTCCTCTGTGATTAGGTCAGAATGCCGACAATGGGCCTAAGGTACTATAGTACCAACCAAGATCCGGACCTGTCCAGCTTTAACCTCGGTCCTCAGCGAAAGTTTTTACGGCCCGCAGGAACTACCCTAAGGTTTATTGGACTCCGTGGTTAAAGCACCCGTGCTTGAGACATATTTTAGTCTTGGTTCAGTTTGCAGTGCGTTTTTGTAAGAGACAGACGGAGGATTTATTTGTTTGGAGAGTTTTCTCTCTCTTTTCTTTTTATTTCTAGCTTCGGGTTGGCTTCACAACACGGTCTGTATCGGATTCCTCGTCCCCATCATCAATTCTCAAAGGTCCCTGACAATCGATGCTTCGTGATAGCACCGCCATGGTAACCCTCATAACCCTAGTTTTCAAGATTTTGAGATAATCCCGCCCATGACATTCCGTGGTCGAATCCAGACCCTGGCGATTGACATTTCGTGATAATGCCATCCATGGTATCTGAACCAGCAGAGTACTTACATGCCCCCGGTAGGATATGTAAATATCCTAAGAGACAAGCACTGAGGAGACAATATGTTGTTACGCATCTTCGAGGGGAATTTCCCACCTCTCCGTGCCGGGAACTCGTCCAAATCAACTTGTGTTGATCGGCCGCTCCTAATCTAGGCAACATTTTCAGAATATTAAAATGCTTCTGCGTGATTTTAATAGTTATGCGCACTGAACCAGACTGTGTGTGAATTGGGGTGCTTAGGTTACCGAGTCCTGCAAAGTCCTGCAAATCGAAGGTCAGTTAACGAGGCCGAATGCTCCTTGAGCCTTAGACCTAACATTTAAGTTTCGCATTTTCCTCAACCTCTTAAGGATTATCCATATCTTAGCGGGTACCAAGAGTCTGGCCGAAAAGGCCTAAGGTCAGCGTTCCTACTAATCTTTTTGTGTCTCTTTAGCACTTTTCTTTACTTTTCTTAATGTGGTTTAGCACTTCAACTAATCCCTTAGTCTCTTACTAATGACTATTTCTTTCTTTTTCATTTTGTGCTCCTTTAACATTTTGCTCTTTTTCTCCTCCTATTTTGTATAGCCCACAAAAATTTTCTCACCTTTTCTCAGTGTTTTTTTTTTAGATGATATGTGATTTTTTTGTTGAAACCTTTTCTTGACATGAGTTTCATACATTTTGCACTTTCATACCCCCCCATGCCTAAGATTTGCAATGACCCCATTGTAAATTAGGTGGGTTTGTATTCAACTTGGTTCATTCATTAGGACAGGTGTTAGGTGAGTGAATGGGTCGAGGTGACTGCTACAGACGATTTCTAGACTCGGGTATGGGTACTTGAGGTGGAGTTGGCTGTCCTAATGGGTGAACCCTAAAGTGCAATATGAATTTAGCATGGAAATGTCAGGAAAGGTTTCGGGTTTTTTCAAAGAATGACGGGTTGCCTCCCATTAAGCACTGAGTTTTACGCCATCGGCTGGGCATAATGAGCTCAGGGAGAATGGACGATAAAGGATGACTCAGCCAAATCTGTATTGGTTATGTCAATGAACGATTTGAGTCTCTAACTGTTCACTACAAAGGGTTCAAAATCGTGGCTGAGTGGACTGATCTCAACGGCTCCATTTCCAAAGATTTGTTGGACTAAGTATGGTCCGATCTACTTGGATCGCAGCTTTCCTGGGAATAGTTTGAGTCGGGCATCAAAGAGTAGGATCTTTTGACCAGGATGAAAGATCTTTCTAGATATATGCTTGTCATGAAAAGCTTTAACCCGCTCTTTGTAGATTTACGAGTTTTCATATGCATCGAGGCGTAATTCGTCAATCTCGCTTATCTGAAGCTTTCTGTGGGTTCCAGCCTTAGAAAGATCAAAATTGCAGTTCCGTACTGCCTAATAGGCTTTATGCTCCAATTCGATGAGGAGGTGACACGCCTTCCCGTACACTAGTTTGAAAGGAGACATGCCTAATTGGGTGTTGCAACGCTTTGTCGGGCTTATAAATCAGTCGCGTTGTAGTATAGGTGACCAAGCGTTGATAACAAATAAGAATTTATTACTCGAAAACCTAAGTATCCCAGGTCGAACACTGGGAGCAAATAGAATTTATTCACTAATTTCAACAATGTAATTGAATACTTAGAATTACTCAAAGCTTAATTCAGAATATAAATGCAAGAATTTAAGAGTCAATTGTAGCAAAAATAGAGAAATTGGACGTCTGATTTCATGATCAGACGTTTTAAAAAGATATCTCTCTTTTAGCTCTCTCTTATTTCCTTCTCCATTCTGCTTTCTCTTCTTCTTTCATTCTTTCTCTGATTTTCCTCTTTCCTTAGCTCTTTTTTCTTCTATTTTTCTTTGACTTTGGTCGTCTGCTTCTTCTTCCTTGTCTCTTCTTTGCAACTCCTTTCTTTGCTCTAGCCTTGCCTTTCTTCTTCCATTTTCTTCTCTTCTAACTTCTCTTATTTGCTGCACCCTCTTTGCTTTCTCTTTCTTCTGCTTCTTTCCTTCCTTCCTTCTTCTTTTCTATGGCTAAGTCCTTCCTTCCCTGTTTAGCCTAGCTTCAGTTGCACCTTCCTCTTCCTTCTTCTTCCTTGCACACACACTGAAGAGCAAAACCTACCTCTACCCCCCCCCCCCCCCCCCGCGTCTCTCACTCTCTATTTCGCTCTTCAGTATGCTCTCCCAGAGCTGGGTAATCGGGTCGGATGCACGCCCGGGTCCAAGCGCACCGGCATGGGTGTGGTGCGCGAGGAGTGCTAGGTTAGGTAATCGGGTCGAGTGCCAGGTCCGCGGGGGAAGGTCGCGGACGAGGCGTGAGAGGGCGAGGGACCTCACCCCTGTGAACTGGAGGCAACGGGAAGAAAGCACAAAATCAATTTATCCTACGCGCCACGCTCTTGCATTCACGAGGTGGGACTAAATGTCCCACCCACTTCTGCTTGCACGCCTGCAGGAAACCTTCGCCAATTGTTGCTGCTGGGTCGCTCGCTAAGCCAATCTCTTGGCTGGATGAGTTCGCGCACTCAACCCACACCTTCAAGGACTCTGATGCCTGGGGCACACGACCTGGAGCAAAGCTTTCAAGCAAGCTTGCTTCAGCGTCAATGGCGGAAGGGTGGTCTGACTTGAAACACACAAATACGGCCTTGCGGCCCCATTAAAATACCTAAGGAGCTTCGTCGTGTCAAGGCGAAGGTGAGGCGGTGGTTGGCTAGCCATATGGCGACCTAGGCGTGCGTGCCTAAATCACTCTGTGGCCGTGAATATGGGTTTGTTCGGTGGGGGTGTGTGGAGGTGTTGGCGGTCGATGGAAGGGTGGATGATGCTTAGTGGGTGATGGCGAAGGTGATGAGGTGTCTGGCGAGACGTGTGGAGGTGCGGAGTGGTGGAAGTGCCTCGCCAGTGGTCGGCCGGAGATGGAGAAGATGGAGGTGGTCTGCTGCTACGAGGGGTCGAAAGTGGAAATAGAAAGAGGGGAAATGAAGAGGGGAGAGAGGGAAATAATTCTAACCTAGCTAAGTGGACGAAGGGAGAGAGGAGGCGGCTGGCCGTTCTTGCTGCCGCCGGAGAAGAAGACGTCCAGTGGAAGGAGAGCGGCGACGACGAAGGGGCTGGAGGTGCTCGCGTGGGTGTTGCGCGATGTGGAGGAAGATGGTGAGGGTAGCTCTGCCACTGGTATGGTGGCAGAGCGACGAGAAAGAGGAGGGAGGCTCGTAGAAGCTCGCTGGACTTCTTGACCGGAGGAAAAGAAGATGAAATTGGGGTGGATCTCTGGCCAAGTCGAGCTGAAGAGATGCAGCCAGAGGTGGTGGTGCTTTTATAGTCGTTGGCAGAGACTCTTATACTTGGAAGACAAGCTTCCAAGCACAAGAGACATTACCGGAGATCGAAACCGTTGGAGACCCAAATCTCTCGTGTGTTCGCATGAGAGATTGGGTGCGAATCAGAGATTAGGACCACGCTCAGATGGAAGGGAATTCTTCAGAGAATCTCCCTTCCAAATCTGGGAGATCTCTAAGGAATCAGGGAGTACTCCCCCTCCATTCCTCGTCGGAGTAGGATTTCTCCTCATTAATGGTGGAGGGACCTTTTTGTAAGAGTGGCGAGGAAGTTAGGGGGGTCTGTGCAATAGTTTTCAAAAGATAAGGGCCAAAATATAATTGGGTGTACTATTTTGCAAAGTAGGTCAAGATGACCTCCCCTTAGGTCTAAATTTTGGTATAAATCTAATTTGGTCATAAGGAATCCAATGGTGAAGTTGGATTTTAGGTTTGACCATGTTTGACTGGATATTTTGCATAAAAACCCAAATTAGGTTAATTAATGAGTTAGGACCCCAATTTAGGTCAAAACAGGTTCCAAAGGTCAAATTGAATGTTCTAAACCCTTGGGGATATTTTTCCATGAATTTTAGAAGATTTAATTGATTTTTATCCTGACCATAACCTTGTTGAATTAGGCGGGTCTGTTTTAGGATTACAGAATGTCATTTAATTTTTGGATTGCACAATAGCCCATTTCTGACTGAACCAACCCACTTTTTATCTTATTTAGACCATTTGACTTATGTTTTTCCTCTGAGAAGTCCCATTTATGTACTGCAATGGTAAAATTGTAGTTGTAACCTTTATTTCATGTTTTATTCTCAGAACACTTATTCATTGAATTAGGCCTTTCTCTAGGTTATGTAGGAGCTCTTATTCTCTTTCTTAGGTAAAAATGAGCTAGTTATGGCTCATGATGAGGCTCTCATCATTGGGTCTTGTGGGCAGTCCTATAAGCCCACAAAGCTTCCGGAAGCCGGGATGACCAATCCTTCCTATCAGGTTGAACAGTAACTTGGAGGATTTTCTTGATCTCCCAGTTTGATAGCTCAGCTAGAACAATAGTTTGGGGGTGGTAAGGAGTAGAGATTCGGTGTGACACCCCGTATTTGGTCATCAGTGACCTGAACTGAGCGTTTGTGAAATGGGTCCCTCCATCAGAAATGATCGCACGAGGAATCCCGAACCGTGAGAAGATGTTTTGGTGAATGAATTTGATAACGACTTTGTGATCATTGGTTCGGGTCGGAATGGCTTCGATCCATTTGGACACGTAGTCAACAGCGAGTAAAATGTATTCGAAGCCGTCCGATATAAGGAAGGGGCCCATAAAATCAATTCCCTATATGTCAAAAATCTCGCACACGAGAATCGGCCGTAAAGGAATCATCTCACGATGGCTCATGTTGCCCAAGGTCTGGCAACGGTTACATTCCTTACAGTGATTGTATGCATCCTTGAAAATTGTGGGCCAGTAAAAGCCACACTGGAGGACTTTTGATGCAGTTTTGTGCCCAGAAAAATGGCCACCGCAAGCCTGGTCATGGCAGAAAGAGAGTATGTCTTTGATTTCCGCTTCCGTGACACATCGTTGGATAATTTGATCAGCACCTATGCGGAATAAATACGGGTCTTCCCAAATGTAATACTTGGCATCGGAACGTAATTTGTCTTTCTTGGCCTTCAACCAATCAGACGGGATCTGATGTGATGCCAAGTAGTTTACAATGTTAGCAAACCATGGAAGCCCTGTACTAATAGTCAGGAGGTATTCATCAGGAAAATTCTCCGTGATGGATCCGGAAAGGTCGATGATCTCAGAAGGAAGGTGGGATAAGTGGTCAGCTACCACGTTCTGTCTTCCCACTTTGTCGTGAATCTCAAGGCCAAATTCTTACAACAGCAAGATCCATCAGATTAATCGAGGTTTCGCGTCCTTCTTCACAAGGAGATGTCCCACAGCTGTGTGGTCCGAGTAAATAATAACACAGGAACCCAGGAGAAATGAGAGAACTTTTCCAGGGCAAATACTACGACTAGCAACTCTTTCTCCGTAACCGTGTAGTTACGCTAAGTCTCGTCAAGTGTCTTGCTAGCGTAGTAGATGACCACGGGTTTCCCGTCAATTTTCTGCCCCAAAACCGCTCCTACAGCAAAGTCAAATGCATCGCACATGATCTCAAAGGGTTGAGACCAATCAGGGGATTGTAGGATCGGGGCTTGGGTAACTCAGTCACGAAGGATCTCAAGTGCTTGAGTGCATTCCTTGGAGATTTCGAAAGGTACGTCCTTGGAGAGAAGAGTGGTCAGGGGGCACGCGATTTTTGAAAAATCAGGGATGAATCGACGGTAAAAATCGACGTGCCCCAGAAAAGATCGAATGTCCCTGATCGAGCTAGGTATAGGGAGTTTGGAAATCAAGTTAACCGTGGCTCGATCGACTTGGATGCCTCTCTCTGAAATCAGATGTCCCAGGATGATCCCCTCAGGCACCATGAAGTGGCTCTTTTCCCAGAAAAAAACCAGATTCACGTCAATACATCGCCTGAGTATTTGAACCAAGTGGTGGAGGAAATCGTCAAATGATGCCCCAAATACTGAAAAGTCATCCATGAAGACTTCTAGATAATCACCTACCATATCAGAGAATATGGCAAGCATGCACCGCTGAAAAGTCGCGGGTGCATTGCAGAAACCGAAAGGCATCCTTCGGAATGCATACGTCCCGAAGGGGCAGGTGAACGTGGTCTTCTCTTAGTCCTCTAAATGGATTGCCACTTGGTTATAACCGAAGTACCCGTCAAGAAAGCAGAAGAACCTATTTCCTGCTAGTTTTTCGAGGATCTGATCAATAAACGGCAGTGGGAAATAATCCTTCTTCGTGGAGGAATTGAGTCTTCTGTAATCTATGCAGACTCTCCACGAGTTGGCTATACGGGTCGGTATGACCTCTCCGATTTCAATCGTGATGGTGGTGAGTCCTGCCTTCTTAGGCATAACTTGGATTGGACTCACCCATCGACTGTTGGAGATCGGGTAGATGATTCCTGCATTTAACCACTTAATGATCTCCTTTTTCACGACCTCCTACAGATTAGGGTTCAAATGTCTCTGCATCTCTCGCGAAGGTCGTGTGCCCTCTTCGGAATAGATGTGGTGTGTGCAATAAGAGGGGCTTATACTAGTCAAATCATCGAGAGTCCATCCAATGGCTCTACGATGTTGTTGGAGAACAGTAATCAGTCGGGATTCCTGGTCAGGTGTGAGTCTGGAGTTTATAATCATAGGAAACGTCTGATTGGAACCCAAAAAGATGTATTTTAGATGATCGGGAAGGGGCTTGAGTTCCAAGACGAGATTATCAGCAGCAGCGGGTGGTTTAGGGTGTATATGAGGAACAAGGGTAGGAGTTATGGGTGCATCTAGATCAAGTTCAGACTCTTCTAATTGCAGGTTTTGATCTTCTTGTGGTTGATCAGGGATAATCAGGTTGTCCTCAGTATGCGACTCATCAACCACGGCTATGATATCACATATTTGTTCTATAACACCGCAATTAATCTCTTGTTCGGCCTTAAAGATGTCAATCTTTAGAGTTTGGTTCCCAAATTTCAACTCTATTTGGCCCTCCTCACAGCTTATGTTGGCCCTAGTAGTGGCCAGAAAAGGTCTCCCAAGTATAATCGGTGTACCCCTTGGGTTCTCAGATGCATCCATATCTAGAACTATAAAGTCCACTGGGAAGTGGAAATCCCGTACCCTAACAATAACATCCTCGAGTATTCCCTTAGGTGACTTGATGGATCAATCAGCTAACTGCAATGTCACCTCTGTCGGTTTAAGCTCGGACTCTTCAAGGTGGTTAAGCAGGGATGTGAGTATTAGGTTTATGGAGGCACTTAGGTTTAGCAATGCTCTATCGAATTGGGTTTCACCAATTTTACATGAGATCAGGGGAGTACCTAGGTCTTTTGCCTTGGACAAGAGTTTACTCAAGATTACAGAGTTGGCTTGCTCTGATAGTATGATCGAACTCCCACTTTTGGTTCGCGGCTTACGCTTGGGTGTACACACGTCTTTCAAGAATCGTGCGTAGGCCGATACGTGGCGGATTGCATCCATCAAGGGGATGTTTATCTAGACCTGTTCAAAGAGCTTGATCAGGTCCTCCTCAGGAGCCACAGGTTTGGTTGTCCTTTTTCCCTTGGTCAAGGCCTTGGGAAATGGAACCTTGGTTGGTTCCTCTAGAATAGGTCCAGGTTCTTGATCTGGGACAGGGACATCCTGGATAACTATCCTAGGGCTTGGGTCACTACCAGGCTTGGAGTGGTCTGAATAAGGTGGGTCTTGGGTTGCTTTACCACTACGGGTTGTTACAGAGTTTAATCTTGCCTAGTTCGGGTTAGGGGTTGGTAAAATGGGTGGCTGCTGTTGATACCCTGCGTAAGATGTCGAAACTTCCATCCCGTCAAGTGATGGAACAGAAGGGGCCTGATAAATCATATGTGCGTGGCTTGGATTTGGGTTCATAACGCGCCTTTGGGTTGGCATGTTATTTGGGTTCGGCAGAGGTTGTAAAGGAAGTGTGCTTGGTTGGAGGGAATTCGCCATCTGGGCGAGTTGGTTGCGGACCTCTGTGATCTCGTCCTTGTGTTGTTCCTGTATTGCCACATTCGTTCTCTAAATGTCAGCCAGTGTTTGGAGGATGAGAGACATTTGGTCTTAGTTTGGCCCAGATTGATAGGTGGGGTTGGGCCGAGGCTGAGGCAGCTGATAAGGACGAGGGGCTTGTGGACGGGGTTGATAAAGTGGTCTTTGAGTCTGGGAATTTCCCGCCCACTGAAAATTGGGATGATTTCACCATCCAGGGTTGTAGGTGTTGGAAAATGGGTCATTCTGGATGGCATTGAGGTCCTCGTAGGTCTAAGGAACCTCAGGGAAGTAAGAGTATGGGGGTTCAGAGTTCCCCTAACTAGAATAGAGTGGATCGGAGGTCCCTTCGATCCGGGAGTCAGACGGGGGTGGATACAGGTCCATCCTCAGAGAAGATCGGTGAAAGATGTTTTGCACAGTTTCCCTTGTGGGAGGTGGCTCGCTGCAAATGCCGAGTCAGCTCGTCCACCTTCTTCTCTATGATAGAGACCTTGTCCAATCGACTGGCCATTAGCTCCAAGTCGACGGATGCGGACAGGCCCTGTGTCTCATGTGTTCCCCTAAGATTCGTCGATGTGCAGGCATTCGTTCGATCGAATAAGCTCATGGAGTCATTATTGATGGAGTTCTCGCACATATTCTCGAGAATCTCCTACACCGTGTCCTCATGCTGACCCATGATGTTTCCTCCGCAGGTTGCATTGACGAATAATCTAATGTCCTCATAGTGTCCCCGGTAAAAAGACTGAACTTGTTCCCATTTAGGAACTCCGTGATGGGGACACTTTCGCATGAGATCCAAGAATCGGTCCCATGCCTCATGAAGAGGTTCTCCCGTTTGTTGGGTGAAATGAGTAATCTGATGGCGCAAGGCATTTGCCCAACCAACTGGAAAGAGCTTCTTCAAAAACTCGGACTGAAGTTCATCCCATGTGTTGATCGAACGAGTCTGAGTTTGGTACCAATGAGCAGCCTTGTCCATGAGGGAGAAAGAAAACATCTTCATGAGCAAAATATCCCGATTTTGTGCATCTGACCCAAAGGTCTGGGCCTGATGCTTGAGCTGTTTAATATGCTGGAATGGATCCTCGGAGTTAAGCCCATAGAATTTTGGTATGGCATGAATCATATTGGGCTTTAGTTCAGAATCAGGACCTCCAGCCGGGATTCGGACTCAAGGCTCGATTGCCACCACAGCAGGATTATAGTGATCTCGTATCATGGGACGCTGCGGTGGGTTCATGAAGTTCTGGAAGAGGTCATTTAGACGTTAAAGCTGGTGCTCAAGATTGTTTTCTTCTTCAACAGGTTGTGTCATGATGGAAGGAGGAGAACTAGGTTTTGAATCAAAGGAAAGGTCTATGTGGTGGGGTTGCTGCATAAACAAAGGTATCGAGGCTTGGCCTCGGGGTGAGTGGATTTCTAAAGGAGGTTTCAAGGACCTCCTACCAAACATGCATCAAAGGATTGGATAATATTAGAATGTGCTAGACCTAATTGAGACACCCAAAATATGTTGGGTGACTATAGAGGTTCAGGGCAGATGATACCCCTTAGTCAGAAAGGTTGTCCACCTGAGAAATACTTGGGCAGCTAGAGAAGGAGAGTCCCACGAAGACCCCTACACGGTAGAGCGTCCCCACGGGTTACAGGATTTTCCCCACCTAACCTCTCTTGTCACTAAGATTCCAGGTAGACCAGAATGGGGACCTTGACCTCTTAAGTCTACCTCTTTTAGTTAAGATCAAGGTGCTTAGAGTTCCACTTGAGCTTTAAGCCTTTTGAGTGCAAAGTGACCTAATTTAAAGGTTGGTTGACCCAAAGAATCAACTTCACCTCTTTGTTCTTTTGAGAGCTTTTAGGTCCTTTCTTTTATGGTTCAAGTTGATTAAGAGCCTAATTTGCTTAGGATTTTTCTTGATAGGTCTTTTCAAACAAGGCTTAGGCACACTTCTTTTTGAAATTTTTGCTTCTTTCTTAGAAAAAGATGTCTCTAAAACCCTAGCTTGTAATCCTTAGGTTGGCTCTAGTTGGTCCAATTTAGTTACCTCAAAAATGGGTATCTAGGGCTCAATCAAGAAGGTTTTAGCCCTACTTACCTTAAGTGGATATGCAATTAGAAATGTGTTGAAATTAAAAATCAAGCAACTTTTGTGACTTACTAAATATAAAAACAGGTAGCCCTAGATTGATGTTTCTTTGTTTTTCCTCTTTATATTTTGAGGGGATTAAGAGAGAGGGCTAATAAGAGTTTACCTGTTCCCTGGTGTGGTTGTTGTGCGGCTGCTTTTCTTTCCTCTGCTTTCCCTGCAACAAACACAACAAAAGAGAGAAATTAAGTTAGTAATGAATCAAAAATTGTGATTAAAGCTTCTAAAATGCCCGTTGCTCCCCGACAGCGGCGCGAAAAATAATCGAGTTCATAGTTTAAATAGATATTCGCTGTAATATATTTGAAATCACCGCAAAAACGATTATCAATTTTATTACTCGAAATTCAAAAACTTCCGAGGTCGAACTTAGGGAGCAAATTGGTATTTTAGAAGCAAAATCACAATCTCAAATTTTACTTTAAAGATAATGTTCAATAATAATGCAATGTATATAAATGCTAGAGAGGAAAATGTAAAAAGAAATAGATTTTTCTCTTTTCTTCCTTCTTCTCTTCTCTCTTTCTTTTTCTTTGCTTTCTCTCTTCCTTCTCTTCTTTCTTTGTCTTTCCTTTCTCAGATGTCTGATTCTGTGAATAAGACGTCTTAACTAATGATTGCTACAGTGCTTCTTCTTCTTTTCTTCTTCACTTGGCTTTCCTCCTTGGATTTTTCTTCTTCTCTTCCTCTTCCTTTCTCTGCGGCTGCCTCCTTAGCTTCTTCTTCTTTCTTCTGCTCCTGCTTCTCTCTGCCTTTGCTCTCTCTTCCTTCTCTTCTTCCACTTCTATCTGTTGTGCCTCCTCCTTCTTCTTCTTCTTCCGCAGCTCCTTCTTCTTCTTCCCTACGCACACAGAGGCAAAACCTAGCCCCTACCCTTCCTGCGTCTCTCTCTTTCTCTATTTTGCTCTTACGACTGCTCTCCCAGAGCCTTTCTCAGGTAAACGGGTCGGGTCAGCGCACCCAGGTCCAGGCACACCGGCATGGGTGGTGCGCGAGGAGTGCACGGGTAGTCGGGTCGAGAACCAAGTCCACAAAGGGAACTCACCCCGTGGGCGAGGGGAACTCACCCCGTGTCAAGAGGTGATAAACCCCTGACACTTTTTCACTTTATACCGCAGCGCCTGCTTCAAAACTTCCGAGGTGGGACTATGTTGTCCCACCTTCCTTCGCGAACGCTCGCAGCAGGAGTCCTCTTGATTGCAGCAGCTACGTGGGGCTTCAGTGCCAATCGCTTGGCTGGGGTTGTGCGCGAAGGGATTTCGCGCGACCTGGGGCACTTCACCTGGAGCGAAGAGACCTGGAGGAGCTCCCAAGCAAGCTCCTTGCTGCGTCAATGGCGGTGGAGACCCTCAACACCTGTCAACAGGCAAACGGCCTTGCGGCCTCGTCAGAACACATGGGTAGCCTTGCCGAGGTACGGTGAGTGTGCTGCAGTGGTCGGGGTGGCATGGGAGCTCCTGTGTGAGCGTGCCTAGGGCTTACTGTGGCCGTGTAAGTGGGTGTGTTCGGGGGGTGTGTTGTGAGCGTGTGGTAGTGAATGGGAAGAGGGGTTATGATCAGTGAGTCGTGGTGGAGCTTGTGAGGTGATTGGCGAGGTGGATGGAGGCGTCGAGCAGCAGGAACACCTCACCGAAGGTCTGGTCGAAGGTGGGAACGATGGTGGTGGTCAGTGGCAGTCGAGGGGTCGAAAGTGTGAATTAAAAGAGGGGAATGAAGAGGGGGAGAGGAGGAACTTATCTAGGGTATTTGGAATGAAGGGGGGATACGGAGGGCGAGCGGAGTGTGTTTGCTGTCGTTGGAGACGAAGACCCTGAGATGGAGAGGCGACGACGACGAGGAGGTTAGAGGGGCTCGCCCGGGTAGGGCACGATGCAGAGGAGTGAGGTAGAGATGGCTTTGCCACTGGTACAGTGGCAGAGCGATGAGAAGAGGGAGGGAGAGTTGCCAGAGCCTACGGGCAGATGGTCGGAGGAGGAGGAGATGAATTTGGGGGGTTATCTCTGGCCAAAACAGGCTTGGAAGAAGCTGAGGGATCTAGATTTTCTTATATAGGCACTGGCAGAGGGAAGAGTCGCGAGGAGGTGGACAGAGGTCTTCGCCGGAGATATGGCCGGAGTGGAACCCATACCTCTCGAGCGTTCGCACGAGAGGTATGTGGCGATTCAGGGCATGGGGAGCTGCTCATGCGATAGGGGGTGTCGCAGAGGACTCCCCTTTCAAATCTAGAAGTAGCTCCCCATGGAAACGAGAAGAAAACCTACTCGCAAAGTCGCCGGCGGTATCGGCCCCTACTGCAATGGCAGAGGGACCAAAATGAAGAAAGTGATGAATAAGTTGAGGGGGTCTTCGCAAGGGTTTTCAAAAGTTAGGGGCCAAAATGTAATTGGGTGGACCATTTTGCAAAGTAGGTCAAGATGACCTTCCCTTAGGTCCAAATTTTGGTACAAACCTAATTTGGACCTAAGGAATCCAATGGTGAAGTTGGATTTTAGGTTTGACCACTTTTGACTGGATATTTTGCATAAAAATCTAAATTAAGTCAAATATTGGGCTTGGACCCCAATCTAGGTCAAAACAAGTTTCAAAGGCCAAATTGAAGGTTCTAAACCCTAGGGGATATTTTTTTATGAATTTTAGAGGGTTTAGTTGATTTTTATCTTTCCTAGAACCTTGTGAATTTAAGTGGATTTATTTTAGGGTTACAAAATGTCATTTAATTCCTAAATTTCACAATAACCCTTTTCTGACTGAACCATCCCACTTTTTCTCTCGTTAAGTCCAATTGACCTATGTCTAGACCCTTAGAAATCTCGTTGATGCACTGCAATGGTAAAATTACAGTTTTACCTCTTATTTCATGTTTTCTTCCCAGATTAGTGATCCCTTAAATTAAGCCTTTCTCTTGGTTATGTAGGAGCTTTTGTTCACTTTATTAGGTCAAAATATGCTAGTTAGGGCTCATGATGAGGTTCTCATCAAAGCCTTATTTTGATCATGCGCTGAATCTTCCATCTGACTCTTTCGATTTAACCGAACCAACCACAGCTGATCACTGATGCACACTACGCACAGCAGAAATGGCGTAAAAGATAGCACTGGATGGGAGGTAACCCATCATTTTTCCTACTTTCTTTTTCTTTCTTTTCCCCTGGTTTTGACTATCCTAAATCTGATCACCTTTTACTAAGGTAATCTCTCTTTCCCTTCTATTGCATGAGGACATTGCATTTCTTAAGAATGGGGGGTGTTTTTAAATTTTGACGATCAATTTAGGATTTTCAAAACCTAAAAACATGCATTTTATTTAGTCATTTTTATTTTCCTGCTTACATACCCAAAAATAAAAAAAATAAAAATATTGAAAACTTTCGAGGAAAATTTTGAAATCAGGACTAAGGTTGAAACCTCGCTTTTGATACAATGGGATTTTATCTTTATCTAACAAGGGATAAAGATATGGATCTGATCATTAAAATTTCAAGGTCTATTTTTAGATTAGATCAGATATCCTTATCCAAAATTCCATCTGAACTCATGATAGTTCAGGTGACTTGATCATCTTTGTAATATGGAAAGTATCTGGCTTAGTTTCTTATTCAAAAACTTGCATTTCATTCAAAACTTCCTATGTCAAATTTTACACACAAGCCAACACCCAAAAAGTACTAAAAATTAGAAAAACCCCCTTGTTTGGCCTTAGTAAAAGTCTGAAGCAGATCATTGGTTTGAGTTCCTACTGCCGAAAAAGAGGAAAATGCATCCTTTGAGGACGCAATGTCAACATGTTACCGCCTTGGCGTTGCTCCATATCTATGTTTCATATCTTTAGACGGAGCATTAAAGCACATTTTTGCAGCTCAAGTGTCTTGGACGGTGCTCTACCTATAGTGGAGCAAGAGCTTGAGTTTGCTTGGAGCGCCCCTTTACACCGCATTGTGTTTTGGGGTTGTGAGTTCCTAGGTGGTGTCATGGACAGTGCTATCTCAAAGTATTGGCGTCAGAGCCCTCTCGAGGATTGGTAATGAGAATGATGATCCCGACACATCTATTGTAAGACTAAGCTAAAAATAAGCATGGGAAAAAAAAAGTTTTAAACCAAAAACATGCCCTTATAAATGGTGGCTTTTCATAAGTACAGACACAGTTTTAAAGGTTATTGCAAGTTGCGAATCAAATTCAAGAGCCAGAAAAATCTTAAAAACAAAAATTTCAAGTCATCTGAATTAACAAGGGGTTAATCTGTGAATTTTTTGGAGGATATATTGATCCCATTTTTGTCTAATTTTTGGATCCGAAAATAATTCCCGATATTTATCCTTAACAAATCTCGCACCTCCTGTGTTTGGATAATCCTATGTCCCGTAACTCTTTCTCCTTAAAAGCCAAAAAAAATTAGATTTCCCAAAGATTTCGTTTTGCAAAAATTAAAGTTTTGCTAAAAGGCTAGCAAGAAATAAGTATGGGGGTGTGATAAACATCCGTTTATCATCATTCTTATGCATTAAAACAAACCTAGCTCTTAGGATTTTGATCCGTAAACGGATTTTTGGGTTGCATTTAGGTCTAAATTAGGTTAGGCATGCATTGCATTTGTTATTTTATTTTTGATGTGTTTCTTGGAGTGTTAGGGATAAGCAAAGAGTCAGATCCCCAGAACACTTGCACTCGGGAAGGCAACTGGTAAAGGGGAAGCTCAATTAGCCTGGGACTCAGCTAATTCCAGCTCATCATGGCTGGATACTAGCTCCCTTGGACTAGGGATAGTTCCATTCAGCTCCATTCAGCTCACCTTAGCTAAATGGTAGCTCATGAGAGCTCATCTTAACTCACCCTAGCTCAGGTCAGCTCAGATCTCGCTCAACTCAGCGGAGTCTAGCTCATCTCAGCTCCTATTAGTTCATAGGGAGCTCTATCTAGCTCAGCTGAGTTGACTAGAGTTCACCTCAGCTCAGATCCAACTTAACTTAGTTGAGTCTAGCTCATCTCAGCTCCCACCAGTTCATTGAGAGCTCTAGCTAGCTTAACTAAGTTGACAGGAGTCCATCTCAGCTCAGCCCCAACTCATCCCAGCTCCACCCAGCTCATGGCAACTAGACTCCAAGCTGGCTGAGCTACTACTTGTCAACTAGTAGTTTAGTTAGCTCTAGAGTTCTCATCAGAGGTAGTTCCAGCTCAACCTAGCTCCAACCAGGTTGAGGTCAGCTCAACTGAACTGAACTACCCAGGCTTGGCTACTTGCATAAGAACTAAGTAGCTAAGCTTAGTAGTTGAGCTCCCCTTTAAGCTACCTCAGCAGACCCAGCTCCAGAATTTTCTTCCCCAGCTCCTCCTTTGTGAAACCCTAATTTTTCTATCTCCACTCTACTAGCTAAGCTAGCTTAGCTAGCTTAGCTAAGCCCTTAGCTCCACCAAAATCTCCATGGCCATCCACTCTTCAACCCTTAACCCTAATCAAACCCTAACCCAACCTATCCTTGGCGCCAACCCACACCAACCACCACCACTCACACCCCCTCATGTTGGTGCCAAAAATGTCCCTAGGTACCCCTTCATTTTGGCTCCAACATGTGCCTAATTCCTAGCCCTACACCTCATCAACCAAGGCCATCTAAACCCTACACCTTACCCCATCTAGAAGCCCTCCATTGGCGCCAAACCTAACCCCCCATAACTACCCTAAACCCTACCCTAGTTGGCACCAAAAATCACCCCCTACACCCCTTCAATTGGTGCCAACACCTCCTCCCATCTACACCCTACATATTACCCCCCAACCTATCCTAACCCTCCATCTAACGACGCCACCTAAACCTCCCCCTTAACCCACCTAAAGTGGCGCTAACTCCCTTAACTCCACCATAACTACCACCTCAAGCAACCTTCCCCTTTGGCGCCACCCTACATGTACCCTTCATCCCATAACCACCACCCAACAACACCATCCTAACCCTACACATAACCTACATGCCACCTAACTCTACCACCATAAATCCTAACCGTAGTCCTCTCTTAGGGTTGACTCCAAACACCTAACACCCCTCCATTTTGGAGCCAACCATTATCAACCCTAGGATCCCTTAACTACCTTCAACAAGCCATCCTAACCCTCCATCCATTAACTACCCCTACACCCCTACCATTCCTATATAAACCCCCTACCACCACCATTAAAACTTAACCTTGGCTACATTTTCTCTACCCATATTTCCACCTACATAGAAGGTCAAGAGAAGAAGAAGAAGAAGAAGATTAAGGGGACACTCTGTCCCCTTAGTGCCTTCCTCTCTTCTCTTCTCTCTTGTGCCCACGCTAGCCAACGGAGGAAGCCAGGCATTGAAAGACAACCTAGGGTACATGCCTACCCTATGAAGAGGAGGATTTGAGGGTGGTACACTACCACCCTTGGAGGAAGAATCAAAGGTGGTCCACCCCACCTTAAGGAGTTTTTGGAGTGGGAGCCATCCACTCTAGGAAGTAGAAGGCATGCCCATCTAGGGTTTGCCTTTGGAGGACATCAAGGAAGGAGAAGGAGGAGTCCTTTTCGAGCCTATGAGACACTAAGCTTGGAGTAAGGAGTTTCCCCGCTTCACCAACAATTCAGGAGGACTTGTGTTTTATTTTTTTTGTTGCAATTATCTAGCAGTAGAAGTATTCATCTACTAGGGTTGTTGTCAAAGTTGCCTTCTTTAATCTTTTTGTTGCATAGTCTTGTAGAATTCTTGTTTAACATTTTCACTCCCTCTCCCTAATTACTCTCGGCCTCCACGTGCCTAGAGTGAGCTTAGGGAGAGGCTATACTTCTCACTATAATAGTAGTGTAGTGGATTAGTATAGAGAATTTTTTTGCTATCAACAAACCCGCATTGTTCCCGTTATTTCAAAACCTATAAAAATCATATATATAAAACACCAAAAAGAAAGTTGAGTTTCCTTTAAAGCAAGAGATTTGATTTAGCAAACAAATTGACCTCCTTGGACGACCCTAGATACTCCCCTATTTAGGTTATAAATTTAAGAGTTGATCGGTTTTACATATTACTACGACGTATTTTTACAAACTGTGTAAAATCCATATCAATGAGGAGGGTGGCAAGGAGGAGGAGGAGGATGGCAAGAGGGGCAGGAGGAGGAGGAGGAGGGGGTCGTGGAGGAGGAGGGGTGGCAAGAGGGCAACAGGGTGAAGGAGGCCAGCAGGAGGGGCTCGAGCTAGAGGAGAAGGAAGAGGAGGGGGTTGAGGAGGAGGAGTTGGGGAGGAGGAGGGGGTAGCAGGAGTAGGAGGAGGGCGACAGGAGGGGTAAAGGAGGAGGAGGATGATGGTAGGAGGGGGAGGAGGAGGGGCGACAGGAAGGGGGCAAGGTGGAGGAGGCGGCCGGCAGGAGGGGGTCGAGGTGGAGGGGGGGTGGGGGGCAGGGTGGAGGAGGCGGCCAATAGGAGGATCGGGTCGGGTTGGAGGAGGAGGAGGGGCGGCAGGAGGGGTGGGGCGGAGAGGACGGTGTCGGCAGGAGGAGTAAGAGGTGGAGGAGGGCGGGGCGACGAGGAGCTACCTAAGGAGGAGGGCGGTCACCGAGGAGGATAAAGAGAGGAGCGGCAAGGGTTTTGTGAGTTGTGCGGGGAGGAGAGGACTCTGCGCAAAAGTATGATGAACAGATCTTTACTGTCAGTTATGTCAGAAACTGACGGCAAAAGATCAATTAAATCCCTCCTTCGAGACAAATTTTGGCTGAAAATTTTAACCTACCTTTCGCCGTCGCTTTTTCCTCTAAACGATGTCAAAGCTTCAATTGTAAGACGTCTGGGATAAATGTCAGACGTCTAATCCTTAGATGATTTCCTTCTTGTTTTCACAAGTTCAAAATAGGGTTCTAGGATAAGTTGCCCAGACGATAGGCTAGACATCTGACAATATGTTCGAATGTCTGGGAAGTCAAAAATACATTCGTCGTCGCTTCTCTAAACAAACGATGGTAAAAACACAATTAAAACCCTGTCGCTCTTCGAGGAGTTAGTAAGGAGGGGACGAGTACTGTTATTCGTGTGAGATCGATGTTTTAAATCGTTGTGTTGCAGTATAGTCGAAATTTCGCAAAAAATAGATAAAATTTATACTCGAAAAGTCCGAGGTCGTTCGCTGGGAGCAAACAGAAATTCAATTCTCAAGATTGCAATTTAAATAATAGAGATAAGAAATTATAATCAAGAATTGACTCAGAATAATGTGACAATAATATCAAGTGTCAAACTGCAAAAAGAATGGAGTAAAATGGTGATTTGAATCACCAATTACTCCCTACAATAATATCAAATGGAACTTAATAACTATGTATGAAATCAACTCAAGTCAGCCAATCAGACGTCTTAAACGTCTGATAAACGGTTCTTCTTCTTCTTTGCTTGATTACAAACTCTTCCTTCTTCAGTTCTGTCTCTTCTTCTCTTATGCGGCTCTTCTTCTATTCTTCCTCTTCTCTGCTTTTGTTCCTCTTCTTCCACTACTCTTTTCCTTCTCCTTTTCTTCTTTCTTTCTCTACTCTTCTTCATCACGCAGAAGGGGAAAGGGTCTTCAGATTTGGCTAAGTATTAGCCAAATTCCTAGAGAGCAAAACCCTCTTGTTACGACCCGGTTCCCGAATCCCTACAGGACACGAGATCGGACCGACTCGACTGATCCCAATATCTAGTCGTCCAACGAGAAAGTAACCAAGAAGCAGTAAAATAAACCCCATTCACTATGCAAGCAACTAACAGTAACGAAAGTACAGCAGTAAAGAAGTAAACTACTACAGTACACACCACCACAACAGTAGAAAATTAAACAGGTACAGGAATATAAAGTTCACAATAAATGAGTATAGAAGTGTAACAACTTACTCACTACAACAGGAAACGGAGTACAACAAAAGCTATAACTACTGGGCTCTACTAGGCCCAACACCCTCTACAGCCGTAGGCTCTGGCTGCTCAACACCTGGACTTAAAAAAGGTTATGAGTACAAAACGTCAGCGATCGCTAAGTAGAGTAGCAACCAACTAAGTAAACAGTAAAGGTGGACAGGTAGCTGTTGTTTTCAATTACTTTCTTTCTTTAACTAATTATTCTTTCTTTCATTACTTGGTTTATTTATCAGGTCTCTTTTTTGATCTCGAATGTTCCTCATGGGAACGATCTTGATTGCAGTCTTTTCCGAAGAGTAGAAGTAGCACGTGGTGCTCTCCTGGTCGGGAGAGTCCCCCGTGGTGGTCCTACACTCAGTCAACCACCCCAAGGTCACTGACAGACGTAACGGTGACTACGGCATGCATGATAAATGAACGGGTAGCTACCCCGCACTGGCACACGGTCAGTCGTTTCCGTTAATGGGTGAGCCCAAAGCACAGCACGGAACCAGTATAGGGCATAGCCCTCTCAGTAGCAGGGGTCCAGCCCCTAAGAACCAAACAGGGGTCTCGCCCCTCCACATCCCACGCACCCTCGCCTGACTACCCTGGTTTGCCCAATGGGCCTAACAAGTCGGTGTAAGGCGGCTAGCTGAACCCCGGGTCCCGTGGGGTGGCTAGCTCTCTCCCTACACTAGTAGCTCTCCCTGGTATTGTGTACGTGAGGGTCAAAAAGTCAGTACAAAGTAGCCAATCCTAACCCCGTGTCCCAACCCTAGGGCAGCTAGCTCTACCCTGCACTAAAAGGGGACAGTCGCTCTCCTTGGTACTCCGTACTCAAGGGCTAGCTCACTTCCCCATTCACATTTACAGTTCCATTCCATTTATTTCCAGGAGCTCTACTCCTAATTCTCCGTAAGGTTCATGCTCAAGTTTCTCAGGCCAAGCCATACTAGGTTTCATCATTTCTATTTCCATTTCTCAGGTTCTACACATGTAGCATGTAACTTTATTATTCACATTCCAGGTTTATTCGTAGGTAGCTCGTATTTCCAACATTCAATCTTCCATTTCCAATTCATATACAGGCAGCTCCTATTTAATCGTAAACAACAGGAATTTACATGCAACAGTTTGCTAACAATAGTACTTTACATTTCACAGGCAGTTGTTATCCATTTACAGGCAATTGTTATTATTCTATTTACTCATCCAGGACTGCAATTCATACATTCCACACAACTATTCCAGTGTTTCTAGTCCTAGGATTCATGCCATACCCTAAGATATAACATTCATTCCACATATGCATTCATGTTTGTAATTAAACTAGGGGCTTGATCGGCAAGTCCACGTGACTCAGCAAACCCAAAATCCGCAACGGAACGAGGTCCTATCACAAGGATCAATCACAAGAGACCACTCAGAATAAGATAAAGGTATTCCAACAAGTAGAGGAACTTATACGGAGAACAACAGAATCTTAATTGCGGAAATCGGACCTCAAACGGACCATAAACTGGTCAAAAACAATAATTCTGATTCATATCAGACGTCTGGAACACCTTCCAGACGTCTTAAAAAAGCCCAAAACCATACCTCAACTCTACGCTACTCCTCAGACATCCAAGAACTCCGTTGAACCGTCTGGACCCAGTTCCAGACGTCCGACCGCCTCTCCGGACATTTGGAGACGCTTTCCGTCGTCTGGTGCCTTACCCAGACGTCTGAACAGCATGGGAGGGCGTGTCCTGCACCTTCCCGAAGCGAATCCTGCACGCATCGACGCAAATCTCCTCAATATGGCACGGAACAGTGCCTCGGCAAAACGGCCTGCATGACCGTATCCGCAAAGAAGGTGTACGCCGCGGAACTTACCTCTCAGTCGTCTGGAACCTCCTCCAGACGTCGTCTGCGTCGTCTAGATGTAGATCCAGACGTCTGATTCTAGGAAAATCCTAGAACCAGAAACTGCCTTCGACTTCTCGCGCCGCACGCGGTCGTGTCGCGCCCGCTCGCTCACTACTCTGGCAGCAATAATGTCGGGGAGGACCTCCCCGACGCTCCTCTCCGCCTCGTGCACGCCCGACCAGCCGTGAGCTCTCCGATGAGCTCCCTCACGAGCACGCGCGATTGCTCTCCTCTCTTCCCCTTGCTGCTTCTCCTCTCCTCTCACGTCGCTCACGCCCGCTGCTCGCTACTCACCGCTCACTGCGCTCACACTGGAGAAAGGAGGGTGGCTAAAGGTGAGGTGAACGAGGGAGAGGAGGGGGTTTAATTAAGCACTGGGTTAGGGTTTCGTCGGCGAGAGGAGAGAGAAGGAGAGAAGAAAATGAGGCTGCGTACTGTTTGTGCGCAGCATGCGCGCAGACGCAAGGACGTACACGAAAAATTTGATTTCCAGACGTCTAGGAAGATGTCCAGACGTCTTAAAGGGCTTTAATAGCATGGGTCTTAACAACATAACAAACTCAAAGGAAGTTTCGTCCCCGAAACTTGAGCTAGCTAAGGTGCGAAAAAAGAACAACTTACGCATAACAAACTCAAAGAGGACCGAAGCCGGTCCGAAAAGACGTACCCTCAAAGAGCTCCGGGTATCGCTCTCGCATCGCTACCTCAGGCTCCTAGGTAGCTTCCTCGTACCGCTGGCTCCTCCACAAGACCTTCACCAGGGGTACCTGCTTCCGTCTCAGATTCCGGACGGCTCTATCTAGTATCTGCACTGGCCACTCGGGGTAGGTCAGGTCGTCACCCACCTCGACGCTCTCGTGGCTCAGAACGTGACTGGGATCGGCGACGTACTTCCTGAGGTTGGACACGTGGAACACGTCATGCACACTAGAAAGATGGGGAGGAAGGGCAAGCCTGTAAGCAACGGGTCCAACCCACTCCAGGACCTCAAAGGGTCCCACAAACCTCGGCGTGACCTTCCCCATCACCCCAAACCGCTGCAAGCCCTTCATGGGCGAAACGCGAAGGAAGACGTGATCCCCAACCTCAAACTGCACCTCTCTGCGTTTACGATCTGCATAGCTCTTCTGCCTACTCCTGACAGTGCGGAGTCACCTGTGAATCTACTTGATCACCTACTGACTCTGCCAGATCAGCCTGAGGCCAACCTCCCACTTGGTCCCCACCTCAACCCAACTCAAGGGTGCAGTACATCTCCGTCCGTACAGAGCCTCGTAGGGTGCCATGCCGATGCTCGAGTGATAGTTGTTATTTTATGCAAACTCCGCCAGGGGCAAGCGCTCCTCCCAAGAGCCCCTCCAGTCCAATACACAAGCACGCAAAAGGTCCTCAAGCGTCTGTATCGTGTGCTCTGACTGTCCATCCGTCTGGGGGTGGTATGCTGTACTGAACCTCAACCGTGTCCCCAAGGACTACTGAAACTCAACCCAAAACTGGGACGTAAGGCAGGTATTCCGATTGGATACAATCTCCTGCGGAACTCCATGCAGACGTACCACGTCGCGGATATACCTCTTTGCCAACTGTGCTAGTCCCAAAGTG
This sequence comes from Thalassia testudinum, assembly GCA_037157565.1. Taxonomy (NCBI): domain Eukaryota; kingdom Viridiplantae; phylum Streptophyta; class Magnoliopsida; order Alismatales; family Hydrocharitaceae; genus Thalassia; species Thalassia testudinum. The sequence goes on from JAZHRO010000030.1 coordinate 46,274,344, forward strand.
ACTTCGATCGGCAAGAAACGTGCCATCTTCGTCAATCTATCTAAAATAACCCAAACTGCGTCGTGTCCTCGCTGGGTAACGGGCAAGCCCACCACCAAGTCCATGGTGATGCTCTCCCACTTCCACTCTGGCACTGGAAGTGGCTGCAACGGCCCTACAGGCCTCTGATGCTCGGCCTTCACCTGCTGGCACACTAAACATTGCTATATGAATTCACCTACATCCCACTTCATTCCCCTCCACCAAAAGTTGCATCTCAGATCATGATACATCTTTGTGTTCCCGGGATGTATGGTGAACCTAGAACCCTGTGCCTCAGTAAGAGCTCCCTCAACAGCTCCTCATCCCTAGGAACGCACAAACGTCCCCTTATGTGCAGCACCTCATCTATAAAGGAGAAGTCTCCAGGGCCCCCTGACAGTATTCTGCCATGCAACGACTGCAGGTACGGATCGGCCATCTGTCCTGTGATGATGCAATCTATCATCTCAGGCCCCGTCTGTCTGGTCACAGTCACTGCCCCACAGTGCCCCAGTAACTCTAGGGTCGCCAACTACCCATCTCCTCCATGAGTCTCCAACTCTGCACCTGTAAACTGGCCAAGTGGGCAAGCGCCTTCCGGCTCAAGGCGTCAGCCACCACGTTGGCCTTCCCCAGATGGTAGGAAATGCTGCAGTCATAGTCTTTCAGGAGCTCTAACCAACATCTCTATCTCATGTTAAGCTCCTTCTGATCAAACAAGTATCTGAGGTTCTTATGATCTGTGAAAATCTCAAAAGTCTCACCGTACAAGTAGTGCCTCCAAGTCTTCAGCGCGAAGACGACAGCTGCCAGCTCCAGGTCGTAAGTAGGGTAGCTATGCTCATGGGGCTTCAGTTGCCGCGAAGCGTAAGCGACAACGTGATCCCGCTGCATGAGCACACCCCCTAACCCCTGCAAAGAGGCATCCATGTACACAACGATCCCACAATTGCTGTATGGGATGGTAAGCACGGGAGCCGAAGTCAGCCTCTCCTTCAGCTCCTGAAAACATGCCTCACAAGCGTCTGTCCAAGAAAAGGGCACGTCCTTCCAGGTCAGCTGTGTCATAGGACGTGCAATCTGCGAGAAGCCCCTGATAAACCGTCTGTAGTAGCCTGCCAGTCCCAAGAAACTACGGATCTCTGTCACTGTACGCGGTCTCTCCCACCTGAGCACTGCCTCAACCTTGGCTGGGTCCACAGCCAAGCCATCCCCGGAGATCACATGACCCAAGAAGGTCACCTCCCTCAACCAGAACTCGCACTTGCTGTATTTGGCGTACAGCCTACGTCGTCTCAGTGTGTCCAAAACCATCCGCAAGTGCTGTCTGTGCTACGCCTAATCCCAAGAGTAGATGAGCACATCATCAATGAATACCACCACAAACTGATCCAGATACGATCTGAACACCCGGTTCATCAAATCCATGAAGGCAGCGGAGGCGTTGGTCAGCCCAAATGGCATGACCAAAAACTCGTAGTGTCCGTACCGGGTGCGAAAAGCTGTCTTAGAGACATCTGTCTCCTTGATCCTCAACTGGTGGTAACCATACCTCAAGTCTATCTTGGAGAATACCGTGGCACCTTGCAACTAGTCAAACAAGTCGTCAATCCTCGGTAGCGAATACCTGTTCTTGATGGTAACCCTATTCAGCTGTCTGTAGTCCACATAAAGGTGAAAGGTACCATCCTTCTTCTTCACAAACAATACCGGGGCTCCCCACGGAGACGCACTGGGCCTCACAAAGCCCTTCTCCAGAAGGTCCTACAACTGGGACTTGAGCTCTTATAGCTCAAGTAGTGCCACCCTGTAAGGTGCTGTATAAATGGGGCTGGTCCCCGACACCAATGAGATCTCAAACTCGATCTCACGCTCGGGCGGTAGTCCTGGCAACTCATCTGGGAACACGTCGGGGTACTCTCTAACCACCGGGATACTCTGAAGGTGTACCACAGGATTGGGCTCCGCCACCACACAAGCCAAGAAGCCCTCACACCCCTGGCCCAAAAGTCTCGCTGCCCGAAGTGCAGAAATGCACCTAAAGCCTCCGTCCACTGGTTGTCCGTGAAACTCTAAAGAAGGCAACTCCGATATGGAGAAGACGATCTTCCTCTCAAAACAGTCCACTAAGGCGTGGTAAGCGGACAACAAGTCCATCCCCAGAATCACACCAAAGTCCTCCATCTGTATCACAATTAGATCAGCGGGGAGGCTGTGTCCCCCAACACTGACCTCACAACCTGTGTAAACCTCCTCAGCTACAAACAGCTGACCACCCAGACCTCTGATCACAAACGAATCCTCTAACAACACACAGTCCTGCCTCAAACTAACAGCAAAACTGGCAGTGACAAATGAGTGCGTGGCGCCGGAATCAAAAAGTGTGTAAACTAGTCTGCCAGAAACTGTAACCATACCTGCCACCACTGAACCTGAAGCTCTGGCGTCTCTGTGTGTCAGGGAGTTGATACGCCCCTCAGCCCTAGGTGTGGACGAAGCAGCCACACTCTGCGTCAGATGGGTAGCCGCTGGCTGGTACCCTCCCCGTGACTGCGGTCCTCCCCCATGTGCCTGGGAATCGCGGCCTCCTGCTCGTCCTTCAGTGCTCGGCGCGGGGAGCATCTACTGATCTCCAGCCCTAGACGGGCAGTCCCTCCTGATGTGGCCCAGCTGGCCGCACTAGTAGCAAAGGGGAACTCGACTCCCGCCCTCAGTAGGTCCCTGCAGACGGCTGGGCGGGGGTCTGGTGCTAGCAACTGGCCCCTGTCGGGGGCTCCCAAAGGCCACTGACCGCAACGCAAAGTGTGACGGCTCTCCTGTAGACGCCACGTGCCTCCTCTCTCGTCGGCCCTGTAAGTAGTCTGGCTGATAGGGCCTCTTCCGTCTACTATCAGTGTCACGTGCGGACGGGTTGGTCTCCTTATATGTCATAACTGCCTCCACCACCCTCTAAAAGGTAGGCAGCTTCAGGGGTTTGACATACCCCCAAATAGCAGGCCGGAGCCCCTCAGTGAACCTCCAAAGGCGCTCCTCCTCGGTAGCCATAGCTGTCGCGACGAAACAAGATAGCTCCAGCAAACGCGTGCGATATGCGCTCACGGTCATCGTCTCCTGGCGAAGAGTGTGGAACTCCCGCCTCCTCTAGTCCTGCCATGTCTGGAGGAAGTACTACTCGCAGAAGAGGGTGACAAACTAGTCCCAAGTCGGCTCAGCCCTCTCTTGACCTCTGACTGCCCTCCACCACCTATGCGCTGCGCTCTCCAGCTGGTACGTTGCAAAGGCCACGCGGCACTCCGCAGGGGGGCGAAGAGTGTCAAACACCTTCTCAATCTGCTCGAGCCAGTCCTCCGCCTTGGTCGAATCCTCATCCCCATTGAAGGAGGGGGGCTTCAACTTCCAGAACTGTCCGAAAAGCTCGTAATGGCGCTGAAGTGGAGAAACTGGTACGCCTCCAGGCAAGGAGGGCTCGTGCTCGGAAGTGTTAGAGGAAGTTGGGGGTGATGGAGGGCCACCCCCTCCCCTACGTCCAGCACTGTGTCTGTCTTGCGGCCCCACAGAGGACTCCCCCTCTGCAGTCCCAGGGAGAGGCGCTCGTGGAGGCGGGTGAAGCTCCTCTCGTACGATCTCCCGTATCAGCTAGGTGAGGTCCTGGTCCTGAATGCCCACAAGTAGTGGCTGGTCCACTGAGATGTCGGGCTCAACGTGCCTGCCCCTCCGACCTCGTCCTTGGCCGCGTCCACGGCCTGCCTCACTAACTCCACGTCGAGGCATCTCCTGCAAGGAGACGCGAACAAAGAATAGGAAGACATCAATTCTAACCAACATTCAATGAAAGCACCTCAGAATAGATGTCAAAAGGTACATTGTGGTGGTTACCCTAGTTACAAGCACGTGAATTGGTTATTTTCCAGCTAGTTGGTTCACTTCTCGGGACGACCTTTGATTGGTCGGACCGAATAGGTTGTTAATATGATGATTTTATCGTTGAAATGTGTATAGTGGTTAACCTAATTCGGACCTAACCATCTCTTTACAAAATTTTTAACCTGGCCTACTTGATTTTATCTTGTCACTTTTAGGCACAGGGTCGAACTCAGGGAAGTGGGGTTTAAGTCGAGTTTCTACGCTTTTCTTACAACGAGTCTCTTCCGTTCGTTTATTGTGTTTTTGGTATTTTTTCTTATTTAGATTTTTTTCTGGTAATCCTTGTCCTTGAGGCACACCCTCAAAATTGTGTCCTTGGCTTTTAGCCAAAATAGAGTTCCAAAACGAGTCTTGCTATTCGCAAGACGGGGTACCTGCAAGTCAAAAATTATCTTCTCTTTTATATATTTTTTATCTTTTTACTAACAGAAAAGCGAACAGAAATAAAGTAAATATAGTATGTATATATATATGTAGATATTATATATATAAAGGGGTGTGGGTGGAGGCGACGATGGAGTGTAGCACGATGTCAAGTTGGTCGTCGTCTAGAGAGACGCAACCAACCGGACTGGGTGCCGCTTGGAGTGTGGATGGATGGTGGAAGATGTATGTGTCCACGCTTTTTGTACACGTGTATCGGGCAATATCAGCAACTGGTGCAGATATTCCCGTGATACAGTGTATGGTAAATAATGTGAAAATATATATATATGTATGTATATATGTATATAGCTATATATGTATATATGTATATGTATATAAATATATATATATGTATGTATATATAATACTATATAGATGTGTATATATATATATGTATATATATGTATAATAATAATATATGTATTTGGGTACATAGTTATATACATATATATATGTATATAGGTAGGTATATATATATATATATAAGTATATGTATAAGTATATAGATATATATATGTATGTATGTATATATATATATATGTATGTATGTATGTATGTATACTAATACATAAGTACATGGATACTACTATGTATATAAATATAAGTATATATATATATGTATGTATGTGTGTATATATATATATATATATATATATATATATATATATATATATATATATATGTATGTATGTATGTATGTATGTATGTATATATATGTTACTATATATAAGTATACGTATATATATAAGTTTATACTAGTGTTTGTGTGTGTGGGTGTGTGTAAGTGTTGGTGAAGGTGTGTGTGTGCGTCGGTGTAATGTGTGCTGTGAGTGAGTGAGAGAGAGAGAGAGAATGCAGGAGAGAGCGGGAGAGGGGACGCAGACGCAGCTCCTGGAGTGACGATAAGTCGTCTGTAGATGGCGGCCGTCGTCTGGAGGTCGCGGGTGCGGGCGCGTCTTCGCGCAGAGGAGGAGAGGTGTCTGCGTCGCCGGCTACGAGCGCGGAGGCTCGCGACAGCGCGCTCGGAGAGGGAGGCGGGGAGTCTGCAGGCGGGAGCGGAGGGCGGCAGGGGCTGGCAGGGAGGCGGGAGACTCTTGGCCGGCCGCTGCAGAGGTGCGCAGCGGCCGGTTGCGGGCGCGGAGGCAGGCGACAGAGCAGAGGAACGGACCCGGGGAAGGTCCTGCAGGCGCGCGCGGAGGAGCTGAGCGCCTGTAGTTGCTCGCGGAGGCTGCGAGGGCGGCTGCTGCTGCTGCTGTTACCACCGCTTGGCTGCTGCTGCTGCTTCAAGCTTCAGACCTTGAAGCGGCAGCCATGGCGGGAGGTGCGGGAATGGAAAAAACGGAAAAATAGAAGAGCCACCACGCCCACCGGCTCTTTGAAGAGCTGGGCGGTGGTGGTCTCACTGTGGTGGTGTGCACCACAATGAGCTCCTGCCCGCCGGGTTTCTCCTCGGAGGAGGATCGGCGTATGGAGGGGAGAGGGAGGAGAGGAAGGTGGTGGCCTGCTGGTGGTGTTTCTTTCTTGCTGCAGCCAGCCCCATCTGAAGAGAAGAAGACGTGGCCTTATATAGAAGAAGAAGGCATGGCCTTGCATACGGCTGCAAGGAATGGCAGGTGCAGGGAGAGCGCGCTGCAGGGACGGGCTGCTGCAGCAGCGGCGCGAGGAGAAAAAATGCAGCAGACGTAGGAAAATAAAAATCAAGTGGGAAAAAAATAAAAAGATGTGGATTTTGCAAGGACACACCTGAGGAAAATGTAAAATGCAAGGCCACTTATTCATTTCTCCTCTCTTAATTAAATGCATGTATTTTTACAAATGCAACTACGGAATCCTAATGTGCATAGTTAATGCTAGGAAATAGCATAAGAAGGCATTATTGCAGGCATATTTTGAGGTGCAATCATACCCCCATGCCTATCTTTTGCTAGTCCCTAGCAAAACAGTATTTAGAAATGATCCTAAGCTGAAGATTTTCTTCAGAGGTAATACAGGTGTGTTTATTGTCGGATATTGTGAGAACCAATTGTAGAGAAGGCTACCAGTACTTTAAGTCTCACATGACAAAGATCATCTCTCGACTAACCAGGACTCTTGATATTTAAACCTTAAGTACGATTTCCAGGACCTAGGAGGTTTTTACCGTATTCAAGAGCTCGAGAGGTTATGGTTTGTGCATAGTGAAGGATCAAGACTGACCAGATGAACATTGAGACTCAAGCCCAGGGTTTCACGAATCTTTAAGTAAAGGTTAGTCCCAATTTCAGCTCATGTTTTCGGATTGACCCTTAAGAAGATGACGAAAACTCAACTCCCATTTTCTAATTTTTTTTTTTTTTTTGTGGCTCAAAGGAAAACAAGGTATTTGTAACTTGCCCTGAAGAACTTCTTGTAGGGTGAAGATTTTACAGACATTTGTGAGATATACTGACTCTTATGCAACATTTTTTTTTGAAACACGTGTCAGTATATCTCTTACAACATTTTTTTGAAGGAGCACACTTTTTTTCTTTTTTTGTGGGAGAGTTCCTTTTTGGTGGAAAGAGTCGCTCTTAAACACAAGACTAAAGCTTGGGATAAAAAGTCTACCTACACGCACAAGTAAGGACTCCACCTTCCCTAATGAACACTAGGGTTGGATCTTATGTTCACCTGGTTTTTCCTGATATGCGTAGTGTGAACCAAGTTTACTTAAGCTCTCAAGAAAAAGCAAACCAACGGATCCTGTACTGGTGTCTCAGGTACAAGAATACATCCTTAGGAGAGATTCTGATCTATTTTGTCAATGCTTAAGTGAATTAAGCCGAGCCTGAGCGAATCAAGCTTCTGCGGCCTGGAAAGTCTTCAAAACAGAGGTTGAATATCCATAAGCACTTATTGTATTTTTGTTTCAGCTTTCAGATCATTACTAAACACCATTTATTATTATATATATATATTTTTTTTTCTTCTTCTTTTTTCTTTTTCTTGCATATTTATAAATGGGTGGAAACTGTATGATACCATAAAATACCCGAATCCTATGGATGCCTATCCACCCCCCCATGCCAAATGGAATAGTGGGCCGTATGACTTATGTGGCCGACCGTGGCTAGGTCTTTTTTTTTGTTATAGAAATGTCGTTGAGGTACAGATAGTCATTGCCACTATTACAATTTTACTCGAAAATATTTTTCCTGAGGTCGAACTCAGGGAGCTACTAGAATTCTAGAAGTACAATGTTTCTATTACAAAAATAAGAGAGAGAGAGAGAGAGAGAGATAGATTTGTTTCTTGGCTTTTTCTTCTTCTCTTCTTTCTCTCTTGTCTTGTCTTCTTTATTTCTTCTTTCTTCTTTTTGCTTGATCTTCTTCAGTTCTTCTTCTTCTTTTCTTCTTTTCTTCTTTATTCTTCTTCTCTTTGCTTTCAGCTGCGGCACCTTTTCTTCTCTTCTTCTTCTTTGTCTGCAGAACTTCTTTCGTCGTTTGATTTCTCAATCTAACAACTTAAGTGGCATCTGCTACAGTGCTTCCCTTGTGCTTCTTCTTCTTCCTCTGTCTTTTTCCTTCTTTCCCCTACAGTCTTCTTCTTCTTTCTCTATCTTTTTCCTTCTTCTCGCAGTCCTTCTTCTTCCTTGCCCTGAGCGGCCAAGGCTTCGGCCACCTTCTTCCTCCTTCTTCTTCTCTGCCTGCACACTCACACAGCTGGTCAAAGCAAAACCTACCCCTACCCTCCCCCGCGTCTCTCTCTTTCTCAGATTTCTCTCATAGGATCGCTCTCACAGAGCCGGGTATTCGGGTACGAGTATCGCGCCCGGGACCAGGCCCACTGGTGTGCTGTGGTGGGCGAGGTGTGCACAGTGTCGGGTATCCGGATCCGGCCCAGACCCGCGGGGCGTGAGCGCGGGCGAGGGCAAGCGCGTGGGGCGCTCGTGTGTAAAGGACCTAACCCCTGTGTTAGAAGGCAATAAGCCTACAACACTTTTTTCATTTATGCGCGGGCGCTGAGCCGCGCGCTTCCGAGGTGGGACTAAAGTCCCACCTCCAAATCTCGCACCCGCGGCTGAGAGAGCTGCGGTCAATTGCGGCCGTGTGCGAGGCTTTCACCCCAGCTGCAGGCCTGGGATGCTTCACGGGGGTAAATCGCGTGTCCTGGAGTGCGAGCCTGTAGCTGCAGGTGAAGGAGCTTCACCTGCTCAGCAATGGCGGCGAAGAGGGCGTGACCTGAAATCAAGCATACGGCCTCTCGGCCCAGTCAGAGGAAGCAGGGAGCTTCACCGGAGTGCGGCGAAGCCAGTGCAGGTGGTGGCGAGGCGTGAGGCGGCGTATGGTGGCAGCCCTAGGTCGGACTGTGGTCGGAGGAATGGGTTTGTTCGGGGGGTCTTTAGGTGGTGTGTGGCAGGGAATGGAAAGGGGGAAGCTGTGGAGTGGAGTGAGGGGAAGCTTCTGAGGCGGTCGGCGAGGAGTGAAGGGGTCTGTGGAGGTGGAATGGGCTCGCCGGAGAGGGTGGTCGGAGACGGAGCAGGCGGAGGTGGAAGTTGTGTGTGGGGGCGCAAAAATACAAATTGACAGAGGGAAAATTTAAAGGAGGAGGAGAGGAAGCTTTTACTTAAGTTTTGGACGAAGGGGGAAATGCGGAGCCACCGGCTCGTGCCTGCCGGAGCTGAGGAAGAAGAGGCCCTGGAAGGGGAGATCGGCGACGAGGAGGCAGGCGGAGGGTGTCGGCGGGTGCAGCGCGACACAGACAAAAGGGTTAAGGGAACCCTGCTGCAGGTAAGGCAACAGAGCAACGAGGAGGAGGAGTTGGTCGGCGGAAGCTGCAGGCCGTCTGTCGGAGCTGGAGAGGAGGAAGTGGGGGGGTATTCTCCGTCAGAGACAGCTTATCCTCTTCTGCTGGCGACGGCGGTGTTTATAAAGGCGAAGGCGGAGGGGTGGGTGCAAGGAGGCGACGTGCCTCCCTCGCCGGAGGATGGCCGGAGCAGCAACCCATACCTTCCGCGCGTTCGCACGTAAGGTGTGGGCGATGGTAGAGGTCATGGAGGTGTCCCTGCGACAGCAGACGTCGCAGGGAACACCCGGTTCAATGGGCAGAGGGCCTCCCTCACCCTGCGCGGCACCATGCTCCGCGCAAAGTCGCCGAAGCGTGGCGCTGCTCAGAGTTTTGCAGGGAGGACCTAAGTGCAAAGAACGACGAAGAACCTAGGGGCAAAAATGTGAGGGTTTTGAAAGTTGAGGGTCAAAAAGTAATAGATGAGGACCAAAATGTAAAGTCGGTAAAGAAGGTCTCTTCTTAGGTTCAAGTTTTTATGCATGACTAAATAGGGCCTAAGGATTCTAATGGCGAATTTTATTTCTAGATCAGACCTTGTTTGATGGGTCAATTCACGTAAAAATCTAAATTAAATCATTAATTGAACATGGTTCTCAATGTAGGTCAAAATGGGTTTCCAAGGCCAAATTGAAGGTTCTAAACCCTAGAGATTATTTTTTTATGATTTTTAGAGGGTTTAGTCGATTTTTGCTTTGCCTTGAACCTCGTGAATTGGAGTGGATTTGTTTTAAGGTTACAGAATGTCATTTAATTCCTTGGAGTTGCTGTAGCCCTTGTTGGATCAGATCATCCCACTTTCCTTCTTATTAGGTTAATTTGACCTATGTTTGGATCCTGAGTTACCCTGTTTACTGATTGTGTTGGTGAAATTGCATTTTTACCCCTTATGACCTGTTTTCTTTACAAACTCAGAATTCTCTAAGTCAAGCCTTTCTATGAGTTATGTAGGAGCTTTTTCTTGCATATCTAGGTTAGATTGTGCCAGTTATGGTTTATGATGAGGTTCTCATCACTAGCAAAACTCTTGATGATGCATAACGGAATTATACAGTTACTGAAAAAGAACTTCTTGCCATTGTATTTTCTTAGAAAAATTTAGATCTTATCTTTTGGGGTCACATGACACTGTGTATACCGACCACTCAGCACTTAAATATTTGCTGACAAGAAAAGATGTGAAACCCTGCCTTATCCGTTGGATCCTGCTGCTCCAAGAACCTGGAAATCAAGGATAAGGCGGGATCACAAAATGTAGTGGTCGACCATCTCTCTCATCTTACAACGAATGACATAATGACCCCCCTAATCAATTCCTTGATGAAAGCATTTTAGCTGCCACCACCCTCCCTTGGTTTACACTCATTGCAAATTATGTAGCAACAAAACGAATCCCCGCTGATTGGCCAAAAATAAAAAGGGATAATTTCTTTATTGATATTAAATACTATTTTTGGGAGGAGCCTGACTTTTTCCGCATTTGTACCGATCAGGTCATTAGACGATGTGTCCCTGATTCCAAAATCCATGATATTCTGACACATTGTCATTCAATGGCGTGTGGCGGACATTTTTTAGGCAGGAAAACTACAGCTAAATTCCTTAATGTGGATTCCTTTGGCCTAGCTTGCACAAAGATGCTCATAATTTTGTTCGGTCCTGTGTGCGTTGAAAAAGCTTCAGCAACATGACTCGGAAGGATATGATGCCCCTTAATCCAATTTCAGAGGTTGAAATTTTCGATGTATGGGGCATCGACTTCGTGGGACCGTTCATCAACTCTAGTGGGTATTTGTATATACTAGTCGCAGTCGACTATGTTTTTAAATGGATTGAAGTAATACCCACCCGCACCAATGATCACCGCGTGGTTATCGAATTGATTAAGAAAAATATTTTCTCAAGATTTGGCATTCCAAAGGTCATTATCAGTGACGGAGGCTCACACTTCACTCACAATTCCATCACCTTCTTTCTAAATATGGGGTTAATCACAAAATTTCTACACCTTATCACCCCTAAATTGAAGGTTCTAAACCTTAGAGATTATTTTTCTATGATTTTTAGAGGGTTTAGTCGATTTTTACTTTGCCTCAAACCTCGTGAATTGAAGTGGGTTTGATTTAGGGTTACAGGATGTCATTTAATTCCCTTGGAGTTGTTGTAGCCCTTGTTGGATCAAATCATCCCACTTTCCTTCTTATTAGGTTAGTTTGACCTATGTTTGGACCCTGAGTTACCCTGTTTACTGATTATGTTGGTGAAATTGCATTTTTACCCCTTATGACCTATTTTCTTCACAAACTCAGAATTCTCTGAGTCAAGCCTTTCTATAAGTTATGTAGGAGCTTTTTCTCGCAAATCTAGGTTAGATTGTGCTAGTTAGGGTTCATGATGAGGTTCTCATCACCAAACAATGCTATGTCCTCATATGCATGCAGGGAAAGGCAGAGAAAGGACGAAAGATCGGGTAAGGAGAGCTGAGGGCCAGGGTATAGAGCAGGGTGGTAGGGTGGGTGGATGGTGGGTGGTGAAGTGAAGAGTGTGATAGTGGAGTGAAAAGTGATGGTGGATGGTGAGAGATTTGGCATTTCTTGGGACGAGAGTGTCCCAAGCGGATCATAAAACAGATTAGGAAGAAGAAGTTGGCCCTTAGATTGGCCAAGAAGAGGGGCTCTTTGGATAGATGGATCCAAAAGGGAATAGCCCCAGTGAATAGGATATGGGCTCAAGGTCCCAGTGTGGAGTTGAAAATCTGCCTGATTTGGCGGGAAAGAAAGGGCAATCCAATCTTCAAGAGTGTGGACCGGCGGTGAGTATCCCGGAGATGACTCAGACCACGAGGTATGGGAAGCGGAGAAAACCTCGTCAGAAGTCTGGTCAGGAGAAGGTACGGGAATAGGGAGGAATTTGTGAATGTCACAATTTGTGTTGGTCAGGCAGTCGTCAGGTAATTCGCCACAGTCTGAATAGGTCCCAAATAGTCCGATACACGCACTGACGGTCATGTCCTCGTCAGACATGTCATCCTCGATGCAATCGCAATCAAAGTTCCTGGCTGCCTTGAAGATGTTAAGCTTGATCTTTTCAGATCTAACGGCAATCTCAATACAGCCCGACTCGCAGTCGATATGTATGTATATATAATACTATATAGATGTATATATATATATATATATATATGTATATATATGTATAATAATAATATATGTATATGGGTACATAGTTATATAGATATATATATGTATATATGTAGGTATATATATATATAAGTATATGTATAAGTATATAGATATATATATATGTATATATATATAGATATATGTATGTATGTATACTAATACATAAGTATATAGATACTACTATGTATACAAATATAAGTATATATATATATAGATATATGTATGTATGTATGTATATATATATATATGTAAATATATATTACTATATATAAGTATACGTATATATATAAGTTTATACTAGTGTTTATGTGTGTGTAGGTGTGTGTAAGTGTTGGTGAAGGTGTGTGTGCATCGGTGTAATGTGTGCTGTGAGTGAGTGAGAGAGAGAGAGAGAACGCAGGAGAGAGCGGGAGAGGGGACGCAGCCGCAGCTCCTGGAGTGACGATAAGTCGTCTGTAGATGGCAGCCGTCGTCTGGAGGTCGCGGGTGCGGGCGCGTCTTCGCACAAAGGAGGAGAGGTGTCTGCGTCGCCGGCTGCGAGCGCGGAGGCTCGCGACAGCGCGCTCGGAGAGGGAGGCGGGGAGTCTGCAGGCGGGCGCGGAGGGCGGCAGGGGCTGGCAGGGAGGCGGGAGACGCTTGGCCGGCTGCTGCAGAGGCACGCAGCGGTCGATTGCGGGCGACAGAGCGGACGAACGGACGCGGGGAAGGTCCTGCAGGCACGCGCGGAGGAGCTAAGCGCCTGCAGTTGCTCGCGGAGCCTGCGGGGGCGGCTGCTGCTGCTGCTGTTACCGCCGCTTGGCTGCTGCTGCTGCTTCAAGATTCATTCCTTGAAGCAGCAGCCATGGCAGGAAGTGCGGGAATGGAAAAAATGAAAAAAGAGAAGAGCCACCACGCCCACCGACTCTTTGAAGAGCTGGGCGGTGGTGGTCTCACTGTGGTGGTGTGCACCACAGTGAGCTCCTGCCCGCCGGGTTTCTCCTCGGAGGAGGACCGGCGTATGGAGGGGAGAGGGAGGAGAGGAAGGTGGTGGCCTGCTGGTGGTGTTTCTTTCTTGCTGCAGCCAACCCCATCTGAAGAGAAGAAGACGTGGCCTTATATAGAAGAAGAAGGCATGGCCTTGCATACGGCTGCAGGGAATGGCAGGTGCAGGGAGAGGGCGCTGCAGGGATGGGCTGCTGCAGCAGCGGCGCGAGGAGAAAAAATGCAGCGGCCGTAGGAAAATAAAAATCAAGTGGGAAAAAAATAAAAAGATGTGGATTTTGCAAGGATACGCTTGAGGAAAATGTAAAATGCAAAGCCACTTATTCATTTCTCCTCCTCTCTTAATTAAATGTATGAATGCATGTATTGTTACAAATGCAACTACGGAATCCTAATGTGCATAGTTAATGCTAGGAATAGCATAAGAAGGCATTATTGCAGGCATATTTTGAGGTTCAATCAACCTTGCTCTGATACCATCTTGTTACGACCCGGTTCCCGAATCCCTACAGGACACGAGATCGAACCGACTCGACTGATCCCAAGACTCAGTCGTCCAACGAGAAAGTAACCAAGAAGCAGTAAAATAAACCTCATTCACCATGCAAGCAACTAACAGTAACAAAAGTACAGCAGTAAAGAAGTAAACTACTACAGTACACACCACCACAACAGAAGAAAATTAAACAGGTACAAGAATAAAAAGTTCATAATAAACGAGTGTAGAAGTGTAACAACTTACTCACTACAACAGGAAACGAAGTACAACAAAAGCTATAACTACTGGGCTCTACTGAGCCCAGCACCCTCTGCAGCCGTAGGCCCTGGCTGCTCAACACCTCGACCTGAAAAAGGTTATGAGTACAAAACGTCAGCAAACGCTGAGTAGAGTGGCAACCAGCTAACTAAACAGTAAAGGTGGACAGGTAGCTATTATTTTCAATTGCTTTCTTTCTTTAACTAATTATTCTTTCTTTCATCACTTGGTTTATTATCAGGTCTCTTTCCTGATCTCGAATGTTCCTCTTGGGAACGATCTTGATTGCAGTCTTTTCCGAAGAGTAGAAGTAGCATGTGGTGCTCTCCTAGCCGAGAGTGTCTCCTGTGGTGCTCCTACACTCAGTCAACCACCCCAAGGTCACTGACAGACGTAACGGTGACTACGGCACGCGCGATAAATGCATGGGTAGCTACCCCGCACCGGCACACGATCAGTCGTTTCCGTTAACGGGTGCACCCAAAGCACAACACGAAGCCAGTATAGGGCCTAGCCCTTTCAGTGGCAGGGGTCTAGCCCCTAAGAACCAAACAGAGGTCTTGCCCCTCCACAGCCCACGCACCCTCGCCTAACTACCCTGGTTTGCCAAGTGGGCCTAACAAGTCGGTGTAAGGCGGCGGCTAGCTGCACCAGGGGCCCCATGGGGTGGCTAGCTCTCTCCTTACACTAGTAGCTCTCCCCGATACTGTGTACGTGAGGGTCAAAAAGTCAGTACAAAGTGGCCAATCCTAACCCAGGTCCCAACCCTAGGGCGACTAGCTCTGCCTTGCACTAAAAAGGGGACAGTCGCTCTCCTTGGTACTTCATCCTCAAGGGCCACCTCACTTCCCCATTCACATTTCCAGTTCCATTCCATTTATTTCCAGGAGTTACTCCTAATTCCTCGTAGGGTTCATGCTAATGTTTCTCAGGCCAAGCCATACTAGGTTTCATCATTTCTATTTCCATTTCTCAGGTTCTACACATGTAGCATGTAACTTTATTATTCACATTCCATGTTTATTCGCAGGTAGCTTGTGTTTCCAACATTCAATCTTCCATTTCCAGTTCATATACAAGCAGCTCGTATTTAATCGTAAACAACAGGAATTTACATGCAATAGTTTGCTAACAACAATACTTTACATTTCACAGGCAGCTGTTATCCATTTACAGGCAATTGTTATTATTCTATGTACTCATCCAAAATTGCAATTCATACACTCCATACAACTATTCCAGTGTTTCTAGTCCTAGGATTCATGCCATACCCTAGGATCTAACATTCATTCCACATATGCATTCATGTTTGTAATTAAACTAGGGGAAGCCACTCTACCAGCAAACCCAGGAGTAATGGGGACTTGATCGGCAGGTCCACGTGCCTCAGCAAACCCCAAATCCGCAATGGAACGAGGTCCTATCACAAGGATCAATCACAAGAGATCACTCAGAACATGATAAAGGTATTTCAACAAGTAGAGGAACTTATACGGAGAACAACGGAATCTTAATTGCGAAAATCTGGCCTCAAACTGACCCTAAACGAGTCAAAAACAGTAATTTTGATTCATATCAGACGTCAGGAACACCTTCCAGACGTCTTAAAAAAGTCTAGAACCATACCTCAACTCTGCGCTACTCCTTAGACGTCCAGGAACTCCGCTGAACCGTTTGGACCCAGTTCCAGACGTTCGACCACCTCTCCGTACGTCTGGAGACGCTTTCCGCCGTCTGGTGCCTTGCCCAGACGTCTGAACTGCGTGGGAGGGCATGTCTTGCGCCTTCCCGAAGCAAATCCTGCATGCATCGACGCAAATCTCCTTAATATGGCAAGGAATAGTGCCTTGGCTGAACGGCCTACAAGGCCGTATCCGCAAAGAAGGTGTACATCGCGGAACTTACCTCTCAGTTGTATGGAACCTCCTCCAGACATCTGCGTCGTCTGGAAGTAGATCCAAACGTCTGATTATGGAAAAATCCCAGAACCAGAAACTGCCTTCGCCTTCTCGCACCTCGTGCTGCCGCACCGCGCCCGCTCGCCCGCTGCTCTGTCTGCAGCAGTGTCGAGGAGGACCTCCCCGACGCACCTCTCCGCCTTACGCACGCCCGACAGGCCGTGAGCTCTCCGGTGAGCTCCCTCACAAGCTCACGCGATTACTCTCCTCTCTTCCCCTCGCTGCTTCTCCTCTCCTCTCACGCCGCTCACGCCCGCTGCTCGCTACTCGCTGCTCACTGCTCTCGCGCTGGAGGAAGGAGGGTGGCTGGAGGTGAGGTGAACGAGGGAGAGGAGGGGGGTTTAAGTAGGCGCTGGGTTAGGGTTTCGTCGGTGAGAGGAGAGAGAAGGAGAGAAGAAAATGAGGCAGTGTACTGTCTGCACTCAACACGCGCGCAGATGCAAAGACGTACACGAAAAATTTGATTTCCAGATGTCTGGGAAGATATCCAGACGTCTGGGAAGATGTCCAAATGTCTGACCAGACGTCTGACCCATATCCTAGACGTCTTAGAGGGCTTTAACAGCACGGGTCTTAACACCTCCCCTGCCCCCGCACACTCTCTCTCTTTCTCTCTCTGGGTCACGCTCTCCCAGAGCCTTCAACAGTACCGGGTATACGGGTAATCGGACCTAGAGTGCACTCGGGTCCAGGGCTGCGGGTGTGGGTCGCAACCGAGGAGTGTATAGCGTAGGCAGGTAATCGGGTCTGCACCAGGTCCACAGGGGCAATGTCGTGGACGAGGAGAGTGAGGGGTGTGAGGGACCTCACCCCTTGTGTCTGAAGCGATAAGCCTCAGGAACAAATGCAATTTATGCAGCACAGGAGGACCGTCCATATCCGATGTGGGAGATCCCACAAGGCTTTCTTCGCGTAGCAGCAGCCGGTGATTGCTCGTCAAATTGGTGTGTTGTTGCTGTCTCTTAGGCTGATTGAAGGCTCATGGAACACCTGGAGAGGAGTCAGTGTTGATTAGGAGTTGCAGCAGGTGAAACCAAGACCTGAAAGTAGATGAACATGTCGGAGAAGACGCTGGCGACAGTGGTTGTCCGGCGAAGAACCTAAAAAGATAAATACAGCCTAATGGCCCAGTCAGAACAGCTCAGAGGCTTCGCCGGACTACAGCAAACATGATGAGGGGGTCGGCGTGGCGTGGCGTGGTTTGTGTGTGTGGGGTGAAGCTGGACTGTGCGTGTAAAGGTGGTGGTGTTCGAGGGAGTGCAGGATTGATCAATAGCCTTAACTAAGTTAGGGCTTTTGATCTACGGTGAACGGCGAAGGTGTGGAGTGCGGGAGCGGCCATTTTGGCAGCGTGTGGAAGTCGCTAGGGCTCGCTGAAGGTATGCCGGCAAGATGGAAGATGGAGTCGCGGGCGATTGTGTGGGGGTCGAAACGAAGTGTTGATGGTACTGTCGTGATGAGGGGAAGTTGAGGAGTGGTTTGAGAGAGGTAGCAGACGAAGGGGAGAGGAGGTGGTGCCTGTTGTGGTATGGCCGACGCCGAAGAAGGAAGCTACTCCGATGGGTAGGAAACGGCGAGGAAGACGGTGAAAGGGGCATCGGCGAGTACGGCTCGACGGAGAAGAAGATGAGGAAGATAGCTCTGTCACCGGTATTGCGAACGGAGGAAGAACAGAGACAAAGGAGGTCACCAAACGTCGAGGAGCAATTCGGCCAAGAAAGAGGAGAGGAATTGGAGGTGTTCAAGGCTAAATTCGAGTGTGGGATCTTCGGTCTGATCTGGGGAGTCTTTTATAGGTCATCAGAGGGTGATTAGAGCTTGGGAAGCAAGCTTCCCAAGCTTATAAGGTCACCGAAGTTGAAAACCCAATTTTCAAATGATTCTCATGGCATTTTAGGCAAGACCTTGAGCCCAAGATGTGGCTCAAATGGAAGGCAACTTCGTCAAGAACTTGGGTATCTATTTTAGGACTATTTGATTGAGAATCGAGCGAGAAATCCTTGCTCAATCTCAACAATGAAGCCCCAAGTTACTTTAATGGCGCCAGGGACCTATTTGCGAAGATGATGAAGGAGTTAGGGGCCTTTTTATAAGGATTTTGAAAGTTAAGGGCATATGTGTGATCAGAAAGGACCAAGTTGCAAACTATGTCAATATAATTTTAGATTGGGTCCAAATTTTGGTACAAACCTAATTTGGACCTAAGGAATCCAATGGTGAAGTTAGATTTTGGTTTTGACCACGTTTAACTGGGTAATTTATGCAAAAACCTAAATTAGGGTAAATGTCTGTCTAAGACTCTATTTTGGATCAAGACGGGTTATGATAGTCAAATTGAAGGTACCAAACCCTAGAGAATATTTTTCTATGAATTTTAGCAAATTTAGGTGAATTTTATTCTAACTAGAACCTCATTTAATTAAGCGGGTCTGTTTTTAGGGTTTCAGAAGTCATTTAATTCTCAAAACATCCGCAAACCCTTTTCTGTATGTTCTAACCCACTTGTTAGCCTTTTAGGATCATTTGACCCTTAATTAACCCTGAAAAAATCCGTGGTTGTACTGCATTCATGATATGATGATAAAATTACAGTTTTAACCCTGGTTTCTTATCTTTTCCTCAGAATGATTATGCAATGAATTACAGTCCTCTAGCAGTTATGTAAAAGTATTTAATGACTTAATCAGATCAAATTGAGCTAGTTGTGGCTCATGATGGTGTTTCCATCAAGTACGTAATTGTATACTACTCCTTTGCCGTCGCTTACTACTCTAACCGACAGTAAAAATATATTTGCTGTCGCGTATTCTACCAACCGACGGTAAAAAATATTTGTCGTCGCTTACCACAACAATGACAAATATTATGTTAACTGCGCACCCAATCGATTTTCTTCAACCGATGGTTGGTCGAGTACAGGCCTTCGTCGTCGCTTACTTTAATAAGTGATGGTAAAAATAATATTGCCGTCGGTTTTATTAACCGATGGAAAGGAATCGATGGCATATCACATTTTTCTAGTAGTGTCTTAATTTGATCTTTGGATTAGATTTGATCCATGAATTAAAGGCCTAATCTTGGCCTAGAGCCATGTGTTCTTTGCTGCATTCCAACATGAGAAGGAATTAGGTTAATTGACCTGAAGAAGTGATTTAACTCTCAGTTGAGAGTCTAGTTATAATCTAAGGATCATTCCGTATGGAATGATGGAGTGAAAGAGGTTCAAAGAGGTAGAGGGAAGCTTAAGAGCTTTAGCGCTCTTGTTTAAAAGGTGAAGAACACTAATTTCAAGTCCATAAAGCCTTTTAGATAGATGAAAGCATCTAGAATCATTCTAGATCAGTTTAGAGATTCAAATAGGAATGATCTGGGCGGAAATTGGATTGGAATCTCACCAAAATGCCTATGAACACCTATGGGTTCCAGTTTGAACCCAACCTAGACAAGAGATGGAAAATACTCTAAATCTAATCAAACCACCCTCTAAATGATTCTAGTGGCTTTGTAATCATATCAGGAACTCAAAAGTACTCTTTAATCCCAGATTGAAGTCCTAGAACACTAAGATCGACACAAGGTTGAGCAATCCAAGTCAAAAGTTGACTTGACAAATTAAAGACTTTTAGATCAAATTAGTAGCCTAAATAAACTAAATTCAACCTAAGCAATCTGTCAAAATCCTCAAATTTAAGTTTTGATTACCCTAGATATGATCTCAAGCACTTTCGATTGAGATCAAAAAGTAATGTGTTTGGCAAACTAACCTAGAGGTTTCAAACCTATGTGAAGATATTTCCAAACTCTTCAATGTCTGCTCGTGCTTTAGGACTTAATTTCAGAATCTAAACCTCAAGGATTATGTCTCCTCAGCTCTGCCGGAGCTAAAGAAGATGATGACCATCAGAGTGAAATAATCATTAAAACTCAAGTTTAACTACTGGAATTGGATCCTTAGATCATAAAGAAGCGATATGGAGCTTAACAAATTGTTTGGAAGGTTGTAGCTCTATTGGGGACTCGTCAGAGCTCTGGTGAAGGTTGAATAAAAGCGTTGGAGAACAAATCTCCACTAAAGTTTACAAGAATAGGTTCAAAAGTTTCCAGAGGTCACAAAGAACCTTAGGAACACATCAATTAATTCAATTGATGATTAGAAACAAGGATTGATCAAGAAACACTCAAAGAATCAAACTTGAGTTCGCATGAACTCAGGGAAATAGATCTCACTCAATTGAGTGAGGGTAATCAGAGAGGATGAGTTTGCGAAGGTTTGTGTGTGTCTAATTAGGTGAGGAAACTTCTCTAAGTTCGCCATTGACAACGAGCTCAGAGGTTGAAGTGGAATTAGGCATTTCTATTCTAGGTGATAATTGACTCAATTATAAAGTGGATCAGGGCCCTAATGATGTAAGGAAGTGATAAAGAGCTCTAATTGGATGTGAAATACATCTAAGTTCTCCACCATAGACAATGGAGAAGCTCAGTTGCATGTGTGATGGACTAGGTAGATTAGGTGATAGATCATGAAATTACAAACAAAGAAATGATCATGGAAAGATCAAGAGTGAAAAAAATAATCAACATGAATCGAAGTTCCTGTGAGGTTGGACTTGACCTCACCGGAGTCGGAGAAGAAAGTACCCAATATGCAAAGAAAATCTAACCAAACTAACTAATTATCTATGCTAAACTACTCTAAACTAAGATAGAGGTCTAAATCTACGATTACCTAGAAGAATAAGGGTAGAGGATCTCCGTCGAGGTTCGTCGGAGGAAGAAATCAGAAGATATAAGGAAGAAGCTTTGGCAGACACAAATAAGGTGGAAGAAGAAGAGGAAGCGGCAGTGTAGCAACGCCTAGAGACACGACGGAGGACGACGAAAAGGAAGAAGTGGTCGAGCTCCTCAGAGAAGATTGGAGGAAGAGGGAGGAAGGTCATCAAAGTAGGAAAGAATAGCCTATCCACAACTCAGTTGGGGAAGAAGGAAGGGAGTTGTTAACAAAGATCAAAGGTGTAGAGGTCTATTTATAGGTGGTGGCGAAGCTCTAGGAGGAGGTATTTAGACGGAATAGGATCTTGGTTCATCGTAACCTTCGGCATCATCTCCAACGCCGATGAGGTTGTTTGCCTAGGACAAATAGGATTACAAACATATATGGATCGTGGGATGAAGAGGAGGAGGTTAGTGGAACTTGGATGGCAGCTATGGTGGTTCTGCAACATCCGATAGGCGGTGATCGAGGTGGTATGGAAATTAGATTTCATGGGCTGTCCGTGAGGATGAAGAAGAGGTTGGGGAAGATGTACACAAGGACCACAATATAAATAGTGAAGGACCTGATTGATAAAAAAGGACTCAATTGTTATGAAAGATAGGGGTAAAACTGCAAATAATGGATTTGATGGCTTATTTTAATTTATTTCTTTTTCAACTTTTTATATATAATTATAAATAATGTAAATAACATGTTTAAGCCATGAAATTACATTTTTTTTCCCATTTGAGCTATATTTAAGTAAGTGATTAACTTAAGTTAATTAACAACTTAGGTATAAGTTATGTGTAATGCAGCTAAATCGTTATATTTGAGTCTTATTTATTAATTATACTTAAGTTAACATTGACTAAACATTAATTAAGTTATTTTAACATATTTTATAGGTCCTTACTATTTTATTTTTATTATATAATTAACCCTGTATTTATGCTATTTATTATTTATTAGATAAGGAAACTAGCTAATTAGGGTAAATTAGAAGCCATGATGAGTCACTCATCAAGGAGAGGGGAGGAAAGGGACTACCGATGGGTGAAGGCCAACGGATGGCAAGGCCAAGAATGGGGGTTTTCTCCCCATTCAATATCACCCTTCTTAAAGCAATAGCTTTGAAAATATTGTATAAAAACCCCTCTACCCAAGATCACTCTTTTAGGATTGGCCAATTCATCTAGTTTCCTCTTCCATAAGCCCCCCAACAAGTTTGTAAATAAAAAAATTTTAAAAAAAAATCATAATGCACTTGGGCCCCCTTCTAGCCCAAGTTAACCCTATAATTCCCATAGGAATTGTCCATAAAACCAAGATTTGAGGAAATTGATTCCAAACGAGTAGTGATCCAATTAACGAGGTCCCAGTAAGGGTTGGATTGGGTATGAGATAATTGTGGAAAATTTAGACCCTTACACTTACCTTTCTTCTTTTACTATGAATAGGCACTCATCTAAAGGGATGTTTGCCATATACCCATGTAAGAAGTGTCCCTTAAATTTAATGAGGCAATGATGAGGAT
The DNA here is from genome assembly GCA_037157565.1 of Thalassia testudinum. Classification (NCBI taxonomy): domain Eukaryota; kingdom Viridiplantae; phylum Streptophyta; class Magnoliopsida; order Alismatales; family Hydrocharitaceae; genus Thalassia; species Thalassia testudinum. Next base: position 46,296,689 of record JAZHRO010000030.1, read on the forward strand.
TGGTTTTACCATTGTCTAGGCACTCAATCAAAGGGATGTTTACCATATACCTACGTACGAAGTGTCCCTTAAATTTTAATGAGGCAATGATGAGGATTGGTTTTACCTTTGTCCTCAAGGTTGGTTCGACATCCCTTTGACCTAGAGGGAAAACTTCAAGGGTAGAGGTTGGAGTTCTTTAGAGAGCCTGGAGAATGAGAACTTCATGTCATTAAGGCCATCTACTGATTGTAGCCCCTTAGGCTAGAGGCATCGGTTGATCCTATGCTACACTATTCCCTTCACAAGGACCTCGAGCTCCTTAAAGCCAAAGGTAGTTGTTCTGTTCACGGATGTGATTGTGAGAAATTGCTTTCCATCGTAGTAAATGCATACAGAAACTCTTGAATTTTTAAGTGAAATCAAACTTATAAGATTTTTCAAATAGAAATATGGGAGTCCGAGTCGTTCATAAGGATTCAAATAGAACAAAATCAATTTCCTAATTAGAATTGAAATCGAATATCAAGTAGGATGATTATTGAAACTAATACTAACTTTAATGATATGCAACTACTAGAACTATAATATACTACTATTAGAAAGCATACAACTTGAAAACAAGTTGAAAAATAAATATTAGAACTTTTATTGAATAAGATAAGAGTTTAATACCAATAGAAGTAGTACTACAACTAGAAGAATGCTTGAAAAATTACAACTAGAACTAGATTACTACAACAAAAACTAGACTAGAGAAATGCAAAAACTACGGGCTTCGAAAGAGAAATTCGGAGCGTCGGCGTAGATACGGATGCGAAGGCGCACTCGCTAGAACCACCGGAGTTGACATGGACTAGAACTAGTAGTAGAGACTATTTAAAGGTAGGGAATTCTAAGTAGGAGCTGATCTTAAGGGAGAGCGACTAGGTATATTTATAGGAAAAAGGGGAGCTTCTTATTGGTTGATCTAGAGTGCCTAGATTTACTAAATTGGGTAGTATAGATTAAATCCTAAGGGGTGGATAGGATAGGTAGGATATGGTCCCTTACATCTAGGATGGAGGGCTAGGATAGGGAGGTGTTTTTTTGGTGGTTTCTAAATATAGGTGGCCGGCCACTTAGGATAAATCTTGGTTTGGCCAGCCACCTATGAAGGGATAAGGAGGTTCTAGGTGGTGGCTAGGATTTCTAGGGTTATGTTTAGGTGGCAGCTAGGGTTTCTAGGGCAAGGTTAGAATAAAATCTAGGTTGGTGTAGGTTTTCCTAAGGGATAAAATCTAATATGGTCGGCCATTATAGTCTAAAAATCCAAGCTTATGGTCAGCTAATATTGCTAGCTAATTAGGTTAGGTGGTAGAGTGTAGGTCTAGATTAATTACGCTCCTAACTTGGCTAAGGTATTGGGATAATTGGTTTCCAAAGGTTTGCTAACTAGGTTAGTCAACTCTAAAAGAGCTCAAGTCCAAAAATTTAATCGGCCATGTTTCGATCAACCTGAAATTTTGTATTTGAACATATAAAAATAAACACATCGGTACCAGATACAATTTGTGGGAAAAATTACATAAAATCCCATAAGTATGCATTATTTACAAAATGTCCTAAAATGCCTAATCCAACCTGTTGGATGGAGAGGAAGAATAGAGGTAGAGGGACTTTGGCGGATTGAAAGCCCACTAATGGAGCTCTGGGTCACCTTGGGGTGTTATGTAATTCTTTGCAGGGAGGAGAGATCGAAGGAAACTGGAATTCAACTACAGCTACAATGGAACTGATGCATGTGAGGAGAGGGACCGGAGGGATGAAGTAACCGACTCAAAAGGTGTAGAAGGGGGTCGATCCCTTGCGCGCGAGGTCAGGGGTGAGCTTAAGTAGCTACACAAGTGAATCAGGTGACCATAGAGTGAGATTAAACTAAATTAGGGTGTATGGTGGAGATGAGGAAGATGGGTGCACGTGAACTTTTAAATTAAATATGCTCCGTTGGATTAGATTTGAGAGGATGCCTAATCCAACCTGTTGGATGGAGAGGAAGAACAGAGGTAGAGGGACTTTGGCGGATTGAAAGCCCACTAATGGAGCTCTAGGTCGCCTTGGGGTGTTATGTAATTCTTTGCAGGGAGGAGAGATCGAAGGAAACTGGAATTCAACTACAGCTACAATGGAACCGATGCATGTGAGGAGAGGGACCGGAGGGATGAAGTAACCGACTCAAAAGGTGTAGAAGGGGGTCGATCCCTTGCGCGCGAGGTCAGGGGTGAGCTTAAGTAGCTACACAAGTGAATCAGGTGACCATAGAGTGAGATTAAACTAAATTAGGGTGTATGGTGGAGGTGAGGAAGATGGGTGCACGTGAACTTTTAAATTAAATATGCTCCGTTGGATTAGATTTGAGGGGATGCCTAATCCAACCTGTTGGATGGAGAGGAAGAACAGAGGTAGAGGGACTTTGGCGGATTGAAAGCCCACTAATGGAGCTCTGGGTCGCCTTGGGGTGTTATGTAATTCTTTGCAGGGAGGAGAGATCGAAGGAAACTGGAATTCAACTACAGCTACAATGGAACTGATGCATGTGAGGAGAGGGACCGGAGGGATGAAGTAACCGACTCAAAAGGTGTAGAAGGGGGTCGATCCCTTGCGCGCGAGGTCAGGGGTGAGCTTAAGTAGCTACACAAATGAATCAGGTGACCATAGAGTGAGATTAAACTAAATTAGGGTGTATGGTGGAGATGAGGAAGATGGGTGCACATGAACTTTTAAATTAAATATGCTCCGTTGGATTAGATTTGAGGGGATGCCTAATCCAACCTGTTGGATGGAGAGGAAGAACAGAGGTAGAGGGACTTTGGCGGATTGAAAGCCCACTAATGGAGCTCTAGGTCGCCTTGGGATGTTATGTAATTCTTTGCAGGGAGGAGAGATCAAAGGAAACTGGAATTCAACTACAGCTACAATGGAACTGATGCATGTGAGGAGAGTGACCGGAGGGATGAAGTAACCCACTCAAAAGGTGTAGAAGGGGGTCGATCCCTTGCGCGCGAGGTCAGGGGTGAGCTTAAGTAGCTACACAAGTGAATCAGGTGACCATAGAGTGAGATTAAACTAAATTAGGGTGTATGGTGGAGATGAGGAAGATGGGTGCACGTGAACTTTTAAATTAAATATGCTCCGTTGGATTAGATTTGAGGGGAGAAGTGAGGCTATGCGCAGGAGCACGTAAAGATTAGATCTAGATCCACTGTAGGATCAGGGGATCAAAGAATCAACGATGCTTGTGTGCCATGTTCTTCATTGATGAACAGTAAGTGCGTGGGAGTAGCAGGTGTTTGGACAAATTTCAAAGAAGGGCATATAGCGAAATGATGCACGTTTTATGAAGCCCATAAGTGGCGGAAATGAATATAGAGCGATCCCTGGCTGCTTGTAGAAAAGCCCCTGTGGGCTTTGCAGATATGTCATTGGGCTTTTAAGCTAAAGAAAATGTGAAGGACTTGCATACGTGATGAGAACCTCATCATGAGCCATAACTAGCTCATTTTGACCCAATACAAAGGATAAAAGCTCCTACATATCTCAAGGAAAGGCTTAACTCAGAGAATTCTGAGTTTGAGAAGAAAACCAGTCATAAGGGGTAAAAGTGCAATTTTACCAGTATAATCTGCATACAGGGTAATTCAGGGCCCAAACACAGGTCAAAACAGCTTAATAAGAATAAAAGTGGGATGAGATGATCTAGCAAGGGCTACAGCACTTCCAAGAAACCAAATGATAATCTGTAACCCTAAAACAACCCACTTCAATTCACAAGGTTCAAGGCAAAGTAAAAATAGAATAAACCCTCTAAAATTCATATAAAAATAATCTCTAGGGTTTAGAACCTTCAATTTGGCCTTTAGAACCCATCTTGACCTACATTGAGAACCATGCCCAATTAATAACTTAATTTGGGTCTTTACGCAAATTGACTGGTCAAACAAGGTTTAATATGAAAATGAAATTTACCATCAGATTCCTTAGGTTCTAATTAGTCATGTATAAAAACTTGAGCCTTAGAAGAAACCTCCTTGACCGACTTTACACTTTGGTCCTCATATATTTACTCTTTGGCCCTCAACTTTTGAACCCTCGCATTTAGGCCCCTAACTCTCCTTCGTTCTTTGCAAACAGGTCCCTCCTGCAAAACCCTGCCAGCACCATGCTCCGGCGACCTTGCGCGGAGCATGGCGCCGCGCAGGGTGAGGTGGAGGACCTGGCATGTGTACCGGGGGTGCCCTGCGTCGTCAGCCGTCGCAGGAGCACCCCCATGGTCATTGTAGCCCCCCATACCGGCCGTGCGAACGCACGGACGGTATGGGTTCGTATTCCGACCATTCTCCGGCGAGGGAGACACGTCGTCTCCCTCCGCCTTCCTCCCTGCTTCAACCCTATAAATACCCCCCGCCGCTCCACCGACCAAGGCAGCCTGGATCTGACGGAGAAAACCCCCAGCTTTCTTCTCTTCTTTCTCCGGCAGACGCTCACCAGCTCCGGCGACTTCCTCCCCCTCCACCTCGTCGCTCTGCCGCAATACCAGCAGCGGAGACTTCCTCCCCTGTTCTTCCCGCGCCACGCCGCACCCAGCTGGCGCCTCTCCAGCCCTCTGCTCGCCGCCGCCCCTCTCCCTGAGCATCGTCTTCTCCGGCGACAGTCGATACGACTGTCGCCCTGTTCCTCCCCCTTCGTCCCTGCAGTTAAGTTAGAACTACTCCCCTTCTTCTCCTCTTTCTTTCCCCGCTTTCGATTTAGTCAATTAAGCCCTCTACCGACCCTGTTCACCCTCATCCTCTCCGCCTCCGACCACCCTCCGGCGAGCCGCTCCCATCACCTCAGCGACCCACACGGCTCGCCGACCACCGCAGAACATCCGCCTCCTCACCCTGATCCTCTTCCGCCCCTCCACTTCCCACCAAACACCCTCTGCAGACCCACCGAACACACCCACTTCCTCGCTCACAGTTTGACCTAGGACGACCTGTTAGCTCCATCTCGCCCCCTGCAGACCCCCTGACCACCTTCTCCGTGCCACGGCGAAGGTCCCCCGCCTGTCTGATTTGGCCGAGAGGCCGTTCTATTGATTTCAGGTTCCAGGCCTTGACCGCCATTGGCGAGGAAGCTCGAAGCTTGCTTGAGGTTGCTCCAAGCCTAGATATCCCAGGTTGAAGACCTAGGCTGCGCGAAAGAGTCTTGCGCACACACCCTGGCCCTCAATTGGAGTTGCGAGCCTCAACAGCTGTTGCAATTGGAAGCACCATCCCTATTGCAGGCGTGAGAGAGAAGGGGTGCGCGGATAGTCCCACCTCGGAACCTTCTGAAGCCACACACCCACATAAATTGCAAAAGTGCCACCATCTGTTTGCCTCAGTTACCACGGGGTGAGGTCCCTCTCACCCGACCCGACCCGACCCGGCCTCGTCCGTGACCACGCTCCGCGGACCTGGCCCGACCCGATTAGACTGTCCTGCACTCCTCGCCCACCACGCACGCCGATGGGCCTGGACCCGGGCCTGACCCGAACCCGATTACCCGATAGCGCTCTGGGAGAGCTTCCGAAGAGTGATTTCAGAGAGAGAGATACGCGGGGGAGGGGGGTAGAGTAGGTTTTTGCCTCTTGACGAAAAAACTCTGAAGTGTGCAGGCCAAAGAAGAAGAAGCAGACCCGCTGAAGAAGAAGGAGCTGCGGCACTGTAGCATAGGCATCGTTAAGTCGTCTCAGCACCGGGGCAGACGACGGAAGGTCAGCAGCCAGAGCAGGAAAGAAGACAGGCTGAAGAAGAAGGAAGAGCAACGGCCAACGCGAAAGAAGCAAGAAAAGAAGAAGACGATCTGAAGAAAAAGAAAGAAAGGAAACAAGGAAGAACAGAAGAAGAAGAGCACGAGGGGAAGATCTGAAGAAAGCAGAAGAAGAAGAAGAACAGGAAGAACCAAAGACAAAGAGGAAGAAAGAAGAAAAGAAGAAGAAGCCAAATTTTCATCTCTCTCTCTCTCTCTTTATTTTTGTAATAGAACTTGTATATCTCTAGAATACAACTTGCTCCCTGAGTTCGACCTCGGGAACTCTTTTATTTTTCCGAGTAAAAAAATTTATATTTGAAATGTTGGTAACAACCAGCTTTACTACAACGTTATAACAGAACCGACGTTTCATTTTGGCGCCGCTGCCGGGGAGCAACGGCTATTCTAGAGGTAAACATTCCTGTATCTTTTAATTTCTGATAATCTCCTCTCTTTTGTGCAGCTACAGGAACTCAAGAAGACAAGCAACCACACGACAACCACTCCGAAGACAGGTAAATCTTTTCTCTCACTATTAACCCCTACACTCTAAAGAGAAAGAAAAGAAAAGAACAAAGCAATATAGGGCTAACCTGTCTTCCATACTTAGTAACCATAAAAAGTTGCATGTTTTCAACTCATCACTCCTGCACACTATTAAGGGTATTTAAGGGCTAACACATTCTTGCTTGAGCCCTAATTGCCCAACAAAGAGTTAAATGGACCAAGTAGAGCCAACATAAGGTCAAACATTAGGATTTCAGTAGAGACACACCCCTTAATCAAGAATTGAGGAAATCCTAAAGAGGTGTGCCCAAGCCATTGATTGAAAATAATTAACAAGAAAAATCCTAAACAATTGGCTCTCTCTAAACACTTGAACCCTAAAAGACAGGACCTAAAAGCTCTTAAAGAAAACAATAGGTAAAGTTGACCCCTTTGGGTTAACCAACCTTAAATTAGGTCACTCTTTGCACTTAAAAAGACTAAAGTTCAAGTGAAACCTTAAGCACCCTGATCTTAAAATTGGTAGACTTAAGAGGTCAAGATCCCCATTCTGGTCTACCTGGAACCGCAGTGACAAGAGAGGTCGGGTGGGGGAAACCCTGTAACCCGTGGGGACGCTCTACCGTGTAGGGGTCTTCGCGGGACTCTCCCTCTCTGGCTGCCCAGGTAATTCTCAGGTGGACGATCTTTCTGATCAAGGGGTCCATCTGCCCCGCACCTCTATAGTCACCCAACACATTTGTGGGTGTCTTGATTGGGTCCAGCACCTTCTAAACTTACCTCTCCCAACTGTGCATGTACGGAAGGAGGTCTCTAAGACCACCCTTAAGACCTCCTTTAGAAATTCACTCTCGTCAAGGCCAAGCCTCGACGCCCGTGTTTGTGCAGCAACACCCTCACATTATTCTCTCTTCTGATTCAGAACCAAGTTCTTCTTCTTCCCCCATCATGGCTCAGCCAGTTGAGGAAGAAAATAATCTGGAACACCAGCTCCAGCGACTCAATGACCTCTTCCAAAACTTCGTGCACCCACCGCAGCGTCCTATGATGCGGGACCACTACAATCCTGCTGCGGTGGCCATTGAGCCTCGAGTTAGAATCCCGATTGGAGGGCCTGATTCCGAACTAAAGCCCAACATGATTCACGCTATACCTAAATTCCATGGGCTTAATTCTGAAGATCCTTTCCAGCACATCAAACAGCTAAAGCATCTGGCCCACACTTTTGGATCAGATGCGCAAAATCGGGATATTCTTCTCATGAAGATGTTCTCCTTTTCTCTTATGGACAAGGCCGCCCATTGGTATCAAACTCAGACCCGGCCGATCAACACTTGGGAAGAACTTCAATCCGAGTTTTTAAAAAAGTTCTTTCCCGTTGGTCGGACCAACGCCTTGCGCCATCAGATTACACACTTCACTCAACAATCAGGAGAACCTCTCCATGAGGCATGGGATCGTTTTCAGGATCTCATGAGGAAGTGCCCCCATCACGGAGTTCCTAAATGGGAACAAGTCCAATCTTTTTACCAGGGACTCCGTGAGGACATCCGCCTTTTCGTCAATGCAACCTGCGGAGGAAACATCATGGGTCAACATGAAGACACCGTATGGGAGATTCTCGAAAACATGTGTGAGAACTCCATCAACAATGACTCCATGGGATTATTCGACAGGACGAATACCCGCGCAGCGACGAATCTTAAGGGAGCACATGAGACGCAGGGCCTGTCCGCATCAGTCGACCTGGAATTAATGGCCAGTCGATTGGACAAGGTCTCAATTATTGAAAAGAAGGTGGATGAGCTGACTCAGCACTTGCAGCGAGCCACCTCTGCGCGTAACTCCTTTGCACAACCTCCTTCCACACAGGAGACTGTGCAAAACATCCTACACCGATCCTCCCCTGGGATGGATCCATATCCATCCCCATCTGATTCTTGGACTGGAAGATCATCCGATCCTTTCTTCACCAGCCGGGGGAACTCCATTCCCCCTTTCCCTGATTCTCAGGAGGTTCCTCAGACCTGCGAGGACCTCAACGCCATCCAGAACGACCCATTCTCCAACACTTACAACCCTGGATGGCGAAACCATCCCAATTTTCAGTGGGCGGGAAATTCCCAAACCCAAAGACCACCTTTTCAGTCCCGCCCACAGCCCTCTCATCACTACCAGCCGCCTCAGCCTCGGCCCAACCCTACTTATCCATCAGGGCCAAATCAAGATCAAATGTCCTTAATCCTTCAGACTCTGGCTGACATTCAAAAATCGAATGCGGCCATTCAAAAACAGCACAAGGACGAGCTTACTGAAGTTAAAACTCAGCTGGCCCAGTTGGCAAATTCTCGCCAGCCAGGCACACTCCCTTCCCAACCCCTTCCTAACCCAAATAACGTGCCAACCCAGAAGCGCGTTATGAATCCAAATTTAGGCCACGCTCAATGGATTTATCAGGCCCCTACTGCCCCATCTCCAGACGAGATGGAAGCCTCTACTTCTCGTACGGGATTTCAGCAGCAGCCACCCCTCCTACCAAACCCAAACCAAAATCAGGCCGGATTAAATTCTGTAACAACACGTAGTGGTAAGACAACTCAGGACCAGCGTTATCCAAACCACTCCCAGCCTGATAATCATGACCCTAGGATAGTTATCCAAGGTACCGCTGTTCCAGACCCACAACCAGGACCTATCCTAGAGGAACCAACCAAGATCCCGTTTCCCGAAGCCCTGACCAAGGGAAAGAAGACCACCAAACCCGTGGCCCCTGAGGAGGACCTGGTCAAGCTCTTTGAGCAGGTCCACATAAACATCCCCTTGATGGATGCAATCCGCCACGTACCAGCTTACGCACGATTTCTAAAGAATATATGTACACCCCAGCGTAAGCCGCGAACCAAGGGAGGAAGCCCAATTGTTCTGTCAGAGCAAGCCAGCTCTGTAATCCTTAGTAGACTCCCACCCAAGGCAAAAGATCCTGGAACTCCCCTGATCTCCTGTAAGATAGGTGGTACCCGATTTGACAGAGCATTGTTAGACTTAGGTGCATCTATAAATCTGATACCCACATCCTTACTTGACCATCTGGAAGAATCTGAGCTGAAACCAACTGAGGTGACATTACAATTAGCAGATCGATCTATAAAGTCACCAAAAGGGATTCTCGAGGATGTTATCGTAAGAGTGCGGGATTTCTATTTTCCAGTGGACTTTATAGTCTTAGATATGGATGCACCTGAGAACCCTAGGGATACACCAATCATTCTAGGGAGACCTTTCTTGGCTACTGCTAGAGCCAACATCAGCTGTGAGGAGGGCCAAATAGAGCTTAAGTTTGGAGATCAAACACTGAAAATTGATATATTTAAGGCCCAACAAGGAATTAATTGCGGCGTCATCGAGCAAATTTGTGACATCAAGACTTTGGTTGATGAATCACACCTCCAGAATGACTTGAGTATGCCTCATCAACCACAGAAGGATCTTGACCCGCAAACAGAGGAGTCCAATCCGGATGTGAACAACCCAGTAACTCCCACCCTTGAACCTCACATCTATACTGAACCACCCGCTGCTGCTGAAAACCCCATCCTCGAACTGAAACCCCTTCCTGCTCATTTGAAATACATCTTTTTGGGTTCTAATCAGACCCTTCCTGTGATCATCAATTCCAACCTCAATCCTGAACAGGAATCCCGTCTGATTGTTGTCCTCCAGCAACATCGCAGAGCCATCGGATGGACCCTCGATGATTTGACTGGAATAAGTCCCTCTTATTGTACTCATCATATCTATTCAGAAGAGGGCACACGACCTTCTCGTGAAATGCAGAGACGCTTAAACCCCAATCTGCAGGAGGTCGTGAAAAAGGAGATCATCAAGTGGTTAGATGCCGGGATCATCTACCCGATCTCCGATAGTCGTTGGGTGAGCCCAATTCAGGTCGTGCCTAAGAAGGCAGGACTCACCACTATAACGACTGAGACCGGAGAAATCATTCCTACCCGATTAGCCAACTCGTGGAGAGTCTGTATAGATTACCGTCGACTCAATTCCTCCACGAAAAAGGATCATTTCCCACTACCCTTCATTGATCAAATTCTCGAAAAACTAGCGGGAAATAGGTTCTTCTGCTTTCTTGACGGGTACTCTGGTTATAATCAGGTGGCAATCCATCCTGAGGACCAAGAAAAGACCACATTCACCTGCCCCTTCGGAACATACGCTTTCCGAAGGATGCCTTTCGGTCTTTGCAATGCACCCGCTACTTTTCAGCGATGCATGCTTGCCATATTCTCAGATATGGTAGGTGATTATCTGGAAGTCTACATGGATGACTTTTCAGTTTTCGGAGCATCATTCGACGATTGCCTCCAACACTTGGTCCAGATACTCAGGCGGTGCATCGACGTGAATTTGGTTCTTTCCTGGGAAAAGAGCCATTTCATGGTGCCTGAGGGAATTGTCCTGGGACACTCAATTTCGGAGAAAGGTATCCAAGTGGATCGAGCTAAGGTTAATCTGATTTCTCACCTTCCTATGCCTAGCTCGATCAGGGACATCCGATCCTTTTTAGGGCATGTCGGTTTTTATCGACGATTTATCCCTGATTTTTCAAAAATCGCACGCCCCCTGACCACTCTTCTCTCCAAGGATGTTCCCTTCGAAATCTCCAAGGAATGCACTCAAGCATTTGAAATCCTGCGTGACCGAGTCACCCAAGCCCCGATCCTACAGTCCCCTGATTGGTCTCAACCCTTTGAGATCATGTGTGATGCATCCGACTTCGCTGTAGGAGCGGTTTTGGGGCAGAAAAATGACAAGAAACCTGTGGTCATTTACTACGCCAGCAAAACACTCGATGAGGCTCAGCGTAACTATACAGTTACTGAGAAAGAGCTGCTAGCTGTAGTATTTGCCCTAGAGAAGTTCAGATCGTACCTTCTGGGTTCCCATGTCATCATATACTCGGATCACACGGCTGTGAGGCATCTCCTTGCAAAGAAGGACGCGAAACCTCGATTGATCCGATGGATCTTGCTGTTGCAAGAATTTGACCTCGAGATTCGCGATAAAGCGGGAAAACAAAACGTGGTAGCTGATCACTTGTCCCGTCTTCCTTCTGAAATGATAGACCCTTCCGGACCCATCACTGAGCATTTTCCCGATGAGCACCTGCTGACTATTGGTACTAGCCTTCCATGGTTTGCTAATATTGTAAATTACTTGGCATCTCATCAGACCCCGTCCGATTGGCCGAAGGCCAAGAAAGACAAATTACGCTCCGATGCCAAGTATTACATTTGGGAGGACCCGTATCTCTTCCGCATAGGTGCCGATCAGATCATCCGGAGATGTGTCCCGGAAGGGGAAGTCAACAATATCCTCTCTTTCTGCCATGACCAGGCATGCGGTGGCCATTTTGCCGGGCGTAAAACCGCATCAAAAGTCCTCCAGTGCGGCTTTTACTGGCCCACACTGTTCAAAGACGCATACAGTCATTGCAAGGCATGCAGTCGTTGCCAGACTTTGGGCAACATGAGCCATCGCGACATGATGCCTATGCAACCGATTCTAGTATGCGAAATCTTTGATGTTTGGGGGATTGATTTTATGGGCCCCTTTCCTGTTTCGGATGGTTTCGAATACATTCTGTTGGCTGTGGACTACGTGTCCAAATGGATCGAAGCCATACCGACCCGAACCTGTGATCACAAAATCGTTCTCAAATTCATTCATCAACACATTTTCTCAAGGTTCGGGATTCCTCGTGCAATAATCTCTGATGGGGGAACCCATTTCACAAATGCTCAGTTTAGGTCACTGATGACCAAATACGGGGTGTCTCACCGAATCTCTACTCCTTACCACCCCCAAACTAATGGTCTAGCTGAGCTGTCGAATCGGGAGATCAAGAAAATCCTACAGGTCACTGTTCGACCTGACAGGAAGGACTGGTCGTCCCGACTTCCGGAAGCATTGTGGGCCTATAGGACCGCCCACAAGACCCAATTGGGCATGTCTCCCTTTAGATTGGTGTACGGAAAGGCATGCCACCTTCCCGTCGAACTGGAGCATAAAGCCTATTGGGCAGTACGGAACTGTAATCTAGATCTTTCTAAGGCTGGGACCCACAGAAAACTCCAAATCAGCGAGATCGATGAATTGCGCATAGACGCGTACGAGAACTCGCAAATCTACAAGGAGCGGGTTAAAGCCTTCCACGACAAACACATCTCGAGAAAGATCTTTCATCCTGGTCAAAAGGTTCTACTCTTTGATGCCCGACTCAAACTCTTCCCAGGAAAACTGAGATCTAAGTGGGTCGGACCATATTTGGTCCGACAGGTTTTTGGAAATGGAGCAATCGAAATCAGTCCACTCAGCCACGATTCTGAACCTTTCATCGTGAATGGTCAAAGACTCAAGCCGTTCATTGATGTAACTTCTACTGATTTGGCTGAGGCATCTTATATCCTCCTTTCCCCTTGAGCTTATTGCGCCCAGCCGATGGCGTAAAACTCAGCGCTTAACGGGAGGCAGCCCGTCATTCTCTTTGAAAACCTGAAACTTGTTCTGACACCTTTCAGCACTCGAAGTTCACCCTGAACTAAGACCCCCTAGGTTACAATGAGGACATTGCAAATCTTAGGCATGGGGGGGTATGAAAGTGCAAAAACTTGTAAGAAAAGGTTTCAAACAAAAAATTCACATATGCCAAAAATACCATAAAAAAAAAAAAAAAAAAAAAAATTCGAAAAAGAATAAGAGGAAAAGAGGAGAAGGAAAATTTTGTGAAGGAGAAAAGAAACAAAATGAAAAAGGAGCACAAAATTATGAAAAAAAGAATGATAGTCATTAGTAAGAAACTAAGGAATTAACCTAAGTTCTAGACCTCATTCAAGAAAATAACTGAAAAGTGCACAATAAGATTAGTAAGAATGCAAACCTTAGGCATTCTTGAATAGACTCTTAGTACTCATTAAGATCTGGACACTCCTCAAGAGGTTGAGGAAAATGAAAAGCTGAAGTATTAGGTCTAAGGCTTAGGGAGTATTCGGCCTCGTTAACTAATTTTTGGTTTACGGGACTCAGTAACCTAAGCACCCTAATCTCACACACAGCCTGGTTCAGTAAGCGTAAAAATCAGAATCACGCAGAAGCGTCGCAAAAATCTGAAAAGAACACCTAGAATAGGAATGGCCGATCAACACAAGTTGATTTGGACGAGTTCCCAGCGCGGAGAGGCGGAAAATCCCCTCGAAGATGCGTAACAAAATATCATCTCCTCGGTGCTTGTCTCTTAGGATATTTACATATCCTACGGGGGGCATGTAAGCACTCTGCTGGTTCAGATTCCATGGATGGCATTATCTCGAAGTGTCAATTGCCAGGGTCTGGATTCGGCCACGGAATACCATGGATGGGATTATCTCGAAATCTCAATAGCCAGGGTTCCGGGGGTTGCCATGGGCGGTGCTATCTCGAAGCATCGATCGCCAGGAACCCTTGAGGATTGATGATGGGAGCAAGGAATCTGATACAGACTATGTTGAAAAGCTAATCCTAGGCTAGAACTAAAAAGAAAAAGAGAGAGAAAACTCTCCAAACAGAAAAAAAACTTTCTATCTCTCTCTTACAAAACGCACTGCGAACTGGGCCAGGGCTAAAATCATTTCAAGCACGGGTGCTTTAACCACGAAGTCCAATAAACCTTAGGTTAGTTCTTGCGGGCCTTAAAAACCTTTGCTAAAAGACTGAGGCTAAGGCTAGACAGATTTGGATCTTGATTGGTACTAGAGTATCTTTTAGGCCTATGGTCAGCATTCTAACCTAATCTATGCTCAAATAAAAAGGCACTTATCTAAAACCATTAAAAACTTCATGGTCTAGAACAAGGGTTGAAACCTTAAGTTTTTTGCTAAGGGACTAGCAAAAGCTAGGCATGGGGGTATGATGAGAACCTCATCATGAGCCATAACTAGCTCATTTTGACCCAATACAAAGGATAAAAGCTCCTACATATCTCAAGGAAAGGCTTAACTCAGAGAATTCTGAGTTTGAGAAGAAAACCAGTCATAAGGGGTAAAAGTGCAATTTTACCAGTATAATCTGCATACAGGGTAATTCAGGGCCCAAACACAGGTCAAAACAGCTTAATAAGAATAAAAGTGGGATGAGATGATCTAGCAAGGGCTACAGCACTTCCAAGAAACCAAATGATAATCTGTAACCCTAAAACAACCCACTTCAATTCACAAGGTTCGAGGCAAAGTAAAAATAGAATAAACCCTCTAAAATTCATAGAAAAATAATCTCTAGGGTTTAGAACCTTCAATTTGGCCTTTAGAACCCATCTTGACCTACATTGAGAACCATGCCCAATTAATAACTTAATTTGGGTCTTTACGCAAATTGACCGGTCAAACAAGGTTTAATATGAAAATGAAATTTACCATCAGATTCCTTAGGTTCTAATTAGTCATGTATAAAAACTTGAGCCTAAGAAGAAACCTCCTTGACCGACTTTACACTTTGGTCCTCATATATTTACTCTTTGGCCCTCAACTTTTGAACCCTCGCATTTAGGCCCCTAACTCTCCTTCGTTCTTTGCAAACAGGTCCCTCCTGCAAAACCCTGCCAGCACCATGCTCCGGCGACCTTGCGCGGAGCATGGCGCCGCGCAGGGTGAGGTGGAGGACCTGGCATGTGTACCGGGGGTGCCCTGCGTCGTCAGCCGTCGCAGGAGCACCCCCATGGTCATTGTAGCCCCCCATACCGGCCGTGCGAACGCACGGACGGTATGGGTTCGTATTCCGACCATTCTCCGGCGAGGGAGACACGTCGTCTCCCTCCGCCTTCCTCCCTGCTTCAACCCTATAAATACCCCCCGCCGCTCCACCGACCAAGGCAGCCTGGATCTGACGGAGAAAACCCCCAGCTTTCTTCTCTTCTTTCTCCGGCAGACGCTCACCAGCTCCGGCGACTTCCTCCCCCTCCACCTCGTCGCTCTGCCGCAATACCAGCAGCGGAGACTTCCTCCCCTGTTCTTCCCGCGCCACGCCGCACCCAGCTGGCGCCTCTCCAGCCCTCTGCTCGCCGCCGCCCCTCTCCCTGAGCATCGTCTTCTCCGGCGACAGTCGATACGACTGTCGCCCTGTTCCTCCCCCTTCGTCCCTGCAGTTAAGTTAGAACTACTCCCCTTCTTCTCCTCTTTCTTTCCCCGCTTTCGATTTAGTCAATTAAGCCCTCTACCGACCCTGTTCACCCTCATCCTCTCCGCCTCCGACCACCCTCCGGCGAGCCGCTCCCATCACCTCAGCGACCCACACGGCTCGCCGACCACCGCAGAACATCCGCCTCCTCACCCTGATCCTCTTCCGCCCCTCCACTTCCCACCAAACACCCTCTGCAGACCCACCGAACACACCCACTTCCTCGCTCACAGTTTGACCTAGGACGACCTGTTAGCTCCATCTCGCCCCCTGCAGACCCCCTGACCACCTTCGCCGTGCCACGGCGAAGGTCCCCCGCCTGTCTGATTTGGCCGAGAGGCCGTTCTATTGATTTCAGGTTCCAGGCCTTGACCGCCATTGGCGAGGAAGCTCGAAGCTTGCTTGAGGTTGCTCCAAGCCTAGATATCCCAGGTTGAAGACCTAGGCTGCGCGAAAGAGTCTTGCGCACACACCCTGGCCCTCAATTGGAGTTGCGAGCCTCAACAGCTGTTGCAATTGGAAGCACCATCCCTATTGCAGGCGTGAGAGAGAAGGGGTGCGCGGATAGTCCCACCTCGGAACCTTCTGAAGCCACACACCCACATAAATTGCAAAAGTGCCACCATCTGTTTGCCTCAGTTACCACGGGGTGAGGTCCCTCTCACCCGACCCGACCCGACCCGGCCTCGTCCGTGACCACGCTCCGCGGACCTGGCCCGACCCGATTAGACTGTCCTGCACTCCTCGCCCACCACGCACGCCGGTGGGCCTGGACCCGGGCCTGACCCGAACCCGATTACCCGATAGCGCTCTGGGAGAGCTTCCGAAGAGTGATTTCAGAGAGAGAGATACGCGGGGGAGGGGGGTAGAGTAGGTTTTTGCCTCTTGACGAAAAAACTCTGAAGTGTGCAGGCCAAAGAAGAAGAAGCAGACCCGCTGAAGAAGAAGGAGCTGCGGCACTGTAGCATAGGCATCGTTAAGTCGTCTCAGCACCGGGGCAGACGACGGAAGGTCAGCAGCCAGAGCAGGAAAGAAGACAGGCTGAAGAAGAAGGAAGAGCAACGGCCAACGCGAAAGAAGCAAGAAAAGAAGAAGACGATCTGAAGAAAAAGAAAGAAAGGAAACAAGGAAGAACAGAAGAAGAAGAGCACGAGGGGAAGATCTGAAGAAAGCAGAAGAAGAAGAAGAACAGGAAGAACCAAAGACAAAGAGGAAGAAAGAAGAAAAGAAGAAGAAGCCAAATTTTCATCTCTCTCTCTCTCTCTTTATTTTTGTAATAGAACTTGTATATCTCTAGAATACAACTTGCTCCCTGAGTTCGACCTCGGGAACTCTTTTATTTTTCCGAGTAAAAAAATTTATATTTGAAATGTTGGTAACAACCAGCTTTACTACAACGTTATAACAGAACCGACGTTTCAATACGCATGAAGGACCTGAATGTAATACTCTAAATGCAAGGTCCTAATGATGTTCAAATGCAATGAGATTTTTATTTAAACTTGATTGAACAATTTAGAAGTTAATTCAACCCTTAATTTGTACTTTGGAACTCAAATAGGTATTCAATTGACATTTGGATCATCAGATTATGTTTATGAATAGAATATCCCATAAATTGACCTAATATGCATTTTTAACCCAAATTTAATGTTTTAGGTCATTTTCCTCAAATCTCACACTTAACTCATTTATTGTGTTAATTAGGTAGTGTTTAATCTAGTTTTTAGCTAAACTTAGGCATTTTAACTATGATGAGTCACACTTCATTACCTACTAAATGCAATCTAATCCAAATTACCCTTAGCCTAACATTAATTAAGAATTAATTAACATAAATAAATAGGGAAATATCAGTAGGATTAGGTGTTCCTCCCTCATGTTGTGTGTTGAGACCTTTTCTTGCTAAATCTCTATTTAAAAAGAGTTGTTTTAACTTTTTAATGCTTTAGCTTCTTTGTAACCGTGAGCAATTTTTCAAGGAGTTGAGCACTTTAGGAAGGTAGGCTCATCAGAGGGAACCAGAGGATCCCAATGGCCCAAAAGACCAAGTCACAAAACGTCCATCTTCATAGTAGTTACCATGTCCCAAAATGCTAATTCCTCTAGATTGACGCCACAACTGAGTGGCCACCTTTTATTTGCCTCCCTAGTCAATAAAATTTCCTATGTGGAACTAAATAAGGGAAAATTTTTTATTTATTGGGTCAAAGATACGGTTGAAAATCCGGTTGAGGCTCCAGTGTATTATTATGTTTTCCAAAACCTATGCCCATAGAAAAAATCATATACAACCTATTTTACATAATTAAGTGGGCACACCTCACATCTTAAACATATTTTTTCCTACATAAGCATCATCACACAAATATTTATGAAAATAAACAAGTGGCACATCCCCAGAAATTTGCACGATGACCAAATGATAACGCTACATTTTATGGTAATAATTCTGTCAATCGGAGTTTATCTTAAGGGTAACATACACGAATATCACATCATAAATGGGCATGGGAGCATTATATCTCACATTGAGATTGCTTATAAACTAGTGTTAATGGTCATTTGCACAAGTTCATGTCAAAACAGGCCTCAGATAAGCAATCGGACCACACAGATGGATTCAGAACGACAAACGGAGTCCATCGAACTCAAAATCGACCAAATCCGACATCCGAAGCTCTCGCAATTGGCCCAAGAAGTTCGGACCGTTGATCTGATGATCAACGGTCCACGACGTGCCACGTGGCACCCGATCAGCACACGCCTGCCAACGCCTCGCTTCCTCCATCAACCTCAAGATGAATCTGAACCATCCGATCTTTGATCGGACGGCTGAGAACGACGCTCATCGCACCCCTCTTCACCAGGAAGCAACTAAAGAAATGCCCTGAGCCATCCAATCTTCGATCGGACAACTGAGAACCTTGCATCGCCCTCCACAAACTGCACTCCCGAGTCATGCACATGAAGATCAAACCGTTGGATCTCCATCCAACGGTTGGCAGCAGCCAAGCGGAAGATTCTCTTTGCAACCATCCACCTTCGCAGCTCAGCGGTTAGTGCTTCAACCTCATACTGCGGGGCACAGGTTCGAAACGCCCGCCGCATCATAAATTTGTGCAATCTGATGCACGTCCAATTACGGTCGTTCATATGCGCTCGAGCAGCTCAAAAGCAGGCGACACGGTGCGATCATGAGCATCCAAGCCAGACTCACGTGATGACGTGCGTGCACAGTGCTCGTGAGGAGCGATCTGAAGCGTGCTCAGCGTGCAATCTCGACCGTCCGATCTGCGATCGGACGGTCCTTAGCAGCCGCACACGGATCACTGAGAAGAAGAACACGTGCGCAGGGGACCGGTAGGCAGGGGGCTACACCGACGGTTTTGGCATGGGTTTAGCAACGTCCCGGACGTCGCTAAAGCCCCTACTTCATTTGGAAAGCCCTTCTTCCTATATAAACCCCTTCCAACTACCCATGTAAAGCATTCAATTCACTTACAAGTCTTCTACCCTACTCCGAGCCACCCTTAGCACTCTTTTGTAATTGTCGGAGTCAATGCGTCGCCGACAGAGCCCTCCTCCACCGCCGTAGCCGCCTCGCCATCTTCTCTCTCTCTTTCTAACTTAGCTTTACTTTACTTGTGCTTAGCATTTAGTTAGTGTCGTATTTGTAAAACTCAAGTGCATGTTAAATGATAATGTTTCTTATCTAGTTATTCGCTCTCTTTTGGTGTTTAAGTTGCATGCTATGAACAAAAGGACTATAACCCTACTCTCTCTCTTACTCACTTTTCTCTCGTGTTTTCTCGCAAGCAAAAACCCGCCATTTCCGTGACAACCAAGTGACAGAAAAACCCGATTCCACGCCTCCCTGTGTTCGACACTCGGACTCACGTCTGTATCTTTATTTAAAATCGATGTAGCGAATGCGAGCTATAACGACCGATTTAAACAAACGCATTCGAAGCATGTCAATTTTTGGTGCCGTTGTCGGGGAGGCATCGGATTTATTTTGTCACTTTCATCATGCTCACATTTTCTGACTCACTGTCCTCTCTACTTGTTGATTGCAGGAACTCGGTGCTAGGGGCAACGAAGGAACGCGATCTAGGCCGGTGGTGCAGCAAAGACCTTTTGTGAGTATTCATCCATCCATTGATTGTTTGCTTGCCTTAAATACAAACATAAAAAATATAAAATCAAAAATTGGCGTGGTGAATGACTACCTGATCCACATTCCAAACTCATCACCCAACAAAAAAAATACACTCTAACATTTTCAAAGGCCTAATCTTTTTAGAGTGTTTCTTTTTCCTTTTGAGTGGTGTTTGCGAAGCTACCATGACTTGATTTGGGTCACACCACTCACCCCTAAAATCAACTCACCTCGTAAAAATTGCATGAACACTAGGGTAAGCACATTAGAGTTCGAGAGCCTCATCACGTTAAAGGAAATTCACTCTTACCTGTTGTGTGCAAAACTTAGCGTGCCCACTTGAAACTTACCTGAAAACACTAAGACACATCAACCCTAAAAGACACTAAAGTAAGGACAAATGTTAAAAGTCACATCTTAAATCCTTGCTTGAAAATCATGTCTTGTTAGGAGCACACACATTTGAATTAGATAACTAAGAGGCACCACCCCAATTAACGTCTCATCACATAACTCGAGCACAAGCACTGCCCTAGCCCCATTAAAACAGACTAGACGTGCCCTAAGCAGGACTAGGTTAAATCTCAAGAGGCGTGGTTTTGTTTATTGGGCACTTGGCCTTCACTCCCTTAATAGAATCTGGTGACTAGGCTGCGGGGAAGTATCAAACGACCACGGTTGTGGGGTCTACGGAACCAGCGGCGCAAGTCAAAGGAAGAACCTTCCCAAAAGATTAGCTTTGGGAAGGGCAGTCCCGTGCCTATAGACTTGATCGTTCCTTTGGAGATTTCTAGGTCCCCTAAGGAATACACTATAAGGAATTAGGCTTGTCTGCTTGGTTGTGCACAGACGCTTCTCGCATCTATCTCTCTCTGCATCCCTCCCCCATTCTTCTCTAGTGTATGCATAGGAGACGATCACTTCATCCCGAGTTGTTTGTTTTGGGATGGGAAACTAGGAGACTTGATCTTACTAGAGATATGGCCGAACCTAGAGTAGATGAGGTTGAGGACCAACCTCCACCGGATTCGATGGCCATCATCCAGGCTCAGATCAATGCAAACCACCAGCTTTAGCAGCAACAGATCCACACTATCATGCAAGCCATACACCGGTTGCAGAACTCGCAGGGGCAACCACCACCTAATCCACCACAATTCCAGGGCCAACCTAGGCCCCTCCGCGACTTCTACAATCCTTCTGCAATTCGAATTGAACCACACCTTAGGATCCCCGAGGGGGGAGATGATTTTGAGCTGAAACCAAACGCCCTGAGCCTGATTCAAAGCCACTTTCATGGGAGCTCAAATGAGGACCCCTTCCAGCACCTAGAGGATCTTGACCAGATCGCCCGGACTGTAAAACCCAGGAACATTAACCTAGACATTGTTTTAATCAAGATGTTCCCCTTCTCACTGAGAGACAAAGCATCTCATTGGCTTAGGACTTTAGGAAGACTTATCTCCACCTGGGAAGAACTAAGGCAGTCATTTCTAAAGAAATTCTTCCCCATAGGAAAGACCAATGCCCTCAGAAGAGCCATTACCACCTTTACACTCCAAGGCAGGGAATAGTTCCATGAGGCGTGGGAAAGATTTAACGAATTATTGAGGAAATGCCCACACCATGACGTTCCGAGGTGGCAATTGGCCCAGATCTTCTACCACGGTCTGGACAGCAACCTTCGGAACTTCGTCGATGCCTCATGCGGGGGAAACTTCCTGAACAAAGACGAGGAGAGCGTGTTTGAGCTCTTCGAGTCTATGAGCAAAAATTCACTCAACAATGCCTCCATGACCCAGTTCAGTCGATCCAGTCAACCCCATGGTGGATCTATGAGGTACAAGCAAATTCTGGAATGGTTGACATGTATATCATTGCTAAGAAATTGGATCGAGTGGAATTGGTAGATAAAAAGATAGATGAACTATTGAACCAGACCAAAAATCCGCTACAGACCCTCTCCCTAGCAAAGGGAGCTCACAACGTAGACCTGGTCTATCCACTAAGCCAGATGCACCTGGAACAACCCCTAATCATGTTCCAGGGAGGGACCTTTGCTCCCTCAACCCCTGATTATTCTCTTCCCTCCCCCTCGACATCTTCTATCTTTGAAGATGTCCAAGCTATCCAAGGTTATTCCAAACCTAACCCCTTCTCCAACACCTACAACATCGGATGGCGTAATCACCCAAACTTTACTTGGATGAATCAGAAACCACCTCAATTCCAGAACCAGCCCAAGCCAAACCATCGGCCAAACCCGCCCTCCTATCAGCAAGGTCCACCGGTTAGACCCTCCTATAACCCAAATAGGGCGGCCCCTCCCCCATAAAACTAAATGGACACACTGATAAAAATGATGGCTGAAATGAACCAAAAACACCAGGAGGAAATGACTTTAGTGAAGGGGCAGCTGAGCCAGCTGTTGGATTGTAAACAACAGGGATCCCTTCTCAGCCACAACCGAACCCACGAAACGTGATTAACAGAGGCCCCAATTTGCAAGGGTTCCAAGGCAATCCCGGGCAGGCTCACATGGTCCAGCCAGCCCCACAAACACCCCCTGGGTTCGGTGCTTCTTCTTCCTCTTCTTCTCAAGGATCAACCCATGGTTCCAATGCCTCTGCAAATGCAATGACCTTGAGAAGCAGCACTAAAACCCAGGAGCCTAAATGGCCGACTCCTCCTGAGACTTCACCCCCTGAAATACCTGACTCTGAAGACGAGCAGGAAAGACCCAAGGACCTAGAGATGGACCCTATTTATATCTAGACACCATATCCCAAGGCCTTGTAGAAGATAAAGAAAAAGAAAGTTATTGTGGAAAATTAGGAGCTTTTGGAAATCTTTAAGCAGGTTTAGATTAATATCCCGCTCCTCGAGGCAGTCAAGCACATCCCGGCTTATGCTAAGTTCCTAAAGGATGCCTGTATGCCGAAGAGTAAGCCACGACCCCAAGCACCTAGGAAGGTTGTGCTCTCAGAGCAAGCAAGTTCCGTGATATCAAGCAACCTTCCACTCAAACGAACTGACCGAGGAGCACCCCTGATATCTTGCAATATTGGGGACATGACATTTGATAAGGCACTCCTGGACTTAGTTGCTTCAAACAATCTGATCCCGACAACCCTGTATCACCAATTTGGATTTGGAGAGTTGACGCCTACACCTGTGACCATCCAATTGGTTGATAGATCCATGAAGACCCTGAAGGGGGTTGTCGAGGACGTGATTGTTCGGGTCAAGGGCTTCTATTTCCCGGTCAACTTCTTGGTGCTCGACATGGAAGCCCTGAACAGCTACAGAACACACCCATCATCCTATGCAGACCTTTCTTAGCTATGGCTAAGGTGAACATCGATTGTGACCCTAGATGCATGGAAATCACCTTCAGAGATAGAAAGATGCAGTTGGATATCTTCAGGGCAACCAAGTCTTTTGATTGCGACTGGATTAAGGAACACGATCCCGTTGAGCCTCTAGTCGAGGAATGCCTTACCCTTAGTTCTATCTCAGACTATCAGACCCAACCCTGTGACGACTATTCTGACCCGTCACCATCTGTGCATGCTGACCTCTATAGAGCCAATTACCATCAGCCACCACCGTTCGAGGAGATTGATGTTGATCAACTCCCGCCTTTCCCCTTTCCTTCGACTGTTGTCCCACCCACACCCGAGTTGAAGCTGCTACCCGAGAATCTCAAATACGTCTTCCTTGGACCTGACCAGACCTTCCCAGTGATTATCAACACCCATCTAACCAAGGATCAGGAACTCAGGTTGACCGCAACCCTATCTGAACATCAGGTAGCCATTGGTTGGACCATCTCGAATTTGCGAGGAATTAGCCCCACCTATTGCACCCACAAGATTTATCTGGAAGATGGGGCTCGACTTTCCCGTCAAATGCAGAGATGATCAAATCCGAATATGCGGGATGTCGTTAAGAAGGAAATTATCAAATGGCTTGACGCTGACATCATCTACCCAATCTCCAATAGCCCCTAGGTGAGCCCCACTCAAGTGGTCCCAAGAAAGCCAGGCTCACCGTTGTCACCAATGAGCGTGACGAATCCATCCCCACCCACACCACCACTGCATGGCATGTGTGCATGGATTATAGGAAGCTCAATGAAGCGACCAAGAAAGATCATTTCCCCCTGGCATTCATTGACCAGATTCTTGAGCGATTGGCAGGGTAGAAATATTTTTGCTTCCTGGATGGATATTCAGGATACAACCAAGTCGCAATTGCTCTTGAAGATCAAGAGAAGACCACATTCCTTTGCCCGTATGGCACGTTCGCATTCTATCGTATGCCATTTGGGTTATGCAACGCACCCACTACCTTTCAGCGTTGCATGCTAGCCATCTTTTCAGAGATGGTTGGTGAATACCTAGAGGTTTTTATGGATGATTTCTCAGTATTTGGGAACTCATTCAACCATTGTCTGAGTAACTTGGAGAAAATCCTAAAACGATATATCGAGGTTAATTTGGTGTTACGCTGGGAAAAGAGCCATTTCATGGTTCAAGAAGGAATTATCCTCGGTCACATCGTATCGCATAGGGGCATTGAGATAGATTAAGCTAAGTTGATTTGATTTCCAAACTTCCCCCACCTAGCTCAGTCCGGCAAATCCGCTCGTTCCTCGGACATGTTGGCTTCTATAGAAGGTTCATCAAAGACTTCTCCAAACTCTCGAAACCCTTGACCGACCTTCTGGCCAACGACGCCCTATTCACATGACACCTGATTGCATCCAGGCTTACCACACTCTTAGGGAATCAGTCTCCACCGCACCTGTGTTACAGCCCCCAAACTGGTCCTAAGATTTTGAGATCATGTGCGATGCATCAAACTTTGCCATCGGCGCAGTCCTGGGACAAAGACAAGACAACAAACCCGTGGTGATCTACTACGCGAGCAAGACGTTGGACGAGACCCAACGAAATTATACGGTCACAGAGAAAGAATTGGTCGCCGTAGTTTCTGGACTCGAAAAGCTCCGATCTTACCTTCTGGGATCCCACGTGACTATCTATACAGACCACTCGGCCATATGGCATTTGTTGGCCAAGAAAGACGCTAAACCCAAGCTCATCAGATGGATCCTGCTCTTACAAGAATTTGACCTGGAAATTCGCGACAAAGCCAGGTCAAAGAATGTTGTGGCCGATCACCTGTCCGAACTCCACCCGGACCACATCTGGCCCTCCTTGCCCTTATCTGACACCTTTCCTATTGAACAAATTCTGGTTGTGCATGAAAGGAAACTACCCTAGTATGCCTACTTCGTCAACTATCTGGTAGTAGGACAAACCCCACATAGCTGGTCCAGATAGCAATGAGATAAGTTCTTGGCTAAAGCCAAACATTATTTCTGGGATGATCCCATGCTGTTTCGCCTCTGTGCCGACCAAATTATCAGGAGGTGTATTCTGGAGGAAGAAGTTCAAAGTGTGCTATCCTTTTGTCATGACCAAACTTGTGGTGGCCACTTTTCGGGGAAGAAGACGGCTGCAAAGGTTTTGAAGTCCAGATTTTACTGACCTTCCTTATTCAAGGATGCACTCAACTTTGCTAAGACTTGCTCTCGCTGCCAGACTTTGGGGACCATGACCAGGAAAGACATGATGCCCCTCCAGCCCATTCTGATTGTCGAGATCTTTGACGTTTCGAGCATTGATTTCATAGGCCCCTTTCCACCATCCAACGGCTTTGAGTACATCTTAGTCTCTATAGACTATGTCTCCAAATGGATTGAAGCCGTCACCACCCATCGTTGCAATCATAAGGCTGTCATGGACTTTGTTAAGTAGAACATATTTTCTCGGTTTGGAATACCGAAAGCCATGATCAGTGATGGTAGAAGTCATTTTATCCACGCCCAATTCCGTGCCTTACTCAGAAAATATGGGGTTACCCACCGCATTGCCACCCGTATCATCCGCAAACTAATGGGCAAACTGAGGTCTCAAACAGACAGCTTAAGAACATTCTACAAAAAGCCGTGCGACCTGATAGAAAGGACTGGTCCACACGACTGGATGATGCCCTGTAGGCATACAAGATTGCTTTCAAGACCCCGATAGGCATGTCGCCTTATCGCCTGGTCTTTAGCAAAGCTTGCCACCTTCCTGTCGAGTTGGAACACCAGGCTTACTGGGCCGTTAAGCAATGCAACATGGATTCTCAGTTAGCCGATCGTAGAGGACGCTCCAACTCTTTGAGCTCAAGGAAATTCGTCAAGACGCCTTTGAGAATAATCGGCTTTACAAGGAGAAGATGAAAGCCATCCACGATCAACTCATCCACAGAAAAACCTTCGAGCAAAATCAACAAGTCTGGCTCTTTGACACCCGACTCAAACTCTTTCCTGGGAAGCTCAGATCCAAGTGATCACATAGGGTAGTGAACCTTATTCCAATCAGGCGGTTGAAATTGCAGATCCAAACACTGGGCACATTTTAACGGTAAACTGTCAGAGATTAAAGTACTTCCTTGCCCAGGTTCCCCCAAAGGAGGTTGTCACCCTCATTGAGGGTTGACACGAAGCATTACCTAGCTAGAGGCATTAAACTCAGCGCTTCCTAGGAGGCAACCCAGAAGATTCAAACCGATCATGTATATTGCATTACTCAGGTGATTTCTTTTTTAACCCCCATTGCATCAGTTTATTTATCAATGAGGACATTGTCCAACTTAAGCATGAGGGGGTGGCAATTTGAATGTTCTGAGTTCATTTTATCAGTCTAAATAAAATAAAATAAAAAGATGAATTTAGGAAGAAAAATTTAGGCATTAGGAACTTGTCAATAGTGGAAAATAATACGAAAAGAATATGAACATTTAGACGTTTCAGGCCTTTAGGCTTAATCAGCCCTGGTGTCCGTTAAAATATGGTTTAGCTTCGAATCCTCGCAACCTTAATTTATTTTAATACACTAATAAAATAAGGTGATGTTACGAACGCTTTCCAAGATGATTTTTTTTAAGACGTCTAAGAGGTGGCCCAGACGTCTGGAACCTCTTACAGACGTCTGGGATCTATTTTTCTGTGGCGTATGGGGCTGCGTCTGCGCGCAGGCGCGCGCAAACCTGCAACCGCCGCACCTTCCCCCTTTTTCCCTCTCTCTCTCTCTCTCTCTCTCTCTCTCTCTCTCTCTCTCTCTCTCTCTCTCTCTCTCTCTCTCTCCGTGCGGCCTTATAAGGCCCTCACCCACTCCCTCACTCTCATCCCCTCCGCTTCCTTCTTCCTCTTCTTCCAGCCGGTGCGAGAGTGCGAGCGCGAGCGAGCAGCGGTAGCCGCGACGAGGTGCGGGAGGAGGTGTTGCGCGAGGGAGGAGACGCTCGACCGTGAGGGCTCGAGCTTGCCGGGGCAGCTAGAGCCGGCCGGCGGGGGAGCAGCGGGCGTGGAGTGACGCGGGAGGGCTGCTGCAGCTCGAGCAGCAGGCGGACGAGGCGCGGCGTGGCCGTGCGTCGCGGGCGGAAAGCGAGTCGAGCTCTGATTCTGGAAATTTTCCAGAATCAGACATCTGGGCTTCCAACCAGACGACGGTGAAGACGTCTGGAGGACTGTCCAGACGTCTGGCAAGTAAGTTATTTTCGTCCTTCTTCCTTTTCGGCAACCGTTCGTACTGAGAACGAGGAGTGGGTATGTGCAGGTTCTGAGATTCACCATTCAATGCGAATCAGACGTCTGGCTGCAGTGCCAGACGACGGGAAGGACTTCCAGACGTCCGGGGTAACCATCGGACATCTGGGAAATAGGCCAGACGCCCCCGCAGGCTTCTGGACGTCTGAGAGACTACGCAGAACAAAGGTACCATCTGACCCACATTTTAAGACGTCTGGAAGAGGTTCCAGACATCTGATTTTGGACTGTTTCGTCGTTTTCGACCCATTTAGGGCCCGTTTGGAGTCCGTTTTCCGCGTTTCGAGTTGCGTTCTTTTCGGAATAAAATCCTCTACCCGTTTACAGTAATTATATACTGTTCTGAGAAATTCCTTGTGTTTAATCCTTGTGTTAGGACCCCGTTCCATTGTAGTCTCGGGGGTTGCGGAGGCACGCGGGATTTCCGACCACGCCCCCAGTACTTCCGTTGTAGCTGGTAGAGTGGCTTTAAGAATTATTAACATATTTGGTTACAATTATGGAATAATTAATAGAACCTAGGGCATTGCATGAATCCTAAGAATGAGAAACCAGATTGAATGATAGATCTTAGGGTATTGCATGAATCCTAGGGCTGGAAAACTAGATTGAATGATAGATCCTAGGGTACGGCATGAATCTTAGGACTGGAAAACTAGTGATATAAATATAGATATTGCAGTCTTCGAAAATGTGGAAAGGAAATAATAGCTGCCTGTTATGAATAAATGAACATAATTGAGAATATGGGTTGTAAGAACGTGAAACTGGAATGGTGAAACCTGAATGTGCTGAGTTAAAAGAGCTGGAACCCTACGGGGAATTAGGAGTAGAACTCCTGGAAAGAGAATGAAATGGAACTGAGAAGGAAAGATGTGGAAGTGTGTTGTCTCTTAGGTACGTAGTACCAGGGGAAGCACCTATTACCTGCTTAGTGCAGAGCGGAGCCAGCCGCCCCAGGGACCCAGGGTTAGGTCTGGCCACTTTGTACCGACTTTTTTGGCCCTCGTGTACACAGTACCGAGGAGAGCTACTAGTGTAGAGCGAGTACTAGCTACCCCATGGGTCCCGGGGTTCTGCTAGCTCACCTACACCGACTTGTTGGGCCCACTGAGCAAACCAGGGAAGTCAGGCGAGGGTGCGTGGACTGTGGAGGACCAAGGCCCCTGTTTGGTTACTGTGGAGGGGTTGGACCCCTGTTACTGAGAGGGCTCTGCCCTATACGGGTTCCGTGCTGTGCTTTGGGGCACGCCAGTTAACGGAAACTACTGACCGCGTGCCAGTGCGGGGTAGCTACCCGTGCATTTACCGTGCGTGCCGTAGTCACCGTTACGTCTGTCAGTGACCTTGGGGTGGTTGATTGAGAGTAGGATCACTACGGGGGACTCTCCCGGCTAGGAGAGCACCACGTGTTACTTCTACTTTTCGGAAAAGACTGCAATCAAGAACGTTCCCACGAGGAACATTCGAGATCAAGTGAAGGATCTGAGAAATAGATAAATTGTGAAACAATAGAAAGACGTAAATAAAGAAAGAAAGAAAATAAAACTGCTACTGTACACTTTACTGCTTCTTGAGTTTTAGCTGCCACTCTACTTAGCGTTTCGCTGACGTGTTACACTCGTTACTTTTCAGGACCAGGTGTTGAGCAGCCAAGGTCAGCGGCTGCAGAGGACGTTGGGCCGAGTAGGGTCCAGTAGAGTTACCGCAGTTCTTTTGTACCCCTTTTTGTTCCACTGTAGTGAGTAGTTCTTGTTACCTCTGTACTTTTCTTTACTTGTAGTTCATGTCATGTTATAAATGTTGTTCTACTGTTGTGGTGGTATATACTGTAGTGGTTTCTTTTCTTACTGCTGTATTTTGTTACTGCTAGTTATATTCATGCTGAATGTGGTTTATTTTGCTGCTCTTTTGGTTACTTCCTC
The DNA here is from genome assembly GCA_037157565.1 of Thalassia testudinum. NCBI lineage: Eukaryota > Viridiplantae > Streptophyta > Magnoliopsida > Alismatales > Hydrocharitaceae > Thalassia > Thalassia testudinum. The sequence goes on from JAZHRO010000030.1 coordinate 46,325,958, forward strand.
GTTGGACGACTAGGTCTTGGGATTAGTCGAGTCGGTCCGGTTCTCGCATCTCGTAGGGACTTGGGAATCGGGTCGTTACAGGTGATAGGTATACGACTTATCAACCCGCCCTCTGACTTGGAGGGACTTTTGGTCTAAGCATCTGCACACATTTTTGCACTGACTCACTCTTGGGAGATTCTGATAGAAATTTGGTAGCTAATGAACCTTCTAGGGTGGTATGGCTGGCAAGTTGTCGTGGGTAACAGTTTATTGGCTAGTTGTCTAGAGCCCAGCCACAGGACCACTTTCCTCTTAATTGCCTCTAGGTAAATTTGAGATCATGGAAGCCACCTACTAAACAACAAAAGAAAAAAAAAAGAGAAAAGAAAAAAGAACAAAATAAGCCACACTTCACTGCACGAGTATGGCTGGCAAGTGATCATAGGTAACAGCCCATTGGCCGGTTGTCCAGAGCCCAACTCATTAAATGCACAAAAAGATCCAAAACACTCAAGGAAGAAGCGGGGAAGTAGAGCAATCTAGAGAGATATACACTGGAAGCACCCTTGTGTTGACCCCAAATAAAATAAAAGTAAAGAGAAAGCTACCAATCGAATAGATACAACTTCAGGCAAACACTTCCTTTTCCGGTCACCTAAGGGCGTAAAAATCCAAAGTCTGCCTGAATTACCGTTGGGTGAGTCTATCACGATCTTCACACCAAGATGCTTAGCACTTAGAATCTTTTTCGAGTTTTGAGTGGGTTGGGTAGCTATAAAAAGTTACCAACTCACTCTCAACTCCAAAAATCCAAATAAAAAAAAGAAAAGATGAAAAAGAAAAAAGAAATATATATATGCCTTAAAGCAAGGATTCAGGCGATTCACATTTTGGTCGACACCTGTGTGGATTTCCCTACCAGGAGGGGGTAACGTAATAATTGCGGAAATAAATATAAACAATCTCAAAAATAGACAATCACACAAGTACACAAGTATTTTTAGGTGGAAACCCAAACTGGGTGAAAACCACCACCTAACCCTCTCGAGTTAGGATTTTCCGATCAATCAAGTTGATCAAAATCCACTAAACGAATCACTTTAAACCGAGGGTGATTCAACTTCAATTACAACCACGCTACTTAGACGAGGGTAGCGTACCTCAACCCCTTCTCTCCACGAGAAGGATTTTGTCTCGCGAAGGAGACGGGAATTCGCAAAGCGAACACCCAACCAAATAACAAAGATAAAAACAAGTAGTCCTATAGAGCCAACAAAGTAATATTTAACCTAAGCTTCTATAGGAAATAGGATGCTTCTCTTTGAAAGGAGTGCGTTGACGACGCGGATGCGTGTGCCACGCGACGGCGCAACGTCACTCTCGTGAACAACAGCGGGAGAGCGGGTGCGCAACAGCTTGATGCTCTCAAGATGAAGAATTAGAGCGTAGAGAGCAAGAGAGACACAAAATGGTTTGGGAGTGTATTGCAAGGTGTGTCTTGTGTTTCTTTTGTGTTGGTGTGTAAAGGCTCCCCTCTATTTATAGAGGCCTTAGGAAGGCCTTGGAAGGCTTAGAAAAGCTTCCATAGCCGTTGGGTGCAAAGCCCAAGTGAATCAACCCGAAATCAGGAATAATCATTGCACTGACAGGCTTATCAGACGTCTAATTTTGGCATCAGACGTCTGGAAGTTCACTTTAAGACGTCTGATTTCAAGGTCAGACGTCTGATTTTGGGCGGGTTCCTTCCTGACTTGAATCAGATCTAAACAGGGTTCTTGTGCAAGTCCATCAGACGACATATAGGACGTCTGGCACTATGTCTGGACGTCTGGAAACCTACTTTCTCTGTGGGAATGGATTTCCAAACGTTGCAACGGCTAGAAAATCTCTGAGAAGAGATTTTGGGTCAGTCGAGGCAAAACGGTCAATTATCAGACGTCTGGAAAGTCCTATGGACGTCTGATAAGGCTCTAACGGTCATATCCTTGAGTGTATTGTAAGAGAGCCAACGGTCCACTAATTAGACGTCTGGCAAAGCCATCAGATGTCTCCTAAGACGTTTGGTCTAAGGTCTGGACGTCTGATTTCACCAGACAGAACTAACTTGTCCAGCCTAAATGTTATCAGACGTCTGAATCAACAGTCAGACGTCTTAAAACACTTTATCAGACGTCTGATTTTGGAATTAGATGTCTGGAAATGCTGTTTAAACCCTATATCAATTTTCTAAGTTCTCTACAGAAAACCTAAGTATCCTAGGGTTGTGCCGGTGTTCCTAGGACTACTGTTAGGGTACTTTGAGGCTCTTTAACATAATTTTCTAAGGAAATAAAGAGCAAGAAAATAACGGCAAATGTACATGAAAGGAATAAAATGGAATTCTATCCTATTCTTCTTGTCCTTCCATCTTCAATCTATCGCTCCTCGCGAATCCCCTCTGTTCTCCATCAAGCTCCTCCAATCCGTCCTGGATGCGAGCTCGAATTCCGTCTAAACACGTCTACATTTGCAATTGACCTGAAATTTAAGACTCCAAGTGCAAATGTTAAATAACACGTGTTTTGTTATCATCAAAATAAATGATCGTGGTGCTCTAGCACCAACAACCTAGGCGCTGTTTAGTCTCCGTAGATCAGGATCTTAGTATATTTCCTCCTGTTGACAAGTAACAAAATGTCTAAGTAAACAATTCCTAAATTCTGACTGAGAATAATGGCTAGGATAAACCTTGCTAGGGACTAGCAAGGAGTAAGCATGGGGTATGATAATGCTTCATTTTATGGTAATAATTCTGCCAATCGGGGTTTATCTTAAGGGTAACATACATGAATATCACATCATAAATGGGCATGGGAGCATTACCTGCATCGCACATTGAGATTGCTTATAAACTAGTGTTAATGGCCATTTGCACAAGTTCATGTTAAAACAAGCCTCACATGAGTAATCGGACCTCACGGATGGATTCAGAACGACGAACAGAGTCCAACAGACTCAAAATCAACCAAATCCGACATTCTTAGCTCTTGCAATTAGCCCAAGAAGTTCTGACCGTTGATCTGATGATCAACGGTCCATGGCACGCCATGTGGCGCCCGATCGACGCACGCCTGCCAACACCCCGCTTCATCCATCAGCCGTAAGATAAATATGAGTCGTCCGATCTTCGATCGAATGGCTAAGAACGGCGCTCACCGCGCCCCTCTTCACCAGGCAGCAACCAAAGAAATGCCTTGAGTCGTCCGATCAAAGAACCTCGTATCACCCTCCGCAAACTGCACTCCTGAGTCATGCGCATGAAGATCCGACTGTTGGATCTCCATCCAACGGTCGGCAGTAACCGAGCGAAAGATTCTCTCCGTGACCATCCGCCTTCGTAGCTCAGCGGTCGGTGCTTCGACCTCACACTACGGGGCACGGGTTCGAAACACCCGTCGCATCCCAAATCCGCGCTATCTGATGCGCGTCCAATTGCAGCTATTCATCTGCGATCGAGCTGCTCGGAAGCAGGCGACGCGACACGATCGCGAGCATCCAATCCAGACGCGCGTGATGATGTGTGCACACAACTCTCGCGAGGCCTGATCTGAAGCACGCTCAGCGTGCAATCTCAACCGTCCAATCTGTGATCGGACGGTCCTCAGCGGCCGCACACGGATCATGGAGAAGAACACGTGCGTAAGGGACCGGTGGGCAGGGGGCTACACCGACAATTTTGGCATGAGTTTAGAGACGTCCCGGACATCGCTAAAGCCCCTACTTCATTTGGAAAGCCCTTCTTCCTATATAAACCCCTTCCAACTACCCATGTAAAGCATTCAATTCACTTGCAAGTCTTCTACCCTACTCCTAGCCACCCTTAGCACTCTTTTGTAATCGCTGAAGTTGACGCGCCGCCGACGGACCCCTCCTCCACCACCGTGGCCGCCTCGCCGTCTTCTCCTCTCTCTTTATCTTAGATTTACTTTACTTGTGCTTAAGCATTTAGTTAGTGTTGTATTTGTAAAACTCAAGTGCATGTTAAATGATAATGTTTCTTATCTAGATATTCGCTCTCTTTTGGTGTTTAAGTTGCATGCTACGAACAAAAGGACTCTAACCCTACACACTCTCTCTCTCTTTCCCTCTCTCTTCCTCCTTTTCTCCCGTGTTTTCTCGTAATCAAAAACCTGCCATTTTCGTGACAACCAAGTGACAGAAAAACCCTATTCCACGCCTCCCTGTGCTTGACACTCGGACTCATGTCTGTATCTTTATTTAAAACTGATGCAGTGAACATAAGCTATAATGACCGATTTAAACAAACACGTCCGAAGCGCGTCACCAAACATGAAGGTAGAACAGGAACATACATAAGTATTATGTCAACATCATGTACTTAAGTTGTTTAATTACATATATAAGGCCCCTTCCCTATACATCTTTTACCTTACAGAAAGGTACATAAAACAAGGAGTTGAGGTTGAAAAAAGGTATACCATGTCAAACGAGAGTGAAACCTATTCATGATATTCCCTTAAGTCTAACATCCCCAAAAGTTACAGGGGGTTCCCTAACCCCTCATCTACCGTCCCAGATTACCTAAGAGTTAATTTACGATAAGGGTTAGCCAACATAGGTTAGCATCTTTGTAGCAGAGGATAACATCTGTTTGTATTTACTTGAGAATAAGGGTTAACCCCTGTTTATATTTATTGAATGAGGGTTATAAATGGGGGTTAACTTATGATGCGAAAGATAAGTGTTTACTTGGTTGAGGGTTAAAATGAAAGCTAACATGGCAAAAAACATGTTTACTCTTAGAATGATAGGTACATTAGTTAATAAATTATTTTTATATTAAATAAATATAATATAAATTAGTTTTTAAAAAATAAATATAATATAAATTCATTGATGAATTATTTTTTATATAATATCATGGGTGATATTTCAATATCACCAATGATATTTCAATTCAAAATCAAATATCACTTGATAAATTATATTGCAGTCAATATTAATGAAATGAAGTTGCAATTATTTTATTTACTAAATACTAATTATCTCATATTGTAATTGATAATTATGTTACGGTAATAATCAAGTTACGAAGTTATAATTATTTGCTAATTAAAAAGTATTTCCAATAATATATTAATTATTACAAATTAATTTGATAAAAAATAATAATTTTCATTATTATTGTAAAGTAGTTACTTACATTGCAAATGCTAAGTACACTTTAATAGTAATTACGCTATAATGCTATGAGTACATGCTACTTAAGAAGTACATATTACAATAGTCACTAATTATTTTATGATAGTAAAATTATTATTATTTGTTAGGTTAATAGATCATTATGGTTTAAGTATATGATGAAATAAAGTTAACTATTAATTATGTACTACATATATTAAAATGTTTATTGGTTGAAATATATGAGCCCACCAAATACGAGAAGATAAAGGGTAAGAGAAAGGATAGGATGGGAGTGATGTGTTGGGGTGACTAGGGAGAAAACATGGGTTAGGAAGGGGGTTTTTCTCAACCCACCATCAATCCTAGGTTCAATCCCGAGTTAGCTTATCCTAGGTTTCAGAGGTGAAGTGAGGATGGATTAACCCTTGTGGTTAATGGGGATTAACCCCCACTTTTTTGGAGGTTAACCCCTACTGTAAACTAGGCCTAAGGAGGCCAAGGTGGCCAACAACTCAATAGTCTCCTCTATCAGTGAATGGAGTCATGTTTCATACCTCTCCATCCATCTTGTGCAAAAGGTGGAATGTGAGCTCTAGGCTACCCATGAGGCATTGCACCCGCCATCGCGAGTCCACAACATGGGAATAGGGTATATCGTGGATGGGTCGACATGTCACAATGTCCTGAAAAATGGGTGCAATGGTATTGTGATGGGGTATAAATGTGTCGGGTTTTCAAAGAAAATATCAATTTATTTTAGCTAGAAAGCAAGGCATGTGTGGACAAGAGGTTGTCAATGCTGTTATATATATATTTCTTTTTCTTCCCCTTATTTTTCCCCATTTTCCCATCTCAATTGCATATTACTGGTGTCCACCATCCTATAGGTGTAGACCCACCCACTGCAAGTTGTTTGTAAGCCTCAAAGACCTCAAATGTAGGAAAAAATAGGTGGCGAGGCATTATCAATGGCAGCAGCAACAATAATAATAATACTAGCCAAAATAGTGCTAATAGTAACAATCACAAGCAACAAGACAACTATTGGAGCAAAGCTTGAGACCCCCTCTTCCTCTTCTTCAGCATCCAAGTCATCATAGGAGGCTTGACAATAATATTTCTTCCTATGGTGAGGATAAGGAGGATGGGAAGAGGGAAAGGAAGTGAGAAAAGAAGAAGTGAAAAAGGAGGGGAAAAAAAAAGGAAGGAGGACACAACCAAGGACCCTAGACAATAATTACCTGGACTTTTGCAAGGAAGTAAATGCACTAAGACCCTATCTTCACATGAAAACTGGAGGGACCCCTTAAGTTCCTCCAAGTAGCCAAAATCCCATGTGAGGGCCATGTAAGACAAATCCTTGCATGAGCTTGTCAAGATTTTCTTGCAAGCCTACCATGTGGTTAGTTGCTTTCCTTCTTTGTTTTCACTCTTTTTTTGTCTTCTTCCTTTTTCACTCTCCCTCTTTTCATAAATCTCTGTAGCAATATTATTGAAGGCATAATAAAGATGAACAAACATTGTTTAGGGTTGGGTCATCTACTCTCTGTTGCGGACAACAACAAGGAGCAATAAGGTTAGGTGAAATCTATAGAGGGTGAGAATAAAGCTCTGTCCGAGTAAATAGAGCAGCAGATGATGATGCAAACCTAAGTACTAAAGGGTGCCTGCCATTGCAAAACATGTACTTAGGCAAATATGGTTTAAACTTCATTTCATTAAAAATTGAAAATTAACTTTAACCATAACAACAAAATTCTTCCCCTTTACCTTGGAAGAAGATGAAGCATTTGTCATCAAGCTTACAATCCAACCAGCAATAGGTGAACTGGATAAAGGTCTTCAAATTAAGAGCGATGCTCTTAACCCCATTCGTTGTATCGCAACAAACCATTTGGACAACAAAGAATGTGGTGCAAGATTTTAGGGAGTACCTTACTCAATGGCCCACTCCTAGGACAATGGGGTTAGGGTGGAGATCAAGTAGTGGTGCCCCCATACGGTACTCTTATCAGAAAGTCTCGTGTATTGGCATAGTTTTGCATTAATGCAGGTTGTCATGGGAATGAAAAAAAGGCCTTTCCTCCTCTTTGCCTTGCAACGTTGATTAAGGTTTGAATTGAAAGAACTTCTCTATCCCTCAAAAAAAAAAAAAAAACAAAGAAATCAGTTGGACACCTGCCCTAAAAACTTCTCTCAGGCAATTAGGCCTAGTTTACATGATGGGTTAACCGCCCAAAACAGGAGTTAACCCCTGTTTACTTGGGGGGTTAACCTCCTTTCACTTAACACAGGTTAGAGGCTATTAACACCGATTTGCCTAACACCGGTTGCTATCGGTGTTAGGAAAACCTGTGTTCAACACCCACGAGATTCCACTCAGTCCCACGCGCTCTTCACTGCGTCACGCTCTCGACTCCTCACGCACCACTCTCTCAACAGAGCCCTCGCGATCGTCAGCCTCGTCACCCTCGCGGTTCTCGCCCTAATGCCCCTCCGCCCACCCCCTCGACCTTAATTGCTCATGACCTTGCTCCCTCTCTCATCGTGTTCTCGACTGGGGTGTCAAGCCTCATCACGCGCCCTTACTCCCGCTCGATAGAGCCCTTGCGATCCTCGCCCATTGTCACCCTCACGGTCGTCGCCCATTGTCAATACAGCTGTTCTCGCCCTCCAATCGGCCTCACCGTCCATCGTAGACCTCGCCCTTTTGGTCTCTCGTGACCTTGCTGTAGTTGAGGTCCAATGGGTTGTGGCCTCGACCTTGTTGCACCCAATCGTGTGCTTCAATGGCCTCATGAACAGGCATTGCCGTTGCAACCGTCCCCCTCTTCCAATGGGTATGTCTTTAACCCTCTGCAAAGTTGCTTCATTTATTCCACCCCTATGAAGCTATGCAAAGCAAGTCCTCTTTATTGCTTGCTGGGAGGTATTATGTTGTTCTTCTTATTTGTTCTCTTCCTATATATACGTGTGACACTTTCTTCTCGGCTCTTAACACCGTGTTGCTCAATTGGACCTTGAGTGGTGCTTGGAATTGATAGTCAGGTATGGTAGCTTGTATGGTTGTTTTGGCTTTCAATCGTCTTTTTTGCTTGGCCTAGAGGCACATTCTAATTGATTTAATTTCTTCTGTGGAAAAATGTGGAAAAATATTTTGCAGTTACTTGCTTCACTCAGTTTCAAGGCTTAGAAAGGTGTGCATTTTAATTAAAGTTGTTATTTCATACTCTTTCTCCATGGATGTCATGTTGTTTTTCTCCATGGCTGTATTGTTGCAATATATGTCGGCGTATAGTTTTTTCCTTCAAATAAACTTGACTGACAGAGGAGACCATGGTGGTGAGGAGATTATTTTTCAGTAGAGGGAAATAGGAAGTTCGGAGGGGAGGGAAATAGGAGTGCATATGCCCATGCTTTTGCTTTATTTATCTTATAATTCCTCCCTAAGTCCTTAGGAAATGGAATATCTGATTCCACTAGGTTAGACTGTGAACATGCAAGATTTACCTGCACAATTGACTCTTGTATAGAAGCCATCTGTTCTGAAAGCTGCTTAGCCCTCTGTCTGTTGATATCAGCCAGCTGCTTTGCCTCACACAATCCAGAAATAACAAATGACCATATTAGACTCACTAGAAATATAACCCTCAACACAAAATAAACAAAAAGATCAAATGCTACCAAACTAACCCAATAAAAAGCAGTAAAATAACGAGCACTAGAGCTATTAGAAAATACATACTAGGTGACACGAAGTAAGACTACCAGAGACGACCTCTATTCACAGTTCCAACATCTTTAGGAGGTACAGCTTAGGGAAACAATTTGATCTTATTACCCCTTGTATACAAATATTATGTTATATGTATTGAGGGTTGTTGCATGGTTCTACATGTATCAACTGCTACATGGTAACATAATTGCTCACATGTGGGAAGCTGCTACATGTATTGAAGCTTCTTGCTTGGTCCATGACCATAGGAGCCCTTTTGTACAAATGTGATCCAGTCACTTTCTGTCGCGACCCGTTCCCGATTCCCTACAGGATCCGAGAATGGCTCGCCTCGACGAGCCCCAAAACTTAGTCATCCAGCGAGAAATAACCGAATACACATTCATTCCATAACCACATAAGTAATGTAATTAAGCAGCAAAATATAAAACTGACAGTAAAGCAAGAGAACAGCAATCACCATAATATTACAGTCTATCACAACAGAACTAGTACAGTATGATCAAAATATAACCGAAATAACATGAACTACAGGAACTCACTACAACAACTAGCAGAAGAAAACTACAGCTAGGCTTGATTGAGCCCAGCGCCCTCAGCAGTCGGTGGCTCTAGCTGCTTGAATCCCTGACTTGTACAAGGTTATAACATCTGGAGTCAGCTAAAGCTGAGTAGAATGATGGCTAAAACATGTAAGGTAATTTAGACAAGTAGTTTAAAATATTATCTTCCGGTTCCAATTATCTTATTACGTGTTGCTGATCTAAGTACTCTAATCGGGTTCCATGACAATGCTCAATCTCCCTGTTCCCTAAGGGAATGATCTTGCTTGTAGTTTTCCCACGATGCAGGATGTACACGTGGCACTCTCCTGGCTGGGAGAGTCTCCCATGGTAGTCCTACACCTAGTCTACTAACCTGAGGTCATGGTCACGACGTAGCGGTGATTACGGCACACGTGATAAGAGCACGGGTAGCTACCCCGCACTGGCACGTGGTAAATCGTTTCTGCTAGCGGGTACGCCCAAACGTACAACACAGAATGGCACAGGGCCTTTCCCTCTCAGAACAGGAGTCTCGCCCCTCGCAGTCCGCGTACCCTCGTCCGACTACCCCGGTTTGCCCGGTGGGACTAACAAGAGTCGATGTAGGGTGGCCAATCCTAACCCGGGCCCCCTGGGGCGACTAACTCCCCTCTACACTAAGTAGCTCTCCTCGGTACCACGTACGCGAGGGCCAATAAGAGTCAACGTAGAGTGGCCAAATCCACCCCGGGTCTCCACTCAAGGGGCAGCAAGCTACCCTCTACTCTAAAAGGGATAGTTGCTCTCTTCGGTACTATGTACATGAAGGCCAGCTTATCTTCTGTAACGACCCGGTTCCCGAGTCCCTACGAGACACGAGAACCGGACCGACTCGACTAATCCCAAGACCTAGTCGTCCAACGAGGAAGTAACCAAAAGACAGTAAAATAAACCACATTCAGCATGAATATAACTAACAGTAAGAAAGTACAGCAGTAAGGAAAGAAACTACTACAGTAGGTACCACCACAACAGTAAAACAGCATTTATCATATAACAAGAACTGCAGGTAAAGAAGGTACAGCGGAAACAAAAACTACTCACTAGAACAGAAACAAAAGGGGTACAAAAAGGCTGTGGTAACTCTACTGGACCCTACTCGGCCCAGCGTCCTCTGCAGCCGCCGACCCTGGCTGCTCAACACCTGGTCCTGAAAAAGGTAACGAGTGTAACACGTCAGCAAAACGCTGAGTAGAGTGGCAAACTAACTAAAGGCAACAGTAGAGTGTACAGTAGCTGTTATGTTCTATTACTTCCTTTATTCACATCTTTCAATTTTTCTCACTATTTCATTTATTTCTCAGATCCTTTACTTGATCTCGAATGTCCTCGTGGGAACGATCTTGATTGCAGTCTTTTCCAAAAGTAGAAGTAGCACGTGGTGCTCTCCTGGCCGGGAGAGTCCCCCGTGGTGATCCTACCCTCAGTCAACCACCCCAAGGTCACTGACAGACGTAACGGTGACTACGGCACGCGCGATAAACGCACAGGTAGCTAGCCCGCACTGGCACACGGTCAGTCATTTCCGTTAACGGGTGCACCCAAAGCACAGCACGGAACCAGGGCAGAGCCCTCTCAGTAACAGGGGTCCAACCCCTCCACAGTAACCAAACCGGGGCCTTGCCCCTCCACAATCCGCGCACCCTCGCCTGACTACCCTGGTTTGCCCTAATGGGCCTAACAAGTCGGTGAAGGAGGCTAGCAGAACCCCGGGGCCCGTGGGGTAGCTAGTACTCTCCTAACACTAGTAGCTCTCCTCGGTACCACGTACACGAGGGCCAACAAGTCGGTACAGAGCGGCCAATCCTAACCCCGGGTCCCTGGGGCGGCTGGCCCCACTCTGCACTAAACAGGTATAGGTACTTCCCTTGGTACTGCGTACCCAAGAGACAGTACAAACTACATCTCAGTTCCATTCCTTTTTCTTTCCAGGAGTTCCACTCCTAATTCCCCGTAGGGTTCCAGCTCTTTATCTCAGAACATCATATGTTTCACTTTCCAGATTCACGTTCTCAAAATCCATGATCTCAAACATGTTTCTTTATTCATAACAGGCAGCTGTTAATTAAATTTACAAGCAGCTTTATATATTCCTTTCCATTTTCCCAAGACTGCAGTAATATACATTCCACTAGTTTTTCCACCCTAGGATTCATGCCATATCCTAGGATCTATCATACAATCTAGTTTTCCGGCCCTAGGATTCATGCAACACCTAGGAGCTATCATTCCATATATTTCTCATTCCTAGGATTCATGCAATGCCCTAGGTTCTAGTTACGGTTCCATACTTTAACAGATTTTATTAATACTTAAAGCCACTCTACCAGGTACAACGGGAGTAATGGGGGCGTGATCGGGAATCCCGCGTGCCTCCGCGACTCTCAAGACTGCAACCGAATGAGGTCCTATCACAAGGATCAAACACAAGGAGTGTCTCAGAACAGTGTATAGCTACTGTAGACGGGTAGAGGAATTAATTCTGAAACGAACGCAACTCGAATCGTGGAAAACGGAGCCCAAACGGGCCCTAAACGGGTCGAGAAAGACGATACTGTGCAAAATCAGACGTCTGGAACTCCTTCCAGACGTCTTAAACGGTGGATCAGAGAATTACCTGTTCAGCTTGGTTCCCCGGACGTCCAGAAGTCTGCGGGGACGTCTATCCTATACCCTAGACATCCGATGGTCCACACGGACGTCTGTAGATCACTCCCGCCGTCTGGTACAACTTCCAGACGTCTGATTCGCAAAGGATGGCGAATCAGCGAACCTGAGCACGGCCAACCCCCCTCCCTCAGTACGGTCAGTCGAGAAGAAAGAAGAAGAAAGCGGAAACTTACCTTTCAGACGTCTGTATGATCTTACAGACGTCGACCTTACCGTCTGGCTATCAACCCAGACGTCTGATTCTGGAAATTTTTCCAGAATCAGAACCCTGCTCGGCCTCCGCTCGCGACGCCGCCCGCGTCGCACCTCGCGCGTCTGCCTCGCCCTCACGGCAGAGCCCCGCCCTCGCACGCCGCACCTCCTCCGCGCTCACTGCGGCTGCCGCTGCCGCCCTCGCGCTCAGGAAGGAGAAGAAGGAGGAGACGGTGGAGACGGGAGGGGAGGCGCGCCCTTTTAAGGCCGCGCGAGGAGGAGAGAGAAGGTGGTCGCAGCGCGCCTGCAGCCGCAGAGAGAGAGAGGAATCGCAGGTCTGCGCGCACAGGCGCGCAGACGAATCTCCCGTGCGAACATAACTGTTTTCCAGACGTCTGTAAACGATCCCGGACGTCTGGTCAGACGTCTGGATGTGATCCAAGACGTCTGGTCCGACGTCTGGGCCACCTCCCAGACGTCTTAAAAGGCGTCTGGGGCACGCGTTCGTTACATCTTCCTAAACCAAGTCTGAACAGTCGCCCGTGGCGACGTGTTCCAGAACCATTCGCTTCTCCATACTACAGTATTCTTGTCTCGTTCTACATTCCCCATAGGGTTCGTACGTGAACTTTTCCTATTTCATATCTTGTTTGTTACATACAGAACAAGCAACTCAATTTCCATATTTATCACAGTATGAGTTTGTTTTTCTATTTATAACGTGGTTCCTTTTAGGTAGTACAGGTAGCTCATGATTTTTTCAATCATTCATCTCTCTACACATGCATTTCCTCTAGCCCTAGTGTTCATATCACAACCTAGGGTTCAATCGAATAGATGTATTCGAAAGTATACGTTTACTTCTTCTTAGGGTTTATCTCACATCCTAGGTTCAACTAATTTTATGCATGCACTTTATTAATTTCGAAATTAGGGTAAGAACCACTCTACTAGGGTAACCAGGTGGAATGGGGGCTCGTACAGTAGCTCCTGACGTCTCCACAGGTCTCGTATACTCGACGGACTGGAGACCGATGACATGGATTGACAAATCAAACGAACTCAAAATAGCAAGGACAATGTATCATTACGTAGAGAAACTAGAACAGAAACCAATGACATTTCGTTTGCGGAAACCAACACCGTTTAGGCCCTGAACAGGCCTAAAAACACCAATCCTAACTAAAATCAGATGTCTGGGAAAGGTCGCAGACGTCTTAAACGAACTCCCAAGCATACCTTGCTCAGGGTGCCTTCCTCGGACATCTGGGACTCAGTGCAGACGTCTGAGGGTGCCTTCAGACGTCTGGAGATTCTCCCGGACATCTGAAACCGCCTCAGTCCTTGCACCGACGTGCCTCTCAACCTTTGACACACACGCGTGCACGGTTGGAAATTTGGCAGAAAGATAATTGAAGAAAAATACTCTACCAGACGTTTGAGGTTACCTTCAGACGTCCTACTAGACGTCTGGAGGTCACTCCAGACGTCTGATTCTGCAGAAAAAATGATTTCACAGAACCATTTCTGAATCCTTTCTCGCCGCGGAAGTTTGCAATAGCAACATCGCCTTGGCTCCTTTGCTCTCAGGCCTTTGCTCTCCCCTCAGGTCCTCCTACTCTCCTCGCTCGCCCTCTCCCACTTCCTCTCGATTGCCGGTGTGAGAACAGAAGGAGGGGAGTATATATGGAGAGTGGAGGTGAGGGGGACGGCATGGAGGACAGGATGGTGGAGAGTGAGGGCACCGCAGGAGATGGTGCAGCGTATGGTGAGGGAGGAGGTGGTGTATGTGGGGAGGGGAGAGGTGTTGGAGAAATTGCGGGGATTCCCCTACAATTTTCCTCTCTCTCACGAACCCCTAAAACAAAAGCTAAGGGGTTTAAAACTGCAGGAAAACCCCTACAGATTTCGGAAATGGCAAACGACCCCGGGAAAGGGTCGTTTCACTTTCGACAGGAACTTGCTTTCATGATCTGAGAAAAGCAAAACACCCACTTCAACATCTTCCATTGAGGATGATGCTATATGGGGATGGGGAATACATGACAAGGTGGTTCTTCTAGCAGTTGACCAGCCAACTAGTGTTGTGGTTTCACCGTAATCAACTTTTGTAAGTAGTGTAGCAATGAAGCCATCACTCAAAATCTCAATTTGGACTAGATGGCCAACTATTGCCTTACCGTCCAATCTGCTTATGAGAGAAATGAGAGGAACACACTCTCCCACGTAACTTGCGTGAACCTTCAATATCAACATCCACCAGCCTCAACTCAAGTGTGTCACTGAACGAACCAGAATAGAAATACCCTAACTGCTGTGGTGGCCATTCCCACTATCTTCGAGCTGCATGAAGCTGTTTCTCAGCATCCCAACCAGAAAGAGACATCTCACAGGAATCTCTGCTAGAATCATCCATACTATTTTCTTTGTTGTCCATAGAATTTCCATAAAACATTGGTTTTTAACCAACATCACTAGTAAAATAAATTGCAGTCTCTGGTCCTTTCTCAATCAGATCACTATCACCAGAATCATTAGTTTGGTTGTCAAACCCAGTCTCAGCAGTGTTTCCTCCACGGCTACAATTGTAGATGCACCTTTTGCCTTCATGTGAAACCACACCATTGACACCAATAGACTTCACTGCCCTTCTGGATATTCTATGAATATTACATTTCCATTTTAGGTTCCATCTAGAAACCCCTGCCTCAGCTGAACTACCAGTAATTAGAAATTCCACACACATATCTTACTCAAAATGTAAAAGGTGATTCTAAGGAACAAGCAAAAAAGAAATCCGATTCTAAAAAAATCAAGTTTTACAGTGATTTTCTTGATAAGATATTAATGTGACTTTCTTTGCAAAAAATCACCAAAAACTTATTTTAACTGTAGCAAATTCATTTTTCATTTTAATCTAAAGTCAATTTCTAATGTTACCATAATTTCTAGAAAATATAAAAGAAAATGAAAAGCATGCAGACATGTACATAGAAATAAATAGTGATAACCATGAATCTCCACAGGAGAGTGCAAAACCCATGGCAAGCAACTGGTGAACTTGAATCTTTGAAAAAGAATAAATGTCAAGAAAAGGTGCCCATGACAAAATGAAATTTAATTCAAAACAAAACCAAAACACAGATCAACCCAATCAAAAAAAGGATAACTATTTAAAGGTCAATTTATAACAAGTTAAAAACAAAAGAGACAACAAACAAAAAAATGAGTATTACAACAAAACTTTGGAACAAGAAAATTCGGATGAAGATAATAGAAACCGTGGACGTACACGTACTAATAATTCGGGTGATGTTGAGCCAGACAACACACCAAACGAAACCTACTCGTGCATCATTACCCAAGAACAAGTGCAAAGAGGTACACAAGTCAGGGATGCCTTTTCCAATGTGATGTGGGAGCGCTTTCAATAGAGGGGTTATTAGTTGTGGTCTGACATGTAGTTATCATATTTATACTATTTAGATCATTTTTATATTGGCATTTCGATTTGCTAGTTTGTGTTGTTTGTCTATTGTTAAGCTATTTCTTTTATATTTTTTATTATGTTTTGTCGTAGTTGTTGAAGATTTGCTTGGGAAAGCTCAACCTAATTTTTATCTATGTTACTTTCCTTTAATATGCAGGTGGAAACATATTTATCATACTAGTGGGTAATGATAAAATTCATTAATGTTCTATCTTGTAAGTGTAAATTTTGAATATAGAAAGTGATGTGCCTATGGGTAGATTTTGGTTTGAATGGCTATTTAAGTGTCAAGATTTTTTCTTACATTAGAGATAAGCAACCCCAAAGGCTACCATTGTTGGTGGATCATTTAATTGCACGTCTGATGTACGATATACGAAGTGATTTGCCCATGGTTAACTTTTAGTTTGGATGGCTATCTAGGTGAGAGAAGAATTATTTTGACATTGTAATTAGCAACCCCAAAGGTTATTTATATTGGTGAATCCTTTCATTATATATGGGAATTACGATTTAACATTTACATTCAATGATAGATATTGTCAAGAAATTTGAACCCATTGCATATATATATACATATATATACATATACACACACACACACATATATATATACATACATACATGTTACGACCCAATTCCCGAATCCCTACAGGACACGAGAATCGGATAGACTCGACTGATTCCAAGACCCAGTCGTCCAACGAGAAAGTAACCAAAAAGTAGTAAAATAAACCACATTCACCATGCAAGCAGCTAAAAGTAACAAAAGTGCAGCAGTAAAGAAGTAAATTACTACAGTACACACCACCACAACAGTAGAGAATTTAAACAGGTACAGGAATATAAAGTTACAATAAAAGAGTACAGAGGTGTAACAAGATACACACTACAACAGAACGGTACAACAAAGTACAACTACTAGGCTCTACTGAGCCCAGCACCCTCTGCAGCTATAGGCTCTGGCTGCTCAACACCTGGACCTGAAAAAGGTTGTAAGTACAACACGTCAGCGAAATGCTGAGTAGAGTAGCAACCAGCTAACTAAGAGAAACAGTAAAGGTGGACAGGTAGCTGTTGTTTTTAATTTCTTTGTTTATTCAACTAATTATTCTTTCTTTCATCACTTGGTTTATTTATCAGGTCTTTTGCTTGATCTCGAACGTTCCTCGTGGGAACGATCTTTATTGCATTCTTTTCCAAAAGTAGAAGTAGCACGTGGTGCTCTCCTGGCCGGGAGAGTCCCCCGTTGTGGTCTTACCCTCAGTCAACCACTCCAAGGTCGCTGGCAGACGTAACGGTGACTACGGCACGCGCGATAACGTATGGGTAGCTACCCCGCACTGGCACGCGGTCAGTCGCTTCCGTTAACGGGTGCGCCCAAAGCACAGCACGGAACCAGTATAGGGCATAGCCCTCTCAGTAACAAGGGTCTAGCCCCTCCACAGTAACCAAATAGGGGCCCCTCCACAGTCCGCGCACCTTCATCTGACTACCCTGGTTTGCCCAGTGGGCCTAACAACTTAGTGTAGGACAGTGGTGTGAGTCCGTGTTCTGTCTTTATTGTTATTTATAGTCGTTGTGGTATATGACAAAACATTTACCAGTTTAATACAATTTTTTTTTACTCGGAATGACAAATTTCTCGAGGTCGAACTCAGGGAGCAACTATAATTCTAGAAACATAAATTCACAATATAAGGTTTTACAAAAATTAAGAGATAGAGAGAGAGAGGGAGCAAAAGTTCTCTTTTTTGGCTTCTTCTTCTTCCCTCTTCCTTTTCTCTTTTCTTCTTCTCTTTCAGCTAATTCTTTTCTTCTTCAATCTGCCTTCTTCTCTTTTCTTTTCTTTGCTGCGGCTGTGGTGACCCTTTCTCTTTCTCCTTTCTTCCTCTCTGATTTTCTTCTTCTTCTTTTTCTTCTGCCCTGGCTGTTCCTCTTCTTTCTTTCTTCTTCTTTCTGCTCTGGCCGCTGACCTTCCGACGTCTGACTCGGTGCTCAGACGGCTTAACTGTGCGTTTGCTACAGTGAGGCTCCTTTTCTTCTCCTTCAGCTCCTCTCCTTCCTTTCTTCTTCAACAGCTGCTCAGTGCGGCTAAGTCTTCAGCCGCTCCTCCTCTTCTCTTCTTCTTCCTTCGCCTGCTTCTTCCTTCTTCCTTGCATGCACAGACAACTATCAGTGCAAAACCTACCCCTACCCCTTCCCCGCGTCTCTCTTTCTCTCTGAATCTCTCTTTAGGAAAGCTCTCCCAGAGCCGGGTAATCGGGTTTGGGTTGCGCGCTCGGGACCAGGCCCATCGGCGTGCGGTGGTGGGTGAGGAGTGCTTGGTCAGGTAGTCGAATTCAGCCCAGACCCGTGGGTGCGAGCGCGTGGTGCGCGGCATGTGGGTGAGGGACCTAACCCCTGTGTATCGAAGGTGAACAGCTTAATTCACTTTTTCAATTTAAGTGTGGGCACGAGGCCACACACTTACGAGGTGGGACTAAAGTCCCACCTCCAGTCTGCGTGCCCGTAGGCTAGAGGACGCTGCCAATTGGGGTAGCAGCGAAGGCTCGCAACCCCAATCGCAAACCTGGGCGTGCTCACGGAATCAACCCGCGTTGCCTAGAGCTAACGCCTGGGCTGGAGGAGTCCTGGAGCTGCTTGCGAAGGAGCTTCAGCAGCTTGTTAATGGCGGCGAGGAGGCAGAGACCTGAAATCACAAGGATAGCCTCTCGTCCACATCAGACAATACAGTGAGCCTCGCCGGAGTGTGGCGAAGGTAGTGCGAGGGTCGGCGAGGCGCGAGTTTGCCTGTGGAGGTGTGCCTAGGGCAGAATGTGCGTGCGGAAATGGGTGTGTTCAGGGGGGTGATCGGGCGGTGAATGGAGTGGGGGAAACGTTTGAGTGGAGTGAGGGGGAGCTTCTGGGCTTGTCGGCGAGGGGTGAGGTGGTCTGTGGAGGTGGCGCGACCTCGCCGGAGATGGCGACCGGAGTGGCGGTCGGTGAGTCAAAATGGTAAATTAAGAAGGGGAAAATATATGGGAGAGAGAGGGGAAGATTCCTACCTACTTATTCGACGAAGGGGGAGAGGAAGGCGTCCGGCTCGTGCCTGCCGAAGCTGGGGACGAAGATGCCCAGGAGGGGGTTATCGGCGACAAGGAGGAGATCTGAGGACTCCAGCTGGTGCGGCCTGGCGTGGGACGACGGAGTAGAGTAGGCTCTGCTGCAGGTATGGCAACAAAGCGACGAGGAGGGAGGATTGCCGGAAGCTCTGGTTGCCTGACCGGAGAGGGGAGAGACGAAATCTAGGGTTTCTCTCGGCCAAAACTAGCTTGAAGGAGACGGCAGACCCTACCGCTCCTTAAAAAGGCACTGGCGAGGAGAGGGGACCGAGGAGGCGACATGCCGTGCTCGCCGGAGTGTGGCGGAAATGGACACCCATGCCTTTCGTGTGTTCGCACGAGAGGTATGGTTAGTTGCAGAGGTCAGGGGAGGGCCCCTACGATAGAGGACGACGCAGGGAACCCCCCGCTTGTTCCTGAGGACGGCCGCCTTGCCCTGCGCGGCGCCATCCTCCGCGCAAGGTCGCCGGAGGTATGGCACTGCGCAAAAATGGAAGGGAGGACCGTTCTGCAAAGAACGACGAGAAAGTTAGGGGGCCAATTGCAAGGGTTTCAAAAGATAAGGGTCAAAAAATAATTTAGGAGGACCAATTTGTAAAGTCGGTCAAGATGGTCTTTTCTTAGGCCCAAGTTTTTATACCAGCCTAATTTGAACCTAAGGATTTTAATGGTGAAATTTGATTTTAGGTTGGACCATGTTTGACTGGTCAATTTGCGTAAAAATCCAAATTAAGTCATAAATTGGGCATGGTTCTCATTTTAGGTCAAAATAGGTTGCAAAGGCCAAATTGAAGATTCTAAACCCTAGGGAATATTTTTCCATGAATTTTAGAGGGTTTAGTTGATTTTTATCCTGCCTCGAACCTCGTGAATTAAAGTGAGTTTATTTTAGGGTTACAGAATGTCATTTAATTCCTAGAAGTTACTATAACCCTTTTCAGATCATCCCACTTCCCTCCTTATTAAGCTCGCTTGACCTGTGTTTGGACCCTTAATTACCTTGTTTGCACACTGCATTGGTGAAATTGTAGTTTTACCCCTTATGATTTGTCTTATTCTTTAACTGAGAATTCTCTGAGTTAAGCCTCTCTTTAGGTTTTGTAAGAGCTTTTTCACACTTATTTGGATTAAATTGTGCTAATTAGGGTTCATTATGAAGTTCTCATCAGACGGCTAGCTGAACCCCGGGCCCGTGGGGTGGCTAGCTCTCTCCCTACACTAGCAGCTCTCCCCGTCACTGTGTTCGCGAGGGCCAGAAAGTCGGTGCAAAGTGGCCAAACTCACCCCGGTCTCTACCCGAGGGCGGAAAGCTCCCCTCTACACTAAGAGGTAATATGTGCTCCCCTTGGTACCACGTACCCAAGAGACAACACACTTTCCCATTCACTTTTCAAGTTCCATTCTATTTATTTTCAGGAGCTCTACTCCTAATTCCCTGTAGGGTTCATACTCATGTTTCTCAGGCCAAGCCATACTAGGTTTCATCATTTTAGGTTTATTCGCATATAGTATGTGTTTCCAACATTCAATCATTTTTTTCTAATTTATATACAAGCAACTCGTATTTAATTTCAAACCACAGGAATTACATGTAGCAGTTACTAACAACATTACTCTACATTTCACAGGCAGCTGTTATCTAATTATAGGCAATTATTATTATTCTATCTACTCATCCAAGACTGCAATTCAGGCATTCAATACAATAGTTCCAGTGTTTCTAGTCCTAGGATTCATAACATACCCTAGGATCTATCATTCAATCTAGTATTTCTGGTCCTAGGATTCATGCCATACACTACGATCTATCATTTATTCCAGATAAGCATTTATGTTTGTAATTAACTAAGGGAAGCCACTCTACCTGCAAAATTGGAAGAAATGGGGGCGTGATCGGCAGGTCCACGTGCCTCCGCAACCCCCAAATCTGCAACAGAATGAGGTCCTAACACAAGGATCAACCACAAGAAATCACTCAGAACATGATAAAAAGCATTCCAACAAGTAGGGGAACTTATACGAAGAAGAACGGAATCTTAAACGTAGAAATCGGACCTCAAACGGACCCTAAACGGGTCAAAAATAACAACTCCGACTCAAATTAGACATCTGGAACATCTTCCAGACGTCTTAAAAAGGGGTCCAAATCCATACCTCACTCTACACTGCTCCTCAGATGTCCAAGGATCCTGCTGAACTGTCTGGACCTAATTCCAGACGTCCGACCACCTCTCCGGACATTTGGAGATGCTCTCTACCGTCTGGTGACTCGTCCAGACGTCTGAACCGCGTGGGAGGGCATGTCCGTGCCTTCCCGAAGCGAATCCTGCACGCGCACGCAAAATCTCTTAACACGGAATGCAACAGAGCCTTAGCGGAACGACTTGCATGGCCGTATCCGCAAAGGGAAGTAGAGGGTGCAGTACGTACCTCTCAGTCGTCTGGAACTTCCTCCAGACGTCATCCGCGTTGTCTGGATGTAGGTCCAGACGTCTGATTCCCTGTAGGGTTCACCAGGAGTTCTACTCCTAATTCCCCGTAGGGTTCATGCTCTTTTAACTCGGCCAATTTAGGTTTCACCATTCCAGCTTCATATTCTCAACCGTAATTATCCATTCATAACAGGCAGCTGTTAACCAATTTACAGGCAGTTATCGTTTCCTTTCTACTTTTCCAAGACTGCAATGTTTATATATTCAACTAGTTTTCCAGTCCTAGGATTCATGCCATGCCCTAGGATCTATCATTTAATCTAGTTTTCCAGTCCTAAGATTCATGCAATACCCTAGGATCTATCATTCAATCTAATTTTTCAGCCCTAGGGTTCATGCAATGCCCTAGACTCTATTAATTATTTCACAATTTATAAATAATTGAAAAAGCCACTCTACCCGCAAAATCGGGAGTATTAGGGGCGTGGTCGGCAATCCCGCGCGCCTCCGCAACCCCCAAAGTCGCAACGGAACGGGGTCCTAATACAAGGATCAAAGATAAGGAGCTACTTAGAACAGTATACAATTATTGTAAACAGGTAGAGGAAATAAATCTGGAAAGAACGAAACTTGAAACGTGGAAAACGGACTCTGAACGGACCCTAAAAGGGTCAAAAACGACGAGTCTGTCCAAAATCAAACGTCTGGAACTTCTTCCAGACGTCTTAAAAGGTCGATCATGCCATACCTTGGTTTGCACAGTCCTTCAGATGTCCAGAAGCCCGCTGGATCATCTGGACTTAGTTTCCAGACGTCCGATTGTCACCCCGGATGTCTGGAGGTCCTCTCCGTCGTCTGGTACTGTGCCTAGATGTCTGATCAGTGTGGGATGGCGAGCCCAACCGCCCTCCCGAACGATTCCTGCACACACACGCCCGCTCTCATCATGAAAAGGTGCAGAAGAACGCGGCGGACGGCTGCATGGCCGTACATGCGTAAAAAGAAGGTAAGAAATATTGTACCTGTCAGACGTCTGGACCTTGCTCTAGAGGTCTTCTGCGTCGTCTGGACGTAAGTCCAGACGTCTGATTCTGGAAAATTTTCCCAGAATCAGGACCCTTCTCGCTCTCCGCCCGCAGCGCACGGACATGCCGCGCCGCGTCCGCCTGCTGCCTGAGCTGCAGCAGCTCCTCCGCGACACCCCACGCTCGTTGCTCTCCCGCCGACCGACTCTAGCTGCCCCGGCAAGCTCGTACCCTAGTGGTGGAGCTTCTACTTCCTCTCGCAACAACCCCTCCTTCCCGCACGCTCGCAGCAGCCGCTGCTGCCGCTCTCGCTCGCTCGTGCTCTCGCTGGCAGGGAGAAGGAGAAGAAGGCGGTGGAGTGAGGGTGAGGGAGAGGGGAAACGTATTTGTAGGTAGCGCGGGGAGAGAGAGGAAGGTTGCGTCGTTTGCAGGTAGGGAGAGAAAAAGAAGAACGAAGGCGGTGGGTTCAGTCTGCGCGCGCACGCGTGCAGACGTGAATCGGTACGCCGAAAAAATTTAATACCAGACGTCTAGGAAAGCTTCCAGACATCTGGGCCAGTTCCCAGACGTCTTAAATGACTCTTGATGCCCAGGTCGTGACACACACACACACACACACACACACACACACACACATATATATATATATATATATATGGTACCATTAACTTTTCTTCCTTCTTAATTAGCAATGACTCGTAACTCCGGGAATTGGAGCGTACATCATGATCAAACTCTGGTTTACATTCTATATGAGCTAAAGAGTCAAGGTCAATACATGCGTGGGGCATTTACTAGTGCTGCGTGGCGTCAACACCTTGCAGAACTCAATCGACAACTGCAAACTAAGTACTCCAAAGTTGATGTAGTGCACAGGTGGATGTTTCTTAAGGAAACTTATTGCTCAATCCACACAATGATCGATGATGTAGACTGGTACTGGGAGGATAACACTGACACGCTAGTTCCTGCAAATCCTCTGATGTGGAATAAGGTAAGGAAAATGTTATTTCATAACCATTGCAAAAGGAAAACTTGTAAATGATCTATGTTCAACTAATTACAGGTTGATCCACGATTAAGGTGGCTCCGCAACTATCAATTCCCAATGAAGGGGATCTAGATTTCATTCTGCAAACAGTCGTGATCCCTTTACGTAGTATTATCTATTTAGGTAGACTTCGATTGTAAAACTAAACTATTTATTATCTATTTAGCTAGAGATCGATTGTATAACTGAACCATTTATTATCTATTTAGCTAGATTTGGTTGCATGCCTTGCAAGAAATTATGTGATAAGTTGTGTTTGTAATTAAGATGATAATTCCTTTATGAGTAGTCAAATGATCATCTTGTGATGAGGTTAGTAAGAAAAGTTCATTGTTACAAGTATGATCATCCACTTCATACCATTTACCTTTTACGCAAATGGAAGCCACCATTGACTTGGGTTTTTATTTAATGTAGGTCAATATGTCTACATCACAATCTTCTCAATTCACTTGGAGGCAATCTTCTCAATCCGATGGGGTTCAAGTATATAGGTTCTGCAATTGCAGCTTGAAAGCACAAGTACATACATCATGGACGCGAGACAACCCCGGACGTCGATTCCTTGAATGTTGCAGGTTTCCTAAAGGTGGATGCAACTACTTTGAATGGTTCGATCCCCCAACATGCCGTTATAAGGACATTATACTAAACTTTATGGACGAGAATGTGGACTTCAGGAGAAAATTGAAAAACATCGGTGATAGAAGGAATAAGATTGTCCTGTACTTTATAATTGTAATTGTTATTTTCTTAATATTTATGTTTACGATGTATTGAACGATCGTACACTACTATGTACTTGTTCTTGGGGCATCTAGGTGTTACTGTGAATAAAGGTTATTTTTTGTATGTCCATTTATATCATTTCTATCTATTGCATTCAGTGTTGCTGAAAATGAATGTGGTAATTAATGTTATGAGAGCATGATAGGATTCTATTTTCAAGATTATATTTCTTGATGATCCTATTTCAGAGAATCTTCAACATACAAATGGTACAGAGTTTGACCCAGATACTAAGAATCCTCGTGTTATTTTCATGCTTGAGGGTTCGAAAACACATTTGAGAGGAGCTATGTGCCTTGGATCTAGAAGAATGATTTTCCAGGTCATCTGTCTGCATATCTGCAAAACTGTATGGTGGTGTGGGTTATGTGGATGAGTGACAACATCACCAATATGAGGTGAACCCTGATATGATCGTCAAACTTGAAAGAGCAGGTCTCTCACTTGTTGGTAAATATGAAACTGGACAAAGAATGGAGATGATTGAATTTCCTAGTCATTATTTCTTCAATGGAGTTCAGTTTCATCTTGAATTAAAATCAGGGCATGGAAACCTTCAGCACTCTTCCTTAGGATCATAGCAGCTTCATGTGGGCAACTGGATGATCAATTGCATACTCCAGCTCATGTTATACGTAGGGTTGTGACTGGAACTAACCTGCCCAACGGAGTAACAGCAAAGCCTTACCAAAATGGCCATGCTGCCAAGCAGGTCAAGCCCTTGGTAAATGGTGCCATCTACCCCAACAGGAATGGTATTCATATTTGATGGGCTTTGTAGCTGCAAACCTTGCATGACAATCCATGTTTTACAACTATTTTATGAGTCAGTATTTTGCCAGTTTTGTCCTTTGGTTTGGCCTCTGTACAGTCTATCGAGTAGGAAGAAAAAGCTCGAGGGGTTGATATGGTAATGGAGTTGATTCTCAGGCTTTCAACATGAAACATCATGCTTTAGCATGTGGGTGAAGGTGAACCAGGTAAAGCTTTCACCATTTTCGTTCTCACCCATTTTATTAGAGTGTAGCTCTTCTGGGTTTGCTCAAGGTAACTTGGTGGCCTATACCTGTACATCATGAATTATGCTATGCCATTATATAGGTTAAGAAATGAACATGAGTTTGCCATTCCATGCTTATTGCTTTCAAGACAATGTATTTGGTTTGTTTTATTTTCTTTGAGAAGGTGAGGAAATATATGTTTGACCTTTTCAACAAAAAAAAGAAAGATAAGTAGAAACTGTATGATGGTGTGGTTTATTTGCATATCCAAGTCCATTAGATTATCCAATATTTGGGCCAGATCAACACTTTAGTTTATTTCATTATTGCTTCTCTACGATGGATTGAAGCTCACCAAGCAGATCAGAGAGGAGATCTGCACGTTCTCCTATTGCTGAACTTGGCAAGTTCTCTTTGATTAGATCGTGTGCGGATTTGATCAAACATCTGTGAGCTAGGGAAGCTTGCTTTTGTTTGTTCTAAATTATTATGAAATGAAACTTGTAGAATTTACCCAAAGTTAATTGGGAACCCTTTTCACAATAAAACTACGTGTGTTCTCTTTTGATCTACAAAGGTAGAATGAAGTTATCTGTGCTTTTTCCGATGGGGATATTTTATCAAAATAATGTTAAAAGTTAACATTTGCTGCAAAATGGGCTTTGTCTTAGCCTCAATCCTCTTAATTAACTATGAAAGATGACCATTTATAATTATAACTATCATAACCACCTTCATATTTAAATATATTATCTTAGTAAACTTAACTAACATTTAAATTTCTAACACCACTATCAAGAACATTATAAGAGTTAACACTCCAACTGAACACAAATTCAGGTAAACACAAACTGATGTTAACACCACTCTACAAGTAAACACAATTAAAGATTAACACCAGTTTCACATTTCTTAACACCACTTACTTAACCCTTCAAGTAAACTACTCCTTAAGATTTGAAGAGAGAAGAAAAAGAATTTTTACGTAGATGTCATTGAAAATAACCATAATTAATTCCTTATCATTCACTTTTGTGATTACCACTTCATTAATTAGCTCCATTTAACTTGATAGTGGTAGGCTTAAACGTAAGAATAAATTATATTTTTTATCCAAAAAAATTATTTTCTTCTCTCTCGTTTATCCTTTCCATCCTCCTTTTCCTCCCCTTCCTATCACTGGTAGCACTGATGAGGTGGGGGTAGAGGTTGGGGCAAGTGCCATGTTTGAGGTGTTTGGAACCGATGCGAGAAGGGTTGGAGGTAGAGAGCTTGGCACCACAGGGGGAGCTATGGAGCTTGACAGTACTGGAGAAGTTGGTGTCTAAGTGGTGATAGACAATGGGCTCAGGGTGGGCCCAATACCACGCTCCCTTCCCCTTCATGGCCTTGCATACTGCAACACCACCAGCCCCTCGCACCTCTTATGCACAACCCTCGCGACAGAGGAGGTGGGAGGTTGGGGTGGACGTAGAGGAAGGAGGAAGAGGAAAAGGATAAAAGAAAGATAAAAAAAAAGAAGCTTTTTGGATAAAAAATATGAAATTTCCTTACTCCTGAATCCAACACTGTTAAATTCAATAGAATCAACTAATTGAGTGGTAACCACTAATTTGAGGTTACCTTTCCGATGACATAGAAAAAAATATTGGAAAGTAAATGACAAAAAAAAAAATTATTACCATTCTAATGGTATTTATCTTAAAATTCAAAAAAAAGAAAAATAACTTCTCTCTCGGGGGGATTGAGACTATATTTTGCGGCAGAATAAAAATTATTATAGGATAAAATATCGTAGATATAAAATGATTTGTGATATTGATGTATTATTACTAAGTATTTGTTTAATATTGAGATATAGATGTGAGTGAATTGATGTGATATTGTAAATATATTTTAATGGATATGTTATACTAGAATTGATATATTTTAATATATATTAATATTGATGTGATCTAATAAAATGATATATAAAGATATTTATTGAAATGATTCATTGGCAAATGAGATTTAAGGTTGTGTTTGGTATTGAGATAAAAATTATTCAAGAATAAAATGATTAGTGATATTGATGTGATATTAGTAAATATTTATTTAATATTTTGATTCAATATATTTTAATAAAAGTTGATATTTATGAAATATAATAAAATGATACATAGAGATAACGTTTCAGACATCTCCCGTAGAAAAAAAAAAGAGAAAAAAATAAAGAAAAATCAGTTGGACAACTTAAGTAAATCCGCTAACTGCCACGACCCACCAAATTCCCCAGTTCCGCCCACCGTTCATACTCTCCGGCGGAATACCGTACCGCAACACACTCCTCCCTCGTTACTCCACCACCACCCCCCTTCTCCCCTCCCCGACTCCGCTCACCGCCATCCCAAACCGCTTCCCCACCGCCGGATGCTGGACGGACGGCGGAGATCCTCCGCCTCAGGTGACCCCATCCCTCTCCCCTGTCCATGTACAGCTACTACGCCACCCTAACCCTAAGGTCCCAATGGCCCCCACACCGCCCCCGCCTCCTTACCCCCGACGACTCCTCGGATGCTGCCACCGCCACCGATCTCACCTCCCTCTTCCTCCGGGGACTCCCGTGGAGTCCCAAGGTGCTCTACAGGTACTACTGCTTGAGGCAGCAGCCGGCTCTGCTTGGGTGGACGTACGGTAGGTCGGCGGTTAGGTGGAGGAGGGCGGAAAAGGGGCGCCTTTGCTTCTGTTGTTGCGATGGGGTTGGCGGTCGGGAGGCCGTGGAGTCGATCGCGTTGCTTTCCGAGGTGGAGAGGGGCGGTTTTGCGGGTAAGGTGGGATCTTGCTGGGAGGGGGAGGGGCTCGGGTGGGAGAGTGGAGTTAGTGCAGGAGAGTGTGGAAAAGTGGGGTCTTTCAGGGAGGAAGGCCGGAAAACGCGGAGGGATGAGTCGAGTTCAGGATGCACGTCGTCGTCTTCGCTGTCGTTATCGGGGGAGTTGTGGGATGGGAGTGGTGGTAGTAGTGGTTGTGGGAAGGAGGAGGCGTTTGGAAGGAGGAGAGGTAGGAGGAGGTTGGGAGAGGAAGCTCTTTCGGGGAAAAGATTGGGCGGGTCTTCGCTTGCGAATTCGCGGAGGAAGGTTGGCGATGCAGTGGAATCGGGAGCTGGTGGGAGAGTGGAGAAGAAGGGTTACGTTGCGGAGGAGGAGTTGGGTTCTTGGAGGGGGCAGGAGAGGATGAGGGAACAGAATAGGAGGCTGAAGGATGAGATACAGAGGATATCGGGAGCATTGGAGACAAAGGAGAGCATCATGGAAGAGAACAGGAGGTTGCGGGGAGAGATAGAGAGAATCTTGAGAGCATCAGAGGTGAAAAGGGGTGTTACGGAAGAGAATAGGAGGTTGCAGGAAGAGATGGAGGGAGTGTCAAGAGCATCAGGGGTGAAAATGGTCATTGTAGAAGAGAACAGGAGGTTGCGAGAAGAGATAGAGGGAATACTTGCAAGAATGTCGGAGGCAAAGGAGAATGTTATAGAAGAGAACAGGAAGTTGCAGGAAGACTTGACGAGAATATCACGAGCATTGGAGGTGAAGGGGAGTGTTACAGAAGAGAACGGGAGTTTGCGGGAAGAGATAGAGAGAATATTGAGAGTGTCGGAGGTGAAAGAGAATGTGGCAGAGGAGAACAGGAGGCTACGGGCAGAGATAGAGAGATTGTCGAGAACGTCTCATGCAAATGAGAACATAGAAGTAGAAAATAGAAGGTTGAGGGAAGAACTTGAGAGGCCGTCTAGGATATCTGAGGTGAAGAATAGCACCAGCGAGGATAACAGGAGATTGGTGGATGAAGTAGATAGGAGATTGAAAGTGTCCACGGTGAAAGAAGATGTCAGAGAAGAAAACAAAAAGTTGTGGGAAGAAATAGAGAAGATATCAAGAACTTTTGAGGTGAATGAAAACATTAGGAAGAAGTTGAGCTATGAGGGGATATCTGAGATGAAGGTAGAAGACCATAAGGAGATGTCTGCCTTGACTTCTACTTTGCTTGAAGAAGTGACAAGGCAGCGCCAGGAAATAAATCAGTTGAGAGATAATTATGAAAGTTTGCTCAGAAGATCGCTGGTTCAGGATTCCCACGTGGTTGGAATGCCTGCACCATCTAATGCTGCATCAAGCTCTAGGTTGGAAGATAGGGAAGTCATATCTACTTCACTAGCAAGCTTGGTTGAAGAATTGAGAAGGCAGAGCATGGTAATAGAACAGTTGAGTAGAAGTTATCGTGAGCTAGCCTCATCAAAGCAAATTGCAAAAAGTAGCAGCGAGAGGGTATCTAGTTCAGAAAAGGTTTTCATTTCTCATCTTCTAGAAAGAGAAAAGGTTTCCAACTCTACTGTTACTACCATTAAAGGAGGGAAAGATATGAAGGAGGATAGTGGCCAACAAGGTCCTGGTTCTTGCAGGGCATCAATCTATGAATTGAGTGCCAGTGAGAAGCCTGAAAATCCACCTCAAGGCAAGTATATTAGTGACTCCAGAGAGCAACTTACAGCCATGGATCAACATCGAGAAGATTTACAAAAGACCGGATCATCTGAACTGCTTGTATATGGCAGTAACTTGAACCCCATCTCAGAAAATGCCCTTTCAGCTCAAGATAGACAAGATGCTGGAAGTGTAGAAATGGCAGAACCACATGAAAGTGACAGTCGATGGGCCTCTAGTTCAGGGACAGTATCTGTTTCGGAACTAGAGGATAAAGTTGAAAGCAAGATTTTTTCAAATATGACATATATTGGCAATAAGAAAGAGAGACACCAGTATGCAGGGCAACTTAGAATAGATAATGAAAAACTCTTCAACTCATCACAGGACAGTACTTGCATGCAAAAGCCATCTACAGGTGTAGCTTCGGCTATGAATGTAACCAATCTGCATGGTAAACAGCAACATGGCTATGTGGATGAAAAGATAGAAGGCTCCTCAAAATATACTCATGTAGCACCTGCTAACAAACCAGCTGCTGGTTCACCTCAGGATCAAGAAGAAAATTCAGTGATCGCATTGGTTCATGAAGCAGACAAAGAAAAGGTTGAATCATTTCTGGAAAAAAGAACTTCTGGAAGTATTACATTAACTACCACTACTTCTGGAGACTCAGACACCAGCTACATTTCAGCAGAGACACATCAACGGCTAGATGAGGAAACTAGGGCAGAACACTTGTATCAAGTAAGGCATGACAGATTAGAGTCTGCTAGTCAATTTTATCGCTCCTCATCACAGCATGTTGGAGAATTTGCGAACAAAGTTGAACAAGAAATGGAAGGCCTGGCAGATTTGGATGCTTCTACGGGATCTTCAGGGATTCATGTTGAAGAAACATCAAACGAAGCTGACCAGAGTTCCACTTCTGTCTCGGAAGAACATAAACAAAAATATATCGAAGAAGCCCCTAGCCAATCTTCAGTTTTATCTGAAATGAAACGACCTTCTGATGAAATACAGGACCCAGCCAGTCCATGTAAAGGTCCTTCCTTGGCAGATATGACTCGGCAAGAATATTCTGAAGTTCCTACAGATCCCATATCTTTACCTCCAACTTCTGGAAATGCCATTGTTAAGAGATCAGGTAGGTCATTATGGAGTTACATTGCAGATATAATTCGTATGGGTTGGCGCCCTCATGCAATGTCTCAGACCTCGACTTTCGGATCTGGTACAAGGAGTTCGTCAAATGAGTCAATGAGCAGTGATGGTTGGTTTTCAGGAGGTGAACGGGATGAGGAGGATGAACAAACCAAGAAAAGGAAACTTCTCCCTCTGAAGGAGTGTGATCCTGGTAAAAGAACCATTGCGAAAGAAAAAACTGCAGGTCAGTCCAGTAGAACTGATTATAAACGAGTTAATATGGAAGCAGAAACATCACTCACCATCGGAACTTCAGCAGGGGTTGACAGCTCAAAAGAATCACTTCCAGTGACCGGGTCAGTTGATAGCTTGGAAGGTGCAAAAGTAGAACATGGTGTTTTATCTGGGCCACAAACTGGATTGTCCTTTATGGGCACTTCCGGAGAGGTTTATGTCTCAACCGATTCATTGCAATTGCTTGGCTCAAATTTAAGAATGGAAGCTGAGACAATGGGAGGCACCTCATCTGCTGTGCAGTCAGTTGATTTAACAAAAGGAGGCACCTCATCTGCTATGCAGTCAGTTGATTTAACAACAGCAGGCACCTTGTCTGCTGTGCAATTAGTTAACTTAGCAGGAGGAGGCATCTCATCTGCTGTGCAAGCTGTTGATTTGGCACTTGCAGGCATCTCCTCTTCCATGCAGGCAGTTGATTTGGCAGCTGGAAGTGCTTCATCTGCCATGCAAACAGTTGATCTGTCATCCCAGGTTGATCTACCCATATCAACTGGTGTGGAGTTAGAAATAGCAAGGATAGACAAGGTTCCGATGCCAAAAAATGGCAATGTAAGTAGGGGAAAGAAACTGCTCAAAGAAGGCTCTCTTGAAATTGTTGAGGGTGAGATGAAGGATGGGGATTTGAGGAGGAGAAAGCTCCAAAGAGCTAAACAAGTCCCAAGAGAGCGGTTTGATGATTGGGAAGAGACAAGTAGTCTTGAAAGTGAACGGAGGAAGCTTGATGAATTTTTCATGAGGGAAGCCCTTTTGGAAGCTAAGAAGGCTGCTGAATTGTGGGAGGTTCCTATCGGGGCTGTCTTGGTTCAAGATGGCAAAATTATTGCCCGTGGGAGCAATATGTCAGTAGCTTTTTCACTAGCATTAACACTATAATAGTAGTTTTATGTAATTCATTCTTACTCTGACTGTTTTGATATTAGGGTGGAGGAGCTAAGAGATTCAACTGCTCATGCTGAAATGATTTGCATCCGAGAAGCTTCAAACTATCTGAAATCATGGCGCCTTTCGGTATCATTCTTTCCTCTAACTCCAATGCATGTTTTGAGAGGCTATCAGCTTCTTGATCATACTTGTCAAAAGAAAATCACCTTCTTGATCATGACTTCCCTTCAGATGTTTGTATAGTATTTTCTCAATTGGATGAAATTGTTTAATGAGTGGGTAGAATGATAACTATGCTTCATAGTATTTTGCTTTAAGATCAATTTTTTGAAGTAATCTGTTGCAATGAGAAAGGGACCTTGATGTTCCTTGAATACTTGGTTGTAAAAGGAATTAACTGAGTTTTGTTAGAAGAAAAATGGCATTCATTCACTATAGAGACCCTAGACCTCCTTATATAGGAGAAGCTAGGGAGCTATTATAGGCAAGTTCTTAGGAAAGCAAGAAAATAAAAGAACTACCAAACATAAGAGAAAAGAACTGGTTGTGGCATCTCTTATAAAGAGAAAAGACACCTTCCTTGGTGAGATGAGACGAGCAAGAGAGGGAGGGAAAGTGAGGGGGAGAGAGGAGGGGCGCGTGAGGAGATAGGAGGGGAGAGGGGCTGAGACCTTCTCACGGGCAGGGTAAGCGTGCTGGAGACCTCGGGGAGTGGACATTGGTCGAGAGGAGGAGGGTGGTCAGTGCTTCAAGTGCCTATAGTCTGGCCACTGGGCGAGGGTTTGTAGAGAGCCTATTTGCTGTTGGGGTTGCCGAGGTGTTGGGCACCGGCGTGCGAATTGTGCGGTGCCTCAGCGACGGAGCGAGGTGCTAGGAGTGGCAGTAGGGCACTCCCCGCCGCCCCCTCTGGTGGTGGTGCCTTTGGCGGAGGTGCCTTGGTCGACGAATGCTGCGGCTCTCCGGAGCTTGGTGGGTGGTGGTCTGGTGGGAGAAGTGGTGTTGGGGCAACTGCGAGTCTCTGAGGTGATGAAGGCGTTGGGGGATGGATCGGCGGAGGCAGGGTTGAGGGTTGTCTTGTTGGAGGCTGGGAGAGTTGTGGTAGGCCTTCCCCCCGCGAGGGTGGAAGAGCTCTCCTCCATGACCTCTCGTTTGGGGTTCGGCGAAGTGGCATGGAGGACCTCCATTTATGATGGGGCTCGGAGGGAGCGCCCACCGGAGCACCTGCCGGAGGAGCTTCTGCTCGATGGGACCCCTGGT
The DNA here is from genome assembly GCA_037157565.1 of Thalassia testudinum. Taxonomy (NCBI): domain Eukaryota; kingdom Viridiplantae; phylum Streptophyta; class Magnoliopsida; order Alismatales; family Hydrocharitaceae; genus Thalassia; species Thalassia testudinum. The sequence goes on from JAZHRO010000030.1 coordinate 46,359,234, forward strand.
GGTTGCATACGGTGAAGGTGGTCGAGGCGGTGATATCTCCGTTCGCACGCCTTCATTGATGCAAGGGGACTGATCTCCTGGTTGGGCAGATCGAGGCGGTGGTGGAGCTGAAGGTGGGTGCACCGGTGATGGCGAAGGTGTTACTTTGCCATGGCGCTCTGTCGTGGGTGATCTCTTGCACCCGCAAGAGGACTAAGGGGAGGAGAGCTTCGTACGTGGAGGCTATCGAAAAGGAGACAGAGTCCGGCGACGTGGTGGCAGCCTGAGCTAGGGTTTCACCCATAGATCGGGAGCCCAAGTGATCGGTTGCTGACGTGGATTTGACTTTGTTGGATGCGGAGCCATTGATGGTGCCGTTTACGGCTGCCTCGGAGGGGCCACCGCGATCGGAAGGCGAAGAGGCGAGATCGGCGGCTTGATTGGAGAGATTGGCGGCGACATTTACGCAGGATGTTTCGGGGACACAGCTGGAGACGCCTCGAGTGCTCTTAAGGGAGAGGCGGGTGGAGCTTGGTAGCCGGGTATTTAGACCCGGGTGTGGTGAAGGGCGCCCAATTATGACAGCGCCCTTCGGTGGAGAGGTCCGGATCCGGGTCTAAAGAGGGTGTGTCTCTCAGGAGACATAGCTTCAAAGTAGGTGCGAAGGCGGAGCCTGTCGATCCGATCACGCTGCATCAAGAGGTGATGCGGGGAGGGGGAGATGGGGAAGATGAACCGGAGGAGAGTGTTGCTCTGAGCCACTCGACGGGGCGATGTGCTCTAGGAGTGGAGATGGCTGTTCGTGCTGGATCTTCGGGGCAAATGGCTGGGATGACAAGATAAGTGGGGCTAGGGCTTGTCAGTTCGGTGGGGGTTGCTGGGGTTGTGGAGGTAGTGGTTCTCGTGGGAGAGTCGGAGCGAGTGGTCGAGGCAGGGGTGGTGGTTGATGATGCTGGGACTAATGGAGGGGAAGCGGCGACGGCGGCGAAGAAGGGGCTGGCGACAGCGAATGCATCGAAGCTCCATGGGGCAGCAGGTGGTTTAGAGCAACTAGAGCACTCAGCTGGGATCAGTACTGTAGGTTGGAAGCCACGCATTGTGGCAGGAGGCCGAGGTGGGGGTCTTCGCTACAATCGAAGGTGGAGGCTTAGGAGGGGCAGTAAGGGGAATCGAGTGGTGGTCGATGGCCATGGGGGGCGGTGCCGGTTGCACGGGCGGAGGTTGGGGTGCTGAATGGGGAGGATGAGGAAGTGTGTTGAATGGCGGAGGCTACAGGTTTTCGTTTGTGCACGAGGGAGAAAGTTCCGATTTCCCAATGAATGGAGTTCTCTCTTGGAATGTTAAGGGTCTGAATGACCCTTCGAGGAGGTTGGTGATGGGAGGATACATCAGGCAGTGGAGGGTCGATGTGGCGCTTCCTCAAGAGACGAAATTGGCTACGTGTGACGTGAGGTTGTGGAGGGAGGTTGTGTGTTCTTGGATGGAGGGTTTCCTGCCCCTCGATGCAGTTGGTCGTGCAGGGGGCCAATTGATAGGGTGGTGTGAGGATGTGTTCACTTTGGAGGATTGCTTCAGAGGTAACCATGCTGTTTTTACCAGGTTGATCAGGAGAGCTGATGGGGTCAAAATGATGGTAACGGGTGTGTATGGCCCATCAGAGGTTCAGGCAAGAGGTGCAATGTGGGAGGAGCTGGCAATGGTGGCGATGGGTACCCAAGGGGTGCCATGGCTCATTAGAGGGGATTTCAACACCACTTTGCAGATGGATGACAAGCCTGGTGGAAGGGGTAGACAGGACCCTGGGTCTGAGAGTTTTGTGGAATTTGTGGCTTTGCACGGCCTTGTCGACTTGATCTCGGTCTCTTGTACCTATACCTGGAGGAATGCTGTCGATTAGAAGTGCAGGATAGACAAATTCCTCTCTAGTGTGGAGTTGATGGAGGCGTACCCTTTGGCGGGTGTTTCTCCTATGGAGAGGCCATTTTCTGATCACACACCCCTCTTGTGGAGAACTAACGAGGGGATCTTTTTTGGTACCTATTTCAAATTTGAGAGGTCTTGGCTGATGGAGGATGGCTTCAGGGCGTGGGTGGAAAAGAAGTGGGCCTCGCTGGAGGTGGAAGGGTCTGCTACCGCCCGACTGGTGAAGAAGTTGGCAGGGCTACAAGACATGTTGAGGGTATATAGGAAGGAGATCAAGGAGTCCAGGTGGGGTAGGAAGACGAAGGCTTTGTTAGAAATATCTAGGATCGACAGGTAGGAGGATCTTGGTTCTAGTTATGTGGAGGACAGAAGCTGCAGGGAGAGGATGGTCTGGGTGGTGCAGGAGGAGGACAAGAAGGTGGAGGTTGAGTGGAAGACGAGATCGAGGCAGAGGTGGTTATAGGAGGGCGATTCAAACACCATGTTCTTCCACCAGACGGCCTCAGCAAGGAGGAGGAGGAATTAGGTTGAGAGTCTGCAGGTGGGAGGGGAGTCCTTCAGTGGAAGGGAGGAGGTTGGGCGGGCAACAGTAGCTTATTTCAAGGAATTCACAAGGCGGAAGAGCAGAGGGAACTGGAGATAGAGAGGGGAGGATGTGACATGTGTTACGTCGATTCAATCATCGAACCTCACATTGGTATTCATAGAAGGGGAGGTGCGGGAAGCACTATGGGGACTGAATGGAGAAGGTTGCCCTGGTCCGGATGGTTTTCCTGTTATCTTTTTTAGGGAATTTTGGGATCTGGTGAAGGATGAGGTGATGTAGATGTTGGAGGAGTTTGTAGCTGACAACAGGGGGTTCGACAGGCTGAATAGATTCTGTGTTCTTGTTACCTAAGATGGATGGAGCAAAGGTGATTGAGGATTTTCGACCCATTGCGCTGTCCAATGCAGTCTACCTCATTGTTGCCAAGGTCCTGACAACTAGACTTTGAGTCCTTTGGATGATCTTATTTTGTCGGTGCAGACGGCTTTTGTGCCTGGGAGAAGAATTTTAGATGGCTTTGTGATCGCCTTGGAGGCTTTGGCTACTTGGAGGAGGGAGAAAAAAAGGGCCTTTCTATGGAATGTCGATTTCAGTAAGGCCTATGACTCGGTGCAGTGGGATTTCCTTTAGGCATCTCTAGTGAAGAGGGGTTTCCCACTGGTTTGGATTGATTGGATGAAGAGATGCATGACTACGTCCTCGATTTTGTTGAATGGGAATCTTGTGGGAGGTTGGGTGCAACCCAAGAGGGGAGTTAGATAAGGCTGCCCTCTTGCTCCGTTGCTTTTCGTGCTGGCGGTTGATGCCCTTGCAAGAGTGGCGCACAGGTCCTGTGCTAGGGGGTTAGTCAGAGGTTTTGGGGCTGGGGCTGGGAGAGAGGTCCCGATGCTTCAGTATGCAAGTGATACACTGTTTCTGATATAGGGGGCTGGTCTGGAGTCGAGAAGGATGAGGATACTGTTGGAACTCTTTGGAGAGACTTCAGGATTGTGGGTCAATTATCAGAAGTCATGTTTTATTCCTTTCAACATGGCTAGAGAGGAGGAGGCCCTTCGGACTAGAGTGGGGGAGTTGCCCTTGGTTTACCTGGGGATGCCATTGTCAGATCATCGCCTTAGACTGCGGGATTGGATTCCGCTGTTGGAAAGAATTGAAAAGAGATTGGTGGGGTGGTCGTCCAAATTGCTGTCGAGGGGGGGGGAGGTTGACTTTGGTGAAAGCGGTACTGTCGGCAATGCCAGCATACTTCTTGTCAGTCAAGATCCCGCGGTAGATAGAAAAGATCACAGGGTTGATGAGAGATTTTTTCTCGTCAAATGTTGGATCTGTAGGGAAGGGGACGAGGTTGGTAGCATGGGAGGAGGTCTGTATGCCACTTCAGGAAGGGTTGGGTGTTAGAGATGTGAGAAAGGTCAATATGAGCTTTCCTTACGAAGTGGATTGCGAGGTTGGTTGGGCAGGAGAAAAGTATTGTTTGTGACATCATGAGCCAATGCTATGGTTCGTTTCAGTCTTGGGAACCGTTTGTGTCCCTGCCTGTGGGTGTATCCCATTTTCTTCGAGGCTTGGCAGTAATGGTACCGAAGTGCGGTCTTTCTTTTACTCGGTCCTTGGGGAAGGTGATGCCTTTCGCTTCTGGCTTGATGATTGGCAAGAGGTTAGGAATAGCCTTGGTGATAGGTATCCTCGTTTAATTGGGAGGGCTATGGATCAGAATATTACGGTTGGTGGCTGTTGGGATGGAGTGTGGTGCCTATCTTTTTGGGGAGGGCTCTCCGATTAGAGGCTGGCAGAGTTCCAACAGATGCTGCAGGATTTGGAAGGGTGGACTCCAGGCGGGGGAGAAGATAAGCATATTTGGGATAGCGGTGACTTTTTTGTTGTGAAGGTGTTCTGTCGGCTTGGTCTTACATTGCATAACACAGTTCTTGATCTTGCCAGAGATTGCAGACTTATTTGGTCGGTGGATTGCCCCCTCAAAGTCAAGATCTTTACCTGGCTGTTGCCAAGGGGAAGAATCATCATGAAGGTTTGGAGGGCAAGGTAGGCCCAAATGAACGATGTGAGGTGTCTTCTGTGGTGAAGCGGATGAGGACGTGGAGCACCTTTTCTTCTAGTGCCCATTTGTAGAACAGATTTGGGGGAGAACGGGCATTGGTTGGATAGACGGTGGAGACATGGCCAGTTTATGGTCATCTTTCTGAAGAGGTAATGTCCATGTGGGTGCGAGCTTGTTCCGGTCCAAGAAGGAGAAAGCCAAAGTGTTGGCTGTGTTATGGGGTGTGTGGCTGGAGAGAAATGGTGTGGTGTTTCAGGGTAGAATTTTGTTGCATCCATTTCTTCCCTGGTGTCTCTGTGGGGGTCCTCTTTGTAAGCTGGATGGTCTTGTGCTGATGCTTTCTTGGAATGAATTTGGGCAGTTATCTCTTGGATAACTACCCTCTTATTTTTCAAAAAAAAAAAAAGAGAAAAGAAATCATCTCTCTCTTCACGCTCCCACCTCAAGCTAGAGTATAAATATTTATCATGTACAGCATAAAACAACACTGATCAAATGAAGTGCGAAGAAGTGCCTTGGTGAACATATTAGCTGTTTTGGCTCTAGAAGCCACATGAGAAGTGTAAATAAACCTTTTCTGGATCATGTCGCGTGTGTAATGACAAGCTACTTTCACATGTTTCATCCTTTTGTGGAAAAGTGGATTGTTAACAATTAAGAGGATTGTCTTGTTATCACACTTCATCTTCATAGCATCAAGTATAGGAACATAAAGATCCCCAAGGATAGAGTGGATCCACATGAGCTCAGAAGTAGTTTAGGCGATCGCCTTATATTCAGATTCAAAGCTTGATTTAGCTACCATAATCCGTTTCTTATTTCATCATGAAACCAAATTACCCCCAACAAAGGTGCAAAATCTTGTGGTAGTCTTTCTATCCTTTGGACATCCTGCATAGTTTGCATCTGTGTAGGCCACAACATCAAAAGAACTACCTCTGATAAACAATAGGCCTTTCTCAAGTGCAAACTTTGGGTACCTGAGAATCATCATTGTAGCATCTCAGTGTACCCTTCTTGGCTTATCCATCAATTGGTTCACCTTGCTCACTGCAAGGGAGATATCAGGTCACATGATAATAACATACAACAATTTTCCTAGTGGGCTCTTGAATTGCCTAGCATCAATCTGTCCTGAGCCATCTTCATAGAGATGTATAGTCAAATCCATGGAGATAGAGGTAGGCTTGGCACCTAACATGCTTGTCTCTTGAGGAAGATCTCACATATTTCCTCTATGAAAGAACTACTCCATGTGCATTTCTAACTACCTCAATGCCAAGGTAGTATCGGAGAGACCCCAAGTCCTTTGTACTGAAGTACTTGACCAAGAACTCCTTAGTAGCCTTGATTTCTTGTGTATCATCATTGGTTAGTATGATATCATCTATATACATCAACATCACAATGATCCCCTTTTCGATTTTCCATACAAAAAGAGAATCATTTGTAGTGGATCTTCTAAACCCAATCTTCTCAATAACCTCAGATAGCTTTCGAAACCATGTCCTTAGACTCTACTTGAGTTCATAGATTGCGTTGTGTAGTTTGCAGACTTTGGTACACTCCCCCTTAGACTCAAATTCAGGGGATTGTTGCATGTACACTTTCTCTTGGAGATCATTGTAGAGGAATGCATTTTCAGCATCTAACTAATAGAGTAGCCAGTCTTGATGAATGGCAACAAAGATGAGAATTCGAATTGTAGGTATTCGTGCCATAAGGGAAAAAGTGTTAAAGTAATTTACGCCATATGTTTGGGTATAACCCTTGGTAACAAGACGAGCTTTGTACCTCTCAACGAAGTCATCTGGACGATACTTTAGGTGTTTTGGAGAGTGGCTCTACAAGACTCTAGGTGCTGCACAACATAAGTGTAGCCATCTCATCCTCCATGGCCTTACGTGATTTTGGATCACTAATTGCCTGCTGATGCGCAGTAGGTGTTTGCACAATGAGTGTAATGACAAAACTCTTATACTGAGAGGACAAGTTTGCAATTGGCGTGTACTTAGAGATCAGATGCATAGTACACGATTGAGTTCCCTTTCGTAAGGCAATAGGCACATCAAAGCTGTCATCTTGAGAATCATCTATCTATGTAGACTCAGGCCAGAATCTTCAGTTGTTTTACTTGCGACTTGCAGTGGTATGTCATAATTTTAGAAGGATGGTGGTCTTTGTATCACTAGGTATAGGACTCCCGTAAGAAGTATGAAAGGGTATTGACTTAGGAATGGGCATAGGGTGAGCTGGTTCTTCTTGTTGAGTTGGATAGCGAGAGTAGATATTCTCGAACATGCTATTAGGACAACTATTTGGAAGAGGTGGACTCTCGGATGACTGCTTCTGCAGTGCATCAGAGAGTACCAGAAGTGGGATGACAGCCATACGTTCAGGTGGAGTGCTAATTTAGGAGCCAGATGTAGAATAAAAAGGGACTGATTACGCACTAACATTGTAGCGTCAACCAACCGGGTTATAACATTGGTACCCCTTTTAGGTTTTTGAGTACTTTAGAAAAATACACTTGACTACATGAGGGGCAAGCTTATTTTCGTTAGGCCTACGAAGATGCACAAATGTCACACAGCCAAAGACCTTGGTGACACCCCAAACAATTCACAATCAAGAAACATGATGAAATAAGGAACTTGCTTGTCAGGAACTTTAAATGGCATTCGATTAATGAGATAATAGGCCGTCAACACTTCATCTCCCCAATATGTAGTTGGTACGTTGTTTTGTATTAAAAGTGTCCTTGCAACATGTAAGATATGTCGATGCTTCTTTTTTGCCAAGCTATTTTGTTGTGACATGTAGGGACAACTTGTTTGGTAGATAATTCCATGCTCTCTATAGAAGTCACGAAGGGAGTTGGTACAGAACTCCAAGACATTGTCCGATCGAATGATCTTCAGATTAGCCTCAAATTGATTTCTAATTTTTGCTAGCAATGCCCTGATGATATCACCAATTCTGACTTGGATTTCAAAAGAAATATCCAAGTGAGGTGAGAGAAATCATCTACTATCACCAAATAAAATATGTCCTATATGATCTGAGTTTTGGTTAGGTGCCTAAATGTCCAAGTGGAGTAACTAAAACATAGCTTTTGAACTTCGATGTTGGCTCCTTGGGAATGCACTCTTGTGATATTTTCCAAGTTGGGATGCTTCACATTGGAAGGTGGTGGTTGGTGCAACTTGCAGTAACATCCTTCGAAACTTATGTAGAGAAAGATAACCAAATTGGAGGTGTCATAGGTAGCTAGATGCCCATTTTGATAGAAGAGAGACATGAGCTTCCTAAAGTGACTAGAAGATGATAGACACCACTTTCTTCATGGTCGCAACCAATAGTGTGTCCTATGAGGATGTATTGGAATGTCAAAGATACTACATTAAATACCACCTTGCAATTTAACTCCTTCGTAATCCGATTGATAGAGAGTAAGCTGAGAGGGAAATCTAGAGTTAGAAGATATTTTTCAATTTCATGTGAGGAGCCACATGTGCCTTCTCTTGACCAGCAATAAGGGAATGTTGCCCATCAGCTATTAGTACATTTGGCCATGGGTCGGGTCAAGTGGGCCATGAACCAGGTCAATCGGGCTGAGCTTTTAAAACCTTGGTCCAAGTCCTAGTCGAGTCGACCCTTGGGCCTAAAAACGTGGCTTAAGCCTTGTTTCTAAGGGTCGTGTTGGGTCTCGATCCACCCATCGGTCAAATATAAAATACTTGAAAGTTTCAAACACAAACATGGATAAAGATATAATGCGAGTGGTCGAAAACATAAACATAGCCACACTAAAAAAAATGCCATAAGTGAAAGGAACAGGAAAAATCAAATCTACTTTGGTTATAATGTCCAGGAAGGTTCATCATTCACATAAAAAATAAAATACGAAGCATCTAAAGTATTAATCCTTTATCAAAACACATTCGAGAATATTTATAAATCACATGAAATTTAGGAAAAAAATCAGTAATATGCAAGCAAATCCACCAACGTAGCAACCATCATGGATGCCTTAAAAATCAAATAATCTAGAATTAGTATAATATAAATAGAAAAAATAAAAAATTACAAATAAAATTACCTAAAGTCAATCTATAAGATCAATATCATCCTTTTTATCAATTTCATCAAGACCACTATCACTTAATCAATTTTTAGGTATCTATCTTATTATCTTAATGACAAAATGAAATATAATTATTTCTAATGCACCTCTAATGTGGGTCGGGTCAGGTTGGGTTGGGTTGGGTTGTAAATTGAAGACCTAAGTCCATCCATTTAAAATTGGGCTAGTTAGAGGGTCAGGCCGGGTCGGATCATGGGAAAAAAATCAAAGCCCAAGCTTACCTATTTTGTGGGTTAGGCAAGTCAGGTCGATGGGGCCCTTAGCCAATGGTAGGTCTAGCTACTAGTACAACTCTGCTTGATGGGACTAGTCTGCAAATAGAAAACTGTATTGGATCACCACATATATGTCAGGGATGCACTTGAATTGACTACCCATTATGCTTCTTCTGCTTGAGATTGACATGCAATCCCTGCCTGAGATGCCTCATATTGATGAAGTCTTTGGATCAATACCTCAGTCACAATATCTTGTATCAATCTCGGTGCTAAGCCCTTGTAGTAGTTACACATATTAATCTCACTTCAGGAGCTAGCCTACCTCATCTACCATACTGCTAGATGAGTTTGAGTGAACATGAGGATATAGACCTTTTCACGGGACTAGGCGTAGATTATGAAGGAACGTAGGTTGCAGAAGCTGGTGCCTCATTCTGTCTTGTAAGTTTTGAAGACATGGCTTCAGGTGAAATGGGGATGCTGCTTCTAACTTTGACATGAATTTTTCAAAAGATTTATGTTCTCTCATCTGACGCTAATTAGAAGATGCAATGGCGGGGAATTTACTCAGCGATAGTCAAAGATTTGAAGCAATTAATTATATCATTTAATAGGAAAATCTGGCTGCAGACCTGGCTCTTCACCTGTTCACACTGGTTGCTGGAGATAGAGAGCAAAAGCAACAATAGCTAGTGCAGTGGAGACTGCCATTGGACAGTTTTGGTTCTCACTGGGGAAGAAGATGCTCAATGGGAGAGGCAGGGGGGAAGGATTGATACTTTATTTTAGGTACTTAGAACATATAAAAACTTTAGTTCCTCTTTTCAACAAAAAGTATAAAAACTTGGGTTTCTAAAAGCACCAGATCCGAAACTTCCCATGCTTCACTTACAACTAAATAAAAGACATTGTTCTGAAGGAGAAATGATATATAGCTAAGGTCCTAAATAAGTAGTTGGGTTTTCTTTGATTTATTTGCTTCTTGCTTTTGTAGATGGTAATAAGAAAAATGCTTCTATCTCAGAATTCCTTTTCAAAATTGTAATGAAGTAGATGTTGATGATTGAGGATGCTTTCAAAAGAAGATACTAATGATTGAGGCCTCCAAGTAGAAGAGCACAGGCAGCTGCTATATTGAAAGAATCTGTTTCCAAAGCAATCATGGACATATTTGAGTATCTTGTAATAGTTCAGGTTCAATTTTAAGAGGATGGCCTGTAAGGACCTATATTTTGCTATTTATATCATGTGATGTATGTAATGTAGCAACTAGTAGAAAAATTAGCTGAACCTTATCGTTCATATTGAAATCAAGTTTTATAAACACAAACAAGTACGGGAGAAGAAGATGGAATTGCAAAGTTAGCTGAGGTCCCTCTTTATTTTGTTTTTGTGGAGCTATACATTGTAAATTACTCTTGCCTACACATGCTTTTGTCATGTACACTGAATAAGCAGCATATTAAAGGTTCTTAGAAAACAAGTGTGATGGATGCTGAAATTTCATCCTGTATTTTCATGAATTAGATATGACACCGTGACATGTAATTGTGCTCTCCTTTAATAAATTTGAAAAAAAAAATAAGGTATGAGAGATATTGGTGATGCAACATTGTTGATGTCAATGTGGTTGAAACATTGCCCTCTGAAGGCCACTATTGGCATTAGATTTTAGAGGCTGTTAGCATGAAATGAGATCTAGCTTAGGATCAAATTTGTTGGAGTTGGATACACATACGTTACCAAGGGGGATTAGTGAAGGAAAAGTGTAAGCAAATCAAGACCATTAACAGCTGCTAAGCCTTTAACTTTGGTGAAAAATAGGAGTCTCCAATTGAAATGAAATTTTAACCCATCATATGTATCCTTCCACGCTACTAATCCATGAAATTTCGAACCTAATAGGCTTTCTAGCCTACACAAAAGGCCAAGGTTGCAGCCAGTGTTTTTCTCCGTAATTTACTTGCCAATTAATGGAAATTAGCAGCCTTTTTAAAGGCTGAGCTAAATATCTTGTACCTTGAAATGTATGCCCTTGTCATTCAGACTTTAGTTCGTATCCTTTATATTACTTGTTTACATAGGTTTTTGTTCATCCTTGCTTTTCTTTCACATGCTTTCCAGAAAACCACACTTTATGTCACTCTTGAGCCCTGTGCCATGTGTGCTGGAGCAATTCTACAAGCTAGGATTGATAGTGTTGTTTGGGGAGCACCTAACAAGCTTTTAGGTGCCGATGGTAGTTGGGTCAGGTCAGTCACTGCTTTTCTTTTATCTGCCATTTTAATTGTGTTTATGCAATTACGGTTTTGGTTTCTGGGTTTCATAGTTTGTTTGGGTGATCATGTCTTGCCAATTTTCATCGTTTAGAAGTGGATTATCTAGGTGCCTTCTTCTAATTTTTCCATTTTCCCCCAGAGTTTACAAAAGGTGAATCACTTCTACATTCATAAGCAGCACTACACTCACAAGCACATTCAGTCCTGCATATGCAAGTGCCATTCTGCATGCATGTGCACCAGTGCACCACCGTATCTCTGCTTTTGGTCTACAATCTCAAAATTCACATTCTTTGCTTCCAATTTTTCTGACTATTTTGGACGAGTGACTTGGTATCCCCTTTCTGTTGGAAGGTTTGCAACTTCTGGATTCATGTATTGGAATTAGTTGCACAAAAATTCACATAGGGACGTATGGATTCAAATGGGAAAGTCTGTCGAGTGCAGTAGGTTTTTTCTTCACTTAAAAATAGAGGATGGATGAGTATATTATTTATGGACTTGTGGCATTACAGATACACCCGAGATCCATGCAGACAGTTATAGGTTTCAACATTTCCCCTCAAGTTAGATACAGATTCAAGCATGACAAACTTTCTCATATTTGTTTTGAATTGAAAATGAGATAGACCCTTAATTAGGACATTCCAACTTGATCTCATTATTGGTATATGGAAGTCAATAATCTCCCATATAAATCTTCTGGCAAATTACATGTTCGTTGTGTTCAACATGGTTGGTGTGTCTATGGAGAATCAGGATATTTGCAAAATTTATGGTTTACCACGATAAAAAAATTCATAGTAAAAGTATTTTGGTGACCTCTTAGCTTCATTGCTTCATTCCGATTTAGCACTTAATCCATCGTAGACAATTTGCTTTGTACTCCTTCACACAATGAGATTGCCTCTAAGGCAAAGGAAGTGGCTAGAAAAAGAGTTTTTATTGTCCATCGAGCTAACCCAAGCTGTCACTGTACCCTTTTATGTTGAACTCCTTCCCTTTAGGAAAGAATAAACCTCCTCCCAAGTTTCTCTTTTAGGTAGAACAACATTCATAGTATTTTTTGTTTTTGAAGAAGGAACGATCTATGTTAACCCTCGGAATTTCACTAAAAGTGGAGACTAAAAGCTCCAATTTTTTTTTTTTTTGAAAAGTAAGAAGGATGACTTATTCACTTTATTTCATTAAATCACCCAATAGGTCTTCCACTGTGTCCACATATTGGACAATACATGCTCCCCATTCACGACATTTTCCACCCATCTCCTCTCCCCCTTAAAAAATATAGCATTACGCTAAAGCCAAATAGACCATAGTGACATCATTGCAAACACCCACGCAATAGTGTTTGTCTGCAACCCACCATAGAAAGAGCTCCAAAAATCATCCTCAAAACTATTAACGATCCTAAAAAGGCTCAAAACCTCTTAAACTGCAGTAGAGAAATGGCATTGCCAAAAAAGATGAGGAATTCCTTCATCTTTGCAATCACATAAAGAGCAAGTAATGTTACAATTCTCCATCCATCTCCTCCATCATCTTTTTGTAACATGACCATTCCTTCGCAAGTGCCAGAGGAAAATTTTAACCTTCAACGAGATCTTCAGGTGTTAAAGAAGTCTACATCTTCTATCAACTCATCAGCATTCAAGATAATCCCCTTCAACAATTTATAGGCACAAGCAACCACGAACCTACCATGAGCCCACAATAGATGATCACGACATGTTGGGCACAAATGAAAGTCATGTAGAATAGACAATAAAAACTACAAATCTTGCACGCGAGCCTTGGAAAGTCCCCCACTAAAAGTGAGCGACCAAGAGCTAGCAACACCATCCCAGACACCTTCCACCATACACCTTTTATCCTCCACAAGACTAAAAAGTCTAGGAACCGGATCTGCAAAGTGACCGGCATTTCTTTAATCATCCAACTAGAACCTAAAGGATCTTCCATCCCTCAGGCTCAGGTGGAAGAAAGAAGATACTCTTCACATGACTGGTGCCAAAGAACACCAAAATGTTGATGCACTACAAGGAATAATAGCCTGTTTAGAGACCTCCAAAGTCGAACCATACCCATCAAGTAGAACACATCGCCAAAGATGGTCGTCACCCCCAAACAGCCTAACAACCTACTTCAGGAGCAAAGCATTGCAAAAAATGGTGAGGTCAAGGGCTCCAAAACCACCATCCCTTGAAGAACAAACCATGTACCATTCTATGGCAAGTAAAACTGCCCTTCATGATCCACCCTCTTCCAGAAAAATCACTTCCTTGTACCATCTAAAGCATGAAACACCATTTTCATTGGCTTGAAAATGGACAAATAAAAAATCAGAATAGTTGATATAATTACCTTAAGCAAGTTCAGTCGACCTCCCCTTGATAACAACCTCCCACTCCAAGCACCCAACCTCTTCCTCATACAACACTCACGTGAAGTAAGCTGTTTACCCTTCAAGGAAAAACCCAAATAAAGAAGCTGCAAGCGACCCTTGTCCATGTGAAGGGCCTGTGTAGTGGCCAAAACTTCACCTTCCACCATGTTGAAAGGAACAAAAGACTGCTTGCTTGGGATGGTCTACAATCCCTCCTCTCTGCCTACTTAGGATTGTCTCTCGCTCTTTTGCCTGAATGTCTCTCCACAGTTGTTTTTCCCTCCTCTTTACGAAAAGGGTTCTCAACTAGCGTAAGGCAACTACTGCTAGTTCTACTTGCTGATAACTCCTACCTAAAGATCTCTTCACCAGTTTTTTTTCCTAACTCCAAGATGAGAGATGGCTTGACTAACTACCTCCCTGCGCCAATCCAAGAATTACATCTGAAGGGAGGAGTCCTAATTTTGTTCTACTCTTGCAAGTTAGGCATTGTACACTCCAACTTAGGGGGGAATGTTAAATATATTTTAGGATTAGATAAATTAAGCAAAAGTTTGTTTGATTTATCCCTTTCTATTTTGTAGGAAATTGATTTGTTAGGAATTTGTTTCCAAAGTAGAATTAGGATTAGGATTTCCATTGTAATCCTCTCTCTCTATATAAAGAAGGGTCGGTCTCTATTTTCAATTCAATCAAACCTATATCCAAAAACTCCAGCAAATACAAAATGCATCACAGGTGCCAGCTCAACAGCAATCGTGCAGGTAGTAAAAGGTCCATTGGATGAAACTACAGCACCATGCAGCAATCATCCATCCATGGAGGTGATAACTAAGCCTGTGCATGCACATGCTTCAGGTGACCCCCTGCATGCAGCAGAACTACACGTTACAATTCAGGCCCCAAGGGAAAGATGAAAGCATGATGAATCTGCTTTAAGACCACGTTGGAAACATCAGATATCATCTCTAGAAACACGTGCATTTACGTGGAAAAACCACAGGAATGCATAATCCTGGGTGGTTAGGTTTTTCTTTCACTTGAAAAAAGAGGTGCTGAATACAGTTTTACTGAGTCATGGATATATGGATCCATTCCCAAGATTTATATGCCCATTTATTGAGTTCAGTGGCGTGCATCTGAGTAATAAAGGAGACTCCTTAACGGTGAAATGGCATAGAGCTAGTGAACCCCTTTTTGAGAGCATTTGTCTTTGGCTTTTCTCCGTGGTAGGGATTGAACCCAAGAGGTCAGCTTCTTAAGCTGATTTTCAGCTTTTGCATTCTTTCAGATCCACAGCCTTCTCAATGAAACGCATACCTCGATATCTGCAATTACCTTTTCTCGGTAAAAGTACACATACCTAGTCCAGATTTGGTATATATGGTTTGAAATGACCGAATTTCCAGATTTTGTTGCTGCCATTCGGAATCTTTGTTTCTACTCATCCGAGTTGTTGGTTGAACTTGGCTTAACAAAATAACAAGCACTGATGGTCTGAGACCTCCATCAGTTAAATGATGCAGTTCTATTTTCTCCTAATTATAACTACCACGTGTGTCATTTTGTTTTCAGACTTTTCCCGGGGGGAGATGAAGAGAGTTCTGCCACATCAAGTCAAACAGCTGGTCCTGTCCATCCATTCCATCCAAAGATTACCATCAGACGAGGAATTCTCGAGAAAGAATGTGCTGATGTCATGCAGCAGTTCTTCCAGCTGAGGAGAAAGAAGGATAAGGAGGAGCTGCCACGACCTTCTCGCACCTCGATCTCAGCTTACCCAGCTAAGCTCATGGCAAAATTGCACAACATATTCAGCATGATGTTCTGCTTGTAGAGATTCAATCTTTGCCTTGTCGGCACTGTCCATCTGATCTACCTTCGAACTCGATAGTGTGGGAAACACAGTGCAATGGTTGTTCCAGATGAGGAGAGAGGACGAGAAAAAGAAATATCGGCGAGCTCTAAAACACGCTCTGCATCTTCTACAGATGTTTTAATTATAGGGATTCAATCTAGCACATGCTGCTTGTAAGGTCTGCTGATTGCTAATTTTGTTTACCTAGGCACAAGAAAATACATATTTGATTTCTTGTAATCGAATGTGTTTCGATAGTTATGTAGAACACTCTGTTATTTGTTTCCAGTCATGTAATCTTTTGTGAATATGAATGTCTATTCTCTCCAAGCCTTCAGCTGAAGCTAAGCCAAGTTCAGTTGCTTGCTGTTTTGTTAGATGACTATTTAGCTTGACACAAGCATTTGCCGCGTAAGGAAGTCATACGTCCATGATGTGGATATCTTCTCCCTAACATGAAAAAACTCACCCGGCAATACTTCACACATATGACCTCAATAAAGAAAAAGAAAAGGTCTCGGAGAGTTCCATTCATAGACTCATTCCAAGCGTGCCAACACCCATGTAAAAAATGGGTGTGCAACACCCATTTTCTACAAATGGTTTCTGCACAATGTCATCACAAACTTACCAAATTACATGGTTACCACCGTAATTTTTGTATCTACAGCATTGCCACCATAAAGTTATCGCCTTCACGAGAAATGCTATTCTGATTAGGTTTTACCAAGATAATCTACTACTTTCTAGTAAAAACATTAACAAATGATAGTTTTTGCCTTTAAACTGAAAAAAAGTTTTAACACACCCCTCCTCACTTCCCAAAAATCACCCCCCTACCAAAAACAAGACACAGATCCCCATTAACAGCTGCCCCCATCTTTTGTCCCATTCTTTCCATGAATTTTCAAGATCCCGTGAGGTTTGGGATACCCCAACCACTGCACTTAATGCTGTCAGATTGTTGCACTTCATCCTGTGGGAAAGAGATGGAACGGAGAGGAGCGATGCGATTGCATTTCTTCGAGGCTTATGATACAATTTCGAGACAAAAGAAAGACCAAAAAGAAAAATCATTTGCCATTCCTTTCGGTTGAAACTAGCGTATCATCTCGATTCCATTGAAACTTAATTAAAATGATATTTTCGTGAAGGTAGTCAACTTTATAGTACAATTTGCATAAGTATCAAAATTATAGTAGCAATTACGTAATTTGTAAATTTGTATATGATGACATTAAAGCAAAACTCCTTAAAAAAAAAAAAAAGGCAAACAAAAGACTGCACCACCCCATGTCCTTGAGTAGAGTGGCTTCTCCTCCACCTCCACGTGGCAACCTCCCCCTTCCTCCTCACACCCCAATAACCCCCACGCGCACCTCCAAAACGCCACAAGGTCCCTCCCTCTCCTCCTCCGTTTCCCGCCCATTCCCATCGATTCCCTTCCCCTTCCCACTACCGAACCCTAACCCTAGTAAGCGATCGTCAATGGCGCCCAAGCCCTTTCCCGTGGGCTCCGAGGTGGAGGTCACCAGCGACGAGCCCGGCTTCGAGGGCTCCTGGTACGAGGCCACCGTCTCCTCCTTCCCCTCTCCCTCCCCCTCCTCCTACGTCATCGTTTACGACACACTCCTCGACGACCCCCCGGGCGACCCCCCGCGACCCCTCCGCGAGTCCGCCCGACGCCGCCACGTCCGCCCTCGCCCCCCGTGGGGCCCACTCCCCCTCGCCGACCTCCAGCTCCACCAGCTCGTCGAGGCCCGCCACAACGACGGCTGGTGGGTTGGGAGGGTCGCCGAGGTCCGGGTGGTGGAAGAGAGGTGCTCCGTCTGGTTCCCGTGCTCCGAGGAGTTGATCGAGTTCGGGGAAGGGGAGGTGAGGAGGCACATGGTGTGGGGGCGTGGCCGGTGGGTTCCCCCGGACCCCGAGGTGAGCGCATTGCCTTTGGCCGAGCCACATTGAGCTTACTTCTTGTTTGCCAACAGTTGTTCCGGAATAAAGTTCGGGACTTTTTATTGCTTCGTCCTTTAATTTGATGTAAGACGTGCTATGCTGCCTTTCTCTACTTTGGAGATCAGGCCTATTCTGTGTTTGGCAAGAGTTATTCCAGAATAAAGTACCGGACTTTTTATTGTTTCATTCTTTAATTCGATGTAAAATGTGCTATGCTGCGTTCTCTACTTTGGAAGTCAAGCTTATTCCTTGTTTGCCAAGAGTTATTTTGCAACGAAGTTCTGAACTTTTCTCTGTTTTATTCCCTAGTTTAACGTTAAACGTGCTGTGCTGCCTTCTCTTCTTTGGAAATCAAGCTTATTCCCTGTTTGGCAAGAGTTATTTCTTGATAAACTTCCAGACTTGTTCTGTGCTGCCTTCTCTACTTTGGAAATTGAGCTTATTCCTTGTTTGGCAAGAGTTATTCCGGAATAAAGTTCTGGACTTTTTATCATTTTCGCCCCTTGATATGATGTAAAACATGATGTGCTGCCTTTCTCTACTTTGGAAATCAATCGTATTCCTTGTTTGGCAAGAGTTATTCCGGAATAAAGTTCTGGGCTTGTTATCATTTTCGTCCCTTCATATAATGTAAAACATGATGTGCTGCCTTCTCTTCTTTGGAAATTAAGCTTATTCCTTGTTTGGCAATAGTTATTCCGGAATAAAGTTCCAGATTTTTTGTTGTTTCATCCCTCAATTCGATGTAAAACCTGCTGCGTTGCCTTTATCTACTTTGGAAATCAAGCTTATTCCTTGTTTGGCACGTGCTATTCCAGAATAAGGTTCTGGACTTTTTATTGTTTTTTCACTTAATTTGATGTAAAATGTGCTGTGTTGAATTCTCTACTTTGGAAATTATGATGTTTGGTAAGGGGAATATATTTGGAGAATAAATAGAGGAATAGGGAAGGAGTTGTGGAATAAGTGGGTTTAGATGTTTGGCTGTTTAGGCAGGTTAAACTTATTCAATAGAGGAGGTGGAATAAGTTGCATCGGGCTAACTTCTCCTGACCTGGCGCAAATGGGAGCTGGGTTAAGTGGTAAACAAGTGCCCAGGTTAACTCACTTAACCTGCCTACCAAACACCTTGGATGATGACCATTGGGCTTCTTCCTTTTTTGGCAAGAGTTATTTTGGAATAAAGTTCCAGACTTTTTGTCATTTTGTCCCTTTACTTGATGTAAAATATGTCGTGCTGCCCTCTGTACTCTGGAAATTATAGGTCTAGAATAAGCTTGTATTAGATGATGGCTGTTGAACTTATTTCTTGTTGGCAGGAGCTATTTTCAAATAAAGCTCCAGATATTGTATCGTTCATCCCTTAATTCGATGTAAAATGTGCTATGCTGCCTTCTCTACTATGTAAATTATAGGTCTAGAATAAGCTTGTATTAGACGATGGCCATTGAGCGTGTTCCTTGTTTGGTGAGAGTTATTTTGGAATAAAGCTTGGGACTTGTTATTGTTTTATGCGCTAATTTAATGTAACAGATGCTGTGCTGCTTTTTTTACTTTGGAAATTGCAGGTCTAGAATAAGCTTGTACCTATGCTATGCTGCCTTTTCTTCTTTGGAAATTATAGATATAGAATAAGTTTTTACTTGGTTTGATGTAAAACATGCTATGCTGTCTTTTCTGCTTGGAAAATTATAGGTCTAGAATAAGCTTGTACTTATGTTGACGTAAAATATGCTATGCCATGCTGCCTTTTCTACTTTTGAAATTATAGGTCTAAAATAAGCTTATACTTAATTTGATGTAAAACATGCTATGCTGACTTTTCTACTTTTGCGATTATAGGTCTGATAAACTTATGCTTAATCTGATGTAAAACATGCTATGCTATCTTTTTTACTTTGGAAATTATAGGTCTAGAATAAGCTTGCACTTAATTTGATGTAAGCATGCTATGCTGACTTTTCTACTTTGGAAATAATAGGTCTAGATTAAACTTGTACGTAATCTGATGTAAAATGTTCTGTGCTGCCTTTTCTACTTAGGAAATTATAGGCTATGATAAGCTTATACTTAATTGGACATAAAATGTGCTATGTTGCCTCCTCTGCTTTAGAAATTATAGGTCTAGAATAAGCTTGTATTCATAGGCTGCATCTCGATGGGGTTACAAGGTGTCGATTATTCTGTGTCTCATGGGTTTAGATGGATAACATTTAACTCTCTATCACATTAAATCATCCATCTTTAAATATAAAAAAAGTTAGATTATATGGTTACTTTCCCTTAGTTATTGATAAATTACATATGTTACCTCTCTCAAGCAGCCAGGTTTTGTTTTAGAAAATGTGTTACAAGATTCAGTTGTGCTTCTTTATGTAGCCATTGTCTTAGTAAAGCAAAACACTTGGTAGATGCAATCTGTTAATTCACACTAACTACATAATACGTGTACTTACATGTATTGTATTTTAAGTGTGATTGATTCATAAACATTTTGACAGTTTAAGTTCGCTTATAATGTGTATTTAAGTATGAAGTAATCACATATTTACTGATCTCACTCTTCAGAGAACAATTCTTCGTACTATTGCTTTGCATGTCCGTTTCCCCAAAGTGAAACACTTGGTAGCTGCAATCTGTTAATTCACACTAAATAGATAATACATGTACTTACATGTGTTGTATTTTAAGTGTGATTGATTCATAAACATTTTGACAGTTTAAGTTCGCTTATAGTGTGTCTTTAAGTATGAAGTAATCACATATTTACTGATTTCACTCTTCAGAGAACAATTCTTCGTACTATTGCTTTGCATGTCCGTTTCCCCAAAAAAAAAACTATTCCTTTGCATGCTATCTTGGTATTGGGCTGCATTTCTTTTAGAGTTCCTTTTGTGTAAAAGATTAGCTTTTGGAATTCTATGATACAAGGGGATGGTGTTGGCAAGTTGCTTCAG
Source organism: Thalassia testudinum (assembly GCA_037157565.1). Classification (NCBI taxonomy): domain Eukaryota; kingdom Viridiplantae; phylum Streptophyta; class Magnoliopsida; order Alismatales; family Hydrocharitaceae; genus Thalassia; species Thalassia testudinum. Next base: position 46,379,540 of record JAZHRO010000030.1, read on the forward strand.
TTGTTTTTTGTTAGAAAGCTTTTTATAGGTGCAATCATCATTTTTTTGTACCTTCTCCAAGGAAAAGGATAGATGATCGTGCCTTGTCATTGGTGATCTTGTTTCCATTTATCTATTTCCTGAAACTCAAGCAAATGACACTTTGACAGATTCACCATATGAAACTTCCCTCAGAGCCTACTCATCCAATATAATATTCATCTGAAGCGTGTTATTAAAAATATTGGAGCCTTCATCAAACTCTATTGAAATTCGTCCAAGCAATGGACCCTCTTTACCTAGTTTGATGGCAATTAACCAAGATACATGCCATCCATTCTCATACATGCTCCACCAAAATCCAATGTATAGTTGCTCTTTATTTTTGTAAGTTTTGTCACAAATATAGATGCTCATGTCTCAACTAGCTCATGACATTGTCTTGTTTCTGTGCAAGAAGCTGCCCTGATATGTCTTATGTACATCAAAGCTTTGACAACAACTCGGGGATCATATTGTTCTTTAAAGTTTCTCTTTGAAGAAAAGCAAAAGTTTTTTTCCCTTATAATTGGAAGAAAAAACACAATCTTATATCAGGGTAATCTGAAGGTTTTAAGCGACTTTATTAGTTAGTGTGTTGGAACAAAAGACTTGCGTTACTTTGAAAATAAAATTCTAGCCCTCTTTTATATAAAAAGAAGATTTGGCAAATTACATAAGTACTCCTTAGAATAAAGAAAAATATTAAATACCCATACAACTCAACACTCTCTCTCAAGTTGTAACATAGATGTCAACTAATCCCTAACCTGCTGCTCAAAAAATCATGACGTTTCTTCTTAAGGGCCTTGGTAAAAATGCCAGCAACCTGTAACTCTGATGAAATATACAGGGTACTTATCTTACCTTCCGAGACAGCATCTTGTATAAAGTGACAATCAACTTCTATATGTTTCGTCCTCTTATGAAAGACAGGATTGGAGGCAATATATGTTGCAGATTTATTAACACAATAAAGTGAGACTGGGGTATCAACTACCACTCCTAGATCTTTCATGAAATTAACCATCTACATAATCTCACATGCCGCTTGTGCCATAGATCTGTACTCAGCTTCTGCACTGGAACGAGCAACAACACTGTTTTTTGCTCCTTCATGAAACTAGATTTCCTCTCAAATAAACACCCAAGTTAGATGTAGATCTCATATCCTTTAGTGACCATGCATAATCTGCATCAAAATAGCCCACAAGATCTGGAGTGTCACTCACTCTGTAATACAGGCCTCATCCTGGAGTGCTTTTCAGATATCTTAAGATGAGACATACATCATGCTAATGACTGTATCTGGGATTCTGCATAAACTGACTAGCATAACTGACTGCATAGCTATTATATGGACGTGTAATAGTTAGATATAATCGACCAACAGTACTCCGGTACCTGGTAGCATCCTCAAACAGAGGATCTGTCTCATCTGAGTTGTAAGCAATAGATGCCTCCACTAGCATCCCTGACGGTTTGGACCCAAGAAGTCCAGCCTCGTCTAAAATCTGTAAAGTATACTATCGCTATGATAATGATAGACCTCCCTGCTGACAAATAGCCTCTATCTCCAGGATGTAGCGAATATCACTTAAATCCTTGGTGACAAAGGTGGACTGAAGAAAAGCTTTCATCTTGGCAATCCCATCGATATCATCACTTGTTAAGATCATATCATCAACGTAGGCTGTCAAAATAACCACTCTCCATATCTCACCATGTTTTGCTCATCTAATGAATATAGAATGGTCGGTAGCGGATCTTTGGAATCCCAGCTTCTTGATATCAAGATTAAGCCTCTCAAACTAAGCACGTGGACTCTATTTCATATCATAAATGATCTTCTGCAAGCAACAAACAAGCTCCCCATGATTGTCATAGCCTGGTGGTTGTCTCATGTAGACCTCTTTCGCCAAATCACCATATAAGAAGGCATTCTTTATATCAAGTTGATGTTGTGATCCAACCTTGATTATTGCTAGAGACAGAATAATCCTAATGGATGCAATACATGCCACAGGAGAGAACGTCTTAAAGTAATCTACCCTATAAGTCTGGGTGAATCCTTTGGCAATGAGTCTGGCTTTATATCTTTCTACTGCCCCATCAGACCAATACTTGATGGTATACATCCACCCATTTGCAACCAACAACTGTAGCATTCTCAGGACATGGAACAAGCTCCCATGTACCCTTGCTCTGAAGAGCTTGCATTTCCTCATCCATGGTGGCCTTCCATTTTGGATCATGAAGGCCTGGACAAATTCTTTGGGAATAACTGCGGTGATAATAGTAGAAGCAAATTGTTTGGCCTCCCACTGAAGATGAGATACAGTAGTGTACCGGGATATAGGATGGATGGTGTTAGACCTTCTTTGCACAATCTCCTCCCTATCTAACTCATCTCTGTCTGAAGTAACAAGTTGGGCTAGCTTGTCACAAGCAAAGTCCTGTAATCTCCTGTTATATATCTATCTCCTCTATGACAGCCTCTATGGATGATCCTTCTTCTGAGAAATATGGAATTTTCTCAAAAAAGGTCACATTTGCAATAACCAGATATCTCATGCGAATAGGGTCATAACATCTATAACCTTTCTAGGTCCTGTAGTAACCAAGAATGACAATTTCATGGTGCGAGGAGCAAATTTATCCTGGATCCCATAGTTTTGAACAAAATAGACACAACCAAACACTTGTAGTGGCATGGGGAAGACTCTGATGCATTCAGGATGTATGATCTGATATGGAATCTAACCTCAAAGCATCGAAGATGGCTATCGGTTAACCAAATATGCTGCCGAGAGTATGGCATCACTCTAGAATTGTCTAGAAACTCTCATGTGACATTAAGGTCTTGACAATATCAGGTAAATGGTGCAACTTGCGCTTTGCAACCCCATTCTGCTAGGACGTATGGGTATAAAATGTCTGATAAATGATCCACTTGGCACGGAAGGCCTCTTGTAAGTCACCATGCATAAATTCTAGCGCATTGTCACTGCGAAAATCTGAACAGCAACACCATACTGAGTCTGCACCTCTGACAGAAAATGCTGAACAATAGTGGGAATCCCACTACAAGCCTTTATTAGGAAAATCCAAGTGAGTCTGCTACAATCATCAACCATAGTTGCAAAATATCTGTGTCAGCCACCAGAGGCAACTCTGGATGGTCCTTAAACATCACAATGTACCAGGGAAAAATGATTAGAACTAACACCAGTACCTCTCTCAGGATATTTGTTCCTGTGATGCTTCTCTAGCCAACAATCTTCATAGTCTGAAATCAAAGATCCTCGTAACTTTGAATACATTTGGTGCATCTTCTTCACAGAAGGATGCCCAAGTCTTCGGTGCCACAGTAAAGGATCACAAGAGGTTGACACTGTCCCTGCAAACAACATGGGTGTGTCTAAACAATACATGTCATCTCTCTCTATGCCACTGCCAATAATATCTCCTGTGTTTTGATCTTGGAAATAACAATGCTTCTCATCAAAGATAACACGACAATCCAAATCTTTACAAATCCTGCTCATAGATAAAAAATTCATAGGAAATTCAAGCGTATAGGACACCTCTTCTATCTTCATATTGGGTGTAGCATCTATATTCCCAACGACAGTCACAGGGGAGGCCTTTCCATTTGCCACTCGCACTTCTCGTAGTCCACGTGGGATCATCGAGTTTTTCATACGGTCTTTGTCTCTAGTGAGATGAACAGAGGCTTCGGAATCTATCACCCAAGCACTTTGTATCCCTTTCTTTTCTTCTCGATATCTTGGACTGCACACGCCAGCCCTTTTACATCTGAGTTTGATCTTTTTGATGTATCAAATTCATTTTCTTGGCATGAGAGAAGACTCATCATGCTCAAAAGGGGTATCTTCTTCATTAGTGGCAAGAGAAAGCTCATCACCACCTTTGTTATGTGCATGATAGGCTCAAACACATGCAACAAAACATTTGTCCATACTGATTTCACTCCCCATGGACTGCACCTCCATCCACCATTTGTAATTCATCCTTTGGACGAGCAAGATCCCTCAACCATTGTTACCACAGGAGCAATTAAAGGGTTTAGGATTGCTGCACCACCAGCAGCACCCCTTGCAGCAACTGTAGGGGCATCGTAGGCTAGCAAGGTAGCCTCCAGTGGCGGTTGGAGCGATCGCAGAGGCTGCGTAGGGGCCACCGACGGTGGTGCTGTCGCTATCGGGTCCACCAGTGCCCGTAGCGGCATCGAGAGCGGTTGCTGGGCCGATCGCAAAGGCAGCACAGGGTCCACTGGCGGCAGTGCTGTTGCGACAGTGGCAACCGACGGTGGCGCTGTCACTATCGGGGCCACTAGTGCCTACAGTGACGTCGATATCCCTTGCAGTGGCGTGGACTAGGTGGAGATCTCCATCCGATTGACACTGGAAAGAGATCCACATGATCTCTTATGAAAATCACCCCTACTTGAGTGATTCGATCATATTTTTGGTGGATTTTTTTGTGGGATATCAGAGCACTGTCCTAGGATCGTTGCTTTGATACCATATTGGAGCAAAAGACTTGCATTATTTTGAGAAAAAAAAAACCTAGCCCTCTTTTATAGAAAAAAAAAAGACTAGGCAAATTACATAAATACCCTTGAAAATAAAGAAAAATATCAAATACCTCTACAACTCAACATAGTGCTTTTATCATAATGTACCTTTTGCAAAAAAATTTTAGCCTAAATCCCAACAATCACATTATTTCATTTTTATTTGTAGAAATATGGGAAAGTTCCAGAATGGCAAAACCATCATAATCTTCACCTCAAGGAGGAGAATATAGGCGAAGGTGAAGGTATATTCTACTTCCTCATTTGTTTTCATTGTTTAGGCCCTTACATGGAAACAGAATGGAATCACATATTTCAGTGCCCACTTGAGTTGAGAAACTGAATTTTGCAGATGACATTCTGATTGCTGTCCAATCAATGTCTCAAGCTCTGCCTTTTGACAGACCATCCAGTGCGTCTCTGTCTGTATCAGAAGTTAGCATGAAACAGAAGCACTGTCAAGAGCCAGTCTCAACTGGTAAAGTTATTGCAGATGGTAAAAGCTTGTCAAAACGGAGTCCAAAGATGAGGTTACTAAAATTTCTTGCGCCAAGGGATTTCATGACACATTTGGAACAGGAGATTGGAAAAGAATCAAATGAGGCAAGCAACTAGTTATTTATTTCTCAATACGTGGCTAAGGAAGATGGAACTGGTTGAAAATAAGCAATATAATATGTTTTTTAAATTGTTGTTACTGACACTATTGGATTAATTGAATTGAAGTTTTCTTTTTGACAATGATTGATGACTATCTGTCAGCCTAAGCTTCTAGATGATAGCATTCATGAAAGTTCTATTTTCGTTGTCATATGGTTTTCTGTACCCCCTACAAGGCATACATTTCATGAGCCTTAGCTAATACTAGATGATAGCATTTGTGGAAGTTATATTTTCTGCATCACATGATTTTCTATTGCCTTTACATGATGTGCACATTTCATATTTCCATGTTTATGCTTATCCTTTTTACCTAGAGAGGTTGTGCAAGCTTGTCTTCTTGTCCATATGTACATGTGTGAATGGCTTACCTTGTTTGAATGGCTTGTCCATATTTGCATGATCATTCATAAATGAACTCTGCGAGTAATACGTCTCACAGCTCCCAATGATGTAAAGGAGATGAGTAAGAGTAAAATATCTCAAGAAACATAAAGTCCCTTAATTCTTAGGTGGTTATCCTTCCCCCCTTTCAAAAAAAACATAAAATCCCTTCAAATCAATAATTTCTTGACTTTTTCTCAACTGTTGGCATTTTAGGTGCCTGTTGATGTATGGTGGATTATAGCTCTTGGCAAAAAAGCTAAATGGTGTTCTACTTTCTGAGAGCAATGTGCTTGAGTAGATGGATCCCATGATCTATACGTTCTATGTTTTTAGTTCCATGCTGCCTACCTTCAAAGTCTTATTGAGAGTGTGAACCTATGCGTAGGGCATTGTTATTGTTGTTTTACTTGAGAAGAGTAATAGAAGAATCCTATGCTTAGGTCATCTTCGTGTATGCACTAAGGCTGCTTCTGTGGTCTATGTAAAAACTCAAGATCTTCTTGGTCTTTGTGATAAGCATTTATTATTTGTATTATGTAACATAGACTCTTTTTCATTTTTAAACTTTTATCACCACATTTATATTATGCAGTCTCAATTGAACTTGTGCATTAAACTATTTTATTTAGTCTACTTTTTTATTTTGATTAATTTTTTAAAATGCCCCAATATTTGGTTGCCTAATTCAACGTGGCTCTTTTTCGCACTTAAAAGGAGGGATATTTGAGATCAGTAGCCCTTTCTGCTTCATTAGTAACGAAATGGGCTTACATTACATAATATTGGAGCATACAACCCCACTCATCCATGAAACCTGTAGCTCAACAAATCATTCTTTCACCATGTTGTCATACAGAGACAAAATTTGTCATTCTTCTAACCAGGAAGCCTAGGGAATTGGAAGCAGAGTAGCCTTTTTCTTTCCTTCTTGGTTTTGTACCCTGCTAGTCCAGGGGAGCATTATTCACTCCTGAAAGACATTCAGAAGTTGTCAAAAGAACTAGAACTCAACTAAGCTACAATCATGTCAGCCCAAATCCTCTGCGTTAGGGGGCAGAGAAAAGATGGTCAACATCTTCCTGTCTATCACCGCAAAACGAAGCAACATCCACTCTTGTTTCCCATTCTTTCTGCTTTAGCTTTCTTCTAATCCTTTTTTGTCGCATCTTCCAAGCAATGAAGCAAACTTTCAGAGGTGCCTTTGCTGCTCACAACAATTTCCACTCCCAAAAGAAGTCCCATCTCTTCTAAAAACAAAAGGATGTCTCTCCCTATTATCTTTCCACTCTTGACCATCATCTACTCTTGCGTAAAAGGCCAGGTCGCCAATGGACTCACGGAAGTTTATCAAATTGGCCAGGCATGCCTTCAAGAGAGCAGGCATAATGGGCAGTGTCCAGTTCCACCACCTGATTCCAGAGTACCAATCCAATGGTCTCTAAGAGTAGTGTCCTGATTTTGAGCCAGGACAGAAAGACGGTGGAAGGCATTTTCATGAGGGGCCCAGGGGAACACCGAGCATCCTTTTGCAAATAAAAAGCAGAGCCAGTGCCAACTCTTGCAATGAAGTTCTTCTAGTGGTATAAAGGTTCTCAAAGCGCTATTGCATCCTTCAGGTTTCCCTTTAATTTCCCTTGATGCTTTATGGAGTTGCATGCAAGCAAATCTTCGTGTAGAGAAGATTTTTGCGGGCTTTTGGAAGCTGTGGCTAGCAAGGTGATATTTTGGGCGAACAAACTTGGGTGGAAAATGTTTTAAGGGAGGTCTCTTCTCTTTGCAATTTCTGGATTCTAAATTTGTAATGCTTTTTTGTTTGAGAGGTTACTGAAACAGATGGCTACTACCCTCCAATAGCCTTGCTTTTTCACAATGTGGTCTTTGATTCTTAACAATGTATAGATGTGAGCTTTCAGCCACTCACCTTTTGTCCAGCATTGAATTGATCCCTTACTGTATTCAATTATTGTTTTAGTTTCTTCACATTTGTGCCTTCTATGAATAAAGGGGGAGAGATCATCCTTTATACCCCTCCTACATATTACCTTCATTCCCAATCTCCCCAGCTCATTCCACTCTTTTAATCCATCCACCTTGACCTTGTTTTCCACATCCTAGATATCTTTGCCACCGATGCCTATATCTTCTTCCCTTCCATATCCTCATGTTGATCACAGACCGGGCAGGACGTGACCTTGTTCCTTGTAATGTGTAACAGTCATCAGGAGCTTGGTATTGGGACCTAGGATAATTGCTTATCCAGACTCTGTTTAGTACCTAGATGATGTGGATAGAGAGGCAACTAGGAGGCTTCTTTGTTCCATTTTTGTATGTAGCTCTTACCCATGTCCTCATCAATGCATTTTGCATTAGAGTTTTCCCTGAAAGGGAAAAATAAGGCCCCAAGACAACTTTACAGTCTTGTTAATTAGGGATGCTCCAAAAAGCAAGTGAAGGAATTAAGCAGTGCATTTGCTTGATCACGGAGCCATCCAGTTTCAAAATAGGGGAAACTGTTGAAGATTGATATCGATTTAATATGGTGATTAAACAAATCATGTTTTTTTTTTTTTTTTAACTTTTGTCATGTCTTGTTTAATCTTGTTTTGGGATATCACTACTCACACAAGTCATGCTTTTATTACCTTTTGGGTTTTTAGTGATGCAAGTAAGGAAGAAGACTGAATGGACGAGAATGATGTGCTTAGGAGGGTGAGATGCTAGTGGTAGTGAAAAAGTGTAGGTGTTAAAAAGGAGGAAGATGATTTTGGGGATGGGGTGGGAAGAGAGGTCAGAAGCTGTGGCAATGAAGCATGGCCTCCAGTGATGCAAATAAGGGAATAAAACTGGGTGGACAAGAATGATGCCTTTAGGAGGGGGAGTGCTAGTTGTAGCAAACAAATTGAAGGTAAAGAGGAGGAAGGTAATTTAGGAGAGAAGGGAAGAGTGCACAGAAGCTGTAGCGAAGAGGCATCTCCTTTAGTGATGCAAATAAGGGAAGGAAACTGAGTGGACGAGAATGATGTGCTTAGGAGAGGGAGTGCTAGTGGTTGTGAACAAGTTGAAGGTAAAGAGGAAGGAGGTAATTTAGGAGGGAAGGGAAGGAAGAACAGAAGCTGTGGCAGAGGCATGGCCTTTAGGAAAGGCAATTGCAGATGCAACTTGATGAGTTCTTTTTTACCCATCACAAGTGTCCTAGTTTTATTCATATTGGTTTTTTTTTAATCTTTGGCAAATATTTTCATCTTTTGATTTCTATCCCTCTTTTAAAAACTCTCACATTGCTTATCTTTTGACAATATTGACGCCTTCAAGGTGATCCTGATGAAAAATTGCAGGGAAGTATGATTGAAGCATTGGGACTAGGTTGGAATGAGGTGGAAAACCTAGCAAAACATTCTTCGTCTAGAAAAAGATTGCACAGGATGGCATTTCATGACACTGATGACAAAAGCACTGATCTCATTGTCAATGTCCCCGAACATTCATGTTTTTCAGGTGAATAGATTTTGTCTTTGGTGAAATTTGAACTGAATGACCTCAAGCCCTTTTCTGTCACCTTTAAAAAGCTGAAATGAAGATGCAAATATGTGACAAGTGAAATGAAGATGCAAATACATGACTTGTATCTATAAATGGCAGACAATATTCAAACTCCTCCTGGCCTGACGGGCACAGCAACACCAATGTTAGAGGAGAGAAAGAAAAGAAGGCCCAATCCTACGTCTTCTATTCATGACTTTAAGATTCGTAATATGGTGGAAAAGTCTTCTTTGGAACCCAGGGTAAAAAATAAAAACCTAATAACTTTTAGATGCGTATTAATCCTGTAAGTAGGATCCATTATTTGAAATCCACTGTTCTTCTTGGAGTGCATGCTAATGCATTCCTCTGTGCCTACTAGTCAGGAGTCAGAAATTCCTGTTGATTCGGTGACAACCACTTCTCTCAACGGAGGATCCAGTGGGAGGCAAGGATGCTCATCCATTATTGGTTCTCAGCGGAAACGGAAGCGATTTGTCCCCTCTCGTGTACACTGCTCTCAAGAGGTTTTTATTGTGTACTGTCCTACAACCTCTTCATTTAACAACTAATAATGTAGACATTCTTTGGATATTTCACAACTTTCATATCAGGAGGTGACTGGTCAAGGTGCTCGACCAAGGGGCCGACCTCCAAAAGAATCAAAATCATCTGTGTTGCCTGCTTCATGTGGTATAAAGGAGTCCTTGTCTGCAAAAGAGTCTCAAGGAAGAAGGAAGCGGTCGATTGCTCAACATGTATGCTGCGATCAAGATGTTCTTTGTCATTCTGCATGCTTGATTTTCTAGCCTTAATGCTGGCAGTTGTGAACTTGTCATTCTTATCTGTGACATTTAATTCCTTTTATCCCAAAAGGTGACCAGGGAAGGCACTCAGCGAAGAGGACGACCTCCTAAGACATTAAATGCATCTGCATTACCTGCTAACTGCAGCATGGTGGGACCCTTGTCTGCAATCGATTCTCGATGGAAACGGAAACGGCCAATTGTCCAACGTATACATCACCGTCAAAAGGTTCTCTACCATTCTGCCTACTCAACTTTCAGTCTAGACTGACATTTTGCTCTGCAAAATCTCAATTCCTTTTTCTACACAGGCCGCTTTGGGCCCTAAAAAGAGTGGCCGACCTCGGAAAGCTTCAACTTCACCTGGATTGCCTGCGAAGTGCAGTAGAAAAGGTTGATAGGCTCCAGTTACTTATGCCTTTCACTTGAAATTGAACATTGAGAACAAAACTAGGTGTCAGGTTTTGCAGGTGGGAAATTGCGTAGAAGAGAGAGGTTGACTTGTGTTGCTGCCAGAAGGAAAAATGGGTCTGAAGACTTTATCCCACAGATACCAGGTATTAAATTGGAGCTTCTAAGAAATTCTTCAAAGAGGATCTAAGTAAAACTCGTTTCCAGCAGATCACTTTGCTCAAGAATTTAGTGACCTTCCAGGCACAAACAGTAGGTGTCTTGAACGACAAAGTCCCAATTCTGTGGAGGCAGGGTTTATTTGGAGCTCAGGATATACTATCAGAGTTTCTGAAAAGGAAAGAATGAAAGTGGCTGCTCGTCAGGCACATTGCTCACCAGTAAAGGTTTCTTGCCATCCTGTAAAACTTGTTCCTCTCTTTCTGATCCACGTAATGGCATGCTTTTTCTTAATTCTTAATAGGTAATTTATCAAGATACCCAATCAATCAGACCAAGAGGGCACCCTATAAAAGCATCAACTATAAGCATGTTGCCTGGAAATATGAAATCAAAAGATTGTGTGACTCCCTACTCTGAAGTCATTGATTCTCAGGTTAAGGGTAGTGTACCTGCAGAAAATTGTCATGCTGAGATGGAGCAAAACTGTATTAAACCTGCTGTTATAGATAGAATGAGAAATTGTAGAGGAGCTTCTTGTCAGAGTGCAATCATGGAAGCTGATGGGGATATTAATGCTTCATTGCCTGATAGTCATGAAACTGCTTCAGTTGGCTGGGTAATGGAAACAACTGAAATTGGTCAGGTAAAGAAGGAAAAGGGTCAGCTCATAAGTAGTTTGTTAAGTATGTCACTTGCAGATGAATCAGTGAATAAAAGTTTTGAACACTGTCATTCAGTTACTGATCGTGCTGGTAAGTTTATTCTAGCTGCTTTTCTCATTGATGCCAATTGAACTTATCTTTCTAATGCTCTTGGATATTGTTAGGAGATTCTCCTTTAGCGAAAGATCCAAATGCTTGCCAGACCTCTCATCATGCTCGTGGGCAAGAATCTGATGTGCCTTCAAGTGAAAGTCAGGCTGGTGCCATGAGACTGAATGGCGAAGATTCTACAGTTCCAGAATTAGGGGCAGTCGCTCTACCATTTGTGAAGACCTCTCCTCTATGGGAGTCCCTCCATCACCTGGAAGCGTTCCGTACAAGAGATCAGCGACCGCATTTTTGCCCCTTGGAGTTGTGCCGTTTGGAGTATCGTGAAGGGAATGCGATAGGCCTCATGGTGAGCTTTGCAAGCCTTGTTGACAGCGTATGCAAGTTAAAGATTGCTGATCCTCAATCTACCATTGAGGAGAAGATAAAGTTTCTTGCAGAGTTCAAAGAGTATGGTTTCAATGTTGACCATGTAAGGACATGCCTGGAAGAGCTGTTGAGAATCAAAGGGGAAGACTGCTCTTTTCGGACCAAGGAGATAGTGTTAGAGAGTCAGATTGCTGGCAAAGAGGACGAAGCACGCAGAATCAACCTGAAGTTGGATTCCATTGACAAGGAACTTGCAGAATTGGAGAAAGCTATCTCAACCTTGCACGAGGAGCATGCTTCAGTCATGCTGTACCGAATTAGCACTGAATCAGAAGTGGCGAGACTTAAAGAAGAATATCTGGCTGTAAAACAGAGACATCTGTCGTGTGAGCGCAACTTCAATGAAAGAATTGGATCTCTAGGGAAAGGTAGGTGATTTTTGTGCATGTCAATTTTGGGGGTCGTAGTTGTATGCACTTCACCTTTTTATTTATGTTTCACTATGCAGTTCCTTTACCACCATACGAGAAAGGGGCTTTTGCAATTCCTCAAGCCTAAATTTTGTAAGTCATGGATGCTATGTATTATCAGCTGTCTGTATCTGTTATGTTCTTCTGATCATCTCTGAAGTAGATAACTGTTTGTGGAGCTTATTTATTTGGAACCTTAATCAGAACCCAATCAACAAGGTCAGGGCCAACCACGCTGCCACTCTAGTCACCAGCTACTACAGAAGGAGGGGATGGTTCAGGGCCGAAGCCAAATTTCTTGAGCCCAAGCCCAGCTCATGAGCGGGTTTGGTGGGCGGTTGCCTGGTCCATGAGCCAGGGTCTGTGCATAAGTAAACAAACAAACTGAAAGTGAGACCACCAGGTGCCGGTCAAATTATCTAGAGAAAAACATCGTAAAAACAAATTCAATTCGATCACTCTTTTGCCAATGAATCACTCTCAAGGTGTTGTCGCCTTGCGTCAACGTTCAAAAGGTCAGTCTTGCAACCAACTCCAGATGAGAGTCCCACATAAAAAAGGTCCACTTATGTGCCATTGGACAAGTACTTTGTTTGACTTTGAAATTTAATCTCTCAATTGGGGATGGAAAGTGGAAGGAAAGGGTCCAGTCTTTCACCGAACTCACTTGCGAAAAAGTATAGGCATAAAAAACAGAGAGTAATTTAGGTAAAATTTCCGAAGTGTACACTCACACTTAAACATGGTTCCAAACTTCAGAAGACATAAACGTCAACCCTCATCTTTTTAACCGTATAGATACAATCCACTTGACATCGTCATATACTAATATTTGCAGTTAGCTTAAAACAAACACATCACATTCTGAAGTTGATGCTGAGCTAAGTTTGAGTTGCAAAGTTTAGCAAATAATAAGTCCGTTGGTCAAATTGGTGCTTGAGAAATGGTTGCGCATTATGTCGGTAAAGGATCTATAGATTTTCAAAAAGAGAGGAGTCACGGCGGTCTCCTCTGAACTGCCTAGATCCCATGGTGAATGAAAAATTGGATTCATATTAGGTCTCACCTTAATCACTCTAAATACAGAAACTAAGGGCACGACATTGACACGATTCAAACTTCAAAGATCATATTAAGATATGGAAAATGTTTGGGATAGACATCATATTACGTAAAATTCGACACCCACCTTCTCCCTCTAGAATTGGGATTCGTAGCTGGACGAGATACTTTGTCTCCTTGTGGGGCATTTGACCGTGGAGAGGAATGTTGTGAGATATTTTGCGAGGATTTTAGCATATCAAGTAGAGTCGATGATATTTTGTCGTATTCATTGCATGGTATAAGATCTTCCTGCATCATGTATCAGAAATATTGTTAGATGCATCTTTTTTGTTTTCTTTATTCTTTATTTTATTTTATGGTGTTTGGTTTTGGAATTGCTCCCCTTTGAGTGGGCGCTATGTTTCCCCCTCTCTGAGAAGTGTTGTAAGATGTCGCCCTACCTTGTCCTTTGGGGTTGTATCCATATATCATTTTCGTTCCTTTAATCAAATATATCCTTAAAAAAAAAAAAAAGAGTTAGCCCATATATAAAAATTTTATTTTGTTAATTACCGTATTAAAATCATGACTTCACCAGTTTCAGTGAAGTCGTGTTTCGAAGACACAATGTGTGATTGCAAGTGTAAAGTTGTCTTCAAGACACAACTTCACCTTTAGTACCCCCAACCCTAGTTGACCATGGGTTTGTGGGGCTGTAAGGAAGTTGTGTTTTGAAAATATGACTTCACATTAAAAGTTGAAGTCGTGTTTTGAAGACACGACTTTCCCAGTTGACCATGGGTTTGTAGGGTTGCAAGGAAGACGTGTGATTGTGGTGAAGTCGTGTTTGTTGCTGCATGTCGCAGCTGGTGCTGCAACTATTGCATGTTGCAGTTGTTGCTGCTCATGTTGCGGCCAAGCCGATGGAGATGTAATGAGAAATACATTTGAGCAAATCACATCCCTAGTGAAGTACATCAAATTATAAATCTACTAATTTAATATTTTCCATCAATAACACAAATAATATCATCTAAAAGCATGGAATTGTAGCGACCAAAATTTGGAAAAAAAAACCTTGGATTGTATGGAATTGTACAATCTCCATACATAAAAAAGTGGGCACATGCCCATTACATATATTAAGTGTCAGATATGTACAAGAAAACAAAGAGAGGCTAAGCTAAGCATTTTTCCTTCTTCTTCTCTTGTAAGTCTTCTCTTGATGTGTAACTGATATCTGCTCAATTTGAAAATGTAAGTCAATGTCATCAATAAGTGACCCAATCGTAAATAAGGGGGATCACAATGGTGCAACTTTAGTACGAGATGTATTCTATGTAATCCTCTCTCCCAACTAGTCATCTTGTGGATGGATCTTCTCAAGTGCACCTGGAGTGACAGGTGATGCATCTATGGTAATAGCTGACAGAGTGACGAAATCTGACGATGAAGCTCCCAAAACATTGTGGTGCTGGCCCTCGTCTGCCTCCATGGTCGACTGCTCTTGCCATAGCACTGCCTGTTGCTGCTCGTGCTGTACATCTAGTTAGGAGTGTTGTAAGTCTGGGTGGTAATCGTGTATCTCTAGCAATTGCTACTCTACCTGTAGATGGTCGTGTTGTAACTGTGGTTGCTCCATGACATCCATTGAGGAGTTAGGTAGGATGTCCTCCTACTGCACGTCCATCTCTGGGTCATGCTCGTGTCAATCCGGCTGGTCCTCCTCAATGTGTATCCCCAAATCCCCACGAGCTCTCCGTCGTCCTTATCCTCAACCTCGTCCTACATGTAGACCTTATCCTCAATGTGGAGGTGCCATTGGAGGGTTGATGGCCTCATCATCATTTTCTCCATCTATGGGGGGTTGGACCACAACAAACTATCGGCTTATCTCTTCTCGCAAATCTTGATGTGCGTCCTTGACAAGCATTTGTAGCTCGTCTAGATTAGGCCTCTCTTCTGCCAATAGGTTCGTAGCCTTATCCCACTTAAACAGCTGAAATATGTAAGGAAATCAACCAGAAGTTAAATTGTGTAACTTATAATAAGTAATTTAATATGAATTAATTGTCGAAATTATACCTCACTCCATAGAACTTCCTCATGTCGACCAATGCATCTTCGATTAATGGTATGATACCATGGACCATACCCAGGTGTGACACCCTACTCCCCATCTCTTAGGTGCGCCCAGTGCTGACAATTAAAAAGGTAATCAACACTGCACCTTAAATTCCGCTGCACCTCCTCGCAACCCATTGATGTGGGATTATTGTTTGAGGATTGAATACTGCGATTGTAGCGCAAACATGTCCTGCGAGGTTGATTTCGAGCCTCGAATTGCGGGTAAAAAAAATCACCTTTTCCCAAAATAAACTATATCATTGTATAGCCCCAGCATTTCCTTGTTATGTAATTAATTTAGACTAATAATTTTTTAAATTATAATTAAAATTGGTTAAAGTTAGTATTTTATTCATATTTATTTAGAGCTTAAATCCTTAATTAATGTACCAATTAATAAATTAATCACTCAATTGACCTTACAATTAGTTAATCGACAAACTAAGGTAGTTATTACACATTTTTATTTTATTTTAAAACATTTAATTTAATTTGTATACAATTATATATATGATTTTATTAGATATACATATAATTTATTTATAAATATTATTATATAGTATAAATATATCATAAATATGTTGAAAATTTTTAAAATTAATTTCTAGAAATATACAACATAACTTAATTCTGTAATAAATTAAATTACTAATTGATGAGAGCTTCATCATGAGCCCTAACTAGTACAATTTAATCTAAATAAGTGTAAAGAAGCTCCTACAAAACCTAAAGAGAGGCTTAACTCAGAGAATTCTGAGTTAAAGAATAAGATAAATCATAAGGGGTAAAGCTGCAATTTTACCAATGTAGTGCGCAAACAGGGTAATTAAGGGTCTAAACACAGGTCAAATGAGCTTAATAAGGAGGGAAGTGGGATGATCTGATCTAAAAAGGGTTATAGCAACTTCTAGGAATTAAATGACATTCTGTAACCCTAAAATAAACCCACTTTAATTCACGAGGTTCGAGGTATGATAAAAATCAACCAAATCCTATAAAATTCAAGGAAAAATATTTCCTAGGGCATAGAGCCTTCAATTTGGCCTTTACAACCTATTTTGACCTAAATTGAGAACCATGCCCAATTTATGACCTAATTTAGGTTTTCATGCAAATTGACCGGTCAAACGTGGTCAATTATGAAATCAAACTTCACCATTAAGTTCCTTAGATTCAAATTAGGTTGGTATAAAAAGTTGGGCTTAAGAGAAAACTATCTTGACCGACTTTACAAATTGGTCCTCTTGAATTACTTTTTGACCCTTATCTTTTAAAACCCTTGCATATGACCCCCTATCTTTCTCGTCGTTCTTTGCAGAACGGTCCTCCCTGCCATTCTGAGCAGCGCCATACCTCCGGCGACCTTGCGAGGAGGATGGCACCACGCAAGGCATGGCACCCGTTCTCAGGAACGAGCGGGAGGTTCCCTATGTCGTCCTCTGTCGTAGGGACCCTCCCCTGACCCCTGCAACTGGCCATGCCTCTCGTGCGAACGCACGAAAGGCATGGGTCTACTTCTCCGGCCATCTCCGGCGGGCCGCTCTCCTCGCCAGTGCCTTTATAAGGAGCGGCAGGGGCGTCCGACCAAGGCAAGCTAGTTTTGGCCGAGAGAAACCCTCGATTTTGTCTCTCCCCTCTCCAGTCAGGCAGCCCAAGTTTTTGGCGATCCTTCCTCCTCCTCGTCGCTCTGCTGCCATACCTGCAGCAGAGCCCACTCTGCCCCGTCTTCCCACTCCAGGCCACACTAGCTGGCGTCTCCGGATCTCCTCCTCGTCGCCGTTACTCCTCTTCTGGGCACCTTCGTCCCCAGCTCCGGCAGGCACGAGCCGGACGTCTTCCTCTCCCTCTTCGTTGACTAAGTAGGTAGGAACCTTCCCCTTACTCTCCTCTCACTTTTCCCTTATTCAATTAGCATTTCAGACCCCTCGACTGCCACTACCACCCCCATCTGCTTCACCTCCGGCCGCCATCTCCGGCGAGGTCGCTCCACCTCCACAGGCCATTTCACCCCTCGCCGGCAAGCCCAGAAGCTCCCCCTCACTCCACTCAAACATTTCCCCTACTCCATTCACCGCCCTTCACCTCCAGACCACCCCCCGAACACACCCACTTCCGCACACGCAGTCTACCCTAGGCACAGGCGCTCTTGCTCCTCGCCGACCCTCGCACTGCCTTCGCCACACTCTGGCGAAGCTCCTTGTGTTGTCTAACATGGCCGGGAGGTCGTCTTCGTGATTTCAGGGTTCAACCTCCTCGCCGCCATTGACGAGCTGCTGGAGCTTCTTCGTAGGCAGCTCCAGGTCTCCTCTCCAGGTGTGAGCTCCAGGTGACGCGGAGCAAGCCAGTGAAGGCGCCCAGGTTCTCGATTGGGAGAGCGAAACCTTCACTGCTACTCAAATCGACAGTTGCTTCTCGCCTGCGGGCGCGCAGAGCAGAGGTTGGACTTTAGTCCCACCTCGTAAGTGTGTGGCCTCACGCCCACACTTAAATTGAAAAAGTGACATTAGCCGTTTGCCTCCACTCACACAGGGGTGAGGTCCCTCACCTATTCACACGCCTCGTCCGCGGCACTGCCCACGCGGACCTGGTGACTCGACCCGACTATCCTGCCTGTGCACTCCTCACGCACCACCCACGCCGGTGCGCTTGGACCCGGGCGCGCAACCCGACCCGACTACCCGGCTCTGGGAGAGCTTTCCAAAGAGAGATTCAGAGAGAGAGAGACACGGGGAAGGGGTAGGAGTAGGTTTTGCACTGATCTGTGTATGTGTGCGCAGGATAGAAGGAAGAAGCAGGCGAAAGAAGAAGAAAGGAATGAAAGGAGCCGAAGGAAGAAAAGAGGAGCCGCACTGTAGCAACCGCACAATTAAGCCGTCTGAGCGTTGAATCAGACATTGGAGGGTCAGCAGCCAGAGCAAAGAAAAACTGCAGTTGCTGTTCTGAAGAAGAAGAAAGAAGACGCAGAGAAGAAAAAGAAGAAGACAGGAGGAAAGAAAGAAAGAAGAGGAAGGGCCAGAGCGGAAGAAAAGAAGAAGAAGAAGAAAATAAGAAAGAAGAAAACCAAAGATGAAAAAAGGAGGAAGACTTAGTAGCTGAAGGAAATCAGAGAGAAGAAAAGAAGAAAGAGGAACCGCTGCAGAAGAGAAAGAAAGAAGGAAAGAAAAAGAAGACAGGAAGAAGAGAAAGAAAGATAAGAAGAAAAAGCCAATTCTTTCTCTCTCTCTCTCTTAATTTTTGTAAAACCTTATATTGTGAATTTATAGGCTTCTAGAATTATAGTTTGCTCCCTGAGTTCGACCTCGGGAAACTTGTCATTCCGAGTAATAAATTGTATTAAACTGGTAACTATTTTGTTATATACCATAACGACTATAATAACTATAAGGACGAAAATGGTACCACTAATTTAATTTATTTTAACTTGGTAATTTAGATATTGCTGGCCGCTTTGTTGTCAACCAGTATGTCTATTTGTTTTTATTACTCGAAAATAGAAACTTTCCGAGGTCGAACTCAAGGAGCAACACTTGATTTTATAAGCGTACAAAATCACAATTTACAATATGGATATAAACTGTTTTACAAAAATAAGAAAGGAAAATTTGTTCTTCTTTTCTTCTTCTTCTGCCCCTTTCTTTCTCTCTTCAGACGTCTGACTCCAGGGTCAGACGACTTAAACTCCACTTGCTATAGTGCTTCTTCTACTGGTTCTTCTTCCTCTTGGCTTCTTCTTTTCTTCTTCTCTACTGCTTCTCTTTCTCTTCTTCTCTGCGGCTTCTCTTTCTCTTCTTCTTCTGTGCAAGGCCTTCTCTGTCTTCTCCTTTGCCTTAGGCTTGAGCTGCGTCGGTAGCTTCTTCTTCCGTTGCAGCTCCACCTTAGCTTCTTCTTCTTCTTGCACTGCGCCTTCTCCTTCTTCAGTTGGCTTCTCCTCTTCAACTTCTACTCCTGTCTTCTTCTTTTTCTTCCTTTCCTTCTTTCCTCAGCTCCTGCTCTTTGATGCGGCAAAGTGTCTTTCACTACTTCCTCTTCTTTCCTTCTCTTCTTCTCTGCTATTGCACTATCTCCTCCTTCTCCTTCTGCTCCTCTGTGCAACTAAGTCCTCAACCGCTCCTTCTCTTTTCTTCTTCTCCCGCTTCCCTACACAGTATAAGGTTAAGCAAAACCTAACCCCTACCCTCCCTGCGCGTCTCTCTCTCTCTTAAATTCACTCAAGGGTCTGCTCTCCCAGAGCCTTAATCGGGTAAGCGGGTGGGGTGACGTGCCGGGGACCAGGCACACCGGCGTGGGTGGTGTGCGAGGTGTGCACAGGCGGGGAGTAATCGAATCCGGGTGCCAAGTTCGCGGGGAAGGTGTCGCGGACGAGGCGTGGCGGGGGTGTGAGGGACCTCACCCCAGTGTGTTTCGAGGCGAATAGCTTGAAACACAAAATCAATTTATGTGCGGGCGCCTGCCCGCACACTTCCGAGGTGGGACTAAAAGTCCCACCCGCTTCCGTGCCTCTGCCCGCAGCAGAAGTCCTTGCAATTGCAGCAATACGCGAGGCTCGCGACTGCAATTGGGGACCTGGGACCGTGCGTGAGTCTCTTCCGCACGGCCTGGGACTCCAACCTGGGACTGCAGAGGCCTGGAGCTACTAGCAAGCTTTCTCCAAGCTCGGCAGCAATGGCGGCGAGCCTCTGAACCTGCAGTCACGCAAATGGCCTTGTGGCCACGTCAGATTGCTCAGCCAGCTTCGCCGGAGCACAGCGAAGGTAGCTTGAGGGTCAACGAGGCTTGAAGATGCTTGTGTGCGTGTGCTTAGGGTACACTATGTGCGTGCAGATGGGTTTGTTCATGGGACGGTTTCAGTGGGTGGCGCTGTGAGTGAAAGGGCGAGAGGTGATCAGTGGGAGGTGGTGAAGCTCAGAGATCGGTTGGCGAGGCGGATGGAGGTGTGGAGTGGCGAGGACGCCTCACCGGAGGTCTGGCCGGAGGTGGAGATGGCGATGGTGGACAGTGGAATCGAGGAGTACTTTGTGAAATAAATTGAGGGGAATTGAAGAGGAGATAGAGAGGAGTGAGTCTAACCTGATTTAGTGGACGAAGGGGGAGAGATGGCGACTGGAAGTATGATGAGAGCCTCATCATGAACCCTAACAAGCATAATTTAATCGAAATAAGTGTGAAGAAGCTCCTACAAAACCTAAAGAAAAGCCTAACTCAGAGAAGTCTGAATTGAAGAATAAAACAAGTCATGAGGGGTAAAACTGTAATTTTACCAAGGCAATACACAAATAGGGTATCTAAGGGTCTAAACACAGGTCAAATAAGCTTAATAAGGAAGGAAGTGGGATGATTTAATCTAAAAAGGGTTATAGCAACTTTTAGGAATTAAATGACATTCTGTAACCCTAAAAATAAACTCACTTTAATTCACGAGGTTCTAGGCAGAATAAAAATCAACTAAATCCTCTAAAAATCATGGAAAAATACTCCCTAGGGTTTAGAACCATCAATTTGGCCTTTGCAACCTATTTTGACCTGATTTGAGAACCATGCCAAAATTTTAACTTAATTTGGGTTTTTACGCAAATTGACCAGTCAAACGTAATCAAAACTAAAATCAAATTATACCATTGAATTCCTTAGGTTCAAATTAGGTTGGTACAAAAATTTGGGCCTAAGTGAAGACTATCTTGACCGACTCTACAAATTGGTCCTCTTGAATTACTTTTTGACCCTTATCTTTTCAAAACCTTGCATTTAGTCCCCTATCTTTCCCTTTGTTCTTTGCAGAATGGTCTTCCCCGCCACCCTGCGCAAGCACCATACCTTCGGCGATCTTGCGCGGAGGATGGCGCCGCGCAGGGTAAGGCAGCCGCTCTTAGGAACGAACGGAGGGTTCCCTACGTCGTCCTCTGTTGCAGGGACCCTCCCCTGTGACCTGCGGCTGCCCATGCCTCTCGTGCGAATGCACAAAAGGCATGGGTCTCCATCTCCGGCCATCTCTGGCGAGTTCCCCACGTCACTCTCTCGAAGCCCTCTCCTCGCCAGCGCCTTTATAAAGAGCGGTAGGGGCTGCCGTCTCCTTCAAGCCTGATTTGGCCGAGGATCTCTCCCCGATTTCGTCTCCTCCTCCCACGGTCAAAACGCCCGCAGGCTCCGGTGGCCTTTCCTCCTCCTTTCGTCACTCTGCGGCCACACCTGCAGCAGAGCCCACTCCGCCTCGTCTTCCCGCACCAGGCCGCACCAGCTGGCGCTTTACTGACTTCTTCCTCGCCGCCGTTACTCACCTCTGGGCTCCTTCATCTCGGGCTCCAGCAGGTACGTGCCGAGCGCCGCCTCCCTCCCTCTTCGTCAATAAGGTAGGTAAAAACTTTCCCCTCTCCCTCTCTGTTATTTCCCCCTTCCTAATTTACTATTTCAACCCACCGACCACCGCTATCCATCACCACCTTCTCCATCTCCGACTACCCTCCGACGAGGCGAACTCGCCACTCCATGCCTCCATCCGCCTCGCCAACTACCCTTTAAGCTCCGCGCCACCTCATTGACATCGAATCCACCCTCCATTCATCACCTAGAACCTTCAGACCACTCCCCGAGCACACCCACTCTCACGCACGCAGAGTGCCCTAGGTGCACGGCCACATGCACTCTCGCGCCTCGCCGACCCCCGCACCGCACTTGCCGCGCTCTGGCGAACCTTCCTAGACCTTTTTGACGTGGCCGCGAGGCCGTTTGGATGTTTCAGGTTTCACCCTCCTCATCGCCATTGACGAGCAGCAGGAGCTGCTTGACAGGCAGCTCCAGGTCTCCTCAGCTCCAAGCGTGAGCTCCAGGTGACGCGGAAAGGAGTCACGCACACACCTAGAACTTTAATTGGGGTCGCAAGCCTCGGCTGCTGCCCCAATTGCTCGAAGCCTTCTCCCGCAGGTGCCCGAGATCGGAGGTGGGACTTTAGTCCCACCTCGGAAGTGTATAGGCGCATGCCCATACATAAATTGAAAAAGTGCTATCGGCTGGTTGCCTCCGATAGCACTAGGGTAAGGTCCCTCACCTACTCATCGGGTCTCGTCCGTGACATGCTGGTGACATTTCCCAACCGCGATTAGTCTTTGTTTGTTTTAATGCTTATTACAGTAATGTCGTTGTGGTATAAAATAAGACAGCTACGGTTGTCGTTACCATTAAAATTTTACTTGGAAATAGTTTCCCGAGGTTGAACTCAGGGAGCTATTGGAATTCTAGAAGTACAATGTTTCTTTATTACAAAAATAAGAGAGAGAGAGGGAGAAATAGATTTCTATCTTTTGGCTTTTTCTTCTTCTCTTCTTTCTCTCTTTGCTTATCTTCTTCTCTTCTTTCTCTTTAGCTGCGGATCCTTTTCTTTTCTTTTTCTTCTTCTCTGCTTTATCTCCTCTGAAGCTTCATCCGTCATCTGATATCACAGTCAGACGACTTAAACGGCGGTCTGCTACAGTGCTTCCCCTCTTTTCTTCCTTTGCTGCTTCTTCTTCTTCTCTTCTTCTTCCCGCTTCTTCTTCCTTGGTCTTCTGCCTTGCTCAGCTGCAGAGCCTTTTCAGAGTTTCTTCTTCTGCTCCTCTTCTTCTTCCTGCGGCCAAGTTGTGAACCTTCTTCCTTCACATCCTGTTCCTACACAAGGCACAGCAAAACCTAGCCCTTCCCTCTACCCGCACGTCTCTCTCTCTCTCTCTCTGTAAACCGCTCATAGGAAGCTCTCCCAGAGCCGGGTTATCGGGTCGGGTAGTGGCAGAACGGTGGCAGCAACTAGCTTTTCTTAAGTCGTTGTAGTACAGATAGCTATTGCCATCATTTGCTAATATTTGTTACTCGGAAAATACAGTTCTCCCGAGGTCGAACTCAGGGAGCAAGTCGTATTCTAGAGATATACATGTTCTATTACAAAAATAGAGAGAGAGAGATGAAAGTTTGGCTCTTCTTCTTCTCTTCTTTCTTCCTCTTTGTCTTCTCTCCTCTTTGGCTTTTGTTCTTCGTGTTCTTCCTCTATTTCTTGGTTGGACGATCCTGCCTTTTTCTTCTTTTGATTTTCTTTGTTTCTTCTTTTCTTGCCTCAGATCTTCCTCCCGTGCTCTTCTTTTCTTCTTCTTCTTCTTTCTGTTTCTTCACTTGGCTGTTCTGTATTCCTTTCTTTCCTCTGCCTTGCCTTCCTTCTTCTTCTTTGCCTTCTCCTGTCTTCAGGACGTCGTCTGATTTGAAAATCAGACGACTTAAACCGCTTGTTGCTACAGTGTATCCCTTAGCTTCCTTCTTCACCTGTGCCTGCACGCTCAAGAATTCAGAGTCAGAGGGAAAAACCTACTCTACCCTCCTCCCCCTCGCGTCTCTTTCTCTCTAAGTTCGCTCTTACGACAGCTCTCCCAGAGCAACCGGGTAATCGGGTACGAGTCGGGCCCGGGTCCAGGCCCACCGGCATGCGGTGGTGGGCGAGGAGTGCAGGTCGGGTTAATCGGGTCGGGCCAGGTCCGCGGAGCGTGATCACGGACGAGGCCGGGTCGGGTGAGAGGGACCTCACCCCGTGGTCAGGAGGCAGACAGCATAAGGCACGTTTTGCCTTTATGCGCCCGCGCGTCTCTAAAAGGTTCCGAGGTGGGACTAAATGTCCCACCCCAATTGAGCGCCCGCCGCAGAGGGAGCAGCGGGCGATCGTGGCTTCACGCGCGGCCTTCGCCCCAACTGCAAACCTCGGACGTTTCGCGGAGACGCCCGCGCAACCTGGGAGTCGAACCTGGGCGAAGGTGTGCCTGCACCTGTAGGCAAAGGAGCTCTACCTGTTCAGTAATGGCGACGGCGGGCGAGTCACCTGGTCACAGAAGAACGGCCTTTCGGCCAAATCAGACAGGCGGGGGACCTTCGCCGTGGCACGGCGAAGGTGGTCAGAGGGTCTGCAGGGGGCGTGGTGGAGCAAACAGGTCGCCCTAGGTCAAACTGTGGGCGAAGAAGTGGGTGTGTTCGGTGGGTCTGCAAAGGGCGTTTGGTGGGCAGTGGAAGGGCGGAGGAGGATCAGGGTGAGGAGGCGGAGGTTATGCACCGGTCGGCGAGCCGTGTGGGGTGCTGGAGTGATGGGAGTGGTTCGCCGGAGTTTGTCCGGAGGTGGAGAAGGTGAGGGTGATCGGTGGGAAATAGGTGGCGACAGTAAGGGTTTTCAGTATAGAAAAGAAAGAGGGGAGGAAGAGGAGAAGTTCTACCTGCTAAGCTGGACGAGGAGGGGTTGGCGCAGGCGACAATCGTATCGACTGTCGCCGGAGAAGAAATTGCCCAGAGGAAGGAGCGGCGGCGAGGAAGGGACCGGAGAGGCGCCAGCTGGGTGCGGCATGACGCGGAAAGATCGAGGGAAGGTAACCCTGCTACTGGTAGTGCGGCAGGGCGACGAGGAGGAGGAGGAGAGGCCATCGGAGCAAGGGGGCGTCTGTCGGAGTGGGAAGGGAGGAATTTAGGGGGGGTGTCTCTGTCAGATCCGAGCTACCGAAAGCGGCAGACGGTGGTGGCTTTTATAGAGGCGAAATCAGAGAGGAGGGCGGAGGGAGACGACGTGCCTCCCTCGCCGGAGCATGGCCGGATCGCGACCCATACCTTCCGCGCGTTCGCACGGAAGATGTGGGTGATGGCAGAGATCGTGGAGGTGTCACTGCAACAGTAGACGTCGCAGGGAACACCCCGTTGTCTTGGCAGGGGGTCGCCCTCACCCTGCGCGGAGCCATGCCTCGCCGGAGTATGGTGCTGCGCAGGGTTTTGCAGGGAGGACCCAAATGCAAAAAATGATGAAGAATTAGGGGTCAAAATGCGAGGGTTTCAAAAGTTGAGGGTCAAAAAGTAATGGATGAGGACCAAAATGAAAAGTTGGTCAAGAAGGTTTCTTCTTAGGCCCAAGTTTTTATACATGACTAATTAGGACCTAAGGATTCTGATGGTGAATTTTATTTTTAGATTAAACCTTGTTTGACCGGTCAATTTACGTAAAAACCCAAATTGAGTTGTTAATTGGGCATGGTTCTCAATGTAGGTCAAAATGGGTTCCTAAGGCCAAATTGAAAGTCCTAAACCATATAGATTATTTTTCTATGAATTTTAGAGGATTTATTTGATTTTTACCTTGCCTCGAACCACGTGAATTGAAGTGGGTTTGTTTTTATGGTTATAGGCTGTCATTTAATTCCTTGGAGTTGCTGTAGCCCTTATTGAGTCATTTCATCCCACCTTTATTCTTATTAGGTTGTTTTGACCTATGTTTGGACCCTGAGTTACCCTATTTTCAGATCGGATTGGTAAAATTGCATTTTTACCCCTCAGTTTATGTTTTCTTTGCAAACTCAGAATCTCTCTGAGCCAAGCCTTTCTAAGGTTATGTAGGAGCTTTTATTCTCTGTATTAGGTCAAAATGAGCTAGTTATGGCTCATGATGAGGTTCTCATCAGGTAGCGTACCCGTGACCAGGCGCACCGGCGTGGGTGGTGCGCGAGGAGTGCAGGGTGAACGAGTCGGCCAGGTCCACGTGGCGCAGGTCGCGGACGAGGCGGGCGAGTGGGCGAGGGGACCTGTTGACGCGACTGGCTCGATCGTGTTTTAACAGTTATTGCGTCGTAGTATAGGTGATCAAGCGTCGTCAACAAATAAAAGTTTTTATTACTCAAAAATCGGAGTATCCGAGGTCGTACACAGGGAGCAATTGGAATTTACTACTAATCTCAAATGTAATTGAACTCTCTAATTTACTCAAAAGTTTAATTCAAATGCATTTAAAAAGTAATCCAGGCAAAAGAGTAAAATTGGACATCTGATCACAAGATCAGACGTTTTAAAAGTATTTTCCTCCTTTGATTATTCTTCTTCTCTCTTCTGATTCTGATATTTTCTTTCTTTCTCTGCAGTCTCTCTTCTGCCTTCTTCTTCTTTGTATCAACGGGTCTTCTTCTTCTTCCTTGGTCTTCTTCTTTGGTTTCTGTCTTGGCCTCTCTTCTTCCTTCTCTTCTCTCTTCTGTGAAGGCTTTTTCTTCCTTGGCTCTGCTATACTTCTTCTCTTTTTCCTTCGCCTCTTCCTGCTCTTTTCACTGGCTTCCTTCCTTCTTCATTTTTTCCTTCTGCTTCCTTCTCTTCTTCCCTTTGCTAGCAGCGGCTAAGTGTTTGCTTCACTCCTTCCTTCCCTGCACAACCATAGCAAGGTACAACAAAACCTAACCCCTCTACCCACACCCGCGCATCTCTCTCTCTCTGTAAACCACCCTCAGCGAGCTCTCCCAGAGTCGGGTTAACGGGTCAGATCGCGTGCCCGTGACTAGGCGCACCGGTGTGTGGGTGATGTGCGAGGTGTGCTTAGGGTCGGGTCGGATCACGCCAGATCCGCGTGGTGAAATCACGGATGAGGCGCCGTGAAATAGGTGAGGGACCTCACCCCAAGTGCTTTCGGAGGCGAAGAGAAGATATGAAAAAATTAATTTAAACCACGCCAGCGCCTTGTAGGTTACCGATGTGGGACTATTAGTCCCAGCCTTCTCTCGGCGCACCCTCAGAACTCTCTCCTTCAATTGCCAAGGCTGCGAACTTCGTTGCGTTTCTCGCTGGACCAGATATCTTCGCAATGCCTCCCTGAGTGAGCCGCACCTGGAGCCTGGTCGTCCTGAAGCCTGGAGCGAGCTTGGAGCTTCTTCGAGTCGCCGTCAATGGCGGCAGGGGCTTGAGAACTGTCAGACATGAAACGAGCCTCTCGGCTTAATCAGATCACCGGGGGACCTTCGCCTTGTCACGGAGAAGGTGAAGAGCAAGGTGACAGGCCGCGGGGTGACCTAGGCGTGCGTGCCTAGGTCGTCCTGTGGCCGGATGGATGGGTGAGTTCGGGGGTGCGTTGTGGAGGTGTAGCGTGGCAGTGGAGGGGTGGAGTGTGTTCAGTGTGGTGAGGCGGAACTTTTGCGACAGTCAGCGAGTCGTGTGGAGTTGCGAAGCGACGGGGGCGACTCGTCGGAGGGATGGAAGATGACGGTGGTCAGGCGTGGTCGAGGGGTAATCAAATGAAATGCAGTGGGGAAAAGAAAGAGGGGAAGATAGGGAGTAATTCTAACCTAATTGCAGGGACGACGGGGACGGAGAGGCGAACGGCCGTACCTGCTGTCGCCGGAGAAGAAGATGCCCAATGGAGGGAGGACGGCGGCGACGACGGGTCTGAGGCAGCGTGCACGGGTATTGCGCGACGCGGAGGAGAATCAAGAAGAAGTCTCTGCCACTGGTTTTGTGGCAGAGCGAAGAGAAAAGGAAGGAGAGCTCGCCGGAGCCCGTTGGACACCTTGGCTGGAGAAGAAGGAGATGAATTTGAGGTGGAATCCGGCTAAGTCGAGCTGAAATTGAGCGGTCGGGTTTGGGGGTTCTTTTATAGGCATAGGCCATGTGTTCTGGAGCGTGGAGGGCAAGCATTCGTCACCGACGACTCGCCGGAGAAGGAAAGTGGGTGGATACTCAAATCCCTCGTGCGTTCGTACGAGAGATTGGGATCAAATCAGGGATCATGGCTGGCCTCAGATGGAAGGGAATTCCTCAGAGAATCTCCCTTCCATTTCTGGGAGGGGATCTCTGAGGAATCAGAGAGTATTCCCTCTCTAATCCTTGCCGGAGTAGGATTCTGCCCCAATAATGGCGGAAGGACCTGATTGCAAGGTTGGTGAGGAAGTTAGGGGGCTCTCTGCGATGATTTTCAAAAGTTAGGGACCAAAATGTGATTTGGGTGTACTAAATTGCAAAGTAGGTCAAGATGACCTCCCCTTATGTCTAAATTTTGGTACAAACCTAATTTGGACCTAAGGAATAAAATGGTGAAGTTGGATTTTAGGTTTGACCATGTTTGACTGGATATTTTGCGTAAAAATCCAAATTAGGTCAATTGATGAGCTAGGACCCTATTCCAGGTCAAACTAGTTTCCAAAGGCCAATTTGAATGTTATAAACCCTAGAGGATATTTTTACATGAATTTTAGAGGGCTTACTTGATTTTTATCCTAACCGAAACCTTGTTGAATTAAGCGGGTCTATTTTAGGGTTACCAAATGTCATTTAATTCCTAGATTGCACATAAACCCATTTCTGATTGAATCAACCCACTTTTTATCTTATTTAGACTATTTGACCTATGCTATGCCTCTGAGAAATCCTGTTTATGTACTGCAATGGTAAAATTACAATTTTAACCTTTATCTCATGTTTTCTTCCCAGAATACTTATTCCTTCATTTAGGCCTTCTACTAGGTTATGTAGGAGCTTTTATTCTCTTTATTGGGTCAAAATGAGCTAGTTATGGCTCATGATGAGGCTCTCATCAGGACCTCACCCCGTGTTCTGAGGCGCTTAGGTAAAAACACAAAATCAATTTAAATGGGTGCGGCGTTTCGAAATCTTACGATGTGGGACTAAACTTCATCCCTTCTCGCGCGTGCCCGCAGGAAGAATCGCGACCTTGCCTCAGCAACTGTGTCTTCACTTCCCTTCGCGTGCCAGCTGCTTGCCTTCACCTGGGTCTCTCCAATTCGCCTCGGCTGGAGTCCTGCTGCTTCGAGGCCTGGAGCTCGCTTGGAAGCTCCTTGCTTCGTCGCTAATGGCGGTCGGGGCTGAAAATCTGCCTAACACAAACAAGGCCTCTCGGCCTAATCAGACCACAGGGAAACCTTCGCCGTGGCACGGCGAAGGTAGTTCGGGGTGCAGCAGGTTGCGGGGCGGTGTCTGGCGGCAACCCTAGGTCGGACTACAACCGGAAAAATGGGTTTGATCGGGGGAGTGTTGTGGAGGTGTAGAGTGTCAGTGGAGGGGTGGGGGATGTTGGGTAGGGTGAGGCGGAGCTTTTGGGACAGTTGGCGAGTTGTGTGGAGCGGCGGATCGACGGGGGCAACTTGCCGGAGGGTTGCCAGAGGGATGGAAGATGATGGTGGTCGGGCGCAGTCGAGGGGTAATCAACTGAAAGGCAGTGGGAAAAGAAAGAGGGGACGAAGGGAAATAACAGTAACCTACCTACAGGGACGAAGGGGGCCGGAGCAGAGCGGCAATCGTATCGACTGTCGCCGGAGAAGAAACACCCAGAGGGAGAGAGCGGCGGCGAGGAAGAGGGCAGGGAGGCGCGTGCTTGGTACAGCGCGACGCGGGGAGATCAGGCGAAGGTGGCTCTGCTGCTGGTATTGCAGCAGAGCGACGAGATGGAGGAGGAGGAGCCGCCGAAGCTGGTGGGTTCCTGCCAGAGTGGGGAGACAGGAAGGGTTGGGGTTTTCTCCGTCAAGACCAAGCTGCCTGAACCGGCTGGCGACGCTGGTCTTTATAAAGGCAGTGGTGGAGGGGTGGACACAGGGAGGCGACGTGCCTCCCTCGCCGGAGAATGGCCGGAGGTGTGACCCATACCTTCCGCGCGTTCGCACAGAAGGTGTGGGCGTCGTCAGGCAGCATGGCGGTGTCCCTGCGACAACAGACGTCGCAGGGAACACCAGGTTCAATTTGCAGGACATCACCCTCACCCTACGCGGCGCCATGCTCCGCGCAAAGTCGCCGGAGCATGGCGCTACGCAGAGACTTGCAGGAGAGACCTAAATGCAAAAAATGACGAGGAAACTAGGGGCCAAAATGTAAGGGTTTCGAAAGTTGAGGGTCAAAAAGTAATAGATGATGATCAAATTGCAAAGTCGGTCAAGAAGGTCTCTTCTTAGTCTCAAGTTTTTATGCATGACTAAATTGGACCTAAGGATTTTAATGGTGAATTTTGTTTCTAGGTCAGACCTTGTTTGACCGGCCAATTTACCTAAAAAAATCAAATTAAATCATTAATTGGGCATTGTTCTCAATGTAGGTCAAAATGGGTCTTTAAGGCCAAATTGAAGGTTCTAAACCCTAGAGATTATTTTTCTATGAATTTTAGAGGGTTTAGTTGATTTTTACCCTGCCTCGAACCTCGTGAATTGAAGTATGTTTGTTTTAAGGTTACAGAATGTCATTTAATTGCTTGGAGTTGCTGTAACCCTTGTTGGATCAGATCATCCCACTTTCCTTCTTATTAGGTTAGTTTGACCTATGTTTGGACCCTGAGTTACCCTGTTTGCAGATTGTGTTGGTGAAATTGCATTTTTACCCCTTGTGACTTGTTTTCTTCTTAAACTCAGAATTCTCTGAGTCAAGCCTTTCTTTGAGTTATGTAGGAGCTTTTTCTCGCATATCTAGATTAGATTGTGCTACTTAGGGTTCATGATGAGGTTCTTATCACATGCCCACGCGGATTTGACCCGACCCGACTTTTCACTCCTGTGCACTCCTCGCGCACCACCCACGCCGATGCGCCTGGACCCGGGCATGTGACTCGACCCGATTACCCGACTCTAGGAGAGCTTACCAAAGAGAGATTCAGAGAGAGAGAGACAAAGGGAAGGGGTAGGGTAGGTTTTGCGCTGACATTTATGTGTGTGCGCAGGAAGGAAGAAAGGAGAAGAGGAGCAATGACTGGGACTTAGCAGCGCAGGGAAGAAGGAAGGAAGGAGAAGAGAGGAGGAAGCCAAGAAAGGAAAGGAGAAGGAGAGGTTGATAAGTTAAGGCGTCTAATTTCTGAATCAGACGTAGCGAAAAGAAGAAGAAGAATGACCAGAGCAAAGAAAGAAAAAAAAAGAAGAGGCAGCACCAGAAAAGAAAAGAAAAGAAAAGAAGAAGCCAAGAGAAAGAGACTGCCGCATAAGAAATCAGAGAAGAAAAGAAGAAAGGAAGAAGAAGCAGAGAAGCCCTTCAGAGAAGAAAGAAAGGAAAGGAAAGGAAAGGAAAAGAAAAGAAAAAAAAGAGAAGAGCTTGCTGCAGAGAAGAAGAAAGAAGGAAAAGCGAGAAAGAAAGGAGCAATTTTTACTCTCTCTCTCTCTCTTTTTAATTTTTGTAAAACATTATATATTGTGAATTTATATACTTCTGGAATTATAGTGTGCTCCCTGAGTTCGACCTCGGGAAACTTTTTATTTCCGAGTAACAAATTGTATTAAACTGGTGACCATTTCTTTACACTATACTACGACGAAACCTTAGAGAGGGAACGCAGTGCACCGGTTTTGGCACCGTTGCTGGGGAGCAACGACCATTCTAGAAGCTATTAATTCACAATTTTGATTTCCTATTGACTGATCTCTTCTCTTTTGTTGTGCAGGCACAGGAAATCAAGAGGAAAACAAGCAGCCGCACAACAACCACACCAAGGACAGGTAATTTTCTATCCTCTCATTTAAACCCCTAAATTCTAAAGAGAAAGAAAAAGAAAAAAAAAGAAGCAATTTAGGAATAACCTGTCTTTTATATGTTGTAAAACACCAAAGTTGCCTGTTTTCAGATTTTAACATACTTTATCTGTATATCCATTAAAGGTAGTTAGGGCTAAAACCTTCTTGCTTGAATCCTAATTACCCAATCTAGAGGCAACTAACTGGACCAATTAGAGCCAATATAAGATTCAAAGCTAGGGTTTTAGAGACACACTTTCTAAGCAAGAATTGAGAATTCCCAAAAGAAGTGTGCCCAAGCCATTGTTTGAAAACACCTATTAAGAGAAACCCTAAGAAATTTGGCTCTTAAAAACACTTGAACCCTAAAAGACAAGGCCTAATAAGTTCTCAAAGGAACTAGTAGGTGAAGTTGACCCCTTGGGTCAACCAACTTTGAACTTAGGTCACTCTTTGCACTCAAAAGGTTAAAGTTCAAGTGAAAACCTAAGCACCTAGATCCTAACTAAAAATGGTAGACTTAAGAGGTCAAGGTCCCCATTCTGATCTACCTAGAATCTCAGTGACAAGAGAGGTCGGGTGGGGGAAACCTTGTAACCCGTGGGGACGCTCTACCGTGTAGGGGTCTTCGCGGGACTCACCCTCTCTGGCTGCCCAGGTAATTCTCAGGTGAACAACCTTTTGATCAAGGGGTCCATCTGCCCCGAACCTTTATAGTCACCAAACATTTTGGGTGTCTTTATTGGGTCCAGCACCTGCTAAACTCATCCTCTCCATCGGTGTATGTTTAGTAGGAGGTCCTTGAAACCTCCTTTAGAAATTCACTCTCCTCGAGGCCGAGCCTCGATGCCCTTGTTTGTGCAACCAACACTTTACATAGACCTCTCCTCCGATTCCGAACCCAACTCACCTTCTTCCACAATGGCTCAGCCAGTTGAGGAAGAGAACAATCTAGAGCACCAGCTCCAGCGACTCAATGACCTCTTCCAAAACTTCATGCACTCACCGCAGCGTCCTATGATGCGAGATCATTATAATCCCACTGCGGTAGCTATTGAGCCTCTAGTCAGAATCCCGACTGGAGGACCTGATTCTGAACTAAAGCCCAACATGATTCATGCCATACCTAAATTCCATGGGCTTAATTCTGAAGACCCCTTCCAGCAAATTAAACAGCTAAAGCATCTGGCCCAGACTTTCGGGTCAGATGCGTAAAATCGGGATATTCTCCTTATGAAGATGTTCTCTTTCTCCCTTATGGACAAGGCATCCCATTGATACCAACCACAGACCCGGCCGATCAACAATTGGGAGGAACTTCAGTCTGAGTTCCTGAAGAAGTTCTTCCCCGTTGGTCGGACCAATGCCTTGCGCCATCAGATTACCCACTTCATGCAACAGACGGGAGAACCTCTTCATGAGGCATGGGATCGTTTTCAGGATCTCAAGAGAAAGTGCCCCCATCACGGAGTTCCTAAATGGGAACAAGTCCAGTCTTCTTACCAGGGACTTCGTGAGGATATTAGACTATTCGTCAATGCAACTTGCAGAGGAAATATCATGGGTCAGCATGAGGACACCGTGTGGGAGATTCTCGAGAATATGTGCGAGAACTCCATCAATAATGACTCCATGGGATTATTCGACATGACGAATACCCGCGCATCAACGAACCTTAGGGGAGCACACGAGACGCAGGGCCTGTCCGCATCAGTCGACCTGGAATTGATGGCCAATCGATTGGACAAGGTCTCTATTATTGAGAAGAAGGTGGATGAGTTAACTCAACACTTGCAGCGAGCCACCTATGCGCATAATTCCTTTGCACAGCCTCCTTCTGCACGGGAGACTGTGCAAAACATTTTCCACCGACCTTCTCCTGGGGTGGACCCGTATCCACCCCTATCTGACTCACGGATCGGAGGAACCTCCGACCCTTTCTATACCAGCCAAGGGAATTCCACTCCCCCATTCTCTGACTTTTCCGAGGCTACTTAGACCTGCGATGACCTCAATGCCATCCAGAATGGCCCACTTTCCAATACCTACAATCCTGGATGGCGAAACCATCCCAACTTCCAGTGGGCAGGGAATTCCTAGAATCCAAGACCATCCTTTCAGCGCCGTCCACAAGCACCTCGTCCTTACCAGTCGCCTCAGCCTCGGCCCAACCCTACTTATCCATCTGGGCTAAACCAAGACCAAATGTCCCTCATCCTTCAGACTCTGGCTGGCATTCAGAGAATGAATGCGGCTATTCAAAAGCAACACAAAGACGAAATCACAGAGGTTCGAAACCAACTGGTCCAGTTAGCGAATTCTCACCAACCAGGCACACTTCCTTCTCAGCCTCTTCCTAACCCTAATAGCGTGCTGGTCGTGCCGTGTTTCACGTGTTAGAAATCAAGGTTACAAGTAACCTGTCGTCGTAGTTGCAAAACACGTCGATCAAATAAAATTTATACCGAAACTCCAAAGGAGTCCCAGGTCGAACACAGGGAGGCGACGTTTACTTTACTTGAAAACCGCGCTTCATTTTTATTTGTTCTTGGTCATTTTTGTCTTTTCTAATTTTTTTGGTATTTTTAGGAAGCAAGAGATCAGATCGACAAATGCTTATCTAGCTAATTTACTTGTAAATATAAAAGAGAGAGAGAGAAATAATCATCTATTCATCAAGAATTGTTTGTTACACTACGAAAGCAGGAAAAATCTACACTATGAAAGCATAAAAAGATAGAATGAGGTGAGAGAAATCCCCCTCGATGGTTGCTCGGAGGACGACACGCTCTGACGTCACCTGGAGGAAGGTGGTGAGGAGAGAGATGAAGGAGGACGGAGCCGGAGGATAGAGGATGGGGCAGGACGACGTCGCGGCGAGGTTCTTCTTCCCGAAGGGTGGTGAGAGGACAGCCACGGGATGCTCCACGAAGGGGGGTGAGAGGACGGAAAACTATTTGGTTTTACTCTAGAGGAGCATCCCGGGCTTGGGACAAGCTCTCTCTAGAGCCTTGGAGGTGGTGAGAGGAAGAAAGGAAGAGATGCTTTGGATGGTGGTGGGTAGGTCCTTTTATAGTGAGGAAGAACAAATTCGCTTCTGGGTCATTACTGACGTCCATAAACGTCGCTGCAGCTGTCGCTGAAGATCCGCCCTTCAAATCCACTTGCTGGCATGCGCT
Source organism: Thalassia testudinum (assembly GCA_037157565.1). Lineage (NCBI taxonomy): Eukaryota > Viridiplantae > Streptophyta > Magnoliopsida > Alismatales > Hydrocharitaceae > Thalassia > Thalassia testudinum. Next base: position 46,414,285 of record JAZHRO010000030.1, read on the forward strand.
GACCATTAGTGACAGCTGCAAGCGTCACTAAAGGTGCGTCGCTAGAGATCCGCGCCCGCCCCGCTGGCGCGCATCATGTGCCTTATCCTCCCCGCACCTCGCGCATGCGCGTGCGACATGAGTTGCGCTGCTGCTACGCGCAGCTATGGCTGTGCGTGCACGATGCTGCTGCTGGCCGGCGTTGGGCGGCCTAGATGGCGCCACATGGCGCCACCTAGGCCGTTCATTCTTCTTTCTTTTGTAGAGGGTGCCACGGTGCTCAGATAAGGATGATTCCCATGCTGTCGAACTGCGATCGTCGCTTCGGATCCATCCGTACGGTCGGATTTTCCATCCGAAACCCGTATGGATGTCGCATTTCTCCCCTGGCCGTTGATCTTCCTTGGGCTTCATGTGATGCTACGAGACTTCGATCAGGACGATTTCAAAGGCGTTAGACTTCGATCGTCGTATTAATCAGATCCGTATGGTCTGATCGTCCATCCAAGGCCCTGAAATAAATCCTCTCCTCTCCTGACCATAAAAAGAACCTAATTAACACAAAATATATACAACTACTCTAAATGCACAATGATGCATGTTATGCAATATTTATAACATGAAATGTAAATCTAAGCCTAGGAACATGCATAAATAGGCATTTTAACCTAGATAGATGTGTCTATATCACGTGCCGACCCAGCGGCGCGTTATGAACCCAAACCCAGGCCAAGCACACATGATTTATCAGGCCCCCTCTATTCCTTCACCTGATGGGATGGAGGCTTCAACTTCCTATGCGAGTTATCAACAGCAACCCATCCTACCAAACCCTAACCAGAACCAGGCAGGGCTGAATTCTATAACCACCCGTAGTGGTAAGGAGACCCAAGATCCACCTTATCCAAACCACTCCAATCCTGGTAGTGACCCAAACCCTAGGACAGTAATCCAGGACGTTCCTATCCCTGTCCCAGATCAAAGACATGGACCTATCCTAGAGGAACCAACCAAGGTTCCATTTCCCGAGGCCTTGACCAAGGGAAAGAAGACAACCAAATCCGTGGCTCCTGAGGAGGACCTGGTCAAGCTCTTTGAGCAGGTCCAAATAAACATCCCCTTGATGGATGCGATTCGCCACGTACCGGCTTACGCACGATTCTTGAAGAATGTATGTACACCTCAGCATAAGCCGCGAACCAAGAGTGGGAGTCCAATTGTACTGTCAGAGCAAGCCAGTTCTGTAATCCTAAGCAGACTCCCACCCAAGGCAAAAGACCCAGGCACTCCCCTGATTTCATGCACGGTAGGTGAAAACCAGTTCGACAGATCATTTTAGACTTGGGTGCTTCCATAAATTTGATAAACACATCCTTACTCAACCACCTAGAAGAATCTGAGTTAAAACCGATTGAGGTGACACTACAGTTAGCAGATCGATCCATAAAGTCACCTAAAGGGATTCTTGAGGATGTTATTGTAAGTGTGCGAGATTTCTATTTCCCTGTAGACTTCATAGTCTTAGATATGGATGCACCTGAAAACACAAGGGATACACCGATCATTCTGGGGAGACCTTTCCTGGCCACAGCTAGGGCCAACATTAGTTGTGAGGAGGGCCAAATAGAACTGAAATTTGGGAATCAAACCCTCAAAATTGATATCTTTAAGGCCCAACAAGGAATCAATTGTGGTGTCATTGAACAAATCTGTGATATTAGAGCTTTGGTTGATGATACACAATTTGAGAATAACCTGATTATGCCTCATCAACCACAAGAAGATCTTAAACCACAATTAGAGGAGTCAGACCCTGATTCAGACAAACCCATAACTCCTATCCTTGAACCTCACACTCACCCTGAACCACCCACTGCTGCTGATAACCCTATTCTTAAATTCCATGCTCACTCTTGATCAGGAATCCCGTCTGATTGCTGTTCTCCAGCAACATCGCAGAGCCATTGGTTGGACTCTCGATGACTTAACTGGAATAAGTCCATCTTATTGCACACACCGTATCTATTCTAAAGAGGGCGCACGACCTTCCCGTGAGATGCAGAAATGTTTGAATCCCAATCTGCAGGAGGTCGTGAAAAAGGAGATCAATAAGTGGTTAGATGCAGGGATCATCTACCCGATCTCCGACAGTCGTTGGGTGAGCCTAATCCAGGTTGTGCCTAAAAAGGCAGGGCTCATGATGAGAACCTCATCATGAACCCTAACTAGAAAATTTTAATCCAGATATGTGAGAAAAAACTCCTACAAGACCCAAAGAAATTCTTAACTCAAAGAATTCTGAGTTTAAGAATAAAACAAATCATAAGGGGTAAAACTACAATTTCACCAATGCAGTTTGCAAATAGGGAAATTAAGGGTCTAAACACAGGTCAAACAAGCTTAACAAGAAGGGAAGTGGGATGATCTGATATAAAAAGGGTTATAGCAACTTCTAGGAATTAAATGACATTATGTAACCCTACAACAAACCCACTTCAATTCACGAGGTTTGAGGTAGGATAAAAATTAAATAACCCTCTAAAATTCATATAAAAATATTCTCTAGGGTTTAGAACCTTCAATTTGGCCTTAGAAACCTATTTTGACCTAAAAAGAGGACCATGCACAATTAATAACTTAATTTGGGTTTTTACGCAAATTGGCCAGTCAAACATAGTCCAACCTAGAATTAAAATTCACCATTAAAATCTTTAGGTTCAAATTAGTCTGGTATAAAAACTTGAGCCTAAGAAGAGACCTCCTTGAGGGACTTTACAATTTGGTCCTCTTTGTTTACTTTTTGACCCTTATCCTTTGAAACCCTTGCATTTAGGCTCCCAAATTTTCATCATTCTTTGCAAAACGGTCCTCCCTGCCACTTCTGCATAGCGCCATGCCTCCGGCGACCTTGCGCGGAGGATGGCGCCGCGCAGGGCAGGTTGCCGTCCTCTACGACAGAAGGGGGTTCCCTGCGACATCCTCTGTCGTAGGGACCCGCCCACGACCTCTGCAGACCACCATACCTTCCGTACGAATGCGCGGAAGGTATGGGTGTCCCTTCTGGCCATACTTTGGCGAGGCTGGCATGACGCCACCTCGCCCCTCTCTGCACGCCAAGCCCTTTATAAGGAGCGGCAGACCTTGCCGACTCCTGCAAGCTTCCTTTGATGGAGAAAACACCCCCTCTTCATCCCTTTCTCCTCTGATCAGAGAGCCCGAAGCCTCCGGCGATCTCCTCCTCCTCCTCCTTGTCACTCTGCTGCCCTACCTGCAGCAGGGTCTGCCCTGCTCTGTCGTCCGCACTAGGCTGTACCCGATGGCGCCCTCCGACTGCTTCCTCATCGCCGAAACCCTCCTCCAAGGCGTCTTCATCTCCAGCTCCAGCAGGCACGAGCCGGCTGCTCCTTCCTCCCCCTTCGTCAAGTAATTAGGTAATTAGCTCCCTCTCTCTTTTACTTGTATTATCCCCCTTTTAAATTGCCATTTCGACCACCCGACTGCCATTGTCTAGACCCATCCTCTCCACCTCCGATCACCTTCTCTGGCAAGTCCATCCCACGTCCACAGACCCCTTCGCACCTCGCGACCAACCCAGAAGCTCCCTCACACTCCACTCCACCGATTCCCCCTCTCCATTCACTGCCAAGCACCACCCAACTACCCCCCGAACAAACCCACCTTTCCGCCCACAATCTGACCTAAGTCAGCCTCTGCACGCACTCCTGCACCTCGCCGACCACCGCACGAGCTTCGCCACACTCCGGCGAAGCTTTCCACGTCTTTTGACTTGGCCGAAAGGCCGTCACTGTGATTTCAGGTTCACGCCCTCTCGCCGCCATTGTCGACGAGCTGCAGCAGCTTCACCTGCAGCTGCAGGCATCCTCCAGCCCAGGCGCGCGTCCCAGGCTGTGCGGGCAGTAGTCACGAAGGCACCCAGGCCTGCAGTTGGGTCGCAGGCCTTACAGGCTGCCTCAATTGGCTGCGGATTGCTCGCTTGCGGGTGCCAAATCGGGAGGTGGGACTTTAGTCCCACCTCGTAAGTGCGTGGCTGAGCGCCCTCACTTAAATTCAAAACGTGCATAGGGCTTACTGCCTTCGAACACAGGGGTCAGGTCCCTCTCCCGCACGCAGCGCGCCACACGCTCGCTTGCCCTCGCCCGCACTCACGCCCCGCAGGTCTGGGAAGGATCTGACTACCCGAACCACACACTCCTCGCCTTCCACCACGCGCCGGTGGGCCTGGTCTAGGGCGTGATACCCGCACCCAATTACCCGGCTCTGGGAGAGCAGTCCTAAGAGAGAATTCTGAGAAAGAGAGAGACATGGGGAAGGGGTAGGGGTAGGTTTTGCTCTGACCTTTGTGTGAGCGTGCAGGAAGAAAAGAAGAAGAAGAAGGCAGGAAGGAAAAGAAGAAGAAGAGAAGCGGTCGAAGCTTAGCCGCTCGGGGCAGCTGAAGAAGGAAGGAGAGAAACAGAAGAAGAAAGAAGGAAGGCACTGTAGCAAATCCACAGATAAGTCGTCTGAGCATTGCATCAGACGTCAGAATCATTACAGCCGCAGAAGAAGAAAGAAGCCTGTGCAGCCGCCAAGAAGAAGAAGAAGGCAGGAAGAAAAAGAAGAAAGAGAACAGAAGAAGAAAAAAAGAAAAAGAAGAAAGAAGGCACAGCCGCAAGCAAGAAAGGAAAAGAAGAAAGAAGAAAAGAAGAGGAAGATCACCACTGCCGCAGAGAATAAAAAGAGAAAAGAGAAGGCAAGATCGAAGAAGAGCAAGGAAAGCAAAGAGAAGAAGAAAAGAAAGAAAAAGAAGAGAGAAGAAGAAGAAGCCAACAGAACTCTCTCTCTCTCTCTTTTATTTTTGTAACCTAATTGAGAACTTATGTATGCTTCTAGAAACATAGTTGCTCCCTGAATTCAACCTCGGGAAAACCTTGTTCCGAGTAAAAAATCTTATAGTAATCTGGTAGTTGTTTTATCACATACTATAACGACTGATTGTAACTAAACCATAATAAACATAAAAACGCAAAAAGATGAAACCACGCCAACCAGCGTTACTAGCTCACCACCATTACGACTGAAACCGGAGAAATCATACCTACCCGAATAGCCAACTCGTCGAGAGTCTGCATAGATTACCGAAGACTCAACTCCTCCACGAGGAAGGATCATTTCCCACTACCTTTCATTGATCAGATTCTTGAGAAATTAGCAGGAAATCGATTCTTCTGCTTTCTTGACGGGTACTCAGATTATAACTAAGTGGCGATTCATCCTGAGGACCAAGAGAAGACCACGTTCACCTGCCCCTTCGGGACGTACGCATTCCGAAGGATGCCTTTCGGTCTCCGCAATGCACCCGCAACTTTTCAACGGTGCATGCTTGCCATATTCTCTGATATGGTAGGTAATTATCTGGAAGTCTTCATGGATGACTTCTCAGTTTTCGGGGCATCATATGACGATTGGCTCCAGCACTTGGTTCATATACTCAGGCTTGCATCGATGTAAATTTGGTTCTTTCCTGGGAAAAGAGCCACTTTATGGTGCCTGAGGGGATCGTCCTAGGTCATCTAATTTCTGAGAAAGGCATCCAAGTGAATCGAGCCAAGGTTGATCTGATTTCTCGACTTCCTATGCCTAGCTCGATCAGGGACATCCGTTCTTTTCTAGGGCACGTCAATTTTTATTGTCGCTTCATCCCTGATTTCTCAAAAATCGCGCGCCCCCTGCCTACTCTTCTCTCTAAGGATGTACCCTTTGAGATCTCCAAGGAATGCACTCAAGCTTTTCAGAATCTTCGTGACCGAGTCACCCAGGCCCCGATCCTACAATCCCCTGATTGGTCTCAACCCTTTGAGATCATGTGCGATGCGTCTGATTTCGCTGTAGGAGCGATTCTGGGGCAGAAAGTTGACGGGAAACCCGTGGTCATCTACTACGCTAGCAAGACGCTTGATGAGGCTCAGCGTAACTATACAATTACGGAGAAAGAGTTACTAGCCGTAGTATTTGCCCTCGAAAAATTCCGATCCTATCTCTTGGGTTCCCACATCATCATCTACTCGGATCACACAGCTGTGAGGCATTTCCTTGCCAAGAAGGACGTGAAGCCTCGATTAATCCAATGGATCTTACTGTTGCAGGAATTCGACCTCGAGATTTGCGACAAGGTGGGAAGACAGAACGTGGTAGCTGACCATTTGTCTCGCCTTCCTTCTAAGATCATCAACCCTTCTGGACTCATCACGGAGCATTTTCCTAATGAGTACCTACTGACTACTGGTACTAGGCTTCCATGGTTTGCTGATATAGTAAACTACTTGGCATCTCATCAGATCCCATCTGATTGGCCGAAGGCCAAGAAGGACAAATTGCACTCTGATGCCAAGTACTACATCTGGGAAGACCCGTACCTCTTCCACATAGGTGCTGACCAAATCATCCGACGATGTGTCCCGGAGGGTGAAATCAATGATATTCTCTCCTTCTGCCATGACCAGGCATGCAGTGGCCACTTCTCTGGGCACAAAACCGCATCAAAAATCCTCCAATGTGGCTTTTATTGGCCCACTTTATTCAAGGACGCATACAATCACTGCAAGGCATGCAGTCGTTGCCAAACCTTGGGCAACATGAGCCATCGCGACATGATGCCTTTGCAGCCAATTCTCGTATGCGAAATCTTCGACATCTGGGGAATTGATTTTATGGGCCCCTTTCCTGTTTCAGATGGCTTCGACTACATTCTGCTGGCTGTGGACTACGTGTGTAAATGGATCGAAGCCATTCCGACCCGAACCTGTAATCATAAAATCATTATCAAATTCATTCATCACAATATCTTCTCACGGTTCGGGATTTCTCATGCAATCATCTCTGACGGAGGGACCCATTTCACCAATTCTCAGTTCAGGTCACTGATGACCAAATACGGGGTGTCTCACCGAATCTCTACTCCTTACCACCCCCAGACTAATTGTCTAGCTGAGCTATCAAATCGGGAGATCAAGAAAATTCTGCAGGTCACTGTTCGGCCTGACAGGAAGGATTGGTCGTCTCGACTTCCGGAAGCTTTGTGGGCTTATAGGACCACCCACAAAACCCAATTAGGCATGTCTCCTTTTAGACTGGTGTATGGGAAGGCATGTCACCTTCCCGTCGAATTGGAGCACAAAGCCTATTGGACAGTACGGAGCTGCAATTTAGATCTTTCTAAGGCTGGAACCCACAGAAAGCTTTAGATAAGCGAGATCGATGAATTACGCCTTAATGCGTATGAGAACTCGCGAATCTACAAAGAGCGGGTTAAAGCCTTCCATGACAAGCACATATCTAGAAAGTGTTGGTGCTAGAGCACCACGATCATTTGTTTTGATGATAACAAAACACGTGTTATTTAACATTTGCAATTTGAGTCCTAGATTTCAAGTCAATTGCAAATGTGGACGTGTTTAGACGGAGTTCGAGCTCACATCCAGGACGGATTGGAGGAGCATGACGGAAAACAGAGGAGGTTCGCGTGGAGCGACAGATTGAAGATAGAAGACAAGAAGAATATGATAGATTCTTTTTAATCCTTTCTTGTATCTCTTGTCTTTATTTTCTTGCTCTTTTTATTTTCCTTAGAAAATTATGTTAAAGAGCCTCAAAGAACCCTAACAGTAGTCCTAGGAACACCGGCACAACCCTAGGATACTTAGGTTTTCTGTAGAATACTTAGAAAACCAATATAGGGTTCAAACAGCACTTCCAGACGTCTAATTCCCAAATCAGACGTCTGATAAAGTATTTTAAGACGTCTGACTGTTGTTTCAGACGTCTGATAACTGTTAGGCTGGACATAGTTAGTTCTGTCTAATGAAATCAGACGTCCAGACCCTTATTCCAGACGTCTTAGGAGACGTCTGATGGACTTGCCAGACGTCCAGATAGTGGACCGTTGGCTAGCTTAGCAGGCACTCAAGATTATGACCGTTAGAGCCTTATCAGACGTCCTTAGGCCTTTCCAGACGTCTGATAAATGACCGTTTTGCCTCGGCTGACCCAAAATCTCTTCTCAGAGATTTTCTAGCCGTTGCAACGTTTGGAAATCAATTCCCACAGTAGAAGTAGGTTTCCAGACGTCCAAACATAGTTCCAAACGTCCTGTATGTCGTCTGATGGACTTGCGCAAAAACCCTGTTTAGATCTGATCCAAGTCAGGGAGGAAACCCGCATAGAATCAGACGTCTGACCTTGGAATCAGACGTCTTAAAGTGGCCTTCTAGACGTCTGATGCAAGAGTTAGACGTCTGATAACCCTGTCAAATGTAATCATTGTCCTGATTTCGGCCTGATTCTCTTGGACTTTGTTCCCAACGGCTATAGAACCTTTCCTAAGCCTTCCAAAGCCTTCCTAAGGCCTCTATAAATAGAGGGGAGCCTTTACACACCTAGATACACTTAGAGACACAAAGACACACCAAGAGAAACACAAGACACACTTAAGCAACATACTTCCACTCTCTTGTGTCCTAGATAGCTCTTGCTCTCCAAGCTCAAGCTCCATCATCTTGAGAGCATCAAGCCTTCGCGCACCCGCTCTCCCGCCGTTGTTCACGAGAGCGACATTGCGCCGTTGCGTGGCTCACGCACCCGCGTCATCGTCGACGCACTCCTTGCAAAGGGGAGTTTCCTAAATCCTATAGAAGCTTAGGTTTATTACTTTGTTGGCTCTATAGGTTTGTTGTTTATTTTATCTTTGTCTTTTGGTTGGGTATTCGCTTTGCGAATTCCCGTCTCCTTCGTGGGACAAAATCCTTCTCGTGGAGAGAAGGGGTTGAGGAACGCTACCCTCGTACTTGTAGCGTGGTTGTATTGAGGTTGAATCACCCTCGTTTTAAAGTGATTCGGTTAGTGGATTTGATCAACTAGGTTGATCGGAAAATCCTAACTCGAGAGGGTTAGGTGGTGGTTTTCACCCGGTTTGGGTTTCCACCTAAAAATCTTTGTGTACTTTGTGTGGTTGTCTATTCTGTGATATTGTTTATATTTATTTCCGCATTTTATTACGTCACCCCCTCCTTAGTAGGGAACCTACAGAAAGATCTTTCATCATGGTCAGAAGGTCCTACTCTTCGATACCCGACTCAAATTCTTCCCTCGGAAACTACAATCCAAGTAGGTCAGACCATATCTTATCCGACAAGTTTTTGGAAATGGAGCCGTAGAAATCAGTCCGCTCAGCCCTGATTCCGAACCTTTTATCGTGAACGGTCAGAGACTCAAACTGTTCATCGATGTAACCTCTACAGATTTGGCTGAGTCATCATTTATCCTCCATTTTCCCTGAGCATATTGCGCCCAGCCGATGGCGAAAAACTCAGCGCTCAACGGGAGGCAGCCCATCATTCTTTTTGGAAAAACCCGAAACCTTTTCTGACACCTCTTCGCACTTAAGGTTCATCCTTTAGGACAGCCGACTCCACCTCAAGTGCTTGCATCTGAGATTAGAAATCGTCCGCAACAGTCACCTCGACCCATCCACTCACAAAAATACCTGTCCTATTGCATGAACCAAGCTAAATAAAAAAACCCTCCTAAGTTACAATGAGGACATTACAAATCTTAAGCATGGGGGGGGTATGAAAGTGCAAAACTCACAAGAAAAGGTTTCAAACAAAAAAATTCACATACACCAAAAACACCATAAAAAATATTGAAAGGAGGGAGAAAATTTTGTGGACTTTAAAAGGAGGAGGAGAAAAAGAACAAAATGATAAAAAGGAGCACAAAATGAAAGAAAAGAGATAGTCATTAGTAAGAAATTAAAGAATTAACCTAAGTTCTAGACCACATTCAGGAAAAGAAATGGAAAATGCACAGTGAGATTAGTAAGAACGCAAACCTTAGGCATTCTTGGATAGACTCTCAGTACTCATTAAGATCTAGATATTCCTCAAGAGGTTGAGGAAAATGAAAACCTTAAGTATTAGGTCCAAGGCTTAGGGAGTATTTGGCCTCGTTAACTAACTTTTGGTTTACGGGACTTAGTAACCTAAGCACCCAAATTTCACACACAGTTCGGTTCAGTAAGCATAAAATATCAAAATCACGCAAAAGCGTTTCAAAAATTCTGAAAATGTCACCTAGAGTAGGAGCGGCCAATCAACACAAGTTGATTTGGACGAGTTCCCAGCGCGGAGAGGTGGGAAATTCCCCTCGAAGATGCGTAACAAAATATCATCTCCTTGGTGCTTGTCTCTTAGGATATTTACATATCCTACTAGGGGCATATAAGCACTCTGCTGGTTCAGATTCCATGGATGGCATTATCACGAAGTGTCAATTGCCAGGGTCTGAATTCGGCCATGGAACACCATGGATGGGATTATCTCGAAATCTCGAAAGCCAGGGTTCTGAGGGTTACCATGGGCTGTGCTATCTCGAAGCATCGACAGCCAGGAACCCTTGAGAATTGATGATGGGGACAACGAATCTGATACAGACCGTGTTGAGAAGCCAATCCTAAGATAGAATTAAAAAGAAAAAGAGAGAGAAAACTCTCCAAACATATAAATGTTCTACCTCTCTCTCTTACAAAATGCACTGCGAACTGAACCAGGGCTAAAATTATCTAAAGCACGTGTGCTTTAACCACGAAGTCCAATGAACCTTAGGTTAGTTTCTATAGGCCTTAAAAACCCTTGCTAAAAACTGAGGCTAAAGCTAGACAGATCTATATCTTGGTTGATACTAGAGTACCTTTTAGGCCTATAGCTGGCATTCTGACCTAATCAAGGTTACAAGAAAAAAAGCACTTATCTAAACTCGAAAAGAAATTCATGGTCTAGAACAAATGTTAAAACCTTAAAATTTTACGCCGCCTCCCTCCCTCTTTGTCAATTAGGTAGGTAAAAACTTTCTCCTCTCCCTCTCTATTATTTCCCCCTTCCTAATTTACTATTTCAACCCACCGACCACCACTGTCCATCACCACCTTCTCCATCTCTGGCTGCCCTCCGGTGAGGCGAACTCGCCACTCCACGCCTCCATCCGCCTCGCCAACTACCCCTTAAGCTCCGCGCAACCTCACTGACACCGAATCCACCCTCCATTCACCACCTAGCACCTTCAGACCACTCCCCGAGCACACCCACTCTCAGGCACGCAAAGTGCCCTAGGTGCACGGCCACAGGCACTCTCGTGCCTTGCCGACCCCCGCACCGCACTCGCCGTGCTCTGGCGAACCTCCTTGGACCTTTTTGACGTGGCCGCGAGGCCGTTTGTGTGTTTCAGGTTTCACCCTCCTCGCCACCATTGACGAGCAGCACGAGCTGCTTGACAGGCAGCTCCAGGTCTCCTCAGCTCCAGGTGTGAGCTCCAGGTGATGCGGAAAGGAGTCACGCACACACCCAGAACTTCAATTGGGGTCGCGAGCCTCGGCTGCTGCCCCAATTGCTCGAAGCCTTCTCCCGCAAATGCCCGAGATCGGAGGTGGGACTTTAGTCCTACCTCGGAAGTGTATGGGCGCATGCCCATACATAAATTGAAAAAGTGCTATCGGCTGGTTGCCTCCGATAGCACTGGGGTGAGGTCCCTCACCTACTCACCGGGTCTCGTCCATGACACGCCTACGCGGATCTGACTCGACCTGACTTCCCACTCCTGTGCACTCCTCGCGCACCACCCACGCCGGTGTGCCCGGACCCGGGCACGCGACCCGACCCGATTACCCGACTCTGGGAGAGCTTACCAAAGAGACATTCAGAGAGAGAGAGATGCGGGGAAGGGATAGGGTAGGTTTTGCGCTGACGTTTGTGTGTGTGCGCGGGAAGGAAGAAAGGAGAAGAGGAGCAGTGGCCGGGACTTAGCAGCGTAGGGAAGAAGGAAGGAAGGAGAAGAGAAGAGGAAGCCAAGAAAGGAAAGGAGAAGGAGAGGTTGATCAGTTAAGGCATTTGATTTCTGAATCAGACGTCGGCGAAAAGAAGAAGAAGCCGCAGTAAGAAGAAAGAAGAAGGACCAGGGCAAAGAAAGAAAAAAAAAGAAGAGGCAGCAGCAGAAATGAAAAGAAAAGAAAAGAAGAAGAAGAAGCCAAGAGAAAGAGACTGCCGCACAAGAAATCAAAGAAGAAAAGAGGAAAGGAAGAAGAAGAGAGAAGCCCTTCAGAGAAGAAAGAAAGGAAAGGAAAGGAAAGGAGAGGAAAAGAAAAGAAAAAAAAGAGAAGAAGAGCTTGCTGCAGAGAAGAAGAAAGAAGAGAAGGAAAAAGGAGAAAGAAAGGAGTAATTTTTACTCTCTCTCTCTTTTTAATTTTTGTAAAGCATTATATATTATGAATTTATATGCTTCTGGAATTATAGTGTGCTCCCGGAGTTCGACCTCGAGAAACTTTTTATTTCCGAGTAACAAATTGTATTAAACTGGTGACCGTTTCTTTGCACTATACTACGACGAAACCCTAGAGAGGGAATGCAGTGCACCACAGTATCTGCTGTCGCCGGAGAAGACGGTGTCCAGTGGAGGGAGACAACGACGACGATGGGGCTAAGGATGCTCGCGCGGGTGCTGCGCGAAGCAGAGGAAGATGGTGAGGATAGCTCTGCCACTGGTATTGTGGCAGAGCAACGAGAAGGAGGAGGGCGGCTCGCCGGAGCTTGCTGGACCACTTGGCCGGAGGAGAAGAAGATGAAATTGGGGTGGAACTCTAGCTAAGACAAGCTTGGGAGAAGCGGCAGAGCGTGCTACTTCTTAAATAGGCTAGGGCAGGTCGGTTGGCGCATGAGAATAGGGGTAAAAACCCTGTCGGAGACGTGGGCAGTCGGAGACCCATACCTCTCGTGCGTTCTCACGAGAGGTATGGGTGCCAACAGGGCATGGGAGGTGGTCCATGCAGAAGAGGACGATGCAAGGGATTCTCATCTCGTTTCTGGAGCCGGCTTCCATGCCGTGCGCGGTGCCATCCTCCGCGCAAAGTTGCCGGAGGTATGGCCTGCTGCTGCGGGTGGCAGAGGGACCGGTTCACAGAAAACGACGGGAAAGTTGAGGGGGTAAGTGCAAGGGTTCAAAAAGTTAAGGGTCAGAAAGTAATTATTGAGGACCAATTTGTAAAGTGGCTCAAGGCAACCTTTCCATAGGTCCAAATTTTGGTATAACCCTAATTTGGACCTAAGGAATCCAATGGTGAAGTTGGATTTTATGTTTGATCACGTTTGATTGGACATTTTGCACAAAAACTCAAATGAGGTCAAAAATTGGGTATGATTCTCAATCTAGGTCAAGATAGGTTCCAAAGTCTAAATTGAAGGTTCTAAATCCTAGGGGATATTTTTTCATGAATTTTAGAGGGTTTAATTGATTTTTATCTTTCCTGAAACTTCGTGAATTAAAGTGGATTTGTTTTATAGTTGTAGAACGTCATTTAATTCCTAGATGTTGCTATAACCCTTTTCAGACCAAATCATCCAACTTTCTCTCTTATTAAGCCCATTTGACCTGTGTCTAGACCCTTAGAAATCCCGTTTATGTATTGCATTGGTAAAATTACAGTTTTATCCCTTGTGAATTGCTTTATACTCAAATTTGTAATTCTCTGATTTAGGCTTTCCTTTAGGTTTTGTAGGAACTTTTGTACACTTATTTAGATCAAAATACGCTAATTAGGGTTCATGATAAGGTTCTTATCAGATATTTAACGTAATAACATAAATACATACTCTAAATACTTAAATAAATTAATATACAGGTATCATATAATATATAATACTTATTTAAACACGTATGCACAGTAATATATTTAATCATACAAGTATACATATTTATTTATAATTATCTTACTTTTTTTACATATAATCTATTATAAATTAATATATAATTATATAATTAAGTTATATATACAATAACTCAACTTAAATATTTATTTAAATATATCTAATACATATATGAGTTATCTATGTACATTTAACTTATATAAGTTAATATTTACATTTAGCTTAGTATTAAATAGTATATACAAGTATAATTACAATATATAAGGTGTTTTTTTGTATTTTTGGGTATTTCTAAGTTTTTATGGTATTTATATATAAGTTTTTATGATATATACAATTATTTATGGTATTTCTAAGTATAATTACAATAGTGGAAGTCGTGTCTTGAAAACATGACTCTCCTTTTTATGATGAAGTCGTATTTCTAAAACATGACTTCTGCCCCACACTTAGCAAAATGTTATTAGTGGGTGGGCCCATGCCTTTCATAGGATCTATGACCCACGAAGGGTCAGATTGGTACTGCTACTAGGCTTAGGTCATAGTTTTTAATAGGTATAATTTTGTCCAATTTTAAGCCCAACAAGGCCCACCCACTCCCATGCCCGCACAAGCGCACGCATGCAAATCGAGGAATTGTGCATGTGCTCATGTATGTGCACCTAGCACTAACGACTAAAGAGGTCATCAGTGTTGTGCCTTAAATTTTGTTGCACCTCCTCAGAACCCACCGATGTGGGACTATTGTTTGATGATTGAATGTTGCGATTGTAGCGCAAACACGTCCCGCGAGGTTGATTTCAAGTCTCAAATTACGGGTTAAAAATTCATCTTTTTCCAAAATAAATTATATCATTGTAAAACCCTTACATAGGACTTCCTCATTATGTAATTAATTTAGGCTAATAACTTTTTAAATCATTATGTAATTAATTAGTATTTTATTCACATCTATTTAGAGCTTAAATCCTTAATTAATGTACCAATCAATAAATTAATCACTTAATTGACCTTACAATTAGTTAATCAATATATTAAGGTATTTATTACATATTTTTATTTTATTTTAGAACATTTAATCTAATTTTCATACAATTATATATATCAATACCTAACATGCAGCAACAGCAAATGTAGCAGCAATAATGCCAGCAACACTAGTTGAAAGTTATGTCTTCGTATCTTGAAGACATGACTTCATAGATGAGTCATGTCTTCAAAGCATAACTTCAACTTTTACTGTAAAATCGTATTTTCAAAATATATCTCTCTCATAATCTCACTAACCTATGATCAACTGAAGTTAGGGATACTAAAAGTAAAATCATACCTATCAAGTCATATCTTCAAGATAAGTTTTCATGTAAATAGCTAAATGAAATTTTTGGTGCCGTAATTAACGCAATACAATTCTTATGTATGACCGTACGAAAATTTTCGCGTCATATAAGTTGCTACGACAAAAAAAACAAGGAGCCATCTTTCAAGCGTTAAATTTGAACACGTAGAAGAAGGGAGGAGAGGATCGCTGGTGGGGAAAGGAAGGAAAGAAGGATGGAGGAGAAGGATGGAGAGAGTAGTGGACGAGCACCACAGGCGGCGGTGGCGGTGTTCATAGTGAGAGGGGGCTCATCGGTGCTGCTCGGGGAGCGCCTCTCCCCCGTCGGCAGGGGTACCTTTGCCCTTCCCGGTGGCCGCCTCGAGTTTGGTATGATAAATCTATCACTCCCTCACTAATCATACCACCACTTCCACTAGAAGAAAAAGATATTTTTTTTTTTTGTCTTTTGGTTTTTTATTTTTTGGTCTCTCCCGTTGCTTTGAGCTCCATTTGTTGATCCTTCGATTTGGCTCTTGTTTGTCGTTTGTTTGATGCGTTTGTTGGTTGTTTAGAGGAAGAGAAATAATGGGTTGTTTCCGACATTTTTAAAAAATGACTTTTTTTTTATTAGTATTTTTAGTGATGAGAAACAGTAATGATTTGCATGACCAAATGCGCAAGAACAAGAATGAACGATTTTATCGGGTACACGCAAAACGCGGAGATTTGGAAAGCCCCTTCAAGTTGTAGGGTAGAAGCCACGGATAGAGAATGGTACCACTGCATGAAGTACAAGGACATAAGGGGTTAGGCGCTCAGGTGCCACCTTGTGATGGCACATAATCTCCTTGGAAGACAGAACTAGATTGATCAGGTGCTTTAACCAGTAATTGGGTTCTATAATTGGATTCTGAAGATTCATTTTTGGTTGCCTTAGAATACATTTGTTTTGTTTTGTTTTTGCTTTCTTTAATTGTTTGTCTTGGGTTGGGAGTGATCAGCATTATTTCGGGTTCTTCATTCAGGGCATGATCAGCAGATTTGTTGTGGGTACTACAGAATTGAATTGATTTTAACTCGATGGTGATTGCGTGGCTGTCTTTGTGAAAGGGTAGGAATTCGGTAAATGTGAGTGATGGGAAATGGTGTGATTCGAAGGAACTGAGTTTTGTTGCTTCAGAGGAATGACCAGAAGATGAGCAATTCATGGGTTTGACTAGTTTTCAGATCTGCGTTTCCGAAGACCGGGTGAGGGTGCTTGTCAGTCAAATTGGTGTGTTTGGGAGGAGATGGATCTTGAGCAACACTGGGTTCTTCTTTTTGGTCATGTTGCTATGATGAATTTGGAGCATTTCTTCTTCCCAAAAAAAAAAAAGGTGCTTTTTTGGTGTGTCAAGGGAAGTGATTTTTCGGAGATGATGATTCTTTGGAAGTGTATCATTTGTAAGGATGAGTGTCATATGATCCTTAAAGGGAGTACTTTAAAAAATAAAACATTTCAATGATGATTTGGGTGTTCATTTCTAATGGAAACCTAAGGGTTAATTTATTTGAAGTGTTACAAAATCCAGCTTTTCAAATGTGCAAATGGTGCTAACCCTTTTCTTTCTCTACATGCAGGAAATGAGACTACCCTTTCGTTTTCTATTTCATAAAATGGGCCTTCCCTTTCAAATCAATCACGGGTTCTTTTTTCATTCGTATTGTATATCATCATTACTCCCTTCCTAATAGGTTTCGAAAAGTGTTAACCTGCAAGCTAACACTTGTTTTTGTTAACTTGAAACCGGTGTTAACCTATTAAAAATTTAAAAAGGTAAAAAAAAAAAGACGGGTCAATACCATTTTCAACTTAACATCAGTAGGAATCTAGGTTTTTCAAAATCCATGTTTCCTCGTCAAAATGCAGGCTTCGAAGGTTTGTATTAACCTGCCAACTAAATGGGAGTAACCTGTGTTTACAGAGTTTAACCTCCTAAGTAAACTAGGCCTAAGTGGTAAAAACTGGATCCAAAAGTGGCAGAGATAGCAATACGGATTGTTCACAATTTGATGAGGGGAAGCCTTGTACCTTGTTGAAATTTCTTGAAGGATATCTGAAAGCATCTTTCCAACTGCCAATGTATAAAGCTTGCATGCACTATAAAAACACATTTTTCAGTTGATCCAACCTGTAAATTTTGATTTTAATGGTTGTGGATTGCTTGAATTCCTGTCGTTATCCCATTTGTCCAGTTGATTGTTTCTATAGATTATATAAAAGTATTCTAACTTTGGAGAAAAGAGTAAACCACCTTATAGAACAAGAAAAATGTTGACCATTGATAATTAAAACATGATCACCCTCTGGTTCCATTAATTAATGACAAGAAACAAGTTGTTTGAAATCAATTCTTGAAAATCCAGTCTGAAATATACTCACAAGCTAGATGGACTTGGACATTCTGTGCAAGTATCTTAAAATCTATAAATCCGTGTATATTGAAAAAGCTGCCTTTTCTTTTGCAAGGAGTTTTTTGTTTAATGATTGAAATTTCATACTTCTCTTAGCAAATAAATGTATCTCATGATTTTGGAGACAAAGGTATAAATATAACATGGACAGCCATGTTATAATCCAAAACAGTAAACAGGTTTCTTCCTCATGAAGGCCTATGCACTTATTCTTTTTTCTTCTTTTTGTGAAGAATGCTATCTTTTGATGTTATGTTGTATTTTCATCATTTCTGATCTATGCTTGCACTTAATTCCAAATAAGCACGATAATGCCAATGGTGTAAGTCATATTTCTACCCTCCAAGATGGTTGATCGTATTTCCTTATTTTCAGATGCTTAAACCATCTTAAAGCCCATCTCTTATCTTATCTTTTACTGGTGAACCAACTGTCTTTCTATAAAACTCTGGTCTTAATATGGGTCCGGTCTGGTTTGGTCATCCAACTTTTAGAAGTCACATGAGGCAACTTGATGAATTATAGAGTTGCAGGCTAGATGTGATATAGATTTTATTTATGGAATTGACCTCCTATTTAGTTGAAGATGATGAATGAAATCCAACGGGCTATGCCTGATTGATATTTTGTCAGCCTGAATGATAAATGCATTTCTTGATTTATCACCCCAAGCAAAGGAACCTGAAGACTAGCATGGAAAATTTAAATCTTGATTACTTGGTAAGTCGATGTATAATGTATATTTCTTGATTCATCTTTGGAGAGTTGTGACTTGTAGATGCAATTTGCAACATTGTCCCTGACATCCAATCTGTCTAGATTTTCCATAGCTCCTTCAAATCGTCAATGAAATCAGCTAATAAGAGGATACTTAAAGAGGGCTTAGATATCCACTTTCTAGGATCTACGTCATATAGTTGAGATTGCATCTATGCACCCCTCTCCCAGATGTCTTCATTGGATATCAAGATCAAGAAGTCAAAATCCATCACCGTCAAGATGAATGCCAATGAGGATGACCAATGCATTTGACCAATAGGATGTACTGAGCGTTTATTCTTATCAAGTATGTTGGTTCACAATTACAGGTGACATAGGTAGAGTGCCTAGGCAGCGGCACTAGATAGGCTACGTGGTAAACTAGCAAGTTGGGGGAACAAGTCCCAGTAATGTGTGCAGGCCTCTGTGTTTGAGGGTAGGTGGTGGTTGGGGGGTCTTAGACTCTTCCTGCTTTATTACATCTTTTGCTTCAATATATTCACTTCTTTCCACTGTTTCACACCCTGCCAAGGTGCTACGGGTGACAAAGTTAAATGAGATGTGCCCTCTACCAGGGATTGGTTGGGATATGCCCTCTACCTGGTCTCACGGAATGAGGTTGGTTGTAGGAAAAGAGCAAAATGACCTGGGGATCCAAGACTTTCCAGATGTCAAACTGTGCTTTCTACCGAGTGATTGTTTAAGTTTCCCCAAACAGAGAATGGTGTATGAATGAAATTATGGACATGTGCTATGGAGGAAGGCTGGGTGCAACTTGTGATGTGGATGACTGAAGCATGTGTTGTCCATCATACATATTGAGGGAATTGACATCATACTTGACTTAATACATCAGCACCTCAAGTGAAATAAAGATGGAAATAGTAACCATGTTTTACTTAAGCAGCAATAATTGAACATAAGTAATTGGGCATGTTTTACTTAAGCAGTGATAATTGGAGAGGATTGGGGCCACTGCAGGTCTGCACCCACAATGCAGAAGATTGCCATTGGATCATGATGTAGATCTACAAAAACTTTAGTTTCAAGGAGCCAGTAATGCCTGGCAGGTGCCCCTCTATGAGGACATTCAAGATCATGTCCACAACCTCCTACTTCAGCTCCTGTAGAATCTTGTGGGGACACGATTTTACATTCGAGTTGGATAGTTGGTTTTGAGGAGTAGGTCTTTGTTTTGTGCATGTCACCTTGAACTCGGAGGAGACCAAAGCTCTCAACCTTGACTTGTAAATAAGCAACACTTATGACAACTAGAAGCCAATATGAATGTAGCCAATCTTGTACATACCTAATAGTTTGGAGTCCATACTCTCAATTACATTTGTCCCTAACAGAAGGTGGAATAAAAAGGACTGCTACAAGGGATCCAGTGCTTGTTTCTAGGAAAAGCACATAGTAGTTGGTAAGCAATAAATACCAAACTGGGTAAATTTGTCATGGAGACCAAAGTCTAAATGCAAATGTAAATGACAAAATCAGTTTTATGTGTACACAAGGCCACCATCCAAACATGCTTAAGCCCAAGTTGAAGTAGTAACCTTCAGCTCTCAAGTATCATGTGCCATTGATGTCACTTACATGAGTGAGCCATATGGGACTAATCTTGGAGTGTTGCATTCTTCCCCACTTATGGAGTCAATATTATTATTGTGAATAGCCTAGTTGCTTCTAATAGTGGTGGGTAGCTCTACCCCATAGACAACCTTCTCCATATACTATAAGGAATCTACTACTAATATGTATGTAATGACTTAGTTAAGTCTCAGTTTAGTTTCAAAATGAGAAAATTTGGCCATCACAACTTATACTAGGGCCTGTAGCCACAAAAGATACTTGAGCTCAAGTTGCAAGATGGGATTCCAAACTTTTAGCTACCACCCATCACTCACATGAGTCATAGGGGAATAATTTAGGGTCTCACATGATGATTGGTCCAACATGCTCTATTTTTATTATTTTCTAGTCCAACCATGATGATAGGTATGCTTTATAGCATCTTACCTTGTAAGTTTGATAGTACATGGTAGGAGGAATAGCTGGATCTCGAGCATGAATGATTTCTAGCTTCTTTTGAAAAACCACAAAAGGAGTTGGAGTTTTTTTTTTTCTTTTCTTTTCTTTTTCCTTTTCCTTTCCTTTCCTTATTTTTTAAGGGTAGGAAAGGAATCAGAGATCGAAGAAGATTAACCAAAATAAAGTAGATCACATACTTGGTTGCATACTCATAGTTTGCATATTCCTTCGAATACTTGTCTAATTTTCAAATAGAGTGAATTTGGAACTTTATTTAAACTAATTATGTGATAACTAAAGCATTATACCCCCAACACTCTCCATGACACCCCTATCAGACACCCTTATGTAATATCTAAACCATTGGCACCTGATGCTTTAGCAAAATATGCCATCAAGTTGGAACATTTTACTCATGACTTGTTTTAAGACCCTATATTTTGGTTGTACTCTTTATTTTCTTCTAAAATGTGTTAATTATCATGTTTTTACTTTAGTAC
This sequence comes from Thalassia testudinum, assembly GCA_037157565.1. Lineage (NCBI taxonomy): Eukaryota > Viridiplantae > Streptophyta > Magnoliopsida > Alismatales > Hydrocharitaceae > Thalassia > Thalassia testudinum. The sequence continues at coordinate 46,435,077 of JAZHRO010000030.1, forward strand.
TCATGTTTGATTTGATTAATAGTATATTTATTTATTATTTCAATTTATTTAAAAATGCAAAATTGCAGACTCACCTGTATAGTTGCTTGCATGCCAACGAGCCTATCCGATTGAATGCCGCATACCAACTAACTGAACCTTGACTGAAATAAGAGAATTTTGGAGGAAAAAGAGGAGAAACTGTAGTTGAAATTGGTTTGTATAAGTTCTTTAAGTTTCTTCACTGTCATTACCTATATCTATAGACAGGCAATCCCACAGTCTAGTAACTCCCTGCTCAACAGCTAGGGATGTCAATTTTGAGTTCATCAACCCAAACCCGACCTGACTCGATCCCATCGGAGTAGGTAAAATCAGAATCATTTAACTTTTAGATAGATGTGGGTTTTGATTTACAAACCAGAGCGAGTATGGGTATGGATTTAGGAGTTTACCCATTTACCTAACCCATTTTCCCAACTCATTTACCCTAGAGATATAAATTATATTATTATCCGTAGATACTTTATATCACAATCTCCCCTATTTATTGAGTTTATTTTGTAACAGAAAATTTGTAATATTTATTTGTTTGATTTTAAACTTATACTTACCTGTTTTTGTGTGGCAAACACTACCAAACTTCTTGATCCTTCGTTTATAAATGATATATTTTACATTTAAATGACTCGTTTATCATGATGAATATTGCAACTCATCATAGATAAATAGGTAGCTGCTAGGTAAGTGGATATGAGTTTGGAATTAGGTACCCAGTGGGTAAAAGTATAGGGGTATGGGTAGTGTATTTTTAAGTGGGTCAGGATTTGGATATAGCCAAAGCCAATACAAACCCACTCCTTTGACATCCCTATCAACAATCGAATGTAACTGGAACATTTTGCATGTATACCCTATTTTACAGAATTGTTACAACAACCACCTTGATACTCGTAAAAAAATTGTGATTTTGTGTCTAGTCTATGTTTCACAAACTATATTCTGAGCCAGAAGGAGAACCTTACCACAAGGAGCTTTGAAGGTTGCCTTTCATCCACAGATGTAGGTCGTAAAGGAGTGAAAGCATGTTCAGTAGACGATCCCTTGCTTTTGTTGCTTGAAAGCCCTACAAATTCAAGTTACCTTTCCTAAAATAACTGCATTTATGTCTACTAAAAGACTTGATCAGTATCTTGCTTCATAAAATTCTGATCATTTGGACATCTTTCACCATTTTGACATGTCCTCTTTCTTACAATATAGCTGAATTTGTATCTACTTTTCAGGAGAAAGCTTCGAAGAATGCTGCACAAGAGAAGTTATGGAAGAGACTGGTCTGAACATCAAGGACATTGAACTCCTTACAGTCGTGAACATGATCTCCAACGACCCTCCGGAGCCGTTGCACTTTGTCACCATCCTGTTGCGTGCCATCCTGGTTGATCCCAAGCAAGAGCCTGAAAACCTTGAACCTGACAAGTGCAGTGGTTGGGACTGGTATGAATGGGACAATCTGCCCAAACCATTATTTGGACCTTTGGAGAGGATTGTGCAGAATGGCTTTAACCCCTTTGCACCTTCAGCTCTGATGAGATGCAGCAAATAAGCTCCATACGCTTCGCACCTTTGCCTCATCAACTGTGTCAATAATTTTTAAGTGCAGCAAGTTAGAAGTGATTGCCAAATTGCCCTTTAATAGCTAGGAGGAAGAAAGCGCCATCAATACTGGTGCTTTTTAATTTTGAAGAAAAGGAAATCTTTTCTTGCAAATATATGTGACCTTAGGTGAGTGCCATTAACTAAGGTACCACTGGCCATACTAGTCATTGGCGATTGTTGGAAATAGTGTCCTCTATGTTAATCTCGACACTCTTTTTGGGGAGTTTGTTCTGCCAATGGGGGCATTTCTACTTTCCAGTTACGGTTTTTGGATATTTGCATTCCAAGTAGGATAGTGTTTTACCATAAGTGCCCAAATTTCAAGCTTTCTCTCTTGGGCTTATCTATTCTTAAGATTGCTCACTTTACTTGTAATAAAGCATGGCTACTTGCATTGCTGATGGAGCCAACGAAATCTAGTTGTCCACGTTGCAAGATCAAAACTGCCTGTGCTCAAATTTATGCAGCAGAAATCCACTAATTAATACGAAAATCATTGCAAAAATCTTGTTGTGTCAACATTTATTAAAGTTGGTATTTATTGTCAGGTTTTTTAGAACTGTCTGATGTCTCTGATATTCGACCTAGAAGGAGCTTGATCTTGGTAATGATCAAGTTTGCAAGTAATGAAAAATAAGAACCATAATTGGTGTTTAGTTTCAGGTCTTTTTCAGAACTTTCTGATCTTGATTTTTGACCGAAAAAGAGCTTGATTTTGGTAATGCTCAAGTTTGCAAGGAAAAATAAGAACCATCAAAGTCTCTTCATCTTTGTTCTATCGTGCTGAAACATTGCCGCTTCGTGGAACTCCAGTTGCAGTTGCGAGAATTGTGTGTTTGTGGAGAAAAATAGGAAAATTGAAATGATTAGATCAAAATATTGCTTGTGAAATACTATGGAAATAGTGTGATGCACTTGTTAATGAAGAAAACCAAGCATAATGATATATTGTACAGGGCAATGGTGTACAATACAGGGAGGACTTTTTTCACGAGGGTAAGGAGGATGGATTGTAACTGGATTCCTAATGGCGAGCACTGGATAAGGTTCCTAGTAAGAAAATCTTATGCATATGCGAAAAAGGGGCATATGGAAATAATGCTTCACAAACCATGCTCAACAGCAGCTGCATTCAAAAATGTGCAGAGACACATGCTTTTATACCAATGGTGGTGATATGTGCTACATTTAGGTTTATTAACTGGCTTTTATTTCATGCCCCAGTTTCTTCTTTATTAACAGGCATTTCCATTCTTTATTCTTTCCATCACTTGAAATTTTGCATAATTGTATCTCCAGTGAGTTAAGATACCGTGCACATTGTTTTCTTGATCCATTTTGAAAACTTGGAATGTAAATACCTCATTCTTCGTAATCTTGTGGTTGAGAATATGAAATATTAATTTATTAAAAGTCTTTTAATATTTAACATGGTTAGCAAATAAGAAATGATATTGCTAAGACACGCCTTGAAGGTTTGGTACTTATTTTTAGAGCTAAGCAAACACTATTGCAATTAAGAGAGCTTCAAATGGTGATCCACCTCAACAGAAAATGGGAGGGACAGCCACATAAGTATGGAATGATCAGTAGAAAAACATGGGGAAGAGAGAGATTCTACCTATATCAATGATTATTGAAAGAGACAAGAAATGCTTATTTGAAGGCAAGATCCACAGGACAACAATTCACTTGCACTTGCAAAGAAGAAAAGAGAAGCACATTCCCTGAATTTTAAACTCTGAATAAAAAACCCTGCGTAGTGGATGAAGGACAAAGCTACATATGATGATACACATGCATGTGCATTTAGTTTACATAGTTACAAAAAGGAATTGTCAATATCACTTGGTTGCCATTCATTTTTCTATGCCTACCTTAAAGTGATCAAAAAGAACCCCCTAAGCTCTTCAACAAAGTATTTGGCACCCTCATTCACTTTGGTTATCAATTTCTCGACTATTAATCTAGGTTGCCTATCAAGGTAATTGAGCTAGATCAAATGAAAGTCAAACTTGTTAGACATTGGAAAGTTAGATTGTTAGGCCCAATTTTTGGATCCTTACAGGATGTGAGATCGATTCTCCTCGATTAATTTCAAGATCTAGTCGTCCAACAAGAAATAATGAAAAGTAGAAAAATAAATTACATTCAGGCATGCAATATAACTAAACAGGAGAAAAGCACAAGCAGTAAAGAAAGTAAAGAACTTTCTCAGTACATGCCACCACAACAACAATTGAAAGCGGAAAGGAAATAGAAGTAGCGAAAACAATAGCTAAGTGTTCATTACTTACTACAACAGTAAAGAAAAGAAAGTGCTGAAGAAAGACTACGGTTGGACTCGACTGGGCCTAGCATCCTCTATAGTCGAAAACTCTGGCTGTTCAACTCCTGCTCCTGAATAGTATTATGAAAAGGCAGAGTCAGCGAACGTTAAGTAGAGTGGTGTTTATATTATCTGAGTACAAAAATAGTAAAAATAATATATTTAATTATCATTTCTATTTATCTCATTTATATGTTTCTATTTCATCAATTTCTCAAGGTATCCAGATATTTCTTGATCTTGTATGTTCCTCGTGGGAACGATCTTGACTGTAGTCTTTTTCGTAGAGTAGAAGGTACAAATGGTGCTCTCCTGGCTGGGAAAGTCCCCCGTGGTAGTCCACACCCAGTCAACTATCCCGAGGTCATTGTCAAGACGTAACGGTGACTACGGCACGCATGATAAGCACATGGGTAGCTACCCGGCACTGATATGCGGTTAGTCGTTTCCGCTAGCAGGTACACCCAAAGTATAGCACGGAACAGTATAGAACCTTGCCCTCTCAGAACAAGGGTCTCGTCCCTCCACAGTTCGCGCACCCTCGTCTGACTACCCCAGTTTGCCCAAAGGGCCTAACAAAGTCGATGTAGGGTAGCTAGTTGAACCCCGGGCCCCGTGGGGTAGCTAACTCCCTACTTACACTAGTAGTTCACCTCGGTACCACGTACGTGAGGGCCAATAGGAGTCGGTGTAGAGTGGCCAATCCTAACCTTAGGTCTCAACCTAAGGGAGGCTAGCTCTACTCTACACTAAAAGGGAACGGTTACTCTCCCTGGTATCACGTACTCAAGGGCCAGCACACTTCCCGTCTACAATCCAGATTTTCGTCTATCCACAAGAGTTCTACTCCTAATTCCCCGTAAGATTCATGCTTATGTTCACCTCATTTATCTAGATCCAGATCTCATCTTTCATAATTCATTTCTCATCCATATACAGGTAACTCGTGTTTTCATAGTTCAATTCTCAATAACATGCAACTGGTGGTTTCACAGGCAAATACTCATTGAATACAGGCAGCTCATATTCTAAAAGGCAACTCGTAATTATAATACAGGCATTTGCTAGCAATTTATCTTAACCATGCATTTAAGTAAACAGTATAGTATAAACAGGCTTATTCATTTCTCTACCCTAGGATTCACTCCATATCCTAGAGTTCCATTCGACTATTTCAACCAAGCACATTCTCTATTATATATTAATAACTGAATTAAACCACTCTACCAGGTATTACGGGAGGAATGGGGGCCTGTGCCGCAGATCTCGTCTCCACGGGCACCGAACATGCCACTGGCTAATAACCTGTACCAGCGACCAATGTACATTAGACAAGCTCAAAACAGTAGGTACTCAACACGAATACGTAGAGGAACTCGTGTAGAAAACAATGGTACTTCATTTGTGGAAATCCGATTCCGTTTAGACCTCAAACAGGCAAAAAATGTGGTTTATGATCAAAATCAGACGTCTGGGTCTAATCCTAGACGTCTTAAAAGACGTCAAAACTCATCTTGTGTCTCCTATGGCTGATCAGACGTCTAGACCTTCTCTGCGACCGTCTGAAGACAGTTCCAGACGTTGGACAATGTCTTTAGTCGTCTGGAAGCACCTCTGGACGTCTGGTGATGTGATCAAATGTTCAAAAGCATGTGGAAAAGCATCCCACGCACCTTCCCAAAGCTGCACCTGCACACGCAAACGCAGGCGCAGTCAGCCGACAACGCCTGCGCTGAGATCTTCTGCATGGGAGAAATTAGCGCAGGAACGAACGTACCTCGCACGATAAGTGTTCTCAGACGTCCGGCCTTAGCTCCAGACATCTAGGTCCCTCACCAGTCATCTGGATGTCACGCCAGACGTCTGATATTGGAAAACTTCCAGTATCAGAACCTGCTAGCAGCTCACTCCGCTCACGCCTCCGCCCGCGGCGGTAACTCTAGCTACTGCAGGAGCTTGGACAGCTCCTTGCCGACATCCACACGCACACACACCCGCCGCTAGCCGTGTGAGCTCCGTCGAACTCTCGAAGGTCCTCCGACCTTCCACGCTCTCTTCCTCCCTCCCTCTCGCTCTCCCTCGCTTGCCCTCCACTCGCCTCTCTTGTCCGCCCTCGCTATTGTCGCACAGGAGATTTAAAGGTGGTGGTGGCTGGTGGTGTGAGGAGAGGAGGGGAGAAAGGAGGGTTATAAATAGGAGGGGTTTAGGGTTCAGGGTTCAGGGTTCGAGGGGAAAATGAGGGAGAGAAAGAGAGAGGAATGGCCTCTGCGCACCGCCCGCGCGCAGAGCGAAGTATGAAAATTTCACTTTTAGACGTCCGGGAACGGGTCCAAATGTCTAGACAGACGTCTGACTAAACTCCAGACGTCTTAAAAGGCTAAAAGTGTAACGGGTCGTTACATAGATAATTGTGAGATTAATTCAAGTGTTTGACTTTAATGTTTACCTGAGGTAGGAGGCCTTTAGGTTTGACATGCAATCGAATTGGGATTTGACTCTAAATTGAACTTCCAAATAAACGGTATATTGGATATTAGCATAATGATTTTTCTCATTAAATTTGAATATCTCCCCTTATCGGATTATTTTAGGATAAAAAAAATCTAGCATTACCACTATGAATCTCTCACTCCACTCTCATCCTACTTAAACAACTAAGTTTCTTATCCTATTAGGCACTTTAAAATGACATCTATCTTCTAGCATAAGGGCCAAAATTTGAATTTCGATGATGCAAAAGTATTTCCTCATATGAAGGAGACTTCAACTTGCACTCTCACACTTCATATTAGCCAATTTGAGGTCAAATTGAATCCCAAATGGCATGAAATGAATGGGAAGACTATGGACATGTTTTTGGTCACCTAAAGAGGATGATTTTGGTAGTTAACAAAAGAAATCTTGAAAAATAAGGTTTTTGGATAGTTAGCCATGTATATGGGTGAGTTAGGTAGGCAAGTTAAAGAGATAGCGAAACCTTACTTGACTAGGTATTGGCTAGTGCCAACTTAAGTCAAGTTGTGAAGTCTCTTGCTAGTATTTTTACTTATGTCTTCTACTCTCCAGGCTTTAGCATTTCACATCTTAGCCCTTAAAGTCTTTTGTTTTTGTTTGTTATGTGGTTGTAACGAGAATTTAGAAAAATTTAACAAAGAAAGAGATATAAATTGATAAAAAAAGTCATTTGCTCATTTATAAGAGAGAAACAAATATGTTTATCAGACATTTTTCATGCTCATAACTAATGTAAGTTGTGTGGAAAGATGCTTTGACTTGCATAAACATTTTGTAATATGCATATGTGACTGGTTAAGGCAAAGAGATAAAGTTCCTTTTTTGTAAAGTGAAATGCTAAATACATGAATATTTATAATATATACATCATTGTATAGAGGATAAAAGATGTTCCATTAACATCATTGACAAATTAATCTTCTCAATTGAAGCTACTTATTGTCTCAATAGGAAAGGCGAAGTTGTATGAGTCAAATCATCTAAGGCCTCTTCTATCAATTCTCTTAAACCAAAAGCATTTTCTATTTTAATAGTAGTTGATCAAGTAAAAGATTTTGTTGCTCAAGACAAGATGGAAATGGAAAGCTCAATCATATTTTCTTCTGAACTCTATTTTAGTTATTAAAGGGATTGGCAGATACTCTAGTGAGGTTCTTTGCTCAATCTATGACATTATGCAAATTTGTTACCTTAAAGTTAACTCTTTTTATGATGGTCAATGCCATTATATTTTGAGATTTTGTAATTTTTTTCTTTGTAATAAAGCACAAATTTGTAACTTTTCTAATCCTTTTTAATGTTGGTTGGTTGATTTTGTTCCTAATGTACTTATAGACAAAGCATTAAAGGAATGCATTTAACTTTTAGACCCCGATTGTTTGAGGGGAATTGGGCCCCAAAACCCCCATTTGGGTGACTTAATTTTGGTGTGAAATGGAGCCAGAAGTGGGCCTTAAAACCCGGTGTTGCGAGATTCCCACCCGCCCCTCAGGTATTATCTCCCATTTAATTCTGCATGCGCTTTCTGAATTCCGCTGCCCCTCGCCTCGCGATGGTCTCACTCCCCTCACTCATAACTCTAACCCTAACCTCACGTCGCTCTTGCTACCCTCAGTCGTAGCCACCTCTCCTACTCCCTCACTCATAACCCTATTGTCGAGTGCCTCTCTCACTTTATCGGTCGGTTGTATCCCCATTGTCGAGTGGCTCTCTAACTTTCTCGGTCGTAACCCTAGTTCGATTGGCCTGTACATCCGACGATAAGTGGTGATCGGAGCATGGAGGTCTCCGCGAGGAGCCCTCCTGGTCATTTAATCGCCGTCGTGGCCTCGTCGACAATCATCTGCATGTGGTTCTTGGCCTATCGGCAGCTCAACATGAAAGAGATAAGTGCGGTTACTATATCCCCTTTTGTTTTTAAATTTGTTTTCCTGTTAATCTCAATCTATGTCGATTGAAAGGTTATTTGGATTTCATATCGCCACTTTGTAGTTGGTTTCAGATAGCATCAAGTTGTGGGCTTTTTTAGATGTGATGCACGCGTGAGTAAATAGGGAATGCAACTTTCCAACTTTATTGTTGTATTAGCACTTGTGAATGGATTTTTCCCTTTGTTTTTATTGAAGCTTGCTTTGTTGACCAATTCAACCCATTAAAGGTCAAGGCCCTCTAAATTCTGCATAAAATCATCGAAGAAAACTACTTAATGAAAGAAATTCTAATCATAATTGATAACTAATTCAATTTAAGTTAATCACAACTAATCAATGATATTATCACAAAAGCACAAAACCTCTCAAACAAATTAATGTAAAGGCAAAATATCCTTACTTTTCAACTTTCTCCTCCTAATTCCACCAAATAATTCCCCTCACCAGACACCACAAGTGGAATAAACCTTCCTAATTCCCTTACAAGACAACCAAACTATCCAAACACTAAAACACCTTAATTCCCCCATTCCTTCCACTTCTAATTTTTATTCCTCCTAAGAATTCTTCCAAACAAACATGACCTTATTGTTCTAGTAGAGGTAATTTAGTTTTTATGAATCTAATAGCAACTCCAATAGATCTTGACCGTTTAAGTCTTTCAATATAACTCTCATCTATTTTTAAATTCACCATTTACTTTGATGCTTTTTTCTCTAATAAACTCTCGTATGACGCTGCAATCTATTTCAAGGATGGTGAAGTAGTTTGGTTGCTCATTTGTAAATACTCCTCTACTAATAGATTCTGTAGTTTTTATTACCAACTCCAAAGCAACTTATCTAGGAATTTATGACAACAAATCTCACTTTACTTGATATTTATATAATGATGCTAAATGTGTCGTTATCTTCGGATAATATATCAGTTAGCTCATATATTTATATAAAAATGTGAAAGATATAATTTAATAAATTTTTGATATGACGAATATCTTCTTGATTTTTTTATGAAATTTTGTAATAACTAATTTTTACTTTAATGAATTGTTAGTTAAAAAAAAATCTTAATATTTAATAAATAGCCATACTCTTTTTCACTTGAATAAAAAATATGAAAAATAATATGTACACTATTATATACTTTAGGTTATATCTACACATTATTTGTATATGATATTGTGTGTATTAAATTTAATTATAAATCCTATTTTATTTATAAATAAGAGTGGTAATTTCATCCTTAAATATGACCCGACGTTATAATTTATTAAAAAAGAACAAAAATCAGGCAAGTTACTTAGATCATCGTATCGTCTCCAAGTCAAGGACAGACAAAGATTTTTGTATCTACGCACCATACCCCACTTGGCAAATCAAACTACACGTCCCAATTCCATCCCCTCATTTCTCTCCCTCCACTGCTGACCACTGTTCACCCCCCAACGCAATCTCTCCATGGAGCCCTCCGCCGCCTCCGCCGCGGCGGATCCCGAAGAAGGAGCGATGGCTACGGGGAACCCATCGGGGACGGTCCACGAGACCCGCGAAGAGATGCTGTCCAGGCACCGGTAGAAACCATAAAGATCTAATCTTTGCTCTCCCCCTTCCCTTTTCTCCTCAACTTTCTCGCTTCTTTGGTCTTAGCCAATGGTTTTGATGGTTCTTTGCCTTTTCATCTATCTTGTTTGGGTCGTTCCTTTGTGACCCACATGCCACTTCTTTGTTTTCTCCCATAAAGGTCCTTGCTTTTGTCGAACTATGCCGTTGGCTGTTATGTTCATGAAGTGTTTGTGGTTGGATGTGCGTAAAGTTGTTACCTTTGGTAGATTTTCGTTGGGTTCTCTCTCGTTTGATTGGGGATGTAGTGGGTAGCTTTAAATTTGAGGAGTTGGATCCTAAGCTTGACACACATAAGGTCTTTTGGTGCGATTTCGAAGTTGTATAATTTTAAGTTTGAATTAGGAAACTGAGAAATGTTTGATGTTTCAAACTTGTCTGAGATGAATCTTTTCTGAATCTCCAATTTGGTGGTTTTTATGGGAAAACATGGTTATGTTGGACCAAATTAGTAATGGTACTTTGTTGCTACTTTTTTTTTGGACTTGCTTATTTGGCTTTTAAGCTAACTCAAGTAGGTATTGTAGTTGACTAGGCATATAGGAAGACCAAGTACACAGAATGCAAGTTCTAAATGGGCAACGACATTTACATTATAAAGGATATTGTAACTGCATAGAGTTTATGCAGGCGGATGGAGGGACTTGACGATGATATCTTGTTCCTGCAAGTGCTTCCTACTTTTTTCTCTTTACCTCTCTTGTCCTCCCATTTATCTATTGGGTTCGAGATAATAGATGCTTTATAGCAAGCTTTATAAAGTGATTCTCTACCCAAAAGTGAATCATTCCTTGGTACCAAGTTGTTGAATCTTGCCAGACTGGGTGGAGAAAAATAGAAATGAGAACAGCCTATATATATGGTTTTGGAGAAGGCCTATGATGATGTCATGAACTATGTCTTGGCAAGAATTCTAAGAGAAGAGAGAACTATTGGTTAATATGGATTGTCGGAGACATAGCTTTGACAAGGGCTCATGCTCAAATGACAAGGTACTTTGAAGTTGGCGTTGTCTTTCACCAATAATATATTGAGCCTAGGCCGATTTACTTTAGATATGGATATGAGGTCAATTAAGAACATTCTAGACAAATGGATGTGGTATGTGCTAGCATATATAGATGACATCGATAATTCTATGTTGGTACATGAGACAAGTGACGGTAAACTTGAATGATGAGTTAGAGTCTTCAATTTAGTAGGCTAAGAATTCAGTACATAGGATGCATGAAGCGGACACAAATGAGGCAAAAATTGAACACTGCAACACATGGCATGGTAATATTGCAAACATGGCATGACAAAAGATATGCTTTTGAATATTACAACACAGAGCATATCTTTAAGATAGATTTCAAATTAAACCATGTCGGGTGCCTCCAATGCAATGCAAAGCATCTCGTGTATTATGTGTGCGGACAACTACACCTACTGGGACAACCCTTTTCCCTTTCTCTTGAAGATTTCAACAGCTTGATGCATTTACTTAGGTTGGCCTTGGCCTCTACTGCTACAATCCTGGGTCTTTCTATATCCACATTGTTTACTAAGGCATCACGTATTGCTACAAATTTGCTTACTGGTGCATTATTTGATCAAGCAATCGATTCATGTCGTTGAACTGCTTGATTGGTAATAGTCCATCTCTTTCTCACACACGTCACTCTTCAGTAATTTCATCTGTATATCCTGCAAATGGCTCTTACCCTCCCATTGCATCTGTTGGAAGCATGCTTTTTCTTCTCAACTCAGTGATGCTTACATTGTTCTTGATTTCCCTTGAGTTTATCTTTTGAATGGCTCTTCATACCCATTACATCTGTTGGGAGCATATCTGTTCTCCTAGACTTGGTGGTCTTTATTGCTTCTGAATTTCCTTTGGATTTGCTTTGGTTAGCAAATTGGCAGAAAGATGGGCTTTATTACTTGGATTCATCTATTGCCTTGTTAGAGAATCTTTTGTTTCAGCTTATGTGTTTTCATGGCATCATGTTTAGATCATTCATTTGCTTTTGAGTTGTGTTAGGTGCTTCCTTATCATCCATTATCAACCACTAGTGTGAATCCTGCAAGTTAGGAAAGCATTGCTGATCATCTTTCTCTTCTTGCTGTAAGAGAAGTGAGTCTTTGCTTCAGTCTTTCAGCTTGTTCATTGGGATGTTTGGGTCCATATCCCATTGTAGACAGTTTAGACACAATTACAATGTTGCTTTTGTTGATGGTTATGGTTGTGCTTGTTGGGTTTATTGGTAAAATATTTCATCAATGGAGTGCAGAATTTCTACTACTACATTGTTTAAGAATGATGATGCTCTGGACCTCTTACAACATGATCTTCAGTCTTTTCTTGCTTCCAATGGCACTACTCGTTAAATCTCACATGGCTATATTTTCTAATAGAATGAGGTTGCAAAGAGGAAACTATATCACATATATGGTGTCGCTAGAACCTTGTAATTCATTGAAAGGTTCACAAACAGTATTGATGTAAAGGTGTTCTTACTATTTTTCATCTCATTAATTGTGTTCCCTTGTCTCTTTCTGAGGGGGAGATTCCTTTTTAATTATTGTAACTTGGTTCTAATTTGGTTAGGCTAATATTGTATATCTTGATGGTGTTTGTTTCATACATTTGTTTAGTGTTTCTGACAGTTAAGTCATCGAATTTATTTTTCTGTGGTATTTTTAAACCTAGAATGGGTGCCATTGTTTTGGACCTATTAGTAGAGCTAGAAAGTACTTTTTCCTTTGGTGATAGGACTCTGGTGATAGGACATTCTTTAAGGAAACTCATTTTTTCGCTAAGGCTAGTGCATTGACTTGGAAATTTAGCTCTTACATGTGTTCAAAAAGGAGGAACAAGACCACTTCAATCATATCTTACCTTCATTTACTCTTGATCTTTAAGGGATAGCCCATTGACATCATTACGACCACCAGAATCAGTACTTGATGCTCCATATCATTCTCTACCTCTATTGAGGCACTTGGTTTTCTTATTGCCCTCCATAAACCACTTAGACCTTGTATTTTGGGTCTGGTGTCTTATTTTGCTTCTACTGATGGCTTCAGCCCTTCCTTGTGCCAAGTTCCTACTGCCCTATTGGGGCTATGGGCTTATGAAAATTTACTAAGGCTATGCAAGATCCTAGTTGCTTAAATTTAAGTCTGGAAATGGCTCAAAATAGATCTGAGTGGAGGCAAAGAATCCGTGTAGCCGATCCTACGTAGTGTGAAAAAAGGCTTTGTTGTTGTCGTTGTTGTATGCAAGATCCTATTTGGAAGAAAATCATTAATAAGGATGTGGTGTGAACCTGAGAATAGGATTGGTCATTACACCATTTAGGAATCAAACATGCCTTTGGCGATCTCAATGAGGAAGTTTGTAGGTCCCTACCAACAGGATATATGGTTGAGGGGAAGATACTTTGCACTTTCAAAAATGTAGCATATAGTCTACCTCCAATCAATCTCTTTTTGTAAATGCAAACAAACCAATATTTTCGCTCTTAGTTTTTCTATTGATAATATGATGGTGTAGGAATCAAGGAACCTAAACTATTTTTGAAAAAGAAAATTGTGACTACTACAATAATCTGCGACACTATCTTGGGTAGTGGTTGCAAGAAGCTCTAAAGTTGGCTCGGTTATATTAAGTATGTTTTGGAGATTTTTGAGTGGACACGTCTTCTTGTGTATAAACTTATGTTCTGCCAATGAATCAAAAGGTTTTTCAAGAAGCCAATGATTGAGTTTGATGATCCATAATGCTTTAGGAATATTGATAGGAAGCTACTCTATCTGACCCTTACTTTAGATCTAACAAGGGCTTTGTTATTAGTCGTGTGAGTCAATTCATGGAGAAACCTTACTATAGCAATTGGTAGGTTGCTTGCATTATCTTGAACTATTTCAAAGGATCAACAAGCAAAGGTCGCTTCTTTAATAAAAAGCACGATCACTTGAATCTTTGTGCTTATTGTGATCCATACTATGCAAGTTCACGAGGATTCGCGATCTGCTATGGGCTATGTTATAATGTAATTTTCACTCTGCACAAGTGACTTTAGGGTTTCTTGATATAGATAAGGGAGTTTTATTCTCTTCCACGAATACATCAGTAAGGTACACAAGCCAACCTCATGATCATACGGGGGAAATTATGTCTCAACCAAGACTAAGAACTTTTTAATCTGCCCTTGCCCCAACAATATTGTGGGATAGAGGGACTTATGATTCCAGGGTATATCAAAATTCTGCAAGCTTTTGTCAGTTCCTTGTGATGATCCAACTTCCAGACAGGAGGGTGTTCCTTACATTTGGTTTCAGCCATGAAGGTGGTGGAATCCCACCAAAAATGCCATAGAGGAGCTCAAGAAGGTTGCAGCATGCTTAATTTGAAGGAAAGGTCATAAATTCAACCTTGTGGGGAGAACGAACTGGTATTGATTCACCAAGCCAATTGTATGATATTATTTTGGATCCGTGCAAATGGCTGCAGCAATAATATCTCTCTGAAGCAAGCTGCATGCCGAATTTAGAAGGTTCTTTTACAACTGGTAGTTCCTACAATTAGAGAAGATAAAGAATGGGTGACAGTATTGGGGCTATTATCTAGCTGAATAGTCTGACCTCCATTAAAATTGGTACATTTTGGTCATGCTTGATAATATATTGAGGAGGTGGAGAGCTACTTGCCTCTAGCCTGCTGAACTGCCATAAAAATAGAACCAAGATAAATGGTGCCAGGGAATGGCCTTCTCCAAAGAATAACCGGAAGGAACATATTGCAAGCAATTCCATCTCTAACCAGTCATGAACAAATAACTTTAGTCCAAGCACACATCAAAAGGTGGCAGATTGTCTTTATAATGATTCCACAAATGGGGTAGAGTTTCTTCTAGTGTTGGTAAAATGCCTCAGGTGCACTAACATTGTAGTAGCCTTAATTGCGAATTATTGACAAAAAAGTTTCAAAGCATGGATGGAATTTGACATTCCAGTTCCCCCGCTCCACATCTCCCCCCCCCCCCCCCCCCCCCAACCCAAAAAAAACAGAGAGAGAGAGAGAGCCCACAAAAACTGAGTCTTCAAGGCTATCTGTAGAAAAATTGCTACCATGCAAGTCTATGAATTAGGGAGTTCTGGTTGATGGCAAGAAACTTGGCTTCAATTAAGTCTAAAATCTTTTCCGAATTCCAAATCTATAGTGCAAACCCTATGGGAAATGTTGGATATTTATGAGGATCAAATTCCTGCATCATTCTCTAACATTGAGTCAGCTATCTTACAAGGGAGAACTTTGAATTGTTTTATGAAGAGGAAACTGAATTATGAGTCATCGACCTTCTCAAAGTTCTCTTTTGAGGACCAATATGAGTTCCTCTCAAGTGGAAGACCTTGTGCAGGTAATTAATTGGATATTCTAGAAAGTAGACGTAGGTATCTTTTAGCCCTGATGTTGTTCGTTCGTCATTGATACACTGGCAATTTCAGCATTTCAGGCTTGTGACACTAGCTTTTTTGCTGGGTATATCTTGGCCTTTGTCCGCCTGCTTAGGTTTCTTTTGAGAAGGTATTATTTTGGTTCTTTGTTCTAGGTTGATGACAACACGATTTTCTCTGTTGAGGAGAGTTTGGCAGAGTTTTCTAATGTTGCTGCTCTGGTTCGTTTACTTGGGGTTTTTCCACTTTGCAGATCGATTGTGCCAACTCTGCTTCTATTTGGATTAATGAAGAAGGCCAAGGATTGCACTGCAATTTTGAAGATGCCGATGGGTTTGCTTTCCATTATATATCTATGGTTGCCTTTGGTTGCGCTTTGGGATTAGTAACTGTCAATGGAAAAGATGGAGAAAAGATGTGAGGGATGGAAGTCAAAACCTCTTGAAAGGATGCAGATTATTGTTGAAGCTAGTGCTTTCAACCATTCTGGTCTTCCACTTAATCATCTTCCTTACTATTTTATGTAGCTCTAATTGATGAAAGATTCTTTGCAGATTGTAAACATTTTTTGGAGTTTGAAGGTGCTGCTTAAAATTCTTTGGTTAATTTCATATAAGGAGACCGACAACTCAGCACTTAGGAGTAAATGAAGTCAGTTGTTCATGCTGAGGGGATAGAGAAGACATGGATTATTTATGTTTTAACTATAAATTTGCATGAATTCTAGAGCAGGATCGTTATGGAAGTTTGTTGATCCTTCATCTCTTGATTTGCTTGTTGGAGGTTTTTTGGAAGAAGGATAGGTGATGTTACGGAAGCAAGAGTGGGGTATTAGTGGTTTTTTTATCATTGTGGTATAAAGGAATATGGTTGTTTTTGGAGGGAAAAGGCCATATATGAAGAATGTACTGAATATTGTTTTTAGAGGAGAGAGAGTACATGTGGAGAATGTGCTATGTGAGATGTACTTTACAAGCTGGAATCAATTGACATGATTATTTCTGATTTGTGGGTTGGATGTTTGCCATCAAGGCGGTATGATCACCAACCAGTGAGATCTCTAGTCCAATGTTTGTTTGTGTGAATAAGCTGCATGATACAAATATCTGGCCTCAGCATCTGTGTGCCTTTAGAATTCACAGTGGCTTGATATAGGCTTTTGTGCTTGATAGTGCTTGTGGAATTGAGTGATCTTCCTCCATATTTTGAGATGTTGGATGTCGAAAGTAGTAGTTGTCTGCTCTCTGGGCCTTTACCTTAAAAGGGTGAATCGCCATTCACCTTTAGCTAATGGAGACCTAAAAGCAGACAAGATAAGATCGGGGGAGCCAACTAAATGTGTGTGCTTGTTAGAGAGAACTCTCTGCCAATGAAATGGTTCTCTTCATATAACAGTGATACTGGAGCAGTCCCGCGGTCATTCGCATTGGTCAATCTGTATGCAACCTCCTAAAAAAATCACTTCTCTTCCTGGGCCTACCAACCCTAGTTTTTGCTAGTTAGCCCCTAAGATGCTCTTTTAGGGCCTCTTTTGTGCAGTTTTGATCAATCAGTCACCACAAGTCACAAAGGGGGATAGTCGGTGGTCTAGTGATTGAAATTGCTATCAAATTAGTACACTTTTTTATTGGAGAATAATGTCAATTCCCCATAGGAACTTGTGTTGGATTAATTTATTATTGCAAATCCACACTGGTGATAGTTTGCTAGTGATTAAACTTGTGTTTGCTTCTCTTTTGTGATAGTTTTGTTTTGCCTCTTAGGTTGAATCAGCCCTTGTGAAAAATTGGCATATCATGTAATGGCTTTTAAGATGCCAATAAAAGGAAATTTTTATGACTTGCCATTTTCTGCCTTTTCATGCCTTCAACCATATAGGGACAAAACTCTAACAGGGATAGGGGGGATGGAAATAATAGGGACCCTTTGGAGATAAAGAAGATTGATGAAGGGATAAGTAGAGGCCATACATGAGAGATCACTGCTGTTGTGAAGGGCATACCGATACTAGATGGTGTCTACATGAGATAGGTGTTTGACAAAGAGTAATGTACATGACCATGTTGTGGGGATTAGACCTATCTCCTTACCATAGGCCTGTGTTTCTATGGGGCTCAGTGCAAAGGTTGAAGGAGGCAGGGCTAATTAAGGTGAACAATGGATGCATGGAGGGATTTACAAACTTGTCATCTCATATCTCTGCTTACACAACTCGCTTATTACATCCAACCATTACTTACTTCACTTTCTAACAAATAATAACAAAAAAACAAACCTGACATAAAATATCAAACAAATAAATGCATGACGCCCCTTTACTTGGGTCGCATCAAACCATTTATTGCACGAAACCCACTACTTTCCCATCACCAAAACGAATAGCTTCTACAATGTGACACTTCCTAAAACTTGTCCAGTTATAAGATTTAACCCTCATCAAAACACAGCCTTCTGCTGAACTTCGTGCATAAGTTCAAGAGCTTTAGAAGCATCATGTTCTAAACAATTTTCACAAAATTCCAGCAGCTTGGTGGGCTGATGAACGGTGCGATACTTGCATGGAGCCCTAAAGTGAGAGATTCAATACAGACAAGCTTTAAATTGTTAGACGTGCCAGTTGGCAATCACTACATTCAATTCAGTCATTAATATAGGAGTTCCATACAGGTTATGATCTTTTATGCGATATCTTCTATTTGCTCAGTGTTTTCATCAACATTTCAAGATTTTAAACCTTGCAGATATAGGCTTCAAAGTAAAATTTCTTGTGTTTACCTCAATCACATATATGTTTTCATATTTTATTTTGGCCCAGCTGTGCTATACTGCCGAGTGCTTCAATTTCTAAGCAACCCATACACTATTTTCAGAATTGGAGTTTCTGCGGCTTTTTAACTTGTTTATCTCAATATACCATGCAGAAAAGAAATAGCCGAGATACAAAACAAAGAAATTGCTCTCAAAAAGGCAGCCGCAAAGGGCAGCAAAGCTGAGCAGAAGGTGAAAAAGAAGCAAGTGGAGGAAGAGATCTCACAGCTTCTGGCACAGCTCAAAGCAAAGCACGCCAAAGAAATTGCCTCACTCGGGTACAAGACCACAAGCAATGGCCAGCAAGGAAACCTTGACAGTTTGGTTATGGCCATAGCTGGTGTTTCCGTCACCAACGAAGGCTCACGGAAAAGCAAGAGCTCTAAGAGACGTGGAAAAAGAGCCCAACAAGAAGCCGAGAGGGAGCAGAGGATACAGGAGGAACAAAGCAACATCATGAGTGACCGGGCAATCGAAGATGAACAGCTAGAAAAGAAGCTCAAACCTCTTGGATTAACCATCAAGGAAATAAAGCCCGATGGCCACTGCCTCTACCGAGCTGTCGAGGACCAGCTGGCCTTCCGCTCGAGGGATCCTCCAGCCTACACATACCAAGAGCTCAGGGAAATGTCTGCAAAGTACATGAGGGAGCACGCGTCCGACTTCCTCCCTTTTTTCTTGTCGGATGCTGAGGGTGAGTCAGCCAACCCCTCAGAGAGATTTGAGAAGTACTGCACGGAAGTGGAGTCAACACCTGCTTGGGGTGGGCAACTCGAGCTTGGGGCTCTTACGCATTGCCTTCGCAAGCATGTAATTGTGTACTCGGGTTCGTTTCCTGATGTGGAGATGGGGAAGGAGTATAGGACCGATAGCGAAGGCCAGTCCTCAAACCCAAGCATCTTACTGTCCTACCACAGGCACGCGTATGGGCTCGGGGAGCACTACAATTCGGTGGTTCCTGCAGGGACTGAGTAAGTTAACCATGTTTAAAGGTGGAGCCTTTTTTTTCCCATTATGGTGTGTAATATGGTGATCTCATTCAACTTAAATGACTTTTAGCAGAAAAACCCTTTTTGGGTTTGAGGTCAATTTTTACTGATACCTGTGGGCTTTCTTTGTTTCACATTAATGCTTATCCTTGTCAGCTGGTATTGTTATGCCCATGGAACACTACTGCCACTCTTGGTAAGTTAAGCCCTCAATTTTTTCAAAAAAAAAAACAGAAAAGTTAGGCCCTAAATTTGCATTCAAGAGCTAACTGTTTAGGATAATCAGTTGCTATGGCCTAACATGGCAGTGCATGATTCTTTCGTTGAGTTGTGCACCTTCTGACTTTGTATGTCTGTATTCAGATAAAATGTTGAGGTGCGGATGTTATGTGTGACATCTTGTATATGTTTGGGTCATGGTAGGGAAATGCCAAAACTAAGGTAAAATGGTCATTTCTAGGTAGGCAGCTAGGATTGCATTTTTTCTTTTTTTCTTTGCAATAGATCTCCATTAAAGGGAATAAAGAGAATACAAGGACACAAAGACCTGAGGGGGTGAGGGAAGAAAGACAACCGAAACGTCCCTTTGAAAGACTGAGCATGTCCTCTTCTAAAGAATACTGGACTTTGAAATGGAGAGACTCCATATCAGAGCGACACAAAACAAAAAGTAACCATAGCTTGTTTGTTAACTCATATTGCTGCTCAAGTAACCAATTTTTTTGATAAAATGTCAACCTACGGCTTGCTATAAGGTCTTTTTTTTTCCTTATTTGGCCACACAAAGAACCATCAACTGTATGAAAGTTCGGTGACTTATGGCTGCTGAAAATCATGGTTTCTTGTGTATCCAAAATAATGCTTGTAAACAAATGAAAATTGTGGCCATATTTAGTAGCTGCTGAGAAAGATCTTGTGTGTCATGGTGGTGCCCCCCAGATACACCTTTCCATATTTAAATATCTTGAATTAGATCAATTTTCTTGGTTGTTGGTTTAGAAGTTTTTTTTTTTTGTGACCATACCGGAATGAACTTGGACATTCTTTTCATGTATAGAGAAATTGAAGGAATGTGTACGTTTATCCATTACTTTCCTTTTCATGCACATAGCATCGGTGTTATAATTCTTTTGCACAAGTGCTATGGTGCCCTGTGCACTCATTTCACCCTTTTCCTGAATTTCATGTTCTGCAAATATAATTGAAGAATTCAACATCCATAGTCCCTCCATTTCTTTGTATTCGAAAAAGATAGCCCTTGCTTTCTTGGCACCTAAGGCCTGGTTTCTTCTTCATGGGTTAACATCACCTTCTAAAACTTGTGTTTTGGAGAGAAAATGAGAATTTGCAAGATCCGAGTTCACTCGGGTGTTGGAAGTGGCGTTAACCCTTCTCTTTTGACCTTTACTGAATCTAACATCACAAGTTAAACCGGAAACATGTGTAAACTCGAGTTTCGGAACGTCTCAAGTAAAATGGTCATGAGATTTTCATGGAAGGGAGAAGTTGGGGTGTTTGTTGGGTCGATATCCGCTTCATTCTTACTTGATCTGATCTGATCTAATATCAAATAAGTTATGTGATATCCAATTATATTAAATTGGATCATGGATATTGGATTAACTAATTTAGTTAAAATATAAAAATATGAAATATAATTTAAAGAAAATTATAAAAAAATAAAAATAATATGACAATATTTATTAAAATGATAAAATATTTTTATAAATATATAAAAATATTAAAAATATATAAAAAAATATTTATTAAAAAATAACTTTATATAAAATATAAATTTAACAAGAAAAATGTTATTAAATAAAAGTAAAATTTTAAATTTTTAAATACTAAAAAATAAAAATATATAAAATAAATAAAAAATAAAAATAAAAATATATTTTATATCAATAAATCTTGACGACTATTATTAATAGGAGTACTCATTGCTTTTTTTCGAGAAAAAAAGAAGGAAACTTTAAGTATGTAATGATATTTTCAAGATAAGATAAGGGGTAATGTGTATGACCATCGGGTTATGTACTCACTAGCGATGATTGAAAATGGTGCACGGGTATTATGCGTTGTCGGGAAGGTGTGTGTGATCGAGGATAGTGAAGAGGGGATTTGTCTCATTGAAGGATCGAGGGAGGGAAGAAAGTACCGAAGCACTAAAGCCATTGTCGCGAGATCCTCTCAGGTGGCCACGTCACGTTCCACATCTTCGTCTACTCTCGATCCGAGCTCCGTGACCTCAAGCTCCTTCTCGCCTCCAAGCTCGACCACGTTCGCAACCTTGCAAGCTGGATCGAGTCTAGATCCGTCGACTTGGGGAGCCTCGACGTCAACTACGACACGACCTCCTCCTCCACCTCCTGACCCTCGCCCCCACTAGCAACCCCTTTTCCCTGATCTGCCTGAAGGGATAAGGGTTGTAATGGTCAACGGGCTGGAATTGAGCTGTGAGCACAATGAGAACTGAGGAAAGGGAGGTCGTAAGTTGGTTTAGTTGAGTCACAAGATTGACAATATGGATGGATCATGAATAGGTCATATGACGGGTCAATTAATAGGTACCTGTTAATGTCTTAACGGGTGTTCAAATGGAGATCCAAGAAATAACGGATCATATTTAATAGATATCTGATCCAATAGTGTCAAAAATGATGGGTCAAGTTGGATATCTAAGATTAACGAATTTTTTAAACACCTCCAGACCTGCTCAGGGCGTTTTACTTTCACACTCTTCGCCTCCTCAGCGGGAGGGAAGTCAAGATAAGCACATGCATAAGTGTATGAATTTCTTTACTCGTTTAGTTTTTTGCATTTTTAAACAGCATGCATCCACAACGTGAAGTGCATATCTAGATCGTCTACGTAAGTATTAGTGCCATCCATATTGTTCGCTTACCGTTCACTTATAATTTTCCAAGGGCAAACAGGTGGAAAAGAATCATAACGTAAATATGCACAACCATTGAGGAAAACACCAGCGCTAATGGATACATGTAAATTGCAACAACATTATACGTTGCAAAAAATAAAGCATGCCCTGTGCTGGTGTTGTTTGTGCGTGTACGTGGAGTGGGGTTTCTTCGCCACGTCTGACCCCTTTGCCCCTTGGTGGCAATTTAATTGGCAATGCCCCGCATCTCTCCCATGCCCTCTATGCCAATGGATTCACAGTACGTTCTTCCAATTCTCTGAGGTGCCGGAAAAGTCAAAGGAAATTAATTTCAAGTTAGGAAGAGAATAGTTTTCCTGTTATGAATGGTCGGACTCTATTCATCTGCGTTTCGCAAGAGGTTTCGCGTAGTTCTGAATTAAACTTAAAGTCGGTTGAGTTTGGATATATGTTTGTTTGGTGGATTTATAATAATTGATATAGTGATATAATATTAGTGGATGATTTTTAATATTATAATATAAATAAAAGTGAGTTAACGTGTATATATGGATATTGATGTAATATAAAGGATATTGATGATTTGTACTTAATAGGAGAAAGTTACTCCTTTGATATCACCTCTAAATCCACCCCCTACACACTTCCAAACACCCAACCCACCTTCAAATCCTTTGCAAGATGCATCCTTAGGGAAAGGGTAAAATGGTCATGGCATGATATAGTGGCATCTCAGGGAAATGAATGGCCATCTGCCCATTGGAGATAAAGGGACTACATGATGCAATCTCATACTTACAATTTGGTGCACCCACTCTGTCATCCACATGCTTTTGATGGGGGATCAGATGCCTTATTGAGGTCCACTTCATGACACCAATGCAGATGACACTAATTATTAGAAAAACCAGAACAATTGAAGCTTGGGGATGCAGACAATGATGTATAGCTGTCTGCAAAAGGAGTATTCTTGCTGGTGGGGTGCCGATTTGGGGAAGGGAAGACCTCTAACTCAAATCATAGGTGTTGGGAATTTTAGGGGTTCGGATTTGCATGGAACTCAGGAAGAATGGTTTAACACAATTGTAGGAGCTCTTATCGAATGAACAGAAGAGTCTCACATATGCTCTACCTTTTAACCATAAAACTTCTAGAATGGAGTCACCATAACCAATTTCAAAAGAGACACAAGTTAAGAAACATACGTTGTGATGTGTTATGCAACGTACGTGTTTACTCATCAAAAAAGGACCCTCATTCACGTCAAAAATGCACGCCCCACTCACTAAATAAAGGCAAAATATACTGATTTACTCTAACAAAATAACCCAAGTTGTACGTGGGATCCACTACAACTCAAAAAAAGTAACCTACCACACTGATTCAAAATTAAAATATATTTGTTGAAAATCAAAATACAGCGATTGAAAATCAAAATACACAAGTTGAAAAGCAAAACATATCGGTGTATTTTGGACTTCACCTATGGGTGGAAGGTGATTTTCCATCGGTGGAAAACTAAAACACAGGTGGAAAATGAAAACACGCCGTTATGTTTTGTCTTTCCACTGATAAAAAAGGATTCTTCACTTAGAAGTGATTTTTTATCTATAGAAAGTGATTTTTTTCCATCTAAAAAGTGATTTTTCACCTATAAAAAGTAATTTCTACAAGTGAAAAACTAAAATACATTGGTTAAAATCACCGATTGAAACCACCGACATGAGTGAGAGCCTACGTATTGCAAAATGTATTGAAATACACATTTCTTTAATTTTTCACTTTCAAAAGTACGTGAATAATTCTACTTTTCCACCTGATCAATCGGATGGGCATGGAGTCTTTCCGGCTACGGTTTCTTTAAGGCAATTGTCCTTCTCTCCACTGTCTTCATTAAGCAGATAGTCAGGCATTCCCTCCATGATGATTTTTTTTATCTTTCTTCGCTTGTTGGATTTCTTTTGATTTATTCTTGAATTTTTGAGAGGCCTTCAGTGATTGAGTTTAATTGAAGATTTTACTTCTCTCGTCAATAATATATTCATCTCTTTTTCATTTCCATTATTTCTTTTTGATGCTTATGGAAGTTATTATTGCACAACGACGGCTAATCAAAAGTTTAGTAGGTTACCAAGGCATTGGTAGACTGGTAGAGCGTCTTTTTTGGCATTTAGAGGATATGATGTCACGTCTTTATGCCCACCATCTGTACCTCAGGAGAGAAAAAAAGAAAAAAAACTAGTGGCATATCTTTTCAAAGGACGTTGGGTTGCACCATGATCATAAGCATGGAACAATCTCTGTTTGGGAGGATCCTATCTTGCACCCTCTGGTACATCTGGAAAGAGCATGATAAGAGGCCTCACACAAGTGATGAAGTCCCGGCTTGAGGCACTGTACGTGCAGTACTCTCCAAGCTGCATTGCTTACACACTAGATAAGTTTTATTCTATGTTGTTCTATGTCTGTGCTTATTCTGTTGTTGCTAAGGGCAAGGTATCCCTCCCCATGTCGTACACTTGATGTTGGTCCTCCTATAATTTGCACTTGATGCAGTTAGATCATGAGTAAAATTACCCTTTTACTCAAAAAGATTGTAGTCATGCATGATTGTTGAGACTATTGTTATTAAATAGGTAATGTTTGGTAAAGCATTAGAAATAAAATTGCAGTGATCCACGATGGAATATATCTATGCAATTAATATAAACTCATTTTTTGTAAATAGACCAAGTACGTCAACAAAAAGTGAGACATGATTCTAAATGGAAATTAAATTTTCCTTGACACATGGGTGTACATTGATTTGTACAACCCCCCACCCCCCCCCGGACCCACTCTAGGAAGTGCTTCTCACCTATTGGTGGAGGTAGGAGGGTTTATAAATTGGTGTACACACTTGTATATGAGTGAGCAAATCGTAGAATATTATAATATAACTCCCTTTTTTACGAAAAACAAAAGCAACTACATCAATATTAACAAAAGTCAAGAGAACTTTTAAATCAAGTTAGGAAATTCAAGAATGCTATTCTTAGGGAGGTGGAGAGAGTCTTCCATAGCTTGTTTTGAAAGTCTTGTATTTTACAATTTTGCCACTAGCTAGATATCAAGGAGAGGAACCTTATGAAACTAATGTTAGACTTCGATGTCATATGGAAAATTGTAAGATATGTGCTTAGATGAAATGAAGATAGGCATGAGACTAGAAGAAGTCTCACCCAATTATCTAGGAATTTCTTTTCTAATTTTTCCTTAAAAGCCCTCCTTATCCTTCAAACCAACCATATCACACTTATATGTTCGTGTTTATATTTATTAATGTGTAAGTCTTAATAACTCACTAACAAACTAAACAACTTCCTCTTTTTATTTGTGGATAAAGGATAATGTGGAATTGGACCTCTACTTGTATTTATTGAAAAATTGTGAGGGAGCCCATGAAGTTTAAAAGGTTCTTTCTCTGGGGAACAATAATTCAAATTTATGCTTATATTTCTCCTAGAAAAAAAAAATGCATATCTTTAGGCATTCTTCTTTATCCTTGACTTACCCGCTCTCTCTTAAAAACATATGTAAGATCAACTTTGAGTCCATCCATGACAACCAAAATCTACTGCACATCCTCTTTCTCTAATTCATTTTCGAAGGAGCAACTACTCAAATTTCATTGTATAGGACTATAGGAGCACCATATAAGAAAAGGAAGAAGTGGTATCCACACACAAGTTAATATGAACTTATGATGGGAAAATTAGCATTTTTATTGGCTTTGTCAATAGCTAAATAAAAAATCATGGATACTATAACTTTTACCTAAAGGAAGGGGGATTGTATGAGGGTGGTCCAAGGTCCAAATGGTAACAAGAAAAGAGGAACATGACTAGGGAATTAGGGTGTGGATTCTTTTGAAAACTTAGATTAGACATCTAAAGTAATTAATGTGTATTTCAAAATTGATGTTGCTATGATCATCCTGTACTTAATCTCCATGACAAGGTTGTTTACAATAGAGAAAAATGGGTATAAGTTAAGGATATGCATCAAGGAATGTTCCTAACAATATATGTGAAAGATTATCCTTGGTATATAGCAATAACAAAGGAATATAGCTGTACAAATGTAAGGGATGTAAGTTCTGACGGAGGGGTGCGATGTGCATGATAAGAAAATAATGCGAAAATAAAAACAATAATCTCATAAAAGCAATCCCACAAATGAATACAAGGATTTTTAGGTGGAAACTCAAATCTAGGCAAAACCTATCACCTAAACCTCTCGATTTAGGATTTCCCGATCGATCTAGTCGATCAAATCCATTATCTGAATTATTTAAACGAGAGTAGTTCAACATCTTACAACCACGTTACTTTGAACTAAGAGTAGAGTACCTCAAACCCTTCCTCGTCACGAGGAGTATTTTGTCTCTAGGTGGAAACGGAAATTCGCAAAGCGAATACCCAAACAAAACCAAATTACAAAAATCCTATAGAGCCATAAAGCAAATATGTTAAACTTAGCTTCTATAGGCAAAAGATACTTCCCTAAGATGGAAGTACATCGGCTAGCAACGTGGTGCGCATGAACCACACAAGGCACACAGACACTCTCGAATATGTGAAGGCGAGAGAGCGAGTGTGCAGCGAAGGCAGTGCTCTCAAATGTGTAGACTAAGGCTTAGAGAGCATGATCACTTCTAGATGATTTCTTTCTTCTTTTAGATACAATATGAGTGGAAGTAGTTTCTCAAGGTGTGTTTAGCCAAGTGAAGGTCCTCTCCTATTTATAGAAGTGCCTAGAAGGCTTTGGAAGTCTCTTGTAGCCGTTGGGAATAAGGCTAAAGAGAGTGATACAAAATCCCACCAAAACCAAGGTCATTAAAGAGTCTGACAGGGTTTCTAGACGTCTGGATTTATAATCAAACGTCTGGATCATCGTTTGATCTGATGGTCGGTTGTCTGATCTAGAAGGGTTGATCATCTGGACTAGGTTGGATCAAGACGGACATCTAAGAGATCATTATAAGACATTTGGGAATATTATCAGACGTCTAATTTTAGACGGGTTCAGTTCCTGGAATTTGACTAGATTGAAACAGGGTTCTAGTGTTTATACGTCAGACGATAGGTCGGATGCCTGACAAAATGTCTGGTCGTCTGGAAAGAAGATTCTCTGCGGGAATTGATTTCCCGATCCTCAAATGGCTATAAACATTTGACAAATAAGGATTTGGGTCAAATTAAGTTTAATAGTTCTTTATTAGACATCCGGGAGTCTCTACGGACATCTAAAAGTGTTATAAATATGATTAAAAGGTAATTATCGAATATTATGCTTTGACAGTCCAACAGTCCTATTATTAGACGTCTATCAAGGTCATCATACGTCTTCTAAGACGTCTAGACTAAGGACTGGTCGTTTGTAAGTAAAGTGACACAGAGGTGATTTCCAGCCTAGGTCATTAGACGTCTGGGCAAACTATCAAACGACTTAAATGTCAATATCAGACGTCTGAGAATCATGTTAGACGTCTGGTAAGACTGTCTGATTCCTGTTTTGGTTTTCTAAAATTTCTCTAAGTTTGTTTAAGTGTCCTAGGGATGGATAGGTGTTCCTAGGACTAAAGTGATACACTTTGGGCTCTTTAACATGTATCTAAGAAAAATAAAAAGAGCAAAGAAATAAATAATACAAATACATTGGCAAGCAAACATCTATTCTATTCTTCTCCATCTTCAAGCTCTTGCTCTAAGCGAAGCTCGATCTCTTTGTCCTTCATCAAGCTTTTCCAGTCTGCCATGGTTGTGAGCTTGAGCTCCTTCACAATTGAATCCATCTGCATGATTCCTGAAAACTCAAACTCAAATGCAAGTGTCAAATAACAAATGTTTTGTTATCATTAAAATTAACGATTATGGTGTCCTTATACAAATAAGGGATTTGTCTTGGCAAATATATCTTGACAAAGATTTATCTAAAGATTGTGAGTCACTATTCTAGGGAAAAGCTTTAATTTATATTATAAGCCAGGTTACTTTTTTACAAGGGATATAAGTTAAGGATGATTTTTAAGAAAGGACTTTAAATCAAGGATGAAGGCTTGAATCCTTGACTTATGAAGCTTTTTTTATAGTGTTATCAAGGAAATGGTCACCTAATTTTTTGTAAAGAAAAAAGATTGAATTTCTTCCCCCCAATCCTAGAATCTCCATTTTTTTCGTTAAGGGAAGGAAGACCATGGATGAACGAGATAATGATAGAATTTTAGGAATTAGGTTTATTGATGGAAGGGATGAAAAGGTGGATAGCATGGTTATAGATGATTAAGAGAGGCCTAGCATGTGTAAGAGAGAGAAGGGAAGATTGCTAAACCTAAAAATGTAGTAAATTGCCATCAAAATAAAAATATAATATGCTAGAAGGGAGAAGTTCCAATTGCAATATAAAATTATAGTTCCATAAAACTTGGTTCATAAATGCCTATTTTATCATTAAACATGCTTCCCTTATTTTCTAATGTTACATGGAGTGAAACTTGTTAAATAATTTTATTAAAAATAGTCTTGTTTCCTAAGTTGTAGTCATACTCTAATAGTAGATGAATAATATATTTTATCAAATAATCATGATGATCACAAACTAACAAATTGTGTTAGCATTCCATTTAAGTGGTGATAAGTAATATTGATATAATTTATTTTTTGACGGGTAAAATTTGAGAATATGATTTTGTTATCCTTTCTGGATAGGTTTGTGAGTTCTTATTAATTGAACCTATACGGAAGTTCATACTTGCACCATTTTAGGACATCTTGCAGAGAATTTTGTAGAAATATATGAAATTTTGGATGATAGCTTCATAGAGAATTGGTGTATAAGAGTTGTAACACATATCAAGATGAATTAGTAACCTATAACAAGAATCAATAAGAATCGCAAACAAATACACAAAGAGATGCACAAGAGATTGGTGACCCAGTTCCACCCAAAGGGGTGTACACCTTGGGGGAGAGTGATGCTCCTAAATTTCCACTATAATTGTGGCTGATACAATATCTCTCGTTCTCTCTCCAGATTTGCGTGAAGAGAGCCCCTAAGGGCTTCTCTTCTCTATTTATAGTACAGGAAATATCTAACAACAATTAATCCCTATAACGGACTTCACAGATTCACTGACACGTCCGTTGCCTGGCTATAAATAGAGTTTGTAATTCCACTGTTAACGCTGATGTGGATGTTGTTGCTACCTTTTCAACTCTGATCAACCGAATTCTTCGGTGGGTCGGACTCTCCTGGATCCGCCTGGATATTGGCGAGCCTAGATTCGTTTGGATATAGGCAGGTCAAGTCAACCCAAATCCACCTATATGTTGGGTATTCGAGTAGCCGGATTCTTTTGGGCTTTATGCAAAGTTTTAAATCTAAGGGCACTTTTTGCCCCTCATCTTATGCCCCCACTCTCTAGCTAGTGGATGCTGCGAAGAGTGTAGTCAATGTATTAAAACTTCGCATGTGGATGGTGCCCCCAAATGAAATCTTGGTTGTATTTCAAGTGGGGTGAGCATTTGTTATAAGGCGTATGTTTTAATTTCAAGTTGGCAGGACAACTTTATTCATGTGGTGTATGATCACTAAGATTTATAGGGAACGTAGGCATGTTCTGCGAGAGTTCCTGTTGGCCTTAAGAGGTCAACATATAACAAAGGGAACGTAGGCGTGTTTCGCTTGAGTTCCTGTTGGCCTCAAGAGGTCAACATACAATAAAGGGAACGTAGGCATATCGCCACCCGGGTCCCTATCGACTTTAAGAGGCCAACATCCTGGGTAAAAATGTGACATATACGTCACCTTCGATGAGTGGTGGCCAATCAAT
Organism: Thalassia testudinum; assembly: GCA_037157565.1. Taxonomy (NCBI): domain Eukaryota; kingdom Viridiplantae; phylum Streptophyta; class Magnoliopsida; order Alismatales; family Hydrocharitaceae; genus Thalassia; species Thalassia testudinum. The sequence goes on from JAZHRO010000030.1 coordinate 46,465,125, forward strand.
GCGAGAATTGGTTTTTGTCTGTTTGTGTGAAAAGATTGGCATTAATTGCTGTCATTATGAGGCGTATTTGCCTCAAATGTTGTAATTGACAGTGATGCAATCGCTATGACTGCGGCGAAATGATATGTGCGTAGGGTCATTTAATGCATGTAATGATGACCAGGGTCATTTCAAATTTGGAGGGATCTTTTGAAATTTGTGCCACATTGCCGGATTTTGTTTTTTGAAGTCTGTCCCTTAAGGGGAGAATTCCCCTTGGAGGTTATAAATAGAGGGGTGGGGCAGAGTTAATGCCCCATCTACTTGCTTTTACTGTTGCGTTCCCACCTTGCAAGCTTGCCTCCTCTCCTTCTACGGCGAGCTATGAGAAATTCTATTCATCAGAAACGCCGCGTACAGAGGAGTAGCGGAGGCTTAATCATGTCTGGACTCACGGGCAAGGGTAAGTTCGGCTTTTCCTCGTCCGGCATCTTGCTTGAGACTAAAGAATTGTATAACTTTAGTTCCGACTTTCGTAGCCGGTTCGCCATTAAGGAGTTCCTGGCAGCATACAGACTCGATGGAGTCCAATTCCATGCCTCCAGGTCCATGATCCGCCTTTGCTCCGATGGGACGAAGGAGATGTTTATAATTTGTAGGTATGCCATAGAGCATGGCCTGCTGGTGCCTTTTAACCCCTTTTTGATCTCCTTCCTTTCCTACTACAATCTTCCCCCTCTCAGTTTAGCCTAAATTGTTGGCTTGTTCTCAACACCTTCACCGTTATTTGTTTTCATCTAAGGATTGCTCCCTGGCTAGGTGTATTCTGCTTGATTTTTGGGCAGATGCCCCTTAAGGTGAAAAGGGGCAGGCCTCCCTCTATTACATACACCTTGGATAGGCAACATACTAAATATTGGATAGTCGATCTCCTTGATAGCTTGAAGGGGCAAGATCGCCACATTTTCTTCCTTCATAACATTAAGAACCTAGTAATTCCCTCTACATGGAAAGGCCCACCTAAAAGAGATTTGCCGCCTAGCTTCGGGAAACTTGACCCATCTGCGCAGGTGGGCGTAGACCAGGTAATGAAATTTGAACCGATTGTCTGATCAGAACTAAGGCGGAAAGATGTTCCAACGGCGTTGATGTGGGTTGTAGATTCCTATCCCATGCCATGTAAGTTGGGGGGTAATAGCTTTAGATAGCTTATTTCCTCCACCCTTTGATTAACTTCTATTTTTCCTTGTTCCAGCTTTTGGGCGGTTTGTTCGGCCGGACACCCCTAGGCAGTGACCCAACAGTTCCACACACGGTGGGTCCTGGTGTGGGGAGGCAGGAGACAAGCCCTTGGAGCAAGGTGAAGGGAGTGAATCTCCCCGCCCCAAGGAGGGGAAGAGGAAGGAGGTGGCAGGCAGCGAAGAAGGAGCAGAGGTCCCCCTTAAGCACCTAAGGTAGAAGTTCACTACGACTCCTCCAATGGGAGAGTCGATGGCGCTCGTTCCCTCGAGCTTGGGTGGGGACGAAGCGTCGAATGCACCAACAGAGCCACCTCACTCGTCTACCCCGCTTGAACCAATTGTTTTGAGCAACTCCCCTTTTGAGGCCCCTATCGAGGTGGCTAAGAAGGGGAGTGCTAATTTTCCCATCCCACCGAGTCGTTCCTCAAGCGACTTTGCGAAGCTGGCACAGGAGGTGGCGACAGTCGGAGGTTTTTTGGGTGGTAGCACTTTCAAGCGGCCGTACTGCAGGCGGAGTTCGACCGAAGTGTAAGTGCTGGTGGACCCCTCTATTCGAGGGGATTGGGGATGATAGGGCAAACCGTTGGGTTTGTGAGGGGATCCGTACTGGAGGGGACCCACGAAGGCCCCGTACCCGGCCGGGGGACTTTGGCTCAGGTGGGCTCTTTCAGCAGTGCCTGACTTGTGGAGAGGCAGGTGCTCCAACATCTACAGGATGCCCTATTTTAGGCTATCTCTTGTCCGGGAGGGATGAACTTCAACCATATTTTCATCTATTGTTTACACGTGGTAAGTTTTCTCCCTCGTTATATCTTTAATTCCCGCTTCTATATAGTATTGAATCTCAAATTCTCATCACTGCTCTTTGACATGTTGAGACTCTTGGGACCTCTTTTGTCCCGATTAGCAATGTGCCGTCTAACGTCGCCGAACCCAGCGTCCGCACCAAGGCGGTTGATTTGGCCGCAAAATGGGTGATGCTTGCCAAGACAGAGCAAAGGAACTTTGCCTATTTACTTGAAGAGGCTACTGTTGCCCGCGAGAACGCAGAGAAAACTGCTACGGAGGCAACCAAGAAGCCTTGCTTGCAGCAATAGGCAACTGGCCAGGTGTCCCGGTTGTAACGGGAGCTAAAGGAGGCCTGTCTAGGCCTAAAGAGAGCCGGGAAGCTTGAGAAAAGTCTCATCAACACTCACAAGAGAGACCTTGTGAAGTTACGAGACTTATCCGAGTGCCTGTAGACTTCCTGTAGCGACGTACTTTGGCTAAAGGAAGAAGTGCAGGTGCTTAGGGTTGCCCATTCTTCGACCATGGAGAGATACGAGGCGGCTCTTAAAGAGGATACCTTCACTTGGGCACAACTATTAATGACCTTGCCAATTTGAAGGCAAGTCACAAGAAGGTGGAGGCGACTGTGGAAAGCCTGAGAGGTGACCTCGCCAAGGCCCTGCAAATCACGAAGGACAGGGGCAAAAGGGTGCTAGAGCTAGAGAGTGCTGCCTAGCCGGAGCTGGACCCCGAGACGGTGGAGTTCTTAGCCTCCGATTCGTCAATGGAGGAGAGTCGAGATCTTGTCTCAAAGGAGGCCGGAAAATACACCTTGGCAGTTGTGCAGTCTTTGTTGGAGGGCAAGCATACCACTATAGAGGAGTTGTACAACTGGTCTCTGGACCAGTTCTTGTATGAGTTTGATTGTTAGAAAGCTGAAGGTTTTATTGTGGAGAAGGCTCCCATACTGCTGCCTAAGAACTAGCTGGGAAGCTCAACTCCTAAAGAGGAGGCAGACAAGCTGGGTCCGTCAGGTGTCGCGTAGCAGCCTTCACGCCCAGTCAGCCTGTCCTTCGTAGCCTCTTCGAGCCCTCCGACTCAGGTTGATCTCCCTGAGGACTTCGAGTGAAGCAATTCAGCCCTCTCCGATGTCATTATTTTTCCCCTTTTTTTTCTTTTTCCTTTTTTTGTAGGCCATTTGATAGGAATGGCCCTTAATGGAAGATGCAAGACAAAAACATTAGGAAGCAATGAAAGAAATTTTCTATCTTTTATGTTGTCTCCTCCCTTTTTTTCTTTTTTCTCATACATGGTATAATCGTAAATTGCTCGCATACCAAATTTGAGGAATTAGCTTGCTTCTTAGGGTCTATAACTCATAGAAGTCGCCTAGACCATCTTTGCGAATTTTCCAAGGCCCCTTCCACGAGGCATCCAATTTCCCGCTCGAATTGCTTGGCATGAAGACTTCACTCTTTTGCAGGATAAGATCACCTTCGGAGAACTTTCGCTTGTGGACTCGCTTGTTGTAGGAGACTGTGATCGCCTCTTTGTACCTTAGCATCGCCTTTGATGCCTTCTCCCTTAGCTCATCCACCAGGTCCAAGGCTAGGCAGACTTGATCATCGCTAGTGTCGGGGTTATATAGTTGTGTACCCTACGTAGGAAAGACTGTCTCTATAGGTAGTCGGGCTTTCATGCCGTATACCAGGTTAAAGGATGTGTGACCTATGGAAGTCCTTTCACAAGTCCTATAGCCCCACAATATATCCGGTAGCTCCTCGACCCATCTTCCCTTTGCAGAGTCTAGCCGGCACTTTAGTGCTAATATGATGGTATGATTGGTTACCTCCACCTGCTGATGAGTTTCTTACCTCAACTCAGTAATTAAATTAATTTTACTTAATTTATAGTAGAGAAAAGTTACTTAAGTTAACTCGAAGTTGTGTTGATTAGTAGTATAGGGTCGAATTAACCTAACATTTTAGAAATTTTTACTGGTTGAGTCCAAGTCATTCGCTGAGAGGTATAATTCATTCTAAATTCACTAGTTATCTTGATTTTTATCTATAAGTATAGGAGGTATATTAAGTTAATTTTAAGAACATTAATTTTGCTAAAAATTGATTACAATAGAATAACAAGCAAAATCCCATAAAAGAACATATTTACTCAAATGATTTACTTTATTAGCAAGTAAACATGTTAATTTTCAATTTATTTTAAAGAAATTAAGGCAATATAAAGTTCTTCTATTAAAACATGCCTTATTACAACATTTAAAAACAAAAGGAAATTTAAAATAATCCAAGAAAAATAATTTCTTTTCTTTATTTCTTCAGCCTCTATCGCTCTCTTTTCTTCTTCTTCTTTCTTTCTTTCTTTTCCTTTTATTTATCCTTTATTTATCCTTTATTTTTTACTCTCCCTCGAGCTCTCTTTCTTTCTTTTCTCTCTTATGCTCCTGCCTTCATCTTCTTTCCTTAGTCTCTTCCTTCTTAATTTCTTCTTCTTTGCTCCTTAGTGCCTATTAACCTTCAGCCTTTATGCCATATCTTCTTCAACACTTAACCATCAGCTCTTCTTTTCCTTAGCCAGCTGAACTGGGTTTATTTGCTCTTTAACCAAAAATTTGGTTTTGATTTACGGCGAGGTCCTTTCGAGGATACACAGCACCCTGGGATCAGGGTGGGACCAGACCCTACTTGGTCCTTGCCTGGTTTCATTAGGGTTCAATTTTGGTTTATTTCTCGAGACAAACCGGCCCTCTCTCGAGTCGAACCCACCTCCCAAGCCTCACCCTCCCAAGGCCACATTGCACACGCCCACTCGAGAGTTTGACGACTGGTAAGCCCAGTGCACAAAAATGTTTTATACTAAGGTGCCTGCTCGTAAACTACCGATGTGGGACTATGTTTCCCCCCTCCAGACCCAACTTCAACAGAGGATTTCTCCCTACTCAAAGCTCCAAATCAAGCGATTCAAAGCTTGTTGGAAAGCTCTTAAGTTGCTCTACAGAATTGAAGTGTCAATTTTAAGTTAAGAGGATGTTTTCCTCTTCGATTTGAAGAGTGAATCTAGAGGGTTCCTACAGGTTTTAACTGCCTGGAAAGTGGATCTTTGGTTCTAAAGTCTACAGATTGGACTTAAACTTCCAGCTAAGGCTCTGAATAGGTTATACAGATGATTCTGCAGCTGCTGAGTGGGTTTTGAAGTTCTTAAAGCTTCAAAAGAGGTGCAAAATCTCAAAGCTTCTTAGGAAGCTTCAGAGAACGAATTTTAGACTTAAAATAGGTAAACAGACATCTAAGAACATTTCTTATTGATTTAAACAAATTCTAAGGGTTGTTACAAATTGATCTAGGCAGGATTTCAGATCAAATCCCATCAAAAAGCTTCTGTCGTCAATTTGGGTTCAAAAATAACCCAAACTGAACAAAAATAAAATCCTATCAAATAATCCATCAGAGCTCACTCAAATCTCTTTTAAATCATTCACAATCTTCCCAGAAACAATTTGAACTCATCAATTCATCTGATTGAATCCAGAATCCAAGGATCAGACTCAAGTTTGTATGTAAAGCCTTAAATTTTGACTTTCTAAGTTGGGCTATTTCAGATGAAATTAAAGCCTAAAATAGAATCTTCTCAACCCTAGGAACTCACTTAGACCCTCAGATAAGTGTTTGAACTTAAGATTCTAGGGTTTCAGGCTTGTCGCCTGAGATTCAAAAGGTGCTTGTTCGTCAGGATAATCAGGGGCTTGTTACACAGATTTGAAGATATGATTAGCTTTAGTGCATTGCACTGAAGCTTCTAGGTTCACTAAATGTTTCTCAGACCTATCTGTCAGACTTCTCCAACTCTACCGAAGTTGGAGAAGATAATACCTCATTCTGAACTCCAGTTATCAAAATTCTAATTAAACTTCCTCAAATTACTCAGTGATCATCATTTCATCATTCTGGAGCTCTTCATCAACTTTTAAAGGCTGAAGAATAGAAATTGACTCGTCGGAGCTCGCTAGAGCTCTGGTGAGTCCAAATAGAATGCAAATTGTGCACAGAGTGAAAATTTATGCCATTTTTAATCTAAGAAGGTTCTTGGGGTTGCAAGGAACCTCAGGGACTCAATTGATTCTCCATTTGTTCATTAGACTTAAGGTTTGACAGTAAATTCATTTTATATAAAATCTGAGTTGGATTAGGCTCAGGACTTATTTTCCCACTCAATTGAGTGGTCAAAACAAGTCAACAAGTAATTGCGATCATAAATATAAAGTTAATTAAAGGTTTTAACTACTCCTGAGCGACCATTGACAGCGAGCTCAGGAGCTGATGAGAACCTCATCATGAACTCTAACTAGCTTACTTTGATCTAATAAAATGAACAAAAGCTCCAACATAACCTAAATGAAGGCCTAATTCAGGAAATTACTGATCTGAAAGGAAAACATGAAACAAGGGGTAAAACTGCATTTTACCATTGCAGTACATCAATGGGATTTCTAAGGGTCTAGACATAGGTCAATTGGGCTTAATAAGAGAAAAAGTGGGATGGTTCAGTCAGATAAGGGTTATTGTGAAATTTGAGAATTAAATGATATTTTATAACCCTAAAACAAAGTCACTTTAATTCACAAGGTTATAGGTAAGATAAAAATCAACTAAATCTCCTAAAATTCATGGAAAAATATCCCCTAGGGTTTAGAACCTTCAATTTGGCCTTTAGAACCTGTTTTGACCTATATTGGGGTCAATGCCCAATATTTGACCTAATTTAGGTTTTTGTGTAAAATATCCAGTCAAACATGGTCAAACCTAAAATTCAACTTCACCATTTGATTCCTTAGGTCCAAATTAGGTTGATACCAAAATTTGGACCTAAGGGAAGGTCGTCTTGACCTACTTTGCAAATTGGTCCTCTAAATTACATTTAGACCCTCAACTTTTTGAAACCCTTGCAAATTTCCCCCTAACTTATTCATCTCTTTTTTCATTTCGATCCCTCTACCATTGTGCAGGGACCATACCTTCGGCGACTTTGCGCGGAGGTTTTCTCCTCGCTTGCATGGGGAGCCGCCCTTAGATTTGAAAGGGGAGCTCCCTGCAGAGCCCCCTACCGCATGGGCAGCTCCCCATGCCCTGAAATCCACCATACCTCTCATGGGAACACTCGAGAGGTATGGGTTTCCCTCCGGCCTTACCTCCGGTGTGGTTTTCCCACCGTCTCCGTGCGCTTCCTACTCTGCCTGCGCCTATTTAAGGAAGCACAGACCATGTCGTTTCCTTGAAGCTCGAATTGGCCAAAGATTACCCCCAAATTCGTCTCCTCCTCACTTCGGCCGACTGCCCGAAGCCTCCGACGACTGTTCCTCCCTCTTCTCGTCGCTCCGCCACCGTACCAGTGGTAGAGCCAGCTCCGCCGTTCTCCTCCATGCCGCGACATACCAGCGCACGTCCTCTGACCCTCTTCGTCGTCGCCGTCATCTTCCCCACAGGGCGTCGTCTCCGGCGATGGTAGGAACGAGCCGTACACCTCCTGCCCCCCTTCGTTCGCTTAGCTAGGTAAAAACTCTTCCTCTTTCTTCCCTCTTTATTTCCCCATTATCAATTGTTATTTTCAACCCCTTGACAGTCGCCAACCACCACCATCATCCACACCTCCGGCAGATCACCGGCGAGGTGACCCCGCCACTCCACGCCTCCATCCACCTCGCCAAACCCCTCTGAAGCTCCACCATCACTCCCTAATCATTTTCCCCTTCTCCATCGACCACCACACTTTCCACACACTGTCCCGGAACACACCCACATGCACATCCACAGTGTGCCCTAGGCACGCACACACAGGCGCCCGCACACCACGCCGACGATCGGGCCACCTTCACCGTGTCACGACAAAGCCTGCTGAGTGTTTTGACAGGGCCGCAAGGCCGTATTTGTGCATTTCAAGTTTATAGCCATCGCTGCCATTGACGCGCAGCTCAAAGCTCGTTTGAAGCTTCGCCTAGGCCTTTCTATCCAGGCCTACACTCCCAGGTTGCATGGCTTAGTCTCGCGCACACACCCAGGCCTTTGATTGGCTTCAAGGACCCTCGCAGCAGCTGCAATTGAGAAGCTCAACCTCTGCAGGCGTGCGCGACAGGAAGGTGGGACGTTTAGTCCCACCTCGGGCGTTTGCGTGCAGGCGCTGTGGTATAAGTTGTAAAACTGCATAAGGCTTATCGCCTCCAACCCACGAGGTGAGGTCCCTCTCACCCGACCGCCCGACCTCGTCCGCAACCATGCCCCGCTGATGAGAACCTCATCATGAACCCTAACTAGCACATTTTGACCTAAATAAGTGTACAAAAAGCTCCTACAAAACCTAAGGGAAAGCCTAGATTAGAGAATTCTAAATTTGAGTATAAACAATTCACAAGGGGTAAAACAGCAATTTTTACCAATACAGTACATAAACGGGATTTTTAAGGGCCTAGACACATGTCAAGCGGGCTTAATAAGAAAGAAAGTGGGATGATTTGGTCTGAAAAGGGTTATGGCGGCATCTAGGAATTAAATGACATTCTACAACCCTAAAACAAACCCACTTCAATTCACGAAGTTCCAGGCAAGATAAAAATCAATTAAACAATCTAAAATTTATAAAAAAAATATCCTATAGGGTTTAGAACTTTCAATTTGGCCATTGGAACCTGTCTTGACTTATTTAAGGAGAGGCAGGGGCTACCGTTTCCTACAAGCTTAATTTGGCTAGAGAACTCCCCAAATTCGTCTCCTCCTCACTCCGGCCAACAGCCCGAAGCTTCCGACAACTCTTCCTCCCTCTTCTTGTCGCTCGTCCACCATACCAGTGGCATAGCCAGCTCCGCCATTCTCCTCCACGCCACGCCATACCAGCTGGCACTCTCCGACCCCTTCTCCTCGTCGTTGCCCCCTCCTCTAGCACCTTCGTCTCTAGCGAAGGCAAAGACACGCCGATCGCCATCTCCTCCCTTTCATCTGCTCAGCTAGGTAAAAACTCTTCCTCTTACTCTCCCCCTTTATTTCCCCCTGTTAATTTGTCGTTTCGACCCCTCAATGCCAATGTCCACCCTCACCATCTCTACCTCCGACTACCAACTCCGGCAAGGCCATTTCCCCACCACAGACCACTCCACCCCTCGCCAACCGGTCCCTAAGCTTCACCACTCCCCACTAACCACCTCTCGCCCTTCCACCGACCACGCCACCCACTGAAACTACCTCCCGAACAAACCCATCCTCACGGCCGCAGAGCGACCTAGGCATGCACGCCCAGGCCGCCCCACGGCCATCCAACCCCCGCCTCACCTTCGCCGTGATACGGTGAAGGTTGTCTGATGTTCTGACGGAGCCCCGAGGCAGTATTCGTGCTTTCAGGTTCTGCACGCTAGCTGCCATTGCCACCGAGCTTGGAGTGAGCTTGCTAGCAGCTCTAGGCCGCTACAGCCCCAGGTGGGAGTCCCAGGCCGCGCAAGAGAGACTCACGCATGGTCCCAGGTCCCCAATCGAAGGCAAGAGATCACGTATCATTGCAATCGCAAGGATTCCTGCTGCGGGTGAGGGCGCGAAATTTAGGTGGGACTAAACGTCCCACCTCGTAAACGTTTGAGCGCGGCGCTTCTAATAAATTGAAAAAGTGTATTAGGTTTATCGCCTTCGATACACAGGGGTCAGGTCCCACGCCTACACATGCAGCGCGCCACGTGCTCACACCCGCCCTCGCCCGCGCTCACGCCTCACGAGCCTGGGCCAAACCCGATTACCCGACCAAGCACTCCTCGCCCACCACCGCACGCCGGTGGGCCTGGTCCCGGGCACGTACACCCGACCCGTATACCCACGAATGCTCTGGGAGCGAACCTTTGAGAGAGAAATAGAGAGAGAGAGAGACGTGGGGCAGGTAGGGGTTAGGTTTTTCCTAACCTTGTAATGTGCAGGGAAGCAGGAGAAGAAGAAAGGAGGAGGAGTGGAGCAGAAGAGAAGAAGAAGAGCTGCAGCTGAAGAGAAAGAAGAGAAGGAGAAGCAACCAAGAGCTGCAACAGAAGAAGGAGCTGAAGAAGAAAGCCAAAGGAAAAGAAAAGAAAAAAAGAAGGAAGGAAGCCTGCCGCACAGAGGAAAGGAAGCTGAAGAAGAAAGCCGAGCAGAGAAGAAGAAGAAGCCAAGAGGAGAAGAACCTGCAAGGCATTATAGCAAAGTGGCAGATAAGGCACCTGATTCAAAGAATCAGACGTTTGAGAAAGGAAAGGCAAAGAAGGAATAGAGAAGAGGAGAAGAAAGAAAGAAAGAAAGAAAAGAAAAAAATAAAAAAAGAGATTTTTGTTCCCTCTCTCTTTAATTTTTGTGAAGTGAATTTGTATGCTTCTAGAATTAAGTTTGCTCCGTGAGTTCGACTTCGGAATATTCTAGATTTCGAGTAATAAATTGAAATAAACCGATCATCATTTTTCGTAACATACTACAACAAATATATTTTTAAAACCAACGAAAGATGGCCATCAGTTTTTGGCGCCGTTGTCGGGGAGCAACGGGCATTCTAGAAGCTATTAAATCACAATTTCTGATTTACTATTGACTTAATCTCTCTTCTTTTGTTATGAAGGCACAGGAAGACAAGAAGGAACAAAGCAACCACACAACAATCACACCAAGGGTCAGGTAATTTTCTATCCTCTCTTTTAAGCCCCTAAAATTCTAAAGAGGAAGAAAAAGAAAAGCAATCTAGGGGTTACCTGTCTTTCATACATAGTAAATCACAAGAGTTGCCTGTTTTTCAATTTCAACACATTCTATCTGTATATCCATTAAAGGTAATTAGGGCTAAAACTTTCTTACTTGAGCCCTAGTTACCTAATCTTGAGGCAACTAACTGGACTAATTAGAGCCAACATAGGATTCTAAGCTAGGGTTTTAGAGACACACCTTCTAATCAAGAATTGAAAATTTCCAACAAAAGTGTGCCTAAGCTATTGCTTGAAAAGACCTAATAAAGAGAAACCCTAAGCAATCTGGCTCTTAAGTCACTTGAACCTTAAAAGACAGGACCTAATAAGCTCTCACAGGAACCAATAGGTGAAGTTGATCCCTTGGATCAACCAACCTTTAAATTAGGTCACTTTTTGCATATAAAAGGATAAAGTTCAAGTGAAACCCTAAGCACCTTGATCCTAATTAAAAGTGGTAGACTTAAGAGGTCAAGGTCCCCATTCTGGTCTACCTGGAATCTCAGTGACAAGAGAGGTCGGGTGAGGGAAACCCAGTAACTCGTGGGGGCGCTCTACCGTGTAGGGGTCTTCACAGGACTCACCCTCTTTGGCTGCCCAGGTAATTCTCAGGTGGACAATCTTCTGATTAAGGGGTATCATCTGCCCCGAACCTCTATAGTCACCCAGCATATTTTGGGTATCTTGATTTGGTCCAACACCTTCTAACCTCATCCAGTCTAAAGGTGCATGTTCGGTAGGAGGTCCTTAAAACCTCCTTTAGCAATCTACTCTCCCCAAGGCCAAGCCTCGGCTCCCTTGTTTGTGCAACAACCTCTTCACATAGACCTCTCTTCTGATTCTGAACCCAATTCCCCTTCTTCTTCCACAATGGCTCAGCCTGTTGAAGAAGAGAATAATCTTGAGCACCAGCTCCAGCGACTCAATGATCTCTTCCAAAACTTCATGAACCCACCGCAGCGCCTCATGATGCGAGATCACTATAATCCCGCTGTGGTGGCAATTGAGCCTCAAGTCAGAATCCCGACTGGAGGACCTGATTCCGAATTGAAGCCCAACATGATCCACGCCATACCTAAATTCTATGGGCTTAACTCTGAAGACCCCTTTTAGTACATCAAACAGCTTAAGCATCTGGCCCAAACTTTCGGGTCAGATGCACAGAATCGGGATATCTTACTCATAAAGATGTTCTCTTTCTCCCTTATGGACAAGGCAGCCCATTGGTATCAGACATAGACCCGCCCGATCAACACTTGGGAAGAACTTTAGTCCAAGTTTTTGAAGAAGCTCTTCCTCGTAGGTCTGACAAATGCCTTGTGCCATCAGATTACTTACTTCACGCAACAGACGGGAAAACCTCTTCATGAGGCATGGGATCGTTTTCAGGATCTCATGATAAAGTGCCCCCATCATGGAGTTCCTAAATGGGAACAAGTCCAGTCTTTTTACCAGGGACTCCGTGAAGATATTAGATTGTTCGTCAATGCAACTTGCAGAGGGAATATCATGGGTCATCATGAAGACACCGTGTGAGAGATTCTCTAGAATATGTGCGAGAACTCCATCAACAATGACTCCATGGGATTATTCAACTGGACGAATACCCGCGCAGCGATGAACCTTAGGGGAGCACATGAGACGCAGGGCCTGTCCACAGCAATCAACCTGGAATTAATGGTTAGTCGATTGGACAAGGTCTCAATCATTGAGAAGAAGGTGGATGAGCTGACTCAGCAGTTGTAGTGAGCCACCTTTATGCAGAACTCCTTCGCACAGCCCCCTCCCGCACGGGAAATTGTGCAAAACATTTTCCATCGACCTTCTCCTGGGATGGACTCGTATCCACCCCCATCTGACTTCCGGACCGGAGGGACCTCCGATCCTTTTTATTCTTGCCGGGGGAGCCCTACTCTCCCATTCTCCGACTTTTTTGAGGCTCCTCAGACCTGCGAGGACCTCAACGCCATCTAGAATGACCCATTTTCCAACACCTACAATCCTGGATGGCGAAACCATCCCAATTTCCAATGGGCGGGAAATTCCCAGAATCCAAGAACACCCTTTCAGCCCCGTCCACAAGCACCTCGTCCTTATTAGCCGCCTCAGCCTCGGCCCAACCCCACTTATCCATCTGGGCCAAACTAAGATCAAATGTCCCTTATCCTCCAAACCCTGGCTGACATTCAGAGAACGAATGTGGCTATCCAAAAGCAACATAAGGATGAAATCATAGAGGTCCGAAATCAACTTGCCCAGTTGGCAAATTCTCACCAACCTAGCACTCTTCCTTCTCAGCCTCTTCCTAACCCTAATAGCGTGCCGACCCAGCGGCGCGTTATGAACCCAAACCCGGGCCAAGCACACATGGTCTATTAGGCCCCTTCTATTCCTTCACCTGACGGGATGGAAGCTTCAACCTCCTATGCGGGTTACCAATAGCAGTAGCCCATCCTACCAACCCCCAACCAGAACCAGGCAGGAATAAAATCTATAACAACCCGTAGTGGTAAGGCGACCCAAGATCCACCTTATCCAGACCACTCCAAGCCTGGTAGTGACCCAAACCCTAGGACAGTCATCCAGGATGTTCCTATCCCTGTCCCAGATCAAAAACCTGGACCTACCCTAGAGGAACCAACTAAGGTTTCATTTCCTGAAGCCTTGACCAATGGAAAGAGACAATTAAACCCGTGGCTCCTGAGGAGGACTTGGTCAAGCTCTTTGAGCAAGTCCAAATAAATATCCCCTTGATGGATGCGATCCTCCACGTACCGGCTTACGCGCGATTCTTGAAAAATGTGTGTACACCTCAGCGTAAGCCGCGAACCAAGAGTGGGAGTCCAATTGTACAATCAGAGCAAGTCAACTCTGTAATCCTGAGTAGACTCCCACCGAAGGCAAAAGACCCAGGCACTCCCCTGATTTCATGTAAGATCGGTGAAACCCAGTTTGATAGAGCATTATTGGACCTAGGTGCCTCCAAAAACTTGATACCCACATCCCTACTTAACCATCTAGAAGAATCTGAGCTAAAATCGACCGAGGTGACATTGCAGTTAGCAGATCGATCTATCAAGTCACCTAAGGGAATTCTTGAGGATGTTATTGTTAGGGTGCGGGATTTCTACTTCCCTGTAGATTTCATAGTTTTAGATATGGACGCACCTGAAAACCCAAGGGATACACCAATCATACTAGGGAAACCTTTTCTGGCCACTGCAAGGGCCAACATAAGTTGTGAAGAGGGTCAAATAGAGCTGAAATTTGGGAATCAGACTCTCAAATTTGATATCTTTAAGGCCCAACAAGGGATCAATTGCAGTGTCGTTGAACAAATTTGTGACATCAGAGCCGTGGTTGATGAACCATAAATTCAGGACAACATGATTATCCCTCATCAACCACAAGAAGATTTAAAACCGCAGTTAGAGGAGTCAGAACTTGACCTAGACAGACCCATAACTCCTACCCTTGTACCCCACACCCACTCTGAACCACCCGCTGTTGCTGATAATCCCATTCTTGAACTCAAACCCCTTCCCAATCATTTAAAATACGTGTTTTTGGGTTCTAATCAGACATTTCCTGTGATTATAAACTCCAAACTCACACCTGATCAGGAATCCCGTCTGATTACTATTCTCCAGCAACATCGCAGAGCCATTGGTTGGACTCTCGATGATTTGATTGGAATAAGTCCCTTTTATTGCACACACTGTATCTATTATGAAGAGGGCGCACGACCTTCACGTGAAATGCAGAGACGTCTGAATCCCAATCTGTAGGAGGTCGTGAAGAAGGAGATCATTAAGTGGTTAGATGCAGGGATCATCTACCCGATCTCCAACAGTCGTTGGGTAAGCCTAATCCAGGTTGTGCCTAAGAAGGTAGGGCTCACCACCATCACAATTGAAACCGGAGAAGTCATACCTACCCGTATAGCCAACTCGTGGAGAGTCTACATAGATTACCGAAGACTCAATTCCTCCACGAAGAAGGATCATTTCCCACTACCATTTATTGATCAGATTCTCGAGAAGTTAGCGAGAAATAGATTCTTCTGCTTTCTTGACGGGTACTCTGGTTACAACCAAGTGGCGATTCATCCAGAGGACCAAGAGAAGACCACATTCACCTGCCCCTTCGGGACGTACGTGTCTCGAAGGATGCCCTTCGATCTCTGCAATGCACCTGCGACTTTTCAGTGGTGCATGCTTGCCATATTCTCTGATATGGTAGGTGATTATCTGGAAGTCTTCATGGATGACTTCTCAGTTTTCGAGGCATCATTTGACGATTGCCTCTAGCACTTGGTTCACATACTCAGGCGTTGTATTGATGTAAATCTGGTTCTTTCCTAGGAAAAAAGCCATTTTATGGTACCTGAGGGGATCGTCCTAGGACACTTAATTTCTGAGAAAGGCATCCAGGTGGATCGAGCCAAGGTTGATCTGATTTCTAGACTTCCTATGCCTAGCTCGATCAAGGACATTCGATCTTTTCTAGGACACGTCGGTTTTACCATCGTTTCATTCCTGATTTCTCAAAAATCGCGTGTCCCCTGACTACTCTTCTCTCCAAGGATGTACCCTTTGAGATTTCCAAGGAATGCACTCAAGCTTTTGAGAACCTTCGTGACCAAGTCACCCAAGCCCCGATCCTACAGTTCCCTGATTGGTCTCAACCTTTTGAGATCATGTGCGATGCATCTGACTTCGCTGTAGGAGCGGTTCTGGGACAGAAGATTGACAAGAAACCCGTGATCATCTACTACGCTAGAAAGACACTTGACGAGGCTCAGCGTAACTACACGGTTACGGAGAAAGAGCTGCTAGCGGTAGTATTTGCCTTAGAAAAATTCAGATCTTATCTCATGGGTTCCCACGTCATAATCTACTTGGATCACACAGCTGTGAGGCATCTCCTTGCAAAGAAGGACGCGAAGCCTCGATTAATCCGATGGATCTTGCTGTTGCAAGAATTCGACCTCGAGATTCGCGATAAGGCGGGAAGAAAGAATGTGGTAGCTGACCACTTGTCTCGCCTTCCTTCTGAGATCGTCGACCCTTCTGGGCCCATCACGGAGCATTTTCCTGATGAGCACCTCTTGACTATTGGTACAAGGCTTCCTTGGTTTGCTGATATAGTAAACTACTTGGCATCACACCAGATCCTGTCTGATTGGCCGAAGGCCAAGAAAGACAAATTGCGCTCCGATGCCAAGTACTACATTTGGGAAGACCCATACCTTTTCCGCATTGGTGCTGACCTAATAATCCGACAATGTGTCCCGGAGGGCGAAATCAACAGCATTCTCTTCTTCTGCCATGACCAGGCATGCGATGGCCACTTTTCTGGGCATAAAATCGCATCAAAAATCCTCCAGTGTGGCTTTTACTGGTCCATTATCTTCAAGGATGCATACAGTCACTGTAAGGTATGCATTCGTTGCCAAACTTTGGGCAACATAAGCCATCGTGATATGATGCCTCTACAGCCGATTCTCGTATGCGAGATTTTTGATATATGGGGGGATTGATTTTATGGGCCCCTTCCCTACTTAGGACGGCTTCAAGTACATTTTACTCACTGTAGACTACGTGTCCAAACGGATCGAAGCCATTCCGACCTGAACCTGTGATCACAAGATCGTCATCAAATTCATTCATCAGAATATCTTCTCACAGTTCAGGATTCCTAATGTGATCATCTCTGATGGAGGGACCCATTTTACCAATGCTCAGTTCAGGTCACTGATGACCAAATACGGGGTGTCTCACCGAATCTCTACTCCTTACCACCCCCAGACTAATGGTCTAGCTGAGCTATCAAATTGGGAGATCAAAAAAATCCTACAGGTTGTTGTTCCACCTGATAGGAAGGACTGGTCATGCCGACTTCCAAAAGCCTTGTGGGCTTATAGGACCGCCCACAAGACCTAATTAGGCATGTCTCCTTTTAGACTGGTGTACGGGAAGGCGTGTCACCTTCCTGTCGAACTAGAGCACAAAGCCTATTGGGCAGTAAGGAGCTGCAACTTAGATCTTTCTAAGGCTGGAACCCACAAAAAGCTTCAGATAAGCGAGATTGATGAATTACGCCTTGATGCGTATAAGAACTCGCGAATCTACAAAGAGCGGGTTAAAGCCTTACATGACAAGCACATATCTAGAAAGATCTTCCACCCTGGTCAGAAGGTTCTACTCTTCGATGCCTGACTCAAACTCTTCCCTGGGAAATTGCGATCCAAGTGCGTCAGACCATATCTTGTCCGACAAATCTTTGGAAATGGAGCAATCGAGATCAGTCCACTCAGCCACGATTCCGAACCCTTCGTCGTGAATGGTCAGAGACTCAAACCATTCATTGACGTAACCATTACAGATTTGGTTGAGTCATCATTTATCCTCCATTCTCCCTGAACTTGTTGCACCCAGCCGATGGCGTAAAACTCAGCGCTTAACGGGAGGCAGCCCGTCATTCTTTTTGAAAAACCCGAAACCTTTTCTGACATTTCTTTGCACTTTAGGTTAGTCCTTTAGGACAGCCAACTTCACCTCAGGTACTCGTACCTGAGATTAGAAATCATCCGCAACAGTTACCTCAACCTATCCACTCACCAAATACCTGTCCTAATGTATGAACCAAGCTAAATAAAAACCCACCTAATGTACAATGAGGACATTGCAAATCTTAGGCATGGGGGGGTATGAAAGTGCAATGAAATGACACAACAAGAAAAGGTTTCAACAAAAAAATCCGCATATACGAAAAAAAAAAGAGCAGAATGCTAAAAAGGAGCACAAAATGAAAGAGAAAAGGGATAGTCATTAGTAAGAAATTAAGGAATTAACCAGAGTTCTAGACCACATTAAGGAAAAGTAAAGGGAAAGTACACAACAAGATTAGTAAGAACGCAAACCTTAGGCATTCTCGAAGCATGCCCATGGACAGGATTATCTCGAAATCTCGAAAGCTAGGGTTTTGGGGGTTTCCATGGGCGGTGCTATCTTAAAGCATCGACTGCCAGGGACCTTTGAGGATTGATGATGGGGACAAAAAATCTGATACAGACTGTGTTGTGAAGCCAATCCTAAGCTAGAATTAAAAAGAAAAGAGAGAGAAAACTCTCCAAACAAATAAACCCTCTGTCTCTCTCTTACAAAGTGCACTGTAAACTGAACCAAGGCTAAAAATATCTCAAGCACGGGTGCTTTAACCACGGAGTCCAATAAACTTTAGGCTAGTTCTTGTAGGCCTTGAAAACCTTTGCTAAAGACTGAGGCTAAAGCTAGACAGATCTGGATCTTGGTTGGTACTAGAGTACCTTTTAGGCCTACAATTGGCATTCTAACCTAATCAAGGATACAAGAGGAAAATCACTTATCATAATTTGATGAAAGAAATTTATGGTCTAAAATAGAGGTTAAAACCTTAAATTTTTGCTAAGGGACTAGTAAAAGCTAAGCATGGGGGTATGATTAGAACCTCATCATAAACCCTAGCTAGCACATTTTGACCTAAATAAGTGTACAAAAAGCTCCTACAAAACCTAAAGGAAAGCCTAGATCAGAGAATTGTAAATTTGAGTATAAACAATTCACAAGGGGTAAAATTGTAATTTTACCAATACAGTACATAAACGGGATTTTTAAAGGTCTAGACACAGGTCAAGTGGGCTTAACAAGAAAGAAAGTGGGATGATTGGTCTGAAAAGGGTTATAGCGGCATCTAGGAATTAAATAACATTTTACAACCCTAAAACAAACCCACTTCAATTCACGAAGTTCCATGCAAGATAAAAATCAATTAAACCCTCTAAAATTCATAAAAAAAATATCCCCTAAGGTTTAGAACTTTCAATTTGGCCATTGGAACCTGTCTTGACCTGGATTGAGAACCATACCCACTTTTTGAAATAATCTGGGTTTTTGTGCAAATTAATTGGTCAAACATGGTCAAACCTAAAATCAAACTTCACCATTGGATTCCTTAGATCTAAATTAGGTGTGTAAAAAAAATTGGACCTAAGGGAAGGCCATTTTGACCTACTTTACAAATTAGTCATCAAAAATTACTTTTTGACCCTTAACTTTTTTAACCCTTGCACTTAACCCCTCAACTTTCCCTTCGTTCTTTTCAAACCGGTCCCTCTGCCACCCGCAGCAGCAACCCATGCCTCCAACGACTTTGCGGGAGGATGGCACCGCGCAGGGTATAGGGACCAGCCCTAAAAACAAGAGGAGGGTCCCCTGCGTTGTCTTCTTCCGCATGGACCCCCTCTCATGCCCTGCCGACACTCATACCTCTCGTGCAAACACGCAAGAGTCATGGGTCTCTTTTCTGGCCATGTCTCCGGTGGCCTGCCCACGCCTCCTCCTTGTGTTTCCCTTCTCCCCAACACCTATTTAAGGAGCGACAGGGGCTGCCGTTTCCTGCAAGCTTAATTTGGCCAGAGAACTCCCCCAAATTCGTCTCCTCCTCACTCCAGCCAACAACCGAAGCTTCTAGCCACTCTTCGTCCCTCTTCTCGTTGCTCTGCCACCATACCAGTGGTAGAGCCAGCTCCGCCATTCTCTTCCACGCCATGCCATACCAGCTGGCACTCTCCAACCCCTTCACCTCGTCGCCGCCCCCTCCTCTGGCACCTTTGTCTCCGACGACGGCAAAGACGCACCGATCGCCATCTCCTCCCTTTCGTTCGCTCAGTTAGGTAAAATCTCTTCCTCTTACTCTCCCCTTTATTTCCCCCTGTTAATTTGTCGTTTCGACCCCTCAATGCCAGTGTCCACCCTCACCATCTCTACCTTCGACTACCAACTCCGGGGAGGCCATTTCCCCACCACAGACCATTGCACCCCTCGCCAACCAGTCCCTGAGCTTCACCACTTCCCACTGACCACCTCTTGCCCTTCCACCGACCACGCCACCTACTGAAACTACCTCCCGAACAAACCCATCCTTACAGTCGCAGAGTGACCTAGGCACGCACGCCCAGGCCACCCCACGGCCAGCCAACCCCCGCCTCACCTTCGCCGTGATACGGCGAAGGTTGTCTGATGTTCTGACGGAGCCGCGAGGCAGTATTCGTGCTTTCAGGTTCTGCATGCTAGCCGCCATTGCCGTCGAGCTTGGAGCGAGCTTGCTAGTAGCTCTAGGCCGCTGCAGCCCTAGGTGGGAGTCCCAGGCCGCGCGGGAGAGACTCATGCACGGTCCCAGGTCCCCAATCGAAGGTGAGAGATCGCGTATCACTACAATTGCTAGGATTCTTGCTGCGGGTGAGGGCGCAAAATTTAGGTGGGACGTTTAGTCCCACCTCGTAAACGTCTGAGCGCGGCACTTCGAATAAATTGAAAAAGTGTATTGGGTTTATCGCCTTCAATACACAGGGGTCAGGTCCCTCGCCTACACACGCAGCGTGCCACGTGCTCGCACCCGCCCTTGCCCGCGCTCACGCCCCACGGGCCTGGGCCAAACCCGATTACCCAACCAAGCACTCCTCGCCCACCACCGCACGCCGGTGGGCCTGGTCCCGGGCATGTACACCCGACCCATATACCCGCGAATGCTCTTGGGGCAAACCTTTAAGAGAGAAATAGAGAGAGAGAGAGAGAGAGAGAGAGAGAGAGAGAGAGACGTGGGGCAGGTAGGGGTTAGGTTTTGCCTAACCTTGTAATGTGCAGGGAAGCAGGAGAAGAAGAAAGGAGGAGGAGCGGAGCAGAAGAAAGAAGAAGAGCAGCAGCTGAAGAGAAAGAAGAGAAGGAGAAGCAGCCAAGAGCTGCAACAGAAGGAGCTGAAGAAGAAAGCCAAAGGAAAAGAAAAGAAAAAAAGAAGGAAGCCTGCCGCACAGAGGAAAGGAAGCTGAAGAAGAAAGTCGAGCAAAGAAAAAGAAGCCAAGAGGAGAACCTGCAAGGCACTGTAGCAAAGGGGTAGATAAGGCGTCTGATTCAAGAATCAGACATCCAAGAAAGGAAAGGCAGAGAAGGAAGAGAGAAGAGGAGAAGAAAGAAAGAAAGAAAGAAAAGAAAAGAAAAAAGAAAAAGAGATTTTTGTTCCCTCTTTAATTTTTGTAAAGTGAATTTGTATGCTTCTAGAATTAAGTTTGCTCCCTGAGTTCGACCTCAGAATATTCTAGATTTCGAGTAATAAATTGAAATAAACTGATCATCGTTTTTCGTAACATACTACAATGAATATATTTCTAAAATCGACAAAAGATGGCCATCACCCGCAGACCTGGTCTTGACCCGACCCGACTAGCACACCTCGACCTGGTCCCCGGCACGTATACCCAACCTGTTTACCCGAGAGGCTCTGGGAGAGCTGTGTCCTAAGAGCGAAATAGAGAGAGAGAGAGAGACGCGGGGAGGGTAGAGGTAGGTTTTGCTTCTCTGTGTTGTGCAGGAAAGAAGGAGAAAGAGGAAGCAGCTGCGGGGAAGAGGAAGAGAAGAAGAAGCCAATTGAAGGAAGAGGAAGCTATGGACTTAGCTGCCTAAGAAAGAAGAAGGCAGAGGAGGGAGCTGCAGCTGAAGACTCAGCCTCAGAGAAAGAGAAGGACTTGGCCAAGAAAGAAGAAGGAAGAGGAAGAGCAGCTGAAGGAAGGAGCAGCCGCAGAGAAAGAAAGAAAGATGAAGAGGTGCGGCAGAGAGAAGCAGGAGCAGAAGAAAGAAGAAAGAAGGTTCAGCACTGTAGCAGGAGTTAGTTAAGGCGTCTGATTCAAAGAATCAGACGTCTGAGGGAGAAAAGAGAAGGAAGAGAGAAAAGAAAAAGAAAGAGAGGAGGAGAAGAAAGAAAGAAGAGAAAATTCTATTTCCTTTTACTCTCTAGATTTTTATAAACACTACATTATTGTTGAGAATTGCGATATTTTGCTTCTAAAGACCAAATTGCTCCCTGAGTTCGACTTTGGAATGTTTTTGAATTTTGAGTAATAAATAAATTACATTGATAATTATTTTTTGCGATATACTACAACGCATATCTTTTGAAATTTGCGTCGAACGACTATCATTTTTGGCGCCGTTGCTAGGGAGCAACCGGCGTTTTAGAAGCTTTGAATCACAATCTTTGATTTATTACTGACTTAACTTCTCTCTTATTGTGTTTGTTTCAGGAAAATCCGAAGAGAGACAAGTAGCTGCATAACTACCACACCAGGGAACAGGTAACCCTTTATTAACCTTCTCCTAAATCCCCTCAAAATCTGAAAAGGAGAAACAAAGAGAAAAATCAATCTAGGGCTACCTGTTATCCATATTTTAGTAATTCACAAAGTTTCCTGACTTTTACTTTCAACACATTCTAATTGTATATCCACTTAAGGTAACTAGGGCTAAAACCTTCTTGCTTGAAGCCCTAGTTACCCATTTCTGAGGCAACTAAATTGGACCAACTAGAGCCAACCTAAGGATTACAAGCTAGGGTTTTAGAGACACATCTTCTTTTAAGAAGAGAATTAAAAAGTCCAAAAAGAGATGTGCCTAAGCCTTGTTTGAAAAGACTTATCCAAGAGAAACCCTAAGCAAATCAGGCTCTTGATCTACTTAAACCATAAAAGAAAGGACCTAAGAAGGAACAAAGAGGTGAAGTTGATCCTTTGGGTCAACCAACCTTTAAATTAGGTCACTTTGCACTTAAAAGGCTTAAAGTTCAAGTGGAATCCTAAGCACCTTGATCCTAACTAAAAGTGGTAAACTTAAGAGGTCAAGGTCCCCATTCTGGTCTACCTGGAATCTCAGTGACAAGAGAGGTTGGGTGGGGGAAACCCTATAACCCGTGGGGGCGCTCTACCGTGTAGGGGTCTTCGCGGGACTCACCCTCTCTGGCTACCCAGGTAATTCTCAGGTGGATGACCTTTTTGACTAAGGGGTATCATCCGCCCCGAACCTCCATAATTACCCATCATATTTTGGGTGTCTTGATTGGGTCCAGCACATTCTAATATCATCCAATCCATCGTTGTATGTTTGGTAGGAGGTTCTTGAAACCTCCTTTAGAGATCCACTCTCCTCGAGGCCAAGCCTCGATACCCTTATTTGTGCAGCAACCCCTCCACATAGACCTTTCCTTCGATTCTGAACCTAGTTCTCCTTCTTCTTCCATCATGGCACAGCCTGTTGAAGAAGAAAATAATCTTGAGCACCAGCTTAAGCGTCTTAATGACCTCTTCTAGAACTTCATGAACCCACTTCAACGACCCATGATGCGAGATCACTATAATCTCACTGCGGTGGCAATTGAGCCTCGAGTCCGAATTTCGGCTGGAGGACCTGATTCTGAACTGAAGCCTAATATGATTCATGCCATACCAAAATTCTATGGGTTTAACTCCGAAGATCCATTCTAGCATATTAAACAGCTCAAGCATCTGGCCCAGACCTTCAGGTCAGATGTGCAAAACCGGGATATCTTACTCATGAAGATATTCTCTTTCTCCCTCATGGACAAGGCGGCTCATTGGTACCAAACTCAGACCCATCCGATCAACACATGGGATGAACTTCAATCCGAGTTTTTGAAGTTCTTTCCTGTTTGTCGAACAAACGCCTTGTGCCATCAGATTACTCACTTCACCCAGCAAACGGGAGAACCTCTTCAAGAGGCATGGGATCGATTCCTGGATCTCATGCGGAAGTGCCCCCATCACGAAGTTCCTAAATGGGAACAAGTCCAATCTTTTTACCAGGGACTCCGTGAGGACATTATATTATTCGTCAATGCAACTTGCGGAGGGAATATAATGGGTCGGCATGAGGACACAGTGTGGGAGATTCTTGAAAATATGTGCGAGAACTCCATCAACAATGACTCCGTGGGTTTATTCGACCGGATGAATACCTGCTCATCGACAAAGCTCAGGGGAGCACATAAGACGCAGGGCCTGTCCGCATCTGTCGGCTTGGAACTGATGGCCAATCTGTTGGACAAGGTCTCTATCATTGAGAAGAAGGTGGACGAGCTGACTCGGCATTTGGAGCGAGCCACCTCTGCATAGAACTCCTTCGCATAGCCACCTCCCGCAAGGGAAACCGTGCAAAACATCTTCCACCGATCCTCTCCAGGGATGGACCCGTATCCACCCCCATCTGACTCCAGGACCGAAGGGACCTCCGATCCTCTCTATTCTTGTCAGGGGAACTCTGATCCCCCATACTTTGACTTTCCTGAGGCTCCTCAGACCTGCGAGGACCTCAACGCCATCCAGAATGAACCATTTTCCAACACCTACAACCCTGGATGGCGAAATCATCCCAATTTCCAGCGGGCGGGAAATTCTCAGATCCAAAGACCACCGTACCAACCCCATCCACAAGCCCCTCGTCCTTATCAGCCGCCTCAGCCCTGGCCCAACTCCACCTATCAATTTGGGCCAAACCAAGACCAAATGTCCCTTATCCTCCAAACACTGGCTAACATTCAGAGATCGAATGCGGCTATCCAAAAACAGCACAAGGACGAGATCACAGAGGTCCGCAACCAACTCGCCCAGATGGCGAATTCCCGCCAACCGGGCACACTTCCTTCACAACCTCTGCCAAACCCTAATAACATGCCGACCCAGAGGCACGTTATGAACCCAAACCCAGGCCACGCACACATGATTTATCAGGCCCCTTTCGTTCCATCACTTGACGGGATGGAAGCCTCAACATCCTACGCAGGTTATCAACAACAGCCACCCATTTTACTGACTCCTAACCCAAACCAGGCAGGATTAAACTCTGTAACAACCCGTAGCAGTAAAGAAACCCAAGACCCACCTTATCCAGACCACTCCAAGCCTGGTAGTGATCCAAGCCCTAGGATAGTTATCTAGGATGTCCCTGTCCCATATCAAAAACCTGGACTTATTTTAGAGGAACCAACCAAGGTTCCATTTCCTGAGACCTTGACCAAGGGAAAAAGGACAACCAAACTCGTGGCTCCTGAGGAGAACCTGATCAAGCTTTTTGAACAGGTCCAAATAAACATCCCCTTAATGGATGCAATCCGCCACATACCAGCTTGCGCACGATTCTTGAAAAACGTAAGCCGCGAACCAAGTGTGGGAGTCCGATCGTACTATCAGAGTAAGCCAGCTCTATAATCTTGAGTAAACTCCCACCCAAGGAAAAAGACCCAGGCACTCCCCTGATCTCATGTAAAATTGGTGAAACCCAATTCGATAGAGCATTGCTAGACTTAGGTACCTCCATAAACCTAATACCCACATCCTTGCTTAACCACCTCGAAGAATCCGAGCTTAAACCGACTAAGGTGACATTGCAGTTAGCTGATCGATCCATTAAGTCACCTAAGGGAGTTCTCGAGGATGTTATTGTTAGGGTGTGAGATTTCTACTTCCCAATAGACTTTATAGTTCTAGATATGGATGCACCTGAGAACCCAAGGGATACACCAATTATACTATGGAGACCTTTTCTGGCCACTGCTAGGGCCAACATAAGCTGTGAGGAGAGCCAGATAGAGTTGAAATTTAGGAATCAAACTCTTAAGATTAACATCTTTAAGGCCCAACAAGGGATTAATTGCAGTGTGGTAGAACAAATACGTGATATCAGAGCCGTGGTTGAGGAACCGCATATTGAGGACAACCTGATCATCCTCGATCAACCACAAGAAGATCAAAACTCGCAATTAGAGGAGTCTAAACCTGATCTAGATACACCCATATCTCCTACCCTTATTCCTCACACACACTCTGAACCACCCATTGCTACTGATAATCCTGTCTTGGAACTCAAGCCCCTTCCCGATCATCTGAAATATGTCTTTTTGGGTTCCAATCAGACATTTCCTGTGATAATAAACTCCAGACTCACCCCTGATCAAGAATCCCGTCTGATTATTGTTCTCCAGCAACATCGTAGAGCCATTGGATGGACTCTCGATGATTTGACTGGGATAAGTCCCCCTTATTGCACACACCACATCTATTCTGAAGAGGGCGCACGACCTTCGCGTGAGATGCAGAGACGTCTGAACCCTAATCTGTAGGGGGTCGTAAAAAAGGAGATCATTAAGTGGTTAGATGCAGGGATCATCTACCCGATCTCCAACAATTGATGGGTGAGCCCAATCCAGGTTGTGCATAAGAAGACAGGGCTCACTAATAACACTGCATTGTACAATGCTAACTCTGCCAAAAGAGGATGGTCTTAAAGGTAAAATGCACAGTGGATACATCATAATAGGAATAGGAACATCGCATGCATTGCACATCAAGATTGCTTATAATGCATTATTAATGACCATGTGTACAAGAACATGTCAAAACAGGCCTCAGATGAGCAATCAGACCACACAGATGGATTCAGAGCGACGAACGGAGTCCAACGGACTCGAAATTGGCTAAATCCGACATCTGAAGCTCCTGCAATGGACCCAAGAAGTTCTGACCGTTGATATGATGATCAACTGCCTACAGTGCGCCACGTGGCGCCCACTCGTCGCTCCCTCACCACTGCCCGTTTCCGCCTTCACCCGGAGGATAACTCTCAGCCGTCGATCTTTGATCGAACTGCTGAGAGCCGCCCGTGCACCCTCCCTCTCCGGGACAAACCATTGCGACAGCACAACGGTCGACCACTCCATGCCGTGCATCCAGCGCGAGATCAAACCGTGCTACGCAACAATTGGAAGGCGAAGGCGCGTTGTGGGAAAATTGAGCCGCCCGATCAGTAGCGAATGGCGAAGATCGAACTGCGCGATGCAACGGATGCACGCGGACGCTCACGCGCACGATGACACTGCAGAAGCACGCGCCTCAGTAGCAATCTGTGAGCACGCCCTTCATGAGATCTCACCCGTCTAATCTTCGATTAGACAGCTCACAACGCGCGCGTGCGGATTGCCACAGAAGAAGCACAGGGCGCGCTGACGACCGACGGGCAGAGGGGGCTACACCGATAGATTTGGTATGGGTTTAGCGATGTCCCAGACGTCGCTAAAGCCCATACTTAAATTAGAAAACCCTTTTTCCTATATAAACTCCATCCAACCACTCATGGAAGGGCATTGAATTCACTTGCAAGTGCTCTACCCCACTCCTAGCCACCATTAGCTCTCTTTGTAATCACCAGAGTCAACGAGCCACCGATGGAGCCCCTCTCCACTGCTGTGGCTGCCTCGCCGTCTTCTCTCTCTCTTTCCCTCTTTATCTTAAGCTTTACTTTACTTGTGTTTAAGCATTTATCTAGTGTTGTAATTGTAAAACCAAAGTTGCATGTCAAATGAAGTTGTTTCCTATCTAGTTACTTGCCCTCTTTTGTATTTAAGTTGCATGTTGTGAATGAAAGATTCTATCCCTATTCTCTCTCTCTCTCTCTCACTCGCTTTTCACCTATGTTTTCTCGCAAGCAAAAACCCGTCATTTCCGTGACATTAAGTGACAGAAAAAATCCGATTTTCACGCCTCCCTGCGTTCGACACTCGAACTCATGTTCGTTTCTTGATTTAAAACCGACGTAGCACATGAGAACTACAATGACCCTTTTAAACAAACGCATTTTGCGCGCATCAATTTTTGGTGTCGTTGCCAGGGAGGCAACGGATTTATTTTGTCACTTCCATTTTACATCCATGCTCACATCATCTGACTCCTTGCCTCCTTCTACTTGATGGTTGCAGGAATTCGGTGCTTGGATGGCGAAGCAGTGCAACTCGTGACGGTAACAAGGGAGTAAGCACACCAAGGACCGATCATGAGTATTTCTTCACCCATGGTTGCTTGCTTGCTTAAAAATCTAAAAAAATTGTAAAATCGAAAAACATTGGCGTGGTGCATGATTGTCTGACCCACATCCTTAACACATCACCCAACAAAAAAAGAAAATAATAATACACTCTAACATTCTTAATGACCTAAGCTTTTTGGAGTGTTCTTCTTTTTGAGTGGTGTTTGCGAAGCCACCATGACTTGACTTAGGCTGCACCACTCACCCCTAAAATCGACTCATCCAATAGAAGTTGTATTATCAGTAGGATGAGTACATTAGGATTTTAGAGCCTCTTCACATCAAAGGAAATCCACTTTCACCAATTGTGTGCAAAACTTGATGTGCCCACCTGAAACTTGTCTGAAAACATTAAGACACGTCAATCCTAAAAGACACAAAAGTAAGGATGAAATATTAAAAGACAACACATCTTAAAAAATCCTTGCTTGAAAACCATGTTTTGGTAGGAGCACACACGCTGTAACTGGAAAACTAAGAGGCACTATCCCAATCAACGCCTTATCATATAACCTTAGCACAAGCACTATCCTAGCCCTTTTAAAACAGAGTAGACGTGCCCTAGGCAAGACTGGGTTAAATCTTGAGAAGCGTGGTTTTGTTCGCTGGGCACTTGGCTTTTATTCCCTTAGTAGAATCTGGTGACTAGGTTGCAGGGAAGTGTCAAACGACCGTGGTTGTGGGGTCTATGGAACCGGCGGTGCAAGACAAAGGAAGAACCTTCCCTACAATCCCCTCATAATCAACCTAGCTAAATTAGCTTTGGGAAGGGGAGTCCAGTGCTTACAGATTTGATCACCCTTTTGGAGATTTCTAGGTCCCCTAAGGAATACACCATAAGGACTAGGCTTGTTTGCTTGGTTGTACACACACACTTCTCGCATATGTCGCTCTCCGCATCCCCTCCTGTTCTTCCCTAGTGCATGCATGGGAGACGATCACTGCATCCCGAGTTGTTTGTTTTGGGACGGGAATCCAGGCGACCTGATTCTGCTAGAGACATGGCTGAACCTAGGGTAGATGAGGTTGAAGACCAACCTCCACCAGACACAATGGCCATCATCCAGGCCCAGATTAATGCAAACCACCAGCTTCAGCAGCAACGGATCCACACTATCATGCAAGCCATACACCGATTGCAGAACCCACAGGGGCAACCACCACCAAATTTCCAAGGCCCACAAGAGCAACCGCCACTTGATCCACCACCATTCCAGGACCAACCTAGGCCCCTCCGCGACTTCTATAATCCTTCCGCTATTCGAGTCGAGCCGCACCTTATGATCCCCGAAGGGGGAGATGGTTTTGAGCTAAAACCAAATGTCCTAAGTCTGATTCAGAGCCACTTCCATGGAAGCTCAAATGAAGATCACTTCTAGCACCTAGAAGATCTTGACCGGATAGCCCAAACTGTGAAACCTAGGAACATTAGCCTTGACATTGGTTTGATCAAAATGTTTCCCTTCTCACTGAGAGACAAAGCATCCCACTGGCTTAGAACCCTGGGTAGACCCATCACCACCTGGGAAGAACTGAGAAATGCTTTCTTAAAGAAATTCTTCCCTATAGGAAAGACCAATGCCTTTAGAAGAGCCATTACTACCTTTACACTCCAGGGTGGGGAACAGTTCCATGAGGTATGGGAAAGATTTAATGAACTACTAAGGAAATGCCCACACCACGAAGTACCAAGGTGGCAATTGGCCCAGATCTTCTACTACGATCTCGATAGCAACCTACGGAACTTTGTCGATGCCTCATGAGAGGGGAACTTCCTAAACAAAGACGAGGAGAGCGCGTTTGAACTCTTTGAATCTATGAGAGAAAATTCGCTCAATAATGCCTCCATGACCCAGTTTAGCCAATCCAGTCAACCCCGTGGTAGGATTTATGAGGTACAAGCAAATTCTGGAATGGTTGACATGGATATTATTGCCAAGAAATTAGATCGAGTGGAATTGGTGGATAAAAAGTGATTAAGAAAAGTAAAGAAACACAAAGTGATTAAGAAAGAGATTAAGGGATTAACCGAAGTTCTAGACCACATTAAGAAAAGTAAAGAATAAAGTGCTTAAGAAACACAAAGAGATTAGTAGGAATGCTGACCTTAGGCCTTTTTGGCCAGACTCTCAGTACCCGTTAAGATATGGATATTCCTTAAGAGGTTGAGGAAAATGCAAAGCTTAAGTATTAGGTCTAAGGCTTAGGGAGTATTCGGCCTCGTTAACTGACCTTCGGCTTGTGGGACTCTGTAACTTAAGCACCCCAATTCACACACAGTATGGTTCAGTGCGCATAACTATCAAAATCACGCAGAAGCGTTTTAATGTTCTGAAAATGTTACCTATATTAGGAGCAGCCAATCAACACAAGTTGATTTGGACGAGTTCCTGACGCGAAGAGGTGGGAAATTCCCCTCGAAGATGCGTAACAACATATCGTCTCCTCGGTGCTTATCTCTTAGGATATTTACATATCCTACCGGGGGCATGTAAACACTCTGCTGGTTTAGATACCATGGATGGCATTATCACGAAATGTCAATCACCAAGGTCTAGATTCGGCCACGGAAAGCCATGGGCGAGATTATCTCGAAATCTCGAAAACCAGGGTCCTGGGGGTTACGATGGGTGGAGCTATCACAAAGCATCGATTGCTAGGGACCTTTGAGGATTGATGATGGGGACGAGGAATCCGATACAGACCGTGTTGTGAAGCCAATCCGAAGCTAGAAATAAAAAGAAAAGAGAGAGAAAGCTCTCTAAACAAATAAACCCTCTGTCTCTCTCTTCCAAAAACACACTGCAAACTGAACCAAAGCTAAAATTATGTCTCAAGCACAGGTGCTTTAACCACGAAGTCCAATAAACCTTAGGGTAGTTCCTGCATGCCTTAAAAACCTTCGCTAAGGACTGAGCCTAAAGCTAGATAGGTCTGGATCTTGGTTGGTACTAGAGTACCTTTAGGCCCATTGTCGGCATTCTGATTTAATCAAAGAAGAAAAGGCACTTATCATAATTGATGAAAGGAACTCATGGTCTAGAACAGAAGTTAAAACCTTAAGATTTTGCTAAGGGACTGGCAAAAGTTAGGCATGGGGGTATGATGAGAACCTCATCATGAATCCTAACTAGCTTACTTTGATCTAATAAAATGACAAAAACTCCTACATAACCTAAACGAAGGCCTAATTCAGGGAATTACTGATCTGAAAGGAAAACATGAAACAAGGGGTAAAACTGTAATTTTACCATTGCAGTATATCAACGGGATTTCTAAGGGTCTAGACATAGGTCAATTGGACTTAATAAGAGAAAAAGTGGGATGGTTCAGTCAGATAAGGGTTATTGTGAAATTTGAGAATTAAATGACATTCTATAACATTGAAACAAACCTACTTTAATTCACAAGGTTCTAGGCAAGATAAAAATCAACTAAACCCTCTAAAATTCATGGAAAAATATCCCATAGGATTTAGAACCTTCAATTTGGCCTTTGGAACCTATTTTGACCTATATTGGGGTCCATGCCTAATATTTGAACTAATTTGGGTTTTTATGTAAAATGTCTAGTAAAACGTCATAAACCTAAAATCCAACTTCACCATTGAATTCCTTAAGTCTAACTTAGGTTGATACCAAAATTTTGACCTAAGGGATGGTCGTCTTGACCCATTTTGTAAATTGGTCCTCCAAATTACATTTAGACCCTCAACTTTTTGAAACCCTTGCAAATTCCCCTCTAACTTCTTCGTCTCTTTCTTCATTTCAGTCCCTCTGCCATTGCAGCAAGGACTATACCTCCGGCAACTTTGTGCGGAGGTTTTCTCCTCACTTGCATGGGGAGCCACCCCCAGATTTGAAATGGGAGTTCCCTGCGAAGCCCCCTGTCTCATGGGTAGCTCCTCATGCCTTGAAACCCACCATACTTCTTGTGCGAACGCTCAAGAGGTATGGGTCTCCCTCCGACCTTACCTCCGACATGTGATGAGAACCTCATCATGAACCCTAACTAGCACATTTTAACCTAATAAAGTGAACAAAAGCTCCTATATAACCTAAGGGAAGGCCTAATTCAGGGAATTGTTAATCTAAGAATAAAACATGATATAAGGGGTAAAATTTTAATTTTACCATTGCAGTGCATGAACGGGATTTCTAAGGGTCTAAACATAAGTCAAGTGAACCTAATAAAGGAAAAAGTGGGATGATTTGGTCAGAAAAGGGTTTTGACAAAATCAGAAAATTAAATGACATTCTGTAACACTAAAATAAACCCACTTTAATTCATAAGGTTCCAGAAAAGATTAAAATCAACTAAACCCTCTAAAATTCATGGAAAAATATCTCCTAAGGTTTAGAACCTTCAATTTGGCCTTTGGAACCTGTTTTGACCTAGATTGAGGTCCATACCCAATTTTTGACCTAATCTGGATTTTTATGCAAAATGTCTAGTCAAACGTAGCCAAACCTAAAATCCAACTTCACCATTTGATTCCTTAGTTCTAAATTAGGTTTATACCAAAATTTGGACCTAAGGAGAGGTCGTCTTGACTCACTTTGCAATTTGGTCCTTAAAATTACTTTCTTGCCCTCAACTTTTTGAAACCCTTGCGTTTACCCCCTCAACTTCCTTGTCGTCTTCTTCAATCCGGTCCCTCTACCACCCACAGCAGAAGGCCATGCCTCCGGCGACTTTGTGCAGAGGATGGCGCCTGATCTGCATGGGGAGCCGGCCCCAAATTTGAAAGGGGATCTCCCTGCAGAGCCCCCTACCGCATGGGCTGCTCGCCATGCCCTGAGGCTCTCCATGCCTCTCGTCCAAACGCGTCTCCGATCTGCCATACCTCCGGCGAGACTTTTCCCGCCGCTCTTGCGCGCCTCCCAATCGACCTTCACCTATTTAAGGAGCGACACACCACGTCGCATCCTTCAAGCTCATTTTGGCTTGAGATCCCCCTCCAATTCATCTCCTCCCAACTCCGGTCATTCGCCCAGAACTTCCGGTGACTCTCTCTCTCCTCTCTCATCGCTCTCTCCTCTCTCATCGCTCTGCCGCAGTACCAATGATAGAGCTACCTCCGCCGTCCGCCACCGTGTCGTGCCGTACCAGCGGGTACCCTCCAACCCCTCTTCCTCGTCGCCGTCTCTTCCCTAGGCGCCTTCGTCTCCAGCGATGGCAGTACTAGCTGCTCGCCATCTCCGCCTCCCCCGTTCACTCCTAACCTGCCAGATAAGTTACCTTTACTCCCCTCTCCATTTCCCCTCTTTCTATTTCAAATTTCAACCCCTCGTAGCCACTGACCACCGCCATCTTCTCCATCTCCGGCTACCCATCGGTGAGGTGCCTCCACCGCTCCACACCTCCACACACCTCGCCAGATACCTCACCACCTCCGCCACAGTCCACTGATCACCTTCCGCCCAGCCATCGACCACCATAACTTCCCTAAACTTCCCCCGAACAAACCCACTCACACAAACTTAGACCGACCTAGGCACGCATGCCTAGGCCATTCTGAGCCACGCCGACCCCCGCAGTACACTCGTCATGCTTCGACGAAGTCTCCTGAGCATTCTGACGTGGCCACGAGGCCGTTTTCGTGTTTTCAGGGTTTCGACCATCGTTGCCATTGACGACAGTAAGAAGCTTGTGTGGGAGCTTGCTTCAGGTTCTCCCACTCCAGGCTAGCAGTCCCAGGTGGAGCGGAATACATCTGTGCATAGCTCCAGGCAGCTAATTGGCCTCGAAGGCCTTAGCTATCACTGCAATCGCTCACGCTAGCTGCTACCAGGTGCGCGACAAGCAGGTGGGATGTTTAGTCCCACCTCGATGAGTTTCGAGCTGCCAGTGCAATATAAGTTGTTTTTGTGTTTTCTTCTAATCGCCTCAAGTAACACAGGGCTGAGGTCCCTCGCCCTCACGCCCCGTCCGTGATCTGCCCTACGGATCTGGCACCCGACCTGTTTACCTAAACCTAGCACACCTCGCCTACCATCGCACGCTGGTGGGCCTGGTCCCGGGCGCATATACCCGATCCGATAACCCGGTTGGCTCTGAGAGAGCTGTAACCTGAATAGAGAAATAGAGAGAGAGAGAAACGCGGGGAGGGTAGGGGAAGGTTTTGCATAACCATGCCTATGCAGGGAAGAAGAAGGAGCAGGAGTTGAAGCAGAAGAAGAGGAAGAGAAGAAGAAGAGGTGCAACACAGAAGGCAGAAGGAGCTGAAGAAGAAAAAGAGGCTGAGGACTCAGCCGCAGAAGCAGCTGAAGAAGAAGAAGGCCGCAACAAGAGCTGAAGAGGAAGAAGGCAGAGGAAGGAGCAAAAGAAGAGCCAAAGAGAAAAGAAGATGAAGAGGAAGAAAGAGCCGAAGAACAAGAGGAGGAAGCTATCTCAAAGAGGAAGGCCAAGAAAGGAAGAAAGAGCCAGAGAAGAAAAGAGGAGGGAACTGCAGCCAAAGAGAAGAGAAGAAAAAGCCAAGGGGAAGAAGCAGCAGCAGCTGCAACCAAAAAGAAAGGAAGAAGAAGAAGAAGACGTGTACTGTAGCAGTTGCTACTTAAGGTGTCTAATTCCTAGAATCAGATGTCTGAAGATAGAGAAAAGAGAAGAGAGAGAGAGCAAAGAAGAAGGAGAGAAAAGAAGAAAAAGAGAGACAATTTCTACTCTTATACTCTACAATTCTTTTTTGTAAAATAGTATATTATTGTGAATTGTGATTTTTATGCTTCTAAAAATCAAATTTGCTCCCTGAGTTCAACCTCGGAGTATTTTTTTGAAATTTCGAGTAATAAATTAAACTGAACTGATGATCCTCAAAGGAACCGCACCAGTGTGGTTTTCCCACCGTCTCCGTGCGCTTCTCGCTCTGCCTGCGCCTATTTAAGGAAGCACAGACCTTGCCGCTTCCTTCAAGCTCGAATTGGCCAAAGATTACCCCCAAATTCGTCTCCTCCTCACTCTGGTCGACTGCCCGAAGCTTCCGATGACTCTTCCACCCTCTTCTTATCGCTCTGCCACCGTACCAGTGGTAGAGCCAGCTTCGCCATTCTCCTCCGCGCCGTGCCATACCAGCGCGCGTCCTCCGACCCTCTTCGCCGTCGCCATCATCTTCCCTACAGGGTGTCATCTCCGGCGACGGCAGGAACGAGCCGTCCGCCTCCTGCCCCCCTTCGTCCGCTCAGCTAGGTAAAAACTCTTCCTCTTTCTCCCCTCTTTATTTCCCCCTTATCAATTGTTATTTTCAACCCCTTGATAGTCGCCAACCACCACCATCATCCACATGTTCGGCAGACCACCGGTGAGGTGACCTCGCCACTCCACGCCTCCATTCACCTCGCCAAACCCCTCAGAAGCTCCACCATCACTCCCTAATCATTTTCCCCTTCTCCATCGACCACCACACTTTCCACACATTGTCCCCAAACACACCCACCTGCACATCCACAGTGTGCCCTAGGCACACACGCACAGGCACCCGCACACCACGCCGACCAAGGGGCCACCTTCGCCGTGTCACGGCGAAGCCTGCTAAGTGTTTTGACAGGGCCGCAAGGCCGTATTTGTGCATTTCAGGTTCAAAGCCATCGCCGCCATTGACGCACAGCTCGAAGCTCGTTTGAAGCTTCGCCTAGGCCTTACTGTCCAGGCCTACACTCCCAGGTCGCGCGGCTTAGTCTCGCGCACACACCCAGGCCTTTGATTGGCTTCAAGGACCCTCGCAGCAGTTGCAATTGAGAAGCTCAACCTCTGCGGGCATGCGCGACAGGAAGGTGGGACGTTTAGTCCCACCTTGGGCGTTTGCGTGCTGGCGCTGTGGTATAAGTTGTAAAACTGCATAAGGCTTATCGCCTCCAACTCACGGGGTGAGGTCCCTCTCACCCGACCGCCCGGCCTCGTCCACGACCATGCCTCGCGGACTTGGTCTTGACCCAACTCGACTAGCACACCTCGCCCACCACCGCACGCCGGTGGGCCTGGTCCCGGGCACGTATACCTGACCTGTTTACCCGAGACGTGTCCTAAGAGTGAAATAGAGAGAGAGAGAGAGAGAGAGAGAGAGAGAGAGAGAGACGCGGGAAGGGTAGAGATAGGTTTTGCTTCTCTGTGTTGTGCAGGGAAGAATGAGAAAGAGGAAGCAGCTGCGGGGAAGAGGAAGAGAAGAAGCCAGCTGAAGGAAGAGGAAGCTGAGGACTTAGACGTATAAGAAAGAAGAAGAAGGCAGAGGAAGGAGTTGCAGCTGAAGACTCAGCCTCAGAGAAAGAGAAGGACTTGGCCAAGAAGGAAGAAGGAAGAGGAAGAGCAGTTGAAGGAAGGAGCAGCCGCAGAGAAAGAAAGAAAGAAGAAGAAGAGGTGCTGCAGAGAGAAGCAGGAGCAGAAGAAAGAAGAAGGTTTAGCACTGTAGCAGGAGTCAGTTAAGGCGTCTGATTCAAAGAATCAGACGTCTGAGAGAGAAAAGAGAAGGAAGAGAGAAAAGAAAAAGAAACAGAGGAGGAGAAGAAAGAAAGAAGAGAAAATTCTATTTCCTTTTACTCTCTAGATTTTTATAAACACTACATTATTGTTGAGAATTGTGATATTTTGCTTCTAAAGATCGAATGGCTCCCTGAGTTCAACTTCGGAATGTTTTTGAATTTCGAGTAATAAATAAATTACATTGATAATCATTTTTTACGATATACTACAACGCATATCTTTGAAAACCGCGTCGAATGACTATCAGGAGCTTAATTAAAATTGGGCATTTAAATTATAGGTTGTAATTACTCATATTAAAGTGTCAATTAGGGTCCTTAAGTTGTGAATAGGTGATGGAGAACCCTATGGAGGTGGATCTAAGCTCAGATACTGTCGTCATGGACAGCGACAGTAGCTGTGAAGGTGAAGGTGAATTTAGGCGAAACAGTGATCGATTTAATGTTTTAAAGGATTAGAAATGGTTGTGAGGGTTACAGGAAGGTGATCAATGAATTTAAAAGACGAAATTAAGGCTCTGGCGAGCTCAAGGAACTTGCTGGAGTTGAAGAAGATGAAGTTTAAAACCTGCAATTAACTTTCATCTAACTAACTATCTAACTAGCTAAGCTATCCTACTCCTACTCCAACTCCTAATCTACATTACCTAGACGAAGGGGTCAATAGGGTTCCTCCGAAGGCTCATGGCGGACGACGAAATCAGAGGGTGTAAGAAGAATATCTCCGGTGGGCGAATGCGAGGTGAAGTAGAGGATCTCCTTGGTCGTCGCCTGTGTCCAGAGACGTGACTGACCTCGGCAGATCTCCTTGGCTAATCAAGATGGATGGAGGAAGTCAGAGAATGAGATGGAAGGTCGCCGGAGTTGCAAACGAATAGCCTATTGGGTTGGCTCAGTGTTAGAAGAGGGAAGGGAGCCAACTTGAGAGAAATCGGAGAGGTGAGGGTGCATTTATAGTGGATGGCGACGAAGAAAGTGGAGAGATCTAGACGAAGAAGAAGCTTGAGGAGCTTAACCTCCGGCATCGTCTTTGACGATGGTGAGGTTAACTCCCACCAGAAATTAGGATTTCAGAGTAATCTAGACTGATGGATGAAGATGGAGTGGTGAGCGCAAGCTTCAAGAGCTTGGAAAAGGAAGGATGATGTTGGCAGGGCGGTGATCGCACGGTGGAGTCACTCTCCGTCGTCAACCATCCAATCGGCTGAAGAAGAAGGCGACAGGGACTTAAATGCAGTGAAACTTAAGGACCTTTATGAAGATTAAGGACCCGATTGCAATGAATAGTAAGGACCTAAATGTAAACCCAGGTTTTGAAGGTTTATTTTAACTTAGATCTTTTTCAACTTTTTATATATGTTAATAAATAAGGTAAATATTATGTTTTCACCTTGAATGTACATTTTTGACCTTTTTAGGTAATTTATTAGATTAAGTAAAATTACTTAAGTTATTATATACTTATGTATACATTATGTTTAAGTTACTTAACTTATTAATTAAGGGATTGATTAATAAGATTTCGAGTCTAATTATTAATTAAATTGTTAATAATGTTAATTAAATGATAAAATATCATTTTAAACTTATTTTAAGGTCCTTTACTATATATCCCTTATTTTATAATTAACCCTTATATATTCATAACCTTAGCTAATTAACTAGGAATACTAGTTAATTAGGGGTAATTAGAGATCATGATGGGTCTCTCATCACTTGCCCGTTGGCTTGAGGGTGCCCTACGGACGTGTAGCATAGGCGGATGTCCCAACTTGTGCAAAATTCCTCAAACTTTTTGCAAGCAAACCGGGTACCATTATTAGTAACAATGTACTAAGGTATTTCGTACTAGGCAATGATATTCTTCCAGACGAACGATACGACCCTATCAGCTATAGGGCTGGTCATGGCTTCAGCTTTCACATACTTGGAGAAGTAATCCACCACCTCCAGTATAAAGCGCTTCTGGGCTGGTGCTGGCAGGAAAGGGTTAATGAAATCCATGCCCCATTTAGCAAAGGAGATGGGTGACAAGATGGGCACCAACTTTCCAGGTGGCAAGGGGTGCAGGGTGGCAAACTATTGGCACTTATCGCACTTGCGCACGAACTCCTTATAGTGTTGTTTCATCTGGGGCCAAAAGTATCCCACCTAGAATAACCGGGCTAGGAGTGTCCTGTACCCTTCATGGTTCCCACATATGCCTCCATGGGCTTCTTGGAGTGCATATGATGCCTCATCTTTTGCAAGGCATCACAACAAGGGGGTGGAATACCCCCGGTTGTATAGTTGCCCCTCTATTAGGGTGTATCTAGAGGTCTTTAGGTGGAACGCTCTGGGCC
Organism: Thalassia testudinum; assembly: GCA_037157565.1. Classification (NCBI taxonomy): domain Eukaryota; kingdom Viridiplantae; phylum Streptophyta; class Magnoliopsida; order Alismatales; family Hydrocharitaceae; genus Thalassia; species Thalassia testudinum. The sequence continues at coordinate 46,503,411 of JAZHRO010000030.1, forward strand.
ATGGTTCCCTTAGGGGTAGCTCACCAGTGTTCAATTAGGTGATGATAAGTATCATCTATGATGTGGATTGTTCTATCATGAGCATTTTGGGAGCGAGAGCTGTTGGCTCCTTCAGGGTTTGGAAACATATGTCTTCTTCCTGCTTGAGTGAGATTGTTGGGGCTAAGCGGGCCAGAGCATCCACCAGGGGGTTGTCGGATCAACGTACCCGACTAATCGAGATGGTCTTGAAGTCCAACGACTCCTTGACCTTGTCAGCATACAAGATCATGTTTGGATCCCTAGCTTGGTACTCGTCGTTGACCTGATTGGTGACCAACTGGGAATCTGTATAGATTTCCAGCGAAAAGACACCCCTTGACTTGGCCACCTAGATGCCAGCTAGCATGGCCTCGTATTCTGCCACATTGTTGGAGGCAGGGAAGATAAGTTTGATGGCGTACTTATGAGTAGAGTCGTCTGGAGAGGTCAAGGCTATGCCTACCGTAGACCTGACTGTCATGGATGAGTCGTCTAAAAACAAGTTCCATGGCAGAGGAAGGGAGGCATCCAGGTTTGTGAACTCTACTACAAAGTCCGCCAAGACGTGATCTTTGATCAATCTCCTTGGCTGATACTGAATATCAAACTCCGCCAACTCCATGGCCCATTTAATTTGTCATGCGGACTCGGTGGGTTTATGTAGCATTCGGTGCAGAGGATTGTCAGACAAGACTACCATTGAATGGGCTTGAAAGTATAGGCATTGTTTACGAGGCGAGATCGTGGTTTAAAAAAGACGTTCGTTGTAGTATAGTTGAAATCGCCGCGAAAATAAATAACAATTTGTTACTCTAAAACCAAAATATCCGAGGTCATGGAGCAAACTGGTATTTTAGAAACTAAGATCACAACTCTCAATTTTACTCAAAAGATGATATTCAATGATAATGCAATTTAATATTTATGAAAGCTAAAGAGAAAATAAATATGCAAAAAAGGGATTGAATGTTCTCCTCTTTCTTCTTCTCCTTTCTCTCTCTGAGGTCCTCTTCCCTTGTGAATCAGACGTATGATTCATAATCAGATGTCTTAAACTTGCGTTGCTACAGTACTTGCCCTTTCTCTTTTTGATTTTTGTCTTCTCTTTCTTTCTTCTTTCTCTTTGCTCTGCGGCTGTGCTTCTCTTTTCCTTGTTCTTTGGCTTCTTCTTTCTTGATTCCTCCTTCTTTTCTTCTGCCTTGTCTTTCTTCCTCAGCCTCTGTCTTCCTTCTTCAGCCTCTGCCTCAGCCGCTCTTGCTTCTCCCTTTCTTCTGCCCTTGCCTTCTTTCTTCTTCTATAGCTAAGTCCTTCAACTGCTACCTTCTTCTTATTCTTCTCTGCTGCGCCTCCTCCTTCCTTAGCTCCTTCTTTCTTGCACAACATCACGCAACAAAACCTACCCCCTACCCTCCCTGCGTCTCTCTCTCTCTCTTTCGCTCTTACGAATGCTCTCCCAGAGCCGGGTAATCAGGTCAGGTGCGCACCCGGGTCTAGGTGCACCGGTGTGGGTGTGATGCGCGAGGAGTGTTAGGTTTAGGTAATCGGATCGGGTGCCAGGTCCGTGGGGGTAGGTCGTGGACGAGGCGTGAGTGAGGGCAAGGGACCTCACCCCTGTGTACTAGAGGCGATTAGCTGAAAACACAAAAATAACTTATATCACACAGGCAGCTCAAAACTTACCGAGGTGGGACTAAAAGTCCCACCCGCTTCTTCGCACGCTTCCACAGGGGGTGTCTCCTAATTGTTGTAGATGTGGAGTGCTTTGGCCCTCGATAGATGGCTAATGCGATTCGCGGAGGAAAGCCACGCACCTGGGACTTGGTCTCCTAGAGCGGGGCCACCTGATGCAAGCTCGCGAGCAAGCTTCGCTTCTTCTCCAATGGCGGCGAGCTCAACCCTGCACAACTCAAGAACAGCCTTGCGGCTTTGTCAAACAATAGGAAAACCTTCGCCGTGTCACGGTGAAGGTGAGGCGAGGGTCGACGTGGCTCAGAACAGCCTAGGCATGCGTGCTTAGGTCGTATTGTGACCATGTGTGTGGGTTTGTTCGGTGGAAGTGTGGGGTGTGTGTGTTGGTCAGTGGAGGGGCAGAAAGTGAGCAGTGGGTGATGACGGAGGTGAAGAAATTGGTTGCGAGACGTGTGAAGGTGCGGAGTGATGGATGCGTCTCGCCGGAGGTCAGCCGGAGACGAGGAAGATGAGGGTGGACAGTGGCAGTCGAGGGGTGGTTTATGAAATAAAATGAGAGAAAATGATGAGTGGGAGGAGAGAAACTTATCTATGGGTATTGGAGCGAAGGGGAGGTAGGGAAGATGAACGACGCGTATGTGCCGTTGTCAGAGAAGACAACCCTGAGGAGATAACGGCGACGAGGAGGAGGTCAGAGAGGCGTGCGCTGGTGCGGTGCAACGCAGAGGAGCGAGACGAAGCTAACCCTGCCACTGGTATGGTGGCAGAGCGATGAGAGGAGGGAGAGGAGGGAGGGGAGGTGTCCGAAGCTTGCGGGCGTCTGACCGGAGATGAGGAAGGAGGAAATTGAGAGGGTATCTCAGGCCAAAACAAGCTTGGCTTCAGCGGCTGGACCTGGAGCTTCTTTTATAGGCATAGGCAGAGGGTCAGATGCATGGAGGGCGAGCAAGGCTCCCACCGGAGGTCGCCGCAGGTATGATACCCATGCCTCTCGAGTGTTCACACGAGAGGTATGGTGCGAATCAGGGCATGGGGAGTTGCTCAGGCGATAGGGGATTTCTCAGAGAACCCCCCTTTCAAATCTGAGAGCAGCTCCCTGGGGAAGCAAGGAGAAATCCTCCTCGAAACTTCGTCGGAGGTATGGGTCTTCTGCTGCAATGGCAGAGGGATTGGAATGTAAAAAGTGACAAAGAAGTTGAGGGGGTTTTCGCAAGGATTTTCAAAAGTTAGGGGTCAGAATGTAATTGGATGGACTATTTTGCAAAGTAGGTCAAGATGACCTTCCCTTAGGTCCAAATTTTGGTACAAACCTAATTTGGACCTAAGGAATCCAATTGTGAAGTTGGATTTTAGGTTTGACCACGTTTGACTAGATATTTTGTACAAAAACCTAAATTAGGTCAAATATTGAGTTAAGACCCCAATCTAGGTCAAAATAGGTTCCAAAGGCCAAATTGAAGGTTCTAAACCCTAGGGGATATTTTTCCATGAATTTTAGAGGATTTAGTTGATTTTTATCCTAATTGGAACCTTGTGAAATTAAGTAGGCTTGTTTTAGGGTTACAGAATGTCATTTAATTCTTAAATCTCACCATAACCCTTTTTTAACTGAACCATCTCACTTTTCCTCTTATTAAGTCCAATTGACCTATGTTTAGCCCTTGAAAAATTCCATTGATGAACTGCAATGGTAAAATTACAGTTTTACCCTTTGTTTCATGTTTTCTTCCCAGATTAGTGATCCCTTGAATTAGGCCTTTCTCTTGGTTATGTAGGAGCTTTTGTTCTCTTTTCTAGGTCGAAAAGAGCTAGTTAGGGCTTATGATGAGGTTCTCATCAAGAGTAGATTTCTGGCGGCAGTCACCAAGGCTAGCCCAAGTTTCTCAATCACAGTATACTTGGCTTCTGCGCCTTAATAAGTTTTGCTAATGAAGTGTATTGGTTGTTGCCCCCCCTTCTCGTTCATTGACTAGAACAACACTAACGGCGGATATGGACACCGCTAGGAACAAGAAAAGAGACTCCCTAGTCTTAGGAGCCGTCAGAATGGGAGGACTTTTAAGGCCTTCCTTTACTTCCTCTAAAGCCTTCTGGCAGTGAGGAGTCCAATAGGCAATGGTATAGCCTTTGGCCTTTTTTATACATTCAAAGAAGGGAAGGCATTTGTTAGAAGATCGAGATAAGAATCGACCTAAAGAGGTGATCTTGCCGACTAATGATTGCATCCCTTTCAAAGTATTTGATGGTTTCAAGGCTATGATCGCCTAAATTTTCTCGGGATTGGCTTATATTCCTTTGTTAGAAATCAAGAACCCTAGGAATGTCTTCGCTGAAACGCCAAAGACACATTTTTCGGGGTTCAGGCAGAGGCGGGTGTCCCTTAAGACATGTAATACCTCTGCCAAATATTCTAAGTGCTGTGGGAAATTTGATCCCTTCACCAATATGTCATCAATATAGACCTCAAAAAATTTTCCTATTAAATGGAAAAAAATCATGTTTACAAGGTGCTAGTAAGTTGCTCCAATATTTTTTAAGCTAAAGGGCATGACTTTATACTGAAATAGACCTCTATCTGTTATGAAGGAGGTATAGGGTCTATCTGCTGGAGCAAGGCTTATTTGATGGTACCCACTGTAAGTGTCCAAGAAGGGCATGTGGGATTGACCGTTGCAAGAATCCACCAGAGCATCGACCTTAGGTGAGGGAAACTCATCCTTTAGGTAGACTTCATTCAGGTTGGTGAAGTCTACACACATTTTCCACTTGCCATTGCTTGGCTGACTTGTGCTTGCATGCCTGTTTCACGGCCCGAGCACTTGCCTGAATGTTGCAGGGACACGCTAATACGTTCGCGTTGGCCCTTAATAAGAGTAACAGTTCCTAAATTTTGAAGGGATCAAGGTCCGCCCCTACCTTGACAAACTTAGTCTTGTCGTCAGGGTCTAGCTGTATAGCCATGGCTGAAGAGCCCAGGTGAAGCTCTAAAGTTGTTGGCGGATCATCTGGACTTGTTTCCTGCTGAATTGCCTAGACTTGGCTTCTTTTCTTCCCTTACTTTTGTGACTTGGGGGGCTTGGCTCCATGGACCACTCCAACTCGATCCGAAGGAGTTCGTGCCTAGTCGTATGATCCCCATGCACTATCCCTACTCCTCGAGGAGTTTAAAAGAGCATGAACTGGAAATAGGAGGAGGGGATCACCTAGAAGGCATGGCTTGTTGGGTGACCGATAATGCCATCAAACGTCATTGTCAACCCAGCCATGATGAATGTGGTCATTCTATTCAGGTGCTTGTCCCCATCGTAGATGGATAAGGGCAAGCTGATTTCTCCCTTCGGCATCACCTTGTGATTTCTGAAGCCTACTACCAGGTGAGTTGACGAGGAGAGGTGCTCTTCTTTGAACCCCAACTTAAGCAATGTCTTCTAGAATAGAACATCCATTGCACTGCCTTCATCCACCAGGAGCCTAGGCTAGAGTTGCCCTACCAACAAGTGAGTCACCAGGAGTGGATCCGTGTGCTCTGCCGGGTTGGGCAAGGCGGCGAACAGCTTGGAGGCTACCTGTTTGATAGTACCTCTCTCGCCCCACTAAAAGGTGAGAAACGCACTATAGGGCATCCACTCGGGAGGAGCAACTTACTGGCTTGGGGCAGCGTTGACCCTGAAGGTGACCTTGACCTTTGCATCGGTTGATTTAGGCGGTGAGAGGTGAGCATCCTGGGGTAACGCTGCCTTCACCGCCAAAACTTGACGGTGGTTTTCTGTAGGGGGAACCAGGGGGACATGCTTGCTCAATCTGATGGGCTTGAGACCCGTCTAGCTCCTGGTCTACCACAAAGACCATGTTGACCCCTTAAAGTTGTTGGAGCTTCTTCTTGTGGTATTCCTTCAGACCCTCCATAGGCCCCTTGCCTTTGTCTTGACCTTCATTTCGTTTGACGAAATGGGCCAAATTTCAATGTTGGATTTGGGACTCAATTTGGTCACGCAGATCCTGGCAGTCTTTTGTGGTGTGACCTCGAGCTCGGTGGTACTTGCAGTAGGGCCCGGTATCAACCTTCTTATTGAGAGGCTTTGGTGGGGGTAGGAGGTCCTTGTCGGTAGACCGCACCTCCGCCAATATGTTTGCCTAGTTCACGTCCAGGGGTGTGTATTCTTCAAAAAATTCCCTCTTGGGCTGGCGGGGTCCGTTGTTTCGGCCTTTGTTGGGCTTGTCGCTCCTTTGATCTTGGAAATTGGCCTTTCGCTTATTGAAGCGACTTCCTCTGCGGATGGATACAGAAGCCGGTTCTCCCGAGAATCTCTTCTCCTCCACGGGATTGAGATCATCTCCATACCCATCCGCTAATCAGTTATGGGAGCAGAACAAGTCATCCTACTTCGCAAACCTCATAGGTCGATCTCACAATTCCACCATATATCTAGGCGGGAATTCATCGATATTATTCAAGAATCTTTGGGTCAGGAGGCCTAACTTGAAGTATTAAATGGCAATGGCATCATGGAACCTTTTGCACCTAAAGTATTAAGCCTTAAATCAATCTAGGTATGACCGGAAGGACTCATTTTTTAGCTGCCGGACTTCTAACAACCTTTCTGGGTTATCTTTAAACCTTTGCTGTCCTGCAAAGTACTAGTAGAATTTATCCGCCAGCTCTTGAAAGTAGGTGATCAGCTCATTCGGCAGCCCATTGAATCACTCGTGGGTCCATGTCGGATAGATATGATAGGAATATTCATCAAAGTATCCCGTTAGGGTAGCCATGAACAAGCATCATTTGTGAAATGACTCGTTGCCTTTTTTGTCAGTTAAGACGTCTGGAATTTAAGTCAAACGTCTGTCCAGATGTTTGGACACAGCCCCGGACGTCTGAAAGTAGGAAATTTCGTACATTCCTTTGCGCTCTGCGTGCAGGCGGCACGCAGCGCTTCTCTCTCCTCCGCACCCCTCACCCTTAAACTTTAACCCCCCTTCTATTTAAACCCCCTTCTCACCACCCTCACCCCCTCACCACCAGCCACCACCTCCATCCTTCCTCCCTCCCCTCCTTGCAGCCACGGCAAAGAGGAGCAAGGGTCGGCAAGGGAGAGCGAGAGGGAGAGAGAGGAAGAGTGTGAGAGGAGGAGGACCAAGGTCGGTGGACCTTCGGAGGAGCTTTGGTGGAAGCACGGAGGGAGCTCGGTGGAGCACGCACGGCCGACAGCGGGCACCCGGCCCTCTGTAGCCGCGGGAGGGATTGTGGAAGCTCCTGTGGGCAAGGTCTAGAAGGAGACAGCTCGCAGGAAAAGTTCTGATACAGGGATTTTTTCCAGTATCAGACATCTAGAGCATCGACCAGACGTCTGTGGCGGCAGCAAGACGTCCGGGTTTGGGGCCAGACGTCTGAAAGCACGCGCAGTGCTAAGGTACGTGCTTTTGCGCGGTTACAGCCATGCAGGCCTCACTGCAGAGATCTGTCCGACCTGATTTGGGTCTGCGGCTTTCGTACGCAGGTCAAAGGCGTCGGAATGGCACGCGGTGCATTTTTTCAGGTACTATTAGACGTCTGATCACGTCACCAGATGTCCGAAGGTCCTTCCAGACGACTGGAAGGAGGATCTGATGTCTGGAACTCACCTCAGACGATCGCAGAGGGCTCCGGATGTCTGAGGATACCGCAGGAGACATAGGGTAAGATCTGACATCTTTTAAGACGTCAGGGATTATTCCCAGACGTCTAATTTTGAACAGTAGGCACGTTTTTTACCTGTTTAGGGTTCGATCGGGGTCTGTTTTACGCAAACAAAATACCTGTACTTTCCTCTCTAGTTCCTCTACGTACTAGAGTCTATTATACACTGTTCTGAACTCTTCTTTCATGATGTATTCCCTGGTATAGGGTTTCAGCCTGCTGCGCGTTTAGGACTTGCAAAGACATCTGGGTCTGCGGTTCAAGCCCCATTACTCCCATGTTTCCTGGTAGAGTGGTTTAATTCAGTTGGTAATATTTAAATAAGAACATACCTATTTAGAATAATCGGATCGAGCCCTAGGATATGGAATGAACCTTAGGGTAGAAATGTATGAGCCTGTTTTGAACTGTACTGTTTACTTGAGTGCATGATTAAAATAAATTGCTAGCAAATTGTATTAGTGTAACTATGAGATGCATGTTAAAATACGAGTTGCTTGTATGTGAATGAGAAAGTGAACGGCAAAACCCCGAGTTGCATGTAAATGATTGGGTATTAAATTGTGAAAACACTAGCTGCCTGTATATGAATGAGGAACGAGTTATAAAACCTGAGATTTGAATATGGACAAATGAGATTAATAATGAGCATGAACCCTACGGGGAATTAGGAGAAGAATTCCTGTGTATGAAAGGAATCTGGAATGTAGACGGGAAGTGAGCTAGTCCTTGGTACACAGTGCCAAGGGGAGCAACTGTCCCTTTTAGTGTAGAGCGGAGTTAGCTGCCCTTGGGTTGAGACTCGAGGTTAGTATTGGCCACTCTACACCGACTCCTGTCGACCCTCGCGTACATGGTATTGAGGCATGCTACTAGTGTAGGGAGGGAGTTAGCCACCCCACGGGGCCCGAGGTTAAGCTAGCCAACCTACACCGACTTTTTAGGCCCTCTGGGCAAACCGGGGTAGTCAGACAAGGGTATGCGAACGGTGGAGGGGCGAGACCCCTGTTTGGTTCTGAAGGGCGAGACCCCAGTTTTGAAGGGCAAGGTCATGTGTTGTTCCGTGCTGTACCTTTGGGCGTACCCACTAGCGGAAACGAATGATCGCGTGCCAGTGCGGGGTAGCTACCTGTATGCTTATCACGTGTGCTGTAGTCATCGCTACGTCACGATAATGACCTCACGGTGGTTGACTGGGTGTACGACTACCGCGGGGGACTCTCCCGGCCAGGAGAGCACCACGTGTACCTTCTATACCACGGAAGAGACTGCAATCAAGATCGTTCCCACGAGGAACAAGCAAGATCAAGAAATACTTGGATACTTTGAGAGATAGATGAGCCAGAAACACATAAATGAGATAAATAGAAATGAGAATAAAACCTGCTTGTTGTTTTTACTTTACTTGTACTTAAATAATGTAAACACCACTATACTCAACATTCGTTGACACTGTCTTTTCATAACACTGTTTAGGACCAGGAGTTGGGCAACCCGAGTTTCCGGTTGCAGAGGGGGTGCTGGACCCAGCCGAGCCCAGCCGTAGTCGTTCTTTCAGCACTTTTGTTTACCCTACTGTTGTAGTGAGTAATGGAAACTTAGTTTACTATTTCTGCTACTCTGTTTCCTTTCTGCTTTCTGTTATTGTTGTGGTGGCATGTACTGAGACTGTTGTTCTACTTTCTTTACTGCTTCGCTCTTTTCTTCTGCTTAGTTATAATGCATGTGTGAATGTGGTTTACTTTCCTGCTTTTGGTTATTTCTTGTTGGACGACTAGGTCTTGGGATTAGTCGAGGAGAGCCGGACTTAGATCCTGTAGGGATCTGGGAACCAGGTCATAACAATTTGGCTGTAACTCCCCACAAAGCTGTTAGGGTTCGCTATCCTGTCATATTGGGCCATGACGGGTTACTTAAACTTCTTCAGTAGGGGTGCCGTCATTATTGAAGATTCCTATTAGAGGGGGTGAGATTTGCGTGATGCGATATAAAATGCGAAATTAAAATGAAACAATCTCACAAAGATCAATCACACAATTTGCATAAAAGATTTTTAAGTGGAAACCCAAATCGGGTGAAAACCACCACCTAACCCTCTCGAGTTAGGATTTTCCGATCGATCAAGTTAATCAAAATCCACTAACTGAACTACTTTAACAAAAGTTGTTCAACCTCTATACAACCACGCTACAAGTACGAGGTTAGCGTTCCTCAAACCCCTCCTCTTCATGAGGAGTATTTTGTTCCTCGATGGAGATGGGAATTCGCAAGGCGAATACTCAACCAAAGACAATAAAATAACAACAATCCTATAGAGCCACAAAGATTAAAACCTAGCTACTATAGGAGTTAGGAAACTTCCCTTTGGTGGAAGTGTGTCGGCTTGACGACGATGGTGCGTGAACCATGCAACGACACTACGACACTCTTGTAACGATGGTGGGAGAGCGGGTGCGCGATTGGATGATGCTCTCTTGATGTAGAATTAAGGCTTGGAGAGCAACAACTCTTTTAATGATCAATTGGACACAATATAGTGGAAAGAAGTTTCTCAAGGTATGTCTTAACAAGGGAGGGCTTCCCCTCTATTTATAGGTAGCCTAAGAAGGTTTTGGAAGGCCTTGGAAGGCTTCCATAGCCATTGGGAATTATCCTAAGGTAGAATAGGCCGTAATCAAAATCATTAATGATTCTGACAGGGTCATCATATGTCTGCGAAAAAGATCAAACATCTGGAAGTCATGTTTAAGACGTTTTACTAGATGTCTGGGAAAAAGATCAGACGTCTAATAATAGATGGATTCCCTTACTGACTTTCATCAGACCTAAATAAGGTTCCAGTGTAAATCAGTCAGACGACATATCAGACGTCTGGAAACTTAATTTACTATAGGAATGGATTTCCCAAGGTCCAAACGGCTATATTCGTCTAGGAAAGCGATTTAGGGTCAATCGAGGCAAAATGACTACTTATCAGACGTCTAGAGTCCTCTAAAGATGTCTGATAGAAGATCAAAGGTCAAAACCTCAACGATCATTTTCTAAGCTAACATTCCACTAATTGGACGTCTGGACTAAGGGTTGGTCGCATGAAATCAACAGACAAAAGGTTCTAAGACCAGCCCTAAATGATTGGATGTCTGATTCAACATTCAAATGTCTTCAAGTTCACTATCAGACGTCTGATTATCATATTAGACGTTTGATAAGGATGTTTGAAGCCTATTTAGGTTTTCTAAGTTTTCTACAGAAAACCTAAGTATTTTAGGATTGTGCAAGTGTTCCTAGGACTACTGTAAGGGTACTTTGAGGCTTTTTGACATGAATCTAAGAAAGAAAGTACAGAACAACGAAAGAAACAAAATACAAAGAACAAGATGAATGAAAATCTATCATAATCTTCATCTCCTTCCTTCTTCAAGCTTTCGTTCCTCACGAAGCTCCTTCTCCGTCAAGCTCCTCCAATCTGCCATGGATGCTATCTCAAACTTCATCTTTACACTTGTATCCATCTGCAATTGTCCTGAAATCTTGGACTCAAAAGCAAATGTTAAATAACAAGTGTTTTGTTATCATCAAAATAAATGATCTGATACCCTTGCACCAACAATTACCTCCTCTGTGAAGAGGTAAGTATTAACATAGGCACGCAGGCATATGCCTTTCATTGCCTGAGTGGCCTGGTGGACGATCTCGAGGATCGAGTCTCCTTCGTTGGTCATCATGGGGTGAGCCTCATATTGCTCCATCAACGAAGGTAGGTGGGAAGCTTTAAGTGGCCTATGAGGAACTTTCCCTTTCTGGCTACTACGCTCATGTTTTAACTTCTCGAGTTGTTCAAGTAGGCAAGTGTTCTCTTCTACCACAGGACGCCACTTTAGTTGGTCATCTTTAGGACTGGAGTTCTGGGGCTCCTCTAGCTGAATCTTACGACCGTCCTTGATTTACTTGATTTCAAGGAGTTTATCCACGATTGACTGCTGCTTGGCTTTCAAGGTTACCGGCCTGGTCTTGTACTCTTCTTCTCTCGCTTACATCTTGAGGAGAGGATCTCGTTGAGGATTCTTAGGGTGAGATGACTAAGGTTGTTAGCTAGGTTGTGCGGACTTCTTGTTGGGCCCGTCTTTCAAGTGGCATCCCTTGTACACTGAAACGTTGGATTCTGCCGAGGCCGCTTTCTCAAGATTGCTGTGGGAGGAACTGCCAATTGTGGGGCTATTTTTTTGGGTTTAAAGTGAGGAAATGATATCAAATGATAGTCGTTTTCACAGATGGTGCCAATTGATTGGGGCCCTTATCGATAGGGGACCTGAATCAACAAGAATTACAAACAAACACACAAAGAGATGATGCACAAGAGATTGGTGACCCAGTTCCACCCATAGGGGTGTACATCTGGGGGGAGGGTGATGCTCTCGAATTTCCACTATAGTAGTGGGTGATACAATATCTCTCGTTCTCTCTCCAAAGTCGCATGAAGAGAGCCTCTAAGGGCCTTTCCTCTTTATTTATAGTGCAGAAAATATCTAACAACATTTAATCCCTATAACAGAGTTTGCGGATTCCTCGGCACATCCATTGCTTGCTTATAAATACGTTTGTAATGCCACGTTAGCGCTAACATGGATGTTGTTACTGCCTCTTTAACTTCGATCAACTGGATTTTTCGGTGGGTCGGGCTCGCCTGGATCCTCTTGGATATTGGCGGGCTCGGATTCGTTTGGATATAGACGAGTCGGGTCAACCTGGATCCGCCTATATGTCAACCCGGATCCGCCTATATGTTGGGTATTCGGGTAGTCGAATTCTTTTGAGTTTTGTACGAAGTTTTAAATCTGAAGGTGCCTTTTGCCCCTCATAACACATAAAAGAAAAGTGCCAAAAACCAACAATGTAACATAACTTGCTATCTTGGTCGAGTGCATTTTGAATCTTTAATGTGAGGAAAATCCTTTGCTTGTGACAAATGGAAAGGAATATCGTACACTTATTTAGTACATTTGATAAAATGACAAATGACCTAATAATTGTTGTTTGCAAGAATCAACATCTTAAGTAGAAGATGACATAGTGAACTACCAGCACGATTAGTTATATAATACTATAAAAATAGTGTCACATTATCAGTTTAGGAAACTAAGTAGTGGATGATAAATATTTAGTAATACTACTTGACTTGAACTTAAAGTATTTTACATGGTTATAACTCATTTGGTCCATATCCAATAAGTCATTAAGATTAGTTTTTCATTATCAGTCTTAACTTTAGGCTTTAATATTATATGTTAACCACCAACAAGCATTGAGCATCAATTTTATCACAAAAATAGTGGCCTCAAGCACCTCAAGAATGCTCTATCTACATCTTGTTAATCATGTGTCCCATTGATCATATGCAATTGGTGACTTAAATCTTAGATTAGATGCTCATGACATAAGCACTTTGTACATAAAATTTAATAACTGTCATATATAGAAAACTATCGTTGCTAATAAGACTAATTATCATTGTCATCCTTCACTTATTATCAATGGCTTTGATAGACTGCAAAGCTATCTAAAAAATGTGTTGGTTATAAAGTGGCAACCTCATCTCCTTACGTCTTCTGGTGGGGTATTTTTTCATTAAAGCAATTTATGACCTTAACCTTTCATGGATAACTTCTGATCATCTCATGTTCACCATATAAAAGGCATCGGATGGAGTGAGAATTAGACTCTTTAAGACACAACAACCTTATTCGCATTCTTATTCTTGCACTTACTCCAATTGTATTCTTTCCACCATAACCTCCTCTCTTTTAGCATGGAGGTTAAGGTACTCACAATGTTTGCATAGTGTAACTTGTTATGAGATATAGGACACCTATATATATATTGTTTCAAGACCAAATCTTGCCACATTAACGGGTGCCCTATTAACAAATTTTGTCTATTATGTGGATTGTTCTCCCATCATCCGCCTTTTCAACGCCCTTCTACTTTAAAAAATAAGATTGAGGTTGCGTGCTTGAACTTAGAGATCATACTTCAATATTACATCAAAACCTGACGTTAATGTCTGGCCACAAAAATTAAAAATAAAAAACATGTTAAGCATTAGTCGAAAATAAATAATAAACTGACACAATTCAGGTGACTCAAATATATACTCACAATGTTGATCGATGTATCTCATGTCAAAATCCCATAAGAACAAAGATAACCAATCTCACATAAACAAATATCTTATGTCAAATATCTCCTCAACCTCTCTCCTCTTCAAAGATAAAAAAAAAGAAATAAATTATAACTTCTAACTTAAACACATATTCTAAACCACATTTAAATAACAATAATTTTTAAAGTTCTTCGATTTGATTCAATAACTTATCAAGATATATCCAAATGATATTAATTCTATATCAATAGAAATACTACTTATAAAAACATAAAAAATTAACCTATGGAAATTCAAATTCTGACGCACATAGGTATGCCCCCACATAAACTTATCCATCCGTCCAAGTTTTCGCATGCCAATATGGTAAAAAAAAAAAAGGCGCGTCCTCCTCCTTACCCCCACCCCACCTGTCAACTCGACTTTTTCTACTCCGTTTCTCCCTTCCGTCGAAGCCAGACGGCGACGGATACCGAGTAGAGAAGGGACACAGCGATACCCAATAAAACGAGAGAGATATAGAGAGAGAGGGGTAAGCGACGGAGCGTGGCCTTCGGGCGGATCGGGTGGGGTGGGCTGCCGCTGCCGCTGCCGCTGCCGCCGCCGCTGCCGCTGCTACCGCGGCTGCTGCTTCACACCCTCACACATGGCGTCCCTCCAGAGCTGGAGGAAGGCCTACGGTGCCCTAAAGGACACCACCACCGTCAGCCTCGCCAACCTCAACTCCGACTTCAAGGTCCGATACCTAAACCCCCTAATCCTTCCCTTCCAATCAAATCCCCCCCCTCGCGATCCGATCCTGGTCGTTCAACTTCAAATCGACGACGACGACGACGATGATTCTTCCTCTCGCAGGACATCGACGTCGCGATCGTGAAGGCCACCAACCACGTCGAGTGCCCCCCCAAGGACCGGCACCTCAGGAGTAGGCTTCCCTTCCCTTCCCTTCCCCTCCACCCCAACTCTATTTGTTCCGTGCAGATTCGTTCTCCCCTCCTATGGGGGAAACCGAAAGTTGATCCCTTTTATTGTGCTTGTTCCTGTCGCGGCAGAGATCTTGCTCGCCACGTCCGCGGCGCGGCCGCGGGCCGACGTTGCCTACTGCGTGCGCGCCCTCTCCAGGCGGATTGCCAGGACGCACAATTGGACGGTACGCGGCTCCTCCCGCCTTCGCGATTCCCGCGGTGTTAAAATGAATGAATTACTGCCACCGGGTTGACAGTTGATGCAAGCACTGCTTTGAATTCGTATCCTATTTTCGCATTTCCCATAGTTTCAGGGCACCTTCACCATTCATTTCGGCCCCAATCTGTGGGTTTCTCTTATATTGCGTGCGTTTTCTTGATATGCGCACATGCACAATTGAGTGTTGTTAATAAGGAGGAATTACTTCTATCAATTGCCAGCAGATATAACCAAGACTTTTAATTTTCGTATCCTTATTTAGCATTTGTGGACTTGAGGCAAAGCATCTTTCCTCTTGTAAGGTTATGGATGGGACGTGATGATTCTTCCTTGTTTTATATGGAGTTGTTAGATGCCAAGTCTATGATCCGATTTGTGGTTCTATAAATTTGTATCATGTGTGTTGCTTGTGGATTGCAATTCCTATGCTGTTCCTTTCCGATTCATGTGAAAGAATGCCTCCGTTTCTTGATTTTAATTGCAGGAGAAGGAAATGGAAGTTTGATGCATGGAATTTGGTTTCTCCTTTTGGTTGTTTTATAGGCCTTGGAGTGAAAAGTTCGGTTCTTAGGCTCTCTATTTGTTGGTTCTTTTGTTGGTGATGGATTGTTTTGGAAATGGATGTTACAGGTGGCTTTGAAGACGTTGTTAGTTATTCACAGGATCGTCAGGGAAGGAGATCCCACATTCCGTGAGGAGCTTCTTATCTACACAATAAAAGGGAGGATCCTGCAGTTATCTAATTTCAAGGATGACTCAAGCCCGATTGGTTTGTTATCTTGACCGACATGTGCTTTCAATTGTGGCCATGTTTAATTATTCCATTTATGTTGGAAGAGTGATTACTGTTTGTAATTGTGAGATTCTTTGTTTTCTATATCTTTCCATGTATAGCATGGGATTGCTCTGCGTGGGTTCGCACGTATGCACAATTCTTGGAGGAAAGACTTGAATGTTTTAGATCGCTGAAATATGATGTTGAAGTGGAGCCTTTGATACGACCAAGAGATGGGACTGAGAAGGTTTTGTCTAGTAGATATCCTCTGGAAAAAAAGTATTTCTTTTTTACTTTCACTCGTTGATTACTTGCTTGATGTACTTAGATCATTGCACTCCTTTAACAGGGCCATAGCAGAACTAGGATGTTGAACACTGATGAATTGTTGGATCAATTGCCTGCATTGCAGCAATTATTGTATCGGCTGGTTGGATGCCAGGTAGAAAATTTCCAGAGTTTACAGCAGATATAGTTAAAGTAGCATTTCTTAACAAGATAAGAAATAAGCAAATTATAATTGGATTGTAGTCTTGATAAAAAAAAAAAATCTGACATGATCCTTTTGTCTGAAAGGTTTTATCATGTCATTTTTCTTCCCTCCTCTTGTCTCTATGAGGGACAACATAACTTGAGGTCTAGTTCCCATCTTTCTACCCTCTTCATTGAAGTAAAATGCTCACTCATGTTGGTGCATCTTGGGAACATCTCTTCATGCCACTTTATCTTGTTATTGTTTCTATTTTATGCATATCTTTCGAAAAAGAAAATAAAATGTCATTCTTATCTGGTTTCTGGTGAGTGAGCATTTTTTGTTATGGTTCCTGTATCATTGCTTGTCAATGTAATGCCATTGGTCCTCCTATTCTCCTATTCCAATCAGAATAGCACCTGGGAAATGGGTGCACCATCAGTACAATGGGAAAGTGTTGCAGTTGCAACAAAATGGCTTAACCTGTCACTGTTTGGTATGTAGAGGGATGACCTAATGGGTTATCCTGTGTTCTTTGAGATGGGATTGGATGACCTAACTTGCAGGGTAAGCCTATCCCACCCCTTCCCTGGGAGATAGGCTTATCCTAGGTTAAGTTCTTCCATCCAGGGCTGAGCAGTCCCATAAACCAAATAGGGATAACCTATGTTTTTCTGGGTTATCTCAGTAACCATTGGGCTAGTCCTTGGGGTGTTAGTGAGTGGGTTAAAAGGGATAGGGTGAGATATGACAAGCATTGCAGATGGGGTTAAAATGATATGGGTAAGGTCCTCAATGCATTACAACTTATAATAAAAAATTACAGTTACCACCATTCTCACTATTCTACTAATAACTCTTTTCATTAAAAAAAAACTATTCTACTTACACCATATTAATCTTGTAAAAAAACTCAATTTATATGTCATATCCAATCCATTACTTCTAGTATCAATAGAAAAATAATTTTAAAAACCAACTAAACATTGTAGATACAATAATCACACTACTATTTCAATTCTTTACTTATAGCATATCAATTCATCTATCACAACTAAGCCACTACTTTTCCCACCTTCAAACCAAACACTTCTTTCATTTAACACTTACTAAAAGTTATCGAGTGCTAAATTCTAACATCCTTGCAAACACAGATTGGGGACTGCTTACTGGGATAACAGGCATTACTCCCCATTTAGGGTAGGGAAGTTATAGCAGAATTGAGTAATTTTGGTGTAAACCTATTCCATTTTTGGGGTAATGGAATGGGTTTATTTGTCTAACTTGATTTGAATTAAATCATATTTACCTATCTAATTCCATGGTGGCAAACTTGTTCTTTTTAAAGGTTGCCCTTTCCACCATCCAGTTTTTGTTACCTATCTGTTTTCAAGCCAGTGAAGAAGGTATTTTAGAATTTGGGGATTATAAGGAAACTGTTCTTTTGGAAGGGGACAGACCATGTTGGGAGATTCCTGTAGTTGGTTCGTTGCGGAGATGTGTGCAAGTTAAAAAAGGAGGATGGTTTGGGAGTTCCAAACCTCAGCAACTTTTGTGGTGCTCTGTTAATGAAGTGGGTAATGAAGTTGCTTCAGAATGGTCTGGCTTTGGCATTGTCTTTTCAAGGATTCATATGGTATGTGCTTGAGTCTGCCACAAAGGGCTGTTGTGCCTTGTGGAGAGTTGACTTTTTGGAGGGCGCTGGTGCTATTTATGTAGAGGCTCTCCCCTTTTTTTCTCCCAGTACTTGGGGATGGAAGAACTTTCAGGTTTTGGGAGAATGATTGGTCGAAGAGTGGTATTTTTGCTAAGATGATGCAAGGCTTCATGCCCTTGCAAATGACAAGGTTCACTTGGTGACGAATGTTTGGGAGGAGACCTCATCTTGGGTGCCCACGGTTGAAGTGGACTTTCAGATGCTCAAGTCCAGGACTTGCAATAGCTTCTATCCTTGTTACAGGAAATGTAGCTGGCGATAGTTTCAGATCATTTGGTGTGGAGTAGGGGACAATTTCCGGTAAAGGAGGATTAATTCCTGGATGGTTATCACATGGATAACCACCCTTCCTCTTCCCGAAAAAAAAATCTGGTAAAGGAGGTGCGTAATTTGTTGCTGGGAATGGATGGGAATTGGAGTGATGTAATGAAGGATTCTCAATATTTCTGGAGAATGAAGGTCCCTTTGAAGGTCAAGCTCTTCATATGGCTATTATGGAGAGGGAAACTTAGTAAGAACTATTGGAGTCACTGGGTGGGGGATGTGGACACTGTTTGCAGTCTCTGCGGCCTTCACGAGGGGGATACCCCACACTTGTTTTGGGCTTGTGATTTTTCTAAGCGGCTATGGACAACTTTGAGGCTGCCTGGAATTAATGTTTCTTCCAAGGATGAGTTTTGGGTCTCTTCCCATGCCTGGACAACAGTGGTGGCAGTGTTGTGGTCATTAGGGCTTCAACATAATGCGATGATTTTTCGGTTGGATGGGGTGTGGGTTGAAAATGTTGTGAGGAAAGCTTGCGGGTTGTTTGACTTTTGGATGCAACATTTGTAATTGTTAGAGAAAATTAGGAAATAGTGTTTTATAAATTAGAATTATCTCTTTCTTATTTTGGTTCTTTCTATTTTGTTACTTTCAAAATCATAAAGATATGTTTGAAATAGTTAAAGATTTTATTAGATTTGATTTGATTGTATGAGGATTATAAGTAAGATTGGCCCTCTCTATGTAAAGGGACTAATTCCATTTTTTTTTTTTTTTTTTTTGAGATTAAATGATAGGCTTTTTTATTCTCCAAATCTCTACATGGTATTAGAGCCCCTATCATAAGAAAAAAAGTAGCCATCGGGAACCCTAAGTAGGGTTCACGACGTCGTCGTCGGCGCCTATGGCCCTTCAGTGAGGGTCCACTGATCCTTTCCTCCCTTGGGTGATCCCTCCAGGGCTTCCTCCTCTCTCATCTCTCAATAGAGGACTTGAAAGACCTTTCTTACTCCCTGTAATGCTCTGTGTTGCCATCAATGCCGAGTCTTCTGGTGAGCCTCATTTGACGCATTGCTTGACCTTGTAGGGTACTCCAGTGACCTTTCATCGCCACCATCTCCCATTGAATCGCTTTTTCGAGGGCTTTTTCGACTGCAACATTGCCCATTGGGTCTGGATTTATTGGGCTACGCCTCCTATGACATCACTAGCGTCGCCTCTTGCTACTAACTGGTCCAATGACACTTTGGTGACGGTGGCTGTGCTTGAACAGGGCCTATCTAGTTGTTCTAGATCAGATATAACCCCTTTTCTTACCATTAGAGGCTTTGTAGCCGTTTCTCGCTTGTTTGGTTCATGTGATCTGGATTCCTAGGTCACCATATCAGATCTAGTGACCTTCGGTCATCATCTCTTGCATGGGTTTTGCTTGTGCACGTGATTTAGACCCAATTTATCTCTACTCTACGTGTGTAGTGCATGCTTCTATGTGCGAAAATGCGCATGCCTGATTGTGTATTCTTCTGTTCTCATGGCGGACCTGGAATCTACTATTTTTATTATTGAGGCCAAGATCTCGACCTCCGTGCTAGTTTAGGAGGCGACTATCAGGTTAATTGGATCCTCGAACTATGTTCTTTGGTCACATGCGTTTTGCATATTTATTGGACATGAAAAGTTGCACGTACTGACAAATAGGGCTCTTGAACCCAAAGGTGCTGTCAAATACAAGTAGGAGAATGATAATTATCTGGTTACGAACTAGTTGATGAACAACATCGACCCTACTATTACCTGCAATATGCTATATAAGAGGACATCAAAGGAGATCTGTGAGACTCTAAAGAAGAGATACTCCCTTCAGGCAAGCAACCACTGTCATGTAGACATGTGTAAGCGTATGTGGAATACCAATCAAGTTGACATATCCTTGGTTGTGTATTTCACTATTTTGGACGGTCTATTTGAGGAGCTAGTTGTAGTTCAGCCTGCTTGCTCTGAGAAGTAGGTTACTGAGCATGCGGAATGGTAGACCTACTTGTTTCTGGATGGCTTAGCATCACGGTACTATTCAGGTAGAGATCGGATTCTACTTTTGTCTTGGTGCCTGACCTAGAGATAATATATAATTGTCTTCAGAAGATAGATGCGGATACACCACCTGCTACTCCTACTACTATGCCAGATGCCTTTGACTATGTTGCCTTTAGTGGGAGAGGTAGTCGTTCTGGTAGCTGTGGATGAGGGTGTCGTATCTCTTCTCCTTGCATTCATTGCAAGAGAACTAATTACTCTTCTGATCGTTGTTGGCAAGCCCACTTGAGGCGAACCAGACTTCTATTACCGAGTCCCCTGTTACTGAGACTATGACATAGTAATCTCCTCTATCGTTCACTGTCGACGTGTTAGATCATTTGAGATGTTTACTGAGGAGTGAGCCCTCCTCTACTGCTACTATTGCCACAGCTCTTGTGACTGATACTACTACAACTTTTGATTGAATCTCTATGTTTGGAGCATCTGATCCTACTGTTGCCTATTATGAGGACGGTGATGATTGGTGGGGGATTTGAGTGAGGATCCTCATCTCCTACTCTTGACTATCTGCCTATTGGCCGTTTTTGCTTGGAAACCTTTCCTTGTCTACTGTTGTTACTTCTACTATTGCTTGATTTCGTCTCTCAATTACTGCTGCTACTACTCTTTTCAACAAACTACAGCTACTACTACTTGGGATGGTCTCTCATCTTTACCTACTATCGGATATTACTTGGGATTGTTTCCTATTGCCTACTTGCTATTACTTTTTGTCTTATGCAGTTGCTACTTCTACTACAGAGGCTCCTGCTCCTCTAGTCTGCTACTTGCTCCTTTGGATGTCTACAATGGGCCTGGGGAGGGGAGTGAACAAGTTGGGTGTTGCACACTCTAACTTAGTGGGAGTGCAAGAGAAAATTAGGAAATAGTATTTTAGAAATTAGAATTATCTCTTTCTTATTTTTGATTCTTTCTATTTTGTTACTTTCCAAATCATAAAGATATGTTTTAGGTTGTAAGAGATTTGATTTGATTATATTAAGATTACAGGTAGAATTGGCCCTCTCTATATAAAGGGGCAAATTCCATGTTCTTTTCTTTGAGATTCAATAATAAAATTCGCTATTATCCAAATCTCCATGGAAATTTTGTATCTTAGTTTTGAAGTGGATGGCTATTGACCTCCACTAGCTGTCCTCTTTTTCAAAAAAAAATTCATATTTACCTACTTATGATGTGACATGATGCATCTCTCGTCGTACATGTTATTATTCCTTAATCCAATTGCACATGTATACTATACGTAAGCTTCGTTATGTGGACATTGAAGATTTTTAAGCATATGACCCATTTTCCTTTGAAGTACCCATCTGTGCCTCTTTATCTTGAACTATTGGTGGATGGATCTTTGTGGTAACTTTAAAGATAGGGAGACATTAAGGGTTTGGGTTCTTTTTTGTATTTGGCTTTTTGCCCTTTTTGCTGCACTACACTTTTCATTTTTATCATACACTTGTTGTATTCATTAGAGAGAGAATAAAGGGTTAATTGAGATAGAGTACAAGGGGTTAGTCACTTGGAAAAATTTCAAAACACTAGTGACAATACAATTTTCCTTTCCAATTATCAAAGTGTGTTAGTCACTTGGAAAATTTCTAAAGTAGCAATTGCAATTTGATTATTCATGATAATTATCAAATTGAATTGCAAACATGCATGGATGTTGATGCAATCACTTTAATCAGTACCTCTTAACTTTCAACACAATAAAGGTTGGATTTTGTGCCATTTTATGTAGTTTTTTTTGAGAAGGAAAAGGGTGGATACCAGTACTCGGTAACCATCCAAAATTCATTCAATCAAGAAATTAGAATAGACTTAACCATTTTATATAGTTTGGAGTGGGTTGTGGAATTGGAGGTCAGTAGACATTTGCTTTATTGATGCCAAACCAATTATCTTACAAGGATTATGACCAAAAGATGTGGAGGAGAGAAAATTCACATCACGTTACCTATTCATGTTAGGTGGTGCAGTTGTTTCGTGGGAAAGCAAGAAACAAGGTTGTGTATCTAGACATACATAGGAAGCTGAGTACATTGCATGTAGCATAGCCACCACTTATGTTATTTGGATTAGACATGTTTTGAGAACTTAGGCCTTGAATTGGTTAAAGGATAATTGAATTCTATTGTGATAATCAAGCTGTAATAAGCTTGATTCACAGTGGGGCCAATAGTTCCAAAGATAAGCATATTGAGATCCAATATAATAGCAAAACAAGAAATTAAGGTAACCTATATATCTATGAGTGATATGCTGGTTGATTCTCTTACAATGAGAATTCTGGAAAGCACATACAATACCTTAAACATGTTAATTTAATGGGACTCAGGAATGATTGAGTCAAGTAAGAGGTATACATTGATATTGAACTATAAAATGCATCCCTAAGAAGATAGACACTGTGCGAATAGTGGGAGTGTGGAACATCCTTGACTATTTTGGTTAAGTGGGAGATGCTGGACTGTTACAATAGATTCAAATATACCTTGAATGACCTTTAATGGTTAAGGATTAACTGTCTTAAGAAAAAGCATATGGATTCAAATCCTTGTATTGAATACATCGATGTTATAGGTGTTACAAGCTTAATGGTGCAGATTTGGGGGGCGTATAGGCCGTGGAAATGCCCTATAAATAGGGTGGTCTCAGATCAAAGGAGGATACACCATGAACAAGAAATCGAGTCTGGGAGCACCCCCCACTCAAATCCTTAATCGACTGCGTTTTCACTTTGATGGCATCCCATACTATCGTAGTGCCTTTGGAAAATCTCTTCCTTGGAGGATGAATATTGAGAAGATGTTAACCTGGTAAATTGCTGTATGCTGTTTGAGTTGCATTTTCATCATCCTTTGTTCTCATTTGGGTGTAGTTTTGAGTCCTGATAACCTAATCGGATCCTAGCATCTTCAACAGCAGTTGGTGATTTTGAATGGTCAGGTGGATTCTATCTTCCACAGAAGGATGATGAGCTTTTTTTGTTGATGAGAACGACAACCTTTCAATGATGCATAGTATTGAAATGTGGCAAAGAATCTATGTAACTACTACCTTACTAAGTAAAGACTAAAAAAGTTGTAGTGTTTTCTTTCCCTTTTTATGAAGTTGTTTCTATGGTATCCAAATACTGGAAAAAATACTATTGAGAATTGTTGATACTACCAAGTTTTTCTTATCTGTTCTAATAAACTTTCTAGAGAAACTGTAAAAAAAAAATGATTCAGTGATTCTTTTGAGGTTTAAATGGAGAAAATCCAAATATTTTTTTGGAGAGAAGAAAATACAAATATTAATCTTGCAAGTGTTATTTTAGTCAAACTCATTAGTTTTTAAGTGCTGAAAGCATACTTTCTGAATTAAGTCAGCCTTCAATATGACAATTAGAAAAATCCATTGAGAATATTAAGTTGAAGTATCATGATTTGATCTTTACACGACCACTTAGGATATGCTTTATTTCTAGAACTGTCCTTGGTAATGTTGGGAGGTATAACCTAAGTCAACATGAGGTTGAACTTGAGTGCTCCCAAGAAAAACACCCTGTATGTTGGGAAAACAAAGGGCATTCAAGTTTTGCTGATTTCTTTACTCATTTTATTTGGTGTATGCTGCAATATATGTGTACTTTGCATGTCAAGCCATTCTCAATAAAGAGAGTTTTTTTTTCATTTTTAGATAAAGTTTTTCACCAAGTCAATTTGATTTTTTTTTTCTGACAGCCAGAAGGAGCTGCTGCTAACAATCGTGTGATTCAGTATGCCCTAGCACTGGTAAGATGCTCATGCTCCATGATGCTTTATCAGCATATATTTTCCCCCTTTTCTCTCTATCATTGAAGTATTTGATTTTTTGTATCTGAAGAAACTTTAGCATTAAGGTTACACATGTTCTAGGAAGATATTTACCAGATGGGCTAAGGCAAGAATCTTCTAGGAAGATATTTACCAGATAGGCTAAGGCAAGAATTTTATTCTAGAGAAAGCCTAGGTAAGAACCGTGACTGGGTGAGCTTTGGAGGTGCATCCATTCTGAGAATATTGTGCTGTGTCTTATCTAAAGCAGAGTTTGGGAGGGTTTCTTTTTTTCTTCTCTTAATGTCATTATGAAAAAGGGAGTTTATGAGGGACTTGAACCGAAAGTAGTACAAGTTACAACCAAATCATTATGTGCAAGAACCTTAATGTTCCACAGGTATCACCATCTGAAGTATTGCAATGATACAAATCATGTTACTTGCGTAATTTCACATACCTCTTCGTGGGTCCAAAAGTTTGACTTAAATGTTGGAGGCGGTACTTGCTTACGAAAACTTGGTGTAACTTTGTGAAGAGAGATATTATCTCCCTCTCTTTCCTTCTGCCCCTTTTTGTAGATCTTGGATGTGGGAAAAGGGTGGGTAACTTGGAATTTGAAGAAGGAAGTGGACACCCCAAAACTTCAATCCATCAAATTAAAATGAATTGCAAGCAGACCACAACTTTTACTGTCCTCTACCGTTGTGGCTCACAGGAAGCATGTTGTCTATGTTCACGTATGTGTGTTTTCTTTTAATTTTCCAATTAGAGTAGAATGCCGAAGAGAGGAATGACACATTGTTAACCCCCTTTAACATACATATTCTACATAAGTGCTTTCCTTGAAAATAAAATCAGTGTATTCTTGCCATAGATTCTAAAACTAGTGAAGAAAGTCTGCACTACCTTGTCATGTTGGAAAGACACTAGAAGCGTTTGACTGGTATATGAAATGATGGAGAGAAATTCTCCACAATGGCTTTATAGTTGACATGCCAATATTTATTCATGCTTGACACACTGCTTATTAATCCTTCATGCTTATCAATCCATCCATCTACATATGTACACACATAATAGCAAGACAGACATAGATAAGTAGTGGCCTTTGGATTGGTGTAATGATTAAAAGGGAATAGTTGGAGGCATTCATATTTTATACTAGGTGAAATTCTTGGATTTGTAAAAGATAGAGATGTGAAAGGATTTGCCAAGGGCATTTTCATTAACCAAGAACAAAAGTTGGGGGCTCAAAGATGTTCCTATTCTGTCCTAGCCTTGACTCTCAACTATAAGCGACACATTGTCCACAGTGCATCACTATTCCTTATGAGCAAATTGGCAACCAAAGAAAAGATGCGTGATTACTTCCTTATCATGATCCCATAATATAAAAGGCACAGTTGGCTTTGAATTATCCTCTCTAGGTGGTTGTTTAAATCATTCGCTAATTTTTTATAGAAGAGTATTTTTATTATACTCCTATATCTGAAAAGAAGGAAGGAATCTAACACCTAATTGTAAGTTTGTAACAATGTTATCCGTCTTATTCGACTGTCTTAACTTTAGAGCTTCATTGCTATGTATACTCTTTCCATCAATAAATGTTAAATGCTTTCTCATAAGAGGTATCATCCTTCCACGTTTGATGATTTATCTGCCTGGCTTGTTTAAAACTTTGAACTAAGCTGCATAGCTTTAGTTGGTCTTTGAACCCATGATACCAAAGAGCCTGTGAAGACCCTTCAACCCTTGGTCAAAGCACCATCCTAGCATTCAGTCACCCTGCCTTGGTGTTACTAGCACCCACAAGGAGTATAATTCCATATCTACGTTGCCATTCATGCTTCTCATATCAGTTACCCTGTAGAATCACCAACTAATTCCATCACGTCAAGCCAGTGGAAAAGGAACTTGCAACTGACCTACAATTGCCGAGGTGCCATTCCTAACATCCCATAATCACTGAATTGCCCTTTCAATTACCCCACTGCCAAGCATAAGTGCCTTCAGGACAAAGAAAGCCAAGATACATAATGGCAATGCTTCAAACCTAAATACTAGACTCATGTCTCTCACCCAATCGAGATTATGAAGGGCTCAAACTCGTACTTCTCACATCCGGTGACAGAAAAGTTAGAAGGTTAACCATATATATCGCTGAAGGAACATTGCAACTGCTTGGGCACTCCAGCAACTGGGCTACTCATCATATAGCTGGCAATAAGTGGAGGCCTCTATCATTACTTGTGAAGCCCAAAATGTATCTCTTTACAGTTATTTTGTCCAAGCACCAAGGAAGCAATCTGCTGCCACAATTAAAGGGGCTGGTGTTGAATGGGGGATTTACCACCTTCATAAGTAAACTTCAGTTTTGGACCTCCAAGAATTTACCATGTTCATGTATATGATAAACCTTTCCATTAATTTTTCTTGGTGTGAAATTGTTGGACAGGGTGAATCTGAGAATCGAAAACATCTAGAGTGCTGTTAATGAGAACCTTTTGCCACCATCGAGTATTGACTTATTCATATTTGGGAATGCAATTGATCTAAAGTCTTCAACTTTCACTCTTCACGGGAGTAGAAACAAACTGTTTAATCTCTTGAAGCCATTATGCTATTATGGATCCCCGATTTCTTTTTATGGCCAAAATTCCTCATATACCATGCCTCACACATGCAACAAAAAAAATCGGAAAAATGTCAGGCCCTGACTCTCCTATTGCTGAAGCCTTGAATCAACAAAGAATCTCTTTTGCTGTGATATATGCTTATTCTCATGCAATCCTTTGCAGACTAGTCCCAATTTACCAAGATTTGTATTGTTCTTTGGGGAAAAAAGATCTCTAGCAAGATATTTAGGACAGGTAGATCTAACTATACTAATGTCTAAAATTAAACAATTAGCTGTAATGTAAAATATTTGCTGATGTGTGTTATGTGAACTATTTTCAGTTTATTCACTGGTCTCTTCTTATTACCTGCTAGGTTATTATTGGTTTCGGAGGATTTTTTGAACATTGCTCGTCCTGTGCACGACATGTATTCGAGTACATTATATGCATGCTTTGATTTTTCAGGTTCTGAAAGAGAGTTTTAAAATTTATTGTGCAATTAATGATGGCATCATAAATCTTGTCGATAAGGTGGGTTTCTGTTTTTCCTCTTCTTTAACTATAGTTCACCTGATTATTATACTCTGCTCATTTCTTGCCTTTTTGGTATTCCATAATTTTTGCAGTTCTTCGAGATGCCCCGACATGAAGCATTTAAGGCAGTTGAGATCTACAGAAGAGCTGGTCAGCAGGTAGACTCATGTTATACTCCATTTTGCAGTCTGTTTATTTCTTTTAATGTTTGCCTAATAACTTAAGTTCTTTTAAATTGTTTAGGCTGTGGCACTTTCTGAATTTTATGAAGTTTGTAGGAGACTAGAGATGGCTCGAAATTTTCAATTTCCAAATCTAAGAGAGGTTAGGCATTGAACGTCCATTGGATTGTAGTCCAATAAATTTGCTTTTTCACTCCTTGATTATGATACCTTGCATTTCCAGCCTCCACCATCATTTTTGGCAACCATGGAAGAGTACATAAAAGAGGCACCGAGGATTGTTCCAGTTACAATAGAGCCATTGGTTAGTATTTTTGACTTATTATGTTGAATTGCAAGTGATCTGACTGAAGCAAAATAAGGACTGGTTTATAGGTGCTTCAATTTTCTAGCCACACTCATACCAACAGCAGTTCAACCACATGGTGCTTGGTGTTTCTACTTATTGAGGCTAATGCACATATTGATTAGCTAATCATTTACTATAAGAAAAGTGCCACTTAGCACTTTTACATTTCTTTAGTTATGTAAGCCATATAAGAATACATGTATTCTCGTCAATTTTCTTTTCATTTGTGCATTTTCATAAAAGTGTGTGTGGTCAAGGGCACATTTATATGTATATGCATGTATCTGACATAGCTGCATAGATGTGCAATCTTCTAGTTTTGTGTCTATATTCTTGTATTATACAATGAAGATTCTTTTTTTTTCTTTTGAAAAATACAATAAGATTCATTGATATTGTATGCATTTATATTTATCTACACTCATACTCCATACCATTTTCAGGATTCACCTTCTCATCCGTTTAGCACTGGAACCATTTTTTTTTGTTGGTGGGGGCGGGGATGTGGTGGGACTTAATTTTTTGTTTTTTGCAATTCAAACATTCTTTTGTCTAGAGATGACGATATTTTGTTTTGAAAGAAGGGTGGTTATCCAAGTGATAACCACCCAATAGAGATGATGATGTGTTGTGCAATTTAATGAATATTGCATGAGTAATGTTAAACAGCTGACGTTTGTAGGTGTAAAAGGGTCTCAAAAGACTATATGAGCCTCTATAGTGTTTTGAGTCCCTTTAATACTCTAAAAGTAGGCAATGCCTGCAGATGCCTAAAGTAAATTTAAGTCTATTACACAGCCTGATATTATAGTGTACTTCTATATCTTTGCACCTTTTAATTCAACCGACAGACTGAGTTGTTTATTTCTCCTTTGTGAATGTGGTTTTGTTGTTTGGTTTGTCAAATAAGAGAAAAAAGCATTTACGCTACAATTTCCTTTCTCTAGAACCAATTTTTCTTTTGTGAAATTCTTTTTTTTTTTGGTGCAGTCCATACCTAGCCTGCCTCCATGTTCTACCCCTTGTATTAAAGAGACCCTATGGGGCATCTTTTTCTATAGCAATGTTTTAAAAATCCGATTAGCCATTGAACCGACCAGGTGTTGGTTTGGTTTTTTAGTGGTTCAACCAATGATTTGTACTAGTTGAACCAGTGATGATGTCAGCATGTGAAAAATCTAGAAAAAAATCAGATTGTAAGATCTTTGGTTTAGTTTGTATTAGTTCAATTGGGTCCAACTGGGTTGAATTGATGTTCAATAGAAAATCAATGAAGATATGTAATGGGAAAAAATATTTTGCAACTCTAATTACACTAAAATTGACATGCTTTTAAAAAATACTAAATAAATATAAAAGGTATAATCGAAATTGAGAGTCTTGTAGAATATA
This sequence comes from Thalassia testudinum, assembly GCA_037157565.1. Taxonomy (NCBI): domain Eukaryota; kingdom Viridiplantae; phylum Streptophyta; class Magnoliopsida; order Alismatales; family Hydrocharitaceae; genus Thalassia; species Thalassia testudinum. The sequence continues at coordinate 46,532,343 of JAZHRO010000030.1, forward strand.
TATATCTTTGAATCTTTGTTTCCAAGTTCTAACCTCCCTTTTTTTTTTTTTTTTAATTTTAAGAGAACAGTCAAACCAGATGGTCGATTTAATTGAACCAGCTAATCCGATTGGTTTTGATTGGTTCATACCGATTTTGGCTTTTATTGCCTGAACTGATCGGTCTGGCCGGTAAGGCATCGATTTCTAATTGAATTGGCTAGTTCAGTGTAGTTTTTAAAACATTGTTTTATAGTATTCTCCTCGTACCATTTGCTTTCAGTCTTTGTAAGCTCCATGGAGAAGAGCGGAACTCAAAAGTACTTTATTCTTCTCATCACCATATCAGACATGGCATTGATCAGTAATGGTTTACTTAACATCACGTGTTGGAGAAAATAACGTCTTATTTCGATTAGGAACCCTAACCCCCTTGTATAGAGAGTAGGGTTAGAAAAATTATTTAAGAAACTTATTAGGATTAGAAAAGAATAGGAAGAGAATTATGACTCTCAAACTCAATTAATTGATCAAACCTAAATAAAATAAGACTCTTTACTAACTAATCATAATATTCTAACACTCCTCCCCTAAGTTGGGAGTCTGGATAACAATCATATCCAACTTGTTACAGGAGACAAACTTTAACTCTCCACCAATGAAATCATTTTTTGGTTGGAGGAGTAGGCAGGTAGCAGGAGTTGACACCAAGAAAAAATAGTAGCAATCGAACGAGAGAGAATCCCAAACAGCAGTAGTAATAGAGTGGAAGATGATCCCAACTACTAGTAGTAGTGGTGAGAGACAATCTCAAGTAGGCTACCAAATGCGTCTCCTACCCATTGGCATCGTACTTTGTCCAGAAGAAATCCTTAATAAGGCCCACAACCTACTTCTCCACATGTTTGGGAAGGTGGAAGACATAGAGGAGATAAAAGGGGTAAGGGTGCAAGAACCGAATTCAAAAGCACCAAGTGTCCACCCCTAATAAAATTTTTGAAGTCCAACCTGCCAAGCGTCTCTCCAACCTCTCCACCAAAGGTGTCCACTCCGTCAAAGACACTGACCTTGCACTTAGTGGAAGACCCAAATATGGAACTGGAAAAGTCCCTCTAGTGGTCTGGAGCATGCTGGTAGAATCTTTAGCCTCCCAATCATTCATCCCCATTGGCATAAAGGAAGTTTTAACGTAATTGATGGTGTGACCAGAGGCCTCTGTAAATAACTCCAAAAGTTATTTCAAATGGTGAGCTTCATCCATAGATCCCTCCATCATAAAGATGGTGTCATCTGCATATTGTAATAGAGGGACCAAAGATGATGTGGCATTATATGGAGAGAAGTCGAACAACAAATGCACTTAACAAATAGAGAAGGTGGATGTTGCAAGGGCGTCAACAACTAGTACAAAGAGCACAGGGCCTAAAGGGCAGCCTTGGCTCACTCCCTGCCTTGGCTGAATTCATCCACGCGTTGGATTACCATTAACCAAGATAGAGAAGGACGTGGTGGTAACACACCACTTCATCCAATCGAGGAGAGAAGCCATGGAAAACCTCTCTTAATGAGGGACACCTAGTTGAAAGACCACTGAATATAATCATAGTCTTTTGCAAAGTCAACCTTCCCAATGAACGCCTTTGTGTTACATCTCCCAAAGTCAAGGATCTCTAAAGGCATAACAAAGGTATTGAGAATTGATCTCCCCGGAACAAAGGCAAATTGTACTGGGCTAATAGCATCTGTAAGGACTTCTTGTCGGCGTCCATCCTTCTTTGGGACTAGGAATATGAAGAACTTATTAAGTCTGTTGAAGCCCTGATTCCTAGCCGCAAAGTCTGTGAAGACCACCATAACATCCTCCTTGAGCATGCTCTGGAACTCTTTGTAGAGTAAAACTGGGAAGCCATCAGGTCCCGGTGAGCCCTCTGTATTTAAACTCCAGATAGCTAAGCGGTCTTCATCCTCTATAAAGGAGCTAGTCAAAATAATCTGCTGCTAATGAGAGACGGGGGGGACATCTAGACCAGACGAACACCATCATCATTTCAACTGTGCAGAAGTGAAATTCCTGAAGTATGTGGCCAAAGTGTTGCTCACATCAGGATGGCCAGAGAACTCAGTACCATTGACCACCACCTTGTCTAGAAAGTTCCTCCTTTGATGACCACTAGCAAAGAGGTGAAAAAACGTAGTGTTGGAATGGCCCTCCTTAAGCCAAGGCTGTCTTGAATGCTGGCACCACTCAATCTCCTGTTTTTTATCATCATCATGCACAATTTCCAGCATCCGCTTGCACATCAGCTGCTCCACAGAGGTTAGTTCTCTACCATCCTCTTCCCTATCAAATCTGGTGATTTCTGCTAAGGCCTCTATCTTCCGATGATTCCTTTGTTCACTAGCTTGCTTCCCGAAGTTCCTGAATAGTGTTAACTTAGCTGCAAGCCTTATAGCAGCTGAACCTTCAGGATTGAAGCTCTGCCACTGCTCTTCAACCAGATTCCTGAAGCCTTCGTCAAGAAGCAATGCTCATTTGAATTTGAAATATGTTTGAAACCTCAATCCCTTATTTGACCACCATAAAAGAGGTATTTGATCTGCGAAAGGCCTTTCCGTTGGAGTAACATCCGACAGAGGGAACAGCTCAGCAAGTTCAATGTTGCATAAGAAGCTATCAATCTTTGACTTCATGTTTGGCCCTGCACTGCTGTACTTATATTAAGTTTCCTGATAGGTTGTTGAATTACCTTCTACTGAAACTTATCTGGTCCTTTTCAAGATTCTATTGCTTAGTTCTTTTTTTGAAAAGTCCATCATTCAGTTCTTGTGGCACTATGTATTGTTTTTTTCCCATTTGGACTTCTTTAGCTGCTCATTCCTTACCAATTAATGATGTTGAGTGATACACTCGCTTGGAATGATCTTTTAGAACCCATAGCTCAAGCAGTCACTTCTAAGCAATACAGTCGAGTGATATTGTCTCTAAACCATTTTAAGTTATCATATTCTCTGATGTCTCTGAAGAAAGTAATTGCTGAAAGTTCATTGCAGAATTAAGGAGAAAAAGCATTTCCTTCATATCCTTGAAATTGCAATTCTCATGGATGCGTGTAAATTTCAAAATCCTTCTTCCAGGGGCCTGTTTAATTCTCCCTACTTTTGAGGTCAGCTCTGTCTGCAATCTGCTATGCTGGATATCTCTCATGGTTTTGGTGGGGGTGGGGGATAGGATGGGTGGAGCATTCTTGTATCCAAGTTTAAGGGGGCTTCATCAGTAGCACTGGGTGGGTTTGGTATAAAGCACCAAGAATGATGAATACTGTGCTTCTAGCAAAGGGATTTTCTGGGAGGTGGTTGACAATATTGAATTAATAGGTTCTGATCTCTTGCTATGAAAAAGATCCTAGTTGAAGTTGAGACTGGTGGTTTTTTGGGGGAGAGAGTGGCCCCTCCTGGAGAGGTGTGGCGATGAGCCTACTGAGGGTTTCTCGTTTGTCTTTATTGGTTGGAATTTGGTTAGGACCTTAATTTTTGAGGATGATTGGTCATCTAGGTGACCCTATCAATTTTCAAGGCTTCTTGAGCTAGCTTTTTCCCTTTTGCCTTGCTAGCATTCTGCTGGTATCCTCTGAGGAGGATGAGGGCTGCATCTTTTCTCAGACTTGCCCAATTAATGGTGAGGGAGTTATTGCAGATTGTGTGCATCCTTTTTGGGGGATTTGTCTCCATGCAGGCAACTATCACTAGTGAGAGCGAATTTTGGTGTATTTTTCATTCTAAATGGTAATAACTGACAGCGTTTGAGAAAACTTATATCTTGATTGACCCTTTCTTGAAGGACTGTCATTTGTTTTGCGGTGCTAAGGCTTTGACAAAGACATGCTTTTCAGCATGCGTTCTTCTTAGAGTATGACAGTCCTAGCCGGATATCTTCTTTTGCCTGCTCTTCAAGTTGCAGTTGTTTGATCAACTTTTCTTTAGTTGTGTTCTCTCTAATGGGATTGGAAAGGCAAAGATCTTTTATATTGACTATTCTTCCATATAGTATTTTTTGGTAGAGTCTGGGATTGGCTGGTTTTACTGGACACCATCATTCTAGATCTAAGGCTGTGTTCAGGTGAGGGTTAATATTTAGCATTGGTTAAGTTTGAAATGCGGTGGATTTGGAGGTGAGATAGGATGTAGTTGATTTAATGTGGTATATAAGTTTATGTAATTTATGTAGAGACAGTTATAGTTTAGTTGTTTTAAATTTGATTTTGTGTTGTTTTTATTATCATTTTGTTAGAAATGTAGTAGTAGTTTGCTTTGATTGATGTAATGAAGTGGGTGACTGCAGACCTCTGGTAATCATTCTTTTTCAAGAAAATGATGAGGTAGTGGTTTGATGTGATCAATGATATGTTGAAGTAGGAATGAGTGATGACACCCTTTGTAGACTGCACCTACTACCCCTGTATTGTTCATCCAAACCTGCCAACCCACTCACCCTAATCCTTCCTATTAACCCAAACCCAAACCCAAACGGATCATAAAGATGTTGAGGGCCTTCTTAGTGTCTCACTTGTGACTCTATCTTCATGTAGGCTTATGTGTGTTTGGTGGGGTTGGATCTTATTTAGTTGCTGTGCAAGTTACTTTTCTTTATTTGCTGAGAGACTTTTTAGGGTTTTTTTAGATTGTTTTCTTCTATAACTATGATCCTGTGAAGCTGGATGTCTATTGTCCTCAACTGGTCATCTCTTTTCCTTTCAAAAAGGAGGCTCCTTGAAGCACTTCTTTTTTTTACATACACCGACTTGGGTTGCATATGCATGAGGGATGCTCTCCTAAGTCCAACTTTACCAATGTATCTTGATATCCAAATCTCCTTACCTCTATCGCAGTCTCTTCAGATACTTGTCTACTACAATGGCAACTCCATTTCGAATTTTATCTTTCAAGTATTATAGCTTTCGAGGGGGGGCTTTCAAGCTCTTTGGCATTTTTACCTATTAATGTAGCCTTTTGTAGGTATTAGGTATGAATGCCACTACACCTCTCAAAAAAAAGTATTAATGTTGCTGTTAAAAAAAAATGACACATTTCCCATATAATCATCATGTTTACCACCCAGAAAACCAATATCCACCACATTATCTCTCCACCGTGAAAGGAGAGATGCTGGCCTTGTTTGATCAATGTCTGGCTGCCTGTGTAATGGAAGTGGCATCTTTAGTTATATGCATCATGCATGCAAGAATTACTTTTCAAAAAAAGTAAAACATAAGAAGTTTTTGCAAGGTTTTGCTCTACACCTGAGTGGCAATCTGGTTCTGTGTTACTGTTTAATGGAAGTAACATCTTTATTCCATGCATCTTGCATATGAGAATTTTTGCAAGTTTTTGCTCCACCTGAGTGGCACTCTGGCAGCTTATACTGCATTCCACTACATTTGTGGTAGGCTGGTAGTGCAGTGCAATGCCTAGTAGATGCAATGAGATTATAACAATCTGTGAAAAGGCCCAACTTACAATCTGTAAAAGTCCCTAGTAGATGCAATGCCTAGCAGTGCACTACATTTTGAAAGATTCTGGATGAGCTTCAGAGATCATATTGATCTTGATACGGCAGGATGGCATGATCTTCAAAAATGAGTGTTGTTGGGTTGAAAATGTTGTTAAAGAGGCGAGATGTTTTTCTGACTTTTAGCTTCAAAATCTGTAAGCCCATTCCTTTTTTCATTTAATACAATTTAAGAATGATTACCACTTCCAGGTAATCTGCCTCCTTTCTCTCAAAATAAAAAAAGGTCCAACTTAGTTGCTCAACGTTATGGAGTGGTTAGACATGACCTATGAAGATGGCTCTTGGAGAAGCTTTTCTTATATAAAACATGTGTGGACCTTGTATCTTATTAATGAAGATTGTAAAAGCTTACTTGATGGGGTTTTGTGTGCTTTTTGGCTGGAGAGACGACAACATCTATTCATGGAGTATGTTTTTGATTGTACGGTGTTCTTTTCATTTTGTGGTCATCGTTCTTAGTCTGAGTGTTTTACTTCTCTTGTACATCATTTTTTTTTGGGAAAGTTGAATGTGTTCTTTGATGACTACCAAATTTGAGTGGTAATTCTTTTTGATTTCTCCTTTGTTTAAAAAAATTCGAGTTCTACAGTTCTACAGCCACTGTTTGTCTACCTGTTGCAACTCTCACTTGGGTTTGTGACAGACAATCAAGGCCTGAGATGGAGTTTGAGAACTAGATGGAGAACTTTATTATACATCTCCAATATCTCAGGACATGTGAAATATATGTTTCTTTATAGGATTTGGCCTTATCCACTATTCTCTATAGGATTTGCTATTTATGACTTAATTCTTTTTCTGTGTTTTCATTGTTGTATTAAAAAATAAAAGAGTGTAGATCTAGTTGGCTAATTGAACTGCAACTAACCTGTTTCTTGGTGACCTTGGTTTGTTTGGGATGTCTTAAGTGTTTTAAATGTGTCCCTTTCCTTGTGTTGTTGATGATCAGAGGTTGGAAGAGAAATAAAGTAAATATGAATTGGTGTTGGACATCTAAGTAATGGGTAATTTTGGAAAAAAAAAACTATATATTGTGGTAATGATCCGTTCTACTAGCTGTGGTTCTCTCAGAGGTTGGAAGGGAAAGAGGGTAAGCGTGAATTGGGGGCGAGATGGGTCGAATTTCAGAAAAAACAGATATTGTGTCAATGGTCATTTCCATTTTGTTTTGTTTGACTAATTTCTTAATTAAGAACTTGGTTGAACATTGAAAGGATCAAGATGATACCTGATTTGGAAATAGCTGTCTACAAAATTTTGTTTCTGTTTGGATGTTCACACATACAAAAGGGCAATCCTCCTTCCTCCTTTTTAGATGCAACGATTTTTACCATTTGGAACATTCTAGTTGTAATTGGGTTATGTCTTTTTTTCTTTGTTCCTGTATCACTGTGTTAACATTTCTAGTAATTAGTGACTGTTAATGAGTTCTCATATGATTTCGATATGCTTTTAAATCTTTGAATGAGATGCATAGCCAAGTTACATCTCTAGCAGGATTTTCCAGAGAGACTGCTTTTGACATACAAACCAGAGGATGCACCGCCTGTTGAGCAGCCACCAGAGGAGGAGAATGTAAAACCAGTTGAGGAACCAGAGGCAAAGCCCACACCAGAGGTTGAAAAAACTGAAGCTCCTTCTCAAAAGGCAGATGATGTGGATTTATTGGTACACTTGTTATATCCAAAGGCTCGTATTGCATTTCTGAGTTCTTCATGTCTGAGACTTACACTTCCATCTTCGTAAATATCAGGGGCTTAATGATTTCAATGCCAGTGCTTCAGCGTTAGAAGATAGCAATGCCCTTGCTCTAGCCATAGTTCCATCTAGTAAGTTTTTTGTTTCTTCCTTGTTAGTGCCTACTCATCGCAATAGTTCATGATTTCTTGGTAACCCGATATATCTGCATTTTCAGGTACTACTTCCAGCAGCACAGTGACCACACAAACCAATGGATTCGATCCTACTGGGTGGGAACTTGCACTTGTCACCACCAGCAGTAGCTTATCTACAGTAGAATCTAATTTGGTGAGTACCCTTGTGGCAAATCTATATTTATTTCTGCAGGAAGAGGCTTTATCCCATTAAAACAATGTATCCATATATGATTATTTGGTGCAATTTGATCATTTTGGGAGACTGGTTTTTGAAATGGTTGTCAGGCTGGTGGATTTGACAAGCTCACATTAGACAGCCTATACGATGAAGTGGCATACAGGCAGCAAAACCCCTCGTATGGGGCTACCTCTCAAAACCCTTTCATGGCAAATGACCTGTTTGCGATGTCAAATCAGATACCTGCTCCCCCGTCTGTCCAGATGGCTGCGATGGCCCAGCAGCAACAGCCCTTCCAGTCGTCGCCAATGATGATGCAACCAAATCCATTTGGTCAACCATTCCAACCTCAGCCGCAAGTGATGCCCCCATCCTCAAACCCATTTGGTGATGCCGCATTTGGACCATTTCCAGCACAGCCCACGCAGCAGACGAATCCATTTGGGAGCACTGGCTTATTGTAGAGTCGTCCAGTTTAAGGGTAGAATGCACCTTGTATTTTGTATAATATTTGATCTCGTATAGCAACGCATTTTTCAAAAAGATATATTGCAGAGGTATTAGATGGCATGGAGCTTTTGGATTGTAAAGTGACAAAAGATTTATTGTCAGTAGCAGTTTGGATTTCGAGTTCCTAAAGCCATGTGGTGGATTCTATACAAAAAACTTCAATTGGTGATTTTCTTTTTCCCATGCTTTGCATCTTTCCACAAGATTTAAAGTGATGGGTTGAGAAATTTCCTTGTGGGTTCCATCAAATTTGGAATGTGAAATGCACTTCGTCCTTAGTTTCATGATGAGTGGAGAAATGATTGGTTTTTTTCCTTTCCTCCTTTCTTTTCTTCCTCAAACGATGTCCTGGAATTTAATTTGACATTGGAAAAATTTCTGGAACTTATAAGATCATTTATGTCCTCAAGCAAGTGATTACTTGCGCGGTCATCATCAACCTTTTGGTTACAAGTACCATTTTGGCCAAACCCAAGTTAATTCTATTGGCAAACGGAGATGGTGTTCTTTCTGACGGCTTGCTCTTGCTTTTACCATATGAACCACGTTTGTCATCTCTGTAATGAACTCCATAGATGATCATGGTTAGGGGTTACCCTTTCCATGCGCCTCCCTATTTGGTGTGTGTTAGGTTAAGTGTTCATATGTCAAGTATCGTTGGGTTAATTTAAGGGTTATGAATGTGATGTTAAGAAATATAAAATTAATGTTAATCTGTAATTATATTTACTTGTATAGTAGTGTTAATATCAACTTGTGTTTGTTTTAATTGATGTTAAAGTATAGTGTTAACTCTTGTAATATTTACTTGGTAGTGATGTTAGGTATATAAAGTATGAAGGGTGTTATACACGAGTGGTATAGGATTTTAACTTGAGTTTAGCTAATGTTAGAAAAATTTGTATTTAATTAGTTAAATTTGGGTTAGCAAATGAGAAGTTTGGTAGTCAAGTAAATTGAGGTTAATTCCCTTTTTGATGAGTTAATCCCTCAAGTAATCTAAGCCGTAAGATTTGGCCCATTGAATTGAATTAAAGCACATGTTCCATCTCTTGTACGGTGCACTATCGACTCCTTTGAGTTTTAGTCTTGCAAGTTTACCTCCCAAGTAGATTCTTTCACGCATTTGTTAGGCTTGAATAGAGTTGTAAATTGGACCACTCTGTTGCTACAATATACCATCCCGTTAGGAGGGGTAGCCTCTCTAATGTGGAGATTGACTTCATTTATCCCTTCAAATTATTCCTCAAAATTCCAAACACCTCTAATCTTGAGATTTCTGTATCCACACATTCCAAATACTACAACATGTCAAGTCATGGGGATAATCCCTCCCATAATTCTACCAAAGGAGGTGTGATAAGTTCAATCCATTATCTCTCTACGTCAGATCAAGATAAACCTAAGTGGGTGAGATAAGCTTATCCCCCATCCACCTAAATAGAGGATAGGTAAATCCCATGTTTACCAAACGATACCCTAATCTCTTTAGTTATACTCTTACTTAGCTGACGTTAACCTTCCCCTTCTGATCTACTTCTGCCAGATTGGATACTACTCACTTCTAAAGCCTCAAGTAACAGGTTCCATACTGCCTTGACCTAAACTAAAATTTGAGCTAACGGCTTTGACTTTTATTTAAGTACAAGGATAGTCAAAACCTTTCGTTACTGGCAATTTAAAACGTTAACCTTCTAAAATTAATTCATCCAAACCATGTATCTTAGGAATTAGTAGTTGGACAAGATGGTTTCTAAGTTGACTATTCCAAAGGGATGACAAGACCATGTGGACAAGCGAGTGCCACCAGGCTACATGAAAACCATAAATGCTTGGCGACGTAAGATTGTCGGAACATGACCAAAACCTAGTCAACGTTACAACATTCTAGAAGCTAATCAATAGGTTGAAATTAAATTCAACTACCCCGTGCATCTCATCTTTACCCTTTAACTTGTGCGGTGAAAGCCAGCACTGTTCAGACCGATTGACTCACTCAGGATTTTAGGGCAGGGAAGGACACGATGATTAAGTCATTGAATTTTTATAGCTCCATTGTCAAAGAAGTTTCTTTTAAAAGAAAAACATCTTTTAATAAAATAAAATTCTCATGGCATCTTAATAGTAATTGCATGATAAAAAAAATGTTGACGTTGGAGATTTGAAATCTACAATTTTTATAAATAAATAATAAAATGAAGAGTTATTTTTTAAATATACCAAACTACTTGTTTCACACATCATTATATTTAAATAATTTAAATATTTTTGGTAGCAATAGAAATGCCTGTTTATTCTTTATTGAAGCATAAAAGAAGCTTTTGTCTATGAATACAAACAAATGCATGACGTCGAAAATCATGTGGGTTTTGAAATACAAAAAATAAAGTAAAATTTGATGTAAAGAGTTGTGAACATGTTTCCTATTTAATGATTTTCTTTTTATGTAAAAAAAATAATCATATGTGGTAGAATCTACCACTGTTGAACAAACAATAAATCCTTTTTGTATGGGAACGAATACTTAAATTACCTTCAGAATTACTTTACACTTATGCAAAACTATCATGATACCTTCAAAATAATTTTACATCAAAATTAAATTTCAAATAATTCTTTACATATGAAAAATGATTTTTCATCTTATAATTTAGGATTTTGTCATGTCATTTATCATGTACATTTATTGATATTTCCTATAGACTTTACAACAGTAGAAACTAACCATGTCATTTCAAGTACAACAACATAGTTATCGTAGATGTATTCATTCTAATTCTTTTAATAATATTTAAATTCACTTTTCATTAGTTTATACTAATACAAAAGATGCTTTGAATGTTTCTTTTAATATTATTTAGTTCAATCATTTTCTTTCTTATGATATATGTGCGATGGGGTGTGATTATTATATTATTCCATATTTATATGTTGAATGAATCAAGGTGAATTATAAATTGACTTGAATTTTTACTAGGATGGGAGATTATATCAAAATATTAGGAAGCTGTTAAAGATAAAATATTTAAAGAAAATATTGCACCAGAAAATTATATGCGAAGTAGAAGAATTAGATGTGCTTAGCTATACTGATATGTTTCTTTCAAAATTATTCAATTTAATCAATTTCTTCTTTTCTTATATATATATATATATATATATATATATATATATGTAATGTGGCACACTGTGAGCTTATCATATTACTTTTTATTTATATGCTGGATGATTAGATTTTAAAGTAAATTGTAAATCGACATAGGTCTATATTAAAATGGGAGTTCATATTATAACATTGGAAAATTATCAAAAAGATGATATAATACTTAAAAGAAAATATTGTACCACAAAACTTATATGCCAAGCACAAGAACTGTATGTGCTTACTGTCACAATGGTGTACGGAGAATTAAAATAGGCATGAGAGATCATGAAGATTCGATGTTGGCAATCAATCGAAATTATGAATAGAGCTGACTCTAACCAAATTTTGAGATTTTCAAAAGATGTATATATTCATGTCTATTTTGTACTTATTTATATATCCTTTATAATGACGTAAATATCTTTAAAAGTTCCACTTTATTAAGTTACATATTTTAAAGAAAACATTAGAGTAAAAATCAACGATGTTTTTAAAAAACCTCTTAACTTTACTCTTTCGTTTGTTATTTAGTCTAATAGGTTTGTCAAAAGAAATTAAATCTACCTAACCCAGTCTGACTAATGTATCCGAATTCGATTCGAATTTACTTACATTAAATAAATTTAAATTTATTTAATCTATTTATTAAACTTGTCAGATTTGACTTTATCTTACAAATCCGTTCAATTCAATAAATTCAATTAAAGAGAGAAATTTTTATATTTAACTCATTTAACTTACGTTTATCTATTTAATCATTTTAATTTATTATTAAATAGGTTAAACAAGTTAGATTTGAGGAATATAAATAGGTTAGGTTTGGATTTGACAAGTATAAATAGATTCGATTCATATTAAAGTATACAGATCCAACTCATTTAATAAATAAATTTAGATTTAACTCTACCCATTTAACAACCCTGCCCTCCCTTCATGCTCTCAACTCTCATATGTTGTGGCGTTTATAATGAGGGTTTGGCTCCAACATCCTCCTGGAGGAGTTTCCACTCTGGCAAGGGATTAGCTCCAATGACCTTAGGGGGTTGTTGCTGGTTATGGGGAACGATAAGGAGGGGAGGAGAAGAGGAAGTGGAGGGTTTATTGGTTAAAGAGAAAGGAAATAAAGAGACCTTTGTGTAAAAAGTTATATATTATTTAACTCCAATAGTTTATCAAAGTATCTGAATAAGTTAATGGACATTTCTAAGGATATATACGTAAATATGACATAAGTGAAAGTATATACGTACATAGGTTGTTTCCAATGTTTACATGGAAGCGTGTCAAAGTCCCATTCAGATTTTAAACTTGGATCAAAGGTTAATAATTAACTAGACTCACATTTGTGGTAAAATTCTTGAAAGTTGATATTTGTAGAGCAAAACTAAAGTTGAGCCACTATCCCATTAAACATGTGGTCCATGTCTTTGACTCGACCAAGTCAACAATATTAATTGGTATGCTTCCTACCAATATATATATATATATATATATATGAGCCGTAGTTATGGCAATTATTTGAACTAAATTAACTCTTAGATTAAGCCTTAGTTTGGTAGGGAGATAATTCATCAAAATTGAGGTTAATTTTTTCTTGTGGGAATGATATTTTGACTTGAATCAAGAAGATTTAATTTAGTATAAATTATTTTGAGATTGACGTGGGATAAATTATTTTATGGATTATTTCATATGTTTTTATGTTAACTTAGAAATTTTTCAAATAATCACCAGTTAATTTACGAAGATAATATTTATGACCTTCAAATAAAAATAAAAGATAATCTAATTATAAAAAAATTATCCCGTAAAATCTATTCTTCTATCTAAACTAACCCTAAGCAATCCATTCGAGCTTTGCCCGTTGACTGATTCAAGGAGTGGGACTGTTTGATGAGCCCACAAACGTTTGACTAGATATTTGCCATATGAATAAGTCTTTGCTATTGTCTTTTTGGTTGGCTAATTAGAAAAAAAATAATTTCCTTCAATTATTAACCTCAACGTCGCGACAATCTAAATGTGAGTTTCTCGACGAGGTTATAAATTCCAGCTTGTTGGTGAATTGGCTTTGAAGGAAACTTTGTCACATGATTTGTACTTCAAGGATGGAGGAGAGGACGTATACTAACTTTCTCTAATTTTAAGCTCTTAATTTGATCATCAAAGATATCTTACTATCCAGAAAAGAGAGAATATATTGAGTTTATTGGTAGCGTATTCGCCTTGATTGTGCACAGGGATACAATGAGGTGCAACCGAGGTTTAAAAAGTTGAATCGAATTGGTTGATCCAACTGGTTGACTTGGGAATCAATCGTAGATCGATAATGGAGAGTCTTAAATCGATGGAATCGACCAAAACTTGATCCAACTGATGTGATCGGTGAATCAAGACTGATCGATCCACTTGTCCAAACCAAAATAAAAAAAAGACCAATGTCGAATTTGAAGTTGAAGAAGTCCAACCGACTCCCAACTCCCACCCCTCACCATCGTCAACGACCTTCCTCTTCTCGAATTCCAACTTCCCACCGTAGCATCTCCTTTAGACCTTCATTGACTCTCAACGTAGCCACCGTCGAGGCATCGACTCCCACCGCCACGCAGCCACTGCAGCACCTCCTTGCCCTCACCATTCGCCGCGATCCTTACCGCCGTGCTGCCATTGTCGACTCCCATTGCTTCGCAGCCATCATGACGACTCCTTGCCCTCGCCATTCTCCACGACTCCCATCGTCCTGCTACCACTGTCGACTCCCACTGCCGCGCAGCCACTGTAGCGACTTCCACCACCATCCACAGTGCTGTCTTCAACTCCCACTACCATCCGCCATCCGTGATTTGTGACTCCCTTATTACAACTTAATTTTTCTTTTTTTATATACTTCCCTTTGTGCCTTTTAATTTAAGTCTTTAATATTTTTATTTTATTTTATAGTGTTATTAAATATTTCATATTCAAAGTAATATTTTATGATAATTATATTTAATTTTTTATATATTAAATTTTGATTTAACTTAATTATATCAATACAAATCAAACATAATTATGACCAACCAGATTTCTCCCTGATCTAATTTTAACATTGATGTCATCATGGATTGAATCACTTAAAATTAAAATCAAAACTTGATTGATTTGATAACCATATTTGAACCCTTGGGAGCAACACCTCCGACGAGAGGTAAGAAAATGAGGGAGGATCAAGGCTGTAACTAATCTCACATGAAGTAAGAATATCCCCATTTTGGTATGTACGGTAATTCTTAAGATTATCATCCTGCTCCAAAAAATAAATTGGGTTATCCCGCTCATACAGTCTTTGTCAAACACTTGCACTACAAGATGGAAAAGTAGGATTCTAAAGAAGTTGCCCAAACATAAATGAATGATCCTATTTCCTATACTTCAAATCCCACATATAACTCCTTGGTAAAAAATAACCTTCATCTCCAACCCTAAATATAGCTCCTCTCCCTTACGGTATGAAATATTTTAAGTGTTTTTCCAATGGTGAATCCCTTCAAAACAAGGCTGTACTTCCAGCCAACTAAGCCTTTTTTTTATCAGAAACAGATAAACTTTAGCTATCATCCAAATTCTATTTTCATGAGTAGGTTAGTTTAACAAACATGGGATATGCATCAGAGGGGGAAATTAATACTTGAATACTTGAAAATATGCATGGTAACATATTTAGTAATCTATTAATCCTCATAATTAAAATATATCGATTGAAAATAAAAATAAATTAATTAAAAATTAAAATATATTAATTAAAAATAAAAATGAATCGATTAAAAATTAAAATATATAAGTAAAAAATAATTTTTAATTTAAAATAATAATTTTTACAAATTAAAAATTAAAATACATATATTGTAAATCAAGATACACAAATTAAAAATAAAAAGATATCGATAAAAAATAATTTTTCACGTAAAATATGATATTTCACATATAAAAAGGAATATTTTACCTATAAAAATTAATTTTTAAAAAATAACTTTTTCCAATAAAAAAATAAAATACATGATTAAAACCACCTGCTTCCAATTTCACACGTTACAAAATTAATTACGGTATCTATTTCTTACTTTTTCAAAAAATTAAACATCGAACAAAAGCCATCAGACGGCCTCCGCTGCAGAACATGCTTCCAACTTCCAGAAAAAGACTAGTTTTTTCTCCGGTAGCTCACTCTCTCTCCCTCACATAAATTCCTACCCGCGAAAATAAACAAATTAAGGAAATACAAGTTAAATAGCATTTTCCTAAGATAATTATATCAGACGTTCAACTTAAAGGATTTCCTTCTTTTTTTTTGCCTTTCAATTTTCACATCTTATTTGTGATTCTCTTTACTTTTCTACTCTTCGATTAATACATAGTGCCTATTATATATATTTCTTGCTTTATTCCAATACTAATAAAATTAATCAAATTTCCAAAGCTCTACCTCTTTTTACGTGAAAAGGTCCATGAACGAACCAAAATGAGAGTCTTTAAGAACCAGAGCTGCATTTGTTTAGATTGGCCGTGCTTGTTGAATTGTTGCTATCTATAATAAGAGAATTTGAAAGTAGTTCTATGAATGGGTCCTATAATGGTGATCCTAACCCTTATGCCATCAATGTCATCTATGAATTTTAGGGTTATTTTACTTTGTAGGTCAACTCTCCAAAAGAGGGGTTTACCCTAATTTATTTGAGGAATTGACTTGTATGATGAAATTCTGAGTTGAGAGTTCTTCACATCGATTTTCGCAACACTAGTTCTGAGAGGTGTTAACAAAACAATTGTTAACTTCGTAACTTCGTTACACCTAAACTCTACTTTTCAAAAGTGGATGTTAACACCAGTTTGGATAAACATCATAAAAGTTAATATTGCAGCTTAACATCAATTCAAGTAAATAAAAAATTATATTAATATCATCCTACAAATATGGGGTTAATAGGGTAGCACAGCTGATACGCCTGTTCCCCATAAGACGTTTTTTGTACGAGGTGTGTGGGTTCGAAACTCGTGACTTACCTAGATGCGCATAACACTATTATGGGTGGACGTGTCATTGGTGTGTGTCCAGCCATCCTGACTCGATGTCGGAGAGTGATCATAGCTCTGATCATGGAGGACCTCCGTGACAAATGAGAAATTTGAGACCCCTTTCATTTTAAAAAAAAATATCACCCTACAAATAGACAAAAAAAAAAAAAGATAAATGTTAATTTTATAAATTTTAATATTAATTTCTAAAATTGCCAAGTAAATTAACCTTTGAGATCATTATTCCAGTCACTAAATTTATGATTCCGGTGCCATCACCCATCGTTTTCCCAACTTTTCACAAATAGTTAAGAAAACCACATCATGGACAGAAGGGGGATGCATGAGGATCCAACGGTATAACATCGTGCATTGTATTAATTACATCTCAACCCTAAAGCAAGAAGTAAATTAGTAACCTAGCTAGCTGACACATGAGATCAAGGGAGATATTTTAGAGATCTCTGTGTAAATTACTCTTAAACTTGCATGCCTTAAAATACAGCTCTTCCCATGGAACCTGCTCTATCTATACAACAATTTGTTACATGCATATAAGAAATAAATGAATAAAAATATATATATTTTCAATGTATTTGTATGGATTAAAAATATTAAATTAAATATGATTAGGCAAGATCTATAATAAAATAAAGAACAAAAAACATGCAATAGCACAAATAAACAAAATAAGAAGAGATTAGATTTTATTCCAATCAAAGTATCCATTAAGGATTACCCTTAGAGAAGGTATCATCCCCTACAATACCGGTACATCGGGATCTGACGAACTCCTCTTAGGATATGACAATCCACCTCCAAGATTTAGCGCACTCCAATCTTGGACGTCTTCGAAAACCACCTCAAGAAAACGAAGCCGAGGTAATTTTGGTTCGTAACCAAATTCTCGATTGATTTACCAACCAAATGGTTTGATCAAACAAAAGCTTTTCGTGGACCTTTCAATCTTCTTGTGTAAGATCGACAAAAGTGATTGGAGATTTTTTTACCAATCTTACGTCGAACGAACGCACCAAAAAAGAGAGGTAAGAACGAGAGGGAGAGGGAGAGGGAGAGAGAGTAGAGAGAGTTTTCAGCTCTTGTTGTGTGTCAAATGAGAGTACCTTCGTGACCCTTATATAGAGCCCACGACCAGACATTTAAGGAAATTTTCGTTTTATGGAAACACAACAATTGATTGACAAATTAAATTCATTGATCGATCAAAACCATTTATTCGACCAATTACGCCCATTGATCGCCAAAACCATTTGGTCGATCAAGTTTTACTGATTGATCGACCAAACCAATTGATTGACCAAGGTAAATACATTGATCGACCAAAGCAATTGGTCGAACAATTTTACAATCTGGTCGATCAATTCAGGTCAAAATCGTGAGATTAAAATCCATAGCAAAAGAGATCCAAGTTCCAAATTGATTCTTACTCGAGCCCGAGCCTGAGCCGGAGTCGGGACATGGCAGGGCACGTGTGCATGCATGTGGTTCGCAGCCCCACCTCTCACTCTTTGCTACATAAGCCATGGGAGGCAGAAGTCTTTTATTCCCACCAAGAGGTTTGTCTACTTCCAATATGGGACTAAACACCTTTCCCAAATCTCACAGATTTCAACATGAATTCCCACGTCACTATATGACAATTGCATCCCGATTGATGCAATTAGGCTCTCAAATCCAACAATCCCCCACAAATTTATTGTTGAAATCCAACAATAAATTCCTCGGCTACCATACTCTGTTTTCAGTAAAGGTATCTTCCGATTTGAACCCTTACCTGAGTCATTCACCTTCACCACCACAGGAACAGAGTGAAACTAGTCTTGAACTCTAGACCTTTGATGTGGGGTGTATAGTGGTGACAGCAGAATGAAGTTCTTGGTGATAATCTATAAGAAGTCCCTTTAGTCATTCAACCTCAATTCTAGTGGTGTTCAAAGCACATAGCTCAACCTCAAAGGTAGATCGGGCTAAAATGATCTGTTTTGCAGACCGCCAGCAGACTGCACCGCCTCCAAGGGCAAAGACATATTCTGTAACACCATTACTCTCGGATTCCTCCATTTGACCGATCCAACTTGCATCACTATATCCTTCCAAAAATGAAGGGTATTTCCTATAATGCAAATTAAGGGAAACATTTCCTTTTAAGTACCTAAGTACTTGGTCCAAAGCATCTCAATGAGTATGGTCAGGACAGCTTATGTATCTGCTCAACTTAGACATATTAAAAGAAATATCCGATCTAGTACAGTTAGCTAGGTACATCAAGCTTCTTATAATCTGTGAATATCTTAGCTGTGAAACAGGCGTTCCACTTTTGTCCTTATAGAGAATTTTTGATGAATCAAAAGGAATGCTTATAGCCTTAATATCTTCTTAGCCAAATTTCTCAAGAACCTTCCCAATATAATGAGATTGAGAAATAGTTATTCCCTCTGCTGACCGAATCAGTTTGAGGCCTAAGATCACATTTGCAACACCCATATTTTTCATCTCAAACTTACTACTCAAGAACAACTTAATTTCATTCACAATTCTAATGTCTGATCCAAACAGTAATATATCACCTACATATAGGCATAGGATAATATACATATCACCCTTAATCATATAGTAGACACGCCTGTCAGATTTATGACCTACAATGCCAAAAGACTGTATAGTCTTATCAAACTTTTCATGCCATTGCTTCGGTCCTTGTTTCAAACCATAAAGAGATTTGACAAGCTTGTAGACCTTTTTCTCATTCCAAGGGGCTACAAATCTCTCAGGCTGGTCCATAAAGATCTCTACCTCAAGATCACCAAGAAGAAAGACAGTCTTCACATTCATTTGGTGGATAGTGAGATCATAATAGAAGCCAATGTAATAAGCATCTGGATAGTAATTATCCTAGTTACTAGAGAATATGTATCGAAATAATTGATTCCTTCCATTTGCTTGAATCCCTTAGCAACAGGTCTAGTTTTGTATTTTTCAATGGATCCGTCAAGCCTGAGTTTTCTCTTAAACACCCACTTGCACCCAATAGTAAAACACCCTGGTGGTAAATCAACCAACTCCCAAGTGCCATTGAGATGATTGAGTACATCTCATTCTTAATGGCATCTTTCCAGTGCTTAGCTTCCGAAGAAGCCATAGCATCATGATAAGTGAGGGGATCGCCCTCGATGTGGTAAGTAATAAAATCACTTTCCAAATCTTGGCAATCCTTGGTTTTTTACTTCTCCTAGGTTCAAACTCTTCTACTTGATTAGGTTCAGAACGGGAAGAGTTAGCCTCCACATTAGACATCCTTTTCACTTGACCAGGAATAGAACCATATGTGGCGGATAGATCATCTGTAGTCGTATTTTGAGGTAATCTAGTTTTCATAGGGAAGACATCCTAAAAAAATGTAGCATCGTGAAGCTCAATAATAGTGTTGACATCTATGCCTGAAATCTCAGATTTTATAACAAAAAATCTATAGGCATAGCTATTATCAACATAACCCAGAAAGACCGCGTCAGCTGTCTTAGGTCCAAGCTTCTTCCTCTTGTGTTCTGGGACAACTACCTTTGTAAGGAAGCCCCACACTTTGAGATATTTCAAACTTGGTTTCTCCAAATCTCAAATGAACTACTTTCCTTATGCTTGAGGGGAACTCTATTCAGAATATGGCATGTCGTATTCAAAACTTCCCCCCACATGAAAATAGGTAATCCTAAGCTTTGCAAGAGAGCGTTGACCATGTCAGTTATGGTCCTATTCTTTTGCTCTGCTATCCCATTAGACTAAGGGAAATATGGGGCTGTCACTTCATGAACTATACCAAAAGCTTGACATTGTTCATCAAATAAGTTGGACGTATATTTCCCTCCTCTATTCAATCTCAATCTTTTAATAGTTTTCTCAGTTTGTGTTTCTACTTCTTTCTTAAAGATAAGGAATTTACTTAATGCCTCATTTTTAGACTTAAGCAAATACACATAGCAGTATCTGCTACTGTCACCTATAAAGGTGATAAAATACTTTTTATTGTCCTTAGTCAACACACTATTAAATTCGCAGATATCCGTGTGCACCAAATTTAGAACCTCAGTATCTCTAGTAATAGAGTGAAAAGATTTCCTAGTTTGTTTAGCTTGCACACATATCTCTCATTTGTTAGTTTTATCTATGGTGTGTTTAGGAATCATATTTAATTTTATCATTCTATTTAAAGAATTGAAATTTACATGACCCAATCTACCATGCCATATATCACAAGATTCAATATTACTGCAAACAGATTGAATCGAATGAAGACTAACATTATTTAAAGCATTTCTAGATGATACATTCACAACACATCTCACTCTAAATAATAGATCAAAATCTGCCAAATATCCATTTCCATAAAATATCCCATGTTTCAACATAACAACTTTATTACATTTAAAGTTTCACTCAAAACCCTCTCTAACAAATAAGGAACCATAAATAACGTTCTTCTTTACAGCAGAAATGTGCAACACCCTGTGTAGTGTCTAGACTCGCTCCAAGGAAAACCTCAAGTGAACGTATCCGAATCCCAATACCTTGGCTGTAGAATCGTTCCCCATCTTCACAGTCCCGCCACTGCAGGCCTGATAGGAAAAAAAGAAATATCTATCAATA
This sequence comes from Thalassia testudinum, assembly GCA_037157565.1. Taxonomy (NCBI): domain Eukaryota; kingdom Viridiplantae; phylum Streptophyta; class Magnoliopsida; order Alismatales; family Hydrocharitaceae; genus Thalassia; species Thalassia testudinum. The sequence continues at coordinate 46,553,315 of JAZHRO010000030.1, forward strand.
CAAATATGTACATTGGCTCTAGTATCCACGAGCAATTCAGTAGGATCGTGAATAACATAGAGTTTGAGTTTTATTAAGACATGCCCATTGCTAGCCCCGACCTCCTCGGTGATCATATTCACCTGAAGATTCCCATCTGTGGTCTTTTGCTGAGCTTTATTTGAAGGATAATCCTTCTTACAATGCCCAACTTGCCCATAGTGCCAGCATGGTTTGTTATTGGATTTCTTCTGGATCTTGGGTTTTTCCTTCGTTTTGTTTTTATTGTTGTTATTTTTATTCTCCTTGCCCCTAGATGTCATGACGCTCACCTTAGACTCCACAGGCATTACAGGTTTCTGTTTTCTATACTCTTCCTCAATAGCAATGGCTATCATCAAGTCATCTAGAGAAATCTTTCCCTTCTATGCTTGAGAGTCATTCTGAAGTCTTCCTAAGATTTAGGAAATTTATCAATAATAGACATGACTTGAAACTTCTCAGGAAGCTTCATTTCAGCCTCTGCTAAACTATGGAGCAACAACAGAAATTCGTGTGCCTACTCTGATACCGATTTACCCTCAACCATTTGGAATTTAAGGAATTTTACAACAGAGTATTTTTCAATACCAAGGTTCTCGGTATTATACTTCTTGTCCAACTTGATGGGAACACCATCATAAGGCATAACTAGCTCATTTTGACCTAGAAAAGAGAACAAAAGCTCCTACATAACCTAGAGAAGAGCCTAATTCAAGGAATAACTATTCTGAGAAGAAAATAAGAAACAAAGGGTAAAATTGTAATTTTACCATTGCATTACATCAAAGGGATTTCTTAGGGGCTAAACATAGATCAGTCGGCCTCAACATAATAAAAAATGGGTTGGTTCAATCAGAAAAGGGTTAATATGCAATCTAGGAATTAAATGACTTCTTGCAACATTAAAACAGACTCACTTAATTCAACAAGGTTATGGTCATGATAAAATTCACATAAATCCTCTAAAATTCATGAAAAAATATCCTCTAGGGTTTAGAACCTTCAATTTATCCTTTGGAACCTATTTTGACCTAAATAGGGGTCCTAGCTAATTATTTGCCCTAAATTGAATTTTTATGTAAAACGTCCAGTCAAACGTGATCAAACTTAAAATCCAACTTCACCATTGGATTCCTTAGGTCCAAATTAGGTTTATACCAAAATTTGGACCTAAGGGGAGGTCACTTTAATATACTTTGCAAAATAGTCAAACCCAATTACTTTTTGACCCCTAACTTTTGAAAACCTTGCAGAGATCCCCCTATCTTCCTCGCCACTCTTTGCAATTAGGTCCCTCCATCATTACAATGGAGGAGTCCTACTCTGGCGAGGATTCCAGAGGAGATTTCTCTCTGATTCCTCAGAGACTCCCTCTAAAATTTGAAAGGGAGATTCTATGAGGAATTCTCGATCTGATGGGTGCAATTCCAAGCCTTAATTGTCACCCAATCTCTTGTGCGAACTTACGAGAGATTTGGGTATCTCTCACATTCCATCTTCGGCAAGGACACCCGTGCTTGGAAGCTTGCCTTCCAAGCACAAAGCCCTCTGCCTTGGACTATAAAAGGCACCCCAAGTTCTCTTGTCCATCCTCAGCTTGGTTTGGCTAGAGAACAACCCTCAACTTCGTCTCTTCTCCTCTGGCCAAGCATCCAGCGAGCTCCGGCAACTCCTCCCTCTTCTCGTCGCTCTGCCACAATACCGGTGGCAGGGACATCTCCGCCTCCTTCGTCCACGTCGTGCCATACCTGCGCACGTGCCAACTACCCCCTAGTTGTCGTCGTCACCCTTCTACTGGACCTTCATCTCCGGTGGCGGTAGGTACGAGTCGTCTGCCATCCTCTCTCCTTTCGTCTGTTAATTAGGTTAAATCTCTTCCCCTCTCTCCTCTCTTCATTTCCCCCTTCTTTATTTCTCTTTTCAACCCCTCGACACCGCAGACCACCACCGTCTTCCTCATCTCCGGCAGACCACCGGCGAGGTGTCTCCATCACCTCCACACCTCCATCCACCTTGCCATACCCCTCAGAACCTTTGCCATCATCCACTGATCATCACTCGCCCCTTCACTAACCGCCACACGCACCCTACACTCTCCTCGAACAAACACACTTTCACAACCATAGTTCGACCTAGGCACGCATGCCTAGGCTGTTATGCGCCACGCCACCCAATACATCACCTTCGCTGTGACATGGCGAAGCTACCTACTTGCTTTGACAGGGTCGCGAGGCTGTATTTGTGAGTTGCAGGTTCGACCCCCTGCCGCCATTGGAGCACAAGCAAAGCTTGCTCGCAAGTTTGCTCCAGGTCGTGTCGCTCCAGGAAGTTGAGTCCTAGGTGTGCGGAAACACTCCACGATCCTTTCGCACCCAGTAATCGAAGCCCACATTGTCCGCAGCTGCAGCAATTAGGCAGAGCATCTCCTGCAGGTGCGCGCAGAAGCGGGTGGGACTTTTAGTCCCACCTCGGAAAGCTTAGGGTGCAGTGATTGCTTTGAATTATTTTTGTGTTTTCTCTTGGTTGCCTTAGAACACGGGGTGAGGTCCCCTCGCCAGCTCACCCGCCTCGTCTGCGACCCATGCTTCGCGGACCTGGCTTGCTTGACTCGCTTACCATGCACTCCTCGTGCACCACCCACGCCGGTGCGCATGGACAAGAGTGCGCTTGACCTGACCCAAATACCCTATTGGCTCTGGGAGAGTGAACCTAAGAGAGAAAAGAGAGAGCATATGCGGGGGAGGGTAGTGTTAGGTTTTGCACTTGTGTGCAGGGAAAGAAGGAAGGAAGAGGTAGCTGAAGCTGAAGAAGCTAAGGGTAGGAGGAGGAGCCGCAAAGGAAACTGAGGATCTGAAGGCAAAAGAAGAAGAGGGAAGATGAGGAAGAAGAAGGAAGGAGAAGGCGCGGCTGAAGAAGAAAGAGAAAGAAGGAAATAAGAAGCCAAGGAAGAAAGGCAGAGAAGGCAGAAGCTAAGGAAGGAGAAGGCACTGTAGCAGAGAAGGAAAAGGCACGACTGAAGAAGGAGATCAGAAGACAAGGAAGCTTAAGGGCAGAGAAAGCTAAGGCAGAAATCAAGGAAGAACAAGGAAGGAGAAATCAAGAAAGAAGAGAAACCTAAGAAGAAGATAGAAGGCACGTATGAGGAAAAGGCAAAAGCAAAGCCAAGGAAAAGAAGAAAGAAAGAAAGAAAGGCAGAGAAGAAGAGAAGCCAAGAGAAAGACAAATCAAACACTTTTATCCAATCTTCTCAATTTCTCTTTTATTGCTACATTTTAGTATTCATAAACTCCTTTATATTTTGAATTAGATTTTGAGTAATTTAAGTGTTAAAATTGCATCTATTATTGAGATTAGTATGAATTCCATTTGCTTCCTGTGTTCGACCTTGGACTTAACATTCGAGTAATAAAAATTTAGTTGTTTTGAACGCATTTTCGACTGTACTACAACGCGACCCTTTTAAAACCCGATCAAGCGTGTATAACACAACTCTTCTCGTAGCCCCTTTGCAGTGGACGTGAATATGCTGTATACATCAAACAGCACATTGGGCGGAGCCAATAAAATACAACCATGACAAATGCGGTTGCGCTCATTCCACTCATTCACTGCCTTTTGGCCTTCGGGAGTGGGTTTTTCCTTATCCAAAATCGGTCAATCGATTTCCAACGCCGAGATCAAACCAATGGTGGTCAGCCAAATTCTCATGCATTGTTGCTAACGTTTGAAATTTTGCCCACCAAATTTCTCGGGCATACGAGATAAGTCTATACGTGATTTAAAAGTCATTTCTGATATCCCAAATATTTTAGATCTAAGCGATACCTTCTTTAAGATTGTTGAAGCAAATGCATATAGGAAATAAATAAATAAAAGCATATGCATTTTCAATATTTTCGCGTAGATAAAAAATATTAAATCAAGCAAAGTAAACATGATTAGGCAAGATCCAGAATAAAATAAAGAACAAAGAACATGCAATAACATAAATAAACAAAACGAGATGGGGTTAGATTTTACTCTGATCGAAGCGCCTATTAAGGACTACCTTTAGAGAAGGTATCGCCCCCCATAATACTGGTACGTCAGAGTCTGACGAATTCCTCTCAGAATACGATGATCCACCTCCAAGATTTAGCGTACTCCGATTTTGGACGTCCTCGAAAACCACCTCAGGAGAACGAAGCCGTGGCAATTTGGTTCTCAACCAAATTCCCGATTGATCTACCAACCAAATGGTTTGATCAACCAAAAACTTCTTGTGGACCTCTCAATCTTCTTGTGTAAGATCGACAAAAGTGATTGGAGATTTTTCTACCAATCTTACGTCGAACGAACACACCAAGAAAGTGAGTCAAGAACCAGAGGGAGAGGGAGAGTAGAGAGAGTTTTCTACTCTTGTTGTGTGTCAAATGAGAGACCCCTCGTGGCCCTTATATAGAGCCCATGTCCAGACGTTTAAGGAAATTCCCATTTTATGGAAACACGGCAATTGATCGACCAATTAAGTTCATCGATCAATCAAAACCATTTGGTTGACCAATTAAGCCAATTGATCGACCAAACCAATTGATCGACCAAGGTAAATACGTTGATCGACCAATTTTACAATTTGGTCGATCAATCCATGTCAAAATCATGAGATTAAAATCCGTAGTAAAAGAGGTCCAAGTTCCAAATTGATTCTCACCCGAGCTTGAGTTGGAACTAGGGCGGGGCGGGGCACGCGTGCCTGGTCCCCATCCCCACCTCTCACTCTTTGTTGCATAAGCCATGGGAGGCAGAAGCCTTTTATTCCCACCAAGAGGTTTGTCCACTTCCAGTATGGGACTAAACACCTCTCCCAAATCTCACATATTTCAACATGAATTCCCACGTCACCATATGACAATTGCATCCCGATCGATGCAATTAGGCCCTCAATCCAACACCAACGGCTCTCTCGTCCCCCCCCCCCCCCCCACATCGTTGCCCTCGGCGGGCGATCCGGCCACCTGTCCTCCACTGCCGCTGTCGCCACCGCTGCCACCCCTTCCCGCCAAGTCTAGCTACATTAAGTTAGCATACCACCACCTCATCTCTGACATCCCCACACCCTCCTCTTCCTCCTCGTCTCCACCGCTCTCCTCTACTGCGCCCTTCATGCGTCCCCCGAGAACCTCCCCCACCTCCTCACCCTCCTCGAGGCCGACCTCGGCATCCTCCTCCCCTCCTCCATCCTCCTCTCCACCCTTGCCCTTTAGTCCGTCACCCACCCCTGCAATGTCTACCTAGTCGACTACGCGTGCTACTACCCACCTGACTCACTCTGCGCACCCTCGGTAAGTTCCTCGAGCACATGCGCCACAGCAGGCTCTCCAATGAGCCTGCCCTCGACATCTAGATGAAGATCCTCGAGCAGTTGGGCCTCAGCGATGACATGTGCCTTCCCCTGGCTTTGCACCTCATCCCTTCGAGCCTGTCCCTTGCTGCCTCCCATGAGGAGGCACGAGATGCCATGTTCTATGCCCTCGACCGGCTCTTCACTTTGACGGGTACTCACCCCAAGGAGGTCGGCGTGCTCGTCGTGAACACCTCGATGTTCAACTTGACGTCGTCGCTGTCGGTGATGGTCTTTGACCAGTACGGGATGCGGGGGAATGTCCGCAGCTACAACCTCGGGGGGATGGGGTGCTCGGCAGGGTTCGTCGCGGTCGACTTGGCGAGGGACCTCTTCCAGGTCCACTTCCCTCGCCGTCGTCGTTAGCACCGAGACCATCACCCCAAGTTAGTACATCAGCAAAAGGAGGTCCATGCTCCTCCTTAACTGCCTCTTTCTCATGGGGGGCACAGCTGTGCTCCTCTTGAGCCGACCCACCGACCGGTGAAGGGCTAAGTACAGGCTCCTCCACATGGTCCACACACACCTCGTTGCCGATGGTGGGTGCTACAAATAATTGTTATATCTGTTAAAACCTTAAGGGATTAATTGAAATTAACCCATCTCTAACTTAGGATGGACCTGTACAATAACTTGTCTCAACTGGACTTAATACTGATTGGGTACTGACGGAAGCCGGTTTCACGCATTTTGAAAGTCGTCGGAATTGTAGTATAGTCGTGCAAAAACGTTCATCAAAAATTAAGTTTGTAAAAATAACGAGACTTAAGTCCCGGTCGTTCGTCTCTGGGAGGCGTTGCTTTTACTTTTGAAATCGATCTTACTATTGCTCTACTTTGGTTAGAATCTCATGCTGGTTCATGATTATTACGTAGTTAAGTATGACATGCTTAGTTGCAAGAATATTAGGAGTAAGAAACAGGCAACTTGAATCACGCAAATATAATATTAATCAACAAGCTCATGGTGATTTCACACACACACACACATATAAATTCATTTTCATTCATTCATTGGGGAGTTGTTTGCACAAGAAATCTAGAGGAAAGCTTATACATAAATGCTTGAAACGAAAATCTAGCTACTAGAAAATGACTGCATATAAGAATCAATGGGGGGGATTTCGCATGCATCATTGGGGGAGAAGTTAAGACTATGCTACTAAGCAGTAATGAAAGCAGTAAAAATCATGGAGAGCATAAACTAAATCTAGTAGAATAAAGGGTATTCAGGGGTGGTCCCTGATGGCCTTGGTGTGGTTGGGAAGAGAATGAGGGGCGGCCAATGTAGCTTAGGTCGACCCTTGGAGAGAGGGAGGATTGACCCAGCATCTCGACATGATGTCCTCCATGGTGGTGGTAGTGAGCTCGTGGAGGTGGAGTGGCTAGCTAAGTGGAAGTGGGCGTGAATGGCACCAATGGAGTGAATTTGCCAAGGAAGTGCATGGGTGCCAATGGCCACCCCTTAGGTCTTTTTATAGACCTAAGGGAAGCTCTCTAGAGAATTATGGAATTCTCTAGAGAGGCCTATGGTGCGAGCTCGTGGGAGAGTGAGAGAGAGAGGATGGATGGTGGTTTTTAGATCCACCAAATGTGGATCTAAAAATTGAATGGCTCTTGGTTGCTAATTTTGGCAACCAAGGAAACCACACATGGTAGAGATTTCTAGAGAACTCTAGGCTAGGTATTTTCGTGTGGATGGTGTGTGTGGGTCGAAACTTAGGTGGCTAGGTTGATTAGGTTAGGTTCTAGTGGGTTTAGGTCAAGGTATGTCTTAAATTAGGGTTATAAACCCTAATTCACTAAGGTAAAGTGCAATTAAACTTAATACAAGTTTAATTGGGTGTGTGGAAACTTAATTGAGAGTGAAACAACTCAATTAATTTAGGTCTAGGTCAACTGGACTCTCACTGAGTCCAATTGGACAGTGTGTGCTGAGATCAGGGCTTAATTGGACTTAATGAGTCCAATTGAATAGGCTGATGGAATTGACTATGATTCAAGTCAATTAGGTTTAGTGAGGAGCTAATTAGGTCCTTAGGGAGGTCTATAGGTGATGTACTAGGGTTAGGGAAACTTAATTTAGGTTCCTATGGGGTTGGAATTGGGTTTAGGGACCTAGAGAACTAAGATCAAGGCTTAAATCTCAAAACAAGAATTGGAGAGCAGTATCAGACGTCTAATAATAGTGTCAGACGTCTTATACTCAAAAATCAAAAGTCTAGACTTGTTGTCTGAACGTCTAATCAGAGTCAGGAGGAATTTTGGGTTCTGTTTTTGGTATTCTACAGAAATTGGACGTTTGACAAAGTGTTTGGACGTCCAATAACACTGCAGAAGTGGGTTTGAGGTGTGCGGGAGATGGCTAAGGGTCCTGGATGTCCTATAACTTATCTGGACGTCCAGATAAGGGTTGGAACTAGGGTTTTAGGGCTTCCTAGGGTGTTGTAACCTAATCTAAGGGTGGCTAAGGCTTGGGGAAGTCTCTAAGTTATCCTAGGGCTAGGATGAACCTAAACTCTTCATAATTATTGCTTTATTCCTACTTAATAGAATAGAAAACTTTAACCCCCTTACATTATTGTTCCTATATCTAAACTAAGCCTTCTGCTCCCACTCTACTGCAACTCCCGTTATTCCTGATCCAGCTTCAGATCCTACTCCAGATCTGCTTATTGCCTGCAATCGACATAATGCACTTAATCAGCACGTTGTAACATTATTTTATGCATAGTTAATGGAAAGTAGTAAAGATGCAGATAATGCGTATGCATGCATGAATAACCCTAACTTATGCTAAGTCCTAGCTTAATCTAGGTCAATTAAGACCTATGATTGCTGCGCAATCAGGTACTGTATTGGTAGAACAGGACCTGTATTGCATATATTGAGTATCGGTACTGATGGACTAGTATTGATATCCTTAAGTCATCGGTATGAGTTCTATATCCCAATGAGTACCGGTATTGATACCAAGTACTGATACCCATAGGTTACAGTTTAAAACTCATGTCCAGATGAGTACTTATCCAGTACTCACTATGTACCGGTACTCATTTTGAGTACCGATACTCATTGAGTAGTGGTATCACTCCATGAAGGAACTGATCTCAACGAGTATCGGTACTCATAAAGAATACCGATACTTGTTGAGTATTGGATACATTGCCTATAGCCTACTAATATCGGTACTAGTGATTAGTATCGGTACTTGTAAGTTACAAGTTTTGGTGACTTTAAATCCAGAACTTCACCTAGGACTCATGTGTACCGGTACTCATGATGAATATCGGTACATGCAAGTCTCAGTTTTGGGACTTAAGATGACCTGGAATCAATTTGTAGCTTGCATGTATCGGTACTCATGAGGAGTACCGGTACTAGCAACCTGCAGTATACTTTAGGTCTAAAAATGTAACGACTGAGTACCGATACCCATCTAGAGGTACCGATACTACCTACAATTACGAGAAACCATTTTGGTTCTCTCATAAGATGAAAGATCACTTCAATGCAATGATAGTTACATTAAGCTTGAGATTAACATGTGATAGTTATTTAGATAGAACAACTAGTATGCACATGAAATATATGAAAGAAAACCATTGTACAAATAAGCAATATATGAATTTTCTCATTATCCCATCATCATAGATGTGAATATTTTGGTGCTTGAAACAAAGACATACGAATGATGCTCAGAAATACCTGTGTTCATCCTAAAAACAAGAGAAGGGGACTGGTAATGGTGCTTCCAAAAGAACCCACCTTAATCCCTGATAGAGAACCACTTGAAGGATGAAATCCCTTTCTCTTCCAGTTGTTCTCTCCTCAGCAACCACAGAGCACGTTGGGAATCACTCTTAGGTTTTGTCAATTGTGGATCTTTTGGGGACCATGACCCCAAAGACATAATTCAGCAATTAGTGTGACTAATTACTATGTAAATTGCATGTCCTCCCATTGAGAACATACAATTTACCCATAGGTCTTTGCACATTTAAGCACTACACCAAACCATTTACATTTATGCCCATGCACTCAAAATGACTTAATTTGATCACTCTGATTAATGGACAGTATATGACAGTCCTTTATATGTTGATTGACTATATGTATACATTATGCATATATCAGTTCATACGTTGGATTAAAAATCCAACAATCTCCCACTTGGACTATATATGCAACTTGTTAGTCAGTCAACATATACAACTAAATTTGAGCTCAAATTTGCTATCATAACTGGAAATGCATATCTATAAACAATTTGATCTACCAATCACACTAGTAATAGAACCAAAGTAGCTTTCGCTACATTCTAGTAACTAAATCAACAATGACCACATACACTAATGCAAAAGATAACTAGAAACGTGTGGATGTACAACATGAAAATTGCATGCTAATGTGATCAACGCATGCCTATTCCCAACTGGTCCTCCGAATAGAGATCACTTTTAAAAATTGAAACCAAATTACTTCTCAGAATGGATAATCACTGAACTGAAAACTTTAAGTTTGTTTATTTTATAACAGAAATGATACTTTACAAAACTTTATACATAACCAAATGGCTGAATAACAGAAAACTGAATTGCCAAAGTTTGTCTATTACAAATGAGCACTATATAAAGTTTACAAACTCCTACTAAAGTTGAAGTTTTTGTAAGGACATAAGACCCATAGAAGCTGCGTGTTCATGGAACATCTTAGGTATTATTCCTTTAGTAAGTGGATCTATAACCATGAAGTCTGTACAGATGTATTCTATAGACAGTTGTCCATTCTGTATGCTTTCTTTAACAACCAGGAACTTGACCTCAATGTGATTCGATTTGAAGAAGCTCATGTTGTTATTGGAGTAGAGGACTGCGGACTGATTATCACAGAAAAATTGCAATGGCCTGTCAAAGCCATGTACTATGTGTAGCCCCGATATAAAATTCTACAGCCATGCTCCATGATTGGATGCCTCATAGCATGCTATGAATTCTGCTACTGTAGTGGAATATGCAATAAGAGATTGTTTTGCACTCTTCCAAGAGACGACACCATTAGCAAGCAGAAATATATATTCCAAAGTAGACTTTCTACTATCTTGGCACCCAACAAAATCTGAGTCAGTATAACCATAGACCTGAAGCTTTTCTGACCTCTTAAAGGTGAGCATATAATCCCGTGTCTTCTACAAATATCTCAGTACTCTCTTGGCTGCTCTCCAATGATCTTTTTCTGGGTTTGCCAGGTATCTGCCAAACATGACTGTAATGTATGCCAAGTCCGGTCTAGTACAGACTTAGGCATACATTATACTGCCAACGGTAGATGCATAAGGAATTGTTTGCACCTCCTATTTGTCCAAATCACTTAAGGGGCATTGATTGAGACTAAACCTATCTCCCTTAGTCACAGGTGTATCCAGTGGCTTGCAATCTTGCATGCCATACCTTTTGAGTATCTTATCTATATAGTTTCTCTGGGATAAACCAAGAATATAGTGAGAACGATCTTGACATATTTCAATTCCCAAAACAAATTAATCATCTCTAAGATCTATTATGTCAAAGTGTTTGGCAAGAAATTTCTTAGTGTCTAAAAGGATGTTCATATCATTAGTAGCAAGTAGGATGTCATCAACATATATAACCAAGAAGATATACCTACTCCCATAGAATTTATGGTATATGAAATTCATCAGAGAGATTCGCCTCAAAATCAAGCAAGAGAATCACTTGATGAAACTTAAAATACCATTGTTTGGATGCCTGCTTGAGCCCATAATTAGATTTCTTTAATTTGCATACCATACTTTTTGGATCACCTCTAACAAAATGTTTGGGCTGAGTCATATAAATGGTTTCCTCAATGTTACCATTAAGGAATGCAGTCTTTACATCCATTTGATGCAACTCAAGATCAAAGTGGGCCACAAGTGTCATTATAATCCTCAATAAATCCTTAGAAGAAACATGAGAGAATGTATCTTTATAGTTAATGCCCTCCTTTTGGGTAAAATCCTTAGCGACTGTTGAAGCTACGAGTTACTCCGCTATCGTATTTGGTTTTGAAAAACTTGTCGTCGTAGTTTGAAAGCGAAGAACTTGTGTTCAACAAATAAAATTTGTACCGGAATAGAAATTCTGCATCAAACTCAGGAAGGCTATGTCGATCTATATTCACAATTATATTTTTTTAGAGTTTTTGTTGAAAAGCAAAGCGACGTAATTACAATGAAGCAATATTAACAATCAGAATAAACATACATTCAATATTTGAAAATGTTTATACAATAAAACTAGAGAAGAATTACACTAGAAAGCGGGAAATCAACTACATTAGAAAGTAGGAAAATTCTACTTTAGAAAGCTATAAAGAAGAATGAGAGAGAGAAGTTATCCTCCTCGACGATTGCTTGGAGGACGAGCCGGACGAGACGTTGCCTGGAAGACAGAGGACGGAGTGGGAAGAAGGAGGTTGAGGTAGGAGGAACGAGAACGGGGCAACACGTCATCGTCGTCGCGGGATCCGCTTCCGAAATGAGGGCGAAAATTTAACTTTATCTCTCGAGGAGCATCCCAGGTGTGGGACAAGTTTCTCTTGAGATTTGGAGAGGGAGAGAAGAGAAGGAAGGGATGCCCATTTCATATGGAGGGGGTCTCCTTTTATAGTTGCAAGGAGTGAGGGCAATTTGGTCTTTACAATTTCAAAATATTAAATAAGGGGTCTTTAGTGACGGATAAAACCGTCACTAAAGCCCCAGTCGTTGGTGGCGTGTGCCGCCCACGTCCATCAAGTCTTGGTCGTTCGATCGTGAGATTGAACAGCTAAGATTTGATAACCGTCGCGCCTCTACGCACGCTTAGCGCGTGCGATCCAGCGTTATGCTCTGGCGTGAGTGGGCGCGTAATCTGGATTGTTCGCTCACAGCCGCTGGATCACCATCGGGTAGTCAATCGCGCCCGCACATCCATGCCTCAGCGCTTGCCTCCTGCGACTCGAACGCGCGCCTGCGCTTCGCATAAGCACTCTCACCCACTGCGCTATAGAGGAGAAATAGGCGCGTGGATGTTTTAAGGTGCAGCTACCCATGGTCGTTGGATGGCCATCCAACGGCCAAGATCCAACGCGCGGGGAAAGGTGTGGTGGTCTCCAAGATTAGCTGGGTCGGTTTGGGTGGCCGAGATGGTGCCACGTGGCGCCATCTTGGCCGTCCATCTTCTGGATGATGTAGATGGTGCCACGGTTGTTGGATTGAGTCGATTTTCGTGCCGTTAGACTGTGATTGTCGATCCGAATCCATCCGTACGGTCAGATTTGTCGTCTGAAGTGCAAATTCACACCATCTTGCCCCTTGATCTTCTAAGTTTCCTCGGTCTCTATCTGATGCTAGAGATGTTTGATTAGGGCGATCTTGGAGTTGTTGAACTCCAATCGTCACCTTGATCAAATCTGTATGGTTGGATTTTCGATCCGAGGCCTTGATAAAAATTTTTCCTGTCCCTGAACATAAAAGGAGACAATTAACCTCCTTTTTATTCAAACTAATCTAAATGCAAGATGATGTATGCTAGCAATATTTATAGTATGCAATCCAATTCTATGCTTAAGAACATGCATAAATAGACATCATATGTAGTGTAAACATATTTACATCACACCCCCACGCCTATCTTTTGCTAGTCCCAGCAAAAACTATATGCTGTTTATAAAAGAATTATGTTGGATTATTTGAGCATGAGTTATTTTCAATCATTAAGAAAATGTTTACTTAGGATCTGAACTTTCAAAAACATAACAGCGCCCGAATATCTGCCAAAATGCAGACCGCCTCTTGCCCTTGCCTTATTCAAAGAAAAATTTCTTTTTCTCTTTTTCTTTTTTTCTATTTTTTTTGGATTTTTGAGTTTTAGGGTTTAAGAGTGGCTTTCTACGGCCATTCAACTCACTCAAGATTTGATGAGAACCCTAAGTTCTAAGCATCTTTATTGTGAATGTGATAGACTCGTTGATCGGCAGTTAAAACAGATTTCGGATTTCTACGCCTCTAGGTGACCTTAAAAAAAAAATTCTGCCTAAAGGTGTATCTTTACAACCGGTAGCTTTCTCTCTACTTTTATTTTTATGGGGTCAACACAAAGGTGAATCCAGTGTATATCTCCCCCGTTTACTCTACTTCTTCGCTTCTTCCTAAGTGTTTTGGGAATTTTCAGTGCATTTATTGAGCTGGGTTCTGGACAGTCGGTCGATGAGCTGTTACCATCGACAACTTGACAGCCATACTCGTGCGGCGAAGTGTGGCTTATTTCTCATATCTTTTTTTTTTTCTTTTCTCCTTTTCTTTTTGACTTTCTTTTTCTCTGTTTTTTTTTTTTTAAGTAGGTGGCTTTCCTTGTCTAAGATTTACCTAAAGGCAGCAGGAAGAGAATGGTCCAGTGACTGGGCTCTGGACAACCTACCTATGGGCTGTTACCCACGATAACTTGCCAGCCATATCACCCTAGAAGGTTCATTAGCTACCCAATTTCCGTTGAAATCCCCGAATAACAAATAAGTGAAAAGGTGTGTAGATGCTTAAAACTCAAAGTTCCCTCAAATCAGAGGGTGGATTGATAAGTCGTGTACTTATCACCCAAACTTAATTACTCCAATTACAATAGAATTAAGATGGCGAGGACTCAAAAACAAATGCACATTTTGTTAGATACACGGGTCGATTAAGTCCAAAGACCTGAAGGGTCTTTGTGTTCAAATCCTAATGTAATATTTCCTAAGATTGAAAAGTCTTAATGTCCAACTATTCCTTCCTAATTCATTTTTTTTAATGTATAAATAAGAAGAGAAAAATAATTTACATGAATTTCACAAAGCTGACCAAATGATTCAAAAATGAATCCATCCCCCCACGCCTAGCTGATGCAATGTCCACATTGAGAAAGAGACATGAAAGAAAGTGTAGAGTATGAAAGATGTCACCTGAATATGAAGCTCGTGTCAGTTTTGTGTCATATGTACAACTGCTGATTTTAATGCCGTCAGGTAGGCGACGTCCAGCCAAAGAAGTCATAGAATGGCTAGAGTAACCGTGTCTGAGACAGGTTCTGGATGAGTACGGTTAATAACAGGCTTTAGACGTTAGTCGTTGACTTTAAATGTGTTACCCGTCTTTGGGTCAGAAATCTGAATGGCTCCATTTGGAAAAATTTGGTCAATAATGAATGGGCCATTCCATTTAGATCTAAGTTTGCCAAGAAAGAGCTTAAGTCTAGAATCGAATAACCAAACCATCTGGTTCGGCTCAAAGCTCTTGCAGGAAATCAATTGATCATGTAGAGCTTTGGTCCGAGCCTTGTAGATCTTGGCATTCTCGTATGCATCATTTCTAAGCTCTTCCAACTTAGATAGTTGGAGTTTCCTGGTCTTCCCAGCTAAATTCAGATCTAAATTGCATTGTTTGATCGCCCAGAATGCCCTGTGTTCAATCTCTACGGGTAGATGGCATGCCTTTCCATACACCAAATAAAATGGAGACATACTGATGGGTGTTTTATACGCCGTGCAGTAGGCCCAAAGAGCGTCCTCAAGCTTTTGAGTCTAGTCCTTACGATCAGGCCTAACTGTTTTCTGCAGAATGTTCTTGATCTCCCGATTGGAGATCTCAGCTTGTCCATTCGTCTGGGGATGGTAAGGTGTGGAAATTCGGTGATTAACCCCGTATTCGACCAACAAATTCTGGAATTGGACATTAGTAAAATGAGTGCCACTATTACTGATGATGGCCCTCGGAATCTCGAACCTACTGGAGATATTTTTCTTGACAAAATCAATGACCACCTTGTGGTCATTAGTTCGGGTGGGAATCGCCTCAATCCATTTGGACACATAATCAACATCAACAAGAATGTACTGATGTCTAAATGAACAGAGAAAGGGTCCCATGAAATCGATGCCCCAAATACCAAAAATTTCTACAGGAAGAATTGGGTTTAGGGCCATCATATCTCTTTTAGTTATGCTCTCGAATGCCTGACATCGAGAACATGACCTTGAGAAATCGTGGGCATTCTTAAATAAAGACGGCCAATAGAAGCCAGATTGCAAGATTTTTGCAGCAGTCTTTTTTCGAGAGCAATGTCCACCACACGCAGATGCATGACAGAACTTGAGTATACTGTTAAATTCATTCTTCGGTACACATTGGTGAATAATCTGATTAGAGCCGATGCAGTACAGTTCAGGGTCCTCCCAGAAGTAGTATTTGGTCTCAGATTTGAGTCTATCCCGTTGTTGCTTGGTCCAATCCTGGGGGATTTGACCAACGGCCAAATAGATAACAATGTCAGCAAACCACGGGGTTTGGACACCTGAAATTGTAGGAATAGCTTCGTCCGGAAAAGTGTCAGCAATAGGGATGTCCGGACGAGAAGAATCACCTAGGAGTCTCAACAAATGATCCGCCACCACATTTTGTACCCCGATTTGATCCTTGATTTCAATATCAAATTCTTGAAGCAGAAGAATCCAACGAATAAGCCGGGGTTTGGCATCCTTTTTGGCCAAGAGATGTCTCAAGGCCGAGTGGTCGGTATAGATGATAACATGAGACCCTAAGAGATAAGCCCTGAATTTTTTCAAAGTGAACACTACAGCTAGTAATTCCTTTTCAGTAACAGTGTAATTCCTTTGGGCTTCATCCATAGTTTTACTAGCATAGTAAATGACAGAGGGCTTTCTATCAATTTTCTGACCCAAGACAGCCTCGACCGCATAATCAGAAGCATCGGTCATGATCTCAAAAGGGGCTGTCCAAATTGGTGGTTGCAACATTGGAGCACGGGTGACTGCCATTTTCAGGAAATCAAATGCCTTACAACATGATTCATCGGAAACAAATGGCGTTTCTTTGGCTCGAAGATTGCTCAAGGGACGAGCAACCTTCGAGAAATCCTTGATGAATCTTCTATAAAATCTCACATGACCAAGAAATGATCAGACTTGTTTAACAGATGTGGGAGGAGGAAGTTTAGCGATAGCATCAACCTTAACTTTATCCACTTCGACTCCCCGTTTAGAGATTACATGACCCAAGACGATGCCTTCTTGGGTCATGAAATGACTTTTTTCCCAGCTAAGGACCAATCGTGTTTTGATATATCGCTTAAGAATCATTTCAAGATTATCCAAACAAGGGTAAAACGATTCTTCGAAAATAAAGAAATCGTCCATGAAGACTTCCATAAACTCTCCCACTATGTTAGAGAATATGGCTAACATACACCTTTGAAAAGTCGCAGGTGCATTACATAAACTGAAAGGCATCCTAAGGAAAGTAAAGGTTCTGTAGGGACAGGTGAAAGTAGTTTTTCTTGATCCTCGGGATGGATAGGAACTTGGTTGTATCCTGAGTAGCCATCAAGAAAACAGAAGTACTTCTGCCCGGCTAGTCTTTCCAAGATTTGATCAATGAAAGGAAGGGGAAAATGATCCTTTTTAGTGGCTGTGTTCAGCTTCCTGTAATTAATAAAAACCCTCCAAGAGGAAGCTGAACGAGTTGTGACACATTCTCCTCTCTCGTTAGTCACAATGGTAATCTCGCTTTCTTTGAAATAATCTGCACGGACTTACCTAGGGACTATCAGAGATTGGATAAATAATTCCTGTATCGAGCCACTTAATGATTTCCTTTTTGACCATTCTCGCATATTTGGATTTAATCTCCTCTGCATCTGGCGAGAAGGGAAGGATCCATCTTCCAAGAATATTCTATGATTGCAGTAAGATGGCTTTATCCCCTTGAGGTCATGAATGGTCCAACCAATTGCCTCCTTGTGTTCCTTCAGGACCTTGATCAATTTAATCTCTTGATCCTTTGTTAATTTAGCGTTGATAATCACATGGAGAGTCTTCTGAGGTCCTAAAAATTGATATTTCAAATTCTTAGGCAATGGTTTCAGTTCAAGCTAGGGCGGGTTGATGATTGATGGTAAGGAAGATGCTGAAGACTCAACAAGAGGAAGAGGTTATGAGTGAACAAAATCAATAACCTCTTCAGAAGATGGCAGGTCTGCCATAGTGGGTTGCGGTCTAATTCGTCATCAAAGGAGGAACTTTCAATTGAAGAAACCATCAAACAAGTTTCAATGTTTTCATTATCCTCCTCAAGTTCCTCAATAAATCCACAATCCTCAAATTTATTAATCGCCTTAAAAATATCCAATTTCATTCGTTGATCCCCAAAGGTGATTTCTATACTACCGCTTTCACAATTAATGTTAGCCTTAGCGGTAGCCAGGAACGGACGCACTAGAATGATGGGCGTGTTCCTCAGATTTTCAGGTACAACCATGTCAAGGACATGAAAATCTACAGGAAAATAGAAATCCTTGACCTTAACTATAACATCTTCAATAATGCCTCACGGATTTGTGACCGAGCGATCCGCTAACTGTAGCATTACTGAAGTTAGCCGAAGTTCACCTAATCCAAACTTCTCGTAAAGAGAAGTCGGAATTAGGTTGATGGATGCACCCAGATTTAGAAGTGCTCTATCAAACGTGCAATCTCCTATGACACAAGAAATCAACGGAACACCTAGATCTCTCTTTTTCTGAGAGAGGTGGTGCAAGATAACAGAATTAGCCTGCTCGGAGAGTTCTACCTTCCTCGGAACAGATTCTCTCGACTTACGCTTTTGTGTACATAAATCCTTCAAAAATCTCGCGTAAACTGGTATATGCTTGATAGCATCGAGGAGCGGGATATTGATCTCAACATTCCTAAATATATTCAGAAGCTCCTCATTGCTATCAACAGACTTCTTCTTTGATTTGATCAAGGCTTCAGGAAAAGAAACATGAGCCAGATCTTTGGAATCAGGTTCTTGAGCCTTGATTTCTTCTCCAGAATTCTCCTCTCTCTCCTCAGGTGATGAGAACCTCGTCATAAATCCTAAACTAGCACCATCTAACCTAGATTTGCAAGAAAAAACTCCTACATAACTTATAGAAAGGCTTGACTCAGAGAATTTTGAGTTTGTGAAGAAAACAGGAACTAAGGGGTAAAAATGCAATTTCACCAGCACAATCTGTAAACAAGGTAACTTAGGATCCAAACATAGGTCAAGCTAACCTAATAAGAAGGAAAGTGGGATGAGTTGAATCAACTAGGGCTACAGCAACTCCAAGGAATTAAATGACATCCTGTAACCCTAAAACAAACCCACTTCAATTCACGAGGCTTGAGGTAAATTAAAAATCGAATAAATCCTCTAAAATTCATATAAAAATAATCTCTAGGGTTTAGAACCTTCAATTTGGCCTTGGAAACCCATTTTGACCTACATTGAGAACCATGCCCAATTAATGATTTAATTTTTGTTTTTACGTAAATTGACCAGTCAAACAAGGTATGATCTAGAAATAAAATTCACCATTAGAATCCTTAGGTCCTATTTAGTCATGCATAAAAACTTGAGCCGAAGAAGAGACCTTCTTGATCGACTTTACATTTTGGTCCTCATCTATTACGTTTTGACCCTCAACTTTTGAAACCCTCACGTTTTGGCCCCTAAGTCTTCATCATTCTTTGCATTTAGGTCCTCCCTGCAAAACCCTGAGCAGCACCATGCTCCGGAGCATGACGCCGGGCAGGGTGAGGGAGGCCCTCTTCCCTTTCAACCGGGTGTTCCCTGCGACGTTTGCTGTCGCAGGGACACCCCCATGATCTCTGCGGCTGCCCATACCTTTCGTGCGAACGCATGGAAGGTATGGGTCCCTACCCCGACCGTCCTTCGGCAAGGGAGGCAGGTCGCCTCCCTCCGCCCACCTCTACGCTTTCGCCTCTATAAAAGCCGCCTTCGCCTGCAGAAGAAGGGAGCTCGGTCCTGACGGAGAAATATCGCCATCTTTCCTCTCTTCCCACTCCGGCAGAAGCCCTCCAGCTCCGACGGTTCTTCCTCCCCCTCCTCGTCGCTCTGCTGCAATACCAGCAGCAGAGCCGCCCTCGCCCTCTCTTCCCGCGTCGCGCCGTACCCAGCGCGCGCCCTCCCGCTCTCTCCTCGCTGCCACCCTCTCTCTCTGGGCATCTTCTTCTCCGGCGACAGTCGATACGACTGCCACCTTACTCCGGCCCCCTTCGTCTCTACAACAAGGTCAGAACTGCTCCTCACCTCCCCCTCTTTCTTTTCCTCACTATTTTACATTCAATTAAGCCCTCGACCACTCCTGACCATCGTCACCCCCTTCATCTCCGGCTACCCTCCGGCGAGATGCCCCCATCGCTCCACTGCCCCACACGCCTCGCCGACCCTCACAGAACCTCCTCCTCACCACACTGAGCAACCTCCACCCACCCATTATCGCTTCACACCCCCACCACACTCCACCGAACAGACCCATTTTTCCGGTCGCTGTCCGACCTAGCCCCGCCGCCAGACGCCGTCCCACGACCTGCCACACCCTGCACCACCTTCGCCGTGCCACGAAGAAGGTCCCCCTCTTGTTTGATTAGGCCGAAGGGCCGTGTTTCTGTCTAACAAGTTCGCTGCTCCAGCCTCCATTAACGACGACTGAAGTAGCTTCGAGGCAAGCTCCAGGTCCTGCAGCCCCAGATTCCCAGGTGCTGCAGGTTGGGGCGAAGTCCGCGAAGACTCTTGCCTCGTCAGTTGGCACCGACACCAGCTGCAGCTGATCAGAGGGCAAGGTGGAGTCGTCCTGCGGGCGCGCGCGAAAACAGCACAGAAGATAGTCCCACATCGTGGGATTTCGAAGCCGCGCCTGTGCATAAATTGTAAAAGTGACTAAGGCTTATCGCCTCAGTCACACGGGGTGAGGTCCCTCTCACCTGCTTACCCGACCTCGTCCGCGACCACCCCCCGCGGACCTGGCCCGACCCGTATACCCGACCTACACTCCTCGCCCACCACCGCACGCCGGTGGGCCTGGTCCCGAGCGCAAATCCGTACCCGAAAACTCTGCTCTGGGAGAGCGATCCTACGAGTGAAATCTGAGAGAGAGAGATGCGGGAGAGGGTAGGGTTAGGTTTTTGCTCTGACCAGGCTATGTGAGTGTGCAGGCAGAAGAGGAAGGAGAAGAAAGAAGACCGCAGAGAAGAGAAGAAGAAGAAGGATAGAAAAGAAGAAGAAAGAAGCAAAAGAGGAAGCACTGTAGCAGATGCTATTTAAGTCGTCTGACTGAGGAATCAGACGACGCTCTGAAGAAAAAGAAAAGAAGAAGGAAAGAAGAACAGACGAAACAGCTGGAAGCAAAGAAGAAAAGAAGAAGAACAAAAGAAAAAGAAAGAAGACAAAAAGCTGAAGAAGATCAAAGAGAGAAAGAGAAAGAAGGAAGATAAAGTAGAAGAAAGAACAGAAGAGCTGAAGACGATCAAGCAAAGAGAAGAGAGGAAGAAGAAGACAAAGACAAGAGAGAAAGAAGAGAAGAAGAAAAAGTCAAGAGACCAATCTCTCTCTCTCTCTCTCATTTTTGTAACAGAAACATTGTACTTCTAGAATTATAGTTTGCTCCCTGAGTTCGACCTCGGGAAACCTCTTATTTCCGAGTAAAATTGTAATAGTGGCAATGACTATCTGTACTACAGCGCCATTTCTATAACAAACAACAAAACCTAGTCATACCGCCACTATCAGGTTCTTTAGGATTCAGTGGATCAGAACAGTGTGGTTGTGGATCCTGAGTCTGCTTACCACTCCTTAAGGTGACAGAATTTGCACATGCATAAGAGTTTGGGTCTTGGGGAGGGGTAGGAAAGATTGGAGGGGCTTGATTAGCCAGGAATTGTTGATTTGCAGAAGAAGAAGAAGAAGAGGAGGGACTGGCTCAACTACCTGAGCATGTGCGTGTGGGTCCCTCTGATTTCCGTACCCATGGGCTTGGTTGCTCGGATTCAGAATATTTCGCGGGTTGGGTATGGGTTGGGATGGTAGAGATCCGGGTTGACGAGAGTTAGCAATGAGCCTGGACTACAAGTTGTCCAGCGAGATTTTCATTTGCTGCATGAGCTGGAGCATGGATCCTTGCATCTCTACCATTTGTCGGTTCAAATCAGCCTGCCCTACGGGTTGTCGGGCATTCCAAGCTGGCTGATTGACCTGATTTGTAGGCAACTAAGTATATACTGACCCTTACCCATTGGTCGTTGCAGAGCATGGTTGTTGGGTCGAAATTGGGTCTGTTGCCCTTGGTTTTTCCAAGAAAAGTTAAGGTGGTTTCTCCAACCTGGATTATAAGCATTAGAGTAGGGGTTGGATCTAACATTCTCTCGTATAGCACAGACATCCACATAAGGTGAGGATGGAGAGAAAGAAATGGAAGGATCAGAAAAACTGGGATCAAAGGCCCCAGTTTGGAACCCGTGAGGTTCCGAAAAATACTGACTCATAGGTTGAGCCGCATCGAGTTGATTCACGAACTCCAATCTAGAAGGAGCTCGTGAAGAATGGAATCCCGAATTTTGGGATTGAGTGGATCGAGAGTTGTTCATAGAATTTCCAGCGATCCACTCTTCCATTCTCTTAGCCACCAAGCCCACCTTGTCAAGTTTGTTACAAATCAATTCCATATGAAATGAATGAGAGTCATGAACTTCATTTACATTTGATTTGGGCTGCTGGGACCGGTTAAATGTATCCATGGAGGCATGATTGATTGAATTCTCACTCATTTCCTCCAATAAATCATGTGTACTATCTACGTCTTTATTGAGGAAATTGCCTCAGCAAAAAGCATCTACATGATTTCTGAGTTGCTCAGTCAACCCATGATAGAAGATCTACACGAGTTGCCATTTTGTCACCTCATGGTGTGGACACCTCCGCAATAGGTCCTAGAATCGCTCCAACGCCACATGAAACTGCTCCCCCGGCCGCTGTGTAAAGGTAGTGATTGCCCGTCTCAAGGCATTGGTGCGTCCAACTGGGAAGAATTTCTTCAGAATGGCCGATTTCAACTCATTCCAAGTTGTAATTGGTCTTCCTATTGTCCTATACCAATGCGCGGCCTTATCCCTAAGAGAATGGGGGAAGAGCCTCATGATCATTTGCTCCTCATTCACGTTTCATGCCTTGGTGGTCTAGACCAAAGTGGTCAAGTCCTCCAAGTGCTGAAACGGATCTTCGGAGCCAAGCCCATGATAATGTTTGATCAGGCTTAACACTTGGGTTTGATTTCTACGTCACCGATTGGAATCTGGATGCCGGGACGTTCCCCGTAATTTGAAGGATCAAAAAAATCCTTCAAGGGCTGAGTGCCCTACATTCTCTAGAACCATTCCTGCATTCTCTACATTTGTTCCAGCTACCTTCGGAATTCCTCCTGTGGATCTCCAGGCAGAGGAGGTTGTTGGTCGGCCATGGGATCAATTTGACCAAAATCCAATTTGCGCCTCCTAGAATACTCTAGTGGTCCTTCCAATCGGGGATTCAATGACCGTCTTCCCAGCATAAACTAGGAGAAAGTCGGAAGGACTGGGGATAGGGACCCTGCAGCACAACAAAATAAGGCTGTCCTTAAGTTGGGTAGCCTAAGGATCTACAGACACCCAGAACCTGCCTTAAGATTGTAACTGATTTACTCTACTTGCGTCTGCTCAATCCAACCAGTTAGAAGGACGGATTGGGGAGAAGGTTCTTCCTTCGGCTTTCGCCTCCGGTTCCTAGTGCACCCCCAAGCCACGGTCGTTTGACGCTACTCCCCTAGCTAGACATCCGATTAATCAGTACAAGTAGGTTAATCAAAGACAATCTTAGACTAGGCCCTTGTTAAGACCGTGACATCAAAACACTTTAAGACGTCTGGGAGTTGGTCTAGACATCTGGACACCTTCCCAGACGTCTGGAAATAAATTTTTGCGTGAGTACGATCGTGAGTTTTTGCGCGTGCTGCACGCAGACTGAAACCCGCCGACCTGCAGCGCCTTTGTCCCCCTCCTCGTGCCTACTTATATCCTCCTCTCCCCTCTCCCTTGTTCACCACCCCACCGTCTTCTCCTTCCTCCAGTGCAAGCGTGAGAGCGAGAGTGAGAGCGGGCCGCCGCTGCTGCCGGGTGCGGTGGCAGAGAGGAGAGGTGCGGCGAGTGGGAAGAGGAGAGAGAGCACGCGTGGCATGAGGGAGGGAGCTCGCTGGAGCAGCTCGAGGCTGGCCGGTGGGCGCGCGGAGGAGCGTGGTGCTGGGGAGGTTCCCCCGGTGCTGCTGCAGCTCAGGCAGCGGGCGGACGAGCGCGGCGCGGCCGCGCGCAGCGGGAAGAAGACGAAGGAGGTTCTGATTCTGGGATTTTTTCCCAGAATCGAACGTCTGGACCTACATCCAGACGACGTAGGCGACGTATAGAGGGAGCTCCAGACGACTGAGAGGTACGTATTTCCTCCTATACCTCCGTTTGCGGATACAGCCATGCAGGGCATTTCTCCGAGGTTCTGAGACGTGTCGTGTTTAGAAGGTTTTTGTCGCGCATGCAGGATTCATTTCGGGAAGGCGCGGGAACATGCCCTCCCACGCAGTTCAAACGTCTGGGCAAGGCACTAGACGGCGGAGAGCGTCTCTAGATGTCCGGAGAGGTGGTCGGACGTCTGGAACTGGGTCCAAACGGTTTAGCAGGATCCCTGGATGTCTGAGGAGCAGCGTAGAGTGAGGTATGACCTGGACCACTTTTTAAGACGTCTGGAAGGTGTTCCAGATGTCTGATTTGAGTCAGAGTTGTCGTTTTTGACCCGTTTAGGGTCCGTTCGAAGTTCGATTTCTGCGTTTAAAATTCCGTTCTTCTCAGAATTAGTTCCTCTACTTGTTTGAAATACTTGTATCCTATTCTAAGTGGTTCCTTGTGATTGATCCTTGTGTTAGGACCTCGTTCTGTTGCGGCTTTAGGGGTTGCGGAGGCACGTGGACCTGCCGATCACGCCCCCATTACTCCCGATTTTGTGGGTAGAGTGGCTCCCCTTAGTTAATTACAAACATTAATGCATCTCTGAAATAAATAATTGATCCTAGGGTATGGCATGAATCCTAGGACCTGAAAACTAGATTGAATGATAGATCCTAAGGTATGGCATGAATCCTAGGACTTGGAAACTAGATTGAATGATAGATCCTAGGGTGTGGCATGAATCCTAGGAACGGAAACACTGAAACGAATGTCTTGAATACCTGAATTGCAGTCTTGGATAAGTAGATAGAGTAATGATAATTGCCTGTAATTGGATAACAGCTGCCTGTGAAATGTAGAGTACTGTTGCTAGTAACTGCTACATGTAATTCCTGTTGTTTGGAAACTAAATTCGAGCTGCTTGTATATAAATTTATATTAAATGTTGGAAACACGGGCTATATGCGAATAAAACTGAAATGATGAAACCTAGTATGGCTTGGCTTGAGAAATATGAGCATGAACCCTACGGGGAATTAGGAGTAAAGCTCTTGGAAAATAAATAGAATGGAACTGGGAAAGTGGATGGGGAAGTGAGCTGGCCCTTGAGTACGGAGTATCAAGGAGAGCGACTGTCCCCCCTGTTTAGTGCAGAGCGAAGCTAGCCACCCCAGGGACCCAGGGTTAGGTCTGGCCACTTTGTACTGACTTTTGGCCTTCGCGTACACCGTATTAGGGAGAGCTACTAGTGTAGAGAGGGAGCTAGCCACCCCACGGGGCCCGGGGTTCAGCTAGCCATCCTACACTGACTTGTTAGGCCCACTAGGAAAACTAGGGTAATCAGGCGAGGGTGCGCGGACTGTGAGGGGCAAGACCCCTGTTTGGTTACTGTGGAGGGGCTGGACCCCTGTTACAGAGAGGGCTCTGCCCTATACTGGTTCCGTGCTGTGCTTTGGGCGCACCCGTTAACGAAAACGACTGACCGCGTGCCAGTGCAAGGTAGCTACCCGTGCGTTTATCGTGCATGCCACAGTCACCGTTACGTCTGTCAGCGACCTTAGGGTAGTTGACTGAGGGTAGGACCACCACGTGGGACTCTCCCAACCAGGAGAGCACCACGTGCTACTTCTACTTTTTGGAAAAGACTGCAATCAAGATCGTTCCCACGAGGAACATTCGAGATCAAGAGAAAGACCTGAGAAATAATTCAAAAAAGAGTAAATAGAGAAATAAAGAAAGAAATTAAAAACAACAGCTACTTGTCCACCTTTACTGTTTTTCTTAGCTAGCTGGTTGCCACTCTATTCAGCGTTTCGTTGATGTGTCATATTTATCACCTTTTTCAAGACCAAGTGTTGAGCAGCCAGAGCCACGGCTGCGGAGGGTGCTGGGCTTAGTAGAGTCCAGTAGTTGTACTTTTGTTGTATCCATTTTCTGTAGTAGTGAGTATTTCTGTTGCACCTTGTACTCTTTTATTATAAACTTCATATTTCTGTACCAGTTTCTAATTCTCTACTGTTGTGGTGGCATGTACTGTAGTAGTTCTTTTCTTTACTGCTGTACTTTTGTTACTGTTAGTTACTTGTATGGTGAATGTGGTTTATTTTGCTGCTTTTTGGTTACTTTCTCGTTGGACGACTGGGTCTTAGGATCAGTCGAGTCGGTTCGATTTTCATGTCCTGTAGGGATTCGGGAATCGGGTTGTAACATCCCTGAAGAGCGAATTAGTCATTAAGACCAACGTCTACTCAATTTTGTTAAGGCTTGGGATTGTGGTGCTTATGGAATGTGATGGGCCCTTAAAATGGGTTGTGCCCTCAATGATTGATTGAGAATTGTGTAAGTGCGTGCACAACCAGGATTTTCAACCAAGATTATTTGTGATGTGTGAATTTTAATGTTCAAATCTTACTTAAGTAGCTTTTAGGGTTTAAAATTAGGTTGATTTCAATCAAGTTTCGAGGCAAACCAAGTTGTCAAACACAGGTGAAGGTTGCTTTCCTTTAAAACCAGAAGTAAAGTGGAGTGCCTGGAATAAACCTAGATTGAAAACCCTAAAGAGGAGCTACTTGATGAGTTGATTTTAAGTAGAGTGGTGCGACCCAAACAACTAAAACAACTGGCCACAAGTGCACCACTAAGTTAGGCACACAAAGATGGCTAACCTAAAATAATTTCTACTCTTTTATGTATTGCTTTGTGTGTACCGATTCCACAGATTAGAACCCGGTTGAGTAGAAACAAATCAATTAGGTTAAGTGCCTTGAATGTGTGTGTATGTTGTGTGTCTGTTGAAAAATTTCCCACAAGATTATCTTTTTGTCATTTTTTTATAAACGAGGGTGGAATTAATGTGAGTGAGAATTCAAACAACCAAACTATTCCTAGGATTTATGCAAACATGTAGGTTAATTGGAATTTGGATTTAATGTGACAAATGAAATCTATGGAGGGGGGAAGAATGGGGAGCATTTACAGTTGTCTTCAATTGCACTTTACTCCGGTCTACCGCTTCATGATTCCCTGATGGAGGTCTCTGGAAAATAATTGACATAAGAGAAAGAAAGTTAGAAGACAATAAAGTGCGTGAAATGCGAAAAGAAGATCTTTAATCGTTGCATCCCCGGCAACGGTGTCAAAATGTTGAAGCTACGAGTTACTACGCTATCGTATTTGGTTTTGAAAAACCTATCGTCGTAGTTTGAAAGCGAAGAACTCGTGTTCAACAAATAAAATTTGTTCCAGAATAGAAATCTCGGGTCGAACTCAGGGAGGCTATGTCGATCTATATTCACAATTATATTTTTTTAGAGTTTTTGTTGAAAAGCGAAGCGACATAATTACAATGAAGCAATATTAACAATCAGAATAAACGAGAGAGAGAGAGAAAACATGCACTCAATATTTCAAAATGTTTATACAATAAAACCAGAGAAGAATTACACTAGAAAGCGAAAAATCAACTACATTAGAAAGCAGGAAAATTCTACTTTAGAAAGCTGTAAAGAAGAATGGGAGAGAGAAGTTATCCTCCTTGACGATTGCTTAGAGGACGAGCCGGACGAGACACTGCTTAGAAGACGGAGGATGGAGCGAGAAGGAGGTTGAGGTAGGAGGAACGAGAACGGGGTAGCACGTCATCGTCATCGCGGGATCCGTTTCCGAAATGTGGGTGAGAATTTGACTTTATCTCTTGAGGAGCATCCCGGGTATGGGATAAGCTTCTCTTGAGCTTTGGAGAGGGAGAGAAGAGAAGGAAGGGATGCCCATTTCGTTTGGAGGGGGTCTCCTTTTATAGTTGCAAGGAGTGAGGGCAATTTGGTCTTTACAATTTCGAAATATTAAATAAGGGATCTTTAGTGACGTATAAAACCATCGCTAAAGCCCTAGTCGTGGGCGACATGTGTCTCCCACTCATCTCCCGCGCCGCCCACGTCCATCAACTCTCAGCCATTCTATCGTGAGATCAAACGGCTAAGATTTGATAACCGTCGCGCCTCTACGCTAGCCTAGAGCGTGCAATCCAGTGTTACGCGTAGGCGTGCGTGGGCGCGTCATCTGGATTAATCGCTCATGGCCGCTGGATCACCATCGGGCGATCAATCACACCTGCACCTCCACGCCTCAGCGCCTGCCTCCTGCGACTCGAACACACGCCTGCGCTTTGCGTAAGCACTCTCACCCGCTGCGCGATAGAGGAGAAATAGGCGCACGGATATTTTAAGGTGTAGTTGCCCATGGCCATTGGATGGCGATCCAACGGCCAAGATCCAACATGCGGGGAAGGGTGCGGTGGTCTCCAAGATTAGCTGGGCCGATTTGGGCGACCGAGATGGTGCCACGTTGCGCCATCTTGGCCGTCCATCTTTTGGATGATGTTGATGGTGTCACGGTTGTTGGATTGAGTTGATTTTCACGCCATTAGACTCCGATCGTCGATCCAAATCCATCCGTGCAGTCAAATTTGTTGTCTGAAGTGCGGATTCACACCATCTTGGCCCTTGATCTTCTAGGGTTTCTCGATCTCTATCTGATGCTACAGATGTCTGATTAGGGCGATCTTAAAGTTGTTGAATTCCAATCGTCGCCCTGATCAAATTTATACTGTTGGATCTTCGATCCGAGGCCCCGGTAAAAATTTGCCCTGTCCCTAAACATAAACTTTCATTTTATTCAAACTAATCTAAATGCAAGATGATGCATGCCATGCAATATTTATAGTATGCAATGCAATTCTATGCTTAAGAACATGCATAAATAGACATCTTATGTAGTGTAAACATGTTTACATCAGCGACATGATGCGATTTGTATCATTTCACTTTTCCTTTCGAATTCTGTTTGATTTTAAAAATCCATTTGCAACCAATAGGTTTTGCATCTTCTGGTAGTCAAATATCTCAAACGTCATTATCTTTTATTAACTTCATTTCTTCTTTTATTGACTCAATCCACTTTTCATGATTCAGACTTTCCATTTTATGACAAAAGCTGATAGGATCATCTTCCATCACCCGAATGTCTGTTTCATACTCTTGAAGAAGTTCCACGTGATCATCCAAAATGGCACTCCCTCTTTCCCTTGTGGATCTCCGTAATGGCACAGTTTTTGTATGTGTTTGAGGCTTCTCTACAGGGGCTAAAACTATATCATCGTCTTCAGTGGAGTTGTCTTGAGGTATGTCAAAGACATGCTCCTCATCAACCTGAGTAACTCTATAAAGAATAACTACGTTTCCTCCTTTTCAAAGACAAAGTTCTTGTTGAATGTTGGGTTGCTACGTTAACGTGTTTGGTTTTGAAAAACCTGTCGTCATAGTATGAAATCGAAGAACTTGTGTTCAACAAATAAAATTTATACCGGAATGAAAATCCCGGGTCGAACTCAGGGAGGCGACGTCGATCTATATTCGTAATTATATTTTTTTAGAATTTTTCTTGAAAAGTGAGGCGATGTAATTACAATGAAGCCATAATAACAATCAGACTAAACGAGAGAGAGAGAGAAAACATGCATTCAATAATTCAAAATGTTTATACAATAAAATCAAATAAGAATTACACTAGAAAGCGGGAAATCAGTTACTACACTAGAAAGCAGGAAATTTCTACACTAGAAAGCTGTAAAGAAGAATGGGAGAGAGAAGTTATCCTCCTCGACGATCGCTTGGAGAATGAGCCGGACAAGACGCCGCCTGGACAAAGGAGTACGGAGTGGGAAGAAGGAGATCGAGGTAGGAGGAACGAGAATGGAGCAGCACGTCGTCGTCATCGCGGGATCCGCTTCCGAAATGAGAGCGAAAATTTGACTTTATCTCGCGAGGAGCATCCCAGGTTGGGACAAGCTTCTCTTGAGCTTTGTAGAGGGAGAGAAGAGAAGGGATGAGAATTTCGTATGGAGGGGGTCTCCTTTTATAGTTGCAAGGAGTGGGGGCAATTTAGTCATTACAATTATAAAAATATTAATTCAGGACCTTTAGTGATGGATAAAACCGTCGCTAAAGGTCCGAACGTGGCCTTCGTGGGCGACGTGCACGCGCCCGCTCGCCTTCCGCTCCTCAACGCGTGTTCACGTACTTTAAATCTCGGCCGTTCGATCGCGAGATTGAACAGCTAAGATGCGTCCATCGCCCGCCTCAGCCGTACGCCTCATCGCGTGTGATGCTGTGTCTTCGCCGTGCGTCTAATGGAGCGTGAGCGCTATCAGGTGCGGGTAGCCGTTTTATGAGAATCTCATCATGAACCCTAACTAGCACAATCTAATCCAAATATGTGTGAAAAGGCTCCTACAAAACCCAAAGAGAAGCTTAATGTAACGACCCGGTTCCCGAGTCCCTACGAGACACAAGAACCGGACCGACTCGACTAATCCCAAGACCTAGTCGTCCAACGAGGAAGTAACCAAAAGACAGTAAAATAAACCACATTCAGCATGAATATAACTAACAGTAAGAAAGTACAGCAGTAAGGAAAGAAACTACTACAGTAGGTACCACCACAACAGTAAAACAGCATTTATCATATAACAGAAACTGCAGGTAAAGAAGGTACAACGGAAACAAAACTACTCACTAGAACAGAAAAAAAAGAGGTACAAAAGGCTGTGGTAACTCTACTGGACCCTACTCGGCCCAGCGTCCTCTGCAGCCGCCGACATGGCTGCTCAACACCTGGTCCTGAAAAAGGTAACGAGTGTAACACGTCAGCAAAACGCTGAGTAGAGTGGCAAACTAACTAAAGGCAACAGTAGAGTGTACAGTAGCTGTTATGTTCTATTACTTCCTTTATTCACATCTTTCAATTTTTCTCACTATTTCATCTATTTCTCAGATCCTTCACTTGATCTCGAATGTCCTCGTGGGAACGATCTTGATTGCAGTCTTTTCCAAAAGTAAAAGTAGCACGTGGTGCTCTCCTGGCCGGGAGAGTCCCCCGTGGTGATCCTACCCTCAGTCAACCACCCCAAGGTCACTGACAGACGTAACGGTGACTACGGCACGCGCAATAAACGCACAGGTAGCTAGCCCGCACTGGCACGCGGTCAGTCGTTTCCGTTAACGGGTGCGCCCAAAGCACAGCACGGAACCAGGGCAGAGCCCTCTCAGTAACAGGGGTCCAACCCCTCCACAGTAACCAAACCGGGGCCTTGCCCCTCCACAGTCCGCGCACCCTCACCTGACTACCCTGGTTTGCCCTAGTGGGCCTAACAAGTCGGTGAAGGAGGCTAGCAGAACCCCGGGGCCCGTGGGGTAGCTAGTACTCTCCTAACACTACTAGCTCTCCTCGGTACTACGTACACGAGGGCCAACAAGTCGGTACAGAGCGGCCAATCCTAGCCCCGGGTCCCTGGGGCGGCTAGCCCCACTCTGCACTAAACAGGTACAGGTACTTCCCTTGGTACTGCGTACCCAAGGGACAGTACAAACTACATCTTAGTTCCATTCCTTTTTCTTTCCAGGAGTTCCACTCCTAATTCCCCGTAGGGTTCCAGCTCTTTATCTCAGAACATCATATGTTTCACTTTCCAGATTCACGTTCTCAAAATCCATGATCTCAAACATGTTTCTTTATTCATAACAGGTAGCTGTTAATTCAAATTACAGGCAGCTTTATATTCCTTTCCATTTTTCCAAGACTGCAGTATTATACATTCCACTAGTTTTTCCATCCTAAGATTCATGCCACATCCTAGGATCTAGCATACAACTAGTTTTCCAGCCCTAGGATTCATGCATCACCTAGGAGCTATCATTCCATACATTTCTCATTCCTAGGATTCATGCAATGTCCTAGATTCTAGTTATGGTTCCATACTTTAACAGATTTTAAAAAAATAACTTAAGCCACTCTACCAGGTACAACGGGAGTAGTGGGGGCGTGATCGGGAATCCCGCGTGCCTCCGCGACTCTCAAGACTGCAACCGAACGAGGTCCTATCACAAGGATCAAACACAAGGAGTGTCTCAGAACAGTGTATAGCTACTGTAGGCGGGTAGAGGAATTAATTCTGAAACGAATGCAACTCGAATCGCGGAAAACGGAGCCCAAATGGGCCCTAAACGGGTCGAGAAAGACGATACTGTGCAAAATCAGACGTCTGGAACTCCTTCCAGACGTCTTAAACGGTGGATCAGAGAATTACCTGTTCAGCTTGGTTCCCCGGACGTCCAGAAGTCTGCGGGGACGTCTGTCCTATACCCCAGACGTCCGATGGTCCACACGGACGTCTGTAGGTCACTCCCGCCGTCTGGTACAACTTACAGACGTCTGATTCGCAAAGGATGGCGAATCAGCGAACCTGCGCACGGCCAACCCCCCTCCCTCAGTACGGTCAGTCGACAAGAAGGAAGAAGAAAGCGGAAACTCACCTTTCAGACGTCTGTATGATCTTACAGACGTCGACCTTGTCGTCTGGCTATCAACCCAGATGTCTGATTCTGGAAATTTTTCCAGAATCAGAACCCTGCTCGGCCTCCGCTCGCGACGCCGCCCGCGTCGCACCTCGCGCGTCCGCTGCTCCGACCGCAGCAGGTCCCTCTCCGCGTCGCTCCGCGCCCCCTGCGCCCTCCGCCGGCCGGCCAAGCCACTCCGGCAAGCTCACCCTCACGGCAGAGCCCTGCCCTCGCACGCCGTACCTCCTCCGTGCTCACTGCGGCTGCTGCTGCCGCCCTCGCGCTCGCTCGCTCTCGCGCACAGGAAGGAGAAGAAGGAGGAGACGGTGGAGACGGGAGGGGAGGCGTGGCCCTTTTAAGGCCGCGCGAGGAGGAGAGAGAAGGTGGTCGCAGCGCGCTTGCAGCCGCAGAGAGAGAGAGAGGAATCGCAGGTCTGCGCGCACAGACGCGCAGACGAATCTCCCGTGCGAACCTAACTGTTCTCCAGACGTCTGTAAACGATCCCGGACGTCTGGTCAGACGTCTGGATGTGATCCCAGACTTCTGGTCCGACGTCTGGGCCACCTCCCAGACGTCTTAAAAGGCGTCTGGGGCACGCGTTCGTTACAATATAACAAACTCAAAGGAAGTTTCGTCCCCGAAACTTGCGCCAACTAGGGTGCGGGAAAAGATGTCCAAATAACCATAACAAACTCAAAGAGGACCGAAGCCGGTCCGAAAAGACGTACCCGCGAAAAGCTCCGGGTACCGCTCCCGCATTGCCGCCTCAGGCTCCCAGGTAGCCTCCTCGTACCGCTGGCTCCTCCACAAAACCTTTACCAGGGGTACTTGCTTTCGTCTCAACCTGCGGACGGCTCGGTCTAGGATCTGCACTGGCCGCTCGGGGTAGGTCAGGTCGTCGCTCACCTCGACGCTCTCGTGACTCAGTACGTGGCTGGGATCGGCTACGTACTTCCTGAGGTTGGACACGTGGAACACGTCGTGCACACCAGAAAGCTGTGGGGGAAGGGCAAGTCTGTAAGCAACGGGTCCAACCCGCTCCAGGACCTCAAAGGGCCCCACGAACCTCGGCGCGAGCTTCCCTCTCACCCCAAACCGCTGTAAGCCCTTCATGGGCGAAACACGAAGGAAGACGTGGTCCCCAACCTCGAACTGCACCTCTCTGCGTCTGCGATCTGCGTAGCTCTTCTGTCTTCTCCTGACAGTGCGGAGTCGTCTGTGGATCTGCTCAACTACCTCCTGACTCTGCCGGATCAACCTGGGGCCAACCTCCCACTTTGTCCCCACCTCAACCCAACTCAA
The DNA here is from genome assembly GCA_037157565.1 of Thalassia testudinum. NCBI lineage: Eukaryota > Viridiplantae > Streptophyta > Magnoliopsida > Alismatales > Hydrocharitaceae > Thalassia > Thalassia testudinum. Next base: position 46,586,785 of record JAZHRO010000030.1, read on the forward strand.
GGGTGCCGTGCATTTCCGTCCGTACAGAGCCTCGTAGGGAGCCATGCCGATGCTCGAGTGATAACTGTTGTTGTATGTAAACTCCGCCAGGGGCAGGTGCTCCTCCTAAGAGCCCCTCCAGTCTAGTACACAAGCACGCAAAAGGTCCTCAAGTGTCTGTATCGTGCGTTCCGACTGTCCGTCCGTCTGGGGGTGGTAAGCCGTGCTAAACCTCAACCTCGTCCCCAAAGCCTGCTGAAACTCAGCCCAAAACTGGGACGTAAAGCGGGTATCTCGGTCGGATACGATCTCCCGCGGAACTCCGTGTAGTCGCACCACATCACGGATATACCTCTCTGCCAACTGTGCTGGTCCCAAAGTGACTCGGATCGGTAAGAATCGTGCCGTCTTCGTCAATCTATCCACTATTACCCAGACTGCGTCGTGTCCTCGCTGGGTAACAGGTAAGCCCACCACCAAGTCCATGGTGATGCTCTCCCACTTCCACTCTGGCACTGGAAGCGGCTGAAGCGGCCCTGCAGGCCTCTGATGCTCGGCTTTCACCTGTTGGCACACTAAGCACTGCTGCACGAACTCACCCACATCCCGCCTCATCCCTCTCCACCAGAACTCGCGTCTCAAGTCATGGTACATTTTCGTGTTTCCGGGATGTATGGTGAATCTGGAACCGTGTGACTCAGTCAGGAGCTCTCTCAACAGCTCCTCGTCTCTGGGGACGCACAACCGTCCCCTCAAGCGTAACACCTGGTCTGTGAAAGAGAAGTCCCCTGGGTCCCCTGATAGTACTCTGTCGCGCAAAGACTGCAAGTACGGATCGGCCATCTGTCCCGTGATGATGCGGTCTATCAACTCTGGCCTGGTCTGCCGTGTCACCGTCACTGCCCCACAGTACCCTCGTAACTCTAGAGGTCGCCAACTGCCCCCCTCCTCCAAAAGGCTCCAACTCTGTAACTGTAGACTGGCCAAGCGTGCAGGCGCCTTACGGCTCAAGGCGTCAGCCACCACGTTGGCCTTTCCCGGGTGGTAGGAGATGCTGCAGTCGTAGTCCTTCAGGAGCTCCAACCAACGTCTCTGTCCCATGTTGAGCTCCTTCTGGTCAAAAAGATATCTGAGGCTCTTGTGATCTGTAAAAATCTCGAAGGTCTCACCGTACAAGTAGTGCCTCCATGTCTTCAGCGTGAAGACAACAGCTGCCAACTCTAGATCGTGGGTAGGTTAGGTATGCTCATGGGGCTTCAGTTGCCGCGAAGCGTAAGCGACCACGTGACCCCTCTGCATGAGCACACCTCCTAACCCCTGCAAGGAAGCGTCCGTGTACACAATGAACCCGCCACTACTGTCAGGGATGGTGAGCACGGGAGCCGAGGTCAACCTCTCCTTCAGCTCCAGAAAACACGCCTCACAGGCGTCTGTCCAAGCGAAAGGCACGTCCTTCCGGGTCAACTGCGTCATAGGACGCACAATCTGTGAAAATCCTCTGATGAACCGTCTGTAGTAACCTGCCAGTCCCAGGAAACTGCGAATCTCAGTGACTGAACGCGGTCTCTCCCACCTGAGCACTGCCTCGACCTTGGCGGGGTCCACCGCCAGGCCGTCTCCAGAGATCACATGACCCAAAAAGGTCACCTCCCTCAACCAGAACTCGCACTTGCTGTATTTGGCGTACAACCTGCGTCGCCTCAGAGTGTCCAGAACCATCCGCAAGTGCTGTCCGTGCTGCGTCCGATCTCTAGAATAGATGAGTACATCATTTATGAAAACCACCACAAACTGGTCCAAGTACGGTCTAAACACCCGGTTCATCAGGTCCATGAAAGCAGCGGGGGCATTGGTCAGCCCAAACGGCATGACCAAAAACTCGTAGTGTCCGTAGCGGGTGCGGAAAGCTGTCTTGGAGACGTCGGTCTCCCTGATCCTCAACTGGTGGTATCCAGACCTCAAGTCGATCTTGGAAAACACCGTGGCACCCCGCAACTGGTCAAACAAATCGTCAATCCTCGGCAGCGGATATCTGTTCTTGATGGTGACCCTATTCAGCTGTCGGTAGTCCACACAAGGGCGTAGGGTCCCATCCTTCTTCTTCACAAACAGTACCGGGGCTTCCCAGGGAGACGCACTGGGCCTCACGAAACCCTTCTCCAAAAGGTCCTGCAACTGAGACTTGAGCTCTCGCAGCTCAAGAGGTGCCATTCTGTAAGGCGCGGTGGAGATGGGGCTGGTCCTTGGTACTAGTGAGATCTCAAACTCGATCTCACGCTCAGGCGGTAGTCCTGGTAACTCGTCTGGAAACACGTCGGGGTACTCTCTGACCACCGGGATGCTCTGGAAGTCTGCCACGGGGCTGGGCTCTGCCACCACACAAGCTAGGAAGCCCTCACACCCCTGGCTCAAAAGTCTCGCCGCCCGAAGTGCCGATATGCACCTGAACCCTCCGTCCACTGGCTGCCCGTGAAACTCGAAAGAAGGCAACTCCGGAATGGAGAAGACAATCTTCCTCTCAAAACTGTCTACCAAGGCGTGGTAAGCGGACAGCCAATCCATCCCCAGAATCACTCCAAAGTCCTCCATCTGTATCATAATCAGGTCAGCTGGCAGGCTATGTCCCCCGATGCTGACTCCGCAACCCGTGTACACCTCCTCAGCTACAAACAGCTGACCACTCGGACCTCTGATTACGAACGGATTCTCTAACAGTGTATAATCCTGGTCCAAACTAACTGCGAAACTGGCTGCGACAAACGAGTGTGTAGCGTCGGAATCGAAAAGCGTGTAAACGAGTCTGCCAGAAACTGAAACCATACCTGCTACCACGGATCCCGAAGCTCTGGCGTCCCTGTGTGTTAGGGCGTTGATACGCCCCTCAACTCTAGGTCCGGACGAAGCAGCCACACTCTGCGTCGGACGGGTAGGTGCTGGCCGGTACCCTCCTCGCGACTGCTGTCCTCCTCCTCGTGCCTGGGGACCGCGGCCTCCTGCGCGCCCTCCAGTGCTCTGCACGGAAAGTATCTGCTGACCTCCTGCCCTAGATGGGCAGTCCCTCCTGACGTGGCCCGGCTGGCCACACTGGTAGCAGAGGGGAACCCGACTCCCGCCCTCAGTGAGTCCCTGTTGTCGGCTAGGCGGGGGTCCGGTGCTGGTGACTGGCCCCTGTCGAGGGCCCCCAAAGGCCACTGATGGCCCTGCACAACGTGACGGCTCTCCTGCGGACGCCACGTGTCTCCGTTCTCGCCGGCCCTGTGAGAAGTCTGGCTGAAAGGGCCTCTTCCGCCCGCCGTCGGTCTCTCGCGCGGACGGGTTGGTCTCCTCGTAAGTCATAGCTGCCTCTACCACCCTCGAAAACGTCGGCAGCTTCAGGGGTTTGACATACCCCCGGATCGCAGGCCGGAGCCCCTCGGTGAACCTCCAAAGGCGCTCCTCCTTAGTGGCTACCGCTGTCGCTGCAAAGCGGGACAGCTCCAAGAAACGCGTGCGGTACGCGCTCACGGTCATCGTCCCATGGCGGAGAGTGTGGAACTCCCGCCTCCTCTGGTCCTGCCATGTCTGGGGAAAGTACTGCTCGCAGAAGAGGGTGACGAACTGGTCCCACGTCGGCTCGTCCCTCTCCTGTCCCCGGACCGCCCTCCACCACCGGTGTGCCGCACTCTCTAGCTGGTACGTGGCAAAGGCCACGCGGCACTCCACCGGGGGGCGAAGGGTGTCGAAGATCTTCTCCAGCTGCTCAAGCCAGTCCTCTGCCTCGGTCGGGTCCTCATCCCCCTTGAAGGAGGGGGGCTTCAGGTTCCGGAACTGTCCGAAAAGCTCGAAGTGGCGCTGTAGGGGAGGTGCTGGTGCATCTCCAGGCGAAGGTGCCTCGTGTACAGAAGTGTCGGAGGAAGGTGGGGGCGGCAGGGGCCCATCCCCTCCCTCGTGTCCAGCGCCGCGTCCGTCGCGTGGTCCCACAGAGGACTCCCCCTCTGCAACCCCAGGAGGAGGTGCTCGGGGCGGTGGGTGGAGCTCCTCTCGTACAATATCCCGAATCAGTCTGGCGAGGTCCTGGGCCTGGATGCCAGGGAGTGGTGGCTGGTCCACCGAGACGTCAACGATAGCACGTCCACCTCGCCGACCTCGTCCTCGGCCGCGCCCGCGGCCAGTCTCGCCAGTCCCGCGACGAGACATCTCCTGCAAGGAGACGCGAAACAAAACGGAAACGTCAAACAGACGGCACCTAACGAAACTTCTAAGAGCTCATGTCAAGAGAAATGTTGTGGTGGCTACTCTAGCTATAAACATGTGAATTGGTTATTTTCCAGTCAGTTGATTCACTTCTCGGGACGACCTTGCTCTGATACCATCTTGTAACGACCCGGTTCCCGAGTCCCTACGAGACACAAGAACCGGACCGACTCGACTAATCCCAAGACCTAGTCGTCCAACGAGGAAGTAACCAAAAGACAGTAAAATAAACCACATTCAGCATGAATATAACTAACAGTAAGAAAGTACAGCAGTAAGGAAAGAAACTACTACAGTAGGTACCACCACAACAGTAAAACAGCATTTATCATATAACAGAAACTGCAGGTAAAGAAGGTACAACGGAAACAAAACTACTCACTAGAACAGAAAAAAAAGAGGTACAAAAGGCTGTGGTAACTCTACTGGACCCTACTCGGCCCAGCGTCCTCTGCAGCCGCTGACATGGCTGCTCAACACCTGGTCCTGAAAAAGGTAACGAGTGTAACACGTCAGCAAAACGCTGAGTAGAGTGGCAAACTAACTAAAGGCAACAGTAGAGTGTACAGTAGCTGTTATGTTCTATTACTTCCTTTATTCACATCTTTCAATTTTTCTCACTATTTCATTTATTTCTCAGATCCTTCACTTGATCTCGAATGTCCTCGTGGGAACGATCTTGATTGCAGTCTTTTCCAAAAGTAGAAGTAGCACGTGGTGCTCTCCTGGCCGGGAGAGTCCCCCGTGGTGATCCTACCCTCAGTCAACCACCCCAAGGTCACTGACAGACGTAACGGTGACTACGGCACGCGCGATAAACGCACAGGTAGCTAGCCCGCACTGGCACGCGGTCAGTCGTTTCCGTTAACGGGTGCGCCCAAAGCACAGCACGGAACCAGGGCAGAGCCCTCTCAGTAACAGGGGTCCAACCCCTCCACAGTAACCAAACCGGGGCCTTGCCCCTCCACAGTCCGCGCACCCTCGCCTGACTACCCTGGTTTGCCCTAGTGGGCCTAACAAGTCGGTGAAGGAGGCTAGCAGAACCCCGGGGCCCGTGGGGTAGCTAGTACTCTCCTAACACTACTAGCTCTCCTCGGTACTACGTACACGAGGGCCAACAAGTCGGTACAGAGCGGCCAATCCTAACCCCGGGTCCCTGGGGCGGCTGGCCCCACTCTGCACTAAACAGGTACAGGTACTTCCCTTGGTACTGCGTACCCAAGGGACAGTACAAACTACATCTCAGTTCCATTCCTTTTTCTTTCCAGGAGTTCCACTCCTAATTCCCCGTAGGGTTCCAACTCTTTATCTCAGAACATCATATGTTTCACTTTCCAGATTCACGTTCTCAAAATCCATGATCTCAAACATGTTTCTTTATTCATAACAGGCAGCTGTTAATTCAAATTACAGGCAGCTTTATATTCCTTTCCATTTTTCCAAGACTGCAGTATTATACATTCCACTAGTTTTTCCATCCTAAGATTCATGCCACATCCTAGGATCTAGCATACAACTAGTTTTCCAGCCCTAGGATTCATGCATCACCTAGGAGCTATCATTCCATACATTTCTCATTCCTAGGATTCATGCAATGTCCTAGATTCTAGTTATGGTTCCATACTTTAACAGATTTTAAAAAAATAACTTAATCCACTCTACCAGGTACAACGGGAATAGTGGGGGCGTGATCGGGAATCCCGCGTGCCTCCGCGACTCTCAAGACTGCAACCGAATGAGGTCCTATCACAAGGATCAAACACAAGGAGTGTCTCAGAACAGTGTATAGCTACTGTAGGCGGGTAGAGGAATTAATTCTGAAACGAACGCAACTCAAATCGCGGAAAACGGAGCCCAAACGGGCCCTAAACGGGTCGAGAAAGACGATACTGTGCAAAATCAGACGTCTGGAACTCCTTCCAGACGTCTTAAATGGTGGATCAGAGAATTACCTGTTCAGCTTGGTTCCCCGGACGTCCAGAAGTCTGCGGGGACGTCTGTCCTATACCCCAGACGTCCGATGGTCCACACGGACGTCTGTAGGTCACTCCCGCCGTCTGGTAAAACTTACAGACGTCTGATTCGCAAAGGATGGCGAATCAGCGAACCTGCGCACGGCCAACCCCCCTCCCTCAGTACGGTCAGTCGACAAGAAGGAAGAAGAAAGCGGAAACTCACCTTTCAGACGTCTGTATGATCTTACAGACGTCGACCTTGCCGTCTGGCTATCAACCCAGACGTCTGATTCTGGAAATTTTTCCAGAATCAGAACCCTGCTCGGCCTCCGCTCGCGACGCCGCCCGCGTCGCACCTCGCGCGTCCGCTGCTCCGACCGCAGCAGGTCCCTCTCCGCGTCGCTCCGCGCCCCCTGCGCCCTCTGCCGGCCGGCAAAGCCGCTCCGGCGAGCTCGCCCTCACGGCAGAGCCCCGCCCTCGCACGCCGTACCTCCTCCGCGCTCACTGCGGCTGCCGCTGCCGCCCTCGCGCTCGCTCGCTCTCGCGCACAGGAAGGAGAAGAAGGAGGAGACGGTGGAGACGGGAGGGGAGGCGTGGCCCTTTTAAGGCCGCGCGAGGAGGAGAGAGAAGGTGGTCGCAGCGCGCCTGCAGCCGCAGAGAGAGAGAGATAGAGGAATCGCAGGTCTGCGCGCACAGGCGCGCAGAAGAATCTCCCGTGCGAACATAACTGTTCTCCAGACGTCTGTAAACGATCCCGGACGTCTGGTCAGACGTCTGGATGTGATCCCAGATGTCTTAAAAGGCGTCTGGGGCACGCGTTCGTTACACTTAACTCAGAGAATTCTGAGTTAAAGGATAAAACAAATCATTAGAGGTAAAACTGTAATTTCACCAATGCAGTATGCGACCAGGGTAATTAAGGGTCCAAACATAGGTCAAGCAAGCTTATTAAGAAGGGAAGTGGGATGATCTGATCTGAAAAGGGTTATAGCCACTTCTATGAATTAAATGTCATTTTGTAACCCTAAAACAAACCCACTTTAATTCACATGGTTCGAGGAAGGATAAAAATCAACTAAACTCTCTAAAATTCATAGAAAAATATCCCCTAGGGTTTAGAACCTTCAATTTGGCCTTTGAAACTTATTTTGACCTGAAATGAGAACCATGCCCAATTAATGACTTAATTTGGATTTTTATGCAAATTGATCAGCCAAACATGGTCCAACCAAAAATCAAAATTCACCATTAAAATCCTTAGTTTCAAATTATTCTGGTATAAAATCTTGAGCCTAAGAAAAGATCACCTTGATCGACTTTACAAATTGGTCATCTTTATTTACGTTTTGACTCTTATCTTTTGAAACCCTTGCGTTTAGGCCCCCAACTTCTCGTCGTTCTTTGCAGAATGATCCTCCCTGCCACTTCTGCACAGCGCCATGCCTTCGACGACCTTGCGCGAAGGATGGTGCCGCGCAGGACAGGGCGGCTGTCCTCTAGAACAGACGGGGGGTTCCCTGCGACGTCCTCTGTCGCAGGAACCCACCCATGCCCTCTGGCATCAACCATGCCTCTCGTGCGAACGCACGAAAGGCATGGGTATCCTCTCCGGCCATTCTCCGGTGAGGCTGGCACGTCGCCACCTCGTTTCCCTCTCCGCGCCAAGGTCTTTATAAGGAGCGGCAAGATCTGCCAACTCCTTCAAGCGTCATTTGACGGAGAAATACCCCACCTTTCGTCTCTTCCTCCTCCGATCAGAGTGCCCGAAGCCTCCGACGATCTCCTCCTCCTCCTCGTCGCTCTGCTGCCTTACCTACAGTAGAGTTTGCTCTACCCTGTCGTCTGCGCTAGGCCGTACCAGCTGGCGCCCTCCGTCTGCCTCCTCGTCGCCGATACCCTCCTCTAGGGCATCTTCGTCCCCAGCTCCGGCAGGCATGTGCCGGGCGCTGCTCTCTCCCCCTTCGTCGAGTAACTAGGTACAGAGTTTCCTCCCTCTCTCCCTTGTATTTTCCCCCTATTAATTTGTCATTTCAACCACCCGACCGCCACTGCCCAACTCCATCTTCCTCGTCTCCGGTCACCTTCTTTGGCGAGGCCATCCCACTGCCACAGACATCCTCACCCCTCGCCAACCAGCTCAAAGGCTCCCCCTTACTCCACTCGACCATTCCCCCCACTCCATTCACTACCAATCACCGCCTGACGGCCCCCCGAACAAACCCATCTTCCCGCGCACGGTCTAACCTAGGTCTACCTCCACACGCGTTCTCGCGCCTTGCTGACCCCCGCATTGGCCTCGCCACACTCCAGCGAAGCTTCCCACGTTATCTGACTTGGCCGAGAGGCCGTCTCAGTGTATTCTGGTCAGCAGCCCCTCGCCGCCATTGCTGAGCTACTGTAGCTCCTTCGCACGCAGCTCCAGGTGTTCTCCAGCCCAGGCACACGTCCCAGGCAGCGCGGATTACTGCCGCGAACACACCCAGGCCTGCAATTGGGTCGCGAGCTTCACCGCTGCCCTAATTGGTAGCAGTTTCCTCGCTTGTGGGTGCGAAATTTGGGAGGTGGGACTTTAGTCCCACCTTGTAAGTGTGCGGCCGCGCGCCCACACTTATATTGAAAAAGTGCATCGGGCTTATTGCCTTCGACATACAGGGGTCAGGTCCCTCTCACCCGCACGCAGTGCGCCACGCGCTCGCTCGCCCTCGCCCGCGCTCATGCCCCGCGGGTCTGGGCCGGATCCGACTACCCGACCACGCACCCCTCGCCCACCACTGCACGCCGGTGGGCCTGGTCCTGGGCGCGCTACCCGAATCCGAATACCTGGCTCTGGGATAGTAGTCCTAAGAGAGATTCTGAGAAAGAGAGAGACGCGGGGAAGGGGTAGGGGTAGGTTTTGCACTGATCACTGTGTGTGCGTGCAGGAAAGAAAGAAAGAAGAAGAAGAAGCAAGCTAAGGAAGAAGAAGAGAGGAGAAGTGGCCGAAGCCTTAGCCGCACTGAGCAGCTGAAGAAGAAGAGAAGAAGACGCACTGTAGCAACCCATAGTGAAGTCGTCTGAGCATCAAGTCAGACGACGGAAGGGCAGCGGCCAGAGCAGAAAGAAGAGAAAAAGAAAAGGAGCAAAAGAAGAAAAAGAAGGAAGACACAACTGCAAGCAAGGAAAGAAGGAAGGAAAGAAAAAGAAGAACAGAAAGAAGAAGAAGAAAAGAAGAAGAAGAAAAGAAGAAGATTCTGCAGCTGAAAGGAAGAAAGAAAAGAGAAAGAAGAAGCAGATCACCACAGCCACAGGTTAAAGAAGAGAGAAGAAGGCAGGAAGAAAAGAAGAAAGAAGAAGAAGAAGAGGAATGGCCAAGAAGAAAAGTGAAAAGAAAGAAGAGAGAAGAAGAAGAAGCCAACAAAACTCTCTCTCTCTCTCTCTTTCTCTCTCTCTCTCACTTCTTATTTTTGTAACATAATTGAGAACTTTTATACTTCTAGAATTCTAGTTGCTCCCTGAGTTCGACCTCGGGAAAACTTTCTATTCCGAGTAAAAATTTGTAGTAATCTGGTAGCTATTTTGTCATATACTACAACGATTGTAAACCATAAATAATCATAACGACAAAACACGCTCAAACGTGCCCGGTTACTACCGTTCGATGATGATCTGACACTCCTCGCGCCCGCTCCCCTGCGAATGCGGATTTGAACCCGCGTCTGAAGGAGACCGAGTGCCTTATCCACTACGCTGCACGCGTGGATGGACGGGCGGCCGAACTTTTGAACACGCGATCAGGACCGTTGGATCAAGATCCAACGGCCCAGATCGCGCGTTGGATTTTCTTTGGTGAGAAAGCGGCAGTCCTGAGGGCCGGTTGGATGGCTGAGATGGCGCCACGTGGTGCCATCTTGGCCGTCCTTCTTCTGGATGATGTAGATGGTGCCACGCATGTCGGATTGAGTTGATTTTCACGCCGTTAGGCTGCGATCGTCGATCTAAATCCATCCATGGGGTCGGATTTGTCGTCTGAATTGTGGATTCACACCATCTTGACCCTTGATCTTCTAGGGTTCCCCGATCACTATCTGATGCTATAGATGTCTGATTAGGGTGATCTTGGAGTCGTTGAACTCCAATCGTCGCCCTAATCACATTTGTATGATTGGATCTTTGATCCGAGGCCCCGATAAAAAGTTTGCCCTATCCATGAACATAAAAGGAGACAATTAACCTCAATTTTATTCAAACTACTCTAAATGCAAGATGATGCTTGTTATGCAATATTTATAGTATGCAATGCAATCCTATGCTTAAGGACATGCATAAATAGACATCTTAAGTAGTGTAAACATGTTTACATCATACCCCCATGCCTATCTTTTGCTAGTCCCTAGCAAAAACTATATGCTATTTATAAAAGAATTAGGTTGGATTATTTGGGCTTAAGTTATTTTCAATCACTAAGAAAATGTCTACTTAGGATTTGCACTTTCAAAGACACAACAGTGCCCGAGTATTTGCCAAAATGCAGACCGCCTCAAGCCCTCACCTTATTCAAAGAAAAATTTCTTTTTCTCTTTTTTCCTCTTTTCTAATTTTTTTGGATTTTCAAGTTTTAGGGTTTAAGAGTGGCTTTCTATGGCCATTCAACTCGCCCAAGATTTGATGAGAATCCTAAGTTGTAAGCTTCTTATTGTGAATGTGATAGACTCATTGACCAGCAGTTAAAACGGACTTTGGATTTCTGCGCTTCTAGGTGACCTAAACAAGAATTTTGCCTAAAGGTGTATCTTTACAACTGATAGCTTTCTCCCTACTTTTAATTTTTGACTTGGTCAACACAAGGGTGAATCCAGTGTATATCTCCTCGGTTTATTCTACTTCTCCGCTTCTTCCTATGTGTTTTGGGAATTTTCAGTGCATTTATTGAGCTAGGTTATGGACAACTGGTCGATGAGCTGTTACAACCGACAACTTACCAGCCATACTCGTGCGGCGAAGTGTGGTTTATTTCTCTTTTTTTTTCTTTTCTCCTTTTTTTTCTTTTTTTTTTCTTTTTCTCTTTTTAAGTAAGTGGCTTCCCTTGTCTAAGATTTACCTAAAGGCAGTAAAAAGAGAAAGGTCTACTGACTGGACTCTGGACAACCTACCTATGGGCTGTTATCCACGATAACTTGCTAGCCATATCACCCTAGAAGGTTCATTAGCTACCCAATTTCCGTTACAATCGCCGAACAACGAGTCAGTGACAAGATAGTGTGTAGATGCTTAAAACTCAAAATTCCCTCAAATCAGAGGGTGGGTTGATAAGTCATGTACTTATCATCCAAACTTATTTACTCCAATTAAAATAGAATTTAGGTTGGCGAGGACTCGAAAAATAAATCCACATTTTAGTGGATACATGGGATGATTAAGTCAAAAGACCTGAAGGGTCTTTGTGTTCAAATCATAATGTAGTATTTCCTAAGATTGAAAATTTTCTTAAACCCAAGTTCTCTTTCCTAGTTCCACAATTTTTTTTAATAAAAGAAAATAAAACAAATCTACGGAGCTGACGAATAAATTTAGAGATGAATATCCACCCCCTATGCCTATCTAATGCAATGTCCTCATTGTATTAAAAAGACATAAAACAGAGTGGAATAGAGTACAAAGCATCTGAATTGCATGATGTCGGGTCTGCTCCGAGATAAAAACTAAAAAGAACTGTATATGTGCTGAATTTAGTGCCTTCAGCTAGGCACATTATACAAAGAAGAGAAATAAAGAATCCACTGATGTAGGTTAGAATCAGAATAAACATAAGAAACCTTTGACCTGTTGGTAGATGTCCACAATTGTAGACCAGATTGTGGTGCAGACCCATACCTCATAATCAAAAATATCTCAGGTTCTGGATAAAAATTACTCAAAACTTAAAATCAATATGCAAGCAGGGTCGAGCTTGTGCTTTATGAGGATGCAACCCAAGACCAAAGAATCGGGTTACAGAGAATTCAAGATCAAAAGGATAATCATTTAATTTGTGCTTGGGTTTGACATCCTCAGAACAAATGTCATAAGGGTTCTGGTTTGATGGTTTCATCTTAATAGGAACCCTTCGACTCAGTTTTCTACTTCCTCCAGAACTTGCTTCCCAAATCAAAATTTCCTGGCTCCTATCCTCCTCATTCAGCGTTTCAAATTCCAGGACCTCTTGCATATTAATCACCCCATCTGAAATCTCCAAGTCTAAATGATTTGGCTGAATCAGAATTGACTTGGGTCTAATTATCTCAGAAACAGAATCATCGATAAGCTCAATGGGGTGTGACTGACAATCAGGGCATTGAATTGAATCCTCCAGAAAATGCGATTCTGGATCCGTAATGTGAGCCCAATAAGATTAGTTTCCTTAATTATTAGGCTATCAAATGATCTATCAGATTCCTTAGGCCCAATCCTCTCACAGAAATCATATTCTGTAGACTTGCGTGAGACTTTGCAACTTGAATCTTCACCATCAGAATCAAAGAAATCAAGATCCGTATTAATGTATGTCCCAAGATCATCTGTCACTTTCTTTTCCAAGGAGACATACGTTTCCTCGTACCCTGGCTCAGGGATTTAAGGTGAAGAAATCAGATCTTCCATAATTGGTTGCTCTAATTCAATCTGATCAGCTTCATAACACGTGTGCCCCCAACAGGTGCCTAAGTGATTTCCGACATTGGCTCTCCTGAAGGGAGTTCATCCTGGGAATCATCCCATGATTGAATCAAAGCGACACAAATCTCATCCTCAATTTCGCTAACTTCCCATGTAGAAACTTACTTGGGTTCTTATCCTTAACATCCTGGAGCCAATCCAACAAATACTTATTCAAATCATCAATTATTTCAATCAGGGGCTCCAATCTCTCATTGCAAGGTATTGGCTGAACTTCTAAAGATTGTATGATATTCCTCAAGTTTGCCAAAACCTTTTCTTGAACTTGGTTACCCTAAACCAAATGAGTTGGTTCAGGGTTGGGCGGGTTTGGGGTCAATGCAGGGGAATTAACGAATTGAGATTTATTATACCCTTCCTGATAATAGGTCATTTCAGATTGTTCAAAAGGTGGTGATGACCTAAAGGCAATGTAATCAGAGGATGGGTAAGGATCAGTGTATTCTTATTGATTGTAGGTCGTATTAGGTTGTTCATGAAAGGTTGACGATCTATAATCGATGTGGCTCTGAGAAGGATAAAAATCAAAGTGTTCAAGGTTATACCCTAAACACGGAGGTCCAGAACTGTATCCCCAATCCGAGTTATCCCAACTAACTGATGATTAATTACAGTACGAGTTAGGATAATCGTCATGTTGAGGATAATTCAAAACAGGAGGGAAAGAGCGAGAATGCGTGTAATATATGGAAGAATTCATGAGAGATGGGAGGAAGAAAGGCGTCCTGCAGTACAAATAATCAAACATGTCCTTAAGTGGACTAGCCTAAAGACCTATAGACTCCCAAAACCTATCTTGAGATAAAGGAATGATTTGATCTACTTCTGTCTGTTCAATCCAACTAGTTAAAAGGAGGGACTGGGGAGAAGGTTCTTCCTTTGGCTTGCGCCTCCAGTTCCTAGTGTACCCCCCCAGCCGCAATCGTTTGATTTTGCTCCCCTAGCTAGACATTAGAATGAACAGTAGAAACAGACTAATTGAAAGTAATCTCGTTCTGGGCTCTGAAGAGTGAGTTGAATCCTTAAGGCCAACGTCTACTCTATTTTATTTAGGGCTAGGTTTGAATGTGCTTTGGAATGTGATGGGCCCTTTATCTGGGTTGTGCCCTTAATGATTGATTGATGTGTGTGTGCGTGTATAACCAGTGGTTTTCAAGCAATATTACTTTTGATGCAGTGAATTTTAGAGTTCAAATCTTTCTTAGTAGCTTTTAGGATTCAACTTTAGGTGTTTTCAAACAAGTTTTGTTGGCACACCAGGTTTTGAAAACACAGGTGAAGATATTTTCCTTTAAAACTTAAAAGAATGTGGAGTGCCTGGTAAATCCCTAAGTGGCAGCTACTTAATGAGTTGATTTCAATTGAAGTGGTGCGGCCCAATCAACTCAAACAATTGGCTTGTTGCACCACTTAATTAGGCACACAAGTGATTTCCTAATCTGATTTCTACTCAATTATGCGTTTGGATGTGTGTACCGGCTCCAAAAATCGGTTACCGGTTGAGTTTGAAAATCAGATGAGGTTGTGTACCTCTGTGAGATTTTTTTTATTTTCTTTTTAAATGTGGAGGTTGGGGTGGGTGTGGGTGTCAAACAACAAACAATCTAACCTTAGAGTTTATAAGAACACCTAGGTTGATTGATGTTTGTGTTATTATGTGGTGAAATGAAATCTAATAGGTGGGAAGTGGGGGATAACTTACAAAACCTTTAACAGCACTTTTCTCCAATCTACCGCTTTTGCTCGTCTCGAAAGAATACTTGCAATTACAATAAGAAAGGAGAGAAGTGAGGTAAATGATTTGTAAGTTGTAAAAATGCGAAGAAAAGTTAAAGAGTGTCGCCTCCCTGGCAACGGTGCCAAAATGTTGAACATCGGGTTGCTATGCTAATGTGTTTGGTTTTGAAAAACCTGTCGTCGTAGTATGAAAGTGAAGAAATCGTGTTCAACAAATAAAATTTATACCGAAATAAAAATCCCGGGTCGAACTCAGGAAGGCTACGTCGATCTATATTTGTAATTATATTTTTTTAGAATTTTTCTTGAAAAGTGAGGCGATGTAATTACAATGAAGCCATAATAACAATCAGACTAAACGAGAGAGAGAGAGAGAGAGAACATGCATTCAATATTTCAAAATATTTATACAATAAAATCAAATAAGAATTACACTAGAAAGCAGGAAATCAGCTACACTAGAAAGCAGGAAAATTCCACACTAGAAAGCTATAAAGAAGAATGGGAGAGAGAAGCTATCTTCCTTGACGATCACTTGGAGGACAAGTCGAACGAGACGCCGCCTGGACGAAGGACAGAGGGGGAAGAAGGAGATCGAGGTAGGAGGAACGAGAATGGAGCAGCACGTCGTCGTCGTCACGGCATCCGCTTCTGAAATGAGAGCGAAAATTTGACTTTATCTCGCGAGGAGCATCTCAGGTGTCGGACAAGCTTCTCTTGAACTTTGGAGAGGGAGAGAAGAGAAGGAAGGGATGAGAATTTCGTATGGAGGGGGTCTCCTCTTATAGTTGCAGGGAGTGGGGGCAATTTGGTCATTACAACTCTAAAAACATTAATTCAGGACCTTTAGTGACGGATAAAACAGTCGCTAAAGGTCCGAACGTGGCCTTCTTGGGTGACGCACGCTCGCTCGCTTGCCTTCCGCTCCTCAACGCACGTTCACGTACTTTAAATCTCGGCCGTTCGATTGCGAGATCGAATGGTTGAGATGCGTCCATCGCCCGCCTCAGCCGCGCACCTCATCGCGTGTGATGTCGCGTCTTTGCCCTGTGTCTAATGGCACATGAATGCTATCGAGCGTGTGCAGCCGTTCGATGATGATCTGACGCTCCTCGCGCCTGCTCGCCTGCGCATGAGGATTCGACCTCGCGTTTGAAGGCGACCGAGCGCCTTATCCACTGCGCTGCGTGCGTGGATAGGTAGGCGGCCGAACTTTTGAACACGCGATCAGGACCGTTGGATCAAGATCCAATGGCCCAGATCGCGTGTTGGATTTTCTTTGGAGAGGCAGCGGTGGTCCCGAGGGCCGTTTGGATGGCTGAGATGGCACCA
Source organism: Thalassia testudinum (assembly GCA_037157565.1). Classification (NCBI taxonomy): domain Eukaryota; kingdom Viridiplantae; phylum Streptophyta; class Magnoliopsida; order Alismatales; family Hydrocharitaceae; genus Thalassia; species Thalassia testudinum. The sequence continues at coordinate 46,602,711 of JAZHRO010000030.1, forward strand.
CGTGGCACCATCTTGGCCGTCCATCTTCTGGATGATGTAGATGGTGCCACGGGTGTCGGACTGAGTCGATTTTCGCACCGTTAGAATACGATCGTCTATTCGAATCCATCCGTGCGGTCGGATTTGTCGTTTGAAGTGTGGATTCACACCATCTTGGCTCTTGATCTTCTAGGGTTTCTCGTTACTATCTGATGCTACAGATGTCTGATTAGGGCGATCTTAGAGTCGTTGAACTTCAATCGTCGCCCTGATCACATCTGTACGGTTGAATCTTTGATCCGAGGCCCCGATAAAAAGTTTTCCTTGTCCATGAATATAAAAGAAGACAATTAACCTTCATTTTATTCAAACTACTCTAAATGCAAGATGATGCATGTTATGCAATATTTATAGTATGCAATGCAATCCTATGCTTAAGAACATGCATAAATAGACATCTTAAGTAGTGTAAACATGTTTACATCAGTTCTTAACCCTGTCAACTTGGGCAGACCCAACACTCTTAAAGAACTACCAGACTCAAAAATAGCCTTAGTTGTAGCATCGTAAAATTTATATCATCTTGACCTCTCAGAATACCCAACAAAATATCAGCTAACTGTTCTTTTGTCCAGTTTCTTTTCATTTGGTCTATAAGGCCTAGCCTCAGTTGGACATCCCCCCACATGATAATGCTTAAGACTAGGTTTCCGCCCGGTCCATAGCTCATATGGGGTCAAGTTAGTTTTCTTAGTTGGAACTCTATGCAGAATATATGTTGCAGTCTTTAAGGCCTCTCCTTATAGTGAATATGGTAAGGAAGAATGGGCAATTATGCTCCTTACCATGTCCTTAAGCGTCCTGTTTCGTTTCTTAGCAACACCATTCATAGTGGGCGAGCCCAGCATGGTGTACTGAGGAACGATACTGCATTACTCTAGGAACCTGGAAAATGGTCCTGGATGTTGTTCACCTGATTCGTCATATTTGTTGTAGTATTCACCACCACGATCAGATCTGACAGGTTTAATCATTCTGTCGAGTTGATTCTCAACTTTGACTTTATAATTTTTTGAACATATCCAGTGATTGCCTATTCATGAATTAGGTAGATGAAACTATATCTTGAGTGGTCATCTATGAATGTGATAAAATATTGTTGACCATTCTACAGAGGCATAGAAAATGGCCCACACATGTTCATATGAATCACAACCAAGACACCATTTGACCTATTGGCTTCAAATTTCTTATTATTGGTTTGTTTTCCTTTAATGCATTCAATACACTGATCAAAATTAGAAAAGTATACGGGGTCTAAAATTTCGTTTGACACAAGTCTCTTTATTCTCGTTCTGGAGATATGACCCAATCTCTTATGCCATAATGTAGCTGAGGATTCATTATTTAGTTTCTTTTCACTCTCTATGTATCTAAAAGAGAAGACTCATTATAAGAAGTGACATTATCCAGGCAATATAAATTATCAAAACATGAAAGAAAAGTAGTATCGATAATTTTGGAATCAAGAAACAAAGATACTTTTCCAGAACCAAAACTATAAGTGAATTCATACTTATCTAACATGTAAACAGAAACTAGATTACGTCTAAAAGATGGTACAATAAAAGTTTTATTCAATTTCAAATACATTCCAGTTTTCATCAATAATTTAAAATGCTTTATAGCATGAACTTCTACTACTTTCCCATCCCCAAAATAAATAAACTTCTCAGCTTCAGTTGGCCTTCGGCAGCTCAGGCAACTTTGCATAGACACACTTATGTGAGTGGTAACACCTAAATCCATCCACCAAGTGTGCCTAGGTACCGAAGCCAAATTAATTTCTGAACAAACCAAACTTCAAGCTGTACCTTCTTGGCACATCATACGTGATAATTGGTACAGTGCTTCTTTTGGTGCCCCTCAGCTCCACAAAAGAAGCATCCTGATTTGGAAGACTCTGTAGTCTTCCCCTTCTGCTTCTTTTGGGATGCTGTATCTACAGTTTCTGAAGTCCTCTTCTTAGCCTTGCCTTTACTTTTAGAGGAAGAGGCAATCCTATCTTGCTTCATTCTCTCCTCCTCTTGTACACAATGCGAGATGAACTCATTCAGAGATCAAGTCTCTTTCTGACAGTTATAGCTCACCTTGAACTAGTTAAAGGTAGGAAGGAGAGATATTAAGACCAGATGCACTAACAGATCTTCAAAAAGATCTAGTTTAAGTGCTTTCAACTTTGAAGCAACATAGGACATCTCCATTATGTATTCTCTAATGTTGCCCTTCCATTTATACTTCATTGAAATGAGATTAGCCAATAGTGTACCGATTTCTATCTTTTCATTCTTGGCAAATCTATTTTCAATTTCAGCTAAAAAATTTTTGATAGTGGCTATATCATTGGACATAGTGCCGCTAAAAGCCTCAGGTATGGGCCTTTTCATGATCATCATTGAGATTTGGTTAGACCTCTCCCACCTTTCCTTTTCTCTCTTTTGATTAAGAGTATTAGTATCTGTAAGGATAGGAGAGTCTTTCCTAATCGTTAGATCAAGGTCCATTACCCTTAAGACTATCAGTAGGTTTTTCTTCTAGGACTTAAAGTTTGAGCCACTCAACATGGTAATTGAATTGAGGGTAGTGATAATGTTCACAGAAGATATTTCTAAAAATAAAATACAGATAGACATAAGATTAACTTCTTTAAAACATAAAGTGCCTAATTAATTTAATAGTCTCATCTCATGTTTTAGTTAACTCCATCAAGGGTCTTATCTTTGGACGAGAGGTTAACTTATAATTAAAGACATGATGTGGTATATAAAGATTGTTGGTTCAAATCTAAGTCAATCAAGAACCTTCCTTTGAACCAATTTAATGACTACCCAGTAAATCTAATAACCAACACATCATACTCCCACACAAATGAGTGAAAATACAATGAGTGTGTACTTTCGTTTGGGCCAGTAAACACCCACCTACTTACACTCATTCAACCTTTTATCATTCATGGATAAGGCCAGTATTCACAGGAGAGCTCATTTTACCGAGATGCAGCTTCAATAGAATTACCCTAGAATAATATACTTTATTAATTAGACTAAACTTAATTAAACTAAATAGAAAGTATGTTGACTCTGATACCACTTATTTATCTGTTAAAACCTTAGGAACTTAATTAAAATTTACTCACCTTTAACTTAAGATAAACATGTACAATAACTTATTTCAATAGAACTTAATTAATTTGCTCACGCGGTGTGTTTACGTACTTTGTTCTTATTTCATGTGCCCGTACTATTAAGATATTGCGTCTGTACCCTTGTGCCGTAGAGAAAGTCGTGTAGGATGAATCAAATATAATAGGAAGATGGTTTTGGGGTTTGTTGTCTTTGCCTATTGGCTATTGGTTGCGTATTTAATGATTAGAATGTGCTTAATCCGCACGATGATTCAATGCAATGCTTGGGATCTTCCAATGACGTCAGGCAGATGGTCTCACCTCAGGAAGCCCCTCCGAGAAAACCTTTTTTTTTTTTTTAAATTTTAGAGAAGGGTAGATAATTTTATTTAGAAATATGGTTAGCACAGGCAATTTTCTACGCATTGCTGCCAGCGCCCCATTTTGTAAGGTCTAAGTTTGCATCTTCTTGAGGCCAAGAAAAGAAGTTTTTCTGGATTCCTAACGTATCGTACCGTGATTTTGATGTGATGTGTTGCATTCTTCAAGATTTTGAATTGTGCAACGCGCTCTGTACATCGATTTACAACACATTAGCGAATTTATAATTTTTTTTCTTGCATTATTGCTTGATTTTTATTTTTATCACTATTTTTTTGGGAAGTACATTTATTTGGCTACCATTCTAGGTTAGAGTTTCATTTTTTTCCCTCAGTATCTCTTTAATTTCACTTTCTCTAAAAAAAATTTCCCATCCTTATTTTCTTGATTTATGTTTATATCCATTTTTTAAGAGATTCCCTTGGTTCCGAAGATGTGGCTCACTTCAATCGATTCTTAGAGTTAATTTACTTGAAAGGTTAAGGAAGTGATATTAAGAAATGTGAAAGTAATATTAACCTTTAATTATGTTTACTTGTAGAGTGGTGTTAACATCAATTTGTATTTACTTAAATTGATATTAAGTTGGAGTGTTAACTCTTATAGTGTTTACTTGTTAGTGGTGTTAAGAATTTGAATCAGAGACCGCGAGAGCACAGCAAAATCATGGGACTTAAATACAAGTTTGCTTAACACCAGTAGCAACTGGTGTTAGATAAATTAGTGTTAAGAGCTCTTAACCCGTGCTAACAAAAAAGGGGTTAACTTTCCAAGTAAACAAGGGTTAATGTTACGACCTGGTTCCCGGATCCCTACATGACCCGAGACCGGCTCGTCTCGACTAATCCCAAGACCTAGTCGTCCAACAAGAAATAACCAAGAAGCAGGAAAGTAAATCACATTCACACATGCAATATAACTAAGCAGTAAAGGAAAGTAAAACTGTTGTTCCACTACATACCACCATAATAACAAAAACAATGGAAACGAAAGTAACAGTAGAGACAATAGTAGCTAAAAAGTCTGATACTTACTACAACATCAAGGGAAATAATAAGAAAGTGCTGAAACTACGGCTGGGTTCGACTGGGCCCAGCACCCTCCGTAGCTGGAAGCTCGGGTTGCTCAACTCCTGGTCCTGAACAGTGTTATGAAAAAGACAGAGTCAGCGAACACTGAGTAGAGTGGTATCTATACTATCTAAAATAGTAAAAGTAACATATTTAATTCCCTTTTCTATTTATTATGTTTTATGTGTATTTCCTTTTCATCCATTTTACTCAAACATCCAGATATTCTTGTTCTCACATGTTGTAATGAACGCATGCCCCAGACGTTTTTTAAGACGTCTGGGAGGTGGCCCAGACGTCGGACCAGACGTCTGGGATCGTTTCCAGACGTCTGGAAATCCGTTATCTTCCACACGTGCGGGTCGTCTGCGCGCCTGAGCGCGCAGACCCGCATATTCGTTTATTCCCTGCGGCTGCAGACGCCCTGCCGCGTCCTCTCTCCTCCTCGCACGGCCTTAAAAGGCCACGCCTCCCCTCACTTCCGTCACCACTGTCTCCTCTCTCTTTTCCTTTAGCCAGTGAGCGTGAGCGCTAGCGCGAGGGCAGCAGCGGCGGCTGCAGTGAGCGCGGAGGATGTGCTGCGTGCGAGAGCGGAGCTCTGCCGTGAGGGCGAGCTCGCCGGGGCTGCTAGGGCCGGCCGGCGGAGGGCGCAGGGGGCGCGGAGCGACGCGGAGGGGGGACTGTTGCGGTCTGAGCAGCAGGCGCGCGAGGTGCGACGCGGGCGGCGTCGCGAGCGGAGGCCGGGTGGCACCCTGATTCTGGAAAAATTTCCAGAATCAGACGTCTGGGTTGATAGCCAGACGGCGAGGGAGACGTCTTGTAACGACCCGATTCCCGAGTCCCTACGATACACGAGAACCGGACCGACTCGACTAATCCCAAGACCCAGTCGTCCAACGAGGAAGTAACCAAAAGACAGTAAAATAAACCACATTCAGCATGAATATAACTGACAGTAAGAAAGTACAGCAGTAAGGAAAGAAACTACTACAGTAGGCACCACCACAACAGTAAAACAACATTTATCATATAACAAAAACTGCAGGTAAAGAAGGTACAGTGGAAACAAAAACTACTCACTAGAACAGAAACAAAAAGGGGTACAAAGCTGGGGTAACTCTACTGGACCCTACTCGACCCAGCGTCCTCTGCAGCCGCCGACCCTGGCTGCTCAACACCTGGTCCTGAAAAAGGTAACGAGTGTAACACGTCAGCAAAACGCTGAGTAGAGTGGCAAACTAACTAAAGGCAACAGTAGAGTGTACAGTAGCTGTTATGTTCTATTACTTCCTTTATTTACATCTTTCAATTTTTCTCACTATTTCATTTATTTCTCAGATCCTTTACTTGATCTCGAATGTCCTCGTGGGACGATCTTGATTGCAGTCTTTTCCAAAAGTAGAAGTAGCACGTGGTGCTCTCCTGGCCGGGAGAGTCCCCCGTGGTGATCCTACCCTCAGTCAACCACCCCAAGGTCACTGACAGACGTAACGGTGACTACGGCACGCGCGATAAACGCACAGGTAGCTAGCCCGCACTGGCACGCGGTCAGTCGTTTCCGTTAACGGGTGCGCCCAAAGCACAGCACGGAACCAGGGCAGAGCCCTCTCAGTAACAGGGGTCCAACCCCTCCACAGTAACCAAACCGGGGCCTTGCCCCTCCACAGTCCGCGCACCCTCGCCTGACTACCCTGGTTTGCCCTAGTGGGCCTAACAAGTCGGTGAAGGAGGCTAGCAGAACCCCGGGGCCCGTGGGGTAGCTAGTACTCTCCTAACACTACTAGCTCTCCTCGGTACTACGTACACGAGGGCCAACAAGTCGGTACAGAGCGGCCAATCCTAACCCCGGGTCCCTGGGGCGGCTGGCCCCACTCTGCACTAAACAGGTACAGGTACTTCCCTTGGTACTGCGTACCCAAGAGACAGTACAAACTACATCTCAGTTCCATTCCTTTTTCTTTCCAGGAGTTCCACTCCTAACTCCCCGTAGGGTTCCAGCTCTTTATTTCAGAACATCATATGTTTCACTTTCCAGATTCACGTTCTCAAATTCCATGATCTCAAACATGTTTCTTTATTCATAACAGGCAGCTGTTAATTAAATTTACAGGCAGCTTTATATATATTCCTTTCCATTTTTCCAAGACTGCAGTAATATACATTCCACTAGTTTTTCCATCCTAGGATTCATGCCATATCCTAGGATCTATCATACAATCTAGTTTTCCGGCCCTAGGATTCATGCAACACCTAGGAGCTATCATTCCATATATTTCTCATTCCTAGGATTCATGCAAAGCCCTAGGTTCTAGTTATGGTTCTATACTTTAACAGATTTTATTAATACTTAAACCCACTCTACCAGGTACAACGGGAGTAATGGGGGCCTGATCGGGAATCCCGTGCGCCTCCGCGACTCTCAAGATTGCAACCGAACGAGGTCCTATCACAAGGATCAAACACAAGGAGTGTCTCAAAACAGTGTATAGCTACTGTAGGCGGGTAGAGGAATTAATTCTGAAACGAACGCAACTCGAATCGCGGAAAACGGAGCCCAAACGGGCCCTAAACGGGTCGAGAAAGACGATACTCTGCAAAATCAGACGTCTGGAACTCCTTCCAGACGTCTTAAACGGTGGATCAGAGAATTACCTGTTCGGCTTGGTTCCCCGGACGTCCAGAAGTCTGCGGGGACGTCTGCCTAGATCCAAGACGTCCGATGGTCCCTCCGGACGTCTGGAGGTCACTCCCGCCGTCTGGTACAACTTCCAGACGTCTGATTCGCAAAGGATGACGAATCAGAGACCTTGCGCACAGCCAACCCCCCTCCCTCAGTACGGTCAGTCGACAAGAAGGAAGAAGAAAGCGGAAACTCACTTTCAGACGTCGGTATGATCTCACAGACGTCGACCTTGCCGTCTGGATATCAATCCAGACGTCTGATTCTGGAAAATTTTCCAGAATCAGAACCTTGCTCGGCCTCCGCTCGCGACGCCGCCCGCGTCGCACCTCGCGCGTCCGCTGCTTCGCCCGCAGCAGGTCCCTCTCCGCGACGCTCTGCGCCCCCTGCGCCCTCCGCCGGCCGGCCAAGCCGCTCCTGGCGAGCTCGCCCTCACGGCAGAGCCCCGCCCTCGCACGCCGCAGCTCCTCCGCGCTCACTGCGGCTGCCGCTGCCGCTGCGCCCTCGCGTCCGCTCGCTCTCGCGCACAGGCAGGAGAAGAAGGAGGAAGATGGTGGAGACGGGAGGGGAGGCGCGCCCCCCCTTTTAACGCCGTGCGGAGAGGAGAGAGAAGGCGGTCGCAGCCGCCTGCAGCCGTAGAGAAAGAGGGCAGAATCGCAGGTCTGCGCGCACAGGCGCGCAGGCGAATCTCCCGTGCGAACCTAACTGTTCTCCAGACGTCTGTAAACTATCCCAGACGTCTGGTCAGACGTCTGGATGTGATCCCAGACGTCTGGTACGACGTCTGGGCCACCTCCCAGACGTCTTAAAAGGCGTCTGGGGCACGCGCTCGTTACAATATAACAAACTCAAAGGAAGTTTCGTCCCCGAAACTTGCGCCAACTAGGGTGCGGGAAAAAGATGTCCAAATAACCATAACAAACTCAAAGAGGATCGAAGCCGGTCCGAAAAGACGTACCCGCGAAAAGCTCCGGGTACCGCTCCCGCATTGCCGCCTCAGGCTCCCAGGTAGCCTCCTCGTACCGCTGGCTCCTCCACAAAACCTTTACCAGGGGTACTTGCTTTCGTCTCAACCTGCGGACTGCTCGGTCTAGGATCTGTACTGGCCGCTCGGGGTAGGTTAGGTCGTCGCTCACCTCGACGCTCTCGTGACTCAGTACGTGGCTGGGATCGGCTACGTACTTCCTGAGGTTGGACACGTGGAACACGTCGTGCACACCAGAAAGCTGCGGGGGAAGGGCAAGTCTGTAAGCAACGGGTCAAACCCGCTTCAGGACCTCAAAGGGCCCCACGAACCTCGGCGCGAGCTTCCCTCTCACCCCAAACCGCTGTAAGCCCTTCATGGGCGAAACACGAAGAAAGACGTGGTCCCCAACCTCGAACTGCACCTCTCTGCGTCTGCGATCTGCGTAGCTCTTCTGTCTGCTCCTGACAGTGCGGAGTTGTCTGTGGATCTGCTCAACTACCTCCTGACTCTGCCGGATCAACCTGGGGCCAACCTCCCACTTGGTCCCCACCTCAACTCAACTCAAGGGTGCCGTGCATTTCCATCCGTACAGAGCCTCGTAGGGAGCCATGCCGATGCTCGAGTGATAACTGTTGTTGTATGCAAACTCCGCCAGGTGCAGGTGCTCCTCCCAAGAGCCCCTCCAGTCTATTACACAGGCACGCAAAAGGTCCTCAAGTGTCTGTATCGTGCGTTCCGACTGTCCGTCCGTCTGGGGGTGGTAAGCCGTGCTAAACCTCAACCTCGTCCCCAAAGCCTGCTGAAACTCAGCCCAAAACTGGGACGTAAAGCGGGTATCCCGGTCGGATATGATCTCCCACGGAACTCCGTGTAGTCGCACCACGTCACGGATATACCTCTCTGCCAACTGTGCTGGTCCCAAAGTGACTCGGATCGGCAAGAATCGTGCCGTCTTCGTCAATCTATCCACTATTACCCAGACTGCGTCGTGTCCTCGCTGGGTAACAGGTAAGCCCACCACCAAGTCCATGGTGATGCTCTCCCACTTCCACTCTGGCACTGGAAGAGGCTGAAGCGGCCCTGCAGGTCTCTGATGCTCGGCTTTCACCTGTTGGCACACTAAGCACTGCTGCACGAACTCACCCACATCCCGCTTCATCCCTCTCCACCAGAACTCGCGTCTCAAGTCATGGTACATTTTCGTGTTTCCGGGATGTATGGTGAATCTGGAACCGTGTGCCTCAGTCAGGAGTTCTCTCAACAGCTCCTCGTCTCTGGGGACGCACAGCCGTCCCCTCAAGCGTAACACCTGGTCTGTGAAAGAGAAGTCCCCTGGGTCCCCTGACAGTACTCTGTTGCGCAAAGACTGCAAGTACGGATCGGCCATCTGTCCCGTGATGATGCGGTCTATCAACTCTGGCCTGGTCTGTCGTGTCACCGTCACTGCCCCACAGTACCCTCGTAACTCTAGAGGTCGCCAACTGCCCACCTCCTCCAAAAGGCTCCAACTCTGTAACTGTAGACTGGCCAAGCGTGCGGGCGCCTTACGGCTCAAGGCGTCAGCCACCACATTGGCCTTTCCCGGGTGGTAGGAGATGCTGCAGTCGTAGTCCTTCAGGAGCTCCAACCAACGTCTCTGTCTCATGTTGAGCTCCTTCTGGTCAAAAAGATATCTGAGGCTCTTGTGATCTGTAAAAATCTCGAAGGTCTCACCGTACAAGTAGTGCCTCCATGTCTTCAGCGCGAAGACAACAGCTGCCAACTCTAGATCGTGGGTAGGGTAGGTATGCTCATGGGGCTTCAGTTGCCGCGAAGCGTAAGCGACCACGTGACCCCTCTGCATGAGCACACCTCCTAACCCCTGCAAGGAAGCGTCCGTGTACACAACGAACCCGCCACTACTGTCAGGGATGGTGAGCACGGGAGCCGAGGTCAACCTCTCCTTCAGCTCCAGAAAACACGCCTCACAGGCGTCTGTCCAAGCGAAAGGCACATCCTTCCGGGTCAACTGTGTCATAGGACGTGCAATCTGCGAAAACCCTCTGATGAACCGTCTGTAGTAACCTGCCAGTCCCAGGAAACTGCGAATCTCAGTGACTGAACGCGGTCTCTCCCACCTGAGCACTGCCTCGACCTTGGCGGGATCCACCGCCAGGCCGTCTCCAGAGATCACATGACCCAAAAAGGTCACCTCCCTCAACCAGAACTCGCACTTGCTGTATTTGGCGTACAGCCTGCGTCGTCTCAGAGTGTCCAGAACCATCCACAAGTGCTGTCCGTGCTGCGTCCGATCTCTAGAATAAATGAGTACATCATCTATGAAAACCACCACAAACTGGTCCAAGTACGGTCTGAACACCCGGTTCATCAGGTCCATGAAAGCAGCGGGGGCATTGGTCAGCCCAAACGGCATGACCAAAAACTCGTAGTGTCCGTACCGGGTGCGGAAAGCTGTCTTGGAGACGTCGGTCTCCCTGATCCTCAACTGGTGGTATCCAGACCTCAAGTCGATCTTGGAAAACACCGTGGCACCCGCAACTGGTCAAACAAATCGTCGATCCTCGGCAGCGGATATCTGTTCTTGATGGTGACCCTATTCAGCTGTCGGTAGTCCACACAAAGGCGTAGGGTCCCATCCTTCTTCTTCACAAACAGTACCGGGGCTCCCCAGGGAGACGCACTGGGCCTCACGAAACCCTTCTCCAAAAGGTCCTCCAACTGAGAATTGAGCTCTCGCAGCTCAAGCGGTGCCATTCTGTATGGCGCGGTGGAGATGGGGCTGGTCCCTGGTACTACTGAGATCTCAAACTCGATATCACGCTCGGGCGGTAGTCCTGGTAACTCGTCTGGAAACACGTCGGGGTACTCTCTGACCACTGGGATGCTCTGGAAGTCTGCCATGGGGCTGTGCTCTACCACCACACAAGCTAAGAAGCCCTCACACCCCTGGCTCAAAAGTCTCGCCGCCCGAAGTGCCGAAATGCAACTGAAACCTCCGTCCACTGGCTGCCCGTGAAACTCGAAGGAAGGCAACTCCGGAATGGAGAAGACAATCTTCCTCTCAAAGCAGTCTACCAAGGCGTGGTAAGCGGACAGCCAATCCATCCCCAGAATCACTCCAAAGTCCTCCATCTGTATCATAATCAGGTCAGCTGGCAGGCTGTGTCCCCCGATGCTGACCCCGCAACCCGTGTACACCTCCTCAGCTACAAACAGCTGACCACTCGGACCTCTGATTACGAACGGATTCTCTAACAATGTATAATCCTGGTCCAAACTAACTGCGAAACTGGCTGCGACAAACGAGTGCGTAGCGCCGGAATCGAAAAGCATGTAAACGAGTCTGCCAGAAACTGAAACCATACCTGCTACCACGGATCCCGAAGCTCTGGCATCCCTGTGTGTTAGGGCGTTGATACGCCCCTCAGCTCTAGGTGCGGACGAAGCAGCCACACTCTGCGTCGGACGGGTAGGTGCTGGCCGGTACCCTCCTCGCGACTGCGGTCCTCCTCCTCGCGCCTGGAAATCGCGGCCTCCTGCGCGCCCTCCAGTGCTCTGCTCGGGAAGTATCTGCTGACCTCCTGCCCTAGATGGGCAGTCCCTCCTGACGTGGCCCGGCTGGCCACACTGGTAGCAGAGGGGAACCCGACTCCCGCCCTCAGTGAGTCCCTGCTGTCGGCTAGGCGGGGGTCCGGTGCTGGCGACTGGCCCCTGTCGAGGGCCCCCAAAGGCCACTGATGGCCCTGCACAATGTGACGGCTCTCCTGCGGACGCCACGTGTCTCCGTTCTCGCCGGCCCTGTGAGAAGTCTGGCTGAAAGGGCCTCTTCCGCCCGCCGTCGGTCTCTCGCGCGGATGGGTTGGTCTCCTCGTAAGTCATAGCTGCCTCTACCACCCTCGAAAACGTCGGCAGCTTCAGGGGTTTGACATACCCCCGGATCGCAGGCAGGAGCCCCTCGGTGAACCTCCAAAGGCGCTCCTCCTCAGTGGCTACCGCTGTCGCTGCAAAGCGAGACAGCTCCAAGAAACGCGTGCGGTACGTGCTCACGATCATCGTCCCTTGGCGGAGAGTGTGGAACTCCCGCCTCCTCTGGTCCTGCCACGTCTGGGGAAAGTACTGCTCGCAGAAGAGGGTGACGAACTGGTCCCACGTCGGCTCGTCCCTCTCCTGTCCCTGGACCGCCCTCCACCACCGGTGTGCCGCACTCTCCAGCTGGTACGTGGCAAAGGCCACGCGGCACTCCACCGGGGGGCGAAGGGTGTCGAAGATCTTCTCCAGCTGCTCAAGCCAGTCCTCTGCCTCGGTCGGGTCCTCATCCCCCTTGAAGGAGGGGGGCTTCAGCTTCCGGAACTGTCCGAAAAGCTCGAAGTGGTGCTGTAGGGGAGGTGCTGGTGCACCTCCAGGCGAAGGTGCCTCGTGTACAGAAGTGTCGGAGGAAGGTGGGGGCGGCAGGGGCCCATCCCCTCCCTCGTGTCCAGCGCCACGTCCGTCGCGTGGTCCCACAGAGGACTCCCCCTCTGCAACCCCAGGAGGAGGTGCTCGGGGCGGTGGGTGGAGCTCCTCTCGTACAATATCCCGTATCAGTCTGGCGAGGTCCTGGGCCTGGATGCCAGGGAGTGGTGGCTGGTCCACCGAGACGTCAACGACAGCACGTCCACCTCGCCGACCTCGCCCTCGGCCGCGCCCACGGCCAGTCTCGCCAGTCCCACGACGAGGCATCTCCTGCAAGGAGACGCGAAACAACACGGAAACGTCAAAACAGACGGTACCTAACAACACTTCTAAGAGCTCATGTCAAGAGATATGTTGTGGTGGCTACTCTAGCTATAAACATGTGAATTGGTTATTTTCCAGTCAGTTGATTCACTTCTCGGGACGACCTTGCTCTGATACCATCTTGTAACGACCCGATTCCCGAGTCCCTACGAGACACGAGAACCGGACCGACTCGACTAATCCCAAGACCCAGTCGTCCAACGAGGAAGTAACCAAAAGACAGTAAAATAAACCACATTCAGCATGAATATAACTAACAGTAAGAAAGTACAGCAGTAAGGAAAGAAACTACTACAGTAGGCACCACCACAACAGTAAAACAACATTTATCATATAAAAAAAACTGCAGGTAAAGAAGGTACAGCGGAAACAAAAACTACTCACTAGAACAGAAACAAAAAGGGGTACAAAGCTGGGGTAACTCTACTGGACCCTACTCGGCCCAGCGTCCTCTGCAGCCGCCGACCCTGGCCCAAGGGAAGTACCAAGGGAAGTACCTGTACCTGTTTAGTGCAGAGTGGGGCCAGCCGCCCCAGGGACCCGGGGTTAGGACTGGCCACTCTGTACCGACTTGCTGGCCCTCGCGTACGTAGTACTGAGGAGAGCTACTAGTGTAGGGAGGTACTAGCTACCCCACAGGCCCCGGGGTTCTGCTAGCCTCCCACACCGACTTGTTAGGCCCACTGGGGCAAACCAGGGTAGTCAGGCGAGGGTGCGCGGACTGTGGAGGGGTTGGACCCCTGTTACTGAGAGGGCTCTGCCCTGGACTGGTTCCGTGCTGTGCTTTGGGCGCACCCGTTAACGGAAACGACTGACCGCGTGCCAGTACGGGTTAGCTACCTGTGCGTTTATCGCGCGTGCCGTAGTCACCGTTACGTCTGTCAGTGACCTTGGGGTGGTTGACTGAGGGTAGGATCACCACGGGGGACTCTCCCGACCAGGAGAGCACCACGTGCTACTTTTACTTTTTGGAAAAGACTGCAATCAAGATCGTTCCCACGAGGAACATTCGAGATCAAGAAAAAGATCTGAGGAATAAATGAAATAGTGAGACATTTGAGAGATGTGAATAAAGAAAGTAATCGAACATAACAGCTACTGTACACTCTACTGTTGCTTTTAGTTTTAGTTGCCACTCTACTAAGCATTTTGCTGACGTGTTACACTCGTTACCTTTTTCAGGACCAGGTGTTGAGCAGCCAGGGTCAGCGGCTGCAGAGGACGCTGGGCCGAGTAGGGTCCAGTAGAGTTACCACTGTCTCTTGTACCTCTTTTTGTTACGTTGTAGTGAGTAGTTCTTGTTTCCGCTGTACTTTCTTTACCTGCAGTTCAAATTATATTATGAATGTTGTTCTACTGTTGTGGTGGTACATACTGTGGTAGTTTCTTTCCTTACTGCTGTACTTTCTTTCTGTTAGTTATATTCATGCTGAATGTGGTTTATTTTACTGCTCTTTTGGTTACTTCCTCGTTGGACGACTAGGTCTTGGGATTAGTTGAGTCGGTCCGGTTCTCGTGTCTCGTAGGGACCCTAGAACAGGGTCGTTACAAGATGGTATCAGAGCAAGGTCGTCCCGAGAAGTGAATCAATTGACTGAAAAATAACCAATTCACATGTTTATAACTAGAGTAGCCACCACAACCTATCTCTTGACATGAGCTCTTAGAAGTTTCGTTAGATACCGTCTGTTTTGACGTTTTTTTTTCCGTTTTGTTTCGCGTCTCCTTACAGGAGATGCCTCGTCGCGGGACTGGCGTGACTGGCCACGGGCGCGGCCGAGGACGAGGTTGGCGAGGTGGACATGCTGTTGTTGACGTCTCGGTGGACCAGCCACCACTCCCGAGCATCCAGGCCCAGGACCTCGCCAGACTGATACGGGACATTGTACGAGAGGAGCTCCACCCACCTCCCCGAGCACCTCCTCCTGGGGCTGCAGAGGGGGAGTCCTCTGTGGGACCACGCGACGGACACGGCGCTGGACACGAGGGAGGGGATGGGCCGCTGCTGCCCCCACCTTCCTCCGACACTTCTGTACACGAGGCACCTTCACCTGGAGGTGCACCAGCACCTCCCCTACAGCGCCACTTCGAGCTTTTCGGACAGTTCCGGAAGCTGAAGCCCCCCTCCTTCAAGGGGGATGAGGACCCGACCGAGGCAGAGGACTGGCTTGAGCAGCTGGAGAAGATCTTCGACACCCTTCGTCCCCCCGTGGAGTGCCGCGTGGCCTTTGCCACATACCAGCTGGAGAGTGCGGCACACCGATGGTGGAGGGCGGTCCGGGGACAGGAGAGGGATGAGCCGACGTGGGACCAGTTCGTCACCCTCTTCTGCGAGCAGTACTTTCCCCAGACGTGGCAGGACCAGAGGAGGCGGGAGTTCCACACTCTCCGCCAAGGGACAATGACTGTGAGCGCGTACCGCACGCGTTTCTTGGAGCTGTCCCGCTTTGCAGTGACAGTGGTAGCCACTGAGGAGGAGCGCCTTTGGAGGTTCACCGAGGGGCTCCGGCTTGCGATCCGGGGGTATGTCAAACCCCTGAAGCTGCCTACGTTTTCGAGGGTGGTAGAGGCAGCTATGACTTACGAGGAGACCAACCCGTCCTCATGAGACACCGACGGCAGGCGGAAGAGGCCCTTCCAACCAGACTTTTCACAGGGCCGGCGAGAACAGAGACACATGGCGTCCGCAGGAGAGCCGTCACGTTGTGCAGGGCCATTAGTGGCCTTTGGGGGCCCTCGACAAGGGCCAGTCGCCAGCACCGGACCCCCGCCTAGCCGGCAGCAGGGACCCACTGAGGGCGGGAGTCGGGTTCCCCTCTGCTACCAGTGTGGCCAGGTGGGACACGTCAGGAGGGACTGCCCATCTATGGCAGGGGGTCAGCAGATACTCCCCGCGCAGAGCACTGGAGGGCGTGCAGGAGGCCGCGGTTCCCAGGCGTGAGGAGGAGGACAGTAGTCACGAGGAGGGTACCGGCCATCACCTACCCGTCCGACGCAGAGTGTGGCTGCTTCGTCCGCACCTAGAGCTGAGGGGCGTATCAACGCCCTCACACACAGGGATGCCAGAGCTTCGGGATCGGTGGTAGCAGGTATGGTTTCAGTTTCTGGCAGACTCGTTTACACGCTTTTCGATTCCGGCGCTACGCACTCGTTTGTCGCAGCCAGTTTCGCAGTTAGTTTGGACCAGGATTATACGCTGTTAGAGAATCCGTTCGTAATCAGAGGTCTGAGTGGCCAGCTGTTTGTAGCTGAGGAGGTGTACATGGATTGCGAGGTCAGCGTCGGAGGACATAGCCTGCCAGCTAACCTGATTATGATCCAGATGGAGGACTTTGGAGTGATTCTGGGGATGGATTGGCTGTTCGCTTACCACGCCTTGGTGGACTGTTTTGAGAGGAAGATTGTCTTCTCCATTCCGGAGTTGCCTTCTTTCGAGTTTCACGGACAGCCAGTGGACGGAGGTTTTAGGTGCATTTCGGCACTTCGGGCGGCGAGACTTTTGAGCCAGGGGTGTGAGGGCTTCCTAGCTTGTGTGGTGGCAGAGCCCAACCCTGTGGCAGACTTCCAGAGCATCCCGGTGGTCAGAGAGTACACCGACGTGTTCCCAGACGAGTTACCAGGACTACCGCCCGAGCGTGAGATTGAGTTTGAGATATCACTAGTACCAGGGACCAGCCCCATCTCAACCGCGCCATACAGAATGGCACCGCTTGAGCTGCGAGAGCTCAAGTCCCAGTTGCAGGACCTTTTGGAGAAAGGTTTCGTGAGGCCCAGTGCGTCCCCCTGGGGAGCCCCGGTACTGTTTGTGAAGAAGAAGGATGGGACCCTACGCCTTTGTGTGGACTACCGACAGCTGAACAGGGTCACCATCAAGAACAGATATCCGCTGCCGAGGATCGACGATTTGTTTGACCAGTTGAGGGGTGCCACGGTGTTTTCCAAGATAGACTTGAGGTCTGGATACCACCAGTTCAGGATCAGGGAGACCGACGTCTCCAAGACAGCTTTCCGCACCCGGTACGGACACTACGAGTTTTTGGTCATGCCGTTTGGGCTGACCAATGCCTCCGCTGCTTTCATGGACCTGATGAACCGGGTGTTGAGACCATACTTGGACCAGTTCATGGTGGTTTTCATAGATGATGTACTCATCTATTCTAGAGATCGGACGCAGCACGGACAGCATTTGCGGATGGTTCTGGACACTCTGAGACGACGCCGGGTGACGCCAAATACAGCAAGTGCGAGTTCTGGTTGAGGGAGGTGACCTTCCTAGGTCATGTGATCTCTGGAGACGGCTTAGCGGTGGACCCATCCAAGGTCGAGGCAGTGCTCAGGTGGGAGAGACCGCGTTCAGTCACTGAGATTCGCAGTTTTCTGGGACTGGCAGGCTACTACAGATGATTCATCAGAGGATTTTCGCAGATTGCATGTCCTATGACACAGTTGACCCGGAAGGACGTGCATTTCGCTTGGACAGACGCCTGTGAGGCGTGTTTTCTGGAGCTGAAGGAGAGGTTGACCTTGGCTCCCGTGCTCACCATCCCTGACAATAGTGGCAGGTTCGTTGTGTACATGGATGCCTCCTTGTAGGGGTTAGGAGGTGTACTCATGCAGAGGGGTCACGTTGTCGCTTACGCTTCACGGCAACTGAAGCCCCATGAGCATACCTACCCTACCCACGACCTAGAGTTGGCAGCTGTTGTCTTCGCGCTGAAGACCTGGAGGCACTACTTGTACGGTGAGACCTTCGAGATTTTTACTGATCACAAGAGCCTCAGATACCTTTTTGATTAGAAGGAGCTCAACATGAGACAGAGATGTTGGTTGGAGCTCCTGAAGGACTACGACTGTAGCATCTCCTACCCCCCGGGAAAGGCCAATGTGGTGGCTGACGCCTTGAGCCGTAAGGCGCCCGCACGCTTGGCCAGTCTACAGTTACAGAGTTGGAGCCTTTTGGAGGAGGTGGGCAGTTGGCGACCTCTAGAGTTACGAGGGTACTGTGGGGAAGTGACGGTGACATGGCAGACCAGGCTAGAGCTGATAGACCGCATCATCACAGGGAAGATGGACGATCCGTACTTGCAGTCTTTGCGCGACAGAGTACTGTCAAGAGACCCTGGGGACTTCTCTTTCACAGACCAGGTGCTACGCTTGAGGGGACGGTTGTGCGTTCCCAGAGACGAGGAGCTGTTGAGAGAGCTCTTGACTGAGGCACACGGTTCCAGATTCACCATACATCCCAGAAACACAAAAATGTACCACGACTTGAGACGCGAGTTTTGGTGGAGAGGGATGAAGCAGGATGTGGGTGGGTTCGTGCAGCAGTGTTTAGTGTGCCAGCAGGTGAAAGCCGAACACCAGAGGCCTGCAGGGCCGCTTCAGCCGCTTCCAGTGCCAGAGTGGAAGTGGGAGAGCATCACCATGGACTTGGTGGTGGGCTTACCTATTACCCAGCGGGGACACGACGTAGTCTGTGTAATAGTGGATAGACTGACGAAGACGGCGCGTTTCTTGCTGATCCGAGTTACTTTGGGATCGGCACAGTTGGCAGAGAGGTATATTCGTGATGTGGTACGACTACACGGAGTTCCGTGAGAGATCGTATCCGACCGAGATGCCCGCTTTACGTCCCAGTTTTGGGCTGAGTTTCAGCAGGCCTTGGGGACGAGGTTGAGGTTTAGCACGGCTTACCACCCCCAGATGGACGGACAGTCTGAGCGCACGATACAGACACTTGAGGACCTTTTGCGTGCCTGTGTACTGGACTGGAGGGGCTCTTGGGAGGAGCACCTGCCCCTGGCAGAGTTAGCATACAACAATAGTTATCACTCGAGCATCGGCATGGCTCCCTACGAGGCTCTGTACGGACGGAAGTGTACGGCACCCTTGAGTTGGGTTGAGGTGGGGACCAAGTGGGAGGTTAGCCCCAGGTTGATCCGGCAGAGTCAGGAGGTAGTTGAGCAGATCCATAGACGACTCCGCACTGTCAGGAGCAGACAGAAGAGCTACGCGGATCGAAGACGCAGAGAGGTGCAGTTTGAGGTTGGGGACCACGTTTTCCTTCGTGTTTCGCCCATGAAGGGCTTACAGCGGTTTGGGGTGAGAGGGAAGCTCGCGTCGAGGTTTGTCGGGCCCTTTGAGGTCTTGGAGCGGGTTGGACCCATTGCTTACAGACTTGCCCTTCCCCCGCAGCTGTCTGGTGTGCACGACGTGTTCCACGTGTCCAACCTCAGGAAGTACGTAGCTGACTCCAGTCACGTACTGAGTCACGAGAGCGTCGAGGTGGGCGACGACCTGACCTACCCCGAGCGGCCATTGCAGATCCTAGATCGAGCCGTCCGCAGTTTGAGACGAAAATAAGTACCCCTGGTAAAGGTTTTGTGGAGCCAGTGGTACGAGGAGGCTACCTGGGAGCCTGAGGCGGCAATGCGGGAGAGGTACCCGGAGTTTTTCGCAGGTACGTCTTTTCGGACCGACTTCGGTCCTCTTTGAGTTTGTTATGGTTAATTGGACCTCTTTTCCCGCACCCTAGTTGGCGCAAGTTTCGGGGATGAAACTTCCTTTGAGTTTGTTATATTGTAACGAACGCGTGCCCCAGATGTCTTTTAAGACGTCTGGGAGGTGGCCCAGACGTCGGACCAGACATCTAGGATCGTTTCCAGACTTCTGGAAATCCGTTATCTTCCACACGCGCGGGTCGTCTGCGCGCCTGAGCGCGCAAACCCGCATATTCGTTTATTCCCTGCGGCTGCAGACGCCCTGCCACGTCCTCTCTCCTCCTCGCACGACCTTAAAAGGCCACGCCTCCCCTCACTTCCGTCACCACCGTCTCCTCTCTCTTCTCCTTCAGCCAACGAGCGTGAGCGTGAGCGCGAGGGCGGCAGCGGCAGCCGCAGTGAGCGCGGAGGAGGTGCTGCGTGCGAGAGCGGAGCTCTACCGTGAGGGTGAGCTCGCCAGGGCTGCTAGGGCCGGCCGGCGGAGGGCGTAGGGGGCGCGGAGCGACGCGGAGGGGGGACTGCTGCGGTCTGAGCAGCAGGCGCGCGAGGTGCGACGCGGGCGGCGTCGTGAGCGGAGGCCGGGTGACGCCCTGATTCTGGAAAAATTTTCAGAATCAGACGTCTGGGTTGATAGCCAGACGGCGAGGGAGATGTCTGGAAGGCCATCCAGACGTCTGAAAGGTGAGTTTTCCGTCTCCTTCTTCCTTCCTGTCGACTGACCGTAGTGAGGGAGGGAGATGGGTGTGCGCAGGCTCGGTGATTCGCCATCCATCGCGAATCAGACGTCTGGCAGTAGTACCAGACGGCGGAAGCGACCTCCAGACGTCTGGGATGGCCATCGGATGTCTGGGAGCTAGGCCAGACGTCCCCGCAGACTTCTGGACGTCTGGGAAACCACGCTGAACAAGGTAGTTCTCTGATCCACTTTTTAAGACGTCTGGAAGAAGTTCCAGACGTCTGATTTTGCACAGTGTCGTCGTTTTTGACCCGTTTAGGGCCCGTTCGGGTTCCGTTTTCCGCGATTCGAGTTGTGTTCTTTTCAGAATTAATTCCTCTACCCGTCTACAGTAGCTATACACTGTTTTGAGACACTCCTTGTGTTTGATCCTTGTGATAGGACCCCGTTCTGTTGCAGTCTCGGGGGTCGCGGAGGCACGCGGGATTCCCGACCACGCCCCCATTTCTCCCGTTGTACCTGGTAGAGTGGCTTTAAGTTATTAATAAAATCTGTTAAATTATGGAACCATAAATAGAACCTAGGACATTGCATGAATCCTAGGAATGAGAAATAGATGGAATGATAACTCCTAGGTGTTGCATGAATCCTAGGACTGGAAAACTAGATTGTATGATAGATCCTAGGATATGGCATGAATCCTAGGATGGGAAAACTAGTGGAATGTATAATACTGCAGTCTTGGAAAATGGAAAGAGATATAAAGCTGCCTGTAATTTGAATTAACAGCTGCCTGTTGTGAATAAATAACGTGGTTGAGAACATGGATTGTAAGAATGTGAAACTGGAAAGTGAAACCTGGATGTTTGAGTAAAAAGGATGGAACGCTACGGGGAAGTAGGAGTAGAACTCCTGGAAAGTGAATGGAATAGTATTGGGGAAGTGAGCTGGCCCTTGAGTACGGAGTACCAAGGAGAGCGACTGTCCCCCTGTTTAGTGCAGAGCAGAGCCAGCCGCCCCAGGGACCCGGGGTTAGGACTGGCCACTCTGTACCGACTTGCTGGCCCTCGCGTACGTAGTACTGAGGAGAGCTACTAGTGTAGGGAGGTACAAGCTACCCCACAGGCCCCGGGGTTCTGCTAGCCTCCCACACCGACTTGTTAGGCCCACTGGGGCAAACCAGGGTAGTCAGGCGAGGGTGCGCGGACTGTGGAGGGGTTGGACCCCTGTTACTGAAAGGGCTCTGCCCTGGACTGGTTCCGTGCTGTGCTTTGGGCGCACCCGTTAACGGAAACGACTGACCCCATGCCAGTACGGGTTAGCTACCTGTGCATTTATCGCGCGTGCCGTAGTCACCGTTACGTCTGTCAGTGACCTTGGGGTGGTTGACTGAGGGTAGGATCACCACGGGGGACTCTCCCGACCAGGAGAGCACCACGTGCTACTTCTACTTTTTGGAAATGACTGCAATCAAGATCGTTCCCACGAGGAACATTCAAGATCAAGAAAAAGATCTGAGGAATAAATAAAATAGTGAGACATTTGAAAGATGTGAATAAAGAAAGTAATCGAACATAACAGCTACTGTACACTCTACTGTTGCTTTTAGTTTTAGTTGCCACTCTACTCAGCGTTTTGCTGACGTGTTACACTCGTTACCTTTTTCAGGACCAGGTGTTGAGCAGCCAGGGTCAGCGGCTGCAGAGGACGCTGGGCCGAGTAGTATCCAGTAAAGTTACCACTGTCTCTTGTACCTCTTTTTGTTACGTTGTAGTGAGTAGTTCTTGTTTCCGCTGTACTTTCTTTACCTGCAGTTCAAATTATATTATGAATGTTGTTCTACTGTTGTGGTGGTACATACTGTGGTAGTTTCTTTCCTTATTGCTGTACTTTCCTACTATTAGTTATATTCATGCTGAATGTGGTTTATTTTACTGCTCTTTTGGTTACTTCCTCGTTGGACGACTAGGTCTTGGGATTAGTTGAGTCGGTCCGGTTCTCGTGTCTCGTAGGGACTCCGGAACCGGGTCGTTACACATGTTCCTCGTGGGAACGATCTTGATTGCAGTCTTTTACGAAGAGTAGAAGGTACAGGTGGTGCTCTCCTTGCTGGGAGAGTCCCCCGTGGTAGTCCTACACCCAATCAACCACCTTGAAGTCATTGTTAAGACGTAGTGGTGACTATGGCACACGTGATAAGCACGGGTAACTACCCCACACTGACACGCGGTCAGTAATTTCCACTAGTGGGTACGCCCAAAGTGGAACACGGAACAGTATATTACCTTGCCCTCTCAGAACAGGGGTCTCGCCCCTCCATAGTCAGCGCACCTTCGTCTGACTACCTCGGTTTGCCTATAGGGCCTAACAAGTCAGTGTAGGGTAGCTAGCTGAACATCGCACCCCGTGGGGTCGCTAACTCTCTCCTTACACTAGTAGCTCGCCTCGGTATCGCGTACACAAGGGCCAATAGGAGTCGGTGTAGAGTGGCCAATCCTAACCCAGGTCTCAACCCAAGGGCGGCTAGCTCCTCTCTACACAAAAAGGGGACAGTCGCTCTTCTTGGTACCACATACTTAAGGGCCAGCACACTTCCTGTCTACATTCCAGGTTTCCAACTAACCACAGAAGCTCTACTCCTAATTCCACGTAGGGTTCATGCTCATGTTCACCTCATTTATTCCAATCCGGCTCCACCATTCACAATTCAACTCTCATTTATAAACAGGCAGCTCGTGTTTCCGTAATTCATTATATGTAACTGGTGATTTCATAGGTACTTGTTCTTAGATTACAGGCATCTCACAATTATAATACGGGCAAGTGCTAACAGTTTAGCTAAATCATGCATAAAAGTACATCATACAACACAAAAGATTCATTCATTCATCTATCCTAGGGTTCATGCTACATCTTAGGGTTCCATTCAGTTATTTCCACAAGCACATTCTTATTAAATATCATTAATAGAAGTAAACCACTCTACCAAACAATCCGAGAGTAATGGGGGCTCGAACTGCAGACTCAGGCATCTCTGCGAGCCCCAAACACGCAACAGGCTGAAACCCTACACCAGGGAATGCATCAAAAAAGGAGGATTCAGAACAGTGTACAAAGGTCTCTAGTACATAGAAAAACTCGCAAGGAGACTACAGGTACTTCGTTTGCGTAAAACAGACCCCGATTGGACCCCAAACGGGTCAAAAACGTGCCTACTGTCCAAAATCAGACGTCTGGGAATAAGTCCAGATGTCTTCAAAGATACAAGAACCTTACCTCAAGTCCCTGCGGTGTCCTCAGATGTCTAGGCCTCCTTTGCGATCGTCTGAAGGCAGTTCCAAATGTCAGACCACTCCTTCGGTCGTCTGGAAGCACCTTGAAGTTTTCGTACTCGGAGGGGGTGAGATCAGTGTGACGTAAATAATTGCGGAAATAATATAAAGCAATAAACAATCACACAAAAAGACAATCACACAAAGAACACAAGAATTTTTAGGTGGAAACCCAAATCGGGTGAAAACCACCACCTAACCCTCTCGAGTTAGGATTTTCCGATCAACCTAGTTGATCAAATCCACTAACTGAATCACTTTAAAACGAGGGTGATTCAACCTCAGTACAACCACGCTACAAGTACGAGGGTAGCGTTCCTCAACCCCTTCTCTCCACGAGAAGGATTTTGTCCCACGAAGGAGACGGGAATTCGCAAAGCGAATACCCAACAAAATAACAAAGATAAAAGAAACAATAAGTCCTATAGAGCCAACAAAGTAATTATAAACCTAGCTTCTATAGGAATTAGGAAACTCCCCTTTGCAAGGAGTGCGTCGAGTTGATGAAGCGGTGCGTGTGCCACGCAACGGCGCAATGTCGCTCTCGTGAACAACGGCGGGAGAGCGGGTGCGCGAAGGTTTGATGCTCTCAAGATGTAGAACTTGAGCTTAGAGAGCAAGAGCTTCTTGGACACAAGAGTGTGAGAGTGTACTACAAGGTGTCTCTTGGTGTATATCTTGTGTCTCTAAGTGTGTCTTGTGTTTCTCTTGGTGTGTCTTGGTGTGTCAAAGGCTCCCCTCTATTTATAGAGGCCTTAGGAAGGCTTTGGAAGGCTTAGAAAATGTTCTATAACCGTTGGGAACAAATCCCAAGAGAATCAGGCCGAAATCAGGACAATGATTACATTTGACAGGGTAATCAGATGTCTAACTCTTGCATCAGATGTCTGGAAGGCTACTTTAAGACGTCTGATTTTGGGCGGGTCTCTCCCTGACTTGGATCAGATCTAAACAGGATTTTTGCGCAAGTCCATCAGACGACATACAGGACGTCTGGAACTATGTCTGGACGTCTGGAAACCTACTTCTACTATGAGAATTGATTTCCAAACGTTGCAACGGCTAGAAAATCTCTGAGAAGAGATTTTGGGTCAGCCGAGGCAAAACGGTCATTTATCAGACGTCTGTACAGTCATATGGACGTCTGATAAGGCTCTAACGGTCATATTCTTGAGTGCCTGCTAAGCTAGCCAACGGTCCACTATCTGGACGTCTGGCAAGTCCATCAGACGTCTCCTAAGACGTCTGGTATAATGTATGGACGTATGATTTCATCAGACAGAACTAGCTATCCCAGCCTAACAGATATCAGACGTCTGAAACAACAGTCAGACGTCTGATTTGGGAATTAGACGTCTGGAAGTGTTGTTTGAACCCTATATTGGTTTTATAAGTATTCTACAGAAAACCTAAGTATCCTAGGGTTGTGCCGGTATTCCTAGGACTACTGTTAGGGTTCTTTGAGGCTCTTTAACATAATTTTCTAAGGAAAATAAAAAGAGCAAGAAAATAAAGACAAGAGATACAAGAAAGTATTAAAAAGAATCTATCATATTCTTCTTGTCTTCTATCTTCAATCTGTCGCTCCACGCGAACCTCCTCTGTTTTCCGTCAAGCTCCTCCAATCCGTCCTGGATGCGAGCTCGAACTCCGTCTAAACACGTCCACATTTGCAATTGACCTGAAATCTAGGACTCAAATTGCAAATGTTAAATAACACGTGTTTTGTTATCATCAAAATAAATGATCGTGGTGCTCTAGCACCAACAGTCCAGATGTCTTGAAAGATACAAGAGCCTTACCTCAAGTCCCTGCGGTGTCCTCAGACGTCCAGGCCTCCTTTGCGATCGTCTGAAGGCAGTTCCAAATGTCAGACCACTCCTTTGGTCGTCTGGAAGCACCTTCGGACGTCTAGTGAGCTGCTTAGACATCCAAAAGTGTGTGGGAGAGTGTTCCGTGCTCCTTCCCAAGGCTGCTCTTTCGTACGACAGTCGCAACCACCAAATCAGGTCCAACATCCACTCTGGGTTGAGGCCTGCATGGCTGTAACTGTGAAAAAGAACATACCTTTGAAATTGCACTAGAGGGGGGGTGAATAGTGAAATTATATAGTATTGTAATACAACAAATTCAATCACACAATATACTCAATTATTTTTAGGTGGAAACCCAAGATGGGTGAAAACCACCACCTAAGCCAATCTCTTGACTTAGGATTTTCGATCACAAGGTGATCAATCCACTAACCACACTACTTAAACGAGGGTAGTGTACCTCAATTACAATTCCCACCTCCGATCCCAAAACGGAGGTTTCTCTCTTCAAGATGAAGAGACGGGGACCCGACAGGCCGGATACCCAAAATACAGAAATTAACAAGTAAAAATAACACCTATAGAGCACCCCAATAATTTAGTTGCTTTCTTATCTACTAAGCATGAAAAGAACTCCCTGATGATTTGTAGAACGGAGCGAGCCGGGAGTATGGATTTGCCCTTTGATCAGAGTATTAGCACAGCACAAGGGCAAGATGGAGCTTAGAGTAGTGAGCAAGAGATTTTTCTAATGGAATTGTATCTCAAGAGGTGTGTTTTGCCAAAGAAGAGTTGTAGTCTATTTATAGGCAAGTTTGGAACCTTCAAGAACACTTGGGAGAGCTCTTCTAGCCGTTGGAGACAAATCCCAAGAGTTTAGGACGAAATCCACACAAAATCAGGGTAATGATGATTCTGACAGCAACATCAGACGTCTAATTATAGGATCAGACGTCTTATAGGACGTCTGATTTTTCCTATGGTCGTCTAATCTTGCAGGACATCCTTAACGGACTCTATTGGATCAAAAGAAGGACGTCTGATATTATGTCATAAGACGTCTGATTAGTTTACTGGACGTCTAATGAATGGTGCATTCGTTCCTGTTATCATCGGATCCAAACAGGGTTCTAGGTTTAAAGGATCAGACGTCGTTACGGACGTCTGAGGACATTACCAGACGTCTGGAAACCTAAATACTCTTCCTTCCTACTTCTGCCAAAAGATTATGTGGCCGTAGAGAGATACGCACAGAAAATCATGGCCAACGGTTCAAACACAGACGTCTGGAAGTGTGTCAAGACGTCTGGAAATTGTTTTTGCCTACGGAAAGTCTAACGGTTAGTATGAGGACGTCTGGGTAAATAATTAGACGTCTGTGAACGGTTATCGACGTCTGAAAGTGAAGTCCTTCGACTGATGTTTATGAGGAGACGGACAAAGGCAGAGATATTTGAAATTAGACGTCTGATAAACATGTCAGACGTCTTATGATGGAAAATCAGACGTCTGGACTTTTTACTGGACGTCTGATAAAAGTATAAGTGTTGGGTTTTTTTGTTTCTAATTTATCCTAAGTGTAGAGAGCCTAAGTTAGCTATTTATAGGTTATGTTTGGGGGCTCTTTACAATATTTCTAGACTCAAATAAGATGAAAATTACAACCTTTGAAAGTTTACATGAAAAAAGCCTAAGACCTAATACTTATGCTACTCGTCTTTACGCTTTTAATCTCCCGTCTTGGAAAGCTTTTTGAAATCCTGCAAATATGTTATTATAGAGAGAAAACAATATGCTACGCTTTATTTATTATTTCATTTTCTTCATTTTGTAAAATCATCAAAATATTATATATGAGTAGTTGAACTAACAACCTTCTCGATAAATGAGCTTTTAGACGTCTGGCCTTAACTTCGGATGTCCAGGAGCTTCGTTAGCCGTCTGGACTCCACTCCAGACGTTTGATATTGGAAAATTTTCAGTACCAGAACCTGCTCCCAATGCTCTCCGCCACGCACCTCCTCTCGCCGCCGCAGCTCCAGTCGCTGCAGATGGTCGAGGCCGTCTCTCCGGAATCTCTCCTCCGCACGTGCCCGTGATGGCCGTGTGAGATCCGCTGAGCTCCCACCGGAGCTCTCCGACCTCGGCCTCCTCCTCCTCCTCCTGCACTCTCCTCCTTGCCCTCTCGCTCTCCCTCGCCCACCTCCTCTCGCAGTGTTTGAAGGTGGTGGTGGTGGTGTGTGGAGTGGAGAGGTGAGGAGGGGAGGGGTTTAAATAGGTGGAGTGGGGGTTTAGGGTTCGGGGGAAAGGAGGAAAAAGGAGAGAGAGGAAGGTCCTGAGTGCCGCACGTGCGCAAGGCGCAGTATGCATACAGAAATTTTATTTTTAGACGTCCAGGAAAGGGTCCAGATATCTTAAAAGGCTAAAGGTGTGACGGATTTTTACAGTTAACCCCTCAAGTAAACTAGCCCTTAGGGTTTTGGAAGGAGGAGTTCATATATGGACCTTGAGAACTCGTCGAACCCTATGTCTGCGAAGTGAAGATAGGAGAGGTTTTTCGCCAATGTAGCTCGAAGGCTTTCATCTAAATGGACAGCCTCGTGCCGTCTTGTTGAAAGGGAGAAGGGGGTTCTATGGAGGAGGGTGTGCGTGGGTCGCAGCATGAAATCGCTAAGTGTGTTTACCATTACTCTTACACTTTGGATCGTAGTTTATAAACACAATAGCTCATAGACCTTTTAACAAGTGAATTGATATTTGTTATATTACAGTGGTGATATTAAAAAATTTCATCCGTGCTATTTAATTTAAGACTAAAATATTTAAATATCATAGATAATATATCTTAAATATTATCAATAATATTCAATCTAGAATTAAAATATCATCGTGTGAAGTTTTGCTCAAACCTTTTGGTTGTGTTTGGCAGGGGATTTAGGCTATCTCTGGATAGGATTTGAACATGATAAGTTGAGAGAGGTATTTTATCGAAGGACTTGTAATAATTGAGGGTTTACAAGAATTTGTATGGTGATATTTTAATGTTATAATATGATGTGAGGAGATATATTTTATCGGATTGGGTAAATTTTAACATATATTAAAATTAATTTAAGTAGGTATTGGTATTGATCTGACATAAAAATTAATATTGATATGATATAAGTAAAAAATTATGAAATACTTTTGTAGAAATCCTTATTCTATTTTTATCCCACCTACGTATTCCTATCCCACCTGATAATGAGTTAGCCGAACACAGCCTTATTATCTTAAATTATATCGGTGTGCTTACTCTTTTTCTTTATCTATGTCACCCTTCCTTACAACGTTACGAGCCCCCTCGACCCCAACTCGCTGCTGAAACGAAAGGGTACGTACGCTGCCAACGTTTACGACCTGGCAATTAGGAGAATATCGATCTACACTACTCTCTGCTATGTTCCTTTCTAAGTTGTCCCCGCGAATGTTTTTTACTCCCATGGTTCTTCTGCGCCCTGTTTCCCATGGCATTGAAACTAGCTTTTAATCCCTACTTTTGCTGTGGGATTATAAAAGTTAAAAGAATTAGTGTAATTTAAAAAATAAAAAAAAGTTAAAAGGTAAAGATAGGTATATTACTACGTGAGGGTGATTTCACTTCCCGTGCTTTAATTTTTTATCAATTAAAAATAAAAATATATCAATATTTTAATTTTTTATGGATGAATAATAAAATTTTAGTTGTAAAGTAAAAAATATTTTTTTTACTTATTAGGGTACAAGATAATAGTCACTTTTCAAAATGAAAAATTACTTATCATGCATCAAAATTTACTTTACATAGGTGTAAAGTTTATTGAAAATATTAGTATATTTTAATTTTTAATTGATGTATTTTAATTTTTTATTAATGAAAAATAAAAAATTCACCTATTAAAAATCAAAATATATCAATATATTTTGTTAAGTGGTAGATCCACGTTGCAGAATACATTACAAGATGCATTTCTATACATTTGTCAAAAAGAAAATCTTAAATTCTAATATAAAAAGAAAAACATTTTTATTTATTATCACATATAAATCTAACATAAATACCATACTAATTATACATGTTACTCTAAATAATAAAAACATCCATAAATATTATAGGTAGATAGACGAATAGAAATTTAGAGTCAGAGTACCACTCAAAAAGTAAAAAAGGCAAAAAAAAAAAAGAAAGTCTATAGAGAGGAAAAAAAAAAAAATGAAACCAAATCAACTACTTCTGCCCATGATAAATAATAATAATAATAATAATAACAACCGCTACGGTTACTGCCCCCACTTAAACGTCATGCTCCTTCAACGTAGCCATAGATGGGATACTAAGCTTCGCAATTGAGAATCACTTTTTAAAACCACAAAGAATCCTCGCTCCCGCCACCAAAAAGCACGCCACATTCACTAAAAAGGCAAAACGTTCACTTTAAAAAGCAACCAAAGTTGTGCATATGACTCGTCACACACTCGAAACAAGCAATCCACCGCATTACATGTGGAAAAATTAAAATATATAAATTAAAAATTAAAATATATTAATTGAAAATAATTTTCAACTTATTAAAAATTAAAATATATTAATAAAAAATGATTATCAACTTAAAAAGTGAGCTTTTACTTATAGAAAATAAAAATATAGATTTTCCATCGTGAAAAATAATTTTTTATTTAAAAAGTGTTTCTAATTTTTTTAGTTACAAAGTAATTTTTCATTTATAAAAATTAATTTATATCAATAAAAAATTAAAACAAATCAATTCAAAATACTAATTAAAATCACTAGCTAAAACTATTGTCGTGACTATGTGTACGTTACAAAATATATTAAAATATATATTTATTTATGTTTTCATTACATAAAAATATTTCTTTTACCGAGAATAACTACAACCTAAATGTAAAAGGTTAAAAAATAAGAAACAAAAACAGAGAATATGAGAATATCACGTTTACATAAATGTACTAGCGTACAACCCTATTGATCGCCTATTTTCGTTTTTTGTGTGAATGACCATGCAGCTGGTGAGAAAGTCATCTTCCATTTTTGTTTGATGTTTCTATTTTTCCACATTCTTAACTTAGCATGCTTGAATTAATTTGTCTACAAAAGGACAAGAAGTCGATATAATGTCTTTTTTGTTTGACATTATTGCCTTTGATTTCTAATTGTTATAATGGTCTTCCTTCTTTTTTTGGATAAAAAAAGACAATCAAAAGGTTTTTTATCCATAATACAACGATGAATAATGAAGAAAAACTAAAAAAGAAAGGATGGGAAATATACAAATACTACATGGGAAGAGAGAGAGAGAGACATCTTTGAGTCGATTTAGTCAAGTTGGTAATTTATGCTACGCTTTTTTAAACGACAATCTGTAAGATATACTTCTCTATATTGTAATGCTTCATCTCTTTCCAATTTTACATTTAAATTTTTTAAACGGCAATTTTAGACGTCTCGGAGATGGTGGGCTGAACCAACATTTTAGAGATGTTAAAAGATCTGACCTTTGAACCAATTTAGGCATCGGATCAAAGTCTGAGTCTAGGTTCACAGCCCATTGAGCTGAAACTGCTGATGGAATTAACGGTTTCAGCCACATCAATCAGATAACAAGTAGCCCAAGTTAATTTGCTAACAACTTCACTAAAAATAAAATTACTTCTGTATACAAATTTCCCTGTCGCTCTCAACATAAGGTGCATGGGTTGGTTGAAAGACGAAACAACCCATCACTTTTTTGTTATTTAAGACGTCTGAGAAGTTCACCAAACGTCTGAAAAGAACCACAGACGTCTGAAAATACTTTTTCTTTTCAGCACGTACCCTACATATGCCATGTCTTCTCCCTCACCTGTGCCTCCCTGCACTTTCCCCTACGTCGCCACTCCGTACCATCCCTCACCATCCCTCGCCATCTCGTCCCCCTCACCTCCTCTTCGTTGCACACCCCATAGCAAGACGAGAGAGCTGAGAGCAGAGCGAGGGCGAGAGCGAGTGAGAGCAGGGAGCCAGAACGAGTCTGAGCGCAAGAGCGGAGGGTGCTGCGCTGCTTTGCTACAGCACTTGCAGGTGAGGGAAACTAGAACGATTCCGCGGAAGTCATTTTTTTCGCGGAATCAAACGTCCGAAGTTATATCCAGATGTCTTACCAGACGTCTGAAGGTAACGAGAGACGTATGGTAGAGATCTACTTTTCGTATTCCTTCTTTGCCAGAGTCCTGATAGTGTACGTATATGTGTCCAAACTTGGAAAGCGGGTCGAGGCAGTTTTAGACGTCCGGGAGCACCTTCAGACGTCTGACGGAACGCTTAGACGTCAGCACTGAGTCTAGACGTCTGATAGAGGAACACCGAGAGAGGTATCCCTGAGAAATGTTTTAAGACGTCTGGGACCTTTCCCAGACGTTTGATTTCTGTCTGATTTCGATTTTTTGGGTCTGTACAATGCCCTAATGTTATCAGTTTTCCGCAAAAAAAATGTCTCCGTTTTCCATACGAGTTTCTCTATGTAATGATAC
This sequence comes from Thalassia testudinum, assembly GCA_037157565.1. Lineage (NCBI taxonomy): Eukaryota > Viridiplantae > Streptophyta > Magnoliopsida > Alismatales > Hydrocharitaceae > Thalassia > Thalassia testudinum. The sequence goes on from JAZHRO010000030.1 coordinate 46,634,619, forward strand.
CTTGTTTGTATCATTCTGAACCTTTTGGCCTATTGATCCATGTTTTAGGTCTCTAGTTTGTCGGGTGTATGGGACCTGCGAAGATGTTAGGAGCTACTGTACGAGCTCCCATTCCACCCGGTTACCTAGGTAGAGTGGTTATAACCATAAATCTCTAAATGAATACATGCAAGTAAGTAATCCTAAGACTTGAGATGAACCCTAGGAAGAAGTAAAACTCTAGAATATATTCTTAAACCCTAGGTCATGGCATGAACACTAGGGCTAGAGGAAAATACACGTGAATGATTGAGTAATCAAAAATTGCCTGTATTATCTAAAATGGACCCATACTTGGATAAAAATGGAAACTGAACAGCTTGTTCCGTACATTCCAACCCGGATGTGGAAAAAAAAACTCATGTACTAACCCTACGGGGAATGTAGACAAGAATACCGTAATACGGAGAACCGGATGGTTCTGGAAATTGCCGCCCATGGGCAGCTATTAAGGGAAGTAAGTTGACTTTCGTGTACATGGTACCGAAGAGAGCAACTATTCCTTGTAGTGTAAAGGGGAGCTTGCCGCCCTTGGGTTAAGACCTGGGGTGGGTTTGGCCACTCTACGTCGACTCTTACTGGCCCTCGTGTACATGGTACTGAGGTGAGCTACTTAGTGTAGGGGGGAGCTAGCCGTCCTAGGGGGCTCGGGACTAGGTATGGTCACCTTACACCGACTCTTGTTAGCCTGTTGGACAAATCGAGATAGTCGGATGAGGGTACGTGGATTGAGGAGGGGTGAGACCCCTGAGGGCGAGACCCTGTTCTATTCTGTTCTGAGAGGGCAAGGCCCTATACTGTTCCGCACTGTATGTTGAGGCGTACCCTCTAGCGGAAACGACTAACCGCGTGCCAGTCGGGGTAGTTACCCGTGCACTTATCACGTGTGCCGTAGTCACTGCTACGTCACGACCGTACCTCGGGGTGGTAGACTGAGTGTAGGATTACCACGGAGGGACTCCCCGGCCAGGAGAGTGCCACATGGGCATCTTACATCACGGGAAGCTGCAAGTAAAATCGTTCTTGTAGGGAACAAGAAGATTAATTAATGTGATGAATCCTGATTAGAGATCTCTACGCTCAACATGTATAATATAATTGGAAACGGAAAATTATATGTTAAACTTCTTGTTAAATGCATGTTACTTTTTACCCACCACTCTACTCAGCGTTAGCTGATTCCAGTTAAATAATTTTGTATAGGTCAGGGATTTGAGCATCCCGAGCTGCCGGCTGTTGAGGATGCTGGGCCTAGTCGAGCCTAGCTTTAGTTCTACTGTTTGGTGTAGTGAGTTTCTATAACTTTGTTTCTACTATATGTACTCATTTTTGTTGTGATGGTTGTATTATGACATATAATATTACTGTTCCTTTCCCCTTGTTGTTGTTAATTTCTTTTTGTTAGCTATTGTACTTGTGTGATTATGGTTTGTTGAATGTTATTTGGTTATTTTTTGTTGGATGGCTAGGTCTTGGGATTAATCGAGGTGAGCCAGTCTTAGGTCCTATAGGGATCTGGGATCGAGTCATGACAAGATGGTATTAAAGGAAGGTCACCCTGAGAAATGAACCAAGCAGTTCGAAGAACACCACACTTGTACATGTAACCGAGATAGGCATCACAACGTTTTCTCTTTATTGTTTCTAAGTCTTACGTCTTCACTTTAGTCAAACAGTCACCGATAATCTCGTTCCTCCTCGATCTCTATGTAGGGGATGCCTCGCCAGGGAGCTCTTGAGGCAGGCCGCGGACGTGGTTGTGGCTGAGGGCGTGGTCGTAGGGGAGGGCGAGCGATGGCCGAGGACGGAGCCGCTCCACCTCCCCTTTCGGGCATTCAAGCCCCGAATCTTGCCCAGCTGATCCGGGATCTCATACGGGAGGAGCTCCATTAGCCTCCTCCTCAGCCTCGCCTTCCTGGAGACGCGGAGGGGGAATCCTCCGTGGGGCAGGCGAGCCGCCACGGCACTGGACGAGCTGAAGGGGGAGGGGGTGATCCTCTATCGCCCCCACCTCCTTCAGACACTTCAGGGCACGAGTCCTCCTTGCCTGGAGGTGCATCCCTTCCTCTGTTGCGGCTACAGCATGAGGTCTTCAGCTAGTTCAGCAAGCTGAAGCCCCCTCTTTCAAGGGGGAGGAAAACCCATCTGAGGCAGAAGATTGGCTAGAGCAGATGGAGAAGATCTTTGACACCCTCTGTCCTCCTGTAGAATGCCACGTGGCTTTTGCCATGTATCAGCTAGAGAGTGCAGCTCACAGGTGGTGGAGGGCGGTCAAAGGACAGGAGGGAGAGCTAACGTGGGATCGATTTGTGGCGCTTTTCTGTGAGTAGTACTTCCCACAGACTTGGTAGGATTAGAGGAGGTGGGAGTTCCACACTCTCCGCCAAGGGGCAATGACAGTTAGCACGTACCGTACGCGTTTTTGGAGCTATCACGCTTCGCCCTGACAGCCGCATCCACCGAGGAGGAGCGCCTGTGGAGATTCACCGAGGGTCACCGACCCGCCATCCGGGGGTATGTAAAGCCCCTGAAGCTGCCTACCTTCTCCCGCGTAGTCGAGGCTGCCATGACCTACGAGGAGACCAACCTGTTCGTGCAAGACATTGATGGAGGAGGACGGAAGAGGTCCTACTCGTAGGAGCACTCACAAGGCCGTCGGGAGAGGAGGCACCAGGCACTAGCAGGGGAGCTTTCCCGTTCTATGGGTCCACTAGGGAGCTTTGGGGTTCCCCGACAGGGATCAACTGACTGCAGCAGGCCCCCGCCCAGTCACCAGCAGGGATAGCAGACAGAGGGAGGTCGCATACCCCTCTGCTATCAGCGTGGCTAGCTGGGCCACATACGGAGGAATTGTCCATCTAGGATCGAAGCGTAGCTGATGCTCCCAGCATCGAGCACTGGAGGCCGATCTAGCGGCCGCGGATATCAGGCTCGAGGAGGAGGACAGCAGTCACGAGAAGGGTACCGGTCTGCTACCTCTCGCCCGACCCAGAGCACGGCTACTTCTGTATCGAGGGCTGAGGGCGTGTTAACGTCCTGACTGACGGAGATGCTAGAGCTTCGGGCTTTGTAGTGGTAGGTATGGTTACTATTTCCAGCAGACTCATCTACACTCTTTTCGATTCCGGAGCCACGCATTGTTTGTTTCTACGGGTTTTGCTGTCTGTACGGGGTTGAGCAGTGTACTTCTAGAAGAGCCCTTCCTGATTAGAGGACCAGGTGGGCAGGTGTTTGTTGCCAAGGAGGTTTTCATTGACTGTGAGGTCACGATAGGGGGGACACAGTCTTCCGATAGACCTGATCATGATCTTGATGGAGGACTTTGGTGTAATCTTGGGGATGGACTGGTTGGCCGCATACCATGCCCTTATAGACTATTTTGGGAGGAAGATTGTTTTCTCCATACCACGGCTGCCTCCCTTCGAGTTCCATGGCTAGCCAGTAGGTGGAGGATTCAGGTGCATCTCCGCACTTTGGGCAGCGAAGCTACTAAGTTAGGGGTACAAGGGTTTCCTTGCTTGCGTTCTAATAGAGCTCGGCCTCGTGGACAATATACAGAGTATTCCGGTGGTCTGTGAGTACCCCGACGTCTTTCCAGAGAAGCTGCCGTGATTGCTACATGAGAGTGAGATCGAGTTCGAGATCTCATTGATACCGGGGACTGACCCCATTTCATCAGCACCGTATCGGATGACCCCGCTTGAGCTACGAGAGCTCAAGTCACAGCTATAGGACTTGCTAGAGAAGGGCTTCGTAAGGCCCAGTGCCTCCATGTGGGGAGCCCCCATCCTGTTTATGAAAAAGGACGGTACTCTTCGGTTGTATATCGACTACAGACAGCTGAACCGGGTCACCATCAAGAACAAGTACCCGTTACCACGCATAGATGACCTCTTCGACCAGTTGAGAGATGCAATGGTATTCTCCAAGATAGATCTGAGGCCAAGCTACCATCAGCTGAGGATTAGGGAGATCGACGTCTCCCAGACAGCCTTTCGTATGCGGTACGGCCACTACGAGTTCTTGGTCATGCCGTTTGGGTTGACCAATGCCCCTGCCGCTTTCATGGACTTGATGAACCGCGTCTTTCAGCCGTATCTGGATCAGTTCGTGGTTGTTTTCATTAATGACGTACTCATTTACTCTCGAGACTAGATGCAGCATGAGCAGCACCTTTGCATGGTCTTGGATACTTTGAGACGGCACAGGTTGTATGCCAAATACAGCAAGTGCGAATTCTGGTTGAGATAGGTCACCTTCTTGGGTCATGTGATCTCAGAGGACGGTTTAGCTGTGGATCCAGCCAAGGTAGAGGTAGTACTCAGGTGGGAGAGGCCGTGTTCGGTAACAGAGATTCGCTGTTTCCTAGGACTGGCTAGTTACTACAGATGGTTTATCAAAGGGTTTTCGCAGAATACACATCCTCTGACTCAGTTGACTCGGAAGGACATACCCTTCGCCTGGACAGACGAATGTGAGTCTTGCTTTCAGGAGCTGAAGGAGAGGTTGACCTCAACTCCTGTACTCACCATCCCTGACAGCGGTGGTGGATTCGTCGTCTACACAGACGCCTTGTTGTAGGGATTGGAGGGTGTGCTTATGTAGTAAGGTCACGTTGTCGCTTACGCTTCGCGGCAACTGAAGCCCCACGAGCATAACTACCACACCACGACTTAGAGCTGGCAGCAGTCATCCTCGCATTGAAGACCTGGAGGCACTACTTGTACGGAGAGACGCTAGAGATTTTCACTGACCATAAGAGCCTCAAATATCTGTTTGACCAGAAGGAGCTCAACATGAGGCAGAGATGTTGGTTGGAGCTCCTGAAGGACTACAATTGCAGCATCTCCTACCACCTAGGAAAATCCAATGTGGTTGCTGACGCCTTGAGCCGAAAGGCGGCCGCCCACTTAACTTGCTTATGTGCACAGAGTTGGAGACTCATGGAGGAGTTGAGCACCTGGCGACCCCAGGAGTCACAGGGGTATTGTGGGATCGTGACAGTGGCAAGGCAGACACTACCAGAGCTGATGGATCGCATCATGATTGGACAGATGACGGACCCGTATCTATGGGCGCAGTGAGACCAAGTATTGGTAGGGAACCTAGGAGAGTTCTCATTCATTGACGGAGTCTTGCGTATGATGGGATGCTTGTGCGTTCCTAGAGATGAAGAGCTGTTGAGGGAGCTCCTGACTAAGGCTCATGGATCCAGATTTACCATACATTCTGGGAACATGAAAATGTATCATGACCTACGACGTGATTTTTGGTGGAGAGGCATGAAGCGGGATGTTGGCCTTTTCGTTCAACAGTGTCTAATATGCCAGCAGGTGAAGGCTGAGCACTAGAGGCCTGCAGGGCCATTGCAGCTGATGAGAACCTCATCATGAGCCATAACTAGCTCATTTTGACCCAATACAAAGGATAAAAGCTCCTACATATCTCAAGGAAAGGCTTAACTCAGAGAATTCTGAGTTTGAGAAGAAAACCAGTCATAAGGGGTAAAAGTGCAATTTTACCAGTATAATCTGCATACAGGGTAATTCAGGGCCCAAACACAGGTCAGAACAGCTTAATAAGAATAAAAGTGGGACGAGATGATCTAGCAAGGGCTACAGCACTTTCAAGGAACCAAATGATAATCTGTAACCCTAAAACAACCCACTTCAATTCACAAGGTTCGAGGCAAAGTAAAAATAGAATAAACCCTCTAAAATTCATAGAAAAATAATCTCTAGGGTTTAGAACCTTCAATTTGGCCTTTAGAACCCATTTTGACCTACATTGAGAACCATGCCCAATTAATAACTTAATTTGGGTTTTTGCGCAAATTGACCGGTCAAAAAAGGTTTAATATGAAAATAAAATTCACCATCAGATTCCTTAGGTCCTAATTAGTCATGAATAAAAACTTGAGCCTAAGAAGAAACCTCCTTGACCGACTTTACACTTTGGTCCTCATATATTTACTCTTTGGCCCTCAACTTTTGAACCCTCGCATTTAGGCCCCTAACTCTCCTTCGTTCTTTGCAAACAGGTCCCTCCTGCAAAACCCTGCCAGCACCATGCTCCGGCGACCTTGCGCGGAGCATGGCGCCGCGCAGGGTAAGGTGGAGGACCTGGCATGTGTACCGGAGGGTGCCCTGCGTCGTCAGCCGTCGCAGGAGCACCCCCATGGTCCTTGCAGCCCCCCCTACCGGCCGTGCGAACGCACGGACGGTATGGGTTCGAATTCCGACCATGCTCCGGCGAGGGAGACACGTCGTCTCCCTCCGCCTTCCTCCCTGCTTCAACCCTATAAATACCCCCCGCCGCTCCACCGACGAAGGCAGCCTGGATCTGACGGAGAAAACCCCCAGCTTTCGTCTCTTCTTCTCCGGCAGACGCTCACCAGCTCCGGCGACTTCCTCTCCCTCCACCTCTTCGCTCTGCCGCACTACCAGCAGCAGAGACCTCCTCCCCTGCTCTTCCCGCGCCACGCCGCACCCAGCTGGCGCCTCTCCAGCCTTCTGCTCGCCGCCGCCCCTCTCCCTGAGCATCATCTTCTCCGGCGACAGTCGATACGACTGTCGCCCTGTTCCTTCCCCTTCGTCCCTGCAGTTAAGTTAGACTTACTCCCCTTCTCCTCCTCTTTCTTTCCCCGCTTTCGATTTAGCCAATTAAGCCCTCTACCGACCCTGTTCACCCTCATCCTCTCCGCCTCCGACCACCCTCCGGCGAGCCGCTCCCATCACCTCAGCGACCCACACGGCTCGCCGACCACCGCAGAACTTCCGCCTCCTCACCCTGATCCTCTTCCGCCCCTCCACTTCCCACCAAACACCCTCTGCAGACCCACCGAACACACCCACTCCCTCGTTCACAGTCTGACCTAGGACGACCTAACAGCTCCATCTCGCCCCCTGCAGACCACCTGACCACCTTCGCCGTGCCACGGCGAAGGTCCCCCGCCTGTCTGATTTGGCCGAGAGGCCGTGCCATTGGTTTCAGGTTCCAGGCCTTGACCGCCATTGGCGAGGAAGCTCGAAGCCTGCTCGAGGTTGCTCCAGGCCGAGATATCCCAGATGGAATAGCCACGGCCAGCGCGGAAGAATCTCACGCACACACCCTGGCCCTCGATTGGAGCTGTACGCCTCAACAGCCGATGCAATTGGAGCACCATCCCTGCTGCAGGCGTGAGAGAAACGGGTGCGCGGATAGTCCCACCTCGGAATCTCTCAACGGCGCGCGGACACATAAATTGAAAAACTGCCGTATGCTGTTTGCCTCAGTTACCACGGGGTGAGGTCCCTCTCACCCGACCCGACCCGACTCGGCCTCGTCCGTGACCACGCTCCGCGGACCTGGCCCGACCCGATTAGACTGACCTGCACTCCTCGCCCACCACGCACGCCGGTGGGCCTGGACCCGGGCCTGACCCGAACCCGATTACCCGATAGCGCTCTGGGAGAGCTTCCGAGGAGTGATTTCAGAGAGAGAGATACGCGGGGGAGGGGGGTAGGGTAGGTTTTTGTCTTGACGAATAAACTCTGAAGTGTGCAGGAATGAAGAAGAAGCAGACCCGCTGAAGAAGAAGGAGCTGCTGCACTGTAGCGAAGGCATTGTTAAGTCGTCTCAGCACCGGGGCAGACGACGGAAGGACAGCAGCCAAAGAAGAAGAAGACCCGCTGAAGAAGAAGGAAGAGCAACGGCCATCGCGAGAGAAGAAAAAGAGAAGTCAAGGCAGGTGAAGACAAAGAAGAAGAAGGAATGAAGAGAAGCAAGAAGCAAGAAAAGAAGAAGATGATCTGACGAAAAAGAAAGAAAGGAAACAAGAAGAAGAGCACGAGGGGAAAATCTGAAGAAGAAGAAGAAGAAGAAGAAGAAGAAGAACAGGAAGAACCAAAGACAAAGAGGAAGAAAGAAGAAGAAGCCAATTTTTCATCTCTCTCTCTCTCTCTCTTTATTTTTGTAATAGAACTTGTATATCTCTAGAATACAACTTGCTCCCTGAGTTCGACCTCGGGAACTCTTTCAGTTTTCCGAGTAATAAAAATTTTATATGAAACGTTGGTGACAACCGGCTTTACTACAACGATATAACACAAACCGACCGACGCACCAACATTTTGGCGCCGCTGCCGGGGAGCAACGGCTATTCTAGAGGTAAACATTCCTGTATCTTTTAAGTTCTAATAATCTCCTCTCTTTTGTGCAGCTATAGGAACTCAAGAAGACAAGCAACCACACAACTACTCCGAAGACAGGTAAAATCTTTTCTCTCACTATTAACCCCTACACTCTAAAGAGGAAGAAAAGAAAAGAACAAGCAATATAGGGCTAACCTGTCTTCCATATTTAGTAACCATAAAAGTTGCATGTTTTCAACTCATTATTTCTGCACACTATTAAGGGTATTTAAGGGCTAACACATTCTTGCTTGAGCCCTAATTACCCAACAAAGAATTAACTGGACCAAGTAGAGCCAACCTAGGATCCAACACTAGGGATTTAGAGACACACTCCTTAAGCAAGAATTAAGAAAACCAAATGAAGTGTGCCCAAGCCCTTGTCTGAAAATACCTATTCAAAGAAAATCTAAAACAATTGGCTCTCTCTAAACACTTGAACCCTAAAAGACAGGACCTAAAAGCTCTCCAAGAAAACAAGAGGTAAAGTTGACCCCTTTGGGTTAACCAACCTTAAATTAGGTCACTCTTTGCACTTAAAAAGACTAAAGTTCAAGTGAAACCTTAAGCACCCTGATCTTAAAATTGGTAGACTTAAGAGGTCAAGATCCCCATTCTGGTCTACCTGGAACCGCAGTGACAAGAGAGGTCGGGTGGGGGAAACCCTGTAACCCGTGGGGACGCTCTACCGTGTAGGGGTCTTCGCGGGACTCTCCCTCTCTGGCTGCCCAGGTAATTCTCAGGTGGACGATCTTTCTGATCAAGGGGTCCATCTGCCCCGCACCTCTATAGTCACCCAACACATTTTTGGGTGACTTGATTGGGTCCATCACCTTCTAAACTTACCTCTCCCAACTGTGCATGTACGGAAGGAGGTCTCTAAGACCACCCTTAAGACCTCCTTTAGAAATTCACTCTCGTCAAGGCCAAGCCTCGACGCCCGTGTTTGTGCAGCAACACCCTCACATTATTCTCTCTTCTGATTCAGAACCAAGTTCTTCTTCTTCCCCCATCATGGCTCAGCCAGTTGAGGAAGAAAATAATCTGGAACACCAGCTCCAGCGACTCAATGACCTCTTCCAAAACTTCGTGCACCCACCGCAGCGTCCTATGATGCGGGACCACTACAATCCTACTGCGGTGGCCATTGAGCCTCGAGTTAGAATCCCGATTGGAGGACCTGATTCCGAACTAAAGCCCAACATGATTCACGCTATACCTAAATTCCATGGGCTTAATTCTGAAGATCCCTTCCAGCACATCAAACAGCTTAAACATCTGGCCCACACTTTTGGGTCAGATGCGCAAAATCGGGACATTCTTCTCATGAAGATGTTCTCCTTTTCTCTTATGGACAAGGCCGCCCATTGGTATCAAACTCAGACCCGGCCGATCAACACTTGGGAAGAACTTCAATCCGAGTTTTTGAAAAAGTTCTTTCCCGTTGGTCGGACCAACGCCTTGCGCCATCAGATTACACACTTCACTCAACAATCAGGAGAACCTCTCCATGAGGCATGGGAACGTTTTCAGGATCTCATGAGGAAGTGCCCCCATCACGGAGTTCCTAAATGGGAACAAGTCCAATCTTTTTACCAGGGACTCCGTGAGGACATCCGCCTTTTCGTCAATGCAACCTGCGGAGGAAACATCATGGGTCAACATGAAGACACCGTATGGGAGATTCTCGAAAACATGTGCGAGAACTCCATCAACAATGACTCCATGGGATTATTCGACAGGACGAATACCCGCGCAGCGACGAATCTTAAGGGAGCACATGAGACGCAGGGCCTGTCCGCATCAGTCGACCTGGAATTGATGGCCAGTCGATTGGACAAGGTCTCAATTATTGAAAAGAAGGTGGATGAGCTGACTCAGCACTTGCAGCGAGCCACCTCTGCGCGTAACTCCTTTGCACAACCTCCTTCCACACAGGAGACTGTGCAAAACATCCTCCACCGATCCTCCCCTGGGATGGATCCATATCCATCCCCATCTGATTCTTGGACTGGAAGATCATCCGATCCTTTCTTCACCAGTCGGGGGAACTCCATTCCCCCTTTCCCTGATTCTCAGGAGGTTCCTCAGACCTGCGAGGACCTCAACGCCATCCAGAACGACCCATTCTCCAACACTTACAACCCTGGATGGCGAAACCATCCAAATTTTCAGTGGGCGGGAAATTCTCAAACCCAAAGACCACCTTTTCAGTCCCGCCCACAGCCCTCTCATCACTACCAGCCGCCTCAGCCTCGGCCCAACCCTACTTATCCATCAGGGCCAAATCAAGATCAAATGTCCTTAATCCTTCAGACTCTGGCTGACATTCAAAAATCGAATGCGGCCATTCAAAAACAGCACCAGGACGAGCTTACTGAAGTTAAAACTCAGCTGGCCCAGTTGGCAAATTCTCGCCAGCCAGGCACACTCCCTTCCCAACCCCTTCCTAACCCAAATAACGTGCCAACCCAGAAGCGCGTTATGAATCCAAATTTAGGCCACGCTCAATGGATTTATCAGGCCCCTACTGCCCCATCTCCAGACGAGATGGAAGCCTCTACTTCTCATACGGGATTTCAGCAGCAGCCACCCCTCCTACCAAATCCAAACCAAAATCAGGCCGGATTAAATGCTGTAACAACACGTAGTGGTAAGACAACTCAGGACCCGCGTTATCCAAACCACTCCCAGCCTGATAATCATGACCCTAGGATAGTTATCCAAGGTGCCGTTGTTCCAGACCCACAACCAGGACCTATCCTAGAGGAACCAACCAAGATCCCGTTTCCCGAGGCCCTGACCAAGGGAAAGAAGACCACCAAACCCGTGGCCCCTGAGGAGGACCTGGTCAAGCTCTTTGAGCAGGTCCACATAAACATCCCCTTGATGGATGCAATCCACCACGTACCAGCTTACGCACGATTTCTAAAGAATATATGTACACCCCAGCGTAAGCCGCGAACCAAGGGAGGGAGCCCAATTGTTCTGTCAGAGCAAGCCAGCTCTGTAATCCTTAGTAGACTCCCACCCAAGGCAAAAGATCCTGGAACTCCCCTGATCTCCTGTAAGATAGGTGGTACCCAATTTGACAGAGCATTGTTAGACTTAGGTGCATCTATAAATCTGATACCCACATCCTTACTTGACCATCTGGAAGAATCTGAGCTGAAACCAACTGAGGTGACATTACAATTAGCAGATCGATCTATAAAGTCACCAAAAGGGATTCTCGAGGATGTTATCGTAAGAGTGCGGGATTTCTATTTTCCAGTGGACTTTATAGTCTTAGACATGGATGCACCTGAGAACCCTAGGGATACACCAATCATTCTAGGGAGACCTTTCTTGGCTACTGCTAGAGCCAACATCAGCTGTGAGGAGGGCCAAATAGAGCTTAAGTTTGGAGATCAAACACTGAAAAATGATATATTTAAGGCCCAACAAGGAATTAATTGCGGCGTCATCGAGCAAATTTGTGACATCAAGACTTTGGTTGATGAATCACACCTCCAGAATGACTTGAGTATTCCTCATCAACCACAGAAGGATCTCGACCCGCAAATAGAGGAGTCAAATCCAGATATGAACAACCCAATAACTCCCACCCTTGAACCTCACATCTATACTGAACCACCCGCTGCTGCTGAAAACCCCATCCTCGAACTGAAACCCCTTCCTGCTCATTTGAAATACATCTTTTTGGGTTCTAATCAGACCCTTCCTGTGATCATCAATTCCAACCTTAGTCCTGAACAGGAATCCCGTCTGATTGTTGTCCTCCAGCAACATCGCAGAGCCATCGGATGGACCCTCGATGATTTGACTGGAATAAGTCCCTCTTATTGTACTCATCATATCTATTCAGAAGAGGGCACACGACCTTCTCGTGAAATGCAGAGACGCTTAAATCCCAATCTGCAGGAGGTCGTGAAAAAGGAGATCATCAAGTGGTTAGATGCCGGGATCATCTACCCGATCTCCGATAGTCGTTGGGTGAGCCCGATTCAGGTCGTGCCTAAAAAGGCAGGACTCACCACTATAACGACTGAGACCGGAGAAATCATTCCTACCCGATTAGCCAACTCGTGGAGAGTCTGTATAGATTACCGTCGACTCAATTCCTCCACGAAGAAGGATCATTTCCCACTACCCTTCATTGATCAAATTCTCGAAAAACTAGCGGGAAATAGGTTCTTCTGCTTTCTTGACGGGTACTCCGGTTATAACCAGGTGGCAATCCATCCTGAGGACCAAGAAAAGACCACATTCACCTGCCCCTTCGGAACATACGCTTTCCGAAGGATGCCTTTCGGTCTTTGCAATGCACCCGCTACTTTTCAGCGATGCATGCTTGCCATATTCTCAGATATGGTAGGTGATTATCTGGAAGTCTTCATGGATGACTTTTCAGTTTTCGGAGCATCATTCGACGATTGCCTCCAGCACTTGGTCCAGATACTCAGGCGGTGCATCGACGTGAATTTGGTTCTTTCCTGGGAAAAGAGCCATTTCATGGTGCCTGAGGGAATTGTCCTGGGACACTCAATTTCGGAGAAAGGTATCCAAGTGGATCGAGCTAAGGTTAATCTGATTTCTCGCCTTCCTATGCCTAGCTCGATCAGGGACATCCGATCCTTTTTAGGGCATGTCGGTTTTTATCGACGATTTATCCCTGATTTTTCAAAAATCGCACGCCCCCTGACCACTCTTCTCTCCAAGGATGTTCCCTTCGAAATCTCCAAGGAATGCACTCAAGCATTTGAAATCCTGCGTGACCGAGTCACCCAAGCCCCGATCCTACAGTCCCCTGATTGGTCTCAACCCTTTGAGATCATGTGTGATGCATCCGACTTCGCTGTAGGAGCGGTTTTGGGGCAGAAGAATGACAAGAAACCTGTGGTCATTTACTACGCCAGCAAAACACTCGATGAGGCTCAGCGTAACTATACAGTTACTGAGAAAGAGCTGCTAGCTGTAGTATTTGCCCTAGAGAAATTCAGATCATACCTTCTGGGTTCCCATGTCATCATATACTCGGATCACACGGCTGTGAGGCATCTCCTTGCAAAGAAGGACGCGAAACCTCGATTGATCCGATGGATCTTGCTGTTGCAAGAATTTGACCTCGAGATTCGCGATAAAGCGGGAAAACAAAACGTGGTAGCTGATCACTTGTCCCGTCTTCCTTCTGAAATGATAGACCCTTCCGGACCCATCACTGAGCATTTTCCCGATGAGCACCTGCTGACTATTGGTACTAGCCTTCCATGGTTTGCTAATATTGTAAATTACTTGGCATCTCATCAGACCCCGTCCGATTGGCCGAAGGCCAAGAAAGACAAATTACGCTCCGATGCCAAGTATTACATTTGGGAAGACCCGTACCTCTTCCGCATAGGTGCCGATCAGATCATCCGGAGATGTATCCCGGAAGGGGAAGTCAACAATATCCTCTCTTTCTGCCATGACCAGGCATGCGGTGGCCATTTTGCCGGGCATAAAACCGCATCAAAAGTCCTCCAGTGCGGCTTTTACTGGCCCACACTGTTCAAAGACGCATACAGTCATTGCAAGGCATGCAGTCGTTGCCAGACTTTGGGCAACATGAGCCATCGTAACATGATGCCTATGCAACCGATTCTAGTATGCGAAATCTTTGATATTTGGGGGATAGATTTTATGGGCCCCTTTCCTGTTTCGGATGGTTTCGAATACATTCTGTTGGCTGTGGACTACGTGTCCAAATGGATCGAAGCCATACCGACCCGAACCTGTGATCACAAAATCGTTCTCAAATTCATTCATCAACACATTTTCTCAAGGTTCGGGATTCCTCGTGCAATAATCTCTGATGGGGGGGCCCATTTCACAAATGCTCAGTTTAGGTCACTGATGACCAAATACGGGGTGTCTCACCGAATCTCTACTCCTTACCACCCCCAAACTAATGGTCTAGCTGAGCTGTCGAATCGGGAGATCAAGAAAATCCTACAGGTCACTGTTCGACCTGACAGGAAGGACTGGTCGTCCCGACTTCCGGAAGCATTGTGGGCCTATAGGACCGCCCACAAGACCCAATTGGGCATGTCTCCCTTTAGATTGGTGTACGGAAAGGCATGCCACCTTCCCGTCGAACTGGAGCATAAAGCCTATTGGGCAGTACGGAACTGTAATCTAGATCTTTCCAAGGCTGGGACCCACAGAAAACTCCAAATCAGCGAGATCGATGAATTACGCACAGACGCGTACGAGAACTCGCAAATCTACAAGGAGCGGGTTAAAGCCTTCCACGACAAACACATCTCAAGAAAGATCTTCCATCCTGGTCAAAAGGTCCTACTCTTTGATGCCCGACTCAAACTCTTCCCAGGAAAACTGAGATCTAAGTGGGTCGGACCATATTTGGTCCGACAGGTTTTTGGAAATGGAGCAATCGAAATCAGTCCACTCAGCCACGATTCTGAACCTTTCATCGTGAATGGTCAAAGACTCAAGCCGTTCATTGATGTAACTTCTACTGATTTGGCTGAGGCATCTCATATCCTCCTTTCCCCTTGAGCTTATTGCGCCCAGCCGATGGCGTAAAACTCAGCGCTTAACGGGAGGCAGCCCGTCATTCTCTTTGAAAACCTGAAACTTGTTCTGACACCTTTCAGCACTCGAAGTTCACCCTTATAGACAGCCGACCCCAACTCAGATGTTCGCATCTGAAATTTGAAATCGTCCGCAAAAATTCAACCCGACCCATCCACTCACCCAAATTTCTGTCTTAAGGAATGAACTAAGACCCCCTAGGTTACAATGAGGACATTGCAAATCTTAGGCATGGGGGGGTATGAAAGTGCAAAAACTCGTAAGAAAAGGTTTCAAACAAAAAAATTCACATATGCCAAAAATACCATAAAAATTAAAAAAATTTTTCGAAAAAGAATAAGAGGAAAAGAGGAGAAGGAAAATTTTGTAAAGGAGAGAAGAAACAAAATGAAAAAGGAGCACAAAATTATAAGAAAAGTTGATAGTCATTAGTAAGGAACTAAGGAATTAACCTAAGTTCTAGACCTCATTCAAGAAAATAACTGAAAAGTGCACAATAAGATTAGTAAGAATGCAAACCTTAGGCATTCTTGAATAGACTCTTAGTACTCATTAAGATCTGGACACTCCTCAAGAGGTTGAGGAAAATGAAAAGCTGAAGTATTAGGTCTAAGGCTTAGGGAGTATTCGGCCTCGTTAACTAATTTTTGGTTTACGGGACTCAGTAACCTAAGCACCCTAATCTCACACACAGCCTGGTTCAGTAAGCGTAAAAATCAGAATCACGCAGAAGCGTCGCAAAAATCTGAAAAGAACACCTAGAATAGGAATGGCCGATCAACACAAGTTGATTTGGACGAGTTCCCAGCGCAGAGAGGCGGAAAATCCCCTCGAAGATGCGTAACAAAATATCATCTCCTCGGTGCTTGTCTCTTAGGATATTTACATATCCTACGGGGGGCATGTAAGCACTCTGCTGGTTCAGATTCCATGGATGGCATTATCTCGAAGTGTCAATTGCCAGGGTCTGGATTCGGCCACGGAATACCATGGATGGGATTATCTCGAAATCTCAATAGCCAGGGTTCCGGGGGTTGCCATGGGCGGTGCTATCTCGAAGCATCGATCGCCAGGAACCCTTGAGGATTGATGATGGGAGCAAGGAATCTGATACAGACCGTGTTGAAAAGCCAACCCTAGACTAGAACTAAAAAGAAAAAGAGAGAGAAAACTCTCCAAACAGAAAAAACTTTCTATCTCTCTCTTACAAAACGCACTGCGAACTGGGCCAGGGCTAAAATCATTTCAAGCACGGGTGCTTTAACCACGAAGTCCAATAAACCTTAGGTTAGTTCTTGCGGGCCTTAAAAACCTTTGCTAAAAGACTGAGGCTAAGGCTAGACAGATTTGGATCTTGATTGGTACTAGAGTATCTTTTAGGCCTATGGTCAGCATTCTAACCTAATCTATGCTCAAATAAAAAGGCACTTATCTAAAACCATTGAAAACTTCATGGTCTAGAACAAGGGTTGAAACCTTAAGTTTTTTTTTTTTTTTTGCTAAGGGACTAGCAAAAGCTAGGCATGGGGGTATGATGAGAACCTCATCATGAGCCATAACTAGCTCATTTTGACCCAATACAAAGGATAAAAGCTCCTACATATCTCAAGGAAAGGCTTAACTCAGAGAATTCTGAGTTTGAGAAGAAAACCAGTCATAAGGGGTAAAAGTGCAATTTTACCAGTATAATCTGCATACAGGGTAATTCAGGGCCCAAACACAGGTCAGAACAGCTTAATAAGAATAAAAGTGGGACGAGATGATCTAGCAAGGGCTACAGCACTTTCAAGGAACCAAATGATAATCTGTAACCCTAAAACAACCCACTTCAATTCACAAGGTTCGAGGCAAAGTAAAAATAGAATAAACCCTCTAAAATTCATAGAAAAATAATCTCTAGGGTTTAGAACCTTCAATTTGGCCTTTAGAACCCATTTTGACCTACATTGAGAACCATGCCCAATTAATAACTTAATTTGGGTTTTTGCGCAAATTGACCGGTCAAAAAAGGTTTAATATGAAAATAAAATTCACCATCAGATTCCTTAGGTCCTAATTAGTCATGAATAAAAACTTGAGCCTAAGAAGAAACCTCCTTGACCGACTTTACACTTTGGTCCTCATATATTTACTCTTTGGCCCTCAACTTTTGAACCCTCGCATTTAGGCCCCTAACTCTCCTTCGTTCTTTGCAAACAGGTCCCTCCTGCAAAACCCTGCCAGCACCATGCTCCGGCGACCTTGCGCGGAGCATGGCGCCGCGCAGGGTAAGGTGGAGGACCTGGCATGTGTACCGGAGGGTGCCCTGCGTCGTCAGCCGTCGCAGGAGCACCCCCATGGTCCTTGCAGCCCCCCCTACCGGCCGTGCGAACGCACGGACGGTATGGGTTCGAATTCCGACCATGCTCCGGCGAGGGAGACACGTCGTCTCCCTCCGCCTTCCTCCCTGCTTCAACCCTATAAATACCCCCCGCCGCTCCACCGACGAAGGCAGCCTGGATCTGACGGAGAAAACCCCCAGCTTTCGTCTCTTCTTCTCCGGCAGACGCTCACCAGCTCCGGCGACTTCCTCTCCCTCCACCTCTTCGCTCTGCCGCACTACCAGCAGCAGAGACCTCCTCCCCTGCTCTTCCCGCGCCACGCCGCACCCAGCTGGCGCCTCTCCAGCCTTCTGCTCGCCGCCGCCCCTCTCCCTGAGCATCATCTTCTCCGGCGACAGTCGATACGACTGTCGCCCTGTTCCTTCCCCTTCGTCCCTGCAGTTAAGTTAGACTTACTCCCCTTCTCCTCCTCTTTCTTTCCCCGCTTTCGATTTAGCCAATTAAGCCCTCTACCGACCCTGTTCACCCTCATCCTCTCCGCCTCCGACCACCCTCCGGCGAGCCGCTCCCATCACCTCAGCGACCCACACGGCTCGCCGACCACCGCAGAACTTCCGCCTCCTCACCCTGATCCTCTTCCGCCCCTCCACTTCCCACCAAACACCCTCTGCAGACCCACCGAACACACCCACTCCCTCGTTCACAGTCTGACCTAGGACGACCTAACAGCTCCATCTCGCCCCCTGCAGACCACCTGACCACCTTCGCCGTGCCACGGCGAAGGTCCCCCGCCTGTCTGATTTGGCCGAGAGGCCGTGCCATTGGTTTCAGGTTCCAGGCCTTGACCGCCATTGGCGAGGAAGCTCGAAGCCTGCTCGAGGTTGCTCCAGGCCGAGATATCCCAGATGGAATAGCCACGGCCAGCGCGGAAGAATCTCACGCACACACCCTGGCCCTCGATTGGAGCTGTACGCCTCAACAGCCGATGCAATTGGAGCACCATCCCTGCTGCAGGCGTGAGAGAAACGGGTGCGCGGATAGTCCCACCTCGGAATCTCTCAACGGCGCGCGGACACATAAATTGAAAAACTGCCGTATGCTGTTTGCCTCAGTTACCACGGGGTGAGGTCCCTCTCACCCGACCCGACCCGACTCGGCCTCGTCCGTGACCACGCTCCGCGGACCTGGCCCGACCCGATTAGACTGACCTGCACTCCTCGCCCACCACGCACGCCGGTGGGCCTGGACCCGGGCCTGACCCGAACCCGATTACCCGATAGCGCTCTGGGAGAGCTTCCGAGGAGTGATTTCAGAGAGAGAGATACGCGGGGGAGGGGGGTAGGGTAGGTTTTTGTCTTGACGAATAAACTCTGAAGTGTGCAGGAATGAAGAAGAAGCAGACCCGCTGAAGAAGAAGGAGCTGCTGCACTGTAGCGAAGGCATTGTTAAGTCGTCTCAGCACCGGGGCAGACGACGGAAGGACAGCAGCCAAAGAAGAAGAAGACCCGCTGAAGAAGAAGGAAGAGCAACGGCCATCGCGAGAGAAGAAAAAGAGAAGTCAAGGCAGGTGAAGACAAAGAAGAAGAAGGAATGAAGAGAAGCAAGAAGCAAGAAAAGAAGAAGATGATCTGACGAAAAAGAAAGAAAGGAAACAAGAAGAAGAGCACGAGGGGAAAATCTGAAGAAGAAGAAGAAGAAGAAGAAGAAGAAGAACAGGAAGAACCAAAGACAAAGAGGAAGAAAGAAGAAGAAGCCAATTTTTCATCTCTCTCTCTCTCTCTCTTTATTTTTGTAATAGAACTTGTATATCTCTAGAATACAACTTGCTCCCTGAGTTCGACCTCGGGAACTCTTTCAGTTTTCCGAGTAATAAAAATTTTATATGAAACGTTGGTGACAACCGGCTTTACTACAACGATATAACACAAACCGACCGACGCACCAACAGCAGCCACTTCTCATTCCAGAATGGAAGTGGGAGAGTGTCACTATGGACCTGGTAGTGGGGTTACCTGCGACACAGAGAGGGCACGATGCAGTCTGGGTGATTGTAGATAGGTTGACAAAGATGACACGATTTTTGCCAATCTGAGTCACTTTTCGACCAGCACAGTTGGCAGAGAGATACATCAGAGACATGGTGCGCCTTCACGGGGTCTCCCGCGAGATTATTTCAAACAGGGACACTCGTTTCACTTTCCAATTCTAGGCAGAATTTCAGCGAGCTTTGGGGACTCGTCTGAAGTTCAGTACAACCTATCACCCCTAGACAGACAGACAGTCGGAACGCACCATTCAGACCCTTAAGGACCTTCTACATGCTTGCATACTGGATTGGAGAGGCTCCTGGGAGGAGCATTTGCCTCTGGCAGAGTTCGCATACAACAACAGTTACCACTTGAGTATCGGCATGGCACCATATGAAGCTCTGTATGGGAGGAAGTGTACAGCTCCCTTGAATTAGGTTGAGGTGGGGACCAAGTGGGAGGTTGGTCCATGTCTGATACGCCAGAGTCAGGAGGTGATCGAGCAGATCCATCGATAACTACGTATTGTCTGGAGCAGGCAAAAGAGCTACGCTGATATGAATCGTAAGGAGGTACAATTTGAGGTTGGAGATGATGTTTTCCTCCATGTTTCGCCTATGAAGGGCCTGCAACGGTTTAGGGTGAAAGGGAAGCTTACCCTTCCTCCCCAGCTCTCTGGAGTGCACGATGTATTTCACGTTTCCAACCTCAGGAGATATATCGCCGATCCCTGCCATGTCCTTAGCCACGAGAGCATCGAGGTGGGAGATGACCTGACTTATCCCGAGAAACTGGTACAGATACTAGATCGAGCCATTCGGAGGTTAAGGCGGAAGAAGGTACCCCTAGTGAAAGTCTTGTGGAGAAGCTAGCGGTACGAGGAAGCTACTTGAGAGCCTGAGTCGACAATGCGAGAGTAGTACTTGGAACTTTTCGAAAGTATGTCTTTTCGGTCCTACGTCGGTCCTCTTTAAGTTTGTTATACGCCGCGATGTTATCTTCCACACCCTAGTAAGCTTAAGTTTCGGGGACGAAACTTTCTTTAAGTTTGTTATATTGAAACGACCCTAATGAGAACCTCATCATGAACAGTAACTAGCACATTTTGACCTGATAAACTGAACAAAAGCTCCTACAAAACCTAAGGGAAGGCCTAAATCTAGGAATTGCAAATCTGAGAACAAAATAATACATAAGGAGTAAAACTGTAATTTTACCATTGCAGTACATAAATGGAATTTCTAAGGGCCTAGACACAGGTCAAATGGGCGTAATAAAAGAAAAAGTAAGATGGTTTGATCAGGAAAGGGTTATGACAAAATCTAGGAATTAAATGACATTCTGTAATCCTAAAACAAATCCACTTTAATTCACAAAGTTTCAGGTAAGATAAAAATCAATTAAACCCTCTAAAATTCATGAAAAAATATCCCCTAGGGTTTAGAACCTTCAATTTGGCCATTGGAACCTATCTTGACCTAGATTGAGAACCATACCCAATTTTTGACCTAATTTGGATTTTTATGCAAAATGTTTGGTCAAATATGGTCAAACCTAAAATCCAACCTCACTATTAGATTTCTTAGGTCCAAATTAGGTTTATATCAAAATTTGGACCTAAGGTCGCCTTGACCTATTTTACAAAATGATCCTCAACAATTACTTTTTGACTCTTAGCTTTTTGAAGCCTTACGGAGACCCCCTACCTTACTCGTCTCTTTCTTCAATCGGGTCCCTTTGCCACCCACTTGCATAGGCCAAACCTCCAGCGACTTTGCGCGGAGGATGGCGCTGCGCAAGAATGGGGAGCCGGCCCCAGATTTGAAAGGGAGACTCCTTACGTTGTCCCCTACAGCATGGGTCGGCTACTATGCCCTGTCGGCCACCATAACTCTCGTGCGAACACTCGAGAGGTATGGGTCTATTTCCGGCAATACCTCTGGTGAGGTATCCCCATCCCCTCCTCGCGATTCCCTCTCGGCCAGCACCTATTTAAGAAACGACAGCCCCTACCGCTTCCTTCAAGCCTGTTTTGGCCGAAGAAACCCTCAAATTTTGTCTCTTCTCCTCTGGCCATTCGCCTGCAGGCTCCGACGACCCTCTTCCTCCTGTTTCGTTGCCCTGCCACCATACCAATGGCAGGGTTACCTCTGCCGTCGTCCGCCGCGCCTGGCCGTACCAGCAGGTGTCCTCCAGCACCACTTCCTCGTCGTCGTCCCTTCTCGTGGGCTCTTTCGTGTCTGGCGACGGCAACACAGCCATTCGCTACCACCACCCTCCCCCTTCATCCAAAGACTCTTAGTTAAGTCCTCTCTCTCTACTCATTATTCTTCCTCATTTATTTCTGTTATTCCGCCTCACTGCTCACACACCACCACCATCTTCTCCATCTCCAGCCAACCTCTGGCGAGGCGCACCCATCACTCCACACCTCCACACGGCTTGCCACCAACCTCTTCACCTCCGCCATCGACCACTGAACACTTTCCACCAACTCACAGACCGCCACATGCACTCCACACTTTCACCGAACGAACCCACTCACACGATCAGAGATAGACCTAGGCACGCACGCCTAGGTCGGTGATAACACCATGCAAGGGGGTAGTAATTAGGTTGAATATGACCCATCTTTAGAATAAAAGGCACAACATAAAGTAGAATAGGAGCATTGCATGCATCAAGTACCAAGATTGCTTATAAACTGCATTAATGGCCATTTGTGTAAAGCATATGTCAAAGCAGGCCCCAGATGAGAAATCGGACCGCACAGATGGATTCAGAACGACGAACGGAGTCCAACGGACTCAAGATCGGCCAAATCCGACATCCGAAGCTCCCAAAATGGGCCCAAGAAATTCTGACCGTTGATCTGGAGATCAACGGCCCAGAAAGCGCCACGTCGCCCCTCCCCCACCGCTCGCACGCCCTCAAGCCAGCCAAGGATGAATCTCAGCTGTTGATCTTCGATCGAACGGCCGAGATCCGCGCGCTCGCTCGCGGTCGTCGCGACAAAGAGCGGGTGTGGTGCAACGGCTATCGCGCACGCCCGCATCGCAGCGACGCGCGTTCGAATTGCGCGGAGCAGAAATCAAGTGCGAGCGAAGGGCGCGGCAAAATTGGGCCGCCCGATCAGCAGCGGGCGGCCAGGATCGCGCCACGCAGCGCGATGACAGCTCCCGAGCGCCCACGCGCGCGCGCACGCGCGCCCGAGGCACGATCTCAGCGCCGGCGTGGGAGCATCTCAGCCATCCGATCTTCGATCGGATGGCTCTCCTTCAACGTCCACGGATCGCGCATGGAGAGAGAGCGGGGCGGGCAGCTGACTGGCGGCAGGAGGGCTTCACCGACGTATCTGGAAGCGATTTTAGCGACATTCTGGATGTCGCTAAAGCACATTCTTCTTTTAGGAAGCCCTTAACTCTATTTAAACCCCCTTCTACCACCATTCAAGGCATCCTCTCCCACTTGCAACTACTCCACTCCTCTCTTAGCTAGCTTTAGGCACTTTTGTAATCGCCGGAGACGACGAGCCGCCGATGGAGCCTCCTCCACCGCCATTGCTGGCTCGTCGCTCTCCACACTCTCTCTCTACCTCTCTATCTCTTTTAAGCTTTCATTTACTTTTGTTGAAGCATGTATTTAATGTTGTAAACCATGAATTGTGAATGCATGTTTAATGAAGTTATTTTTCGTTCAATCGCCATTTTAATTTGTGTTACAAGTGCATGATCAAAACCAAGAGCTTTCTAACCCTAAACTCTCTCTCTCTCGCTCTCGCTTTTCAAAACCGTCTCTTTCGCAAGCAAAACTCCGCCTTTTTCGTGACAACAAGTAATAAACAAAATCCGATTTCTACGCCTCCCTGAGACCGACACTCGGACTCACCTCCGTTTACTTCTTTTAAAACCGGCGTATCAAGTGCGACTATAACGACACCTCTTAACACACACGAGACCACGTTAGTTTTTGGCGCCGTTGCCGGGGAGGCAACGGATTTGTTTTATCACCTCCATTCCACCTTCATTCTCATATCGTCTAATGCACTATTTTCCTTTTTACTTGACGGTTGCAGGAATTCGGCGCATGGACTACGAAGCGACGCATTCCACGACGGTAGCAAGGGAGTAGGCACCTCGAGGACCGATAGTGAATACCCTCTCTCTCATTGTTTGCTTGCATGAAAAAGCTAAAAAAAAAACCATAAAAACTGAAAAAAATTGACGTGGTGAATGATTGCTTGACCCGCATTCTTAACACATCACCCTACAAAAAAATGTACACTCTAATATGCTGAATAAATTCTTGGAGTGTTCTTTTCTTTTTCTCTTGCGTGGTGTTTGCGAAGCCACCGTGAGTTGACCTGGGCCGCACCACTCAACCCTAAAAACTGACTCATCTAATAGAAGCTGCACGATCTTTAGGATGAGCACACTAGGGTTTTAGAGCCTCTACAAAATAAAAAGGAAATATACTTTCACCAAGTTGTGTGTAGAACTTGACGTGCCCACTGAAACTTGGTTGAAAACATTAAGACACGTCAACCCTAAAAAGCACAAAAGTAAGGATGAAATACTAAAAGACACCACACCTTAAAAATCCTTGCTTGAAAATCATGCTTTGCTAGAAGCACACACTTTGAAAGTGGAAAATTAAGAGGCACCACCCCAATCAACGCCTCATCACATCACCCTAAGCACAAGCACTATCCTAACCCTTTAAAACTGAGTAGACGTGCCCTAGGCAGGACTGAGTTAAGTCTCAAAAGGCGAGGTTTTGTTTGCTAGGCACTTGGCTTTCATTCCCTTGGTAGAATCTGGTGACTAGGCTGCGGAGTAGTGTCAAACGACCGCGGTTGTGGGGTCTATGGAACCGGAGGCGCAAGCCAAAGGAAGAACCTTCCCTGCAATCCCCTCGTAATCAACCTGGCCAGATTAGCCTTGGGAAGGGGAGTCCAGTGTTTACGGACTTAATCACCCTTTGCGAGATTTCTAGGTCTCCTAAGGAATACACCATAAGGACTAGGCTTGTGTGCTTGATTGAAACATTTTTTCTCTCATCTGTCGCCCTCCGCATCCCCTCCTGTTCTTCTCTAGTGTATGCACGGGAGACGCTCACTGCATCCCGAGTTGCGTGTTTTGGGGCAGGAATCTAGGCGACGCAATTCTGTTAACATGGCTGAACCTAGGGTAGATGAGGTCGCAGATCAACCCCCACCTGATGCTATGGCCATCATCCAAGCTCAAATCAATGCTAACCATCGATTGCACCAACAACAAATCCAAACCATCATGCAAGCCATACAACGGTTACAGAACCCACCAGAACAACCACCACCACCTTTCCAAAACATGCCAGGGCAACCACCACTTGATTTACCGCCATTTCAGGACCAGCCAAGACCCCTCCGTGATTTCTATAACCCTTCTGCCATTAGAGTCGAGTCACACCTTAGGATCCCCGAAGGGGGAGATGATTTTGAGCTAAAACCTAATGTATTAAGTCTAATCCAGAGCCACTTTCATGGAAGCTCAAATGAAGACCCCTTTCGGCACCTAGAAGATCTCGACCGCATAGCAAGAACAGTAAAACCTAGGAACATTAGCCTTGACATTGTTCTAATCAAGATGTTCCCTTTCTCATTAAGAGACAAGGCTTCTCATTGGCTTAGAACCCTAGGTAGACCCATCACCACCTGGGAAGAACTGAGGCATGCATTTTTAAAGAAATTCTTCCCCATAGGAAAGACCAATGCCCTTAGAAGAGCTATCACTACCTTCACACTCCAGGGTGGGGAACAATTTCATGAGGTGTGGGAAAGATTCAATGAACTTTTGAGGAAATGCCCACACCACGAAGTTCCAAGGTGGCAATTGGCCCAGATCTTCTACTACGGTCTGGACAGCAACCTACGGAACTTCGTCGATGCCTCATGAGGGGGAAACTTCCTAAACAAAGACGAGGAGAGCACGTTTGAGCTCTTTGAGTCTATGAGCGAGAATTCGCTCAACAATGCCTCCATGAACCAGTTTAACAGGTCCAGTCAACCCCGTGGCGGGATTTATGAGGTGCAAGCAAATTCTAGAATAGTTGACATGGACATCATTGCCAAAAAGTTAGATCGAGTGGAATTGGTGGACAAAAAGATTGATGAGCTACTGAATCAGACTAGGAACCCCTTGCAGACTTTCTCCCTAGCAAAGGGAGCACATAATGTTGACCTGGTCCAACCCTTCACCCAACTGAACCTGGAACAACCCCCAACCACGTTCCAGGGAGGGACCTTTGCTCCCTCGACCCTTGATTACTCCCTTCCCTCTTCATCAACTTCGGCTATCTTAGAAGATGTGCAAGCCGTCCAAGGTTATGCGAAACCTGACCCTTTCTCCAACACTTACAACACCGGCTGGCGTAATCACCCCAACTTTGGTTGGATAAACCAGAAACCACCGCAATTCCAAAACCAGCCCAGGCCAAACCAGCAGCCACACTTGCCCCCTATCAGCAAGGACCACCAGTTAGACCCCAATATAACCAGAATAGGGTGGCCCCTCCCCCACAAAACCAAATGGATACGTTAATAAAGATGATGGCTGACATGAACCAGAAACATCAGGAAGAAATGGCCTTGGTAAAGGGACAGTTAAGCCAACTCTTGGACTGTAAATAGCAAGGATCTCTACCTTCGCAACCACAACCGAACCCGCGAAACATAATTAACAGAGGCCCCAATTCGCAAGGGTTCCAAGGCAATCCCGGGCAAGCTCACATGGTCCAGCCAGCCCCACAAACACCTCCTGGGTTTGGCGCTTCTTCATCCTCGTCTTCTCAAGGATCACCCCATGGCCCCAATGCCTCTGCAAATGCTGTGACTTTGAGAAGCGGCACCAAAACCCAGGATCCCAAATGGCCGACTCTCCCCGAGACTTTACCTGCTGAGATACCCGACTTAGAAGAAGCACCAACCAAGGACCCAGACATGGAACCAATTCAGACACCCTATCCTGAGGCCTTGGAAACAATCAAGAGAAAGAAGAATATTGTGGAAACTGAGGAGCTGTTGGAAATTTTTAAACAAGTACAGATTAATATTCTGCTCCTAGAAGCTATCAAACACATCCCCGCTTACGCCAAGTTCTTAAAGGATGCCTGTACACCCAAGCGTAAGCCGAGACCTCAAGCACCTAGGAAGGTTGTACTCTCTGAGCAAGCCAGTTCCGTGATATCAAGCAACCTTCCACTCAAATGAACTGACCCGGAGCGCCCCTGATTTCCTGCAACATCGGGGACATGACATTTGATAGAGTTCTCCTGGACCTAGGTGCTTTTATCAACCTAATTCCCACAACCTTGTACCACCAATTTGGTTTTGGGGAGCTGGCACCAACCCCTGTCACCATCCAGCTGGCGGATAGATCAGTGAAAACCCCGAAGGGGGTTGTCGAGGACATGATTGTACGGGTCAAGGACTTCTATTTCCCAGTCGACTTTTTGGTGCTCGACATGGAAGTCCCTGAAAAATTACAGAATGCACCCATAATCTTAGGCAGACCTTTCTTAGCTACGGCTAAAGCAAACATTGATTACGACACGGGATGTATGGAAATCGCCTTCGGAGACAGGAAAATGCAATTGGATATCTTCTGGGCAACAAAGTCTTTTGATTGTGATTACATTGAGGAACATGATCCCGTGGAGACTTTAATCGAGGAATGCCTCACCCTCAGTTCTGTCTCAGACCACCAAACCCGTAGTGACGATTCCGACTTGTCACCATGCTTACCCATGGACCTCTGTAAGGCTGAGAACCATCACATGACATCATTTGAAGAGATCGATGTTGATCAACTCCCGCCATTTCCATTCCCATCGACTGTGGTCTCGCCCGCACCTGAACTTAAACCATTGCCCGAGAATCTCAAGTACGTCTTCTTGGGACCTGACCAGACCTTCCCAGTGATTATTAATTCCCATCTAACCAAGGATCAGGAACTAAGATTGACTGCAACTCTTTCAGAACATCGGGCCGCCATTGGTTGGACCATCTCGGATCTAAGAGGAATTAGCCCCACCTATTGCACCCACAAGATTTACCTGGAAGACGGGGCCCGACCTTCCCGCCAGATGCAGAGACGATTAAACCCTAATTTGCGGGAGGTCGTTAAAAAAGAAATTATTAAGTGGCTTGACGCCGACATCATTTACCCTATCTCTGATAGCCCCTAGGTGAGCCCCACTCAAGTGGTTCCAAAGAAGGCTGGGCTCACCGTTGTCACTAATGATCGTGGCGAATCCATCCCCACCCGCACCACCACCGCATGGCGGGTGTGTATTGATTATAGGAAGCTTAATGAAGCCACTAAGAAGGACCACTTCCCCTTGCCATTCATTGACCAAATCCTTGAAAGATTGGCAGGGCAGAAGTATTTTTGCTTCCTGGATGGATATTCAGGATATAACCAAGTCGCAATTGCTCCGGAAGATCAGGAAAAGACCACATTCACTTGCCTGTATGGCACGTTTGCATTCCGTCGAATGCCGTTCGGGTTATGCAACGCACCTGCAACCTTCCAGCGTTGCATGCTAGCCATTTTTTCAGAAATGGTGGGTGAATACTTAGAGGTCTTTATGGATGATTTTTCTGTATTCGGGAATTCATTCGACCATTGTTTGAGCAACTTGGAGAAAATCCTGAAACGATGTATTGAGGTTAACTTGGTGTTAAGTTGGGAAAAGAGCCATTTTATGGTTCAAGAAGGAATTGTCCTCGGACACATCGTTTCGCATAGGGGCATCGAGGTAGATCGAGCTAAGGTTGATTTAATTTCCAAACTTCCTCCACCTAGTTTGGTCCGACAGATTCGTTCCTTCCTAGGACATGTTGGCTTCTACCGAAGGTTCATCAAAGACTTTTCCAAGCTTCCCAAACCTTTGACCGACCTTCTAGCCAATGACGCCACATTCCACATGTCTCCTAATTGCATCCTGGCTTATCACACCCTCCGGGATCTAGTCTCCTCCGCACCTGTACTTCAACCCCTAGACTGGTCCCAGGACTTTGAGATTATGTGTGATGCATCAGATTTTGCCATAAGCGCTATCCTGGGACAAAGGCAAGACAAGAAACCCGTGGTGATCTACTACGCGAGCAAAACGTTGGACGAGGCCCAACGTAATTATACGGTCATAGAAAAAGAGTTGCTCGCTGTAGTTTTTGGACTTGAGAAATTTCGATCATACTTGCTGGGATCTCACGTGACTATTTACACTGACCATTCCGCAATCCGGCACCTGTTGGCCAAAAAGGACGCAAAACCTAGGCTCATCAGATGGATCCTGCTTTTGCAGGAATTTGACCTGGAAATCCAAGACAAGGCCGGATCGAAAAATGTGGTGGCTGACCACCTGTCAAGACTTCATCCAGACCACATTGGACCCTCCCTACCTCTATCTGATACCTTCCCTGATGAACACATTCTAGCCGTGCAAGACAAGAAAATGCCATGGTATGCTGACTATGTCAATTACCTGGTTATAGGACAAACCCCGCACAGCTGGTCCAGACAGCAACGGGACAGGTTCTTGGCTGAGGCCAAGCACTATTTCTGGGATGATCCCATGCTGTTTCGCCTCTGTGCTGATCAAATCATCAGGAGGTGCATCCCCGAAGACGAAGTTCAGAGTGTGCTTTCCTTTTGTCATGACCAAGCATGTGGCGGCCATTTCTCTGGCAAGAAAATAGCTGCAAAAGTTTTGCAGTCTGGATTTTATTGGCCGTCCCTATTCAAGGATGCACACATCTTTGCCAAGACTTGCTCACGATGCCAAACACTAGGGACCATGACCAAAAAAGATATGATGCCCCTTCAGCCCATTTTGATTGTCGAAATTTTCGACGTTTGGGGTATCGATTTTATGGGCCCCTTTCCACCATCCAACGGCTTCGAGTACATCCTGGTCTCGGTAGACTATGTTTCCAAATGGATTGAAGCCGTTGCCACCCGACGATGCGATCACAAGACGGTCATGGACTTTGTGAAGAAGAACATATTTTCCCGGTTTGGAATACCCAAGGCCATGATCAGTGATGGTGGAAGCCATTTTATCCATTCCCAGTTCCATGCCCTACTTAGAAAATACGGGGTAAACCACCGCATTGCCACCCCGTATCATCCACAAACAAATGGGCAGACTGAGGTCTCAAACAGACAAATCAAGAACATTTTACAGAAGACTGTGAAACCTGACAGGAAAGACTGGTCCACACGACTTAATGATGCCCTGTGGGCATACAGGACTGCTTTTAAGACCCTGATAGGCATGTCACCTTACCGCTTGGTCTTTGGCAAAGCTTGCCATCTCCCTGTCGAATTGGAACACCGGGCTTACTGGGCTGTTAAGCAATGTAACATGGATCCTCAGTTAGCTGGTGCATAAAGGACTCTTCAATTATCTGAGCTTGAAGAAATTCGTTGGGACGCCTTTGACAATAGTCGGCTATATAAGGAGAAAATGAAAGCCGTCCACGACTGACTCATTCATAGGAAAACCTTTGAGCCAAACCAACAAGTCTGGCTATTTGATGCACGCCTGAAACTCTTCCCAGGGAAACTTAGGTCCAAATGGATAGGACCATTTCGGGTGGTCAAACCCTATTCCAATGGGGCAATCGAAATCGCCGATCTTAATACCGGGCACACCTTTACAGTCAATTGTCAAAGATTGAAGCATTTCCTAGCCCAGGTACCCCCCAAGGAAAGTGTCACCCTTATTGAGGGCTGACACCAAGCATCGCCCAGCTGGAGGCGTTAAACTCAGCGCTTCCTGGGAGGCAACCCAGTGGATTCAGACTGATCTGGTAGTTTACGTCACTCAGGTACTATCTTTTTGAACCCTTCTGGATCCATGCATCTGCCAATGAGGACATTATCCAACTTAAGCATGGGGGGATGGTAAATTGCATAATCCTGAGCTTAATTAATCAGTCTGAATGAATAAATTAATTGATTAAAAAAAAAAAATTGAATTTAGGAAGAAAAACTTAGGCATTAGAAACTTGTCAATAGTGGAAAATAATACAAAAAGAACTTAAACACTTAGACTTTTCAAGCCTTCAGGCTTAATCAGGCCTGGTGTCCATTAAAATATGGATTTAGCGGTGAATCCTTGCAACTTTAAGCTATTCTAATCCACCTAATAAATAAGGTAATAAGTATACGACTTATCAACTCACCCTCTAACTCAGGAAAACTTTGAGTCTAAGCATCTACACACATTTTTGCACAGACTCACTTCTCGGAGATTTTGACAGAAATTGGGTAGCTAATGAACTCTCTAGGGTGGTATGGCTGGCAAGTTGTCGTGGGTAACAGCCCATTGGCAGGTTGTCCAGAACCCAGCCACAGACCATTTCTTTTTCGCTGCCTCTAAGTACATTTGAGATTAGGGAAGCCACCTACGAAAAAAAAAAGAGAGAGAAGAAAAGAAAATAAACCACACTTCACCGCACAAGTATGGCTGGCAAGTGATCGTGGGTAACAGCCCATTGGTCGGTTGTCCAGAGCCCAGCTCAATAATTGCACAAAAAAGACCAAAACACCTAAGGACGAAGCGGGGAAGTAGTACAAGCCGAGGAGATATACACTGGAAAATCCTTGTGTTGACCCCAAGTAAAATGAACGTAGGGAGAAAGCTACCAATCGAACAAATACACCTTCAGGCAAAAATTTATTTTCTTTTTCGGTCACCTAGAGGCGTAGAAACTCGAAGTCTATCTCAATTACCGTTAAGTGAGTCTATCACAACATTCACACCAAGATGCTTAGCACTTAGGGTTTTGACCAAGTTTTGGATGGGTTGGGTAGCCATAAAAAGTTACCAACCTACACTGAATTTCGAAAATTCTAAAAAGACATATATAGATATATACGTATACATATGTATAGTTATATATACAAAGCAAAGATTCAGGCGATTCGTATTTTGGCAGACACCTGGACGTTACTTAGTCTTTGTAGATTAAGATCTTCATATATTTCCTCTTATTGACAAGCAACGAAGTGCCTAAGCAATTACTTCTTGAATTCTCCAAAGAAATAAAGGCTAGAATAAACCTTACTAGGGACTATCAAGGAGTAAGCATGGGGGTATGATAACACCACGCAAGGGGGTAGTAATTAGGTTGAATATGGCCCATCTTTAGAATAAAAGGCACAACATAAAGTAGAATAGGAGCATTGCATGCATCAAGTACCAAGATTGCTTATAACTGCATTAATGGCCATTTGTGTAAAACATGTGTCAAAGCAGGCCCCAGATGAGCAATCGGACCACATGGATGGATTCGGAACAACGAACGGAATCCAATGGACTCAAGATCGGCCAAATCCGACATCCGGAACTCCCACAATGGGCCCAAGAAATTTTGACCGTTGATCTGGAGATCAACGGCCCAGAAAGCGCCATGTCGCCCCGCCCCCACCGCTCGCACGCCCTTAAGCCAGCCAAGGACGAATCTCGGCCGTTGATCTTCGATCGAACGGTCGAGATCCGCCCGCTCGCCCGCGGTCGCCGCGACAAAGCGCGGGCGTGGCGCAACGGCTAGCGCGCACGCCCGCATCGCAGCGACGCGCGTGCGAATCGCGCGGAGCAGAAATCAAGCGCGAGCGAAGGGCGCGGCAAAATTGGGCCGCCCGATCAGCAGCGGGCGGCCAGGATCGCGCCACGCGGCGCGATGACAGCTCCCGAGCGCCCACGCGCGCGCGCACGCCGGGCGGAAACGCCCACGCGCACGCGCGCCCGAGGCACGATCTCAGCGAGAGCGCGGGAGGATCTCAGCCGTCCGATCTTCGATCGGACGGCTCTCGTTCAACATCCACGGATCGCACATGGAGAGAGAGCGGGGCGGGCAGCTGATCGACGGTAGGAGGGCTTTACCGATGTATCTGGAAGTGGTTTTAGCGACGTTCTGGATGTTGCTAAAGCACATTCTTCTTTTAGGAAGCTCTTAACTTTATTTAAACCCCCTTCTACCACCATTCAAGGCATCCTCTCCCACTTGCAACTACTCCACTCCTCTCTTAACTAGCTTTAGGCACTTTTGTAATCGCCGGAGACGACGAGCCGCCTACGGAGCCTCCTCCACCGCCGTGGCTGCCTCGTCGCTCTCCACACTCTCTCTCTACCTCTCTCTCTCTCTTTTAAGCTTTCATTTACTTTTGTTGAAGCATGTATTTAATGTTGTAAACCATGAATTGTGAATGCATGTTTAATGAAGTTATTTTCCGTTCAATCGTCATTTTAATTTGTGTTACAAGTGCATGATCAAAACCAAGAGCTTTCTAACCCTAAACTCTCTCTCTCTCGCTCTCGCTTTTCAAAATCGTCTCTTTCGCAAGCAAAACTCGGCCTTTTTCGTGATAAGTAATAAACAAAATCCGATTTCTACGCCTCCCTGAGACTGACACTCGGACTCACCTCCGTTTACTTCTTTTAAAATCGACGTATCAAGTGCGACTATAACGACACCTCTTAACACACACGCACGAGACCACGTCAATCGGTTTGTGTTACGACCCGATTCCCGAATCCCTACAGGACACAAGAATCGGATCGACTTGACTGATCCCAAGACACAGTCATCCAATGAGAAAGTAACCAAAAAGTAGTAAAATAAACCACATTTACCATGCAAGTAACTAACAGTAACAAAAGTACAGCAGTAAAGAAAAGAACTACTACAGTACACACTACCATAATAGTAGAGAATTTTAAACAGGTATAGAAATATGAAGTTTACAATAAAAGAGTACAAGAGTGTAAAAAAATACTCACTACTATAGAAATGGGTACAACAAAAGTACAACTACTGGGCTCTACTAGGCTCAGCACCCTCTGCAGCCGTAGGCTCTGGCTGCTAAAAACCTGGACTTGAAAAAGGTGGTAAGTATAACACGTCAGCGAAACGCTGAGTAGAGTGGCAACCAGCTAGCTAAGAAAAATAGTAAAGGTGGACAGGTAGCTGTTGTTTTCAATTTCTTTCTTTATATAACTAATTATTCTTTCTTTCATCACTTGATTTATTTATCAGGTCTTTTTCGTGATCTCGAATGTTCATCGTGGGAAGGATCTTGATTGCAGTCTTTTCCGAAGAGTAGAAGTAGCACGTGGTGCTCTCCTGGCTAGGAGAGTCCCCCGTGGTGGTCTTACACTTAGTCAACCACCCCAAGGTCGCTGACAGACGTAACGGTGACTACAGCACGCGTGATAAACTCATGGGTAGCTACCTCGCACTGGCACGTGGTCAGTCGTTTCCGTTAATGGGTGCGCCCAAAGCACAGCACGGAACCAGTATAGGGCAGAGCCCTCTCAGTAACAGGGGTTTAGCCCCTAAGAACCAACCAGGGGTCTCGCCCCTCCACAGTCCGCGCACCCTCGCCTGACTACCCTGGTTTGCCTAGTGGGCCTAACAAGTCGGTGTAGGATGGCTAGCTGAACCTTGGGCCCCGTGGGGTGACTAGCTCTCTCCCTACATTAGTAGCTCTCCCTGGTACTGTGTACGCGAGGGCCACAGAATCTGTACAAAGTGGCCAGTCCTAACCCCGGGTGCCAACCCTAGGGCAACTAGCTCCACTCTGCACTGAACAGGGGGACAGTGGCTCTCCTTGGTACTCTGTACTCAAGGGCCAGCTCACTTTCCCATTCACTTTTCCAGTTCCATTCTATTTATTTCCAGGAGCTCTACTCCTAATTTTCCCGTAGGGTTCATGCTCATGTTTCTCAGGCCAAGCCGTATTAGGTTTCATCATTCCAGGTTTATCCGCATATAACATGTGTTTACAACATTCAATCCTTCTTTTCCATCTTATATACAAGTAGCTCGTATTTAATTTCAAACAACAGGAATTACATGTGGTAGTTACTAATAACAGTACTCTACATTTCACAGGCAGCTGTTATCCAATTACATGCAATTATTATTATTCTATCTACTCATCCAAGACTGCAATTCAGGCGTTCAATACAATCGTTCCAATGTTTCTAGTCCTAGGATTCATGCCATACCCTAGGATCTATCACTCAATCTAGTGTTTCTGGTCCTAGGATTCATGCCATATCCTAGGAACTATCATTTATTCCATCCATGCATTTATGTTTGTAATTAACTAAGGGAAGCCACTCTACCCACACAGCCGGGAGTAATGGGGGCATGATCGGCAGGCCCACGTGCCTCCGCAACCCCTAAATCTGCAACAGAACGAGGTCCTAACACAATGATCAACCACAAGAAACCACTCAGAACATGATAATACGCATTCCAACAAGTAGAGGAACTAATACGAAGAAGAAGGAAATCTTAAACGCGGAAATTAGACCTCAAACGGACCCTAAATGGGTCAAAAATGACGATTCTGACTCAAATCAGACGTTTGGAACACCTTTGAGACATCTTAAAAGGGGTCTAGATCTATACCTCACTCTGCGCTGCTCCTCAGACATCCAGGGGTCCTGCTGAATCGTCTGGACCTAGTTCCAGACGTCCGACTATCACTCCGGACGTCTGGAGATGCTCTCCGCCGTCTGGTGACTCGTCCAAACGTCTGAACCGCGTGGGAGGGCGTGTCCCGCGCCTTCCCGAAGCGAATCCTGCACAGGTACGCAAAATCTCTCAACACGTCACGCAATGGAGCTTCAGCGGAACGGCCTGCATGGCTGATGAGAACCTCATCATGAGCCATAACTAGCTCATTTTGACCCAATACAAAGGATAAAAGCTCCTACATATCTCAAGGAAAGGCTTAACTCAGAGAATTCTGAGTTTGAGAAGAAAACCAGTCATAAGGGGTAAAAGTGCAATTTTACCAGTATAAACTGCATGCAGGGTAATTCAGGGACCAAACACAGGTCAAAACAGCTTAATAAGAATAAAAGTGGGATGAGATGATCTAGCAAGGGCTACAGCACTTCCAAGGAACCAAATGATAATCTGTAACCCTAAAACAACCCACTTCAATTCACAAGGTTCGAGGCAAAGTAAAAATAAGAATAAACCCTCTAAAATTCATAGAAAAATAATCTCTAGGGTTTAGAACCTTCAATTTGGCCTTTAGAACCCATTTTGACCTACATTGAGAACCATGCCCAATTAATAACTTAATTTGGGTTTTTGCGCAAATTGACCGGTCAAACAAGGTTTAATATGAAAATAAAATTCACCATCAGATTCCTTAGGTCCTAATTAGTCATGTATAAAAACTTGAGCCTAAGAAGAAACCTCCTTGACCGACTTCACACTTTGGTCCTCATATATTTACTCTTTGGCCCTCAACTTTTGAACCCTCGCATTTTGACCCCTAACTCTCCTTCGTTCTTTGCAATCAGGTCCCTCCTGCAAAACCCTGCCAGCACCATGCTCCGGCGACCTTGCGCGGAGCATGGCGCCGCGCAGGGTGAGGTGAGGGACCTGGCAAGTAAACCGGGGGTGCCCTGCGTCGTCAGCCGTCGCAGGAGCACCCCCCTGGTCATTGTAGGCCACCATACCGGTCGTGCGAACGCACGGACGGTATGGGTTCATGTTCCGACCATTCTCCGGCGAGGGAGACACGTCGTCTCCCTCCGCCTTCTTCCCTGTTTCATCCCTATAAATACCCCCCCGCCGCTCCACCGACGAGGGCAGCTTGGATCTGACGGAGAAATCCCCAACTTCCTTCTCTTCTTTCTCCGGCAGACGCTCACCAGCTCCGGCGGCTTCCTCCCCCTCCACCTCTTCGCTCTGCCGCAATACCAGCAGCAGAGACTTCCTCCCCTGCTCTTCCCGCGCCACGCCGCACCCAGCTGGCGCCTCTCCGGCTCTCTGCTCGCCGCCGCCCCTCTCCCTGAGCATCGTCTTCTCCGGCGACAGTCGATACGACTGTCGCCCTGTTCCTCCCCCTTCGTCCCTGCAAGTAAGCTAGAGTTACTCCCCTTCTCCTCATCTTTCTTTTCCCGCTTTCAATTTAGTCAATTAAGCCCTCTACCGACCCTGTTCACCCTCACCCTCTTCGCCTCCGACCAACCTCCGGCGAGCCGCTCCCATCACCTCAGCGACCCACACGGCTCGCCGACCACCGCAGAACCTCTGCCTCCTCACCCTGATCCTCTTCCGCCCCTCCACTTCCCACCAAACACCCTCTGCAGATCCACCGAACACACCCACTTCTTCGCTCACAGTTTGACCTAGGACGACCTGTTGGCTCCATCACGCCCCCTGCAGACCCCCTGACCACCTTCGCCGTGCCACGGCGAAGGTCCCCCGCCTGTCTGATTTGGCCGAGAGGCCGTTCTTCTGTGACCAGGTGACTCGCCCGCCGTCGCCATTACTGCGCAGGCAGAGCTGCTTCACCTGCAGGTGCAGGCACGCCTTCGCCCAGGTTTGACTCCCAGGTTGCGCAGGGACTCTCCGCGAAACGTCCCTGGTTCACAGATGGAGCGAAGGCCGCGCGGGAAGCCACGATCGCCCACTGCTCCATCCGCGACGCGCGCTCAATTGGGGTGGGACATTTAGTCCCACCTCGGAACTTCTCGGAGGGGCGCGGACGCATAAAGGCAAAAAGTGCCTTATGCTGTCTGCCTCCTGACCACGGGGTGAGGTCCCTCTCACCCGACCCGGCCTCGTCCGTGACCACGCTCCGCGGACCTGGCCCGACCCGATTAGACCGACCTGCACTCCTCGCCCACCACCGCATGCCGGTGGGCCTGGACCCGGGCCTGACCCGAACCCGATTACCCGGTAGCCCTGGGAGAGTTGTCCCAAGAGCGGTTTCAGAGAGAAAGAGAGACGCGGGGGGGGGAGGGTAGAGTAGGTTTTGCCTCTTGACGAAAAATTCTGAAGTGTGCAGGCCAAAGAAGAAGAAGAAGACCCGCGGAAGAAGAAGTGCAGGCGAAGAAGAAGGAGCTGCACTGTAGCAAATGCTCAGTTAAGTCGTCGAAGCACCGGGCCAGACGACGGAAAGTCAGCAGCCAGAGCAACACAGAAGGCAGGCTGAAGAAGAAGGAAGGGAGACTTAGTAGCCGAAGGCAGAAGCACCACGATTGCAGAAGAAGAAGAAGAGAGGTCAAGGCAGAAAACCAAAGAAGAAGAACAAGGAGCTCTGAAGAAAGAAAAACATCACCAACGCAGGAACAGCAGGAAGAAGAAGAGCATCACCATTGCAGAAGAAGATTATCACCATAGCAGAAACCAAGGAAGAAGAAGAAGGAGATCTGAAGAAAGAGAAAGAAAGAAGAACATCACAACAAATTCTTTCCCTTTCTCTTTATTTTGTAAAAGAAACATGTATATCTCTAGAATACGACTTGCTCCCTGAGTTCGACCTCGGGAACTCTTTCATTTTCCGAGTAAAAAAAATTTATATTTGAAATGTTGATAATAACCGGCTTTATTACAACGTTATAACAAAACTCACAAACCCGGTGAAAAAGCCCACGTTTCAATGGCCATTTCCGCAAAAGGAAGCAAAGGAGGATATACGTACCTCTCAGTCGTCTGGAGCTCCCTCCAGACGTTGCCTGCGTCATCTGGATGTAGGTCCAGACGTCTGATTCTTGGAAAATCCCAGAATCGGAAGCTCCTTCGGCTTCTTCCTACTACGCGCGACCTCGCCACGCAGCCGCTCGTCTCGAGCTGCAGCAGCACCGGGGGAAATCTCCCTAGCACAACGCTCCTCCGCGCGCATGCCGACCGGCGTCGAACTGCTCCAGCGAGGTCTCTCTCTCACGGCTCGCGCACTCTCTTCTCTTCCCTCTCGCTGCACCTCTCCTCTCCGCCGCTACACTTGGCAGCAGCTGCTGCTCGCTCTCACTCTCGTTCTCGCATTGGAGGAAGGAGACAGATAGAGTGGGGTGGCGTGAGGGAGAGGACGGGGGGTATTTGTAGGCGTGGGGAAAAAGCTTCTGTAGGTCTGCGAGGGAAGAAGGAAGAGAAGAGGGCGGCAGGGCTCAGTCTACGCGCGGCATGCGCATAGACTCGCAGTCGTACGCATGCAAAATTTAATTTCCAGACGTCTGGGAAGGTGTCCAGACGTCTGGCCCAAGTCCTTGACGTCTTAAATGGCTTTGGTGGCACGGGTCTTAACAGTCTGAGCCACGCCAACACCCGCCTCACCTTCGCCGTGACACGACGAAGGTTCTCCTGTTGTCTGATAGAGCCGCAAGGCTACTTTTGTGACGCGCAGGGTCAAGCCCTTGTCCGCCATTAACAAGCAAACAAGCTTGCTTGTTCTCTAGCTCCAGGCCACGCACTTTAGGGTTCAGGTTCCCAGACTACGCGGATTGAGTGTGTACGTGAGTCCAGCCTGAGAGCAGTCGTTGCAAACCCTTCAGCTACGACAATCATGCAAAGACATTCGCCTGCAGGTGCCAGCAGAAGCGGGTGGGACATTTAGTCCCACCTCGTGAACGCAAGAGTGTGGCGGGTAACATAAATTGAAAAAGTGTTTTATGCTCTTCGCCTCGAGACACACAGGGGTGAGGTCCCTTGTCCTCACCACGCCTCGCTCGTGACACTTCCCCACGGACCTGGCACCCGGATCCGACTAACCCTGCCTGTGCACACCTCGCGCACCACCCACGCCGGTGCGCCTAGTCCTAGGCGCGTTACCCGACCCGCATACCCGATTAAGGCTCTGGGAGAGTGAACCCTGGAGTGCAATAGAGAGAGAGAGAGACACGGGGAGGGTAGGGGTTAGGTTTTGCCTAACCGAACACCTGTGCAGGGAACAGAAGAGGAAGCAAAGGAGGAGGAGCGGCGAGGACTTAGCTGCAGGAAGAAAGCTACGACCAGAGAGAAAGGGAGAAGGACTTGGAGCCGCAGAGAAGCTAAAGAAGAAGGACTTGGTGTAGCAGAGAAGAAAGAAGAAGTCAAAAGAGAAGGCGCGCAGCAGAGAAGAAAGAAGAAGAAGACCAGAGAAGAAAGAAGAAGAAGAAGCCAAAGAGAGGAAGAAGAACTAGCAGCAGCAGCTGAAAAGAAAAGGAAAAGCACTATAGCAAGAGGGCATTTAAGGCATCTGACCCTTGGAGTCAGACGTCTGAAAAGAGAGAGAAAGGAAGGCAAAAGAAGAAAGAGAGAAGAGAATTTTATTTTCCTTTCTTAAATCTTTTGTAAAATAATATATTGTAAATTGTGATTTTCTACGCTTGTAGAATCAAGTTTTGCTCCCTGAGTTCGACCTCGGAGAATTTTTATTTTTGAGTAATAAAACATAATCAAACCGGTCAGTTTCAACCCCGATCAAACCCATC
Source organism: Thalassia testudinum (assembly GCA_037157565.1). Lineage (NCBI taxonomy): Eukaryota > Viridiplantae > Streptophyta > Magnoliopsida > Alismatales > Hydrocharitaceae > Thalassia > Thalassia testudinum. The sequence continues at coordinate 46,674,051 of JAZHRO010000030.1, forward strand.
ACCCTTTTGTTATTTAAGACGTCTGAGAAGTTCACCAGACGTCTGTCCAGAACAACGGATGTCTGAAAATACTTTTTCTCTTCAGCGCGTACCCTACGTACGCCATGCTTTCTCCCTCACCCGTGCCTCCCTGCATTTTCCCCTGCGACGCCACTCTACACCATCCCTCGCCATCTCGTCTCCCTCACCTCCTCTCCTCCTCTTCGTTGCACACCCCGTAGCAAGACGAGAGAGTAGAGAGAGGGCAAGAGCAGGTGAGAGTAGGGAGCCAGAACGAGTCTGAGCGTAAGAGCGGAGGGTGCTGCGCTGCTTTGCTACAGAACCTGCAGGTGAGGGAAACCAGAACGGTTCTGCGGAAGTCATTTTTTTCGCGGAATCAAACTTCCGAAGGTAATGAGAGACATCTGGTAGAGATCTACTTTTCGTATTCCTTCTTTGCCAGAGTCCTGATAGTGTATGTATATGTGTCCGAAGTTGGAAAGCGGGTCGAGGCAGTTTCAGACGTCCGGGAGCACCTCCAGATGTCTGACGGAACCCTTGGACGTCGGCACTGAGTCCAGACGTCTGATAGAGGAACACCGAGAGAGGTATCCCTGAGAAATGTTTTAAGACGTCTAGGACCTTTCCCAGACATCTGATTTCTGTCTGACTGCGATTTTTTGGGCCCGTACAATGCCCTAATGTTATCAGTTTTCCGCAAAAAAAATGTCTCCGTTTTCCATACGAGTTTCTCTATGTAATGATACCTTGTTTGTATCATTCTGAACCTTTTGGCCTATCGATCCATGTTTGAGGTTTCTAATCTGTTGGGTGTATGGGTCCTGCGGAGACGTCGGGAGCTTGTACGAGCCCCCATTCCACTCGGTTACCCAGGTAGAGTGGTTATAACCATAAATCTCTAAATGAATACATGCAAGTAAGTAATCCTAGGACTTGAGATGACCCTAGGAAGAAGTAAAACTCTAGAATATATTCTTGTACCCTAGGTCATGGAATGAACACTAGAGATAGAGGAAAATACACGTGAATGATTGAGTAATCAAAAATTGCCTGTATTATCTAAAATGGATCCATACTGAGATGAAAATGGAAACTGAACTGCTTGTTCCGTACATTCCAACCCGGATGTGGAAAAAAAAAACTCACGTACGAACCCTACGGGGAATGTAGACAAGAATACCGTAATACGGAGAACCGGATGGTTCTGGAAATTGCTACCCATGGGCAGCTGTTAAGGGAAGTAAGCTAACTTTTGTGTACATAGTATCGAAGAGAGCAATTATCCTTTGTAGTGTAGAGGGGAGCTTGCCGCCCATGGGTTAAGACCCGGGGTGTGTTTGGCCACTCTACGATGACTCTTACTGGCCCTCGTGTAGGTGGTACTGAGGTGAGCTACTTAGTGTAGGGGGGAGCTAGCCGCCCTAGGGGGCCTGGGGCTAGGTATGGTCACCCTACACCGACTCTTGTTAGCCCATTGGACAAATCGGGATAGTCGGATGAGGGTACGCAGATTGAGGAGAGGTGAGACCCATGTTCTATTCTGTTCTGAGAGGGCAAGGCCCTATACTGTTCCGCATTGTACGTTGAGGCGTACCCACTAGCAGAAACTGTTGGTGCTAGAGCACCACGATCATTTGTTTTGATGATAACAAAACACGTGTCATTTAACATTTGCACTTGGAGTCTTAGATTTCAGGTCAATTGCAAATGGAGACATGATTAGACGGAGTTTGAGCTCGCATCCAGGACGGATTGGAGGAGCTTGATGGAGAACAGAGGAGATTCGCGAGGAGCGATAGATTGAAGATGGAAGGACAAGAAGAATATGATAGAATTCTGTTTATTTCTTTCATGTACTTTTGTCTTTATTTCCTTGCTCTTTTTGTTCCTTAGAACATCATGTTAAAGAGCCTCAAAGTACTCTAATAGTAGTCCTAGGAACACCTGCACAACCCTAAGATACTTAGATTTTCTGTGAACTTAGAAAACCAATATAGGGTTCAAACAGCTTTTTCAGACATCCAATTCCAAAATCAGACGTCTAATAATAAGTTTTAAGACGTCTGATTGTTGATTCAGACGTCTGATAACTTTTAGGCTGGACTTAGCTAGTTCTGTCTGATGAAATCAGACGTCCAGACCTTAGTCCAGACATCTTAGAAGACGTCTGATGATTTTACCAGACGTCCAATTAGTGGACAGTTGGCTGGCTTAACAGACATTGAAGGATATGACCGTTAGAGCCTTATCAGATGTCCTTAAGGCTTTCCAGACGTCTGATAAATGACCGTTTTGCCTCGGCTAATCCAAAATCTCTTCTCAGAGATTTTCTAGCCGTTGCAACTCTTGGAAATCCATTCTCGTAGAAAAAGTAGGTTTCCAGACGTCTAAACATAGTGCCAGACGTCCTGTATGTCGTCTGATGGACTTACACTAGAACCCTGTTTAGATCTGATTCAAGTCAGGAAGAAACTGTGGATTCCCTACCAGGAGGGGGTGACGTAATAAATTGCGGAATTGAAAATAAACAATCTCAAAAAAAATTTAATCACACAATGTGTACAATTATTTTTAGGTGGAAACCCAAACCGGGTGAAAACCACCACCTAACCCTCTCGAGTTAGGATTTTCCGATCAACCAAGTTGATCAAATCCATTAAATGAATCACTTAAACGAGGGTGATTCATCCTCAATTACAACCACGTTACAAGTGCGAGGGTAGCGTTCCTCAACCCCTTCTCTTCACAAGAAGGATTTTGTCTCACGAAGGAGACGGGAATTCGCAAAGCGAATACCCAACCAAATAACAAAGATAAAATAACAAATATAGTCCTATAGAGCCAACAAAGATTTAAACCTAGCTTCTTTAGGAATTAGGAAACTCCCCTTTGCAAGGAGTGCGTCGAATCGATGACGCAGGTGCGTGAGCCACGCGATGGCGCAACGTCGCTCTCGTGAACTACTGCGGGAGAGCGGGTGCGCAAAGGCTTGATGCTCTCAAGATGTAGAACTTGAGCTTAGAGAGCAAGAGATTCTTTTTGGACACAAGAGAGTGGAAATGCTTGTTCTTGGTGTGTCTAGGTGTATCTAGGTGTGTGTTTGTGTGCAAGAGGTTCCTCTCTATTTATAGAGGCCTTAGGAAGGCTTTGGAGGGCTTTGGAAAGCTTCCATAGCCGTTGGGAGCAAAGCCCAAGAGAATCAGGCTGAAATTAGGAATAATCATTGCACTAACGGGGTTATTAGTCGTCTGATCCTGGCATCAGACGTCTGGGAAACCAGTTTAAGATGTCTGAAAACAAGGTCAGACATCTGATTTTATGCGGGTTTCTTCCTGGCTTGAATCAGATCTAAACAGGGTTCTAGTGCAAGTTCATCAGATGACATATAGGACGTCTGGCACTATGTCTGGACGTCTGGAAACCTAGCTTTTCGTGGGAATGGATTTCCAGGAGAGTGCAACGGCTAGAAAATCTCTGAGAAGAGATTTTGGGTCAGCCGAGGCAAAACGGTCATCTATCAGACGTCTGGAAAGGCTTAAGGACGTCTGATAAGGCTTTAACAGTCATATCCTTCAGTGTTTGTTAAGCCAGCCAACAGTCCACTAATTGGACGTCTGGCAAAGTCATTAGACGTCTTATAAGACATCTGGACTAAGGTCTGGACGTCTGATTTCATCAGACAGAGCTAACTCTGTCCAGCCTAAATGTTATCAGACGTCTGAATCAACAGTCAGACGTCTTAAAACACATTATCAGACGTCTGATTTTGGAATTAGACGTCTGGAACAGCTGTTTGAACCCTATATTGGTTTTCTAAGTTCTCCACAGAAAACCTAAGTGTCCTAGGGTTGTGCCGGTGTTCCTAGGACTACTATTAGGGTACTTTGAGGCTCTTTAACATGATGTTCTAAGGAACAAAAAGAGCAAGAAAATAAAGACAAAAATACATGAAAGAAATAAATAGAATTCTATCATATTCTTCTTGTCCTTCCATCTTCAATCTATCGCTCCTCGCGAATCTTCTCTGTTCTCCATCAAGCTCCTCCAATCCGTCCTGGATGCGAGCTCGAATTCCGTCTAATCACGTCTCCATTTGCAATTTGACCTGAAATCTAAGACTCCAAGTGCAAATGTTAAGTGACACGTGTTTTGTTATCATCAAAACAAACGATCGCGGTGCTCTAACACCAACAAAAACCCGCCCAAAATCAGACGTCTGACTTTGTTCCCAGACGTCTTAAATTGGTTTCCCAGACGTCCGATGCGAGGATCAGACGTCTGATAACCCTGTCAATGCAATCATTGTTCCGGATTTCGGCCTGATTCTCTTGGGCTTTGCACCCAACGACTATGGAAGCTTTCCAAAGCCTTCCAAAGCCTTCCTAAGGCCTCTATAAATAGAGAGGAACCTCTTGCACACAAAAACACACCTAGACACACCAAGACACACCCAAGCAACATACTTTCTACTCTTTTGTGTCCTAGAAAAGCTCTTGCTCTCCAAGCTCAAGTTCTTCATCTTGAGAGAGTCAAGCATTTGCGCACCCGCTCTCCCGCCATAGTTCACGAGAGCGACGTTGCGCCGTCGTGTAGCTCACACACCCGCATCGTCGACGCACTCCTTGCAAAGGGAAGCATCTTAATTCCTACAGAAGCTTAGGTTAAAAATTACTTTGTTGGCTCTATAGGATTGTTGTTATTTATCTTTGTTCTTTGGTTGGGTATTCGCTTTGCGAATTCCCGTCTCCTTCGTGGGACAAAATCCTTCTCGTGAAGAGAAGGGGTTTGAGGTACACTACCCTCGTATAAAGTAGCGTGGTTGTAATTGAGGTTGAATCACCCTCGTTTAAGTGATTCGTTTAGTGGATTTGATCAACTTGGTTGATCGAAAAATCGTAACTCGAGAGGGTTAGGTGGTGGTTTTCACCCAGTTTGGGTTTCCACCTAAAAATAATTGTGTACATTGTGTAATTGAATTTTGTGAGATTGTTTTACATTATATTTCCATAATTTATTACTTCACCCCCTTCTAGTAGGGAATCTACAGAAACGACTGACCGCGTGCTAGTGCGGGGTAGCTACCCGTGCGCTTATCACGTGTGCCGTAGTCACCGCTACGTCACGACCGTGACCTCAGGGTGGTAGACTGAGTGTAGGACTACCACGGAGGGACTCCTTCGGCCAAGAGAGTGCCACATGGGTATCCTACATCACAGGAAGCTGCAAGCAAAATCGTTCTTGTAGGGAACAAGAAGATTAATTAATGTGATGAATCCTGATTAGAGATCTCTACGCTCAACATGTATAATATAATTGGAAATGGAAAATTATATGTTAAACTACTTGTTAAATGCATGTTACTTCTTAGCCACCACTCTACTCAGCGTTAAGTGACTCTAGTTAAATAATTTTATACAGGTCAAGGATTTGAGTAGCCCAAGCTGTTGGCTGCTGAGGACGCTGGGCCTAGTCGAGCCTAACTTTAGTTCTACTGTTTGGTGTAGTGAGTTTCTATAGCCTTGTTTCTGCTATATGTACTCATTTTTATTGTGATGGTTGTATTATGACATATATTATTACTGTTCATTTCCCCCTGTTGTTAATTTCTTTCTGTTTAGCTACTGTACTTGTGTGATTGTGGTTTGTTGAATGTTATTTGATTATTTCTTGTTGGATCACTGGATCTTGGGATTAATCGAGGTAAGCCGATCTCAGGTCTTGTAGGGATCTGGGATCGGGTCGTGACAAAAGATTTAGGAAAGGAGATAGGTATCGCAATTATTTAGCAAATGGGGCAAGAGGTTATTGGATGATCCAACTACCTTATAAGTCGTTGGATGATATAGCAACCTCTTACCCTGCATAAACATGTCGTGATGTTGGGTAAGGTTGCTAGATGATCTAGTGATCTTAGATAAGACCTTAGATAAGGTTGTTGGATTATTCAGCGACATTCCTTACGCCTGCATCGTCATCCTCTCCAATTTCTTAGGCATCTTCCTTAGAATAAAGCCCCTTAAGAACCTCGATCCCAAGCTCTAGTTCCTCCACTCCTCCGCCGGCCTCTTTGACATCGAGGTCATTGAGGTCCACCTCACCAATCCCTACCTCAGAAAAGCACTCCACCCCACACTGTCCTCCTTCATCATCTTCCTTGATATGCATATATTTATGTGCTACTGTAATGTTTACAATTTAATGAATCTATATTGTGATAGAATATTTGTAATATCTTATTCAATCTATTTTAAACTTATGTTTTTCATTTTTATATCAAATATTACTAAAATATATATCTTTTATGTATAAGTCACATGTTTTTTTTTGTTGAGAATCACTTTTACGTTTTGATGAATCGTATAATCTTTTGCAAATAAATGGGTACTTGATGAGTAATGGATATAGGTATCAGTTTGGATCTAGAGATCTAATAGGTGAATGGGTAGGGTATGGATAGTGGATTTGTAAATGGATATGATTTTGGATATGGCCAAATACTTGCATGGTTTGAAACACATATTTTGCTAATAAAATGAAGATGTGTTGATGTAAAATTGTCAAATATTGATGTGAAATACCATGTTATGCATTCATCTTCCAGCAACTTTACATAATGTTATTTACAATCAAGGTCACCAATGTTGCTAGACAACACTACTTACAACACTACTAACTGTAGGTACAATAGAGGGGGGTGAATAGTGTGATAGATAAAATATATGCAAATAAAACAATCACACAAGCATTCACCACAAGAGATAAATATTTTTAGGTGAAAACCTAACCTAGGTGAAAACCTAACTTAGGTAAAAATCATCACCTAAGCCTCTTAACTTAGGATTTCCTGATCGATAAAGTTAATCAAATCTATTAATCGTACCACCTAAACGAGGGTGACATAACCTCAATACAACTATACTACTTTAAATGAGGGTAGTGTACCCCAACCCCTTTTCTCCACAAAGAGTATTTTGTCTCACGAAGAACACGGGAATTCACCACGTGAATACTCAACCAAAAATAAAAGTACAAAAGACCTATAGAGCCCGAAATATACTTTTAAACCTAAGCTTTTATACGCAAAAGGCCTTCCCTAAGATGGAAGTGATTCAACGTGAGTGCGTAGTGATTTAAAGCCCTCGGATATGAGGTGTGAGGTTTGAGAGCTTGGACACTATCTTCTTTGGATTCCTTCTCAAAATGTGTATAAATGGTGGGAAGAATTGTATCAAGGTGTCACTCCACAAAGGAGAGGCTCCCATCTATTTATAGATGTACTAGGAACCCTTAAGAGGGTTTGGGAGAGGCCTTATTGCTGTTGGGAACAAAACTCAAAAGATTAGGCTAAAATCGCAATTGAGTCAGGCTTATTATGACTCTAGTAGAAGAATCAGACGTCTAATTTTTGGGTGAGATGACTGGTCAATGTTTTGGTCGTCTGATGCAAGGGTCAGAGTTCCTTATTTTGTTGGACGGAAACAAGGTTCTAGGTCAGACATTTGGGATATTATTTTAAAACGTTTAATTTTGTGCGGGTTTGTTTATGTTTTGGACCAGATCTAAATAGTATTCTAGTGTAACAAGGTCGGACGTTGTACTGGACGTCTAATCATGTTATTGGACGTCTGATGATAAAGGTGTTCTGCGAGAAATGATTCCCAAGGACCTAATGGTTGGATTTGGTCTGAAAAGGTCCAATGTCTCTGTATCAGATGTCTGAAGGTCTGAAAATAATATTAAAATATTCCTTAGTGGGTTTGTGAGGATATTGGTCTGAAGCCTAACGGTCCTATTATAGGACGTCTGACAAGGTTATTAGACGTTTGACTGGACGTCTGGTAATCATGTTGGATGTCTGATCTGATTGTCTGATTCCTATTTTGGCTTTCTAATTTTATTCTAAGGTTTGCCTAAGTGTTCTAAGAATGTGTAAGTGTTCCTAGGACTAAGATGTTATACTTTGGGCTCTTTAACATATTTCTAAGAAAATAAAGAGTAAAAAGAAATACAAATATGTTCAAATAAATGTTCTATCCTATTATTATTCTTCTTCTTCCAACTTTAGCCCTAAGCAAAGCTCCTTCTCCTCCATCAAGTTCTCTAATCCGCCATGGACATGAGCTTGAACTCCTCGCACTTACTTTCATTTTCATTTCGTCCTAAAATCTTAAAATCAAATGCAAATGTCAAATAATAAGTGTTTTGTTATCATCAAAATTAATGATCGTGGTCTCCTTGCACCAACACTATCTACACTAATGATTCCCCTGCGTCTTCTACCTTCCCAACCTGGTCTCCGCGTTCACTTATTGCTAATCTTCCTCATGAAAATTTTCTTGTGGTACTCTTCCTCTTTCTCTATTAATATTATCTTATTTACGTGAATGGACCTGCTCGTAGTAATACCACGATTATAAATGTTGCTTCTTTCAGGTATGTAACCCTCATCATCAATAACATCGTCACCTTCTTCTTCTTGTTGCACTGGGGCTGAGTCCGAACAAGTGGCTGTTGAAAGATGAGCATATGCTGATATGAAGGTTCCGATTGAAATGGTTGTATGAGTAGACTTAATAGTGAATATCTTGATAGCTATAGATTTTGCATTGGACCAAAAAGCAAATCCATGAAGCTAGATTGTTGCTGTCATATGCATGGAAACATGGCATATTATGGTGGCTGCAAGGAAGATCCTTCTTTGAAGTAAACGCTAGGTAGGGTTGCAGGTGGCTACTGTGAAGATTCCCCATATTAATGCTGGCTTCTACTATGATTGAGTACATACGAAGGCTGGTTATACTGTGTTGGAGATGGGCAAAATGTACTCCAACTACTGTGCCAATTCGGTTCTATTGTAAGTTGAGATGGTCCGACGTCTTTGATGTAAACACATTTACACTACTTAAAATGTCTATTTATGCATGTTCTTAAGCATAGGATTGCATTTCATGATATAAATATTGCATAACATGCATCATCTCGCATTTAGAGTAGTTTGAATAAAATGGAGGTTAATTGTCTCCTTTTATGTGCTTGGACAAGGCAAACATTTTATCAGGGCCTCGGATCAAAGATCCAACCGTATGGATATGATCAGGGCGACGATTGGAGTTCAACGACTCCAAGATCGCCCTAATCAGGCATCCGTAGCATCAGATAGAGACCGGGGAACCCTAGAAGATCAAGGGCCAGGATGGTGTAAATCCGCACTTCAGATGACAAATCCGACTGCACGGATGAATTCGGATCGACGATCGCAGCCCAACGACATAAAAATCAAGTCAATCCGACATCCGCGGCACCATCTACAACTTCCAGAAGATGGACGGCCAAGATGGCGCAACGTGGCACCATCTCAGCTGCCCAAACGGCCGCTGGCATTTTGTGAAGGCCCCGCCCGATCGCCCTCCGCCGTCAGATGGAGATCCAACGGCTGTGGCCGCCCGGCGCTTAAAACGTGCGCTCGACCATCCGCGCCCAGCAGCGCAGCGGTCGAGCGCGCTTACGCGAGCGCGGGTTCGAGCCGCGGCGAGGGGATTGGAGGCGCGAGTAATTGAGGCGCGTGGAGCGTCGGATGGAGATCGTGCGATCGCGGGCGCCCGATAGCGCCGACGCGCGATTGGACGCCCCGCGTAATGCACGATCGCACGCGCAGGCGGGCGGGTTGCAGTGGGCGTGGACGCGATTTAAGCCGTCCGATCTCGCAATCGGACGGCTGAAAAGCGCTGGACGTGCGCGAGCGTTGAGGAGCGGGCAGCCGAGGAGGCGCGCATGGGCGCGGCGGCGACGGCCGCGTCGAAGCTTTAGTGACGGATTTATCTGTCACTAAAGACCCCTTATTTATTATTTTGAAGATGTAATGTCCATTTTGCCCCCACTCCTTGCAACTATAAAAGGAGACCCCCTCCATACGAAATTCTCATCCCTTCTTTTTCCTCTCTACCCCTCCAAAGCTCAAGAGAAGCTTGTCCCACACCCAGGATGCTTCTCGCGAGATAAAGTCCAATTTTCGTTCCCCTTCGGAAGTGGATCCCGCGACGACGACGACGTGCTGCTTTGTTCTCGTTCTTCTGATTCGTCCTCCTTCGTCCCGCTTCGTTCTCCTTCGTCCAGGCGTCGTCCCGTCCGACTCGTCTTCCAAGCAACCGTCGAGGAGGATTTCTCTGTCCCTATTCTTTTTACCGCTTTCTAGTATAGATTTACTGCTTTCTAGATTAATCTACTCGTCCTCCAAGCAATCGTCGAGGAGGACATTTCTCTCTCCATTCTTTTAATGCTTTCTAGAGTAAATTTATCGCTTTCTAGAGTAATTGTTTTATGCTTTCTAGTTGTAATGAACAATCTCTTCAATGCGAAAATTCCTTGTGTATTCTACATCTCATTTTGATTTCTCTATGTAATATTCTCTTTCTCTCTTACTCTCTCTCTCTTCTATTTATTGTAAATAATTAGATAGTTCTAAATTGAATTATTCTGTAACAAATAAAAAGAAACGCGTAGTTTTTAAATCAAACATCTGCCTCCCTGTGTTCGACCCGGAATTTTAATTTCGGTATAAATTTTATTTGTTGAACACGAATTCTTCACTTTCGAACAACGATAGGTTTTCCAAAATCGAACACGTTAGTGTAGGTTCGTAGCGTTCAACATTTTGGCGCCGTTGCCGGGGAGGCAACGATCTTTGATTTCTCTTCGTGTTTTGTAACTTACAAATCATTTACCTCACTTTTCTCCTTTCTTGTTGTAATTGCAGGTACTCTTTCAAGGCAGGCAAAAGCGGTAGATTGGAGTAAAGTGCTGTAAAAGGTTTTGTGAGTTACCCCCCACCTCCCACCCATTAAATTTCATTTCATCACATAATAACTCAAACATCAATCAACCTAGGTGTTTTTATAAACTCTAAGGTTAGATTGTTTGTTGTTTGACACCCATACTCACCCCAACCCCCACATTAAAAAAAAAAAAAAAAATCTCACAGAGGTACACATCCTCATCTGATTTTCAAACTCAACCGGTAATCCAATCTTAGGAGCCGGTACACACATCCAAACACATAATTGAGTAGAAATCAGATTAGGTAATCATTTGTGTGCCTAATTAAGTGGTGCAACAGGACAATTGTTTGAGTTGATTGGGCCGCACCACTTCAAATAAAATCAACTCATCAAGTAGCTGCCAATTAGGTTCAACTTTTAGGGATTTACCAGGCACTCCACATTCTTTTTAAACTTTAAAGGAAAACATCTTCACCTGTGCTTGTAAAACTTGGTGTGCCAACGAAACTTGATTGAAAACACCTAAAGTTGAATCCTAAAAGCTACTAAGCAAGATTTGAATCTTAAAATTCACCACATCAAAAACAATCTTGCTTTGAAAACCACTGGTTGTGCACTCACACACGAATCAATCAATCATTAAGGGCACAACCCATTTAAAGGGCCCATCACATTCCAAAGCACATTCAAACCTAGCCCTAAATAAAACAAAGTAGACGTTGGCCTTAAGGATTGGACTCGCTCTTCAGAACCCAGAACGAGATTATTTTCGATTAGTCTGTTTCTACTGTTCAATCTGATGTCTAGCTAGGGGAGTAGAGTCAAACGATCGCGGCTGGGGGGTACACTAGAAACCGGAGGCGCAAGCCGAAGGAAGAACCTTCTCCCCAGTCCCTCCTTCTAACTGGTTGGATTGAACAGACGGAAGTAAATCAAATCGTTCCTTTATCTCAAGACGGGTTTTGAGAGTCTGTAGGTCTTTAGGCTAACCTATTTAAGGACATGTTTGATTGTTTGTATTGCAGGGCACCTTTCTTCCTCTCGTGTATCATGAATCCTTCCACATATTTCACGCATTCCCGCTCTTTCCCTCCTGTTGTAAATTATCCTCAACATGACGATTATCCCAACTCGTATTGTAATCGACCATCAGTTAGTTGGGATAATTCGGATTGGGGATACAATTCCGGACCCCCGTGTTTAGGGTCTAACCCTGAACACTTTGATTCTGATTTCTATCATTCTCAGAGCTACATCGATTATAGATCGTCCTCCTTTCATGAACAACCTAATACGATCTACAATCAAGAAGGATACACTGATCCTTACCCATCCTCTGATTTCACTGCCTTTAGGTCATCACCATCTTTTGAACAATCTGAAATGACCTATTATCAGGATGGGTATAACGAATCTCAATTCGTTAATTTCTCTACATTGATGTCAAACCCGCCCAACCCTGAACCAACTCATTTGGTTCAGGTTAATCAGGTTCAAGATAAGGTTTTGGCTAACTTGAGGAAAATCATTCAATCTTTAGAAGTTCAGCCAATACCTTGCATTGAGAGATTAGAGCCCCTGATTGAAATGATTGATGATTTAAACAAGTCTTTGTTGGATTGGCTCCAGGATGTTAAGGATAAGAACCCAGGTGAGTTTCTACTTGGGAAATTAGCAAAATTGAGGATGAGATTCGTGGTTGCTTTGATTCAATCTTGGAATAATTCCTAGGATGAACTCTCTTCAGGAAAGCTAATGATAGAACCCGCTCAGGCACCTGTTGGGGGGGACAAGTGTTATGAGGCTGACCAGATTGAATCAAAGCAACCAATTAAGGATGATTTGATTTCTTCACCTGAGATCCCTGAGCCGGGTTACGAGGAAACGTATGTCTCCTTGGAACAGAAAGTGACAACTGATTTTGGGACATACATTGATACGGATCCTGATGGTGAAGATTCAAGTTGCGAAGTCTCACGCGAGTTTTCTGAACACGATTTCTGTGAGACAATTGGGCCTGAGGAATCTGATAGATCATTTAATAGCCCAATAACTGAGGAAACTGATCTTATTAGGGCACACATTACGGATCCAGAATCGCATTTTCTGGAAGAATCAATTCAATGCCCTGATTATCAGTTACACCCTGTTGAGCTTATTGATGATTCTAATTCTGAGATAATTAAACCCAAGTCAATTTTGATTCTGCCACATCATTTAGACTTGGAGATTTCAGACTGGGTGATGAATATACAAGAGGTCCTGGAATTTGATGTGCTGAATGAGGAGGATAGGAGGGGGGAAGTTCTGATTTGGGAAGTTAATTTTGGAGGAAATGGAAGATTGAGTCGAAGGGTTCCTTTTAAGCTGAAACTATTAAATCAGAACCCTTACGACATTTGTTTCGAGGATGTCAAACCCAAGCACACATTCAACGATTATCCTTTTGAGCTTCAATTCTCTGTAACCCGACTTTTTGGTCTTGGGTTGCATCCTCATAAATCGCAGGCCCGACCCCGCTTGCATTCTGATTTTAGGTTTTGGGTAATTTTTATCCAGAACCTAAGATATTCTCGATTATGGGGGATGGGTCTGCACCACAATCTGGTCCACATCTGTGGACCACTGTTGATAGGTCAGAGGATTCTTCTGTTTATATTAATTCTGACCTGCACTTGTGAATTCTTCATTTCTTTTCTTTGTATAGTGCGCCTAGCTGAAGGCACTAAATTTAGCACATATACAGTTCTTTTTCGATTTCATCTCGGAGCGGACATGACATTCACGCAATTCAAGTGCTTTCTACGCTTTTCCACTCTGTTTTATGTCTTTTTAATACAATGAGGACATTGCATTAGATAGGCATGGGGGGTGAATATTTATCTCTAAATTCATTTGTCAGCTCCGTAGATTTGTTTTATTTTCTTTTATATATATAAAAAAAAAATCAGAATTAGGAAGAGAATTTGGGTTTAAGAAAATTTTCAATCTTAAGAAATACTACATTAAGATCTGAACACAAAGACCCCTCAGGTCTTTGGACTTAATTAGCCTGTGTATCCACTAAAATGTGGATTTGTCTTTGAGTCCTCGCCATTTTAATTCTATTATAATTGGAATAAATAAGTTTGGGTGATAAGTACACGACTTATCAACCCACCCTCTGATTTGAGGAAATTTTGAGTTTTAAGCATCTACACACTTTCTTTGCACTGACTCGTTATTCGACGATTCTAACGAAAATTGGGTAGCTAATGAACCTTCTAGGGTGATATGGCTGGCAAGTTATCGTGGGTAACAGCCCATAGGTAGGTTGTCCAGAGCCTAGTCACTGGACCTTTCTCTTTTTTTGCTGCCTTTAGGTAAATCTTAGATCAGGGAAGCCACCTACTTAAAAAAAAAAAAAGAAAAAAGAAAAAATTAAAAAGAAAAAGGAGAAAAGAACAAAAACAAATAAGCCACACTTCGCCGCACGAGTATAGCTGGCAAGTTGTCGGTGATAACAGCTCATCGACCGGTTGTCCAGAACCCATCTCAGAAAATGCACGAAAAATTCCCAAAACACTTAGGAAGAAGTGGAGAAGTAGAATAAATCGGGGAGATATACACTGGATTCACCCTTGTGTTGACCCCGTTAAAAAATAAAAGTAGGGAGAAAGCTACCGGTTGTAAAGATAAACCTTTAGGCAGAATTCTTTTTGAGGTCACCTAGAGGCGTAGAAATCCGAAGTCCGTTCTAATTGCCGGTCAATGAGTCTATCACAATCACAATAAGATACTTCAAACTTAGGGTTCTCATCAAATCTTGGGTGAGTTGAATGGCCATAGAAAGCCACTCTTAAACCCTAAAATTTGAAAATCCAAAAAAATTAGAAAAGAGTAAAAAGAGAAAAAGAAATTTTTCTTTGAATAAGGCGAGGGCTTGAGGCGGTCTGCATTTTGGCTGATACCCGGGTACTGTTGTGTCTTTGAAAGTTCAGTTCCTAAGTAGACAATTTCTTAATGATTGAAAATAACTCAGGTCCAAATAATCTAACCAAATTCTTTTATAAATAGCATATAGTTTTTGCTAGGGACTAGCAAAAGATAGGCATGGGGGTATGATGTAAACACATTTACACTACTTAAAATGTCTATTTATGCATGTTCTTAAGCATAGGATTGCATTTCATGATATAAATATTGCATAACATGCATCATCTCGCATTTAGAGTAGTTTGAATAAAATGGAGGTTAATTGTCTCCTTTTATGTGCTTGGACAGGGCAAACATTTTATCGGGGCCTCGGATCAAAGATTCAACCGTATGGATATGATCAGGGCGACGATTGGAGTTCAACGACTCCAAGATCGCCCTAATCAGGCATCCGTAGCATCAGATAGAGATCGGGGAACCTTAGAAGATCAAGGGCCAGGATGGTGTAAATCCGCACTTCAGATGACAAATCCGACCGCACGGATGAATTCGGATCGACGATCGTAGCCCAACGACACAAAAATCGAGTCAATCCGACATCCGTGGCACCATCTACAACTTCCAGAAGATGGACGGCCAAGATGGCGCCACGTGGCGCCATCTCAGCCGCCCAAACGGCCGCTGGCATTTTGTGAAGGCCCCCGCCCGATCGCTCTTCGCCGTCAGATGGAGATCCAACGGTTATGGCTGCCCGGCGCTTAAAACGTGCGCTCGACCATCCGCGCCCCGCAGCGCAGCGGTCGAGCGCGCTTGCGCGAGCGCGGGGCGCGGGTTCGAGCCGCGGCGAGGGGATTGGAGGCGCGGGTAATTGAGGAGCGTGGAGCGTCGGATGGAGATCGTGCAGTCGCAGGCGCCCGATAGCGCCGGCGCGCGATTGGACGCCCCGCGTAACGCGTGATCACACGCGCAGGCGGGCGGGTTGCAGGGGGCGCGGACGCGATTTAAGCCGTCCGATCTCGCGATCGGACGGCTGAAAAGCGCTGGACGTGCGCGAGCGTTGAGGAGCAGGCAACCGAGGAGGCGCGCGTGGGCACGGCGGCGAAGGCCACGTCGGGGCTTTAGTGACGGATTTATCCGTCACTAAAGACCCCTTATTTATTATTTTGAAGATGTAATGTCCATTTTGCCCCCACTCCTTGCAACTATAAAAGGAGACCCCCTCCATATGAAATTCTCATCCCTTCTTTCTCCTCTCTACCCCTCCAAAGCTCAAGAGAAGCTTGTCCCACACCCGGGATGCTTCTCGCGAGATAAAGTCCAATTTTCGTTCCCCTTCGGAAGTGGATCCCGCGACGACGATGACGTGCTGCTTCGTTCCCGTTCTTCTGATTCGTCCTCCTTCGTCCCGCTTCGTTCTCCTTCGTCCAGGCGTCGTCCCGTCCGGCTCGTCCTCCAAGCAACTGTCGAGGAGGATTTCTCTCTCCCTATTCTTTTTACCGCTTTCTAGTATAGATTTACTGCTTTCTAGATTAATCTACTCGTCCTCCAAGCAATCGTCGAGGAGGACATTTCTCTCTCCATTCTTTTAATGCTTTCTAGAGTAAATTTATCACTTTTAGAGTAATTGTTTTATGCTTTCTAGTTGTAATGAACAATCTCTTCAATGCGAAAATTCTTTATTTATTCTACATCTCATTTTGATTTCTCTGTGTAATATTCTCTTTCTCTCTTACTCTCTCTCTCTTCTATTTATTGTAAATAATTAGATAGTTCTAAATTAAATTATTCTGTAATAAATAAAAAGAAACGCGTAGTTTTTAAATCAAACGTCTGCCTCCCTGTGTTCGACCCGGAATTTTAATTTCGGTATAAATTTTATTTGTTGAACACGAATTCTTCGCTTTCGAACTACAACGACAGGTTTTCCAAAATCGAACACGTTAGCGTAGGTTCGTAGCGTTCAACATTCTTCCTTGGGTATAGTATCATCACGTTCATTCTGACCTATATGGTCTCTAGCATTATCAGACGTCCAATGAACCGTTATCAGACATATGATAAATTATCCAGACATCCGATTATGCTATCAGACTTATTTATTACCCTGATTTCAATTGGTTTTCGGCCAAATCTTATTAAATTTGTTTTCAATGGCTACAAGGCCTCTCCCAAGTCTTCTTAAACCTTCCTAGCTCATCTATAAATAGCCTAGAGTCTCTCCTTTGTTAGAGACACCTAAGAGACAATTTGTTCCACCATTATACTCTTTGAGAGGAGATCTAAGAAGAAGAAACTAGTCCTTACTATCTAAGCTCTACATTTCGCATCTGAGAGCACCAAAATGTTGCACTATCACATCCATCCACTTCCATCTAAGGGAAGATCCTTAAACTCATAAGAGCTTAGTTCAATCTCTATTTTAGGCTCTATAGGTCCTGTTTTAGTTAAAGTTTTTGGTTGGCTATTCACATTTTGAATTCCCATCTCTTAGTGAGATAAAATACTCTTTGAGAAAAAGAGGGGTTTGAGGCACACTACCCTTGGTCTAAAGTAGTGTGGTGTATTTGAGGATTGTTCCACACTCGGTTTAAAGTGTTACGTATAGTGGATTCGATCAACTAGATCGATCGAGAAATCCTAAATCAAGAGTCTTAGGTGGTGGTTTTTACCTTTAGTCCAAAACAAATTGTTGTTTCTTGTGGTGAATGATTTTTTAGGATTGAATTTTTATTTCCCAATTTTCATCATATTATTTTTTTTGCACTATTCACCTCACCTCTAATGCCACTTAAAACTCCATCTCTTTCTCTCATGTCCGATCGCAAGTGTGGTGTATTTAACCACCTTTTTATTTGCCATTTTGTTGTAAACATGAGACTCATCTAACAAATTCAAAATAAATCGTTTGTAGTTCAAGAAATAAAATCAAAATTTGACTAAGCAATGTCAAATGAATTTATCTTACCAAATCTCTCCACTAGCAGTTGTGGTGCATATGCAACCCAAGGTTATGACATATATTCTTGTACTCACATTCTTGACTTACCAATACCATTGTAGGTGTTGTACTTTGATCTCCTTAGGTGCACCTAACAAATCATATTCTTCAACCATTGTTTCCAATCTTCAAGTCCACCATTCAATGTAGCCTCGATGATATGTTGCCCAAAAAGTAACACCCCTAAGTTAACTCATCCATCGACATATATTATTTTATCCATAGCTTTGGGTAGTGTTGCTTTAGTCCAAACTGTGCCATCACACAATCATGAACATGCATAACAACTAGATTGTAATAGATCAAGTACGTCCTGGACCATATTGCAGCACTTGCTAAGTAGATAGGATGAACTATGTCTTCCCATCTCTATATATATTCCAGATCACCTATATCAATAAGAAAATTTTTTGGAACATTGTCAGTATATGTAATCACTCTAGATAACAACTATGGAATAAAGTTATAAGTTGATTTAATCACTAGAATTAAATCTTACTTGATGGTCTCATTGGGTTTCCAACTCATTCCAGTAGTATATATTATTTGCCCTTGTGGCACCTCAAATTTCTAAGTCAGCACATAAACTTGTAGATCACTTGTAATGAACTTGTACATGTATTATGTATTTATACTGTTCCGCACGTATAACATCCAAACAAATGATAGTGGAAGTTGAAAAGAAAGACATGCATAAAAACATGTACATATCATCACTATCAACACTAACATTTACCACTATAATTATATTTACAAGCCACTATAGACTACATCACTATATGTAGTTCTGAAAGTTCAGTAATTATAGAAGTAAAAAGAGATCACATATACACAGAAAAACAAAAGGTGATCCTCCAAATTGTAAGTGAGAAAGTATGAGAGTGAAGTTAGCTATTCGCTATGAAGAAAGATGGCTGCCCGTCACCATCAAGCCACTCCTCACTCCTCCAGTAAGTCCACGATATCATGCAACTTTCCTAGCAACTCCTTGATGCACACCTTAAAAAGCTCCTTCCGTCCTACATCCAAGGAGCAGGCCTCAGACACTCTGGGTACTAGCAGCAGAGTTCTGCCCACCAGTAATCGGTCCCTTAAGTGGTAACGCCCGAACCTGACGGCAATGTAGGATACTCATCCTTGCCATCTTGTCCTGAAAATATGAATGTGACGTAGATGTGAGCCAAGTGGTTCAGTATGGCTTCAAACCAGCGCTTTATTAATATAGGTAAAGGTGTATACGTATATATAATTTTTACTTAATCTAGGAACTTCCACCCTCTATCTGTTTATTTTAGTCACCTTTGTCCCCACTTAGACCTATTATGACCCCATATATCTCTTTGAGCATTGACTCAATTGGTCAGCTCAAGCGGTAATCATCTCTTGCATTTAATTGTGGTAGATATCACATGTGCACTCCCATAACCGAGGTTTAAGATTGGGCCACTTTGGCCTGCAGTAACTCAACCCCTAGACTTAGGTGTAAAAGTCGCTCGAGAATAACTTGGCCAGTTGACTACTTGGTCGGTGAGCACCACGTTCTCATCCTATAGGCATGGCATGGCGTGTACCTCCGACACGATTTCCATGGTCACCTTATTTCATAGTAGCAGAGGTTCAACCTCCTGTCATCTAGTCCATTCTAAACCCATGATTGTCTTAAGGTGTTTTCCTCCCAGAGGTCAAAATGGTCATTCACGACACTCGTAGCCTAAGCTAGATGATCCCCCGTAGTGATATCATCAGTCACCTCCAAGTAGGCTACCTTTACGGGCACTCTCTTGAGTCCCTACTATTTGCTTGGGTGTAGCTTGCATCCCTTGTATAGCCTCTCAGTCACCCTATGGATGTGTGTTGCCATCATCAGTTCCCCCTTATGGTTGACTTCACATGTTAGACAAATCCAAAAAGATCTCTTAGAGTAGTTAGCCAAGTCTTAAGTCCAATATCAAGATTCATCCAAGACGTTATCCTTCTTATCCTTCTTATCCGACATCTGCCATCATCATCAGATGTCTTGTGCCACCTAATGAGTCATCCAGACACTGGGATCATACGTCCCCTCGGGGTGTATTGAGCCATCCTCACAATTTTTTAATCTTCGCGGATAGATTAAAAAGTCTAACAGGTATGCCTATATCCTACGCTGGATTATATAATATTTTTTATATATATAACCAGCTTTTTTTTTTTATCTTTTCCTTTTTTGCTTTTTTCTTTGACTTTTCGAAACATTTCGTGGAACATCACATGCTAAATCAGCAGAAGGTTTGACTGGGTAATATGCTTCATCTCATTGGCATCTTTGAATAAATAACATAAACCCATTCAGAGCATTCGCTTCAACCTTTTATATCTAACTTCAGGAACGTGTAATTCTTTCTCGGTTGCATTAATAATAGGTGAATCGTGGTCTAATTGTTAGAGGTTTTTCTCTAAATCTAATTGTCAGAGTTGGGTGGCCGACAGAACCCAACTTGGATATGCATCTGTAGTGAAATGCAAATGGCAGCATAAAACAGAAGTCACAATGCTGATCTCATGCTGGCAGTGGTTGGATAGGTCCACCAAATCAGAAGTGGATAATAATTGGATGATCTTTAATTTCCCACTTCATCATGTAAGCTTGAAAATTTCAGAGAACCTGTCTTTCTTCTCTTATGTATACTGGTACATTTTTTACCAAGTCATCCTTAGAAACTCGCCCCCCATTTCACTGCACAGGCAGAGATGTTGAGGCATTGCTATCACCAAGATGCAAGCAGAAGCCACCGAATTGCAACACGAGCACTGTCTTTGATGCAGGATAACCCCAAGGGCCATCGTTGAAATTTGAAGAACGAAGTATATATCCGAGTTTCCGAGGCTATCCCATCTTAACTTCACTTGTTATCGTATCACTTGGCCACTCACATTTCAACAACATGTCATCAATCATATCCAACCCTTCACTTATCCTAACTTCTTTCGATTACAACCCATCGGGTCAACCATGGTAACAATCATCTCAAGGCCCTAGAATTCGTTGTAAACCATTGCGATTGTTGCCCATAACAAACACCGTTGCCCGCTTCAGTTTACATGGTGCCAACTAAAGCGCCAAGTGAGTAAATGCGTTTAATAGGGTTCCAACCATGCATCTAAACATCTTTCATGCTATGGGGTATCACCGGATTGGGGCAGAAAGCCAATTTTCTTACTTAGGAAGCACTCTCCAAATCTTCTTTCGGATGAAAAATAAAAGAAGTGATTTTTACATCTATACTCTAATAATTATATCAAATTACATTTGTATTCTTGTATACTTCATATATACATCTACACCCCTACAAACCTACTCTGTTAGTCACAAATGCCCCTGCCATTAGTGTAACAGGATAGGTGGGGTTTATCGTTCTTGGATAAGCCATATTAGGGTTTATTAACGATATCTGACAGACGGGTGCATCGATGAAAAATGCATCCTGAGGAGCAATGGAGGTGTTCTTTGGCAGGAGTTCAGAAGTGATGTAATCAGTACACTTGAGAATCCCGATCTGCTATCGTTTCTTGGTAGCATTCCTCATCATTTCAAAAAAAAAATCATTAAAAATTAAATGCACAAATTTAAGAAAATTTCAACTAACAAAATAATAGGTAATATAGCGTAAGTCAGGTCGAATCTATAGAGAGGGGTGTGACGTGACTAATTTCAAGTGCTAGTGTATTTTATTTTAAATGATTTTATAATTTTTTCGATTTTTAATATTGCAAAGACAAATGGTGAATTTTAGAAAACTAAATTCTACTGAAATAAAAATCTAATGCTAAAATCGAAAACTAAGAAAAATTGCTAATATTTATCGAGTGAATGGAATTCCACCTAAGTTAGATGAAATCAGCGGCTAGGAGTGTTTATCCCTAGGCTTGGTTCATCTAAGAGGTCGATTCTAAAGGTATAACCCGACTCGAAGGTGATCTCCTTGGCTCTAGCTATCCTATAAATTATCCTATGGCTATGAATCAACTCGGGTTCTACCACCCCAAGTGCCACCTATTTCATCTAATCATTAATACCTTCCTAGCTTATATCCCATCTCCTTTTAACAAATAAACTAGGCTACATGCAAACATGAGGGGTTGAGCGATTTTTCCAAGTAATCTAAGGCCTTCTTAGATCGGAAATAACCTCATGAAGATATTTCTCTTGACTTGACTTATCTACCCCTTGGATCTTAGGCATAACCCAACTCGAAGTCACGTCCTAGGCTCATGTTATCTTTAAATCCAAGATAGCATAAACCAACTCAGGTCCAAATCTTTGTAAAGCTAATCTTTCCTTGAGAACCCTTAGTCAACCAGATCCACCCCCATAACCCCTCATTACCTAATAACACAAGCTCCAAATGATTCAATCGAACACATCAGCATATACCAACAAATAAGAATTAATCCATTCATCCAAAGCAAGAGTCGACGCATTTAAAAATAAACAAGAATATAATCATCCAACCACATTGACATTAACAAAACATCTATCTGTATATATACTAAAACAACGCGCGGGTAACCTTATCCCGACATGTCGTAGATCCCCCAACCTTTTTGTTCACTACCAACTTTTACTCCATTAGAACATTAACGTACGTGGCTCCTCATTTTACCCCTTTCTCTAACAAAAGTTTCCACCATCATCCCACCACGTGGCCACCATCATGTTCGTCTCCACCAAAAATATTCTCACCCTCCTCGCCATTCCTCACATCCTCTTCCCGTCTCTCTCTCTCTCCATTTTTGTCATACATTAATTTGTGCATTGATGATAAGAATAAATAGCAATGCTGGCGGATCAGATAAACCCAGAAATTGATCATCCAATCGGCATTTTCATATTTATTAAATTTAATTAGATAAGATTTTTTTTGAAAGAACTTGGATAAAAGTCCAATATGTCTGGCACATTTAGAGTTTTATTAAATTATTCTTATATGACGACTTGCTCCTTATAAATATTGGAGGTCTAGGTGAAGCTTTAGCATTTTTTTTTCAAATTTTTTTAGAGATCTCAGAGTATGGTGGCAAAATCACAGACCGTTAGCTTTATGTTTTAGTACCATGACTATCACGTGATAACTATTCGGAGAAAAAGCATAAAATTAATGCATTAATCGTACATTTAAAATATATATATATATATATATCGAATAAAATTTGAAGCAAATTATATTTGGATTAGACCTGAATAAATTGAAACTTCTAGATACAATAAGATTGAATCAGTTAACATAAATAGCATATAACATTATCTCCGATGGCATTGAAAATAAAATGAAATAACTATTTAAGCAACAGAAGGTCAATTTGACATCATAATTTATATAAAAAATTATAAGTTACCCAGTCTCATATGACCATTAAAACATCATTCTAAAAGATTACTCACCCTCATATGTTGAATTTCTCCTATCAGGGAAAATATTTTTTCAGTATGAAATTGCTTTTTACTTTTCTTTCCAATCATGAAAAGAAAATATTGTATCATATTAATTAGTATGTATGATTGAAGGATGGAAAAAAAATAACAAAGGACCGAGGGATCATTAGGATTGTATACTTTTAAATGTTAACCACCGATTGTAAGTTACCGACCTATGTATTGTTGAATGATAATTCAAATAAATATACATAATAAATTTACAAAGTGTTGGATGATAATTGCAATAGATCTTATATGAAATTAGACTCATCAATGCAACTATCGAGAAAATTTTAATTACAAATATGTAAACTACATCTTCCCCTGTTTAAATAATTTGAAACACGGCGTCCAAAGAAGTCTCACAAAAAAATCTTTTCCTTCGTAACTAATCTTATAGAAAAAAAAATCCCCCCCACTATTTAAAATATTTTACCCGCATCACCTAAAAACCTATAAGAAAAAAATTATTTTCCTGCAAAACAAATGTAATGAAAAAATCCTTCCCTTCCCCCGAGAACAAATCCGACGGAAGGTTTAACTGTTATATATTTTACTCTAAAATAAGCTTCAATGAAATAAAAATTTAGATTATAAATAGAAAGTTCATGAATCTTTTGGATGTTTAGTCGAATCATTAGATATATAAAAATTTTATGAACTCCCGCAACCAAGTCCGGATACTATCACTGGTTTGCAGCTAAAGGAAGGGGATGAGAACACTTCCACGACTCCGCACGACAACGGCGAGATGGGTGTGACGGCGGCTCCTCCAATCCTTCTCCTCGCTGCTCCTCCTCCATGAAGTCTGCAGATGACGATTATGGTGGATAGGTGTAGATGGCCGGTTGCTGCTGGGGTTCGAGGGTGGTGTTATCGGGTGGAAGGGAGTGGTGAGGATGATAATGGGAGAAGGAAGCGGTGGGTGGCTGGCGTGGTAGCTCGGATAGGTGGTGAGAATGGGCTGTTGGGAATGTGGAAGGGCTGCTACTGTCGATGGAATAGGTCTCTGTGGCCATGGGAACGGTGTTGCAATGGGGAAAATGTGCGGTGCTGGAGATGGGAGGAGAGGGGCGATCGTGGTGTGTTGGCGATGGGGAGTGCCGAGTGAGCGCTCGAGCGCTGCTGTGTGACGATGGGAGGTGCGAGGAGATCGGGTGGTGGTCTCCGCGCTGGTGGTGTCGCGGTGTGGTGAGGATCGCGAGTTGCGGTGTGAGAAAGTGAGCAGAGTAGCTGTGAGGTGATGGTGGAGAGCGAGGGTGCGATAGGCGGCGAGGCAGGTGGTTCTTGCTCGTGGTGGAGATGAAAGGAGACACGAGAGGGGAGGAGAGAGCCGATGATGAGGACGGTGGTAGCGGCTCCCCTCCCCGCGTCGCGATGGAGACCAAGGGCGCTGTGTGTGGGGTCGAGTCCGTGGACTAGTTTCATGGGATAAATTTATTTATTTTTTATAGATGAGTTAATTTTTACTTTTATTTGGAAGTTACAGGGGTTATCTCGATAGATTAATCTGTGATTATTTAAAAAATATTTAGGTGAATCTATAAAAATATATGAGATAATCAATAAAAATAGTCTATCTCATGTTAACCCTAAAATAATTTATCACAGGTTAAATTCTTTTAATTCGAGTCAAAATATTCTTTCCATTAAATAAGATTAACCCCTATTTTGATGGATTACCCTTTTACCAAACTAAGCCTTAGGGTCTACACTTTGTTTGACATCATGAGAGAGGGACCAGCGAAGGAGGAGGGTCGGGTATTCGAGCATGAGGTGTTATTGAGAAGTGAGGAGCAGATGGGGAGTCAAGTGAGGGTGTGTTGTGCAAGCGTGAGCTATGTGTGGTGTTGGGTCCAAATGAGATGGAAAATGAGAGGCGTTGGGTAAGGAGTCCCAATTACATGGAAAGATGGAATTGGGCTGTTGGAAATGGGTTGAGACATGGAGAGCGTGTGATTGAGGAATAGAAAGGGGAGTGAGGATATAATCAAGTGTGGGTTGATGGGGCTATTGGGTTGACGTTATTTATTGGATGCGAATTGCTATTCACGTGGAGTGAGAGGTTATCTGTATTTATTCCTGAAACATACACAAAAATTGTTTATATACATAACATCATATGAGATGCATTAAAACAAGTGCAAACAGGAATTATAATGCATGCAGCTAATCTATGATTAAATGAGAATATTAACAATCCTAAAATGCATGTACTAACAAATTTAGGCTAATAAATAAGCTATTAAAATGGACTCATTAAAGAGTCTTCCAGCCGTTAATGCTCCTTACTCTCTCCACTGTCCATTCTCAATCGCAAGAGGTAAACCTTAACCTCGAGCTCGAGCTCCACTTAAAGCTCGAGCTCCTCCATCTCCACTTTCACTGTTACATTGAAACCCTAATCTCCTCACCCAACATTGTAATCACTCTCATCCAAAGCCCTAATCACCTTAATCCTAATCGCCCTAATCGACTCTCCTATGAACACAAGCCTTAATAGGCTGCAAGGAGGGTTCAAGCTCATCATCCCCCTCATCGTTAGCTTACAAGTGGGAGCATAGGCGCTAATCGAAGCCCTCTAAGTGGTAGTGTGATTGAGAGTTGTAAGATTCATGTCTTTTTGTTGTCTTTTTTGACAAGCATGCAAGTTCCTAGTCTCCTTAACATGGTGTCTAGTGCCATATAGGTCAAGCGATGGGTTGGTTCAATGGTGAGCATGGGATAGTCGTTGCGCACCTTTGATGGGGAAGCAACTATAAGAGCATGATGGGATGTCTGGGTGAGAAGTATGTCAGCATGAATGAGAAGATTATAGGTATGGATCCTAATTTGGTATGTTCATTTGACCTAATCGATGACTTGTCGAAGCTTGTTGATTGGAATGTGAAAGACGTCATTTTCTTAAGATACAAAGATCCACACTTAAGGGCTAGAAGGTATGTAAGCTTGACTAATAAAAAGGAGATGATGGAGATGTTTAATCTCCATAGTGACAGTCGTGATTTAGAGTTGGTTGTTTCTTTTGTGGACATTGAAGCTCTTAGTTATCTTGATCATAAGGAAAATATGAGACAACTTAAAAGTAAGTTAAAGACAAATGATGTGTGAAATTATTGGTGTATGACTTATAGGATATTAGTCCATCAAGTGTTGTCTTGGAGGGGGTTGGATGAGGGGAGATGTAGGAGAAACAAAGACTTGGCAAATTGCTGGACATGGGGGAAGTGGAGAAGAAGAGATGGTGGTGAATGTTGTTGCTAGGGAAGTGGTTGAGAAGAGGGGAATTAAAGAAGAAGAGGTTGTCAAGTCTATGGTAGGGATATGAATGGGTCAGGTTGACTAAATCAATACTCATACCAATTTACAAAATCCATACACATGCCCTACCCATTTACTCATCGAGTACAAAAACCTAAATCCATATCTATATCCATCTACCCATTGGTTATCCATTTACTCATCGTGTACCCATTTATAAATTAATCTTATAATTAAATCATGTTAAATTAGAGTCAAGGAAGAACAAAAATCTATAACACAATTAATTAGTTATTTATTTTTAATTAGTTCTAAACATAGGAACTCAGGCTATTTTAATTTTATTGAACTCCACTAAAATTATTACAAAAGAATCGTTCAAGGAGAATACATCAAAAATAAAAATACTAAAAATATAAAGAAAAACTAAATACAAGTACCATTTAATCAAAAAATCCCCATCTCTGAAATAAATATTCGATGGAAGCTTCAGAAGCATTCCAACCTTCAAAATAATTGAGGAAATCATCAGGAAGATTAGAGTTGGGGGAATGAGGAACTTAGGGTGGGACTTATATATCTAGGGTAAATAAGGATTTTATTTCGGTATTTGAATAGAATAGCCAGGTATAAATTCATACCCATACCCAAACTAAGTCGTATTTTTTTGGATAAAACCCATACTTGAACATGATCCCAATCAAGTTCAGGTTGGGTTTTACCCATTCTTTTTGGGTCGGGTTGGGCCAGGTTTATCGAAGCTTGCATCCTTAGTCTATGGTAGGGCTAAATGGGGGGGTATTTGTAGAAAAAGAGGTTGTATGTGTTGGGGAAGGGGTTGGGAAAGGAGGAAGTGTAGAAGAGGTCGTAGAGTCTATGGTAGGGGTTAGACAAGGGGGAAGTAAAGAAGAAGAGGTGATGGGACTAGATGTAGTTGATGAGGAAGTGGTTGGGAAGGGGGGAAGTGGAGAAGAAGAGGTTGTCGAGTCTATGGTAGGGACTAGATAAGGGGTATTTGTAGAAAAAGATGTTGTAGGTGGTTGGGAAGGGGTTAGGAAGAGAGGAAGTGTAGAAGAAGAGGTTGCAAAGGCTGTGTAGGGGTTGGACAAGAGGTATTTGTAGAAGAAAAGGTTGCAGTGATTGTGGTAGGTGTTGGATAGGTGGGAAGTGGAGTAACAAGGATGGAGGTGTACCTAGAGAAAGGGATATTAGGGCCTGCTGTAGTGAGGCTATTTGAAAATAAGGAAGTTATCCTCGATGAGAATGACACCAATGATGTAAAGTGGCGTGGGAACATTGACTTTGATGATAGGCTTAAGATGGTGGATGAGGGAATTGCAACCAGTAGCAAGAAGAAGATTGCTAATAGGCCAATGACTAGGTTGATTAATAATGGCAAACAACAGACCAAGGCTACGAGTAAATGGTAGTTGGTGGAACCTGAATTACCATATATAAGGGATTCATATGATAATTCTGATTATGTGGGTGATGTCTCCTCTAATGATTCAAATGACATTAGTGAAGAATTAAAGCTTGAGGATAATGGTTAATTGGACTTTGAGATTGAACATGTTTGTGACTATGATGAAGATGTATTTGACTTGGATTTGGATGAACCAAACTTGAAAGTGGGGTCTACATTCAACAACTCTGAAAGTTTCAGATTTGCTCTTCATCAAATATGCTTGAAGAAAAAATTTGAAGTTAAATGGGTGAAAAGCAATAAGAATAGAGTCATTGCTAGGTGCGCAAAAGAAGAGTGTTAATGGAGAATCCATGCCTCCAAAAAAGCTCATGGTGGGTTGTTTGAAGTAAGGACCTTTAGAAGACCTCACACTTGCAGTTTTGTGGCTAGTAGTGGAATGGCAACTCAGGATTGGGTTGTAAAGTACACCCAAAATTGGTTAAGGGAGAACTCAGGCCTACTTATGAGGGAAATTAGTCAGAGGATCTTCGATCAGTTCAATCTTCATATACCATACATGAAGTTGTATAAGGGTAAATCCATGGCATTAGACAGGATCTTTGGGAGTATTGAGAAGTCATTTGAGAGGTTGTCATCTCTCATTTATCAACTAAAAAATAGGAACCTTGGTAGTAATACACTTGTTTGCTTAGGGCTTTTGTGTATTTCAATGCTTGCAAAGAAGGGTTTAAGAAGGGTCGTTGACCTTTCATTGGGTTGCATGGGTGTCACTTGAAGGGGAAGTACCTTGGAACATTGCTTGCAGCCACTGCACTTAATAAAGGGAATGGATTATTTCCTATTGCTTTTTCTGTCACTAAGGATAAATCATATGGTAGTTGGAAGTGGTTCCTTTAGTACCTACATGAATCAATTAGGTTTGATGATGGAGAAAGATTAACACTTGCCTCAAATGGTTAGAGGGGTTTGGCATCAACCATAAATAAGTCACTACCTTAGAAAGAGCATAGGGCATGCATGCAGCATGTGTATAAGAATTTCAGGAAATCTTTCCCAGGTAAGGAGTTAAAGAGGATGATTTGGTGTGCTGCTAGAAGTTTTGAGACAAATCACTATATGCATTGGATGAATGAATTCATGAAGTTCAACAAGGAAGCATATAAGTGCTTGGAGAGGGTCAAACCAAAATGGAGTAGGCACACATTCTCAAATAATGCCAAATGCCAGTATATAATAAACAATCTCAGTGAGTCTTTCAATGCAGGGTGGGTCCTACTAGAAGGCTAGTAGTGAGTGGCTTGATGGATTGAATTAGGCAAAAGATAATGACTACCATGGAGGACAGGAAGACTACTGCTGCCAAGTGGAAAGGGATTCTCATTCCAAAGACCATGGAATACATAAGCAAAATCAGTGCTAAAGTTCATGGGTTTATTGTTTGTAGATTAGACTAGGGAAGGGCTAAAGTTGAGAGAAGTTTTGGTAGATTTGTGCTTGATTTACAACAGAGTCTGCACTTGTAGAAAATTGCAGTTGCAAGGGCTACCATGTGTGCTTATGGTGGCTGTACTTGTGGGAATCATATGTAAAAAATGAGAGAATTTTGTAGCTGACTATTACAAAATTAATACTTATAAGGCAACTTATGCAGAGGGTATTAAACCATTGCCTAGTAAGGATGCATAACAATCTATTGATTTGGACTTTGTGGTAAACGCTCGAAGATCCAAGCATCCACCTGTCAAGCCAAAGAAGAATAGGATTCACCCAAGGGATGAGCCAAGAAGGCCATTGCATAGGTGTAAAAGATGTGGTCCTCTTGCCTATCACAAGAATACATGCAAAGCTTCCCTCAATCAAGGTCCAAGTCAACCATCCCAAAGTGAGCCAAATCCATCTCAAAGTTAGTCTATCTTAGTTGACACAGGAGCATCCCAATGCTGATTATGTTGCAAATCTTGCTAACGGAAGGTGCATTCTAATGATCCTATAATTATGTAATGTGAGTGATTTGTGTTATTTTTGCTAATTAACATTGGTTGTAATTGTCTGGCAGCAAGTTCACATGAAGGGAAGGGCAAAGGAAGAATTTTAATGAAGATGAAGGCTAAAAAAAGAGGAGGGCAACCTAAGAAAGTTGTTGTTCAACCATTTCTCAATGACGGCCAGTTGTGAACCTTAATTGAGGTAATCTATTTGAATTTTTCACATTAATGTCAATCTTCAAATAAGCTCTAACTCATGTCATATGCAACTCCTTGCTGGTGTTGCTTAATGGTTTTCTTGGGCTGTCATGTGTAGGTTGCAAGTGTTAGGTGAGAGATATTTTGTTGCTAGTTTAAGAGATTGGATGTGCTGATGTTGTTTAATGGTCTTTTGGGAATGTCATCTTCAAGTTCTAGGTGTCGGATGGGACACTCTCTGGTTCTGGTTTAGGAGGTTTCAAGTGTAGGTTTTTAGATTAGCGATATCATCCCTTGTTAATTGTGAGTGTCCTTATCATGTTCATTTGCTTAAATTTCTTAGATTGAATTAGGGGTGTTTAAAAGGTGTAATTTGTAATAAGATCTCCCATTTCTTTGTAGGTTGGACAGTGGAAAGGTTTTTTGATTTTCTAGATAGTTGGATAGACATTTGGTAACCCCTTGATATTTCACATGCTTGCCATTTTGTGAATCATGATATACTATTTTGATAGATATTTTCTTCCCTTTTGCTTACCATTGATTACTTATGTTAGCTCTTTATTAGTTGAAGAATTATCAAATTGTTACGAATATCATGTGATTACATATGATGTGAATGCATTAGAATATCTTTTCCATCAATTTTCCTTATGGACGGTCCTTTTTAGAGGTTCATTTATTGATGGTGATCTATCTTCATTAGCAAGTCCATTTCCATGATTCCAAGCAAATATAGAACTACCTATATCTCATTTATGTATTACCAACTTATATTCATAAATTCATAAGATGTGTGTTGTTCATTGTAGGAAATTTACATTTACAGAAAAATGACACATCTCTAATTGATTGGTAAGATGGAATTGAGGAAACAATTCTCATACCACTAGGTACGCTATATTATATACACATTCTCATTGTTAAATTTACCACACAACACACAATGACTACCTTCATATAGATTACCAACATTTTAAATTGCTTATGAATCTCAAGAATCTTGGTGCTAGTATCCATCATTATCTCCTTCACATGTTCCAATTCTTTGACAAGCTCGATGATTTCAATGTCTTATTCCACTTTTTTTGCAAGATTTATCTACAACCCATTTGAAAAACTTACACATGTTAATTTGACAAGTGTAAAACTTTTTATTATTATTCCACGCCTTACTAGAAGTCCTCACAATCATAGGCCGATTACATGAACAAGTCACACAAAAATCAGAAGACCAAGGCCAATTGCTAGATCGAGCTTTATGAGGTTGAATCCATGAAGCCTTGTGTAGAGGAAGTTCAACATTTTAACTAAAGTGTCATGTACTAAACAAATGTAATAATAATTATTTTTTTTTGATACATATGCAAATGCGCATGCATGCAATATGCATGAATAGGTTTTTAACATTCCAAGATATGAAAAATAACATTTTAGTTGATGAATAAGTGTACTTGGATCGATTTTGAATGAAAGCCTTCTATTTCTCTTCAATTAATTCTCATTTGTTATTTTTCTTCATTATTAACAGATTTATATAAGAAAAAATCAAACTCAACAACCATTGGGGACATTTTCATCCATTTTCACATCGATTTAGACGATTAATATTCGTAATTTCCACCATTAATGTTAGCGGTGTTAAAAAGAAAAATTCTATGAAATATTTCCCTCTAACGAACGGAAAGTTAACGTGAGGATGTAAGTAGTCAGCGTCAAGATGTATCTAATGAAGTATTCAAGGCTACATGTGTAATTAGGTATGATTATAAGAGAATGAATACAAAAGTTCCAAAAAATAATAAGAATGAAAAAGCCATATTTTCTAACTTTAATATGCTTAATTCTTATGCTGCATTTTCTTGTCAATGAAGATTTTGGGTTACATCTTCTCCAAAAGCTCCCATTGTTGGTATCTCCCAGTGAAATAATAGATCCAGCCATGATCCATCCATGCATCCAATAACATGTCCATCTGTCTAACAAGACCTGCAGTAAAAGTTTCTTCAGTAAAGGACTAATATCTTAATTAGGTCAAGTCCTTATAAAGGAAGGGGCTTGGAGAGGACCACAAACTTTGAGTTGAACAATAACCCATATTCCAATCAACCACTTTCTAGAATGTTACTGCACATTATAGGATCAATATTCCTCTTTGCTAATGCAGTTATACTTTACACCAGTCAGATGGACCAGCATTCAAGAATTTGGGAATCAAGTGGACTTATGGTCCTCACATAGAAGCCCCTCCAAAGAAAAAGGCCAGTGGACCTGCCAGGACTTGTACCGAAGTCAAGAGGCCAACCTTAGCTGCTCAAAACGACCTGATGCTAATATTCTTCTTTTTCAAAGAAGGTGGTTTGTGAATGCACTCTACTCGCGGACTTGCTATTAAGCAGTGAAGGGACCCTCCATATGAATGCTAGCATTTAGGAATCAATGGTCCTCACATACAGAAGCCTCTGCAGAGTGAAAAAAAAAACAGTGGACCTGCCAGGACTTGCATCAAAGTCTGCTTAATATGAACTGATGCTTAATATTCTTCTTTTTCAAAGAAGGTGGTCTGTAAATGCATCCTACTCAAGGAGTTGTTCTTAAGCAGTGAATGTACCCCATATGAATATTAGCTGCAGAAGGTTAACAAATCAAACCAGACAGAAAAACAAATAAATAAATTGAAGGGTAACAACTGCAAGTAAAATTGTTTGTACAGGTACAAATCAAAATAATTTCCAAGTGCGAGAAACCAAGAATCCTCGCACAACTTCTTGCACACTAAGGTGACCTTAACATGAGGTCAGATATCACAATCATTTTCCAACTCATGAGGGGGAAAAGTCAAGAAGAAGCACCTTCTGGAGATCTTGGTGATGCAAATGCCTTCATTTCGTAGTCCTCCATGCACATTCCATCAGTTGAACCACGTAAACAAGTGGTTCATTTTACTGTTTTGTTAGGCCAAACAATGTGTTGAATGAGATGAGGTTGGATTGGGAGGAAAATATTGAATATAAAGGTGTCTTTTGGATACAATTTTCTTTACAGCAGGTGTTGCAACAGCTTTGGATCATCCAACGCCCGATGACTCGGGGACTTTTGGATCGGTTCGTGACGACCTGGATGCACTCTAGCACTGCTGTACAGAGGATCCTAATTACCAAGTCAACATAGCCACTAAGTTGTACAGGTGTGATAATTAATTTCCGTGCCAGGCAGATGATGAGTACAAGTTTATCATGAGCAGTTTCACATGTCGGATCCAATGTCCCTACCCTCATGACAACCAGGAACAAACCCATCAAAATTTTATTGATCCCATCGTCAAATCCAAATTGGAATTCCCAGGGTGCACATGAAGACATTGGCAACTTGGGCCCGTGGCACAAATGTTGATAAGAACTGGAACAAAGTACTCAGAACCATGAATGCCTACTTCCCCAGGGGCTATCTTAACCTTTGTGAGCTGTTTAAGCTTTGATTTTGGACTCATTAGGAAGCAAGTCCAAACAAAGGTCCCACTGAAAATTGCCTACAGAGATAGATACTGTTCCTAAGCTCGGCTCTATCACCATATACTACCAAGATTCAAATTTGACAGCATAAATTCATCACAAAGATAACAGTTTCAACTATACCATTTTCCCAATTCGATCTTTATCTCAGATTTCTCGTCCTCGCCAAATCCATTTTCCCTCCCAGAGATCACGTCACTTTCACTTGGCGAAACTCACATCCTGCTTCGTGAGCCTTGCGTGTGACCCCGACCCCAAACATCATGTGCTGGCATAGAAACCAAATACAACATAAGGTATATTCCTTCCAACGTGCCTCCTCCTTTACGCCTTGCAATCGTCTGATGATGGTGAGAAGGTTTCACCACCGGCGTGGGACATGATCATCCAACTGTAAGCACTTTGGTGAGGAATCAGCAGAAAGGCTGAGAACATGATGCACACGTATAAACAACCCTCCAATATCTGATCTTAGAATTCATTACCCCTATTACCACATCACGGATCTGCACACCCCCCACATTCGTTTTGCACGGAATAGATATTCCAATCAGCACAAATTGCCAAAAATCTCCAACTATCAAAGACACATGACTAGTTTTACCACCCCCACCAAAAGAATTTTAACCAACCAAGCAGTACAACTCGGGGAAGGGGGGGCAGTTCACTGTCTACATTTGGGAACAACACCAACACAATGGTGGCAGAGATCCAAGAAACAAGAATCACACCTGATCTGAATCACACAAAAGATGATACAACAATGAGAACAACAGCAACAATGACCGGCAATCAAATTTGTAGTGAGAAATAATTGAAGTGAGGGGTGAGAAGGGATTCCAAGTTCTAACCATATGTTTGGATGGATATGTGGGGATAGATCTACTGCGGGGTCGGCGGAGGAGCGGGGGCCCCGTCGACGAGCTCGACGGGGTAGCGGTCAATGCAGCCTTCCCAGGGGTTGCTGCCGTGCGTGGGGTGGAGGTCCCCGAGGGCGAGCCAGACAGCGCTGTTGCACTTGAACCCGCTGCCGAAGGCGATCTGCCAGACCCTGTGGCCCTTCCTGACCCTCCCCTTGGCCTCGGTGTAGGCGAGCTCGTACCAGATGGAGCTGGAGGAGGTGTTCCCGAACCGGTGGAGGGTCATCCTGGAAGCCTCCACGTGGTCGGGGCCGAGCTGGAGGTTCTTCTCCAGCTCGTCGATGACGGCCCTCCCGCCGGCGTGGATGCAGAAGTGCTCGAACGCGAGCTTGAAGTCCGGTATGTAGGGCTTCAGCCTCGACTTGGGGAAGAGCTTCCTGGCGACGAGGGTGGCGAAGAAGAGGAGCTGCTCGCTCGTGGGAAGCACCAGGGGGCCCAAGGTGGTGATGTTGGTCTTGAGGGCGTCGCCGGCGATGGCCATGAGGTCCCTGGAGAGGGACACCCCGACCTTCCCCTCCTCGTCCTGCTCCTGGTACACGCACCGGAACGCCCTGTCGTCCGCGCCCTTGTGGGTCCGCACCACGTGCAGCAGCCGGTACTTCGCTCTCCTCCGGTCGCACCTCCGGTTCGACAGCAGCACCGCCGCGCCCCCCACCCGGAACAGGCAGTTGGGTATCAGCATCGATTTCCTGTTCCCGAAGTACCAGTTCTGCGTTATGTTCTCCGTGCTCACCACCACCGCCAGCGTGTTACCGTGCACCTGTATTGTATTCCGCACAACACAGAGAGGATTATCCAAAGGAAAATTACGAAGGTATGATAATCATTTCTGGGATGTACGGACCTGGAGGAGTTCGCGGGCGAGGTCGACGGCGATGACGCCGGCGGAGCAGCCCATGCCGCCGAGGTTGAAGGAGAGGATGTTGCCGCGGAGCTTGTAGCGGTTGACGATCATGGCGGAGAGGGAAGGGGTGGGGTTGAAGAGGGAGCAGTTGACGACGAGGATGCCGACGTCCTTGGGGCGAACGCCGGTAGAGGAGAAGAGGAGGTCAAGGGAGGAGAACATGACGTCCTCGGCTTCTTGGCGGGCGGCGAGCATGGAGGGGGTGGGGGGGATGTGGTGCATGGCGTCGGGGACGGAGGTGTCCTCGCCGAGGCCGGAGCGGAGGAGGACCTTGCTCTGGAAGTCGAGGGAGTCCGGGGTGAAGCCTTGGGAGAGAAGGGAGTGGCGGAGGAACTGGTGGGTAGGGGCGCGGAGGCGGGAAGGGGGGAGGTGGCATGAGAAGTCGAGTAGGAAGACGGGGCGGGGGCGGGTGAGGAGGTAGAGGGTGAGGGCGAAGATGGCGAGGGAGGAGCAAAGGAGGACGGAGAGGAGGTTGTAGCGGAGGTGGGAGAGCCAGAGGAGGAGGAGGTCGTCGCGGTGGGGGCTGCGGAGGGAGTGGAGGAGGAGGGTGGCGATCAGAGGGAGGAGGAGGAGGGTCAGCAGGTGGGTGATGAGGTAGTGGTACCCGAGCTTCACGTACTTGAGGTTCACGCTCTGGAGGAAGTCCGGCAGCCGTCGAGAAGAAGAAGAAGAAGAAGAAGAAGAAGAAGAAGAAGAAGAAGAAGGTTTTGGTGGTGTTGTTTGTTCTGGAGGGGGAGGGGGAGGGGGAGGAGGAGAACCCATGTCTGTGGGGGAAGAGGCGGCCATGGGTGGGG
Organism: Thalassia testudinum; assembly: GCA_037157565.1. Taxonomy (NCBI): domain Eukaryota; kingdom Viridiplantae; phylum Streptophyta; class Magnoliopsida; order Alismatales; family Hydrocharitaceae; genus Thalassia; species Thalassia testudinum. The sequence goes on from JAZHRO010000030.1 coordinate 46,710,197, forward strand.
GTGGTGGTGGGGGGAGGAGGGATCGGAGGGGCGTGCGCCTGAGGGGAGGGGGGTAGAAACCGGGCGGGGAGGGGTGTGTATTTGAAGGGTAGGGAAAGGGTAGTTTGGGGATTTTGGGTTTCTTTCTCATGGGGGAAATATTAAGGTTTTTTTTTGGTAGAAATTTAAAATTTAGGATCGTGTAAAATTTAGGAAGTATCGGGAAGAAATAAGTAGATAGGTAAGGGAGAGATCGGTAAGTATGGGTGTGATAGTTAAATAGAAAATATTATTATTGATTTTTATTTTTATTTATATTAAAAATATATTAATGGAAGGTAGATACGATAAATATGAGAAAATTAATGAGGTATATATCAATGGTAGGATAGATGTGAACGAGTGAAAATAAAATTTTTATATTATTTATATACTATAACAAATATGATCGACGCATCAAGTAAAAATGTCCCGTAACGACCCTGATGCGTAGGATGAAAATTTCGTTTAAAAACACGTCAAACGGAGCCTAAAAGTAAGTGGTGTGTTTTTTTCTTTGAAAAAGTGTTATTTTTTCCCTTTTGGGTTTGGGTTTTGTGGTTGGTTTGGATTTGTGGTAGGGTTTGAATGTGAAGGAGGGTCGTGTCGTCGTTGGTCCAAGTACGCTTTCCTGTGTGTGTGAGTGTGCGTGTGTGTGTGTGGACGCTGGTCCATTCCGGCCAAAATCTTAAGAAAGGAAAAAAATTAAAGAAAATTTTAAGATAATTAACTTTTAGGCTTACTTTACTACATGGGTTAACTCATCCTTTTGGAAGTTAATTCCTATTTATCACAAGGGCCAAGTCTGCTTTCGTTTTGATTTGTTACTTGGATCATCTCAATTTGGGATGCTTCAAAGGTTATCTCAGCATGTTGCCCCAAATGGTAAACCAAGTTAATTCTCATGAGAAGAAAACACCTACAGGGGTTAATCTTCTTTCCTAATTAAATATAAACAAGGGTTAACCATTTTTGTCAAAATGTAAACATAAGTTAGTTTAGGGTCATCAAACGGGCTAGGTCTGGTTAGGTCGATTCGTTAAGATCAAACTCGTTTATAAATAAGTCAGGTCAGGTTGGATCTAATCCATTTATTAAACATGTCTATATACTCTAATCCGAATCCAACCTGTTTATATTAATCAAACATGACCTAACCCGTTTAACTCATTTAATCACGAGTTAATGGGTAAACGTGAGGGTTAAATAGATTAAATGGATTAAAAGTGAAGATTTCTTTCTTATTAATTGAATTTATTAGGTTGAGTGGATTTGTGGGGGTAAAAGCCAACCCAACCCGTTTAATAAATGGATTAAACGAGTTTGAACCTGTTCAATGAAAGCAGATTTGGGTTATATTCAAGCTCATTAATCAAGTTAGGTTCAGGTTAGATTAAGTGGATTAGATCTTTTTTTAAAACCCTAAGATAGTTAACCCACGACATACACTAATTTTAAAAGTATTTTTTAAAATTTTCTGTTTACTTGTTTTAGAGTTTTGGCGAGCTTGTTGTGCTTGAAAGGGTTGAATGGGAGAGTGGGTCCTTTGGTTTGAGGTGAGGTTTACATTGGTGGTTCATAGTGTGTGTTTATATATGTTTGGTGTGAAGGATCAATGTATGTATGGTTGCTCGTTTTGCGGATGGGTCTATGATGATTGTGAGGGAGAACGAGGGTTCAGGGATGTTGGTTTTGTTGGATGTCATTATTGTTGCACTGATCGTCTTGGTCAAGAGGCTTTGTCCGACATTTTTTTACTTGCATTCTCCGTCTCTAGGAAGAAATGGAGGTCATTTTCTACTTGCATTCTCGTCTCTTGAAAAGAGCGGCTAAATAATCAGAAGAGATAAAAGTATGTGGTTTGACGATCTTACCTATCAAGTATCAATTTAAAAATTGATTATACAATCAATTTATATTTAAATTAAAGTTAAAAAAGAAAAGAATCTATATTACGATTTATTAATTATTTACTTTTAATGAACCTGAAACATATAGATTGTGGTTATTCAAATTTTATTGATTTCTATTGATATTATTACAGAAAGAATCCTTTAAAGAGAATATATCAAAAATAAAAAATATAAAATATAAAAAAAGATGAAATACAAATACATTTTAAATAAAAGATATCATCCCTAAAATAAATATTCAATAAAAATTTTAGAAATACTCTAATCTTCAAAATCACCAAGAAAATCATAAGAAAAATTAGACATGAAAGAATGAAATATTTAGGAAGAGATTTATATATCTTAAGTAAATAAAAATTTTATCCAAATATATAAGTTGAATAAACAGTTATAAAACATACTCATACCTATATCAATATCTGATCAAATTTCTTAAATAAAATTTATATCCAAATCTTATGAGATTTGGGTTAAATTTTATTATTATTATTATTTTATCGAATTAAGTCGAATCTAAATTGAATTTACCAAAACTTTCGTACATAGGATCAATGCTCGAAGAAATTTTGCCATAAACTAATGCTCTTAAAAAGCATGCGGTGAGTGGTTGCGTGTGGTTGGTGAGGTGAGGGCCGGCGGCTTCAGGTGGACATGACGGTGGGGTTCCTTTGACTAAATTTTTACGGTAATAAGTTTGAGTGTGACATAACATGGCCCTGAAAAGTAAGTAGCTTTTTTATATGGTGACTGCTCAGTATTTTATAAAAGGAAAACTCAAGACCCACGCGCGCGATGGTGCATACATTCCTCCCTTTTCCACCTTCTCATAAGCAAAGGATGCTGTACACTGGTATTGCTCTGAAATTTGGAAATCATTAATGTTGATTTTGTATTAATGGGTGATGATTTGTTGATACAAAAAAAAAAAAGGAAGTTTCGTGAAAGCAATGGCACGAGAGTGGGGCCTCCTTCAATTGTATGGTAAATGTTTTTTTTTTTTTTTTAAACTCATTGATTGAAGAGATGAAATTTTAGCTTTTGAATTTTGAGTGATAGAATGTTTTGCCCCATCACTTAATGGGAAAGAAAGTGATCGGTTGATGACAATTAGGAGGTGAGTTTGGAAGCAACAATCCTTTGAAGAGAGAATAGTAATTTACTGGCTAGCTTCCATTGCATCGAAAATGGATCAGAGTTCAGGTACACTATGATGTCTGATGTATTTCTCAATGATCGATAGCGTACAAGTATCGTGATTCAATCAAATTTTGGGATAATGTTTTTTCATATTTGGAAAAGTTTTAAACAATCTCTTAAGCTTCCGTGATGCGCTACTTGAAAGTACTAAAGAAGGAGTGAACAGTACTTAAGGAGGATTTAAAAAATAATTAAGTGATTATTCAAAAATTAAACTAAAATTATAGAAGAAAAATAGACATTGGCAATCCACAATACAAGATCTATAGTGGAAAACCTTCAAGAAGAAAAAACTACTACTTAGGTTTCTCAACCTAAGAATCACTAATAAGGTACTTATGAGATACCTAAACCCTTCTTACAACCTAATCTTGGTTCTCCAATCAAGAATAAACCGCTTTCCCCTAAGAGAATAGAGACCCACAACTTGGGCCCTCGGCATACAATTAAGATGGAGATAGATGTATGATGAGGGGCAAAAAACATCATTAGACTTAAAACTTCGCATAAAGCCCAAAAGGATCTGGCTACCTGGATACCTAACAAATAGGCGGATCTAGGTCTACCCGACTTGCCTATATCCAAACGGATTTGGACCCGCTAACTTCCAGGTGGATCCAGGCGAGCCTGACCCACTGAAGAACCTGGTTGACCGAAGTTGAAGAAGCGGTAACAACATCCACATCAGCGCTAACAGTGGTATTATCAACACTATTTAGCCTAGTAACGAATATGCTGGAGAATGCAAAGTCCGTTATAGGGATTAAATGTTGTTAGGTATTTCCTGTACTATAAATAGGGAAGAGAGGCCCTCAGAGGCTCTCTTCACGCAACCTTAGAGAGGCTCTCTTCACTCAAGGGTCTCTTCCTTTTGCCACTCTCTTTCTCTTCTCCTTTCGTTCTTCTGTTCTTTCTTCTTCTTCCTGTGTGGCTCCTCTTCTTTTCTTCTTTCTCCTTCTTTTGTCTTCTGCCTCTTTACTTTTCTGTTCTTCTACACTTCTTCATGCAGAGGGGGAAGGTTCCTCAATTTTGGCTAAGTGTCAACCAAATCATCTCAGAGCAAAACCCCCCTGTCCTGCACATGATCCTCTCTTTCTCTCCTTAGGTCACGCTCTCCCAGAGCCTCCAATAGTACCAGGTTATCGGATTTCAGACCTAGAGTGCACCCAGGTCCAGGGCTGCGGGCGTGGTCGCAGCCGAGGAGTCAAGTCGGGTTAGGCGGGTCGGGTCTGCACCAGGCCCACGGGGGATGGGTCATGGGCGAGGCACAGGTGAATGGGTGAGTGGGGGACCTCACCCCCCAAGTGTCTGAGGCGATAAGCCCCAGACACTTTTTTCTTTTATGCGGCTGCAAATGCCTCTCAGCTTTCGAGGTAGGACTAAAGTCCCACCTTTCCTTCGCACGTCTGCAGTAGCATTGTCTCCTCAATTGGGTTAGCTGCTGAGGGTATCTCCCTCAATTGGATACTTGGGCGTATGCACGTGATGACTCCGTGCAGTGAAGGCACCCTGGAGCCAAGGCCTGCAGTGAAGGCGCCCTGGAGCGAGCTTGAAGCTTGCTTGAAGGTCGCTTGTAATGGCAGAGGGAAACTAGAACTTGAAATCACAAATAAGGCCTTTCAGCCACGTCAAAAGGCTCAGGAACGATCGCCGAAGCACGGCGAGTGTGACGGTGGGTGTAGTGTGGAGTGAGAGTGCGTGTAGGTGGTTGGCGGAGACAGAACTAGCCGGAGGATGAAGGGTTGTTCGGGGAGGTGTTTTGGTGGATGGAATGGCAAATAAGGAGAGGGGTTTGGTTGGTGGAGTTGAGGCGAAGGTTATGAGGTTGTCGGCGAGGTGGATGGAGGTGCGTAGCGGTGGAAACATTTCACCGGAGGAGTGACCGGAGCGGAGGATGAAGAGGGTGATTAGTGTGATAAGACAATCGAAATGAAGTGCGGTTGGTGTGTAAAGGGAGTAGAGGAACTATGGAACTTATCTAGGTGATTGGCGAGTGAAGAGAGGTAGAAGCGATGTTGATTGTGGTATGGCCAACGTCGGAGATGAAGGTGACTCCAGTGAGAAGGAAACGGTGAGGAAGATAGAGGGAGAGACGCCCGCTGGTACGGCATGGCGCGGAGGAAGGCAAGGAAAATGAATCCGCCACTGGTATTGCGGATGGACGACGAGGGAGGTCGGAGGGGATCCCAGAGCTCGAGGAGCCTTTCGGCCAGATTAGGAGAGGGGAATTTAGGGGAGATTCGGTCGAAATCGAGCTTGAAGAGAACAGTTTGATCTAGAGGTCTTTTTATAGGCCTTTAGAGGAGGTTTTGGGCTTGGGAAGCTTGGAAAGCTTTGCCGGAGTTCGGCATTTTTTGATACCTAAATCTCTCATGTGTTCGCATGAGAGATTGGGAAGGTTTTGGGGCGTGGCATTTGGCTTAAAAGGAAGAAAATTCTTTGACGAACTTTCCTTTCAAATTTGAAAGGGATTCGTCAAGGAATGAAGGAGTTCTTGCCAATTTTAGGTCGTTAGTGCTTGTAAGAATTTGATTAATGGCGGTAGGGACCTATTTGTGAAAATGATGACAAAGTTAGGGGTCTTTTGTAAAGATTTTGAAAGTTAAGGGCATAAATGTAATCAGACAGGATCGAGTTGCAAACTAGGTTAAGACAATTTCAGCTTGGGTCCAAATTTTGGTACAAACCTAATTTGGACCTAAGGAATCTAATGGTGAAGTTGGATTTTGGTTTGACCGTGTTTGTCTGAGTAATTATGCAAAAACCCAAATTAGGGTAAATATCTATTTGAGACTCTATTTTGGGTCAAAACGGGTTCTGATGGTCAATTTGAAGCTACCAAACCCTAGAGAATATTTTCTATGAATTTTATAGGGTCTAGGTGAATTTTATCCTGACCAGAATCTCAGTTAATTAAGTAGGTCTATTTTTAGGATTTTAAAAGTCATTTAATTCTCAAAACACGTAAAAACTCTTTTCTGTCTCTTGCAACCCACTTGTTATCCTTTTAAGACCATTTGACCCTCAATTAACCCCTGAGAAAACTCATGGTTGTACTGTATTCAAGTTATGATGGAAAAGTTACAGTTTTAACCCTGGTTTCTTGTCTTTCTCTTAGAATGCTAATGCAATGAATTATGACTTTCTGAAGGTTATGTAGGAGCATTTAAAGACTTAATCAGATCAAATTGAGCTAGTTTATGACTCATGATGTTGTTCCCATTACTCACCCATGACGACCAGCGGATGAGACTCGATACCCGAGATCATTTGCCAAGTAACCCAGTTGTTGAGGGGCATACACCCATGTGCCTACGTCACTACCTACCCCTTCACAGAAGAGGTAATGATGGCACCCTTGCCGAAGAAGTTCAAACAGCTCATCATGGCTCATTATGATGGGACGACATACCCCAACAGCTTTGTGGGGAGCTATCATCAAATTATGCCAGGTCATGGTTGCCTTGATGGGATACTCTGTTGAGTACTCCTGTCATATCTATCCAACATGACCTATGAGTGGTTCACTGAGCTGTCGGCTGGGCAAATCACATGCTTCCAAGAACTGGCGAATAAATTCTGCTAGTACTTCGAAGGGCAGCAAAGGGTTAGAGACAACCTAGAGAGGCTAACTAAGTCTTCCGGTCATACGTAAACTGATTTAAGGCTCAATACTTCAAGTGAAAAAGGCCCCATGATGTCATTGCCATCCAATACTTCAAGTCAGGCCTCCTAACCTAAAGTTTCTGGTATGACATCGATGACTTTCCACTTAGAGATATGGCAGAATTGTGGGACCATACTACGAGATTTGCGAAGCAGGACGACTCCTTCCGCTCCCGTAGCCGGCAGGAGGATGGGTACGGAGATGACCTCAGTCTCGTGGAGGATAAGAGAATCTTAGGAGAATCGAGTTCCGTATTCATTTGCGAAGGAAGTCATTTCAACAAGTGGAAGGCCAACTTCCAAGACCAAAGGAGTGATAGGCCCAGTGTTGAAGCTACGAGTTGCTACGCTATCGTGTTTGGTTTTGAAAACCTGTCGTCGTAGTATGAAAGCGAAGAACTCGTATTTAACAAATAAAATTTATACCGGAATAGAAATCCCAGGTCGAACTCAGGAAGGCGGACATTTGATTTAAAAACACGTGTTTAATTTATTTGTCACGAACTAGATTAATTGATTAGAAACTATCTATCTATTTACACTAAATAGAAGAGAGAGAGAGAGAATGAGAGAGAGAGAATATTACAAGCAAAAATCAAAAAGTGATGTAGAATGAACATGGAATTCATTATCAAAGAGATTGTTCGTTACACTAAACATTACGACTAGAAAGTAGAAAAGATTACACTAGAAAGCAGTAAATCTACTCTAGAAAGCATTAAAAAGAATAGAGAGAGAATTATCCTCCTCGACAGTCGCTTGGAGGACGAGCCAGACGGGACAACGCCTGGAAGACAGGGAATGGAGCAGGATGAAGGAGGACAAAGTAGGAAGAACGAGAACGGGGCAGCACGTCGTCGTCGTCGCGGGATCCACTTCCGAAAGGGGGACGAAAACTGGACTTTATCTCTTGAGAAGCATCTCGGGTGTGGGACATGTAATTCCCTACTTGGAGGGGGTGACGATCCAACGCTCCTCGCTCCCGCTCACCCGCGCCCGCTCACACGCTCCTCACGACTCGAACGCTCTCCCGCTCCTCGCAACTTAAACGCTCGCCTGCGCTTCGCGAAAGCGCATTTAACCAACGTGCTACAAGCGCGTTGTGTCGCGCTTACGATTCGTGTGCGCGCATCCACAGCTGTTGGATGCACATCCAACGGCGGAGAATCGTCGAAGAAGAGAGGGCGCAGCGGGTGTAGCGGCCGATTGGGCGGCTGAGATGGTGCCACGTGGCGCCATCTTGGCCGTCCATTTTCTGGATGATGTAGATGGTGCCACGGTTGTCGGATTGAATCAATTTTCGCGCCATTAGGCTGCGATTGTCGATCCAAATCCATCTGTGCGGTCGGATTTGTCGTTTGAAGTGTGGATTAACACCATCTTGGCCCTTGATCTTTTAGGGTTCCTCGGTCTCTATCTGATGCTACAGATGTCTGATTAGAGCGATCTTGGAGTCTTTGGACTCCACTCGTCGCCCTAATCACATCTGTACGGTTGGATCTTCGATCCGAAGCCCCGATAAAAGGTTTGCCCTGTCCCTGAACATAAAATGAGATAATTAATCTCCATTTTATTCAAACTAATCTAAATGCAAGTGATGCATGTTATGCAATATTTATAGCATGCAATGCAATTCTATGTTTAAGAACATGCATAAATAGATATCTTATGTAGTGTAAACATATTTACATTACACCCCCATGCCTATCTTTTGCTAGTCTCTAGCAAAACTATATGCTATTTATAAAAGAATCAAGTTGGATTATTTTGGCATGAGTTATTTTCAATCATTAAGAAAATATTTACTTAGGATTTGAACTTTCAAAGACACAACAGTGCCCGGGTATCTACCAAAATGCAGACCACCTCAAGCCCTCGCCTTATTCAAAGAGAAATTTCTTTCTATTTTTTTTTCTTCTTTTCTAATTTTTTTTTTATTTTCGAATTTTAGGGTTTAGGAGTGGCTTTCTATGACCATTCAACTCACCCAAGATTTGATGAGAACCTTAAATTCTAAGCATCTTATTGTGAATGTGATAGACTCGTTGATCGGCAGTAAAAAAAGAATTCGGCCTAAAGGTGTATCTTTACAACCGATAGCTTTCTCCATACTTTTATTTTTACGGGGTCAACACAAGGGTGAACCCAGTGTATATCTCCCTAGTTTATTCTACTTCTTCGTTTCTTCCTAAGTGTTTTGGAAATTTTCAGTGCATTTATTGAGCTGGGTTCTGGACAACCGGTCGAAGAGCTGTTACCACCGACAACTTGCCAGCCATACTCGTGCGGCGAAGTGTGGCTTATTTCTTTTTTTCTTTTCTCCTTTTCTTTTTCTTTTCTTTTTGACTTTCTTTTTCTATTTTTTTTTCTTAAGTAGGTGGCTTCCCTAGTCTATGATTTACTTAAAGGTAGCAAAAAGAGAAGGGTCCAGTGACTGGGCTCTGGACAACCTACCTATGGGTAGTTACCCCCGATAATTTGCCAGTCATATCACCCTAGAAGGTTCATTAGCTACTCAATTTCCATTAAAATCATCGAACAACGAGTTAGTGCAAAGAAAGTGTGTAGATGCTTAAAACTCAAAATTCCCTTAAATCAAAGGACGGGTTGATAAGTCGTGTACTTATCACCTAAACTTATTTACTCCAATTACAATAGAATTAAGGTTGGCGAGGACTCAAAAAATAAATCCACATTTTAGTGGATACATAGGCCGATTAAGTCCAAAAACCTGAAGGGTCTTTATGTTCAGATCATAATGTAGTATTTCCTAAGATTGAAGATTTTCTTAAACCCAAGTTCTCTTTCTTAATTCCATAATTTTTTTTAATATAAATAAAATAAAATAAAATAAATCTATGGAGCTGACGAATAAATTCAGAGATGAATATCCACCCCCCCATGCCTATCTAATGCAATGTCCTCATTATATTAAAAAGACAAAATAGAGTGGAATAGAGTAGAAAGCACCTGAATTGCATGAATGTCGGGTCTGCTCTGAGATAAACAAAAACTGTATATGTGCTAAATTTAGTGCCTTCAGCTAGGCACACTATTCAAAGAAGAGAAATAAAGAATTCAAAGGTGCAGGTCAGAATCAGAATACAAAGAAGAAACCTCTGACCTACCAACAGATGTCCACAGATGTGGACTAGATTGTGGTGCAGACCCATACCCCATAATCGAGAATATCTAGGGTTTTGGATAAAAATTACCTAAAACCTAAAATCGGTATGCAAGCGGGGTCGGGTCTGCGATTTATGAGGATGCAACCCAAGACTAAAAAGTCAGGTTACAGAGAATTCAAGCTCCAAAGGATAATCAATGAATGTGTGCTTGGGTTGGACATCCTCAGAACAGATGTCGTAAGGGTCCTGGCTTGATGGTTTCAGATGAATTGGAGCCCTTAGACTTAGTCTTCTATTTCCTCCAAAGTTTACTTCCCAAATCAGAACTTCCCAGCTTCTGTTCTCCTCTTTCAGAATGTCAAGTTTCGAGACCTCTTGCATATTAATCACCCTGTCTGAAATTTCTAAGTCTAAAAGATGTGCCTGAATCAGAATTGACTTGGGTTTAGTTATCTCAAAAACAGAATCATCGATAAGCTTAATGGGGTGTAACTAACAATCAGGGCATTTAATTAAATCCTCCAGAAAATGCGATTCTGGATCCGTAATGTGAGCCCCAATAAGATCAGTTTCCTCAGTTATTGGGCTATCAAATGATCTATTAGATTCCTCAAGCCCAATCGTCTCACAGAAATCATATTCTGTAAACTCGCGTGAGACTTTGCAAATTGAATCTTCACCATCAGAATCGAAGAAATCAAGATCCGTATTAATGTATGTCCCAAAATCATCTATCACTTTCTGATTCATGGAGACATACGTTTCCTCGTACCCTGGCTCAGGGATCTCAGGTGAAGAAATCAAATCATCCTTAATTGGTTGCTCTAATTCAATCTGGTCAGCCTCGTAACGCGTGCCCCCCCTTACAGGTGCCTAAGCGGGTTTTGACATTGGCTCTTCTGAAGGGAGTTCATCCTGGGAATCATCCCACGACTGAACTAAAGTAACAACAAATCTCATCCTCAATTTCACTAACTTCCCAAGTAGAAACTCACTCGGGTTCTTATCCTTAGCATTCTGGAGCCAATCCAACAAATACTTGTTCAAATCATCAATCATTTCAATCAAGGGCTAAAATCTTTCAATGGAAGGTATTGGCTGAACTTCTAACGATTGAATGGTATTCCTCCAGTTAGCCAAAACCTTATCTTGAACCTGGTTACCCTGAACCAAATGAGTTGGTTCAGGGTTGGGTGGGTTTAGGATCAGTGCAGAGGAGTTAACGAATTGAGATTCGTTATACCCTTCCTGATAATAGGTCATTTTGGATTGTTCAAAAGGTGGTGATGACCTAAAGGCAATGTAATCAGAGGATAGGTAAGGATCAGTGTATCCTTCTTGATTGTAGATGGTATTAGGTTGTCCATGAAAGGGTGACGATCTATAATCGATGTGGCTCTAAGAATGATAGAAATCACAATCATAGTGTTCGGGGTTAGACCCTAAACACAGAGGTCCGGAACTGTATCCCCAATCCGAGTTATCCCAACTAACTAATGGTTGATTACAGTACGAGCCAGGATAATCGTCACGTTGAGGATAACTCAAAATAGGAGGGAAAGAGTGGGAATGCGTATAATATGTGGAAGGATTCATGAGAGATGGGAGGAAGAAAGGCACCCTGCAATACAAGTAATCAAACCTGTCCTTAAGTGGGCTAGCCTAAAGACCTACAAACTCCCAAAACCCGTCTTGAGATAAAGAAACGATTTGATCTGCTTCTGTCTGTTCAATCCAACCAGTTAGAAGGAGGGACTGGGGAGAAGGTTCTTCCTTCGGCTTGCGCCTCCGGTTCCTAGTGTACCTCCCAGCCGCCATCGTTTGATTCTGCTCCCCTAGCTAGACATCAGATTGAATAGTAGAAACAGACTAATCGAAAATAATCTCGTTCTGGGCTCCGAAGAGCGAGTCGAATCCTTAAGGCTAATGTTTAGTCTGATTTATTTAGGACTAGGTTTGAATGTGCTTTGGAATGTGATGGGCCCTTTATCTGGGTTGTGCCCTTAATGATTGATTGATGTGTGTGCGTGCACAACCAGTGATTTTCAAGCAAGATTATTTTTGATGCGGTGAATTTTAGGGTTCAAATCTTGCTTAGTAGCTTTTAGGATTCAACTTTAAGTATTTTCACACAAGTTTTGTTGGCACACCAGGTTTTGAAAGCATAGGTGAAGATGTTTTCCTTTAAAATTTAAAAGAATGTGGAGTGCCTGGTAAATCCCTAAGAGTTGAACCTAAGCAGCAGCTACTTAATGAGTTGATTTTAGTTCAAGTGGTGCGGCCTAATCAACTCAAACAATTGGCCTGTTGCACCACTTAATTAGGCACACAAGTGATTACCTAATTTGATTTCTACTCAATTATGTGTTTGGATGTGTGTACCGAATCCAAAGATCGGTTTACCGGTTGAGTTTGAAAATCAGATGAGGTTGTGTACCTCTGTGAGATTTTTTTTATTTTTCTTTTTAAATGTGGAGGTTGAGGCGGGTGTGGGTGTCAAACAAACAAACAAAACTAACTTTAGAGTTTATAAGAACATCTAGGTTGATTGATGTTTGTGTTATTACGTGGTGAAATGAAAACTAATGGGAGGGAGGTGGGGAATAACTTATAAAACCTTCAAGAGCACTTTGCTCCAATCTATCGCTTTTGTTCATCTCAAAAGAGTACCTATAATCACAATAAGAAAGGAGAGAAGTAAGGTAAATGATTTGTAAGTTATAAAATGCGAAAAAAAATCAAAGAGCATCGCCTCCCTGGCAATGACGCCAAAATGTTGAAGCTATGAGTTGCTACATTATCGTGTTTGGTTTCGAAAACATATCGTCGTAGTATGAAAGCGAAGAACTCGTATTCAATAAATAAAATTTATACCAGAATAGAAATCCTAAGTCGAATTCAAGGAGGCCGATGTTTGATTTAAAAACACGTGTTTAATTTATTTGTCACGAAGTAGATTAATTGATTAGAAATTATCTATCTATTTACACTAAATAGAAGAGAGAGAGAATATTACAAACAAAAACTAAAAAGAGATGTAGAATGAACATGGAATTCATTATCAAAGAGATTATTCATTACACTAAACATGACGACTAGAAAGTAGAAAACGATTACACTAGAAAGCAATAAATCTACTCTAGAAAGCATTAAAAAGAATAGAGAGAGAATTATCCTCCTCGATGGTCGCTTGGAGGACGAGCCGAACAGAACGACGCCTGGAAGACGGGGAACGGAGTAGGACAAAGGAGGACAAAGCGGGAAGAACGGGAACAGGGCAGCACGTCGTCGTCATTGCGGACGAAAATTGGACTTTATCTCTTGAGAAGCATCTCGGGTGTGGGACAAGCTTCTCTTGAGCTTTGGAGAGGGAGAGAAGAGAAAGAAGGGATGAGAATTTCGTATGGAGGGGGTTTCCTTTTATAGTTGCAAGGAATAAGGGCAATTTGGTCTTTTTAATCTCAAAACATTAAATAAGGGGTCTTTAGTGACAGATAAAATTGTCGCTAAAGCCCCATCATGGGCGACGTGTGCCATCTGCTCGCCTTCTGTGCATGTAACGTGCGCTCACGTCTTCTAAATCTCGGGTCACGATCGAACGGCTGAGAGCGCTCCTCGCTGCGCCTCCTCTACATGCAACACCTGCGTCTAATGGCGCGTCACGTGCGGGCGTGCGATAGCACGTGGGTTAGATTGAGCGCCCACAGCCGACCGATGACGATCCAACACTCCTCGAGCTAGCTCGCCCGCTCGCCCGCTCCTCGCGACTCGAATGCTAGCTCGTGCTTCGCAAAAGTGCGTTCAACCAACGCGCTACAAGCGCATTTGTGTCACGCTTACAATTCATGCATGCGCATCCACAGCCGTTGGATGCGCATCCAATGGCGGAGAATCGTCGAAGAAGAGAGGGCGTGGTGGGTGTAGCGGTCGATTGGGCGGTTCGTCCATTTTCTGGATGATGTAGATGGTGCCACAGTTGTCGGATTGAATCAATTTTCACGCCATTAGGCTGCGATGGTCGATCCAAATCCATCCGTGCGGTTGGATTTATCGTTTGAAGTGTGGATTCACATAATCTTAGCCCTTGATCTTTTAGGGTTCTCCGGTCTCTATCTGATGCTACAGATGTCTGATTAGGGCGATCTTGGAGTCGTTGGACTCCAATCGTCGCCCTGATCACATCTGTACGGTTGGATCTTCGATCTGAGACCCTAATAAAAAGTTCTCTATCCTTGAACATAAAAGGAGACATTTAATCTCCATTTTATTCAAATTAATTTAAATGCAAGATGATGCATGTTATGCAATATTTATAGTATGCAATGTAATTCTATGCTTAAGAACATGCATAAATAGACATCTTATGTAGTGTAAACATGCTTACATCACCTAGCAAGGGCTGAAATAACGGACCTTGCCAGCACAAGCGGGAGTTCTTCAAAGAATACACTCCCTTGGCCGTAAACCAGGTAGATGAGTTGGCGGAGGTGTGGTCCATTGACAAGGACCTCCTACCCCTGCAAAGCCTCTCAAGAAGAAGGTTGATTCCTGGCCCTATTGCAAGTACCACCGGGCTCAAAGGGCATGCCACTGAAGACTATCGGGACTTGCATGACCAAATCAAGTCTCAGATCTGGCATGGAAGCTTGGCACATTTTGTTAAGCAGAACGAAAGTCATGATAAAGGCAAGAGACCTCTGGAGGGTTCGAAGGACTACCACGTGGAGAAGCTCCAACAATTCAAAGGGGTCAACAGTTTCTCTATGATAGACTAGGAGCTAAACGGGTCTGAAGCTCGTCAAATTGAGCAAGTGGTGTCTCCCTAGCTCTCCCTGCAGAATACCATCGTTAAGTCCTGGCAGTGAATGTAGCGTTACCCCAAAACGCTCACCTTTTGCCAATTGGATCCACGGGCATAGAGGTCAAGGTCATCTTCGGGGTCAATGCCACCCCAAGCTAGAAAGCTACTCCCCCTTAGTGGATGTCCCATAGTGTGTTTCCCATCGTTCAGTGGGGCAAGAGAGGTACCGTTAAACTGGAGGCCTTCAAGTTGTTCGCCACCTTGCCTAACTGGGCAAAGCACACAGACCCACTCCTAGTGACTCTCCTGTTGGTGGGGCAACTCCAGCCTAGGCTCCTGGTGGATGAAGGCACTGTAGTAGATGTTTTATTTTGCAAGACACTGCTCAAGCTAGGGTTCAAAGAAGAACACATCTTCTTGTCAACTCATCCTGTCATAGGGTTCGGCAATCACAAGGTGATGCCAAAAGGGAGATCAACTTGCCCTTATCCATTTGCGATGGGGATAGGCACTTGAACAGAACGACCACATTTATTGTGGCCAGGTTGACGACAGCATTTAACGGCATCATTGGCTGCCCAACAACCCATGCCTTCCATTTGATCTCCTCCATTTATTTCCAGTGCATGCTCTTCCAAACTCCTCAAGGAGTAGGGATAGTGCATGGGGATCAGACGACCGAGTGAAACTCCTGCGGATCGAGTTGGAGTGATCCATGGAGGCAAGGACCCCCCAGGCCACAAAAGTAGGGGAAGAAGAGAAGCTAAGTCCAGGCGATTCAGCAGGAAACAAATCTGTTTGATCTGCCAACAACTTCAGAGCTTCAGCCAATATTTTCAGCCATGGCTATACAGCTATACCCTGATGATGCCACTAGGCTCATCAAAGTCGAGGCGGACCTTGATCCCTCCAAAGTTCAGGAGCTACTACTTCTGCTAAGAGCCAACGCGAACGTATTCGCGTGGTCCACCAATGACCTGCTAAGAGTAGACCCATCTCTGATTCAGCACCACCTCAACATTTAGGCAGGTGCTTAGGCTGTGAAGCAGGTGCGTTGGCACAAGTCAGCCGAATAGTGGCAAGTGGTTGAATCAAAAGTCCAAAAGCTACTGAAAGTCAACTTGATCGAGGAGTGCTTGTACCCGGCATGACTATCCAACGTGGTCATGGTGAAGAAGGTGAATGGCAAGTGGCGGATGTGCATGGACTTCAACTTAAATGAAGCTTGCCTAAAGGACGAGTTCCTATTGCCTAAGGTCAATGCTTTGGTGGATTCCTACAGCGGTCAATCCCACATGTCCTTCCTGGATGCTTACAGCGGGTACCATCAAATAAGCATTGCAACAATAGATTGACCTCGTACCTCCTTCATAACAGATAGGGGTCTATTTCAGTATCGAGTCATGCCCTTCCAGAGCAACTTACCAGTGCCTTGTAAACATGATTTTTTCCCATTTAATAGAAAAATCATTTGAGGTATATATTGATAACATGTTGGAGAAGGGATCAAACTTCCCGCAGCACTTAAAATATTTGGTAGAGGTGTTCCATATTTTAAGGGACACCCGCCTCCACTTGAACCTCGAGAAGTGTATTTTTGGCATTTTAGTGGGGAAATTCCTAGGGTTCCTGGTTTCTAACAGAGGAATAGAAGTCAACCCCGATAAGATTCAGGCGATCATGGCCTTGGAACCACCAAGTACTTTGAAAGGGATATAATCATTAGTCGACAAAATCGCCTCTTTAGGTTGATTCTTGTTTCTCTCTTCTGAAAAATAACTCCCCTTCTTTGAATGCATTAAAAAGGGAAAAGGCTATTCCACTGCCCATTAGACTCTTCATTGGCAGAAGGCTTTAGAGGAAGTAAAGGAAGCCCTCAAAAGCCCTCCCATCTTGACGGCTCTTAAAGCTAGGGAATCTCTATTTCTTGTACCTGGTGATGTCCATGTCCACCGTCAGCGTTGTCTTAGCGAACGAGAAGGGGGGAAACGACCAGTATACTTCATTAGCATGACCTATCATGGTGCAGAAGCTAAGTATACTCTCATTGAAAACTTGGGCTAGCCTTGGTGACTGCCGCCAAAAAGCTACGCCCATACTTTCAAGCCCATTCAATAGTAGCCTTGTCCGACTACCCTCTGCGTTGAATGTTGCATAAACCCACAGGGTCTACACAACAGGTTAAATGGGCTATGAGGTCGATCAAAGGGCAAGTCCTAGCGGACTTTGTAATGGAGTTCATAGACCCGGATGCCCTCCTTACTCTACCTTGGAGGCTGTATGTAGACGGTTCTTCCATGACAGCCGGGTGTGGGGCCGGTAATGGTTCAATTCTTAACACAGTTAATTAAGGTTATTAGTCTTAATTAATCCCATAAAGAATAGACTTAGTTTAATTTGAATTGTTAAATCGTTGTCGTTGATTGTAGTATAGACTCAAGTTAACCTACATTTTAGATTTAATTATTTTAATTGGTTGAGTCCAGGTCGTTCACTGGGAGACATAAACTTAATCATTTCACCATTTTTATTTTAAATTAACAAATAACTTCAGAGATCAAATCTCAGTGCACAAGCACTGATTTCAAACTTGAATCAACCTAATAAATGGATTAGAACCTAATCCAACAACCCAGATCGATTAAGGAGATCAATTGAGACTGATCTGGATTAAATTTGAGTTGAAATCTCAACAAAAACACTATGAACAGCTATGAGTTCTAGTTTGAACCCAAACTAGACAAAAGTTAGAATCTTCACCTAAACTCCACAACACTTCATCGAATAGGTTCTAATCAGTTCTATATCAAATCAGGAACCCTAACAATCCACTAAATTAGAGAATTGGACCTAAATTTCTCAAGAATAGCTCTGTGTTGACTTCTAAAGGTCAAAATTTGACTTTTTAAATTATTTTTTGGATCAAATTAAATGTCTAAATGGATCAAATTCAACTCAAAGAATCAATTCAACACTTCAAAATTGAGTTTTGAGCATTCCATTAGTGCTATCAAGCTTCGCCACTTGAGTTCTAAAGATGGGTTGTTCGACAGATCATTCCAGAAGTTCTAAGACCTAAATGAAAGCTTAGGTAGGATCTCTGGAGTCTACACATGCTTCGGAACCTATTTCCAGAGTCTAAACTTCAATGAATTTATCTCCTCAACTCTACCAGAGTTGAGAAAGACAATGATCAATCCAACAGAATCAACATAAAATCATTGATCTAATTAGTGAAATTTGATCCTTTCATCAACATAAAGCTATCTGGAGCTTTACACAAAGTTTTGAAGGCTGAGGCTCATGATTCATCTCACTGGAGCTCACTGGAGCTCCGGTGAGGGATGATTTAAGATGTTAGAGATGAAATTTCCATTAAACACATCAAGAATGGGTTTAAGGTTCCTAAGATTACACATAACCTTAGGAGCACAATAATTCATGCAATTGCGGACCTGACACAAGGATTCATTAAAGAGTGCTTAACTAACATTTTTGAGTTCGAGTGAACTCAAGAAATGAATCCTCACTCAATTAAGTGAGTGGAAATGGTCAGGGAAGTGAGGCGATGGTGATCATATGTGTAATTAGGTGGATACAACCCTTCTGAGCCACCATTGATAGCAAGCTCAGAAGGTGAAAGGTGATTTGGGCGTTTATGTGATAAAGTGTAATAGGTCTAATTAAAAGTGAGATTGGGGCCCTGATGTGATGAATTAGCAATGGAGGGCCCCAAGTGAGTGTGAAATTACCTTGAGACCTTCGCCATGGACAACAGAGGTGCTCAGTTGTGTGAGTAGTGATTTAGGTGATTAGGTGATATATTAAAGAGGAAAGAGGGTGGAATAGAATCATGGGGGATAAAGAAGGTGTATATGTGATTAGATTAATGGAAGGTCTGGCGAGCTGGAATTGGCTCGTCGGAGACGTGGGAAATGAAGTGGATTCTAAACATTAAACTAAGCTAACTACTTAACTAACTCGCTAAATCTAATCTACACTAAAAACAATGCTATCTACGAGTTACCTGGATGAAATGGTGAGGGCTTCCATCGTTGGTAGGGCGGAGATAGGAAGAACACTGACGAGGTCGGAGCAAACTCTGGTGAGGTCTGAATCGAAGTAGAGAGGGAGATGGGGTGCACATAAGCCCTGTCATGACTTTTAAGAAGAACGGTTGAGTCGAGCTCCTCCAGTGGAAGTGCTCCGAAGAAGGGGAAATGGGTCGCCGGACAGAGGAATAGCCTATCATCTGCTCGGTTGGGGGAAGAGGGATAGGGAGCTGACTCCTATGATCGGAGGTGGGATGAGGTATTTATAGGTGGAGGCGAGGGTAGAGGGGGTTGTATTGGGACGAGAAAGAGTCTAGGTGCATTCTAACTACCAACGTCTCCTCCGACACCGGTGAGCTTAGATGCCTAGGTCAAATAGGATTCGAAGGTCATCCGATCCGTCGGATGAGGAGAGTGAGATGAGCATAACAATGGCAGCCATCGCGGTCGCTTTCTAACACCGGATGGGCAGTCATCAGAGGATGTGGAGATCGAACGTCGTGGACCATCCACAGCTAAAGAAGATGAAGAAGAAGATGTGTTCACAAGGGCATAATGTAATAAAAAGGACCTGATTGAAATAGATGGGACTCAATTGAAATAGAAGTTAAGGACTTAAACCTAAACAGTGACTTTTAAGGCTTATTTTAATTTATTTCTTTTTCAACTTTTTATATATTATCATAAATTATGTAAATAACATATT
This sequence comes from Thalassia testudinum, assembly GCA_037157565.1. Classification (NCBI taxonomy): domain Eukaryota; kingdom Viridiplantae; phylum Streptophyta; class Magnoliopsida; order Alismatales; family Hydrocharitaceae; genus Thalassia; species Thalassia testudinum. The sequence goes on from JAZHRO010000030.1 coordinate 46,729,678, forward strand.
TATACCTATTTCTTTTTCAAATTTTTATATATTATCAAAAATTATGTAAATAACATATTTATACCTTGAATTATGTTTTTCTCCCTTTTTAGCTATATTCATCTAAATGATAAGATTAATTAAGTTAATTACATACTTAGGTCTTAAAATTAATTAAGTTAATTAAAATACTTAATATATAGCTAAATGATTATGAATTGAGTCCTAAGTATTAATTAAATTATTATTTGTAGTAATTGATCTTTAATTTTGTATTTTTAGCTTCTTTTGCAGGTCCTTACAATTTAACCCTTATTGTATATTAACCTTGAATTTAGTGTATTCTTAGGTAATTAGCTAAGTAAATGAGTTAATTAATGATGATTAGGAGTCATGATGAGTCTCTCATCAGCCGGTATAGCCTTGACCACCCCAGACGGCTTTACTCATAAGTACGCCATCAAACTTATCTTACTTGCATCCAACAATGTGGCAAAGTACGAGACCATGTTAGCCAGCATCCAGGTAGCCAAGTCAAGACGCATCTCCTTGCTGGAAATTTACACAGATTCCTAGTTGGTCGCCAATAAAGCCAATGGCCAGTACTAAGCCCAGGATCCAAATATGGTTTTGTATGCAGACAAGATCAAGGAGGAGTTGTCGAACTTCAAGTCCGTCTCAGTTAATCGGGTGCCCCGATCCAATAACCCCTTGGTGGATGCTTTGGCCCACCTAGCTTTGGCAATCCCTCTCAAGCAAGAAGATATATGTCTCCAAACCTTGAAGGAACCAACAATACTCACTCCCAGAACACTCATAATAGAACAATCTACATCGTGGATGACACCTATCATCACCTATTTGAACACTGGCGAGTTGCCCCCAAGAGAACCACCGCCCAAGGCATTCCGCCTGAAGGCCTCTAGGTACACCATAATAGAAGGGTAACTGTACAAGCGGGGGTATTCCACCCCCTTGTTGCGCTGCCTTACAAACGAGGCATCGCAAGCCCTCCAAGAAGCCCATAGAGGCATATGCGGTAACCATGAAGGATACAAGGCACTCTTGACCTGCATGTTTCAAGCAGGGGACTTCTAGCCCAGATGAAACAACGCTGCAAAGAGTTCGTGCGCAAGTGCTATAATTGCCAGTGGTTTGCCACCCTACACCACTTGCTGGCTGGAAAGTTGGTGCCTACCATGTCACCCATCTCCTTTGCAAAATGGGGCATGGATTTCATTGGCCCTTTTTCGGTAGCACCGGCTCAGAAGCGCTTTATACTGGTGGCGATGGATTGGTTCTTCAAGTGGGTAGAAGCTAAGGCGATGCCTAGCTCAACAACTGACATGGTCGTGTCTCTCGTTTGGAAGAACATTATAGCCCGGTACGGAATACCTTAGTACATTGTCACAGACAATGGTACCTAGTTTGCTTGCAAAAGATTTGAGGAATTTTGCATAAGCTAGGACATCCGCCTATGCTTCACATCCGTATGACACCCTCAAGCAAATGGGCAGGTGGAGATAACCATCCATACTATCATATCAGTACTAAAGCGTCAGCTAGACTTCGCCTAGGGAAGGTGGGCCGAGGAGCTGCTGGACGTACTGTGGGGTTACAAGACTTGCTAAAGGACTTTCACAGACCACACACCCTTTAACCTGGTGTACGACATGGAAGCTCAATTGCCTATAGAGATAGTCCTTCCCATGTACTAGATGCAACTATACGACCCTGCAACTAATGATGATCAAGTCCGCCTGGCCTTGGACCTCGTGGATGAACTAAGGGAGAAAGCATCAGAGGCAATGCTAACGTATAAAGAGGCGACCATGGCCGTGTTGAACGTTCGAATTGCTACACTAACGTGTTTGGTTTTGGAAAACCTGTCGTTGTAGCTTGAAAGCGAAGAATTCGTGTTCAACAAATAAAATTTATACCGAAATTTGAATTCCGGGTCGAACACAGGGAGGCTACGTTGATCTAGATTCGCAATTATATTTTTTTAGAATTTTTTGAAAAGTGAGATGATATAATTACAATGAAGCTATCAGACTAAAAAGGGAGAGAGAGAGAGAAAGAGAGAGAAAGAGAGAGAGAGAAAGAGAACATGCATTCAATATCTCAAAATGTTTATACAATCAAACCAAATAAAAGTTACACTAGAAAGCGGGAAATTAGCTACACTAGAAAGCAGGAAAATTCTACACTAGAAAAGCTGTAAAGAAGAATGGGAGAGAGAAGTTATCCTCCTCGACGATTGCTTGGAGGATGAGCCGGATGGGACGATGCCTGGACGATGGAGGACGGAGCAAGATGAAGGAGGGCGAAGCAGATGAACGGGAACGGAACAGTACGCGATCGTCGTCGCGGGATCCACTTCCAAAGGGGGACGAAAATTTGGACTTTATCTCGCGAGGAGCATCCTGGGTGTGGGACAAGCTTCTCTTGAGCTTTGGAGAGGTAGAGAAGAGAATGAAGGGATGAGAGTTTCGTATGGAGGAGGTCTCCTTTTATAGTTGCAAGGAGTGGGAGCAAATTGGTCATTACATCTTTAAAACAATAAATGAGGTGTCTTTAGTGACGGATAAAACCGTTGCTAAAGCCCCAACGTGGGTGTAGTGGGTGCTCCCCATGCGCGCCTCCTCAGCTGCTCGCGTACAATGTCGGCCCACATTCATCAAATCTTAGCTGTCCGATCGCGAGATCGGACGGCTTAGGATGCTCCTTTGCTCGTTGCTGTGCGCCCGCCTCAACGTGTACGATGGCGCGTCCTCTCCGCGCATGCAATAGCGCGTGAACGCTATCGGAGGATCTGAGCTGCCCGATGACGATCCAACACACGCCCGCAGTCGCTCGCCCGTGCCCTTCTCCCCTTCTTTGTGGCTCAAACCCACGGCTGCAGCTCGCGATAGCGCCTTCGACCGCTGTGCTATGAGGCGCGGATGGTCGAGCGGACGCTTTTAGGGGCGGTTGTACACAGCCGTTGGATCGAGATCCAATGGCGGAGAGAGAGCGGATGCGGGGACTTCAGAGAATGTATGCGGCTGTTTGGGCTGCCGAGATGGCGCCACGTGGCACCATCTCGGCAGTCCAACTTCTGGATGTTGTAGATGGTGCCATGGGTGTCGGATTGACTCGATTTTTGCGTCGTTAGGCTGCGATCGTCGATCCAAATTCATCCGTGCGGTCGGATTTGTCATTTGAAGTGCGGATTTACACCATCCTGGCCCTTGATCTTCTAGGATTCCCCGGTCACTATCTGATGCTATGGATGCCTGATTAGGGCGATCTTGGAGTCGTTGAACTCCAATCGTCGCCCTGATCACATCCATACGGTTGGATCTTTGATCCGAGGCCCTGATAAAATGTTTTCCCTATCCAAGCACATAAAAGGAGACAATTAACCTCCATTTTATTCAAACTACTCTAAATGCAAGATGATGCATGTTATGCAATATTTATAGCATGCAATGCAATCCTATGCTTAAGAACATGCATAAATAGACATCTTAAGTAGTGTAAATGTGTTTACATCATACTCCCATACCTATCTTTTGCTAATCCCTAGCAAAAAACTATATACTATTTATAAAATAATTAGGTTGGATTATTTGGGCCTGAGTTATTTTTAATCATTAAGAAAATGTTTACTTAGGAACTGAACTTTCAAAGACACAACAGCGCCCGAGTATCAGCCAAAATGCAGACCGCCTCAAGCCCTCGCCTTATTCAAAGAAAAATTTCTTTTTCTCTTTTTACTCTTTTCTAATTTTTTTGGATTTTCAAATTTTAGGGTTTAAGAGTGGCTTTCTACGGCCATTCAACTCACCCAAGATTTGACGAGAACCCTAAGTTTTAAGCATCTTATTGTGATTGTGATAGACTTGTTGACCGGCAATTAAAACGGACTTCGGATTTCTATGCCTCTAGGTGACCTAAAAAGAATTCTGCCTAAAGGTGTATCTTTACAACCGGTAGTTTTCTCTCTACTTTTATTTTTTTACGGGGTCAACACAAGGGTGAATCCAGTGTATATCTCCCCGATTTATTCTACTTCTCCGCTTCTTCCTAAGTGTTTTGGGAATTTTTTAGTGCATTCACTGAGCTGGGTTCTGGACAACCTGTCGATGAGCTGTTACCACCAACAACTTGCTAGTCATACTTGTGCGACGAAGTGTGGCTTATTTCTTTTTTTTTCTTTTCTTTTCTCCTTTTCTTTTTGATTTTTTCTTCTTCTTTTTTTTTAAGTAGGTGGCTTCCCTGGTCTAAGATTTACCTAAGGGTAGGAAAAAGAAAAAGGTCCAGTGACTGGGCTCTGGACAACCTACCTATGGGCTGTTACCCACGATAATTTGCCAGCCATATCACCCTAGAAGGTTCATTAGCTACCCAATTTCCATTAGAATCGCCGAACAACGAGGCAGTGCAAAGAAAGTGTGTAGATGCTTAAAACTCAGAAATTCTCTCAAATCAGAGGGTGGGTTGATAAGTCGTGTACTTATCACCTAAACTTATTTATTCCAATTGCGATAGAATTAAGATGGCGAGGACTCAAAGATAAATCTACATTTTAGTGGATACACGGGCTAATTAATGGTCTTTGTGTTCAGATCCTAATGTAAAGTTTCTTAGGATTGAAAAGTCCTAATGTCCAACTAATCCATCCTAATTTTGATTTTTTTTTTAAATAAGAAGAGAAAACAATTTATATGGATTTCACAAAGCTGACCAAATAATTCAAAAATGGATCCACCCCCTCATGCCTAGCTGATGCAATGTCCTCATTGAAAAAGAGACCTGAAAGAAAGGGTAGCATATGAAAGATGTCACCTGAATATGAAGCTCGTATCAGCCTTGTGTCATATGTACAACTGCTGAGTTTAATGCCTTCAGCTAGGCGAAGTCTAGCCAAAGAAGTCACAGAATGGCTAGAGCAACAGAGTCTGAGACGGGTTCTGGAAGAATACGGTCAACAATAGGCTTCAGACGTTGACCGTTGACTTTAAAGGTGTTACCCGTCTTTGGGTCAGAAATCTGAACAGCACCATTTTGAAAAATCTGATCAATTATAAATGGGTCATTCCATTTAGATCTAAGTTTGCCAGGAAAGAGATTAAGTTTAGAATCAAATAACCAGACCTTCTAGTTTGGCTAAAGCTCTTGCGGGAAATAAATTAATCATGTAGAGCTTTGGTCCGAGCCTTATAGATCTTGGCATTCTCATAAGCATCATTTCTATGCTCCTCCAACTCAGATAGTTGGAGTTTTCTGGTCTTCCCAGCTAGATTCAGATCTAAATTGCATTGTTTGATTGCCCAGAATGCCCTGTGTTCAATCTCTACGGGTAGATGGCACGCCTTTCCATACACCAAACGGAATGGAGACATGTCGATGGGCGTTTTATACGCTGTGCGATAGGCCCAAAGAGTGTCAAGCTTTTGAGTCCAATCCTTACGATTAGGCCTAACCGTTTTTTGCAGAATGTTCTTGATCTCTTGATTGGAGATCTCGGCTTGTCCATTCGTCTGGGGATGGTAAGGTGTGGAAATTCGGTGATTAACCCCGTATTTGGCCAATACATTTTGGAATTGGGCATTAGTAAAATGAGTGCCACCATCACTGATGATAGCCCTCGGAATCCCAAATCTACTGAAGATATTTTTCTTGACAAAATTGATGACCACCTTGTGGTCATTGGTTCGGGTGGGAATCGCCTCAATCCATTTGGACACATAATCAACAGCAACAAGAATGTACTGATATCCAAATGAAGGGATAAAGGGTTCCATGAAATTGATGCCCCAAACATTGAAAATTTTGACAGGAAGAATAAGGTTTAGGGGTATTATGTCTCTCTTAGTTATGCTCCCGAGTGCCTAACATCGAGAACATGACCTTGAGAAATCCTGGACATCCTTGAATAAAGACGACCAATAGAAGCCAGATTGCAAGATTTTTGCAGCCGTCTTTTTCCCGGAGAAATGTCCACCACACCCAGATGCGTGGCAGAACTCGAGTATACTGTTGAATTCATTCTCCGGTATGCATTGGCGAATAATCTGATAAGAGCCGATGCGAAACAGTTCAGGGTCCTCCCAGAAGTAGTATTTGGCCTCAGATTTGAGTCTATCCCGTTGTTGCTTGGTCCAATCCTGGGAGATTTGATTAACGGCCAAATAGTTAACAATATCAGCAAACCATGGGGTGTGGACACCTAAAACTGTAAGAATGGTTTCGTCCGGAAAAGTGTCAGTAATCGGAATGTCCGGACGAGAAGAATCACCTAGGAGTCTCGACAAATGATTCGCCACCACATTTTGTACCCCGATTTTATCCTTGATTTCAAGATCAAATTCTTGAAGAAGAAGAATCCAATGAATAAGCTGGGGTTTAGTATCCTTTTTACCCAAGAGATGTCTCAAGGTCGAGTGGTCAGTATAAACAATAACATGAGACCCTAAGAGATATGCCCTGAATTTTTTCAAAGCAAATACTACAGCTAGTAATTCTTTTTCAGTAACAATGTAATTCCTCTGGGCTTCATATAGAGTTTTACTAGTGTAGTAGATGACAGAGGGCTTTCGATTAATTTTCTGATCCAGGACAGCCCCGACCGCATAATCAGAAGCGTCGGTCATGATCTCAAAAGGGGTTGTCCAAATTGGTGGTTGCAATATTGGAGCACAGGTGATTGCCATTTTCAGGAAATCAAATGCCTTTTGGCATGATTCGTCAAAAACAAACGGCGTTTCTTTGGCAAGAAGATTGCTCAAAGGACGAGCAACCTTCGAGAAATCCTTGATGAAACTTCGATAAAATCCCACATGGCCAAGAAATGATTTGATTTGTTTAACAAATGTGGGAGGAGAAAGTTTAGCGATAGCATCAACCTTAGTTTTGTCTACTTCAATTCCCCGTTCAGAGATTACATGACCCAAAACGATGCCCTCTTGGGTCATGAAATGACTCTTTTCCCAGCTAAGGACCAGTCGTGTCTTGATACATCGCTTAAGAATCATTTCCAAATTAGCCAAACAAGAGTCAAATGATTCTCCGAAAACAGAGAAATCATCCATGAAGACTTTCATAAACTCTCCCACCATGTCAGAAAATATAGCTAGCATACACCTTTGAAAAGTCGCAGGTGCATTGCATAACCCGAAAGGCATCCTACGAAAAGCAAAGGTTCCGTAGGGACAGGTGAAAGTAGTTTTTTCCTGATCCTCGGGATGGATAGGAACTTGGTTGTATCTTGAGTAGCCATCAAGAAAATAGAAGTACTTCTGCCCGACTAATTTTTCCAAGATTTTATCAATGAAGGGCAGGGGAAAATGATCCTTTTTAGTGGCTGTGTTCAGCTTCTTGTAATCAATACAAACCCTCCAAGAGGAAGCTGAACGAGTTGTGACAGATTCTCCTCTCTCATTAGTCACAATAGTAATCCCAGCTTTCTTTGGAATAATCTAAACGGGACCTACCCAGGGACTGTCAGAGATTGGATAAATAATTCCTGCATCGAGCCACTTGATGATTTCCTTTTTGACCGCTTCTCGCATATTTGGATTCAATCTCCTCTGCATCTGGCGAAAAGGGCGGGATCCATCTTCCAAAAATATTCTACGATTACAGTAAGATGGCTCGATCCCCCTGAGGTCATGAATGGTCCAACCAATTGCCTCCTTATGTTCCTTTAGGACCTTGATCAATTTAATCTCTTGCTCCTTCATCAATTTAGCACTGATAATCACAGGGAGCGTATTTTGTGGTCCTAAAAATTGATACTTCAAATTCTCGGGCAATGGTTTCAATTCAAGCTGGGGTGGGGTGATGATTGATGGTAGGGTAGATGCTGAAGATTCAACAAGAGGAAGAGGTTGTGAGTGAACAAAATCAGTAACCTCTTCCGAAGATGTCAGGTCAGCTAAAGAGGGTTGCAGGTCAAATTCATCAACCAAAGAGGAACTTTCAATTGAAGGAATTGTCAAACAAGTTTCAATATTATCATTATCCTCATCAAGTTCCTCGATAAATCCACAATCCTCAAATTTGTTGATCGCCTTAAAAATATCCAATTTCATTCGTTGGTCCCCAAAGGCGATTTCCATGCTACCGCTTTCACAATTAATGTTGGCCTTTGCGGTAGCCAGGAACGGATGCCCCATAATGATGGGCATGTTCCTTAGATTATTAGGTACGTCCATGTCAAGGACAAGAAAATCTACAGGAAAATAGAAATCCTTGGCCTTAACTATAACATCTTCAATAACGCCTCGCGAGTTTGTGACCGAATGATCCGCTAACTGTAGCGTTACTGAAGTTGGTCGAAGTTCACCTAACCCAAACTTCTCGTAGAGAGAAGTCGGAATTAGGTTGATGGATGCACCGAGATCCAAAAGTGCTCTATCAAATGTGTAATCTCTGATAACACAAGAAATCAATGGAGCACTAGGATCTCTCTTTTTCTGAGGGAGGTAGTGCAGGATAACTGAACTTGCCTGCTCGGAGAGTACCACCTTCCTCGGAACAGATTCCCTCGACTTACGCTTTTGTGTACATAATTCCTTTAAAAATCTTGCATAAGCCGGTATGTGCTTGATAGCATCAACGAGCGGGATATTGATCTCAACATTCTTAAATAGATTCAGAAGCTCCTCATTGCTATCAACAGACTTCTTCTTCTTTGATTTGGTTAAGGCTTCAGGAAAAGGAACATGAGTCAGATCTTTGGAATCAGGTTCGTGAGCCTTGATTTCTCCTCTAGAATTCTCCTCTCTCTCCTCGGGTTCTTCAGGATTCAAAAGATCAGAATAGTGTGGTTGTGGATCCTGAGTCTTCTTACCACTCCTCAAAGTGACAGAATTTGCAGATGCGTAAGAATTTGGGTCTTGGGGAGGGTTAGGAAAGATTGGAGGGGCTTGATTGACCATGAATTGTTGATTTGCAGAAGAAGAAGAAGATGAGGAATCCTGCTCAACCACCTGAGCATGTGCGTGTGGGTCCCTCTGATTTCCGTACCCTTGGGCTTGATTGCCCGAATTCATAATGTTTCACGGTTGGGTACGGGTTGGGATGGTAGAGATCCGGGTTGACGAGAGTTAGCAATGAGCCCGGATTGCAAGTTGTCCAGCGAGTTTTTCATTTGCTGCATGAGCTAGAGCATAGATCCTTGCATCTTTACCATTTGACGGTTCAAATCAGCCTGCCCTGTGGGTTGATGAGCATTCCAAGCTGGCTGATTGACCTGATTTGGAGGCAACTGAGTATATACTTGATCCTGACCCATTGGTCGTTGCAGAGCATAATTGCTGGGTCAGAATTGGGTCAAGAGAAGTTAGGGTGGTTTCTCCAACCTGGATTATAGGCATTCGAGTAGGGGTTGGATCTAACATTCTCTTGTACAGCGCAGACATCCTCATAAGGTGAGGATGGAGAGAAAGAAAGGGAAGGATCAGAAAAACTGGGATCAAAGGCCCCAGTTGGGAACCCATGGGGTTCCGAAAAATGCTGACTCACAGGTTGAGCCGCATCGAGTTGATTCACGAACTCCCGTCTAGAAGGAGCTCGTGAGGAATGGAATCCCGAATTTTGAGATTGAGTGGATCGAGAGTTGTTCATAGAATTGCCAGCCATTCACTCTTCCATTTTTTTAGCAACCAAGTCCACCTTATCAAGTTTATTATAAATCAATTCCATATCAAATGAATGAGAGTCATGGACTTCATTGACATTTGATCTGGGTTGCTGGGGCCGGTTAAAAGTATCCATGAAGGCATGATTAATTGAATTCTCACACATTTCCTCAAATAAATCATGTGCTCTATCTGCATCTTTATTGAGGAAATTGCCTCCGCAAGAAGCATCCACATGATTTCTGAGTTGCTCAGTCAACCCATGATGGAAGATCTGCATGAGTTGCCATTTCGGCACCTCGTGGTGTGGACACCTCCGCAATAAGTCCTGGAATCGCTCCCAGGCCACATGAAACTGCTCCCCCGGCCGCTGGGTAAAGGTAGTGATTGCCCGTCTCAAAGCATTGGTACGACCGACTGGGAAGAATTTCTTCAGAAAGGCTGATTTCAACTCATTCCAAGTTGTAATTGGTCTTCCTATTGTCCTATACCAATGCGCAGCCTTATCCCTAAGAGAGTGGGGGAAGAGCCTCATGATCATTTGCTCCTCGTTTACGTTTCGAGCCTTGGTGGTCTAGACCAAAGTAGTCAAGTCCTCCAAGTGCTGAAATGGATCTTCGGAGCCAAGCCCATGATAATGTTTAATCATGATTAACACCTGGGGCTTGATTTCTACGTCACCAGCTGGAATCTGGACGCCAGGACGTTCCCCGTAATTTGAAGGATCATAAAATCCTTCAAGGGCTGAGCGCCCTGCATTCTCTGGAACCATTCTTGCATTCTCTGCATTTGTTCCAGCTGCCTTTGAAATTCTTCCTGTGGATTTCCAAGCAGAGAAGGCTGTTGTTCTGCCATGGGATCAAATTGACCAAAATCCAACTTGTGCCTCCTAGAATGTTCTAATGGTCCTTCCAATCGGGGATTCAATGACCGTCTTCCTAGCATAAACTAGGAGAAGGTCGGAAGGACTGGGGATAGGGACCCTGCAGCACAACAAAACAAGGCTGTCCTTAAGTGGGGTAGCCTAAGAATCTACTGACTCCCAAAACCTGCCTTAAGACTGTAAATGATTTACTCTACTTGCGTCTGTTTAATCCAACCAGTTAGAAGGAGGGACTGGGGAGAAGGTTCTTCCTTTGGCTTTTGCCTCCAGTTCCTAGTGTACCCCCCAGCCGCGGTCGTTTGACACTACTCCCCTAGCTAGACATTAGATTAATCAGTACAAGTAGGTTAATCAAAAACAATCTCAGACTAGGCCCTGAAGAGCGAATCAAACCTTAAAGCCAACGTCTACTCAATTTTATTAAGGCCTGGGATTATGGTGCTTATGGAATGTGATGGACCCTTAAAATGGGTTGTGCCCTTAATGATTGATTGAGATTTGTGTAAGTGCGTACACAACCAGGGTTTTCAAGTAAGATTATTATGATGCGTGAATTTTAATGTTCAAATATTGCTTAAGTAGCTTTTAGGGTTTCAAATTAGGTGAATTCCAATCAAGTTTCTAGGAAAACCAAATTGTAAAACACGGGTGAAAATTATTTTCCTTTAAAATCAGAAAGAAAGTGGAGTGCCTGGAATATACCTAGATTGAAAACTCTGAGGAGGAGCTACTTGATGAGTTGGTTTTAAATAGAGTGGTGTGCGCAAACAACTCAAACAATTGGCCACAATTGCACCACTAAGTTAGGCACTCAAAGATGGTTAATCTAGAATGATTTCCACTCTGTTATGTGTTGCTTTGTGTGTATCGGTTCCACAGATCAGAACCCAGTTGAGTAGAAACAAATCAAGTTGATTAAGTGCCTTGAATGTGGGTGTGTGTTGTGTGTTTGTTGAAAATTACCCCACAAGATTATCTTTTTGTTATTTTTTTATGAATGAGGGTAGAATGAATGTGAGTGGAAATCCAAACAACCAAACTATTCCTAGGATTTATGCAAACACCTAGGTTAATTGGAATTTGTATTTAATGTGGCGAATGAAATCTATGGAGGGGGAAAGAATGGGGAGCATTTACAGTTGTCTTCAATTGCACTTTACTCCAGTCTACTGCTTGTTGATTCCTTGATGGAGGTCTCTGCAAAACAATAAACACAAGAGAAAGCAAGTTATAAAATAATGAAGTGCAAGAAATGCGAAAAGAAGATCGGAAATCGTTGCCTCCCCGGCAACGGCGCCAAAATGTTGAACGTTCAAATTGCTACGCTAATGTGTTTGGTTTTGGAAAACCTGTCATTGTAGCTTGAAAGCGAAGAATTCGTGTTCAATAAATAAAATTTATACCAAAATTTGAATTCCGGGTCGAACATAGGGAGGCTACATTGATCTAGATTCACAATTATATTTTTTTAGAATTTTTTGAAAAGCGAGACGATATAATTACAATGAAGCTATCAAACTAAAAAGGGAGAGAGAAAGAGAGAAAGAGAACATGCATTCAATATCTCAAAATATTTATACAATCAAACCAAATAAAAGTTACACTAGAAAGCGGGAAATCAGCTACACTAGAAAGCAGGAAAATTCTACACTAGAAAAGCTGTAAAGAAGAATGGGAGAGAGAAGTTATCCTCCTCGACGATTGCTTGGAGGACGAGCCGGAGGGGACGACGCCTGGACGAAGGAGGATGGAGCAGGACGAAGGAGGACGAAGCAGAAGAACGAGAACGGAACAGCATGCCGTCGTCGTCGCGGGATCCACTTCCGAAGGGGGACGAAAATTTGGACTTTATCTCGCGAGGAGCATCCCGAGAGTGGAAAAAGCTTCTCTTGAGCTTTGGAGAGGTAGAGAAGAGAAGGAAGGGATGAGAGTTTCGTATGGAGGGGGTCTCCTTTTATAGTTGCAAGGAGTGGGGGCAAATTGGTCATTACATCTTTAAAACAATAAATGAGGGGTCTTTAGTGACAGATAAAACCGTCGCTAAAGCCTCAATGTGGGTGTAGTGGGCGCTCCCCACGCGTGCCTCCTCAGCTGCTCGCGTACAACGTCCGCCCACGTTCATCAAATCTCAGCCGTCTGATCGCAAGATCGGACGAATTAGGATGCTCCTTCTCCCGCTGTTGTGCGTCCGCCTCAACGCGTACGATGGCGCATCCTCGCCGCACGTGCAATAGCGCGTGAACGCTATCGGAGGATTTGAGCTGCCCGATGACGATTCAACGCACGCTCGCACTCGCTCGCCTGCGCCCTTCTCCCCTTCGCTGCGGCTCGAACATGCAGCTGTAGCTCGCGATGGCACCTTCAACTGCTGTGCTACGAGGCGCGGATGGTCGAGCGGACATTTTTAGGCGCGGCTGTCCATAGCCGTTGGATCGAGATCCAATGGCAGAGAGAGAGCGGATGCGGGGGCTTCAGAGAATGTATGCGGCCATTTGGGCGGCCGAGATGGTGCCACGTGGCGCCATCTCGGCCGTCCAACTTCTGGATGTTGTAGATGGTGCCATGGGTGTCGGATTGACTCGATTTTTGCGTCGTTAGGCTGCGATCGTCGATCCAAATTCATCTGTACGGTCAAATTTGTCATTTGAAGTGCGGATTTACACCATCCTGACCCTTGATCTTCTAGGGTTCCCCGGTCACTATCTGATGCTACGGATGCCTGATCAGGGTGATCTTGGAGTCGTTGAACTCCAATCGTTGCCCTGATCACATCCATACGGTTGGATCTTTGATCCGAGGCCTTGATAAAATGTTTGCCCTATCCAAGCACATAAAAGGAGACAATTAACCTCCATTTTATTCAAACTACTCTAAATGCAAGATGATGCATGTTATGCAATATTTATAGCATGCAATGCAATCCTATGCTTAAGAGCATGCATAAATAGACATCTTAAGTGCTATAAATGTGTTTACATCATGCCGCTTACAACAGGCGAGTCAGCAAGCGGAAATTCTCTAAAGGAGTTCTCGTCCTACAAAAGAGTGAAGTCTCCATGCCAAGCAACTCGAGTGGAAAATTGGACGCCCCATGGGAGGGGCCTTACAAAATTCATAAAGAAAGTCCAGGTGAGTTCTAAGAGTTGCAGACCCTGGGCAGCAGGCCGATCCCTCGAACATGGCATGCGAGCAATTTACGATTGTATCATGTATAAAAAAAAAGAAAGAGAGAAGTGAAAATAAAAATAGAAACTTTCTTTTAGTTCTTTATAATTGTTGTCTGTTACATACCCCAAAGGCCATTCCCATCAAATGGCCCATAAAAAAAAGGAAAAAGATAAAAAAGGGGGGAAAAACAACACAACGAATGGGTAGATGACTTCACTCGAAGTCCTCGGGGAGATCAACTTGAGGAGTCGAAGGGGGCATAGAGGCTACATAGGATGGGCTGACTTGGCTTGCAGGCTGCTCCATGGCTCTTGACGAACCCAACATGTCCACCTCCTCCTCAGGAGCCAGGCTTCCTGGCTTGTCCTCGGGAGGCAATATGGGAGCCTTCTCCACAATATGACCTTCAACTTTTTGATGGTCAAACTCGGACAAGAACTGGTCCATAGGCCAGCTACACAACTCCTCCATGGTGGTTTGTTTGCCCTCCAGCAGAGATTGCATAGCTGCCAGGGTGTACTTACTGGCCTCCTTTGAGACGAGGTCCCGATTCTCTTCCATAGATAGATTGGAGGCGAAGAACTCCATCATCGTCTTGAGATCAAGCTTCGACTGGGTAGTACTCTTTAGTTCCAGCAACCTTTGGCCTTTGTCCTCTGCAATATGCTCGGCCATGGTGATGTCACCTCTCAGTCTTTCCATAGCTGCCTCCGCCTTCTCATAACTTGCCTTCGGATTAGCAAGGTTGTCAATGGTTGTGCCTAGACGGAGGCACTCGTCGTTGAGAGCTGCCTCGTATCCCTCCATGGCCGAGGAATGGGTGACTCTAAGCACTTACACTTGCTTCTTCAGCCAGAGTACGCTATTACAGGAAGTCTGCAGGCACTCGGACAAGTCTCGTAACTTCACAAGATCTCTCTTGTGAATGTTGATGAGACTCTCCTTAAGCTTCCCACCTAAGTAAGCAGCTCTCTTGAGGCCCAAGCAGGCCTCCTTTAGTTTTTGCTACAGTCGAGATACTTGGCCGACTCCATGTTGCTGCAAGCAGAGCTTCCTGGTAGCCTCAGTATCTTTCTCTGCCTTCTCGCAAGCGACAGTAGCCTCTCCAAGCAGATGGGCAAAGTTCCTCTACTCCGTCCTGGCAGTCATCGCCCATTTTGCAGCCATATTGGCCACCTCAGTAGGGACGTGGGGTTCGACGTTGTCAGACGGCACATCGCCAACCGGGACACAAAAGGTCCCAAGAACCTCAACCTGTCAAAAAGCAGCAATGGGAATGTGTGACTCAATATCTTATAGAGGTGGGAATCAAATATAACGAGGGAAAAAACTTACTATGTGTAAACAATAGAGGAACATGTGGTTGAAGTTCATCCCTCCCTGATGGGAGGTAGCCCAAAATAAGGCATCCTGTAGATGCTGGAGCACCTGCCTCTCCACATTCAGGGCACTACTGGAAGAAACTGCCTGAGCCGAAGTCCCCTAGCTGGGTATGGGACCTTCATGGGCCCCCTCCAGTACGGATCCCCTCACAGACCCAATAGTCAGTCCTATCGTCTCGAGACCCCCTCGACCAGAGGGGTCCACCAGTACTCGCACCCCGGTCGAGCTCTGCTTGTCGTATGGCTGTGCAAAAATGCTGCCACCTAAAAAACCTCTGGTGGTCACCGCCTCCTGTGCCAGCTTCATGAAGGCACTTAATGAACCACTTGGAGAAATGGGAAGACCGACGCTCCCCTTCTTAGCCACCTCGATAGGGGCCCCAAGCGAGGAGTCTCCCAAAACAATCGGCTCAGGTGAGGTAGACAGACAAGACGAATCCATTGGGGCATCTGTCGTCTCAACCCTTCCCAGGCTCCAAGGAGTAGGCGTCGTCGACTCTCCCATCGAAGGAGTCATAGTGAACTTCTTTCTTAGACGCTTAAGGGGGACTTCTTCCTCCTCTTTACCGCCAGCCACTGATAGGTCTACTTTTGTGGACTAATTTAGTGCTTAAGTACATTATTATTTGGATGAGAATTTAATTTAAGGCATACATGTTATTGACAAAATCATGTGAACATTAGATTCATCATTTCATGTATTAATTACTTTTATTTCTCAATTAATCAATGACATTCCCTTCTTATCTGCTCTCAAATCTCTCTCTTGCTTCACATAAGATATCGGTCATATTTTCCTTTTTTCTCTCTCCCTCACGAATCTCTCTCCTCAAATCTCTCTTCTCTTTTTGGTAATAGGAAGTAATGAATAACTTTATCTCTTTCTCTCTCTCTCTTATTCTTATCTTTTTCTATATATGTGCAGGAAAGAAGACACAGAATGATACCCTCTCTCAAGAGAGGTCCCCTCTCTCCACATCTCCTCCCTACGGGCCATCAGCAGGGAAGCAACCTCTCCACCACCACGCATGCACCACCGCAAGCCTCCATTGTCGGCCATGTCCACGACTGCGAACTTCCACCATCGCGCTTCCACCATTGATGTTTAGCACTGCATCTCATCCCTGACCACGATGAAGAACCACCACCATGCTTTGCCTCATTCTCAATGAACGTGGTGATAACGCGCTCCTCGACATTGCATCCACAACTATGTCTCTGACGAATCACCACTGTGATCTGCCTCTTCCTCGACTGCACCCTCTCACCCTTTCAGTTAAGACATCCGATAACCTTTCTAGACGTCCAAAGACCCGCGACCCAAAGAGCACTTCTTCTTCGTTCTGCCTTTTCTGCTCCTCCATCCAGAAGACACCAACGTCGACCTCCTCCTCCACAGCTCACACCCACATCCGCGTGCACCCACAGCCAACAACGTGCCCTCACGTGTCCACCTCCTTGCGTCCACTATGTGCCACCAATGCATCCGGCCTCAACCAATGCCCTCGCGCACCACCTTTGTGCGTGGCCTGCCTCCTCACTACGCAAGCAGCCACTATGCGGTCACGCCCTCGCGCGACCATGCCACTGCATGGGCGGTCACCTCGCATGCAGCCATAGTGCATCCTCCTTGCGTGCGTGTGCACGCTCGCGTCCACAGCCGTAGCAATTGGCCTCCCCCTCCTCTCCTTCTTCGAACACATGTTATCTTCTCCAACTGAAGGAACCCATCTCCACCAACCACCCCCTTCCACATAGTAGCCAACGTCCATCACCATTCTCCGGGCCATCAACTTTCCCGCACTTGCCACGGCACCACGAGCACAACCACACCCTCAAAACCGCCAATGGTCGTCCACGTGTGTGTTTGTCAAGCTCACCGCTGGCAAGTGTCTTCCCTCTGACTGGCGAGCTTCGGCCGTCTCCGTCGATGCCACAACCACCATTATGAAGCCCTCCACGTGTTCGATCTCCTATGAGCTTCCCACGGCCCGCCATTGCCTCCTCTTCACGCGAGCTAAAGAGGACAAAATCCTATATTTTTGGGTTCATTTCTATTTACCAAATATGCCATTGTGGAGCACTATTCAATTATTTTGCTGGATTAAATTATTGTGGTGAAATTGCGACATTGCACTTATTCTTTCTTGTATTTAATTGGCTCCTGTTATGCACATCATTTCACATTGAAATTGGCTTCAGATTTGCATGCAATTAAAAATTACATACTCTACAACTACACATGCATCATCTACATATTTTTGGGAGCTTGATTTTTTCTGAGAACACCATCATGAGCCATAACTAGCTCAGTTTGATCTGATTAAGTCAATAAAAGCTCCTACATATCCAACAGAAGGTCTTAAGGGCACAAAATATTGATTTGAGAAGAAGATAAGAATATAGGGTTATTTCTGCAAATTTATCTTTCTATCACAAAAATAGAATAATTTTGGGTTCTCTCAGGGGTTGAACAAAGGTTAAATGGTCTTAAGAGTCTAATAAGTGGGTTAGAACAGACAAAAGGATTTTCATGCGTTACAGGAATTAATGGACATTTAAAATCCTAAAAACAGACCCGCTTAATCTACTGAGGTTCTGGTCAGGATAAAATTGACCTAAACCCTCTAAAAATCATAAAAAAATATTCTCTAGGATTTGGTAACTTCAATTTGATTATTAGAACCCATCTTGGCCTAAAATAAATCCTCAGACAAACATTTGCCCTGATTTAGGTAATTATGCAAATTACCCAGTCAAACTAAGTCAAAACCAAAATCCAACTTCACCATTGGATTCCTTAGGTTCAAATTAGGTTTTTACCAAAATTTGGGCCCAATCTGAGAATGTTTTGACCTAGTTTGCACGTTGGTCCAAGTCTGATTTTCTTTATTTCACATGGCCCTTTTGCTTTTGAATTTCTTACAAAAAGGTCCCTATCTTTATCATCATTTTCTTCAAATAGGTCCCTACCACCATGAAATCCTAATCCTACAACTTCGACGAGCTTGCTTTGGCATGTTCTCCTTGATTCCTTGACGAATCCCTCTCAGATTTAAAAGTGAAGTTCGTTAAAGAATTCCCTTCCTTTTAAGTCAGATCCTAAGTCTTACAACCTTCTCAATCTCTCATGCGAACGCATGAGAGATTCAGGTATCCTTCAAGCTTCTATCTCTGTGAACATTCTAAGCTTGGGAAGCTTGCTTCCCAAGCTGAAAGCACCTCTAGAGGCCTATAAAGGAATCCCCAAATTAGACCAAGTTCCCCACGCTCGAATTCAACCAGAATAACCCCAAATTCTTCTCTCCTCAAGCTCAAAGCACCCTCCATAGGCCTACAAAAGAATCCCCAGATCATATCGAGTTCCCCACGCTCAAATTCGACCAGAATAACCCTAAATTCTTCTCTCCTCCTCCGGCCAAAGTACTCCTCGATGTCCGACGACCACCTCCGTCTTCATTCCTTGTCATTTCACAATATTGGCGACGGATTTGTCTCCCTCAACTTTCTCCGCATCGCGCAATACCGGCTGGCGCCTCTATCTCCTTCGTCCTCCCTGTCCAACCCCCACAGGAGTCACCTTCTTCCCCGGTGCTGACGACATCGCAACCGGCATTGCCTTTACTCCCCGTCATCTGCCAACCACCTAGATAAGTTCCCTAACTCCCCTATTTCATTCACACACCAACCACACTTCATTTCGACCACCATCTCACTCACATGCTCCCCTCCTTCACTCCTCGGCTACGATCGCACCCACAACCCTGGTCCCAGGTACGCTTAGATTCGAATCCGATTGCTCAAGGCTCTGGGAGAGTGGTTCCCAGAGAGAGAAAGAAAGAGAGAATGACGGGGCAGGGGGTTTTGCTCTGAAGACCAACGATTGACACTTAGCCATTTGAAGAAGAAATCCCCCTTGTGCTTGAAGAGAAGGAAGAAGAGAAGCCAGAGAAGAGAAAGAAGAAGAGCCAAGGCAAAGGAGAAGAAAAGGAGCTGAAGAAGGAGAAAGAAGAAGAGCAATACCTTTGAGCGAGTTAAGCCGTCTGATCGATGTTGAAGCTATGGGTTACTACGCTGTTGTGTTTGGTTTTGAAAACTTGTCGTTGCAGTTTGAATAGCGAAGAACTCGTGTTCAATAAATAAAATTTATACTAGAATAGGAATCCTGGGTCAAACTCAGGGTGGCGGATGTTTGATTAGAAATATGCGGTTGTTTTATTTGTCACGAAACAACTATCTATTTAACAAATAATAAATAGAAGAGAGAGAGAGAATATTACAAATAAAAGCAAAAGGGATGTAGAATAAACATGGATTTCATTATCAAAAAGTTCGTTACACTACTCATTACGACTAAAAAGCAGGAAGTGATTACAATAGAAAGCAGTAAATCTACTCTAGAAAGCAGTAAAAAGAATGGAGAGAGAGATATCCTCCTCAACGATCGCATGAAGGATGAGCCAGACAAGATGACGCTTGGAAGATGGGGAATGGAGCAGGAAGAAGGAGGACGAAGCGGGAAGAACGGGAACAAGGCAGCACGTTGTCATCATTGTGGGATCCGCTTCTGAAATGGGGGCGAAAATTTGACTTTATCTCTTGAGAAGCATCCTGGGTGTGGGACAAGCTTCTCTTGAGCTTTGGAGAGGGAGAGAAGAGAAGGAAGGGATAAGAATTTCGTATGGAGGGGGTCTCTTTTTATAGTTGCAAGGAGTGAGGGCAATTTAGCCTTTTTAAGTTTAAAATCATTAATTCAGGGTGTAGTGGGGCGGCGTGCGCCCCCACTCATCTCTTCAAGGCGCAATGCTCGTTCACGTTCTTCAAATCTCGGTCGTTCGATTGTGAGATCAAACGGTTAAGAGAGATCCTCGCCGCGCCTCCTCATCGTGTGCCTACGCATGCGATCTCGCGTTACGCATGGGCATGTGATGGTGCGTGATCTAGATTGAGTGCGCGTGGCCGTTGGATCAACATCAGGCGGTCAATCGCGCTCGCTCATCCGCGCCTCAGCTCCCGCTCCTCGCGACTCAACCCCACGTCCCTCCTTTGCGACAATGCGTTCAACCAACGCGCTATCAATGCGTTTGTGTCGCTCTCATGAAATGTGTGTGCGTGCCCCGCAGCCATTGGATGAGCATCCAAGATAGATAAGCGACGATCAGATGAAGAAGAGAAGGTGCGGCGGTTGCATGCGGCCGATTGGGCGGCTGAGATGGCGCCATGTGGCGCCATCTTGGCCATTCATCTTCTGGATGATGTAGATGGTGCCACGGTTGTCGGATTGAGTCGATTTCGCGCCGTTAGACTGCGATCGTCGATCCGAATCCATCCGTGCGGTTGGATTTGTTATTTGAAGTGCAGATTCACATCATCTTGGCCCTTGATCTTTTAGGGTTCCTCGGTCTCTATCTGATGTTACAAATGTCTGATTAAGGCGATCTTGAAGTCGTTGAACTCTAATCGTCGCCCTGATCAGATCTGTACGGTTGAATCTTTGATTCGAGGCCCCGATAAAAAGTTGCCCTGTCCCTGAGCATAAAAGGAGACAATTAACCTCCATTTTATTCAAACTAATCTAAATGCAAGATGATGCATGCTATGCAATATTTATAGTATGTAATGAAATTATATGCTTAAGAACATGCATAAATAGACATTTTATGTAATATAAACATGTTTACATCACACCCCCATGCCTATCTTTTGCTAGTCCCTAGCAAAAACTATATGCTATTTATAAAAGAATTAGGTTGGATTATTTGGGTATCAGTTATTTTCAATCATTAAGAAAATGTTTACTTAGGATCTGAACTTTCAAAGACACAACAGTGCCCGGGTATCTACCAAATTGCAGATCGCCTTAAGCCCTCGCCTTATTCAAATAAAAATTTATTTTTCTCTTTCTCTTCTTTTCTTTTTTTTTTTGAATTTTTGAGTTTAGGGTTAAAGAGTGGCTTTCTACAGCCATTCAACTCACCCAAGATTTGATGAGAATCCTAAGTTCTAAGCATCTTATTGTGAATGTGATAGACTCATTGATCGTTAATTAGAACGAACTTCGGGTTTCTACGCCTCTAGGTGACCTTAAAAGAGGGTTCTGCCTAATGGTGTATCTTTTCAACCGGTAGCTTTCTCCCTACTTTTATTTTTATGGGATCAACACAAGGGTGAATCTAGTGTATATCTCCCTGATTTATTCTACTTCTCTACTTCTTCCTAAGTGTTTTGGGAATTTTAAGTGCATTTCTTGAGCTGGGTTCTGGACAACCAGTCGATGAACTGTTACCACCAACAACTTACCAGCCATACTCGTGCGACGAAGTGTGGCTTATTTCTTTTGTTTTCTTTTTTTCTTTTCTCCTTTTCTTTTTCTTTTTCTTTTCTTTTTGACTTTCTTTTTCTCTTTTTTTAAGTAGGTGGCTTCCCTGGTCTAAGATTTACCTAAAAGCAGCAAGAAGAGAATGGTCCAGTGACTAGGCTCTAGACAACCTACCTGTGGGCTGTTACCCACGGTAACTTGCCAGCCATATCACCCTAGAAGGTTCATTGGCTACCCAATTTTCATTAAAATCATCGAACAACGAGTCAGTGCAAAGAAAGTGTGTAGATGCTTAAGACTCAGAATTCCCTTAAATCAAAGGGTGGGTTGATAAGTCGTGTACTTATCACCTAAACTTATTTACTCCAATTACAATAGAATTAAGGTTGGCGAGGACTCCAAAAATAGATCCACATTTTAGTGGATACACAGGCTGATTAAGTCCGAAGACCTGAAGGGTCTTCGTGTTCAGATCCTAATGTAATATTTCCTAAGATTGAAAATTTTCTTAAGCCTAAGTTCTCTTTCCTAATTCCATAATTTTTTTCATTTTTTTATATATATAAATAAAAGAAAATAAAATGAATCTACGGAGCTAACGAATAAATTCAGAGATGAATATCCACCCCCCATGCCTACCTAATGCAATGCCCTCATTGTATTAAAAAGACATAAAATAAAGTGGAATAGAGTAGAAAGCACCTAAATTGTGTGAATGTCGGGTTCGCTTTGAGATAAACTAAAAAAAATTGTATACGTGCTGAATTTAATGTCTTCAGTTAGGCAGACTATACAAAGAAAAGAAATAAAGAATTCACAGGTGCAGGTCAGAATTAGAATAAAAAGATGAAACCTCTTACCTGCCAGCAGATGTCCACAAATGTGGATCAGATTGTGGTGCAGACCCATACCCCATAATCGAGAATATCTAAGGTTCTGGATAAAAATTACCCAAAACCTAAAATTAATATGCAAGCGGGGTCGAGCCTACTATTTATGAGGATGTAACCTAAGACCAAAGAGTCGGGTTACAAAGAGTTCGATATCAAAAGAATAATCAATGAATGTATGCTTGGGTTAAACATCCTCAGAACAAATGTCGTAAGGGTCTCGGTTTGATGGTTTCAGATGAATTGGAACCCTTAGACTTAGTCTTCTATTTCCTCTGGAGTTTGCTTCCCAAATCAGAACTTCCCAGCTTCTGTTCTCCTCATTCAGAATGTCAAGTTTTGGGACCTCCTGCATATTAATCACCCCTTCTGAAATTTTCAAGTCTAAAAGATGTGGTTGAATCAGAATTGACTTGGGTCTAGTTATCTCAAAAATAGGATTGTCGGTAAGCTCAATGGGGTGTAACTGATAATCGGGGCATTGAATTGTTTCCTTTAGAAAATGTGATTTTGAATCAGTCTTGTGAGCCCCAATAAGATCAGTTTCCGCAATTATTGGGCTATCAAATGATCTATCAGACTCCTCAAGCCCAATCGTCTCACAGAAATCATGTTATGTAAACTCATGTAAGACTTTACAAATTGAATCTTCACCATCAGAATCAAAGAAATCAAAATCCGTATTAATGTATGTCCCAAAATCATCTATCATTTTCTGGTCCATGGAGACATACGTTTCCTCGTACTCCGGCTTAGGGATTTCAGGTGAAAAAATCAGATCATCCTTATTTGGTTGCTCTAATTCAATCTGGTCAACCTCGTAACACGTGTCCCCCCAACAGGTGCTTGAGCGGGTTCTGACATTGGCTCTCCTGAAGGGGGTTCATCCTGGGAATCATCCCATGATTGAACTAAAGCAACCACAAATCTCATTCTCAATTTCGCTAACTTCCCAAGTAAAAACTCACCCAGGTTCTTATCCTTAATATCCTGGAGCTAATCCAACAAATACTTGTTCAAATCATCAATCATCTCAATCAGGGGCTCCAATTTTTCAATGCAAGGTATTGGCTGTACTTCTAAAGATTGAATGGTATTCCTCAAGTTAGCCAAAACCTTATCTTGAACCTGGTTAACCTGAACCAAAAAACTTGGTTCAGGGTTGGGCGGGTTTGGGATCAGTGCAGAGGAGTTAACGAATTGAGATTCGTTATACCCTTCCTAATAATAGGTCATTTCAGATAGTTCAAAAGGTGGTGATGACTTAAAGGCAATGTAATCAGAGGATGGGTAAGGATCAGTGTATCCTCCTTGATTGTAGATCGTATTAGGTTGTCCATGAAAGGGTGACGATCTATAATCGATGTGGCTCTGAGAAGGATAGAAATCACAATCATAGTGTTCAGGGTTAGACCCTAAACACGGAGGCCAGGAACTGTATCCCCAATTCGAGGTATCCTGACTAACTGATGGTTGATTACAGTACGAGTCGGGATAATCATCATGTTGATGATAACTCATAACAGGAGGGAAAGAGTGAGAATGTGTATAAAATGTGGAAGGATTCATGATAGATAGGAGGAAGAAAGGTGCCGTGCAAAACAAGCAATCAAACCTGTCCTTAAGTGGGCTAACCTAAAGACCTACAGACTCCCAGAACCTGTCTTGAGATAAAGAAATGATTTGATCTACTTCTATCTATCCAATCCAACCAGTTAGAAGCAGGAACTAGGGAGAAGGTTCTTCCTTTAGCTTGCGCCTTCGGTTCCTAGTGTACCCCCTAGTTATGATCATTTGATTCTGCTCCCCTAGCTAGACATCAAATTGAACAGTAGAAACAGACTAATCGAAAATAATCTCGTTCTAGGCTCTGAAGAGCGAGTCGAATCCTTAAGGCCAACATCTACTCTGTTTTATTTAGGGCTAGGTTTGAATGTGCTTTGGAATGTGATGGGCCCTTTATCTGGGTTGTGCCCTTAATGGTTGATTGATGTGTGTGTGCATGCACAACCAGTGATTTTCAAGCAAGATTATTTTTGATGCGGTAAATTTTAGGGTTCAAATCTTGCTTAGTAGCTTTTAGGATTCAACTTTAGGTATTTTCAAATAAGTTTTGTTGGCAAAATAGGTTTTGAAAGCATAGGTGAAGATGTTTTCCTTTAAAACTTAAAAGAATGTGGAGTGCCTGATAAATCCCTAAGAGTTGAACCTATACGGCAGCTACTTGATGAGTTGATTTTAATTGAAGTGGTGCGGCCCAATCAACTCAAACAGTTGGCTTGTTTCACAACTTAATTAGGCACACAAGTGATTACCTAATCTAATTTCTACTCAATTATGTGTTTGGATGTATGTACTGGTTCCAAAGATCGGTTTACCAGTTGAGTTTGAAAATCAGATGAGGTTGTGTACCTTTGTGAGATTTTTTAAAAGAATTTTTCTTTTTAAATGTGAAGGTTGAGGCGGGTGTAGGTGTCAAACAAACAAACAAAACTAACCTTAGATTTTATAAGAACACCTAGGTTGATTAATGTTTGTGTTATGACCTGGTGAAATGAAAACTAATGGGTGAGAGGTGGGGAAAAACTCACAGAACCTTTAACAGCACTTTACTCTAATCTACCGCTTTTGCTCATCTCAAAAGAGTACCTGCAATCACAATAAGAAAGGAGAGAAGTAAGGTAAATGATTCCTAAGTTGGAAAATGCGAAAAAATCAAAGAGCGTCGCCTCCCCAGCAACGATGCCAAAATGTTGAAGCTACGGGTTACTACGCTATCGTATTTGGTTTTGGAAACCTGTTGTTTTAGTTTGAATAGCGAAGAACTCGTGTTCAACAAATAAAATTTATACTGGAATAGGAATCCCGGGTCGAACTCAGGGAGGCATACGTTTGATTAGAAATACGCGTTTGTTTTATTTGTCATGAAACTATCTATTTAACAAATAATAAATAGAAGAGAGAGAGAATATTACAAATAAAAGCAAAAGGGATGTAGAATAAACATGGATTTCATTATCAAAAAGTTGTTCGTTACACTACTCATTATGACTAGAAAGCAGGAAATGATTACACTAGAAAGCAATAAATCTACTCTAGAAAGTAGTAAAAAGAATGGAGAAAGAGATATCCTCCTTGACGATCGCTTGGAGGATGAGCCAGACAAGACGACGCCAGGAAGACGGGGAACGGAGGACGAAGCGGGAAGAACGGGAATGGGGCAACACGTTGTCGTCGTCGCGGGATCCACTTCAGAAATGGGGGTGAAAATTTGACTTTATCTCTTGAGAAGCTTCTTGGGTGTGGGACAAGCTTCTCTTGAGCTTTGGAGAGGGAGAAAAGAGAAGGAAGGGATGAGAATTTCCTATGGAGGGGGTATCTTTCTATAGTTGCAAGGAGTGAGGGCAATTTGGTCTTTTTAAGTTGAAAATCATTAATTCAGGACCTTTAGTGACGGATAAATCCATCGCTAAAGGTCCGAACATGGGTGTAGTGGGGCGGTGCACACACCCACTCATCTCCTCAAGGTGCAACGCTCGTTCACGTTCTTCAAATCTCAGCCGTTCGATCGTGAGATCGAACAGCTGAGAGAGATCCTCGCCGCGCCTCCTAATCACGTGCCTACGCGGGCGATCCTGTGTTACACGCAGGCGTGATATGGCACGTGATCTGGATTGAGCGCATGTGACCGCTGGATCACCATCGGGCGGTCAATTGCGCCCGCTCATCCACGCCTCAGCTCCCACTCCTCGCGACTCGACCCCGCGTCCCTCCTTTGTGATAACGTGCTCGACCAACACGCTATCAACACATTTGTGTCGCACTCATGAAATGTGCGTGCATGCCCTGCAATCGTTGGATGAGCATTTAACGGTGAAGAAGTGACGATTAGATGAAGAAGAGAAGGTGCGACAGTTGCATGCGGCCGGTTGGGCAGCTGAGATGGCACCATGTGGCGCCATCTTGGCCGTTCATCTTATGGATGATGTAGATGGTGCCACGGTTGTTGGATTGAGTCGATTTTCGTGTCGCTAGACTGCGATCGTCGATCCGAATCCATCTGTGCAGATAGATTTGTCGTTTGAAGTGTGGATTCACACCATCTTGGCCCTTGATCTTCTAGGGTTCCTCGGTCTCTATTTGATGCTACAGATGTCTGATTAGGGCGATCTTAGAGTCGTTGAACTCCAATCGTCGCCATGATCAGATCTGTACGGTTGGATCTTCAATCCGAGGCCCCGATAAATAGTTGCCCTGTCCCTGAACATAAAAGGAGATGGCGGCGAGTTTTGTGAAACCGCTCCGGTTTGATTTTATTTTATTACTCAAATGCAAAAATTCTCCAAGGTCGAACTCAGGGAGCAAGCTTGATTCTAGTAGCGTAGAAAATCACAATTTACAATATATTATTTTACAAAAAGATTAAAGAGAAAATAAAAATGTCTCTTTTCTTCTTTTGTCCTCCTTTCTCTTTGTTTTCAGACATCTGACTCCAAGGATCAGACGCCTTAAGTGGCCACTTGCTACAGTGCTTGTGCTCTCCTTCTTTTCAGCTGCTGTTGTTGCTACTTGTTCTTCTTCTTTTTGGCTTCTTCTTTTTCTCTTCTTTCAGCTGCCTGGCCTTCCTCTTTGTGGCAGCTTCCTTCTCTTCTTTTCCCTTTTTGCTCTGTCTCTACCTTCTCCTCTGACTTCTTCTTTCTTCTCTACTACGCCTTTGCTTTCTCTCTTCCTTCTCTTTTGTGTCTTCCTGCGGCTAAGTCTTAGCTGCTCCTCCTCCTTCCTTTTCTTCTCTGCTCCTCCAAGTCCATCTTCTTTTCTCTCTGGCTGCAGCTACTTTCGTGGCTAAGTCCTCAGCCGCTCCTTCCTTGCTTCCTCTTCTGTTCCCTGCACAGGCATACGGTTAGGCAAAACCTAACCCCTACCCTCCTCTCGTCTCTCTCTCTATTTCGCTCTCAGGATAGCTCTCCCAGAGCCTTCTTAGGTTATCGGGTCGGGTATGCGTTCCCGGGACTAGGTGCACAGGAGTGGGTGGTGCACAAGGAGTGCATGGGTAGTCGGATAGGATACCAGGTCCGTGTAGGTGTGCACCGCAGATGAGGCGTGGTGGGCGAGGGGACCTCACCCCGTGTCAGGAGGCGGTAAGCCCCTAACACTTTTGCAATTTATGCCGCTTCGCCCTCTCTTGATCTTCCGAGGTAGGACTCAATGTCCCACCTCCCTCACAGGCGCTTCCGCAGTAGGTGGTTGTTCAATTGCAGCAAATGCGGGGGACTTGGACTCCAATTGCTGGGCTGGAAACGTGCACGAGGGAGATCCGCGCGTTTGGGACCTGAAGCCTGATGCCTGGGATGAAGCTTGTGAGCTTCTTCGAGCTTGCTCCAATTGCGGCCGAGACTTGTACCCTGTCCACAAGAAAAACGGCCTTACGGCCTCGTCAAAACACACAGGGAGCTTCGCCTTGGCACAGAGAAGGTGTCACGGTGGTCGGCGTGGTGCGGGGTGGCCTGGGCGTGCGTGCGTAGGTCACCCTATGGCTGTGAAGATGGGTGTGTTCGGGGGAAGTGTTGGGAGCGTGTGGTGGTGAATGGGAAGAGGGGTTATGATCAGTTAGTCGTGGCGGACCTTGTGAGGTGGGTCGATGCGTGGAGTGGTGGATACACCTCGCCGGTGGTCTACCGAAGGTGGAGAAGATGGCGGTGGTGTGTGAGCGGTGAGGCGAAATAACAAAAATAAATGAGGGAAAAATAAAGAGCAGAGAGAGAGGACTTATCTATGGGTCTCTGGATGAAGGGGGGAGGCGGAGGGTGAGTGGCACGTATTAGCCGTCGCCGGAGACGAATGTCCTGAGGTGAGGATGACGGCGATGAGGAAGGGGTTAGAGGGGTGTGCACGGGTACGGCACGGCGCGGAGGAGCACGGCGGAGATGACTCTGCCACTGGTATGGTGGCAGAGTGATGAGAGGAGGAAGAGGAAGTCGCCAGAGCTTGCGGGCAGACGGCCGGAGATGAGGAAGATGAAATTAAGGGGGATTATCAGGCCAGAACAAGCTTGAAGGATGCGGCAGAGGGTGCTGCTCCTTAAATAGGCATCGGGCGGCCGCTAAGAGCGCAAAAGAGGCAGGAAAAACCCCGCCGGAGATGTGGGCAGACGAAGACCCATACCTCTCTTGTGTTCGCACGAGAGGTATGGCAGCCGATAGGGCATGGGAGCCAGCCCATGCGGTAGGGGACTTTGCAGGGAGCTCCCCCTTCAAATCTAGGGCTGGCTCCCCATGCATGCGTGGCGCCATCCTCCACGCAAAGTCGCTGGAGGTATGGCATGTGCAAGCGGGTGGTAGAGGGACCTGATTGAAGAAGACGACGGGAAAGATGGGGCGGTCTTTGCAAGGTTTAAAAAAGCTAAGGGTCAAAAAGTAATTGTTGAGGACCATTTTGTAAAGTGGGTCAAGGCGACCTTCCCTTAGGTCCAAATTTTGGTATAAACTTAATTTGGAGATAAGGAATCCAATGGTGAAGTTGGATTTTAGGTTTGACCATGTTTGATTGGACATTTTACATAAAAACCCAAATTAGGTCAAAAATTGGGTATGGTTCTCAATCTAGGTTAAGATAGGTTCTAATGGCCAAATTGAAGGTTCTAAACCTTAGGGGATATTTCTTTTATGAATTTTAGAGGGTTTAATTAATTTTTATCTTTCCTGAAACTTCGTAAATTAAAGTGGGTTTGTTTTAGGGTTACAGAATGTCATTTAATTCCTAGATTTTGTCATAACCCTTTTCTGACCAAACCATCCCAGTTGTTCTCTTATTAAGTCCACTTGACCTGTGTTTAGACCCTTAGAAATCCTGTTTATGTACTGCAATGGTAAAATTACAGTTTTACCCCTTGTGTAATGTTTTATTTTCTGCTCAACAATTCCCTGATTTAGGCCTTCCCTTAGGTTTTGTAGGAGCTTTTGTTCAATTTATTATGTCAAAATGTGCTAGTTAGGGTTCATGATGAGGTTCTCATCATGAGACAATTAACCTCCATTTTATTCAAACTAATTTAAATGCAAGATGATGCATGCTATGCAATATTTATAATATGTAATGCAATTCTATGCTTAAGAACATGCATAAATAGACATTTTATGTAATAAAAGCATGTTTACATCAATCGACTGAGCAGACATCTGAGATTCAACAGAAGTGTGCTGTGCACTTATCCTACGTGGATTTAAATTAATTGATACTATTGAGATATTTGATTTTATTGTGAGGGGTAATTGTTGATTCAAATCACCATTTTACCTCATTCTTTCCGCACTATTTGACATTTGCTTCCATTTATATATCATTATTATTTGGAGTTCTATTATAAATTGCTTATATTATGCTTGAATTGCAATCTAGAGAATTATTTTGCTAATTGCTCCCTGTATTAGACCTCGGACTTCCATTGGAGTATAAATTCTATTTGTTTTTCGTGTTGATTCAATCTATACTGCAACACATCGATTTTAAAATCCGATTCAGAGCCATTAACATTTTAGCGCCATTGCTGGAGAGCAATGCGCAATTCGATCTGTTGATTGCAATATCTGATTTGATACTAACTTGCTCTATCTCTTTGGACTGTGATCTGTGCAAGGGAATTCATTGGGGAAGATCAGTTGCACATCAGAACACTCCAAGGGCAGGTAAACTCCATCCACCCTCTCCTAAGCCCTTGATTTTGAATAGCTAAAAAAAGGGAAGAAATCAATTAGGGCTACTTGCATTCTATTCTTAGATTAATCATCAAGTTGCCTGATTTGATACATTCTATTTAGGGAACATCCAAACCCTAATTTGTGCACTTGCTTAGGGTTTTAAGGTATCTAGGGTTATCACCTTCTTGCTTGAGCCCTAGGTACCACATTTGGACGAATTAAATTGGACCAATCAGAGCCAATTAGGGTTTCCAGTTTAGGATTTTAGAGACACACTTGCTTAATCAAGAATTAACCTTCCCAAACAATGTGTGCCTAAACCTTGGTTGAATTGATCTATTTAAGCAAACCCTAAAATCAGGCTTTTAATTTCATTTGAACACTATAAAAGGGACCTAAATTCTCAAAGGACAACCAGGTGAAGTTGACACACCTTGTTGGGTTAACCAATCTTCAAATTAGGTCACTTTGCATAAAGACATCTTAAAGTTCAAGTGAAATCATAAGCACCTTTGCTCTTGACTTAAAACTGGTAGACTTAAGAGGTTAAGTCTCCATTCTAGTCTACCTGGATCCTCAGTGACAAGAAAGGTTGGGTGGGGGAAACCTTGTAACCCGTGAGGGCGCTCTACCATGTAGGGGTCTTTGTAGGACTCTCCCTTTCTGGCTGCCTAGGTAATTCTCAGGTGGAGGACTTTCTGATTAAGGGGTATCATCTGCCCCGAACCTCTATAGTCATCCAAAATTTTTAGGTGTCTTGATTGGGTCCATCACCTGCTACCCCTCATCTATTCCATCGGTGCATGTTCAGGAGGAGGTCCTTAAGACCATCCTTGAGGCCTCCATTAGCTATTCACTCTCTTCGAGGTCGAGCCTCGACTTCCGTGTTTGTGCAACAACCTGATCACATTGACATATCTTCTGATTCAGAACCTACTTCCCCTTTATCAGCTATGGATCACCAAGAAGATCAACCTAACCTTGAGCAACAATTCCATGATTTCCGAAATCAAATAAATGCCATCATCAACCCACCGCCGCATCCTCAAATGCGAGATCACTATAATCCTACAGTAGTGGAGATCGAACCCCGAATCAACATTCCTGCGGGAGATCCTGAGGTGGATCTCAAGCTTAGCATGCTTCATATGACCCCAAAATTTTATGGCTTGAACTCCGAGGATCCTTTCCAGCATATCAAAAACCTAAAACATCTGGCCCACACTTTTGGGGAAAATGTACATAATCGGGATAGACTACTCTTAAAACTCTTCTCATTGTCTTTGGCTGACAAAGCTGCTCACTAGTTTCAAATTCAACCACACACGATGTGGCACCAAATCACGCACTTCTCCCAAGGAGCGGGAGAATCTCTACACAAGGCATGGGATCGTTTTCTGGATCTCATGCGTAAGTGCCCCCATCACGAAGTTCTGAAGTGGGAACAAGTCCAATCCTTTTACCATGGACTCCGTGAAGACATCAAGCTCTTTGTCAATGCAACCTGTGGTGGTAGCATCATGGGTCAACATGAGGACATGATCTGGGAGATTCTCGAGAACATGTGCGAGAACTCCCTGAATAGTGAGTCAGTGGGTGCGTACTACCGGATGTCCACTCGTGCATTGACAAACAATCGGGGGGTACACGAATCCTGAGGCCTTTCTGCATCCATTGATCTGGAGTTGGTAGCCAGTAAATTGGATAAGGTCTCCATTATCGAAAAGAAGGTGGACGACATCACTCGTAATCTACACAAATCCACCTTTGCACCTCAAAGCACATATGCGCACCCGCCCACAGGAAGGGAGGCTAGGCACAACATCTACCACTCCCCAGGGATGGATGCATATCCACCCCTATTTGATATGACTTCGGAGGAAACTCCAGGTCAGCCCACCATAGATGGGGGAACTCTGAACCCCCGTACCCTGATTATCTCGGAGCTCCTCAGACCTGCGAGGATCTCCACGCTGTCCGGAATAATCCTTTCTCCAACACCTACTCCCTGGATGGAGGAATCATCCTAACTTTGCGTGGTCAAGAAATAACCCAAATCTGAGATCCCAATTCCAACCCCGACCACAAAACTAGCGACCATATCAACCCACTCAACTAAGACCTAATCAAAATTTCCAATCTGGACCACCTAAAGAAGATAAGACATCTTTGATTCTCCAGACCTTGGTTGACATGCAAAAACAACACAAAGAAGAGATCTCTGAGCTACGAAATCAATTGGCCAAGCTGGCAAGTGCTTGCTAGCCTGGTGCACTTCCTTCTCAGCCTCTTCCAAACCCGAATAACGTGCCGAACCAGAGGCACATTATGAAGCCAAATCAAGGCCAAGCTCACTTTGTTTATCAGGCCCCTTCTACTCCATCACTTGACGGGATGGATGCTTCAACTTCATACTTGGGATTTCAGCAGCAAACACTTATTTTGCCAAATCCAAACCAAAATTAGGCAGGATTGAATTTTTTCACCACCCATAGTGGTAAAGCAACGCAAGATCCACCTTTTCCTAGCCACGACATGCCAGAGCCTGTAGCCCCTAACCTTAGATTGGTCATCCAGGACACACCCATCCCTGATAAAGAGCCTGAGTCAATTCTAAAGAACCATCTAAGGTTCCATTTCCTAAGGCCTTAACAAAGGGAAAGAACCCGTGGCACCTGAAGAGAACCTAGTTAAGCTCTTTGAGTAGGTCCATATAAACATCCCCTTGATGGATGCGATTCGCCACGTACCGGCTTACTCACGATTCCTGAAAGACGTATGTACACCCAAGTGTAAGCTACGAACCAAAGGCGGGAACCCAATTGTACTGTCGGAGCAAGCCAGCTTCATCATTTTGAGCAAACTCCCGCTTAAGGCAAAAGACCCAGGCACCCCTCTAATCTCCTGTGCTATTGGTGATATACAGTTTGACCGAGCCTTATTGGACCTAGGAGCTTCCATCAATTTGATACCCACATCCCTACTAGACCACTTTGAGGAATCTGAACTTAAACCGACAAAGATGACTTTGTAGTTAGCTGATCGATCTATTAAGTCAGCAAAAGGAGTACTTGAGGATGTCATAGTTAGGATACACGATTTCTACTTTCCCGTGGATTTCATCATCTTAGACATGGATGCTCCTAAGAACTTGAAGAATGCACCGATCATATTAGGGAGACCCTTTTTGGCCATAGCTAGGGCTAATATTAATTGTGAGGAGGGCTAAATTGAGTTAAAATTTGGGAGCAAGACACTAAAGATTGACATCTTTAAGGCCCAACAAAATATTAATTGCGGAGTTATCGAACAAATTTACGATATTGAGGCCATGGTTGATGACCCATGTATCGAGGAAAACCCGATTATTTTTTATCAACCATAAGAAGATCAAAACCCTCAATTAGAAGAGCCTGAACCTAGCCTACACACACCCATAGCTCCTTCCCTTGCTCCCAACACCCACCTTGAACCACCTGTTGCTGCTGATAATCCTGTTATGGAATTGAAACCCCTCCCTGACCATCTCAAATACGTCTTTTTGGGTTCCAATCAGATGTTTCCTATGATTATCAACTCTCGACTCACATCTGATCAGGAAACACGCCTAATTACTGTCCTCCAGCAGCATCGGAGAACCATTTGATGGACTCTCAATGATCTAATTAGCATCAGACCCTCATACTACACACATCACATCTATACGAAAGAGGGCTGATGACCATCCTGTGAAATGCAGAAACGCTTGAATCCAAACCTGTAGGATGTCGTGAAAAAAGAGATCATCAAGTGGTTAGATGCAGGGATCATCTACCCGATCTCCGATAGTCGGTGGGTGAGTCCAATCCAAGTTGTGCCTAAGAAGGCATGACTCACCGTGATCACGACTGAAATCGGAGAAACCATACCGACCCGTATAGTGAACTTGTGGAGAGTCTGCATTGATTACAGAAGACTCAATTCCTCTACGAAGAAGGATCATTTCCCACTACCGTTCATTAATCAGATCCTCAAGAAACTAGTGGGAAATGAATTCTTCTGCTTTTTGGGTAGGTGCTCCGGTTATAACCAGGTTGCAATCCATCTTGAGGACCAAGAGAAGACTACCTTCACCTGCCCCCTCGAGACATATGCATTCTGAAGGATGTCGTTCAGTCTCTGCAATGCATCCGCTACTTTTCAGCGGTGCATGCTTGTCATATTCTCAGATATGGTAGGTGAATACCTTGAAGTCTTCATGGATGACTTCTCGGTATTTGGGGAATCGTTTGATGATTGCCTCCTGCACTTGGTCCAAATCCTCAGGCGGTGCATTGATGCGAATTTGGTTCTTTCTTAGGAGAAGAGCCACTTCATGGTACCTGAGGGAATTATCCTGGGACATCTCATCTCCAGAAAAGGCATCCAGGTTGATCGAGCCAAGGTGAATCTAATTTTCAAGCTCCCTATGCCTAGCTCTGTCAAGGACATCTGATCATTTTTGGGGCACATCGGTTTTTACCGATGATTCATTCCCTCTTTCTCAAAAATCGCACGCCCCCTGACTAATCTTCTCTCCAAGGATGTCCCCTTCGAAATTACCGAGCAGTGCACTCAAGCGTTTGAGATCCTACGTGATCGAGTTACCCAAGTACCTATTCTGCAGTCCCCTAATTGGTCTCAACTTTTTGAGATCATGTGCGATGCATCTGATTATGCTGTGGGTGAGGTACTTGGGCAGAAAATAGATGGGAAACCTGCGGTCATCTACTACGCTAGTAAGACACTTGACAAGGCTCAGCATAACTACATAGTTATTGAGAAAGAGCTGCTAGCCGTAGTATTTGCCTTGGAAAAATTCAGATCGTATCTTTTGGGTTCCCGTGTTATCATATACTCAGATCACACAGTAGTGAGGCACCTCCTCGCAAAGAAGGACGTGAAACCTTGACTAATATGTCAGATCTTGTTGTTGTAAGAATTCAATCTCAAGATTCGTGATAAGGTGGGAAAGCAGAACGTGGTAGCTGACCACTTATCCCACCTTCCTTCCGACATTATTGACCCTTCCGGACCCATCACAGAGCACTTTCCTGATGAGCACCTCCTAACTATTAGAGCGGGACTTCCTTGGTTTGCTAATTTAGTGAACTACTTGGCATCACATCATATCCCATTCGAGTGGCCAAAGGCCAGGAAAGACAAATTGCTTTCTGATGCCAAGTACAACATCTGGGAAGACCCATACCTCTTTCACATTGGTGCTGATTAGATCATTAGACAGTGCATCCCGGAAGCAAAAATTCATGACATTTTATCCTTCTGTCATGACCAGGCCTGCGGGCACTTCTCTAGACATAAAATCGCAGCAAAAGTCCTTCAGTGCGGCTTTTACTAGCCCACGATTTTCAAGGATGCATACAATCACTATAAGGCATGCACTCATTGCCAAACCTTGGGCAACATGAGCCACCGCGATATGATGCCTTTACAGTCGATTCTCGTATGCGAAATCTTCAATATTTGGGGGATTGATTTCATGGGAGCCTTCCCTATCTCAGACGGCTTTGAGTACATTCTTCTTGCTGTTGACTACGTGTCAAATGGATCGAAGCCATCCCAACCCGAACCAACGATCATAAGGTGGTAATCAAATTCATTCACCAGAACATCTTTTCACAGGTTGGTATCCCACGTGCCATTATCTCTAATGGAGGGACCCATTTCACGAATGCTTAGTTCAGATCACTGATGACCAAGTACGGGGTGTCACATCGAATCTCTACTCCTTATCATCCCCAAACCAACAGTCTAGCTGAGCTATCAAATCGGGAGATCAAGAAAATCCTTCATGTCACTGTTCGACCTGACAGGAAAGATTGGTCGTTCTGACTTTCGGAAGCCTTATGGGCTTATAGGACCGCCCATAAGACCCAATTGGGCATGTCTCCCTTTAGATTGGTGTACGAGAAGGCATGTCACCTCCCGTCAAGTTAGAGCACAAAGCCTATTGGGCAGTACGAAAGTGTAATCTAGATCTTTCTAAGGCAGGAACCCACAAACAATTTCAAACGAGCGAGATCAATGAACTACGCAATGACGCGTATAAGAACTTGCAAATTTACAAAGAGTGGGTTAAGGCCTTTCATGATAAGTACATATCCAGAAAGATCTTTCACCCTAGTCAGAAAGTCCTACTCTTTGACGCCAAGCTAAAACGCTTCCCGGGCAAACTCAGATCTAAATGGATTGGACCATATCTTATCCGATGGATTTTTGGAAATGGAGCCATTGAAATCAGTCAACCCAGCCTTGATTCTGAACCTTTTTTTGTGAATGACCAGCGACTTAAGTAGTTCATTGAACTCACCGATACAAACTTGGCTGAGGTATCTTTTGATCTCCGTTCTCCTTGAACATATTGCACCCAGCTGATGGCGTTAAACTCAGTGCTTAACGGGAGGCAAGCCGACATCTTTTTGAAAAAATCAAAACCCTTCTTGACACATCCCATGCTGAACTCATATTGCACTTTAGGGTTCGTCCATTAGAACAGTCGACTCCACCTCTAGTACCCGTACCAGGGCTTGAAATCGTCCGCAACAGTCATCCCGACCCATCCACCCCTAGACTAATGGACTAGTAGAACTGTCAAATTGAGAGATCAAGAAGATCCTTCAGGTCACTATTCGGCCTGATAGGAAGGACTGGTCTACTCGCCTTCTGGAAGCTTTGTGGGCCTATAGGACCGCCCACATGACCCAATTAGGCATGTCCCTCTTCAGATTAGCGTATAGAAAGGTGTGTCACCTTCTCGTAGAGATTGAGCATAAGACCTATTGGGCAGTATGAAAGTGCAATTTGGATCTGATGAAGGCTGGAATACATCGCCGGTTGCAATTGAGCAAGAACGAGGATCTACGCAATAATACGTATGAGAACTAGCATATCTACAAAGAGCGAGTCAAAGCCTTTCATGACAGGCACATTGTACGAAAATCATTCCATCCTGGTCAAAAAGTTCTACTCTTTGATGCCAAGCTTAAAATCTTCCTAGGCAAACTCAGATCAAAATGGATTGGACCATTCTTGGTGAAACGAATCTTTAGAAATGGAGTTGTCAAAATTATTCAAACCAGCCTTGATTCTGAACCTTTTGTTGTGAACGGTCAGAGACTCAAACCGTTCATTGAACTCACTAACTCAAACTTGGCTACTATCTCTTTTGATCTCCATTATCCTTGAGCATATTGCACTCAGCTGATGGCATTAAACTCAGCGCCTAACGGGGGGCAACCCATCATCTTTGTGAAAAACCTGAAACCCTTCTTGACACATCTCATTGCAATGAGGACATTGCAAATCGTAGGTATGGGAGGGTATTAAAGTGTAAAACGCTGTGAGAATCACTTCACAAGAAAGGGTTTCATCAAAAAAATTACATATTCTAAAAAATAGGGGGGGAGTTTAAGGAAAGAAGAGCCATTTTTGAAAAGGAGGAAAGAAAGTTGAAAACAGAAGAAAGGAGCACAAAGAAAAAGAAAAGAAAATTGAGTCCCTTAGAAACAATTTGGAACCTACCTACCTTCTAGGTTGGATTGAATGATGAACTAAGACCTAAAAAACTTAAGGGATTAGTGGCAAATACCGACCTTAGGCCTCTTGGATCTGTATTGGATTTAAACATTCACACACTTGTCAAGATCTGGATTAATCCTCAAGAGGTTGGGGAAAATGCAAAGCTTATGTATTAGGTCTAAGGCTTAGGGATTATTCAGCCCCGTTAACTGACCCCTGGTTTACGAGACTCGATAACTTAAGCACCCTAAATCACACACAGTCTGGTTTAGTGCACTTTAAAGTTAAAATCATGCCAAAAGGCATTTAATCTATTCTGAAAAAGGTTCGAAGATTTAGATTAGGAGCAGATTGAAAACACAAGTTGATTTGGATGAGTTCCCAGCACGGAGAGGCGGGAAATTTCCCTCGAAGATGCGCAATAACAGGGGTCTCTTAGGATATCTAAATATCCTACTGGGGACATGTAAGCACCTTATGCTGGTTAAGATGCCATGGGTAGGATTATCTCGAAATCTTGAAAGCTAGAGTTCTGGGGGTTGCCATGGGCGGTGTTATCTCGAAGCATCGATTGCCAAGGACCTTGCGAGGATTGATGGTGGGGACAAGGAATCCGATATAGACCATGTTTAGGGCAGATCCAAGGATGGATCTAAGGAAAAATATAATGAAAGGAAAAGAGAGAGAAAGCTCTCCACAAATCAAATTCTCCCTCTATATCTCTCTCAAAATGCACTGGCAAACTGAATCAGACTAACCATGTTTCAAGTATGGGTGCTTTAACCACAAGATCCAACGAACCTTAGGATAGTTCCTGCGGGCCTTAGAAACCTTCGTGGTAGACTGAGGCAAAAGCTAATCAGGTCTGGATTTGGGCTGGTACTTGAGCACCTCTAGGCCTATTGTTGGTATTAAGATTTGATTCCTAGAGATGCGGCCTAATAGGGCATCCTGACGGTTAAATTCGACCTAGATAACTAGTTCAATTCAAATGGTTTTGCTAAGGGACTAGCAAAAGCTAGGCATAGGAGTATGATGGGAACACCATCATGAGCCATAACTAGCTCAGTTTGATCTGATTAAGTCAATAAAAGCTCCTACATATCCATCAGAAGGTCTTAAGGGCACAAAACATTGATTTGAGACGAAGACAAGAATACAGGGTTATTTCTACAAATTTACCATTCTATCACAAAAATAGAATAACCGTGGGTTCTCTCAGGGGTTGAACAAATGTCAAATGGTCTTAAGAGTCCAATAACTAGGTTAGAACAGATAGAAAAGAGTTTTCATGTGTTACAGGAATTAATGGATATTTAAAACCTTAAAAATAGACCTGCCTAATCTACTGAGGTTCTAGTTAGGATAAAATTCACCTAAACCCTCTAAAAATCATAGAAAAATATTCTCTAGGGTTTGGTACCTTCAATTTGACCATTAGAACCCATCTTGACCTAAAACAGATTCTCAGATAAACATTTGCCCTAATTTGGGTAATTATGCAAATTATCTAGTCAAACTAGGTCAAAACAAAAATCCAACTTCACCATTGGATTCCTTAAGTTCAAATTAGGTTTGTATCAAAATTTGGGCCCAATATGAGATTGTTTCGACCTAGTTTGCACTTTGGTCCAAGTCTAATTTTCTTTATTTCACATGGCCCCTTAGCCTTTGAATTAATTACAAAAGGTCCCTATCTTTATCATCATTTTCTTCAAATAGGTCCCTGCCACCATGAAATCCTAATCCTACAACTCCGGCGAGCTTGTTTTGGCATGTTCTCCTTGATTCATTGACGAATCCCTCTCAGATTTGAAAGGAAGGTTCGTCAATGAATTCCCTTCCTTTTAAGCTAGATCCTAAGTCCTACAACCTTCCCAATCTCTCATGCGAACGCATGAGAGATTCGGGTATCCTTCAAGATTCCATCTCCAGCGAGCATTCCAAGCTTCCCAAGCTCAAAGCACCCTCCAGAGTTGTAAAGACCCGTTCTGTCCTGAGCCTTTTAAGACGTCTGGACTGTGGGTCAGACGTTTAGTCAGACGTCTGAACACCTTCCCAGACGTCTGGAAACCAAAATTTTTGGGTACGAGCTCACGTCTGGGTGCGTGCTGCGCGTAGACAGTGCCTTCTTTTTCCTTCCCTCCCTCTCTCTCTCCCCGCCTCCAGCGAACACTAACCCACCAA
Organism: Thalassia testudinum; assembly: GCA_037157565.1. NCBI lineage: Eukaryota > Viridiplantae > Streptophyta > Magnoliopsida > Alismatales > Hydrocharitaceae > Thalassia > Thalassia testudinum. The sequence continues at coordinate 46,769,369 of JAZHRO010000030.1, forward strand.
CCTTATAAACCCTCTTCCCCCTCTCTCGTTCTCCCCACTCCATCCACCTTCCTCTCTTCCTCTCCACCCCAGCGAGAGAGCTAGCGCGAGAGAGTGAGCGCGAGGACGGCGACGAGGAGTGCTGTGAGGAGAAGAGGAGTTGAGCTAGAGAGCTCTTGTGGGATCTCATCGGAGGGTGCATCGCCGGAGAGGCGCGTGCGGGAGGAGGAGGAGTGCGTCGGGGGAGTCATCCCCAACACTGCTGCAACTGGAGCTGCGGCGAGGAGGCGAGCCACGGCCGCACACGGCGAGAGCGAGCGGGAGCAAGTTTAGGTTCTGGTTCTGGGTTTTTCCCAGAATCAGATGTCTGGAGTGACGTCCAGACGACGGAGCGAACGTCTAGAGGCGGTTCCAGACGTCTGAAGAGGGGTCTTCGCGAAGGTACGTTCCCTTTGCGGATACGGCCATGCAGGCCGCTCCGCAGCTATGATTCGCGTGGCCATTTTGAGTAGATTTTGCTGGTGGCGTGCAAAATTTACTTCGGGAAGGCACGGGGCACACCCTCCCACACATTTCAGACATCGGGCGGCTTACCAGACGGTTGGAAGCACTTCTAGACGTCCGGAGAGGAGGTCGGACGTTTGGAGCTGAGTCTAGATGATCCAAAAGGGTTCCTAGACGTCTAGGGTTGACGCAGAGCTTGAGGTGCATTTCTGGACACTTTTAAGACGTCTGGAAGTTGTTCCAGACGTCTGATTTGAGTCAGTAGCCCTATTTTTGACCTGTTTAGGGTCCGTTTGAGGTCTGTTTTACACAAATAAGATACCGATGATTCCCTTGTGAGTTCCTCTACTTGCTAGAAGGCTTTCTATATTGTTCTGAATGTTCCTTTGTGATTGTTCCTTGTTATAGGACTTCGTTCCGTTGCAGGTTTGGGGCTTGCTGAGGCACGTAAGCCTACCGTTCGAGCCCCCAATACTCCTGGGTTGACTGGTAGAGTGGCTTCCCCTAATTTAATTATAACCCTGAATGCATGTGTGGAATGGATGATTAGAACCTAGGATGTGGCATGAATCCGAGGATGAGAAATACTTGAAATGTCTGTATACGTGATTGAATTGCAGTCTTGAATGAGTACATAGAAATGTTAACAACTGCCTGTAAATGAACAAAAGCTGCCTGTGAAACATGAATTACCTGTGCTAGTTAACAGTTGCATGTGACCTTCCTGTGGCATACGTTAAATGATATAATACGAGTTGCATGGGTATAACCTGAGAATGGAAATGTGAATGATAGAAATACGAGCTGCATGTGTATAACCTGAGAATGGAAATGTGAATGATAGAAATACGAGCTGCATGTGTATAACCTAGGAATGGAAATGTGAATGACGAAACCTGGTATGGAATGGTATGAGAAATATGAGCATGAACACTACGGGGAGTTAGGAGTAGAGCTCCTGGGAATAAATGGAATGGATCTGGAAATATGAGTGGGGAAGTGTGCTGGCCCTTGGGTACGTAGTACCAAGGAGAGTGATTGTCTTCTGTTTCATGTAGAGCGAAGCTAACCACCCTTGGGTTGGGACCTAGGGTTAGGATTGGCCACTCTGCACCAACTTCTTGGCCCTCGTGTACACTGTACCGAGGAGAGCTACTAGTGTAGGGAGAGAGCTAGCCACCCCATGGGGCTCGGGGTTCAGCTAGCCACCCTACACCAAGTTGTTAAGCCCACTGGGCAAACCAGGGTAGTCAGGCGAGGGTGCGCGGACTGTGGAGGGGCAAGACCCCTGTTTGGTTCTTAGGGGTTAGACCCCTGTTGCTGAGAGGGCTAGGCCCTATACTGTTCCTTGTACTTTGGGCGCACCCGTTAGCGGAAATGACTGATCGCATGTCAGTGCGGGGTAGCTACCCGTGCGCTTATCACGCATGCCATAGTCACCGTTACGTCTGTCCATGACCTTAGGGTGGTTGACTGGGTGTAGGACCACCACGGGAGACTCTCCCGGCCAGGAGAGCACCACGTGTGACTTCTACTCTTCGAAAAAGACTGCAATCTAGATCGTTCCCACGAGGAACATTCAAGATCAAGAAAGAGATTGATAAATAAACCAATAGGTGATAAATAAACCAATAGGTGAAAAGGAATAATTTGTAAAATAAAGTAATTGGAATGACAACTACCTGTTCACTTTTACTGCTTTAGTTAGCTGGTTGCCACTCTACTCAGCGTTTGCTGACTTTGTGTACTCATAACCCTTTTCAGGTTTAGGTGTTGAGCAGCCCGAGTCTACGGCTGTAGAGGGTGCTGGGCCCAGTAGAGCCCAATAGCAATAGCTTCTTTTGTTGTACTTCTTTTGTAGCAGTGAGTTCAGACTCTTTACTTTATGTCCAGTACCTTGTTACTTTTCTACTGTTGTGGTGGTGATATGTACTGTAGCAGCTTTTACTTTCTTTACTGCTGTACCATTTTACTGTTAGTTGCTTAGCATAGTGAATGTGATTTACTTTCCTGCTTTTTGGTTATTTCCTGTTGGACGATTGGGTCTTGGGATCAGTGGAGTCGGGCCGATCTCGTGTCCTGTAGGGATTCGGGAACTGGGTCATAACAAGAGGCCTATAAAGGAATCCCCAGATCAGTCCGAGTTCCCTATGCTCGAATTCAACCGGAATAACCCCAAATTCTTCTCTCCTCCTTTGGCCGAAGTACTACTCAGTATCTGACAACCTCCTCCATCTTCATTCCTCGTTCGTTCGCAATATCGGCGATAGATTTGTCTCCCTCAGCTTCCTTCGCATCGCGCAATACCAGCCGGAGCCTCTATCTCCTTTGTCCTCACCGTCTAACCCCCACTGGAGTCACCTTCTTCCCCGACGCCGACCACACCGCAACCGGTGTCGCCTTTACTCCCCGTCGTCTGCCAACCACCTAGATAAGTTCCCTAACTCCCCTATTTCATTCACACACCAACCACACCTCGTTTCGACCACCATCTCACTCGCACGCTCCCCATCCTCTACCTCGCCGGCGTACCTCCGGTGAGTTCGCACGGCCACTACGCTCCACCAAATTGGACGTCGTTCATCCCTACACCTCCGCCTCAATCCCAGGAGCAAAAGCCCTAACTTAGTTAGGTTGATTGCCCCTCCTAACTACCCACCGAACAACCCACTGTTCTCCGACCTGAATCAGCACGAAAAATAGATAACATTTATACTCGAAAGAAATCCAAGGTCGTTCGCTGGGAGCAAGTGGCAAATATGAATCTCAAGATCACAATTTCAATCAAATGTATGAGCAATTGCAAGCCAAAGCTTAATTAAAAATGATATAGAGTTGAAGCTCAGTAATAAAGTGCAAAAAGAAGGGGTTAAAATGGTGATTTGAATCATCAATTAACCCTACAATTTAACCACAATTATTTCAAATATTTGCACAGTATCAACCACAATTAATTCACGCAATATGAGTAAGCAATAGATCCTGAGAGGCTTGGATATGTGAAATCAGACAGCGGATGCATGGATCAGATGTCTTAAAAAACTAGTTGCTACAGTTTCTCCAAGAGACTCAAGGGTCTCTTCTTCAGCTTTCCTTGCCTTGGTGCTTTTCCTCTTCTCGCGACTAAGTGTCGCACAACTTCCTGCAAGAGCAAAACCCCCGTCTTCTCTCTCTCTTTCCTTCTCCTTAACCCCCTCTTAGATATATGCTAATCGGATCCAGGTACATGGGTAAACGGTTCAGAGCTTAGACCGGTGTGGCGTGGCCGCAGGTGAGAGCTTGCACGTGGGGACCTCACCCCCTATGTGTGCTGAGGCGATAAGCCACCTACACAAAATCAATTTAAACAGCACGGGGGAGTCTACGCTTTTCGATGTGGGACTATGTTGTCCCCTGTTCTTCGTGCAACAGGCAGTGAACTTCCTTCGCCGAATAGGAGCAGCTGCTGCGTTTGGGGTCTCCAATTGAGGACCCAGAGACCTCCCTGGAGTTATTACACGTCACCCGGGGTAGATGCCTGGGAGCAAAGGTGCAAGAACACCACCTAGAACTCCTTGAAGAAGCTCCGCCAATGGTGGCTTCACCTGTGGCCTGAAAATAAGAACAAGGCCTAATGGCCACATCAAAATAGCTCAGGAGTGGTCGTCAGAGAACGGCGAGTGCGATGGTGGTGGTCTGAGGGCATGTGAGCATGTGAGGAAGTCTGGTGAAGTCGGAATGGAAGTGCAATGAGGGTGGTGTTCGGGGGACTCGTGGAGTGGCAAATCAGTGAAATAGACAGAGGGCTTTTTCCCTCCGTGTGATGGCGGAGCTCATGGTGGTGAGAGCGGCAAGAGTCGAGCGGTGTAGCGGCGTGTAGGCGTCGTCGGAGCAGATGAAGATGAAGGCGTCGAGGGAGAGTCGGTGGTCGGAGGTGAGATGTGAGTGCGGGAAAAAGATGTAGGGAGAAAGAGAGAGATAGAGATACTTGGCAATGAGGTAGAGAGGTGGAGACGTCCAGTTGTGGTAGACCGACGTCGGAGAAGGAGGAGAGATCGATGAAGCGACGATGGCAAGGTAGGTAGAGGCACGTCCTCCCTTTGGTCAGGGAGGATCGCGACAAAGAGGAGAGTTGAGAGGATCGACCAATTTGGTCATTGGACGGCTAGAGGAAGGGGATCGAAGAAGTCACCGGAGCAACGGTCGTTAGTGGTCAGAGAAAGGGATTCAAGGGCTTTTGGCTTACCAAGACTTGCTCAAGATGTGTGGTATGCAATAGGGCTTCTTTTATAAGCCATAGGAGGCCTTTCCAAGCTTGGAAGGTCCTCTCAAAATAGGATACCCGAACCTTCAAATGGTTCACATGACCTTTTGGGAAAGAATTGGAGCCCAAGACTGGTCCCATGTGGAAGGAAATTTCATAAAGAATCTTCGGTTCAATTTTGGGAAGGTTTGATTGAGAATCAAGCGAGAAATCTCTGCTCAAATCTCGTCGGAGCAAGGCGCATTCACACCAGTGGCGGCAGGGGCTAGATTGTAAATAATATGAGAAAAGTTAGGGACCCAAATGCATATTTTTTGAAAGTTAGGGTCACGAGTGTGAGACAAAATAGCTAGACGGGACCAAAATGCAAACTTGGTCAATATGACTTCATATTGGGCCCAAATTTTGGCACAAACATAATTTTGACCCAAGGAATCCAATGGTAAAGTTAGATTTAGGTTTTGACTACGTTTGTCTAAACAAATTGCACAATTACCCAAATTAGGACAAAAGTCTGTTTATGGCTCTGTTTTAGGTCAAGATGGATTCTGATGGTCAAATTGAAGGTACTAAACCCTAGAGAATATTTTTCTATGAATTTAGAGGATTTAGGTGAATTTTATCCTAACCAGAACCTCAGTAGATTAAGCAGGTCTGTTTTTAGGATTTCAAATGTCCATTAATTCTCGTAATGCATGAAAACCCGTTTCATTCTGTATGAACCCTCTTATTAGACTCTAAAGCATATTTTGACCTTTATTTAATCCCTGAGAAAACCCGTGGTTATGCTATTTTGATGATAGAATGGTAAATTTGCATAAATAACCCTGTAATCTTATCTTCTTCTCAAATTAGTGTTTTGTGCCCTTAAGACCTTCTGATGGATATGTAGGAGCTTTTATTCATTTAATCAGATCAAATTGAGCTAGTTATGGCTCATGATGGTGTTCCCATCATACCCCCATGCCTAGCTTTTGCTAGTCCCTTAGGAAAACCATCTGAATCGAACCAGTTATCTAGGTCGGATTTAACCGTCAAGATGCCTTACTAGGCCGCATCTCTAGGAATCAGATCTTAATACCAACAATAGGTCTAGAGGTACTCAAGTACCAGCCTAGATCCAGATCTGACTAGCTTTCACCTCAATCTGCCATGAAGATTTCTAAGGTCCGCAGGAACTAACCTAAGGTTTGTTGAACCCAACAGTTACAGCACCCTTGCTTAAAACATGGTTAGTCCGGCTCAGTTTGCGAGTGCATTTTGAGAGAGACATAGAAGGAGAATTTGATTTGTGGAGAGATTTCTCTCTCTTTTCTTTTCATTATGTTTTTCTTTAGATCCATCCTTGGATTGACCCTAAACACGGTCCCTACCATCAATCCTCATAGGGTCCCTAACAATTGATGCTTCGAGATAGCACCGCCCATGGTAACCCCCAGAACCCTGGCTTTCGACACTTCAGGATAGTGTCACCCATGGCATTCTGTAGCTAAATCCAGACCCTGGCAATTGAGATTTCAGGATAATCCTACCAGTGACATCTGAACCAGCACAAGATGCTTACATGCCCCCGGTAGGATATTTAGATATCCTAGGAGAAAAGCACCGAGGAGACGATATGTTATTACGCATCTTCGAGGGGAATTTGCCGCTTCTCTGCTCTGGGAACTCGTCCAAATCAACTTGTGTTTTTGAGCTGCTCCTAATCTAGATCTTAAGACCTTTTTCAGAACAGATTAAATACCTTTTGGCATGATTTTATCTTTTAAAGCGCACTGAACTAGACTATGTGATTTAGGGTGCTTAAGTTATCAAGTCCCTCAAATCGGAGGTCAGTTAACGGGGCCGAATACTCCCTAAGCCTTAGACTTAATACATAAGCTTTGCATTTTCCCTAACCTCTTGAGGATTAATCCGGATCTTGACAAGTACGTGAATGTTTAAATCCAATATAGATCCAAGAGGCCTAAGGCCGGTATTCGCCACTAATCCCTTAAGTTTTAGCCTTTCAGGACTTAATTCATCATTCGATCCAACCTAGAAGGTACGTAGGTTCCAAATTATTTCTAAGGGACTCAATTTTCTTTTCTTTTTCTTTGTGCACCTTTCTTCTCTTTTCAATTTTCTTTCCTCCTTTTCAAAAATGGCTCTTCTTTCCTTAAACTCCCCCCCCCCCCCCACCCCTATTTTTTTTAGAATATGTAATTTTTTTGATGAAACCCTTTCTTGTGAAGTGATTCTCACATCGTTTTGCACTTTAATACCCTCCCATACCTACGATTTGTAATGTCCTCATTGTAAATTAGGTGGGTTCGAGTTCAGCTTAGATCATACATTAGAACAGGGTCAAAGGGTTGGTGGACGGCTCGGGATGAATGTTGTGGATGATTTCAAGCTCTAGTATGGGTACCAGAGGTGGAGTCGGTTGTTCTAATAGATGAACGCTAAAGTGCAATATGAGTTTAGCAACGAGATGTGTCAAGAATGGTTTCAGGTTTTTTATAAAGATGATGGGTTGCCTCCTGTTAGGCGCTGAGTTTAATGAGTTGAGTTTAATGCCATCAGCTGAGCGTAATATGCTTAGGGAGAATGGAGATCAAAAGAGATAGTAGCCAAGTTCGAGTTAGTGAGTTCAATGAACAGTTTGAGTCTCTGACCGTTCACAACAAAAGGTTCAGAATCAAGGCTAGTTTGAATAATTTCGACAACTCCATTTCTAAAGATTCATTTCACCAAGAATGGTCCAATCCATTTTGATCTGAGTTTGCTTGGGAAGAATTTAAGCTTGGCATCAAAGAGTAGAACTTTTTGACCAGGATGGAACGATTTTCGTACAATGTGCCTATCATGAAAGGCTTTGACCCACTCTTTGTAGATATGCGAGTTCTCATACGTATCATTGCGTAGTTCCTCGATCTCGCTCAATTGCAACCAGCGATGTATTCCAGCCTTCATCAGATCTGGATTGCACTTTCGTACTGCCCAATAGGCCTTATGCTCAATCTCTACGAGAAGGTGATGTAAGTTCCCTACTAGGAGGGGTGACGTAATAAAATGCGGAAATAAATATAAACAATATCACAGAATAGACAACCACATAAAGTACACAAAGATTTTTAGGTGAAAACCCAAACCGGGTGAAAACCACCACCTAACCCTCTCGAGTTAGGATTTTCTGATCAACCTAGTTGATCAAATCCACTAACTGAATCACTTTAAAACGAGGGTGATTCAACCTCAGTACAACCACGCTACAAGTACGAGGGTAGCGTTCCTCAACCCCTTCTCTCCACGAGAAGGATTTTGTCCCACGAAGGAGACGGGAATTCGCAAAGCGAATACTCAACCAAAAGACAAAGGTAAAATAAACAACAAACCTATAGAGCCAACAAAGTAATAAACCTAAGCTTCTATAGGATTTAGGAAACTCCCCTTTGCAAGGAGTGCGTCGACGATGACGCGGTGCGTGAGCCACGCGATGGCGCAACTTCGCTCTCGTGAACTACGGCGGGAGAGCGGGTGCGCAACAGCTTGATGCTCTCAAGAGAATGGTGCTTGAGCTTGGAGAGCAAGAGCTAGCTAGGACACAAGAGAGTGGAAAGTGTAATACAAATTGTTTCTTGTGTATCTTGGTCTCTCTAGGTGTATATCTTGTGTGTTTTTGTGTTGCAAAGGCTCCCCTCTATTTATAGAGGCCTTAGGAAGGCTTTGGAAGGCTTGGAAAAGCTTCCATAGCCATTGGGTGCAAAGCCCAAGAGAATCAGGTCGAAATCAGGACAATGATTACATTTGACAGGGTTATCAGACGTCTAACTCTGGCATCAGACGTCTGGAAGGCCACTTTAAGACGTCTGATTTAAATGTCAGACGTCTGATTCTATGCGGGTTTCTCCTTGACTTGGATCAGATCTAAACAGGGTTTTTACGCAAGTCCATCAGACGACATACAGGACGTCTGGCACTATGTCTGGACGTCTGGAAACCTACTTTTACTGTGGGAATTGATTTCCAAACGTTGCAACGGCTAGAAAATCTCTGAGAAGAGATTTTGGGTCAGCTGAGGCAAAATGGTCATTTATCAGACGTCTGGACAGTCCTATGGACGTCTGATAAGGCTCTAACGGTCATATTTGGAGTGTTTGCGAAGCCAGCCAACGGTCCACTAATTGGACGTCTGGCAAAGTCATCAGACGTCTCTTAAGACGTCTGGTCTAAGGTCTGAACGTCTGATTTCATCAGACAGAACTAACTATGTCCAGCCTAACAGTTATCAGACGTCTGAAACAACAGTCAGACGTCTTAAAATACATTATCAGACGTCTGATTTGGGAATTAGACGTCTGGAAAGTCTGTTTGAACCCTATATTGGTTTTCTAAGTATTCTACAGAAAACCTAAGTATCCTAGGGTTGTGCCGGTGTTCCTAGGACTACTGTTAGGGTTCTTTGAGGCTCTTTAACATGAAATATCTAAGGAAATAAAGAGCAACAAAAGAAACGAAAAATACAACAAGTACAAAAGAAGGAAATCTATCCTATTCTTCATTTCCTTCCATCTTCAATCTTTCGCTCCACGCGAACCTCCTCTGTTTTCCGTCAAGCTCCTCCAATCCGTCCTGGATGCGAGCTCGAACTCCGTCTAAACACGTCCACATTTGCAATTGACCTGAAATCTAGGACTCAAATTGCAAATGTTAAATAACACGTGTTTTGTTATCATCAAAACAAATGATCGTGGTGCTCTAGCACCAACAGGTGACACACCTTTCTATACACTAATTTGAAGAGGGACATGCCTAATTGGGTCTTGTGGCCGGTTCTATAGGCCCATGAAGCTTCCGGAAGGCGAGTAGACTAGTCCTTCCTATCAGGCCGAATAGTGACCTGAAGGATCTTCTTGATCTCTCAATTCGACAGTTCTGCCAGTCCATTAGTCTAGGGGTGGTAAGGAGTCGAGATACGATGCGACACCTTGTACTTTTTCATCAGGGACTGGAAGTGCACATTGTTGAAATGAGACCTACCATCGCTGATGATGGCCTTAGGAACCCCAAATCTGGTAAAGATGTTATCCTGGATAAATCGGAGGACACCTTTATGATTACTAGTTCATGTGGGGACGGCTTTGATCCATTTGGAGACATAATCGACAGTGAGTAGAATGTATTCGAAGCCATTGGATCCGGGAAAGGGTCCCATAAAATCATTTCCCCATATGTCAAAGATTTCGCACACAATTATCGGGTTTAAGGGCATCATATCCCGTGGGCCCATGTTGCCGAGGGTTTGACAACGAGCTCATGTCCTACAATATATTTGTGCATCTTTGAACAACGTGGGCCAGAAGAACCCACACTGGAGAATTTTTGCTATGGTTTTACTCCCAGAGAAATGGCCACTGCAGGCTTGGTGGTGACAAAATGAGATCACGTCATTGACCTCCTCGTCAGGGATGCATCTTCGAATCACCTAATCATTGCCAATGTGGAAGAGGTATGGTTCCTCCCAAATATAGTACTTGGCCTCAAAAATCAATTTGTCCCGCCTGGAAGTCGCCAAATCTGGCAGGACTTTCCCCGTAACCAAGTAGTTTACAATATCAGCAAACCAAGGGAGACTGTGAATGGTTAGCGGGTGCTCGTTCGGAAAATGCTTGGTGATCGGACCAGACGGGTCGATGACTGAAGAAGGAAGACGAGACAAATGGTCAACTACCACGTTCTGCTTTCCCGCCTTATCGCGAATCTCAAGATCGAATTCTTGCAACAGCAAGATTCAGTGGATTAATCGAGGTTTTGCATCCTTCTTCACGAGGAGGTGCCTCACTGCAGTTTGATTTGAGTATATGATAACACAGAAACCCAAAAGATAGATCTGAATTTTTCCAAGCCAAATATGACAGCTAGCAGCTTTTTCTCAGTAACTGTGTAGTTACGTTGAGCCTCATCAAGTGTCTTGCTAGCATAGTAGATGACCACAGGTTTCCCGTCTATTTTCTACCCAAGTATCGCACCCACAGCATAATCAGATGCATCGCACATGATCTCAAAGGGTTGAGGCCAATCAGAGGACTGCAGGATAGGTGCTTGGGTAACTCGATCACGTAGGATCTTAAACACTTGAGTGCACTCCTCGATGATTTCAAAAGGGACATCCTTAGAAAGCAGAGTAGTCACGGGACGCGCGATTTTTGAGAAATCGGGAATGAATCGACGGCAAAAATCGACGTGCTCCAGAAATGATCGGATGTCCTTGACTGAGCTAGGCATAGGGAGCTTGGAAATCAGATTCACTTTAGCTCGATCGACCTGGATGCCTCTTTCAGAGATGAGATGTTCCAGGACAACTCCCTCAGGTACCATAAAGTGGCTCTTTTCACAGGAAAGAACCAAATTCATGTTAAAGCAACCCCTGAGGATTTGGACCAAGTGCAGGAGGCAATCATCAAAAGATTCCCCAAATGGCAAGAAGTCATCCATGAAGACTTCAAGGTATTCACCTACCATATCTAAGAAAATGGCAAGCATGCACCGCTGAAAAGTAGCGGGTTCATTGCAGAGACCGAACGGCATCCTTTGGAATGCATACATCTCGAAGGGGTAGGTGAAGGTAGTCTTCTCTTGGTCCTCAAGATGGATTGCAACCTGGTTATAACAGGAGTACCCGTCCAAGAAGTAGAAGAATCGATTTCTCGCTAGTTTCTCAAGGATCTGATCAATGAACGATAGTGGGAAATGACCCTTCTTCGTGGAGGAATTGAGTCTTTTGTAATCAATGCAGACTCTCCACGAGTTCACTATATGGGTTGGTATGGTTTTTCCGATTTTAGTCATGATCACGGTGAGTCTTGCCTTCTTAGGCACAACTTGGATTGGACTCACCCACTGACTGTCGGAGATCGGGTAGATGATCCCTGCATCTAACCACTTGATGATCTCATTTTTCACGACATCCTACAGGTTTGGATTCAAGCATCTCTGCATTTCACGGGAAGGTCGTGAGCCCTCTTCGGTATAGATGTGATGTGTGCAATATGAGGGGTTGATGCCAGTCAGATCATCGAGAGTCCATCCAATGGCTCTCTGAAGCTGCTGGAGGACAGTAATCAAGCATGTTTCCTGATCAGATGTGAGTTGGGAGTTGATAATCACAAGAAATGTCTGATTGGAACCCAAAAGACGTATTTGATATGGTCAGGGAGGGGTTTCAATTCTAACTGGATTATTAGCAGTAGCAGGTGGTTCAGGGTGGGTGTCGGGAGCAAAGGAAGGAGCTATGAATGTGTCTAGGTTAGGTTCAGGCTCCTCTAATTGCGGGTTTTGAGCTTCTTGTGGTTGATCAGAAATACTTGAGTTTTCCTCGATACATAGGTCGTCAACCACAGCCTCGACATCGCAAATTTGTTCCATAACTCCACAATTAATTCCTTGTTGGGCCTTAAAGATGTCGATCTTTAGTGTCTTGTCCCCAAATTTTAACTCAATTTGACCCTCGTCAAAATTAATATTGGCCTTAGCTGTGGCTAGAAAAGGTCTTCCTAATATGATTGGTGTATTCTTCAAGTTCTCAGGAGCATCCATGTCTAAGACGATGAAATCCACAGGAAAGTAAAAATTGTGTACACTATGACATCCTCGAGAATTCCTTTTATTGACTTAATAGATCGATCTGCTAATTATAAAGTCATCTCTATCGGTTTAAGTTTAGATTCCTCAAAGTGGTCTACTAGGGATGTTGGTATCAAATTGATGAAAGCTCCTAAGTCCAATAAGGCTTGGTTAAACTGTATATCACCGATAGCACAGGAGATCAGAGGGGTGCTTGAATCTTTTGCCTTAGGCGGAAGTTTGCTCAAAATGATGGAGCTAGCTTGCTCCAACAGTATGATTGGGTTCCTGCCTTTGGTTTGCTGCTTATGCTTAGGTATACATATGTCTTTCAGGAATCGTGCGTAAGCCGGTACATGGCGAATGGCATCCATCAAGGGGATGTTTATATGGATCTGCTCAAAGAGCTTGACCAGGTCCTCCTCAGGTGCCACAGGTTTGGTTATCTTCTTTCCTTTGGTCAAGACCTCGGGAAATAGAACCTTAGATGGTTCCTCTAGAATTGGCTCGGGCTCTTTATTAGGAATGGGCATGTCCCGGATGACTAATCTAGCGTTATGGTCTATAGGCTCGGGCATGTCGTGGCTAGGAAAAGGTGGATCTTGTGTTGCTTTGCCACTACGGGTGGTGACGGAATTTAATCCTGCCTGATTTTGGTTTGGATTGGGCAAAATAGGTCTCTGCTGCTGAAATCCAGAGTATGAAGTTGAAGCATCCATCTTGTTAGGTGATGGAGCAGAAGGGGCCTAATAAACAAACTGTGCTTAGCCCTGATTTGGGTTCATAACGAGCCTCTGGTTCAGCACGTTATTCGGGTTTGGAAGAGCCTGGGAAGGAAGTGCACCACGCTGGCGAGCACTTGCCAGCTGGGCCAATTGATTGCGCAGCTTAGAGATCTCTTTTTTGTGCTATTTTTGCATGTCAACCAAGGTCTGGAGAATCAAAGATGTCTGATCTTCCTTAGGTGGTCCAGATTGGAAATTTTGATTAGGCCTTGGTTGAGTGGGTTGATATGGTCGCTGATTTTGTGGTCGGGGTTGGAATTGAGATCTCTGATTAGGGTTATTTCTCGACCACGCAAAGTTAAGATGATTCCACCATCCAGGGTTGTAGGTCTTGGAGAAAGGGTTATTCTAGATGGCGTGGAGATCCTCACAGGTCTGAGGAGCTCCAAGATAATCAGGGTATGGGGGTTTAGAGTTCCCCCAACTGTGGTGGGCTGACCCGGAGTTACCTCCGAAGCCATAATCAGACGGGGGTGAATATGCATCCATCCCCGGGGAGTGGTAGATGTTGTGCACAGCCTCCCTTCCCGTGGGCGGGTGCGCGTATGTGCTTTGAGATGCAGAGATAGATTTGTGTAGATGACGAGTGATGTCGTCTACCTTCTTTTCGATAATGGAGACCTTATCTAATTGACTGGCTACCAACTCCAGATCAACGGATGTGGAAAGGCCTCGGGATTCGTGTACCCCCTGATTGTTTGTTAATGCGCAGGTGGACGTTCGGTCATATGCACCCAGTGACTCATTGTTCAGGGAGTTCTTGCACATGTTCTCAAGAATCTCCCAGATCGTGTCCTTATGTTGACCCATGATGCTACCACCACAGGTTGCATTGACAAATAGCTTGATGTCTTCACGGAGTCCATGGTAAAAGGATGGGACTTGTTCCCACTTCGGAACTCTGTGATGGGGGCACTTACGCATGAGATCTAGAAAGCGATCCCATGCGTGATTTGGTGCCGCATCGTGTTTATACAACCAATGGGGTAGAATTTTTGTAAGAAGGCGGTCTGAGGTTCTCCCTATGTGTTGATCGTGTGTGGTTGAGTCTAAAACCAGTGAGTGGCTTTGTCAGCCGGAGAGAATGAGAAGAGTTTTAAGAGTAATCCATACCAATTCTGTACATGTGCCCCAAAAGTGTGGGCCAGATGTTTTAGGTTTTTGATGTGCTGAAAAGGATCCTTAGAGTTCAAGTTCTGAAATTTTGGGGTCATATGAAGCATTCTAGGCTTGAGATCCACCTCGAGTCCTCCCGCGGGATGTTGATTCGAGGTTCGATCTCACTGCTGTGGGATTATAGTGATCTCGTATTTGAGGATGCGGCGGTGGGTTGATGATGGCATTGATTCAATTTTTTAAATCATGGACTTGTTGCTCAAGGTTAGGTTGATCTTCTTGGTGATCCATAACTGATAAGGGGGAAGTAGGTTCTGAATCAGAAGATATGTCAATGCGATCAGGTTGTTGCACAAACACGGAAGTCAAGGCTTGACCTCGATGAGAGTGAATGACTAATGGAGGCCTCTAGGGTGGTCTTAAGGACCTCCTCCCGAATATGCACCGATGTAGTAGATGAGGGATAGAAGGTGATGGATCCAATCACAACACCCAAATATTTTTGGATGACTATAGAGGTTTGGGTTGGATGATACCCCTAAGTTAGAAAGTTGTTCACCTGAGAATTACCTGGGCAGCAAGAAAGGGAGAGTCCCTTAAAGACCCCTACACGGTAGAGCATCAACACGGGTTACAGTGTTTCCCCCACCTGACCTTTCTTGTCACTGAGGGTCTAGGTAGACCAGAATGGTGACTTGACCTCTTAACTCTACCAATTTTAAGTTAAGAGTAAGGGTGCTTATGATTTCACTTGAACTTTAAGATGTTTTAGTACAGGGTGACCTAATTTGAAGATTGGTTAACCCCACCAGGTAGGTCAACTTCACCTGTTTGTTGTTTGAGAAATTTAGGTCTCTCTTTTAGAGTTCAAATGAAATTAAGAGCCTGATTTTAGGGTTTGCTTAAATAGATCAATTCAACCAATGCTTAGGCATACACTGTTTGGGAAGGTTAATTCTTGATAAAGTGTATCTCTAAAACCCTAAACTGGAAACCCTAATTGGCTCTGATTGGTCCAATTCAATTCGCCCACATATGGTACTTAGGGCTCAAGCAAGAAGGTGATTGCCCTAGATACCTTAGAACCCTAAGCAAGTGCACAAATCAGGGTTGGGATGTTTTCTAGAATGTATCAAATCAGGCAACTTGTGATGGTTATTCTAAGAATAGAATGCAAGTAGCCCTAATTGATTTCTTCCCTTTTTTAGCTTTTCAGAATCAGGGGCTTAGGAGAGGGTGGATGGAGTTTACCTGCCCCTAGAGTGTTCTGATGCGCAGCTGATCCTTCTCCAATGAATCCTTGTCACAGATCACAGTCGAAAGAGATAGAGCAAGTTAGTATCAAATCAGATATTGCAATCAAGAGATCAAAGTTGCACATTACTCCTCGACAACGACGCAAAATGTTATTTGCTCTGAAAGGGGTTTTAAAATCGTCACGTTGTAGTATAGAATGAATCAGCGTGAAAAACAAATAATATTTATACTCGAAAGAAATCCGAGGTCGTTCGCTGGGAGCAAGTGGCAAATATGAATCTCAAGATCACAATTTCAATCAAATATATGAGTAATTGCAACCCAAAACTTAATTAAAAATAATATAGAGATGAAGCTCAGCAATAAAGTGCAAAAAGAAGGGGTTAAAATGGTGATTTGAATCACCAAATTAACCCTACAATTTAACCCCAATTATTTCAAATGTTTGCACAGTATCAACCACAATTAGTTCACATAAGATGAGTAAGCAATAGATCCTGAGAGGCTTGGATATGTGAAATCAGATGGTGGATGCGTAGATCAAACGTCTTAAACGGCCAGTTGCTACAGTGCCTCCAAGAGACTCAAGGGTCTCTTCTTCTTCAGCTTTCCTTGCCTTGGCACTTTTCCTCTTCTCGCGACTAAGTGTCGCACAACTTCTTGCAAGAGCAAAACCCCCCTCCCCTCTCGCTCTTTTCTTCTCCTTAACCCCCTCTCAGATATATGCTGGTCGTGAAATCGCGATAATGATAAATTCATCGTTGTAGGTGCAAAAACACATCGTTTTAAATTTATGAAAACGTCTCCGAAAAATATGAGAATAATGTTGGGAGTACGAGTCGTCTCACTATGAGGTAGGGATATTTAGATGATTTCCAACATAATCAAGTAAACAAAATTTTTTTATTATTTATATTATTTATTTTTTTATAATAAAAGGAAATAAATGAAAAAAACACGGAGACAAATACGAGATGAACACGTAAATGCAAATAAGAACTTTACTACTACTAGAAAGTTAGAATAACATAGAATAACAAGAAGAAGAAGAGAAAAATAATCTCAGATAGAAATCTGGCGATGTCGTGACGGGGGTGGAGAGTGCCGTCGACGGTCATCGGTGGAGAATGTGCACAGAGGCGAGAAGAGACGTCGTGGTTGAGGGTGGTGCAACACTTGTCGATAGAATGCAGTTGCTAGGGGTCGCAGCCTTATGTTGAGGACATGAGAACGTGTTGTTGGTGAGGGCGAGTGCGGATGAGGATCGACGTAGAGGTCGTGATCATGGCAGGAGAACAGGGAGATAGAGAGAATTGAGATGGAGAGGATTTGAGAGGTAGAGGTACGGATGGGCGAGAGAGAATTGAGAGGGGGAGAATCCACCGGGGGGAAGAGAATTGAGAGGGAGAGAAGTTCAGAGGGAGAGAGATGGAGTGGGGGCATGTGTTGACAGATCGAGAGAGAGAGAAAAAAAGAGAGCGAGAGTGTGTTGATAGATCGAGAGAGAAAGAGAGAAAGAGAGAGTGGGAGTGTGTTGTGGAGAGATGAGGGAGGCGTGACTGAATGATTGTGGAAAAATAATGAGGGGAGAGGGCCGTATGTGGTGGACGTGAATTGGTAGGGAGGAGAAGGGCCGCACGATGGAAAGATAATAGTAAAGGGGAGAGAATGTGAAGGGAGAAATCAGAGAAATAAGAAGAGATTCGTGCGTGATATGGGGGAGGGGGAGTATGTGAGGGAGAGGAGGAGAGAGAGCACCTGTTGATATATATGGATTTTTTTCATATATTGCATAAAATGTCTATTTATATTGCATGTCTATCTATGCATGTTCCTAAGCATAGAATTGCATTACATACTATAAATATTGCATAGCATGCATCATCTTGCATTTAGATTAGTCTGAATAAAATGAAGGTTAATTGTCTCTTTTTATGGTTAGGGATAGGGTGACTTTTTATCAGGGCCTCGGATCGAAGATCCAACCATACGGATCTGATCAGGGCGACAATTGGAGTTCAATGACTCCAGGATCGCCCTAATCAGATATCCATAGCATCAGATAGAGATCAAGGAACCCTAGAAGATCAAGGGCCAAGATGATGTGAATCCGCACTTCAGACGACAAATCCAACTATGGATGGATTCGGATCGACGATCGCAGCCTAACGACGTGAAAATTGACTCAATCCGACACCCGTGGCACCATTTACATCATCCAAAAGATGGACGACTAAGATGGTGCCATCTCGGCCACCCAACCGGCCGCCCTCAATCTCTGAAGCTTCTAGCGCTCACGCATCTCCACCGTTGGATCAAGATCCAATGGTTGAGAGTGGATCCCAACTGGCGCTCTCATTCTCTGAAGCATCAACTGAAGAAGCAGCCTTGACCGTTGAATCTCAATCCAACGGTCCTGATCGCGTGGCACGAAGACGCTCCGCCCGCTCATCCATGCGCACAGCGCAATGGATAAGGCACTCACTCGCAATTGGGCGTGGGTTCGATTCGTGAGGAGCAGGCGATGGGGTACGAGTGAGCGGGTGTGCTTGATCGCCCGATGAGGATCCAGCAGCCGTGAGAGCACGATAGCATTCAGGTGCCATCGCATGCCCCCGCGTGACGTAGGATTGCATGTGGATGCATGCATAGATGAGGTGCGGTGGGGATGCATTTTATCCATTCGATCTTACGATCAAACGACCGAGATTTGAAGATCGTGGGCATGCATTTAAAGAGAGGAGGCGAGCGAGCGCGGGTGCACCGCCCACTACGCCCACATTCGGACCTTTAGTGATAGATTTATCGATCACTAAAGGTCCTGAATTAATGATTTTCAACATAAAAAGACCAAATTGCCCTCACTCCTTGCAACTATAAAAGGAGACCCCCCTCCATATGAAAATCTCATCCATTCTTTCTCTTCTCTCCCTCTCTAAAGCTCAAGAGAAGCTTGTCCCACACTCGGGATGCTTCTCAAGAGATAAAGTCAAATTTTCGCCCCCATTTCGGAGATAGATCCCACGACAACGACGACGTGTTGCCCCATTCCCGTTCTTCCCGCTTTGTCCTCCTTCCTACTCCATTCCCCGTCTTCCAGGCATCGTCTCGTCTGGCTCGTCTTCTAAGCGATCGTCGAGGAGGATATCTCTCTCTCCATTCTTTTTACTGCTTTCTAGTGTAATCATTTTCCGCTTTCTAGTCGTAATGAGTAGTGTAACAAACAACTTTTTGATAATGAAATCTATGTTTATTCTACATCCCTTTTTACTTTTGTTTGTAATATTCTCTCTCTCTCTCTTCTATTTATTGTAAATAGATAGTTTCCAATCAGTTATTTTGCTTCGTGACAAATAAAACAAATGCATATTTCTAATCAAACGCCCACCTCCCTAAGTTCGACCTGGGATTTCTATTCTGGTATAAATTTCATTTGTTGAACATGAGTTCTTAGCTTTCCAACTACAACGACAGGTTTTTCAAAACCAAATTCGATAGCGTAGTAACCCGTAGCTTCAACATTTTGATGCCGTTGCCGGGGAGGCGACGCTCTTTGATTTTTTTTCACATTTTCCAACTTACGAATCATTTACCTCACTTATCTCCTTTCTTATTGTGATTGCAGGTACTCTTTTCAGACAAGCAAAAGTAGTAGACTGGAGCAAAGTGCTGTTGAAGGTTCTGTAAGTTTTCCTCTGCCTCCTACCCATTAGTTTTCATTCCACCACGTAATAACACAAACATAAATCAGCCTAGGTGTTCTTATAAACTCTAAGGTTAGTTTTGTTTGTTTATTTAACACCTACACTCACCTAAACTTCCACATTTAAAAAGAAAAAAATAAAAAAATCTCACAGAGGAACACAACCTCATCTGATTTTCAAACTCAACCGGTAAACCGATCTTTGGAACTGATACACACATCTAAACACATAATTGAGTAGAAATCAGATTAGGTAATCACTGTGTGCCTAATTAAGTGGTGCAATAGGCTAATTGTTTGAGTTGATTGGGCTGCACCACTTTAATTAAAATCAACTCATCAAGTAGTTGCTGCATAGGTTCAACTCTTAGGGATTTACCAGGCACTCCACATTCTTTTAAGTTTTGAAGGAAAACATCTTTACCTATGCTTTCAAAACCTGGTGTGACAAGAAAACTTGTTTTAAAATACCTAAAGTTGAATCCTAAAAGCTACTAAGCAAGATTTGAACCCTAAAATTCACCGCATCAAAAATAATCTTGCTTGAAAATCACTGGTTGTGCACACACACACACATTAATCAATCATTAAGGGTACAACCTAGATAAAGGGCCCATCACATTCCAAAGCACATTCAAGCTTAGCCCTCAATAAAACAGAGTAGACGTTGGCCTTAAGGATTCGACTAGCTCTTCGAAGCCCAGAACAAGATTATTTTCAATTAGTCTGTTTCTACTGTTCAATCTGATGTCTAGCTAGGGGAGTAGAATCAAATGATCGCAGCTGGGGGGTACACTAGGAACCGGAGGCACAAGCCGAAGGAAGAACCTTCTCCCTAGTCCCTCCTTCTAACTGGTTGGATTAAACAGACAGAAGTAGATCAAATCATTTCTTTATCTCAAGACGGGTTCTGGGAATCTGTAGGTCTTTAGGCTAGCCCACTTAAAGCAGGTTTGATTGATTGTATTGCAGGGCTCCTTTCTTCCTCTCGCCTATCATGAATCCTTCCACATTTTATATGCATTCCCACTCTTTTCCTCCTGTTATGAGTTATCCTCAACATGACGATTATCCCAACTCGTACTGTAATCAACCATCAGTTAGTTGGGATAACTTGGATTGGGGATACAGTTTCGAACCTCTGTGTTTAGGGTCTAACCCTGAACACCATAATTGTGATTTCCTTCTCAGAGCCACAGCAATTATAGATCGCCACCCTTTCATGGATAACCTAATATGATCTACAATCAAGAAGGATACACTGATCCTTACCCATCCTCTGAATACACTGCCTTTAGGTCATCACCACCTTTTGAACAAACCGAAATGACCTATTATCAGGAAGGATATCATGAATCTCAATTCGTTAACTCCTCAGCACTGATCCCAAACCCGCCAACCCTAAACCAAGTCATTTGGTTAAGGTTAATCAGGTTCAAGATAAGGTTCTGGCTAACTTGAGGAATATCATACAATCTTTAGAAGTTCAGCCAATACCTTGCATTGGAAAATTGGAGTCCCTGATTGAGATGATTGTTGATTTGAACAAATATTTGTTAGATTGGATCCAGGATGTTAAGGATAAGAACCCGGGTGAGTTTCTACTTGGGAAGTTAGTTAAATTGAGAATGAGATTTGTGGTTGCTTTAGTTAAATCATGGGATGATTCCCAGGATGAACCCCCTTCAGGAGAGCCCTTGTCAGAACCTGCTCAGTCACCTGTTGAGGGGACATGTGTTACGAGGCTGACCAGATTGAATTAGAGCAATCAATTAAGGATGATCTGATTTCTTCACCTAAAATCCCTATGCCGGGGTACAAGGAAATGTATGTCTCCATGGACCAGAAAGTGACGGATGATTTTGGGATATACATTAATACGGATTTTGATTTATTTGATTATGATGGTGAAGATTCAATTTGCAAAGTCTCACGTGAGTTTATAGAACACAATTTCTGTGAGACGATTAGGCCTGAGGAATCTGATAGATCATTTGATAGCTCAATAATTAAGGAAACTGATCTTATTGGGGCTTACATGACAGATCCAGAATTGTGTTTTCTGGAGGATTCAATCCAATGCTCTGATTATCAGTTACACCCCATTGAGCTTACCGACGATTCTGTTTTTGAGATAACTAGACCCAAGTCAATTCTGATTCAGCCACATCTTTTAGACTTGGAAATTTCAGATGGGGTGATTAATATGCAGGAGGTCCTGGAATTTGACATTCTAAATGAGGTGGACAGGAGTTGGGAAATTTTAATTTGGGAAGCAAACTCCGGAGGAAGTAGAAGATCGAGTCTGAGGGTTCTAATCCATCTGAAACCATTAAACAAGGACCCTTACGACATTTGTTCTGAGGATGTCCAACCCAAGCACACATTCATTGATTATCCTTTTGATATCGAATTCTTTGTAACTCGACTTTTTGGTCCTGGGTTGCATCCTCATAAATCGTAGGTCCGACCCTGCTTGCATACTGAATTTAGGTTTTGGGTAATTTTTATCCAGAACCTTAGATATTCTCGATTATGGGGTATGGATTTGCACCACAATCTGGTCCACATTTGTAGACATTTACTAGCAGGTCAGAGCTTTCATCTTTTTATTTTGATTCTGACCTGCACCTGTGAATTCTTTATTTCTCTTCTTTATATAGCGTGCCTAGCTGAAGGCACTAAATTCAGTACATATACAGTTTTTCTTTATCTTGGAGCGGACCCGTCATTCACGCAATTCAGGTGCTTTCTACTCTATTCACTCGATTTTGTCTTTTTAATACAATGAGGACATTGCATTAGATAGGCATGGGAGGGTGAATATTCATCTCTGAATTAATTCGTCAGCTCTGTAGATTCATTTTATTTTCTTTTATTTATATATTAAAAAAAAAGAAAAAATTATGGAATTAGGAAAGAGAACTTGGGCTTAAGAAAATTTTCAATCTTAGAAAATATTACATTAGGATCTGAACACAAAAACCCTTTAGGTCTTTGGGCCTAATTAACTCGTGTATCCACTAAAATATAGATTTATTTTTTGAGTCCTCACCAACCTGAATTCTATTTTAATTTGAGTAAATAAGTTTGGGTGATAAGTACGTGACTTATCAACCCGTCCTCTGATTTGAGGGAACCTTAAGTCTAAAGCATCTACACACTATCTTTTCACTGACTTGTTGTTCGGTGGTTTTAACGGAAATTGGGTAGCTAATGAACCTTCTAAGGTGATATGGCTAGCAAGTTATCATGGGTAACAGCCCATAGGTAGGTTGTCTAGAGCCTAGTCACTGGACCATTCTCTTTTTGCTGCCTTTAGGTAAATCTTAGACCAGGGAAGCCACCTACTTAAAAAAGAGAGAGAGAGAAAAAGAAAGTCAAAAAGAAAAGAAAAAGAAAAGGAGAAAAAAAAAGAAAACAAAAGAAATAAGCCACACTTCGCTACACGAGTATGGCTGGCAAGTTGTCGGTGGTAACAGCTCATCGACCGGTTGTCCAGAACCAAGCTCAAGAAATGCACTTAAAATTCCCAAAACACTTAGGAAGAAGCGAGGAAGTAGAATAAACCGAGGAGATATACACTGGATTCACCCTTCTGTTGACCCCATAAAAATAAAAGTAGGGAGAAAGCTACCGGTTGTAAAGATACACCTTTAGGCAGAACTCTCTTTTTAAGGTCACATAGAGGAGTAGAAATCCGAAGTTCGTTCTAATTATCGATCAACGAGTTTATCACATTCACAATAAGATGCTCAGAACTTAGGATTCTCATCAAATCTTAGGTGAGTTGAATGACCGTAGAAAGCCACTCTTTAACCCTAAACTCAAAAATTCAAAAAAAAAAAAAGAAAAGAAGAAAAAGAGAAAAAGAAAATTTTCTTTGAATAAGGCGAGGGCTTGAGGCGGTCTGCATTTTGGCAAATACTCGGGCACTGTTATGTCTTTGAAAGTTCAGATCCTAAGTAAACATTTTCTTAATGATTGAAAATAACTTATGCCCAAATAATCCAACCAAATTCTTTTATAAATAGCATGTAGTTTTTGCTAGGGACTAGCAAAAGATAGGCATGGGGGTGTGATGTAAACATGTTTATATTGCATAAAATGTCTATTTATGCATGTTCTTAAGCATAGAATTGCATTACATACTATAAATATTGCATAGCATGCATCATCTTGCATTTAGATTAGTTTGAATAAAATGTAGGTTAATTGTCTCTTTTTATAGTCAGGGATAGGGTGACTTTTTATCAAGGCCTTGGATCGAAGATCCAACCATACGGATCTGATTAGGGAGACGATTGGAGTTTACCGACTCCAAGATCACCCTAATCGGATATCCGTAGCATCAGATAGAGACCGAGGAACCCTAGAAGATCAAAGGCCAAGATGGTGTGAATTTGCACTTCGGACGATAAATCCAACCGCACAGATGCATTCGGATCGACGATCGCAGCCAAACAGCGCAAAAATCGACTCAATCCGACACTCGTGGCACCATCTACATCATCCAGAAGATGGACGGCCAAGATGGCGCCACGTGGTGCCATCTCGGCCCCCCAACCGGTCGCCCTCAAACTCTGAAGCTTCTAGTGCTCACGCATCTCCGCCGTTGGATCAAGATCCAATGGCCGAGAGTGGATCCCAATCAACGCTCTCATTCTCTGAAGCATCAACTGAAGAAGCAACCTCGACCGTTGGATCTCAATCCAACGGTCTAGATCACGTGTTGCGAAGATGCTCTGCCTGCCCATCCATGCGTGCAGCGTAGTGGATAAGGCGCTCGCTCGCGATTGGGTGCGGGTTCGAGCCACGAGGAGCAGGCGATGGGGAGCAAGTGAGCGGGCGCGCTTGACCGCCCGATGAGGATCCAGCAGCCGTGAGCGCACGATAGCGTTCACACGCCATCGCACGCCCCCGCGTGACGCAGGATTGCACGTGGATGCGAGCATAGATGAGGCGCGGTGGGGATGCATCTCAGCTGTTCGATCTCACGATCGAACCTCCGAGATTTGAATATTGTGGGCATGTGTTTAAAGAGAGGAGGCGAGCGGGTGCTCGTGCGTCGCCGACTACGTCCACGTTCGAACCTTTAGTGACTGATTTATCCGTCACTAAAGGTCCTGAATTAATGATTTTCAACATAAAAAGATCAAATTGCCCTCACTCCTTGCCACTATAAAAGGAGACCCACTCCATACGAAAATCTCATCCCTTCTTTCTCTTCTCTCCCTCTCCAAAGCTCAAGAGAAGCTTGTCCCACACTCGGGATGCTTCTCAAGAGATAAAGTCAAATTTTTGCCCCCATTTAGGAAGCGGATCCACGACGATGACAACATGCTGCCCCGTTCCCATTCTTCCTGCTTCGTCCTCCTTCTTCCTACTCCGTTCCCCATCTTCCAGGCGTTGTCCCGCCTGGCTCGTCCTCTAAGCGATCGTCGAAGAGGATATCTCTCTCTCCATTCTTTTTACTGCTTTCTAGAGTAGATTTACTGCTTTCCAGTGTAATCATTTTCCGCTTTCTAGTCGTAATGAGTAGTGTAACAAACAACTTTTTGATAATGAAATCTATGTTTATTCTACATCCCTTTTTGCTTTTGTTTGTAATATTCTCTCCCTCTCTTCTATTTATTGTAAATAGATAGATAGTTTCTAATCAGTTATTCTGCTTCGTGACAAATAAAACAAACACGTATTTCTAATCAAATGTCCACCTCCCTTAGTTCGACCCGGGATTTCTATTCTGGTATAAATTTTATTTGTTGAACACGAGTTCTTCGCTTTCAAACTACAACGATAAGTTTTTCAAAACCAAATTCGATAGCGTAGTGATGAGAACCTCATCATAAACCCTAACTAGCACAATTTAATTTAAATAAGTGTGAGGAAGCTCCTACAAAACCTAAAGAGAGGCTTAACTCAGAGAATTCTGAGTTAAAGAATAAGACAAATCATAAGGGGTAAAATTGTAATTTTACTAATGCAGTACGCAAACAGGATAATTAAGGGTCTAAACATAGGTCAAATGAGCTTAATAAGGAGGGAAGTGGGATGATCTGATTTAGAAAGAGTTATAGCAACTTCTAAGAATTAAATGACATCCTATAACCCTAAAACAAACCCACTTTAATTTACGAGGTTCGAGGCAGGATAAAAATCAACTAAACCCTCTAAAATTCATGGAAAAATATTCCCTAGGATTTAGAACCTTCAATTTGACCTTTGCAACCTATTTTGACCTAAAATGAGAACCATGCCCAATGTATGACTTAATTTGGGTTTTTGTGCAAATTGATCGGTCAAACATGGTCCAACCTAAAAGCAAATTTCACCAATAAAATCCTTAGGTTCAAATTAGGCTGGTATAAAAATTTGGGCCTAAGAAAAGATCATCTTGACTGACTTTACAAATTGGTCCTCTTAAATTACTTTTTGACCCTTATCTTTTGAAACCTTTACAAATGGCCCCCTATCTTTCTCGTCGTTCTTTGCAGAACGGTCCTCCCTACCATTTCTGCACAGCGCCATACCTCCGGCGACCTTGCGCGAAGGATGGTGCCATGCAGGGCAAGGCGCCTGTCCACAGGAATGAGCGGGGGGTTCCCTACGTCGTCCTCTGTTGCAGGGACTCTCCCATGACCCCTGCAACTAGCCATTCCTCTAGTGCAAACGCACGAAAGGCATGGGTATCCATTTCTGGCCATCTTCGACGAGCATGGCACGTCGCTCCCTCGGTCCCCTCTCCACACCAGTGCCTTTATAAGGAGCGGCAGGGTCTGCCGTCTCCTTCAAGCTACTTCTGGCGGAGGAAAACCCTAGATTTCGTCTCTCCCCTCTCCGGTCAGAGTGCCCTAGCTTCTGGCGATCCTCCCTCCTCCTCGTCGCTCTACTGCCATACCTGCAGCAGAGCTCACTCTACCCCGTCTTCCCACGCCAGGCCGCACTAGCTGGCGTCCTCAGATCTCCTCCTCGTCGCTGATAACCCCCTCCTTGGCACCTTCGTCCCCAGCTCCGGCAGGCACGAGCCGGACGTCTTCCTCTCCCTCTTCGTCAACTAAGTAGGTAGGAATCTTCCCCTCTCTCTCCCTTATATTTTCCCCTTCTTAATTTACCATTTTAACCCACCGACCGCCACTGTCCATCACCACCTTCCCCATCTCCAGTCGCCATCTCCGGCGTGGTCGCTCCACCTCCACAGACCATTTCACCCCTCGCCGACAAGCCCAGAATCTCCCCCTCACTCCACTCAAGCGTTTCCCCCACTCCATTCACCGCCCTTCACCTCCCGACCACCCCCCGAACACACCCACTTCTGCACACACAGTCTGCCCTAGGCACACGACCACAGGCACTCTCGAGCCTCGCCGACCCTTGCACTGCCTTTGCCACACTCCGGCGAAGCTCCCTGCGTTGTCTGATGTGGCCGTGAGGCTGTCTTCGTGATTTCAGGTCTCCGCCTCCTCACCGCCATTGACGAGCTGCTGAAGCTTCTTCTTAGGCAGTTCCAGGACTCCTCCAGCCCAGGCGTGAGCTTCAGGCAACACGGGGTGCTTCCATGAGTGCGCCCAGGTTCGCAATTGGGGTCGCGAGCCTTCGCTGCTGCCCCAATTGCGCAAAGCCTTCTCCACGGGCGCCTGAGACTGGAGGTGGGACTTTAGTCCCACCTTGTAAATGTGTGGCCTCGCGCCCACACTTAAATTGATTTTATGAATTTAGCTATTCGCCTTTGATACACAGGGGTCAGGTCCCTCACCCATGCATGCAGCGCGCCACGTGCTCGCACCCGCGCTCACGCCCCGCAGGCCTGGGCTGAACCTAACTACCCGACCAAGCACTCCTCGCCCACCACCGCATGTCGGTGGGCCTAGTGCCGGGTGTGCAACCCGAACCCAATTACTCGGCTCTGGGAGAGCTTTCCCAAAGAGAGATTCAGCGAGAGAGAGAGAGAGACGCGGGGAAGGGGTAGGGGTAGGGGTAGGTTTTGCACTGATAGTTGTGTGTGTGCGTAGGGAAGAAGGAAAAAGAAGGAAGAAGCAGGCAAAGGAAGAAGAAGAGAGGAGGAGGAGCGGCTGAAGACTTAGCCGCACTGAGCAGCTGCTAAAGAAGAAAGGAAGGAGAGGAGCTGAAGGAAAAGAAGAGCCGCACTGTAGCAACCTCACAGTTAAGCCGTCTGAGCACTGAAGCAGACGTCGGAGGGTCAGCGGCTAGAGCAGAAGAAAGCAAAGACAAAGAAGAAGAAGAAAGAAAGAAGAGGAACAGCTAGAGCAGAAGAAAAAGAAGAAGAAGAAGAAAGGAAGACTTAGCAGCTAAAGGAAATCAGAGAGAAGGCAGAAGCCTCTGCAGCTGCAAGGAAGAAGAGAAGAAAATCAGAGAGGAAGAAAGGAGGAGAAAGGGTCACCAATGCCGCAGCAAAGAAAAGAAGAGAGAAGAAGGCAGATTGAAGAAGAGAACCAGCTGAAAGAGAAGAAAAGAGAAGAGGAAGAGAGAAGAATTAGAAGCCAAAAAAGAGAACTTTTGCTCCCTCTCTCTCTCTCTCTTATTCTTTTTGTAACAGAATTGTGAACCTTTATGTTTCTAGAATTATAGTTGCTCCCTGAGTTCGACCTCGGGAAACTTGTCATTCCGAGTAAAAAAAAGTGTATTAAACTGGTAACTATTTTGTCATATACCATAACGACTATAATAACTATGAAGATGAAATGGCCCCAGCAGTTTTTGGCGCCGTTGTCGGGGAGCAACGGCTATTCTAGAAGCCATTAATTCACGATTTTTGAGTTTCTATTGATCTCTTCTCTTTTGTTGTGCAGGCACATGAAATCAAGAGGACAACAAGCAGCCGTACAACAACCACACCTAGGACAGGTAATTTTCTATCCTCTCATTTTAACCCCTAAATTCTAAAGAGGAAGAAAAAGCAAGAAAAAGTAATTTAGGCATAACCTGTTTTCCATACTTAGTAAATCATCAAAGCTGCCTGTTTTCAATTTCAACACAGTATATCTGTACATCCATTAAGGGTATTTAGGGTTAACACCTTCTTGCTTGAGCCCTAATTACCCAATCTAAAGGAAGCTAACTGGACCAAGTAGAGCCAATATAAGATTCAAAATTAGGGTTTTAGAGACACACTTTCTAAGCAAGAATTGAGAATTCCCAAAAAAAGTGTGCCCAAGCCATTGTTTGAAAGCACCTATTTAGAGAAATCCTAAGAAATTTGGCTCTTAAAAACACTTGAACCCTAAAAGACAAAGATCTAATAAGCTCTCAAAGGAACTAGCAGGTGAAGTTGACCCCTTGGGTCAACCAACCCTAAACTTAGGTCACTCTTTGCACTCGAAAGGCTAAAGTTCAAGTGAAAACCTAGGCACCTTGATCCTAACTAAAAGTGGTAGACTTAAGAGGTCAAGGTCCCCATTCTGGTCTACTTGGAATCTCAGTAACAAGAGAGGTCGGGTGGGGGAAACCCTGTAACCCGTGGGGGTGCTCTACCGTGTAGGGGTCTTCGCGGGACTCACCCTCTCTGGCTGCCCAGGTAATTCTCAGGTGGACGATCTTTTGATCAAGGGGTCCATTTGCCCTGAACCTCTATAGTCACCCAACATTCTGGGTGTCTTGATTGGGTCCAGCACCTGCTAAACTCATCCTCTCCATCAGTGTATGTTTGGTAGGAGGTCTTTGAAACCTCCTCTAACAATCTACTCTCCCCGAGGCCAAGCCTCAGCTCCCTTATTTGTGCTATAACAATCTACTCTCCTGATTCAGAACCTAGTTCTCTCTCTTCTTCCATCATGACACAACTTGACTATACATCCAACTTCTGATTCTACATCCTGATTCCACCACCTAATCCAAAAATGCAGCCTAGTTACTTAGGATTACCCTTCAAGAAACCTGAATCACAAAGATCCATGAGAGGTAGGATGGTTGAGGATGCCCTTGAGTTCTATAAAATTAAATATAAACCCTCAACATCAATAGAAAACATTCAGGTGGATGTCCCAACAACCACAGCCGTGATCATAAGCCGTGCTCAACTTCTATTGACAGAAGCCACAAAAGGATCAACCCGAGACATACTCTTAGCAGGATATATTGAGATAGAAAAATTACACAAATCTGAATACCTTCAATGCATGATAAATCCTGTACTTTGGAAACAACACCAAGATGCTCTTGAAAAATGGGTAGAGATGATGAGATTACTAGAACAAATAATCGACCAGAAATACTCGTACATACCACAAACAGAGGATGAACCATCTTGGAACAGTATTGAGGATCAATCCAGTTTCCCAGATCTGGGGATTGAGGCACAGAGTGGTTGTGGATTCCCAACCCAGATAGAAGACAACATCGAATTAGGTTGGGAAATTGCAGAACAAAATGTTAAGCCACCCTTAGCCCATGAATCACCAAGCTTAGAATTCCAAAACTGCAATAATGAGATTAGAAGAGAACCTCCCGAGGGTGTAAATCCCGCCCCTTATTCTGATAAGGTGACCCTCGAAGGTTATTCGGACTTAGATTCTAGTAATTCCAC
The DNA here is from genome assembly GCA_037157565.1 of Thalassia testudinum. Classification (NCBI taxonomy): domain Eukaryota; kingdom Viridiplantae; phylum Streptophyta; class Magnoliopsida; order Alismatales; family Hydrocharitaceae; genus Thalassia; species Thalassia testudinum. Next base: position 46,799,104 of record JAZHRO010000030.1, read on the forward strand.
CCACATCCTAAGCCTAGAATCTGGAGCTGAAATCTATTGGGAAGATTACGAGGCCCTGCATGATGAAGATCAAATTTTCAATAAAGAATACGATTTTAAGCCTCTATTTGATGAATATTCCTCTCCAATTTCCTCAGGAAATCAGATCAACTTTCCAGAAGTTATGCCAATTTACGATACAGAAATCGAGGAATTGGACGAATGGGGTTTCAACTGTCTCTGTCCCACCAGCTTGGAACTTAAGCCTAGAAGAAACACCTTTAGGCTAGACCCCAGTCAGGCTGCGGAATCTACATCATGTGATTTATTCTGGTGGAAATCATGATCTTGAATCTTATTTTCGCAAACTCTCCGACAACTTCGAATTTGACTATGATTTCGGAGAGACTCTACCAAACTACGACCTTAGTTCACTTGACTCATTCTCCGACTCCGACTCTAAGGTCCCGGTTCCCGAGATCACTGATTTAAGTTCAGACTCCAGTAACATGGAACCATTCCTTTTCGATCCTCAGGAACTAAAACTAGAAAATGCCAAGAGTGATTGTAACCCAGAATTCAAATCATTTCTCAATTCAGATTTCCTTCATCCTATAGACACTCTTCAGGCACTTGATAGTTACCCAAAGGACTCTCTACAGGAGACCACTAGCCATTCATCCCTAGAAGAGTCCTCATTCCCAATTCTCATTGAAGATACCCCTTCCACACATACAGAACCAATCCGTCTTCAACCCCGACCTGCAACCGGACTCAATTCCTATTTTGATTCCCCTCCCACTGGGCCGTTTACAGATACTTCTCACATACACCAGGTATTGGACATTGATCAGACTAAAGACCATGCTCCATCATCTTCTGATCACCCCTGTAGGGTTTCCGCGTCATTCACTAATTATTTTACGAATCCCTACTCTGACCAGGATAATTCGACTCAGCCAAACCCCACATTCACACTTCCACATCCGTCCGAGCTTCACAGTATATGGTGGGTTCCACACCTCTTGATTTGACCAGATTGATTGGGTTTGGGCTGCATCATCAGCCTACTGATCTGAACAAGCACCTGGTTGGACCAACCAGGCTCTTAATCAAGGTACTTTTCTTATAAAACTTCGTTGATTTGACCATCCCCTCTTCATCCCATTTCCCGCTCGGCTGAAGGCGTCTAATTTAGCGCTCAACGGGAGGCAGCCCGTCATTCTTTTTGAGAAAACCCGAAACCTTTTCTGACACCTCTTTGCACTTAAGGTTCATCCTTTAGGACAGCCGACTCCACCTCAGGTGCTTGCATCTGAGATTAGAAATCGTCTGCAACAGTCACCCCGACCCATCCACTCACCAAAATACCTGTCCTAATGTTGAAACTAAGCTAAATAAAAACCCTCCTAAGTTACAATGAGGACATTGCAAATCTTAGGCATGGGGGGGTATGAAAGTGCAAAACTCACAAGAAAAGGTTTTAAACAAAAAAATTCACATATGCCAAAAACACCATAAAAAATTAAAAAAAATTTTTTGAAAAAGAATAATAAAATGAGAGGAGAAAAGAAATTTTTTGGACTCTACAAAGGAGGAGGAGAAAAAGAACAAAATGATCAAAAGAAGGAGCACAAAATGAAAGAAAAGAGATAGTCATTAGTAAGAAATTAAGGAGTTAACCTAAGTTCTAGACTTCATTCAGGAAAAGAAATGGAAAATGCACAGTGAGATTAGTAAGAACTCAAACCTTAAGCATTCTTGGATAAACTCTTAGTACCCATTAAGATCTAGACATTCCTCAAGAGGTTGAGGAAAATGGAAAGCTTAAATATTAGGTCCAAGGCTTAGGGAGTATTTGGCCTCATTAACTAACTTTTGGTTTATGGGACTCAATAACCTAAGCACCCTAACTTCACACACAGCCTGGTTCAGTAAGCATAAAAATCAAAATCACGCAGAAGCGTTGCAAAAATTCTGAAAATAACACCTAGAATAGGAGCGGTCGATCAACACAAGTTGATTTGGACGAGTTCCCAGCGCGGAGAGGTGGGAAATTCCCCTCGAAGATGCGTAACAAAATATCATCTCCTCGGTGCTTGTCTCTTAGGATATTTACATATCCTACTGGGGGCATGTAAGCACTCTGCTGGTTCAGATTCCATGGATGGCATTATCACGAAGTGTCAATTGCCAAGGTCTGAATTTGGCCACGGAACACCATGGATGGGATTATCTTGAAATCTCAAAATCCAGGGTTCTGGGGGTTACCATGGACGATGCTATCTCAAAGCATTGACTGCTAGGAACCCTTGAGGATTGATGATGAGAACAAGGAATCTGATACAGACCGTGTTGAGAAGCCAATCCTAAGCTAGAATTAAAAAGAAAAAGAGAGAGAAAACTCTCCAAACATAATCTTCTACCTCTCTTACCTATAAAACACACTGCGAACTAAACCGGGGCTAAAATTATCTCAAGCACAGGTGCTTTAACCACAAAGTCCAATAAGCCTTAGGTTAGCTCTTATAAGCCTTAAAAACCTTTGCTAAGGACTGAGGATAAGGCTAAACAGATCTGGATCTTGGTTGGTACTAGAGTACCTTTTAGGCCTATGGTTGGCATTCTAACCTAATCAAGGTTACGAAAGAAAAAGCACTTATCTAAACTCATTAAGAACTTCATGGTCTAGAACAAGGGTTGAAACCTTAAAATTTTTGCTAAGGGACTAACAAAAGCTAGGAATGGGGGTATGATGAGAACCTCATCATGAACCCTAACTAGCACAATTTAATATAAATAAGTGTGAGGAAGCTCCTACAAAACCTAAAGAGAGGCTTAACTCAGAGAATTCTGAGTTAAAGAATAAGACAAATCATAAGGGGTAAAACTATAATTTTACCAATGCAGTACGCAAACAGGGTAATTAAGGGTCTAAACACAAGTCAAATGAGCTTAATAAGGAGGGAAGTGGGATGATTTGATCTGAAAAGGGTTATAGCAACTTCTAAGAATTAAATGACATCCTTTAACCCTAAAACCAATCCACTTTAATTCACAAGGGTCGAGGCAGGATAAAAATCAACTAAACCCTTTAAAATTCATGGAAAAATTTTCCTAGGGTTTAGAACCTTCAATTCGACCTTTGCAACCTATTTTGACCTAAAATGAGAACCATACCCAATTTATGACTTAATTTGGGTTTTTATGCAAATTGATCGATCAAACATGATCCAACCTAGGATCAAATTTCACCATTAAAATCCTTAGGTTCAAACTAGGCTGGTATAAAAATTTGGGCCTAAGAAAAGACCATCTTGACTGACTTTACAAATTGGTCCTCTTAAATTACTTTTTGACCCTTATCTTTTGAAACCCTTGCAAATGGCCCCCTATCTTTCTCGTCGTTCTTTGCAGAACGGTCCTCCCTGCCATTTCTTTGTACCGCCATACCTCCGACGACCTTGTGCGGAGGATGGCGCCGCGCAGGGCAAGGCGCAAGTCCTCAGGAACGAGCGGGGGGTTCCCTACGTCGTCCTCTGTCGCAGGGACCCTCCCATGACCCCTGCAACTGGCAATGCCTCTCGTTCGAACGCACGAAAGGCATGGGTGTCCATTTCCGGCCATCTCCGGCGAGCACGACACGTCGCTCCCTCGGTCCCCTCTCTTCACTAGTGCCTTTATAAGGAGTGGCAAGGTCTGCTGTCTCCTTCAAGCTACTTCTGGCGGAGAAAAACCCTAGATTTTGTCTCTCTCCTCTCCAGTCAAAGTGCCATAGCTTCCGGCGATCCTCCCTCCTCCTCGTTGCTCTGCTGCCATACCTGCAGCAGAGCTCACTCTGCCCCGTCTTCCCACGCCAGGCCGCATTAGCTGGCGTCCTCAGATCTCCTCCTCATCGCCGATAACCCCCTCCTGGGCACCTTCGTCCCCAGCTCCGGCAGGCACGAGCCGGACATCTTCCTCTCCCTCTTCGTCAACTAAGTAGGTAGGAATCTTCCCCTCTCTCTCCCTTATATTTTCCCCTTCTTAATTTACCATTTTAACCCACCGACCGCCACTGTCCATCAGCACCTTCCCCATCTCCAGTCTCCATCTCCGGCGAGGTCACTCCACCTCCACAGACCATTTCACCCCTCGCCGACAAGCCCAGAAGCTCCCCCTCACTCCACTCAAGCGTTTCCCCACTCCATTCACCGCCCTTCACCTCCCGACCACCCCTTGAACACACCCACTTCCGCACACACAGTCTGCCCTAGGCACAAGGCCACAAGCGCTCTCGAGCCTTGCCGACCCTCGCACTGCCTTCGCCACACTCCGGCGAAGCTCCCTGTGTTGTCTGATGTGGCCGTGAGGCTGTCTTCGTGATTTCAGGTCTCCGCCTCCTCGCCGCCATTGATAAGCTGCTGAAGCTTCTTTGCAGGTAGCTCCAAGACTCCTCCTGCCCAGGCGTGAACTCCAGGCAACGCAGGGTGCTTTTGTGAGTGCGCCCAGGTTCGTAATTGGGGTTGCGAGCCTTTGCTGCTGCCCCAATTGCGCGAAGCCTTCTCCACGGGCGCCTGAGACTGGAGGTGGGACTTTAGTCCCACCTCGTAAGTGTGTGGCCTCGCGCCCACACTTAAATTGATTTTGTGAATTTAGATGTTCGCCTTCGATACAAGAGGGTCAGGTCCCTCACCCATGCACGTAGCGTGCCACACGCTCGCACCCGCCCTCGCCCGTGCTCACATCCCGCGGGCCTGGGCCGAACCTGACTACCCAACCAAGCACTCCTCGCCCACCACCGCACGCCGGTGGGCCTGGTCTCGGGCGTGCAACCCGAACCCGATTACCCAGCTCTGGGAGAGCTTTCCCAAAGAGAGATTTAGAGAGAGGGAGAGATGTGGGGAAGGGGTAGGGGTAGGTTTTGCACTGATAGTTGTGTGTGCGCGTAGGGAAGAAGGAAAAAGAAGGAAGAAGCAGGCGAAGGAAGAAGAAGAGAGGAGGAGGAGCGGCTGAAGACTTAGCCGCACTGAGCAGCTGCTAAAGAAGAAAGGAAGGAGAGGAGTTGAAGGAAAAGAAGAAGAGCCGCACTGTAGCAACCGCACAGTTAAGCCGTCTGAGCACTAAAGCAGACGTCGGAGGGTCAGCGGCCAGAGCAGAAGAAAGAAAAGACAAAGAAGAAGAAGAAAGAAAGAAGAGGAACGGCCAGAGCAGAAGAAGAAGAAGAAGAAGAAGAAGAAGAAGAAGAAAGGAAGACTTAGCAGCTGAAGGAAATCAGAGAGAAGGAAGAAGCCTCTACAGTCGCAAGGAAGAAGAGAAGAAAATCAGAGAGGAAGAAAGGAGGAGAAAGGGTCACCAATGCTGCAGCAAAGAAAAGAAGAGAGAAGAAGCCAGATTGAAGAAGAGAAGAACCAGCTGAAAGAGAAGAAGAAAAGAGAAGAGGAAGAGAGAAGAAGAAGAAGCCAAAAAAGAGAACTTTTGCCCCCCCTCTCTCTCTCTCTTATTCTTTTTGTAACAGAATTTTGAACCTTTATTTTTCTAGAATTATAGTTGCTCCCTGAGTTCGACCTCGGGAAACTTGTCATTCCGAGTAAAAAAAATTATATTAAATTGGTAACTGTTTTGTCATATACCACAACGACTATAATAACTATAAAGACGAAATGGCCCCACCACGTAGTAACCCGTAGCTTCAACAAATAGGACAATGTATTTCTAATCTTTGACATTAATACCCTCCTTCAGCCGAGGATTTCATAAAGGACGGTCGCAACCATCCACCTTAGTCATAGTTTAATTAGAACTTGATTTCTATGTATTTGCCTTATTTGGTGGCTCTCAAAATTTCACACAAAATTCATACGCGGGAATCGAGAGTGGAAAACTATGCATAACTCTGAGGTATCATTATTTAATTATCTAGAATTTAAGAGTCCTCGCACTAGACTTAAAGCACCAATAGACACTCTACTCTCACCTCACAAATATTTGATGGATTTAATGAAAGATAGTTTGCCTGACTCCTTAACTAACTGTCCAAGGGTTCAGGAAAAGAAGCAAATGCTTCTCCTCGACAAACTAAAGATGTCTATTGATTTTCATAATGAATCCATTACAAAGTCTACATGTAAGTGAAATGGATGTACTAGATTCTAAACTAGGAAACAATTCAAGAAGAAAATTCTCAATAAAACCTCCTTGATAAAAATATTTTTGAATTTTTTGAATAAATGCTACATATAAGTGGCTTTTTTTTTATTGCAAATGCATGTATGTAAGACTAATGGAAACTAGATATAAGTGACTCAGCAAAAATTTTGCCTACCCCCCTGCCTATTTCATGCAATGTCATTGTATGTTGATGAATAGAAAGTAAGCATGAGAAGGGGAAGATATCACCTGAATAGCTCTGAATTATTCTCGTTAAAACACTAGCTCCAACCTGAAAAGAAATTAATCTATTACGTATAAGAAAAATTGGGTTGGGTTGCCTCCCAACAAGCGCTAAGTTTAATGCCTTCAGTTGGCCGTGCACCTCTCAGCAGTCTAAAAGTGCAACCTCCTCTGGGACAGGTCCAGGTTTAATGTTCTCAATGTAAGGTTTCAGTCTTTGACCATTCACAGTGAAAGTTTGACCTGTCTTTAGGTCTGTGATCTCAACGGCTCCATGTGAAAAGCTATGTGTAATAGTATAAGGGTTCTTCCACCTCGACCTAAGCTTTCCTGGGAATAAACGTAACTTGGCATCAAACAACCAAACCCTCTAATTAGGTTCAAAGCTTTTTCTAGATATATGCATGTCATGGAAAGCTTTGGTTTTCCCCTTGTAAATCTGAGCATTCTCATAAGCATCATTACGAATCTCCTCGAGCTCAGTCAACTGCAACTTCCTATGCTTTCCTACTTTATCCAGATCATAGTTGCATTCCTTAATTGCCCAATAAGCCCTATGTTATATTTCTACGGGGAGGTGACATGCCTTACCAAACACTAAACGATACGGTGACAATGGGGGTTTTATAGGCTGTACGGTAAGCCCAAAGTGTATCATTGAGCTTGGAAGCCTAATCCTTCCTATCGGGCCTAACTGTCTTCTGCAATATATTCTTGATCTCCCTATTTGAAACCTCAGCCTGGCCATTTGTCTGTGGATGGTAGGGTGTAGAAATCTTGTGTGTAACCCCGTATTTAGTAAGAAGGTTCCTAAACTGATTATGTGTGAAATGAGTCCCTCCATCACTAATTATAGCTCTTGGCATCCCGAATCAGCTAAAGATGTTCTTCTTAATAAACTCCATAACGGTATTTTGATCATTCGTTTTAGTTGGGATTGCCTCGATCCATTTGGACACATAATCTACAGCTACGAGGACATACTAATATCCAAAGGATGGTGTAGGGTCCCATAAAGTCAATACCCCAAACATCAAAGATCTCAACCACTAATATGGGGTTCAAGGGCATCATGTCTCTCCTAGTCATGTTTCCTATAGATTGGCATTGGGGACATGACTTAGAGAATGTGTGGGCATCTTTGTGAATGCTAGGCCAATAAAATCCACTCTGTAACACTTTGGCGGCCTTTTTCTTCATTGAGAAGTGTCCTCGACAAGCAGAATTATGGAAAAATGTCAAAATACTGTGGATTTCATTCTCAGGGACACATCTACGGATAATCTGATCAGTGCAAAGTCTAAATAATTCAGGATCGTCGCATAAGTAGTACTTGACCTCAGAATAAAATTTATCTTTTCTCTGCTTGTACCAATCCTCAGGTCTTCGTCCAATAGACAAGTAATTCACAATATCAGCATACCAAGGGGTTTGGACCTCTGAAATAGCTAAGATACTCTCATCTGGGAAACAATCAGCAATAGGTATGGTTGGATTTGGATTCTCAACTAGGATTCGAGATAAATGATCAGCCACTACGTTCTACACTCCTGCTTTATCTCTAATTTTTAAGTCAAATTCTTGAAGCAGGAGGATCCACCTAATTAGCCTTGGTTTGGCATCTTTCTTAGCTAACAGGTGTCTCAGAGCGGAGTGGTCGGTATAGATAATCACATGGGATCGTAGAAGGTAAGATTTGAACTTTTCTAAAGCAAAGACAACCACTAGCAACTCCTTTTCAGTGGTGGTGTAATTCTTTTGAGTATCATCAAGAGTCCTGCTAGCATAGTAGATCACAACAGGTTTCTTTTCTATTCTTTGACCCAAGATAGCATCAACAACGTAATCAGAGGCATCGCACATGATCTCAAAAGGTGAGTCCCAGTCAGGTGGTTGTAAGATTGGTGCTTGAGTAACAGATTTCTTCAATGAGTCAAAGGCCTTAAGACAAAGATCATTGAAGTGGAAGGCTTGGTCTTTGGCCAAAAGGTTACTTAGAGGTCTAGCAATCTTTGAGAAGTCTTTGATGAACCTCCTATAAAAACCCACATGTCCTAGAAAATATCTTATTTATTTGACAGATGTGGGTGGTGGGAGTTTGGTGATCAATTCAACCTTAGCTCTATCCACCTCCATACCCCTATTAGAGACCACGTGTCCTAATACGATTCCTTCTTGGACCAATAAATTGGCTCTTCTCCCAGCTCAGAACTAGATTTACCTCAATGCATTTCTTCAATACTCTTTGGAGGTGGGCTAAACAGGAATCAAAAGAGTCCCCAAAGACAGAGAAATCATCCATAGAAACCTCCATAAAGTCTCCGATCATCTCAGAAAATATTGCCATCATGCACCGTTGAAAGGTCGCGGGTGCATTATAGAGACCAAATGACATTCTACGGAAAGCAAAAGTGCCATAGGGGCACGTGAATGTGGTATTCTCCTGATCTTCGGGACTTATGGTCACTTGATTGTATCCTAAATAGGCATCTAGAAAACAGAAGTATTTCTGACCAGCTAACTTCTCTAAAATTTGGTCAATGAATGGTAAGGGAAAATGATCCTTTTTAGTGGCTGAATTTAGCTTCCTATAATCAATACAAACTCTCCATGAGGAAGCTATCTTAGTAGGTATAGACTCCCCATGCTCATTAACGATCACGGTCAAACTAGCCTTCTTGGGAACAATTTGAATAGGGCTAACCCAAGGGCTATTGATTGCATAGCAATCATGGATCCTAATCAACCTAAATAATGTCTGAACCTAGCTTAATTTGTGAACATTGCACTCACATCTTGCATATCATGCATTGCATAAGTCTATTTAGAATAAAATGAGATATCCTGCTATTTAATGGTTTTTATTACTATTTGCAGGTAATAAAGTGATCCAGGATGAAGGAGATAGTGGAATAAAGCAATAAAAGAAGAAGAAGACTGATCCAGATAAAAGGAGTGAGGAGGATAGCCTTATCCCTACCCTTAGAAACCCTAGGACAGGCTTCCCAAATCGAAAACGACCTCCATTGGGGAACCTTAGCCTCAAAACCCAAACATGGATAGCACTATCCATGTTCTTATCCACCCTATCCCTTTCCCAAACACTTAGGTACCAAAACCCACCTTAGAAAACCTAAAACCCACTCTCCAGCACCTTTTAGGACGTCCAGACATTTGGTTGGACGTCTGATTTCTACAGAATAACAATCCAGGAAGCCAAAACTCATTTTGACATAGAATTAGACGTCCAATTTATTGTCCAGACGCCTAATTTTGTAGCATAAGACGTCTAACCACTATCCTAGACGCCTGATACTGCTGTCTGGTTCCTGCTTTTGGTGCTAGAAGCTTGATCTTGCCTATTTTGACCTAGGAACCCCAACGGACACCCTAGGAAACCTAATTAGAGACCTCCTAAGCCTAGTCCACTATCCATAGCCCTACTTATCCTATCCTTAACCCAATTGAACCATCCCATACCTAATTGAGTGCATCTACAGTTGATTGGGTGCATTTGAGCCCAATTAGATCCACCCAGGATCTAATTGACTCATACCTATTAGGGTTACTCTAGCCTAATCACATGCACACATCCAATTAGACTTGACTTAGACCTAATTAGGTTCACTCCTATTCGATTAAACTTTCCTAAGCCTTATTAGGTCCACACCCACTTAATGTAGGTTAACCCAACCTAGATTCACCAAACCCACTACCCTACTCCACGAAAATTACACCTACACATACATACACTTTCCTAAATCCCACTTTCCCATTCTAGCCCTCATTAGTTGGTCACCAACCTAGATCCTACATTGGTGGCACTTGCTATTTTGGGAGCCACCAAAAGTGGTGACCCATTTGAAATGGAGGGACCTTCCCATAAAAACCAAGGAGAGAAGAGAGCCACGAAATTCATCCCCATCTCCATCCATTCTCCTCCCATTGGCGACACCCTTCCACCCTCCAAAACCCTAGGGCCATCCTCTTCCTCCAAGGCTCCCTCCATGGACGGCTAGGAGCTTCTTCAAGGGTGGCAAGAAGAAGAGCATGAGGATGCAACACCATGTGGATGTGAGTTCTTCCTCCACCATAGGGAGTCCATGCCCCATTTGTTTTCCTCTTAAACGGCCATAGAGGAGACCATCTTCAAGGTCTTCTCAAGGACGGCCATTGGTAGAGAAAGGTGCAACACCCTCCTCTCTCCACTTGGGTGCAGTCGCCCCCTCTCTTTCTTCTTCTTCTTGGATGACCATGAAGGCTCACCAAGAGTTGATCAGGTTTTAAATGAGTAAGTCGCATTGTAGTATAGTTGATCAAGCGTTGAAAATAAATAAGAATTTTATTACTTGAAAACCTAAGTATCCGAGGTCGAACACAGGGGCAAATGGAATCTATACACTAATCTCAATAATGTAATTTGAACACTTAAAGTTACTCAAAACCTAATTCAAAATATAATGCATAAGTTTAGGAATATTAAAATGTAGCAAAATAAAATAGAGAGATTGAATCAGAGGTAAAAATATTTGATTCTTTTTTTGATCTTCTCTTCTCTTTCTCTTCTTCTTCTCTGCCTTAGCTCTCTTCTTCCTTCTCTTTTCTCCTTAACTTTCCTCTTTCTTCTTTCTTCTTCTCTTTTCTCTTTGGTTCTTCTCTTTCTCTACGTGCTTGCCTTGACTTCTCTTTCTCTTCTTCTCTATCTTTGGCCTTCTTCTTCCTTGATTTCTCCTTCCTTCTTATTCTTCCTTTCCTCTGCCTTTGCCTTGCCTCTCTTCTTTAGCTTCTTCCTTAGCTCTCCTCTGCAGCTACAGTGCCTTCTCTTTCCCTTGGTCTTGACTTCTTCTTTCTGCCTATTCCTTCCTTGCCTTCTTCTTTGCCTTGCTTCTGTCTTAGCCTCAGCTTCCTTTCTTTAGCTGCTACAGTGCTTCTTCCTTCCTTCCTTGTCTTCTGCCTTCAAGTTCTTCTTCCTTCTTTCCTTCTTCTTTCTTCAGCCTCTGCCTTCTCAAGTCCTCAGCTTCTTTCCTTAGCCGCTCCTGCCTTCAGCTTCCTTCCTTCTTTCCTTCTTCTCTGTGACTGCACCTTCCTCTTCCTTTCTTCTTTTCCCTACACACGCACACAAGTGCAAAACCTATCCCATACCCTCCCCCATGTCGCTCTCTCTATTTCCCTCTTCGCTCTCTTAGAGCCAACCAAGTAATCGGGTTGGGTTACGCGTGCCCGGGTCCAGGCGCACTAGCGTGGGTGGTGCACGAGGAGTGCGGGGTTAATTGGGTCGATCAGCCAGGTCTGGCGGGGTGTGGGTTGCGGATGAGGCGAGTGAGCATGGGCGAGGGGACCTCACCCCGTGTCTTGAGATGAAATGCTTAAAACAAAAATTCAATATAAATGTCTCACCGCACTCCTGAGTTTCTGAGGTGGGACTAAAAGTCTCACTCTCTTTTCTCACGCACTCGTAGGAGGTTCACCTTCAATTGCTGCAGTTGGTCTCCTCGCAAGGCTCGTTCTCTGTCTAGATGTGTTCGCACACTCAACGCGCATCACCTGGAGCGTAGCACCTGGGCTGATGCGACCTGACGCGAGCTTGCGAGCTCCTTGCTCGTGCTCCAATGGCGGAAAGGGGGCCTAACCTAATACTCACGAATACGGCCTTGTGGCCTCATTAAACCATATGGGGAGCTTCGTCGTGTCACGACGAAGGTGAGGCGGTTGGTGGATGGCCGCGGGGTGACCTAGGCGTGCGTGCCTAGGTCACTCTGTGGCCATGAAGGTGGGTTAGGTCGGTGGGCGAATATGGAGGTGTTGACGGTCAGTGGAGGGGTGGATGATGATCAGTGGGTGACAGCGTAGATTATGAGGGATCTGGCGAGGCGTGTGGAAGTGTGGAGCGGTGGAAGCACCTTTGCCGGTGGTCGGTCGGAGATGGAAACAATGGTGGTGGTCTGCGGTGTCGAGGGGATAAAAATAGAAATAAAAATAGGGGAAATAAAGAGGGGAGAGAGGGGAAGTGTTTTGATCTAATTAAGTGGACGAAGGGGGGTAGAAGGGCGACTGGCTGTACTTGCTGCCGTTGGAGAAGAAACTTCCAGTGGAGGGAGAACGGCGACGACGACGGGGCTGGAGGCGTACACACGAGTATGGCGCGACGCGGAAGAAGGTGGTAGAGACTTCTTTACCACTGGTATTGTGGCAGAGCGACGAGAAGGAGGAAGAGAGGTCGTCGGAGCCTGCTGGACACCTGGTCGGAGGAGAAGGGACGAAATTTGAGGTGTTTCTCCGTCCAAACCAAGCTGAAAATGTGCGGTCGAAGGTGAGGGTCTTTTTATAGGTACTGGCAGGGGCTCTTGTGCTTAGAAGGTAAGCTTCAAAGCGCAAGAGTCCTTGCCGGAGAAGGATCTAGGGAGATACTCAAATCTCTCGAGCTTTTGCACGAGCGATTGGGTGAGAATCAAGTCATGGAATTGCGCTCAGATGGAAGGGAATTCCTCAGAGAATCTCCCTTCCAAATCTGGGAGGAGATCTCTGAGGAATCAGGGAGCAACCCCCTCAATTCCTCGCCGGAGTAGGACTCCTCTGCTTTAATGGTGGAGAGACCTAATTGCAAGAGGTGGCAAGGAAGTTAGGGGGGTCTGCGCAATGAATTTCAAAAGCTAGGGTTTAACATGTAATTAGGTGGACTATTTTGCAAAGTAGGCCAAGGTGACCTCCCCTTAGGTCCAAATTTTGAAATAAACATAATTTTGACCTAAGAAATCCAATGGTAAAGTTTAATTTTAGGTTTTACCATGTTTGACTGGATATTTTACATAAAAACCCAAATTAGGTCAAATATCTAACTAGGACCCCTACTTAGGTCAAAATAGGTTCCAAAGGCTAATTTGAAGGTTCTAAACCCTAGGGGATATTTTTACATGAATTTTATAAGATTTAATTGATTTTTATCCTAACCATAACCTTGTTGAATTAAGAGGGTCTGTTTTAGGGTTACAAGATGTCATTTAATTCTTAGATTGCACATGAACCCTTTTCTGATTAAACCAACCCACTTTTTATCTCGTTAAGATCATTTAACCTATGTTTATCATCTGAGAAATCCCTTTGATGTACTGCAATGGTAAAATTACAGTTTTACCCTTTATTTCATGTTTTCTTCTCAGAGCAGTAATCCCTTGAATTAGGCCATTCTCTAGGTTATGTAGGAGCTTTTATTCTCTTTCTTAGGTCAAAATGAGCTAGTTAGGGCTCATGATGAGGTTCTCATCAGTCTTCTGATGAGAGCCTCATCATGAGTCATAACTAGCTCATTTTGACCCAATAAAGAAGATAAAAGCTCCTACATAACCTGGAAGAAGGCCTAACTGAAGGAACAAGTGCCCTGAGAAGAAAACATGAAATAAAGGTTAAAACTGCAATTTTACCATTGCAGTACATAAACGGGATTTCTCAGAAGAAAAGCAGAGGTCAAATGGTCCAAATAAGATAAAAAGTGGGTTGAGTTAATCAGAAATGGGTTCATGTGCAATCTAGGAACTAAATGACATTTGGTAACCCTAAAATAGACCCGCTTAAATTAACAAGGTTCCGGTCAGAACAAAAAGCAATTAAACCCTCTACAAATCATGGAAAAACATCCTCTAGGGTTTAGAACACTTAATTTGGCCTTTGGAACCTAGTTTGACCTAGATTAGGGTCCTAGCTCTTCAATTAACCTAATTTGGGTTTTTACGCAAAATGTTTAGTCAAACGAGGTCAAACCTAAAATCCAACTTCACCATTAGATTCCTTAGGTCCAAATTAGGTTTGTACCAAAATTTTGACCTAAGGAGAGTTCATCTTGACCTACTTTGCAATTTAGTACACCCAAATCACAAATTGGTCCCTATCTTTTGAATACCTTTGCAGAGAGCCCCCTAGGTTCTTCGCCTCCTTTGCAAACTGGTCCTGCCGCCATTGCTAGGGCAGAACCGAGCTCCGGCAAAGTTTCGAGAGAGATTGCTCTCTAATCCCTCAGAGATTCCCTCCCAGAAATGGAAGGAGGATTCTCTGAGGAATTCCCTTCCTTGTAAAGCCAATTACAATCGCTGGTGTGAACCTAATCTCTCGTGCGAACGCACGAGAGATTCGGGTATCCACCTTCCTTCCAACTCCGGCGAGTCGGCAGACCTAATTGCGCGGTCTCCACGCGCTGGTAGGTGCGGCCAGCACCTATAAAAGACACCCCAAACCCTACCGCAGGAGGCAAGCTTGATTTTGACGGAGATCCCTTCCAAATTCCTCCCTCTCCCATCTCCGGCCAAACGACCCACAAGCTCCGGCGACCTCCTCCCCTCCTTCTCATCGCTCTGCTGCCATACCAGCAGCAGAGTCCTCTTCGCCGCTTCCTCCCGCGTCGCGCTGTACCCCACGCGCGCGCTTCTGACCTCGTCTTCGTCGCCGCTTCCTCCCTCAGGGTCTTTCTTCCCCGACGATGGCAGTTACGAGCCGTCCTCTCCGCCGCCTTCCTTCCTTCCAGACAACCACAGATACGTTCTCCATCCTCTCCTCTCTCTTTTCCCCCAACTATTTTACTTGATTACCCCTCGACAGTACCTAACCGCCTCCATCTTCCTCGCCTCCGACCTCACTCCAGCGAGCCGCCCACACCACTCCGCCACTCCACACAGCTCGCCAACCACCTTGAGAGCTCCGCCTCACCACCAGGAACCCATTCCACCCCATCACTGCCACTCCAGACCTGCACAAGCACCCCCCGACCAACCCACCATCTCCGGCCACAGCTTGACCTAGGCACGCACGCCTAGGCCGACCGGCAACCTGCAGCATCACCCACCGCCTTCGCCATGCTGCGGCGAAGGTTTCCAGCTATTCTGATTGGGCCAATAGGCCGTTCTGTTGGATGTCAGGTGTAAGCCCCAGCCGCCATTAACAGCCGAAGCAGCAGGGAGCTTGGAGCAGCAGCAGGCGTCAGGCTTCCCAGGCGGCAGGTGCAGCAGATTCTCGCAAGTGTCGCGAAGCAACCAAGGCCAGCCAGTAGCGCCAGCAGAGTCAATAGCTTGGGCAATTGCATACGAGAGTCTGCGGGCACGCGTGAAATCAGGGCGGCACCTTTAGTCCCACATCGTGGGATTGCAGCACTCAGGTACGCTATAAATTGTATTTGTGCTTTAGGCCGGTTGCCTCCGTAAGCACAGGGGTGAGGTCCCTCACTGCCCTCACACGCCTCGTCCGTGGCTTGACCTCGCGGATCTGGCTGACCCGACCCGACCTAGACCTACGCACTCCTCGCGCATCACCACTTGCCGGTGCGCCTGGTCCCGGGTGCGAACCTGACCCGACTATCCTTGTGGCTCTGGGAGAGCGTCCGTGAGTGCATTGCTTCAGAGAGAGAGAGACGCTTGGGTAGAGGGGCGGGGGTAGGTTTTTGCTACTGTGTGGTGTGTGCAGGAAGGAAGAACTGTCCCAGGCAGCAAACACTTGGTGGTTGCAGAACAGGAAGAGAAGAAAGAAGAGGCTGTGTAGCAGTGAAAGGAGAATTCTTCGCAGAGAAGAAGAAGAAGGAAGACAAGGCAGAAGAGAGAGAAGAACGAAGAAGAAGACAAGGGAAGACTGCAAAGAGATCAGAAGAAAAAGAAGAAGAAGAAAGGCAAGGCAGGAGAAGAAGGAAAGATACCAGAAGCAAAGAAGGGAGAAGAGCCACGAAGAAGAGAGAAAGAGAGATCACATTTAAGACGTCTGATACACAAATCAGACATCTAATTCTACTTTTTTTTCCAAATCTTTTTTTTAAATTCTCTCTTTGAATGAGTTATATTTGCATTTAAACAGTTGTATTCTTTGGTTTTACAAAGTACTGAGATTGCTCCCTGTGATCGACCTCGGATACTCCGGTCTTCGAGTAATAAAATTCTTTATATTTGTTTAGACGTTTTGTCGGTTATACTACAACGTGACATCCTTTAAACCCGCACAAAAACGTCGATAACATCTTCTCAAGGACGGCCATTCGTAGAGAAAGGGTGCAACACCCTCCTCTCTCCACTTGGGCGCACTCGCCCCCTCTCTTTCTTCTTCTTCTTGGATGACCATGAAGGCTCACCTATAGCCTCTTGTGGCCAGCCATCTCTTGTTGGTAGGAGTGTAGATGGGTTTTCATACCCAAGGTCTAGCCTACACCCTCGCACATAGCCGATGGCCCTAGTGGCAACTTCCCGACGTGAGGGATTTCCTTTATTTATATGCTTTCTAGTATAAATGTTAATTGACATTTGTTTCTATGTATAAATAATATTACGTGATTATTGCTTCTGTGATTGCTTGTCTTCATGTTATTTAAGCTTATTCACACTATGCACAGCCACCATGGCCCACTTAGATGCACGTAGTTACTTAGGTTTTTGCTAGCACGTCAAGATCTAAGTTTCATTTCGCTTTTCAAAATAAAAATAAAAAATACAAAAAAAATGCAGAAGACAAAAAGACCAAAAATATTAGGTTAGAAAAGCCAATTCAAATCTCGACTTGTTTTCACGCCTCCCAGAGACGAACGACCGGGACTCAAATTCTGAAAAGAAAAGAAATCTACATGAGTTTCGTAATCAATTAAATATTTTGGTCAAGGGTTTAGCGTGACTATGCTACAATTTCTGACAATTTCAAAACGTGCGAAAATGGCTCTTGTCAACTATCAGATATGGGGTAGATAATTTCTGCATCAAGCCACTTAATGATCTCTTTTTTCACAACCTCTCTCATATTCGGGTTTAATCTTCTTTGTAACTGGAGAGAAGGTTTAATTCCCTCTTCAAGATAAATGTGGTGAGTACAGTAGGAGGGGTTGATTCCTCGGAGGTCAGCTATGGTCCACCCAATTTCCATTTTATGATCTTCTAGGACTTGAATGAGTTTATATTCTTGTTCCCTACTTAGTTTGGCATTAATAATCATAGGGAGAGTTTGATTTGGTCCTAGGAACACATACTTCAAGGTATCAGGCAATGGTTTCAGTTCAAGCTGGGGTGGGACAAGGGTAGAGGGCGGGAGGGGTGTAAAAGGTGAATTAGGTAATCTCTCCACTTGAAAAGTCCAAGGAGGTTGTGTGTTAGATGTCATATGAACCTCTTGTGGGTCCTCTTCGATTATGGGTTCTTTAACCAAATGGATCGACATAGACTCTTCAATCACTTTATCTATTTTTTCAAGTTCCTCGATAGAATCGCACTCCTCATCATCGAGAGTTCGGGATGCCTTAAAAATATTGAGTTGCATCTTTTGATCTCCAAAGGCAATCTCCATTCTTCCAGTTTCATAGTTAATATTAGCCTTGGCAGTGGCTAGGAAGAGTCTTCCTAAGATGATGGGTGTGTTGTGTAGTTTCTTTGGTACTTCCATGTCAAGGATGAGAAAATCAACAGGGAAATAGAAGTCCTTGACCTTAACTATCACATCCTCCACTACCCCTAGAGGAGTTTTAATGGATCAATCAGCTAGTTGCAATGTAACATCAGTGGGTTTCAAATCACCAAGTCCAAATTTCTCAAAGAGCACAGTGGGTATCAAATTTATGGATGCCCCTAAGTCGAGTAGAGCCTTTTCAAAAGTCATGTCACCAATGACACAAGAAATCAATGGGGCTCCAGGATCTTTCTTCTTAGGAGGTAGATTCTTTAGAATTATAGAACTCACATGCTCAGAAAGAACCACCTTCCTAGGTGACTTTTTCCTATCCTGATGCTTTTGAGTATAAAGGTCTTTGAGGAATTTGGAGTAGGCAGGGATATGTTTGATAGCATCGAGGAGTGGTATGTTTATCTGGACCTGTTTAAACAACTCAAGCAACTCCTCATTGCTAGACGGGTTCTTCTTTTTTGGTTTCGATTTTTCTAAGGCTTCAAGGAATGGGATATGGTGGGTATTTCAACTTCGGGTTCCTGAGCCTCCAGATTATCATCCTCAATATTAAATTTTCCATCCTCTAATTCTCCATCCTTTTGTTCAGGCTCAAAATCTTTTTGTGTTGGCCATACAGGATCCTAGGTGGTGGTCCCACTTCTTAAAGTAACAGCATTCGCAATTGCATTCGGGTTTGGAGCAGGGTTCTGTAAAATCGGTTGGCCCTATTGTGGATTTTGGTTGAAGCCTGGTGGTGTCTGGTTCATCATATTAGCTTGGTTCTATTGGGGCATTCTATTCTGGTTAAACCTTGAGTTTGTATTATTATGGTTTTGGATGTTCCTGGGGTTTGGGATGGGTTGTGAGGGGAGAGTCCCATATTGTCGTGAGTCAACAAGCTGACTAAGTTGCCCCTTAATTTCATTCAAGTCCTCCTGAGTCTTTCGATTTTGTTGATTGATTTGCTCTTGTTACTTAGTCAATATTTCAGCCATCATTTTGATCAACAATTCTGTCTAGGTCGGTTGGGTGGGTGGAGGGAGAGCTTGGACATAGCTTTGCCTTGAAGATTGACCCTGATTAAAAGAGTTAGGATAAGGTTGTCTAATCTGGGTTTGGTAGGGCACTTGTCCTATCTTCTGATTCGACTAAGAAAAGTTTGGATGATTACGCCATCCAGGATTGTAATTATTAGAAAATGGATCATTCTTAGCATATTCTTGGATGGCCTGAACATCCTCAAATCCTGAGGATGGGTTGATCGAATAGGAAGAATCAATATAAGCAGGAACAAAGGTTCCTTGTTGAGCTCCATAGGAAGGGTCCTGGTAGCTTGGGCTTGTAGAGTGAGGCAGATTTAGGTTGTAAGGGTGCTCTCTTGCGGGAGTTTGGGCATAACAGAGCGGGGAGGAGTGTGTCCCTTGATTGGGTATGGGCTGGGTGGTCTTGATTACGTTAAGAAATTCATCAAACTTCTTAGAGACTGTGGTTCCCAGCTTTTCACATAGCTTTTCTAAGTCAACCTTATTTGGGCTAGTTTGAAGTTCATACATTCCTCTTGGTTGACTAGTCCTTCCAAAGGTGTTCATAGAGGCTTGGTTGAGGGAGTTTTCACTCATGCTTTCAAATAGGTCATATGCACTATCCTTGTCTTTATTTAAAAAGGTACCCCCACAAGCCGCATCCACATAATTTCTCCATTGCTCATTAAGTCCATGGTAAAAAATTTGCACTAGGTGCCACTTGGGTATGCCATGGTGTGGACATTTTTTGGCTAAGTCAGTAAATCTTTCCCAGGCTTCATGGAGTTGTTCCCCAGATTGTTGAGTGAAGGTTGAGATGGCTCTCCTACGGGTGTTTGTTTTTCCAATAGGGAAGAATTTCCTAAGAAAGGCATTCTTTAGCTCATCCCATGTGTTGATGGGTTTCCCTATGGTTCTGTACCAATGGGCAGCTTTGTCTCTTAAGGAGAAGGAGAAAATTTTCATCATCAAGACATCAAGATTCATGTTCCTAGGTTTTATAGTTTGACCAAGGGTGGTAAGTTCCTCAATGTGTTGGAATGGGTCTTCAGTGTTAAGTCCATGGAAATGGTTTTGAATAAGACCTATCCAATGGGATTTGAGTTCAGAATCATCTTCAGGAACCCTTACATGAGGTACGGCATTGTAAGTCGCGGGATCGTAAAAGTCCCGTAAGGGTCGAGGTTGTGGTTGGTCTTGGTTTCTATTGTTGAACCATTGCTCAAACTGTTCATGCAATTGCTCCATTAGCTCCTCCTAGTTTGGATTGGGTTGGTCAAGAAGTGGTGGATCCATTGTTGAGGGCTCACTGGAATTAGGTTTCCTCCTAGGTTTGAAGCTTAAAGGTCCCTCTAACCTTGGTTTTCTTGATCTTGTACCGCGCATGCACAATAGCAATCAATCAAGCGCACACAAGACAAGAATGATTTTTACTTGCTTTTCTAAAAAATTCAATGTTTGTATGTGATCAAGCAAGTTGTCAACCAGTTACACACCCTAAATCAACATACAGAGTGCCCTAAGACATACACTTTGCTTAAGTGGTCTCAAGTGATCTAGTGGGAAGTTACTCCAAGGACGGAACTAAGGGATGTAAGTAGGGCGAACCCTTCCTTTGAGGCGATGCGTATGCGGTGCCTCTTAACTACTCTTTTGTTCCTTTAAGGGGTGCCCCCCTCCTTACAGTATCAAAACACTGGGTCACAAGACAATACCACTACCATAAGGTGAAGTAGGAGGGTCTGCATCAATAAAGAGATCGGTGCCTATAGCCTTAAGGGATCGAGCCTTAGTGCGGTGCTTAATGTGTGCGCTCAGTGTTAGAAGTGTGCATCACACCATAAATAATTTTTTATTTTGAAAATGCAGACAAGTAGCTTTGAATCAGATCAAGTGTGATTTGGTTTTTAGGTCGAATCTGATTATCAATCCCAATTTCAGTTAGGCAACCACTAAATTAGATTAATTTAATCAGTTTGGTGGTCTTGAATTTTAATCCAAATGCAAATGTGTGAACAGAAGCTGGATGCAAAGATAGAAAAGCATACCTATCTCCAGCAATCTCCATGCAAATATGTACGCTTGCAAAGAAAAAGATATAATGTGTTACTCAATCACCCCTAAATTCGCGCACCTAAGGACATGCAACTTCTAAATATGTAGGTCGATTTTTTTTTTGTTTTAGAGGCAGCAGGAAGAAATTGAATCGCACGCAGAAGAATAGCCCCTAATAGCTAAAGAATGTGGGGACAGATCCCTAAAAATCAGCTCCAATTACAAGGGCGAGAAGATAGAAATAACATTTGCGACGCAGGAGAATCCCCTGTGAAAGTAGATCTAGGTCTCCTGCGTATTCTCCAAGTGTGTGGGCGTCGCTCAAGGTCGACGTCACTACTCTACTGCGCCTGTCGCGTGCCTTGGTCGTGTCCCGTCTACACGAACTCCTTTTCTGCGACTTGCTTCGAAACCCGTCAAGATTTCATCTCGCGTAGTTGGTACCTGCAAACAGATAGAGAAATATGTGAGGCTCACGAAACTATGTCAGGAAAGAAACTATCTCGAATATGTCTCCCCGTCAACGGCGTCAAAAATTGGTCGTGAAATCGCGATAATGATAAATCCGTTGTCGTAGGTGCGAAAACACGTCTTTTTAAATTTATGAAACCGTCTCCGAAAAATATGAGAATAATGTTGGGAGTACGGGTCGTCTCACTGGGAGGTAGGGATATTTAGATGATTTCCAACCTAATCAAGTAAATGAATTTTTTATTATTATTTATATTTTTTATTTTTTTATAATAAAAGGAAATAAATGAAACAAATACGGAGACAAATACGAGGTGAACACGTAAATGCAAATAAGAACTTTACTACTACTAGAAAGTCAGAATAATATAAAATAATAAGAAGAAGAAGAGAAAAATAATCTCAGATAGAAATCCGACGATGTCGTGACGGGAGTGGAGAGTGCCGTCGACGGTCATCGGTGGAGAATGTGCACGGAGGCGAGAAGAGACGTCGTGGTTGAGGGTGGTCAACACTCGTCGATAGCATACAGTTGCTAGGGGTCGCGACCTTATGTTGAGGACGTGCGGATGTGTTGTTGGTGAGGGTGAGTGCAGATGAGGGTCGACGTAGAGGTCGTGGTCGTGGCAGGAGCACAAGGAGATAGAGAGAATTGAGGTGGAGAGGATTTGAGAGGTAAAGGTACGCATGGGAGAGAGAGAATTGAGAGGGGGAGAATCCACCGGGGGGGAAGAGAATTGAGAGGGAGAGAAGTTCAGAGGGAGAGAGATGGAGCGGGGGCGTGTGTTGACAGATCGAGAGAGAGAGAAAAAAAGAGAGCGGGAGTGTGTTGATAGATCGAGAGAGAAAGAGAGAAAGAGAGAGCCGGAGTGTGTTGTGGAGAGATGAGGGAGGCCTGACTGAGTGATTGTGGAAAAATAATGAGGGGAGAAGGCCGTATGTGGTGGACGTGAATCGGCAGGGAGGAGAAGGGCCGCACGATGGAAAGATAATGGTGAAGGGGAGAGAATGTGAAGGTAGAAATCAGAGAAATAAGAAGAGATTCGTGCGTGATATGGGGGGGGGGGGGGGAGTACGTGAGGGAGAGGAGGAGAGAGAGCACCTGTTGATATATATGGATTTTTTTCTGTGGGGAGATCTTCGGTGGATTAAATAAATGAGGGAGAGAGGGGTTGGACATTGGAAATTTGTTGGAGGGGTTGGTTTTTCGTGGGATTGGTGATGGGAGATCGGATGTGGCCTTCGTTATCCAGGGAAAATAGGAATTTCTAAAAGTGGAAAATAGGATTTTCGGTTGGGATGTGGAGTACGGTGTTGGAGAGATGAGGGGGAAAGATCGGGTGACGTGGGATTTGCAATGTTCCATCGGATAAGGTGGGATGGCTTCGTAGGTGGTGCATGTAGGGAGTCAGATGTTTGGTGGAAATTATTTATTGGAGGTTTAGAAGAGATATTTGGTTATGTAGGATGTATGAGTATTTGGTAGTTTAGGTAAATATAGGTAGGTATGGGAATTGAGTTTATAAATAAGTTAAGATAAAGGTCTAATTAAATTTAGGTTTGGAAAATAGTTCAACCTTTTCATTATACAATTGAGTTCAAAAATAATTTTTTCCCTATGTAAAAGCTCCAATCCAATTTATATTTGGCACCTGCATACATATAAGCAATGACATCAAGCTACCAGATATAAGTAGTAATAAAATTACAACTAAACCCCTTAAAAATGCAATATTTATAAAATGATGTCAAGTGACTATTCTTACCTAATATGATGCAATGTGAACTAGTTTATCCTTGAACTAACAATAGTTAGACATAAATTTTGCAAATAAATATGGATATATCATATGCTAATCGGATCTAGGTACATGGGTAAACGGTTCAGAGCTCAGACCCTCGTGGCGTGGCCGCGGTCAAGAGCGTGCAATGGGCGTGTGCATGGGGACCTCACCCCTTGTGCGTGCTAAGGCAATAAGCCAGCTGCACAAAATCAATTTAAATCGCACGGGGGAGTCCGTGCTTTCCGATGTGGGACTATGTTGTCCCCTGTTCTTTGCGCAGCTGGCAATGAACTTCCTTCGCCGAATAGGAGCAGCTGCTGCGTTCGAGGTCTCCAATTGAGGACCCAGAGACCTCCCTGGAGTTATTCCACATCACCTGGGGCAGATGCCTGGGAGCAAAGGCGCAAGAACACCACCTGGAACTCCTTGAAGAAGCTCCGCTAATGGCGACTTCACCTGTGGCCTGAAAACAAGAACAAGGCCTAATGGCCACGACAAAATAACTTAGGAGTGGTCGCCGGAGCACAGCGAGTGCGGTGGTGGTGGTTTGAGGGCGTGTGAGCGTGCGAGGAAGTCTGGTGAAGTCAGAACGGAAGTGCGGTGAGGGTAGTGTTCCGGGGACTTGAGGAGTGGCAAATCAGTGAAATAGACAGAAAGCTTTTACCCTCCGTGTGATGGTGGATCTCATGGCGGTGAGAGCGGCAAGAGTCGAGCGGCGTAGCGATGTGTAGGCATCGCCGGAGTGGATGAAGATGAAAGCGTCGAGGGAGAGGCGGTGGTCGGAGGTGAGATGTGAGTGCGGGAAAAAGATGTAGGGAGATAGAGAAAGGGAGAGATAGAGATACTTAGTGAGGAAGTAGAGAGGTGGAGACGGCCGGTTGTGGTAGATCGACATCGGAGGAGGAGAGATCAGTGAAGCGGTGATGGCGAGGTAGGAAGAGGCATGTCCTCCCTTTGGTCTGGGAGGATCACGACGAAGAGGAGAGTCGAGAGGATCGACCAATTTGGTCGTTGGATGGTCAGAGGAAGGGGATCGAAGAAGTCACCAGAGCAGCGGTCGTTGGTGGCCGGAGAAAGGGATTCAAGGGCTTTTGGCTTGCTAAGACTTGCTGAAGATGTGCGGTATGCAATAGGGCTTTTTTTGTAGGCCATAGGAGGCCTTTCCAAGCTTGGAAGGTCCTCGCGAAATAGGATACTCGAACCTTCAAACGGTTCGCATGACCTTTTGGGAAAGAATTGGAGCCCAAGACCGGTCCCATGTGGAAGGGAATTTCACAAAGAATCTCCAGTTCAATTTTGGGAAGGTTTAATTGAGAATCGAGTGAGAAATCTCCTCTTGAATCTCGCCGAAGCAAGGTGCGTTCACACCAATGACAGTAAGGACCAGCTTGTAAAGAAGATGATAAAAGTTAGGGACCTAAATGCAGATTTTTTGAAAATTAGGGGCACGGGTGTGAGACAAAATAGCCAGATAGGACCAAAATGCAAACTTGGTCAATACCCCTACTTAATTCGAGTTTATGTATATACCCCTACTAAATACCTAATCATAGAAGGCCATACCCCTTAGTTAACCTCCATCACTTTTTGGAGGTATCGGCCATTAGTCGAAACTTGGAAAGTCGAAAATGGCCCTAGAAAGTAGCCGTTATGCAATGTTTGCAACAGTCATACTAATGAATTCATAATTTTGACACATATACCCTTGTGAATAATCGAAAAGATCAAAAGTACCCTTGACAGGAAATGGACTTGCCATTTTGGCCAATCTATGTAAGTCCTGTTGTTGGCACACAACTTACACATGAAACAAAGGGGAAGGAATAGCTATCAGCTCATTCATCTTTTTCATATTACAAGGGAGGTTTTTACATCTCAAGAGGTATGGAGAAAAGGTTACAAGGTTTTACAAACAATTACATTTCATGAGGGAAAATTACATTCTTCTCATGTAGGTCTTATTTCAAGCTTCATGGATTCTTCTTCTCAAGCTTCATCAAGAAGTCCACCTGTGTTGTGCGGTTGCCATCTTCCTGTTGCTATAAGGACATCGAAACAACCATGGAGCAAAGGAGAGAAATTTTACACGTGCAAATCTGGTAGTTGCAATTTCTTTGATTGGTTGAGTCGTCCTTGTAAATACGAGATAAAATCTGAGATGGTTGACATTAGAGACAAACAAGTGAATGGGATGTCGAAGGAAATCTCAAGTTTGAAAGAGAAGATGAATGAGTATAACGCAACACTTTTAAAAGTGAAAATGCTTGTAAAGGAGTTGATGTTGTATTCTGAAGTACTGATTATGTTATTGGCCTTTGATTGCGCAGCAATCATAGGTCTTAATTGACCTAGATTAAGTTAGGACTTAGCATAAGTTAAGGTTATTCATGCATACAAACACATTATCTGCATCTTTATTGCTTTACTTTAGCTATGCATAAAATAATATTATAATGTGCTGATTAACTGCATTATGTCAACTGCAGGCAATAAGCAGATCTGGAGCTGGATCTGGAGCAGGATCTGAAGTTGGATAAGGAATAACGGGAGTTGTAGCAGAGCTGAAGCAGAAGGCTTAGTTTAGATATAAGAACAATAATGTAAGGGGGTTAAAAGTTTGCTATTCTATTAAGTAGGAATAAAGCAGTAAAATGTGAAGAGCTTAGGTCCATCCTAGCCCTAGGATAGCCTAGAGACTTCCCCAAGCCTTAGCCACTCTTAGATTAGGTCACAACATCCTAGGAAGACCTAAAACCCTAGTTCCAGCCCTTATCTAGATGTCCAGATAAGTTATAGGACGTCCAGGACCCTTAGCCATCTCCCGCACACCTTAAACCCACTTCTGCAGTGTTATTGGACGTCCAGACACTTTGTCAAACGTCCAATTATTGCAGAGTACCAAAAACAGAACCTTGATTTCCCCCTGACTCAAATTGGACGTCCAGAACTGAAGTCTGGACTTCTGATTTTTTAGTACAAGTCATCTGATCCTATTATTGGACGTCTGATACTAGTCTCCAGTCCCTGTTTTGAGATTCAAGTCTTGATCTAGGATCTCTAGCTCCCTAAACCTAATCCCAACCCCATAGGAACCTAAATTAAGGTGTCCTAACCCTAGTACATCACCTCTAGACCTACCTAAGGACCTAATTAGGTCCTCACCAAACCCAACTGACTTAGATCAAGTCAATTACCTTCACCTAAGTTAATTGGACTCATTGAGTCTGTTACGAGCCGTGCTTTCAAACATCTTTTAAGACGTCTGGGAGGTGTCCTAGACGTCATACCAGACGTCTGGTATCACTTCCAGACGTCTGGGATTCATTTTTCTACACGCACACCGTTGCGTCTGCGTGCCTGTACGCGCAGACCTCCTCCGCCTCTCTCTCTCCTCCTCGCGCGGCCTTAAAAGGCCACGCCTTCTCCCTCACTTCGTCACCTCCGTCTCCTTCCTCTTCTCCTTCCAGCCAGTGCGCGAGAGCGAGCGCGAGGGTGAGTGGCGGCGGCGACAGCCGCGGCGGGTGCGGGAGGAGGTGCTGCGCGGGGGAGGAGGCGTCAGCCGTGAGGGCTCGAGCCTGCCGGGGCGGCGGGAGCCGGCCGGCGGGGGCGCAGCGGGCGCGGAGTGGCGCGGGAGGCCTGCTGCAGCTCGAGCAGCAGGCGGAGCACTCGCAGCACGGCCGTGCGTCGCGAGAGGAGGGCGAGAGGCACCCTGGTTCTGGAAACTTTTCCAGAATCAGACGTCTGGGCTGATAGCCAGACGACGGGCACGACGTCTGGAAGACTGTCCAGACGTTTGAAAGGTGAGTTATTTCCGTCTTCTTCCTTTTCTTCGACTGACCGTACTGAGAGAGAGAGAGATGGGTACGCGCAGGTTCGGTGATTCGCCATCCAATGCGAATCAGACGTCTGGCTCCAATGCCAGACGGCGGGAACGACTTCCAGACATCCTGGGTGACCATCGGACGTCTGGGAACTAGGCCAGAAACCCCCGCAGGCTTCTGGACGTCTGAGAGCCCATGCAGAGCGAGGTAATTCCCTGATCCACTTTTTAAGACGCCTGGAAGAAGTTCCAGACGTCTGATTTTACACTGTTTCGTCGTTTTCGACCCGTTTCGGGCCCGTTCGGGCTTCGTTTTCCTCATTTCGAGTTGCGTTCTTTTCGGAATTACATCCTCTACCTGTCTACAGTAGCTGTATACTATTTTGAGAAGTTCCTTGTGTTTGATCCTTGTGATAGGACCCTGTTCCGTTACACTCTCGGGGGCTGCGGAGGCACGCGGGATTCCCGACCACGCCCCATTACTCCTGTTGTACTTGGTAGAGTGGCTTTAAGTATAATCTGTTAAATTATGAAACCATAAATAGAACCTAGGACCTTGCATGAATCCTAGGAGTGAGAAATAGATTGAATGGTAGATTCCTAGGGTGTTGCATGAATCCTAGGGCTGGAAAACTAGATTGTATGATAGATCCTAGGATATGGCATGAATCCTAGGATGGGAAAACTAGTGGAATGTATGAATACTGCAGTCTTGGAAAATGTGGAAAGGAAATACTAGCTGCCTGTGAATTGAATTAACAGCTGCCTGTTATGAATAAATAAATGTGATTGAGAATATGGATTGTAAGAACGTGAAACTGGAAAGTGAAACCTGGATGTTCTGAGTTAAAAGAGCTGGAACCCTACGGGGAATTAGGAGTAGAACTCCTGGAAAGTGAATGGAATAGAATTGGGGAAGTGAGCTGGCCCTTGAGTACGGAGTACCAAGGAGAGCGACTGTCCCCCCTATTTAGTGCAGAGCGGAGCCAGCCGCCCCAGGGACCCGGGGTTAGGACTGGCCACTCTGTACTGACTTGCTGGCCCTCGTGTACGTAGTACCGAGGAGAGCTACTAGTGTAGGGAGGTACTAGCTACCCCACGGGCCCCGGGGTTCTGCTAGCCTCCCACACCGACTTGTTAGGCCCGCTGGGGCAAACCAGGGTAGTCAGGCGAGGGTGCGCGGACTCTGGAGGGGCAAGGCCCCTGTTTGGTTACTGTGGAGGGGTTGGACCCCTGTTACTGAGAGGGCTCTTCCCTGTACTAGTTTCATGCTGTGCTTTGGGCGCACCCGTTAACGGAAACGACTGACCGCGTGCCAGTGCGGGTTAGCTACCCGTGCGTTTACCGCGCGTGCCGTAGTCACCGTTACGTCTGTCAGTGACCTTGGGGTGGTTGACTGAGAGTAGGATCACCACGGGGGACTCTCTCAGCCAGGAGAGCACCACGTGCTACTTCTACTGTTCGGAAAAGACTGCAATCAAGATCGTTCCCACAAGGAACATTCGAGATCAAGTGAAGGATCTGAGAAATAGATAAATTGTGAAACAATAGAAAGACGTAAATAAAGGAAGAAAGAAAATTTAAAACAGCTACTGTACACTTTACTGTTTCTTTAGTTTAGCTGCCACTCTACTCAGCGTTTTGCTGACGTGTTACACTCGTTACCTTTCAGGACCAGGTGTTGAGCAGCCAGGGTCAGCGGCTGCAGAGGACGCTGGGCCGAGTAGGGTCCAGTAGAGTTACCACTGTTCTCTTGTACCTCTTTTTGTTCCGTTATAGTGAGTAGTTCTTGTTTCCACTGTACTTTTCTTTACTTGCAGTTCATATTATGCTATGAATGTTGTTCTACTGTTGTGGTGGTATATACTGTAGTGGTTTCTTTCCTTACTGCTGTATTTCCTTACTGTTAGTTATATCCATGCTGAATGTGGTTTATTTTACTGCTCTTTTGGTTACTTCCTCGTTGGACGACTAGGTCTTGGGATTAGTCGAGTCGGTCCGGTTCTCGTGTCTCGTAGGGACTTGGGAATCGGGTCGTTACAAGATGGTATCAGAGCAAGGTCGTCCCGAGAAGTGAATCAACTGACTGGAAAATAACCAATTCACATGTCTATAACTAGAGTAGCCACCACAACATATCTTTTGACATGAGCTCTTAGACATTTCTGTTCGATATCGTTCCGTAGTGACGTGTTCCGTTTTGTTTCGCATCTCCTTGCAGGAGATGCCTTGTCGTGGGACCAGTGAGGCGGGCCGCGGGCGCGGCTGAGGACGAGGTCGGCGAGGTGGGCGTGCCGTTGCCGACACCCCAGTGGACCAGCCACTACTCCCGGGCGTCCAGGCCCAGGACCTCGCCCGGCTGATACGAGACATTGTACGTGAGGAGCTCCACCGACCGCCCCGAGCACCTCACCCTGGGGTTGCAGAGGGGGAGTCCTCTGTGGGACCACTCGACGGACGCGGTGCTGGACACGGGGGAGGGGATGGGCCGCCGCAGCCCCCACCTTCCTCCGATACTTTCGTGCACGAGGCACCTTCGCCTACAGCGCCACTTCGAGCTCTTCGGGCAGTTCCGGAAGCTGAAGCCCCCCTCCTTCAAGGGGGATGAGGACCCGACCGAGGCAGAGGACTGGCTTGAGCAGCTGGAGAAGATTTTCGACACCCTTCGCCCCCTGTTGGAGTGCCGCGTGGCCTTTGCCACGTACCAGCTGGAGAGTGCGGCACACAGGTGGTGGAGGGCGGTCCGGCGACAGGAGAGGGACGAGCCGACCTGGGACCAGTTCGTCACCCTCTTCTGCGAGCAGTACTTCCCCCAGACGTGGCAGGACCATAGGAGGCGGGAGTTCCACACTCTCCGCCAAGGGACGATGACCGTGAGCGCGTACCACACGCGTTTCCTGGAGCTGTCCCGCTTTGCAGCGACAGCGGTAGCTACTGAGGAGGAGCACCTTTGGAGGTTCACCGAGGGGCTCCGGCCTGCGATTCGAGGGTATGTCAAACCCCTAAAGCTGCCTACGTTTTCGAGGGTGGTGGAGGCAGCTATGACTTACGAGGAGACCAACCCGTCCGCGCAAGACACTAACGGCGGGCGGAAGAGGCCCTTTCAGCCGGACTTTTCACAGGGCCGGCGAGAGAGGAGACACGTGGCGTCCGTAGGAGAGCCGTCACGTTTTACAGGGCCATCAGTGGCCATTGGGGGCCCTCGACAGGGGCCAGTCGCTAGCACCGGACCCCTGCCCAGCCGACAGCAGGGACCCACTGAGGGTAGGAGTCGGGTTCCCCTCTGTTACCAGTGTGGCCAGCCGGGCCACATCAGGAGGGACTGCCCGTCAAGGGCAGGAGGTCAGCAGATACTTCCCACGCAGAGCATTGGAGGACGCGCAGGAGGCCGCGGTTCCCAGGCACGAGGAGGAGGACAGCAGTCGCGAGGAGGGTACTGGCCAGCACCTACCCGTCCGACGCAGAGTGTGGCTGCTTCGTCCGCACCTAGAGCTGAAGGGCGTATCAACGCCCTGACACATAGGGACGCCAGAGCTTCGGGATCGGTGGTAGCAGGTATGGTTTCAGTTTTCGGCAGACTCGTTTACAGGCTTTTCGATTCCGGCGCTACGCACTCGTTTGTCGCAGCCAGTTTCGCAGTTAGTTTGGACCGGGATTATACACTGTTAGAGAATCCGTTCGTAATCAGAGGTCTGAGTGGTCAGCTGTTTGTAGCTGAGGAGGTGTACACGGATTGCGAGGTCAGCATCGAGGGACATAGCTTGCCAGCTGACCTGATTATGTTACAGATGGAGGACTTTGGAGTGATTCTGGGGATGGATTGGCTGTCCGCTTACCACGCCTTGGTGGACTGTTTTGAGAGGAAGATCATCTTCTCCATTCTGGAATTGCCTTCTTTCGTGTTTCACGGATAGCCAGTGGACGGAGGTTTCAGGTGCATTTCGGCACTTCGGGGAGCGAGACTTTTGAGCCAGGGGTGTGAGGGCTTCCTAGCTTGTGTGGTGGCAAAGCCCAGCCCAGTGGCAGACTTCCAGAGTATCCCGGTGGTCAGAGAGTACCCTGACGTGTTTCTACACGAGTTACCAGGACTACCACCCGAGCGGGAGATCGAGTTTGAGATCTCACTAGTACCAGGGACCAGCCCCATCTCCACCGCGCCATACAGGATGGCACTGCTTGAGCTGCGAGAGCTCAAGTCTCAGTTACAGGACCTTTTGGAGAAAGGTTTCATGAGGCCCAGTGCGTCTCCCTGGGGAGCCCTGGTACTGTTTGTGAAGAAGAAGGATGGTACCCTACGCCTTTGTGTGGACTACCGACAACTGAATAGGGTCACCATCAAGAACAGATATCCGCTGCCGAGGATCGACGACTTGTTTGACCAGTTGCGGGGTGCCACGGTGTTTTCCAAGATCGACTTGAGGTCTGGATACCACCAGTTGAGGATCAGGGAGACCGACGTCTCCAAGACAGCTTTCCGCACCCGGTACGGACACTACGAGTTTTTGGTCATGCCGTTTGGGCTGACCAATGCCCCTGCTGCTTTCATGGACCTGATGAACCGGGTGTTTAGACCGTACTTGGACCAGTTCGTGGTGGTTTTCATAGATGATGTACTCATCTATTCTAGAGATCGGACGCAACACGGGCAGCACTTGCAGATGGTTCTGGACACTCTGAGACGACGCAAGCTGTACGCCAAGTACAGCAAGTGAGAGTTCTGGTTGAGGGAGGTGACCTTCTTAGGTCATGTGATCTCTGGAGACGGCTTGGCGGTGGACCCAGCCAAGGTCGAGGCAGTACTCAGGTGGGAGAGACCGCGTTCAGTCACTGAGATTCGCAGTTTCCTGGGACTGGTAGGCTACTACAGACGATTCATCAGAGGATTTTCACAGATTGCACGTCCTATGACACAGTTGACCCGGAAGGACGTGCCCTTCGCTTGGACAGACGCCTGTGA
Source organism: Thalassia testudinum (assembly GCA_037157565.1). NCBI lineage: Eukaryota > Viridiplantae > Streptophyta > Magnoliopsida > Alismatales > Hydrocharitaceae > Thalassia > Thalassia testudinum. The sequence goes on from JAZHRO010000030.1 coordinate 46,830,952, forward strand.
GGCGTGTTTTCTAGAGCTGAAGGAGAGGTTGACCTCGGCTCTCGTGCTCACCATCCCTGACAGTAGTGGCGGGTTCATTGTGTACACGGATGCCTCCTTGCAGGGGTTAGGAGGTGTACTCATGCAGAGGGGTCACGTTGTCGCTTACGCTTCGCGACAACTGAAGCCCCATGAGCATACCTACCCTACCCACGACCTAGAGTTGGCAGCTGTTGTCTTCGCGCTGAAGACTTGGAGGCACTACTTGTACGGTGAGACCTTCGAAATTTTCACAGATCACAAGAGCCTCAGATACCTTTTTGATCAGAAGGAGCTCAACATGAGACAGAGACATTGGTTGGAGCTCCTGAAGGACTGCGACTGCAGCATCTCCTACCACCCGGGAAAGGCCAATGTGGTGGCTGACACCTTGAGCTGTAAGGCACCCGCACACTTGGCCAGTCTACAGTTACAGAGTTGGAGCCTTTTGGAGGAGGTGGGCAGTTGGCGACCTCTAGAGTTACGAGGGTACTGTGGGGCAGTGACGGTGACACGGCAGACCAGGCCAGAGCTGATAGACTGCATCATCACAGGACAGATGGTCGATCCGTACTTGCAGTCCATACGCGACAGAGTACTGTCGGAAGACCCGGGGGACTTCTCTTTCACAGACTAGGTGCTACGCTTGAGGGGACGGTTGTGCATTCCCAGAGACGAGGAGCTGTTGAGAGAGCTCCTGACTGAGGCACACGGTTCCAGATTCACCATACATCCCGGAAACACGAAGATGTACCACGACTTGAGACGCGAGTTTTGCTGGAGGGGGATGAAGCGGGATGTGGGTGAATTCGTGCAGCAGTGCTTAGTGTGCCAGCAGGTGAAAGCCGAGCGTCAGAGGCCTGCAGGGCCGCTACAGCCGCTTTCAGTGCCAGAGTGGAAGTGGGAGAGCATCACCATGGACTTGGTGGTGGGCTTACCTATTACCCAGCGGGGACACGACGCAGTCTGGGTAATAGTGGATAGACTGACGAAGACGGCGCGATTCTTGCCGATCCGAGTCACTTTGGGACCAGCACAGTTGGCAGAGAGGTATATCCGGGATGTGGTATGACTACACGGAGTTTCGCGGGAGATCGTATCCGACCGTGATACCCGCTTTACGTCCCAGTTTTGGGCTGAGTTTCAGCAGGCCTTGGGGACGCAGTTCAGGTTTAGTACAGCTTACCACCCCCAGACGGACGGACAGTCTGAGCGCACGATACAGACACTTGAGGACCTTTTGCGTGCCTGTGTACTGGACTGGAGGGGCTCTTGGGAGGAGCACTTGGCCCTGGCGGAGTTTGCATACAACAACAGTTATCACTCGAGTATCGGCATGGCTCCCTACGAGGCTCTGTACGGACGGAGGTGTACGGCACCCTTGAGTTGGGTTGAGGTGGGGACCAAGTGGGAGGTTGGCCCCAGGTTGATCCGTCAGAGTCAGGAGGTAGTCGAGCAGATTCACAGGCGACTCCGCACTGTCAGAGCAGATAGAAGAGCTACGCGGATCGGAGACGCAGAGAGGTGCAGTTTGAGGTTGGGGACCATGTCTTTCTTCGTGTTTCGCTCATGAAGGGCCTGCAGCGGTTTGGGGTGAGAGGGAAGCTCGCGCCGAGGTTTGTGGGGCCCTTTGAGGTACTGGAGCGGGTTGGACCCGTTGCTTACAGGCTTGCCCTCCCCCCGCAGCTTTCTGGTGTGCACGGCGTGTTCCACGTGTCCAACCTTAGGAAGTACGTAGCCGATCCCAGTCGCGTACTGAGTCACGAGAGCGTCGAGGTGGGCGACGACCTGACCTACCCCGAGCGGCCAGTGCAGATTCTAGACCAAGTCGTCCGCAGTTTGAGACGAAAGCAAGTACCCCCGGTAAAGGTTTTGTGGAGGAGCCAGCGGTACGAGGAGGCTACCTGGGAGCCTGAAGCGGCAATGCGGGAGCGGCACCCGGAGCTTTTCGCGGGTATGTCTTTTCGGACCAGCTTCGGTCCTCATTGAGTTTGTTATGGTTATTTTGACGTTTTCCCGCACCCTAGTTAGCGCATGTTTCGGGGACGAAACTTCCTTTGAGTTTGTTATATTGTTACGAGCCATGCTTTCAAACGTCTTTTAAGACGTCTGGGAGGTGTCCCAGACGTCGTACCAGACGTCTGGTATCACTTCCAGACGTCTGGGATTCATTTTTCTGCGTGCACACCGTTGCGTCTGCGCGCCTGTACCCGCAGACCTGCTCCGCCTCTTCTTTTTCCCTCTCCCTCCTGTGCCCTCTGTCGCACTCTCTCTCTCCTCCTCGCGTGGCCTTAAAAGGCCACGCCCTCTCCCTCACTCCCGTCACCTCCGTCTCGCCTACTCCCTTGCTACAGTCGTGGAATGCGTCGCTTCGCCGTCCATGTGCCGAATTCTTGCAACCATCAAGTAAAAAGGAAAATAGGGCATTAGACGATGTGAGAATGAATGTGGAATGGAGGTGATAAAACAAATCCGTTGCCTCCCCGGCAACGGCGCCAAAAACTGACGTGCTCTTGTGCGTATGTGTTAAGAGGTGTCGTTATAGTCGCACTTGATACGTCGGTTTTAAAAGAAGTAAACGGAGGTGAGTCCGAGTGTCGGTCTCAGGGAGGCGTGGAAATCGGATTTTGTTTACCACTTGTTGTCACGAAATAGGCGGAGTTTTGGTTGCGAAAGAGACGATTTTGAAAAGCGAGAGCGAGAGAGAGAAAGTTTAGGGTTAGAAAGCTCTTGATTTTGATCATGCACTTTGAACAGGAATTAAAATGACAATTGACCGGAAAGTAGTTTCATTAAGCATGCATTCATAGTTCATAGTTTACAACATTAAATACGTGCTTCAACAAAAGTAAATGAAAGCTTAAAAGAGAGAGAGAGATAGAGAGAGAGTGGAGAGCGACGAGGTAGCCATGGCGGTGGAGGAGGCTCCGTCGGCGGCTCGTCGTCTCCGGCGATTACAAAAGTGCCTAAAGCTAGCTAAGAGAGGAGTGAAGTAGTTGCAAGTAGGAGAGTATGCATTGAATGGTGGTAGAAGGGGGTTTAAATAGAGTTAAGGGCTTCCTAAAAGAAGAATGGGCTTTAGCGACATCCAGAGCGTCGCTAAAACCGCTTCCACAATCGTCGGTGAAGCCCTCCTACCACCGGTCAGCAACCCGCCCCGGTCTTCCTCTTCGTGCGATCCGTGGCTGCTGAACAAGAGCCGTCCGATTGAAGATCGGACGGCTGAGTGCCTTCTGCGCTCGTGGGCTGTCGTCGCGCCGCGTGGCGAGATCATGGCTACCCACTGCTGATCGGGCGGCCCAACTTTTCTGCGCCCTTCGCTCGCCTTCGATTTCTGCTCCGCACGGCTCGAACGCACGTCGCTGCGATGCGGGCGTGTGCGCTAACCGTTGCGCCACGCTCGCGCTTTGTCGCGGCGACCGCGAGCGAGCGTGCGGATCTCGGCCGTTCGATCGAAGATCAACCGCCGAGATTTGTCCTTGGCCGGCTGAGGGTGTGCGAGCGGTGGGGGCGGGCTGACGTGGCGCTCTCTGGGTCGTTGATCTCCAGATCAACGGTCAAAATTTCTTGGGCCCATTGTGGGAGCTCCGGATGTCTGATTTGGTCGATCTTGAGTCCGTTGGACTCTGTTCATCGTTCTGAATCCATCCGTGCGGTCCGATTGCTCATCTGAGGCCTGCTTTGACAAATGCTTTACACAAATGGCCAGTAATACAGTTTGTAAGCAATCTTGGTACTTGATGCATGCAATGCTCCTGTTCTACTTATGTTGTGCCTTTTATTCTAAAGATGGGCTATATTCAACCTAATTACTACCCCCTTGTGTGGTGTTATCATACTCCCATGCTTACTCCTTGTTAGTCCCTAGCAAGGTTTATTCTAGCCTTTATTTCCTTGGGGAATTTAAGAAGTAATTGCTTAGGCACTTCGTTACTTGTCAATAAGAGGAAATATACGAAGACCTTAATCTACAAAGACTAAGCAGCGCCCGGGTGTCTGCCAAAATACGAATCGCCTGAATCCTTGCTTTGTATACATAACTATACATATGTATACGTATATATATATATATATTTTAGAATTTTCGGAATTCAGTGTGGGTTGGTAACTTTTTACGGCTACCCAACCCACCCAAAACTCGGTCAAAACCCTAAGTGCTAAGCATCTTGGTGTGAATGTTGTGATAGACTCACTTAACGGTAATTGAGACAGACTTCGAGTTTTTACACCTCTAGGTGACCGAAAAAGAAAATATTTTTGCCTGAAGGTGTATTTATTCGATTGGTAGCTTTCTCCCTACGTTCGTTTTACTTGGGGTCAACACAAGGATTTTCTAGTGTATATCTCCCCGGCTTATACTACTTCCCCACTTCTTCCTTAGGTGTTTTGGTCTTTTTTGTGCAATTATTAAGCTGGGCTCTAGACAACCGACCAATGGGCTGTTACCCACGATCACATGCCAGCCATACTTGTGCGGTGAAGTGTGGTTTATTTTCTTTTCTTCTTCTTCCTTTTTTTTTTTTCGTAGGTGGCTTCCCTGATCTCAAATGTACCTAGAGGCAGCGAAAAAGAAATGGCCTATGGCTGGGTTCTAGACAACCTGCCAATGGGCTGTTACCCATGACAACTTGCTAGCCATACCACCCTAGAGAGTTCATTAGCTACCCAATTTCTGTCAAAATCTCCGAGAAGTGAGTCTGTGCAAAAATGTGTGCAAATGCTTAGACTCAAAGTTTTCCTGAGTTAGAGGGTGAGTTCATAAGTCGTATACTTATTACCTTATTTAGTAGGTGGATTAGAATAGCTTCGAGTTGCAAGGATTCGCCGCTAAATCCATATTTTAACGGACACCAGGGTTGATTAAGCCTGAAGGCCTGAAAAGTCTAAGTGTTTAAGTTCTTTTTGTATTATTTCCCACTATTGACAAGTTTCTAATGCCTAAGTTTTCTTCCTAAATTCATTTAATTTTTTTTTAATTAATTAATTAATTCAAACTGATTAATTAAGCTCAGGATTATGCAATTTACCATCCCCCCATGCTTAAGTTGGACAATGTCCTCATTGGCAAGTACATGGATGCAAAAGGGTTCAAAAAAATAGTACCTGAGTGACGTAAATTACCAGATCAGTCTGAATCCTCTGGGTTGCCTCCCAGGAAGCGCTGAGTTTAACGCCTCCTGCTGGGCGGTGCTTGGTGTTAGCCCTCAACGAGGGTGACACTTTCCTTGGGGGGTACCTGGGCCAGGAAATGCTTCAATCTTTGACCATTAACTGTAAAAGTGTGCCCAGTGTTAAGATCAGCGATTTCAACTGCCCCATTAGAATAGGGCTTGACCACCCGAAATGATCCCATCCATTTGGACCTAAGTTTCCCTGGGAAGAGTTTCAGGCGTTCATCAAACAGCCAGACTTGTTGGTTCAGCTCAAAGGTTTTTCTATGAATGAGTCGGTCGTGGACGGCATTCATTTTCTCCTTATATAGCCGACTATTGTCAAAGGCGTCCCGACGAATTTCTTCGAGCTCAGATAATTGAAGCGTCCTTTGCGCACCGGCTAACTGGGGATCCATGTTACATTGCTTGACAGCCCAGTAAGCCTGGTGTTCCAATTCGACAGGGAGATGGCAAGCTTTGCCAAAGACCAAGCGATAAGGCGACATACCTATCGGGGTCTTAAAAGCGGTCCTGTATGCCCACAGGGCAACATCAAGTCATGTGGACCAGTCTTTCCTGTCAGGTCTCACAGTCTTCTGTAAAATATTCTTGATTTGTCTGTTTGAGACCTCAGTCTGCCCATTTGTTTGTGGATGATACGGGGTGGCAATGCGGTGGTTTACCCCGTATTTTCTAAGTAGGGCATGGAATTGGGAATGGATAAAATGGCTTCCACCATCACTGATCATGGCCTTGGGTATTCCAAACTGGGAAAAGATGTTCTTCTTCACAAAGTCCATGACCGTTTTGTGATCGCATCGTCGAGTGGCGACGGCTTCAATTCATTTGGAAACATAGTCTACCGAGACTAGGATGTACTCGAAGCCGTTGGATGGTGGAAAGGGGCCCATAAAATCGATACCCCAAACGTCGAAGATTTCGACAATCAAAATGGGCTGAAGGGGCATCATATCTTTCTTGGTCATGGTCCCCAGTGTTTGGCATCGTGAGCAAGTCTTGGCAAAGATGTGTGCATCCTTAAATAGGAACGGCCAATAAAATCTAGACTGCAAAACTTTTGCAGCTGTTTTCTTGCTAGAGAAATGGCCGCCACACGCTTGGTCATGACAAAAGGAAAGCACACTCTGAACTTCGTCTTCGGGGATGCACCTCCTGATGATCTGATCAGCACAGAGGCGAAACAGCATGGGATCATCCCACAAATAGTGCTTGGCCTTAGCCAAGAACCTGTCCCGTTGCTGTCAGGACCAGCTGTGCGGGGTTTGTCCTATAACCAGGTAGTTGACATAGTCAGCATACCATGGCATTTTCTTGTCTTGCACGGCTAGGATGTGTTCATCAAGGAAGGTATCAGATAGAGGTAGGGAGGGTCCAATGTGATCTGGATGAAGTCTTGACAGGTGGTCAGCCACCACATTTTTCGATCCAGCCTTGTCTCGGATTTCCAGGTCAAATTCCTGCAAAAGTAGGATCCATCTGATGAGCCTGGGTTTTGCGTCCTTTTTGGCCAACAGGTGCCGGATGGCTGAATGGTCGGTGTAGATAGTCACGTGGGATCCCAGCAAGATATGATCGGAATTTTTCCAGTCCAAAGACTACAGCGAGCAACTCTTTTTCTGTGACCGTATAATTACGTTGGGCCTCGTCCAACGTTTTGCTCGCGTAGTAGATCACCACGAGCTTCTTGTCTTGCCTTTGTCCCAGCACAGCGCCTATGGCAAAATCTGATGCGTCACACATAATCTCAAAATCCTAGGACCAGTCTGGGGGTTGAAGTACAGGTGCGGTGGAGACTAAGTCTCGGAGGGTATGATAAGCCTGGATGCAATCAGGAGACATGTGGAAAGTGGCGTCGTTGGCTAGAAGGTCGGTCAGGGGTTTGGAAAGTTTGGAAAAGTCTTTGATGAACCTTCGGTAGAAGCCAACATGTCCTGGGAAAGAGCGAATCTGCCGGACCGAACTAGGTGGAGGAAGTTTGGAAATTAAATCAACCTTAGCTCGATCTACCTCGATGCCCCTATGCGAAACGATGTGTCCGAGGATAATTCCTTCTTGAACCATAAAATGGCTCTTTTCCCAACTTAACACCAAGTTAACCTCGATACATCATTTCAGGATTTTCTCCAAGTTGCTTAAACAATGGTCTAATGAATTCCTGAATACAGAGAAATCATCCATAAAGACCTCCAAGTATTCACCAACCATTTCTGAAAAAATGGCTAGCATGCAACGCTGGAAGGTCGCAGGTGCGTTGCATAAGCCGAACGGCATTCGACGGAATGCAAACGTGCCATACGGGCAAGTGAATGTGGTCTTTTCCTGATCTTCCAGAGCAATTGTGACTTGGTTATATCCTGAATATCCATCCAGGGAGCAAAAATACTTCTGCCCTGCCAATCTTTCAAGGATTTGGTCAATGAATGGCAAGGGGAAGTGGTCCTTCTTAGTGGCTTCATTAAGCTTCCTATAATCAATACACACCCGCCATGCGGAGGTGGTGCGGGTGGGGATGGATTCGCCATGATCATTAGTGACAACGGTGAGCCCAGCCTTCTTTGGAACCACTTGAGTGGGGCTCACCCAGGGGCTATCAGAGATAGGGTAGATGATGTCGGCGTCGAGCCACTTGATAATTTCTTTTTTAACGACCTCCCGCATGTTAGGGTTTAACCATCTATGCATCTGGCAGGATGGTCGGGCCCTGTCTTCCAGGTAAATCTTGTGGGTGCAATAGGTGGGGCTAATTCCTCTTAGATCTGAGATGGTCCAACCAATGGCGGCCCGATGTTCTGAAAGAGTTGCAGTCAACCTTAGTTCCTGATCCTTGGTTAGATGGGAATTAATAATCACTGGGAAGGTCTCGTCAGGTCCCAAGAAGACATACTTGAGATTCTCGGGCAATGGTTTAAGTTCAGGTGCTGGTGGGACCACAGTCGATGGGAATGGAAAGGGCAGTAGTTGATCAACATCGATCTCTTCAAATGGTGTCATGTGATGATACTCAGCCTTATAGAGGTCCACGGGTAATGATGGTGACGGGTCAGAACTACGGGTCTGGTGGTCTGAGACAGAACTGAGGGTAAGGCACGGGATCATGTTCCTCAATGTAATCGCAATCAAAAGACTTTGTCGCCCGGAAGATATCCAATTGCATTTTCCTGTCTCCGAAGGCGATTTCCATACATCCCGTGTCGCAGTCGATGTTTGCTTTAGCCGTAGCTAAGAAAGGTTTGCCTAAGATTATGGGTGTGTTCTGTAATTTTTCAAGGACCTCCATGTCGAGCACCAAAAAGTCTACTAGGAAATAGAAGTCCTTGACCCGTACAATTACGTCCTCGACAACCCCCTTCGGGGTTTTCACTGATCTATCTGCCAGCTGGATGGTGACAGGGGTTGGTGCCAGCTCCCCAAAACCAAATTGGTGGTACAGGGTTGTTGGAATTAGATTGATAAAAGCACCTAGGTCTAGGAGCGCTCTATCAATTGTCATGTCCCCGATATTGCAGGAAATCAGGGGCGCTCCTAGGTCAGTTCGTTTGAGTGGAAGGTTGCTTGATATCACGGAACTCGCTTGCTCAGAGAGTACAACCTTCCTAGGTGATTGAGGTCTCGGCCTACGCTTGGGTGTACAGGCATCCTTTAAGAACTTGGCGTAAGCGGGGATATGTTTGACGGCTTCTAGGAGCAGAATATTAATCTGTACTTGCTTAAAAATCTCCAACAGCTCCTCAGTTTCTACAGCATTCTTCTTTTTCTTAATTGTTTCCAAGGCCTCAGGGTAGGGTGTCTGAATGTGGACTGGTTCCATGTCTAGGTCCTTGGTTGGTGCCTCTTCTGAGTCGAGTATTTCAACAGGTAAAGTCTTGGGGAGAGTCGGCCATTTGGGATCCTGGGTTTTGGTGCCGCTTCTCAAGGTCACAGCATTTGCAGAGGCATTGGGGCCATGGGGTGACCTTGAGAAGACGAGGATGAAGAAGTGACAAACCCAGGAGGTGTTTGTGGGGCTGGCTGGACCATGTGAGCCTTCCCGGGATTGCCTTGGAACCCTTGCGAATTGGAGCTTCTGTTAATTATGTTTCGCGGGTTCGGTTGTGGTTGGGAAGGTAGAGATCCTTACTGTTTACAGTCCAAGAGTTTGCTTAACTGTCCCTTTACCAAGGCCATTTCTTCCTAATGTTTCTGGTTCATGTCAGCCATCATCTTTATTAAGGTATCCATTTGGTTTTGTGGGGGAGGGGCCTCCCTATTCTGGTTATATTGGGGTCTAACTGGTGGTCCTTGCTGATAGGGGGCAAGTGTGGCTGCTAGTTTGGCCTGGGCTAGTTTTGGAATTGCGGTGGTTTCTGGTTTGTCCAACCAAAGTTGGGGTGATTACGTCAGCCGGTGTTGTAAGTGTTGGAGAAAGGGTCAGGTTTCGCAAAACCTTGGACGGCTTGCACATCTTCTAAGATAGCCAATGTTGATGAAGAGGGAAGGGAGTAATCAAGGGTCGAGGGAGCAAAGGTCCCTCCCTGGAACGTGGTCGGGAGTTGTTCCAGGTTCAGTTGGGTGAAGGGCTGGACCAGGTCAACATTATGTGCTCCCTTTGCTAGGGAGAAAGTCTGCAAGGGGTTCTTGGTCTTATTCAGTAGCTCATCAATCTTTTTGTCCACCAATTCCACTCGATCCAACTTTTTGGCAATGATGTCCATGTCAACCATTCCAGAATTTGCTTGCACCTCATAAATCCCGCCACGGGGTTGACTGGACCTGTTAAACTGGTTCATGGAGGCATTGTTGAGTGAATTCTCGCTCATAGACTCAAAGAGCTCAAACGCGCTCTCCTCATTTTTGTTTAGGAAGTTTCCCCCGCATGAGGCATCAACGAAGTTCCGTAGGTTGCTGTCCAGATCGTGGTAAAAGATCTGGGCCAATTGCCACCTTGGGACTTCGTGGTGTGGGCATTTCCTCAAAAGTTCATTAAATCTTTCCCACGCCTCATGAAATTGTTCCCCACCCTGGAGTGTGAAGGTAGTGATATCTCTTCTGAGGGCATTGGTCTTTCCTATGGGGAAGAATTTCTTTAAAAATGCATGCCTCAGTTCTTCCCAGGTGGTGATGGGTCTACCTAGGGTTCTAAGCCAATGAGAAGCCTTGTCTCTTAATGAGAAAGGGAACATCTTGATTAGAACAATGTCAAGGCTAATGTTCCTAGGTTTCACCGTTCGTGCTATGCAGTCGAGATCCTCTAGGTGTTGAAAGGGGTCCTCATTTGAGCTTCCATGAAAGTGGCTCTGGATCAAAATTAAGACGTTTGGTTTCAACTCAAAATCATCTCCCCCCTCGGGGATCCTAAGGTGTGGCTCAACTCTTATAGCAGAGGGATTATAGAAATCGCGGAGGGGTCTTGGCTGGTCCTGAAATGGCGGTAAATCAAGTGGTGGTTGCCCTGGTATGTCGTGGAAAGGTGGTGGTTGTTCTTGCGGGTTCTATAACCATTGTATGGCTTGCATGATGGTGTGGATTTGTTGTTGCTGAAGCCGATGGTTAGCATTGATTTGAGCTTGGATGATGGCCATATCGTCTAGTGGGGGTTGATCTTCAGCCTCATCTACCCTAGGTTCAGCCATGTTTTCAATAGAATTACGTCGCCTAGATTCCTGCCCCAAAACACACAATTCAGGATGCAGTGAGCGCCTCCCGTGCATACACTAGAGAAGAACAGGAGGGGATGCGGAGGGCGACAGATGCGAGAAATGTGTTTTAATCAAGCACTCAAGCCTAATCCTTATGGTGTATTCCTTAGGAGACCTAGAAATCTCACAAAGGGTGATTAAGTCCGTAAGCACTGGACTCCCCTTCCTAAGGCTAATCTGGCCAGGTTGATTATGAGGGGATTACAGGGAAGGTTCTTCCTTTGGCTTGTGCCTCCGGTTCCATAGACCTCACAACCGCGGTCGTTTGACACTACCCCGCAGCCTAGTCACCAGATTCTACCAAGGGAATGAAAGCCAAGTGCCTAGTAAACAAAACCTCGCCTTTTGAGACTTAACTCAGTCCTGCCTAGGGCACGTCTACTCAGTTTTAAAGGGTTAGGATAGTGCTTGTGCTTAGGGTGATGTGATGAGGCATTGATTGGGGTGGTGTCTCTTAATTTTCCACTTTCAAAGTGTGTGCTTCTAGCAAAACATGGTTTTCAAGCAAGGATTTGTTAAGATGTGGTGTCTTTTAGTGTTTCATCCTTACTTTAGTACATTTTAGGGTTGACGTGTCTTAATGTTTTCAAACAAGTTTCAGTGGGCACGTCAAGTTCTGCACATAACTTGGTGAAAGTAGATTTCCTTTTCTTTTGTAGAGGCTCTAAAACCCTAGTGTACTCATCCTGATGATCATGCAGCTTCTATTGATGAGTCAGTTTTAGGGTTGAGTGGTGCCGGCCAGGTCAATTCACGGTGGCTTCACAAACACCATTCAAGAAAAAGAAAAGAACACTTCAAGAATTTGTTCAGAATGTTAGAGTGTACATTTTTTGTGGGGTGATGTGTTATGGATGTGGGTCAAGCAATCATATACCACGCCAATTTTTTCAGTTTTTACAATTTTTTTAGCTTTTTTCACGCAAGCAAATAATGAGAGACAGGTTACTCACTATCAGTCCTCGAGGCGCCTACTCCCTTGCTACAGTCGTGGAATGCGTCGCTTCGCCGTCCATGCGCCGAATTCCTGCAACCATCAAGTAAAAAGGAAAATAGGGCATTAAACGATGTGAGAATGAATGTGGAATGGAGGTGATAAAACAAATCCGTTGCCTCCCCGGCAACGGCGCCAAAAACTGACGTGCTCTTGTGCGTATGTGTTAAGAGGTGTCGTTATAGTCGCACTTGATACGTCGGTTTTAAAAGAAGTAAACGGAGGTGAGTCCGAGTGTCGGTCTCAGGGAGGCGTGGAAATCGGATTTTGTTTACCACTTGTTGTCACGAAATAGGCGGAGTTTTGCTTGCAAAAGAGACGATTTTGAAAAGCGAGAGCGAGAGAGAGAAAGTTTAGGGTTAGAAAGCTCTTGGTTTTGATCATGCACTTTGAACAGGAATTAAAATGACAATTAAACGGAAAGTAGTTTCATTAAGCATGCATTCATAGTTCATAGTTTACAACATTAAATACGTGCTTCAACAAAAGTAAATGAAAGCTTAAAAGAGAGAGAGAGAGATAGAGAGAGAGTGGAGAGCGACGAGGCAGCCACGGCGCTGGAGGAGGCTCCGTCGGCGGCTCGTCATCTCCGGCGATTACAAAAGTGCCTAAAGCTAGCTAAGAGAGGAGTGGAGTAGTTGCAAGTAGGAGAGTATGCATTGAATGGTGGTAGAAGGGGGTTTAAATAGAGTTAAGGGCTTCCTAAAAGAAGAATGGGCTTTAGCGACATCCGGAGCGTCGCTAAAACCGCTTCCACAAACGTCGGTGAAGCCCTCTTGCCGCCGGTCAGCTGCCCGCCCCGATCTTCCTCTTCGCGCGATCCGTGGCCACTGAACAAGAGCCGTCCGATCTTCGATCGGACGGCTGAGAGCCTTCTGCGCCCGCGCTGAGATCGCGCCTTAGGCGCGCGTGTGCGCGCGCGTTTCCGCCCGGTGTGCGGGCATGCGTGGGCGTTCGTGGGCTGTCGTCGTGCCGCGTGGCGAGATCATGGCCGCTCGCTGCTGATTAGGCGGCCCAATTTTTCTGCGCCCTTCGCTCGCCTTCGATTTCTGCTCCGCGCGGCTCGAATGCGCGTCGCTGCGATGCGGGCGTGCGCGCTAACCGTTGCGCCACGCCCGCGCTTTGTTGCGGCAACCGCAGGCGAGCGCGCGGATCTCGGCCGTTCGATCGAAGATCAACGGCCGAGATTTGTCCTTGGCCAACTGAGGGTATGCGAGCAGTGGGGGCGGGATGACGTGGCACTCTCTGGGCCGTTGATCTCCAGATCAACGGTCAGAATTTCTTGGGCCCATTGTGGGAGCTCCGGATGTCGGATTTGGCTGATCTTGAGTCCGTTGGACTCCGTTCGTCATTCTGACTCCATCCGTGCAGTCCAATTGCTCATCTGAGGCCTGCTTTGACAAATTCTTTACACAAATGGCCATTAATACAGTTTATAAGCAATCTTGGTACTTGATGCATGCAATGCTCCTATTCTACTTATGTTGTGCCTTTTATTCTAAAGATGGGCCATATTCAACCTAATTACTACCCCCTTGTGTGGTGTTATCAGCGGGCTCTATCTCTTCCTCACGCACTCTCCCCCTCGCTGCACCTCCTCTTCTTCGCATGCACCCGTCAGTAGCTGCTACCCTCGCTTTCCCTCTCTCATGCTCAAGTTGGAAGAAGGAGGAGACGGTGAGGTGGTGGGTGAGGAAGAGGGAAGGGGTATTTGAAGGTGTAAGGGGGGGGGGGGGGGGGGAGGTGTTCACAGGACGATGAGGGAAGAGAGAGGAGAAAAGAGAGTGGCGGGTTGCAGGTCGGCGGGTTTAGTCTACGCGTGCATGTGCGCAAACTCGCAATCGTACGCATGCAAAAATTTATTTCCAGACGTCTGGGAAGGCATCCAGATGTCTGGACCAACTCCCAGACGTCTTAAAAGTGTTTGATGTCTCGGTCTTAACAACATAACAAATTCAAAGGAAGTTTCGTCCCCGAAACTTACGCTAACTAGGGTGCGAAAAAAGAACAATATACACATAACAAACTCAAAGAGGACCGAAGCCGATCCGAAAAGACGTACCTTCAAAGAGCTCCGGGTATCGCTCCCGCAGCACCACCTCAGGCTCCCAGGTAGCCTCTTCGTACCGCTGGCTCCTCCACAAAACCTTCACCAGGGGCACTTGCTTCTGTCTCGGACTCCAGACAGCTCTGTCAAGAATCCGCACTGGCCGCTCGGGGTAGGTCAGGTCGTCACCCACCTCGACGCTCTCGTGGCTCAGGACGTGACTGGATTGGTGACGTACTTCCTGAGGTTGGACACGTGGAACACGTCGTGCACACCAGAAAGCTGGGGAGGAAGGGCAAGCCTGTAAGCAACGGGTCCAACCCGCTCTAGGACCTCAAAGGGTCCCACGAATCTCTATGCGAGCTTCCCTCTCACCCCAAATCGCTGCAGGCCCTTCATGGGTGAAACGCGAAGGAAAATGTGGTCCCCAACCTCAAACTGTACCTCTCTGCGTTTCCGATCTGCATAGCTTTTCTGTCTGCTCCTGACAGTGCGGAGTCGCCTGTGAATTTGCTCGATCACCTCCTGACTCTGCCGGATCAACCTGGGGCCAACCTCCCACTTGGTCCCCACCTCAACCCAACTCAAGGGTGCTGTACACCTCCGCCTGTACAGAGCCTCGTAGGGTGCCATGCCGATGCTCGCATGATAACTGTTATTATATGCAAACTCCTCCAGGGGCAAGTGCTCCTCCCAAGAGTCCCTCAAGTCCAGTACACAAGTGCGCAAAAGGTCCTCTAGTGTCTGTATCGTGCGCTCAGACTGTCCGTCCGTCTGGGGGTGGTATGCTGTACTGAACCTCAACCGCGTCCCCAGGGCCTGCTGAAACTCAGCCCAAAACTGGGACATAAAATGGGTATCCCGGTCGGATATGATCTCCTGCGGAACTCCGTGTAGACGTACCATGTCACGGATATACCTCTCTGCCAACTGTCCTGGTCCCAAGGTGACTCGGATCGACAAGAAACGTCCCATCTTCGTCAATCTGTCAACGATCACCCAGACTACGTCGTGTCCTCGCTGGGTAATGGGCAAGCCCACCACCAAGTCCATGGTGATGCTCTACCACTTCCACTCTAGCACTGGAAGTGGCTGTAACGGCCCTACAGGCCTCTGATGCTCAGCCTTCACCTGCTGGCACACCAAACACTGCTGTACGAATTCACCTACATCCCGCTTCATCCCTCTCCACCAAAAGTCGCGTCTCAAATCATGGTACATCCTTGTGTTTCCAGGATGTATGGTGAACCTGGAACCATGTGCCTCAGTCAGGAGCTCTCTCAACAGCTCCTTGTCTCTGGGAATGCACAAACGTCCCCTCATGCGCAGTACCCGGTCTGTAAAAGAGAAGTCCCCAAGGTCTCCTGACAGCACTCTGTCACGCAATGACTGCAAGTACGAGTTGGCCATCTGTCTAGTGATGATGCTGTCTATCAGCTCTGGCCTCGTCTATCATGTCACCGTCACTGCCCTACATTGCCCCAGTAACTGTAGGGGTCGCCAACTGCCCATCTCCTCCATGAGGCTCCAACTCTATGTCTGTAAACTGGCCAAGTGGGCAGGCGCCTCCCAGCTCAAGGCGTTAGCCACCACGTTGGCCTTTCCCGGGTGGTAGGAAATGCTGCAGTTATAGTCCTTCAGGAGCTCCAGCCAACGTCTCTGACTCATGTTGAGCTCCTTCTAGTCAAATAATTATCTGAGGCTCTTACGATCTGTGAAAATCTCAAAGGTATCACCGTACAAGTAGTGCCTCCAAGTCTTCAGTGCGAAGACGACAGCTGCCAGCTCCAGGTCGTGGGTAGGGTAGCTATGCTAATGGGGCTTCAGTTGCCGCGAACCGTAAGCAACAACATGACCCCTTTGCATGAGCACACCCCTAACCCCTGCAAAGAGACATCCATGTACACAACAAACCCGCCACTACTGTATGGGATGGTGAGCACGGGAGCCGAAGCCAGCCTCTCCTTCAGCTCCTAAAAACACTCCTCACAGGCGTCTGTCTAAGTAAAGGGCACGTCCTTCCAGGTCAGCTGTGTCATAGGACATGCAATTTGCGAGAAGCAACTGATAAACCGCCTGTACTAGCCTACCAGTGCCAAGAAACTGCGGATCTCAGTAACAGTACGCGGTCTCTCCCACCTAAGCACTTCCTCAACCTTGGCTGAGTCCACAGCCAAGCCATCCCCAGAGATCACATGACCCAAGAAGGTCACCTCCCTCAACCAGAACTCACACTTGTTGTATTTGGCGTACAGCCTACGTCGTCTCAGTGTGTCCAGAACCATCTGCAAGTGCTGTCCGTGCTACGTCTGATCTCGGGAATAGATGAGCACATCATCAATAAATACCACCACGAACTGGTTCAAGTACGGTCTAAACACCCAGTTCATCAAATCCATGAAGGCAGCGAGGGCATTGGTCAGCCCAAACGGCATGACCAGAAACTTGTAGTGTCTGTACCAGGTGCGGAAAGCTGTCTTGGAGACGTCTGACTCCCTAATCCTCAACTAGTGACATCCAAACCTCAAGTCTATCTTGGAGAATACTGTGGCACCTCGCAGTTAGTCAAATAAGTCATCAATCCTCGGCAGCAGATACCTGTTCTTGATGGTAACTGATGAGAACCTCATCATGAACCCTAACTAGCACAATCTAACCTAGATATGCAAGAAAAAGCTCCTACATAACTCATAGAAAGGCTTGACTCAGAGAATTCTGAGTTTAACAAGAAAACAAGTCACAAGGGGTAAAAATGCAATTTCACCAACACAATCTACAAACAAGGTAACTCAGGGTCCAAACATAGGTCAAATTAACCTTATAAGAAGGAAAGTGGGATGGTTTTATCCAGCAAGGGCTACAGCAACTCCAAGGAATTAAATGACATTCTATAATCCTCAAACAAACCCACTTCAATTCACGAGGTTTGAGGCAAAGTAAAAATCGACTAAACCTTCTAAAATTCATAGAAAAATAATCTCTAGGGTTTAGAACCTTCAATTTGGCCTTGGGAACCCATTTTGACCTGCACTAAGAACCATGCCCAATTAATGACTTAATTTAGGTTTTTACGTAAATTGGCCAGTCAAACAAGGTCTAACCTATAAATAAAGTTTACCATTAGAATCCTTAGGTCCCATTTAGTCATGCATAAAAACTTGAACCTAAGATGAGACCTTCTTGACCGACTTTGCCTACTCTTCCCGCGTCGCGCCGTACCCAACCTAAGATGAGACCTTCTTGACCGACTTTGCCTACTCTTCCCGCGTCGCGCCGTACCCAGCGCGCGCCCTCCCACTCTTTTCCTCGCCGTCGCCCTCTCCCTCTAGGTATTTCTTCTCCGTCGATAGTCGATACAACTGCCGCCCAGCTCCGTCCCCTTCGTCCCTGTAATTAGGTCAGAACTATTCCCCATCTCTCCCTCTTTCTTTTCCTCACTGTATTTCACTCGATTAGCCCTCGACCGCTCCTGTCCACCGTCACCTTCCTCGTCTCCGGCCACCCTCCGGCGAGATGCTCCCATCGCTCCGCAGCCCCACACACCTCGCCAACCCTCACAGAACCTCCGCCTCATCATGCTGAACAACCTCCGCCCACCCACTGCCGCTCTACACCCACTCAACGCTCCCCCGAACACACCCACACCTCCGGTCACAGGACGACCTGGGCACGCACGCCTAGGTCACCCCACGACCTGCTGCACCTCGCACCACCTTCTTCGTACCACGGCGAAGGTCCCCCGTTGATCTGATTAGGCCGAGAGGCCCTTTTCGTGTCTGGCAGGTTCGACGCCCGGCCACCATTGACGTTGCATTGAAGCAGCTCCACGCGCACTCCAGGCTTCAGAACTCCAGGGCTCTAGGTGCTGCGAAGTCGGGAGGGTAGTAGGAAGGCAGCTAACCCAGTAATCAAAGTGAACAGAGCCTGCAGCTGAGGAAGCGAAGCTGCGGTCTGCTGCGGGCATGCGAAGGAGCACAGCGGGTTTTAGTCCCACATCAATAAGCGATGAAGCATACACACGGTTTATATTGTTTTTGTGAATTCTGCTTAACGCCTCTAGTCACTTGGGGTGAGGTCCCTCACCCATCGCACGCTCGCCTCGTCCGCGGTTTCACCTCGCGGATCTGACGAGATCCGACCCGACCCTATCTGAGCACACCTCGCGCATCACCTACACACCGGTGCGCCTGGTCAAGGGCACGAAACCCGACCCGATTACCTGCGGCTCTGGGAGAGCGTCCTGTGAGTGATTTGCAAAGAGAGAGAGACGTGCGGGTAGAGGGACAGGGTAGGTTTTGCTCCTTGTGCAGGCAGGTTGAGAGTTGAAGAGAAGAGACTTAGCTGCAAGGAAGAAAAAGAGAAGGAAGCAGAAGAAGACCGCAGAAAGAAGACCAAGGAAGAAGAGGAAGAAGAAGAACTGAAGAAGAAGGCCGAGGAAGAAGACCAAGAAGAAGAAGAAGAAGGAGAAACAACAAAGGAAGAGAGGGGAAGCACTGTAGCAGACACCATTTAAGCCATTTGACTGAGAGATCAGACGACGGATGAAGCCCTGTAGACAAAGCAAAGAAAGAAGATAAAGAAGAAGACCAAGGAAGAAGAAGACCGCAAGAAGAAGACCAAGGAAGAAAGAAGAAGAAAGAAAGATGAAGACCAAGGAAAGAAGAAGAACTGAAGAAGATCAAGAACTGTGAAAAATAGAAGAGAAAGAAGAGAAGACAAGAGAGAAAGAAGAGAAGAAGAAAAAGCCAAGAAGCAGAAATCTACTTCTACCTCTCTCTCTCTCTCTCTCTTATTTTTGTAATAAAGAAACATTGTACTTCTAGAATTCCAGTAGCTCCCTGAGTTCGACCTCGGGAAAATATTTCTGAGTAAAATTGTAATGGTGGCGATGACGACAAACCGTAACTATTTTATCTATACCACAACGACATTACTGTAATAGACACTAAAACAAACAAAGACTAGCCACGGTTTGGTCTCACCACTAGTAACCCTATTCAGCTGTCTATGGTCCACACAAAGGCGTAGGGTACCATCCTTCTTTTCGAACAAAATCGGGGCCCCCCATGGAGACTCACTGGGCCTCGCAAAGCCCTTCTCCAGAAGATCCTGCAACTGAGACTTGAGCTCTCGCAGCTCAAGTGGTGCCATCCTGTTTGGTGCTGTAGAGATGGGGGCTAGTCCCCAGTACCAACGAGACCTCAAACTCGATCTCATGCTTGGGCAGTAGTCCTAGCAACTCATCTGGGAACACATCGGGATACACTCTGACCACCGGGATACTCTAAAAGTCTACCACAGGGCTGGGCTCCACCACCACACAAGCTAGAAAGCCCTCACCCCTTGGCCCAAAAGTCTCGCCGCCCGAAGTGCAGAAATGCACCTGAAGCCTCTGTCCACTGGCTGCCCGTGGAACTCGAAAGAAGGCAACTCTGGTATGAAGAAGATGATCTTCCTCTCAAAGTAGTCCACCAAGGTGTGGCAAGCGGACAACCAGTCCATCCCCAGAATTACACCAAAGTCCTCCATTGGTATCACAAACAGGTCAGCGGGGAGGCGGTGTTCCCAATACTGACCCCACAACCCGTATTACCTCCCCAGCTACAAACAGCTGACCGCCTAGATTTCTGATTACCACTAATCCCCTAATGGAGTGCTATCGGACTCCAGAGTAGCAACAACTCGTGGAGCAAGAAGGTACATCGTACTAGAAGCAGGAATTACATACTCCAAAAAGACCAAACCTTGTAACCATACCTGTCACCGTATAAACTGAAGCTATGATGTCTCCGTGAGTCACGACGTCGCGACACTCCTCGGTACTGGGAGTGGACAAAACAGGTAGGCCCGAGGCGGAGCTAGTGACAGCGGGCCGGTATCCTCCTCGTGGTGGCTGTCCTCCCTCAGGTACCTGGAACCCACGACCACCCGACTGGCCCTCAGTGCTAGAAGTGGTGAGCGTCTGCTGTGCTTCAGCCCTAGACGGGCAGTCCCTCCTGAAATGGCCGGGCTGGCCACACTGGTAGCAGAGGGGAGCTCGATGCCTCCTCTCGTTAGGACCCTGCTGGTGGCTGGGTGGGGGTCTAGTGCTGACAGCTGGCCCCCCGAGAGGCTACTGACGGCTTTGCAAAGTGCGACGGCCCTCCTGCAGGCATCGTACGCCACCATTGAGCTCTCCTAACCTGCCTAGTGTGACGGCGAAAATCTCGTTCAACGATAAACTCCCCTGTTGTACCCTTGGAAGAGAGATTGAGGGGGTGGCAAGGTGGGTGGAAGCTGAAATTCTTCTCGAACCACCTCTTGGATCAAATGGACAAGGTCCGGAGATGGTATGCTTAGGAGAAGAGAAGGGGTAGCATGTACTCCAAGCTCGACACATTTGTCCCTCGGGCCTTGGCCTCGACCGCACCCGCGGCCCACCCTCCTAGTTCCAGGACGAGGCATCTCCTGCAAGGGGATGCAAACACAAAATAGGAAGACGTCAAATATAGCCGATACCCAGCAAAAGAACCTCAGAACGGATGTCAAAAGGTACGTTGGGGTGGTTACTCTAGTTACAAACACGTGAATTGGTTATTTTTCAACTAGTTGGTTCACTTCTCGGGACGACCTTGCTCTGACACCATCTTGTTACGACCCGATTCCCGAATCCCTACAAGACACAAGAATCAAACCGACTCGACTGATCCCAAGAACCAATTGTCCAACGAGAAAGTAACCAAAAAGCAGTAAAATAAATCACATTCACCATGCAAGTAACTAACAGTAACAAAGTACAGCAGTAAAGGAAAGAACTACCACAGTACATACCACCACAACCATATAAAATTAAAAATAGGTACAGAAATATGAAGCTTACAATAAAAGAGTACAAGATGAAACAGAAATACTCACTACTACAGAAAAATGGTACAACAAAAGTACAACTACTGGGCTCTACTAGGCCCAGCACCCTCTGCAGCCACAGGTTCTGGCTGCTCAACGCCTAGTACTAAAAAAGGTGACAAATATGACATGTCAGCAAAACGCTGAGTAGAGTGGCAACCAGCTAGCTAAGAAAACAGTAAAGGTGGACAAGTAGCTATTGTTTTTAATTTCTTTCTTTATTTCTCTATTTACACTTTCTTGATTTATTTCTCTGGTCTTTCTCTTGTTCTCGAATGTTCCGCGTGGGAACGATCTTGATTGCAATCTTTTTTGAAAAGTAGAAGTAGCGCGTGGTGCTCTCCTAGCCGAGAGAGTCCCCTGTGGTGGTCCTACCCTCGGTCAACCACCCCAAGGTCGCTGATAGACGTAACGGTGGCTATAGCACGCGCGATAAATGTACGGGTAGCTACCCCGCACTGGCACACGATCACTCGTTTCCGTTAAAGGGTGCACTCAAAGCACAGCCCGGAACCAGTATAGGACAAAGCCATCTCAGTAACAGGGGTCCAGCCTCTCCACAGTAACCAAACAGGGGTCTTGCCCCTCCACAGTCCACGCACCTTCACCTAACTACCCTAGTTTGCCCAATGAGCCTAACAAGTCGGTGTAGGATGGCTAGCTGAACCTCGGGGCCCGTGGGGTGGCTGCCTCCCTCCCTACACTAGTAGCTCTCCCCAGTACAGTGTACGCGAGGGCCAAAAGTCGATACAAAGTGACCAGACCTAACCCCGGGTCCCTAGGGCAGTTGGCTTTCTCTACACTAAGAGATAACGTGTGCTTTCTTTGGTACTACGTACCCAAGAGACAACAAATTTTCCCATTCACTTTTCCAATTCCATCCCATTTATTTCCAGGAGTTCTACTCCTAATTCCCCATAGGGTTCATGCTCATGTTTCTCAGGCCAAGCCATACTAGGTTTCATCATTTCAAGTTTATTCGCATATAGTACGTCTTCCAACATTCAACTTCTTTTCCTTTCCAATTTTTATACAAGCAGCTCGTATTTAATCTCAACAAACAGAAATTACATGCAACAGTTACTAGCAACAGTACTCTACATTTCACAGGCAGCTATTATCCAATTATAGGAAATTATCATTATTTTATCTACTTATCCAAAACTGCAATTCAGGCATTCAAGACATTTGTTTTAGTGTTTCTATTCCTAGGATTCATGCCATACCCTAGGATCTATCATTCAATCTAGTTTTCGGGTCCTAGGATTCATGCCATACCCTAGGATCTATCATTCAATTTAGTTTTCAGGTCCTAGGATTCATGCCATACCCTAGGATCTACCATTTAATTCAGATATGCATTAATGTTTGTAATTAACTAAGGGAAGCGACTCTACCAGCAAAATCGGGAGTAATGGGGGCGTGATCAGCAGGTCCACGTGCCTCCGCAACCCCCGAGTTCGAAACAGAACGATGTCCTAACACAAGGATCAATCACAAGGAACCACTCAGAATAGGATAAAAGTATTTTAAACAAGTATAGGAACTGATTCTGAGAAGAACATAATCTTAAACGTGGAAATCGAACCTCAAATGGACCCTAAACGGGTCAAAAATGACAATTCTGACTCAAATCAGACGTTTGGAACACCTTCCAGATGTCTTAAAAGGTGGCTGATGAGAACCTCATCATGAGCCATAACTAGCTCATTTTGACCTAATACAAAGAATAAAAGCTCCTACATAACCTTAGAAAGGCTTGGCTTAGAGAGATTCTGAGTTTTGAAAGAAAATAGAAACTAAGGGGTAAAAATGCAATTTCACCAATCCGATCAGAAAATAGGGTAACTCAGGGTCCAAACATAGGTCAAAATAACCTAATAACAAGAAAAGTGGGATGAGATGACTCAATAAGGGCTATAGCAACTCCAAGGAATTAAATGACATCCTGTAACCTTAAAAATAAATCCACTTCAATTCACGTGGTTTGAGGCAAGGAAAAATCAACTAAACCCTCTAAAATTCATAGAAAAATAATCTCTAGTGCTTAGGACTTTTAATTTGGCCTTAGGAACCCATTTTGACCTACATTGAGAACCATGCCCAATTAACAACTTAATTTGGGTTTTTGCATAAATTGACCGATCAAACAAGGTTTAATCTAGAAATAAAATTCACCATCAGAATCCTTAGGTCCTAATTAGTCATGTATAAAAACTTGGGCCTAAGAAGAAACCTTCTTAACCAACTTTACACTTTGGTCCTCATATATTTACGTTTTGGCCCTCAACTTTTGAACCCTCACATTTTGGCTCCAAACTCTCCTTCGTTCTTTGCGTTTAGGTCCCTCCTGCAAAACCTGAGCAGCGCCATGCTCCGGCGACCTTGCGCGGAGCATGGCGCCGTGCAGGGTGAGGGAGGGGCCCTGACAAGTCAATGGGGGGTACCCTGCGTCATCAGCCACCGCAGGGACACCCCCCTGAGTGCTGCGATCGCCCATACCGCCCGTGCGAACGCACGGACGGTATGGGTCTCCTTCCTCCGGCGTCCTCCGGCGAGGGAGACACGTCGTCTCCCTCCGCCCTCCTCTCTGATTCTACCCCTATAAATACCCCCGTCGCTCCGTCGTTCTTCCCAACTCGGATCTGACGGAGACACCCCCTCAATTCCTACCTTCCCACTCCGACAGACGCCCCCTTGCTCCGGCGGCCTCTCCTCCTCCTCCTCGTCGCCCTGCCGCACTACCAGCAGCAGGGTTACCTTTCCTCTATCTTCCTGCGCCGCGCCGCACCCAGCGGGTGCCCCTCCGGCCCTGTCCTCGCCGTCGCCCCTTCCTCTGGGCAGTTTCTTCTCCGGCGACAGTCGATACGACTGTCGCCTGCGCCAACCCCTCTTCGTCCAGCTTAGTAGGTAAAACTTCTCCTCTTCCTCCCCTCTTTCTTTTCCATACTGAAAACCCTTACTGTCGGCCCCGATTTCCTACCAATCACCCTCACCTTCTCCACCTCCGGCCAAACTCCGGCGAACCGCTCCCATCGCTCCAGCACCCCACACGACTCGCCGACCTGTGCATAACCTCCGCCTCGTCACCCTGATCCTCTTCCACCCCTCCACTTCCCACCAAACGCCCTGTGCAGATCCACCGAACACACCCACTTCTCCGCCCGCAGTTTGACCTAGGGCGACCCTTTTGCTCCACCACGCCCACTGCAGACCCTCCGACCACCTTCGCCGTGCCACGACGAAGGTTCTCTGCATATCTGATTAGGCCGAGAGGCCGTGCTTCTGTGAACAGGTGTTGCGCCCGCCATCGCCATTGCTGAGCAGCAAAGCTCCTTTGACCTGCTGCTCCAGGCAACACCACGCCCAGGTCAGACTCCCAGGCTTCGCGGGGTAGCTTCGCGAAGTGTCAGGCTGCAGTTCGGGCGAAGCCCTCGCCCGAAGCCCTCACGCAAAGTTCAGCTGCCGCTGCTTCCTCTGCGCAGGCACTCACATTGGGGTGGGTCATTTAGTCCCACCTCAGAAGGCTTCGAAGAGGAGCGCCGATATAGGTTGAAAAAGTGTTGTAGGCTTATCGCCTCAGCACACGGGGTGAGGTCCCTCTCACACCGCTTCACCCGGCCCGTCCGCGAGCTCATCACGCGGATCCGGCCGACCCGACCCGACTTGACTGGCACTCCTCGCCCACCACCGCACGCCGGTGGGCCTGGACCCGGGCGTGACTCGTACCCGATTACCCGGTTGCTCTGGGAGAGCTGTCCTAAGAGCGAATTCTGAGAGAGAAAGAGACGCGTGGGGGAGGGGGGTAGAGTAGGTTTTGCCCTCTGACTCTGAACTCTTGAGCGTGCAGGCACAGGTGAAGAAGAAGGAAGCTAAGGGAGACACTGTAGCAACAAGCGGTTTAAGTCGTCTGATTTTCCAATCAGACGACGTCCTGAAGGCAAAGAAGAAGAAGGAAGGCAAGGCAGAGGAAAGAGAGGAACATAGAGAGGACAAGTGAAGACTCTGCAGAGATCAGAAGACAAAGAAGAAGAAGAAAAGAAGAGAGAAGGAGCAGCCAAGTGAAGAAACAGAAAGCAGATGAAGAAGAGAAGCAAGAAGAAAAGAAGAAGAGCACGGGAGGAAGATCTGAAGCAAGAAAAGAAGAAACAAAGAAAATAAAAAGAAGAAAAAGACAGGATCGTCCAACCAAGAAATAGAGGAAGAACACGAAGAACAAAAGCCAAAGAGGAGAGAAGACAAAGAGGAAGAAAGAAGAGAAGAAGAAGCCAAACTTTCATCTCTCTCTCTCTCTCTTTATTTTTGTAATAGAACATGTATATCTCTAGAATACGACTTGCTCCCTGAGTTCGACCTCGGGAGAACTGTATTTTCCGAGTAACAAATATTAGTAAATGATGGCAATAACTATCTGTACTACAACGACTTAAGAAAAGCTAGTTGCTGCCACCGTTTGCCAGTGGCCCAGGTCATACCTCACTCTGAGCTGCTCTTCAGACATCCAGGATCCCGCTGAGCCGTCTGGACCTAGTTTCAGACGTCCGACTATCACTCCGGACGTCTAGAGACTCTCCGCTGTCTGGTTCTGTGCCCAGACGTCTGATCTGTGTGGGACGGCG
The DNA here is from genome assembly GCA_037157565.1 of Thalassia testudinum. Taxonomy (NCBI): domain Eukaryota; kingdom Viridiplantae; phylum Streptophyta; class Magnoliopsida; order Alismatales; family Hydrocharitaceae; genus Thalassia; species Thalassia testudinum. Next base: position 46,856,364 of record JAZHRO010000030.1, read on the forward strand.
TGCCCTCGCGTCTTCCTAAAACTTTGGGTGGACTCTCGATGATTTGACTGGAATAAGTCCCTCTTATTGTACTCATCATATCTATTCAGAAGAGGGCGCACGACCTTCTCGTGAAATGCAGAGACGTTTAAACCCTAATCTGCAGGAGGTCGTGAAAAAGGAGATCATTAAGTGGTTAGATGCCGGGATCATCTACCCGATCTCCGATAGTCGTTGGGTGAACCCAATTCAGGTTGTGCCTAAGAAGGTAGGACTCACCACCATAATGACTGAAACCGGAGAAATCATTCCTACCCGATTAGCCAATGCGTGGAGAGTCTGTATAGATTACCGCCGACTCAATTCCTCCACAAAGAAGGACCATTTCCCACTACCCTTCATTGATCAAATTCTCGAGAAACTAGCGGGAAATAGGTTCTTCTGCTTTCTTGACGGGTACTCCGGTTACAACCAGGTGGCAATCCATCCTGAGGACCAAGAAAAGACCACATTCACCTGCCCCTTCGAAACGTATGCTTTCCAAAGGATGCCTTTCGGTCTTTGCAATGCACCCGCTACTTTTCAGCGGTGCATGCTTGCCATATTCTCAGATATGGTAGGTGATTTCCTGGAAGTCTTCATGGATGACTTTTCAGTCTTTGGAGAATCTTTTGATGATTGCCTCCAACACTTGGTCCAGATACTCAGGCGATGCATTGAGGTGAACTTGGTTCTTTCCTGGGAAAAGAGCCATTTCATGGTGCCTAAGGGAATTGTCCTGGGACACTCAATTTCGGAAAAAGGCATCCAGGTGGATCGAGCTAAGGTTGATCTGATTTCTCGCCTTCCCATACCTAGCTCGATCAGGGACATCCGTTCCTTTTTAGGGCACGTCGGTTTTTACCGCCGTTTCATTCCAGATTTCTCGAAAATCGCACGCCCCTTGACTTCTCTTCTCTTTAAGGATGTACCTTTTGAAATCTCCAAGGAATGCACGCTAGCCTTTGAAAACCTACGTGACCGAGACACCCAGGCACCTATCCTACAATCCCCTGACTGGTCTCAACCCTTTGAGATCATGTGCGATGCGTCTGACTTCGCTGTAGGAGCGGTCCTGGGGCAGAAAGCTGACGGGAAACCCGTGGTCATCTACTACGCTAGCAAGACACTTGACGAGGCTCAGCGTAACTATACGGTTACGGAGAAAGAGCTACTAGCCGTAGTATTTGCCCTTGAAAAATTCCGATCGTATCTTCTGGGTTCCCATGTCATCATTTACTCGGATCACACGGCTGTAAGGCATCTCCTTGCCAAGAAGGACGCGAAGCCCCGACTAATCCGTTGGATCTTGCTGTTGCAAGAATTCAATCTTGAGATTCGCGACAAGGCGGGAAGGCAGATTCTGAGATCATCAACCATTCCGGACCCATCACAGAACATTTTCCTGATGAGCACCTGCTTTCTATTGGTACTAGACTTCCATGGTTTGCTGATATAGTAAACTACTTGGCATCTCATCAGACACCGTCTGATTGGCCGAAGGCCAAGAAAGACAAATTGCATTCTGATTCCAAGTATTACATTTGGGAAGACCCGTACCTTTTCCGCATAGGTGCTGATCAAATTATTCGAAGATGCATCCCGGAAGAGGAAATCAGCAATATCCTATCTTTCTGCCATGACCAGGCATGCGGTGGCCATTTCTCAGGGCATAAAACCGCATCCAAAGTCCTCCAGTGTGGCTTCTACTGGCCTACACTTTTCAAAGACGCATACAGTCACTGCAAGGCATGCAGTCGTTGCCAGACTTTGGGCAACATGAACCATCGCGACATGATACCTTTGCAGCCGATTCTCGTATACGAAATCTTCGATGTGTGGGGGATTGATTTTATGGGTCCCTTTCCTGTTTCGGATGGTTTCGAGTACATTCTGCTTGCGGTGGACTACGTGTCCAAATGGATCGAAGCCATACCGACCCGAACCTGCAATCACAAGATTGTTCTTAAGTTCATACATCAAAACATTTTCTCAAGGTTCGGGATTCCCCGTGCTATTATCTCTGATGGGGGGACCCATTTTACAAATGCTCAGTTTAGGTCACTGATGGCCAAATATTGGGTGTCTCACCGAATCTCTACTCCTTACCACCCCTAAACAAATGGTCTAGCTGAGCTATCAAATCGGGAGATCAAGAAAATCCTGCAAGTCACTGTTCGGCCTGACAGGAAGGACTGCTCATCCCGACTTCCAGAAGCATTGTGGGCCCATAGGACCGCCCACAAGACCCAATTGGGCATGTCTCCCTTTAGACTGGTGTACGGAAAGGCATGTCACATTCCCGTAGAACTGGAGCATAAAGCCTATTGGGCAGTACGGAACTGTAATCTAGATCTTTCCAAGGCTGGAACCCACAGAAAACTCCAAATCAGCGAGATCGATGAATTACGCCTAGACGCGTACGAGAACTCGCGAATCTACAAGGAGCGGGTTAAAGCCTCCCACGACAAGCACATCTCGAGAAAGATCTTTCATCCTGGTCAAAAGGTCCAACTCTTTGATGCCCGACTCAAACTTTTCCCAGGGAAACCAAGGTCCAAGTGGGTCGGACCGTATTTAGTCCGACAGGTTTTTGGAAATGGAGCAATTGAAATCAGTCCACTCAGCCATGATTCCGAACCTTTCATCGTGAACGGTCAGAGACTCAAACCGTTCATTGATGTGACTTCTACTGATTCGGCTGAATCATCCCTCATCCTCCATTCCCCTTGAACTTACTGTGCCCGGCCGATGGCGTAAAACTCAGCGCTTAACGAGAGGCAGCCCGTCATTTCTTGAAAATCTAAAACCTTTTTTCTGACACCATTGTGCACTTAAGGTTCACCCTTTAAGACAGCCGACTCCACCTCAAATGCTTGCATCTGAGATTAGAAATCGTCCGCAGAATTCATCCCGACCCATTCACCCACAAAAATATCTATCTTAAGGAATAAATTAAGTAAATAAAAACCCCTAAATCACAATGAGGACATTGCAAGTTTTAGGCATGGGGGGGTATAAGTGCAAAACTTGTAGAAAAAAAGGTTTTAAACAAAAAATTCACATATGCCAAAAACACCATAAAAATTAAAAATTTTTCAAAATAAAAAGAATAAGAGGAGAAAGGAAATTTTGAGGAGAAGGAAAAGAAACAAAATGAAAAGGAGCACAAAAAGATGAAAGAAAAGAGTAATAGTCATTAGTAAGAAGCTAAGGAATTAACCTTAGTCTAGACCATTTTTTTCAAGAAAAGAAATGAAAAGTGCTTGGTAAGATTAGTAAGAACGCAAACCTTAGGCATTCTTGATAGACTCTTAGTACCCATTAAGATCAAGACAATCCTCAAGAGGTTGAGGAAAATGAAAAGCTTAAGTACTAGGTCCAAGGCTTAGGGAGTATTTGACCTCGCTAACTAACTTCTGGTTTACGGGACTCAGTAACCTAAGCACCCTAACCTCACACATAGCCTGGTTCAGCAAGCGTAAAAATCAAAATCACGCAGAAGCGTCGAAAAAATTCTGAAAAGTACACCTAGAGTAGGAGCGGCCGATCAACACAAGTTGATTTGGACAAGTTCCCAGCGCAGAGAGGCGGGAAATCCCCTCAAAGATGCGTAACAAAATATCATCTCCTCGGTGCTTGTCTCTTAGGATATTCACATATCCTACTGGGGGCATGTAAGCACCCTGCTGGTTCAGATTCCATGGATGGCATTATCACGAAGTGTCAATTGCTAGGGTCTGGACTCGGCCACGGAACACCATGGATGGGATTATCTCGAAATCTCAATAGCCAGGGTTTTGGGGGTTGCCATGGGCGGTGCTATCTCGAAGCATCGATCGCCAGGAACCCTTGAGGATTGATGATGGGGGCAAGGAATCTGATACAGACCGTGTTGAAAAGCCAATCCTAAGCTAGAATTAAAAAGAAAAAGAGAGAGAAAACTCTCCAAAAATAGAAAAATTTTCTACCTCTCTCTCTTACAAAATGCACTGCGAACTGAACCAGGGCAAAAATCGTTTCAAGCACGGGATGCTTTAACTACAAAGTCCAATAAACCTTAGGTTAGTTCTTATGGGTCTTAAAAACCTTTGCTAAGGACTGAGGTTGAGGCTAGACAGATTTGGATCTAGATTGGTACTAGAGTACCTTTTAAGCCTATGGTCAGCATTCTAACCTAATCTAGGTTTAAATGAAAAAGCACTTACCTGAAGCTATTAAGAACTTCATGGTCTAGAACAAGGGTTAAAACCTTAAGTTTTTGCTAAGGGACCAGCAAAAGCTAGGCATGGGGGTATGATGAGAACCTCATCATGAGCCATAACTAGCTCATTTTGACCTAATACAGAGAATAAAAGCTCCTACATAACCTTAGAAAGGCTTGGCTCAGAGAGATTCTGAGTTTGCAAAGAAAATAGAAACTAAGGGGTAAAAATGTAATTTCACCAATCCGATCTGAAAATAGGGTAACTCAGGGTCCAAACATAGGTCAAAATAACCTAATAAGAAGAAAAGTGGGATGAGATGACTCAATAAAGCTACAGCAACTCCAAGGAATTAAATGACATCCTGTAACCCTAAAAATAAACCCACTTCAATTCACGTGGTTCGAGGTAAGGAAAAATCAACTAAACCCTCTAAAATTCATAGAAAAATAATCTCTAGGGTTTAGGACTTTTAATTTGGCCTTAGGAACCAATTTTGACCTACATTGAGAACCATGCCCAATTAACAACTTAATTTAGGTTTTTGCGTAAATTAACCAGTCAAACAAGGTTTAATCTAGAAATAAAATTCACCATCAGAATCCTTAGGTCCTAATTAGTCATGTATAAAAACTTGGGCCAAAGAAGAAACCTTCTTAACCAACTTTACACTTTGGTCCTCATATATTTACTTTTTCGCCTTCAACTTTTGAACCCTCATATTTTGGCCCCTAACTCTCCTTCGTTCTTTGCATTTAGGTCCCTCCTGCAAAACCTGAGCTGCGCCATGCTCCGGCGACCTTGTGCGGAGCATGGCGCCGCGTAGAGTGAGGGAGGGGCCCGGGCAAGTCAATGGGGGGTACCCTACGTCGTCAGCCACCGCAGGGACACCCCCCTGAGTGCTGCGACCGCCCATACCGCCCATGCGAACGCACGGACGATATGGGTCTCCTTCCTCCGGCGTCCTCCGGCGAGGGAGACACGTCGTCTCCCTTCGCCCTCCTCTCTGATTCTGCCCCTATAAATACCCCCGTCGCTCCGCCGTTCTTCCCAGCTCAGATCTGACGGAGACACCCCCTCAATTCCTCCCTTCCCACTCCGACAGACTCCCCCTTGCTCCGACGGTCTCCCCTCCTCCTCCTCGTCGCCCTGCCGCACTACCAGCAGCAGGGTTACCTTCCCTCGATCTTCCCGCGCCGCACCGCACCCAGCGGGCGCCTCTCCGGCCCTCTCCTCGCCGTCGCCCCTTCCTCTGGGCAGTTTCTTCTCCGGCGACAGTCGATACGACTGTCGCCTGCGCCAACCCCTCTTCGTCCAGCTTAGTACGTAAAACTTCTCCTCTTCCTCCCATCTTTCTTTTCCATACTGAAAACCCTTACTGTCGGCCCTGATTTCCTACCAATCACCCTCACCTTCTCCACCTCCGGCCAAACTCCGGCGAACTGCTCCCATCGCTCCAGCACCCCACACGACTCGCCGACCTGTGCATAACCTCCGCCTCGTCACCCTGATCCTCTTCCACCCCTCCACTTCCCACCAGACGCCCTCTGCAGATCCACCGAACACACCCACTTCTCCGCCCGCAGTTTGACCTAGGGCGACCCTTTTGCTCCACCACGCCCACTGCAGACCCTCCGACCACCTTCGCCGTGCCACGACGAAGGTTCTCCGCATATCTGATTAGGCCGAGAGGCCGTGCTTCTGTGAACAGGTGTTGCGCCCGCCATCGCCATTGCTGAGCAGCAAAGCTCCTTCGACCTGCTGCTCCAGGCAACACCACGCCCAGGTCAGACTCCCAGGCTTCGCAGGGTAGCTTCGCGAAGTGTCAGGCTGCAGTTCGGGCAAAGCCCTCGCCCGAAGCCCTCACGCGAAGTTCAGCTGCCGCTGCTTCCTCTGCGCAGGCGCTCACATTGGGGTGGGACATTTAGTCCCACCTCAGAAGGCTTCGAAGAGGAGCACCGATATAGGTTGAAAAAGTGCTGTAGGCTTATCGCCTCAGCACACGGGGTGAGGTCCCTCTCACACCGCTTCACCCGGCCCGTCCGCGAGCTCATCACGCGGATCCGGCCGACCCGACCCGACTTGACTGGCACTCCTCGCCCACCACCGCACGCCGGTGGGCCTGGACCCGGGCGCGACTCGTACCCGATTACCCGGTTGCTCTGGGAGAGCTGTCCTAAGAGCGAATTCTGAGAGAGAAAGAGACGCGTGGGGGAGGGGGGTAGAGTAGGTTTTGCCCTCTGACTCTGAACTCTTGAGCGTGCAGGCACAGGTGAAGAAGAAGGAAGCTAAGGGAGACACTGTAGCAACAAGCGGTTTAAGTCGTCTGATTTTCCAATCAGACGACGTCCTGAAGGCAAAGAAGAAGAAGGAAGGCAAGGCAGAGGAAAGAGAGGAACACAGAGAGGCCAAGTGAAGACTCTGCAGAGATCAGAAGACAAAGAAGAAGAAGAAAAGAAGAGAGAAGGAGCAGCCAAGTGAAGAAACAGAAAGCAGATGAAGAAGAGAAGCAAGAAGAAAAGAAGAAGAAGAGCACGGGAGGAAGATCTGAAGCAAGAAAAGAAGAAACAAAGAAAATAAAAAGAAGAAAAAGACAGGATCGTCCAACCAAGAAATAGAGGAAGAACACGAAGAACAAAAGTCAAAGAGGAGAGAAGACAAAGAGGAAGAAAGAAGAGAAGAAGAAGAAGCCAAACTTTCATCTCTCTCTCTCTCTCTCTTTATTTTTGTAATAGAACATGTATATCTCTAGAATACGACTTGCTCCCTGAGTTCGACCTCGGGAGAACTGTATTTTCCGAGTAACAAATATTAGTAAATGATGGCAATAACTATCTGTACTACAACGACTTAAGAAAAGCTAGTTGCTGCCACCGTTTGCCAGTGGCCCAGGTCATACCTCACTCTGAGCTGTTCTTCAGACATCCAGGATCCCGCTGAGCCGTCTGGACCTAGTTTCAGACGTCCGACTATCACTCCGGACGTCTAGAGACTCTCCGCTGTCTGGTTCTGTGCCCAGACGTCTGATCTGTGTGGGACGGCGTGCCCTCGCGTCTTCCTAAAACAAAACCTGCACGCACGACGAAAACCTTCTCATCACGACACATCTCAGCCTTCGACGGATCGGCCTGCATGGCCGTATCCGCAAAAAGGAGGAAGATGAGAAATATCGTACCTTTCAGACGTCTGGATCTCTCTACAGACGTCGCCCGAGTCGTTTGGACGTTGGTACAGACGTCTGATTCTGGGAAAAATTCCTAGAATCAGAACTTCCTCACCATCTTCCCGCTGCGCGTGAGCTCGCCACGCTCGCCTACCTGCTGCCTGAGCTGCAGCAACACCGAGGGAGATCTCCCCCGCACGACACCCCTCCGTGCTCACACCAGCCAGCCTCGAGTTGCTCCGGCGGGCTCTCTCTCTTCCTTACGCGCTCTCCCTCTCACTGCACCTCCTCTTCTCCGCACTCACCCGGCAGCAGCTGCTGCCCTCGCTTTCCCTCTCTCATGCTCAAGTTGGAAGAAGGAGGAGACAGTGGGGTGGTGGGTGAGGAAGAGGGAAGGGGTATTTGAAGGTGTGGGGGGGGGGGGGGGGGAGGTGTTCGCAGGACGATAAGGGAAGAGAGAGGAGAAAAGAGAGCGGCGGGTTGCAGGTCGATGGGTTCAGTCTGTGCGCGCATGCACGTAAACTTACAATCGTACGCACACAAAAATTTATTTCCAGACTTCTGGGAAGGTGTCCAGACGTCTGACCAGACATCTGGACCAACTCCCAGACGTCTTAAAAGTGTTTGATGTCTCGGTCTTAACACTAATAGATTATGAAGACTAATGGGATGTCAATGATGACCATCATTAATAGTAGTGGCTATGATGAGGTCACTTGAGTGTTTAAGGTAGAGTGCGGAGAGGTTAATAGATTAAGAAGACTATTAAGATGCTAATGACAAGAATCATTAGTCATCAATAGCTTACTAAAATGGCATGCATCATGGGATCGTACAATTTTAGGTACCAAGATCTGTTGATGAAATGATGACCATGATATCTATAAGGCAACAAACCTTCCATACGATGGGCACTTACAGCACTACTCGTCATATTGAGGTAGTAAGCAGATGATGATGGCATCTATAGCCAAAGACATGTGTAGTACGTTGGAAAAGCTCAAATATGATGTAAAGGTTTCAAATGTTTCATTGATGGATCGCAAGTCCAAAAAATGGAACATATAAACTCAATTAGATGACAAAATTAGGTCAAGGGAGAGATTATAAGAAATTAGAGGCTAATTCTTAATAAAAATTTTGACTTGATTCAATCATTAAGGATCCTACTAAGCATGGGGCCTTATAGTTCATATGTGTATTTACACAAAGGAGAGGTCTTATTAAGGACCCAGACAAAAAAGATAAATTGTAGTTTTGATCTCTTATTATTTGATGGTCATGATACTTCGACGAAGTCATAACTCTAATGTACAAGCTTGTCTCCTGTTAATAAGGTGACTTGAGTCTAGTACCAAACTTTGGACAAAGGGCATGTTAAATCAAATTCCCTTTTCCTCTATTGACTCTCCATCCACCTTAGCAGAAACCCTAACCTATAGATGCTGCTAGGTGGCACTTTGACCAACCATCGTGTCAGTTGCACCACCCCCCCTCCTCCCCCTACGCTTCTCTCTCCACCGTCCCTCCACCCCTACAACCGACGTTTCCCTTGTTGTATCTTCGGCCATGGGGTTCTGAGGGTGGTCCTTGTGTGGTTGCTCGACTTTTGCAGGATGGCCCTCCTCCTGAGGGCTTTCCTCCAGTTGGTGTCGACCAATGGTTGACCCCTTCTCCCCCCACCCCCTGCCCCTTTTTTTTGTTCCTCGAATAGGGGTTGTGGATGTGACTACTTCCAATTTCAGCTACTATAGGTGTGTCTCCGATTGGATGGCAAAGAAAACCATGACGCCCTTCAAGTTAGCCTCCTTATGATTCCTGACATTCATGCCCTTGTTGATGCTAGCTATTGGTGATCCTAAGCCGAGCCGCTCCCATCGTCATTCTTACTTCCGATTATGGCGTCCTTGCCTATTTTTGTGATTGTGTTTTTTTTATATATACTTTCTTATTGTTTAGTTTCTCATCTGTGGTTTACACTAGAAATTGGATTAGACACAATAAGGCTTTTTACCAAATTATGTCTACTAGTTAATCCTGTCTCACACATATCATCAACATTATTTCGATGACATGAATCATTATCCAAGCATAGAGCTTGTCTCAAAAGCAATTTGGATCGAGCGCCTATGTCTCTGAGTGTGTTCTTGTTTTTCACCTTCTTGGGTGAGGTGTTACTCTCTTTCTTAAGAGGAGCATTCCCATCTTCAAAGGATGAGATGTTGTGATGTAATCTACTTCTTTACATTAATGAAGTTTAATTTTACAAAAAAAAAAAGACCAACAAAGACTAAAGTTAGTAAATTTTGTATATTTTCAAACTAATTTGTTGATCCTTCCCAATTTTACCAAAATATTACTTTGAACTAGGTCCATTTACTTTTCAAAATAGGTTGCAACATGCTAGTCATCAAATCAGCCGCCCAATTTGAACTAGTCAACGATTTGAGCTGACTTGAGCTAGACTTAGTTAACTAAGCAAAAGGCTTTTTGGTAGCAACTTGGTTGAGGCCCACCAGTCACACACGTATTGAGTGCTCTCAATAAATCAAACACTATATAATTATATGATCATTAATTTATCTAATTTTGAGATTGTGACATGGTACACATTTTTTAACTATACGAAACATTGCTAAATTATCCATAGATGCATAACGTGACGTATTTTATAATATACATATAAGTTCATCACCACTTTAAACCACAAGTATAATTTATTTTGTATAGATATAAAATAATTTTATATCGACGTAATCTGAGTAATTTTATATTAATATAAAATGATTTTAGAGATGAAAGTGATTTTACATTAATATAAAATAATTTTAAAGATAATTTTGATAATTTATATTAATATAAAATAATTTTATTATTGATTCAGAAGAATGAACTTTTTTTTATGTGTCACTGGATCCTACCACATGACATTATTTTACGTTAATTTTTTACGTAAAAGGAAAACACGTGACTTGATCGTCATTTTTAAATTTATTGTTTTTTATCATCTTCACCTCCTTGAGTTACAAAACACATTAAATTTTACATGTTTATTCTCACATTCTATAACCATCACATAGATACTGTAATTAGAAAAATATTATAATTTTAGTTTTTAATAGGAAGGGAAGGTTATCTTTGATGGTTCTGAATCTGACAGTTTTTAAAGCTTGTCCGTGAAAATTTTCATACCTACATAATTAATCAACCGATATTTTGATTTTTAAATAAGAGATAAGTTGATGGAAGCACAAAAGACAAATAAATCCATTTTCCTCCTCTTATTTTGGATCGATAACTCGGTGGAAAAAACATATAATGTTCTCCTTCTACTGCCGCTCTCTTCCCACCGGAGACGGTGGTGCTATGGGTTCTACCGAAGACATTCCTCACTATTTCCACATCTTCATTCCCTTTGGATGTGGTCATATCTTAACTCTCGCATTCATCTTGCATTCCTGCATTGTGTCTTCTTGTTACTTGTTTGCATTTAATACACAGTCCTTTATTCTACATGTAGTTCCACGGTCCTTGTTGCTGTTTAGCACGGAAGCTAAAGAGTTAGACCTCATTAATGGCATTCGGTCTCTACTGAGAGAGGATGAACGCAAAGTCACCGTCCGTACGAAGAGGATCTTAAGGATTCTAGAAGCTAGTCCAAGTGTTTGTATTTCAACATCCTCACCACCAGGACAATAAGATCTGTTGCCCTCAGCAGGTAGCTCAGTTGGTAAGGCCCTTATATCATTATTGGAGGAATGAGATTGTCGGTTCGAGTCTTATCAACGCTGAATTTACCTAGAGACCATGAAGTTGGGGCGCTTACGATCTTTCAGGAAATACCTTGCAAGAGAGAACCTCATCATCAAAAAAAGAATAAGATCTGTTGCAGTCTCCAAAGTCATCACAAAAGCTTGGACAATGAAAGAGCCACCTCTGGTCACTGAAGTTGCTAATGGAATATGGTTGGCCTTATATGCTAAAGAAGATGATCTCATATCAGTGTTAAATAGAAGTCCTTTGGCATTTTGATGGAGATATAGTCCTTACTATGGTAGGGAAACTTGGGATGAGGCCTTCTGACCGCACTTTTAAGAAGTTCAGATTGTGGGCTCAATTTTGGGATCTTCCTACGGAGTATTGGTGCTGATCAGCGCTACTAAAGCTTACTAAGGAATGGGTGGTGATAAAAGATCTAGACATTGATTCTAGAAGGGGAGGAAGACATATTATGGTGAAGCTTGAGTTTCAGATTGATGAACCTCTTGTAAAAGAAGTAGAGGTCACTGCTACTTCAGGGAAGATTATGGCGATTCCTCTCAGATATGAAGGGCTACCAAGGTTTTGTCAGCTTTGCGGCTATCTGGGACATGAATATAGGAGCTGTGAAAGATGGTTGAAGGCTAAGGAGAAAATGGAGAACATTAAGTCGCAAGAGCTGGCATTGAAAATAGAAGAGAATGTTGTATTCAAGTATGCAGATCTGAAAGCCATTTCTAGAGGAAGAAGAGCGATAGAGGAGATTGATCATTCTCGGGCTGATAGAGAGAAATCACTAATCTGTACCAGAGAGGGAGATCTCCCAGAAGAAGAATAGGAAGAAGGAAGAATTAGTCCCTTCACAAAATTTCCTGAAAGAAAAAGTAAGTAAATTCTTTGATGAAAAGGCCTCTCCTGCAAAAAGTGTACCTCCCCCGACACTTGGACCATGCCAAGCATATTGACTTGAGCCCCCCTATCTCACCAACTCCCATGGCCCCTCCTGTGTCACCAACTTCTATTGCCCAAAGGGATGGGCCTATGAAAGTTTTAACAACCTCTCCTATAGCCAAGAAATCAATCCTACCTCCTCCCCTCACCACCAATAAAAAAATCCCCCCTTGATGCATATGCATCTGAATAGCCTAAAATGTCTATTTATGCATGTTCTTAGTATTATAGTTGCATCATACATTATAAATATTGCATAACATGCATCATCTTGCATTTAGGTTAGGTTGTGTAAATTTTAGGTTAATTTTCCCTTTTTGTGGTCAAGTAACAAGGCGACTTTTACTCGGGGCCTCGAATCGAAGATCTAACTATACGAATCTGATCAGGGTGACGATTGGAGTTCAACGACTCCAAGATGACCCTAATCGAACTTCCATAGCATTAGATATAATTAGAGGAAGGTCAGAGATCAAAGGCCAAGATTGTGTAAATCCACACTTCATATGACAAATCCGACCGCACGAATGGATTCAGATCGACGATCGCAGCCCAACAACGCAAAAATCAGTCCAATCCAACACCCGTGACACCATCTACAACACAGAAGATGGACGACCAAGATGGAGCCATGTGGCGCCATCTCAGCCGCACAATCAGCAAAAACACCCGTCGCTACACTTCAAAGGACTCTTCATTGCGCGATCTTAACCGTTGGATCTTAATCCAACGGCCAGGATTTACTCAGATGTGCCCACTCTCATCTTCATATGGCAAAAGGCATGGACGATCTGGGCTATTGGATCTTGATCCAATGGACACAAACACGCATGCTTAAACACGTTGGCAAAAGGTGTGGGTTCGATCCCCGCGGTGCCTCAAATCAGGCGCAGACGCAGAGCGGTTAATTTCAGTCGTTGGATGTGGCGTAAGCGGTCAGATGGCATCCAACGTGGCTGCACGAATGAGCGAGGATCGCGTGTGGGCGAGTGCTTGTGTTGATGAGGCGCGGGCACAATGCAATCTGAGCAGTCGGATGCAAGATGTACGGTTGAGAGTCGGCGTGCGCATGCGTTAAGGCATTGAAGCAACTAGCGGGTGCGCGCATGTTAAGAGATCGGACGACTGAGAAGGCACATAAGTGCGCGTGCATTGAGGCGTGGGGAGAAGAGAAGGCGCGACGTGCGCGGCAACTATGCCCACGATCTAGGCTTTAGTGACGGTTTTATCCGTCACTAAAGGCCATGATTTAATGTTTTTAAAGTAAAATGACTTATTTGCCCATTCAAACCTCACCTATAAATAGCCCTACGACCACCACATTTTCTTGATCCCTTTCTTCACCTCTCTCCCTCTCCAAAGCTCTAGAGAAGCTTGTCCCACACCCGAGATGCTCCTTTAGAGTTAAATTCAAAGTTTTCTTGCCCCCGTTCCGAAAGTGGATCCCGCGACGACGACGACGTGCTGCCTCATTCTCGCTCCCTCCTTCTTCGTCCTCCTTCTCGCTTCCTCCTCCGTCTTCCAGGCGTCGCTCCGTCCGGCTCGTCCTCCAAGCATTGGTTGAGGAGGATAACATCTCTCTCCCTTCTTTTTATCGCTTTCTAGAATAGAATTTTTCGCTTTCTAGCTGTAATCATTTCTCGCTTTCTAGTTATAAAAATAATATTCTTATATCAAGTGATTGTTCTCTCTCTCTCTCTTAGTGTTAATATCAATTCCATTGTAATTATCTCACTTTCAAACAAAAATTTCAAATATATATATATATAATCGCGAATTTTAGATCGACGTAGCCTCCCAGTGTTCGACCCAAAATTTCTTTACGAATTTCGGTTAAATTTATCTGTTGACGGATTGCTTCACAAATCGAACTACAACGACAGGTTTTTAAAATCCAATTCTGATCGCGTAGTTTTTCGCTCTCAACATTTTGGCGCTATTACCGGGGAAGCGACTCTCTTTGATTCTTCACATTTTCCCGCCTTACTTACCTTTTACCTCACTTCTCTCCTTTTTTATTGTGATTGCAGGTACTTTCTCTAGATAGGCAAAAGTAGTAGATTGGAGTAAAGTGCTGTTGAAGGGTCTGTAAGTTTACCCCACCTCCCACCCACTAGTTTTCATTCCACCACATAATAAAACAAACAAAAATCAATTTAGGTGTTCTTATAAACTCTAAGGTTAGTTTTGATTGTTTGACACCTACACCTACCTCACCCTCCGCATATAAAAGAAAAATTTTAAAAATCTCTTATAAATGTACACAACCTCTTCTGATTTTCAAACTCAATCGGTAAACCGATCATTGGAATCGGTACACACATCCAAACACATAATCGAGTAGAAATCAGATTAGGTAATCAGTTGTGTACCTAATTAAGTGGTGCAACAGGCCAATTGTTTGAGTTGATTGGATCGCACCACTTTAACTAAAATCAACTCATCAAGTAGCTGCCACATAGGTTCAACTTTTAGGGATTTACCAGGCACTCCACATTGTTTTAGTTTCAAAGGAAAACATCTTCACCTGTGCTTTCAAAACCTGATGTGCCAAGTCAACTTGATTGAATACACCTAAAGTTGAATCCTAAAAGCTACTAAGTAAGATTTGAACCCTAAAATTCACCGCATTTAAAAATAATCTTACTTGCAAATCATTGGTTGTGAACGCACACACATATCAATCAATCATTAAGGGCACAACCCAGATTAAGGGCCCATCACATTTCAAAGCACATTCAAACCAAACCCTAATTAAAATAGAGTAGACATTGGCCTTAAGGATTGGACTCGCTCTTCAGAGCCCATACCGAGATTATTTTCGATTAGTCTGTTTCTACCGTTCAATCTGATGTCTAGCTAGGGGAGAAGAATCAAACGATCGCGGCTGGGGGGTATACTAGGAACCTGAGGTGCAAGCCAAAGGAAGAATTTTCTCTCCAGTCCCTCTCTCTAACTGGTTGGATTGACAGGAAAGAAATAGATCAAATCGATTCTTTATCTCAAGACGGGTTCTGAGAGTCTGTAGGTCTTTAGGATAGCCCACTTAAGGATAAGTTTGTTTGTTTGTATTGCAGGGCACCTTTCTTCCTCTTGTTCTGTCATAGATCCTTCCACATCCTATTCAAACTTCCACTCCTACCCTTCTACCACTACTTATTCTCAAAATAATTATTATTCCAACCAGACTTATTCTCATCCATCTTCTAGTTGGGATAATTCTGATTGGGGATACAATTCCAAACCTCCGTGTTTAGGGTCTAACCCTGGACACCATAATCTTGATTCTTATCCTTCTCCAAGCTACATTGATTATAGATCATCGCCCTCATTTGGACAACCTAATATGATCTACAATCAAGAAGGATGCACTGATCCTTACCCCTCCCTAGAATACACTGTCTTTAGGTCGTCACCACCTTATGAACAACCTGAAATGACATATTATCAGGGAGGGTATCAAGATCCTTAATTCGTTGATTCCCCTACACTGAACCTAAACCCACCCAACCTTGAACCAAACCATTTGGTTCAGCTTAACTAGGTACAAGGGAAGGTGTTGGCCAACTTGAGGAATACTATACAATCTTTAGAAGCTCAACCGACACTTTGTACTGAAGTATTGGAGCCCCTAATTGAAATGATTGATGATCTTAACAAGTATCTGTTGGATTGACTCTAGGATGTTAAGGATAAGGGCCCAGGTGAGTTTTTACTTGGGAAATTATCGAAATTGATGATGAGATTTGTGGTTGCTTTAGTTCAATCTTGGGATGATTCCCAGGATGAAACCCCTTCAAGAGAGCCAATGTCAGAACCCGCTCATGCACCTGTTGTGGGGGACACATGTTATAAGATCGAGATTGACTAGGTTGTTCTAGAGCAATCAAATAAGGATGATTTGATTTCTTCACCGAAGATCCCTTAGCCAGGGTACAAGGAAACGTATGTCTCCATGGATTAGAAAGTCATTGATAATTTTGAGACATACATTAATGCGGATTCAGATTTCTTTGATTCTGAAGGTGAAGAATCATTATGCGAAGTCTTACAGGAGTTTACAGAACACGATTTTAGTGAGACAACTAGGCCTGAGGAATTCGATAAATCATTTAATGGCCCTGAAATTGAGGAACTTGATCCTGTTGGGGCTCACATGGCAAATTCAAATCTTGTTCTAAAGGATTTAATTTATAGCCCCGATCCTTAATCACACCCCATAGAGGTTACTGATGATTTTGATTTTGAAATCACTAAACCCAAGTCCATTTTGATTCTGTCACATCTTTTAGACTTGGAAAATTCAGACGAGGTGGTTAATATGCAGTAGGTCCTGGAATTTGAAATCTTGATTGCGAAGGATAGAAAGTGGGAAATGATGATATGGGAAGTCAATTCCGGAGGAAGCGAAAGACTGAGTCTAAGGGTTCCAATTTGTCTAAAACCACCTTTCTACAAGGACCCTTATGACATCTTCTCAGAGGATGTTCAACCCAAGCAAACATTCATTGATTATCCTTTTAAGCTTGATCTCTCTGTTATCTGACTTTTTGGTCTTGAGTTGCATCCTCACAAATTGCAGGCTCGACCCCGCTTGCATACTGATCTCAGGTTTTGAGTCATTTTTATCCAGAACCTTAGATATGCTCGACCATGGGGTATGGGTCTGCATCAAAATCTGGTCCACATCTGTGGACATCTGCTGGCAGGTCTTGAAGTGAATCTTTTTATTCTGATTCTGACCTACACCTATGAATTCTTTGTTTCTTCTTTATTTGTATAGTGTACCTAGCTGAAGGCACTAACTTCAGCACATATACAGGTTCTTTTCATTTTGAAGCCAACCTGTATTCACGCAATTTAGGTGCTTTCTACTCTATTTCACTCTGTTTCATGTCTTTTAATACAATGAAGGCATTGCATTAGATAGGCATGGGGGGGTGGATATTCATTTCTGAATCATCTTATTAGCTCCGTTGATTCTTTTTATTTCCTCTTTATTATTTTTTTTTAAATTGAATTAGGAAAGAATACCTGTGCATTAGGACTTTTCAATCTTAGGAAATATTACAGTAGGATCTGAACACTAAGACCCTTCAGGTCTTCGGACTTAATCAGTCCGATTATCCACTAAAATGTGGATTTGTTTATCGAGTCCTCGCCATCCTAAATTCTATTTCAATTTTATTAAATAAGTTTGGGAGATAAGTACACGACTTATCAACCCGTCCTCTAATTTGAGGAAACTTTAAGTCTAAGCATCTACACACTATTCGCACAGACTCGTTGTTCGGCGGTTTTAACGGAAATTAGGTAGCTAATGAACCTTCTAGGGTGGTATGACGAGCAAGTTATCGTGGGTAACAGCCCATAAGTAGGTTGTCCAGAGCCCAGCCACAGGACCATTCTTTTCCTACTGCCTTTAGGTAAATCTTAGACCAGATAAGCCACCTACTTAAAGAAAAAGAAAAAAGAAAAAAAGAAGTCCAAAAAAAAAAAGAAAAGAAAAAGAAAAGGAGAAAATAAAAAAAATAAAATAAAAGAAATAAGCCACACTTCACCGCACGAGTATGGCTGGCAAGTTATCGTGGATAATAGCCCATTGGTATGTTGTCCAGATCCCAGCTCAAGAAATGCACGTTTAATTCCTAAAACACTTAGGAAGAAGCGGAGAAGTAAAATAAGTCGGGGAGATGTCACTGGATTCATCCTTATGTTGACCCCATAAAAAATAAAAGTAAGGAGAAAGCTACCCGTCGTATAGATACACCTTTAGACAGAATTCCTCTTAAGGTAACCTAGGGGCGTAGAAACCCGAAGTCTGTTCTTATTGCCGATCAACGAGTCTATCACATTCAAAAAAACATGCTTAGAACTTAGGGTTCTTATCAAGTCTTGGGTGGGTTGAGTGGCCGTAGAAAGCCGCTGTGTAACCCTAAACTCAAAAATCCAAAAAAATTAGAAAAGAAGAAAAACAGAAAAAGAGATCCTTCTTAGAATAAGGCGAGGGCTTGAGGTGGTCTGCATTTTGGCAAATACCCGTGTGCTGTTGTGTCTTTGAAGTTCAGGTCCTAAGTAAAAATTTCTTAATATTGAAAATGACATTTGCATGAGTAATCCAATCCTAATTCTTTTATAAATAACATGTGATTTTTTCTATAGACTAGCAAAAGATAGTCATGAGGATGTGATGCATATGATTTGAATAGCCTAAAATGTCTATTTATGCATGTTCTTAGTATTATAGTTGCATCATACATTATAAATATTGCATAATGATGAGAACCTCATCATGAACCTTAACTAGCTTTCTTTGATCTAATAAAATGAACAAAAGCTTCTACATAACCTAAAGGAAAGCCTAGATCAGGGAATTACTGATCTGAAAGGAAACATGAAACAACGGTAAAACTGTAATTTTATTATTGCAGTACATTAACGGGATTTCTAAGAGTCTAGATATAGGTCAATTAGACTTAACAAGAGAAAAAGTGGGATGGTTCAATCAGATAAGGGTTACTGTGAAATCTAGGAATTAAATGACATTCTGTAACCCAAAAACAAACCCACTTAAATTCACAAGGTTCCAGGCAAGATAAAAATCAACTAAACCCTCTAAAACTCATAAAAAAACATCCCCTAGGATTTAGAACCTTCAATTTGGCCTTTGGAACATGTTTTGACCTAGATTAGGGATCATGCCTATTATTTGACCTAATTTGGGTTTTTATGCAAAATATCTAATTAAACGTGGTCAGACCTAAAATCGAACTTCACCATTGGATTCCTTAGGTCCAAATTAGGTCTATACCAAAATTTGGGCCTATAGGAAGGTCATCTTGACCTACTTTACAAATTGGTCCAGCAAATTACATTTAGACCCTCAACTTTTTGAAACCCTTGCAAATTCCCCCCTAACTTCTTTGTCTCTTTCTTCACTTCGGTCCCTCTGCCATCGCAGCAGGGACCATACCTCCGGCGACTTTGCGCAGAGGTTTTCTCCTCGTTTGCATGGGGAGCCGCCCCTAGATTTGAAAAGGGAGCTCCCTGCAAAGTCTCCTACCGCATGGGCAGCTCCCCATGCCCTGAAACCCCCCATACCTCTCGTGCGAACGCTCGAGAGGTATGGGTTTCCCTCCGACCTTACCTCCGGCGTGGCTTTCCCGCCTCCTCCATGCGCTTCTCGCTCTACCTACGCCTATTTAAGGAAGCACAGACCACGCCGCTTCCTTCAAGCTCGAATTGGCCGAAGATTACCCCCAAATTTGTCTCCTCCTCACTCCGGCTGATTACCTGAAGCTTTCGGTGACTCTTCCTCCCTTTTCTCGTCGCTTTTCCACCGTACCAGTGGCAGAGCCAACTCCGCCATTCTCTTCCGCTCCGCGTCGTACCAGCACGCGTCCTCCGACCCTCTTCGTTGTCGCCGTCATCTCTCCCCTGGGCCTCTTCGTCTCCGGCGACGGCAATACCCGCCGCTCGCCCTCTGCCTCCCCCTTTCGCTCCAAACCTGTTAGATAAGTACCCCTTTCTGCCCTCTTCATTTTCCCCATATTAATTTCCTAAATCAACTACTGCCACACGCCAACCACCATCATCCCCTTTGCCTCCGGCCACCAACTCCGGTGAGGCCGCTCCACCTCCACAGGCCGTCCCACCCCTCGCCGACAAGCCCACGAGCTTCGCCTCACCTCACCGATCATTTCCCCTCACTCCACTCACCGCACCACTCACTCGAACCACCCCCCGAACACACCCACTCGTGCTCACACAGTGCACCCTAGGCACACACTCACAGACACTGCCATGCCATGCCAACAACCCTAGCACCTTCGCTGTACTCTGGCGAACCTCCCTGAGCAATTTGATGTGGCTGCAAGGCCATTCTTGTGTTTTCAAGTTCCAGGGGCTCGCCGCCATTGAAGCGTAGCTCGAAGCTCGCTTGAAGCTTTGCCAAGGCCTTGCTGTTCCAGGCCTACACTCCCAAGTCATGCAGCTTTGTCTCGCGCACACACCCAGGCATTTGATTGGCTTCGAGGATCCCTGCAGCAGCTGCAATTGAGAAGCTCACCTTCTGCGGGCGCACGTGACAGGCAGGTAGGACGTTTAGTCCCACCTCGGAAGTGGGTAAGCGGGCACAGCAGCATAAATTGAATTCCTGCAGAAGGCTTATCACCTCGAACTCACATAGTGAGGTCCCTCTCACTCGACCGCCCGGCCTCGTCCACGACCACGCCCCGCGGACCTGGTCTCGACCCGACCCAACTAGCACACCTCGCCCACCATTGTACGCTGGTGGGCCTGGTCCCGGTCACATATACCCAACCCGTTTACCCGAGAAGCTCTGGGAGAGCTATGTCCTAAGAGTGAAATAGAGAGAGAGAGAGAGACACGGGGAGGGTAGAGGTAGGTTTTGCTTCTCTGTGTTGTGCCGAGAAGAAGGAGGAAGAGGAAGCAGTTGCAGGGAAGAGGAAGAGAAGAAGGAGCCAGTTGAAGGAAGAGGAAGCTGAGGACTTAGCCACATAAGAAAGAAGAAGAAGGCAGAGGAAGGAGCCAACGAAGAAGAAGGAGGACTGCAGAAGAAGGGCATCTGAAGGAGAAGGTCTACAGAAGCCAAGGAAGGAAGAGGTGTAGCAGCTCAAGAAGAGAAGAAGAAGAATCCAAAGAGGAAAAGAAGAGAAGGAAGGAGCTACCGTAGCAGAGAAAGAAGAAAAAGAAGAAGGTTCAGCACTGTAGCAGGAGTCAGTTAAGGCATTTGATTCAAAGAACCAAACGTCTGAGAGAGAAAAGACAGAGAAAAGAGAAGGAAGAGAGAAAAGAAAAACAAAGAAAGAAAGAAGAGAAAATTCTATTTCCTTTTACTCTCTAGATTTTTATAAACACTACATTATTGTTGAGAATTTTGATATTTTGCTTCTAAAGACCGAATTGCTCCCTGAATTCGACCTCGGAATGTTTTTGAATTTCAAGTAATAAATAAATAAAATTTGATAATCATTCTTCATGGTAATACTACAACAAACATATTTTTAAAACTTGCCAAAAGCGACTATCACATAACATGCATCATCTTGCATTTAAGTTTGGTTGTGTAAATTTTAGGTCCATTTTCCCTTTTTATGGTCAGATAACAGGGCAACTTTTAATCGGGGCCTTGGATCGAAGATCCAACCGTACGGTTCTGATCAGGGTGACGATTGAAGTTCAACGACTCCAAGATCACCTTGATCGAACTTCCGTAGCATCAGATATAATCCGAGGAAGGTCAAAGATCAAGGGCCAAGATGGTCTAAATCCACACTTTAGATGATAAATCCAACCGCACAAATGGATTCGGATCGATGATCGCAGCCCAACGGTGCAAGAGTTGGTCCAATCCGACATCCGTGGTACCATCTACAACATACAAAAGATGGACGGCCAAGATGGCACCACGTGGCGCCATCTCAGCTGCCCAATCAGCCCAAAGACCCGCCGCTGCATTTCAAAGGACTCTTCATCGCACGATCTCCATTGGATCTTGATCCAACGACCAAGATTTACATACACGTGCCCGCTCTAATCTTCATAAGGAAAAAGGTGCAAACAATCTAAGTCGTTGGATCTTGATCCAACGACCATGAGCACGCGCACTTAAAACATCCGTGCAACCAAAAGCGCACCGCAGTGCAGCGGTCGAGTGCTTCTTCGCTAGCGAAAGGCGTGGGTTCGATCCCCGCTGTGCCTCAAATCAGGCGCGGGCACGGAGCGGCTGATTTCAGCTGTTGGATGCGGCTCAAGCGGTCAGATGACATGCAAGGTGGCTGCACGGATAAGCGAGGATCGCGTGCGAGAGGGCGCTTGCGTTCATGAGGTGTGGGCACGATGCGATCTGTGCCATCGGATGCAAGATGGACAGCTAAGAGTTGGCGGGCGCATGCGCTAAAGCGTTAAAGCAATGAGCGGGTGCGCGCATCTTAAGCCGTCCAATCTCGCGATCGGATGGCTGAGAAGGTGCGTACGTGCGCGTGCGTTGAGGCGCGGGGAGAGGAGGAGGTGCAGCGTGTGCGACAGCTATGCCCACGATCTGGGCTTTAGTGACGATTTTATCCGTCACTAAAGGCCCTGATTTAATGTTTTTAAAGTAAAATGACCTATTTGCCCATTCAAACCTCACCTATAAATAGCCCTACGACCACCACATTTTCTTGATCCCTTCCTTCACCTCTCTCCCTCTCCAAAGCTCTAGAGAAGCTTGTCCCACACCCAGGATGCTCCTTTAGAGTTAAATCCAAAGTTTTCTCGCTCCCGTTTCGGAAGTGGATCCCGTGATGACGACGACGTGCTGCCTCGTTCTCGCTTCCCCCTGCTTCATCCTCCTTCTTCCTGATCCGTCCTCCTTCCAGACGTTGCTCCGTCCAGCTCGTCCCCCAAGCAATCATCGAGGAGGATAACACCTCTCTCCCTTCTTTTTCTCTCTTTCTAGAATAGAATTTTCCATTTCTAGCTATAATCATTTCCCACTTTCTAGTTGTAAAAACAGTATTCTTATATCAAGTGGTTGTTTTCTCTTTCTCTCTCTTAGTGTTAATATCAATTCCATTGTAATTATCTCGCTTACAAACAAAAATTCCAAAAAAGAAAAAATATAATCACGGATTTTAGACCAACGTAGCCTCCCTATGCTCGACCCAGAATTTCTTTACGAATTTCAGCTAAATTTATCTTTTGACGGATTGCTTCGCAAATCGAACTACAACGACGGGTTTTCAAAATCCAATTCCGATCATGTAGTTTTCCACTCTCAACACCCCTCTCCCTCTACTATTGCAGGCTTGAACCAACCCACCGCACAAACCACTTTTCCAGAAAACTCAAAACCCCAACCCAAAACTCCCCAAAAAAATCTCTCCACCTCTATAACGCCTACTCCCCTTTCTATTACCCAGCAGCGAACGTTCATGTACTTCCCCTCATCCCAGCCACCTCCCAACCTACCATCTCTGTTGTTATCCCCTCCCCTTTGGTCGCTGGTGAGCAGATGGCCACTTCTCAGGATGATTGTAAAGGCAAAAAATGGAGAAAAGAAGACAAAAAAAAAAATTAAAAGACAAGCCAGTGCTCAAAAAAAAATTGATCCTATGTTAATCAATGATGCTGTGTTAATTGGAGAGAAGAGGCATTCAGATAATGCAATAGAGGTGGTCAGCATTGTGGGAAACAAGAAGCAAAAAAATTTTCTAGATGATTCTGAACAGTTTATGGCAGTTGCAGGAGCCATGAATATGATCTCTTGGAATTGTAGAGGGTTGGGGACTCCCTCTACAATTCGACATTTAAAAAGTCTTGTAGCAGGCACTTCACCTTCTCTGTGTTTTTATCTTAGAAACACATCTTCAAGAAAATAGAATGGCTAGAGTGGCTGCAGCTTTAAAGAATTATGATAAATTTAGTGTGGAGGCACAAGGAAGATCGGGTGAGATTCATTTACTATATAACGGAAGTTGTAATGCAGCTCTGATATGTACTGAAAAGAATTGTTTGTGATCATATTTTTGCGCAGTTTGTTAATTTAGGGTTTTAAGTCGTTACAACGCACAAAAATGGATTCACTTTTAAAATCTATAACCTAGATAGTGGGATATCTAGGGTGATGAGAGCCTCATCATGAACCCTAACTAGCATAATTTGATCTAAATAAGTGTGAAAAAGCTCCTACAAAACCTAAAGAAAAGCCTAACTCAGAGAATTCTAAATTGAAGAATAAAACAAGTCATAAGGGGTAAAACTGTAATTTTACCAATGCAGTGCACAATCAGGGTGTCTAAGGGTCTGAATACAGGTCAAATGTGCTTAGTAAGAAAGAAAGTGGGATAGCCTGAGCCGAAAAGGGTTATAGCAACTTCTAAGAATTAAATGACATTCTATAACCCTAAAAATAAATTCGCTTTAATTCATGAGGTTTTAGGTAGGATAAAAATCAACTTAATCCTCTAAAATTCATGGAAAAATATTCCCTAGGGTTTAGAACCTTTAATTTGACCTTTGCAACCTATCTTGACCTAAATTGAGAACCATGCCCAAATTTTGACCTAATTTGGGTTTTTGCACAAATTAACCGGTCAAGTGTAGTCAAACCTAAAATAAAATTACACCATTGAATTCCTTTGGTCCAAATTAGGTTGGTACAAAAATTTGGGCCTAAGAGAAGACCATTTTGACTGACTTTACAAATTGGTCCTCTTGAATTACTTTTTAACCCTTATCTTTTTAAACCCTTGCATTTAGCCCCCTATCTTCTCTTTCGTTCTTTGCAGAACGACCCCTCCTGCCACCCCACATAGGTGCCATACCTCCGGCGACCATGCGCGGAGGATGGCGCCACGCAAGGTACGAAGGCCGCTCTCAGGAACGAAAGGGGGGTTCCCTGCGTCGTCCTCTTTCGCAGGGACCCTCCCCTTTGACCTGCGGCTGCCCATGCCTCTCGTGTGAACGCACGAAAGGCATGCGTCTCCATCTCCGACCATTCTTCGGCGAGCTCCCCACGCCGCCCCCTCGAGATCCTCTCCTCACTAGCACCTCTATAAGAAGCAGCAGAGGCAGCCGTTTCTAGCATGCTCGTTTTGGCCGAAGAACACCCAAAACTTCGTCTCCTCTCACTCCGGTTAGACTGCCCAACGCTTCCAGTGATCTTTCCTCCTCCTCGTCGCCATGCTGCCACACCTGCAGCAGAGTCTACTCATCCTCATCTTCCCACGCCAGGCCACACCAGCTGGCGCCTCCAGATCCCCTCCTCGTCGTCGTTACCCCCCTTCTGGGTACCTTTGTCCCCAGCTCCAGCAGGCACGCGCCGGGCACTCCCTCTTCGTTAATTAAGTAGGTAAAAACCTTCTCCTTTCTCTCTCTGTTATTTTCCCCCCTTAAATTGGCACTTTTAACCCCTCGACTGCCACTACCACCTCCATCTGCTCCACCTCCAGCCACCAACTCCGGTGAGGTCGCTCCACCTCCACAGGCCATCCCACCCCTTGCCGACAAGCCCATAAGCTTCCCCTCACTCCACTCAAGCATTTCTCCCACTCCATTCACCACCCTGCACCTCCAAACCACCCCACGAATACACCCACCTACACCTCTACGGTGTGCCCTAGGCACACGACCACAGGCACTTTCCCGCCATGTCGACCCCCGCACCGCCTTCACCGTACTTTGGCGAAGCTTCCTGACCTGTCTAACGTGGCCGTGAGGCCGTTTTCGTGCTTTCAGGTCTTGCCCCCCTCACCGCCATTGACGAACAGCAGGAGCTGCTTAGCGAGCAGCTCCAGGCCCCTTCAGCACCAGGCGCAGGCCACAGGCAACGCGGAACACTTCCGTGAGTGTGCCCAGGTTCTCAATTGGGGTCGCACGCCTTCGCTGCTGCCCCAATTGCTCGCAGCTTCCTGCTTGCAGGCGCGTAGAGCGGAGGTGGGACTTTAGTCCCACCTCGGAAGTGTGTGGGCACACACCCACACATAAATTGAAAAAGTCGCAGAGGCATTTTGCCTCGAATCACTGGGGTGAGGTCCCTCCTCACCTATCACTTGGGTCTCGTCCGTGGCTCTTCCCACACGGACCTGACCCGACCCGACTACCCCCACTCCTGTGCACTCCTCGCGCACCACCCACGCTGGTGCACCTGGACTCAGGCACGCGACCCGACCCGATTACCCGGCTCTGGGAGAGCGTACTGTAATGACTCGATTCCCGAATCCCTACGAGACACGAGAATCGAACAGACTCGACTAATCCCAAGACCCAGACGTCCAATGAGAAAGTAACCAAAAGCGCAGTAAAATAAACCACATTCAACATGTATATAATAAGCAGTAACAAAATACAGCAGTAGAGAAAGAAATACTACAGTATACACCACCACAACAGTCGAGAAATAAACATATACATAAACATGAGCTTACGATAAAGAGAGTATAAGGAGTAAAAGAAAACTACTCACTACAGTGGAAAAAAAAGTACAGAAGGTACTACAAGTAACACTACTGGGCTCTACTAGGCCTAGTGCCCTCCACAGCAGCTGACTCTGGCTGCTCAACACTTGGTCCTGAAAAGGTAACAAGGGTGACATGTCAGCGAAATGCTGAGTAGAGTGGCAACCAAAAGCTGTTATATTTTTAATTTCTTTCGTTAATTTTTCCACTTATTCATTATTAAATTATTTCTCAGATCTTTCTCTTGATCTTAAATGTTCCTCGTGGGAACGATCTTGATTACAGTCTTTTTCGAAAAGTAGAAGTAACATGTGGTGCTCTCCTGGCCGAGAGAGTCCCCCGTGGTGGTCCTACCCTCAGTCAACCACCCCAAGGTCACTGACAGACGTAACGGTGACTACGGTACGCGCGATAAACGCACGGGTAGCTACCCCGCACTGGCATGCGGTCAATCGTTTCCGTTAACGGGTGCACCCCAAAGCACAGCACGGAACCAGTATAGGGCAGAGCCCTCTCAGTAACAGGGGTCCAACCCCTCCACAGTCCGCGCACCCTCACCTGACTACCCTGGTTTGCCCAGTGGGCCTAACAAGTCGGTGTAAGAGAGCTAGCAGAACCCCGGGGCCCGTGGGGTGGCTAGCTCTCTCCCTACACTAGCGACTCTCCTCGGTACGGTGTACGCAAGGGCCACAAAGTCGGTGCAAAGTGGCCAAATCCACCCCGGTCTCGACCTTAGGGCGGCAAGCTCCCCTCTACACTAAGAGGTAATATGTGCTCTCTTTGGTACCACGTACCCAAGAGACAACACGTTCTCTCCTTTTACTTTTCCAGTTCCATTCCATTTATTTCTAGGAGTTCTATTCTTAATTCCCCGCAGGGTTAGTACTCATGTTTCCTCAAGCCAAGCCATACTAGGTTTCATCATTTCAGGTTTATTGCATATAGTACGTATTTCCAACATTCAAACTTCTTTTCCTTTATATACAAGCAGCTCGTATTTAGATTCCAAATAATAGTAATTACAAGTAGCCGTTACTAGCAATAATATTCTACATTTCACAAATAGCTGTTATTCAATTACAGGCAATTATCATTACTTATCCGAGACTGCAATTCAGGCATTCAAGACATTCATTTCAATATTTCTATTCCTAGGATTCATGCCACAACCTGGGATCTATCATTCAATCTAGCTTTCAAGTCCAAGGTTTCATGCCATACCCTAGGATCTATCATTCAATCTAGTTTTTAGGTCCTAGGTTTCATGCCATACCTTAGGATCTATCATTCAATCTAGTTTTTAAGTCTTAGGTTTCATGCCATATCCTATGATCTATCATTTAATCCAGATAAGCGTTAATGTTTGTAATTAACTAAGGGAAGCCACTCTACCCGCGAAACCGGGAGTACTGGGGGCGTGGTCGGCAATCCCGCGCGCCTCCGCAACCTCTAAAGCCGCAATGGAATGGGGTCCTAATACAGGGATCAAAGACAAGGAGCTACTCAAAACAGTATACAATTACTGTAAACAGGTAAAGGAAATAAATCTAGGAAGAATGAAACTTGAAACGTGGAAAACGGACTCCGAACGGACCCTAAACGGGTCAAAAACGACGAGTTTGCCCAAAATCAAACTTCTGTAACTTCTTCCAGACGTCTTAAAAGGTCGATCATGACATACCTTGTTCTACGCAGTCCTTCAGACATCCAGAAGATCGCTGGATCGTCTGAAGTCAGTTTCCAGACGTCCGATTGTCACTCCGGACGTCTGGAGGTCCTCAGTCATCTGGTACTATGGCCAGACGTCTGATCCGCGTGGGATGGCGAGCCCTCGTGCCCTCCCGAACAACACCTGCGCACACACGCAACCGCTCTCATCACGAAGAGGCACAGAGAACGCGGCGGACGACTGCATAGCTGTACACGCGTAAATAGAAGAAGGAAGGAAAATATAGTACCTGTCAGACGTCTGGACCGTCCTCAAGACGTCTTCAGCGTCGTCTGGACGTAAGTCCAGACGTCTGATTCTGGGAAATTTTCCCAGAATCAGGACTCGGTTCGTTCTCCGCCCGCGACGCACGACCGCGCCGCACTACGTCTGCCTGCTGCCCGAGCTACAACAGCCCCTCCGCGACACCCCACGCCCGTTGTTCCTCTGCTGGGCGGCTCTAGCTGCCCTGAAAAGCTCCCACCCTCGCGGTCGAGCTTCTTCCTTCCTCTCGCAACTCTCCTCCTTCCCGCACGCTCGCTGCGGCCGCTGCTGCTGCAGTCGCTCGCTCGCGCTCTCGATGGCAGGGAGAAGGAGAAGGCGAAGGCAGATGGAGTGAGGGAGAGGGAGAAGGGAGCGCTATTTGAAGGCAGCACAGGAAGAGAGAGAAGAGAAGCGGCGTCGTCTGCAAGGAGGGAGAGAAAGAGCATAACGAAGGCGGCGGGTTCAGTCTGCACGTGCCAAATTGAGAGATTCAGAGAGAGAGACGTGGGAAAGGGGTAGGGTACGGGTTTTGCGCTGAGCTTGTGTGTGTGTGCAGGGAACAGGTGAGGAAGGAAGAAGCAAGGAGTTGCTGAAGAGAAGAAGGAAGGAAGAAAGAAAGAAGAAGAGGAAGAGCAGCGGCTAGGACTTAGCCGCAAAGAAAAGAAGAAAGGAGAAGGAAGGAAGGAGAGGAGCAGAAGAAGCCAGAGAAGCCAAGTGAAAAGAAAGAGAAACAGAGGCCGCAACGAAGAGAAGAAGAAGCTGCAGAAGAATAGAAGACAGCAGGAGCACTGTAGCAACAGTGCCGTTAAGGCATCCGATGCTAAGAATCAGACATCCGGATCAAGGAAGAAAAGAGAAGAAGAAAATCAAAGAAGAAGAGAAGAAAGAGGAAGAAGAAGGACACAACAGCTGAAGAGAAAAAGAAAGAGGAGGCAGCTGCAGCAAAGAAAAAGAAGAAGAAAGAAGAAGGCAGACTGAAGAAGAGAACCGGCTGAAAGAAAAGAAGAAGAGAGAAGAAGAAAAAGCTAAAAAGAATTTTTGCTCTCTCTCTCCTTTGTCTTAATTTTTTTTAAACAATATATTGTGAATTCATATGCTTCTGGAATCATACTTTGCTCCCTGAATTCGACCTTGGGAAACTTTTAATTCTGAGTAATAAATTGTAAACTGGTAGTAGCTTTTCGTGATATACTACAACGCCTAGGACTTTAAAATAACACACGAAACCCTAGTGACAACTAGTTTTTGGCACCGTTGTCGGGGAGCAACGGCTATTCTAGAAGCTATTGATTCACAATTTTTGATTTCCTATTGACTAATCTCTTTTCTTTTGTTGTGCAGGCACAGGAAATCAATCGGAGAACAAGCAGTCGCACAACAACCACACCAAGGACAAGTAATTTTCTATCCTCTCGTTTAAACCCCTAAATTCTAAAGAGGAAGAAAAAGAAAAAAAGCAATTTAGGAATAACCTGTCTTTCATACGTAGTAAAACACCAAAGTTGCCTGTCTTCAAATTTCAACATACCTTATCTGTACATCCATTAAAGGTAATTAGGGCTAAAACCTTTTTGCTTGAGCCCTAATTACCCAATCTAGAGGCAACTAACTGGACCAATTAGAGCCAATATAAGATTCAAAGCTAGGGTTTTAGAGACACACTTTTCTAAGCAAGAATGGAAAATTCCCAAAAAAAGTGTGCCCAAGCCATTGCTTGAAAACAACTATTAAAAGAAACCCTAAATAATCCGACTCTTAAGTCACTTGAACCCTAAAAGATAAGACCTAATAAGCTCTCAAAGGAACTAATAGGTGAAGTCGATCCCTTGGGTCAACCAACCTTTAACTTAGGTCACTCTTTGCACTCAATAGGTTAAAGTTCAAGTGAAAAACCTAAGAACCTTGATCCTAATTAAAAGTGGTAGACTTAAGAGGTCAAGGTCCCCATTCTGGTCTACCTGGAATCTCAATGACAAGAGAGGTCGGGTGGGGGAAACCCTGTAACCCGTGGGGGCGCTCTACCGTGTAGGGGTCTTCGCGGGACTCACTCTCTCTGGCTGCCCAGGTAATTCTCAAGTGGACGACCTTCTGATCAAGGGGTCTATCCACCCTGAACCTCTATAGTCACCCAACATTTTGGGTGTCTTGATTGGGTCCAGCACCTGCTAAACTCGTCTGTTCATCAGTGCATGTTTGGTAGGAGGTCCTTGAAACCTCCTCTAGAAATTCACTCTCCCCGAGGCCGAGCCTCGGTGCCTTTGTCTGTGCAACCAACTCTTCACATAGGCCTCTCCTCTGATTCCGAACCCAACTCACCTTCTTCTTCCACAATGGCTCAACCAGATGAGGAAGAGAACAATCTGGAGCAGCAGCTCCAGTGACTCAATGACCTCTTCCAGAACTTCATGAACCCACCGCAGCGTCCCATGATGCGAGATCACTATAATCCCGCTGCGGTGGCTATTGAGCCTCGAGTCAAAATCCCGACTGGAGGACCTGATTCTGAGCTGAAACCCAATATGATTCATGCCATACCTAAATTTCATGGGCTTAATTCTAAAGACCCCTTCCAGCACATTGTTGAACGGTTACGAACCTACGCTAACGTGTTCGATTTTGAAAAACCCGTCGTTGTAGTTCGAAAGCGAAGGATTCGAGTTCAACAAATAAAATTTATACCGAAATTAAAATTCCGAGTCGAACACAGGGAGGCGAACGTTTGATTTAAAAACTTCGCATTTCTTTTTATTTTGTCACGAAGAAATTCAATTTAAACTATCTAAGTATCTACAATAAATAAAAGAAAGAGAGGGAGTAAGAGAGAGAGAAAGAATACTACACATGGAAATCAAAATGAGATGTAGAATAGACAAGGAATTTATCATAAAAGAGTTCGTTCGTTACAACTAGAAAACATAAAACAATTACTCTAGAAAGCATTAAAAGAATGGAGGGAGAAATGTCCTCCTCGACGATCGCTCGGAGGACGAATAGACTACTCTAGAAAGCAGTAAATCTATACTAGAAAGCAGTAAAAAGAATAGGGAGAGAGAATCCTCCTCGACGGTCGCTTGGAGGACGAGCCGGATGGGACGACGCCTGGATGAAGGAGGACGAAGCGGGACGAAGGAGGACGAAGCAGAAGAACGGGAACGGAGCAGCACGCCATCGTCGTCGCGGGATCCACTTCCGAAGGGGAACGAAAATTTGGACTTTATCTCGCGAGAAGCATCCCGGGTGTGGGACAAGCTTCTCTTGAGCTTTGGAGAGGTAGAGAGGAGAAGGAAGGGATGAAAATTTCGTATGGAGGGGGTCTCCTTTTATAGTTGCAAGGAGTGGGGGCAAAATGGACATTACACTTCCAAAACAATAAATGAGGGGTCTTTAGTGACGGATAAATCCGTCGCTAAAGCCCTCAACGTGGGCATAGCCTTCGCGCCCACGCGCGCCCGCTCGGCTGCCCGCGCGTAACGCCTACGCACGTCGCTTGATTTTCAGCCGTCCGATCGCGAGATCGGACGGCTTAAAATCGCGCCTTCACCGCTGCCGCCCGCCCGCCTGCGCGTACGATCGCGCGTTCACGCGAGCGTCCAATTGCGCGTCAGCGCTATCAGGCGCACGCGGCCGTTGGATCGTGATCGTGCGGTCAATTGGAGCGCGCCCGCTCGCCTCAGAAATTGCTTGGCGAGGCTCGAACGCGCGCCAGCGCCTCGCGATAAGGGGCTGGACCGCTATGCTGCCTCGCCCAAATGGTCGCGCGGATGCTTTTAACACGATGCGTCCACAGCCGTTGGATTGAGATCCAATGGCGGAGAGGGGATGGGTGCGCGGTCTTCATAGAGTGTAGGCGGCCGTTTGGGCGGCCGGGATGGTGCCACGTGACGCCATCTTGGCCGTCCATCTTCTGGAAGTTGTAGATGGTGCCACGGATGTCGGATTGACTCGATTTTTGTGTCGTTGGGCTGCGATCGTCGATCCGAATTCATCCGTGTGGTCGGATTTGCCATCTGAAGTGCGGATTTACACCATCCTGGCCCTTGATCTTCTAGGGTTCCCCGGTCTCTATCTGATGCTACGGATGCCTGATTAGGGCGATCTTGGAGTCGTTGAACTCCAATCGTCGCCCTGATCACATCCATACGGTTGGATCTTTGATCCGAGGCCCCGATTAAATGTTTGCCCTGTCCAAGCACATAAAAGGAGACAATTAACCTCCATTTTATTCAAACTACTCTAAATGCAAGATGATGCATGTTATGCAATATTTATATTATGAAATGCAATCCTATGCTTAAGAACATGCATAAATAGACATTTTAAGTAGTGTAAATGTGTTTACATCATTTATCAATAATAGACATGACTTGAAACTTCTCAGGAAGCTTCATTTCAGCCTCTGCTAAACTATGGAGCAACAACAGAAATTCGTGTGCCTACTCTGATACCGATTTACCCTCAACCATTTGGAATTTAAGGAATTTTACAACAGAGTATTTTTCAATACCAAGGTTCTCGGTATTATACTTCTTGTCCAACTTGATGGGAACACCATCATAAGCCATAACTAGCTCATTTTGACCTAGAAAAGAGAACAAAAGCTCCTACATAACCTAGAGAAGAGCCTAATTCAAGGAATAACTATTCTGAGAAGAAAATAAGAAATAAAGGGTAAAATTGCAATTTTACCATTGCAGTACATCAAAGGGATTTCTTAGGGGCTAAACATAGATCAGTCGGCCTCAACATAATAAAAAATGGGTTGGTTCAATCAGAAAAGGGTTAATGTGCAATCTAGGAATTAAATGACTTCTTGCAACATTAAAACAGACTCACTTAATTCAACAAGGTTATGGTCATGATAAAATTCACATAAATCCTCTAAAATTCATGAAAAAATATCCTCTAGGGTTTAGAACCTTCAATTTGTCCTTTGGAACCTATTTTGACCTAAATAGGGGTCCTAGCTAATTATTTGCCCTAAATTGAAATTTTATGTAAAACGTCCAGTCAAACGTGATCAAACTTAAAATCCAACTTCACCATTGGATTTCTTAGGTCCAAATTAGGTTTATACCAAAATTTGGACCTAAGGGGAGGTCACTTTAATCGACTTTGCAAAATAGTCAAACCCAATTACTTTTTGACCCCTAACTTTTGAAAACCTTGCAGAGATCCCCCTATCTTCCTCGCCACTCTTTGCAATTAGGTCCCTCCATCATTACAGCGGAGGAGTCCTACTCTGGCGAGGATTCCAGAGGAGATTTCTCTCTGATTCCTCAGAGACTCCCTCTCAAATTTGAAAGGGAGATTCTATGAGGAATTCTCGATCTGATGGGTGCAATTCCAAGCCTTAATTGTCACCCAATCTCTCGTGCGAACTTACGAGAGATTTGGGTATCTCTCACATTCCATCTTCGGCAAGGACACCCGTGCTTGGAAGCTTGCCTTCCAAGCACAAAGCCCTCTGCCTTGGACTATAAAAGGCACCCCAAGTTCTCTTGTCCATCCTCAGCTTGGTTTGGCTAGAGAACAACCCTCAACTTCGTCTCTTCTCCTCTGGCCAAGCATCCAGCGAGCTCCGGCAACTCCTCCCTCTTCTCGTCGCTCTGCCACAATACCGGTGGCAGAGACATCTCCCCCTCCTTCGTCCACGTCATGCCATACCTGCGCACGTGCCAACTACCCCCTAGTTGTCGCCGTCACCCTTCTACTGGACCTTCATCTCCGGTGGCGGTAGGTACGAGTCGTCTGCCATCCTCTCTCCTTTCGTCTGTTAATTAGGTTAAATCTCTTCCCCTCTCTCCTCTCTTCATTTCCCCCTTCTTTATTTCTATTTTCAACCCCTCGACACCGCAGACCACCACCGTCTTCCTCATCTCCGGCAGACCACCGGCGAGGTGTCTCCATCACCTCCACACCTCCATCCACCTTGCCATACCCCTCAGAACCTTTGCCATCATCCACTGATCATCACTCGCCCCTTCACTAACCGCCACACGCACCCTACACTCTCCCCGAACAAACACACTTTCACAACCATAGTTCGACCTAGGCACGCATGCCTAGGCTGTTATGCGCCACGCCACCCAATACATCACCTTCGTTGTGACATGGCGAAGCTACCTACTTGCTTTGACAGGGTCGCGAGGCTGTATTTGTGAGTTGCAGGTTCGACCCCCTGCCGCCATTGGAGCACAAGCAAAGCTTGCTCGCAAGTTTGCTCCAGGTCGTGTCGCTCCAGGAAGTTGAGTCCTAGGTGTGCGGAAACACTCCACGATCCTTTCGCACCCAGTAATCGAAGCCCACATCGTCCGCAGCTGCAGCAATTAGGCAGAGCATCTCCTGCAGGTGCGCGCAGAAGCGGGTGGGACTTTTAGTCCCACCTCGGAAAGCTTAGGGTGCAGTGATTGCTTTGAATTATTTTTGTGTTTTCTCTTGGTTGCCTTAGAACACGGGGTGAGGTCCCCTCGCCAGCTCACCCGCCTCGTCTGCGACCCATGCTTCGCGGACCTGGCTTGCTTGACTCGCTTACCATGCACTCCTCGTGCACCACCCACGCCGGTGCACCTGGACAAGAGTGTGCTTGACCTGACCCAAATACCCTATTGGCTCTGGGAGAGTGAACCTAAGAGAGAAAAGAGAGAGCATACTGTTCGGTTGAGGGATACTGTTGAATGGTTACGAAGCTACGCTAACGTGTTCGGTTTTGGAAAACTTGTCGTTGTAGTTCGAAAGTGAAGGATTCGTGTTTAACAAATAAAATTTATACCGAAATTAAAATTCCGGATCGAACACAGGGAGGCGGACGTTTGATTTAAAAACTTCGCCTTTCGTTTTCATTTTGTCACGAAGAAATTCAATTTAAACTATCTAAGTATCTACAACAAAATAAGAGAGAGAGAGAGAGTAAGAGAGAGAGAGAGAATACTACACATGGAAATCAAAATGAGATGTAGAATAGACAAGGAATTTATCATAAAAGAGATCGTTCGTTACAACTAGAAAGCATAAGGCGATTACTCTAGAAAGCAGTAAATCTATATTAGAAAGCAGTAAAAAGAGTAGGGAGAGAGAATCCTCCTCGACGGTCGCTTGGAGGACGAGCCGGATGGGACGATGCCTGGACGAAGGAGAACGAAGCGGGACGAAGGAGGACGAAGCAGAAGAACAGGAACGAAGCAGCACGCCGTCGTCGTCGCGGGATCCACTTCCGAAGGGGAACGAAAATTTGGACTTTATCTCGCGAGAAGCATCCTGGGTGTGGGACAAGCTTCTCTTGAGCTTTGGAGAGGTCGAGAGGAGAAGGAAGGGATGAAAATTTCGTATGGAGGGGGTCTCCTTTTATAGTTGCAAGGAGTGGGGGCAAAATGGACATTACACTTCCAAAACAATAAATGAGGGGTCTTTAGTGACGGATAAATCCGTTGCTAAAGCCCTCAACGTGGGCGTAGCCTCCGCGCCCACGAGCGCCCGCTCGGCTGCCCACGCGTAACGCCTACGCACGGCTTAAAATCGCGCCTTCACCGCTGCCGCCCGCCTGCGCGTACGATCGTGCGTTCACGCGAGCGTCCAATTGCGCGTCGGCGCTATCGGGCGCGCGCGGCCGTTGGATCGCGATCGTGCGGTCAATTGGAGCGCGCCCGCTCGCCTCAGAAATTGCTTGGCGAGGCTCGAACGCGCGCCAGCGCCTCGCGATAAGGGGCTGAACCGCTGCGCTGCCTCGCCCAAATGGTCGCGCGGATGCTTTTAACACGATGCGTCCACAGCCGTTGGATTGAGATCCAACGGCGGAGAGGGGATGGGTGCGCGGTCTTCATAGAGTGTAGGCGGCCGTTTGGGCGGCCGGGATGGTGCCACATGGCGCCATCTTGGCCGTCCATCTTCTGGAAGTTGTAGATGGTGCCACGGATGTCGGATTGACTCGATTTTTGTGTCGTTGGGCTACGATCGTCGATCCGAATTCATCCGTGTGGCCGGATTTGCCATCTGAAGTGCGGATTTACACCATCCTGGCCCTTGATCTTCTAGGGTTCCCCGGTCTCTATCTGATGCTACGGATGCCTGATTAGGGTGATCTTGGAGTCGTTGAACTCCAATCGTCGCCCTGATCACATCCATACGGTTGGATCTTTGATCCGAGGCCCCGATTAAATGTTTGCCCTGTCCAAGCACATAAAAGGAGACAATTAACCTCCATTTTATTCAAACTACTCTAAATGCAAGATGATGCATGTTATGCAATATTTATATTATGAAATGCAATCCTATGCTTAAGAACATGCATAAATAGACATTTTAAGTAGTGTAAATGTGTTTACATCACACATCAAACAGCTAAAGCATCTGGCCCAGACTTTCAGGTCAGATGCGCATAATCAGGATATCTTACTCATGAAGATGTTCTCTTTCTCCCTTTGGACAAGGCAGCCCATTGGTATCAGACCCAAACCCGTCCAATCAACACTTGGGAGGAACTTCAATCCGAGTTCCTGAAGAAGTTCTTCCGCGTTGGTCAGACCAATGCCTTGCATCATTAGATTACTCACTTCACGCAACAGACGGGAGAACCTCTTCATGAGGCATGGGATCCTTTTCAGGATCTCACGAGGAAGTGCCCCCATCACGAAGTTCCTAAATGGGAACAAGTCTAGTCTTTTTACCAGGGACTCCGTGAGGATATTAGACTGTTCGTCAATGCAGCCTGCGGAGGAAATATCATGGGTCAACATGAGTACACCGTGTGGGAGATTCTCAAGAATATGTGCGAGAACTCCATCAACAATAACTCCATGGGACTATTCGACATGACGAATACCCGCGCATCGACGAACCTTAGGGGAGCACATGAAACGTAAGGCCTGTCCACATCAGTCGACTTGGAATTGATGGCCAATCGATTGGACAAGGTCTCTATTATTGAGAAGAAGGTGGATGAGCTGACTCAGCATTTGCAGCGAGCCACCTCTGCGCAGAATTCCTTTGCACAGCCTCCTTCCGCACGGGAGACTGTGCAGAACATTTTCCACCGACCTTCTCCTAGGGTGGACTCGTATCCACCCCCATCTGATTCTCGGATTGGAGGAACCTCCGACCCTTTCTATCTAGCCGGGGGAATTCCACTCCCCCATTCTTTGACTTTTCTAAGGCTCCTCAGACCTGCGAGGACCTCAATGCCATCCAAAATGACCCATTTTCCAATACCTATAATTCTGGATGGGGAAACCATCCCAACATCCAGTGGGCGGGGAATTCCCAGAATCCAAGACCATCCTTTCAGCCCCGTCCACAAGCACCTCGTCCTTACCAGCCGCCTCAACCTTGGCCCAACCCTACTTATCCATCCGGGCCAAACCAAGACCAAATGTCCCTCATCCTCCAGACTTTGGCTGACATTCAGAGAACGAATGCGGCTATTTAAAAGCAACACAAGGATGAAATCACAGAGGTTTGAAACCAACTGGCCCAGTTGGCGAATTCTCGCCAACCAGGCACACTTCCTTCTCAGCCTCTTCTTAGCCCTAATAGCGTGTCGACCCAGCGGTGCGTTATGAACCCAAACCCAAGCCAAGCACACATGATTTATCAAGCCCCTTCTATTCCTTCACCTGACGGGATGGAAGCTTTAACTTCCTATGGGGGTTACTAGCAGCAGCAACCCATCCTACCAAACCCTAACCAGAACCAGGCAGGGATGAATTCTGTAACCATCCGTAGTGGTATGGAGACCCAAGATCCACCTTATCCAGACCACTCCAAGCCTAGTAGCGATCCAAACCCTAGGACAGTAATCCAGGATGTTCCTATCCCTGTCCCAGATCAAAGACCTAGACCTATCCTAGAGGAACCAACCAAAGTTCCATTTCCCGAGGCCTTGACCAAGGGAAAGAGGACAACAAAATCTGTGGCTCCTGAGGAGGACCTGGTCAAGCTCTTTGAGCAGGTCCAAATAAACATCCCCTTGATGGATGCAATCCGCCACATACTGACTTACGCACGATTCCTGAAGAATGTGTGTACACCTTAGCGTAAGCCGCGAACCAAGAGTGGGAGTCCAATTGTACTATCAGAGCAAGCCAGCTCTATAATCCTAAGCAGACTCCCACCCAAGGCAAAAGACCCAAGCACTCCCTTGATTTCATGCAAGATAGGTGAGACCCAATTCGACAAAGCATTGTTAGACTTAGGTGCTTCCATAAACTTGATACCCACATCCTTACTCAACCACCTAGAAGAATCTGAGCTAAAATCGACTGAGGTGACACTACAGTTAGCAGATCGATCTATCAAGTCACCAAAAGGGATTCTTGAGGATGTTATTGTAAGGGTGCGAGATTTTTACTTTCCTGTGGACTTCGTAGTCTTAGATATGGATGCACCTGAGAACCCAAGGGATACACCGATCATACTAGGGAGACCTTTTCTGGCCACTGCAAGGGCCAACATTAGTTGTGAGGAGGGCCAAATAGAACTAAAATTTGGAAATCAAACCCAAAAAATTGATATCTTTAAGGCCTAACAAGGGATTAATTGCGGTGTCATTGAACAAATCTATGATGTCAGAGCTTTGCTTGATGAAACACAATTTGAGAATAACCTGATTATACCTCATCAACCATAAGAAGATCTTGAACCGCAATTAGAGGAGTCAGACCTTGATTCAGACAAACCCATAACTCCTATCCTTGTACCTTACACTCACTCTGAACCACCTACTGCTGCTAATAACCCCATCCTTGAACTCAAACCCCTTCCCGATCATTTAAAGTACATCTTTTTGGGTTCTAATCAGACATTTCCTGTGATCATAAATTCCAAGCTCACTCCTGATCAGGAATCCCGTCTGATTGCTGTTCTCCAGCAACATCGCAGAGCCATTGGTTGGACTCTCGATGACTTGACTGGAATAAGTCCCTCATATTGCACCCACCGTATCTATTCTGAAGAGGGCGCACGACATTCTCGTGAGATGCAGAGACGTTTGAATCCCAATCTGCAGGAGGTCGTGAAAAATGAGATCATTAAGTGGTTAGATGCAGGGATCATCTACCCGATCTCCGACAGTCGTTAGGTGAGCCCAATCCAAGTTGTCCCCAAAAAGGCAGGACTCACCACCATTACGACTGAAATCAGAGAAGTCATACCTACCCGAATAGCCAACTTGTGGAGAGTCTGCATAGATTACCGAAGACTCAATTCCTCCACGAAGAAGGATCATTTCCCACTACCATTCATTGATCAGATTCTTGAGAAACTAGCGGGAAATAGAGTCGTCTGCTTTCTTGATGGGCACTCCGGTTATAACCAAGTGGCGATTCATCCTGAGGACCAAGAGAAGACCACGTTCACCTGCCCCTTCAGGACGTACACGTTCCGAAGGATGCCTTTCGTTCTCTACAATGCACCTGCGACTTTTCAGCGGTGCATGCTTGCCATATTCTCTGGTATGGTAGGTGATTATCTAGAGGTCTTCATGGATGACTTCTCAGTTTTCGGGGCATCATTTGATGATTTCCTCCAGCACTTGGTTCATATACTCAGGCGTTGCATCGATGTAAATTTGGTTCTCTCCTGGGAAAAGAGCCACTTTATGGTGCCTGAGAGGATCATCCTAGGACATCTAATTTCTGAGAAAGGCATCCAAGTGGATCGAGACAAGGTTGATCTGATTTCTAGACTTCCTATGCCTAGCTCGATCAGGGACATCTGTTTTTTTCTGGGGCACGTTGGTTTTTACCGTCGTTTCAACCCTAATTTCTCGAAAATCACGTGTCCCCTGACTACTCTTCTCTCCAAGGATGTACCCTTTGAGGTTTCCAAGGAATGCACTCAAGCTTTTGAGAACCTTCGTGACCGAGTCACCCAGGCCCCAATCTTACAGTCCCCTGATTGGTCTCAACCCTTTGAGATCATGTGCGATGCATCTGATTTCGCTGTAGGAGCGGTTATGGGGTAGAAAGTTGACGGGAAACCCGTGGTCATCTACTACGCTAGAAAAACACTTAACGAGGCTCAGCGTAACTATACAGTTACAGAGAAAGAGCTGCTAGTTGTAGTATCTGCCCTCGAAAAATTCCGATCCTATCTATTGGGTTCCCACGTCATAATCTACTCGGATCACACAGCTGTGAGGCATCTCCTTGCCAAAAAGGATGCAAAGCCTCGACTAATCCGATGGATCTTATTGTTGCAAGAATTCGACCTCGAGATTCGCAACAAGGCGAGAAGACAGAACGTGGTAGCTGACCACTTGTCTCGCCTTCCTTCTGGGATATCAACCCTTCTGGACCCATCACGGAGCAATTTCCTGATGAGCACCTACTGACTATTGGTACTAGGCTTCCATGGTTTGCTGATATAGTAAAATACTTGGCATCTCATCAGATTCCGTCTGATTGGCCGAAGGCCAAGAAAGACAAGTTGCTCTCTGATGCCAAGTACTACATCTGGGAAGACCCGTACCTTTTCCGTATAGGAGCTGACCAAATCATTCGGAGATGTGTCCCGGAGGGCAAAATCAATGATATTCTCTCCTTCTGCCATGACCAGGCATGCGGTGGCCACTTCTCTGGGCACAAAACTGCATCAAAAATCCTCCAGTGTAGCTTTTATTGGCCCACTTTATTCAAGGATGCATACAGTCACTGCAAGGCATGCAGTCGTTGCCAAACTTTGGGCAACATGAGCCATCGCGACATGATGCCTTTGCAGCAGATTCTCGTATGCGAAATCTTAGATATTTAGGGGATTGATTTTATGGGCCCCTTCCCTGTTTCGGACGACTTCGAGTATATTCTGCTTACTGTAGACTACGTGTTCAAATGGATCGAAGCCATTCCAACCCGAACCTATGATCATAAAATCGTTATCAAATTCATTCATCAGAATATCTTCTCATGGTTCGGGATTCCTCGTGTAATCATCTCTGACGGAGGGACCCATTTCACCAATGCTCAGTTCAGGTCACTGATGACCAAATACGGGGTGTCTCACAGAATCTCTACTCCTTACCACCCCCAGACTAATGGTCTAGCTAAGCTATCAAATAGAGAGATCAAGAAAATCCTGCAGGTCACTGTTCGACCAGACTTCCGAAAGCTTTGTGGGCTTATAGGATCGCCCACAAGACCCAATTAGGCATGTCTCCTTTTAGATTGGTGTACGGGAAGGCATGTGTTCATCGCGCTTGATCGGGTTTAAAGAATGTCATGTTGTAGTATAGCTGAAAAAGCGTTCAAAATAAATAAAGAGTTTTTATTACTCGAAAATCGGAGTATACGAAGTCGAACACAGGGAGCAATCGGAATTTAATACTAATCTCAAATGTAATTGAACACTCTAATTTACTCAAAACTTGAATTCAAATATGAATGTATGTGGTTAAAAAGTAATTGTGACAAAAGAGTAAAATTGGACGTCTGATCTTGTGATCAGACGTCTTAAAAGTGTTTTCGCTTTTTCTTTCTTCTGCAGTCTTCACTTTGCCTTTCTTCCTCTTTCTCTCTTCTGCGAAGACTTCTTCTTCTTCCTTGCCTTTGCTTCTTCTCTCTTCTATCTTCTTCTTCTTTCTCTTCTCTTTCTGCGAAGGCTTCTTCTTCCTTGGTCTCTTCTCTTCTTCCTGCCTTTGCTTCTTTTCTCTCAGTCCTTCTTTCTTTCTTCCTTCTCTTCTCTTCTGTTCTGTCTTATTCTTCTTTTTGTCTGCAGTCCTTCTTTTCTTCCTTGGCTAAGTTTCTTCTCTTCTTCGCTCAGCCTACCTGCACAGAGAGCAAAACCTACCCTTTTCCCTCTACCTGCACGTCTCTCTCTCTCTCTGCAATTCACTCAAAGGACGCTCTCCCAGAGCCACGAGTAATCGGGTCAGATTTCGCACCTGGGACCAGGCGCACCGGCAGGTGGGTGATGCACGAGGAGTGCTCAGGTTGGGTCGGGTCGGAGCCCACCAGATCCGCGAGTTGAAACCGCGGACGAGGCGAGCGTGGGATAAGGTGAGGGACCTCACCCCTGTGCGTTCAGAGGCGAATAGCGTATAACACAAAAATAATTTATACCGCACCTGCACTTCATATTTCAACGATGTGGGACTAAAGTCCCGCCTTCTTTCGCTCGCACCCGCAGACGATTCTTCTTCGATTGCCAAGGCTGCGGACGTCGCTGCGCTCCTTGCTGAGCCAGATCACTTCGCACTGCTCGCCCGAGTCCGCTGCACCTGAAGCCTAGAGCTACTTTGAAGCTTCCTCAACAGTCGTCAATGGCGACAGGGGCTTCAATACTGTCACACACAAAACAAGCCTCTCGGCTCAATCAGACCAGCTGGGGACCTTCGCCGTGGCACGGCGAAGGTCTTGCACGGTGAAGCAGGTCGTGGGACGGCCTAGGCATGCGTGCCTAGGTCAACCTGTGGCCGGGGGTGTGGGTGTGTTCGGGGGACTGTGGTGGAGGCGTAGAGGGATGGTGGATGGGCGGAGGTTGTTCCTTGTGGTGAGGCGAAGCTTATGAGACGGTTGGCGAGCCGTGTGGAGGGGCGGAATGGTGGGGCAGCTTGTCGGAGGTCGGTCGGAGGTGAGGAAGATGGAGGTGGTCAGCGAGGGTCGAGGGGCAATTAAATGAAATAAAATGGGGAAAAGAGAGAGGGGGAGATGGAGAATGTATTAAGCTTAACTACAGGGATTAAGGTGGACGGGGAGGCGGACAGCTGTACCTGCTGTCGCCGGAGAAGAAGCTGCCCAGTGGAGGAA
The DNA here is from genome assembly GCA_037157565.1 of Thalassia testudinum. Classification (NCBI taxonomy): domain Eukaryota; kingdom Viridiplantae; phylum Streptophyta; class Magnoliopsida; order Alismatales; family Hydrocharitaceae; genus Thalassia; species Thalassia testudinum. The sequence goes on from JAZHRO010000030.1 coordinate 46,899,125, forward strand.
GACGGCGGCAACGACGGGGCTGAGGCGGCGTGCGCGGGTGTTGTGCGACGCGGAGGAGAATCAGGGACATGACTCTGCCACTGGTTTTGTGGCAAAGCGAAGAGGGAGGGGAGGGGGGCTCGCTGGAGCTCGCTGGGTACTTTGGCTGGGAAGGAAGTGACGAATTGGAGGTGGAAGCCCGGCCAAATCAAGCTAAAATTGGGCAGCCGGGTTTGGAGGTTCTTTTATAGGCACTGGGCCGTGCTTTCAGAGCGTGGAGGGCACGCCATTACCTCCGCCGGCTTGCCGGAGAAGGAAAGAGGGTGGATACCCAAATCCCTCGTGCATTCACACGAGAGATTGGGTTCACACCAGGGATCAAGATTGGCCTTAGATGGAAGGGAATTCCTCAGAGAATCTCCCTTCCATTTCTGGGAGGGGATCTCTGAGGAATCAGAGAGTATTCCCTCTCTAATCCTCGCCGGAGTAGGATTCTGCCCCAATAATGGCGGAAGGACCTGATTGCAAAGGTGGCGAGGAAGTTAGGGGGCTCTCTGCGATGATTTCAAAAGATAGGGACCAAATTATGATTTGGGTGTACTAAATTGCAAAGTAGGTCAAGATGACCTCCCCTTAGGTCAAAATTTTAGTATAAACCTAATTTTGACATAAGGAATCCAATGGTGAAGTTGTATTTTATGTTTGACCTCGTTTGACTGGACATTTTGCGTAAAAACCCAAATTAGGTCAATTGATGAACTAGGACCCTAATCTAGGTCAAACTGGGTTACAAAGGCCAAATTAAGTGTTCTAAACCCTAGGGGATATTTTTCCATGATTTTTATAGGGTTTACTTGGTTTTTATCCTGACCGGAACCTTGTTGAATTAAGCGGGTCTATTTTAGGGTTACCAAATGTCATTTAATTCTTAAATTGCACATGAACCCATTTCTGATTGACTCAACCCACTTTTTATCTTATTTAGACCATTTGACCTATGTTTTTCCTCTGAGAAATACCATTTATGTACAGCAATGGTAAAATTGTAGTTTTAACCTTTATTTCATGTTTCCTTCTCAGAGCACTTATTCCTTCATTTAGGCCTTCTTCTAGGTTATGTAGGAGCTTTTATCTTATTTATTGGGTCAAAATGAGCTAGTTATGGCTCATGATGAGGCTCTCATCAGCGTGTCACCTTCCCGTCGAACTGGAGCACAAAGCCTATTGGGCAGTACGGAGCTGTAATTTAGATCTTTCTAAGGTTGGAACCCACAGAAAGCTTCAGATTAGCGAGATCGATGAATTACGCCTTGATGCGTACGAGAACTCGCGGATCTACAAAGAGTGAGTTAAAGCCTTCCATGACAAGCACATATCTAGAAAGATCTTCCATCCTGGTCAGAAGGTCCTACTCTTCGATGCCCGACTCAAACTCTTTCCTAGGAAACTGCGATCCAAGTGGGTCAAAACATATCTTGTCCGATAGGTTTTTGAAAATGGAGCAGTCAAAATCAGTCCGCTCAGCCCCGATTCCAAACCTTTCATCGTGAACAGTCAGAGACTCAAACCGTTCATCGATGTAACCTCAACAGATTTGGTTGAGTCATCATTTATCCTCCATTCACCCTGAGCATCAGTAACCCAAGCACCCAAATTTCACACACAGCCTGGTTCAGTAAGCATAAGTATCAAAATCACGCAGAAGCATTTCAAAACTTCTGAAAATGTCATCTCCTCGGTGCTTGTCTCTCAGGATATTTACATATCCTACTGGGGGCATGTAAGCACTCTGCTGGTTCAGATTCCATGGATGGCATTATCACGAAGTGTCAATTGCCACGGTTTGAATTCGGCCACGGAACACCATGGACGGGATTATCTTGAAATCTCAAAAGCTAGGGTTCTGGGGGTTACCATGGGCGATGCTATCTCGAAGCATCGACTGCCAGGAACCCTTGAGGATTGATGATGGGGACAAGGAATCCGATACAGATCGTGTTGTGAAGCCAATCCTAACCTAGAATTAAAAAGAAAACGAGAGAGAAAACTCTCCAAACATATAAATCTTCTATCTCTCTCTTACAAAACGCACTACGAGCTGAACTAAGGCCAAAAATATCTCAAGCACGGGTGATTTAACCACGAAGTCAAATAAACCTTAAGTTAGTTCCTGTAGGCCTTAAAAATCTGTGCTAAAGACTGAGGCTAAAGTTAAACAATCTGGATCTTGGTTGGTACTAGAGTACCTTTTAGGCCTATGATTGGCATTCTGACCTAATCAAGGATACAAGAGAAAAAACACTTATCTAAACTTGATAAGAAATTCATGGTCTATAACAAAGGTTAAAACCTTAAAATTTTGCTAAGGGACTAGTAAAAGCTAGGCATGGGGGTATGATGAGAGCCTCATCATGAACCCTAACTAGTACAATTTGATCTAAATAAGTATGAAAAAGCTCCTACAAAATCTAAAGAAAAGCCTAACTCAAAGAATTCTAAATTGAAGAATAAAACAAGTCATAAGGGTTAAAACTACAATTTTACCAATGCAGTGCACAATCAGGGTGTCTAAGGGTCTGAATACAGGTCAAATGTGCTTAATAATAAAGAAAGTGGGATAGCCTGAGCCGAAAAGGATTATAGCAACTTCTAGGAATTAAATGACATTCTATAACCCTAAAAACAAACCTACTTTAATTCATGAGGTTCTAGGTAGGATAAAAATCAACTAAACCTTCTAAAATTCAAGGAAAAATATTTCCTAGGGTTTAAAACCTTTAATTTAGCCTTTGCAGCCTATCTTGACCTAAATTGAGAACCATGCCCAAATTTTGACCTAATTTAGATTTTTGCGCAAATTGACTGGTTAAGCATGGTCAAACCTAAAATCAAATTACACCATTGAATTTCTTAGGTCCAAATTAGGTTGGTACAAAAATTTGAGCCTAAGAGAAGACCATTTTGACTGACTTTACAAATTGGTCCTCCTGAATTACTTTTTAACCCTTATCTTTTTAAATCCTTGCATTTAGCCCCCTATCTTCTCTTTCGTTCTTTGCAGAACGGCCCCTCCTGCCACCCCACGCAGGCGTCATACCTCCGGCGACCTTGCACGGAGGATGGCGCAGCGCAGGGTATGGGTGCCGCTCTCAGGAACGAAAGGGGGTTCCCTACGTCGTCTTCTTTCCCAGGGACCCTCCCCTTTGACCTGCAACTGCCCATGCCTCTCGTGAGAACACACGAAAGGCATGGGTATCCATCTCTGACCATTCTCCGGCTAGCTCCCCACGTCACCCCCTCGAGATCCTCTCCTCGCCAGCACCTCTATAAGAAGCAGCAGGGGCAGCCATTTCTGGCAAGCTCGTTTTGGTCAAAGAACATCCCAAACTTTGTCTCCTCTCACTCTGGTCAGACTGCCCAACACTTCCAGCGATCTTTCCTCCTCCTCGTCGCTTTGCTGCCACACCTGCAGTAGAGTCTACTCGTCCTCGTCTTCCCACGCCAGGCCGCACCAGCTGGTGCCTCCAGATCCCCTCCTCGTCGCCGTTACCCCCCTTCTGGGCACCTTCGTCCACAGCTCCAGCAGGCACACGCCGGGCCCCCCCTCTTTCCCTCTTCGTCAATTAAGTAGGTAAAAACCTTCCCCTTTCTCACTCTGTTATTTTCCCCTCTTAAATTGGCACTTTTAACCCCTCGACTGCCACTACCACCTCCATCTGCTCCACCTCCAGCCACCAACTCCGGCGAGGTCGCTCCACCTCCACAGGACATCCCACCCCTCCCCAACAAGCCCATAAGCTTTCCCTCACTCCACTCAAGCATTTCCCCCACTCCATTCACCACCCCGCACCTCCAAACCACCCCTCGAACACACCCACCTGCACCTCTGTAGTGTGCCCTAGGCACACGGCCACAAGCACTTTCCCGCCACGCCGACCCCCGCACCGCCTTCGCCGTACTCTGGCGAAGCTTCCTGAGTTGTCTGACGTGGCTGTGAGGCCGTTTTCGTGCTTTCAGGTCTCGCCCCCCTCGTCGCCATTGACGAACAGCAGGAGCTGCTTAGCGAGCAACTACAGGCCCCTTTAGCACCAGGCGCAAGCCCTAGGCAACGCAAAACACTTCCGCGAGTGTGCCCAGGTTCTCAATTGGGGTCGCACGCCTTTGATGCTACTCCAATTGCTCGCAACTTCCTACCTGCAGGTGCGCGGAGCGAAGCCGGGACTTTAGTCCCACCTCGGAAGTGTGTGGGTGCACGTCCACACATAAATTGAAAAAGTCGCAGAGGCATTTCACCTCGAATCACTGGGGTGAGGTCCCTCCTCACCTATCACCTGGGTCTCGTCCGCGGCTCTTCCCACGCGGACATGACCAGACCCGACTACCCCCACTCCTGTGCACTCCTCGCGCACCACCCACACCAATGCACCTGGACCCGGGCACGCGACCCGACCCAATTACCCGACTCTAGGAGAGCGTACCAAAGAGAGAAATTCGGAGAGAGAGAGACGCGAGAAAGGGGTAGGGTAGGGGTTTTGCGTTGAGCTTGTGTGTGTGTGCAGGGAACAGGTGAGGAAGGGAGAAGCAAGAAGCTGCTGAAGAGAAGGAAGGAAGAAAGAAAGAAGAAGAGGAAGAGTAGCGGCTGGGACTTAGCCACAAAGAAAAGAAGAAAGGAGAAGGAAGGAGGGGAGCAGAAGAAGCCAGAGAAGCCAAGAGAAAAGAAAGAGAAACAGAGGCCGCAGCGAAGAGAAGAAGAAGCTGCAGAAGAAAAGAAGATAGCAGGGGCACTGTAGCAACAGCGCCGTTAAGGCGTCCGATGCTAAGAATCAGACGTTCATATCAAGGAAGAAAAGAGAAAGAAGAAAATCAGAGAAGATAAGAAAGAAGAAGAAGAAGAAGGACACAGCAGCTGAAGAGAGAAAGAAAGAGGAGGCAGCTGCAGTAAAGAAAAAGAAGAAGAAAGAAGAAGGCAGACTGAAGAAGAGAACCGGTTGAAAGAAAAAAAGAAGAGAGAAGAAGAAAAAGCCAAAAAGAATTTTTGCTCTCTCTCTCCTTTGTCTTAATTTTTGTTAAACAATATATTGTGAATTCATATGCTTCTGGAATCATAGTTTGCTCCCTGAGTTCGACCTCGGGAAACTTTTAATTCTGAGTAATAAATTGTAAACTGGTAGTAGCTTTTCGTGATATACTACAATGCCTAGGACTTTAAAATAACACACGAAACCCTAGCGAAAACCATAGGGTCATCCAAAGAGGTCAAATTATTTGCAAATAAAATCCCTTGCTTGGAAAATAGATCTCAACTTTCTTTTTGGTCTTTTCAATTATATATATATATATTTTAGGGTTTTGAAATAAAGGGAAACACGAGTTGTTAGCGGGAAAAGAACTAACACCTAAAATGCTAAGAGCTAAGTGACAAAAGATAACCTCTTTCTAAGCTCAACCTAGGCGCATGGAGGCCTAGGTTAATTAGAAAAGGGGAGTGAAATTACACTAGAGATAAAGAAAGTAGTGCAATAAAAAGTGCAACAAAAACTTAAGGCAACTTCAAAATTGGGACTAAAAATGTTTTACACAAAACCCTAATAGAGGAAAGCTTGTCCTACACCTATCAAGGTACAAAAATAAAATAAGAACTAAAGGTCCTAATGATGAAGATGGTGAAGAGGTGAAGCTCCTTGCTCCAAGCTTAGTGGCTCCTAGGCTTTAAAAGGCTCCTCCTTCTCCTTCCTTGCTATGCTCCTCCAAGATGGTGTCCTCCAAGGTGGAAGCTACCACCTTCAATGATCTCCTTCAAGGGTGGACATGCACCACCCTTTCTTCTCCTTGCCTGGCCGTCCACCTGGTGGTGAAGATCTTCCTTCTTGGAGTGGCACAAAGGGAAGGAATGCGAAGAAGAAGGCACCAAGGGGGCAAGTGATGTGCCCTCTTAATCTTCCTCTCTATCCCTTCTTCTTGGTCGTGGGTTTAGGTGGGAGTAAGGTGTAAATTTTCTAATGGGAGGATGAAGAAAATGGTGGTAGGTGATGGGCTTTTATAGAGTGGGATGGGGGTAGGGTTGGCATGAATAGGTGGAGGGCTAGGATGGAGTTTGGTGGTGGTTATGGGTGGTTAAGTTAATCCTAGGGCTAGGGTCAAGTGGCGCCACCTAAGGGGTGCTAAGGGGGGTAGTTAGGGCTGGCCAAGGGGCACCTAAAAGTGGTGCCAACCATGGAAGGGTGCCATGGGTTGGCACTGTTTAAAGTGCTGAATCAGGTTTAAGAGTATTGCGTTATAATATAGCTGAAAAAGGGTTCAAAACAAATACAATTTTATTACTCGAATTTGAAGTTCGAGGTCAAACACAGGGAGCAAATTGGTGTTTAGAAATCAAGATCACAATTCAGAATTTAAAAGAATATGCAATAATATCAATATCAAGGTGCAAAGATATGGGAGTAAATGTAGAGCACAAAATACTAAAGAACTCAATGTATATGAATTAAACTCAAAATGGACGTCTGATTTGTAAATCAGACGACTTAAACTGATGATGCTATAGTGCTCTCTGATTTCTTCTTTCTCTATGATCTTTCTTTGCCTTTTCTTCTTTGGCTTTTCTTCTGCCTTCTCTCCTTCGGCTTTTCTTTTTCCTTCTCTCCTCTTCTTTCTCTTTACCTTTGGCTTCTGTCTTCCTTTTGCCTTTTGCCTTCCTTCTTCCTTTGCCTTTCTCTGTCAGCAACCTCTTCTCTTTCTTTCTCTTCTTCTTTGGCCTCAGTCTTCTTTCTTCCTTTGCTTCTCCTTCTTCCTTCAGCTTCTTCCTTCTCTACCTTTCTCTGCCATGGCCCTTAGCTTTCTCCTTCTTCTTCCTTAGCTTCGCTTCTCCTCCTCTTCAGCCTATAGCAAAACCTAGCCCCTACCTACGCGCACTCTCCTCTCTTTTCTCTCTTAGGTTCCACTCTCCCAAAGCCACATGTATTCGAGTAATCGGGTATGGTACGTACCCGGGACCAGGCCCACCGATGTGCTGTGGTGGGTAAGGAGCGCAGTCGAGTCGGGTCAGGCCAAGTTTGCGGGGCATGAGTGCGGACGAGACCGGTGAAGGGTGAGTGGGACCTCACCCTGTGGTTATGAGGCGATAAGGTGAGAACACTTTTTCAATTTATTCTGGTGCAGGTGCTCTCTCGTATCTGAGGTGGGACTATCTATCCACCTTTCTTCGCACGCGCCTGTGGCAGGGACAAGGCCTCCAATTACAGTAGCTGCTATGGCCTTTAACTACAATTGATAGCCTAGAGTCGTGCACGAGCGTCTTCCACGCAGCCTAGGACAGGGACCTGGAGCTAGCAAGGCCTAGAGCTTGCTTCAAGCTTTCTTCAAGCTCTGCTCCAATGGCAGAGGACGCCTGTACCTAAAATCACCAAGACGGCCTTGCAGCCATGTTAAATTGCTCAGGAAGCTTCGCCAAGGCACGGCGAATGTGCTGCAGTGGTTGGTGTGGAGTGGGGACGCCAGTGTGAGCGTGCCTAAGGCACACTATGTGTGTATGTGTGTGTGTTCGGGGGTGCGTTTGGGTGAGTGGAGTGGTGGTATGAGTAAGGGGAAATGTTCAGTGGAGTGAGGGGATGCTTATGGACTTGTCAGCAAGGAGGGGGGTTGTCTGTGGTGGTGGAGCGATCTCGCCGGAGGTGGTGGCCGAAGAAGAAGGAGATGAGGGTGATGGAGGGCGGTAGTGGTTTCTGTAGGGAAATAGAAAGTGGAGAAGAAAGTAGAGGGTGAAGGGAACTTAGCTAGGGTGATAGTGGACGAAGGGGAGACGAAGATGGCGTCTGACGCGTATTGCTGACGCCGAAGACGAAGGTGCTGAGAGAAGGACGCAGACGAACGCAAGGAGGAAGAGCCTGTCACTAGCATTGTGGTCAGGCGACGATGGAGATCAAGCAAGGTCGTCGGAACTTGACGAGCGAATTGGCCGAAGGAGGAGAGAAGAATTTGAGGGGGATTCCGATCAATTTCAAGCTTAGAGGAGTCGGGGCGAACTGGGCTCCTTTAAATAGAGCCTCAGAGGTCGGTTAGGGCTTGGGAAGCAAGCTTCCAAAGTAAGGAAGGCTCGCCAGAGATGGCAACTACAAAAAAGAGACCCAAATCTCTCATGCATTCGCATGAGAGATTGGGTAATAATTAGGGCATCAAACTGGGTTTACATTGGAGGGATTTTCTCAGAGAATCTCCCTTCCAATTTTGAAAAGGATTCTCTAAGAAATCAGGGAGAAACCACCTTCTAAAGCTCGCCAGATTAGGATTCCTCCACTATAATGGTGGAGGGACCTAATTGCGAGAATGATGAAGAAGATAGGGGGGCTTTTGCAAAGGTTTTTGAAAGATAGGGGTACAAATGTAATCAGGTTGAACCTATTTGCAAAGTGGGTCAAGATGAGTTCCCCTTAGGTCCAAATTTTGGTACAAACCTAATTTGGACCTAAGGAATCCAATGGTGAAGTTGGATTTTGGGTTTGACCATGTTTGACTGGAAAATTTATGCAAAAACATAATTTAGGGTAAATATCTGTTTGAAGCCCCATTCTAGGTCAAGATGGGTTCCAATGGCCAATTTAATGGTTTTAAACCCTAGAGAATATTTTTCTATAATTTTTAGAGGGTTTAGGTGAATTTTATCCTGACCAGAACCTTGGTTAATCAAGTGGATCTGTTTTAGGGTTTCAAGAAGTCATTTAGTTCACAGGATACACACAAACCATTTTCTGTCAAATCCAACCCACTTTTTATCTTGTTAAGATATTTTGACCTTTGTTTATCCCTTGAGAAAATCCTTTGTTGTACTGTAACGGTAAAATTACAATTTTACCTCTTGTTTCTTGCTTTTCTCTCAGAAAGGTTATTCAGTGAATTAAGACCTCCAGTTGGTTATGTAGGAGCTTTTATTCTCTTCATTGGGTCAAAATGAGATAGTTAGGGCTCATGATGGTGTTCCCATCAGGAACCAACTTGAAGGTTTCTAGAAGGAGGGTGAGGTGTAGGGTGGATAGGGCTTGGAAGGGGTAGGTGTAGGGTGTAGATAGGAGGTCATTTTGGCGCCAAAAGGAGGGGGTTCTAGAAGGCTTAATTGGTGCCAAAATAGGTGTCTCTTGGAAGGAAGTGAGGGGTGAAAAGGTGGCTATGGTTGGAGCCAACTTAAGGGTGGACTAGGTTAGCTAGGTGGACTTAGGACTAGGTTTGATTGTGGAGCTAGTTAGGTGGGGTTTTAAGGTGGGAAATGCCAAGGGAGCTAGAGCATAGCTAAGCTAAGCTAGCTTAGCTAGTAATAGAGTAGAGGAGTAGGCAATGGGAGCTAGGGTTTGAGGAGAGGAGCTGGTCAGAAGAAGTCTAGAGCTGAAATAGAGCTGGCAGCTGCTGAAGAGGGTGGCATGGAGCTACTCGAGCTGGCTTAGCTTGCTAATTCTTTGCTAACTTCTAAGACAAGATAAAGTAAGCTAGCTTCTACCATAATGAGCTGAGGTGAGCTAGGTCTGGTTCTCCCGTGGAGGATCAAGCTGGTTGAGGCAGCTAAGATAACTAACTCAACTGAGTTGAGCTAAGCTGAGTCCCTGGGAGCTGGACTTGAGCTTCCTGACCTAAAATGAAGTCATCTTCAGCTGGCTGGAGTTGAGTGGAGCTGGATGTAGTTGGTCCTAAGCTGAGGTGAACTCCAATCAACTCAACTGAGCTAGCTAGAGCTCCCTATGAACTAATAGGAGCTGAGATGAGCTAGGCTCAGCTAAGTTGAGTTGGATCTGAGCTGACCTGAGCTAGGGTGAGCTAAGATGAGCTCTCTTGAGCTGCCATTCAGCTGAGATGAGATGAGTGGAGCTAGGATGAGCTAACCCTAGTTCAGGTGAGCTAAATTCCAGCTATATTGAGCTAGATCAAGCTGAGTTCTAGATGGTGAGAGCTTCTCCATCACCAGTTGCCTTCTTGAGTGTTAGGGTTCTAAGGATCTGGCAATCTGTATATCCTTAACACTCACAAAAACACATTAAAAAGACAACAAAAGTGTAATGCATGCCTAACCTAATTAATGCCTAAATGCAGCCCAAAAACCGTTTGCGGAGCAAAATCCTAAGAGCTAGGTTTGTTTTAATGCATAAGAATGATGATAAACTAGCGTTTATTAGTCTGCTAGTTCATATTACAGTTAACGGTGACAGCTGGTACCTGTTTTGTGTGTATGGTACTCCAAGAGCACGAAAGAAGAAAAGATTCTGTGCTAGAATGACAAGGCTACTAAGGAATTATGCTCATAACTTGGTTTGTATTGGAGATTTCAATGCAACATTACAGGCAAAGGACAAATTTGGGGGAGTTCAATTACCAAGAACGGAGTACAGATATCTAAAAAGCTTTATTGATGAATTGGATCTTATGGACTTGGGTTATACTGGCCATGCATATACTTGGTCAAACCATAGGAAGCCTAAGTTCTTGATTAGAGAAACATTGGATAGAGTCTATCTCAGGAAGCTAGCATTAACTACACCCTACAGCTGAAGTGCTCCACCTCCCTCCCGTGGTAAGCAATCACTGCCCTATTCTTTTTAGAACTTCCAGGAATGTCTCCTTTAAAAATAATATTTGGAGGCTAGATGCTTCATGGTATATGAATGATAAATTTTGTGAGGCCATAACAAATTTAGGGAATGACAACGCCCAGACATTGAAACCTATTTGGCACAAGAGCAAAGCTTTGGTAGATGATCTTAAAAAATGGAGCAAGAAGGATTATAACAACTAGAAGGTTAGGAAACAATTTATGGAAAATGAAATGGTTAAATTGCAAGATGAGCAGCCTTCAAATTTAAATATTCAGAAAGAAAAAGACATAAATCAGCAGTATGAAGATGTATTAAAACAGGAAGAGATGCACTGGTTTAAATGATCCAGACATTCTTGGATTGAAAGTGGTGATCATAATACTAAGTATTATCACCTACACACCATGAATCGAAGGAAAAAGAAATGCAATTTAGGAAGTTATAAAGATCATAACACCCTCAGCCATGTCACACGTACATATTTCATGAAGGTGAGGCTTTATCAGTTGCTGATTTTTCTTGGTGCTCTTTTGTACCTGATGAAGATGAAATTAAAAACGTCCTATTTAATATGGATAGTACCAAAAACCCAGGTCCAGATGGGTTGCCTACATTATTCTACCAAAGATCTTGGCTTATAGTGCACAATGATGTCATAAAATTTGTTAAGGATTTCTTCACTACTTCCACCATGCCTTCTCTTTTGAGCAGAACCTATCTAGCACTTGTTCCCAAGGTAAATGATCCAATTGAGCCTAAGGATTTCAGGCCTATCAGTCTTACAAACTCCTTATATAAACTGATTGCTAAATTGGCTGCTAGAAGATTGAAATCAATTCTGATAAAAATTATTTCCCCAAACCAATCTGGCTTTCTATCAGGCAGACAGACGGTAGACAACGTGGTGCTAGCACGGGAGGTTCTCCACTCTATGAAGACGCTGAAGAGGAAAAAAGGTTCTATGGCTCTAAAGCTGGATGTGAAAAAAGCTTTTGATAGATTGGAGTGGAATTTTGTTAATACTTGTCTGTCACAGTTGCATATCACCCCCACTCTCATTTCTTTTATCATGTCCTATGTTATGTCAGCATCTTTTGAGGTCATTGTCAATAGTAGAACCACTAGCACTGTTATCCCTACTCGTGGTGTAAGACAAGGCTGCTCCCTCTCCCCCTATCTTTATATACTTTCCACATAATTTCTCTCTAGAACTCTTTACTTCTCTTTATCTAACAATCACATTTCAAGTTATAAATTAGCCGAGGAAATGCCCCCTATCACACATCTCATGTTTGCAGATGATACGATTCTTTTCTCTTCAACCACTGTTCGTGAAGCTAAACATATAAAAACCATTTTGGAGGAGTTCCAAGCCATCTTAGGCCAAAGGGTTAACTATGGCAAATCAACATTATTTTTCAGCAAGGGTGTCACACATGAAGACCAAGCTGGTGTAGGGGATGAGTTGCAAATGGCTGAAATGACACGAGAAGAATTGTACCTTGGCTTCCCACTATTGGATACTTTGGCCCAAAATAAGCTTAAGGATCTAGTATTGTCAAAATGTCATAAGAAACTATCTGGATGGAAGGGAAGGATGCTTTCTCAAGCGAGTAGAGGGGTACTCATCCAATCTTCACTTCTAGCTTTACCTACTTATCTCATGTTTACAAATCTTTTTTCTAAGAAATTATGTGCTAAAATTTCAAAAATTGTCAAAAACTTCTGGTGGGATTTTCTTGATAGGAGTAGACATGTGTCCACTAAAGCCTGGTCATCAATAGCCCTTCCTAACTACTTAGGTGGGCTGGGATTTGGGGATCCATATTACATGAATATACCTTTTTTGCTTAAAATGGATGGAGAAGGTTTCTGGCAATCTTACATGAAGGCTAAATATTTCCCTCCTTCCTCTTCCTGGGATTATATTCATAATCAAAGGTCTTTTCCCTTTATGAAGGCTTTAGCAATGGTTCAAGGCTGGCTTTATAAATTCTCTCAGTGGTTGGTCGGCAATGGAAGGAAAATAAATACATGGAGGGACAATTGGATCAAAAATTTTGATTCCCCTTTATTATTACCAGCTCTAGATTAGATAAATTTCAACCCTTTCTCAATCAGTTTATTATTGAAGGAAATGAATGGAACTTGGTTAAATTATAGCAATACTTTCAAGATAATTTGGTAGATAAAATTCAAGATACATCTATTCTTCCAAATCAAGAGGACACCTTGATATGGTCCCCAAATAGTCAAGGAATATTTACAGTGAAGTCAACCTATCAAGTCATATTGTTACATTATGGGAAAAATAAAACTCACTCTCCACAAGTGTTAGCTCTTTGCAATAAAATATGGAAACTCAAAAAATTGGCCCCACACACAGAAGTTTTTCTTTAAAAAGCTACCACCAATGCATTGCCAACCAAATTGTTATTAGCAAATAGATTGCCCAATGTTGATCCCATCTGTGATATTTGTGCTACGTGTATCAAAGATATTGACCACATTTTCTTTATATGTTAGGCTACTCAAGCTGCTCGAGCAGTATGGTTTTCCTTGGGAATACGTTCCCATCTTATGATTGGATCTTGGATGGATAAAGCATCATCTATAAGGGAGCAGTTAAATGCAGCAGGAGGTGATCCTCTATTGCCTTACTATATTTTACATGTCTTATGACTTCAGAGGTGTGAAGCTTTAATGGGAGGTTCAGGACTTCAGTTAACAAACTCCATTAACAGAGCTTCAAACATGGCAAGATTCTACTCCAATGCAAACAACCCATCTCCAGAGGCGACCTCTTCAGTCTCTGTCATTTGGCTTCAGTCTTCATTGCAAATGCAGAACATGGCACACAGTCAGAGCTTCCATGAATGACCTCTTATTATTGTGGATGCAGCAGTTATATCAGCAACATCATGTGCTGCTACTCTAATTCAAGACTCAGATGGTAGAATTCTAGCATCACCAGTTAGTTTTATGTTAAGATTGTGACATCAAAACACTTTAAGACGTCTGGGAGTTGGTCCAGACATCTGGACGCCTTCCCAGACGTCTGGAAATAAATTTTTGCCTGCGTACGTTCGCGAGTCTGCGCGCATGCCGCGCACAGACTGAAACCCGCTGACCTGCAGCGCCTTTTTCCCCCTCCCCGTGCCTACCTATATCCTCCTCTCCCTTCTCCCTCGTTCACCACCCCACTGTCTTCTCCTTCCTCCAGTGCGAGTGCGAGAGTGAGAGAGAAAGCAAGCCGCCGCTGCTGTCGGGTGCAGTGGCGGAGAGGAGAGGTGCAGCGAGAGGGAATAGGAGAGAGAGCACGCGTGCCGTGAGGGAGAGAGCTCGTCGAAGCAGCTCGAGGCCGGCCGGTGGGTGCGCAGAGGAGCGTGGTGCTGGGGAGGTTCCCCCGGTGCTGCTGCAGATCAGGTAGCAGGCGGACGAGTGTAGCGCGGCCGTGCGCAGCGGGAAGAAGACAAGGAGGTTTTAATTATGAGAATTTTTCCCAGAATCAGACGTCTGGACCTACATCCAAACGACGTGGGCGACGTCTGGAGGAAGCTCCAGACGACTGAGAGGTACGTATTTCCTTCTATACCTCCTTTTGCGGATACGGCCATGCAGGCCGTTCCGCCGAGGTTCTGAGACGTGTCGTGCTGAGGAGGTTTTCATCGCGCGTGCAGGTTTCAGTTCGGGAAGGTGCAGGGACACACTCTCCCATGCAGTTCAGACGTTTGGGCAAGGCACCAAACGACGAAGAGCGTCTCCAGACATCTGGAGAGGTGGTCGGACGTCTGGAACTGGGTCCAGACGGTTCAGCAGGATCCCTGGACGTTTGAGGAGCAGCGCAGAGTACGGTATGACCTGGACCACTTTTTAAGACGTCTGGAAGGTGTTCCAGACGTCTGATTTGAGTCAGAGTTGTCGTTTTTGACCCGTTTAGGGTCCGTTCGAGGTCTGATTTCCACGTTTAAGATTCCATTCTTCTCAGAATTAGTTCTTCTACTTGTTTAAAATACTTGTATCCTGTTCTGAGTGGTTCCTTGTGATTGATCCTTGTGTTAGGACCTCGTTCTGTTGCGGCTTTGGGAGTTGCGGAGGCACGTGGACCTGCCGATCACGCCCCCATCACTCCCGATTTTGCTGGTAGAGTGGCTCCCCTTAGTTACTTACAAACATAATGCATCTCTGAGATAAATGATAGATCCTAGGGTATGTCATGAATCCTAGGACCTGAAAACTAGATCGTATGATAGATCCTAGGGTATAGCATGAATCCTAAGACCTGAAAACTAGATTGAATAATAGATCCTAGGTTATGGCATGAATCCTAGGACCTGGAAACTAAACTGAATGATAGATCCTAGGACGTGGCATAAATCCTAGGAACAGAAACACTGAAACGAATATCTTGAATGCCTGAATTACAGTCTTGGATAAGTAGATAGAATAATGATAATTGCCTATAATTGGATAACAGCTGCCTGTGAAATGTAGAGTACTGTTGTTAGTAACTGCTACATGTAATTCTTGTTGTTTGGAAACTAAATTTGAGCTGCTTGTATATAAATTGATATTAAATGTTGAAAACACGGGCTATATGCGAATAAAACTGAAATGATGAAACCTAGTATGGCTTGGCCTGAGCAATATGAGCATGAACCCTATGGGGAATTAGGAGTAGAGCTCCTGGAAAATAAATAGAATGGAACTAGGAAAGTGGGTGGGGAAGTGAGCTGGCCCTTGAGTACGGAGTACCATGGAGAGCGACTATCCCCCTGTTTAGTGCAGAGCGGAGCTAGCCACCCCAGGGACCCCAGGTTAGGTCTGGCCACTTTGTACCGACTTTTGGCCCTTGCGTACACCGTACCGGGGAGAGCTACTAGTGTAGGGAGGGAGCTAGCCACCCCACAGGACCCGGGGTTCAGCTAGCCGTCCTACACCGACTTGTTAGGCCCACTGGGCAAACCAGGGTAGTCAGGCGAGGGTGCACGGACTGTGGAGGGGCAAGACCCCTGTTTGGTTACCGTGGAGGGGCTGGACCCCTGTTACTGAGAGGGCTCTGCCCTATACTGGTTCCGTGCTGTGCTTTGGGCGCACCCGTTAACGGAAACGACTGACCCCGTGCCAGTGCGGGGTAGCTTCCCATGCGCTTATCGTGCGTGCCGTAGTCATCATTACGCCTGTCAGCAACCTTGGGGTGGTTGACTAAGGGTAGGACCACCATAGAGGACTCTCCCAGCCAGGAGAGCACCACGTGCTTCTTCTACTTTTCAGAAAAGATTACAATTAAGATCGTTCCCACGAGGAACATCCGAGATCAAGAGAAAGACCTGAGAAATAAGTCAAGAAAGAGTAAATAGAGAAATAAATAAAGAAATAAAAAAAATAGCTACTTGTCCACCTTTATTGTTTTTCTTAGCTAGCTGGTTGCCACTCTACTCAGCGTTTCGCTGACGTGTCATATGTGTCACCTTTTTCAGGACCAGGTGTTGAGCAGCCAGAGCCTACGGCTGTGGAGGGTGCTGAGCCTAGTAGAGCCCAGTAGTTGTACTTTTGTTGTACCCGTTTTTCTGTAGTAGTGAGTATTTCTGTTACACCTTGTACTCTTTTATTGTAAACTTCATATTTCTGTATCTGTTTTTAATTCTCTACTGTTGTGGTGGTATGTACTGTAGTAGTTCTTTTCTTTACTACTGTACTTTTGTTACTGTTAGTTACTTGCATGGTGAATGTGGTTTATTTTAATGCTTTTTTGTTACTTTCTCGTTGGACGACTAGGTCTTGGGATCAGTCGAGTCGGTCTGATTCTCGTGTCCTGTAGGGATTCGAGAACCGGGTCATAACATATTAACACCACTGATCCTTCAGAAACCGAAATTCTTGCTATCTATCAGGGCATTACGCTTGCCTTGAATCTGGCTTTCAATGCGGGTTCCATCCTCAACGACCGATGCTGCAGGTCCCATTAGTCAGATACTTCATCAGATACAACCTCATTAGAGGACAAAGTATATAATAGTCCATTGTTAATCTTTGCTTTCCAATACTCCCTCTCTGTCTTTGTTCAAGGTGCCTAGGGAGTTTGTTGCTTTGGCCTCACAACTTGACGAGATTTTGTGTAGATTCTCTTTGTTTTGATACTTGACTTTGGTGGGATCTTCCATGTAATTTCTGAAGTTGTAATGAATTTCACTCTTTTATCTCATAAAAAAAACTACCGTGGTAGCATTCCTTTTTCCTTTTAAAAAAAATAAAGAAACAAAAAACTCGGTGGAAAAAACATGGAAACAAGATCGACTCCGTGCTACATGAAGCAAAGAAATAATTTAAGGATAGAAATTCCCACCTCATAATTTATCTGGCGCACCACGACGTGAAATTGACCGGAGGGTGTTTGAGATCTGACGTCATGTATTCACAAGGAAGCATGTTGACAAACAAAATGAACGGAAGTACGACAACGCTGGAACGTGCAGTTTGTATTTTTATTTTTTTTAATAAATAAATAAATAATAATATATATTAATTAAAATTTAAAATATATTAATAAAAAATTAAAACATATCTAATAAGAATAAATGTTTTATTGATTGCAAATAAAAATATATTATTTAAAAATAAAAGTACTTGATGTGTTTTATATTTTTACTTATAAAAAATAATTTTTTATTTAAATATTAATTTTTCATCCATAAAGAGTTATTTTTTACTTAAAAAATAATCTTTTGCTTATGAAAAGTAATTTTTAATGATAAAATCGTCAAATACGATAATCTATCATGTTCTCTCGCAATCCATACGTTGATCAGAGAATGGAAGATTTGACTAACCCTGTAGGACGAATAATTAATTATGTAATTGGAAATAATTCATCAAATGGGACGGGAATATTATAGTTCAAGTTGCGTAGATCCCCCACGAACTGTCAGCATTGGGCCTTCTAACGGAAGGGATGATGGTAGAGTAGAACCTATTTGTGAGAATATTCCAAATCCCACTTGAGAAGGGACGTGAGCTTTCCTCAGCTGGCTCCCATGTAAGCTATGGCTTGCTTTTTTTTTGAAAAAAGAAAATTTTGGCACTTCTTCGTCTCTCAAAGCATCTGCTGGGCTAGCCCTTGGTAGGCTAAGCCATTGCAAGTTGATGTCTAAGATGTAATTTTCCACAAATTGATTGCATTTCAATTGAAAGAACTTGTTAAGATGATCTAAAATACCCTTCAAAACAAGGATTTTTGGTGTAATCTACTGCAAATGGGGGTTGGGTTCCTACCCATACACTAGAGAAGAAAGAAGAAATTATGATAAAGATGATAAAAAAATCAAATATAATGTTATGGTTAGATTTATTCTATGGGGATTAGTTTACTTGAGAGATTAGGAAACTAATATTAAGAAATGTAAAATTAGTGTTGACCTTTATTTTTGTTTTCTTACAGAGTATAGTTAACATCAGTTTCTGTTTACTTAGACTGGTGTTAAGTTATGATATTAATCCTTATGGTATTTACCTGAACTGGTGTTAACATCAATTTCTGAGAAGTAGAGTTTGGGTGTGAGGGAATTATGAAGTTAAAATCTGTTTTACTACTACCCTTCAGAACTGGTTTTAGTAAACTCTGTGTTAAGGATCCTTAGCCCATATTTTCACCACACGAGTTAACCCCTCAAGTGAACGGGGGTTAACCCCTCTTTTAAAGGGTTAATTCACCAAGTAAACTAATCCTGCTTGATGAACTTTTTCTTAGAATATCTTGAAGAGCAAGACACTTTCCTACACTAGAATTCTCATGCTGGAACCACATCTAACCATTGTTCTTCTCCAGGCAAATTGCCTTTGCAAATGGTGCCTCTTTGAACACCACTCTTCACACCAATGCCAAATTACTTGCACATGGTTCCGTGTATATCTGGCATTACTTAAATAATGAGCATGGACGCATTAGCTAGAGCATGTGGAACTAAAGCTTTACAATCGACCAGTAGAGGCAAACACATGATAGGTAGTGGTAGATCATGGCTTAAAATCACTAAGGCCATGTTGGGTAGACGAATTAAGGCACCAAATCTACTTTTGTTCACCACTTAATCCACCACCCATTTACATTGGGTTAAGAGAATTAAAGCCTGTGCAAACTTATCCTAATCCCTCTATGGAATAAGTTTAATCTCCTTAAACTTTCAAACATCAAAATCCACTTATTCCACCATTTTTTTCACTTATTCCATATTCCTCTACTTACTCCACAAACCTATTCTCCCTACCAAACACCACCTATTCTTTTTCGAAGGGCCTTCTCTTGACTCCCTTTTCTCCAAATCACTTTGGCTCCTCTCTGAGGCTTTTATGATTCTAAATAGACTATTCAAGGCATTCGTCTTTTGCCTATCTATCACAAGGCCATCGAGCCATCTCTACCTCGAAGTTGTTCGGATTTCTGGTGATCTAATGCTCTATTGAGAGACCTAATGTAGATCTAAATTTCTACTAATTCCTAATGAGAAATGTATCATTTGAAGTACAAGTCAAGTAATTAAGGAAACAATCTCTAATTTCCCTACACCCTCAATGTTGCAAGTACATGGACATGAAGGGGTGACAAAATCCAACTAAAGGTATCAGAATCCAAGTAGTTTAAAGAAGTACTCTCTAAAAATACTTCTAGTTTGTACATTGCATTCAAAAATCAAGAAACCATACACAAGAAGCAGTATAATCTTGAGCAGTGATTTTGTAAAACTACTTAACAATGTACAATAGTGTGATGGCGTCTCTTTGCTACGAGATGTTGATGGATGGATTCCATTGATTGACTCACTTTTCTGTCAAAACAAAGTGTGCTATGTATTTGTGCCTTCAAAAAAAGAAATTGTCAAAAAAATGCCATATGTCATGCAACGCAAGCAATACCATATAAAAAAAGAAGTATTACCAGTGAGGTCAGAAGTTGCCAACTTCCTATGCATGCTATGGTAACACATCAGTGGCATGGAGCTCCGTGTGTAGATGCAAGTATCTAAATATTTTCCTGTAAAATATGGGACTCCAAGTGTCTATGATGACGTCCACGTAAAATAAGAAAGAGATTTTTACACTGGCATCTCTAGATATATATATCTAATTATATCTATATCCCCCTCTACTTCATTATTATAATCCTAGCTCTACGTACTTGCACCTCATTACATCTATATCATCAGGTTAAGTCTTCATTAAATTTGAAGGAATATTTCCTCAAATATTTCCCAATGACCATTAAAGTTAACCGAATGAAATATGAAAATGATATCAGTATCCCTATCGATATTCTAAAATTACATCAATACTTCTATCTATGCATTGATTTTTTTCTTTTTACCTCTTCTTTCTTCTTCCTCCTCTCAAGCTTGGATCACACCTCTCATCGAAGGGTACGAGAGCAACAACAATGTCGAGATCATCCCAGAGGTCATCTCCTCCTTCCTCCTCCCTACTCGCCTCACGTCACTCCTCTTCCCTAACCACCGCCCCACCTCCTATCTTATCCCTAGCCATCATCCCCACCTTCCTCCAACTCACCCTCACCCCCCCACCCTTCTAGAAGAAAAAATTTATTTAGGAGATTTGGATATAATTAAGAAATTCTAGATGGAATGAATGTAAAAATCTCAACATTTTTTTGTTAACTATGATTGAGTTACATATTAATCGTAGTTACTGTCATTTATCATTAGATGTCACAACAGGAGCATATATATATATATATATATATATATATATATATATATATATATATATACACAGGGACATGGATATAATGAAGCATTGAGGGGTATAAATGTAATGAGGTCTATTTTTAAGGATATGAATATAAAAATTCCAATAAAAAGGTGAAGATTTAGTTCTATTTGATACAAATAAAAGAATGCATTTCTTAATATATTAATTTTTCTTGCCAGTACAGTCGGAGCCAACGAGGGAAGCTGCCACCTCACTTCTCCCTATTAAAATGAGGATTATCATCTTTAGTTGGGGCCAACAACAATACCTAATTGAAACCTTCATATTAATTAAGCTTTATTCAACTTATTTAGTGTCCTCATTTTGGTGCAATGTAATTAATATATAGAAGGTTGAGTCACCCCTTTTCAAGGGAGGAAGGTCATCCATTCACGAACAGTGCATCCATGCAAGAGTTGCTTCTTTAGATTCTTTACAAACTTGTTGACAAACAATAAAGAAAATAAACAAAATGGTAGTTCCTATCATGTTTCATCAACCTGCCTTTGAGATGGAGATGCCGTCACAAGTTCAACCTTAGTGCAAATCATCCAACCCTATATGTCTAGAACCTTCTAGAAATGTTGTTATCCTTCTCCATCCAAGTAAAATATGCCCTTTTACTAGACTCTCTTTTTTTTTTTGCAATTTCAAAGATTTCATTGGCAGCCATTCAAGATAGAAGGCATGTGGGTGTTAACCCAAGACCCTTGAATACTCTAGTTCAAATAGAATCGAGCCAGATTATGTGCAGGGTTAACAATTGATCTATGAATTTTAGATAAAAAAAAAAAAAAGGATTAGTACCAAGCATAGAAATACATTTTGAACCACATACCTAAGTCTCCAAGAAAGCTGTGAAAGGGTATTGACTTAGTTGATTTGATTAACTGTATTAGAGAGGATTGCAACATCCACCAACCTATGATGAATGATCATAAGCAGATCATTATGAATAACCCAAGTTTCCGCTGTTGCACTATAGTTGGTGAGCACCTTGCTGTTGAGCTGACACTCACCCTTTTACTAAACTTACTTGCAAGTTGATGTGCCTTTAATTTTCTAGTGGTAGAGTTGTAACTTGAGCTGTAGGTTAAGAAGAAGATCATTATTATCCTCGAATTATGTTGGCTGTGAATAGATTTTTTGGTGACTAACAATCTTATTTTTGGATCGTAGCAAAATTATTAGCTTTTTTTTAGTATCGTAGCTAAATTATTAACTTTATTTTAGTCTAGTCCACTTGAATTTTTTTAGTTAGTAAGCTAGACACGTGTCATCTTTTGAGGGCATTTCTAATTTCTAACTCCTATGACAAAGGAAATTAAGTAGAACGTGGTCAGCTGGAGAGGAAAAGGTGAGATAATTTAGATGGATGGTAGAAAGAGCCAAAATTGTGGAATGGGCAACGGAAATAGGTGTGAATGTAGTCTTTATTTGATGTATTTTTTTATGTAAAAAAGTACTAATATATGATGAGATTCATTACTATTGAATCAACCACAAACCCATTTTTCACAGATACAAATCACTAAAATCACCTTTAGAATTACTTTAAATCGATACAAAATCATTTTGTACCTGTGCAAACCACTAGATCACCTTTGAAATCACTTTTCATTGGTGTAAGATCACTTTGCATCTGTACAAAATACCAAATCACCTTCAAAATAATTTTACAACAATGTAAAATGAAATTGCATCGGTACAAAATTATCATAAAATAATTCATCACTGGTGCAAAATCAATTTGCACCAGTGCAAAATCACTCAGAACAATTTATCTCCGATGCAAAACGATTTATCACCTAGGTAAACATAATTTATCACCTATATATTTTAGTTCAAAGTGATGTAATTATTCTTTTCAATGTGATAGGACTCAAAACGTGACAAATCTCATATTCTTTTATTTATTTACATCAAATACAATTGTCAAATGTGGATCATGTTCATACCACCTTACGTCACATTTAAATCACTTTATACATTTTCCTATATTTTAGTTTAAAAAATAAGAATTGTAGAAAGAATAAGAAAAATATGAAACTAAAAAAAGGAATCAAACACTTTTCTATTTTGATGGAAAGAGGGAATAAAAAAAAAAGTTTCTGGATGGATGAGCATGTCTATGTCAAAATATTACAAGAAATAAAAATGAAAATTGAAGGAGGAATAAAATATTTCTGGAACTAATTGCTCTAAATAAGAAATTTGGAGTTTTATTTGTAACGACCTTGGCTTAAATTTAAGTTTAATTTTAAAAAATTATTCTTAATAACTTATTAAGTATCCACCTAAAATGCTAAAACTTAAGCTATTAAATAGTAATCCTCAATCATTTGCATCTCACTACCCATTTTCACAAGTTTCCTATGAAAAATTATGTTGGAAGATGTTACAACATCTCTCACTTGAAATCCCAACGCATTTGTCAGAGTATGATCAATCAATCAATATATTCCCATTAGAGGTGACAACTCCACCTCATGACATATTCTTTGGTTATCTTAAAAGTAATCATTTCCTCCTACTAGAAGGAGTTTAGTTGCGATACCATTTTTAATATTTCAGGCCTAGATCAGAATCTACTTGATAGAAATTATTAGTGACAACTTATTAGATATGAGCCTAGTAAACTCAAAGTAATCACCTAAAATGCTTAAATCTAAGTTGTCAAGTAATAATTCTCAATATTTAGATCGCACTACTCATTTGCATAAGTTTTTTTTATGTGAGATAATGTTTGAGGGCGTTTAAGGTTGAAATTGAAGGCTGCCAAATGCAAATTGTATGAGCAAGCCCACTAAACAAATGGAAACAATAAGCTAATCGATTAGAAAAGATCCCTAAGTTGCCTATACACGTGGGCATTTATGAGGATCCAATAAACCATTTAATCCTTGGTTTAAGATTCGTGAGTTCTACAAGGGACATGCAACATGTGGCCAACTCAAACCTTATCCCTTCTCTCTCTCTCTCTCTCTCTCTCTCTCTCGGCTTTCCCTTTTTCTATTCGATCTTGCCCTTGTCCTCGTCGTTCATTGTTGATTTGTTGGCACTCTCCCTCGTCGTGTCGTGTCAAGTGCTGCTCTAGGATGATTGCTTCAGGTGCATCTACAGCACAAAGGTGGGGCTCCCGTCGATGGGCAGCTGCTGCTCACCGTCATTTGCCGTCGTTGTTGCTCACTGTTGAGGTGCAGCAAGTGTGGTGCTCATCGGAGCTTCCCAATGAGTATGGCACTCGCCAAAGCTTCCCAACAGGTCGTGGTATTGCTGCGTTGTGATGCGAGGTAGGTTCTCGCCGTCCGGTGGTGCTAGTGTCATGATTGATGGAGGAGGGGTCAGCCCTCCTTTTTTGCCAAGTTGGGACACGCGTGACCCTGGACTTTATACGACCGAGATTTCCCGACCCTTGTCGGGTGCCGATGCATATCGATCTTCTTGCTAACCCGAATCATGTTGATCGCTAGGGTTACATCTCTGTGGCGCTGTTATTTCTACGAGCGTGTGGTCGTAGCTCCTTCTAGCCTTGGAGGAGATCGATTGGAACTCCACATTGGATGCCTTCTTTTTGTAATTGTATTTTCTGTTTCTCTCTGTTGTTTTGTATGCCACCATTTTGATGAAGTTCCCTCATTTCTACAAGGTGCAACCTCCCCCACTTCACGAGGGCGATCAGATTTCCTTTCTCTTTCCTTCCTTTGTTGAGGTGCATCCTTTTGTATCAGATATCTTCCCTATTTTAATGAAATGCTTTTCCTCTCTAAAAAAAAAAAACACTTTGGGAAATAACTTATCACAACCCAATCAAGTTCGAACCAACCTTGATCGAGTCTCAATAAATGGCGAGGCACTTATTGGACTCAATAACAAGCCTATAGTGACATCACAATTAATTGCCAAATAGGGTGAGACCTTACTTGGTGATTTAACCATCCAAAAGAGAGGTTAACTTCTGTTTACTCAATGAGTCAATCCATATGCTGAAAATCCAGGATAATAATCCTTAACATCAATTGTGCTAACGTCAATTCTCGTAGATGTTAACAAAATAGATGTTAGCTTTGTAATTCCCTTACACCCAAATCCTATTCCTAAGAAATTAATATTAATATCAATTCAAATAAATATCACAATGATTAATATCATAATTTAATATTAATTTAAATAAATATAAATTGATATTAACATCATTCTAAAATAAACAAAAATGTGGATTAACATAATTTTACTTTTTTTATTTAATTCTATTTTCCAAACCCCTCAGGTAAATAACCCTGAATGATGCCCACATGGTGAAGCAATTAGTTGTCTTCTGATGGGAAACATGCCCATATGATGGTGCAATTCTTCCGGAGGCTTGCGGTCAATGGATCTCTCTCTCTCTCTCTCTCGGTCCTCGTCGGTGGAATATATTTCTTTTATTACAAGAGAAGGACATGAGCTTGTAGTTTTTGGATTTAGGTCAAGATCGGCATTTATGTATGAAGATCCCAACTGTTCTCTATTAGTGGAAACACACCAATTCCGACAACATGGCACGTCTCCCATAGTGGCGACCCGAATCACACCCAACCAATTTAAGATATCAAATCCAAATTAAGCACCCCTCATGCTTAGGCCGATCAAGTCAAAAATTTCTCTAAAAGAACGTGAAGTTAAATGCAAATCCGCCGATATCCATGGTGTTTTTCACAAGTGTAAGATTAAGTGCTTAACGCATCTATATTCTCCAAATATTTATGCCATAATCTGAGTCTAATTAAACTAGTGTTTATTGGAAAAAATTAAAAAAAAAAACTTAAGTACAAGTGAGTCCAAGCCAAAGGAATCAACTCAAGTCATTTGCTCATCTTAGAGGGCTTAGTCTCTTACCTGGTATTAAAATCTATGTAGCCAATTAGATTTTCCTCATGTAAAGAGGATGACATCAAGCCCTTATTTCAGGAGATGGTATAAGTCTCCATGAGGACCCTTTCATTATCCATTAATAATTGACCATAAAAGAGGAGGATTGCCTTCTCTAGGGATCTACCCCTACATTGGAGAGGAGATATATATATCCTCAATTGTAAAATTGCTTCTTGGAGAATAAAGCTCCCTAACCACTTGGGGAGGAGATCTTATACCCTTCCCAAAGAATCACCATTATGTTACATTATAATCTATCGTCTCTATGACTCCATCATTGCAGTAAAGAGATAAATCCTAAATGCTTCCCAATATATGGAAAAAAAACTTCCAACCACAATGTAGTAATCATTTTTTTTATAAAGGAAGATTTGAATCATTGCCTTTTACATGGGAATTGTAACTCCCTAACCCTTTAATCATTACAATCGAGCATTGTTGAGGGTCAAGGCTATAGTCTAATTTGCATGCATTTAAATAGAAGGCTTAATTTGAAAAGCTAAGCACCTCATTCAACGTCCATCACATAGGATTACAACATAAATAATATATTGATTCAAATAAATGGCCACCAAGTTCCTAAGATATTCCTAATGTAAATAGAACAGATTGTGGGACTACAGCAACATACAAGAAAAGATGATTATATAATTCTATTAAGTTCTCATAAGTTTACAACATCTAAATCTTCATATAACTATAATCGAGTGCCCAATTCTTTTTATGCATGGTTGATTAGGCGAACATGAAACCTTCCCGACTATAATTCTCTTTAGGATGTCATCCTTTGCTCCGACTATATGTACCTATTAGGTGGGTTCTCAAGTATTATCCGTCTGAGGGGTATTTGTACCTTTTTCTGGTTGGACCTCTTTCGGCTCCTTTAGGCTTATTGTTAAGCTGAAAAAAGGCCTTTAGTAATTAGGCTTTATTAAGAAATTTTCCTTCACTCTTCAATAATACACATATTATTTGAATTCCAATCTCACAAATGTAGGAAGAGTAAAAGATGCAATACTTTATAATTAACCCTATTGCAAGATGAAGTTAGATTGTGAGGCATTAACAATCAAAATAATGAATCGAAGAACAATACCTCGCTACACATTAGTAAGTGTTGGTGCAAAAAAAATTCTAAAAACCATCTTTTGAAGATTAATCAATAACAAATGTAAAGAAGTATCTTCACTTTCCTGCAATCTCGTATAATTCTTTCTTAAATAACTAATTTAATTTAAGTTGATCTAGAATTTTGTAGAATCAATAAAATTTGAAAGCCACCCGGTTAAATTGTTTTTTTTTCTTGAATTAATTGGTTAACAAACTCTTTCTTATAAGAAAATCTTATGTCTACAAACCAATTAGTCAACCTGCTTCCAATGATAGCAAATATTTTCTTGTGAAAAGTGTAATACTCACTTCCAAATGGTCATCCAAATCTATTTCATGGTAAACTTTTCACTACAACAAAAATAATGCATCTTAACTTTTAAAGAAATATAAATCTCACCTAAACCCAGCCCAATGCCCTACCCTAATTCTATCTCAATGTTAATAACGTAATATCTAGATACAATTTGTTGATCTCAACAACAAGTCAGTAAACATCACTGTACCCTCTACTTTCTAAGCAGTTAGTTTCGAAGCTTTTCTTACACTTCATTAAGAAAATAAAGCATTTTTTTAATTGAATCATAATCTATGAGGCTTAGGTGTAAGATTTTAAGTTTCATTCATTGATATACTTAATTGAAGATTGTTAAAATTTAAATATTTTTGTATAATTATTTCAATTCTTTGATAACCATCATCCATCCCTTGTAATGCTCTTTACCTCTAAATTATTTCCTCTAACAATATTGCTTACATCATAGTTTGAGCTTAAACAACTATTTTTCATTTTAATTGTTCATAATGTTTTTAGCTTTCCTAAGCATGGGCTCAACATGATTATCGTTGATAATACCCAATGGTAAAGTTTAATACTCTAAGTCAAGAGAATAAGAGGTTCGATTACACCAATTAGAACCACCGGTAATGGTGTGAAGTTTAATGTTTTAAGTTAGAAGAACAAGAGGTTTTCTTGTAAGTCCATTGGATCATACCAATTGGAACTACAAGTTGTTTCATGAGTCCATTTTTTTTGTATTATTCAATTGAGATTGTTGTTTTAATAGATGGTCTTTCTCAATCACTTTTCATTCTTTCCATCTAGAGAGGTGTTGTTATAAACTAAGACCAATGAGAACTCTCAAATACATCTAAACTAGATAATGTTAAGGGTTACAGTAATTTCTTTTATTAGGAAAAGAAATTGCAATTTTTAGTCAAAAGAGTATCAAAACAACTCAACATATATATCAATAAGATTATTATCACTTGCCAACCTTCACTTTTCTAATAACCTAAAAGCTTTGAACCTTAGGCCTATTTAAGCCAATATCATATTGGAAAATGCAAGGTAATTTTAAGTTTTCCCAAGTAATAAGTCTCTTCTTTTTCCTTCCTAGTGATATACGGCAAGTTTCAAGGCAATTGAGTCATTTTTCGAAGAGTGAATGTAGTTAATAATTCATAATTTGGTAAATGATCGGTTGATAATATATGTGTAGTTAAATATTTTTTGGAAAGTTTCTTTTCCTATAAGGTTATGTTTGATTAAGGAATAACTCTTATCCCAACATAAGTTTTGGTTAGATAAGTTAGGAAAAGTATTTAGTTGGAGGAATGAGATAAGTAATGGAATAGAAATGTTTGGTATATGGATGTGATGTTAGTGTGCAACATTTTAACATAATGATATGAGAACGAGATAAGTTAATGTGATGTAATGATTATATATGAATGACTTTTATGTTAGAGTAGGTATGTTTTAATGTCTATTGGTGTTAATATGATGCAATAAAATAGGTTAAGAGTGAGTATATTTTGATAGATGTTAAATATTAATGTGATAGAATGGAATAAGTGTCATTCCACGTATTGAAATGGTTACTTCATGAAATATTTCGATCAAAGAGATATCACATCGAGTTATCCCTCAAGCAAATAAGGCCTGAGGAAAGATATCCAGGTTACTGCAAAGCAAGAGGAAAACAAACAATAAGAATATGTAAGTAAATATTATCGCATTTATTGTGTTTGCAATCTTTATTTTGTTTCCTACTAAAATTAATGATCCTGTATGAATCCACACCAACATTTGATATGAACCTATAACATCAATTTGGTTAATGAATTGGGTGGGGCCTCCAGGTGTAATTAATATGCAATTAATAATATTATTTAGTATTAGTATAGTAATACTACAATAATGTGGAGGAGACCTTAAGAGGGAATGATCGATGACAATCCAAGTTGCATAAAAATGTGAGTTTAATCATGTTGTTATTATAGTATAGTTGTAATGCAAACAGATGACATGTCATTTAACTTATTTACATAATTTTTACTGATTTATTTCAGGTCATTCACTAGGAGTCAGTTATTAATATATATCACTCTCTATATTTCAAAAATACTCTTTTATTCTAAAAATGTCAATTATATTTACAAATGAATCAATGAATGAAAGAATAAATGAATGAGTTAATTATGTACAAAAGAATCAATTAATACAAATTACAATGCCTCAAACATATTTACAACTTAACAGGCATGAAATACTACTTAAAACTACTCTATGTTAGTTATATACAACTATCCCAAATAATACCTAAGTATAGGTACAAAAATAACTATTAATATGTACTATACTAAATATACAAACATATACTAATAACTTTAGTAACATATAATGTATGTACAGTGATATATATAAGTGTCGCTATAACCTTAGTAAAAGTATGTACAAACTATAAAGCAAAGAGGATTATATTTACTGACATATATATATATCTACAATGACGGATAAAAGTGTCACTAAAACCTTAGAAAACTTATATATACACTTAAGGCTTATACGTATACTACTCTATTTTCGATACTAATTATATATACACATATACATATACTACATTACTTACATACCATACATATGTATACCATATACATATTATACATATACTTATATACTATACAAGTACACATATACATATTCACACACACTAACACTCACGCACACTTTACACTTAGGAAAATTTAAGCTCAAACCCTCACTCACAGCTCTCCAACACTTAGCCAAATTTCTATTTTCTTCTTAACACAGTCTAAGTTCTCACTTATAAAAATTTTAATTTTTTATAAGCAATCCGAATTTTTCATGGGATACATAGCACTCTCTCGAGTGGGACTAGACCACTATTAAATCCAGTTCTAGGTCTCTTTAAGTGTATTTTTGTGCATGGTTTCAACCTAGGTCCGACTCAACTGAACTGGACCCAGATCAGACCCAGCTCCCAACCCACCACAAATCAATGCTCAATCAATATGCTCATATATGCTCAGAAGAATGGTATAAAGGGGTATTTGAGCGCCCAGCGCTAACAACTAAGCAGCTGATAGATGCAATTCGTTATATACGGGTGCGGTTGTTCTTCAGCACCCAATATGGCACTAATGAAAGGGTGGGTTGAATGTTGTGCGTGCGTTCACTGGAGCTAACATTTGGCCTCAAATTGAGAGCCCAAATTGAATCCATTTTTCAATTAGAATACATGTTTGGAAAACCCTTATATAGGGCTACGCAAATGTATAATAATTTATAAAAATAAGTTATTAATTATATATGTATATATATATATATATTAGTTACAGTTGGTGATTTATATACATTAATTTACAACTTGAATTCTTAACTAATGTAAAAATTAATAACTTAATAAGTCAATTGACCTTATAATTAGTTAGTTAACATAATAAGGTATTTATTATGTATTTTTAATTTATTTTAGAACATTTATTTTAATTTATGTACATTTATATACATGTTTTTATTAGATATATACATATTTAAGGTATAAATACTATAATACAGAACAAATATATTACAAATAGGTTAAAAATAATTAAAATAATAGTATACAAGTCTAAAATATAAATTACCTCAGCAATAACTTAATTTACTAATTTATTTTATTTTAACTTAATATTTATCTAATTAACTTAATAACTTAATTACCCACAATAAATACATAAATAAATCAATGTACACATATAATACAGTACATAATAAATACTTAAATATGTATATACAATTTTAGATACTATTATACAAGTTTACATATTTATTTATAATTATCTTAGTTTAAATACATATAATTTGCTATAAGTTAACATATAATTATATAATAAAGTTATATATACAATAACTCATCCTAGATACTTGTTTACATATATATAATACAATTATAAGTTATTTATGTAAATTATTTACATATATTACAATATTTACATTTAACTTAGTGTCAAGTTATATTTACAGGTATAAATACTATATACATGACATTTTTAGGAATTTTTGAACTTTTTTAGATTTTTATGATATTTTTGTGTTTAATATGGATAGGAGAAGAGAGAGAAGAGGTGAGATGATAGAAGAGGAATTCTTTTTGTGTTTTTTAGTTTAAGTTCTTTTATTGAGTTTCAAATTAGACCGAACCGTCGGCTAGTATGTTCTACTAACCTGAGGGTTCGGAATACTTTGAAACTTCACAAACATCTAAACAAATACCTAATTTTACTTAAGATTGGTTTATTTTATTTTTTTATAATTTTTTATTTATTTCGAATCTCACGCAAAAGAAGCCTAAATGAACATGAAATAAAAGAAGCTAAGGCTTTGAAATGAGCTCTAAGGGCTGAAAAAGTGGTTTAAACCCTTCAATACATCTCATACAATATATTTGAACTAGAAAACATGGTTTTCACATTACATTCTTCAATTTCTCAATTTGTACAAATAAACCTATTACAAGTGGCTAACAAAGAAGATTAAAAATCATTACAAGCCATTCATAATCAAATTTTTAACTTAAACAATATAGGAATGCTTGTTACATGAGATTCAAACAGTGCATAACATGTTAGCTTCTTTATAAACCCCAAATTAACCTAAAATCCACTTTGAATTATCTCTTCCAGACTTGCTATTGTTAAGTTACAGCAGCACTGCTGCTCATGAAAATTAACAGCTATTGCTGTTGATGTTACTGTCTAATTAAGCAGCTGATTGCTACTTCTTTTCTGCTATCAACTTATAGCAGCAACTGCTGACCCTGACAATCAACAACTACTGCTGCTACTTTCGAATTCTCAGCAGCCAATTACTACTACAGCAATAATTTTAAACCTAATAGGTCAGATTCAAACCTTCTAAAATGTCTGGAAGTATTTCTAGATAAACATCAATCCAATTTTTCTTACTGACTCTGATTGATTGCTTCCTTCCACTATAGACAGTGGAGAAAACAACCTTAAACAAACAAAACTATATTTTTCTTATTAACTCTTCTGAAGACCTGAAATTCATCAAAGTCGATTCACGAGTTCACAAAACTTTAAAAACCCTAGTTTAGATCCTTCTCTTTGTCATAGAAAATAGAAGAGAATGGATCAAACTAGACATTTAACTCATTTGCAACTCAACCCAAAACCTTCATTTTGGTCTATAGAAACTCATTCAATCTTCAATCCTCTCATTGAAAACATTGTGTCAGACATCAATGTCGCCCAAATTGGGTTTTCACTTTGGGTTTGTCCAGATGAAATAATCACCGAGAGCTCCTAAACACTATCAATTAGTGTATAGGACCTCAAGCGACCTTAGAAAAACCAGATGAGTCATTTTTTTGGCCTCGAATCAGTGCATCTGGTTCTCCTTGGCCAAAACTACCTTAACAATAGAACCAACTCTGAAAATTGGGTATAAGCTTAATGCATACTGAAAATCAAAGCACTGAAGCTCAAATCCATTGCAATCAATCCAATTACTCAAAAATAAACTCAATTCACTTGATTAAAAGTCATTAAAACCAAATTTAATCTTAATCTTACGATCAAGCGTGAGAAACAAATCCACATGAATCAAGTGAATCAATTGCAATTAAATCCACAGTGAGAGCATTATGGTCATATGAGATGAATGAAATGCCCTCAAGTTGATTTTGAGCACTTTAAAAGATCTAAAAACTAATGAGCTTCATATTTGCTGAATGCTCGGGTGAACGGGTGATTGGCGACAACATTGTGCAACAAGTGAGTGAACGTGAATCATGAGGTGAAGAGTGAGATTAGTGAATCAAAACAAAGGTGGAAAATACCTCTTTGATCTGAATTGATCAGAGAGGGCAAGATCAATCTAAGCAACTCCACTCCTAACTAAGCTAAACAAAGAGTGAATTGACTAACTAATTCTACCCCTAACTAATCTAGAAAGTGGGAAATCTACCTACAAAGCAGTAAAACCTAATCTAACAGGAAGAACGGGACCTGTGGGTCAACAGCCGACGACTAAAGAGAAACAACGGAGGGAGGATCTCCAGCGAGTGAAGAGCCTGCTAGTGAAGCTCCTGGGACATCCTCAAGCTTACGTCATCCCTAGTGATGTGGATGATCAAGAGGGAAGAAGCTCCACTATTGTCACCAGTGAAATCGAGTGAAGAAGAAAAGAGGAGCTAAAGAGGAAGAATGGAGAGCCTAAGGAAGTAAGAGGGGGGGCTGGTCCGCGACACACGAGCACTAAGGGGATGCTTAAGTAGGTCAAGGAAGTGAATCAAATCACCGTAATAATGCACTTAGGCGTTTAAGGCTGAACGGTGGATGAGAGAGTGAAGCGCGCGTAGGAAGATTTAAACCAAACATGCTTCGTTGGATTAGATCTAGGGCGAAGGGCGATGCTATGCATGGGAGCGCACGAAGTTTGGATCAAGATCCACCATAGGATCAAGGGTCTATGAAATCAAAGGCAGCTGGAGCTCCTGTTCTTTGCAGAGGAATAGTACCAGCGAGTGAAGAGAGATATGCAGGTGTATTGGAATTTTCATGATAGCTTAACTGAACATATTAGAAGTTAATTTCACCCTTAATTTTTACTTTTGAACTCAAACATGTGTTCAATTAGCAATTAAATCATCAATTTATATTAATGAATAAAATATCTCGATTATTGACCTAATTATGCATTTTTTACATCAATTTACTATTTTAGGTCATTTCTGTTAATTCTCACACTTAACCTATTTATTTTGTTAATTAGATAGTGTTTAACCTAGTTTCTAATTTAACTTGTGCATTTTAGCTATGATGAGCCACACCTCATCAAGGAAGCCATACACCACTAACCTTTTCTCTAAGGAGGCTTCTGTGACCCCTCTTGAAGGCCTTTCCTTCCCCTTTCCTAATGAGATTTCCATTCAAGATAACATCTCTCCGACTATCCCTCCTACTGGGGAAGAGATTGTGGATGCACTGTGGGACATTAAAGTAGATAAAGCTGACGTAAACATGTTTATATCACATAAACTGTCTATTTATGCATGTTCTTAAGCATAAAATTGCATCATATACTAGAAATATTGCAAAACATGCATCAAATTGCATTTAGGTTAGTCTGAATAAAATGTAGGTTAATTATCTCCTTTTATTGCCAGGGACAAGGCAACTTGCTAATCGGGGCCTTAGATCGAAGATCCAACCGTACAGATCTGATCAGGGCAACGATTGGAGTTCAATGACTCCAAGATTGCCCTGATCGGACAACCTAACACCAGATAGAGATCGAGGAATCCTAAAGATCAAGGGCCAAGATGGTGTTAATCTACACCTCAGATGACAAATCTGACCGCACAGATGGGTTCATATTGACGATCGCAGCATAACGACGCAAAAATCGATCCAATCCGACACCCGTGGAACCGTCTACAACATTCAGAAGATGGACGGCCAAGATGGCACCACGTGGCACCATCCCAACCGCCCAACTGGCCCT
This sequence comes from Thalassia testudinum, assembly GCA_037157565.1. Taxonomy (NCBI): domain Eukaryota; kingdom Viridiplantae; phylum Streptophyta; class Magnoliopsida; order Alismatales; family Hydrocharitaceae; genus Thalassia; species Thalassia testudinum. The sequence continues at coordinate 46,933,274 of JAZHRO010000030.1, forward strand.
CAAGACCACCACTGCCTCTCCAAAGAGTTTCCAATGTGCAATCTGGGCCGTTGGATCTTGATCCAACGGCCACAAGCACGCGCGCACAAATTCATCCACGCGACACAAGCGAACACTTAGCGCAGCGGTCGAGCACGTTGCGCGAGCGCACAACGCACGTTCGATTCCGCATCTACAGCGCGTAGGCAAATTATCACAGCCGTGCGATTGACAGCGAGCGGCGCAGATCAACCAATAGCACCTACGCGTGATCAGACGCATAGCGCGCACTCCCGATCGCACGCAGGCGCGCAGTGAAGGCGCGGGCACGCGATGCTGGCAAGGAGCGTTTTAAGCCGTCTGATCTTGAGATCGGACGACTAAGCGTGCACAATCATGCGCAAGCGTTGAGGCAACGAAGGCGAGGAGGCGCGCTCGGCACGCACATGTCAGCCACGTTCAGGCCTTTAGTGACGAATAAATCCGTCACTAAAGGTCCTAAATTAATGTTTTTAATGTTGTAATGACCAAAATGCCCCCACTCCTTGCAACTATAAAAGGAGACCCCTACCCTACGAATTTCTCATCCCTTCCTTCTCTCCCTCTCCAAAGCTTAAGAGAAGCTTGTCCCACACCGTGATGCTCCTCAAGAGCTGAAACCAAGTTTTTACCCCCATTCCGGAAGCGAATCTCACGACGATGACGATGTGCTACTTCATTTTCGTTCCTCCTACCTCATCCTCCTTCTTCCCGCTCTGTTCCATGTCTTCCAAGCATTGTCTCGTCCAGCTCGTCCTCCAAGCGATCGTTGAGAAAGATAACTTCTCTCTCCCTTCTTTTTCCGCTTTCTAGAGTAGAATTTTCTGCTTTCTAGTTGTAACAATTTCCCGCTTTCTAGTGTAATCATTTCTCACTTTCTTAGCTGTAAAAACATTATTCAATATCAAGTGATTGTTCTTTCTCTCTCTCTCCCTCTCTCTCTTATTGTTTATATTGCTTCCATTGTGATTATTTCTCCCTTTAAACAAAAATACAAAAAAATATAACTGCGGATTTTGAGATCAACGTAGCCTCCCTGTGTTCGACTCGGAACTTCTTTACAGATTTTTCAGTATAAATTTTATTTGTTGAACGGATTTCTTCGCAACTCGAACTACAACGACGGGTTTTCAAATCCAATTGCGAACGCGTAGTTTTCTGCATCAACATTTTGGTATCGTTGCAGGAGAAGCGAAGCTCTTTGATTCTTCACGTTTTTCGACTTACGAATTGTTTACCTCACTTCTCTCTTTTCTTATTGTGATTGCAGGTAATCTTTTGAGACAAGAAAAAGCAGTAGATTTGAGCAAAGTGCTGTTGAAAGTTCTGTAAGTTTACCCCCACTTCCCACCATTAGTCTTCATTCCACCACATAATAACACAAACATAAATCAGCCTAGGTGCTCTTATAAACCCCAAGGTTAGTTTTAATTGTTTGTTTGACACCAACACCCGCCTTACCCTCCGCATTTGAAAAGAAAAATATAAAAAATCTCACAGAGGTACACAACCTCATCTGATTTTCAAACTCAACCGGTAAATCGATCTTTGGAACCGGTACACACACCCAAACACATAATCAAGTAGAAATCAGATTAGGTAATCACTTGTGTGCCTAATTAAGTGGTGCAACAGACCTAATCAACTCATTAAGCAGCTGCCACATAGGTTCAACTCTTAGGGATTTACCAGGCACTCCACATTCTTTTAAGCTTCAAAGGAAAACACCTTCACCTGTGCTTTCAAAGCCTAGTGTGTCAACAAAACTTGTTTGAAAATACCTAAAGTTGAATCCTAAAAGCTACTAAGCAAGATTTGACCCTAAAATTCACCGCATCAAAAAAAATAATAATCTTGCTTGAAAACCACTGGTTGTGCACGCACGCACACATCAATCAATCATTAAGGGCACAACCCAGATAAAGGGCCCATCACATTCCAAAGCACATTCAAACCTAACCCTAATTAAAATAGAGTAGATGTTGACCTTAAGGATTTGACTCGCTCTTCGGAGCCCAAAACGAGATTATTTTCAATTAGCCTGTTTCTGCTATTTAATCTGATGTCTAGCTAGGGGAGCAGAATCAAACGATCGTGGTTGGGGGGTACACTAGGAACCGGAGGCGCAAGACGAAGGAAGAACCTTCTCCCCATTCCCTCCCTCTAACTGGTTGGATTGAACGGATAGAAGTAGATCAAATCGTTTCTTTATCTCAAGACGAGTTCTGGGAGTCTGTAGGTTTTTAGGCTAGCCCACTTAAGGATAAGTTTGATTATTTGTATTGCAGGGCGCCTTTCTTCTTCCCGTCTATCATGAATCCTTCCACATTTCATATGCATTCCCACTCTTTCCCTCCTGTTATGACTATCCTCAACATGAAAATTATTCCAACTCGTACTGTAATCAACCATCTGTTAGTTGGGATAACTCAAATTGGGGATGCAATTCCGAACCTTCGTGTTCGGGGTCAAACCTTGAACACCATAATTGTGATTTCTATCCTTCTTCAAGCCACATCAATTATAGATCGCCACCCTTTCAAGAACAACCTAATACGATCTACAATCAAGAAGGATACACTGGTCCTTACCCATCCTCTGAATACACTGCCTTTAGGTCATCGCCACCTTTTGAACAATCCAAAATAACCTATTATTAAGAAGGGTATCATGAATCTCAATTCGTTAACTCCTCTACACTGATCCCAAACCCGCCTAACCCTGAACCAAGTCATTTGGTTCAGGTTAACCAGATTGAAGATAAGGTTTTGGCTAACTTGAGGAATACTATACAATCTTTAGAAGTTCAGCCCATACCTTGTACTGAAGAATTGGAGCCCTTGATTCAAATGATTGATTGATGATCTGAACAAGTATTTGTTAGATTGGCTCCAGGATGTTAAGGATAAGAACCCGGGTGAGTTTCTACTTGGGAAGTTATCGAAACTGAGAATGAGATTTGTGGTTGCTTTAGTTCAATCTTGGGATGATTCCCAAGATGAACCCCCTTCAGGAGAGCCAATGTCAGAACCCGCTCAAGGACCTGTTGGGGGGACACGTGTTACGAGGCTAACCAGATTGATTTAGAGCAACTAATTAGGGATGATCTGATTTCTTCACCTGAGATCCCTGAGCCGGAGTACGAAGAAACGTATGTCTCCATGGACTAGAAAGTGATGGATGATTTTGGGACGTACATTAATACGGATTTAGATTTCTTTAAGTCTAAGGGTAAAGAATCAATTTGCGAAGTCTCACGTGAGTTTACAAAAAATGATTTCTATGAGACAACTGGACCTGAGGAATCCGATAGATCATATGATGGCCCAATAACTAAGGAAACCGATCTTATTGGGGCTCACATGACGGATTCAAAATCTCATTTTCTGAAGGATTCAATTCAATGCCCCGATTGTCAGTTACACCCCATTGAGCTTACTGACGATTCTGTTTTTGAGATAACTAGACCTAAGTCAATTCTGATTCGGTCACATCTTTTAGACGTGGAAATTTCAGACGAGGTGATTAATATGCAAGAGGTCCCGGAATTTGACATTCTGAATGAGGAGGATAGAAGCTGGAAAATTTTGATTTGGGAAGCAAACTCCGGAGGAAGTAGAAGACCGAGTCTAAGGGTTCCAATTAAGCTGAAACCATCAAACCAGAACCCTTACGACATTTGTTCTGAGGGTGACCAACCTAAGCACACATTCATTGATTATCCTTTTGAGCTTGATTTATCAATAACCCGACTTTTTGGTCTTGGGTTGCATCCTCATAAATCGCAGGCCCGACCTCGCTTACATACTAATTTTAGGTTTTGGGTAATTTTTATCCAAAACCATAGATATTCTTGACCATGGGGTATGGGTCTGCATCACAATCTGGTCCACATCTGTGGACATCTGCTGGTAGGTCATAGGTTGCATCCTTTTATTCTGATTCTGACCTACACCCGTGAATTCTTTATTTCTCTTCTTTATATAGTGTGTCTAGCTGAAGGCACTAAATTTAGCACGTATACAGTTTCTGTTTATCTCGGAGCAGACCTATTATTCACGCAATTCAGGTGCTTTCTACTCTACTCCACTATGTTTCATGTCTTTTCAATACAATGAGGACATTGCATTAGTAGGCAAGGAGGGTGGATATTCATCTCTGAATTACTTCGTTAGCTCCGTAGATTCATTTTGTTTTCTTTTTATTATATAAAAAAAAATTAAGGAATTAGGAAAGAGAACTTGGGCTTTAGAAAATTTTCAATCTTAGGAAATAAAACTGTATGATTTGAACACGAAGACCCTTCAGGTCTTTGAACTTAATCAGCCTGAGTATCCACTAAAATATGAATTTGTTTATCGAGTCATCGCCATCCTAAATTTGCTTTCAATTTGATTAAAAAATTTGAGGTGATAAGTACACGACTTATCAACCCACCCTCTAATTTGAGGGAACTTTAAGTCTAAGCATCTACATACTATTCGTCACTGACTCGTTGTTCGGCGGTCTTAACGGAAATTGGATAGCTAATGAACCTTCTAGGGTGATATGGCTGGCAAGTTATCGTGGGTAACAGCCTATAAGTAGGTTATCCAGAGCCCAGTCATTGGACCACTCTCTTCTTACTGCCTTTAGATAAATCTTAGACCAGGGAAGACACCTACTTAAAAAGAGAAAAAAGAAAGTTCAAAAAGAAAAGAAAAGGAAAAAGAAAAGGAGAAAAGAAAGAAACAAAAAAAGAAATAAGGCACACTTCACCACACGAGCATGGCTGGTAAGTTGTCTATGGTAACAGCTCATCGACCGGTTGTCTAGAACCCAGCTCAAGAAATTCACTAAAAATTTCAAAAACTCTTAGGAAGAAGCGGAGAAGTAGAATAAGCCGGAGAGATATACACTGGATTCACCCTTGTGTTGACCCCATAAAATAAAGTAGGGAGAAAGCTACCGATCGTCTAGATACACCTTCAGTCAGATTTCTTTCTAAGGTCACCTAGGGGCGTAGAAACCCGAAGTCTGTTTTGATTGCCGATCAACGAGTTTATCACTTTCACAAAACGATGCTTAGAACTTAGGGTTCTCATCAAGTCTTGGGCGGGTTGAGTGGCCATAAAAAGCCGCTCTGTAACCCTGAACTCAAAAATCCAAAAAAATTAGAAAAGAAGAAAAAGAGAAAAGATATCCCCCTTTGAATAAAGGCGAGAACTTGAGGTCGTCTACATTTTGGCAGATACCCGGGTGCTGTTGTGTCTCTACAGTTCAAGTCCTAGTTGAAATCCCTAAGTGTTGAAAATAACTATTGCCCAAGAAATCTGACTTAATTCTCTTATAAATAGCATATAGTTTTGCTAGGGACTAGCAAAAGATAGGCATGGGGGTGTGATGTAAACATGTTTATATCACATAAATTGTCTATTTATGCATGTTCTTAAGCATAGAATTGCATCACATTCTATAAATATTGCATAAAATGCATCATCTTACATTTAGGCTAGTCTGAATAAAATATAGGTTAATTGTCTCCTTTTATGGCCAGGGACAGGGCAACTTGTTAATCGGGGCCTCTGATCGAAGATCCAACCGTACGGATCTGATCAAGGCGACGATTGGAGTTCAACAACTCTAAGACTGCCCTGATCAGACAACCGTAGCACCAGATACAGATAGTGGAACCATAAAGATCAAGGACCAAGGTGGAGTTAATCTGCACCTCAGACAACAAATCCGACCACACGGATTGGTTCGAATCGACGATTGCAGCATAATGACGCAAAAATCGGTCCAATCTGACACCCGTGGCATCGTCTATAACATTCAGAAGATGGACGGCCAAGATAGTGCCATGTGGTGCCATCCCAGCCACCCAATCGGCCCTCAAGACCATCGCTGCCTCTCCAAAGAGTTTCCAATGCGCGATCTGGGCCGTTGGATCTTGATCCAACGGCCGCAAGCATGCGCGCACAAATTCATCCGCGCGAAACAAGCGAACGCTCAGCGCAGCGGTCGAGCGTGTTGCGCGAGCGCGCGACACTCGTTCGATTCCCCATCTGCAGCATGTGGGCGAATTATCGCAGCCGTGCGATTGGCAATGAGCGGCGTAGATCAACTAATAGCACCCACGCACGATTATATGCATAGTGCGCACGCCCGATCGCACGCGGGTGCGCTGCGCTGGCAAGGACTGTTTTAAGCCATCCGATCTTGAGATCGGACGGCTGAGCATGCGCGATCATGCGCAGGCATTTAGGTAGCGAAGGCGAGGAGGCATGAGCGGCACGCACTCGTCGGCCACGTTCAGGCCTTTAGTGACAGATAAATCCATCACTAAAGGTCCTAAATTAATGTTTTTAATGTTGTAATGACCAAAATACCCCCACTCCTTGCAAGTATAAAAGAAGACCACTACCCTACGAATTTCTCATCCCTTCCTTCTCCTCTCTCCCTCTCCAAAGCTTAAGAGAAGCTTGTCCCACACACGAGATGCTCCTCAAGAGCTGAAACCAAGTTTTCGCCCCCGTTCCGAAAGTGGTTCCCACGACGACGACGATGTGATACTTCATTCCCATTCCTCCTGCCTCGTCCTCCTTCTTCCCGCTCCGTTCCCCGTCTTTCAGGCGTTGTCTCGTCTAGCTCGTCCTCCAGGCAATCGTCGAGGAGGATAACTTCTCTCTCCCTTCTTTTCCCTCTTTCTAGAGTAGAATTTCTTACTTTCTAGTTGTAACAATTTCCTACTTTCTAGTGTAATCATTTCTCGCTCTCTTAGTTGTAAAAACATTATTCAATATCAAGTGATTGCTCTTTCTCTCTCTCTTATTGTTTATATTGCTTCCATTGTGATTATTTCGCCCTTTAAACAAAAATGCAATTAAATATAACTACGGATTTTAAGATCGACGTAGCCTCCCTGTGTTCAACCTAGAACTTCTTTACAGATTTTGCAGTATAAATTTTATTTGTTGAAAGGATTTCTTCGCGACTCGAACTACAATGACGGGTTTTTGAATCCAATTGCGAACGCGTAGTTTTCTGCATCAACAAAAGCCTCGAGGCCGAATGGCTTTAATGCTTATTTCTTCAAAACTTCTTAGGATATTATTGGAAAAGGAACTATTGAGGGGATCAAATTTTCTTCTCTGATGAGGGTCGACTCATGAAAGAGATGAATCGCACCTTTCTCACGCTTATTCCCAAAGGCCACAATACCTCCTCCTTAAAGGATTATAGACCCATCGCTTGTTGCAACACTCTTTACAAGGTGATTACCAAAATTCTTGCAAGGTAGCTCCAGCCTATTCTCCTATGGACTATCAAAAACTCTCAAGACACCTTTATAAGTGGGAGAAGCATCTCATGTTTCCCTCTACTGGCACAAGAATTCCTCATGGGATTTAATTAATGTGGCAGGAACTAAGCCAAGGATGTGTATCAAAATTGATTTCTCCGAAGCCTTTGATTTTGTGAGGAGGACTTTGTCCTATGGGTCCTTCGCTCCATGGGACTCTGTGAAAAATGGATTGGATGGATTAAAGATTACATTTGGGAGCCCACTTGCTCCCTACTCATCAACAAGGCACCCGCTAGCTTCAAACACACCTTGAGGGGTCTACGCAAAGGGGACCTGATGGTAATACCATCATTGGTATTAATTAGCCTAATTTATCCTAATTACAGTAATAAATGCTTCTCGATATTCATCAGAAGATCTTAATTCTATTCTGAATTGGGTTTAAGAAGAGAAGAAAATGAGTTAATTATGTTATTTTAACACCTAATTATAATTGTAAATTAACTAAGGGGTTAATCAGGACTTAATCTAAGGTTAAATGAGCTTAATATCCCAAGAAGTGGGCTAAGCTAACTAAATCAGGGTTCTCTAAGTTTTAAGGATTAATTTTATTAATAAAAATCCTAATTACAGCCTCACTTAAATTGAACGAGTTTTGGTAGAAATAAATGTCATTTAAACCTCCTAAAAATTATTGAGAAATATTCTATGAGGTTTGGAACCTTCACATCGACTAAAGGAACCCTTTTTGACCAAAAATAGAGACTTAGGCGGGAATTTACTCTATTCTAGGATTTTGCGTAAATTTTCCAATCAAACTTATTCAAAACTCAAATATAAGGTCACCATTAGTTTACTTGGGTCCAAATTAGATTAACTCCAAAATTTGGGCCCAACTAGAGTTTATCTTTACCAAGTTTGCATTTTAGTCCTTAAATCTCTATTTATTACACATGACCCACTACCTTCTGTGTATTCCTTACAATTAGGTCCCCATCTTTTTGATATTATTGCAAAAAGCCCCTACCGCCTTCTCCTTCTTCGTCATGTGAAAGAGCAGTAAAAAGGGAACCCACGGCTGCCGACTCTTGATTGAAGATTTAATCCCTCAAATCTTAATCAAATCCCACCAAATTTGGTGGGATTGATCACAAGATCATGCCCAATTCGTCAAGGTACATCACGAGCTCCAATTTGGAGCAATCCATCTCTGAGGAGTTGAAATTATCAAGCTCAAAAATTGACCAAAATCGCAAGCAAGACCTGTGATTCTTGGCTCATTCGGTGTGTCAATCCCCTCTATTTAAGGGCTTGGACATTCACAAGCATTTTTTCATGCTCGATTTGATTGGCTTCCCCTTCTTCCTCCTCTCCCGCCACACTCCGACGCACCACCAGAGCACCTTTGCCACGCCTTGTGTCCTGTTCGTAACGCTTTGTCGTGTTTTAAATTAACCTCATTGTAGTATAGTCGAAAAAGCGTATGAACAAATAACAATTTTATTTACTCGAAAGTCAAAATTTCCGAGGTCGAACTCAGAAAGCAAATTGGTATTTTAGAAGCAGAAATCTCAATCTCAAATTTTACTCGAAAGATGATGTTCAATAATAATGCAATGTATATGAAATGCTAGAGGGGAAAATGTAAAAAGAAATAGATTGTCTCTTTTTCTCTTTTCTTCCTTCTTCTCTCTCTGTGACTTCTTCTTTCTTTCTTTTCCTTTTTCTTTCTTCTGCTTGGTGGCACCTTCTCTTCCTTTCTTTCTCTGATTTTCCTCTTCTTAGACGTCTGATTCACAGTGCTACAATGCTCACTTGGCTTTCTTCTTAAGCAGCACAGAGAGCTCACTTCTCTTCTATCTTCTTCTTCTTCTTTTCTTCTTCACTTGGATTTCCTCCTTCCTGTCTTCTTCCTCTGTCTTCAGCTGCTCCTCTGCCGCTCCTCTACCTTGAGTTCTTCCTTCTTCTGCCTTTGCCTTCAACCACACCTTCTCCTTCTTTCTTCGGCCTCTGCCTCTGCGGCTTGCCTTCTTCCTTAGCTTGGCTTCTGCCTTCAAGCTTCTGCCTCTACCTTAGCTTCTTTCGCAGCTTCTTCTTCTGAGCCTTCACAAGTCTTTCTTCAGCAGCTGCCTCTTCCTTCTCCTTCTTTCCCTACATAGCACAGAGAGCAAAACCTATCCCCCACCCTCCCCCGCATCTCTCTCTCTCTATTTCGCTCTTAGGAATGCTCTCTTAGAGCTGGGTAATCGGGTTGGGTCAAGCGCACCCGGGTCCAGGCCCACCGACGTGTGTGGTGGGCGAGGAGTGCGTGGGATTGGTAATTGGGTTGGGTGCCAGATCTGCGAGGGCAAGTCACGGACGAGGCGTGAGTGAGTGAGGGCGAGGGACCTCACCCCTGTGTTCTGAGGCAAACTAAAGAAAACGCAAAAACAATTTAAAGTCCTCAACCTGCCCTAAGCTTTCCAAGGTGGGACTAAAAGTCCCACCTGCTTCACTCGCACTCGTAGGAGATGCTCTACCTAATTGCTGCAGCTGGGGTCCTCGCTCGAGGTCGCGCTCTTGCTGGATGTGTGCGTGCACTCCTTGCATGTCACCTGAACCTAGAAGCCTGGAGCATTGCGTCCTGGAACAAGCTCGCGAGCTCCTTGTTGGTGCTCCAATAGCAGAAAGGGGGCCGAACCTGAAATCACTCAATACAGCCTTGTGGCCTCATTAGACCACATAGGTAGCTTCGCCATGTTACGGCGAAGGTGAAGCGGTGGGTGGCTGGTTGCGGGGCGACCTAGGCGTGCGTGCCTAGGTCACTCTGTGGCCGTGGTGATGGGTGTGGTCGGTGGAGGTGTGGAGCGTGTGTGGCGAGTAGTGAGTGGGCGGAAAGTGGACAGTGGACGGAGGCGGAGCTTGTGAGGTGGTTAGCGAGGCGTGTGGTCGCGTGGAGCGACGGGAGCGCCTTCTCTGGTGGTCAACCGGAGATGGGAACGATAGTGGTGGACTGCAGCGTTGAGGGGATAAAAATAGCAATAAAGATAGGGGAAATAAAAAGGGGAGATAAAGGAATAATTCTAACCTAGCTAAGCGTACGAAGGGGGGTAGGAGGCGGACGGCTCGTTCCTGCCATCACTGGAGAAAAAGATGTCCAGGGGAGGGGTGACGACAATGACGACGAGGCTAGAGGCACGCACGCGGGTGTTGCATGATGCGGAGGAAGGCGGTGAAGGCGGCTCTACCACTAGTATTGTGGCAAAGCGACGAAAAAGAAGAGGAGTGCTCGCTGGGCTCTTGACTGGAGGAGGAAGAGACGAAATTGGGGGAATTCTTCAGCCAAGTCGAGCTTACCCCCCTCAGCCGGACCTGGTGCTTCTTATAAAGTCATGAGCTGAGGGTTAGGCGCAAGGAGGCGGCCAAAAGTCCTCGCCGAAGGCATGGCCGGAGGTGATACCCATACCTCTTGAGCGTTCGCACGAGAGGTATGGGACGATTCAAGGCATGGGGAGCTGCTCAGGTGGTAGGGGGTTTCACAGGGGACTCCCCTTTCAAATTTGGGAGCAGCTCCCTGGGGAAGCGAGGAGAAATCCTCCTTGAAACCTCGCCGGAGGTATGGGTCTCTGCTGTAATGGCAGAGGGACCTGAATGTAGAAAGTGATGAGAAAGTTGAGGGGATTTTTGCAAGGGTTTTCAAAAGTTAGGGGTCAGAATGTAATTGGGTGGACCATTTTGCAAAGTAGGTCAAGATGACCTTCCCTTAGGTCCAAATTTAGGTATAAACCTAATTTGGACCTAAGGAATCCAATGATGAAGTTGGATTTTAGGTTTGACCTCGTTTGACTGGACATTTTGCATAAAAACTCAAATTAGGTCAAATATTGAGCTTGGACCCCAATCTAGGTCAAAACAGGTTTCAAAGGCTAAATTGAAGGTTCTAAACCCTAGGGGATATTTTTCCATAAATTTTATAGGATTTAGTTGATTTTTATCCTTCCTAAAACCTTGTGAATTTAAGTGGATTTGTTTTAGGGTTACAGAAATGTCATTTAATTCTTAAATCTCACAATAACCCTTTTCTAACTGAACTATTCCACTTTTTCTCTTATTAAGTTCAATTGACATATATCTAGACCCTGAGAAATCCCGTTGATGCACTGCAATGGTAAAATTTCAGTTTTACCCTATTCTTCATGTATTCTTTTCAGATCAGTAATCTCTTGAATTAGGCCTTTCTCTTGGTTATGTAGGAACTTTTGTTCTCTTTCTTAGGTCAAAATAAGCTAGTTAGGACTCATGATGAGGTTCTCATCATGTCCCTCTACCACATACGATAGGCAGAGGGTTTCTTCTCCTCGTCATCCCACAAAGCTCCACACAGAGCTTTAGCCTCCAACTCCCCCTCAATCGCTCCAGCCATGCTCGCCATCTTCCTCTGCTCCAGCATACCAACGACAAGTATCTCTCCTCTTCCTTTCATCCAATTAGGTTAGGGCTTCTTTTTCTCATCCTCCCAATTAGAGTTCTAAAGCTTTACAACTCCAGACATTCCATCCTTTGTCTTCTCCAACACCGACCTCCACTACCACACCCACCTTCACCATCAACCACATCTGTCTCCCTCTCACTCAAATTGTGTAGGGAAAAAGCTTCCTCTCACCTTCACAAAGCTTTTGCCGAACTCAATTTACCCTTACGTCGCCTCCATCACCTCCCCCAACACTGGTCGACGGAGCTTCATTAAGCTCCATCGTCCAGCAGTCACATGCATCCCCCCACAAAATTACCACCACCATAGCCTTCATCGTGTCACGGAGAAGGTTTTTAGTTATCTGATTTGGCCAAAAGCTCATGTTCGTGATTGCAGGTACCTCGTCGGTTCTTTCGTCTTCTCCGATGTCAAACGGCCACCTCTGGCGAGCAATCATCAACGATCCCTCCTTCTCGTTGCACAGAATCACTTGGAGACTTCATCTGGATCATTGGATCTAAGATCCACGGCAATTGACCTTTGATGAGAACCTCATCATGAGCCATAACTAGCTCATTTTGACCTAATACAAAGGATAAAAGCTCCTACATAACTCAAGGAAAGGCTTAACTCAGAGAATTCTGAGTTTAAGGAGAAAACAAGTCATAAGGGGTAAAAATGCAATTTTACCAGTATAATCTGCATACAGGGTAATTCAGGGTCCAAACATAGGTCAAAGCAACTTAATAAGAATAAAAGTGGGATGAGATGATCTAGCAAGGGCTACATCAATTCCAAGGAACTAAATGATAATCTGTAACCCTAAAACAACCCACTTCAATTCACGAGGTTCGAGGCAAAGTAAAAATAGAATAAACCCTCTAAAATTCATAGAAAAATAATCTCTAGGGTTTAGAACCTTCAATTTGGCCTTCAGAACCCATTTTGACCTACATTGAGAACCATGCCCAATTAATAACTTAATTTGGGTTTTCGCATAAATTGACCGGTCAAACAAGGTTTAATATAGAAATGAAATTCACCATCAGATTCCTTAGGTCCTAATTAGTCATGTATAAAAACTTGAGCCTAAGAAGAAACCTCCTTGACCAACTTTACACTTTGGTCCTCATATATTTACTTTTTGGCCCTCAACTTTTGAACCCTCGCATTTTGGCCCCTAACTCTCCTTCGTTCTTTGCGTTCAGGTCCCCCCTGCAAAACATGCCAGCACCATACTCCGACGACCTTGCGCGGAGCATGGAGCCGCGCAGGGTGAGGGGGAGAGCCTGGCAAGTAAACCGGGGGTGCCCTGCGTCAGCCGTCGCAGGGACACCCCCCTGGTCGCTGTAACCCACCATACCGGCCGTGCGAACGCACGGACGGTATGGGTTTCCATCTCCGGCGTCCTCCGGCGAGGGAGACACGTCGTCTCCCTCCGCCTTCCTCCCTGATTCGGTCCCTATAAATACCCCCGTCGCTCCACCGTTCTTCCCAGCTCGGATCTGACGGAGAAAACCCCCAACTTTCCTCTCCTCTCACTCCGGCAGACGCCCACCAGCTCCGGCGGTTCCTCCTCCTCTTCGCTCTGCTGCAATACCAGCAGCAGAGACTTCTTCCCCTGCTCTTCCCGCGCCACGCCGCACCCAGCTGGCGCCTCTCCGTCTCTCTGCTCGCCGCCGCCCCTTCCCCCGGGCATCTTCTTCTCCGGCGACAGTCGATACGACTGTCGCCCTGCTCCGGCCCCTTTCGTCTCCGTAGCTAGGTCAGAACTCCTCCCCATCTCCCCCTCTTTCTTTTCCTCACTGTCTTTTATTTGATTAAACCCTCGACCGATCCTGTCCACCGTCACCCCCTTCGTCTCCGGCCATCCTCCGGCGAGCCGCTCCCATCACCCCAGCAACCCACACGGCTCGCCGACCACCGCAGAACCTCCGCCTCCTCACCCTGATCAACCCCCGCCCTTCCACTTCCCCCACATCGCCCTCTGCAACCCCACCGAACAAACCCATCTTCCGACCCACAGTCCGACCTAGGGCAGCCCTTGCACGCCGCCCCACGCCTCGCCACCACCCACACGAGCTTCGCCGCACTCTGGCGAAGCTCCCGGCACCTTCTGATTAGGCCGAGAGGCCGTTTTGCTGTGAACAGGTCACCCGACCTCCGCCGCCATTGCCGTGCAGAAGGAGCTGCTTCCGCCTGCAGCTGCAGGCGCGCCACGCCCAGATTCGACTCCCAGGCCTTGCGAGGCATTTCGACAAAGCATCAGGCTCGCAGCTGGGGCGAAGGCCTCGCGTGAAGCCGTGATCGCCCGCTGCTTTCTCCGCTGCGGGCGCTCAATTGGGGTGGGACATTTAGTCCCACCTCGGAAAACTCTGAAGAGGCGCAGCGGTATAAAGCGAAAAAGTGCTGGAGGCTTACTGCCTCAGCACACGGGGTGAGGTCCCCTTCACCCGCCCGGTTACCCGGTCTCGTCCGCGCTCACGCCCCGCGGACCTGACCCGACCCGACTTAGACTGACCTGCACTCCTCGCCCACCACGCACGCCGGTGGGCCTGGACCCGGGCGCGACCCGTACCCGGCTACCCGGCAGCTCTGGGAGAGCTATCCTATGAGCGGATTCTGAGAGAGAGAGACGGAGGGGGGGAGGGTGTAACGACCCGATTCCCGAGTCCCTACGAGACACGAGAACCGGACCGACTCGACTAATCCCAAGACCCAGTCGTCCAACGAGGAAGTAACCAAAAGACAGTAAAATAAATCACATTCAGCATGAATATAACTAACAGTAAGAAAGTACAGCAGTAAGGAAAGAAACTACTACAGTAGGCACCACCACAACAGTAAAACAACATTTATCATATAGCAAAAACTGCAGGTAAAGAAGGTACAGCGGAAACAGAAACTACTCACTAGAACAGAAACAAAAAGGGGTACAAAGCTGTGGTAACTCTACTGGACCCTACTCGGCCCAGCGTCCTCTGCAGCCGCCGACCCTGGCTGCTCAACACCTGGTCCTGAAAAAGGTAACGAGTGTAACACGTCAGCAAAACGCTGAGTAGAGTGGCAAACTAACTAAAGGCAGCAGTAGAGTGTACAGTAGCTGTTATGTTCTATTACTTCCTTTATTTACATCTTTCAATTTTTCTCACTATTTCATTTACTTCTCAGATCCTTTACTTGATCTCGGATGTCCTCGTGGGACGATCTTGATTGCAGTCTTTTCCAAAAGTAGAAGTAGCACGTGGTGCTCTCCTGGCCGGGAGAGTCCCCCGTGGTGATCCTACCCTCAGTCAACCACCCCAAGGTCACTGACAGACGTAACGGTGACTACGGCACGCGCGATAAACGCACAGGTAGCTAGCCCGCACTGGCACGCGGTCAGTCGTTTCCGTTAACGGGTGCGCCCAAAGCACAGCACGGAACCAGGGCAGAGCCCTCTCAGTAACAGGGGTCCAACCCCTCCACAGTAACCAAACCGGGGCCTTGCCCCTCCACAGTCCGCGCACCCTCGCCTGACTACCCTGGTTTGCCCTAGTGGGCCTAACAAGTCGGTGAAGGAGGCTAGTAGAACCCCGGGGCCCGTGGGGTAGCTAGTACTCTCCTAACACTACTAGCTCTCCTCGGTACTACGTACACGAGGGCCAACAAGTCGGTACAGAGCGGCCAATCCTAACCCCGGGTCCCTGGGGCGGCTGGCCCCACTCTGCACTAAACAGGTACAGGTACTTCCCTTGGTACTACGTACCCAAGAGACAGTACAAACTACATCTCAGTTCCATTCCTTTTTCTTTCCAGGAGTTCCACTCCTAATTTCCCGTAGGGTTCCAGCTCTTTATTTCAGAACATCACATGTTTCACTTTCCAGATTCACGTTCTCAAATTCCATGATCTCAAACATGTTTCTTTGTTCATAACAGGCAGCTGTTAATTAAATTTACAGGCAGCTTTATATATTCCTTTCCATTTTTCCAAGACTGCAGTGATATACATTCCACTAGTTTTTCCATCCTAGGATTCATGCCATATCCTAGGATCTATCACACAATCTAGTTTCCGGCCCTAGGATTCATGCAACACCTAGGAGCTATCATTCCATATATTTCTCATTCCTAGGATTCATGCAATGCCCTAGGTTCTAGTTATGGTTCCAAACTTTAACAGATTTTATTAATACTTAAAGCCACTCTACCAGGTACAACGGGAGTAATGGGGGCGTGATCGGGAATCCCGCGCGCCTCCGCGACTCTCAAGACAGCAACCGAACGAGGTCCTATCACAAGGATCAAACACAAGGAGTGTCTCAAAACAGTGTATAGCTACTGTAGGCGGGTAGAGGAATTAATTCTGAAACGAACGCAACTCGAATCGCAGAAAACGGAGCCCAAACGGGCCCTAAACGGGTCGAGAAAGACAATACTGTGCAAAATCAGACGTCTGGAACTCCTTCCAGATGTCTTAAACGGTGGATCAGAGAATTACCTGTTCGGCTTGGTTCCCCGGACGTCCAGAAGTCTGTGGGGACGTCTTTCCTAGATCCCAGACGTCCTATGGTCACTCCGGACGTCTGGAGGTCACTCCCGCCGTCTGGTACAAATTCCAGACGTCTGATTCGCAAAGATGACGAATCAGAGAACCTGCGCACAGCCAACCCCCCTCCCTCAGTACGGTCAGTCGACAAAAACGAAGAAGAAAGCGGAAACTCACCTTTCAGACGTCTGTATGATCTCACAGACGTCGACCTTGCCGTCTGGATATCAATCCAGACGTCTGATTCTGGAAATTTTTCCAGAATCAGAGCCCTGCTCGGCCTCCGCTCGCGACGCCGCCCGCGTCGCACCTCGCGCGTACGCTGCTCCGCCCGCAGCAGGTCCCTCTCCGCGACGCTCTGCGTCCCCTGCGCCCTCCCCCGGCCGGCCAAGCCGCTCCTGGCGAGCTCGCCCTCACGGCAGAGCCCCGCCCTCGCACGCCGCAGCTCCTCCGCGCTCACTGCGGCTGCCGCCGCCGCTGCGCCCTCGCGTCCGCTCGCTCTCGCGCACAGGCAGGAGAAGAAGGAGGAAGATGGTGGAGACGGGAGGGGAGGCGCGCCCCCCCCTTTTTAACGCCGCGCGGAGAGGAGAGAGAAGGCGGTCGCAGCCGCCTGCAGCCGCAGAGAAAAAGGGCAGAATCGCAGGTCTGCGCGCACAGGCGCGCAGACGAATATCCCGTGCGAGCATAACTGTTCGCCAGACGTCTGTAAACTATCCCGGACGTCTGGTCAGACGTCTGGATGTGATCCCAGACGTCTTTACAGACGTCTGGGCCACCTCCCAGACGTCTTAAAAGGCGTCTGGGGCACGCACTCGTTACAGAGGGTAGAGTAGGTTTTGTCCTCTGACGTAAACTCTGAAGTGTGCAGGCACAGGTGAAGAAGAAGGACCGCGGAAGAAGAAGAAAGCTAAGGGAGACACTGTAGCAACAAGCGGTTTAAGTCGTCTGATTGGAAAATCAGACGACGTCCTGAAGGGAAAAGAAGAAAGAAGGAGAGACGACGTCCTGACAGGAAAAAGAAAAGAAGAAAGAAGGAGATCTGAAGAACAAAAGAACAAGGAAGAACAACAGAAGAAGAAGAGGACCTCAAGGAGATAAACACAGAAGAAGAACAGGAAGAACAAAAGCTAAAGAGAGAGAGAGACAAAGAGAAGAAAAGAAGAAGAACTCAAACTTTCATCTCTCTCCCTCTCTCTCTCTCTTTCTTTATTTTTGTAATAGAACATGTATATCTCTAGAATACAACTTGCTCCCTGAGTTCGACCTCGGGAACTCTTTTATTTTCCGAGTAAAAAATTTATATATTTGAAATGATGGCAATAACTGGCTATACTACAACGCTATAACAATAAAACCCGGTTATCTCTCGAAGCCACAGCGTTTCAGCCTTCAATTGGACTACAGCTACTCGCGACAAGGAACACAGGAGAGGTGGACTGGATAGTCCCACATCGTGGGATTTTGTTTCAGAAATGCCATCATAAGGCTTTATGCCTATTACCCGGTCACCCACAATCACAGGGTGTAACGACCCGATTCCCGAATCCCTATGAAACACGAGAATCGGACTGACTCGACTAATCCCAAGACCCAGTCGTCCAACGAGAAAGTAACCAAAAGAGCAGTAAAATAAACCACATTCAACATGTATATAACAAGCAGTAAAAAAATACAGCAGTAGAGAAAGAAATACTATAGTATACACCACCACAACAGTCGAGAAATAAACATATACATAAACATGAGCTTACGATAAAGAGAGTACAGGGAGTAACAGAAAACTACTCACTACAGCGGAAAGAAAAGTACAGAAGGTACTACAGGTGACACTACTGGGCTCTACTAGGCCCAGTGCCCTCCGCAGCCGCTGACTCTGGCTGCTCAACACCTGGTCCAGAAAAGGTAACAAGGGTGACACGTCAGCGAAACGCTAAGTAGAGTGGCAACCAAAAGCTAAGAAAAACAGTAAGGCGGACAGTAGCTGTTATATTTTTAATTTCTTTCTTTAATTTTTCCACTTATTCATTACTAAATTATTTCTCAGATCTTTCTCTTGATCTTGAATGTTCCTCGTGGGGACGATCTTGATTGTAGTCTCTTCCGAAAAGTAGAAGTAACACGTGGTGCTCTCCTGGCCGAGAGAGTCCCCCGTGGTGGTCCTACCCTCAGTCAACCACCCCAAGGTCACTGACAGACGTAACGGAGACTACGGCACGCGCGATAAATGCACAGGTAGCTACCCCACACTGGCACGCAGTCAGTCATTTTCGTTAACGGGTGCACCCCAAAGCACAGCACGGAACCAGTATAGGGTAGAGCCCTCTTAGTAACAGGGGCCCAACCCCTCCACAGTCCGCGCACCCTCTCCTGACTACCCTGGTTTGCCCAATGGGCCTAACAAGTTGGTGTAGGAGAGCTAGCAGAACCCCGGGGCCCATGGGGTGGCTAGCTCTCTCCCTACACTAGCAGCTCTCCGCGGTACGGTTTACGCGAGGGCCAGAAAGTCGGTGCAAAGTGGCCAAACCCACCCCGGTCTCGACCTGAGGGCGGCAAGCTCCCCTCTACACTAAGAGGTAATATGTGCTCTCTTTGGTACCACGTACCCAAGAGACAACACGTTCTCTCGTTTTACTTTTCCAGTTCCATTCCATTTATTTCCAGGAGTTCTATTCTTAATTCCCCGCAGGGTTAGTGCTCATGTTTCCTCAGGCCAAGCCATACTAGGTTTCATCATTTCAGGTTTATTGCATATAGTACGTATTTCCAGCATTCAAACTTCTTTTCCTTTATATACAAGCAGCTCGTATTTAGATTCCAAACAACAGTAATTACAAGTAGCAGTTACTAGCAACAGTATTCTACATTTCACAGACAGTTGTTATCCAATTACAGGCAATTATCATTACTTATCCGAGACTGCAATTCAGGCATTCAAGACATTCGTTTCAGTGTTTCTGTTCCTAGGATTCATGCCACAACCTGGGATCTATCATTCAATCTAGTTTTCAGTCCTAGGATTCATGCCATGCCCTAGGATCTAACATTCAATCTAGTTTTCAGGTCCTAGGTTCCATGCCATACCCTAGGATCTATCATTTAATCCAGATAAGCGTTAATGTTTGTAATTAACTAAGGGAAGCCACTCTACCCGCAAAATCGGGAGTACTAGGGGCGTGGTCGGCAATCCCGCGCGCCTCCGCAACCCCCAGAGTCGCAACGGAACGGGGTCCTAATACAAGGATCAAAGACAAGGAGCTACTCAAAACAATATACAATTACTGTAAACAGGTAGAGGAAATAAATCTGGAAAGAATGAAACTTGAAACGCGGAAAACGGACTCCGAACGGACCCTAAACGGGTCAAAAGCGACGAGTCTGCCCAAAATCAAACGTCTGGAACTTCTTCCAGATGTCTTAAAAGGTCGATCATGCCATACCTTGTTCTGCGCAGTCCTTCAGACGTCCAAAAGCTCGCAGGATCGTCTGAAGTCGGTTTCCAGACGTCCGATTATCACTCCGGACGTCTGGAGGTCCTCTCCGTCGTCTAGTACTGTGGCCAGACGTCTGATCCACGTGGGATGGCGAGCCCTTGCGCCCTCCCAAACAACACCTACGCACACACGTAACCGCTCTCATCACGAAGAGGCGCAGAGAACGCAGTGGACGGCTTCATGGCCGTACACGCGTAAATAGAAGAAGGTAGGAAAATATAGTACCTGTCAGACGTCTAGACCTTCCTCCAGACATCTTAACTGTCGTCTGGACGTAAGTCCAGACGTCTGATTCTGGGAAATTTTCCCAGAATCAGGACTCGGTTCATCCTCCGCCGGCGACGCTCCGCGTCCGCCTGCTGCCTGGGCTGCAGTAGCTCCTCCGCGACACCCCACGCCCGTTGCTCCCCCGCCGGCCTGCTCTAGCTGCCCCGGCAAGCTCGCACCTTCTCAGTCGAGCTTTCTTCTTCCTCTCTCAACACTCCTTCCCACACGCCTGCTGCTGCCGCACTCACTCGCTCACTCGCTCGCAGGGAGGAGAAGATGAAGGCAGATGGAGTGAGGATGAGGGAGAGGGGAAGCGTTTTATAAGGCCGCCGCGGGGAGAGAGAGAAGAGGAAAACGGCGCCTGCAGGGAGAGAAAGCGAAAGATGAAGGCAGCGGGTTCAGTCTGCGTGTGCAAGCGCGCAGACATGAACCCGTATACCGAAAAAATTTAATACCAGACGTCTGGGCCACTTCCCAGACGTCTTAAACTACGTCTAATGCCCACATTCATAACAATATAACAAACTCAAAGGAAGTTTCGTCCCTGAAACTTGCACTAACTAGGGTGCAGGAAGGAACAAAATATATATATAACAACTCAAAGAGGACCGAAGCCGGTCCGAAAAGACGTACCCACAAAAAGCTCCAGGTACCACTCTCGCATTGCCACCTCAGGCTCCCAGGTAGCCTCCTCGTACCGCTGGCTCCTCCACAAAACCTTCACCAGGGGTACTTGCTTTCATCTCAGATTGCGGACGGCTCTATCAACAATCTGCACTGGCCGCTCAAGGTAGGTCAGGTCGTCACTCACCTTGATGCTCTAGTGACTTAGGACGTGACTGGGATCGGCGACATACTTCCTGAGGTTGGACACGTGGAACACGTCGTGCACACCAGAAAGCTGAGGAGGGTGGGCAAGCCTGTAAGCAACAGGTCCAACCCGCTCCAGGACCTCAAAGGGCCCCACAAACCTCGACGCGAGCTTCCCTCTCACCCCAAACCGCTGCAGGCCCTTCATGGGCGAAACACGAAGGAAGACGTGGTCCCCAACCTCAACCCAACTCAAGAGTGCCATACATCTCCATCCGTACAGAGCCTCGTAGGGAGCCATGCTGATGCTCGAGTGATAACTGTTATTATATGCAAACTCCGCCAGGGGCAAGTGCTCCTCCCAAGAGCCCCTCCAGTCCAGTACACAGGCACGCAAAAGGTCCTCAAGTGTCTGTATCGTGTGCTCAGATTGTCCGTCCGTCTGCGGGTGGTAAGCTGTACTGAACCTCAACCGCGTCCCCAGGGCCTACTGAAATTCAGCCCAAAACTGGGACATAAAGGGGGTATCCCGGTCGGATACGATCTCCCGCGGAACTCCGTGTAGACATACCACATCGCGGATTCACCTCTCTGCCAACTGTGCTGGTCCCAAGGTGACTCGGATCAGTAAGAAACGAGCCATCTTCGTCAATCTGTCAACGATTACCCAGACTGCGTTGTGTCCTCGATGGGTAACAGGTAAGCCCACCACCAAGTCCATGGTGATGCTCTCCCACTTCCACTCTGGCACTGAAAGTGGCTGTAGCGGCCCTGCAGGCCTCTGATGCTCGGCTTTCACCTGCTGGCACACTAAACACTGCTGCACAAATTCACCCACATCCGACTTCATCCCCCTCCACCAAAAGTCGCGTCTCAAGTCATGGTACATCTTCGTGTTTCCGGGATATATGGTGAATCTGGAACCGTGTGCCTCACTCAGGAGCTCTCTCAACAGCTCCTTGTATCTGGGGACGCACAAACGTCCCCTCTTGCGCTACACCTGGTTTGTAAAAGAGAAGTCCCTCAGGTCTCCTGACAGTACTCTGTCGTGCAGGGACTGCAAGTACGGGTCAGCCATCTGTCCTTTGATGATGCGATCTATCAGCTCTGGGCTCGTCTGTCGTGTCACAGTCACTGCCCCACAGTACCCCCGTAACTCTAGGGGTCGCCAACTGCCCATCTCCTCCAAGAAGCTCCAACTCTGCACCTGTAAACTGACCAAATGTGCATGCGCTTCCGGCTCAATGCGTCAGCCACCACGTTGGCCCTTCCCGGGTGGTAGGAAATGCTACGGTCATAGTCCTTCAGGAGCTCCAACCAACGTCTCTGTCTCATGTTGAGCTCCTTCTGATCAAACAAGTATCTGAGGCTCTTGTGATCTGTGAGAATCTCGAAGGTCTCACCGTACAAGTACTGCATCAAGGTCTTCAGCGCGAAGACAACAGCTGCCAACTCCAGGTCGTGGGTAGGGTAGCTATGCTAATGGGGCTTCAGTTGCCGCGAAGCGTAAGCGACAACGTGACCCCTCTACATGAGCACACCCCCTAACCCCTGCAAGGAGGCATCCGTGTACACAACGAACCCACCACTACTGTCAGGGATGGTGAGCACGGGAGCCGAAGTCAGCCTCTCCTTCAGCTCCTGAAAACACACCTCACAGGCGTCTGTCCAAGTGAAGGGCACGTCCTTCCAGGTCAACTATGTCATAGGACGTGCAATCTGTGAAAAACCCCTGATGAACCGTCTGTAGCAGCCTGCCAGTCCCAGGAAACTGAGAATCTCAATAACCGTACGCGATCTTTCCCACCTGAGCACTACCTCGACCTTGGCTGGGTCCACCACCAAGCCATCTCCAAAGATCACATGACCTAAGAAGGTCACCTCCCTCCAACCAGAACTCGCACTTGCTGTATTTGGCGTACAGCCTACGTCGCCTCAGTGTGTCCAGAACCATCCGCAAGTGCTGTCCATGCTGCGTCTGATCTCGAGAATAGATGAGCCCATCATCAATGAATACCACCACAACTGGTCCAAGTACGGTCGAAACACCCGGTTCATCAGGTCCATGAAGGCAGCGGAGGCATTGGTCAGCCCAAACGGCATGATCAGAAACTCGTAGTGTCCGTACCGGGTGCGGAAAGCTGTCTTGGAGACGTCTGCCTCCCTGACCCTCAACTGGTGGTATCCAGACCTCAAGTCAATCTTGGAGAATACCGTGGCACCTCGTAGCTGGTCAAACAAGTCGTCGATCCTCGGCAGCAGATATCTGTTCTTGATGGTGACCCTATTCAGTTGTCGGTAGTCCACACAAAGGCATAGGGTACCATCCTTCTTCCTTACAAACAGTACCGGGGCTCCCCAGGGAGACGCACTGGGCCTCACAAAGCCCTTCTCCAAAAGATCCTGCAACTGAGACTTGAGCTCTCGCAGCTCAAGTGGTGCCATCCTGTATGGTGCGGTGGAGATGGGGCTGGTCCCTGGTACAAGTGAGATCTCAAACTCGATCTCACGCTCGGGCGGTAGTTCTGGCAAGTCGTCTGGGAACACGTCGAGGTACTCTCTGACCACCGGGATACTCTGGAAGTCTGCCACAGGGCTGGGCTCTGTCACTACACAAGCTAGGAAGCCCTCACACCCATGGCTCAAAAGTCTCGCCGCCCGAAGTGCAGAAATGCACCTGAAGCCTCCGTCCACTGGCTGACCGTGGAACTCGAAAGAAGGCAACTCCGGTATGAAGAAGACGATCTTCCTCTTAAAACAGTCCACCAAGGTGTGGTAAGCGGACAGCCAGTCCATCCCCAGAATTACGCCAAAGTCCTCCATTTGTATCATAATCAGGTCAACGGGAAGGCTGTGTCCCCCAACACTGACCTTGCAACCCGTGTATACCTCCTCAGCTACAAACAGCTGACCACCTAGATTTCCAATTACCACTAATTCCCCTAATGGACTACTATCGGACTCCATAGCAACAACAGCTCGTGTGGCAAGACAGTACATCGTACTAGAAAGCAGGAATTACATACTCCAAAAAGACCAAACCATGTACCTGTCACCATATGGACTGAAGCTATGATGTCTCCATGGGTCACGACGTCACGACACTCCTCGGTACTGGGGGTGGACAAAACAGGTTGGCCCGGGGCGAAGCTAGTGACAACGGGCCGGTATCCTCCTCGTAGCGGCTGTCCTCCCTCAGGTACCTCGAACCCACGACCACCCGACTGGCCCTCAGTGCTCGAAGCGGTGAGCGTCTGCTGTGTTCTAGCCCTAGACGGGCAGTCCCTCCTGAAATGGCCCGGCTGGCCACACTAGTAGCAGAGGGGAACTCGACGCCTCCTCTCAGTGGGTCCCTGCTGGTGGCTGGGCGGGGGTCCGGTGCTAGCAGCTGGCCCCTGTCGGGGGCCCCCAAGGGCCACTGATGGCCCCGCAAAACGTGACGGCTCTCCTGCGGGCGCCACGTGCCTCCATTGAGCTCTCCTAACCCACCTAGTGTGATGGCGGAAATCTCGTTCCACGACAAACTCCCCTGTCGTACCCTCGGAAGGGAGATGAGGGGGCGGCGAAGTGGGTGAAAGCTGAAATTCTTCTCGAACCACCTCTCGAATCAGATGGACGAGGCCCGGAGATGGTATGCTCAGGAGAAGAGAAGGGGTAGCATGTACTCCATGCTCGACACATCTGTCCCTTGGGCCTCGACCTTGGCCGCGCCTGTGGCCCACCCTCCTGGCTCCACGTCGAGACATCTCCTGCAAGGAGACGCGAAAACAGAACGAAAACACGTCAATATGAAACGATATCTAACGAAGAAGTCTAAGAGCTTATGTCAAAAGAAACATTGTGGTGGCTATTTTAGTTACAGACACGTGAATTGGTTATTTTCCAGTCAGTTGGTTCACTTCTCGGGACGACCTTGCTTTGATACCATCTTGTAACGACCTGATTCCCGAATCCCTGCGAGACACGAGAATCGGACCGACTCGACTAATCCCAAGACCCAGTCGTCCAACGAGAAAGTAACCAAAAGAGCAGTAAAATAAACCACATTCAACATGTATATAACAAGCAGTAAAAAAATACAGCAGTAGAGAAAGAAATACTACAGTATACACCACCACAACAGTCGAGAAATAAACATATACATAAACATGAGCTTACGATAAAGAGAGTACAGGGAGTAACAGAAAACTACTCACTACAGCGGAAAGAAAAGTACAGAAGGTACTACAGGTGACACTACTGGGCTCTACTAGGCCCAGTGCCCTCCGCAGCCGCTGACTCTGGCTGCTCAACACCTGGTCCAGAAAAGGTAACAAGGGTGACACGTCAGCGAAATGCTAAGTAGAGTGGCAACCAAAAGCTAAGAAAAACAGTAAGGCGGACAGTAGCTGTTATATTTTTAATTTCTTTCTTTAATTTTTCCACTTATTCATTACTAAATTATTTCTCAGATCTTTCTCTTGATCTTGAATGTTCCTCGTGGGGACGATCTTGATTGCAGTCTTTTCCGAAACGTAGAAGTAACACGTGGTGCTCTCCTGGCTGAGAGAGTCCCCCGTGGTGGTCCTACCCTCAGTCAACCACCCCAAGGTCACTGACAGACGTAACGGTAACTACGGCACAAGCGATAAACGCACGGGTAGCTACCCCGCACTGGCACACAGTCAGTCGTTTCCATTAACGTGTGCGCCCCAAAGCACAGCACGGAACAAGTATAGGGCAGAGCCCTCTCAGTAACAGGGGTCCAACCCCTCCACAGTCCGCGCAGCCTCGCCTGACTACCCCGGTTTGCCCAGTGGGCCTAACAAGTTGGTGTAGGAGAGCTAGCAGAACCCCGGGGCCCATGGGGTGGCTAGCTCTCTCCCTACACTAGCAGCTCTCCCCGGTACGGTGTACGCGAGGGCCAGAAAGTCGGTGCAAAGTGGTCAAACCCACCCCGGTCTCGACCTGAGGGCGGCAAGCTCCTTTCTACACTAAGAGGTAATATGTGCTCTCTTTGCTACCACATACCCAAGAGACAACACGTTCTCTCGTTTTACTTTTCCAGTTCCATTCCATTTATTTCCAGGAGTATTCTTAATTCCCCACAAGGTTAGTGCTCATGTTTCCTCAGGCCAAGCCATACTAGGTTTCATCATTTCAGGTTTATTGCATATAGTACGTATTTCCAGCATTCAAACTTCTTTTCCTTTATATACATGCAGCTCGTATTTAGATTCCAAACAACAATACTTACAAGTAGCAGTTACTAGCAACAGTATTCTACATTTCACAGATAGTTGTTATCCAATTACAGGCAATTATCATTACTTATCCGAGACTGCAATTCAGGCATTCAAGACATTCGTTTCAGTGTTTCTGTTCCTAAGATTCATGCCACAACCTGGGATCTATCATTCAATCTAGTTTTCAGTCCTAGGATTCATGCCATGCCCTAGGATCTAACATTCAATCTAGTTTTCAGGTCCTAGATTTCATGCCATACCCTAGGATCTATCATTTAATCCAGATAAGCGTTAGTGTTTGTAATTAACTAAGGGAAGCCACTCTACCCGCAAAACCGAGAGTACTGGGGGCGTGGTCGGCAATCCTACGCACCTCCGCAACCCCCAGAGTCGCAACGGAACGGGATCCTAATACAAGGATCAAAGACAAGGAGCTACTCAAAACAGTATACAATTACTGTAAACAGGTAGAGGAAATAAATCTGGAGAGAATGAAACTTGAAACGCAGAAAACGGACTCCGAACGGACCCTAAACGGGTCAAAAATGACGAGTCTGCCCAAAATCAGACGTCTGGAACTTCTTCCAGACGTCTTAAAAGGTCGATCATGCCATACCTTGTTCTGCGCAATCCTTCAGACGTCCAGAAGCTCGCTGGATCGTCTAAAGTCAGTTTCCAGACGTCCGATTGTCACTCCAGACGTCTGGATGTCCTCTCCGTCGTCTGGTACTGTGGCCAGACGTCTGATCCGCGTGGGATGGCGAGCCCTTGCGCCCTCCCGAACAACACCTGCGCACACACGTAACCCCTCTCATCACAAAGAGGCGCAGAGAACTCGGCGGACGGCTGCATGGCCGTACATGCGTAAATAGAAGAAGGTAGGAAAATATAGTACCTGTCAAACGTCTGGACCTTCCTCCAGATGTCTTAAGTGTCGTCTGGACGTAAGTCTAGACGTCTGACTCTGGGAAATTTTCCCAGAATCAGGACCCGGTTCGTCCTCCGCCTACGACGCACGGCCACACTGGGCCGCGTTCGCCTGCTGCCCGAGCTGCAACAACTCCTCCGCGACACCCCACGCCCATTGCTCCCCCGCCGGCCGGCTCTAGCTGCCCCGGCAAGCTCGCACCTTCTCGGTCGAGCTTTCTTCTTCCTCTCACAACACTCCTTCCCACACGGCTGCTGCTGCCGCACTCACTCGCTCGCTCGCTCGCTCGCAGGGAGAAGGAGAAGATGAAGGCGGATGGAGTGAGGATGAGGGAGAGGGGAAGCGTTTTATAAGGCCGCCGCGGGGAGAGAGAGAAGGAGGAAAACGACGCCTGCAGGGACAGAAAGCGAAAGACGAAGGCGGCGGGTTCAGTCTGCGTGCACAGGCACGCAGACGCGAACCCGTACGCCGAAAAAATTTAATACCAGACGTCTGGGAAGGGTCCCAGACGTCTGGGCCACTTCCCAAACATCTTAAACTACGTCTGATGGCCACATTTGTAACGCAGGGGGTTGGGTCCCCTACGCACGTGTTACGCACGCCCTCACCCACTATTCATGCCAGACGAGTCTGGGTCTGCATCCGGTTAGAGATCCAAATAGAGAAAGATAGAGGAGAAAAGGGTCGATTTTGCCTTGGGATTCGTGCAGACCTTAGGAGAATTTTGGTTTACTTTTTTGAGGCTTTGGACAAATATTTGAGGTCTGATTTTGAACTTTAAGTCATCTGATTATTACATATTAGACGTCTGATCGCAGTATTCAAGCCATAAACTTAGTTGAAACACATTGTTTTGGTCTTTGACATATATATATCTTTTGAGCTTGATACATGTCTTGCTTTTTATTGAATATATTTCTCGTTATATCAATCTCTTGAGCATTATTTTGAGTACTTGATTAGTGGTTAATTGCGATTATTTTGCTCCCTACGACGACCTCGGAACTCATATTTCGAGCATTAAAAATTTCAGTGTCGATTCATTTTCATTGCTATACTACAACGTATTTCTAAAAACCTGACTGAAGCATGTTAACGGGACCCACTCTCACCCTTCCTCTTTTGCTTGGTGATGAATGTGCTCTCTTTACTCCTAGACACGCAAGTAAATGAAGGGTGTATCTTCCTTGCTAAAATTAGAAGGACTGAATTCCCTTTGCATCTCCTCTTCACCGATGATGCCCTAACATGCTGCAATGCGGATCCGACATCAGCCAAAGGTATCGGAAATGCCCTGCTTACGTTTGGAAAACTTTCGAAATTGAAGCTCAATGGAAACAAGAGTAGCATTTTCATGCCCAGGCACGCCACCAATAGGCTAAGCATTTGCCTCATCCTTGGTATCTTGGAAAGCAAGTGTCCTTGTAGGTACCTTAGAGTCACACTTAACGTGGGACGTGGACTTACAGCTTCGAAGGCACTCGAGGACCAAGTTTGGGAACTTCTCGCTGGATGGAAGCACAACCTACTCTCCAGAATGGGTAGGGTACGCTGGTTCATTTGGAGTGTGCAGGGTTGATACGTTTTTTGATGGGCCAATACAGTGATTTCCAAAGCCACTTTGAGTAGATTAACCTGATGGATTGCGGATTTTATTTGGGATGGCCCCTCTTGCCCGATAGCTTATTCAGATTTCTACCTCCCCCCTTGAAGAAGGTGCACAACTTGCGTGATTTGCAATTAATGGCCGTGTGTAACAGAGTCTGGAGATTGACTATGGTGAGGAGTCCAGTTGGAGTAAATGGATGGACACGTGCTATGCCCCCTTCTAGCTTGCCCATAGGAGGGCTAGGGATTCATGCATATGGGCCAATATGCTTTCCTCTAGGGAGAAGATAATGCACTATTTTGGTGGTAACAACAGCTGGCACTGGCCAACATTTGGAGGATGCCTTGACTTCAAAAAGCTTGGGCGGATATCAGATCCAAAAGGAATAAACACCAATTTTGGGCCCTAATCTGGGGTCGCTCCTCGGTTCCTAAGTGGAGCTAATATTGCACTTGGCTCGCCGCTAAGAACCGTCTCACAACAAGGTCCAGACGCAAAGAATGGAGAGTGGAGGTTGATGACTCTTGCCTCCTTTGCCCCCCACCGGCATCGATGCTACGACTCACTTATTCTTTAATTGCCCCTACTCATCCCTACTTTGGAAGAAGGGCTAGGAAGTTCACTTGCCTTAATGCTCACTGCCACGATTTGGTTCCTATGACTGGAGAGGAACGGGAGAGTTCATGGTGAAGGCCCCTCCAGCTACCTAACCATTGCTAAGGGAAGTTCTTGTACACCATCCTTCCTGATGTAATTTTTATTCTTCTGACCTTTATGGCATTGCTTACATGAGCTTCACACCTGAACTTTTTTCGGTGGTCATTTTGAGTAAATATATATCTTCTTATTAAAAATATAAAATAATAATAATAATAATAATAATACTTTTTGAATATTTCCTTTCTCCAGCAAATCAAATGATATCCATGTCACCGCAAAGTAAAAGAAAACAGAAACATGCAGGACCATGTAAATAAATATTCTTGCATTAGTTACGGTTACAATCTTTATGTCGGTTTTGATTTCTATTAGAATTAATGGAACTGCAGGAATCCATGCCAACAGATCACGAGCCTATCGGCAACGTGGTCAATGACTTGGGTAGGAGGGCCAGATGTAATTAATAAGCACTGGTACCCAACACAGGGAATCGCCTAGATTCTGATGCCTGCATCATGGGAGCAAAAACCCACAAGGAGTGATACTACTTTATTGATTAAAAAATATGAAAAGAAAGAAGAAGCATGTAATATCAGGTTATGTATCCTATCACATGGACCACGCACTGAAATCTTATTACAAAAGTGGATATCACACGGACCATTTCAAGGAATTTTGGGGTGTTTCTGACACAACGTGGCTGGCTTACTTCTTTTTTAAGTGGTGCTTTGCATTCGTAACACATATTCATGAACTACAGCATGCACCTCGTAAAAACATACCATAAAAACACAGCACTTGGTTTTGCTACATAATATTTTGGAATTTTACGTCAATATCGTTAAAAAAATTTTAAATTACTTAAATATTATTCCATACACTATATTGTCGATTATATCAATAAAAAAGTTACGTTATTTTTTATATTTATCACTCCATTAATTATAACCGTTAAATTTAACTATTTTGAACTTAAATATAATAAAAATTTATTCATTTTTATTTTTACCCCCCCCCCCCCCCCCTCCCCCCCCTTCCTCCATCCTTGACCACCTCCTCACCTACACACCATTAGAAAAAGGGACGGAGGAGGTGGTTGGAGATGAAGAGGTTGAGGAGGAAGGGAGGTGAGGGCGGGGTAGGGGAGGGTTTAAAAAGAAAAAATTTAATAACTAAAACATAAATTTTAAGAACTAAAAACAATTTTTATTATATTTTAATTTAAAATCATTAAATTTAACGCTTACAACTAACGAAATGAAAAATATGAAAAGGATGTGACTTTTTAATGATATAATTAGCAATATAGTAAAGTAAATAATATTTTAATAATTTTAAAAGATTTTAGTAACACTTACATGAAAATCCCTAATTTTTGTTAGAGGTTGATTGGCATAGGCCCTCACAGTAGTGCCTAAATCTAAGCAAGAGTTACGGTAGATATTTTTTTTGTTAATTTTTTTGTTTAAGATTTGTCTTTTTCTCCTCTGGTCCAAAACCACAAGCCATGCTACCGTGACTGTTGCTTCCCCACCACATGGTCTTCCTCTTGTTCCTCCCCTTTGAACATGCATATGTGCCAACGAATCCCTCCATGGATGAGGTGTGGTGGTGGCCACGGTGTGCTCGATGAAGATGGTACTGGTTTGTGATGTTATGTGCTGCGCTATATTGGCGAGGATCGAGGTGGCAAGGAGGTGAAAAGATGAGGTCAGGTAGGTGGTAGTGGTATGTGCTCTTTGTGATAGGTAATGGTGGTGAAGATGGTGGTGCTATGTATGGTTTGTAGTCACCAGAGTGTACTACCCAACCCTTGCAATTGGTGCTCAACGAAGATGCTCGCTGAAGTGGCCGGTGGCATGCAGGTGTGTTTGCGAGGGAAGTGGGAAGGAGCACAGCAAGGTGGTGTGATGGTAGTTGGTGCTGTGAGGTAGGTTGTGCTGATGCTTGTGTTGTGCGAGAGGCCCCAATGAGGGTTGCACAAGGAGCTTTGTAGTGGCGCCTGAACAATGTGCTACCAGAGAGGGTGGTGTGCTATCACTAAGAGGAGCTACGAGTTGCGAGCAGCTATGGGCACAAGCTTGCGTGTGTCGTCACAAGGAGTGGAGGTTTATATGGCCTATTTACATGAGAAATAGCATGGAATGCCCCCTACATAAACTATTACTCATCTTACTATAGTTTTCCCCTCCAAGGGTTGTGAACTCCAAGGAAGGTCATAAGTTTGGAGTGAATTTCACATTCATAGACAAATTGACTTGCTTGCATAACCTTGTGATACTCGATATGACTCAAATATCCTCATAAATTTCATATTTATGTAGATGCTCGCTAAGCACATGCCATTCTCATAATTTGATTACTTCCTTTTTATGCAACATGCCTTTGATTGCACAAATACACAACTAATTAAGCTACTCTAATAGACTTCACCTTAATCATCTAGCTTACATGGCATTTGCATACAATTCTGAGTGTTTATATAACCTCCATCACAGATACCTAGGTTATCCTTTCTTTCAATCTCACTTGATCTTGTTTTATACTTCGTTTCTCTTATTGAATGACCTACACTTGTTTGGTGGATCTTGAGAGACTTCTTCTTTGCTAAATTCAGTACTTCTTTCTTCAACAATTTAGGACTTCTTGGCCTCCTCTAACGACTCATGCACAACCTAGCATGGTCAGATGTTGGTTGAGTCAGTTTGGACTCGTTTCATCGGTGTCTAAGTTTTTGGGTCCTTTAGACAAATTGATTTCAAGATGAATCAATTGGATCTAGATCTGCTTGACAGTCCTGCTTGTGCTCCATCTACAATATTCCTATAGATTCTAGTCTTGCAAAGCAAGTGTTGGTTTGTTTTTGGAGAAATTCTCTTGAGCATGCACTAAGTTGGACCGTTATGGCCAAAAATATCGTTGCTACACCTGATATTTACAATAATCTTAGGTACCGCAAACATCTAAATGTTTCGAAAAATAATTTTACATTTTAGTCATAAAGTACGCAGCTCTAAATTAATCGAGGTGAACATAGACCTTAGGAAAAGAGTGTTTTTGTTAACCTGGATTTGTAAAATGGGAAAATGGGATAACTTTTGTTTATGTTTACATGAGAAGGGGGATATCTGCTACGGGCATTTATTAAGTGAAGGCTTAGTTCAGGAAATCTCTAAAAAGTAAAAAAGAACGAACGATTCCTTGCCCTTCGATCAAACATGAGTTAATCCAAATCAGTGCAAGATGTTTAATCAGTATTAAAGTAACATTGAGTTTGGTGGTAGAGGAAAAGTTTTCCTAAAAGTTCAATAAAAAAGAAATCCACAGAGGCTCATAAGATTAGGATCCAAAACAAATAATAAATGCTGATTGTTCATTTGAAGTAGGCAGATCTACTAACTGATAGAGGGATCTAGTAATCCCAATTGCCCCTCCGAGGTAGTTAGATCCATTGCCTGACACAAGAAGGTGGATCCATCCCCCTACAAAAGGACTTGACAAAAGAGGTCAGAGGACTATTCGAACAAATAACTCAATGTGTCAAATAGAATGGTCGTAGGTTCCGACAAAAGGTCACACATTACTAGGACGAATGCTTTTCGCTACGATTGAAAACCCTCGCCCATCCAGTCAAAATCGTTGCATTCTGTCATCACGAAAGTGTGTATTGCATTAATGTATACACAACAGTTTTGTATTCAAACCGTCGTATCTTACACGAAGGTTATAGAAACCATCGTATATATTTATAAAAGATAATTCTATTACAAACTGTCATTTAGTACCATTAAATGACAATTTTGATGACCGTCGTGTATAATACACCTGAACCATAGGCGACGGTTGCAAAAATCGTCATGTAATGCGATAAACGACCATTTCATATAACCGTCGTGTATATAAAAACAACAGTTATAAATATAACCATGTTGAAGCTACGAATTGCTACGATAATGTATTTGGTTTCGAAAACATGTCGTTGTAGTTTGAAAGCGAAGAACTCATGTTCAACAAATAAAATTTATACCAGAATAGAAATCCCGGGTCGAACTAAGGGAGGCTACGTTGATCTATATTCGCAATTATATTTTGTTTAGAGTCTTTGTTGAAAAGCGAAGCGACGTAATTATAATGAAGAAATATTAACAATCAAAATGAGAGAGAGAAAACATGCACTCAATATTTCAAAATGTTTATATAATGAAACCAAAGAAGAATTACACTAGAAAGCGGAAAATCAGCTACACTAGAAAGAAGGAAAATTCTACTCTAGAAAGCTATAAAGAAGAATGGGAGAGAGAAGTTATCCTCCTCGACGATCGCTTGGAGGACGAGCCGGACGAGACGCTGCCTAGACAAAGGAGGATGGAATGGGAAGAAGGAGGTCGAGGCAGGAGGAATGATAACGGGGCAACATGTCGTCATCGCAGGATCGGCTTCCGAAATGAGAGCGAAAATTTGACTTTATCTTGCGAGAAGCATCCCGGGTGTGGGACAAGCTTCTCTTGAACTTTGGAGAGGTAGATGAGAGAAGGAAGGAATGAAGATTTCGTATGGAGGGGGTCTCCTTTTATAGTTGTAAGGAATGAGGGCAATTTGATCTTTTTAATCTCAAAACATTAAATCAGGAGTCTTTAGTGACGGATAAAACCGTCACTAAAGCCCCATCGTGGGCGACGTGCACCGCCCGCTCGCCTCCCGCGCATGAAATACGCGCTCCACGTTCTTCAGATCTTAGTCGTCCAATCGTGAGATCGGACGGCTTAACTCGCCCCTCGCCGCGCCTTCTAATCGCGCGCCTAGCGCGTGCGATCCTGCGTTACACACGGGCGTGCGTGGGCGCTTGATCTGGATTGAACGCTCATGACCGTACGATCACCATCGGGCAGTCAATCGTGCCTGCACCTCCGCGCCTCAGCACTCGCTGCATGCGACTCAAACGTGTGCCCGATCGCGAGCGAGCGCTCTATCCACTACGCTATGCGCGTGCATGGGCGAGCAGGCCAATTTCTGAGCGCGCGATCAGGACTGTTGGATTGAGATCCAACGATCAAGGTAGCTCTTCAATTGATGCTTCAGAAAAAGGGGAGCGCCGGTTGAGATGTACTCTCAGCCGTTGGATCTTGATCCAATGGCGGAGATGTGTGGATGCTAGCGGCTTCAGAAGTTGAGGGCGACCGGTTGGGTGACCGAGATGGTGCCACGCGGCACCATCTTGGCCGTCCATCTTCTAGATGATGTAGATGGTGCCACGGGTGTCGAATTGAGTTGATTTTCGAGCCATTAGGCTGCGATCGTCGATCCTAATCCATCCGTGCAGTCGGATTTGTTGTTTGAAGTGAAAATTCACACCATCTTTCCCTTGATCTTCTAGGGTTCCCCGGTCTCTATCTAATGCTACAGATGTCTGATTAGGGTGATCTTGGAGTCGTTGAACTCCAATCGTCGCCCTAATCACATATGTACGATTGGATCTTTGATCTGAGGCCCCGATAAAAATTTTCTCCCGATCTCTAAACAAAAAAGGAGACAATTAACCTCCATTTTATTCAAACAAATCTAAATGCAAGATGATGCATGTTATGTAATATTTATAGTATACAATGCAATTCTATGCTTAAGAACATGCATAAATAGACATCTTATGTAATATAAACATGTTTACATCACACCCCCATGCCTATCGTTTGCTAATCCCTAGCAAAACTATATGCTATTTATAAAAAAAATCAGGTTGGATTTGACGGAGAGATTTTCGCTTTCTTATGATATCAATAGAGGATATGTTGTAATTAATGTGGTGGAAATCTCTCAATCAAAAATTAACATAGATATGAATTTAAACCATAATAAAGGATGTCGTATCCACAGGGAGGAATACATGATGTAAACACATTTACACTATTTAAGATGTCTATTTATGCATGTTCTTAAGCATAGGATGGCATTTTATGATATAAATATTGCATAACATGCATCATCTTACATTTAGAGTAGTTTGAATAAAATGAAGGTTAATTGTCTCCTTTTATGTGCTTGGATAAGGCAAACTTTTTATCGAGGCCTCGAATCGAAGATCCAACCGCACGGATGTGATCAGGGCGACGATTGGAGTTCAACGACTCCAAGATCGCTCTAATCAAGCATCTGTAGCATCTGATAGTGACCGAGGAACCCTAGAAGATCAAGGGCCAAGATGATGTAAATACGCACATCAAATGACAAATCCGACCGCATGGATGGATTCGGATCGATGATCGCAACCTAACAACGCAAAAATCGAGTCAATCCGACACCGTGGCACCATCTACAACATCCAGAAGATGGACGGCCAAGATGGTGCCACGTGGCGCCATCTCGACCGCCCAATCGCCGCACGCAACCGCTAAAGCCCCCACATCCGTCCCTCTCCGCCGTTCGATCTCGATCCAATGCTGTGAACGCATGCGCCTCAAATCGTCCACGCGACACAATCCTTCGCGTAGCGCAGCGGTCGTGAGGCGCTGCTCATTCACAAGACGCGAGTTCGAGCCACAGCGAGCAGGCGAAGGGTGCGGACGAGCTGGCGCGGGCGAGCATCGGATCTTCATTGGGCGGCCGTCCACGCTCAACAGCGTCAACACGCTATCGCACGCCCACGCCTCACGCGGCATCACACGCGAGCGAGCGCGCGTTAAGGGCGGGCGAAGGCGCGATCTGGGCCGTCCGATCGTGACGACTGAATGCGCGGCGAGCGTTAAGCGTGAGCAGACGAGCGGGCGCGCGCGTTCAGCGCCCACTACACCCACGTTGGGGCTTTAGCGACAGTTTTATCCGTCACTAAAGACCCCTTATTTAATGTTTTAAAGATGTAATGTCCAATTTGCCCCCACTCCTTGCAACTATAAAAGGAGAACCCCTCCACACGAAATTCTCATCCCTTCCTTCTCTTCTCTACCTCTCCAAAGCTCAAGAGAAGCTTGTCCCACACCCGGGATGCTTCTCGTGTGATAAAGTCCAAATTTTCGTCCCCCTTCGGAAGTGGATCCCGCGACAACGACGACGTGCTGCCCCGTTCCCGTTCTTCTGCTTCGACCTCCTTCATCCTACTTCGTCCTCCTTCGTCCAGGCATCGTCCCGTCCGGCTCGTCCTCCAAGCGACCGTCGAGGAGGATATCTCTCTCCCCATTCTTTTTACTGCTTTCTAGAATAGATTTATTGCTTTCTAGAGTAGTTCGACTCGTCCTCCAAGCGACCGTCGAGGAGGATATTTCTCTCTTTATTCTTTTAATGCTTTCTAGAGTAAATTTACTGCTTTCTAGTGTAATTATTTTCTACTTTCTAGTTGTAATAGTGAAACATTCTCCTTAATGATGAATTCCCTGTTTATTCTACATCTCGTTTTGATTTCTGTTTGTAATATTCTCTCTCTCACTCTTACTCACTCTCTCTCTTCTATTTATTGTAAATAATTAAGTAGTTCTAATCAATTGAGTTATTTCATGACAAATAAAAATAAACGCGTTATTTTTAAATCAAACGTCCGCCTCCCTGTGTTCGACTCGAAATTTTTATTTCGGTATAAATTTTATTTGTTGAACACGAGTTCTTCGCTTTCAAACTGCAACAACAGTTTTTTCAAAATCGAACACGTTAGCATAGCAATTCGTACGTTCAACAATAGACCAATAAATTCACGAGTTGAGGAATACACAGTTTGCAGACTCTTCTGCAACTTTAATGCGAGGAATATGCTGATTTAAACGGAGCTTGCAAGTTTCCTTAAAAGTTCAAGGTTAGTTATGCAATTTTCATGTCAGGAATTAAGCTCCAAAAATATGCATATGATACATGTGTAATGGCATATCATATAAATTCAACTTGCATGCAAATTTGATTTGAAATTCAATGTAGAATCATGCACATAACATAAGTAACGAAATTTCAGAAAAGTCTGAGTGCATCAATGCAATGTGGCCTGAATAAAATATGAATATAAAATTGGCAATGGCATTGAATGTAATTATTAATAGAGACAAAAACAGAGGATTTCTCCTCTCTCTTCCTCGCGTTTGCAGCCGTGCATGGTTGGCTGCGAGAGTCGATGGGGAGGTGCTCCTCGACGAAGGGTACAAAACGGTGGTGACACGGCGGACAGGCAGAGGAAGTTGGCCGCTGGCCTGTTGGCTGCTGGACGAAGACAGCTGCGCGAGGATGCGCGGTTGGCCTGCTGCTGCTGCACGCTGGGCGCGCGCGCGCTCAAAGGCGCTGATGGTGGTGCTGGAGCAGTCCTTTGCAGTGCCTACCGGGCGTGGCTGTGGGCCTGTGGTCACCTGCGGGTGGCTGCGGTGCAACGCAGGGGTGCCTGCGGGCGAAGGCACAGGTGCGGGCGCTTGGTGATGGCGCAAGTACCAGCCTACAGGCAGTGCGGAGAAGAGCGGTGAGCGTCTGCGGACGCTTGACGTGCAGCGCCTGCGGGGCGCGGTGGCTAGGCATAGCTCCTACGAGCATTGGGCGGGGCGCTTGGTGCAGGTGTTGTGAGAGCGAGCACAGGCGAGGGTGCGCTGCGGTGGGAGCGCTGGAGAACTGCCTGCAGGCAGTGCAGGCGGTGGAAGGCTTGGCGCCGCGCGCTTCCAGGCAGTCTAGCAGGGCGCGGGTGCAGGCATTGTGCAGCGGAGGTGGCGTGCCTGTGGGTGCCTAGCTGGAGGTGTTAGCGCCTACAGGGCAAAAGGTTGGAGGCGTTGGGGGGGGGGGGGGGGGGCGGTGATGGCTGAAAGGCGCAGCTATGGGCAATGCAAGGGCGTATGCGTGCAGGCGATGGAAGGTGGGTGCGGCGCTAGTGTTGGGTTGTTGGTGGGAGGCGTTGGGGGGCGGTGATGCTACACAGTGCAAGCGTCTTCCCATAGTGCATGCTCCTCTCCCAATTGGGTCCCGCCAGGGGGAGAAGAAGATGAAGATCCAGCCTCTCCTCTCCTGTGCAAGTGCCTCCTTTAACTCCTCTCCCCCGCGCCAATCAAGGGATTTTCAAATCCCTTCCTAATTTTAGCCGGTGCTTGTTGGGTTCCGTTGGCAGTAGGTGGAGATATTTGTGGGGGGAAAATATCTTTCCACCCCCTATTCTTTTCCACTTTTGATCCTCCTCCCTCTTCTTCCTGCTTATTAGAGTAGATTAATTGGAGAAGATGAGTGCGCTGTTGCGAGTCACTGCATGAAATATAATTACATAATAAGCAATAGAAGAAATGTAAACTTAAATAATGACACATGCAATCATTTAATGAACAAATGTGATTATTAACCAACATACAATGTTAGAATTAAATTACTTAGACGTAATAATAGTCCATTAAAATGAATTCATCAAATACCCCCATGCCTAAGATTTGCTAGTCCCTAGCAAAAATGAAAAATAATAGAAGTAATCAGAAGATTTCTTCTTTCCTTGTTTCAAAACTTTAGAGATCCAAACAAATGTGAAGTGATGATGCCTGAGTAACAGATCAATGTGAAAAGCCGATTCGCATTGGGAGTTCGTACTTTACCCTTGATAAATATTTCTGTCGGGATAGGAGACTACTTCCCTTAGGGATAAAGCAGAAGATAATCTGTAATTTGACCCTGGCTTTTGGCTTAGGTAGGAGATATCGAGTAGAATAGATTTGTATTTAGTGGCACACACTCATCTAGTGCTACATGTAGTCTAGTACTACAGACTCTAGATCTCTAGACTATTAGACAAGTCAACTCAGAGAGAGGCTAAACTATGCTCTCTTGATGTTCCTGGGCGCTCACTCTTTTCTTTCTTTTCTTGCTGAGATCACAAATCTCGCCAGATTTAGTAATTGTACTCACTGTTTGGCAGCCTCACATGGCATCCACACTTCAATTGAACTCCTAATAATTCTACAACAAAGTTAGAATCCTCAACCAATATTCGAGTGATCAGAAAAACTAAAAGGTAGGTATGGGTCATATTTGGTGGAACGCGCTAGATGTTTTGTTGCCTTAGAAACAATGTTACAACGATAAAATATAACCTTGGACTCTTTTCTTTTTCTTTCTCTCTTTTTTCTTCTTTTTTTTTATGTTTGTTCTTCTTCTTCTCGTTTTTTTTATTATTTTTTTATTTTTTTATTTCTTTTTATTTTTGTTTCTTTTTCAATCAACACAACACGATACAGACTTTTATTTATGAGGCATTATTAAGGATGATGATGGTCAAGAGGAAATTGTATGACTTATTTGATGGAAGTGCCTATTCTCGGCACCGAAAAGGAATGGATAGGACAGGCATATTTCTGACCTTTGACACTATTACCCTCATTCAGCCGAAGACTCTATGAAGGATGATCATGACCATCCACCATAATCATAGCTTTATTAAGACTCAATCTCTGTGTATCTGCCTTATTTGGTGATTCTCAGGAATTCACACAAAGTACGCACACAGGAACAAAGAGCGAAAACAATGCCTAACTCTGAAGTATCATCATCTAATTGTCCAAAACTTAAGAATCATTACCCTAGACTTAGCGTACCAGTAATCTCTCTACTTTCATCTCACAAATATAAGGTGGATCTACAAGAAGATAGCATGCCTGACTCCCTATGAACTATCCAAGGGTTCAGTAGACTACAAATGCTTATTGGTTTTCCTCAAGGATCCATTACCAAGTCTACATGCACGTGAAATAAATGTACTGGATTCTAAACTTAAGAAATAATTCAAGAAGAAAAAACCTCCAATGACAAATATATTTTGCTAGGGACTAACCCATTCAGCTCAAGAAAAGAGAATTTTTTGTTTATATATGCTAACCTAAATGCATGAATACTTCCTAAAATGCAAATTGCACCCTCCCATGCCTAAATCCTACAATGTCCCCATTGTAAAATTAAAACAGGAGGAGAAAGGAAAGAAACCACCTGATGATGGTGTTATTCATACCGTTGGGTTGCCTCCCAACAAGCGCTGCATTTTCTGTCAGCAGCCAGACTTAGAAGAAACCTGTAAGTCTGGTTCCAAACAGAAAAAATTAGGCCCTAAAAATATGCATAACAGTGCAGGCCTAGAAAATAGGTAGCCACGGATGTTGGCGAGCTGATGATGCAACGTAATACCAAATGCTCGCCAGAAGATATGAAAATGGAGAACCTCATTGGCTACCTTGGGAGGTCTAGGAATAACAAAAGGAATATGAAAAGGGACCTCCCGAAACGGAATAAGTGGAGGATAACAAGGATCCTCCAAAGCAGGACGGGTTTTAAAAGATATAAACATTAATAGTTCAAACCCTTTAATGGTGAGAGTAAAAGTACAAGCATCAATCCACACTTGCCATTCTACCCGAGGATGTACTGGCCTGATATGTTCTCCAGAAAGAATGTACATGAGCAGAGATCTGAGCCAAGGATCGGTTAGGGAGTATAAAGGTTGTTTGTAGTGTTGGAAGGTAATAGTTAAGTCTAATGAGGGCTTAGTCGATGTTAGGTGTAATTCTAATAATGATTCAGATTGTGTATACTCCCTAACAGTTGTAGACAACTTCAGTTTACCCTTCCTAACATTAACGATCGGAGTCATATTTGAATCAAAGGTAGACTCCAAATTACAACTCTTTGATGGCCGGGTCCCAATGTCAGAATCCTTATCATTAAGCTCATCCCCGGATTTGTTTGGTTCACTCAAATTTTTGTTGGGGTGTATATGTGATTCACTAGGAGTTGGATCAGTATCCTCAATTATTCCCAAAGGAGGATCAGTCTTAATGTTTTGGAGCAAGCCTATATCACTGAATTTGTTATTCTTCTCGAGATATAAATTCTCAATTGACGTGTTTTGTCTCCGAGAGTATCCCATAGACTTCTCACTATTTTGTTTTTCCTCCTCTAACAGAAACTCCTGTTTTGATGGAGGATGACTCTCAAAAGAAGGGAGGAATCTGGATTTCACCATATTATTTATATCCTCTGGAGGTAAATCGTCAAATAATAAATAATTCTCTTGTGATTCACTCCAGATTTTCAGTCCATGTTCCTCTATTGGGGTATCCTCATCCTCTGAAATAGACTCTTCATATCCCTGAGACCAAAATTGATCTAATTCATCCTCCATTCCCTTAGGGTCACCTTCATTAGGTGCATTTAAATCCTCAGGATGCTGAATGGTAGGTGTTGATTCCCTAAGTGGAGGGTCAGGAGTAGGCTCACTAAGGGTAGAATGGGATTCCACCAAATAATCAATAGGGGAAGTGATAGGAATAATACAACCTTGACCCGGGTTGGTAGGGGTAAGGAGAATACTGTCATTGGGGTCAAGGTCCTCAAAAGGTACCATCTTCCCTTGCTTTTGACTCCAATATAGTTCAGGTGGATAATCACTATGATCGTTCTTCTCTAGTGGCCGTGTCTCATTGGGAGAGTCTAATTGATAGCTACATAAAATTGGATTCCTATTGTCATTGGATTCCTTAGAATTATTTGCATGATCATGGTCGTTTGGGTAGGGATCAGAATTACTGGGAAGAGTGTAGCTAAGCTGTCTTATTTCTTCATTTAACTGTTGACTATTCCTCAACATCTCTCACATTGATTCCATCATTTCCTTTTGCTGTTTTTGCATTTCTATCATAAAAGAGGAGAGGCTACTATTATCAGGTTGGGGAGGATAGTCAATTTCAGGCTCTGGTTGCCTAGGGGTATCGGTCCAACCTCGATACGGAAAATAATGAAGGGTGGGAGGGTTGGGTGTTTGCATGGAAGTAGCGATTTCAGGGTTGGAAAATCCCGCTCCTAGGCTCTGCTCAAAAGTGGGAGTTAACAAGCCAGTACTCCCAGGATAAGAATAAGAATGATCCCATAAATTGTCAATGTACCCATCAAAGGATGGATATGTTCTGGGCATGGGATCCTGATTAAAAGATGGGAAGTATTTACTCTGATAATCTAAATGATAAGAGTAAGGGTGATCCATTTCTTTAAGCAAAACAGTTTTAACTCTCTTAGGATTTAGAAGAATTTAGAATACAAGTAAAAACTTCCTAGAGAGTTCTACTGTCAAAGCAAACGCAAATTCAGTGGGATCTTGTTTTTAGTAGATTGTAGATCTTAGAATTAAATGTTTAGTTGGTGGCCAAACAAGTTTTGCAAAAAATTACGCTTCCTAGGCCAACCTTCACTGGTGCCTATAACCTACTCGCAAGGGATGGAAATCTCGAATCGAGCTCACACACGAGGAACCGAAGTCACTTGGTGGATAGGCTTGCTGATTTCCGACAAACTTCCCTTGTGGTGCAAAAGAGGAGAGGTAGAAATTTATCTAATGACCTTATATGTGAGGTGCACAGTGTCTCAAGTGTGCAAACATACGATCGTGTTTTGATTTTTAAAATTTTGCAAACAGGATCCTTTTGCACATAATTTTCAGTCACAGATTTTAAAGTCCAACCTCTTAGCAGTGCCAATTTTTAAAGTGACCATTGAATCAATTTGATTCAAGCACTTTAGTGGTCTTAGATTTAAGTTCAATGCATATGCATGACAGGTAATTGATGCTCAAGAGAAGACGTACCTTACTCTAGCTTTCTTCGTGCAATAATGAATGCAATGCAGTAAAAATAAACTAGATGCTACTCATTCAGTCCTAGATGGTCGTCCTATAGATATGCAGCTTCTAGCAGGCAGTTTGAATTTTTTTTTTTAATAATAATAATAAGCAAACAAACCTAATTGAACTAACTAACAAACACGCAGTTCAAACAATTCAAATAATCCTATAATCTAAATAAATGGGAACACGCTCCCAAAAATACGCTCCCGCATACAAGAGCGATAAGAAATAAAGAAGCATTGGGAACACGTTCTAAAAATACCCACCAAGGGTCCAAAAGACAGTAATTAAATTCTAATGTCTATCTAAACTAAATCTAAACTAAGATCTACTGACTAAATAAAAACAAGCTCCTCTATAAGCCTATCTGCGTGGGATGAAGGCCCACGTGTCCCTATTGCTGGCCTCCAGGTGGCATCAAGGTCCACCAAAAAGATCGTCTCCGCTGTGCGTGTCGTTCAGGATCAATGTCGTCGCTCTGCTACGCTTGTCGCCGTATTAGATTCCTCGCACAATAAAAAAAAATTCATCAAATAACTACGCAACTCAGAATATTCAAAAATAATGAGTGAATCTATTGTGTCTGTTGCCTCCCCGGCAACGGCGCCATTTTGACGGAGAGATTTTTGCTTTCTTATGATATCAATAGAGGATATGTCGTAATTAATGTGGTGGAAATCTCTCAATCAAAAATTAACATAGATATGAATTTAAATCACAATAAAGGATGT
Source organism: Thalassia testudinum (assembly GCA_037157565.1). Lineage (NCBI taxonomy): Eukaryota > Viridiplantae > Streptophyta > Magnoliopsida > Alismatales > Hydrocharitaceae > Thalassia > Thalassia testudinum. The sequence goes on from JAZHRO010000030.1 coordinate 46,976,869, forward strand.
CGTATTTACAGGGAGGAATAGACTAATAAATACACGAGTTGAGGAATACACAGTTTGCAGACTCTTCTACAACTTTAATGCGAGGAATATGCTGATTTAAACGGAGCTTGCAAGTTTCCTTAAAAGTTCAGGGTTAGTCATGCAATTTTCATGTCAGGAATTAAGCTCCAAAAATATGCATATGATACATGTGTAATGGCATATCATATAAATTCAACTTGCATGCAAATTTGATTTGAAATTCAATGTAGAATTATGCACATAACATAAGTAACGAAATTTCAGGAAAGTCTGAGTGCATCAATGCAATGTGGCCTGAATAAAATATGAATATAAAATTGGCAATGGCATTGAATGTAATTATTAATAGAGAAAAAATAGAGGATTTCTCCTCTCTTCCTCACGTGTGCGGGCATGCACGGTTGGCCGCAAGAGTCGACCGGGAGGTATGCCTCAACGAGGGCTACGCAACGGCGGTGACGCGGCGGCCAGAGGTGGCCGGCGGCGGCCGGGCAAAGGAGGTTGGTCGCCGGCCTATTGACTGCTGGAAGAAGACAGCCACGCGAGGATGCACGGGTGGCTTGCTGCTGCTGCGTGCTGGGCGCGCGCATGCTCAAGGGCGCTGATGGTGGCTCTAGACCTATCCTTTGCAGCGCCTGCAGAGCGCGGCTATGGGCCTGCGATCACCTGCGGGTGGCTGCGGTGCAGCGCAGGGGTGCCTGCGGGCGAAGGAGCGGGTGCAGGCGCTTGGTGACGGCGCAAGTACCAGCCTACAGGTAGTGAGGAGAAGAGCGGCGAGCGTCTGCGAGCGCTTGGCGTGCAGCGCCTGCGGGGTGCGATGGCTGGGCATAGCGCCTGCGAGCGTTGGGCGCGAGTGCAGGCACTGTGAGAGTGGGCACAAGCGAGGGCGCACTGCAGTGGGAGCGCTGGAGAACTTCCTACAGGCAGTGAGGGTGGTGGAAGGCTTGGCGCCGTGCGCTTGCAGGCGGTCTAGCAGGGCGCTGGTGCAGGCATTGTGCTGCGGAGGTGGCGCTGGAGGGGGCGCGCCTGTGGGCGCCTAGCTGGAGGTGTGAGAGCCCTCAGGGCAAAAGGTTGGAGGTGTTGGGGGGGCGATGATGGTTGAAAGGCGCGGCTATGGGCAATGCAAGGGCGCACGCGCGCAGGTGGTGGAAGGTGGGTGCGGTGCTGGTGTTGGGTGTTGGTGGGAGGCGTTGGGGGGCGATGATGGTACACAGTGCAAGCGTCTTCCCACAGTGCACGCTCCTTTCCCAATTGGGTCCCCGCCAGGGGGAGAAGAAGATGACGATCCAGCCTCTCCTCTCCTATGCAAGTGCCTCCTTTAACTCCTCTCCCCCGCCCCAATCAAGGGATTTTCAAATCCCTTCCTAATTTTAGCCGGCGCTTATTGGGTTCCGTTGGCCGTAGGTGGAGATATCTGTGGGGGGGAAATATCATTCCACCCCCTATTCTTTTCCACATTTGATCCTCCTCCCTCTTCTTCCCGATTATTAGAGTAGATTAATTGGAGAAGATGAGTGCGCTGTTGCGACTCCCTGCATGAAATATAATTACATAATAAGCACTAAAAGAAATGTAAACTTAAATAATGACACATGCAATCATTTAATGAAAAAATGTGATTATTAACCAACATACAATGTTAGAATTGAATTACTTAGGCGTAATAATAGTCCATTAAAATGGACTCATCAGGATTATTTGGGCATGAGTTATTTTCAATCATTAAGAGAATATTTACCTAGAATCTGAACTTTCAAGGACACAATAGTGCTCGGGTATCTGCCAAAATACAGACCGCCTCAAGCCATCGCCTTATTCAAAGAAAAATTTCTTTTTCTCTTTTTCTTCTTTTCTATTTTTTTTTTGGATTTTCGAGTTTTAGGGTTTAGGAGCGGCTTTCTTCGACCATTCAACTCACCCAAGATTTGATGAGAACCCTAAGTTCTAAGCATCTTATTGTGAATGTGATAGACTCGTTGATCGGCAGTTAAAATGGATTTCAGATTTCTACACCTCTATGTGACCTTAAAAAGAGAATTTTGCATAAAGGTGTATCTTTACAACCGGTAGCTTTCTCCCTACTTTTATTTTTTACGGGGTCAACACAAGGGTGAATTCAGTATATATCTCCCCAGTTTATTCAACTTCTCCGCTTCTTCCTAAGTGTTTTGGGAATTTTTAGTGCATTTATTGAGCTGGGTTCTGGACAACCGGTTGATGAGCTATTACCACCGACAACTTGCCAGCCATACTCGTGCAGTGAAGTGTGGCTTATTTCTTTTGTTTCTTTTCTTTTCTCCTTTTCTTTTTTTGTTTCTTTTCTTTTTGACTTTCTTTTTCTCTTTTTTTAAGTAGGTGACTTCCTTGATCTAAGATTTACCTAAAGGCAGCAAAAAGAGAATGGTCCAGGGACTGGGCTCTAGACAACCTACCTATGGGCTGTTACCCACGATAACTTGCCAACCATATCACCCTAGAAGGTTCATTAGCTACCCAATTTCCGTTAAAATCGCCGAACAACGAGTCAATGCAAAGAAAGTGTGTAGATGCCTAAAACTCAAAGTTTCCTCAAATCAGAGGATGAGTTGATAAGTCGTGTACTTATCACCCAATCCTATTTACTCAAATTAAAATAAAATTTAGGTTGGTGAGGACTCGAAAAATAAATCCACATTTTAGTGGATACACGGGCCGATTAAGTCCAAAGACCTAAAGGGTCTTTGTGTTCAGATCCTAATGTAATATTTCCTAAGATTGAAAAGTCCTAATGTCCAACTATTCCTTCTTAATTCATTTTTTTATGTATAAATAAGAAGGGAAAAACAATTTACATGAATTTCACAAAGCTGACCAAATGATTCAAAAATGAATCCACTCCCCCATGCCTAGCTGATGCAATGTCCACATTGAGAAAGAGACATGAAAGAAAGGATAGAGTATGAAAGATGTCACCTGAATATGAAGCTCGTGTTAGCTTTGTGTCATATGTACAACTACTGAGTTTAATGCCGTTAGCTAGGCGAAGTCCAGCCAAAGAAGTCATAGAATGGCTAGAGCAATCGTGTCTGAGACGAGTTCTGGAAGAGTACGGTCAATAATAGGCTTCAGACGTTGACCGTTGACTTTAAATGTGTTACCCGTGTTTGGGTCAGAAATTTGAATGGCTCCATTTGGAAAAATCTGGTCAATTATGAATGGGCCATTCCATTTAGATCTAAGTTTGCCAGGAAAGAGCTTAAGTCTAGAATCGAATAGCCAGACTTTCTGCTTCGGCTCAAAGCTCTTGCGGGAAATCAATTGATCATGTAGAGCGTTGGTCCGAACCTTGTAGATCTTGGCATTCTCGTATGAATCATTTCTAAGCTCTTCCAACTCAGATAGTTGGAATTTCCTGGTCTTCCCAGCTAAATTTAGATTTAAATTGCATTGTTTGATTGCCCAAAATGCCCTGTGTTCAATCTCCACGGGTAGATGGCACGTCTTCCCATACACCAAACGAAATGGAAACATGCCGAAGGGCATTTTATACACCGTACGGTAGGCCCAAAGAGCGTCCTCAAGCTTTTGAGTCCAGTCCTTGTGATCAAGCCTAACCGTTTTTTGCAGAATGTTCTTAATCTCCCAATTGGAAATCTCGGCTTGTCCATTCGTCTAGGGATGGTAAGGTGTGGAAATTCGGTGATTAACCCCGTATTTGACCAACAAATTCTGGAATTAGGCATTAGTAAAATGAGTGCCACCATCACTGAAGATGGCTCTCGGGATCCCGAACCTACTAAAGATATTTTTCTTGACAAAATCGATGACCACCTTGTGGTCATTGGTTCGGATGGGAATCGCCTCAATCCATTTAGACACATAATCAACAGCAACAAGAATGTAACCGATATCCAAATGAAGGGAGAAAGGGTCCCATGAAATCAATGCCCCAAACATAGAAAATTTCGACAAGAAGAATTGGGTTTAGGGGCATCATATCTCTCTGAGTTATGCTCCCGAGTGCCTGACATCGAGAACATGATCTTGAGAAATCCTGGGCATCCTTAAATAACGACAGCCAATAGAAGCCAGATTGCAAGATTTTTGCAGCTGTCTTTTTCCCGGAGAATTGTCCACCACACGCAGATGCATGGCAGAACTCAAGAATACTGTTGAATTCATTCCCCGGTACACATTGGCGAATAATCTCATCAGAGCCGATGCGGTACAGTTCAAGGTCCTCCCAGAAGTAGTATTTGGCCTCAGATTTGAGTCTATCCCGTTGTTGCTTGGTCAATCCTGGGGGATTTGACCAACAGCCAAATAGTTAACAATGTCAGCAAACCATGGCCTCCTAGGTGTCTCGACAAATGATCCGCCACCACATTTTGTACCCCAGTTTTATCCTTGATTTCAAGATTAAATTCTTAAAGCAGAAGAATCCAACGAATAAGCTAGGGTTTGGCATCCTTCTAGGCCAAGAGATGTCTCAAGGCCGAGTGGTCGGTATAGATGATAACATGAGACCCTAAGAGATAAGCCTTGAATTTTTCCAAAGCGAACACTACAACTAGTAATTCTCTTTCAGCAACAATGTAATTCCTCTGGGCTTCATCCAGAGTTTTACTAGCATAGTAAATGACAGAGGGCTTCCTATCAACTTTCTGACCCAAGACAGCCCCGACCGCGTAATCAGAAGTGTCGGTCATGATCTCAGAAGGGGCTGTCCAAATTGGTGGTTGTAATACTGGAGCATAGGTGACTGCCGTTTTCAGGAAATCAAATGCCGTACATGATTCGTCGAAAACAAACGGCATTTCTTTGGCAAGAAGATTGCTCAGAGGACGAGCAACCTTTTAGAAATCCATGATGAATCTTCAATAGAATCCCACATGGCCAAGAAATGATCGGATTTATTTAACAGATGTGGGAGGAGAAAGTTTAGCAATAGCATCAACCTTAGCTTTATCTACTTCGATTCCCCGTTCAGAGATTACATGACCCAAGACGATGCCTTCTTGGGCCATGAAATGATTCTTTTCCCAGCTAAGGACCAATCGTGTTTTGATACATTGCTTAAGAATCATTTCCAGATTAGCCAAACAAGAGTCAAACAATTCTCCGAAAATAAAGAAATCATCCATAAAGACTTCCATAAACTCTCCCACCATGTCAGAGAATATGGCTAACATACACCTTTGAAAAGTAGCAGGTGCATTGCACAAACCGAAAGGCATCCTATGGAAAGCAAAGGCTCCATAGGGACAGGTGAAAGTAGTTTTTTCCTTATCCTCAGGATGGATAGGAACTTGGTTGTATCCTGAGTAGCCATCAAGAAAACAGAAATACTTCTGCCCAGCTAATCTTTCCAAGATTTGATCGATGAAAGGTAGGGGAAAATGATCCTTTTTAGTGGCTGTGTTCAGCTTCCTATAATCAATACAAACCCTCCAAGAGGAAGCTAAACGAGTTGTGACAGATTCTCCTCTCTCGTTAGTCACAACGGTAATCCCATCTTTCTTCAGAACAATCTGCACGAGACTTACCGAGGGGCTATCAAAGATTGGATAAATAATTCTTGCATCGAGCCACTTGGTGATTTCCTTTTTTACCACTTCTCGCATATTTGGATTTAATCTCCCCTATATTTGGCGAGAAGGGCAGGATCCATCTTCCAAGAATATTCTATGATTACAGCAAGATGGCTCGATCCCCCTGAGGTCATGAATGGTCCAACCAATTGCCTCCTTGTGTTCTTTCAGGACCTTGATCAATTTAATCTCTTGCTCCTTTGTTAATTTAGCACTGATAATCACAGGGAGCGTCTTCTGAGGTCCTAAAAATTGATATTTCGAATTCTCAGGCAATGGTTTCAGTTCAAGCTAGGGCGGGTTGATGACTGATGGTAAGGACGATGCTAAAGACTCAACAAGAAAAAGAGGTTGTGAGTGACTACAATCAATAACCTCTTCAGAAGATGGCAGGTCTTCCATAGAGGGTTGCAAGTCGAATTCGTCATCAAAGGAGGAAGTTTCAATTGAAGAAATCATCAAACAAGTTTCAATGTTTTCATTATCCTCTTCAAGTTCCTCAATAAATCCACAATCCTCAAATTTATTAATCACCTTAAAAATATCCAATTTCATTCATTGATCCCCAAAGGCGATTTCCATACTACCGCTTTCACAATTAATGTTGACCTTAGCGGTAGCCAGGAATGGACGCCCCAGAATGATGGGTGTGTTCCTCAGATTTTCAGGTACATCCATGTCAAGGATAAGAAATCTACAGGAAAATAGAAATCCTTAACCTTAACTATAACATCTTCAATAACTCCTCACGGATTTGTGATCGAGTGGTCCGCTAACTGTAGCGTTACTGAAGTTGGCTGAAGTTCACTTAATCCAAACTTCTCGTAAAGAGAAATCAGAATTAGGTTGATGGATGCACCTAGATCCAAAAGTACTCTATCAAATGTGTAATCTCCGATGACACAAGAAATCAAAGGAGCACCTGGATCTCTCTTTTTCTGAAGGAGGTGGTGTAGGATAACAGAACTAGCCTACTCGGAAAGTACCACCTTCCTCGGAACAGATTCTCTCCAGTTACGCTTTTGTGTACATAAATCATTTAAAAATCTCGCGTAAGCCGGTATGTGCTTAATAGCATCGAGGAGCGGGATATTAATCTCAACATTCTTAAATAGATTCAGGAGCTCCTCATTGCTATTAACAAACTTCTTTGATTTGATCAAGGCTTCAAGAAAAGGAATGAGTCAGATCTTTGGAATCAGGTTCCTGAGCCTTGATTTCTTCTCCAGAACTCTCCTCTCTCCTTAGGTTCTTCAAGATTCAGTAGATCAGAATAATGTGGTTGTGGATCCTGAGTTTGCTCACCACTCCTCAAGGTGACAGAATTTACAGATGAATAAGAGTTTGGGTCTTGGGGAGGGTTAGGAAGGATTGGAGGAGCTTGATTAGCCAGGAATTGTTGATTTGCATAAGAGGAAGAAGAGGAGGAGGAAGGACCCGGCTCAACCACCTGATCATGTGCGTGTGGGTCCCTCTGATTCCGTACCCATGGGCTTGGTTGCCCGGATTCAGAATATTTCGCAGGTTGGGTACGGGTTGGGACGGTAGAGATCCAAGTTGACGAGAGTTAGCAATGAGCCCGGTCTGCAAGTTTTCCAGCGAGGTTTTCATTTGTTGCATGAGCTGGAGCATGGATCCTTGCATCTCTATCATTTTCCGGTTCAAATCAGCCTGCCCTATGGGTTGACGAGTGATGAGAACCTCATCATGAGCCCTAAACTAGCACCATTTAACCCTGATTTGCAGGAAAAAGCTCCTACATAACCTTAGAAAGGCTTGGCTCAGAGAGATTCTGAGTTTGCAAAGAAAATAGAAATTGAGGGGTAAAAATGTAATTTCACCAATCCAATCTGAAAAAAGGGTAACTCATGGTCCAAACATAGGTCAAAATAACCTAATAAAAAGGAAAGTGGGATGATCTGATCCAATAAGGGCTACAGCAACTCTAAGGAACTAAATGATAATCTGTAACCCTAAAACAAACCCACTTCAATTCATGAGGTTCGAGGCAAAGTAAAAATAGAATAAACCCTCTAAAATTCATATAAAAATAATCTCTAGGGTTTAGAACCTTCAATCTGGCCTTAGGAACCCATTTTGACCTACATTGAGAACCATGCCCAATTAACAACTTAATTTGGGTTTTTACGTAAATTGACCGGTCAAACAAGGTTTAATCTGGAAATAAAATTCACCATCATAATCCTTAGGTCCCAATTAGTCATGTATAAAAACTTGAGCCTAAGAGGAAACCTTCTTGACCAACTTTACACTTTGGTCCTCATTTATTTACTTTTTGGCCCTCAACTTTTGAACCCTCACATTTCTGCCCCTAACTCTCCTTCGTTCTTTGCATTCAGGTCCCTCCTGCCAAAACCTACACGACACCATACTCCGGCGACCTTGCGCGGAGTATGGCGCCGCGCAGGGTAAGGGAGGGACTCTGGCAAGTCAATGGGGGGTGCCCTGCGTCGTCAGCCACCGCAGGGACACCCCCCTGTGCACTGTACCCACCCATACCAGCCGTGCGAACGCACGGACGGTATGGGTATGTTCTCTCCGGCGTCCTCCGGCGAGGGAGACACGTCGTCTCCCTCCGCCCTCCTCTCTGTTTCGGCCCCTATAAATATCCCCCGTCGCTCCGCCGTTCTTCTGAGCTCGGTCCTGACGGAGAAAGACCCCCACTTCCTCTCTTCCCACTCCGACAGGCGCCCCCCCTTGCTCCGGCGGCCTCTCCTCTTCCTCCTCGTCGCTCTGGCGCACTACCAGCTGCAGGGTTGCCCTCCCTCGCTCTTCCTGCGCCACGCCGCACCCAGCTGGCGCCTCTCCGGCCCTCTCCTCGCCGCCGCCCCTTCCCCTGGGCATCTTCTTCTCCGGCGACAGTCGATACGACTGCCACCTTGCTCCATCCCCTTTCGTCTCCGTAGCTAGGTCAGAACTTCTCCCCATCTCCCCCTCTTTCTTTTCCTCACTGTCTTTTATTTGATTAAACCCTCGACCGCTCCTGTCCACCGTCACCCCCTTCGTCTCCGGCCAAACTCCGGCGAGACGCCCCCATCGCTCCACAGCCCCATACGCCTCGCCGACCCTCACAGAACCTCCGCCTCCTCACCCTGATCAACCTCCGCCCTTCCACTTCCCACCACTCGCCCTCTGCAGACCCCCCGAACAAACCCACTTCTCCGCCCGCAGTTTGACCTAGGGCGACCCTCACGCTCCGCCTCGCCACCTGCCAGACCCTCCCACCACCTTTGAGGTGCCACGGCGAAGGTTCTCCGCGTATCTGATTAGGCCGAGAGGCCGTTCCTCTGTGGACAGGTATCTCGACCGCCGTCGCCATTGCTGCGTGGAAGGAGCACCTTCAACCTGCAGCTCCAGGTGCGCTTCGCCCAGGTCCAACTCCCAGGCTGCGCGGGGCATCTCCGCGAAGAGTCCCAGGCTCGCAGCTGGGGCGAAGGCCTCGCGTGAAGCCGCGATTACCCGCTGCTTCCTCCGCTGCTGGCGCTCAATTGGGGTGGGACATTTAGTCCCACCTCGGAACTTTGCAGAGGCGCGCAGGCGCTTAAAGGCAAAAAGTGCCTTAAGCTGTTCGCCTCAGTTCACGGGGTGAGGTCCCTCTCACCCGCCCGACTACCCGGCCTCGTCCGCGCTCACGCCCCGCGGACCTGGCCCGACTCGATTAGCCCGACCTGCACTCCTCGCCCACCACCGCACGCCGGTGGGCCTGGACCCGAGCGCGACCCGCGTACCCGATTACCCAGATGCTCTGGGAGAGCCTTCCTAAGAGCAAATTCAGAGAGGGAGAGACGCGGGGGGGAGATAGAGTAGGTTTTGCCCTCTGATGTTGAACTCTTGAGCGTGCAGGCACAGGTGAAAAAGAAGAAGAAGGACTGCGGAAGAAGAAGAAGAACTGAGGAGACACTGTAGCATCCGCGGGTTAAGTCGTCTGATTGGAAAATCAGACGATGTCCCGAAGACAGGTGAAGACAAAGAAGAAGAAGAAAAGAAGAGAGGCGGAGCAGCCAAGCAGAAGAAGAAGAAGAAGGACCGTAGAAGAAGAAGAGAAGAAAGAAGAAGATCTGAAACAAGAAAAGAAGAAGAAGAAGAACAGGAAGAACAAAAGCTAAAGAGGAGAAGACAAAGAGAAAGAAAGAAGAAAAGAAGAAGAACCCAAACTTTCATATCTATCTCTCTCTCTTTATTTTTGTAATAGAACATGTATATCTCTAGAATACGACTTGCTCCCTGAGTTCGATCTTGGGAGAACTTTATTTTCCGAGTAATAAATATTAGTGAATGATGGCAATAACTAACTGTACTACAACGCTATAACAAAATCTAGTTGTCGCCACGTCAACGAGCATTCCAAATTGGCTGATTAACCTGATTTAGGGGCAACTGAGTATATACATGACCCTGGCCCATTGGTCGTTGGGAAGCATAGTTGCTGGGTCGAAATTGGGTCTGTTTCCCCAGGTTTTTCCAAGAGAAGTTAGGGTGGTTTCTCCAACCCAGATTATAAGCATTAAAGTAGGGGTTGGATCTAACATTCTCTTGTACAACACAGACATCCTCATAGGGTAAGGATGGAGAGAAAGAAAGGAAGGATCAGAAAAACTGGGATCAAAGGCCCCAATTTGAAACCCATGGGGTTCTTGAAAATGCTGACTCATAGGTTGAGCCGTATCGAGTTGATTCACGAACTCCCGTCCAGAAGGAGCTCGTGCAGAATGTTGAACGAACGAGTTGCTACACTAACGTCTTTGGTTTTGAAAACCTGTCATCGTAGTATGAAAGCGAACTCGTGTTCAACAAATAAAATTTATACCAGAATGGAAATCCCAGGTCGAACACAAGGAAGCGGACATTTGATTTAAAAACACGCGTTTGTTTTATTTATCACAAAGTAATTTAATTGTTTAGAACTATCTAACTATTTACAATAAATATAAGAGAAAGAGAGTAAGAGAGAGAGAGAAAATATTACAAACAAAAAACTAAAAAGAGATGTAGAATAAACAAGGAATTCATTATCAGAAGATTGTTCATTACACTAAACATTACGACTAGAAAGAGAAAAAATGAATACACTAGAAAACAGTAAATCTATTCTAGAAAGCAGTAAATCTATTCTAGAAAGCAGTAAAAAGAATAGGGAGAGAGATATCCTCCTCGACGATCTCTTGGAGGACGAGTCGGATGGGACGACGCCTGGACGAAGGAGGATGGAGCAGGACGAAGGAGGACGAAGCGGAAGAACGGGAACGAGGCAGCACGTCGTTGTCGTCGCGAGATCCGCTTCCGAAAGGGGACGAAAAATTGACTTTATCTCGAGAGAAGCATCCCGGGTGTGGGACAAGCTTCTCTTGAGCTTTGGAGAAGGAGAGAAGAGGAAGGGATGAGAATTTCGTGTGGAGGGGGTCTCCTTTTATAGTTGCAAGGAGTGGGGGCAATTTGGTCATTACAACTCTAAAAACATTAAATCAAGGGTCTTTAGTGATGGATAAAACCGTCGCTAAAGCCCCATCGTGGGCAAAGTGGGGGCACCCGCTCATCTTCCACGCCGCCCAGTTCCCTAAATCTTGGTCGTTCAATCATGAGATCGAACAGCTGAGAGCGCTTCTCGCCCGCCTCTTCTACCCGCAACACCCGCGTGCAATCTCACGTCACGCGCGGTAGTGCGCTAGCGCGTGAAACTGATTGAGCACCCGCAGCGACTCGATCGCGATCGAGCGGTCGCGGAGCCCACTCACCCGCACTCCAACACCTGCCCACGAGGAGTCGATCACGCGCCGCTTGCTTGCAATAGTGCTTTCACCCACTGCGCTACACGTGCGGATGGGCGAGTGGGCAACTTCGTAGCATGCGATCTGGACCGTTGGATTGAGATCCAACAGTCGAGATCGCTTCTTTGGCTTCAGAGAACGAAGGCGCTGGTCTGAGAACACTCTTAGCCGTTGGATCTTGATCCATCAGCTGAGAGGCGAGGACGTTAGAAGCTTCGACGGTTAAGGGCAGCCGGTTGGGCGACCGAGATGGTGCCACGTGGCACCATCTTGGCCGTCCATCTTCTGGATGATGTAGATGGTGCCACGATTGTCGGATTGAGTCGATTTTCGCACCGTTAAGCTGCGATCGTCGATCCAAATCCATCCGTGCAGTCGGATTTGTCATTTGAAGTACGGATTCACACCATCTTGGCCCTTGCTTTTCTAGGGTTCCCCAATCTCTATCTGATGTTACAGATGTCTAATTAGGGTGATCTTGGAGTCATTGAACTTCAATCATCGCCCTGATCACATCTGTATGATTGGATCTCCGATCCGAGGTCCCGATAAGAAATTTGCCCTATCCACGAACATAAAAGGCGATAATTAACCTCCATTTTATTAAAACTAATCTAAATGAAAGATGATGCATGTTATGTAATATTTATAGTATGCAATGCAATCCTATGCTTAAGAACATGCATAAATAGACATCTTAAGTAGTGTAAACATGTTTACATCACCCGTCTAGAAGGAGCTCGTGTAGAATGGAATCCCAAATTTTGGGATTGAGTGGATCAAGAGTTGTTCATAGAATTTCCAGCCATCCACTCTTCCATTCTCTTAGCAACCATGTCCACCTTGTCAAGTTTGTTATAAATCAATTCCATATCAAATGAATGAGAGTCATGGACTTCATTGACATTTGATCTAGGCTGCTAGGAAAAATTAAATGTATCCATGGAGGCATGATTGATTGAATTCTCACTCATTTCCTCAAATAAATCGTGTGCACTATCTGCGTCTTTATTGAGGAAATTGCCTATGCAAGAAGCATCCACATAATTTCTGAGTTGCTCAATCAACCCATGATAGAAGATCTGCACGAGTTACTATTTCGACACCTCATAGTGTGGACACCTTCGCAATAGGCCCTGGAATCGCTCCCAGGCCACATGAAACTGCTCCCCCAATAGTTGGGTAACGGTAGTGATTGCCTGTCTCAAGGCATTGGTACGTCCGACTGGGAAGAATTTTTTCAAAAAAGACGATTTTAACTCATTCCAAGTTGCAATTGGTCTTCCTATTGTCCTGTACCATTGCGCGACCTTATCCCTAAGAGAGTGGGGGAAGAGCCTCATGATCATTTGCTCCTCGTTTACGTTTCGTGCCTTGGTGGTCTGAACCAAAGTGGTCAAGTCCTCCAAGTGCTGAAATGGATCTTCAGAGCCAAGCCCATGATAATGTTTGATCAAGATTAACACCTGGGACTTAATTTCTACGTCACCAGTTGGAATCTGGATGCCAGGACATTCCCTGTAATTTGAAGGATCATAAAAATCCTTCAAGGGCTGAGCACCCTGCATTCTCTGGAACCATTCCTGCATTCTCTACATTTATTCCAGCTGCCTTCAGAATTCTTCCTGTGGATCTCCAGGCAGAGGAGGTTGTTGGTCGGCCATGGGATCAATTTGACCAAAATCCAATTTGCACCTCTTAGAATACTCCAGTGGTCCTTCCAATAGGGGATTCAATGACCGTCTTCCCAGCATCAACTAGGAGAAGGTCAGAAGGACTGGGGATAGGGACCCTGCAGTACAACAAAACAAGGTTGTCCTTAAGTGGGGTAGCCTAAGGATCTACTGACTCCCAAAACCTACCTTAAGATTGTAAATGATTTACTTTACTTGTGTCTGCTCAATCCAACCAATTAGGAGGGACTGGGGAGAAGGTTCTTCCTTCGGCTTTCGCCTCTGGTTCCTAGTGTACCCCCCAGTCGCGGTCGTTTGACGCTACTCCTCTAGTTAGACATCAGATTAATCAGTACAAGTAGGTTAATCAAAGACAATCTTAGACTAAGCTCTGAAGAGTGAATCAGACCTTAAGGCCAACGTCTACTCAATTTTATTAAGGCTTGGGATTGTGGTGCTTATGGAATGTGATGGGCCCTTAAAATGGGTTATTCCCTTAATGATTGACTGAGAATTGTGTAAGTACGTGCACAACAAGGGTTTTCAAGAAAGATTATTTGTGATGCGTGGATTTTAATGTTCAAATCTTGCTTAAGTAGCTTTTAGGGTTTCAAATTAGGTTGATTGAAATCAAGCTTCGAGGCAAACCAAGTTGTCAAACACGGGTGAAGATTGCTTTCCTTTGAAACCAGAAAGAAAGTGGAGTGCCTAGAATATACCTAGATTGAAAATCCTAAGGAGGAGCTACTTGATTAGTTGATTTTAAGTAGAGTGGTGCGGCCCAAACAACTCAAACAACTGGCCACAAATGCACCACTAAGTTAGGCACACAAAGATGGTTAACCTAGAATGATTTCTACTCTTTTATGTGCTGCTTTGTGTGTACTAGTTCCACAGATCAAAACCAGATTGAGTAGAAACAAATCAATTAGGTTAAGTGCCTTGAATGTGGGTGTACGATGTGTGTTTGTTGAAAATTGCCCCACAAGATTATCTTTTTATTGTTTTTTATAAACGAGGGTGGAATGAATGTGAGTGAGAATCCAAACAACCAAACTATTCCTAGGATTTATGCAAACACCTAGGTTAATTGGAATTTGGATTTAATGTTGCAAATGAAATCTATGGAGGGGGGAAGAATGGGGAGCACTTACAATTGTCTTCAACTGCACATTACTCCGATCTACCTCTTGATGATTCCCTGATGGAGGTCTCCGCAAAACAATTGACACAAGAGAAAGCAAGTAAGAAAACAATAAAGTGTATGAAATACGAAAAAGAAGATCGGAAATCGTTGCCTCCTCGGCAACGGCGCCAAAATGTTGAAGCTACGAATTGCTACACTAACGTATTTGGTTTTGAAAACCTATCGTTGTAGTTTGAAAGCGAAGAACTCGTGTTCAACAAATAAAATTTATATCGGAATAGAAATCCCGAGTCGAACTCAAGGAGGCTATGTTGATCTATATTCGCAATTATATTTTTTCTGGAATTTTTGTTGAAAAGCGAAGCGACATAATTACAATGAAGCAATATTAACAATAAAAATAAGAGAGAGAGAGAGAGAAAACATGCACTCAATATTTCAAAAAGATTATACAATGAAACAAAAGAAGAATTACACTAGAAAGCGGGAAATCAGCTACACTAGAAAGCAAGAAAATTCTACTCTAGAAAGTTGTAAAGAAGAATGGGAGAGAGAAGTTATCCTCCTCGACGATCGCTTGGAGGACAAGCCGGATGAGACACCGCCTCGATGAAGGAGGATGGAGCGGAAAGAAGGAGGTCGAGGCAGGAGGAACGAGAATGAGGCAGCACGTCATCGTCGTCGCGGGATCCACTTCCGAAATGAAAGCAAAAATTTGACTTTATTTCGCGAGAGCATCCCGGGTGTGGGACAAGCTTCTCTTGAGCTTTGGAGAGGTAGAGCAGAGAAGAAAGGGATGAAAATTCTCGTATGGAGGAGGTCTCCTTTTATAGTTGCAAGGAATGAGGGTAATTTGATCTTTTTAATCTCAAAACATTAAATCAGAGGTGTTTAGTGACGGATAAAACCGTCGCTAATGCCCCATCGTGGGCAACGTGCGCCGCCCGCTCACCTCCCTCGTATGAAACGTGCACTCCACGTTCTTCAGATCTCATGATCGGACGGCTTAACTCGCCCCTCGCCGCGCCTTCTCATCGCGCGCCCAACGCGTGCAATCCCGCGTTACACGCAGGCGTGCGTGGGTGCGTGATCTGGATTGAACACTCATAGCCGTAGGATCACCATCAGGCGGTCAATCGCACCTGCACCTCCGCGCCTCAGCGCCTGCTGCATGCGACTCGAACGCGCGCCCGATCACGAGGGAGCACTCTATCCATTGTGCTACGCGTGTGGATGGGCAAGCAGGCTGATCTCTGAGTGCGCGATCAGGACCGTTGGATTGAGATCCAACGGTCGAGGCAGCTGTTCAGTTGATGCTTCAAAGAAAGGGGAGCACCAGTTGAGATGTACTCTCAACTGTTGGATCTTGATCCAACGGCGAAGATGCGTGGATGCTAGCGGCTTCAGAAGTTGAGGGCGACCAGTCGAGCAGCCAAGATGGCGCCACGTGGTGCCATCTTGGCTGTCCATCTTCTAGATGATGTAGATGGTGCCACAGGTGTTGGATTGAGTCGATTTTTGCGCCGTTAGGCTGCGATCGTCGATCTGAATCCATTCGTGAGGTCGGATTTGTCGTTTGAAGTGTGGAGTCACACCATCTTGGCCCTTGATCTTCTAGGGTTCCCCGATCTCTATCTGATGCTACAGATGTCTGATTAGGGCGATCTTGGAGTCGTTGAACTCCAATCGTCGCCCTAATCACATATGTACGGTTGGATCTTTGATTCGAGATCCCGATAAAAATTTTTGCCCTATCCCTGAACATAAAAGGAGACAATTAACCTCCATTTTATTCAAACTAATCTAAATGCAAGATGATGCATATTATGCAATATTTATAGTATACAATGCAATTCTATGCTTAAGAACATGCATAAATAGACATCTTATGTAGTGTAAACATGTTTACATCAAACCATCGTGTATATATGTGTTTTCTTTTTCGCTATATAATGTAAGTTTTGGATTTAGGTTTATATATAAACCAATATAAATCTTATGAACCATAAACATATGCAACATAAAAAACATACACAATATAAAAATTTTACTAACATGCAACATAAAACATTCAACATACAACAAATATATATATAAACCTAATGAAAAGAATATATCATAATGTCAAAATATACATAAGGAAAATACAAAACCTAACTAACAAAAAGAAAAAGTAATCTAAACATATGCCTCAGCTCCTACCTCCTATCCTGTTATGACCTAATTCCCAGAACCCTACAGGACCCGAGACCAGCTCACCTCAACTAATCCCAATACCTAGTCGTCTAACGAAAAATAATCAAAAGCAGGAAATAACCCACATTCGCATATGCAATATAACTAAGCAGAAAGAAAAGCGAAATGGTAAAGGAAAGTAGAGTAAACTGTCTCAAAATAGTACATGCCACCACACAACAACAGTGGAAGGAAAACAGAAAGTAACAGGAATAGTAATTTAAAAGTCCAATACTCACAAGTACAGCAGAAAAGAAAAAGGGCGAGAAAGACAACTACGACTGGGCTCAGCTAGGCCCAGCACCCTCTGCAGCCGGAAACTCGAGCTGCTCAACTCTTGGTCCTGAACAGGGTTACGAAAACACAGAGTCAGCGAATGCTGAGTAGAGTGGTGTTTACATTATTTATGTGCAGGTAAAGTAAAACTAACAATCAAGTTTTATTCTCATTTATATGTAACAATCAAGTTTTAACGTTACATAATGTCATTTAATTCCTAGAAGTTGGTATAACCCTTTTCAGATCAAATCATCTTGCTTTCTTTCTTATTAAGCCCATTTGCCCTGTGTTTAGACCCTTAGACATCCCGTTTGTGTACTGCATTGGTAAAATTACAGTTTTACCCCTTGTGAGTTGCTTATACTTGAATTTACAGTTCTTTGATTTAGACTTTCCCTTAGGTTTTGTAGGAGTTTTTGTATACTTATTTAGGTCAAAATGTGCTAGTTAGGGTTTATGATGAGGCTCTCATCATACCCCCATGCTTAGTTTTTGCTATTCCCTTAGCAAAAATTTAAGGTTTTAACCTTTGTTCTAAACCATGAATTTCTTCCATCAAGTTTTGATAAGTGCTTTTCCTATTGTATCCTTGATTAGGTTAGAACGCCAATCATAGGCCTAAAAGGTACTCTAGTACCAACCAAGATCCAGATCTGTCTAGCTTTAGTCTCAGTCTTTAGCAAAGGTTTTTAAGGCCTACAGGAACTAACCTAAAGTTTATTGGACTCTGTGGCTAAAGTACCTGTGCTTGAGATATTTTTAGCCTTAGTTCAGTTTGCAATGCATTTTGTAAGAGAAAGACAGAAGATTTATTTGTTTAGAGAGTTTTCTCTCTCTTTTCTTTTTAGTTCTAGCTTAGGATTGGCTTCACAACACGATCTATATCGGATTCCTTGTCCTCATCATCAATCCTCAAGGGTCCCTAACAGTCGATGCTTCGAGATAGCACCGCCCATGATAACCCCCAGAACCCTACCTTTCGAGATTTCGAGATAATCCCGTCCATGGTGTTCCGTGGCTGAATTCAGACCCTGGCAATAGACACTTCGTGATAATGTCATCCATGGAATCTGAACCAGCAGAGTGCTTACATGCCCCCAGTAGGATATGTAAATATCCTAAGAGACAAGCACCGAGGAGATATGTTGTTACGGATCTTCGAGGGGAATTTCCCACCTCTCCACGCTGGGAACTTATCCAAATCAACTTGTGTTGCTCCAAATCTAGGTGACATTTTCAGAATATTTGAAACGCTTCTGCATGATTTTGATATTTATGCTCGTGGAACCAGACTATGTGTGAATTTGAGTGCTTAGGTTACCGAGTCCTGTAAATCGAAAGTCAATTAACGAGGCTGAATACTCCCTAAGCCTTGGACTTAATACTTAAGCTTTTCATTTTCCTCAACCTTTTGAGGAATATCTAGATCTTAACAGGTACTAAGAGTCTATCCAAGAATGCCTAAGGTTTGCATTCTTACTAATCTTGTTGTGCCCTTTCCTTTTTCTTTTCCTTAATGTGGTCTAGAACTTAGGTTAATCCTTTAATTTCTTACTAATGACTATCCTCCTTTCTTTCATTTTGTGCCCCTTTTTATCATAAAGTTTTTCGTCACTTTCTTCCTCCTTCAAAGTTTTTTTTTTTTTTCGTATATGCGGATTTTTTTTTGTTGAAGCCTTTTCCTTGTTATTGCACTTTCATACCCCCCCATGCCTAAGATTTGCAATGTCCTCATTGTCCATAGGTGGGTTTTTATTTAGCTTGGTTTATACATTAGGACAGGTATTTGGTGAGTGGATGGGTCAAGGGGACTATTGCGAACGATTTCAAATCTCAAGTACGGGTACTTGAGGTGGAGTTGGTTGTCCTAAAGGATGAACCTAAAGTGCAAAGAAATGTCAGAAAAGGTTTCGGATTTTTCAAAAAGAATAACGGGCTGCCTCCCGTTAAGCGTTGAGTTTTACGCCATCAGTTGGGCGCAATAAGCTCAGGGAGAATGGAGGATAAATGATGACTCAGCCAAATCTGTACTGGTTACGTCAATGAACGGTTTGAGTCTCTGACCGTTCATGACGAAAGGTTCAGAATCGTGGCTGAGAGGAATGATTTCGACAGCTCCATTTCCAAAAATCTGTCGGACAAGATATGGTCCGACCCACTTGGATCGCAGTTTCCCAGGGAAGAGTTTGAGTCAGGCATCGAAGAGTAGGACCTTCTAACCAGGGTGGAAGATCTTTCTAGATATGTGCTTGTCATGAAGGCTTTAACCCGCTCTTTGCAGATTCACGAGTTCTCATACACATCAAGGCGTAATTCATCAATCTCGCTTATCTGAAGCTTTCTGTGGGTTCCAGCCATAGAAAGATCTAAGTTGCAGCTCCGTACTGCCCAATAGGCTTTGTACTCTAGTTCGACGGGAAGGTGACATGCCTTACCGTACACCAGTCTAAAAGGAGACAAGCCTAATTGGGTCTTGTGGGCGGTCCTATAAGCCCACAAAGCTTCCGGAGGTCAGGTCGACTAGTCCTTCCTGTCAGGTCGAATAGTAACCTGTAAGATTTTCTTGATCTCCCGATTTGATAACCCAGCTAGACCATTAGTTTGGGGGTGGTAAGGAGTAGAGATTCGGTGAGACACCCCATATTTGGTCATAAGTTACCTGAACTGAGCATTGGTAAAATGGGTCCCTCCATCAGAGATGATTGCATGAGGAATCCTGAACCGTGAAACGATATTATGATGAATGAATTTGATGATGATCTTGTAATCACAGGTTCAGGTCGGAATGGCTTCGATCCATTTGGACACATAGTCCACAGCAAGTAAAATGTACTCGAAGCCGTCCGAAATAGGAAAGGGGCCCATAAAATCAATCCCCCAAATATTGAAAATCTCGCATACGAGAATCTCAGATGGATGTGGAAGTGAAAACGCAGGGTTTGGCTGAGTCGAATCAGCCTGGTCAGAGTAGGGACCCGTAGAATAATCAATGAATGACGCGGAAACCCGACAGGGGTGATCAGAGAATGATGGAGCATGATATGTAGTCTGATCAGTGTTCCAAACCCGATGTGGAAATGCAATCGGCTCGGTAAGAGGTGAATCTGAATAGAAATTGAGTCCGATTGCGGGTCGGGGTTGGGCAGAGGTTTTGATTAGTTCTGTGTGTGCAGACGAGGTGGCAACTGTGTATGAGGGCTCTTCTAGAAAGGAATGACAGGTGATTTTCTGTAAAGAGTCCTCTGGGTAACTATCAAATGCCTGAAGAGTGTCTGTAGGATGAAAGAAATCTGAATTGAGAAAAGATTTGAATTCTGGGTTGCAATCACTCTTGGCATTTTCTATTTTTGGTTCCTGAGGATCGAAAAGGAATGATTCTGTGTTATCAGTGATCTCGGGAATCAGGACCTCAGAGTCGAAGTCAGAGTCATGTGAACTGAGGTCGTAGATGGGCCTGGCGTGTTCAGGAAGGAAAGTCTCTCCGCAATTATAGTCAAATCTGAAATTGTCGGAGAGTTGGCGAAAATGAGATTCATGATCATGAATTCCACCACAGCAAAAATCATTAGACGTGGAATCAGCAGCCTGACTGGGTTCTAGCCTATATGTCAATTCTGGGTTCAAAAAGGTGTTATGTCCAAGCTCGAAGCTGGTAGGATAGACCCCATTAAAACCTAGCTCATCTAACTCCTCAGTTTCTGTATCATAAATTGGCATGTTTTCTGAAAAATCGATCAGATTTCCTAAGGATGTTGGAGAGGGATGTTCATCAAATAGAGGCCCGGAATCATATTCTATAAAAATTTGATCTTTCTCATAAGGGGCCTCATAATCTTCCCAATAAGTTTGAGATCTAGGTTCTAGGCTTAGGATGTGGGTAGAATTATTAGAACCTAAGTCCGAATAACCTTCGAGGGCCACCTTATCAAAATAAGGGGCGGAATTTATACCCTCAAAAGGTTCAGTTCTAATCTCATTATTGCAGGAGTTTTGGAATTCTAGGCTTGGCAATTCATGGTCTAAGTTTGGCTCATCATTGTGTTCTCCTGCAATATCCCAACCTAATTCAACATTGTCTTCTATCTGGGTTGGGATTCCACAACCACTTTGTGCCTCAGTCCCGAGATCTGGGAAACTGGATTGCTCCTTAACACTGTTCCAAGATGGTTCATCCTCTGTTTCTGGTATATACGGGTATTTCTGGTTGATAGTTTGTTCTAGTGATCTCATCATTTCTACCCGTTTTATAAGGGCATCTTGGTGTTGTTCCCAAAGTACAGGATTTGTCAAGCATTGAAGGTATTCAGATTGGTGTAATTTTTCTATCTTAATGTATCCTGTCATGAGCATATCTCGGGTTGATTCTTTTGTAACTTCTGTCAAAAGAATTTGGGCACAGTTTATGATGAAAGCTGTGGTTGTTGGGACATCAACCTGAATGTTTTCTATTGGTGTTGAGGGTTTACATTTGATTTCATAGAATTGAAGGGCATCCTCAATCATCTTATCTTTCATGGATCTCAGATATTCAGGTTTTTTTTTTAATGGTAGTCTTGCTAGGTAATTAGGCTGCATCTTTGAATCAGGTGGTGGGATCAAGATATAGAATCGAGGTTTGAATCAAGATGGAAGAAGGGGATTTTGTTCAGAATCAGAGGAAAGAGGGGCTATGTGAATGATTTCTGCAAAAACAAGGGAGCCGAGGCTTAGCCTCGGAGAGAGTGAATTTCTATAGGGGGTTTCATGAACTTCCTGCAAAATACTGAAGGACTAGATGAGATAAGCAGGTGCTGGACCCAATCAAGACACCCAAAAAATGTTGGGTGACTATAGAGGTTCGGGGCAGATGGACCGCTTGATCAGAAAGATCGTCCACCTGAGAATTACCTGGGCAGCCAGAGAGGGTGAGTCCCGCGAAGACCCCTACACGGTAGAGCGTCCCCACAGGTTACAGGGTTTCCCCCACCCGACCTCTCTTGTCACTGCGGGTCCAGGTAGACCAGAATGGGGATCTTGACCTCTTAAGTCTACCTTTTTTAATTCAAGAGCAAGGTGCTTAGGTTTCACTTGAACTTCTTAGGTGTTTTGAGTGCAAAGTGACCTAAGTTGAAGGTTGGTTGACCCAAGTGGTCAACTTTACCTGCTAGTTCTGCTTATTAGGTCTTGTCTTTTAGGGTTCAAGTGTTTAAAGAGCCAATCTTATTTTAGGGTTTCTGTGGATCGGTATTTTCAGACAATGGCTTGGGCACACTTCTTTTAGGGTTTCTCAATTCTTGCTTAAGGACTGTGTCTCTAAATCCCTAGTGTTGAATCTTAGGTTGGCTCTACTTGGTCCAGTTAGCTCTTTGTTGGGTAATTAGGGCTCAGTCAAGAAGGTGTTAACCCTTAGGTACCCTTAATAGTGTGCAGGAATATTGGGTTGAAAACATGCAACTTTTGATGGTTTACTAAGTATAGAAGACAGGTTAGACCTATATTGCTTGTTCTTTTCTTTTCTACCTCTTTAGAATTTAGGGATTGAGAGGATAGAATTTTACCTGTCCTTGGAGTGGTTGTCGTGCGGTTGCTTGTCTTCTCGATTTTCTTGTATCTGCACAACAAAGGAGAGATTGTTAGCAATGTAAAAACAGGAATTTGATTATCTCTAGAATAGCCGTTGCTCCCCGGCAACGGCGCCAAGAAAATGACGTGGCGACAATTAGATTTTGTCATAGCGTTGTAGTACAGTTAGTTATTGCCATCATTCACTAATATTTATTACTCGGAAAATAAAGTTCTCCCGAGATCGAACTCAGAGAGCAAGTCGTATTCTAGAGATATACATGTTCTATTACAAAAATAAAGAGAGAGAGAGAGAGGGATAGAGATGAAAGTTTGGGTTCTTCTTCTTTTCTTCTTTCTTTCTCTTTGTCTTCTCCTCTTTAGCTTTTGTTCTTCCTGTTCTCTTCTTCTTTTCTTGTTTCAGATCTTCTTCTTTCTTCTCTTCTTCTTCTGCGGTCCTTCTTCTTCTTCTGCTTGGCTGCTCTGCCTTTCTTCTTTTCTTCTTCTTATTTGTCTTCACCTGTCTTCAGGACGTCGTCTGATTTTCCAATCAGACGACTTAACCCGCGGATGCTACAGTGTCTCCTCAGTTCTTCTTCTTCTTCCGCAGTCCATCTTCTTCTTTTTCACCTGTGCCTGCACGCTCAAGAGTTCAACATCAGAGGGCAAAACCTACTCTATCTCCCCCCCGCGTCTCTCCCTCTCTGAATTTGCTCTTAGGAAGGCTCTCCCAGAGCATCCGGGTAATCGAGTACGCGGGTCGCGCCCTGGTCCAGGCCCACCGGCGTGCGGTGGTGGGCGAGGAGTGCAGGTCGGGCTAATCGGGTCGGGCCAGGTCCGCGGGGCGTGAGCTCGGACGAGGCTGGGTAGTCGGGCGGGTGAGAGGGACCTCACCCCGTGAACTGAGGCGAACAGCTTAAGGCACTTTTTGCCTTTAAGCGCCTGTGCGCCTCTGCAAAGTTCCGAGGTGGGACTAAATGTCCCACCCCAATTGAGCGCCCGCAGCGGAGGAAGCAGCGGGAAATCGCGACTTCACGCAAGGCCTTCGCCCTAGCTGCGAGCCTGGGACTCTTCGCGGAGATGCCCTGCGCAGCCTGGGAGTCGGACCTGGGCGAAGCGCACCTGGAGCTGCAGGTTGAAGGTGCTCCTTCCACGCAGCAATGGCGACGGCGGTCGAGATACCTGTCCACAGAGGAACGGCCTCTCGGCCTAATCAGATACGTGGTGGGGGGTCTGGCAGGCGACAGGGCGAAGCGTGAGGGTCGCCCTAGGTCAAACTACGGGCGGAGAAGTGGGTTTGTTCGGGGGGTCTGCAGAGGGGGAGTGGCGGGAAGTGGAAGGGCGGAGGTTGATCAGGGTGAGGAGGCGGAGGTTCTGTGAGGGTCGACGAGGCGTATGGGGCTGTGGAGCGATGGGGGCGTCTCGCCGGAGTTTGGCCGGAGACGAAGGGGGTGACGGTGGACAGGAGCGGTCGAGGGTTTAATCAAATAAAAGACAGTGAGGAAAAGAAAGAGGGGGAGATGGGGAGAAGTTCTGACCTAGCTACGGAGACGAAAGGGGCTGGAGCAAGGCAGCAGTCGTATCGACTGTCGCCAGAGAAGAAGATGCCCAGGGGAAGGGGCGGCGGCGAGGAGAGGGCTGGAGAGGCGCCAGCTGGGTGCGGCGTGGCGCGGGAAGAGCGAGGGAGGGCAACCCTGCAGCTGGTAGTGCTGCAGAGCGACGAGGAGGAAGAGGAGAGGCCGCCGGAGCAAGGGGGGGCGCCTGTCGGAGTGGGAAGAGAGGAAGTGGGGGTCTTTCTCCGTCAGGACCGAGCTCAGAAGAACGGCGGAGCGACAGGGGATATTTATAGGGGCCGAAACAGAGAGGAGGGCGGAGGGAGACGACGTGTCTCCCTCGCCGGAGGACGCCGGAGAGAACATACCCATACCGTCCGTGCGTTCGCACGGCCGGTATGGGTGGGTACAGTGCACAGGGGGGTGTCCCTGCGGTGGCTGACGACGCAGGGCACCCACCATTGACTTGCCAGTCCCTCCCTCACCCTGCACGGCGCCATACTCCGCGCAAGGTCGCCGGAGTATGGTGCCGTGCAGGTTTTGGCAGGAGGGACCTGAATGCAAAGAACGAAGGAGAGTTAGGGGTAGAAATGTGAGGGTTCAAAAGTTGAGGGCCAAAAAGTAAATAAATGAGGACCAAAGTGTAAAGTTGGTCAAGAAGGTTTCCTCTTAGGGTCAAGTTTTTATACATGACTAATTGGGACCTAAGGATTATGATGGTGAATTTTATTTCCATATTAAACCTTGTTTGATCGGACAATTTACGCAAAAACCCAAATTAAGTTGTTAATTGGGCATGGTTCTCAATGTAGGTCAAAATAGGTTCCTAAGGCCAGATTTAAGGTTCTAAACCCTAGAGATTATTTTTCTATGAATTTTAGAGGATTTATTCTATTTTTACTTTGCCTCGAACCTCGTGAATTGAAGTGGGTTTGTTTTAGGGTTACAGATTATCATTTAGTTCCTTAGAATTGCTGTAGCCCTTATTGGATCAGATCATCCCACTTTTCTTCTTATTAGGTTGCTTTGACCTATGTTTGGACCCTGAGTTACCCTGTTTTGATATTGGATTGGTGAAATTACATTTTTACCCCTTAGTTTCTGTTTTCTTTGCAAACTCAGAATCTCTCTGAGCCAAGCCTTTCTAGGGTTATGTAGGAGCTTTTTCTTGCATATTAGGGTTAAATGGTGCTAGTTTAGGGTTTGTGACGAGGTTCTCATCACGTAGTAGATGACTACGGGTTTCCTGTTGATGAGAGCCTCATCATGAGTCATAACTAGCTCATTTTGACCCAATAAAAAAAATAAAAGCTCCTACATAACCTAGAAGAGGACTTAATTGGAGAAATAAGTGTTCTGAGAAGAAAATATGAAATAAAGGTTAAAACTGTAATTTTACCATTGCAGTACATAAACAGGATTTCTCAGAGGCAAAACATAGGTCAAATGGTCTAAATAAGATAAAAAGTGGGTTGAGTCAATCAGAAATGGGTTTATGTGCAATCCAGGAATTAAATGACATTTGATAACCCTAAAACAAACCCGCCTAAATCAACAAGGTTCCGATCAGGATAAAAATCAAGTAAACCCTCTAAAAATCATGGAAAAATATCCCTTAGGGTTTAGAACACTTAATTTGGCCTTTGGAACCCAGTTTGACCTAGATTAGGGTCCTAGCTCATCAATTAACCTAATTTGGGTTTTTATGTAAAATATCCAATCAAACGTAGTCAAACCTAAAATCCAACTTCACCATTGGGTTCCTTAGGTCAAAATTAGGTTTATACCAAAATTTGGACCTAAGGGGAGGTCATCTTGACCTACTTTGCAATTTAGTACACCCAAATCATAATTTGGTCCCTATCTTTTGAAAATCATCGCAAAGAGCCCCCTAACTTCCTCGTCAACCTTACAATCAGGTCCTTCCACCATTATTGGGGCAGAATCCTTCTCCGGCGAGGATTAGAGAGGGAATACTCTCTGATTCCTCAAAGATCCCCTCCCAAAAATGGAAGGGAGATTCTCTGAGGAATTCCCTCCCATATGAGGCCTGCCATGATCTCTGATTTGATCCCAATCTCTCGTACGAACGCACGAGAGATTTGGGCATCCACCCACTTTCCTTCTCCGGCGAGCCATCGGAGATGATTGCGTGCCCTCCATGCACAAGAAAGTTCGTCCAGCACCTATAAAAGAATCCCCAAGTCCGGCCGCTCAAATTCAGACATGTCTTGGTGGAGATTCCCCCAAATTTTCTTCTCTTCCATCTCCGGCCAAGGAACCCGCAAGCTCCGGTGACCTCCTCCCCTCCTTCTCGTCGCTCTGCTGCCATACCAACAGCAGAGTCCACTTCGCCTCTTCCTCCCACGTCGCGCCGTCCACTCCGCTGCCTCTCTACCTTCCAGAACACTCCAGATACATTCCCCTTCTTTCCCTCTCTCTGTTCCCCCTTACATTTCATTTAATTACCCCTCGACCACGCCTGACCACTGCCATCTTCCATCCCTCCGGCCAACCTCCGGCGAATCGCTCCCGTCACTCCACACTTCCGCACGACTCGCCGACCAACTCAGAGGCTCCGCCTCACCACAAGGAACATCCTCCGCCCACCCACTGCCACTCTACACCCACACAACGCTCCCCGAACACACCCACATCTCCGATCACAGGATGACCTAGGCACGCATGCCTAGGCCGTCCCACAACCTGCTGCACCGTGCACCACCTTCACCGTGCCACGGCGAAGGTCCCCAGCTGATCTGATTAAGCCGAGAGGCTTGTTTTGTGTTTGACAGTATTCAAGCCCCTGCCGCCATTGACAGTGATGCGGAGCAGCTCCAGGCTTCAGGACGTCCAGGCTTCAAGTGCAGCGGACTAGGGCAAGCAGTGCGAAGTTATCTGGTCCAGCAAGGAACGCAACGAAGTCCGCAGCCTTGGCAATCGAAGAAGGTCTTCTGCGGGCACGCGCGAGAGCAGGGCAGGACTAATAGTCCCACATCGGCAAAATACGAAGCGCAGGTATGATTTAAATTGATTTTGTGTTACTGTCTCTTCGCCTCCGAACGCACAGGGGTGAGGTCCCTCACCTTACTCACGCTCGCCTCGTCCGCGGTTTCACCTCGCGGATCTGGTGGGCTCCGCTCCGACCCGACCCTATCTGAGCACACCTCGCGCATCACCCACACACCGGTGCGCCTGGTCCCGGGTGCGAAATCTGACCCGATTACCCGCGGCTCTGGGAGAGCGTCCTTTGAGTGAATTGCAGAGAGAGAGAGATGTGCTGGTAGAGAAGGACAGGGTAGGTTTTTCTCTCCTGTGCAGGCAAGTCGGGCGTTGAAGAGAAGAAACTTAGCCAAAGAAGAAAAAGAAGCAGCAGCAGAAGAAGAGGTTGAGCGAGGCAGGGAAGAGAAGGAAGAAAGGACTGTAGAGAGAAAGAAGAAGAAGACAGAAGAGAAAAGAAGCAAAGGCAGGAAGAAGATCAAAGGAAGAAGAAGACCTGTAAGATCAAAAGAAAAGAAAAGCCTACGCAGAAGAAGAAGGCAGAAGAGAGAAGTAAGGAGGAAGACTGCAGAGAAGGCCAAAACAGAATCAAAATAGGAAGAAGAATAGCTACATTTAAGATGTCTGATATAGAAATCAGACGTCTAATCCTGTTATTTTTTGGCAACTTTTTATAAATCTGTATTTGAATCAATTGTCTTTCATTTAAAAGTTATATTCCTAAGTCTTTTAAAGGTACTGAGATTGCTCCCTGTGTTCGACCTCGGATACTCCGATTTTTCGAGTAATAAAATTCTCTATTTGTTTGAACACTTTGTCAGCTATATTACAACTTGTTAACTTTTAAAACCCGATCAAGCGCGATAAACACCCGTCAATCTTCTGCCCCAGAATCGCTCCTACAGCGAAGTCAGATGCATCGCACATGATCTCAAAGGGTTGAGACCAATCAGGGGACTGTAGGATCGGGGCTTGGGTAACGTGGTCACGAAGGTTCTCAAAAGCTTAAGTGCATTCCTTGGAAATCTCAAAGGGTACATCCCTGGAGAGAAGAGTAGTCAGGGGACGTGCGATTTTCGAGAAATCAGGGATGAAACGACGATAAAAATCGATGTACCCCAGAAAGGAACGGATGTCCCTGATCGAGCTAGGCATAGGAAGTCTAGAAATCAGATCAACCTCGGCTCGATCCACTTGGATGCCTTTCTCAGAAATTAAGTGTCCCAGGATGATCCCCTCAGGCACCAAAAAGTCGCTCTTTTCCCAAGAAAGAACCAGATTTAAGTCAATGCAACGCCTGAGTATATGAACCAAGTGCTGGAGGCAATCATCAAATGATGCCCCGAAAACTGAGAAGTCATCCATGAAGACTTCCAGATAATCACCTACCATATCAGAGAATATGGCAAGCATGCACCGCTGAAAAGTCGCGGGTGCATTGCAGAGACCGAAAGGCATTCTTCGGAACGCGTACGTCCCGAAGGGGCAGGTGAATGTGGTCTTCTCTTGGTCCTTTGGATGAATCGCCACTTGTTTATAACTGGAGTACCCGTCAAGAAAGCAGAAGAATCTATTTCCTGCTAATTTCTCGAGAATCTGATCAATGAATGGTAGTGGGCAATGATACTTCTTCATGGATGAATTGAGTCTTCGGTAATCTATGCAGACTCTCCAGGAGTTGGTATGACCTCTCCGGTTTCAGTCGTGATGGTGGTGAGCCCTGCCTTCTTAGGCACAACCTGGATTAGGCTCACCCAACGACTGTCAGAGATCAGATAGATGATCCATGCATCTAACCACTTAATGATCTCCTTTTTCATGACCTCCTGCAGATTGATATTCAAACGTCTCTGCATTTCACGGGAAGGTCGTGCGCCCTCTTCAGAATAGATACGATGTGTGCAAAAAGAGGGACTTATTCCAGTCAAATCATCAAGAGTCCAACCAATGGCTCTGCGAGGTTGCTGGAGAACAGTAATCAGACGGGATTCCTGATCAAGTGCAAGTTTGGAGTTTATAATCACAGGAAATGTCTAATTATAACCCAAAAAGACGTATTTAAAATGGTCGGGAAGGGGTTTGAGTTCAAGAATGGGATTATCAGCAGCAGCGGGTGGTTCAAAGTGAGTGTGAGGTACAAGGGTAGGAGTTATAGGTTTGTCTATCTCAAGGTCTGACTCCTCTAATTGCGGTTCAAGATCCTCTTGTGGTTGATGAAGAATAATCATGTTGTCCTCCAGTTGTGGTTCATCAACCACAGCTCTAATATCACAGATTTGTTCAATGACACTGCAATTGATCCCTTGTTGGGCCTTAAAGATATCAATTTTGAGAGTCTGGTTCCCAAATTTTAGTTCTATTTGGCCCTCTTCACAACTTATATTGGCCCTTGCAGTGGCCAGAAAAGGTCTCCCAAGTATGATTGGTGTATCCCTTAGGTTTTCAGGTGAGTCCATATTTAAAACTATGAAATCTACAAGGAAGTAGAAATCCCTCACCCTCACAATAACATCCTCAAGAATTCCTTTAGGTAACTTGATAGATCAATCTGCTAACTATAATATCACCTCGGTCGATTTTAACTCAGATTCTTCTAGATGGTTAAGTAGGGATGTGGGTATCAAGTTTATGGAGGCACCTAGGTCCAATAATGCTTTGTCAAACTGGGTTTCATCGATCTTACGTGAAATCAGGGGAGTGCCTGGGTCTTTTGCCTTGGGTGGGAGTCTCCTCAGGATTACAGAGCTACCTTGCTCTGACAGTACAATTGGACTCCCACTCTTGGTTCTCGACTTATGCTAAGGTGTACACACGTTCTTCAAAAATCGTGCGTAAGCCGGTACGTAACGGATCGCATCCATCAAGGGGATGTATATTTGGACCTGCTCAAAGAGCTTGACCAGGTCCTCCTTAAGAGCCACGGGTTTGGTTGTCCTCTTTCCCTTGGTCAAGACCTCGGGAAATGGAACCTTGGTTGGTTCCTCTATGATAGGTCCAGGTTTTTGATCTGGGACAGGGATAGGAACATCCTAGATGACTGCACTAGGGTTTGGGTTACTACTAGGCTTGGAGTGGTCTGGATAAGGTGGATCTTGTGCTGCCTTACCACTACGGGTTGTTACAAAATTTATTCCTACCTGGTTCTGGCTAGGGGTTGGTAAAATGGGCTACTGCTATTGGTAACCCGCATAGGAAGTTGAAGCTTCAATCCCGTCAGGTGAAAGAATAGAAGGAGCCTGATAGACCATGTGTGCTTGGCCTAGGTTTGGGTTCATAACGCGCCGCTGGGTCGGCACGCTATTAGGGTTAGGTAGAGGCTAAGAAGGAAGTGTGCCTAGTTGGCGAGAATTTGCCAACTAGGCAAGTTGATTTCGAACCTCTGTGATTTCATCCTTGTGTTGCTTTTGAATAGCCTCATTCGTTCTCTGAATGTCGGCCAAAGTCTAGAGGATGAGGGACATTTAATCTTGGTTTGGCCCGGATGGATAAGTGGGGTTGGGTTGAGGCTGAGGCGGCTGATAAGGATGAGGTGCTTGTGGACGGGGCTGAAAGGGTGGTCTTGGTAAATTTCCCATCCACTGGAAATTGGGATGGTTCTGCCATCCAGGATTGTAAGTGTTGGAAAATGGGTCATTCTGGATGGCGTTGAGGTCCTCGCAGGTCTGAGGAGCCTCAGAAAAGTCAAGGAATGGGGGAGTAGAGTTCCCCCGACAAGAGTAGAAAGAATCGGAGGTCCCTCCAGTTCTGGAGTCAGATGGGAGTGGATACGAGTCCATCCCCAGAGAAGGTCG
Organism: Thalassia testudinum; assembly: GCA_037157565.1. Lineage (NCBI taxonomy): Eukaryota > Viridiplantae > Streptophyta > Magnoliopsida > Alismatales > Hydrocharitaceae > Thalassia > Thalassia testudinum. The sequence continues at coordinate 47,007,465 of JAZHRO010000030.1, forward strand.
GAGGAAAATGTGCTGCACAGTTTCCTGTGTGAGAGGGGGCTGTGCAAAGGAGTTCTGCGTAAGGGTGGCTCGCTGCAAATGCTGAGTCAACTCATCCACCTTCTTCTCAATAATAGAGACCTTGTCCAATCGACTGGCCACTAATTCCAGGTTGACTGATGCAGACAGGCCCTACGTCTCGTGTGCTCCCCTAAGGTTGGTCGCTGCGCAGGTATTCGTCCGATCGAATAGTCCCATGGAGTCATTGTTAATGGAGTTCTCGCACATATTCTAGAGAATCTCCCACACTGTGTCTTCATGTTGACCCATGATATTCCCTTCGCAAGTTGCATTGACGAACAGTCTAATATCCTCATGGAGTCCCTGGTAAAAAGACTGGACTTGTTCCCATTTAGGAGCTCCGTGATGGGGGCACTTTCTCATGAGATCCTGAAAACGGTCCCATTCCTCATGAAGAGGTTCTCCCATCTGTTGCGTGAAGTGAGTAATCTGATGGTGCAAGGCATTGGTCCGACCAACGGTGAAGAACTTATTCAAGAACTCGGACCGAAGTTCCTCCCAAGTGTTGATCAGGCAAGTCTGAGTCTGATACCAATGGGCTGCCTTGTCCATAAGGGAGAAAGAGAACATCTTCATAAGTAGAATATCCCGATTCTGCACATCTGACGCGAAGGTTTGGGCCAGATGCTTAAGCTGTTTGATGTGCTGGAAGGAGTCTTCAGAGTTAAGCCCAAATAAATTAGGTATGGCGTGGATCATGTTGGGCTTTAACTCGGAATCAGGTCCTCTAGTCGGGATTCTGACTTGAGGCTCAATTACCACCGCAGCGACATTATAGTGATCTCGCATCATGGGACGCTGCGGCGAGTTCATGAAGTTCTGGAAGAGATCATTGAGTCGCTGGAGCTGGTGCTTAAGATTATTCTCTTCCTCAACAAGCTGAGCCATTGTGGAAGAAGAAGGTGAATTGGGTTCAGAATCAGAAGAAAGGTCTATGTGAAGAGGTTGTTGCCCAAACAAGGGTGCCGAGGCTTGGCCTCGGGGAGAGTGAATTTCTAGAGGAGGTTTCAAGGACCTCCTACCAAACATACACCGATGGATCGGACGAGGTTATCAGGTGCTGGACCCAATCAAGACATCCAAAATGTTGGGTGACTATAGAGGTTCGGGGCGGATGATACCCCTTAATCAGAAGGTTGTCCACCTGAGAATTACCTGAGCAGCCAGAGAGGGTGAGTCCCGCGAAGACCCCTACACGGTAGAGCGTCCCCACGGGTTACAGGTTTTCCCCCACCTGACCTCTCTTGTCACTGAGATTCCAGGTAGACCAGAATGGGGACCTTGACCTCTTAAGTCTACCACTTTTAATTAGGATCAAGGTGCTTAAGGTTTCACTAGAACTTTTAACTTTTTGAGTGCAAAGAGTGACCTAATTTAAAGGTTGGTTGATCCAAGGGATCAACCTCACCTATTAGTTCCTGTGAGAGCCTATTAGGTCCTGTCTTTTAAGGTTCAAGTGACTTAAGAGCCGGATTGCTTAGGATTTCTTTTAATAGCTGTTTTCAAGCAGTGGCTTAGGCACACTTCTTTTGGGAATTCTCAATTCTTGATTAGAAGGTGTGTCTCTGAAACCCTAGCCTTGAGTCTTAAGTTGGCTCTAATTTGTCCAGTTTAGTTGCCTCAAGATTAAGTAACTAGGGCTCAAGCAAGAAGGTTTTAGCCCTAATTACCTCTAATGGATATACAGATAGAATGTGTTGAAATTGAAAAACAGGTAACTCTTGTGATTTACTATGTATGAAAGACAGGTTATTCCTAAATTTCTTTTTATTTTTCTTCCTCTTTAGAATTTTAGGGGCTTAAAAGAGAGGATAGAAAATTACCTATCCTTTGGTGTGGTTGTTGTGCAGCTGCTCGTTCCTTCTTGTTTTCCTGTGCCTGCACAATAAAAGAGAAGAGATTAAGTCAGCAGTAAATCAGAAATTGTGAATTAATAGCTTCTAGAATGCCCGTTGCTCCCCGGCAACGGCGCCAAAATGTTGATGAATCGCTCTTTCGTCGTGTTTTAAAGTTATGTTCGCTACAGTATGAAAAGCGATTATCAATTTATTTCAATTTGTTACTCGAAATTTAAAATATCCCGAGGTCGAACTCAGGGAGCACACTTTGATTCTAGAAGCATACAAATTCACAATTTACTATGATATACTATTTTACAAAAATTTAAGAGAGAGAGAGAACAAAAAAAAATCCTTTTCTTCTTTCTTCTCTTCTTCTCTTTTCCTTTTCTTCCTTTTCTACCACTCCCTTTGGGGACGTCTGATTCTTTGAATCAGACGCCTTATCAGCCTCTTTTCTACAGTGCCTCGCAGCTCCTTCTTCTTTCTTCAGTTGTCTTCTCAGCCTTCCTGTCTTCTTCTTCTTTCAGCTGCTACGGCTCTTCTTCTTCTCTTTCTTTTCACTGTAGCTTCCTCCTTCCTGTCCTCTTCTTCCTCTTTCAGAGGCTCTGTGCTGCTAAGTGTCCTCAGCCGCTCCTCTGTCTTCTTTCTTCAGTAGCTCCTTCCTTCTTCTCCTCTGCTCTACTCCTCATCCTTTCTTCTTCTCCTCTACATTTCCCTGTGCGTTACACGGTTAGGCAAAACCTAACCCCTACCTGCCCCCGCGTACGCTCTCTCTCTATTTCTCTCTTCGCTCTCCCAGAGCCAGCCAATCGGGTATTCGGGTCGGGTTACGTGCACCCGAGTCCAGGCGCACTGGCTTGGGTGGTGCACGAGAGGTGCAGGGTAAACGGGTCGGCCAAGTCCGCATGGGCAGTGCCGCGGACGAGACCGGGTGAGTGAAGGCGAGGGACCTCACCCCTGTGTGACTTGAGGCGATAAGCCTAAGTCATTTTTTCCTCTTATGCAGGTGAGGGCGCGCCTTTACTTCCGAGGTGGGACTAAAGTCCCACCTGCTTCTTCGTGCGCCTGCAGAAGGAAGGTGCAAGCAATTGGGGCTGCAGCTAAGGCCTTCGACTCCAATTGAGGGCCTGAGTGCGTGCGCAAGAGTAAGCCACACCTTCTGGACCTGGGGACCTAGAGCGTTGCGGCCTGGAGAAGCTTGCAAAGCAGCTTCGACCTGCTCGCCATTGGCGGCGAGCCCCTGGAACCAGAAAGCACCAGAACAACCTCGCGCCCATGTTAAAAAGCTCAGGGAGCTTCGCCAAGGTGCGGCGAGTGTGCAGAGGTGGTCGGCGAGGTGTGGGAATGCCTGTGGGAGCGTGCCTAGGGTTTACTGTGGCCATGGAGTTGGGTGTGTTTGGGGGGAGAATGCAGAGGTGTTGGCGGTCAATGGAGATGGGGAAACTGATCAGGGAGTGATGGTGGAGCTTCTGAGGGTTTTTGCGAGGTGGATGGAGGCGTGGAGTGGTGGGGACACCTCGCCGGAGGTCTGGCCGGAGGTGGAGATGGCGATGGTGGACAGTGGAATCGAGGGGTACTTTGGTGAAATAAATTGAGGGGAATTGAAAAAGGGGTAGAGAGGAGTGTTCCTAACCTAATTGAATGGACGAAAGGGGAGAAAGGGTGGCAGGCAGTACCTGCTGTCGCTGGAGAAGAATATACCAGTGGAGGGAGAGCGACGACGATGACGGGGCCGGGGGCGCGCGTGAGGGTGTTGCACGACGCAGAGGAAGGAGGTGAAGACAACCCTGCCACTGGTATTGTGGCAGAGCGACTGGAAGGAGGAGGAAGAGTCGCTGGAGCTTGCTGGTCACCTAGACGGAGGAGAAGAGAGGAATTTTGAGGGAAATCTCCAGACAAATCAAGCTTGCCTGGTGCGGAACGACATGGGCTTGCTTAAATAGGCACTGGCAGGCGGTTCATCGCGCTGAGGCGACCAGAAGCCGACATCGGAGGCATGGTCGGAGGAGATACCCATACCTCTTGAGCGTTCTCACGAGAGGTATGGGGCGATTCAGAGTATGGGGAGTTGGTCATGTGGTAGGGGTTTCACAAAGAGCTCTCCTTTCAAGTCTGGGAGCAGCTCCCCAGGCAGGTAGGGAGAAAAACACCTCGCGACGTTGTCGGCGGTATGGGTACCTGCTGCTGTGGTAGAGGGACCTGAATGAAGAAAGTGATGATAAAGCTAAGGGGGTTTTTGCAAGGCTTCAAAAAGTTAAAGGTCAGAAAGTAATTGTTAAGGACCAATTTGTAAAGTAGGTCAAGCCAAACTTTCCTTAGGTCCAAATTTTGATATAACCCTAATTTTGACCTAAGGAATCCAATGGTGAAGTTATATTTTATGTTTGACCATGTTTGATCGGTCAATTTGCATAAAAACCCAATTTAGGTCAAAAATTAGGTATGATTCTCAATCTAGGTCAAGATAGGTTCCAATGGCCAAATTGAAGGTTCTAAACCCTAGGGAATATTTTTTCATAATTTTTAGTGAGTTTAATTTATTTTTATCTTGCCTATAACTTCGTGAATTAAAGCGAATTTGTTTTAATGTTACAGAATGTCATTTAATTCCTAGAAGTTGCTATAACCCTTTTCAGATCAAATCAGCCTACTTTCTTTCTTATTAAGCTCATTTGACCTGTGTTTAGACCCTTAGACATCCCGTTTGTGTACTGCATTGGTAAAATTGTAATTTTACCCCTTATGAGTTGCTTATACTTGAATTTATAGTTCTTTGATTTAGGCTTTCCCTTAGGTTTTGTAGGAGCTTTTGTATATTTATTTAGGTCAAAATGTGCTAGTTAGGATTTATGATGAGGCTCTCATCAGGCATGACGCTCCTAAAAGCCTTCTCAGGTGTCATAAGAGGGTGCCTACAAAAATGAAATAAAACCACCAAATAATTATAATCTGATTTTATAAAAATTTTCATATTTTAATTAGGGTTTTCACTTAGTAGCCCATCATTGAAAATTTGATCACAACGTTACTTGTTACATGGAACCAATGTCTAGAGAAATTTCGGCAGTATCTCCTCACACTTCTCCAGTATACCACCCAAGACTAACCTTAACTACATTCCCAATAACTCCCATTGAATGGTGCATTAGGAACGTAGATAATATTAGTTGGTATTCCATAGAAGATAGAAAAGATACTACCGAAATTCCTCCAGATATCGATTCCATGTAACAAGTAACCCTAAATTGTGATCAAATCTTCAAGGACCCCCTTTGTTCAGAACTTCTCTGAACAAAGGACGACGACTCTTATGACATACTATAAAGATAAAGCTTCGTGAATGTAAGTGAGGTATACAAACACTTTGCATTGTCTGTATAACATGATCATAAGTGTCGACAGACAAGTATTTTGACACGATTATCCCCTCCCAAAACTTGTAACCTAAGGGTTAGAATGTCTACTGTTTGGCCTCAAATGCATCTAGATTTATACAAGTGTGTGTATCTATAAATTCATTAAAATAATAAAATTCATAATAAAAAAATAGTTATATATACAAAATAAAAATAAATTCTTCCTCCCTTTCCCTCCTCTCCTTTGTCTCCTACCTCCTTATCTTACCACTTCTTTTCTACTCTCTTTCTCTCTTCTCCCTATCCTTTCTCTCATCCTTCCCTTCCGTTATATTCTTCTTTACACATCTCTCTCCCTCTTCTTCCTCTTCTGTCTAATTATTTATCCTCTCTTTCCCTCTCTTCTCCCTATCCTTCGTCTCCTCTTTCCCTTCATTAATTCATATTCTTCTTTATTCATCTCTTTCCCTCTTCTACCTCTCCTACTCCATCTTTCACTTTCCCTCTCTTCTCTCATTTCTTCTTCCTAACTTCTTAAATTCATAAATATTTTCACATAATTTTCCCTATAATATAAGCTTCTAACAATAATAAATTAACACAGAAATACAATCAAATAAGCATTCAGAAGAAAGTAGGTACACCTCATAATCAATCAAACAAATTCAATTTACTAAATCAAGTAAGCACACCCCACATTCATAAAAAAATTCATTCGTAAATCATAAATTAATCAAGTGGGTACACCCCACATTCTAAACCTAATTAAATGGACACACCCCACATTCATTCACAAATTAATTAAGGTAGCTTAATTTGATACCTCAACGAAGCGTGTGAATCGAAGAGAAGGTATCCGATGACGTGAGATACCTAAATCAAATTATAAAAATTTATAAGTAAAAAATTAAAAAAAATTACATAAATTTAAATACATTTTAAATTTAATTAATGTACTATATATTTTTATTAACTTAAAAATTTAATACTTGCAGTGGGAGGAGGAGGGGGAAGGGGGGTCGGCTGGAGGAGGTGGGAGGGGGCAGAGATGGCAGGGGGAGGAGAAGATGGCGAGGTAGAGGAGGAGGATGGAGGGGGCAGTCGGAGGAGGAGGAGATGGTGTAAGAGGGGGTGGATGGGGCAAGGGGTGGTGGTTGTGTGTGTGGAGGAGGAGGGCGGCTACTGCGCGCGTGAAGGAGGAGGACAACGAGGGGGTTGGAGGTGGAGGAGATGGCGTGGGAGGGGGCGGTGGCTGCGCGTGTGGAGGAGGAGGGCGGCGGCTGTGTGCCTGGAGGAGGAGGACAATGAGGGGAGGGGGTTAGAGGAGGAGGAGGATGGCTATTGGAGGAGGAGGGTTGCTTACCAGCGAGGAGGGGGCGATGCGGCCGAAGGAGGTTCGGTTGGCCTCGTGGAAGAAGAGAGGGAAAGGAAGGGGAGGGTTTGTGGGATCGGGTGTCGTGGGTTAATAATGCACATTTAACGACAGTTTCGTATAAAACCGTCGTTTAATGTTGCATTAGGGTGCCACTTCTCACATGCAAAAAAATTCGCGAAATATTTATACAACAATTTGTGTGAAACCGTCGTTTTGGTGATTTATACTACAATTTTAAAATCGTCGTGTATATTATTCCCTATATACGACGGTTATATTAATAACTGTCGCTTATAACGCGTCGTGAGACACGATAGGTTTAATGAAAATCGTCTACTATATCATCAATAAGACGGTTTAGAAAATGTCACTTATATATTCTGCTATAGAAGACATTTTCTGTCGCTATAAAAGCGTTGCGAAATCCCATTTTTCTTGTAGTGTCACCCGAGTATCGGTAGGGAGGTTGTTTTAACATAAAATAAGATAGACAACATCTTACCGTCATAATCCCTGTCGAATAAGAATAATATGATCAAGTCTAGTTATCGCAAGATCTCAGCAACAAACAGATCGCGCACCAAAAATCTCCAGGTTGTTGTGAAAGGATAATCTTAAAGATATTGCACATCAGGAATATCGGGATTCTTGCGAAAAAAATAACCCCAAAAATATCCCACAGTTGCAGAAAAGATAATCCCAAAAATGTCACACGATTATGGAAAGACAATCTTAAAAATCTCAATAACAAATCCTAGTTACCAAAATTTGCAAGGATACCACTATAAAGGGGCAAGAGCTGCATATATCATGGACATGCAACTCAAAAGAGAAAATACTTATACTCTTCGTTCTTCCCTTTCTTTCACATAACTAACGAAAATTTGAAAGTTAAGAAGGAGACACCAATGAGAGATTAAGAGGGATTATTCCCACTTAAAGTAATCGAACCCTTACCATTATCATTATCTCACGAAGGATTTTTAACTTGGAAGACAAATATTACCGGGACCATACACCACTAACTTGGTAAAAATTGCAATCTACAACCATAGATACCTAAATTAAACAATGATGCAGGGTTTTATTCAATCCGCGGGGTGGACAAAGACCCTTCTTTTCGCAGTTTGGACGATGTGAATCAATAGCCGCAAATAACTGCAAAACGACAACTGTTCATGCGTTCCACCTTTTGACCAACGCAGAAAGAATGTTCCTGACGTTTCCACTTTCCAGGAGCGTGGATGGGTGGCAGTGTAAAGGCATCTTCCTATTGAATGGATGATATGCACATCCCTCCAGTGAATGGTCCAACCACTGCTCCAATTGGCACCTCAACATAAAATTATTGGAAAATATTTTATTTGACTTATGACGTCAGCATAATGTTAATATATAAAAAAATTTCAAAGAATTAAATCGATCTTTAAATTAATTTATATTGATTTAATGAAATTTAACCGATTTAAATCGATATTTAATAAAAAATCATTGAAAATATATAGCAGAAAAAATTATTTTGTAATTTTAATTATATTAAAATTGATGTATTTTTATCGATATTAGAAAACAATGAAAAATATATTTGAATTTGAAAACCATATAGATCTTTAAATTATTATTTTAAATTTTAAAATCACATATATTTTTTTTTGAAATTTTTAACTCTTAAAAAAATAATTATATTAGATAACTGATTTAATCAAAAGCGATCGATCGAACCTAATTTTAATTAATTTACAATAATTTTAACTTTTATAATTCGAACTAATAGATCCTACCGATAAAACATCAACCTTCGATTTAATCAGTCAGTGGGATTTGCTTTTTAAAACATTCGTCGTACCATCTCTCGTACCTCCAACACGTAGGCCCCACTACTCGGTGTTTGACCAATTTCTATCTTATGTACTTTCCTCGAATCCCACGACTCAGCTTTGATTTGGTGAGATATGCTGTGCCATTTTCTGTGTGCCAAACAATGTCCAAAATTCTATGCTTGCAATTGGGGATGTAGACAGAAAGCCCTGCCCTTCCCCCGTCCCCCACGCCTGAAGCGAAATAGAAGTCCTCGGTCCGCCTGGGTCCTGATCGACCGATCGGGGTCCCCTCCCACCACTAGATCTTCCTCCTCCCCGCCCCCATCGGACTTCACCTCTTCGTCGAGTGGGGCGCCCACTCGACATGTAAGACCTCTCGTTACTTGTACATTATGATGCAGCGATCACGGTCTAGGAGGTGGCGGTGGTTGCGGTCACGGCGACGTTCGCGGTCGTGACGAGGTTGAGTCGCGGTTGCTGAAGGGTGTGGTCGGCGATGATGTGGTCGTGCGGTTAGCGATCGGCTCGCTGCGGGTGCGATCAATGGCCGTGGTCGCGACGTCTGCGGTGTGTGGCGACCTGGTCCTGCAACATGTGGAGGTCGACAAGCAACCGACGGCATGTGCTCAGGAGCGGTTGACGGTCGATTATCACAGCGGGCATCTCGGTTGATGTTGTAGTTTGGTCATTTTTCTTATTTGTATTGTAGTTTTTGTTTTATTTGAAACCATGTGTGACCTCATATCTATTATAGTTGAGATTTCTGAAGTGACTCAGATGTCAATTAATTTTGGCATTCGCGTCAACGTGGTTCTTCAAGAGTTTGTCTTGTTGGCATTGTCATATCAACAAACATGAGGTTGCTCTCCTTCTGAAAGTTCAACTGTTTCCGTACTCAAGTTACTTCTTTTCCTTTTTTACTTTGTTTCTTATCTTATAAATTCTATGTTTTGACCTTCCCTCGTATCTATAGAAAGTAACATTTCCCTTTTGAAGGTGATAGGCCTTTCATTCTCTCTTTTCTCATATAGACATGCGTCCTTATATACCTTATTCTTCTTATTTCAATGAAATGTTTATTCCCCCCGAAAGAAAAAAAAAAAAAGGATAAAAGGGTGTGTGTGGTAAAGAAACTCATATGTTCACACACAACATGGCATGCTTGCTCCAGCTGATGTGGAAGGATAAGGCGAAATCGACTGAGTGCATAGAGATACTTTAGGGTTTGAAAGAGGACATGTACTTTCTTGTAAAATGAGTGTCTTACCAGGAAGTGCTAATTTTAATAAGAGGGTGCTTCTCCGAAGGAAGACCTCGAGGTGAATGTTAAATTACGCTTACAAACTATGAAATCAAGAAAGATGGAGCGGATAATACCTAAGATCTGTAACCCTCAAGTATAGTATCACTCCAAAAGCAATGTCAAATCCATGCCTCAAATAAATTGATATATGATATTCGATCGATTGGGTCATTACATGGAAAGTATATAACATGTAACCTGAGTATGTAATTTTATAATTTTTATTTTAAAATATATAAAATAATTAATCACCTTACTTGAGTAATTAATGACAAAAACTATACAATCAATTACTCATGAGATTGAAATAAAAAAATAATCAATGATAAAGAACATAAAATCACACCTAAATCAAAACCTATAATAAAATCAAACCGAAATCAAAAACCTCGAGTCAACACTAATCGGCCACTTTTCAATCAAGGCAGTCCATTGCCTAATAAAACAACTATTTAAAACAAAACCATCTCATTAATAATACAAAAAAAAATAAGCATTAATCATACCTAAACTACGTAGCTAAGCTATCATCGATCACACCTAAAATCAGAACCTAAAACTCTTTCTTTTTGAAAAAGAAGATCACACCTAAAATATATTTTAAGTCAACCTTGATTGGATTTTTTTGTCGATTGGGTTGTTTGGGTTTTAGGGTTGTCGGTTTTTGTGGACGCAGTTGGATTTTAGGTAGTCGAGTAAGGATTTTACCCGAGTGGTCAATCTGGAACTCCATCACAAACTCGGGTAATTGAGCACCTGTACGGATATGCGACCCGCACAATCGGTCCAACCCACTTAATTTCCTACAACATTAATGCTGTAAAATCACATCACCGTGGCCCCGAGTGTCGTGTTATATATGCTGCAAAGCTACAGCATATCATCAACAGTATAGCAAGTGGGTAGAGAGTGAATGTATGCATCTAACTCCTAATTTTGTGAATGGTAAAGAATCATATAGATCCTATCTGTTATTATTTATTTATTTATTTATTTTAAAAAGAATATTTTATTAAAAAAAAGGGAAATAACATAATACCGCATATGCACTCTAAGAGGGAAAGCAAGAGATGAAGTTCCTCACCCACGAAGGGAGAAATACATTCCGTAGAACAGGGAACATAAAAACAAAAAATAAGATAAGAAATAAAGGAAAAAGAAAAAGAAAGCAACCCTAGATTAGGAACCGGATGATCTCCCACTAGTAGAAAAAGTATTGTTCGCGATGGATATTTTCGACCGTTCAAGTAACGGTCGACAATAATATTATTCTCGATCGTTTTAATTGGAACGGTTGCCAAAAGTCTGGTCATTAAGTTTGTTATCTGGAAAACAGTCGAGAAGGTTGAAACCATTTTCAACTGCTATAAACGATCAAGACTAAAAATTTATTCTACCGTTGTTATGTAAACAGTCAAGAATAAAGAAATCATCGACTGTGCAATATATAACGGTTGAGAAAGTAAAGTAAAACTAAGACGTCTGGTTGACACCATTTTCGATCGTTATAAACGGTCGACAATAATAATATATTCAACTGTTTCCATATTAACAGTCGATGATAATGTTTTCATAACTCGCCACCTACAGCCAGGCAAATTTTCAAAGTCTATCGTCGACCGTTCGACCTTAATGATCAAAAAGGAGTTATTCTCGACCGTTATTAACAGTCGGTAATAAAATAACATAGATTATTTATTAGGAGCAGTCGAGAATGTTGAGTTAAATCCCTAGCACAAACCTGACTCCCTCCTCCTTCGTCCCAAATTTGAAGCGGCCTCCTCCACCTCGCAACCTCCTCTTGCCCCTCCCCTCCGCGAGACCTCATCCCCTGGGCTCCTTCGCAAGCATCGCTACGACTCCTCCACCTCAGCTCCTTCGCGACCTCAAGGGGTAGACGTGCTGCTCCTCTTCTTCCTCCTCCGCCCACCTCCTCCTTCCCCTCCCCCTCGTTGTCGACCTGAGGCCTACTCCCCCTCGCCCACCACCACACCACCACCACTAACTGCCACCCGCACCACCACCACCCGCTGCCACCACCTTTGCCACCGCCACCAGCACCTCTGCCACCACCACCTCTGCCCACCTCCTCCTTCCCTTCCCCCTCGTTGTCGACCTGAGGCCTACTCCCCCTCGCCCACCACCACTAGCTGCCACCCGCACCACCACCACCCGCTGCCACCACCTTTGCCACCGCCACCAGCACCTCTGCCACCACCACCTCTGCCTCCAACACCACCACCACCCACCACCAACACCACCACCCACCACCAACACCACTACCACCACAACCCGCCACCATGGCCACTCCCTCTGCAGCCACCACCACCACCACAACCCGCCACCCCCTCCCCCCACCAGCAACACCACCACCCCTTGCCACCACCCCCTTCCCTACCCCTAGCACCACCACCAACTCATACTCCTCCTCCCACCTCCTCCCTACCACCACCATTATATTTTTTTTTAAATTAGTATGTCTTGATTGTATGTTTTAATTAGTATTCTTATGCAATTGTGCCCACATGTATATTTAGTTTGATTACATTATTTTGTGTGAGTGAATGTGTGTTAATGAATGTTTTCAAATTATATGTTTTAATTAGTTTATTTTGAATGTGTTACTGAATGTGAATGTGAGGAGGAGGACGAGGAGTGGGGGTTGTGGGTGGTGCTGAAGGAAGGGAGGGAAGATCAAGGAGAAGGCTACTAGAGGAGGGAAATGGTGGTAAGGGGGGAGGTGGGAAGAGGCAGGCGGCATAAAGGAGGTAGGGGAGGTGCAAGGAGGAAGGAGGAGGTGGGAGGAGGATCTTGAGGAGGAGGAACTAGAGGAGAGAATTGAAGGAGGAGGGAGGAGGCAAGGAGAGGTGGGAGGAGGAGGGTCCGAGGGAGAGGGAGTGGAAGGAGGAGACAAATGAGTGAAAAGGAGTGGAAGGAGGTTTAATGTCATGGGTTATGCGATGGGTTTATTTATGGATTAGAGTTTAGGGCCTAGTATTTATAGCCTTCGGTTTAGGGTTACCAAGTGAATGTTTAAGGTCTTGAGCTTAGGATTTATGGCCTTCGATCTTGCTTAGGATTTAAGGTTTACTTTTAGGGTTTGGTGTTTAAGATTTGAATGTTAGGGTTATGCGTTTAAGGATTCAATTAACAAATTAATGTTTAGGGTTTTATAAAGGAGGGAAAGATGAGAATGGAGAGGGAGTAACAGGAATATGAAGAAGATTAGGGGTTTAGAAAGTGACGAGGATGAGGACAGGGTTGGGGTGGAGGCAGTTACTATTAGTAAAGTATAATTTATAAATGAACATTTAATATTTATGTTTGATTATGAAATTTTTATTACAACTTTATAGATACACACACTTGCACAAATTTAGATACACCTGATAATAAATAATAGGAATTCTAACCCCTGGGTAACAGGTTGTGGGAGGAATATAATTGTGTCAAAATACTAGCCCATCGAGACTTATGATCATATTATACGGACAATGTAGAGTGTGTGTATACCTCACTTACATATACGATGCATTGTCTTTATAACATGTCATAAGTGTCGTCGTCCTTTACTCAGAAAAGTTCTGAAAAAAGGGGGGTCCTTCAAGATTTGATCACAACTTAGTGTTACTTCTTACATGTAGATAATATTTGGAGAAATTTCGATCGCATTTTCTCGCTTTTCTTCGGTATACCAACTAATCTTAGCTTCGTTCAAGAAGAGCCCTTTAGTGGGCATTATTGGGGATGTAGTTAAGGTTAGTTTTCGGAGATATACTGGAGAAGTGCGGGGAAATGCTGCAAAAATTTCTCCAAACACTGGTTGCATGTAAGAAGTAATGTTGTGATCAAATCTTCAAGGATGGGCTATCAAGTGAAAATCTTCTTAAAATACACATTTCTTCCTTATTTGAGTCTAACTTATAAGTGATCTTAAAATACACATTTTTACCTTATTCGAGTCCAACTTATGAGTGGTTGTGTTACGACCCAGCTCCCGGATCCCTACAAGACCCGAGACCAGCTCGCCTTGACTAATCCCAAGACCTAATCGTCCAACGAGAAATAACCAAAAGCAGGAAATAAACCACATTCACATATGCAATATAACTAAATAGAAGGAAGAACAAAACAGTAAAGTAAAGCAACTGTCTCAAAATAATACATGCCACCACAACAACAGCAGTGGAAAGAAAATAGAAAGTAACAGAAACAGTAACTTAAAAGTCCAATACTCACAACTACAGCAGAAACAAAAGAGCTAGGAAGAAACCACTACAGCTAGGCTCGGCTGAGCCCAGCTCCCTCTACAGCCGGAAACTCGAACTGCTCAACTCCTGGTCCTGAACAGGGTTACGAAAAGACAAAGTCAGCGAACGCTGAGTAGAGTAGTGTTTACATTATTTATGTACAAGTAAAGTAAAACAAACAACCAGGTTTTATTCTCATTTCCATTTATCTCATCTATGTATTTCTGGTTCATTTATTTCACAATGGATCCAAGTATTTCTTGATCTTGCTTGTTCCTCGTGGGAACGATCTTGATTGTAGTTTTTTCCGTGGAATAGAAGGTATACGTGGTGCTCTCCTGGTCAGGAGAGTCCCCTGCGGTACTCCTACACTCAGTCAACAACCCCGAGGTTAGTGTCGCGACGTAGCAATGACTATGGCACGTGTGATAAGTGCACGAGTAGCTACCCACGCTGACATGCAGTTAGTCGTTTCCGCTAGCGGGTACACCCAAAGTACAGCACAGAACAATATAGGGCCTTACCCTGTCAGAACAGAGGTATCTCCCCTCAGAACCAAACAGGGGTCTCGCCTCTCCACAGTCCGCGTACCCTCGTCCGACCATCCCAATTTGCCCAAAAGGCCTAAAAGTCGGTGTAGGTTGGCTAGTCCTAACCCCAAGCCCCGTGGGGCGGCTAGCTCCCTCCCTACACTAGTAGCTCACCTCGGTAATACGTACGCAAGGGTTAACAGGAGTCGGTGTAGAGTGACCAGTCCTACCCCGGGTCTCAACCCAAGAGGTGGCTGGCTCCCCCTCTATACTAAAACGAACAGTTGCTCTCCTTGCTACTGTATACACAAGGGCCAGCTCACTTCCCGTCTACATACCAGATTTCTTTCATACACAGGAGTTCCACTCCTAATTCCCGTAGGGTTCATGCTCATATTCACCTCATTTATCAATATTCAGATCTCATGGTTCATAACTCATTTCTCATCCATATACAGGCAGCTCATGTTTTCACAATGCAATTCTCAATCATATACATGCAACTTGTGGTTTCACAGTTCAATTTCTTATTTACATACAGTCAATTCGTATTTTAACATGCATCTCAAGTAAATAGAGTAGCTCAACATCAGGCTTATATGTTTCTACCCTAGGGTTCATTCCACATCCTAGAGTTTCAATCAATTTAATCTAAGCAGGCATATCCTTTATTCACATCTTAACAAATGAATTAAACCACTCTACCGGGTACCACAGGAGGAATAGGGGCCTGCACCGTAGATCTCGTCGTCTCTGAGGGCCCCAAACATGCCGCTGGTGGTTGTTTCTTACCTCAACTCAGTTAATTAAGTTAATTTTACTTAATTATGTTGGTGCTAGAGCACCACGATCATTTGTTTTGATGATAACAAAACACGTGTTATTTAACATTTGCAATTTGAGTCCTAGATTTCAGGTCAATTGCAAATGAAGACGTGTTTAGACGGAACTCGAGCTCGCATCCAGGACGGATTGGAGGAGCTTGACGGAAAACACAGGAGGTTCGCGTGGAGCGAAAGATTGGAGATGGAAGAAAAGAAGAATAGGATAGATTCTTTTTTATCCTTTCATGTATCTCTTGTATTTATTTTCTTGCTCTTTTTGATTCTTTAGAACATTGTGTTAAAGAGCCTCAAAGTACCCTAAAAGTAGTCCTAGGAACACCTGCACAACCCTAGGATACTTAGGTTTTCTGTAGAATACTTAGAAAACCAATATAGGGCTCAAACAGCACTTCCAGACGTCTAATTCCAAAATCAGACGTCTGATAAAGAATTTTAAGACGTCTGACTGTTGTTTCAGACGTCTGATAACTGTTAGGCTGGACATAGTTAGTTCTGTCTGATGAAATCAGACGTCCAGACATTAGACCAGACGTCTTAGGAGACGTCTGATGACTTTACCAGACGTCCAGTTAGTGGACCGTTGGCTGGCTTAGAAGACACTCAAGAATATGACCGTTAGAGCCTTATCAGACGTCCATAGGACTTCACAGACGTCTGATAAATGACCGTTTTGCCTCGGCTGACCCAAAATCTCTTCTCAGAGATTTTCTAGCCGTTGCAACGTTTGGAAATCAATTCCCACAGTAAAAGTAGGTTTCCAGACGTCCAGACATAGTGCCAGACGTCCTGTATGTCGTCTGATGGACTTGCACAAAAACCCTGTTTAGATCTGATTCAAGTCAGGGAGAAACCCGCATAGAATCAGACGTCTGACCTTGGAATCAGACGTCTTAAAGTGGCCTTCCAGACATCTGATGACAGAGTTAGACGTCTGATAACCCTGTGAAGTGTAATCATTGTCCTGATTTCGGCCTGATTCTCTTGGGCTTTGCACCCAACGGCTATGGAAGCTTTTCCAAGCCTTCCAAAGCCTTCCTAAGGCCTCTATAAATAGAGGGGAGTCTTTGCAACTCAAAAACACAATATACACACTAAGAGAAACAAGAGACACACCTAAGCAACTTAGTTCCACTCTTTTGTGTCCAATTGAGGCCCTTGCTCTCCAAGCTCAAGCTCCATCATCTTGAGAGCATCAAGCCTTCGCGCGCCCGCTCTCCCGCTGTTGATAACGAGAGCGACGTAGCGCCATCGCGTGACACACGCACCGCGTCATCGTCGACGCACTCCTTGCAAAGGGGAGTTTCCTATTTCCTATAGAAGCTAGGTTTAATTTTGTTGGCTCTATAGGACTGCTATTTTATTTTATCTTTGTATTTTGGTTGGGTATTCGCTTTGCGAATTCCCGTCTCCTTCGTGGGACAAAATCCTTCTCGTGGAGAGAAGGGGTTGAGGAACGCTACCCTCGTACTTGTAGCGTGGTTGTATTGAGGTTGAATCACCCTCGTTCAAAGTGATTCGGTTAGTGGATTTGATCAACTAGGTTGATCGGAAAATCCTAACTCGAGAGGGTTAGGTGGTGGTTTTTACCCGATTTGGGTTTCCACCTAAAAATCTTTGTGTACATTTTGTGATTGCTTATTTTTGTGAGATTGCTTTATATATTTTCAATTCCGCATTTTTTTTGTCACGCTGATCTCACCCCTCCTAGTACAAGGGACGAACCTTCAAATTATAAGTAGAGAAAAGTCACTTAGGTTAACTCAAAGTTGTGTCGATTAATAGTATAAGGTCGAATTAACCTAACATTTTAGAAAATTTTTTACTGGTTGAGTCCAGGTTATTCGCTGAGAGGTATAATTCATTCTAAATTCACTAGTTATCTTTTATTATTCTTTATAAGTATAAGAGGTATATTTAAATTAATTATGGAAGCATGAATTTTGCCAAAAATTGATTTAAATGAAATAACATACAAAATCCCATATAAACTATCATTTTCAACATTAAAAACATGTAAATTCTCTATTTATTTTAAATGATTTAGGGCAAAGAAGAGTTTATTTAATCAATATATGCCTTAATACAACAATTAAGAACAAAAAGGAATTAAAATGTAACAAGAAAAATTAACTTCTTTTCCGTATTCTTCAGCCTCTCTTCTCTTTTCTTCTTCTCTTTATCTTCTTTCTTTCTTTCTCTCCTTTTTTTATTTATTCTTTTTCTTTTCTCTCCCTTATTTCTTTCTTATTCTCTCGAGCTTCCTTTCTTTTCCTAAGCTTTTCCTTAGTCTTCTGTTTTGCCTTCTTTCTTTTCTTAGCGAGTTCTTCTTCTTCCTCCTCAACCTTCTTTCTTCAACCCTTACTTTTCTTCCTTCGACACTTAGCCTTCTCTTCAGCTCCTTCATTCTCCTTTCTTTCTCTTTCAGCTGAACCGGGTTTATTTGCTCTTCAACCAAAATTTTGTTTTTGATTTCCGGCGAGGTCCTTTCGAGGATACAACGCACCCTAAGATCAGGGTGGGACCAGACCTGCTAAGAACAGGGCATCAGGCGTCGTTAAGACGTTTGGGAAGTGGCTCAATTGTTTGGCCAGACATCTAAAAGCCTTCCCAGACGTCTGGTATTAAATTTTTTCGGCGTACGGATTCGCATCTGCACACATGCATGCGCAGACTGAACCCGTCGCCCTCCTTCTCTTTCCTCTCCCTCATGCAGACGCAGCCGTCCTCTTTTTCTCTCTCCCGACGCTGCTTTCAAATAGCGCCTCCCTCTCCCTCACCCTCACTCCACCGCCTTCTTCTTCTCCTTCTCTCTGCCAACGAGAGAGCGAGCGAGCGAGAGCAGCAGCAGCGGCAGCTGCGAGCGTGCGGGAAGGAGGGGTTGTTGCGAGAGGAAGAAGAAGCTCGACCGCGAGGGTACGAGCTTGCCGCAGTAGCTAGAGCCGACCGGCGGGAGGGCAGCGAGCGTGAGGTGCCGCGGAGGAGCTGCTGCAGCTCAGGCAGTAGGCGGACGCGGCACGGCACGGCCGAGCGTTGCGAGCGGAGAGCGAAAAGGGTCCTGATTCTAGGAAAATTTCCCAGAATCAGACGTCTAGACTTACGTCCAGACAACGCAGAAGACGTCTGGAGGAAGGTCCAGACGTCTAACAGGTACAATATTTCTTATTCCTCCTTTTTCCGCGTGTACGGCCATGCAGCCGTTTCCGCCGAGTTCTTCTGCATCTCTTCGTGATGACAACGGGTGTGTGTGAGTGCAGGATTTGTTCAAGAGGGCAGGAAGGCTCGCCATTCCACACAGATCAGACGTCTAGGCACAGCACCAGACGACAGGCAGGGCCTCCAGACGTCCAGGTTGACAATCGGACGTCTGGAAACTAAGTCCAGACGGTCCAGCCGGCTTCTGGACATCTGAAGGACTGCGCAGACCAAGGTATGACCTGAGCGACCTTTTAAGACATCTAGAAGAAGTTCCAGATGTCTGATTTTGGGCAGACTCGTCGTTTTTGACCCGTTTAGGGTCCGTTCGGAGTCCGTTTTCCGCATTTCAAGTTTCGTTCTTCCCAGATTTGTTTCCTCTACCTGTTTACAGTAATTGTATACTGTTCTGAGTAACCCCTTGTGTTGGTCCTTGTGTTAGGACCCCGTTCCGCTGCGACTCTAGGGTTGCGGAGGAGCGCGGGATTTCCGATCACACCCCCAATACTCCTGATCTAGAGGGTAGAGTGGCCTTTCCAATTAATTATCAAAAATTATGCAATTGTGAAATAATTAATAGAGTTTAAGGCATTGCATGAACCCTAGGACCGAAAAATTAGATTGAATGATAGATCCTAGGGTATTGCATGAATCCTAAGACTGGAAAACTAGATTGAATGATAGATCCTAGGGTATGGCATGAATCCTAGGACTAGAAAACTAGTTGAATATATAAACACTGCAGTCTCGGAAAGGTAGAAAGGAAACGATAACTGCTTGTAAATTTGTTAACAGCTGTCTGTTTATGAATGAATAATTATGGTTGAGAACATGGGTTATGTGGATATAAAGCTGGAACGGTGAAACCTAAATTGGCTAAGTTAAAAGAGTATGAACCCAACGGGGAATTAGGAGTAGAGCTCCTGGAAATAAATAAAATGGAACTGAGAAAGTAAAACGTGAAAGTGTGTTGTCTCTTGGGTACGTGGTACCAAAGAAAGCACATATTACCTCTTAGTGTAGAGGGGAGCTTGCCGCCCTCAGGTTGAGACCGGGGTGGGTTTGGCCACTTTGCACCGACTTTCTGGCTCTCGCGTACACCGTACCGGGGAGAGCTACTAGTGTAGGGAAAGAGCTAGCCACCCCACGGGCCCCGGGGTTCTGCTAGCTCTCCTACACCGACTTGTTAGGCCCACTGGGCAAACCAGGGTAGTCAGGCGAGGGTGCGCGGACTGTGGAGGGGCAAGACCCCTGTTTGGTTACTGTGGAGGGGCCGGACCCCTATTACTGAGATGGCTCTACCCTATACCGGTTCCATGCTATGCTTTGGGCGCACCCGTTAACGAAAACGACTGACCGCGTGCCAGTGCGGGGTAGCTACCCGTGCGTTTATCGCGCGTGCCGTAGTCACCGTTACGTCTGTCAGCGACCTTGGGGTGGTTGACTGAGGGTAGGACCACCACGGGGGACTCTCCCGGCCAGGAGAGCACCACGTGTTACTTCTACTTTTCGGAAAAGACTGCAATCAAGATCGTTCCCACGAGGAACATTCAAGATCAAGAGAAGGATCTGAGAAATAAATCAATAGTGAATAAATGGAAAAATATAAAGAAAAAAAGTAAAAATATAACAGCTACTGTCCACTCTACTGCTTCTTTTAGCTTTAGTTGCCACTCTACTCAGCGTTTCGCTGACGTGTCACCCTTGTTACCTTTTCAGGACCAGGTGTTGAGCAACCAGAGTTGGCGGCTGCAGAGGGCGCTGGGCCTAGTAGAGCCTAGTAGTGTTACTTGTAGTACCCACTGTACTTTTCTTTCCGTTGTAGTAAGTAGTTTCTGTTACCCCCTGTACTCTCTTTATTGTAAGCTTCATGTTTATGTACATGTTTATTTCTCTACTGTTGTGGTGGTGTATACTGTAGTATTTCTTGTCTTTACTACTGTATTTTGTTATTGCTAGTTAAATGCATGTTGAATGTGGTTGATTTTACTGCTCTTTTAGTTACTTTCTCGTTGGACGACTGGGTTTTGGGATCAGTCGAGTCGGTCCGATTCTCATATCTCGTAGGGATTCGGGAATCGGGTCATTACAAGACCCTACTCGGTCCACGCCTAATTTCATTAGGGTTTATTTTCGATTTCTTCTCTCTTGAGCCAAACCGGCCCTCTCTCGAGCTGAACCAACTCAACGCCTCCTAGGGCCAATCGCACACACACGCCCACTCGGGTGCACACCCGCAGGCGCACTCACCCACACACACACACACACATGCTCAAAGGTCAGAGGTTTTCTTTTCGCGTCGAGCGCTAACGACTAAATCGGTTATATCACAAAACACTTTTATACTAAGGCGGGCGCTCGAGGACTTCCGATGTGGGACTAAGAATTCCTCCATCAAACCTGACTTCAAACGTTAATTTCTCCCTACTCAGAGCTCCAAATCAAGTGAAATAAAGCTTGATGGAGAGCTCCAAGGTAGCTCTACAGGATTCCAGGGTCAATTTGAGGTTTAGAGGATGATTTCCACTTAGATTTGATAAGTGAAGTTAGGGAGTTTCTACGGGTTTAACATGCCTGGAAAGTGAAATTAAATCTACTATGTCTATAGGATGATCTTTCCAGCTTATCTAAGGATCTGAATAGATCCTTCAGATGATTCCGCAACTATTTGTGTAGGTTTTAAGCTCTCAAGAATTTCAGGAAGCACAGGGAAGCTCAAAGCTTCACTAAAAGCTTCAGAGAGAGGAATTTCTAATTTTGAAATGCACAATAGACAACAAAGGACTTTTTTATTAATTCAAACAGATTCTAAAGAACGTTATAAGCTTATCTAGGCAGGATTCATTTTTAAAATTCATCTAAAATCTACTATCATCAGTTTGGGTTCAAAAGTAACCCAAACTGACAGGTTGTTAATTCCATCAAATAAACAAGTCTGAGCTCACTTAAACCTCTCTAAAATCATTCAATAAGATCTCAGAAACAATTCCAACTCATCAATTTATCAAATTGAGCTCAGAATCAAAATCTTGAGTTCAGGTTTGATTATAAGGCCTAAGATTTGACTTTCTAATTTAAGCCATTTTACAAGAAATTAAAGCCTAGTTTAACATCTTCTCAACCCCAGGAACTCTCTCAGTCCTCTAAACAAATGTTTGGACCATGGATTCTAGGGTTTCAGGCTCAACGTCTGAGATCAAAAAGTGCTTTGTTCGACAAAAGGATTGGAAGGTTGCTACACTAATCTGAAGACATAAATAGCTTCAGTGCACTGCACTGAAGCTTCTAGACCTGTTAAATGTGGTTCTTAATCTTCTGTACAGGTTTCTCCAACTCCGCCGGAGTTGGAGAAGACGAAATTCTATCTCAAGCTCTAGAAATAAAATTCGCAATTTAAGTATCTCAACATGATCAGTAACCCTAAAGTCATCAATCTGGAGCTTCACGCTACGTTTAACAGGCTGAAGAATAGATTCAACTCGTCGGAGCTCACCGGAGCTCCGGTGAGTCCAGTAAAAGGGGAAAAGTGGGTTCAGAATGAAGAATCGTGCCATTTTTTATTTGAAAAGGGTCCTGAGGTTGCAAGGAACCTCAGGAACTCATTAATTTCCTTAATTGATCATTAGAATTAAGGATTAGGAGTGAATTCAGTTTGAATGGATTTTTAGTGGGTTAAAGCACAGGACTTGCCCTCCCACTCAGAAAAGTGGTTGAGACAAGTCTAAAGCGAATTGCAATGATAAATATATAGATAATTTAAAGTTTTAACTGTTCCTGAGCTGCCATTGATAGCGAGCTCAGAAGCTTAATTAGATTTAGGTGTTTACATTATAGGTGGTAATTATACAAATTAAAGTGACAATTAGGATTCTTAGATTGTGAATAGGTGGTGAAGGACCCTATGGAGGTGGATCTAAGCTCAGATACAGTCGCCATGGACGGTGACAATGTCTGTTGAAGGTGAAGATTTATTAGGCGAAACATTGATTAAATTTGTGTTTTAATGAATTAGAAGTGATCGTGAGTGGTAGAGGAAGGTGATTAGCGAGTTAAAAAGACAAAATCAGAGCTCTGGCAAGCTCAAGGAGATCACCAGAGTTGAAGGAGATAAAGTCTGAAATCTGAATTTTAAGCTAAGTTAACTAACTAATTAACTACCTAAACTACTTCTACTCCTACTACTCCTAATCTACGCCTAACTACTGTTACCAGGACAAAGGGGTCAAAGGGATTTCGCTGATGCCTCATAGCGGAAGACGAAATCAGAAGGTATAAGAAGAACCTCCGGCGGTGGATGTGAGGTGAAGCAGAGGAGCTCCTTGCTCGTCGCTTTTGTCCAGAGACGCAGCAGACCTCGGCGGAGTTCCTCAGCTAATTAGGATGGATGGAGGAAGTCGGAAGATGAAATGGGGAGTTGCTGGAGTTGCAGAGAGAATAGCCTATCGAAGTCAGCTGCAGTGAAGAAGAGGGAAGGGAGCCAACTTGAGAGAATTCGAGGGGGTGAGGGGGTATTTATAGTGAATGGCGACAAAGAAGGTGGCGAGGTCTGGACGAAGAAGAAGCTTGGGGAGGTTAACCTCCGACATCGTCTCCAACGGCGGTGAGGTTTACTCCCACCAAAAATTAGGATTTCAGAGTAATCCAAACCGATGGATGAAGATGGGATGATGAGTACAAGCTCCAGGAGCTTGGAGAAGGAAGAATGATGTCGGTAGGGCAGTGATCGCGCGGTGGAGTCATTCTCTGTCGTCAGCCATTCACTTAGCTAAAGAAGAAGAAGAAGAAAGAGACCAAAATACAGTGAAACTTAAGGACCTATATGAAAATTAAGGACTCAATAGCAATGAGTTTTAAGGACCAAAATGTAAACTCAGGTTTTAAAGGTTTATTTTAACTTAGATCTTTTTCAACTTTTTATATATATTAGTAAATAAAGTAACTATTATGTTTAGACCTTGAATTTACATTTTTGACCTTTTTAAGTTAATTTATTAAATTAAGTAAAGTTACTTAAGTTATTATAAACTTATGTATACATTATGTTTAAGTTACTTAACTTATTAATTAAGGGAATGGCTAATAATATTTCGACTCCAATTATTAATTAGATTGTGAATAATATTAATTGAATGTTAAAATATCATTTTTAACTTATTTTAAGGTCCTTTACTAAATATTCCTTATTTTATAATTAACCCTTATATATTTATATCCTTAGCTAATTAACTAGGAAGACTAGTTAATTAGGGGTAATTAGAGATCATGATGAGTCTCTCATCAACCGGCTGCTAACATGTACCAGCGAATAATTTACATCACACGAGCTCAAAATAGTAGATACTCAACACGAACACGTAGAGAAACTCAAGTGGAAAATAGCGGTACTTCGTTTGCAGAAATCCGATTCCATTTGAGCCCTAAACGGCCAAAAGCACGGCTACTGTCCAAAATTAGACGTCTTGGACTAGTCCCAGATGTCTTAAAAGACGTCAAATCTCACCTTGTTCAGGTTCCATGGATGGCATTATCACGAAATGTCAATTGCCAAGGTCTGAATTCGGCTACGGAACACCATGGATGGGATTATCTCGAAATATCAAAAGCTAAGGTTCTGGGGGTTACCATGGGTGGTGCTATCTCGAAGCATCGATTGCTAGGGACCTTTAAGGATTGATGATGGGGACGAGGAATCTGATACAGATCGTGTCGTGAAGCCAATCCTAAGCTAGAATTAAAAAGAAAAGAGAGAGAAAACTCTCCAAACAAATAAACCCCCTATCTCTCTCTTACAAAACGCACTGCAAACTGAGCCAAGGCTAAAAACATCTCAAGCATGGGTGCTTTTGAAGGTTCTACCCTAGTACTAGGAGGGGTGAGATCAGCGTGACAAAAAAAATGCGGAATTGAAAATATATAAAGCAATCTCACAAAAATAAGCAATCACAAAATGTACACAAAGATTTTTAGGTGGAAACCCAAACCGGGTAAAAACCACCACCTAACCCTCTCGAGTTAGGATTTTCCGATCAACCTAGTTGATCAAATCCACTAACCGAATCACTTTGAACGAGGGTGATTCAACCTCAGTACAACCACGCTACAAGTACGAGGGTAGCGTTCCTCAACCCCTTCTCTCCACGAGAAGGATTTTGTCCCACGAAGGAGACGGGAATTCGCAAAGCGAATACCCAACCAAAATACAAAGATAAAATAAACAACAGTCCTATAGAGCCAACAAAATTAAACCTAGCTTCTATAGGAAATAGGAAACTCCCCTTTGCAAGGAGTGCGTCGACGATGACGCGGTGCGTGTGCCACGCGATGGCACTACGTCGCTCTCGTTATCAACAGCGGGAGAGCGGGCGCGCAAACTGTTTGATGCTCTCAAGATGGAGAGCAAGAACTTCTTGGACACAAGAGTGTGAAAATGTGTAGCTAAGTGTATCCAAGTGTATTTCTAAGTGTCTCTTATGTTGTGTTTTTGTTACAAAGGTTCCCCTCTATTTATAGAGGCCTTAGGAAGGCTTTGGAAGGCTTGGAAAAGCTTCCATAGCCGTTGGGTGCAAAGCCCAAGAGAATCAGGCCGAAATCAGGACAATGATTACACTTCACAGGGTTATCAGACGTCTAACTCTGGCATCAGACGTCTGGAAGGCCACTTTAAGACGTCTGATTCCAAGGTCAGACGTCTGATTCTATGCGGGTTTCTCCCTGACTTGAATCAGATCTAAACAGGGTTTTTGTACAAGTCCATCAGACGACATAGAGGACGTCTGCCACTAAGTCTGGACGTCTGGAAACCTACTTTTACCGTGGGAATTGATTTCCAAACGTTGCAACGGCTAGAAAATCTCTGAGAAGAGATTTTGGGCCAGCCGAGGCAAAACGGTCATTTATCAGACGTCTGTGAAGTCTTATGGACGTCTGATAAGGCTCTAACGGTCATATTCTTGAGTGTCTTCTAAGCCAGCCAACGGTCCACTAACTGGACGTCTGGCAAAGTCATCAGACGTCTCCTAAGACGTCTGGTATAAGGTCTGGACGTCCGAATTCATCAGACAGAACTAACTATGTCCAGCCTAACAGTTATCAGACGTCTGAAACAACAGTCAGACGTCTTAAAATCCTTTATCAGACGTCTGATTCGTGAATTAGACGTCTGGAAAGTCAGTTTTAACCCTATATTGGTTTTCTAAGTGTTCTACAGAAAACCTACGTATCCTAGGGTTGTGCAGGTGTTCCTAGGACTACTGTTAGGGTTCTTTGAGGCTCTTTAACATAATGTCTAAGGAAAATAAAGAGCAAGAAAATAAATACAAGAGATACATGAAAGGATAAAAAAGAATCTATCCTATTCTTCTTGTCTTTCATCTCCAATCTTTTGCTCCACGCGAACCTCCTCTATTTTCCGTCAAGCTCCTCCAATCCGTCCTGGATGCGAGCTCGAGTTCCGTCTAAACACGTCTTCATTTGCAATTGACCTGAAATCTAGGACTCAAATTGCAAATGTTAAATAACACGTGTTTTGTTATCATCAAAACAAATGATCGTGGTGCTCTAGCACCAACAATCTCCCCCTTTTTGATGATGACAAAACCGTAAATAATAATGCATAAAAATCCTCCCCCTTTTTGACATTATCAAAAAGGTTTGATTGATTTTATATTTCCTATTACTCCCCCTTAAAACATGCTCTTCTACAAAGGTAATGTCCTCCCCCTTTTTATAACAACAAGATAGCTATTATTTTTCTCCCCCTTACTAAAGGAAATTTAGCTAACTTGTATCTCCCCCTTAAAAATTGACAATAAGCTCATCATTTTTAACTCCCCCTATCTAAATGCTTATAAAAAGGATAGGGTTAAGAATTTTACCTCACCTACCATGGCCAATAAAATGGCCCGAATGGTGGTGGTGGATGCCACATCGGATGGGGCTCCCATCCGTAGCTTGGAGGCCCGGGCATCGGCGCCGGTCTCCAATCTGGTGGTCGACATGCGGCGGGTCCGTCGTTTGTTCGCCGTCTTGTCGGTCTTCTTGTTCTCCTCCTTAGTCTATTCCTTGGTTCTCCCAATTCGAGTTGACCAGCCTTGAGTTTGTAGGTCCAGTCCTGTGTATTGTAGTTATCCCTGAATCCGACAAAACAAGATTCTAATTCTTTTTTTGGTATCCAAGTGGGCTTGGATCCGGATTTGTTAGAGGGTCTCCTTGATGGAGATCCTTTCTCAACCTTAGGGCTATAAAAATTATCAACTTTGTTGATTAATTTGTTAGAATTTTCCCTAAGACATGCAATTTCTCTTTCTATAATTTGCATCTTAGTCTTTAAATCAAAAATTTCTAACTTTAGACTATTATTTTCCTCAATAAATTTATTATTTCCATTGATGAGGTCTTGATTTTCTAATAACAGGTTATTATCCTTAGGACTAGTCTCTATATCCTTGAGTTGTTTTTCTAACCTATCATTTTCATTTCTAAGAAAACTAAGGTTCTTTTTAATGCTTTTATTTTCCACCCTAAGTGATTTACTAATCTCAAAAAGTTCATTAAAGGCTTCTTGTAAATCCAGGTTTACCTCATTGTCGGAGTCGCTTTCGCTGTCGATGTCGCTTTCTCCGATTGCCATGAAACCAAAGCAAGTGGTTTCTTCTTCTTTTTCTTCTTCTTCTTCCTCCGAGCTGGAATCCTCATGAGTACCTTCCAACCTCCTCCATATCTCGTGGGCGGTGGTGCACTCTTGGATTTTCTCGAACTCTTCCGGACTCAACGCGCAATACAAGGCATTCATTGCCCTTGCGTTGAGTGAGAGATCTTGAATCTGCAGCTGCGAGTAGCCTCCTTGGGGTCGCTTCGGGATCTCGTATGGGGTTTCGCAACATCCCCATAGAGCGAAGTCCGTGGCTTGAAGCCACGTCTTCATCCTCAACTTCCAATATCCGAAGTCCCTCCCGTCGAAATAGGGTGGTCGGGTTGTGGACTGCCCCTCGGAAATCCTACTTGTGGAACAGCTTCCCTCCATGTTTAGATCCTCGCCGGTTTGTAACGCCGAAAATGCGAGACCTGCTCTGATACCAATTGAAGGTTCTACCCTAGTACTAGGAGGGGTGAGATCAGCGTGACAAAAAAAATGCGGAATTGAAAATATATAAAGCAATCTCACAAAAATAAGCAATCACAAAATGTACACAAAGATTTTTAGGTGGAAACCCAAACCGGGTAAAAACCACCACCTAACCCTCTCGAGTTAGGATTTTCCGATCAACCTAGTTGATCAAATCCACTAACCGAATCACTTTGAACGAGGGTGATTCAACCTCAGTACAACCACGCTACAAGTACGAGGGTAGCGTTCCTCAACCCCTTCTCTCCACGAGAAGGATTTTGTCCCACGAAGGAGACGGGAATTCGCAAAGCGAATACCCAACCAAAATACAAAGATAAAATAAACAACAGTCCTATAGAGCCAACAAAATTAAACCTAGCTTCTATAGGAAATAGGAAACTCCCCTTTGCAAGGAGTGCGTCGACGATGACGCGGTGCGTGTGCCACGCGATGGCACTACGTCGCTCTCGTTATCAACAGCGGGAGAGCGGGCGCGCAAACTGTTTGATGCTCTCAAGATGGAGAGCAAGAACTTCTTGGACACAAGAGTGTGAAAATGTGTAGCTAAGTGTATCCAAGTGTATTTCTAAGTGTCTCTTATGTTGTGTTTTTGTTACAAAGGTTCCCCTCTATTTATAGAGGCCTTAGGAAGGCTTTGGAAGGCTTGGAAAAGCTTCCATAGCCGTTGGGTGCAAAGCCCAAGAGAATCAGGCCGAAATCAGGACAATGATTACACTTCACAGGGTTATCAGACGTCTAACTCTGGCATCAGACGTCTGGAAGGCCACTTTAAGACGTCTGATTCCAAGGTCAGACGTCTGATTCTATGCGGGTTTCTCCCTGACTTGAATCAGATCTAAACAGGGTTTTTGTACAAGTCCATCAGACGACATAGAGGACGTCTGGCACTAAGTCTGGACGTCTGGAAACCTACTTTTACCGTGGGAATTGATTTCCAAACGTTGCAACGGCTAGAAAATCTCTGAGAAGAGATTTTGGGTCAGCCGAGGCAAAACGGTCATTTATCAGACGTCTGTGAAGTCTTATGGACGTCTGATAAGGCTCTAACGGTCATATTCTTGAGTGTCTTCTAAGCCAGCCAACGGTCCACTAACTGGACGTCTGGCAAAGTCATCAGACGTCTCCTAAGACGTCTGGTATAAGGTCTGGACGTCCGAATTCATCAGACAGAACTAACTATGTCCAGCCTAACAGTTATCAGACGTCTGAAACAACAGTCAGACGTCTTAAAATCCTTTATCAGACGTCTGATTCGTGAATTAGACGTCTGGAAAGTCAGTTTTAACCCTATATTGGTTTTCTAAGTGTTCTACAGAAAACCTACGTATCCTAGGGTTGTGCAGGTGTTCCTAGGACTACTGTTAGGGTTCTTTGAGGCTCTTTAACATAATGTCTAAGGAAAATAAAGAGCAAGAAAATAAATACAAGAGATACATGAAAGGATAAAAAAGAATCTATCCTATTCTTCTTGTCTTTCATCTCCAATCTTTTGCTCCACGCGAACCTCCTCTATTTTCCGTCAAGCTCCTCCAATCCGTCCTGGATGCGAGCTCGAGTTCCGTCTAAACACGTCTTCATTTGCAATTGACCTGAAATCTAGGACTCAAATTGCAAATGTTAAATAACACGTGTTTTGTTATCATCAAAACAAATGATCGTGGTGCTCTAGCACCAACAATCTCCCCCTTTTTGATGATGACAAAACCGTAAATAATAATGCATAAAAATCCTCCCCCTTTTTGACATTATCAAAAAGGTTTGATTGATTTTATATTTCCTATTACTCCCCCTTAAAACATGCTCTTCTACAAAGGTAATGTCCTCCCCCTTTTTATAACAACAAGATAGCTATTATTTTTCTCCCCCTTACTAAAGGAAATTTAGCTAACTTGTATCTCCCCCTTAAAAATTGACAATAAGCTCATCATTTTTAACTCCCCCTATCTAAATGCTTATAAAAAGGATAGGGTTAAGAATTTTACCTCACCTACCATGGCCAATAAAATGGCCCGAATGGTGGTGGTGGATGCCACATCGGATGGGGCTCCCATCCGTAGCTTGGAGGCCCGGGCATCGGCGCCGGTCTCCAATCTGGTGGTCGACATGCGGCGGGTCCGTCGTTTGTTCGCCGTCTTGTCGGTCTTCTTGTTCTCCTCCTTAGTCTATTCCTTGGTTCTCCCAATTCGAGTTGACCAGCCTTGAGTTTGTAGGTCCAGTCCTGTGTATTGTAGTTATCCCTGAATCCGACAAAACAAGATTCTAATTCTTTTTTTGGTATCCAAGTGGGCTTGGATCCGGATTTGTTAGAGGGTCTCCTTGATGGAGATCCTTTCTCAACCTTAGGGCTATAAAAATTATCAACTTTGTTGATTAATTTGTTAGAATTTTCCCTAAGACATGCAATTTCTCTTTCTATAATTTGCATCTTAGTCTTTAAATCAAAAATTTCTAACTTTAGACTATTATTTTCCTCAATAAATTTATTATTTTCATTGATGAGGTCTTGATTTTCTAATAACAGGTTATTATCCTTAGGACTAGTCTCTATATCCTTGAGTTGTTTTTCTAACCTATCATTTTCATTTCTAAGAAAACTAAGGTTCTTTTTAATGCTTTTATTTTCCACCCTAAGTGATTTACTAATCTCAAAAAGTTCATTAAAGGCTTCTTGTAAATCCAGGTTTACCTCATTGTCGGAGTCGCTTTCGCTGTCGATGTCGCTTTCTCCGATTGCCATGAAACCAAAGCAAGTGGTTTCTTCTTCTTTTTCTTCTTCTTCTTCCTCCGAGCTGGAATCCTCATGAGTACCTTCCAACCTCCTCCATATCTCGTGGGCGGTGGTGCACTCTTGGATTTTCTCGAACTCTTCCGGACTCAACGCGCAATACAAGGCATTCATTGCCCTTGCGTTGAGTGAGAGATCTTGAATCTGCAGCTGCGAGTAGCCTCCTTGGGGTCGCTTCGGGATCTCGTATGGGGTTTCGCAACATCCCCATAGAGCGAAGTCCGTGGCTTGAAGCCACGTCTTCATCCTCAACTTCCAATATCCGAAGTCCCTCCCGTCGAAATAGGGTGGTCGGGTTGTGGACTGCCCCTCGGAAATCCTACTTGTGGAACAGCTTCCCTCCATGTTTAGATCCTCGCCGGTTTGTAACGCCGAAAATGCGAGACCTGCTCTGATACCAATTGAAGGTTCTACCCTAGTACTAGGAGGGGTGAGATCAGCGTGACAAAAAAAATGCGGAATTGAAAATATATAAAGCAATCTCACAAAAATAAGCAATCACAAAATGTACACAAAGATTTTTAGGTGGAAACCCAAACCGGGTAAAAACCACCACCTAACCCTCTCGAGTTAGGATTTTCCGATCAACCTAGTTGATCAAATCCACTAACCGAATCACTTTGAACGAGGGTGATTCAACCTCAGTACAACCACGCTACAAGTACGAGGGTAGCGTTCCTCAACCCCTTCTCTCCACGAGAAGGATTTTGTCCCACGAAGGAGACGGGAATTCGCAAAGCGAATACCCAACCAAAATACAAAGATAAAATAAACAACAGTCCTATAGAGCCAACAAAATTAAACCTAGCTTCTATAGGAAATAGGAAACTCCCCTTTGCAAGGAGTGCGTCGACGATGACGCGGTGCGTGTGCCATGCGATGGCGCTACGTCGCTCTCGTTATCAACAGCGGGAGAGCGGGCGCGCAAACTGTTTGATGCTCTCAAGATGTAGAGCTTGAGCTTGGAGAGCAAGAACTTCTTGGACACAAGAGTGTGAAAATGTGTAGCTAAGTGTATCCAAGTGTATTTCTAAGTGTCTCTTATGTTGTGTTTTTGTTACAAAGGTTCCCCTCTATTTATAGAGGCCTTAGGAAGGCTTTGGAAGGCTTAGAAAAGCTTCCATAGCCGTTGGGTGCAAAGCCCAAGAGAATCAGGCCGAAATCAGGACAATGATTACACTTCACAGGGTTATCAGACGTCTAACTCTGGCATCAGACGTCTGGAAGGCCACTTTAAGACGTCTGATTCCAAGGTCAGACGTCTGATTCTATGCGGGTTTCTCCCTGACTTGAATCAGATCTAAACAGGGTTTTTGTACAAGTCCATCAGACGACATAGAGGACGTCTGGCACTAAGTCTGGACGTCTGGAAACCTACTTTTACCGTGGGAATTGATTTCCAAACGTTGCAACGGCTAGAAAATCTCTGAGAAGAGATTTTGGGTCAGCCGAGGCAAAACGGTCATTTATCAGACGTCTGTGAAGTCTTATGGACGTCTGATAAGGCTCTAACGGTCATATTCTTGAGTGTCTTCTAAGCCAGCCAACGGTCCACTAACTGGACGTCTGGCAAAGTCATCAGACGTCTCCTAAGACGTCTGGTATAAGGTCTGGACGTCCGAATTCATCAGACAGAACTAACTATGTCCAGCCTAACAGTTATCAGACGTCTGAAACAACAGTCAGACGTCTTAAAATCCTTTATCAGACGTCTGATTCGTGAATTAGACGTCTGGAAAGTCAGTTTTAACCCTATATTGGTTTTCTAAGTGTTCTACAGAAAACCTACGTATCCTAGGGTTGTGCAGGTGTTCCTAGGACTACTGTTAGGGTTCTTTGAGGCTCTTTAACATAATGTCTAAGGAAAATAAAGAGCAAGAAAATAAATACAAGAGATACATGAAAGGATAAAAAAGAATCTATCCTATTCTTCTTGTCTTTCATCTCCAATCTTTTGCTCCACGCGAACCTCCTCTATTTTCCGTCAAGCTCCTCCAATCCGTCCTGGATGCGAGCTCGAGTTCCGTCTAAACACGTCTTCATTTGCAATTGACCTGAAATCTAGGACTCAAATTGCAAATGTTAAATAACACGTGTTTTGTTATCATCAAAACAAATGATCGTGGTGCTCTAGCACCAACAGCTTTAACCATGGAGTCTAATAAACTTTAGGGTAGTTCCTGTGGGCTTAAAAACCTTCGCTAAAGACTGAGGCTAAAGCTAGACAGATCTGGATCTTGGTTGGTACTAGAGTACCTTTTAGGCCTATGGTTGGAATTTTGACCTAATCAAGCAGACAAGAGAAAAAAAACACTTATCAAAATTGATGAAAGGAATTCATGGTCTAGAATAGAGGTTAAAACCTTAAATTTTTACTAAGGGACTAGCAAAAGCTAGACATGGGGATATGATGAGAACCTCACCATGAACCCTAACTAGCACATTGTGACCTAATAAATTGAACAAAAGCTCCTACAAAACCTAAAGAAAGGCCTAAATCTAGGAATTACAAATCTGAGAATAAAAAAATACACAAGGGGTGAAACTGTAATTTTACCATTGCAGTACATAAACGGGATTTCTAAGGGTCTAAACATAGGTCAAATTGGCTTAATAAGAGAAAAAGTTGGATGATTTCATCAGGAAAGGGTTATGACAAAATCTGAGAATAAAATGACATTCTGTAACCCTAAAACAAATCCACCTTAATTCAAAAAGTTTCAAACAAGATAAAAATCAATTAAACCCTGTAAAATTCATGAAAACATATCCCCTAGGATTTAGAACCTTCAATTTGGCCATTGGAACCTATCTTGACCTAGGTTAAGAACCATACCCAATTTTTGACCTAATTTGGGTTTTTATACAAAATATCCCATCAAACTTGGTCAAACCTAAAATCCAATCTCACCATTGGATTCCTTAGGTCCAAATTAGGTTTATAGCAAAATTTCGACCTAAGAAAAGGTTACCTTGACCCATTTTACAAAATGATCCTCAACAATTACTTTTTGACCCTTAGCTTTTTGAAGCCTTGCAGAGACCCCCCTACCTTTCCCATCTTCTTCAAAGAGGTCCCTCTGCCACCCGCCCGCGTAGGCCATACCTCCGGTGACTTTGCGCAGAGGATGGCACCCCGCACGCATAGGGAGCCAGCCCCAGATTTGAAAGGGAGACTCCCTACGTTGTCCCCTGTAGCATGAGCATGCTCCCATGCCCTGTCAGCCACCATACCTCTTGTGCGAACACTCCAGAGATATGGGTCTTTTTCTGGCCATACCTCCGGCGAGGTATCCCCGTCTCCTCGCGATTCTCTCTTGGCCGACACCTATTTAAGGAACAGTAACCCCTGCCGCTTCCTTCAAGCCTGATTTGGCCAAAGAACTCCCTCAATTTTCGTCTCCTCCTCCTCCGGCCATTCGCCGCAAGCTTCGGCGACCCTCCTCCTCTTCTCTCGTCACTCTGCCACCATACCAGTGGCAGGAGTACCTCCGCCATCGTCCGCTGCGCCTTGCCATACCAGCAGGCGTCTTCCAATCCCTCTTCTTCGTCGCCATAACTTCCCCTTGGTATCTTCGTCTCCGGCGTCGACAGATACGTGCCGACCACCTCCTCCCTCCTTTCGTCTGTTAAGTAGGTGACAACTCTTCTCCTCTCTCTCTTCTTCATTTCCCCTCTCTGATTTTGCAATTTTGACCCCTCAACATCACACACCACCACCACCTTCTCCACCTCCGGCAGATCACCGGCGAGGTGTTTCCACCACTCCACGCATCCCCCCACCTCGCCAACCACCTCACAACCTCCGCCTTCACCCACTGATCATCATCCACCCCTCCTCTGACAGCCAACACCTCCATACTCACCCACCGAACACACCCAACTCCACAGCCACAATAAGCCCTAGGCTCGCTCACACAGGCATCTTCATGCCACGCTGACCCTCGAGCCACCTTCGTCGTGCTCAAGCAAAGCTTGCTAAAGGTTCTGACAAGGCCACAAGGTCGTATTTGTGATTTCAGGGTTGCGACGTCTTCCACCATTAGCGCAGGAGCTTGAAACTTGCACGAAGCTTCACGCAAGTCCCAGCACCCCAGGTCCCCAAGTCCAGAAGGCGCGGAATCCCCTCGCGAAATCAATCAGGCCTTCACTTGGCATCAGGGGCCTTCAATCAGATTCTTTAATCTTTTGTAAAACAATATATTGTAAATTGTGATTTCCTACGCTTCTAGGATCAAGTTTTGCTCCCTAAGTTCGACCTCAGAGAATTTTTGTTTACGAGTAATAAAATATAATCAAACTGGTCGATTTTACCTCGACCAGTTTTTGGCGCCGTTGCCGGGGAGCAACGGGCATTCTAGAAGCTACTAAATCACAATTTTTGATTGAATACTAACTTAATCTCTCTTCTGTTGTGCAGGAGCA
This sequence comes from Thalassia testudinum, assembly GCA_037157565.1. Lineage (NCBI taxonomy): Eukaryota > Viridiplantae > Streptophyta > Magnoliopsida > Alismatales > Hydrocharitaceae > Thalassia > Thalassia testudinum. The sequence continues at coordinate 47,042,374 of JAZHRO010000030.1, forward strand.
GGAAGGCAAGAAGGAACAAACAGCCGCACAACAACCACACCAAGGGACAGGTAACCTTCTACCCTCTCTCTTAAGCCCCTTAAATTCTAAAGAGGAAAAAGAAAAGAAAAATCAATCTAGGCTTACCTGTCTTCGATACATAATAATTCATAGAGTTGCCTGCTTTTAAATTTCAACACATTTTATCAGAATATCTACTTAAGGTAACTAGGGCTAAGACCTTCTTGCTTGAGCCCTAGTTACCCAATTTTGAGGCAACTAATTGGACCAATTAGAGCCAACCTAGGATTCTAAGCTAGGGTGTTAGAAACACATCTTCTAATCAAGAACTGAAAATTCCAAAAAAGGTGTGCCTAAACCATTTCTTGAAAAGACCTATTAAGAAACCCTAAGCAATCCGGCTCTTAATTCACTTAGACCATGAAAGAAAGGACCTAATAAGCTCTCACAGGAACTAAAAGGTGAAGTTGATCCCTTGGATTAACAAACCTTCAAATTAGGTCACTCTTGAACAACAAAAGGTTTAAAGTTCAAGTGAAACCCTAAGCACCTTGATCTTAATTAAAAGTAGTAGACTTAAGAGGTCAAGGTCCCCATTCTGGTCTACCTGGAATCTCAGTGACAAGAGAGGTTGGGTGGGGGAATCTCAGGGGTCTTCGCGGGACTCACCCACTCTGGCTGCCCAGGTAATTCTCAAGTGGACGACCTTCTGATCAAGGGGCATCATCCGCCCCGAACCTCTATTGTCACCCAACATTTTGGGTGTCTTGATTGGGTCCAACACCTTCTAACCTCATCCAATCCATCAGTGCATGTTCGGTAGGAGGTCCTTAAAACCTCCTCTAGAAATCCACTCTCCCCGAGGCCAAGCCTCGATACCCTTATTTGTGCAACAACCACTCCACATAGATCACTCTTCCGACTCTGAACCTAATTCCCCTTCTTCTTCCACCATGGCTCAGCCTGTTGAAGAAGAGAATAATCTTGAGCACCAGCACCAGTGACTTAATGATCTCTTCCAAAACTTCATGAACCCACCGCAGCGCCCCATAATGCGAGATCACTATAATCTCGCTGCGGTAGGATCCGAATCCCGACTGGAGGACCTGATTCTGAATTGAAGCCCAACATGATTCATGCCATACCTAAATTCTATGGGCTTAACACTGAAGATCCCTTCCAGCATATCAAACAGCTTAAGCATCTGCCCAGAGCATCAGGTCAGATGCGCAGAATCGGGATATCTTACTCATGAAGATGTTCTCTTTCTCCCTTATGGAAAGGCGGCGCATTGGTATCAGACACAGACCTGCCCGATCAACACTTGGGAAGAACTTCAGTCCAAGTTTTTCAAGAAGTTCTTTCCCGTTGGTCGGACAAACGCCTTACACCATCAAATTACTCACATCACGCAACAGACGGGAGAACCTCTTCATAAGGCATGGGATCGATTCCAAGATCTCATGAGAAAGTGCCCCCATCACGGAGTTCCTAAATGGGAATAAGTCCAATCTTTTGACCAGAGACTCCGTGAAGATATTAGACTGTTCGTCAAAGCAACTTGCAGAGGGAATACCATGGGTCAACATGAAGACACCATGTGGGAGATTCTTGAGAATATGTGCGAGAACTCCATCAACAATGACTCCATGGGATTATTCGACCGGACGAATACCCGTGTAGCGACTAACCTTTGGGGAGCACATGAGACGCAGGGCCTGTCCGCATCAGTCGACCTGGAATTAATGGCCAGTCGGTTGGAAAAGGTCTTAATTATTGAGAAGAAGGTGGACGAGCTGACTCAGCACTTGCAGCGAGCCACCTCTGCACAGAACTCCTTCGCACAAACCCCTTATGAGAGCCTCATCATGAGCCATAACTAGTTCATTTTGACCTAATAAAGAGAATAAAAGCTCCTACATAACCTAGAAGAGGGCATAATTGAAGGAATAAGTGTTTTGAGAAGAAAATAAGAAATAAAGGGAAAAATTGCAATTTTACCATTGTAGTACATAAACGGGATTTCTCAGAGACAAAACATGGGTCAAATGGTCTGAATAAGATAAAAAGTGGGTTGATTCAATCAGAAATGGGTTCATGTGCAATCCAGGAATTAAATGACATCTGGTAACCCTAAAACAGACCCACTTAATTCAACAAGGTTTCGGTAAGGATAAAAATTAAGTAAACCCTCTAAAAATCATGGAAAAATATCCCCTAGGGTTTAGAACATTCAATTTGGCCTTTGGAACCTAGTTTGACCTAGATTGGCGTCCTAGCTCATCAATTAACCTCATTTGGATTTTTATGCAAACTATCCAGTAAAACGTGGTCAAATCTAAAATCCAACTTCACCATTAGATTCCTTAGGTCCAAATTAGGTTTGTACCAAAATTTGGACCTAAAGGGAGGGCATCTTGACCTACTTTGCAAACTAGTACACCTAATTACATTTTGGTCCCTATCTTTTCAAAGCCATTGCATACACCCCTCTAACTTCCTCGCCACTCTTACAAGCAGGTCCCTCCACCATTATTGCGGAGAGATCCTACTCCGGCGAGGAATAGAGAGGGAATACTCTCTGATTCCTCAGAGATCTCCTTCCAGATTTGGAAGGGAGATTCTCTAAGGAATTCCCTTCCATCTGAACCGATCCCTGATTTGCACCCAATCTCTCATGTGAACGCACGAGAGAATTGGGTACCTAACAGACTTCCATCTCCGGTGAGGATTCCCGCACTTGGAAGCTTGTCTTCCAAGCACAGGAGTCCCTTCCTGTGCCTATAAATTGACCCCCAACCCCAACCGCACCTCCTTAGCTCGACTTGGCTGGAATTCCACCTCAATTTCCTCTTCTCCGGCCAAGGGGTCCAACGAGCTCCGGCGAGCCCCCTTCCTCTTCCTCGTCGCCCTGCCACAAAACCAATGGCAGAGCTGTCCTCCTCATCCGCCTCCGCGTCGCGCAACACCCATACGCACTTCCCTAGCTCCGTCGTCGCCGTTGTCTTCCTCCACTGGACGCTCTCTTCTCCGGCGACAGCAGGTACTGCCAGCCGCCCTCTCGCTCCCTTCATCCACTTAGTTAGGTTATAACTATTCGTCTCTATCCCCTCTTTCATTTCCCTCATCTTATTTCACCAAACGCTCCTCGACCACCGTTGTCCACCACCATCTTCTTCATCTCCAGCCACCCTCCGGCGAGACGCTCCCGTCACTCCGCAACCCCACATGTCTCGCCAACCACCGCATAACCTTCGCCACATGCCACTGAACATCCCCCACTCTTCCACAGACCCTCTACACCACCACAACTGCCCCCCGACCAAACCCATTCGTCCGGCCACCTACCGCCTCACCATCGCCGTGACACGGCAAAGGTGCTCCTGTGGTCTGATTGAGCCGCAACACTTTTTTTGTGTCAGACAGGTTTTGAGCTCCAGCCGCCATTAGCGGTGACTCGAGGAGGCTGCATGCTTGCTCCAGGTTGCAAGACTTCAGGATTCCAGGTGCAGCAAACTTGGGGACGTCTTGCGCATCCAGTTGTCCCAGCAAGTGACGCCACGAGACCAGCAGTTGTGGCAATTGGAGGCACAGACTGCTGCGGGCACGCGAGAAAGAGAGGTGAGCATTAGTCCCACCTTAGTAAGTCAAAAAGCGCGTGAGTCCTTTAAATTGAATTCGTGCTATCAGCTGGTTGCCTCCAATAACACATGGGGTGAGGTCCCTCACCTATATACACCGCCTCGTTCGTGAACTCATCACGCGGACCTGGTGACCCGACCCGATACCCTCCTGAGCACTCCTCGTGCACCACACCCACGCGGGTGCGCCTAGACCCGAGTGCACGACCCGACCCAATTACCCGACTCTGGGAGAGCATGCTGAAGAGTGATATACATAGAGAGAGAGAGAGAGAGAGAGAGAGAGACGCGGGTGTGGGTAGAGGGATAGGTTTTACTCTCCTTGGTTTGTGCAGGGAAGGAACTGAAGAAGGAAGCAAGGACTTAGCCGCTGCAAGCGAAGGAAAAGAAGAAGAAGGAAGGAAGCTTCGCAGAGGAAAAAGAGAAAGGCAAGGCAGAGGGAAGAGGCGAAGCCAAAGAGAAGAGGAACTAAAGAAGAAAGAAGAAATAAAGAAAGGAAAAGACAAGTAGAAGAAGCAGAAGAAGCAGAGCCAAGGAAAAAGAAGAAGACCCACAGAGAAAAGGAGAAAGAAACTGTAGGAGAGAGAAAAGGCAGAAGACAGAGGAAAATAAGAAGAAAGAAGCAAGGCAAGAGAACTGCAGAGAAGAAGAACTACAAAGAAGAAAGGAAGAAAATCATAAGAAGAAGAACAAGAACAAGATAGGAGAAAATATATTTTTAAGACGCCTGATCCCATGATCAGACGTCTAAATTCCTTATTTTTGCCACAATTAACTTTCAAACTCATGCATTTCTATATTTTGAATTAAGTTTTGAGTAATTAAGTGTTCAATTACATTCTTGAGATTAGTAATAAATTCCAATTTCTCCCTGTGTTAGACCTCGTATACTCTAATTTTCGAGTTATAAATTTTTATTTGTTTTCGCAAAAAGTTCATCTATATTACAACGCAATATTTGTTAAAACACGGTCTAGCCGCGTCAACACCCCTCCCATATGGGAAACTGTGCAGAACATTTTCCGCCGACCTTCTCTTGGGATGGACCCATATCCACCCCCATCTGACTCCAGGGCCGGAGGGACCTCCGATCCTTTCTATTCTTTCCAAGGGAACTCTACTCCCCCATTCTCCGACTTTCCTAAGCCTCCTCAGACCTGCGAGGACCTCAACGCCATCCAAAATGACCCATTTTCCAACACCTACAACCCTAGATGCCGAAACAATCCCAATTTCCAATGGGTGGGAAATTCTCAGAGCCCAAGACCACCCTTTCAACCCCGTCCACAAGCCCCTCGTCCTTATCAGCCGCCTCAGCCTCGGCCCAACCCCACTTATCCATCCGGGCCCAACCAAGACCAAATGTCTCTTATCCTCCAAACTCTGGTTGACATTCAAAGAACGAATGCGGCTATCCAGAAACAACATAAGGACGAAATCACAGAGGTCCGCAACCAACTCGCCCAGTTGGCAAATTCTCGCCAACCTGGCACACTTCCTTCTCAACCTCTGCCTAACTCGAATAGCATGCCAACCCAGCAGCGCATTATGAACCCAAACCCGAGCCAAGCACACTTGATCTATCAGGCCCCTTATGTTCCATCACTTGATAGGATGGAAGCATCAACCTCCTATGCGGGTTACCAACAGCAACAGCCCATCTTACCCACCCCCAACCAGAACCAGGCAGGACTAAATTCGGTAACAACCCATAGTGGTAAGGCAACCCAAGATCCACCTTATCCAGACCACTACAAGCCTAGTAGTGACCTAAACCCTAGGACATTTATCCAGGATGTTCCTATCCCTGTCCCAGATCAGAAACATAAACCTATCCTAGAGTAACCAACCAAGGTTCCAATTCCCAAGGCCTTGACCAAGGGAAAGCGGACAGCTAAACCCGTGGCTCCTGAGGAAGACCTGATCAAGCTCTTTAAGCAGGTCCAAATAAACATCCCCTTGATGGATGCAATCAGCCATGTACCGGCTTACGCACGATTCTTGAAAAATGTGTGTACACCTCAGCGTAAGCTGCGAACCAAGAGTGGGAGTCCGATTGTACTATCAGAGCAAGCCAGCTCTGCAATCCTAAGTAAACTCCCACCCAAGGCAAAAGACCCAAGCACTCCCCTGATTTCATGTAAGATTGGTGAGACCCAGTTTGATAGAGCATTATTAGACCTCGGAGCCTCCATAAACCTGACACCCACATCCCTACTTAACCACCTAGAAGAATCCGAATTGAAACCGACTGAGGTGACATTGCAGATAGCCGATCGATCTATCAAGTCACCTAAGGGAATTCTTGAGGATGTTATTGTCAGGGTGTGGGATTTCTACTTCCCCGTAGATTTCATAGTTCTAAACATGGACGAACCTGAGAATCCAATGGATACACCAATCATACTAGGGAGACCTTTTCTAGCCACTGCAAGGGCCAATATAAGTTGTGAAGAGGGTCAAACAGAGCAGAAATTTGGGAATCAGACTCTCAAGATTGATATCTTTAAGGCCCAACAAGGAATTAATTGCGGTGTTGTTGAACAAATTTGTGACATCAGAGCCGTGGTTGATGAACCACAAATTGAGGACAACATGATTATCCCTCATCAACCACAAGAGGATCTAAAACTGCAATTAGAGGAGTCAGAACTCGATATAGACAGACCCATAACTCCTACCCTTGTACCCTACACTAACTCTGAACTACCCGCTGCTGCTGATAACCCCGTTCTTGAACTCAAGCCCCTTCCCGGTCATTTGAAATACGTCTTTTAGGTTCCAATTAGACACTTCCGGTGATTATAAATTCCAAACTCACACCTGACCAGGAATCCCATCAGATTGCTATTCTCCAGCAACATCGCAGAGCCATTGGTTGGACTCTCAACCATTTGACAGGAATAAGTCCCTCTTATTGCACACACCGTATCTATTCTGAAGAGCGCGCATGACCTTCAAGTGAGATGCAGAGACATCTAAACCTCAATCTGCAAAAGGTCGTGAAAAAGGAGATCATTAAGTGGTTAGATGCAGGGATCATCTACCCGATCTCCGACAGTCGCTGGGTGAGCCCAATCTAGCTTGTGCCCAAGAAGGCAGGGCTCACCACCATCACAACTGAAACCGGAGAGGTCATACCTACCCGTATAGCCAACTTGTGGAGAGTCTGCATACATTACCAAAGACTCAATTCCTCCACAAAGAAGGATCATTTCCCACTACCGTTTATTGATCAGATTCTCGAAAAACTAGTGGGAAATAGATTCTTCTGCTTTCTTGACGAGTACTCCGGTTACAACCAAGTGGCGATTCATCCAGAGGACCAAGAGAAGACCACGTTCACCTGCCCCTTCGGGACATACGCGTTTCGGAGGGCCTTTCGGTCTCTGCAATGCACCCGCTACTTTTCAGCGATACATGCTTGCCATATTCTCTGATATGGTAGGTGATTATCTGGAAGTTTTCATGGATGACTTCTCAGTTTTTGGGGCATCATTTGACGATTGCCTCCAGCACTCGGTTCACAAACTTAGGCAATGCATTGACGTAAATCTGGTTCTTTCCTAAGAAAAGAGCCACTTTATGGTACCTGAGGGGATCGTCCAGGGACACTTAATTTCTGAGAGAGGCATCCAGGTGGATCGAGCCAAGGTTAACCTGATTTCTAAATTTCCTATGCCTAGCTCAATCAGGGACATCCGATCTTTTCTGGGGCACGTCAGTTTTTACTGTCGTTTCAACCCTGATTTCTCGAAAATCACGCGACCCTTGACCACTCTTCTCTCCAAGGATGTGCCCTTTGAGATTTCCAAGGAATGCACTCAAGCTTTTGAGATCCTTCATGACCGAGTCACCCAGGCCCCGATCCTACAGTCCCCTGAATGGTCTCAACCCTTTGAGATCATGTGCGATGCATCTAACTTCGCTGTAGGAGCAATTCTGGGGCAGAAGATTGATGGGACACCCGTGGTCATCTACAACGCTAGCAAGACACCTAACAAGGCTCAGCGTAACTACACGGTTATGGAGAAAGAGCTACTAGCTGTAGTATTTGCCCACGACAAATTTAGATCTTATCTCCTGGGTTCCCATGTCATAATCTACTCGGATCACACAGCTGTGAGGCATCTCCTTGCAAAGAAGGACGCGAAGCCTTGATTAATCCGATGGATCTTGCTGTTGCAAGAATTTGACCTCGAGATTCGCGACAAGGCAGGAAGACAGAACATGGTAGCTGACCACTTCCTTTTGAGATCATCGACCTTTCTGGACCCATCAGAGAGCATTTTCCTGATGAACACCTCTTGACTATTGGTACCAGGCTTCCATGGTTAGCTGATATAGCAAACTACTTGGCATCACACCAGATCCCGTCTGATTGGTCGAAGGAGAAGAAAGACAAGTAGCGCTCCGACACCAAGTACTAATGAAATCGCTAGTTTCAACCGGGTTCTAGTTTGTTATAACGTTGTAGTAAAGCCGGTTATTACCAACACTTCAAATATAATTTTTTTACTCGGAAAATAAAAGAGTTCCCGAGCTCGAACTCAGGGAGCAAGTTGTATTCTAGAGATATACATGTTTCTTTTACAAAAAGAAAGAGAGAGGGAAAGAATTTGTTGTTTTCTCTTTGTTCTGCAGAGGGGATGCTCTTCTTTCTCTCTTTCTTTAGATCTCCTTCTTTCTCTTTGTTCTGCAGAGGTGATGTTCTTCTTCTTCTTCCTGCTGTTCCTGCTTTGGTGATGTTCTTCTTTCTTCAGAGCTCCTTCTTCTTCTTCTTCGTTCTGCAGAGGTGATGCTCCTCTTCAGATCTCTTTCTTCTTCTTCCTTGGTTTCTGCCTTGACCTCTCTTCTTCTTTTTCTGCAATTGTGGTGACCCTTTCTCTTTTTCCTTTTCTTCTTTATGGCTGCAGAGCTTCTGCCTTCAGCTACTAAGTCTTCCTTTCTTCTTCTTCTGCTTTGGCCGTTGCTCTTCTTTCTTCTTCAGCCTGCCTTCTTTCCTGCTCTGGCTGCTGACCTTCCGTCGTCTGGCTCGGTGCTTAGACGACTTAACTATGCATTTGCTACAGTGCAGCTCCTTCTTCTTCCGCGGGTCTTCTTCTTCGCCTGTGCCTGCACACTTCAGAGTTTTTCGTCAGAGGCAAAACCTACTCTACCCCCCTCCCCCGCGTCTCTCTTTCTCTCTGAAACCACTCTTGGGAAAGCTCTCCAGAGCTACCGGGTAATCGGGTTCGGGTCACGCCCGGGTCCAGGCCTACCGGCGTGCATGGTGGGCGAGGAGTGCAGGTCAGTCTAAGTCGGGTCGGGTCAGGTCCGCGGGGCGTGAGCGCGGACGAGATCGGGTAACCGGGCGGGTGTAAGGGGACCTCACCCCGTGTACTGAGGCAATAAGGCTAGTGCACGAAATCAATTTAAACAGTGGAACGGGTGTGAGGCTTACCGATGTGGGACTAAACGCAGACCGTTCCTCGCGTGCGCCTGCTGGGAGACCGCGGCCTGGCTTCTGCAGCTGCGGCTTCTATTTGCATAGGTTGCTGGCTGGCTGCCTTCGCAAGACTCCCCGTACTCCGCAGCAGCTGGAGACCTGGAGTCCTCAAGCCTGGAGCGCGGGAGAAGCTGCTTCAATGTGCGTCAATGGCGGTCGAACCTCAAAACCTGTCGGACACGAATATGGCCTCGCGGCCTGATCAAACCACTGGGGAACCTTCGCCGTGGCACGGCGAAGGTGAGGAGCTGCGCGGCAGGCCGCAAGGAGGTGTCTGGCGGCAGCCCTGGGTCGGACTGCAACCGGAGGAATGGGTTTGTTCGGGGGAGTGTTACGGAGGTGTGGAGTGGCAGTGGAGGGGTGGGGGGTGCTCAGTGTGATGAGGCGGAGGTTCGGTGAGGGTCGGCGAGCCGTGTGGGTTGCTGAGGTGATGGGAGCGGCTCGCCGGAGGGTGGTCGGAGGCGAAGGGGGTGAAGGTGGTCAGGGTCGGTAGAGGGCTTAATTGAATAAATTGAAAGCGGGGAAAGAAAGAGGAGGAGAAGGGGAGTAGCTCTAGCTTACTTGCAGGGACGAAGGGGGAGGAACAGGGCGACAGTCGTATCGACTGTCGCCGGAGAAGACGATGCTCAGGGAAAGGGGCGACGGCGAGCAGAGAGCCGGAGAGGCGCCAGCTGGTGGCGGCGTGGCGCAGGAAGAGCAGGGGAGGAAGTCTCTGCTGCTGGTATTGCGGCAGAGCGAAGAGGTGGAGGGGGAGGAAACCGCCGGAGCTGGTGAGCGTCTGCCGGAGGAAGAAGAGAAGAAAGTTGGGGATTTTCTCCGTCAGATCCAGGCTGGGAAGAACGGTGGAGCGACGGGGGGTATTTATAGGGATCAAACAGGGAGGAAGGCGGAGGGAGACGACGTGTCTCCCTCGCCGGAGGATGGCCGGAAGCAAGAACCCATACCGTCCGTGCGTTCGCACGGCCGGTATGGTGGGTTATAACGACCAGGGGGGTGTCCCTGCGACGGCTGACGACGCAGGTGAAACGTCGCGGCAACCGGGTTTGAGGGTTTTGTTATAACGTTGTAGTAAAGCCGGTTATTACCAACATTTCAAATATAAATTTTTTACTCGGAAAATGAAAGAGTTCCCGAGGTCGAACTCAGGGAGCAAGTCGTATTCTAGAGATATACATGTTTCTTTTACAAAAAGAAAGAGAGGGGGAAAGAATTTGTTGTTTTCTCTTTGTTCTGCAGAGGGGGATGCTCTTCTTTCTCTCTTTCTTTCTCTCTGTTCTGCAGAGGTGATATTCTTCTTCTGCAATGGTGATGCTCTTCTTCTTCTTCCTGTTGTTCCTGCGTTGGTGATGTTCTTCTTTCTTCAGAGCTCCTTGTTCTTCTTCTTCTTTGGTTTTCTGCCTTGACCTCTCTTCTTCTTCTGCTTTGGCCGTTGCTCTTCCTTCTTCTTCCTGTTGTTCCTGCGTTGGTGATGTTCTTCTTTCTTCAGAGCTCCTTGTTCTTCTTCTTCTTTGGTTTTCTGCCTTGACCTCTCTTCTTCTTCTGCTTTGGCCGTTGCTCTTCCTTCTTCTTCAGCCTGCCTTCTTTCCTGCTCTGGCTGCTGACTTTCCGTCGTCTGACCCGGTGCTTCGACGACTTAACTGTGCATTTGCTACAGTGCAGCTCCTTCTTCTTCGCCTGCACTTCTTCTTCCGCGGGTCTTCTTCTTCTTCTTTGGCCTGCACACTTCAGAGTTTTTCGTCAAGAGGCAAAACCTACTCTACCCTCCCCGCCCGCGTCTCTCTTTCTCTCTGAAACCACTCTTGGGAAAGCTCTCCCAGAGCTACCGGGTAATCGGGTTCGGGTCAGGCCCGGGTCCAGGCCCACCGGCGTGCGTGGTGGGCGAGGAGTGCAGTCAGTCTAAGTCGGGTCGGGTCAGGTCCGCGAGGCGTGAGCGCGGACGAGACCGGGTAACCGGGCGGGTGTAAGGGGACCTCACCCCGTGTACTGAGGCAATGAGGCTAGTGCACGAAATCAATTTAAACAGTGGAACGTGTGTGAGGCTTACCGATGTGGGACTAAACGCAGACCGTCCCTCGCGTGCGCCTGCTGGGAGACCGCGGCTTGGCTTCTGCAGCTGCGGCTTCTATCTGCATAAGTTGCTGGCTGGCTGCCTTCGCACGACGCCCCGTACCCCGCAGCAGCTGGAGACCTGGCGTCCTCAAGCCTGGAGCGCGGGAGAAGCTGCTTTAATGTGCGTCAATGGCGGTCGGACCTCAAAACCTGTCGGACACGAATATGGCCTCGCGGCCTAATCAAACCACTGGGGAACCTTCGCCGTGGCACGGCGAAGGTGAGGAGCTGCGCGGCAGGCCGCAAGGAGGTGTCTGGTGGCAGCCCTGGGTCGGACTGCAACCGGAGGAATGGGTTTGTTCGGGGGAGTGTTACGGAGGTGTGGAGTGGCAGTGGAGGGGTGGGAGGTGCTCAGTGTGATGAGGCGGAGGTGCAGTGAGGGTCGGCGAGCCGTGTGGGTTGCTGAGGTGATGGGAACGGCTCGCCGGAGGGTGGTCGGAGGCGAAGGGGGTGAAGGTGGTCAGGGTCGGTAGAGGGCTTAATTGAATAAATTGAAAGCGGGGAAAGAAAGAGGAGGAGAAGGGGAGTAGCTCTAGCTTACTTGCAGGGACGAAGGGGGAGGAACAGGGCGACAGTCGTATAGACTGTCGCCGGAGAAGACGATGCCCAGTGGGGGGAGGACGGCGGTGACGACGGGGCAGAGGCAGCGCGCGCCGGTATTGCGCGACGCGGGAAGAGCAGGGGAAGAAGTCTCTGCTGCTGGTATTGCGGCAAAGCGAAGAGGAGGAGGAAGAAGAACCGCCGGAGCTGGTGGGCGTCTGCCGGAGTGAGAAGAGAGGAGAGTTGGGGGTTTTCTCGGTCAGATCCCAGCTGCCCTGGTCGGTGGAGCAGCGGGGGGTATTTATAGGGATGAAACAGGGAGGAAGGCGGAGGGAGACGACGTGTCTCCCTCGCCGGAGAATGGTCGGAACACGAACCCATACCGTCCGTGCGTTCGCACGGCCGGTATGGTGGGCTACAATGACCAGGGGGGTGCCCCTGCGACGGCTGACGACGCAGGGCACCCCCGGTTTACTTGCCAGGTCCCCCACCTCACCCTGCGCGGCGCCATGCTCCGCGCAAGGTCGCCGGAGCATGGTGCTGGCAGGGTTTTGCAGGAGGGACCTGATTGCAAAGAACGAAGGAGAGTTAGGGGCCAAAATGCGAGGGTTCAAAAGTTGAGGGCCAAAGGGTAAATATATGAGGACCAAAGTGTGAAGTCGGTCAAGGAGGTTTCTTCTTAGGCTCAAGTTTTTATACATGACTAATTAGGACCTAAGGAATCTGATGGTGAATTTCATTTTCATATTAAACCTTGTTTGACCGGTCAATTTGCGCAAAAACCCAAATTAAGTTATTAATTGGGCATGGTTCTCAATGCAGGTCAAAATGGGTTCTAAAGGCCAAATTGAAGGTTCTAAACCCTAGAGATTATTTTTCTATGAATTTTAGAGGGTTTATTCTATTTTTACTTTGCCTCGAACCTTGTGAATTGAAGTGGGTTGTTTTAGGGTTACAGATTATCATTTGGTTCCTTGGAAGTGCTGTAGCCCTTACTAGATCATCTCATCCCACTTTTATTCTTATTAAGCTGTTTTGACCTGTGTTTGGGCCCTGAATTACCCTGTATGCAGATTATACTGGTAAAATTGCACTTTTACCCCTTGTGACTGGTTTTCTTCTCAAACTCAGAATTCTCTGAGTTAAGCCTTTCCTTGAGATATGTAGGAGCTTTTATCCTTTGTATTGGGTCAAAATGAGCTAGTTATGGCTCATGATGAGGTTCTCATCATACCCCCATGCCTAGCTTTTGCTAGTCCCTTAGCAAAAACTTAAGGTTTCAACCCTTGTTCTAGACCATGAAGTTTTTAATGGTTTTAGATAAGTGCCTTTTTTATTTGAGCATAGATTAGGTTAGAATGCTGACCATAGGCCTAAAAGGTACTCTAGTACCAATCAAGATTCAAATCTGTCTAGCCTTAGCCTCAGTCTTTTAGCAAAGGTTTTTAAGGCCCACAAGAACTAACCTAAGGTTTATTGGACTTCGTGGTTAAAGCACCCGTGCTTGAAATGATTTTAGCCCTGGCTCAGTTCGCAGTGCGTTTTGTAAGAGAGAGATAGAAAGTTTTTCTGTTTGGAGAGTTTTCTCTCTCTTTTTCTTTTTAGTTCTAGCCTAGGATTGGCTTTTCAACACGGTCTGTATCAGATTCCTTGCTCCCATCATCAATCCTCAAGGGTTCCTGGCGATCGATGCTTCGAGCTAGCACCGCCCATGGCAACCCCCGGAACCCTGGCTATTGAGATTTCGAGATAATCCCATCCATGGTATTCCGTGGCCGAATCCAGACCCTGGCAATTGACACTTCGAGATAATGCCATCCATGGAATCTGAACCAGCAGAGTGCTTACATGCCCCCAGTAGGATATGTAAATATCCTAAGAGACAAGCACCGAGGAGATGATATTTTGTTACGCATCTTCGAGGGGATTTCCCGCCTCTCTACGCTGGGAACTCGTCCAAATCAACTTGTGTTGATCGGCCGCTCCTATTCTAGGTATTCTTTTCAGATTTTTGTGACGCTTCTGCGTGATTCTGATTTTTACGCTTACTGAACCAGGCTGTGTGTGAGATTAGGGTGCTTAGGTTACTGAGTCCCGTAAACCAAAAATTAGTTAACGAGGCCGAATACTCCCTAAGCCTTAGACCTAATACTTCAGCTTTTCATTTTCCTCAACCTCTTGAGGAGTGTCCAGATCTTAATGGGTACTAAGAGTCTATTCAAGAAAGCCTAAGGTTTGCATTCTTTACTAATCTTATTGTGCACTTTTCAGTTATTTTCTTGAATGAGGTCTAGAACTTAGGTTAATTCCTTAGTTCCTTACTAATGACTATCACCTTTTCTCATAATTTTGTGCTCCTTTTTCATTTTGTTTCTTTTCTCCTTCTCCTTCACAAAATTTCCTTTCTCCTCTTTCCTCTTATTCTTTTTCAAAAATTTTTAATTTTTATGGTGTTTTTGGCATATGTGAATTTTTTTTTGTTTGAAACCTTTTCTTACGAATTTTTTTTTGTTTGAAACCTTTTCTTACAAGTTTTTGCACTTTCCTACCCCCCCATGCCTAAGGTTTGCAATGTCCTCATTGTAACCTAGGGGTTTTTATTCAACTAAGTTCATACATTAGGATAGCTGTTTTGATGAGTGAATGGGTCGGGGTGACTGTTGCGAACGATTTCTAATCTCAGATGCAAGCACCTGAGGTGGAGTCGGCTGTCCTAAAGTGTGAACTTCAAGTGCAAAAGCTGTCAGAACAAGTTTCAGGTTTTCAAAGAGAATGACGGGCTGCCTCCCGTTGAGCGCTAAATTTGATGCCTTCAACCAAGCGGGAAATGCGATGGAGAGGGGATGGTCAAATCAGCGGAGTTTTGTAAGACAAGCACCTTGATTAAGAGCCTGGTTGGTCCAACCAGGTGCTTGTTCAGATCAACAGGCTGATTATGCAGCCCAAACCCAATCAATCTGGTGGGTTGATAGATGTGGATAAAAAGGTGTGGAGCCCACCATAAACTATGAAGCTCAGATGGATGTGGAAGTGTAAACGCAGGGTTTGGCTGAGCCGAATCAGCCTGGTCAGAGTAGGGACCCGTAGGATAATCAGTGGTTGATGCAGGAACCCTACAGGGGTGATCAGAGAATGATAGAGCATGGTATGTAGTCTGATCAATGTTCGAAACCCGATGTGGAAATGCAATCGGCTCGGTGAGAGGTGAATCTGAATAGAAATTGAGTCCGGTTGCGGGTCGGGGTTTGGGAGAGGTTTTGATCCGTTCTGTGTGTACGGACGAGGTGGCCATTGTGTACGAGGGCTCTTCTAGAAACAGATGATAGGTGGTTTTCTGTAGAGAGTCCTCTGGGTAACTATCAAATGCCGGAAGAGTGTTTGTAGGATGAGAGGAATCGGATTCGAGAAAAAATTTGGATTCTTGGTTGCAATCACTCTTGGCATTTTCTGTTTTTGGTTCCTGAGGATCGAAAAGGAATGATTCTGTGTTATCGGTGATCTCGGGAATCAGGACCTCAGAGTCGGAGTTAGAGTCATGAGAACTGAGGTCGTAGATAGGCCTGACGTGTTCAGGAAGGGGAATCTCTCCGCAATTATAGTCAGATTTGAAATTGTCGGAGAGTTGGCGAAAATGAGATTCATGATCATGAATTCCACCACAGCAAAAATCATCAAATGTGGAATCAGCAGCCTGATTGGGTTCTAGCCTATATGTCACTTCTGGGCTCAAAAAGATGTTCTATTCAAGCTCTAAGTTGGTAGGATAGACCCCATTAAAACCTTGCTCATCCAACTCCTCAGTTTCTGTATCATAAATTGGCATGTTTTTTGAGAAATCGATCAGATTTCTTGAGGATGTTGGAGAGGGATATTCATTAAATAGAGGCCCGGAATCATATTTTGTAAAAATTTGATCTTTCTCATAAAGGGCCTCAAAATCTTCCCAATAAGTTTCAGATCTAGGTTCTAGGCTTAGGATGTGGGTAGAATTATTAGAACCTAAGTCCGAATAACCTTCGAGGGTCACCTTATCAAAACAAGGGGTGGAATTTATACCCTCCAGAGGTTCAATTCTAATCTTGTTATTGCAGGAGTCTTGGAGTTCTAAGCTTGGTGATTCATGGCCTAGGGTTGGCTCAGCATTGTTTTCTCCTGCAACTTCCCAACCTATTTTAATGCTATCTTCTATTTGGGTTGGGAGTCGACAACCACCTTGTGCCTCAATCCCGAGGTCTGGGAAACTGGATTGATTCTTAGTACTGTTCCAAGATGACTCATCCTTTGTTTCTGGTATATACGGGTATTTCTGGTTGATAATTTGTTCTACTGATTTCATCATTTCTACCCGTTTCATAAGGGCATCTTGGTGTTGTTCCCAAAGTACAGGATTTGTCAAGCATTGAAGGTATTCAGATTGGTGTAATTTTTCCATCTCAATGTATCCTGTCATGAGCATATCTCGGGTTGATCCTTTTGAAATTTCAGTCAATAGAATTTGGGCACAGTTTATGATGAAGGATGTGGTTGTTGGGACATCAACCTGAATATCTCCTATTGGTGTTGAGGTTTTTTCTTCTTTTTCATAGAATTTTATGGCATCCTCGATCATTTTATCTTTCATAGATCTCCGATATTCAGGTTTCTTGAATGGTAGTCTTAGGTGGTTTGGCTGCATATTTGGATTAGGTGGTGGAATCAAGATGTGGAATCAAAGGCTTCGATGTAGACTCGTGTTGTGCCAAGATGGAAGAAGGGAGTATCAGAGGAAAGATTAATGTGGTGGTGCTGCATAAACAAGGGAACTGAGGCCTAACCTCAGGGCAAGTGAATTCCTAAAGGAGGATTCAAGGACCTCCTTCCAAGCATATACTGAAGGATGTGATGAGATTAAAAGGTGCTGGACCCAATTAAGACACCCCAAAAAAAATGTTGGGTGACTATAGAGGTTCGGGGCAGATGGACCCCTTGATCAGAAAGATCGTCCACCTGAGAATTACCTGGGCAGCCAGAGAGGGAGAGTCCCGCGAAGACCCCTACACGGTAGAGCGTCCCCACGGGTTACAGGGTTTCCCCCACCCGACCTCTCTTGTCACTGCGGTTCCAGGTAGACCAGAATGGGGATCTTGACCCCTTAAGTCTACCAATTTTAAGATCAGGGTGCTTAAGGTTTCACTTGAACTTTAGTCTTTTTAAGTGCAAAGAGTGACCTAATTTAAGGTTGGTTGACCCAAAAGGGGTCAACTTTACCTCTTGTTTTCTTTGAGAGCTTTCAGGTCTTGTCTTTTAGGGTTCAAGTGTTTAAAGAGAGAGCCAATTGTTTAGGATTTTTCTTGTTAATTATTTTCAATCAATGGCCTGGGCACACCTCTTTTGAATTTTCTCAATTCTTGATTAAGGGGTGTGTCTCTACTGAAATCCTAATGTTTAACCTTATGTTGGCTCTACTTGGTCCATTTAACTCTTTGTTGGGCAATCAGGGCTCAAGCAAGAATGTGTTAGCCCTTAAGTACCCTTAATAGTGTGCAGGAGTGATGAGTTGAAAACATGCAACTCTTTATGGTTACTAAGTATGGAAGACAGGTTAGCCCTATATTGCTTGTTCTTTTCTTTTCTTCCTCTTTAGAGTTTAGGGGTTAATAGTGAGAGGAAAGATTTACCTGTCTTCGGAGTGTGGTTGCTTGTCTTCTTGAGTTCCTGTAGCTGCACAAAAGAGAGGAGATTATCAGAAATTAAAAGAAACAGGAATGTTTACCTCTAGAATAGCCGTTGCTCCCCGGCAACGGCGCCAAAATGAAACGTCGCGGCAACCGGGTTTGAGGGTTTTGTTATAACGTTGTAGTAAAGCCGGTTATTACCAACATTTCAAATATAAATTTTTTACTCGGAAAATGAAAGAGTTCCCGAGGTCGAACTCAGGGAGCAAGTCGTATTCTAGAGATATACATGTTTCTTTTACAAAAAGAAAGAGAGGGGGAAAGAATTTGTTGTTTTCTCTTTGTTCTGCAGAGGGGGATGCTCTTCTTTCTCTCTTTCTTTCTCTCTGTTCTGCAGAGGTGATATTCTTCTTCTGCAATGGTGATGCTCTTCTTCTTCTTCCTGTTGTTCCTGCGTTGGTGATGTTCTTCTTTCTTCAGAGCTCCTTGTTCTTCTTCTTCTTTGGTTTTCTGCCTTGACCTCTCTTCTTCTTCTGCTTTGGCCGTTGCTCTTCCTTCTTCTTCCTGTTGTTCCTGCGTTGGTGATGTTCTTCTTTCTTCAGAGCTCCTTGTTCTTCTTCTTCTTTGGTTTTCTGCCTTGACCTCTCTTCTTCTTCTGCTTTGGCCGTTGCTCTTCCTTCTTCTTCAGCCTGCCTTCTTTCCTGCTCTGGCTGCTGACTTTCCGTCGTCTGACCCGGTGCTTCGACGACTTAACTGTGCATTTGCTACAGTGCAGCTCCTTCTTCTTCGCCTGCACTTCTTCTTCCGCGGGTCTTCTTCTTCTTCTTTGGCCTGCACACTTCAGAGTTTTTCGTCAAGAGGCAAAACCTACTCTACCCTCCCCGCCCGCGTCTCTCTTTCTCTCTGAAACCACTCTTGGGAAAGCTCTCCCAGAGCTACCGGGTAATCGGGTTCGGGTCAGGCCCGGGTCCAGGCCCACCGGCGTGCGTGGTGGGCGAGGAGTGCAGTCAGTCTAAGTCGGGTCGGGTCAGGTCCGCGAGGCGTGAGCGCGGACGAGACCGGGTAACCGGGCGGGTGTAAGGGGACCTCACCCCGTGTACTGAGGCAATGAGGCTAGTGCACGAAATCAATTTAAACAGTGGAACGTGTGTGAGGCTTACCGATGTGGGACTAAACGCAGACCGTCCCTCGCGTGCGCCTGCTGGGAGACCGCGGCTTGGCTTCTGCAGCTGCGGCTTCTATCTGCATAAGTTGCTGGCTGGCTGCCTTCGCACGACGCCCCGTACCCCGCAGCAGCTGGAGACCTGGCGTCCTCAAGCCTGGAGCGCGGGAGAAGCTGCTTTAATGTGCGTCAATGGCGGTCGGACCTCAAAACCTGTCGGACACGAATATGGCCTCGCGGCCTAATCAAACCACTGGGGAACCTTCGCCGTGGCACGGCGAAGGTGAGGAGCTGCGCGGCAGGCCGCAAGGAGGTGTCTGGTGGCAGCCCTGGGTCGGACTGCAACCGGAGGAATGGGTTTGTTCGGGGGAGTGTTACGGAGGTGTGGAGTGGCAGTGGAGGGGTGGGAGGTGCTCAGTGTGATGAGGCGGAGGTGCAGTGAGGGTCGGCGAGCCGTGTGGGTTGCTGAGGTGATGGGAACGGCTCGCCGGAGGGTGGTCGGAGGCGAAGGGGGTGAAGGTGGTCAGGGTCGGTAGAGGGCTTAATTGAATAAATTGAAAGCGGGGAAAGAAAGAGGAGGAGAAGGGGAGTAGCTCTAGCTTACTTGCAGGGACGAAGGGGGAGGAACAGGGCGACAGTCGTATCGACTGTCGCCGGAGAAGACGATGCCCAGTGGGGGGAGGACGGCGGTGACGACGGGGCAGAGGCAGCGCGCGCCGGTATTGCGCGACGCGGGAAGAGCAGGGGAAGAAGTCTCTGCTGCTGGTATTGCGGCAGAGCGAAGAGGAGGAGGAAGAAGAACCGCCGGAGCTGGTGGGCGTCTGCCGGAGTGAGAAGAGAGGAGAGTTGGGGGTTTTCTCGGTCAGATCCCAGCTGCCCTGGTCGGTGGAGCAGCGGGGGGTATTTATAGGGATGAAACAGGGAGGAAGGCGGAGGGAGACGACGTGTCTCCCTCGCCGGAGAATGGTCGGAACACGAACCCATACCGTCCGTGCGTTCGCACGGCCGGTATGGTGGGCTACAATGACCAGGGGGGTGCCCCTGCGACGGCTGACGACGCAGGGCACCCCCGGTTTACTTGCCAGGTCCCCCACCTCACCCTGCGCGGCGCCATGCTCCGCGCAAGGTCGCCGGAGCATGGTGCTGGCAGGGTTTTGCAGGAGGGACCTGATTGCAAAGAACGAAGGAGAGTTAGGGGCCAAAATGCGAGGGTTCAAAAGTTGAGGGCCAAAGGGTAAATATATGAGGACCAAAGTGTGAAGTCGGTCAAGGAGGTTTCTTCTTAGGCTCAAGTTTTTATACATGACTAATTAGGACCTAAGGAATCTGATGGTGAATTTCATTTTCATATTAAACCTTGTTTGACCGGTCAATTTGCGCAAAAACCCAAATTAAGTTATTAATTGGGCATGGTTCTCAATGCAGGTCAAAATGGGTTCTAAAGGCCAAATTGAAGGTTCTAAACCCTAGAGATTATTTTTCTATGAATTTTAGAGGGTTTATTCTATTTTTACTTTGCCTCGAACCTTGTGAATTGAAGTGGGTTGTTTTAGGGTTACAGATTATCATTTGGTTCCTTGGAAGTGCTGTAGCCCTTACTAGATCATCTCATCCCACTTTTATTCTTATTAAGCTGTTTTGACCTGTGTTTGGGCCCTGAATTACCCTGTATGCAGATTATACTGGTAAAATTGCACTTTTACCCCTTGTGACTGGTTTTCTTCTCAAACTCAGAATTCTCTGAGTTAAGCCTTTCCTTGAGATATGTAGGAGCTTTTATCCTTTGTATTGGGTCAAAATGAGCTAGTTATGGCTCATGATGAGGTTCTCATCAGCAGGGCACCCCCAGTTTACTTGCCAGGTCCCCCACCTCACCCTGCGCGGCGCCATGCTCCGCGCAAGGTCGCCGGAGCATGGTGCTGGCAGGTTTTGCAGGAGGGACCTGATTGCAAAGAACGAATGAGAGTTAGGGGCCAAAATGCGAGGGTTCAAAAGTTGAGGGCCAAAGAGTAAATATATGAGGACCAAAGTGTAAAGTCGGTCAAGGAGGTTTCTTCTTAGGCTCAAGTTTTTATACATGACTAATTAGGACCTAAGGAATCTGATGGTGAATTTCATTTTCATATTAAACCTTGTTTGACCGGTCAATTTGCGCAAAAACCCAAATTAAGTTATTAATTGGGCATGGTTCTCAATGTAGGTCAAAATGGGTTCTAAAGGCCAAATTGAAGGTTCTAAACCCTAGAGATTATTTTTCTATGAATTTTAGAGGGTTTATTCTATTTTTACTTTGCCTCGAACCTTGTGAATTGAAGTGGGTTGTTTTAGGGTTACAGATTATCATTTAGTTTCTTGGAAGTGCTGTAGCCCTTGCTAGATCATCACATCCCACTTTTATTCTTATTAAGCTGCTTTGACCTATGTTTGGGCCCTGAATTACCCTGTATGCAGATTATACTGGTAAAATTGCACTTTTACCCCTTATGACTTGTTTTCTTCTCAAACTCAGAATTCTCTGAGTTAAGCCTTTCCTTGAGATATGTAGGAGCTTTTATCCTTTGTATTAGGTCAAAATGAGCTAGTTATGGCTCATGATGAGGTTCTCATCATACCCCCATGCCTAGCGTTTGCTAATCCCTTAGCAAAAACTTAAGGTTTCAACCCTTGTTCTAGAACATGAAGTTTTTAATAGTTTTAGATAAGTGCCTTTTTTATTTGAGCATAGATTAGGTTAGAATGCTGACCATAGGCCTAAAAGGTACTCTAGTACCAATCAAGATCCAAATCTGTCTAGCCTTAGCCTCAGTCTTTTAGCAAAGGTTTTTACGGCCCACAAGAACTAACCTAAGGTTTATTGGACTTCGTGGTTAAAGCACCCGTGCTTGAAATGATTTTAGCCCTGGCTCAGTTCGCAGTGCGTTTTGTAAGAGAGAGATAGAAAGTTTTTCTGTTTGGAGAGTTTCTCTCTCTTTTTCTTTTTAGTTCTAGCCTAGGATTGGCTTTTCAACACGGTCTGTATCAGATTCCTTGCTCCCATCATCAATCCTCAAGGGTTCCTGGCGATCGATGCTTCGAGATAGCACCGCCCATGGCAACCCCCGGAACCCTGGCTATTGAGATTTCGAGATAATCCCATCCATGGTATTCCGTGGCCGAATCCAGACCCTGGCAATTGACACTTCGAGATAATGCCATCCATGGAATCTGAACCAGCAGAGTGCTTACATGCCCCCAGTAGGATATGTAAATATCCTAAGAGACAAGCACCGAGGAGATGATATTTTGTTACGCATCTTCGAGGGGATTTCCCGCCTCTCCGCGCTGGGAACTCGTCCAAATCAACTTGTGTTGATCTGCCGCTCCTATTCTAGGTGTTCTTTTCAGATTTTTGCGACGCTTCTGCGCGATTCTAATTTTTACGCTTACTGAACCAGGCTGTGTGTGAGATTAGGGTGCTTAGGTTACTGATTCCCGTAAACCAAAAATTAGTTAACGAGGCCGAATACTCCCTAAGCCTTAGACCTAATACTTCAGCTTTTCATTTCCTCAACCTCTTGAGGAGTGTCCAGATCTTAATGGGTACTCAGAGTCTATTCAAGAATGCCTAAGGTTTGCATTCTTTACTAATCTTATTGTGCACTTTTCAGTTATTTTCTTGAATGAGGTCTAGAACTTAGGTTAATTCCTTAGTTCCTTACTAATGACTATCACTTTTTCTCATAATTTTGTGCTCCTTTTTCCTTTTGTTTCTTTTCTCCTTCGCAAAATTTCCTTCTCCTCTTTTCCTCTTGTTCTTTTTTGAAAATTTTTTAATTTTTATGGTGTTTTTTGGCATATGTGAATTTTTTTTTGTTTGAAACCTTTTCTTACGAGTTTTTGTACTTTCATACCCCCCCATGCCTAAGATTTGCAATGTCCTCATTGTAACCTAGGGGGTCTTAGTTCATTCCTTAAGACAGAAATTTGGGTGAGTGGATGGGTCGGGTTGAATTTTTGCGGACGATTTCAAATCTCAGATGCGAACATCTGAGTTGGGGTCGGCTGTCTATAAGGGTGAACTTCGAGTGCTGAAAGGTGTCAGAACAAGTTTCAGGTTTTCAAAGAGAATGACGGGCTGCCTCCCGTTAAGCGCTAAATTTGATGCCTTCAGCCAAGCGGGAAATGCGATGGAGAGGGGATGGTCAAATCAGCGGAGTTTTGTAAGACAAGCACCTTGATTAAGAGCCTGGTTGGTCCAACCAGGTGCTTGTTCAGATCAACAGGCTGATGATGCAGCCCAAACCCAATCAATCTGGTGGGTTGATAGATGTGGATAAAAAAGTGTGGAACCCACCATAAACTATGAAGCTCAGATGGATGTGGAAGTGTAAACGCAGGGTTTGGCTGAGCCGAATCAGCCTGGTCAGAGTAGGGACCCGTAGGATAATCAGTGGTTGATGCAGGAACCCTACAGGGGTGATCAGAGAATGATAGAGCATGGTATGTAGTCTGATCAATGTTCGAAACCCGATGTGGAAATGCAATCGGCTCGGTGAGAGGTGAATCTGAATAGAAATTGACTCCGGTTGCGGGTCGGGGTTTGGGAGAGGTTTTGATTCGTTCTATGTGTGCGGAAGAGGTGGCCATTGTGTACGAGGGCTCTTCTAGAAACAGATGATAGGTGGTTTTCTGTAGAGAGTCCTCTGGGTAACTATCAAATGCCGGAAGAGTGTCTGTAGGATGAAAGGAATTGGATTCCAGAAAAAATTTGGATTCTTGGTAGTAATCACTCTTGGCATTTTCTATTTTTGGTTCCTGAGGATCGAAAAGGAATGATTCTATGTTATCAGTGATCTCGGGAATCAGGACCTCAGAGTCGGAGTCAGAGTCATGTGAACTGAGGTCGTAGATGGGCCTGGCGTGTTCAGGAAGGAAAGTCTCTCCGCAATTATAGTCTGATCTGAAATTGTCGGAGAGTTGGCGAAAATGAGATTCATGATCATGAATTCCACCACAGCAAAAATCATCAGATGTGGAATCAGCAGCCTGACTGGGTTCTAGCCTATATGTCAATTCTGGGCTCAAAAAGGTGTTCTGTTCAAGCTCGAAGCTGGTAGGATAGACCCCATTAAAATCTTGCTCATCCAACTCCTCAGTTTCTGTATCATAAATTGGCATGTTTTCTGAAAAATCGATCAGATTTCCTGAGGATGTTGGAGAGGGATATTCATCAAATAGAGGCCCGGAATCATATTCTGTAAAAATTTGATCTTTCTCATAAGGGGCCTCATAATCTTCCCAATAAGTTTCAGATCTAGGTTCTAGGCTTAGGATGTGGGTAGAATTATTAGAACCTAAGTCCGAATAACCTTCGAGGGTCACCTTATCAAAACAAGGGGTGGAATTTATACCCTCCAGAGGTTCAATTCTAATCTTGTTATTGCAGGAGTCTTGGAGTTCTAAGCTTGGTGATTCATGGCCTAGGGTTGGCTCAGCATTGTTTTCTCCTGCAACTTCCCAACCTATTTTAATGCTATCTTCTATTTGGGTTGGGAGTCGACAACCAACTTGTGCCTCAATCCCGAGGTCTGGGAAACTGGATTGATTCTTAGTACTGTTCCAAGATGACTCATCCTTTGTTTCTGGTGTATACGGGTATTTTTGGTTAATAGTTTTTTCTAAAAGTCTCATCATCTCTACCCGTTTTTCAAGAGCATCTTGGTTTTGTTCCCAAAGTACAGGATTTGTCAAGCATTGAAGGTATTCAGATTTGTGTAATTTGTCTATCTCAATGTATCCTGTTAGGAGTACTTCTCGGGTTGATCCTTTTATGGCTCCTGTCAGTAGAGTTTGGGCACAGTTTATGATGAAGGCTGTGGTTGTTGGGACATCAACCTGAATATCTCCTATTGGTGTTGAGGTTTTTTCTTCTTTTTCATAGAATTTTATGGCATCCTCGATCATTTTATCTTTCATAGATCTCCGATATTCAGGTTTCTTGAATGGTAGTCTTAGGTGGTTTGGCTGCATATTTGGATTAGGTGGTGGAATCAAGATGTGGAATTAAAGGCTTCGATGTAGACTCATGTTGTGCCAAGATGGAAGAAGGGAGTATCAGAGGAAAGATTAATGTGGTGGTGCTGCATAAACAAGGGAACTGAGGCCTAACCTCAGGGCAAGTGAATTCCTAAAGGAGGATTCAAGGACCTCCTTCCAAGCATATACTGAAGGATGTGATGAGATTAGATGGTGCTGGACCCAATCAAGACACCCAAAAAAAATGTTGGGTGACTATAGAGGTTCGGGGCAGATGGACCCCTTGATCAGAAAGATCGTCCACCTGAGAATTACCTGGGCAGCCAGAGAGGGAGAGTCCCGCGAAGACCCCTACACGGTAGAGCGTCCCCACGGGTTACAGGGTTTCCCCCACCCGACCTCTCTTGTCACTGCGGTTCCAGGTAGACCAGAATGGGGATCTTGACCTCTTAAGTCTACCAATTTTAAGATCAGGGTGCTTAAGGTTTCACTTGAACTTTAGTCTTTTTAAGTGCAAAGAGTGACCTAATTTAAGGTTGGTTGACCCAAACGGGTCAACTTTACCTCTTGTTTCCTTTGAGAGCTTTCAGGTCTTGTTTTTTAGGGTTCAAGTGTTTAGAGAGAGCCAATTGTTTAGGATTTTTCTTGTTAATTATTTTCAATCAATGGCTTGGGCACACCTCTTTTGGATTTCCTCAATTCTTGGTTAAGGGGTGTGTCTCTACTGAAATCCTAATGTTTGACCTTATGTTGGCTCTACTTGGTCCATTTAACTCTTTGTTGGGCAATTAGGGCTCAAGCAAGAATGTGTTAGCCCTTAAATACCCTTAATAGTGTGCAGGAGTGATGAGTTGAAAACATGCAACTCTTTATGGTTACTAAGTACGGAAGACAGGTTAGCCCTATATTGCTTGTACTTTTCTTTTCTTCCTCTTTAGAGTTTAGGGGTTAATAGTGAGAGGAAAAATTTACCTGTCTTCGGAGTGGTTGTCGTGTGGTTGCTTGTCTTCTTGAATTCCTGTAGCTGCACAAAAGAGAGGAGATTATCAGAAATTAAAAAAAAAAAAAGAAACAGGAATGTTTACCTCTAGAATAGCCGTTGCTCCCCGGCAACGGCGCCAAAATGAAATCGCTAGTTTCAACCGGGTTCTAGTTTGTTATAACGTTGTAGTAAAGCCGGTTATTACCAACACTTCAAATATAATTTTTTTACTCGGAAAATAAAAGAGTTCCCGAGGTCGAACTCAGGGAGCAAGTTGTATTCTAGAGATATACATGTTTCTTTTACAAAAGGAAAGAGAGAGGGAAAGAATTTGTTGTTTTCTCTTTGTTCTGCAGAGGGGATGCTCTTCTTTCTCTCTTTCTTTAGATCTCCTTCTTTCTCTTTGTTCTGCAGAGGTGATGTTCTTCTTCTTCTTCCTGCTGTTCCTGCTTTGGTGATGTTCTTCTTTCTTCAGAGCTCCTTCTTCTTCTTCTTCGTTCTGCAGAGGTGATGCTCCTCTTCAGATCTCTTTCTTCTTCTTCCTTGGTTTCTGCCTTGACCTCTCTTCTTCTTTTTCTGCAATTGTGGTGACCCTTTCTCTTTTTCCTTTTCTTCTTTATGGCTGCAGAGCTTCTGCCTTCAGCTACTAAGTCTTCCTTTCTTCTTCTTCTGCTTTGGCCGTTGCTCTTCTTTCTTCTTCAGCCTGCCTTCTTTCCTGCTCTGGCTGCTGACCTTCCGTCGTCTGGCTCGGTGCTTAGACGACTTAACTATGCATTTGCTACAGTGCAGCTCCTTCTTCTTCCGCGGGTCTTCTTCTTCGCCTGTGCCTGCACACTTCAGAGTTTTTCGTCAGAGGCAAAACCTACTCTACCCCCCTCCCCCGCGTCTCTCTTTCTCTCTGAAACCACTCTTGGGAAAGCTCTCCAGAGCTACCGGGTAATCGGGTTCGGGTCACGCCCGGGTCCAGGCCCACCGGCGTGCATGGTGGGCGAGGAGTGCAGGTCAGTCTAAGTCGGGTCGGGTCAGGTCCGCGGGGCGTGAGCGCGGACGAGATCGGGTAACCGGGCGGGTGTAAGGGGACCTCACCCCGTGTACTGAGGCAATAAGGCTAGTGCACGAAATCAATTTAAACAGTGGAACGGGTGTGAGGCTTACCGATGTGGGACTAAACGCAGACCGTTCCTCGCGTGCGCCTGCTGGGAGACCGCGGCCTGGCTTCTGCAGCTGCGGCTTCTATTTGCATAGGTTGCTGGCTGGCTGCCTTCGCAAGACTCCCCGTACTCCGCAGCAGCTGGAGACCTGGAGTCCTCAAGCCTGGAGCGCGGGAGAAGCTGCTTCAATGTGCGTCAATGGCGGTCGAACCTCAAAACCTGTCGGACACGAATATGGCCTCGCGGCCTGATCAAACCACTGGGGAACCTTCGCCGTGGCACGGCGAAGGTGAGGAGCTGCGCGGCAGGCCGCAAGGAGGTGTCTGGCGGCAGCCCTGGGTCGGACTGCAACCGGAGGAATGGGTTTGTTCGGGGGAGTGTTACGGAGGTGTGGAGTGGCAGTGGAGGGGTGGGGGGTGCTCAGTGTGATGAGGCGGAGGTTCGGTGAGGGTCGGCGAGCCGTGTGGGTTGCTGAGGTGATGGGAGCGGCTCGCCGGAGGGTGGTCGGAGGCGAAGGGGGTGAAGGTGGTCAGGGTCGGTAGAGGGCTTAATTGAATAAATTGAAAGCGGGGAAAGAAAGAGGAGGAGAAGGGGAGTAGCTCTAGCTTACTTGCAGGGACGAAGGGGGAGGAACAGGGCGACAGTCGTATCGACTGTCGCCGGAGAAGACGATGCTCAAGGAAAGGGGCGGCGGCGAGCAGAGAGCCGGAGAGGCGCCAGCTGGGTGCGGCGTGGCGCAGGAAGAGCAGGGGAGGAAGTCTCTGCTGCTGGTATTGCGGCAGAGCGAAGAGGTGGAGGGGGAGGAAACCGCCGGAGCTGGTGAGCGTCTGCCGGAGGAAGAAGAGAAGAAAGTTGGGGATTTTCTCCGTCAGATCCAGGCTGGGAAGAACGGTGGAGCGACGGGGGGTATTTATAGGGATCAAACAGGGAGGAAGGCGGAGGGAGACGACGTGTCTCCCTCGCCGGAGGATGGCCGGAAGCAAGAACCCATACCGTCCGTGCGTTCGCACGGCCGGTATGGTGGGTTATAACGACCAGGGGGGTGTCCCTGCGACGGCTGACGACGCAGGGCACCCCCGGTTTACTTGCCAGGTCCCCCACCTCACCCTGCGCGGCGCCATGCTCCGCGCAAGGTCGCCGGAGCATGGTGCTGGCAGGTTTTGTAGGAGGGACCTGATTGCAAAGAACGAAGGAGAGTTAGGGGCCAAAATGCGAGGGTTCAAAAGTTGAGGGCCAAAGAGTAAATATATGAGGACCAAAGTGTAAAGTCGGTCAAGGAGGTTTCTTCTTAGGCTCAAGTTTTTATACATGACTAATTAGGACCTAAGGAATCTGATGGTGAATTTAATTTTCATATTAAACCTTGTTTGACCGGTCAATTTGCGCAAAAACCCAAATTAAGTTATTAATTGGGCATGGTTCTCAATGTAGGTCAAAATGGGTTCTAAAGGCCAAATTGAAGGTTCTAAACCCTAGAGATTATTTTTCTATGAATTTTAGAGGGTTTATTCTATTTTTACTTTGCCTCGAACCTTGTGAATTGAAGTGGGTTGTTTTAGGGTTACAGATTATCATTTATTTTCTTGGAAGTGCTGTAGCCCTTGCTAGATCATCACATCCCACTTTTATTCTTATTAAGCTGCTTTGACCTATGTTTGGGCCCTGAATTACCCTGTATGCAGATTATACTGGTAAAATTGCACTTTTACCCCTTATGACTTGTTTTCTTCTCAAACTCAGAATTCTCTGAGTTAAGCCTTTCCTTGAGATATGTAGGAGCTTTTATCCTTTGTATTAGGTCAAAATGAGCTAGTTATGGCTCATGATGAGGTTCTCATCATACTACATCTGGGAAGACCCATACTTATTCTGCATAGGTGCTAACCAAATTATCCGGCAATGTGTCCCGGAGGTCGAAATCAATGACATTCTCTCTTTTTGCCATGACCAGGCATGTGGTGGCCATCTTTCTA
This sequence comes from Thalassia testudinum, assembly GCA_037157565.1. Lineage (NCBI taxonomy): Eukaryota > Viridiplantae > Streptophyta > Magnoliopsida > Alismatales > Hydrocharitaceae > Thalassia > Thalassia testudinum. The sequence goes on from JAZHRO010000030.1 coordinate 47,071,089, forward strand.
GGCATAAAACCGCATCAAAAATCCTCCAGTGCATCTTTTACTGGCCCACTATCTTCAAGGACGCATACAGTCACTGTAAGGCATGTAGTCGTTGCCAAACATTGGGCAACATGAGCCATTGCAACATTATGCCTTTACCGCCGATTCTCGTATTCGAGATTTTCAATATTTGGGGGATTAACTTTATGGGCCCCTTCCCTATCTCAGACGGCTTCGAGTACATTTTACTCGCTATTAACTACGTGTCCAAGTGGATCGAAGCCATTCCGACCCAAACTTGTGATCACAAAATCGTCATCAAATTCATTCATCAGAATATCCTCTTACGGTTCAGGATTCCTCGTGCGATCATCTCTGATGGAGGGACCCATTTCACCAACGCTCAGTTTAGGTCACTGATGACCAAATACGTGATGTCACATCGAATCTCTACTCCTTATCACCCCCAAACTAATGGTCTAGCTGAGCTATCAAATCAGGAGATCAAGAAAATCCTACAGGTTACTGTTCGACCTGACAGGAAGGACTGGTCATCACGACTTCAGGAAGCTTTGTAGGCTTATAGGATCGCCCACAAAACCCAATTAGGTAAGTCTCCTTTTAGATTGGTGTATGGGAAGGCATGTCACCATCCCGTCGAACTGGAGCACAAAGCCTATTAAGTAATATGGAACTGCAACCTAGATCTTTCTAAGGCTAGAACCCACAGAAAGTTTCAGATAAGCGAGATTAATCAATTACGCCTTGATGCGTATGAGAACTCACGAATCTACAAAGAGCGGATTAAAGCCTTTCATGATAAGCATATATCCAGAAAGATCTTCCACCCTGGTCAAAAGGTCCTACTCTTCGATGCCCGACTTAAATTGTTCCCTGGAAAACTGCGATCCAAGTGGGTCGGACCATATCTTATCCGACAGATTTTTGGAAATGGAAACATTGAGATCAGTCCGCTCAGCCACGATTCCAAACCTTTCATCGTGAACGGCCAGAGACTCAAACCGTTCATTGACTTAACCAATACAAATTTGGCTGAGTCATCATTTATCCTCCATTCTCCCTAAGCTAATTACGCTCAGCCGATGGCGTAAAACTCAACGCTTAACAGGAGGCAGCCCGCCATTCTTTCTGAAAAATCGAAACCTTTTTCTGACATTTCTTTGCACTTTAGGTTCATTCTTTAGGACATCCGACTTCACCTCAGATACTCGTATCTGAGATTAGAAATCGTCCCTAACAGTCACCTCGACCCATCCACTCACCTAATATCTGTCCTAATGCATAAACTAAGCCAAATAAAAACCCACCTAGTGAACAATGCGGACATTGCAAACCTTAGGTATGGGGGGGTATGAAAGTGCAATAAAAAGTCATAACAAGAAAAGATTTCAACAAAAAAATTCGCATATACTAAAAAAAAACTTTGGAGGAGGGAAGAAAGTGCTGGTAAGCCTCACAAAAGGAGGAGGAAAAGAGCATAACATTAAAAAGGAGCACAAAATAAAAAGAAAAAGGGATAGTCATTAGTAAGAAATTAAGGAATTAACCAAATTTCTAGAACACTTTAAAGAAAAGCAAAGAAAAAGTGCACAACAAGATTAGTAAGAACGTGAACCTTAGGCATTCTTGGCAAGACTCTTAGTACCCATTAAGATCTAGATATTCCTCAAGAGGTTGAGGAAAATGAAAAGCCTAAGTATTAGGTCTAAGGCTTAAGGAGTATTCGGCCTCGTTAACTGACCGTTGGTTTACAAGACTCGGTAACCTAAGCACCCAAATTCACAGACACAATTTGGTTCAGCGGGCATAAATATCAAAATCAAGTAGAAGCATTTCAAATATTCTGAAAATCTCACCTAGATTAAGAGCGGTCGATCAACACAAGTTGATTTGGACGAGTTCCCAGCGTGGAGAGGTGGGAAATTCCCCTCAAAGATGCGTAACAACATATCATCTCCTCTATGCTTGTCTCCTACGATATTTACATATCCTACTGGGGGCATGTAAGCACTCTACTAGTTCAGGTTCCATGGATGGCATTATCACGAAATGTCAATTGCCAAGGTCTGAATTCGGCCACGAAACACCACGAATGGGATTATCTCGAAATCTCAAAAGCCAAGGTTCTGGGGGTTACCATGGGTGGTGCTATCTTGAAGCATCGATTGCCAGGGACCTCTGAGGATTGATGATGGGGACGAGGAATCCGATACATACCGTGTCGTGAAGCCAATCCTAAACTAGAATTAAAAAGAAAAGAGAGAGAAAACTCTCCAAACAAATAAACTCTCTATCTCTCTCTTACAAAACGCACTGCAAACTTAGCCAAGGCTAAAAATGTCTCAAGCACGGGTGCTTTAACCACGGAGTCCAAAAAACTTTAGGGTAGTTCCTATGGGCCTTAAAAACCATTGCTAAAGACTGAGGCTAAAGCTAGACAGATCTGGATCTTGGTTGGTACTAGAGTACCTTTTAGGCCTATGGTTGACATTTTGACCTAATCATGGAGACAAGAGAAAAAAAGCACTTATCAAATATGATGAAAGGAATTCATGGTCTAGAATAGAGGTTAAAACCATAAATTTTTGCTAAGAGACTAACAAAAGCTAGGCATGGGGGTATGATGAGAACCTCATCATGAACCCTAACTAGCACATTTTGACCTAATAAATTGAACAAAAGCTCCTACAAAACCTAAGGGAAGGCCTAAATCTGGGAATTACAAATCCGAGAATAAAACAATACATAAGGGGTAAAACTATAATTTTACCATTGTAGTACATAAATGGGATTTCTAAGGGTCTATACATAGGTCAAATGGGCTTAATAAGAGAAAAAGTGGGATGGTTTGATCAGGAAATGGTTATGACAAAATCTGATAATTAAATGACATTCTGTAACTCTAAAACAAACCCACGTTAATTCGCAAAGTTTCAGGAAAGAAAAATATCAATTAAATCCTCTAAAATTCATGAAAAAATATCCCCTAGGGCTTAGAACATTCAATTTGGCCATTGGAACCTATCTTCACCTATATTGAGAACCATACCCAATTTTTGACCTAATTTGGGTTTTTTTGCAAAATGTCCAGTCAAACTTGGTCAAACCTAAAATCCAACCTCACCATTGTATTCCTTAGGTAAAAATTAGGTTTGTACCAAAATTTGAACCTAAGAAAAGGTTACCTTGACCCATTTTACAAAATGGTCCTCAATAATTACCTTTTGACCCTTAACTTTTTGAAGCCTTGCAGAGACCCCCATACCTTTCCCGTCTTCTTATTCAAAGAGGTCCCTCTACCACCTGCCTACGCAGGCCTTACCTCTAGCGACTTTGCGCAGAGGATGGCTCCGCGCATGCATAGAGAGCCGACCCCAGATTTGAAAGGGAGACTCCCTGCATTGTCCCCTGCAGCATGGGCTGGCTCCCATGCCCTGTCGACCACCATACCTTTCACGCGAACACTCGAAAGGTATGAGTCTTTTTCCTGCCATTCCTCCGGCGAGGTATCCCCGTCTCCTCCTCGCAATTCTCTCTTAGCCGACTCCTATTTAAGGAACGGCAACCCCTCCCGCTTCTTTCAAACCTGATTTGGCCGAAGAACTCCCTCAATTTTCGTCTCCTCCTCCTCCGACCATTCACCCGCAAGCTCCGGCGACCCTCCTTCTCCTCTCTCATTGCTCTACCACCATACCAGTGGCAGGAGTACCTCCGTCGTCGTCCGCCGCTCCTTGCCATACCAGCAGGCGCCTTCCAGTCCCTCTTCTTCATCGCCATATCTTCCCCTGGGTATCTTCGTCTCCGGCGTTGACAGATACACGCCAACCACCTCCTCCTTCCTATCGTCCATTAAGTAGGTGACAACTCTTCTCCTCTCTCTCTTCTTCAATTCCCCTCTCTGATTTTGCATTTTCGACCCCTCAACATCACACACCACCGCCACCTTCTCCACCTTCGGCAGATCACCGGCGAGGTGTATCCACCGCTCCACGCATCCCCCCACCTCGCCAACCACCTCACAACCTCCGCCTTCACCCACTGATCATCATCCACCCCTCCTCTGATCGCCAACACCTCCATACTCACCCACCGAACACACCCAACTCCATGGCAACAGTAAGCCCTAGGCTTGCTCACACAGGCGTCTTCACGCCACGTTGACCCTCGAGCCACCTTCGCCGTGCTCAGGCGAAACCTACTAAAGGTTCTGACAAGGCCACAAGGTCGTATTTGTGATTTCAGGGTCGCAACGTCTTCCGCCATTAGCGCAGGAACTTGAAGCTTCGCGCAGTTCCCAGCACCCCAGGTCCCCAGGTCCAGAAGGCACGGAATCCCCTTGCGAAATCAATCAGGCCTTCACTTGGCGTCAGGGGCCTCAGCTGCTGCTGCAATTGCCCGCGCCATCAACTGCAGATGCACAGGCAGAAGCGGATGGGACTTTAGTCCCACCTTGAAGGTTTTTGAGCAAGCGCATAAGCATAAGTTGCAAAAGTGACTCAGGCTTATTGCCTCAAGTCACACAAGGGTGAGGTCCCTCACCCTCACTAACTGTGCCTCGTCCGTGACACTCCCCCACGGACCTGGCACCCGGATCCGACTAACCCTACCTGTGCACACCTCGCGCACCACCCACGCCGATGCGCCTGGTCCCGAGCACATCACCTGACCCGCATACCCGATTGAGGCTCTGGGAGAGCGAACCCTAGAGTGAATTTGAGAGAGACGCAGGGAGGGTAGGGGTTAGGTTTTGCCTAACCGGATGCTTGTGCAGAGAACGGAAGAAGAAGCAAAGGGGGAGGAGCGGCGAGGACTTAGCCGCAGGAAGACAGCTGCGGCCAAAGAGAAAGGAAGAAGGACTTGGAGCAACAGAGGAAGCAAGGGAGGAGGAAGAAGACGGCATTGTAGCTGTAGAGAAGCTGAGGCAAAAGGAGAAGTCAGAAGAGAAGGCGTGTAATGCTGGTTGCTGCCTTGTTTCGTCGTGATGGTTACTTATGGTTTACAATCGTTGTAGTATATGACAAAACAGCTACCAGATTACTACAGAAATTTTTTTACTCGGAATAATAAGTTTTCCCGAGGTCGAACTTAGGGAGCAACTAGAATTCTAGAAGTATAAAAGTTCTCAATTATGTTACAAAAATAAGAGAGAGAGAGGGGGGGGGAGCAAAAGTTCTCTTGGCTTCTTCTTCTCTCTTCCTCATCTTTCTCTTTCAGCTGACTTCTTCTCTTTCTCTGCTTTCTCCTATAGAGTCTTCTTCCTGCCTTCTTCTTTCTTCTTCTTCCTGCGGCTGTGCCTTCTTCTTTTCTTCTTCTTCTTCTCTGCTTTCTCCTGCAGAGTCTTCTTCCTGCCTTCTTCTTTCTTCTTCTTGCGGCTGTGCCTTCTTCTTTTCTTCTTCTTCTTCTCTGCTTCCTTCTTCTGTTCGTCTTTTTCTTTCTTTCCTTGCTTGCGGCTGTGTTGATCTTTTCTTTCTTTCTCCTCTCTTTTTCTTTCTTTTCTTCTCTTTTCTTGTGTCTTCTTTCTTCTTTTTCTTCCTTCTTCTCTGCTTCTGCACCTTTTCTTTTCCTCTTCTTTCTGCTCTGGCCGCTGCCCTTCCATCGTTTGATTTGAGGCTCAGACGACTTAACTGTGGGTTTGCTACAATGCAGCTTCTTCTCTTCTTCTTCAGCTGCTCAATGCGCCTAAGGCTTCGGCCGCTCCTCCTCTCTTCTTTTTCCTTAGCTTGCTTCTTCTTCTTTCTCTCTTTCCTGCACGCACACACAGTGGTCAGTGCAAAACCTACCCCTACCCCTTCCCCGCGTCTCTCGCTTTCTTAGAATCTCTCTTAGGAATGATCTCCCAAAGCCGGGTAATCGGGTTCGGGTAGCGCCCCCGGGACTAGGCCCACCGGCGTACGGTGGTGGGCAAGGAGTGCTTGGTCGGGTAGCAGATCCGGCCCAGACCCACGGGGCGTAAGCGCAGGCGAGGGCGAGCGAGCGCGTGGCGCGCTGCATACGGGTGAGAGGGACCTGACCCTGTGTATCGAAGGCAAGCAGCCCGATACACTTTTTCAATATAAGTGTGGGTGCGCGGCCGCACACTTACGAGGTGGGAGTAAAGTCCCACCTACAGATGTCGCACCAGTGGCCAAGGAAGCTGCAGCCAATTGGGGCAGCTGCGAGGCTCGCGACCCAATTGCAGGCCTGGGTGTGTTCGCAGACGCAATCCGCGTTGCCTGGGATGCGTGCCTGGGCTGGAGAAAGCCTAGAGCTGCGAGCGAAGGAGCTGCAGCAGCTTAGCAATGGCGGCGAGGGGCTGCTGACCTGAAAATACAATGATGGCCTCTCGGCCACATCAGAAAACGTAGGAAGCTTCGTCGTAGTGCGGGGAAGACGAAGCGAGGGTCGGTGAGGCGCGAGCGTGCTAGTGGAGGTAGACCTAGGTCAAACTGTGTGCGTGAATATGGGTTTGTTCGGGGGGTGGTTGGGCGGTGATTGGCAGGGAATGGAAGGGGGGATCGGTTGAGTGGAGTGAGGGGGAGCTTCTGGGGTAGTCGGAGAAGGGTGAGGTGGTCTGTGGAAGTGGGATGGCCTCGCTGGAGAAGGCGACCGGAGATGGCGAAGATGGAGTTGGACAGTGGCGGTCGGGTGGTTGAAATGCCAAATTAGAAGGGGGAAAATACAAGGGAGAGGGAGAGGAAACTTTGTACCTATTTACTCGACAAAGGGGGAGAGAGCAACGCCCGGCTCATGCCTGCTGGAGCTGCGGACGAAGATGCCCAGGTGGAGGGTATCGGCGACGAGGAGGCAGCTGGAGGGCGCCAGCTGGTACGGCCTGGCACGAACGATAGGGCAGAGTAAACTCTGCTGCAGGTAGGGCAGTAGAGCGACGAGGAGGAGGAGAAAATCGTCGGAAGCTCGGGCACTCTGACCGAAGAGGGAAGGGATAAAAAGTGGGGTATTTCTCCGCCAGAGGAAGCTTGAAGGAGACGGCAGACCTTGCCGCTCCGTATAAAGGCCTTGGTGCGGAGAGGGGACCGAGGTGGCGTCGTGCCAGCCTCGCCGGAGAGTGGCCGGAGAGGATACCCATGCCTTTCGTGCGTTCGCACGAGAGGCATGGTTGATGGCAGAGGGTAGGGGAGGGTCCCTACGACAGAGGACGTCGCAGGGAAACCCCCGTCTGTTCTAGAGGACGGCTGCCCTGCCCTACGTAGCGCCATCCTCCGCGCAAGGTCGTCGGAGGCATGGCGCTGCGCAGAAGTGGCAGGGAGGACCGTTCTGCAAAGAATGAGGAGAAGTTGGGGGCTTAAACGTAAGGGTTTCAAAAGATAAGGGTCAAAAAGTAAATTAGGAGGACCAATTTGTAAAGTTCGTCAAGATGGTCTTTTCTTAGGCCCAAGTTTTTATACTATACTAATTTGAACCTAAGGATTTTAATGGTGGATTTTGATTTTAGGTTGGACCATGTTTGACCAGTCAATTTACGCAAAAATCCAAATTAAGTCATTAATTGGGCATGATTCTCATTTTAGGTCAAAATAGGTTTCAAAGGTCAAATTGAAGGTTCTAAACCCTAGGGGATATTTTTATATGAATTTTAGAGATTTTAGTTTATTTTTATCCTACCCCGAACCTCGTGAATTAAAGTGGATTTGTTTTAGGATTACAGAATATCATTTAATTCCTAGAAGTTGCTATAACCTTTTCAGATCAGATCATCCGACTTCCCTTCTTATTAACCTTTTTTGACCTATGTTTAGACCCTTAATTACCCTGTTTGCATATTGCATTGGTGAAATTGCAGTTTTACCCCTTATGGTTTGTTTTATTCTTTAACTCAGAATTCTCTGAGTTAGGCCTCTCTTTAGGTCTTGTAGGAGCTTTTTCACACATATTTGGATAGATTGTGCTAGTTAGTGTTCATGATGAGGTTCTCATCAGCGTGCAGCAGAGACAGCAAGGAAGAAGAAGAAGCCAATCCAGAAAAGAAAGAAGAAGAAGCCAAAGAGAAGAAGAACTAGCAGCAGCAGCTGAAAAGAAAAGGAGAAGCACTGTAGCAAGTGGCATTTAAGGCATCTGACCCTTGGAGTCAGACGTCTAAAAAGAGAGAAAAAGGAAGACAAGAGAAGAAAGAGAGAAGACAAGAAGAGACATTTTCTTTCCCTTCTTTATTCTTTTGTAAAATAATATATTGTAAATTGTGATTTCCTACGCTTCTAGAATCAAGTTTTCTCCCTAAGTTCGACCTCGGAGAATTTTTATTTTCGAGTAATAAAACATAATCAAACCGATTGATTTTACCCCGACCACCGGTGGTCATGGTAACTTATAACTTACCCCCATGGTTATGCATGCGATCTGCATTCATGTTGTTGACACTCCTTATCCCAAGACCCAAGTAACCAGGAAATGCAATAGATGTTTATCTCCAATCATTGATTGATGAACAGAAAGTCTTGTGGTACAGTGGTGTTCAAACATATGACGCACTGATGTAAACACATTTACACTACTTAAAATGTCTATTTATGCATGTTCTTAAGCATAGGATTGCATTTCATGATATAAATATTGCATAACATGCATCATCTTGCATTTAGAGTAGTTTGAATAAAATGGAGGTTAATTGTCTCCTTTTATGTGCTTGGACAGGGCAAACATTTTGTTGGAGCCTCAGATCAAAGATCCAACCGTATGGATGTGATCAGGGCGACGATTTGAGTTCAACGACTCCAAGATCGACCTAATCAGACATCCGTAGCATCAGATAGTGAAGAAGGAACCCTAGAAGATCAAGGACCAAGATGGTGAAAATTCGCACTTCAGATGACAAATCCGACCGCACGGATGAATTCGGATCGACGATCACAGCTCAACGACACAAAAATTGAGTCAATCCGACATCCGTGGCACCATCTACAACTTCCAGAAGATGGACGGCCAAGATGACACCACGTGGCGCCATCTCGGTCGCCCAAACGGCCGCCTACATTCCATGAAGACCGCGCACCCGCCCCCTCTCCGCCGTTGGATCACAATCCAACGGCTGTGGACACGGCGCTTTAAAATCATCGTTGCGACCTTCTCGACGGCGTAGCCCAGCGAAGATGAAGCGGCGAGCGAAGCAGAGGTCGCGGGATCGAGTCCCGCGAGCCTCCAATCAGGCGAAAGCAATTGGGCGCGGGCGGGCGTTGGATCGCGATCGGACGGCCATGCACGCCCAATAGCGTTCACGCGCGATTGAACGCGCGGCGCCACGCGCGATCGCACGCGCTAGGCGGGCGCAGCAGCGGGCGGAGATGCGTCTTAAGCCGTCCAATCTCGCGATCGAACAGCTGAGAATCGACAAACATGGGAAGCCGTTGTGCGTGCGAGAAGCTTAGCGGGCGCACGTGGGCGCGGAAGCTACGCCCACGTTGGGGCTTTAGTGACGGATTTATCTGTCACTAAAGACCCCTCATTTATTATTTTGAAGTTGTAATGTCCATTTTGCCTCCACTGCTTGCAACTGTAAAAGGAGACGCCCTCCATACAAAATTCTCATCCCTTCTTTCTCCTCTCTACCCCTCCAAAGCTCAAGAGAAGCTTGTCCCACACCCAGGATGCTTCTCGCGAGATAAAGTCCAATTTTCGTTCCCCTTTGGAAGTGGATCCCGTGATGACAACGGCGTGCTGCTTCGTTCCCATTCTTCTGCTTCGTCCTCCTTCATCCTGCTTCGTTCTCCTTCGTCCAGGCATCGTCCCATCCGACTCGTCCTCCAAGCAATCGTCGAGGAGGATTTCTCTCTCCCTATTCCTTTTACTGCTTTCTAGTATAGATTTACTGCTTTCTAGTGTAGTTTTGTTCGTCCTCCAAGCAATCGTCGAGGAGGACATTTCTCCCTCCATTCTTTTAATGCTTTCTAGAGTAAATTTATCGCTTTCTAGAGTAATTGTTTTATGCTTTCTAGTTGTAATGAACAATCTCCTCAATGAAAAATTTCTTGTTTATTCTACATCTCATTTTGATTTCTCTGTGTAATATTCTCTTTCTCTCTTACTCTCTCTCTCTCTTCTAATTATTATAAATAATTAGATAGTTTTAAATTGAATTATTCTGTGACGAATAAAAAGAAACGCGTAGTTTTTAAATCAAACGTCCGCCCCCCTGTGTTCGACCCGGAATTTTAATTTCGGTATAAATTTTATTTGTTGAACACGAATTCATCTCTTTCGAACTACAACGACAGGTTTTCCAAAACCGAACACGTTAGCGTAGCGATTCGTTTACGTTCAACACGTACAGAAGAAACAATTCTTCCAGTTGCATGCAGCATTACTGTGGGCAATCAATGAGTTTCTAGCATACGCGAATTTGTTAGGATGGAGTACGAAGGAGAAGTTCGCCTGTCTAATTTGTATGGATGATACTCATCACCTGAGATTGCCTGAAAGTAAGAAGTTCTGTTACTTAGGGCACCTCATGTTTTTGCCCATTAAACACAGATGGCGAACGTCACAATTCAAGGACAGATTTGATAGTAAAGCATGTTAGTATTCGTCCAGAAATTCGAAGAATAAACTCAGTACATGTTCTATTAGGCTATCGGAGATGAAAATCATGAAGACATTTCAACAGCTCGGAGAAATACATTTAGGTCATCTTTTCAAGAATGACTTGGCTTCCTTGCGAGATTCAGGGTTTAGGAAGACAAGCATATTTTTTATGGAGCTTCCATATTTGAAGGATTTGACAATGCAACACAATTTAGATGTTATGCATATCGAGAAGAATGTAATGGATAACATTCTTGATGTATTAAACCTAATAGATAGCCCGAAGGATACAGTTAAAACAAGGAATAATATGAAAATGTTGGGTATTCGTCTTGATTTACACATTGAACAAGGAGGGTCTCACTTTCCAGAAGCTATATACAGTCTTACCAGAGAGCAGAGGCGGAGGATTTTCTCATTCCTTGAAGACATTTAGGTTCCAGATGGGTATTCATTGCAGCTTGCACATTGAGTAAATGAAGTGCAAAAAAAGATTACTGGGTTAAAAAGTCATGATTCTCATGTGTACATACAAATCTTATTCCTACTAGCGATACGTGGAGTGATGCTTGATCTGGTAGTCGATTGTTTCACGAAAATAAGCAGATATTTTAAAGTCATATGTTTAAAAACATTAGATCCCTAATTGCTAGACTATTGAGATAAATAAATTGTGATTACACTTTGTAAAATGAATAAGATTTTCCCACCTGCATTCGTCAACGTGATGGTTCATGTCACGCTTCATCTTTCGAATGATGCCAGAATTGCTGGACCCGTGCAGTACAGATGGATGTATACAATTGAACGATATTTGAAGAAACTGAAAGATTATGTCTTGAATAAGGCTAAGATAAAGGGTCAATCGTTGGCTATCTTGTAAAAGAATGTGTTAACTTCTGTGCCAAGTACATGAATGAAACAGACAATCGATTTAATCATCTTGAGCGGAACTATGAAAGAAAATTTAATGGTAATGATGAAGATTGTCTGTCCATATTTAACATCGGAGGAAGCACGATCCTCCGGATGAAGGTTAAGCCTATCTCGAAAATGGGCCGACAATTGGTACACTTGTACATTCTAATGTAAATTCCAGAAGTAGATGAATTTAACAATGAATTCAAAGCATCCTCTATGTCATCTACACACGACTTGCATTTCCTTGATTGGTTCAGGGATCGTGCAAATAAACTAAAAGATGGGGATCAACGGTGAGTACAGGATTTTGATATAATTGCCGATGCACCTTTGACATACGGACGTTACCATTCGAGATACATAATTAGCGATTTCATATTCAAAGTACGATCCATTGATAATGCGAAAGCCACGCAACAGGTGGGAGTTGTCGTCAATTGTGAACTAAGCACTGGTTGTGATGGGTATTACGGTCAAATTGAAGAGATTGTGGAAATGAGTTTCAGGTTTGATCGTAAGGAGGTTTCATTCAAGTGTATTGGTTTGATGTTTCTAAAAAAGGCATTGGATTCAAAGTCAATAAGAAACATGGTTTCTTGAGCTTAAGTAAGAACCGTCGCATCCTCCAATCATCAGAACCATTCACACTAACTTGTCAGGTAGCACAAGTATTCTACGTGCCTGATAATAGTGGAAATGGGTGGATTATACCAGTTAGAGCTCAACCGTGTGAACAATATGTGCGGGAAATGATCGACACCCAGATGTTGAATCTGAAGCATATCAACAAAACCCACAAAGTGAAGAATTTTCCCCTCGTGCAATTGACATTGACATATAAGGTAATTTGTCAAAAGTATTAATCCATATAGTTGTCTATTTAAGAAATTCTTAGTTGTCTATTTTATTTAAATTTTCTTTAAATTATTTTCTCTTTTATCAAAGTTTATGTTCATTTATATTTCAAAATTGAAATTTATTTTATTGCCTTCTCATATAGGTTCTTTACATTCTCCTATTATTTGTGCACAGTTTGTGGATCATTTTGTCACCATGGTAAGTTTCTTACTACTTTTTTCTTTAAAATGTTGTTATCATGTTAAATGTGGGATGCGTCCACTTAGGTTTTTTTTTGTGTGGAGTGTGCCCACTTAGATTTATTTTTTGTTTGGAATGATACATTTATTTACTTTTTGTATATTGAATGTTTTCTGTTGAATGTGTAGAAGACGAAGGAGAAAGAGAAATGGAGGGGAGAATGGAGGAAAAGAGAAGAGGTATGAAAAGGTGGAGGGAAATAGAGGAGGGGGGAAGGGAAATGGAGGGATGTGAAGGAGAAGGGAGAAAGAGACGGAGAAGAAAGAGGAAGGGAGAAGTGGAGGGAAATGAAAGGGAAGATAAGGGAAATGGAGGGATGGGAAGGAGAAGGGGAATGGGAAGGAGAAGAAAGAGAAAGGGAGAAGTGGAGGGAAATGAAGGAGAGGATAAGGAAAATGGAGGGATGGGAAGGAGAAGTGAGAAAGAGAAGAAGAAAGAGGAAGGGAGAAGTGAAGGGAAATAAAGGGGAAGATAAGAGAAATGGAGGGGAGGGGAAGGGAAATGGAGGAATGGGAACGTGAAAGGGGAAGGGAGATATCATTTTATTTTCAGTTTCATTTATATACGCTTAGTTCATTTTCATTTATTTATATGCTTATTTTATACAGTATTTTTGAAATATCACAATATATAAGGGAAATGCTATAGAATTTTTTTTTTAAATATCTGATTATTTGTGATGTTTTAACATAGGTTAATTTCAAGAAGAAGGCTAACAGGAGTCGTAGGGAGGAGGCTCAGGCCTCCCAGCAGCCTAAGCCCCCCCCAAGCAGCCTCAGCCTCAGCCTCAGGCTCATCTGGAAATAGCCCACTCAGCCCTAGGCACCTCCCAGCAGTTTTTAAGGCTTGGAGATGTGGCTCGATATTTCTAGAGTCAGAGGAGGGGAGGTAGGAGGAAGGAGAAGAGTCTGATGCCTCCTCCGACGGATCTACCAGCAGAGGATTCTGACTACAAGGAGGATACAGCCACCGATGAGGAGGATAGTACTTCAGTTGATGAGGAAGACGTTGGCTTGAATGATCAACCAGAGCAAACAGCTGACCCAGATCCTTCTCAGCTAGGATGTTCCACACCACCACCACTTTTCCGCAGTTTAGGTATGAAATTAAGATTTTGTAAATGTTACGATTTATTTATTTCTTTGTTATTTAATTTTATTTTATAATTCTGTCTTATAGGTGCATGTAGGGGAAGAGGTCTCATGCGAAACAGGGACTTAGAGAGAATTCTGCATGGGGTCCGCATTTTAGTGCGGATCACACTAGTGGAGGAAGCAATGGACTATCCTCCATTCGTCAGCAGACTGGGTACGTTGACAAAAGTGATCATCCCACTGTCCTACTTCGATTGGAAGAAGATGCCAAACAACCTGAAAATGCATCTCATTCGAGAGTTATAGGTAATTGGTAAAAATTAACAACTAATGTACATTGCTTTATGTAAGTTTAAATTATGTAACAATTTCTGTTCTCTTACTAATGTAGGCCACCTTCGATTGGGGCGATGATCCGAACATCGCCAAATATATCCTTAAGCACGCAACGAAGATTCATAAAGATTTGATATTGAAGATGAAGAATAAGGTAAAAGATAAATTTTAACTGTATTTGTTTAATTCCTTTACCATAACTCAAATATTATTCCTAACATTATAATTATATTTTTCAATATTATAAGAAAATGAATCATGATAAAGCATTGCATAATGCGCCTCCTTTAATACAACCACACACTCGGAAGGAAGCATACGAGCATTGGTATGATCCAACAACGCAAGTAAAAGTATTTCATATGTCATCATTTATTTAACTAATTTCTAAGTTAATAAATTATACCTTTATTTCAAGAGTAGGTCAAGAAGAATAAGGAAAATAGGGCTACAGCTCCACCGGAGACCCATGTCTTGGGTAGGAGCATAGGCTCAATAAAATAGATATACGTAAGTACCTTTAATTATTATTTTCTTTTAAATCTTACAAATATTTCTAATTTTGTTAAAATTAACTGTTTCAAATTATTGTAGTCTGCCAAGTATCAAGGTGCCCAACTTAATCGGGTGGGTGTATATGAGGCCACTCATAGCAAGATGAGTGATGACGGAAATAGAGATTGGCTTCACGACACATACCAATAGAGACACGTAAGTTAAAAAAGGCAATAATTTTATTTGATTTCGTAATTATATAATTAATTAAAATTACTTAACGTAATTCAATATCTTTCAGGATAATATGATTAATTTAATGCACCCTCCTGAAGATGCCAACTCTACTACAGTTCAGCAGCCACTAACAACAGAGGATGCTGACCGAACCGTCATGCCACCTAAGCTTGGCGAGTACATCCGTAGCGTAGGGAGGAGCGAGACAATCTCGAGGTGGTATGCGAGAAGGGGAGCATCATCCTCTTCAACTGAGGTGCATGAGATGAGGAAGGAGATTGCGGCATTACACCACAAAGACGAGGAGAAGGACCAGCGGATTGATGAACTGACAACGCTAGTCAAGGACAATGCGATGCAAACCAAGGAATTCAACAAGACCATCAAGGAGCTGCTGGCATTACTTCAGAAGGGAGGTATTCATCACTATTACGACCTGGTTCCCGTATCCCTACAGGACCCGAGACCGACTCGCCTCGACTAATCTCAAGACCCAGTCGTCCAACGAGAAATAACCAAAAAGCAGGAAAGTAAACCACATTTACATATGCAATATAACTAAGCAGTAAAAACGTGCAAAGAAGTAAAGGAAAGTAAAAGTGTTGCTCCAATACATACCACCACAACAACAAAGACAACGGAAATGAAAGTAACAGTAACAACAGTAGCTAAAAGTCTAAAACTCACTACAACAGTAAGGAGGTACAACAAGAAGTGCAGAAAAACTTTGGCTGGGCTCGACTGGGTCCAGCACCCTCCACAGCCGGAAGCTCAGGCAGCTCAACTCCTGGACCTGAACAGTGTTATGAGAAAGACAAAGTCAGCTAACGCTGAGTAAAGTGGTATCTATACTATCTAAAACAGTAAAGCAACAGGTTTAATTCTCTTTTCTAATTATTTTATTTTATATGCATTTCCTTTTCACCCATTTTCCTTAAACTTTCATATTTTCTTAATCTTGCATGTTCCTCGTGGAAACGATCTTGATTGCACTCTTTTCCAAAGAATAGAAGGTACACGTGGTGCTCTCCTGGTCGGGAGAGTTCCCCGTGGTAGTTCTACACCCAGTCAATCACCCCGAAGTCACTGTCAAGACGTAGCGGCGACTACGGCATACGTGATAAACGCACAGGTAGCTATCTCGCACTGACACGCGGTCAGTCGTTTCCGCTAGCAGGTATGCCCAAAGTACAACACGGAACAGTATAGGGCCTAGCCCTCTCAGAAACAGGGGTCTAGCCCCTCAGAACTAAACAGGGGTCTCGCCCCTCCACAGTCCGCGCACCCTCGTCTAACTACCCCGATTTGCCCAGAGGGCCTAACAAGTCAGTGTAGGGTGGCTAGCTAAACCCTGGGCCCTATGGGGTGGCTAGCTCCCTCCCTACACTAGTAGCTCACCTCAGTACCGTGTACACGAGGGCCAATAGAAGTCGGTGTAGAGTGGCCAATCCTAACCCTGGGTATCAACCCAAGGGCGGCTAGCTCTTCTCTACACAAAAAGGGGACAGTCGCTCTCCTTGGTACCACGTACTCAAGGGCCAGCACACTTCTCGTCTACATTCCAGATTTTTCCATCTAACCACAGGAGCTCTACTCCTAATTCCCCATAGGGTTCATGCTCATATTCACCACATTATTCCAATCCAGATTCCATCATTCATAATTCAGTTCTCGTTTATATACAGGCAGCTCGTGTTTCCATAATTCAATACATGCAACTGATGATTTCACAGGTAATTGTTCGTTTATCTCAGGCAGCTCATATTCTAACAGGTAGCTCACAACTTTATTACAAGCAATTGCTAGTAGTTTAACTTAATCATGTATACAAATACAATCATGCAGTACAACTGGTTTATTCATTTCTCTGTCCTAGGGTTCATGCCACATCCTAGGTTTCCAGTTGACTAATTCCAAAGAAACATTCTTGTTTAATATGATTAACAGAAGTAGACCACTCTACCAGACAATCCAGGAGTAATGGGGGCACGAACTGCAGACCCAAGCATCTCTGCGAGCCCCAAACAAGCAGCAGGCCGAAACACTATACCAGGAAATATATCATAAAGGAGGATTCAGAACAGTGTATAAAGGTTTCTAGTACGTAGAGAAACTCGTAAGGGAACTACAGATACTTCGTTTACATAAAACGGATCCCGATCAGACCCCAAACGGGTCAAAAACGTATCTACTGACCAAAATCAAACGTCTAGAAACAAGTCCAGACGTCTTAAAAGATACAGAACCTCACCTCAAGTCCCTGCGGAGTCGTCAGACGTCCAGGATTCCCCTGCGATCATCTGAAGGTGGTTCCAGACGTCGAGCCACTCCTCTAATCGTCTGAAAGCACCTTAGGTCGTCTAATGAGCTGATCAGACGTCTAAAAGTCCGTGGGAGGGCGTTCTGCGCTCCTTCCCAAGGCTGCTCTTGCGTACGATGGAGCAGCCACACAAAATCAAACCGACATATCCCTCTGCAGTGCGGCCTACATGGTCGTAACCGCGAAAAGAACGTACCTTCACGATAAAGGAACTTTCAGATGTTTGGTCTTGACTCCAGACGTCCAGATGCTCCGCCAATCTTCCGGACTTCGCTCCAGACGTCTAATACTGGAAAATTTCCTGTATCAGAACTCTCTCCCAGCGCTCTTCGCCATGCTTCTCCTCTCTCCGCTGCAGCTCTAGCTGCTGCAGGTGGTCGAGGACACCGCTTCGGACTACCTCCTCCTCCCGTACGCGCCCACGGTGGTCGTGCGAGCTCCGACGAGCTTCCACCGAAGCTCCCGACCTCAGCCTCCTCCTCCCGCACTTCTCTTTCTCGCTCTCTTTCGCTCACACTCACTTACCTCCTCTCGCAGCAATGAAGGTGGGGTGTGGTGGTAGTGTGTGGACTAGAGAGGAGAGGAGGGGAGGGGTCTTTATAGGGGCTGTGGGGCTTTAGGGTTCTAGTAGGAAGGAGGAGAAAGGAGAGAGAGAAAAGGTCCTGTGCGCCGTGCGCGCGTAGGGTGCAGTACGCGTACAGAAATTTCATTTTCAAACATCCGAGAAAAGGTCCAAACATCTGACTGAGACTTTAGACGTCTTAAAAGGCTAAAAGTGGGACGGGTCTTTACAATCACCCGTCCCTTCATCAGTATAGAGATCGTCGTGATGACAATGATTTAGATGGTAGCGGTGCTGGAGGCATTGGTGCGACAGCATGATTGTATTTTTTATATACATTATCATTTGTAATGAATTCTGTATACGTTATTTCATATATGAAATTTTTATTCTGATTTCATGTGTTTTAACTAGATGCAAAAATATTTTAAGTTGTGTGATTGATTATATTTTTACTAGATTTGTAGTTCTTTACAGGTCTTCCACATAAATTAAGCACATTTAAAAAAAATGCTTTCTCGACCGTTTTTAACGAATGAAACTATTAGTATTGTCAACCATTATTTCAGAAACATCGACAATATTAATATTCTCGACCGTTCAAAAACGGACGAGAATATTACAATTTCCGACCGTTATATACGAACGGTCGAAAATATTAATATTGTCGACCGTTCACAAACAGACAAAAATAGAAACATTCTTAACTGTTATTAATAAATAGTCGAGAATATGATCTTAATTGACCGCCTAAATACCGATCGAGGTAAATGTTTTCGTCAACCGTTTATTTAGAATGGTCAGGAAAAAAATTTTTGCGACCTTCGAAAACAGACGAGAGAAATAACCAAACGTCGAGTGGTGGTCTACCTTTTTCTCGACAATATTGTTCTAAAACGGTCGAGAAAACCTAATAACGACAGTACATTCCTCGACCCTTTTTATCAATGGTTATTTGAACATTGCCGACCATTTTTAATGATCAGTAATACTCAATATTCTTGTAATGTCCCGAAAGATATCGACCACACGCTCATAGAACGGTAAAGCGTCAACGAAATAAAATATCAAAGACCGCGCTAACGAAAATCAAATATATCGACCGCTAACATGTGTCAAGGAAACTTGATCTTGATTAAGCACAGGGTTATACGTGATCCCAGAAAACAAAATTACCTAAACTAAAAAAAAAAGGAAAAAGGATTTCAACTCCAAATCGGACTAGACACACCAAACAGCCACCCACCCACAAGCAAGCGACGAGCATCGGCCCCCATATGCACGCGATGACTACCTCAAGCAGACCGAGGACCAAGACCGCATCGTCTGCGAGCCGCCATGCGCAGATCACAGCCCAGCTTTGGTCGAATGCCTCGATCTCAAGCTTGCAGGCCAGGGACCTCCACGATCGCCTCCATCGCATCCAAGCAACCGAAGATTGACACAAACAGACCGCAGGTTGACCACGCGATCACAACCTCCATGAGCACAACCACCACGAGCACGAGCGCCACAAGCACCACGAGCACGACCTCCACGAGCACGATCAAAGGCCAATCACACAACCCCCACGAGCAAGCGGCCACAGACCTCCACGACCGCAGCCTACGACCACGCGACCTCCAAGCACAACTGCCACTGTA
Organism: Thalassia testudinum; assembly: GCA_037157565.1. NCBI lineage: Eukaryota > Viridiplantae > Streptophyta > Magnoliopsida > Alismatales > Hydrocharitaceae > Thalassia > Thalassia testudinum. Next base: position 47,090,307 of record JAZHRO010000030.1, read on the forward strand.
GTGAAGGATGATCGGGCTACCACAAGCAGTAAGAGGAAGGCACACAGCAAACCAAAACCGCGAGCAGTAAGAGGAAGGCACACAGCAAACCAAAACTGCGAGCAGTAAGAGGAAGGCACACAGCAAACCAAAAAGTCAATCAACGAAGAGGAAGTCCAAGGGAAGAAGAGAAACAACCGAGGGAGACGGGGAGTGGGGGGGAGGGGGGGCGGGGCGATCAGCCAAAGGAGGCTAATCGAGGCCCCGACTACAACCAGATAGGGTTTGTAAAAGGAAGGAGAAAGGTTAGGTCGGTGAAGTCTAGGGGAAAGGCTAGAAAATCAACCTGTTATTATATCACAACTTAGAAAAGGAATCTTCCTTACCTCGTCGAAAAAATTCGGTACCAAAGTATTCATTCACCCAAGCGCAGATAGTGTTAGGGATTATAATATTGAATACGACATACTCGTTATCCACATTGAAACACATACATACGTGACAACGGTGTCTCATAATTCATGTGCGGTATCTTCTTGCAAACTTTTAGTATAGAGTTTTATTTAATTGCATCCGTACGCCGACATAGTCTCAATCTTCGTAGCCCATCTATGCTATTTCTGTCTCTTGAGTATTTAATTTATGTTTTCCATATCTGTTGAGGCAAATGCTGCACATGCCAACCAAGATGGATCCAAATGAGACTTTATCGTTGCCCAATCACGTGCTTTTGGTTAACTTTGGCTTTTAGATGTGTCTTAGTTAGGATCGCCCAATCATCAGGTGTCTTCCGATTTGACCCAAATTTCCTTCCGAAAGTAATGGATCTGAAGTCTGTTTAATTTTGCAACCATTTCATTAATCGATTCATGCTCCTTTCTACACGCTATCTTTCTGTCACTATATCGCTTCCTTATTTAGATATCGGGAGAAGCAACAGAATGCTCTCCTTTTGCTCCTTTTGGGCTGCCATAGGTTCCTCCCTACATCATTGATCATTATTCTTTTTCTCCGAAATGTTAACCATTATTTGGATGCGGGTACTAAAAGTATAAAATAAAATAAAAGTTGATGTATTTTACAATCAACGTCGATGAAAATTTATTAAGAATTATAATTATTTAACGATATTATAAAATTATTTCATGATTATTTCACACCAATGTAAAATCATCTATAATCATTTTACATTAGTGTATAATCACTTTACACCAGTGTATCACTTTAGTGTATTGTAAAATACATCACATGACATATTTTTATACTTTTTAGCTAATTTATGAGAAATGATTGTACCACATGCTAATTGGACTCTTTGGTAGAGGAATGATCCGATACAGTAATCACACAGAAGGCAACCACAAGTAAGACAGGGAGATTAGTTACCCAATTCCACCACAAGACATGTACATCTGAAGGAAAGATAAGACTCCCAGAAAATCCACTAGAACATTTCCCTACGTTGAGGGCGCCTAAACATTTCCCTCGCTTTCATGGTAGCTGAAGGGAAGAAATTTAGGTGGTTATAAAGAATTAAGAGAATCCAACCAAAAAAGGAACCATGGAATTTGGCTTTGTGATGATTCTTCGTCTAATCCTACGTTATCAATTCCAAGTCAGAATTTTTAGGGTCACAGCATTTATGTTTCATTTCAATCTGACCATTTAAACTAGGTATGAAGTTTAAGCTTGATATGTTTTAAATCAAATGAGATTCATCCAACGAATTAGGACTCCAATTGACTACAGAGAGAATCGAGTATGATGACCCGGAGAAGACATACGTAGGGATACCGGTCATGTTCAAGTCAGATTTGGTTAAATTCGTACCTTCTATCCATCTACAAAATCTATATTTATACTCAATTTATTTATCTATCGAATACAAAAATTTAAATCTATATTCATATCTATTTATCCATCGAATATCTATTTATATTCATTGGATATTCATTTATAAATTGATCTTACAATTAAATCATACTTAAATTATAGTTAAAAAAATAAAAAAATCTATAACATGATTCATTGATTATTTATTTTTAACAAACTTTAAACATAAGGACTTGAGGTATTCCAATTTTAATGATCCACGCTAAAGTTATTATAGAAAGAACCCTTTAAGGGAAATACATCAAAAATAAAAAATAAAAAATACAAAGAATTACAAAATACACGTACATGTCAAACAAAAAGATTTCCAATGAAAGCTTCAAAAAATATTCTCAACCTTTAAAATCAAGAAGCAAATCATGAGAGAGATTAAGGTTAAGGAAATGAGAAACTTAACATGAAACTTCTATCTATCAGATAAATTGATATTTTATTTAAAAATTGAGGTTAGATAATTAAATATAGATCCATACTCATACCAACATCTAAATTCAATCAAATCGTTTGATAAAACCTACAATCAAACTCAAATAATTTCAAGATAAATTTTATTTTTTTTAAATAAATATAAATTAAATTTATCAAAACTTACATCATTAGAGATACAAGAGATACAACCTCCTAAAGGCCCCAATTCATAAATGACAAATATGAGGATGAGACATTGTTGATCATAAAAATACAAAAATATTGAAAAAATTAGTACAAGTTGCCCGGTATCTCCACCATCAGCAAAGACAGCCTCAACAATCAAGAGGCCTTGACACCTTCGTAACAAGAGGGATGATAAACCCATCGCCGTAAGAGTTTTTGGTTTTTCTTTGAAAGGTTAAACCTTCGTTCGTTAAGAAAATGAAAAAGATAAAATAACATAACTGGAAAGAAAGAAGGAAATCCTGCATTCAAAAGAAAGTAACTCCCCCTTAAGAGGAGACTCCAAAATCATCCATCACAAAGGAAAAAAAAAGGAAAAAATAAAAAAAAAAGCACCTTAATATCATTTTCGATACATGAAAAAACCTACATCACAACGGATACGATGAAACACCGTTGACGTCAATGAACCGCACTAACAGATTATGGACGATCAAAGCAACTCCAACCTAACACCCGATCGTGATAAGTCCATTTTCAACGTGACCTCATTCTTCAAAAACAACATTGATCCAGGTGAAAGTGAAGCGGAGATGGAGAATCAACATCTAAGATAACCCTCGCACTAGGCAAGATCACGAGAAAGACCTCAACCACCGAAACCGCTCCCGCAGTAGCAAATGCCACCCAACGAACACCGTCACACCCACATGTCCGTGCATCCTACAGCCACCACCCCAACCAGACCTAGAGCTCTAACAACCGCACACTAGACACAAGATCACCGTTGCAGGCGCCACGTTGACAAGGAAGCAAAGGTGAAGAAGGCCAAGCTGCAAGGAACCCACTTGGGAGGAGGGAAGGGAGGTGAGGTGAAGCGGAAGGTGAAAGAACCGGAGGGCAAATCGTAAAATCGGCTCTCCCATCCACTGAGCAAGGATATCGTGGCTCCAACAAATAGTAGTCAATAAGTGTGCTACATGCAATTCGGTGTTGCCACACTTCTTTTTTTTTTTATTTGGTTAATAATTAAATGTCCTTTCCCCAAAGAAAATTAAATGCTGTAGATATTGAGATGCCTAGTTGACCGTAGCAACATCAACAAAAAAACCTTTCTGTGTACAAATGCACACACACCCACACAAAAGGGTGCTGCATGCAATTCGGTGTTGCCACACCTTTTCTTTTGTTAATAATTAAATGTCCTTTCCCCAAAATATATTAAATGTTGTAGATATTGAGAGGCCAGTTGACCGTAGCAACATCAACAAAAATACCTTTCTGTGTACAAACGCACACATTGACATACACCCACACAGACGCACATGCACACACGATTACATGAGAAAGAAAGAAAAGAAAGCACCAAGACCGCAAATATAGGTGCCGTGTTCAAGCTAAAACGGTATGATTTTAATTGCACTTAATGGTGCCCTTTTATTTCATTTTATTTAAGAAATCCAAAGATAGAAGATGGTGTAGAAATTGAATGCAGAGGTTTTTTACGACCATTAAATAGCGTATCACTGGAAAAAAGGGCACGCTAATTGAAGTAAATAGTTCTAAAGAAATATATATTATAGTTTACCTTACAAACATGCATCTTAAATTCAATAAAATAAATTAATTTATTTTAATTTTCAGTCGATATATTTTTATTATTAGTCAAAATATATCTATTAAAAATTAAAATATATCAATTAAAATATAATATATATATATATGCAAGTGAAAAATAATTTTCATCTATCAATTTTAGATGTAAAATTTAAGATTTAAAATTTATAAAAATTAATTTTACATATGAAAATTAATTTTTCATAATTTTGAATTAACATTTAAGATTTAATGAAAGTTAAATCTAAACACTAAATATGAAACCTTAACCAAAAAGTGAAAAATCAATTTATATAAGTAAAAAATTAATTAAAAATTAAAATATATTAATTTTTTATTTTTAATTAATTTATTTTAATAAAAAATTAAAATATATTAATAAAAAATTAAAATATATCGATATATTTTTATTTTAAATCAATATATTTTAATAAAAAATTAAAATATATCGATATATTTTGTTGAACGAAACGCATTACAAATATTTTTCCTACCCTCACCCAAGCAAATAAAAGAAACCTGCAAGAACATACCTGCCTCGCCATTGTGCATTTTCCGGAAGTGGCAAGTTGCTGAATCCCCTCCTGCTAGCCCCTGTTCCATCGGATACATCCCTCAAATAGCAGGATTCAGAAATGCTTATTCGCATGCATATAAAGTTAATATTTTAAGCCAAATTTATCAAAATTAAGCATCAAAACTACCACCTAAAAACCCATCTTCTGCATGTCCAGCCAAAATCGCAGATACAGCACCATCCAAAATACCAAACTTGCAACACTATTCACCAATGAAAGCATATGAGAAGCCAAAATCTCTGATACATAACCATCCAAAATACTAGATAAGAAGAAAAGAAAATGAAAGAAAAAAATAAAGGAAGGAAAGAAAGATATTCACAAAACCTTGCGCAACATAATCTTAAATGAACAAAGGAAGCACTCAATGAGCCCAAGAGGCCCACAAACTCTCCATGAATCGCTGACAAGCCCCTCATCAACTCAAAAGAGAACTCGTATGGCAACAAGGGTTATCAGCAGGCATAGAGACGAGAGCAGATAAGAGGAGGTCAAGAGAATTCTCTATCTGCTAAGGAGCAAGCCAAAGCCATCAAAAGAAACTATTCTCATTTCAACTCCAACTCCAGCCCCTGAAAGGAATGAAAAAAATTATGTTAGTAGGGGATGGAATCGATCAGGTAGATTTTTCAAGAGCATATTAGCATATGAGTTACATGTATAGCTGAAGTGGTTGGCAAGATAAACAAAAACTGAACAAAGTCATGAAGTACACGTGTGACCAATTGATCATCTTACAGACAATACACAGAACCTGAGGTGGCTAGTCTAATTCCATAACAAGGACCCTACTGATTTATCAAATGGCTTCCCATGACATCCTTAGACCAAAGAATCCAACTTACCAAATGATTTCTTCAAGAATATTTCTGCTTTGTAGCTATTGAAGTACTACAATGAACGTAGTAGTTACCTTCCAACCAAAGACAGAGCTGGATAGCAACAAAAAGGTTATGATCCTTTTGAATGCACCCTTGTCAATTTCATCCTGTTCCCTGCAGCACTATAGCCTTCAAATAGAAGTCTACATTGTACTGGGTCATTCTGGATTCTGCTTTCATATATGATCGGAAAATCATCTGAGATCTCATATTACCATTAAATCTGAATGCCTAACCTTCTCTAATACACCGGCCAAATTATAGGAACAATGACTACGGTGCAACGGCCAACATAAAAGAACATGAATATGTAAGACCAATAGACTGAGCTTCCTGTCCCGTTATTGTACTGAACCAGCAGCCTACAAGCAATGATGAAGATAAAGCTAACTATAACACCTTCCAGTCTGTTTACAGATATCCATAGACCAAGTTCACAAATTCCATGTGGAAGATACCCTCCATCTTTAAATGGAAACCAAGCAAGCTAACAAACAAATGTGGAAAGGGATCAAGAATTCTACTTTTGGCATGGTATGCCATTCATGCAAATTAAATGCTGAGTGCATCTTGTCGATATATAGACATAAAAAACGAGGGCACCCCATCCTCTTATTTGTGTCCCTTTTTTCCCCATGAACATTTGCTCATTTATCCAATTTATTTTGAAGAACAAATCACATGAAAAATAGTCATGATCTGACAAGTGCATCCAACTTGCTCTGCCAATCAATTTTATACACACAACGGGAAATCCAAGGGTAAACTTTCTGCAATATTTTCGTGCACATTGTTTTGCCAAGGAGATTTATACACAAATTTCATTAAAAAAAACTTTCAAAATTACTTAAATTTCACAAGAATCCATACTTTCATAAATGCCATAACAAAATTAACCTTTACATAAATGTCAATTCCTATGTTAATCAAGTCAAAATTTAGACCATTTATTCATGCTTTCAGATTTGCATTTACATAGGGATTGACACACCCCACATTTTGATATTGATTGACACAAGGATTGACATGACCATTAGCATTTATGTTAACAAAGTTAACTTTTTTACAACATTTATGTAATAATGGATTTTTATATGACACTTAAGTAATTTTGAAAGTTCATGATGACATTTCCGTTAAAACCCCAACAAATATTTATCACAATCTCATGAGTGCCAGATTTTTGGGAAAAGGATAACCTAACAGTTGTTTGTAACAGATGCATATTGGAACATTTTAACATTGTTGGGGTTATACCTAACAAGTACTAATACGTCAAAATGAGCAGATATTCACTTTTCTTCTCTAGTAATTCTTCAAGACAGTGGAGGGATGGGTTACCAAGCTCCACAAACAATTATTGAGGATAAACTTTCATTGTTACTACACAAAATAAGAAAATGGAAAAAAAATTACATCATACCCCAGAAATCAATAACTAATGTTAGGATTCGGTGAAGTGTCATGTGGCAGGTATCTAGAGGGCCAGTTGGGCCACCGATTTTGGGTCTATAAGACCAAAAGTAGAAGTTGGTTTCTTAGTTGGCAATTTACCTTATTTAGTTTACTTGTTTTAAGGAGACTTGTAAAGATTTGACTTTTACCAGATCTAGAAGATATGATTAAAACTTGTTAGTTGAGTCTATTTTTAGAAGTAGGAATATATACTCTCTATTTAAAGAGAGCTTTTCCTATGATTTGAAATTTGAGTCAATAGAATTATTCTTCCAACAATAACAAAGAATCCTCTCTCTCTCTCTCTCTCTCTCTCTCTCTCTCTCTCTCTCTCTCTCTCGTGGATCACCAAACCCAAATCAAGACTCCAACCGGTCAACAAGGAGCAATTGCTTCTTCATCTCATCACTGCCTCTTCTCCAGATTAGCTAATCACCCAGATCAGACATCTAATGGATGTTCCAAATGTCTTATACGCACATTCTAGTACTATGCGTGAGATTTTTGGATCTCTCCACACACGAGCCTCCACACTCCGTCTGCACCCACCTAGAAATCTCTACATGGTATCAAAGCCTACATTCTACGCTTCCGTGCGTGTAGGAGATCCGACTATACGTTGGAGTTTCTCGCAAGTTGCGCGGAAAAGGTCTACGCCAACCTAGAAATGTCTACAACTAACATATTATTTAACACATTGATGCAAACTAGAGCATAAATATATATCAAAAATTTTTTTGACCAGTTAAATGTATATCAAGTTGAGCTAGTCGAATAACATTTAAATTTAAGCCATGAGAGCTACCATGTAAGCATATCCACAAGTTCAACGTCTTAGATAATGTCTCTCATAGAAATCTTCCCTTAAGAAATGGCATATTATATGAAAAAACTCAAGCAACAATCCACCTCAACAAGCTTCAATTCACTAGTAGCAAGGAAGGTGGCAACTCAATTATCACAGTATACATCTTCATCGACATTGCCCTACCCTCATCTTCTCACTTGATACACAAACCACTATCTGCTTCTCATTATGCCACGTAACCATCTCAATCAAATCCCAAAGATGACAAATTTATTGAAGCCAATACCATCTTCTAAGTTATGCAATCAGCACTTGAGCAGACTTAGATATCCAGATGTCCATGACCCTGAAAAGCAACCCCTCTCCCCGAGATGATTTCAGGAAAAAGGTTGAAGTGATTAGTTGCCTTATCCATGAAAGAACCAGTCCCAGCAATGATAAAGACTACAAATCTAGTATCCAGTAATCAAGTGCAGAACAGAATGCTCAACCTCACCTCAGATAAACCTGTTTCTCAGACTCTGAGTACATCTAATATATGATTCCTGAGGAACTTGACCTATCCTTCTTTCCTCTGTTGCCAACCTTTCCTTGTATGGCCAGACAACCACCTCGCATCTTTATCAGCCACAGCCCTCCTCTATAAATATCCATGTGGCTCCTCTCCATTCTAGCCAACCTTAATATTTCCTTTATTTTCCCCATCTTACAAAGACAGTCCCAAGTACTCCTTAACATCTCATTTCAGTATGCAACATGTTCCAAATACTCACTTTTGTTGCATTGCATATCTCGCACTGAACTATTCAAAATACCCTATCTTTGTTCAACTAGGTCAAAACATTTAAAACAAACTGGTAACAGCAAAATATTTAAAAGATAAAAAGTCAAAATTTGACTCATCAATGAAACTTCATCTTATAGCACAATTTTGACCCCAATACTTTTAAATAACTTGAGAAAACTGAAGTGATCTTCCACAAGCATAACACAAAAATAAAGGGTAAAAAAGCATAAACATCAACAAATTATAATGTGCCAACTGAGAAAAGGATTGACTCAGCTATTATTTTAAGCATGAAAAGACGATGGATGTCATTTTCACATTCAAAAATATGAGACTCAGAGAATTTTTTACTCTATGGGAATAACCCCAACCAAAATGACAAGAGTACAATGGCCAAAAAAGGTTATTAATCTAGACAAGAATCCTTTCGCATGGCCACCAACAATCATCACAAGTCCTAAAGTTACAATAGGAAAGCTAACATAAATACCTTGGAAAAGTGAATATTGGTATTTGTTAAAGAATATGTAAGGCATCTTTAAAGTTGAGAATAGATGAAAGAATGGTTAGAGTTCACCATATACCAACAAAATTTAGATGAAATGGCCCATTTCAATTGGTGGCATTCCTACACAGTTTGTATGCCAAAATGCTGGGATTTCGAGGTGTTTCAACAAAACTACAACAATTTGATGTTGTGAAAATAAAACATCACCTTCAGTGATTGATGCAATGTCACCCACTTCTGTAAGTTCTTTCCTTTAAGTAAAAGCCTAAACCTCACACAGCTCCACTTACACCTCAAATAACAAATCCAAGTCACACAGAACAAGATCAAAAGCTAGAATAAGCTCCACATACCTAGATCTAATTAGCTAGAGTCCTAGATCTGCATCCAGCTAGGTTCTCTACTTAGCTATAGATATATCTAAGTTATAAAATAAGTTTATTGTTAAAACGTTAGTTGCATATAAAATTTGTAATAAAGTTAAATATGTTACTTGGTCGTTTCTACTCTTACAAGCAACTCAAGTTTGTACTCACCAAAATCTTGTCATGATATCTCCTTGACTACCATATGATAACCTGTAGTCATCATGCAAGGAGTACTGTAAATACATCCAACCCGAATAATGCCACAATGAGCATCAACTATTGCATCTGAAAAATAGCAAAAAAGATGGTGGCAGCTGTATGGACCACTTGCTTATTTCTTCTGAAATTACCAATGTCATAAACATTGTGTGTTAGTAAGTATTTTCAACATTAACACTCTTTTTGTTATTTATTTGGATATTCATGGTATGCACTTATATACTTTTCACGCTATTGCAACTCTTGATTCGATTTGTATTTATTCAAGCATTTCCAATCAAGTGGAATTGCAAATTTCTGTCAAGTATTGGAAATCCACACACATTAGAAATTTCCACCTTTTTTGGTTGTTGATATTGTCCAAATTTAACATTAATATTTTGAGATTTCCTTGATATTAAAATGCATTGCGATGGTAATTATTATATCATTAGCTATAAACTTAAATGCATTCCTTAGTAGTTTCAACTCTTATTACAAACTCTAGCTAGTATCTGCCTGTATCCTGTTCCCACATCTCCTTGACTACCACACCATATGTCTGTACTCATACATGTCATGTAAAGATTATAGCACTGGAGATTGCGAGATTTCATCAAATGTAGCAAGAAATCCCCTTGCCACCTTATTTAGTAGTTGGCTTGCAGGCCAAGTAATTATGTTGCTTAGTTGTCAAGTTTTGATATTTTGGAAAGTATTTATTAAGCTATATTAGAAAGAGGAATAGGATTACTTGTTTCCTAGTTTGTTATGGGATTGGTTCTCTATATAAAAAGACCAATACCCACATTGTTATTTGAGTTCGCCATATGTGCTCCTATCTCTCTATCTCAACGTGTGCATGATCTCTCCATCATCATCCTCTCTATTTTTTGACATAGTAGCAGAGCAAGCATTCCTGAGTGCCTAGCCTATCACTATGCTTCTGGAGATCTAGCGTGAAATCTCTCTCTACGTGGAAGAAGACCTTCCACGTATAGGAGAGAAGGGTCATAACCAAGGGTGCCTCCCTTGGTCTTGTGACGTTGACACATGAAGAGAAGAGGGCTATGCAACCCCTACTCTTCTTGTGCGTGGAACAATCCACGCTAGACCAGATATCGTGTAAGGATCATGAATTGTGTGTGCGACACAATATGTCGCATGGTGCTAAGGAGAGAAAGGCCTCCTCAACTACTTGGGATCGCTTCCCATATGTGGCCGCTACATCTGCTACGACCTTCATTGTCTGAACATCAACGATCGTACCTAACCCAAGGGAAAAAGCCTCAAGTCGTGTCCCCCACAAGGAGGATGACTAGGGGTGGGGTAAATAAGCCCCACCGATGGAAGCTTCTAATCCAATTCTTTATTCTCCTCCAAGGGAGGAGATTTTCTCTAAAGAAAAGGCGACCATCATTGTGCTTGGGAATGTATCCCATCCTAAGTTTGGGGTCCTTCGAGTTTGAGTACTACCCTGACTACTATTATTGCTATTGTTATGCTTCCCATCAAGTTGGAGATGTCCAACTTGAAGGGGAGTATTTGAGATCATGAGACCTCATCAAACGTGGCAAGAAATCCCCTTCTCGCCTTTTTTAGTAGTTGACTTGTAAGCCAAGTAATTAAGTTGCTTAGTTGTCAAGCTTTGATATTTTGAAAAGTCTTTATTAAGTTATATTAAGAATATGATTACTTGTTTCCTAGTTTGTTATGGGATTAATTCTCTATATAAAAAGACCAATACCCACATTATTATTTGAGTTCCTCCATTAATTAAAATATAGAGTTCTCCACCATATGTGCTCCTCTCTCTATCTCAACGTGTGCATGATCTCTCCATTATCATGCTCTCCACTTTTTGACAGAGGAGTACACTCAACCCTACCGCAATGGGTGTCAACTCTAGCATCACCAAGGTAGCATGAACAATGACGATGGCAGCATGGTTGCCACTTGCCTATTCCTTTCGACAAGGTTGCTGTTGTGAACATTGTGTAATGATAGGTCTTCTTGACCTTAATACTCTATCTTTTATTTGCTAAGTTATTTATGGTTTGTTGTTATATACTCTTTACTCTATTTAAGACAGTTATTGATTAGATTTATATTTATTTAAGCATTCCAAAGAATAACGAAAGCATACTAGTGTTAAATATGAAGTATTAGGACCGTAACTTTGTAAGTATTATTAGCACCCAGCCATTTCACCAAAAAATTAAGAAAAATGGGAACAGAAGTTCCTGCCTGGAGCTCATTCATTGAACCAATCTTTCACCTCCCTTGATCTAAACTCGTGTAATAGAGAGGTTAACTTCGCTTGCAAAGGTCCTTGGACAGAAAATCCCATCCCTAACCAGTCTAGTGAGGGGAAGGAAAGAAAAGTCCCACTATCAATCTAGAGGAGGCACATCTTTTCTAGTCTTCAGTTCCAAAATTTTCTCGGTGTTCCTTTGGCATGTCTACTCTGTAGAGTGTAAAAATTGCTGAAATCCAATATCAATATTCCAAGATTTCCTCAACACACATCCAAAATGCACACTTTTTCCTAAAGCACATTTTCTGAATCAATGAAACAGCACTGAAATTGGCCCTTAAAATTTGGACAAAAGCACGCATTCAAAACTTATACTCAAATCATAAGCAACATTGGCAAAACAAAGAAAGCAGCAACTAACAGTTGGTCCAGCAACTGTGAGAATAAGAATACCACCCTTAGCAATAAGATGATCAAATGGACAAGGACACAGGAGACAAGTTCTTGACATGGATGGTGAGACAGATGTACCCTCCAACTCCATGCATAAGGATTCTCACTTTTTGATCCTCCCTAGGGTTATCTTTATAAAAAACAACAAAGCCTTTTCTCACACCAAATGGGGTTGACAACATGGATTTCTTGCCTCTATTCAGATCTATTTTGAGCCACTACCTAGGGTTACATTTATATTTCAAGATTCCGGTGAAGTATGAGCACACCTTCAAACACTCATATAAATACAACATTTGCAAATGAACTATTAACACACATAGTTATCTACATCAACAACTGAAAACTCTCAATCAGCATCAACTTTTTACATTAACGGATGCTCTCAGAAATTGGGAAGACACACCTTAGCATTATGTAGAATCAAGTCTCAAAGATCTATATTGGTTTCCACCATCTGTATCTTAACATCTCCTTTTTGTCAAAACAAAAAGGATGGAAATTATCTTACTCCTAAGAAAGATTCAAACAATTAACAACCTTGTTTTCTTGAGAATAGCATTCCATACACCTTTCATGCACGTCTACATTGTTAAACTTCCAACTCAGAAAAAGAGTACCTCGTAGTAGTATTTCATAATGAGACTTTGGCACATATCCTTTACAATTTATTTTACAGTAAACTCATGATAATCTTCAATTTAAAGACTATTAACAAGAATGTTCACACAATGATGATAATCCACCAATCCAGATCCACTGAGCACTCCCTCAAGTCTGTATGCTTGGTAACAATAAGTCATAAGCAAATGACGTAAAAAAACTCTCGAAGGCCTTGCCCTAAAGGTAGCTCCAGAGGCCATTCAATTGGATGGTAGTTCCCGGAATTTCAACCACATAAACAGGGTATCAACCTGGTTAGCAAAAGAAAGTCTTACCTGGATGAAGCAACAATAAACACTCAAAGGTAAATAATATACAGGAGATGAACCCAAAAATAAAATATGGAACAATCCACATTCCTAACAGGACTAAAGAGAAACTAATCAGCATTAGACATATATGTCAATGGTGTAATCAGGCACCAACTGAGGATGTTTCCTCTACACTTTTCTTTGACAAGTAAACCTCAAAGAGAAAATGGGCAACTGCCATCACAATCTCTAACTGAGAAGAGTGAGTAGGAAAAATAGGTCCGGACCTTTACAAGGGCCAATATATATTCAATAAGAAAATGACGATTTTTTCTTCACAGGAAACAAAGGAATAAAGGATTTCAAGAACTCACCAAAGTCAAAGAACATATGTTAAAGCAAAGACTTAACCAGCAAAAGAAATGCTTCATGGGCTGGAAAGTATTGATCAGTAATGGCAATGTTTGATGTTGACTAATAACTAGGGATGCAAGCTGTTGGATATGGATACGGATATAGGTTATATCAATATCCATGTCCATTTTATAAAGCAAATGCGGATATAAAAGCAAATCTTACATGCATAAGAAAATTAAAGAACCATATCCTTACAGAATATGGAGATGGATACAAAATTGATAATCATGGTCCTGATAATGGATTTTTGACAATTGGATGCAAATTATCGTAAGATATTATACATATCCTAACTTACTTCAAAGTTAAGAAAATCTAGCATTGAAACAAACCATAAAGCACATGAAAGCTTTACTAACTTAAAAGTAACCAAATAATAAAAGGGAAGGGGGTGCCATCTTTCTGTTTGTTTCCAACTGTGGTGTTTGGTGGGAAAGGAAAGGGGTGTAGGCAGCCACTGGAATGCACTCTAAGGACAAGTAGATGGCCAAGCAGGATGTCAACATTGACATGAGGGTGAGGACGAAGACGAGGACAACAAGGAGATCAGGAATAGGTTTTGGAAAACACAAAATAATAACCACAATCTATTACCCAAAAACGTACACATGGAACCTTATAGATTCCTTTCAAAAAAAAAAAACCTATAGATTAGATCGTATAACTATATGTGAAAGAAATAATTTTTACCAAAAATGCGTCTGTATCCATATTCACTAAATTCAAACAACTGTATATGTATCCATTAAAGTCCAAAAACTGAGATCCATTATCCACATTCATATCCAATATATTTTGAAACTGTTAACTAGATTCAATTAGTTATAGGTTTGTTTCAATTAAAAATGAGAATTCTAGTTATTTTTTATTCTTGTTTGCTATTTTTATTTTCTGATGGGTTTAGTATGTAATTTTTCTAATCTGACCCTCTATATAAAGAGGTCAGGGAGAATGATTGGTGACGTGTGGGTGGTGGTGGGAGAGGGGAAGGGTGGTTCTCGAGGCCCTTCTACCGCAAGAAAGGTATGTTGAGAGATTGTCCGCTACAAATGTAGGATGCATAGCCATGTCGCATCCATCTGTAGAGACCTGATGGTGCATTTGGCTTGCAAAGGGGTAGGCCATAAACGTGGCTCGTGTAGGAAGGTCGCTTCATGTGTGAAGAAGACGATTAAGGTCTTGTCACTCCAGACAACATTTTCTCATCCTTCTTTGGAGGTTGAGGCACCGTGATCGCCTTTAATGAGTTCTATTGACTCTGTTTTATCTTGCTTGCTGGTGGAGGATGTTCTGCGAGGTTGTTTTTCCCTCGATAGTGTGAAGATTGCTCTATCCAGTACCAATCTTCTGTCCAAAGGTTGGAAGGTCGCTTCTTTGGTGAAGAATTCATTTCCTCTTTTTGGGCTCAATGGCGAAGATCTCGCAAGGTTGAAGGGCAACAAGTTAGCGGTAGGTGATGCTACTCTTGTTTGGAGATCATCTTTGGTTCATGAAGGAGCTTTAGGGGTTAAGCCCCCATGTGAGAATGGATCTTCAAGCGGTCATCCCTTTGAGGTTATGCACCGTGAAGGTGGCACGTGATCTGCATGATAGTTTCACAAGGATTAAAAGGTATGTTGGAATTGGTTTGAATGAGGGCGACTTATGTGATTGTTGAGGGTCTTGGTGACCAAGAAAAACCACATGAGGTGGTTCTAAGGTTTGGAGGCTCTTCTTGTTATTAAATTTGAGTATGTTCATGATAATGGATTCTTTTGAAGAGTAGATCTTTTGCAGAGATGGTGAGAGATGGCGATCCAGCAAGTTCACCAAAGAAGAAGCTTGTGCGGTAGGAATGGCGGCCTATCACCAAGGGTAAATTCCCACGTTTTTCAAATTTCAAAAATAGTATGCAATCAAAGGTCATCTCTTGATTTGGTGGGATTTTATGGGCATTCAAATTTCGAATTTAAATGTGAACCGATTAGAGTTGATAATTGCCGGTGTGGGTTTGATTTTTTGGGTGCAAAAAATATGGCAGAAAATCAGATGCCTTTTATTGACAACTTTTTATTTAATGGTGCAAAAAATCTGCATATGGTTGTGAAAATTCCTAATGGTGGTGCAAAATATCAACATGAGGTTGTGGATATTTCCAATTATGATTTTTTTGGAAAGGATATTAATGGAAAACTGGATCCTGCTGGGGGCATGGATCAAGTAAATTTTTTGTAAGGCGTGAAGGTTGAGGTTGACAGAATTCTATTGCATGATGGCAGTTCTGCAAACCGTGTTGGAGGTGCCTACTTTGATTTTGATCCCCATTTATTTGTGAGCTCAAATAATGGGGTGGTTTGTGATCAAGATTCATCCTTTCCCTTCCCTTCGGTGGTGCCAAAGGTGTCCGTTTTGAAAGATTTTGAAAGTAATTTTAGCTCGATTTCAACATATGGTTCATGATATTGATTTTGACAAAAACATGGGCATATCAACCTCTACGTTTGTTCGACGAAAGAGGCTCCAAAGCACTTCAATTTTCCTCCTATGTTAGAGGATAATACAAGACCTCTTGCAAATAATCGCTCGATTGCATCGTTGGTAGTGGAGGTTGAGGCCTGTAGTGGTTCAATTTTTTATTCGAATGTGCCAAATGAGGTGGGTGATGGAGACGCTTCCGATTGTGCATCTGCGACAAGTCGACAATCTCCATGTAGTTCACTTGTGGAAGCTACTTTTCTAAAAAAAGGAGGATGGTGTAAGACACCAAGAATCAACTGGAAACTTCTGTAAAATATTCTGTAAAACTACAGGCGAGTTTGGTTTTTGATACAAGAAGTCTTTTTAGGATTTCTACTTGAAAGTGCATTCCCAGTGGGTGCTTGCGTTGTGATGTGCCTATGTTGGATGTTTTCAAATTTAGGGGTGGGTGAGTCTTGCTGGTAAATGGGTGAGTCCTATATTAATTGTATTGCTTTTCTCTTATTGTTTTAATGAATCTAGATGGGTACTAAATGACGATAATCTTCCTAAAAAGAGGTCAAGGGGGGCTTTATTTTCAATAAAAGAGCTTGATTATTCTCTCCACGTGATATCAGGGTAGGTTTAGAGAAAAAAAAACCCTAACCCTGGGACCACATCTCTCCCTCCCTCCTTCCCTCGCTTTTCACTTCACCCTCCCTCCCTCTCTCTGTGCCAAGCCCTCCTTTGGTATTACCTTCTCCCCTACTGCTCCCATGCAACTGTTGTTGTTGTGGCTCTTCCCCCACCACAACTAATCCTCCTCTTCTTGATTGGCATCACCACCCAGTCACAGACCCCAACCACCAATGCCTAACTCTCGTCTAGTTGGGATCATCGCTCGAACCTCCCCCGACCGAATGTTGTTGTCATTGCTCCTCTACCACCCCAACCCCCTACCATTGTACCGTGTGTATCTCCTCCTCCTGATAGGTGAAGCAAGATCCTCAACTTTTAACTTTTGAGGCCAAGGTCTTGGCCTTTATGCTAGTTCAAGGAACCACAATCAAGTTGTCTAGTTCCTCGAATTATGTGCACCGTTTACGTGCCTCTTGCATCTTCGTCAGGGGATAGAACAAGTTGCACATGTTGACTAACGAGGCCCCTAACAAAGATGGCACAAAGTACAAAAAGTACAAGAACTTGATCATGAATTAGCTAATGAACAGCATTGACCCGAAGATTAAAGCCAACATGCTCCACAAAAAGTCCACCAAAGAGATCTAAGAGACTCCATAGAAGAGGTACTCCCTTCAGATGAGCAGTTTCCGACGTGGGAACATCTACATGCGAATGTAAAATATCAACTAGGGCACTCTGTCCTTAGTTGAGTATTTTAACACCTTGGAGGCCCTGTTCAAAGAGCTCGCCATATTTCAGCCAGTTGTGAAAAAAAGGTTGCTAAACAAGCAGAGTGGTAAACCAATCACTTCCTGGATGATCTTATCCCATGGTACCAATCCGCACACAATTATATCTCACCTTCCAACATGATGTCAAATCTAAAGAAAGTCTACAGTCACCTTCAGAAGCTTGATGTTGACAAGCCACCATCTGCTCCTACCATACTTCCTAAGACCTTAGCCTCGTTGCCTCTAAAGGGAGGGGTGGTCACTTCGATGGTTGCGATGGCAATCGTGGTCATGGTCGCGTCTTCTCTCCATGCATTCATTGCAAGCGAACGAACCACCCATCAAAAAAGTGCTAAGAGAAGCTTAGTAAGCCCACCTAGGCTAAATAACTAATGCCTAAGACGACAGAGACTCTGATGCCTAGGATTGTAACAGCACAGCCATCCATGCCCTTTACCATAGAGGAGGACCATTTGAGGACCCATTTAAGGAGTCAGTCTTCCTCCTAGACTGCTCCTGTTGCAACTGGTACTGATGTCACTTCGAGCTCATTGCCAACGTTGCTCCTAATTCTACATCTACTAATCCTTCTGGAGATGCGGATGACGATGATGACTGGTGGGGGAATTAAGCACGATGCTCATATCCTCATGCCTATTGTCTACTACCTACCTGCCTACTGTTATTTCCTGACTGAATACTCCCAATTTTTTATCCTTTCTCCTCAAGAGAAAGGTTTCCACTGGTGAGAGGCGACTATCTACCCACCCGTCTGCTCCTTCAACCAGACAATGTTGTCATTAGGGGGGAATTTGTTTTCCTTTCTATCTACAAGTTAGGCACTACATCCTCTAATTTAGGAAGGAGTGTTACAGTTGCTAGATCCAACTGGTTATAGGTTCGTTTCTATTAGGATTGAGAATTCTAGTTATTTTCTATTCTCGTTTGCTATTTTTATTTTCTGTTGGGTTTAGTATATAATTTCTCTAACCTGACCGTCTATGTAAAGACAACAAGGGACTCTATTTTTAATAAAACAAAATATTCATTTCCACCAATATTTAGAATTTTTTTGAAAATGCCAATCTTTACAAAACGATATCCATTTCTACTTCAAAACGGTGATCACGAATGGATATGGATAAATCCACACTGCAACCCTATTAGTATCATAACAAAAGTAACAATCTGTAAGATGACTTCTTAAGAGAACTAAGGGATGTGTTGGTGGAAATTTCTTGAACAATTACCTCCAAGCCCCACTTTGATGAGAAAATGGATGACTTCCTTGATATAAGCTATTCCCAATTGAAAAAAGAAATATTAAGGAAAAATCATCAAGGATTTATGGCATTATATCACATGCAAAAAAATAAGGTAACCAATGATGGCTCTATTTGACAGCTCTATTTGACATGCTTAGAGCTCTGTTGACTTAAACCTACTCAATTAAGTGGTATAAGGAATATTAATCGGGCAGCAGTGTCTAATAAGATGCTCTGAGTGCAACATGAACAAGTAAACAAATAGCCTTGCAATGATCATGATCAGAACACAGAATCTAAATAAGATTGTGTATTGGGGAAAGATAACTAAATTGTTCCTTAACCTTTCAAAAACTGACTCAAATTAACAGGGCAACCACATTTTGTATATGAATATTGACTAAACACGATAAGAGAAATTACTACCAACTATTGCACCTAAAAAAGGCTAATCTTATATGTTCCATCCAGTTGAATAGTTCTTCACCAAAGACGTCACAATTGTCTACTTTTGTAGTCCGCCAGGCAACCATGGCTATTACATGCCATTCATTGCAGAAATAAGCAAAAGGTGTGAAGGTGGAAAATCCTAAATGGGCATGCTAATAAAGCCCAGCTGTTCCCACAAAAAAAGTGGTTTTGTTTGCCAATTTATTTCGTCTTTTGCCATATATCGGTTCACTCCACTAATTGGACAAACTACAGAGGAAGGTAGAGAGAGAAGAGGGAAAAACCAACAATGACTGACCAAAAGGAGTGAAAATAACTTAACGCTAGATAAAGATACAAATAAGTTACATAGCAGTAACATATCTACAAATCATCTGCAGCCTACTTAGGTAATATCACAAATAAAAACATTGAAAATAACAAAATTCAATATCCATAACAACCATAAGTGTGTTTACACATGCGGATAGCCATCTATGTGTGGGTCATGGTGTCCATGTAACATGTATCTCCAGGTGCTTCACCATAAGCCCAAGGGTTGACTAAGTCCTAATGAGCCACTCAATGTAGATTATAGACAGAATCAACAACCTAAATCACAATAATAAATGAGATGCTAACCACTATAATATCTTGCAAATTAGAAAAAAAACTGTGAACAGTCACATTTATTTGACACATCCAGATTAAGAATGAATCCATAATTAATGACGTATCATGATGTATATTCCTATGAAGGAAACTACCTGATGCAAGGAGCAAGATAGTGATGCAAATGGAAAACCTGAAATGGAAAACCTGAAAGTTGCATGTAGATGGGATTTACTATATGGATTAAAGGGGGCTAGGCAGGTTAAGTTGAACAGTCGAGAGGAATAACAAGGCTTATGAGGGGTGTCATCTCATATCCCTACTTATAAAATATCAATTCACATATCACATCCAACCACTATTTACTCAACTTTTCAACAAAGCAATAACAAAAAAAAACTTAACTACAAAGATAGAACAAATAAACTACAACCCCCTCTCCAATAAATCACATGAATTCATTTAATACATCAAATCCACTACCTATGCCACCACCAAACCAAACACCTTCTACAACTTAACACTTCCTAAAACCACGGAATGTCATGGCAGTTGCATGCTGCTAGCATGCCATCAGTATTTGCAATACCAACCAAGTTTCATCCCGACATATACAGATCATATCAAAATTATAGGAAGTTCACTACCAGCAAAACTTCATCAGTACGATGTTAAAACCATCAACACCAAGGTATACCAACAAATTTTCACCAGGACCTGGATGTTGACATATGTCAACTTTATGATGTTATTGTGGATTTTTTTTGTGATTTGTCCACACATTTTGCCCTATCAAGGGATGAAGATGCCACACTTTCATAGTACAGCAATAAAGCATGAGGGAACTTAGGAAAATTTGAGACCTTATTTAACTAAAACCAAAGCATCTGTGGCTGATTTTTCTCGATCACGGATCAATTTAGCCAGTAAATACTAGGTGACTCAATAGTGGGAACAAAGAAGCAACATAATGAATTTTTTCCCCAAAAGGGCAACACTGTGAATTACAATTGTAAATTTTTTTGGGAAAAAAATTGCAATTGTATATTAACATAACACTTTGATCATTGTCTATACTTCATATTCATAATCATCAATCATAAGTACTAACTATTAGTAATAACTACTGTTGAGTATTAATTAAGTACTAGTAGTAGTAAGTATGGAATTACTAATTAAATAAATACTAGTATTAATGGTAATCACAAACTAGTCTATTAAATTAGTAAATAGTAAATAGAAAATTCTTGGTTTAGGAAATGATGATATATTCTTCATATTATGTATGAAAAATGGAATAATAAACATGTCAGTTGCCATTAGGAAGTATTAATTAAGTGTTTATTATGTTACATGTTATAATCATAAACATCTAAAGCCCTCTTTTTTGAGGAAATTTTTCATTTTTCGAAAGTTTTGTTGACATGCCTCACAAGCCCATGGTATACTTCCATTTTTTATCATCGAAATTGCCAAAGCAACATCAGTTTACATCGACTTCCTTGGCATGCCTCCAAAATGCATACTTTCAAAACCATCAAAACAACATTGTAATCTGAACTTATCCAGGCATAAAATATAACCCCCACCCAAACACAACCAAAGGGAATTCAGGTTTCCCTTCCATTTCCCAAATTTTCCTTTTGATTCCAAAAAACAATCATTCCATTTCTGAAGCATAAATGCCCCCAAAGTTTTCACATGCTTTCAGTTGCCATGTGGACAAAGAATATTCAAAATTGTAAAGTCAAGATAATTTGTTATAAAAACCAGATAGGATTGTAAATGAGAAACACAAATTCATAAAATAAGAGTCTTTTCAATAACTAAATATAATTCAAGAAGCTTTGTTTGCTATGGCTAATAAAACTTATACATGGTTAAAATTACCATAGGGCTTTTCATGAAAAAATGTCCATATCTATCACCTCAAGAAAAAGTAGAACACAATGTGAAAAATGTGGAAATCCCTGTAAACAATACTTAGTAATGACGACAACCTTTAAAAGCCTAATATTTGAAGTTCAACCTGAAGATAATAAGATCAACTTGTAGAAGGACAAATATTTGCTCGTTCAACCAAATCAACCACCAGTCCACCACAAAAAGAAATCAGCATGCTGATGCACTTGAGAAGAATGTCACGATCAAACCCCAACTTTGAAGAAAATGAACATACAAACGAGTGCATCTAGTTATGTCTCTACATTTTGTATATCTTATCTCTTTTAGCTGATCCTACATCCAACAGGAGAATCTTTTTAAGGAGAGATCATCTCCAGCTAGCCCTTCAATGGAAAGATTATATATTTACATATGCCACATCAGCCTCTCGCTGAAAATGGCACCTTTAAGATGTTCAAGACCATCCATACACATTGTGAGAGAGATCAAAAGAGGGCGATGGAAAGTTCTTCAAACTAATGGTGCTATAATTGGAGTGCTTACCAGACCTGGCACTAGTCACAGAAGCCAAAACCAGTCCGTTCCTTTCTCTCTTTTCTTTGAAGGAAGAGTCCAATCCAATTTTACAGGCCTTGAACTGGGCTGAGGCTGAAAGGTTCATTAAGGTTTAGACCTAGTACCCATAGGGCGATTCTTTGGATTGAGTTTGGGCCAGGTGGGCAGATAGAAGTAATATATCCCAATTTGGGTAAGATGGACTCATTTATTCATCCCTTTCCCAGTAACCAAGTTATAGCCTACAAAAAGTATCAGAATTTTGGTTAAAAAATAGAATTTTCAACAATGAGAAAAAATCTAGCATATGTTGCAAAGCTTTTTTTGGGTTGATTGGACTCGCGTGAAAAGCCAGGAGGTCCATGGTAAGTTATGTTACAGAACTTACAATACTTATGATCTTTCAAAAACAAATTGTATTTATTACGTCACCAACAAGGCAATTACCATATGATATGATCCATAGCACCCAGACCAATACTAACAACACCAGACACCTGCCTATCTATCCCCAATAAATAAAAATCCTATATTAAAGGGTAAGTTTGAAATAATTATGATGATAAAATATGTATGTGGGTCGTAAGGCCAATTTTAATTTCTCAGACCTTTGATGATTTGATCCACCAGACCTGACATCTTGGATTCACATAATTAGAAGGCCTCAGCCCGAGCCATTCTAAATGCCTTTGAGAGACTAGTCAGGTTTTTAGACCAGGCTCCAAGAAAACTTGGGCTAATTTGACCCAAGGCTCTAACATGTGTCTACGGTTATGGGTGAAAAGGAGCCTAAAGGAGAACCTACCTTGTCTGCGTTTCCACTTATCTAAACAAATCTAAGCTCCTATTCAAGTTCCCTTCATTTATGGTTGAAACCAAAACCAAACCATTAAACTACCAGCTGCAAGCAAGTGACAAACGTAACAATTGAATTCATAATAAGGCGGGTGGGGGCGTAGAGAACACCAAAATGTTGGAAGGAAACCATTAAACATGATCCCAATTATTTTCATTTAATCCTAACAATGGCTTTGTTGGGATTTTAGAGAGAATCTAAACTTTATTGATTTGAAAAGAGAGACCTTAACCCTCTTTATATAGAGAAAGGGCCTTCGCATACATGGAAACACAGCTAACCACTTACTAAAAATAACAATGATCTAAATAGAAAATAACTTAACAATATCTCTTTGATTTTATTTCTTAACACTCCCTCGCAAGTCAAGACGCCAGAGATGGCGAAAACTTGGATCCTTAATGTAGTGAAGATCAACTTTTGTTGACGTGATAGTCCCTTCTTCGTATCTTCAACCATGAGCGTCACTTCTTGTACGCCCTCACAGAGCTAGTCTACACTTGGTTTCTCTTGAGATGCATGAAAGCAATACCTGTAATCTTGACATCTTGAGGTAACTCCAATCTTCCTTGTGTCCACTCAAACATGAGGACCCAAACAATAAAACTCAAGAGTTTTAGGGGTTACATACAAGTACCCTAAAACAAAGGACTTAACTTTAAATTAGACTACATAATAAAAATAACCCTAATTTTTTCCCATAAAAACCCCAGACTAGAGGGCCTCCCCCTCTCCTTTTTTTTCATTCTTCTCTTCTTTCTCTTCAAGCAACAGCACAGTAGAGGAGGAGCATGGCGACGCTCCGACAAGGTTGAGGGAGGGCCAAATCGGTGTGGTAGCATGGCCCTCAAGGAGTACGATGGTAGGGGCTAAAATAGGGATCTAATCCATCGCCTTCATGGGCGGTGTCGGACAAAGATAGGGCTACCAGCGACGCACGGCCAGTCAGATGGCCACCAAAGTAGGTCGATGCGGAGGCTAGGGCACGGGCGACCACTCTCGTGGTGGTTCTTTGCCGGTGCATGGCCGGTGGCAGCACCTGCGAGCTTTTCTTCCCCAGCAGTGGTAAGAACAGCAACAGCAGAAGAGAAAGAAAAAAGAAAAGGAATAGTTGAGGAGAGGAGAGGATCTCTCCGGTGGCTCGTCGAAGACTGGTGGCGCCGCCGGAGAGCCTCCCGTCTCTAGGATTTCTTCTCCCTTCTTTTATCTTTTCCCACGAGATCAAACCCGCTCTAATACCATGTTGGAATTTTGGAGAGAATCTAAACTTTATTAATTTGAAAAGAGAGGCCTTAACCTTCTTTATATAAAAAGAGGGCCTTAGCATAAAAACACAACTAAACACTTACTAAAAATAAAAATGATCTAAATAGAAAACAATTCAACAATATCTCTTTGATTTTGTTTCCTAACAGACTCAAAAGAGATTTGAGCAGAGGCAAAAAATTCACGTAGCCAAACCTAGTTAATGTGGAAAAAGGCATTGTTATTATTGTATGGTGTGGCTTTGCAGACATGGTCCTCCTTTCTTGCTTCATTAGAAGAACTGTGCTTGAACATAACCTTCCTTTCTTGCTTTTTTTAGACAAAACACACCTAGACTTCTCAAGCATTAGCCAGTCAATCTCTAATAAAGGCATGCCATTTCCTTATTTTGAGTATGTCATTTCCTATCAATTCAGTGCTGTTACCAACTTTTCCATCAGAGAATCAAAATTTTGAGTGAGTTTTTCTTGCCACTTCCCATACATAAGTAACATAACAATACCAAATTTACCCAAACCCACCTTGCATGGTTTCAGTTCATTATTTCAGAATTGACACTTCAAAACTAGTCAGATTTGAGGGGATCACAAAAATAGAGAAAACGTTCATAGTCTTAGTTATCTTATGCATTTAGATTCCTTAATTTGGTTGATCTATCAAAGAAGAAGGTTGCATAAGGTTGCATGTTCATTTTTATTAAATTAGGACCATTAGGGAAGGTGGTTTTACTTGGAACCATTAGGTTGAAAATGAAAGGATTAGATTTCTAGCTCATAAAATCTAAATTTGTCTCATAGGCATGCACATGTATCTTGACATGAATACATATAACACACATCGCATGCACACATGCATGCACAAGATACATCAAGATGTTCAAATTACCCATAAAAAATAACAATCTAAAATTCAATTGAAATAAATAAGCTGAGATAGAAATGATAACAATAAGAAAACTAATTATAAGCATCATATTGAAAAAACAATCTAGGAAATTATTCCATAAAAAATTTCAACAAAAGGACTAAACTTCACTAACATCAAAGCTCATGACCATTTAGACCATGTCTTATCTCAAATTGAGCAAATATTAATTTTCCAACATTGCCGATGTGGAGTAGGTGATATTCCAACCCATTGAGCAAATCCATCACATCTACCTCTTTAACCATGAAGTAGGCAGAAGCACCCAATATCTAGCATATAAGTTGTGGCGGCATGCCCAAACTCAAACTCTTGATGTAATACCCTACAAACATAAGAACATTGCAAACTCACGATACTAAGTACAAAGGATTAAAGATTACCACTTGATAACCTAGGCCCAAGCATTTTTTGTGGTGGTTTTGAGTCCATTGGATCCATAGCCAACAAGGTAAGGCCAATTTTTCTCAATCATACTCAAGTCTAAAACTAGGTCATTACACTTGGTTTGTAACAAATATTAACTTATCAAATACGGACAACATCAACAATGTCCAAACTCCAGTCCTCATACTCACTTTTGTAAGTAAACTTAGCTAATAAACTTACCCTCTTGTGTCTCCCTCTTATTCTATGGCTTGAAATTATTCCATCAAGGATCAAATTTCTTTGTTCACTATTTAAATCTCATTTCAATTACCCAAGGACTTCTCGCATCTTCAAAAGAACATCCCATTCTAGCTTAATGTTGGCTCTTCTCTCTGATATCTTTTCTTCCTCTTGCAGGAAAGATCATCAAACTGTAAGAATAGTTTGGTTCCATGCTCCAATACCGCTTGCTAATGCCCGGTATCAAATTTAAAAGTTTCTGATTTTTCAGTTGCAATTGAACTCAGGGATTTTTTTCCTTGAAGAGAAACATATGTCAGCTTCTGGAAATTCTTTCAATGTCTAGAACTACAAGGCAGCACGGCAACATTTCCAAGTGGCAAGAATATATGATGGATTTTGAACATTAGTTGACAACAGTGAAAGCAATGGGACTCTGTGTTGTTGAAGGGGCTCATGTGGATGGCATATGGCTTTACTGGCGACAGTCTAGTCTGGTGGAAAATCAAAATTTTGCTTTTAAGAGAAACTTGGTAGAAAATTGGCAGTAACATGCCTTTTTGTTTTTTTTTCTCTTTTTATGAAGACAAAGGTGGGAGGTGGGCAAAAAAGCAGTGAGGAATTAGGGTGGAGCAGAACAGAAGTGCATGTCAGAAAGAAGGTGGTGAAGGGACACAATAGGGAGAAGGAAAAGCAGTTGTGGGGCTGACATGGGAGAAGAATTATGGCATTGCCTCGACGGTGCAGATGCACAGAGGCGCAGGAGAATGAGAATATTGAAGAGACAAGAAAGGGCAATGGACTGAAGATACATCCAGTAGGGGATGAGAAAGAAGAGATGGCAGTGGTGGTTTAGTGTGGTAGGAGAGGGTCTCACAGAGGAGGGAGATGAGAGGAGATAGAGAAGAAAGAGAAGGAGTTGAGAATTCTGGGACTTTACAATCGGTGTGATTTTGCTCCTTATGTAGTGTGGAGTGCGACATAAAAAAGGAAAAAAATAGCAAATCCTAATATAATCCTGCTTCTTAGATAAGAAACCTACTTTTTTAACCAACATAACTCTGAAACTAAAAATAAAAATGCATTTGCAACATTCCTATAAAGACTTTAAATAGAAATAAACTATGGAAAAATTAGAATCAAACTCTGAGAATTTGCGTAAGCCAAATCACATCATTGCTGGCATCACCTAATCAGCACATTGCACCCACTATTAAAGGATTTTGGTACAATGAAAGCTATATGTGTGTGTCCACACACACACACACACACACTGTTGAGAAGCATGTGCATATCACTACTTCTATTTATTTTTTTGAAGAAAAAGCAATCACGGTGGGACCACCTCTATATGTAATCACTCCCAAATTGTCAATAATGAGATGCTTTTGTAAAAGGGGGTTGATAGGACATGGAACAATTTGAAACAAAACAAATAATACTACATTGCGGAGCATAGTGGAGAATAAAAATAAGCTAAAATAAATGTTTATCTTTGGCAAATAGGTTGAGAGGAGAGAGTAAAAGAGACGTTGATAAAAGGATGCAGGGTTTGTTAACCTCTACAAAATTCTAGGATGGGCATAAATGTGGTATAGATATTACAGAAGCCATTGCAATTATTCTATGGATGGTGAATCCCACCATTGGAAGTGTCTAGGTAGTAAGGAAAAGAGTGTCTAGGAAAGTTTTATGAAGCTACAGAAAACTTGCGTGCATAATGCCGAAAAATATCATCATACTTGTCATTTTTTTCTAAAAATGGTAGCTACCAGGATCTCAAGCAAACCTTCAGTCTGCCTCCATCATGACAGTACCACAAGCAGTAGCCTTATAGGGGCAATTTTACATGCATACAGGCAAACAGGCAGCACATTTCAAAACCTCAGATAAAGCACAAAACAAGAGAAGGAAGAAAACATGGCCTAAGCAAATGAAAACAACTAAATATAGACAAGCAGGCAGTCCTCCAGACTCCTCTCTTGAGGACCTATGTGGGTACCTACAGTCAGTCAAACCCCATGCCCAGTCACAGCCTTGAAGAGTAACACAAGCTCAACTAATCAGCTGCATCTCATTCATCACGAGAGAAGCAAACCACGAGCTGGCCCGAAACCAAAATTCACAGAAAGCTCATATCTAGCACCTTCTCCAAACCTTCATCTCTCACATGTAAGGATTAAACAACACAAAATCACTCATTCTGCAGCCAAAAATTCCCACACAGAAACGACAGCAAGCAAAAAGATGACTCATTTCCAACTTTCTATGGCAAGCCCATATCTACTAACTTCTCCGAGCCATCATATCACACACACGTGTATGGAAACAGCTAGCTAGCTCGAAACCTACCTGTACAGTCGTTCAGACTAAAGAAGTAACCCATTCTTCACCCAAAATATTCCACACAGAAACCACAGCAGAACAACTTCCAACCCGTCAATTTCCACACATAATTCAACCAACGTAGAAAAATGGAGACCCCTTTCTAGCTCTCCTAAACAAGCACATTTCTACCCACTTCTCCAAAATCGTCACCTCCCACACACATTTAAGTAGCATGTAATTCTAAAAGCCCACATATAGTCCAATTAATTGGATGCCTCCGAGATGACAGCAAACAGAGCACCACAACAACCAACAAATTAAGAACACGCGGCACACCAGCATCACCACCAGTACCAAAAAATCAACCGAACAATACCGAAAAAGTAGCGAGATAGAACCATAACAAAACAGAAGCTAATAAAAATCGGGGGAATTCGAGGCTTCACCCGAGGTTCCGGAACCCCTGTATCGACGATATCAGCTGCTGCTCATGCTGCTGCTGCTGATGCTGCTGGTGGACTGCGACCACCTGCTCCACCACCACCTCCTCCTCCCCCTGCTGCTGCTGATGCTGATGCTGATGCTGATCCATCTGAATCACCGCATTCGCAACCGCATTCGTCACGGCATTTGTATGCACGACGTTTTGCACGGGAAGGGGCTGCTGCTGCGGCTGCGGCTGCGACTGCGGCAGGGGTGGGGGTGGGGGTGGGGGTGGTGGGAGCAACATCTCCTGCTGGAAATGCAAATGCGATGACGAGGTGGCGGCGGCGAGGCCGGGGCCGCCCCCGCGGGCCTCGACGAGGCGCCACATGTACCAGGCGGCGACAGAGCGGTAGGGCCTCCACCTGTGGCAGAGTTGCTCCATCTGAGAGGGACGCGGGAGGGCGTCGAGGCCGTAGAGGATCTGGACGCCCTTCCGGACGCCGAGGTCACCGACGGGGAGGACGTCGGGGCGGTGGAGGGAGAAGATCATGAACATGTGGACGGACCAGGATCCGATGCCCTTGACCATTGTGAGCATGGCGGAGAGGGAGCGGTCGTCGAGGGAGGCGACGGAGGCGTCGGAGAGGATGCCGTGGTGGTACTTGCGGGCGAGGTCGAGGAGGTAGGAGGCCTTGCGGTCGGAGACGCCGATCTGGCGGAGGTGGTGTGGGGGGAGGGAGAGGACGACGTGGGGGAGGACGCGGTGGGGGCCGCCGCAGAGGGAGAGGAAGCGGGAGTAGACGGAGGAGGCGGCCTTGAAGGCGAGCTGCTGGTAGAGGATGGAGCGGGCGAGGGAGAGGAAGGGGGGGTCGGGAGGGTGGTGGAAGGAAGGGGCCGGGTGGGAGTCGATGAGCGGGGAGAGGGGGGGGTCGGAGGAGCGGAGGTGGCGGAGGGCGGCGGGGACCTCGCCCTCGGCGGAGAGCGGGCGCGAAGGGGTAGGGGAGGGGGAGGAGGATGGGGTGAGCTTGCGGGATTTGGGAGGTGGGGGTTTCGAGGTGGTGGTGGTGGTGGTGGTGGTGGTGGTGGGGGAGGCCGCGGCGGCGGCGGCGACGAGGTGGCGGAGGGGGTCGCGGAGGGGGTTAGTGGGGGAGGCGGAAGCGGAAGCGGAAGCGGAGGCTTTCATGGTGGTGGTGGGGGTGGTCGGAGGGGGTAGGCTGAGGGGGAGGGGGTTAGGGTTAAATTACGGAATGGGGGAGGAGGAGGTGGCGGGAGAGGAGAGGGAGAGGGAAGGGCAGTTTGGGGATTTTCGGGTTTTGCGGAGGGAGGAGGGGTAGTGGGGGTCTGCGGAAGTTGTGGGGTGTACTCAACAACTACTGGGAGGAGGATCTGCGTACGTACTCCACGATGGGGGTGCTTTTTTTTTTTTTTTTTTTTTTTTTGTTTGGGCGGGAGGGTGAAAATTGTGGTGGTAGTAGTAGGAGGAGGAGGAACGCATATCGACCGATAAGGATGCTGGTAAAGGTCATATCATATCTATATTTATTTTATAAAATAAATGTTGATTCAGAAATAGATATTATATAGCTGTAAAAATTTAAATAACTATATCCTTAAAATAGGAATATGAATATAAAATAAATATTCGTGATTTGAATATGGATTTATACAAGCATAAAAATGGACTATCCTGCATATACATGCGACTCTTAATTATTCAAAAGTTAGAAAATATAACTGCAAACAAATTATAATGTACAAGAAAATTTTAATAATTCAATTAAAAGTAATAAAAATAAAAACACCCAGCTTATTATTATCACATGGAAATGGGAGGCGGAGGTTAGGAGAAAAGGACTTTAGAAACATCGGATAATTTATATATAATACCATGAATTTTTAAACTTTTATGTTACATATATTATGTAAAAAAGATGCTTAGATAAAATAGATATCTGAATCCATATCCGCAAAAAAAGATGGATGTCCCTATCTGTATTTACACCTATGAAAATCCAAAATTTGGTATTTGATATCTTATCCATACCCATGAAAATTTAATATCCATGTTCACATCTATATCCAAAAAATTCTACAAAATTATTACCTACATCATCTTTAAAATTGATATAATTATGGATGGTTGCCGATGTATCACATCAGATTGCATTCTTTTGTGATGGTGTTGATGGTAATAATGTTTCAGTTTCTTTTTGGCGTAGGGAGATTTGTCAGTGTGGGATGAGGATCTCGGTGTGAATGGTAATTAGTTTTTATTATTTTTCTTAAATCGGTGGTAGCAGAAGAACTTGGTGATCCGCTCCGCAAGGTCTTTTCCATGCCTAGCAGCTCCTTCCACAGCACCTTCTCCTTCCGGCAGCACTTTCCATCTCTGGAATTTGTGCTCCCCCTTTCTGTAAAAAGGGGCATCGATTAGAGCTTCAGAAGCGGCATACATTTTCTATTTTTCTTCGGTGCACACGTAGATATGATTTTTGTGCAGATATGAAAATTATGGAATTTTATTGTTGAAATCAGTGATTAAAATACTCTCAATATGTCAACCAAATAAAAATTTTTGATAAGATATCATATTGATAAAATATACTTGTTTAAATGCAGAAATATCTCTGACATGTTGGCAACATACAATCAAAATTATCAGCATGTTAATAAAATAACGATTTGCATTATTATCTACAGCTAGGTCACACACGTGTGATGCATGCCGTACAACATTACTAATGTTGCACAAATTATGCACCGCATATTGCAAATTTGAAAGATATTAATGATCCGTACCGTGGGAAGGTCCTCAAAATATGATTTTGACTTTCTAAAGATTAATTATTTTTTCATATTGTAATATTTTTACCTATTTTAAATCATTTTTACTAATTTCCTTTAAATTCTCTGCTGTCAACAATATATTATCAATATATCTCTTTTTGAATTAAAATTAATATTTTTCTTCTTATAGTGATTAATTTTAAAAATAATTATCTATTTAAATAAGAAGTATAAAATTAGATTTATGATTTAAATAAAAATATTTATCTATTTAAATAATTATTCTTAAAATTATAATCATTTTAATCGATTCTTTCATTTGTCCTTAGTATTCTTGAAATATTAAAATCGTTAAAATCTAATGTCAAAATAAGAGCTTCTCCACACTATGTTCGTGAAATGTATATTTAAAAATTTATCAAAATAATATCAAAATTGATATTTCAAATCTTAATTAAAATATGA
Organism: Thalassia testudinum; assembly: GCA_037157565.1. NCBI lineage: Eukaryota > Viridiplantae > Streptophyta > Magnoliopsida > Alismatales > Hydrocharitaceae > Thalassia > Thalassia testudinum. The sequence goes on from JAZHRO010000030.1 coordinate 47,122,289, forward strand.
TTATGGATACAAAATGGATACCTATGAGTCCGATATGATTTATGAGAAACAAACATAGATCATCCTGTGGGACTGCGAGAGCAAGTCAAGAAGGGCCTCCTTGGTGGTGGTAGACCAATGTGGTCCTATAGCAGAGGGAGGGGGTGGTGTTTATGGTGTGCAGGTAGGAGCTAAGATGGTGGTGGTGGCAGTGGGCGGAGGGTTGAGATGGACATGGCAGCAGGAGTACGGTGACCATGGCAAGGCTGGTTGGTACAAACAGAAGCGTTGGCCTTCACTAGGATAGGGTCGAATAATGGAAACTTTTAATTTTGACAGAAGAGATTGAAGTCTAAATCTCCATTCCCGGAGAAAATAATCAATTCCTCTCCAATCTGCCCGATTGGATTCTACCTCATCAAAAAACTATAAAAAAAAAAGGAGATGTTGGTGCTTATGGTTGGTGGCAAGCTTCTTCCACGAATGCCATATTCGTGATGATATAAAAACATGGTATTCCTGTGTACACATGTTGTTTGAAGATAAGCAATCACTTCTACTTACATTGCTCTTATTCCAGATGCATTTCTTACACGATCACCTTCTAATTCGGAAAAGAGAGGTCTCAGGGGATTAGAGAGAGATTTCTAGAAGGACCAAGAGAAAGTCGACGTAACTCATCATGTAAAGAAATTGAACGTCAGAACTCTTATGTGCATAATTAGGGAAAAATTTGGAAACAGTTTAAGTTAATAACTCCAACAGAAGCAAAGCATCATTTTTTATAACAGGAATAAGATCCCAAGTTCCTCGTCTTCTTATTTTGATGAATAAGTCCGTGGGGAATCAATTGAAGAAAAGAAGAACAACTATTAACAAGAATTCATATGGCGCATAACATGGAATTAAGTTATTCTACCTCTTCTAAAAATTTTCATTTAGAAGAGCTCTGGATAGCCAAAGGAAAGAAGTCTTGAAAGCTCTAAGCTCCAGTTTTATAGATCTAACTGGTACAAATTGGCCAAATATATTTTCAACCGTCATTTCTCAAAGCTCAACTCTAGCAACATGCAAATAGTTGCTGATGCTTTAATATCATCGACTTCGTTAAAGAATACAAATCCCCATCACAAAATGGAACCTCTTCCATCTGATCTGCCAAAATTTTAAACTAAATTCTGTTTATTTTACAAATCTTCCCATATAACATCCCAAAACGATACAAAAAGGACCTACATCTTGTGATGGGTGGTAAGTTATCACTGACATATAATTTATCAAGAAATTGATGATAAGGAGGTAGCTTGCGATGATGGTGATTTACCTCTCCGATGCTGAGTAGAGAAAAAATTACCAGCATAGCTTGAGGTTGACGACAGCTGTCCATACTCTAAGCTCCTAGAGGGGATATTAAATCGAAGTTTAGCGGCTGCTTGGACCTTGAGAGAACTCAGTGGCTATCCTTGACTGCCTCCATTGGCAAGCTTTATTCGTTGATGGTGTTCTGCAACTTTGTAATCCACCACTTCCTTGAAGAGCTGTGCATCCAACTTGCAATCAGGGCGAGCATATACAGCAGCTTGGATGCTTGCCATTAGTTTTGCTATTTCCCTTCCAGAGAATTCTTGGGTCTTCCTAGCGGCTTCACGGATGACATCATCTGATGTGTCCACCAAGATAGGCTGCTGCTTTTTCTTAAATAAGCTACTCCAGGCGGAATCCGAGTCGTTCCTCTGGGAAATGTACTTTTTCAAGTAGAGCTTCAATAGTTTAAAACGTTCTTCCTCACCGGGAAGTGGGAACTCGATCACTTCATCAATTCGATCTGTGACTGCAGCATCAAGGTCCCCGGGACGGTTGGTGGCGAGCACAAGGACTACGTCCCTTGACTGGTCACCAGTGCGGAAGAGCAGTGCATTTAAAGCACTACGCTGAGCCTCACTCATGTGGGTGCTGTTCCGTCTGCATGGAAAAAAGATATACACACAACTCAACAATTTAAGTTCATCCTTACTACGATCATGTTGAAAAGGAAAAAGTATACATCCTTGGACCTAGATCGGTTATAAGAAAATATGAAAAGTTCAAGTTTGTACTGTAGTTAGTTGTGGTTAAATTGCATGTCATTTCACCTGAAAGTACATCCAAGAAAACAAAGCAGGAAGAACCAATTCAGTCAAGGGCAGCAAGCCATTTCTTTGCGATACTCATAGCGGTCGTGAATTGGAGCCTTAATGCTTTATTATGATTTTTCCCATTGGATAAATAGCAGGCAAGAGGTAAAGATTTTTTTGAAAAATCAAAGGATCGTTATCCAAGTAATAACCACCCACAATCATTTTATTTCACAGAAAAATTACAGCAGCAATACAAATAGGATCCCCAGAACTCTACCTGGAAAGACATAGATGAGATAAAATTCTCTACATAGGATTTCTCCACCCTACAACAGACACCATTTCTTCTCAACCAAACACCCCACAAGACTGTCAGGGTCCTAGCTCTATCCTTCTTTGATCTAAATGAGATCGTTCCATCTCAAGTGTTTCCTCTGCGGAAGGAAGACCAGAAGCTAGCCGTGTCCCAACGAGCAATCCAGCCGATCCCCATCTCTTGCCACACCTGTCTCACAAACGGGCATTGAAAGAAAAGATGTTGGATGTCTTCTCCGCTCCTTCACAAAGGGGACAACTCAGATCATCTGTCTGAGCCCATCTTGCCATCCATTGCTTCGTTATTATCCTCCTCCTCCTTACCAGCCAAGCGAAGATCTTCACCTTCAGCGGGCACTCTGCTGCCCATATTAGTCGACAATCCCTCAAGAAGTCAACATCCGGGTTAACCACGCCGTAACCCAACCTATGAAAGACCTTCGCCACAGAGAACTCTCCCTCTTCCCATGAGTACGAGTCGCTACCCTCCTCCAGCTCCCAACCTTCCAACTCTTGCAGCAACCACTAAGAGTCCTCACACCCCTTGTCGAAAAGGCCTCCTCTAAAGGTCGGGCACCAAACCCCGTTCCAAAAGTCCCCCATCATGGCCGACTGGTCCACCACCCCTCCCATAAAGACGTGGAAAGCTAACACTAAGAGTTGAGCCAACCCTTCGCCAGTCATCCTGCCAGAACCGGAAGGCATCCCCTTCTCCCAGAATGGGAGAAAAGAAATCTCGCACCTTCCCCGTCACCTCCGTCAATCCCCTAAGGAAGAAAGAGGCCCCGGGAGGAGGAGACTCCAGGGGCCCCTAAGAGAGGAAAGGCCCATAGCAACTCCACATGACGTCACCAAACAACCTCCCTTCCTAGCCCACCAACCTGGCAATCCATTTTGCAAGGAAACTGATATTCACCTTGTCCACATCTCTAACCCCCAAGCCTCCCTCCTGCATCGGCCTCAAACCTCCTACCAAGCCACTAGTCTCGCCCCCTTTCCTGCTGCCCCCACATCTAACCAGAAAAAATCCCTCATCAACCCAGAAATTTTCTTCTCAACCTATCGTGGAATCCTAAAAATTGAAAGGAAATACGACGGTATGGAATCCAGGACCACCTTTACAAGAGTCAGTCTCCCTCTAGACAGCAGCCTAAATGACCACCCTACCAGTTTCTTTTACATCCTCTCCAACAAAGGAAGCCAATCATGCAACTTAAGGCGTCAATCTAAAAGGGGGAGGCCTAGATACATCAGCAGCAGGGAACTGACCTCTATCCCTAGTACACCACCCACTAGCTCCACCTCCTCCACTATCATGTTCATTGGAATAAAAGATGACTTCTGGTAATAAATCTGCAATCCTGATGCAACGCCAAAGAGTTCCAGTATGATCCTCATCCTCCTAGCCTCACTACCCGCTCCTTCAACTAAGAACAGGGTGTCATCAGCATACTGAAGAATCACCGTCTCTCTATCCTCCCCAGCCCGAAAGCCTCTAATCAAACCCCTATCATAGACCCTGCGAGTTGCCCTCGCCAAAGCATCTGCCGCAAGCATAAACAGCATGGGTGCAAGAGAACATCCCTGCCTAACCCCCCTCCTAGGCTGCACCCACCCTCCTGCCAGGTTCCCATTAATCAGGATCGAGAAGGAAGTCGTTACACACTTCTTCATCCAGTCGATCCATATTCTACAAAACCTCCCTCCTCAACAAAGAAGCCCATAGGAAATCCCACTGCATCGAGTCGTATGCCTTGCTAAAGTCCACCTTCCACAAAAATGCTTGTTTTTTCTCCCTCTTCCAAGCAGAGCCAGCGCCTCCATGGCAACGACAAAACCGTCTAAGATTACTCTCTCTGGAACAAAGGCTGACTGAACATGGGATATTAAGTCTGTAAGAAGACCCCTAAGTCAATTCACCAAGACCTTAGCAACAATAAGGTAAACGTCATTGGATAGCGCAATCGGTCGGAAATCTTGAATAGTTTCCGCACCTTCTTTCTTGGGTTGTCGAAGCCTCTATTCCCGGTTGCACACTCCATCATCTGCATCACGTCCGCTCCTACCAAGGACCAGAACTCTTTAAAGAAGAAGACAGGGAAACCATCTGACCCAGGACACCCCTCCACATTCAACCCCTAAACCGCCTATCGCATCTCATCCTCTGAGAAGACAGCCGTAAGATCTGATGCTTGAACCTCAGTGATACACTGCACATCCTCTCCCCTCCAGCTCCAGTGTCCTTTGCTACGACACCCTGTGAAATCTCTGAAATAATCAACCACAACTCGTCCCACCTCCTTGCCAGAGAAGGTCTCCCCATGAACTCTCATCATCTCAATCCCATTTCTCCTCTTGGTAGAAGCCATTTGGTGGAAAAACTTGGTGTTAAAGTCACCTTCCTTCAGCCACTTCTGCCTCAACCTCGTTTTCTGGTCCACAACTTTCTTGTCCTCCTCCTGTACCACTCGTGCTATCCTCATCCTGGTCTCTTTCTCCACAAACGAGATGGGGGCGTGATCCTCCTGCCTATCAATCCAGGTAATCTTTGCCAATGCCTCCTCCTTTCTGCCCCTCTTGGATGCTCTGATCTCTTTTCTGTAGGCCTTTAAGTGGTCCCGCAACACACTTTGCTTCCTCGCTAGACGAAACGCAGCCGAACCCTCCACCTCTATAGACCTCCACTTCACCATACTCTGGAACCCCTCCATCACCTAGAATCTATCAAATTTGAAATAGGTGACAAAGAGAGCCCCCTCATTAGGACGCCACATAAGCGATGTATGGTCCGAGAAGGGTCTCTCTAGAGGAAACACATCCGCCAACGGGAACGCCTTCACCAACTCCACATTGGAAAGAAATCTATCAATCCTAGACATTTGACCACAGTTATTCCTTCAAGTGTAAGCACATGATGTCAGGATCAAGTTTACGAGGCCACGCGTGGCCACAAACTCTACAAAGAGATCCGACCCAAGATCCTACCTCCCTCGCCCACCATGTCAATCATTCGTCTATAGGCTGATGGTTTTTTCTTAGAGGAAAAAAGGTGGTGATCCTTCATATACCACCCAGGACTTCATTAATTAAAATAGGAAATGAAAATTACATCACAATGTAGTGCTCCACTGCAAAATAAAAGATATCGCAGACCCAACAAAATCCTCCACATATGGGTGCTGCCCCCTAAAAACCACGGCATTCCTACCTAGCCAAATAGCCTACATGACCGCCAATGATCTAGCTCGTTCCTTCCTTGATTGAAACACATGACACTCACTATTGGCTCCACCACGTCTGAACGACCGCCAGAAATCAGCAAAAGAGTCATGGGCCCACCATCGAGTACGCAAAGAAAAGATGGTCAATGTCTTCCTCCGCTTGACCACATAGTGGACAAGACCTATCTGCATCCGGCACCCACCGAGCACTCCACTTCTTGGTCATCGGTCTCCTTCTCCTAAGGAGCCAAACATAAATTTTAACCTTCAACGGGCAAGAAGCCTCCCATAGCTGCCTGTAGTCTCTAGCCAAATCAATATCCCCAGGCGCGTTCGAGTCGCCAAGCCTTCTATACGCATCATGTACGAAGAAGTCACCTTCCTCCCACCTAAAACGGACTGTACCATCTTCTGGTTGAAACACCTGGAGTTCCTGCATCAGCTCCTGCACCTCTCCAACCCTCTAATCTGACAGATTGCCCACGAATGTGGGACACCACGTGCCATCCAAATATCCGCCACTGAGGCTCTCATGTCAACCGCCAGCGCCGCAAGTCCGGGAAAACACTACACCAAAACTCCAAGACCCATCCAGTCATCTGTCCAAAACCTAAAAGCCTCGCCCAATCCCAGTATCGGGGTGTAAAAAGGTCAAACCTTCAACGCCACTAGCAATAAACTTCTCAAGAAGTGGGAACTCCTCTAGGGAGTGATGCAAGGAACTCCCAGTCCACCAGTCCCCCATATCAAGAGCGCAAGACCCTTCCCATCAGACAGACCTCTCCCCGAAGCAATCTATCAATCCACTTCGTCAGGAGGCTGTCATTCATTCTCCCCACTTCCTTGACCCCCAAACCCCCCTCCCTAAACGACATGCACACCTCACTCCAAGCCACCAACTTCGCCCCCCCTCCCTCCTGCTCCATAGTTGGTCCAGAAGAAATTTCTCATCAGGCTAACAATTTTGTCTTCAATTTTCCTCGACATTTTCACAACCGAAGAGAAGTAAGCTAGTATCACCAAAAGAACAGCCTTGAGGAGAACCAGCCACCCACTTCTCGACAATAACTTGGACGCCCATCCCCACAATCGACCTTCAATCCTCTCAAGCAACGAGGCCCAGTCCTGCGCCGAGATCCTCCTATCTGTCAGGGGCAACTCCAGGTAACGGAGGGGTAGGGCCCCCGCCCCTGTCCCCAGAGCTTCCAAGCACGCCCTTGCCTCTTCATCCTCCATGTTGAACTGAACAAAGGAAGATTTGGAGTAGTTGATCTGCACACTTGACGCTTCACAAAACAGCTCTAGGATGATACGGCATCACCTCGCCTCCGCCATCGTCCCCTCGACAAAGAAGAGAGTATCATTCACGTACTGCAGAACTGAAATGCCCTCCCCTCCCTCCAGAGGGAATCCTTGTAGCAAACCTGTAGCGCTCGCTCTGTCAGTAGCCCTTGCAAGGGCATCTACTGCCAACACAAACAGCATAGGCACTAGGTGACACCCCTGACTCATGCCTCTCGTCGACTGGATCTAGCCTCCTGCCGGGTTCCCGTTGATGAGGACCGAGAAAGATGCTATGGTGATGCATTGCTTCATCCATCTAATCCAGACCGGCAGGAAGTCCCTCTTTGCCATAGCCGCCCACAGGAAAGACCAATACACCGAGTCGTAGGCTTTTGCGAAGTCCACCTTCCACAGGAAAGCCTTTTTACCTCCTCTCCTCCAATGTGCTAGGATCTCCGTCACCGCAACATAGCCATCTAAAATGCATCACCCCGGAACAAAAGCAGTTTGCACTTCTAACACCACCCTGCCAATCGCCCTCCTAAGCCTATTCGCCAGTATCTTTGCTATGATCAGATATGCTGCATTCGAAAGCGCAATTGGTCTGAACTCCTCAATTGTCTCTGCCCCTTCCTTCTTAGGCAACAGGAACATGTAGAACCTGTTCAGCCTGTTGAAACCCCTGTTGCCTTCCCTGAACTCCACCAAGACCTACAACATCTCATCCTTCACCAGCGGCCAAAACTCCTTGAAGAAGAGTACCGGAAAACTGTTCGACCCTGGACACCCTTCAGCATTCAAACCCCAAGCTGCCTCACGAGCTTCGTCCTTCGAGAAAGGCACCACCAGCCTCTCTGCCTCAACCGAACCCACCATCGAAGCCCCCAGTGCCCTCCATCTCCATCTCCCAGCCCTCCTTCGCCCCGTAAACTCCCTAAAGTAGTCTGTTACCATCCTTCCCACTGACTCCTTGCCCGAACACTCCGCTTCGCCCACCTGCAACTTATCAATCCAATTTCTCCTACGCCTAGCTAAAGCCTTCATATGGAAAAATCTGATGTTGAAGTCTCCCTCATTAACCCATTTCTATCTGGATCTAGTTCTCCACTCCACTTCCACTTTCCGATCCTGCTCCTGAATGGTCTTCATGTGGTCCGCCCTGCTCTGTCTCTCCGTCCCCGTCATCAATCCTTGGTCTTCTATTCTATCCAACCTCTGAACCTCTCCGAGCGCCTCGTCCCGTTTCTTGGTCCGCTCTTCTTTCAACTGCTTCCTGTAGTCCTTCAGAACGTGCTTCAACTACTGAAGTTTCGCCTCAAGACTCGTGGCAGCCGACCCATCCGGATGCAGATCCCTCAATTTGTTCTCCACCATACTCCTGAAACCTTCTTCCAGCAACCACGCCCTCTCAAACTTAAAATACGTACTGCACCAAGTCCCCTCGCCAGACTCCCAAATCAACGGGGAGTGATCAGAGAATGGACTCTCCAAAGAGTGGGCCCCCGCCATCGGAAAGACCTCGGCCAGCTCCACCGAGCATAGAAAACGATCCAGCCTAAACATCAGGCCCCCTGAGCTCCTCCACGTGAATGCACAAGAGGTGGGAGGTATATCTTGCAACTCATGCTCAGCAATGAGCCTCACGAACTCCTCTGAACCTCGGTCCCTGCCTCCTCGCCCCCTGGTCTGTCCTCCGTTAGAAGGGTGACGTTGAAATTCCCTCCAATGAGCCACGGGCTCCCCTGAAAGTTCCTCACAGCTCGGTGCAGGCTCTCCAAAAGGGAGTTCCTGTCCGCTTCATCCGCAGGTCCATAAACTGAAGAGAAAATCATCACAAGCCCATCACTCCTCATCTACGCAGTGACCACACCCACCCCCACCTCCGACTCCAATGAGAACAAGTCCTCTTTCCAACCGACAATCACCCCACCAGACCTCCCTACCGCGTCCAGAGCCATAAAACCCCGCAGTAGGCTCCCCCCAATCTCTCCCCACACCCTCTAATCACAGTCCTGCAACTTCGTCTCCTGAAGAAACACTACATCCGGGTTCCACTTAAGTAGATACGACCTCAGTGTGCCCCTCCAAGAGGGGTCACAAAAACCCCGTACATTCCACGTGAGGACCTTCAACATGGAACCCTAACTGCACCACCCCCTCTCACACGACCAAAACGAGCCCTCTCAGCCACCCGCTCCACCTCCTCCCCCTCGTAGGCGTCAACCCAATCTCCCCCCCTCCCCCCCCCGGCTCCCCTAATCCCCTCTCCCCCTACCCTGCCACCTCCACATCTCCCACAAACCCCTCCCCCTCGCCGTTGCCCGACCTGCCCCCCGCAACCTTGGCTCCCACCTCCAGTTGTGCTTGGACCTTCCCCATGGCCCCTGCCATCAGGGCCTCCTCGCGATGCCCCTCCGACCCAGAGGGCTCCATCCTCCCCTCCAGGAAACACCAACCACCATCGCCGTGGAGGGTGGCATCGCCAATCTCGTCCTTGCTGCTCCGATGAGGTCTCCCATCACCCCCTCTGACCTCCACCACAGGACAGGGGATTCGCCGACGTCGGAGGAGCTCCAGTCGACCCCCCTTGCATCGTGGGGGGGTCCTGCGCAGCCGACCAGAGCCTCTCCATCCTTCGATGGAGGAGCCTGGTTGCCCTAATCTCGCCCTCGCTCCTGCCGAAGGCGGATGCCGCCGCCCGACCTCTGTGCTCTAGCCTCCTCTGCTCCCCAAAGGTCGACGCGTCACGCCCCAACACCAAAAGGACCCTTCGCGGACCACTTAAAGAAAATGAGCGAAAGGGTATCGAGTCCGGGTGCGAATCCGAACCCGGGTCCGACTGCACTCCTGCCTTAAAAGCCCCACCACGCCACAATTCTCCCTCCCTCAAGGTCGGCATGGCCTTAAATGCACCGCCTCCCCTCGAGGCTACCTCCTCTCGTCACACCGCCTCGATAGCTCTGCACGGCTCCTCGCCTTCCCCAACATGTGCTTCGACCCTCGGTTCACCCCACGCCGCAACACCCCTCGAAAGATGTGCCTCGAGGGGTGTACACTCCGGTGCTGCTGACTCAACCCACGACGCGCCCCTCCCTCCAGCAACCCTTGGTGTCCAGATGGCCATGCTCGTCGGACCGCCCCTCCCCGCCGCAACACCTCCGACCGAATGCTTCAGCGCCTCCGCAAAGGACTTCAGGCCTCTCACCACCAGCTTGACCAGAACAACCCACAACGCATTCCCCAAACTCAGCGCCACCTTCCTCTGAAGCGTCGTGCCTGGTCGCAACTCCACCGCAGCCCGCATCACTCCGAGAAGCCCTTCGTCGAGGCCAAGCCCCTCACACCACCACACCTACGAAAAGGGTGCGACCACCGCCTCGACGACCTGCCTGGTGCGGAGGAAAAGAGGTACTCCCTCGAGGCCAACCATCACCTCCACCTTCTGCGGTGGTTGCTCTCTGATCACGCCGTCCGACCTTACCGCCCATCGCCACCTTAGCACTGAAGCTCCTTGAAGAGGAGCCTCTCCGCCAACCCTGGAGAAGCCCCCACCAGCAAAAACTTCTCCCCCACCGTCTTCAACCTCTGACCCGACAAATCGCCCCCCAGTGCCCTAGCAACCTCAATCTCCGGATCTTGTCACCCTACGTGACCCTCCGTCACCACGCCTACCAGAGCCGACGCGAGGGCCTTCTCAATCCACCCGAACTCTTCCGACCACGAGGCCTCTACTTCGATCAATGGCACCCCCTCCGACAAGGGTGGGAGCACCGCCCCCATGCACCTGCATCCACGCTCCACTGTAGCTCCTCCGCACAGGACGTCCTCCGGTGGCCCAGCTTCCCACACCTAAGGCACCGCACCGGGTCCCTGCAATCTCGCGCCATGTGCCCTAGCCCTCTGCACTTGAAGCAAATCACCTCCAACGCCACCTTCCTCTGCCTCATCTGCCCGTCAACCAGGGTACAACCCCGACCCTCTTCCTTCCTACGCACTCTCTTCCTCTCGCTCGCTCCCACCCTCTCATTCGCTCCCTCCATCCCCCCACCAAGTCTAGACATATTTAGAACAATTCTGAATTCAATAGCACTACAGATTTCTAGACAAGGCTCCAAAAATTCAACCAATGTGCTTCTATTCTACATACCATGTGCCTTGGTTTTGCTCCACAATTAATGGGTTAAATGTCCGCCTGTAAACTGATGTTAAAATCCCCTCCAATCAACCAAGGACACCAATGGCATTCAGCGACCACAATTGTCAATTCCTCCCACATCACTCCTCTCGCCTATGCATCTGAGGGACCATACACTCCTGTGATCGTCAATCTGGCACCTCCCATCTTTCGCACCAGCCTGACAAATATAACGTGCTCTCCACTGAAGCAATCTTCCAAAGAAAAAACTTCTTCTCGCCACCCCAGAATCTACCCTCCTAAACGGCCAAATGCTCCAAGAGCCCGAAACCCTTCCATCCAAGAGCCACCGATCTCCCGCCATGTCCTGACATCACAGCCAGACAACTTTGTCTCCTGCAACAACACAACGTCCGCTCCCACAGACGAATGTAGTGTCTCAAAGACGCCCTCCTCGATGGGTCATTGAGACCCCACACATTCCACGTAAAAACTCCATTCATCAAGGACGGGTGGAGGCCTCCCTCATCACTGGTCGGAAGCCACACACCTCCGCAGTCTGACGCACCTCTTCATCATCATGATCCAACACCTTCATTTGTTGCGTGGGCCGTGGAGATTTACCACGACCATCCACCACCACCCTAGGAATTCGGCCAGTTCCACGGAAACACCATTTCCACCTATAATGGAGAGCTCCACCTCTACCACCACTCACCATCCTTGGTTACCACTTGGTTAGCGAGGCCACCGCTCTGTCTCCAGAAGTCGAGTGCATACCCCCCGATCATTGTTGCAACAAAGACCAGTCAGCTCCTTCCACCTCCAGCCTCGGGGCCCCGGTGTCCTCATCAACGACCCCACAATCACCAGTAGCCTCTCCATTCTCCACCAAGATCACATCGACCACCATCACCGCCCCCCGAGCCTCCGCACACCGCATCGGGGTGGTCGCTGCGGGGCCCTGCAGAGCTTCCTCGCCGAAAATGGCTGAGGACCGTATGCCGCCTCCCGCGTCATGAAGCACCGGATCGTCTTCTTCAACAGGCCTCGTACGCGAAGCAAAATGGAGGCATAAATCATCCTCGGTAGCAAGCCCCTTCAGTATCTACAGCACAAGCTCCGCTTCAGCCTGATACGGAATGGGGGCCCGACACAGCAGAACAACCGGATTCGGATCTGGATCCTTCTCCACACCGCATCCGGACCGCAAGCCATAAGCCCCAGACCCACAATAAGAGGGTCCCTCCAGCTGGTAGTCCACCCGTGCCTCATTTAATTGCGCCGCATCGAGCAACACAAGCGGCTCCAGCTAGTGTTCCTGTGGATTCTCCACGATCAATCCCTCCAACTCTTCAGCTCCCGCAATAATCGGGTATGCCTCCATCTCGGGACACGGCAAATCATCACACGAGATTTGCGGAGATCTGTCGGGATTCGAAGCCACGTCGGCGACCCCTTGCTTCCTCCACACCTTCGTCAGGCGTCGCTCCGCCTTCCTCCTCGTCGGAGCAACAGCTCCGACCACAGGTGGAGTTGCCCAACGCGAGCAAGACACCACCCAAGACGAACTACCAAGCCGGAGCAGGATCTTCTCCATCACCTCTGCCCCGATCCTCAACTCAGCCATCGCCATCAAAGGCCCTCGGAGAGGCCGATCGACTTGCACTCCACAAGCCAAGCAAAAGGTGAAAGCACCTCCACCACCTCCACAAATCGCAGCCACCAAGGGATACCCTCAATGACCACCTCAATCAGCGGCCCCTCCGGCGAACGCTCCGATGATGGTCCATCGTGATGGCAAGGTCGACGCCAACTCCCCATCTTCAACCCGACCTCCTTTAAGCAGAGCACGTCCCTCCTCGGAGCGGGGAGGCCAAGGACCAGTATCTTCCTCCCATCAAGGATCAAGACCACCCCCTCGTACAAAGCTTCCCGACCTAGCACCTTCACCACCTCCGACCGAGTGGTCCAACCCTCCACCATATCTCCAACCAGCCCATTCTCGATCATCTCCCGCAAGCCCCTCACCTCCTCTGACCAGGGAGCAACGACCTCTGCCCACGGCGTCCACCTCGAAGGTAGAGGTGGCAGACCCCCAGCACTACCACCACGATCATCACGGCACACCCCGCTCCTATGTCCAAGGCCACCGCACCTCCACGGCTCCCTGCAGTCCCAAGCCCAGTGGTCATAGCCCGGACACTTCAAGCACCTTCCTCTCCTAATCGCGACATCTCGCTAACCGATCACCCCTGATGGATCACCCAAAGCCCTACATGCATGGCTTTAAAAATCGCGCCTCGAGGCGCATAAGGTGTACGCCTCAAGGCAAGGCACCAGGATTTCACCTTGAGGCGATAGCCTCAGGTGAATGCTGCGAAGCGAGCGCCTCAATTTGTCGAGGTGGTGATGAGGCGCTGAGGCTAAGCCGAGGCGCCACCTCGTTTGTAAGCCCTACAAAGCCCTAAACCTGCAACTCCATCGCCACCAATCCCTGTTGCCGATCTTGGAGCTCATCGCTAGCACCTGCTCATCACCGTTGGAGCTCATCACCGGCACTTATTGCAACAATAGAGAGGTTATGCATCTATTTTCATTTATGCCTCTCTTGATTATCAGTCTTCCATTTTGGTTGAAGCATTAGGTTGTCTATATTCCTCTACTCTTTCTTTCACAAATGCTCTTGATCTGATTCACATAAGAAGGTTATGCTTACTTATGCTTTGAACAATCATCGATTTTTTCCAAAAAGAAGGCTATGCTCTTGGCTGAAGGTTATGCTTTGAACATATATTACCTATATTTCTTCCAAAAAATACCTTACTGCATAGTCATCGATTTTTAGTCTCGAGATGTGATCAAAAATCACCTTACTGGAATTTGAGAGGAAGAGCTCTTTATACTCCATATCGATTATTAGTCTTGAGATGTGACCATAATCATCTAGCACTTAGGTTTCTCATATTTTGTGTTCCATCCCTTAATAAAAATGACAAGCCATCGATTTTGTCTTTTTTTTTTATTTTCCATCTAAAACCTGAGGCTTACGCCTCACCTCAATGAAGGCAAACCGCCTCAGACCACCTCACGTTTTTTAAAACCTTGCCTACGCGAGCCCCTCCTCCTCATCACCGCCGACCAACCCAGTGCCTTGACAGTTCCCACACCCTCTCGATGCCCCTCCACTCCTCCTTCACCCAGACCAGGTACCACCTCCTTCTTCCCCCTTCCGCCTTCCAACTTCCCCCCTCACTCTCTCTAGGTCACTCTCCATCCCTGCCTCTCCAAGGCCCAACCTGCAAGAGGTAAAGATGCCCATGTGCATTGTGAATATTCCTTTCACTTGTGGTCTCATAAGTTAGAATCTTCACTTAGGTTTCTTTTTTGCAGAAAATAACATCTAATCACATTTTTCTATACTGGCAAAAAGGTCTCAGATGATAATCGGTAATATTATACTTTCCAGGAAAAAGTCAGCATCTTTACTCAGACCGGTTTTGTCTATATATCCATCTTACCGTATAAGAAAACTGCAGTGCCCAAGCTAGAATTCCCAAGTAGCCAGCATTTCTTTTCTGTAGGAACATGAGCTTCTATCTGATTTTGTGAGACCAAAGGAAAGGGAAGAATTAAGACGGGAATCTTGGTTCCAGTGTCATTCTCTCCACTATTATAGAATATTCTACAGACACTACTATCGATGGTGTGTTCTTCAGATGGATTTGGACAATAACAGATACTCTAAGCTAACAGCTATATTTCAAAATAAGAACTCACTCGCATAGGAAAGCATCAGCCTCGTCAATAAAAAGTAATAGGCCTTTCTTTGATTTTTTGGCCCAATCAAATATCTGATGAATTTTTGTTACAGCCTCTGAACCCAGCGGTGCAACATCCCCTCCAGTCATCATTGCATAATCAAGCCCCTGTCATTCAGATAATGCTCAGCAAGTGCATGAAACACCAGCAATATAAATGTTAATCTTTGGTACATTTGAAAAATAATATGCACCAGAGAGTAGACGGAAAATACAAGATTACATTTGCCATGCTTGAAAGCCACCAGTAAAAAAGGTATTCTGATTTTTTTTTTTTGGGGAGGGGAAAGGTGCTGCAAGATTTTAATGATGGAATGGGATTGGCCAACATTCTTATTGCTGAAATAGATTGGATGGAGTTGCTAACACAGATACAAAATGTAATAGTTGAAATTTAAAATGAGCGAAAATGAATAATATCAAAGTATAAAGAAATCAAGAATGCTTAAATTTATGTGGAAACCTGACTCATAAAGAGCGGAAAGAAAACCACGGGAGAAATACCCTATGAGCGTGTGTTTCTCTGTTATTCTTCTCAAAGAAATAAGTAGGGGGTACAAGCCTATTTATAAGCCACCACACACTCCACATTCTCACAACTCATGATGTAGTACTAAAACCAACTCACATTCACACTCCCTCTCAATCTAGAGTATGGAATGCTCAGCTTGTACAACACAAAAACCTCACTCTACACAACATAACACAACACTCTAGTTCTTGCTTGTAGGAGGGTGCACTGATGACTATACATCAGCGAGATCTAAAGATGCTGGACGAACTGTTGTAGCTGTCTCTAACAAGAGTCTCTCCTCTGAAGACCTCAACTGGTGCCAATGGCTTCCCATTCAGTATTCCTATAATGGGTCTTCCTCTGAATGCCTCGAAGGTGATCTCCCATCTGGTGTCCATGAAATTGGATCTCTCATGTAGAAACCAATTGGGCCCTTCCTCAAAGGACCTCGAAACTCTAAACCTCCCAGAGCTTGATTTCTCGTGATGATTTGCAACAAAGAGACTCCCAAATAGAGGTGACTACAATAGGCATCCACACTCCCCCTGTCTCCCACTCTTTTGGAAGAATAATAATGCAATGAGAAGAAAATTTTCACGAAGAAAAGAGCTTTTCCCCCTCTTTTCTATAATTCAAACTTTTTTTTGGATTTTTTTTATTTTCCTCTTTTTATTTCTATTGCCCTCTTCTTTCTTCCTTTCTTTTTTTTCTCTTTTTCCTTCTTTGTTTATTTTCCTGCATGACTACCAAATAAGAGCAAGAGAACAGAGGACCAAATATATAAAATACCCAAAAGATCTTAGGGTGCAATAAGAACCCAAACAATCGCCGCTCACTCGAGGACTCCCGACCAACAACGAGGCCTTCTCCTTCGTCTACTTTTGCTCTACTTGTGTCGTCGTTGTGGCATTTCATCGTCATCTTCATCATCATGCTCATGGACATGCCTGCAGCATCTCACAATATCTCGAGCAAGATTGACGCAAGCCTCTTCTTCTCCTCTTGCGTGGTTGTCGCTGCCTCTCCTACATGAGATCGCCTCGACCAGATCTTCTTGTTATTGCTATTGTTGCTACGTCGGGAGCAATGACTACCATCTCTATCACCATCCTGCAGCTCCTCCTTAGACCACCACCTCCTCAAGCAAGAACCCTAGCAGGCCTTCAACACCATCTTGCGCCGCTGCTGGCCCAGCCTCCTTACTGCCTTGTGTCACCTAGGGCTACTGCACAACCCAGCCTCACTGGCACGGCCACTAGGAACCGAGCGATCCCTTGCAGCGTTGCGACACCCCTGTTCCACCTCACATCGTTGCCATTGCTAGCAATCAGAGCCAAAGGTTGCACTGCTAAGATTGAGGCCCAATGCTTCTTCGGATTCTTCAATTCTCACATGCTCTTGATCATGGAGCAAAATAGAACTTCCAAAAACAAGAAAGATAAACATAATAATCTTAAGAGCGTAAATGATAACTCAAGAACCAACTTACTCTGATACCAAGTTGAAATTTAAAATGAGCATAAACAAATAATATCAAAGTATAAAGAAATCAAAACACTTGGATTTATGTGGAAACCTCACTCCCGAAGAGCAGGGAGAAAACTACGAGAGAAATGCCTTATGGACGAGTGTTTATCAATTATTCTTCTCAAAGAAATAAATAGAGGGTACATGCCTATTTATGGGCCACCACACACTCCACATTTCTACAACTCACGATGTGGTACTAAAACCAACCTACAATCTCCAATAGTAATGCAGTGGCATTTCATAATAAAACTGCACTGTATGGTCTATGTAGAAGATAACTTTACGCTATCATATTAAATGATAATATTAGAAAACATTCTGATGCTCTTTGCCTCGGGCTAACCAATTTCAATCAACTTCTTTAAGACCAAATAGCAACCACAGCCCCTTCAAGGAAAAGGACCAATAGAGTCTGATTGCCACCCAGAATATCAATCGACCACGTGGAAACTCAAAGATCCACATCCCTTTTATGAACCAGAATCTTTGGACCAGAGTATGTTTCATTTCAGGGACCAGATATATATCAAGACAACAACAACAAGCCTTCTCCCACGTGTATCTAAATTTGTTAGTCAGTTACAGCACCAAAAAGGAAAGCTTCATGAGAATATATTGAACAGACTAGAAATCCTACCGATTTTCGAGCCATTTCTCTTGCAACCATGGTTTTACCAGTTCCAGGGGGTCCATAAAAAAGCATATTCCGGAATGGTGCTTGATGAGACTTGGTGTTTTCAGTTGCTCGAGCCAACTGCTCAATACGCTTTTGTAGGGAAGAGTGAAGGACGACACTTCCAGAGCTAGTTTTATCATTTGAAAATGTCAACTGTTTAGAGCCAGTGCCAGAACTGAACATCCTGTTAAAAAGGCGTGAACCCATTCCTGACCATGGAAATTTGCCAATTGATGACTCGCGTATTAATGAAGGCTGACCTAAAATTCTATTGATATAACCCCATGTCACTCTTGCACCCTCCCTGCAAAACCATAACAATTAGATCAATTATATGAACCACTTATTTAATATAAGAAAATTATATGAACCACTGATTCAATACAAGGCACCTATTCAGGTATCAGAAGTAAAAAGGTAAAAGCATAGTGATCATCCACATCAAGCATATTAAAATTGCTTTTTTTTAAGAGATATTAAAATTGGTTTATGCAATGTCAGATAATAACCTAGTTGTGTAGACACCAGCAGCAAGTGCAGTAGCACCTCCCACGGCCATGATCAACTTGCTGCGATCTGTCAGCAGCATTCTAAATCCACCTGTATATTGTAAATGAAATTGTAAGTGTTTAAAGATATTCAAATCCAGGTAGCACTCATGAACTTTTCTGAAACGGTTAAAATGAAGGGAAGCTAGATCACATTAATGACCCAGGTTTGAATTTATCGCATCCTATGAAAGTCATTGAAGTGAAATTCATTAACCACATCAAATCAAAGAGATGAGAGCACAAAGCCACTCTCAAGTAGCACAGTGCTCTTCCCAAATCAAACCACAGCAGGGACAACCTAACATGCACTTCCCTGAAGTCCCCGGTTTGATGCTAGTGATCCACAAGGAAGGAGAAAAGATCCAAATAACATCAGCCACATGCTGCATCTTCAATATCCTAAACTTTAGGGACTAGAATGAAAATATGAATCCTTGTGGGCTCATTGCATTAAAAAAAGAGACATGGACTGCTGGAAACAATCAGTTTTGTTTCCTCTTATTAGAATTTTTTCTCTCTCTGAAATATGTACAAACCCAACTAAATAAAAAAAAATATCAGCTGCTTTAACTCTTTCCAATCCCACAACTTAGCCCTTCTATATGAATAACTACCATCACGAAATCCTTATTCAATCAACATCTCAACATCCATCTTTCATTATCCCTATGTTGGGTTTTTATTTCCCCAAAGGATTGGCTATCCTTATGTTACAAATAAGACTTTGAGGCGGAGGCAGCAAGGACGATGCAATGACACCAAGAAAGTGTGAGGATCCATCAGGTTTGGGAAGAACGCAATCTAATAAAGGTAAAAGCTTCCTTCTTTCCTTGAGTTTTTAGAGAATAGTTCGAAAGAAGGTGCTGGATATTGCCTACATTCTTGGAGCATTGTTGTTTGGATGGGGTGCTCACTGGGGGAGGCTGTCCATGACCCTTCGCCGTTGGACGGGGATTTCTCCTCTGCATCAATTCTTTGCTCACAACTGAGCTTTGGGAAGAAAAGGATGAACCTTTTTGGACGGGGATTCTCCTAACAGGCAATGGCCTGTCCAAGTTGCAGGGCCCATTTGGGCTACATGTCCATCAAGGCCCTCAGTTGCAGGGCCCATTTGGGCTCGGCCCTTGAGCCCAATTGACAAATCAAAAAAAGAAAAAGAAAGCAACCGCATTCGTTTTGGATAAAATAATAAGGTGAGGTGGGAACTATTCGAGACTAGATGAGGCTGCAACTGTCTGACAGCAAGCAAAACATTAACACAAGATGACTATGACTTACATATGAAGTCCTATTTCCGAATGAATTTTGACGAGCATGACATAACTATATGATCAATTGATGATTTATGATCAGTGCATATATATTGTTATTAAGAAGAACCTCCCATAAAATAAATATCGTGAAAGGAGGGAAAAAAAAGGTGATTGATCATGACAACGACATGAAAGTAGATGGCATAAAAGAACTTGAAATTATGATTGATGACTTAGGATTGAAGTTGCATGCTTAGTCATTGGAAAATGACTAGCATGGTTGGTTGACAAATTTTTCAGGATCTAGCTAGAATGAGTTGCTCAAAGGCTCTTTCAGAAGGTTGAGATACGCACAGGTCTGCTATCTTTCCTTCTAGTTCATTGGTGTAACAAACTTTTTTTTGACTTCTTATTTTTTATTAGGCTTGAATTTGGATTATGAGTTAAACAGAAATGGATTATCCTTTTGCCACTAACCAACAACTAACCCTACCAACTTTGTCATCAAAATGTGTTTCACAATGACTACCCATTTGCATGTAACAACCTCAACATCTTTAGGAGATACCTGACGATACCAGATCTCTCATGCCCAGGCAGAGAGGATAAACTGGTCAGATTTGGCACTAGAGCGCTTGAATTAGACTCACAAATCCTACTCAGGTCTATCTCAGGGGTAAAATGATAAAAGAGGATGCTCAGTCAGCCAGCAACTATAGCAGAATACTTCTTTTCAAAAAAGACCATAGCAGAATGCTCCTAAGGGGGTCAGACCACCGGTCCAAACAATCAGCCCTAATATCCCCTAGTATCCTAAGACCAGAAAGTTTGACCTGGCTTCAACAGACTCCAAACCAGATGAATGATGTTCAACCCAAGTTGGACAAATTGTTGTATTCGGCCATCCTATCTAGGAATTTGCAAGACCCCTAACTTTAGCAAAGGAGACAGAATCCAAGCACTTATGCTAAGCCAAGAAGAGCATTGTTGGATAACATTCAACCATGGCCTATGTCTCCTTCAACAACTCATGTCCTTAGAAGATCGTCACCATTTCCCATGTTGCCATATCTTCATCTCCAAGATGGTTATAGCTGAAGTCAACCGTGATCTTTCAATCTATATGAACTCCAAGATCAGCCCCTAGATCAAAGGAGATGGTAACCATGTCATTGTAAGTCTGGGTAAGGATGAAACAACATGGACCATTATGGAGGAAACAACAAGGTTTGAAGTGCCGATATCAATGTTGTGCCAATGAATTTCCAAGTGCGCGTATCGTGGGCATGCTAAGGGCATGCCGTGGAAACACCCATGTATCGACATCAGGTTATCAAAGTTATCAATAGCCCAAGATTATCCGTATCGAGGGCACACCGAGGGCATGCCGACGACATGTCGACGCATACCGACAAATGCCGACTAAATTTACTTAAAATGACTAAAATTGCAAGTAAATCACAAATTACTAACTACAAACCTTAAAAGGTTATGTAAAAAGGCCATTCATATGAAAACACAAGCCTTGAATCAATACGTAAATCAAAGTCAGCATAGTATACCAATCACCAAGTCACCAACAAAAATAAAAATTTAAAAGACAATCAAATTTGGAGGACCTTATATAGAGTTGCTGAGACATTTGGAAATCAGAAAAATCAAGAATGTAACGTAATATATTCCTTCCAAACAAGCCCCTCCCATACTTTTTTCCAAACAAGAAGTCCCTTTCTCATCTCTTCCTCTTTTCCCCTCTCCTCACCTCATCTTATTCCGATAACACTCATAAGTCATAACGTAATGCACATCATCTCCTCACCATCTCCTCCTTGCTTATCTCATCTCTTCATCTTTCTCCCACCCACAAACCCCACCTTCTCCCTTCTCCTTTGTGTATATGTGAGGTGAGCAACAAATCCACGACCTCTCCCCTCTCCAATCATGACTTGTGAGCTATAGTGCCACTGCTACACCACCACTGAGACTTTAAGAGTCAAGACCCATCGCAGCGTCGCTGCCATCATACTGCCACCAAGCAGTAGATAGCAGCTACAGCCTGCAAGAGCAACAGCTAAAGGAGCAACAGCTGCAGGAGCAACATGGGCAGCATCAGCCATCAGCACCGGTATCGACACGACATCGGCATATCATCAACAACCTCGATATATCGGCAATATGCCTGTATATCAAAATTATTTTCATATCGATATGCCAAATTTCAAAAAAGGGTCGTATCAGTAGCATGCCGTCAACACCTTAATCATTGGGAAACAGGCATTGGTAATAGGAGATCATTCTAGTTTTTTTATTATTATCTTTAAGCTTTTATAAGAGGGTCTTGAGCCTCCTAAAATCGATGTGCGATGTGAGATGTGAGAACATACGACAATTATACTTGCTTTCAGATAGTACCTCAAAGGATGACAAGTCTCCTAGAGTAGCACCCATTGTTAACGTGAACCTGGTAAAACCCTCTTGCTTGTGTGCACTTACATGTGTGCTTTCTTGATTCTAACAATACTAGGGGAAGGGATCTGTTGCTACTTTTCCTGTCAACACAAAAGCTCTGATGTCCCACATGCTAGCAATGCAGAATTTCTGCTTCCACTAACTTTTTAATTCACTCTCCCTGCACAGCCTCAAAATCATTCCAAGTCGCACAATGTTAAATAAGGCCACAGGAAAGGACTTAGGAGAGGAACTAAGATATCTAGACAAATTTAATGTGAAATTAGAGGCATAGGAACGAAGAACCTTTATCAAGGAAATAAAAGATCTAAATCACACACCTAGAGGAGGATCTTCACTTAATGCAACTAAAGCTGGCGCTGGTCTTCAAGAGAAGCATCTAAAGGAGGGAGAAGTGAATAATTACTTATATTCAATCTTGGTGGAAGTTGACTTGGCCTTTCTTAAAATTACACCTGCAAAAGCCTTGAACATAGGAGTAGGTCATAAATCATCCAATCGAATAGGTGTAGCCTCAACAGAAAAGGGATATACCCGAACAAAGGAGGTAGCATCGCCATTAGTATACCACTCCCTTCTAAAGGAGAAAAGCACCTGCACATTTTTGCATCTTGGACTACACAAGGAAACTACATTTGGTCATACAACCTTGTCTTTTCTTTTAACTGAAAAAGGATGGTCTACCATCCATTTCATTGACTAATAAGATATCATACAAACTTTTTTTTTTTTGAAAGGCATACGACCTTGTTATTGATAGACAAGAAATGAAGAGAACACTGTATATGTGTTTGGAAGTTGGAAGTGCAATCAAACAATTTCAAAGCATAGGAGGAAAACATCCAACCCCACATCTCCACCTATTATCTCCGTAGAAAGCATCATAGGTACTTTTATCAGCTTGATTTTGCAACATGCATGAATTGAACTATTGTTCAGGTGTTCCAATCAGGGGGAAAAAATTGATAATGTCAGTTAAGAGCATTATTCTGTGGCAAAGATGAAATCTCCTATCATCTAAATCTGTTGCTACCCTGTAGACAAGGCAAGATTAAAGATCTGTCAGATCCAGCTAAAACATCGAATCCATGAATCATGACCAACCATGAACCACTTTTCCATCCCAAAACTCTCCAAAGAGCTCCTAAAGCAATGGACCGAGCAAAAAAAACTTGAAAGCAACTTCCACAAAGGGCTCCTCGATTTTCAAGCACCAAAATCATACATCATCTTCTAATATGAACCTTAACCTTGGCCACGTATCTATATTACCTTTGTCCAGCCCTCTAAAGAAATTAAGATGTCATTCTTGCTATGGACTAACTCATGACAACTTCTTTTAACCGGTAGACAACGTAGATGGCATTGTCCTCATTAACAAACACAACCAAAGTTCTCCTTAACATTAAACTTCGAAGCCCTTTTATGTGCAACCTCAAAATATAATCCCAATTCAACAAGTACAAGCAATGGGCAATTTATTCAACCCTCTTTGAATGTCCTCATTCTACCAATCATGTTATTAACAATGAAACTTACATATAACAGACCAAGCATTAAAAACAACTTGAGCACTAATAGAAATCACCAACAACCATGATAAGTATAACATCCTCTAAAGATATAACTGACATAGTACCAACTACCATTAAATTTGCAACCCTTTTTTAAGTAAATTAATCTTGCAACCAACTTGGGTTAATCTAATGGCAAAACTCTATCTTTAGTAAGTCAATATGCAACACCTCGTTTTTAAAGAACAATCTAATGGCAAAAATTTATCTTTGGTAAGTCAATATGCAACACCTCGTTTTTAAAGAACAAGCAAGCTCTCCTTTTTGGGAGAAATAAATACTTGCTATAAGAATTCTTGTACTCTCTTGAGCCACTCACATACCATCTCCTCTCATGTTAAGTGTGTGTCCCAACAGGTATGTTGTGACTAATCCCTTTCTTTCCTCACAACCAAACTCAAAGTATCAACATCAAGCATTAATACTTAGAAGCTTGGCACCATCTTTCGTTCAAGTTTTCTTTATAATCAAGTAGGGCCAAGTGCTTCCCTGCCTACCTTGGCTAAAAGTGAACAAATGACTTAATTTATCATCGTTTTCCTACCCTCAAAAGAACACATTCTATCAGTCTAAGCCTATGAGGTTTAGCACAAACACAACCCATACCCTTTTATGCTGCTAACTCTTTGGGGAGCCAAGACACTGACTGAGCTTCCCTCTTATCATCAGGAGTTACGAAAGTAAAGATGGTGTCAATTCTACCATCTCCAACCTCATTCTCATCACCCCGACATCCTATTCCTCACATGATCTTCCAAGGGAGTTGGGGCCTCAATCCAATAGCCTGACTTCTGTTCTTGACCCTTCCTTCCTATACCATAGGGCACGAACGTGCATAGTATTTCAATAAATGGGAAAAGGGATGACATGAAGCAAGTAACAAAGTGGAGGGAAAATGTTCATTAACCACTAATTCCTTGGATGCTTCTTTCATTCTCCTTTGCAACTGCACCAACACTATGTCTCGCACCTCTCTAATTTGTTTTTTTCTTCCTTGATATAAAATACAACAAGGCAAGGAAATACATATAAATAGATATTAACATGATGATCTTCTCTATCTTTTCATTTTTTTTCCCTTCGGACACAAGTTTTATGGGGTCAAATTTTGCCAATAAACAATGGTAATCAATGAAGAATGTAATGAGAAATCCTGTTTTAAGAGCACACAGGAACATTCCGTTTTGTTGTGCAGGCACAGACAGCAGGACTAAGTTAAAATTGAATTGGTTGATTTTTTTTTTGAATAAAACAATTGGACTGTTAAAACAGCAGAAGCTTTTCATACCCTCTATATGACTGAAAGTGGTATTGATTGCAGCAATCCACTTTTCCCTCTCCCCATTCATTTTTTCTACAAGCATTCTCCTATTATGATCTTCAGTCAACCTTGCCTCATGTGCTCGACCTTCTGCTTCAGCCATGGCTTTTACTCTAATAGTTTCACGTTCTATCTCAGCTCTCTCTTTCTCAGTTTGGCGTTGTTGCACCTGAATTTGTTCCTCAGTAGCACGCCGAGCCTGTTCCTTCCTTACGGATGATTCCTCCTGCATCTTCACAAGTTCAACATTTTGATGCCTCTTGGCTTCATTTTCTGTCTGCAGCAACAAAGGATTGTAAAGAAATTGAACCATTTTACACTGCTGAGTATGTCAAACAAAATTACACCTAAGTAACCTGCATCCTTTTCCTGGCCAATTCATCTTCATAACGAGCCATTTGAGCTTTTGCTTGTGCTTGTTGTTGAACTAAATTCCTCTGTTCCTCAGCCATCTTTCTCTGCCTTTCCTGTCACGTCGAGAAGCCCGAACAAGCATAAACAATGCAAACGAATCAATAAAGAGTGGGAAGGATTTCAACAAAAAGGTGAAAAAGCTTGACAGAGAAACTCAAGGCTACAATAAATTATATTTGAGTAAGAGTGAAAAAAAATCTAAATAGGGCTTTATTTTGCAATTTGAACCATAGCAGGATTTTTTTTAAAGAGGGATAAGGACAGCTAGTTACGAACTAGTTAAACCATGGATTACATAAAGAACCAAAGCAGCATAAAGCATTATCAACGGAGGACCTCTCCTTCCAAAAATGACCCCATTCCGCTCCAATCAGATGCACTAGATGAGGATCTTATGGTGTCCCTATCAACAAGGCCACCATGATGCCAAACCAAAAAATTGGACTCAGAAGCAAAAAGCAACAACCAACCCACTACACTCGTCTGGCAGGCATGTGCAAAGGGGCAAGTGAAGAAAACTTAGAAAAGGTGCTTCACATCCTCAATCCCCTCACTGCAGAAGATACAAACATGATCAACATCAGGTGCCCATCTTCTCGGTAATCCCAGCTTAGCACCTTTTCCTTCTTAGCAGCCATAAGAAAAATTTTACTTTAAGGGGCATACATGCTCTCCAAATTCCTGCAATCAAAGGCCAACTCTTGGCCAATAGGACCAAGACCCTCCATATATCTCAAATAGGCTTCCCTAATGGAGAGCTTCCCATATTACCAAGCCCGGTTGTGCCTCACTTTGTTTGGCTCAAGCCCATGAAGTCCTTGCAACAGAAAGGTCAAATCCTCCATTCTGGCATCTGAATGAGATTGCAGCAAAGCAGGTGTTCAGCAATCATCACTAAAGCAAGCAACACTCAGGCTAAAGGATCTGTAGCAAGGGCAACCAGCTTCGAGTATGAATCAGCAATGATGCCAACCAAGGACCACTCATGGGTCCAAATCTGAATCTGGAACTTATTCTTATCCAACCTGAACATAGACTTGTCTTAGAGATTATCCTCCTTTTCACTTCACTTGTGGAATTCTTCAATTTATAAGAAGATAAGATGCACTAGGATCCAATATACTCTTCTCCATGTTTACCTTTACTTTGACAGATTAAGTATTGAGTCCTTATGAAGATCCCTTGGCAAAGAAGCCAGGAAGGCTTCCCTTTTTTTTTGGAAAAGGGAAAGGGTGGTTATCCTCAAGATACCACCCAATAGATATATTAATTAACTAATACATACAAAAAGTACAACACTCACATTACAAGCAAGAACACCCCGAAACAAAGGACAAAGTAGACGCAAAAAAATTTTCCACGTGAGGGCACTACCCCCTAAAGACAACAGCATTCCTCCCCAACCAAATAGCCCACATGACTGCCAACGGTCGAGCCCTTTCTCTCTTCGATTGAAACACGTTGTGCCCAGCATCAGCACTACCACATATGAACGATCGTGTGAAATGAGCAGTGGTCCCACCACCTGTCATCAATCCGCTGCCAAACATGTGCAACCACTGGGCAAGCAAAAAACAAGTGATCTATGTCTTCATTCACCTGTCCACAGAATGAACAAGACCTCTCCGCGTCCTGGTCCCACTGCACTCTTCACATCCTAGTCATCAAGCGACCTCTTCTGAGAAGCCAAGCAAATATCTTCACCTTCAAGGAGCAAGCAACCTCCCAGATCTACCTGTAGTCTCTGACGAAATCAATGTCCCCCGGCAAGCCCGAGCCTCCAAGCCTCCTATACGCGTCCTGCACAAAGAACTCCCCCTTCTCCCATCCAAAGGCGTAGGTCGCTTGATGACTAGGATGTGAAGAGTGCAGTGGGACCAAGAGCAAGCAACCTCCCAGATCTACCTGTAGTCTCTGACGAAATCAATGTCCCCCGGCAAGCCCGAGCCTCCAAGCCTCCTATACGCGTCCTGCACAAAGAACTCCCCCTTCTCCCATCCAAAGGCGTCTGCACCATCCTCTAGTTGAAACCCTTCCAAATCCCGCAGCATCTCTTGCATCTCCCCAAGTCTTTGGTCCGACAAACTCCCCGAGAACGTTGGACACCATGCACTGTCCCAGACCTCCGCCACAGAGGCTCCTCTGTCCACTACTATAGCCGCGAGCCTCGAGAAACGTTCTGCTAGGGCCCCAAGCCCCGTCCAGTCATCCATCCAGAATCTGAAAGTATCAACCGATCCAAGCATAGGGGTAAAGAATGACCAGACCTTTGGTGCCACCAAAGATAACCCTCTGAGAAAGTAAGAGGCACCTCTAGGAGGTGACACCAATAAGCCCCAGTCAGGCGATCCCTCATAGCAGGCACGTAAGACTCTCCCCACTAGGCACACCTCTCCCCCAAGCAGCCTTGCAACCCACTTCGCTAGAAATCTACCATTCATCCTCCCAACCTCCCGGGCACCCAATTCCCCCTCCTTAACAGGTCTGCACACCTCACTCCAGGCCACCAACTTCACCCCCTTCCCTCCCACCCCATAATTGGTCCAAAAGAAGCTTCTCATCATGCACACAATCTTATCTTCAACCTTCCGTGGCATCTTAACAATCGAGGTGAAGTACACTAGCATAGCCAACAAAATCGCTGTGAGGGGAACCAGTCTCCCTCCTCTCGAAAGCATTTTGGATGCCCATCCTGCCAACCGACTCTTAATCCTCTCTAGTAGCGGGGCCCAGTCCTGTAACAACAACCTCTTGTCTGTTAGGGGCAAGCCCAGATAAGGTAGGGCCAGGGACCCAACCTCTGTCCCCAAAGCCTCCGAGCACCCCCTAGCCACCTCAGTAGCCATCTCAAAAGGAACAAAAGAGGATTTCAAGAAGTTAATCTGCATGCCCGAGGCCTCACAAAACAGCTCCAGAAGAATACGGCTCTACCTCGCTTCTACCTCCACCCCTTCCACAAAGAAGAGAGTATCATTCGCATATTGTAGGACCGAAATACTCGTCCATTCCCCTACTGAGAAGCCCTTCACCAGACCTGCTGCACCCGCCCTATTGGATGCCCTCGCAAGAGCATCGGCCATCAAAACAAGCAGCATGGGTGCAAGGGGGCACCCCTGCCGAACGCCTCTCCTAGGTTGGACCCAACCACCCACTAGGTTCCCGTTGATGAGAACCAAGAATGACGAAGTTGTGACGCACTATTTCATCCATCTAATCCAGACCGACGGGAAACCCCTTCTGGCCATGGCCACCCACAAGAACGACCACTGCACGGAGTCGTAGACCTTCCTAAAATCAACTTTCCATAGAAAAGTTGTCCTCTCCCTCTTTCAAAGCGCAAGGATCTCTGTGGCCGCCACATATCCATCCAGGATGCATCATCCTGGCGCAAATGTCATTTGCACCTTTAACACAACTCCGCCAATCACCTTCTTGAGCATGTTCGCGAGAATCTTTGCCATAATCAAATACACCTCATTCAAGAGGGCAATCGGCCTGTGGTCGTCGATCACCTTCGCCCCCTCCTTCTTTGGCAACAGGAACATATAAAATTTACTGAGCCTGTTGAAGCCAAAATTACCCTCCCTGAACTCCACCAAGATGTACAAGAGCTCATCCTTCAGCAATGACCAAAACTCCTTGAAGAACAACACCGAGAACTCATCGAAACCCAGGCATCCATCAGCATTCAACCCCCAGACCGCCACACGAGCCTCGTCCTCCGTAAATGGTGGCACCAAACCTACCGCCGCCACCATATCCATCACCGGAACATCCAAGCCCCGCCATCACCACCTTCCATCCCTCCTTCCTGTGAAGTCCCTGAAATAATCCACCATCGCCTTACCCACAGCTTCCCTATAGAAAGGTCCATCCCGCCTACCTGGATTTTATCAATCCAATTCCTCATACGCCTAGAGGAAGCCATCATATGGAAGAATTTGGTGTTCGAGTCCCCCTCCTTGATCCACTTCTGCATGGATCTCATTCTCCACTCCACTTCTGCTTTCTGGTCTTCCACTCCTTGATCCACTATATCTTCACGTGCTCAGCCTTGGTTTCTCTCTCCTCTACCGTCAACAGGCCCTGGTCCTCCACTCTATCCAGCCTTTGGATCTCCTCGAGCACTTCATTCTTCCTTCTGTTCCGTTCTTCCTTCACCTATCTCCTATACCCCTTCAGAAAGTGTCTCAGCTCTCAAAGTTTTGCTTCCATCCTTGCTGCCGCTGAGCCATCTGGGTGCAGAGAGCTCCATTTGTCCTCCACTCTCCTAAAGCCCTCATCCAGCAACCACGCCCTCTCAAATTTGAAGTACATACCACAGCGGGAGCCTTCGCCAGACCCCCACAACAGCGGGGTGTGGTCCAAGAAGGGTCTTTTAAGGGCACGAAGCCTCGCTAACAGGAAGACCGCCATCTCCACCGAGCACAGGAAATGATCAATTCTGGACATCAGGCCTCCAAAGCTCCTCCATGTCAATGAGCAAGAGGCAGGGGGTATATCTGCAACCCATGCTCGGCGATGAATCTCTCAAAGTCCTCAGAGTTCCGGTCCCAACCTCCTTTCCCATTGGGCCTGTCCTCTGCCAAGAGGGTGACGTTAAAATCCCCTCCAATAAACCAAGGTATCCCTGAAACCTCCCAGTGATCTGACACAACTCCCCCCAAAGGGCATCCCTTTCGAAGTCATCGGTCGGCCCATATACCGAAGAGAACACCAAAACCAACCCATCGCTTCACATCCTCAGCTGCACAGAGACCACCCCCACACCCACCACCGAGTCCTCTAAGGAAAATACCTCCTTCTTCCGACCAACCAAGACTCCCCCCGACCTCCCCATCCAATTCTATGCCCGGAAACCACCAAGCAGGCCACCCCCAATCTCTCTCCATACCCTCTGGTCGCATCCCTGCAACTTCGTCTCCTGGAGGAAAACAACATCCGGGCCCCACTTATGAAGGTATGACCTCAAGGTCCCCCAATGTAAGGGGTCAGAAAGAGCCCCCCCCCCCCCCCCCCCCCAGACCGACCGAAATCGGCCGCCTCCGTCACCTACTCCACTTCCCTAGGCCTAAAGGTACCGGGCCACCCCACCCCCTCCACTCCAACCACACCCCTCTTGGGCCAACCCACTGCCACCTCCCCACCCCAAAACCCCTTCCCCCTCCAAACAACCACAAGACCTCTCCATCAGCCCCCACCTACACCTCAACCCCCTCACCTCCCCCAAGGTGTACCTCGCCACCGATGCCACAGGGGGACGCGCCTCCACCCACCGCTTCCCGACGAGGATCCAAGACCCCCATGCCCACCAAGGATCGGGCCCTGCCTCTGCCACTGCAACGGGAGTCAACTTGGCCTACACCTCCACACAGGAGCTCTGCGTCACTGCTCGAGCATCTTCCTAACTCCAAAGGGTCTGTCGCTGTCACCGAAGACATGGCCACCGTCTCTCTCGCCGCGACGAAGCTCTACACCGCCACCCACATCCTCTCCATTTTCTGATAGAGAAGCCTCTTCGCTCTGATCTCCCCACCCCTCTCTCCATCTTCACCTTCGAGGACGATCCCCTTCACTGGCCGACCGACAACCTCCTCTCCTGCATCCGCAGAGGTCGGCGCATCACTGAGAGCCTCCACCACCACCCTACGAGACCCCTTAAAAGGCTTATCAAGGCGAGGTTTCAGACCCAAGTGAAGATTCAGTTCCAGGTCTGACGTAACCCCCACTACTCCACACAACCTCGTAAAATGTGCCCCCCACTAAATATCTCCTCAATGCCTCCAAAATCCCTTGCGCCATCACACCTCGAGACGTCCTCCAGATTGCCCTCGTGCCTCAAGCAAATCCTACACTTCTCTGAAACCCTACAAAGAGGCTCCTCGAGAACCCCAAATGCCTCCTCGACTTCCCCGATCTCCTTCGCGCTAGCGCCTCCATCGCAATTACTACCTTCCCCTCGTCCTCCGTATCCACCTCGGTCCCCACCACGCCCCTCAAGTGTTGGGCCTCAACATGCGTGTGGCCAATCAACTCCGCGCCTCACGCTACTGACTCAGCAGACGAGTCGCCCCCTCACCGATGACCCTTGGTCTCCACGTTGCCCCTCCTGTCGTTGCGGCCCCTCCTACTACCACCCTCCTCCGGCCAGCACCCTCACCGCCTCCAGAAAGGCTTCCTTGCTTTGAAGAGGAAAACCAAGATCTAGTGTCCAAATCATCCATCAAAATTGAGGATGGTTGTTGAGATCATTCAAGTTTACCGTCCCTTTTTTTTTTTTTGAAATGCATGGACAGACCTTATTACTAATTTACCATACAATGATTGATGAAACTGATATTGCCAAGTTTAAATATCTACAAGAAAATAATGGTAGGAAGTCAACTATTCACCACTGTTCCATAGACCTTTCAAGAAAATATATCTCAGAGGCCAATATTGAGCATGATATGGGGAGCAAGTCAGATCCATGCAAGGGGAACAGAATTTCATCTAATGGTAATCATTTGAAAACATCATGCCATGAGATCTTTCCTCTGTCAAACATAGATGTTCACAGCCAATGTCAAAGGTTCTCTCAAAATATTTTACTGAAATGAAGGAAAGGTCATTCTCTCAGAAATTACCACATGATATGTCTCAAACTCTTGAGTTTAAAAGAGCTTTAACAATATGTGTAGATGGAAATATGTAGGAAGATTTTAGAAAGAGATGCCTAAGTTGAGTCTCCTCTAGATGACATGCTTGCGACAAAAGCATGAAGTGGTTGAAAGCATAGTACCTAAGTGGCATCTGTGATAGAAGACAAACTTACTGGGACAAGCTTAGGTTAAAATTCAAGAAACAAAGGGGATGTAGAATTGGACAAACTCTTACTACAGAAGTCCAAGGATGAGGACTCTTGTCCTCTAACACTAAAGGTCCAGATCTTGTCCTCTAACACTAAAGGTCCAGAGGTTTCTTCATATTTATTATCACAACAACATAATCCTTTCAATTATTGGGATCCTCCAAATATGACACTTTGGGGTTAGTTTACTTGAAGTGTTATAAAACCTGGGTTTACAAACATGCAAGGGATGTTAACCCTCCTTTTTGTTTACTTTACAAGAGGGGTTAACACCTGTTTTTGTTTACTTGAAACAAGTGCTAACCTATGATGTCAGGAAGGAAAAAGGTAAAAAAAGGAGAGTTAACACCAATCCCATCTTAACAACAATGTGAACTCGGGTTCTCCAAAACCCATATTTTTTCTCCAAAACACAAGTTTTGGAAGGAGGTGTTAACCCATGAAGTAAATGGATGTTAACCCCCGTTTACTATGATTAACCCTCCAAGTAAACTAGACCTTGAGACTATGTTGAATACATTAACAATCATCCCTTTCTTGACAACTCATGATGGACATCTCATGAAAACTCACAATTAATTATCACTTCAATGCTGTGCCTTATACTAACAGGCTATCTATGAGAAACTTGTGTAAAACATGATGGTTTGGAACCATGATGTTCACCCTCGTAGCTTATCAAGGATTTGTGACAATTATTTGCTGTGGAATCAGAAGCTTACATCCCTTAACCACCAGATCAAATCTAAGAAGCATCACCACATAAACAGAAGCTCAAGTCTACAGCTCAATGTCCAACTATACAAGTATTTGTACACAGCATGTTCCCACCATCACTTTGAAAGGATCTTAGCATTTTATATAGGTTCAAGTCCACAGAGTAAAGCAAGGAAGTCAATTCTCTAGAGAACTTGATGTTGAATAACATCAATCCACCAATTACCAGGATTGACATTCTACTATGCCCAATGCTTTGAAGTTAGTCTATGTTAGGAGCTTGTCAAGAAGTTCATGGAAGGGGCCTCAAATGGCAGGAGTGAACTTCAAAACTCAGAATGGGCAAAAGCACTTA
Source organism: Thalassia testudinum (assembly GCA_037157565.1). Lineage (NCBI taxonomy): Eukaryota > Viridiplantae > Streptophyta > Magnoliopsida > Alismatales > Hydrocharitaceae > Thalassia > Thalassia testudinum. Next base: position 47,155,385 of record JAZHRO010000030.1, read on the forward strand.
ATATAGAACTGATGGGCTAAAGCACTTAACGGGCAATCTGAAGGTCTACGTGGCAATTATAAGTTATATCAGTGACAAAATCTTCTCTATTTTTGGTTATATTTTGCAATTGCAGGAAGCATATAACCAGTTCACTAGCAACTTGTCCTTAGAAAAACGAAAGCGATGACTATCCAAGACTATTCAATTTCTGGGCAAAATGTTTTTAATGCCCCATTCACTTTGTTGATCTTTTAACCTTTTATTTTTTTTCGTAAAAATTAAGGATGACTACTCAAGACCCATGGTCATCCCACTTCAGTTTAAATTGAATTTCAGAATGATATTAGATAGCACATCAAAATCCAATGCTGGAATCCACCTAGCTAGAAAGAACTTCATGCAAACATACTGAACATTGCCAAACAGTGTGTCAAACTAAACCTTTCCAGCTCTACAAATCTACCCTCATTTCAAAATCAAAATTATTTGAACTAAACCAGTCCTTTCATCCCCATCTGTGATTGCCATACGGCAATGTATCCTCGGAAAGTTCTCTTCCATCTACTCTAATTCCAAGAAGATGCAACTCACCAAAAGCACTTAAAGTAACCCAAACACTTGCTCCCAATCCAGTTACAACCTCCTGAAGCATGGTCTACTCCAAGTCAATTCATATCACGAAATCAGCTTTAGATTGCCAAACACTACAGTCCCATCACCGAAAGAAAAATCCATACGATTCCAAATCAGATTTGCAGCAACTGAAAGTACCCACAAGGCCTTAAACAGAAACGAAAAAGCACAACAAATAAGAGAACAATCACATCCTAACCATCTAAGATTTCAGGAATTCACTAGATTTATAGGACCCAATGGATGCCTACAACACGTGTCCAACGAGAAACACTACTCCAACGAATTCCTCGAGGCACCGTTTGTTTTACAGAATGCGGCTCTCGATTGCTTGTTTGGTAAGACAAATTCCGGAATATATTAGTGCTGGGATGGATCGATCCCACGTCAGAGGGAGTTAATCCATTTCTCACAAAACCCTTCACAACCTACTCCTCGTAAAAAATTCATCTAATTCATCGAAGTGACATTTCCATCCGTCCAAACGCCAAAAGCTCATAATTCCACTCCCGATTCCCTCTTCAGCTAATTCGTGCTGCAATTTCGCATTCCCGATTCCTATACCGGAGGGGCGGCAAAACGTCACATAGCATGTGCTCATAACAGTTCCCTTCAGCAGCATTAGCAGAGTCATCACATATGACGTTTCAAGAAAAAGAAAAAAGAGCCACCACATACGATCTCGGCCTGTGCCTGCGCCACGAGGTACTGCGCCTTCTCGGCCGCCACCTCCGCAAGCCTCGTTTCCTCCTGCTTCCTCATGACCTCCAGCACCTGCACCATCACCCCAACATATACAATTAATTGATTGATTAATTATAATTACAATAAACCGAGATCTCACCTGTTTAGAGTAGGGGGAGCTGTTGATCTCCCTAAGGACCTTGGCGCCCCTCTCGAGGGCCTCGGGGTCGAAGCCGGGCTCGGCGGAGGAGGGGGCCTTCGAGAGGGGAGGGGAGGAGCGGAAGAGGCCGTCGGCGTGGGCGTGGTGGAGGGAGGCGGCGATGGCGGCGGAGGCCGCCGCCGCGGCGGCGCGGGAGGGGAGGGGAAAGGCGGGAGGCATATGGTTGGGGTTTGGAGGTGGTAGAGAGAGAGAGAGAACGGTGAGGTAAGGTGTTGGAGGGGGGGGGGGGTTTTAAGTTTTGGCTTGGCGAAGGGGACACAGAAATGGGCTCGGACTCGAGAATTGGGTGCATGTGGTTAGCCTGTTTGCAGAAAGGGCAAAAATGAAATAGCGTCACCTATCACGTCACTTTCGAACCCTCTAATCCCATTCGCTCGATCGAAGAATAAGATAAAAAGCAGGTGCTTGCTCCTTCCGGCAACGATTCCCTACTGGGAAGGGGAAGCTTAGATTTTAGTGTGGAGAATCTATTTCTCAGAATGAAGAAGGTTTCAGCATAGAGCAACCGTTTAACTCACGCATATGATATTTTTCATGTCATAAAATCCTTATCGTTGGCTTTTCTAGATAGGGAGTAGCCGCAACTTTCAGCAGTGGATCCCTCCTCCTTTGATAAGGAGACGTGTGAAAATAAGACGTAGGAAAATGTTTGGGTAAATCATTTTTCTTTTACGTATTGTGTGCATAGAAAGTGTGGCCCACCTCCTGACTCCATAACATGGCAAAAGAAAGCAAGGTAACTCATGGAGCTTCACCTCACCTTGCTCTGCTGCATTTCATGGGAGACAGGCTAAAGAGATGAGCTAACTCGTTTAACGACGACTTGTAGCAAAGAGAAGGTGAATTAACTCATGATGCTATGAAAAGGTTCATTTCATACCTCTCCTCACTGCCCTATTTTATTTTGGCGTATCAAGGTTTAATAATATTAAATGGTGAACAAAATGAAAAAGGCATATTATGATTACATTGCAGTAATTTTCATGAACCTTATAGGTTTATGTAATCAGAAAAGGAAATCTGAAGCTTAGCACATAAATTATGCAGAATTTAGTTAATATTTTTCACTATAAATAATACTCTAAAGTAAAATTTTACGGATTGAATCACTTCTTATAAGTATTTTATATATATAATTTTAAAGAAATTCGATACTCCTATACCTTATAACAAAAGAAAATTAATTTGAACAACTTAAATATTATAAAATTTGACCAATTTAATGGAGATGTTAAGATCATCGAATTTTAATGAAATCAATATATTTCATATTTTAATGAAATTGTTACAAATTCCTAAACTTTCATGTCGGAATATTAACTATGCACAAAGATACCAAGTAAGCTGCACATGACATACCTGCAGCCAGGCCGCAGACTTCCTATCCTCGTATGTAATAACCCAAGGAGAATTTCGGAGGTGAAAAAAACAAAAAATGATCGTGCTTTTACAAGGCGAGCCAGTGATGTTCACTTGAAAACACAAGGCATGGTGAATCATCAATTTATCCTCTGCCAGCCCTAATTACTAGTAACACATAACGGGGATCCATTGTTACAAATGTCCATGTTAAATCATAAGAACGCACTCAAGGAAAATATATCATACATCCCAAACGAGGAAAACCCAATAGGACTGTGGCAGCTGACCGATGGCCACTGGCCACAGATATGACTGTTTGGGATAGACAAATGCTCCACAGGCATTGTCTAGTTGCTAGAAAATCTGTTGGGGATTCCACAACTACAGCTGTAGGGTGTCAACTACGTTGGGACACAGCCTCATTCATACCAGACCACACTTTAAATGAGTCAGGTCAAACCAGACCCATCAATTAAAGGAGTCAGCGTTCCTTTTCCAAGCCGGCTTGCAAATCAAACGGTTCCACGGGTCCACCTTCGACACCCAAGACCCATTCTGCCAGCCAAACTAAATATATCCAATAGCAGGAGGGAATCCACCCTTGAAAGATAGAGAAGTGGGAGGAAGATGAGTCATAATCACCAAGCTCCATTTGGAGATGTGATAGGATGATTACTAGTTAGCGATAATCCAGTCCTTGTAAGGCATGCATAATCAAAATACATCTCTATATATCCAAATAGATAATATTGACCATGTATCGAAGGGAGTGCGAGCATCATATACGAGACCACATATGCAAGGTTTCCATAGGCATGCACACGAAACCTCTCATAATGTTAAAATCTCAGAAAGCCCTTTCCTCTTGAGTTACAACTTACATCACCACACGACTGCACAAACAAGTAGACTCATTTTAGTATGGTAGACGCGATTCAACTTCTCCATGTCATACAAAACCCACAAGACCGCCCTTCCATAGAGCTTTCAAGACACCACACACATTGATTCTTTCATGACATTTGGATAAATGTTGGATAAGAACCAGAAGGAAGATACCTTCGCCATAAATCATCACCCTGAGGTCATTAGCCGCATTCCTCGAACATCAGCAGCGAAAACATGAGCAGTCACCAACGTCTTTCACTAAAGCTTTCGACAATGACATGTAAAATTTAACACCATAACTGGCATGTCCTTACCTGGACAGAAAAGCTATGGCAGAGTGTCAAAAAGCATCAGTAGTAAGTGAAGCAAATAAGATGATCACAATTATGTCACCTGAAAGTTAGATGGTGTTTACAATGTCACGGTTCTAGACACCTAAATAATAGGGATATCTAAAATGGATTATTTAATAAAAACAATAGTTTCCAGCTACACCTGAATTTTTCATTTTATTCATAAAACTTGAACTGCCCCTTTTTAATTCGAAGTATCTGGCAGCACTAACGATTCAATTACCAAATCTTCCCTGATACAGATCAAAGCATTGCATGCCAGGTTCGGTACTAATCATGCTGTCGTCACTTCTTTTTTTTTTTTTGAGTAAAGCAAAATTTGAACCGTCTTTTCGATGGGAGCCGCTTGCTCAACCAAGAGACCACTAAATTGGGTTCGTGCTATTGTCATACTGGAGCATGAAGTTGTGTCCGCAAATAAAAAAGAGAGTGTTGTATCATGATCAACCCAATTCTTAATAGCTAATGGAACTAAACTACAATGATAACTAACTATTTATTTCCCCAATTTGTCGTCGATATACTTACATTAACCATCCCTTTGAACCTGAGCGATGGGCTTTCCTCGTCCCATGGTAAACCCTCTGGTCCCATCAGGCATTCTTGGCCCAGAAACAGGTCTGTTCATGCTCTCTATTCTAGGACCAGACAACACACCTCCACGACCTAAAAGTAGAGCAAAACACCCATGTTTAATAGAAATGGAGTGCATCTCAGAGAACGCATCCTTCGTACCCACCAAAAAAAAGGGATAACGAAAAACTGAAAACAAACTTATGAACAAAGCAATACCGTAGCCCTCAGCACGGTACTGTTGCTGAGTCCTTCCACGGCGTCTGCTCTGAATCTTAACTTCACTCTTCACCTGCAGAGCATGCTTTTCCTACATTGGCATGTACAATCAAAAGGTTACACACCATACTTTCAGGCGAAAATGATGAAGTCATAAGCAGATTTCAGATGACCATAGTTTGTTGATGCAGTAAAAAACTGCATGGTCAATAAGCATAAAGTTTATGGTTTAACCATGACCCAAATTTACTTAAGCCCACCTCATGTTCAACTGTTTCAATAGGTTGATCAGAAGATTTCATATCAGATTCCTCGCCAACAGTATTAAGGGCATCATTCGCATTATGGTTCTCAGGAAAGGCACCCTTCTTTCCCTTTAAGGCTTGTCCATGCTTACCCTGAAAAAATGACATCCTATGTAGAAACCAACCTTTGGAAGGTAGCAGCATATTGGAAAAATTCAATATGGCCAGGACAGAGGAGTTAAACGACATCATACCACTTGCTTCACAAGTGGCTCAACACGCAGTCCAGTTCTCCAATCACTTTCATCATTGAGATTGGTCACCTACTCCAACCAAAGTTACATTTGAATAACATTTTCTTATAGTTTGCATTAACAGAATCCACTCTATCAGTCTAAATAGAACATAAATACTCCAGTTAGCTTATGCCACTCACAGCATTCTTGGCTGCCTCGACTGTCTCATACTCAACAAAGGCATGCATCTGCAGTCAGAACAAAGTGAGATTCCTATAAAAGGTAAGAATGTGAAAGCCCATATGCCTTCTCTTCAAATAAAAAAATTTAAGACATTCACATTCTTTCAAATATTAGCATTCAAATGGTCCTTTAATTACATGTGAGACTAAACAATATTCGCTTTTTGTTCAATTTGTACTTTTGCAATCAGTGTCACTTCCAATATTTACTTCTGCACACACAATAGAAATAAGAGAGCAATCAGGAATGGTGAATAATATAGCATTTACCGAAGTGACTGAGTTACTATGACCAACAAACAAGCACTCAACATGTGAAGTGGGAACTGTTGTCTTATCAATGCATTAGCAATCCAAGACTGCAACAAATAGGGAAATTTGATAAAGAGGTCCAATGGAATGATTGACCTTACCTAAGCCATCAGTTTTAAAAACTAATTCGTAGGTTCACTTCTATAGGTCTGGAGTAATTACTTAATCTACCAAACCAATCACCACTTCCAATATTGCCCCCAACCATCCATCTCCTTTCCCCTCTCAATCCAAAAACCTCACCCTTCCCTCCTCTACGCAACCTCCGATGACCACCTCTCCACCACCTGCTGGCCCTCTCCTACACTATCCACAGCTTGCAGACCCCCATCCCGCCATCCATCACAGCACATCTCACCCACCGAGAGGTCTGTTCTTATCCACTCAACCTTTTCCCTCCTCCTCTCCTCCTCTCCACCTTCTCCATCCCCTTCCGCTCTACTCCTCTCCACCCTCCCTCCAACCCCACCTGGCACAACCCAACCTCCCCTCACCCCCACCCCACGCTACCCAGCCTCCTCTGCCCTCCAAACGGTACCTAGCTTCCTCTACCCTCTCTCACGTTCACCCAGCCTTCTCCGCCCCCACCCCACTCCACCTGACCACCACATCTTCCTCAGTCCGCAACCGAGCTTAAGCAAAAATTTTTTTAAAGTGAAAAGGGTGGATACCCAATAGAAAGCCACACACAACCTTGAGCAAATTTTGATTTTGTTTAGTCATTTTAGGCAGAAGCTCTTTTTGTGTCCCTCTTCACATGGACTAAGCCAATAAGGTGAAGTCTTTCTTGTAAAATTCTGTGTTTTTTAGCCGAAAATCTATTATTTTAGTATGTACATGTTTCTGTACCAACAAGCCAACGCATATTCCTTTCCAGGGAAAAAACCGGTGTGTATTTTTTCAGATACTCTTTGCTTTCAAGAGGATGTATGAGTGTTTTTTATATCTCTCTGATTTTTTCTTAAATTTCAGCTTGCAAGAACACCTTTCTCGGTCATAATTGATGGGCTTGTCATTTGATAAGATATTCAACTCACGTAATCAAAACATAATTTGCATAAAAGCAAATCTGACCTCAGAAAATGAGGAGATGTTCAATAGACGGTGCTTCATGGGTGGTCAATCGGCAGTTCGAGGTCAGCAAGCAACAAGATGAAAGGGTCAATGATCAAAGGCTGTAGGGAGGATAAGGAAAGGGGAAGGTTTTGCATAGACAGGTGGATAAATTGAATCAAAATCAGCAGCATAACAGATGTCCAAGATGGATAGTTATCTAAATTAAAATTCATCATCAACAAATAAGCCTAATTATGGGGTGACATTGTCCTCCAGATGCCTTCCATAAGAAGGCAAAAGGCAAGCCCTGGTTGCAAACAGTAACAAATAAAGAAACCCTCTCCATCCCCTTTCCAACCAATTATCCATGCGAAGACTCCATCCTTTCAGCTAGTTTAGGTCAATACAGCATAACAGATCCTCGTCTAAAATGGAAAGAACATATCTAGTAACTATGAATAACTGTCAGCATAAAATAACAGAGCAGTTTTGGTGACACCGGATTTATCAAAGTAGTCCTCCAAATGGACATGCATCTTTTATAGCCTCGTGGTTACAACAGGTGTGACCAGACTCCTAAAATCTGGGCAAGTGATAAACAGCATCTCTCTACTTGTCTGCATTAAGACCCAAGCCTCACGTGGTAGCCACAAATGAAAATGTGCCCCCTTTATCTTTTACTGAAGATCCGAAATTTTGGCGAAATTCCGTGAACAGAAGTTTTTAAAAGAAAAAAGAAAAAAAGTTGGGTGCAAAAAGAGTGATTTCACCTTTGGGGGTGTTTGTGCACTAGAGACAGAAGGAAAGGAATTTTGGGGGTAAAAGGGAATGTTGAAAATTTGAAACCAAGGGAAATTCAAATTCCCTTTGAATTCTTTGTGTTTGTGCAGACAACAGGAAATAGAACCTAAAATAGGTTTCCTTTGTTTCCTTCCCAATTCCACCCCTTGTGGTAGGGACAGTAGATACTCTGAGTGGAAAAATAATGGAATCCTGGGAAAGGGAAGGAAAAAGCAAAAATCCATAGAAAGTGATGGAGAGTGCTTGGTCAAAGGCGAAATGATTTCCTTTCCTCCTCATTTTCCAAAAGCACACCCCCCTTCCCGACTCCATAATTTCTGCAGTGAACATATCTGTACAGATTTTATCATCTTGCCCAGAAAAAAGATCAAGCTGCATTAGCTAGGATGGGTTCAATCGTTCCCTGATGGCTTTTTGCAATTCTAGAGTTACTCCAAAGCAACTTTTATGTGTTGTCACTTTTCACATGTGAAGTTATTGCAAACTGAATTGGATGATCCATCTGATCCTGATTCCTGTGCTTTTCTTTAACCTTCAATATGATGCCATTGCAAACATTTCTTTTGTTCCAGAAAACATAAAACAATTCAATTAAGTGATCCATTGTGGGCAACTTGAAAAACCTAAATGTCTATTCCTACCTTACGACCGATAAATGTACGTTCCCTGCTTATTTCTGCTCCATCTGCCTTCTGTGGTTGACCTTGCAGCGAGATTCTCTTGATACTGAAAGAAAGATTTTCACAAATAAAATATCAAAATGAAACAGGCTAAACAAAGTTTAAAACTTATCAAGATAATGCTTTGAACCCTTAGCATTTGGCAGAAGGATTACACCCTGGGTTCTCTCACCTCTGCATGATATGTGCTGCAATGCCCATTATACATACAGGGGGGATAAGTCCATGTAATAGTTTATGAGACAGATAACATCAAACCTATAATTTATTTCACCATTCAACTAAACTCATATTAAAGGAATTGACTTACAATACATCCATTCACCTATTACATGACCCTCTAATCTCTCCACCCAACCAAACACCTTTTCTCTACTTATCTCACCATCCAACTTTCCCAATATACAATTTTTGTTTTTTGAAAAGTTCCAAGATACAATTTATCCTGCTACCAATGGCTGCCTTAAATAACAATGCATATAGATCAGAGTTTTAAATCTTACTTGCCAACGGTTCCAAACTTTTCTTGAATGTAATCATTTGAGCAATTTTCAGGGAGGTTCTTTACCAGAACAGTGCGTAGCTGACAAATCAAATATAACAAATATTAACCATACAGCACCATAACCTCTTTTCTGGAAAATTGGTTTGAAAGGATATCATAATAAAAGGTACCTTTGCCTCCTCCTTGTCAATTGCTGGCAAGGGATGCAGCCTTTTAACTTTCTTGCCATCAGAACTCACAACCTACCCATTAATGTAGATTGATTGATAAATATGGAGAGGGAACAATTTGGACATAATTCAGGCAACATCTTTCACACCAGTTAAGCAAAAATAACCATGCATTGATAATTTTTCAAAAACTTACAAGTTTGGATGATGTCCTGAGTGCTGACTCTATAAGAGAAATGTCTTGAACGAGCTTTTTCATTTTTCGAAATGATGCTATCAATGGGATAGAAACTGCAAATACCAAGTGTTAAACACATTGTTTCCTAGATAGCATAATCCCATGATAATAATATACACTTCACATTGATACTTTCCTCTTGGACTTTAGGTTGAACCTTACTTTCTAGCAGCTATCGACCTTTTTCTCAATTAAAAATGCACATAGATTAACTCTCCAAAAAAATTTCCACATTCATTTAAAAATCCTATTATTTCAAAAATTTAATTAAAATTATGAAAGAGCTTAGCAACTGGCAACGATAGTATGAGAAAAGAAGTTAATGTCCAAGCAAAAAGGGAAGAAATGTGAGGGTTAGATCATAAAACATTTATTGAACAATTTTAAATTTGTCTACATAGGACCACAAATAAAGATAATGATCACCCCTGTGGAACTATTTGAACAGTTCAAAAAGCCAAAAGAAGTGAAGTATGCAGCTAGTAATAACTTTTAAATTTTGCCCACATCTCAACTTTTCCTAGCTTTTGGGGAAGAAAGGAAAAAAGAGGGAAAAAAGAAAGAAGAAATAAAAACGTATGCAGATGCTCATTGAGGGGCAAATGAGTCAGAAAGCAGTTAGTTCTGTAGTCATTCTGAGTCTGACCCTGACTAGAAGCTCGGCACAACTAAACTATAGTTGCACCAGGAGAAACATCTAGAGAAGGCCACTTGTCATAAGTACCTGCTTTATTTCATCACACTCATCTCCCATTATCCCATACCAATGACAAAGGTTGACAACCAATAAAGTTTATTTGTTCTTAAAATTAATCATAGTTTCTTTTAGAAGTGATAAATAGCAGGTGAAAATGAAATTAGGTGATAGACTCAGATGAGTAAGGGGTTTTTCACATCCTTCTTGCCATGAAGACAGGCCACCTACAGTCCGGAAGCTGGGCAACCAGTCATCAGGAGCAAGATCATTGAATTCAAGTTCTTCATCGTCTACCAGTAAAACTATATAGTGTATATTGTACAAGAACATGGTACCATGAAGTGAGATGTCATATTCTCCAATAATTGTTTCATGCACCAAAAGAGCAAAAAATGATTAGATGATTGCAGAAACATATCCTGCAGGCATTGCAATTTAGCCAGTAAAAGATGATAAGAAACAAAAAAAAGTTTCCATCAGTCTGAATCTTGAGGTTTAGGTGATTAATGTTTTAAAAGAAGACAATTCATATAAGATGACTCATGCAACTTACCAAAACCTTCTTTGTTTTTCTTGATATGCTTCAAGAGGAAGTTATCCGTAGGCAAGTTTTCATCACTGAAATAGTATTCCACCTATAAAAACATCAGCAAATGTAGCCATTTTTTGCCAAAGAGTACAGAAAACCAGAATACAAACTAAGTATCTCAAAATCTGAGCTTATTTCCATAAAATAGATGTAGCATGCCAGGTGCCAACAATGCCTGATAGCAAGCAAGATATAAGTTAAAGGCTTACAGCCACGTAAAAGGACTTTGGCATTTCAATTGAAAATTTGCACTGGCCAAATTAAAGCTCTCTCGCTTATTAAAATATAAGGCATCACAGTTTACAAATGTTAGATCACTCTTTCTTCATGGAAAAAGCCTACTTCAGATTCATGGAGCAATTTGAGACTACGACAACCATAAACTTGCCTACACATTAAGGGTAACTCCTTTAGCTTTCTCGAAATGGTCAAGACAAGTTTCTATATGCAGGAATTCACAAGAAAATCCATCCCATTTATAAAGTGAACCTGGAATCGTCTATCCCACATGAAAAAGAAAACCCAGCTCACTGTGAATGAGACTACTACTTGGTGATCCAATGTGTGACTTCCACTTAATGCATCCATGTCTGGTCATCTACTTTTAACATCATACACAACTAGATGTCACACACTAAGGAAACGAAATCTCATTTGAGCATCTCCTTTTTAACTAATTTTAAGTAAAGGAATGGATGAGTAATTGTTACAGATTTTTACATGTGTCCTTGCAAACTTTCCCAAATGCATTACCCTCATCTATTTGATATTTACATCTATACTCCTAAGTTAAACTTGTCGTTAGATTTAAGAGAATATTCCTCTAATGATCGTTATCTTCAATGGTGAAAATTTTGAAAATTATAACCATACGCCCATCCACCTTTTTTCTCTGTTTTCCCATTCTTTCTTCTTCCTCCTCTCCTCTGCTTCTATCACAACCCAACTACAAACTCCTCCAACCTCCTCGTCAAGCCACCTCCAAGCCCCCGTGACCTCCTTATCAAGTCCTTGTTAGTCCTCACCAAACCCTTTGTTAAGACAGCCCCAACTCTCATAAGCATGTGACTAGGTTTTTAAGAGACCCCCACTGAATCCAGACTACTGGAATTTTCATCCATCTTTTTAACGAAGTTCCACAACTTGATCTTTCAAAGATTACCTACACATGATCGTTTGATAACACCTACTAACACAGCTCTAAAAAAATTGTAGAACAGTCAAACCACGCTAAGCCATGATCTCCTCAGAAAGGGAACTAAATAATCACCTTAAAATGGCTTCCTCTCAGTAAAAATCACGCCTTCAATACTTATTGATCAGCCACAACATTCAATTCAACTAAAAAGAACATAGCTTTCAACCTATAAAACTACCACCAATGCTTCAAGATGACAAAAAACACACACAGAATTCATTTCCACGCGATCGGACTTCAGGATCTAGTTTCCATGATAACTTTTTTATAAAGTTGCCAAATCTCAACCAAATTACGCCATAAACCATCCTAACTTCCGGCTGCACTGCATCAACTGAAAACCGAAGGCGGAGCGCCACGAAAATCCCGAACACGCGAATGCGGAAAACGGAAAACCGCCGCCTAGGGATTACCTGCCGCACGATCTTCTCCCGCAGCTCGTCCGTCGGACCGTCGGGCGTCGCAGCGACTGGGGCCTCCTCGTGCGGCGGCTCCTCGGGTCCCACGGCGGTCGGCGACGCGTTCGGAGGCGGTGGAGGAAGGGCAGCTGGAAGCGCGTCGTCCCCTCCAAAGGGAAGCCCCTCCCCGAGATCGCTGCTAAGGGCGGAGACGGGATCCGTGGGGGTCTCCGCGTCAGGCGGGGAGGGGGAGAGTGGCGGTGAGGTGGTGAAAGGAGGCGGAGGAGAGGGAAGTGGTGGCGAGGGGTCTGCGGTAGGAGCCTTCTCGTCCTCCATCGTCGTGTTCTCGCGTAAACTGCCGCTCCGCGCCGCCAAAACCCCACCGACCGCTTCCTTCCCCACAACTTCTCCCCGCGGGCACTCTTCGCCGAGGTGTTGGTTTTAAAAGCATCGTAGGTGGCGCTCCCAGATGCGTGCGTGTTCTTTTTTTTCTCCTTTTGGGTGAAAATTTTTTTCTTTAGACTGAACATCCTCCTGCTAAAAGAACGAAAGTAATACAAGAATTAATAAAAAGGGAGAAAAATAACCTCTTAAGCACCAACAAAAAATAAAGTGAAAAGAAATAAAATTAGAAAAAATATATCTAAAATATAATTTTCGTTGTAGTCAAATCAATATCACACATTAGGTACAACAAGACATCGTCAATGTCGTTAATCTACCATGTCAATAGGTGACAAGTGATCGGAGCGAGGTCGACCATCAACTCAATCGTGGTGAGTCCAACTTTAACGTGACTCCCAAAACAAAAATGATGTCGAAACGCAGAGGTGATGGATCAACTTTTGGTGAAGCCCTCCTCCAACGAAATGTTCACAATAGCCACCGGAGGATGTTACCGCCGCACTGTCCCTCGACCATCACCTCGCCACTGAATACGTTGACAGAAGTTGCTAAGGAGAAACCATCATGCAACAACACATGTCGAAAAGGAGGGGGGGAGAAGGCAAACGAAACATGGTGGAGCCGGGAGGGGGTTTCGATGGACGATCGATAACTGTTCGAGGCCCCTAACAGTAGATTCGGATGAAGTCGTGGGAGAGGAGTGGAAGTTGCTTGCTATGCAAGACGAGGAAAGAGAGAGAGACCGTCTAGTTTTTTTTTTTTTAAGTTAATATCTTGGGAATCCCATGACATCAGTGTGGTACGGTATCGTTAACTCAACCTCATGTATTCTTTTTACGATGAGCAATAGTTAACCTAAGGTAAATCCAAGCCAATTCATCGTAACATTTGATATCACAGTATATTCTTCTTCTAACACAACACATGAATTATTAGGATCTATGCCCCCTTTTTTTGTTGAGTAGAGGTTGATCAAAGCTCGATCAAAAGCTCTTTTCCACACCACTTATCCCAGCTGTTGCTTCTAGCAACACATATTCCCTTCGACAACACAAGCTCCTTTCAAGATTTATGCCTCCCTTTTTGTAAGGGGGAGGGGAGGGGGGTGTCAGATTATAACTTCAGAAATGACTTACGCTTTCTATTTTTCTTTTTTGTAACAAGGTTTGGATTAAGGATTGGATTTTTGCTTGGGCAGAGTGCTTTTCTTTTAGGATGAAGGTACAAAAAGGCTAAAGGTGACATTTTATAATGTAACAAAATTAGGATAATTAAAAAAGTAAATTTAAAAGTAAAGAACATGTCAAGTATCTCTCATTTACACAAAAAAGTAACATAAATAATATCATGTGATGTGATACACTATCACTCAAAAAAGCTACCACCACTTCAAAATATAAAATGGAACTATTTGCATAAGTGCAAAACTATCAAAAACATCTTTAGAATCATTTTGCACTGATGCAAAATCATTTTGCATCGATACATTTTTATTCAAAACCAAAAATCACCTACGTCAATTAACTCACAAAGTAGGGTGATTTTTTTAAATGCAGTGGCCCCATCATGTGACAGAAATTCCGTTAGTTTTTATATTTTTTTACATTAGCTATCAATTTTACATTGGAGGTCACGTTCATCATATCTGACATATTTGTGCATCACAAAACAAATCACATTACCACGTTCACCATGTCTATATATTGTAAAACATCTTAAATTATACATTTTTATACATGTTGACGATTGATGATGACGATCGCTTTGCTACAATGAGATCATGTTTTTAAAAGGATATTCGTTGCAGTATATTTGAAAACGTCATATAAACGATTATAAAAAAATTTTTTTATTACTCGAAATTCAAAAACTTCCGAGGTTGAATTCAAGGAGCAAATTGGTATTTTGAAGCAGAAAATCACAATCTCAAATTTCTACTTGAAAGATGTCAATGAAGATAAATGCTAGAGAGAAAAAATATAAAAAGAAATAGATTTTCTCTTTTCTTTCTTCTTCTCTTCTCTCTTTCTTTTTCTTTACTTTCCCTCTTCATTCTCTTCTTTCTCTGTCTTTCCTTTCTCAGATGTCTTATTCTTTGAATCAGACGCCTTAACTGATGACTGCTACAATGCCGACCCTTCTTCTTCTTCCTTCCTTCCCCTTGGCTTCTGCCTCTCTGTCTTTGGCCTTCTTCTCTCTTTCTTCTGCTTTCTTCTCTTGGCTGCTTCTTCTCTTCTTAAGCTACTGCGTCGCCTCCCTCTTCTTCTTCTTCTTCTTCTACTTTCTTGAGCACCTTCCTCTGCCTTCTTCTTCTTCTTCTTCTTCTTCTTCTTCTTCTACTTTCTTGAGCTAAGTCCTTCCTTCAGTTGCTCTCAACTGCACCTCCTCCTCTTCAGCAGCACCTTCTTCTCCTACCTTTTCCTTCTTTCCCTGCACAAAGCGAAGCAAAACCTACCCCTACCCTCCCCACGTCACTCTCTCTATTTTGCTCTCAGAGCCTTCTCGGGTTATCGGGTCAGGTGTGCGTGCCCAGGACCAGGCCCACCGACGTGCCGTGGTGGGTGAGGAGTGCACGGGTAGTCAGGTCAGGCCAGGTCCATGGAGGTGTGGGTCGCAGACGAGACCGAATCGAGTGAGTGGGACCTCACCCCGTGTCAGGAGGCAACGGGCCTATGGCACTTTTTCATTTTATGATGCACCTCCCGCTCGTCAGCTTTCGAGGTGAGACTAAATGTCCCACCTTCTTGCGCGCACCCGCAGCAAGTGATGCGCTCGATTGCAGCAGATGCAAGGCCTTGTGGCTGCAATTGGTGGTCTGGAGTCATGCGCAAAGATGTTCCGCACGACCTGGGCTAGCAACTTGGGGCTGGTGAAGTCTGGAGCAGCTTGCAAGCTTGCTCCAAGCTTTGCTCCAATGGCGGAGGGGAGTCGACACCTGTCCACAAGGAAATGGCCTCACGACCTCATCAAATTACACAGAAAGCTTCGCCATGACACGGCGAAGGTGGCCCGATGGTCGGTGTGGCGCAGGGTGGCCTGGGCGTGCGTGCCTAGGTCACCCTGTGGCTACGCAGGTGGGTGCGTTCATGGGGCGTGTTGGGAGCGTGTGGCGGTGAATAGAGAGGGGGGAAATGATCAGTGGACGGTAGCGGAGCTTCTAAGGGGTTTGGCAAGGTGGATGGAGGCATGGAGAGGCGGGGCACACCTCACCGGTGATCTGGTCGGAGGTGGTAACGATGGTGGTGGTAGTGGCAGTCGAGGGATTGAGAATATAAATTGATAAGGGGGGAATAAAGAGGGGAGAAAGAGGACTTAACTGAGGGGCTTGGAGCGAAGGGAGGAGGCGGAGGGCGAGCGGCGGGCATCTGCCGTTGCTACAGACGAAGGCCCTGTGGTGAAGAGGTGGAGACGAGGAAGAGGGTCGAAGGGCACGCGTTGGTACATCCTACATCATGGGAAAAACTACAATCAAGATTGTTCCCTTAGGGAACAGGAAGATTAAGAGATACTGTGGACTTTTGATAGAGAAATGACTCATCAATACTTAGTAGTAAATTAACTGTATGATTGGTTAATTGGATAAATACATATACAAAACTACTTTTCTTTACTGTTTTTAAATGCTATAATTGCTTTAAATATACCACTCTACGCAGCGTTAGCTGACCACCATCATATGTAACCGTATACAGGTCAGGGAGTCATGCAACCAGCACCTTCAGCTGCAGAGAGTGCTAGGCCCAGTCGAGCCTAGCTCTAGTTCTAGTTGTTTCCTTTTGGTTTCCGCTATTTTCGTTGTTAGTGAGTACTGCTTTGTGTTGAGAACTATTACAATCATGTCTTTTTGCCTTAGTTGTGATGGCTAATAATTATATTTTCTGCCTATGGTATGTTATCCTTCTTGAATCTAAATTAAATTTCCGTTGTTGGCTTTATTTAAATTGCTTAGCTACTTACATGCGTGGTTTATGGTTTGTTTCGTACGTTTGGGATAGTCTCTCGTTGGACGACTAGGTCTTCGGATTAGTTGAGGCGAGTCGATCTCGGGTCTTGTAGGGAGTTAGAATCGAGTCGTAATAAGGAGCTTGATGGAGGAAGAAGTAAAGATGAAGCTTCATGTAGAGCGAGAACTTGAAAACAAGAATATAATACATATTTATCTTTCATGTATTTTGTATTTGTCTTATTGTACTTTGCTATTTTATTCCCTTTTATTCATGTAAAGAGCCCAAAGTACCTAACACTATTCCTTCACTAGGACTCTTAGACAAACACTTAAGCATTGCATAGAAAACATTAGAAAATCAAAATAGGCTTCAGACAGCCTGATCAGATGTCTAATCTAGACTTCAGACATCTGATCTTGAATTTTAAGATATCTGATAGTTTGTACAGACGTCCAAATATTTAGGCTAGATTTAGTGTTTTTCTATTCATTGCTTTCAGACGACCAGCCCATAGCCTAGATGTCTTAAAAGACATCTGATGACCTTGACATACAGATGTCCAATAATAGAATCGTTGGATTGTCAGAACATAATCTTCAAGAATTATCTTATGATTATATTTATATTTCATTCCAGACATCCTTAGAGCCATCCAAACATCTGATAAATAGACATTAAGCCACATCTAACCCAAATCTACTTTTGTCAAACTCTATAGCCGTTTAAGTTTCGGGAAATCAATTTCCGCAAAGAATTCTCTTTCTAGACATCTAGACACTTTGCCAGACGACCGACCTATCATTTGACCTAAAATTACATAGAACCTTGTTTCGAACTGGTAAAAATAGGAAGAAACCTGTATAGATTTAAACGTCTGATAATCTTCTCATACGTCTTATAAATGATTTCTTAGATGTCCGTCTTGATCCACCATTGTCCAAATGATCAACCATTCTAGATCAAATGACTGACCTTTAGATCAGATGTAGTGCCAAATATCTGACCTTTAATCTAGACGTTTGATAACCCTGTCAGACTCATAAATGCCTTGATTTCGTTGGGATTTTGGCTTTACCTTTTGTGATCTATTCCCAACGGCTATGAAAGTCTTCCAAGGCCTTCTAAACCCTTCTTAGGGCCTCTATAAATAGAGGAGGAGCCTTCCTTTGTAAAAGGCCCTCTAGGTAATTAATATTACTTCTATACTCTTTGTGTCATAAAGAAGGAATCATCAAGAAAAAAAGTGATCTTGCTCTCTGTAACGAACGCGTGCCCCAGACGTATTTTAAGACGTCTGGGAGGTGGTCCAGACGTCTGGGATCGCTTCCAGACGTCTGGAAAATTGTTAATTTCGACACGCGCGAGTCGTCTGCGCGCCTGAGCGCACAGACCGGATATTCGCTGATTTCCCTCTTCCCTGCGGCTGCAGACGCCTGCCGCATCCTCTCTCTCCTCCTCACGCGACCTTAAAAGGCCACGCGCTCCCTCCCGTCGTCTCCTCCCTCTTCTCCTTCAGCCAGTGAACGTGAGCGCTAGCGCGAGGGCTGCAGCGGCAGCCGCAGTGAGCGCGAAGGAGGTGCTGCGTGCGAGAGCGGAGCTCTGCCGTGAGGGCGAGCTCGCCGGGGCTGCTAGGGCCGGCCGACGGAGGGCGCAGGGGGCGCGGAGCGACGTGGAGGGGGGGACTGCTGTGGTCTGAACAGCAGGTGCGCGAGGTGCGACGCGGGCGGCGTCGCAAGCGGAAGCCGGGTGGTGCCCTGTTATGGAAAAATTTCCAGAATCGGACGTCTGGGTTGATAGACAGATGGCGAGGGCGACGTCTGGTAGATCTTCCAGTCGTCTGAAAGGTGAGTTTTCCGTCTTCTTCTTCCTTCCTGTTGACTGACCGTACTGAGGGAGGGAGATGGGTGTGCGCAGGCTCGGTGATTCGCCATCCAATGCGAATCAGACGTCTGTCTGTTGTACCAGACGGCGGGAGTGACCTCCAGACGTCAGGGGTGATCATCGGACGTCTGGGAGATAGGCCAGACGTCCCCGCAGACTTCTGGACGTCTGAGAAACCACGCTGAATAGGTAATTCTCTGATCCACTTTTTAAGACGTCTGGAAGAAGTTCCAGATGTCTGATTTTGCACAGTGTCGTCGTTTTTGACCTGTTTAGGGCCCGTTCGGGTTCCGTTTTCCGCGATTCGAGTTGCGTTCTTTTCAGAATTAATTCCTCCACCCGTCTACAGTAGCTATACACTGTTTTGAGACACTCCTTGTGTTTGATCCTTGTGATAGGACCTCCTTCAGTTGCAGTCTTGGGAGTCACGGAGGCACGCGGGATTCCCGATCACGCCCCCATTACTCCCGTTGTACCTGGTAGAGTGGCTTTAAGTTATTAATAAAATCTGTTAAAGTATGGAACCATAACTAGAACCTAGGACGTTGCATGAATCTTAGGAATGAGAAATATATGATAGCTCCTAGGTGTTGCATGAATCCTAGAGCTGGAAAACTAGATTGTATGATAGATCCTAGGATATGGCATGAATCCTAGGATGGGAAAAACTAGTGGAATGTATAATATTGCAATCTTGGAAAATGGAAAGAGATATAAAGCTGCCTGTAATTTGAATTAACAGCTGCCTGTTGTGAATAAATAACGTGGTTGAGAACATGGTTTGTAAGAAATGGAAACTGGAAAGTGAAACCTGGACGTTTGAGTAAAAAGGATGGAACCATACGGGGAATTAGTGTAACGAGCGCGTGCCCCAGACATCTTTTAAGACGTTTGGGAGGTGGCCCAGACGTCTGTAAAGACGTCTGGGATCACATCCAGACGTCTGACCAGACGTCCGGGATAGTTTACAGACGTCTGGCGAACAGTTATGCTCGCACGGGATATTCGTCTGCGCGCCTGTGCGCGCAGACCTGCGATCCTGCCTCTTTCTCTGCGGCTGCAGGCGACTGCGACCGCCTTCTCTCTCCTCTCCGCGCGGCGTTAAAAGGGGGGCGCGCCTCCCCTCCCGTCTCCACCATCTTCCTCCTTCTTCTCCTGCCTGTGCGCGAGAGCGAGCGGACGCGAGGGCGCAGCGGCAGCGGCAGCCGCAGTAGGCGCGGAGGAGCTGCGGCGTGCGAGGGCGGGGCTCTGCCGTGAGGGCGAGCTCGCCGGGAGCGGCTTGGCCGGCCGGCGGAGGGCGCAGGGGGCGCAGAGCGTCGCGGAGAGGGACCTGCTGCGGGCGGAGCAGCGGACGCGCGAGGTGCGACGCGGGCGGCGTCGCGAGCGGAGGCCGAGCAAGGTTCTGATTCTGGAAAAATTTCCAGAATCAGACGTCTGGATTAATATCCAGACGGCAAGGTCGACGTCTGTGAGATCATACAGACGTCTGAAAGGTGAGTTTCCGCTTTCTTCTTCTTTTTTTGTCGACTGACCGTACTGAGGGAGGAGGGTTGGCTGTGCGCAGGTGTTCTGATTCGTCATCCTTTGCGAATCAGACGTCTGGAAGTTGTACCAGACGGCGGGAGTGACCTCCAGACGTCCAAAGTGACCATCGGACGTTTGGGATCTAGGCAGACGTCCCCACAGACTTCTGGACGTCCGGGGAACCAAGCCGAACAGGTAATTCTCTGATCCACCGTTTAAGACGTCTGGAAGAAGTTCCAGACGTCTGATTTTGCACAGTATTGTCTTTCTCGACCCGTTTAGGGCCCGTTTGGGCTTCGTTTTCCGCGATTCGAGTTGCGTTCGTTTCAGAATTTATTCCTCTACCCGCCTACAGTAGCTATACACTGTTTTGAGACACTCCTTGTGTTTGATCCTTGTGATAGGACCTCGTTCGGTTGCAGTCTTGAGAGTCGCGGAGGCGCGCGGGATTCCCGATCACGCCCCCATTACTCCCGTTGTACCTGGTAGAGTGGCTTTAAGTATTAATAAAATCTGTTAAAGTATGGAACCATAACTAGAACGTAGGGCATTGCATGAATCCTAGGAATGAGAAATATATGGAATGATAGCTCCTAGGTGTTGCATGAATCCTGGGGCCGGAAAACTAGATTGTATGATAGATCCTAGGATATGGCATGAATCCTAGGATGGAAAAACTAGTGGAATGTATATTACTGCAGTCTTGGAAAAAAAAATGGAAAGGAATATATAAAACTGCCTGTGAATTTAATTAACAACTGCCTGTTATGAACAAAGAAACATGTTTGAGATCATGGAATTTGAGAACGGGAATCTGGAAAGTGAAACATATGATGTTCTGAGATAAAGAGCTGGAACCCTACGGGGAATTAGGAGTGGAACTCCTGGAAAGGAAAAGGGAATGGAACTGAGATGTAGTTGTACTGTCTCTTGGCTACGCAGTACCAAGGGAAGTACCTGTACCTGTTTAGTCCAGAGTGGGGCCAGCCGCCCCAGGGACCCGGGGTTAGGCTTGGCCGCTCTGTACCGACTTGTTGGCCCTCGTGTACGTATTAGCGAGGAGAGCTAGTAGTGTTAGGAGAGTACTAGCTACCCCACGGGCCCCGGGGTTCTGCTAGCCTCCTTCACCGACTTGTTAGGCCCACTAGGGCAAACCAGGGTAGTCAGGCGAGGGTGCGCGGACTGTGGAGGGGCAAGGCCCCGGTTTGGTTACTTTGGAGGGGTTGGACCCCTGTTACTGAGAGGGCTCTGCCCTGGTTCCGTGCTGTGCTTTGGGCGCACCCGTTAACGGAAACGACTGACCGCGTGCCAGTGCGGGCTAGCTACCTGTGCGTTTATCGCGCGTGCCGTAGTCACCGTTACGTCTGTCAGTGACCTTGGGGTGGTTGACTGAGGGTAGGATCACCACGGGGGACTCTCCCGGCCAGGAGAGCACCACGTGCTACTTCTACTTTTGGAAAAGACTGCAATCAAGATCGTCCCACGAGGACATTCGAGATAAAGTAAAGGATCTGAGAAGTAAATGAAATAGTGAGAAAAATTGAAAGATGTAAATAAAGGAAGTAATAGAACATAACAGCTACTGTACACTCTACTGTTGCCTTTAGTTAGTTTGCCACTCTACTCAGCGTTTTGCTGACGTGTTACACTCGTTACCTTTTTCAGGACCAGGTGTTGAGCAGCCAGGGTCGGCGGCTGCAGAGGAAGCTGGGCCGAGTAGGGTCCAGTAGAGTTACCACAGCTTTGTACCCCTTTTTGTTTCTGTTCTAGTGAGTAGTTTCTGTTTCCGCTGTACCTTCTTTACCTGCAGTTTTGTTATATGATAAATGTTGTTTTACTGTTGTGGTGGTGCCTACTGTAGTAGTTTCTTTCCTTACTGCTGTACTTTCTTACTGTTAGTTATATTCATGCTGAATGTGGTTTATTTTACTGTCTTTTGGTTACTTCCTCGTTGGACGACTGGGTCTTGGGATTAGTCGAGTCGGTCCGGTTCTCGTGTCTCGTAGGGACTCGGGAAGCGGGTCGTTACAATTAGGAGTAGAACTCCTGGAAGTGAATGGAATAGAATTGGGGAAGTGAGCTGGCCCTTGAGTACGTAGTACCAAGAGAGCGACTGTCCCCCTGTTTAGTGCAGAGCGGAGCTAGCCACCCCAGGGACCCGGGGTTAGGACTGGCCACTCTGTACCGACTTGCTGGCCCTCGTGTACGTAGTACCGAGGAGAGCTACTAGTGTAGGGAGGTACTAGCTACCCCACGGGCCCCGGGGTTCTGCTAGCCTCCCACACCAACTTGTTAGGCCCACTGGGGCAAACCAGGGTAGTCAGGCGAGGGTGCGCGGACTGTGGAGTGGCAAGGCCCCTATTTGGTTATTGTGGAGGGGTTGGACCCCTGTTACTGAGAGGGATCTGCCCTGTACTGGTTCCGTGCTTTGCTTTGGGCACACCCGTTAACGGAAACGACTGACCGCGTGCCAGTGCGGGTTAGCTACCCGTGCATTTACCGCGCGTGCCGTAGTCACCGTTACGTCTGTCAGTAACCTTGGGGTTGTTGACTGAGACTAGGATCACCACGGGGGACTCTCCCGGCCAGGAGAGCACCACGTGCTACTTCTACTTTTTGGAAAAGACTGCAATCAAGATCGTTCCCACGAGGAACATTCGAAATCAAGAAAAAGATCTGAGAAATAAATGAAATAATGGGACAATTGAAAAATGTGAATAAAGAAAGTAATAGAACATAACAGCTATTGTACACTCTACTGTTGTCTTTAGTTTTAGTTGTCACTCTACTCAGCGTTTTGCTGACGTGTTACACTCGTTACCTTTTTCAGGACCAGGTGTTGAGCAGCCAGGGTCAGCGGCTGCAGAGGACGCTGGGCCGAGTAGCGTCCAGTAGAGTTACCACTGTCTTTTGTACCTCTTTGTTTTTCGTTATAGTGAGTAGTCCTTATTTCCGCTGTACTTTTCTTTACCTGCAGTTCATGTTATATGATAAATGTTGTTCTACTGTTGTGGTGGTTTATACTGTAGTAATTTCTTTCCTCACTGCTGTACTTTCTTACTGTTAGTTATATTCATGCTGAATGTGGTTTATTTTACTACTCTTTTGGTTACTTCCTCGTTGGACGACTAGGTCTTGGGATTAGTCGAGTCGGTCCGGTTCTCGTGTCTCGTAGGGACTCGGGAACCGGGTCGTTACACTCTCCAAGCCCTATTCAACAAATCCAAGAGTATCGATACTCTGCCGCAATCATGCATACATACTTTTGATTAAGGGGAGAATTCTTGCCTATTGTAGTATAGTTCAAATTATTCTTTGTAACTCTATAGGTTTACTTGTTTTCCTTTTGTTTTTGGTTGAGTATATGCTTTGAGAATTCTCGTCTCATTGGCTTGACAAAATACTCCTTGTGAAAAGGAGGGGTTTGATGTTACACCACCCTCGTATAAGCAGCGTTGTTGTAATAGGTTGAACTACTCTCGTTCAAGTAATTCGGTTAGTGGATTTGATCGACTAGGTCAATCGAGAAATCCTAAACCGAGAGGTTTAGGTGGTGGCTTTTACCTGGGTTTCGATTTCCATATAAAAATATTTGTGTTCTCGTGAGATTATTATTATTTTTTTGACAATTATATTACTTCCGCATTATTCTTTTATATCACGCTCATCTCACCCCCCCCCCCCCCCCCCCCCTCTTCGTTAGGAATTTCAACAATCTCTCCTTTTCTCTCTCTGGTTGCTTGACAAAGGGCCTTGAGGGTTTTTCTTAGCTATTTATAGTGTTGGGGGTTGATTCTGCCATAGGATCTTATGACCAGGTACGTCTGTTGTCAAGGCATATATGTCATTAGGCTATTAAGTGCAGCGACCTTGCCATCATTATTATTAGTATGGGCATGTTGGACTTTTCCGCTGTCTCCTTGTCATCGGTTGGTATCGAGTTTTCTGGAGGGTCGAGCTTATCCGAACCTACCTATATTCGAATCTCCCTAGGTAGAGGCGGGTCGGACCTACCTGGTTACCTCACATTCATGTAGCTGGATCCCTTGTTGGGTTTCTCGTAGAGTTTTGAGTCCAATAATACTTTTTACCTCTCATCACTACCTAAAGGAAATTCTTTCTAATTTTGTTCATCCTTCTATGTATGTTGTTTGGAAGGAAAAAAATTAACTTAGCAAATTATATAGCAGCAAGGAAAATAGTGTTTATATGAGAAGTCAACATATACCAATTAGGGGTGTATTTATTTGGTGATGAAATAAGGAAATTCATGTGTAAAATTAAGCATTGGGTGAAATTTTTCAGTGCTACATTATAAGTGGATGAAAATCAAGTGTGATATAAAAGCATTTTGATTCTTATGACTTATGTGGCAAAGGACTAGAGGGGAGGCTAGGCATTGCACTTGCACATGCTTAAGCACCTTGTCCAACTCTTACTAGGACTTTAGTAATAATCAATTTAAAATTTGAATTCATTTGTTACGAAAATATCTTTTACTTTAGCTTAATTAATGAATTATTAATTAATTGGTTAATAAGTTATTACCCATTGGATTCCATAACGTTAAGGAGTCATAAGGCTTGGTTACCATGATTCATTAAATTTTGCATCCACGACCTCACGTCTCGTAGGTCATTTATGATAAGATCTTTAAAGATATATGGAATATATATGGCTATTTATACGCACAAATATTTAAACACAATGTTAGTAATAATAAAAATATTTGCACGAACAATTCAAACCACAAAGGATACAAAATATATAGTGGTTCCCTTCTCCTAGGTACTCCACTACCTAAGCCTTCCAGCTTGGGGTTTTTAACCCGATTCTCTCAATCCTGAGAGAATCAATTTACAAACCGAGGTAATTAATGGGTTACCTCAACCCAAGTACAATAATGGGTTTGTTACAACCCAACGAGCAATAAGCTCAAATACAAATGAAATACATGTGTAAGATAAAAAGAATCTTACAACTAGAACCTAAGCCTCTCAATAGTAATTAAAAGATGATACCAATTTGAGAGTCTAGAATGAGCGTGAATCGCTTCGTAGATGCGTGAGAAAAATACGTCGTTGAAGTTTTGCAAAAGCGTAGAGAGATTGAGAGCAGCAAACTATTCCTTCTCTTGAATATGTGGTGGAAAAATGTAATATAGCTCTAGAATTTTTATTCTCTATTTCCTGTGTGAAAACAAAGAGTCCTAGGGTCATTTTATAAAGAAGA
Source organism: Thalassia testudinum (assembly GCA_037157565.1). Lineage (NCBI taxonomy): Eukaryota > Viridiplantae > Streptophyta > Magnoliopsida > Alismatales > Hydrocharitaceae > Thalassia > Thalassia testudinum. Next base: position 47,180,655 of record JAZHRO010000030.1, read on the forward strand.
AAAATTCAACAGCGTATTTTTCTCACGCATCTACGAAGCAATTCACGCTCATTCTAGGCTCTCAAATTGGTATCATCTTTTAATTATTGTTTAGAGGCTTAGGTTATAGTTGTAAGATTCTTTTTGTCTTACACTTGTATTTCATTTGTATTTGAGCTTCTTGCTTGTTGGGTTATAACAAACCCGTTATTGTACTTGGGTTGAGGTAACATGTTAGTTATCTTGGTTAGTAAATTGATTCTCTCAAGGTTGAGAGAATCGGGTTAAAAACCCTAAGCTGGGAGACTTAGGTAGTGGAGTACCCAAGGAAGGGGAACGACTATACATTTTGTGTCCTTTGTGGTTTGAATTGTTCATGTAAATCTTTTTGTTATTACTAACATTGTGCTTAAATATTTGTGCGCGTAGATAGCCATATATATTCCATGTATCTTTAAAGATCCTATCAATTTATTTCATGTGTGTGAGGATTTTACATACTCTCTTGAACCTCGCCACTGATTTTCTCTCTCACGAAAGCATCGTCAACTCTAGTTCCCTTGCAACGATGTAGTTTACCTTCTCTTGGAAATGTCTTAAGAGGTGGCTTTCAAGGGCGACCACAAATGGAGCACACCGATGGTCGTGGGATCATCGTACCCTCAAACCTGCTTGCCAGACCCATGCATCTGGTAAAGTAGGGTGCATTCCTAAAAATTGCTTTGACCATAATCTCTAACCTTTTGCATTTTGTTTTTTGGTGTGTTGCATCTTGGTAATGGACTTTTATGAATTTTCTTAATTTATTATCTTGCCCCGTGCGATGTTAGTATATTTTTTATCACAAATACGCTATGACTCGAGAATATTAACATGGATAAGTAATGAGAAACCAGTTGTATTGACTTTTTGTTCTTTCCTTTCTTGGTTTATATGAGATGCGATGCTAGATTTGGCTGATGAAACGATCTAATGTAAGTTGGAACTTTAAGTAGGGTACCATAAGGCTTTTTAAGCCACAACCAAGACAGTTGAAGGTTCCCTATATGAGAATTTGTTTTTTTAGCCTTTCATGATCTTGTTCTTGAAGGTAAACGAGGTCATTCTATCCAATTTAGCCAAAATAGTAATGAAGAGGAGGATTGAGAACCCCTCGAGCTATCGAGGATAGGGTTTAGAGGTTAGACCAAGGCTTCTCCCAATGAGGTAGATGAATATGACTAACCCCTAAGCGATAATACAACTCTGGAACATGTGACTAATCCCCAAGCAAATGTCAAACCACGAATACAACTCTATAACATGTCATGAAGGATGTGACAGATTACGCCATGTTTGTTCACCACTTGATCCATCATTCATTTATGTCAGATTAAGAGAACTTAATCCGATACAAACTTATTCCGCTGAAATAAGTTTAACCTGCTTAAACTCCTAAATGTCAAAACCCACTCATTCAATCAATTTATTCTACTCATTTTTTATTCATTTACTTATTTCACAAACTTTTTTTTTACTAAACACCACCTATTTGTTCAGTGAAGAGATAAAGCTTGGATGGGATAAGTGTTAATAGTGTTGGTGTCAGTAATGAGATGGTAGGATTAAATATGATAGGTGAATTGATGTATTATAAATTGTAAGTTAATATACTTTAAATATAAAAGAGAGAATGGTAATTTATTTGTTTTATATCTGATATTATTTATTACTATTATTATTATTTTATTGAAAAGTAAAACAAGTAAAAGTTAGATATAATAGAAGAGTTAATATATTATGTATAAAAATTTAAGTTGACCTTTTATCTTAACATATGATACTATTCATCCTATGTATACCATATTACCTAATTAACCTTTTTATTCTATATACAAACACGTGTACAAGAGAATATATGTACCTTCCAATTCCCCTGTTCTTGCATCCTTATATTTATTTATTAGTTATTTCTTCGTTTGACCCCATTACATCATTGTTTCTTAAACCACTGTCGAGGAGTACATGTCTCGTCCTATGCCTTAGGGTAGAAGATCATATCCTAACTAAATAATCTCTCAAATACGAGGAGTTGTGTATATGTTTATTAGTCAGAAGGAGAGTAGAATCTCCTCCTCCTGCTGTTGAGGGGCTCTATAGCCCCATGGACCATATGCCTAAAAAAGAGGTTTGGGCCTAAGAGAGTTTAGTCCTAAATGGCCATGTGTTCGAGTTTCAACTTGTTCCTCACTCCTAAAAAATTAACCATGCTTATCCCTAGGTTCTTGGAGAGTTCATGGAATTGCATAGGCAAGCAATGGAACTCCTGGAAAGGGATTTATTCATGAAACTATGATTTATGATCCCAATCCTATTCAAATTAAAAAGGTTTCGAATTTTCACATATTTATACACTCAGGCCATCAATAAATCATTGTCATTTCATATTTATGTATAAGATTGCTAATGGAATCGAATTGTTCTTATGCGATTTGATTTTATTCAGGAAAAATTCAAAAAATATAATTTGAATAAAACAAATTGGACATAAGATCTCACATCTAAATATGATAGCTTAAAGAATCAAATATTAATTTTCACATTTGGGTTCAAAAAAATTTGATTCAATGATGCACATATTGTTTGCAAATATTTATTTTTTACATCCATACATGTGAACAATATATGCACATGTCTAGTCCTCCTTTCCCTCCATTTAAAGGCCGACGATATAGTAAAATAATAATATGATTAGTTAATCAATTACTCAACCCTAATCCATCACCAAAAGCTAAATAAATAAATTAAAACCTTTCATGATTTCCTTCCATCCATTGTAATCTACCACATGTTCTCAAGTTCCCAACTCTTGATTCCTCCTTAGTGGTCCTCCTCTCGCAACAATCTAATGCCTCCACCTTAGCCTCCACCTACTTTCATGTCTTTTCCCCTACTACTATATGATTTTTCCTTCTTAACTTTGATTAATCATTAATTAGTTATATCCAAACCATGGACATAAACCTCAAAATGAAATTAAAACGATGAACTAAAAAATTAGTGTTCAATGAATTGATTTGGAACCGGAAATCAACATAGTGCTTCAAAATAAACTAAGCCAAACACATAATCAAATTAATGAATCCTTACCAAATAATTAAGAAAATTAATCTAAATAGTCGAATTTCACGTGAATCGGATTGGAACCTATCATATTGAGTCAATCGGGCTGTCCTCACTGAAATTGGGTTTTACAAATAGATAAATTACTTATGAAACATAACTTGACATCGTGCGGGGATAGCTCAGTTGGGAGAGCGTCAGACTGAAGATCTGAAGGTCGCGTGTTCAATCCACGCTCACCGCATGTTCTTTTGTTTTCACTTGGCTCAAAACTTTTCCTGTGTTTTTGTTTTTTCCAGCAGGGTAGCACTTTTTCTGCACATTGCGTATACAGGGAAGACAAAATTAGAGTACTTTTTTTCCTTTTTTTTTTTTTTTGCATGAAAACGTGCGTACGTCGACAATGGGTTGAATTGCCTGATCAGATTTTCTACGAAAATGGTTTCACAGAGATAATGGACGGCTGATTTGGTCTTCCCTGAAACTATTTGGCATCTTTGACAGGATAGATACAGGTGCATTGTGGAGAAATCCACGCTAACATTCCACGCAGCGACGTTATAACTCTATGGTGCCGTATCTGTTTGAAGTTCTAAGGATCGAAAATTATTACTTAATAATTTTAACTTTAAGCATCATAAGTGGTTGTTTTGGTTCTTAGGCACATATCCAACAAGTTATCAATGTTAATTTTTCTTAATTAATCTTGTGTTTTGACTCGGGTCGTTATAAATGATATCAAAGATAAAATTTCTTTAATCAAAGAAAATGTTTGTCCCTTAGACATAAAAAGTATACCATAAGGTGGATCCACCACTACTAATGGGAATAGATTTATTTATTGATTGAACTTGGATAAGAACATCAGAATTTCAAGTAGGAAATGTTACAATACTTCAAAGATAGTTTCACATAATGAACCCATAACTAGTGGAATATAATGATTGAAAAATAATATTTGATATTTTAAATTTAAGTATTTTAAATGACTATTTAGATTCTTTGGACACATATCTAATAATTTATCAATATTATTTTTTCTCAATTTGACTCAAGTTTAGATTTGAATCATTACAAGTGTCCTTTAAAATTTAGCAACAATTTGTTTGAAAAGAAGCATGAGCAGATTTATCCTGAATGGAGTGAGATCTTGAATTAACTTCGATCCTATCATGAGTGGGGTCTTGGTAGAAGTGAGTTAAAATTGGATTAATTTAAAATTTGACCTTTAAAGCGAGATTCATTGCATTTTGATCCCACTTATTCAGTTCATTCTAAGCAGCCAAGTTTATGACGTGGGTGGAAACCAAAAGCCCGCACCTCAAAGGGCAACATGGGACCTTGTTGTTCCAACTTTGGAGGTGCATGAACTTTTCTCCAGAGGAAATAAAATACTCTAACCTTGTATTTATAAGTGTAAATTTCACAAGGATTGTATAATTTGCCCATATCTTAAAGCTAAAAATAGAGCAAAATTCTCCATATAAGTGCGCACATAAAAATATGGTTGGAAAGTGGAATTAAACCCTCATGGCTGCTATTGACCCAGAATGTGAGGTCTTCCCCTTCTCCACGGACAAGAACAACCTAAGGAGAAAAAGTTGACCGGAGGATATAAGGCTAGCAGATAGGGAAGGGTTAAGGTTGATAGAGGGTGGGGAGAGGGGTTCAACAAATGGATCCTTTGAACCTTAGCCCTTAGATCTTAATCTAAGGCTCAAAACCCCCTCGCTAATTTAAAAGAAGGGGAAAATTTGCCAAAAGTTGCGGCCATTAGATCTTGATTCAAAGATCAAGATGTAGCAGGAAAGGAATATGTCCCCAAAGGATATGTGGGGTTGACACTCACCTAGGGTTGGGCAAAGGTGAAAAGGAGTTGGTGGGGGAAAACACACACAAATAGGCCTACTCAAGTTGTAAGCTGAGCTAAGCCATAGGTTAGGTTAATCTCAAAAAAGACATTGACCCAAGCTCAGCCTGACTCAATTTATGAGGCAAAATACTCCACCCAAGCCCAACCTAGTATTGTCCAAGCTAGGGTAGCATATGGGCCAATGTTTGTTTTGCATTTTGATCAGGTCTCAAGTGACCCAATTCAAAAAATAATCACAACTACAAAGTAATCGTATGAATGATAGTAGAAGTTAGTAATCCAATTCCACCACAACAATGTACGTTATGGGGAGGAGATTTAACCCTCAAATATCCACTATATTTAGTATTACAATTAGGTGAATGCTCAAGGTTCAATTACCCTTTCACAGCAAATGTTCAACCCTTTCTATAGGATATTTAAAGACAATAATTACAGGGGGTAATCATTCCTTTACTTGTTGCTCAATGTTGATCATTTCGCAGTTTAAGGGATACTTAGCATTGCTTCGCCTTCCAAGCAATTGATGCCTCTCAACTTGGTTGGTCACCGAGGCCTGATGGTCTTGTCCTTTCGTGGGCCCATTATTTTTGGACTTGTTCTTACACATGGCCATTATTCCTAAACTTGTTCTTTTCCTCCCTCATCAATTGCCCCCTCTCTTATGGTCTGATTGTGTTGACTGTGAAAGTAGAGGAGTTTGTTCTCTTGCCCCCCGACTTGGGAGTAAGGACAAAAAGTTTATTTTTTTTTTGCCCCCACTCGAGGGTATCCCTACCCCTAACAACCAACCCTCAACTAATGGAGTAGGTGGGTGCTTAGAAGTTAGTAGTGACCTGATGAGAGTCTCATCATAAACCCTAACTGGCACAATTTAATCTAAATAAATGTGAAGAAGCTCCTACAAAACCTAAAGAGAGGCTTAACTCAGAAAATTCTGAGTTAAAGAATAAGATAAATCATAAGGGGTAAAACTGTAATTTCACCAATGTAGTGCGCAAACAAGGTAATTAAGGGTCTAAACAAAGGTCAAATGAGCTTAATAAGGAGGGAAGTGGGATGATTTGATCTGAAAAGGGTTATAGCAACTTCTAGGAATTAAATGACACTTTGTAATCCAAAAATAAACCCACTTTAATTCACGAGGTTCAAGGTAGGATAAAAATCAACTAAACCCTCTAAAATTCATGGAAAAATATTCCCTAGGGTTTAGAACCTTCAATTTGGCCTTTGCAACATATTTTGACCTAAAATGAGAACCATGCCCAATTTATGACTTAATTTGGGTTTTTGTGCAAATTGACCGATCAAACATGGTCCAACCTAGAATCAAATTTTACCATTAAAATCCTTAGGTTCAAATTAGGTTGGTATAAAAACTTGGGCTTAAGAAAAGACCATCTTGATCGACTTTATAAATTGTTCCTCTTGAATTACTTTTTGACCATTATCTTTTGAAACCCTTGCAAATGGCCTCCTATTTTTCTCGTCGTTCTTTGCAAAATGGTCCTCCATGCCATTTCTGAGTAGCTCCATACCTCCAGCAACCTTGCGCGGAGGTTGGCGCCGCTCAGGGCATGGCGCCCGTTCTCAGGAACGAGCGAGAGGTTCCCTGCGTCGTCCTCTGTCGCAGGGACCCTCCCCTGACCTTTGCAACCGGCCATGCCTCTCGTGCGAACGCACGAAATGCATGGGTCTCCTTCTCCGGCCATCTCCGACGTGAGCAACACATCTTTCCCTCGGGCCGCTCTCCTCTCCAGCACCTTTATAAGGAGCGCCAGGGGCGTCCGACCAAGGCAAGCTAGTTTTGGCTGAGAAAAACCCTCGATTTCGTCTCTCCCCTCTCCTGTCAGACAGCCCAAGCTTCCGGCGATCTTTCCTCCTCCTCGTCACTCTGCTGCCATACCTGTAGCAGAGCCCACTCTGCCCCGTCTTCCCACGTCAGGCCGCACCAGCTGGCATCTTCGGATCCCCTCCTCGTTGCCGTTACTCCTCCTCTGGGCACCTTCGTCCCCACCTCTGGTAGGCACGAGCCGGACGTCTTCCTCTCCCTCTTCGTCGACTAAGTAGGTAGGAACCTTCCCCTTACCCTCCTCTCACTTTTCCCTTATTCAATTAGCATTTTAGACCCCTCGACTGCCACTACCACCCCTATCTGCTTCACCTCCGGTCGCCATCACCGGCGAGGTCGCTCCACCTCCACAGGCCATTTCACCCATCGCCGACAAGCCCAGAAGCTCCCCCTCACTCCACTCAAGCGTTTCCCCCACTCCATTCACCACCCTTCACCTCCCGGCCACCCCCCGAACACACCCACTTCCGCACACATAGTATGCCCTAGGCACACGGACACAGGCGCTCTTACGCCTTGCCGACCCTCGCACTGCCTTCGCCACACTCCGGCGAAGCTCCCTGTGTTGTCTAACATGGCCGGGAGGTCGTCTTCGTGATTTAAGGGTTCAATCTCCTCGCCGCCATTGACGAGCTGCTGGAGCTTCTTCACAGGCAGCTCCAGGTCTCCTCCTCTCCAGGTGTGATCTCCAGGTGACGCGAGGCAAGCCAGTGAAGGCGCCCAGGTTCTCGATTGGGAGCGCGAAACCTTCGCTGCTACCCAAATCAACGGCTGCTTCTTGCCTGTGGGCGCGCGGAGCAGAGGTGGGACTTTAGTCCCACCTCGTAAGTGTGTGGCCTCGCGCCCACACTTAAATTGAAAAAGTGGCATTAGTCGTTTTCCTGCCCACACGGACTTGGTGACTCGACCCGACTATCCTGCCTGTGCACTCCTCGCGCACCACCCACGCCGGTGCGCTTGGACCCGAGCACGCAACCTGACCCGATTACCTGGCTCTGGGAGAGCTTTCCAAAGAGAGATCCAGAGAGAGAGAGAGACACGGGGAAGGGGAAGGGGTAGGTTTTGCACTGATCTGTGTATGTGTGCGAAGGATAGAAGGAAGAAGCAGGCGAAGAAGAAGGAGAAAGGAAGGAAAGGAGCCGAAGGAAGAAAAGAGGAGCCGCACCGTAGCAAACACACAGTTAAGCCATCTGAGTGCCGAGTCAGACGTCAGAGGGTCAGCAGCCAGAGCAAAGAAAAACTGCAACTGCTGAAGAAGAAGAAAGAAGAAAAAGAAGAAGACAGGAGAGAAAGAAAGAAAGAAGAGGAACGGCCAGAGCAAAAGAAAAGAAGAAGAAGAAGAAAAGAAGAAAGAAGAAAACCAGAGATGAAGAAAGGAGGAAGACTTAGCAGCTGAAGGAAATCAGAGAGAAGGCAGAAGTCTCTGCAGCCGCAAGGAAGAAGAGAAGAAAATCAAAGAGGAAGAAAGGAGAAAGAGGAACCACAGAAGCAGAGAAGAAGAAAGAAAAAGAAGACAGGAAGAATCAAAGAAGAATACAGGATGAAGAAAAGAAAGAAGAGAAAGCAAAGAAGAAGACAGAAAGAGAAGACGAAAAAGCCAATTCTTTCTCTCTCTCTTAACTTTTGTAAAACCTTATATTGAGAATTTATAGGCTTTTAGAATTATAGTTGCTCCCTGAGTTCGACCTCGGAAAACTTGTCATTCCGAGTAATAAATTGTATTAAACTGGCAACTATTTTGTTATATACCACAGCGACTATACTAACTATACAGACAAAAGCAGGGCCATGACCCTTTTGTCTCTGGTGAGTTTCCCCTTGTACTTATTGTAGGGTTGTTCCTTGCAATTATGGCTAGGTTGTGCCCTGTAATTATGGCAAGATTGCCTCTTGCACTCCATGGATGTTTACAGAAGGGTTCATGACAATAGCAAGGCCGCCTGTGCTCTCAGTCGAGTGACTACTTGCGCTTTTTAATCAGTGCTTGGGGGACCTACCCCTTTATTGTGTTTAAATAGGGTGGTTTTGAACCATCCTTATTTCAACTAGGGTGTAAAGTGTAGGTTGAGGTAGTTTGTTCGCTTGATTTTTGGGGTGAGTGGTGGCCAGCCACTGCCTCGTGCATCCACTCAAGTGGGGAATGCAAGGGGCGCGTCATGATTTCATCTCATGTTACCTTCATTAGGGGGTCACGCGTTGATGAGAACCTCATCATGAACCCTAACTAGCACATTTTGACCTAAATAAGTGCACAAAAAGCTTCTACAAAGCCTAGGGGAAAGCCTAAATTAGATAACTATAAATTTAAGTATAAAGCACTTCACAAGAGGTAAAACTGCAATTTTACCAATGCAGTACACAAACGGAATTTCTAAGGGTCTAAACACAGGTCAAATGGGCTTAATAAGAGACAAAGTGAGATGAGTTGATCGGAAAAGGGTTATAGCGGCATCTAGGAATTAAATGACATTCTGTAACCCTAAAACAAACTCGCTTTAATTCACGAAGTTTCAGGTAATATAAAAATCAATTAGACCCTTTAAAATTCATAAAAAAAATATCCCCTAGGGTTTAGAACCTTCAATTTGGCCATTGGAACCTATCTTGACCAAGATTGAGAACCATACCCAATTTTTGACCTAATTTGGACTTTTGTGCAAATTGATCGGTTAAACGTGATCAAACCTAAAATCCAACTTCACCATTGGATTCCTTAGGTCCAAATTAGGGTTATATCAAAATTTGGACCTCAGGAAAGTTTTCCTTGACCTACTTTACAAATTGGTCCTCAAGAATTACTTTTTGACCCTTAACTTTTTGAACCCTTGCACTTAACCCCTCAACTTTCCCTTCGTTCTTTGCAAGCCAGTCCCTCTGCCACCCGCAGCAGCTGCCCATGCCTCCGGCAACTTTGCGCGAAGGATGGCACCATGCAAGGTATGGGGATCGGCCCCAAAAACGAGAGTGGGGGTCCCTTGAGTTGTCTTCTTCCGCATGGACCCCCTTCCATGCCCTGCCGACACCCATACCTCTCATGCGAATGCACGAGAGGCATGTGTCTCTTTTATGGCCATTCTCCGGTGGCCTGCCCATACTTCCTCCTCGAGTTTCCCTCCTCACCAACACCTATAAAAGCAGCGGCAGGGGCAGCCGGTTGCTCCAGACTTGATTTGGCCGGAGATTTCCCTCAAAATTCTTCTCTTCTCCTCCGGCTAGGTGACCAGCAAGCTCCGGCGACTCTTCCTCCTTGCAGTCGCTCTACCACAATACCAATGGCAGAGTTGTCATCACCTCCTTCCTCCGCGTTGTGCAACACCCTCACACGTGCCCTCAGCCCCATCGTCGTCGCCGCTCTCCATCCACTGGTGCCTTCTTCTCCAGCGACAGCAGGAACTGCCTGCCGCCCTTTCTTCCCTTTCGTCCACTCAATTAGGTTAGAACTACTCATCTCTTTCCCCTCTTCAATTCCCCTCAACCTATTTCACAAAACGCCCTTCAACAGCCACGGTCCACCCGCATCTTCCCCATCTCCGGCCACCCTCCGGCGAGACACCTCCGTCACTCCGCACCCCCACACGTCTCGCCACCCACCTCACAACCTCCACCACACTCCACTGAACATCATCCACCCACTCACACACCGCCTACACCACCACAAACACCCCCCCAACCTAACCCATAACTCCGGCCACAGAGTGACCTAGGCACGCACGCCTAGGCCGCCCCGCGGCCAGCCAACCTTCGCTTCACCTTCGCCGTGATACGGCGAAGGTTTTCCTCTGATCTGACAGGGCCGCAAGGTCGTGTTCACGCGTTTCAGGTTCCGACGTCCCTCCGCCATTGCTGAAGAAGCTTGAAGAGAGCTTGCTGCAGCTGCAAGCCTCTTCGCTCCAGGTGCACAGCTCCAGGTTGCGCGGAATCCTCCTGCGCACAACCCCAGCCAAGTGTTTGCCTGCAAGGACCCCTGTAGTGTCAGTAATTGAACGCAGCTCTTGCTGCGAACGTTCGCGAAATTTAAGTGGGACATTAGTCCCACCTCGTAAACGGCTGGGCGTGGCACTGCAAATAAATTGAAAAAGTGTATAAGTCTTATCGCCTTCAATACACAGGGGTCAGGTCCCTTACCTACGCACGCAGCGCGCCATGCACTCGCACCCGCCCTCACCTGCTCTCACGCCCCACGGGCCTGGGTCCGAACCGATTACCTGACCAGGCACTCCTCGCCCACCGCCGCACGCCGGTGGGCCTGATCCCAGGCACGTTACTCGACCCATATACCCGCAAATGCTCTGGGAGCAAACCTTTGAGAGAGAGATGTGGGGTGGGTAGGGGTTAGTTTTTGCCTAACCATGTAACGTGCAGGGAAGCAGGAGAAGAAGAAAGGAGGAGGAACGGCTGAAGACTTAGCCGCACAGGGCAGCAGCTGAAGAAAGAAGAAGACAAGAAGGAGGAAGCTGCAGAGAAAAGAAAGAGAAGAAGCTGCCAAGAGCTGCAATAGAAGAAGAAAGAAGAAGACAGGAAGGTAGAGAAGCCAACTGAAGAAGGAGAAGGCACAGTGAAAGAAGAAGAAGAAGGAAGTTGAACAGAGAAGAGAAGAAAAAGAAGCCAAGAGGAGAAGAAGCTGTGAGGCACTGTAGCAAAGGGGTAGATAAGGCGTCTGATTCAAAGAAGTAGACGTCCGAAAAAGGAAAGGTAGAGAAAGAAGAGAAGGAAGAGAGAAGATAAGAAGAAAGAAAGAAAAGAAGAAAATGATTTTTTTTGTTCACTCTCTCTCTTTAATTTTTGTAAAATAGTATATAGTTAATTGTGAATTTATATGATTCTAGAATCAAAGTTTGCTTCCTGAGTTCGACCTTGGGATATTCTAAATTTCGAGTTATAAATTTTTATTTGTTTTCGCAGAGAGTTCATCTATATTACAACGAGATATCTGTTAAAACACGATATAGCCGCGTAAGCACGCGTTGTGCCACATTTAAGGCACCTTGTGCAGCTTTGACGCCACATTTAAGGTGACGTGACGACTCTAGGCGAGAACCATTGCATTGTTTTACCTTCACCAAAGGGTGAAAATAGTGGTGGGTAGGGTAAGTTAATATATTTACTGTGCTACATGAACTTTCAAGCCCTCGCTCCTTTTACCAATGTCTTTACGTGGGTTCACTCCAAACAACTCTCTGTAATGTGGTATTAAATGCCGATGGGAGCCTTTGAGTGGTGTTTTTTATTAAACCTTTGCTGAGAGAATGTCGAGCGCTTTGAGCCAAGGTTAGGGTCCCTCCTTGTCTGGTCACCTTATGTAACGACCCGATTCCCGAATTCCTACGAGACACGAGCATTGGACCGACTCGAGTGATTTATTTCTGAAATCCTTCTCTTGATCTTGAATGTTCTTCGTGGAAACGATCTTGATTGCAGTCTTTTCCGAAAAGTAGAAGTAACATGTGGTGCTCTCCTGGCCGGGAGAGTCCTTCGTGGTGGTCCTACCCTCAGTCAACCACCCCAAGGTCGCTAACAGACGTAACGGTGACTACGGCACGCGCGATAAATTCATGGGTAGCTACCCCGCACTTGCACCCGATCAGTCGTTTCCGTTAACGGGTGCGCCCAAAGCACAGCACGGAACCGGTATAGGGCAGAGCCCTCTCAGTAACAGGGGTCCAGCCCCTCCACAGTAACCAAACAGGGGTCTTGCCCCTCCACAGTCCGCGCACCCTCGCCTGACTACCCTGGTTCGCCCAGTGGGCCTAACAAGTCGGTGTAGGAGGGCTAGCAGAACCCCGGGGCCCGTGGGGTAGCTAGTGCTCTCCCTACACTAGTAGCTCTCCTCGGTACTGTGTACACGAGGGCTAAAAGTCAGTACAAAGTGGCCAGACCTAACTTCGGGTCCCTGGGGTGGCTAGCTCAGCTCTGCACTAAATAGGGGGACAGTTGCTCTCCTTGGTACTCCGTACTCAAGGGCCAGCTCACTTCCCCAATTCTATTCCATTCACCTTCCAGGAGTTCTACTCCTAACTCCCCATAGGGTTCATACTCTTTTAACTCAGCCAATTTAGGTTTCACCGTTCTAGCTTTATATCCATATTACCCATGTTCTCAACAGTAATTATTCATTCATAAACAGGCAGCTGTTAACCAATTTACAGGCAGTTATCGTTTCCTTTCTACTTTTCCAAGACTGCAATATATATGTTCAACTAGTTTTCTTGTCCTAGGATTCATGCCATACCCTAGGATCTATCATTCAATCTAGTTTTCCAGTCCTAGGATTCATGCAATACACTAGGATCTATCATTCAATCTAATTTCTCAGCCCTAGGGTTCATGCAATGCCCTAGACTCTAATAATTGTTTCATAAGTGTACAATTTTTGATAAATAAATTAAAGAGCCACTGTACCCGCGAAATCGGGAGTACTGGGGGCGTGGTCGGCAATCCCGCGTGCCTCTGCAACCCCCAGAGCCACAACGGAACAGTATACAATTACTGTAAACAGTATACAAGGATCAAAGACAAGGAGCTACTCAGAACAGTATACAATTACTGTAAACAGGTAGAGGAAATAAATCTGGAAAGAACGAAACTTGAAACGCGGAAAACGGACTTCGAACGGACCCTAAACGGGTCAAAAACGACGAGTCTACCCAAAATCAGACGTCTGGAACTTCTTCCAGACGTCTTAAAAGGTCGATCATACCATACCTTGGTCTGCGTAGTTCTTCAGACGTCCAGAAGCCCGCTGGATCGTCTGTTCTTAGTTCCCAGATGTCCGATTGTCACCCCGGACGTCTGGAGGTCCTCTCCGTCGTATGGCACTACGCCCAGATGTCTGATCTGTGTGGGATGGTGAGCCCTCGCGCCCTCCCAAACAACACCTGCGCACACACGCACCCACTCTCATCACGAAGAGGCGCAAAGAACACGGTGGACGGCCGCATGGCCGCACACGCGTAAATAGAAGAAAGTAGGAAAATATTGTACCTGTCAGACGTCTGGACCTTCCTCCAGACATCTTCTGCGTCGTCTGGACGTAAGTCCAGTCGTCTGATTTTAGGAAATTTTCCCAGAATCAGGACCCTTTTCTCTCTCCGCCCGTGACGCACGGCCGCGCCGCGTTCGCCTGCTGCTCGAGCTGCAGCAGCTCCTCCGCGACACCCCACGCTCATTGCTCCCCCGCCGGTCGGCTCTAGTTGCCCCAGCAAGCTCGCACCCTCGCGGTCGAGCTTCTTCTTCCTCTCGCAACCACTCCTCCTTCCCGCATGCTCGCAGCAGCCACTGCTGCCGCACTCGCTCACTTGCTCGCTCGTGCTCTCGCTGACAGGGAGAAGTGAAGGCTGTGGAGTGAGGGTGAGGGAGAGGGGAATCGTTTTTATAAGGCAGCAGCAGGGAGAGAGAGGAGGAAAACAACGCCTGCAGGGAGAGAAAGCGAAAAACGAAGGCGGCGGGTTTAGTCTACGCGCGCAGGCGCACAGTCGCGAACCCGTACGTCGAAAAAATTTAATACCAGACGTCTGGGAAGGGTTCCAGACGTCTGGGCCACTGGCCAGACGCCTGGGACACATCCCAGACGTCTTAAACTACGTCTGATGCCCACGTTCGTAACACCTTTGTAAGTCTACTATTGCACTTTATCATTTTTAGTTGAGGCTGACAAGTAAGGGTGGGGTCTACTTGCTTCTTTGTACCTACGTCCTACCGGATTTTCTTCGGTGGTTGAGCACGAACGTCTGCGATTGCCATGACAAGGGAGCTCATTTTTTATTTGTAGATATGCTCTTGAAAATGGCTTAAGGATTCTGTTCAACCCCTTTATAATTTTTTTCCTTTCTTTTTATAACTTAACGCCAACCCAACTTAGATTTAACTATTGGTTGGTGCTTAATCCATTTACAGTGGAGTGCTTTAGGTTGGGGATCACTCTCTTCTTGAATGTCTTCCATTAGTTGTCGGAGCTCATACCCTAGAAGGGGAAGAAGGGTAGTCTACCTACTAAGACCTAAACCTTTTGGTCCCATACTTTCGGTTATTAAATTGTTGATCTACCAGCCAATCTAAAAGGGATTGACCATTTTTCTTTTTGGGGGACAATGGAAAGGCACTTCGAGTCCCTAATAGCTGAAAGGGTTTACTTGAGAGGGACCTCCTTTTGACAGACAATAGTACCCTACATAACAATCTTCAAACAAATTTAACCCAAGGGTTGACCACTTCTGACCAAAATCCACGTTTCTTCGTTTCTAGGTTATGCCAACTAGATTCACGACTAACAAGTATCAACTAGCTCATCATGGCATGCTTGATCTAGAGTTGGGCTTGGATCTAGATTTTGGGTCACAATAACCGATTTGGTTGGTGGATAGGTCATCGAATCATTTATGGGCAACTTCGGTCGAGAAAGAATGAAAGGCCCAACGCATGACTTCATCTGGGCAACTATGGAGTAGCATGTGCTACTGATAATTACCTATGAAGATTATTGGGTCAGAGGTGCCATCGTACTACAACAAGATGGCATGCTTAAAGCATGGGGGAAGCAAGGCGTTTTTCACCTCCCCTGTGAAGGGGAAAGTAGTGACGAATAGTCACTGGTGTATGTCCCTCATTGCAAGGGTGATTTCATGGGCAATCTACTATATTTGGCCCTCTTGGTGGGAGAGAGGGAGTGGGGTTTGGGCTCCAGGATGGGAGTCTACCTTTGTCATTACCTGACCTTCCTAGCAATGGGAGAGTTGGCGTAGCACCTTGCAGATAGACCCAGTCATTGCAGAGCAGATGGCTAATTTGTACTTACAGACACTGTGAGACAGGGTGTTGACATGGGACTCAGGGGACTTTTCCTTCTCAGACAAAATACTACGCATGAGGGGACGCTTATGCATTCCTAGAGATGAGGAGCTGTTGAGAGAGCTCCTTGCTGAGGCGCATGGGTCCAGATTCACCATACATCCCGGGAACACAAAGATGTATAATGATCTGCGATAAGACTTCTGATGGAGAGGGATGAAGAGGGATGTTGGTGAGTTTGTTCAACAGTGCTTGGTATGCCAGCAGGTGAAAGCCGAGCACCAGAGGCCTGCAGGGTCGTTACAGCCACTTCCTGTGCCAGAGTGGAAATGGGAGGAGTATCACCATGGACTTGGTGGTTGGTCTACCGGTTACACAGCGGGGACACGACTCATTTTGGGTGATAGTGGACAGGTTGACGAAGACGACACAGTTCCTGCCTATCTGAGTGACCTTTGGGCTAGCACAGCTAGCAGAGCGATACATCAGAGATGTGGTGTGTCTGCACGGAGTCTCTCGCAAGATCGTATCCGACAGGGATACTCGTTTCACCTCCCAGTTCTGGGTAGAGTTTCAACAGGCTTTGGAAACACGTCTGAGGTTCAATATCGCCTACCACCCTAGACCGACGGGCAGTCAGAGCACACCATACAAACACTCGAGGACCTCCTATGTGCTTGTCTATTAGACTGGAGGGGCTCCTGGGAGGAGCACTTGCCATTGATAGAGTTTGCATACAATAACAGCTACTAGTCGAGCATCGGCATAACACCTTATGAGACTCTGTACGGGAGGAAGTGTACTGCACCCTTGAGTTGGGTCGAGGTGGGGACCAAGTGAGAGGTTGGTCCCAGGCTGATCCGACAGAGTCAGAAGGTGATAGAGTAGGTTCACAGACTGCTCCATCTGTCAAGAGCAAGCAAAAGAGCTATGCTGACAAGAAAGCAAAGAGATGCAGTTCGAGGTTGGGGATCATGTCTTCCTCTGTGTTTTGCCCATGAAGGGCTTGCAGCGTTTTGGGGTGAAAGGAAAGTTTGCGCCGAGGTTTGTGGGGCCCTTTGAGGTCTTGGAGCGGATTGGACCCGTTGCTTACCAGCTTGCCCTTCCTCCCCAGCTCTCTAGAGTGCACGACGTGTTCCATGTGTCCAACCTTTGGAAGTACGTCGTTGATCCCAACCACGTTCTGAGCCACAAGAGTGTCGAGGTGGGAGACGACCTGACTTACCTCGAGAGGCCAATACAGATACTATACAGAGCCGTCTGGAGTCTGAGATAGAAGCAGGTACATTAGTGAAGGTCCTATGGAGAAGTCAGCGGTACGAGGAGGCGACAATGCGAAAGCAGTACCTGGAGCTTTTTGAGGGTACGTCTCTTTTAACCTACTGTGGTCATCTTTAAGTTTGTTATGCGTATTTACGTTATTTCCGCACCTTACTTAGCCCAAGTTTTGGGGTCGAAACTTCCTTTAAGTTTGTTATGTTGAAATGACCCTTTCCAAGGATCGTTCAGAGTTTTCCCAGAAAGTTAGGAGCGTGAACGAAATATTTTTGACCCTTTTGAGTTGAGTGTAAGGGCGTTACGGGAAGAAGAGAGGATGGTGGGGAAATGTTCACAATTTTTCCCTCTCTCTCCTCTCCCTCACCACACTCACGCACACTTCCCCTCATCTCCAAACCCTAACCCCACTCCCTCTACTTAAACCCCTCCACTCCATCACCACCCCACCACCTCCACCTCCATCTCCTTGCTGCCGACGAGCCACCACCCCCTTCTCATCCCTTTGTCACCACAAGAGGAAAGAGAAGGGTGGAGCGCGAGGGATAGGGAGAAAAGGAGAGCGAAGGAGAGAGGGAGAGCAAGGGCGTGGGAGAGAGGAGGGAGCATGAGCAAGAGAGCTTGCACACGTGGGGTACCCATGTCGCGGGTGCAGCAGCGAGCCAATGTTGCGAGGGGAGGAGCCGCGGGAGCTCGAAGGAGCTTGTGTGGGAGGGGACCGGAGAACTCGCGAGAGCTCAAGGAGGAGCTCGTGCGAGAGAGGAGGACGCTGGAGGAGAGCTTCTCGACCTCCTGCAGTCGTCAGAGCAGCTGTTGCAGGCGCTGCGAGAGGAGGTCTGCGAGAAGACGAGCGTCATGAAGGGTTCTACGTATTGGATTTTTCCAATATCAGACGTTTGGAGCATTTTCCAGATGTCTGGAACAGTAGCGGACGTCTAGAGCTGGAGCTGGACGTCTGAAAACTCGCGGGGTGCCTAGGTCAGCATCCTTAACGCGCATGCATGCATGTACGTTACGTACATAAAGTTACACTGTCGAGGTTTTAAACCTGCGAACGTGTGCACAGGTATAGGTCTTGGAAAGACGTGCAAGCACGCTCTTCAAGGTGCTTTAGGACGTCCAGGTGCCTCCACCGACGTCTGATAGACACTTTGAACGTCTGGGCGAGCTAACAGACGTCTGGAAAAACCCAGGACGACTGTAAAGGGGTTCGAGACGTCCGCCTGCAACGCAGGAAAGCGAGGTGAGGTTTGGAGATCATTTAAGACGTCTGATTTTAGATAGTATGTGCATTTTTGTGTTGTTTAGGGCCCAAACGAAGTCGAATTTATGCAAACAAAATACCATTGCTTTCCGCTCGAGTTTCTCTATGTATTAGTGCCGATTATATACTGTTTTGAACTTATTTGATGTGACATAGTCGCTGGTATAGCTCTCTAACCTGTAGCGTGTTCGGGGCCCGCGGAGACGACAGGACCTGCGGTTCTAGCCCCCATTCCTCCCGTGTTTTCCAATAGAGTAGTTTATTTTAATATTAAGATTGAAATAAATAAAGTGCATGTTTAGAATAGTTTGATTGAACCCTAGGATATGAAATGAACTCTAGGGTAGAAGCAAATGAATATTGCTTGAGGTACACTGTTTACTTTGAAATACATGTTAAACCTTAAATGCTCCTAAGGTTCTTCTTAATGCTTTTATTTTCTACCCTAAGTGATTTACTAATCTCAAAAAGTTCATTAAAAGCTTCTTGAAGATCATAACTTACCTCATTGTCGCTGTCGCTTCCGCTTTCGCTGTCGCTATTGCTTCCTCTGGCCATGAAACCAAAGCAAGCGGTTTCTTCCTTTTCTTCTTCTTCTTCCTCCGAGCTGGAATCGTCATGAGTGCCTTCCAACCTCCTCCATATCTCGTGGGCGGTGGTGCACTCTTGGATTTTCTCGAACTCTTTCGGACTCAACGCGCAATACAGGGCATTCATTGCCTTTGCGTTGAGTGAGAGCTCTAGAATCTGCACCTGCGAGTAGCCTCCTTGGGGTCGCTTCGGGATCTCGTATGGGGTTTCGCAACATCCCCATACCTCGAATTCAGTGGCTTGGAGCCACGTCTTCATCCTCAACTTCCAATAGCTGTAGTTGTTCCCGTCAAAGAACGGCGGACGGGTTGTGGACTGCCCCTCGGAGATCCTGATTGCTGATGTGCTTCCCTCCATTTGATCTCTTGCCGGGTTGTTACGCCGAAATAGCAAGACCTGCTCTAATACCAATTTTAGGTTCCCTACTGGGAGGGGTGACGTAATAATATACGGAAATAAAATATAAAGCAATCTCACAAAAATCAATCGCACAATGTACACAAGTAATTTTTAGGTGGAAACCCAAACCGGGTGAAAACCACCACCTAACCCTCTCGAGTTAGGATTTTCCGATCAACCAAGTTGATCAAAATCCACTAAACGAATCACTTTAAACGAGGGTGATTCAACCTCAATACAACCACGCTACAAGTACGAGGGTAGCGTTCCTCAACCCCTTCTCTCCACGAGAAGGATTTTGTCCCACGAAGGAGACGGGAATTCGCAAAGCGAATACCCAACCAAAATACAAAGATAAAATAAACAACAGTCCTATAGAGCCAACAAAATTAAACCTAGCTTCTATAGGAAATAGGAAACTCCCCTTTGCAAGGAGTGCGTTGACGATGACGCGGTGCGTGTGCCACGCGATGGCGCTACGTCGCTCTCGTAATCAACGCCGGGAGAGCGGGTGCGCAACGGTTGAATGCTCTCAAGATGATGGAGCTTGAGCTTGGAGAGCAAGAGAGTCTTTTCTTTGGACACAAAAGGTTTGAAAGTGTATTTCAAGGTGTGTGTCTTAGTGTGTATATGTCTCTCTTATGTTTCTCTTCTTATGTTTTTGTGTTGCAAAGGCTCCCCTCTATTTATAGAGGCCTTAGGAAGGTTTTGGAAGGCTTGGAAAAGCTTCCATAGCCGTTGGGTGCAAAGCCCAAGAGAATCAGGCCGAAATCAGGACAATGATTGCATTTGACAGGGTTATCAGACGTCTAACTCTGGCATCAGACGTCTGGAAGGCCACTTTAAGACGTCTGATTTCAAGGTCAGACGTCTGATTCTATGCGGGTTTCTCCCTGACTTGAATCAGATCTAAACAGGGTTTTTGTACAAGTCCATCAGACGACATACAGGACGTCTGGCACTATGTCTGGACGTCTGGAAACCTACTTTTACTGTGGGAATTGATTTCCAAACGTTGCAACGGCTAGAAAATCTCTGAGAAGAGATTTTGGGTCAGCCGAGGCAAAACGGTCTTTTATCAGACGTCTGGTAAGTCCTATGGACGTCTGATAAGGCTCTAACGGTCATAATCTTGAGTGTTTTCTAAGCCAGCCAACGGTCCACTAACTGGACGTCTGGCAAAGTCATCAGACGTCTCCTAAGACGTCTGGTCTAAGGTCTGGACGTCTGATTTCATCAGACAGAACTAACTATGTCCAGCCTAACAGTTACCAGACGTCTGAAACAACAGTCAGACGTCTTAAAATTCTTTATCAGACGTCTGATTTGGGAATTAGACGTCTGGAAGTGCTGTTTGAACCCTATATTGGTTTTCTAAGTATTCTACAGAAAACCTAAGTATCCTAGGGTTGTGCCGGTGTTCCTAGGACTACTGTTAGGGTACTTTGAGGCTCTTTAACATAATGTCTAAGGAAAATAAAGAGCAAGAAAATAAATACAAGAGATACATGAAAGGATAAAAAAGAATCTATCATATTCTTCTTGTCTTCCATCTCCAATCTTTCGCTCCATGCGAACCTCCTCTGTTTTCCGTCAAGCTCCTCCAATCCGTCCTGGATGCGAGCTCGAACTCCGTCTAAACACGTCCACATTTGCAATTGACCTGAAATCTAGAACTCAAATTGCAAATGTTAAATAACACGTGTTTTGTTATCATCAAAACAAATGATCGTGGTGCTCTAGCACCAACATACCACAGGGGACTCTCCTGGCCAGGAGAGTACCACATATACATCCTACATCACGGGAAAGATTGCAATCAAGATAGTTCCCTTAAGGAACAAACAAGATCAAGAGATGACTGGATTAATAAGAGAATAAACAAATTAGAACTACTTAGTTGAGCTAAATGAAAATGAATAATTAATTAGTTGCTTGTCTTATGTTAATTGCATGTAAATGGCTTAATTACCACTCTACTCAGCGTTATCTTATTACGAATTCTATAACTTTATTCAGGTCAGGGAGTTGAGTAGCCAGTACCACCGACTACAGAGGGTGTTGGGCCCAGTCGAGCCCACCCATAGTTGTTGTTTTCTGTTCCAGCACGTTCTTTTGTTGTAATAGTGAGTATTTGTTACATGTAATACTATTTCTGTTATATTGCTGCTTTATTTTCCGCTGTTGTAGTTGTAATAGCCTGTAATATTGTGAGACATTCTGTTCTGTTTCCTTTACTGTCTCTGTATTATTTTCTGCCTAGTTACAATGCATGTGTGGTTGTGGAACATTTTCTGCTTTTGGTTATTTCTCGTTGGATGATTGGGTCTTGGGATCAGTCGAGGCGAGTCGGTCTCGAGTCATGTAGAGATTTGGGATTGGGTCATAACATTAGTGTACCGTTGTTGCTCCTCCCAGATGATCTCCAACTATGCCAGGTACTTGTCATCTTGTGCTTGCCGTAAGGGGTCAGGCGAACCCTTTTGGCTTAGGGTTGGAACCTCAAGTGGGTCTTTCTCTTTAACCAGATGGAGAATGTCTATGGAGTTTTGATATCCCCATGGAGGAGTGAGATTTAGACTCTTGATGGTGGGGTTCCTCCACAGGAGTAGCCTCATTAACATCCCTGTGCTCAAAATAAAACTTCTTCAGGTGGGGTTTCTAAGCCATTTAAAGCTTGTCAGAGTTTTAGCTTTTTCAACTAGTAGGGCTATTCAAAATTTCCCACAAGTGGTGCTAATCATCATGTATGGAGTGACCCGATTTGAAAAATAATCACATAGATAAAGTAGTCGTACAGATGGGAGGAGTTGGTGATTTAGTTGCACCGTAATAGTGTATATCTAGCGAGGGGATCTAACCCTTAAATATCTACTATATCCAGTATTACAGTAGGGTGAATGCTTAGGGTTCAAGTACCCTTTCATAGTAAAATGCTATATCCCTTTTTATCAGGTGTTTAGAGACAATAATTACGAGGGGTAATCATTTCCTTACTTGTCCTCAGCTCCTCAAGGGATCCTTAGTGTTGCTTCACCTTTCGAGCAATTAGTGTTGCTCGACTTGCTTGGTCAAGCTCACTTAGTTGCCGGCCGGTCATGCCAAGTTTTGTTGCTTGGCCTAGGTCACTTTGGTCAGATCCTTGGAATTTCTTTAAGCTTACATATCCTTGGAATGGGTTAGGTCATTTTGAATCAATAAAAACCAAATCCAATTCATGTGTCATCGAGCCAACAATTGGGCCCTATGAAAGCGAAATTGAAGGATTATTTTCTAAGCACAAGCTTGTCCCATAAACAAGCCAAATAGGTCAGATGGAGATTTGCCCTATTGTTCATTTAATTCCTCAATATAGTTAATTAAGTTATTTAGACTAAATTAATCACATGAGAAAGTAACTTAGGTTAACTTGAATTAATGTTAGCTGTGTAATATAGGGTCAAGTTAACCTATCATTTTAAATTTTAAGTTTTTTTAACTAATTGAGTCAAGGTTGTTCACTGGGAGGCATAACTTATCTTAATTCACCATTAACTCTTAAGCATAAATTATTAACTACTTAATCAATCAGGATTATAATTAGATTATTTTAAGTACATGAATCTTGCATAAAATATATTCACTTAAAAGACGCAACATTCCATAAGCAATAACATATTTACACATGTGATTTTTTTACTAAGAATCAAGTAACATATTTATTCACTAATTACAATTTATTATAAAAGATTAGGACAAGAAAAATTTATACAAGTGAATACAAATGCCTCATTATATCAATTAAGCTCAAAATATTAAAAGGCGACATTATTACAACGAAAATACAAAAGTAAAGATTAGAAATCACAAGAGTTTCCTTTCTTATTCTCTTTAATCTTTATTGTAATTCTGTCTTTCTTTTTTTTATTCTTCTTTTTCTCTTCTTTTTCTTCTTCCTCTAAGCCCTCTCTGTTCTCTTTTCTTAACTTTCTCCTTAAGTTTATTCTCTTCTAAGTCTTCCTTAGTTCTGTGCATTTACTTATGTCACACTTAACCAAATTTAGCACACTTAACTGAGCCCATTAACTTACTTTTATTCCAAAATTATATTTATTTAATGGGCGTCTCGACCTTTCGAAAATACACAGCACCCACAAGGGCCGGGACCAGACCTTACTCAGTCGGGCCTAATTCTTTATTAGGTGGATTTCTCATATTTTCATCACATGCACAGTCTCGGCCTCCCAGGACCACACACATCAATGCCTTCTCCCGAGCCCACTCACACAGGCATACGCCTGCGCACACACACACCCGCACAGGAACGTGCACATGCATGCGCCCGCACACAAGTTTCTCTTTGCGCCTTGCCCTGACGACCAAAACGTCGTCAACACTTTTTCGTAATATACTACGTCATGCGCCTCTAAACTCCCGAGGTGGGACTTTGTTTCCGAGGTTCTGGCCGATCTTTGGCCGACGAATCCGGCTGACTGGTTGGACCAAATTGATCGAGCGCAGTCTCAATCGAAAGCTCTTGAATAGATCTGCAGGATTATAACACTAATTTGGTGTTCATATTAATTCTAGCCCTTCGATTTGAAGGGCGAAACTGGAAGGATCGCACAGCCATTCATGGCCTGCAGAAGGTAAATCAAGTCTAAGGACCTGCAGGGTAGGCTTTTGATCTCAGATGAGGTCCTGAACTATCTCAGTAAATGATTCCGCATCTATTGATAAAGAAGAAGAGCTCTGAAAAGCTTGGGAAGAAGAAGCTTATGAGCTTCTTACAGGAAACACAGAGCTCAGATTTGAACTCTAATTAGTTTGACAGAGAGCTAAAGTCCAGCAACAATTGATCAAACAACCTTTGAAGGTTGTTTCAATCTCATATAGATTGAATTGACGGATGGAATTCACCAAGAACACCATGAACTCAGTATGGGTTCAAAAATGACCCAACCTGAGCAGAAATCTAAATTGGCCTAAAACCTCAATAACACAACTTCTCATCGATTCTAACAGCCTCTAAATCATCCTAATGATCAATTCAACTCAATAAACATCAATTTAACCCAAAGATTTCCTACTGGTGACCTTCAATTGATTAAAATGCCCTGGATGTTGACTTTCCAAATTAATCCTTCTTTGATCAAATTACAGCTCTGGATCACCTCTAATTAACCTCAGGAATGCAATCAGAGCTTCAAAAATAGGTTTTGATCAAGTTCCCTAGGGTTTCCAGACTTGTCGCCTGAGATCTAAATGGGTTTTTTTGTCATATCAAATCACAACTCTACTAAGCAAGTATCCAACAGGAATGACATCATTATGTTTCACTTATGCTTCTAGACCTCTTAGATTGAATTAAATCCTGACGAAGATGTCTCTCCAACTCTGCCGGAGTTGGAGAAGACAGAAGCCTAGTGTTTACAAGGCGAGATCGATGTTTTAAAATGTAAAGTGTTGTAATATAGTCAACATCGCTTTAAAAACAAATACAATTTTTGTTACTCGAAAAAGTTTCAAGGTTGAACACAGGGAGCAATATGGTATTTAGAAATCAAGATCACAATTCAAACTTAAAAGAATTTGCAATAATATTAGTAGCAATGTACAAAAAGATGGGAGTAAAATGGTGATTTAGATCACCAAATACTCCTACAATATCAACTAAGGAACTCAATGTATATGTATGAAATGAGAGCTAATTATGTTGTCTTCTTCTTCTTCTCTTTCTTCTTCTTTTTCTTGGGCCTTCACCTCTTCTTTTGCCTTTACTGCTTTCTCTCAGCTCTGTGATCCTCCTCTTCTTCTTTAGCTTCTGCTCAGGCCTCCTCTTCTTCTTCTTCTCTAGCTTTCCTCTGCCTTTAACCCTGCGAGCCTTCTCTTCTTCCTTCCCTTCTTCCTCAGAATTCGGTTAAGTGTCAGCCGAAGGTCCCTACAGCAAAACCCTCCTCCTACCCGTGCAACTCTCCTCTCTTTTTCTCTCTTAGGATTCGCTCTCCAAGAGCCATAGGGTATCCGGGTTATCGGGTCAGGCGCATACCCGGGTCTAGGCTCACCGACGTGTGGTGGTGAGCGAGGTGTGTAGGTCAGGTGGGTAATCGAGTCGACCAGGTCCGTGGGTAGGTGTCGCGGACGAGGTTGGGTGAGCAGGTGAGAGGGACCTCACCCCGTGAACTGAGGCAAAGAGCCTCTTTCACAAAATCAACTTATGTGGGTGCGCGACTTCAGAACTTCCCGATGTGGGACTATCTACGCACCCCTCCTTCGCATGTCTGCAGCAAAGATCTCCTTCGCAATTACTTCAGTGACTGAGGCTCACGTCTTCAATTGAGGACATGGGACCATGCGCGAGGCTCTTCCGCGTAGCCTGGGACAAGGGCACCTCGAGCGAGTCTGTAAGCAAGCTCGAAGCTTACTCGTTAATGGCGGACAGGGCGTGTACTTGAAAACAGTGGAACAACCTCTCGGCCACGTCAGAACGTTCAGGGAGCGTCGCCGGAGCACGGCTAACGTGATGGGGGTGGTGGCGTGGCATGTGGATGTCTGTGAATGCGTGGCTAGGTCAAACTGTGTGCGTGTGAGTGGGTGTGTGTGAGCGAGTGGAGATGTGAATGAAGAGAGGGGAAATGATCAGGGATGTGTGGCGAAGGTTTTGCGATGGTCGGTGTTACGAACGCACTCCAAGACATTTTTTTAAGACGTTTGGGAGGTGGACCAGACGTCTGGGATCTATTTTCGGTGGCACGCGGGGCTGCGTCTGCGCGCAGGCGCGTGCAGACTCGCAACCGCCTTCCTCTCTTTTTCCCTCTTCCTCCTGCGGGCGCAGGCTGAGCCCCTCTGTCTCGCTATCTCTCTCTCCCCGCGCGGCTTTAAAAAGCTACACCCTCTCCCTTACTCTCATCACCTCCGCTCCCTTCCTCTTCTCCTTCCAGCCGGTGCGCGAGTGCGAGCGAGCGGCGGCAGCGACAGCCGTGGTGAGTGCGGGAGGAGGTGCTGCGTGAGGGAGGAGGCGCTCGACCGTGAGGGCTCGAGCTTGCCGGGGCAGCGAGAGCCGACCGGCGGAGGCGCAGCGGCCACGGAGTGACGCGGGAGGTCTGCTGCAGCTCGAGTAGCAGGCGGACGAGCCGCAACGCGGCCATGCGTCGCGGGCAGAGGGCGAGTCACGCTCTGATTCTGGAAGTTTTTTCCAGAATCAGACGTCTGGGTCTCCAACCAGACGACGGGGAAGACGTCTAAGGACCGTCCAGACGTCTGAAAGGTAGGTTATTTTCGTACTTCCTCCTTTTCTTCGACTGTCCGTACTGAGAGTGAGGAATGGGTACGCGCAGGTTCTGAGATTCGCCATCCAACGCGAATCAGACGTCTGACTGCAGTGCCAGAGACAGGAAAGACTTCCAGACGTTCGGGGTGACCATCGGACGTCTGGGAATTAGGCCAGACGCCCCCGCAGGCTTCTGAACGTCTGAGAGACTATACAGAGCAAAGGTACCATCTGATCCTCATTTTAAGACGTCTGGAAGAGGTTCCAGACGTCTGATTTTGCACTGTTTCGTCATTTTCGACCCGTTTAGGGCCCGTTCAGAGTCTGTTTTCCGCGTTTCGAGTTGCATTCTTTTCGGAATTAAATCCTCTACCCGTCTACAGTAGTTATATACTGTTTTGAGAAACTCATTGTGTTTGATCCTTGTGATAGGACCCGTTCCATTGCAGTCTCGGGGGTTGCGGAGGCACGCAGGATTCCCGATCACGCCCCCAGTACTCCCGTTGTAGCTAGTAGAGTTGTTTTAAGTTTATTAGCATAACCTATTAAATTATGGAACCATAAATAGAACCTAGGACATTGCATGAATCCTAGGAATGAGAAACTAGATTGAATGATGGATCCTAGGGTGTTGCATGAATCCTAGGGCTGGAAAACTAGATTGTATGATAGATCCTAGGGTATGGCATGAATCCTAGGATGGGAAAACTAGTGGAATATATGAATACTGCAGTCTTGAAAAAGTAGAAAGGAACAAACAGCTGCCTGTGAATTGAATAAATAAACATGATTGAGAACATGGGTTGTATGAACGTGAAACTGGAAGGTGAAACCGAATTGTGCTGAGTTAAAAGAGCTAGAACCCTACGGGGAGTTAGGAGTAGAACTCCTGGAAAGAGAATGAAGCAGAACTGAGAAGGAAAGATGTGGAGGTGCGTTGTCTCTTGGGTACGTAGTACCAGGGGAAGCACCTGTTACCTGCTTAGTGCAGAGCGAAGCCAGCCGCCCCAGGGACCCAGGGTTAGGTCTAGCCACTTTGTACCGACTTGTTGGCTCCCGTGTACACAGCACCGAGGAGAGCTACTAGTGTAGGGCGAGTACTAGCTACCCCACGGGCCCCGGGGTTCTGCTAGCTCACCTACACCGACTTGTTAGGCCCACTGGGCAAACCAGGGTAGTCAGGCGAGGGTGCGCGAACTGTGGAGTGTAAGGCCCCTGTTTCGTTACTGTGGAGGGGTTGGACCCCTGTTACTGAGAGGGCTTTGCCCTGTACTGGTTCCGTGCTGTGCTTTGGGCGCACCCGTTAACGGAAATGACTGACCGCGTGCCAGTGCGGGTTAGCTACCTGTGCGTTTATCGCGCGTGCCGTAGTCACCGTTACGTC
This sequence comes from Thalassia testudinum, assembly GCA_037157565.1. Classification (NCBI taxonomy): domain Eukaryota; kingdom Viridiplantae; phylum Streptophyta; class Magnoliopsida; order Alismatales; family Hydrocharitaceae; genus Thalassia; species Thalassia testudinum. The sequence goes on from JAZHRO010000030.1 coordinate 47,208,407, forward strand.
TGTCAGTGACCTTGGGGTGGTTGACTGAGAGTAGGATCACCACGGGGGACTCTCCCAGCCAGGAGAGCACCACGTGTTACTTCTACTGCTCGGAAAAGACTGCAATCAAGATCGTTCCCACGAGGAACATTCGAGATCAAGTGAAGGATCTAAGAAATAGATAAATTGTGAAACAATAGAAAGACGTAAATAAAGGAAAGAAACTAAAACAACTTTTATACACTTTACTGCTTCTTTAGTTTAGCTGCCACTCTACTCAGCGTTTCGCTGACGTGTTACACTCGTTACTTTTCAGGACCAGGTGTTGAGCAGCCAGGGTCAGCGGCTGCAGAGGACGCTGGGCCGAGTAGCGTCCAGAAGAGTTACCACTGTTCTTTTGTACTCCTTTTGTTTCCACTGTAGTGAGTAGTTTTTGTTACTCTCTATACTTTTCTTTACCCGCAGTTCTTGTTATGTTATAAATGTAGTTCTACTGTTATGGTGGTACATGCTGTAGTAGTTCTTTTTCTTACTGCTGTATTTTGTTACTGTTAGTTATATTTCATGTTGAATGTGGTTTATTTTATTGCTCTTTTAGTTACTTCTCGTTTGACAACTAGGTCTTGGGATTAATTGAGTCGTTCTGGTTCTCGTGTCTCGTAGGGACTCGGGAATCGGGTCGTTACAGTCGGCAAGGGTTTTGGTGGTCTATGGAGGTGGGATGGGCTTGCCAGAGGGGGTGGCCGGAGATGGAGGTGCGAAGGGTTGTCAGTGGTCGATTTTGGAAAACAAAGAGTAGGGAATAAAGTAGAGGGGGTAGGGGACCTAGCTAGGAGGTTGATGGATGATGAGAACCTCGTCATAAACCCTAAACTAGCATCATCTAACCCAGATTTGCAATAAAAAGCTCCTACATAACTCTAGAAAGGCTTGGCTCAGAGAAATTCTGAGTTTGTAGAGAAAACAGAAACTAAGGGGTAAAAATGCAATTTCACCAATTCAATCTGAAAACAGGGTAACTCAGGATCCAAACATAGGTCAAAATAACCTAATAGGAAGAAAAGTGGGATGAGATGATCCAATAAGGGCTATAGCAACTACAAGGAATTAAATGACATCCTATAACCCTAAAAATAAATCCACTTCAATTCACGAGGTTCGAGGTAAATAAAAAATCTACTAAATCCTCTAAAATTCATAGAAAAATAATCTTTAGGGTTTAGAACCTCCAATTTGGCCTTAGGAACCCATTTTGACATACATTTAGAACCATGCCTAATTAATAACTTAATTTGGATTTTTACGTAAATTAACCGGTCAAACAAGGTTTGATCTAGAAATAAAATTCATCATTAGAATCCTTATGTCCTAATTAGTCATGTATAAAAATTTGAGGCCAAGGAGAGACCTTCTTGACCAACTTTACATTTTGGTCCTCATCTATTACTTTTTGGCCCTCAACTTTTGAAATCCTCACATTTTGGCCCCTAACTCTTCTTCGTTCTTTGCATTTGGGTCTTCCCTGCAAAACCCTGAGCAACGCCATGCTCCGGCGACTTTGCGCGGAGCATGGCGCCGCGTAGGGTAAGGGAGACCCTCTGCCAAGACAACCGGGGGTGCCATGCGACGTCTGCCGTCGCAGGAACACCTCCCCGGTCGCTGCAACCGCCCGTGCGAACGCATAAAATGTATGGGTCTCCATCTCCGGCATTCTCCGGCGAGGGAGGCACGTCGTCTCCCTCCGCCCTCCTCTCTGATTTTGCCTCTATAAAAGCCCTCGTCGCTCTGCCACACTCTCCAGCTCGGTTCTGACGGAGAACCACCCACAACTTTCTTCTCTTCCCACTCCGACAGACACCCAGCGAGCTCCGGCGAGCTCCCTTTCCTTTCCTCTTCGCTCTGCCACAAAACCAATGGCAGAGACTTCTTCCTGATTCTCCTCCGCGTCGCGCAATACCCGCGCGCGCTGCTTCAGCCCCGTCGTCGCCGCCGTCCACCCCCACTGGGTACCTTCTTCTCCGGCGACAATCGACACAACTGCCGCCCTGCTCCTCCCCCTTCGTCCCTGCAAGTAGGTAACAGTTACTTCTCTTCCTCCCCTCTTTCTTTTCCCTATTTTAATTTGCTCAATCAAACCCTCGCCCGACCCGACCACCATCATCTTCCACGCCTCCGTCCCACCTCCGGCGAGTCGCTCCCATCATTCCTCCGCTCCATACGACTCGACGACCAACCCAAAACCTCCGCCTCGTCCCACTGAACCGTTTCCACCTCTTCACTGCCACTCCTCACCTCCACCATACTCCACCGAACAAACCCATTCTCGCGGCTACAGCCCGACCTAGCCCCGCCACCAGACGCCGACCCACGACCTGCCACACCCCGCACCACCTTCGCCTTGCCACGGCGAAGGCCCCCCGCGTGTTTGATTAGGCCGAAGGGCCGTATTCCTGTCTAACAGGTTCGCTGCTCCAGCCGCCATTAGCGACAACTGAAGCAGCTTCGAGGCGAGCTCCAGGCCCTGCAGCCCCATATTCCCAGGTGCTGCAGGTTGGGGCGAAGTCTGCAAAGGCTTCTGCCTCTTCAGTTGGCCCAGACATCGGCTACAGCTGATTAGAGGGCACGATGGAGTTGTCCTGCAGGCGCACGCGAAGACAGCAGAAGATAGTCCCACATCATGGGATTTCGAGGCCGCGTGCCCGCATAAAGGCAATAAGTGCCTTAGTCTCTTCGCCTCCTGACCACGGGGTGAGGTCCCTCTCACCCGCTCGACCCGGCCTCGTTCGCGACCACCCCCCGTGGACCTGGCCCGACCCGTTTACCCGACCTGCACTCCTCGCCCGCCACCGCACGCCGGTGGGCTTGAACCTGGGCGCAACCCGTACCCGAATACCCGGCAGCTCTGGGAGAGCTATCCTACGAGTGAATTTTGAGAGAGAGAGAGAGAGATGTGGGGGAGGGTTGAGTAGGTTTTTACCCTCTGACCAAACTGCGAGTGTGCAGGCACAGGAGAAGAAGAAGAGAACCATAGAGAGAAGAAGGAAAGAAGACGCACTGTAGCAAAAGCTACTTAAGTCGTCTGATTGAAAAATCAGACGACGGCTTGCAGGAAGAAAAGAAGAAGCTTGGAAGAAGAAACTAAAGAAAGAAGGCATAACCTCAAGCAAGGAAAGAAAAGAAAGAAAGAAAAAAGAAGAGGAGGATCACCACTGCCGCAGAGAAGAAAAAGAGAAAGAGAAGAAGAAGCTCTGAAGAAGAACGAAAGAAGAAGAACATAAGAGGAATAAGAAGAACAGAAGGAAGAAGACTGAAGAACCCAAAAGAAGAGAAGAGAAGAAGACAACGACGAGAAAGAGGAGAGAAGAAGAAAAAGCCAACAAAATAAATCTCTCTCTCTCTTTTCACTTTTGTAATAGAAACTTTGTATCTCTAGAATACAGTTTGCTCCCTTAGTTCGACCTCGGGAGGTCTTTTATTTCCGAGTAAAAAGTGTAATAGTGGCAATGACTATCTGTACTACAACGCCATTTCTATAACAAAACAACAAAACCTAGTCATACCGCCATTATTGGACAAAGCGGGGCAGCGATGGCGTCGGGTGTGGTGTGGCCGACGCTGGAGACGAAGGCAACTCTGATGAGGTAGAGACGACGAGGATGAAGGGCAATGAGTGTCAGCTGGTACAGCAAGACGAGGATGAAGGCGAGGAAGAGGAATCCACCACTGGTATTGTGGATGGATGAAGAGGAAAGGCAGGGGGGATCACCGGATGTTGAGGAGCCTTCGGCCGTGAGAGGGAGAGAAGAATTGTGGGGATTTCACGACTGATTTCGAGCGTGAAGAGATCAGGGAGATCTGAGGGTTCTTATAAAGGGCTCTAGGGGGCGGTTAGTGTTACGGCCCGATTCCCGGATCCCTATAGGACCCGAGACCGGCTTGCCTCAACTAATCCCAAGACCTAATCGTCCAGCAAGAAATAACCAAAAGCATGAAAGTAAACCACATTCACATATGTAATATAACTAAGCAGAAGAAACGTACAAAGTAGTAAAGGAAAGTAAATTTGCTGTTTCAGTACATACCACTGCAACAACAAAAATAACAGAAAACAGAAGTAAACAGTAGAGACAAACAATAACTAAAAGTCCAATACTTACTACAATAGTAAAGGAACGAAAAGGAAGTGCTGAAAAACTATGGCTGGGCTCGATTGGGCCCAGCACCCTCCGCAGCCGGAAGCTCGGGCTGCTCAACTCCTGGTCCTGAACAGTATTATGAAAAGACAGAGTCAGCGAATGCTGAGTAGAGTGGTATCTATATTATCTAAGAACAGTAAAAAGCAACAGGTTTAATTCTCGTTTCTGTTCATCTGTTTTATATGTATTTCGGTTTAACCCATTTCTCTCGAACATCCAGATATTCTTGATCTTGTATGTTCCACGTGGGAATGATCTTGATTGCAGTCTTTTCCATAGAGTAGAAGGTACATGTGGTGCTCTCCTGGTCGGGAGAGTCCCCTGTGGTAGTCCTACACCCAGTCAACCACCCCGAGGTTACAGTCAAGACGTAGCGGTGACTATGGCACACGTGATAAGCACACGGGTAGCTACCGCGCACTGACACGCGGTTAGTCGTTTCCCTAGCGAGTACGCCCAAAGTACAGCACGGAAGAGTATAGGGCCTTGCCCTCTCAGAACAAGGGTCTCACCCCTCAGAACCAAATAGGGGTCTCGCCCCTCCACAGTCCGCGCACCCTCGTCTGATACCCCGGTTTTCCAGAGGGCCTAACAAGTTGGTGTAGGGTGGCTAGCTGAACCCCGGGCCCCGTGGGGTGGCTAGCTCTCTCCCTACACTAGTAGCTCGCCTCGGTACAATGTACACGAGGGGCAACAGGAGTCGGTGTAGAGTGGCCAATCATAACCCCGAGTCTCAACCTAAGGGAGGCTAGCTCCGCTGTACACAAAAAGGAGACAGTTGGTCTCCTTGGTACCACGTACTCAAGGGTCAGCACACTTCCCGTCTACATTCCGGGTTTCCATCTATCCACGAGAGTTCTACTCCTAATTCCCCGTAGGGTTCATGCTCATGTTCACCTCATTTATTCTGATACAGATTTCACCATTCACAATTTATCTCTCAAGTATATACAGGCAGCTCGTGTTTCCATAATTCGATACATGCAACTGGTGGTTTCACAGGTAATTGTTCATTAATTACAGGCAGCTCATATTCTAACAGGAAACTCACAATTATAATACAGGCAATTGCTAGCAGTTTATCTTAATCATGCATGCAAGTACATTATACAGCACAACGGTTCATTCATTTCTCTATCCTAAGGTTCATGCCACATCCTAGGGTTCCATTTGGCTATTTCCACAAGCACATTCTTATTTAAATATTATTAACAAAATAACCACTCTACCAGGCAACACGGGAGTAATGGGGGCTCGAACCGTAGACCTAGGTATCTCTGCGAGCCCCAAACACGCAGTAGGCTAAAACCCTTTACCAGGGAATACATCACAAAAGGAGAGTTCAGAACAGTGCACAAAGGACTCTAGTACGTTGAGGAACTCGCAAGGAAAATATAGGTGTTTCGTTTTCATAAAACGGACCCTGATTGGACCCCAAACGGGTAAAAAACGTGCCTACTGTTCAAAATCAGACGTCTGGGGACACTCCCAGATGTCTTAAAAGGTGTCATATCCTTATCTTAAGTCCCTGCGGTATCCTCAGACGTCCATGCCTTCTCTACGATCATCTGAAGGTAGTTCCAGTGTCAAATAATGCCTCCAGTCGTCTGGATGCACCACCGGACGTCTGGTGCTCTGAACAGACGTCCAAAAGCGCGTGGGTAAGCGTTCCGCGCTCCTTCCTAAGGCTGCACCTGCGTACGACGTCGCAGGAGCGGATCAGCCGACATATATCCCTATGTTGTGATATGCATGGCGCAGGGAGATACGTACCTTCGCGATAAATGAGCTTTTAAACGTCTGGCCTTAGCTCCAGATGTCCAGGTACCCTGTCCGTCGTCTGGACTCCATTCTAGACGTCTGATACTGGAAAACATCCAGTATCAGGAACTCCTTCCAGCGCTCTCCACTCGCTCCGCCTCGCGCTGCCGCAGCTCCAGCCGCTGCAGAGAGCTGGGAGGCCACCCCCCTAAGATCTCTCCTCCTCCCACACGCGCTCGCGGTGGCCGTGCGAACTTCGCCGAGCTTCCACTGAAGCTCCTCCAACATCGGCCTCCTCCTCCTCCTGTGCTCTCCTCCGCTAACCCCCTCTCGCTCTCCCTCGCTTGCCCCCTCTCATCACTCTGCACAGCACTAAAGGTGGTGGTGGTGGCTGGTGTGTGGAGTGGAGAGGAGATAGGAGGGGGGGCTTATATAGAAGGTGTGGGGGATTAGGGTTTGGGGAAGCAAAGGAAGGGAGAGAGGAGAAGAGGGTCCTACATGCAGGGCACAGTGTGTGTACAAAAATTTTATTTTCAGACGTCCGGGAAAGGGTCCAAATGTCTGGACAAACGTCTGACTGAGACTCCAGACGTCTTAAAAGACTAAAAAAATGTGACGGGTCATTGTAGTTAGGGCTTGGGAAGCAAGTTTCCAAAACTTGGAAGGTCGTTGGCCTTTGGAGCTTTTTAGATACCCAAATCTCTCATGTGTTCGCATGGGAGATTGGGAAAGAATCAGAGCACATGGATGGGTTCATACTGGAGAGAATTTCTCAGAGAATCTACCTTCCAAATTTGGAAGAGATTCTCTATGCAATCAAGGAGAAATCTCCTGTCAAAGGTCGCCGGAGTAGGTTTCCTCTGCGATAATGGCGGAGGGACCTAATTGTGAAGATGACGAATAAGTTAGGGGGCTGTTTGCAAGGATTTTTGAAAGTTGGGGCTATAAATGTAATCAGATATGATTTTTTTGCAAACTAGGTCAAGACAAGTTCTCCTTGGGTCCAAATTTTGGTATAAACCTAATTTGAACCTAAGGAATCTAATAGTTAAGTTGGATTTTGGATTTAACCACGTTTGACTGGGTAATTTATGTAAAAATCTAAATTAGGGCAAATATCTGTTTAAGACTCCATTTTAGGTCAAGATGGGTTCTGATGGCTAATTTGAAGCTACTAAACCCTAGAGAATATTTTTATATGATTTTTAAAGGGTTTAGGTGAATTTTATTCTGATCAGAACCTTGGTTAATTAATTGAGCCTGTTTTTAGGGTTTTAAAAGTCATTTAATTCTCAGAACACACACAAATCCTTTTCTGTTTAATCAACCCACTTGTTATCTTATTAAAGCCATTTGACCTTTATTGAGCCCTTGAGAAAACCCGTGGTTATACTGCATTCATGATAAGCTGGTAAAATTACAGTTTTACCCTTAGTTTCTTATTTTTCTCTCAAAATGGTTATGCAATGAATTATGACCTTCAGTTGGTTATGTATGAGCATTTACTAACTCAATTGGGTCAAAATGAGCTAGCTATGGCTCATAATGGTGTTCCCATCCCTAGGTCGAGCTCAAAGCATTAAAACATCAAATCGACAATCAATACATAATCCTTAGGTCTTAAATAATCATTTTGGAGCTCTACACAGAGTTCTATGGGCTGAAGATCAATTTTGACTCGCCGGAGCTCGTCGAAGCTCCGGTGAGTCCAGAAAATGATTGATAGAGTATAAAACTCAATGAAACAAGTCATTGGAGGTCTGGAAAGCTTCCTGAGGTCACAAGGAGCCTGTGGAGCTCATCAATTTACTCCATTGATGAATAGAATAGAAGATGTGCAACGAATTTAAAAAGTGTAAATTCTGTGTTCAATGGAACTCAGAGAGTATCCCCTCATTCAATTGAGTGAGGAAAAGAATTATGAGGGGTAAAGCGATACTAGTGGACTATAGATGATTAACTCATCTCTGAGCCGCCATTGACAGCGAGCTTAGAAATGAGGGTGGAATTTAGGCGTTTACTTTATATGAGTTAATTATACTAATTAGGTATAAGATCGGGGCCCTTAGATTATAAATAGGTGATGGAGGGCCCCAATGAGTGTGTTCTAATCTCAGGGACCTTCGTCGTGGATAGCGGAGGTCGTCGGTGAGTGTGAAGATGGATTAGGCGTGTAGGCGATACAATCATGAAATCAATGAGTTAGAAATGATCGTGGAAGAATGTGGAGTGTGATCAATGAATTAAAAAAATGAAAAGATGCTCCAGACGAGCTCAAAGAACTCACCGAAGCTGAAGAAGACGGCAGAAGAAATTAACATTTAACCTAACTAAACTAATTACTCTATCTTACCATCCTAGTATTACCTAGATGAAGGAAGGCAGAGATATCTCCGTCGACGGTCGGAACGGAGGAGGAAATCAAACGGAAGAAGGAAGAAGTCTGGTGGGCGAATTCGCGGAGTGGAAGTGTAGTCCAGAGTCGTCACCTTGATCAGAGGTGCGACGGAGGACGGTGGAGCTCAACGAATGGAGGAAATAATCGGAGGAAGTGTGTGGTAGTGGAGGTAGGTTGCCGAAGTAGGAGGGAATAGCCTATCAGTTAGCTACAGTTAGGGAGCTAACCGTCGAAATCGAAGGGTTCAAGGGGTATTTATAGGGTTCGGCGGCTGTGAAGGAGGCTTAATCTGAACGCATATGTGTAACGACTCGATTTCCGAATCCCTACGAGACGAGAATCGGACTGACTCAACTAATCCCAAGACCTAGTCATCCAACGAGAAAGTAACCAAAAGAGCATTAAAATGAACCACATTCAGCATGAATATAACTACCAGTAACAAAATACAGCAGTAAGAAAAGGAAATACTACAGTATACACCACCACAACAGTAGAGCAGCAAATATGTACATAACATGAAGCTTACAATAAAGAAGTACAGGGGTAAACAAGAAAACTACTCACTACAGTGGAAGAAAAGTACAGAAGGTACTACAAGTAACTCTACTGGACCCTACTAGGCCCAGCGTCCTCTGCAGCCGCTGACCCTGGCTGCTCAACACCTGGTCCTGAAAAGTAACGAGGGTAACACGTCAGTGAAACGCTGAGTAGAGTGGCTTTTATTTTATTTAACAAAATTTGTTACAATTGTGGAACAATTAATATAGTCTAGGGCATTGCATGAACCCTAAGACTGAGAAACTAGATTGAATGATAGATCCTAGGGTATTGCATGAATCCTAGGACTGGAAAACTAGATTGAATGATAGATCCTAGGATACGGCATGAATCCTAGGACTGGAAAACTAGTGAAATATATAAATATTGCAGTCTTGGAAAGTAGAAAGGAAATAATAGCTGCCTGTAAATTGATTAACAGCTGCCTGTTATGAATGAATAAATATGATTGAGAACATGGGTTGTATGAACATAAAATTGGAACGGTGAAACCTAAATGGCCAAACGAAAAGAACATGAACCCTACGGGGAATTAGGAGTAGAACTCCTGGAAAGAGAATAGAATGGAATTGAGAAAGTGAAACAGGGAAGTGTGTTGTCTCTTGGGTACGTGGTACCAAAGAGAGCACACCTTACCTCTTAGTGTAGAGGGGAGCTTGCGGCCCTCGGGTTGAGATCGGGGTGGGCTTGGCCACTGTACACCGACTTGCTGGCTCTCGCGTACGCAGTATCGAGGAGCTACTAGTGTAGGGAGAGCACTAGTTACCCCATGGGCCCCGGGGTTCTGCTAGCCTCCTATACCGACTTGTTAGGCCCACTGGGCAAACCAGGGTAGTCAGGCGAGGGTGCACGGACTGTGGAGGGGTTGGACCCCTGTTATTGAGTAACAACCCGATTCCCGAATCCCTACGAGACGAGAATCGGACTGACTCGACTAATCCCAAGACTTAGTCGTCCAACGAGAAAGTAACCAAAAGAGCAGTAAAATGAACCACATTCAGCATGAATATAACTAACAGTAACAAAATACAGCAGTAAGAAAAGGAAATACTACAGTATACACCACCACAACAGTAGAGCAGCAAATATGTACATAACATGAAGCTTACAATAAAGAAGTACAGGGGTAAACAAGAAAACTACTCACTACAGTGGAAGAAAAGTACAGAAGGTACTACAGGTAACTCTACTGGACCCTACTAGGCCCAGCGTCCTCTGCAGCCGCTGACCCTGGCAGCTCAACACCTGGTCCTGAAAAGTAACGAGGGTAACACGTCAGTGAAACGCTGAGTAGAGTGGCAACTAAAAGCTAAGGAAGCAGTAGAGTGTACAGTAGCTGTTATATTTATACTTTCTTTATTTACGTCTTTCTATTATTTCACGATTAATTTATTTCTCAGATCCTTCACTTGATCTCGAATGTTCCTCGTGGGAACGATCTTGATTGCAGTCTTTTCCGAAAAGTAGAAGTAACACGTGGTGCTCTCCTGGCCGGGAGAGTCCCCCGTGGTGGTCCTACCCTCAGTCAACCACCTCAAGGTCACTGACAGACGTAACGGTGACTACGGCACGCGCGATAAGAGCACGGGTAGCTACCCCGCACTGGCACGCGATCAGTCGTTTCCGTTAACGGGTGCGCTCAAAACACAACACGGAACCAGTATAGGGCAGAGCCCTCTCAGTAACAGGGGTCCAACCCTTCCATAGTTCGCGCACCCTCGCCTGACTACCCTGGTTTGCCCAGTAGGCCTAACAAGTCGGTGTAGGAGGCTAGCAGAACCCCGGGGCCCGTGGGGTAGCTAGTGCTCTCCCTACACTAGTAGCTCTCCTCGATACTGCATACGCGAGGGCCAGCAAATTGGTGTACAGTGGCCAAACCCACCTCGGTCTCAACTCGAGGGCGGCAAGCTCCCCTCTACACTAAGAGGTAAGGTGTGCTCTCTTTGGTACCACGTACCCAAGAGACAGCACACTTCCATGTTTCACTTTCTCAGTTCCATTCTATTCTCTTTCCAGGAGTTATACTCCTAATTCCCCGTAGGGTTCATGTTCTTTTCGTTTGGCCATTTAGGTTTCACCGTTCCAGTTTTACGTTCATACAACCCATGTTCTCAATCATATTTATTCATTCATAACAGGCAGCTGTTAATCAATTTACAGGAAGCTATTATTTCCTTTCTACTTTCCAAGACTGCAATATTTATATATTTCACTAGTTTTCCAGTCCTAGGATTCATGCCGTACCCTAGGATATATCATTCAATCTAGTTTTCCAGTCCTAGGATTCATGCAATACCATAGGATCTATCATTCAATTTAGTTTCTCAGTCTTAGGGTTCATGCAATGCCCTAGACTCTATTAATTGTTCCATAATTGTAACAAATTTTGTTAAATAAATTAAAAGTCACTCTACCAGCGAAACCGGGAGTACTGGGGGCGTGGTCAGCAATCCCGCGCACCTCCGCAACTCCCAAGACTGCAACGGAACGGGGTCCTAACACAAGAATCAATCACAAGGAGTTTCTCAGAACGGTATACAATTATAGTAAATGGGTAGAGGAATTTATTCTGGAAAGAACGCAACTCGAAACGCGGAAAACGAGCTCCGAATGGGCCCTCAACGGGTCAAAAATGACGAAACTGTCCAAAATCAGACGTCTGGAACCTCTTCCAAACGTCTTAAAAGGTTGATCATGTCGTACCTCAATTCTGCGCAGTCCTTCAGACGTCCAGAAGCCCGCTGGAACGTCTGGCCTTAGTTTCCAGACGTTCGATTGTTACTCCAGATGTCTGGAGGTTCTCTCCGTCATCTGGCATTGCGGCCAGACGTCTGATTCATGTGGGATGGCAACCCTCGCGCCCTCCCAAGCAGGACCTGTGCACACAAACACCGACTCTCAGCATGACGAAACACAGAAGAAGTCGCGGCGGACGGCTGCATGGCCGTACACGCGCAGAAAGGAGAAGATATGAAATATCTTACCTATCAGACGTCTGGATAGTCCTCCAGACGTCTTCGATGTCGTCTGGACGTAAGTCCAGACGTCTGATTCTAGAAAATTTTCCAGAACCAGAGCCCGATTCGCTCTCCGCCCGCGACGCACGGCCGCGCCCCGTCCGCCTGCTGTCCTAGCTGCAGCAGCCCCTCCGCGACACCCCACGACTACCGCTCCCCCGCCGGCCGGCTCTAGCTTCCCCGGCAAGCTCGCACCTCCGCGGTCGAGCTTCTTCTTCCTCTCGCAACACTCCCTCCCACACGCCCGTTGCAGCCGCTGCTGCGCCCTCGCTCGCTCGCAGGGAGAAGGAGAAGGGAAGATGGTGGAGTGGGGGTGAGGGAGAGGGGGAGCGTTTTTATAGGGCAACCGCGGGAAGAGAGCAAAGGAAAGCGGCGCCTGCAGGGAGAGAAAACGAAGGCTGCGGGTTCAGTCTGCGCACGCAGGCACGCAGACGCAAACCCGTACGCCGAAAAAATTTATTATCAGATGTCTGGGAAGTGTTCCAGACGTTTGGCCAGACGTCTGGGACACTTCCCAGACGTCTTAAACTGGTTTTGACGCCCGTGATCGTAACAAAAATGTGTCCAGGTTCAAGGTAACTACCGGCGTCTTCTTTGACGCCAGTGGTTACCTTGAACCTAATTAGGATTTCAGGTGCATCTAAAGCGTAGGATGGAAAGATGATGGTGAGCGCAAGCTCTAAGAGCTTGGTAAGGAAAGAATGACGTCAGATGTAAGGTGGACAGGTGGTAAATGCACCGCCGATCAACAGCTGTTGAAGCGGCTGGAGAAGAAATGAAGATGCTCGCAGGGACCTGTATGCAAGAAAAGATGAAGACCTAGGTGAAAAGGAAGGACTCAAATGCAATAAATTATAGGGCTTTTAAAGTTAATTTAAATTATTATCTTTTCCAACTTTTAATATATATATTTATAATTTAGCTAAATATTATATTAAAGCCTTGTATTCATATTTTTAACCAATTTATTTATTTTTATTTACTTATTAACTTAAGTTATTTAAAACTTAAGTCTTAAGTTATACTTAAGTTAATTAAGATATTAATTAAGTAATTAATTATTTTGAGTCTATTTATTAATTAAGTTATTAATAATATTAATTAGCTTATAATTTATCATTTTTAGCTTATTTTAAGGTCTTTTAATGGTTTATCCCTTATTTTATAATTAACCCTTATATATACATATTCCTAGCTAATTAACTAGGGAAACCAGTTAATTAGGGGTAAATAGAAGCTATGATGAGCCTTTCATCACCTAGTACCTAGGTATGTACAAAGGACATAATTTGCATTCAAAACTTTTTGTTTATGCACATCCCCATCAAACTTCAGGGATCACATTATCTGATTTACCTAACCTTATGATGCCATCTCACTTAGCCTGGACTTCACATACTAATAACAATGTTTAGATCTTATATTTAGGAAAAAGATAGCATATACTCAAGTATAGGAAATGTTTCCACATCCATACTCATATCTTTGTCTACTAATAATACTTAAAAATGAAATATTGAGAATTTAAATCACCTAAAATGAACATACCATACATCAAATTACAAAATAATCCAATGCTTCTAAGCCTTCCATAAAAAACAATCATCTTCAATTATCTTGAACGATCTAAACATTGTCAAAATTTGATTAATTTGATGAGATGATTAGTATTATCTATTTTAAATAAAATTTAAAATAAATATCAAATAATAAATAAATTTATTTCGTATCATGTAAAAACACAAATAAAGATATAAATATAAATATAAAAAAATTTTCGACACTTACCTGGAAGCTTCCAACCATCTTATATTTATATCTTATTAATACAATCCACAACCATACACCGCAAATTTTAAAAACTGGACTCCGTGTGCTTCCCTCACACCTCCCGAAATTTCTCACGCACACGAGATACCCGCCAATCAAATTCCCCACCTCAAACAAAGCTCCCACCAAATCTAACCGCCAACAGCCCATCCCCAACCCCCTCCCCTCCTCCCCACCGTCCGATCCCCCACTCGACCCCAACCCCAACAATCCAAAGCCACCACCACCTCGTCACCGGTCGTATCCCCCAAGAAACACCCAAAGGTTCGCCCCCGACTCCCGGCGCGCGCCCACACCCGATGCCGCTCCTCCCCCCTTCCGGCGACCCCCGTAGGGTTCCCCACGCGCGGCCCCGCGCCACTCCCGCGCTCTACGCGACGCCGGAGTCCACACCCCTCCCGGAGACTTCCGCCCCCTCCTCCTTCCCCCCCTCTCCCTACGTTATCAACCACAAGCGCCGCGGGCCCCGCCTCCTCAAGAGCTTCTCCCAGTCCGACGTCAAAGCCGCCGACTCCGCCGCCGCCGCCGAGCCCATCGCCACCAGCAAGATCTTCTCCGAGGGCGACGTCGTCGCCGCGGTGGTGGAGAATGGAGGCGCCGAGGTGGTGGAGAACAGAAGCGCCGAGGTGGAGGAGAAGGTAGAAGAAGAAGGGAGAGGGTTGGGGGAGGGGGAGGGGGAGGGTGAGGGGGAGGACTTCTTCGACCCGAGAGAGTCGATGAGCGTCGCGAGCAGCACGGGGAACGCGGAGGAGGACGCGGCGAACGGGAGCAGGTGGAAGGGCGGAGGCGCGTCGGCCGTCGAGTACTACGACGCGTTCGAAGGTGCGCCTGATGGAATTTGGTTCTGGTAGTACCGTCATTTGGATGGAAATGGTGTTGGTTGGTTTGGGTTTCTCTCGAGGGCAATTCCGTGATCCCGCTTTCCCCGTCGTGGTTGCTTAGAGTTAGTCGGAATGGAAGTTTCTGAAATCAAGAAGATAATGCGATCGCAAGGGAAGTTGGTTTCTCGAACCTTATAGCCTCTCAGAGGATATTAGCTGTTGTTCTTTATATGCTGAGGATGTTATCTGTTCCCGATGTCATCGCATCGAATATACCGCAATTGCTTTCTAAATTACGATGGGAATGGGTTAAAAGGTGTGAGGTGCACTTCTCGAGTGCTGTGGGTTATTGGGAATGTGCGGCTCTACTTGTGTGGAGGTAGATGGTTTGGTCGGTTGGTCAAATTTGGACCTTTCAACGTGAATTTGCAGACGAATTTTGCAGGTATACATTTCTGGTTCATACGTAGCCCGGGCTATAGGCATCGAAGCAGTTAAAATTTTTGATGTCGGCCTTTGTGGTTAAAACTTCAAACATGCGTACGTTGAGTGTGGTAGAGTGGACCTTCGTGACTGTGTAGCTGGCTTGTTTGATCGGTTAGTGAAGTTCGTGTCCCATATATTTCGAGTGCTAGGTTTACGGTTATATTTGTGGCCCGGTACGTATCAGTTTGTATGCTGAAATGCAACCGATTTTATGATATTGCCCCTCGCGGTTTCTTGATGCATTTGTTTTTATGGATGGAGGTGACTCCTTGCAACGGTTGATTTTGTCGATGCTTGAGTTTTCTTGCTGGAGCGTGGATGACGTTAGAAGGTGCCAACCTTACGAGCATGTAGCTTAGTTTACCAACAATTACCTGGCTTTCTTGAGTTAGGATCATTTGTCATGTTTGTTTATGGAAATGCAACTGATTTTATCCTCTTGGTGTTTGTGTTGCATTTGTCTCCACTTCTGGTCCTTATATTGCTTATAGTCGGGCCTGTACATGGATAAATTGTTTGCTTGCTGGTATGTGGATTTGGAAGAAGATGTCTCCCACAAGGGTTATAGATCATTCTGGGTGGTAAATCATATCACATTTATCAGTGGATACTGGGTTTTGTACTTTGTAGATTGAAAGTGACTGATGTTATACTGACACGTCACTGGTCAATCCATGTTTATGTATGGTGGCAATGCTTTGGCTGTATGTGCATGTTTAAATTGTTTGCTTTCTAGCCTATGGATGTAAACAGAAGATCTCTGCTCTAGAGGGAAGCTGCTTTTAATTCTTTTTTTTCCTCCAGTCTCTTGTTAGGCTCATTTTGTGTGATTGCAGTGGTAAATCATGTCCTAGAGATTGTTATATAAATGTAGAGGAAGCTATTAGTTTTCCATTAGTGCTGTTGCTGTTGTATTGTTCTTGAATGTATATTGATTAAGAATGTTTCATCCATGGTATTGATTGAGCAAAGCTTTGCCTTTTTTCTTGACCAGAAATCTCAAGTGAAGGTGTAGTACAATCTGCGATCTGTAATATGGAAGCCGAGTTACATGAAATGAGACTGAATCTGTTAATGGAGATTGATAAGCGTAGACAAGCAGAGGATACTCTGTTGAATTTACAAAATTATTGGCAAATTTTACGCAATCAATTAGCACTTGTGGGTATAAGACTTCCTGACTTGTCAAGCATCATGGAAGACAGAACTGAGGACTTGTGTTTTGATTCTACTGAAGATTTGCAACAACAAGTTATGCTTGCACGTCTAGTGGCCGGATCTATTGGCAGGGGAAGTGCACGTGCTGAAGTGGAGATGGAAATGGAATCTCAAATTGAGGCAAAAAATTTTGAAATTGCCCGATTATCTGATCGGCTTCACTATTATGAGGCAGCTAACCATGAGATGTCCCAAAGAAATCAGGAAGCTGTTGGTATGAATTCAGTCCTTCAACCCTCCTCATTGCATATATTTCTTAAGTGAAGAAACATCTCATAAAATTAATCTTTTTATTGCTAAATGTTAATGAGTAGTTAGGTTAAGAAACGGAAATAAGTGTGATTGTTGTTTTCTGAGAAGGAAATGGATGAGCAGTCTAGGCTGTTAATCATTCACCAGATCAAGTAAAAGTTCTGTGAACGGAAGGAGTTATCTCTATATTCAAGAATGAGAAACCGTAGTCTCTTTTATATGAAAGTGACTTATGTAAATTACAGCTACATCCAATAAAGAAATAAAAATAACTTGACAACTATCTAAACACAAAATATGCTCTCATACTCCCCCTCAGGTTGAGCTGTAGATATCTTTTAATCTCAAACTTGTCACGTAAGAACATGTCTGTTATTCATCACAGCCTTAGCGTGTATGTATGTCAACAAGTTGCATCTCTAAAGAAACATAGGGAGTGTTGATCTTTCCTTCCATAACTGCATTGCACACAAAATGACAGTCAGCTTCAATATGTTTAGTTCAGTCATGAAATATAGGATTAGAGGTTATATATGTGGTAGACTTGTTATTATAGTATAGTGGAACATGTGCCTGTACAGATATGCTAATATTAGTTGGGAAGTTCACTACCCATATAATCTCACATGCTGCATGAGCCATTGCATGATACTTTGCCTCTACACTAGATCTAGAAACCATGGCTTGCTTCTTGCTCCACAATGACACTAGGTTTCCACCAGGAAAAGCTGCATACCCAGATGTAGATCTCCTATCATCAATGAAGCCAGCGTAGCCTACATTTGAGTAAGCAACCACATCAAGAGACCCGTGGTCTCTATAATGAAGCCCTTGTTTCGCACTCCCTTTAAGGTATCTCAAAATGAGACACATCATGTTAGTGATTATACCTCAGCTACTCCATATACTCACTGACTCGAATGACTGCAAAATAGATATCTGGGCGAGTCACCGTCAAGTAAAGAAGTTTCCCAACAGTACTCCTGTAATGTGTAATGTTCTCAAACAATTGATCATCCTTGAGTAATGTAGCTTTCTTTGGCATCTCCATAGGCATCCATAGACACATCATGTTAGTGATTATACCTCAGCTACTCCATATACTCACCGACTCGGATGACTGCAAAACAAATATCTGGGCGAGTCACCGTTAAGTAAAGAAGTTTCCCAACAGTACTCCTGTAATGTGTAATGTCCTCAAACAATGGATCATCCTTGAGTAATGTAGCTTTCTTCGGCATCTCCATAGGCATCTTGGATGGCTTGACACCTAAGGTAGCATTTGTTTAGCGAGATTAGGACAGCTATCCCTTGTTTGGGAGAGTTTATCCTGGGATAGGATAATATTGGGTTAAAGGTCACAATCCTGCTATTATCTAATTCCAGGTGGGGTGGGATAGTCTAATCTCGCACACAATCCCTCCCTTGCCTTGCTATTGCTGTCGATTGAGCTACTCGCTGCTGCATGGGACTGCTACTACTCGCTACTTTTGCAAAGAACGACGTACAAGGTCGTTGTGCTCTTTGTTTGGCATTGTTGGATCTAAAGTTCCTATGCAAGGAGAACATGTTCCCCCATGCTAGATAATCAACTACAAGGGTAGAATCAACCCATATGCAGTGCACATATGTTTCGATGGAGGCTAAGAATCCATCGGTGGAGTTTAATAATCCACAAGTGGAGTCTTCAAAATCTACTGGTGGAGTCTTCAAATCCACCACTTAACTATGCCAAATGCGAGATTACTCGTTTTAATCTCGGGATTGCCAACTATCAAAAACAAACATCAAAACCATGCAATCTCGGGATTGAGGATTAATCCTGTGGCCTTATTTTTCAATTCCCCCTAAACAATTCCTCTAAACAAATAAAGCCTAAGAGTCTAGCCTCCTCCAGGATTTGCAAGGCATACTTTCTTTGGGACAATGACAAATTAGAGGTCTGTCTTATGACCTATATTCCAAGAAAGTATCTCAGCTCTCCAAGATCCTTCATTACAATTGTGGTGCGCAAGAACTCTTTCATCTGCTGTATACCATCTTTGTTACTGCCAATCACTACCATATTGCCCACATAAACAACAAAAAATGATCACCTTCTGTGCCTTTGTACCTTTATCACTCTTGATGAAGATGGCATGATCATAGGAAGATCGATTAAACTCGATTGTTTGCACCTTTGTGCTTAGTCTCTTAAACCACGCTCTGGAGCTCTGCTTTAGGTTATATATGGCATTCTTCAGTCTGCATACATACTCTCTTTGAATTACATAACCTAGCGGTTGGTGCATGTATACCTCTTATGTAAAATCTCCATATAATAAGCATTCTTGATGTCTAACTAATGGTGAGTCTAGCTATTGTTGATTGCCACAAACAAAAGAATACGAATAGAGGATCGTGTCATAGGAGAAAAAGTCTCAGGTTCCACAATTGGAGAACCTATTTTTGCAGTTTTACAGAAGCAAGACCATTGGTTAGCTTCTCATAGTGATGTAAACTGGTTGGGTTCGAGTTGGGGTTTGGTTAAATCCATACCCATACCCATTTATAAAATCCATATCCATATCCTACACATTTATCCATCGGGTACAAAAATTCAAACTTATACTCATATCCATCTACCCATAAGGTACTTATTTATAAATTGATCTTATAATCAAATTGTGTCAAAATTAGAGTTAAATAAGATAAAAAAATCTATAACACGATTAATCAATTTTTTTTTATTTTTGACAAGCTGAAAATACAGGGCTGCTCCAATTTTAGTAATTTCCATTGAAATTATTACAAAGAAGAACTTCAAAAGAAATATATCAGAAACAAAAAAAATACAAAGAAAGACAAAATATAAGTATATTTCAAATAAAAGATCCCATCATCGAAATAAATGCTCAATGAAAGCTTCAGAAGTACTTCCACCTTCAAAATCATTGAAGGAATCTAGGGAGATCAGAGCTAGGGGAATAAGGAACTTAGGGTAAGACTTATATGTCTCGGGTAAATGGGGATTTTATTCGGGTACTTGAGTCGGATAATTGGGTATAAATCCATACCCATACCCAGTTTGATTTTTTAGATAAAACCCATTCTCTAACCCTATAGGGTTTGAGTATGGGTTTTATCCTATAGGGTTCAGGTTGGGTTTTATCCATTCTCTTCGGGTTGCGTTGAGTCGGGTTCTGTTCGTGTTTACCAAAACTTGCATCCATAGCTTCTCATTCTCATTAAACTCGAAGGAGGGGTGTAAATGAATTCCTCTATACCATGGTTAAATAAGTGGAGTTTTCTTTCTTAAATTTGTGAACATGGTAAAAGGAACTTTTAACTCATGATTTCACAGAGGGCCTTTCGTATTTGAGAAAGGTTATATGATGTATGTGTTTGAAAATGAAGAGGTTAAAAAACAAAGCTAAATTATTGGTGTTAACTCTTCTCTATCTTTAAGCTTTTGCATTTGAAAACAAAACTTTCAGAGGAAGTTGTCAGGGGGTTGTGGTGGGGGTAGGATCTCTAGAAAAAAGAGATTTATTTCATCATACATTTGGCATACGTTACTGCAATTTTCTGCCATAATCTTCATTCTTTTGGGAAGACAGGCTGTGTTACAAGTCATTTATTCAGTGATCTGAAAATGAAGCAGAATGGCAGCCTTTTTGGGGAAAAAGAAAAGATGCAAGAGTAACAACTTTGCATCTATTGTTTGAATAGAGAGCATATCCTTGGTTTGACATATCACCCTTTCATCATTGCTCTTGTTGATGTGACTTTATTTTGGTATCTGACAATTAGATCCATCCTTGGTATGGCCATTTAGTTTAGGCACTTGATGTCTTGGTCCAAGTAATTGCCTATGCTGCTGTTTGGCAAATTGCCTTGCTTGGGCCTTCCTCAAGTGCTAGGGCCTTGCCTCACCTTGGTGTCTAGGTGTACCTAGGCAAGTGACTGATAGCATTTGGGGAACACCCCAGTGAAATTGAATGAATGGTAAAATTTATGTCAAAAGATCCGACTAAGACTTAAGCTAGTTGATTACTTGTTGTAAGCCCCTTCCTTGGTATTGGAATCGACTATGTGAAGGCAAGAATCTCCTACTATTGGTGGTGTGGAGAATCAAAAGAATGTCATACATTCAAATGCATACATTCAAATGAAACCCTAGCCCTCTTTTATAGAAAAGAGAATTGGACTAATTACATAAGTATTCCCTTAACATAAATAAAATATCACAGAACCTCTTATAACTCAACACTTCCTCTCAAGTTGGGGTGCATATGTCAATGAGGCCCAATTTGTCGCTCAGAAAATCATGGCGTTTCCTCTTGAGAGACTTAGTGGAAATATTAGCAACCTGTAAAAGGTACTTATCTTACCCTCTAGGACTGCATCCTGTATAAATGGCAATTAACCTCAATATGCTTCGTCCTCTCGTGAAAGATGGTATTAGAGGCAATGTATGTCGCTGACTTATTATCACAGTAAAGTGGAACCTTGATATCAGCCAGTATCCCTAGATCTCGCAGAAAATTAACTATCCACATAATCTCACACGCAGCTTGTGCCATAGACCTGTACTCTGCCTCTACACTGGAGCGGGTGACCATACTCTGTTTCTTGCTCCTCCAAGAAACTAGATTTCCTCCCAAATAGATAATAAAGCTTGACGTAGATCGCCTGTCTTCTACTGATCCTGCATAGTCTGCATCAGAGTAAGCCACAAGATCAAGAGTGCCACTTGCCCTGTAGTAAAGACCTCTCCTTGGGGTGTCCTTCAAATATCTCAGGATGAGACGCACATCATGCCAATAGCTGTACTTGGAACTCTGCATAAATTGACTAGCACGACTGACAGCAACGGTAATATCTGGTTGAGTAATGTTCAGGTATAACTACCGACCAATAATACTGCAATAACTGGTAATATCCTTAAACAAGAGATCTGACTCATCAGAGGTATGATTGGTTGGTGCCTCGATCGGTATCCCTGATGGCTTGGACCTAAGTAGTCTAGCCTCCTCAAGAATCTGTAAGGTATACTGCTTCTGTGATTAGGATAAGCCATCCTCCTGACGAACAACCTCTATCCCCAAGAAGTAATGAAGATCACCCAAGTTTTTGGTGATAAAAGTAGAGTGGAGAAATGCTTTTATCTCTGCTATCCTATCAATATCATCATCTATTAGGATCATGTCATCAACGTAGACTGCTAAGATGACAACTCTCATGTTCCACCATTGATCGGACCTCCTAAATGATCGGAGGGTTTAACTTAATGATTTAGAAACGATCACAACGAGGCAAGAGGGTTGGTAACCCAGTTCCACCACGAAGGGTGTGCGTCTAGGAGGAGAGCGATGCTCCCAACTATTCACTAGTAAGAAGTGATAATACAATCTCTCTTTTTCTCGCTAATTGCTTGAGAGAGGGCTTTGAGAGTCTCTCTTAGCTATTTATAGTGCTGGGGGTTGATCTTGCCGTAGGATCTTTTGTTCGGATGTCAGGGCATGTATGTTGTCAGGCTATTAATTGCGGCGGTCATGCCATCATTTATTGTTGGTATGGCAGTGTTGGACTTTTTCGTCGTCTCCCTATCATCGGTTGGTACCAGGTTTTCTGGCGGGTTGGGTTTATCTGGACCTGCATATATTTGGATATTCCTGTGTGGAGGTAGGTCGGACCTGCCTGCCTACCTTTCATTCGAGTAGCTGGATCCTTTGTTGGGCTTCTCGTGAAGTTTTGGGTCCAATGATACTTTTTGCTCCTCATCATATGCCCCTTACTCTCTAGCTAGCGAATGCTACTGAGAGAGTAATTAAAGTATTTAAAACTCCGCAGTAGATGATGCCCCCAAATGGTTTCCCGGTTTCTTTGTTAGAGCGAGGGAGCATTTGCCATGAAGCAGGAGTTGTAGTTGTAGGTGGTCGGGGCGCCCTTAGTGTTGCCATCTTTGGAGAGGCGATTATGTAGTAAAGAGGTCAAAGGTGGGATACGCCTTAGTTTTCGTCGGCCAATGGGAGGTGGCTTGTTGGTAAAGGGAATGTGTGCAGGTGTGTCCGAGTTTATGTCAGCCTTAGGAGGCGACTTTTAGGAGTGGTTGACTGGTTTTCTGCTGGCCTTAAGAGGTAGCTTTTAGGTAGTGTGCAGTCGGCGGTGTCTACTTGTGAGGGATCGAGTGGGACTGGGGCGGGGGAAGCTCCAATGGACTTGCCTGTCCCCTTAGGCCCGTTAGGACCGCCAGAAGGGTTTATAGCCCTCTACTCTCCGCCTGTTGCTTCAGTGGAGATGGCTTAGGCAGGTGGAGCCAGTGCCTGCAGTGCCTCGTCCGGATGAGCTGGCGCAGGAGGTGGCCATCATCGGCGGCTTCCTTAGTGGGAGCGTTTTTGTGCAGCCGCACTATAGGCGAAGCTTGATGGGGGCGAGGATGCTAGTGGATCCTTCCAGCTGAGGGGGGCCTAGGCTAATCGGACAGATGGTTGGATCTACTAAGGGATCCATTCTGGAGGTTGTTGGTGGAGGTCCTATGTCCGGTCGGGTAGTTTCAATTCAGGTGGGTAGTTTGGGCGGTTCGAGCAAGGGCCTTAACGTGGAGAGGTAGGTGATCCGGCATTTGGAGGATGTCGTATTTTGGGCTACCTCTCAGTCGGGAGGCATGAATCTGAACCATGTGTTCTACTACTGCTTTCGAGCAATAAGCCTTCTCTTACGTGCCTTTTACTTATATTTTGGAGAGGAGTTTTCTATTTGTACTCGCCTATGGTTTTGAACAGGTGGAGCTTCTTGGGAGTACCTTTGTCCCACGTGGCGGTGCTCCTACGGACGTTGCTGGGCTTAGCGGCTCTTCCGAGGCAGCTAACATGGCCGCTAAGTGGGTCGTGATGGCCAAGGAGGAGCAACGTGATTTTGCTTGCCGTCTAGAGGAGGCGATTGCTGCCTAAGAGAAGGCGAAGAAGACAGTGGAGGACGCCCTTTGTAAGCTTCACTCGCAGCAGAAGGGGTCTCGTCAAGTATCTCGGCTAGAGGAGTTGAAGCAAGCCCGCTAATGTTTGAGGCAGGTCGTCGCCCTTGGTGGAAAGATGGAGGAGAGTCTCGTCAGAGCGCATAAGACTGAACTTGTGGCTCTGTGAGACTTATCTAAGCACCTGCAGACTTCTTGCACCAATGTCCTTTTTCTGAAGGAGGAGGTGCAGGTGCTAAGGGCCGAGCATTCTTCAGTCGTGGAGGAATATGAGGCAGCCCTTCAGGAAGAGTGCCTTCACCTTGGCACGACCATTAACAAACTTGCCGAGGTGTCGGCAAGTGAGGAGGCACTGAGGTCCAATCTTGCCAAGGCTCAGCTGCTCGTAGAGGACAGGTGCAAAGCAATACTCGAGTTGGTACATGCTGCCCAATCAATGGAAGAGAACCGGGAGGTTGTTTCGAGGGAGATGGGGAAGCACACCCTGGCCGCGGTACAAGCCCTTCTTGAGGGCAAACGCACCTCGGTGGAGCTGTGTAGTTGGTTTACGGATCGATTTTTGTCCGAGTATGACTGTCAAAAGGCTGACGATCATATTATGGACAAGGATCCTATAGGATCACCTGAGGACCAGCTAGGGCCCATGGGCCAGTTGGGAAGCTCAGCTCCTGAAGAGGAGGTACCCAAGCTGGGTCTGTTAGAAGCTGCTGAACTGCTGGTCTAGCTGAGTAGTTCTTGTGCCATCTAGTCGTTGCCTAAGATGCCTGGAGTGGACATCTTTGAAGACTGGGAGTGAAGTTACCTAGTCTTCGAAGTGATCTTGTTATCTTTCCCCTCCCTTTTTTTTTGCTGGGAACGATGGTTCCGGGGATGTAATAGACAATATTTTAAATGAAAGAAAAACTTTTATTTCTATTGCATTTCCTTTTCATACATGATACAAGCGTAAGTTACTCGCCTGCCAAGTATGAGGGATTGCCTTGCCGCTTAGAGTCTGTAATTTGTAAAAGTTGCTTGGATTGTTCTTACAAACTTTGTAGGGTCCTTCCCAAGCGGTGTCTAGCTTTTCGCCTGATTTGCTTGGCGTGGAGATTTTTTTTTTTTGAAAAACCAAGGGCGATTATCTAAAGGATAACCACCCAAAATCATTCCATTCCAAATAACCGATTTACATCAAAGTTCACAAAATAGATCCCCAAAGCACCACTTGGAAGAAATGAAAGAAACAAAATTCTCAACATAGGGTCTCTTTCTCTCCTAAAAAGGAGCCCATTCCTCCCCAGCCAAATGCTCCACAGTATCACCAAAACCTTGGCCCTATCCTACTTGGATTTAAAGGTGATCCCTTCGTCACATGCATTTCTTCTGCGGAACGAAGATCAGAAGTTAACCACATCCCTAAGGGTGATCTAGTGGATCCCTATCCTCTGCCAAACCTGCATCATGAATGGACATTGAAAGAAGAGGTGCTGGATGGCCTCATTGGCTCCACCGTAAAGGGGACACGCTAGCTCTTCCAACTGGGCCTACCTCGCTCTTCATTGTTTTGTCATAATTCTTCCCCTTCTCACCAACCAGGTGAAAATCTTCACCTTCAACAGGTACTCCACCATCCAGAGCAATCTACAATCCTGTAAAAAATAATATTCGAGTTGACCGTGCCATTCCCCAATCTGCGGAAGACCTTTGCCACTGTGAAATCTCCTTCCTCCCAGGAGAATGCATCGAAACCTTCCTTTGGTGCCCAACCTTCCAGCTCCTGCAACAACCGTTGGGACTCCTCTCATCTTTGGTCAGAGAGGCCCCCTTGAAAAGTTGGACACCAAGCTCCATCCCAATAACTTCCCATTGTGGTTGATGAGTCCACAACACTCCTAAAAAGGTGGGAGAACTTGTCTCCAAGGGTTGAGCCAGCCACCTGCCAGAAACGAAAAGTGTCCCCCTCACCCAGCGTAGGAGAGAAGATGCGCACCTTCATTGCCATTGCAGCCAAGCCCCTGAGAAAGTGAGAGGCTCTGGGAGGAGGGGAAAACAGTGTCCCCCACGACAGGAAAGTACCGTAGCATCGCTGCATAATATCACCAAAAAGTCCCTTCTCTTGCCCCACCAATCTGGCAATCCATTTCGTGAGGTTAATGTTCAACTTGCCCACATCCCTAACCCCCAAACCCCCGCCTAAACTGGTCTACGCACCTCCTCCCAGGTCACCAACCTCACCCCCCTTCTTGTCGACCCTACATTAGCCTAGAAGAAATCCCTTGTCAACCTCGAGATCTTATTCTCAATTTGGCGCGGTAATATGAAGACCGAGAGGAAATACGATGGTATGGATGCCAGAACCACCTTCACTAGGGTCAGCCGTCCACCTCTAGACAGGAGCCTGGAGGACCACATTGCCAATCTTCCCTCCATCCTCTTCAGTAGAGGAATCCAATTCTGTAATCTGAGATGCTGATCTGATAAAGGAAGATCCAGATACACCAATGGCAAAGAGCTTAATTCTGTCTCCAAAGCACCACCTACCCTCTTTGTCTCTACGATCGACAAATTAACCGAGACAAAAGTTGATTTCTGATAATTAATCTGTAATCTCGACGCCTTGCCAAAAAGCTCAAGAAGGATTCTCATCCTTCTGGCCTCCAGACCTGTTCCCTCGACTAGAAAAAGTGTATTATCAGCATGCTGCAGGACCACTGTCTCCCTGTTCTTACCAAACACAGCCTCTGATCAGACCCTAGCACAGGCCTTATGCGTTGCTCGCGCCAGAGCATTCGCTGCAAGAACAAACAATATAGGTGTAAGAGGGCAACCCTATCTGAACTCCTCCTAGGTTGTACCCATCCTCGTGTCGTGTTCCCATTGATCAGGACATGGAAAGATGTCGTCGCCACACACCTCTTTATCCAGTCAATCCAAATCGTGGGAAAACCTCTCTTCAACAAGGAAGCCCATAGAAAATCCCACTTCTCTAAGTCGTATGCCTTGCTGAAGTCAACCTTCCACAGAAAAGCCTGCTTCTTCCTCCTGCAGGCGGCCAATGCCTCTAAGGAAACTACAAAACCATTCAGGATTCCTCTCCCTGGAACAAAGGTTGTCTGAATAGGGGAGATCAGGTCTCCAAGAAGGTCCTTAAGCCTATTGGCCAAGACCTTAGCAACAATAAGGTACACGACATTTGACAGTGCAATCGGTCTACAATCTTGGATTGCTTCCACCCCTTCCATCTTAGGCAGCAAAAACAAGTAGTATTTATTCAACTTAGTGAAACCTCTGTTCTCGGTTGTGAACTCTATCATCTGCATCACATCCGCCCCAACCAGGGGCCAGAATTTCCTGAAGAAGAAAACAGGGAAACCATCCTGGCTAGGACACCCTTCCACATTTAGGCTCCATACCGCCTGTCTCACCTCGTCCTCTGAGAAGCCAGCAGTAAGTCTCTCTGCCTGAGTCTCCGTGACACACTGAACAATCTCCCCTGACACACCTCCCAGTGAACTCTTTGAAGTAATTTGATGCTGCTCGTCCCACCTCCTCCCTACCTGAGAAGGTCTCCCTATGTATCAACATTTTCTCAATCCAGTTTCTCCTCCTCCTGGCAGAAGCGATTTGGTGGAAGAACCTGTTATTGGAGTCGCCTTCCTTCAACCATCTTTGCCTCGACTTCGTCTTCCACTCTACCTCCGCCTTCTTGTCCTCTTCCTGCACCACTCGTGTCATTCTCGCCTTGACCTCTCTATCCTTTGACGAGATAGGGGCTTGGTCCTCCTGCCTGTTAATCCTGGTAATCTTTGCCAAAGCCTCTTCCTCCCTACCCCTCCTTGACGCCTTGATCTCCCTCCTGTATGCCCTTAAATGGTCATGTAGTGCACTCAGTTTCTTCACCAAGCAACATGCTGTCGATCCTTCCATTTCTATGGAATTCCACTTCTCCACCATACTTCTGAACCTCTCTTCCAACAACCAAGATCCGTCAAATTTGAAGTATGTGCCAAAATGCGTCCCCTCATTAGGCTACCACATCACGGGTGTTTGGTCCGAGAAAGGTCTCTCCAAAGCAGACACATCTGCCACAGGGAAAGCCTTTGCCAACTCCACGTTGGAGAGAAATCTGTCAATCCTGAACATTTGGCTGTTGTTATTCCTCTAAGTGTATGCATGGGATGTCGGAGTCCAATCCATGAGGCCATGAGTAGCAACAAAGTCCACAAAAAGATTTAACTCGAGATCTTGCCTTCCCCGCCCTTTAGGCTTGCCCTTCGTCTGCAAGGTGATGTTGAAGTTCCCTCTAAGCAACCAAGGACTTCCATGGCACTTCGTAGGCACGAATGTGAGTTCCTCCCATGTGACTCCTCTCGCCTAGGTATCTAATAGACCATACACCCTGTAACAGACATCTTGGCACCTCCCATTTTCGTAACCAGCCTCGCAGAGATGACATGCTCCCCGCAGTAGAAGTCTCCCAGGGAGAAAACATCTTCTTGCCATTCGAGGATCTGTCCTCTTGAGCGGCCAGATGCAACAAGGGGCCGAAAGCCCTCCATCCAAGAGCCCTCATTCTTCTTCCAGATCCGAACATCACAGTCGAGTAATTTTGTTTCTTGCAACAACACAACGTCCGCTCTTTAGCTCCGAATATACTACCCCAGTGACGCCCTCCTCGAAGGGTCATAGAGACCCCGCACATTCCATGTAAGCATCCCATTCTTCACAACAATTAGGGACTCCTTCATAGACTGTTGGAAGCCACAGGCCTCCGCAGTCCCATGCACCTCCTCATTGTCACGATCCAGCATCGCTTTCGATTGCGAATTCTGCTGTCTGTCCACGACCATCCACCACCACCCTTGGCTCCTGACTTCCACGAAAACTCCACTTCCTCCTACAGTGGAGGGTGGCACCTCGGCCACTGCGCACCACACTCGGTCTCCACTCGGTCAAAGGGACCTTCGCTCGGTCACCGGACATTGAGGGGGCGCCATCTGACCTTTGCAGTTGCGAAGACTCATTAGGTTGAGCCTCGGGCAACTTGCTTGCCCCACGTGGGAGCACCACCTTCGCCTCGTTAGTCGGAGGGCAGTCGGAAATCCCTCTTGGCATTGTCGGAGCCTTGCCCATCTATGTCGCCGCTGCTCGACCAACCTCCCTTAGTAGGGGAGATGCTACGGGAGACTTCATGCCATCCACACCGAGGAGAGCTAGGGGCCGTTCTCCCATGGCTCCATCGCATCCCAATCCTCCCTCCGTCAACCTCAAGGGTGAAGTCGAAAGGGTGAAGGAGTCCATCTACTTGAGTGAAACCCTAAGAGGGAGGCGGGTCTCTAGCTCTGCTCCGCCCGAGTCCACTACAAAAGGTTGATCAGATCCCACAAATGGATTCGGGTCTGCAGTTGCTCCGCTACAGCAACTTCGACCATTGCCGAGGCATCTCGATGTTCTCCATGAGGCGAGCACGACACAACCCAAGAGGAGCCTCCAAGCCGCAGCACGACCTTGTCCATCAATGTTGCTTCGATCTTCAACTCGATCTACGCCACCACCGGACCTTCGGCTAGGCCGATCGCCTTGCAGCTTCTAAGTTGAGCGAATGGGGATAGGATCGCCTCCACAACCTCCACCGACCTCAACCACCATGAGATCCTTGCGATGGCCACCTCGAGCGTCGACCACTCCGGTGGGTGCTCCGAGGATGCCCCATCATGCAGGGAAGGGTACCGCCATATGCACCTTCCCATCTCAGAGACGATCTCCAAGAAAAGGAGCTCCTCCCTCCTTGCGGCAGGGATGCCAAGTACTACGAACCTCCCCCCATCCTGCTGTAGAACCCTAACCCTTTTCTTCTCCAACTCCCCGCCCAAAGCCTTCTCTACCGCCGCCCGAGTCACCCATCCCTCCAGAACTTCCCCCACCAGACCCTTCTCAACCTCCCCCTCAAGCTCCGGACCCCCTCTGACCAAGGAGCCTCAACCTCTGCCTGCGGCACCCCCCTTGACGGTGACGGCGGTAGGCACCCACCACCACGACCATGGCCACTGCGACAACCCCTGCTCCTGTGCCCAAGGCCCATACGCCTCCAGCAACGTCGAGGCTTACGACAGTCTCGTGCCTAATGGTCTCGGCCAAAGCACTTGAAGCATCTCCCTTGCCCTTCTGCGCCACCTCCTCCATGAGCAAGCCTCTGAGGAATAGCCCAGGTTTGACTCGCCCTCCTTTGTCTCCCCACCATCGACCAGTCTAGACCCTCAATGACCTCCTCGCCTGCCTGACGCCGCATGTCTCCACCCTTTTCACCAGCCAGGTGAGACCCTTCGCCCTTTTCCCTTTTTAGGTACCCTCCCTCCTCTCCCACCCTCTCACGGTTGCCCTCCCTATCTCCCTCTCTCTCTCTCTTCATGCTGTGGAGACTTCGCACTTTCACATGACTAAGTCTCCTTCAGAGAATGCCCTTTTGCGGATCCTCCTACTGTAAGCAGTTGCAGTTGCTTCCTTATACTTAAGCTATGCTTCTGAAGCTTCATCCTTTAGCTCGTCCACAAAGTCTAGGGCTAGGCGGATCTGGTTGTCATTGGTGATAGGATCGTAGAGTTGTGTCTGATAGGTG
Source organism: Thalassia testudinum (assembly GCA_037157565.1). Taxonomy (NCBI): domain Eukaryota; kingdom Viridiplantae; phylum Streptophyta; class Magnoliopsida; order Alismatales; family Hydrocharitaceae; genus Thalassia; species Thalassia testudinum. The sequence continues at coordinate 47,238,479 of JAZHRO010000030.1, forward strand.
GGGAGGACAATCTCAGTCGGTAGACGGGATTTCATGCCGTACACCAGGCTGAATGGTGTGTGGCCTGTGGAAGTCCTATGGCATGTCCTGTAGCCTTACAGCACATTCGACATCTTGTCTGCCCATCCCCTTTTGGTTGAATGTAGCCGACATTTCAGCGTCGAGATGATGGTGCAGTTGATTACCTCCGCCTGTCTGTTTGCTTGTGGATGTCCAACGGATGTGAAGCACAGGTGGGCATCCTAGCTTGTGCAAAATTCCTCAAATTTTTTGCAGTCGAACTGGGTACCATTGTCTGTGACAATCTACTGAGGTATCCTATATCGAGTTGTGATGTTTTTGCGGACGAAGGAGAACTCTACCAGCTGTTGGATTAGCCATAGCCTCGGCTTTGATTTACTTGGAGAAGTAGTCGACTGCCACTAGTATGAATCGCTTCTAAGCCAGGGCTGGCGAAAAATGTCTAATGAAGTCTATCTCGCATTTTGCGAAGGGGATGGGTGACATTATAGTCACCAGCTTTCTAGGCGGCAAGTGGTGCAGGGTAGCAAACTGCTGACACTTATCACACCTGTGCACGAAGTCTTTACACTGTTACTTCATCTGGGGTCAAAAATACCTCGCCTGGAATAGTCGGGCCAGGAGGGCCTTATGCCCTTCATGGTTCCCGCAAGTACCACCATGAGCTTCTTGGAGGGCTTGAGGTGCTTCTTCTTCTGTAAGGTAGCGCAACAATGGGTGGAGAAATCCCACCTGTATAATTGTCCGTCTATTAAGGTGTCCTTAGAGGCCTTTAGGTAGAATGCCCTGGGGTGTGGTTCCCTTGGGGGTAGCTCGCCAGTGTTCAAGTAGGTGATGATGGATGCCATCCATGATGAGAATTGCTCTACTGTGAACAGTCTGGGAGCAAGTATTGTCGGCTCCTTATAGGTTTGGAGACAGATATTCTCCTCTTGGTTGAGTGATTGCAGAAGCCAAGTGGGCCAAGACGTCTGTTAAGGAGTTGTCGGATAGAGGTATCCGCCTAATTGCGACGGTTTTGAAGTTGGACAACTCCTTGACCTTATCGGTGTACAGGATCATATTTAGGTCCCTAACTTGGTACTCGCCATTGACCTGATTAGCGACTAGCTAGGAATCCGTGTAGATTTCGAGTAAGGAGACACCTTTTGATTTGGCCACTCAGATGCTGGCTAGCATGGCCTCGTACTCCGCTTAGTTATTAGATGGTGGAAAAATCAGTTTGATGGCGTACTTATGAGTAGTGCCATTTGGGGCGGTCAAGGCTATGCCAACCTCAAATTTGGTCGTCATCGACGAGCCGTCCACATATAGCTTCTAGTGCAGAGTGAGAGAGGCATCCGGGTTTGTGAATTCCGCCACGAAGTCCGTTAAGACTTGCCCTTTTGTTTTCTTCCTCGGTTGGTATTTAATATCAAATTCAACCAACTCCATAACCTATTTTATTTGTCGTGCTGACCCCGTGGGCTTATGTAACATTTGCGACAGAGGGTTGTTGGACAGAACGATTATAGTATGGACTTGGAAGTATGGGCGTAGTTTTCTGGCAGCAATCACCAGGGCTAGCCCGAGCCTCTTAATCACCGTATACTTGGTTTCTGCATCTTGATAGGTTTTGCTAGTGAAGTATACCAGTTGTTGTGCTCCTTCCCGCTCGTCGACTAAGATGGCGCTGACGATAGTTAGAGATGTCGCCAGGTATAAAGAAAGAGCTTCCTTGGGCTTAGGAGTCGTTAGGACAGGTGGGCTCTGGAGTGCCTCTTTAACGTTTTGAAGAGTCTTTTGGCAATGAGAAGTCCAGTGGGCAGTAGTATTAGCCTTTGCCCTTCTTGATACACTTGAAGAAGGGGAGGCACTTGTCAGAGGATCGAGACAAGAATCGGCTTAAAGAGGTGATTTTGCCGGTCAATGACTGCCTCCCTTTCAGCATGCTTAGTGGCTGAAGGTCTATGATCGCCTGGATCTTGTCGAGGTTGGCTTCAATTTTTCTATTGGAGACTAAGAACCCTAGAAATTTGCTGGCTGAGACCCTAATGATACATTTCTCGGGGTTCAGTCGGAGGCGGGTGTCCCTCAATATTTCAAACACCTCTATCAAATATTTTAAGTGCTGAGGAGAGTTAGATCCCTTCACAAGCATATCATCTATATACACTTTAAATGACTTTTCTATTAGTTCAGAGAAAATCATGTTTATAAGCTGCTGGTAAGTTGTTCCAGTGTTTTTCAAGCTAAAGGGTTGACTCTATACTGAAACAGACCCCTGTCAGTAATAAAGGAGGTGTGAGGTTTGTCGACTGGAGCAAGGTTGATATGCTGATACCCGCTGTGGCATCCAAGGACATGTGTGATTGTTCACTGTAGGAGTCCACCAGAGCGTCCACCCTTGGTAAGGGGAATTCATCCTTTGGACAGGCTTTGTTGAGGTTGGTGAAGTCTACACACATGCACCGCTTGCTGTTGGCTTTCTTCGTTATGACCACGTTCGAGTGCCATGCCGTATATAAGGACTCTTCGTTGAATCCGACTTCAAGGAGCTGTTGGACTTCAGTCTTTACCGCTTGCCATTGCTCAACTAACTTGTGTCGGCGTGCCTGTTTGACTGTGCGGGTGCCCGCCTGGATGTTCAGATGCTGTTAGATCAGGGACGGGTCTAGCCCTGACAGATCGTTGGTTGACCAAGCGAAGATGTCTGCGTTGGTCTGGAGTAGGAGTAGTAACTCCTGTATTTTTGAGGGATCAAGGTTTGCTTCAACCTGGACGAGCTTGGTAACGTCATCAGGATACATTTGTATAGCCATGGTTGAAGAGTCTGGCTGCAGTCCTGAAGCCACTGGCAAATCAACTGGATTTGCTTCCTGTTGAATTGCTTGGATTTGTTTCTCTTCTTCTTCCCCCATTTCTGTGGCTTGGGGGGTCTCGGCTCCAAGGATTGTTCTAGCTCAATCCTTAGGAACTCGCGCTTGGCCATTTGATCCCCGTGTACTATTTCTACCCCACGAGGGGATTGGAAGAGCACGAATTGGAAGTATGAAAAGGGGATTAGGCGGAAGGCATGGGTAGTCGGGTGGTCAAGGATGCTGTCGAACGATGCTGTCAATCTGGCCCCTATGAATGTAGTCGCTTGGTTGAGGTGCTGTCCCCGTTGCAGATGGACAAGGGGAGGTTGATCTTTCTTTTTGGCATCACCTTGTGGTTGCTGAATACCACAACTGAGAGAGTTGACGGGAAAGATGCTCTTCTTTGAAGCCCAATTGGAGTAATGTTCTGCAGAAGAGGACATCAACGGCACTGCCTTCGTCCACAAGGAGTCGGGGTTGCTGTTGTCCCACTGTAGGAGTGTTATCAACAATGGGTTACTGTGCTCTACTAGGTTTAGTAGAGAGGCAAACGGCCTGTAGGTTGCCTGCTTGACAAGGCCTTTCTCGCCCTACTAAAGAGTGGAGAACGCATTACAGGCTGCCTGCCTGGAAGGTGTGAGTTGCTGACCAAGGGCAGCGTTGACCTCAAAAATCACTTCAACCTCTGTGCTCGTAGATGGCGGGAGATGAGCGTTTTGGGGTAATCCAAGCCTAGCTGCCAGAACTTGGTGATGGTACTCGGCCGGGGGGAGCAGGGTGACACTGTTTGCTCGTTTTGGCGGGTTGAGGTGCCGTCAGGCCTGTGCCCTCGGCTAGGACCATGTTGACTCCATGGAACTGCTGAAGCTTTTCCTTGTGGTAGTCTTCTGGACCCTTTATGAGCCTTTTGCGCTTATCCTGGCCCTTACTCTGCTTGATGAAGTAGGTCGGATTTCCGTGTCGGATCTGGAACTTGATCTGGTCTCGCAGATGTTAGCAGTCTTTTGTAGCGTGCTCTCAGGCCTTGTGGTATTTGCAATAGGGCCTGGAGTCGGCCTTCTTTTTCAACGGCTTGCGCGGGGGTAGCATGTCTTTGTCTGTAAATCATACTTTTGACAACACGTCTGCCTGATTCACGGTCAGAGGAGTGTATTCTTCAAAATAATCCTGCCTAGGCTAGCGAGGTCCATTGTGTCGGCCCTTGACGGGCCGATCACTTATTCGTTCTGGGAAGCTAGCCTTCCGTTTGTTAAATCGGCTGCCTCCGCAGATGGAGATGGGAGCAGACTCTCCTGAGGCTCGCTTCTCTTTGACCGGACTGACATCGTCTCATCCTTCTACTAGCCGGCTGCTGGAGTGGAAAGAATCATCCTGCTCCTCTTACCTTGTGGCTTTATCCCAGAGCTCTGCCATATCTCTGGGCAGGAAATCATCGATGTCATATCAAAACCTTTAAGTCAGGAGTCATGACTTGAAGTATTCGATGGTAATGGCACCGTAAGGTCGCTTACATTTGAAGTATTAGGCTTTAAATCAATCCAGGTAAGACTAGAAAGATTCATTCTTCCATCGCCGAATCTTCGATTGCCTCTCAAGGTTGTCTCTAACCCTCTGTTGCCCGACAAAGTACTTACAGAACTTGTTTGCCAGTTCTTGGAAGCAGGTGATCTGTCTGGTTGGTAGTTCATCGAACCATTCATGAGTCATGCTGGACAGATAGGATGGGAATACCTGGCAGAGTACTCCGTTAGGGCAGCCGTGCAACAGCATCATTTGACGGTAACTCTCAACGGAGCTGTTGGGGTCCATCATCTCGTCATACTGGACCATGACGGGTTGCTTGAATTTTTCCAACAGAGGGGTCGTCATCACCTCCTCAGTGAAAGGATAGGTGGTGACGTAAACCTGAAGCCTATGGGCGTATACCCTGCATTGCCCAGGTGACCAGGTGGACGATCTCAGGGATTAAGCCTCTGCTATTGGTCAGCAAAGGTTGAGCTCCTGAATGCTACCTCGACAAAGGTGAGTGGGGGAACCTTAGGCGTACTAGGAGGAGCTTCCCCTTTCTGACTACTGAGCTTTAGTTTTAACTTTTGGAGTTGTTTACGCAGGCGGGCGTTCTCTTCCTCCACCGTACGATATTACCTTTGTTGTTCGTCTTCAGGGTTCGATTGGTGGGGCTCCCCCGATGGGATTTTGCCGAACACCCATATCTGTTTGATCTCCTAGAGTTTCTCGGCAACTGAAAGTTCTTTAGCCTTAAGATCTGTCAGTTTGGCCTGATACTGCTCCTCCCTTGCCTGGATCTCCAAGAGAGAGTCCTACCCAGGGACTTCCAGGAGTCGGCTGGGGACTCCCGGCTTCTCCTTACTTGGCTCAACTGGCTAGGGGTGTTTCTTGGACACCGAGACATTTGATTCTACCTGAGTGGCACCTTCTCGGGGCAGGCACGGGAGGAGTTGCTAGTCGTAGAGGCCATTGGAAGGATTCAGAGGTGAGGAAACGTTATCAACTGATAATGGCTTCTCATAGACGGTGCTAAGTGATCGAACCTCCTAAGTGATCGGAGGGTTCAACTCAATGATTTAGAAACAAGTAATCACAACGAGGCAAGAAGGTTGGTAACCCAGTTCCACCACGAAGGGTGTACGTTTGGGGGGAGAGCGATGCTCCTAACTATTCACTGGTAAGAAGTGATAGTACAATTTCTCTTTTAATTGCCTGAGAGAGGGCCTCGAGGGCCTCTCTTAGCTATTTATAATGCTGGGGGTTGATCTCGCCATAGGCTTTTTTGACTGGATATGTTTGTTGTCAGAGCATGTATGTTGTCATGCTATTAATTACGACAATCATGGCATCATTTATTGTTGGTATGGCCGTGTTGGACTTTTTCGCCGTCTCCCTGTCATCGGTTGGTACTGGGTTTTCTGGTGGGTCGGGTTTATCCAGACTCGCATATATTCGGATCTTTCTGGGTGGAGGTGGGTCGGATATGCCTGTCTACCTCTCATTCGGGTAGTCAGATCCCTTGGGTTTCTCACGGAGTTTAGAGTCCAAGGGTGCTTTTTATCCCTCATCAACCATGTTTAGTCATTCTAACAAATATATAATGGTCAGTAGATTTTTGGAACCCAATCTTCTTGATCTTTCGGTTGAGCCTCTCAAACTAGGCTCGAGGACTTTATTTAAGGCCATAGATAGCCTTTCGTAAGCGGCAAACCAACTACCCCTAACTGTTATAGCCTAGTGGCTGTTTCATGTAAATTTTCTTAGCTAGATCACCATACAAAACGGCATTTTTTATATCTAATTGATGCAGGGGCCATCCCCTAACTACAACTGATAAGATGATCCTAATAGAGGTGATACAAGCAACATGTGAAAAAGTCTCAAGATAATCCACTTCATATGCATGGGTGAATCCTTTGGCCACAAGTTTTGCTTTATATCGCTCCACTATCCTGTCTGATCTGTATTTGATGGTGCACACCCATCTGCAACCAACAACTGTAGCACCTTCAAGACATAGAACAAGATATGAAGTTTACTTAGTTTGAAGTGCATGCATCTCTTCGTCCATAGTGGCTTTCCATCTTGGATCATGGAGAGCCTAAACAAAATCTATGGGAACAATTGCTATGGTAATTGCAAATGCAAACTGCCTGTCCTCCCCCTGGAGATGAGATATGGTAGTATAACGACGAATAGGGTGAAGTGTGGTGTCAGGTCTCCTTTGCACAATCTCCTCACAATTTGACTCACCCCTGCCTGGTGGAGTAACAAGCTGAGCTGCTTCCTCATCTGTGATGTCATCTAGCTGTGATTTCCTCTGAAATACTTGTGTATCCTGTATAGCCACCTCTATGGACGAACCTTCCTCTGAGAAGTAGGGAACCTTCTCAAAGAAGGTCACATTAGCAGTAACAATATATCGCCTTTGAGCTAGGTCATAGCACCTGTAGCCCTTCTGGGTTGTAGAATACCCAAGAAAGACACTTCGTGGCACGATGAGCAAATTTATCATGCATACCATAATTCTGAACAAAGCAAATACACCCAAAAACTCGTAGAGGCAATGGAAAAATCTTGTCACACTCGGGATGTATAACTTGATAGGGAATTTGATCATGAAGTAGTGAGGATGATAATCTATTAATCAGATAGGCTATAGATAAAATAGCATCTTCCCAAAACTACTTAGGAACCTTAATATGAGACATCAAGGTCCTAGCAATATCAAGCAAGTAGCGCAACTTGCGTTCTGCAACTCCATTCTGTTGGGAAGTGTGTGGTCAAGATGTCTGATGAATGATTCCCCTAGAACGAAACTCTTCCTGCAAATCACTACACAAATTCTAATGCATTATCATTGCGGAAGATTCGAACAATAGTACCATATTGTGTCTGTATCTCAAACAGTAACTGCTAAATAATGGTAGGAATCTCACTTCTGGCCTTCATTAGGAACACCCAAGTCAACCTTATGTCATCAATTATAATTGCAAAATATCAATGTCCAATAGTGGCAATGCTAGAGGGCCCCCAGGCATCACAATGTACTAGAGATAATGGCTCAGAACTAATGCCAACCTCTCTCCCTGGATAGCTGCCTCTGTAGTGCTTCTCTAGCTGACAATTTTCACACTCTAAGACCAAGGAATCAGGCAGCTATGGGTACATCTGACACATTTTTTTCATAGAAGGATGCCCAAGTTTGCTGTGTAAGGGTAATGGATCATGGGAAATAGACACTGCCCCAGCAAACAAGGTAGGTGTGTCTAAATAATATAGTCTACCCTTTTCTATGCCACCACCAATAGTATCACCCATGATTCGATCTTAGAAATAACAATGCCTTTCATAAAAAAATAACACGGCATCTAAGATCTCTGCAAATTTTATTGACTGATAGAAGATTCATGGGAAACTCAGGAGTATAATATACTTGTTCAATCTTCATCTTGGATGTAGTATCTACACATCCAATTAGTCATAGGGGAAGTTACTCCATTTGCTACTTGCACATCATGAATTCCATGTGAAGGCATCGGATTCTTCAGGTGATCTCTGTCTCCAGTAAGATGAATGGATGCACCAGATCAATCACCCAAGCACTTCTGGTCCTCTGTTTTCTCACTCCAATTTCGTAGGTTACAAATGCTAGCCCAATCGAATCTGAACTTGATCTACTCATATCAACTCTCCTCAACACCTGCGAGAAAAGATTCAACGCCATCGATGGGAGGTGTGAGAGGACTCATCATGCACTCAAAGTCATGAACAAAGCAATCACCGGCAGCAGTAGCACTTGCTACTGACAACCATGAAAACCAACTATCAGTGCCACTGGATCGGTGGCCACCGTCGCTAGAGGCAGCAGATTGCCATGCAGCGTTGCCTGCGTCACCGCTATTCCACGCAGCGCCACCTACACCCTACGCAACACCGCCTGTCTGTGCGCTATCCATGGTGGCGGTGCCACCGTAGATAGCATCCTCCATTAGATCACCCTAAGTTGGTGATCTAAACATGTTGTGGTGGATTTTTGGTGGGATATCGGGGTATCAGTCTAGGACTGCTGCTTTGATACTATATGGAGAATCAAAAGAATATCATGCATTTAAATGCATACATTCAAATAAAATCCTAACCCTCTTTTATAGAAAAGAGAATTAGGTTAATTACATAAGTATCCTCTCAATATAAATAAAATATCATGCAACCCCTTACAATTGAATATGTTGGCATCTAGAAGTTTCATAAAATCAATCCAAGCTTAGAAAATCTAGGACTAGCACAAAGCACAAGAAAGTTTGAGGAGGAAGAAGGTTTTTTCTTTGATGAAGAGTTCAAGGAGAAAGAAAGTCAGTTTGGGTTGACTTGATCCCTGAGCTTTTAGCTTGCTTTGAGAAGGTTCCTTTTGAGATTTCTTTCAATATCTCAGTCATAATAGGTGGCACTGCCTAGTTAGTAGACACAAGTGATAAGTAAGCAAATACTAGATATTTGTAATAGCAATCCAACTCGCTTAATGAGCAAGAAATTCCATTAAAGAAACCATGGAAATTCATTGAGAAATACAGTATTAGCATGTCCAATGATTGAGCATCTACCATATAGATAATACATATTTTAGTTGATCAGGCCTACTCCTAATTCTTCTTCCTTTTTTTTGAAAAGGGTACTTCTAATTGTTTTGTCCTGAAGTGAAGTTATTTTTAGGGGTTTGTTCGGCCTATTCGTATATTTAGAACCAGATGTTATTGGATTATGTGATTAGACTTCCTTCCAGCTGGCTTTTACATATTCTTTTCTTCTAAGAAAGTACAAACTTCACTCCTGTGTCTGCTCCGGGTCGTTGCTCTACTGCATCAGGCCCATCATCCATCTGGGCAACTTAGTGTAACAGTGTATATGCATCCTATGTCCTCATTAGTTTCAGGGTTTGGTTGCCTGAGTCATCTTAATTTCAGAAAAAGGTGAAGAACTTGGCTTTTCCATGGACCTTCCAAGTCTCTCTCTCCCTGGTAAGCAAACAATATACGTAAAGGAGTTGGAGTTCTGCAGGAACAAATTATCAATCTCTAAATCAGCTGGTTAAGTTAGCCCCAATCCATTCGGAGTTTTTTTTTGCAATAACTATTGTGATAGATAGTGGAAAGGATAGATGTGCTAATGAGAATGTGCGGTGCAGCAAATGGAGAAAACTGCAACTAGCACCTGAACTCCCCCTTCACTTGCAAGTGTTCTAATTACTCCACTTATCATTAGATTTCATAATTAATAAGCAACATCATGAATCCTTTTCTTTTTTATGAATGGTTGCATGGCTTCTTTTGCCTTACATTTTTAGTCTAATTAACTGCAGAACGGGCACGGAGGCAGCGGCAAAGGCAGAAGAGAAGGTGGAGGTGGGTCTGGGGTTCAATGGGGCTTGCCATTGCCATTGGTGCTGCAGCTGCTGCATGGTCTCATTATCATGTCAAAAGCCTTCCAACTCCATCTGAAAGCAGCGGTTCTGACCTCCAACAGCACAACTGATCTTCACAGTTATCTATCTTCTTCCAGTATACATGTTCGTTGGAGCTGTTAAGATAAGGAAAAGAGGGCAAGAAAAAGAACCAAGGGCCGGATAATCCTGGATTCCCTTCTGGGGTGACCACCCCTTGTTAAGATGGGAAAGTTCTTAGCTCATTTTTGGTTCACACTTTACAGCACCATACAAGAAGTTACCACACTTCGGGGAATGGTATAATCTTCCATGGCTCTCTTGAGCGATAAGGTGCTCTCTGGCAATTGCAGGAAAAGAATTACATACTTACTGTTGTTTCCGAGTGATGTTTAGGTTAGGTGTTAAAAATGTTGCATTTGTCTGTGCAAACCTAAGCAGATGCTAATGCTTGTTTTCATTCTATTGTAGAAAGCCAATCCTTACATAGAGAATTAGTACATTATACAGGATCTGGTAAAATTTGTGTACAGATGACTCTTTAGAAAGCATTTCAGTTTGGAGATGTTTGTATTCCTTTCATTCATTTAAGTTTACATGGTTGTTGTGATTTGTAGGTCCTATGATTATTTAGCAGTTATACTATGATCTAAACTAGTCTTCATCCTTTTGATGGCTGTCTGGAGAAGCTTCTGATATCTCAATTGCTTGTGCAGCCTGATTATTAGATGAGCAGTGGAAGTTAACACTGATACCAGAATCGTCATGTTTTTCTCGTGTGGCTAGCAAATTTTATATTTAATGTGATGAGACAATACGTGTTTGTGAATATCCACAATACATGCACGTGGCTTTTTGCCTGCACCTGCTTTCTACTCTCTTTGGATGGAGGATTAAGAGGGGAAGGAAAGGAAAGATGGGTAATAGAGTTACCTGAGAAAGAAAAATAACTTCGAAAAAAACGTATAAGAAGTTTGTGAAATACCAACTTTCATGTAATTACTAAATATGTGCACCAATATCTAAATTTTTATTGATCTTGCTCGTTTTGCCTGAGTTTCAGAGATGGGAGATGCATCTGTCCGTAAAAGGAAAAAGATTGTAGGAAATTTTGGATCCAAATCAGATGATAGGCACATAGGTATAGGGACGTAGACCGGTCAAGTTCAAGTTAGAATCATGCAAATTCAAACACATCCATTTCTGAATGTAATATCTATTATCATATTCGGTTACTCGTTAGGTGTATAACTCTAAACTCATACCTAAATCTATTTGTCTATGTTGTAAGCATTACCTATTTAGAAGCTATTATTAGCGATGATGGATTAATTTGGTTGTGTTTGGTTACATACATACACATCTATTTGCATATCTAATACCTATATCTATATGGTTAACCATTGATTATTTACATTCAAATGATGTTACCTTTAACAATTTGCACAAAAAGTATCCATAACTGTAACTAATATTTAAAAAATCAATAAACCATCCTTAGCATGGAAACAAGGAAAAAATTAATAGCAAGGAAATATCTGTATTATGTATTTATTTAGTTTGGTAAATGAGTAAATGTGCAAAGAATTATACTTAAGCATACCTAATCGAGTTTTTCAATTAAAATTCATATCCATACATTTTTTGAAAACCCTTTCCTAGAATGCTTTTGTAGATTTCAACAATTTCATGGTGAATTAGGATGAGTTACTCTTTTAGCTCAATTACGATCATATATATTTTATGTTGTGAATTTAGAGCACCTTTTTCAAGTCGTCAAAATATTTATACAAAGATGAGAATTTTGCTTTGCTTGATTGAGCAAGAGGAGGTGCAAGTCTACCTAACTTGGGTTCCCACCATAGTCAAGTTGGATAGGTTGGTTTTGAATTGGGTGAGGAAAATTTACATCCCTTGGTTTGCATTGCACCTCAATTTAGACATTTTTTTTTACTTATATAATGTTAACTATGGTAATCAACCGGTTAAAATATCGTTTGGTAGCTAAATTAATTTTTTTTGGCAAAGGGTAATTTGCCTTTATTAGTTTCATCATCTACCATTTACTTCTTCACTTTACTCTCTTAATAGAGGAACTTTGAGAAGAATAATACTTATTTTTGAAGTAAAATATCTAATTTCCTTGATGATGATAGGACACATCAAATAAACATCCTTAACTTACTATGATGTATATTTGTAACAAAAATACATCATGCAGCTATAGCCATCGGAAGAAATTATTATGTATTATAAATTATTTTGATTTTGATTGGGAGAATAATTTTATATTTTCTATACCTAAATTGCTTTTCTAACCATGATTTTTTCATATGATTAATAATTTGAGCTTTTTCTCTTGAAATTTTAAAGAATAAAAGAAAAAGGAATCATGGTTAAGAAAATTTGATACTCATGCAGCCATGTATTCCTCGTCTTTCATTAATATGGAGGAGTAAAATAATTTTAATAGGAAAATAAAAGTTACCATATAGAAGAAATCATGCAGAGAAGGAAAAAGAATTATGTAAAAAGATAGATATAGATATTAAATTTTTTTATTTACAAATCATAACATAAAAGAATAAAATAAAAGTGTCATAAATATAAGTGCATGTGATATTTTTTGTTCCTGCAGTTTAAATACATGCACACCCAAATTTTGTCCCCAAACCGACCAACACGAGGTGAAATCCCAACTATGCCCTTCAGGATAATGTCTATGGTACCCACAAACTCCTCTTCGTCTGCTCCTCGAGCTGCCCCCTCCCCCTCCAATGGACCTCCCCGCTCTCCACCACCTTTCCCCCGCCCTCGACAGGAAGCCCTCCCTACCCCACCTCTCCCCTCTACCCCGCTGCCTCCTCCGCCACGTGGCAGCAACCCACCACCATGCCCCTCCTCTCGTCATCACAAGCACAGCCCACCGCACCCACCTGAGGAATGGCCGACGTGGGCATTCCTCTTTGGGTGCAACCAAAGCAGAGGCGATGGGGGAAGAAGAAGAGGAGGAAGAAGAGGAGGAGGAGGAGGAGGAGGAGGTGGAGGACGAGCCTTCGTCGTCTTCGTCGCCGGTCCTTTCCCTTAGCTCGAAGCCCGACCGGAACCTCGTGATGCTCGACGAGTACGAGATGGAGGAGCTCGACTTCGCCGTCGACAACCCAAATCACAAGAGCGGTGGGTAAAAAAGTTTGGATCTTTGGCGTGGGTGGTGCTCCTTTGTGATCTGTTCTAGGTGTTTGTGTTCTTGGGAGGACCGTGGAGTTGGAAAAATTGGTTTTCTCTGGACTATATAAGAGTTTTTTTTAGTATTTTGTTATATAGTAACGAAAATTCAGTAGAGTGGTTACTTGTAGGTTGACATGCCTATAAAAATCACTTGCCATTATGTGGCGTGTAGAATCCAACAGAGGGTCTAGATTATTTGCAAAAGGTAAAATTTGTTTCTACATTATCAGTTTTGCGGAGATGAAGGTTAAGCAGAAAACATAGAGTGGTAGGGTTGGGATTTTTCCAACCCAACTCAGCCTGTTTGCTACACAACCTGACCCAAACCGTATTAGGTTGGATTGGGTTGTTGACTACCCAAACTATTAAAGTTTCTCATATGTTTTCCTATTTAACAATAAACTCACAAAGCAATCATTTAGGCATAATGAAGAAAATAAGATAAATAAAAACCCTCTTCAACAAAAAGAAGAAGAAATAAACAATCTAAAGCTTAAATGTAACTTGGGTTGCATGTAGCGGCAGGTAGAGGTGGTGAACGACAGCTAGAGGGAGGAGGTGAGGGGAGAGGGATGACAGCGGAGAGGTGAGGGCAGCAAGGATGAGGATTTTATGGTTTTTTCCTTTTTGGTGAGGAGAGAGAGATGACTTGGATGAGGATGGTCCAATGAGGTGAGTTATGGACAGATATTTTTTTTTTTGAAAGGAATTATTGACATAATGTTGTTTCTTGGAATGACTATTGGATGGGTTACCAAATGTTATTTAACTTTAAGAAAGTGTAGAAACGTTAAATTTTTAATATATATGTGTGTAAAGGATATTTAAAAAATAAAAATACAAATAATCTATGGGTTGCAGGTTGGGTTGTTCCTCCAACCCAACACAATCCACATTTCAACAGATTAACTGAACGATGACCCAATCCAACCCATCAAGGTTCCCAACCCAACGCATGTGCAGACCTGATGGTTTCTTTGTACTTTATGCTTTTGACTAGTAGAAGGACCATAGAAGTAGATTCAGGTGACTTGTGTGAAACTAAAGTATTATTCATTATATGTTGGGTTTCAAATCCTACTTGAAAGTGCCTGACCTTACTCTTTGTCCTGCTTTCCTATCACATTGAGAAATTATAAACTTGAAGTAAAGAATGCGATTTGATTCCAAGCTTGCAGGTTATGTAGCTGTCTTGGGTAAACCAAATGTTGGAAAAAGCACTCTCTCAAATCAAATGATTGGACAGAAGCTCTCGATTGTAACAGATAAGCCTCAAACAACACGTCATCGAATCCTTGGCATATGCTCTGAGCCAGATTACCAGGTATAATGCTATCTGTGTCTTGTCTGATTTTCTTTTAAATTGATCTTTAGGTGAAAAAGCCTAAAGCTTAAAGTAGTTGTCATGTGAGTTCGGTTGTTCATATTTTTTACGGTTAGTCTGCAGATAATACTCTACGATACTCCTGGTGTCATTGATAATAAGATGCATAAGTTGGACTCTATGATGATGAAAAATGTCCGCAATGCATCGCTGAACGCGGACTGTGTCTTGGTAGTCGTTGATGCTTGCAAAGTTCCTAACAAGGTATATTCTAGGCAAAAAAAAAAAACTCTTGGATTATTTTGTGTGTTCACTTGCACACGCACACGTTTTCTCTGGACACTATTTTATTTTACTGAACCTTCTGATATGATTGATCAGATTGATGATATCCTTGAAGAAGGCATTGGAAACCTTGACAAGGAGGTTCCCATTTGTTTGGTGGTGAATAAGAAGGACTTAATTAAGCCAGGTGAAATTACTAAAAGACTTCAGGTTAGTGTGATCATTCATTATCTATATTAATAGATGGCAGAGGAAGACCTGGAAATTTAATATCAGCTGTTAAAGAGAGCAACTTCACTTATTGCCCATCTCTGCAACTAATGGTTTTATATTTGAACTTCCTGCAGTGGTATACCAAATATGTTGATGTGGATGATATCATACCAATAAGTGCCAAGTATGGCCAGGGAGTGGAGGATGTTAAGCAATGGATACTGTCGAAAATGCCTTTCGGGCCTGCCTACTATCCGAAGGTAATCAAGTCTTCTTTACTAGCAAGGGTACCATCTTATAGTTGAGGTTTAGAAAAGGAGGGATTCTGAAAGCAAGTTTTCAACTTAATATTTTTGACTTTAAAGGATATGGCAATACATGCTGGTAAATGATATTTTCAAGCTTTCTTGTTGTTTGGAGGATTGTAGTCTATGCAAAGATTTCTATTGTTGAATACTTCAGAACTTATCTAAAAAGATAACCAAGCTGCCGAAGGAAAAGTTGTAATTTGAGAATCAATTGGTTGTAATGATTCAATTTCATTAGAAATCATAGAACTCTCTTATATATAGAGAGACCGTTGAGTCAAAAGTACAGGAATGCCTGAGAGATAAAACACCCATAGTCCTTACAATAAGAGGAAAAATAAAAGACCATAACATATGCTAACACTCCCATTCAAGTTGGAGCATGTATGTTTATTACGCTAAGATTGGATATACAAGAATCTAATGAAGATTTGGTCAAAGGTTTGGTGAAAATATCTGCAGTTTGCTCCTCAGATGCAACAAAAGTGGTATATGGTAACCCCTTCTGAATAATGTCCTTGGTATAGTGACAGTCAATCTCAACATACTTCGTTCTCTCATGAAATGTTGGGTTGTTGGCAATAAAGGTGGCTGCTCTATTATCACATTGCGTTTCCAAGGGGTTAGAAAGCTGCACCTGTAGATCATTAAGCAAGGATCTAATCCACATCATCTCAGCGGTCGTCTGAGGCATAGCTCTGTACTCAGACTTTGCATTGGATCTTGCAATTGTGCCCTGTTTCTTACTCCTCTATGTGATCAAATTTCCTACTAAGAAGGTGCAGAACCCAGTAGTGGATTTACGATTCACATGACATTCGATATAATCTGCATCTGAGTAGTCAACTAACATCATAGAGGACCCCTTGGAAAAGAAGAGACTTTTCCCATGAGTCTTCTTGACATATCTAAGCACCATTAATGTTGCATCCTAATGCTGATGTGTTGGCTTGGTCATGAGCTGACTCAGTCTCCTAATTGCAAAGGAGATGTTTGGCCTTGTGACAGTGAGATACAGCAGCTTGCCCACAAGCTGTCTGTATTGTCTGCTGTCCACCACCTGTGCATCCTCATCATAGAGTGTCATCTTGGGGTCTATAGGAATATTGGCATCCTTGGCCTCAAGCATACCAACCTCGTGCAAGATATCTAAAGCATACTTCCTCTGAGACAAGACCATACCCTCCTTGCTGCGAGCAACCTCACTACCAAGGAAATACCGTAGATGCCCCAAGTCTATGACAAACTGCTCTGCTAGGATGCACTTAATCCCAGCAATACTTTGTACATCGTCTCCTGTGATGATCAAATCATCAACATAAACAAGAAGTACAATAGTACTTTGTCTAGTCCTCCTGACAAAAAGTGAAAAATCAGCTGTCAATTTCCTGAATCCAACTGTCTCTATAACCTGACAATTTCTGAAATCAGGCTCTGGGACTCTATTTGAGGCCATATATAGCATTCCATAATTGGCATACACACTCCCCCTGACTCTCAAAGTTAGGTGGCTGCTGCATATAGACTTTCTCTTGGAGATCACGATAAAGGAAGGCATTCTACATATTTAACTGGTGCAAGGGCCAATCTAACTGAATTGCCACTGCAACCAACACTCGGACTGTGGGAAGTCTGATGACTGGGGAGAAGGTATCAAAGAAGTCAATCCCATAAGTCTAGGTGAACCCCTTTGCCACAAGGCGAACTTTGTATTTAGCAACATTACCATCAGGATTGAACTTCACAGTAAATATCCACCAACAACCAACGAGTGCAGCAGCATTAGGAAGTTGAGAAAGCTCTCAAGTCCCATAACCTCTAAGAGTGACCATCTCATCCTCCATGGCTACTCGTCATTTTGGATCAAGCATTGCCTCACAGTGAGTAGCTGGAATCTGCGTAGTAGCTAACGCCTGAGTAAAGCTAGCAAATCTAGGAGCTAGACTATTAGTAGCATGTGCCCCTGCAATGGGATAAGTAGTGTAAGTTCGTGGTCGCTTCCGAATGGCTATCGGAAGGTTAAGATCATTGCCTGACACATTATCTGTCTTGTCCTTGTGACTATCACATGGTAAACATACATCAGTGTCTAAAGGACTCACCTGAGAAGTCGATGGTGAAGGCGAGAATGGGGGTCCCTGATAGGTAGTATGAGAGTGGACATATGTTTGGAGTGGCCCAATCAGGTATGGAAAGGGATGCGTAGCATGAGGTGGTGGTGGTGTGATGGGGACAAGAATCTCAGAAAAGTTCCTAAAGCGAATGAGAGAATATGGCATAGGTGCTATATCACCATTATGAGGCATCTCAGCATTCGTCACAAAAAAAGAAAGGTACAACGTCATGAAAGGTAACATCCGCTGAAACAAAGTGCCGAGAAGTAAGCGGATCAAAATACCGATATCCTTTTTGGATCCGGTATAACTAAGAAAAACACACTTAACTACTCTCGGTGCTAGTTTATCTCGACCTGGCTTAACAAATGGACGAATGCAACACAACCAAAAGTCCGAGAGGTAACGTGAAACATGGGACGATCAAAATACATGACTTGAAGAGGAATTCGTTCATGCAATGTAGCATTAGGCATCTGTTAATAAAAAAACAAGCAGTCAAAATAGCGTCACCCCAATAGAGAGGGGACAGAATGATGAATCAACAAAGTGCGAGTAACATCAAGGATATGGCGATGTTTTCTCTCAGCAACATCATTTTGCTGAGAGGTATGAGGACATGTTTCATGGATAATGTCACAACTAGGAAAAAAATGCGCAAACTCAAAGTACAAAATTCCAATGCATTATTAGAACGAAATCACTTCACCAAACAAGAATACTGAGTTTTTATTTCTTTGGCAAAGTTCTCAATAATTTGTTCCACATTGGACTTATTTTTCAAGAGAAACATCCAAGAAACACAAGAAAAGTCAACTAAAATAAGATAATATTTGTTCCCAAGTCGATCAGGAGTACGACTGGGAACCCACATGTCTATATGAATCAAATAAAATGCAACAAATGAAATAAAAGTAGAATTGGAAAAACTAACCCTGTGATGCTTACTGTTTAGAGTAAAAATCGTCATTTTAAGGAATACACGTTGTAGTATAGGACGAAAATCGCAACAACACTTAAATTTATAAAACTTGAAAACGAATGTGAGTTTGAGATCGTTCGTAAGAAGCAAATTGGCAATTTAATCATTAATCACAATTATCAAGAGAGATATGCAAATATAATCAAAATATTGTTCAATATAAATAAAAATAATATTGCAATAAAATCAGGAATCAGAGTGTAAAAAGATGGGATTAAAATGGTTGTTTGACTCACCAATTTAACCATAATATTAAGCTCTACAATCAACTCAAATATGTGAACAGTATTCTCAATCAAATATCCACGTCAATATTAGAACCAAGCAAGCACCAAAGTTAGACGTCAGAACCAAGGCTTGGACGCCTTATCCTTAGAGCCTCAGCAACGGCTAAGGCACAACAGCAGTAGAGAGACACAAGGGTCTCATAAGAGGAAGGCACAAGGTCCTTGCAATGCCTAAGTGTTGAGCAATGGGGCACGAATCTCAAGACAATAGTGCAAAAACCCTCCTCCCTCTCAGACTCTCTTTCTTCAAAACCAACTTAAACCCGGTTATCCAGGTAATTGGATCCGGCTCAAACTTGCGGGCGTGATCGCGGGCGAGGGCACGTGAGGAAGAGCGTGAGTGAGCACGTGCGATGAGGTGTGTAGGGAACCTCACCCTGTGCTCTTTGAGGCGAAGAGCTACGGGGACGAAATCAATTTATATCGTCATCCGTTTCTTCCGCATGCACAGTTGTAGTTTGCAGCTTCAATTCAAGCTGCCGTGGGGGTTCTCTCCAATTGGGAGCCTGGAGCGTGTCGCGGAGGGATTTCGAACACTTGGAGGAAGCAGCGTGGATGAAGCTGGTCGGATTGCAGTGGACGGAGCCGGAGAAGACAACGGTGATGGCGGAGCTTCAACAAAGTGCCTAAAACACGAAAATGGCCTTACGGTCAGATGTGCTCAGAAGATTCGCCGTGCGAAGGCAAGTGCAATGGTGGTGGTTTTAGGGCATGGCATGCTCGGTGGAGCTCTGTCGAAGTTGGTGAAAGCGTATGTGAGTGCGTGTGTTTGACAGAGAAAAAGAGAAGCGAAAGCCCCAAATTTCTTTGGGGCTTTTACTTAGTAAGACTCGGCGGAGGTTATGGATGCGTTGGAGGTGTGTTTGCGTCTGTGTGGCACCGGCGTGAGCTCGTCGGAACTCGTGTCAGACGTTGGGAAGATGGGGGTGAACCGGTGTGTGTGATGGTTGAAACGAGGATTTAAGGACTAAGAATGATCTAGAGAGAAAGGGAGAGAGTAGGGGACTTACAGAGAGTGGGTGATGGTGTCTAGTTGTGATGGGTTGGAGTCGGAGAAGGCGACTTTGACGATGACACGATGGCGAGGAGGTGGAGAGCGGCCGTGTTTTGGTCGACAACGGTCGCGAGGAAGAGGGGATAACGTTAGGCTGGTAAATTTGATCGTTGGCCGACTGAAGGAAGGAGTTGGAGAAGCTCGTTGGAGCCGAAGTCAGGTTGGCCGGAAAGGAAGAAGAGAGAGGATTCTCGGCTCAAAACTTGGCTAAGGAGCACGGCCATGGCATGTGGGTCCTTTATAGAGCTTCAGATCGAGCTCTACGTAAGGAAGACAACCTGATTTGGCTATGAAATCAGGGAAGAAGATTCCTTGATTTCCTCGAGCTAGTTCAAGCTCTAGGGTGTGAATCAGGGTCCACAATCTGGTCCAAACGATTGGGAAATATCTCAAGATCAATCTCTCCAAATTTGGAGGGATTTGGTCTTGATTTGAGAGAGAAATCTTTCTGAGAATCTTGACATGAGGTGCGTTCCCACCTCTAATGGCGGCAGGGATTAGGATGAAGAAAATGATGAAAAGTTAGAGACCTGCTTGTAATAAATTCAAAACCTGAGGGTCTAAATGTAAGAAACAGAGTTTTAAAGGGCTAAGTTGCAAACTAGGTCAAGATGAACTCTGATTTGGCCCAAATTTTGATCTTAACCTAATTTGGACCTAAGGAATCTAATGGTGAAGTTAGTTTGAGTTTTGACTACGTTTGACTGGGAATTTGCACAGAAGCCCAAATCAGGGTAAAATCCTGTCTGAAACTCTATTCTAGGTCAAAATGGGTTCAAATGGTCAAACCAAAGGCACCAAACCTCTTAGAATATTTTTGTATGAATTTTATGAGGTTTAGATGAATTTTATCCTGACTAGAAACTCTTCAATTTAAGCAGGTCTGAAATTAGGATTTTGTGTGCTGTCGCGGTTCTTGAAATGCATGAAACCCTGTTGCTATTAGTGTTGACCTACCTTTTAGACATTTGAGCTCATTTGACCATTTAACCTCTGAGTGACCCTATGGGTTACTCTGTGTTTGTGATGTGTTAAAATTATAAAATTAACCCTGATTTCTCATTCTTATCTCAAATCAGAATAATATGGAATTAAGACCATCAGACGATTATGTAGGAACTTTAA
Source organism: Thalassia testudinum (assembly GCA_037157565.1). Classification (NCBI taxonomy): domain Eukaryota; kingdom Viridiplantae; phylum Streptophyta; class Magnoliopsida; order Alismatales; family Hydrocharitaceae; genus Thalassia; species Thalassia testudinum. The sequence continues at coordinate 47,259,209 of JAZHRO010000030.1, forward strand.
TCAATTAAACCTAGCTAAATGTGGCTAGTTAGGGCTCACGAGGGTGTTCTCATCACTTGCCAAGTTGACAAGCATCACTGGTGAGAGCAGTAGTGGAGGGGATGTGTGGTAGAACACGTCTGAGGCGATGAATGGGTAGGTGGCCAAGGCGATAGTGCCACTGGAGAGGAGATCCAGTAGAAGCAAGGCCCTAGGTAGCACAAGCAGCAAAAGCATTTCGGCTCAGGCAGTACACTCTATGTTCCTTACGCCTTCCATTAATTGTCTTTCCAATGAATTTGTCCTGCAAGACACAAGAGGATGCGTCAAAAATAGCTCGGCAGTTTATATCTCTAGTGATGCTACTAATAGACAATAAACTCAAAGGAAAATCAGTCACATAATAGACATCTTCTAGGCTAAAAGTAGGAGATAAAGACATATCTCCCTTGCCAACAAGTGGCGAGTGTCTCCCATCAGCCACCTATACTATCCTGGTGGGTGTAACAAGCACTAACTGAGAGAAAGAGCCTCGACGCCACACAAGTGCTTGGATGCACCAGAATCAATCAATCACTTCCCAGAAGACAAGTGACATACCGGTCGCAGGTGTCTTTGAAGAGGAAGCCATTGCTGCAGTGTCTAGAATCTGAGGGGAAGATGTCTGAGCAAGGTCTTAATCCAGTGCTTAAGGAACTAATATCAGAAGTAGGGAGAGCTGCATCGGAGATCTTAGCTGCCTGATTGGCCACACGTGGCTTACCATGCTTCTGCAAGCATTAGTCTCAGAGTGACCAAGTATGCTACAGTAAGTATACGAGTCCTGGTACGTGTACCAGAAGAGTGCTCACGTCCACGACGATGTGCAGGGTAAGTAGTACCCTTGGCATGTCCACGGATCGCAGCCAGTACGGACGACTGGGCAATAGTGTCAAGAGTAGGAGTGCGTGCTCCAACTCTACTAAGTCTACTATATGCTTCCTTCAGGGTAGGAAGTTCATGAGCAGTGAGGATTTGATCTCTGGCTGCTACATACTCAAGTCTAGGGTCAGTCAAGAAAAGAGAAATAGCCAACTGTCTCCTAAAACTCCTTAAGAACTCAGGTACACCCTGGCAGGTAGGAGTAATGCCTCTCCAGCATTCCTTTCATGAGGGAGTAATACTGTGACGGTGTACGTCCCTCCTGACGCAGATAGAAAAGGTTGTAGAAGACCTGAAAAACTTGTGCGGAGTTCTTAACATGTGAATATGTATCACAAAGACTCCTACATTTTCTTTGTAGTAGTGTAGTACATGATCTCATCTCTTATGTGGGGAATAATCGTCTGCATCAGCCATGCATAAACTATGGCATTGCCGCTATCTCAATTAGCATTTATGCCTGTTTTGTTCTCAAGCTCCGGATTCGTAAAAATATGGCTCTTCTTATGATCCCTAACGATCATAAGAAAGGTCTGGGACCACCACGGGCAGTTGGTCTCATCCAATTTAACAATAGGACCAAAGAAAGGGTTCATGAGTATACCGGTGTCGGAAATAGAGCCCGAAGACACCTTAGATTGATCATCTGAAGCCATCTTCGCAATCCGGAAGCCTTGATCAAGCTTCTGTCACCACGAAATCATCAACAAATATGAAATCAAACATATTCAAATCTGCATTGCGGACTGGCGTCCTTAGATCAGGGCAAAAAGTCCCTTACAATCGCTGCACAAGGATCAGATCACTACGTACTGCCTCCCTGTTGATCTGCGCTGTCAATCGCCATCGCAGACCACTGTAGCGACGTCGTCGGAGGCTGTTGCGAGGCTGCTGGGGGTTAGTGTCGCCTGCAGCGGGGTGTCGCAGGCCCCACCAGCAGCCCTAGTTGTTGTTGCGCCATCGCTGGAGGCTAGAATAGCCTCTAAGGTCACTGCAGCGTCGTTGCGAGCAACCCTAGGTGTTGCATAGCCGCTACTGGAGGCTAGATCAGCCCCCAAGATCACCGCAGCACTGTCACGAGCAGCGCTACGTGCCGCCTGAGCGTCGCTGATGGTGAGTAGCCCCCCCGGTTGCAGCATTGCTGTGCATGTTGCAGTGCGCCGCTGGAGTGCCGCTGAGTGCTGCTGCTGCTTACGAGGAAGAGAAAGATGAGTAGGGTTTGGTGGTTAGGGTTTAGGAGGCCGTGAGGGGTGGGATACCTAGAGCTACGGTTTAGGACCAATGCTCTGATACCAAATTAGTTGTAATGACTCAATTTCATTAGAAACTCTAGGGCTCTCTTATATAGAGAGAGACCATAGAGTCAAAAGTATAGGAATGCCCCTGAGGGACAAAACACCCCTAGCTCTTACAATAAGAGGAAAAATAAAGGACCACAACATATGCTAATAGAATCTGAGCAAAATCAGGAATATTTTTGACCTTTTACTTAGCAACTCCATTCTTTTGAGAAGTGCAAGCTCATGAGGTTTGACACATGGTGCCTCTGGAAGCAAAGGGCTTTAAAGTATACCGTTAAAAAGTGAAGAGCATTATATTGTGAAAGGTTTTGAAAGTAGAAGAAAAAATATTTTGAAGTCAAGAAAAATTTTGTTACATCTACCATCAATTCTTTATATTTGAGAAGCACTACCATAGTCATCAGTGAAAATAGCAAAATACAGTGTCTAGACTGTCTATGCATGAACATGGCCCCCCATATGTCACAATGAACTAGCCAAAGCCAAATAATGCCCTTCACTCCAATTTGAGAAGAAAGCTATGGTGGTGATGCTTCCTGGAGTAACAAGAGTCATACTCAAAAGTGGTCAACATAGGATAGCTAGGAAACATAAAATATAATTTGGTTGTGAAAAGATGGCCAAGACAGGAGAAATGCAAAAGTATTTCAGAAGAAATAAAAGATACTCTGTCAAAGGTGGTAGGGATGTCTACGTAACTCATCTGTCTCATAACCTCCCACCAATTAACTGCATTATCCGAATATCCTGATGTTTATCATTGTTGGAGGAAATTGAGTCTTATTCAAATCAGGAACATTAACTTAGAGAGTAGGGTTAGAAAAATTACATAAGAGATCCATCGAGAATAGGAAATTAACAAATAAGAATAGGAAAAGAATTAGGACTCTCAAACCTAATTAAATAGACCAAACTTAAATAAAATAAGATTATTTACTAACTAATCTTAATACTCTTAACACTCCTCCAGAAGTTAGAGCATGGATGACAATCATGCTCAACTTATTACAGTAGACAAAATGTGACTCCCCCTAATGAAGACATCTTCAGGTGAGAGAAGTAGGTAGGTAGCATGTATATAGTAGGAGACAATCCTAAGTAGACATAGTAGCAGTAGAACGGGAGACGATCTCAAGCAGCAACAGTAGTAGAGTGGGAGATGATCATAAGTATCGGTAGTAGTAGTAGTGAGAGATGGTCCTAAGTAGGCAGTAGTAGGAGGCAATCATAAGAGAGAGATGAGAACCTCTCTTAGATCTGCTACCAATCTTCAGAGTCAGTGGAATTTCCAACAAGAGGAACAGAGGCTTCGAAGTTTGAGGCAACAGGGGCAAAATTCGCCACATGGCTAGTAGCAACAATAATAGTAGAGGAGGATGACTCACTCCTTAGTAGAGTTCTTAGATGAACTAACTCATCAGTGAACTGAGTAGGAGACTGCTCTTTAGTAGTCTCAGGCATAGGAGTTTTAGTGGTCATCTGATTAGCTCAGGTGGGCTTCTCGAACTTCTCCCAGTACTCCTTGGAAGGATGGTTCGCTCGCTTGTAATGCACGTAGGGTGAGTAGATACGATTGTGGCCCTATTTATGGTTGCTAGAATGACCACCTCTCCATCTAGAGGCAACAAGGGCAGAGGTGTCAGGAATAACAACAGGTGGGGCATCTGCATTGATTTTCTGGAGACAATTGTAGATTGTCTCTAGATCTAGTATTGCATCATATGACAAAGAGTTGGTTAGACCAATTGATAGCAACGGCTAAGGCCATCGAGCAACTAATTTTTCTACCACTTCACCTTTTGAGTAGTTTGTGAATCACAATAGGAGGGTTGGGATATTGCAAGTTCCTCATATAGAGACTCCATCGTAGTGTAGTATTCAACTAATGACAGATCCCATTAGTTAGTAGATCGAATTCGTCTATAGATATCGACAAGTCTAGAGTCATTCGACTTCTAGGAATACTTCTTGGCTAGGTTATCCCAAATGTCTTTGGCATTCTTCTTATAAAGCATGTTGGCTGTAATTTTTGGTTCTATGCTATTCATCAACTAATTCATGACTATATACTTGTCTTGTTCCCACTTGTCATGGTTCTTGTCTTTGGTATCAGTTTGCTCAAGATGTATAGCTTCTTTTACCCTCCAATGAAGATCTTGAATGCCTTAGATCGAAGGATATAGTTCTGAGTAGCATTAAGTTTGATTGAGGTGCCTTGAACCACGATAACAATAGGTGCCGAAGTCTTGATGTCCATAGGAGTAGTAGATGACGATGCCGGCGTCATGTTTAGAGGTAGATCAGGCAGCCAGACACAATAGATATGGAAGAACCACGTGTGGGAGTCATGCAACAGGCATGAGTTTGTGGCAGTGCATGGCCTCATTGACTTCGTGCTCACCTTGTGTACATACATATGGAGGAGCTTGAATGGTCAGAAATCCAGGTTTGATCTCTTTCTATCAAGTGTGGAACTGGCGGAGGCTTTCCAAGTGGCCTTTGTCAGTCCAATGGATAGGCCTTTCTTGGATTATATGTCATTGTTTTGGAAGTCCAATGAAGGTGTCTTTTGACATGTATTTCAAGTTTGACAGATCCTGGCTGATGGAGTTCAACTTCAGGGAGTTGGTTGAAGAGAAGTGATGGTCTTTGCAGGCGAAGGGAATGGCAACGGCCCGACTAGCGACCAAGCTGATCACCTTGAGAGGGCACTTGAAGGAGTACAGAAAGGAAGTGAGAGAGGCAATGGGAAGAAGGCAGAGGGAGGCTTTGGTAGAGATCAGTGAGTTGGATAGGTGGAAGATATTGGGATGTTGTCTTCAGAGGAGGGGCTCACAGAGCGAGGTAGGTGCACATGGTGTAGGAGAATAGGAAGGCAGAGGTTGAGTGGAAGTCAAAATCCAAGCAAATGTGGCTGAAGAAAGGTGATTCAAACAATAGATTTTTCCACTAGATTGCGTCAAGTACGAGGAGGAATTGGATTGACAGGCTACTGGTGAGTAGGGTGTACCATTCGGCCAGAGAGGAGGTGGGCAAGGTAGCAGCGGAAGTTTTCAAAGATTTCACTAGGAGGCGCAAACGAGGGAGATGGAGGTGGACGAGGGAGAGCACATAGGAAATTTCTACTGCTCAGGCGGCAGTTCTCACCATTAGCTTCTTGAAGGATGATGTTAGGTCAACAGTATGGGGGCTCAATGCTAACATGTGCCTTGGGCCGGATGGCTTTCCCATGCTTTTTTACAAAGAGTTCTAGTTGCTTGTCAAGGAGGTGATGCACGTGATTAGGGAATTTGTTGAAGGAAACATGGGCTTTGATAGGCTTAACATATTTTTTCTTTTCCTACTGTCGAAGGAGGGAGCGAAGGCGATAGAAGACTTCAGGTCGATTGCGTTATCCAATGCGATCTAATGGTGCATCACAACATCATTTTTTATTAGGTAAAGAGATGCATCACAACGACATCATTTTTTATTTTGATTAATGGGAATCCTGCTGGGGTTGGGTGCAACCCAAGAGAGGACTTCGGTAGGGGTGCCCACTCACCCCTATGTTGTTTGTCTTGGCAGCTGATGCCCTGGTGAGGGCTGCACCTAAGCCATGTTTGGGAGGCCTTTTCGGAGGTTTTCTAGCAAGTAACGAGCTTCTGATCTCGATTCTTTAGTATGTGGATGACACTCTCCTTTTGGTAGAGGGTTCCTCCACGGAGGTGGTGCGTTTGCATGCTTTGCTTTAGCTATTTGTTGAGGCATTTGGTTTACAGACCAACTACAAGAAATCCAGCTTTATACCTTTTCACATGTCGGAGATGGAGGTGAATGCTTGCAGTGGTCTACTTCGAATGGTTATTGGTTCCTTACCGTTGGCCTACCTAGGCCCACCTTTGGCCGACGGCCACCTAAGGCTACAGGATTAGATCCCGACGCTTGAGAGGATAGAGAAGAGGTTAGCAGGGTGGGTATCTAAGCTGTTATCTAAGGGTGGAAGGTCAACATTGGTGAAGGCTGTGTAATCTTCCATACCGAGCTACTTCCTCTCTGTTTTTAGAATGTTGAAGAAGATAGAAAATAGGATCACAAATTTGATGCTAGATTTCTTCTGGACAAATTATAGGGCTGTGGGGAAAGGTGCCAGGATGATGGTGTAGGAGGAGTTGTGTAAGCTAGTGCAGGAGGGAGGTCTTAGGGTCCATGATGTGGGGTGCATGAACATGAGTTTGTTGACAAAGTGAATATCCAGGTTGTTGAGGGGGGAGGGGGGGTAGGATCTTTTTGGAAGTGTAATGCAGAAGTGTTATGAATCCTTTCTATCAAAGTCAACTTTGGGATCACCTGTGGTTGGGGCCTCCCATTTTGGGATGGTTTCCACTGGAAAGAGGGTGAATTTTCAATGAGGAAGGCTTACACCAAATTGCGAGGGTCTGTGCCAACGACTAACATTGATTTCCTGTGGGACTATAGAATGATATGGTCGATAGATTGCTTGCCTAAGTTGAAGATTTTTCCGTGGCTACTAAGAAAAGGAAGACTCATTACTAAGGCTTGGCAGGTAAGGTAGGCACCGGCGGATGATAGGGCCTACCTGCTTTGTGCTGGGGATGAGGAGGATGTTGAACAGTTATTTTTCAAATGTGCTTTTATGGAGCATGTTTAGAAGAGGCTTGGGATAGATTGGATTAATCATAGCAACATGGGCGGCTTTTGAGCATCTTTCAGGAGGGATGGGAGGCAAGGGAGACATAACGTGTTCAGATTGAAGAAAGAGAAAGCCAAGGTGTAAGTGGTTCTTTGGGATATTTAGCTGGGGAGAAACAGGGTGGTTTTTAGGGGGTAGAACCCTTATGTTGAAAATTTTGTTTCTTCCATCTACTCCCAGGTGGTGTTTTGGGAATCCTTTCTGTAGCTTTCTCATTTTGTTATCACCTTTTGATGGTTGACGAATGATTTTGGGTAGTTATCGATTGGATAACCACCATTCCTTCTTTCAAAAAAAAATTTCGAGATTTCCTTAGCATGCCTCTGCCATGACTCCAAAATGGATATTTCGGAAGTTGTCGAATTGGCATTGAAATCGGCATTTAAAACTTTATTGCTATTGACTGATTCGAAAAGCCACCTTTGGCCATGGAAAGCCATAGAACCATTCAACTGAATCATACTCTTGGAGAAGTTGACTTTCAAAAGAAACACTTCTTGCCACACCTGTTTATATGCGCCATTCCTTCTTAACAGTAAGAAGAGATGAAATTTATTAACTCCATTAAGTCCCTTATTTTTCTGAGTAAAATTTTTGCGTGATTGTCATAACCTCAGCCTCACTGGACTCGAGAGCTCCTTAAGAAAAGAATCGGAAAACCATTAAGTCTTGGTGATTCCTCAACATTCAACCTCCAGATCACCAACCTGGCCTCCTTTGGAAAATCTATCTATCAGCAATGCTCTCTACTACTCTGAAAGAGAAGGAAGAGCGAGTGTGGATCATATCCAGGATTTGGTGCCACCTTCTAGTAAACTCCAAAGAATTTGTTGCAATGACTACACTAATCCACTCTTGCATTTTCATCCTAAGCCATCATCCTATCTATCCTATTCCACCATGTCCATTGGTGAAAAGGTAGAAAAATCCATATTTGTGGAAGCCATTATAGTCACCCCCACTTGGTAGTCCCTTTATTGCAGTCTTAACGCACGATGGGTGACATCGAGCACCGCTACGAATTTGCAGTCCTAGCATCCTCTAGTAGTTGAGGTGACATCGGATATCGCTACAGATTTGTTTAGTAGCTGATCTTCACATGAGAAACCAAACTCTGGGAGGTCCAGAGTTTCGAGGTCCTTAGAGGAAGGGCCCAGTTAGTTTCTATGTGGAAGATGCAGCTTCAAGGTCTTCAGAGGAAGACCCAATTTAAGGGATATTGAACGGTTAGTCATCAACACCAGATCTTTAGAGACAGTCACAATTCCTTCAGCAGCTCCAGCCTATGTTCCCACTTTTGTAGAGTGGGTCCCTTTGTGTTACAAGCTGAGCATTCCATGCTTCAGCTTGAGGGGGAGTGTTGAGAGAATTGAGTGGTTGTTTAGTGCCACATTAAAAATTGTGGCACTTTGTGTGTGTGATGGCCTATAAATAGGCGTATACTCCCTTAGTTATTCTTTGAGAAGAAATACAGAGAAAACACGCCCATAGGGTGCTTCTCCCGTGATTTTCTCCTCGCTCCTCGTGAGTAGGGTTTCCACGTAAACCCAAGTGTTCCATTATTATTTATTGCTTTAATTTATGCTTCCGCTTGGTTATTTTATTCAACTTGGTATCAAAGCAAGTCATTCTTGGGTTCATTTCTTTTAGATTATCATTATTTAGTTATTAGAATCTCCTTTATCATTCGAAGGAGATTGACACGTGATGGAACTCGGTGAGGAGGTGGCGCTATTGCTGGAACGAGGAGCGATCTGAGCATCGATGCTCCTGTTGAGCACTTGTAGGACCTCCGCGATTGTGCCACAGTACGGTGGTCTGTAGCGGCGGTGTCGACAGCCTCCGAGGGCAAGGTGGAGATGATCTGGCGACCTGTAGGGCTACATTGGGCGGCCACAATAGTCGCCGACGAATACCACGAGGGCGGTGTCGAAGGACTCGTCCACGTAGGCCATAAGCACCGATTCGACGACAGCTACGGCGTTGAGGAGGCGATGAAGAAAGCTAAGAAGATCAGAGGCGGCCGGAGCGGACACCGCAGCAACAACTACCAACTTGCAAGGTCTCCTAAGAGGGGCTGCGGGCAATAAGGTGGCCATGTTGCCGCTAGGGCTCCTCCTAAGAGGCTCACTCTCTCAGAGGTGTTGGCAGGCAAATGTGCCACTAGGGCTCGCAAGGAGATGCGTGGCAAAAGAAGGCGGTGGCGGCAGAGTATAAGGTGATGGATGCCTCGATGCATGCTCCTGCATGTGGCATAGTGAGTGAGGAAGAGTATGCAAGAGCGGCACGAGGCGCTGGGGGTCAAAGGTGCCCCCTGACGATGCAATGACAAGGGTGGCGATGGCGTTGAGGTGGCTTCCAAAGCGTTAAGCGTTGTGGCGACGCTCGATCTCCTCGGGAGCATCGCCTGGAGGAGGCGGCTCGGCTCTGACGACTCCACCATCATCCAGCGGCAGCAAAGGCAAGGTGGTGTGATCGGGCGGAACAGAGTGTCATCGGGCGGTCACGGTGAGGTGGCTGCTCGGGCTGCTGGAGTGTGCGGGGAGAACCCACAGGTGAACAGTGTGGTCAAACTAGGTGGAACAGAAGAGGTCGACCCCTAGAGGTGATGGGAGATTGGTCGTCAGGCCGTGATTTATGGCGAGAATCGCGGCAAGATCTCACTTGAGATCGCTCGCGTGACTCGAGGTGATGGCTGCACCAAAGGAGGAACTAATGACAAGGTGCAGAGATCTGCAAAGCCGCATCATGTGGCACGGGGATCAGCCTTTTGACGTAGGATTGGTAGCTGGCGTGTTATTGGGTTCTTCCGAACCCTACGTTGAGAAAGAAAGCCGAGGAAGTTGGTTACTTTAAAAGGTGCGAAAGAGAAAAAAAAAGGAGAAAAGAAAATGGCATGAAAAAAAAAGAAAAAAATGGCAAAGAAAGAAAAGTGAAGAGAAAAAGGAAGGTGAAAAGGAAAATGCGGCAACAGAAAGAAGAAAATATTAAAAAAAAAGATAAAAAAGGAAAAGGGATGAAGTTTATGTTTAAGAGAAGATGTGGAGAAATCTCCTCTTCCTTTCATTGTTTTATTTTCTTTTTGTCATTATTTTTTCTCCTATACAAGTACGGGAGAAATGAGTGTGGAAGCCATTATAGTCATCCCCGCTTAGTAGTCCATTTGTTGCAGTCCTAAGGCACGATGGATGACATTAGGTACCGCTATAGATTTGTGGTCCTAAGGCACGATAGCATCCTCCAGCAGTTGAGGTGACATCGGATATTGCTACGGATTTGTTTAGTAGCTGAGTTTCACATGAGAAACAAAACTCTGGGAGGTCCAGAGTTTCGAGGTCTTCAGCGAAAGGAGATCCATTTTCGAGGTCCTCAGAGGAACGACCCAGTCAGTTTTTATGTGGGAGATGCAGCTTCAAGGTCTTCAAAGGAAGACCCAATTTTAGGGATACTGAATGGGGAGTCATCAGCACCAAATCTTCAGAGACAACCACAATTCCTTTAGTAGCTCCAGCCTATGTTCCCGCCTGTGTAGAGAGGGTCCATTTGTGTTACAAGTTGAGCATTTCATGCTCCAGCTTAAGGGGGAGTGTTGAGAGAATTGAGTGGTTATTTAGTGCCACATTGGAAACTGTGGCACTTTGTGTGTGTGTGATGACTTATAAATAGGTGTGTACTCCCTTAGTTATTCTTTGAGAAAAAATGCAGAGAAAACATGCCCATACGGTATTTCTCCCGTGGTTTTCTCCCCGCTCCTCGTGAGTGGGGTTTCCACGTAAGCCTAAGCATTCCATTATTATTTATTGCTTTGATTTTTGCTTCCATTTGATTATTTTACTCAACCTTCATATCACCAACCTAGCCTCCTTTGGAAAATCTATCAGCAATGCTCTCTACTAGTCTGAAAGAGAAGGAAGAGTGAGTGTGGATCATCTCCAGGATTTGGTGCCACCTTCTAGTAAACTCTAAAGAATTTGTTGCAATGACTTCACTAATCCGTTGCTTGCATTTTCTTCCTAAGCCATCATCCTATATATCCTATTCCACCATGTCCATTGGTGAAAAGGTAGAAAAATCGAGTGGGTAATTTGGGTTTTGGTTATCTTTCAATCAATTTCTCTTTCATTATTTCTCCTTAGCAAGAGAAATAAAGAAATTTTTTGCTATAAACTGCCAGAAGTGAGGAAAACCATGCTTGGCATTTATAAATATTAAAGTTAATTTTATGTGCTGATCAATTTTTTCTCTCAAGAGTTTGGGTGAAGACTGGTAGTTATGTGCATGATTTTCTGTCTTAAAATACTTTTGTAATTATATTAGTAGGAGTAAAAAACAACTAGCCCCCGTTGTATAGCTTTTAAATCAATTTGGCCCCTATCATTTTGAAAGGCATCATTTGTCCTCCTGAAGTTTTTTCTTCAATCAAATCACCCCCTTCTCTTGCCATTCTAAGATAACAACCATTAAATATTGACAAAATAACTCCCAAATTTTCCTTCTCCACGTGCACACTTGTCTCTGTTGCTCTCCAGACCATCCAATTTGAGTTAGAAAGATATGTAATGCACTGGTATGAGAATAGTTGAGGAAAATATATTGAAGAATCCACCCTAGTTTAATTTTATATGTTTAAATAATTGGATTTCAAGTAGGATGGTAAGAGACGTGTGGAAATGAAAAAATCGGAGGTACTTTTGTCAAAATTTAATGGTTATTTAAAAATAATAGAGAGGGGGTGATTTGATTCAAAATGGAAACTTTAGGGGGCTAAATAATACTCTCTAAAAGGTATGTTGCAAATTGATCGAGAGGTTATACAACAGGGGGTTAGTTGATTTTTAGTCTATTATGTAACATAGGAAAATATGCTAAATGCTTGTCTTCTGACATCTGTGACTCTTTTCGTGGATATTTCTTTTTCATTGTGGTTATTTTTGTGTGCTTGAAATTTTCAGTACATCTCTCTCTCTCTCTCTCTCTTGCTGGAATATGTAGTGTAATTTTTTTTTAAAAGGAATATGTAACATAATTGCTGTGCTGTTGTCTGCCTTCTTATCCGCAATTTACAAGCATGAAACTTTAGCTGTAGGGCAAAGTTCCGAAATATGAAGGCCTTTCCCTTATTGTCTTTGAGATAATGCTGCCTAAAAAAAGTTTTGCTGTAAATTGTCCAGGTCCTTTTGATTTGATTTTATATGTTTTTTTAACATTCAGGATATTGCTAGTGAGCATCCCGAGAGGTTCTTTGTAGCTGAAATTGTAAGGGAGAAGATTTTCTTACAGTACCGTAAGGAACTTCCATATGCATGCCAGGTATCCAACTGTATAGCTTACTAGCTTGTCATACTCTAGTTTATGTTAGCAGCATCTGAAAATGATTCATATTTCTCCAGGTTAATGTCCTGACTTACAAAGCCCGCCCCACTGCAAAAGATTACATCGTTGTTGAGATTCTTGTTGAAAAAGATTCGCAAAAGAAGATTATCATTGGAAGAGTATGCTTCCATATTGTTATAGTTTCTTTGTTCGGGATCTGCTTGCTGTTTTGTTGATTGTGTTTTTGTCCCCTTTTAAGGAGCTACAATAGAACCATTGAAACTTTTCTCAGCCACTCCTTTAGACTTTTTGAAGGCCGGATCACTCAATCTTTCCCTAAACTAAGGTCAAGATCCCATCCTAAGTCATCTTAGGTTAGCGAATAGCAAATAAGATCTAAGTAATGGAAAACAGAATAAGGATTAAGCTAATTTCTTTCAAGTTTTTCCAAAGGTTTTGCTGAGTTAAGGAATAATGGGGTTGAGAGGAAAAAAAAGGACTTTTGCACCTATCCTTCTAGGATACAGACTTATTTCAAGGTTACATATTTCTCGAAATAATCCCTTCTCCAAAACATGAGGAAAACATGAGAGCAAACTTTATTACTCTGCATTTATTCTTTTTATGCGAACAAATCTTAAGTTCCCTATTATAGTGAGGAAGTTAGTGCCTTTTAATAAAAATGGGGAAGTTAATCCCCATATAGCCTTTAACCTCTCTCCTTTTTAAACCTTTGCAGTTAACAATGCAGAGGACTATCATCATTTTGCTATTGACCCAACTGGCAAAAACAATTGATTCATGAGGAAATTGCTAACTAATTGCTGATGTCCTCTCATATAAAAAAATACAAGGTTCAAACTTCATCCTTTCATTTTTCCCTGATGAGCAATGAACAATGCAAGATTTGGATGTGTGCATCTCCAACCAATCCTTTTAAGAATATAAGTATCAGAGTTACTAGATTTAGTTAGTTATAGGTTTGTTTCTATTTGGATTGAGAGTTTTAGTTATTTTCTATTCCTGACTACTATTTTTATTCTTCGGTGGATTTGGTATATAATATTTCTAACTTAACTCTTTATATAAAGAGGTCATGAGATTCTATTTTTAAGAAGACAGTTGATTTGGTATTAAAACGAGTCTAGGGTTAGAAAACTTAGCCCTAATCCTTTCTTTTCTTCCTATTTCTCCTTTTTTCCTTCTTTGGTTGCCACTAGCCCTTGAAAGGGCCTCTATTACCGCATTGAGCTAGCCATTGAGTCGCCTTGCTTTGGCGACCCACTCGCTGGCGTCGCTAGCCCTCTGATGGCCTCTAATCAACTGCCAAGGGGTCTCCTACTATCGCTACAACTATTGTTGTTGCTATTGTTACCACTGTTGTCATTGCTACTGTTGTGGGAGCATTACCAATGCCATTGCAAACCCCCTTATGGTCATTACTACTGTTGTGATCACCACTAGGGACCACCACTACCCAAATAAGTAGACTAAATCCCTTTGATTGGGTCAATTACGGTGACCGAATCTTGGCTTTAGTCAGAACACTTCACCAAGATCTCTATGGTGAGATATTGATTGATTGGCTGACCACGAATCTGCTCTGATTGGGACTCTTACTGCCCGATCTCTTTGATTGCGTCGCCAACTGGCCGTTGACGTGAGAACGATAAATTTTTTTTTTTTTTATTGGGAACCAAGGACTCTAGTGAGGAGAGAGGCCTCCTCAACTGTTGCAGTTGCTACTGCCACTGATATCTCTTTGGGCTTCGTCACCAATCTTGCTCTTGATTCTGCATCTAGTAATACCTTTGGAGATGTAGATGATTGGTGAGGGAATCGAGTGTGCCACTCATTCCCCTCCGGCCCCTACCTACTCTAATTGTACATGAGGAGCTCTCCTGTGCTTTTTTCCCTTCTCGAGAGAAGGGTTTCCACGGTCGAGATGTCTCTTATCTTTGCCTACTACTTGCTTAGGATTGTCTCCTGCTTACCTGCATGCCTCCTTGCAATGTTTTTTTCTTTCTTCTAAGGAAAAGGGTTTCCACTGGTGTAAGGCAATTACTTCTACTACGATTGCCTGCCTGCCCATCTACTTTAGCTAGATGATGTTGTCCTTTGGGGGGGGGGGGGACCTATTTTTCTTTCTATCTACAAGTTGGGTGTATTTTCCATGCTCTAACTTGTGGGGGAGTATTAGAGTTACTAGATTTGGTTAGTATAGGTTTATTTCTATTAGGATTGAGATTTCTAGTTATTTTCTATTTCAGTTTGCTATTTTCATTTTCTGTTGAGTTTAATGTTGTTGAGGAAAAGAGAAGTCTTATATTCAAAGAAAATTGTAGCCTCTCTTTTATATTGGAGAGGTTTTGGAGATTTACAAAGACACCCAAAAAGAACAAAAAATAACAAATGTCTCTAGACTCAATACTCCCCCTCAAGTTGGGACATAGATACCTACAAGACCCAACTTGTCTACGCCCCAACTTGTCACATAAGAAATCCAAACGCTTTTTCTTTAGAGCCTTAATGAATATATCAGTCAGTTGAAGCTACAAGGAGACATATGGGGTGTTAATCTTGCTGGTGAGACAACATCATGAACAAGGTGGCAGTTAACCTCAATATACTTAGTTCTCTCATGAAAGATCGGATTCGAGGTAATGTAAGTGGCTGACTTGTTGTCACAAAGAAGTGGAACAGGTGTAATAGCCTAGATGCCAAGATCCTGTAAGAAGGAAACAACCCACATAATGCCACAAGTAGCCTATGCCATCGCTCTATACTCTGCCTCTACACTTGATCGTGCAACCACACTCTGCTTCTTACTTCTCCATGAGACTAGATTACTTCCAAGATAAACTGCAAGGTCTGAAGTAGAGTGTTGATCATCTACAGACCCGACGTAATATGTATTAGAATACATAGCAATATCTAAACTGCCACCATCTCTATAATATAGCCCTCTGCCTGGTGTCCCCTTTAGGTATTTCAGGATAACGCAAACCGTATGCCAGTGACCATAATGAAGAGTCTATATGTGCTGGCTAGCCCTTCTCACTGTAAAACTGATATTGGGCATCGTGATAGTAAGATAGAGTAGGCGACCCATTGTACTACAATAATGAGTCACATCCTCGTAAAATGGATCTTCCTCATCTGAGGAATGTGCTGGCGAAGACTTGATGGTATATCAGAAGGCTTGGTCCCAAGTAGACCTGTCTCTTGAAGAATCTAAAGTGTATACTGCCTCTGTGATAGAGACAAACCTGGCTTTTGTTGTACCGCCTTAATGCCCAGGAAGTATCTCAACTCTTCCAAGTCCTTGGTGATGAATGTTGAATGCAGGAAGGACTTGATCTAGCCAATCCCATCCTCATCATCATCAGTAAGAATCATATCATTTACATATACGACAAGAATAGCTACTTAGGTATGACCTCCACACTGTCTTCCTGATGAAAACAAAGTGATCAGAAGTAGAACGGTGAAATCCAACTGTCGTAATCTCTAAGCCTTTCAAACTAGGCACGAGAACTCTGTTCCAGCCCATATATTGCCTTCCTCAGGTAGCAAGCATGCTCTCCTTCACAGCTATAGCCTGGAGGCTATCTCATGTACACCTCCTCTGACAAGTCATTATATAAGAAAATATTTTTAATATCAAGCTGATGCAATGGCCACCTCCTAATCACAGCAACTAAAATAATAATCCTGATAGAAGTAATACAAGCGACAAGAGAGAATGTCTCAAACTAATCTATCCCGTAAGTCTGAGTAAAGCCTTTGGCAACAAGCTTGATTTTATATATGTCCACTCTCCCATCAGGTCTATACTTAATAGTATAGACCCATCTGCAATCAACCACGGTAGCACCTGCAAGACACGGCACTAAGTCCCATGTTCGTCATGACCGTAAAGCCTGTATCTCCTCATCCATGGTAGCACACCATCTGGGGTCCTAGGAAGCCTGGCCAAAATCCCTCCGAATCACAGCAGTAGTAAAAGCAGAAGAAAATTGATGGATCCCATCCTTCAGATGCGTAACCCCAGTATATTGAGAAAGAGGATGGAGTTGCAAGGTTTAGTGGATCTCCTCGGAATTGATTGCTCCTCTGTGACTGAACTGCCCTCATTTGCCAAATCAGGATAAGGCCCAGTGTCTGGCAAAGTGTGTGTCCTCCGGTGATAAACTTGACTCTCCTCCAAGGCAGCCTGTATAGATGTTACCTCCTCTGAGAAGTAAGGAACTTTCTCAAAGAAAGTGACATCTATAGTGACAATATTCTCTTGCGGCTCAGGTCATAACACCTATAGCCCTTTTGTGTCTTGGAATATCCAAGGAAAATACATTTGACTGCCCTAGGAGAAAACTTGTCCTAATTACCATACGTTTGGACAAAACAAGTGCACCCAAACACCCTTAGGGGTAGAGCAAGTGGCCTGTCACAATCTGGATGGATCACTTGAAAGGGAATTTGCCCATGAAGAACTGATGAAGGTACTCGATTAATCAGATGGGTTGCAGTGAGTATGGCATCTCCCCAGAATTGCTTGGGAACCTTCATCTGAATCATCAAGGTCCTAATACTATCCAGAAGATGTCAAAGCTTGCGCTCAGCCACACCATTCTGCTGAGATGTGTGAGCACAAGACGTCTGGTGAATAATGACCCAAGAAGAAAAGAAGCTCTGAACATCTCGCTGCACAAACTCCAAGGCATTGTCACTGCGGAAGACTCGAACTGTGCCATCATATTGAGTCTGATCCTCTGCCAAGAATTACTGAATAACTTGGAGAATCTTTGAGCGAGTCTTCATCAAGGAAACCCAATTAAAGCGGTTATGATCGTCAACAATAATCGTATGATATCTGTGTCCTCTTGGGGTAGGAACCCTGGATGGCCCCCACACATCATAATGTACTAAAGCAAAGGGAACGGAACTCACTCCAGCATCTCTCTGTGGGTAAGTGCTCTTGTGGTGCTTCCTAAGTTGGTAATCCTCACACTGCAGGGTCAAAGAATCTGGTAGATTGGGATACATCTGTCGCATCTTTGTAAGCGATAGGTGCCCAAGCCTCCTGTATCATAGCCAAGGATCAGTAGCTATAGAAACTGCTCCAGCAAACAACGTATTTGTCGAGATAGTAAAGACCATCTTGCTCTGTCTCCATCGATAATACCTCCTGTTTGTCGATCCTGGAAATAACAGTGGCCTTCATCAAATACAATACGGCATCCAAGATCTTTATAGATGCGACTCACTAACAACAGGTTAATTGGAAACTCTGGTGCACAATGAACCCTTCAATCAACATCTTTGGAGAGGCGTGTACATGCCCAACTGCTATGATCGGTGATGTGGCCCCATTGACCACTTTAACATCCTTGATCCCATGAGGACCAGTGGAATCTATAAGTCTCTCCCTATCTCCTGTGAGATGAATAGAGGCACCAAAGTTGATTATCCATGCTCCTATGGTCCACTTTTTCTTTCTCGAATCTTCTTGGACTGTGCACACTAGTCCCTTCTGATCTGAAATTGATCCTTTCTGTGGGTCTGTCAAATCTTCCTTGCATGAGAGAAGGCTCATCATGCCAGGAAAGGAAAACTTGACTTTTAATGGTGAGAGAAGACTCATCGTCACATAGGCAACATATAGAACAACCTTCATCACATGCAAAATACCATAAGAAATCACAAACAGGGAAGAGGTGCCGATCTGCTAGGCCACCGACAGACCCTCAATGGACCTGCTTGCGGGGATCTGCACCTAGCCAGTGGTCGGGCGAGACTGCTGCCACCCAACGGCTGTCTGACGAGCGATGTCAAGGCAGCCAGATAGCCGGCAGCAATGTGAGGGACCAGCAACGACAGTGGAGAACTCGTCTGGCCCTGTTGCATTGGTCCATTGAGATTTTGGATGATCAAATCACCTCATTGTTTCGGGTGGGTATTTGGTGGGATATTGGAGAAATGGCCTAGAATCGCTGCTCTGATATCACGTTAAGGAAAAGAGAAGTCTAATATTTCAAAGAAATCTCTAGCCTTTCTTTTATATTGAAGAGGTTTGGAAGATTTACAAAGACACCTAAAAAGAATAAAAATAATATGTTCTTAGGCTCAACGAATGTAATTTTTCTAATCTGACTGTCGATACAAAGAGGTTAGTGGACTCTATTTTTAATAAGTCAGTTGATTATTCTCTCCACGGTAAGAAACAAGCTTAAATCTGGAAGCATTGAGAATAGAGGATACGGTGTCTATATGTATCTTATTTTCGAAACAAGAAAAGAACAAGTACCTTCACTGAATACGCATTCAAGCCAACAGTTGTAACATTTAAGATGCAGTTGCTCTCTCTCTCTCTCTCTCTCTCTCTCTCTCTCTCTCTCACAGACACAATGCCAGTTACCAGTATATCTGCGGCTTTAGCAAAATAAAAACTGCATATGCCTACGAAATTCTAAAACTTATGACATCGACGTTGCCAGGATGGCAAGGCTCTGAAAACAATGGCAACAGCAGCAAGGCTCGACATCGAGGATTTTGTTCAGAAGGAAATTTACCTCGAGGTATGATATCCAACCTGCCCATCCATCTTCAATTCGGTTGCTTCCTCTTTTTCTAATCTCGCAACAGCCACCTTCTCAACAGGTACAAGTGAAGGTGAGACCCAACTGGAGGCAGGATGAAGACTTCTTAAAACACTATGGAATCGGCGGTCCAATCCATCTTGTGTAGAACAGGAAGCTGTTGCATGGTGTCACTGTCATCACATATGTGGAAATGTAATTATCTACCCATGCAAGTATGAGCAGACATAATCCCTGCCATTTCCAATTTTAGGGTGGAATTATTTTCTTTTTCCTTTTCTTTTGTTTTTTTGTTTTGTTTTGTTTTGTTTTGTTTTTTTGTTGATTTTGTTTTCCTGCGGAAGATATGGGTAATTTGCAAGCTAAGGTATGGTTCACACTTCAAATTTTGCCTTGCCGTATGCTGCTATTTCGGCTGTTATTTTGAAATCTTTCTTCTAGGAGGCCACCAATTAAGTCACATGTTTCATCTGCTCAAGTTCCTTTGGTCACGGTGGAGTGCCATCCTAAAAAGTTTTACAACTAACATTGAGAAACGAAATTTAGCTTCGGGCAATAGTTCAGGTCAGTTTTATTTCTTGGCATCACTTGTGCTCACTTCCATAATCAACATTTCGGTGGTCCACCTTTGTTTTTTCTTTGAAAAAGCATTATTACTATTGTTGTTAATGCTGTGGGTCTCGTTCTTGTTCTTGTGATGGTAACGGACCATCTTTGCATTATATTTACTGATAACACAACTCATTATTTAAGGTAGATTTTTCTCAAATATTGTTCCATCAGGGAATCGAAATATCAGTCTATCATCAGACTGTCCTACCAAGGTTCATTTTCTATTGCTATCTAAATAAAATCTAGTCAAGTCCATTAAGGTCCAATTGAGAGAATGAGGGAGAGGCAATGCTTTAAATTTAAAACCTAAAACATATTATGCGTGAGAGGAGGATTAAATAAAAATGGGTCCTGTGGGCCTCTTTGAGCTTTTCTAGGTTTAGGCATGACCTAACCCAAACGTAGAATTTCTTAAATATCAAGACTTCAGCTCAGGTTAGGTTGGATTTTTTTGGTTGAGTTTGGGTTGGGGTTAGGTCAGCCTAACCAAGTATCCTATCCTATTCTTAGGGATTCTCATATGCTAGACCAAACAAGCGTCGATCTTGGTTTCCACTGCACTTCTTTTTGTTTTTGCGGAGAACCTTTTGTCTTCGTAAACTAAATGATGCCAAGTGCTTATTTAATACCAGAACCCTAGATAAATCAGCTGAGTCTGTAGCTTAGGCTTGGAAATTTCGCAATGCGTTGGTTTTTCGGTTTGCTCCAAATATTACGGACACTTTTGCCTCTCTTCGTAAGCACTTGAAGGCTCAACTCGTGGTTCTGCCAACAATAAACATTGATATGGGAAAAAGTAGACCTCACATGTCGTGCGTATGTATCTCAAGAGGAGTCTTGATATGTCAACCTAAAGATACCGATTTATGCTCTTCTAACTAACCTTCTGGGCAATCATGTGAAATAAGTAAAAGAATATAAAAAAAATAAAATAAAATGATGAAATAAATACGTTAATCTATTTAGGTGATTTGATATGTTAAAATTATTTTACATAGGATATGAAATAATTTTACCTTAAATTAAGTCTTCCTTAACTTAAATGCAAGTGATAAGTAGATTAAGTGAGGTCAAATGGAGATTAAATTACTTAACCTCATTTAATGTGCCTATTGAACACCCTCACAGAGTTATATTTTTCTGGTTGCTAGCTAGGGTGGAGCATTTGCTAGCTAAGTAGGTTCAATTTAAAAATTTAATGGGTCCTAATAGATTTCACAGGTCTTAATAGACTCTTGGGCTCGGCCCAACTTCGCCCTGGCGTCTAAGCATGGGTTGTGAACCAGGCCTAGGCCCGAAAATGCTCCACCTTGTTGCTAACTAGTCTCCTTATTGGCTACTGGTTCTACAATGAGAGAAAAGCTTGGATTATAACCATTGATAAAGCCTTCCATGTAGATGAAACGTACATATGCTCGTGTTAAAGATAAACGCCCTCTTGTTAAAGATAACGGTCAGATATATTAGAATTGGTATCACATATATTATTATAAGAAAATTTACATTAATATATATATATATATATATATATATATATATATATATATATATATATATATGTCTGTTATGTAATCTAATATGAATTAGGTAAATTACACTTTTAATAATATAAGATTAATTATATAAAATTTTTAAAAAAAATTATGATTTATTGATGAATAGAACTGTAAATTTTATTTTAGTGGTTATTGTCCACGAGAATATGTGAGTAATGGATGATTTTAATTTCCCAACCCTCATTGTGAGAAATATAAGAGCCTTAGGTGGGAATCGAAGGGGTATTACGTCATAAATTATCTTTTTTTCTTCTGCTTTCATTTTCTCTGGATTCCTGGAAGTAACATCGTCAAATCCGTCGAGTGCTTTCACGAGAATCGAAGGATTGTTGCACATATCCTTTCTAAGAAACATAAGCAATGAATTCAGATATCCATTTCCTTTTCTCTTTCATTTGGATTATAAGATATTTGCAAAAATATTTTCAAATGATTTGTTTATATATAAATAAAAATTTTCATTCAATTTTACTCCAGCAAAATATTCCAACCCAAGGATTAAATTCACAACATACTCCATGTAAAGGTCACAATATTTCTCGATGATGTACTTCGTTATCTTCTCCATGACGTGGGAAAGGTTAGCTTGCCTAAATTATCGATTGCAAGAGATCATATTGATTTTACAAGCTATCTTACCGATTGTAGTTAAAGTTTATCGATACATCACGACCTATCCATCATCCATCTTTCTTGATTGATACTCTTCCTCATGCAAAGCCAAGGACTAAAGTCTCTCAACCAACATCTGTCAATTCGATAGATGTTGCTTCTTTTTTCTTTTTTCATTTGCTTTTCCATAGAAAAAAAAAAAAAACCAGGCTTCACTTTTAGGGGTATTTACGTAAAGATATCGAACCGTATAGGTTATGCATTAACAACGAAAACCCAAAGTGTGCATATTTGTAATATATATCGAGTTTCTTCTGGTTGTTTTTCATTTCGGTAGTAAGTTTCCGTAGCCAATGAACACAACACTAAGGCGGCATTCGGCGTTGGGATAAGAATTATATTGGAATAAAATACCATAAAGATATGTGGAGGAGTAGGTTTGGTTAGGTGATAGAATAAGTGATTGGAAAAAAAATAATTGGTGTAATAATGTGATATTGGTGTATATTTATTTAATATTATGGTATAGGTGTGAATAAGTTGATGTGATATAATAAATGAATTTTAATAGATATGTTATGTTGAAGTAAATATATTTTAATATATATGGATATTGATGTGATGTAATGGAATATCTTGATATTGATGTGATATAATGAGATAGTTTGATTAACAGAGTGAGATAAGTTGTATCTCTTAACTTCAGATGTAATTCCTTTTAACATTCCTTTGTTATTCCTTGAACGAGGGATAATCCTGCCAAACGCAACCTTAATTGTGATAGATCACTTGAGTCAACTCCATTATAGTACTTAGCTATAGATCATGTTGCATCTTTCTTTTTTAAGTCAGGATCCTGGGTTGGCCAATCAACACCGACTGAGTCAAGATGCTAGTCTTTGAATGAATGGCAATCTAAGGTAGCGAGCCATGGCAGGAGAATAGCATGGTATGGTCCAGATGCTAGCTCCATTAGCACATATGAAGGGGAAAAGAAAAAAAAAAAAAGAGAGATATATCGTTGATTTCTTCAAACCAAACGCCACTTTCTTCCACCAAAGTTCAATAAACCTTAGAAAGCAAAGTACATCCCTTCTAACCAAGTGTCTCTTCAAACTTCTGAAAATTTCTAGGATTACAGTCCTCCAAAATTGCCAGGGCAACTTAATCTTTAACTTTGTGCCTGCTCAAGAAAAATCCTTATTCACACTAACTGACAAAGAAAATGGTGCTTTGCTTGACGGTTTCATCGTTTTATTCTCCATTCGCAGCGGTATTAAAGATACTTTGGATTGTTGAGGGTCTATCTGAATAGGAACTGTTCATCAACATCCTCCATAACGACTCATCAATATGTGATTCTGGAAAAATCCAGATTTTCAAAAAGCATGTTGTTAGGTGATGGATGTTATTTTTATGTTCATTTTATGTATCTTTTATTTTTTTAGGATCATATCGTTATTATTCCCACACTTCTATTCTAGTAAAGAGGCGTGAGGACTCCTATGATAAACTTAACTGGTTCTATTTTCTTACTTGGTATCAGAGCATCAATCATAGACCGTAACTCTAGGTATCCTACCTCCAAGGCCTTTGAAACCCTACCACCAAATCCCTCCCCTTCTCTCTCCTTGATCTGCGCCGGCCATCCCCTCTTCACCGACGATGCTTGGTGGCACGCGTCGGCGGCACACGTGCGTCTGAAGCGATGCATGGGCAGGAGTGACTGCGGCAGTCCTCGGTGGCGCACGGCGATGGCCCTGCGCACTTGAAACGACGCGGGGTGGCAATCTTACGTGCCTGCAGTGGCGGCGTAGTGCAGCAGAGGCGGCGACGCGGGGGCGGGTTCCATTTTCCTACTCATGCTGCTCACAACATTACAAGAATTCGCATCTGAAAGAAATATCAATCTAAACCGAAGATGCTAGAACTCCAGTTGTTCTATTTCCCTGGATGAAGCAACTGCACCTGCCTCTTGTATCATTGCTGGTTTGAGATAGATGTTTTTATCAGAAACAAAACCATAACATTGCCAAAAGGGAAGTAGAATTCACAGTTGAAGCAGGCTTTAACTTATTTATTCCAATAAAATCATCAACAAAAAAGCTTATTGCAACGTGCATACAACATATGTACACCGGAAAGAAACGCATATATATGTGCGAACTTGGACTAAACGTGGGAGGGGATTCGGATCTTACACAACTTTGGCCCGCATGCTTTGGATGTCTCACTCCATCTTGCATCCGTACGTCCTCTGGCCTATATCATATTTGAGTTGTAAACTTCACCAAGAGTGCTCTCCTTGCATACCAATCTTCTCTGCACATACCACACTCCCAGATATGAACCTTTAGATGATTGCCCCATCTTTTATGGCTGCATTCTTGAGGATTGTGGTGATCCCATTTCGAATATAGAATCCCTCAGATGGCCTGTCAGCTTCTTGCACACTCTGTTATCATGTGTTCATCGCAGCGTTAATCGTGGAAGATGCATGCAGAAAGCAGCGATGCTTGCGAAGAGATGAGACTTACATCTCGATTGGTGATGACTACGTTCTTCCCTATCATTGTATTTTTGTCGATGATGCAGTTCCTACATATGGGGAGAAAACATTAATGAGCTAATAAATAATTGCTTGCAACTACTCCCAGAGTAGCAAGCATAGTTCACATATTGTATAACTAAGTGAAAGCTTGCGGACCGTCGCCTTGGAAAAGGAGACTACGAAGAAGAAGAAGAAGCTCACCGAATCTTTGTGTTGTGTCCCACGCCTATGGGAACATCTCCATTGGCTAGTAAAGAGGCTATTTCAGCTTCTGTCTGGTAGCTATCAGCCCCCATCATCATTGTATTCTGCAAAACCAGCAAAAAAAAAAGATTCAAAACTGAATCACCACAATTTAATTTAAAACCAAACTTGCATGGCGTAGATTCCATTTACCATAGTTGATCAGCTACTATACCAACAAAAGTGTTGCCACAGAAACAACTAGTTTATGGTATGGATGTTAATGAAAGTAGTGAAAAAAACAAGATAGTAGATTATATAGAAGTCATTTGATTTGCTTTTGCAGCAATTCATTTTTAAGTCCCCACCGAAAATATACCAGATGGCAATGAAAGAGTAAATGTTTTGAGGTCTACCTTGTTAGCACGTTTTGCCAGGGTTTAAAAATGCTAATGAAGTAGAGGGGGAGTGTTTAAACAATTAAAATGGACTTTTTTGGTGGATCTTGAGATTTACAAGTTTAGTTATTTCTACTGATAAATGTAAATAAAGAATTGTAGCATTACAATCACCCAGAATACCAAGATATAACATGAAAAATCCCGAAGAGAAATTGCAAGAGAGGAGTCCTAGAGGCTAGATAATAAATTGATTCTTCTCAAAAGCAATCAGCACTATATAGGCCCACCTGATTGATTTCTAATCATGATCATAATTTCAATCATGACCCTAGAGTTGTGAGATTGAACACAATATGTAATGTGACTCAGCACCCTATTTGAAGCTGGAGCTTGTAGAGCTCCATATTGTTTCATAGAATTACACGTTGATATACACAAATTTAGGGTCATAGCATTATAATCACCAAGAATACCAAGATGGGACATGAGGAACTCCAAAGGAAACTGTGGAATGCCCTAGAGTGGATATTGTATTGATCTTCTCAAGGGGAAATTATACAACATTGACCTTTATATAGGCTCACACGTTTAATTCTAATCCTACTCTTAATCATAATATAATCCTAATCTTAATCCAAAGAGGTGTAGGACCAAACCTAATAATATAGTCTGACCCTGGACAATTTCACATAAAATAAATTAGGAAGCAATTGATAAACCCATGCTGAGACACGTGCAATACTGATTCAAATAAGCCAGACAAGCTCAGAACAAACTCTACTAGGCTTCATTTTTTGTGTATGTGTGTGTTGTGATTAGACATGAAATCAGTAATAAGGAAGAAGGTTTGAGGCATTCAACCGTTTGCTTCAGAATTACTGCAAAGGTAATATTGAAGAATAGAGATGGTCTATAATTGAGAACCCAACCTTCAGTTCTACACCAGATTCCAAACGCGAGCGGTCGCCCACTATTGAATGCTCAATGGTACACTCACGCAAGAAACATCCATGTGAAATGATTGAATCTACAATCTGCAAGTTAACATCTCAGCATGATCAGACTGTTAAAGATGGGTGTTGGCTACATATGTTAGCATACCCTGCACTTATCAGCCTTCGTAGGTGGCAAGTATCTTGGCGATGTGTAGAAAGGCGTCTTTGGATCGTAAAACTGAAATTTTGGAGGCTGCATTTGAGAAGATTAATGGAGTGCATTTTAGATTTCTCTGGCTATAAATGACAAATAACTAGTAGATGATGGCTCAATTCTACTTGTAAAAGAATAACCTGATTTGTGAGGGCCAAATTTGCCTCATAGAATGACTTGATTGTTCCAATGTCCTCCCAATAGTCATTAAATAAATATGCCTATAAATCCAAACCCAAAACCGAAATTAGTATCGATCTGTATTGGAACTGAATTATATACAAGCATGCAAGGAATTCAACTTTG
This sequence comes from Thalassia testudinum, assembly GCA_037157565.1. NCBI lineage: Eukaryota > Viridiplantae > Streptophyta > Magnoliopsida > Alismatales > Hydrocharitaceae > Thalassia > Thalassia testudinum. Next base: position 47,285,385 of record JAZHRO010000030.1, read on the forward strand.
TTAAAATGCATTTTGTCCACCATGGTAATGCGGTCAACTGTGCTCGGTAACAAAAACAAACAGATCAGATTGTTCTTTCTTACCTGAACGTTGAATTCTTTCACCGCAGCAGGAATAATCTCGGATCCAAAGTCATTCAAATTTGGGTATCTTCGGCTGAAATGTCATTCACATGGTCAACTTTGAGAAGTAAAGAAAGTCTCTTATCAAATTCAGATAATCGGAATATCTCAAATGCTATCTCTATTTATCAAAACCAAACTTGCCTCAATAGGTCTAGAAGAACGTCAGCCTTGAAGACATACACCCCCATTGATGCAATATATGGAGATTTCGCGGCCTCTTGATGAGATAAACCCAGTAAAGTTGTGTCTACTCTCTGCAATTTACAATTTTAGGCAATAGTTGGTTGTTCAAAACTTAAACAAAATGTGTATTTCCTTACCATGGCACTCAGCTCAGGGCCCCTTGGTTTCTCAGCAAAGTGGATTATGCGGCCTGCCTTGTCTATCTTCATAAGTCCACAATCCGATGCACGACTACAAAAATCATACATTATTAATCAGTCAATATTTTCAGATAATTAAGCATGATATGATTTGCTAATGAAATGAAGATCATTATAAGCACAACTTCAACTTTTGTTGAGGGGCAAAATAATTTACTTTTTGGCATATATTATTATATTTTTGTTGTCTTGTGTTACGGAGTCTAGTTAGTTTTGTGATGTCATGTGGTACGTTATTATTTTTTGTTTTCTTCATGGGATTACATGTAATTTGCACCCACTTCTTTCTCTCTATAAAGAGAGGTAGGATTAGAGAAAGAAATTGATTTTGCTCATTCTTCCCAACTTGATATCAGAGCAGCGATCTTAGACCGGTGCCCTAGATACCCCACCCAAACAAGCCTCCGAGACCTCCACCTTAACCCTATCCCGAGAGGCACCCTTTGCAGCCCCGCCACCGCCACCACCTCGGTCAGCATCGCCATCACCATCTGGTGAAGAGAAGAGGAGGTAGCGGGGCAGCACTTGCCGACCACCCACACTGCAAAGGAGTCTATCAGACTCCTCCGTCGCCACTCCGCCCAGGGGGAGGCAGTTGATCTCCGTCTAGGGGAGCCGCTCCTCCTAGGAGTGCCGCCGCCCAGAGGGAGCTGCTGCTGCTCCGCTCCACTTTGCCCAGGGGCGCCTGCTACTGCTCCACCTTGCTTTGCCCAAGGGCGCCACTGCCCAAAAGGGGCTACTGCTGCTACGCCCAGAGGGGGCTGTTGTTGCTCTGCCCAAAGGAAGTAATCACCGCCCTTCGCCACTCACAATCATGATATGAAAATTTCATATCGTTTCTCCGTCTCTTTTGATATGATTTACCACAGAGGTTTGTTTCTTGGTGAATATGTGATTTCACAATATCAGTATGGCTTCCTTTCATATTGGTCCAAGCACCTCTGTCACACAGAGGTTGGTAGATGATATAGTGACCATTACCCGGAGTGAGTATGAAAAACTGCTTCGAGGTTGTAGCCATTATGATGGGCTCCAAGAAGCCACTAAGTTGGGTTCTATTGCACACGATAGGAATCAAGGTAGTATGGAGTGCTTGTTGATTCAGGGGCTTCACGACATCTCAGTGGAGATTGGGATCATTTTACCCATCTCAGATCTATACCTGTAGGAAGGACAATACAAGTTGCAGATGGTAGACACTCCAGGATAGTAAGTCAGGGGGACGTACCGGTGACTCATACTTTAAGGTTACCTGATGTTTGTTATGTGCCAGACTTTCCTATGAGCTTACTCTCAGTTAGTAAGATTACTAAGGAGCTTAATTGTCATGATATTTTTGATGACGTGAGATGCTTCATTCAAGACAAACTGATAAGGAAGACGATCGGTAGTGGAAATGTAGAGGGTGAAGTCTATCGTCTGATTCAGACTGCGCTTGCCTCTACATGTCGAGAAGTATCGTTTGCTGCTGCGAGTGCAGTTTAGTTTCATCTTCGACTTGGACATCTTCCCCTCGATAGCCTCCAACGGGTCATTCCACATATCTCTCCTGCAACTCGAATATGTTGTGATGCGTGCCAGATGGGCAAGCACCATCATACCTCCTATGTAGTGAGTACCCATTCTGGGTTTACGGCCTTGTTTGAGTTACTACACATGGATATGTGGGGGCCAAGTCACATACCAAATAGGCAGGGTCACTGTTATTATTTAGTAGTTGTGGATGACTTTTCCCACCTATCATGGGTATTCTTGCTGAAGAACAAGTCAGATGTTGGTTCTATCATCGAGCATTTTATGGTGAAGATTAAGACTCAGTATTCAATTGTTATTAAAGTAGTCAGATCTAATAATGCACTTGAGTTATATACCACCAGGCTGTTTGCGTTTTACAGGTCACATGGGATAGTGCACCAAACTACTTGTTTTCATACCTCTCAGCAAAATGGGGTGGCTGAGAGGAAACACAGGCATCTTTTAAATGTGACCCGTACTTTATTGATTCATCGTAGTGTGCCTTCGTTATATTGGGGTGATGCAGTCCTCACAACATGTTATTTAATCAACAGAATGCCCAGTTCAATGCTTCATGAGCAGATTCTTTGGCATATATTGCATCCAAAGCAGGAGTTGTTTCATGTACCACCACATGTGTTTGGATATGCACATTTGCTCATATTCTTTCTCCAGGGCCAGACAAGTTGGCACCACAAGCTGTCAAGTACATGTTCTTGGGATTGGGATATTCATGGACTTAGAAAGGATATAGTTGCTTTGATCATCTTACTGGTAGGCACTATGTGAGTGTTAATGTCACCTTTCATGAGTCTATCCTATATTTTTCCACTGCTACCCGGAGTTTATCCCATGAAGTTACGGAGACTCCAATGCCTATAACTCCTGTTCCCTTAAAGGAGATGCCTATCTCTACCCCTCCTACTACTACAAAGGGTCCTATGAAGTTCTCTAAACCTGTTGTTACATATCAGCGACCCCACAGTACCTTCCATATGCCACCTCCTACAGCAACCACAGAGACTCCACCTTCTCCACCTCAAGAGACCACAGATAGGTTGCGAAGTAATGATACGACACCCTCTAATGATAGATGTCCGGATGAGGATATTTCTGCTTCACAGCTAGTACAGGAGGATCAGATAGCTGATCTTGACCTTCCTATTGATATTAGGAGGGTGCCCTGCACCTGTGAGTTCAGATACCGTGTTGCCGGTAGTTTGGCTACTGATAGCCTTGGGTCAACTTTTGGGAGCTTTTATCGTACTCTTTCTGCCATATGTATCCCTGCCACCTACTAGCAGGCCATGCTTGATCAAAAGTGATGCCAAGCCATAGAAGATGAGATGACTGCTCTTACTTCTCGTGGTGCTTGGGAGATTACACCTTTACCAAAAGGTACTACAGTAGTTGGCTGCAGATGGGTGTTTGCAGTCAAGTACAACCCAAATGGGTCTGGTGCACGGTACAAGGCCCGACTTGTTGCTAAATGGTTCACCCAGACATATGGGGTAGACTTCTTTGACACTTTCTCCCGGTGGCTCAACTATTTACGGTGAGGATTTTGATTTCAGTGGCAATTTAGCGAGATTGGCATCATCACTAGCTTGATGTGAATGATGCTTTTCTTTATAAGGATTTGCAGGAAGGGGTTTACATGCAGCAACCTCCCAGTTACGAGGTTCAGGGGGAGTGTGTATACAGATTGCAGAAGGCCATTTATGGCCTTAAGCAGAGCCCAAGAGCTTGGTTTCAGAAGCTCTTTCAAGTGGTAGAGTCTGTAGGGTTCACCAAATCGTCTGCAGATCATTCTTTATTTATCAAAAGACAGGGAGAGGTATTATTGCTCTTTTGATCTATATTGATGACTTGATTATCACTAGTGATGATACAAGAGATGTGATTGAGATCAGATAGACTTTGGCAGATCAGTTTGTGATGAAGAATTTAGGGCCATTGAGATATTTCCTTAGGATAAAAATAGCTTGTAGTAGGCGTAGTATTATGCTATCTCAACGGAAATATGCCCTTGATGTACTAAAGGAGACAGGTATGCTGGGAGCCAAGTCAACAAATATTCCCATAGATCCTAAGGCACGACTATATGACAGTGATGCAAAGCCAGTTGATAGTAGACAATATCGCCAGCTGGTGGGAAAGTTGCTCTAGTTGACAATTATTAGGCTGGCTATTTCCTTTGTAATAGGAAAACTAAGCCAGTTTATGGAAAGACCTACTAGACAGCACTGGGATGCAGTCATGATGGTGCTCAGGTACGTAAAGAGAGCACCAAGACAAGGTTTTCTTTTCACTAGAGGGATATCTATGACGGTTGTTAGATACTCTGACTCAAATTGTGCAGGCAGCCATGATGATAGGAAGTCTACCACAGGTTTTTTTGCATATGTTGCAGGGAATTTGGTCACCTGGAAGAACAAAAAATAGACTGCGGTGTCCAAATCCAGTGCTGAGTCTGAGTATTGTGCTATGGCTCAGACTTTAGCAGAATTGATGTAGGTGAGATCCTTGCTGAGTGATCTACATATACAGATTGATGGACTCATGGAGTTGCAATGTGACAACAGGGTTACCACTTATATTGCTAACAACCCCATGTTTCATGAATGCACCAAACATGTGGAGGCAGATTGCCATTACACCAGAGATTTAATTCAGAAGGGATTTATCTTTACCTCCCAAGTTACTTCAGAAGCTCAGACGGTTGATATCTTTACCAAACCACTAGCTAGATTTGCATTTGATACGTGTGTATCCAAGCTGAGTATGATTGATTCTATGCTCCAACTTGAGGGGGAGTATTACGGAGTCTAGTTAGTTTCATGGTGTCATGTGGTGCGCTATTATTTTTTATTTTCTTCATGGGGTTACATGTAATTTGCACCCACCTCTCTCTCTATATAAAGAGAGGTAGGGTTAGAGAAAGAAATTGATTTTGCTCATTCTTCCCAACTTTCTAACATCTCATTTTGAGTGTTTGACATAAGCATCATACCATGGATTTTTCCATCATTTTGTTTTTAAAGCCAATTATGAGAAGAATCCTTTGGATAGGAAAAACAAATATTTAGACCTAACATAAACGTTTAAAAGGGCAGATTTCTCTACCTAAATAACACTTTCAGACTTCAGTACTCCTCTTAATACTTCACAAGTTAAGAGGGACAGAAGAATAATAATTTTGGATAACAAATCTATTTGAAAGATGTCAAAATTACAAGAAAAAGAATTAATATATAATTGGAACATGTTCCCTCAGGAGTGATGGTAGCAATTGGTAATTTCCACAATATGAAAAGCAGAAAATGAAATGGTAGCTACCTATCATTCATAGGCACGCATGAAACAGTAATGTCAGCATCTACATCCATGTGTTTCTGCAGATATATCAACCAGCAGCCATCAGTCCTACAGATGTCTTCAACCATAAAATATGTCAAATCCGAGTAAACAGTGGGAGTAGCATGCCTGAACAAAGTGCATGTAGTCCATTCTGTATAGATGATCCCCTGACAATATTAATATGTGTTCAAGCTTTCTATTCTTCAAATCCTGTAAACAAGGGAACGAGGGAGAGAACATTAGGCAACATATCAGAACATACTTGTTTCTTGTTATAAAACAGAGAAACTAAGAAGGTTTTTCCACAAAAATGCCATAAAAAACATTGATATTACATAAACACCACTATGAACTTCATGTTTACATACATGGCACTGCAAACATTCCTGTTTTTACACAATGCCATTAAATTAATGTGAGATTGATTTTTTTTTTTTGAAATAATGTGAGATTAGATTTTAGAAACATTCAAGTAGCCAAAAGCTGGTGAAAGGTCTTCTTTGAGGATATTGGATGGGTTTAACAAGGTGTTTTCGGCCCACAATGCCACGTTGAAGGGAGCAACAATGATAACAAGCAGTGGGGTTAGAGAAATGAAGAGGGCAAGGATGGACAGGAGCAATGCAATTGCATTTCTTTGACGCTTATAATACAATCCAGAGGCAAAAACAATCACTTGTTAAAATAGAAGATCATCTTGATGGCACTTAATTTGAGTGGCATTTTTGTAAAAGAAATCAACGTTATGGTGGCATATGAGTAAATATGAAGATTATGATGGCAATTAGGTAATTTCATATGTCTATGGTGGCATTTATGTAAAATCCTCAATTAAGGAATTTCAGATTCTACAAGTGCACACCCTTAATCTCCTAGCTCCCTCTCTTACTGTTTTTTTTTCCTATGAGATTGGCTTCAAGTCCAAAGACATCAAATTTGAGAAGGATGGCAATTCAACTCAAGTCAAAAACTGGCTTCAAATATTAACTATTCTCCAAAAACATAAAGAGTCTTGAAACTTTTATTCAGAGCCATGCCCTTGTAATCCAAGAAACAAGAAGAAAATGGGGCTTACCTCAAATACCCATATGAATTGTCGGACAGCATCTGCGGTCCCCTGGAACCATTTCATTCCAGCTTCACCAGGGGTTTGTGTAGCTGCCAGAACCTGATCATCAAATTGTAAGCTGTTGACTTTTTGACAAAAAACATTAACAAGTATGCTATCCAAAATTTTAAAAAGGAAAAGGGTGCCTTCGATGTTTGGTTGCTTAAACAAGAATCATTTACACTCGGAAAATTGCTCATCTCCATAGTTGATCCTACTTACAGCAACCAAACTTAAAGTTATACAGATAATTCATTTAAATAATGGTGCTGCAGCCATACCTCAACAAATCCATCGCCAAAATTGACGCCGTTTCCAAAATTGTATGTGCGGAAAAGATGGCGATTGAGTGACATGGAATTAAACTGTGTCAAGACATAAATCTTCCTGATTCCACTGTTGATGCAGTTGCTCATCGGAATGTCGATGAGCCTATAAGAACCTCCTACTGGAACCTATAAAATATTTCAGAACCAAAACCAGGATTGCATGTTAAATAATTTATTAGTGTTCCTATTTTAGTTCCAATTGCAGAAAATCTGATGAAGGCTTGGCAAACTGCCAAGCCAAAGCCATGTTCCAAGAATGACCCCGTCCCCAGCTAAGTTCCAAATAGAACTGCTCTCGTGGCAGCAGGAAGAGCATGGCAAGTCTAACATCTTACAGGCAAGACTGCCCCACAGAGCATGGTTCATCGGCAAGCAACTATTTTTCTAGAGAGTTGTAAGAACCCCAAGGTCATGGGACCCAGCCTCAAGATCTACCTGGTGGCAAGTAGGGGAATCTGGTTATTCACCTTTATTTATTTTACTTTGTCTTTTTTTTCTGTCTCTGTTGTTTGCACTAATTATAGGAAAAACTGAATTTCTTTTTCAGCATAACCAACATGGGTCAGCTGTTTCTTAAAAGGGAAAATTTTGGGTAGTATAGTTGACTGGGAATTACAAAGGCAGACAACTTGCCGGGCCAACTAATAATGAGATAACCTTTTGTGACATTTTTGGTGCAATCGGTAACATTTTGACTTATATGTAAGTCTCATTATGCAATAATTGCAGGGAGAAAGGCATGCTTAAAAAAAGTTTGAGGTCTATGGAAAGTGACATATCACTAAGCCCACATTCCTCTTACAATAATATTGGCTATATATTATGAGTTTGAAATTGGAGAAAGCATAAAATAGGGATGATTAGCGATTGAGACCTGTGAGAAGGTATTGAACAGTTGAAGAGTCAAGAAAAAATGATCAACTCGCCGAATATGTGAAATGGGAACTGAACTCATTGTTAGGCAACTTTAGGCAGGAAAGGAGCCTATAACAATTACATTTATTGCAAATCTAGAAAGCCAGTTAAAAAATCACCATAATGTCCTAGAAGACCATCGCAATCTAATTAGACATAGATGAGCAGTGTGTGGAAATGAACCATCATGGAGGACAGTACTCACAGCAGGCTCGGCCCTAGTCTTTGTGAGAGGGAAAAGACGAGTGCCTGCTCCTCCACCAAGAACAATCGCGGCAACCCTCTTTGGATCTGCTTCTTGCAGACCAAACAGTGGTGTCTGAAAGGTCTAAACAGACATGTGAAGCCAATTAGATCAGCAGAATGCATATAAGGGAACTAAATGTTCGCAATAAATACTTGACAGCACAAGCATCAAAGGAACTCCTCGAACTTTTGAACAAGTCAAAAGCATCCTAAATCAAAAACCAGGCAATTAGTGGGTAAAAAGCATCCAAAAACCAACTGAAAGTGATGGCGTGATTTCGATTACTGAAAAAGTCCAATTCCTTTCAAAGTAAACTTCAAATAATCCTAGTTTTTGGAATGTGAGACTCAACAATAGAAACTAAACCTTCATGATTAGTGACGTCAAGTTAAAACTATCCTGCAACGTCATCTAGAACTCCTAAAAGAATGAGAAAAAAAGCTCTACGTTCCTCTAAGCCTCGACTTTCGAATTATTTTCAGTGAATCCTAGTAATACCAACCTTGAAAATTTAATGCCATCATCACAGTTATAATGAAACTCAGATTTGACAGATCCTAAAATTTCCTTTTCTTCATGATCTTCAATTCCCTAGGCATAAAAAATCTATAATATAGAAAGGATAAAAAAAAGGTAGCAGCACAACATTGAAACAGCAAGAACTTGCTTTGCGCACCCACTTCTTAGATACACGTTTGAAAGCACAAGAATCACGAGAAAGCTTTCTAAACTTTAGAACAAAAGTCCAGAAGCAACAAGAATGGGGAGAGCAACATTACAAGTGTCTCCTGGAAATGTGATGACAGCATACTTGCAGTGATCCCCTTCTTGGCGCCATCTCTGGAGCAACTCTTGCTTTGCAAAGATTTGCGCAATTGGGTACCCCAAATCCCACTCCTAAGACCACACCCGGGCTTTCCATCATCCCCCACCAAAGGATCACGCCCACCAATCCCCCTCCTGCTCCTTTCCATCACAAATGCACTGGCACTCAAACCCACAGCTGCTGATCCCATCCTCTATGCTGCGACCAAATAAGATCACGCCGTTAAAATCATTACCCAAATAGAAAACAAGCACGGAATGCACAAAATAGAGATCAAACAGGGAACGAAGTAGTGGAAAAATCACATCTTTCTTCGGTGTTCAGAGAACAGAGAAGAAGAGAAGAATGCCACACAGGGATCCGATCACAGGGAGTAGCAAGATCGCGACTTTGAAGCAGAATGGTGATGGATGATCGAATGGAAGGAAACCCAACTGCTGAAATCACGGAAAGTTTCCCAAAAATGGGCGGTGGGAGGCGGCCACGGGGGTTTGGCTTTTAAAAAGGAAGTGCTGTGGACTGAGAGCGGGAGTGAGAAGGGCATGCGAAGGCGCAGTTCCTGTCATCTTGGATTCTTCCACCCTTCTTTCATCCCATGCGGAGGTGAGTTTTAATCTCTCGATTTACCGATCTACGAGGATACGCCTACGGCGGTTGTTCGCTTGATCCAAAGGTGAGATTTTTTTTGAACAAACAAAAAAAAGGCATTTGGAGTTTTTTCAGGTTGGGATCTCCACAAAGATTCGCCCAGTTAAACAGGCAGGCTATCTGAAAGTTAAAAAAGATGGCTGAGGCATAAATTTTCAAGAGATTTAATTTATTTTATTAATATATAATTAAAAAATAATTTACTAATATCCCATCACCATATTAATTATTTTTTATCTCACTATTTATCTAATCTCTCTAATTAAACATGTTTCTCAATTTATTCCTCTCATATTTTTTCTTGAGATATGAGTTATCCTCTTATCAATAGAAGCCTTAAGATTTGCAGATGGTTTTGCATGTAGATACCTTGTTTTGAGGTTTTTTTCATGTTAGTCCCTAAGGTTTATCGAAAACTCTTAGGAGAATGGTGTTCGAGTTTATTTCAAAACGAAGAGATGCCGATAAAGCAGAGACATCCTCGTGACCAAGAGTTTCTTTTGAGGATCAATCCTTGCATTGGAATACTTTATTTTTGTAGTCATGAAATCAATTAAATAACCTGACTTAAGTAATTCAAGAACCCTCCTATTGTTCAGTGTTGTTTACCCAACCTCAAACCTTTCCACCTATTAGGAAACAACCACACCTTTAGCTTTCTTCTTCATCTTCTCATGGTTTGAAACGTCTTGGAGGACCTCTGCCTTTTTAGACTATCTTCTTTAGTGTAATTTATCTGTTCATCTCATTCATATTACTTAATTTTTTTAGGTTTCTTTTTTTTGTTATCCATCTTTTTTTAAATGTGTAGTACTTGATGCTTCGACGAGATAAGAGATGTGCTCCACTTGTGTGTGGTGGCATGTACTCTCCTGATAATGAGATACCGTCGAAAGGAGGGTAAAGGAGGAGCACGAGGAGGGGAGGAGGAGGTTGGTGGTGGTATTGCTTCGTTGACAGTCACATTGTTCTATGACTTGAATCCTCATAACAACAGGATGATGTCAGTGGTGGTGGTGATGGTATGCGGTGGGTGATACTTCAGCAGGGTGTAATGGGTGGTGCTCTGACGGTGTGTAGTAGGGGGGACGCATCGATATGAGAGGGAGGTCGGTGTTTTATAGAGATAAGTGAGGGAGGAATAAGGTATGAAATAAAAGTGAAATATATAATATTAACTCTTTGCGTGTGACTTACAACTTAGTGGGTTAAAGTTGGTTAAATCGGATCCGATGAAACATGTGATGTGATATCAGCCAGCCGCCATGGGACGTTGGTGGAGGTTCACAAGGCCAGATGGACGGTTCCCATTAAATCCGACAACAAAACAAATGTCAGACGGATCTCTTCACTGCCATTTTTTTAATTGAAATGGGCCAACTCTTTGAATACTAAGCAAAGTACAAGAGCCATAACGGACATTCATGTCCTAACGAAGTACATCTGATATAACGAAACTGTTACTGTTGAGTTCCTGTTGTTCAGGGTAATAAATAATTTAGAAGCTTACGGGGGACATTGGTTGAATGGTGGCTGACTCCTACTTTTATATATATATATATATATATATATGAAATTCTAAGTAATCAAAGAAAATGATAATTTAGAGAAAATTAATGCATCTACAATGAAAATGGCTAGATGGATACCAACAATTATAGTTTAGGCCTCGCAACTAGAGTAGGGCAACGAGTACTCCAATTTTAGGTAAGAGGTTGCATATTGTTAAGAGCTTGATCTTTGGCTTATGATTTTTTCTTAATTTAACGAAGCCCTTGAAGTCGCTTTGATGAAGTGCTATGCATTCCAGAAAACAATCATAGCAATACGAAACGATTAGAAATGAAGTAGAATCCCCTCGCGTGGTAGCTTAGAAATAGGGAAGGGATTAGGCCCTAGGTCTACTTGATTTGGCTTATATTTTTTAATCTTAATTATGATCCTAGCTGTAAGAGAATATTTTTTAATCTACCTCAAGTGATCAATTCAATCGATAAATTCCTTCCACCTTTCACTTGAATGAAAGAACACAAAGGCTAGAGTGACTCACAATAAGAAAGAGTAGAATTGCTTCTTTTTTGCTTTGTCATACACCACAAATATTTAAACTTATGTGCATGCATTAATGATTGGTGCTCACATTAATCCAGTGATTTGCTTTCGTGCCAAAAATGCTTAAAGTTGGAGTGAGATGCCCTTTTGGTTGTTGGGCCTTGGAATAGGCATATATAATGGCAATCAAACTTGTGTTTGTGTGTTTGAAATCCCAACCACGTAACCCTAACTAAGGTGGACATGAAGACAAGATGCAATGTTAACATATGCCCATGGACTCTGGAAGGGTTAGGGAGTTTTTTTTTTATTTTGACTCAGAACTTTGAGAGAAATTAATGTCATGGTCATGTGGTTACCATCAACTGAACTGTGTCAAAGTATTCTAATACAAGGACATGTGGGAAGGCACTTTTGTCTCTCTCTCTGGTACTTACTGCTACCAGGTGGGTGAGGCATCTTTGTGGGGGGAGTTGTAGCTTTGCATGCATGAGGGTTAGCAACTGGCATTCTTTGGAACTGCACTGCTGTTGGAAGCTATATATGTATCTCTATCCCTGATTGTGCAGCATATATTCATGAAATCAAGATTTAATTTGTTGCAACCGAATAGACAAAGAATTAATTGGTAACATCTCTGCATGCTGTGGTGTCATTGATAGCGGCTTGACCGGAGAAGTCATGCATACAAGTCTACTAGTTTTGGTGGTATAGGAATTAAGTCTGGAAGCACAAGGTGGATCTTCTTTTAGGCACATCCTTGTCAAGATAAAGAAGAAGCAATGCATATCATATGTGATATATCCGTATGGTCATGAAGTTTCTTTTCATATGGCTGACACTAAAATGTTACCAAGTGATGTCTAAAACTTTTATTATTGTAAAGGCCTAGATAAACTTATATGCTATTAGGAAACTGATTTCAAACTCATGTGATCACCATCCTAACTTTCATAACTTTTGATGTGGAAATAGTAGGCCTGTCATCAAGGGTGGAGCCACGAGGGGCAAGCCAAAGCAAATGGCCTCTTCTCCCCTAAAATTTTAATTTCTTTTAAGAATTATATACCATAACCTCTAATTTTAATCAATTATGGTGTGTTTCACCCCCCCCCTCATTCTCTTTCATGTTACTCGCTATGTTAAATCACTTCCATGTAATGTACTTATCTATTGGGTGATGGGTGGAAATTTTTTCGTAGGTTTCTAACCATCTACCCTGGTAAGGGATGGTGTAAGGTGGACGATTTCAAAACGATCTCCTCGTTCATTAGATTAAGAAGATCTCCGGAATTTCATGATACCTTGTTCAACCTAATATTTCAATTTCAACAACTCCTACTTAGATAGATCGCGAGGATGGTCAAAAGACTTCCTATCAACAAATACTCATTATATGGTATATAGGCTTACACTAGTAAACATAACTTCTTTTAACTTCACCTACCAACGTAAGTTTTTGTCTCTACCACTGCACATCGTAGAAGCATATGAGATCATTTTGCAATTATTTTTCCAAAAAACAATCCCTAAAACTAAATTTATAGAACTGAATCATAATACCAAACAATTATAAATCCAATTAATTAAGTGTAATATGAGCTAACGTCAAGTTATGGTGATTAATTCATTAAATAATAAATAAATGCAAAGAAATCAAGAGGAGGAGCATAAATAATATTTTCTATGATAGTTAGTTAGATAGACATAATATGTGGTAACTTGGATAAATATTGCAAATTCAAGTACCAATTAAGCTAATGGTACTTGCTAGCTGGCTATAATGGTTGGCAAAGACTTTGTACCAATTAATCAAAGCTTGCATGAAGTTTTGCATTCATAACTTGCTAATAAATCAAGTGCAAATGAGCAATGGACCACCTGTACTATAATAGAGTTGAGTGCAGGTCAATTCAAACCCATTTTACACGTGAAGTTAGGAGGTTTGTAGAAAATCTAGCAAGCTCCTTTAAAAGAAAATTGATGAAGATTCACAAAGCCAATTGACACTCAGGAAGAAGAACAAAGTATAGGACAATGAAGACTTTGTGTAGGATGCATCTATTTGGGTAAAGCAATCTAGATAAGGAATCACAACCCTTTGAAGTTCATTTTTTACGCAACATGTACTTGAAGCTAAGAAACTTCAATCCCAACCAAATGTTCCTTTGTGGTTAATTTGAGTTTAAAAGACTCTTGGAAGCTCTAGAATGATTTCCATGACTTTTATTCAACTTTTACACCCCTCTTTTTGCTGTGGATCAGGTTTTAACAATAAACCATAATTTTCTCTTTTTTTTAGTTTTTCATCGAAAATTCTTATTTTGATCCCTATAACTTAGTTGTTCACCTCTACAAGGGCTTGCTAGGGGTTTAGAGGGGCTAGGAAATGATTTAAAATACAAAAAAAATCATTTAAATGCAATTGCAATGTAGGGCCCAACATCACACAAGGTATTCCTTTATGTCATAGCAAGGTGAAGGGCATAAGATAGCAATATAAGAGTGACCTTACATTAAAGTCATACTTGACTATGTTATACTAATAACCAATTAGGATTGAAATGCAAATAAATGATAATTGGTCTAGGTTAATTTATAACTTAGGCTCAATTAGAATAAAGTTCATAGTCACTTACTGATATAAAATAGACAGCTACTTGACACGGATCCAAGGTAGATAATTCATGGTTGGTAACAATAAAAATTAGGGTAGAAACAAGTGTTCAGAGATACATGGTTGTTATCTAACATGCATAGACCGTTAGGGCTACGCAATTAGCCAACAAGAGGTTATATATAACCATTTAGTTCAATGAAGAATTTATAGAACATGATCTTTTAGGTCCCGTTTACTTTAAAGGATATCTTTTCAAAATAGGGGATATCCCCCCTTTACTATCTGGGGCAAACCAACCCAAGTTTGCATCAAAATTGGATTTCGACAAACCATGTTTGGCCATAAGATAACAATTGCCAACCCTTCTTTAAACCCCATGTTACCCCCTCTTCAAACTCTCATTATGGTAAACACCATGAGGGAATCAACTCAAGTTTCAAGTAAACACCAACAAAGGATATCTCTTATTTGTAAATTTAAAACCCCGATTGCTAATCCCTTTCAATAAACTAGCCTTTAGAGATGAATAAAGTGACTTGGAACAATCAAGTCCTATCGATTGAATCATGATTGGTGCAACTCCTAGGCACCAAAATGAGATGAATAATGAATGGGATAGAATCTCCATTTGCATGGTTAAGCCAAAACATAAGTCCCACACTCATGAGGATGGATCAAGATGACTTTTGATGCACTTAAAGGTGGTGCCCCTCATCAGTTAGCTAAACAAGACTTGACTAAATGTTATTCCCAGGGTTGGCTTTCTTCTACAAGCTACTTCAAGATGACATGTGTTGCGAAATCTAGTTAGAAGACTATGCATCCACGAGAACACACTACAAAATAACCTCGTAAGTCAAGGCATAACATCAAAGGTTCAAACACTATATTCTCAATTTAAAGTCCTTTCCCAGGAGGCTATACATGACTTGTACATCGAGCAAAAAATAGCATTAGAATGTAAATCAGTGACCATCTATAGCGTTATTCATCATCCTTAAGAAAAATTTTGTCAAGATACATTTACTAGGGCATTTCCTTGACATTGTTAAGGCAACATCTCTCGATTAGAGTTAACCCTTGACATATATTGTTAGAGGTAATCCTCAACATACTTCTTTGACTTATACTCCTTTTTCTTTTAGTGACAATTCAAGCAAGAGAAAAAAGGAGCATGTCCTACATGCACCAAAGTAAGAGAAGAGGCACAAGTCCGCTATTCGAAGACATGAATAATCAAGCATGGTTAGCAATCCCTTTATTTACATTCAAGCAATTTAATTAGTTTAACAACAAATTATTTCATTCTTTTTAATTGAAACTTATATTTTGTCCTTAAATTGAGAGATATAATTAATATCTCTTTAAAGCAAGACATGTAAATCACTTTATAAGTAAATCTCATAGGCAATCATACACCTTTTGTGACTCACGTCCTCTTTATATAATTTTATCTTACATCCATGTCTACTTCATGCTGCCAACAGTTTCTCAATAAGAGTGATTATTTATAATAAGGCCTAAAACTTAACTTTCTCAGAAAAAAAAAGAAAATGGGATAAAACAAAACCAATCAAATCAATCGAATACCCCTGCAGAGCAAAACTTCAAATCATTTGGTAAAACATCCACACACACACACACACACACACACACCTGCAAAAACAAAACAGAAACGGACATGACGACGTGCAAGTTGGATGGGGAAAGGGCAATGGAAATGGGAAGGTGTTGTGCATCTCAACGGTTCACATTTATTAGAATTATGACGTGAGAAACGACAATGACTTACATACAAATGAGCTCCAATTGCTGGTGTGGCCAAATGAGTACCGTTCACCTTTTAAGTTACAGTTCAATGGGTGGTAATCATTGCCTGCTGTAGAAGAGATTTTGATCTTGTATTATTTGAGAATTAGCGTTATAGAATCGTCATTTTTTTTTTTAATTTAATTGACATTTTACTGCCAAATTATCTTTAATCTAAATCGATAATGATACAATTGATCTTCCTTTTTTTCAACACAGAGAATAACACTTAGATTACTTCTAAATGTTCTCATGATTAAGTCAATGCCTTAATGTAACTATTCGAGTAACCAACTTTACCATGGTAGAATGCCTGTATAAGCAGACACGAAGAGAAAGGATGGTTAGCAGGGTCTAACCCTCCCAAGGATCAAAAAAAAAAAAAAGTGTTGAACATTGTGATCATGCTCAGACAACATAAATATTATGAGTTGGCTTCCTTAATTAAATCACTCCATGTGTCATACATGCACTCGTGACTCATTGGGACACCTATACATAAGAGATAGAAGGGAATTCGAAGCAAGGGTAGCGGGATTGAATTGGGATATTTCTTACTTTGTTTATGGAATTTCAATGAAGCCTTGCACCCACATCTATGATTCGCAATTAACAACTCGCATTCTCTGGAGCTACTACAATATCAGTCATCCATATTTTTTGAGTTAGTAGTTATATATTATAGTATTTAAAGTTTGTTATTAGTATCTCTTACTGTAAAGTGCTTATCGAAGTTTAAACAAAAACGTCGGCTTTTTTCTTTTTCTCATATAATCTGATGCATCATTTCGATGAGTTGACGTTTTTTATATTTTGTCATCTACAAACGAATGGTGTGTTTTATTCCTTTTTTTTTTATGATTGCAAAAAAATGTATAAAATCAACCTACAAAGAAGATTTTCAATAAATTTATATTTTTCTGTGTAATAAAATAAAATTGTTATATGCCTGACCACCACCACACAACACCAACACCAACACAAACACACACCCCCCCCCCGGCCCGCCCAACAAGAAGTTAATAATTCTAGCTTCATCCCTGACCGTAAGGACCTATTTTTAGTAACAAACTAACCACGTTAACATGCTTGCAACTTTGTCCTCCAGAGAGGTTGCAAAATCGAATGTGTTGCTGCGTTGCTAATGGCAAACACAAGATTCCTGCAGGAAATTGTTAGAACCAATACCGGGGAGATCTTTGGTCTCTAGAATTTAAATAGAAATTAAGATCTACGGTCACTTTAACCAAATACTGAAATGAACCCTTGGAGGTTCGTCCCATCTCCGACATATTTACCCTCCAACCTAGAATTTGATTAAACAAATCTTCTTGTGTGCATTGATAGATTGTTCGGTTTCCTAACATGGAGATTGCTATCTTTCTTAGACAGGGCAGATCACATGCCCTCGTATATCTACAACCTTCAAAATCCATGCGACTGCTGATGCACCAGTGGCTAAATTAACAAGGATAACAAAGGATGTAAATCACAGTTCTCAAAATTGATGATGCTTAAATTCTTAACTTCCATTTCAGAGGCATTCATCAATTATAAATAAGCTTTCTATAAAATTGCCCTTTTGCCCGCTTGTCATAAATTGACACAGGCACCGAGATCCAGCACAATGAACTTTTCAAGATGATCCAAAATTCCATTTTGAACAATTTGAGGAGAAAATAGTCGTTCTCAAACACCAATCCTCAACTTGAAATCGGATTTCCTGCCAAAGTTAAGAATCCCTACCATTCGACCATACACTAATAGGCAAATATCCAATAATCAAGTTAAGCCTGTCATGTATTGCAGCAGATATTCCCCATAAACAGGTTACTCCCTCAGAAAATATAACACCAATTGATCTCCTTAGCACAAGATATACAACCCATCATGGATCGGGGATTATCCCCCCTTTATACAAATTATCCATCCCATTCTTTAACATCATTTCCTGTTTATCACATTGGATACTACCCGTCTCTAACCTGCTCAGTAAACACAAACACAAGTGACCTTACCAAGTAAACACAAACAAAAGATGTACCACGCTAACCCACAAGATAAAATAGCCCCAAGGGTCCATCAATCCAAAGCACAAAACTACGAAACATCCCAAATCCAGTGGTCGATAATTAGGCAAATACCGAACTCATGCTTGTAGATCGATCCTTCCCTTGAGGCGGGAGAAACATGACGGGCAAGTCAGGCAAGCTCGGTCATGTTTGGTTTCTTTCTGCGTTTATAAGAGGGGAAAAGACGTACAAGGGACAAATTTTTAACTTCAAGAGCATAACAGCATTTCTAATGGCCAGCCGAGAATGAATTCAAGAACACAATCAGAAACAACAATTAAATAAGATGCAGGCAACATTTTCCAGAATGGTAAGAAATGGATGTGGCTATATTTAAGGGACATCATTAGCTTTAAAGCAACAAGATAAACATAGGAGGCCACCAATATAAACACCAACCAACCACTCCATTCCCAAGTCCAGAGGTCTTAATTTACTAGAAAGCAAAAGCAGTATCTGCAAGGGACTCAATACTTGATGTCAGCAAAAAAAAACCTGAGCAGACCCAGAACATGTATCTCTCCCCATAAGCATGATCCAAAATAATCTCTTCCATCATGGTTTATAACCTTTCAGTGGATCAGCTGCCTTCCCAGATCTTGCATCTGTCCATGCCTTTGCAATCGTCCGCTTCATTTCATCGTCACCATCCTCATACATGTTCTGCAAGGCAGGATCAGCTCTTCTTATTAGTATGTGCTTGTAAATATAGCAGAAGGTATTTAAAGGTGCACAGCAAGCAAAATAAGTTACCTTCATCAAGTCCATGATTCCTGCCATTGGATCCTGGTTCTTGTCCAGGTCAGGCTTCAACTGCAAGAGGAAAAATTATGCTCTTATAAGCCACCATATACCTTAAACACAAAGGAGATAAGGCAGTATAAAATTGTTGTTGCCATTTCATTATAACCATGTGTGCAATGACATTGGAAATTTGATTCCTATACAAGCAGACAGTTCATCAATGGGTTGTACATCTCACATCCTTCAGCAAATGCAAGAAGCCAAGTGTAGCATAGAAGGCAAGCTGACTAGATTTTGGAACTTAGGAAACTTCGCATACCAGAATCCATTAAAAGGATTTCTAAACGTGCATGTCCATTGTTAGAGAGGGGTCAAACAGGTAGCAGTAATCTCATGGTTTCCAGCTGTTATCCATGGAATGGGAAATATATAGATGGTGTATGTGGGATTTTAACAATCAGCTCCATTAAGTGGTTCTTTTAACCAAAATTTTAATGCCCGTCTTTGTGTTGAACACACGGTCGATACAATTGATGCAGCAGTAAGGCACCCCCATGGTGCCAATTCTACTACCCCAATTTTGCCTTGCAGTTTTGCACTTTAGTTTTGGGTAAGCAAGGTGTCAGTCTCCTATTTGGATCCCCTGAAATATAGTCAAGCTTGAGATTGTTGAGTTGTAAGGGGCTATATGGGTGTTTTTTTATTTGATTTATAATTGAAGGATACTTATGTAATTTGCCCAGTCTGGAATACAATACTTCCATTTGATTCTCAACATGATATCAAAACAGCGGTGCTAAGCCGGTGCCCCGTTATCTCACAAAAAAAAAAAAAAAAATCCACTTCAACATGTGCTCTCTTAGATCACTAACCAAAGGTGATCCAATGAGAAATACACATAACACCGTGGCTATGAACGATGCAAGGGTTACTAGCAGGGCATGCATTGACGGCGTGCGATGCCCTAACGGCATCGAAGGCAACGCTAGGGAGCCAAACGACGATCGCAACGCTGTGTGTGGTGGCGCGCGATGCCCTAACGGCGTCGGAGGAGCTGGGAGGTCCGTCGACGCGTGCAGTGTCATGTGTAGTGGTACGCAATGCCCTAGTAGCATCGAAGGCGGCGTTGGGAGGTCCAACGACACGTGCAGCGCCATGTGCGGTGCTACGCAATGCCCTAGCGACGTCGTAGGCGACGCTGGGAGGTCCGACAACACGCGCAACACTGCATGTAGTGACTACAGCAGTGCGAGTAGCGGCACTTGGGGCTCCAACAACACTGGCGACGGTGTTCAGGGGCCAAGCGACGATGCTGGGTGGTCAAGAGGCATGTGCGATGCCTTGTGGTGGTCTGCAGGTGTTGTTTATGGCCATGATTGTCTGGTTTGTGGCCTTAAGAGCGTAATGAGCCTTCTCTCACGTATTCCATCGATGGCGATGAGCCTTCTCTCGTCGATATTGAGAAAAACTGATCTAGGAAGATCAAGTTCAAATTTGACCAGGCTAGCATTTGCAGCCTACAAGAGTGGAGTGAAGAAACATATGACCAGAAGTATTTGGGTGATTGATTCTGGTGCCTCTGTCCACCTCACTAGAGACAAAGACTGCATGAAAAAGCCCATGCCTTCACATGGAATTCAGGATGTGTGGATAGCCAATGAGCAACTTCCCCTATGACAACAGTTGGATGTCTTGATACTACATCCAAAATGAAGAAAAAATAGGTATATTATGCTCCTAAGTTTCCCATGAATCTATTATCATTCAGTAAAATTTACAGAGATCCTTGGGTGCTGGGTTATCTTTGATGAAAGGTACTATTACTTCCAAGACCAAGTTACAAGTGATATTATTGGTTGTGGAATAGAAAGTAGACTATATTATT
Source organism: Thalassia testudinum (assembly GCA_037157565.1). Taxonomy (NCBI): domain Eukaryota; kingdom Viridiplantae; phylum Streptophyta; class Magnoliopsida; order Alismatales; family Hydrocharitaceae; genus Thalassia; species Thalassia testudinum. The sequence goes on from JAZHRO010000030.1 coordinate 47,306,023, forward strand.
TAGACACGCCTACCTTGTTTGCTAGGGCAGTGCATATTTCTCGTGATCCACTTCTCTGGCATACGAGACTTGGGCATCCGTCTATGAAGAAGATGCATCAAATGTATCCACAACTACCTGATTCCTTGGTCTTGAAGTGTGAAGATTGCCAGTTGCAAAAGCACCAAAGGAGCAGTTATCCAGGGAGAGAGGTCGATGCTGGTTCTAAGCCTTTTTCTCTAGTGCACTGTGACGTTTGGAGGCCCTCTAGAGTTGTCACTACTAGTGGTAATCGATATTTTGTTGTCATGATTAATGACAACAGCAGACCGACCTGGGTATTCTTGATGAAAGCTAGAAGTGAAATACCTACCATTATTCAACAGTTTCTATCCGACATTTAGACACAATATGGTACCATTGTTCAAATCTTCCGCAGCAATAATGCATTAGAATTTCTACGTAGTGATTTGAAGTTGCGTCACTTGTTTGATATTACTAGGACCTTGATGCCTCATATAAAGGTTCCTAAGCAGTTTTGAGGATATGTTATATTATTTGCAGCATACCTTATTAACAGGTTACCATCCTCAGTGTTTCATGGTCAGATTCCATATCAGATTATATATCCTAAGTGTGACAGGATTTTTCCGCTGCATCTCTGACTGTTTGGATGTGTCTGCTTTGTTCAGAATTACGGGATACAAGATAAGTGATGTAAACACATTTACACTACTTAAAATGTCTATTTATGCATGTTCTTAAGCATAGGATTGCATTTCATGATATAAATATTGCATTACATGCATCATCTTGCATTTAGAGTAGCTTGAATAAAATGGAGGTTAATTGTCTCCTTTTATGTGCTTGGACAGGGCAAATATTTTATCGGGCCCTCGGATCAAAGATCCAACCGTATGGATATGATCAGGGCGACGATTGGAGTTCAACGACTCCAAGATCGCCCTAATCAGGCATCCGTAGCATCAGATAGAGACCGGAGAACCCTAGAAGATCAAGGGCCAGGATGGTGTAAATCCGCACTTCAGATGGAAAATCCGACCACACGGATGAATTCGGATCGACGATCGCAGCCGAACGACACAAAAATCGAGTCAATCCGACATCCGTGGCACCATCTACAACTTCCAGAAGATGGACGGCCAAGATGACGCCACGTGGCGCCATCCCAGCCGCCCAATCGGCCGCAGGAGTCCTGTGAAGACCGCGCAACGTCTCCTCTCCGCCGTTGGATCTCGATCCAACGGCTGCGGTCGCGCGCGTTTAAAAACGTCCGCGCGACCATTTCGCCCGCGTAGCGCAGCGGCGACGCAGCTGCGGGCGAAGCGGAGGTCGCGGGTTCGAGCCGCGGAGAGGGGGTCGAAGGCGCGGGCGAGCGGGCGCGCACGAGCGTCGGATGAAGATCCAACGGCCGCGCGCGCCCGATAGCGTCGACGCGCAATTGGACGCTCTGGTGGGCGCGCGATCGCACGCGGGCGGCGCACTACGCAGCGGGCGCGGACGCGATCTAAGCCGTCCTATCTCGCGATCGGACGGCTGAGACGACGCGGACGTGCGTCTGCGTTACGCGCGCAGGCCAGCCGAGCGGGCGCGCGTGGGTGCGGCGACGACGGCGACGGCGGGGCTTTAGCGACGATTTTATCCGTCACTAAAGACCCCTTATTTATTATTTTGAAGATATAATGTCCATTTTGCCCCCACTCCTTGCAACTATAAAAGGAGACCCCCTCCATACGAAATTTTCATCCCTTCCTTCTCCTCTCTACCTCTCCAAAGCTCAAGAGAAGCTTGTCCCACACCCGGGATGCTTCTCGCGAGATAAAGTCCAAATTTTCGTCCCCCTTCGGAAGTGGATCCCGCGACGACGACGGCGTGCTGCTTCGTTCCCGTTCTTCTGCTTCGTCCTCCTTCGTCCCGCTTCGTTCTCCTTCGTCCAGGCGTCGTCCCGTCCGGCTCGTCCTCCAAGCGACCGTCGAGGAGGATTTCTCTCTCCCTATTCTTTTTACTGCTTTCTAGTATAGATTTACTGCTTTCTAGAGTAGTCTATTCGTCCTCCGAGCGATCGTCGAGAAGGACATTTCTCCCTCCATTCTTTTAATGCTTTCTAGAGTAATTGTTTTATGTTTTCTAGTTGTAATGAAAGAACTCTTTTATGATAAATTTCTTGTCTATTCTACATCTCATTTTGATTTCCATGTATAGTATTCCTTCTCTCTCTCTTACTCCCTCTCTCTCTTTTATTTGTTGTAGATACTTAGATAGTTTAAATTGAATTTCTTTGTGACAAAATAAAAAGAAACGCGGAGTTTTTAAATCAAACGTTCGCCTCCCTGTGTTCGACCCGGAATTCTTATTTCGGTATAAATTTTATTTGTTGAACACGAATCCTTCGCTTTCGAACTACAACGACGGGTTTTCCAAAACCAAACACGTTAGCGCAGATTCTCGCTCAACATTTTGGCGCCGTTGCCGGGGAGGCAACGCTCTTTGATTTCTCTTCGCGTTTTGTAACTTACAAATCATTTACCTCACTTTTCTCCTTTCTTATTGTAATTGCAGGTACTCTTTTGAGACAGGCAAAAGCGGTAGATCGGAGTAAAGTGCTGTGGAAGGTTTTGTAAGTTACCCCCACCTCCCACCCATTAAATTTCATTTCATCACATAATAATTCAAACATCAATCAACCTAGGTGTTCTTATAAACTCTAAGGTTAGATTGTTTGTTGTTTGACATCCATACTCACTCCAACCCTCACATTAAAAAAAGAAAAAAATAAAAAAAATCTCACAGAGGTACACAACCTCATCTGATTTTCTAACTTAACCGGTAAACCAATCTTAGGAGCCGGTACACACATCCAAACACATAATCGAGTAGAAATCAGATTGGGTAATCATTTGTGTGCCTAATTAGGTGGTGCATCAGGCCAGTTGTTTGAGTTGTTTGGGCCGCACCACTTCAAATAAAATCAACTCATCTAGTAGCTGCCAATTAGGTTCAACTCTTAGGGATCTACCAGGTACTCCACATTCTTTTTAAACTTTAAAGGAAAATATCTTCACCTGTGCTTGCAAAACCTGGTGTGCCAATGAAACTTGATTGAAAACACCTAAAGTTGAATCCTAAAAGCTATTAAGCAAGATTTGAACCTTAAAATTCACCACATCAAAAATAATCTTGCTTGAAAACCATTGGTTGTGCACGCACACACAAAGCAATCAATCATAAAGGGCACAACCCATTTAAAGGGCCCATCACATTCCAAAGCACATTCAAACCTAGCCCTAAATAAAACAGAGTAGACGTTGGCCTTAAGGATTGGACTCACTCTTCAGAACTCAGAACGAGATTATTTTCGATTAGTCTGTTTCTACTGTTCAATCTGATGTCTAGCTAGGGGAGCAGAGTCAAACGATCGCGGCTGGGGGGTACACTAGGAACCGGAGGCGCAAGCCGAAGGAAGAACCTTCTCCCCAGTCCCTCCTTCTAACTGGTTGGATTAAACAGACAGAAGTAGATCAAATCGTTCCTTTATCTCAAGACGGGTTTTGAGAGTCTGTAGGTCTGTAGGCTAACCCATTTAAGGACAGGTTTGATTGTTTGTATTGCAGGGCACCTTTCTTCCTCCTGTGTCTCATGAATCCTTCCACATATTTCACGCATTCCCGCTCTTTCCCTCCTGTTGTAAATTATCCTCAACATGACAATTATCCCAACTCGTATTGTAATCGACCATCAGTTAGTTGGGATAATTCGGATTGGGGATACAATTCCGGACCCCCGTGTTTAGGGTCTAACCCTGAACACTGTGATTCTCAATTCTATCCTTCTCAGAGTTGCATCGATTATAGATCGTCCTCCATTCATGAACAACCTAATGCGATCTACAATCAAGAAGGATACACTGATCCTTACCCATCCTCTGATTTCACTGCCTTTAGGTCATCTCCATCTTTTGAACAATCTAAAATGACCTATTATCAGGATGGGTATAACGAATCTCAATTCGTTAATTCCTCTGCTTTGACGTCAAACCCGCCCAATCCTGAACCAACTCATTTGGTTCAGGTTAATCAGGTTCAAGATAAGGTTCTGGCTAACTTGAGGAATATCATTCAATCTTTAGAAGTTCAGCCAATACCTTGCATTGAGAGATTGGAGCCCCTGATTGAAATGATTGATGATTTAAACAAGTCTTTGTTGGATTGGCTCCATGATGTTAAGGACAAGAACCCGGGTGAGTTTCTACTTGGGAAATTAGCGAAATTGAGGATGAGATTCGTGGTTGCTTTGATTCAATCTTGGAATAATTCCCAGGATGAACTCTCTTCAGGAAAGCCAATGACAGAACCCGCTCAGGCACCTGTTGGGGGGGACACGTGTTACGAAGCTGACCAGATTGAATTAAAACAACCAATTAAGGATGATTTGATTTCTTCACCTGAAATCCCTGAGCCGGGTTACGAGGAAACGTATGTCTCTTTGGAACGCAAAGTGACAAATGATTTTGGGACATACATTGATACGGATCCTGATGGTGAAGATTCAAGTTGCGAAGTCTCACACGAGTTTTCAGATCACGATTTTTATGAGACGATTGGGCCTGAGGAATCTGATAGATCATTTGATAGCCCAATAACTGAGGAAACTGATCTTATTAGGGCACACGATACGGATCCAGAATCGCATTTTCTGGAGGAATCAATTCAATGCCCTGATTATCAGTTACACCCTGTTGAGCTTATTGATGATTTTAATTCTGAGATAATTAGACCCAAGTCAATTTTGATTCTGCCACATCATTTACACTTGGAGATTCCAGACGGGGTAATGAATATACAAGATGTCCTGGAATTTGATACACTTAATGAGGAGGATAGGAGCGGGGAAGTTCTAATTTGGGAAGTTAATTTTGGAGGAAATGGAAGATTGAGTCGAAGGGTTCCTTTTAAGCTGAAACCATCAAATCAGAACCCTTACGACATTTGTTTCGAGGATGTCAAACTCAAGCACACATTTAACGATTATCCTTTTGAGCTTCAATTCTCTGTAACCCGACATTTTGGCCTTGGGTTGCATCCTCACAAATCGCAGGCCCGACCCCGCTTGCATTCTGATTTTAGGTTTTGGGTAATTTTTATCCAGAACCTAAGGTATTCTCGATTATGGGGTATGGGTCTGCACCACAATCTGGTCCACATCTGTGGACCTTTGCTGACAGGTCAGAGGATTCTTCTGTTCATTCTAATTCTGACCTGCACATGTGAATTCTTCATTTCTTTTCTTTGTATAGTGTGCCTAGCTGAAGGCACTAAACTCAGCACATATACAGTTCTTTTTCATTTTCATCTCGGAGCGGACCCGATATCCACGCAATTCAGGTGCTTTCTACGCTTTTCCTCTCTATTTTATGTCTTTTTAATACAATGAGGGCATTGCATTAGATAGGCATGGGGGGATGGATATTTATCTTTGAATTCATTCGTCAGCTCCGTAGATTTGTTTTATATATAAAAAAAAAAAATCAAAATTAGAAAAGAGAATTTGGGTTTAAGAAAATTTTCGATCTTAAGAAATACTATATTATGTTCTGAACACAAAGACCCTTCAGGTCTTTGGACTTAATCAGCCTATGTATCCACTAAAATGTGGATTTTTTTTTCGAGTTCTCGCCAACCTGAATTTTATTATAATTGGAATAAATAAGTTTGGGTGATAAGTACACGACTTGTCAACCCGCCCTCTGATTTAAGGGAATTTTGAGTTTTAAGCATCTACACACTTCCTTTGCACTGACTCGTTGTTTGGCGATTTTAACGGAAATTGGGTAGCTAATGAACCTTCTAGGGTGATATGGCTGGCAAGTTATCGTGGGTAACAGCCCATAGGTAGGTTGTCCAGAGCCCAGTCACTGGACCTTTCTCTTTTTGCTGCCTTTAGGTAAATCTTAGACCAGGGAAGCCACCTACTTAAAAAAAAAAAAAAAAATCAAAAAGGAGAAAAGAACAAAAAGAAATAAGCCACACTTCGCCGCACGAGTATGACTGGCAAGTTGTCGGTGGTAACAGCTCATCGACCGGTTGTCCAGAACCCAGCTCAGAAAATGCACTAAAAATTCCCAAAACACTTAGGAAGAAGCGGAGAAGTAGAATAAACCGGGGAGATATACACTGGATTCACCCTTGTGTTGACCCCGTTAAAAAAATAAAAGTAGGGAGAAAGCTACCGGTTGTAAAGATACACCTTTAGGCAGAATTCTTTTTGAGGTCACCTAGAGGCGTAGAAATCTGAAGTCCGTTTTAATTGCCGGTCAACGAGTCTATCACAATCACAATAAGATACTTAAAACTTAGGGTTCTCATCAAATCTTGGGTGAGTTGAATGGCCGTAGAAAGCCACTCTTAAACCCTAAAATTTGAAAATCAAAAAATAAAAATAAAAATAAAAATAAAAATAAAAACAGAAAAAGAAATTTTTCTTTGAATAAGGCGAGGCTTGAGGCGATCTGCATTTTGGCTGATACCCGGGCACTGTTGTGTCTTTGAAAGTTCAGTTCTTAAGTAGACAATTTCTTAATGATTGAAAATAACTCAGGTCCAAATAATCTAACCTAATTCTTTTATAAATAGCATATAGTTTTTGCTAGGGACTAGCAAAAGATAGGCATGGGGGTATGATGTAAACACATTTACACTACTTAAAATGTCTATTTATGCATGTTCTTAAGCATAGGATTGCATTTCATGATATAAATATTGCATTACATGCATCATCTTGCATTTAGAGTAGCTTGAATAAAATGGAGGTTAATTGTCTCCTTTTATGTGCTTGGACAGGGCAAATATTTTATCGGGGCCTCGGATCAAAGATCCAACCGTATGGATATGATCAGGGCGACGATTGGAGTTCAACGACTCCAAGATCGCCCTAATCAGGCATCCGTAGCATCAGATAGAGATCGGGGAACCCTAGAAGATCAAGGGCCAGGATGGTGTAAATCCGCACTTCAGATGGAAAATCCGACCACACGGATGAATTCGGATCGACGATCGCAGCCGAACGACACAAAAATCGAGTTAATCCGACATCCGTGGCACCATCTACAACTTCCAGAAGATGGACGGCCAAGATGGCGCCACGTGGCGCCATCCCAGCCGCCCAATCGGCCGCAGGAGTCCTGTGAAGACCGCGCAACGTCTCCTCTCCGCCGTTGGATCTCGATCCAACAGCTGCGGTCGCGCGCGTTTAAAAACGTCCGCGCGACCATTTCGCCCGCGTAGCGCAGCGGCGACGCAGCTGCGGGCGAAGCGGAGGTCGCGGGTTCGAGCCGCGGAGAGGGGGTCGAAGGCGCGGGCGAGCGGGCGCGCACGAGCGTCGGATGAAGATCCAACGGCCGCGCGCGCCCGATAGCACCGACGCGCAATTGGACGCTCTGGTGGGCGCGCGATCGCACGCGGGCGGCGCGCTACGCAGCGGGCGCGGACGCGATCTAAGCCGTCCGATCTCGCGATCGGACGGCTGAGACGACGCGGACGTGCGTCTGCGTTACGCGCGCAGGCCAGCCGAGCGGGCGCGCGTGGGTGCGGCGGCGACGGCGGGGCTTTAGCGACGGTTTTATCCGTCACTAAAGACCCCTTATTTATTATTTTGAAGATGTAATGTCCATTTTGCCCCCACTCCTTGCAACTATAAAAGGAGACCCCCTCCATACGAAATTTTCATCCCTTCCTTCTCCTCTCTACCTCTCCAAAGCTCAAGAGAAGCTTGTCCCACACCCGGGATGCTTCTCGCGAGATAAAGTCCAAATTTTCGTCCCCCTTCGGAAGTGGATCCCGCGACGACGACGGCGTGCTGCTTCGTTCCCGTTCTTCTGCTTCGTCCTCCTTCATCCCGCTTCGTTCTCCTTCGTTCAGGCGTCGTCCCGTCCAGCTCGTCCTCCAAGCGACCGTCGAGGAGGATTTCTCTCTCCCTATTCTTTTTACTGCTTTCTAGTATAGATTTACTGCTTTCTAGAGTAGTCTATTCGTCCTCCGAGCGATCGTCGAGGAGGACATTTCTCCCTCCATTCTTTTAATGCTTTCTAGAGTAATTGTTTTATGTTTTCTAGTTGTAATGAAAGAACTCTTTTATGATAAATTCCTTGTCTATTCTACATCTCATTTTGATTTCCATGTATAGTATTCCTTCTCTCTCTTACTCCCTCTCTCTCTTTTATTTGTTGTAGATACTTAGATAGTTTAAATTGAATTTCTTTGTGACAAAATAAAAAGAAACGCGGAGTTTTTAAATCAAACGTTCGCCTCCCTGTGTTCGACCCGGAATTCTTATTTCGGTATAAATTTTATTTGTTGAACACGAATCCTTCGCTTTCGAACTACAACGACGGGTTTTCCAAAACCAAACACGTTAGCGTAGATTCTCGCTCAACAATAAGTCTGCTCCCCGGATTACGAAGTGTGTCTTTCTTGGGTATTCTAGAACCCAGAAGGACTACAAGTGCTATGATCCAATTCGGAGGCGATGCATTGTTACTGTTGATGTAACCTTATTTGAGAAGGTGCCCTACTTCTCAGAGAAAGGTGTATCTATAGAGGCAGCTATACAAGATACGTAGGTATATCAGAGGAGATCTCAGCCAGATGACATCACAGATGAGGCACTAGATCAATCTATTACTCCACTAGGTGGGGGTGAGTCAGATCGTGAAGGGGAGATTGTGTAGAGAAGATCTGGCACTACACTTCACCCTATTCCCCGTTATACTATATCTCATCTCTAGGAGGAGGACAGACAGTTTGCTTTAGCCATTACCACAGTAGTTATTCCGAGAGATTTTGGTCGAGCTCTTCATGATCCAAAATGGAAAGTTACCATAGACAAGGACATGCATGCACTTCAGACTAGGAAGACTTAGGATCTTATTCTATGTCCTGAGGGTGCCACAATTGTTGGTTGCAGATGGGTGTACACCATTAAATAGAGGTCAGACGGGACAATGGAGCGATATAAGGTACGACTTGTTGCCAAGGGGTTCACCCAGACTTACAGGGTGGATTACCTGGAGACATTCTCACCAGTTACTCGTATCACCTCCATTAAAATCATCTTATTAGTTGCTATGGTGAGGAGATGGCCTCTACATTAGTTAGATATAAAGAATGCCTTCTTGTATGGTGATCTAGCTGAGGAAGTTTGCATGAGAGAGCAACCAGGTTATGACAGTCAAGAGAAGTTGGTTTACAGCTTACGGAAGGCTATCTATGGCCTTAAGTAGAGTCCTCGAGCCTGATTTAAGAGGCTCAACTCAAAAATCAAGAAGATTGGGTTTCAAAGATCTACCACTGACCACTCTATATTTGTTAAGAGGACTGATTATGGTGGAGTATGAAGAGTGGTCATCTTAGCAGTCTATGTTGATGACATGATCCTAATAGGTGACGATATTGATGGGATAGCAGAGACGAAAACCTTTCTTCACTCTACATTTGTCACCAGGTTATTCGTCATAAGGATGGCTTACCATTATCACAGAGGCAATACACCTTATAGATATTAGAAAAGGCTGAACTACTTGGGTCCGAGCCCTTTAGGATACCGGTCAAGGCACCAACCAGCCTTACCATTGACGAGTCAGATCCCTTGTTTAAGGATATTACTAGATATCGCAGCACTGTTGGTCAGTTGTTATACCTGACCATTACTCGACTAGATATTAGCTTTGTCGTTTATCGTGCGAACCAGTTTATGCAGAATCCCAGATACAGCCATTGGCAGGATGTGTGTCTCATCTTAAGATATTTAAAGGGTAACCCAGGATGAGGTTTGTATTACAAGGCTAGTGACACCCTTGATCTTGTAACTTACTTTGATGCAGACTATGCAAGATCAATAGATGGTAGGCGATCTACGTCAGGCTTTGCTGTCTATCTAGGAAGAAATCTGGTTTCTTGGCAGAGCAAGAAACAAAGTGTAGTCGCACGCTCCAGTGCAGAGGCAGTGTACAGATCTATGACATATGCTGCATGTGAGATTATGTGGATGGTTGAGTTTCAACGAGATCTAAGGATGTTGGTTGATACCCTAGTCCCACTTTATTGTGATAATAAGTCTGCAACATATATTGCTTCGAATCCCATTTTTTACGAGAGGACAAAACATATTGAGGTGGATTGCCATTTTATGTGAGATGTTCTGGAGGGAAAGATAAGTACCCCTTATATATCCTTTGGGCTACAGATTACTGATATTTTTACGAAGCCTCTGAAGAGAAAACGCCATGACTTTCTGAGTGACAAGTTAGGTCCCATTTAACATATACAATCTAACTTGAGGGGAAGTATTGAGTTGTAAGGGACTATATAGGTGTTTTTTTATTTGATTTATAATTGAGGGGTATTTATGTAATTTGCTCAGTTTTTTTTTCTATAAAACGAGGGTTAGGGTTTCCTTAGAATACAATGCTTCCATTTGAACAGAGATGAACTGATTGAGATTGGTTGAGCTCAGCAGGTCTTCAAACAAATGGATTGGCTTGAGGCAGGCCTGGTCAGCCCATCTGGCTTGTTAGAGAGAACGAAACCTTGGTAGAAAAACAAATGTGCACTCAAAATATGGAGTGGTGAGCTTCAAAGATGGGAATGGTGGAACGCTTTCATTACATGACCAAGAAGCACCAGCCCTTGTGTCTTTAGAAGGCGACTGCCACGCTTGCACTCAACACCATTAAGCACTGATGACCAAATAGGAGGCAATGAACAAGAAAATGCATGTCAAGAGTAAGATCCATCCATAGACTTGATGTTTCCTGTTTGGGTGAACCTTTAATGACTTTAATTTATAGGTACTAATATCTGCAGAACTATTTTGGAAGATTCAAAGGTTCTGGAATCAAAATTGGACCCACTCCCATGGTTGGGGAACCATTTTTGTAAGGAACATTCTCACCCTTCCGAACATGTATAGTTAGATACTCACCCTGACTTTGGCAGGTGAGATGCCAGTTCAAACCCCAACTTTCTATGCAGATTTGGAGTCATTTCCACTTAGAGTGGATCACTCATTCCAACAAGAGCCCTGACGGCACTCTGGAGCATATGAATTAGAGGAAATGCGATAATCTTTAAGGGGAAAAATCCATACATTGAGAATTTCAGTTGGAGTATTGGGTCTTTATTTAAATTATGGGAAGATATTATGTAAATTGGCCTTTTTCTAGGGCCCATTTTTAATTAAAAAATTTTGTGTGATTATCAACCGCATAATCACCCTTTCATTTTTCAAAGAAAAAGAAAAAAAAAACTTTATCTGGGATTGGTTATGTGAGCACCTAGCATCCCACAATTTATCATGAAAGTGCTCCTCATTTGTTCTGAATTATAAAAGAAATGAATATTCTTGTACAAACACTTTTACCAAAGGAAGCCCGAAAGGTCATGCAACATAGTTGTGGCATTTAATAATTAGACACAAAAAAGAAAAATAAGACCCAAAGTTAGGGACCTTATCTGTAATCCTTTCTTCAAAAGAAAGAAGGGGCAAACAAAAAAGCTAGAAAACTCACTCATCTAATTAAGTTCTATGAGAAAACATACTTTTAGACACTTCATTTTAAATTCTTTTTGCTATCTGAGCAAAATTTGTGTTCACAAACCTCTCTGGGAGCCCAATTTCCATAAAGGATCGTTATGATAAATGCCCCATCAACCCCACTTTTCCCCAAAGTTCATTCTCAATGACCCCAAAATTACAGAAACAATAGTACCCCCTCACCTAAGATTCCACCACAAGAGAATGCCCTCACAAAATAAAATATGAACCACTAACTAGAAACAGGAATGGCTCCCTGAATTCAATTTCAGAGAATCTCTTCTGAAGTAAATGGCATTTGACTAGTAGAAAGTAAAAGGTAATTCAGGTTTTTAAGTGCTCAATTGCACTTGGCTCTACTAATTCAATGAAGAACTTCCTAAAACATAACAAATTATAATGCAACAAATAAAAGAGAAATAAATGGCAACAATAATTCAGGTTTTTAAGTTCATTTGACGAGAAAAAGTATATGTAAAACTTAAAAAAAGAAAAAAAAAATCTATTGAGGCAGTTCTGCTCAATAAGTAGCATAATAGTCTCAATTACTCTTTGTGGTTGTCTGGATTTGAGGTTCACAACTTGCATCTGATTGAGAACGACTTTTCAAAAAAAACATATGATTTAGATTGAATCAGTTATGAGTTTTCTTTCAGGAAATCCTGACCATAATCCACTGACAGTTCAGCTGCTACTACGGCACTTGAACTTATTAGTATGACTAAGATCAGTCTACCGATCCCGAACTAGTTCACAAGCTTTCGATGCCTGGTAAGAGCCCGAATCAGGGAAGACTTTCTAAACCACAAAGATGTCACACTAGTTAGCAGTAAGACTAACAAATGCCGTCAAGTTTTCCAAATTCTGAGTGTTTAGTAGGAGATTGCCACAAAATTTAAGTTTGACAAAACAGAGCACATCTATGATAAGTGTGATCTAATAAAAAGTATATTTGAGTTTAACAACAAAACAAATATGGAGTTCCCTGTCTAAAACCTAAAAAGTACAACTCCGGATTGTAATTGTAATCACAGATCAGGAACTCATGAAATTGCATATATACATCCCAACTTGGGCATAAGAATTTTCAATTTAATATTTTTCTCAGTCAGACCCAATAAGAGGCATGAGATATTAAAATAATACTTTGTATATTCTAATATTACTCATTATGAATTTCAGATGTACAAGAATATCACTGATGCTTTCAATAAAGGCCCACAGTTTTCAATCCACATCACAAGCACCCAAGTGCTTAAGGTTTTTTTTTCCTGAAAAAGCCAAGTACACAAGGTTTTAGCTGAATTTAATATAGGCATTTGTAGATAATACAATTTCTTCGGATGGATAACATAATTTTATACCAACTTTTTGTAATTCTAAATGTAAACAAACCATAAACTAATTTCAGACCTTATTGATGAGCTTCCACCAATCATTGAACAGAATCTTAAACTTCTTGAAACTTTCAAAAGTTAATACCAACTTTAAAGCATTTAAAGCTAAGACCCACTTCAAATATGCAAACACTAATCATAGTCAAATTTGGCATATCACACCCCCTGAACCAACTAGGATTCAAGTTTCTAATTTGTACACAGTTTAAGATATGCTCATGGAAAAATGTTGAATAGCTCTGTTAGTATTGCAGCATCCCTTCCATTATCTAAGTTAAACGATGGTAGTGCTTGCACCAAAATCACTGTATGTAGCATGATAAATAGAAGAACAATACTACGATATTAAATCTTCATAATCTAGTGGCTTCAGATAGTTGAATATATCCATTTGATGAATTTTCAATTTTTGTTATCTAATGGACAAAGTCAGCAGCTTCAAGCAATTGGAACACCTGTATTTGCCGATCTCTAAATTCTCTTCTCTAAAAGAAAAAATTGCTCTTTCAAGCTCCTTTTTATTAAAACAGCTCCGCACCTACCAGGACATTTAGGTTGAAACGTGGTGGCATTTCTGAAACCCCACCAGCCCTTCCATTTTCCCACTCCTCCAGTTATACCCCAAAATCTACTCGGAGGAAACCTTGTCATTATCCAAGTATTTATGTAGGGCTTCATTTACGGGTTAATGAATAATTAATCAGTTTGAGGGATGTATGTAGTCCATATCCTTCTTTGATCTCAGCCTTTGCATGATCACATGTTTTTTACCATTGATTACCATCAGTTCTGATATTTCCCCTCTTCTTGCTAGTCACCATTAACAATTTTAAATTCATCATACAAGCACAATCTGATTGCCAAAATCAGCCTTACATAAACAGAGAGACGATATGCACCCCTTGGAAGTAATTTAGCACCATCAATTTCTAACATGAGAATCTAATCTGAAGATTGAAATTAGCTTTCTTAGCAATTTCTCTGCTTCTTTCACACCTAACATACTTTTATTATTATAGATATCACAATTTTATTTTAACTGATAAAAGCTCCTTTATGTTTTTGTTCCCAAATATAAGTGCATGACTTATAACTTATTTGATAAAAAGAAATCGATCACCCATCAAGTGTCAGCAGTCACTTTTGTTTGTTGTCTTTTATAAATTAACAAAAAAATCTAGCTTGATTTAGCAACAGCATGATCATTTACCACCTAATGACAAGAGCATAGATATTACCTTGTCCTCTTTGTAGTGCAAATCCAGCCAATTACCCTTTGATGCCTTAAATAGTGTCACAATGACCTTTGAGGGCTTCACAAGAACCTTGCATTTCTCCGGCACAATCTCCTTGTTAAGTTTTGGTATCGCGCAGCGGTAATTCTTGCCTTGGACATCATGAAGCTTGATATCAGCTGACATTGGTTTGAAGATGGTTTTGATCTTGTCCTCCTGTACACCCTCAAGGAAAACATATAGCTGGAATACAGAAAAATGCGTTGGTCAATGCACATGGGACACCAGAAGAAGAGACAAGAAAATTCTCTCCTCAAAAGGAAGATGGGGAAAAGGACAGCAAATTAAAAATCAAACTGTACTTTAGCCTTGAATGCACAGTATTTAACAACAATCATCATATGGTTCGTACCTTGAGCTTCTCGTTGTCTTGATCCCAACTAAATGATCCTAGAGTAACATAACTCAGTGCTGGAGTCACGGCAGAATTCCCAGTAGATTTGGGAGCAGCGGCTGCTGTAGACTGCCCCGGGGCACATGCAGCTTGTGACAACTGCAAGCAACAATCAGAGAAACAAAAAACCTTTCAGATTCAGCCATATTGTCATCAGCGTGGTACAGGAAACCACATTAGATTATTTATGGATACAGATTTCAAAATGCAACCATCCTATCCAACTTTCCTTCTCCAGCACAGAAAATAATTAAATTCAGTTGCAAATAGAATCCCACTCGGGAAACATGTCGTTCCAATAAGCACTACTCTAATGTTCACATTTTACAGCAGATGGATATGGTGAACGTACTGCCCGCATCTGTATACATTTCAAGTCTCAGTTAATAGAAGCATATTCTTCTAATTACGCAGAAAGCAAGTAACAGATACAAATAGCAAGCCACTGTATACGAACTGGTACTATTATAACCATGGATCAACCTAAGATAAAAAAATTGCATGATTCTTGCTATAGCAACCAACTACAAATTACATTACACTGAGCACAAAACCACAGTATAAAGAACTAATAGAACATCTAAATTTAGATGCATATATCAATCTCCTCCAGCAACGAACCAATCTTTTTGTCATATCCATAACTCTTTGCATATCTCAATACCAATCCACAACCTTTAAGAACCCCAAAATCCCATCTTTTTCGTCTCAACGCTCGAAAAAGACACCGAAATCAACAGATACCGAGAGACCACAGCGCAAAATGCTCCATTTACGGAACGAGAGTGCATGTTAGCGCAAAAGATTCCAACTTTAGAGGGTTTGGGAGAGGGGGAAGGGGGGTGGACCTGAGAGTTGAGGGCGGTGATCTCGGAGGACAGAAGGGAGACGACACGAGGCCTCTTGGCGATGCTCTGGAGCTGCTTCAGCTCCTCGAGGTCGAGCTCCAGCTGCTGCTGCTGCTCCGCCATCGATCGAATGTTGTGGGGATTTCGCACGGGGTAGAGAGAGGAGTAGAAATCGAGTTAGGGTTTCTCAACCTCTGGACGAGGGGCGCGTATCGAGTCGCGAAAGGGAAAGAAGGGGAGGAGCGAAGAGGTGGGAAAGTTTGGGGTACCTCCCGGTAAGGGTTTCCGAGGATCCTTCCCGAAGGTTATGGAGATGAGAAAAAAGGAAGTTCCGAGGAAGGATTTTGGTTTCCTTTTTAGGTATCGTTCGTTTTGGCTCACGAGGGATTAATTTTGTAGGCTGAGAGATGTAGGATAAATTTGAGATTGTAAAATTTTTGTTTTGAGGGAAATATAAGTTAAATTGTGAGTTATTGGGGGGATGGGTGTAGAAAACTTTTTATGAATGGGATGGTGATGCTCATCTCACTTTTTTCTTTGGAATTGAATAATTTTAAGATTGAGGACTTTATTTTGAGATTGTATAATATATAATTGAAGGATCCAAATATAACACAAATGATCCAACCACTACAAACAAGTAGTTTCTTAATAAGGTTTTTCTTGCAAATGAGATTGTACATATTCGGATTCGAATCCTCTTTGCAAAGAGGTTGTCCTTTCTAGATAATAATGAAAGCTTTAATTACATGATTTTAGATGCATCACGCTAAGCGTGCGTGGAAAATGAAAAGTCTAAAGTGTTAAAAGAGAGTAATGTAAAATTAAGCATCAAGAGGTTGCCCATTTCAAATAAAAAGAGAGGTCAAACTACTCATTTTTTAATCACCACATTATGTGTACTATGGTGAGGATCCAATCTCATATTATTTCGACAATCTCAACGTATACGTCTTTCGAAAAAACCTTCTCTTTGGATATAGAAATGGAAAGAAAGAAAGTAAACCTGCATGTCATCGATTTTTGCCTTGTTAATAACCCCATACCCTTCTTGAAGCTAATGAAGACAGCATGCTTTTTCAAATCTTTTGATAACCATCTTTTGACTTTAGCTTAAGCTAGAGAAATTATCTTGCTCCTGTAACTCTTGATAAGCATGCTATGTTTGGAGTTGATCACACAATTAACCCACCTTTAATCTTATGATGGGAACTGTAAGCTAACCCAAGTCCGAACACCTAATGTGTCCTATATTCAAGTGGTACTAGTATTCATGTATGATTACCAGTACACTTAACTTATAGGTAAATGTCTAGTACCCAAAACTGTCCAGTGCCCAAGGTGTATTAGTACTCATGACAAATACTGGTACCTGAAAAGTACTGAAATCTATCAAGAACTCATCTGATCTCAGTAAGTACCTGTACTCATCTTGAGTACCAGTACTACATGAGTACTGGCTCTAAATTAATGAACTTGAACCACCTTGGCAGTACCCATGCTGTATCGATACTGATGAATAGTACCAGTACACATGATGTACTAGACAAAGTTACAGGAACATTGATCTTTGACTTATGGTATACATGTACCGGTACTAATGAATAGTACCAGTACTAGTAATAAGTACCGGTACCACATTGATATAGTATTGAGTTCTGTATCTATTAAGTACCGGTAGTCATAATAAGTACCAGTACTCATCAACCATCATTACTGATGAAGGACGTCCTGTAACCAACTAGTACTGGTATTAGTTGCAGTTACAGAAAAGTAACTTGGGTTTTTAGAAGTTCAAGGGTCTAACATATAACCTAAGTTTATGTTGATCGTTGTAGACTTAATAAATCATGGTTTAGCATACAAGATACATATGAACATGTATGAAATATTCTTGACAAAACTATTGCATAAGATAAGATGAGACATGGATTATACCTATAGTACTAGCCATTGGGATCAAAGCAGAGACTATAGCTTTGAAGTAGGGTAGGTTAGTGATAGTTTTCTAACTTCTACACAACCTGAAATGAGGCATACTTGATTTGATGGCTGTCAGCAATCCAAGATCTCTCTGAACCGCTTCTTTCCTCCTCCCTGTCTCTCTCTCTCTCTCCTCTGGAACTAATGGGGTTGTTCTCTCAAAGAATGTGTGAGTGTGTGTGTAGGGTTAGGGACCACAACCCTAAGATTAATTGGTAATCACCAATTAATTCATGGTAAACTTCTATTCAGCACATCATAGAATATAAATTACCCTCATAGGTTTCTATACAATAATTTTATATCTTAATGATACATTAAAGCCCATCATAGCAATATTACCTCAATTGATCACTTTTAAATATGGGTTGTAATTGACCGTCATAATATATGTGTAATTATACGCACATATTAATCCATATTACTGGATCAATGAAATTGACCCAACATGATACAAGTCATCTAGCCAACCATCTCTATTGTAACATTGGAAACTTCCCATCTATGTGGTTGGGTTTCAAGTTAATCATTAATCATTCTGAATCCTCAACTTGTAACCTATTTTTTATGAACTAGGATGGTAACTATGAAAAGTAAGATCAACCTTTTGAATATTTTTTTAATCAAACTTATCATATGGATTGATTGAAACAACCAATGCACATAAAAGTAAAAATTGAACAAATTAGAAGAACTTCCTTTTATCAAATGGCAACCTTTCCTTCAAATGCTATCTAACATACTAGGATTTTATTTGTGAGTATAATATTTCTAATAGCTTGGATCCACATTTTAATAGTTATATTTCAATGGTGTCATGGAAAATTTTTAAAGTACAAAATATTGGTCTTAGCCTTAATTGATTCTTGATTCCTTTGATTTAAACTCAATACTTCTCACTTTGCGTTGATCATTTTTCTCTTTTGAACCATGCTCCATGTTTGCTTTTATGGTTCTTTATTTTCATAAATGATTTTTTTTTAATATTTATATTTGAATGCTTAATTATTAATTTAATTTTCATATAAATATATATCATGTATTACACTTTGATGGACCAAAACATTTGCTAACTCGCACAAATATGCAATAGATGTTACAATTTATCTTACTAAGACCACTACACTAGTAAGATATTTTTCTTTCCACCTCTCAGTGATAGATCCCCCCAACCCTCATTTTCCCTATAATAAAAACCCTTCCCCACATAGCTTTGCCTTAAGATTGTCGCTCTCCAATGTCTCTCCTAGTCATCTTGTAAGCTCACACCTTCACACTGCCCAACTCCCTCCTTGTTGTAGGCTTATGCTCCTCGAAACTCATTAGTTTCTTCTTCATTTTCTTGTTATGCTTTCTCAGTATTACTTATTGTGTGGAGTGGTAAGATCAGCTGCTATTTGTTGTGATAAAGGAATTTACAATTAATGGGATCTCTTCTCCTTTGTCTCATTCTTGTGTGGATTTTTTTTTTTAAAATCAAAATAGGTTGAGGATAAGTGATCCTCGAAGTGATAATTGGTTTTATTTTTAACTATACCTTTTTGTTCATGGAGTGGTTTCACTGTACCAATTATGTCATATTGAGTAGATATCACAAATCTTTGATGCATTGGCAATAAAAACTAGATTCTTAAATAAATATGTGGCAATGTTAGAAGGATTGGAGGACTCAAGCGTGGTATTCCTTTTGCTACAAGTGCATAGGTGAGGTGGTTTCTCTTACTGGATAATCTTATGGGATAGCAAGTTTTTTTCTTGTTTCTCTTCTTATATTTCTTCCACATGGTCAAAGATATCACTTAATTGTATAATTGAAAATCTAGGCATGATTTTTTCATGGATATTGAGCAACTTCACTTGAGCTTTTTTGCGGAAACATACTTTTATGATTTATTCAATATTTGGTATTCCTTTTTCATTATTTTTAATAAACTAAATCAAACTAGAATTTATATTGTATGCGGGCTAGCACATACAATATTTGGCATACAAAAGCTCTGCCTAAACTAAGCCTTAGACAAGGGATTTTCAAAACTTGACTCGATAGAAGTGTAGTTTGACTCGACCTAGGATGTGAAGAGGTCTATACTCACGTTATACATGGGAAGAAATCAAATTAGAAGGGCATCAAAGTTGAAAAAAAACTTAGAAATGAAATTGTTACGACTCAAACCCAGCTCCCTACAGAATCCGAAAATGGCTCACCTCGACTAAATCCCAAGACCTAATTTTCCAACAATAAATAACCAAATACACAAAATATTCCACAATCACACATGTAATGTAACTAAGCAAAAATAAATAATAGGCAGTAACGGAAAAATATAATATAATCCCCAAAAGAACAACGTGCCACAGGAGAAATAATACGTTTACTAACATAGCCATCACAACTAAAATAGAAAGGCAAAACAAATAATACTTCAACATGCTAGAGGTACTCACTAATAGCAAAAGGCCTCTGAAACGGAAAAGGGAAAGAACTGTTACGAACGCGGCTTCAAGACGATTTTTAAGACGTCTGGGAGGTGGTCCAGACGTCTGACCAGACATCTGGAACCCCTTCTAGACGTCTGGGATTCAATTTCTGCAGTGTACGGGGTTGCGTCTGCCCGCATGCGTGCGCAGACCTGCAACCGCCACCCGCTTTCCTCTTTTTCCCTCTCTCCTCCTGCAGGTGCAGTGCTGCACTCTCTCTCCCCCCGCGTGGCCTTATAAGGCCCTCACCCTCTCCCTCACTCTCATCTCCTCCGCTTCCTTCTTCTTCTTCTTCCAGCCAGTGCGAGAGAGAGCAAGCGGCGGCAGCAGCGGCCGCGGCAAGTGTGCGAGAGGAGGTGTTGCGTGAGGGAGGAGACGCTCGACCGTGAGGGCTCGAGCTTGCCGGGGCAGCTAGAGTCGGCCGGCGGGGGAGCAGCGGGTGTGGAGTGTCGGGGGGAGGGCTGCTGCAGCTCGAGCAGCAGGCGGACAGGGCGCGGCGCGGTCGTGCGTCGCGAGCGGAGAGCGAGTCAAGCTCTGATTCTAGAAGTTTTTCCAGAATCAGACGTCTGGGCTTCCAAACAGACGACGGTGAAGACGTCTGGAGGACTGTCCAGACGTCTGGCAAGTAAGTTATTTCGTCCTTCTTCCTTTTTCGCGCGTACGGCCATGCAGCCGTCCACCGCGCCTTTGTCTGCAACCCGTCGTACTGGAGCGAGGAGTGGATACGTGCAGGTTCTGCTCGAGAAGGCGCGAGACTCGCCATCCAACGCGAAACGGACGTCTGGCCGCAGTGCCAGACGACGGAGAGGACTTCCAGACGTTCGGGTTGACCATCGGACGTCTAGGAATTAAGCCAGACGCCCCCGCAAGCTTCTGAACGTCTGAGGAACTACACAGAGCGAAGGTATCCTCTGAATCACCTTTTAAGACGTCTGGAAGAGGTTCCAGACGTCTGATTTTGGACTGTTTCGTCGTTTTTGACCTGTTTAGGGCCCGCTCGGAGTCTGTTTTCCCCGTTTCGAGTTGCGTTCTTTTCGGAATAAAATCCTATACCCGTTTACAGTAATTATATACTGTTCTGAGAAACTCCTTGTGTTTGATCCTTGTGTTAGGACCCCATTCCATTGCAGTCTTGGGGATTGCGGAGGCGCGCGGGACTTCCGACCACGCCCCCAGTACTCCCGTTGTAGCTGGTAGAGTGGCTTGTAAATTTATTAGTATAATTTGTTACAATTATGGAACAATTAATAGAACCTAGGGCACTGCATGAATCCTAGGAATGAGAAACTAGATTGATTGAAAGATCTTAGGGTATTGCATGAAACTTAGGACTGGAAACTAGATTAAATGATAGATCCTAGGGTACGGCATGAATCCTAGGACTGGAAAACTAGTGATATGTATATAATATTGTAGTCTTGGAAAGGTGGAAAGGAAATAATAGCTGCCTTTAAATTGATTTAACCGTTGCCCGTTACAAAGAAATAATATGGTTAAGAACATGGGTTGTATGAACGTAAAACTGGAATGGTGAAACCTAAATGTGCTGAGTTAAAAGAGCTGGAACCCTACGGGGAATTAGGAGTAGAACTCCTCGAAAGAGAATGGATGGAACTGAGAAGGAAAGACGTGGAAGTGTGTTGTCTCCGGGGTACGTGATACCAAAGAGAGCACACATTACCTCTTAGTGCAGAGCGGAGCTAGCCGCCCCAGGGACCCGGGGCTAGCTCTGGCCACTTTGTACCAACTTGCTGGCCCTTGCGTACGCAGTACCGGGAAGAGCTACTAGTGTAGGGAGAGCACTAGCTACCCCCGGCCCCGGGATTCTGCTAGCCTCCTACACCGACTTGTTAGGCCCACTAGGCAAACCAGGGTAGTCAGGCGAGGGTGCGCGGATTGTGGAGGGGTTGGACCCCTGTTACTGAGAGGGCTCTGCCCTATACTGGTTCCGTGCTGTGCTTTGGGCGCACCCATTAACGGAAACGACTGACCGCGTGCCAGTGCGGGGTAGCTACCCGTGTGCTTATCGCGCGTGCTGTAGTCACCGTTACGTCTGTCAGCGACCTTGGGGTGGTTGACTGAGAGTAGGATCACCAAGGGGGACTCTCCCGGCCAGGAGAGTACCACGTGTTACTTCTACTTTTCGGAAAAGACTGCAATCAAGATCGTCCCGCGAGGAACATTCGAGATCAAGTGAAGGATCTGAGAAATAGATAAATTGTGAAATAATAAAAAGGCGTAAATAAATAAAGAAAGAAAATATGATAGCTACTGCACACTCTACTGCTTCTTTAGTTTTAGCTGCCACTCTACTTAGCGTTTCGCTGACGTGTTACACTCGTTACTTTTCAGGACCAGGTGTTGAGCAGCCAGGGTCAGCGGCTGCAGAGGACGCTGGACCGAATAGGGTCCAGTAGAGTTACCGCAGTTCTTTTGTACCCCATTTGTTCCACTGTAGTGAGTAGTTCTTGTTGCTCTCTGTACTTCTTTACTTGTAGCTTCATGTTATGTTATAATTGTTGTTCTACTGTTGTGGTGGTACATACTGTAGTAGTACATTTCCTTACTGCTGTATTTTGTTACTGCTAGTTATATTCATGCTGAATGTGGTTTATTTTACTGCTCTTTTGGTTACTTCCTCGTTGGACGACTAGGTCTTGGGATTAGTTAAGTCGGTCCGGTTCTCGTGTCTCGTAGGGACTCGGGAATCGGGTCGTTACAAGAACAAACTATTGCTGGGTTCGACTGAGCCCAGCACCCTCTGCAGTCGATGGCGCTAGCTGCTTAACTCCTTGACCTGAACATGTATACATATATCTATGGTCAGCTAATGCCGAGTAGAGTTGTACATAAGAATATTTAATGCATTTAAACATGAAAGAAAAGCAGTAAACTATGTTGGTGCTAGAGCACCACGATCATTTGTTTTGATGATAATAAAAAACGTGTTATTTAACATTTGCACTTGGAGTCTTAGATTTCAGGTTAACTGCAAATGTGGACGTGATTAGACAGAATTCGAGCTCGCATCCAGGACGAATTGCAGGAACTTGATGGAGAATAGAGGAGATTCGCGAGGAGCGATAGATTGAAGATGGAAGGACAAGAAGAATAGGATAGAATTCTATTTATTCCTTTCATGTACTTTTTATCTTTATTTTCTTGCTCTTTATTTTCTTAGAACATTATATTAAAGAGCCTCAAAGTACCCTAACAGTAGTCCTAGGAACACCGGCACAAGCCTAGGATACTTAGGTTTTCTGTAGAGAACTTAGAAAATCAATGTAGGGTTCAAACAGAGTTTCCAGACGTCTAATTCCCAAATCAGACGTCTGATAAAGTGTTTTAAGACGTCTGACTGTTGATTCAGACGTCTGATAACATTTAGGCTGGACAAGTTAGTTCTGTCTGATGAAATCTGACGTCCAGACCTTAGACCAGACGTCTTAGGAGACGTCTGATGACTTTGCCAGACGTTCAATTAGTGGACCGTTGGCTCTCTTAGCAAACACTCGAGGATATGACCGTTAGAGCCTTTCCAGACGTCCTTAAGCTTTTCCAGACGTCTGATAATTGACCGTTTTGCCTCGACTGACCCGAAAATCTCTTCTCAGAGATTTTATAGCCGTTGCAAATCCATTCCCACGAAAAAGTAGGTTTCCAGACGTCCATACATAGTGCCAGACGTCCTGTTTGTCATCTGATGGACTTACGCTAGAACCCTGTTTAGATCTGATTCAAGTCAGGAAGGAACCCGCACGAAATCAGACGTCTGACCTTATTTTCAGACGTCTTAAAGTGGTCTTCCAGACGTCTGATACCAGAATCAGAAGTCTGATAACCCTGTCAGTGCAATGATTATTCCTGATTTCGGGTTGATTTACTTGGGCTTTGCACCCAACGGCTATGGAGCCTTTCCTAAGCCATCCAAAGCCTTCCTAAGGCCTCTATAAATAGAGGGGAACCTCTTGCACACAAACACATACACCTAGAAACACAAGACACACCCTAGCAACATACTTTCTATCATTTTGTGTCTCTCTTGCTCTCAAAGCTCAAGTTCTACATCTTGAGAGCATCAAGCTTTGCGCACCCGCTCTCCCGCTGTAGTTCACGAGAGCGACGTAGCGCCGTCGTGTTGTTCACGCATCCGCGTCGCCGACGCACTCCTTGCAAAGGGGAGTTTCCTAATTCCTATAGAAGCTAGGTTTAAAATTACTTTGTTGGCTCTATAGGATTATTGTTATTTTATCTTTGTTATTTGGTTGGGTATTTGCTTTGCGAATTCCCGTCTCCTTCGTGGGACAAAATCCTTCTCGTGGAGAGAAGGGGTTGAGGAACGCTACCCTCGCACTTGTAGCGTGGTTGTAATTGAGGTTGAATCACCCTCGTTTAAAGTGATTCGTTTAGTGGATTTTGATCAACTTGGTTGATCGGAAAATCCTAACTCGAGAGGGTTAGGTGGTGGTTTTCACCCGGTTTGGGTTTCCACCTAAAAATCATTGTGTACTTTGTGTGATTGCTTATTTTGTGAGATTGTTTATATTTCAATTCCACATTTTTTTACGTCACGCTGATCTCACCCCCTCCGAGTAGGGAATTACAAACTATTCATGCATCTTTCTAATTATTCATTATTATTAGTTTCCATTTATAATCAACTATGTGTTTCTGATTTGGTTATTCTAGTAAGAGTGCACAACATTTCTTAATCCACTTGTTCCTTAATGGAACAATCTTGATGCATGATGTACACATGTCACTCTCTTGGTCGGGAGAGTACCCTGTGGTAGTCCTACACCTAGTCTATCACCCTAGGATCATAGTCACGACGTAGCAGTGACTATGACACGCGGGATAAACGCACGGGTAGCTACCCTGCACTAGCACACGGTCTGTCATTTCCGCTAGCGGGTACACCCAAACGTACAGTATAGAATAGAACAGGGGCCTTACCCCTCAACAGTTTGCGTAACCTCCCTTGACTATCCCGATTTGCCCAGTAGGCCTAACAGGAGTTGGTGTAGGGAGTCTAATTCAAACCCCGGGTCCTAACCCAAGGGGTGGTTAGCTCTCTCCCCACACAGAAGTGACAGTAATTCTCCTCGGTACCACGTACACGCGGGCCAGCTCACTTTTCATACCCATGTTTGAACTACCAACCAACATGCCTGTAGGCAATATGTTCTATCATACGTCAGATATCCATATTATTGTACTTTGATTTCCTTTCCTAGTTCTACGTAGGGTTCATGCATAAGTACTCGTTTCATTTCGGGGCATGTATCTCTATCACATTCTGGTTTCTACTTCATATAACAGGCAGCTTGTGATTTACCACGGCAATCAATTATCACATCAATTTAAGTATTCAATTACTCACAATAGGGCATGCATTCTCAATGTGTAGTAAGCGAGTTTTATGCATCAAATATAAACATTCACATTCTCAGTCCTAAGGTTCATCTCATGTCCTAGGTTTCAAGCAAATATTTCTAATTTAGCATGCACTTTATTAATTTAAACCACAGGAGTAGAGATGACCACTCTACCAAGGTGTACGGGTGGTATTAGGGCACGAACGATGGATCTTGATGCCTTTGCAAGTCCCGTGTGCATTACGGATTGCAAACCTATTCCAAATAGTTGATCAAATCAATCATTAGCATCGTTGACCATTATGTCAAACAAGCTCAAAACAGTATGGACACAACCCTAACACGTAGGAAACTCCAAAAGAAAACTAATGGTATTTCATTTGCACAATATCGACTTCGTTTGGGCCCTGAACCAGCCTAAACACACGCACCTTGATCAAAATCAGACATCTGGGATGAGTCCCAGACGTCTTAAATGAGCGTAGGATCTCACCATGCCTTTATGCGTTTATTCCCGTCATCTACTACCCCTCACAGCTGTCTAAGGGTGTCTCCAGACGTCTGACACTACTCCTGGTCGTCTAGGAGAGCAGTTGGTCGTCTGGCGCTGCTTCCAGACGTTCTAAAGTGCCTCGAACATTGTGCCAACATGCCTTTCCAACGTTCCTTGTACCTACGCATGCACGCACCGCAGAGCACGACACCTTAACACTACCGTGGTACATATGCATGGCTCAGAGCTCGGGCAAAGAAAATACCTCCGCACTCTACATGCTACCAGACATCCTGAGCTCGCTCCGAACGTCCGACGACTCCTCCAGACGTCTAGTGAATGTCGCAGCCATTTGATATTGCGGAAATATTCACGCACAGAACCTTCTCGCAAAGCTCTCCTCCTCGCTCGTGGAGTTGCAACACCTTCTCACCCTGCTGCTCTCTTTCTCCCACGCTTTCTCTTTCTCTCCCAGCTCCTCCTACTGCTCGCTTCTTCCTCTCGCACACACCTCTCCCCTCACACTCTCCCTCTCCCTGTTGCTCCCAATCTCTTCCTCCCTCACGCTCGGTCACAAGGTGGAAGAAGAGAAGGGGGGTAACTGCTGTTGAAGCAAGGGTGGAGGAGGGGTGGTGTGGGTGTTGTGGGATTGAGAGGGTGGAGGAGTGGAGGGGGTTTTATATGGGAGGACTTAGGGTTTGGGGTGGGTGTGGGTGGGGGTTGTGTGGGGTGAGGTGTGGGGTCAAGGTCAATTGCGTCTTTGGCCCCTCAAAATCCTCCCTTTTCCGCAGAGCCCACAAAGCAAGTCCCAGGAGGTTTAAAATTACGTTATACCCCTTTAGAAATCAAGAACTTTGCACGGGGTCCTCTAGTGCACAGAAAAATTACGAGAACACCCCTAAAATTAAAAAAAAAATCAAATGACCCTTGGAAAGAGTCATTTTAGAAATAACATTCTCATTCCATTCGCCTATTTAGATTAACCTAAAAATAATGGATAAAGGAAAAAAATTGCACGTAATTTTACAAAGGTACCCTTACATGCATAGGCATGTTTATGGATATTTTGAGACATATTTATAGCTTATGATAATTATGTTTATAATTAAATATTTCATTAATATGATAGCATGTGCAATTAAACTAATTATTTTGCATTAATGCTTATCGATAATATATATTTTTCTATCATATTATATGATGATTAAAATGTTTAATTATAAAAAATATAGTAATAAGGTATTGGCAATTGATATGGCATTAATTAATGTAATTTATAGTAGTACACTTTATAAGATAATATTCTTCATTTAGAAGTAGAGTGGAACTTTAGTCAATTCGCTTTCCATCAAAGAATCTGCAAAATGAAGGAGTAAATTTGTTTTCCACAATCTTCTCCAATTCCCTCATACCAAATATATATTATCCATTCATAAGACAAGTCAGACAAAATTGACCCGAGTCAACTTGACCCATGTTCTCTAGTTTAAATCAAAATCCTCGATTCAACCCATCAGCCGACTACCCATTATTTTTAGAAAGATGGTAAACCTACTCCCATTCCCACTGAAGAATTATAGTTAGATAATTTGTGTGGGGATATGAGACAAGTGGTGGGATAGAAATAATTGGTATAGTGATGTGATAGTAGTGGATGATATTTTAATGTTATAATATGAATGTGGGATTATATTATGTTAAAGTTGTAGGTTCTTGCGAAGAGAGTTGAAATTTGTGAGATATAAAATATAATATGAAAATAAATATAAACAATCTCATAAAAACATTCAACACAAATAACATATGGATTTTTAGGTGAAAACTCAAATCCAGGTAAAAACCACCATCTAAACCTCTCGGTTTAGAATTTTCCGATCAATTAAGTTGATCAAATCCACTAATATACTACTTCAACAAGAGTAAAACAAACTCTTACACCCACGTTACTGGTGGTCGACTTATGACCAACCGTGGCTAGGTCTTTTGTTTGTTATAGTAATGTCGTTGTGGTACAGGTAAAATAGCTACGGTTTGTCATTGCCACTATTACAATTTTACTCAGAAATGTTTTTCTTCCGAGGTCGAACTCAGGGAGCTACTAGAATTCTAGAAGTACAATGCTTTTACTACAAAAATAAGAGAGAGAGGTTTTGTTTCTTGGCTTTTTCTTCTTCTCTTCTTTCTCTCTTTGCTTGTCTTCTTTTTCTCTTCTTTTATCTTCTTGATCTTCTTCAATTCCTCTTCTTCTTTCTTTATCTTCTTTTCTTCTTTTCTTTTCTTCTTCTCTTTTCTTCCTTCTTCTTTCTGCTCTCAGCTGCGGCACCTTTTCTTTTATTTTTCTTCTTCTTTGCTTTGTCTGCAGAGCTTCATCCGTCGTCTGATTTCTCAATCAGAAGGCTTAAGTGGTGTCTGCTACAGTGCTTCCTCTGCGCTTCTCCCTCCTTCTTCTTTCTTGCAATCTTCTTCCTTCTTCTTCTCACAGTCCTTCTTCCTCTCTGCCCTGAGCGGCCAAGGCTTCGGCCACCTTCTTCCTTCTTCTTCTTCTCTGCCTGCACACACACACAACTGGTCAGAGCAAAACCTACCCCTACCCTTTCTCGCGTCTCTCTCTTTCTAAGATTTCTCTCATAGGATCGCTCTCCCAGAGCCGGGTATTCGGGTACGGGTGTCGCGCCCGAGACCAGGCCCACCGGCATGCGGTGGTGGGCGAGGTGTGCGTAGTGTCAGGTATCCGGATCCTGCCCAGACCCGCAGGGAGTGAGTGCGGGCGAGGGCAAGTGCGTGGGGTGCTCGTGCGTAAGGGACCTGACCCCTGTGTTCGAAGGCGAATAGCCTCGAACACTTTTTCAATTTATGCGCGGGCGCTGAGCCGTGCACTTCCGAGGTGGGACTAAAGTCCCACCTCCTAGACTGGCGCCCACAGGCGAGGAGCTCGCGGCTAATTGGGGTAGCCTGGAGGATTCTCGTCCCAGCTACAGACTTGGGAATCTTCGCGGAGACACTCCGCGCAACCTGGGATCAGTGCCTGGGGGAGATTGAAGCTGCAACTGCAGGTGAAGGAGCTTCACCTGCGCAGCAATGGCGGCGAAGGGGGCGTGACCTGAACACAGGAATACGGCCTTTCGGCCTAGTCAGAAGTTGCAGGGAGCTTTGCCGGAGTGCGGCGAAGCCAGTGCGGGTGGTGGCGAGGCGTGAGGCGGTGTATGGTGGCAGCCCTAGGTCGGACTGTGGTCGGAAAGATGGGTCTGTTCGAGGGGTCTTTGGTGGTGTGTGGCAGGGAATGAAAAGGGCGAAGCTGTGGAGTGGAGTGAGGGGAGGCTTCTGAGGTGATCGGCTAGGAGTGAGGAGGTCTGTGGAGGTGGAATGGGCTCGCCGGAGAGGGTGGTCGGAGACGGAGCAGGCGGAGGTGGAAGTTGTGTGTGGGGGCGCGAAAATACAAATTGACAGAGGGGAAACTTAAAGGAGGAGGAGAGGAAGCTTTTACCTAAGTTTTGGACGAAGGGGGGAGGGCGGAGCCACCAGCTTGTGCCTACCGGATCTGAGGAAGAAGAGGCCCTGGAAGGGGAGATCGGTGACGAGGAGGCAGGTGGAGGGTGTCGGCGGGTGCAGCACGACACAGACGAAAGGGTTAGGGGAACCCTACTGCAGGTAAGGCAACAGAGCGACGAGGAGGAGGAAGAGTTGGTCGCCGGAAGCTGCAGGCCGTCTGTCGGAGCTGGAGAGGATGAAGTGGGGGGTTATTCTCCATCAGAGACAACTTGCCTCCTTCTGCAGGCGATGGCGGTCCTTATAAAGGCGAAGGCGGAGAGGTGGGCGCAGGGAGGCGACGTGCCTCCCTCACCGGAGAATGGCCGGAGTAGCAACCCATACCTTCAGCGCGTTCGCACGGAAGTTGTGGGCGATGGCAGAGGTCATGGTGGTGTCCCTGCGACAGCAGACTTCGCAGGGAACACCTGGTTCAACTGGCAGAGGGCTTCCCTCACCCTGCGCGGCGCCATGCTCTGCGCAAAGTCGCCGGAGCATGGCGCTGCTCAGAGAGTTGCAGGGAGGACCTAAGTGCAAAGAATGACGAGGAACCTAGGGGCCAAAATGCGAGGGTTTCGAAAGTTGAGGGTCAAAAAGTAATAGATGATGACCAAAATGCAAAGTCGGTTAAGAAGGTCTCTTCTTAGGCTTAAGTTTTTATGCATGACTAAATGGGACCTAAGGATTCTAATGGTGAATTTTATTTCTAAATCAGACCTTGTTTGACTGGTCAATTTATGTAAAAATCTAAATTAAATCATTAATTGGGCATGGTTCTCAATGTAGGTCAAAATGGGTTCCCAAGGTCAAATTGAAGGTTCTAAACCCTAGAGATTATTTTTCTATGAATTTTAGAGGGTTTAGTCGATTTTTACTTTGACTCGAACCTCGTGAATTGAAATGGGTTTGTTTTAGGGTTACAGAATGTCATTTAATTCCTTGGAGTTGCTGTAGCCCTTGTTGGATCAAATCATCCCACTTTCCTTCTTATTAGGTTAGTTTGACCTATGTTTTGACCTTGAGTTACCCTGTTTAATGATTGTGTTGATGAAATTGCATTCTTACCCCTTATGACATGTTTTCTTCACAAACTCAGAATTCTCTGAATCAAGCCTTTTTATAAGTTATGTAGGGGCTTTTTCTTGCATATCTAGGTTAGATTGTACTAGTTAGGGTTCATGATGAGGTTCTCATAAGCTACTTTGTCCGAGGGTAGGGTACCTCAAAACCACTCTTCTTCACGAAGAGTATTTTGTCTCGCGAATGATACGAGAATTCACCATGTGAATACCCAACCAAAAGCAAAAGGAAAAACAAAAGCCTATAGAGCCAAAATAGTAGAGAATCTAACTATGCTGCTATGGGCAAGAAAACTCCCATTAATAGGAAGTGTATAGGCGTGATCGTGCAAAGTAACAGTGCTCTTAATTGTAAGGGATGTAGCAGTGGCACCTTCTTCTTTGATCTTCCTCTTCTTAGACACAAAAGGTATGGAAGTATTCTCTTGGGTGTGTGTGACTTGGGAAGGGTACTCCTTTATTTATAAAGGTCTTAAGAAGGCTTTAAAAGGTTTAGGAAGCCATTTATAGCCGTTAGGAACAAGCCTCAAAATATTAGCCCAAAAATCCCAACGAAATCAAGATCATTATAACTCTGACAGAATTATCAATGTCTAATATTTTAGTCAAACGTATGATGACAAGTTTAGATGTCTGCTCTAAAGGGTTGGAGTCCCTAATTTTATTAGATCTAAATAGGGATCTGAGTGAGCGTCTGAAATGCTATTATAAGACGTCTAATAATAGCCAGGTTTGTTGCTGTTTAGATCTAAACATAGTTATAGTGTATATGAGTCAGACGATAGATTGGACGTTTGACATAAGACCTGGACATCTGGTCTGAGGATTCTCTGTGAGAATTGATTTCCCGAGAAGTTAACGGTTATAAGGTCTGATAGGTCAAGATTCGAGTCAAATCTACACTAACTTCTCTTTATCAGACGTCTGATAATACTAT
Source organism: Thalassia testudinum (assembly GCA_037157565.1). NCBI lineage: Eukaryota > Viridiplantae > Streptophyta > Magnoliopsida > Alismatales > Hydrocharitaceae > Thalassia > Thalassia testudinum. The sequence goes on from JAZHRO010000030.1 coordinate 47,337,416, forward strand.
TACTACAATCAAAAGGTGATCCTCGAAGATTCTTTTCTGAGAGGCCAACGGTTCTATTCTTGAATGTCTGGCAAGGTCATCAGATGTTTTCTAAGACATGTGGACTATGGGTTGGATGTCTAAAGATAAAGACACAGATTGTTGGTTTCCAACCTAAGTGATCAGACGTTTGTACAAAAGGTTAGACATCTTAAAGTCTACGATTAAATGTCTGATGTACAGATTAGATTTCTGATCAAGTTATCTGAAGTCTTTTGATTTTCTAAGTTTACCTAAGAATGGATTAACGTTCCTAAGACTAATGTGATATACTTTTTGGTATCTTTAACATGTATCTAAGTAAAAATAAAGAGTAAAGAAATAAATGACAAGTAAATATATGAACAAATTGACTTCTATCATATTCATCTTCTTCAAGCTTTCACTCCATGCGAAGTTCCATCTCTTCTTCTCCTCCATTAAGCTCCTCCAATCCGCCATAGACGCAAGCTTGAGCTCTTCGCACTTGCTTCCATTTGCATTTGTCTTAAAACTTATACACTCATATGTAAATGTTAAATTAGAAATATTTTGTTGTCATTAAAATCAACGATTGTGGTACTCTTGCACCAACAAGAATAAGTATATTTTAATATATATTGATGTTGATGTGTTGTAATGAGATAGTTTAAGAGTGATATATTTTAATAGATGTTGATATTAATTCGATGAAGTTGGAGAAATTATATCCCTTTGACCTTAAGATCTATCTTTTGGATATTCCTCTGACTTTGGGCTATCCCTCCTAAACGATGTCATCATAATGTCGAATATCTGGAAATCACAAAAGGATTGTTCGTTCCTATAAGAATAATGATAGATATTTGAAACTGATACATAAATAATATTAGAGTTCTTCTATCACTCGTTAGTTGTTATTGATTGATTTCACAATTTATATAATTTGATTATATTTGCATGCAACCAAGCAGATGATGTGGAGGATGTGAGAGAGAGGTTGAGGCAAAGGTTAGTGCGTAAATTTTTGAAAATATTTTTCTTTTCTTTTTTTTTTGTTAATTTAAAAAAGTGCAATGACTTCATGATTGTTTATTTTGCAATGGGTGGTATGGATGAGTCAATGACTACATACCATCTCGATCTAAATGCAAAGTTAACAAATCAATTTAATTTGTAGGTGATAGTTTATCTTTAGATCGCGTATTTGAATCATTTAGCTAATGTACATAACTAACTATTGATCTGTACTTCAAAATGGCCTCATATAAATGAACAATACAAGTGTGGTAAAACAACACAATTATAATTACAACAAGCAACCCAATATAATTACATTTATCGTAAAATTATTCATTTAAATTAGACAAAATTATGCCAGATTGAGATATAATGTCAAAATCTTCAGCTTAGCCGTAAACTTACCTATTATCAGGTCAGACTTCACCCACTTATTATTGGGCCAAGGTTATTACACCTAAAAAATAGTCTTATATGAGAAACTTATGAAAATAAGCAATGTTATATAAATGATTATAAATTACTACTTAACAACTTTGACTTAAGCACCTTTTGTGATTGTTAATGGCTTATCAGACTATACTTAACAATTTGTTAAGATATAATTCTTTTCAATTAAGCTTGCGTTGAGAGTAGGGTTATTATAAATGCCTTGGAGTTTTAACTCAAACGTAGCCTAGTTAGGGTTGGATACTCATGAGTCGAATTGCCAACCAACTTAATGCTCCAGCTTAAGAATTATTCTAACTTCTATCTTCAAATTGCTGGAAACCTAAAACTTTTGTAGATGAGCATATCAAATATAATAAATTCCATTAATGACTAATCTAACTCCTATTATCTTTACCTTTTCTACCTCAATTTTTAGGACTCTTTTCAAAACTTAACTTTCCCTCGATTTTCAAGCACTGAGTACTCAACGTCACATCTCCCAGCCTCATTTTTGTAGCAGCTATTCCAGCTTCCATCTTCTTCACTTGGGCTACCTACTAAGGGTTCGAGGCCTGCTTTTTTGTTCCTGGGCGATCTCATTTGACATGGAAATGCTATTTTTGAAGCTTTATCTCTTTCTTTTGGCTCAAATGGTTTGGATCTATAGTAAATTTTTTAAATTCTTTTCTAGATGAATGAACTTGCTCTTTTGTCTTTGCTCTAAAAAGGGTGGTGATTGGTAAACACCATTGTATACAGAGAAATGTACACATGCTCTACGGGCCCCACCCCCTTTACCAATAGGAGGTGCGCGTCCCACTCTTGGGAGGTGTGGTAGGACTACCGCCCGACAATGATTCATAGACATCACTTTGTATATAATTTTGGATACAACTTTCGACGTGAAGTATGATATGATATGAAATATACTATTTTATATTGATGCGGTATTTACTCTTGATTAATATGTCATATTTTTATATAAAAAAAAATATAATATAGATATATGATATATAATGTATCACATAATATAACTGATATATCATATAAATATGACATGATATATTATAATGACGTAAGATAACATATAAGATATATATACACTTGTGTAGTCATTTCCTTAAAATAAAAAAACTGAAGCCACTGATCCAATTTTTCGTATTCAACCCCCAACAAAACCACAAACCCCTAAACACGGTTCTTCTTCTTGGAGAAAAAGCAACACTCATCAGGGGCCAAAAACCACCCCCACTCCACCCACCCCCTCTTTTCCCCCGTAGCAAACCCACCACCAAGCAGCAACGACACCTCCAACCCCCAAAACCCTAGATTTCTCCTCCACATCTGTTCGACCACCACCACCATCAGGATCATCATCAACCACACTCGGCACGATCGTCACCAGCAGATAGATCATCGAGAAGAAGATGTTTAGGAACCAGTACGACACGGACGTGACGACGTGGAGCCCCCAGGGGAGGCTGTTCCAAGTGGAGTACGCGATGGAGGCGGTGAAGCAGGGGTCCGCGGCGATAGGGCTCCGGTCAAGGGGCCACGCGGTGCTCGCCACCGTGAACAAGGCCGCCTCCGAGCTCTCCTCCCACCAGCGGAAGGTCTTCAAGATCGATGACCACGTCGGGGTCGCCATAGCGGGGCTCACGGCCGACGGCCGCGTCCTCTCCCGCTTCCTCCGCAACGAGTGCATCAACCACAAGTTCGTCTACGAGTCCCCCCTCCCCGTCACCCGCCTCGTCGTCCGCCTCGCCGACAAGGCCCAGGTATGATCGTAACTTATATGATCATCAAAACCCACAGAGGAATCTCCATCCACTCCGCGGGCCCCGCGTAATCGCGAGAAAAAGGAAAAAAAAGGCCCTAAATTTTTGTTGCTGTTGCTTATGTTATTGATGATGATGACGATGTAGATCTGATTGTTGTGTTGAGGATGCGCACCTGCATCTTGTTGATCTTCAGAGGAATCGCACGTTTTTGTGGATGGCATTGTGGTTTGGTGGGTGAGAATTGGGTTGTTTGTCATGTTTTGGGGACCTTTTAGGATTTAGGTTTTCACTTGTCTCAGTTACTTGTTTCGTTCAATCCAACCGGGGCATGTTGCGTTGTGTAAGGTCGGACCTTCCATTTATTCTTAAGATTGCCTCGGCTTCCCTCCTGCCCAAATGATGTGATTGGGTTCGGGCGAGTATGTACCAACGAGGATTACGCCCTTGAGTGTTTTGGAAGGCTGCTTGCCATCCATCCATCCACTTGCATTTGTTCTGATATTTGTTCGTTTGTGTTGGAGCTTCTGTGTGCACGTGCTTACATGCTAGTGGAGTGTGGTGGAGGATTTGCTTGGAGGAGGTGGTTATTGTAGAGTGTATGGGGATTGGCCCGATTGGGTTTGTATGATGACTAGGTTTGGGTGGGTGTGTTTTAGGATTGGTGGATGGTTGGTTTGCTTGAAGAATGTGGTTTCCCTGCATGGTGTATGGGAGCTGGATATGATGGCTGGGTTTGGCCAGAAGAGGGTTGGGGACTTTTGGAGAAGTGGGTGTATTTTAGCATTGGTGGATGGTGGATCCGACATCAGTTGGATTATCCGAAATGTGGAAGAAGGGCTTTGTTAGGGTGGGGTCAACGGCTCTATTGGTGAAAGACCGGAAGTGGAGGAGCTTGTATGGACTCTGCAGGAAGGACTTAACTCTTGCGGGGAGTTGAATCTTTTACTTGTGACATTCATCTTTTTAGTTCTGCTGATGAGCTGGCAAGAGTTTCTTGTCATGGGTAATGGAAGTGAAGACAGGGATGATCTAATCCTTCAGAAGTGGATTGGGTTTTTGGTCTCAATGTTTGGATATTCTTATTTTGGTTCTGTAGAGTTTACAGCTGTTATGATGGGGGAGTTGAGGAGCCGAAGTTCCAAGGATTAAGGACATTTGGAATTTGAAATTGTTTGAATGTGGCAGAGGGTTTGTTTGAAAAATGTGGTTACTTTTAAATGTATGGGTACTCAGTATCGAGATTATTTTGGGTAGAAGAGGGTTGGGATCTCTGTTTGGTTGGCAGAATAAATGTTAATTCCGTACCTAATTCTGCGTTTGCCATCTCTAATTGTGCAATTTTGGAATTAGGGGTGTAATTCCGGAATTAGGCAATTTCACCCCCTACGTGGAATTATCTAATTTCGTCTGCTTTTCTTTTCAATTAATTTTCTTTTTATTCCACTAACTTATTCTACTAAACAAACACTCCAAGCAGAATAAAACTCCCTAATTCCTTTGACACAACAAACTCAACCAAACACTTAGATGGAATAAAGTCCCTTAATTCCTCCATTCCTCTTACTCCTAAATTTTATTCATTCTAATAATTTCCCTTGCCAAACAGCAAATGTGTGTACTTTAGCATTAGTTGATGGTGTGGAGAGTGATGGAAGGTTTCTTCGTAGAATGTGACTATTCTAAGGTGTATGACGATTGAGTTATGAGGTCTAGGTTTGGGGATGGAAAAGTTTGTGTTAGCATTGGTGGATGGTGTGGAGTTGATGGAGGGTTTCTTCAAAGAATATAGGGTATGTCAATTGAGGAATAAGGGCAAAGTTTGGGGATTTTTGGGGAAATGTGCATATTTTAGCATCAGAGGGTTGCTCGAAGCATGTAATTATTTAATGTAGGTGAATTGGCCCAATTGGGTATGAGGACTAGGGTAGAAGAGGCTTTGGAACTTTTGAAGAATGTGCGTGCATTTTAGCATTGATGGATGGTATGGTGTGTGGTTGAGGATTTTTTTGAAGAATGTGGTTACTGGTTAGTGTATAATGTTTAGGTATGCTCACTAGGTCTGGAGACCTTTCTAGAAGTGTGTGTTTTGGCATTCATGGATGGTGTGGAGTGTGGTTGAGTGCTTCTTTGGAGAATGTGGCAATTCTTTGACATATTTGGATTGGGTAGGTCACTGAATTTAAGTAGAAGACCCTTTTTTTGTTTTGGTAAAGAAGTGTGTGCATGTTAGCATTAGTGGGTGGTGTGGATTGTAGTGGAGGTTTGCTTGAAAAATGTGGGTATCATTTGGCGTAGTACTGTGTATGGCAATTAGATTTGGATGAAAAAGGGTTGGGGACTTTTGTAGAGGGCCGTGTCTATTTCTCTGTGTGTATGTTACAGAAGGCAGAAATAAGATTTGATTGCATACTCAAAAAGTGGAGGTGGTTCTCCCTGCCCGTGCCTCATCATCCGCCTTGCTCGTGTGATTAGAGTCCCAGGTATAATAAATACAGGATCTCCAACTGAATGGAGGAGGTAAAAGAATCCATCTTTGTGGCGGGCCCCACTGCCATGCCTGTGTGATTGCGAGAAAAGGCCCTGCATTGTTGTTCTTGTTGTTGATGATGGTGATGTAGATCTGATAGCTTTGACAGATGCATTTTTGGGCATCCACATTTGGTTGATTGTTAGGTTTTTGTGGATCGTGTGGAATGTTGGGGCTTGAAGAATGTGGTTACGATGTAGTGGTTGAGAATTGGGTATGATGATGTGTTTCGGGGGACTTTTTATAGTTTAGTGGGTGAGAATTGGGTATGATGGCTAGGTTTCAGGGATTTCTTGAGAAGGCTTCGCTAGTTTTAGTTACTCACTCAGTTCGAGATGAATTGGAGTGAGCCAATTGGGGCCTGTTGCATCATTGAAGGTCCTTTCATTTCTTCTTAAGATTTCCTAATTTGGATTGGATGCATTTGAGCTTTGGGGAGCTCCGGCCATGTTCCATCTTGCAATGTTTAGGTTTCTCAATACATGATATTCTGGGGCAAGTGGTTATCCTATCTTTAACTAGAATCATCTTTGTTTTGTTTGGTGAGTGAAGACATCAGTGGTCTGTCCTCTAAAGCTCAATTTTTTTTGCAGCATGGCATATCGTGTGGAGTGTGGTGGAGGGCTTGTTAAAAGAGTGTGATTATCTGGCGTATGGGGATTGGATAAGATGTTTTGTATAGGAGAGGGTTCAGGGTTGCTGGAGAAATGAAAGTGCATGCGTGCTTGCATCAGCAGGGTGGAATGTGGTGGATGGTTTACTCGAAGGATGTGGTTGTTATTTAGTGCATGGAAATTGGGAAGAAGAGAGTTGGGGGCTTTTAGAGAAGTGTGTGTGTGTGTTTTAGCGTTTGTGGATAGTGTAGAATGTGATGGATGGTTTGCTCGAAGATTGTGATTATTCTTTAATCTATGAGAATCAGGTATGGTAACTCGGTTTGGATAAAGGGGGGTTGGGGACTTTCCAAGAAGTGGTGTGCTTTAGCATTATTGGTGGATGTGTGGAGTGTGGTTGAGGGTTTGTTCGACGAATGTGGCTATTATGTAGTTTATGGGAGTCACATATGCTCACTAAGTTTGGCAAAAGAGGGTTGGGGACTTTTGTAGAAGAGTGCATATTTTAGCATTGGCTGATGGTGGGGAGTTTGGTGGGACTTATATGCATGATGCTGCTAGCATTTACAAATAGCTATGACTAGATTTAACAGAAAAATAATTACAGGGCCTTATATGAGTTTCCGCCCCCTTTTGGGTGTCTGACAATGAAGATCAAGGATAAGGCTGCCTCAGGGGAATAATGCTTTATATTCGTGGAACTTAGAATGTAGCCGATTTGAGTTATCAATGAAATTTTGTTGGGCCTGTTTAGATCCTGCCTTCAAAGTAGAGATGTGGAAGTTGTTCTTTTGAATAATGTTAGGATTATGTTTGATGATGCACAATTGAGTTATGTATATTTGATATTTACTGTAGGTGAAGGGGAAAGCGCATTGCTTGGTATAAATATTGATGGTGGTACTTGAAGCTGGTGTGAGTGTGTTTTGACAAAAAAGGGATTTTGTTTTGTATAGGATAGGGTAGGGGGTGAATGTTTTAAATATCTTTTTTTAAAGTGAGTTGTCTATATGGTGTTAGCCACTTTCAGTGTGGGTAAAGACTTTTTTTAAAGCATGTCTTTTGGAGTTTCATATCATTTCTGGGGTTTCACAATAGATGGGCTTGGTAGATCATGACAAGATTGTATAGAAGTCTTGAATAGCTCATAATGGACAAGTAGTTGTGTTTTAAGGTCCTGTTTGGTATAGGGAATAGATAGAGGAATAGTGAAGGAGTGGAATGGAGTGATAGAATAAGTGGGTTTTGGTGTTTGATAGCTTTTGATGCCTTGTCAAGGAATAAAGTGGAGTTATTCCACTTGTGGTCTTTGGTTAGTGGAATAAGTAGTGGTTTGGTGATTATGGTTGGTTAAGTTGCCCAAAAAGAGGAACAAATGGTGGGTTAAGTGTTGTTCCATGGGTGGGGGGTAGAACAACAACTGCTTCGAGTTATCATCTCTTAACCTGGATCAAAGTTGGACCGGGTTAACCCTCACCAAATGTGGGTTAAGTGATAAAATCTGGCTACGAAACACCCCCTAAAGATCCAACCAATGCACCATAACTACTTATTGTTGAATGGTCATGCTACCATTACCAACATAGGTATTGGTTATTTTTGGCTTCTTTCCTCTAATTTGGATTATCTTAAGTGTTAGGACTAGTTTACCTGAGATGTTAGAAAACATTTATTTTGAAATGTGGAAGTGGTGTTAGCATTCCTGTTTACTTTGAAGCAAGTCAACACTTATTTGCTTTTGCATGGTTTGACTATCCCCTTACCTTTCAAAAAAATAGAAGAAAAACTCCTATTTATAGTTACTTGAATAGGTACTAACCTGTGGTGTTAATCCTTGATGTGAACAAAGTTTCTCCGTCGATAAGGAAGGGGTGTTAGGGGGGTATGAGATGTTATAAAAGTGCATTGGAAAATGTGTGTGAAAAAAAGATGCAGTCTAGATGGGGTGTCATAACACTAATGGAAGCCGGTGTTATCTTCTCAATACCTGTATTACATAATGCTATGTTAACCCATGAAATAAAGGGTTATCTTCCAAGTAAACAAGGCTTTAAAGATTAGCAATTACTGACAGAAAAAGAAACTTTTGTCCTTTAGATTTGGAAAATTGATCTGACGACTTGCAAAAAAATATGTTAGAATAGAAGAATGGGCATCATAAGGTCATGGATGAAACTCAAAGCACTTAAGAGGTTGTACTGAACAATATAAGAATGAAATTCTGAAAATGAAATAAACACTATCCACTATTGTTCTGTCATATGCTTGAGCATGGAAGTAGGTAGTTGAAACATTTGAGAGCAACATGCATCTTTAGTGGTGTCTTCACTTGGTTTAATTGAAAAGCTTCAGTTTCTCTAATTTGATGAGCTCACAGAGAGATGATTCATGGAAGAAGCTAATGAGAACAGGCAGGGGATTTTCCCCCGCAAGCAGGAAAGAAGGATGACCGTACGAGTAAGCAATCATGAATACAGAAATGAAGTAACACTCAGGGGTATTTGTTTGTGTATAACTCTCTTATGAGCAAAGATATGAATGGGGGTGAACATGCTTGTTTGTCTATAGCTGCTAAATAGTTTTCGCTTATGTTTGTTTAAATTGAAGGATGGATCCACATCCTTATTATATAGGAGTCCTGTCTAGGATACAACATCGAATCTCTTTGATGGTGTGCATCCTTTATAGGTGTATGTACCTGCTCAATACTATAACTTGCTTCTAGATTATATGAATTTAGTCAAGAATCAAATGTGATTGAATTCAGGATAGGAGTGAGTTCAAGAAATTTACCTTTGGTAGCTATGTTTGTATGCTTTGATTGTATCTCTATGTGTATGCATGCACGAGTGTTCATGTGTTTGTGTGTGCCTGTTTATACAGATGTACGTAAGTAGATAAGCACACACGTACATGCACACATAGATATACATATAGGTATAAGGATATTAACCTTCCAATCCTTTTTGGTTTGGTGATTCAACTTGGAAGTTATAACTTTTCCTTTTGGTAGGAACAATCATCCAACTGTCCTAGTACTTGTTGATTCTGCAACTTGATCAATGCTATTGTATACTTTTCAAGAATAGTATGACTTACATTGTATTATGGTGAAGTAGTTTCATTACTAAATAGAATCATACTGAAGTAGATTCTTTCCCAAAAATAATCCTAATTCAGAAATCATGCCTCCCTAGTATTAGATATTTTCTACCCTAGAAACTCCTCTAGTCACGTCCCAACTGCTGGTTAGGTTGAGATCTCATCTGTTGTGGGGGTTGCTTATATATAGCTTTCAGTGTCCCACATCAGATAGTTGCTGCTGGTTGACACTGGAAAATCACCAACCTTTAAGGGCTATTCAGTTGTGGGATAAGGAATAGGGGATAGGTTTGTGGGATAAGGAATGGCGAGTCATATTGCTTGTTCTTGTTTGGTTGGTTTTTCTGTAATTCGTTACAGAATAAGTGGTATGTATTCCTTGTTCCCTATTTGGTTGTTGTCCTAGGGATAAGGAATGTTTGATGATTAATTAACATAGATTATTCATTATTTCTTTAAAAAAAAACATAGATTATCCATACTTTACGATTTTTATTTTTATTCTAGCTATCAAATTTAATTAATTCTTGATTCATCAAGATGCATGCTTTTATACTCTCCACCAAGACGAATAGCTTACTTATCTCTCTCTCTCTCTCTCTCTCTCTCGTGCGTGTGTTTGCGCACATGTATGCATATGCATGCACATAGACATGCATCTCCATTAGCAAACTATCAACCGTCGGCTAAATATCAAATTTAATTGATTCTTGATTCATCAGGATGCATCCTTTAATAGTCTCCACCAAAATGATAGCTTCCTTCTTCTCTCTCTCTGTCTCATATACACACACAGGCACATGCATACATCTCCATTAACAAACTAGGACCAATGGCTAAGAAATTCCTTTTGCTGCTTGTCTTGACAGTGGATAAGCTACGGAACTTCTAATTCTGCTGGTCACCATGGGGTGAAGTTCTGGTATATCTTGCCAAATGGTGGAACTGAAGATGTATACACGCCAACAAGGGATTAGACCTCTTTGCTCTTTGGCCCCGTTTACAATCCCATCACCAAACGGCCCTTAAGGTTCATGCATTAATTGGCACCCATTGGGTTCAAGGAATGGCTGGATCAAGCTATATTCAAATGTGAAAAGGGATGGAGTTCTGGCATATCTTGCCAAATAGTGGAATCGAAGATGTTAATATACATGCCAAGTTGCCAACAAGAGATTAGGCCTTCTTGTCCTTTGCCCTCGCTTGCAATCCCATAACTAAACAGCCGTTAAAGTATTGTATACATGGATTGGCACCCATCTTGCTCAAGGAATAATTAGATCAAGTTATATTCAAATGCAAAAAGAATAAAGATGTCACCCTAACATGTTTCTTCCAAAGCAACTTTTTACTAAGATCCACTTTTTGTAGTCCTAAGACTCTGAAGAATTTTGTTATATCCTACTAAAAAATCAACAAACACCACTTTAAGTCGTAACGACCAATGCTAATAACATGTAAAATATGGAATAAATTTTCAAAAAGTTTCTTGAGTATGAAAATAACAGTTTGCTTTTGCTAATAGCATAGCAGATGTAATAGAGACAAAGAGGAGTTTTTTGCATAATACAAAATGTTCAGCCTAGTGGTCTTGTGGCTGTTGAAATTTCTATTGATGTAAAGAATGCTGATTTTATTACCTTATAATAGATAACTGGACAAACGGATAAGTTTTTTTTTTTGAAAGGCTAGATAGCTAGCTTTCAGATGTCAGTAGCTCAGTAGTAACCAGCTATCTTTGTAGATGCTAAAAGATTGCATTAGCAGTTCATAAAGCATCCTCCCAAGTCGACACTCACAACATAAGGCCTACCCTTTAAGGATGACTCCATTCATCTCAATTCAACTAGACCAAACAACAGCCAAGACTTTGCCTTTTTGAAAAGCCAAAGGGCGGTTATCTGAATGATAATCACCCAAAATCATTCCATTCCAAAAAGTAAATAACACCACTTGGTAAGAAATGGAAGAAACAAAGTTCTCTGGTAAAAAGCATCCCATTTCTCCCCAACCAAACATCCCACAGGACCACCAAAACCTTGGCCCTATTCTTCTTGGATCTAAAGGTGATCCCTCCGTCACAGGCATTTCCGCTGCGGAATGAAGACAAGAAGTTAACGGCATCCCGATATGTGATCCAGTCGATCCCAATTCTTTGCCAAACCTGCATCACAAATGGACACTGAAACAAGAGGTGCTGGATGTCTTCATCGGCTCCATCACAAAGGGGACATGCCAGGTCATCAGACTGGATCTATGTCGCTCTCCATCGCTTCGTCATAATTCTCCACTTTCTCACCAACCAAGCGAAGATCTTCACCTTCAACGGGTACTCTGCCATCCAGAGCAATTTGCAATCCCACAAGAATTTAACGTCCGAGTTGACCGTGCCACTTTGCCTTGTCTTGCTTCATTCTGAAAACTGCGGCAACACGTTTTGCTTGGCCATGATGAAATAAGTACAAAAGCTGCTTTCATTGAAGGGGTCCATCTGTTGAACTCCACACTGCTCTTTAGACCATTTGCCCAAAGCCACACCTAAGGAAGAGGTGGGGTATATCTTTGTTCCATACACGGGGAGTTTGTGCACTTGGTAAATGAAGGAAGATAAAGGAAAGGAAAACATTTTTGGTTTGAGCAAAAATTTTCCATCATTTCCTGGTATTTGTGTACTTTCTGTCACTTTCCGTGGATTCCATCATTTTCCCTCTCATAGATAAATCACTTTCCTTACCTCAAGAGGTGGAATTTTGGGGGAAAGTGAGGTAAACTGATTTCTTTTTATATCCCAATGTATGCACAAGCACAAGAAAGTTGGTTAAAGGAAAATTGAGGGAAAATAAAGAAAAATCTGATTTCATTTCCTTTGTTTTCCCTTTGATGACAAAATAATTTCCTGCATTTTCCAGTACACTAACACCCCCATAAATGCATCTGGCATTTGCAGTAGGTACCTACTACATTTCGGCCCCATTAAGAGACAAGCAGAACAAATGAATCTACAGTTGTGAAGTTTAAGGTGATCAATGGTTTTGAAAGATCTCCTGGAGCTTTTGGTATGCTTTAGGAATGGAAAATTTTTTAACCTTTTTTTTCCCAAAAAGGAAACAGGACGGCTACTGGATGTCAGTAACTGTTTGCCTCATTCCAACCAATAACATAGTTACATAAAATGCATCCAAGAGTCAAACAAAAAAGATGTCTCCTTAACAATGTTTTCCACCTAGCATCGTTCCTTCCCAAACACCGATCTATTATGCTGTAACCAAATTGCCCAAAGGCCAGCAGTAACTTTTATTGATGACATAGTGTCGGCATGGACTCCCTGACGATAGGTGCTCCAAAACTCCATAGAAGGCCGAACCAAGTGCATCCTAGCTTGTTCCAGACAGAGGATGCAAAGTTACATTTCATAAACAGATGATCACACTCCTCCGCGTGCCCACAGATACTGGACAAAGTATCGGCGTCAGGTACCCAGCTTCTCCTTCAGACCTTGGTGACCAAGTGCCCTCTACGTAGGAGCCACACAAATATCCTCTCCTCCAACACAAAAATATCCTTTACATATGCCCATAGAAACTCCTTCAACTTTGATGATGGAAGAGCACCGCGTTAAGTGATTTAAGTAATCCAGGAACTTGGATCTCATTTGCCTCATTTCACAGCCATTGGATTATGTATAGAGATCATAAATCCATTTGGCTTTTGATGGCACCATGATGGCAACCAGAGGCAGTTATTCTGTAGTATGTACCCACCACCTCTTAGGAAGAAGTTAGTAGTCTTTCTTATACAGTTATCCAAATGTGCTTCTAAATTTACTTGGCAATCATTTAATTCATCTATTCAACCCGCAATTACATCATGTTCTTTAGGTCCCCCACACTAGACATAAGACTAAAAAGAGTCGGAAGTCCTTGTCTCTTTGTGATTTGAACTTGGTGAAGATATATCCATGCAGGCCCAATTAATCTCTTCTTAATACACCCTCAACCTTCTAACTAATTCTTCGTTTCTTTCCTACCATATCGACCACAAGATTCGAGCATATCGGCCCACCTTGCCTTGGTCTTGTATAATTCCATCTCTTTATCTATTGCCCTTTTGTTCTCATGTGACTGGTGCTGACAAAATCTTCCTAGTTTCACTGCTATTGGATACTTGATTGTTGATATTTCTGGTTAGCATGAGTTTTTTGATTAGAGAACACTTTGTTGGAAGCATAATGCTTAACAATATATCACTACACCACCGTTATCCACATAGTTCTAGTGACACATCAGCTATTCATTCAGTTGGCTATATATTTTATCTTATCGGTGTATGCTATCCCCACTTCGTACAACTTTCTAGTAGCATTGTACTCTTTCATCTAATTTTTCCATAACCCTGCACTCATTTACCCAAGTATTCCTTAAATTACTTCCTTGAAAATAGCTTTGAAGTCTGTCCCTTGAAGTAGAGCTGGACAGATTGCAAATTCAAATCTATACTCTGGTGTAGGCCAATTATTTAAAAATCTAAGGTGCATTCATTTCATTTCAACCAACAATATCTATAATGCTGCATGAACACTCCACATATTTCTATATGGGGGTGTTTAGCACAGTCAATGTCGACCCACTAGTGCAATGGTTCTGCTATTTAGACTAATCCATAATTTTACCTTCTGCGACCCTGAGAGGTATGTGACCTCACTTTCTTTGGGAAAGATTGAAATGTGCACTCTTATGGCAATTACCAGCAGTTTTCACAGGTACACCTTTCCATCTTTGCCTACTTTATGTTTTCTCATTTCTGTTGTTATCCTCTTGTTTAGAGCTGGATTTGGCCTTAATGAAGGCATTAACTAATAGCAAGACCCTTGTACAGTATAATTTATGATGATTGCATAAATTATTAGAATTCTGATTTTTGTTTTTGGTGTCAGCTATCAGAAATGTGATGAATGGTTCTTAATTGTCTCTCTCTCAAAGCGTATGATTTTTGCACGTCGCTTTGGTTGATTATTTGGCCTTTGTTGTGTGCTACATCCGGTTTGCAGGTCTGCACTCAACGGTCGTGGAAAAGGCCTTATGGTGTAGGACTATTGGTTGCTGGTTTGGACGAATTAGGGGCTCACCTTTACTACAACTGCCCCAGTGGCAACTATTTTGAGTACCAAGCATTTGCCATCGGTTCTCGTTCCCAGGCAGCGAAGACTTTCCTTGAGCGTAGATTTGAGAAATACAACGGTTACTCCAGGGAAGAACTCATCAAGGATGCTATCTTTGCCATCAAAGAGACGTTGCAGGGAGAGAAGCTAACCAGCTCCATATGCACGGTTGCTGTTGTGGGCGTGGATGAACCGTTCCACATTATTGATCAGAAAACCATTCAGGATCTTATTGATTCTTTTGAGGTGAGCGAGGAGGCTCCTGGTGGTGAACAAGGTGTGGAGCAAGGTGGGGAGCAAGGTGCTGCACCGGAGGATGCAGGTTCTGAAGCTGCCCCCATGGAGACCTGATGGATTAGGTTTTTTCTTCTCTCATCGAAACTTCATGGTGACGTCCAATTGCTGTCTTATGGGCTGTTTGATTTTCTGTACTTTATCAGCTATGGTATCTTGGTTTTTATTACAGTTGTCTTGGATGGTGCTTATCCTATCGTTTCTCATAGGAGTCGGTGGACTAAAAAGTTACTCTTTAGATCTATGCTAGGAATCATATGATTGATCACTGCCATTAATCTGATTACATGAATAAATTTCCAATTTATGCCCTACAGGATTACTTCTCGAGCATTTCATTTTGCACATTTTGTGGACCACCTGTTTTTGCCAGGTCAAAAATGGATGGTCCGGCTATTTCCGTTTAGACCATTTAAGTGCAGGACTTTTGATCTGTTACCTATTCAAAGCAGGATGTAACTGTTTGATGATGATTTCTGACATCGTCCAATGACAGAAGTAATTTTGATTATATGGCCAAATATGGTTTCTTGGGCTTTGACAAGTTTATGGTACTTCTGGTGTTGGCGTGTTGGTTTTTGCCGTGGGAGAGGTAGTTAGCTTCTTACTTTTCTATATATGTGGGTCGGTTAGTTCTTATGTCAAAGAGAAGTCACCATATGCTCGTGGGATTGAAGAAGTGGGATAAGTTTTGATGAGTAGTGGAGGAAGCTATGTTTAAGTTTGTCACAATGTTGGAAGAAGCCATTCCACACCACACAAAAAAAGTGAAATAGGCCAAGACCAGGATTGGAGCCCAATTCTAAGATAAGCAGTGCCCAATGATTTTCATATCCTGTTGTGTATTTTGAGTTGTACGGTGATGCTTTTGTGTTTATTAATATTTTATGACTTATCTATTACATTCATGATTTGCCTTTCATACTTGCTCCAAGTAAGTTACTTGTAGTCTCGAACTGATTAACACTTAACGAAGGTAGTGTATTTTCAGTGCATTTACAAATGTGATTAGGCTAACATACTTTTCACATTAGTATTTGTGCTATCTGTATCTAGATCTTAAATAGGGTGAAGGCTCATCTTGATTGTTTGTTCTTTCCATCCTTGTCTCTTGCATCGTGCTGTAATGTTGCGAACTCAGGGTTAGTGATGGCGAGGATGGATTGAAACGGATGATCTGCCCATAACTCTTCTCAATATGAGTAAGACTGCCAGGAATGTTTGTGGTTCCATGTTGCTCAGGCAAGCCTATACCTAAATGGTGCGCCCAAAGTTTGTGCGACCATGTGGCCTTCCGTCAGTCTTTTATCAGCCTCAGTGCTTTAACAATCTCAACATTGTAAATGGTGGATTAATTTTTGAGAAACTGAAGGGGTTGTAGATATTCTAGTTATATTTGAAGTATAACTGAGGGTAAGGCATAAGATATCAAAGATGTAAGTGCCAAAAGTTCAGTTGGTAATTTCCAAATCCACGCTGTTTATCCTTTTTCTTCTTTTTTAACGTTTTCACTTTGCAAAGAAAGAGGTCAGATTTTCCATCCATCTTGGAGGCTCAAAGCGTCGACAAACAATCAGACAAAAAAGAAAGAAGAGCTTTAGTCAGCTTACCCATTATTAAGAAGTGAGGACATGGAGAGGAGAGGTACAATCTGACCTATGGCTTAAAACTCAAGCTTAAACTAAGATTTCACATATATAATCACGTTATTCATTCTCGTCCTTCAATCCTTGAGAATGTACCGTATTCTATTCCTTAATCAACGAAGTAAATAATGAATTTGGAGCACTACAAAGAAGTCCTTGAATCTGAGAGCTTTCAACCATAGGTGAACGAGGGATGGATATTTGAAATGCAAGTTTACATGGGCTCTAGGTAGTCTACCTGTCAAGCATTTCTGACCAAGCGAATGATCATAGTCCATCTTAATTAATCGAACCAAAGAATTCACATGATGTACTTTGCCTTATTTGGAATAAGTCCTTTGATTGTTGTTGCCATTATAGTTTATTCCTTATATCAACTGCAACATGCCAATCAAATGACAACCAAAACCCCTACAAGCTTTGCCCTTTGGTTTGGCTAATCTTTCATTTATCACAATCAGAACAGAAAAGCCTGAGACAACCTCTCATGGTCCACATGACGCAAGATGCACTTTCCAAATCCAAATCAGAGAAAAATTTCACAACATGCCAAGCAATATTTATACCCTGACCCCTTTCCCCACTTTGGAATTTACACACTCATTCTCCCACCACAAGCAATTAAAAAATCACTCACTCACATCTCCAATATTACGCGCTTTCCTAAAAAAAAAAATCCAAGGGAAAATCAACAAGTAGACCTCGACGCCCCCCACCCCCCCCCTCCCCCCCCCCCTTCTGGAAAGTCCCCCCAAAATCAAAGGAAAAAAGGTGATGGTCGGTCGACCAACTACAGCAGTGTACAGAAGACCTCACCCCTCGTCTAACGGGAGTTTCCCGAGGAACAATTTTCACATACATCCCTCAAGGGCATCTCGCATTTCTTCCCGGTCCCCCGTAGTAGAAGTAACTCCCCCAAACCCCATTCCTCCCCTGCCTCATGTCGTAGCAGTTGGGGTGGTCGGCCGTGATCTTGAGATTGGGGACGGGGACGAGGCTGTTATCCCAATCCACAACCTGGAGGTTCCGGAAATAGGAGGCCTTCCCGAAGCCCTCCCCTGCAAAATGGCCACTGCCCATCTGGGTGGAGGTGTGCGAGCCGGACCGCCCCGTGTCGACCACTTCCCCTCCGAACTCGATCATGGTGGCGTGCTTGGCGAGGTGGGTGAAGAGGAACGAGGGCCAGTAGCCCACCAGCCGCCCCCGCCCAAATTCGAGCCACCAGTTCCCATGCTTTGGATCCTGCCAAATTTCATCAATGGTAATATTAATTAATTTGCAGGGTGCTTAAGCAATTATCACTTGGACTTTGCTAGCCTAGTAAAATGAAAATGCTTTGTATACGTAGAAGTGTACACGAAAATGTATACACATGAGACGTGACCTTGTTGCTGGGTAAGGGAGGGGGTGTACATTTGGGTGTGCAATCCTATGTGTATACCAATCATGGTTCTAGTCATCAGACATTTTGATGGCACACCGCCGTAATCAAGCATGATAATTGAGCTACTCCATTTGATTTTCGAGGGTTAACTTTCTGAATGGAACTTAGGGTTAACCGATCTATATTAAGTGTTTGGCGAAGTGTCCTTCTTCCATGTTTGGGGGGGGGGGGGTTCCTTCGAGACGTGGCGAAAGAAGGAATAGAAGCATAGGCTAGGCATTAGGATCCACTTGCTTGCTCTAGCTAAGGTACGGACAAGGGTGTTCTTAAACTTGGCTCGATCGGCTTATGGTCTGGCTTGGCTTGGTGTGTGATTAGGTCTAATGGGATTGGACAATGGAGGCAATTCGATAGTATTTTGTTTTATAGACTTAGAAATCGTAAGGTCTCATATGTAGTTTTATTGTTCCTAAACTTGAACGATATTAGTTTATTCTAAATACCGTTGAATTTTATATGACGATAATTCGGAGACCAAAGATGAATCCAGCAAAGGATGTCTATGTTAACTTACTTAAATGATTTAGTGATTGGACAAGCAAACTTTCATATTAAAAAAAAAAATATTCAAAAGATCAACGTTGTGTCTGCGTTAAAGGTGACAGGCTTATTAATAAAATGTATTTAAGCATATATACATGTGATGTTAAAAATTTTGGAAGGTTGTTTACGTAAAATCCTGTTTCCATTACTATCATTAATTGGTCATCCGAAGGGATTGGAGAAGACCAAAAATTGGGAGACAGCAATCCAGTAAAGCCCTTTGAGGTTAGTGCTTAATTATGTCACTCAATAAAACAAGCAAATGGCACGTAGTACCAAGTGTTTCTCACATTCATTACCCATCCACTTACGTAGCTTATTATAATATATAGAATGAGCAGGTTGTCTTTGAACTCAACATCATAATTATTATAGGTGTACGTTACTTTGGGTTCTAGTCGCAGAGCTTAAGACTTATAAATTTAATTCAGCATTAATTACGAGGACCAAACAAAATCAATCTATAAATATGTAATTAAAGAACATGAACACTTCATTTGTTTCAAGCCGACATTGACCCATCAATTAAGGGGGATCATTAATTACAATTGTGTTGAACTATATATATATATATATGTATATGCTCGCGTACAGCTAAACCCTAGACGTTTATGTCCCATGATATATCTAACTCAGGTGCTTAGATCGAGATTTTCCATACAAACACTAACATGGATAGGGGTATTGAGAGCTTAAGAGCATCCTATTTCCTATCCAATGGTTTTCCTTCTCAAGGGATAAATATATTGATAAATTTTAGGCAAGTGGGTGTTGCAGAAATGGAAACTCGAGCTTTCTAACCCACAATTTATGCTGAAGTCTAACAGGCATCGTGTGAGATATTTAGGGTAGGTTTGGTAGTTAAGTTAAGTGAGTTAAATTGAATTTGTTTGTTACTTTTGTTAAGTTAAAGGAAGTTAACCTAATGTAGAGTTAATCTATTTCCTTGAAGAAATAAAGTTAACTCCCCTAAACACTAAGATATCATAGTTTACTTATTTCGTCACTTCTTCCTTATTTCTCTACTTATTTCATCAACTTAACCCACATATCCATCAGACTACGATAGAATCATTTGAAAGTTTAAATAAGCTATGACCCACATGGGCACTTGGTGCTATTCTCACCTTCCAAACGAGCAAGCTAATGTCGAATTGGCCACCATTGTAAGTTGACACGGGGGATATAGCTGCTCCAATAGCGATCTTGTTGCTGGTTTGGACGAAGCCTGAGCACAATAAGTTATAGCATCCGGTTGTTTGGTACGCATCCGTCTGCAAAATCACAAAAACCCACGAAAAATATCGTAAATTTGAAAGGCCACTGCTAATTTTTGGATTTCCATCTTTATCTATAGGAAGAATATAGAAACGGATTTTGTAATGTAAAATGTGACGAAAAGTTAAAGAATCATGCTAAGTGTTTCCCTCACTTGGGTATTCTCTTCATCTAAGTGTTATCCATTGATGCATTTAAAATTTTCTCAAAAATGTAATGCAAAAAATAATGTAGGCATGGTTATGTGGTGAGGACTTAAATCACTTAAAAAAATTATCATTATTTTTAAATTATTTTATATCAATATAAAATCAACTTGTGTTTAGAAAAATCACCATTACTTTTAAATCATTTTATCACTATCATTTTTAAATTATTTTAGATTGATGTAATATTAAATTATACTAAAAAATGTTACTATCACTTTTAAAATAAATTTTACTATTACAAAATCATTTCGTAATAGTGAAAACAATGGTGACCGTATGAGTGATCGTAAATCTCAACACATGATAATATTTATATTATTTTTTATGTATGAGATCCACTCAAAAAATTTACACATTAAATATAAATATATATGTGATGAATCACATTGTTACTCACATATATTACAAAATTCATTATTTTTGGAATTTTTTTTTATATATTCTACTTTTTGACATTCTGCAACTACTAAATATAACGTGCCTTCACGAATTTTTTTTCTTTTTTATGTTCTTTTTTTTTTTTTTGGCAGGGAGGGTACGTCTGAGAGTCCAAATTATGTTTGCACTTATTGTTTGGAGAGCTTAATTTCGCAGAGTTTAATTTTTAATGGGTTAAGTAAGATATAATTCGAGAAATAAGTAGAAAATAATGCAAAGAGAGTGCGGATTCGGTCATTCATCTGTGGAGATCAAGTGAGATGGATATTAGTTCCTGTGATAACTTTGGTCAACATTACAGTCGTAACCGTCCAAGCATTAACTTGATTTTTTTTTTCTTTTAAATGACCCAACATGCCATTTGGCTAAATGACAACTAACTCGTTTAATTAAATGTCAAATTAAGATGAACTTACAGTCCAGTAGGTGAAAAATCTTGGGCTGCTGTCTCCATATAGCTCCGGACTGACCTGAATACATGCATGAATGTAGACACATTGATGTTAATGGATGAATGCATACGCCATTAGTCAAGTGATTATCCAAGAAGAGAAAAAGTATTTTTGATAGGAGAAATATAGTCATGTATGGCAACAAAAAAAAAAAAAAAAAAAAAAAAAAACCCTTTTTCTAGACTAAAATTATCTCCGACGCTTGGAAACTCTACACCCCTGTGACTTTCTAAATCTTTGAAATATTATTTGGTAATAGAAATAAGTTTGTAGAAAAAGTAAAGGAATAAGAAAAAAATGAAAAAAAAAATGAAATAAGTGAGTTAACTCGTTTGTATGTTTTGACATGTTAAAGTTATTTCACAGAAAAGATAGAATAACTTTAATCCGTGTTAAATCTACTTAACCTGTCATAAGTTATAGACGTGTTAAGTGATGTGTTAAATACTTAACACGTCAAATAGATATAACTTGAAAGGTTAGGAAATTAGTGTTAACAAATATAAAATTAATGCTAATGTATAATTGTATTTACTTATAAAGTGATGTTAATATCATTTTATGTTTATTTAAATTTGTGTTAAGCTATAATGCTAACTCTTGTGACTTTTGCTCGATAACGGTGTTAAAAATATAAAATACGAAAAGTATAAATAATGATTTGACATAAATTTAGCTAACATCTATACACACTTGTGTTTAACAAACTTACATTAAAATGACCAAATGCTGATTAACAAATGAAAGATTTAGTAGTCAAATAAATTGATTGAAAGGTTGACCCAAGTAAATTCACTATAAAAGTTCTGTTCCAAAAGTTCATCTTGTCGGTAGGCAGGAAGAACACGAATTTCCTGTCAACGTAAGCAATAGGCTTACGCGTGCCCCCTACCCCCACCCTTCTCTCTCTCTCTCTCTCTCCCTCTCTCTCTCTCACAGGTATTTTCTTTTCTACGCTACCGAAGTTTTCGTGCTACCGTGATCCTCTCTCTCAATTTAAAAATGCCATTTAGTGATATAGTTGACAAAATGTCCTCCTCCTCAGTCAAATACTCTTAAATATTACCAAAGTCAACGTCCCAATGACCGTTGTTCCATGCATGGAAAACGACCCATCACGTGATTTTGCCGCTTTTCTCTCAAAGTACGGCAAATTAATAAATTCCTATATTAATTTTTTCATTCGCATGTTCCCAGACCCAAAGGTGTGCCCTTCCAACCGTTGTCAATTAGCGAGGATGTCAAGAATTTCTCACAATCACAGTGAGCTCGAATTTGATTAGTGAAGGCCTATTTAAAATCTTAACTTTCATCTGCTTCACAGGTTAACGTCAAATTTCAAATACCTATGCTTTGGAGAGAAAATATAAATTTTATAAAATCTAAATTTGATGTTAGTCCTTATTTTTTAATTTTACTCATTTTTAACATCATAAGTTAACGTTTGTTTCAAGTATTCTCTTGTAAAATGAATAAAAAACAAGGTTAACATCACTTGCGATTTTCTAAATTCAGGTATATCAAGTAATCTAAACCCTCATGGCCAGTATACGTGAAGTGTTACAAAATTTTGATTTTCAAATATACAATTAATGTTAACACATTTCTGCTTACTTGAAATGGACATTAATCTAGAACATTAGGAAGAAAGAACGAAAATAAAAAGGCATTAACATCAACTTCAACTTAACATTGATGAAAATCTAGATTTTACAAAATTAATATTTTCTTTCTAAAACACATGTTTCGATAAATAAAATTAACTTACAAGGTAAACATAAATTAACCTTTATTTATAAGGGTTAACTTACAAAATAAACCAAACCAAACTACATCTTTCCCCGTAAAATTTCCGAGGCATGTAAATTATAGCTTTCCCCGTAAAATTACAAAGGAATGTAAGTGTCCAATGAGCCAACGTAAATTTTAAGAAAGCCACTCCTCAACGCGCATGTACATGCACTCGTACAACCACATGCGTGCGTGCAAAGCACCAAGACGTGCCGGAAATTTTTCGATTTGGGTCCGAACAAAATTCACTGGATGTTTAAGAGCTAATTTAATTTTAAGGGTTAGAAAAATAATATTAAAAAATATAAAATTAATTTTAATTTTTTACTTTTATTTAATTACATGACAGTTTTAAGATTAATTTTTATTTATTTAAATTGACATTAAGTTGTAATATTAGTTTTGTGGTATTTATTTGAATTGATGTTAATATTAATTTTTGTAGAGTAAAATTTAGTGTGTGGGAGTTACGAAGTTAAGACTTATTTTACTAAGATCCTTTACGACGGGTGTTAGTAAAATAAATATTAACCTTTCAAAATAGTTGTTAAAATTATAGAGAATAATCATTCAAATGAATGGGAGTTAATATCCAAAAATAAGATTTAACCTCCCAAGTAAACTAAATCTTAAAGGATTAGAACTCGAACATGAATTTATGTTTAACGAAACGAACGAATATGATCCGAATAAGATAGACCTAAATGCTTTTGATTAGGAGTTTGATTATGTTCATGGCAATCGATCATCATCATATTATGCAATGGATGCAGGTATCGAAACGTAAAAGTTGACGCGTTTTGCAACGTGCTGACGTGTGCACCGGTACAAAATCACCATCAATCATTTTACACCGATGTAAAGTCATCCAAAATCACTTTGCATCGGTGCAAAATCACTCCATGATCATTTTGCAGCGGTACAAAATCAACATGAGCCACTTTACACTGGTGCACCATAAAACACTCTGCATCGGTGCAAATCACTCCATAATTATTTTTCACCGATGCAAAAACATCCATATTAACATTGCATAGGTGTAAAATCACTTAATGACAATTTTACACCTATGTAAAATCACCCAGAAATACTTTATACTTGCATAAATCGGTGTGCTACGTTAGCGTATTACAAGATACGTCGTATGATGTATTTTTATATGTTTTAACTTTTACGATAGGTGACGCATTTATAGAGGAGCAAATTTTTTATCAACAGGAAGAAAGTTGGTAACTGACCTGCCAACCAGCTTCGATGGTGTTGAGATCATGGTTAAAGGAGCCGGAGATGATCCAAATTTGCGATAAGCTGAACTCAGATGAACTCGCCACCGTCGGAGCCCACACGTTGACACTCGCCTTCGCACCGTAGTACTCACCTCCCATCACATACCCAACTGCATGCTGCAATTAATTATATCGGTAATTGGGAGGTTACATTTCTCTTGATTTGGATACAACATATATCCATAACAACATATTAACGACGATAATGATGGTGACGGTGGTAACAACGTCAGCAACGAAAATTAGATGAGTTGACTTATAAGTTCAAACAATACATATGGATCAACATTGTAGGATTTGTTTAGGTTTTGATTTTAGCTTGAAGAATTTAATTAATCGACACTGGTACGGTTGCAATTAAATCGATTTCGAGGAGAGATGGAGTAGGCAGTGAGACCACCTCTATACCACAGTTACGTGTGACCTTACCATCGCTAGAGTTTAAGGTAAACCTACTTGAAAGAAAAGATAACATGCGAACGTGTAAGTAAATAAAAAATTTACATTCATATATTTTAACGTGAGCATCCGTGATACTATACACATCTGATATATAAATAGCGTGATAAAACCACCGGAAAATTCATAAAATTCATAAATATCGATGTGGGCTCATGAAATAAAGTAAAAGACTCAGAAACGTACGATCGAAGTGTTCTTGGTGTGACTCCAGCCAGGGTCCATTTCACAGTGATCGAGTTTTTCTTAATATGTGATTTTGTTAAAATTTTTTCCTTTATTTTCAACATAAAATTTTAAATAATTATTTTCAACCATTTCAATCGAATCATATTAATATTTATTCTCACTTTTACTATTAAAAATTATTTATTATATTTTTCTACTTTCACTTTTAATATTAAATAAATACCAACTAATATTCTTTACTTACACTTATATTATTAAACAAAAATCTACTAACATCATGTCATTACACCAATCAATTTAACCATTTACTTAATCTTTTTCTTATTCCACCACTCAAACAAACATCCATCTCCACTTATTCCATTTTAACCTATCCCTATAGTATTTTATCCACTCTCCAAATGAAGCCTAACAGAGGTGACGCCCTTACTTTACTGGCGCACGATTCCAATGTGTCGCTCCCTAGCTCTGACGATCTCATGTACATATTCACAATGTACTCTGGCCATAGTTCTCCTCGAAAGACACCTTATAAGACCATGCTAAAGAAAGATGATCGCACACGTGAACATAGGACAGAATCATATGCTGTCACGCAAAACCCTTGCACGGCTAAAATAGGCACGTGATCCTTGGATAGAAAGTCAAGAGATGCAAGCAAACGGAAACGACATTTAGCTATAATGCTAAGATTTAACAACTAGTAATTTAAAAATCAAAGAGATTTTTGTAGCAAAAGTGTCAAAATTTTAAATTAATTCTCACTCCAGTTGAGTCAACGGATCGAGTTGAGCATAGCACAGGACATGCATGCGCATGCATATGATCCTCAGCCTCTCTTACTCTTTACTACATAAGTCAAGAAAACATAAAAAATAATTTATATCATACTTGGGCTTTACTCACTTCTGGTGTGACACTAAAGTTCTCACTTAATATCCTTTGATTTTAACGTAAATTTCCAACATCATCATCCTATGAATGCATCCCAATTGATACATCAAACCTCCTAAATCAACAAAACTTGAGAAATTTATAAGTTTCAAGGATGACTTGTGATGCTATGAAGCGACAAAAGACTCATTGACGATGTTGCTTATGTTAGAGTTCGTTGGATAACTCAAATGGTGAGTAGATTCATACCATTTTAGTAAAAATAGTAAACTTTGAGTTCAAATTTTGAATAATTTGAGGGATAAATTTATGAGCTAATTATGTCTCACGTCAGAAATAAATGATGTTGGTTATATCATGGGTTCATCAAAACCGTGTTACTTTTTAACAAAGTTGACATTTTTTTGCCACCAAAGGTGGCATTTCTCAGAATACCGTATGGACCAAATTAAAAGGAGAACGAAGAGGACAAATGGTAAATAGAAAAGAGTAAATTATGCGACAGAATATTTAAATTCCCCGTTGAGTAAGATGGAAGCATCCGAACTGCACGTTCCATGGAGTGTTCCCCGAAGAAATCGAGAACCTCTGGAACGAAACAATCTATAAAATTAATGAACTGTCCTTAGGTTTTGACGAAGCCCCTGTCATTGATAGACTAACAAAGTGCCGAATAACGTATGCAAAAGTATTAAACTACTTCTTGAACCTTGGCATTTGCTCCTACAGGTATCAAGATTTGCAGAATAATCCTATCGAAATGAAGAAGTCCGCCATGCCAACATATAAATCCTTTTCCCTGTGAAAATTAAGATATACATGTGGATAATTCAGAAGTAATATATATATATATATATATATATATATATATATATATATATATATATTTTGACGAGGGAAGAAAATTTTTTATCAAAAATCCAATGACGATTACCTATGACCAATTGCCCAAGTCACCAGAGTCACCGTTACTCGAAAAACACATGAGACATTACGTGTGGTACAGGTCGTTCAACAATTCAGTAGATAGTAACTATCTTGGGTACGATCACGCGCGCATAGAGAGGAAATATACTATTTATTATATTCAACCAAAGAATTAGTGATATTTTGACACTGCCTCAACTCTCTCTAGATATATATATTTTATGTGAAATTGGATAATCGAATCTCTTCTCTTTCTTATGTGTTTGCTGGATTGAGTGAGTTTACTCTTATTTTTGAATTCAAATATGACCCAGTTAAGTAGTCTTCAATTGCATATTAAATGTTAAATAAGAAGCAAAGAGTCCATCGATGAAAATAGATTGAACCAGCCTACATTACAACTTGGAAAACTTCCTTGAAACCAATATCCACACATAAGGGATATTTTGCCTCTTCCCTTGCCGTTATTTGCTTAAGGGATAACTAGGTGAGACATCCGACCTTTTGACCGAAACATCCCATGAAATAGTCATTTCAATAAAATAAAATAATATTTATTTCACTCCATAACATCCATCAAAATATACTCTCTTAGTTCTTTTCATTACGTCGTATCACCACCGATACATATTAAAAATATACATACACTAGTATAAAAATTATTAACATATATCGTCGATCTACACACACGCACTCACGTACAGCCATTGGACCCGAGGACATCCGGTGTAACATTTTGAATCCGATGTACCTCTCCAAGAAAGAAGTGCTATTCTCCGATTCGACTAAAGCACCGATTCTAAACTAGAATTCATTTGTGGTTGGGACCTGAAAATTTAGATCCAGAAGTCCATACGTAATCCCGCAAGTTTTCAAAAGCAAGCAAACTCTGGTCAAGAAAGGCACCTGACAGCCACTCTCTCTCCTTACGCACCTGACGTTGGATCTGCTTTTAAGTTTTCTCCCACACCACAAACAAATCAAACTCAAAAGCAAAGAAAAAAAAGCAAAACAAAGCATCCATTGCCACTTCTCTCTCCCTCCAATCTCCAAACCAAAAAGGAAACGCGGGAGGGAGAAATTAATTAACCAACGAATAAAACGAACTTTATCCCGAAATTAGGACGTAATTCGATGCTCAAAGCAAGCACGTACCGAGAGATTATTCTTACCTCGTGGCTGCCACGACCCGCGGCGTCGCGCCTCACCGCCCTCGCCGGGGACTTCCTGCCGAACCTCCGCACCGCGCTCGCCCGCAGCACGTCCGCCTCCGTCGTCCTCCGTATCGGCACCGACCCCTCGGGGCACTCCTCCCCGGAATCCGCCCACCGCTGGAACCTCTCGCCGTCCGCAAAGCCCCCGGTGACACCCCTCGGCGGCTCCGGCGGATGCTGAAAAAAATAAAGTAATCCGTAATAAAATAAAAAATTTCTAAAATCGGGTCATTATCTAGAGGTCCGAACTCAGGTGGATCCAACAGGAGATCCCCGGGTGATCTCTACCATTGGTTTCTGCCCGATCAGCATCGGGTGGTCGAATGCCGGTTGGAGGTGGGAGGGAACGCAGTCGATGATGTCACCATCCGGACTCTACAGATGTTCGGAAAAAAATCCAAAGAACAAAAAAGGAAAAAAGGGGGAAGAAACGTTAGAGATGTCATTTCATGATCCGATGATGCATTCAAAATTTACGTGCAGATCGATGCAACATAACGTAATCATCGTGACGTACGTCCACACAATTTCGTAGAATTCTGTTGACCAACTAATTAATCGAAACTTCGCGGAATGATACGAGTCGAAGCAGTGGCGAGAAGCGAAACCCGAGAGAGTATGCGAACACGTGCGTGAATTGTACCTGAATTGTCTTGAGGGAGGGCTTGTTGATCCTCCTGAGGTGGGCGCGGATCCGTCGGAGCTTCGCGAGCTCCTCCCGTGGGTGGAACGTGTTGTTCGCAACCGCGGGCGGGGTTGAGGGGGCGGCGAAAGAGGGGAGGAGGAGGAGGAGGAACCAGAGGAAGGTGGCGATCGTCGCGGGGCATTCGAGGCAGCTTAGTGCCATGTTTGAGGGATCCTTTGATCTCTCTCTCCCTCTCTCTCTCTCCTCTCACAAATTCTATGGATTCTTCTTCGTCTCATCTGTGGTCGTGTTGCCCATTTTGGTGGGAAGAGCGGGGAAGTGGTTGTTGTCTTGTTGTCGTTCTTCTTTTCGGTGTTCTGCTTATACTATTAATGTCGCTGTTACCCTCTTCTCCTTCCACCCCACGTCAAGCAAATGGGTGAGAGGGGAGCAGAAGACGCAGAATCCCACTCCCAAGTCACCACTCCCCATGATCTGAAGGCAGAGACTTAGATTTTATTTTTTTCTTTTTGGAGCTTTTACGTATATGTTTATGCAATTTTTGAATATTACTTATACATATCCTATATTCGTTGTTATTACATAAATACTCTTGACATATTCTTGTCATTAATATAATTATTTAGGATATGCTTTGTAGGTGGGTTAAGTGGGTTAACCTGGATTAATATTTTTACTACTTAACTTGCTTGTCACTTGCACCAAATTAAAGGAGTTAACCCATAGTAAAGTTAACCTATCTCTTCTGTGGAACAAAGTTAACATACCTAATCATCTAAACATCAAAGCTCACTTATTTTATCACTCATTTTCTATTCTTTTACTTATTCAACTAATTTAACCTACATACCAAACTGGCCCTAGAATTTCTAAATGATGAAATGTATAAATTTAATAAAAAAATAATCCTTTGGATAGAGGATGAGTTCTCTTCCAACGATCAAAAAAAGTAAATCTTAGTAGGGCAACTCTTTTTTATACAATTTAAGATATTTTTTTTTATTACAAAAATATCCCTTATATCTTCTAACCGTTAACATAAATACCTCAAAGTTAATCACCATTATTTTTTATGTTAACGGCGAGAAAATAAGAGCGATATTTCTAATATATATATATATTACAAACACCTTTATATTTTTTCTCTTTTTATATGTAACTGAAAGCACGGTGGTATGGTGTTGGTGGGTGTGCTCACCAGAGCTAGGGGACCAAAGAAACATGTTCTTTTCTTGCATTCCTGTCCTCCGTGAATTCCACCTTGACAGAGACGCCCAACGAGAATGCTGTTTGTAAGCATGCCCTTGCAGTTTTTTTGGACCAACGAGAATATATAATCCACGAGAGTCCTGAATAAAAATGAACTCAGATATGGAGATTTAAATAAACCCACAGATAAAACAAAAAAAACCCAACAACAATAAAGATAAAGGTCATCAAAATGTGTATTTTAACATAGGATCCAAGTACATAAACCTATGTTGTAATGTATTTTTTTGCAACGCACAGCTACCACTCGTATCTCCGTTTAAAGAAGAATTTCATAATTAATTAATTAAAAATTAGAATTAATCAATTAAAAATTAAAATATATTAGTTAAAAATCAAAATCAATAAAATACATCGATTGATTTTCAACTGATTAAAAATAAAAATATATCAATTAAAAATAAAAATATACTAATGTATTTTACTTTTCAATCATTAACTATTCAAAATAATTTTCCACATGTTAAAATCAAAATAAATAGATTGAAAATGAAGAATATATCCATAAAATAAAAATTTTTACCTATAAAAAATAATTTCAATCGATAAAATTCAAAACATACTATTTAAAATCACATTCTCTCATTTCACGTGTTTGCAAAACGCACTACAAACACACATTTCTTTACTTTTCCTTTAACATTCCATCATATCTTGCTCGGAATGCTTAATCATTTTGCATATGTGATTTCGTCATCAATTGATAAAAGAAAGTCTGCAATTTCGACCTCTACAAGCAGGAAAACAAGAGGAAGCTATAGGTAAAAGGATGTTTTAGAAAGTTCTTTCTCGTTGATCACTACTGTCTGATTTTCCTTTACCTTTAAAAATGCATTCATGAGAAAATCTAAATGATGATCGACTCTTAATTAAGTGAACATGAACTAATGCAGAAGATCATAGGGTTTGAATGCCAAAAGAGGATCCATTGGAAGACGTGAATGGTGGAATTGGTAGGTTGAGATTTTTTATTTTTATTTTTAAATGGGGGTTTTCATCATGTGGGAGCATCAGGGTATGATGGCAATGAGAAGGGTTGTGTTGCAAAAGGGAGACCCACAAACTCAAAGATTCCTTCTGCTTTAATTCTTTATTTGTGGTATTTCCATTCTCTTCCATTCCACCAATTGTCTGTGGGATTGGATTGTGTAGGGTTGTGGGAGCATTGTCCGTAGGGTTGGGAGGTCTCTCCTGACTTGAATGGTACCATTACAATTCCACATTAGGCAGAGCCCACTTCAGCTTTCCCCTTCTTCCACCCCCTTTTCCTTGATAATATTCCTTTCTTTTTGTTTCCAATGCTCCCTTCTTTCCATGGTGTATGGGTAATGTTATTATGATTATGTTTTGCTTTTCATGGCGTATGGGTAATGTTACTATGATTTTGTTTTGCTTTTGAGGAGACATGCCCTTGACTATTATTATTATTTTTCAAATATAACAACAATGCCACAAATGTTGGTTGTTTAAAGAATCATTGTCTTGTTCACAAGATAATTTTGCTCTAAACATCTTTCTATTTGAAACGCCTCTCTTCTTTTCATTTATCACTTTTTGGAAATTACATTTGGAGAAAGAATTTCATTATGCCCCTCTTTAGCCTTTGAATCAAGGGCCTATAAATGGGTTTATATATAGATTTCTTTTACCATCTACAAAAGCAAGGAATTATCATGTAATCTCCTAGACGTACTCCCTCACAAAAAATATCACTTTTCAAGAAGATATACCACTTCCAAAAGGGCACAAGTACGAAAATGCATATTGCAACGTACTTCGCAACGCGCAGTCAGAATCAACCGATTAAAAATAAAAATCAACCACTTGAAAATGAAAATCCACCGATTGAAAATCAAGCAGACTAAAACACATATGTTGAAAATGATTTCAATCAGTTGAAAATGAAAATACATCGGTGTGTTTCACCTTTCTATTAGTGGTAAATGATTTTTCACTTAGAATATGATTTTTTATCTATGTGAAGTAATTTTTCACTTAAAAAGTGAATTTTCATATATGAAAAGTATTTCCACTAGTGAAAAATTAAAATACACTGATTAAAATCATCACTCTCACTTTATATGTTACAAAATATATCACAACATACTTTATTTACTTTTTTTACATTCCCAAATATCACATCAATTTCAATGACCACAAGATCTACGTCGAGTAGGTGAAAAAGGAAGCATAACAACCAATGCCCTTAGTTAAAGCCCTATTAGTAGTGGAAAGATTCCGCCTAGCTTACCATAAATTATAACTTAATTTTGACCATCTTCTAATTATTTAATTGAATCGTTTTACTCTTTATCTCCTTAGACCTGTGGTGCCTGAGCAATCTATTTGTTAAATCCTCTTCCATTGGTGGGAACTTGCTGTCCACGAAGTCAAAGTCTTGGGCACGCCATTGGGCAGAGGATAGTGTTTATGTCAGCCAATTGGTTTCGTATGACATTGCTCCTTAGAACATCCCACTTCTCAAATTGATGCCTAATCAAAAATGGTGAAGGTTAGCGAACAAAGATTACTAATAAATGACTGATTGAGTGAAGCGTGTCACGAATTTAACGAGTGAAACATGTGTTCCCTTAATTGGGGAGCACGAGTGCCTCGAAGCTAGCGCCCAGGCTGCCTCCAGCAACCTAGGCTTTATAGCATCGGTGTCTCAATCCCAATGTGGCTGATCATCTTCTTGGACCAACTACTTATCATTGCCCTAGTTAGTCATCGCCTCACCAACTAGCTAATGAGATACGAGCGAAAAGGTTCTTAGGAAGAAAAAATGATTTGGTGAAACAAGTTCTCAAGGAAAAGAAGAATAGAACAAGAAACATATTTCACTCTGAACCCACAAGTTATAAAGATTTTGAAAAGTACAATCATATGACAATGTTAAAGTTCACGTGCCTCTACTTGAATTAAATTACACTAATGATATTAAGGTATGAATAAGTGATTTTGAGGTTTGAGTTGATATTTTAAATGTGAATCAAATATCACCAATGATATTTGAATATTTAAATTCGGAATAAAATCAAATATATTTGAAATATCACTACTAATTTTTTAATATCACTACTTTTTTTTTTTAAGAGTACATGAATTTTGTGGTAGGGTGTTGTGTTTGATCCTTTTGAAAACAATGTGAAAATGATGATGCATTGCACATCAATGATTTGTTTGTGTCAAAGAAATTGGACCAATCTGCAGCTAACTACCTCCGGATCAGATAATAAAAATGATCCAAAATAACGACTTATTATTCTTTTGAAGAGTTCAATAAGAATAAGTTTGCTGTCATAAATAGATCTGGTGCCCTACCAAGAAAAAAAAAAAAAGAACAGATACGGAGGTTTCCTCTGGTTGGATGAAATAAAAGGGGAGTTTGCATATAGACCTTCTTAAGGTACTGCTCTAAAGCTAGAAAATTCAATGGACATCAATGGTCAATGGATTAAGGTGCTATATATATAAATGTATGCCATCAAGACATGGACATTTTAAGATCCAAGAGTGAATTCACGGGGATGTACAGGTGAAAGAATATCTTATAAATGGGTGATCTAGGAAGAAAGATGTGTGCAATAATTCATGAGCCCTAGATGCCTCCAAAAATCCAAATCTCACATCATTTTGCTTGACTTATACCTATTTTACATGTATACCTTATATTGCCATTATATACATACATATCTGCATGGACAACCAAATCAAGTAGGTTAGTTATTAATTTCTATGAACTTGGTTTAGTTAGACCGTCTTAACTTAACTATACTCAGACTAATTTAGCTAGGTTCAACTAGGCATTAAGTTCAGGCTCGCCAATGTAAATAAAGTGTATAGGAGGGGTGCGTATCACCGTGATATGAGAAAGGTACATAAAGCAAATTTGGAGAAGAGGGTAAGTACCTTTGCTCTGGGTCGTAAAAGAATAAAAAGTATGTAACATATGCAGAACCAAGATATAAAAAAGTTAAAATGTATAAAAATATAAAATGTGATGCATTCCGTAAAGTTACGTTACATGGTTGGCTTAAAAGTTTCCCTTTGTAGAACTATTTTGTGAGTTGGTGGATATTAGGATTTTTTTATTTTGAATCAAAATATATCGGTGTAAAATAATTTTGAAGTATATCTTGTAATTTTGAAATATGATAAAATAATTTTAAAGGTAATTTTAACGATTTTACATTAATACGAAATAATTTTGAAAGTAATTTTAGTAATTTTACATCACTTCACCTATAAATTTTAATTTACATAGATATATTTTGATTTTACATTAATATAAAATTATTTTACATCTTTATATTTTTTATTTAGAATTGATGATAAGTGTTTTGAACTGTGATAAATCTTAACACATGTTAATTTTTATATATTTCTTTTACATGAAGTGAAAATATGTGATATGATGCTTACTTTTAAATTTATGTTTTTAATTACCTTAACTTCGGTTGCATTGCGTCATCTTTTATATTTACGTATCGTTACCTTAAAAAAATGATCACCCCCAGAAGTAACGATATAATTCTAGTTGTTCATGATTTTCAAAGGTACAAGAAAGCTTAGTTTATTTTTTTTGGCAAATAAGATACAATATTAAAAGAATAGAAACAATATAATTGAACGCAGCGTTGAAGGATAAAGAAACAAACAAACAGCCTGACCGTCCCTCTAGGTGGGGAAATACGTCCCTTTAAAGAGGGGGAATACCAAAATAAGATTGTACAAAACAACAATAACAATAATCAAGTTTTTTCCTACACTAAGTGGGGTCGGCTATATGGATTCTTTGCCTCCACATAGATCGATTTTCAGCCATTTTAAGACTTAAATTAAAGTAATTGAGGTCGTACTTAATAGTTTCCTTCCAACACTTGTTTGATCTTCCTCGCCCCCTCTTAGCAGGTTCAGCCTCCAACTTCTCACATCTCCTAACTGGAGCATCTAGTGGCCTTCTTTGTAAATGTCCAAACCATCTTAGATGGGCCTTTCTCATTTTATCCTCTATCGGTACCACCCTAACCCTGTTTCTAATAAATTCATTTGAAATACGGTCCTTTCTTGTATGACCACACATCCATCTTAACATCTTCATTTCTACCACATACATCTTCTGTACATGCCTATAGTTTATAGCCCAGCATTCAGAACCGTACAACATGGCTGGTCTTACCACAGCTCGATAGTATTTTCTTTTGACTTTTAAAGGAACCTTCTTATCACAGAGAACACTAGAAGCACCCCTCCATTTCAACCACCCTGCATTAATTCTATATGTAACATCACCATCAATTCCACCATCATGTTGGAAAATGGATCCCAAGTACTTAAGAATATCTTTCATTTGAATGCACTCTTCTCCAATTTTTACATCAATCCCTTCGTTGTTCCCTCTACTACTAAACTTACATTCCATATACTCAGTCTTCGTCCTACTTATGCGTAATCCTTTATCTTCCAGGACTTCTCTCCAAAGCTCAAGTTTTCTGTTCACTCCATCTCTTGTCTCATCAACCAACACAATATCATCAGCAAAAAGCATACACCAAGGCACCTCAACTTGGATATGCTTCGTCAACTCATCCATAACCAAGGCAAAAAGATAAGGGCTTAAAGTCGAACCTTGATACAGACCAATGGAGATATCAAAGTAGTCTGTCAAATCATCCTTAGTCTTTACACAAGCTATAGCCCTATAGTACATATCCTTAATGAAGTTGATATATATAATTGGCACTTGTCTCCTCTCCAAAATTCTCCACAAGATATCTCTTGGGACAGAATCATACGCCTTCTCCAAATCAATAAAAACCATATGTAAATCCTTTTTCTTCACTTTGCAAGTCTCCATCATACGTCTCAAGAGGTGTATTGCCTCAATAGTAGACCTGCTTGGCATAAAGCCAAATTGATTTTCAGTTACCATAGAGACTTGCCTCACCCTTCTTTCAATTATTCTTTCCCAAAGTTTCATCGTATGACTCATCAACTTAATACCTCTATAG
This sequence comes from Thalassia testudinum, assembly GCA_037157565.1. NCBI lineage: Eukaryota > Viridiplantae > Streptophyta > Magnoliopsida > Alismatales > Hydrocharitaceae > Thalassia > Thalassia testudinum. The sequence continues at coordinate 47,373,040 of JAZHRO010000030.1, forward strand.
TTGGAACAATCTTGTATATCACCTTTGTTCTTGTATAAAGGTACCACAAAACTTTTCCTCCATTCCTCTGGCATCTTCTTGCCTCTCCACACAGTATTAAATAAATTTGTGAGCCAAGTTATACCCCGTTCTCCCGTCATTCTCCAGACGTCTATAGGAATATTATCAGACCCAACAACCCTCCCACTTTTTATCATCTTCAGAGCCTCCTCTACTTCTTTCTTTTGTATCCTTCGATAACAAGATCGATTCACATACTCTTCAGAGTTAACTAACTCCCCTAAGATGATATCATTCTTTTGTTTTTCATTAAAAAGCTTATGAAAATATCTTTTCCATCTTGTCTTTATATCCTCACTAGCTATAAGCACCCTTCCTTCTTCATCCTTGATGCATCTTACATGCGTAAGGTCCTTTTCTTTCCGCTCTCTTACTTTAGCTAACTTGAAAATATCTTTTTCACCTTCTTTAGAATCAAGTTTCTTATAAAAATGCTCCTAAGCTTTTGCTTTTGCTTCACTAACAATTTTCTTTGCATCTTTCTTTGCTCTTTTGTAGTTTTCCATATTTTCATCGGTCTTATCTCGATATAAGGCTTTAAAACAGGCTTTTTTAATTTTAAGCTTCTGCTGCACTTCCTCACTCCACCATCAAACCTCCTTTTATCCTGGAACACCTCCTTTAGACACGCCTAACACCTCCTTTGCCACCTTCCTAATACAGTTTGCCATATTTAACCACATTTTATCAGCACTACCATCAAGATCCCAAGCCTTTTGTTGCATCATCTTCTCTTTAAATCTCACTTGCTCTTTCTTAGGATTCCACCATTTAATTCTCAAATTCTTAGACACTAATTTTCTCTTTTTTGCCTTCTTCAAATGAACATCCAACACCAAAAGACGATGTTGAGCAATTAAACTCTCCCCTGGAATAATCTTGCAATCCTTACAAGATAAACGATCCCTTCTTCTCAAAGCAAAGTAATCGATCTGCGTTCTCGTTAAGCCACTTTTATAGGTAATCAAATGCTCTTCCCGTTTTTTGAAGAAAGTATTTGCTATGAAAAGATCATAAGCCATAGCAAAATCAAGAAACGTCTTCCCTTCTTCATTCCTAACACCAAAACCATGATTTCCATGCACTCCTGCATACTCTAAAGCATCTTTTCCCACATGCCCATTTAAATCTCCACCCAAGCAAATCATTTCAGTTTGTGGGATTCCTTGAATTATCATATCAAGCTCTCCCCAAAATTTGTTCTTTATTCTTTCCTCTAGACCAACTTGAGGTGCATAAACTGAAATGACATTCAAGATCTCTTTTTCTAAGATTAATTTTATCAAAATAATTCGATCACCCAATCTTTTAACCTCAACCACGCTCTCCTTCAAATCCTTATGAATTATAATACCCACGCCGTTTCTACCTTTGTCCTTTCCTGAATACCAAAGTTTGAAACCTGTTCTCTCGATTTCCTTTGCTTTTTCACCAACCCACTTAGTCTCTTGAAGGTAAATAATTTGAATCATTCTCCTTACCATTATATCCACAATCTCCATGAGCTTGCTGGTCAAGGTACCAATATTCCAACTACCGAATCTCAGCATACATTGTGACACACTTCGATGACGAAGTGGTGGAACTAGCTTCTTTACTCGCATGCGTTCCTCATGCGAGAACCCTTGCTCATTTTGGACTATGCGAGAACCCTTGCTCATTTTGGACTACATCCGGGCGGCGATGTAGCGGAACTAACTTCTTTACTCGCATGCATTCTTCATACAAGAACCCTTGCTCATTTCGAACTACATCCGGGCGGCGATGTAGTGAAACTAACTTCTTTACTCGCATGCGTTCCTCATGCGAGAACCCTTGCTCATTTGTCACTACATCCGGGTGTCGATGCAGCGCGTCGTAAGAATGGAACGGCCCAACGAAATCAGAGTGTTTGCTAGAATCCATGTTTAAGGATCCGACAAATTTTACGCTGGCTATCGGTTACCTAACGCAACCCTCCTCCTTTACCCGGGCTTGAGACCGGTAATGAAAAGGTATACGAACCTCAACATAAACGAAGTTAAAATAAGATTGTACAAAAGTTAAAATAAAAATATCAGCGTAATAATTCTATAGGAGGCATGAGAATTCACTTCATACCACTAAATATATATAACTACGTCACCAAATCATCTACGACCAATATAATTCACGGAAATAAGTTATAATAGATCATGAGAAGCCTAGATTGAGACGTGATTCCTAAGAAACACGACGACAAAGACAACGATGTAGTAAAAGTGAAAAAAAAACAAGACAAAGAGCATAACAACAAATACACCCCCTTAGTTAATTAGGATTAATTAGGATCATAGTTTGGGGAAATATGCCTGCAACAAATTGAAACAGTCGTTACAGCCAGCTTTCACCAGACAGGATAGAAACAATCTGAGGGACAAAATTATATCATTTCCGGTTCCCCCGAGTAAAATAATAATTTTGTGGATATATCGTAGATACGACCACTTTCTACTCCGATGTTAGTTGAATGACAGAAAAGGGAAAGACAAATTACCGGAGTTATTTAACTCAGATAATTAAGTTAAAAAGTAGAGAAACGTTGGGGTTGACGTAACAAGTGACGTGGAAATATTTTCGTAGTTTATAAAGTGTTGGGAATGTAAGTTTATTTTATAATTTATATTTAATATAAAAAAATAAAAAAATATAAATTTTATTATGCGATGATTTCATCGTATTTAAAAAAATTATCACATCATTTTAACTTAAAATATACAGATATTAAATTATTTTACACATTGATAAATTATTATATACAGGTGATAAATTATTTTGGTTGATTTTACACCGATACAAAAAGATTTTGTACTAGTGATAAAATATCGGTGTAAAATTATTTCAGAGGTAATTTTACATGTTCAAAATAATTTTATATCTATGTAAAGTAATTTTGACCTATAAGTTTAGGATTTAAGGTTTAAGTTTATGGAAAGTGATTTCACGTATGAGAAGTAATTTGTCACTTGAAAGGTAATTTTTTACTTTAGAATTTAGGATTTAGGATTTAGAAGCTAAATCCTAAACACTAAAAACTAAACCCTAAACTTTAAGGTGAAAAATCACATTTTAAGTGTAAAATTATTTCTCATAAATAAAGAAACACTTGAAATTTAATTTTGCAACGGTACAAAGTAGTTTAAAGTAAGATTGCACTTGTATAATCTTACTTTACACCTGTGCAAAATTATTTTGAAGGTGTAAAATAAGATTATACCTATGTAAAGTGATTTCGAATGTAATTTAAATAATTTGTATCCATATTAAAGTGATTTGCTGTTGATTTCAACAGTTTATTCCATCACGTATCAACATTTTTTTTTTTTTTTAAAAATATGAGTTGAGACCATATTCACATTATTATTATATGTCAATTTTTATATTAACTTTTACATTTTCTGACCCATGTAGGATAATTAAAATGCTTTACAACATTCAAAGTTCTCGTTTGTTTTAATTCCTCTGAGCACGAGTTTAACTTCCGTTTCCTTGATATGTTAATTCACAATCCAAGCAACCATATTCCAAATGCGGAACTCGGGTTTTGAGAATTTCGGATATAAGCTGTTGTTAAGGGCTAAGTGGTATTAACATATGGTGATTTTCTCCTTTCCTTCTCCTTAAGCAGAAACAAGTGTTAAACTCAAATTAACTCTCTTGCAAAGTTTAAAAAAGACAAAAAAACTCTCCTTTCACATTCCAAAATATAGATTTTCTTGATACCTCAATTAAGATAACCTTAGAAGGTCTCAACTCAACCCATTGACACTAAAACGTTATCCGAGAAAATCTCATCGCCACGTATCAATACCTTTAAAAAATTAAAAAATGATGTATCTTGCGGTGTATGGATGTAACCGAGGTGGTTCCCTCCACAGTCATTGATGTTTATCGTATGAATTTGTTAAGTAAGTTTCACATATCGAAAGTAATGTAAATATTATCATGTGATAAGGTCTACTATTATCACCTGTCAGTGAAGATAACATCTTCAATAATCTTTTATTTTGAATGGAATTATACAAGTGATTTTTTATTTTGACCTGAATACATCGATGAATTTTGATTTTACATCGATATAATTTGATTCTAAATTAAAACACAAACCAGTGATCTTCAATTTCGCATCGACGTAATTTTGTTATGAACTAAACTAAGCTAGTGATTTTTAATTTTATATTGATATAATTTAATTCTAAAATTAAAACTCACCTACGCAATTTGATTTTACATGGTTACGTTTTAATCCAAAAAAATGTGGCGGTGACTTTCTAAGTAGCTGTGGACTCTATTACGTTAAAGTAGTACTTGCATTCGTTTCGTTGAAGATATTTTTGAGTGTATCGCACTACATTCCCTTGATGGGTCTCAACTAAGTAGAGGGAATCCCCATATCTGATAGAGAGATATATAACATAATCCTCACTTTTTTTTGTTGTACGTAGAGTAATCGCTATACTCTTATCCCTCGTTAAATTAAATTGGAAGGGAATGTTAGGAACTCTGGGGGTATATCATGTTATTGACATGAGTGATGCAAAGGTGAGGGGATGTGTTCCCTCTTATTCCCTCTTCTATTCATGGCTGTGGCAATTATAATAATGTCCACCTATGGCATACACCATCAGGACCAAGCATAGTGGATGGGGTACACATACATGCCCTTGTCAACAAAGGCAGCAAAAAGCATGAGGATGTGTGATGCAAGTGGCGCTTGTGCTTTTGCAAAAGCATGGAGCTGGATATCAGATTCTCAGGCATTTATATATTTCTTGTAATCTTCACCCCTCAATTTTGTGGAATTTTTCTTGTCAATCCTTGGGAAAGGATTTTGGATGTGGTTTTCCTGTTCATGGAATGCCCAAGTCAAAAGGAATGTGCTTAGAAGGATGAAGAGGCAAATTGTATTTTCTTTGTCAGGGCTTGGGATTGTAGCTACTAATTTAAGTCAATGGTTATTATTATTCAGTAATTGATCATATGTCTAGATTTTTATGTTAAAACCTAGTGGGAAGATTAAGGGTGTGATTTTGAACCAGCATTCAAATATGGAGTCGGATTATACTTGTCGAGATAGGTTAGATGCCAAGTTCTTAAACCAATACAACCATAGACTTAGTGGACCCTGCGGATGTCCGAATGGTTAACGCTTATACCCTAAAGTGGGGAACGACACTTGTTCGAGGTGTCAAACATGATGAGTTAACCTGGAGGCTATGGTGTAGGATCATTGTAGTTTACTAGGGCTTACCTGGCTTGCTGCAGTTCCTTGTCATCAAAGAAAAAAAAAAGTTAGGGAGAGAAAAGAGAAGTAAAAAGTAGAACAAAAGTAAAGGAAAATGGAAGGAGTTATTAGGGATGTCCTTGTTCGAGAGTAAGGAGCGTGCAGCTCACCTGCACCTAAGTTATGTACAGCTAAGTTAATATGTAGTGACCCGAGTCTAGAGTCGAGTCTAATAAAAAAAAATTGGAATTGATAACTTGTTGGGTATGGGCTGAATGGACCCAAGCACCTATCCAAAATGCTTAAGTCCAAGTTACCAAGTAATAATTCTCAATTCTTATATCCCACCACTTACTTTTATAACTTTACGATATGAGACTAATTTTGGGATTGTTACATAATATCCTTACACACGTTTAATGTTTCAAAATGAAAATTTGGTGGTTAAAATCATTTAACAAAAACATGGAGTGCATAAAATTTCATCAAAATCAACTACTCTAGCACCCCATCAAGTAAGGCTCAATTTTATAATATTTAGTCCATCGAAATTGAGTCATCTTCAATATAGAAGGTAACAGCGACGAATTAACTTGAAAATTTGTGACGTAAATTATGTGTAACTAAACTTCTCATTCCCTTTTCTATCTTGATTCCACCAAAGCTTCAAAGTTATTGTCATAATGGTAAATCACCTTTTTCATTGGCATCTCATTCAAAGTCCTAAAATTATACTTAGTAATCAAATAAAGATGCCGTACTTGAAATAATGAAGCCTAAACCTAAGTTTAATTGAAAAATATTCATTTTGACAACTTATTGCATACATATCTAGTGAACTTAGATTTAATCAACCAACATAATTAACTCAATATATCATCTAATAATCCACAATCCATATAATAAACTACTCAATTTTTAAGTTTCCAATTTGAAACCATCTTAGAGTTATTTCAACTCTCTATCTAAAACCTTGATTTCCTTAATTTATTAGCCGATTATTAGGCGATGGGAGACTTTTGAGGTGGCATTCACAATGACATTTTTGACAAATTATTTAGTTCTCCAAAACACTTACTTTTGACATTTTCAACTGAGTCATGACTTACTCTATCTAAAATCTTGATTTCCTTAATTTATTAGCCGATTATTAGGCGATGGGAGATTTTTGAGGTGGCATTCACAATGATATTTTTGACAAATCATTTAGTTCTCCAAAGCAACTTAGTCAGGACTTAATTTGATGTCATTTGTAAATAACTTGAAGTTAAATCTAAGTCAAATAGAAAAAAAGACTAAAGCTACTTGTTGGACATTAGTCTATGCTAAACACCCAAAATGCTTAACCTTGATTTATCGAATTACACTCTCAATTCTTACGTACAACTACTCAATTTATAGGCGTAAGTTTCAATTGTCATCTTACTTTGTAGTGTTACATAACTTGAAGGGATATTTCAACAAAATTGACCTCACCCAAGAGCTTTAGGCTCCGCAATACCATCCATGGTATAAGTAGGGATGTAAGTGGGTTAGAGTTTGATTTGGTTAAATCCATATCTAAATTTATTTTTAAAATTCATACACATATCTTATCTATTTATCGAATTTAAATTTACACCTATATCTATCTATTCATTAGATATTCATTTGTCCATTGGATACTGATGAGAACCTCGTCACAAACCCTAAACTAGCACCATTCAACCCTGATTTGCAAGAAAAAGCTCCTACATAACCTTAGAAAGGCTTGGCTCAGAGAGATTCTAAGTTTGCAAAGAAAGCAGAAACTGAAGGGTAAAAATGCAACTTCACCAATCCAATCTGAAAACAGGGTAACTCAGGGTCCAAACATAGGTCAAAATAACGTAATAAGAAGGAAAGTGGGACAAGATGATTCAATGAGGGCTACAGCAACTCCAAGGAATTAAATGACATCCTGTAACCCTAAAAACAAACCCACTTAAATACACGAGGTTCGAGGCAGAGAAAAAAATCAAATAAACCCTCTAAAATTCATAGAAAAATAATTTCCAGGGTTTAGAAACTTCAATTTGACCTTAGGAACCCATCTTGACCTACATTGAGAACCATGCCCAATTAACAACTTAATTTGGGTTTTTGCATAAATTGACCGGTCAAACAAGGTTTAATCTAGAAATAAAATTCACCATCAGAATCCTTAGGTCCTAATTAGTCATGTATAAAAACTTGAGCTTAAGAAGAAACCTTCTTGACCAACTTTACACTTTGGTCCTCATATATTTACTTTGTGGCCCTCAACTTTTAAACCCTCACTTTTTGACCCCTAACTCTCCTTCGTTCTTTGCGTTTAGGTCCCTCCTGCAAAACCTGAGCAGCACCATGCTCCGGCGACCTTGCGCGGAGCATGGCGCCGCGCAGGGTGAGGGGGGGCCTGCCAAGTCAATTGGGGGTGCCATGCGTCGTCAGCCGTCACAGGAGCACCCCCTTAGTGCTGCAACCACCCATACCGACCGTGCGAGCGCACAGATGGTATGGGTCTCCTTCCTCCGGCAAGGGAGGCACGTCGCCTCCCTCCGCCCTCCTCTCCGTCTCTACCTCTATAAAAACCCCACAAGCTCTGCCGTTCTCCTCAGCTCGGATCTGACGGAGATACCCCCTCACTTCCTCTCTTCCCACTCCGACAGACGCCCCCTTGCTCCAGCGGCTTCTCCTCCTCCTCGTCGCTCTGCCGCACTACCAGCAGCAGGGCTACCTTCCCTCGCCCTTCCTGCGCCGCGCCGCACCCAGCGCGCGCTTCTCCGGCCCTCTCCTCGCCGCCGACCCTCTCTCTGGGCAACTTCTTCTCCAGTGACAGTCGATACGACTGTCGCCTGCTCCAGCCCCCCCTCGTCTCGCTAAGTAGGTATAAGCTCTCCTCTTCCTCCCCTCTTTCTTTTTCTCACTGTAAATCTTTACTGTCGCCCTCGACCTCGCCCAAACACTCTCACCTTCCCCATCTCCGGCCAAACTCCGGCGACTCGCTCCCGTCATTCCACCACCCCACACGGCTCGCCGACCCTCACAGAACCTCCGCCTCCTCACCCTGATCAACCTCCGCCCTTCCACTTCCCACCAATCGCCCTCTGCAGACCCACCGACCAAACCCATCTCGCTACCTGCAGTTTGACCTAGGGCGGCCCTTAGGCTCCGCCCCGCCACCTGCAGACCCCCCGATCACCTTCGCCGTGCTACGGCGAAGGTCCTCCGCGTATCTGATTAGGCCGAGAGGCCGTTTCCCTGTGAGTAGGTACTTCGCTCGCCGCCGCCATTGCCGAGTGAAGCAGCTTCCTCAACCTGCTCCTCCAGGCGCGCCACGCCCAGGTCAGGCTCCCAGGCTGCGCGGGGCATCTCTGCAAAGAAGTCCCAGGTTGCAGTTGGGGCAAAGCCATCGCGTGGAGCCTCTATTGGGCGCTGCCTCCTTCGCGCGGGCGTCCAATTGAGGTGGGACATTTAGTCCCACCTCGGAAACTCACTGAGGCAAGAAAGCACTTAAAGGCAAAAAGTGCCTTAAGTTGTTTGCCTCAGATCACAGGGTGAGGTCCCCTTCACCCGCCCGATTACCCGGCCTCGTCCGCGCTCACGCCCCGCGGACCTGGCCCCGACCCGATTAGCCCGACTTGCACTCCTCGCCCACCACCGCAAGTCGGTGGGCCTGGACCCGGGCGCGACCTGCGTACCCGATTAACCGGTTGCTCTGGGAGAGCTTTCCTAAGAGCGAATTCAGAGAGAGAGACGCGGGGAGAGGGTAGAGTAGGTTTTTGCCCTGACCGAACTGTGAGTGTGCAGGCACAGGAGAAGAAAGAAGGAAGGAGGACGCACTATGGCAGTGGGTTACTTAAGTCGTCCGATTGAACAATCAGACGACACTCTGAGGACGAAGAAGAAGGAGAAGAAAAGACGAGCAGGACCGCAACGAAGAAGAAAAAGAAAGAAGAGAAGAAGCAAGAAAAGAAGAAGAAGAACACGAGAAGAAGATCTGAAGGAAGCAAGCAAAAGAAAGAAAGATTCAAGAGCCAAGAAGAGAGAAGACAAGAAGAATTGGAAGAGAAGAAAGAAGAGACAAAGAGGAAGAAAGAAGAAAAGAAGAAGAAGCCACCAAATTTCAATCTCTATCTCTCTCTCTCTCTCTTTATTTTTGTAATAAAAACTTTGTACCCCTAGAATATGACTTGCTCCCTGAGTTCGACCTCGGGAGAACTTTATTTTTCGAGTAAAAAAATATATGTGATGATGCCAATAACTAGCTGTACTACAACGCTATTTCTATAACAAAACCTAGTTATCGGCCGATCATCAGATACTTATTTATAAATGGATCCTATAATCAAATCATGTCCACAATAAAATCAAATCAAGAAAAAAAATTAATATCATGATTTATTATTAATTTACAATAAAATTTAGATGATATAATGACTACACAATTCATAACACATATAAAATATATAACATTTTTATCATTAAAAAGGTAACGACATGTGAAACATAACATAAAGAGTCTTGAAATGGCTAAGTATGGTGGTGTTCCACAAATTACTATATGATTAGGTTTATTGAAAGGATGCAGGTTTGAAAATGTAAAAGTTGATGTAAAAGTTGAATAGCAATGTGAACATGGTTCTCACTTGATATATTTCTTTTTTTATGTAAAAAAAGTAATGACACATGGTATGGTTCACCATTGTTAGAACTAAAAACAAACTATTTTTATATGGGTGTAAGCCACTCAAATCACCTTCGGCGTCACTTTGCACTAATGTAAAATCATTTTTCACCTTTAAAATAATTTTGCACTGGTGTAAAGTAAGATTGCACCAGTGCAGTCTTACTTTGAACTACTTTGCACTAATGTAATCTTATTTTGCACCGGTGCTATCTTACTTTGCACATGTGTAAAATTAAATTCCAAGTGTTTCTTCACTTATGACAAGTGATTTAACACTTGAAAGATAATTTTTTCATCTTAGGGTTTATGATTTACTCTTTAATATTTAGGGTTTAGCTTCGCTACCCCTGAACCGTAAATTCTAAACCCTAAACCTTAAAGTGAAAAATCACATTTCAAGTAAAAAATCATTCTTCATACGTGAAATCACTTTCTACAAACCTAAACCCTAAACTCGAAACCCTTAATCCTAAACCCATAGGTGCAAAATCATTTTGTACAAGTGAAATCACCATTGGAATAATTTTGTACCAATGTAAAATGAGATTTTACCGGCGTAAAGATACCTTAGAATAATTTATCACTGGTATAAAATCATTTTGCAATGGTACAAAATCACCCAGAATAATTTATCATCGATACAAAGTTATTTATCATATGTACGTTTTAGATCAAAGTGATGTGATGTTTTTTTTTAATGTAATGTAACCTATCACATAATAAGCATTACATTATGTGAATATCAACTATTAAGTTAATCTACATTCATAACGTTATGTAAATAATAACAACAACACCCACAAATTCTCATATATCACTTTTTAAGCCAATGTATACATTTTCCTACTTTTTAATTTATTTAAAATGTCCACAAAACATAACAATAGTCTTTTATCTGCTTATAACAAAAATCCCTATTTCCTGGTTGCGGCAGTGGGTATGAACCCAAAAAAATTAAGAGTCAAGGGTATGAACATAAAAAGAACAATAAAATGTTAATTCTATCCCATGTGTTCCCACTTCCCTCAATCTCATTATCAAAAATCTCCCTTTATTAATCTAGCTCTGTCTCAAATAACTCCCCACTTCTATAATATTATAACATAATCAAAACTATTTATCTCCTACGTGATCAGGTTTTTGGTCTCATGAATATTATGTTGGGTTCTTTCTCCTTCCAAGCTTTATACGACAAGTGCCTTTTTTTTTACTCGATAATTACCTTTATTCTTTCCTCACATATTTGTACAATTATTTAATGAATATTAATGATATTTGATTTTCATCAATACATAGGTTCTCAAAAATTAAGAGATAATGCAAATTTGATCTACCGTGATAATAACCACCTAAACGATTAAGTTTTGACATCTTGGAATTGAGACTACCACATTTTTTTTAGGCTACTTTTTAAAAGCTAATTACTAGTAATATAATATAATTATCTATGTGTTTTATCTCTATTTTGTGCACCCTCTTGATTATTTTTCTGACTCTATCTTTATTTGTAAATAATTTTATTTAAACATATTTTGAAGTGGATACATTGTAATTTTACAATGTGGCATTCCAGATGAAAAATTTTTCGTGGACATCAAAATGTGCCCAGGATCATATACACATGACATCTCCTTCCTCTATTAACAAGGGTCACATAACTTATGACATGTTATGTGATCGAGAGGTGTGTTTGTGTGAGTGTATGTGTACGATTCGATGTATAAAGTAGTGTCTCCTTATCACTAATTATAGAGAAGCAAGTCTTACCACTTTTCTCATATGCAACTTTTGAGGTTGTCATGCACGCCATGCCATGAGGTGGTTTTTGCGAAACTTAGAAGTTATCTCTAGCCATCCAAACAACCCCATCAACAATACCTTCTTTGGGATACTTTAGAATTACTATATTTCAAGAATAAACCAATCATTTAAGGGATGCCTTCAACCCAAGCATAGTTTCACAACCAAAAAGGGACATCTCTTTTTCTAGAGACATCCTTGGAACCAAATTAACCTTATTCAAAGATTTGGAGCATCCAAGTTAAGTAATATAAATAAAAGTGCCAATATGTTGAGCCAAGGACCCTTATCTTCGACACAGCCTCCAAATTTTCAAATGGTGCTCCTTCATAAAGGTTCCCAACCATCTTGCTTGGTTTGCTCTCTTGATTGCATTTGTTTGTTTCGAATCACTCAAAAAAATGCTAAAATGTACAGAGACATAAAACATGGCGTGGTAGATGCGATACACATTATATAATTAATATTTAATATAAAAAAATTTAAAATGTAAAGAATTGTTTGTTATGCATTAGGCTCCATCTAACATAAAAAGCCCATCACTTTGTAAGTTAGCTGATAAAATGGTGTTTTTTGGTTCAGAATCAAAATATACTTGTGTAAAATGATTTTAAAATTTATTTTTATAATTTTACATCAGTGTAAAATGATTTTGATGATAATTTTAATGGATTACACCTATGTAAAATCATTGTACTCATAGATTTTGATTTTACACAAATATATTTTCTATTTTATATTGATGTGCTTTTTATTTATAAGTTGTGATACTTTTTCTAACTAATGATAAATTTATTACATGATAGCTCTTATGTTACTCTTTTACATTAAAAAAAAATATGTCACTTGATCCCACCTCTACATTTACTTCTTTACCTACGCCATCTCCTTACATTATAAAATGTTTTCGGAGGAAGATTTCAAAGATGTACATTTTGGATCAAACAAGTCAAGTTGATGTACGATTAATCTTTGAGGAGATAAAAAGTTCTGAAATCAAATTCATTAGTTTTTTACTTGTGCGTTTTTGGGTTGTAAAAGAATTAAAATCTTATTGAAAACACACAATGGTACGTTTTAATTTTTTAAATATTAATTGAAAAATAAAACATACCACACATTGAAAAATGTGTCGTTCCTTATTTAAAGAAAAATTATCAAATTATAATTTGAAAAATCAAAATATACCTCTCGGAAATAAAAATGTAGTGCACGATGCAAAATATGTTGTAATGAATATATCGATGTATTTTAATTTTTAACTGGTATTTTTGATCTTCGTTTGATAGAAAATAAAAAATATAGATTGGAAATCAAAATACATCATACATTGCAAAATACATTACTTGATATATTTTTATTTTTAGCTAATATATTTTGATTTCGTTGAAACATGCATTGTCTGATTTATTGTGTATTTTGGTTTCTTGGAAAAATGTACTACCCTGAGTATTTTGATTTTAATTTGATGTATTGTATATTTTGGTTTTGTTGAGAAATATGTATTTTGATTTTAAGTCAGTATATTTTGGATTTTTTGCAAAATGTATTACCCGATTTATTTTAATTTTTATCTGGTGTATTTTGATTTTAGAAATAAAAATATATCACATGTTATAAAATACATTGCAACTTATCCAAATAAATAATTTGAAAAGGAATACAATGCATGGATGTTCAATTTTGATTTTGAAAATCAAAATATACTGCACGATATAAAATATATTGCCACTTGTCTAAAGAAATAATTTGAAAAGCTATACAATGTACAGATGTTCATTTGTCGCTCTCACCATCTCCATTTCCATGGACATCATATAGTGTGATAGAGATCCTTAGATTAGAAACATCGATTCAAATAAGCAATCGCAAAGTATTTACACAGAGAGTTGATCACCCAATTATATTAAGAAAGGTGTACGTCTTGGGGGAAGATTGTATTCCACTAATAGTTTCGTGATATAATTTCTCATTTGCTCCTTTCCTCTCTCGTTACGTAAAAAGTAAAAGTTAATCCATCCAAAGTATTTATAAGATAAATCTCCTCCGATCGCAAACTTTGTTATGTTCCCACGATCTCAAAGCTTGCTTTTAATGGTATTTAATCAATTAATCATCGAACGACCATTAATGTATATGTCAATATAATTTTCTTATTTTTTTATATTTTACCTTCGATCAACACAGTCAATGGTCGGCAATTGTTTTTTGGATTTGGCAAGACTCATCTAGTAGTCGAGTAGATGGATCTGGTTAGCGGGTAGTCTAATCCTATTAGGCCGCTGGATCTACCCCAGCTGCTGGATCTCTGCAGGATGTTAAGTAGTTGAATCTATTAAGATGCTAAGTAGTCAAATTCACCTGGATGTTAGGCATTTAGATCCGTGAGACAATTTATCTAAGATAATTTTTCTTTCATCATTGCATTAAGCAAAAGCAAATGAAAGAGATCAAGAGACAGCTTGGACACGGGAATTAAAAGAAAAAAAACAAACAAGCAATGTCAAAGAAAATAAATTAAATATAGAGATATAGATATCTTATCCACGTTACTTCATTAGATACAGAGATATACTTCGTAACAGAGGGTCTACATGAAATCAAGTTCAATGCCATAAAAGAACTCTATGCAATTTATTGGTGATTTATTTTTCTTCTGACCATAGACCAATGGCCAAGTATATTAATTAACCCAAATTAAAAAGGCCGAGCGCCCGATGTGATCCACAAAAGAACAATGACCAAATAGAAATTTCACAAAAGGGAAAAAAGATTGTAAAAAGACAACAAAAAGGGTGTGCATCAAAACCTTTTTAAGGAGTTTGTTAAATCGTTTAGCAGATAAGTGTTCCCCTAAACTTTCAAGAAGAAAGTCATGTGGAGATCTTTACTTATAAATTATTCATATATATTAAAATATAGAATTCATGTATGGTTTGAGGCCATTTAAGAAGCTTTGAGTGGGCAAGTTGATTGGGCTTTGAGAATGAAGAGGCAGAGGCATTAATGAAGGGAGGCATTAAAATATAGTCAACCAAACTTTGGATATGTGTGTGAACCTTCTGAAATCAGAGAGATTTGCTTCTTTAGTGGTCGTCTCGTGGATCCATAGAGAGTTGAGCGAGTCTTAAGGCGAGAGGTCCGGATTCAAAGAGGGTGTTTGGAAGAGGCTTGAGAGCCTTTAGTAGAATTTGGTTGACTTGGAATGGGCCTAACGGCCATGTGCTTATGTTCCACTCCACATGGCTTTATTCTCTTCAACCCTCTTGGTTTGTTAACTTTTTTTTAATGATGATGGGTAGAAACATGTAATTTCTTTATCTTTGGAGAATCAAGTCAAGACTTGTGGAGATTGAAGAACTACCGTGATCCCCCCCCCCCCCCCCCCCCCCCCCCCCCTTTTTTTTTTGGGTTGGATAGTTTATGTAGGTGTACCTGTCAAACCTTTGATGTCAAGTACACACTGATCTCAATAGAAATGCCCTTCAATTAGTGTACCTTCGTATGCTAAGTAAGTTATAACCATGGTTGAGTTATAATCTTGTAAGAGAATCTCGAATGAGAAGACATGCTAATCTTGATCTAATCCTATCCGTTAGATTCTTGCGATCATGCAAAAGAATGAACTAATCTAGGGTGTTATTTTGCTCTTCAAGATCTTTCGATTCACCCAAGTAGGAGGAAATGAGGAAAGGACATCTTGTGTTAAGAAATGTGCTCATAGGAGCACCTACAAAAATATTAAAGAGGTGGGTTAAAGAAAAATTTTAAAAATTTATAGGCATTTACATAAAAATCTCTTTTATGGTACAAAGATCGTAAATAATGAGGTTGTTTCCCTAACAAGCATCTAATGGAGGGAAAGTTAATGGGCTAAAAGACACTTTGTGAAAATTACAAAAATCATCCCCAAAAATCAATGAACATTCATCTAAAATGCTTGCATCTATTGATAACACATTGAAGGCATGGAACTTGACTACATCCAATCTACAAATAAATAACCAGGCTCGACCTTTCGGGCACTCTTTCTGCTCAACTTTAGCTAATCCCTTAACCTCATCTCCATCCATGCTGGCTACTTTTGATGACATGGTCCGTTGATAGCATCTAGCTTCAATTCACACACACATTTTAAAAAAGGAATCCTAGTCAACTTTTGCATTTTTGAGATGTTGGATCGAAAGTCCAATGATGGACCCTTAGGTGTGAATAATCACACATCGAAGACTATCAAATTATTCCATGCCCATATCAAAAGTGATCGATTAAGGGATTAAGGAAATTATCATAGGCACTAATCTATTAAGTTGATGTGAATTAATGTGTAGAGATCTAAGAGGTAATTTCCATTTCTATGATAAGTAGAAATGGAAATGACCAAAACAATCGTTGGTTATCAATTGCTTAAGGGATGGTTATGGTCCCCAATTTAACATAATCAAGTCAATTAATCTCCTTGAAAACCCCCATCATCTTGAGAGAGAGAGAGAGAGAGTAAGTAAGCACAATTATCTCTCGAATTGATGGAGAATCAAGACTCCTCGTTAAGGTCGTGTTGAATTTGGAAAGCTATTTATCACATACATTTCAAGGTATCCATGGCCACGTCTTCAGGTATGTAATATATCCCAAGGTAACTATTATCTTTATGTCTTAAATTATAATCTTAGTCATCTTATGTTATTTATATTCATAGAATCCTTTCAAGTATCAAATGCCTAGTCTAATCACATTGCTATAGAACTTAGAATATTTTTCGTAATTGCTATAGATACCAATATTAACTCTTAGTATCGATACATGTAGGGTACAATTTAGATATTAAGGTTCTATGGCCATAACCTGTAAGCATGTGGTATTGGTACTCTTTCAATACAGGTTGATACTAGGGTTCTAGCTAGTAATAGCTATATGTTACTGATACCAGTACTAGTTAGGTATAGGAAGAAGTTATGGTTTTGAACCTCTAATCTACATGTCACACGTATCGATATTATGCCTTAATACCAGTATATGTTGAATACAAATGCAGACCTTTAGTTCCTAAGGACCATACCAATACTCCTTAAATATCAATACTAAACTGTTAATATCGGTATTCATTGAAATCGGTTGAACTTTGAAATCTTTAAGGACCAAACCAGTAACCTTTAGGTACCAGTATTAAGCCTCAATATCGATACACCTATAGACTACGGGTAAGGCATAGTTCATCATGTCACTCTCTTGATGTCTCCAAACAATATGTGATTAGTACTGGTATTATGCCCTTGGTACTAGTACTCAGTCACATAGAGTTCTAGTCCACTTGATAGTAAGGTAATGATATCAGTATTGATGTTCAGTATCAGTACTCATTACATTAGGTATAACTCTCATGCATTAATAATTTAGGTCCATCATTAAGTTTATGGGATTAATTATGATCTACCCCCACACGAGAAAGTTAATGACAGTGGCCTTCATAGAACATGGCAGTATTTGTTCCCCCCATCCGAGATGAGAACATGAGACATATCCTTGATAGCAAGAAATAACATTCACTCACAAGTTTCACTAAAAGGCAGAAGGAGATGTTTGTCATGGCACTAAGCAACAAAGATGATCGCACGATGCAAGGTTCCCTTTTGTTAGTAGGTAGAAATGGATGTCCCCCCCCCCCCCCCCCTGTAGGAATGTGGCTTTCTTGAGAAAAAGGAGGCATGTAGAGATCGAATGGAAAAGGCTATCAATCGATCTTCATGTGATCCCTATATTCTGAAATTAACCAACCTTGTCAATGGAATTTAAAGAGATCATAGATGAGGGCTGCATGGGAGGAGCAATTCTTTCCTTATTATATTTCTCTTATATGCTCCTCCGAACGATAAGGAATTGGGGAACTACATTTTTTAAGCGGATACTGCATTATACGTGTGTTAAATTAATGCATTTATCTCTTCTATACGGTGTTCTAAAAATTGGACCAAACGGATCGGTCGGACAAGAAACTTGGAGGGTTCATCTTGTGGAACTCACTCTATACTTATGATCAGAATATCCAAAGTCTCTAGCTTAGTTTTCGTAAAACTATCTATGTTTCTCAAATTAAACGCACACTCAAGAAGAAGGCTTGGATTGAACATCTTGTGGCGAAAATTAGTTTAGAGAAGCACAGAGAACTTCCATCTCTACACTCCAAAATATGACGGCCAGGAAAGTTTCAAGTCATCAAAAATTCTTTGAGCAAACGGAGAGGTTTGATGATAAAAGGAGAGAGGAGAGCATTTGTGACTGAGCTGCAACCCGACTTTCCAATTCATTCCAACCAGAAAAAAGCAACAATAGGAAGTGGCAACCAGAAAAAAGCGCTCCTTCTCTGCTACAGCTTGAGAGTGGAGAACCCATGGGCTCCGATCGGTAGATCACTTTCTCTCCCTCGGACCTCTTCTCTCCGGTGTATGGGCCTCTTCCTCGACAGGCATGGCTGATGGTGGTCCGTGGCGGTCGTTCAAGGCATGGTGGTCGCGGCGGTTTGCGGCGTTGATCTGAGCTCGAGTGGTTGTCGGCCGCTCTTGGTGGTGGCCGATTGCGTCAGTGCGGGCGGTGGCGCGGTCTCGGAGCTCGTGGTTGCTGCGGCACGCCGACGTTCGGTCGCTGCGGATGGGTGGCGGCCGGCCTGCGACGACGGCTTCAGTGGCTCGGCTTGCTGCTGCTGGGATTGTGGTCGCCGATTCTGTAGCTGCGGCTGCGGCTTCGTGCTTCGGAGAGTTTAGGTCTTTTTTTTTTTTTTAATCTTTTTTTTTTTAATGTTGTTTTAATTTTATTGGGAATCACGTTTGACTCTTTGTTTCTCTTGGCAGAGTTCCCTGATGTAGTTTAGGAGTTATTTGTTGGCACTTTATCAGTTCTATGAATGTGAGATCGATCTTTTTCGGGTGATTGTCTGGTTCCTGATTTGAGGACCTTTCTTTTACTTTCTCCTTTGTTTCGTGTCTTGTTATTTTGTGTTTTAACGTTCCCCCATTTTATAGACGTTTTTTCTCTCCCTTTTAAAGGTTAGGTGTATCTGTCTTTCTCTTACGTCTCTTGTATCGAATTCTTCCTGGTTAATGGAAGGTTAATTTCGCAAAAAAAAAAACAGTAGACCTTCAAAATCAACCATTTTTTTGGTTGTGCAAGCAAAAGAGAGGGTGGGGTGGGGGATGGGGGAAAGGCGGAGAAGGAATGCATACAACCAAGCATGAGTGGATGACCCCACATCAGCAAGACAACCAATGTTCCCTTGATCATAGTGGATCAGTAAGGTAGAAGTCTAAATCAATGACACAAGTAATCATCATTGCTTTAGAAAAACTTGCATTTGTCCACACATCACTCCCACAGCCCTTACTTTCATGCAATTGTGTTTTAACAAAAGTGCTTTTGGGGCACGAAATAGTGTCTTCCTTCTATCCTTTGACCATGATAATCATATAGAGGATGATGCCCACATGTAACAAAGTTATACGATGAAATTTTGGATAATGGCATCTTACATCGAAGAAATATACAAAGATAGCTATAAATAAGAGTACTCTCCCTGATTCATTTATTGATTATTGATTTTCACCATGCAACATAGGATTCTTAAACCTAATTTATTTGAGAAGTTAACTCCTAAAAAAGAAAATTAACCTTTATTTACTTTACCACTTAACCTTTTTTTATTTAACATCGATTTTCCCCTCTTAACACCAATTTACCTAACATTAATTTGCCTAAATCCATGTTAAAGTCACACACAACCTCTCTCCATCTAACACTACTACTAACTAAATGTCGTAAGAGTTGATGTTATAATTTAATATCAATTTAAATAAGTACAAAATAATATTCACATCACTCTACAGATAAACATATTTAAAAGTTAATATCAATTCTATATTTCCTACCGTCACTTTCCTAACCCTAATCATAACCACCGTGACTTGAACCGATTGTCCTCTCTCCAAAGTCCCTTGTTTGTTGTGGGTCCAAGGGAATGATGAAATGTGTGCTTTGTCGGTGAGAGGTGTGATGCTTGTTTCCACTTGAGGATCTGATGTGACGGGTCTGAGGGGTTTCTTGAGTGGTGGTGAAGGCTACTGTTAAAAGAACAACTTAACCACAAAGGAAGCTCGGTAAAGAAGATGGAGTGGCCCACAGGTTTTCTCTCCGGTGAACTGAGACTGCAAATGTTGTCCCCACACAATCTCACCTTTGGAATTTTAGATAAGAGGATCACAACGAAGAGCCCCCTTGAAAGAACAAGAGAAACATGCATTGGGACCACTTGCAGCAATAATCAAATTCTCCAAACATTCTGGTTTCTATAGCATTCTGGCAATGTGTGCCCTCACTGCCGACTAACTCAGCCAAAGGTACCAGAAATTTAGCCCCACAAACACGATCTTTTTCCCCAGGAAGTATTTGAGCGATGAGGGCTTTTGTCTCCATAATTTGGCAGAATGAGCATTGGAAATGGTAAAACTCGTCAAATGTAGTCCTAAGTTCTTTGATAAGGTTTGTCTCAAGCTGAACTCACCCATCTAAAGATGACTTGTTTAGTTTTATGATTGAAGTAAGCTTGCCTTCTTCAGCACAAAGCTACCCATATCTCTGAATTAACTCACTTAAAGAACCTTCAGGTAAATGATAAATCTCCAAAAGATCCCCAAAGCACGAAGTTGTCATTTTAATACCTCGAACTTACTAGTCACTTCAAGTTTAAATTGAGCATTAGAATGGTATGCTGTACTGATCTTTCAGAAATTTTTTCTGAATCTAAAGTTATCAGAAACTTCTATTTTTTTGGTCAGCTTACATGCCACATAGTTTAGCATCTTCATATCTGTTTAACTTAGAGAGATTATGTAGCATCTTTAAGTCTCTCTGTTGGAGAGATGACCACTTTTTTCCTTGTACGCCAATGAAATTTCAGATATTGAATGTATAACTTTCACATCATATCAGGTCGGAGTTCAATGTTATAAACACATCTGGATAGGATCAGGATGTTAGAGAACTTGAAGTTGATGGAAGGTGCTTTTTGGACACATCCACGTATAGTAGACTTGCATGTGACATATAGTATGCAATATTCTCTTTTTCTTCAATTTGGAATTACATACATCCTTTACTGTCCTAAACTTATTCAAGCATTCAGTAGGTCCCCCTTGTCATACTGTCAGCTGATGTTGCAAATATGAACTATATTACCGTTGTTACCTGATTAATCAAAAGCACAGTGCTTGGAATGTAGAAGTGAAAGTGAAGAGACCAATGTCAAACCAATTCATATAGAAAAGAATGTATATGAACCTCGATATTCCATTTTAAACGTACTTTCCCGAAAAGTAGTACACCATCAATCCTTTTCCGTTCAGATCAATTAAGCAAAAGATACAGCTGGGTGAAGAAAAGAGTTGCAATGCTGACTCTTACAGAGAACATTCTGTTTCTCCAACTTTTATGAATTAGATTCTTATGAAAAAAAGATGAAAGGAGGCAATGCTATAAGCATAATTAATCTACATATGGAATTTGATCGGAAATTACTCCAGCACCTACATTTATTTGTGAAGGAGAAAACTGATTCCAATTCCCATTCATCGTAATCCGCATCAACATGTTGATTTAGCTGCTTCAAGTATTTATTTATTTATCAAAATAGAATGAAGATCTAAAATCAAGGAAGGAAATTAATGACACAGACAGTAAAGCACCATAGAACAGAAGAAAAACCTTCAAGAAGAAAAGCTTAAATACACCAAAGCAGAACAAGATCACAGCCCCGTCAAATTATTATATAATATTAAAAGAAACACATTTCAACTGTCTGCAAGTGGTCAAAATAAATGCAAATATACATAATTGCAAAAGAATGGAAAGATCAGGTTTGTTACCAAAGTTGCCCCATTATATACTTATGAACAATGATTAATGTGCCTGTTCTTTGGTGAAAAAATAGGAAGTCAGTGGCAGTTCAGAACGTACACCTCTCCTAGGTGGCAGCAAGCACAAGATAACCCTCTTGAGTTTTCTGCAGATAGCAACAGCAGACACGCAAAGCACCATAGCAAGCAGAAAGATGAAGAAAGATATGGCCTTCACGTTCTTTGAAATAAATTCTTCCACTAGACCTTCATTTTCAGTGAACTGGAGAAGTTCACCCTCAATTAGGACAGCCCCCAAGGTCCACGAAATGTCACTTGGACCAAAACTTATATCATCATCAGTTAGACACATAATACCCTTCAGGAGTGATACTATATAGGGTATGCGGAAGCAGGACTGCTCAGCATATTTTCTCTTGCCAGATTCTCTTCCAATATCTTCCCATGTTCTTGAGCATAACTTTTCCCCTAATTTTAAAAAGTCGGTCAAGTTGGTCCTTGAATACTTAATAATAGTGGAATAGACAATGGAGAACCCAGATAAGGCATGGAAGTGGACTGGATTTGGATGATTTGTGATGGACTTCAAACCATTGACTGTCCCTGCATCTATAGGAATAAAATCAATTTAAGTGAGTTTTGGAAACAGAATACAAGTCCACCCTTTTAGGATCTACAAGTAAAAAGAAATCGAATATTTTGATTGACTCTCTTTCTTTCATGCCCAAATTCAATGGGGATTAAACATGGTTGATTGATCGTGCCTATCTTCAAATTGGTCGATTGGTCGTGCCTATCTTCGAATTTAATAGCTATATTACAGCTCCATCAGCACAATGCTATGGTAAGTCTACACCATGGCCTTTGTCAAGAAGGAGGCAGATAAAAGGCAAATAGAAATCAAACCATGCAAGCAGTAGAAAGGGCAGCCATTTTCAGGATTAAGCACCTCTAATGGATTTTCAATAAAATTTATCGTTGTTTGGTATTCCTAAGAAGATTCCAGTTTGTTATTATGCTTCTACAAAATTGCAACTTCCAAGTGCATGGTCTGAATTCACAAAAGAAAGATGCATTGGAATCCCACCACGGTGCTATGGAGCCATTCATGTTAAAACATGACTTTAAGAATATTAAGAAAGGTACCAAGTTTCAGACCATGCTACTTCTTATGACCCTAACATACCACCTTATCAGAAATGAAACTGGCAAATTAAGACTTTCTAGGTCAGCTACATGAATTGGAATTCTTGATCTTATTTTTGAAGAAAACTAAAATCAAACTACTTCACTAATCCAACAATCTTGCTTTAAAGGTAAAAGGAATGGTGCATGAGACCTAATATACTTAAAAAGAAAATGAATTCTATTGAGTCTTACATTTGTAAAAAGAACACAATAATCTATATGAAGTGAAAAAGTTACCACATTATTTCCTAGAGGGATTCTAGGGTGGACTTTTTTTAGTGGAAAAGAAGATCACAGGAGCACACAAAGCACAACAGATTTTACCAATTCAATGCTATTAGCAAGCCCTGCATCCCGGAGAAACATCTTTAATTGCACCATATATGAAGAGGCTTTCATATGGTAGAATGCATGCATACCAATTATAGGAGGCTTCATATCCTAAGGAGATGACGTCTCCAACTGCATTATAAAGGATTTAAGGGGCAGCTCAATGGACTAATGATAAATTGGGATTCTATCACTCATAATTTTGTAAAAAATCCTATGATGTGGTTCAGCAATCAGGGCATCACTCCCCCTACAATCTCTCGGTACCTACAAGGCCTTTAACTTCACCATCACACTCTAAGGGTAGTCATGGCTAGGACTGAGCATCAGGCTCAGACCAGGGCCCAACCCACTAGGCCCAAGCCCACAACTCATGGCATTAGAGTCCACTAGAGTTTGTACATGGCTTCTTCTCTTACTATCTCCAACCCCAAAGGGAAAGCTAAATAAACCCCAATCAAATGCAGGAAGGAATTTGCAGTAACTTCCAACAATTGTCACCCATCCATAACATAATGAAGGTGTCAAGATTGACAAGAACGTGGAGCGTGGAGGCTCTACTTGGGCTTAGGAAGATAGTCCACGTGTAGACTATCCACGCATGGTGACCGAAGGCATGGAGGAGCACCACCGGCAGGCTGGGTGGCCGACGGTGGCTGATGGTCGGCTAAGAGGGTGGCCAGCTATTGGGTGAAGAGAGAGTGAGGAGAGGAGCCTTGGATTGGAAATATATGTATTGCTCAAAATAGAAAACAAGGAAAGATTCTTTTTATATAGAGAACATATCCCTACAATTAGAAATAAAAGATTCTATCCCTAATAAGAAAAGGTCTTATCTCATTAGGAAAGATTTTATCTCAAATTAAAACAAATCCCAACATATTTTCCTAAAAATAACTTTACTAAAAATATAAGGCACCAAAATTGGTCTCTTTGGACCATGTACCGCCTACCCCTGTGGACCCTAAGATACTACCACATGGCCTACTGGCTGCCACGTGGCTGGCTTTATTCTCAACACCCCCCCTCAAGTCGAAGGGTACGAGGCCGACAACTTGGTTTTCTACTTGTGAGGCTAGACACCCTACCATTCTTCTTCTTCGAGAGCCAAGGTCTCGATCTTCACTTTTGACAAGCCGATGGCAAATCCTCTTGTGACCTCTGGAGTCATTGCTTCTGTGACAATCTGAGTAGTCGTCGCGACGGCCGTCGTGGACTTGTCTTCTCTCATAAGAGCACGTAACTTCTCAAGGCCTTCTTGAGTTAGGGAGTCCACGCGTGAGGTGTTAGTAGCGCCACTTGGTGGCCTCCCAAACTTCTCCCAACAGTTATCTTGTAGATGATTATTGTGACCACAGTGTTGGCACTTTGGGTAGATGCAGTTAGATCCACGTCCACGCCCTTATCCTCGCCCCACACCTTCTTTTGGAAAAGAAAATGTAGAGCTCTTGCCTCTTGGCGTGTATTCCTCCTTGAGGATCTCTACCTTGAGGAGACGGTATAAAATGGTCTCAAGATCCATCTTCCCTTCTGAAGCAAGAATATGATCGTAGGCGGCTCAATAACAGGAAGTCAATCTAGATAAAAACTTGGCGGATTGCCAAACCACCTGTGTCTCCCCCTGCTTGTCGCAACAGAGAGGCTCGTAGATTTCCAACTGCTTAAATAATGACTCCATCTTCTCATAGTATTTTGTCAAGGAAAGATCTTGACTAGCCATCTAGATACGAGAGTAGAGTTCCATGATGTGAGCGTTATTTGAGATTCGGGCATATCTTTTCTCAAGGGCCGTCCAAATCTTAAATGCACTCTTCTTGTAGAGCATATTCAAGGCTATGGACGGATCCATCGAGTTCATGAGCTAGTTCATAACGACCTAGTTCTCCTTCTCAAATTTCTTCTTCTTGTTGTCATCTTTGAATTCTGACACCTCCTCAAGAAGAATGCTTAATTTCTCCTGGCCTCTAACAAAAATTTTGAAGGTGCGAGCCCAAAAGACATAGTTGGAAGTGCCACTTAGCTTGATGGTTATCCCGGAGACAACCACCTTTTCTCTGGGACCGAGCGTGGCGTCTCCGACCGTCGTGACTGATTCCGTCATCTTCTTCTAGTCTTCCTTCTCCGTGTAAGGCGTCGGATATTTCGATAACTTCTTGGATGAGAGAACCACCGATCGTGTGGTCAAACACCCACATGCATAAGGGAGCCTAGACCAGAGGCTTTGATACCATGTCAAGATTGACAAGAATATGAAGCGTGGAGGCTCTACTTGGGCGTGGGAAAATAGTTCACGTGTGGACACACGTGGTGACCAGAGGCGTAGAGGAGCACCACCAGTTGGCTGGGTGGCCGACGATGGCTGATGGTCGGCCAAGAGGGTGGTCGGTTGTTGGAAGAAGAGAGAGAGAGAGGAGTGGAGCCTTGGATTGGAAATATTTGTATTACTCAAAATAGAAAAAAATGGAAGACTCTTTTTATAGAGAGAACATATCCCTACAATTGGAAACAAAAGATTCTATCTCTAATAAGAAAAGATCTTATCTCTAATCAAAATAAATCCCAACATATTTTCCTAAAAACAACTTTACTAAAAATAGCAAACTAAATAAGACACCAAAATTGGTCTCTTTGAACCACGTACCGCTAGCCCCTATGGGCCCTGAGATATTGCCACGTGGCACTTGCCACGTGGCCTGTTGGCTACCACGTGTGGCTAGCTTTATTCTCAACAGAAAGGAAAGTATGCTTCATTACTTTAATTTATCATGGGCTAAAAGCTAAACTGCGTCCAAACATAGCATAAAAGAATGCCACAAAGGAAACGAGGAGTTGAGAAAATAATCTCAAATATTAAGAAAAGGAGGTTTTTAGATAAACGCCATCACAAACTTAAGAGGTTACATAATTTTTGTTTTTTTTGAGAGGTTACATAATTGCCGTCGTGATTTTAGTATTTACACAAATGTCACCACAAAGTTGGATACCATTACAAGAATGCCATTGCAATCAGGTTTCACCAAGATGTTCTGCTTCTCTCCATCCTATCTCCTTTCTACACCTCTCCAACTCCGCCACCTGCCCCACCATTTCTCCTTTCAACTTGGCATGGTACTGAAACACCTTAATAAACCTGTCCAACATCCTCATAGAAGATCCTTTGGCACATTTTTGCCCCCAACAGTCTTTTTTACATTTTTGGCTACTTAAATGTAGCTAAAGTCTAACCTCGTAATAATTTAATGGCATTGTTGCAAAAAGAGGCATGCTTTTAGTCGCATATATGTAAATATGAAGTTCATAGTGGCAATCATATAATATCAAAAGTTTTTTATGGCATTTATGCAAAAACCCCTAAGAAAAATGATTAAATGACTGGGCCTCTCCACCCATTGCTAATTGACTCCAAGCTGGATGCTCTCGCAAAAGGTAAATGGAAAGGACTGCACAAATGAATTGATGAAGCAAAATGCTAACCTCTAGAAATTAAAGTAAAATTATTGCAGTTCATATTTCTGGATAACTGAATGTTATCTGAGCTATTAGTGAAAACTGATGCAGCCCTTGCAAGTGATTTGCACTTTATCCAATTTGGATAGCCAACAAGATAAAACATCAGTGGCTGGGTAGTAAAAGATTCATTGCCAGTGTTTTGCTGGTTCTCATTTTTCCACTGCTTTGAGCAAGTGAAACATGTATAATTCTTCATGAATCCTTTATTGAGGCAGGGATGCCTGAGTTCATATCCACCAGTTGTCCATCTTTTGGCCAGTGGATCCTTACTTAAGAGGCTAATGGATCTATCAAAAGCATCATTTAGTCCAAACCCTGCCAGAGAGTATGTTAACAGCCCATGCTCAGAAGGCCCAATCTTCGACTTGAAATAATGCTGGAACTCTATGGGCTTTTCCATTTCCCAGGCAACCTGCATAGACGACCCCCCCAGATCTAGAATACCTACAGTATTCCTCGGCAACTTGTCCAACCTCCCCAATTTATAGTTAAGAGCCACCCATGCATAGTAGGCCTCCTCTTCCCCACTTAGAACTCTGATCCAGCTTTGTTTACATACAAATTGATGTTTCTTCACAATATTCTCCACATTTGTCATAATCCAATCCGATTCCTGCACCGGCAACTTCCGGAGTCCTGCAGTACCCAGAACGAAAACAGGAGTGTATATATGTCTGTCAGATGGAATGTTTTTCTCTGCCCAGATAAGCAGTGGCTCTACTGCAGAGGACAAGGCTGAAAAATTGTAAGCAAGCTTATCAAGACCTGGTTCAGTCTGCATGCAGTGATATTGGCACGAGTGTCGAAGTAGAACGCTGCCATTTGCATAGTCAGGGAATGACCTCAACAGCACTAACTTATTATTATTTTTTGCATTTGTTTTTAACCATTCATAGATATTTATCCTAGTTCCAGTGCTTCCACAATCCAGAACTACAGTGTAGCGAGGCAATTCTGATGTGGCATAAGAATTTCCACTTGAGTATATCTGGTGGATGGCAAAGAGAAAGATGATAAGTACAAACAAAATGCTGATTTTCGTGTAGCTTGCTGTGAAACATCCATTTGTGACTGGAGATCTCCGATTGATGGAAGACTTGGATTCCATGCAACCACCAAACTCAAAAATATCTATACACTCTACATTTCATCTCCTCTAAAGCATTGAAATAAGTATTTAGCAGGGTTGCTCAGACAACCATTGAATCTGATTAGTTTAGTCTTCCTTGATACTTCCATTGTGAGTTTACATATACTAGTACGCATGGAAGTGGCCTGAGGTGCATTGAATGCTGAGAAAATCATCTAGCAGTCCTGTTTTTGAGATCCCAGTGCCAGAGTAAAGGCCCTGTGCATACATTTGGAAAGTGACATCATGTTAGCTTCCTTACTCCTGTATTATCCACAAATTGCAAGACTAGAAGCAGATATAGAATTTTCAGTAGATTCTAGTGCCAATTGTTGAGTTCATGTTTAAAGCGTTTAACTCAGAGAAAAGAACATAACTACGAACAGTGTTTCTCAAATGCATTACAAAAGCATCTAACAATCTCAAAATAGGGTGAAAAACAAGCTTCGGATCAATCAGAGGTGTCAAATAAACTCAATCATAGGACAGATAGATCCAAATATAAAGTTATAGCAAAATATAAATCCACAAAGAGAAGATGGTAAAGAACTCACAAGAATACCACTATGCAGGATGGAAGTGACAACAAAACCAGATGTGGAATGGCACCTCACGCAAGAATCACACATATTTTTTAAGGAGAAGAGAAGAAAGATCCATATTCCTAAGGCTTTCTTACCTATCAAACAAAGCATGAAGAGAAAGGTAGGTTGTTGCAATTTCACACTATCCCAAAGAGGGGAATCCTCTTTCTCAATCCACAAGAGGTTAACAAACCAGACAAAATTCCATATAATTACCAAGTTGTTACCTAAAAAGACAATCAATCATACAACACAGATAGAACTAAGTAAGAGGACCATTCATCAAACTAAGGCAGCATTTGAATTAGCTTTCAAAAGGGATGTACAGGAAACCAAATAACACTAGCCCCTTGGGCTGCTCCAACCAGTGAATTGGTACAATTCAACTGGTCAATAAGGGGTGGTTGTTGAATGGAAGTGAACAGGGAACAGATAATCAGCAGTGGGAAACATCAAACTAGCTTATCTATTGAATCACCAATCCACTCACCCAATATCATATAAAGTTATCAATTCACTGTCCACCTGATTATCTGTTTTCAATTCCTTTTTCTCAAAGCAACAAAATGTTAGTAGAATTCATTTTTTTGTAATCTTTGAAAGGCAAGCAAGCTATGTAATTTAGGCAATCATACCACACAAAATTCTATTCTAAAAAATAGCGGTTGAACCCAAGACAAGTGCTGTCAAATGGAAGGCATTACAAATCGTTTTCCTTTTCAGTTCGCTCAAAAGGTTGACAACTTGCTCTTTCTGTGTTGTCACTAATCCAATCATCTGAGCACTAGAGCAAACTCACCCCATCTGGTTTGAGCCAGTTCAACTTTCAAAAATCTTGAAAATAAGTCCTTATATTATATTGCTAGGAGCCACATTTGGAACTCTTTACACAAGCTAGGAGTCGTGACCATGTTAGATATTGTAAATAGTTTTAAGATGGAATATAACTCTAGGGCTTATTGGCGATATCTTGAAAAAGCTGGTGACGGTAGCTTTTCCCCTTATTTCAAAAATGATTGGTTTAGAAAGTGCATTTCCACAGAAGGCCTACGTCACACTTTGGGTGGCTTGTCGGAAGTATAAAGAAACTTGTAATTACAGAAGTGGGGAGTGAAAATAGAATACAAAGCTGAAAACATCCATCAGAGCCAAAAGAGTGCCTATTGCTCAATGATTAACAAACACAAAGGAAGTAAAAGAAAACATAAACCCTCACGATTACCGACCACAAAAAATTCCACCCGGACCTCACGATTACCGTTCTTGTTATAACATGGCTTCGATATCTCACTTCAACATGTCGTAAACAAATCTCTAGGGGGTCAAACCTCATTATTGGATTTCTCCTGGAGACAGACACATAGATTCCAATACAAGACTCACAATTCGTGCTACTCTAGTATTGTAGGAGAAATTTATTCTCGTGTGGTTGCTCTAGCATCAAAGTCTATGGCCTTTGGTGGCGGACTACTTCTTGAATGGGTTGTGGATGCACAATTCGCTCCTTCCCTCTCTCAAATGCCAAGATGGAGGATGTTCTCCAAACCCTCTAAGCACTTTGGGATATTTAGGCGGGTTATGGGAGAGATGGTTAGATGTGGACACGTCGCGACTTCTCTGTTAAGAAGGCTTACCTTCACTATATGGATATCCATCCTTGGTCAAATCCTCTACTTGGTGATGGGATCTAAGTTGCTACAGAATTCAAACTCAAGTTCTAGGGGTAAAGTAACAGAGTATCACGATCCGTCAATGCGGTTTTCGACCATCCCGAACGACGCCAAATCAACGCAAGCGAAAATCCAATCAAGTTATACGGATTACCCGCAACGATCGAGACTAACGGAGTTACTCGGATGAAGAGGGCAACAAGTTACGAGCTTTGACGTTCAGGAATCCAAACAGGAAACTGATGAATCCACGACTGCAGCGAGGGAGGTCGCTGCAGGTAACTGTGGTCGGGGGGAAGGGAGAGGTCGCGGTGCTTCTCCGAGGAGCGGGTGGTCCGAGTCGCCGCCGCTCGGTCCGGTGGCGCGACGAGGAAGCGCGGGCGGAGCCGACGAGATTTGTGGGGAGGGGAAAGCACGAGGTGGACGAGAAGCACCGGGACGGTGGGCGGTGAGTTGCTTCGGTGGTGGTGGAGAGTCTGGAGACTGTGCAGGAGGTGGAATCCTATCTAACAATCAAATTTATTTCACCACTCTACTTTTGTTAGGTATGAGGATCGAGTATGATGCAAATGATATGATTTTTTTTTAGGAGAATAAATATTCCATTAAAATGTAAAGGAATCGATGTATAAGGGTGTATTCCTACTGTGAAAGAGAGAGAAGAATAAGCCTAACAATTTTAAAAGAGGAACATTAAGTCTTATAGAAACGGAAGGAAGATCAAAATACAAAAACAAAAGGATAAGAAATAAAGGAAAAATAAAAAAAGAAGCGTAACGTGAACGGAACACGTTGTACTCTTTCAAGACAAGGAGAGCAACCGTATGCTCGTTGATACGGTAATGTCAACGAGATAAAATCTTGAAGAATCGCGTTAACGAGAAGATCAAATTAATCGGCATCTGACTCACGTCAGAAATCTCGATCGTAATGGGCACAAGGGTCGCATGTGGTCCTAACAACAAAACTAAAAAAAGAAAAAAGAACCAAACCACACGTCGTGGCCGCAACCTTCGCCCACGCCACGAGCACCCCCCGTCCACAACTGTGACCGCAAGCACAACCACGTGCACAACCGCATCCACAACCAATTCACAACCGCGCCCGATCCACGCCAGAAGTCACAGCATCCATGACCGCGACCGCGACCTTGAGCATGATCGCAGGCACAACTACCAACAACCTCGAGCACACTACGACTGCAAGATTGTGGACCACTGACCGCAGCCGACGACCTCAACCACGCGATCGCAGCACACACCGTTGACTGCCATGGTTGCATCACGTCCCTCTGATCTCCACAACTGTAACGCACCACCGACCGCCGCAACCTCTAATGCCAACTGGTCACTGCAAGCAGCAAGATGCAAGTGCATGTTGAGAAGATTCGATCTACGATGAGAGAGTGGTTCGGAGGGAGGAGGAAGATCTGAAGGCAGAGGGGGCCCTGATCGGCCAAGGGAGGCCAATCGGGGCAAACAGCGGAGCTAGGTTTTGTTTTCACAGAAGATATGGAAAGGGGTGGAAACGGGTCTTTTTTTTATGCCAATTTGAATTTGTAAATGATATGATATAATCGGTGATGATAGAGATGAAATTATATAAACAAAGGTATTTCTATAGTTCATATTTGTCATCAAGAATTTAGGTAACCTCAAGATTGAGATTATCTAGTTGATGAAATGACCCTTCCGAGGGATCCTTGCGTGTTTTTTTTTAGGACTTTCGTCATGTTTTCCAAAATTTTTACACCCCTACATTTGCTCCCAAGATACCATAAGAAAAGGGGTGGAATTATAGTCTTTTCGTAATTTTTCCATGGCCCCACCTTATCCTCCATTACCTAAAATCCTACCCCACCTCTTAAATAACCCTTTCTCGAAACCCTCACCACCCACACTCTCCCCACCATCCATCTCGGGCGGCGCCCTTCCCCAGCAAGAGAGAGAGAGTGTGAGAGACTAAGGGAGGGAAGGTAGGAGGAGGGGAGGCCATGGGGCACAACTTGTGAGGCAGGCCAGCGGCATGCAAGGCGAGGCGGGCACAGCAAGCTAGGCAAACGGTTCGTGAGGTGAGGCGAGCGGTGCGGTAGGAGAGGCGGTGAGCACGGTGCACGAGACAGCTACGCGTGAGGGCATGCGTGTGTTGCAGTTGAGGCAAGCCAGCACGTGGGGCAGCATGCAAGCGCACGGATCAAGGGTAGCAGACGCACGTGGGAGCGCCATGTGGAGGGGCGTGCGGGTGTGACACGACACAATGCGAGGCAGAGATCAGGTTTCACGTGCGTGGGAGTCGCGTACGCAGGAAGAGTTTCGAGTAGGTTTGAGGCCCAAAAGAACTCGAAATCGCGCCCATAAGACGTCCTTGGGAAGGTATCGACTCCCTCTACGTTTAGCACTGTTTTTGATCCTTTTTAACCTGTTTTGAGACTGTTGAAAATGAAATTAAAGTATGCGCGACACTTGTTTGAAACAATGTGTGCTTTAGGTTCATTGTACGGGGTGTGTGTAAGACTCGCAGGGACGTCCGGATCAGTTCTTCGTGCCCCCATACCTTCCATACACCTAGGTAGAATAGCCCTTCTTGTTGCGGTGTGTTTAGTTTTGTTTTAAATGTATATTGTAAGTAGCTAGTTAATCAACTATTAAGATTTTGCAAATGTCACTTTGAATGAAATAGATGAATGCATTGTCTTATAGACACACACACATACATGCATGTCCTAATACTAAATTGATGAACTTTATACTTGTTCTACATGTGAAGAATGATTAATGCTTGTCATGAGAAAATGATAATCCTAATGGTTGAGATAAAGGCTTTTACTGTAATACAACTATTTGTCTATTTCATGTTTGAAATCTAAATTATGAATAGAGATGCATGTTATTCGCTGATGTTTGAAACAAAATTAAAGGAATTATAAACATACCTTAGTGAGAACTAGAAAAAAAAAAAAAACTTATCCGCTGTGGCATGAAACTTTGATAATGATTGGATAGTTCACCTATTGTAAGGCACGGCTTTTGATTGGGTTATGGTATCGGAGTGAGTTGGCTCTCGAGTACGCATGTATCGAGGAGAGCTAATCACCCCTTATGTAAGGAGAGAGTTATCCTTTCCTCGGGTTGAGACCCAGGGTAGGAATGGCTTTCCTACACCAACTCTTGTTAGGACCATAAGGCCAACTGGGATAGTCCGGCGAGGGTATGCAGACTGATAAAGGGTGTGGCTCCTGTTCTGTTATGTGTTGTATGACTTAGAGCATACTCGTTAGCAGAAATGACTAACCATGTGCCAGTGCGGGATAACCCCCATGCATTTATTGCGCGTGTCGTAGTCACCATTACGTCGCGACTATGACCCTAAGGTGGTAAACCGGGTGTAGGATAAATGCAAGGTGTTCAATTGGTCAGGAGAGCACCACGTGCACGTTCTACATCGCGGGAAAACTACAGCAAGATCGTTTTGTTAGGGAATATGTGAACCAAAAGATAATGAGACCCTTTGCTAGAATAACGGAAATCACAAAATAACCAGTACCTAGAAATAGAAATAAAACATGAAAATATCTGAAATGTTTGCTGTTGCCTGAAATATTTACTGCTTTTCTCTTCAATTAAGTTGTGTTAGTTGAATGTGCATTTGCCATTCTACTCAACTTTTGCTAACATCCATCACTTGTGTCCAAGACAGAGAGGTGAGTAGCCAGTTTCATCGGTTGTGGAGGGAGCTAGGCTTAGTCGAGCCCAAGCTTAATTATTCCTTTTCCTTTCTGCTGTAGTGACTCTCCTTTTGTTGTCGTGAGTATCTATTTTGGAACTAGTAGTTTAGTTTCCGTCTTTCTAGTATGTTATGATGGCTATGATGTAAACATACTTTTCTCTGTGCTACTGTTTTCTATTACTGTCTACTCTACAGCTTTTTTGTCTTTTATTTATGCTTCCAGCTATGGTACATGTATGAAAATTATTATGTTTTGGTTATTACTCGTTGGGCGGCTGGGTCTTGAAATAGTTGAGGCGATCTAACCCGGGTTCCATGTGGAGCCGATTCTGGTCGTAACAATTGAGATCAAGTTTATCCTTGTCCCAAAGATAGTACACATTGCAAATTCTTGAGGCTAGATTACTTGAATCCAAGTCATCTGGGATACCGGTAGAGACAATCTATTCACAGTACAGAGGAGAGTGATCCACAGTTTGAGGATGTTGCTCGATACCGTAGCACAGTTAGCCGCCTACTATATCTGACCATTATGCGACTTGAAATTAATTTTGTAGTCAATAGAGATAGCTAGTTCATGCAAAACCCACGATACAGTCATTGGCACAAGGTTTGTCTCGTTTTGAGATATCTCAAGGGCACCCCTAGTAGGAGTTTGTACTACAGAGATAGTAGGTCTCTTAATGTTCTGGCTTAGTCAAATGCCAACTATGCTAGATCCGTAGAGGATAGACAATCTACTTCAGGTTTTGCAATATATGTAGAGGGCAATCTAGTTTCTTGAAGGAGCAAGAAGTAGAATGTGGTAGCTCACTCTAGTGCAAAATTAGAGTATAGATCAATGACTCAAGCAGCCTGTGAGATTATGCGAATGGTTAGCTTTTTGCAAGACTTGGGAGTCAAGGTTGACTTGCCAGTTCCACTCTCTTATGACAACAGATCAACCATTTATATTGCATCTAATCCATTATTCCATGAGAGGATCAAACATATTGAAATTGAGTATCATTTTATACATGATGCAATCTTAAACGGAAAGATTAGTATCCCTTGCATATCTTCTGAACTTTAGTTAATAGATATTCTCACCAAACCTCTAAAAAAAAAGTGTTATGATTTTCTCTGTAGCAAGTTAAACCTCACTGACATATATGCATCAACTTAAGAGGAAGTGTTGGATTATAATGGTATATTTGATATTTTTTATTTTCTTATGAGGTCCTTATACAAGTAATGCAGTCCTCTTTTCCCATAAAAGAAAGGCTAACATTTCTTTAGAGTAAAATGAATTCATTTTCCGTCCCACATTGCTAATCTTAGAGTTAGGTTGACACCTTCTTTCTTCAACAACCTCCCAGATGAAAATGCAAAAGAAACCACTTTTTCCTTCTTCCAATTAACTCCTAAATTGTTTCAGTAACCACGCCATACCTTAGAAGGTTACTCTTTAAAAACCAATACTTAGGTGCTCATATAAATGATATTGGCTACTCATTCACCTTTTCACCTCTCTCTGCTATGCACCAGGGAGCAAACTTGTTGGACATAGGAGAAAAAACATCACATTACCAAGGTGCTCCTCCTGTATGAGGGGGGTTTCTGAATCTCTTCCTATTGGTGTCAATGGCAATGTTCTTTTGGGTGCATTTTGAGATATTTGGGTTACTAATCAATTTGATAACACCACAAATACATTTCTAGTTGGCGCAATTTGCCTTTCTTTCTCTTTTGATCATTATTGTTCTTCATGTCTCGTGCGCCATTGTCAAAGTATGCCCATCAACAAATTTCAAGAAAACATTCTTATTGTTAAGTGCCACTTGCCAAAACCTCAAACGGGTCCCATGAGCTTACATGCAAATAAAACTATTTACGATTATAATTCATTTCAGGCAATTTTCCACTCAAAATTCACAACAATTGCTGGAGATTTGAAGTCAGAGCACATTCAATATTACTGACATGCATCATCAATTTACATGTGATCCAATATCAACCTCTGCTGCTATACTGTCTGAAGGGAGGTTCGAGCTTTTAGAGAGGACAGCCAATTCACCAGAGCATTGTTTACGAGCTCAGGGGCCTCGTCATGCGGGCAGTGCCCAGCCTGTAGATTGACAATGGAGGTGTTGGGGTAGAATTGTTTGATCCGTTGAGCCTTTGCAGGGCCAACCCATGGATCCAAGTCCCCCCAAATCAGAAGCAACGGACACGAGAGCTTGCTCAGGACACCGTCAAGTGTGTACTTGCTCTGATTCAGAAAGAATCTTGACATCAATCTGTAGGCATAAGAGAATCCATTGTTGAGATGCCCATGGAGAAGGTAGAAGAGGAAGAGCATAACCATATGCAAGTAAATTGTACAAAATATTGTCTAAGTTCTCAAATACAAAATTTGATTTCTTATAAGCACATTTATACTCCAAGTTTTAATGATTGGTTTGGCCATTCAGGACTTGTGATTACTTGTATACACGCATATTTCCATATGCTACATAGATTGTCTGTGCAAAATGATGGTATATGCTTGACTTGAGGTAATCTTAGCTTTTACTATGGAACAAACTTTCTGTTTAAAATTCAAGCACAATCTTCTTGTTCGAGAAAAACTACTAATTGAGTAGCACTTTCTAGTGACTTGAGAGATGGAAATTTGGGATTTCTTGACAATATTCTGATTCCTTATAGTGCAACTATTGAGATAAGATTTGCTTGATACCATTTGATGGGATTTGCTATGATTTGATTTGGAGCATAGTATTTATTTGGTATGTCCTTATTATGCATTCATGTGCTAAATTAGGCTCCTCTATAATCTAAAAATAGAGGAGCTTCCCCTTCAATAAAATCAAGGCATTACATTCTTTAACTAAGAGACTTTCAGATTTATTTTCCAATAGAACTGGCCTCACTAGCTCGCTAGCTACTTAAGGTGCTTATTTAGGATACAAAGATCCTAAGTAGGAAGTTGTTCTCCACTGTGATACCTGTAATATACTTCTCCAGCATTGGGATCTGCTGCTGGTCTTGTTATTGATTCGATGAGATAGTCATCCACATTAGTCGAGTCGATATAAACCTGGATCAAGAACAAGTGAATGATAATACAGGTGGGAAAAGATTGACAACTAATTCAAGCAATTGATGATGATTGAGTTTGTCTCCAAGAAAAATGGGTAAGTTTAAAGCAAACCTAAATTAGTCACAAAAAACTAGGAAAAGTTAGTATCACATTACCTTCAAAAGGTTTTTCAAGCTGCTGCTCATTCATGTATATTCAGCGCAATGTTTGGCTAAGCTAAAAAAAGTTCTTAATTTGCTTCTTACGTCTAAGATGTGGTATAATTAAAAAACCTCTGGAGAATTGCACCCGAAACCAAAGTTGGAAGTTAAATTTATGAAATAACTTTGCAAACTTCCTCTCTATAAGGATACTTGATCTTTGATACGAGTTCTCTTCAACTACTTAAAAGATCATCTGCAGGGGTATACCCCAGCCACCATTTGACTTTTAGCTTGACCAGAATCTCATTCAAGCAACAGAGCCAATTTCGCTGAACATGTGCTTTTCAAAAAAAAAAAAAAAAAAGCTAAAATTGATTTTTCAAAAAATTTTGATCAAGGGTGATTCAGGTCACTCATTCAGTAGTTAGACCAGCAAAAATTTGATAGGACAGGATAGAAGAGCAAAAAGTACCCTTGTAATACTAAGTTAACTGAAATTCAATTCTATTGACCAAACAGTCAATGAATCCTCAATGTAGGCAGTTAAAAGGATCATAGAATTTTGAGAATTCATGAGAAAAAGCATCTTTTCATCTATGGATACAAATGTTTATGCTAAGTACCAAACAAAGATTAATAACCTTGCTGTTATATCATGCCTAGAGTTTCTAGAAAAATTAATTCAGCGTCTTGACTATATGTTTTTTCTTTTTTTTCAATTCTTTCACAGAAGTAAAAGCATACACTTCTCAGGACAGATTCCACTCGAGCAGGTTGTTTTGATTGCCAAAACAGAAAACCAAGAAAAATCCGCTGCAGCACATCCTTCAAAGGCTTTAATAAAAATTTTTCCCAGGGAGATTCCTCTACTTTAGAAGCCTTGGCATCTGGGTTGCTGAACTGTCCAGCAGAATTTAGCAGCACAACTCCAGAAACTTGATCCGGAAAATCAGCCGCAGTAATCAAAGCAGCAAATGCCCCAAGACTGAAAAGAAAAGTATGAGTTGACCCATCAGTCAAGAAATTTGATTCCTTGGTGAGAAGCCTCAGAAAAATCACAAGCTCCCAATTTGGAATGCATAATATAGTTTGATCCCGCATAGTTCTTTCCCTTGCAATCAAATTCCAATTTCTGTTGTTCTTTAACAAATTGATTAGGTTTATAATTTTTGTTGTTGATAGATTTACTCTCAAATGTACTGTTACTAAATTATAAGAAATGGTCCTGTTGCTTTTCATAGTTACAGCAATCATCATGATGGCATTGCAGAAAATTTGAATACCAAAGAGAACTTTCCATTGTAATTAAGTTTCATGGATAGAAGTTCATGAACTTTGGGACCTAAAAAAGGAAAAACAAGGGGTCATGGGAGAAAAGATGCTTGAGAAATTCCCGGGACAAGATATGATTGCTCTTCCCGTTTATACCAGATAAGTTATATCTGGAGACTGAAACGTGTACAATCATTTTTGGAACTAAATTTCTGCAACTGGAAGGTATTGTAAAGGCTCAACAAGCTATGCATGATCCGATAAATTTCTGCAACTGGAAAAGAGATTGGCAAGGCTTAACAAACTAGTCATAATGATACAATGCAATGAAATAAGAGGAAAAGAACTATGAGAAAGTTTTTAAGAAAGGGAAAAAATATGACCTTTTCAGAAAAGAGTATGTAATCAGAATCACCTTTCAGATATCCAAAATGCAGCACTGAAATTCTTAGAGGATCCAATATTAAGCCTGGGTTCCCATAAAATGACTTTATTCTACAGTGTATGCCATCCATCTTTTTTCATGTGAGATGCGCATATACTTCCTCAAGCAAGGATTTTTTTCATGGAGATATTTTTTTTTTTGAAAAGGAGGAGGGTGGTTATCCGGATGATGACCACCCAAAATTTAAATGCCTGACTCCTTTATATTAAAGGATATCGATCCTATAGAGCAGATCCTGTTCAAGTAGGGTCATTTTTTTCATGGAGATAATAGAAGATGGCAAATGGCTAAAAATAGTTAATCATTAATGGGTCAATTAGAAAGGATAAATGTGTCTGGTGGACATCCAATTTTGCCTCTCATCTTTCTATGTGTCACTTCACTATCTCTCTGGAGGTCCCCCTCACCAAGTTTCGACCTTTATGGTAGTGGCTTGTAGGGAGCAAAGAGGTGTGGAGCAAAGAATTAGAAAATTAAAAAGAGATTGCAACTGATCTTAATAACAGCAAAGATGGGACACTATAAATCAAAGTTGATGCATCTCTTCAATACATTTTCTTTGCCCATACAGTGTAGAAAATCACAAATGACAAATGCATAATTATATCATTTGAAAGGTGATCAGCCAACCTAATCACTATGGAGGAGATAGAAAGTGTTCACTAGCCAAGTGCCCTGGGGTCCTCTATGTCAATGTTAAAATGTGGAAGTACAAATATAAAGATTGTAAAAGTCCATAAACACGCATATAGATCAAATGAGTTGAACAATATAAAATCTTTCAGCCTTTTATCCATCATGACCATCACACTTGATTACCACTATTGTAAAATATAACACTAAAGAAGTGCTAAAGATTCTAGGCAAGAACAAAGTCAAAGATGCTATTTGAACTGAAACCAAACTCATAGAAAGAGAAATATGACTGGAATAAAGTCTTCTCTCATCAAGGGAAAACCTTTAACTCCCTTTGAACAGGCAATTGACCCCAAAAATCTAATCTAAGGAATTCTAACTAGTGCCATCCCCAAAAATAAAGTTATAATGAGCTCATACGGATATAAAGTAAAGCTCAATGTAGTTAAGAAGCCAAAAACCAATCTAGGAAATCAAATTTGGGTTGTTTATATGGTATCATAGGTAATCTATATCCTATTTGGTTCATTCTGCAAACGAAAAGATTGCATACTTGATGTAACACCTCAAAAATAGTGCCACGTTGTAACCTCGGGAAACTGAGTTGTAGAGTATAAACATTGAGGATTACACTTTAAGCATTTTAAGTGGTTGTCATGGATCCATTGGGCCCATATTGCAAATTATCCAGTGAAAAAAGGCTGTCCTGGTGCACCCTTCCATGCCTCAACCATTTCTTGGTACCTTGTACTTCAGTAGAGTAGAGATAGCTTCTGACCAGGCTTAGGCTCGATGGACACAGAAGAGCTTGATTTTTAATGTGGGCCCAGGCAAGATCTTAATTGAGTTTGATCAAGCAAATTTCAGCTATAAAAGCTAAGAACATGCAGCTGGAAAAATCTCCATGTAACTAGAGGTACCATCCATACATCCCAGTGGAAAAAGACTTGCTGTCATTATAATGAAAGATGCTTCTCTAAATATTAGATCAAAATGTACAACAACAAATTGATGCGCAATTTATCCCATCTTATAAGTAGAAATAGTTTTAACAAGATCTCTATTGAATTCTTTTTTGCCAGAGTATGAGATTTCATTGCGGATCAGTATTTTTCTAAAAAGAATTGCCCTTCATGGTGATATTTTTTGTACCATGTTATGATAGCCCGCTGCTTACTTTTTATCGATCTAAAAAGTAAGAAAAGCCCTTTTCCTGTTAAATGAAAATTGAACAAACAAGTTCAAGCATTTCAAGCATGTAGTGGACCAACTTGGTCAATAATCTAGGGATTCATCCCAGATTGAAAAGTTACCTGTTTCCAACCAGAACTGCCGGTTCTTTAACTTTCTCTTCCAAGAAATCAGCTATTTGGTCTCTCCATACCGCAGCATCATAGTCAACAAGTGCCTTCTCACTCCAACCAAATCCTAACAAGTCTATTGCGTAAACTTTATAAGACTTTGCAAGCTCAGGTATATTGTATCTGCCAATTGAAGCCAAATGTTTCATTAGCAATTCAAATAAACACCAGAACATCTTTTGAGCTTTTGCTGAACGGAGAGATATCACACTTTTAAAGAACCACGAACCTTCCATTTAACATCA
Source organism: Thalassia testudinum (assembly GCA_037157565.1). Taxonomy (NCBI): domain Eukaryota; kingdom Viridiplantae; phylum Streptophyta; class Magnoliopsida; order Alismatales; family Hydrocharitaceae; genus Thalassia; species Thalassia testudinum. The sequence goes on from JAZHRO010000030.1 coordinate 47,414,052, forward strand.
AATCAAGAAGAACATCCTAAAAAAGAATCCTTTTTATATCAAGCTCAATAGCAATTTCACACAATTTCCAACCAGGATTTCTTTTCATCTCTCTATTGCTCAAGCCTGAATATAAATGCAGAAACTGCAAAATGGATCTGAAATCCACTGGAATTGGTCAAAATATGTGAACACGCATTTTGTCACGATTGGCTCAACGTAAAGCGTGGAAGCTCCCTTGGCGTGGGAAAACAATCCACGCGTGGACTGCCCACGTGGGAAAACAGGGAAAAGAAGAGCAGGCTGCTGTGGAGACCGGCTGCTTTGGGTGGCCGGTGGTGGTGATGTTGAGAAGAAGAAGAGAGAATAGTGGAGTAGAAGAATTGGAAATATTATTATGATTCCAAGAAATTACAAAGGAAAACTCTCCTTCAATAAAGAGAACATATCCCAACAAAATAGGAAACAAATCATATCTCTAAATAAGAAACAACCAATCACCCAACTAAATTTTAAAAATAATTTTTCATACTAAAAATAGCAAACTTAGCATTAAAGCAAAGACTCAACTTGGTCCCTAAGATCACGTGACTGCCACGTGACCACCTTATTCCTGACACATTTAAATGGAGCACAACGTTTATTGAAGAACTATTTTTTCATACTTGACAACAAGCAAATACACCATACTAAGTTTTGCAAAGGCTGGTAGGTATTATAGCTTGAAAATTAGTGGCATCCATAGATGGAGACTCCATCTTGAAGCTAACAATCACTCCGCAAGCAAACTAGTGAGATTTTTTTTGCAAAAACGATTATTTTTGCCTTCAAAACTCCAGAAGATACCCGAGCTACCAATAAAAAGTGCTACCTAAATTCAGATTACAAGATATCAGCATTGTCAGGCACAAAGGGATGTACCATCTACCTCCAATGGAATGCTGAAGCCCCAAAACCATGGATAAGAACCACGGGAGGTCCACTTCCTTGTACAACATAGTGTATTTTGCGATCTCTCCATGTCCAGAAGTTGTATCCTTCTGACTTGAAAGGTAATTTTTCCATCCCTGCAGTTGGATAGTGCAAAAGCTTCATTTTTGTTATTCCACATAAGAAAAATAAAGATATACACATAACTGACGGGCTTATTTATTCAAAACTAAAGAATGGTTAATGAAAAAAATTATAACTTGACAATGAGGGAGGGATAAAAACCGAAGCAGGACTGTTGAAAGGAAGGCCAAAAACACATTGGCATTTGACGAAATCGATTACCAAGTATTGTATATAAATCGATTCTTCTTGGTGCAAAATCACAACTTAGTCCTCCTGCATCCCAACAAGGACTCCATCCGGCAAAACAATCTAAAATATTTTCCATTTGACTAAATTAAAGGTACCATCAAGTCGAAAGCACTTATCAGATGCTCGACAATCAATTCCGCATCATACTTTCCTACGCTGTTTTGTCTCCATTGTCACATATATTAACAAACCGCAACACGCAAAATGGTCAAACGAACTGCAACGCTGTTTGGTTGCCAGGCTAAGGGAGCTTAAGTATTTAACCTGCCTATCACTTACGCTAGGTTGAGGTAAACTTCACCTGGGATAAAGTTATTCCACACCCCCCAATGAAGTAGCTTTCGACTGCCAAAATATCCAAATGAATTAATCCAATTATTCCAGCATCTTATTCAGGTTAAGGTGCGTTAAATACTTAACCCGTCACTTAAGCTGACCCCCACTTACATCGGGTTAGGTACTACTTAACCTAGGATAAAATTATTCCTCTCTCTCATTTCATATTCCACGAATTTATTCCCTTTACCAAGGAGGCCGAGCATCGAATCCTATCCGAAATCGGGTCCCGAGAGCGAAAACCAATCTACTCACTGCCAAGAAGGAAACCTCGTATTCATCGAATCCGCGGACCTTGAGAAGGACTAGCTGAGCTCACGAGAGAGCAGGAAGCCAAAAGGGCAATCTTTTCCGACAGGAACCGTCTCCTCGTCCTCCCCAGCGTGCAGCAGACGCCTCCTTCAAAGGACGGAGAGCAGCAAAATGGTAAGCATGACGAAGTTTTTCGCTGGGGAGCATCCCAGGAGTGGAAGAAGAGTTAATTAAATTAAACGCGGAGAACGGCGGGTACTGCGGCGACGGGGGCCCGAGAGGGGGCGAGCCGAGCTGCGGACCTCCGCCCCGACCGCGGGTGCTGCGGCCAGCGAGGAGCTCATCTCGGCGAGAAGGCCGGAGGGGTTGCGGGGTAAGGTAAGGGGGGAGTGGTGGAGGAGAGTGAGACGGGTTCCGTGAGAAGGGAAGGAGTGGGGCGCAAGTAAATAAATGGTAATCGTGATTGGCGGGGAAATGGGAGAGAAGGCGTGGCGCGGTTTGAACCAGGGAATGCGGGGAGCCCTGTGGCGACGGCTTTGCTTTGCTTTGCTTTGCTTTGTTGGGGCCTCCCCTTCTTCCTCTTGTCTGCAGAAGACTAGAGGGCAGGAACCACCGAGGGCACAATATTGTTACTTATTCCTCCAAACACATTATTACTTATCCCATGATTTCATTTATATCTCCCCTAGATATCAAAAACCTATTCCTGAATTCTGCTAATAAAATGTTTCTTAGGAAGCAAATAATATACGAGTGATGAGATGTGGGTCTCATTATTTATTCTCGACATTCGATTAATTTGATATTGCATATAAAAATATAAAATTAAGATTTTTCATTTCTCTATTTTATACTATATATGACTTGCTTTTTCTTAAAAGGTTAAAAAAATAAATAAATAGGTATGACTTAGTTGCGATGTATAATCTGTAGATTCCCTACTAGGAGGGGGTGACGTAAAAAATGCGGAATTAAAAAAATACTAATCTCACAAAATAAACAAATACACAGAGTACACAATTATTTTTAGGTGGAAACCCAAACCGGATGAAAGCCACCACTTAACCCTCTCGAGTTAGGATTTTCCGATCAACCAAGTTGATCAAAATCCACTAAACGAATCACTTTAAACGAGGGTGATTCAACCTCAAATACAGCCACGCTACAAGTGCGAGGGTAGCGTTCCTCAACCCCTTCTCTTCACGAGAAGGATTTTGTCCCTCGATGGAGACGGGAATTCGCAAAGTAAATACCCAACCAAATAACAAAGATAAAATAAACAAGTAATCCTATAGAGCCAACAAAGTAATTTTTAACCTAAGCTTCTATAGGAATTAGGATGCTTCCCTTTGAAAGGAGTGCGTCGACGACGCGGATGCGTGAGCCACGCGACGGCGCAACCTCGCTCTCGTGAACTACGGCGGGAGAGCGGGCGCGAAGGCTTGATACTCTCAAGATGTAGAACTTGAGCTTTGAGAGCAAGAGAGACACAAAATGGTAGAACGTATGTTCCTTAGGTGTGTTTTGTTGTGTCTTAGTTGTGTGTTAGTGTGCAAGAGGTTCCCCTCTATTTATAGAGGCCTTAGGAAGGCTTTGGATGGCTTAGGAAAGGCTCCATAGCCGTTGGGTGCAAAGCCCAAGAGAATCAGCCCGAAATCAGGAACAATCATTGCACTGAAGGGTTATCAGACGTCTAATTCTAGCATCAGACGTCTGGAATATCACTTTAAGACGTCTGATTTCAAGGTCAAACATCTGATTTTGGGCGAGTTCATTCCTGACTTGAATCAGATCTAAACAGGGTTCTTGTGCAAGTCCATCAGACGACATATAGAACGTCTAGCACTATGTCTGGACGTCTGGAAACCTACTTTTTCTGTGGGAATGGATTTCCAAACGTTGCAATGGCTAGAAAATCTCTGAGAAGAGATTTTGGGTCAACCGAGGCAAAACGGTCAATTATCAGACGTCTGGAAAGTCCTATGGACGTCTGATAAGGCTCTAACGGTCACATTCTTGAGTGTTCACTAAGCCAGCCAATGATCCACTAATTGGACGTCTGGTAAAGCCATCAGACGTCTCCTAAGACGTCTGGTTTAAGGTCTGGACGTCTGATTTCATCAGACAGAACTAACTATGTCCAGCCTAAATGTTATCAGACGTCTGAATCAACAATCAGACGTCTTAAAACACTTTATCAGACGTCTGGAAATGTTGTTTGAACCCTATATTGGTTTTCTAAGTTCTCTACAGAAAACCTAAGTATCCTAGGGTTGTGCCGGTGTTCTTAGGACTACTGTTAGGGTACTTTGAGGCTCTTTAACATAATTTTCTAAGGAAATAAAGAGCAAGAAAATAACGACAAATGTACATGAAAGGAATAAAATGGAATTTATCATATTCTTCTTGTCCTTCCATCTTCAATCTATCGCTCCTCACGAATCCCCTCTGTTCTCCATCAAGCTCCTCCAATCCGTCCTGGATGCGAGCTCGAATTCCGTCTAAACACGTCTACATTTGCAATTGACCTGAAATCTAAGACTCCAAGTGCAAATGTTAAATAACACGTGTTTTGTTATCATCAAAACAAATGATCGTGGTGCTCTAGCACCAACACAATCCACACTCTACGATCAACCTGTTGATGTTAAATACATAAATCACATTCCTGTATTTCAAAAAAAAAGGTGATAATTCTCATCTTAAGGAATAAAAGTGAGGTGCATGCTTCCTCCTCTTACTTTTTCGGATAATGTTCGAAGACTCGAACCTGCGGCTCCTGTTTTTGTGCGAAATCGATGTTATAAAAGATGCGTTGTAATATATATCGAAATCGCTCCAAAGCAAATACAATTTATACTCGAATTTGAAAGTCCGAGGTCGTTCACTTGGAGCAAGTATTGCAATTAATTTCAAGATCACAATATAACCACAAAGATGAGCAATTTATAATAAAAAAAATCCATGTAAGAATGATATATATATATATGAGAATCAATAGCAATATGCAAAAGTGATTGGGTAAAATGGTTATTTAAATCACCAATTACCCTTTACAATTATATCAAATAAATACATAGTATTAACCAAGTAATCTGAAATGACCCTTCCCAAGGGTCGTTCAAGAACTTTCCAGAATCTTAGGGGTGTAAACGCAATTTTGAACCCCCTGTGTTTTAATTGTGGCCTCTACAGGGAAAAAGAAAACCTTGCGGGGGCAACCTCACAATTGTTCCCCTCATCTCCCACCTACAACTCACGTACACACCTACCTAAACCCCAACCCTCTCCTTTATAACACCCCCTCACCCCTTAACTCTCTCCACACCACCACCTCCACTCCTCCACCACCTTGCCGCCGACAAGCATCTTCTCCCTCGTCCCTTTGCAGTCATGAGTGGGGGAGACGGAGAGGGGAGGAGCACGGAGGAGAGGGAGAGAGAGAAAGCGTGGGCGAGGGAGAGCATAGGCGAGGGAAGGAGCGTGGAAGAGTAAAGGGGAGTTGGAGGAAGGGCACAAAGGAGAGGAAGAGAGAGTGTGGAAGAGGGAGAGCAACAGGGAGAGGAGCTGTTGTAGCTCCACAAGCGGAGAGGAGGTGTTCGCGAGAAGATGTAGGATCTGTAATTCACAAGCACATTAGAAGGGGGGATGAATACTGTGGTAAAAAAATTTACAAGATAAAACAAATCATAAAATGCACAAGATATATAGTAATTCCCCTCACTTGGGTACTCCACTACCTAAGTCTCCCGACTTATGATTTTTAACCCGATTCCCTCAATCCGAAGGGAATTAATTTACTAAAATCTGAGGTAATTAACGAGTTACCTCAACCCAATTACAAGATATTGAAAAGAAATAAAGATACAGGTGTAAGCAAAATACAAACATAAGCTTACAACTAAACCTTAACTCTCCAACAATTATATAGCTTAACTTTAGTATATAAATTGAGAAAATGAGAAAATTAAGGTGAAAAACAAACGGATTTTTCAGAGAATAATACGATCGCCTAGAAGACTTGTTGCAAGTGGTGAATAGCCTTGAGAGAATTGCAACAAGACAAGCTCTTTTGCAGCTAGTAATTTGAGGAATGAAGGTGTATGAAAGGATAGGATTTTTTTGCTTCTTGGTTATGTGCAAAAGACACGCAAGGAGTGCTTATATAACCCACTAAGCACCTTCCCTACGTTTACTAGCCGTTAGGGATAATTTGGGAAGATTAAGGATAGATTTAATGGCAAAATATCCGTTAGATTGGTCACAATGGTTAATTGGTACCGGTACTAAACTTTTGGTACCGGTACTGACTGCTTATAGTTAACCCAACTAAGTCACTAGGTACTGATACTAATGATGAGTACCAGTACTTGTGACTCACAGATTTGGGTCTAGTGACCTACATGTAAGGTCCAGGCAAAAGCCAAGTGCACAAACTGTAACCACTTGGTACTGGTGCTCATGATGAGTACCAGTACTTGTTCACAATTTGGAACTTAAGCCCAAACATGTGCCTAGCATATACTAGTACTTATGACCAGTACCCGTACTTGTTACAAGTACCACATTTTGTAAGTTTAAGTCAGCTTTTAGAGAAATCCAACTTACTCTAAATGATTTGATTTTCAAAAAATCGATTTTAAGTTTCGAAACGAGTGAAGGAACGATTTTTTGAACCCTAATTATCTCTACTTTATTTTTAACTTCTAAATCTTATTTTACTTGTTAGGAGATGTACAAAGATTCTACAAAAACAATTAATACAACAAAAACTAGTCTTCTAATCTTCTTCCATATGCTATCTTGTTGCTTGCCTCCATAGGTTCTTTTGACCTGTAATACTTTATAAACACATTAGATTTAAACATGATTTTGTTAACACCAAAACACAAAAGAGAAATGGAACTAGGTTCCAACAATCTCCCCTTTTTTGGTGTTGACAAAACAAACAAGATAATACTCATATTTAATAAGAGAAGAACAAAAAACTCCACAATGAGTGAAAAAACCTCCCCCTCAAACTAAGCTCTCCCTATTTTAAGTATGAATTATCAATCATTTCTTCCCCTTTTTGTCAAGCAAGCAAAAAGATGAGCAAATAATAAAAATGAAACATGATACATGAATAAGCAACAATTTTTCATAAACAAACCAAGCATGAATTATAACATAATAAACTTCATGAAGATAAGTCTTGAAACAAACTTAACATATAATTATCCGAAAAGTCATACAATTTAACAAGCATCAAAATGAAAAAAATTAAGCTAATTTCTAGGGCATTTTCTAATTAGCTTTTGCACATGTCCACCACCACCACCACCACCATCATCATCACCATCATCATCGTTGTCGTCATCATCATTGTCTTCTGTTGGTGCTAGAGCACCACGATCATTTGTTTTGATGATAACAAAACACGTGTTATTTAACATTTGCAATTTGAGTCCTAGATTTCAGGTCAATTGCAAATGAGGACGTGTTTAGACGGAGTTCGAGCTCGCATCCAGGACGGATTGGAAGAGCTTGACGGAAAACAGAGGAGGTTCGCGTGGAGCGAAAGATTGAAGATGGAAGGAAATGAAGAATAGGATAGATTTCCTTCTTTTGTACTTGTTGTATTTTTTGTTTCTTTTGTTGCTCTTTATTTCCTTAGATATTTCATGTTAAAGAGCCTCAAATAACCCTAACAGTAGTCCTAGGAACACCGGCACAACCCTAGGATACTTAGGTTTTCTGTAGAATACTTAGAAAGCCAATATAGGGTTCAAACAGCACTTCCAGACGTCTAATTCTCAAATCAGACGTCTGATAAAGAATTTTAAGACGTCTGACTGTTGTTTCAGACGTCTGATAACTGTTAGGCTGGACATAGTTAGTTATGTCTGATGAAATCAGACGTCCAGACCTTATACCAGACGTCTTAGGAGACGTCTGATGACTTTGCCAGACGTCCAATTAGTGGACCGTTGGCTGGCTTAGAAAACACTCAAGATTATGACCGTTAGAGCCTTATCAGACGTCCATAGGACTTTCCAGACGTCTGATAAATGACCGTTTTGCCTCGGCTGACCCAAAATCTCTTCTCAGAGATTTTCTAGCCGTTGCAACGTTTGGAAATCAATTCCCACAGTAAAAGTAGGTTTCCAGACGTCCAGACATAGTGCCAGACGTCCTGTATGTCGTCTGATGGACTTGCGCAAAAATCCTGTTTAGATCTGATTCAAGTCAGGGAGAAACCCGCATAGAATCAGACGTCTGACCTTGTAATCAGACGTCTTAAAGTGGCCTTCCAGACGTCTGATGCCAGAGTTAGACGTCTGATAACCCTGTCAAATGTAATCATTGTCCTGATTTCGGCCTGATTCTCTTGGGCTTTGTTCCCAACGGCTATAGAACCTTTCCTAAGCCTTCTAAAGCCTTCCTAAGGCCTCTATAAATAGAGGGGAGCCTTTGCAACACAAAAACACACTTAGATACACAAGAAACACTTTGCAATACACTAAGATCAAGTATTTCCACTCTCTTGTGTCCAAGAAGCTCTTGCTCTCTAAGCTCAAGTTCTACATCTTGAGAGCATCATTCCGTTCGCGCACCCGCTCTCCCGCCGTTGTTCACGAGAGTGACGTTGTGCCGTCGCGTGGCTCACGCACCCACGTCATCGTCGACGCACTCCTTGCAAAGGGGAGTTTCCTTATTCCTATAGAAGCTTAGGTTTATTATTTTGTTGGCTTTATAGGACTATTGTTTATTTTATCTTTGTATTTTGGTTGGGTATTCGCTTTGCGAATTCCCGTCTCCTTCGTGGGACAAAATCCTTCTCGTGGAGAGAAGGGGTTGAGGAACGCTACCCTCGTACTTGTAGCGTGGTTGTATTGAGGTTGAATCACCCTCGTTTTAAGTGATTCGGTTTAGTGGATTTGATCAACTAGGTTGATCGGAAAATCCTAACTCGAGAGGGTTAGGTGGTGGTTTTCACCCGGTTTGGGTTTCCACCTAAAATTACTTATGTACTTTGTGTGATTGACTATTTGTGAGATTGTTTATATTTCAATTACGCATTTTTTTTGTCACGCTGATCTCACCCCTCCAAGTAGGGAACTTTCATCTTCATCATCATCATCATCATCATCACTTTCTTCATAAGAAACTTTTTCCATGTCTTCTTCTTCTTCTTCTTCATGAAGAATAGGTTCTTCTTCCGCCATTGATACATGAGATGGATCTTGAAAATGATTCTGCCTTCTTTCACTGTACTCTTGAGGTGCTTTTGGTTGAGTCTGCTTCCTTTGTTTAGGTTGTTGAGTGGAAGAAGTGACATGGGAAGACTTAATAGAAAGAGAAAGATCATGGAATTTGTGTTCCATGTGACGAAAGGTAAAATTTAGATTGGTTAAATTTTGACCAATGTAGTTAAAGGTATTTATCAAATTGGGATCAGATCCAGACACATTAGATAGATTTACCCAAGGTGTTTCCGCTTCAGGATATGGGTAGGTTATAGGAATGAAACTGGAGGATGATTCAGGAGGTGGATGAAAAGAAGATTGAGCATTCGGATCAACTTCTTCATCATCACTGGAGGATTCCTCTCTAGCAGGTTTCACTCCCATTTTTCAGAGAGTGGACCATTTAAAATAGATCACTTTTCTGAGAGGAGTAAAATTGGAGAGGTCAATTTTATTTTTATGAAGGATGTGTGACACCAAAATATCCAATGGTAAAGCTGATGCATGGTAATGGGGTCTAAGAAAGTGAATGAAAACTATGTTCCAATTGACTGGAAAACTCGTAATGATAGCATAAATCAAGGGTAAAATATCAACAGGTATTTTGTGAAACCCTGAATTTTTAGCCCCTAAATTCCATGCTAAAATACAAAAAAGGACGTGAGCAAAAAGGGTCATATTTGGGGCAACCAATGCTTTGCCTTGGCAATTAGGGAGTAAAAGAGTTTCATGGATTTTACGAGTAGGAAATTGCTCCTTAAGTGTGCCAAATGCATGACTTTCATTAGGACATTCGCTGATAGTTGACAAGAATTTAGGTGTGATGGTGATTTTTTGACCGAAAACATTTGTTGTTAAGACAAGATAACCTCTATTTTCTTGTTCTTGGGGATTAGCAAAGAATGGACAATTAACATCAAGATATGCTCCAGGAACATCAGCAAAGAACAATTCATCAAAGAAATGCATAAGTTTTTGTTCTGAAAGGCGAATGGTAATAAAACTAAAGAGTTGAAGAGAAATCTTTCTACTCAACTGGCCTACAATGATGAAGTTTTAATCCTTTATACCAACCAAATTTTGACTTAGCATCCTCATTAATGCAGAACTTATGAAAAGCATCTTGAGGTATTTTTCCCTTACTTTTTGATTTAGGTGCCATCTGTAAACATGCAATAACAAGGAATAGGAAAATAATTAGAAATATAGACAATTTCCTTTCATGTGTTTGTATAAAGAAAAACACATTTAAGTCTGCATGTACCGGTACTGATGATTGGTACCGGTACTGGTTGGTTTCTGTTCCAACCAGAAATTTGAGCTAGTACCGGTACTTCTATTTAGTACCGGTACTTGCTCGCTAAAGCAGGCACTGCTGCTCCAAGCTAGTATCGGTACCACCTGGTGCCCGACATGAATGGAGTGCAGCAGCAGCAAAGGTTTTGAGAGAGAAAAACAAGATGCAAGATGACTCAAAGAAGCACGAAATGATGAGAAGATAAGAGTGTACCTAGAGTTGAGGCTTGGAGATGATCTCTCTTCTTGGCTAGGGCTTGGAGAGACTCTTGTAAAGAGGGCTAGGGTTTGCAAGTGACAAAATGAGGCAAGTGTTTGCACTTGGCCTCTTTTATATAGGATAGGTCATGTGCTAGTCACATGACTACTTAAGTGGTTGAAAGAAATGAAATTGACAACCTAGGTGTTGAAAAATAATGTAGTCAACAACCTAAGCTAAGCAACTATATTGCAAACAACACCCTGATATTTCCAGGCATATGGAAATATTACACTTTACCCCTTTTTTTAAAATGTGGGTAAATTGCAGTGAGACCCTCAGAGATTTTCATAAATACAAACAAGTTTCATAACAATCAACTTATTAATTTTGTATTTCTTTTATTATACAAAGTCATAATTTTCTTCTTGTAAAGCAAAATCTTTCTGTTGCAAGAGGTTTTGTAAAGATGTTTGCCAATTGGTTTTATGTGTCAATGAATTCTAATTGAATTGATCCTTGAAGCACATTATCTCTAAGGAAATAATGTCTAACATCTATGTCTTGGTACGTGAATGATGAACCGGATTTTTGGATAAATTTATTGCACTTGTATTATCACATAAAATTTTGGATTGCGCAAAAATCAATCCAAAGTCGGACAAAGTCTGTCTCATCCAAATGACCTGAGAGCAAGCAAGTGAAGCAGCAATATATTCTGCTTCAGTCGTAGAAAGTGAAACACAAGTCTATTTCTTAGAGAACCATGAGACTAGAAATTCCCCAATAAAATGGCATGTGCCGCTAGTGCTCTTTCGGTTTGTCCGACTCCTTGCATAGTCAGCATCACTATAGGATAATAGATCTAAGGATTGTGCTTTAGGATAGAAAAGACCAAGGTCTTTTGTCCTGTTTAGGTATCTAAATATTCTTTTTACTGCATTAAAATGAGATTCCTTGGGTTCAGATTGAAATCTCGCATATAAACATGTAGCAAAAAGAATATTAGGTCTAGAAGCTATAAGATACAGTAGTGAACCTATCATGCCCCGATATTTCTTTTCATCTACTCTCTTACCGAATAAATCTTCACCAAGAGAAGCAGACAGAGTAATCGGAGTCTCTTTTCCATTTACATTTTCAAAATCAAATTTCTTGAGAATTTCAAGAACATATTTTAATTGCTGAATTTGGAGTCCTAAAAAGAATCTGAGTTCACCCATCATATTCATTTCAAACTCAATCTTCATAGTCTCACAAAAATGTTGACACAGGGACTCCTTAGTTGATCCAAATATAATATCGTCAACATATATTTGAACCAATAGGATGTCATCTCCTTCTTTTACAAAAAGAGTTAAATCAATGATCGTGCTACTTCTCAACACAGTTAATTAAGTTAATTGAGCTTAATTAAGTGTAGAAGAAAGTAACTTAGGTTAACTCGAATTTGTGTCAATTAAGTAGTATAGGGTCAAGCTAACCTAACATTTTAGATTTTATTACTTTTAATTTGTTGAGTCCAAGTCGTTCACTGGGAGGTATATATTATTTAGAATTCACCAATCAATTCAAAACAACTCATAGGAGGTATAATTAAGTTAATTTTATTAACATGAACTTTGCCTAATGATTTAAATTTAAGAAATATGCAAAATTCCATAAAAAAACATATTTACTCAAATGATCTACTTTAATAGCAAGTAAACATGTTAATTTTCAATTTATTTCAAAAGAATTAAGGCAATAGAGAGTTCTTCTAATTAAAACATACCTTAGTACATCATTAAAAGCAAAAAGAAATTTAAAATAATATAAGAAAGTAAATCATTTATTCTCTTTTCTTCATCCTCTCTCTCTCTCTTTCTTCTTCTTTCTTTTCTTTCTTTCTTTCTCTCTTTCTTTTACTTATCTTTTATTCTTTCTTTTTCTCTTTTTTTTCCTCTTATATTTCTCGAGCTCTTCTCTTCTTACTCTTTTCTTCTCTTTTCTTTTTCTCTCTTTCTTTTCTGCCTTGTCTCTTCAGTGCCTGTTCCTTCTTTTCCTTCTCTTACAAACTCTTCCTGTCTTCCTTCTCCTTTCTCTTCCCTTGCGTTGCTCCTTCTCCTTCTTTCCTTAGAATATTTCCTTCAGCACTTAGCCTTAGCTTTCCTTCTTAGCCTTCAGCTAAACCAGGTTTTTTTCTTCTCTTTAACAAAAAATTGGGTTTATTAGTTGGCGGCTTGGACCTTTCGGGGATACGCTGCATCCTTTGTAGGGTGGGACCAGAACCTACTAGGTCCAAGCCTAATTCATTTATAGTTCGGTTTATTTTCGGTTCAGAGTTTCGAGCCAAACCGACTCACGCCTCCCAGGCCTCGCACACGCCCTTCCAGGGCCACACATTTGCACGTCCCACAGGCGAACACTCGCAGGCACATACGCGCCCACACACACACACATGCTCAGATCAATGTTCATTCAGTAACCATGCGCCGAGCGCTGACGACTGATATGCCCACTTAACAAATTCATTTTATACTAAGGCGCCCGCTCGTGAATTCTTGATGTGGGACTATCCTAACCCCTCCCAGAGCAAACTTCAATTGATGATTTCTCCTAGCCCAGAGCTCCATTTCAAGCAAACAAAAGCTTGTTGAAAAGCTCTTGAGTTGCTCTACAAGATTGTGATATCAATTTAATGTGAAGGGGGAGTTTTGCTCTTCGATTTGAAGGGTGAATCTACAGGTCTGTCTAAGGTGAATAATGGCCTGGACAGTGGTTTTCCTTATTCTACGTCCTCAGACTAGACTTTCTCTCTCAGTTAATGTTCTAAATAGGTTATACAGGGAATTTTGTAGCTTCAAGTGTGGTTATTAAGCTCTCAAGAGCTTCAGGAAGCTATTACGACCCGGTTCCCGAATCCCTACAGGACACGAGAATCAGACCGACTCGACTGATCCTAAGACCCAGTCGTCCAACGAGAAGGTAACCAAAAAGTAGTAAAATAAACCACATTCACCATAAAACTAACTAACAGTAACAAAAGTACAGTAGTAAAGAAAAGAACTACTACAGTACATACCACCACAACAGTAGAGAATTAAAAACAAGTACAGAAATATGAAGTTTACAATAAAAGAGTACAAGGTGTAACAAAAATATTCACTACTAAAGAAAATGGGTACAACAAAAGTACAACTACTGGGCTCTACTAGGCCTAGCACCCTCCGCAGTCGTAGGCTCTGGCTGCTCAACACCTGGTCCTGAAAAAGGTGACAAATATGACACGTCAGCGAAACGCTGAGTAAAGTGGCAACCAGCTAGCTAAGAAAACAATAAAGGTAGACAAGTAGCTGTTGTTTTTAATTTCTTTATTTCTCTATTAACTCTTTCTTAATTTATTTCTCAGGTCTTTCTCTTGATCTCGAATGTTCTTTGTGGGAAGGATCTTGATTGCAGTCTTTTCCGAAAAGTAGAAGTAGCACCTGGTGCTCTCCTAGCCGGGAGAGTCCCCTGTGGTGGTTCTACCCTCAGTCAACCACCCCAAGGTCGCTGACAGACGTAACGGTGACTACGGCACATGCGATAAACGCACAGGTAGCTACCTCGCACTGGCACGCGGTCAGTCATTTCCGTTAACGGGTGCGCCCAAAGCACAGCACGAAACCAGTATAAGGCAGAGCCCTCTCAGTAACAGGGGTCCAGCCCCTCCACAGTAACCAAACAGGGGTCTTGCCCCTCCACAGTCCGCGCACCCTCACCTAACTACCCTGGTTTGCCCAGTGGGCCTAACAAGTCGGTGTAGGACGACTAGCTGAACCCTGGGGCCCGTGGGGTGGCTAGCTCTCTCCCTACACTAGTAGCTCTCCTCGGTACTATGTACGCGAGGGCCAAAAGTCAGTACAAAGTGGCTAGACCTAACCTCGAGTCCCTGGGGCGGTTAGCTCCGCTTTGCACTAAACAGGGGGACAGTCGCTCTCCTTGGTACTCTGTACTCAAGGGCCAGCTTACTTCCCCATCCACTTTCCCAATTCCATTCTATTTATTTTCCAGGAGCTCTACTCCTAATTCCCCGTAGGGTTCATGCTCATATTTCTCAGGCCAAGCCATACTAGGTTCCATCATTTCAGTTTTATTCGCATATAGCTCGTGTTTCCAACATTTAATATCCATTTATATACAAGTAGCTCGAATTTAGTTTCCAAACAACAGGAATTACATGTAGCAGCTACTAGCAACAGTACTCTACATTTCACAGGCAGCTGTTATCCAATTACAGGAAATTATCATTACTCTGTCTACTTATCCAAGACTACAATTCAGGTATTCAAGACATTCGTTTCAGTGTTTCTGTTCCCAGGATTCATGCTACACCCTAGGATCTATCATTCAATCTAGTTTTCAGGTCCTAGGATTCATGCCATACCCTAGGATCTATCATTCAATCTAATTTTCAGGTCCTAGGATTCATGCCATACCCTAGGATCTATCATTCGATCTAATTTTCAGGTCCTAGGATTCATGCCATACCCTAGGATCTATCATTTATTTCAAATATGTATTAATGTTTGTAATTAACTCAGGGAAGCCACTCTACCCGCAAAACCGGGCGTAATGGGGACATGATCGGCAAGTCCACGTGGCTCCGCAACCCCTAAAGCCGCAACAGAACGAGGTCCTAACACATGGATCAATCACAAGGAACCACTCAGAACAGGATAAAAGTATTTCATGCAAGTAGAGGAACTAATTCTGAGAAGAACAAAATCTTAAACGCGAAAATCGAACCTCGAACGGACCCTAAACGGGTAAAAAATGACAACTCTGACTCAAATCAGACGTCTGGAACACCTTCCAGACGTCTTAAAAAGTGATCCAGGTCATACCTCACTCTGCACTGCTCCTCAGACATCCAGGGATCCTGCTGAATCGTCTGGACCCAGTTCCAGACGTCCGACCACCTCTCCGGACGTCTGGAGATGCTCTTTGCCGTTTGGTGCCGTGCCCAGACGTCTGAACTGCGTGGGAGGGTGTGTCCCCGCGCCTTCCCAGAATGAAACCTGCACGCGCGACGAAAACCTCCTCAACACGACACGTCTCAGAACTTCCGCAAAAGGAGGTATAGGAGGAAATACGTACCTCTCAGTTGTCTGGAGCTCCCTCCAGACGTCGCCCGCATTGTCTGGACGTAGGTCCAGATGTCTGATTCTGAGAAAAATTCCCAGAATCAAAACCTCCTCGCCTTCTTCCTACTGCGCACAGCCGTGTTGTGTAGCCGCTCGTCCGCTGCTCGAGCTGCAGTAGCACCAGGGGAGATCTCCCCAGCACGACGCTCCTCCGTGCGCACGCTAGCCAGCCTCGAGCTGCTCCAACGGGCTTTCTCTCTCTTTCTCGCGTGCTCTCCCTCTTCTTCCCTCTCACTGCACCTCTTCCTCTCCGCACCGCACCCAGCAGCAGCTGCTGCCCTCGCTCTCACTCTCGCACTCACGCTGGAAGGAGGAGACGGTGGGGTGGTGAACGAGGGAGAGGGGAGGGGTATTTGAAGGCGTGGGGGAGGCGTTTGCAGGTCGGTGAGGGGAGAGAGAAAAAGAAGAGGGCGGAGGGTTTCAGTCTACGCGAGGCACATGTGCAGACTCGCGATCGTACGCGTGCCAAAATTTATTTCCAGACGTCTTAAAGTGTGTTTGATGTCTCGGATCTTAACAGAAGCGCATAGAAGCTCAAGCTTCTCTGAAAGCTTCAGGAAGTTAAAATCAGACTTAGAAATGACCTAACAGACATCTAAAGTCATGATTAATCGATTAAAACAAATTCTAGAGGTTGTTATCAACTCATCTGAAAAGAATTTGCAATCAAATCTCATCCAAAATCTAATGCCAACAGTTTGGGTTCAAAAACAACCCAAACTGGTAGTAATTAAAATTCACTAGAATTAACCATCTATGCTCACCCAAATCACTTTAGAATCATTCACAAACATCTCAGAATCTATTTAAACTCTTCAATGCATCAGATTGAATCCAAAATCAGAAAATCAAATTCAGGTTTGACTAGAAAGCTTCAAATATTGACTTTTTGATTTAAACCTTTTCACAGAGAATTAAAACCTTAAATGACATCTTCTCAATATTGGAAGCATGATCAGACCCTTAGATAGGTGTTTGAACTGAAGATTTTAGGATTTCAGGCTCTTCGCCTGAACTTCAAAAGTGGTTTGTTCGTCGAAACAACCCAGAGGTTGTTACAATGATCTAAGCACAGAAATGACTTCAGTGCATTGCATTGAAGCTTCTAGATCCTTTAAATGCAACTTAAAGCTTTCTGTCAGACTTCTCCAACTCCGCCGGAGTTGGAGAAGATGAAGGTCTAACTACAACTCCAGTCATCAAAATTTCAAAGAAACAAGCTCAACATGACCAGTGAACCTCAATTTGTTAATATGGAGTTCCTTGTCAAATTCTACAGGCTGAAGAACACTTTTGACTCGCCGGAGCTCTGATGAGTCCAGAAAAAGTGAATCTTGTGCACAGAATGAAAATTTGTGCCATTAATGACTTGAAAAGATTCCTGAGGTCACAAGGAAACTTATGATCAAATTAAATTCTTCATTTGCTCATTAGAATTAAGGTTTATCAGTGAATTCGATTTATATGAAGTCTGAGTTGGTTGAAGCACATGACTTGTTTTCCTACTCAATTGAGTGGTCAAAACAAGTCAACAAGTGATTGCAATCATAAATATATAATTAACTAAAGATTTCAACTACTCCTGAGCCACCGTTGACAGCGAGCTCAGGAGCTTAATTAGATTTAGGCATTTAGATTATTTGTGGTATTTAATCAAATTATAGCGATGATTAGGATCCTTTAGTGATGAAAAGGTGATGGAGGATCCAATGAAGGTGGAAATAAGGTCAACTACTACTGCCATAGACAGCAGTAGTCGGTGGAGGTGGAAGTGATTTAGGCTAATTAATGATCAGATTAGTAATTAAATGTGATAGAAGTGATCGTGAAAGATAGAGGAAGATGAACAGTGATTTAAAAAGACAAAATTAATGCTCTGACAAGCTCAAGGAGCTCGCCAGAGTCGAGGAAGATGAAATTTAATTCTAACATTACGGCTAACTAGGCTACCTAACTAACTAACTAAACTATCCTACTCCTACTCCTAGTCTACTGTTACCTGGACAAAGGGGTCAAAGGATCTCCATCGATGGCTCATGACGGAGGAGTGAAATCAGAGGGTTGTCGAAAGATCTCCGGTGACGGTTGTGAGGTGAAGCAGAGGAGGCTCCTTAGTTAGCGCTTGTGTCAAGAGATGCGGCTGACCTCAGCGGAGTTCCAAAGCTGATAAAAGTGGATGGAGGAAGTCGGATGGTGTGGTGGAAAATTGCCGGAGTTGCAGAGTGAATAGCCTATCGAAGTAGGCTACAGTGAAGAAGAGGGAAGGGAGCCAACTTACTGGAAATCAGGGGTGTCAAGGGGTATTTTTAGTCGACGACGACTGAGAAGGAGGTGGAATTTGGACGCAATTGTGGCTAGGAGGAGGATAACCACTAGCGTCTTCTCCGACGCCAATGAGGTTATCTCCAACCCTAAATTAGGATAAAGGTGTCATCCAGACCGGTGGATGAAAATGGGTTGGTAAGCGCAAGCTCCAGGAGCTTGGAGAAGAAGTGATGACGACGGATTGGCAGTGATCATGCGGTGGCTGCATCTTCAGTCGTCAGCCGTCCAGTAGGGCGAAGAAGAGAAGAAGAAGTCTAGGGACTTGTTCGTGATAAAACGTAAGGACCTAAATATAAAATAAGGACCCGATTGGAATAAAATGTAAGAACCAAAATGTAAACTCAGGTTTTCAAGGTT
This sequence comes from Thalassia testudinum, assembly GCA_037157565.1. NCBI lineage: Eukaryota > Viridiplantae > Streptophyta > Magnoliopsida > Alismatales > Hydrocharitaceae > Thalassia > Thalassia testudinum. The sequence continues at coordinate 47,432,498 of JAZHRO010000030.1, forward strand.
TATTTTAATTTAGATCTTTTTCAACTTTATATAGATGATTGTAAATAAGGCAATTATTATATTTAGACCTTGAATTTACATTTTTGACCTTTTTAGATTAATTTATTTAATTAAGTAATGTTACTTAAGTTATTACATACTTAGGTACATATTATGCTTAACTTAGTTAACTCATTAATTAGATGAATGATTAGTAATATTTCAAGTCCAATTATTAATTAGATTATTAATAATATTAATTGGATGATAATATAGCATTTTTAACTTATTTTAAGGTCCTTTACTATTTATCCCTTATTTAATAATTAACCCATATATTCACATATTTCTAGCTAATTAACCAGGAAGACTAGTTAATTAGGGGTAATTAGAGACCATGATGAGCTTCTCATCAATCAACAACTCCAATCCTATATCCGTGCTGAAGAAGAAATGTCCTAAGCCTATCATACCAGGCCTTGGGAGCTTGTTTAAGTCCATATAAAGCCTTATTGAACTTGTATACGTGCTCTGGGTTTGCTGAGTCCTCGAGCCCAGGAGGCTAATGAATATAAATTTCTTCCTTAATATAACCATTAAAAAAGGCGCTCTTGACATCCATTTGATATAGCTTGAAGTCTTTTGCACTTGCAAAGGCAAGTAGCATCCGTATGGACGCCAAGCGAGCAACAGGAGCATATGTCTCATCAAAGTCAATACCCTCCTGTTGGTTATAGCCTTGAGCTACAAGTCTAGCTTTATTCCTGATTACTAAACCAGATTCATCCAATTTATTTCAGAGTACCCACTTAGTTCCAATGATGGAATTACCTTTAGGAGTGGGTACCAAGTTCCATATATTATTCCTAGTAAATTGGAGTAGCTCCTCCTCTATAGCTATAACCCATGATTCATCCTTTAATGCCTCATCAACTTTCTTGGGTTCAATTTGTGAAACAAAGGCATTAAGGACAAAATCAGCTCTAAAGTGAGATCGAATTTTTACACCTTGTTCAATATCACTTATGATTTGTTCTTGAGGGTGATCTTTATGGTGTACCCATTCTTTTGGAAGATCATGTACATTTCGTGTATCTTCCAATTTTGATACATCGATGAAGGGGGTATCTTCATCATCAGAATCTAAATGATTTGGTTTAGGTTCACCTAAGTTTGTTTCATCAAATGAAACATGCAGGGATTCTTCTATAACAAAAGTTCTTTGATTAAAGACTCGATAAGCTTTGCTTCTTGTTGAATAGCTAATAAAAATGCCTTCATCACCTTTAGCATCAAACTTATCAAGTCGATCACGGGTGTTTAATAAATAACATCGACTTCCAAACACCCTAAAATATGAAATCCTAGGAGACTTCTCATAATAAAGCTCATATGGAGTTTTCTTAATAATAAGCCTTAAAAGAGTTCTATTTAGAACATAACATGCCGTATTAATGGCTTCTGCCTAGAAATATTTTTAAAGCCCAGACTCCAAGAGCAAGATTCGGGCACATTCTTATAGAATGCGATTCTTGTGCTCTATAACACCATTTTGAGATGGTGCTTGAGGAAATAAAAATTCATGGGTTATGCCAGAATTGGCACAAAAACTTGAAAATTCTTCATTTTCAAATTCACCCCTATGATCAGCCCTAAGTTTAAGAATAGAGGATGATTTTTCCTTTTGAAGTCTTTGAGCAAGACCTAGGAAGGAATCAAATGAGTCACCCTCATGTTTTAAGGAGATAACCTAAGTGAACTTAGAGAAGTCATCAACAATAACTAGGCAAAATCTTGATCCATTTAGACTCTCAGATCATGTTGGTCCAAATAAATCAAGATGTAACAATTCTAAAGGTCGTGTTGTTGAAACTAAGTCTTTAGGTTTAAAAGAAGCTTTGTACATTTTTCCGAGTTCGCAAGATTTATACAAAACATCCTTTTTATAAGTTAGTTTGGGTAAGCTCCTTACTAACTCGTTTTTGGCTAACCTATTAAGATGTTTGTGATTAATATGACCTAGCCTACGATGCCAAAGATCTACTTCAACATGGGAGGTAAGCAGACATTTTACACATTTCTCTTGTGAAAAATGAAGGGCATAGATATTTTCATATCTAAAGCCTTCAATTAAAATCGTATTTGTTCCTTCTTTTAATATTTTAAAACCAATTTTTGTAAACAAGACATCACATCCATTATCACATATTTGACTAACACTAAACAGGTTATGCTTTAAATTTTCTACTAATAGAACATTATGTACCTGCTTAGAAGAATTATCTATTGTACCTTCATCAATAATGCGACAACGTTTGTTGTCGCCCAACTTGACATGTTCTCCATCTTCGATTTTAGTCCACTTGATAAAGAAGTCGGAGTGTCCCGTCATGTGCTTGGAACACCCACTGTCTAGGATCCATTTGTCCTTCTTGACCTGCAAAATAATTTATTAAATCTATTTTAGGTACCCATTTTCTTTTGGGTCCTTGATAGTTGTACCCTTCAAATCCTTAGGTTTATAGATCACTTTAGTGTTAGACCTATAATTCTTAGGATTCTTGACCTTTTGATAAATCCATGCATGTCTAGGTGCATGTGATTTATTTTGTGTGATCTTTTTATTATTGAACTTGGCTTTTAAATTATTACAAAATTCTGTATTCAGCCTAATTGTTTTTAGATTATTCAAAGTGTCCTCAAAATGTTCATAACTATCTTCTAATTCTACTATTTTAGCATGCAATTGATTATTAGTTTTTTTTGACATTTCTAGCTCTATTTCTAAACAAGATTTCTCTATTTCTAAGGTTTTATAACTGTCATGCAAGACCTTATTTTCCTTTTTAATTAACTTAGCTTTATGATACAAATCTTCATATGCTTGTAATAACTCGTTAAAAGTAACTTCAGATTCTATATCATTTTCTGAACTATCGTTGTTCGCCATTAAATAGAGATGTGCAACTTCTGTTTCTTCGAATTCCTCAGAAGATGATTCCGTATCGGAATCACTATCATCCCAAGTCGCCTTGTATGCCTTTCTTGAAATCTTCTTCTTCTTTCGATCGAGTTCTTTGTCTTTCTTCTTCCTTATTCTTTTCGATCATTGGACAATCCTTTCGTACGTGTTCATTCTTCTTGCACTCAAACAAATAATGTCGTTTGTAAATTTATTCACTTTCTTACCTTATTTTCGGATGAATCTTCTGAATCTTCTCGTTAGAAGAGCAAGCTCATCTTCTTCATCGAAGTTGGAATCATCGAGATCCGACTCCTCCTTTAAAGCTTTAAATGCGAGCTCCTTTTTCTTGCTGATTGATTTTTCTTCAATCTTCTTCATATTTTCCAATTGGACTTCATATGCCATGAGACTTCTAATCAAGTCATCCAAGGAGAGAGTAGAAAGGTCTTTCGCCTCTTGGATGGCTATGGTTTTGGAGACCAATCACTTGTAAGGGATCTCAAGATCTTCCTTACAAGTTGTTCCTCCTTCAGCTTGACTCCAAGGTTCTTCATTGGATTTATGATTTTTCCAAATCTTGTGTACATTCATTTGATTGTTTCACCTTTTTGCATCCTGAAAGACTCATAGTTTTCTGTTAGAATAGAAATATGTGTTTCTTTTACGTTATTTGTACTTTCATAGGTGACTTGCAATGTTTTCCATATCTCATATGCGAACTCACACGTAGAGATACGGTTAAATTCTTCCCTTGATAACGCACAATAGAGTGCGTTCATCGCTTTCGCCCGCGATCCTTTTCTTTTGTTCTGTAGTCCAGACAACACCTTCTTGCGGCTCTGGATCCATGTACTTTTCTTGGATAAGAGTCCACGAGTCCCCATCCATGGCCTTTAGGAAGATTTGCATCCTCCTCTTCTAATATCCATAGTCCATCCCATCAAAGTAAGGAGGACGTGTGGATGACTATCCTTCGGTGCGTTTGATTGGAGATGCCATTGCGAAAGAGAATTGTTACTTCTTCTATTCGCAACCTACTCTAATACCACCTGTAGGATCTGTAAATCAAAAGCACATTAAAAGGGGGAATGAATAGTGCGGTAAAAAAATTTGCAAGATAAAACAAACCACAAAATGCATAAGATATATAGTGATTCCCCTCACTTGGGAACTCCATTACCTAAGTCTCCCAACTTAGGATTCTTAACCCGATTCCCTCAATCCAGAGGGAATCAATTTACTAAAACCTGAGGTAATTAACGGGTTACCTCAACCCAATTACAAGATATTGAAAAGAAATAAAGATACAGGTGTAAGCAAAATAGAAATATAAGCTTATAACTAAACCCTAACTCTCCAACAATTATATAGCTTAATTTGAGTGCATAAATTGAGAAAATGAGAAAACTAAGGCGAAAAACAAATGGATTTTTCAGAGAAGAATATGATTGCCTAGGAGACTTGTTGCAAGTGGTGAATAGCCTTGAGAGAATTGCAACAAGACAAGCTCTTTTGCAGCTAGTAATTTGAGGAATGAAGGTGTATGAAAGGATAGGATTTTTTTGCTTCTTGGTTATGTGCAAAGACACTCAAGGAGTGCTTATATAACCCACTAAGCACCTTCCCTACGTTTACTAGCCGTTAGGGGTAATTTGGGAAGATTAAGGATAGATTTAATTGTAAAATAGTCATTCAGATTGGTCACAACGGTTAGTTGGTATCGGTACTAAACTTTTGGTATCGGTACTGACTGCTTACAGTCAGCCCAACTAAGTTACCAGGTACCAGTACTAATGATGAGTACCGATACTTGTGACTCACAGATTTTGATCCAGTGACCTACATGTACCGGTACTAGTGATTAGTACCAGTACTTGTAAGGTCCAGGCAAAAACCAAATGCCCAAACTATAACCACTTGGTACCGGTGCTTATGATGAGTACGGGTACTTGTTGTTCATAGTTTGGAACTTAAACCCAAACCTGTGCTTAGCATATACCAGTACTTATGACCAGTACCGGTACTTGCTACAAGTACCACATTTTGTAAGTTTTAGTTAGTTTTTAGAGAAATCCAACTTACTCTAAATGACTTGATTTTCAAATAATTGATTTTGAGTTTTGAAACAAGTGAATGAACGATTTTTTGAACCCTAATTATCTCTACTTTGTTTTCAACTTCTAGATTTTGTTTCACTTGTTAGGAGACGTACAAAGATTCTACAAAAATAATTAATACAACAAAAACTAGTCTTCTAATTTTCTTCTTCCATATGCTATCTTGTTGCTTGCCTTCATAGGTTCTTTTGACCTATAATACTTCATAAACACATTAGATTTAAACATGATTTTATTAACACTAAAACACAGAAGAGAAATGGAACTAGGTTCCAACAGAAGAGCTTCGCGAGGAAACTCTACGTGCGGACATTGCCGCAGTATCAAACGTCTGCAACCTTTGTCAGACGTCTGGAGGGGTCATCGGACATCTGGAGAGGGCTTAGGACATCTAACAGCATGTAGGGTGCCAAGGTATGTACTCTAAACGAGCCTGCATGCACGTATGATAATATTATGCATCACATTTTTAACCTACGCGTGCATGTGCAGGTACAAGGCATTGGAAAGGCGCATGGTGCACCCTTCAAGGCACTTTAGGTCATCTAGAGACCATGTCAAATGTCCGACTGCTCTTCCAAACGACCGGGAGGGGTGTCAGATGTCGAGAAGATGCCTCAGTCGGTTGCGAAGGGATTCAGACATTTGAAAAAGATGCAGGAAAGTAAGGTGAGCTTCTGTGATCGTTTAAGACATTTGGGACTCACCCCAGACATCTGATTTTGGTCAGAGTGCATGTTTTTAGCCAGTTCAAGGCCTAAACGGAGTCAGTTTTATGCAAACGAAATATCGATGGTTTCCGTTCGGAATTCTCTACGTGTTAGTGTCGCACCTATGCTATTTTGAACTCGTTTGACATGATTGATCAATGGTATAGGCCTCCAATCCGTAGTGTATACGGGACCCGTGGAGACGATAGGATCTACCGTACGAGCCCTCATTCCACCTGAATACCCTGGTAGAGTTGTCTTCCCTAATATTGTGATTTAAATGATTAAAGTGCATGCTATATTAGAATGATCTGATTGAATCCTAGGATATGAAATGAACCCTAGAGCTGAAAAGGATGAATGTGCATTACTTGAACCACGCTGTTATACTCTGAAATGCATGTTAAAGTCTTTACTGCTAACAACTGAATAATTAAGTGATGTTGTGCTTGTTTAATTTATTAAATCATGAGCTGCTTGCTATAGATAAAGAACCAGAATATGAATAGAAATACACGCCGTGTAATGAAATGAGATGAGTATTATGAACTAACCCTATGGGGAACTAAAAAGATAGCTTAAGCACTGCGACTTGGAAACTCTAATGGTTATGGAATAATTCGCTTACTGTGAGGTATGACGGTTAGTTGATCTCTAACTTGGGTGTGAGCCAGCCCTCTTGTACGCCTGTATTGAGGAAAGCTAATCACCCATTGTGTAGAGAGAATAAGCTGGCCCTCGCATACATGGTACCGAGGAGAGCTACGGTTACTTTTGTGTAGGAGAGTGCTAACCACCATTGGGTTGGGACTCGGGGTTAGGAGTGGCCTCCCTACACCAACTCATGTTAGGCACACTGGGAAAACCAGGATAGTTGGGTGAGGATACACAGACTGTTGAGGGGTGTAGCCCCTATTCTGTTCTGTGTTGTATGTTGGACGTACCCGCTAGCGAAAAGGACTGACCATGTGCCAGTGCGGGGTAGCTACCCGTGCGTTTAATCCGCGTGCCATAGTCACTGCTACGTCGCAACCATGACCTCGAGGTGGTAGACCGGGTGTAGGACTACCACGGGATACTCTCTCGGATAGGAGAGTGCCACGTGTACATCCTGCATCGCAAGAAAACTGCAATCAAGTTCATTCCCTTAGGGAACAAGTAGATCAAGAAATGTGGTAGATCCGTATTAGAATAATCGAATCAGAAACACATAGATGAGATAAAGGAAAACATATGACAATAAATAACTGACAAATGTATGATTACTTAGTTGCTTATTCCTTTATGTTTAATTGTATGTAAATGATTTATCCACCACTCTACTCACCGTTAACTGACCACATATTTATATAACCATGTTCAGGTCAGCGCCACATATTTATATAACCATGTTTAGTTGAGCAGCTAGCGGCACCGGTTGCAGAGGATACTGGGCCTAGCTGAGCTCAGCTGTAGTTGTTCTTTCTCTTCTCTGTTGTAAAGGCTTTTTGTTAGCAATGAGTACCTTTAGCATATAGTTGCTGTTTCTTTTATGTTTCTCTCTGTTTTTGTGTGATGACTCTGTCAATGAACATTTCTATTCCTCTTGCGGCATGTAATATCTTTGAGATATTTTGTTATATTTTCATTGTTGTCTATTATCTATTTTTGCTTAGTTACATTTCATGTGTGGTTGTAGAATGTTTTATGCATTTGGTTATTTCTCGTTAGACGACTGGGTCTTGGGATTTAATCGAGGTGAGCCGATCTCGGGTTCTGTAGGGAGCCAGGATCGGGTCGTAACATAATCCCACACAAGATAAGTAAGCAATATAGCCTTAGAAGCACAATTTGGTGGAATCAGACATCGGATGCTCAGGACAGATGACTTAAACAACCCCCCCTGCTACAGTGCCCTATAAAGAGCCTTTCTCCTTCTTCTTCTTCCTTTATTCTCTCTCTCTTCAGCTTCATCTCTCCTCTCTTTTCTTCTTCTCACGCACAAGGGGTGTTACGACTCGATTCCTGGATCCCTACAGGACCCAAGATCGGCTCGTCTCGACTAATCCCGAGACCCAGTCGTCCAATAAGAAATAACCAAAAGTAGGAAAATAAACCACATTCACACATGCAATATAACTAAGCAGAAGAAAAGTACGAAGCAGTAAAGAAATTAGAACGACTGTCTCAAAACATAGTACATGCCACCACAACAACAACAGAAAATGAAGTAACAGGAACATTAAACTATGTGTCTATTACTCACTACAATAGTGGGAAAGTGAAAGAGCTGAAAAAAATGACTATGGCTGGGCTCTGCTAGGCCCAGCACCCTCTGCAACCGGAAACTCGGGCTGCTCAACTCCTGATCCTGAACAGTGTTACGAAAAGACAGAGTTAGCGAACACTGAGTAGAGTGGTATTTACATTATTTAAGTGCAAGTACAGTAAAACAACAATAGGTTTATTTCTCATTTCTATTTATCTCATTTATGTGTTTATGGTTCTTTTATTTCTCAAGTATCCAGGTATTTCTTGATCTTGCATGTTCCTCGTGGGAACGATCTTGATTGTAGTCTTTTTCGTAGAGTAGAAGGTACACGTGGTGCTCTTCTGGATGGGAGAGTCCCCTGTGGTAGTCCTACACCCAGTCAACCACCCTGAGGTCACTGTCGAGATGTAGCGATGACTACGGCACGTGTGATAAGCACATGGGTGGCTACCTCGCACTAACACGAGGTTAGTCATTTCCGCTAGCGGGTACGCCCAAAGTACAGCACGGAACAGTATAGGATCTTGCCCTCTCAGAACAGGGGTCTCAACCCTCAGAACCAAACAGGGGTCTTGCCCCTCTAAAGTTTACGTACCCTCGCCCGACTACCCCGGTTTGCCTAGAGGGCCTAATAAAGTCGGTGTAGGGTGCCTAGCTGAACCCCAGGTCTCGTGGGATGGCTAGCTCCCTCCCTACACTAGTAGCACACCTAGGTACCGCGTATGCGAGAGCCAACAGAAGTCAGTGTAGAGTGGTCAATTCTAATCCTGGGTCTCAACCCAAGGGAGGCTAGCTCCGCTCTACAGTAAAAAGGGACAGTTGCTCTCCTTGGTACCGCGTATATAAGGGCCAGCTTACTTCCCGTCTACATTCCAGATTTCCTTTCATCCACAGGAGTTCTACTCCTAACTCCCCGTAGGGTTCATGCTCATATTCATCTCATTTATCTAGGTCTAGATCTCATGTTTCATAATTCGTTCCTCATCCACATACAGGCAGCTCGTCTTTTCATAATTCAATTCTCAAAAACATTCAACTTGTAATTTCACAGAAAATTTCTTAATTACATACAGGCAGCGCATATTTTAACATGCATCTCGTAATTATATTAAAGGCATTTACTATCAATTTATCTTAGCCATGCATTCAAGTAAACAGTACAGCTCAAACAAGCTAATTCATTTCTACCCTAGGGTTCATTCCATATCCTAGAGTTCAATCCGACTATTCCAACCAAGTACATTCTTATTTAAATATTAATAACTAAGTTAAACTACTCTACTGGGTATCACAGGAGGAATGGGAGCCTATGCCGTAGATCTCGTCGTCTCCGTGGGCCCCGAACACGCTATTGGCTGGTAACCTGTACCAGCAACCAATGTATATTAGACGAGCTCAAAACAGTAGATACTCAACACGAACACATAAAGGAACTCGAGTGGAAAACAGCGGTACTTCGTTTGCAAAAATCTGATTCCGTTTGGGCCTTAAACAGGCCAACAACGCGGTTACTGATCAAAATCAGACGTCTGGGACTAATCCCAGATGTCTTAAAAGATGTCAAAACTCACCTTGTGTTTCCTGCGGCTGATCAGACGTCTAGACTCCCTCTACGACCGTATAGGGGCAACTCCAGACGTCGGACAAGGTCTCCGATCATCTGGAAACACCTTCGGACGTCTGGCGACATGATCAGACGTCCAAAAGTACTTGGGAAAGCGCACCATGCACCTTCCCAAAGCTTGCCATGCGTACGAAAATGCAGGCACGGCTTTAGCCCAACAACTCCTGCGCTGAGATCTTCTGCATGGTGGAAATCAGCGCAGGAACGTACGTACCTCGTAAGATACGTTCTTTCAGACGTCTGGCCTTAGCTCCAGACGTCCAGGTGCCTCGATAGTTGTCTGGACTTCACTCCAGACGTCTGATACTGGAAAATTTCCAGTATCAGAACCTCCTTCCAGCTCGCCCCGCTCGCACTTCTGCCTGCAGCGGCGGTTCCGGCAGCTGCAGGAGCTTGAGCAGCTCCTCTCCGGCTCTTATCTCCCACAAGCTCCTCCTCGAGCTCCACCAAGCTCCCGCGGTCATCTCCCTCCTCCCTCACTCTCACTCCCTCGCACTCTCTCGCTCTCGCTCCTCCCCACTTTCCCTCGCCAGTGGCTGCAGCAGAAACGGAGGGGAACAACAAAAGAAGGTGGAGGTGGCGGTGGCTTGAGTGGTGTGTGGAGGAGAGGAGAGGGGAAGGGAGGGGGTTTATATAAAGGGGTGTTAGGGTTCAGTGGGGGGGGTGAAGGAGAGAGAGAGAGAGAGAGAGAGAGAGCGACCTCTGCACGTGTTACGAACACGACCTCAAGACGGTTTTAAGACGTCTGGGAAGTTGCCCAGACGTCTGGAACCCTTTCCAGACGTCTGGTATTTAATTTTTGCAGCGTACGGGGTTGCGTCTGTGCGCATGCACACGCAGACCTGCGCCCGCCGCTCTCTTCCCTCTTTTTCTCTCTCTCCTCCTGCAAGGCGCGGCGTCTCTCTCTCTCTCTCCCCGTGCGGCCTTAAAAGGTCCCTCGCCCTCTCCCTCACCCTCATCTCCTCCGTATCCCTCTCCTTCTTCTCCCAGCCGATGTGAGAGCGTGAGCGAGCGGCGGCAATAGCGGCCGCGGCAAGTGTGCGAGAGGAGGTGTTGCGCGAGGGAGGAGGTGCTCGACCGTGAGGGCTCGAGCTTGCCGGGGCAGCTAGAGCCGGCCGGCGGGGGGAGCAGCGGGCGTGGAGTGTCGCAGAGGGGCTGCTGCAGCTCGAGCAGCAGGCGGATGGGGTGAGGCGCGGCCGTACGTCACGGGCGGAGAGCGAGTTGAGCTCTGATTCTGGAAATTTTTCCAGAATCAGACGTCTGGGCTTACGACCAGACGACGGTGAAGACTTCTTCCTTTCTCGCGTGTACGGCCATGCGGCCATCCGCAGCGCCTTTGTCTGCGACTCGTCGTACTGAGAACAGGTGTGGGTGCGTGCAGGTTCTGCTCGGGAGGGCGCGAGGGCTCGCCATCCCACGTGAATCGGACGTCTGGCCGCAGTGCCAGACGTCCGGGGTGACCATCGGACGTCTGGGAACTAAGCCAGACGCCCCCGCAGGCTTCTGGATGTTTGAGGGACTACACAGAATGAAGGTACGCTCTGACCCACATTTGAAGACGTCTGGAAGAGGTTCCAGACGTCTGATTTTAGGCAGTTTCGTCGTTTTCGACCCATTTAGGGCCCGTTCGGAGTCCGTTTTCCACGTTTCGAGTTGCGTTCTTTCCGAAATAAAATCCTCTACCCGTTTACAGTAATTATATACCGTTCTAAGAAACTCCTTGTGTTTGATCCTTATGTTAGGACCCCATTCCATTGCAGTCTTGGGGATTGCGGAGGCACGCTGGATTTCCGACCACGCCCCCAGTACTCTCGTTGTAGTTGGTAGAGTGGCTTTTAATTTACTTAATCAAATTTGTTACAATTGTGGAATAATTAATAGAGTCTAGGGCACTGCATGAACCCTAGGAATGAGAAACTAGATTGAATGATAGATCCTAGGGTATTGCGTGAAACCTAGGACTGAGAAACTAGATTGAATGATAGATCCTAGGGTATTGCATGAAACCTAGGACTGGAAACTAGATTGAATGACAGATCCTACGGTACGACATGAATCCTAGGACTGGAAAACTAGTGGAATATATATATTGCAGTCTTGGAAAAGTGGAAAGAAAATAATAGCTGCCTGTAAATTAATAGCTGCCTGTTATGAATGAATAAATATGATTAAGAATATGGGTTGTATGAACGTAAGACTGGAACAGTGAAACCTACAATGGCCAAACAAAAAGAATACGAACCCTACAGGGAATTAGGAGTAGAACTCCTGGAAAGAGAATAGAATGGAACTGAGAAAGTGAAACGTGGAAGTGTGTTGTCTCTTGGGTACATGGTACCAAAGAGAGCACACATTACCTCTTAGTGCAGAGCGGAGCTAGCCGCCCCAGGGACCCGGGGTTAGGTCTGGCCACTTTGTACCGACTTTTGGCCCTCATGGACACAGTACCGAGGAGAGCTACTAGTGTAGGGAGAGTACTAGCTACCCCACGGGCCCCGGGGTTCTGCTGGCCCTCCTACACCGACTTGTTAGGCCCACTGGGCAAACCAAGGTAGTCAGGCGAGGGTGCGCAGACTGTGGAGGGGCAAGGCCCCTGTTTGGTTACTGTGGAGGGGTTGGACCCCTGTTACTGAGAGGGCCCTGCCCTATACTGGTTCCGTGTTGTGCTTTGGGCGCACCCGTTAACGGAAACGACTGACCGCGTGCCAGTGCGGGGTAGCTACCCGTGTGTTTATCGCGCGTGCCGTAGTCACCGTTACGTCTGTCAGCGACCTTGGGGTGGTTGACTGAGAGTAGGATCACCACGGGGGACTCTCCCGGCTAGGAGAGCACCACGTGTTACTTCTACCTTTCGGAAAAGACTGCAATCAAGATCGTTCCCACGAGGAACATTCGAGATCAAGTGAAGGATCTGAGAAATAAATAAATCGTAAAATAACAGAAAGACGCAAATAAAGGATGTAAATATATAACAGTCACGGTACACTCTACTGCTTCTTTAGTTTTTTGTTGCCACTCTACTCAGCGTTTCGCTGACGTGTTACACTCGTCACTTTTCAGGACCAGGTGTTGAGCAGCCAGGGTCAGCTGCTGCATAGGACGCTGGGCCAAGTAGGGTCCAGTAGAGTTACCGCAGTTCTTTTTGTACCCCTTTTGTTCCACTGTAGTGAGTAACTCTTGTTACTCTCTGTACTTTTTTTTTTACTTGTAGCTTCATGTTATGTTATAATTGTTGTTCTACTGTTGTAGTGGTATATACTGTAGTAGTTCCTTTTCTTACTGCTGTATTTTGTTACTACTAGTTATATTCATGCTGAATGTGGTTTCTTTTACTGCTCTTTTGGTTACTTCCTCGTTGGACAACTAGGTCTTGGGATTAGTCGAGTCGGTCCGATTCTCGTGTCTTGTAGGGACTCGGGAATCGGGTTGCTACAGCTCGTCGCCCGCACGCAGAGCATAAAGTGCAGTACGAAAATCTCACTTTCAGACGTCCGGGCACGTGTCCAAACGTCTGACTGAAACTCTAGACATCTTATCTGGCTAAAAATATAATGGGTCATTACAAGGGGGCTTCTCACAAAGTGTAGAACTCTCTCTGTAAAGCAAACACCCCCTCTTTCCTTCTCTTCTTTCTCGTAAAGACCTGAGGTTAGCTTGGTGATCGGATATACGGTTAGAGGTCTAGACCCTCCTACAGGGTGGTAGCAGGTGAGGAGTGAGTGTGAGGAGGAGCGTGAGGGGGGACCCGACCCTCGGTGGTCTTGGGCGAACAGATGAGTATACAAATTTCACTTATTTGGCGCGGAGAGCTCCTAATCCCATGATGTGGGACCAAAAGGGCTGCAGTTCTCCGCTTGCGAGTAGCTACTGAGGAAGCTCCTGATTGCGGTCAAAGACAGGTCCGCAGCGCCAAATTGAGGGCTTGGTAAGGGGCCTGGATGGGTTCTACACTGCCTGGAGGAAGCACTTGGGCAGGTGTGGTAAGAATGCTTGCTTCGAGCTCTTCGAAGGAGCTCTATCAATGGCGGGCGGAGGACGACACCTGAAATAGAAAGTACGGCCTAATGGCCAAGTCAGAAACATTCAAGAGAAGTGCGCGAGTGTGGCAAAGGCGTTGGTGGTGGTGGCGTGCTGTTGAAGTGGTTGGAGATGGTTGTCAGAGGCAAAATGTGTAGACGAATGTGGTTGTGTTCGGTGGAGGGTAGGACGAACAATCCCCTCAATTTCTTGAGGGCTTTTGCTCGTGTGGATGAGGTGGAGCTTTTGGGACCAGGGGGAGGTGGTTTGGTGGAGTGAAGCAGATGCGCGACCACGCTGGAGGTATGCCAGCCGTAGGGAAGATGATGATGGAGTGGGCCTGACGATGGTCGAAGCAACGATGTAGTGATGTGGTTGTGATTAGTAGAAGGCAAGGAGTCAACGAAGCTAGCTAATGGATGAAGGGGAGTGGAGATGGCACCGGTTGTGGTTTGGCCGACACCGGAGATGAAGGATGCGTCGGTGAGAGATATCGACGACAACGAAGGGGTAGAGGGCACCTCGCTGGTATTGCGAGGTGCGGAAAGACTGGGTGAGGTGGAATTGACCGCCTATGGTATGTGGCGGCCGGTGAAGAGGCTGGAGGTAGGGAATTGCTGGATCGAGGCGGAGCGAGCCAGTGGTTGAGGAAGAAGAGATGTTTCTTGGCTCAAATTCTCGCTAAAGAGGTGAGGAATGTCATGGGAGGTCTTTTATAGGGCTTAGGAGAGCTTAGAGAATAAGAAACATGCTCCATAGCTTGCTTGGGATTCGAGAAGAACCCCACTGATTTTGTAGGTTTGCACGCACGAATCAAATGGAGTTAGGAGTCAAAATTGATTCCAATAGGTTTCCCTAGGTGTGAACATCATTCCTACCAAATTTAGTGGGATTTAATTGAAGTTTTAGTAGGATTTTGTTCGGTCAAAGCTCGCCTAAAGGTCGGTTGACCTCCAATGGTGGTAAGGACTTCTTCGCAAAGAAGATGAAGAAGATGGGGGGCATTTTGTAAAGATTTCAAAAGTTGAGGGGCTATTGAGAGAATAAGAGTCAGACTTGGACCAAAATGCAAACTAGGTCGAAATGATCTCAAATTGGGCCCAAATTTTGGTACAAATCTAATTTGGACCCAAGGAATCTAATGGTGAAGTTAGATTTAGGTTTTGACCAAGTTTAGTTGGGTAAATTATGTATAAGTCCAAATTTAGGCAACTTTCTATCTGTGACTCTGTTTCAGGCTAAAATAGGTTCTGATGTTCAAATCAAAGATACCGAATCATATAGAATATTTTTCTATGAATTTTAGAGGGTTTAGGTGAATTTTATACTAACCATAACCTTAGTTAATTAAACGGGTCTTTGTTTTAAGATTTCAGATTTTCATTAATTCTTGAAATGCATGAACACCCATTTTGTTCTTCATGGACCCACTTATTAGACAGTAATGACCATATGACCTGTAATAAACCCATGAAATATCCTGTGGTTATTCTATGTTTGTGGAATGCTGTTAATTTTGCAGAAATAACCTTGTAGTCTCCTCTTCTTTTCAAAATAAGATATTATGCCCTTAGGACCTTCTGATGGATATGTAGGAGCATTTGTCAACATTTTTAGACTAAATTGAGCTAGTTATGGCTCATGATGGTATTTCCATCATACCCCCATGCCTAATTTTTGCTAGTCCCTTAGCAAAACCTTACGAATCAAACCAATTATCTAGGTCGGATGTAACTGTCAGGATGCCCTACTAAGCTGCAACTTTAGGAATCGGATCTTAATACCAACAATAGGCCTAGAGGTACTCAAGTATCAGCCCAGATTCAGACCTGACTAGCTTTTGCCTCAGTCTGCCACGAAGGTTTCTAAGGCCCACAGGAACTATCGTAAGTGATAACACTGCATTTTACAATGTTAACTCTGCTAAAAGGAGACAATCTTAAAAGTAAAATGCACAGAGGATACATCATAAATAGGAATAGGAGCATCGCATGCATTGCACATCAAGATTGTTTATAGTGGATTATTAACGGCCATGTGTACAAGTACATGACAAAACAAGCCTCAGATGAGCAATCGGATAGCACAGATGGAATCAGAGCGACGAACGGAGACCAACGGACTCAAAATCGACTAGATCTGACATCCGGAGCTCCCACAATTAGCCTAGGAAGCTCTGACCGTTGATCTGATGATCAATGGTCATGAGGCTGCCACATGTCAGCATCCCCGCGCTCCTCAACCGCAGCATAACACCAGCGCCTCCACCACAGGATGAATCGAAGATCGGACGTCTGAGAAGCGCTCTCATCGCTCCCCACAGCCTCAGCACCCTACGGCCACAGCAGCTCACAACCATTGGATCTTCATCCAATGGTCGCCCGCACCATGCCATCTCTGCATTTTCGCGACAAGCTGCGAGCGTAGTGCAGCGGAACACGCCTCACCCTCACACAGTGGGGCACGGGTTCGAGGTGCCCTCCACAGCACAAAATCAAGGCGGGATCGACACGTGCGATTTCGGCCATCGATGCGCGATCAAGCGGCTCGGCAGCAGGCAATGCGACGCAATCTCACGCATCCAAGGCAGACGCCCGCAATGACACGTGGGGCGTGAGCGCAGCAGGCGCGATCCAAAGGCGCGCCCCACGAGCGACCTCGACCATCCGATCTTCGATCGAACAGCCCACAGCGCGCGTGCATAGATCGCGCATGAAGAGGCACAGCGCACGCGCGAGACCATTGGGAAGGAGGCTTCATCGACACTTTTAGCATGGGTTTAGCGACGTTCCGGACGTCGCTAAAGCCCATACTAAAAATGAAAACCTCTCTCCCTATATAAACCCCTCCCAACCACCCATGTAAGGCATTGAATTCATCTTGCAAGTGTTGTAACACCCTCCTAGCCCCTTTAGCCTCTCTTGTAGTCAACGGAGTCGATAAGTTGCCGACAGAGCCTCCTTCCACCGCCATGGCCGCCTCGCCATCTCCCCCCCCCTCTCTCTTTCCTTTAATCTAGCTTTACTTCCATTTTATTCAAGCATTTAGCTACCGTTGTATTTGTAAAACTTGATTTGCATGTTTAATATAGTGTTGATGTTGTTCTCCATCTTGCTTTGAGTAATTGCTATGATTTAAAAGACTCTAACCCTACTATATATCTCTCTCTCACTCGTTTTTCTACCACATCTTCTTGCAAGCAAAAACCCGTTATCTCCGTGACATTAAGTGATAAAGAAAATTCAATTTTCACACCTCCTTGTGATTGACACTCGGACTCACGTCCGTTTCTTCTTTTAAAACCAACATTGCGAGCACGAACTATAATGATCTTTTTAAACAAACACATCTTTCGCACGTCAGTTTATGGCGTCGTTGCCGGGGAGGCAACGGATTTATTTTGTCACTTCCATTTTACATCCATGCTCGCATCATCTAACGCCTTTTCTCCTTCTACTTAATGGTTGCAGGAACTCAGCGCTTGGACTGCGAAAACAGTGCAACTCATGACGGTAGAGATGGAGTAAGCGTAAGGACCAATTGTGAGTAATTCTTCACCCGTGGTTGTTTGCTTGCCTTAAAAAAAATTATAAAAAAATTATAAAATCGAAAAAATTGGCATGGTGCATGATTGCCTGATCCACATCCTCAACACATCACCCAACAAAAAAATATACACTCTAACATTCTTAATGACCTGACCTTTTTGGAGTGTTCTTCTTTCTTTTTGAGTGGTGTTTGCGAAGCCACCGTGAATTAACATGGGCTGCACCACTCAACCCTAAAATCAACTCATCTGATAGCAGTTGCATGAACACTAGGATGAGCACTTTAGGGTTTTAGAGCCTCTTCACATCAAAAGAAATCTACTCTCACCAATTGTGTGCAAAACTTGGTGTGCCCACTTGAAACTTGTCTGAAAACATTAAGACATGTTAACCCTAAAAGATACAAAAGTAAGGACAAACATTAAAAGATATCACATCTTAAAATCCTTGCTTGAAAACTATGTTTTGATAGGAGCACACACATTGGAATTGGAAAACTAAGAGGCACCACCCCAATCAACGCCTCATCACATAACCCAAGCACAAACACTGTCCTAGCCCCTTTTAAAACAGAGTAGACGTGCCCTAGGCAGGACTGGGTTAAGTCTCAAGAGACGTGGTTTTGTTCGCTGGGCACTTGACTTTCATTCCCTTAGTAGAATCTGGTGACTAGGCTACGGGAAAGTGTTAAACGACCGCGGTTGTGGGGTCTATGGAACCGACGGCGCAAGCCAAAGGAAGAACCTTCCCTACAATCCCCTTGTAATCAACCTGGCCAGATTAGCTTTGGGAAGGTAAGTCCAGTGCTTACGAACTTGATCGTCCCATTGGAGATTTCTAGGTCCCCTAAGGAATATATCATAAAGACTAGGCTTGTTTGCTTGGTTGTGCACACACACTTCTCGTATTTGTCGCTCTTCGCATCCCCTCCTGTTCTTCTCTAGTGTATGCACGGGAGACGATCACTTCATCCCGAGTTGTTTATTTTGGGATGAGAATCTAGGCGACCTGATTTTGCTAGAGACATAGCTGAACCTAGAATAGATTAGGTTGAGGACCAACCCCACCAGACACAATGGCCATCATCCAGGTCCAAATCAACGTAAACCACCGGCTTCAGCAGCAACAGATCCACACTATCATGCAAGCCATACACCGGTTGCAAAACCCACAGGGGCAACCACCACCACCTTTCCAGAACCCACAAGGACAACCACCACTTGATCCACCACCATTCCAGGACCAACCTAGGCCCCTACTCGACTTCTACAATCCTTCCGCTATTCGAATCGAGCCACACCTTAGGATCCCCGAAGGGGGAGATGATTTTGAGTTGAAACCAAATGTCCCGACTCTGATTCAGAGCCATTTCCATGGAAGCTCAAATGACGACCCCTTCCAGCACCTAGAGGATCTTGCCCGGATCGCCTGGATTGTGAAACCTAGGAACATTAGCCTTGACATTGCTTTGATTAAAATGTTCCCCTTCTCGCTGAGAGACAAAGCATCTCACTGGCTTAGAACCCTAGGTAGATTCATCACAACCTGGGAAGAACTAAGGCATGCATTCATAAAGAAATTCTTCCCCATAGGAAAAACCAATGCCCTCAGAAGAGCCATTACTACCTTTACACTCCAGGGCGGGGAGCAGTTCCATGAGACATGGGAAAGATTTAATGAACTATTGAGGAAATGCCCACACCACGAAGTACCAAGGTGGCAATTGGCCCAGATCTTCTACCACGGTCTGGACAGCAACCTTCGGAACTTCTCAATGCCTCATGAGGGGGGAACTTCCTAAACAAAAATGAGGAGAGCGCGTTTGAGCTCTTTAAGTCTATGAGCAAAAATTCGCTTAATAATGCCTCCATGACCCAATTTAGCCCATCCAGTCAACCCCGTGGTGGGATTTGTGAGGTACAAGCAAATTCTGGGACGGTTGACATGGATATCATTGCTAAGAAATTGGATCGAGTGGAATTGGTAGATAAAAAGATAGATGAACTACTGAGCCAGACCAGGAACTCGTTACAGACCTTCTCCCTAGCAAAGGGAGCTCACAATGTTGACCTGCTCCAGCCTCTAAGCCAAATGGACCTAGAATAATCCCTGACCACGTTCCAGGGAGGGACCTTTGCTCCCTCAACCCTTGATTACTCTCTTCCCTCCCCCTCGACATCTGTTATCCTTGAAGATGTACATGCTATCCAAGGTAATTCCAAATCTGACCCTTTCTCCAATACTTACAATACCGGCTGGCGTAATCACCCAAACTTTGCTTGGACAAACCAGAAATCGCCTCAATTCCAGAACCAGCCCAGGTCAAACCAATAGCCAGACTTGCCCCTTATCAGCAAGGACCACCAGTTAGACCCCCATATCAATTAAATAGGGCAGCCCCTCCCCACAAAACCAAATGGACACCCTGATAAAAGTGATGGCTGAAATAAACCAAAAACATCAGGAGGAAATGGCTTTAGTAAAGGGACAGTTAAGCCAGCTGTTGGACTGTGAAAAAAAAGGATCCTTGCCTTCCCAACCACAGTCGAACCCGCGAAACATGATTAACAGAGGCCCCAATTTGCAAGGGTTCCAAGGCAATCCATCGCAGGCTCACATGGTTCAGCCAGCCCCACAAACACCCCCTGGGTTTGGTGCTTCTTCATCCTCATCTTCTCAAGGATCAACCCAAGGTCCTAATGCATCTGTAAATGCGGTAACCTTGAGAAGCGGCACCAAAACCTAGGATCCCAAATGGTCGACTCTTTCCGAGACTTCACCCTATTAAACACTCGACTCAGAAGAGGCACAAGAAAAACCCAAGGACCCAGAAATAGATCCTATCCACATTCAGACACCATATCCCGAGGCCTTGGAGACAATCAAGAAGAAGAAAAGTGTTGTGGAAACTAAGGAGCTTTTGGAGATCTTTAAGCAGGTTCAGATTAATATTCCGCTCCTCGAAGCCGTCAAGCACATTCCGGCTTACACCAAGTTCCTAAAGGATGCCTGTACACCAAGACGTAAGCCAAGACCTCAAGCACCTAGGAAGGTTGTGCTCTCAAAGCAAGTTTCGTAATATCAAGCAACCTTCCGCTCAAGCAAACTGACCCAGGGGCACCCCTGATATCCTGTAATATCGGGGACATGACATTTAATAGAGCGCTCCTGGACTTTGAAGCTATGTGTCTTTGTAGATCAGGATCTTAGTATATTTCCTCCTATTGATAAGTGACAAAATGTCCAAGTAATTACTTCTTGAATTCTGACTGGAAATAATGGCTAGATAAACCTTGCTAGGGACTAGTAAGGTGTAAGCATGGGGGTATGATAACACTGCATTTTACAGTGCTAACTCTGCCAAAAGGGGACGATCTTAAAGGTAAAATGCACAGAGGATACATCATAAATAGGAATAGGAGCATCGCATGCATTGCACATCAAGATTGCTTATAGTGTATTATTAACGGCCATGTGTACAAGTACATGACAAAACAGGCCTCAGATGAGCGATCGAACCACATGGATGGACTCAGAGCGACGAACGGAGACCAATGGGCTCGAAATCAACTAAATCTGACATCCGGAGCTCCCACAATTGGCCTAGGAAGATCTAACCGTTGAGGCCGCTACGTGTCAGCATCCTTGCGCTCCTCAACTGTAGCATAACACTAGCGCCTCCACCGCAGGATGAATCTAAGCCATCTGATCTTTGATCGGACGGCTAAGAAGCGCTTTGCTCGCTCCCCATAGCCTCAGCACCCCACGGCCACAAAAGCTCACAACCGTTGGATCTTCATCTAACAGTCGCCCACACCACGCCATCTTCGCATTTCCGTGACAAAGCTGCGAGCGTAGCGCAGCGGAATGCGCCTCATCCCCGCACAGTAAGGCGCGGGTTCGAGGTGCCCTCCGTAGCGCAAAATCAAGGCGGGATTGGCACGCGCGATCAAGCGGCTCTGCAGCAGGCGACGTGGCGCAATCTCACGCATCCAAGGCAGACGCCCGCAATGACGCGCGGGGCACGAGCGCAGCAGGCGTGATCCAAAGGCGCACCCCACGAGCGATCTCAACCGTCCGATCTTCGATCGGATGGCCCACAGCATGCGTGCACTGATCGCGCGTGAAGAGGCACAACGCGTGCACGATTCCATTGGGAAGGAGGCTTCACCGACGCTTTTAACATGGGTTTAGCAATGTTCCGGATGTCGCTAAAGCCCATACTTAAAATGGAAACCTCTTCTCCCTATATAAACCCCTCCCAACCACTCATGTAAGCCATTGAATTCACCTTGCAAGTGCTGTAACACCCTCCTAGCCCCCTTTAGTCTCTCTTGTAGTCAACGGAGTCAACGAGCCGCCGACGGAGCCTCCTTCCACCGCCGTGGCCGCCTTGCCATCTCCCCCCTCTTTCTCTCCTTTTCCTTTAATCTAGCTTTACTTCCATTTTATTCAAGCATTTAGCTACCATTGTATTTGTAAAACTTGATTTGCATGTTTAATATAGTGTTGATGTTCTCCATCTTGCTTTGAGTAATTGCTATGATTTAAAAGACTCTAACCCTACTATCTCTCTCTCTCTTTCTCTCTCTCACTCGTTTTTCTACCACGTCTTCTCGCAAGCAAAAACCTGTTTTCTCCGTGACATTAAGTGATAAAGAAAATTCGATTTTCACGCCTCCCTGTGATCGACACTCGGACTCACGTCCTTTTCTTCTTTTAAAACTGACGTTGCGAGCACGAACTATAACGATCTTTTTAAACAAACACGACTTTCGCACGTCAGTAAGGTTCGTTGGACCCAGTGGTTAAAGCACCCGTGCTTGTAACATGGTTAGCCCAGGTTCAATTTGCCAATGCATTTTTTTAAAAGAGAGAGGGATAGAAGAAGATTTTCATTTTTGGAGAGCTTTCTCACTCTTTTCCTTTTCATTATATTTTCCTTACATCCAACCTTATATTGGCCCTAAACACATTCTGTATCAGATTCCTTGTCCCCACCATCAATTCTCGCAAGGTCCCTGGCAATCGATGCTTCGAGATAACACTGCCCATGGCAACCTTCAGAACCCTGGCTTTCGACACTTCGAGATAGTGCCGCCCATGGCGTTCTATAGCTAAATCCAGACCCTAGCAATCGACATTTCGTAATAATGCTGCCCATGGTATCTGAACCAGCATAAGGTGCTTGCGTGCCCCCGATAGGATATTTGGATATCCTAGGAGACAGGCACCGAGGAGACAATATGTTATTGCACATCTTCGAGGAGAATTTCCTACCACTCCACATCGAGAACTCGTCCAAATCAACTTGTGTTTTTGAGCCGCTCCTAATTTAGATCTTAAGACCATTTTTAGAATAGCATAAATGCTTTTTGGCATGATTTCATATTTAAGCTCACTGAACTAGATTGTGTGTGATTTGGGGTGCTTAAGTTTCCGAGTCCCACAAACTAGAGGTCAGTTAATGAAGCCGAATAATCCCTAAGCCTTAGACTTAATACACAAGCTTTGCATTTTCCTAAACCCCTTGAGGACTAATCCAGATCTTGATAAGTACGTGAGTGTTTAAATCTCAGAATAGATCCAAAAGGCCAAAAGTCGGTATTCGCCACTAATCCCTTAAGTTTTAGCCTTCCAGGCCTTAATTCATCATTCAATCCAACCTAGAAGTTAGGTAAGTTCCATATTATTTTGAAAGGACTCAATTTCTTTCTTTATCTTTTTGCTCCTGTCTTTTCTGTTTAATTTTCCTCCCTCCTTTTTCTCATTTTTCTCTCAAATGGTTCTTCCTTTTCCTCAACCTCTTTTTTTTTTTTTTTGCAAAATCCTTTTGTGATTTGATTTTCACAGCATTTTGCACTTGAATCCCCCCTTATGCCTATGATTTGCAATATCCTTATTGTAAATTAGGTGGGTTTGAGTTCAACTTAGATCATACATTAGAACAGGGTCAAAGGGTGGGTGGACGGGTTGGGATGACTATTGCGGACGATTTTAAGCTTTGATACAAGTACTAAAGGTGGAGTCGGTTGTTCTAATGGACGAACCCTAAAGTGTAATATGAGTTCAGCAAAGAGTTATGTCAAAAGGATTTCGGATTTTTTTCAAAAAGATGACGGGTTGCGTCTCGTTAAGTGCTAAGTTTAACGCCATCAGCTGGATGTAATGGACTCAACAGGTGGGTGGAGTGATCAGGAAAATATGTGATCGTGGTGAATGAGAATCATATGGCCACAGATGAATGTCAAATTATGATGAAGAGTCATTCCAGAAGATCTATAATATGGATCAGATTGATTCGTTTCTGGATGGTTCTTATGGAGTTTTTGTAGAGAAATCACTTAGAAGTGTATTGATTATGGAGTTCTAAAATATGATCATTGTGGTTCCAGAATCCAATAGAGGTGAATCTAATAGCATATCCCAGATGTGTGGTTCCTCTCGTGCTATGTGGCCTAATGAATCGATATCCAATGAGTCATTTGGATTCTTTTCTACTGAATGTGAGATCGTCTCCTCAAGAAATTACTCAAAGATTGGTTCTTCCAATGAATTTTCACTGTAATTTTCATCCCAATCAAAAGTGAATGTTTAGAGAGTGCCTTTTAGATCATCTATCTTGAATTTTGTAAAAGATCAATATTCTGGATGGAGGTCACTCTCAATACTTGTTAAGCTTGATTCTTGGAGGTCCTCAAAATAAAATTTCTCCATATCTCAATCCAGTATGTCACCATGTTTCCCCCACTCCCTGGGTACGTCTTCAAGGTCAAAGTTGAAAGCCTCCATTGTGCTTCTATCATTATGCTCGGTCAAGTCAGGATTATCTAAGATGTGAAAAGTTTCTAATTCTGGCTCTAGGTTTTCTACCAAGGATATGGTCATGAGGTCCTGGATAAAACCTAGTTGTTCTGCTGAATATTTTCCTCTTGTTTCCTCGAAAATATTAATCTAAACACGTTGAACTCCTGAGGCAATCACCATGTGCCCTGATTCACAATTGATTATCGCTCCTGTAGAAGCCAAGAATGGTCTTCCCAAAATCATGGGCATATCCTGTATCTGTTATAGCGTATCCATGTTGAGAATTAAGAAATCAGCTAGGTAGCTAAAATCCTTAACTCTAATTACCGCATCCTCTACCATCCCAATCAGTGTGATCAGGGTTTGGTCAGCAAGTTGCAAAGTTACATGAGCGGGTTTTAGCTAGCCGATCTGTAATTTTTCAAATAGGGTGGTAGGGATGAGGTTGATTGAAGTGCCATGATCTAGTACAACCCGCTTGAAATTTGTATCACCAATATTGCAAGGGATTAGTGAGGTGTCTAGATCAAATTTCTTAAGAGGTAGACTATTTTGGATTATGGCACTTACATTTTCAGACAATATTATTGGTAATCGTTGTTCTGTGTTTCGTCTTTGTAGTTTAAGTATAGTCGTTATAGTATCAGACAACACAGCTACCAAATTACTATTACAATTTTTTTTTTACTCGGAACAAGGTTTTTCCGAGGTCGAACTCAGGGAGCAACTATGCTTCTAGAAGTCTAATTAAGTTCTCTATTATGTTACAAAAATAGGAGAGAGAGAGAGAGAGATCTTGGCTTCTTCTTCTTCTTCTTCTCTTTCTCTTTTCTTCTTCTTCTTCTTCCTTGGCCATTTCTCTTCTTCTCTTCTTCTTCTTTCTTTCTTTGTTCTTTCTTCTTTTTTCTTCCTTGCTTTCTTCTTTTCTTCTTCTTCTGTTCTTCTTTTCTTTTCTTTTCTTTTCTTTCTTTCTTTCTAGCGGAAATGTCTTCTTCCTTCTTTTTCTTCTTCTTTTCTTCTTGCCTTCTTCTTTTCCTTCCTTTCTTTGGCTAGCAGCTGTGGTGATCTTCTTCTTCTTTCTTCTTCTTCTCTTCTCTGCCTTCTGTAGCTATGGTGATTCCGACGTCTGATGTTGAGCTTAGATGACTTATCTGTGGCTTTGCTACAGTGCCTTCCTTCTTTTCTTCTTCTGTTTCACTCCTTTACTTCTTCTTCTTTAGCTGCCCTGAGCAGCTAAGGCTTCGGTCGCTTCCCTTCTTCTTTTCCTTCTTGCCTTCTTCTTCTTCTGTTCCTGCACGCTCACATAAGGGTTAGAGCAAAACCTACCCCTACCCTTCCCCACGTCTCTCTCTTTCTCAGATTTCTCTCTTAGGACCGCTCTCCTAGAGTCGGGTAATCAGGTGTGGGTATCGCGCTCGGGACCAGGCCCACCAGCGTGTGGTGGTGGGCGAGGAGCGCGCGGTTTGGGTAATCGGATCCTGCCCAGATCCGCGGGGCGTGAGCGCGGGCGAGGGCGAGCAAGCTCGTGGTGCGCAGCGTGCGGGGGAGGGACTTGACCCCTGTGTTCAAAGGCGATCAGCCTTAGACACTTTTTCAATTTAAGTGTAGGCGCTTAGCCACGCACTTCCGAGGTGGGACTAAAGTCCCACCTCCCAAATTGGCGCCCGCAGGCGAGCTACCTACTGCCAATTGAGGCGGCCCACGACACCTTTGCCCCAGCTGCAGGCCTGGGTGCCTTTGCAGAGACAACCCGCGCGACCTGGGACGCGCACCTGGGATGGAGGGTGCCTGTAGCTGCAGGTCAAGCTGCTGCAGCTCGTCGTCAATGGCGGCGAGGGGCACGCACCTGAAATCACAACAACGGCCTCTCGGCCCAAACAGAATACGCACGAAGCTTCGCTGGAGTGAGGTGAAGCTTGTGCGGTGGTCGACGGGGTGCGGGATTGCGTGAAGAGGCTGACCTAGGTCAAACTGTGGACGGAGGGGTGGGTTTGTTCCGGGGGTGGTCGGGTGGCGTTTGGCAGTGAATGGAGATGGGGAATCGATAGAGTGGAGTGTGAGGGAGCTTGTGGGATGGTCGGCGAGGTGCGGGAGTGTCTGTGGTCGTGAGATGGTCTCGCCGGAGGGGGTGATTGGAGGTGGTGAGGGTGGTCTGGACAGTGGCGGTCGAGTGGTCGAAAGGGCAGTTTAAAAGAGGGGAAATGCAAGGGAAATAGAGAGGAAGCTATCTACCTAATTATTAGACGAAGGGGGAGGGCGGAGCAGCCGGCTCGTATCTGCCGGAGCTAGAGACGAAGAAGCCCTGGAGGAGGAGTTCGGCGACGAGGAAGCAGGCGAAGGGCGTCGGCGCGGACGATGGAGCAAGGGAAACCCTGATGCAGGTAGGGCAGCAGAGTGATGAGGAGGAGTTCGCTGGAAGCTTTGGGCCCTCTGACGGAGGAGGAAGGGATGAAGAGGGGGGGTTTCCTCCGCCAAAGAAAGCTTATCGGAGTTGGCAAGGTGTGCCGCTCCTTATAAAGGGGTTAGCGTAGAAGGAAGGGCGTGCTGGCGTCGTGCCAGCCTCACCGGAGTAAGGCCGGAGATGACACCCATGCCTTCCGCGCGTTCGCACGGAAGGCATGGTGGTCGACAGAGGACGTGGGCGGGTCCCTGCGACAGAGGACGTCGCAGGGAACCCCGCTTCTGCTTTGCAGGACGGTAACCCTGCCCTGTGCTGCGCCATGCTCCGCGCAAGGTCGCCAGAGTATGGCGCTGTGCAGAAGTTGCAGGGAGGACCGTTCTGCAAAGAACGATGAAAAGTTGGATGCCTAAATGCAAGGGTTTCAAAAGATAAGGGTCAAAAAGTAAATGAAGAGGACCAAATTGTAAAGTCGGTCAAGGAGGTCTCATCTTAGGCTCAAGTTTTTATACAAGACCAATTTGAACCTAAGGATTTTAATGGTGAATTTTAATTCTAGGTTCGACCATGTTTGATCGGCCAATTTGCGTAAGAACCCAAATTAAGTTGTTAATTGGGCATGGTTCTCTTTTTAGGTCAAAATAGATTTCTAAGGCCAAATTGAAGGTTCTAAACCCTAGAGAGTATTTTTATATGAATTTTAAAGGGTTTAGTTGATTTTTATCCTGTCTCGAATCTCATGAATTGAAGTGGGTTTGTTTTAGGATTATAGAATGTTATTTAATTCCTGGAAGTTGCTACAACCTTTTTAGATCAGATCATCCCACTTTCCTTCTTTGTTATGTTTGTTTGATCGTGTTTGGACCCTTAATTACCCTGTTTGCAAAGTGTATTGGTGAAATTACAGTTTTACCCCTTATGATTTGTTTTATTCTTAAACTCAGAATTCTCTGAGTTAAGCCTTTCTTTGGGTCATGTAGGAGCTTTTTCTCACATATCTGGGTTAGATTGTGCTAGTTAGGGTTTATGGTGAGGTTCTCATCATACCCCCATGCCTAGCTTTTTCTAGTCCCTTAGCAAAATATTAAGATTTCAACCCTTGTTCTAGACCATGAAGTTCTTAATGATTTCAGATAAGTGCTTTTTCTTTTGCAAACTAGATTAGGTCAGAATGCCAACCATAGGCCTAAACGGAACTCTAGTACCAACCAAGATCCAGATCTATCTAGCCTCAGCCTCAGTCCTTAACAAAGGTTTTTAAGGCCTACAAGAACTAACCTAAGGTTTATTGGACTTTGTGGTTAAAGCACCCGTGCTTGAGATAATTTTAGCCCTGGCTCAGTTCGCAGTGCATTTTGTAAGAAAGAGAAGTAGAAGATTTATCTGTTTGGAGAGTTTTCTCTCTATTTTTCCTTTTAATTCTAGCTTAGGATTGACTTTTCAACACGGTCTGTATCAGATTCCTTGTCCCCATCATAAATCCTCAAGGGTTCCTGGCAGTCGATGCTTCGAGATAACACCGCCCATGGTAACTCCCAGAACCCTGGCTGTTGAGATTTCGAGATAATCCCATCCATGGTGTTCCGTGGCTGAATTCAGACCCTGGCAATTGACACTTTGTGATAATGTCATCCATGGAATCTGAACCAGCAGAGTGCTTACATGCCCTGAGTAGGATATGTAAATATCCTAAGAGAAGCACCAAGGAGATGATATTTTGTTACGCATCTTCGAGGGGAATTTTCCACCTCTCCGCGCTAGGAACTCGTCCAAATCAACTTGTGTTGATCGGCTGCTCCTACTCTAGGTGTTATTTTCAGAATTTTTGCGACACTTCTGCGTGATTTTGATTTTTACGCTTACTGAACCAGGCTGTGTGTGAGATTAGGGTGCTTAGGTTACTGAGTCCCGTAAACCAAAAGTTAGTTAACGAGGCCAAATACTCCCTAAGCCTTGGACCTAATACTCAAGCTTTTCATTTTCCTCAACCTCTTGAGGAATGTCTAGATCATCATGGGTACTAAGAGTCTATCCAAGAATGCCTAAGGTTCACGTTCTTACTAATCTCACTGTGCACTTTTCATTTCTTTTCTTGAATGAGGTCTAGAACTTAGGTTAATACCTTAGTTTCTTACTAATGACTATCACTTTTTCTTTCATTTTTGTGCTCCTTTTCATTTTCTTCCTTTTTCTTCTCCTCCTCCTTTGTAGAGTCCTCAAAATTTTCTTTCCTCATCTCATTTTATTATTCTTTTTCAAAAATTTTTTTAGTTTTTATGGTGTTTTTGGCATATGTGAATTTTTTTGTTTAAAACCTTTTTTTGCAAGTTTTGCACTTTCATACCCCCCATGCCTAAGATTTGCAATGTCCTCATTGTGACTTAGGGGATTTTTATTCAACTTAGTTCATACATTAGGACAGATGTTTTGATGAGTGAATGGGTCAGAGTGACTGTTGCGGACAATTTCTAATCTCAGATGCAAGCACCTGAGGTGGAGTCGGCTGTCCTAAAGGGTGAACCTTAAGTGCACCAAGGTGTTAGAAAAGGTTTTAGGTTTTCAAAGAGAATGACGGGCTGCCTCCCGTTGAGCGCTGAGTTTTACGCCATCGGCAGGGCGCAATATGCTCAGGGAAAATGGAGGATAAATGATGATTCAGCCAAATCAGTAGAGGTTACATCAATGAACGGTTTGAGTCTCTGACCATTCACGATGAAAGGTTCTGAATCATGGCTAAGCGGACTGATTTCGACGGGTCCATTTCCAAAAACCTATTGGACAAGATATGGTCCGACCCACTTGGATCGCAGCTTCCCAGGGAAAAGTTTGAGTTGGGCATCGAAGAGTAGGACCTTCTGACCAGGATAAAAGACCTTTCTAGAGATATGCTTGTCATGGAAGTCTTTAACCCGCTCCTTGTAGATTCGCGAGTTCTCGTACGCATCAAGGCGAATTCATCGATCTCGCTAATTTGAAGCTTTCTGTGGTTTCCAGCCTTAGAAAGATCAAGATTACAACTCCATACTACCCAATAGGCTTTGTGCTCCAGTTCTACGGGAAGGTGACATGCCTTCCCGTACACCAGTCTAAAGGGAGACATGCCTAATTGGGTTTTGTGGGTGGTCCTATAGGCCCATAAGGCTTCCGGAAGTCGGGACGACCAGTCCTTCCTGTTAGGCTGAATAGTGACCTGCAGGATTTTTTTGATCTCCCGATTTGACAACTCAGCTAGACCATTAGTCTGGGGTTGATAAGGAGAAGAGATGCGGTGCGACACCCCGTATTTAGTCATCAGTGACCTAAACTGAGCATTTGTGAAATGGGTCCCCCCATCAGAGATGATAGCACGAGGAATCCCGAACCGTGAGAAGATATTAGCCCTTAGATGAGTTAAGGGCTAATAAAGGAGTGGATTGAGTGCTACCCTGGCCGGGTAGCACGAGTGAAACGACTAGCATGCCTCAGCATGCGTCCTTCAACTAGCATGCCTCAGCATGCGACCAACAATAGTAGGGTTAGGTTTAATTTAAGTAGAGTTAACCACCACCCCTTAGGGTGAAGTGGTTATACCATAGACAGATAGCCCTAACCCTACTATTAGAGCAGAGCCATCTCCAAGGGTGCGAGCCCCTTGATAGGAGATGGCGGTAAAAGGGTGCCTCAAATCGATCTCAAATCGAGTTGAGGTATCCCAGCACAGTAGATCACAAGTTCGGGTCGGTATGGCTTCGATCCATTTGGACACGTAGTCCACAGCCAGCAGAATGTATTCGAAACCATCCGAAACAAGAAAGGGGCCCATAAAATCAATCCCCCAAACATTAAAGATTTCGCATACGAGAATCAACTCCAAAGGCATCATGTCGCGATGGCTCATGTTGCCTAATGTTTGGCAACGACTGCATGCCTTGCAGTGATTGTATGCATCCTTGAACAGGGTGGTCCAATAAAAGCCACATTGGAGGATTTTAGATGCGGTTTTGTGCCCAGAGAAATGGCCACCGCATGCTTGGTCATGGCAGAAGGAAAGAATATCATTGACTTCACCTTCCGGGACACACCTCCGGATGATTTGGTCATCACCTATGTGGAAGAGGTACGGATCTTCCCAAATGTAGTACTTGGCATTAGAGCGTAATTTGTCTTTCTTGGCCTTCGGCCAATCAAACGGGATCTGATGAGATGCCAAGTAGTTCACTACATTAGCAAACCATGGAAGTCTAGTACCAAAAGTCAGCAGGTGCTCATCAGGGAAATGCTCCGTGATGGGTCCAGAAGGGGAGATGATCTCAGAAGGAAGGCGGGACAACTGGTCGGCTACCACATTTTGTCTTCCCACCTTGTCACGAATCTAGAGATCGAATTCTTGCAACAGCCAGATCCATCGGATTAGTCGGGGCTTCGAGTCCTTCTTGGCAAGGAGATGCCTCACAGCCGTGTGATCCGAGTAGATGATGACGTGGGAACCTAGGAGATAAGATCGAAATTTTTCATGGGCAAATACTACGGCTAGCAGCTCTTTCTCCGTAACTGTATGGTTACGCTGAGCCTCGTCAAGTGTCTTGCTAGCATAGTAGATGACCACGGGTTTCCTGTCAACTTTTTACCCCAGAACCGCTCCTACAGCGAAGTCAGATGCATCCCACATGATCTCAAAGGGTTGAGACCAATCAGGGGATTGTAGGATCGGGGCCTGGGTGACTCGATCACGGAGGTTCTCAAACGCTTGAGTGCATTCCTTGGAGATTTCAAAGGGTACATCCTTAGAGAGAAGAGTCGTCAGGGAGGGTGCGATTTTTGAAAAATCAGGAATGAAACGATGGTAAAAATCGACATGCCCCAGAAAAGAACGGATGTCCCTGATCGAGCTAGGCATAGGAAGGCGAGAGATTATATCAACCTTGGCTCGATCCACTTGGATGCCTTTCTCAGAGATCAGATGTCCTAGGACGATCCCCTCAGGCACCCTAAAATGGCTCTTTTCCCAGGAAAGAACCAAATTAACATCGATGCAGCGCCTGAGTATATGAACCAAGTGCTGGAGGAAATCATCAAATGATGCCCCGAAAATTGAGAAGTC
Organism: Thalassia testudinum; assembly: GCA_037157565.1. Lineage (NCBI taxonomy): Eukaryota > Viridiplantae > Streptophyta > Magnoliopsida > Alismatales > Hydrocharitaceae > Thalassia > Thalassia testudinum. The sequence continues at coordinate 47,463,994 of JAZHRO010000030.1, forward strand.
ATCCATGAAGACTTCCAGATAATCACCTAGCATATCAGAGAATATGGCAAGCATGCACCACTAAAAAGTCGTGGGTGCATTGCAGAGACCGAACGGCATCCTTCGGAATGCATATGTTCCGAAGGGGCAGGTGAACGTGGTCTTCTCTTTGTCCTCAGGATGAATAGCAACTTGGTAATAACTGGAGTACCCGTCAAGAAAGCAGAAGAATCAATTTCCCGCTAATTTCTCGAGAATCTGATCAATGAAAGGTAGTGGGAAATGATCCTTCTTCGTGGAGGAATTGAGTCGTTGGTAATCTATGCAGACTCTCCACGAGTTGGCTAATCGGGTAGGAATGACTTCTCCGGTTTCAGTCGTAATGGTGGTGAGTCCTGCCTTTTTAGGCACAACCTGAATCGGGCTCACCCAACGACTGTCGAAGATCGGGTAGATGATCCCTGCATCTAACCACTTGATGATCTCCTTTTTTACGACCTCCTGTAGATTGGGGTTTAAACGTCTCTGCATCTCACGAGAAGGTCGTGCACCCTCTTCTAAATAAATATGGTGTGTGCAATAAGAGGGACTTATTCCAGTCAAGTCATCGAGAGTCCATCCAATGGCTTTGCGATGTTCCTGGAGAACAGCAATCAGACGGGATTCCTGTTCATGAGTAAGCTTGGATTTATAATCACAGGAAGGGTATGATTAGAACCCGAAAAGATATATTTCAAATGATCGGGAAGGGGTTTCAGTTGAAGGACGGGGTTATCAGCAACAGCGGGTGGTTTAGGGTAAATGTGAGGTTCAAGGGTAGGAGTTATGGGTCTATCTAAATCTGGATTTGACTCCTCTAATTGCGGTTCAAGATCTTTCTGTGGTTGATGAGTCATAATCAGGTCATTCTCAAAATGCGTTTCATCAACCAAAGCCCTGATATTACAAATTTGTTCGATAACACCGCAATTGATTCCTTGTTGGGCCTTAAATATATCAATTTTGAGGGTTTGATTTCCAAATTTGAGCTCTATTTGGCCCTCCTCACAACTGATGTTGGCTCTAGCAGTAGCCAAGAAAGGTCTCCCTAGAATGATCGGTGTATTCCTAAGGTTCTCAGGTGCGTCCATGTCTAAGACTATAAAGTCTACAGGGAAATAGAAGTCTCGCACTCTTACAATAACATCCTCGAGAATCCCTTTAGGTGATTTTATAGATCGATCTACTAATTGTAGTGTCACTTCAGTTGGTTTTAGGTTAGATTCTTCTAGGTGTTTAAGTAAGGATGTGGGTATCAGATTTATGGATGCACCCAAGTCTAGCAATGCTCTGTCAAATTGGATTTTACCTATTTTACAGGAAATCAGGGGAATACCAGGATCTTTTGCCTTGGGTGGGAGTCTGCTTAGGATTACAGAGTTGGCTTGCTCTGATAGTACAATTGGACTCCCACTCTTGGTTCGCGGCTTACGCTGAGGTGTACACACATTATTTAAGAATCGTGCCTAAGCTGGTACGTAGAGGATTACATCCATCAAGGGGATGTTTATTTGGGCATGGTCAAAGAGCTTGACCAGGTCCTCCTCAGGTGCCACGGGTTTGGTTGTCTTCTTTCCCTTGGTTAAGGCCTTGGGAAAAGGAACCTTGGTTGGTTCTTCTAGGATAGGTCCAGGTCTTTGATCTGGGACATGGATAGGAACGTCCTGGATTATTATCCTAGGGTTGGGATCACTACCAGGATTGGAGTGGTTTAGATAGGGTGGATCTTGGATCTCCTTACCACTACAGGTCGTTACAAAATTCAGTCCTGCCTGGTTTTAGTTAGGGTTGGATAAGATGGGTTGCTGCTGATAGCCTGCATAAGAAGTGGAAGCCTCCATCCCGTCAGGTGAAGGAACAGAGGGGGCCTGATAAATCATGTGTGCTTGGCCTGGGTTTGGGTTCATAACGTGCCGCTGGGTCGGCACGTTATTCGGGTTAGGAAGAGGTTGGGAAGGAAGTGTGCCCGGTTGGCGGGAATTTGCCAATTGGGCCAGTTGATTTCGAACCACTGTAAGTTCGTCCTTGTGCTATTTCTGAATAGCCGCATTCGTTCTTTGAATGTCAACCAGAGTCTGAAGGATGAGGGACATTTGGTCTTGGTTTAGCCCTGATGGATAAGGAGGGTTGGGCCGAGGCTAAGGCAGCTGGTAAGGACGAGGTGGTTGTGGACGGGACTGAAAGGGTGGTCTTTGGGTTTGGGAATTTCCTGCCCACTGGAAATTGGGATGGTTTCGCCATCTCGGATTGTAGGTGTTGAAGAATGGGTCATTCTAGATGGCGTTGAGGTCCTCGCAGGTCTGAGGAACCTCCAAAGAATCAGAAAATGGGGGAATGGGATTCCCCGGGCCAGTATAGAAAGGATCGGAGGATCCTCCTATCCGAGAATCAAATGGGGGTGGATACGGATCCATCCCGAGAGAAGGTCGGTGGAGAATGTTTTGCACAGTTTCCCGTGTTGAAGGAGGCTGTGCAAAGGAACTATGCGCAGAGGTGGCTCGCTGCAAGTGCTGAGTCAGCTCGTCCACCTTCTTCTCGATGATAAAGACCTTGTCCAATCGACTGGCCATCAATTCCTAACCGACTGATGCGGACAGGCCCTACGTCTTGTGTGCTCCCCTAAGGTTCATCGATGCGCGGGTATTCGTCCTGTCAAATAGTCCCATGGAGTCATTATTGATGGAGTTCTCGCACATGTTTTCGAGAATCTCCTACACGGTGTCCTCATGTTGACCCATGGTATTCCCTCTGCAGGTTGCATTAACGAAAAGCATGATATCTTCACGGAGTCCCTGGTAAAAAGACTAGACTTGTTCCCATTTAGGAACTCCGTGATGGGGGCACTTTCTCATGAGATCCTGAAAGCGATCCCATGCCTCATGGAGAGGTTCTCCCGTTTGCTGAGTGAAGTGGGTAATCTGATGGCGCAAGGCATTGGTCCGACCAACGGGAAAGAACTTCTTCAAAAATTCGGACCGAAGTTCTTCCCAATTGTTGATCGGCTGGGTCTGTGTTTGATACCAATGAGCGGCCTTGTCTATAAGGGAGAAGGAAAACATCTTCATGAGGAGAATGTCCCGATTTTGTGCATCTGACCCAAAAGCCTGGGCCAGATGCTTTAGTTGTTTGATGTGCTGGAAGGGGTCTTCAGAATTAAGCCCATGGAATTTCGGTATGGCATGAATCATATTGGGCTTTAATTCAGAATCAGGTCCTCCAGTCAAGATTCTGACTCGAGGCTCAATAGCCACCACAGCAGGATTATAATGGTCCCGCGTCATAGGACGCTGCAGTGGGTGCACAAAGTTCTAGAAGAGGTCATTGAGTTGCTGGAGCTGGTGCTCCAGATTGTTCTCTTCCTCAACTGGTTGAGCCATTGTGGAAGAAGAAGGTGAGTTGGGTTCGGAGTCCGAGGAGAGGTCGATGTGAGGTGTTGTTTTCTCAAACAAGGGTACTAAGGCTCGGCCTCGAGGAGAGTGAAGTTCTAAAGGAGGTTTCAAGGACCTCCTACCAAACATACACTGTTGGAAGAGATGAGTTTAGCGGGTGCTGGACCCAATCGAGACACCCAAAATATTGGGTGACTATAGAGGTGCGGGGCAGATGGACCCCTTGATCAAAAGATCGACCACCTGAGAATTACCTGGGCAGCCAGAGAGGGTGACTCCCGCGAAGACCCCTACACGGTAGAGCGTCCCCACGGGTTACAGGGTTTCCCCCACCCGACCTCTCTTGTCACTGAGATTCCAGGTAGACTAGATTGGGGATCTTGACCTCTTAAGTCTACCACTTTTAGTTTAAGATCAGGGTGCTTAGATTTTCACTTGAACTTTAGGCTTTTTGAGTGCAAAGAGTGACATAAGTTGAAGGTTGGTTGACCCAAGAGGTCAACTTCACCTGCTAGTTCTTTTGAGAGCTTATTAGGTCTTGTCTTTTAGGGTTCAAGTGTTTTTAGAGAGCCAATTGCTTAGGGTTTCTCTGAATAGGTATTTTCAATTAATGGCTTAGGCACACTTCTTTTGGGATTTCTCAATTCTTGATTAAGGAGTGTGTCTCTAAAACCCTAATGTTAAGTCCTATGTTGGCTCTACTTGGTCCAGTTAACTCCTTATTGGGTAATTAGGGCTCAGGCAAGAAGGTGTTAGCCCTTAAATACCCTTAATAGTGTGTGCAAGAATAGTGTTTTGAAAACATGCAGCTGTCACTAGGTATGAAAGACAGGTTATACCTATATTGTTTATTCTTTCCTTTTTCTTCCTCTTTAGAATTTAGGGGTTAATAGTGAGAGGATAGAAGTTACCTGTCCTTGGAGTGGTTGTTTTGTAGCTGCTTCTTGATTTTCCTGTACCTGCACACAAAAGAGAGAAGAGATTATTAGAAACTTACAAATAGAGATTTGATAGCTTCTAGAATAGCCGTTGCTCCCCGACAACGGGGCCAAGAATGGTAATCGTTGTTCTGTGTTTCGTCTTTGTAGTTTAAGTACAGTCGTTATAGTATCAGACAACACAGCTACCAGATTACTATTACAATTTTTTTTTTACTCGGAACAAGGTTTTCCCAAGGTCGAACTTAGGGAGCAACTATGCTTCCAGAAGTCTAATTAAGTTCTCTATTATGTTACAAAAATAAGAGAGAGAGAGAGAGAGAGAGATCTTGGCTTCTTCTTCTCTTTCTCTTTTCTTCTTCTTCTTCCTTGGTCGTTTCTCTTCTTCTCTTCTTCGTCTTTCTTTCTTTGTTCTTTCTTCTTTTTTCTTCCTTGCTTTCTTCTTTTCTTCTTCTTCTGTTCTTCTTTTCTTTTCTTTTCTTTCTTTCTTTCTGGTGGAAATGTCTTCTTCCTTCTTTTTCTTCTTCTTTTCTTCTTGCCTTTTGATCATCCTTGTTATGCCCTGATTGGTAATTTGGGTTGGGTCTAGGCTGATTTAGCCAATATGGGTGCGGGGCCTCTAGTCGAGGTTGGAATTGAGGTCTCGGATTTGGGTTATTTCCCGACCACGCAAAGTTTGGATGATTACTCCATCCAGGGTTGTAGGTATTAGAGAAAGGATTGTTTTAGATGGCATGGAGATCCTCGCAGGTTTGAGGAACTCCAGAGTAATCAAGATATAAGGGTTCAAAGTTCCCCCAACTAGAGTAGGTTGGTCCGGAGTTCCCTCCAAGACGAAAATCAGATGGGAGTGGATGGCATCCATCCACTGGGAGTGGTAGATGTTGTGTGCAGCCTCCCTTTCTGAAACCAATTGCCGACTTTGTCAGCTAGAGAGGAGAAGATTTTCAAGAGTAGACCATCTCGATTTTGCATGTCTGCCTCGAATGTGTGGGCCAGATGCTTCAAATTCTTAATGTGCTGGAAAGGGTCATTGGAGTTCAAGCCATGAAATTTCGGGGTCATGTGAAGCATACTAGGCTTGAGCTCCACCTCGGGTCCTCCTGCAGGAATGTTGATTCGAGATTCGATTTCCATCGCAGTGGGATTGTAGTGATCTCGCATTTGAGGATGCAGTGGTGGGTTGAGATGTGCATAAACTATCTCTCAAAGGTCAAAGAATTGTTGTGGTTCAAAGTTAGGTTGTTTTTCTTGATGATCCATGGCTGTGATTGGAGATTCAAGTTCAGAAGTGGAGGAGTTCAAAGAGATATCGATGTGATCGGGTAGTTGCACAAACAGGGAAGTCAAGGCTTGGCCTCGACGAGAGTGAAAAACTAGTAAAGGCCTCAAGGGTGGTCTTAAGGACCACCTCCTGTACATACACCGATGGAATAGACGAGGGACAGAAGGTATGATAGACCCAATCAAGACACCCAAATATCTTTGTATGACTATAGAGGTTCGAGGCGGATGATACCTCTAGATTACGAAGTCATCCACCTGAGAAATACCTAGGCAACCAGGAAGGGAGAGTCCCGCAAAGACCCCTACATGGTAAAGCGTCCCCATGGGTTACAGGATTTCCCCCACCCGATCTTCTTTTTCACCGCGGATCCAGGTAGACCAGAATGGATAACTTGACCTCTTAAGTCTACCAATTTTAAGTTTACATGAGGTGTTTAGGATTCCACTTGAACTTTAGAATGAATTTGTGAGTGATGACCTAATTTGAAGATTGGTTGACCCCACAAGGTGGGACAACTTCACCTGATTTGTCCTGGGATTATCAGGTCCCAAATTTATGATTCAAGTGGATGTTTAAAGCTTGCTTTTAGGGTTTCCCTGATTAGGTAAATTCAACCAAGGCTTAGGAAACACACAGTTTGGGGAAGTAGATTCTTTTTTAAGCAAGTGCGATCCTCAACCCTAGGGTGGAAACCCTAATTTTGGCTCTAATTTATCCAATCAGTTTTTGTTCAAATTTGACACCTAGGGCTCAATCAAGAAGATGAGTAGCTCTAAGTGTCTTAAATCCCTAATAGGTGCAGAAATCAGGTTCAGGATTTTTCTAATCAAATCAGGCAACTTGATTAATTCTAAGTATAAAATGCAAGTTGATCCGAATTAATTTCTTCCTTTTTTAGCTTTTCTCAGAATCAGGGGCTTTAATGGAAAAGAGGATGAGATTACCTACCACTAGAGTGTTTGATGTGTAGCTGATCTCCTTGAATGAATCCCCTGCATAGATCACAACAAAAGTGATAGATCAAGTTAGTACTAAATCAAAATTTGTAATCAAAGAGATCAAATTACATGTTGTTCCCCAGCAACAGTGCCAAAATATTTACGCGCGATCCCACTAAGATGATTTTTGTAACATCCAAAAATCCAGGTTCCAAGTCATTTCAAGGTGATCCAAGTCAATTCGAACCCAAAAACCTAGTTGTAGTTCGGTGTTGGTGTCAGCACCTCCTTAAATTGTCAAAAATGCATATTTTGAGTCAACCCATATCCAAATGTTGTCAAAAGGGTGCTATATATGGTACCGTTAGATTTCTATCATCGCAAGCTTTCCGGCGATACTCTTTTTGTATGAATCTGAGGTGTATAGCTCTAGTTATGGCCAAAAGAAGTTGAAAGAGACCTAAATGTAAGGTGGACCCAACCCTAGGGATATTTTAGGTATTTTACCCTAATAAACCTAGTTATAATAACCTTTGGGTGTATTTAAGGACCCCTTTGGGTCCTTGGGTGGTCATTAGCCCTTAAACCACCAAAAACCCAAAAAGAAAGATAGAAGGAAAGAGTTAGATTTTCATTAAGAAAATCTAATTAGGTTTCGCAAGCACCCAAGTGCGATTTTGAATTTTGTAGGCTTCCCACCACAAAATTTTCAAAGACACTGATGTTGGTGATGGTGCGCATTGAGCACGTGATGCATGGCAGTATAGGGCATCGGCGAGCGATGCGTGGTGGCCCTGTGAGCGCGAGTGCACGCGAAGGAGAGCATGGCAACTCGCAACACGTGGTGTGATTAGTGGTTGCAACGTGGGTAGGAGCGCGATCTAGTGGGCAATGCATGGATGGATAGCGTTGCAACACGTGTCGTGCGAGCGGCTCGTGTGGGGTGGCGACCGATTTGAGTGAACCGATTCGGTTCAGGGCCCCCTCACACTGTTTTGTCTGGTTCGAGGCCTTCCCGACCTCGAAATTCGACAGATAAGGTATCGTTGGAATCGTATCGACGCGTGTTACACGTTGGTATAATTTATTTTCACTTTTGAGTTTGGTTCCTATAGTGAAAATTAGAAAAGTAAGTAGGTGTTTTCGAACCTATTTCTGGTCCATGTGAACCAGGTCTTATCCTCGGTGCGTGTGCGGAACTCGAGACAAGCATGGAGATTGCCCCAAGCCCTGTGCGCACGATTTGGAGTCACTGTGACCTTCCGGTGACATTAGGTAGAGTAGTCTTTTCTTTTCTCCACTCCAATCAATTTCTGGGTACCTATGGACTCGTCTAAGGTGTTTTTTGCATGTACTACTTTGATTAGCATATGCCCTCCTTGTTGCTGACTTTGGAACCCCTCTAGTAGTTTCCCTAACTTATGGGAACTTTAAATAAGAAAGAACCTATTTTATGAGGAAGATTAAGAATTAAGGATTATATTGACCTTGGTTATCGCATGTGTAAAACAAACTTCGATTTCCTTGAAACAAATTCCATTGGGTTCGTTGATTGATAAATAGTATGGAACCACTGACGTAATTTGGATATTAAACTGATACTTTTGAGGTTAATGTGGATATTTGATAATCCTGGACTAAATAATATGGGATTATTAAGTATGGCTTGATTTGATGAAAATAAAAGATACAATTATCTGGAATTGGTTATAAATCAATACGACGTACATGTAGGGAATTAAAATGATAAGATAATTGATTTTAGCCCCGCTACTCACCGGAGTTTGGTTGTAGCTTTTGTCTTTCAAACCGGTTTCAGGGCCTAATTTAAGAAGTTGCTGGCCTCTCAACGACTCTTTGGTTAGGCTTAGCGGTCAACTGGGATAGTGGGATGCGTGGCTCGAGATTTGGTTCTTTCTCAATTGGAGGGTGGGTCATTGGTTGTCTGTGGTTCAACATACATAGCACTTGTACATGTTCATACTACACGACGTAGCCACCACCCCTTTCCACAATGACCCCAGGTTGATGAAGTGAGGTGACTTGATGGGTATAAGCAGTCTTCTCAACCAGGAGGATGGCTTATACTAATCTTGCGCTGCAGAAAGTTACGCAAGATTGTCTCGTGCCCCGAGACGTCGATTTACGGATTGTGAGCTATAAGAACATGGGTAAGTTACATGAACGAAATTAGCTAAGAAATAAACTATAAATGGATGAACTGTTGATATAGTGCCCTTTTTCTGTACTTTTGTTACTGTTACCACTTGTTTCATTGTCTACTCTACTCAGTTTTCACTGATGTATAGTTTCGAGTTTTGTACTTAGTTGTTGCTGAGCAATCGAGTGTAGCGACTGCTGTCAGTCAGGCTTTTGTGGAACCAAGTCCTACCTGAGGAGATGGTCCGTACTAAGCTAGTGGCTCGTAGTAGTAATTTTCTTTCCACGGTTAGATTTTATTTTCCTATCTTTTGGTGATTGTAAGAGACTCTCCTTACTTTCTGTTTTATGGTGAATTTTAATTATATTGTCAGCACTTTAGTTTTCTTTCATTTAATACATCATGAATGAATGTTGGTTATTGACATTTTATGGCTATGTGTTAGGTGACTACGATCATGTGGGTGTTCGTGTTACATGATAACACATGGTGACCCATGTTCCGTCACTTGGCGAGACTCGGGTCGTCACAGATGGTGCATCGTGAATGAATGTTGGCTATTGACGTTTTATGGCTATGTGTTGGATGACTATGATATTGTGAGTGTTCATGTTAGTTGATAGCACACGGCAACCCGAGTTCTGTCACTTGGCAAGACTCAGGTCGTCACAAATGGTATTAGAGTAAGGTCACCCTATTGAGTCATAAAATGATCCAAAAAAGCTATACAGACATTCAAAATGTATTAAGTGAAGGGTACCCGTTTGCTGATCAACAAGAAAACCTGATTTGCATAAGATCCACATACCCTGGATTTGTTGTGAACTTTCAGTTGCTGACAGTTGGTTTTCACCATGCAGAGAGAGATGGCTCCACATAGGTCTAGGCAGGCAGTGCTACTAGCCAGACTGACAAAGTCCGACAGGTGGATCCCCCTTAGCAGGCTCTGGATCTAACCACCTAGTTTCAAGCGATTACAAGGACTTTCTTCGGGATGCTAAAACAAAGGCTACCACTCGCATCTCAGGCGGGAGGAGGAGGCGGTGGGGATCAGGAGTAGCCCTTGATCTCGAGTGTGCATGTTCCTTCGCAGGAGAGCAGGGAGAACCATGGGCCTCCCCCACCGAAGGACAAATCGATTGACCCTCTACATCAGTATCGATAGATTTTCACTGAATTTAGGAAGTTAAAGCCCCCAATCCTCAAGGGAGATGAGGATCCTATAGGGGCGGAGGACTAGATACAACAAATCGAGAAGGCATTCGATACTATCCGCCCAGTGGAGGATTGTACAGTGCCCTTCGTGACATACCAGTTGACCAATGCGGCGCATCGCTGGTGGCTGTCGGTTTGCGAGTAGAAGGGCACTTGGGTGGTGCCCTGGGGTCGCTTCCTTGAGCTTTTTAGCAACCAGTACTACCCCAGGACCTAACATGACCAGAAGAGGCTCGAATTCCACAACCTGAGGTAGGGTTCGATGACGGTTAGTGAGTATCAGACTCGTTTCATCGAGCTCTCATGTTTCAAGCCAACAGCAATGGCCTTTGAGGCAAACAAGCGCTAGAAGTTTGTTTAGGGACTTCAGCCGGAGATACAGAAGTACGTCAACCCACTTCCATTGGACACTTTCACCCAGGTAGTTGACACAGCTATGAAGTATGAACAGGGCGATGCTGAGACCCGTAGGAATTTTGGTGAAGGATTAAACTAAAAGTCAGAGTTTTAGGGTAGATTTTAGAAATGGAGGGACCAGAGGTACCAGCCGTACAAAGCACCCCCTGTGCCTTAGGCTCCTCAGCAGCAAACACTGACTTCGACGTCAAGGTACACTCAATCCCAGCCAACTGCGCTGACTCAGACTTAGAGCACCGTAGGATGGGCGTAGTCAGGACTAGAGCAGTGATCTTGCTACAAGTGTGGCCAGCAGGGCCACCTTAGGAAGGACTGCCCAACCAAGACGGGGACCCAAGGAGGGGTGTCCTTCGACCAGAATGGAGGAGCAGCTCAGACCTACCTAACCCGTGGCGGGGGCTCCCAAAAATTCCACGGAGGTGGGACTGCTCCAGGCTAAAGGCCTACTAAGAGCATGGCTGGTTCTTCTGTGCCCTCACCCATAAGGTAAGTGTATGCACTATTTCTGAGGGACGCACAGGCTTTTCCATCGGTGGTAGCAGGTATGGCGACAATTGACCAGTGTTTGGTTTTTAACTTATTTGACTCTGGCGCTTCTCATTTGTATATATCACTTGAGTTTTCTACGAAACTAAAGAAACAACCAGTACTACTAGACAAGACGTTGGTCAGCAGGGGCCCAATAGAGCAATTATGGGTAGCTGAGATAGTTTTTAGGGGTTTTGAGGTGATGAGAATACTATCATAGGCCTTAACTAGCCACTTTTAGTCAGGTATGATTGATAAAAGCTCTTATATAATCATCCGAGGGTCGTAATTCCATATTATTTTGATTTTAGAGAAGAATGGGAAATCAATGTTAATTTTGTAATTTTAATAGCATATCACAAGCACAGATTAACCACGGGATCACTCAAAGGTTAAATAAAGGTCAAATGAGCTCAAAAGTCCAAAAAGTGGGTCAGCATTGATAGAAATGGGGTTTTACACGTTTTGAGAACCAAAATAGTACACTAAAACCCTAATTTCAAACCTACTTAAATTAAAGATGTTTAGGCCAGGATAAAATTCATCTAAACCTCCTAAAGTTCATAGAAAAATATTCTAAGAGATTTGGTATCCTTGGTTTGACCATCTAAACCTATTTTGACCTAGAATAGAGTTGTAGACAGAATTTTGCCTTAATTTGGGCTTCTATGCAAATTGCCCAATCAAACATGGTAAAAACTCAAATCCAACTTAACTATTAGATTCCTTGGATCCAAATTAGTTTCATACCAAAATTTAGGCCCAATCAGAGTCCATTTTGACCTAGTTTACAATTTAATCCTCTAAAAATCTATTTCTGACATTTTGCCCCTTAAGTTTTGAATTATTTGCAAATGGGTCCCTATATTTTTCTTCATTTTCTTCATTCCAGTCCCTACCGCCATTATTAGTGTGAAAACTCTGCAGTAGAGATTCGAGGGAGGATTCCTCCCTCAAATCAGATCCAAATCCCTCCAAAATTGGAGGGATTGATCGCGAGAACCTTCTCGATTTGTTGAACCAAATAGGAAACCCTACAATGATCCCTAGATCTCAAGAGAGCACGAGATTTCAGGGGATCTTGTTTCCCTGAAATCTCGACTCGATCAAGTTTTCAACCTGCTTTAGAGCTCGACCTGAAGCTCTATAAAGAACCCTCTCGCCCAGGTCGTTCTCTTTAGCTAGGAAAAGGGCCAAAAACCTCTTCTCTCCTCTCCTCGGCCAAGCACAAACCTCAGCTTCGGCGACTACCTTTTCCATCCTCCCACGGTCTCTCAACAGTCAAATTGAGAGCACCTCGCCTGGTGGGCCAAAGTTAGGGCTTCCTAACCTTGTCATCGTCGCTGTCTCTCCCTCCAGAGTTTTCACCTTCTCTAGTGTCGGCCAATCACAGCCGGCGCCTATTCCTCATCCCCTTCATCCTTTAACTAGGTAACCTTCTTCCTCTCCCTCTTTAGAACCTTTCTAGCTCCTTCCCCGCTCATTTCGACCGATAATCGCCTCCCTTCCTCACCGTCTTCCTCAAGTCCGGCCAGGGCTCCGGTGAGCTCGCGCCGACGATCCATGCCACGAAACCTTGCTCCATCTGGTTCATAAGCTCTCCCACATTCAGGGGAGTAAAAGTCCTCAAGAAATTGAGGGCATCGCTCACCTAAATCTTTGGCCGGAGAACCCGCCAACTCACTGTTCGCCCCTTCACACTCCAACCACCACACGCCACCATTCATCCAATCACCACCACTATTGGCCCTGCCTCACCATGGCGAAGCTTCCTAGCTGTTTAACTGGGGCTTCTAGCCCGTGTTCTTGTTACAGGTCCTCCACTGGAGCTACGCTCCTGCCTCCGTCCTCCTCAATGTTGACCACCTTTCTCCAGCTACCATCCGTGCTGATTCTGCCATCGATCTATGCGACTCAACCTCGCGATACTCTCCAGGCCTTGGATCAGAGAGGGAAGCCCGGCAACAATAGTGATACTCTCCAAGCCTCGCGTTTCATCTTCAAGCTCTAGTTGCAGCTTGCAATAGAAGCATGGGACATTAGTCCCACATCGGTTATCTACAATTGCCCAACATCGTATAAAGGGAAAACGTGGAAAGGGCTTATCACCCATGAACACGAGGGTCAGGTCTCCTCTCACACACATGCACTCCTCTCTTACCCTCACCCCCGATGAGCCTGGACCCATGATCCGATTACCTGCCTAAAATCTGATTACCCGGTTCTATGAGCTAAGAGGAGAAATTGTAAGGAGGATAGGGGAGGGTTTTTCCTTGGGATGCATGCGTGCGTAATTCGGAGTGCGTGCAACATGCCCAATACTTAGCCATTCTGAAATGGTCTTGTGCTGTGATTGGCACCCTTGTGCGTCTTGGTGAGGCTCTGTGCCTTGGTGGTCTAAGTCGTTTGAGCTCCCTTGATGACGTCTGGTGAGGCCTTGTGCTTGGTTCAGAACACTATGAATGTATTAAGGCATATGCTGACTTGAATAAGTGGTTCGAGACCACTGTAGCAAAACTGATCTAAAATTGAATGCTTGAAATGTGCTTAAATGAGAGATATAAATGGTGATTTAAATCACCATTTTTTTTAGGGCTTTGATCTTCTTTTTGTCCCTCTATTTCTTAAGATACATGGGTTTATCATTGCATATATTTTTGAGTAGATTATTCATTGAATATATGTAATTGTGATTGATTGATTGTGCTTATTATTTCTCTATTGTGATTAGTGTGTGAATTCCACATTTGCTCCCTGCAAATGACCTCGGACTTAATTTCCTAATTTCTAGTTTTATAAATTTTGAGTGCTGTTGCGTTTTTGTTGAGTGTACTACAACATGCATCTCTTAATACTCGACGAATTCGTAACAATATGAGGTGGACATTAGGGGCTACACTCTACTAGCCGACTTGATGGAGATCTAGACGGAGGATTTCGATGCCATTCTAAGCATGGACTGGTTGTCGGAGCACCATGCATTGGTGGATTGTTTCAAGAAGAAGATTGTCTACTCGATTCCAGGAGCGCCTCAGTTTGAGTATCATGGAAGATCTGAAAGCAGACTAGTCAGATGTATCTCAGCCTTGCAGGAAGCCAGATTACTAAAGGGGGGGTGCAACGGATATCTTGCTTATGTATCTACAACCCCATGAGAGAAACAGGAGTTGGGGAGTGTGCCTGTCATACGGGAATATGCTGATGTGTTCCTCGAGGATCTCCCAGGACTTCCACCTGAGCGAAAGATCGAGTTTGCGATCTCTCTCATTTCGAGGACCAATCCTATATCGATTACCCCATACTAGATGGCACCAGCAAAGTTGAAAAAGTTGAAGACGCAGCTTCAGGAACTCCTTGAAAAGGGGTTCATTCGGCCTAGTGCCTCACCCTAGGGGGCTCCAGTATTGTACGTGAAGAAGAAAGATGGTACCTTACGTCTTTATATTAAGTATAGGCAGCTGAATAAGGTAACCATCAAGAACAGATATCCCCTTTCGCTGATTGATGACTTGTTTGATCAGCTTCATGGAGCCACGATATTCTCCAAGATCGATATGCGTTCAGGCTACCACCAGCTCAGAATAAGGGAAGGGGACGTATTGAAGACTGCCTTCAGGACTCGTTATGGCCATTACAAGTTCTTGGTGATGCCGTTCGGACTGACGAACGCCCCTACCACGTTAGTGGACTTGATGAACCGAATTTTCAGACCCTATCTTGACCACTTTACTGTGGTATTCTTTGACGATGTCCTCATCTATTCCTGCGATGAGGTATAGCATGAGCAGCATCTTCGATTGGTCCTAAAGACACTCAGGGAGCATCGGTTATATGCCAAGTTCAGCAAGTGTAAGTTCTAGCTACACCAGGTAGAGTTTCTGGGACACGTGGTGTCAGGCGCAGGGATTTCTGTCGATCCTTCCAAGGTCAAGGAAGTAATGAAGTGGGAGAGAGCTAAGACAGTGACAGATATTTGTAGCTTCCTACGTCTAGCAGGTTACTATAGGCGGTTCAGTTAGGGCTTTTCATAGATCTCTCTCCTGTTGACCTAGTTAACGAGGAAGGTGATGAGAGCCTCATCATGAACCCTAACTAGCACAATTTAATCTAAATAAGTGTGAAGAAGCTCCTACAAAACCAAAAGAAAAGCCTAACTCAGAGAAGTCTGAATTAAAGGATAAAACAAGTCATGAGGGGTAAAATTGTAATTTTACCAAGGTAATACACAAACAGGGTATCTAAGGGGCTAAACACATGTCAAATAAGCTTAATAAGGAAGGAAGTGGGATGATCTGATCTGAAAATGGTTATAGCAACTTATAGGAGTTAAATGACATTCTGTAACCCTAAAAATAAATCCACTTTAATTCATGAGGTTCTAGGTAGAATAAAAATCAACTAAACCCTCTAAAAATCATGGAAAATTACTCCCTAGGGTTTAGAACCTTCAATTTGGCCTTTACAACCTATTTTGACCTGATTTGAGAACCATGCCCAAATTCTAACCTAATTTGGGTTTTTACGCAAATTGACCAGTCAAACATGGTCAAACCTAAAATCAAATTACACCATTGAATTCCTTAGGTTCAAATTAGGTTGGTACAAAAATTTGGGCCTAAGTGAAGACCATCTTGACTGACTTTACAAATTGGTCCTCTTGAATTACTTTTTGACCCTTATCTTTTCAAAACCTTGCATTTGGCCCCCTATCTTTCCCTTCGTTCTTTGCAGAACGGTCCTCCTTGCCACCCTATGCAAGCACCATACCTCCGGCGACCTTGCACAGAGGATGGCGCCGCGCAGGATAAGGCAGCCGCTCTCAGGAACGAGCGGGGAGTTTCCTGCGTCGTCCTCTGTCGCAGGGACCCTCCCCTATGACCTGCAGTTGCCTATGCCTCTCGTGCGAATGCACGAAAGGCATGGATCTCCATCTCCGGCCATCTCCGGCAGCTCCCCCACGTCGCTCTCTCGAGACTCTCCCCTCGCCAACACCTTTATAAGGAGCGGCAGGGGCTGCCGTCCACTCCAAGCTAGTTTTGACTGAGAAAACCCCTCTCCTTCGTCTCCTCTCTCTCCGGTCAGATAGCCCAAGCTTCTGGCGATCTTTTCTCCTCCTCCTCGTCAACCTACTACCATACCTGCAGCAAATCTCACTCTGCCTTGTCTTCCCACGCCAAGCCGCACCAGCTGGCGTCCTCAGATCTCCTCATCGTCGCCGTTACTCCTCTTCTGGGCACCTTCGTCCCCAGCTCCGACAGGCACGAGCCGGGCATCTTCCTCTCCCTCTTCGTTGACTAAGTAGGTAGGAACTTTCCCCTAACTCTCGTCTCACTTTTCCCTTCTTAAATTGGCATTTTAGACACCTCGACTGTCACGACCACCTCCATCTGCTCCACCTCCGGTCACCATCTCCAACGAGATCGCTCCACCTCCACAGGCCTTTCCACTCCTCACCGACAAGCCCAAAAGCTCCCCCTCACTCCATACAAGCATTTCCCCCACTCCATTCACTGCCCTACACACTCTAAGCACCCCCCGAACACACCCACCTGCATCTCTGCCGTGTGCCCTAGGCACACGGCCACAGCCACTTTCCCACCACGACAACCCCCGCACCACCTTCGCCGTCCTCTGGCGAAGCTCCCTGCGTTGTTTGATGTGGCCATGAGGCCGTCTTCGTGATTTCAGGTCTTAGCCTCCACATTGCCATTGACGGATAGCAGGAGCTGCTTGGCGAGCGGCTCCATGCCCTCTCAACACCAGGTGAAGGCTCCAAGCATCGCGGGGTACTTCCGCGAACGTGGCCAGACCTTCAATTGGGGGTTCGAAGCCTTCGCTGCTGCCTAATTGCCAGCAGCGTCTCGTCTGCGGGTGCGCGGAGCAGAGGTGGGACTTTAGTCCCACCTCGGAAGTATATGGGTGCAAGCCCATACATAAATTGAAAAAGTGCTATTGGCTAGTTGCCTCCGATAGCACTCGGGTGAGGTCCCTCACCTACTCACCGGGTCTCGTCCGCAACACGCCCACACGGATCTAACCCGACCCGACTTCCCACTCCTATGCACTCCTTGCGCACCACCCACGCCGGTGCGCCTGGACCCGAGCACGCGACCCGACTCGATTACCCGGCTCTGGGAGAGCTTCCCAAAGAGAGATTCAGAGAGAGAGAGGCGTGGGGAAGGGGCAGGGGTAGGTTTTGCGCTGATGTTTGTGTGTGTGCGCAGGAAGGAAGAAAGGAGAAGAGGAGCAGTGGCCGGGACTTAGCAGCGCAGGGAAGAAGGAAGAAGGAAGGAAGGAGAAGAGAAGAGGAAGCCAAGAAGAAAAGAAAAGGAGAGGCTGATCAGTTAAGGCGTCTAATTTCTGAATCAGACGTCGGCGAAAAGAAGAAGAAGATAGCCGCAGCAAAAAGAAAAGAAGAAGCAGAAGGACCAGAACAAAGAAAGAAAGAAGAAGAGGCAGCAGCAGAAAAGAAAAGAAAAGAAGAAAAAGGAAGAAGCAGAGAAGGAAGAAAGGGAAGGAAAAGAAAAGAGAAGAAGAGCTTGCCGCAGAAGAAGAAAGGAAAAGGGAGAAAGAAAGGAGCAATTTTCATTCTCTCTCTCTCTCTCTTTTTCTTAATTTTTGTAAAACATTATATTGTGAATTTATATACTTCTGGAATTATAGTTTGCTCCCTTAGTTTGACCTCGAGAAACTTTTTATTTCCGAGTAACAAATTGTATTAAATTGGTGACCGTTTCTTTGCACTATACTACGACAAAACCTTAGAGAGGGAACGCAGAACACACCAGTTTTGGCGCCGTTGCCGGGGAGCAACGGCCATTCTAGAAGCTATTAATTCACAATTTTGATCTCCTATTGACTAATCTCTTCTCTTTTGTTGTGCAGGCACAGGAAATCAAGAAGAAAACAAGCAGCCGCACAACAACCACACCAATGATAGGTAATTTTCTATCATCTCATTTAAACACCTAAATTCTAAAGAGGAAGGAAAAGAAAAAAAAAACGATTTAGGAATAACCTGTCTTTTATATGTAGTAAAACACCAAAGTTGCCTATTTTCAAATTTCAATATACTTTATCTGTACATCCATTAAAGGTAGTTAGGGCTAAAACCTTCTTGCTTGAGCCCTAATTACCCAATCTAGAGGCAACTAACTGGACCAATTAGAGCCAATATAAGATTCAAAACTAGGGTTTTAGAGATACACTTTCTAAGCAAGAATTGAGAATTCCCAAAAGAAGTGTGCCAAAGCCATTGTTTGAAAACACCTATTAAGAGAAATCCCCAAGAAATTTGGCTTTTAAAAACACTTGAACCCTAAACGATAAGGCCTAATAAGTTCTCAAAGGAACTAGTAGGTGAAGTTGACCCCTTGGGTCAACCAACCTTGAACTTAGGTCACTCTTTGCACTCAAAAGGTTAAAGTTCAAGTGAAAACCTAAGCACCTTGATCCTAACTAAAAGTGGTAGACTTAAGAGGTCAAGGTCCCTATTCTGGTCTACCTGGAATCTCAGTGACAAGAGAGGTCGGGTGGGGGAAACCCTGTAACCCGTGGGGGCACTCTACCATGTAGGGGTCTTCGCAAGACTCACCCTCTCGGGCTGCCCAGGTAATTCTCAGGTGGACGACCTTTTGATCAAGGGGTCCATCCGCCCCGAACCTCTATAGTCACCCAACATTTTTGGTGTCTTGATTGGGTCCAGTACCTGCTAAACTCATCCTCTCCATCAGTGTATGTTTGGTAGGAGGTCCTTGAAACCTCCTTTAGAAATTCACTCTCCTCGAGGTCGAGCCTCGATGCCCTTGTTTGTGCAACCAACACTTCACATAGACCTCTCCTTCGACTCCGAACCCAACTCACCTTCTTCCTCCACAATGGCTCAGCCAGTTGAGGAAGAGAACAATCTAGAGCACCAGCTCCAGTAACTCAATGACCTCTTCCAAAACTTCATGCACCCACCGCAGCGTCCCATGATGCGAGATCATTATAATCCCGCTGCAGTGGCTATTGAGCCTCGAGTCAGAATCCCGACTGGAGGACTTGATTCTGAACTGAAGCCCAACATGATTCATGCCATACCTAAATTCCATGGGCTTAATTTTGAAGACCCCTTCCAGCACATTAAACAACTAAAGCATTTGGCCTAGACTTTCGGGTCAGATGAGCAAAATCGGGATATTCTCCTCATGAAGATGTTCTCCTCCCTTATGGACAAGGCCGCCCATCGGTACCAAACATAGACCTGGCCGATCAACAATTGGGAGGAACTTCAGCTCGAGTTCTTGAAAAGGTTCTTCCCCATTGGTCGAACCAATGCCTTGCGCCATCAAATTACCCACTTCACGCAATAGATGGGAGAACCTCTCCATGAGGCATGGGATCGCTTTCAGGATCTCATGAGGAAGTGCCCCTATCACGGAGTTCCTAAATGGGAACAAGTTCAATCTTTTTACCAGGGACTTCGTAAGGATATTAGGTTGTTCGTCAATGCAACTTGCGGAGGGAATATCATGGGTCAGCATGAGGACACCGTGTGGGAGATTCTCGAGAATATGTGCGAGAACTCCATCAATAGTGACTCCATGGGATTATTCGACAGGACGAATACACGTGCATCGAAGAACCTTAGGGGAGCACACGAGACGCAGGGCCTGTCTGCATCAGTCAACCTGGAATTGGTGGCCAGTCGATTGGATAAGGTCTCTATTATTGAGAAGAAGGTGGAAGAGCTGACTCAACACTTGCAGCGAGCCACCTCTGCGCATAATTCCTTTGCACAGCCTCTGTCCACACGGGAGACTGTGCAAAACATTTTCCATCGACCTTCTCCTGGGATGGACCCGTATCCACCCCTATCTGACTCTCGGATCGGAGGAACCTCCGACCCTTTCTATACTAACCGAGGGAATTCCACTCCCTCATTTTCTGACTTTTCTGAGGCTCCTCAGACCTGCAAGGACCTCAACGCCATCCAGAATGACCCATTTTCCAATACCTACAATCTTGGATGGCGAAACCATCCCAACTTCCAGTGGGCAGGGAATTCCTAGAATCCAAGACCATTCTTTCATCCCCGTCCACAAGCACCTCGTCTTTACCAGCTGCCTCAACCTCGGCCCAACTGGTAGTAGTAACGCTATTCTGTGTTTCGTCTTTGTAGTTTAAGTATAGTCGTTATAGTATCAGACAACACAGCTACCAAATTACTATTACATTTTTTTTTACTCGGAACAAGGTTTTCCCGAGGTCAAACTCAGGGAGCAACTATGCTTCTAGAAGTCTAATTAAGTTCTCTATTTTGTTACAAAATAAGAGAAAGAGAGAGAGAGATCTTGGCTTCGTCTTCTCTTTCTCTTTTCTTCTTCTTCTTCTTCCTTGGTCGTTTCTCTTCTTCTCTTCTTCTTTCTTTCTTTGTTCTTTCTTCTTTTTTCTTCCTTGCTTTGTTCTTTTCTTCTTCTTTTGTTCTTCTTTTCTTTCTTTCTTTTTGGCGGAAATGTCTTCTTCCTTCTTTTTCTTCTTCTTTTCTTCTTGCCTTCTTCTTTTCCTTCCTTTCTTTGGCCGGCAGCTGTGGTGATCTTCTTCTCCTTTCTTCTTCTTCTCTTCTCTGCCTTCTGCAACTGTGGTGATTCCGACGTCTGATGCTGTGCTCAGACGACTTATCTGTGGCTTTGCTATAGTGCCTTCCTTCTTTTCTTCTTTTGTTTCACTCCTTTACTTCTTCTTCTTTAGCTGCCCTGAGTAGCTAAGGCTTCGGCCACTTCCCTTCTTCTTCTTTTCCTTCCTACCTTCTTCTTCTTCTGTTCCTGCACGATCACAAAAGGGTTAGAGCAAAACCTACCCCTACCCTTCCCTGCGTCTCTCCCTTTCTCAGATTTCTCTCTTAGGACTGCTCTCTCAGAGCCGGGTAATCGGTGCGGGTATCGCGCCCGGGACCAGGCCCACCGACGTGCGGTGGTGGGCGAGGAGTGCACGGTTTAGGTAATCGGATCTTGCCCAGACCCGCGGGCGAGGGCGAGCGAGCCCGTGGCGCGCAGCGTGCAGGGGAGGGACCTGACTCCTATGTTCGAAGGCGATAAGCCTTAAGCAGTTTTTCAAATTAAGTGCAGGCGCTTGGCCACGCACTTCCGACTCCCAAATTGGCGCCCGCAGGCGAGCTACCTGCTGCCAATTGAGGCGGCCCGCAATGCCTTTGCCCTAGCTGCAGGCCTGGGTGCCTATGTAGAGACAACCCGCGCAACCTAGGACGCGCACCTGGGATGGAGGGCGCCTGCAGCTACAGGTCAAGCTGCTGCAACTCGTCGTCAATGGCGGCGAGGGGCGTGCACCTGAAATCACAACAACGGCCTCTCGGCCTAGTCAGAATACGCACGAAGCTTCGTCGGAGTGAGGCGAAGCTTGTGCGGCGGTCGGCGGGGTGTGGGCGTGCGTGAAGAGGCTGACCTAGGTTAGACTGTGGCTGGAGAGGTGGGTTTGTTCGGGGGGTGGTCAGGTGGCGTTTGGCAGTGAATGGAGATGGGGAATTGATAGAGTGGAGTGTGAGGGAGCTTATGGGATGGTCGGCGAGGTGCGGGAGTTTCTGTGGTCGTGAGATGGTCTTGCTAGAGGGGGTGATCGGATGTGGTGAGGGTGGTCTGGACAGTGGCGGTCGGGTGGTTGAAAGGGCAGTTTAAAAAGGGGAAATGCACGGGAAATAGAGAGGAAGCTATCTACCTAAGTATTCGACGAAGGGGGAGGGCAGAGCAGCCGACTCGTATCTGCCGGAGCTAGAGACGAAGAAGCCCTGGAGGAGGAGTTCGGCGACAGGAAGCAGGCGGAGGGCACCGGCGGGTATATCCCGGTGCGGGTGATGGAGCAAGGCAAACCCTGCTGCAGGTAGGGCAACAGAGCGACGAGGAGGAAGAGGAGGAGTTCGCCGGAAGCTTCGGGCCCTCTGACAGAGGAGGAAGGGATGAAGAGGGGGGGTTTCTCCGCCAAAGAAAACTTATCGGAGTCGACAAGGTGTGCCGCTCCTTATAAAGGGGTTGGCGTAGAGGGAGAGGCGTGCTGGCTTCGTGCCAGCCTCGCCGGAGTAAGGCCGAAGATGACACCCATGCCTTCCGTGCGTTCGCACGAAAGGCATGGTGGTCGACAGAGGACGTGGGCGGGTCCCTGCGACAGAGGACGTCGCAGGGAACCCCGCTTCTGCTTTGCAGGATGGTAACCCTGCCCTGTGCTGCGCCATGCTTCGCGCAAGGTCGCCAGAGTATGGCGCTGTGCAGAAGTTGCAGGGATGACCGTTCTGTAAAGAATGATGAAAAGATGGGAGCCTAAATGCAAGGGTTTCAAAAGATAAGGGTCAAAAAGTAAATGAAGAGGACCAAATTGTAAAGTCGGTCAAGGAGGTCTCTTCTTAGGCTCATGTTTTTATACAAGACCAATTTGAACCTAATGATTTTAATGCTAAATTTTAATTCTAGGTTAGGCCATGTTTGACAGGCCAATTTGGGTAAAAACCCAAATTAAGTTATTAATTGGGCATGGTTCTCTTTTTAGGTCAAAATAGGTTTCTAAGGCCAAATTGAATGTTCTAAAGCCTAGAGAGTATATTTCTATGAATTTTAGAGGGTTTAGTTGATTTTTATCCTGCCTCGAACCTCGTGAATTGAATTGGGTTTGTTTTAGGGTTACAGAATGTCATTTAATTCCTGGAAGTTGCTACAACCCTTTTTAGATCAGATCATCCCACTTTCCTTCTTTGTTATGCTTGTTTGACCTGTGTTTGGACCCTTAATTACCCTGTTTGCAAACTGCATTGGTGAAATTACAGTTTTACCCCTTATGATTTTTTTTATTCCTAAACTCAGAATTCTCTGAGTTAAGCCTTTCTTTGGGTCATGTAGGAGCTTTTTCTCACATATCTGGGTTAGATTGTGCTAGTTAGGGTTTATGATGAGGTTCTCATCATACTCCCATGCCTAGCTTTTGTTAGTCCCTTAGCAAAATATTAAGGTTTCAACCCTTGTTCTAGACCATGAAGTTTTTAATGAATTCAAATAAGTGCTTTTTCTTTTGCAAACTAGATTAGGTCAGAATGCCAACCATAGGCCTAAACGGTACTTTAGTACCAACCAAGATCCAGATCTGTCTAGCCTCAGCCTCAGTCCTTAACAAAGGTTTTTAAGGCCTACAAGAACTAACCTAAGGTTTATTGGACTTTGTGGTTAAAGCACCCATGCTTGAGATAATTTTAGCCTTGGCTCACTTCGCAGTGCGTTTTTTGGGGAAGAGAGGTAGAAGATTTATTTGTTTGGAGAGTTTTCTCTCTCTTTTTCCTTTTAATTCTAGCTTAGGATTGGCTTTTCAACATGGTCTGTATCAGATTCCTTGTCCCCATCATCAATCCTCAAGGGTTCCTAGCAGTCGATGCTTCGAAATAACACCGCCCATGGTAACCCCCAGAACCCTGGCTGTTTAGATTTCGAGATAATCCCATCCATGGTGTTCCGTGGTCGAATTCAGACCTTGGCAATTGACACTTCGTGATAATGCCATCTACGGAATCTGAACCAGTAGAGTGCTTACATGCCCCCAGTAGGATATGTAAATATCCTAAGAGACAAGCACCGAGGAGATGATATTTTGTTACACATCTTCGAGGGAAATTTCCCACCTCTCCGCGCTGGGAACTCGTCCAAATCAACTTGTGTTGATCGGCCGCTCGTACTCTAGGTGTTATTTTTAGAATTTTTTAACGCTTCTGCGTAATTTTGATTTTTACGCTTACTGAACTAGGCTGTGTGTGAGGTTAGGGTGCTTAAGTTACTGAGTCCCGTAAACCAAAAGTTAGTTAACGAGGCCAAATACTCCCTAAGCCTTAGACCTAATACTCAAGCTTTTCATTTTCCTCAACCTTTGGAGGAATGTTTAGATCTTAATGGGTACTAAGAGTCTATCCAAGAATGCCTAAGATTCGTGTTCTTACTAATCTCACTGTGCACTTTTCATTTCTTTTCTTGAATGAGGTCTAGAACTTAGGTTAATTCCTTAATTTCTTACTAATGACTATCACTTTTTCTTTCATTTTGTGCTCCTTCTTTTCATTTTCTTCCTTTTTCTTCTCCTCCTTCTTTGTAGAGTTCTCAAAATTTTCTTTCCTCCTCTCATTTTATTATTCTTTTTCAAAATTTTTTTTAATTTTTATGGTATTTTTGGCATATATGAATTTTTTTGTTTAAAACCTTTTCTTGCAAGTTTTGCACTTTCATATCCCCCCATACCTAAGATTTGCAATGTCCTCATTGTGACTTAGGGGGTTTTTATTCAATTTAGTTCATACATTAGGACAGATGTTTTGATGAGTGAATGGGTCAGGGTGACTATTACGGACGATTTCTAATCTCAGATGCAAGCACCTGAGGTGGAGTTGGTTGTCCTAAAGGGTGAACCTTAAGTGCACCAAGGTGTTAGAAAAGGTTTTAGGTTTTCAAAGAGAATGACGGGCTGCCTCCCGTTAAGCACTGAGTTTTATGCCATCGGCTGGGCGTAATATGCTCAGGGAAAATGGAGGATAAATGATGATTCAGCCAAATCAGTAGAGGTTACATCAATGAACGGTTTGAGTTTCTGACCGTTCACAATGAAAGGTTTGGAATCATGGCTGAGCGGACTGATTTCGACGGCTCCATTTCCAAAAACCTGTCGGACAAGGTATGGTCCGACCCACTTGGATCGCAGCTTCCCAGGGAAAAGTTTGAGTCAGGCATCGAAGAGTAGGACCTTCTAACCAAGATGAAAGATCTTTCTAGAGATATGCTTGTCATGGAAGACTTTAACCTGCTCCTTGTAGATTCGCGAGTTCTCGTACGCATCAAGGCGTAATTCATCGATCTCGCTGATTTGAAGCTTTCTGTGGGTTCCAGCCTTAGAAAGATCTAGATTACAATTCCGTACTGCCCAATAGGCTCTGTGCTCCAGTTCGACGGGAAGGTGACACGCCTTCCCGTACACCAGTCTAAAGGGAGACATGCCTAATTAGGTTTTGTAGGCGGTCCTATAGGCCCACAAGGCTTCCGGAAGTCGGGACGACCAGTCCTTCCTGTCTGGCCGAACAGTGACCTGCAGGATTTTCTTGATCTCCTGATTTGACAGCTCAGCTAGACCATTAGTTTGGGGGTGATAAGGAGTGGAGATTCGGTGCAACACTCCGTATTTGGTCATCAGTGACCTGAACTGAGCATTTGTGAAATGGGTCCCCCCATCAGAGATGATAGCACGAGGAATCCCGAACCGTGAGAAGATATTGTGATGAATGAATTTGAGAATGATTTTGTGATCACAGGTTCGGGTCGGTATGGCTTCAATCCATTTGGACACGTAGTCCACAGCCAGCAGAATGTATTCGAAATCATCCGAAACAGGAAAGGGGCCCATAAAATCAATCCCCCAAACATCAAAGATTTCGCATACGAGAATCGGCTGCAAAGGCATCATGTCGCGATGGCTCATGTTGCCCAATGTTTAGCAATGACTGCATGCCTTGCAGTGATTGTATGCGTCCTTGAACAGAGTGGGCCAATAAAAGCCACACTGGAGGATTTTCGATGCGGTTTTATGCCCAGAGAAATGGCCACCGCATGCTTGGTCATGGCAGAAGGAAAGAATATCATTGACTTCACCTTCAGGGACACATCTCCGGATGATTTGGCCAGCACCTATGCGGAAGAGGTACGGATCTTCCCAAATGTAGTACTTGGCATTAGAGCGTAATTTGTCTTTCTTGGCCTTCGGCCAATCAAACGGGATCTGATGAGATGCCAAGTAGTTCACTATATTAGCAAACCATGGAAGTCTAGTACCAACAGTCAGCAGGTGCTCATCAGGGAAATGCTCCGTGATGGGCCCAGAAGGGGAGATGATCTCAGAAGGAAGGCGGGACAACTGGTCTGCTACCACATTTTGTCTTCCCACCTTGTCGCGAATCTAGAGATCGAATTCTTGCAACAGCAAGATCCATCGGATTAGTCGGGGCTTCGCGTCCTTTTTGGCAAGGAGATGCCTCACAGCCGTGTGATCCGAGTAGATGATGACGTGGGAACTCAGGAGATAAGATCGAAATTTTTCAAGGGCAAATACTACGGCTAGCAGTTCTTTCTCCGTAACTGTATAGTTACGCCGAGCCTCGTCAAGTGTCTTGCTAGCATAGTAGATGACCACGGGTTTCCCGTCAACTTTCTGCCCCAGAACCGCTCCTACAGCGAAGTCAGATGCATCGCACATGATCTCAAAGGGTTGAAACCAATCAGGGGATTGTAGGATCGGGGCCTGGGTGACTCGATCACGGAGGTTCTCAAACGCTTGAGTGCATTCCTTGGAGATTTCAAAGGGTACATCCTTAGAGAGAAGAGTCGTCAGAGGGGGCGCGATTTTTGAAAAATCGGGAATGAAACGACGGTAAAAATCGACATGCCCCAGAAAAGAACAGATGTCCCTGATCGAGCTAGGCATAGGAAGGCGAGAGATTATATCAACCTTGGCTCGATCCACTTGGATGCCTTTCTCAGAGATCAGATGTCCTAGGACGATCCCCTCAGGCACCCTAAAATGGCTCTTTTCCCAGGAAAGAACCAAATTAACGTCGATGCAGCGCCTGAGTATATGAACCAAGTGATGGAGGAAATCATCAAATGATGCCCCGAAAATTGAGAAGTTATCCATGAAGACTTCCAGATAATCACCTAGCATATCAGAGAATATGGCAAGCATGCACCGCTGAAAAGTCGTGGGTGCATTGCAGAGACCGAACGGCATCCTTCGGAATGCATATGTTCCGAAGGGGCAGGTGAACGTGGTCTTCTCTTTGTCCTCAGGATGAATAGCAACTTGGTAATAACCGGAGTACTCGTCAAGAAAGCAGAAGAATCGATTTCCTGCTAATTTCTCGAGAATCTGATCAATGAAAGGTAGTGGGAAATGATCCTTCTTCGTGGAGGAATTGAGTCGTTGGTAATCTATGCAGACTCTCCACGAGTTGGCTAATCGGGTAGGAATGACTTCTCCGATTTCAGTCGTAGTGGTGGTGAGTCCTGCCATTTTAGGCACAACCTGAATCGGGCTCACCCAACGACTGTCGGAGATCGGGTAGATGATCCCTGCATCTAACCACTTGATGATCTCCTTTTTTACGACCTCCTGCAGATTGGGGTTTAAACGTCTCTGCATCTCACGAGAAGGTCGTGCGCCCTCTTCTGAATAAATATGGTGTGTGCAATAAGAGGTACTTATTCCAGTCAAGTCATCGAGAGTCCATCCAATGGCTCTGCGATGTTCCTGGAGAACAGCAATCCGACGGGATTCCTGTTCAGGAGTAAGCTTGGAATTTATAATCACAAAAAGGGTATGATTGGAACCCGAAAAGATATATTTCAAATGATCGGGAAGGGGTTTCAATTGAAGGACGGGGTTATCAGTAGCAGCGGGTGGTTCAGGGTAAATGTGAGGTTCAAGGGTAGGAGTTATGGGTCTATCTAAATCTGGATTTGACTCCTCTAATTGCGGTTCAAGATCTTTCTGTGGTTGATGAGGTATAATCAGGTCATTCTCAAAATGCATTTCATCAACCAAAGCCCTGATATCACAAATTTGTTCGATGACACCGCAATTGATTCCTTGTTGGGCGTTAAATATATCAATTTTGAGGGTTTGATTTCCAAATTTGAGCTCTATTTGGCCCTCCTCACAACTGATGTTGGCTCTAGCAGTAGCCAAGAAAGGTCTCCCTAGAATGATCAGTGTATCCCTAAGGTTCTCAGGTGCGCCCATGTCTAAGACTATAAAGTCTACAGGGAAATAGAAGTCCCGCACTCTTACAATAACATCCTCGAGGATCCCTTTAGGTGACTTTATAGATCAATCTGCTAATTGTAGTGTCACCTCAGTTGGTTTTAGGTCAGATTCTTCTAGGTGTTTAAGTAAGGATGTGGGTATCTGTTGAACGTATACGAATCACTACGCTAACATGTTCGGTTTTGGACAACTTGTCGTTGTAGTTCAAAAGCGAGGAATTCGTGTTCAATAAATAAAATTTATACCGAAATTAAAATTCCGGGTCGAACAAAGGGAGGCGGACGTTTGATTTAAAAACTACGCATTTCTTTTTATTTGTCACGTAATAATTCAATTTAAAACTATCTAATTATTTACAATAAATAGAAGAGAGAGAGAGTAAGAGAGAAAGAGAATATTACACAGAGAAATCAAAATGAGATGTGGAATAAACAATGAATTTATCATTGAGGAGATTGTTCATTACAACTAGAAAGCATAAAACAATTACACTAGAAAGTAATAAATTTACTCTAGAAAGCATTAAAAGAATGGAGGGAGAAATATCCTCCTTGACGATTGCTTGGAGGACGAGCAAAACTACACTAGAAAGCAGTAAATCTATACTAGAAAGCAGTAAAAAGAATAGGGAGAGAGAAATCCTCCTTGATGGTTGCTTAGAGGACGAGCCGGACGGGACGACACCTGGACGAAGGGGAACGAAGCAGGACGAAGCAGAAGAATGGAAACGAAGCAGCACGCCGTCGTCGTCGCGGGATCCACTTCCGAAAGGGGGCGAAAATTTGGACTTTATCTCGCGAGAAGCATCCCGGGTGTGGGACAAGCTTCTCTTGAGCTTTGGAGGGGTAAAGAGGAGAAGGAAGGGATGCGAATTTCGTATGGAGGGGGTCTCCTTTTATAGTTGCAAGAAGTGGAGGCAAAATGGACATTACAACTTCAAAATAATAAATGAGGGGTCTTTAGTGACGGATAAATCCATCACTAAAGCCCCCAATGTGGGTGTAGCTTCCGCGCCCACGCACGCCCGCTCAGCTGCCCGAGCGTGCAACGGCTTCCCAGGTCCATTGAATCTCAACCGTCCTATCGCAAGATCGGACGGCTTAACTCACGCCATCACCAGCTGCGCTGCGCGCCCATCCGCGTGCGATCGTGCGTCCCTGCCGCGCGTGTAATAGTGCGTCGGCGCTATCGGGCGAGCGCAGCCGTTGGATCTCCATCTGACGCTCCACGCACTTGCTTGCTTGTGCCCAATTTGAGGCTCACGGGACTCGATCCCGTGACCTCTGCTTCGCCCGCAGCTGCGTCTCCGCTGCGCTACGCCGTCGAAAAGGTCACACGGATGAATTAGCCAACCGCATCCACAGCCGTTGGATCTTGATCCAACGGCGGAGAATCGACGCGCTGATTGAAGAAGAAAAGGTGCGGCGGTGCTGGAGGCCGTTTGGACGGCTGAGATGGCACCACGTGGCGCCATCTTGGCTGTCCATCTTCTGGAAGTTGTGGATGGTGCCACGGATGTCGGATTGACTCGATTTTTATGTCGTTGGGCTGCAATCGTTGATCTGAATTCATCCGTGCGGTCGGATTTGTCATCTGAAGTATGGATTTTCACCATCCTGGCCCTTGATCTTCTAGGGTTCCCCGGTCACTATCTGATGCTACGGATGCCTGATTAGGGCGATCTTGGAGTCGTTGAACTCCAATCGTCGCCCTGATCACATCCATACGGTTGGATCTTTGATCCGAGGCCCCGATAAAATGTTTGCCCTGTCCAAGCACATAAAAGGAGACAATTAACCTCCATTTTATTCAAACTACTCTAAATGCAAGATGATGAATGTTATGTAATATTTATATCATGAAGTGCAATCCTATGCTTAAGAACATGCATAAATAGACATTTTAAGTAGTATAAATGTGTTTACATCAGTATCATATTTATGGACGCTCGTAGGGGGTATTCAATGCCTGTCATTCTTAAGTGGTGGCTTCGTTGTTACAGGAACGTGGGGGGATGCCCCAGTTCTTGTTGATCCTAGGTGGTCGCTTTCAGGTGTGTTTGCTCTGTACTGAGTAGGGAGTGTTAATCCACGGGTCTTGGAGGGTATCAAGACTTCTTTCGACCATGACAAACTAGATAGCATTGTAAGGGAAAAGAAGTACAACCATGGCCGAAGGGACTGGCTATAATTCTGAAGTCATTGGCAGCTCAGCTGGGTTCATCCCTTGTCAGGTTGCCTAGACTTGGTTTCCTTTTCTTCCCCCTTGTCTGGGCTCCTTATGTTGCTTTGGCTCAATCTCAGGAGTTTTGCGCCCTGCCGCTTGACTCCCATGCATTATTTTTTCTTCTCAAGAGGTTTAGGAGTGCACGAGGGGATTTGGTGAGGGACGTAGGTTGGTGGTCAGCCGACGAGGCTATCCAGTGTTACCGTCAGCCTGGCCATTGCAAGTGTGGTCACGTGGTTGAGGTGCCCGTCCTGGTCGTAGGTGGACGGAGGAGGGCCAATGTCTCCCTTTGTCATTTCTCCCTGATTGCCAAAGGTTTGTGATCGAAATGGCCAATGGAGGGGGAGATGTTATCTCTGGGCTGTATTCGACCGAGTCTGATCATGTAGATTTTGGCATTTTCTGGTGGCGTGTCTGTGAACCCTATGGCGCTCGCTGTGGGGTCTGGAGCTAGCCGTTCCTTTTAAGGATTTTGGAGGCAGCGAGGTCAGTCCCTCGCAAACAAGTCTGCTTGGTTCACAGCTAGGGGAGTGTATTGTCCAAAGGGCTTGGGTCGAAGATGCCTAGCCGGGAGGGGGGTTACTGAGGTAAGCCCAGGCGCTCTGCCGAATCAAGCAGGGAGGCAACTAACTTGGGCGCCGCTCACTTGATTGTACCCTTCTCACCCTACTGACGATCGGGGAAAGGTGCTCGAGGAGTTGTCTTGAAAGGAGCGACTCACTGGTCTGGGGTGGCGTCGATTCCAAAGATTGCCTTGACCTTTGCACTGATATGTTCAGGTGACAAAAGGTGAGGGCCCTGTGAGTCGGTGGCTAGCTTTAGGAAGGCGGTCCATCGCTTGTGGAAGTGGCCAATCCCGCGGGTGGGTGCTAGGGTACGCTCGCCAAAGGCCCCCCTTAACTTCTACGGGGCTAGGGTTGCTGCTGTGACCCTTGGCCAACTGACTGTGGGAGCGGAAGGAGTTGCTTTGCTTCGTTAACCCCACGGCTTTGCTCAAAGCTCCGCTGTGTGTTTTGACGCGCAGTCGTTGACATCGCAGTAGAGGTTCCAAGTCAAGCGGCCCAACTTGAAGTGCTGGATGGCCGTCGCCTCATGGGGCCTCTTGCTCTTGATATACTGAGCCTTGAACTGATCCAAGTAGGATTAGAAGGATTCAGTCTTTCGTTGCTCACCCTCCAACAGCTTCCCAGGGTTGTCCCTAACCTTTCGTCACTTGACAAAGTGCTCTTAGGACTTACCCTCTAGGAGCCGATAATCTATCCAACCAGTAGGTTGGTAGACCATTGACGTGTCGGGTCGGACAGGTACAACGAGAGTGCTTGGCGGAATACTCTATCGGAGTAGCCATGCACCGATATCACTTGGGGGTAGCCCCCAATTCAGCTTGTTGGGGGTTCGTCATCCCTTCATGCTGGGCCATGACTGGGTGCTCGAACCCTTTCGGCGAAGGGCTGCCTCCATTCTCGTCACAAGTGGGCTGGAGGTACGTGCATGGGCGTACAATCAAGATCGTTGGCTTTAGCTTCGTACTCCCCGCCCTAGCTTGTATCCCGAGGAGGGAGTCCCACTTCGGGGCCTCGGACGTTCGGCGAGGTCGTACTTGCATCCCTCTACTGGAACCAGCACATCCGCAGGGGTTTTTCACACCTGGAGGGCCAAGGCAAGGTACTGGAGAGGCGTCACCTCCCAGCCACCAGATGCTTGAAGAACATGGCACTTTTGTTGGCGCTCCCACAAACGGCGCCATTTGATGGGCTACCGGGGCCGCTGTCGAGGTCACCGATGGTCATCAAAAGATTTGTAGATGTAGAGAACGTCACACATCCACAAAAATACTCCATCCCAAAGGGAATGTGATTGAACCTCTTGCGCAATCGGAGGGTTCGACCCAACACAACATAAGCAATCACAAAAAGGGGCGGAAGGAGTTGATGACCTAGTTCCACTGTAAGGGATGCATGTCAGAGGGGAGGATGATACTCCCAATCCTACACTAGTATTAGTGAGATTATAGGACCTCCCCCTCTTAGGGATCTCTCTTTACTATTTATAACGTGGAAAGATTCTTGGCCCAATAATTAGGACATTTTCTATTAGACTGCTTGCATGTTGTCAAGTTGTAGTTAATCACTTTTTGTCTTATCATGATCTCGCCCTTGGCTGCACTGACTCTTCCAACAGGTTGGATAGGTCCAGGTTTGGGTCCGATTGGTTGTAAGCAGGTCGTGTGGTGTTGGATCCACCTGGTTACCCTGTAATCAGGTGGCTGAATCCTTTATTTGGTCATGCACGAAGTTTTAGATCCGAGAATAATTTTTCCATCATCACCAACCAATTGTGGTTCAAAGCTAATGATAGTATGACCCTCACAAATTATAATGATGCATGTTTGAATAACCATCTACCTCATAGTCGTATTCAGATAAAAGGGAACGTAACCTCTTCGGATAGAGTAATCTTATCGGTATAATTTTGTCAGTCCAACCAGTTAACTCAACCTGACTAGCGACGTCTAACTGGTTGTTTAACGCACCGAAGCGGACAAGCAAAATACGTCGACTATCCCACCTAACGGTTTGCCCAACCAGTGGAATCGCTGTAGCCGAGCAAGTAGATCTAGTGGGGCCAATCTTTACTGATCACATGATCTGGGTAGACCGGCTGTCGGGTGGATGGATCTGAGGGAACCAGCCCATGTGGGCAGATGAATTGCATCCAATCGAGCATCGAAAAAAGTATTTTTTATCCTTGGTGTACGGCCCAATGTAAGAATAATCGTCGGAAAAGGACCACGACGACCGCGGCCATCTCCTGGGCAGCCAATGGAGGGTCTGAGTAGGATCCTGGTGGTGGGGTCCACGGGCAACCTCGGCCGCCAACTCGTGACGGCGAGCCGCGCCGCCGGCCACCCCACCTTCGCCCTCGCTAGGGCCTCCGCCTTCTCCGACCTACCAAGTCCTCCCTCATCCAGTCCCACGAGGCCCACGGCGCCGTGGTCCTAAAGGTGCCAGCCATCTTTCTCCGGTCCCCCCCCACTCCCCCCATCATTCTTCGCGCTCAAGAATAGATCTTTGTTGATGGTGACGTGTGGTGATGGTTCAGGGATCGCTGGAGGACTTCGACAGCGTCGTGGAGGCGGTGGGGAAGGCGGACGTCGTCGTATCTGCCGTGTCCTCCAAGCAGGTGCTCCTGCAGAAGGCCCTCATCCTCGCCATCAAGGAGGTCGGATCCATAAAGGTAGGTGGGAAATTTACTCCCTCGATTAAGAAACGCGATTTGTTATCAATGGCAAAAACGTAATTTGCTATATATGGCAGTAAAGTTCGCGCTTTTATTACAGTCTTTGTTTTGGCACTTGGTCAGAAGAGTTCGAGCCTAACTGCTATGGATCTGGACGGTTTTCTAACCAGATGCCTAAGACACTCAGACAAACGACAAATTTGGCGGCTAAGTTGGGGCCTGGCTGCTGAAACGAATGTTCCATAAGAAGAGAGGGTGATCTTAGGTAAGAGTGTGAAGGAAGAGAAACTATGAGAGAAAGTTGAAGTCTCCTCTTTTCCTTTAAGTCTAGTTTGGGAAGATGGGATACAATTTTGTGGGATAGGAATTTTTAAAAGAGTTATCTTGTTGGGCTAACATGTGATTGTCTAGAATGAGTGGGATAATCTTGACTTGCTTCATTTATGTGAGATGAGACATGACGAGGGTTAACGGGTGGGATAACTTATCCTGCACTAAGCTTGGGATAAGTTATCCCAGGTTAAGGTTGCCTTGCAACCAAATTAGGTTATACCTATTTTGAAGGGATAACCTACCAAACAAACTAAGCCTTAAAGTTGCATCTTGTAGAAGCGGCTTGATGATAAAAAAAAAGTGAAAGTTGCTTTTTCAAGAGACAACATCATTGTTTTTTCCTTTAGAGCCGCCTTTTTGAGAGGTGATGTTATTTTCTTTCAAAGTTGAAGTGGCATGGCTAGGAAGGCTATGTTTCCCCTATTGTTAATGGTGAGTTTTATCTTTTAATGTCTGTTTGTGCAATCTTTTTTATGACTCTGGATCATGCTTAGATGTTGGTTGGTGTGTTCTTTTTTAATTGTTGTTTATGTTTATATAGTGATAAAATCAGCTAGAATTTTTTGTTTTTTTTGTTTTTACAAATTAGCCTGGACAAAGAAATTTACTAACCTTCGAAGGGTCAAACATGCTTGATGAGATTTTTGTCTTCTTCTATGGAGAAATAACATTGATGAGGACGAAATTACTCATGCCCTGTACATGTTTCTCGGGTTGAATCTTGCACTATGGAGCCTAGCATCTTGAGGGAAGCCTGGGTTTTGACTTTGCAATATAAGCAAGTCAAGCCTGATAGGGATCCCTCCTTTGGCCCAAGTGTAAGGAGGCTACTATCCTGAAGTCCTTGAGGGTCGAGTGACAAAAGACCTACCACCCTTGCTGACTTGACCTACCTGTTGAGTACCTGATCCATAAAAGGGAATAACTACATTACCTCAACATCATTACCTTGTCTAGTGAGTGGAAGGTTGATTTGCCCAATTAAAGTGTTTAGTTTGCAGATCGCCTCATTTAGTAAGAGAAGAGCTGCATAAGGACCAAG
Source organism: Thalassia testudinum (assembly GCA_037157565.1). Lineage (NCBI taxonomy): Eukaryota > Viridiplantae > Streptophyta > Magnoliopsida > Alismatales > Hydrocharitaceae > Thalassia > Thalassia testudinum. The sequence goes on from JAZHRO010000030.1 coordinate 47,498,551, forward strand.
ATCATTGAGTACCTACAGGGGGAATTGGACTGTCTGACCAAAGCACTGATTAACAACATTCCCATCCAAACCCACATTCTGAGATGCTAGGAACCACGATATTTCCTCTTGTCAAGCCATTGTTCCCACATCATATGAGCAATATTAAAGTATAATTAAAGCATGAAAGAAGAGTTGCTGTTATTTGAAGAGTGCCAACGAGGAGCGAAAATCGCCTCCGGATCTAAAACTCCACACACAACCCAATAGATGATTTGGCCACTTGATTACAAGGTAAACAATAAGGTTCAGTACCATCCGACCTGCCTGCGATTGGTCAGACTGGGACCCGGGACCCACATCCGTCCGAACTGCTAGAAGATTCGACGCAGCCAGGGCCAAAATCACAATGGAACAGAAGTGACCACCTACAACCTGGCAATAGATGAGCAGTTTGACAGAAAATGGTACTAGAGGTTGCTAGGCTAAGAATCTTTCCATGCTATAAATAGTAAGGAGAGGCACCCAAGTAAAGGGGGGCCTGAGGGAGAGAAATCCTGTAATTTTACAAGTTCTAATGCATAGTTGGGAGCATCATCCTCCCCCAAGACGTACACCCCTTGCGGTGGAACTAGATTGCCAATTTCCTTTGTCTCCCTCGCTATTGCTTAAGATTTGTCGAGTCAAGCTCTCTTATCACGTAGGAGGCTCGGCCACGTCCTCTCAATGATGGATGCTTTGTGGCTATGCGACGCTCCCTACGTCTATAAATCCTTTGATAGTCGACGGGGACCTCGATGGCCCATCAAATGGCGCTGTCTATGGGAAGCGTCAACGAAAGTGCCATTGCTCTTCTAAGCATCAAGTTGCTGGGAGGAGATGCCCCTCCGGCGTCCTACCTTGATCTCCTCGAGCAACAAACCCTTGCGATGGTCCTAACTACTCGCGGCTCCTCCCCCTTAAGGAGGCCTAGTCGGGGTTTTGGGGTCTCCGTGTCTCGACGACACCCTTTACATGCTAATCCCAATAAAAGGAGGCAGGCATGACTTGGCCGATTGCTTGAAGCCCCGAAGTGAGCCTCCCTCGTGATGCAAGCTAGGGCAGGGGAATATGAAGTTAGGACTCGTGGCCTTGCGTGCGTTGCCTGCACACCCATAAAGAGGGTTATGGTAGCCTCTCGCCAGAGGAGCCATCGCCGAGTGATGTTGGTCCGTGGCTGCCCCAACGAAATACCCTGCCAGGCACCCTCACTGTGCTTGCTTGGCATGGCCCGCCAATGGTTCATCAACCTGCTGGCCAGACAAGTTGTCCTCTCCTGAGGCTTGGAGGGCAAGTCTTAGGAGCACTTTGCCGAGCGGCGAAGATCGGAGATGACCTTGAGAAGCTATTAAAAGTCAGACTGCAGGAGATCGAGTCCTTTCGATCCTACCTGGATCAGTGCAAGGCTCGGTACTTCAGGAGTAGGAGGCCCTATGAGGCGACGCCTGCCCATTACTTCGAAGTCGGGGCCGCTTGACTCGAAGGCTCTGGCGTTACATTAGCCATCACGTGCCAAAGCACCCAGGGAAGCTTCGGGCAAAGCTATAAGGATCACGGAGCAATGCAACTCCTGCTCTCGCAATTGATTGGTTAAGGGATGAGACGGCAATGCTAGTCCCGTAGAAGGCGAGGGGGCCTCTGGCAAGCATGCTTGAGCACCCGTCCACGGAAGTGGTTGCTTCCACAAGTAAAGAGCAGCCTTCCTTAGAACAGCAATCGGCTCACCGAGGGTCGCGACAACGAACCCTGTTAGACAAGGCGGGAGTCTTTTGAGAAGTGCACTCCCTTGACCATGAACTGGCCGTACGTGCTGGGGGGGGGAAGAGAAGAAAAAAGGTCGGCTCCGGGTTCCGCCATAGGCACCACGAGGCCTAGAACCACGTAACCGAAGGACTGTCGGGATTCACGCGACCAGGCTAGGTCCTAGATCCGGTGCGGAAACCTGGCTTGCTTCATTAGCCAAATTTGCGACAGCGGAGGGGTAGGAGGCTTACGGGGGGCCCGAGAGACCACCTTATGGAAAGGCTCCAGCAAGTTCAGGTAGCTAACATGGTCTTCCCTGCAAACTGAGAGCCAGGCTGGTCGACACCTCGCCCGATTAGGCCGGCGGTGTCACTCGGATCGCCTCATCAGGCTCGGTGGGGAATCCCGAACCGCCTCATCAGGCGGAACGGGGACCAAGGTCGAAAGCCAAGAGGAGTATCATAGGGAGAAGTGCCAACAACTTCAAGGAATTAAGACCACATTTAGTTCGGGACCAAGGTCAACAGCAAGGTCCGCACTACTCCGAGATGCTCACCTCTCGACACAGAGGTCAAGCTAGCTGTCAGGATCAACAAGCCACTTCTTCCGAGTCGGCACGCCTGTAATGCCTGCCCCACTCTTCGATCGGCTACGGCCCAGAGATAACATTTCTCCCTCCATTGGCCATTTCCGTTACAGACCTTTGGCAAAGGGAGAGATCGGCCCTCCTCCATTCGTTTGCGACAAGGACGGGCACCCCAACCAGGTGACCACGCTTACAGTGGCTAAGTTGATGGTAGCACTAGACAGCCTTGTCGGTTGACCACCAATTCACACCCTCTGCCAAATCCTCTTTGTGCGCCCTGATCTCCTCAAGAAGTAAAAATAACGCACGGGAGTCAGGCGACCTAGCGCAAACTACAAAGGGTCGAGCTGAAGCGACCTAGGAAACCTAGAAGAAGGGAAGGAAAGGAAACCAAGTACAGGCAATACGGCAAAGGGCAAACCTAGCCGATCCGTCGGTGACTTCGAGATTGCAGCTAGGCCCTTCGGCCATAGCTATGCTCCTTTTCCCTTACGACACTACCTGGCTTATCGAGGTTGGAAGAAGTCTTGATACCCTCCAAGCCACCTCTCAAGGTGGGCGGGCAATAAATACCCCTTGTGCGCATGTCCCCTACCATGGAGAGGGCAACCTTATCAATGCTGGCAACGTCATTAGAGGCCTTCCCCTCATCTTAACGGCAATCAATAATCAATCTTGTCATAGACCAATACTTACTCCCCGCAGTGACTGGCCATCACTCGTGGGGAGTGGCACATACGCCTCATCATTTCCCGGGCTGCCGCCTCCTAAGGTCAGCAAGCCACCTTTTAAGGTCAGCGGGAACTCGGGCGGATGTGCCTCGCGTTCTCCTATATTGCTGCCTCCTAAGGCTAGTAGGCTACCTCTTAAGGTTGGCAGGAACTCGGGTGGACGTGCCTCGCGTTCCCTTATATCGTCGCCTCCTAAGGCCAGTGAGCCACCTCTTACGGTTGGTAGGAACTCGGGTGGACGCGCCTCCTGTTCCCCTATATTGCTATGTTTTAAGGCCGGCGAGCCACCTCTTTAGGTTGGCAGGAACTCGGGCGGATGCGCCTCGCGTTCCCATATATTATCGCCCCCTAAGGCTGGCAGGAACTTGGGTGGACACGTCCCGCGTTCTCTTACATCGTCGCCTCTTAAGGACGGCAAGCCACCTCTTAAGGTTGGCTGAAACTTAGGCGGACGCGCCTCGCGTTCCCTTATATTGCCGCCTCCTAAGGTTGGCAAGCCACTTCTTAAGCTTAGCAGGAACTCAGGCGGATGCGCCTCGCGTTCCCTTATATTGCCGCCTCCTAAGGCTGGCAGGCCACCTCTTAAGGTTGGTAGGAACTTGGGTGGACGCGCCTCACGTTCCCCTTATTGCTGCCTCCTAAGGCCGACGAGCTACCTCTTAAGGTTGGCAGTGACTCGGGCGGATGCGCCTCGTGCTCTCCTATATTACCGCCTCCTAAAGACGGCATGCCACCTCTTAAGGTTGGCAGGAATTTGGGCGAATGCACCTCGCCTTCCCTTATATCGCCGCCTCTTAAGGATGGTAGGTCACCTCTTAAGGTTGGCCAAAACTCGGGCGGATGCGTCTCACGTTCCCTTATATTGCCGCCTCTTAAGGCTGGCAAGCCGCCTTTTAGGGCTGGCTGAAGCTCGGGTAGGCGCGCCTCGCGTCCCTCGACATTGCTGTCTCTAAAGGTTGATAGGCCACCTCTGAAGGTGGGCATGAACTCTGGCAAAAACGCCGCAAGGCCAAAAGAAGCAAGGGCGCTCACTCCCCCATGTTTTGACAAATATAATGTCGCATCCCAAGGACAGCAGGAACTCGGCCCGCCGAGCCCTAAAATTCGGTACTCGTTGACGCCGCCTCCTAAGGTCGGCCAGGAACAGAAGTAAACGCGCCCCACTCCGCCTCTTGGAGATGGTAGAGAAAGCATATGATGAAGGCGCCTTGGCCACTCACACTCGCAACTCCCCCAATTAGACAAAAAGCCGGGTATCGCCTACTTGCAGAGTTTTAATTATTTCACTCTTAGTAGCCTCTGTTAAAAAGAAGGCGTGGCGAAACTCTGGGCTCCACGCCCAACGATATCATGCCAACCCCCAAGGCTGGTAGGAACTAGGGATCCGGCACCCCATGTTCCAGACAACATAACGTCGCCTCACAGCAACAAGAGCTTGGGCCCTTACGCCCAAAGTTCTACCTAACATAACGACAACACAGTTGGATTTTCAGTAATAAAAAACCTAGTGCCCGCACTTAACTCTCATTGCCACCTCTCAAGGTCGGCCCTCATTCATTGCCACGTCCTAAGGTAGGCTCTCAATTTTTGCCACCTCTTAAGGTCAGCCCCCTTAAAGGTCCTCTTATGCTTTCCCCGTTCCCTAAAAGGATGCTAGGGGTACAGCCAAGTAGGTCGATGCATAGCGGTATTACACCTTGCGACCATACCGGCAAAACCATCCCTTATCCCCATATGATAAGGATGGACCTAACAACAGAATAGTTGCGGTCAAAATGGTCGAACCAATAGCAGCTTTTGCAGACATAACTGTCCACCCAACAACTTTTCTCCAACTGTGGCTACTCAACGCTATCCTGACGACGTTGTCTAGCTTGTCCGGGTGAAGATCTCACCTATTCAGGTAGACGCAACTCAGCCGAACCACAATAAGAGGCCAAGCTAAAATAAAGGCACTCCCTCAAATCAGTTTTATTAAAACCTCATGGCGGGCATAGCTCGCAAGGAAGCAGCAGCCTCGAGTAGGGCATGCACATGGGTTTCACCAACAAAGCCTACCTTAAAGCTCCCTTACCAAGGATGGGCACTGAAGGACTCCCATGTTAGGTAATTATGCCCAACCCTCATAAGGGACCTGCAACGAGCACTGCCAAAATCAACCCGGTTTCATCTAACGAATTTCCTATGAAATCTGACCAAAGGGTCCTCGTATGAAGAGCTCTGAAGGCCCTTAGTCTCCAACAGAGAGACAGACGAACTTTGATGAAAACCAAGCGACCCTAGCCCTCGAGCCCTCAAGCCCTAAGAAAAAGGGCTCGGGCAGCATCAATAAGCCTGAGTACCCTCCACACTCTGCCTTGAAAACTATGCATTACCAGTTCAATGGCAACTCTGAACATAGCTATCACGACCCGATCCCAGATCCCTACAGGACTCGAGACCGGTTCGCCTCAACTAATCCTAATACCCAGTCGTCTAACAAGAAATAACCAAATAACATTCGTCAAACCACAATCACACAAGTACAGTAGCTAAGTAGGAAGAAATTAACAGTAACAGAGGGAAAGGAACAGTAATACTACAATATTACATGTCATAATACAGCCATCACAACAAAAACGAGTACATATAACGGAAACAAGGCTATAGAAACTCACTACACCAAACAGTAGAATTAAAGCTAGGCTCGACTAGGTCCAGCGTCCTCAGCAACCGGTAGCTTGGGCTGCTCAAATCCCTGATCTATACAAAGATATACATTCGGAGTCAGCTAACACTGAGTAGCGTGGTGGCTAAGTAACATGCATTTAACAAGTAGTTTAACATATAACTTTCCGTTTCCAATTATCTTATACATGTTGGTGCGTAGAGATCTCTAATCAGGATTCATCACATTATTTAAACTTCTTGTTCCCTACAGAATGATCTCGCTTGTAGTTTTCCTATGATGCAGGACGTACACGTGGCACCCTCTTGGCCGAGAGAGTCCCCACCCGTGATAGTCCTACACCTGGTCTACCACCCCGAGGTCACGGTCGCGACGTAGCTGTGGCTACGGCACACGTGATAAATGCGCGGGTAGCTATCCCGCACTGGCACGCGGTCAGTCGTTTCCGCTAGCGAGTACGCCCAAACGTACAGCGTGGAACAGCACAGGACTTTGCCTTCTCAAAACAGAAGAGGGGTCTCGCCCCTCCAAAGTTCGCGTACCCTCGTCCGACTATCCCGGTTTACCCAGTAGGCCTAACAAGAGTCGGTGTAGGGTGGCCAGTCCTAGTCCCGGGCCTCTTGGGGCGGTTAGCTCTCCCTCTACACTAAGTAGCTCACCTCGGTACCACGTACATGAGGGCCGACCAGATTCGACGTAGAGTGGCCAAACCCACCCCGGGTCTCAACCTAAGGGCGACAAGCTCCCCTCTACTACAAGGGATAGTTGCTCTATTCGGTATCATGTGCACGAAGGTCAGTTCACTTCCCTTAACAGTTGCCCGTGAGAGGCATATTCTAGTACCTTCCGGTTCTTCGTACTATAGTATTCTTGTCTACATTCCCGATAGGGTTCGTACAAGAGCTTTTTCTACATCCGGGTTGGAATGTATGGAACAAGTAGTTCAATTTCCATTTTTATCACAGTATGGGTCCATTCCAAATAATATAGGTAGCTTTTGATTACTCAATCATTCACATGTATTTTCCTCTAGCCCTAGTGTTCATGCCATAACCTAGGGTTCAAGAATATACTCTAGAGTATGCGTTTATTCCTTCCTAGGGTTCATCTCAAGTCCTAGGATTAACTACTTGCACGTATTAATTTAGAGATTTATGGTTATAACCACTCTACCAGGGTAACCGGGTGGAATGAGGGCTCGTACAGTAGCTCCCGATGTCTCCGCAGGTCCCGTACACTTGACGGACTGAAGACCTAAAACATAAATCGATAGGCAAAAAAGGTTCAGAATGATACAAACAAGGTATCATTACATAAAGAAACTTGTATGGAAAATAGAGACGTTTTGTTTGCGAAAAACCGACAACATTAGGGCCTTGTACGGGCCCAAAAACACGCGGTCAGACAGAAATCAGACGTCTGGGAAAGGTCCCAGACGTCTTAAAATAGTTATCAGGGATACCTCTCTCTGTGTTCCTCTATCAGACATCTGGAACTCACTGCCGACGTCCGAGGGTTCCTTCAGACGTCTGGAGATGCTTCCGGACGTCTGAAACTGTCTCGGTTCTCACTCCGACGTGCTTCCCAACCTCTGACACATGCCCGTGCATTGTCAGAACATGCAGGAAAAATATGGAATATAAAATTTAGACCAGACGTCTCATACTACCTTCGGACGTCCAGCCAGATGTCTAGAGGTCACTCTGGACGTCTGATTCCGTGGAAAAATGACTTCCATGGAACCACCCTGGGCTTCGCTCGTCGCTGATCAGAGCAACATAGCGCCCTCCGCTCTTTGCTCAGACTCACCCTCGCTCTACTCTCCGCTCTCTTGTCCTGCTGTGGGGTGTGCGACGAAAAGGAGAGGTTATAAAGGGAGAGGAGGTGAGGGGGACAAGGTGGCGAGGGATGGCGCGGAATGGCGAGGGATGGCTGTCGTAGGGAAGGGGCGGTGAGGGAAACGACGTGGCGTGCGTACGACGCACGTGGAAAAGAAAAGGTACTTTCAGACGTCCGGTGCCCTTTACCAGACATCTAGACAGACGTCTGACGTTCTCTCCAGACATCTGGACAGACGTCTAGTGAACACTCTAGATGTCTTAAGTTGTAACAAAGTGTCGGGTCATTTCAATATAACAAACTTAAAGGAAGTTTCGTCCCCGAAACTTAAACTAACTAGGGTGTGGAAGATAACGTAGCAGTGTATAACAAACTTGAAGAGAACTGAAGTAGGTCCGAAGAGACATACCTTCGAAAAGTTCTGGGTACTGCTCTCCCATTGCCGACTCAGGCTCCCAAGTCGCCTCCTCGTACCGCTGGCTTCTCCACAGGGCTTTCACCAGGGGTACCTCATTCCGTCTCAGACTCCGAACGACTCTGTCTAGTATCTGTACCGGCCTCTCAGGATAGGTTAAGTCATCTCCCACCTTGAGGTTCTCGTGGCTAAGGATATGGTTGGGGTCGACGATGTAACTTTTGAGGTTGGACACGTGAAATACGTCGTGCACTCCAGAGAGCTGGGGAGGGAGGGCAAGCCTATAAGCGGCAGGTCCTACCCGCTCCAAGACCTCAAAAGGCCCTACAAATCTCGGTGAAAGCTTCCCTCTCACCCTAAACCGCTACAAGCCCTTCATGGGCGAAACACGGAGGAAGACGTAATCCCTAACCTCAAATTGTACCTCTACACTTTAGATCAACATAGCTCTTCTGCCTGCTCCTGACAGTACGTAGTCGTCGATGGATCTGCTCGATCACCTCTTGACTCTGACGTATTAGACGGGGACCAACCTCCCACTTGGTCTCCACCTCAACCCAACTTAAGGGAGCCGTACACTTCCTCCCGTACAGAGCTTCATATGGTGCCATGCCAATGCTCGAGTGGTAACTGTTGTTGTATGCAAACTCTGTCAGGGGCAAATGCTCCTCCCAGGAGCCTCTCCAGTCTAGTACGCAAACGCGTAGAAGATCTTTAAGGGTCTGAATGGTGTGCTCCGACTGTCCGTTTGTCTGGGGGTGATAAGTTGTACTAAACCTCAGACGAGTCCCTAAAGCTCGCTGAAACTACACCCAAAACTAGGAAGTGAAACGAGTGTCTGTCTGAAATAATCTCGAGGGGGATCTCGTGAAGGCGCACCACGTCTCTGATGTATCTCTGCCAACTGTGCTGGTCCAAAAGTGACTCGGATTGATAGAAACCATGCCGTCTTTGTCAATCTATCTACAATAACCCAGACTGCATCATATCTTCTCTGTGTCACAGGTAACCCCACTACCAGGTCCATAGTGACACTCTCACACTTCCATTCTGGAACGGAAAGTGGCTGCAATGGCCTTGCAGGCGTCTGGTGCTCGGTCTTCACCTGCTGGCATATTAGACACTGCTGAACGAAAAGGCCAACATCCCGCTTCATGCCTTTCCACCAGAAATCACGTCGTAGGTCGTGATACATTTTCGTGTTCCCGGAATGTATGGTAAATCTAGATCCATGTGCCTCAGTCAGGAGCTCGCTCAACAGCTCCTCATCTCTAGGAACGCATAAGCGTCCCCTCATATGCAGGACTCTGTCAGTGAACAAAAACTCTCCTGGGTTCCCTGCCAATACTCGGTCTCGCTGCGCCCGTAGGTATGGGTCCGTCATCTATTCAATCATGATGCAATCCATCAGCTCTAGTTGTGTCTGCCTCGCCACTATCACTGCCCTGCAGTACCCCTATGACTCCTGGGGTCGCCAGCTGCTCAACTCCTCCATGAGTCTCCAACTCTGTGCTCGTAAACAAGCCAAGTGGGCGGGCGCCTTCTGGCTCAAGGCGTCAGCCACCACATTGGCCTTCCCTGCGTGGTACGAGATGCTGCAATCGTAATCCTTCAGGAGTTCTAGCCAGCGTCTTTGTCTTATGCTGAGCTCCTTCTGATCAAACAAATATCTGAGGCTCTTATGGTCAGTGAAAATCTTGAAAGTCTTTCTATACAAGTAGTGTCTCCAGGTCTTCAGTGCGAGGACAACTGCTGCCAACTCTAAGTCATGGGTGGGATAGTTATACTTATGGGGCTTCAATTGCCGCAAAGCGTATGCGACAACGTGACCCCGCTGCATGAGCACACTCCTTAATCCCTGCAATGAGGCGTATATGCAAACGACGAATCCTCCACTGTTGTCAGGGATGGTGAGTACAGGGGTTGAGGTCAACCTCTCCCTTAGCTCCCGAAAGCAAGACTCACACTCATCTGTCCAGGTGAAGGGTACGTCCTTCAGAGTCAACTGAGTCAGAGGACATGCAATCTGTGAGAATCCTCGGATAAATCGTCTGTAGTAACCAGCCAGCCCCAGGAAACTACGAATCTCTGTCACCAAACGTGGCCTCTCCCACCTAAGTACTACCTCTACCTTGGTCAGATCCACAGTTAAACCATCCTCTGAGATCACATGACCCAAGAAGGTGACCCGTCTCAACCAGAATTTGCACTTGCTGTATTTGGCATACAGCCTATGCTGTCTCAAAGTATCTAAGGCCATGTGAAGGTGCTACTCATGTTGTGTCTGGTCTCGAGAGTAAATGAGTACGTCATCAATGAATACAACTACGAACTGATCCAGATACGGTCGGAAGACGCGGTTCATCAGGTCCATGAAAGCGGCAGGGGCGTTGGTCAACATAAACGGCATGACCAAGAACTCGTAGTGGCCGTACCGCGTGCGAAAGGCTATCTTGGAGGCATTGGTCTCCCTAATCCTCAGCTGGTGGTAGCCTGACCTCAGATTTATCTTAGAGAATACCGTGGCATCCCTCAGCTGGTCGAAGAAGTCATCTATGCATGGTAACGGGTACTTGTTTTTGACGGTGACCCGATTCAGCTGTCTGTAGTCGATGCACAGCCGAAGAGTATCGTCCTTTCTTACAAATAGGACGGGGGCTCCTCACAGGGAGGCACTGGGTCTCACGAAGCCCTTCTCTAGTATGTCCTGTAGCTGTGACTTGAGTTCTCGCAGCTCAAGTGGGGCCATCCGGTATGGTGCTGTAGAAATGGGGCCAGTCCCCGGTACCAGTGAGATCTCGAATTCGATCTCACGCTTAGGTGGCAGTCCTGGCAGCTTCTCTGGAAAGACGTCGAGGTACCCACAGACCACCGGAATACTCTGTATACTGACCACGGGGTCGGGCTCTACTAGGACACAGCCCTCACACCCCTGGCTCAGTAGCTTTGCTGTCCGAAGTGCGGAGATGCACCTGAATCCTCTGTCTACTGGATGGCCGTGGAACTCGAAGGGAAGCAGCCGTGGTATGGAGAAAATAATTTTTCTCCAGAAGCAGTCTACAAGAGCATGGTGTGCGGCTAACCAGTCCATCCCTAAGATCACACCAAAATCCTCCATCGGGATCATGATCAGGTCAATCGGAAGACTGTATCCCCTTATTGTGACCTCGCAGTCAGTGAGAACCTCCTCGGCAACAAACACCTACCCACCTGGTCCTCTAATCAGAAAGGGCTCCTCTAGAAGCGCACTGCTCAACCCCGTGCAGACAGCAAAACCCGTAGAAACAAACGAATGCATGGCTCCGGAATCGAAAAGAGTATAAACGAGCCTGCTGGAAACAGTAACCATACTTGCCATTACGGAGCCCGAAGCTCAAGCATTTCCATGAGTCAGGGTGTTAACACGCCCTTCAGCCCTCGGTACAGAAGAAGCAGTCGTGCTCTTGGTCGGGCGGGAGACAGCGGGTCGATACCCTCCTTGCGACTGCTGTCCTCCTTGGGCCTGGTAATTGCGGCTGCCAGATCGACCTCCAGTGCTCGGTGCTGGGAGCGTCGGCTGCACTCCGGTCCTAGATGGACAATTCCTCCATATGTGGCCCGGCTGGTCACACTGATAGTAAAGGGGTATGCGACCTCCCTCTGTCTGCTGTCCCTGCTGGTGACTGGGCGGGGGCCTGCTGCAGTCGGCTGATCCCTGTCGAGGACTCCTGAAGGTCCCTGATGGACCCACAGAACGGGATGGCTCCCCTGTTGGTGTCTGGTGCCTCCTTTCTCGACGGCCCTGTGAGTGCTCCTACGGGTAGGGCCTCTTCCGTCCTCCATCGATGTCTCGCAACGATGGGTTGGTCTCCTCGTAGGTTATGGTAGCCTCGACTATGCGGGAGAAGGTAGGCAGCTTCAAGTGTTTTACATACCCCCGAATGACAGGTCGGAGGCCCTCGGTGAACCTCCACAGGCGCTCCTCGGTGGACGCGGCTGTCGAGGCAAATCGGGACAACTCCAGGAAATGCGTACGGTATGTGCTAACTGTTATGGCCCCCTAGCGGAGAGTGTGGAACTCCCGCCTCCTCTGATCTTGCCAAGTTTGTGGGAAGTACTGCTCAAAGAAGAGTGCCACAAACCGGTGCCACGTCAGCTCTCCCTGCTCCTGTCCTCTGATCGCCCTCCACCACCTGTGAGCTGCACTCTCCAACTGATACGTGGCGAAGGCCACGCGGCATTCTGCAGGAGGACAGAGGGTGTCAAAGATTTTCTCCATCTGCTCCAGCCAATCCTCTGCCTCAGACGAGCTTTCTTCTCCCTTGAAAGAGAGGGGCTTCAGCTTCCTGAACTGGCTGAAGACCTCATGGTGTAGCCGCAACGGAGGAAGGGGTGCATCTCTAGGCAAGGAGGACTCGTGCTCTGAAGTGTCTGAAGGAGGTGGGGGCGGTGGAGGATCACCCCCTCCCCCTCTAGCTCGTCCAGCACCGTGGCCGCTCACCTGCCCCATGGAGGATTCCCCCTCCACATCCCCAGGAAAGGGAGGCTGAGGAGGAGGCTGATGGAGCTCTTCCCGTATGAGATCCTGAATCAGCTGGGCGAGGTCCGGGGCTTATATGCCCGGAAGGAGAGGTGGAGCAGCTCCATCCTCGGCCATCGCTCGCCCTCCCCTACGACCACGCCCTCGGCCACGACCACGTCCGTGGCCCGCCTCAAGAGCTCCCTAGCGAGGCATCCCCTACACAGAGATCGAGGAGTAACGGGATTATCGGTGACTGTTTGATTATAGAGAAGACGTAAGACTCGGAAACGATAATCAAGAGATAACGTTGTGATGGCTATCTTAGTTACATGTACAAGTGGTGATTTTCGAACTACTTGGTTTATTTCTCGAGACGACCTTGCTCTGATACCATCTTATCATAACCTGATCCTAGATCCCTACAGGACCCGAGACCGGCTCGCCTCGACTAATCCCAAGACCCAGTCATCCAACAAGAAATAACTAAATAACATTCATCAAACCACAATCACACAAGTACAGTAGCTAAATAAGAAGAAATTGACAACACTAGTGGAAAGGAATAGTAATACTACAATATTACATGTCATAATATAGCCATCACAACGAAAATGAGTACATATAACGGAAGCAAGGCTATAGAAACTCACTACACCAAATAGTAGAACTAAAGCTAGGCTCAACTAGGCCCAACGTCCTCAGCAGCCGGTAGCTTGGGCTGCTCAAATCCCTGACCTGTACAAAGATATACATATGTAGTCAGCTAACGCTGAGTAGAGTGGTGGCTAAGAAGTAACATGCATTTAACAAGTAGTTTAACATATAACTTTCCGTTTCCAACTATCTTATACATGTTGGTACGTAGAGATCGCTAATCAGGATTCATCACATTATTTAATCTTCTTGTTCCCTACAGGAACGATCTCGCTTGTAGTTTTCCCATGATGCAGGACGTACACATGGCACCCTCTTGGTTGAGAGAGTCCCCACCCATGATAGTCGTACACCCAGTTTACCACCCCGAGCTCACGGTTGCGACGTAGCGGTGACACGGCACACGTGATAAATGCGCGGGTAGCTACCCCGCACTGGCACGCGGTCAGTCGTTTCCGCTAGTGGGTTCGCCCAAATATACAGTGCAGAACAACACATGGCTTTGCCTTCTCAAAACAGAACAGGGGTCTCACCCCTTCAAAGTCCGCGTACCCTCATCCAACTATCCCGATTTGCCTAATGGGCCTAACAAGAGTCGGTGTAGGGTGGCTAGTCCTAGCCCTGGGTCCCCTGGGGCGGCTAGCTCTCCCCCTACATTAAGTAGCTCACCTCGGTACCACGTACGCGAGGGCCGACTAGAGTCGACGTAGAGTGGCCAAACCCACCCCGGGTCTCAACCCAAGGGCGACAAGCTCCCCTCTACTATAGGGGATAGTTGCTCTCTTCGGTACCACGTACACAAAGGTCAACTCACTTCCCTTAATAGCTGCCCGTAGGCGGCATATTCCAAAACCATCCGATTTTCGTACTATGGTATTCTTGTCTACATTCCCCATAGGGTTCGTACAAGAGCTTTTTCTACATTTGGGTTGGAATGTACGGAACAAGCAGCTCAATTTCCATTTTTATCACAGTATGGGTCCATTCCAGATAATACAGGCAGCTTTTGATTACTCAATCATTCACATGTATTTTCCTCTAGCCCTAATGTTCATGCCATAACCTAGGGTTCAAGAATATACTCTAGAGTATGTGTTTATTCCTTCCTAAGGTTCATCTCAAGTCTTAGGATTAACTACTTGCATGCATTAATTTAGAGATTTATGGTTATAACCACTCTACCAAGGTAACCGTGTGGAATGAGGGCTCGTACAGTAGCTCCCGATGTTTCCGCAGGTCCCGTACACCCGACGGACTGGAGACCTAAAACATAAATCGATAGGCAAAAAAGGCTCAGAAGGATACAGACAAGGTATCATTACATAGAGAAACTCGTATGGAAAATAGACGTTTTGTTTGCGGAAAACCGACAACATTAGGGCCTTGTACAAGCCCAAAAACACGCGGTCAGACAAAAATCAGACGTCTCGGAAAGGTCCCAGACATCTTAAAACAGTTCTCAGGGATACCTCTCTCGGTGTTCCTCTATCAGACGTCTAGAACTCAGTGCCGACGCCCGATGGTTCCTTCAGACGTCTGGAGATGCTTCCGGACGTCTGAAACTATCTCGATCCTCGCTCTGACGGGCTTTCCAACCTCTGACACATGCGCGTGCATTGTCAGAACGTGCAGGAAAAATACAGAATATAAAATTTAGACCAGACATCTCATACTACCTTCGGACGTCCAGCTAGATGTCTGGAGGTCACTCCGGACGTCTGATTTCGCAGAAAAATGACTTCCGTGAAACCACCCTGGGCTTTGCTTGCCGTTGATCAGAGCAGCACAGTGCCCTCTGCTCTCTGCTCAGACTCGCTCTCGCCCTCCCTCTACTCTCTGCTCTCTCGTCTTGCTGCGGGGTGTGCGACGAAGAGGAGAGGTTATAAAGGGAGAGGAGGTGAGGGGGACGAGGTGGCAAGGAATGGCGAGGGATGGCGCGGAGTGGCAAGGGATGGCCGTCGTAGGGAAGGGGCGGTGAGGGAAACGGCGTGGCGTGTGTATGGCACACGCGGAAAAGAAAAGGTACTTTCAGACGTCCGGTGCCCTTTACCAGACGTCTAGACAGACGTCTGGTGAACACTCTAGACGTCTTAAGTTGTAACAAGGTGTCGGGTCATTTCAATAGCTATTCTGGAACAATCAGCGGACCACAGCATTTCGCTCCAAAAGCTAGCTAGTCAAGCGAAAATTCCCTACCGTCGCCTCATTCTACCTCATATAAGAAGCACTTCGAATAGAGCTACTTAAAGCAACAGCTCCTAACCCAGCACTTCCAAGAAGGATAGTTATGAGGTACCAACTGGAGCACCGGTATAAAAGTTGCGTGCGCAAGGGTATTAAGTACCATTAGGCCCAACATCACTTCCCGCCTGGAGAAATAGTGCCACTCTTGCCATTTCCCTACCAATCTTGCCTTCAAGTTGGACTATGTCAATAACGTCCACCCCTCCTTGTATGCGGGGTACAGCCAAGACACTAGCTTCCCCTATAAACAGCACAATTATGACTTGTGTCAGGCAGGAACAAGCGAATAAAGTATTAGGCGAATAGCCGGGCTACAGAGCATACAAAGACTCCCATGGGTCACATGCCTATCTCTAGCCAGACGAAGGGCATGGGCACCTCGCTGCTACTATAGGTAGCCCTTCCCATGGGCACTCCCTTAGGGCCCGCCAGCAAATAGTTGGGATGAAGTAACGGAACGAGCCCCTATGCCAAGCCACTTAAGCGACAAATTAGAGTGCCCTACAGGAATCAAACAAAAACTCGTAAAAGCAGTCCACATGATTCTTGCGAGTAACAAATCTTAGGCGGCAAACTAGTCCCTCATACTTGGCATACGAGCAATTCGACACAACGGGACAGCAAGTGCAACAAAATAAAAACTTCTTCCTTTCATAAGATGTATTGCTTGTTACATTCCTTGGGATCATCATCTCCAGTTGACTTACAACAAAAAGGTGAAAACTAATGTAGATTCCCTACCAAAAGGGGGTGACGTAATAAAATGCGGAATTGAAAATAAACAATCTCACAAAAAATTCAATCACACAAGGTACACAATTATTTTTAGGTGGAAACCCAAACCGGGTGAAAACCACCACCTAACCCTCTCGAGTTAGGGTTTTCCGATCAACCAAGTTGATCAAATCCACTAAACGAATCACTTTAAACGAGGGTGATTCAACCTCAATTACAACCACGCTACAAGTGCGAGGGTAGCGTTCTTCAACCCCTTCTCTTCACGAGAAGGATTTTATCCCTCGAAGGAGACGAGAATTCGCAAAATGAATACCCAACCAAATAACAAAGATAAAATAACAAATAATCTTATAGAGCCAACAAAGTAATTTTTAACCTAAGCTTCTATAGGAATTAGGAAACTCCCCTTTGCAAGGAGTGCGTCGGATTGATGACGCGGGTGCGTGAGCCACGCGACGGCACGTCGCTCTCGTGAACTATGGCGGGAGAGCGGGTGCGCAACAGCTTGATTCTCTCTAGATGAACTTGAGCTTGGAGAGCAAGAGCTTTTCTAGGACACAAAAGAGTAGAAAGTATGTTGCTTGGGTGTGTCTTAGTGTATCTTGATGTGCAAGAGGTTCCTCTCTATTTATAGAGGGCTTAGGAAGGCTTTGGAAAGCTTCCATAGCCGTTGGGAGCAAAGCCCAAGAGAATCAAGCCAAAATCAGGAACAATGATTGCACTGACAGGGTTATCAAACGTCTGATCCTGGCATCAGACGTCTGGAGGATGACTTTAAGACATCTGAAAATAAGGTCAGACGTCTGATTTTGGGTGAGTCTCTTCCTGACTTGGATCAGATTTAAACAGGGTTCTAGTGCAAGTCCATCAGATGACATACAGGACGTCTGGCACTATGTCTGGACGTCTGGAAACCTATTTTTTCGTGGGAATGGATTTCCAAGAGAGTGCAACGGCTAGAAAATCTCTGTGAAGAGATTTTGGGTCAGCCGAGGCAAAACGGTCATTTATCAGACATCTGGAAAGGCCTAAGGACGTCTGATAAGGCTCTAACGGTCATATCCTTGAGTGTTTGCTAAGCCAGCCAACGGTCCTCTACTTGGACGTCTGGCAAAGTCATCAGACGTCTTTTAAGATGTCTGGTCAGAGGTCTGGACGTCTGATTTTCATCAGACAGAACTACGTCCAGCCTAATTGTTATCAAACGTCTGAATAAACAATCAGACGTCTTAAAACACATTATCAGACGTCTGATTTTGGAATTAGACGTCTGGAAATGCTGTTAGAACCCTATATTGATTTTCTAAGTTCTCTACAGAAAACCTAAGTGTCCTAGGGTTGTACCGGTGTTCCTAGGATTACTGTTAGGGTACTTTGAGGCTCTTTAACAAGAATCTAAGTAACAAAAATAAAGAGCAACAAAAGAAACGAAAAATACAAAAAGTACAAGAGAAGGAAATCTATCCTATTCTTCATCTCCTTCTTCAATCCATCGCTCCTCGTGAATCTCCTCTGTTCTCTATCAAGCTCCTCCAATCTGTCCTGGATGCGAGCTCGAATTCTGTCTAATCACGTCTCCATTTGCAATTGTCCTCAAATCTAAGACTTCAAGTGCAAATGTTAAATGACGCGTGTTTTGTTATCATCAAAACAAATGATCGTGGTGCTCTAGCACCAACAATCTCCCCCTTTTTGATGATGACAAAATCATAAATAATAATGCAAAAAAAAATTCTCCCCCTTTTTGACATTATCAAAAAGGTTTGATTGATTTTAAATTTCCTATAACTCCCCCTTAAAACATGCTCTTCTATGAATGAGTTGAATTTCTTTTAACAAAAAGTAATGTTCTCCATCTTTTTGTAACAACAAGATAGCTATTATTTTTCTCCCCCTTAATAAAGGAAATTTAGCTAACTTGCATCTCCCCCTTAAAAATTGATAATTAGCTCATAAAATTTTTTAACTCCCCCTATCTAAATCTAATGATAAAAAGATAGGGTGAAGAATTTTTACCTCACCTACCATGGCCAATAAAATGGCCCAAATGGTGGTGTGGATGCCACATCGGATGGGGCTCCCATCCGTAGCTTGGAGGCCCAGGCATTGGTGCCGGTCTCCAGTCTGGTGGTCGACGTGCGACTGATCCATCATTTGTTCACCGTCTCGTCGATCTTCTCCTCCTTGGTCTACTCCTTGGTCCTCCCAATTCGAGTTGACCAGCCTTGAGCTTGTAGGTCCAGTCCTTCGTGTTGTAGTTATCCCTGAAACCTACAAAATAAGATTCCAAATTTTTCTTCGGTATCCAAGTAAGCTTGGATCCGGATCGATTAACGGGTCTCCTTGACGGAGGTCCTTTCTCAACCTTAGGGCTATAAAAATTATCTACTTTATTGATTAATTTGTTAGAGTTTTCCCTAAGACATGTTATTTCTTTTTCTATAGTATGCATCTTAGTCTTTAAATCACATATTTCTAACTTTAGACAATCATTTTCCTCAATCAATTTATTATTTTCATTGATGAGGTTTTTATTTTCTAGAAACAAATTTTCATTTTCAGAAGTGTTAGAACTAGGGCTTATTTCTAGATCCTTAAGTTTATTTTCTAGCCTTTCATTTTCAGATTTAAGAAAACTAAGATTCTTTTTCATGCTTTTGTTTTCTATTTTTAGTGATTTACTAAGCTTATACAACTCATTAAAAGCATCTTGTAAATCCGAGTTTACCTCATTGTCGGAGTCGCTTTCGCTATCGATGTCGCTTTCTCCGATTGCCATGAAACCAAGGCACGCGGTTTCCTTCTTCTCGAGATCTTCTTCCGAGCTCGTCTCTTCATGAGTGTCTTCTAACTTCTTCCATATCTCATGGGCGGTAGTGCACTCTTGGATTTGCTCGAACTCTCTCGGACTCAACGCGCAATACAAGGCATTCATTGCCTTTGCATTGAGGTTGAGATTCCGAACCTGATCTTCTGAGTAACCTCTTGCGGGTTTCTTGGGAATCACAAATGCGAATTCGCATTTTTCCCACACCCGGAAGTCGTTGGCCTACAACTACATAGTCATACGATTTTTCCAATAAACGAAATCTATACTTGCAAAGTATGGTGGTCGCGAGGTATCGTGTCCTTCGGTGTACACGAATGCTTTTCCCTCCATATCTAGATCCTCGCAGGTTTGTTACGCCGATAACGCGAGACCTGCTTTGATACCAATTGTAGATTCCGTACCAGGAGGGGGTGACATAATAAAATGCGGAATTGAAAATAAACAATCTCACAAAAAATTCAATCACACAAGGTAATAATTATTTTTAGGTGGAAACCCAAACCGGGTGAAAACCACCACTTAACCCTCTCGAGTTAGGATTTTCCGATCAACCAAGTTAATCAAATCCACTAAACGAATCACTCTAAACGAGGGTGATTCAACCTCAATTACAACCACGCTACAAGTGCGAGGGTAGCGTTCCTCAACCCCTTTTCTTCACGAGAAGGATTTTGTCCCTCGAAGGAGACAGGAATTCGCAAAGCGAATACCCAACCAAATAACAAAGATAAAATAACAAATAATCTTATAGAGCCAACAAAGTAATTTTTAACATAAGCTTCTATAGGAATTAGGAAACTCCCCTTTGCAAGGAGTGCGTCGGATTGATGATGCGTGTGCATGAGCCACGCGACGGCGCAACGTCGCTCTCGTGAACTACGGCGGGAGAGCGGGTGCGCAACAGCTTGATTCTCTCTAGATGAAGAACTTGAGCTTGGAGAGCAAGAGCTTCTCTAGGACACAAAAGAGTAGAAAGTATGTTGCTTGGGTGTGTCTTAGTGTATCTTGATGTGCAAGAGGTTCCTCTCTATTTATAGAGGGCTTAGGAAGGCTTTGGAAATCTTCCATAGCCGTTGGGAGCAAAGCTCAAGAGAATCAGGCCGAAATCAGGAACAATGATTGCACTGACAGGGTTATCAGACGTCTGGAAGATCACTTTAAGACGTCTGAAAATAAGGTCAGACGTCTGATTTTGGGCGGGTCTCTTCCTGACTTGGATCAGATTTAAACAGGGTTATAGTGCAAGTCCATCAGACGACATACAGACGTTTGGCACTATGTCTGGACGTCTGGAAACCTATTTTTTCGTGGGAATGGATTTCCAAGAGAGTGCAACGACTAGAAAATCTCTGAGAAGAGATTTTGGGTCAGCCGAGGCAAAACGGTCATTTGTCAGACGTCTGGAAAGGCCTAAGGACGTCTGATAAGGCTCTAACGGTCATATCCTTGAGTGTTTGCTAAGCCAGCCAACGGTCCACTACTTGGACGTCTGGCAAAGTCATTAGACGTCTTCTAAGACGTCTGGTCAGAGGTCTGGATGTCTGATTTTCATCAGACAGAACTACGTCCAGCCTAATTGTTATCAGACGTCTGAATAAACAATCAGACGTCTTAAAACACATTATCAGACGTCTGATTTTGGAATTAGACGTCTGGAAATGCTGTTAGAACCCTATATTGGTTTTCTAAGTTCTCTACAGAAACTTAAGTGTCCTAGGGTTGTGCCGGTGTTCCTAGGACTACTGTTAGGGTACTTTGAGGCTCTTTAACAAGAATCTAAGTAACAAAAATAAAGAGCAACAAAAGAAACGAAAAATACAAAAAGTACAAGAGAAGGAAATCTATCATATTCTTCATCTCCTTCCTTCTTCAATCCATCGCTCCTCACGAATCTCCTCTGTTCTGCATCAAGCTCCTCCAATCCGTCCTGGATGCGAGCTCGAATTCTGTCTAATCACGTCTCCATTTGCAATTGTCCTGAAATCTAAGACTCTAAGTGCAAATGTTAAATGACGCGTGTTTTGTTATCATCAAAACAAATGATCGTGGTGCTCTAGCACCAACAACTAATACTGAAAATACAAAGATAATGGCAACGCTATTCATTGGGACTCGGCGACTTCATCCCAGTCTTCAAGATTGCCTGCCTTAAGCAACAAGGGTGATAGAGCAACGTCAGGACCAGTAACCCCTGTAGCTTCTGGCAGACCTCGCTTCGACACTTCCTCGTCAGAAACCAATATGTCCCAGTCAAGCGTCCCCTGCCCACGTCCTCAGCGAACCCTCGAGTATCGACGAGATAGGCTCTCGAGCCCCCCCACCCCTCTACAGCAGAGGATTGTCCCACTTCCAGGACACACACCTCCTTCTGCAGAGGAAGAATGGCTGAATGAGAAGCCCGCTGGCAGATCAACAAGTCTTGACGAGCCACAACGCCTGCCTAAGGCAGCCGAAGCAGCTCGAAGGTGCTGGAGTATCCTCCAATCTATCAGTGAGGTACCCCACCTAGCCCATGCCATAAGGCTTCCAGCAGGCCCTTCCACAAGGGATCCCCAGATGGTCTCAATCGCCTGGGCGAGCATTGCAGGCGCCATATGACCAAGGCCCCACATTTGGCCGGGCAAATACACTCCCACACCGGGAGCGACTGATAGCACCAGCTCCCGCGCCGCCCTAGCTTAGTCACCAAGGGAGCCGAGCAGGGTGCCAGAGGCGTTGAGTTTACACAAAGGAGCAGCCTCCAACCAAGTCCCGAGCGGCACGTCTGTGACCCGATATCCATCGGGTATTCCAAGCAGATCCAAAGGGGACGGCAACCCCAATGGAACATCCTCCGCTTCATCCCTACTTGGGTCTAGAAGGGCAGATACAGCTGGCTCCCTTTCAACGAACCTCCTGCTAAGCCTCCCTCGCGGACGCTCTGAGGAAAACCTGCTCTGCCTCCTCTCCATTGCTGCCTTCCCTCCTCCTGAACTCTCCGAACATAAAAGGAGACTTTCTTCTTACCCTTGCCCATGCTTCTCCCCCCCACAAGACGAGTCCCATAATAGGAGAAGTCGCCATGGCATCCAAAACCGTCCGAAGGGGAAAACCCTCAAGAGTCTGCACCAAGAAACAAAACAGAGTAAGCAGGCAAGAAAGGAGGAAGGCAACTCTAAAAACAACCATTCGCCACAAAGAATGGCCAAGCATCAAACCCACCAATGCTGCAATAGGCATATCAATTACAAAAAATACTCGAGGCCCTCACCTCAGCCCATGCGTCAAGCAGGGGCACCAAGAGGTGCTTACCCTTGTCTGAAGAACCACACATAATCCCCCTTCGGCCACCACGCCGAAGTTTTATCAAAAGGGCAAATGGAATAAATGCTCCTCGACACAACTCACAAGTCCGTTGAACACGATAAAGAGGGTGGAGGGTCGTGAACTAAGACCTACCACGGACCCCTATTTATAGCCCCTCCATAGTCTTTTGAGGGCGGTACCGTCGTCCCACCTTCCCCCCTCCGCAGGTTGTAGGTTTCTAAGGAACAAAATCCTCCAAGATACGGTGTGGATCTCGCAACAGCTTGACTGCACTAACGAAACCGTCGGTCAAGGTTCCGCATGTTATAACACCTTACGTATGTGGACCAACGCTACAGAAGCATCGATCGCCTTACTAAATGGGCACGACGTTTGAGGTCATGACCTCTCATATCAATAACGATTAATACCCATCTTGACGGACTACACGACAAAATAATTTCTGAAGTGTTGCCTTTTAAGGTCAGCACGAACTAGGGCTCATACGCCCCACGTTCAGCTTCAACGAAGTGCCGCCTCCTAAGGTCAGCACGAACTAAGGCTCATACGCCCCACGTTCAGGTTTGACGAAATGCCGCCTCTTAAGGCCAGCACGAACTAGGGCTCATACGCCCCATGTTTAGCTTTGACGAAGTGCTGCCTCCTAAGGTCGGCATGAACTAGGGCTCATACACCCCACGTTCAGGTTTGACGAAGTGCCGTCGCCTAAGGCCGGCACGAACTAGGGCTCGTCCGCCCCATGTTCAACTTCGACGAAGTGCCTCCTCTTAAGGTCGGCACGAACTAAGGCTCGTCCCCCCCATGTTCAACTTCGATGAAGAGCATTCTTCTTAAAGTCAGTGGGAACCCATGCTCATAGGTCAAGTGTCCCAATTGATCAGACGTTGCCTCTTAAGGACGGCCAGAACCGTAGTCGACGCACCTGCGTTCCCACATAACTATGCTACCACCCCAGCTGGCACAGGGTCGGGAGAAAATTTCCTCATACTTGATCGCCTACAATCGGCAGGAAACATAGGCAAACCATCCAACCTCGTCCATCGGCATCCTGCAACTCCTCCATCATGACAAATGCCCTACTCGCTTCATCCTAAGCTGACAGCACATTTGGGGGCATTGTCTACCGCGGAGTTTTAAATGCTTTAACTACTCTCTTAGCAGCTTACACTAGCTAGAGAGTGGGAACATATGATGAAGGGCAAAAATTGCCCTCGGATCTAAAACTCCGCGCACAACCAAGCAGAGGATCCGGCCACTCGATTACAGGGTAAACAGGCGGGTTCGGTACCACCTGACCCGCCTGCGACTGCCAGATCGTGACCCACATCCGTCGGAACTGCTAGAAGATTCGGTACTGTCAGGGCTAGAATCACGATGGAACGAAAGTGACTAACTATAACCTGGCAACAGATGAGCAGTCTAACAGAAAATGTACTAGAGGTTGCTAGGCTAAGAATCTTTCCATGCTATAAAAGTTGGTTGAAATGAGATAGATTGATTGTAACCCTAGGTCTCTCTTATATAGAGAGAGATCAAAAGAGCAAAAGTACACATTTGCCCCTGAGGAGCACATAAGCCACAATTAGAAAAGAAATACAGAAAGAAATACACATAGTATGCTAACACTCTCGCTCAAGCTGGAGCATATATATCTATTATGCTCAGCTTGGATATACATGAATCAAATGAAGATCTGGTCAAGGGCTTAGTGAAAATATCTGCAGTCTGCTCCTCAGATGCAACAGAAGTGGTATATAGTAACCATTTCTGAATAATGTCCCTGGTATAGTAACAATCAATTTCAACATGCTTTGTTCTCTCATGAAATGTTGGATTGTTGGCAATGAAGGTGGATGCTCTATTATCACATCGCATCTTCATAGGGCTAGAAAACTACACCTGTAGGTCAATAAGCAAGGATCCAATCCACATCATCTCTGCAATCGTTTGAGCCATATCTCCGTACTCAGACTCGGCACTGGACCTCGCAACTGTACCTTTTTTCTTGCTCCTCCAGGTGATCAAATTTCCTACTAAGAAGGTGCAGAACCCTGTAGTGGATTTACAATCCACATGGCATCTGGCATAGTTGGCATCCGAGTATCCAACCAACATCATAGAGGACCCCTTGGAGAAGAAGAAACCCTTCCCAGGAGCCTTCTTGACATATCTACGCACCATCAATGCTACATCCCAATGCTGCTTTGTCGGCTTTGCCATGAATGACAGCAATGGAGATATCCGGTCTCGTGATAGTAAGGTACAATAGCTTACCAACAAGCTGTCTGTACTTTCTGTTGTCCACCACCTGTGCATCCTCATCATAGATTGGCATCTTGGGATCCATAGGAATATTGGCCTCCTTGGCCCTAAGCATACCAACCTCCTGCAAAATATTTAAAGCATACTTTCGCTGAGATATGACCACACCTTCCTTGCTGCGAGCAATCTCAATACCAAGGAGATACCGTAAAGCCCCAAGGTCCTTCATGACAAACTGCTTCTCTTGGATGTGCTTAACCTCAGCAATACCCTTCATATCATCCCCCGTGATGATCAAATCATCTACATAAACCAGAAGTACCACAGTACCTCGTCTAGTCCTCCTGACAAAGAGGGAAAAGTCAGCTGTCGATCTCCTAAATCCAGTTGCCTCTACAACCTGTGACAATATCTGAAACCAGGCTCGAGGACTCTGTTTGAGGGCATATATAGCCTTTCGTAATCGGCATACACACTCCCCCTGTCTCTCAAATCTAAGCGACTGTTGCATATAGACTTCCTCTTGGAGATCACCATAAAGGAAGGCATTCTTCACATCTAATTGGTGCAAGGGCCGATCTAACTGAACTGCCACAACAATCAACACCCGAACTGTGGGAAGTCTGGCAATTGGAGAGGTGTCAAAAAAGTCCACCCCATAGGTTTGGTTGAACCCTTTTGCCACAAGTCGGGCTTTGTACCTATCAATACCACCATTAGGATTGAACTTCACAGTAAATATCCATCGACAGCCAACGAGTGCAGCACCATCAGAAAGTGAAGTAAGCTCCCAAGTCCCATGGCCTCGAAGAGCAACCATCTCATCCTCCATGGTTGCCCGCCATTTTGGATCAAGCATGGCGTCATGGTGTGTAGCTGGAATCTGTGTAGTAACTAATGCTTGAGTGAATCCAGCAAATCCAGGAGCAAGAGTATCAGTAGCAAGTGCCCCAGTCGTGGGATAAGTAGTGCAAGTTTGTGGCCGCTTCCGAATAGTTATTGGAAGGCCAATATCATCACCTGGCACATCACCTATCTTGTTCCTATGACCATCACATTGCAAGCATACGTCAGTGTCTAAAGGACTCACCTGAGAAGCCGATGGTGAGGGCGAGGATGGGGTCCCTTATAAGTAGCATGAGGGAGAACATATGTCTGCAGAGGCCCAGTCAGGCGTGGAAAGGGATGCGTAGCAGGTGGTGGTGGTAGTGTGGTAGGGACAAAAATCTCAAGAAAGCTCCTAAAACGAATAGGATAATATGTCATAGGTGCCATATCACCCTCGGGACGCATCTCAGCAGCCGTCTCAAAAAAGAAAGGTGCCTCATGAAAGGTAACATTCGCTGAAATATAGTGTCAAGAAGAAAGCGGATCAAAACAACGATACCCCTTTTGTGTCTGGGTATACCCAAGAAAAACACACTTAACTGCTCTCGGTGCTAGTTTATCCTGACTTTGTCCCAACAAATGAACAAAGGCAACATAACCAAATGTCCGAGAGGTGACGTGAAATAGGGGACAATTAGGATACAGGATCTGAATAGGAATCCGTTCATGTAACGTAGCATTAGGCATTCGGTTAATCAAAAAACAAGCAATCAAAACAGCGTCACCTCAATAGAGAGAATGGACTGAGTGATGAATCAACAAGGTGCGAGCAACATCAAGAATATGACGATATTTCCTCTTAGCAACACCATTTTGCTGAGAGGTATGAGGACATGTTGTCTCATGGATAATGCCACAACTAGAAAAGAAATTGCACAAAACGTAAAGTATAAAATTCCAAGGCATTATCCGAGTGAAAGCACTTCACCAAACAAGCATGCTGAGTTTTTATTTCTTTGACAAAGTTCTCAATAATTTGTCCCACATCAGACTTATTTTTCAAGAGAAACATCCAAGTCACATGTGAAGAATCATCAACTAAAACAAGATAATACCTATTCCCAAGTCGATTAGGAGTACAACTAGGACCCCACCCATCTATATGAATCAAATAAAAAACAGCAACAGACGAAACAGAAGCAAAACTGGAAAAATTAGCTCTATGGTGCTTTCCAAGTTGACAAGCATCATAAGTGAGAGCAGTAGTGGAGGGAATATGCGGTATAATGCGTTGAGGCAATGAATGGATAGATGGCCAAGACTGTGGTGCAACTGGAGAGGAGATCCAACAGAAGCAAAGCCCTGGGTAGCAGAAGCAGTGAAAGTAGTACAGCTCAGATGATGCACCCCATGTTCCTCACGTCCTCCACCAATCGTCTTCTCAGTGAATTTATCCTGCAAGACACAAAATGACGCATCAAAAATTGCCCGAAATTTAGATCCCTAGTAATATTGCTAACAGACAATAAACTCAAGGGAAAATCGGGCACATAATAAACATCTGCAAGTCTCAAAGTAGGAGATAATGACATATCTCCCTTGCCAACAAGTGGCGAGTGTCTCCCATCAGCCACCTGTACTGTCTTGGCAGGTGTAACAGGTGCCAACTTAGAGAAGGATCCACGGTTGCTACATAGGTGCTTGGATGCACTAGAATCAATCAACCATTCACTGGAAGACAAAAGTGACGACATACCAGTCGCAGGTGTCTCTGATGAGGAGACCATGGCTGCAGTGTCGGGAATCTGAGAGGAGGATGAAGCCTGTGTCAACTGCGTAATCTGCTGTCTCAAAGTCTCAATCTTGGTACTCAAGGAACTCACATCAGGACCGGTAGGCACTCCATCAAGAACCTTAGCTTCCTAATTGGCCATAGGTGGCCTACCGTGCTTCTGCCAGCATGTAGCCTCTGCATGACCAAGTCTGCCACAGAAAGTGTATGGTGTCTTGGTACACCAGACGAGCGTCCACGTCCACGACCACATGCAAGGAAAGGAGTACCCCTGCCACGTCCAGGAGTGGCTGCTAGTGCAGACGTCTGGGTACCTGTGTCTGGGGTGGTAGTACGAACTGCAACTCTACTAAGTCTACTGTAAGCCTCCTCCAGGGTAGGAAGCTCAGGAGCTGTGAGAATCTGATCTCTGGCAGCTGTATACTCAGGTCTAAAACTTGCCAAGAAGAGAGAGACGACCAACTGTCTTCGAAAATTCCTTCAAGACTTACAGGTACATCTCGACAGATAAGAGTGATGTCTCTCTAGCATTCCCTTCAAGAGGGAGTAGTACTGTGGCAGAGTGCGTCCTTTCTAACGTAAATAGAAAAGGTCGTAGAAAGTCTGAAAAACTCGTGCAGAGTTCTTGGCATGAGAATAGGTCTCGCGCAATGACTCCTACATCTTCTTTGCTGTGTCGTAATACATGATCTCATCCCTTATACGGGGAATAACTGTCTACATAAGTCACGCAGAGACCATGGCATTGTCTCTATCTTAAGTGGCATTGACGCCAGTCTTGCTCTCGGGCTTTGGATCTGTAAGGATGTGGCTCTTCCCATGACCCTTGACAGTCATGACGAAAGTCTGAGACCACCGTGAGTAATTGGTCTTATCTAACTTGACAATAGGACCAAAAAACGGATTCAACACCTCGGTGTCCAGAGAAGTGCCTGAATTCACCTCGGACTGATCATCTGAAGCCATCCTTACGATCTTGGAGCTGCAATCAAACTTCTATATCCAAGAAGTCATCAATTAGGTCTGAAATCCAAAGATTTAGGCCGGCATCTTCACGCTGGACATGCTTTAGCCTATCTCGAGTGCAGGGAGACCGCCTAAGAAGGCCCCACCGACACTGGAGACCAGGCGAGGCCCTAGGCAGTGCTAATGGTACTGGCGCTGCCTTGGGCGGCATTGGTGGCACCTTGGGCGATGCTGGCGGTGCCCTAGGTGGTGTTGACAAGGTCTAGTGGTGCTCATAGCGCCTTAGGCAATGCGGGTGACACCTTAGACGAAGCCTTAAGGCCCGCAGGTAAAGCCCTAGGGAATTGGCAAGGCTAGAGGCGGAGGTAGCGGCGTTGCACCGGTGGCTGGCGGCGCTGACGGAGTCTCTCGAGGCAACGCGTGCCAGTGGAGGTCAATTCAGGGCCTTCTAAGGTAGCCTGATCGGCATCAGAGGCCGATGAGGCTAGTTAGCGGCGGCAAGGGGTCGAACGACGACTGGCAGAGGCCGCCGACTGGCGGTGGAGGCTCCTCTGGGTACCTCCAATGGAGATTAGGGTTTTAGGTGGACAAGGTACGGAAGCTTTGTGAAGGTGGGATATCGGAGCGCCAATTTAGGATCACTGCTCTGATACTAAGTTGGTTGAAATGAGATAGATTGATTGTAACCCTAGGTCTCTCTTATATAGAGAGAGACCAAAAGAGCAAAAGTACACCTTTGCCCCTGAGGAGTACACAAGCCACAACTAGAAAAAAAATACACATAGTATGCTAACAATAAATAGTAAGGAGGCACCAAGTAAAGGGGGGCCCAAGGGAGAAAAATCATGTAATCTTACAAATTCTAATGCATAGTTGGGAGCATCATCATTTCCCCAGACGTACACCCTTTGCGGTGAACTGGATCACTAATTTCCTTTGTCTCCCTCGTGATTGCTTGAGATTTGTCAGGTCGAGCTCTCCCATCGCGCAGGAGGCTCGGCCACGTCCTCCCAATGATGGATGTTTTGTGGCTATGCGACGCTCCCTACATCTATAATCCTCTGATGATCGATGGGGACCACAAAGGCCCATCAAGTGCCAATGCCTTGTTTAAAGTTTTCAAAATTCCCAACCTACACCATTCAGTCCAGAATAATTCTCAGTCCCTTATATACTTTCCTAAGTAGAATATAGGAAAAGCGAGGATGAGTAAGCACCTAGCAAGGAATTGAAGGGTTTTCATCTTATTTTAATTTAGGAATTTCCTTCTTAAAGATTACCCTTTTACCATTATACTCTCGAGTCTCAACTACATGTTCCTCTCTCTTCATTCCTCAGTTTTTTTGTCAATATCTTAACTCTTGTCATAGTTGCAACAATGAATCAGATACTGATCAGGTTTCCATCCCTTTGTTGCTATCCATCTTCTCTTTGGATTCTCGAGAATATCTACTATACATTCTGCTCTTTACCTGCTAAGTCTTGTACCAGAATAGGGGTATTCTTGATTCACATGGGCATGTTCAATCATTTAGTTTATAACTACAAGGATTGGACCTTCACTACTTGTTGCCCTTGGCAAGTTATCCTACAATGAAATATTTGTTGATAATTATGTTGTTAAAGTTCCCTATACATTCTCATAAAAAAAAGTCCTGAACACAAATGATGGCCCATTGAATCAAATTTCACCTTCCCATCCATCATCTATGGTCAAGGCGGGTACTGGGTAGTGACCCCAAGGTTTATATCTTGATTTGGATTTATCCGCACTCTTTAGGACATGGACCCCTTTGTTTATTTTACCTTAGAGCCAACTGTTTAGTATGACTTAAAGGTATATGTTGAGAGAATTGAGTGGTTGGTTTAGTATCACATTGGAAGATGTGGACTTTGCATGTGAGTGGTGGCCTATAAATAGGTGTGTACTCCCATATTCCTTTGAGAAGAATATAGAAAGCAGAGCCCTATCGGAGCCTTCTCCCGTGGTTTTCTTCCGGTTCTTTGTGAGTGAGCTTCCACGTAAACTCAAGCGTTATGCATCTCTTTTATTGCTTTGATATTATCGCTTCCACATTATTTAGATTATTCAACTTCTTATCAGAGCAATTCGTTTCTTAGGTTATCATGTTTATTTGATTATCATGTTTTATCATTCTTGTACTTGGAGTTTTCTTCCAAGAAGAAGGATCTCAAGAAGGATCCATGTTGTGCACATGATGGTGCATCACGGAGTGAAGAGGTTGTTGGAGATCTCGCAAGAGATGGCAAGGAGGTCCCAGGATATGGCAAGGGCTCGCAGGAGTTCGTGATGGATGCTGCCAAGGGAGATCATCACAAGGGCCTCAAGGGAGGTTGAGCAACGCTGTGCCAAGGCTGCCAAGCAGGTCGACCAGATCAAGATCCTTGCTGAAGAGATCGGGATCCCCAACTCCATCGCATAGATCGACGAGCGCTGGAGGCATCCATTGAAGAGATCAGGAGAGCAGGGTGACATGAAAGGAGGTGGCCAGAGGGGGCTACTAGGGTGTCCACGTACACGAGGCATGCAACCCTAGAATGGGCGACGGAGATCAAGGATTTGATCCACCGGATTCGGCTGTGGCTCGACTCGAGGAACTCGCGCACGGAGTTGTAGTTCCTGCCGATGGCGTTGGCCTCCCAAATAGAGACATCGGTGTAGGGGTTAAAGTCGATGATAAGGGTGAAGAGGCCGAAGGGCCTGACGCCACCACTCCACTGACAGCAATGGTGTTGCACCTCGTTGCTGCAGGCAAGTCATGGGCAGCGATGTCACATAGCCCTTGAAGGCCTGCCTACGACGTCGTCCTCCGGTTGAAGCTATCGGGGTTCAAGGCGGAGGAGGCGTAGAGAAGGCCACCGTAAGTGTGATGTGGGACGAAAATAGTCCTCGCGGAATAAAGCACAATCGGCTCTTGGACTCGTTCTGCACGGGAATACGAAAAGATGCGGATTCCTCGGATGCTTACCAGTCGATAAGTGCCCTCGGATTCAAAACTCCACAGGAAGCCCGAGAAAGGATCCTGTTACCTGGGATATGGAGTAAACAGGCAGATTCGACCTTGTCCGACCTGCCAAAGGATCCAGTTTGGCCAAGGTCAGAAAGGCGGTCGAAAAAGTCCACGACACCCACGTTGGCAGCAACGATGGCATTACCGACGCCATTAATAGCCTGACAACAAACACGTCCTGACAGAAGACCTTACGACAAGATCTTCTTCGGGCACTATAAATAGCAAAGAGAAGACCTTGAGGCTTCTCCTCATGTGACTTGGCGGAAAACAGATGGTGACTTCCTATGGAACACCCATAGGGACAAGCTAAAGAGCCTACGGCTCGTCATTTCTTGTATCATTCCCACCAATAGTGCATATTGAGGGTTAGATCCCCTCTCTAGACATACACCCCTTGCGGTAGAACTAGGTCAACAATCCCCCATGTTTATGAGAATGATTGTCCATTTTTATATCTTTATGGCTATATTTCGTTTCTTACGTTAACAAATTCTTTGATGGCCTCCCGGGGCTCATCATAGCGCAAGGACGATGACGAGTATGAGGGAGAGGAACTGGAGTATGTGAGTGATCCGGAGGACGCCATCCTCATCACCATGCGACGTTGAACTTGCAACGATGGCGACGTGCTGAAGGAGAGGAAGAGCCGATGTCACAGCTTCCCCTTTTCTTTTTCCTTCTCCTCGTCTTCCCACGTAGTGAGGCGATTGCGTAAGGTTTGGCAGTGCCCTGCTTGAGGCCTGAAGGCACACTGCACGAGGTCGATGGAGCGTAGGAGGGGGAGCTTGGTGCCCCTTGTTGGAGCTCTGTTTTCTTTTTCTCTTTGAAGTGGTGCAAAGGAGAGGGCAGGAAGAGTAAAAAAGAGGAAGAGAGAAAAAAAAAAGGAGAAAAAGAGAAGAAAAAAAGATGAAGAGGAAAAATCAAAAGAAGGAAAAAAAAGAAGGAAAAAAAGCAAGAAAAAAAAGAGATAGAAAAATAAAAGAGAGAAAAAATGTAAAAAAGGAGAAATAGTGAGGTTCATGTTTAAGAGAAGAGGTGAAGTCTTCTCTAATTTTTATTGTTTCATTTCTTCTATTATTATTTTTTCTCTCATACGATTATGGGAGAAAGGGGGGGTGTGGAAGCCTGTTATAGTCATCTCCCGTTTGAGAGTCCCTTTTGTTCTTGGATTACACATGAGAAATCATAACTCTAGGAGGTCTAGAGTTTTGAGATCCTCAGAGGAATGGCCCATTTCAAATTTCTATGTGGGAGATCCAGTTTCGTTGCTCCAAAGAGGGAGATCCACTTTTCAAGGTCTTTAGGGGAAGATTCTTTTCAGGATACTGAATGGGGAGCCACTAGCACCAGTTGAGGTCTCCAGAGGAGAAGCTCTTGTTAGAACCAACTACAGCAATTTGTCGTCAAGCTCCAGCCGATCTGATGTGTTGTCATCAGCCTACCTGCCTATAGGCATAAACAAGAGTGTAATTGTCGTCTGCAGAGGAGAATCAATTGTACCTATTGAAAGTGTTGTTTGTTCTGCTGTGCAGAGGGGTTTCTTTGTGTTACAAGATAAGCATTCCATGCTTTAGCTTGAGGGGAAGTGTTGAGAGAGTTGAATTGTTGGTTTAGTGCCACATTGGAAAATGTGGACTTTGTATGTGAGTGGTGGCCTATAAATAGGCGTGTACTCCTCCCATATTTCTCTGAGAAGAAATATAGAAAGCAGAGCCCTATCGGGGCCTTCTTCCGTGGTTTTCTCCCTGCTCTTTGTGAGTGTGGTTTCCACGTAAACCCAAGCGTTATGCATCTCTTTTATTGCTTTGATATTATTGCTTTCGCATTATTTAGATTATTCAACTGTATATGGTCATATATACTGGTACTAATTACAAGGCAACTTCACCTAACATCTTGTGCCAATAGCAAGTTAACCCTTAACATGTCTTCAAATCATAGGTTCTTGTCTCACACGTTAGAAAGAGAAATGACTAGTTTCACTTTTGGCCAACAACTTGTTCCTATTTTCTCATTCAACCTTGTTATCAGTAATGCCATTATGTGTAGATGGCAAGTCTGGTTGTTAGTCGATAGCTTATCTTGCCTTGCTTGTCCCACCTTCCACATGTTACTTCCTTTGCCACAAACCTTGACATGGAGAAATGTCACTTCCTTCACGAACTAATGTAATTTCTTCAGCTTGCTTCAAAATGGTCTCTCAATAGTCAAAAAACATACAACTATGGTTAGTTTAATTCTTGCTTGCCAGGCTAAGGGTTATCACTTATCAACCTTAGTGATTCATCTTTGATCATTTATTATCTTCTACTTTAATTCTCACTTTGATTGGCTAATGTATGCATTCTGATTTGGGGATGATGGCTTTGACGAATCCTTACGTGCAATCATGGATAAGTGCGTAATAATCATCTATATATGATGGGGCCATGATCCTATGCTGTGTCAGTCTAATATCAGAAGTAAAGCGCATACACACTGGGATAGCTCCTAGAGTTTTTTTTTTTTGAAAAGCGGGGATATCTCCTAAAATTTTTTTACTCGCATACTCAATTATCTTATCTCTATTATTGGGTGCCTAACTTCTCAAAAAAAAGGTGTTTAACTCAATAAAGAGGAAAACATTGGTGCTGATCGATCACCTTCCAGTTGGTATACCATCCAGCTTCAACTAGAACTGTGTTATTTATACCATGATCTTTCATTCCTATCCTTTTTTTTTTTTTTTTGCTGAAAGGAAATAGTATGACTACTAGAGGTCAGTGGCCATCCACTTCATTACCATCAAGTTAAAATGACGGTTTACAAATTTTGGTGCTAAAAATCAACAAAGATAATGACACAACATTCTCCACCCACACCCTTTCATTTTTAAAAACCACCTTGTTCCTTTGTAGCCAAATACACCATAGGACAACATTTGCTTTCACCCACAAAAAGGAATCTGTACGGAAACCTGCCTAGAACAACCCCCAAAGAAGTCATCAAAGAAGTCAACCTTTGTACCTAAGACATCTACTTGCTCCCAAACCGTCTTTGCAAATGCACATGATAGGAAAAGGTGTGCAAAATCTTCATCTGAACTGCCACACAAGCTACAGGTAGTGCCATCACTAGTTTCCTATAGCCTGCGTCTCATCTTTGTGACCAGCCTCCCCCTTCTAAATAGCCAAAGGAAGATTTTTATCGTGGAGGGATCCTAATCTCACTCTAGGGAGTCTAACACACCTACCAAAGGATGGAAATCTTGAGTGGAATCCAAACAAGTTCTACGAATTTGTCATCTGGGCATCCAAAAGGTTTCTCCCAAAAGATGGCTCATCTCAGTAGGCTTCCACAAGTTGGATTTTTTTTTAAGGAACCACAAGTTGGAATTTTGTTGGTAAGGTAGATAGTCATGGTAATCTTTTGGTCAAAGGACCATCTCCTTTTCAATCATCCACCCATAACCTAAATGCCTTCCCATCACGCAGATGAGGTTGTAGATAATTGGAAACTCAATGCATGACCAGCACCACGCCCCTACAAAAAGCAGATGAGCTAACTTGGACAACAACCTGCTCGGATAGTTTTAACATGATCCCATAAGAATCCACTATCAACCGCAGTCACATGCAATCTTCATCATGGAAGAGCTTTACAACCAACTTTGATAGGAGAGCATCACTGAGATTGTTAGTGTGGGAATAAAGGCATGTGGCAGCAGCAGTCAGAGGCCACGTGGCAGAGCGGTGGGTCCACTGTGTGAGCAAGTGATATGTGTGTGTGTTAGGAAAATTGGTTTAGGTTTAGTTATTTTCCAAATATGTTTTGTGCCACCTGTGGCTAATTTGTTTGTCCTTGTTTAAAGATTTGGTTGTTTTAGGAAATAGGTTTAGTGATATGTTAGGATATGATTTGCTTTGTTGAGATTGGTTCTCTATAAATAGAAACTAATTCTCTTTGTTTGTTTCTTGAGTTTGCAATAATATTTCCTAGTTTTCTAAGGCTCCCTCCTCTCTTCTTCTTTACCACTGATCTCCCTCTCTACCTTCTCTCTCCACGCGCCTTTATTGAATAGGAAGAAGGGGCCTCCATGCCACTCTCCGAAATCTTCACAGAGATCATTGAGATTTAGGACCCTGAGTCCCTGATGCTTTGCCTTTACCAGCCTGCAGACATCTTCTCGAGCAACCAAATGGAGAAAACGATCAACCCGCTTGGTGCCTTTCCAAAAACAAAATCTCTTCCTGATTGCCTCCATCTTCTTTAAAATCTTAATTGGGGGTTTGAACACAGACAAGTGAAAGGTTGGAATGTCAGACAACATAAATTTAAGGAGCACCAAATGACCTCCCCTTGAATGCAATTTCCTTCTCTTTCAAGTGGAAATGAAGAGAGTCGAGACAACGATCCAGATTGTTACTGAAGATTCTAAGACTTCATTCTTTCTTCCCTCTCAAAATGGATTATGATTTCCCGAAAGTGAATTCATTTCAGTTTATTTTCATGTATATTGAAAATAACTTTGTAAGAAAACAAATTTCAATCTGCCTATCTTCTAGAAATTGGGGTTCAATAATGCTTATATCTTGTTTTCTCCAAGTTAAAAAAGAAAATCCAGATCTTTTCATTATTTCCAAAAACTTTTAACTTGTAAGATGTTGAAAGGGCCTGTATAATTACTTCCTTATGAAATGCTTCTTTGTAAGTTGGTAATTGAGGAATCTATGCTTTTCTTTCAGAAAATTTAGAAAGTCATTTATCTGTAATATTCCCTTTGACAGAGCTTTTCTTTGTTACATGCCGCCATGAGCTTTGCTATTTTCTGCAGAGATTTATTCCAGCTGAATTTGGAGCCGATCCGCTTAAAGTTAGTACAGCTGGACTCGACTATGGATTCTACAAAAGAAAGTTAGAAATCCGTCAGCTCTTAGAAAATGAAGGAATTGCATATAACTATATCTGCTGCAACTATTTTATGAGCTACCTTCTTCCATCACTCATCCAACCAGGGCTAAATGCTCCTCCCAGGGATAAAGTTAAGATAGCTGGCAATGGAGATATGAAAGGTTTTTCCTAGGGCTCTCTTTTTGCTTTGACTTTTGAGTTCTCTGTGGATAGCATAGGTTGGTGTTTTGTAGATAGTTCTTTTGTTCTCTTAAATATTTGTTGCAGCTATATTTCTGAAGGAATTTGATGTAGCAAATTACACAATTTGCACTGTGGATGACCCAAGGAGTTTGAACAAAACAGTAGATTTGAGACCTCCTGGCAACATTTGCTCCATGAATGATTTGGTTGGCTTATGGGAGATGAAGATTGGGAATAAACTTGAAAGAGAGTACATGCTAGAGGATCAGATTCTCAAGATTATTCAAGGTACTTCTTCTGTCACATTCTTTACAAGTTGTGATTTTGATACTGATAAGATTAGCACATGTGGAGCGTGGAGGCTCCCTTAGGCATGGGAAAACAGTCCACAAAGGGACTACCCACGTGGAGATCAGGGAGAGGAGGAGTAGTCACCGGCTGCTCTTGGTGGCCAGCTGAAGGTGGTCGACGTTGGTGGTGATGGTCGGCTGCTTGGAGAGAAGAGAGGAAAGGAGTCTTGGAATAATTGGAAATATTATTATTGGACTCAAGAATCAATTACAATGGGAAGACTCTTTATATAGAGAGAATATATTCCAACAAAATAATAAACAAATCTTATCTGTAAAATAAGAAAGATCAAATCCCAAATTAATTTCAAAAAATAACTTTCCTAAAACCCACTTAACAAAATAACAAAACTTGACATTTAAGCAAACCAAACTTGGACCCTACACACCGCCGGCCCTGAGGGCCTTATTGCTGCTACCACGTGGCATTGCCACGTGGGCTATTGGTTGCCATATGACAGTCCCACGTGGCCTCCTTATTCCTAACACTTCCCCTCAAGTCGAAGGTCGGGAGGTTGATGAGTTGGTCTTCAACTCATGAGGTTAGACACCCACCACTATTCTTCCTTGAGAGTCGTGCTCTCAGTCTTCTCTTTCGACGAGTCAATGGTGTAGCCTCTTGCGACCTTTGAAGTCATTGCATTTGTGGCAACCTGAATAGTCGTCACGACGGCCGTCGTTGACTTGTCTTCACTAACCACGGCTCATAGTTTCTCAAGATCTTCGAGAGTCAGGGAGTTTACACGTAAGGTGCTAATAACCCTATGTGGAGGTCTCCCGAACTTATCCCAGCACTTATCTTGTGCATGATTGATACGTCCACGGTGTTACCACTTTGGGTAGATGTGACTAGGGCCTCGGTTGCGTCCTCTTCCACGAACCCACACTTGCTTCTTGAATAGCAGGTGTGGAGTTCTCACCCTTTGGCGTGACTTCTTCAGGTACCTTCATCTTCAGGAGACAACAGAAGATGGTCTCAAGGTCCATCTTCCCATTGGAGGCGACGATCTGATCACGAGTGGCTCGATAACAGGGATGCAACCCCGATAAAAACTTGGTAGATTGCCAAACCGTCCATGTCTCCCCCTGCTTGTAGCAACATAGTAGCTCAAAGATTCCCAATTCCTCAAACAAGGCCTTCATATTTTTGTAGTACTTGGTCAAGGAGAGATCTCCCTGACTCGTCCATATACAAGTATATAAATCAGTAATACGAGCATTGTTTGATGTTTAAGCATACCTTTTCTTAAGGGCTGTCCAAATATTGTACGCGCTCTTTTGATAGAGCATGTTCGAGGCAATAGAGGGGTCCATCGAGTTCATCAGCCAATTTATGACGGTGTAATTCTCCTTCTCGTACTTCTTTTTATCTTTATGCTCCGGTGGCTCCTCAAGGAGAATATTAAGTTTCTCCTACCCTCCGACGGATATCTTGAAGGCGCGAGCCCACAAGACATAGTTGGAGGCACCATGTAGCTTGATAGTCGTCCCGGAGACAACCACCTTTCTTTCTCCCAGACCCAATGTGGCATCACTAATCGTCATGAAAGCTTCCGTCATCTTCTATCGTCTTCTCCGCATAAGGCGCCAAATTTGTCAAGGAAGACTTTCTTCAGAGATGCAAGCCACCTACGTGAGATCAAAAACCCACACACACACAACAGAACCTAGACTGTAGGCTTTGATACCATGTTAAGATTGACGCACATGGAGCATGAAGGCTCCCTTGCGTAGAAAAATAGTCCACAAAGGGACTGCCCATGTGAAGATCAGGGAGAGGAGTAGTCACTGACTGCTCTTTGTGGCCGATTGAAGGTGGTTGGCATTGGTGGTGATGGTCAACTGCTTGGAGAGAAGAAGAGAGAGGAGAGGAGTCTTGGAATAATTGAAAATATTATTATTGGACTCAAGAGCCAATTACAATGGGAAGAGTCTCTTTATATACGGAGAATATATCCCAACAAAATAAGAAACAAATCTTATCTCTAAAATAAGAAAGATCAAATCCCAAACTAATTCCTAAAAATAACATTCCTGAAACCCACTTAATAAAAAGTTGAAATATTAAATAAGCGGAAATGAATCAAAGCAAAAACAACATCACAAAATACTTGGGTTTACGTGGAAATTCCACTCACGAAGAGTGGGGAGAAAACCACGGAAGAAGCGCCCTATGGGCGTGTTTTCTCTGTATTTCTTCTTAAAGGAAATGGGAGGAGTACATGCCTATTTTTAGGCCATCACACACACAAAGTCCACATTTTCCAATGTGGCACTAAACCAACACACAATCTCTGAACACAAAATAACAAAACTTGACATCTAAGCAAACCAAACTTGGACCTTGGGTCCTACACACTGTCGTCCCTGAGGGCCTTATTGTTGCTGCCACATGGCAATCCCACGTGACCTCCTTATTCCTAATAGATACAAATGGAAATGTAGAGAGGAGAGGGAGCCAATTTCCTCACCAAGCTAAAACTTTTTTTTTTTGTGTGTGCATTCTTTTTTTGTTTTTTTTTTTTTGGGGGGGGGGGGGGGGGGGGGGGGGGGGGGTGTGGCATAAGGAAACTAGGGAATGCATTTTCCATTCCCATTTTCCACAATTCACTCTATGATACTATTCACTTTTCGTAAATTATATGGTAACTTCAGGGACCTGTGTATAAATGTTGCAAGCTTGATATGTGGCTCTATTTTACCAATGCCTGGAGCTTAAGCAATTTGG
Source organism: Thalassia testudinum (assembly GCA_037157565.1). Lineage (NCBI taxonomy): Eukaryota > Viridiplantae > Streptophyta > Magnoliopsida > Alismatales > Hydrocharitaceae > Thalassia > Thalassia testudinum. The sequence continues at coordinate 47,537,858 of JAZHRO010000030.1, forward strand.
TACTTGTAAATAAAACCCTAGGCCTTTTACTTGAATCATTGAGCAAAAGAAACCTTGGCATGAAAGATAAAGTGCACTATTATCTCGATTGTTGTTAACAAACTTAATGTGAGTTTGATTGCCTTTCTTGTTTAATATGGTTTCAAAGCATGATCCTTGTTTTTCACTTAAGATTCTCCATGGTACTCCTCTTCAAGCCTTTTTTTGGTCTTGATCATGATCACCTATGTTGTCTTCATGGAGTCTATGTTGTCGTTTGTGGACATTGTTCCATAGCTGGCTAGGTATGGGCCTCACAACCTAGATTACTTGGCTTTAATTATCGCAATACTACTCGTCTTCACTCAATCGCACTACTCAAAGTGAATCATAGATTGCCTAGTTGCCAATTATAGGCCCCACAAGAGAATTGAGAAAGGTCATAGTTCATGTCCTTTGTGGTGGGTGATAATAAGGCAACACTGCATTTAGAGGTACTACATAAATGGAGATGTAGCATATCATTAAGATATTTGGATCTCCCTTTAAGCACAAGAAGCTCAACCTTGAAGATAGGTGCTCAGTGATAGAGAAAGCCGAAAGATGACTTGAGGGATGGAGATCCCATTTGCCTTCTAGAGGGAGCAGGCTTGTACTTCTATGGGTTGTCCTTTCAACTATTTCTTTATTTTTCTTGTTGGTTTTCCTTATGCCAAAAAAGTAAAGGAGAGATTGGAGATCATTTGCAGGTGCTTTTTATGAAAGGGGATGGTATTGGATAGCAAAGTAGTTGCTTTGGTACTGTGAGATGAAGTTTGTGGATTATGGATGGTTGGGCTAGGGTTGCTTCATTTAGCCACCATGAATCGTGCCTTAAAATGGGTGGAGTAGGTTATGGGGTATGGTAGTGATCTTGTAACCTCTTTCCTTACCAATCGTTATGGCAAAAAGATGGTGTGGGAGCAATTCATTTCTGTGGAGCCTCAAATCTTCAGAAGGAATTGGTGCTAATCATCCCTATGGTGTAGCAGTTTTTTTACACAAAATTGGGTAATGGGGAGCTCTGTAGATTTTGGTTGGATTGTTGGACAGGTGGAGGTTCCATTTCAAATTGTTTTTGTTGAGAATTGGTGCACACGTAGGAAGCGTGGAGGCTTGATTGGCGTGGAGAATAGTTCACGATGAGATTGATTTCATGTGGAAACAGGGAGGAATTTTCCTATTTTGGCCGCTGCAGTTGCGTGGCTATTTGAGGAAGAAAGAGAGCCACCACGTGGAGAGAGAGGTAGAGAGCTTGATTGGAAGAATTTGCTTCATTACTCTACTCAAAATAGTTGGAAAGGCTCTCTTTATATAGAAAGTACATATTCCTACTTCTAAAAATAGACTTAACTAATTAAATCTAATCAAATCTTCTAGATTTGGAATAATCAAATCTTTACAAATCTCCTAACATATTTCATAAAACCCATTTGCTAAAATTAGCAAACTTAACAAATAAGAAAAGACTCCAAATTTGATCTTTTGGACCACCAAAACCAACAGCCCATATGGGCCTTGAGATGCTGCCACGTGGCACTTGCCATGTGGCCTATTGGCTGCCACGTGGCAGTGCCACATGGCTGATTTTATTCCCAACACTCCCCCTCAAGTTGGAGGTCGGGAGGCCGATAACTTGCTGGTACATCATTCTTCTTGAGATTTTTAAGGACGATCTTCATGCATCTTCTTCTACGCTCGAGAGTCGAGCTTTTCATCTCAGCGTTTGCCGATGCATTAGAGGATTCCATGTGTCTCCTCGAGAAGTATGGTGTCTGGCTCTTGAGCTGGCAAAGACCCACGGCTTTTCTTCGAGCCAAGATCACCAAGAGAAAGTGAAGAAGTCGATGCAGTCGTGGTGCTCTTCTAGAGGCTACATTGTGTGGCCAGATGCTCCACCATCTTCTTTTGATGTGACTGTGAATCCTCTTGCCACCTCCATAGTCATTGCTTCTCTGACAACCTTTGTAGTTGTGGCTAGTGGAGCAGTCATCTCTTCTTTGCGCAACTTGATAAACTCTCTTTTTTGTGCAATCATTGGTCTTAGTTTCTTCTTTGAGGAGGACATATGACTTGTCTTGTCCTCCCATGAAGATTTTGAATGCCTGAGCCCATAAGATGTGGTTCAAGGCACTTTGAAGTGTAATCATGGTGCCTTGAACTATCACCTTTCCTTCCCCGGTGTTGATTTGATTCTCGCCTTCGACCATCTCTGTCTTCAACAACGAGCCTTCCTCTTCTTGTATGCTCCGCATAAGGCGCTTGGATGCGTGAGAGAAACTACTCGTTGAAGTCCCCTACTTGAATCCTTGGGCCTTGCGTAAGGCATCAAGGACCTTCAAGGAGTTCTTTGAGAACTCCTAATGTCGACGAAGATACCTCGACACATGAGGTTCGAATACCCGTGGGAATTACGCACAAGATGGGACTTCTTGTGCGTGACCCAATAGGAGGAAAGGTCCACGTGTGGCTACTGTCTACCAGGGAAAAAGTCACGCACAACGTGACTTTTCTTCCCTTCTCCTTATGCGTGCAGAAACTCCCTGGAAGAGCCTAGATCGCCTGCTCTGATACCATGTTGAGAATTGGCGCACACGTGGGAAGCATGGAGGCTTGATTGGCGTGGAGAATAGTCCATGATGGGACTGATTTCACGTAGAAACAGGGTGGAATTTTCCTATTTTGGCTGCTGCAATTGCATGGCTATTTGAGGATGAGAGAGAGCCACCATGTGGAGAGAGAGGTAGAGAGCTTGATTGGAAGAATTTGCTTTACTGCTCTACTCAAAATAGTTGGAAAGGCTCTCTTTATATAGAGAGTACATATTCCTACTTCTAAAAATAGACTTAACTAATTAAATCTAATCAAATCTTCTAAATTTGGAACAACCAAATCTTTGCAAATCCCCTAACATATTTCCTAAAACCTATTTGCTAAAAATAGCAAACATAACAAATAAGAAAAGACTCCAAATTTGATCTTTTGGACCACCAAAACCAACAGCCCATATGGGACCTGAGATGCTGCCACGTGGCCTGTTGGCTACCACATGGCAGTGTCACGTGGCTGATTTTGTTCCCAATAGTTTCATATGATTTCTAGATGATGTGGGATCTCTTTCGTGGTCTTGGATCACACCCATACTTCTTGTGTCAACTAGAATGAGTAATTTTCTTAAAATTCCTCTTGTCATGTTGTTAAGAATGACTTGGCTAAAATTTAAGGAAATTGCCGAGGATCTTGCTGTTTGAATGATCACTAGATGATGGGGGATCTCTCCCATGGTCGCAGATGAGTTGGATTGCACACATACTTGTGTTGAGTAGAATGAGCAATTTTCTCAAAATTCCTCGTCATGTCATTACGAACGACTTCACTGAAATATAAGGAATTAAATTAGTTATTGGAGTAATTCTTTTAATTTGAATTTAGTTTATGAGTATTAGAATGGTTAAGGAGGGATTAGGAAAGGTTTGGAGGTGACTGGAGTGAAGAATGTGACCATAGAGTCTCTTAAGGATTAGCCCTGTTTTAGGTTTGGTTGGTTGACCAAGTTTTAATGATGGGGAAAAATAAAATTTAATAGTCTTGGTCGACTGAGGGGGTGGTAATGAGGAGGGGGGGCGATGGGGATGGCAACCACCATCCTTGTCTCCGAAGGATGGTGTGTTACAAGTGTCGAATGAGAGGACATTGGGCGAGGGGCTGTCGGGATCCTGTGGTTTGTCTCTAGTGCAAAGATGGTCATTAACAAAAGACTTGCCCGTAGGTCGTGAAGGTGGGAAAGGTGGCCAAGATGATTTCGCCTCCACCGTATGCTCCTGCTTTAGAGGTGTACACCTCATGGTCAAGTGAGGTGGGAGGCATTGAGGCCATTTTGGATTCTGCGGTGGTGGGGACCTTCCTCTCTGGGTTGCCATCGATGGACGCAATGAGGAATCTTCTCTCAGATGTTGGCTTGTTGTCGTCAAATTGGAAGGTGGCAATATTTTCGGAGGAGAAGGCCTTCGTCTTCGGCCTGTTGAAGATTGATGTTTCACGTCTACTATTCGAGGTGATGGCCTTTGAATGAGTTACTATCTGTTGGTCGTCTCCAAGTATCTACGAAGGAGCTACGGGAGAACGTGTGCCTTCCCGGCCATCGCTTATGTTTTGCATCTTCAGTATCACTTTGAAGTGGAGGACGGTTGGGATGATTACGGCCTTGTGTTCTCCTTTTGCTAGGGTACGGTAATGTCATGGCCTTGGTCTCGTGGAAGGCGATGCCTCCTCAATTCTGGTGGACGGTGATCTCCTGATTGGGAAGACCTTGCCGACCAAGGGGGTTCTCTATTTTGGAGGGTGTGCGTGTATTATCTCTTTCAAGGAGCTTGGTGTGAAGATCGGAAGACCCTTGTTGTATGTGGAAGCGATGGTTGGTCATGGCAAGGAAGTGGGGAACAACCCTCGAAATGAGCGAGGTTTCGTCGTAGGTGAGGGAGCCCACGAGGTGCCAGTGGCGCTTGACCGAAACGGTGAACCGGCGGCAGTGAGGAAACCCAATGGTTAAAGAACTGATTCACGGGTTCCACACCAAGTTTGGCGGCGCATTCCCAAATCTAAGGATGGCTAACTTGGCGAGCCTGATTTCCAATTTTCGAGAAAATCTTTTGGTGGGGCACAGGCTGGCGAGGAGCTCCTTTCAACTTTGGTGAAATACCGACCTATAGTCACTGACGTGGAAGGGGCTATCGCATGCTCTAAATAGGGGGGATCCAGATTCGTCTACGGATCTGGACGTGGTAAGTCATGCCCGACCCATTCTCCTATCTTTTTTAGGTTAGTTTTCGAAGAAGGAGAACCCTCTGTCATCGTGGAGACTCCCTTACAGGCTGATGGAGCTGAAGATGCCCTTGATGTTGAGATCGAGAGGTTCATGGCTCCGGTGATGCGCTACGATGGTGAAGCTCTAGGTTGATGTGCGGAGTGGGTGCGTGTTTGCTACTCTTTTCAGGTGGACACCAGACCCATCAATGGGTCCGAACATGGTGAGTTCACCTCCAGCATGCTTTTTCCTGAGATCTCTTGCGGTCATTCTATCTTGGATTCTGCTTGTGCTACTGCTGTGTGTCTCTTTTCGTAAGATTGTGAGGCCCCCTCAGCTTTTGGGTCCATCTTCATGAATCATGCCAAGGAGGAGATAGACCATTTTGGCTTGGGATGACTGAGTGTTGGGGAGATGATGGGATGAGTTGCTCCTTAGGATGGCTTGCCGAAGGATGCTGCATCGGATGTGGGCGTGATGGGGTATTAGCAGAAGGTTAAAGTGTAGGAGTGCAGAGCACATTGGTTCAATCCTCCTCCAACAAAGCAACTTCTCGTCTGAAGTTGCTCTCATAGAGGCACAGACTGGTCCTCAATGCATGTTACAAGAGGAAGAGGTCTACAAAGAAGCCAACTTTGAAGACAACACCAAGGAATGGACGGGAAGAGGTCATAGGGGTGGATGAATAAGTGGCCAAGGTGATTGGTGTTAGGAAGGTGCACAGAGGTGGGGCTAGTTGCATTTCTCATGACTAAGATCCTCTCTTGGAATGTTTGTGGGCTTAGGGATGCGGAGCAGAGATCGACTCTGAGGATATATTTAGCAAAGTGGCGTGTGGATATTGTACTCCTACAGGAAACACATCTTAAGGGCTTGTTTGCTCAATTGAAGAATAGTACTTGTGGGGATAGATATTTAGAGTTTGTTAAGGTGAAGGTTGAAGGGAGGTCAGGAGGTATGCTTATTTTGCGACATAGCGATTCCTTTGATTTGGACTCCTCTTGTGGCTGGGAGGATGGCAACAACTGCCTTTAGTAGAAGATGGATGGATTCATTTTTGCGGTTTCTTGTGTATGGTCCTTGTGATGATTTGGCCAGGGTGCACTTTTAGGAAGAGATTGATCAAGCCTCGCAATTTGTAGATGGAAAATTGTGGTTGGTGGGGGGAGATTTCAATGCAACGTTGCACTTGGATGATAGACCTGATGGCAAAAATAATAGAGCTGCGGGTGATTTTCAGCGCACAGTGCAAGAACTTGAATTGATATATCTACCTACTGCGGGGGTGAGATACACATGGAGGAGTGGAAATGGAGCGGCATCCTGTATTGATAGATTCTTATGTGATGTTTCGTTGGCAGAATCTTGTCATGGAGCTCAGGTGGTTGCTTGTGATAGATCGTTCTCTGACCATACACCCTTGTTGCGGTCCAGTAATGAAGCGGCCAATTTTTCAACTTACATCAACTTCTGTAACTCCTGGCTGAAGGAACTCGAGTTTAAGGAGATGATTCGGGATAAATGGTCCTCTACGCCCACAGCCTCTTTTGCCACAAGGACCATGGCTTGCAGAATAAGGGCGGTCCAAGAGGCTATGATTGAATTTAAACATGACTTGCAGACACATAGAGAATCAAGGAGGAATGATGCTCTCACGAAAATATCTGAGTTGGATAGGAGAGAAGAAAAAGCTCTTACTGACGACGATTGTCTCCTATGTTGAAATATTCAATCGGTTGTTCTGGAGGAGGATCATAAGAAAGAGATGAATTGGAGACAGAAGTCCCGACAACTCTAGCTTAAGGAGGGTGACGCCAACACAAAATTCTTTCACTTGGCTGCCAGCAACTGAAGGAGGGTGAATTTGATGGGTACTTTAAAGGTTGGGGATGATGTCTTGCATCAAAAAGACTAGATTTATGATGCCTTCTGCTCCTACTATCATGATTTCACAAGGAGGGTGCGCTGCCGACAATTGGCAGTTGGGGCATTTAGGGTTTGAGCTGGTTGGTGATGATGTGAAGGTGGCCCTTGTGAAAGAGGATGATAAAGAGGAGGTTTTGTGTGCTTTAAGGGGGTTGAAGGTGAAGGGCTCCCCGGAACTTGATGGTTTGCAAATACTTTTCTTCAGAGAAATGTGGGATGTGATTGGTTGGGATGTGATGAGCTTTATTCGGGAATTTTTTGATGTTAACGTGGGGTTTGATAGATTGAATCACTTCTATCTATTCTTCCTTCCTAAGAGGCCAGAGGGTGTTGATGATCACATACCCATAGCGTTGTCAAATTCTATTTATTTGTTGGTGGCCAAGGTTCTGGCAAATAGATTGCGAATGATTATGCCACATATTATTTCGTCGGTCCAGTCTGTGTTTATTGAAGGTAGATCTTTGCAAGATTCCTTTGTTTTGGCAAAGGAAATGGTGGCTACTTGGAAGAGGACGAATAGTCCTGCTTTTCTTTGGAAAGTTGACTTTTTCAAAGCTTATGATTCTATTTCATGGAGATATTTGTGGGATATTCTCCGGAGGAGGGGTTTCCCTGAACAATGGGTGCATTTGATGAAACGTTGTATAACCACCTCTTCCTTTTCAATTTTGGTAAATGGCCGATCAAATGGAATGTGGACGCAACCTCAACATGGGGTGCGACAAGGTTGCCCTCTGGCACCAAAGGCTTTTGACATTACGGTGGATACTTTGGTTGTTATGGCTTTTAGAGCTTGTGCAGGTCATCTGTTCAAAGGTTTTACTTGCCAAAGATATGGGGATCTTCTTACACCTTTGTTGCAATACGCAGATGATACCACTTTTTTTATTGAGGGAGGAGCTGCAGAGGCGGAACATGTTTCTTCTTTGGTGAGAATATTTCCATCCTTGTCTGGTCTCAAGATAAATAGGAATAAGTCGATTCTTATTCCTTTTTCCAATTCGGACTTTGAGGTTCATAATATTGCAAATTCCTTGGATTCTCCAATCGATAAACTACCAATTAGATATCTTGGCCTCCTGTTGAAAAATTGGTGCTTCGGATTGGAGTTGCGCTGTGGATCGGGTAGTAAAGAGATTTTCTTGGAGTGGAAGATTGTTATCCAGAGGTGGGCAACTCATTCTACTGAAATCTGTCCTTTCTTCAATTCCTGTATTCTATTTCTCTATTTTTAAGCCGCCAAAGAAGATTGTATCACAGCTTGAGTTGATTAGAAAAATATTTTTTTGGAAGGGGGTGGAACATGTGGGTAGATTTGCTTAGCTAGTCCCTTGGAATGAGATTTGCATGCCCAAGAAGGAAGGGGGGCTTAGGGTGAGAAGGTTGGAGGCTTTTAAGAAGGTGTTGCTTTTGAAGTGGGTGGTGAAGGTGCTTTCAGGCGAACCATTGATGGTTTCAATGATAATTGATGATTCCTGTGGGTCGGCTATGGATCTGAATGATAGAGTGAATGTTCGGCATGGTGCATCTACTTTTTGGCATTCTTTAAAGCCAATTATGTTGAAGAATGTTGAGGCTTTTGATCCGGTGTTGGGAGATGGCAAATTTTTCAGATTTTGGAAGGATAGATGGTGTGATTCGGGATCTTTTTCAAACTTATTTCCGAGGGTTTTTCACCTTGCAGATTCTAAGTTGGCAATGGTTGAAGATATGTGGGATGCACAAACAGAAACCTAGAACTTTGATCTTCCTGCTGGGCTATCCAAGCTGACTTTTAGTGAGTTTCAGCAGCTGTTGGGACTGATTTCTGACATAAAATCGGTGCCTGGAGTGGTGGACAGATTTATGTGGAAAGAGGGCTCTTTCTTGGTGAAAAAGGCCTATGCTTGAATGGTTTCCTATGATGAAATCTTGGATGAGACACAGTCTGATTGTGGGAGAATATGGAAATTTGGGCTGCCTTTGAAGATCAAAATTTTTCTTTGGCTATTCAGAAGGGAGCGGCTGGTCACTAGGAAGGTGTTGGCGAGGTGGGTCATTTATGTTGATACCACGTGTCCATTGTGCAGTCAAGGGGAGGAAGACGTTAATCATCTGTTCTTTGGATGTGATTTCTTGGAAGATGTGTGAGACCGATTGGATTTGCGTGCCACAAAAGTCTTCGGTCGTAGGACTTTTGGACTTCTTTTAGAGATCATTATACTCTTGATGTTGCTGGATGGACTAAAGCATTTACTGCCATCCGGTGCATTTGGTTGCAAAGGAACGGGAAGATTTTCAGGAATGAGTGGTGTTGGGTTGATAATGTATTGAGGGAGATTAATTTTTTGTCTGATCTTTTGCTACAAAACATGCAAGTCCATTTCTTTTTTTTATGATTAATGCAACCATTGGATGATTACTGACCTAAGGTAATCTTCCTTTCCATTTCTCAAAAAAAAAAAATGTCTTGGTCAACCAAGGGTAGTCTTGGCCAACAAAGGCAAGGTGAAATTGTTTAAATGAATGAAATTAGCATACTACGATGCTATAATTTCGGAGCATTGAACCAACTAACTATCTACAACCTAGGAAGGGAATTCCATAGTGCTGATAGAAATGGATTTCAAGGATGAAATCCTTTAATGATAGAAATAAAATATTAAGATAGAAGTGATATTAACCACCTCAACATGACCAAAAAGATTGATCCATTGACTCTTTATTAGTGCATGACGAATAGCAAGAGATATAACGAAGTGTTGGAGTAGGAGCCTCTAATTGATTAGCTAAGCTACAACACAAAGCTGGCAGTTGATTAAATGAGATCGTTCGGTGCATCAGTATTTTGACCCAAGGGTACGTAGGTTATCGGGAGGTGACAACTCTCGCAAAGGTTCTAGAGTTTGCGGTGTCAGGGTTAAGGGCTTTTGAGGAAGTTGCAAGACCCATTGGCCCTAGTGAGCTTTTCATGGGCACCAAAGGATTTTAGTGATGTTTGATTTTTTTTTTTTAATTTACTTCTTTTAGTTTCTATGGCCTTCCATGCATGCTATTGCTTAGGATGTTACAGCAAGGACATGCTGCTCTTGTAGGGTGGTTGCTCCTCATGGGGAGACCCTCACCCTTATCTCCCATGCAAGGCTAAAGGCCTTGAGGAAGGACACGTGATCAACATGCATGTGGTGTCTTTACCCTCATCAATGTTATAACTTCAAGAAGTTAATCTTTTAATTATTATTAATGAAGGAGCTGGGTGATTATCATCTCAATAACTAGTTTACTTTTCAAAAAAAACTTAAGGAAGTCGTGCATAAATGTTGAGACTGTGACAAGTGGTTGCACTTTACCCAGTTCTTGGAGTTTAAGAAATGCAATGATTATAAATAAAACCATAGAATGGAATGCCATGCTACCATCTTGAACAACATTTGTACTGTTCATGGGAGTTTGGCTGTCTTTCTTCTTGTTTAATATAATCTAGGTGGAAGTCAGTAGGAATAATTAGTAACATACTGATGGGAGCCAGGCTACTTGAGGATTAGCTTGGCCCAAATCTGACACCAGAGATAGATCATTCCATGTAGTTGAAATCGCAGGGTGAGGGCTATCAGGGAGGTATCGTACTTCTTTTTGCCATAACCCTAAGTATTTTTGATAAGTGGTTGTCTACTGAATGGAAGTAATCATCCTCTTGATTCCCAAAAGAGAAAGGGATTTTTATATCCATGCCTCTTAAATTTTCTCAATTACATCTATACCCTCATAAAACACGTATTTATTTGTATACTCCTACAAACTTGTGTTGTTTATCACATATACCCTTCCGTTAATGCATAATGGGAAGTTGTACTAACTATGGTTAATATTAGCCATCATATGCCAAAAAAAGAAAAAGAAAAAGGAGGTTGGGCCCTTCAACCAAGCCTAGAAGGCTTGGTTGTGTTGTTGCTGATTTGCGGATCAACCATGGATCTGGAGCCCCGCGGTGTTGATGAAGGGGGGAAATCGTTGGGTTTGGTGGGAAGGGGTGGCCATGAGAGATGAGAAGGTAGGTGAGGGGGAGGGGTTGTTGTGCAAGGCGAAGAAAGTGCAGAGAGGTTTGCCATGGGGGGGTGGGGGGGGTGGGGGGGTGGTGATGCGATTATTGGGTTGGTGAGGAGGAGGGGGAGGTCTGCCATTGGCACTACCTCTTGTGTCCTCTTCCTTTTCATCAACCTCCAATCTAACTACCACCATTCCTCGGCCCTTCTACCCTCCTCGCCGAGCGTTGCCTGCATTCACATGTCCTTAGTCATGTCGCTGTGTGCCCCCAGCCTTGTTGTTGTGCCTCACTGCTCCATAAAGATTGCACCGCCGCACTCAATCATAGTTGTCATGACCTTCGGTGAGGAGGCACAACACAAGCTTGAGGAGGAAGAAGGGGAGGAGAGGAGGAAGAAGAAAGAAGAGGGAAAAAACAGAAAAACAAGGATAGGGATAATGATGTAATTTTTTATTTTTCTATTATTACTTTTAACGGCCTTTAGGGAATATTCTCTGAATATTCCTTAATAGTTAATGGAGAATTAACCTAGGGGTATAAGCTATAATGGTTAAGAACTTTGTGGAGGTATAAAAGTATGTGTCTTATGGGGGTATAGATATAATTGGGAAAGATTTCAAGGGCATGGATGTAAAATCCCACAGAATAAATAATAATTGCTGACATTGATGTGAAACACTGATCTTGAAAGATGTATAGCAAAATTTTCAGTTTTCAGTGGGAGGTGGAGTTTCCTTCATTCCCAAACGACGACCAGGAACTAGTTAGAACCATCAAGAAACTTGCTGAAAGGTACATTATGCAAATTGGAACGTAATGAACTGAGCTAGCTCATGGCCAATGTTGCAAAGGTGGGGCCAAGGTCAACAAGAGGCAGAACCGTAAAAGTGGTATAGAAGTAATATACATGCAAATTAACTTCTTTTAGATGTTTTTCTTGGTGTCGATGTGCTATCTTATGCTTTTGATTTGTGAATTTGATGATCAATGATGCTTCCCTTCAGAGATCTTTAGGTATGTTTCTTGGCATAGATATGGTACCTTATGCGATGCTTTTGGTTTGTGGAATTGATAATCAATGATGCTTACCAAAGAGATCCAGTTGAAACATAACACTAGAATCTAGAGCTTCCATCTTCAGCTATTTGACAGAAAGAAGAGTAGGGAGTCTATATAACTAAGAAAAAAAAGTTTCAGGGATGAGGACATCCTCACTGCAGCCTAACTGATGCTAGAAAATTAGGATTGTAGTTTCTGACTTTTTATTAATAACCTTTGCAAATATGTGTATTACTAGGCTATGGAGCAACTTGAAAGGGATGGAGGCCCTCGTAGAAAGGCTTGAACAAAAAGGCCAAGAATAAAACAAAATCGAAATAAAGAGACACAACTATAGATGCTAAAACATCAATCTGAATATTGTTTTATACTACTGCTAAAGGGGCAATTAAGTTTTCCCCCCTAACCCCCTTCCCAAAAAAAAAAGGAAAAGCAAAGAAAAAAAAGTTCTGTATCCAGAACTTCAATAATGCAAATTTCTGAAACAGTTTTGCTTTTCTTTCTTCTTTTACCTCTTACATCTCAATCATTATCAAGATAACAACGATGTAATCTTTATTGATTGCAGAGACAGCTTATCCTAAGAACATGGACATGGTATTCATATATTCTGCTTTTGTTGTGGGTGACCACACCCACTATGACATAGATCCTTCCTCAGGTGTGGATGGTGTTCAACTCTATCCTCATGTAAAGTGTACAACTGTGAGTGAATATCTGGATAGCCTCCTGTGAAAGAAGGTAACCATTCATTTAGGAGCATTTTTTGTTTGATTGTTAACTGAGCAACATTTTGTTTGTTGAACTCTAGTTGAAAGAAAGGCATTTATTATCTAATAATTGCTTGCTCTCAGGGAATTCTCTCTCTTGACCTGTTGCAGTTCCCTTATGTCTTTTAATTTTCGGTGTGTCCTCTGTGTTTCTCCTTTTTGCTTGTACTAGACCACGAGTCGTGGTCTCTTTTCCTTGTATTGGCAGGTTTTGGTTTGGTCCCCCTGCCTTCTTTTCTCCACCTCCGAGTGGGGGATGAATAAGATTTACTCCTATTTTTTTAAAAAAAGATTGCTTGCACTTCTTGTGATCTACCACAATGCCTACCTAGCATTCCTTGCATCTGTCCCTGTTCAAATCTATGGTTTTTACTGCAAAAGTATCGGATAGAATTTTTGCCATGTAAATCCCCTGAAATGTCCCTCCGTGGAAAAGCTATTTGCACCGACCTTGTAAGCTCCAGCATTTGCCACTAAAATGTATACCTCTTCAGAAAATCTACAGCTAATCTCCAACATTCTTGGAGCTAAGATGTGTCTCTACATGATGAAGAATGGCATGATGCTTTTCTTTATTTAATTTGAAATGAAAAATGAAAGGGTTGTTATCGGTTGATCTTGCTGTACTCTTTATATCTTGTGTGTCAACCCTACTCTGATGCTGGAGGTCAACAATAATTTTCTTTTCATTAGGTGAAGATGCATACTAGCTCCAATTATGATGGAGATCAGTTTGGCTTGTGCATCTGCTGGATAATGTAGAGACTTTGAATGCAAGAAGTGTTTCTGCAGGGTATGTAAGTCAATTATGAAGTTCGGAAAGAACATTTTTAGATCAGTAATCATCGTGACTTCGATATCATATGCAGCATATACATGCACAAGTCGACGTTGTAGTTGGTTTTGTTCCATGCAATCAAAAGCAATCAATCATATGAACATCATCCTGCAAGGTTGCACTAGAACCTCCACCAGAACATACTCCTGCCAGAGATGTGATCCAAATAGGAAGTCAGAAATAATGGTAAGTGATGGTATAACTTTGCAGATACTCCAGCCATTACCTGAAAACGGGGCATAACCTCTCAACATGAACTCCAAAGGCCAAGTCCTGGATTTCTCTTAATTAATGCTCTCGAAAAAATGTAAGCAAAGAGCATTTCTGTTTGGGTGGTCGTAGGATGCATTGTTGGATCTAAATTGCTCAATTAACCCACTAATTACCTTATGATGGGACCTGTAAGCTAATCCAAGTTTGAACACCTTATGTGTCCTATATTCAAGTGATACCAGTACTCATATATGAGTAACGGTACACTTGACTTACAAGCAAAAGTCCAGTACTTAAGGTGTACCGGTACTCATGACAAGTACCGGTACCTGGTACTGGAAACTGTCTAATACTCAAGGTGTATCGGTACTCATGATAGGTACTGGTATTTGAAAGGTACTGGAATCTGTCCAGAACTCATCTGATCTCAGTAAGTACCGATACTCATCCTGAGTACCGGTACTACATGAGTATTGGCTGTGAGTTAATGAATTTTAACCACTTTGACAGTACCCATGCTATATCGGTACTGATGAATAGTACCGATACACATGATGTACTGGACAAAGTCAGAGAATCATTGATCTTTGACCTGTGATATACATGTACCGGTACTGATGAACAGTACCGGTATTTGAAACCCATAGTCTCAGATCACTCAAAACTAAAGACTAAATCTGTAATCAATGAGTACCGGTACAAGTCGTAAGTACCGGTACTACAATGATACAGAATTGAGTTCTGTATCCATTGAGTCTCATAACAAGTACCGGTACTCATCTACCATCATCACTGTTGTAGGTCGTCTTGTAACCGATTAGTACCGGTACTGATAAACAGTACCGATATTAGTTTCAGTTATAGAAAAGTAACCTAGATTTTTAGAAGTTCAAGGGTCTAGCATATAACCTAGGTTTATCCTAATCCTTGTAGACTTAATAAAATGTGGGTTAGCATACAAGATATATATGAACATTTATAAAATATTGTTGACAAAACAATTGCATAAGATAAGATGAGACATGGATTATACCGGTAGTAGTAGCCATTAGGATCAAAATAGAGACTATAGCTTTGAAGTAGGGTGGGTTAGAGATGGTCTTCTAACCTCTACACAACCTAAAACGAGTACTTGATCTAATGGCAATCAGCAATCCAAGATCTCTCTGAATCACCTATTTTCTCCTCCCTTTTTCTCTCTCTCTTGAAATCGATGGAGGGTTCTCGAATGTGTGCGTGTAGGTATAATGTTAGGACCACAACCTTAAGATTAATTGGTAATCACCAATTAATTCATGGTAAACTTCTATTCAACCCATCATTGAATATAAATTAGCCCTATAGATTTCTACACAATAATTCTATATCTTAATATACATTAAAGCCCATTATAATAATAATGTCTCAATTGATCACTTTTAAATATTGGCTATAACTGACAGTCATAATAAATGTGTGATTATACATATATATTAATCTATATTACTGGAGCAATGAAATTAACCCAACATGCATGACTGTATTACTTAAATAGCTCATCTACTTGAAAACTTTGAGACATGATGTGAATGAATGAAAAATCTTAACTAAAGCGTTAATATGGTTTCCGAGGATGTGCTTGAAATATCAAATACAACCACTCTATGGTAGGAGTTGAAAAAGACAAATCTAAGTGCAAATAGGTGTTTATTTGGATGGTGGAATAAGTGGAGAGTTAAATAGAAGGTTAAAATAATTAGTGTAATGATGTGATGTTAGTGGATATTTGTTTGATAATATAAATTAGAGTGTAGAATATCAATAAGTATTTATTTAATATTAAAAATAAGAGTAAAGAGTATAGTAGATATTTTTTAATAATAGAAGTGGAAGTAAATATTATTGTGATTTAATTGAAAGTATTGAAAGTAATTATATAGAAATTTATTTTAAAATGATAAGAAAAATTCAAACAAAAATTACATGTTTGTAAAAAATTCCGTTTAACTCCGTTACCAAACGGACCCGAGAGAGACCGCAAAAATCTGGTGACGTTCGAATCAGCTGTAAAGGTTGCTGTTATGGTTACGCCATGCAAATAGGAAATAGTAAATAAATGTCCTCTGAACATTTAGGTGGCGTAGAGTAAAAAAAGGGTCTTCTTAATGATAATAAGATGGAGTTTCGAGAAGAGAGCTAGATGTTTCTTTTCTTAATTCCCGATCTCTTTAAGATGATGAATCATCTTCCATGCACTTGTAGCGCTGCACACGAATCTTTCACCATTATAGATTGGATCGAATTAGAAAGTTTTCAATTTATTTTGATTGGATTGGGTTTGGATTAATGCCTTGACCAATTTGATCCGATCGATAATTTCAAAAATTTATAATATATGTACTTCGATCTACAATTCCTTTAAAAAAAAAACATTTGTATGTATGTACACACGTAGGTATGGGTATATATATATAATAATAAGAAATAAATCTTAATAACGAAAGATACGTGGTACAAAAGTTTCAAATATTTCCTCTATTCTCAATTTTCCTCTCATCTAGGGATAAGCATTGTGTTAGACTGATTTGACTCAACCTAAGGTCCAACTCGATTAGGTTGGCTTAAGTGTGAATCTAAAATTAACCTAGGTTTAACTTGGATTATAAATATAATTTATTTATTAAATGAGTTGAACTTGGGGTCGAGATAGTTTAAATCCAACTTGACCCATTAATTCATTTTTGAGATTGTCTTAAGATCTAATCTGTTAGTTCAATTATATTAATATATATCACGTATATATATATATATTTTGTTTATCAAAATATATCTCATATATGCATCATATATTAAATATTAAATAAATATTAACTATTTTTGTTATTTTTTAACCAATAAAGTCTTAACCTCCATGTTTTTTGCAACTATAAGTTGTGCAATACAATCCTATAATATTGTTTGAATTATATATGAATTGTTGACTTCTTATCATAGAAAAAGCATAAACATCTAAATTCAAACTAAATATGATCATACAAAATGAGTACTTTTATTTGTTATTATAATTTTTCCTTATTTGATTATATTTAGTTGGCTTGTCATAGGTTATATATGGTGAATATTCAAGTCAAATATTTGTAATGTAAGTAATTGGATCATTTTGATTGGACATATACCTACGAGGGCTTAAAAATATTTTAATATACACAAAAGATAACTATAATAACCTCATCATTTACATAACTAAAAAAATAATTATCCTTTACAAGTTATTTTTTATAACTAATACAAAATCATATTATTTTTTATTCTTTTGAAATAATTATTGATGTGAAACTTCACTTGCATATTATTTTACAGGTATAAGTGAAATAAATAATTAGATCATAAATAAATATGTCGACCTGATCTGACTTGAACCAATTATTTTTTGAGTCAAGTTGAACTTGGACAAAAAAAGTCTATTTTGAACCGAGTCGAGCCAAGCCCATAAGAGTCTGACCCAATGCTCATCCCACCACTTCCCCACCCCCCAAATAACCCCTACATGATTCTTTTTTCCTTCTCAATTTTTTGACAACACCTATAATTCCTCCACCCCTTTCTCTCAAGTCCCAATCTACATCTTAAAACCTTAACCCCAATTATTAATGATTGATCATCCCCACTTCTCTTCTCACCAGCGACCCACCCCTTCTCCTCCAAAGCGACCTAACCCTAGCTGCCTTGGGGCTCCGATTAACCTTTCTTGGTTGATCGCCCCTGAAACAACCCATCACCCTTTGTCATTTAAGATGTCTGTCTAGACGTCTAGAAGGATCAACGGACGTCTGAAAATACTTTTTCTCTTCGGCGTGTACCGTACGTACGCCATGCCTTCCCCCTCACCCACGCCTCACCGCGCCTTCCCCTGCAACGCCTCTCTGCACCATCCCTGGCCATCTCATCCCCCTCGCCTCCTCTCCCTTTATAACTTCTCTTCGTCTCACATCTTGTAGCAAGACGAGAGAGCAGAGAGTAGAGCGAGGGGCGTAGGAGCGAGTGAGAGCGGGGAGCCAGAGCGAGCGTGAGAGCGGAGGGTGCTGCGCTGCTCTGCTACAGTGCCTGTGACGAGGGAAGCCAGAGCGATTTCGCGGAAGTCATTTTTCCACGGAATAAGAAGTCCGGAGCAACATCGAGATGTCTTATCGGGCGTCCAAAGGTAGAGTGAGACATCTGGTAGAGATCTTTCAATCTTTCCTCTCTGTCAAAATCCTGACAATGTACGTATGTGTGTCAGGAGGTGTTACAACCCGATTCCGAATCCCTACAGGACACGAGAATCGGACCGACTCGACTGATCCCAAGACTTAGTCGTCCAATGAGAAAGTAACCAAAAAAGAAGTAAAAATAAATCACATTTTCCATGCAAGTAACTAACAGTAACAAAAGTACAGCAGTAAAGAAAAGAACTACTACAGTACACACCACCACAACAGTAAAGAATTGAAAACAGGTACAGAATATGAAGTTTACAATAAAAGAGTACAAAAGTGTAACAAAATACTCACTACACAAAAACGGGTACAACATAAGTACTACTACTGGGCTCTACTAGGCCCAGCACCCTTAGCAACCGTGGGCTCTGGCTGCTCAACACCTGGTCCTGAAAAAGGTGACAAATATGACATGTCAGCGAAACGCTGAGTAGAGTGACATCCAGCTAGTTAAGAAAAACAGTAAAGGTAGACAAGTAGCTGTTATTTTTAATTCCTTTCTTTATTTATCTATTTACTCTTTCTTAGTTTATTTCTCAGGTCTTTCTCTTGATCTCGAATGTTCCTCGTGGGAACGATCTTGATTGCAGTCTTTTCTGAAAAGTAGAAGTAGCACGTGGTGCTCTCCTAGCCGGGAGAGTTCCCCGTGGTGGTCCTACCCTCAGTCAACCACCCCAAGGTCACTGACAGATGTAACGGTGACTACGGCATACGCGATAAATGCACGAGTAACTACCCCGCACTGGCACGCGGTCAGTCGTTTCCGTTAACGGGTGCGCCTAAAGCACAGCACGGAACCAGTATAGGGTAGAGCCCTCTCAGTAGCAGGGGTCCAGCCCCTCCACGGTCCGCGCACCCTTGCCTGACTACCCTGGTTTGCCTAGTGGGCCTAACAAGTTGGTGTAGGACGGTTAGCTGAACCCCGGGGCCCGTGGGGTGGGTAGCTCCCTCCCTACACTAGTAGCTCTCCCCAGTACGGTGTACGCGATGATCAAAAGTCGGTACAAAGTGGCCAAACCTAACCCCGAGTCCCTAGGGCGGTTGGCTCTCCTCTACACTAAGAGGTAACATGTGCTTTCCTTGGTACTACATACCCAAGAGACAACAAACTTTCCCATTCAACTTTCTGGTTCCATTCCATTTATTTCCAGGAGTTCTACCCCTAATTCCCCGTAGGGTTCATACTCATGTTTCTCAGGCCAAGCCATACTAGGTTTAATCATTTCAGGTTTATTCGTATATAGTACGTGTTTCCAACATTCAACTTCTTTTCCTTTCCAATTTATATACAAGCAGCTCGTATTTAATTCAACCAACAGAAATTACATGTAACAGTTACTAGCAACATTACTCTACATTTCACAGGCAGCTGTTATCCAATTATAGGTAATTATCATTATTCTATCTACTTATTCAAGACTGCAGTTCAGGCATTCAAGACATTTGTTTTAGTGTTTCTATTTCTAGGATTCATGCCACACCCTAGGATCTATCATTCAATCTAGTTTTCAAGTCCTAGGATTCATGCCATACCCTAGGATCTATCATTCAATCTAGTTTTCAGGTCCTAAGATTCATGCCATACCCTAGGATCTATCATTTATTTCAGATATGCATTATTATTTGTAATTAACTAAGGAAAGCCACTCTACCCGCAAAACCAAGAGTGATGGGGGTGTGATCGGCAGGTCCACGTGCCTTTGCAACCCCCAAAGCCACAATAGGACGAGGTCCTAACACAAGGATCAACCACAAGGAACCACTCAGAACAGGATACAAGTATTTTAAACAAGTAGAGAAATTAATTCCGAGAAGAACGGAATCTTAAACGCAGAAATCGGACCTCGAACGGACCCTAAAAGGGTAAAAAACGACAACTCTGACTCAAATCAGACGTCTGGAACACCTTCTAGACGTCTTAAAAAGTGGTCCAGGTCATACCTCACTCTGCGCTGCTCCTCAGACATCCAAGAATCCTGCTGAAACGTCTGGACCCAGTTCCAGACGTCCAACCACCTCTCCGGACATCCGGAGACGCTCTCCGTCGTCTGGTGCCATGCCCAGATGTCTGAACTGCGTGGGAGGGCGTGTCCCCACGCCTTCTTGAAACGAAACATGCACGCGCGACGAAAACCTTCTCAACACGACACGTCTCAGAACCTCGGCGGAACGGCCTGCATGGCCGTATTCGCAAAAGGGGTAGAGGAGGAAATATGTACCTCTCAGTCATCTGGAGCTCCCTCCAGACGTCATCCGCATCGTCTGAATGTAATCCAGACGTCTGATTCTGGGAAAAATTCCCAGAATCAGAACCTCCCCGTCTTCTTCCCGCTGTGCGCGAGCTCACCACGCAGTCGCTCGTCCGCTGCTCGAGCTACAACAGCACCAGGGGAGATCTCCCGAGCACGACGCTCCTCCGCACGCACGTCGGCTGGCCTCGAGCAGCTCCAGCGGGCTCTCTCTTTCTCGCGCGCTCTCCCTCTTCTTCCCTCTCGTTGCACCTCTCCTCTTCACACTGCACCCGGCAGCAGCAGCTGCCCTCGCTCTCGCTCTCACACTGGAGGAAGGAGAAGACGGGTGGATGGTGAACGAGGGAGAGGGGTATTTGAAGGCGTGGAGGAGGGCGTCTACATGTCAGCAAAGGGAGAAAGAAAAAGAAGAGGGTGGCGGGCTCAGTCTGCGCGCGGCACGCGTGCAGACTCGCGATCGTACGCACGCCAAAATTAATTTCCAGACGTCTGGGAAGTCGTCCAGACGTCTGAATCAACTCCCAGACGTCTTAAAGTGTGTTTGATGTCTCGAGTCTTAACAACATAACAAACTCAAAGGAAGTTTCGTCCCTGAAACTTGCGCTAACTAGGGTGCAGGAAAAAGAACAATATACACATAACAAACTCAAAGAGGACCGAAGCCGGTCCGAAAAGACGTACCCACAAAGAGCTCTGGGTATTGCTCTTGCATCGCCGCCTCAAGCTCCCAGGTAGCCTCTTCGTACCGCTGGCTCCTCCACAAGACCTTCACCAGGGGTACTTGCTTCCATCTCAGACTCCGGACGGCTCTATCGAGAATCTGCACTAGCTGCTTGGGGTAGGTCAGGTCGTCACCAACCTCGACGCTCTCGTGGCTCAGGATGTGACTGGGATCGGCGACGTACTTCCTGAGGTTGGACATGTGGAACACGTCGTGCACACCAGAAAGCTGGGGAGGAAGGGCATGCCTGTAAGCAACGGGTCCAACCCGCTCCAGGACCTCAAAGGGTCCCACAAACCTCGGCGCGAGCTTCCCTCTCACCCCAAACCGTTGTAGGCCCTTCATGGGTGAAACGCGAAGGAAGACGTGGTCCCCAACCTCAAACTGCACCTCTCTGTGTTTCCGATCTGCATAGCTCTTCTGTCTGCTCCTGACAGTGCGGAGTTGCTTGTGAATCTGCTTGATCACCTCCTGACTCTACCGGATCAGCCTGGGGCCAACCTCCCACTTGGTCCCCACCTCAACCCAACTCAAGGGTGTTGTAGACCTTCGTCCGTACAGAGCCTCGTAGGGTGCCATGCCGATGCTTGAGTGATAACTGTTATTGTATGCGAACTCCGCCAGGGGCAAGCGCTCCTCCCAAGAGCCCCTCCAGTCCAGTACATAAGCACGCAAAAGGTCCTCTAGTGCCTGTATCGTGTGTTCAGACTGTCCGTCCGTCTGGGGGTGGTATGTCGTACTGAACCTCAACCACGTCCCCAGGGCCTGCTGAAACTCAACCCAAAACTGGGACGTAAAATGGGTATCCCAGTCAAATACGATCCGCGGAACTCCGTCTAGATGTACCACATCGCGGATCCCTCTCTGCCAACTGTGCTGGTCCCAAGGTGACTCGGATCGGCAAGAAACGTGCCGTCTTCGTCAATCTGTCAATGATCACCCAGACTGCGTCGTGTCCTCGCTGGGTAACTGGCAAGCCCACCACCAAGTTCATGGTGATGCTCTCCCACTTCCACTCTGGAACCGGAAGTGGCTGCAACGGCTCTGTAGGCCTCTGATGCTCGGCCTTCACCTGCTGGCACACTAAACACTGTTGTACGAATTCACCTACATCCCGCTTCATTCCCCTCCACCAAAAGTCGCGTCTCAAATCATGGTACATCTTTGTGTTTCCGGGATGTATGGTGAACCTGGAACCATGTGCCTCAGTCATGAGCTCTCTTAACAGCTCCTCGTCCCTGGGAACGCACAAACGTCCCCTCATACGCAGTACCTGGTCTGTAAAAGAGAAGTCCCCAAGGTCTCCTGACAGCACTCTGTTACGCAATGACTGTAAGTACGGGTCGGCCATCTGTCCTGTGATGATGCGGTCTATCAGCTCTGGCCTCGTCTATCGTGTCACAGTCTCTGCCCCACAGTGCCCCAGTAACTCTAGGGGTCGCCAACTGCCCATCTCCTCCATGAGGCTCCAACTCTGTGCCTGTAAACTGGCCAAGTAGGTGGGCGCCTTCTGGCTCAAGGCATCAGCCACCACGTTGGCCTTTCCCGGGTGGTAGGAAATGCTGCAGTCATAGTCCTTCAGGAGGTCCAACCAACGTCTCTGTCTCATGTTGAGCTCCTTCTGATCGAACAAGTATCTGAGGCTCTTATGATCTGTGAAAATCTCAAAGGTCTCACCGTACAAGTAGTGCCTCCAAGTCTTCAGCGCGAATACGACAACTACCAACTCCAAGTCGTGGGTAAGGTAGCTATGCTCATGGGGCTTTAGTTTCCACGGAGCGTAAGCGATAACGTGACCCCTCTGCATGAGCACACCCCCTAATCCCTGCAAAGAGGCGTTCATGTACACAACGAACCCACCACTACTGTCTGGGATGTTGAGCACGGGAGCCGAAGTCAGCCTCTCCTTCAGCTTTTGAAAACACGCCTCACAAGCGTCTGTCCAAGTAAAGGGCACGTCCTTCCGGGTCAGCTGTGTCATAGGACGTGCAATCTGCGAGAAGCCCCTAATAAATCGCCTGTAGTAGCTTGCCAGTTCCAAGTAACTGCGGATTTCAGTAACCGTACGCGGTCTCTCCCACCTGAGCATTGCCTCAACCTTGGCTGGGTCCACAGCCAAGCCATCCCCAGAGATCACATGACCCAAGAAGGTCACCTCCCTCAACCAGAACTCGCCCTTGCTGTATTTGGCGTACAGCTTACGTCATCTCAGTGTGTCCAAAACCATCCGCAAGTGCTGTCCGTGCTGCGTCTGATCTCTAGAATAGATGAGCACATCATCAATGAATACAACCACGAACTAGTCCAAGTATGGTTGGAACACCCGGTTCATCAAGTCCACGAAGGCAGCGGGAGCATTAATCAGCCCAAACGGCATGACCAAAAACTCGTAGTGTCCGTACCTGGTGCGGAAAGTTGTCTTGGAGACGTCTGCCTCCTTGATCCTCAACTGTTGGTATCCAGACCTCAAGTTTACTTGGAGAATACCGTGGTATCTCGCAACTGGTCAAACAAGTCATCAATCCTTGGCAGCGGATACCTGTTCTTGATGGTAACCCTATTTGGTTGTCTGTAGTCCACACAAAGGCGTAGGGTACCATCCTTCTTTACGAACAATACCGAGGCTCCACATGGAGATGCACTGAGCCTCACAAAGCCCTTCTCCAGAAGATCCTGCAACTGAGACTTGAGCTCTCGCAGCTCAAGTGGTGCCATCCTATACGGTGTTGTAGAAATGGGGCTGATCCCCGATACCAGTGAGATCTCAAACTCGATCTCACTCTCGGGCGATAGTCCTGGCAACTCATATGGGAACACGTCGGAGTACTCTCTGACCACTGGAATACTCTGGAAGTCTGCCACAGGGTTGGGCTCTGCCATTACACAAGCTAGGAAGCCCTCACACCCTTGGCCCAAAAGTCTCGCCGCCCGAAGTGCAAAAATACACCTGAAGCCTCCGTCCACTGGCTGCCTGTGGAACTCGAAAGAAGGCAACTCCTGTATGGAGAATACGACCTTCCTCTCAAAACAGTCCACCAAGGTGTGGTAAGAGAACAACCAGTCCATCCCCAAAATCGCACCACAGTCCTCCATCTGTATCATAATCAGGTCAGTTGGAAGGCTGTGTCCCCCAACACTGACCTCACAACCTGCATTACCTCCCCAGCTACAAACAGCTGGCCGCCTAGGTTTCTGATTACCACTAATCCCCTAATGGAATGCTATCGGACTCCAGAGTAGCAAACAACTCGTGGAGCAAGAAGGTACATCGTATTAGAAGCAGGAATTACATACTCCAAAAAGACCAAACCTTGTAACCATACCTGTCACCGTACAAACTAAAGCTATGATGTCTCCGTGAGTCACGACGTTGTGACACTCCTCGGAACTGGGAGCGGACAAAACAGGTAAGCCAGGGGCGGAGCTAGTGACAGCTGGCCGATATCCTCCTCGTGGCAGCTGTCCTCCCTCATGCACCTGGAACCCACGACCACCCGACTGGCCCTCAGTGCTCGAAGCAGTGAGCGTCTGCTGTGCTTCAGCCCTAGACGGGCAGTCCCTTCTGAAATGGCCCAGCTGGCCACACTGGTAGTAGAGAGGGACTCAACTCCCTCTCTCGGTAGGTCCCTGCTGGCGGTTGGGCAGGGGTCCAGTGCTAATGGCCGGCCCCTATCAAGGCCCCCCAGAGGTTACTGACGGCCTCGCAAAGCTCGACGGATCTCCTGCAGGCGTCGCGTGCCTCCCTTGAGCTCTCCTAACCCACCTAATGTGATGGCGAAAATCTCATTCCACGATAAACTCCCCTGTCGTACCCCCGGAAGAGAGATGAAGAGGTAGCAAAGTGGGTGGAAGCTGAAATTCTTCTCGGACCACCTCTCTGATCAGATGGACAAGGTTCGGAGACGGTATGCTCAGGAGGAGGGGAGGGGTAGCATGTACTCCAAGCTCAACACATCTGTCCCTCGGGCCTCGACCTTGGCTGCGACTGCGGCCCACGATTCTGGCTCCACGTCAAGGCATCTCCTGCAAGGAGACGCGAACACATAACAGAAAGGACATCAATTCAAATTCGACATTAGACGAAAGAACCCTAGAGCAGATGTCAAAAGGTATGTTGTGGTGGTTACTTCGGTTACGAGCACATGAATTGGCTATTTTCCAGCTAGTTGGTTCACTTTTCGGGACGACCTTGCTCTGATATCATCTTGTTACGACCCGATTCTCGAATCCCTACAGGACACGAGAATCGGACCGACTCGACAGATCCTAAGACCCAGTCGTCCAACAAGAAAGTAACAAAAAAAGCAGTAAAATAAACCACATTCTCCATGCAAGTAACTAACAATAACAAAAGTACAACAGTAAAGAAAAGAACTACTACAGTATACACCACCACAACAGTAAAGAATTGAAAACAGGTACAGAGTATGAAGTTTACAATAAAAGAGTACAAAAGTGTAACAAAATACTCACTACACAGAAACGAGTACAACACAAGTACTACTACTAGGCTCTACTAGGCCCAGCACTCTCAGCAGCCATGGGCTTTAGCTGCTCAACACCTAGTCCTAAAAAGGGTGACAAATATGACATATTAGCGAAACGCTGAGTAGAGTGGCATCCAGCTAGCTAAGAAAAACAGTAAAGGTGGACAGGTAGCTGTTGTTTTTAATTCCTTTCCTTATTTATCTATTTACTCTTTCTTAGTTTATTTCTCAGGTCTTTCTCTTGATTCGAATGTTCCTCGTGGGAACGATCTTGATTACAGTCTTTTCCGAAAAGTAAAAGTAGCACGTGGTGCTCTCTTGGCCGAAAGAGTCCCCCGTGGTGGTCCTACCCTTAGTCAACCACCCCAAGGTCACTGACAGATGTAACAGTGACTACGGCACACGTGATAAACGCACGGGTAGCTACCCCGCACTGGCACGCGGTCAGTCGTTTCCGTTAACGGGTGCGCTCAAAGCACAACACGAAACCAGTATAGGGTAGAGCCCTCTCAGTAGCAGGGGTCTAGCCCCTCCACAATAACCAAATAGGGGTCTTGCCCCTCCACAGTCCGCGCACCCTCGCCTAACTACCCTGGTTTACCCAGTGGGCCTAACAAATCGGTGTAGGACGGCTAGTTGAACCCCGGGGCCCGTGGGGTGGCTAGCTCCCTCCCTACACTAGTAGCTCTCCTCGGTACGGTGTATGCGAGGGCCAAAAGTCGGTACAAAGTGGCCAGACCTAACCCCGGGTCCCTAGGGCGGCTGGCTCTCCTCTACACTAAGAGGTAACATGTGTTTTCCTTGGTACTACGTACCCAAGAGACAACAAACTTTCCCATTCACCTTTCCGGTTCCATTCCATTTATTTCCAGGAGTTCTCCTAATTCCCCATAGGGTTCATACTCATGTTTCTCAGGCCAAGCCATACTAGGTTTCATCATTTCAGGTTTATTTGCATATAGTACGTGTTTCCAACATTCAACTTCTTTTCCTTTTCAATTTATATACAAGCAACTCATATTTAATTTCAACTAACAGAAATTACATGTAACAGTTACTAGCAACAGTACTCTACATTTCACAGGCAGCTGTTATCCAATTACAGGCGATTATCTTTATTCTATCTATCTAGATATCCAAGACTGCAGTTCAGGCATTCAAGACATTCATTTCAGTGTTTCTATTCCTAGGATTTATGCCACACCCTAGGATCTATCATTCAGTCTAGTTTCCAAGTCCTAGGATTCATGCCATACCCTAGGATCTATCATTCAATCTAGTTTTCAAGTCATAGGATTCATGCCATACCCTAGGATCTATCATTTATTTCAAATATGCATTATTGTTTGTAATTAACTAAGGAAAGCCACTCTACCCGCAAAATCGGGAGTGATGGGGGCGTGATCGGCAGGTCCACGTGCCTCCGCAACCCCTAAAGCCGCAACAGGACGAGGTCCTAACACAAGGATCAACCACAAGGAACCACTCAGAATAGGATACAAGTATTTTAAACAAGTAGAGAAACTAATTCCGAGAAGAACGGAATCTTAAACGTGGAAATCGGACCTCGAATGGACCCTAAACGGGTCAAAAACGACAACTCTGACTCAAATCAGACGTCTGGAACACCTTCCAGACGTCTTAAAAGTGGTCCAGGTCATACCTCACTCTGCGCTGCTCCTCAGACATCCAGGAATCCTGCTGAAACGTCTGGACCCAGTTCCAGACATCCGACCACCTCTCCAGACGTCTGGAGACGCTCTCCGTCGTCTGGTGCCGTGCCCAGACGTCTGAACTGCGTGGGAGGGTGTGTCCCCGCGCCTTCCCGAAATGAAACATGCACGCGCGACGAAAACCTCCTCAACACAATACGTCTCAAAACCTCGGCGGAACGGCCTGCATGGCCGTATCCACAAAAGGGGGTAGAGGAGGAAATATGTACCTCTCAGTCGTCTGGAGCTCCCTCCAAACGTCATCCGCGTCGTCTGGATGTAGGTCCAGACATCTGATTCTGGGAAAAATTCCCAGAATCAGAACCTCCTTGTCTTCTTCCCACTGCGCGCGAGCCACGCGGTCGCTCGTCCGCTGCTCGAGTTGCAGCAGCACCAGGGGAGATCTCCCCAGCACGATGCTCCTACACACGCATGCCAGCCGGCCTCGAGTTGCTCCGGTGGGCTCTCTCTTTCTCACGTGCTCTCCCTCTTCTTCCCTCTCGTTGCACCTCTCCTCTCCGCACTGCACCCGGCAACAGCTGCTGCCCTCGCTCTCGCGCTCATGCTGGAGGAAGGAGAAGACGGGTGGATGGTGAACGAGGGAGAGGGGTATTTGAAGGCGTGGAAGAGGGCGTTTGCAGGTCTGTGAGGGGAGAGAGAAAAAGAAGAGTGCGGTGGGTTCAGTCTGCGCGCGGCACGCGCGCAAACTCTCGATCGTACGCACGCCAAAATTAATTTCCAGACGTTTGGGAAGGCATCCAGACGTCTTGATCAACTCCCAGACGTCTTAAAGTGTGTTTGATTTCTCGGGGCTTAACAGGAGGTGGAGGGCGGACCGAGGCAGTTTCAGACGTCCAGGAGCACTCCAAGACGTCTGACGAAACCCTTGGGCGTCGACACTAAGTTCCAGACGTCTGATAGAGGAATGCCGAGAGAGGTATCCCTGAGAACTGTTTTAAGACGTCTGGGACCTTTCCCAGACGTCTGATTTCTGTCTGACCGCATGGTTTGGGCTCGTGCAAGGCCCTAATGTTATCAGTTTTCTGCAAACGAAACGTCTCTGTTTTCCATACGAGTTTCTCTATGTAATGATACCTTGTTTGTATCATTCTGAACCTTTTAGCCCATCGATCCATGTTTTAGGTCTCCAGTCCGTTGGGTGTACGGGACCTGCGGAGACGTCGGGAGGTACTGTACGAGCCCCTATTTCACCTGGTTACCCAAGTAGAGTGGTTATAATCATAAATCTCTAAATTAATACATGCAAGTAAGTAAACCTAGGACTTGAGATGAACCCTAGGAAGAAGTAAAACTCTAGAATATATTCTTGAACCTTAGGTCATGGCATGAACACTAGGGCTAGAAGAAAATACACGTGAATGATTGAGTAATCAAAAGCTGCCTGTATTATCTAAAATGAACCCATACTGTGATATGAATGGAAACTGAATTGCTTATTCCGTACATTCCAACCCGGATGTGGAAAAAAAAAACTTATGTACAAACCCTACGGGGAATGTAGACAAGAATACTGTAATACGGAGAACTGGATGGTTCTGGAATATGCTGCCCATGGGCAGCTGTTAAAGGAAGTAGACTAACCTTCGTGTACACAGTACCGAAGAGAGCAACTATCCCTTGTAGTGTAGAGGAGAGCTTGCCACCCTCGGGTTGAGACCTGGGGTGGGATTGGCCACTCTAGTCAACTCTTACTAGCCCTCGTGTATGTGGTACCGAGGTGAGCTACTTAGTGTAGAGGGGAGCTAGCCGCCCTAGGGGCCCAGGGATAGGTATAGCTACCCTACACCGACTCTTGTTAGCCCGTTGGGCAAACCAAAATAGTCGGACGAGGGTACGCGGACTGATGAGGGGCGAGACCCTTGTTATGTTATGAGAGGGCAAGGCCCTATACTGTTTCGCACTGTACGTTGAGGCGTACCCGCTAGCGGAAACGACTGACCGCGTGCCAGTGCGAGGTAGCTACCCGCGCGCTTGTCACGTGTGCCGTAGTCACCGCTACGTCACGTGTTACTTATTTATTTATTTCTTATACGTGATTATTTCTGCAATCTTAGAGGAGGTATCGCGTGGATCTAAAATATTTTGGATGTCGGAAATGATTTTCATATTGCGTGTAAACTTATTTGGTATGCTAGAGAAATTTGGTGGATAAAATTTCAAGCGTTGGCAACAACACATGAGAATTTGGTTGACAACCATTGTTTAGATCTCAATGTTGGAAATCGATTGCCCGATTTTGGATAAGGAAAAACCCACTCCTAAAGGCCAAAAGGTGGTGGATGAGTGGAATGAACGTAACCGCAGTTGTCATGGTTGCATCTTATTGGCTTCGTCCAATGTACTGTTTGATGTATACAGCACATCCAAGTCCATTGCGAAGGAGCTATGGGAGGAGTTGGATAAGAAGCATAATACCGAGGATCTTGATATTGAAAAATATTCTATCGCAAAATTCCTTAAATTCTAAATGGCTGAGGGTAAATTGATATCGGAGCAGGCACACAAATTTCTGTTATTGCTTCATGGTTTAGCAGAGGCTGAAATAAAGCTTCTTGAGAAGTTTCAATTTATGTCTATCATTGAAAAATTCCCTAAATCTTGAGAGAACTTCAGAATGACTCTTAAGTATAGGAAGAAAAGATTTCTCTAGATGACTTGATGATAGTCATTGTTATAGAGGAAAAGCATAGGAAACAGAAATATGTAATGCCTGTGGAGTCTAAGGTGAATGTCATGACATCTAAAGGCAAGGAGAATAAAAACAAAAACAAAATGAAGGCCAAACCCAAGATCCAGAAGAAATCCAAGAACAAACCATACTGCATCTTGTGAGTAGGTTGGGCACTAGAAGAATAATTGTCCTTCTAATAAAGCTTAGTAGAAGACATAGATGGGAATCCTCAGGTGAATATAATCACCGAGGAGGTCGAGCCTAGCGATGGGTATGTCTCAATAAAATCCGAACTCTATATTATTCATGATCCTACTGAATGACTCGTGGTTACTGGAGCCAATGTACATATTTGTATTAATAGATCGTTCTTTTCTTTCTATCAAGCTTGCGGTGGTGGGACTGTGAAGATGGAGAACAATTCTACAGCCAAGGTGCTGGGATCCGGACACGTGGACTTGAGGTTTTTCTCAGGGTGAGTTTGAACACTACGTAGGTTGTTGCACGTTCCTACTGTGAAAAAAGATGTTCTTTCTAGTTCCTTGTTAGTTAAAGGGGGTTGTGAGTTAATCTTTAAATGTAATAAAGTTGTTATGTTGAGACATGAAATATTTTATGGAAAGGGATTTTTGGCAGATTTTGATCTATTATTTAGAGTTAGATGTAATGTGGATGTATCATCTAGAAATTCTCTAAATAACGTTAGTTTTCATTCGATTAAATCTGTTTGCAGTAATATTTAATCTTGTGATATATGGCATAGTAGATTAGGTCATGTAAATTTCAATTCTTTAAAAAGAATGATGAAATTAAATATGATTTCTAAATACACCATAGATAAAGCTAAGAAATGCGAGATATGTGTGCAGGTTAAACAAACTAGAAAGTCTTTTCACTTTATTACTAGAGATACTGAGGTTCTAGATTTGGTACACATGGATATCTACGAGTTTAATGATGTGTTGACTAGGGACAATAAAAAGTATTTTATCACCTTTATAGATGATAATAGAAGATATTGTTATGTGTATTTGCTTAAGTCTAACGATGAGACATTAAGTAAATTCCCCATATTTAAGAAAGAAGTAGAAACATAAACTAAGAAAACTCTTAAGAGATTGAAGTCAGATAGAGGAGAGGAATATACGTCCAACTTATTTGATGAACAGTGTCAAGCTTTTGGTATAGTTCATGAAGTGATGGCCTCATATTCCTCTCAATTTAATGGGATAGCAGAGTGAAAGAATAGAACCCTAACTGACATGGTCAATGCTTCTTGCAAAGCTCAGGATTACTTACTTACATGTGGGGGGAAGCTTTAAATACAGCATGCCATATTCTGAATAGAGTTCCCCTTATGCATAAGGAAGGTAGTCCATTTAAGATTTGGAGAAACAGGAAACCAAGTTTGAAATACCTCAAAGTATGGGGCTGCCTTGCAAAAGTAATTGTCCCATAGCACAGGAGGAAGAAGCTTGGACCTAAGACAGTTGACATGATCTTTCTGAGTTATGTTGATAATAGCTATACCTATAGATTTTTTGTTATAAAATTTGAGATTTTAGGCATAAATGTCGACACTATTATTGAGCTTCGCGACACTACATTTTTTAAGGATGTCTTCCCTATGAAGACTGGATTACCTTAAAATATGACTTTATATGATCTAACCACCACATCTGATTCTATTCCTAGTCAAGTAGAAAGGATGTCTAATGTGGGGGCTAGCTCGTCCCTTTCTAAACCCAATCAAGTAGAAGAGTTTGAACTTAGGAGAAGTAAAAGACCAAGAATTACCAAAGATTTGGGAAGTGATTTTATTACTTACCAAATCAAGGGCAATCCCCCCACTTATCATGATGCTATGGCCTCTTTTGAAGCTAAGCACTAGAAAGATGTCATTAAGAATGAGATGGACTCAATCATCTCTAATGGCACTTGGGAGTTAGTTGATTTACCTCCAAAGCGTTCTATTATTGGGTGCAAGTGGGTGTTTAAGAGAAAACTCAGGCCTGACAGATCTATTGAAAAATATAAAGCTAGACTTGTTGCTAAAGGGTTCAAGCAAATGAAAGGAATTGATTATTTCGATACTTATTCTCCAGTAACTAGGATAACTACTATCCAGATGCTTATTACATTAACTTCTATTTATGATCTCACTATCCACAGAATGGATGTGAAGACCACCTTTCTTCATGGCGATGTTGAGGAGATCTATATGGACCAGCCTGAGGGATTTGGAGCTCCTGGGAGTGAGAAAAAGGTTTGCAAGCTTGTTAAATCTCTTTATGGTTTGAAACAAGCACCCAAGCAATGGCATGAAAAGTTTGATAAGACTATACAGTTTTTTAGCTCTGTAGGTCACAAATCTGACATGTGTGTCTACTCTATGCTTAAGGGTAATATGTGTTGTCCTATGCCTATATGTAGATGATATATCATTGTTTGGATTAGACATTAGAATTGTTAATGAAACTAAGTTGTTCTTGAGTAGTAAGTTTGATATGAAGGATATGGGTGTTGCAAATGTGATCCTAGGCCTCAAACTAATTCGATCAGCAGAGGGGATAGTTATTTCTCAATCTCATTATGTTAACAAGGTTCTTAAGAAATTTGGCTATGAAAATTGCAAGGCTGTAAGTACTCCTTTTGATTCATAAAAAACTCTCTACAAGAACAAAAGTGAAACGCGTATTTCACAACTACGATATTCACAGGTTATAGGAAGCTTAATGTATTTGGCTAACTATACTAGATCAAATATTTCTTTTTCCATGTTTAAATTGAGTAAATACACAAGCTGTCTTGACCATATGATGAGAGCCTCATTATAAACCCTAACTAGCACAAGTTGATCTAAATAAGTGTGAAAAAGATCCTACAAAACCTAAAGAAAAGCCTAACTCAGAGAAATCTGAATTGAAGAATAAAACAAGTCATGAGGGGTAAAACTGTAATTTTACCAATGCAGTACACAACCAGGGTATCTAAGGGTCTAAACACAAGTCAAATAAGCTTAATAAGGAAGAAAGTGGGATGTTCTGATCTGAAAAGGGTTATAGCAACTTTTATGAATTAAATGACATTCTGTAACCCTAAAAATAAACCTGCTTTAATTCATGAGGTTCTAGGAAGGATGAAAATCAATTGAACCCTCTAAAATTTATCGAAAAATATTCCTTAAGGTTTAGAACCTTCAATTTGGCCTTTGGAACCTATCTTGACCTAAATTGAGAACCATGCCCAAATTATAACCTAATTTAGGTTTTTGCGTAAATTAACTGGTCAAACGTGGTCAAACCTAAAATCAAATTACACCATTTAATTCCTTAGGCTCAAATTAGGTTGGTACAAAAATTTGGGCCTAAGAGAAGACCATCTTGACCGACTTTACAAATTTGTCCTCTTGAATTACTTTTTGACCCTTATCTTTTCAAAACCTTACATTTAGCCCCCTATCTTCCCCTTCGTTCTTTGCAGAACGGTCCTCCCTGCCACCCTACGCAAGCACCATACCTCCGGCGACCTTGCGTAGAGGATGGCGCCGCGTAGGGTATGGCAACCGCTCTCAGGAACGAACCGGGGGTTCCCTACATCGTCCTCTATCGCAGGGACCCTCCCCTGTGACCTGCGGCTACCCATGCCTCTCGTGCGAATGCACGAGAGGCATGGGTCTCCATCTCCGACCATCTCCGGCGAGCTCCCCACGTCGCTCCCTCGAGACCCTCTCCTCGCCAGTGCTTTATAAGGAGCGGCAGGGGCAGCCGTCTCCTTTAAGCCTGATTTGGCCGAGGACCACCCCACCCCCCCAAACTTCGTCTCCTCCTCCCACGGTCAAAAGCCCGCAGGCTCCAATGGCCCTTCCTCCTCCTTTCGTCGCTTTGCTGCCATACTTGTAGCAGAGCTCACTCCGCCTCGTCTTCCCGCGCCAGGCCGCACCAGCTAGCGCCTTCCCGACCTCTTCCTCCCCGCCGTTACTCACCTCTGGGCTCCTTCGTCTCCGGCGCCAGCAGGTACGCGCCGAGCACAGCCTCCCTCCCTCTTCTTCAATTAGGTAGGTAAAATCTTTCCTCTATCTCTCTCTGTTGTTTCCCACTCCTTAATTTACTATTTCAACCCACCAACCACCACTGTCCATCACCACCTTCTCCATCTCCGGCCGCCCTCCGGCAAGGCGTTCTCGCCACTCCACACCTCCATCTACCTCGCCAACTACCCCTTAAGCTCCACGACACCTCACTGACACCGAATCCGCCCTCTATTCACCACATAGCACCTCTAGACCACCCCCCGAACACACCAACTCTCACGCACGCAGTGTGCCCTAGGCGCACAGCCACAGGCACGCTCGCGTCTCGCCGAGCCCCGCACTCGCCACGCCTTGGCGAACCTCCCTAAGCCTTTTTGATGTGGCTGTGAGGTCGTTTTCGTGTTTCAGGTCTCACCCCCCTCGCCGCCATTGCCGAACTACAAGAGCTGCTTAGCGAGCAGCTCCAGGCCTCTTCAGCTCCAGGCATGAGCCCCAGGCGACGTGGAAGGAATTCGCACACACACCCAGGATAGCAATTGGGGTTGCAAGCCTCGGCTGCAGCCCCAATTGCTCGAAGCTTTCTCTCACAGGCGCCCAAGATCGGAGTTGGGACTTTAGTCCCACCTCGGAAGTGTGTGGGCACACGCCCACACATAAATTGAAAAGGTGCTATCGACTGGTTGCCTCCGATAGCACTGGGGTGAGGTCCCTCACCTGTCACCGGGTCTCGTCCGCGGCATTCCCACGTGGACCTGACCCGACCCGACTTCCCACTCTTGTGCACTCCTCGCGCACCACCCACGCCGGTGCGCCTGGACCCGGGCACGCAACCTGACCCGATTACCCGGCTCTAGGAGAGGATACCAAAGAGAGATTCAGAGAGAGAGAGACGCGGGGAAGGGATAGGGTAGGTTTTGCGTAGAAGTTTGTGAGTGTGCGCAGGAACAGGTGAGGAAGAAGAACAGCGGCCGGGACTTAGCCGTAGCGGGAAAGAAGAGAAGAAGGAAGGAAGGAGAGGAGCAGAGGAAGCCAGAGAAGCTAAGAAGAAAGGAAAGGAGAAGGAGAGGTTGATCAGTTAAAGCGTCTGATTTCTGAATCAAACGTCGGAGAAAAAAGGAGCGGAGCAGAAGAGAAAAGAGAAGGAGAAGCCGCATCCAGGAAAAGAAGAGAAGAAAAAGAAAGGAAGAAGAAGCAGAGAAGCCAATCAGAGAAGAAAAGAAAATCAGAGAAGAAGAGAAGAAGGAAGAAGAAGAAGGACTTAGCAGCTGAAGAAAGAAAGGAAGAAAAGGAAGCCTTCGCAGGAAAGAAAAGAAGAAGAAGACAAGCTAAAGAAGAGAGCCAGCTGAAGAGAAGAAGAAAAAGCCAAGAAGAGAATTTTTCTCCTTATGAAAATGTTCTCTTTCTCCCTTATGGACAAGGCCGCCCATTGGTACCAAACACAAACCCGGCCGATCAACAATTGGGAGGAACTTCAGTCCGAGTTCCTGAAGAAGTTCTTCCCCGTTGGTCAGACCAATGCCTTGCACCATCAGATTACCCACTTCACGCAACAGACGAGAGAACCTCTTCATGAGGCATGGAATCGTTTTCAGGATCTCATGAAAAAGTGCCCCCATCACAGAGTTCCTAAATGGGAACAAGTCTAGTCTTTTTACCAGGAACTCCGTGAGGATATTAGATTGTTCGTCAATGCAACTTGTGGAGGAAATATCATGGGTCAACATGAGGACACCGTGTGAGAGATTCTCGAGAATATGTGCGAGAACTCCATCAATAATGCCTCCATGGGACTATTCGACAGGACGAATACCCACGCATCAACAAACCTTAGGGGAGCACACGATACACAGGGCTTGTCTGCATCAGTCGACCTAGAATTGATCGCCAGTCAATTGGACAAGGTCTCTATTATTGAGAAGAAGGTGGATGAGCTGACTCAGCACTTGCAGCGAGCCACCTCTGCGCAGAATTCCTTTGCACAACCTCCTTCCGCATGGGAGACTGTGCAAAACATTTTCCACCGACCTTCTCTTGGGGTAGAATCGTATCCACCCCTATCTGACTCTCAGATCGGAGGAACCTCCAACCCTTTCTATACTAGCCGGGGAAATTCCACTCCCCCATTCTCTGACTTTTCTGAGGCTCCTCAGACCTGCGAGGACCTCAACGCCATCCAGAATGACCCGTTTTCCAATACCTACAATCCTAGATGGCGAAACCATCCCAACTTCCAGTGGGTGGGGAATTCCCAGAATCCAAGACCATCCTTTCACCCCGTCCACAAGCACCTCATCCTTATCAGCTGCCTCAGCCTAGGCCCAACCCTACTTATCCATCCGAGCCAAACCAAGACCAAATGTCCCTCATCCTTCAGACTTTGGCTGACATTCAGAGAACGAATACGGCTATTCAAAAGCAACACAAGGACGAAATCACAGAAGTCTGAAACCAACTGGCCCAGTTGGCAAATTCTCGCCAACCAGGCACACTCCCTTCTCAGCCTCTTCCTAACCCTAATAGCGTGCCGATCTAGTGGCGCGTTATGAACCCAGACCCAGGCCAAGCACATATGATTCATCAGGCCCCCTCTATTCCTTCACCTGACGGGATGGAGGCTTCAACTTCCTATGCGGGTTACCAGCAGCAGCAACCCATCCTACCAAACCCTAACCAGAACCAGGCAGGGCTGAATTCTGTAACCACCCATAGTGGTAAGGAGACCCAAGATCCACCTTATCCTGACCACTCCAAGCCTGGTAGTGACCCAAACCCTAGGATAGTAATCCAGGACGTTCCTATCCCTATCCCAGATCAAAGACCTGAACCTATCCTAGAGGAATCAACCAAGGTTCCATTTCCCGAGGCCTTAACCAAGGGAAAGAGGACAACAAAACCCATGGCTCCTGAGGAGGACCTGGTCAAGCTCTTTGAGCAGGTCCAAATAAACATCCCCTTGATAGATGCAATCCGCCATGTATTGGCTTACGCACGATTCTTGAAGAATGTGTGTACACCTCAGCGTAAGCCGCGAACCAAGAGTGGGAGTCCAATTGTACTATCAGAGCAAGCCAACTCTGTAATCCTGAGCAGACTCCCACCCAAGGCAAAAGACCCCGGCACTCCCCTGATTTCATGCAAGATAGGTGAAACCCAGCTCGACAGAGCATTGTTAAACTTGGGTGCTTCCATAAATTTGATACCCACATCCTTACTCAACCACCTAGAAGAATCTGAGCTAAAACCGACTGAAGTGACACTACAGTTAGCAGATCGATCTATCAAGTCACAAAAAGGGATTCTTGAGGATGTTATTGTACGGGTGTGGGATTTTTACTTCTCTATGGACTTCATAGTCTTAGACATAGACGCACCTGAAAACCCAAGGGATACACCGATCATACTAGGGAGACCTTTTCTAGCCACTGCAAGGGCCAACATTAGTTGTGAGGAGGGACAAATAGAACTGAAATTTGGAAATCAAACCCTAAAAATTGATATCTTTAAGGCCCAACAAGGAATTAATTGCGGTATCATTGAACAAGTCTGTGATATCAGAGCTCTGGTTGATGAAACATAATTTGAGAACAACCTGATTATACCTCATCAACCACAAGAATATCTTGAACGGCAATTAGAGGAGTCAGACCCTGATTCAAATAAATCCATAACTCCTATCCTTGTACCTCACACTCACTCTGAACCATCCGTTGCTGCTGATAACCCCATCCTTGAACTTAAACCCCTTCTCGATCATTTAAAATACATCTTTTTGGGTTCTAATCAGACATTTACTGTGATCATAAATTCCAAGCTCACTCCCGATCAGGAATCCCGTCTGATTATTGTTCTCCAGCAACATCGCAGAGCCATTGGTTGGACTCTCGATGACTTGACTGGAATAAGTCCCTCTTATTGCACCCACCGTATTTATTCTAAAGAGGGTGCACGACCTTCCCGGGAGATGCAAAGACGTTTGAATCCCAATTTGCAGGAGGTCGTGAAAAATGAGATCATTAAGTGGTTAGATGCAGGGATCATCTACCCGATCTCCGATAGTCGTTGGGTGAGCCCAATCCAAGTTGTGCTTAAAAAGGCAGGGCTCACCACCATTACAACTGAAACCGGAGAGGTCATACCTACCCGAATAGCCAACTCATGGAGAGTCTACATAGATTACCAAAGACTCAATTCCTCCACGAAGAAGGATCATTTCCCACTACTATTCATTGATCAGATTCTCGAGAAGTTAGCGGGAAATAGATTCTTCTGCTTTCTTGACGAGTACTCCGGTTATAACCAAGTGGCGATTCATCCTGAGGACCAAGAGAAGACCACGTTCACCTGCCCCTTCGGGACGTATGCGTTTCGAAGGATGCCTTTCGGTCTCTGCAATGCACCCGCGACTTTTCAGCGGTGCATGCTTGCCATATTCTCTGATATGATAGGTGATTATCTGGAAGTCTTCATGGATGACTTCTCAGTTTTCGGGGCATCATTTGATGATTGCCTCCAGCACTTGGTTCATACACTCAGGCGTTGCATCGACGTAAATCTGGTTCTTTCCTAGGAAAAGAGCCACTTTATGGTGCCTGAGGGGATCGTCCTAGGACATCTAATTTCTGAGAAAGGCATCTAAGTGGATCGAGCCAAGGTTGATCTGATTTCTCGACTTCCTATGCTTAGCTCGATTAGGGGCATCCATTCCTTTCTGGGGCACGTCGATTTTTATCGTCGTTTCATTCCTGATTTCTCAAAAATCGTGCACCCCCTGACTACTCTGCTCTCTAAGGATGTACCCTTTGAAATTTCCAAGGAATGCACTCAAGCTTTTGAGAACCTTCGTGACCGAGTCACCTAGGCCCCGATCCTACAGTCTCCTGATTTGTCTCAACCCTTTGAGATCATGTGCGATGCATCTGATTTCGCTGTAGGAGTAGTTCTGGGGCAGAAAGTTGATGTAAAACCTGTGGTCATCTATTACGCTAGCAAGACACTTGACGAGGCTCAGTGTAACTATACGGTTACAGAGAAAGAGCTGCTAGCCGTAGTATTTGCCCTTGAAAAATTCTGATCTTATCTCTTGGGTTCCCTCGTCATAATCTACTTGGATCACACAGCTGTGAAGCATCTCCTTGCCAAGAAGGACGCGAAGCCTCGACTAATCCATTGGATCTTGCTATTGTAAGAAGTCGACCTCGAGATTCGCGACAAGGCGGGAAGACAGAACGTGGTAGCTGACCACTTGTCTTGCCTTCCTTCTGAGATCATCAACCCCTCAGGACCCATCACAGAGCATTTTCCGGATGAGCACTTATTGACTATTGGTACTAGGCTTCCATGGTTTGCTGATATAGTAAACTACCTGGCATCTCGTCAGATTCCGTCTGATTAGCCGAAGGCCAAGAAAGACAAGTTGCGCTCTGATGCCAAGTACTACATCTGGGAAGACCCGTACCTTTCCGCATAAGTGCTGACCAAATTATCCGAAGATGTGTCCCGGAGGGCGAAATCAATGATATTCTCTCCTTCTGCCATGACCAGGCATGTGGTTGCCACTTCTCTGGGCACAAAACCGCATCAAAGATCCTCCAGTGTGGCTTTTATTGGCCTACTTTATTCAATGACGCATACAATCACTGCAAGGCATGCAGTCGTTGCCAAACTTTGGGCAACATGAGCCATCGCGACATGATGCCTCTGCAACCGATTCTCGTATGTGAAATCTTCGATATTTGGGGGATTGATTTTATGGGCCCCTTTCCTATTTCGGACGGCTTCGAGTATATTCTGCTTGCTGTGGACTACGTGTCCAAATGGATCGAAGCCATTCTGACCCGAACCTGTGACCATAAAATCGTTATCAAATTCATTCGTTAGAATATCTTCTCACGGTTCGGGATTCCTCGTGCAATCATCTCTGACGGAGGGACCCGTTTCACCAATGCTCAGTTCAGGTCACTGATGACCAAATACGGGGTGTCTCACCGAATCTCTACTCCTTACCACCCCCAGACTAATGGTCTAGCTGAGCTATTAAATCGTGAGATCAAGAAAATCCTGTAGGTCACTGTTCGGCCTGACAGGAAGGATTGGTCGTCCCGACTTCCGGAAGCTTTGTGGGCTTATAGGACCGCCCACAAGACCCAGTTAAGCATGCCTCCTTTTAGACTGGTGTACGGGAAGGCGTGTCACCTTCCCGTCGAACTAGAGCACAAAGCCTATGGGCAGTACGGAGCTGTAATTTAGATCTTTCTAAGGCTGGAACCCACAGAAAGCTTCAAATAAGCGAGATCGATGAATTACGCCTTGATGCGTACGAGAACTCGTGAATCTACAAAGAGCGGGTTAAAGCCTTCCATGACAAGCACATATCTAGAAAGATCTTTCATCTTGGTCAGAAGATCCTACTCTTTGATGCCCGACTCAAACTCTTCCCTGGGAAACTGCGATCGAAGTGGGTCGAACTATATCTTGTCTGACAAGTTTTTGGAAATGGAGCCGTCAAAATCAGTCCGCTCAGCCATGATTCCGAACCTTTCAACGTGAACGATCAGCGACTCAAACCGTTCATCGATGTAACCTCTACAGATTTGGCTGAGTCATCATTTATCCTCCATTCTCCCTGAGCATATTACGCCCAGCCGATGGCGTAAAGCTCAGCGCTCAACGGGAGGCAGCCTGCCATTCTTTTTGGAAAAACCCGAAACCTTTTCTGACACTTCTTCGCACTTAAGGTTCATCCTTTAGGACAGCAGACTCCACCTCAAGTGCTAGCATCTGAGATTAGAAATCGTCCGCAACAACCACCTTGACCCATTCACTCACCAAAATATCTGTCCTAATGTATGAACTAAGCTAAATAAAAATCCTCCTAAGTTACAATGAGGACAATGCAAATCTTAGTCATGGGGGGGTATGAAAGTGCAAAACTCGTAAGAAAAAGTTTTAAACAAAAAAAATTCCCATATACCAAAAATAGCATAAAAATTTTAAAAAATTTTGAAAAAGAATAATAAAATGAGAGGATGAAAGAAATTTTTGTGGACTTTACAAAGGAGGAGGAGAAAATGAACAAAATGATAAAAAAGGAGCACAAAATGAAAGAAAAGAGATAGTCATTAGTAAGAAATTAAGGAATTAACCTAAGTTCTAGACCACATTCAGGAAAAGAAAAGGAAAGTGCATAGTAAGATTAGTAAGAACGCAAACCTTAGGCATTCTTGGATAGACTCTTAGTACCCATTAAGATCTAGATATTCCTCAACAGGTTGAGGAGAATGAAAAGCTTAAGTATTAGGTTCAAGGCTTAGGACGTATTCGGCTTCGTTAACTAACTTTTGGTTTGCCGGACTCAGTAACCTAAGCACCCAAACTTACACACACAGTCTGGTTCAGTAAGCATAAGTATTAAAATCACGCAAGAAGCGTTTCAAAAATTCTGAAAATGTCACCTAGAGTAGGAGCGGCCGATCAACACAAGTTGATTTGGACGAGTTCCCTGTGCGGAGAGGTGGGAAATTTCCCTTGAAGACGTGTAACAAAATATCATCTCCTCGGTGCTTGTCTCTTAGGATATTTACATATCCTATTGAGGGCATGTAAGCACTCTGCTGGTTCATATTCCATGGATGGCATTATCATGAAGTGTCAATTGCCAGGGTTTGGATTCGGCCATGAAACACCATGGACGGGATTATCTTGAAATCTCGAAAGCCAGGGTTCTGGGGGTTACCATGGGCGGTGCTATCTCGAAGCATCGAGTGCCAGGAACCCTTGAGGATTGATGATGGAGACAAGGAATCCGATACCGACCGTATTGAGAAGCCAATCCTAAGCTAGAATTAAAACGAAAAAGAGAGAGAAAACTCTCCAAACATATAAATCTTCTACCTCTCTCTTACAAAACACACTGCGAACTGAACCAATGCTAAAATTATCTTAAGCATAGGTGCTTTAACCACAAAGTCCAATAAACCTTAGGTTAGTTCCTGTAGGCCTTAAAAACATTTGCTAAGGACTGAGACTAAAGCTAGACAGATTTGGATCTTGGTTGGTATTAGAGTACCTTTTAGGCCTATGATTGGCATTCTGACCTAATCAAGGATATAAAAGAAAAAGCACTTATTAAAACTTGATAAGAAATTCATGGTCTAGAACAAAGGTTAAAACCTTAAAATTTTGCTAAGGGACTAGCAAAAGCTAGGCATGGGGGTATGATGAGAGCCTCATCATGAACCCTAACTAACACAATTTGATCTAAATAAATGTGAAAAAGCTCCTACAAAACCTAAAGAAAAGCCTAACTTAGAGAAATCTGAATTGAAGAATAAAATAAGTCATGAGGGGTAAAACTGTAATTTTACCAATGCAGTACACAAACAGGTTATCTAAGGGTCTAAACACAGGTCAAATAAGCTTAATAAGAAAGGAAGTGGGATATTCTGATCTGAAAAGGGTTATAGCAACTTTTAGGAATTAAATGACATTCTATAACCCAAAAAATAAACCTACTTTAATTCACTAGGTTCTAGGTAGGATAAAAATCAACTGAACCCTCTAAAATTTATAGAAAAATATTCCTTAAGGTTTAGAACTTTCAATTTTGCCTTTGGAACCTATCTTGACCTAAATTGAGAACCATGCCCAAATTATAACCTAATTTAGGTTTTTACGTAAATTAACTGGTCAAACATGGTCAAACCTAAAATCAAATTACACCATTGAATTCCTTAGGCTCAAATTAGGTTGGTACAAAAATTTGGGCCTAAAAGAAGATCATCTTGACCGACTTTACAAATTGGTCCTCTTGAATTACTTTTTAACCCTTATCTTTTCAAAACCTTGCATTTAACCCCCTATCTTCCCCTTCGTTCTTTGCAGAACGGTCCTCCCTGCCACCCTGCGCAAGCACCATACCTCTGGCGACCTTGCGCGGAGGATGGCGTCGCGCAGGGTATGGCAACCGCTCTCAGGAACGAACGGGGGGTTCCCTGCGTCGTCCTCTGTCGCAGGGACCCTCTCCTGTGACCTGCGGTTACCCATGCCTCTTGTGCGAACGCACGAAAGGCATGGGTCTCCATATCCGACCATCTCCAGCGAGCTCCCCACGTCGCTCCCTCGAGACCCTCTCCTCACCAGAGCTTTATAAGGAGCGACAGGGGCAGCCGTCTCCTTCAAGCCTGATTTGGCCGAGGACCACCCAACCCCCCAAAACTTCGTCTCCTCCTCCCACGGTCAAAAGCCCGCAGGCTCCGATGGCCCTTCCTCCTCCTTTCGTCGCTCTGCTGCTATACCGTAGCAGAGCT
Source organism: Thalassia testudinum (assembly GCA_037157565.1). Classification (NCBI taxonomy): domain Eukaryota; kingdom Viridiplantae; phylum Streptophyta; class Magnoliopsida; order Alismatales; family Hydrocharitaceae; genus Thalassia; species Thalassia testudinum. The sequence goes on from JAZHRO010000030.1 coordinate 47,580,947, forward strand.
CACTCCGCCTCGTCTTCCCGCGCTAGGCCGCACCAGCTAGCGCCTTCCTGACCTCTTCCTTGCCGCCGTTACTCACCTCTGGGCTCCTTCGTCTCTGGCACCAGCAGGTACGCGCCGACCACTGCCTCCCTCCCTCTTCGTCAATTAGGTAGGTAAAATCTTTCCCCTATCTCTCTCTGTTGTTTCCCACTCCTTAATTTACTATTTCAACCCACCGACCACCACTGTCCATCACCACCTTCTCCATCTCCAGCTGCCCTCCGACGAGGCGTTCTCGCCACTCCACACCTCCATCCGCCTTGCCAACTACCCATTAAGCTCCGCGACACCTCACTGACATCGAATCCGCCCTCCATTCACCACCTAGCACCTTCAGACCACCCCCTGAACACACCCACTCTCAAGCACGCAGTGTACCCTAGGCGCACGGCCACAGGCACGCTCGCGTCTCACCGACCCCCGCACTCGCCACGCCTGGGCGAACCTCCCTAAGCCTTTTTGACGTGGCCGCGAGGCCGTTTTCGTGTTTCAGGTCTTGCCCCCCTCGCCGCCATTGCCGAATTGCAGGAGCTGCTTAGCAAGCAGCTCCAGGCCTCTTCAACTCCAGGCGTGAGCCCCAGGCAACGCGGAAGGAATTCACGCACACACCCAGGATAGCGATTGGGGTTGCAAGCCTCGGCTGCAGCCCTAATTGCTCGAAGCTTTCTCCCGCAGGCGCCCGAGATCGGAGGTGGGACTTTAGTCCCACCTCGGAAGTGTGTGGGCACATGCCCACACATAAATTGAAAAAGTGCTATCGGCTGGTTGCCTTCGATAGCACTGGGGTGAGGTCCCTCACCTATCACCAGGTCTCGTTCGTAGCATTCCCACGTGGACCTGACCCGACTTCCCACTCCTGTGCACTCCTCACGCACCACCCACGCCGATGCGCCTGGACCCGGGCACGCAACCTGACCCGATTACCCGGCTCTGGGAGAGGATACCAAAGATAGATTCAGAGAGAGAGAGACGCGGGGAAGGGGTAGGGTAGGTTTTGCGTTGAAGTTTGTGAGTGTGCGTAGGAACAAGTGAGGAAGAAGAAGAACGGCGGCTGGGACTTAGCCGCAGCGGGAAAGAAGAGAAGAAGGAAGGAAGGAGAGGAGCAGAGGAAGCCAGAGAAGCAAAGAAGAAAGGAAAGGAGAAGGAAAGGCTGATCAGTTAAGGCGTCTGATTTCTGAATTAGACATCGGAGAGAAAAGAAGGAGCGGAGCAGAAGAGAAAAGAGAAGGAGAAGCCGCAGCCAGGAAAAGAAGAGAAGAAAAAGAAAGGAAGAAGAAGTAGAGAAGCCAATCAGAGAAGAAAAGAAAATCAGAGAAGAAGAGAAGAAGGAAGAAGAAGGACTTAGCAGCTGAAGAAAGAAAGGAAGAAAAGGAAGCCTTCGTAGCAAAGAAAAGAAGAAGACAAGCTGAAGAAGAGAGCTGGCTGAAGAGAAGAAGAAAAAGCCAAGAAGAGAATTTTTGCTCTCTCTCTTTCTCTCTCTCCTTTGTCTTAATTTTTGTAAAACACTATATATTGTGAATTCATATGCTTCTAGAATCATAGTTTGCTCCCTGAGTTAGACCTCGGGAAACTTTTAATTTCAAGTAATAAATTGTAAACTGGTAGCAGCTTTTTTTTTTTTACTATAACGTCTAGAATTTAAAACCAAAGCGACAAGCTCAGCCACCATACTCATTGGGATGCCTTAGACCGAGTACTTAGATACTTAAAGGGAACTGTTTCCCTTAATTTGTATTATGGTAAATATCCTTCAATTTTAGAAGGATATTGTGATGCAAGTTGGATCGGTCAAATGGAAGATTCCAGGAGTAATGGTGTTACAGGGTATGTCTTTACCCTTGAAGGCAGTGTAGTCTCCTAGCGGTTTGCAAAATAGACCATTTTAGCCTGATTTACCTTTGAGGCTGAGCTATGTGCTTTGGATACCATCGGAATTGAGGCTAAATGGTTAAAGGGACTTCTTATAGAAATATCTATGGTGGGTAAGCCAATTCCTGCGATATCTTTGCATTGTGATAGCGTGACTGCTATAGCAAAGATTAAGTGTTCAAAGTTTATAAGGGATTTAGTGTCTCAAGGAGTGATTGCTGTGGAATTTATAGAATCCAAGGATAACACAACAGATCCGTTTAGTAAAGGACATGATAGATCTTTAGTCCTTAAGTCTAAGCTTTGGATAGGACTGTGACCCATTGGGAGTTCACCCACAACAGCAACCCAACTTAACTGAGTGGAGATCCCACAAAATAGGTTCAATGTGGTAACAACAAGCTGTATGGGGAACTGATTGATACTCATTATTAGATGCTTTTGCATTTGAGTCAGATCCCAGGAAGCCTGAGTGCCTTAAGCTACAAATTTAGGAAAAGTAAAGGCTCTGAATGGGTTTAAGCCTTTGTGGTAGGATGTGAGTAGTACATCCTTAGTGAATGCCACCTATATGAGTGTTACTATATGCCGCATGTAAGGGAATAGGGCCTTTCCCGACTAAACTCATGAAGTAGGATAGGGTGCATGGCCCTTAAGAGCACCAACCTTGAAGATTATCACCAAGAACTTCATTCTATTGTCACTACTATACATTCCACATCAAAGGTTTACAGTTCAAGACTAGTTTCACTTTATTCCTGTGGTGTTGAATGTGGATGACTCAGGTAATGGTTTAAATCGGAAGGTACCTTTACTGAAAGCAGAGTGTGGTAGTCGAGGAATTTATTGTTGAATTTCAACGATGAAATTGTGGGGGAATGTTGGATTTGAGAGCCTAATTGAATCAATCATGATGCAATTATTATATGGTGGCATGGGAATTCATGTTGAAATCAATGATATTTGAGAGATGTTTTTAGTCTCATACTGGAAGTGGACAAACCTCTTGGTAGGTGTAAAAGGCTTTTACTTCCTATGGCTTATGTAGCAAAGAATGAGAAGTGGGACTGGGGACCACATAGGCACGCTCGTGCACCTCGCCTTGCCCTGGCTGGGCTCAGGCTTGGGCTTGGGTGAGAATCAATTTGGAACTTGGACTCTTTTTGCTATGAACTTTTAATCTCACGATTTTGACTTGGATTGGTCAGTCAAAGGGTAAAATTGGTTGACCAATTGTTTTAGTCGATCAATGAGTTAAGTTTGGTCGATTAATTGGTTTAGTCAACCAAAAAGTCAAGTTTGATCAACCAACTTATTTTGGCCTATCAATTGACTTAAATGGTCGATCAATTGTCGTATTTCCATAAAATAGGAATTTTCATAAACATCTGATTGTGGGCTCTATATAAGGACCACGGGGGAGCTCTCATTTGACACACAATAAGAGCAGGAAAACTTTCTCCACTCTCTCCCTTTCTTTCTCTCATTCTTGTCTCTCTTTCTTGGTGCGTTCGTTCGACGTGAGATTGATAGAAAAATCTCCAATCACTTTTGTCGATCTTGCACAAGGAGATTAAGAGGTCCACGAAAAGTTTTTTGTTGATTAAATCATTAAATTGGTATATCAATCAAGAGTTTGGTTGAAAACCAAATAGCATCGACTTCATTCTCCTGAGGTGATTTTTGAGGACGTTCAAGATTGGAGTGCGCTGAATCTTGGAGGTGGATCGTCGTATCTTGGGAGGAGTCTGTTAGACCTCGACACACCAGTATTGTGGGAGCGATATCTTCTCTAAAGGAAATTCTTAATGGGTGCTTCGATTTGAGTAAAATCTAACCCCTTGTTTTATTTATTTGTGCTTTATTTTATTCTGGATCTTGTCAAATCATGTTTAACTTACTTGACTTAATATTTTTAGTTTATGCGAAAACGTTGGAAATGCATATGTTATTTATTTCCTATATGCGATTATTTCAACAAATGAAGCATACATATCATACATGGGTTTCTCCTCCTTGCCGAAAGTTACAAAATGCTACATGCCCACTTCCCTCCCCAAATCCCAAGGTTTAACACGTGAAGAACAATTATCGCTCTATAGATCAACCTCACGAGAGAGCATTGCGAGGTATTGCCCTAATTGAGAGGCTAGCTTTGGTAATCAAGGGGGAGGGGCATGAACATCATGGAATATCATTCACCCTATGAGAGTGCACCAATATAGAGCATTGCAAGAGCTTAAACAGTCTACAAGAGCATGTCCATGCAAAATATGGCCTTGTTGGGGGTCCAATTCTAATTATAACTACTAAAAAGGAAGGCCAAGCAAGTGAGCATCATGATCTCAGTCTTGAATAGGTGTTAATTAATTACATTTATTTCTTTATGGATCATGAAAGTGAGTAATCATGTGGATGCCAAGATCAACTTCTCTAGTTTGAAGTGAAGAGGCTAATCACAATACATAGGATGCATTATAGACATATAGTTTTGTAGAAAAGTTAATTATTACAACGTGAAATGGTCTAAATAGAAGTTATTCCTTGGGACCTGTGTTCATCTATGTACAAGTGTTACCACTGGTGCTTACAACTTAGCTTCTTTAATGGTGTTGGATCATATATGCTTTAAGCAAAATGCAAAATATCCCTTCTCATCATCGTTTCCTTCAATTTACTATTTATGCTTTTAGCAATCAATGCTCAACCAATGCCATTTTCTTGTCCTATGTTGTAAGTTGTAACTTAACTAATCAAAAGTCATCATCTCATCTAACATGATAATCTATTTACAATCAGGTTTATTGTGAGACCTCATATTTAAATTTTCATACTTGAATAAGTTTCTACTCTTTGTAAAAAACACATCTTTTGTTTTGTGTAAATCAGAGCACCATTACCTACATTATGGAAATTTTGTAAGAAAACCCTCATATTTTGAAATTGGCATCATTCTTCGGTTGGAAGTCATTTTGAACTTCTTACGAAAATCTAAAAATCGACAATGATTTTGCACAAATTGGAGGTTGATACCCCATTTTTAGAATCCATACATGTTACATGTTTCACGGTGTTTTAGCGTATTTTAATTGTATTTTAACTTGAAACTTTTTAAATGTAAACCAATACTCAAGCTCAACATTTAAGGTCATCACAGTGTTCCATTAGAAAGATAAGTCTAACGAATCTTGTCGCATAAAAGTTTTTTTTTTTTTCCTTTTATAAGCAAACAACCAAAGATGGCATATCATTACTTCACCAGATGAGATATGGCAGTCGGGGGGGGGGGTTTGTATTATACCAGCTGCCTACAAACCCATCCTTAAAACATTCATGAGCTAAAATATGAGCAATAGAAACTTGATCCTAGGAACCTTCACTAGAGAAAGATTATAATTTTCACAGAGCAGCTTTCTACATCAAAGAACTTGCACTTTCCTTCTCCAAATTGGCTCTTGTTGGCCCAAGACCATTTGGACTGAGCGTAGTCATTGTGTATCTCCACCCTATAGCATCCATCGTATCAACTAAATCTAGGGTAACATTGATTGCACTCAGTTGTGCTTCCAAACGACGAAAGGTCCATAGTTTCTAATACTACTGCGTTAAAGAATAAGCTTCCGAGATCAAACAAACTGTAACAACCACCGCTCATCCCTCCTTGTATGCGGCATCCACTTGTATCACCATATCAGCCTCCGATTGTATATCTTACTCAGCATTGAGGATTGGCTGTGAATTCTTTGTAATCTGCATCGCATCCTTGCAAGGGTTGCCTCCGAGGATCCAGTTCATGATATGCCCAACACCTAGGTCTTTGTTACCATGCTTTTTCTCACATCTAACCATCCATACATTATGCAAAATAGATGTTCTTGATCTCTGAACTTTGAAAGATGTAATCCACAAGTTGTCATCGAATTTCACGCACTCGTCACATAAAAAGTTGGAAATCTCAACCTTATGAAATCGAGATTGAGTACATTTTGTTGTTGTAAAACAAAAAAAAATACAACTCTAACTCTAAAGCTACGTTTGGCTGTGGATTATGTGGTGGGATAGAGGCTTGCAGGTACGATACAAATGTGTTACGAATTTCTTCAAGAGAATTTACGATTTTCCACCTACATCACATCAACACCATTTCCTATATTACATCAACATCGATATCCACTTACATCATAATATACCTACTTACATCAACTTTAATATATATTAAAATATACCAACTCAAATATAATAAACACACTCGCATCATATTATAATATTAAAATATCAACTAATAATATAATACCTTTATATCAATTATTACAAATCGTCCGGCCAAACACCTTCCACTCCATCCTATCTGCGTAAATACCCTGATAGACACAGCGTGACGTTCCCACCCCACGACAAGTGTCTCACACCACCACCCCCCCGCCCCAATCCAGCCGCCTCCCCTCCCTCTCGACATCCCACCGTCCCCTACCGCATCCTCCACCCCGAGCCCGCCACTGCCACCTCTTCTCCTCTCCGATCACCCCCTTCCACTCCATCTGGCACCACCGCCACCCACCGGTGCGCTGCGGCTGTCATCTCCACTCCCCCGCCGTTACCACCACGATCGGCCCCTACCTCATGCTCTCTGTCATTCCTCCGGCTCCTCCCCTCTACCTGCGACCCCCCACCTCCACCACCACATCGAGCACATCAAACTCATTGCTAAGCTCCTCCTTGTAAGCTTCATCCCTCCCTCGATTTCTACTGCCCTCCCTCGCTTTCTCATACAAGGACGTGTGCGTGTGTGTGGAGCAGATTGATCTTCCTGTGTTTTTTGTTTTTTTTTTGGCCCTTATAAGTGACGAGTTGTTCTTGTTGTAAGTGGGAATACAAATGTGGGTGTTCCTATTGGGGGATGGGGAATCGTGGGTGAGCAATTATGCTGAATGCCATCAGGTAAAAAGAGGATCTCACGATCTCGGTGCGGTAGCAGGTTGTATGCTACATATGGGAAGGTCTATATCCGAAATGGAGACTTAAGATGCGAGATATCAGAGGTTAGATATCTTCTACGTTTTTGGTTGACTAGTGTTGCTCTCTCTGCGGGGATTTCGGAAATCTCCCCATTTTCTTCTTTCCTTTTTCTTTCATTTTCGATGGCTTCCTGTTGTTCTGATAATTAATCATACTTTTTCACGCTTCCGATGCACGACGTTGGGTTGTGAATGGTTCCCATTGGGATTTGAGTATTTTGATGATGCAACACGTTGATTTTATATTTTTCTATCTTGGGTTTTTTTTTTCCCTGTGAATTACACAGGGAGAAGTTAAAATACGATTACAAGAATGCTTTGGCTTCTTTGGTTTTGTTACCTCTGAAATTGGTTACTTTATTTATTTCTGCCATGCGTGATACTGAAAGGATGGCCTTCATAATCCCAGATAGAATTAAACTGTTTTTAGTTGAGTGTCTGTTGCCGACACAGAGGCTAAATCGGGTGCAGGTCTGTTGGGTCATCTTGGAAATCCCACCTTTAGATGGTGGCTTTATGCTTTTGTTTCTTCCATTGGGCTTTATGGTGTGTTGATGCGGAATGTGGTGTGATGGGTTCACTTGCTAATGTGGTTTGATTGGTTTTCTCTGCAGTTGTGTGTGCGTGTGTTTCTACCATGGATGTGTTATGGTTTTTGTAAAGAATGTGCTATTATCGTTAAGGATAGTTGAAACAGGGGATTGAGTTTTGTATATGAAGCAGATTTGTTTGCTTGGGATGAAGATGTAGGCTGGATGTGAGAATGATAGGCCATCTATTTTACTGTGTGATTATTGTTTTCCCTTAATTTTGGCTTTTATGGGAATTGGTGAGAGAATGTGTATTTGTTGGATTCATCCACCACCAGCCTTCTCAGTGAAGTAGGTAATGGAAAAGGTTATAACAGCATACCACTTGTTGAGAGTAAATTGATATTGTCTGCAGGAAAATGACTGGCTCCGGGTGATGTGTGTTGTGTATGTTGAGTGTGTTTTAATTAGCATGGTATGTGTTTATTTAGACTGGTGTGGCTGTATTTTGTTGTAAATATTTTATACATGAATGTGTCGATGTTATAGGTGAAATGACATATATGTTTGCAGTATATATGGGTGCTATATGCCTATAGATACATATTCAAATATGTAGGTATGTATACATGGGGGGTATGTAGAATATATGTATATGATAATTGTGTACGGGTTTTTCTTTTATTTTCTTTTTATCACATATATACACATGTGTGTTATATATATATATATATATATATATATATATGGAGTATGTATGTACGTAGTTGTGCATGCATACATGGCTGGGATTTGTGTGGGAAGCTCGTGTGTGTACAGGGATGCATGCGTCGATACTTTATTTGACTGGAAATTTACACCGTGTGTCGCTTGTGGTTATAGGTGACGAGGTCACGAACACTTGGGAACCAAGATGGAGCATAGATCAAATGTGTTTTGGAGCACATTATATTAGGTAAAGTGTCCTCCCCTCTATTTTACAAGTTAGACTTGTTTTATTGTATCTCTTGCTGGTTTAGAAATCAAGAGTCATCAGGTTAGTTAAAATGATTATAAACCAATTGTGGAAAGTAGTGAAATAATAAGCAAATAATGGAAAACGAAATTATCTGGCTATGGATAGATTAGTTGTACGAAGGAAATGAGTTACCGTCTTTATACTTGAGAAATTGGTGAACTATGCTCTGTGAACCTTGTGAATAATTAGCAACTAGAAATTTCTTGAAATACTTGGAAAACAAAGTATCTAATGTGAATTATTACAATATTATTTTTTTTTAATAGGAGAAGGGTGGTTATCCACACAATAACCACCCGTGATCATTTCATTTCAAACTCCAAACATCAAAACAATTATATCAAGTTCAAAATCTGAACCTCCAAAACTCCACCTGGGACATAATGGAATAATAAATATTTTCAACATAGGGTCTCTCTCCCCTCAATAGCACTCCATTCCTGCCTAACCATACACTCCACAACACTGGCAAAACTTTCACCCGGTCATTCTTGGATCTAAAATCATTGTAACCCACATGAGCGCTCCCCCTACGGAAAGACGACCAAAAGCTAACCTCATCCTGAGGAACAACGTACTCAATCCCTATCTTATGCCACACCTGTTCCACAAATGGACACCTGAAAAAGAGGTGCTGAATGTCCTCCGCACAACCACAAAGAAGACAACTCATGTCATCCATCTGGGTCCACCTTGCTCTCCATTTCTTTGTCATAATCGTCTCCCGCCTCACCAGCTACGCAAAAATCTTTATCTTCAACAGACATTCCGCCTCCCAGACAAGTCTGCCGTCTCTCTAAAGATCTATGTCTGTGCCAGCCCCGCCGCCATTCAATCTGCGGAAGACCTTCGCCATTGAGAACTTGCCTTCATCCTAGCTATATGTGTCACCCCTCACCTCTAGCTCCCAATCTTCCAGCTCCTGTAACGTCTGAAAGTCTATGCATCTCTGGTTAGATAGTCCCATTCGAAAGATAGGACACCAGGCCCCAGACCAACAATCTCTCACCAGGGCCGCTGGGTTCGCCGCACACCCAAAGAGACGAGGAAACTTGTCTTTGAAGGGCCTACCGACTCCTTGCCAATCATCCAGCTAGAATCTGAACACATCACCCTCACCCAACAAAGGAGTGAAGGAGCGCACCTTGCTCGTCACAGCTGCTAGTCCCCTGAGAAAGAAAGAAGCTCCTGGAGGTGGTGAGTCCAAAGGTTCCCAGGACTCAAAAGAACCGTAACAACTTCTCATAACATCACCAAACATGCCATGATCCCAACCCATGAGTCTAATAATCTACTTCGTGAGGAGGCTAGTATTTACCTTCCCCACCTCTTTGACCCCCAGGCACCCCTCCTGCACCAGCCTACAAACCTCCTTCCAGGCCACCAACCTCGCCTCCTCCTTGACATCCTACATTGGACAAGAAAAAATCACGCATCAGTCCAGAGATTTTCTCTATATGCTTTGGCATCCTAAACATAGACAGGAAATATGAAGGAATGGATGCCAGAACCGTCTTCACCAGGACAAGCCTTCCCCCATGGATAACAATTTTGCTGACCATCCTGCCAATCTCCTCTCCATCCTTTCTAACAGAGGGAGCCACTCACCAAACCTAAGCTTCCTGTCTAACAAAGGAAGGCCTAGATAGACCAGCGGTAGGGATCCTGTCTCCGTCGCAAGTATCCCACCCGCCATCTCTACCTCCTTGTCCACCATGTTCATCGGGACAAACGTTGACTTCTGGCTATTGATATGAAAACCAGACGCTGCACCAAAAAGCTCCAGCATGATCCTCATCCTCCTAGCCTCTAGCCTCCCTCCAACCAAAAAGAGGGTATCATCAGCATATTGCAAAATTGCAATTTGGTCCCTCCCTCCAGCCTCGAAATCGATTATCTGACCTCTCTCGCAAGCTCTGTGGGTAGTCCTTGCCAAAGCATCTACTGCCAACACAAATAACATAGGGGCTAAGGGACACCCCTGCCTGACACCTCTCCTAGGCTGCACCCAGCTTCCTGCCGGGTTCCCATTGACTAGGATCGAGAATAATGTTGTCGTTACACATTTCTGCAACCATTCAATCCACCTCGTGGGGAAGCCTCTTCTCAATGGAGATACTTAAAGGAAATTCCACTGCACTGAGTCATATGCCTTGCTGAAATCTACTTTCCAAAGAGACGCCTGTTTCTTCTCCCTCTTCCAGGCAGCCAACACCTCCATAGCACAGACAAAATTGTCCAGAATACCCCTGCCTGGTATAAACGCTGTTTGCATAGGTGATACAAGGTCTCCAAGGATAGCTCTAAGCCTATTTGCCAGCACCTTGGCTACAATAAGGTAGACGGCGTTTGAGAGCGTAATCGGGCGAAAGTCTTGAATCTCCTCTGCTCCATCTTTCTTTGGCAGCAAGAACATGTAGAACTTGTCCATCCTGTCAAAACCCTTATTCCCTTCTGCGAACTCTAACATCTCCATCATATCTGCCTCTACCAACGTCCAGAATTCCCTAAAAAAGAATACCGGGAAATCGTCCGGCCCAGGACACCCATCCGCATTTAGTCCCCACACTGCCCGCCTCGCCTCGTCTTCCGAAAAGTTGTCTATAAGACCCTTTGCCTGAGTCTCAGTGACCTAACGAATATCCTCCCCTCTCCAGCTCTAATCACATCTGCTACGTCTGCTTGTGAAGTCTCTAAACAAATCTGCCGCAGCTCTCCTTATCTCCTCCCTGCCCTCAAACTCCTCCCCATATATCACAAGTCTCTCTATCCAGTTCCTCCTCCTCCTGGCAGACGCTACATGGTGGAAGAATTTGGTGTTTGAGTCACATTTCTTGAGCCACTTCTAGCGTGATTTCGTCTTCCACTCTATCTCAGCTTTTTTGTCCTCCTCCTGCACCGCACGTGACATCTTCATCATTGTCTCTCTATCCTCGACTGAAATAGGGGCATGATCTTCCTGTCTGTCAATCTTGGTGATTACTTGTAAAGCCTCTACCTTTCTGTCTCTCATGGCTGTTCTGATCTCCTTTCTGTATCTCTCGAGGTGATCCTGTAATAAGGACAACTTTTTCGCTATACGAGATGTAGCTGACCCTTCCACCACGAAAGACCTTCATCTCTCCACCATCCCCTGGAACCCTTTCTCAAGCAGCCAAGACCTGTCAAATTTGAAATATGTATCAAAATAAACTCCCTCATTCGGCCGCTACACCAAGGGGTTATGGTTAGAGAAGGGCCTCTCCATAGGGGACATCTCCGCCACCGGGAATGCTTCCGCTAGCTCCACATTGGCCAGGAATCTATCAATCCTGGACAGCTGACCGCAATTGTTCGTCCATGTGTAAGCACAAGAGGACGGGTACAGATTAATAAGGTCATGGGTGGCTACAAAATCAACAACTCATCTGATCCAAGGTCCTATCTCCCTCGCCCCTCGGGCCTGCCTTCCAGCTATAGAGTAATGTTGAAATCTCCCCCAACCAGCCAAGGACACCCTTGGCAATCCGCTGCTACCAACGTGAACTCCTCCCACATCACCCCTTCGACCTGAGAATTTGCTGGTCCGTAGACCCCTGTGACCACCATCCTGGTCCCACCCACCCTCCGCAGCAGCTTCGCCGAGATAATATGCTTGCCGTCGGAACAGTCCTCCAAAGAAAAAATGTCTTCCTGCCATCCCAATATCTATCCCCCAGAGCAGCCAGTTGTTCCAAGACAAAGGAAACCTCCATCCACGAACCGCCAATTTCTCTCCACGTTCTAGTATCACATTTCACTAGCTTCGACTCTTGCAACAGTACAACATCCATCTTTCACTACCAGATGTAATGCCCCAACGTCTTCGACGGGTCATTAAGACCCCACACATTTCACATGAGCACTCCATTCATAAGGGAATGGTAAACAACTCCCCCATTTGCAAACGAAAGCCGCAGGTTTCCACAGTGCGGATGACGTCGTCATCCTTAAAGTCCAGAGGTGCAATTGCTGAGGCTTGTGGCTGGGTGCTACGGGCATCCACCACCACCCTCCGCTCCCGATTGGACCCTCGATAGCTCCACTTCTACTTATATCTAAGAGCTCCATCTCGGCCCCCTTCCACCATTCGCGGCTTCCATCCTGTCAGAGGCACGTCGACCGAGTGTCCTTGCGGCGGAACCTTTGCACGACCTGCTTTAGGCACCGCCACCTCTCCTAGGCTCACAACCTCCTCCACTTGAAGAGAAGCACCTACATTGCTTTGGTGTCTCTCCTCCGTCGCCCCTTCGTTGCCCCCCCTCCGGCATCGCTCCTCTCCTTCGGCAGCAACACCAGATAACGCTGCGATGGGAGGCTCGATTAGCTCCTCGACCAACCCCAACCGTGTCTCTGGAGAGGGACCAGCTGCAGAAGCATCCCTAGCTCCCTGCATCGGACCTGAACCCCCGCTGCTTGAACTGATGGCTCTAAACAGATCTGGCTCGCGCGCTCGTTAGCCCATAAGAAGAGCTTGCAGTCGGTTCAGCTTCCAGAAATCTTGGTGCGAGATCTTTCCCCGCACCGTGCGTCGAAGGAAAATCGGCTATTGATTGCTTGAGATCCACCTGCTCCTTCGATTGCGGCACTTCCAACACCTCTTCCGCTTCCAGATGAGCCGCAATCAATGGTCTGTGCACCGCATTCAACGGGTCTAGGTCCACGTCATCGTCCCGACTCTTGGGATCCCAGGCGTTGACCGAAATCCTAGGCTTAGGGAGCGGCGCCTCCGCTACCTCGCCGCCTGTCCTCGCCTCTCCTTCAGCCACCTTTGCGAAGGAGGGGCCCTTCTCGAGCTCGAAGGACCTCTTGCGAGCATAAGAGACCACGCACAGGTGACTTCCATGGCGGAGGATCACCTTCTCCCTCAAAGTCTCCCCCACCTTCAACTCCACCTTCGCCACTAGTGGTCCGGACGGAAGACCGACCCCCCTACATCATCGAAGACACGCGAAAGGGGACACCAGCGCTCGGACAACCCCCACCGCTTTGAGCCACCATGGGACCCCCTCCACCTTCAGCACCACCGGCACCCTCCTTGAAGCCCTCTCCTTCCCAGCTCCATCATGCATGGATGTCTTCCGCCAGGACACCGACCTCGACTTCAGTCGTGATGTCGCGAAGCATAGTTGCCCCACTATCGCCAAGGGGAGCCCTACCACCAGGACCCTCCCATTGCCCACCTGGATGATCCTCGCCGCAGTCTCCTCCGAGGTCACACCCAGTGCCTCCTCCACCTCAGAGAGCCGCAAAAGGCCTGTGGTCAACACACCAACCTGACAGCTCTCCACCAGACTTCGAAGTGTGATCGCATCTGTCAACCAAGGAGCCTCCACCTCTGTCAAGGGAACCTCCATTGGCGGCGGCGGAGGGCACCCAACCTTCGGGGTCTTCCTCTCGCTTCGACCCACGGACCTTCGGCATTGCTCTCGATAATGACCAAGACCCCGCAGCCCCAGCACCTTACAGGTTCTCAGCACGTCCTTGCCCAGTGCTCGGTCTCCAAGCACTCGAAGCATCGGTTTGTGTCGGCCCTCCCTTGGTCTGCTGCTCTACGCACTTCCGCCGCTGTCTCGACTCTCCCCCCGACCGTCCTGGCATGAATCTTCACCTTCCTTCTCCTCCGGACGACCACCTTCCAGCCACTGGGTCCATCTCCCCGATCCTCCCGCTGTCGGAGAGGCTCGACACTCCTCTTTCGCTCTCGCCCTTCCTCTCTCTCCTCTTTCTCCATCTTGGTTATGTCTCAAAACTAAGACCCATTTACATGTTTTAATCCATTAGCTACCATGGCCATTACCTATTCTCTATTACAATATTATTTCTACGTTACGAAGGAAATAAATGTGGCAAAAATAAACGGAGCGGCTTGTGTAATCTTAAAATAAAACACACGAAGTTGGGGAGTGAAATGCCTCCTCGGTACCTTGGTCAAGAAATGTAGCGCCTTGTGTATCGCTGGGGCTAGTGCATGGCTGGAAATAAATGATGTGACAATGGATTAGTGAGTGGGGATGATCTGACTCTATGGATGTGGAGATCGTTCCTAAGCACGGATTCCCTTATGTAGGCAGTTGCATGTTGCGTGACTAAGATGGGAGATGGCGGGGCATGTTGGGTTGGGCACCCGGTGTACCTCATTGAATCCCGCCCCAAGTCTTGACAATCCAGGTTAAAAGAAATCCGAGAAGATAAATATATTTCAAATTGAATAAGATAAAGGGGAGAAAATAATTAAATAAATAATAACAGGGGTTGTCCCTTTTACTACACCATGTGTACTTGGTATTTCTTTCCTGTGTAGCTAGTTGACATTTTACTAAGTTCTGTTGCTCATGTTATTCCCTATTGACTTCCGATCAAGAGTACGAGTCTGCGAGGCTACACCAGATTACCCTACTGTAACTGTTTTTGTTTTGAGATAGGTTTGTAGTAGCTGTAGTTGTTTCTTACTTTTGCAGTACTTTAAAATAGATCCTTATTATGAAATTCTTATTTTATTTTGTATTCTTAAATGTAATGGGATGAAAAGAGTTGATCTCATTAGAAACCTTAGGTCCTCTTTATATAGAGAGAGATCGTAGAGCCAAAAGTATATAAATATCTCTGAGGGACAAAGACTATCATAGCCTCTTACAATAAGAGAAAAAATAAAAAGTTAATATGTACTAACACTCCCCCTCAAGTTGGAGCGTAGATATCTATTATGCTTAGCTTGGACATACAAGAATCAAATGAAGATCTGCCAAGGGCTTGGTGAAAATATTTATAGTCTGCTCCTCAGATGTAACTGAAGTGGTATATAGCAACCCTTTCTGAATAATGTCTCTGGTATAGTGACAATCAACCTCAACATGTTTCGTCTTCTCGTGAAATGCTGGGTTGTTAGCAATGAAGGTGGCTACTCTATTATTACATCGCATCTTCATAGGACTAGAAAACTGTACCTGTAGATCAATAAGCATGGATCTGATCCACATCATCTCACCAGTCGTCTGAGCCATGGTTCTATACTCAGACTAGGCATTGAATCTCGCAACTGTGCTATGTTGCTTGCTCTTCCATGTGATCAAATGCCCTGCTAAGAACATAGTAGTGGATTTGCGATCCACATGACATCCCGCATGGTCTGCATCAGAATAGCCAACTAACGTCATAGAAGACCCTTTGGAGAAGAAAAGACCCTTCCCAGGAGCCTACTTGACATCTAAGTACCATCAATGCCGCATCCCAATGCTGTCGTGTTGACTTGGCCATGAGCTGACTCAGCCTCCCAACCGCAAAGGAGATATCTGGCCTCGTGATAGTGAGATACAACAGCTTGCCCACAAGCTGTTTGTATTGTCTACTGTACACCACTTGTGTATCTTCATCATAGAGTAGCATCTTGGAGTCCATATGAATATTGGCCTCCTTGGCCCCAAGCATACCAACCTCCTGCAGGATATCTAAAGCATACTTCCTTTGAGATAAGTCCATATCTTTCTTGCTGCGAGCAACCTCAATATCAAGGAAATGTCATAGAGCCCCCAAGTCCTTCATGACAAACTGCTCTGCAAGGATGCGCTTAACCTCAGTAATGTCTTGCTCATCGTCCCCTGTGATAATCAAATCAACATAAACAAGAAGTACCACAGTACCTCATGTAGTCTTCCCGATAGAGTGAAAAATCAGCTATCGATCTCCTGAATCCAGCTGCCTCAACAACCTATGACAATCTTTGAAACTAGGCTTTGGGACTCTATTTGAGGCTATATATAACTTTCCGTAAATCGGCATACACACTCCATCTGACTCTCAAAGCCAAGTGGTTGCAGCATATAGATCTCCTTTTAGAGATCACCAGGAAGGCATTCTTGACATCTAGTTGATGCAAGGGCCAATCTAACTGAATTGCCACTGCAACTCTGTTGAGTTTACCATATGCTTCCTCCAAGGTAGGAAGCTCAGGAGCAGTGAGAATCTGATCTCTAGCTGCAGCATATGCAGGTCCAAGGCCAACCAGGAAAAGAGAGACAACCAATTATTTCCTGAAACTCCTCTAGGACTCACAGGCACGCCCTAGCAAGTAGGAGTGGTGCCTCTCCAGCATTCCCTTCATAAGGGAGTAATACTATGACAGCGTGCGTCCCTCCTGACACAGATAGAAAAGGTCGTAAAAGACCTGGAAAACTTGTGCGGAGTTCTTGGAGTGTGAATAGGTATCATGCAAAAACTCCTACATCTCCTTTGCTATAGTATAATACATGATCTCATCTCCTATTCGGGAAATAACTGTCTGCATTAGCCATGCACAAACCATCTCATTATCACTATCTCAGTTGACATTTGTGCCAGTCTTATTCTCAGGCTCCAGATCTGTAAGTATATGGCTCTTTTTATGACCCTTGACGGCCATAAGAAAGGTCTAGGGCCACCGCGGGTAGTTGGTCTCATCTAACTTAACAACAGGACCAAAGAATGGGTTCTTAAGTACTCCGGTACCTCGGACTGATCATCTGAAGTCATCTTTGCAATCCAGAAGCCTCGATCAAGTGTCTAGGACCAAGAAACCATCAAATAATTTGAAAATCAACAGATTCAGATCTGCATAATTGATAAGAGGCTTCCTTGGACAGGTGTTGGCCTCACATGGGTGCAAGGAGAACACTCAAGGAGGCCCCAAAGAGATCTAGCCTCCTTTCAACAAGAACAGGGACTGCAATCCCTAGATCAGGGCAAGGTGCCCCTCACGATCGCTGCACAGAGATCAGAAGCCTTGTGCGCCACTTCAGTAGGTGGTTGCGTCGCCGATCGCTGTCGGTCACAGCCACAGATGGCCGCCGCGACGCTGAAGAGGTCACCGTTGCCAGTCTGAAGCTTGTCGTCGGTGCTAGCACTTGTTGCAGAGCGCCACCGAGGGTCCTTGGATTGTCAATGCCTTCGTCAGTTGCTGTAGTAGGTCGCAGTGCAGCCGTAGCACTGCTGCTAGGTTGACCGACCCTTGTCGGAGCGTCGCTGCGGTGGTTCAATGACCCCTGCGCTGCCGCAGCTCCGTTGTAAGGGCTGAAGCGTGCCTTTGGAGCACTGCCGGGGGTTGCTAAGGCTACTGCATGCAGCCGGAGGGCCATCGGAGGCTGCTGTTGCTGCCAAGGAAGGAAGAGAGGAGATCGGGATTAGGTGGTAAGGTTTAGGAGGCCTTGAGGGGTGGGATACTTAGAGCCACGGTCTAAGACCGGTGCTCTGATACCAAATTGGATGAAAATAGTTGATTTTATTAGAAACCTTAGGCTCTCTTTATATAGAGAGAGATCGTAGAGTCAAAAGTACATAAATATCCCTGAAGGACAGACTATCATAGTCCTTACAATAAGAGGAAAAATAAAAAGCTAATATGTACTAACAAATGTGAAATAAATTGTTATATTTCCTTACTTGGTTGTGTTGGGTATATGCTTATTGTTGGATAATGAATTCCCGATCCGGTTTAAGCCAGGATTTTCCAACTTAGCCCTTGTCATGACATGATCAAATAAGAGATACAATTGAACTCAATAAGATCAATTTGTTATAATTCTCCTCGAAAGATAACTCTTCACCCTTAATATTCTTTTCAAGGGTAATCACAGTAGGTATGTCTTGTTGAGCTTGGTCACATGTTCTCTTAGCTATAACATGAAGGATATCTTGATTCTTGAAAGGTTAAGGTTTCTTCTTCCTTGATAGTCGATTTGTTAGAGAATTTGGAGTTAGTCCCATAATCCCTGCTTGGTTTATATAGTAATTGGTGGGACCTTAGGTCGTGGATCGCTAGCTTGGTCTGCACCTCGGCTCATCAACAAAAGAGATGACTGTGGTTTGAATTGATTCGACACAAAATCCAAATTGAGTAAGATAATCCCACATGAATACAAAGAGCATTAACTACCAACTTTGCGTGTTAAAGGAATAGTGCTATATCTTGGGAGAGATGGATCTTGTAGTTAACTATTTTGGATAGTGTATTATAGGAGGGGGGATGGGATCATTGGGTTGAACTAAATGTCGAGGATCAAGCAAAGTGTGAGGAGCTAATGCTCAGGGAGATGGCATTGAATGCCGAAAATATCTCCTCCCCTTCTTTGGGAGCTCGTCAACTTATACGTCTGGCTCTCAATTGCACATAGGTAAAGGGTCAGCATGATACCGTACTAGAAGCCCATGCTGGTAGTTAATCCTTTGAGATGATCCCGTTAGATTAATCATTATGGGTGCCATTACAGTGATGTTTTGTCAGATACCTTCATGTTAAACATTGTCTCGTTCATTCCACTGTTTGCTAAGCTAGTGCTCATGAGCTGGGGGGACTTTCAGTGTCTGAAACTAGTTTGCTTGGGCCCACTATTGCCAAACTGCTGTGCTTGAACTTGGCTTTGCTTGGAGTTGACGTTTCCCAAGGGGAGAAGTCTAAACCTTTTTGGCCTCAGTGGAGATGTCATCTGGATTCGAGTTGAGATTTCTAGATCTGTTTATTAAACAAGTTGAACCCAACTTGACCTCGTTTATAAACGGGTATGGGCTTCACGGTTCGGGTTCCGTGTGACAGGCCTACCTTCCTACGCTCGCCTCCCCCTCCTACCACTACTAGTCTTCTGACCTCCTTAATCGCCGCTGCCTCACCTCTCCCCATCCAACACCGCAGGTACTTCTCTTCCCTCCTCTCTCTTCCTCTCCTCCTCCTCCTCCCATTCGACACCACCACGTCGCCGCCATGGTGCCTCTTCCTCCTCCCCTCCCCTCCCCACTCCTTTCTCTTTTCTTCTGGTTTTATTCATTCGTTCAATTTTTTATTATGAATTTTGATCATGTATGCATAAAACCATGATCTCACTTGCCAATAATGAGACACCAATTTGATCTCATTTTTGCCGCAGTAAGCTTTCTAAGATTTCTCCTTTTCAGATAGATGAACTATCCTTGCTCTGACTAAAGGCAAACGGGGTTAACTGAGAAACGATGAGAACCTTTTCAATTGCTCGCAATCGTCGCAGTCTAGAGCGATTCATCTTGCGAAGTGGGTTCGCCTCCTCTTCGAAGCACTTTCGTGTCTGCATTGTTGGGAGTGGACCTGCAGGCTGCTACACTGCTGAGAAGGTAGTAGAAGTTGCAAAACATCTATTTTGTTTATTATTGCCAGAAAGAATATGCTTCCTATAGAAATGTGATCATTTTATAGTATAATCATTCATTATCCCCGTTGATATCTATTTGTGGTGATTGTTTCTTTCAATTCTCCTCAAAAGATGCAGAACACAATTGTACTTAATACTTATGCTTAGGACTGTTTAAATGGTCAACTCTAGTTTTTAGAAACCATAATAGAATACATTTTATCTGCTGTTACAGTTATGAACACCAAATGATGGACCCATATATATATATATATATCCAATCCCAAGGCAACAACTTGCTAATCCTCTAGAAGTTCAATTCAGAATGTAGTTGTTTAGTTTTTCTTTTTTTTCTTTTTTATGTTTTCAGCTCTATTATAACTTGTACTTGCATCATGCCATGTTATATTTTTTCTCCATATAATTTTCTCGTAATGCCATAGATGCTGAAATCTCACGAACATGTTGATGTTGATATCATTGATCGGCTGCCAACACCATTTGGTTTGGTTCGTTCTGGGGTAGCACCAGACCATCCGGAGACCAAGGTGCATAAAAGTCTAGACATTTTTCTTTCTAATACCTGAAAATTCCTGTTTCACCAAGTTAACTCTTTGTTTATTTTGTGCAGTATACACAATGCGATTCTCTTTCTATTTATTTTTATTTTTATATATTTTTTTAATTTTATCTTATTTTATCCTTTGTTTGAAAGATTAGAACTAGAGTTTAGGGCTTGTGTTCATCAACTTTACATTGATTTGGTAACAGATTGTTGTTAATCAATTCTCTCGAACTGCATCCAGCAAGAGGTGTTCATTCTTTGGAAATGTGTCTGTTGGGAGTAGCATTTTGCTTTCTGATCTTCGCAATCTCTATGATGTGGTAATTTTCTGACTCTGGTCTTTCAGCTTTTGTGTTTGATATTTTCATAGTGCATCTCGTGTATATCATACTTTCAAATTGACAAAACAGGTTGTGCTGGCTTATGGTGCTGAAAGTGATAGAACTCTTCGTATCTGCGGGGAGGTATATTCTGTTCCTGGCATAGATGATCGTTTGCTTTTGAAGTTAGTTAACCTATTCTATATTTCAGCTTGTTTTCACTAGAATTTGGCAGGTATACACTCAGCTAGAGAGTTTGTATGGTGGTATAATGGCCATCCTGACTTCAGCAATTTGGCTCCTGATTTGAGCAATGAAACTGCAGTGGTCTTTGGTCTGGTAAACTAAACTTCATAATTTTTTTTGAGTTTCTCTTGCATGCCCATGATTTTATAATATCATACCATATATTGAGTGGACCATTTTATTTTGTAGCTGCTTATCTGACTATTTTATCATCAATGGAAAAAAGGAAAAATCTACTCGTTTGCTGACAATTAAAAAGCTTGAGAATAATGCATTTAGACAAGTAACTGGATCCCTCTCCCTGATCCATGTAGTATTAGGCTGACTTTGGTCTGACCTCACCTGTATGGACTATGGAGAGTGTGGGAGCAAGAGTGCCTATATCAGAATCCTTTCCTCTTTTATCTTGAGAAGAAGTAACCCAATATCAAGTCCCAAGTGGCTCTTCTCCCATGGTTCTTCCCTTCCATAGTGGAGGGTTTTCCATGCAAATCAAGATTTTCTTGTGGTATTATGTTATTTGTTTACTTTATTTATCTGCTTGTGGTACCAGACCGGTTTGATCCCTGGGCTTTATTTTTGATATTCATGTCGGCACTCTGCCAAAGAATTCTGGTGCTTCTTCCTAAAGTCCATATGGTATTATATATTTGAAGAAAAGGTAATAGTCGTGCTTGTGATTCATCTCAATTTCTTGAGATTTGCGTCACAGCATGTCTTTGAATCTAGTTCTTGAATTTGATGCTTTATGTTATATATTTTGATGTGTTTGATGATCAAGTTATCTTGGACAATCAAGGTTTTGTGGCCCTCTTTTGCAAGATGTGCCAATCATGGCATTGGCAATTTGTTGCTGCAGAAGATCTCTGTATTCTTGTACTTCAAATCATATTGACCAGGGGTCTACTGGTGTTTAGATGTTTGAGTCGCACCTTTGATTGCAGTCAGGGATTGCCCATTTCATTGATTCCAGCAAAGCCCAGTACTATTCAGACTTTTCTATTCAGTGCCAATCACTATAGGCGCAAATAATGGTTTGACAGCTTTGTTTCCAGCAATGGTGTTGCTGCTGGATTTGTGATTGGAAGAGGTAGCATTGATAGGTCAATTATGATTTTTTCCCTTTAATTTTTTAGCAGCAAAGGCCATAGGCTAGAAGATTTCATTCCATAATAAAGAAAATGCCCCAAGGGCTATAACAGTTGTAAATAGGACTGAGATTGGTCACAACACTAACAAGACTGAGAAAACCACCTTTGATAGAAAAGTGAAACAAAACTACTGCCAGAAAGTAAGAGTGTTCCAGAATCTCAGTTGTTTAGGGTGGAAGTGGAAGGGCCATCAACTTTCTTGGAAAGTACTGCAAAAATAATATTAGATAAGAAGGGAAAGTAAATCTTCAGAGAAGTTTTCCAGGAAATCCTGTGGGTAGTATCAAAGAGGAAGTTTTTCGTTTATCATGTTTATTTGGAAGATTTTATTACATCTACTTACATATGAACCACAGGGAAGTGACCAAGATGGAAAGCAAAAGAGGACATTCATGTTGTTGGGAAAGATTTGAGTTTGCTATTTTTTAAACCAAATTCAGAGGGTAACGACTTAAATTTTGAATGTTTTTAATTAAAAACTTGGATGGTGAAGTTGCAAGTAATTGAGAGATGCCCTTTGTTATCCTTAAAAGGCATACATCTACAGCAAGTTGGGTGCCTTTCCCTTGCAAGTTATCCAAAGCAAGGAGTTCATCTTGCAGAAGCCATGAATAAAAGGAAACTCTTGGTGGAAGAAATCTTATGACTTATTCCATGAAGCCCATAAATAAAAGGAAACTCTAGGTTAAAAAAAATCACACCAAATAAGGGGCAAGAAAAAAGATATAAGGCCATTGGAAGGAAGCATTTTGTAGGCTTTTCTTGTTGCATAAAGATTGTTTGGTGCCTAATGTAGGGAGAGCTCATCAACTGTATTTGGTAAGAAGGTTTTATTCAGTGAGATTTCAAAGCTATTGATCTCATATATGGAATTGCCCTCGATATGTTTAAGTAATTGCTTGTGCCAGTTATTTCTAGCCTTACATTTCATAGCTGATAGGGCTTGTTTTACTGTTGTTTTGTTTATTGAGATCTTATAAAGGTTGGGGCAAGTTTCCAAGGGGAAAAGATGGGATTCTGACTTCCAGTGCCACAAAGCAGACTTGCTTAATAGGTTAGATCCCCACCCAACTTAAAGGAAGCGATATACCCATTTTCATTTTATAAAAATGGGGAGTAATATAGTAGTTCTCAGGGTCCCCTTCCAAATAAGGAATGAAGACACTATGTTTTTCTTAGAGTATTAGGATTAGTTCGTAAGGAGTCCTACTTTATTTGGGCTTATTTTGTTTAGTTAGTTTTGAGAGTCTTAGTTCCTTTCCTATTCCAGTTGAGTCCTAGTTCTTTTCCTATTCCTGTTGGGTCTCTTATGTAATTTTCCTAACTCTACTCTCTATATAAAGGGAGTTGGGGTTCCTAATTTCAATAAGATTTGTTATTTTCTCCAATATGGCATTAGGGTGGGATTCCTGATTTGTGGAGAAACCTGACAAGGCTATATCATCCCTCCTGCTGCTTGTTGACTCCTTGTGCACCTGCCTTCGCATGCGTGCCAAGCGTGTGCCAGCTTCCCTCTTGCCATGTGCATATAACGCGGTTCTCCTCTTTTGTCTCACGCGCTCCACCGTGTTCACTGCTCCACTTGACCACAAGCACAGCACGTGGTGTTGCACTGCTTTTCGTGCGTGCTGGCATGTAGTTTTCTCTGCCTGCCAATGTGTGACTTGCTTTGCCTGCCGTGTATGCTACCGGGTGGCTTGCCTTGCTGCTACGTGTGCTTGAGCGCAACGCCTTTGCCCCCTGTCGCATATGCCTATCGCGCATGTGGCCTGCCTTTTGCTTTGCTACGTGCCTCTTGCATGTGGCTTCTCCTTTCGTGTGCACTGTAATGCGTGGTTATCCTAGTTGTGCACTGTAATGCACGTGGTTATTCCCTGTCTACTGCGTTTAATTGCGTGATCTACCTTTCATCGTGATGATACTAGGATCATCCTCCGCTACTCCTATGGATGCCAAGACTTTGGCCTTTACTATTGTTGTTGTAGTTCAGGGCACCTCTATCAAACACAATGATGCTTAGAACTACATCCTTTAGTCTAGGGCCTTCAAGATCTTCATTGGAGGCTCAAAGAAACTCTACATCTTGACTAAAGAGGAACTAGACACCAAAAACAAGGACTACAAGTGAGAGCAAGATAACTACATGGTCATGAATTGGATCATAAACTGCATAGAGCCAAAGATTGTGGTGAATATGCTATACAAGAAGAGGGCAAAAGACATCTGGGACAATCTAGCCAAGAAGTATTCCCAAAAGGCGAATGATTTTAGGCTTGTTGATATCTATCGTTGGATATGGTCCACCAATTAGGGGACCTATCATTGGTTGATTACTACACAGCCATGGAGTCCCTCTATGTGGAACTTGCAGTCTTCTAGCCTGTTTGTTGTGATGCACATATTACTTAGAAGGCGAAGTGGTAGACATATTGGTTCCTTAACGGATTGGGCTCTCATTGTCATTCAGCCAAGGGCCAACGTTTGTCATCTGATGCTACCGTCTTTAGAACATTGATGCAGATGTCTTGCCTGCTGCTAATGATGTTGCTTTTCATAACACCTCTGCCCTCATAGCCTTTGGAGGGAGAGGTGCTCGCTTTAGTAGTTGTGGTGGCGGACGGGGTAATGGCTGTATCTACTCTTCCTGCATTCTATGGCAAGTGGACGGACCATCCATCCAAGAAGTGTTGGGAGAAGTTCGGTAAGCCTGCTTGGGCTAATCAGACATCCACTAAGACTCCTACATTTGAGATTGCCTCTGAATAGTCTCCTATACAGTTCAGTGCTGTGGAGTTGGAGTGTTTGAGATCCCTACTGAGGAGCGAGCCACCCTCCTCCATTGCTGCTATTGCTACAGGGGTTGCTATGGCCCTTACCCATACTGCCTCTTTTGGTCAGGGTGCTAGACTTTCTGATCCACCAACTGGTTTCTTTGTAGAAGCCGATGATTGGTGGGGGATTCGAGCAAGGATTTTCTCTCTCATCCCTATTATTGTCTACCTACTTGAAATTGCCTCTTGTATCTGCCTGCCTACTACTACTAGTGCTGCTGCTGCTACTATTATTGCCTGCTTAAGATCGACTCTAGCTCACCTACTATTGATTGGGATCATTTCCCGTTCTCCTGCTACTATTTTCTGTTTGGGATGATCTCCTACTGCTGCTTGCTTGCTTGCTCCTCTGATTTTCTGCCTGCCTGCTCCTCTAGTTAGAAGATGTCTTCATTAGGGTGGGGTCATGTCTATTGTAACAAGTTGAGCATAATTGTTATCCATACTCCAACTTGGGAGGGAGTGTTAGAGTATTTAGTTAGTAAAGAGTCCTACGTTATTTGGGTTTAGTTTATTTAATTAGGCTTAAAAGTCATAATTATTTTCCTATTCCTGTTTAATAGTTACCTATTCCTGATGGATCTCATATGTAATTTTTCTAACCCTATTCTCTATATAAAGGAGGGTTAGGGTCCTTTATTTCAATCAAGGTTCGAAATGTCGATTTCGACGCCGTGCCGACAAAATTTTAAGTGTACATTTCGTGGGCATGCCGAAGGCATGCTGTGGAAATGCTCGTTTTTCGATGGCAATGCCGATGGGCATGCCGAGGGCACACCGTGGGAATGTCGAGGGCATGCCGATAACATGCCGACAGAAAATCACATAAATATTCAAAATGAAATAGAAAATCACATAAATACTCAAAATGAAGTGTGTTTGTGTGTGTCTACTTAGAAAGCTTGAGTGTCTCTAGTTGAGCTAATCATCGTGTGTGTGTGTGTCATTTCAACCCCCCCCACATTCCCAGTTTCGAATCTCCCACTTCTGCATTCAAACCGCTCTGTTTGAGTGTGTGACAGTCCCCCAATTTTCGAATTTCAGCCCTTGACTAATCCCCCTATTTCAGATTTCAGTCCCTCCGAATCTCCAGCACCTGCATTTCAAACAGAGCGTCGATCGGCATGCAAACGTCCCTCTGAATCTCCTGCAGCGTCGATCGGCATGCCGTCGAAATTCATCGGCATGCCGGCGGCACACCTGTAAATCGATAACATAGTCATGTCGGCATGACCCCCTTCCAGAAATGGCCTTGCCGGCGGCAAGCCGTCGGCATTTAAATCAATGATTTCAATAAGGCTCTATTTTCTCCAACAATTTTTAAGGGGAATTCTTGCCCATCATCACGATAATTGCTAGCAAAGAACTAATAGCTTGGTTGTTGTCTTGTACTCTCTAAAGATTTTTTGAGAGTAGAGCTATATTAAAAAGTTTTATGTTTAGGATGACTAACCATTATTAATTTTTGTCAAAAGATGTTATTTGGGATTGTGTTCGATCCCTTACCAAAGTAATTTCTTCTGGTTTTAATTCATTTTTGAACAATTGCTGGTAATTTGAAAGAAGTTAGATGGTAGATCTGAAGTGATTCCTTTAAAATATAAAAAAAAAGCAAAAAAAGATTTGAGGTGATGTCAGATAGAAGTTTAAGATGGTCTTGTGGGCAAATAGAGGTTTTTTTTTTTTTTTTTTTGAAAAGGGTAAATAGAGTTTTGTGGAGTTTAATTTTTGCAATTCTTTTTCTAACTTGTCAATACTTGGATCTTGGATTTTACTATTGAAATGGTCAAGGGACAAGAAGCCCGGATAGGGGATTGGGAACCAAGAGTGTTAGTTAACTCTCTTGCTTCATCCATGTTCAACTTTATAGAGGTTTTGTCGATTTATTCAGTTGTATTTTTAGATCTGAAATGTCGTAGAAGGTCTATTTTTTTGGATTTGATGACATTTTCATTATCTGCTTTCAAGAGCAAAAGTACATTCTCCGCAATTTGTAGATTGCTGTTGTGTAGGATTGCATGTTAGATTTTCTGACCTCTCAGGGTATTATATTTTATTGCAAGAGAAATGACTGGTGGTCAATTATGATTTATAAAAAGGTAGAACTGCTGGTTGTTATTGATTCGTGCTGCTTTTTCCATAAAATATCTATCTTAGATCTTTGCCCCCAAAATCTTTGACAAGTTGCTACATTTTGTTGTGATCTTCTGGTACTTTTCTCCCTCTTTCCACCTAAAAGAAAAGTGGATTCATGATTGAGGGAGGGTGGGCAAGGAATTAGAGTGATCCCTATTTGGCAATTGCCATAAATTTATTTACAACTCTATCCAATTTGGAAGGGGCTACAGAAGATACTAAGAAGGGTTAAGCCTCATTGTTGAAGTCTCTTGGGTGATGGTTCTAGATTTGGGTTTTGGACATATGAATGGTCTTCGGTTGGTGTTTTTGTAGATGTATTTCCTATACTTATGACTCTAGCAACTGATCCTTTAGGGCTAGTTTACTTAAGAAATGTGAAACTGATGTTGACCTTCAATTATGTTTACTTGCAGGGCGGTATTAATACTAGTTTGTGTTTACTTGGATTGGTGTTAAGTTGGAGTATTAATTCTTGTAGCCTTTACTTGATAGTAGTGTTAGGAATTTGAATGATATTAAGTTTGTTATAATAATATATTTAAATATGAAGATGGTTGTGGTAGTTATATTTGTTGTTTTGTATTATATAGTGGTAATTATTTATATAAGTAATGTTATGATGGTAAGTATATAATTATTTCAAGTAAAATAAGACTGTGTTATTAAATATATTTGGGCATCATTTTATATTGATGATTATTAATTTAAAATTAAATTAAATTAGTTTAGTTAATTAACAATTAAATTGATGTAGAATTTTAAATGAATTATCATCTATGCAAGCAATCTAATTTGGTTGAATTTAATTATGTAATTAATAGCAATTAGTAAAACAAAATCCAAATAACAAGTTCCCACCATTGCCTTACATGCAAATTCCTTCAATATAGATGAGAATATGCCCCAGGGGGAAATCAGGGAGAACATGTTGATCTCACCCCCCGTGGGGGGAAATCAGGAGATGAATCATGCGAGCTCTACGATGCGACTAGTTGTAATATTAGTTACAATTTGCAGATAGTACAAGTCGAATCCACACCTACAAATTGAATTTCAAACTGAGATAAAGGTTCCACAGATCTCCCACTACTGGTGGATGGAGAATGATATTGAGTCTAATGACAATCTTTTTTGACTTTGTTGATATTCTTTTCCAGATAAATGTTAAGAGTAATCACTTGGAATTTTCATAATCACAATTTGATGATTATTGGGGTGGGTTGAGAAAAAGTCAATAGCCAATTTGCCATGTTGCTTGGCTAATTTGTACAAGTTGTCAGAATCACTTCATTCAATTATGCTAAGAACTAAGTCTGACCAAACAGAAAACAGAAACTACAGGAAGCAAGCAACAAATGTGATTACAAATAAATGATAGCAGGAATTCTTCCCAGATGTGGAATCAATTCAACTAACATCGAGGACAGCATACCCTAAGGAAATTCTTTGTTTCTTCTCCACTGTATCGTGACATGGTCACCCAGGCAAAGATCGTTTAAACAGTCAGATATGTGCAGCTCATGTGCAGATGCATCGATGGGGGCTGCCCTGATTCTGTCCCACTGAATGCCATCCTCGACCACAAAGGTGTGTCTGCCATGTGGAGGATATCTACAGAGAAGCATCTTAGGGTGGAATTTCAAAGAAATGTATCAAAGTGGCTTTCCAGAAGCTCATCTTAAAAGGTCATAACAACTTGGGCAGCAAGTTCATGAATGGGCACCTTTCTAAGGTGGAAGACCAATAACTTAATTGAGAAAACGTTAGGCAGAGTTGACTTATCCACAACAGCAACTTTTGTTTGGTTTGATTTAAGTTACAAAAATAGTACGTGAATGCATCAAGCGGGACCAACAAAACAAATGGGGAATATGGTAATAAAACAAAGATATATTCTACCAAGTTGGACTTTACAATTTCTTTGAAACCACAAGAAACTAAAATGCCAATTTGTCAGCAGTAATCTTCATATTGTTTTTGGAAAACTAAATCAACTTCATTCCTTTGAGAATGTGATGGTAAATCTGGCCTCAACCAAATCTCAGTTTATGATCAATAATTGACTTTGCCTCTCTTCAGCTGAAATTTAGTTTGAAAACCAAAAAGGAAACTCTGTACTTATGAACCGGCATTCTGGATGAAAAACATAGTTAACTACTGACAAATGGCAAGATCTTTTTAGTCATAATACCACCTTCCAGAGAAGTAGATATGCTAATTCTAATCCGATCAAGGAAATGTAAAATTTAGTATCAAACTTGCTAGATAGGAAAGTGGGAAAAGGAAGGTTATCTAAAAGAGGAAAGCCCAGATATTTACCTAGCACGAAATGTATCTGTTTGCCAGTCATAACTAAGCTCAAAATCGTAACATGACAATATGAATCCAATGTGTCCATTTTGCCATAGGAATATCCAATGTTAGAAATGCTTGTTACAACACGATGTCAACAAGGGACTGTATTCATCGAAGAGAATCTCACATGTTATTTCTAAGACTTCCTTGTAATGACAATTATCAGAAAAATTAAGGAAACAGATTTAAGAACTATAGCAAACTAAACTCCACTTCTGGTGCAGGCAACGTCTAGATCATAAAGAAGCAGAGTCTGTTCCTTAGGGAAGCAGCATAATTCACAAGGCATTGGAAGTACATTCTTTCACAAATTTCTCAGTGGATATGAAGTGACATGCATTCAAGATCATAACGAGATGGGCGACATATAAAATTGAAGAGCAAGAGGACTTCCATGATAGATATCAAGCATACAACCCATACCTCGCAGTTATAGACCTGAGCAGGGAACCAGAGTTCTCCAATCTCAGGTAACAGATACCAAGACATGATCGAATCAGCAGGCAAGGAGCTCTTCATCTTCTTCTTACCACCACCAACTTTAGATCTCAACCAAGAAAGGGGCCACTTGGAGAGCAGAATCTTAATCTGGGTCTCCCATCATCCAAGCACTCCATCCTCGACATGACACTTCTCGACCACTCCCTATGTGCTGCCTCGCCAATAACGTGGCCTTACTTCTCCCTCATGTGCCTCCTCCATAGGTGGTCACTCTTGCACTTGTCTGTTCCTTAGGGAGTTGCACGCTCTTGTCATCTCCACCAAGATTGCCAACGGCCCGGTCTTTTCTTCCCTTCTTGATGCTTTCTTCCCTTTGCTGGGTCCCCCTTCCTCATCCTCCATCATCTGGGGAATGATGGAGATGAAGAGCTCTACTACGATCCTCCCCTCCAACTCACCCTTGATGCTGATATCGATGAAGCATCTCGGATTGGGTCGAGCACTCACCCCTTCCACCACTGCTCCCTCCATCCGAACTAACTCAATGAACGAAAGAAAAAGCGCAAGAAAAACCCTCCATCGGAATAGGAGGGGGAGGGGGGGATTAGGGTGAGGTCTGCAAGGGAGGGTGACGATAGGCGACAACTGCAAGGGCTCTGCGAGGGAGTAAACGCGCGAGAGGAGGCGTGACACCCCAGAGTCGAGGGCGCGAGGAATTGTAGGTGTTTAACATGGGTTTTCCTTAACACAGGTAGCAACCAGTGTTAGACAAACCGGTGTTAACACCTCCTAACCCGTGTTAAGTGAAAGGGGGTTAACCCTTCAAGTAAACTAAGCCTTAGCCTTTTTGCTAGAGGACTTTAGTGATCATTCTTGGTTTCCCTCCTTGCTAATGTCCCTTTATGAAGCTAAGATTGGAGGACCCTCCTATTGGAGGCTTTACAGGAGCTTAGACCACAAGTTGGGAGAGATGGCTGGATTTGGAGACATGAAAGCTTCTCTATCAAAAAAGCCTCCTTGTCCTTCATGGAGGGCCTTGACTAGGTCAACCAATCTTTGGCTTCAGATTGCCCAAAAATTTGGAAAACAATCATCCCCTTAAAAGCGAAAGTTTTTCTTTGACTTTTGAGAAGGAAGAGGGTAGTAACCTTGGAATGTAGGCGAAGATGGGTGAGTAAGGCTGATACTACCTTCATTATTTGTGGTGAAGAGGTGGAAGACTTGGATTATTTATTCTTCACGTTGCCATTCACTCAAGAGTGCTGGTCTACGTTGGTGAATTGGACCCTCTGATATTCCTTTGAGTTCGAGTTTTAGTCTAGCATTCCCAACGTGCTTGTTGACAGGGATACGTAAGGAGAGGACTCATCGTGATTCGGTGCCTTTGACTTGAGCATAATGGCATTATATTTAGGAGTGTACTTCGAAGGATGGTGTTTTGCATAACTCCCTGTGCAACTTATGGTTTACTTAGCTATCCTTATTAATGAAGCTTGAGGGGTTAGCATCCTTTCTTAGCTCCTCCCTCCTCTTCTTCAGGAAAAAAAAAAAACTGTCCATGAGTTATAGCAATGTTTTATCTGAGATTTGGGATCTCTTGGAGACAATCAGTTTCTTATTTCTTCCCGAAATGGTAATGATTTCAAATTCATTGCATCTCTTGAGAAGGAAGAAGCTGTGGGCTCCTTTTTATGTTCCATGATGAATTAGTAAGTTACAGTTCGAGCACTTTGTGGAAGGTGCAAC
This sequence comes from Thalassia testudinum, assembly GCA_037157565.1. Classification (NCBI taxonomy): domain Eukaryota; kingdom Viridiplantae; phylum Streptophyta; class Magnoliopsida; order Alismatales; family Hydrocharitaceae; genus Thalassia; species Thalassia testudinum. The sequence goes on from JAZHRO010000030.1 coordinate 47,612,359, forward strand.
ATGTGATTTAGACAGCAAGTTGCACAAAGAGAAGAAACTTCCAGATGTGGAATTTTAGCCAGACAGTTTGAAATTGCACATCATCTAAGATTCCGGAACTGTCAGCTGTTGCCATTTGGTCTTAGTAGTGTAAGAAGTTCAGTTTGGCCTTGAATTTGCTAATTTATTCTTTTCTTGGTGTAGTCACGGTTTACCGAAGGTTTGACTCCCTGATCCTGTCTGATTGAATTTAAGAATCCTTAGATTTTTTAGAAAACGAAAAAGAAAAGGTGAGGATGAGGATAGTGGATGTCTTGAGCTTTGTACTTACACTCTTTGGAGTATCAGTTCGTTTAGCTTTCCTAACTTGATTGAATACCTCTACAATCTTTCAAGTATGCGAGAAAGGTGGAGAATTAAAGTATAATATTTGCATTTGACCAACGTTCTTGATATATGAGTTGTTTGCTACTACACCATTTTCACTTCTTATCAGTCTTCTAAAGTGACTGCTTCTACCACTACTAATGGATGGAGCTCTACCCTAGGCATATGGTTTTACTCTACTGTTTGGAATCATCTCTTACATAGTTTGTGATCATTGTACAGTATTTGGTAGGAATGTTTACCTTTGCTTGGAACCTACACTACTTGGGATTGTATCCTACTATTTCTTGGGGTCATCTGTTACACTGGTGACTTTATTTCCCATATTCTACTTGAGAATGTTTTTTATTGCTACATGGAATCGTCTCCTATGTTTTTGCCTGTCTATTTGACTACATGATCATTGCACTTGAGCCCACCTACTTGCTTCTCCCACAGTCCCACCAAAAGATGTGTTGAGTGAGGGAGAGTTAACTTCTTTGATCTTAGGTAACAAGTTAGAAGCTTGATAAGCTCCATATAAAAGGGAGTGTTGAGAATAGTGCATTTACAATACATAAGTACTTTGATCCTCAACTTGATCCATGTATTATTGACTTGTGTTTGGTCCCACCTTGCATATTCAGTGTGTTTAATAAGAGAAGTAGGGCTTGCATAAGAGTACTGTACTGTTTTAGTTGATCAAATAATGACAATAAGTGCAACATCTAATCACGAAGAACACCAAGATATAACATGGAAAACCTCAAAGGGGCAAACCACAAGAGAAGAACTCTAAAGAGATGAATATTGCATTGACTTTATTTTTTGAAAACGAATATTGCATTGAATTTTCTCTAGGGTAAATTAGTGCAATGGCCTTTACATAGGTCCAAACTCATAATCAAATCCATTCCCAATCCCATTCTTGATACTGATCCTAATAGGTATATAGGACTTAACTCAAACTCTCTACACTTCCCTTAAAGTTGGGGGATTTGTTGAGCTTTACATTGGTACATAAGAGATAGATTTATGCTCCCCTTCATAAGATAGATCTTCAATAGGATGGAGTGAGTAGGTGAGCTAGAGTTGATCCTCATGCACTTGGGGCAGATAAAAAGATTAGTCAGAGATGTCCACCAATAAAGTATTTAATCTAAACAGTTCTGTCATTGAATATGTCCTCCGAGAGTATCTGCTGCTTCAAATAGGGACTTAACTGCATTTTGTTCCATCTGGATTAAGCTGTGAAATAAGTAAAGGCCTTTGTCCTTAAGTATAAGCCTCTTATATGAGAACTCCACGAAGAGAGTGGAGAAAACATCTCAACAATCAAAGGACAAGATTTAGGCAGCTTGACATAAAAGAATGATAAGTTGAAGATGAAGATATCCTAAATAGAGTTGAATCTATCAAAGATGATCTTCTCTGGAATTTCTCCCCAAGTAGATAGTGGAGGGAAAATGACAACCATCGCCAAGTAGAGTCTGATTAAGTGACAGGAAAATCATCTATCACTGAGTAGAGTATCTCTCATACAGAAACCTCAAAGAAAGTAAGTCTTTCTTATATGGAGACTTAATGAGTGGGCCTCTCCCACACAGAGACCAATAAAAGAGTTGGTATCTCTTATATGAGGGCCTCCAAGAGTCTCTCATATAATGATCTCAGGAGTTGTGGAGGATTGTAAGAGGCATCTATGTCAAAGAATAGTGGTTTATTTCATATAATGATTTTCTCAGTAGTGAGAATAACCTCTCCGAGTAAGAATCGTAGTGGCAATCATCTCTAAAGTCAATAGAGGGAAATAGAAGTTCGATTCTCCCCCTTTTTTCCATTCTTGATGGAAGTATTGAACAAGTTGGGTGCAGAAATAAGTTAGATGATCTTCTGTTATGACTCGGTTCTCGAATCCTTACAGGATCTGAGACCGAGTCGACTCGACTAATCCCAAGTTCCAGTCGTCTAACAAGAAATAATCGAAAAATAGGAAAATAAACCACATTCACTATGCAAGGTAACTAATAGTAAAAGCGTACAAGCAGTAAAGGAAGTAAAAGCTACTAAACAGTACATATCACAATCACAATAGGAAAGTAGAACAAAAGTACAGAACAGGAACAGTAAACAAAGTCTGAACTCACTAACAAAAAGGAAGTACAACAGTAAGAACTACTGCTGGGCTTGACTGGACCCAGCACCCTCTGCAGCTGGTGACTCGGGCTGCTAAACTCCTGGACCTGTAAAGGGTTATAAGTAAAACAGAGTCAGCAAACGCTGAGTAGAGTGGTAACCAAATTATCTAAAGCAGTAAAAGCTAACAGGTACATTATTTTTTCCAATTATTTTATTTTACAAGTAATTCCTTTTCACCCATTGGTTTACTTTCAGATTTCTTTCTTGATCTTAAATGTTCCTCATGGGAACGATCTTGATTGTAGTCTTTTTCGAAGAGTAAAAGGTACACGTGGTGCTCTTCTGGCCAGGAGAGTCTCCCGTGGTGATCTTACACCCAGTCAACCACTCCAAGGTCACGGACAGACGTAACGGTGACTACGGCATGTGCGATAAGCGCACAGGTAGCTACCCCGTACTGACACGCAGTCAGTCGTTTTCGCTAGCAGGTACGTCCAAAGTACAACACAGAATAGTATAGGACCTAGCCCTCTTAGTAACAGGGGTCTTGCCCCTTAGAATCAAATAGGGGTCTCGACCCTCTACAGTCCGCGTACCCTTGTCTGACTACCCTGGTTTGTCCAATGGACCTAACAAGTCGGTGTAGGGTGGCTAGCTGAACCCCGGGTCCCGTGGGGTGGCTAGCTCCCTCCTTACACTAGTAGCTCTCCCCGGTACAGTGTACGCGAGAGCCAACAGAAGGTGTAGAGTGGCTAATCCTAACCTTGGGTCCCAACCCAAGGGCGGCTAGCTTCGCTCTACACTAAACAGGGGATAGTCGCTCTCATTAGTATAACGTACTCAAGGACTAGCACACTTCTCACTCACATTTCCAGATCTTTCCATTCATCTACAGGAGCTCTACTCCTAATTTCCCCATAGGGTCCATGCTCATATTCACCATATTCTTCCATACTAGGTTTCATCATTCACAATTCCATTCTTGTATTGTACACATGCAGCTCGTATTTATTAATAGGCAATTGTTTACAATTCAGCTTATTCATTTATGACTGCAATCTCAATCACGCATACAAACAATGTAACTATTTCTTGTCCTAGGATTCATGCCACATCCTAGGTTTCTAGTTTTCTAATTTTCATAATTGCATTCATGTTTTATAAATAAAACATGGGGAAACCACTCTACCAGACAATCCGGGAGTACTGGGGGCTCGAACGGCAGACTCACGTGTCTCTGCAAGCCCCGAACACGCAACAGGATGAAGTCCTATACCAAGAAATATAACACAACGGAATGTTCAGAATAGTATAAAAATGTTTCTAACATATAGAGGAACTCACAAGGAAATCACATATCTCGTTTGCGTAAAATGGATCCTAAACGGGTCAAAAACAGAATTGCAGACTCAAATTAGACGTCTGGCACAAGGTCCAGACGTCTGGCATAAGGTCCAGACGTCTTAAAAGTCTCTAGAGTCTCACCTCAAGTCTCTGCGTCGACCTTAGACGTCCAGGATCCCTACTTGACCGTCTAGACTCAGCTCCAGATGTCCGACCTATCCTCCAGTCGTCTGGAAGTGCCCCGGTTGTCTGGTAAGCTGCCCAGACATCCGAAACGTGTGGGAGGGCGTGTCGTGCGCTTTCCCAAAGCTGCTCTTGCGCACAACAGAGCAGCAAATCCCCTTTCAGCCAAACAAATCGGCTCTGTGGTGCGGCCTGCATGGCCGTAACCGCAAGAGGGACATACCTGCGCGAAACCTTGCTTTCAGACATCTGGTGTCGTTACCAGACGTCCAGCCCGTCGTCTGGAAGGCACTTCAGACGTCTGATACTGGAAAAGTTCCAGTATCAGAACGAGCTCTCGCTCCTCTCTCCACGCTCCTCCGTGGCTTCTCCCTCTCGACTGCAGCTCCAGCCGCAGCAGGAAGTCGGGGACGGCTCCCCGACACTCTCTTCTCGCACGCGCCGCAACGGCTGTGTGCTCTCCGGCGAGCTCCCACGAAGCTTGCGAGCTCAACCTCCTCCCTCTCTTCACGCCATTCCTCCTCGGTCCTCGCTCTCGCTCGTCTCTTCCACGGCAGTGGAGAGAAAGGAAGGTGGTGGTGGTGGAGTGGAGAAGAGAGGAAGGGGGAGAGGGCTCTTATATAGGGAGTGGGTTAGGGTTAGGTGAGGGGGAGAAAAGAAGAAGAGAGAGAAGAAAAGTTGTCTGCACGTAGCCAGTGCACAGAATTGACCCTGTGTACAGATTTTTCAATTTTTAGACGTTTGGGAAGGGATCCAGACGTCTGACTGACAGTCTAGATGTCTTAAAAGACTCAAAACAGAACGGATCTTTACATCTTCCAAATAAAAAATAAAATCATTTGTATTCCCTAATCCTTTCATTTCCTCCCTGCCTCCCTCTCTCCAAAAGAAAAGATGATGCCCCCAACAAGTTCTCTTGAGAACAGAACTTGGGTTTTTTTATTGATTTATTTGTTCTTTTCTATCAAACAATCCAAAATATTCTTTGCTGAACTCAGCAGAGCAGGATCGAGGGTTCAAACCATGGGTAGACACCAATGATGATAAGAAAAGAACACATAGAAAGTTCTAAAATTGATTATTTCTCAGCTTCAAGGACTAAGAAGTAACTTCTGATATTTGGACCAATTGCCAATGATCGCAGCGCCTGGACTGAATTGAAATGTTGCAAACTTTCTGGATTAGGTGCAAACTATAAGTACTGCAAGATAACTTTCAGAAGCTTTTGAACTATTCTCCAAATTCAGATATCTAGGATGTTTTTTCTTTGAAAGGTAAAAAGAGGGCTATTCAAGATCAGCAGGGCTACTTTAAGAAGTATCAAAAACACAGCCTACGTCTCTATCGAACCCTTAATGTGAAAACAATGTACTCAACATAGACCTAGAGCTGCCAAACACAACTTCAGATATGTTCTCGTGTACTCTGCATACTACTTTTAAGAATCTGATTGCGACCTGAAACATGCATGGAGCTTGATACAAAACTGAAAAATCTGAACAAGATTGCATGGCATGTGATTTGATGAATAAAACCTGATTGGCAATGATATTTGCAGCAAGAAGTGAATATTCAAAACATGTTCTGATTTGCAGTAAAATTGCTCTTGACAAAATCATCAAAGTATGTGAGAAATAGAAGATTGGTGCATTGAATATTGAGTGACAATGAGTACTGTAACGATCGCCTTGTAATGATGGACTACAGCACAACTAGAATAAAAGAAATCAGATCTTTGCTTTGGTACCAAGTTGATAAAATAATGAAATAAATGCAGCGTTACAATTGTGAACAACACCAACATATAATGTGGAAAGTCCATAAGGAAAACCATGGGAGAAACCCTTGAAGGTTCAATATTGCATTGAATTGTCAAGGGAAAAATAGTAGTACAATGGCCTTTTTATAAGCCCACACTCATAATCAACTCCCCATCTTAATCTTATTCCTAATACAAATCTTGATAAGTGTAGAACTCAACTCATGGTTCTCAACAGTTTATCTTGAGAAAAAATAATGCAACATTGAGCCTAAAGGGGTCAATCTCCTGTGCTTTTTCCTTTTATGAAGGAGGGTTTTTGACATAAATCAAGGTTTTCTTGTTGTATTACATTGTAGCATTTACTTCAAGAAAAATCATTTACTCACCATGGAGTTTCCTTATTGGCATATTGAGGAATCAGATTAGTAAGCCCAGATAGAAGAGTTTTCTATGAGCATAGACTGAGGTAGAGCCAATAGTTCTTTAGTTCTGCACGTTATCTTCTTAATAAAAGGAAGTGCAATTTACCAATGTTTTGCCCAGAAAATGGAGTTTTCTCGTCTCCATCCAGATATCTCAATGTATTGAATTCTATATTGGAACTTGTAAGTTGCGTGAACTATTTTTCGTTTGCATATGATGGATCTTCTGGTTTTAGCAGAACTCTTCAGTAAAAATTTTGGTGTAAATAATCCTTAGCTATCCCTTTCTTTGTTCTCTGGTTTGTGATTTTTGGGAAGATACGCCTTTTTTATTTTAAGTAGCTTATCTTGGAACCTATTAAAGATCATCTCCTTTACGCACATCTATTTTTTTCATAGCTAGAAAGTAATCGCCCTCTCCATATGGAATGTTTTCTGAAGCAGTTACAGTACCTGTCTCATGCATTAAGCAGCAGTTCCTTATGCATTACGAGAATCTATATTGCTTTTCAAGCCTGAAATTTGACCCTTAAACATATGATAGTATATCAATGAAAACTAAACAGGGCAATGTAGCTCTCGATGTTGCTCGTATTCTTTTGAGGCCACCTTCTGCACTGGCAAATACAGATATTGCTGATCATGCCCTAGAAGCTCTTCATCAAAGTTCTGTAAGGTTTGCCATAGCCTGCTGTCTGAATTAGTGATTGTTAGCACTTTACTTAAAGCAGTAGATCATTACATCCATGGATGCAGGAAAGTGTATATTATTGGACGACGTGGTCCAGCTCAGGCAGCTTGCACGGCTAAAGAGCTTCGGGAAATTCTCAGTAAGTAAAAATTGTTGCCACTTTAGGCTGCAGGTTATTAAAAAGTTGTATAGAACTGCTGCTTAATAGCATTGCTAACTGATGTTTTAGGGATCAAAGATATCCATGTCCACATTCAGCAGTCTGACCTGTCAAAATCTTCCTTGGATGAGGTGTGCTGCTGCATTTTGCTACCCAATGTAATTTTGGAAACAAAATTATTGAAAGAATTGTGCAAATTGCTCTTAATAGCGTATATTTTGTGGTTCTAAGTTCAGAAATGGGCCATTATAGATTCAAATGGAGGCACAAATTTCATATTGATGACCCTTCTTGATGTGGGACATGGCTTATTTGGTGGTATTGTACTCTGTATGGTGTATCTATCAAGGCTATTACTATTATTTTTATTTAGGAATGGTGTTATGTAAGCCACTTCATATGCCATACCCTCTTGCTTTTGTTGCTCCATAAGTTACGGTGCTCCACTGTGCAAGTTTGTTGCTCTGTGTGTATTAATGCTGGTGCTGGTACTAGTGTTGTTGCCAATAAGTGATGCTACAACAGACGGTGGCAACGATGGTAATGATGGAATGGTGGAGGTTGAGGTGAGGGGATGGGTGTGGTTGATGACAATGGTGGCTATGGGAACATGTTATTGCTACTGAAGGTGCTAGATGTCAACTAGGTGGATATTGGTGTAGGAGGTGAAGATGGCAGTTTGAGTGCTGGTGAATGGCGTGATGGTCTGAACAGGATGTGATGATGGGTGGTGGTTGCATGTGGCAGGGAACAATTGTGGGAGGTGATATTGACAATCGTGCTGGTGGTGATGGTAATTTTGGCGGCAATGGTGGTGGGGGGTAGGGGGCAAACATTTATGGTGGTGGTGGTGAAAGAGAAGGGTGAGAGGATCAAGAGGGGTAGGAGGTGGAAAGTAGGAGTTAGCACCAAAAAATTAACCATGGCTCAAAAATCATGACATGAAAGGGTTTTTTTTTTTCATGGCCATTGTATAATCTCTTCCCTGGCAAAAAGGAATCCTTCTTGTTCTATAGTCTTTTCACTGTACTATACAGTGCTTTTATGATATGGTTTAGTTGATCCCCAATTTGCAAAGCAGCTCTTGCAAGTTTCCACCAAACTACCATGGAACAAGGTTCGAAATATCGATTTCGACGCCGTGCCGATGAAATTGTAGGTATGCATTTCATGGGCATGCCTTCGTGGAAATGTCCGTTTTTCGATGGCAAATTTCGACAATTTCGATGGTCCGAAAAAATGACATTTCGAGGCACGTCGAGGGTATGCCGATGCATGCCGACAGAAATAACAGAAATGATTAAAATTTGAAAGACAAGTAAATCAAGATGTTAAAAACATATTTACAGTTATATATAACAAAAAACAATCGTTATTTAAGCCTATAACAAAAAATCAACGTGCGTGTATGTGTGCGTGCGTGCGCTCAATTCTTTCAAAACAATTTCCCTACGATTCCCTCCATATTCTTATTCTTTTCAAAAAATTCCCTCCAATTCTTTTCAGTTTCACCCTCCTGCTGCTCCAATTCCCTAGGCTTTTTCCCGCCCAACGGTCGACATGCCGACGGTTTACCTGTAAACCGACACCACCTTTGTGTCGGCATGGCCCTGCTTCGAAAATCCCCTTGCCGGTGGCATGTCGTCGGCATTTAAATCACTGCCATGGAACAAAAATGGTAGCACTAATTTGTGCCTTGGTGGATGGTGGTGGTTTTTTTTTTGTGGGGAGGGGATTGCCTGTGTGGGTAAGGTGGTGTGCGAGGTTAACTCGTTATGCCAAGCATCCAAGCAGGTAGCCAGGAGGGAGTCCATGTATCATCACTTTTTGTTTATTACAAATCTAAAACTTGTCTTTATTTTAAATTTATTTGCTTTGTAAAAGATGTCTTTCTATTGGTTCTTTTACTATTAACTCTCTCTTATCTTTTAGAGCTTTTTTTATCCTGTTGAGCGTCAAATTGCAGGAGGATCTAACAAGAAGCAGAGTAAGAAAACGAGTTTACGAGCTATTCTCAGAAGCATCTTCTATTTCTCATTCCCATCAAGGTGCAGCCCAGCGTGAACTTCACTTTGTTTTCTTCAGGAAGCCGGTCAAATTCTTGCCTTCTGAAGATGGAAGTCATGTGGCTGGTGTCTGCTTAGAGAAGACCCGTCTGAAAGGTTCTTTCTTTTCTGATTTTCTACATTTTTCATTGAAAAGCCTGGCCCCTCTGTTCTGGAGGGGACTTACACCTGATGTGACTTATTTTTAGCAGAGAATGGTGGCTCTAGTGCACAGTTGGCTGTGGGCACCGGACTCTTTGAAAATATCAATTGTGGGTATGATATTATTTACAGAGCAGGACTTTTGTACTACTGATAGTTTGAGGTCTGACAACATTGTCACTGAATTTCAATGGCATCATATTTGACTTTAAAAGTCAAGACACTTTTTTGTTGTAATCCAAGCCATTGCTTTGAATGGTCATGCAAAAGCCATGATATCCAAATAAAGGTATTTAAATACCTTTATTGCTGAAAAATGTTGTGGTATATACTAGTTTTAGTGCCATAACCAAGAATGGTCTCAGTTAGTTATAAAAACCAAATTGCATATACTGAAGATTAGGGATATTGTAATCAATTGGAATCAATTGTGCTCTAAAGTTACTAAATTAAGATGAATAGACTAAATTTAGATTTTTGATTTACCATCAATAAGATTTATTTGACGGTCTTCACGTGTCTATATTTTTTGAAAGGGCCTCACATGTCTATATTATCAACCAGTCATCCTCAATCCTATTTATTTTGTGTGGCAAAATGATGACGGTCATGGTTACTAGTGTTCAATCAATGAAATGTTGACATTCTTATCCAGAAAACTTCATCAATAATATCTTTGGCTTGTGTACATTTGTTTAGGCTGGTACTGAAGAGCATTGGTTACAAGTCATTGCCTTTGCGAGGATTGCCTTTTGATGGTGAAAGAGGTATCTGAAGGCTTCATAGTTTTTTATTTGTTTCTTTCTTTTAGATGTTCTTTTGAATTTTAAGTTTAGCTAGAAGTAGTCTCCTTGACTGTTAAACAACTACAAAGAAATGTTTTACCTAATATTTCTGTGTTATAGTAACCAACAATTTTCCCATCTGATATAAAGAAAATTATTTAGGATATAGCTGGGATGAAATTTTCATTTTTAATGAAATAAAAAAAATATGAAGAAATGTGTGGAGTAAGATTTCAACGTAATGACTAATGAGGTGTGTGTTCAGAGGTTTTTCCAACAATGACGGACCCTATATGACCGGTTTATAAATGAGCAATGTTTCCAAATTTTCTTTTCTTATTCTATCAGTCCTCTCAGATATGGATCACATTTTTTATATTTATTCTAGCCCCGTTTCTTCGATCTTCCCTTACCCTACCTTTATATGGATCTGAGACAAGTAGTAACTAGCCTCTTACTTTCTTGATTAGTTGCTTAGCTGGCATGCTTTTCTAGGCTCAGCTTCGTCTCCTAAGGGGCATGGGCAAGGGCAAAGGGGAATGACTGAGATAGACTCCTAGCACCACTATTAGGAAGATCCTGATTCTAGTGTTTACCATGATTTCCACGGAGTCTTGATCTCCTTCATTTTCAATGCAAAAACATCCTTCTTCTCAAAGCTGGAAATAGGATGAAAAGGGGCAGGGTCTTTCCTCCATATCTTATTTTGGGGGGGGGGGGGGGGGGGGGGGGGGGTGGTGGCGGGGTGATTGACTAGGGGTGAGGATAGCTGGTAGAATAGCCAATATTGGCAGGTTAGCAGGTACTGCTACAAACAAACATACCGAGCTGGGCAACAGGTCAAAAGCTAAGTGCCATCTCTCTTTATAGTTTATACCAGTGCCTTATCTATAGTACCTCCTGATGTCCATTGAGAGAGTTTTTTTGAAAAGTGTCCCTCAAGCAATAGTTTTTTTTTAAAAGAGGAAGGGTGATAATTGCCATTTTTGGCCACTTGAGCAATAGTTAGTTTCATATTGTCAAAGTGATCTCTGTTCATCTTCTGATTACAGCGAATGAAAAACCTTAGACTGCTTAGATATGCCTTGCATGTGAAATCGTTGAGATCTCTGTCATTATGCTCATTAGTAGTCAAACTTATAAACGACCTGCATCTGATTGGATATATTTTCTCAGCTCCTTGCTACTTTGAACCTCCTTTTGTGCTGTTAATACCCAAGCAATTTTGTGTTTCATCGCCATGTACTACTCTTGATGGAGTAATTAATTTCTTTCAGGTGTCATTCCAAACGTACAAGGCAGGGTTCTTAGAGACAACTCTGGTCAGTCGAAATTTGAGAATGGGCTTTACGTTGTTGGATGGTTAAAGAGAGGTCCCACTGGCATCATAGGTTCAAATCTTTACTGTGCTGAAGAAACTGTAAGTGAACATTCTTGTCATGGATAGCTCCTCTTTTTTCTTTTTTCCATTGTTTCTAGCATGTCTTAAGAGGCCAGTGCAAAATGCTACCTCAATAATTGCAAGTACTGCTTTCGGGGCAACTCATGCTTCTTGTGATTCATGCATCGGGAAACTTGCTAATTATATCAGTTGAAAGAAATGAGAATATTAGTTCTGTTAGAGATCCTAATCCTCATTATATAGAGGATTAAAAAGGGAAACTTACATATGGATCCCTCATCAAACTAATAAACAAGGATAAACAATATCATAGAATAGAAAAATATGCATGCTAATCTCAATACTCTGCTCAAGCTGGAGTATAGATGTCGATCATGTTCATCTTGGAACATCTGTCAAAAGAAGACCTTGGGAGAGCCTTGCTGAAGATGCCCACTGTCTAATCCTTGGAAGAAACATGAGCGGTTTTGATAACTTCCTTTTGAATGAGATCTCTTAGATAATAGCAATTCATTTTCACATGTTTTGTTCTTTCATGAAACATTCGATTATTGGCAATGAAGCTTGTTGCCTTGTTGTCACATCATATCTCCATGGGGGAGCCAATAGAAATATGTAGATCACTCAACATAGAATGTACCTACATCATCTTTGTTGCAGTTTACGTCATGGCCCAATATTTTGACTCAGCACATGACTTGGAGACAACTCCTTGCGGTGCTTTGGGGCATATGACTAGGAAGAAACGCGACTATTTTCAAGGGGCAGCATCCTTACCCTGAGAATTTTGTATCTCGTCTTTGGCTAATTTTTTGGGCATGCAATTTGTAATTTGGTTGTGTTTTTTGGCCCTTGATTAATATATTCTCTGGGTGGTTATCAACAGGATAACCACCCTTTCACTTTAAAAAAAAGAACCTTGTCAAATCTTTTAAACATGGATTCAAGCTCCTATTCAAATAGTATCAGTCTTGTGTATCAAACTCATAAAGGATATGCATGATGGAGCTGCAACTTGTGTAAGGATTAAGGTTGGATTGACGTACTACTTTGATATCATTATCGATCTGCGTCAAGGATCATCTTTAAGCCCTTCTTTACCTTAGTCATGGATGAATTGATGGAGCATGTTTAAGCTAAGGTGTCATGGTATATGCCTTTTGCTGGTGATATTGTGCTGGTTAATGAGACGAGATGGAGTAGATAGAGAATTTAAGCTTTCAAGAGTAGTGGAAGCTAAAGGCTTTTGTCTAAGTAGGATAAAGACTGATTATATGAAATTTAAGCTTAGTGATGAGGGGGATAGAGGGGATATATGCGAAAATTGGAGCAAAGTGCATTACGAAGAAAGATGTTTTTAAATACTTGGATCTAATATTGAACAAAATGGAGTTGCTACACATAGAATAAATGAAGGGGAGCATCTGATATTCTATGTGATGAGAGGGTTTCCTTAGAAGTTGAAGGAAAGTATTATAGAACAATTGCAAGACCTACCAGGTTGTATCGTACTGGAAGTGATTTTTTTTTTAAAGGAAAAAGGGTGGTGATCCTTTAGATCCCACCCAAACATTCATTAAAAGAAAATGCTAAAATTTACATCATTGAGCTACACTCCAACTCAACACAAAAGCCTTTGCAACCCCAACAAAATTATCTATATACAGATGCTGCCCCCTAAAAGCCACTGCATTCCTCCCCAGCTAAAGTGCTCAAAGAATCACCAACGACTTGGCTCATTCTCTTCTCGATTGGAACACTTGACACCCCCCGTTGACCCCACCACATCTGAACGACTGCTAGAACTCCGCATGGGAACCAAGCACTCACCACCGGTCCCCCATCTGCTCCCATGTTCGTATCGCCAACGGGCAGGCAAAGAAAAGATGGTCAATATCCTCCTCCGCTTGGCTACAGAGCAGGCACGACTTGTTCGCGCCCGGCATCCAGTGGGCTCTCCATGTCCTGGTCACCAGTTGTCCTCTCTGAGGAGCCAAGCAAAGATTCTGACCTTCAATGGGCAGGAGGCCTCCCAGAGTTGCCTGCAATCTCTGACTAAGTCGATGTTCCCAATCGTGGCCGGGCTGCCGAGTCTTCTATATGCATCCCGCACAGAGAAATCTCCCTCCTACCCGAATCTGTCCACTCCATCTTCGGGCTGCCAACCTTGGAGATCCTGCAAGAGCACCTGCATCTCACCATATCTCTGATCTGACAGATTGCCCACAAAAGACGGGTACCAAGCGCCACTCCACACATTCGCCACCGAGGCTCCTCTGTCAGCCACCAATGCTGCAAGCCTAGGGAAATGCTTCGCCAACGCCCCAGTACCCGTCCAGTCGTCCGTCCAAAATCTAAAACCTTCGCCTGAACCTAGCACTAGGGTGAAAAAAGATTGGACCTTCGGCGCTACCAGCGACAAACTCAGGAAATGAGATGCTCCTCTCAGAGCCGAGGTGAGGAGCTCCCAACTCATTGACCTGCCATAGCAAGAACGCAGGATCCTTCCTACCAGAGAGACCTCCCCCCCAGCAACCTGTTAATCCATTTCGTTAGAAGGCTCTTATTCATCCTCCCCACTTCCATAACTCCCAAACCCCCCTCCCTGAATGGCAGAGAAATCTCGTTCCAAGCCGCCAATCTCACCCCCTTCCCCCCTGCCCCATAGTTGGTCCAGAAAAAATTCCTTAAGCAACTAGTGATCCTATCCTCAACCTTCCGAGGCATTTGATCACCGAGGAGGAGTAAACTGGTATTGCTGAGAGGATTGCCTTGAGAAGGACCAGCCATCCTCCTCTAGATAACATCTTGGACGCCCATCCCGAAAGCCGACCCTCAATCCTCTCCATCATCGGGGTCCAATCCTGCGTCGATATCCTCCTATCTGTCAGGGGCAACCCCAGGTACTGAAGCGGAAGGGTCCCTTCTCCAGTCCCCAGCGCTTCTGAGCATATCCCTGCCTCCCCAGCCTTCATGTTGAAGTGAACGAAAGAGGACTTAGAATAGTTTATCCACATACCTGATGCTTCGCAGAACATCTCTAGAATGATGCGACACCGTCAAGCCTTTATCACCGACCCCACAGCAAAGAAGAGGGTATCATTTGCATAATGCATGATCGAGATACCGTCCCCTCCCTCCAAGGGGAAACCCTGTAGCATCCCCTCCGCACGTGCTCTGTCGGTCGCCCCGGTCAAGGCATCTGCTGCCAGCACAAAGAGCAAAGGTGCAAGGGGACAACCTTGCCTCACACCTCTCCTTGGCTTAATCCGACCTCTTGCCAGGTTCCTGTTAATGAGAACCGAGAAAGATGCTGTGGTTATGCATTGTTTCATCCATGTAATTCAGATTTGTGGAAAGCCCCTCTTAGCCATGGTTGCCCATAGGAAGGACCACTCCACCGAGTCATAGGCTTTCCTGAAGTCTACCTTCCACAGAAAAGCCTTTCTTCCACTTCTCCAATGTGCTAGGATCTCCGTTGCCGCCACATAGCCATCCAGAATGTACCTCCCTAGGATGAAAGTGGTCTGCACCTCCGATACTACCCTGCCAACCACCTTCCTGAGTCTGTTCGGTAGAATCTTCACTATGATCAGGTATGCCGTATTGACAGCCCTATCGGTCTATAGTCCTCAACCGTCTCCGCCCCCTCTCTCTTCGGTAGGAGGAACATGTAGAACCTGTTCAATCTGTCGAAGCCCCTGTTGCCTTCCCTGAATTCTGCCAAGACCTGTAGGAATTCTTCCTTCAACAGTGACCATAATTCTTTGAAGAAGAGTACTGGGGAACCGTCCGGCCCCGGGCACCCCTTGGCATTCAACCCCTAGATCGCATCCCGAGCCTCGTCCTCTGTGAAGGGTACTATCAATTGCTCTGCTTCCTTAGCCCCTTTAGTTGAAGCTCCCAGCCCCCTCCATCTCCATCTCCCTCCTCTCCTACACCTCGTAAAGCCCCTAAAGTAACCTGCCACCGCTCTCCCCACACTCCCTACCCGAGAACTCCGTCCTGCCCACCTGCAGCTTCTCAATCCAGTTCCTCTGACGCCTGGCTGAAGCTGTTAAATGGAAATACCTAGTATTTGAGTCTCCTTCTTTGACCCACTTCTGCCTAGGTTTGGTTCTCCATTCCACTTCGGCTTTCCTGTCCTCCTCCTGGATGACTTTCATGCAGTCTGCCCTGTCCTGCCTCTGCGAGTTCGTCATCCGTCCCAGGTCTTCCACTCCATCTAATCTTTGAATCTCCGCGAGCGCCTCATTCCGCAACCTGGTCCATTCCTCTTTCAGCTGTTTCCTGTACTCTTTCAGAAACCGCTTCAGTTCCAGGTGCTTCGCCTCTAGTTTCGCGGCCGCCGACCCATCTGGATGCATGTCCTTCCACTTGTTCTCCACCAGGCTCCTGAAACCTTCTTCCAACAGCCATGCCCTCTCAAATTTGAAGTATGTGCCACACTGGGTTCCTTCGCCAGACTCCCACATCAACATGGTGTGATCTAAGAAAGGCCTCTCCATAGCATGGGCCCTGGCCATTGGGAATACCTTAGCCAGCTCCACCGAGCACAAAAAGCGATCTAGCCTCGACATTCGGCCCCCTGAGTCTCTCCATGTGAAAGCACAAGAGGTAGGGGGTATATCCTGCCACCCATACTCTGCAACGAGGCCAGTGAGCTCTTCCGAGCCTTGGTCCCTGCCCCCCGGCCCCCCGACCTATCTTCTACCTACAGTGTGGCGTTGAGGTCCCCATCAATGAGCCACGGACTCCCCTGAAAGCTTCTTGCCGCCTAGCGAAGACTTTCCCACAATGAGCTGCTCCTTGCCTCATCCATAGGCCCATAAACCGAGGATCGTACTGGAAGTGATTGAAATAGATTTTATGGGGTTAACATGTGCACAATTGGATTAGCCTACATTTCTATTTGTTATGCAGAGGGATCAATCAGCTGCATTAACCTATGACACTTTGATGTTTAGAGGGTTACATTGGTGGATCCTATAATGTGACATGCTACAAAAGAGACACCTTTGGGTTATGTTGACCTATGCTAACTTATCCCACCTTGCTCTTGGGATGGGTCAACACGAGCTAAGAAGCCTTATGCCGGTTGGGATAATGTAGCTTTCAAATAGGGATAAGTTTTGTGAGTTACGCTAGTTACCAAACTATTAGGCAGCTACATTTAGTTGGGTTTAGATTTTTTATGAATAAGGTAAAATTTGAACCTTGGTCTTTTGAATGGGAGTCTACCTGGTTAACCACCGGACATTTTAGGAGGTATTAAGTTAGAAGGGATTGGGTTTTGTGGTGGGATAAGTAGTGGTTTGATGGGATAGATAATCATAAGTTGATTTTAAGTTATAGAAGGTATTGGATTTAGTGATGGGATAAGTAGTGGGGTTAATGTGATAGATAATCATAAGTTGATATGATACATGCATAAAGAGGGTAATTGATTTGTTATATATTTGATGTTGAGTTGTTTTCATTACTGTGTTGTTCGAAAGTGCGGTAGTAGTAGATGCGATAGCTGAGTTAATATGTTGTAGCTAGGGTTGTAAGATAGCATCCATTATAAATGCCCACCAACTACCCTTCACTGTTCACCTTATTCTGTCCACTACTTTTTATCCAAACACAGGCTTGGAAAACAATATACTATAACAATTCTGTTGTTAGGCATCACCTCTTGAGATCCAGATATAACTTGCATTCTTTTCAACTGTCATTCTGTTATTCATGGATTTTGCATTTTTTTAAGAGAAAAAAGATGGTCACACGAGATTACCGCTATGAATTTTGTAATCTTAACCTTTATGGGAATGTTTTTCCTTGGTAGAACATCTCTACCATTGTGAGATCAAGTTCCTTTTGCTCCATATTTTTTTGAAGTGAAGACATATCTTCCACTTCTGGACTGTTTTTTGCCCCATATGGCAGGTGAGGAGCATTTCCGAAGACCTAGATAAGGATCTATTGTCACCTGCTTCAGGCTCACAAAAGAGAGGAAAGGAGGGCCTTCTTCAGATATTAGAGGAAAGGAACGTTGACTTTGTTCCCTTCTCTGGATGGGAGAAGATTGATTCCAGGGAGAAGAGTCTAGGAAGCCTGAGAAACAGACCCAGAGTAAAGATCACAACATGGGATGAGCTATTGAGAGTTGCTAAAGGATAAAAATAACAGACAAGTCTTAACTTATTAATTTTTTTTCATTTTTCCCTATAATAATTTAACCAAATCCATGCATCATACCTTTGTAGAAGTTTGAAATGGTTTATTATTCTTTGCATGGTGGCAAAAATCTTCTTCTCCATATCCCATCATGGGTTAAATGTTAAAAGGCTTCACGTAGGTGGTTTCCATATTGACCCTTGGTTAGATCGACCAGGTTTTCTGCATCTGTTTTTGCTGTTTAATTTCTCATTATAACTGGAGAATGGAACTTGGGACTCTTCGAGGAGCAGTTTTTTCCATGAACGGTGTGCTTGGGATTTGTTGCATTGTCATATCCTTCTTGCGGATTTTGTCTCATTGGAAGAATGCTTCTTTGTTGTAGAGTTCTACAACTTCTAGAATTCGATACTACAGCAAATAAAGTTTCTAATTCTGATTGATTAACATGAAAAGGACTGATTGGTGCCATTTTTATGGAGAGGGGTTGACAGTTAAACAAAGAAACACATGCACACACACGCCAATGCACACAAAATGATGTGCCCACACACACACACACACACACACACACACACACACACATGCACACACGTGCACAACCTTTTCTGTGTTGGCCTTAAGTCCAGTGCGAACTGTATTCTGAAAGACAACCCACCAAGTTTCTTCCATATCTGCACCTGCACAAATGCAGGCATGCATACATACCAACACATGCATGTGCATGCATGCACGTATTCACATACCCGTAGATGCACATGTATTTCAGAAGTAATTTGGAGACAAAGATGTCGCCTTGTCATCTTTTTAGCATGCTTTCCCTCAAGCTTAATTTGCTGCTGATGAATTCATGGCTTACATCTTTAGCTAGCGTTTGGGCACATGAATTGGGATTGTGGAATTGTCATATGAATTTTCTGAAAATGGAATTAGGAGTGAAAAATTGGACCTTTTGGTGTTTGGCTGTTGCAATATTGCTTTAGATGAAATTAATCATGCTGAAATTAACAATCCCATTTCAGCATTAATGTATTTCAAAATTTGGTTTGTCACAAAAAGGAATGTGGAGTCCAATTCCTAGTAGCAGATGATCTCCCAAGGTGCTGTTTGTTTTGAATGATTGGTTTAGAGAGAGAGAACAAGATGGGGGTGGGATTGTGTCATAATCTTGGAATTGTAAGGTTTTGCTGTTTGTTTTTGATAGGGAGCAATTCCAGGGGATTGAAACGGGTGATCCCACGTTTGGTAGAAATAGAGTGTTTGTTTGTAGGGTTATCACACCTATATCTTTGGAGACTCCACCAACGGATTCTCAATAGTCTACTGGCGGATTCTCAGGCTCCATTGGCACATTTTCCGACCTCAGTATGGGATACCCGGGATTAAGCGAGGGATAGAGTAATTCTCCAACACCACACACCCTCCCCCTTGTGGGTTGAAGACTATAACAGGATCATGCGGTCTAACCAGGGTTTTCAAATGCTAAACATGACTCACACCACAAATCCTGTAAACAAACAATGGTGGATAATATCACATCGAACACGCTGCATCTTTGTTGACTTTCTATTGTTGGGATTTGCTGCACATGGGTATAAACGTTAAATGGAAATTGCACCTCTAAAATTCTGTTTATACCAAACTAAAGCTGTTTATGCTCAAGATTGTTTGTATGCATCTCCGCCAAAAGAGTTTCGTAGATATCGCCGCACTCGCGACATTCTCATATAGGTGATGGCGATTGGCCAAATTGGATCTGAACGACTCTTCCAGCTGTAATGACTAAAAAAATGTGATACACGTCCAGTTCGTTTTATGCCCTGTTAACGACCTCAAACATAAATTTCAAGATTAGGACTTATTTTCTTTTCATACAAATTATCAAATGCGGATACGTGGATATTGACAGGGCGGTAGCATCAGCTCAGAAAACAGAATCGAAAAGTTCAAAACCAGAGAACTAGAAAATAGATAGAGCTTGCACAGGAAATTATTCTTAGCAAGATGTTCTCTATGCTTCGTATGATTTTGTCCCTACTGAAGTTTCGTGATACAAAATACGAAGCACCTCCTTTGATAACCAACTCCTTTCTAAAGGTTGACTTTGAGCGGAGGCTATTGATTCTAGTCCCTTTACTTGTTCTTTTCTTAGGCTATTTTTGGATGTGGGATAAAATAATGTAACGATAGTGTAAGTGAAGAGGTGTGTTTGTTTGGGTAGTGAAATAATTGGTGGGATAAGATGATTAAGTATTGATGTGATGTTAGTAAATATTTGTTTAATATTATGATATCGATGTTAGTGGGTTGATGAGATATGATAAATATATTTTAATTGGTATATTATGTTAAAGTAGATATATTTTAATATTTATTGATATTGATGTGGTATAATTAAATGATTTGATTTGAGTGTTGATGAAAGTGATCGAATGGTGCCTTGCTCTCCATAAATAGCGCCTCAAGCCCACTTAGGAGAGATATCCGTTCGTTTATCTTGCGTTCAAATAGGTCCTTAAAGGTTGGGATTCTCTTATAAAAAGACTTGTAAGAGTATTATAATTTATTTTTTATCGTATTTTCATCCATATGTCTCCTTATATTTACATGTATGTCATGAAATTGACAGTGATACAGGGACATCGTTGTACATAAGTTTATACACAATTTATATGAAATATGACATGAAATATGTCATGTTATGTTAATGTGATGTATATGTGATACATGATGTGACAGGTACATCATGTGACATGATGCTTAAGTGACACCTAGGTAAACTTATAGATACTTTGATATCCACTAAGTATCTTCCCTATAAAATTGGCATCCTTTGCATAAATGCTTCCTAGGTTAAGTTCCATCTTTTTACCTGAAAAGTCAAATGGGACTCGTCGTTGTCGAGGTCCTTTCTCTTTTCTATCATCCTCACTTATAGGTGACTAGGCAGTGTTTGGTATGGTATTAACACATTAGTTTATTCTATAGAGTAAGAATAAATGTTAAAAATGTATTAGCAGCCATCACATTCATCATTAGGGATTTTTACGTAAATATTATTAAAATTTTTTGAAATTAATTAAATATTATTTAATTCACTATAGATATGTTTTATCGTTTCATTAGCTATAATAGTTAAACTTAATGATTTTAGACGGAAATGTAATAAAAAGTTATTTTTTAATTTTTAAAAAATTATTTTTTTAATCTTCAAAATTTTTTTTTGTCTTCGAAGTTTATTTTTTTAATTTCCCCCCTCCCTCTCCTTCCCTCACCAATTCACCTCTCTTCCTCCACGCTTACTCTCCAACCTTCGACCACCTCCTCCGCCCCCTCTCTCTAATCACCACTTCCTCCTCCTAAGATGATGACCCTGCCTTCACTTTCTGTCGTTTTCTCACCATCTGCGGTGACACCCTTCGTCAATTTTTTGCCATCCATGATGGCACCCTTCTCGAGCATGTGGTCAAAGAGGTGCCTAAAAATGTTATGGTGGTGATCGGGAAGCTCTTTTTCGATGTCATCTTGGGAGGAGGATGTGGTTGAGAGGAGAAGGTTGTTAGAGAGAGAGGATGAAAGAGGTGATTAGAGGTTGGAGGGTGGGGGTGGAGGAGGTGATCAGAGGTAAGAAGGAAGGGAGGTGGACTGATGAGGGGAAGGGTGGGGGGAGGGGGTGAAAATTTTTAAAAAAATTGAAAACTAAAAAGAAATTTAAAGATTAAAAAATAATTTTTTTTTATATTTAAATCCAAAATCATTAAATTTAATAGTTACAATAAATGGATCAACAAATATAAAAATAATTCTACTTTTTTAATGATATATATGTAAATATAATAAATTAAAAAATATTTAATTAATTTAAAAAAATTTTATTGACATTCATATCTCTTATCATTACCATTACTTATTATAATATATCAATTCATCCAATTTACTTTTGATACAAATAAAAATAAATAATATTTACAACATATCAATTTGTTCATCACGTCCATACTACTTTAAATGCAAATAAAAATATAAAAAAATACTTACAACACGTTAAATCATCACCCATCGTATTTATCCCCAATTAGCCTGCGTACTTACTCCACCATTCCAAATCTTAACACTTTTAAATTTTAACTTGTCTTGAACACAAAAACTCTTTCAAGTGCAACCATATTGTCTTTTGGACGCGGTTGGCAGACGTTGATTCCGATTTTTTAATAAAATTCTAATTGAACCTTGGCTCTAAGGATGGACTCTAGAATAGATCTTAACTTACCCCAATCAACCTGGACATGGTTAATCTTTGACTAAGTAGGAGTATAATATCGAACAACTTTATCATAAAAATCCAAGGATATATGCAATATTGGATATCGAACTACCCTTTCTATAAGATGCCAACTTGACGGACGTGTGGGACGAGAGTACTCATCGTATCCATTTCTACAGGTTCGTTGGCTTGTGTAATGGTTGTATTGAGCTCTCATTTTTAACTCGTAGATCTACCAATTGAAGTGTGTATGTCTCTTCTTATCCTTATGTTTGATTTTTCAAGGAGTTAATTTACTTAAAAGGTTAAGAAATTAATATTAAAAAATAAAATAAAATTAAGATTAATTTTTATCTTTATCTATTTATATAATATTATTAACATCAATTTTTATTTACTTAAATTAATGTTAAAACTATAGTGTTAGATCTTATACAGTTAATTTGAATTGCTGTGAGTACTTGGGTGCGGAGAAGATATAAAATTAATATCAATTTTGTTAACATTTCTTATAATTAGTGAATAACAAGTGTTAAAGTCCTTAAAATTGAGATTATGATCATACAAATTATCCCCAAGTAAATGAAAAAAAAAAAGGTTAATCCTCCAACGAAATTAAACCTAAAAGTCTTTTGTCCAAGGATCAAAAAATTGGGGATGCTCCTGTAAACTTTGATGGGCAAGACCAGAGGTACAAGTATAGGTGGGGTGACCAACGATCGCGTACACGTCGAGCAATCCGAGGGTACGCCAACCACGATTCTTGGATACTTGTAATAGGATTTTAAAGTAAAGCCCCCACAAAAATTTTGGAACCCGGACCTTGGACGAAGTCCCCAAATAATCAGGGGAGTTCCCAGCAATTGGCTCAAATCCCTAATCTCCTACTGACCTCATGCTCTCTCCCCTCCTCTCAGACCGCGCACGCACACACACACTTAGGGGGAGGGGAGAGAGGGACGGATAGATAGATCGAGCGATCGATCCGCAGCTCCTTCCCATTCCATTCCACTCCAGTTCTCGTCAGAGATCGCGATGGGAACCCTCGGGAAGGCGATCTACAACGTCGGTTTCTGGATCCGTGAGACCGGCCAGGCCATCGACCGCCTCGGCTGCCGCCTCCAGGGCAACTACTATTTCCAGGAGCAGCGTAAGGAGCCCTAACAACAAACCTTATTGGAATCCCGATCCGAAATGCGCGAGCTTTCCGGTTTTCCAGGGCTTAAACTGCCAAAAGATCCGATTTTGCTCTTGGTGTCCTTCCGGTCGTGCGCGGATTCGGTGTTGGGGGGTTTGTTGGTGTGGAAATAGTACTTCTTTGTGGGGAAAGATTGTACCTTCTTGTAGGGTGTGGGTCAAAGCTGAATTGTTGAACTTTGTGTTTCTTTTTGGGTGTTTTGGAATGTGGAAAGATGTGATCTTTTTGTTGTTGGTTTCAGTTTCGAGGCACAGGACGCTTATGAATATATTCGACAAGGTGCCGAATGTGGACAAGGAAGCATTCGTCGCGCCGAGCGCTTCTGTGATTGGGGATGTTGAAGTTGGAGCCAGAGCCTCGATTTGGTACGGGTGTGTCCTTCGAGGTATATGCTGCAGTTCTTTGCTGGTTATGTGTAATTGATTTGGTTGCTGTTGTTGTGGGCTTTGTATGGTCAAACAACCGAAGTTGTTGCCATGCGAGTGTTTTGTCTGCTGGCATCCTACGAGAGGAGGAAGAGTATGCTTTTTTTGTGGAAATCTCTTTGTTTGTGTGATGTGATGTGGAGGAAATTGGAACTTGTTCTTCCTGGAAAAACATTGGAGAGCAATGTTAGCCATACAATACGGATGCCTTTGAGAAAGCAAGCCTGAAGGAATGGGCAATGATACATGTGGATTATCCATTGTTAACTTCTGTCACTAATTCTGAAAGCTGAATAGCCGCCAAACTTTACTCTCGATATGGGTCATTGATGCTAGGATGATGATCCATCAAAAAACATCATAAGGACTTGTTCACGTTAAGGGGTTAGATTCTGTGTATTAAATTATGTGCAAGGGGGGTTTAAAATGTGTTTCTATTTAGTAGGCTGGGGGTTTAAACTGTTGGATAACATGTTGTTTTGGTTACAAAAGGGTTAGTGCTCAAAACAAAAGGGTTAGCGCCTCCCCTTCTCACCACTTTCTCTCATATGGGACATGGCTTACATTTAACCTGCCTTATTACGTGGTTAGAAAAACACAGGATAATCGCCCTTGATGTTGTGCTATTCCGGAAAGTAAAAAGTGTTAAACCTGCAAGATAAGCTAAGCCCTCAGGGCTAGTCTACTGGAGGTGTTACAAAACTTGGGTTGCTGACTCCTTTTCCTGTTCATTTTGCAGGAGTATTCATTCGTGGGTTAAAACTTGTTTGCGTTTGCTTGAAATAATTGCTAACCTGTGGTGTTAATGGCTATGGGAGAGAAAGGAAAGAAGGGGGAGTTGAGGTCAACACTACTTTCAAGTTAATACTCGTAGGAACCTGGGTTTTGAAAAACCCATGTTCTCTGCAAAACATGGATCTTTAGAGCAGCTGTTATTGTGCCTAATAAGTCAAGGTTTAACCTTTGTTTATAGAGGTTAACCTCTCAAGTAGATTAGGCCCTAGGAATGAGTCAAGGAGTGGGGATTCAATAACATTGGCTGTATATTTTTCTCATGATAAGCTGCTCAAGCCCTACTTATCAAACTAAAATTAGATGGTGACTTATTGATCCATGAAGGAAAGCGGCATCAGAATTGCTATTTTATAGCTTATACTGAAATTGTTCATCTTCTTGAAACCACGATTTTAACCAAAGTCATTGTAAGTTTGATTTATCAGGTTTTATGTTGTGGCACTGGCTGTTTTAGAGAGTGGCTACTAGGGTGGTTAGAAATCAGGGCTCATTTCCATGGTATCTCCTGCAAAGGAGAATGTAGGACACAAATGCGAGTACCTGTTATCTAACGAAGCCTTTTGAGGTTACGTTTATCTGAAGTAGTAGTAGTGACAGATCCTGGTGGAACTATACTACAGTGGGAGCAACCCACAACCGAGATTCACAGTTTTCTAGTTAGATTATTATTGACAATTCCTTAAGGATCTATCCTAGATCATAGGTCCTCTCACTCGCTTCACTCATATGGATGTCAACTTGTCAAGTATGACTGAATGGGAGAAGAGAGCTTCCAAAAGCTGAAATAGAGATTGACCTACACACTAGGGTGAACCATCCTGGGGACAATGGGATGTTTCTTTTTTGACTTTCGTGCATGTCGAGATTTTAATGGGGGAAATTATTGATTCTTGCGATGTTAAGATTACTACTATCTTATTATTATTATTATTATTATTATTATTATTATTATCCTAGAATGCTCATAATCTTTTATCATCAATAGAAAAGATTAAGATGCATGACATCTCTTTCTAGTTATCTAATATTATCTTCTTGAAAGTTGAATTTTCACCTTTTACTTGCACAGCTTCATTTTTTTTTTTAATGGTACTTGCAATGTTTCCATTATGCATCCTTCTATGTATTATTTAACTTCCAATGATTTGTACGTATAAATGTGATCTGGCTTATCGTCATGATGACCACATGATGCCCTATGTTCTTTACTTGTTGAAGTTGTTATTGTGATGGAAAAGGAACTATTATTTGTGCCTCGTGTTTGGATGGAATAAGCGATTTGGCTAGATTTCCTTGCATTACATGCATGTATAATCCATTATATGGCTGTGGAGATTAGTTGAATGTCTTAGGAAATGCAGTTATATACTGCAGCAACCTTTGCCTGCATATATCATCAATGATGTCTTACTTCAAACTTTATTTTTAATTACTGTTTTCTCTCAAAAAAATTTTAATTACTAGTTCCTGCAACAATTGTCTTTTTCATCCTGCCATTTGACCGATAGAATTAGCTAGGTTTATTTGGTATTAGCATTTCTTGATAGTCTAATTAAATAATCCATCTTACTATTCGGTTGTTTTATAACTATATTCATACTTGTATATATTTATTTTTCAATATATATATATATATATATATATATATATATATATATATATATATATATTACAAAATTAGTTATATGCACCCATTGCATGATTAAATATGAGGTTCTTGGAATCTTTAGTTTTCTAAGGACTAGTTTGGTTGGGGGAGCAAGAACTTTGGAATAGCTTTTGTGCATGTGGGGTATCCCCGATTTCTTGTTTCTTTGGTATTGGGTTGAAATATTTAGAGGAGAGATTGTTAATGTCACTTATTCTTTATCCTAGTCAATGTTGGAATTGTTATTCCAGATAAGTGTTTGAATCAATGATATCCTCCTCCTGGATTCCCACCAACTCAAAGTGGAATATCAAACCAGGCCAAGTGTTATGTAATCACTGTAGAACTTTGATTAGCTCATTGCCAAGTTCATTTCACTAAAGCAATGACATTAAGAAAGCAAAGGCACATGACATGGTAGTATGTCTCGTTAACCTACTTAAGTAGCCTAGTAATGTGCAGTTGACTTCCACCAAAAGACTAAGATTCAATTCATGTATTCCTAACAAGAAATTAGTTAATGTGGAAGGCGATGAACTTAACTAAGAGCTTTGTTTGGCATGTGCACTCACTAGTTAATTTGGTTGGGTTCTAGTTCCTGTCATGTTTCTTACCATTTTCAGTTTCGGCAGTTGGGCATCTTAAAATCACTTGCTTCACCTGCTTTGTGCTCTTTTCTTGGGCCTTTCTCCACAAGGATCGTCCACAAATCCATAGCTTCTTTGTTTGTCAGAGTGATGGTTATTATGCTTTTTTTCTGAATGGGGTTCTTCTAAAGGGTTCGGTCGCACTACTTATGATCCTGGAAGACAATTGAGAAGGAAGTCTCTAGAGACAACCTTACACACAATAATGTAGGTATTGTTGGCTATAATCAATGGGTTTTACATGCCAATCTCTTACAAGCCAGAGGCATTGGAGGGTATACCATCAAAAAATGGTTTGATTGAACTTATACACAAATCATAGTTAATCGTTATTGTGAAAGAAGAATCCTGATATTTATTTGCATGGCATTCCTCGATGATCTATGTGCACAAGTCCTATTGTCTGTATGATGAACTCCAGTAGTCCCCAAAAGGATCACTTGATAGCAAGTGTTGTCCTTGCCCCTTAGGACCCTGGGCAAATGCTTAGCCAATTTGTTATCTGGAAGCCATGTTGTAGCTGTTTGATTCCTTGTGTTGGTCCACCTATGTCCCTTCTGGTGGCTGCATGGTAATGATTATTTTCCCCCAAAAGATTTGATTTGTGGTTTGCTCCAGTTCGCTTGAACTTATTTTTGAGAAAGAGAGGAGGGATTAACAAATGTTATTTACCTCCTAATTTCATCAGTGAAAGTCGTCAGATACACCAAAAATTACAAAGGGAGTTAAAAAGATAAACCCATCCACTGAGGTCCTCTTCCTTTTGAAGATAGGTTTACTTCAACATATTGTTATTTGATTATGGATCTATTTATTTTAGAAGTTATTAAATAATTTGGTGGCAACTATATTATGTGTGGAATAGTAAATTATAATCCAGTTTTCTAAATTAGGTATACTTTGGGCGACATCCTTAACTTTTGGCAGGCTAACTGGATTGGGAGTGGGCCCCTGGTGCTTTTGTTGCCCAAGCTTTTTGCCCTTGACATTCAAAGGGAGGCAATGTTTGCACAGTGTTGGGATGGTGCTTGCATTAGGGGTATGGTTGCTGGTTGACTTTGGTGGTGGCTTTTTGGATGTTAGATTATATGACTTAAAAGTAGTTGCTCTTGAAAGTTGATGGCTTCTGTTCAACAAAAGGTTTCTGATGCTTCTCTTTGGAACTTGGGAGCTTTCTTTATGAAGAAGAGTGTCTTATTTGGGTGGAGAGATTACAAGATGATAGTGATTTGGTTGTGGCTGTGAAACTGCTGTGGATTCTCAAGGTACCATTGAAGATTGGGTTGTCTACATGCCTTTTGTATAGGAAGAGGTTAGTCAGGAAATCCTTCAGAAGTGGGTGGAATGCAGCTTGGGTTGCAACATGCACATGGTGGGAGGAAGTGGTTGAAGATGTATACCACTTGTTCTTTGCTTACTCTTTTCTGAATTCAGTTTGGGTTAGATTGATTGTGCAGATGCAGATGTGTTTTAGGCATATCTTAGGAGGGGAAACAATTTATGTGGAGGGAGGGAGAGAGCTCTAGCAGTTTGTGGGCTTTATGGCTTCAAAGAATGCTACCTTATTTGGGGGGATTGTGCTTGGTTACTGATCGTTACCTTTGAGTGTTCATTACTGAAGATTTTGGAACCTTTTGATGTAATTAACAGCTGCATTTAATGTGTAATGTGTTACCTTTGTTTGCTGTGGAGTTAGTTGAATATCTTAAATGTCACGTGTTCATGTGCATACCTAGGATATATGGGAAAAGGCTTGGCGTTGATGGTCTCAAATGCAACTTCCTATTCTAAATTGAGGTAGTTATATCTAACTTAAGATTTAATCATGTCATTCAGTCTATGTTAATACAGGAAAAGGTTTGCTTCACTCAACTTTCAACTTCTAGCCATCTGCCTGAGTAATTGCTTGGTGCTTTAAGGCTTAAGCTGTATTTGGTTGTGCATCATCCTGCGGGTTATCCTGTTCTTGGCAAGTGTTTTGCTTCATTGCACATGGGTTAAGTGAGAATCTTATCTGGTCTTT
The DNA here is from genome assembly GCA_037157565.1 of Thalassia testudinum. NCBI lineage: Eukaryota > Viridiplantae > Streptophyta > Magnoliopsida > Alismatales > Hydrocharitaceae > Thalassia > Thalassia testudinum. The sequence goes on from JAZHRO010000030.1 coordinate 47,640,961, forward strand.
TGGTTTTCAAATCATTTCAGCACCCATATTTTCACAAAAGACTGCACTTCAAACCCCAAAGAAAATACCATCTAACATTAAATATATTCATAGCTCTTACATCTCTGCTTACAGCTCATCAACTCAGTTTTCACATCCCACCCCTGGTTATCCTACCATACAATCAAAGAATTATAAAAGTAGCCCAATATCAATTATAAAATAACTAAGTTAAAACTATCATTTCTATTGGGGAGCCGCTCTTATGTTGATGGCTACCATGAGTGAGTGGAAGGGGGGAGGGGCTGGATGTTGGTGGCGGGGAAGTTGAGGAAGGGAAGGGCGGAGGCGGAGGTGTTGTGCTTCAAGTGCAGAGAGGGGGGGGGGGGGGGGGGGGGGGGCACGTCGAGCGGGAATGTCGGGACCCAGTGAGGTGCCCCTGGTGCGGGGGTCCTAGCCGCTGGCGGTCGTCGTGCTCAAAGAGGGAGTGGTGGGAGGCGGAGACTTCAGGTGCACGTGGCTATCTTGCCACCTCCGCCAGAAGGTGCGCCTTCGGTAGAGGTTGAGTCCCCCTGATCAGCAGAGCCTGGGGTACTCGAGAGAACCCTAGAGAGGACGTTGTTTGGGGTGGTGGTCGAGGGTTGTGTTGGTCTGGGCGACCTTAGGATGGGGAGGGGGGGGAGGTAGAGGCTTCTATTCAAGGACCTCCCTTGCTTGGGTGGGGCGGTTATGTGGAGGTGGGCTATCAGGTCCGATGGAGCACTTTGGGAGTGTTCGTCGAGGAGGGTGGGGTTGCTGGTGGATGTCATTGGAATACCGCTCTTCCTTCGCACGATGGAGGTCATGGCTGTTCTAGTCACCCCTTTTGCAAGGGCGCGGTGGTGTAGGGGTCTTGGACTGAGGGGCAATGACCTCTCGATTGCGTGGGCGATGGTGGAGCTTCTATTGGGCAAGGTGTTCCACAAGAAGGTGTCGCTTTGTCTGGGAGGCGCTTTGTGGGTTGTTCTGGTGAAGCCGATCAGGAGTAGGCCGCGCACCTTCGCTGAGGCAGTGAGGAGGCTTGCTGGTGGGGGAAAGGCTACGAGGGGGACAACTCCAGCGCAGAGAGCGGTGTGGAAGCCCAAGGTTAGCTGCGAGGATGGCGCGTCGTCTGCTGAGTTAGCAACGCGATGCTCGGAGTGGCTGGAGCGCAATCGAGGAAGGGCATGACTTTCGGAGGAGATTGTGGCGGCTAAGGAGGGAACAGAGGGTGTGATTGGGGCAATTAATGCGGGGGAGGGATTTTTGGGAGGAATTGAGGCGCTTGGGGAAGATGAGGGGATTTTTTTGGGAGGTGGGAGTTTGAAACAGGGTGTGCCGTTGAAAAGTGCGGAGGGCATTGGTTTTCCTGGCATTAACTTGGGGTGTGACGTGGGGGACCCACGTGTTGCGCGGTGGAGTAGGGAGAGGAGGGTGTGTTCGGATCCTGGTTCGGACTCGACGCTCGTCCTGAGCTCTTATGTAGGGGCCCATGGAGGGATGTTCCTAGGGAGTCTGGCTTCAAACAGTTGTCGGTGAGTGCTGGAGAGGCTGCCTGCAGTGGACCTGCAAAAGGGGGACTCTTTCGGAGGTGATGATGGCGGGAGGAGTGGAACGCTCCGGGCAACGAAGATGCTCCATCAGAGGATGGAGAAGCTCTGGGCGGCGGCTCATAACTTCTTCGCGAAGCAAAAGGTGGCGGCTACGACACCTTCCTACATGGGGGCGATAGCGGGGTCCGATCCTATGGGGGGTTTGGCAGTAGCGGAACCTTCGCAACCTTAGGGTGGTGAGAGGGCAAAGGAGGTTTCGAATGAGGGGAGTGGGGTTGTGGCTCCTGGGTGGGGGGTGGTGGAGCTGGGGAGGGGGCGGCGATGGTGGTTGGTGGGGTAGAGGGGTCCCAAGAGGGTGGCGGTGAGGAGAGGAGCTTGGGGGGGGGGGGGGGGGGGGGATGGTAGATAAGGGTGGTGATGTTGGGTGGTGTGGGAGTTTTTAGTCTGGGGAGGTGGAGCAAGTGGTGGAGGGGTCTGGTTTTGGGCATTCTACCAGGGGGTTTCTGATGTTAGGGGGCTCAATGCCCCTCGCGTCTGGGGATACTAAGGTCCTATGTCTAGAAGTGGAGTTCGGATATTGTTTTGTTCCAGGAGACGAAATTGCAGGTATGTGATCAGAGGGTATGGAGGGAGATTGGGGGTGGTTTGCTAGGTGGTTTTCTTGCTTTGGATGCGATTGGGAGGTTGGGGGGTGTCATGGATGGGTGGAAGGACGCTCTCTCTGGTGGATTCGGAGTTGGGGGCGGGGGTGGTCTCCATGTAGTTGAGGAGACGGAGTGATGGACTTTGTTTGGTGCTTTCGACAGTCTATGGACTAGTTGACGATTTCGGTAGATCCCTGTGGGAGGACCTCGGTCAAGTCATCGTCAGATTTCAGGGATGCCCTTGGCTCATTGGAGGGGATTCAATGTCACCCTTGTGGTGGACATGCTGAGCAGTAGAGGGGGGCAGGATTATGGTTCAGAGGATTTCGCAAGGTTCATTACGGAGCATGGACTGCAGGATGTGCCCCCCACTTCTTGTGCCTACACGTGGAGGAGCTCTGGTGGTTTGGTGTCTAGATTGGATCACTTCCTTTTCTCCGTGGAGTTGGCAGAAGTCTTCTCATCGGCAGGTGTTCACGCTCTAGAGAGGCCTTTTTCGGATCACACTCCCTTGATGTGGGAGTCCGGCGATGGCTCCCATTTTGGTACGTATTTCAAATTTAATAGGGCGTGGCTATTGGAGGAGGGTTTTAGGGGTATGGTGGAGGACAAATGGAGGACTCTGCGCCCATACAGTTCGACAGTAGTGAGATTGGAATCAAAGCTTCCAGACCTGAAATTATTTCTGAAGGAGTATAGGAGGCAGTTCAAAGAAGAGCGGAACAGAAAGGAGGAAGCGTTTGAGGAGATTCAGCGACTGGGCAGAGTTGAAGATTAGGGCTTCTGACGACAATGGAGAGAGTGGTCAGGGCGGATCACATAAAGATGGTTAAGGTTGAAGATCAGAAAGTAGAGGTTGAATGGAGAACAAGGTCTAGACAGAGGTGGATCAAGGAAGGAGATTCGAACACCAAGTTCTTTCATATGATGGTATCAGCTAGACGCAGGAGTAATTGGATTGATAAGCTCCTTGTGAGCAGTGTGGAGTGTTTAGGCAGGGAGGCTGTCAGTAGGATAGTTGCTGAATTTTTTTGGGACTTCACAGGAAAGAGAAGGGGTGGGAGATGGCGTTAGCGAGATTTGGGTATTTCGGGGCAATGGATGCAATGGAGGTGGAGGGGTTGGTGGCGTCATTCACGGAGGACAAGGCACGTAATGCAGTTTGGGGGCTGAATGCTGACGTATGCCTCGGTCTTGATGGGTTCCCAGTGCTGTACTTTAAGGAGTTTTGGTTGCTGTTGAAGGGCGAGGTCTTATAGGTTCTTGCTGAGTTCAGGGAGGGCAACGGTGGCTTCAACAAGCTTAATAAGTTTTATATGTTCCTGTTACCTAAGGCAGAGGCGATTGATGATTGTAGGCCCATTGCCCTTTCAAATGCGATTTGTTTGATTGTGGCAAAAATCCTAGCAAATAGGCTTAGGAAGGTGATTGGTGGGGTAGTGTTGGAGGTGCAGACAACCTTTGTGCCAGAGGGGTGTATCTTGAATGGGTATGTTGCGGCCATAGGGATTCTTGCGTATTGGAAGAGAGAGAGGAAGACAGCTTTTCTTTGGAAGGTTGACTTCAAGAAGGCCTACGGCTCTATCTAGTGGTCTTTTTTGTGGGTAGCCATGATCAAGAGGGGGTTCCCGTCGGTATGGATTAGATGGATGAAACAGTGTGTCACAACAACCTCCATTTCAATCCTCATCAACGGGAACCCAACAGGTGGTTGGATATAGCCAAGGAGGGGTGTTCGCCAGGGGTGCACTTTGGCACTTATGCTATTTGTGTTGGCAGTTGATGCTTTGGCAAGGGCATCTGGCAGGGCGTCTGAAGCGGGTTTGATTAGGGGTTTCTATGTGGAGAGGGGTGAATGTACCAGTGCTGCAATATGCGGATGATACCCTCTTCTTTCTGGAAGGGTTAGAGACGGAAGCAAGGCGGAGCTGTATTCTTCTAGAGCTGTTTGGTAAGGCTTCTGACCTGCAGGTTAACTACTTGAAATCTTCTTTTATCCCCTTTGGTATGTTTGATGAGGAGGCTAGGGCATGTTCATTGGTCCTGGGTACGGAAAGAGGGATCCTGCCTCTCCCATAATTGGGCTTGCCGTTGACGAATAGGAGAGTTGCTTTATAGGATTGGGCTCCGCTGTTGGAGAGGATTGAAGATCGGTTGGCAGGGTAGGCGTCCAAGTTGCTGTCGAGAGGGGGGAGGTTGGTTCTCCTCAAAGTGGTGCTATCTGCTATGCCATCCTATTTTACGTTTGTGGTTAAGGTGCCGTGGTAGGTTAAAGATAAGATTGTGAGCCTTATGAGGAGTTTCTTCTGGATAAACTATGTGGTAGGTGGGAAGGGGGCAAAGCTGGTGGCTTGGGGTGAGGTTTGCAAACCTGTCAAGGAAGGGGGCTTGTGAGTTAGGGAGGATGAATGGTAGTTTTTTGGCCAAGTGGATTGTGAGGTTGCTTGGAGGGGAGGACTGCTTGATGGGATCTTGCAATCCTGCTATGGGGGGTTGCTTGGTTGGGATCTCTTGATGTCACCTCCACGAGGTGCTTCTCAATTCTTACTTCCTTAGAGGATTGCCTCTTGTGGCACTAAAGGTTCCTTCTTTCTTTACCCCAGTGCTTGGATCAGGTGATATCTTCAGATTTTGGACGGATGATTGGATGGGGCTTGGTACTCTATCAGAGCACTTTCCTAGGCTTGCATCATTGGCAGTTGATAGAGAAGCTTCTGTGGCTGAGGTTTGGGACGATGCTTGGTGCCCCGTATTCTTGGGGAATCTATCAAATCAGAGGATTGGGGAATTGCAAGTGTCGCTGCAAGGGTTGGAGGGGTTTCAGTCGAAGGATGGCATGGATATATTTGGTTGGGAGGAGGAAAATTTCTCTGTGTGTGACGCATATAGGAGGCCTGGAGGACCCGATACTTTAGGGAATATTGGTCTTGTTAGAGACTACAGGCAGCTGTGGGGGGCCTCTTGCCCTTTGAAGGTGAAGATTTTTGTTTGGCTTCTCAGGAGAGGTAGATTGATGACAAGAGTGTGGAGGGCGCGACGGGTCTAGGATGCAGGGAGATCTTGCCAGCTTTGTGGTCAAGCAGATGAAGATGTGAACCACTTGTTTTTCACATGTCCTGTGGCGTTGCAGGTATGGGGTCGGATTGAGGACACGTGGTGGCCTCATGAATCTTTTCACAGTTTTTAGAGGTCACTTAAATGTGGAAGTATGGATGATGGGTGCAATTTGTTTTAGTTGAAGAAAGAAAGGGCTCAGCCGCTGGCAGTTTTATGGGTCATTTGGTTGGGAAGGAATGCGGTTATCTTTAGGGGATAGTGTCCGTATGTGGAAAATTTTGTTGCCTCCACATTGTCTTTTGTATCAAGGTGGAGTTCATGCTTGTAACATGAATTCTGCACATCTTTTTTTATTAATTAATATATTTTCTGAGTGGTTATCAAAAGGATATTCACCTTCTCCCTTTTCAAAAAAAAACTCTCATTTCTATTCTTAAAACACATACATTTGCCTGTTACATTATAAACCATTGCTGACCGATCACCTTATCAACTACCTTCCTTAATTCTAAAAGTTATCTACTCTGAGAGTTAACCTGTGATCAAGTGCAGCTGTAGCTATATATGATCCTTGATTAGCTGCTTGTTGGCTGATGATTACTAAACTCCGATGTTATTTATAGCTGTTTGTGGTATTACGTGAGAATTAATTGAGAGCTGGTGGGGTGCAGAAGAAAAGTCAATTGCTTATCGAGATTTCTCTGGAAAAGCAATCTGTTAAATTTGAAACATTTACCATTCAGGAAAGGGGAACTATTTTATCGGGTGCTATCGAAATATTTCATCTCAACTTAGCAATGACAACAGTTTTGCCTTCGTTCCCTTCTTTTAAGAAAAATGGCCTTTGCTCTTGTTGACAGACTGCCCCTTGAAGTATTTAATATGTTGACTTGTTTAGTCACAAAGTCTTAACGAAATTCTTGCATGTGATATGTATTCTTATTTAGTCCTTCCACCATGTGATTTTAGGCTTGCCTCCATAACTTTGAAATTATTATTTGTTTGAAAATATCTCTTCTAAAGGGTATCTTCTAAGGATCTTGATAAAAAAGCAAGCTATTCATGAATAATTCAGTAATCCATTGAAAAACTCTTTCTAACACAGTTATCTGTGATATTGAGCAGGTGATGTCAACCGCATCAAGATTGGTGCTGGAACGAATATCCAAGACAATTCTCTCGTTCACGTAGCAAAGCATAATTTAAGTGGAAAGATTCTGCCGACAATCATTGGAGATAATGTTACAGTAGGTAAGTATTGTATGTCCTCAATGACACATCTTGTGTGCATACATGCAGCATTTTTATGGCCACAGCCAATGACATCATTTAAATGAATTTATTAGTTGCATTAGACCTATTATTGTTCTAATGAAATGGATGTTTACTAATTTCTCGTAGTCATCTATTTATTCTCAAAAAGTAGGCTGATGACATCAATGATCCTCCTCCCATATAGCATGATGGATGATGACCCCGAGAAAATGTTAATGGTGGTTTCTCCAACGAAATCCGATAATGTTGTTGTTGTGCAAATAAAGTTGGAAAAGATTAGAACAAGAAAATGCGAGAAAATAAAACATATAACCCCATGTAGCATGTAATTTACCTGGGAAATCCTTCTCATGAAAAGTAAAAAACATGACGGAAAAGCTCTAAGGGCTGGATATTACATTGGTACTTCACAAAGGCATGAGGGTTTATAAGTGCCTTTTTTATAGACCACCAGGCTCATTCCAAATTGCCTCTTTTAACAAGGTGGGACTATAATTGCATCTGAATCTTGACAGAATTCATTAACCCAAAAACCAAAAGCTTATCTCTGTTAGCACTTATTTAATTCTTTGTTCTCTAGAGTTTATGTTAGCCAGTATCAGCTTAAGTGACTTATAACTGGCATCAGGAAGAAGTACCTCCATCTTTTTTTGTTCTCTAGTTTATTTAGCCATTTTCAGCATAAGTGACCTATAATTGGCATCAGGAAGAGGAAACTCCATCTTGTTATGACCTTTCTGTTTTCGGTATCATTTTGCTTGTATTATGATGTCTGTTCTTTTACCTTCCCCGGAAGCATGCATGGGAATTTCATTTTCAATTAATGGTGGTTTTGAGCTTGAACTTGGCAGGTCACGGTGCTGTGCTTCATGCGTGCACGGTTGAAGATGAGGCTTTTGTTGGCATGGGCTCAATCTTGCTTGACGGTGTGGTTGTGGAAAGGCATGGAATGGTCGCTGCTGGCGCCCTTGTTACAGAAAACACCAGGATCCCTTCTGGTGAGGTTGTCCCCGTTTCTTCTACCCTGACCTCTATTCTCCTGGTTAGGTTCCAGAGGATGCATTGCAGTAATGTTCAAGCAATTCCATCCTTGCACTTTGCTTATATGGTTTTAAGATTCAACTTCCTATCTACTTGCTTTTCCTTGGAGCAATATCTGAATATTAAATGGCTTGAATGCTCGTAAATCCAGTTTATGATTTCTTGCACAGTACATATTGTTATCTATTGTGATGTTTTGGGTGTCTTTTCTCCCAAATTCCTTTGAAAGGCAAGTTGAAAGCAAATTTCATTTGATAAAGGACGTAAATAAAACATGAGTCTCGATAAATCTCACTTGCGGTGATAATTTTCCATTGCTGTTGCATCTACCACTATGATACATCATTGCCTTTGTAAAGGTACAATTTGATTGACCTGCACGAACAAGTTAAAAAGTTAAAAGTTTTACACCCCTTGGTGTAGAAACTGTCTGATTTGGAAACATGATTGGATTGACCAGGAGTCAAAACACACACTTACTTTGATGAAGAAACTGCCTGATTTAAACAATTGGACTTCAGCCAAAAAGAAGTCAATGCCCAACAAACTTATAATGGGACTTAAAATTATTGACATGCAGGTATGGGCAGGAGCACCTGCAAAATTCCTTAGGAAGCTCAGGGACGAAGAGGTGGCTTTCATTGCCAAGTCGGCTGCCAACTATTGCAATCTAGCCCAGGTTCACGCAACCGAGAATGCAAAGACATTCGACGAAATTGAGCTAGAGAAGCTCCTGCGGAAGAAGTTTGCCCACCGGGATGAGGACTATGATTCAATGTTAGGAGTTGTACGTGAAGTCCCACCACAGCTGATCCTACCTGACAACATCATGCCTGAAAAGTCTCTCAAAACTTCTCAGTAAGTTCCTCGTGGCAGTTGGTCGACCATTACTGCAGTGAAAGATACCCCCGTCAAGGGGATGTCTGGGGAGGATGCTCTTTTCTTAAACTTGCAATAATTCTTGTCCAGCTCCAATCCGCTGTTTTTTATGCTTCCGTGAGCATTTTTTTGTCATTTGGAAGAAAACCATCAGTTTTTTGGAAGAAGGGAAAATACTTTGATACATATTGACTAATAACTGGGTCAAGTGGAACCTGCAAGCAAACCCAAGTCAACATGTTGGGATAACGTTCAATATTTATCTGCCATTTTGATACTATCAGTTGTTACGTAATTCTGTCAAATCTGTAGTACATTATGCCGGAAGCGTGTTGCTCTTTTTGTGCTGGAAAATGCTTCTCTTGTGGATTTAATTTGCTCCAAGGTAGGACCATGGACGGGATATTCCAGTGAGGCTTTCAAGTATGGCTTTCAAACAAGGCATCATCTCTTGGATTTTTCATTAATTTGGAGGGGGGATAATGATCCTAAGGTACTTGCTTTTTGTGCTTTTCCTGAAATATCGGGCCGATTGGAAAAGGAAAACTATTGTGATTCTCCATCCCTATCCAAAGAACCGGGGACCTGCACGAGTCTCTTACCCATCCCTGGAAATTGATCCATCCCCTCCCCCTGTAAAAGCATGGCATGGGAGTACAAAATGGTGTAAGAAACTGAGTACCTGTACTGGGACTCATCGAAAACATAGGAAGCTCGAAGAGCCTTTCCGTTCTTTGAAAAGCGAGATGTAATTTGAAAGGTGCGTGAACAGATACTCTTTGCAATGTTTGATGTGCCCCTTCTCTCTAACAGGAGTCTCCTATCTTGAGGTCAACTCCCCCATTCACCAAAAACCTTTTTATCTGTTGCCAAGGGCCCCCAGTTGGCCTTGAGCTGGCTGGGGATCCCTCCCCTTCCCTCTCTTGCGCTGCAGCATCTCCCATTGCTCTCCACCTTTCCCTCACATGAGAGATCCTGTTGGTTTCCTCCTTTGGCTTCGTGCGCTCCACTTACCCCCACATCCAGCATCTTTGGGGCTTCACTATTCACCGTGACGGTTGAGTGCTCTTTGGTGGGGCTCCATTTGACCTCAGGCTTACCCTCTGTGATCTCCTATGTCAAAGAAGGTCCAACCATTAACGAGCTTTGTGGCCATCTTTTCTCGTGTGACTCTTTGCTAGAGGCCTGCCATTTGGAGATCACGTGGTAATGTCGTGTAGGGATTTGGTAGGGATTGAGCTTTCCCCCTACTTGGCATTTCATTCGAGTGGAATGTCGTTTATTTTGGATGCGTATCTATTGGTAATGCCTATGAAGGAGGCAAGTAATGGCCATTGTTGACTAATGGGGGTGGTTGACTTTAGCCATGCTTGGCTAGTGGCTATGAAGCAGGCTTCAACTACGATAATGGAGGGACTGTCCCTTGGTTTGGAAGGAGTAACGTTAGAAGCTATTAGCGAAGGGATGGAGAAGGTTTGGGAATCAAAATGAGTTCTGATGGGTTGAAACAATCAAGATTTGTTGCTAACAAATGCAGTCCTCTTCTTTTTTTCCTTAGTCTTTGTTCGTGTTGGTGGCTCATATCATGTCTCTTTGTGCCACTTATTGAAGTGGCACCAGATTCTGAACATCCACCCACATCCATCTTCATTCTTGTGCGAGCCATTATTATGGTTCGTCACTGGGCATCGACGCTGGGTGACCACCGGAGATACCTCGTATGTTAAAGCATCATTTCTTTTCTTTTTCTTACTTTATTGTTCTTTTTTTTTTTTTTTTGTGCGTTATTTCCCTTTGGGGTTTGGTCCCCCGATTTTCGGGTTTTGTCTGGTCAGGACCCGATAGTCTTCCCTCCCCCATTCGTGGTGTCTTATATCCGGTGTTGTGTAGATTCTTCATTGGAAGTATTTCCTCTTCATTAATGGAAATTGCCTTTAGGCATTGAAGGAAGGGAAAAAAAAAAACAGGTCTCCTATTTCCACATGCATGTGCTTGCCCTTGTCATGATGACTTCTTGGTTGTGTTCGGAGCTTATTCAGAAGAAGAATAGCGGTGAGCTTGGTAAGCCATTAGGATAGTTGTGGTTGAAGAGGGTCTATAGCAGCCATCATCAATGAAGTAATCCCAATGAGAGATAGGAAGACAGAGTCGAATCTTTTGTTGAATTGTGTCAGTGGCTTTCTGTTGCAACTCGTAAGCTAAAGTTTTACCATCGTGTCTATGTAGATCATTGTCCCCACTATGGCGAATTGGGGTTTAGCTAAGGTTGAAGCTTGACGTTTAGACCATAGGTTTAGGCACCGGCTATTGGCATGCGGTCGAAGGCTTCGTGTGCTGGGGACTTCCATGCAAAAAGTACACTTGAGGTTAGCTTTCTTGTTATATCCGTCAGGGCAAATCCCAATTGGTGAGATGTTTTCTAGCAAGTGGGGAGATCTCAAGTTCTTGTTTGCAGGAAGGCCCTCTTGATTAGAGAATAGAGAAATTTCTTGTTTGAGTAGGTAGGGGCCAACCTTAAGTTGTATTTAGGATTGATTATGGCTAGAGAATGTGGATTGCTTGAAAACCTTTTGACGAAGCAATTGAGTAGACAAGGTAACAAGTAAAAACTTCATGTCTTTTGCAAGTATTTGGAGATCAAATATCCACTTTTAAAAATATTCTCTTCGTCAAACTGGATGTTGAGGGCATCTTACCGGCCATCATGTTCCCTTACCCCCACGTTGAGCCATCTACATGTGCCCCCTTTCAAGTTTGTCTAACCTCACCTCGTTAGACCTCATCCTCCCCCCTCAGCCTATCTCATCCTTCTGTCTACTAATGTCAATTATCTTGCCTTGTTTTATTTCATTAAGTAAGTTTCAATATTTTTTTTTATATAGAAAGAGGATCTAGGAGTAACAGAAAATAATATAAAATTTATTATTAAAATAAAAAAATAAAAAAATAAAAAATACAATCAATCTTAATCTATTTTATTTTCTAACAATATATGATTGCCTTTAAGAGCGGGATTGTGAAAGAGCAAACAAGAGAGAGATCGTGGAAGAGCAAGAGTTACTTGTTACGCAAGTGGGTTTGATCTTTTTTTTTCTTTTTAACATGATTAGCTGGACCAATGCTCTGGTTCATCGGTTCGCATTGGTTGAATCAGATTTTTACCAATTCCATCAAATTGGGGCTCCCACTTTATAAACCGACCGGTCCGGCTAATCTACCATCGATTTCTGATTCAACCGGCCCATTCGGTCCAATTTTTATAACCTTGAAGGTGATATGGTCCAAGCTTTACTCCAGGTCTAGAGAAGATAATGGAAGACCTTGCAGTTGACAAGATTGTAAACAAAGGCATCGGGCTCATACCACCAGAGAAGGGTGTTGGAGATGTATGAGGGGCTGCATGGCCATCTCACCGATGTCGGGATCAATGGAGCGAAGGTTGATGTGATTCACAACAGTACTTTGTACAATTAATCTCTTTTTTCATGTATCATATACATGGGCATAGAGGTTCTAACTTGAGCACGAAGCGCTAGTTTGCATGCCAACTTACCGTGAGGTTCTAGTTGACTCGCAGCAGGCATGTAGAATGAAGAAACTAAAAGGAGAATATGAAGACTCCTAAAAAGTTTCAAATTCACCTCTCAGGAACCTTCTCATGAGGTGCAACATTTATCACATCCTCCATATTAAACGCTTGACAAATGAGAATCCATACTTTTATTAACATGCTGACACTTACCGCCTACGTTACTTACGTTGACAAACAGGAAATGGTGTCCCGTATGCTTCTAATGGTGTCCACAGTCTCAATCATCGCTGTTACTAAGCTCAAAAAACAAAAAAAAAAAAGGATTGGAAATTTTTTGGGGTTTACAATTTTCTACGGTCTGTTTTGGCATTGCCTTGAATAGGATGATGCAGGGCATCTTCGGTCAAGCTTGAGAATTCTGGAATCAGGCTCTACAGGCATGTTTCGAGGGTGGATTAAGTGGGTTAACCTGAATTTGTTTGTGGCTTAACCTGTCTATCACTTGCATCGGATTAAAGGAAATTAACCTGACGTAAAGTTAACTCACCTCCTTTGTGGAGCAAAGTTAATATGCCTAACCACCCAAATATTGAAACCCACTCATTCTACCTCTCATCCCTTATTCCTCTACTTATTCCATACATCTCCGTAGGCATGATGCCAGAGATACGCATACTAAACAAGGCACTCTAAAGCAATATGGTGTGATTCTAATAGGAGATATAAAAATCAATACCAACTAATAGAAGCAATGTTTTAAAAATTGAATCGATTATTAAATCGATTAGGTATTGATTTGATTTTTTAGTGATTCAACTGACAATTTATACCGGTTGAACCAGTAATGACATAGTATGATGTTAAAATGCAAAAAAATAAAAAAAATCAAATCATAAAAATTTTGGATTAATTTGTATTAATTTATCTAAATCTAACTAGATTCAATCGATGCTCAATAAAAAAAATTATTAAAATAATATAGTAAGAAAAGCTATTTTGCAACTCTAATTATATTAAAATTGACATGTATTTCTAGGAGTTCGATAAAATAAGATATATAATAAAGATATACAAGTAAGAACCAATCCCAAGGAAAAAGCAGAAAGAATAGGATTAGTAAATAAAAAAAACTACTCCTTGGTTTCCTAACTATTCTTTGGTTTCCTAATATAAGAATGGATCCCAAACATATTACAATAATTTCATGTATTGGTCCCATTCTTTCTAAAGTATGTCTAAAGTAAGAGATAAATAAGTCACGAGATTTCATGACTTTATGAAAGAATTAAGGAAAAAAGAAATTACCTTCTTTTTGGTTCTTGTATATGATATGTTTCGAATGGAATTGGAATATAATGTACACTCGAACCGATAGATCCAACTTGTAAGACATCTATGTGTGATTGAATCGATCGATTCGATTTGATTTTTAAACCATTGAGTAGAAGTACCAAATTATAAGTTACCTAGTGGTGTGATGTGCACTTCTAAAGATGCTATGTGAAGGCTACAGTGGACGGGTCGGCTTGCCCAAGGCTTATCATAAGTAGAGGTGTTCAAACCTGTTAATCTCGAGTATCCAACCTGACAACATTTTTGACCCTATTGGATCGGGTACCCATTAAATATGACATGTCACTTCTTGGGTCTTCATTTGGATACTCATCAAGACAACCACGGATACCCATTAATTGAACCCAACACATGGCTCGCTCACGATCCATCCACATTGTCAATCCTGTAACCCAACTAAACTAACTTGTGACTCCCCTCTCCTCAATCTTCAATGTGCTTGCCACTCAGTCCCAACTCGCCATTGCAATCGTTATTCCTTTAGACCCTTCCGATCCCTCGACCCTCCTCCATGGCTCCACCCATCCTAACGGCCGATGCGACAAAATCCTTCCAACCTATGGGACGGGTCCGCTTGGAGAAGGCGAAGCTGAGGAGCTTCTTGGGGGTAGGCAAATCAGGGGGAGGGGTTTGCTAGTGGGGACCAACGAGGCTAGAGGCAAAGGAGGAGGCCGCATTGTGATCGACATTTGCAAGGGCGACATCTGGGCTCCCCAAGCCGAAGGATCTGGACTCGATCTAGCTTGCTAAGCCGTGGATGCGGTCGAGCTTAGAGGCAAGGCAGCACTTGAGGTTGCGAAGCTTGGACCGGGAGTAGGCGGAGACATGGAAGGTGACGTAGCTATCGAAGAGGGTCTCATTGTGATCGCTTTAGTGCTTTGGTGCTTCCTTCCCTTCCTTGATCCTTTAATGCGACTAACCCCCTCCTCTCTGTCCTTGATCGCACATGCCTTCCTAACAACATGAACACCCGTGCACCATTTCCCATTACTGCTAGTGCGCACATAACCCAATAGTCATGTGCCTTGAATATTTTAGATATTGTTACATGTTTAAAGTTATATTATATTTTTATTTTTATTTTTTTAGTATTTTAAAAGATTTTAATTTGCTTTTATTTATTAACATTTTTCTTGTTAATTTTATATTTTATGTAAAGTTATTTTTTAAAAAATATTTTTAGATATTTATAAAAATATTTTATCATTTTAATGAATATTTTTTATAATTTTATTTAAATTATATTTAATGTCTTTACATTTTTATATTTTAACTAAATTAATCAACTGGATACCCAATAAGTACCCATGTCCCAATTTAACATAGTTGGATACCATATTTATTAGGTACCCATTTGAATGAATCGAGTCGGGTCGGGTCGATTGGAAATGAGGTGGGTATCCAACCCACGAACACCCATAAAGCTCTTACCAAGTCAGTTCACCAACATTTTAATCTTAACGGGCTGATAGCTAGCATGGAGTGTAGCAACGACTTTATGCTCCTTGGTACAGAGACCATTTCCCTTGGCCGGGTTAGCAACGACTTCTGGCGCACTGACCCCTACGGGGACCGTAACGGCACTTTCTTGCTGGCTGTAGGGGTGTCACATGGTGCATTGTGCTTATAAGAGCCTCTGGGTGGGTACCTTCATCCACCGACTGGAACATGTTCCAATCCACCCACCCCTGTGCCGAGCTCCATGCTGCATCCAGGGCTATCTCTGGGGGTCCCATTTATGTCAGCATGTAGGGCGGCACAACTTTGACCTCCTTAAGTCGATTGCCTTGCCAAACGGCACCATTCTCCGGTGCCAGCACCATGCCCTCCCTACACGTGACTGCCTCGTCTGTGACCCCCTCCATGACGGTGCCACCATGCTGAAGACATGGAATCTAAACAAGGTAGAGAATGGCATCTGATAGAAGTTAATTATGATATTATCCAGTCTACAATCAAGTCCTGGATTCTTACTGCTTGCGCTGGTTTTCAACAGTTCACTGGGGTTCTCGGAGCCTTCAACTGTCAGGGAGGTGGTTGGTGCTACGAGACACGTCAGACCGAGTCTTTTTCCGAGTTCTCCCATCGTGTAAAGACCACTGCTCGGCTGAACGACATTGAATGGAAGGCAGGGAAGCACCAACTTGACATCCATGGCGTTGACTCCTTTGCCGTGTACTGGTTTCATGATGCAAAACTGGTAGTGATGAGGCTGGACGAGCATGCAGATATTCAACTTCGAGCTCCTTACCATGTCACCAGTTACACCTTGGCAGATGAAGTCAAGTTTGCACCCATCTGTTTGAACAGGCTAAATACTGGAGGTGTGATCCAGACACTGGATTTTAACAGCATGGGTAGGAACCCAGTTGTCCATGTGGGGAACAAAGGTGCCAGCAAATTCATGGCCTTCTCCTTGACAAAGCCAGCGACCTGCAAGATCAGTGGGAAAGAGGTAGCATTTACTTACGAAGGCAACTTGATCTCTGTGCAGGTACCCTGATCTGGCAAATTAGGATTGTCACTGATCGAAATACTGTACCAAAATTATCATGCCCATAGGGAAATGATTTTTTTTCCCAAGTATGTAGTCAAAGTAATGTGATCTCCATATTCTTATAAGAGGATCATGTATGACCTAACTTTCTGCTTCAGGTTTCCTGTGTTCAACCTTGGACATCTCCTAACCCTTAAATGAAAGTAGGAGATCTGCATTAGAATCATGTAATTTCGTAGTCGTTATTCCATAATAGTATTACGCCTAGAGTGTGTGTTTGTGCTTTATCCACTGCTCTACTTTGAAATAGCCCCAAGAATCTCACAGTTGAATCATTGATGGAGAATCTTATGCATGAAGAATGGTAGGCCATCGTCATAAATTACATTAAAAACATCTCTTCCTCTCAACGGTTTTCTCATTTACATGATGAAACCTTAATTTGTGTAAGAATAAACCTGTGTACGCATTACAAATAATCAAAATAAATTAAGGAACAAAATTGACATTAAAGGGAAGGATATAAGATGTTAAGTCAATCCTTCTGATTGCAACTCATTAGCATCAAAGACATTAGCTTTCTGTGCAGTGGCTTTCAAAAGATTCAATGATCTTTGTATCTTGTGCTGCTCTTCCAGATTCAAATTGGTTTCAGCTGAAGACTGCATCAATCATGTCAAAGAACTTCAGCATCTTAAAACAGAGAAGGTAAAAACTCTCAAAACTCTAATTGAGCAGAAAGGATAGAGGAAGAAAATACATCGAATCCAGCCAAACAAAATGGTGCAAAATTCACTCAATCACAGGTGGTTGACATAGAACCCCCTTAATTTTTTTATGTAGGATATGCTGAAACCCGGTAAATGTTGGTCTGAAACCCCCTTGATCTGTTTATTCAGAACATAGCATCCCATGATCATATCATTCGACTGTAATCTGCATTTTATTGGTGGAATACACCAGAAAAGTGAGCATATTCATGTTTTTCAGTCATCTGAATAGCCATTGGTCATGTTGCTGAAAAATATATCAAATTTTGAGAAATCCATAAGTCAATATTCTCAGGATAGATATTGAAATCAGTTAACTCTTATTTGAATTGCTCGGTTCCCCTATAATAAGAATTAAATCTAACCTTTCCAGATGATCATTGACATTGTACTTACCTAAGAGCATTCCCATGCTTTTCTTTTGATCTGTGAGAGTATGTTTGTGGGTGTTTGTGTGTTTAAGGACAATTTCCTCTAAATGTTTCCGAGAGTTTCAAAGTTCTGCATTCCTTTCCAGTTATTCTGATAAGAGTTGTGTACTTCTCAAGGTTTAAAAATATACCATGTGAGGAAGATGGCATCATGTGTTGCACCAGTCAGGATGAAGTCTGTCTGTGAAAGTGCCAGCTAAAATGGCATAGCTGCAATCTCAAAAATAATGTCTCTAAAAGCATTTCATTTGCATTAAATCCTTATAATTTGATAAACATAAAAAATTACAATTTGGCCATGAACAAAGGAACAAGGTGCTCAGTGAGAGAAATTATCTGCTTGGAGAAAATTCCAAATAGATTCACGCCGAAAAACTAAATCATTATTATAGTACCAAGAGTAGAACAAAACCTTCCCCATAAAAAAGTAAAAACTTTCTAAGAGGACAACACTAGATATTGACACAGACAAACATACCAGATATGTGATGTTTTTCACGGCCATCTTGATAATCTGCTTAGTTGAAGGCACATTCTGCTTTACCCTATCTTCGAGTATGGAAACAAGGATAAGCACAACTGTGTTGACTCTGGTACTGAATGCAAATAGCGAACTGCTTTCCAAGATCAGTGCAGTAAGAAACTCCATAACACATCTGAAAATTTTTTCATTTCCATGGAACAGGAGAATGCAAGGCTTTATGTAGTATCCCCACGAGGCTGGGAAATTATCTTCACAGATAATGGCAGGCATGCGCTAATCAAATAAAATAAGAGAACAATTGGTAAGAAGCCCAAATAGAACATGATATACATTCTATAGTACGGTAGCTAACATGGATGCAATTTTCAAGAACTTGGAGAAAGAAATAAATTGCTTAGTATACATAATGAGGACAAATGTCAAAACATCACAGATAATGAAAACTGTCATTCCATAAATTGGCTTCCCTATTCTTTTCGAATTAAAAAGGTTTTATTATTGTTGAGAAATAGTAGTGCATTTAAAGATGGGGAAGTTGATAAGTAGCATGTATTGATGGTTAGGCCTCTCTGCTAAGGCCAAGTCATTTTGAGTTAAATCTCACATATAGCATCAAAGCTACGCCGATCAAACAACACAATCTGATATTTTGTTCACAGATGGTATATAAATTCAGCATAAAAAAACCACAAGAAAACCTTCGCTTACGTGAATATCCTTCTTGAAAGGAAAAAAAAAATATGGGTGAAACCCCCAAGTGTTGATGAAGAGGGATAAAAGTACCTCATGAAATCTTCATGTGTTTGAATGAGTTAAAATGAACTCAAGATCCATTTTCCTGCAGAGTTCCCAGAACGTCTTTTTGTTTCATGCATATATTTCTAATGTTCCAACAAGATTAAAACAGATGTAATTCTCATGGCTGGATATCCAGTTTGAGAATCTGAGATGTTAGCCATCAAGAATGTTAGACATCCAGACAGCGTTTGCAGCTAACTGGACGCAAAGTGCAAGTAAAAGGAAAAGGCCCAACTCTTCCAATTTTCCAGAGAAGAGTCCATAAGGGCATTCGAAGAAATCCAAGAAGGAATTGTAGACTGTCTTGCAGGATGGAATTTGACTAGCAAATAGTTTACTAATATTTAATGTTGAATACCTCTATAAAAGAGAGACAATCGACTCTTCTGAGAACAGTCTGTTAGATATCCAAAAAAACAGATCAGACTTAACAAATGCATTCTGATAACCCTCTCTTAAAAGGAAGGCATCCTAACTGTGGAGACAAATTATATATCAACAGTCCTTCAAGACAAAGCAAACAAATGCAACGAAACTATACAGGTGTATGTCCATAGATGTAGAATAACAAACTTGCCATATTAGCAAGAGAATATTTTCAGCGCTCAAAAAGCGTCATCAGTAAGCAAGAAAATATCTCTAGCACCCACAACATCTTCAATTTCTTTGAAGAACAGAAACTTCTGCCATGTCAGTAAAAGTGTCATATCAGAAGTTAGTTAAAGCTTTCTTGACGCCTATAAATAGGTGTTGACCCCCAAACAGGTGGAGACCTTTTCCCATATATTTCATTCTTTCCATTGTTGCACTACTCCCATCTCTCAAATTTCTACAGCTCCCACGAGAGCTATAGAGAGCAAGAAAAAGATCCATTGTTTCTGCTACATTCTTTTGACTTTAATGAAAACTAAATGATTAGATCTTTGTTTCCATTGTTTGATTGCTGAAAATTGGAAATCTTTATGTGGATCTTTGATCCGTTCCATCCATGGAATCAGATCTAAGTTCTTTCAGTTGGATCTTCTATTAGTTTTCCTCCTGTTAGAACTGTAATAGGTATACTTATATATAGACCACCAATTCTCATAAACTCTCCTCAATGGAAAAGGTGGGTTAAACAATACATGGATCCACTCTAGGATCTAATTACCGATCTAGCTGAAGGCATAATTCTCAACAATTATCAATCTGAATGCAATGACTCAATGTTGTTAAAGTCAATATTCAGTTGGTCAGGCCACTAAGGAGTACACGGTATGCAAAGGAGTAGTCGGGGAGTATTCAGTCGAGCATTTTACACACACACACACACATATCAAGAAGTAAAATATATCATTGCATAAAAGTAAATATATTCAAGTTCAAGGTTATAAAATAAGGTACAAAGTATAAACAATATCAAATTCGTTACAAATTTAATAATTAAACCAAGGTATAAATCATTACAAATACATTACCAACGACAGAGCAACATAAACCAAGAATTAACATATGCTTGAATCAAATACATTCGGCGATGGAGGATTTTTGCTTGATCGAAGAGGAGTTTCAGGTGAAAATAAACAATTTTAGGAGAGCAGTCGGGGGAGGGGGGTTGCGTGGGGTTTTGTTTGACCTAAAAAAATAATATACCTACAAACATATTTTTCCCTCTATGCAAAAATCGGCCTACTACTCAGACGAGTAGTCGGTGTTGCCGACTATAGGCCTAACTGTGGGTTATTCAGTCAGTAGAGCACTGCATAGGATTACTCAGCCAATTACTCAGCCGAGTAGACCGATTTTTACAACACTGCAATGACTCTTTGTAAAACCTACGGATTTGGTCAGCATGATCCACTCAAGGTTCCACTAAATAATGAGACAAGAACTGACTGTTTAAATACATACCGCAGCTATATCAATCACATAATTTGAGAGAAACTGGCTGAGAATTGAAGTTTCTTCTTCTGAGAAATTTGAGAGCTCTGAATCTAGCACAGCCATCATCCTAAGCAAACTGTGCATGTTGTCTGTGGATGGCTTTAAACTCTGAAACAGGAAATTATTGGGGATAAAATAACACACTACTCATTACTGATTTCATAAGGAAACAAATCAGCAGCAATAGCTAACTAGAAAAGGTGGTCCCATATACCATTTCATCAAGGATTTTTTTCTGTAATAACCTCAAAACCAAAGCACCATCCCCCATTTGAAGGAGGGAAAACAAAATGGCTTTGCTGACAGCCCGAAATGCCTTTAAGTTGAACTTTCTGAGATCCCCTTCTAAATGGAATTGGCCTGCAATAAAAAAGCATAAAAAGAAAAAAGAAAAGAAAAAGAAAAGAGACATCAAATATCCACCCATCTGTCTGTTCTTCATCTTGTCCACAACTCTAAAATAACTAACATGAAAATACAATGCATATTGGAAAATCCAGTAACAAAATAAAGATGCAAAAATAGAAATTCCAGAAACACACAGGATGTGCACAAAAGGGACCGTGTAGAAATCAACATACGTATACAAAATCACTGCAATCCACATACTGGGATAAAATTATTGCAATCCAATATCGATGACTAAGAATGCTTCCAGCTAGATCTCATTTGTCAAATTTTGCAACCCTCCAAAAATCTCACACTCCTTATTCCCTGGACAATGCTGAAAGAAGACAGTGACAATCAATCATGTCCTCATAAAAGCCCACATAGATGTCAAGCACGGTTAATTTGACAATGCTCCGCAATCCCTCCCCCTTATTTGAAAAGAGCTACTCTTCTATGTGGAGGGCTAGGTTGATATCCTCATACACATCTTCACGTCAAAGATGCTGAGGGAGAAATTAACCTTTGCAGCATGTTGCCTCCTGCCTGAGAATAATATCACATTAATCCACATATGTCAACCTTTGGATCTTTTGCTAGATCTGGTAGACATGTAAAGCCAAGACCTTCAGATCTTTGTCCAAACCCAAATATAATATTCAGGCACAAGTTTTGCAAGGACCTCTGCTTGCAATTATTGCCTATTTTCTCTTTTCTTGCTTGAATAATTCCATTGACTAAGCCCTGACATTCCATTAACTGGTGCAGTGTGGAAAGCTGCTCAAGAATTGACCCCTTGAGTTATGCATCTACATCAGTTTGATCCCCCTAGCAATCACATGTTAATAATTTTCCCAATCTTATGAATGGTAAAACATTAGAGGTTGAAGAGAGAACCAAAATGGAGGGTTTGCAAGGACAAAGATGAGTAAGGAGGGCAAAGTATTACAAAAGGAAACGAGTCCAGAAAGAGACCAGAAAGAGATATGGAGGGATGGTGGAAAATCAATATTGTGACAACTGGGGGGGTGGGGAGGAGGGAGGAAGAGAAGGGAGGGGGGATTAGGTGGACGAACAACAAAGGGAATTGATGAGGAGAAATTGTTACAAGCAGGAGAAAACTCTCAAGTTCAGGTTCAGGAGGAGGGATCAAGGAGACCAAGTAGAGACTTCCCTGGATATAGGTAAGGACGAGCTCAGAAACGGGAGATAAAGGAGCAATACGAGAATGTTACAGACAAGGGAAAATAGAGCCATTACTAGAACAAGCGCATGCAAAGACTATCAGTTTTACAAATAAAAGGGCAATTACGGGGAATTAAGAGATGGAGGAAAGATTTAGAATCCTGTAGGTAAAGCAAGTCAAGCCAGTAGTTCAAGTTTCAATAGCCGTGCTTTCAAACTTTTACTAACAAAGAACTAAAATTGCATAGTAAATCTTATGGAACCAAGGAGAAATAAACCCCAATAAAAGAGGCCTCCTATGCACCAAGATGACAAGAAATGAGTAAGACGACATGAAAGGCCTTGTTTATTGTGAGAGCTCTTCCTCTCTTTATATAGAGAGAGAAAAAGGCAAATTATAGAGATACCCCAAGACAGACATAGGGTGACACAAACACACCCTTACAAATAAATGTAAAAACATATAATAGAATAATACTCAAGTCTACACTTCCCCTCAAGCTGGAGCATAAATATCCATCATGTTCAACTTGGAACAACATAACTCAAAAGTAGATTTAAGAAGTGACTCGGTAAAAATGTCTGCCGTTTGGTCTTCTGGAGCAACTGGGGTTGTATGTATCAAGCCTTTTTAAATCAAGTCCTTGACATAGTGACAATCTACTTCAACATGCTTGGGTCTTTCATGGAACATTGGATTATTAATAATGTATGTGGCAACAACATTGTCACACCTCATTTCCATAGAGCCGATAGTCTGAATGTACAAACTTTTAGTAGGGATTTCACTCACGAGTTCTGCAGTTATTTGAGCCATAGCTCTGTATTCTGATTCTGCACTCGATCTGGAAACTACAGCTTGTTTCTTGCTTTTCTAGGTAACTAAATTTCCGATCACATAAGTGCAAAAACCAGTAGTAGATTTCTTATCTGCCAAGCATCCAACATAGTTTGCATATGAGTATGCCACCACACTCATGAAAGTGCCTCGAGTGAATAGAAGGCCAAGTCCTAGTGCTTTCTTAATATACCTCAAAACCATCATGGCAGCATCCTAGTCAGCTTTGTAGACTTGGCCATAAACTAACTAAGCCTTCCTATGGCAAATGCAATGTCTAATCTGGTAATAGTGAGATAGAGCAGCTTTCCCACAAGATATCTATATTGTCTGCTATATACTGAAGGTGCCTTTGCATCATAGAGGCGTGCCTTTGGATCCATGGGTATGTTTGATGGTTTTGCACCAAGCATACCAGCCTCCTATAAAACATCTAGTGCATACTTCCTCTAAGATATAACTATCTCATGCTTACCATGAGCAACTTCTACCCCAGAAAATACCGTAGCTGACCTAAGTCTATCACAAACTAACTGGCCAATCTCTCTTTAATCTGCATTATGCCCTCTGCCTCATCACTTGTAACAATTAAAGCATCTACATAGACTAGGAAGACAACCACACATTTCCCTGTTTTTCTGATTAATAAGGAATGATCTGTCAATGACCTCTGAAAACCATCAGCTTCCATAACTTATGACAACTTCTGAAACCATGCACATAGACTCTGCTTGAGTCCATAGATAGTCTTCCTTAGTTTGCACACACACTCCCCGTGGGTCTCATACCCCAGTGATTGTTGCATAAACACTTCCCCCTGCAAGTCACCATATAGGAATGTATTTTTCACATCGAGTTAATGCAACTGTCAGTCATAATGTACTACCACTGAGAGGAGGATCCGCACTGTCGACAATTTGCTGACTGGAGAAAAGGTGTCAAAAAAGACTACCCCATAGGTCTGGGTGAACCCCTTTGCTACAAGCCAGACCTTTTGTCTAGCAATGCTACCATTAGGATTGAATTTAAGTGCAAAGACCCATCTGCACCCAACCACGCTAGCTCCAAGTGGGAGTGAGGCAAGCTCTCATGTGCCTCTGCTCTTAAGGGTGCCCATCTCCTCCATGGCCTGACGCCACTGTGGATGAAGCATGGCTTCCTGATAGGAAGCAAGGACTGTAGTAGAAACCAGGGCTCTAGTAAATCCTGAAAACGCTGTGCCAAGATCAGTTGTATGTCCATATCCTGCCACATGGTCTCTGGCACAGGACCTCTGAGCCTTCCTAACAGTAATAAGAAGGTCACTATCCACTTGGACATCACCAACTGTAAGATCTTCATCTGTCCCTGTATCATCACCATGCACCAAAGCGTCAGTGTCTAAAGACCCTGGACTCGCTTAAGTTGGGAGGCTGAGGCAAAGGAGGGGGCATCTTGAATGTAGCATGTGGCCTCTGATAGGTAACAAAAAAATCATGGAACCTTTCTTTCTCAAGAGTAGTAGTCAAATGTTCCTCCACAAGGATAGACCCAAAAGGAATAGGTGGAATAGACATAGAGGCACCTTCATTCATAGGAAGTAACTCACTACTAATGGTAGAAAAATATGGTATAGCTTCATGAAACGTCACATCAGACAATGTCGGGAATTAATCGGATCAAAACATCTATACTCCTTTTGAGTTCTAAAATAACCTAAGAAAACACACTTAGTAACCTGTGGTGCCAACTTGTCCCGTCCAGGACTCAAATCATTACTAAATGCAACACACCAAAAAATACGAGGGATAACTGGAAACAAGGGTTGACTAGGATACAAAACCTACCATGGAATTTGCTCATGAATAGTAGAGCTCGACATCCTGTTTATAAGAAAACATGCTGTAAACACAGCATCCCCCCAATACAAAGCAGGCACAATGTGATAAATAAGTAGGGTGCGTGCAACATCAAGAAGGTGTATGTTTCCACTCAGCAACACCATTCTACTGGAAGGTGTGAGCACAAGTGGTTTGATGCACAATAACATTGGTACGAAAAAACTGCATCAAACAAGAAGTTCG
Source organism: Thalassia testudinum (assembly GCA_037157565.1). Taxonomy (NCBI): domain Eukaryota; kingdom Viridiplantae; phylum Streptophyta; class Magnoliopsida; order Alismatales; family Hydrocharitaceae; genus Thalassia; species Thalassia testudinum. Next base: position 47,665,668 of record JAZHRO010000030.1, read on the forward strand.
AAACTCCAAAGCATTATCAGATCGAAACATTTTGACAGTAATAGAAAACTGAGTCTTTATTTCCATAACAAAATTTTCAATAATAGTTCCAACATCAGATTTATTCTTTAATAAGAACCAAGTAGCACGGGAAAAATCATCAACAAGGACTGGAAAGTATCGATGCAAGTCAGTCAGGAATCCGACTTAAACCCCAGACATCTATATGGACTAAATCAAATAAAGCAGACAACCCAACATGCAAAGAAACGAGAAAGCTGGCACGATGGTGCTTGCCAAGTTGGCAGGCATCACAAGTAATGGTGGTGCTGGCGGAAATGTGAGCTAAAATACGTCTAAGTCTCTCAACAGAAAGGTTGCCAAGGCAAAGATGCCACTAGATTGGTGACCCAGTGGCCAAAGCAGTCTCCCCCTGACACACAGTAGTCGTAGCAAAAGGAGAGCTACTCAAGCGGTCCACCCTTCGTCACGTCCTCCACCAATCGTCCTCCCCGTGAGTTGGTCCTGCAAGACATAAGATCGTGCATCAAAAATGACTCTGCAATTAAGCTCCTTGGTAATTTGACTAATAGACAAGAGACTAAGCGAAAAGTGTGGCACATAAAGAACATTCGATAGCTGCAAAGATGAGGAAAGAGACACCCCCATTTTCCAGCCACTTGTACTGCCCTGCCTGGAGGGATAGGTGTCAAGTCTGAGAAGGCTCAAGAAGTACCACAAATGTTGCAAGGCCCCTGAATCTACCAACCAGTCTCCCGTACGAAGTGCAGATAAAGAGTATGTATCTATTATACCTGACGAGGAGGCAACAGCAGCAGTCTCTGGGACAGGATGAGACATCTGACTAAACTTCTGCAAAAATTCCGTAAACTCTGCTCTAATCACAGTATCAGCCGAAGTCGTGACAACCTCTGTCGTCTGGTGCGCAGTAACAGGCTTCTCATCTTCTGCCAGCACGTAGCCTCAGTATGACCCAATTTGCCACAATAGGTGCATAAAGGCTTTGGACCACGGCCTCCAGCACCCCGTCCACAACCACGACCACAGGTAGAAGTCCCTCTCCAAGTACCAAGGGAAGTAGCCAATGCAGTAGTCTGACCCACAGTCTCAGGAGTAGCAACCTTAACAGTAATCCTGCTAAGTCGACTATAGGTATCCTCAAGTGTAGGCAAATCAGTCAAGGTCAATATATGATCCAGTGCAGCAGCATATTCTAGTCCCAAACCAGAGAGATAGAGACATAGCAAGTTCTCCCTTGTAGGCACGCTAGGAGGAACATGCACAGCCAAGTCTATAGGAGTTATGACACTCCAATAACCCCTTGACCTGAGAATAATACTGAGCTAGAGTCTTACCATCCTGACAAAGCTGGTAGAACTCATGATATATCTGGAGAACTTGACCAAAGTTCTCGTGGGAATGTCTCACTAAGAGGGTCTCACATCCTCTTGGCAGTAGGATAGTACATTATCTCATCGCTAATCCTGGGTATCACTACGTTCATCATCCAAGCGCAAACCATGGCATTGTCACGATCCCATGTGGCATTGATTCATGTCTTCTCTGTGGGTTCAAGTTGACTCAAGATATGTTCTTTCGCATGACCCCTAACAGTCATCAAAAACATTTAGGACCACTGTGGATAGTTAGTCTCATCTAACTTGATCATAGGACCAAAGAACGGACTCTTGTATCCCCCGGTGTCCATAGAGGTGTCCGATGTGACTCCGAACGAATTAGAATCACCTTTAGAACTAGAGAATGCCATCTTGCTATCCTCTACCACCCACTAGATGGAAGAGGAACCACCTGATGCAACAAACAGATCTGAAAATTACCAGACCATGATTTGAAATGCAAATTTCAGAACATATATCTGAATCTGAATAGCGTAGCACTCCTTCTCAAAGCACAATCTCGCAAGAAAGGAACACCTATCCCTGTAGAGATCTCCCAAGGAGATCAGATGAAGGGTGGAGGATGCTCGGAAGCACCCCTACCAGTCAACCAAGGGAGAATCGACCACAGCGCAGAGGTGGTGCGTAGCCCGAGGCTACCATGGCCTTGGTGGCGGTGGTGATTAGACTCGGGCGACGATCTGGGCGAGGTCGAGCGGAGCAGGTGGCGGTGATCAGGCCCAGGTGATGATCTAGGCGACAATCTGGGTCAAATCGGGCAGAGGCGGTGGTGCTCTTGTTCGATCTAGGTTCAGGCAAAGGAGGTTGAGGCGACATTGATCTGGGGCAGCGTCAAATCTGGGGTGACGGTGGTGCTCTCTCCCTACAGCAACAGTGCCACCACCTCCTTTGCTCTCCACCAAGCAACTGCAATGGTGCTAGGAGAGGTGGCGGCGGTGATGGCTGCTCTAGTAGGCGCCTCTAGGGTTAAGGTTAGGGTGGAAGTGTCAGAGGCGTATTTGGGTGAGATATCTACGGCACCGGTATAAGACCGTTGCTCTAATACCAAATAGGGCAAAATGAAAGGCCTTGTTTATTATGAGGGCCCTGCCTCTCTTTATATAGAGAGAGGAAAATGGCAAATTACAAAGATATCCCAAGACAGACACAGGGTAACACAAACATACCTTTACAAATAAATGTAAAAGCATATAATTGAATAACACTCAAGTCTAAATTTTTCTCATCTTGATGGAAATTTTAATTTGCAAGTGATAATGGCGATAGATAAATGCATAGGCTTACCATTACAAATTTCAAAGCGAGATACCACTGTAACCAAGAAACTCATATAATCTGTAATGTGTATATGCCCAACTCTATATGATGAGTGAAGAATATCCAGGATCCTCAATGCTATGGATGGTTCCAAATCAGAGCCTGTAACAAGATAATATCAGCCCTTTTACTAAGAATAACTAAAGAAGAAAAGGGATCAAGAATTTGAAAGCAAATTAGAAGATATCATGATTAAATTCACTTCACAAATGCTATCATGATTAAATTGTCTTCACAAATGCAATTGCTGATGAAATTTGGAGTAAAATTTGTAATAGAGCATCTAGTTGGCATACCTGACATTTTGAAATTAAAAACTGTGCTTTAGGTCCCTATTCATTACAGCAACCCTCTTAGGCTTCAAATGATACTACAATTGTTGAAATCAGGAAATAACAGTGGTCCCTATGGCCCACAGTTCTAATCCTCTAGTAGGATTCACAGGAAAAGGCATATCCACTGGATACATAATCCTGCTGACGGATGTTAGAATATCATAAAATTTACTTTCAAAATTTATTGAATTTCTTATAGTATATATCTCCTTTTCTACTTGTTGGCCAATGACGGGGAAAGAAAAAAAAAATAGTAGACTACAGGTACTTTTCCTTCCAGAAATGACTTAAGCTGAAGCAGAATCAATCAATTGGACTCCACGCTAATGCCACACCACCCATTCAAATCCGCACTCATATGTGCAGTGTTGTCTACCCACTGCCCACATACACAGCAATGAAGATCTGCTGTTGCTTTCCATCTTGCTCAGAACTCTTTCTTATGTATTGAAGCACATTCTATTGCTATCCCTGGAAAGAGAAAAAAAGCCCTTCCTTGTACCATTGGAAAGAGAACTCCTAGCCCTGATCCCTTGCCAGCTGGCCTACTATCACTTTCTTTCATTGGTTTTCTCACTGCCTCATCTCCTGCAACCTTGCAAGTCTACAGTGAGAGTTTGCAGACGTAGAGGACAAAGACAAGCCTCATGGAGCTATGAAAAGCTTCACTCGTACCTTGCTCTGCTCCGCTTCACTCCTTGGTTTGCATTGCTCCACACTGTCAGATCTTTTGTCAGCTACTATCTATATGGAAAGTTCCCTGCTAACCCTGCCGGTCTTGGCCGCATTTGCTGCTTGCTTGTTGTCTACTAAATAAGCCTTCCCTTGATCAATCAATTAGATGCCCAGCATGGGATAATGCAAGCGTGGAGTCAAATCAATGAAGTGAACAACCCCTTCTACTTGCTTGTTGAAGCTTTGCTTCCCAAAAGAAAGAGACAACAAACTACCTTGCTTGGAAAAAGCAGATCTTTTAAGGGAGGAACAGGGCATAGATAGAGATTGAAACCCGTGCGCGAGGGGGTAGGGGTGGATTGTGAATCCACCATTCGCAGGTTCAATCCCCATCATTCACCCCTCAAAATAATCTTGAATTTGAACAATGAAGTCAGATTTTGGGAGAAGCTGCATTTGAGATGAAATCGCTTCTTGGTAAACCAACAGATAATTGGAGGAGACCCCCAACCAAAGAGACATACTATAGGTAATAATCACTCTCCCCCTTGGTAGCATTTTGCTAGTGGAATTAGTTAAGTGGAACTGTGGAATAAATAGAAAATTGGATAACAAGTGGAATAAGCAGGGAAATTGCACGGTTTTGGTGTATGAGTCATCATATGTCAATTCAAGAAATTAAGTGAGGAATAAACTAATTCCACCCTTGAGGTTGAATAAGTTTATTCTAGAATTGAGGGTTTAAATCTGGAATTAAGCCAACCAAACACGGAATAAATGGACTTGTTCCGCTAAACAAACAGTGCCTTTAAGAATGACCACCAACCCCTTCTCCTTGCCTTTGTTGCAGACTGCTTAGCTTTCAGTTCTTCATTATACTTTAGCACGCCACATTGAATCAGATACTAAGTGAACTGGACATAGGGAGAAATTCCAGAAGGTCACCCCTACATTTATTCTTTGCTCACCAAATTACAAGTGTATACTCTGGAGGTAGGGTCTCATCAAATGGGCGCCTCACATTCTGCTAGCCAGAAACACTCGAACGAAGAATAAACAGGAATCACGAAAAATAGGCCACGGATGACTGCTCCAAAAAAGGCTGCAATGAACATGGTAAACTGATCATGCTGAAAAAAATGCACCAATGTACAAGGATTGAAATAAGATCCCCCAGCATGCCCGAAGCATGTTGAAGTTTTTATGCCATGCTGCTGGCTAGGGGCATCAAGACTGAATAATGTTGCTATTCCAGTGCTCTGTCAGCATATGCCAGCAACATATCAAAAACATCTTGGTCATGTCATTGAATCCAATTGAATCTTGAGGTTCCAAACCAAAACTAGGTTGGCATGTTGACATGCCAACAACTGCTTTGCAGATTTTTTCGTCTCAGGGAATAGTATGACAAATCAGTTCATGGGTTGGTCCCCAAAGCAGTGATAGACTATCTCAACAAACAGAAGCATGTGCTACTATACTGGAGAATGAGAACTATTTAACATACACATGTTCACTACTGTCACTAAATTCCACATGATATTTGCAAGTACTGAAAAAGAACCAAGAATTTATGTAATAGGCTAAATCAAAGATAATTGTTTACTTAACAAAGAAGCTGAGCATTTTCAAAGTCATAGACCTTGTCCGGCATTGCAGGAATCAGTCATCACAATGCACATGTGGTGGTTGGGTAGTCGTCGTGGTTTCCAACAGTGTTGTTTTCTTACCAATGGTGCAGAAGAGTATGGATGATGCAGCAGGTAGTGAAGGGAGGAAGTAGGAAAAAAAGAGGCATTTAAGTGAAGAGAGTGGGGAGAAGTGGAGGGATGAGTTACAACTTACAAGGAATGTGGGGTGGGGAGAGAGTGGGGACCTCCAAGAGGGTTAGGAGTAAAGTACAAGGGGTGAGAGAAATTTGGGGATTTACATAAGAATCAAAGAAGAATCACGTGGTTAGGTATGCAAACACAAGGAGGCACCGGGGGCTTGCAGGGACTGGGTTTTTGGGCATCCAGGTTGGGGAAACACTTTACAACAAAGGTGGTCATGCACACATTGAGGAGCAAGGGTGGGTGGGAGAACTTCTGGGATTCCACTTCCTGTATTCTACTTTTTGTTGATTCAATCACAACACTGCTCACGAAAAGTTCAACTTCTTAATAAATTCCAAGAAAAATGTGCATTTCCAGGTGAACATCTGCCTAATTATATATCCGGCTCTAACTAATATTGTCTTCCATTAACATGGGTATCACTCTTGTTTGCACTTAAACAAGTGATGGACAGCAAGGTTTGTGGTCTTCTCTACTGACACAGATTCCATTTCCCTTCCAATTGTAAATTCTCAGATTTCTCATCTTAGATCTTTGCCAGCTCATCATAAACTGAAAGCAAGAACTGCCCCTTTCTTCAATTGTTCTAAGGTCTAAAAGGAAAACTAACATCAAATTGGCCTGGACATCGGGTAGGATCAGGTTGGCCCATTTGGCTACCTATAAAAGCCTACTTGGCCCAATAACAGGCCCAAACCCAGCCCAAACCATTTATTATCAAGCTGGACTTGGCCGAGTTGGTACCACACTTGCAAAGCCCAGGCTCACCCAAAAAGGCCATAAATCATTTGACAACATACCTATAAATCTCACCCTACCATTAAGTTTACTGGTTATTTAACCAATATGCATAAACTGACATCGAATGAAATCAATATGGACAGATTAAAATTTCTTATACAACAAAAATAAACATCTTATATAGTTGTGCAACTCTATTATTAAATACAATATCAATAGATTGCAACATCTCAAAAAGTACCACAAACCACATATTTGAAGCGAGGCTACTTATACTTCAAAAAAGAACCTATTATTAGAAAACTGACACAAATTTGAAAATAGTAGACTAAATCATAGTTCTGAAAATAATAAAACAGACAGCATGTTCTTTAATTTAAAAAAATAAAATAAATTTTGTAATCATTCAAAAAACATATATAATTTGTACTCAGGCTTAAATCCAAAAATTTAATATCCAATCCCAAGCCTATTTGTAAATGGGTTGGGATTATGCCATTTTTAATCAGGTTAAACTCCTAAATTGCAATCCAAACCCAGCCCAATCAGGTTGGATACCCAGAAGCCCATTGGATGCTGCCCAATGCTCAGGATTAGGTATGACAAATACAAAAACTGACACTGCATGGTCAGAGGAGAATGTGAAGACAAAGGAACAGCCAAGGAATGGACGAGTTCCAACAGAGGAAGCAAAGAGGTTGCATATGGGGAGCCATCAAATTATTCTGACAAGTGGAGGGAGGTACTAGACCAGACCCAATATATAGGAGACATGGGACTACTGCGATGCCCTTTTTTTTTTTTTTGGAAGAAAGCAAAGGAAGATTACCTGAGATCGATAACCATCTAGTAGAATATATTAATATGAAAAAAGGAACGGACTTATAAATTATTCAACCAGGACTCAGATAAGCTATTCGCCTCTCACTACATTTAAGTCCAACACCTTTCCCCTCTAAAGATGTTGCCATTCTTTTGATTCCATATCCACCACACAACTGCAAAACCTTTGACCAAACCTAACACATCAAGGGTATAATTTTCTCTGAATGCCTTCCAAAATGTGTTGCTGTCCGTAGTTGCCACTGTGAGAAGACTGAACAGATTCCAGATTTCTTTGGAGAAGTCACATTCAAAGAAAAGATGATTGATATTTTCCTCCTGTTGTTGACAGAAAGAACAACTTGTACCCACATCACTGAACCACTTTCTTCTAAAGACTTTTGTTACAATACGTTCCCTTCTACAGAGCCAAAGGAACAAGTTGATTTTCAATGGGATTTTAACTTTCCAAACCATCTTTGAATCTCCATCGACTTCATTTGCAGTTACATCAGCTGAAGTCAACCTTCTATAGGCCTTCCTTACTGAAAAAGCACCCTCCTTCCATCGAAAATGATCCACTGACCCTGCAGTAGGATTTAAATCCTGAATTACACTCATCAAGTTCTGAAATTCTGCAGAAGAGGCTTCAGAAAGACCCTGGGCTGAATATCCCAAGCATTTATCTGGGAATCCCACATGTCCCTTACTGCCGCACATTTGTTTACTGCCAGCTGGAAAATCCTGTTTTCATTATGTGGAAAAAGGATAGAAGGCTAAGCACAAACCTAGAGTGTGCCTCAATGCGAAAGAAAAGTGGTGGGGAGAGCAAATTGTCTTCAATGGACAGAGAGTGAAGTAGAGGAACAATGAAAGTGATGACATTCCACCCTAAATAAAGTAATTGGTTTTACCATGGTTCAAACACTAGTGCTTTTCCCATATTTTTGTTAAATCCATTAGTAACCTGCTTCCAACCACCAAAGAGAATGAAGAACCACCACCCTTAAGTGCTTGTATACCCCCAATTCTGTTCCTTCCTTATTTAACTTATGCAACGCAATGCCTAAGCAAGAGGAAGCAAGATCAGGGGTGCTTAGATCCTTATCCCTTGTATAATGACAGTTAATTGACTTAAGCCTCAATACTTGTTTTGGCCTTCAATTCCCAGCTTAGGATGAAAAGGGGTGAAGGCTCATGGATGAGTTCTTATGCTAATTACTTGGGTGAAGAAAGAAGATTGGAAGAAAAGAATAAGGAGAGTAAACTAGGTCCGTAAATCCTTTTATCTCTCAGAAAAACCAAGTTTTTTTTTGTAAGTTCGACAAAGTGAGTTAGACTTCTACTATGATGAAGACCACAAGGAGTTATCCCTTATGGCATTATGACAGTTAATTGACTTAAGCCTCAATAATTGTTTTGACCTTCAATTCCCAGATTAGGATGAGAAGGGGCAAAGACTCATGGAAGAGTTCTTATGCCAATTATTCGAGTGAAGAAAGAAGATTGGTGGAAAAGAATACGGAGAGTAAACTAGGTCCTTTTATCTCTCAGAAAAACCGAGTCTTTTTTTGTCAGTTTGACAAAGTGAGTTCAGGTCTTCAGGGAGGGGGGGGGGGGGGGGGGGGGGGGGGGGGGGTTGCATAATAGCTTTGAATCAGAGATAGCATTCTACCCCTTAATTATTAAATACCCTTTTCCTTTTTGTATAGGGAGGGTGCTACACAGTAATAGGGAGACAAAAATTCTTCAAAAACACTTAGAGCTAGTTTACTTTCCTACTCAACCCCCCTTTTGGAGGACTAACCCCCATCTACTAGCCTACTTAAACCCCCAGCTCAAAACTCACATTTTGCCCATTCAAACCCATGATATGCTTACACCAGTTGGGAGGGGTATTAAGCAAAATACAGGGTTCATAACTCCTTGACATGTCTTTGACACCAGTTTCAAATAAACAAAAACTAGTGTTAACCCCCTCTCTGCAAAGTAAACAGAAATAAGGGCTTAACCCAAGTTCCACTTTGTGAGACTCAGGTTCTCTAACCCCCCAAGTAATCTAGTCATTAGGAAACAAAACTTGTCCAGTTTGTAGTTCTCAAAAAGAAAACAAACTAAAAGGAAAGACAAGTAGTTTTAAAAAATAACACCTAGACAAAAACAACACTTAAGCTCACAAATAAACAAAACATAATCACAAATTGCTCAAAGTTTCTCTTATTTAAAAAAGAAAACAGATCTTTTTTTTTGCCCTAATAGTTGTGAAACTCAAATTATGCTGCATTGTTCCCCTTACTGCACTCGTCAACTCCATTTTTCATCCATCACCGCCACCTCCATCTTCGCATTTACATCTTTTCCAACTCTTAGATCCAACATCTTTTACTGAAATTTGTAATTTTTAAATATTTGGAGTATAAGTTTAGTACACAATATAAGGGTCGAGGGCAGGGTCAACGTTGCAATCGTTGCCATTGGAGCATCTAAATCACCTAAGCTTTAAACCTACGATCATTTTAAGAAATCACAGATTTATCTAACGAAAGTCGTAAAATCAGAGATACATGTGATATAAATTCCAAGTTAAATTGCATAAGTAGTGGAGGTATCAGGTGATTGCAACCTTCTTATACGGTTCTCATGTTTGAGTCTTTGAACTTTGAAGTTCAAAGAAACAATTCACATTGCATAAAACAAATACGTTTCATTCTCGCATGACTGATCATGAGCAGTGGAAAGAATGGGCAGGTGCCACCGTTGGGATCAAATAAAGAATGTAAATTATGGCAAAATCCTATTGCAAGATGGCATGCAAGATTCAAGGATCACCCAGCTGGAGGCAGTAAGGATGTCCATATGCCCTAGTGTCCAGAAGGTAATAGAGAAATTTTATAAAAGAATTCAAAAAGAAAGGGAAACAATGCATTGAGGTGGAAACACAGAGAAAAAAGACACTACATGCACACACATAAACAAAAGAAACTGAAGGCTCATGGAAAAAAGTACTCACACATGCAACAATAGGCCACTGATTGCAAGAACTCAGAGTTCAAATTGGAAAAGTAATACAAGCTACATATTGAAAGTTCCTGGCAATCTTTTGGAAGCTTTAAAAATGGACCATAAGAGACATTCCCTGCAAGAAATTTACAGTTAGAGATTGTTCTGGATAAATTACAAATTGATCCAGCATAAGTAACATTAGCAACAAATTATAAAGAGCAAAAACAAATCTAATCTAAGGTACCTTCACCAAGTCTTATACAGTAGAACTCTTTGAGCAAAAATTGCAAATTGTTGGTTTCAAAATCAAGATGTGAATTTGGAGGAGACCATTGCCCAATGTGAAGTATAAGCCTTAATATAACCTGCATTTGACAATAGACTAAGACCAAGCAACCTCTCAAAAAAAGGGAAAAAGAAAAGAACAAGCAAATAGCAACAGAGGTAGAAGAGACATATCAAAATGACTTTCATAAGGAAAACCAAAATAGAAACCACACCCGCCCATTGCCAACAACATGGATATACCAAAAGCAAGAAGTGCTCCTCAAGGCTCTCTGTGAGCCTTGAGGAGCGATGAGAGGCTCTGGAGGGAAACATGGGTGGAGAAGGAGGGTGTCGAAGGCGGAATCTCACACAACTTATCTCCAGAGCTTCATCTGCTTCAAACGCCGAGTATTCGAGCACTTGGCGAAGGCTTGTCGTGATCCTTTGGTCAGCCTTAGGTGTCGGAGTTGGGGTCACAAGAGGATTTCATGTCTGTTGCTACCTTAGAGTGAGTCTCCCTTGGGGAGTGGGTGATCTCTCCCTCCTCCTCTAAGGAGACTTTCGCTAAGGGTGTTGAGGCTGCATGGTCACCTGAGATGATGTGTTTGGATTCATTGCCGGAGTGCTCACTGATTGAGGTTCTACATTGTGGTATTTTGGTGCTTAAAGAGGTTAGATCTTTCCTCTCTCGGTTTGGTTTGAGATCAAAGTCTCAGAAGATTTCTTTTTTATCAAAGAAGAGGTTGTTGTTTGGTTTGGATGCTTTGGATGTTGAGCAGCTTAAGTTTGAGGAGTTCTCGATTGGAGATTCATTGATTCAGTGGTGCCTCCCGAGCATTTATAAAGGAGCTCCAAATGAACGCATTCCGATGCGACCGTTAATTCATTTCGTATTTTGGGCATTTCACTTCGATTAAAAACTATTGATAATATCAAGGTTATATGTTCTTTTGCGAGAGTTAGGAGATGTTTTGGAATCAGATTACAAGAGCGTGATGCCTCCTCGGTGGTGGTTGACGGTGAATTGAAGGTGGGAAAATCAATCCCATCAAAGGAGATTCTCAGATTTGCTAGGAGCGTGTGTGTCATCTCCTTCGTCGACTTGGGTGCAGTGCTAGAGTGAGATCTATCTCATGCACAGGTGGTAGTTGCAGGTGTGGCGCAACAGTCTTCTAGGGTTGGCAGATCGAAGAGAGAGCCGATCCAACGTGTGCAACGTCAGAGCTTCCATGGCAATCTTCGGCAGGAAAGAGTCAGTGCGTAAGAAGGAGCAGGAAGATCTCTCAATTCTCACTGGGAGTGGAGACCGATGGGGAGGATTCAAAATTCAAATCCACATGTGATAGGAGGTTTGCTAGATCGTGCTGCAATTGGAGATCCTCAAATCAAGAAGGTGTTGATGACCTTCCTATTTTGGGAAAGGACCAGATCAGGTAGGTGGCGCTGGACCATGCCTTAACTCACGCTGTAGATGGTTGGCCGAATATAGCAACTGACGTGGACTTGCAAAAATCTGATTTTTTGGCTGAAGATGCATACCTTTTTTGCCCACGACAGGTGGCATCCGAATCCGTTTACGGATCCGAATGTGTTCAATTTTTTTAGCCTATTAACAAGCCATTCAATGTTCTCCATTGTGAGGTGGACAATGGTCCTGTTGGCCACGTTGGTTTTTTTTCCGTAGGATCCAACTTCACGTGCTGGGAGTTTATGTTCCAACATGCCTGCTGCAGCTGCGAGGTCTGTTGGTGAGGGGGATTTGCCTGACAATGCTGCTGCGATAGAATTGGTGCATGAGCCCCGCTTCTAGTAGCTGGATATCGGACCCAACATCGAGTCCGGTCATGGTGAGCCTACTTGCTTGGCTCATGCACATTACAAACCAGTGTTTGCCAGTTCTGCTGCGTTTCCGGGGCCTGTTGTGGTATCTAACTTATTGTAGGAAGAATCGTTGTCGGTGGCATTTGGCTCCATTTTCAGCAGAGCTGAGGCACGCATGATGTGTGCTGATGAATATTATGCATGTGCCCAGCTTCCAACAGGTGGATATCAAACCCAACATTGGGTCCGATCATGGTGAGTCTACTTGCTTGGCTTGTGCACTTCGTGATCCAATGAATGCGAGTTCTTTGTTTCTAGGACCTACTATGGTGTCTGATTTGTTGCACAAAGAACCGTTGCCGGTGGCATTTGGCTCTATTTTTAGCAAGGCAGTTGAGACACATGATGCGTGATTCAAGTCATGTGCGGAAGGGAGTTCAGTCAGTAGAGGATGTGTCTTCTGATGTTAACAACAAGAGCACCTCTTCTACAAAATCTGCAGTGAAGACTAAGACTTCTTCAAGAAAACCATCAACTAGTACATCGCCAGGGCATTGAGCACCATTCCTTATAGGTGCAGGTTGATGTTGAGCGCTTGTTACAAGAGGAAGAAAATGGGAAAGAAGGCCAATGGTGTTGAATCGATGCAAGAGGTTAATGATCGGGTTGCAATGACTATGGGGGCCAAACGAGTTCATAAGGGGAGCTCCAAACTTGTGATCAATGGTTAGGATCCTTTCATGGAATGTTCGTGGCCTCTGGGATGATAAAAAAGGGCTTTTTTAAGGAGATATATGGCTGATTGGAAAGGTGGAGGTGGCGTGCCTTCAAGAATCACATTTAGAGCTTCTGACTCCTCAGTTGAAGTCACGTTTATTTGGTGACGTTTACTCTAATATTATGGAGGTGGAGGCCGTGGAGAGATCGAAGGGATTACTTATGAGGATATGTTTGAGCTCGTCATTTCAAACATATCTACTAGAGTAGTGACGGGGATTTTCACTAGAAAAAGTGATGGTGTGTCTTTTGCCATCTCAAATGTTTATCGTCCTTGTGAGGATGGGCCAAGGATGCTTTTCAGGGAGGAGGTGCAATAGGCCGCAAATTTTGTTGAGGGGATACCTTGGTTGATTTGCGGAGATTTTAATGCAGCGCTATACGCAAAGGACAGACCGAATGGTAGATATGATGTGGCTACTACTCAATTTCAATAGGTGATGCAGGATTTAGAGCTGGTTGATCTCCCCACTTTGGGCTCGCGCTTCACTTGGAGGAATGGTAGGGGCGCGATGTCCTGTATTGACAGATTTCTTTGTAACATATCCATGACTGAATTGTTCCAGATGGAAGATGTAGTTACTTGTGACAAGTCATTTTCTAATCATACACCTTTGTTATGGAGGAGCAATAAAGAAGGTACCTTTGCTACATATAATAAGTTTCATAAATCATGGCTTAAAGAACCTGGTTTCAGGGAGTTGGTTTGAAACAAATGGGTTACAACTCCATCTACTTTGGCAACTCGCACATTGGCGGCTAGAATTTCAACATTAAGGACGGCAATGATGGATTTTAAGTGTGGTCTCGGAGCTAGCAGGGATGAGAGAAGGAAGGTTGCGCTCCAAGGAGTTAAGGACCTTGATACGAAGGAGGAGGTTGTGACACTTTCTGAGGAGGAATGCCAAGAGAGACAGAAATTCCAATATGTTGTCTGAAGAGGATCAACAAATTAGAGATGAACTGGAGGCAGAAGTCTAGACAGTTATGGCTCAGAGAAGGTAATGCTAATACCAAATTCTTTCACTTGTGCTAGTGCCAGAAGGAGGAGAAATATGATTAATAACTTGAAAGTAAGTGATGATGTTCTCAAGAAAAGACATCAGATTTATAATGCTTTTAAAGATTATTTTCAGGAGTTTACCAAGAGGCAACCATGCGGTGATTGGCGTTTGGCTAATTTGCAACTGGACCAAATTAACGATGCGGCAAAGTTCAATCTTACAAAGGATGTGGAGGAAGAAGAGGTCCTGGCTAACTTGAGTGATATGAAGGCGGAAGGTTCTCCTGGATGGCCTACAAATTATGTTTACAAGGAGTTTTGGGAGGTGGTAGGACCAGACGTACTGGCCATGATTAAGGAGTTCTTTGATGGTAATGCAAGCATAGAAAGGCTTAATAAATTTTATTTGTTCCTTCTACCAAAGAAATAAGCCCCTAAGGAGGTGGGAGCCTTTAGGCCTATTGAACTATCAAACTCCATTTATCTTCTTGTAGCAAAAATTCTTGCAAATCGCCTACGTTATGTGCTCCCTGACATTATCTCACCTGTTCAGTCCGCCTTTGTGAAAGGGAGGTCATTACAAGACTCCTATGTGTTGGTTGAAGAATTCTTGGCTTCTTGGAAGAGGCATAAGTCTAAGGCCTTTATGTGGAAGGTAGACTTTTCTAAGACCTATGATTCCATTTCTTGGAATTATTTATGGGAAGTTCCGAAGAGAAAGGATTTTCCGGATCATTAGATGATGATGAAGAAATGTTACTACATATTTTTTTGTATTGGTGAATGGAAGGGCAAACGAGTCTTGGACTCAGCCACGGAGGGGAGTTCGGCAAGGCTATCCGTTAGGGCATGGACAATAGGGAGGAGAATGAGCTGGCAGGTATCCTCGAAACCTAAATAGTTAGGCTTCTAATCAAATATCTTGGTTTGCTGTTAAAGGGGGAAAAACTGAACTTGTCCAATTGGAGGCCTCTTGTTGAAAGATTATCTAAGAAGTTGTTCTCTTAGAGTGGTAGGCTTTTGTCTAGAGGAGGACGTTTGGTTCTTCTTAAATTAGTTCTTCCGTCTATCCCGATGTTCTTCATGTTAGTGTTTGCGCCAACAAAAAAAATCCTAAGGAACATTGATTTGATAAGGAAAAAATTCATTTGAAAGGGGGCAGATTGGGAGGGAAGATTTGCACAATTGGTTTCTTGGGATGATATTGGCAAGCCAAAAAAAGGAAGCCCTGGTGTGGGTAAGTTAGATTACATCAACAAGGCTCTCTTGCTAAAGTAATTGGTTAGATTGTTCTCTAACGGTCAGGACATGCTCACATCTACCTTGAAAGACTCGTATGGACGAGGCATGGATCTTATTCAGCGTGCTGCGGCAGCCAATGAATCTTCTAACTTTTGGTACTCCTTGCACCCTTTGATGACTGAGTTCTCTAACCACTTTGGTCCGACTCTTGGTGATGGGCATTCTTTCCTAGCTTGACGATTGGTTTGAAAGTGGCAGATTTTCAGATCTTTACCAGAGGTTACTTCAACATATTCAACATAAGGAGTTGCTTGTGGGTGAGATGTAGGACAGAGAACATAGTGTTTGGGACATCAAACTTCTCAAAGGCCTGTTTGACGCTACTTTTTCTAATTTTTAGCAGATACTGTCTACGTTGGAGGATGTTTCACCTTCTGCTGAACCTGATAAGATGCAATGGAAACATGGCAAATTTTCCATGAAGAATGCATACAATCTCCTGATTTCGAATGGAGATCAGCTTACACATGTGGAGAGGGACTCCAAGCTAACTGAGGTTGCAAGATACCTCTCAAAGTCAAGTTGTTTCTTTGGTTTTTTACGAGGAAGAGGTTGGCAACCAAAGTTTATCAAACCAAGTGGTGCGCTACTGAAGATACCACCTATCTCTTGTGTGGCTAGCCAGAAGAGGGCATTCATCATTTGTTCTTTGATTGTAGTTTCTCTAAAGAGGTTTGGAATCATTGTGCGGTACACATAGCCAATCTTACTAACTTTGATTCCTTTTGGAAGACATTCTAGGACCATCTTCATCTGGATATGGTAGGCTGGTGCAAAGTATTTGGTTTTCATTGGACTAATTGGTTGCAAAGGATCAGTAAAGTTTTCAATAATGAGGGATGTTAGGTGGAGAATGTTGTGAGGGAGGCTTGCGATTTTTCTAAATTTTGATTTCAAAACTTGTAAGTCCGTTCCATTTTTAATTTAATATATTTACAGGATGATAATCTTCCTCTTTTCTTTCCAAAAAAAAAAGAACTTTCATAAGGAACACCATATCTAAAAATGCGAAATAAACAATTAGAAAAAGTTTAATACCAGGTTTATCTCATAAATCACAATAAGAAGACAAGATACACATCTAAAATTATTTAATTGTTTTGCCACACAAATCAGGCAAAAGATAAGTTGGACCATATTTACCTCCTTAATTGCAATCACAAGACAGGATATGCATCGATCATTTATCAAGCAGAGCACATTATTATGCCACTGTATTTGTATATTTGATAAAGCAAGGCTCTAGCATTTGTTTTGATCAGACATCCACTGAGGATGAGAATTACATAGTTAGAATTTGATTTTTCACTCATAAAAACCTAATTCTTGAGGTTAGATCAAATGGTTCAGAACTACTTTTTTCTCTGAGAGGATAGTTCAGAACAATATTATAGATTAATTTTAGCAATCTATTTAGTAGCGCTTGTCATAACTGTTCCTTGTTTTTTCTTTTTGAAAAGAAAGAGGGTAGATACTAAAGGTTGGTAGCCTTCCACTCCATTACTTCGCTAAAATGGAAGTGGCATTACAAAAAGAGTACCCAAAAATCAAATCAATCTTCCCATGTTGTCTACTTTTTGTAGCTAATTTTCCCCTGAAACTTCTCATGTTAACCCTCCCTTCCACCTACCTCATCTCGTCTCCATACCGCTGTCAATGGTCACTGCAGCCACAATCCACAGGCCTGTTTGCACGCACCCACATCATGCTATCACACCAACCATTCCCCATCACCACTCCAACTTCATCCATGGCACCTTCCTCACCACTCCATGCTGTCACCTCCCTTATGTTTCCATCTAGCACCAAGGCTAACCTCTCTTCCACACTGCCCAAGCTTCTTTAAGCCCTGTGCACAGCTTCAATTGAGTGATGGTTTTTTTCTTTCCAACAATCAGACTATACTTTCTGATTAGACTCTCTACTTCCAAGTTACAAAAAATTTCATATGTGATCAAGGGCAACAAGGAACATAAAATTTCTGATTCCTATGCTATCTAGATGCAAGATACAGTTTTTAATCAATTTTGGGGTTCATCAAGTTACTTTAGTGTTTAATTGAAAATTGATTTGTATTTGAAGATCTTGTTCCAAATCATGGTCAATTTTTCACTATCCAGTTAAAAATTGTATGCTGAAATTTGTTGAACCGTGTAACTTTTTACACTAGCAAATTCTGGGCCCCATTAAGCAGTTTCAAAGCAGGAGCTTGGATCGTTCCTACAATTCAACAGTCTACTATAAAGAGAAGAGGAACCTCTCCCATGGTTTGATAAGCCATTGTATGGAAAGGAAAGGTGCAGTTCCTGTGATCCAACTAGACACTACTATAAAGAGAGAGCATAAAAGGGACAGTTGCCTTGCTGCAACCATAGGGATGAAGACAATAGAAGGGAAAGTGCCCACCATAAGATGATGAAAGATGAACAGATACTCTCAGCTGAAATTAAATGGAGCCTTTGGAAGGTGCAAGATGCTTCAGGGTTAGTAGCAGAAGAATCAAAAGCTCACAAGGAACAACAAGCACAACAAGAAGCCTCGGATACTCAGTTGTCTCTGCCAATCTTATCAGCATTCAAAAGTCAAGTTGAAAGTGAGAATAGAGAAAATTTGCCAAAATCTGAAGAGGCATATAATCAAGATGTAGAGCTTGAAGATAACCTCATTATTATTACTGTGAAGAAACTAGAACTTGGAGATTTACTATTGTAGAAAACTCAAATGCAAAGGAGGGGTATTTGTCTCTTTATATAGAGAACCAATTCCAATCTAAACAGGAAATAAATTGCTTAACAAAAAAAAATCTCTAAAAACCTTCCAAAGAGATAATCCTAAACTAAATAAGGAAAAACGGTAACTTGACTAACAAGAAATCCCAATTTGACTTAGCAAGGGACTCTTGCCTTATTCCCACATCATGACTCCTTGGAGGATATCATGATATCTCTAACACTCCACCCCAAGTTAGATGTCTCCAACTTGCAAGAAAGCAAAGCAGCAATAGTAGTACTCGAGCACACCCAGTTTTCAGTCTTCAGTCTTCAATCTGGACCATGAACGGTAGTTTGGGAAACGTTCCCAAGCACGTGATGGTTACCTCTCTTTCAGGAAAATCTCCCTTCTTGTAGGAGAATAAAAAATCAAATTAGGACTTCCATTGGTAAGGTTGAGCCTGAGTTTCCCTTCCACTTGTCATCGTCCTCTTTGGGGACGACATGGCTTGAAACTGTGGCATCTTTCTTCAAGCCAGGCACTTGTACCTCTAATACTTGTACACGTGGAGGCTTGATCATCCACAGACTACAGCACAAGCTTGGAAATGGCACTCAAGCACGATTCTTGTACTTGACATACGCTCCCCGTTTCTAATGCAAGTGGGACTGGAGCACATGTGCAGATCATGCACATACTTTTGCATGCTCACGGACTTCTTCAAGCATACAAACATATGTCTATTGTCACAGTGGGTTGATCTCCTTTGACCATTGGTCACACACAAGAGAAGTTCCTCCGCTGTGGAAGAAAAAATCGAGGCTTCTCGATTTAAAAAATAAAATAAAATAAACCCAATCATAATGTAGAGGAGGAGAGAGACTTGGAGAGGAGATGCACCAGGGCCTTACACCACAATTCATGCGTAAGGGGACTTCCCACACAAGAGATAGGTCACACGACCTCTTGGCGCAGTGGAGACGTGGTTCAAGAACAAAACCGCTCTGATACCATGTGAAAAAACTAGAACTTGGAGTATTATTGATGTAGTAAACCCAAATACAAAGGAGGGGTATTAGTCCACACACACACACAGAGCAAGGGACTCTTGCCTTATTCCCACATCATGACTCCTTGAAGGAGATCACGATATCTCCAATTACAATTACATTAGATTGTATCCCCCAATGCTACTATTCTGTACCGACCTCTGCACTTGATCTTGCAACCAAAACTCGTTTCTTTCTTTTTCAAATAAAAAGATTTCCTGCCAGATACACACTATACTTTGAGTTAAAACTGTCTATCCCAGTTAACATCCGCACATGCTTCAATATTCACTTCGTCGACTTTAGGATATAGGATTCCTTAGACTCTTCTTCAAGTGGGTTAATATTTCAAAAACTATCCGTAGGTGGACAATGATAGCCGCATGCATGAACTCACTCACTATGTATTCACTGCATATGTGATATCCAGTCTTGTAAGAGTAAATTTATAACTCTTCCCATAAGTCTCTGATATATGTTCTCCTTTTAGACACAACTTGTTTTTTTTTTAAAGGTACAGACTCAACTTGAGGTTTGCTTCAATTGGTATTGCAATTGGTTTACACCCCAGTCACCATCTCCAACAAGTCAAGTACATATGTGCCTCAGCACATCCTCAGTTCATCTTTACATCTTATCATTTCTATCTCAAGGAAGTATTTAAGCTTTCTAAATCTTTGATCTCAAATTCATTGGTGAGCTTTGTCTTAAGCTTTTTGATTTCACACTCATCATCTCTTGTGATAACCATATTGCCCACATAAAGCAACGGAAAAACACCTTTCTTGATTCTTCTAATAGATAGGGTATGACCACCATTCTCTTGCTGTTCATATCATCTCTCAAATTTTCAAACCAGGTTTGAGGAGACTGTTCAAGTCCTTACGAAATGTTCTTTAACTTGCAACACTTGCCCTTCAGCTGATATCATGGAATGTCATTGCAGCAACATGCCTCTGGTGTTTGCAATTTTGACAAAGTTACATATTGCTATATAGGGGTCATAACAAAATCATAGGAAATGAACTACATATTGGCAAAATTTCAACTTCATGGTGTGAAAACCATCAAAATCAAGGTATTAGAGGTAAATTTTAGTCGGTATTGATTCAAATGTTAACATACTATGACATCATGTTGCCATTGCAGATATTTTTGTAATTTCACCTACTTTTTGGCCTATGAAAGGGCTAAAGGTGCCTTATTTCCATCATCAGTAGTAAAGCATGAGGGAGCTTGGGAAAGGTCAAGATATCTTATTTGACTAGATTCAAGGTACCTGAGGTCCGTTTTCTTCGATCTCAGCTTAATTTAGTTGGTAAGTACTGACCGCTCGATGGTAGGAATAAAGTAGAAGAATTAAGCATTATGAATGTATATTAACATGAACTATCACTGTCCATATTTCATACTTATAGTTACCAATTACTAATACTAACTTCTACTAAATATAAGTTAGGTATTAGTAAGCATGAAATTACTAATTAAGTACATATTTAGCATTAGAGTGCCCACTAACCAGTCAAATACTAATTAGTAAATAGTAATAGAAAATTCTTGGTTTGGAACTATTTGTATCATATATGAAAATTTGAAATGATAAACTTGTTAGTTATTGTTAGGAAATATGAATTGAGTGTTTATTATGTCATTTCTATGTTTTTTTTTTTTTTTGAAAGAAAGAAAGGTCCACTATTGATCACAGTAGCCATCCAAGTTTTATTGAAATGAAAAAATATTTACAGGGTAGAGAGCCACAAGGTGGCAAAGGAATTAACATCCATACAGATATTCTCCACCCATCCCCTCCCACAATTAAAAATAACATCATTACCAGCCCTCCAAACCACCCACAACACAGCAGATATCTTCACTCGTGGCCTTGAATGATCCTATAACTGTACCCAAAGTTCATCCCAAGTTGGCATGGGAGTGGAGAAGATTCGGCACCATACCTCGTTTGTAACCAGACATGAACCGAATAAATGTTTGGAATTATCAACCCCAAACCCGCATAATAGGCAAGTGGTGTCTGGCGCACCCATTAACTGGTGTCGCATGGCACCAATGATGAGCCCCTCTCTTTTGGTCAACCATAAGAAGATCTGCAGGACTTTATCGTCCACACCTTCGAGCACACCTGCTTGTGGCCATCCTTCTCAGATCCCATAGTCATGCTTTCATATGCTTTCGTCAGAGAATATAAACCATTTTTCCACGCAAATCCATCAACACCATTAAGTGGACAAAACACCTCCAGCATTTCCTACAGTCTTCTACCCTCCTCCGCAGTTCTACCTTCATAGCGACTTTCCTGCGTGAAAGACCTCTATCGCTGATTGTCACCCTCCCAATAATCCACAACGTTAGTGTCCTCATTTGCCCTGCCGTAAGAACGAGGATAAAGATCCTTCAAGCATCCCCTACCACACCAATTATTCTTCCAGAATGGAAAATGATTGCTATCACCAAGCTTCAGGGAGAATAAATTCCAATGATTCTGCACCACAGTAGAAACCGAAGACCAGAACAAGGATGGTTTGGATGGATGAATGACGCCTTTTGGTGAAATAGTATCACCATAGGAATCCTTGATCACCTCCTGCCACATTCCACCCTCCCCTTTTAGGATAATAAACCCCAATTTCAGCAAAAGGGACTCACCAAACTCTCTAATCGACCGCACACCCATCCCTCCCATCTTCTTTGGCTTACAGATAGTGCTCCACTTCACCGGTTGCATAAAGCGACCTTCGTGACCAACCCCCTTCCATGGGTATACCCATATTGCCTGAAGGAGGCACTGTATGCTATTTACCATACCTCCATTTCCAATTGTCGAAATAGAGATGTTTACATCCATTTCTTCAACATGCTTCCAAAATGTGACTTTCAAAACCATCAAAATGGCATCAGAACAGACATGTCGAACCTTGCCGCATTTGTTTTTTTTCTTTTTTTTTTGAAGGGGGGAAGGATGACTACCGTGCACCGGTAGCCATTGGCTTTACTGAAAAGTTATAAAAAGAACATACTTACAAGTGCTCAGTCCAAGAAGCAAAATAATACGACTCCCTTACAACATTTTCGAGCCAAACTCTCTCCCCCTCGAAAATATTCTAGTTTCTTTGCTGCCAAATAGCTCAAAGCGCTACCACCAGTTTAACCTGGACCGTTGGATCAGCCAGGATCCCACCTCTAAAGGCCAACCAGGACTCCTATAAATTGTTGCCATCGAAAATTGGTAAACCCAATGATTGCAGCAGCACCCTGGAGAAATTATAAGCCATCAAGAAATGCTGTACATTTTCGCCCTGCTGACCACAAAGCGTACAGGGGTTATCCTCTTCCAGTCGCCATAGCTGCAGTCTAGATTTGGTAGATAACCTTTCCCTCCTCATCAATCACAAAAAATTTGACCTTCAGTGGCATTTTCATCTTCCAAAATATCTTGTAGTCAATGCCTAAGAAAGCATCACTGACAGGGCCTGCACCTCCGATGACCTTGTAGCCTTTTTTTGTTGAGAAGTGTCCATGAGCCCAGGCCAACTGGTCACTCCTATCCACAGCTGGCCACAGCAGTGGCAAGGATGCCAACAGCTCATGTAAATCAGCAGCCCTTGAATCAGACAGGATCCCTCTGGAGGTAGGTAACCAAAATGCCACTCACATTCAAGTAGCATTTTCATGCACCCTTCTTTCTTATTTCCATTCTCTCCCTGTTTCCTAATTTCCTCCACATTAGAAGGAAAAAAGCAGGGACTCAGCATTACTTTAAATTAAAGTGACAAAGTCCTCTTCACCCTATCTAAAACTGTCCCATAAAAGAGGATCTTTTGATAAAAGTAAGCATCGTTTTTCATGCAAAGCCACATCTTTTGCAATATACCACAACTTTGTTACATGGTCAAATCACTTGTACCTCTATTATACATAACCTGAGAAAACTGCTTCAACAGCTCAAGGATCAGTCATTGATCTACCAGGTTGCAAAATGTGAACAAGGCAAAGACATCCAAAAAACCGTAGGAGAAAGGATGAAAAGTAACTTATCAAGTGATAACAAGGAGACAAGAAAACACTTGTACCCCTTCTATGTAATGGTGTATCCTAAGGAAATTGCTCAGACAGCTCGAGGATCAACCACTGATCTGCCAGATTGCAAAATGTGAACAAAGCAAAGACATCCAAAAACTACAACAGAAAGGACAAAGGTAACTTATCAAGTGATAACAAGGGGAAAACAGTATCTCGTCCACAAATTAGACTAGGAATTTTGTTGATTGAATAGGAAGCTATAAATTGCCAAAAATGTCTACGCACACTTCACTATGGCAACAATGCATGAGTGATCTCTACTTGATGGCAGTTTCTCCTTTTAGCCATCCCATTCTGCTTGTACAGCTACAAGATGTCTCATGAAGAATCCATTTGGACTCAAAGGGCCACCCACAGAGTGCTCCTATCTACATGCTCCTAGTTGATGTCAAAGCAAAAGACTTCAAGCATGGTTTGAAACTGATTTTCAACCATGGTAAGAAGATTGTGAAGATTTGGGTGCTAGCGTGGTGTGGAGGCTCTTCCACGTGGAGGAGAAAAGCAGCAGCAGGCTGCTGCAGGTGCATGCAGACAGAGAGAGAGGAGAGGTGCAGCCGGCGGTAGAGAGAAGGAGAAAGGGAGAGGGGGTTGTTGTTGGGAAGAAATAATGCATTAACTCAAGGAAAAACAATCACATAGAGTATAAAAGAGAACTAATCCTAATCTCTAAAACAGGAAACAAACCCAATCACAATCAATCAAATCTCCTAGAATCAGGGAATATCAAATCCCTCTAATTACTAAACTAATTGACACCTAACTTACTAAAAATAAAAGACTTGGACCCCAAGACACCCTCACAAAATTTCCTAGGGCCGACGCCCAAGGGTGCATGCTGGGACATGCCACGTGGCACTTTATTCTCCACAAAGATGTTGCAAAATACAAGGTATCTCAATCTTCAGTTCTTTTGTAACCTTACTTACAGATAATAAATTGGAAGATCAGGAATGAGACATAGATCTTTTTCCTGCAACATTAATAATAGATCCATTTTCCATAAGAACTTATTCCTGAACAAATCCAAAAAAAAACTACTTCACATTTCCAAGCATGTAATCTGTGGGGAACCACTATCAAGCATCATTCAGAGAAGAGTAGAAGTTTTTATACCTTTACCACCATGAACCAATAAGGCATGGTTGTTGGCAATAGTCCTAGATCACCTATTTGCTGCTAAGAGCTCCGGAAAATAATCCATGTAGTCTGATCAGATAACAGCTTACTAAGTGTAAGTCTGCCTTACTAGTCCTCTTGAAGACAACACGTTAGAAGAAACTTTTGCCATATCTTTCTTGCGTTGGGAGGGACTAGGGATCTAACCAGGTTTTCCTCGTTCATCTCTCTTTTCTGGATGTAGCTCCTAGCAATAATCTACTATGAAGTGTGCTCTCTGACAATGTGTACAATTCGGAACATTCTTCCCTTGATCTATTGCAGAGGACTTCAAGCAAATGACTGACTAAAAAAAGGCTATGAGCTCCAGTGGCTGACACTCTTTTGCAATAGCTCAAGACTTGCGTCCCATGGTAATATGTCAAGTCTCTTCAGCTTCTACCAAAAAGTAGACAATGTTCAGAATAGTAGCATAGTTCAGGATCTGACTATCATTCTCGAGCTCCTAGATCAAGCCATCAAGAAATATAAATGTGCAGTCTTCCATTCTCTAGTCTAGTGCAACTTCTGATCTGTTGGGAACACCTGGGTCTCCTCAACTTGAGGACCCTATAGTACTACAACAAACATGTTCCCCTGCAGAGTACTGCATATCTCTTTTGTGAGCTGATAAATATGGTCCTCTCTTTTCTTCTACCCAAACTTACCCTCGAGGACAGAATACATTTCCCTAATCATTTTCTTCTGAATAATAGGAGGTTGGAGTTCTACAGAGACAGTTCATAGTCCAAAATTTGACCTAGCAACCCTTAAGATACCACATATCTCAAGATCTATACATCTTGACAGGCTTGTGTATCCCTCGGCCACAACTAGTAACCATTACAGCAACCACTAATCATAACAAGTAATTCAACCTATTGATTATCTGCTTCATCAAATTCCCCTGAGATTTCATAGGTCACATATCAACCTTGTTGTCCTCTGATTTCTGTGTAGTAGCCATCCTAGAGCACAGCTCCAACTGAACCAAACAGATCCAAAACAAATCCAGTCTAACCCAAACCAAGCTAACTACATGGGGTTGAAATGGCCTAAACCAGACTGGTTCAACCAAAGCAAGCCGGACCAAACTAGCAAGGCACAAGCAGCAATGTGGGGGAAAAAAATGACATGGGTAGTCCATGGCAATGCTCCCTGAGGCAATACGCAACCAAACACCACTGAAGGAAGGCTTTGTGCCATCTCTTGTAGCATAGGAGGGTCGGCAAAAAGTTCTGAGCAGGTCATAGGCAACTAAGATCAAATCCGATGGCTGCAAACCTCATAACAAAACCTCTTGGGCAGCAGCAACTCCATGAAGAGAGGATCCAGGCCCCAAACAAGGCTTGAAGAATCTCACTGTAAAGATTCAACGCCGTGCAAACAAACAGACTACAGATGAGAAGCCACAACACACTTAAAAAAGGGACTCGATCATGCAAAATCAAGTGTAGTTGTCCCAATGTATACTTCATGCACAAAAGAATCCCAAAGGATCAAAGGATCATGAAACAGATCTACTCTAATACCATGTGGAAATAAAATCAAACAAGAAAATCAACAAGAATAACAATTTACATGGAAAACACTTCACCTCATAAGGGAAAAACCACAAGAGTGAGAGTACAAATATTTGAATTTCTTTATACATGAACAGAAAGAAGAGGCCAAAACCATCAAATGGCTAATCCTAATTCTTCCACATTCCCCATCTAGATCCATCTTTAAATCATTCTGATTTACGGTTTGACTTTTGACCCTTCTTCGCAGATGCCTACCAATGATGTTGTAGATTCAGAATCTTTCTAGTGCTCTTAAGAAGGGAGACAGCAAGTGCACCCAACATCTTATCACAAATACATGATGTTCACTCACTTAAGCAGCAAATATAAATATTCTTCATAATCCATTGTCTCTTTTGTTCCCAAATATGTAGTTAAAGGTCAACTGGATCAAAAATGGTCCAAGCCATTTAGGAGATGAAGGCTCCTATGAAGAACCAAATGCAAGAGGCTGTTGACACAGTGAATACTCATATAATGGGAGCAAAATGTGCGTGCAGTTAAGTACAGAGCTGATAGGACCATGGACAGACATAATGCAAGACCAATTGCCAATGCTATCAAGGCACCTGTTTAGGTGCCAAGGCAAGGAAAGGCAAGGACCTAAGCCTAGCCAAAGCCATGAGCAAGGTGATTTGTGTGAGGTCATGCCAAAGCAAGCGTCTAGACTGAAGCATCAAGCACCCTGGATGATAGCCTTAGCCAGATGTGCAAGTTTTCAGGGTTTCCAATTGCTTTTTAGTTAATCAATGAATACCCTGTCTTGCTTACATGCGCAAACATATGTATATGCATAAATATATGCACATATACATATGCAAATGTGTATATACATACAAATATACATATAAATACAAAGAAATATACACATATATGCATGAAGCATACACACACAAATATATGCATATGCACGCATGTGTTTGTATCCTTAAACACGCATGCATGCGCACGTGCGCAAAGGGACACATGCATAAACAGCCAGAAACATTCATCTTATTGTGCATATATTATATGCATGTATGTATCTACATAACATGTATGAACTTTTTAGCATCCTACCTGTCTCATGCAAGCACCTGGCACTTCAGGCGATAGACATAGTGCATTGTATTGCCTTTTGCCTTTTTATAGTATTGTTGAGTGCAAAGGATAAAGCAAGATTGCATGCAAGACGTTTACTTGGAAAGACAGGATAGGTTACCTAAAGATTTTTGGCCAATTGAAACAAGAACTTTGTTAGTTATCTTTGTCCTTGTTATGTCATGGCATTTGCATCATCAGCTCATGAAGAGGACATTTCTAGATAAAAGCTCATGGGAGGAAGTTCATATGCAAATGCCACCTGAGCATAAACAAAAAGAAGCATGTTGCAGACAAAGAAAAGGTTTGTATGGCTTCAAACATCCTCATCATGCCTGGTTTAAGCAATTGATGATGGCCATGAAGAACCAAGGATACAAACAAAGCAAAGGCGATCACACCTTGTTTATTAGGAGATCATAATATCACTCTTAAGCTCCTATATGTTGATATGGTAGGTTATCACGAGTACTGATGAAAAAAAAATTGATAGATTCATGGCCAGACTAGTACAGGAGTTTAAAATTAAAGATATGGGATTAAGGTTGTGGGTCTAAAAATTCTCGTTATCAGCCAACAGAAGTATATTTTTTGATTTATTGCAGAAAGCTAGAAAATGTCAGAACAACCTACTCACTCCTACAAAAGCAAACTTCGAAAGCTTGGTTTGAAGGATGGAGACCTCCTTGGTGAAACGCAGAAGAGTAGATATGGGTAGGAAAACTTATTTATCTCACCTCGAACCAAGCTAGGCATCTCTTATGTGGTGAATGCTCTGAGTCACCTCACCCAAGTTCCAACTAATGCTTGCCTCAAGGCTGTGTATGGAGAAACGTGCTAGTTGAAGATGGATCCAGGAAACGTCTTGTAAATTAAGGATGATGAACTAACTACTGGGAGGTGCATTTATGTTGACTAGGCAGGGTCTATTGATGACATTCTATAGCTGGCTATTTCTTGTCATTTGGAGGAGTAAGAAGCAATTTTTTTGTTGAAAGGAAGTAAGATGCATTTTGTTCTTGCCAAAATGAGTATTATTTAGGTTTAGAATTGTGGCATTTTGGGTTACAGAAATGATTTAGATGAAAATCCTTTCTTCTAACACAGGTATTGTGCCAAGAACCCTATCAGAGCTTTATCGTGATAACGCCGACCAACAAATCAATCCTTCACAACCACAGAAAGATGTAAAGCTTGACAAGCACTTCATCCTTCAGAAAATTGATGAATGCGTACATCACACCTAAAATCCAGTCATCAAGTTGCAAACATCTTTACTGAGGGGTCTACATTCTCCTACTCCTAGATCAAGGAGATGCTCAGAAAGTTGGATGTGTTTGATCTTTATGCCTAATTATTTTTATGAGAAATTTTTATACCTAAATTGAAGGGGAGAGTTGAGCTGTATTTGGGAAGATGAATCTTAGGTGTGGATAGGTTCACTCCAGTGTGCCTACACATTGTCTACACACTCCACCTTTTCTCTTTGACTAAGTTAAGAAATTCCTAACCACTAGCGAGCAGTGGAGCCAATACTCTCATTGTATCTCTCTTGATGTTGAGGGTTTTCCATGTAAATATTGTTCTTTTGGTTGTTTCTCCTGTATCTGATTATTTCTAGAAAGATCAATCTATTGTTGGCTCTTAAACATATAATCTTTACAATTCTCCTTAAAATAATATATAATCTTTAAAATTATGCACAAGGCAAATATCAAATGAGAGCTATGCTTAACCGTGGAGAGTCCAACCTTTGACAATGCAGGATTTGCATCATTCAACTGTAACAAGGATCCGGGTAATTTCTGTAGCCAAGAACTTTGATAAACTAGAATATCTGGATCAAACAAGTCGTACTGTTGTGTGTCCTGGCCCTGTAAATAGCAATGAAGACCAAGGTGAGAGTCCAATAAAATCATGAACCAAGTTTAACAAATAGATAGAAAATAAGGACCCATGAGCTCAACATTTGTAATCTAAATAATTACGAAAAAATAATCAATTTTATTAGAAGCTTCGAACATGAAGGAGCATTTCTTCTATTGCAGCTAAGCACGCCAAGTTTAGCTTGGATTCTACTTTGCACTCAAGGAATACATGAGTAAATCCCTGTCAAAATAACAGATATTTTGTTAGCTTCAAAAATGCACCTGTATAAACACTCAAATATTTTAAGGTCACACACCTTCAAAAGCCGAATTCTGCAATCACTTGTAACTTGAGAAATGAGTGAGGGAAAAAATTGGAGTAATGCAACTAAGTACTTATCCTGAGCCATGGCAGATTTCTTAGTACTATATAGCTGCAAAAGGAAGTTCAAATCATTGTAATATACTTAAAATATATCAGACCTGCACATCATCATCTATCTGACTGCATTATTTATACCAATAAAATAAGGTATTTCTCGATGAACAATAACTTTTCCACAATGGGGCCAAGAGATCCTCCAGAAATCAAATACCTGTCGATAAAGTGAACTTTCAATGAATTCAAGAAATTTCATCTGATCATCATTCTTCTCAAATCCTTTGGTAGATTGTAAAAAGATTTCAGCAATCCTGACATTCAAAGTGTAGCACCTGTCATCTTCCTGAAATAAGTTTCAGAAAAACAAGGCAAGGATTAGATGGAAGTAGGAGAGATTTTTTTTTGAAAAGGAAATAGGAAAGATATGACATAATAATACTAGAACACAGTCAGAAATCAATATATAGTCTGAACTCCGATGAAATTTCAAATGCAAACTAACTTCTGGACAAGATAACCAACATCATCACTGTCTATAACTAGATTGAGAACTAAAATCAACTGAAGAGATAAACAATAATCAAGTAAAAAACATCTAGCATTATCCAATTGCTGCATTATCCAAAACTGATGTCACATCACTTTTCAAATTGGACACTAGCCTGGAAATTGCATTGTCATTGCCTTTCTTAAATCACAAGGTTATCCTCAACAAAGTTACAACATCAAGCAGTTGAATGTGTATCATCATGTGTTACAGCAGAGAGCCAGAAGATTCTTCGACATTGAGGGCTATGATCTTGAATGAAATACTTCAGCCTGGAGAAATTTTCAAATAGGTAATATAGCCAAACTAAACTGGCTTACTCTACCTATTAAAAAGGACATACCAAGAGGTCCAAGATGATTGACTACGAAACAGAACAACTTTCCAACTAGAGCCACATAATAACAAACATCAGAAACAGAGCATATTCACCAAATCATTATTTGGATATTAATATCTATAGGTACATAGCTAGCTTGTACTATACATACAGGCCTCCTGAAGCATATTCAATGCATGCTACAACTAGGATGCTGAAAGGCCTGCATTGCAATGTGTAGCTCCAATTCCTAGACTACAGTCCACAGTCCAAACCATTTTTGTCATGTACTGTGAGTGTAGGAACTAACTCCACCACTGTCGAGGTTTTTGCCTTCTCATTGCCAGCCCCCAAGCCCAGTTAGAGGATGAGGGTTGCATTAAGTAGCTGAAAGCCAGTGTAAAACTCATCAGATATTTTAAACATGAATTCAAGCACTCATTCAGATTTCACTGCCGTTTTACGGTGAGTTTAAGGACTCTGTATATGCACCTACACCTTAGTTGTTGCCAGTCAGCAAAACATCATCCATCCAGTTTGCCCAAATGGGCTTCTGGGTAATCAAAAAAAAACACCATCCATCAACACAAATCAATGTAACAAATTCTGAAAATGTGGTGTGCAAACTAGGTGACCATGACAAAATGTAAGAAAGCCAAGTTCTCTGCTATTTTGCTGAATTTATCAAACAAGGCCCTCAAACTCTACTTTAAGCATAAATAGCCTTGTGTAACCTGCATGCCACACGGGACTCCTCGATGACAAATAATGGAGGCCACCCAAGTTCCAGCTCTGTTCTGAGCACGCCTTCCTTCACATTGCTACATTGAATATCCAATCCAACAGATAATAGACCTTCTTTGTCAGAACCAAAGCTTTCAAGGTGACAAACTCCTTACTCGCATGAGGCGAGAGGCCACAAAACGTGATCACTTGATTGAATCGAGGGAACCGGTTTTCTTATTCTTAAAAATAAAATTGAATATGAGCATAGGCCAATTGAATATGCATCTATGTTAAAACAGCACACATATATATGTATAACAGCAACTTTATATTAGTTTAGACTAATCTATGATAACCTTCTTCGTGATGGTAATTATTCGACTTTTCAGACAAATGAAGAAATCAAACCTTTCTCGTCCTTGATCTTTATAATTTTGCATCTATATATTTTTGGAATGATTTTAGGCATGGCATATTTCCTTTGGCTACATAATCATGTGATCTTTGGATATCACAAACACAAATTCCTCCATAAATTCTCCGATCTAAATGGCAGAGAAGTGTTCATATTTATACATTTGATTGTTAGAGGGCAAAAAACGTATAACAGGAATATTATGTTATGTATATCTAGGTTATAAAAGTACAAACATGTTATAGATATCTATGTTATAAAAGTACACATATGTTAGCTTAGTAGTATATATGTATCTATGTACAATGGTTGCATTATATTATACTGTCATACATATAATGGTAACATATATATTATTACCACACATGTACATAATATGCAATATGCACTAGTACAAGTAGCATATTATGTACCAAACTACTAGAATATATGACATATAGAACAGTTCAAGTGTATATATATTGGTATAAAGAAACAACATTATATAATAAAAACTAATGAAATCATACGACAAACAAGAAGTGTATACCACATATACTATACCACATATACTATAGACACAGGCGTGTATGGTACTAACATATGTCCATATGGTAATTTCGTAACACATATATAAAGTTCCCCTTCAAAGAACCAGGAAAGGAATTGCCCGTTACAGGAGGATTAGGACTTGGGCATGGAGGCAACAAGTGATGGTGCAACTAAACAAGGCAATAAGCCGCTCACCTAATTTAATCCCATCACCTTGCCTGGCCTAGTCACCC
Organism: Thalassia testudinum; assembly: GCA_037157565.1. Classification (NCBI taxonomy): domain Eukaryota; kingdom Viridiplantae; phylum Streptophyta; class Magnoliopsida; order Alismatales; family Hydrocharitaceae; genus Thalassia; species Thalassia testudinum. Next base: position 47,697,664 of record JAZHRO010000030.1, read on the forward strand.
AGCTGCCCAAGGTGATAGCCCCAACAAAACTAGTCAAAACATACATAATGAAGCATTTTTGGCATAAACTCGGTGAATCGTCCATCCAAAACTAAAAGATGTAGGAAATAAATTCAAAGGGGAACGAAGGTTTGAAACAAGCTGAAGAATTTTAAGATACTGACTTCATATGTCTAAGTGTAGCCTTTCAATACAAAGTACACTTTAAAGCACTCAATAAACAAATTGGGCCATAATTTATGATGAATACCACCAAGCAGGACCAAACAACTTTCACATCATGGGGAGTCTCAATCAACTTCCATGGTTGTCATTGTTGCAAAGCTGGCATTTCATAAGTGATGCATCCATCCAAGGAAGATGTTGTAAAGCATCAATGAGATTATTAGAATCATGAATGTCATTGAGGAAAGAAACAAATATATCCTATGTAACTCTTCAAAGGTGTTAGAGATATTATAGAATTAGAAAATTAAGAAAATCTATTTTTAATTTATCTCATCTTATTTTTAGTGATATGATTAGATTTGATTTGTTAAAAATTGTTTCCTTATTAGGATTGGCTCTCTCTATATAAAGGGGCCAACTCCTCTCATTTGTTTCTTGAGATTAAGAATAATGTTTACTATTTCTCTAATCTCTAACATAGTATTAGAGCAACAATCTTGGATCAGCATTCTGTACCTACTTGATTCTCTCCCCTTTCTTTCTTCCACCACAAGAAAACAAAAAACAAAAAAAAACAAAAGAAAAGAAAAGAAAGGAAGCAGCCACCGAGAACCCTAACTAGGGTTCATCGGTAGCACTACCAAGGTCAACAGTCCTCCAACGAGGGCCCACTAGCCCCCTCCTCTCTAGGCAACCCCTCCGAGGTCTTTCCTCGCTCGCTAAGAGTCTTGATCGACCCCTTCCACGTTGTGTTACAGCTTTGGGTGGTGGCCAAAGGTCACCGACGTTGCCACCATGCCCTAAGGTTCAAGCGACCCCCTCTTGAAGTGTCACCTGACCCAATAGCAATCTCCAGCGGCCACGCGACGCTACCTCTGTGCCACCTACAACATCCTCTTCATTCTACAGCATTGCCAAGGAGGTTGGATCCTCCCTCAAGGGCTACTGCAGTGTCGCCCCTCGTCAGCGACCATCTTGTTGACGTCGCCCAGCCATCACAATGCTCCAGTGACAATCCTCCTAGTCCAACGACACTCCGACGACAATCATTGTGTCCAAGCAGTGGCTATCCAATGATTCTAAACTGAATCTAGCCTCTTCCCTTGTAGTTAGAAGCATTGTAGCTGCTTTTATTTGATCTGGTTCACATGCTCCGAACCCGTAAGCTACAATCTTAATATGTTTGCTCTACTCTACATGCATAGTGCATGCTTACCTACCTGTGTGTTCTTTGGCTCTCATGGTGGATGCTAACTCCTCTACTATTATGTTGAGGCCAAGATCTCAGCCTCTGTTCTAGTTCAGGCGGCAACTATCAAACTATCTAGGCCCCCGAACTATGTTCTCTAGTTACGTGCATTCTGTATATTTGTCTAAGGATAGGAGAAATTACACATTCTAATTGATAAGGCTCTAAACCTAAGGAGGCTGCTAAATACAAGAAGTAGGAAAATAACAACTATCTAGTGATGAACTAGTTGATGAACAACATCAACCCAACCATTACATCAAATATATTGTACAAGAAAACAGCAAAAGAGATCTAATAGACTCTAGAGAAGAGGTACTCCCTACACACAAGCAGCTCCCGCCGTGCATACATATATAGGCATATATGGAATACCAATCAAGGTGACATGTCTTTGGTTGCATATTTCTCTATGATGGAGGGTCTATTCAAGTGGCTAGTCGTATTTCATCCTGCCTTTTAGGAGAAGCAAGTTACTGAGCGTCTAGGGTAGCAAACATATAGATTTCTGGATGACTTAGTACCACGCTACCAGTTTGCTATAGGCCAAATTCTATCTTCAAACATGGTACTTGACCTAGAGACAATATATAGCCACCTCCAGAAGATAAATGTTAATACACCACCTATTGCTCTTGGTGTTATGACTGACATCTCCGCCCATGTTGCCTTTGGTGGAAGAAGTGGTTGTTCTGGTGGTCGTGGATGAGGTTGTCATGTCTACTTTCCTTGCGTTCATTGTCAGAGAACTAATCACTCTTCTAACCGCTGCTGGGAAAAGTTCGACAAACCCACATGGGCAAACCAAACTTCTACTGTCGAGTCCCCTGCTATGAAGACTACGATAGAGCAGTCTCCTCTGCCGTTCACTGCAGACAATGTAGATCGTTTGAGACATTTATTGAGAAGAAAGCTCTCCTCCACTACTACTGCTATTGACACAACTCTTGTGGCCAAGACAACTACTATTTCTACTCCTAATCAAGTTACTACTTCTAAAGCATCTAATCATACTACTGCATATTACAAAGACTGTGATTACTTGTGGGGGGACTAAGTGAGGATTCTCATTTCCCACTCTGCTAAGGAATGTTTCCCTATCTCCTGCTGCTACTACTTCTGCAGCCTACTACTAACCAATGTTGCTACCTCTTACTGCTACTACTGCTACAACCCTACTACTGTCATTCGTAACTACTACTTTTGCTACAGTCGTCTATCATTTATTGCTGATCCTACCTACTACTATTGATACTGCTACTACCTACTTGGGATCATCTCCTACTACCTGACTACTACTACTTTCAATTTACTACGATTGCAACTTCTCCTGCGCCCATTCCAACTCCTCCACTCTACTACCTGCCCCTCCGGATGTCTACATTAGGGGGGAGTTCACTTTTATAACAAGTTGGGCGTTACACGCTCCAACTTAGGGGAGAATGTTAAAGATATTATAGAATTAAGAAATTAGGAAAATCTATTCTTCTATTTTTAGTGATATGATTAGATTTGATTTGTAATGAGTTGTTTCCTTATTGGGATTGGCCCTTTCATATAAAGGGACCAACTCCTCTTATTTGTTTCTTGGGATTCAGATTACAAGATGTGACACGATACTACATATAGCCTTCATTGAGCTAGGCTCGCGAGCCATTATTGGGTCAAGCTTTTTTGGCACCCCTACTTAGAGACCACAACCTCTCGCGAAGAAATGTTGAGAGCATTTCATGGGTCATATAAATGCAACTCTTATGCACAGGGACCTGCTGGAATAGATGAATGCAGATTCACCACCATAGAGAAAACAGTGCGGAGCAGTTTGTATGGATTTATTTGTGCCTATAGGTGATGGGTATAAGCTGGAAGTAGTAAGTATGTCTAAAGCAGTTACAAAAGAGAGTATCAAGCCATAGTACAGCATGCAAGCCTCAAGGATTAATTTTTTGCAGGAAGCAGGGAGATCTCTGAATCCTACATTGAGTGCAAGGAGCAGCTGCTGGAACACCCTTGGCCACAGACACATAATGGCCTTAGAGGATACCCTTCCCTGCCACCTACTTGCAAAGAATTATGTCGTGTCTATTTGATTTCCTAGGGGGAGGCCAAGGCCTGCTCCAGGGAGGATGAGGTGGGAGGTGAAAGAAGAAAAATAAATAAGGAGAAGAGGGGAAACGGAAAAGAATGGGAACAGTGTCTGAAGGAGAAGGAAGAGGAGAACAATAAAGGAGAAGAGGGAAGAAAGAGGAGGGTAGATTGCTTTGGTACTTCCACGTTCATTTTAGTTGAAGAATGTAGTTGATGCCCTGAAACATTTGTATATAAAGAATTAAGTCCACAAACTAAGTGCCTCCATGGCCTCAAGAAGTAAAACACGATATGCATGTGCTTGCAAATACAAATAGAAAGAGCCAGTATGAACAGCCATCAACATCTACGGAATAAGCAACTCAATGACCATTAACTCAGTATCCAACAAAAAAAATGCATACCTTTTCTGTCAATTGTTTATCTGAAGTAAAAGGAAAGAGATCCCATAATTTCATCAGTACAGTAAAAATTTTACTTGTGGAATAACATCCAGCAGCCATTACATTTGACGACCGTGACTCCTCCCCTTTTCTCAACAATAAGCAGGCAACCAGCTTTATGCATTGAAGCACGTTGCAGGCACAATCAAAAGATTGTACATCAACTGCAGCCACTTCACTAATAACAGGAGCAAATTGTTTAAAGGAATGAAGCAGAACAGGAATGAGCTCTTCCAGTCTCTTAGATATAGAAGCTCTACCTGGCCAAAGAAGGTAATGCAGCTGCTCAGCAGAAGTAAACAGGTTTAAAGACACAACTCCAAATGAATCCACTTTCAGGGAAACAAAAAGACAGATTAGAAATAAGGTACTTGGATGACTTTGTCTCTTCAATAATGTACCTATGAATAATGATACAACGGTGCAACTAATTAGTCTAATTCAATTCTTCTCAATAAGTTGCAACTATTTCAAATTTAATTAAGCACAGTGCATGAAACTACATATCTCACTTTTGTGTTTGGATAAATGTTAAATATTATAGTAGTAACAAATAAGTTGGGTCTTGTTGTGATGGAGCCATCACTGAAAGCGATCATGTGAGAGTACAAAGGTAAGAGAACCTATTTGGCTTTTATGTGGAAATATCCCCACCCCCCACCCCTCTCTCTCTCAACCCTAAAACCTACAAACTACACAAACGCCATTCTGGCCATCAGCTCCCAGTCTTGCATTTGTAGGTGAAACCAAGCATTTGTAACTGTTGAAAATAATATGCTACGTGGACTGTCCACGTGGCACAGTTGGTCACGTGGCTTCTTGGTCGAATAAATAAGGGACCACCAGCCCTAGGCTTGAAGTAGAGGTCAAGTTTGTTTTAGTTGGAACTAGGAATTAAAAGATTTGATTTGATTTCCTATTTTTAGAAAGTTGTTTGCTGATTCCCTGTTTTCCATTTTTGGTCATTAGGATTATTGCTCTCTATATAAAGAGAGCCTATGTAATCAATTGTTCCTTGAATTGCAATATTAAAGAATCATCTTCACAACTCCTCTCCCTCTCTTCTTCCTCTCAGCCGGCTGCACTCTTCCTCTCTCTCTGTTTTTGCGTGCAACATGGCAGCAACCACAACAGCAGCCAGTTGCTGCTGCTTCTTCCCTCCATGTAGAAGAGCCCCCACATTCCGGTAGCGCACGAATCTTCACATGGTATCAGAGCCTTCGATCTAGCCTCTTCCCAGAGGTTTTCTACACATGTAGAATGAAGAATGAGAGAAAGGTCACACACAAAATCTGTGTGAGTTCTTCCCACGTTGGACAGCAGTCACGTGCGTGTGGCGTCCTGCCTTGACAAGAAGCTAACTTCCTGAGCATCTTGCGCCTTACACAGAGCCAAGAAGAAGAAGGTGATCAAAGGAGATGGCGGACAACACGGCTATGATGGCCACCAAAAAAGGAAAGATAGCAAGTTGCAAGGAGCATCCAACTATGTCTTGTGGGTTCATGCCTTCAAGATATCCGTGTGCGGTCAAAACAAGTTGCATGTTCTCTTGGAAGAGATGCCCAAGACAAAAGATGCAGCTAAGAAGAAAAAACTTGAGGAAGTCAAGAGGTGTGCACTCTTTATAGTTGTTCTATGGAGTTCTCTAATCCAATTTTTTATCATCTTTCAAAAGAAGAGGTTTTTCCGAAAAAAGAACTTCAAATATCATGTATGGGATTGCACACTAGTTTATCACTCCAAGAAGAGGACACCACAGGCCATGCAATGACTTTCAAGGTTACCAAAAGAAGCAACAACTTCCCAGGTTGCGAAAAGACTAGCAATTGATCTAAAAAGTTCATTCCTTAAAGATCCAGGTAAGATGCAGAGGCCTCCACGTGGGACTAGCACCTCACGAGAGGATTTGCTTACATCTGCCAATCTTGAGAAGATACGAGCCATGATACAAGAAGAAAAGGAAAAGAAGACCACGACAATTGTCGTGATGACTATTGAGGTTGCCAAAAAGGTAACGACTTAAGGTCACAAGAGGATACACCGAGACTTCTACAAACGACAAGTTAGAAAGCTCCGGGCTCAAAAAATAAGAAGAGTGATAGGGCATCTAACCCTCAATTTCTACGCAAGTCTTCGTCCTCCCAACCTTGATTTGAGGGGGAGTGTTGAGAACAAAATGCCATGTGAACTGTCCAAATGGCACAGTTGGCGACATGGCTATCCATGTGGCTTCTTGGTCAAATAAATAAGGGGCCAGCCTTAAGGTTGGAGTAGAGGCCAAGTTTGTTTCAGTTGGAAATAGGAATTAGAAGATTTGATTTGATTTCCTATAAAGTTGTTTGCTGATTTCCTGTTTTCTATTTTTGGTCTTTAGGATTATTGCTCTCTATATAAAGAGAGTCTATGTAATGAATTGTTTCTTGAGTTGCAATATTAAAGAATTATTTTCACCACTTCGTTCCCTCTCTTCTTCCTCTCAGTCGACTGCACTCTTCCTCTTTCTCTCTCTGTTTTGGTGTGCAACATAGCAGCAGCCCCAACAGCAGCTGGCTGCTGCTGCTTCTTCCCTCCACATGGAAGAGCCCCCGCGTTCCGATAGTGTACAAATCTTCATAGTAACCAACTACTACTCCATTAGGGAATCTAGAGGCCCCCTTTGACACACGGATTGGTGAAGGCAAAATGGGTTAGCAAGGCACATTTCTGCACATACTGAGTTACCATGAGGAGGATGTTCCTTGAGGCCCCGTTTGGTAAGGGGCATAAGTATGTGGAATAAGTAAAGAAATAGGGAAAGAGTAGAATAAATGGTGAAATAACTGAGTTAACCTATTTGGATGTTTTGGCTGGTTAAAGTTATTCCACAGAGAGGGTGAAATAACTTTACCCCAGGTTAAGTCTACTTGACCCAGCGTAAATAGGGAGTGGGTTAAGTGGCGGGTTAAATACTTAACCCGGTGCAAACCCACTTAACTCGGCAACCAAACACCTTGAACAGGTGGTAGGGGATGGCATCCAACATACAAGAGGAAAAGCCACAACAATTGTTAGCTTCCACATTATCTTGAAAATTAGGAAATGAGTGTACCATTTAGGGGAAAACTTAATGGGGTCCTTTCTGAGAATGGGCCTATAGTTTCTTTTTTTGGGAAAGTGTCAGAGAACAGTCACACAAACTAGGTGACTATCCCAGAAATATTGTTAATAAAAGAGCAGAGGCATTACATTGTTGCTCCAATCAGAATGGGCCTAGGGCCTATAGTTGGGGAGCCTTCTTTAAGGGAACAAGAAAGGGGGATAAGATAAGGAATAAGAAAATATCCCCTGTTAGCTCAGTTTTTCTGCTTGAGAAATGGCTAACATTAAATCAAGGATCAAATTCAATAGGTATGTGGTTTGAAGAGTTAGAATGGTAAAAAGCATAACTTATCATGCATCTTAGAGTAAGAAAACATAGTCTGCATCAAATCAACGGAATGGTCAAAGAAATAAACTCAGTCTAGAGGTAGTAATGGAGCGGATGACTACTAACCTCCAGTAGCCATCCTTTTTCTTTTCAAAAAAAAAAAAAAAAACTTGTTCCAACATTTCCACCTTGAGTGTGAAATAACCTTAAACCAGGAATGAATTGCCAATTCCGACCATTCCACCAATTTTAAAATGTTGGCTTATCCCAACATGTGGATGAGTCCTTTTTTCACTCATCTCCACCTTCCACGGTATTAAATATCTTTGGTGGTTTCTCTGGGTTGTAGATTAACAGAGAAAAGTCCTCATTGGCCCCTTTTAGGATGACAGAGGAAGAGAGTCTTCTCTGCAGTGAGGTGTTGGGAACTCCTGTAGTCAGTCTTCCTATTAAGTATTTCGGTGTTCCACCTTTTGATCAAATGTTGAAGTCTTCTGACTAAAATGGCCTAATCTTGAACATTAAAGAAAGACTTGCAGGCTGGAAGTCTGAGATACTCTTTCGGGGTGGAAGATTGGTGTTATTGAAGTCCGTCCTCTCTGCCTGCCTATCTTCCTCCTATCAATGTTGATGCGCCTCTTAAGGTGGTAAAAAAAATTTCTTCTTAGAAGGAGGTGGTGAAGAAGATTGACGCATTGAGAAGACATTTCTTTTGAAAAGGGGCTTCAGATTCTGTTAGAAGTATTATGTTGGTTGCCTGGGACGAAGTTTATAGACCACTTAATGAGGGTGGCCTTGGTGTTATGGACCTAGGCATCATGAACCAGGCTCTTCCGGCTAAGTGGATTGCTTGCATTATGGCTGGAGGCAGGAGTCTTTCTAATGATGTCTTTGTAGCATGCTATGGGAGATACCTCAGTTGGTCAGATAGGATGCTGCCTAGGAGGGGTGACTATTTTTTGGAGATCTCTGATGTATGAGATGATGCCAATCATAACTCTATTCCATGCAAACTTGGGCAATAGGCAGGATTTCTCCTTCTAGCTGGATGATTGGACAAATAATGGTCCCCTCGTTGATGTTTACCCAGACCGTATGTGTTAACGATGAATCACACCGCTTTTGTGGAAAATTGTTGGGATGGGAATTCTAGATCCTCAACTTTCAGGTCATCACTTTCTGATCAAATAGTTGAGGAATATTTACATCTTCAAGACATTTTGGGAAATTTCACTCCTAGAAAGGGTGTTGCAGATGCTTGGACTTGGGAAGATGGTGAATTCTCGATTCATTCAGCTTATAGGGGACTTCTTCCTCCACGAAATGTTGACTAGAACCTGAGCAAAGACTGCCGCATTGTCTGGAAGTCTGCTATGCTCCTCAAGGTCAATATTTTTGCTTGGTTGCTCAAGAGGAGATTGATGACAAAGGTGTCTAAGAAAAAGTTTGTGCCCCAGTCTAACCCAACGTGCATCTTCTGTGTGGAGGCTGAGGGAGATTGTGATCACATATACTTTGATAACCCTTTTGCAAAGGAGATTTGGGCTGCTTGAAGCAAACAGTGGCCCTCAAATCCCTCTTTTGATTGTTTCTGGCAATCTTTTTGTGGTCGTTCCTATAGATCCAAGCAGGGTCGTGTGGCTCCATTTGCTATTCTTTGAGTGACCTAGCTACAACGGAAAGCTTCTATCTTTGAGGGGAAGAGACACTTTGTCGAAAATGTTTGTAGGGAGTCAAGAAGCTCTGGGAAAGTATTTGATTTTGCTCTTATGTTGTAGCATTGTTTATTATTAATAATATTTATGGATGATCACTAGCCTCATGTGATCATCCTTTTCATGCTGGTAGAGGTTTCAAAGTTTTAGACCAACATCAAGAATGGAAAGAACCCTTAATTCTACATTCATGTGGCCATCAGGACAAAGTCCCAAATCAAACTTTGTCCATCCTTCACAAGAACTTGATTTGTTTCACTGAAAGACCTCACGCATTCCAATAGGTAAGTGGAACAGTGTTCTGTCACTGCTCGCAACCAAAGCATATTTGCAAGGTGACAAACTTGATACCTAGCAATAAGGCATCAGGCAAACACCAAGATAGAGCAGTTTATACCAACAGTCCAATATCAATGCATGCTAATAGTAAAAATACATGAAACCAGAGGTCCAGAATAAAGCTGTTATATGGCTAATTGTTCATCATAGTTTCTCTCTGTTGCACATTTGACAACCTCCAGATCATTTTAAATAGTTAATATTTGTGTGGATGTAAGACAAACAAATATAAGATTAAGATACAGAAAGCAAAGGGATGGTTGCCATGGCAAACATCATCCATGTGGTCTCTCAAAAGAGCATATATGTGCATAGTAAGCAATGATAGTCGGAATCTCATGAGGAAGCCTCAAATATTCACATACTTTTATGCTCTTTTGGTGGCTCAAACACAAAAGCATGCAGCGGTCTTTGCACAAGAGTATCCTACAAATAGCACAAAAATCTCACAGCATCATAAACAAAGAAATCTTAACATATTTAAAAAAAAAAAGGATGAGCACCTACAGAAGAGAAAAATAGTAAGCAACAAACCATCTAGAAAAGAAAATTGCAGACCACTTTGCAAAAGAATAAGCCATTACTAACTCAAAACATTGCATGGAAAAGGGGGGGAAAACAACTTTTTCACATTACCTATCAACATTATATAATACCAAGCCAAGCATACTTCCCAACCGTTCAAAAGGTACATACGCACATAATACAATCTACAGCCAACAGACTGGAGTCAAAACCAAAACAAGCCTTCTCCAATGTTAAAACAAGGATGGCTTCATGGTTTCCTAGTCTCCAGTTGTCAAGGCGCTAGGCGCCTGTAAGGTGACAAACTTCTTAATCACCCAAGGCAAGAGGTGACAAAAAGGCAATTGCCCAATTGAATCAAGGCGGCAAGTCTTTTATCTTTTTCAAAGTACAAAATTTGCCTAATTAACTCATATGACAGCATTGACTTTCATAAAAAAAGCATATAACACTATTTAAGTTAAAAAAAAAAAAAAAACAATGATCCAAGTAACAATAACATGTATACATTTATATAATCATACAATGTGTACACATATATATTATATGTAGAATTACAAGCCAAAACAAACAACCAAAACATATGTTATATGCATCTACCAAAACAAGCAATGACATTCGTTATACATAAACTATACATTCAGTACCATGTAGACCTTTTTGAAAGAAAAGACAATACAAACTTAATACCATAACTTATACATATATCATTATATTTCATTACAGACTTGGAGAATAACAAATATATATAACATATATCATTAAACTAGCCACTAAGGGGTTGGTTCAGTGCTAAAGCCCCCCACTAGCATCTAAAAGGTCATGGAATCAAATCTCATCCCCACCATATTTACTTTCTCAAAAAAATCATTAAACTAACATATAGCATAATTATTATTACAAACTTGCAATGATGTCTATGTATAATTTACAAATGACTGTCAGACAATCAGTAATCTAAATAAGATATATCACGGCAGGAGGCAAACTTGAGCATATATTCAAGCTATCAATAACATATATATGTATATGCACATATATACACACAACAATATATATAACACTAACATACATATAACATATATAACTTATGATTAAATAAAAGTCTTGTGGTCTTACCTAAAGTGAAACGGAAGTAAGGCAGTGAGGCGCAAGGCAACCCAAATGATAAAGAAGGCAATTGGGCAATTGCCCGAATGAAGCCATTTTGCCTGGAACAAGTCTAAGGTGACCTCTGGCTTTGTTGCCAAGCCTGGTAACCTAACGCAAGCACCTTGACAGCATTGCCCCCCTCCACACCCCCCCCCCCCCCCCCCCCCCCCCCCCCAACCATTTATCATCACAACAGAGCCATCAGCTTTGATGGCTTTCATGGCATGTGGTGGTGGTCTTCTAACTGGTTTGTCCATAGTGAATGACAGTTCTTTGGTAATGCTTTTCTTACGGTATGTAAATGATACCCTCTTTTCATTTAAGGGCAGTTAAAACCAAGCACTTCAATACCTTGTCTGCATTTTTGGAGCAATGTCCAGCCTTGCTATCAAATACAATAAGCCAATGTTTGCATCATTTGCTGTGACCCACGAGGATATTACCACTTGATACTCTTGCATACTTACTGAGCCAATAAAGTCTCCTTTTTTGTACCTTGGGCTATTCTTTAAGGGGAAGTAGGCAGCTACTGGTCATTGGGTACCACTAATGGAAAAGTTAATAAATAGGTTGGTTGGTTAAAGAGGTCGTATCTTGTCCAAGCATGGGCATCTTGCACTGCTAAACTCTATCTTACCAGTTATCGTTATCTTCCACTTTTACTGTTCAAAACACCTAAAAAGATTATGAAGAAGACTGATGTTATTAGAAAGAGGTTATTCTGGAAAAGGGCACAGCACAATGGTGTTTTTTTACATTTGGTGAATGGGATCAAATATGCAGACCTGTTGAACAAGGTGGATAGGGAGCTCTCCACATGCAAGACCTCAAACAAAGCCTTGCTATCTAAGTGAACATCAAGCTGATGCAGAATGGCAGTTTGCCTTGGCACCTGTTATTAAAAGACACTTCACTTATGGGCTCCCTTGAGTTGGAGGGAGGAGGTATTGTCTCCCACAGGGTGTTGGCCTTTTGGAGAGGGCTATGTTCTATCATGGGGTGGATTTCACACTACTTTGAGCTGGTTCCGAGCAATGTTTAAGCATTCAGGTTTTGTGAGGATGACTGGACAGGGTCAGATGCTCATCATGGTTAGGAGGCATTTATGGAGCAATGATCGAGCCACCATCTATGTTTAATGCAGGTGGAGGATGAGGATTAGGGGTTCTTTTTGTTAAATGTGATTTTACAAATGAGCTTTGCACTCGACTGGGCATTCCCTTGCTTCCAGCCCCACACCAACAAAGAATTCTAGTTTTCTTTTCATCAAGGCAACACACCAAATCCTTGTGTTCTAGTAATGGTGGCGGCTGTACTCTAGTAATTGTGCCTATAATGGAGTAGGACTAACTACTGGGGAAGTAGGGTGTGAATGGAAAATTTTGTAAGGAAAGCAGTTTCTTTGTGTGATTTTTGGACAAATTTTACATAATGCCCCTTCGTCTTTTAATGGAGTAATAGATCAGATAGCAATTGAACTCCAATAGCCTTCCTTTTTCTTTGAATGGCAGCTACGAAGAGAGAGCGTAGGAAGGTTTATTGGTAGAAGATGACACCTTACTCAGAGACAATTTGTTCTTTATGCAATCAAGTACCTGAAGACCGCAAACGCTTGTTTTTCACTTGCCACTTTACTAGATCAATTTGGAATCAATGCCAACTGCAATACATGATACATCCTCCTTTGTTGACATCTAAAGAACCTTTCAAGGTGGTCAGTTTTGCACGAAGAAGGAACGAGCAACTCCTTTTGTTGTTTCGTGGGTGATTTGGTGACGGCGAGCAATTTGTCATGGCAACATGGAAACATGATAACACAATTGTTTAGAACTTCGATTCAATCCGATTCGCTGCCCAAAAAAAATTGGAAAGAACATGGAGAACAACCTAAACCAGAATCACATGAGAAGAACTAACTTCTCCCCATTCCAAGATCCCCACAAATAAGAAGATTATACCTTGGAGAGCGTAGTAGAGCAATCCATGTATTGTGCCTCCTGCAATAAGTTTTGGCTTGGAGGAACTCCCTTCTTCTCAACAAGCAAATGAAACTCTTGATGCCAGGGACATCCAAGCACATACATCAATCACGAACACTTCGCAATCTCCAAAAGGTGATGTTCACCCCTCTATCTCTAAGACGTGATCTAAGAACATGCGTACCAATCCAAGGAGACAGACAGCATGCAATGCATGTCCACCAAGGCCAATGGTCTTCCACCACCAATGCTTGCAAATGTCTATTAAGGCCAATAGAAGTCTACTAAGGCCGATAGAAGTCCACCAAGGTTGGTGGTTGGCACCCAACTCAAGTAGTTAGAGCCCCACTTAAGGAAGAGGGAGGAGGCGGTGACGACTACCCTCAACTCCCTCTATAGGTTTTTCTAGTGGAGATTTGTACAAATGACTTAAGTTTTCCTCCAAGCCTTCCAGATGAATTCCTGGTACGATGAGGGCATTGGATCCAATCTAATGGCTAAAATAATTTCTACTTGGGTATTTTCACATAAGCTCTTACAGTTAATGAGTCAATTGGATTTCATAACCAAACTACATTTCCTATGGCCGCTCAAGAGGGGTCGTCTCATCACCAAGGTTTAGAGGAGCCGGTGGGTAAAGGACCAGGAATTGCAATGTGTGTTGTATGGTATAGAAGATGAAGATTTGGGTTATCTATTCAATAGGTGTGGGTTTACCACAAAGGTTCTAGAGAAGATGGGTTTGCCCACTCCCGCAGCGGACTCAGGTGAGGTCTCCTGGCATGAAGGGTGATTAGGTTGACCATGCAGTCCAGCATACACTAATGGCGACTTTCTAGAGTATCTAGATTCAAAGGAATGAAGTCATTTTCAAGGGTGCGAGGGTGTAGATGGAAAATGTTGTAGTAAGGGAGACTTCCTGCTTATTTGATTGTGGGCACAATACTTGTAAACTCTTTTTTTTTAGTGCAATGAAATTGTTTCTCTTGGGTTGGCTACCGACCTCCAATAGCCTTCCTCCTTCCTTTCCAAAAAAAAAATCTATCCAAACTCTTTTGGATCAAGATCAAACTCTTTTAGCCTAGTTAAATGACATATCAAATATCATTTAACTCTTTAAATAATATTTAATTCCAAGTAGAACATCAAAACATTATTGCTTTTATTATGCTATGAAGCATTCAAGAATCTAGACTAATAGCACGACACCTTTCTTAGGTATTCCTAATACCCATAATCCTCTACACTTGAAAACTTATGGAATCTTGAGATTAAATTCCCAAATATTCATTGCCCTCTTTACCAAGGATTACATATATTTATATTCTCTTCGTACCATTAAGACAAAAACAAAGACCAACTCCTTTCCCAAAGGATAATCTTCTCTTTCATGTATGGTCTGATTAGGACTGATTCAACCATATATGGAATTTGTACATCCTAATACAACCAAAATAAACTCATTTCTTCCGATCAAATAGCAAATCTATGTGATCTCTTCAATAGATCATGTGTCTCATATGCTCTCATATATACACTAGCTTTCCAACCTCAACACCTAGATTAGTGCATCAACCATTAGTCTACCAAATAGATATACTCAAGCATAGAGGCACATCTATATCAAGTTTAAGGATAGACCTTCTTTGATGATAGTGATAAGAGGACTTCCCATATCTCCATGTCATCAACTTTTTGACTCAACCTCTATGACAATCCCTCTCTATTCTCATGCAAAGGATGTGCATCAAGAGCATCCTTTAGGCAATAGTTTCTTAAGAAGACTACTATCTCTTCTCAGACTGGAGATGGCTAGTTGGATATCATGATGGTTCTTAATAACTTATCAAAATCCTCAATCTAAACTAATTTGATACCTATCATTGGTATATCCGATTTGGCCATAATACTTTCTCCCAATAATATTGAATCCAATTAACCACATTAGTGGGTCCACGCAATATGACATCCAAATCCCCATCATTTAATCAAATGATCCCCATTTATGTTGGCTTGCCAAGAGCACATAACTCCAATATTTGGTTGCAGCTAAATGTTATCATTTTTAAGGCAGAGAAGGCATTCCTATAGAAGTTTATAGGGAAGTTGATGTTTTTTTGAGTATGTTGGTGGACCTTTGAGTTGTTAATGTAATCTTACTTTAATTTGTGGAATAAAGTGGATGGCCACTGACCTCCTCAAACTATCACTTTTCTCATTAAAAAATATATATGTAAAAATATGTGAAGGTTAAGAGACTATGCTCAAGTATAGGAAAAGTTTTCTATTAGTCACTACCCTCCCTATAACTACCCTTTCCTATTAATATACATATGAAGGCTAAGAGCTATGCTTAAGTGTAGAAAAAGTTTCTACATCCACACTTATATCTTTGCTCATGAGTAATTTTTTGAAATGAAACTTTACGGGATCAAATTATTCACTAACAATAATAGGTATATTAAAGTTCATCCAAAATGAGCACTCCTAACCCCTTCATTAAGTGGGTTAAATTTTGACAATACTTAAACCATTAAAGATTGTTGAAATTTGATCACCTTTGATGCAAGGATTAGAGGTGTTGGATTGGCTTAAAATTTGATACATAGCATGCCTATTTAAGGCGATCTAAATCGCTAAAGTTTCCTATGAAGAAAATACTTGCGAGTAAAGATATAAGTATGAATGTAGATAACTTTTTCGAACCTGATATGAGAAACCCAATCACATGGATTGAAAGTCTATTGATTACATGGGTTGTATATTTGATCAGGGTGAACCAAGATATGGCCCATGACTGCAAGAAGAATCCAGAAGGCACACACCCCTTTAAAGGTAAAGATTTTCCTATCACTCCTATGTAGCCAGAAAATTGTCACCCATGACTACGGACCCAAATGGGCTCCCAACTCTAATGATTTGTGTGCTCTTTGTAGGGTTGGAGTAGAAGATATCGAGAATCTATTATTCACTTGTCATTTTGCTCAGGCTTGTTGGGAAGCCTCTAGGGACTAGTCTATCCTTCATTCTTCATGTTTGGAGTTTTGGACAAGCATTCACGGTGCCCTCACCGATGCCAACACTCTCGAAAGAGCTTTCATCCTTATTTGGTATTTGTGGCTTGAATGCAATGATGTAATGTTTAGAAGGGAACGGACCTTTGTGGATGGGGTTCTCCATCTTTTTAATTCCCTTTGTAACATCTGGTGTAATTAACTCTCTTTTTAGTGAATTTTCGAGGGGTTAACCCCTCCTTTTCCTCTTAAAAAAAATTAATCAAGAAAAGAAATACTTTTGATGGCCATAGTAATGAAAATTTACAAAAATGTTACTTTGTACATTACAAGCAATGTTTTGTAAACAAATTTAGTTTGAAAGTTGTAACACTGCAACACAACCATTATAGAATAACTCAATAGTTTTATAAAACATAAAGAAGACATTTAAAAAAAACAGATAAAGAAGACATTTTTAACTGCTCAAATAAGTTATTTAAACCTTAGGCTTAGTGAATAAATCTCCCATTATAACGAGCATGAAGATTATACTCCAACTAAATGTTTCAATGCCCAACGAACCTAATAAGGAAGCAAGAGCAACAGGATTTGGGAACAACAGGAAAGGCACACATTGTTGTTGTTGCTATCCAGCTTTGGATCATTTGAAAGTGAAATTAGACAAGAAGATATTATTTTGGGTTATTGTTTGGGATTTAACATACAACTACTTCCCTAGGTTCAGGTCTTGCTTTTTAACTGAAAATTAAGGTGGTGATAGCTTTCCTCATAGCAATAAAATTTTCAATGGCTACACTAGAATAACCATCCTTCTACTTTTGAAAAAGGTAAAAACGAAAGAGAAGAGAAGCGAAAAAAGCTTCCAGCTGCTTGCCTTCTAGTGTTATAAACATAAGATTGTAGCGTCTAGGGTGGGAGCAGTTTGCCGATTGGGACACTTTGGCATTTTCACGAAAACTAAACAAAGATAAAAGGCTTCTATATTATAACTTAACAAAGGCACGTTAAAAAAAAAAAGGTCTTCGAATACATGAAAGAGCTAGAGCAAGTATTGGAAGTGATGTGAGAAGCAAGTAGGAAAGGAATCATAGATCCCAGCTACAAAAAAAGATGAAGAAAAAAAGAGAAGATAGGGACCTAGTGGCAGGGGCAAACATGCTTACAAGACAACCATTGATGTTAAACAGAGGTTGTATGGGACCAAGGCCTGTTGAAGGCAAAAGCCAGTCTCCTATAATTATAAATTTTGAATTTTGAATTTTCAAGTTTTCGGTATAAACAGGCAGGTAGAGTATAGCAACAGAGAACAATCAGAAAATTCAGTGTTGTGGTCAATGCTACAAAGCCAAAGTCAAAAAACAAATAGTGGAATGGTGACATATTTGACTAGAGACATAATAAGAGAGGGATTATGTTGGCAAAAAATATGTTAAAATTTACCCGCATTGACCAACAAATAGAAACAAACCCATTCTAGGGTATGGACTGGAAGTTCTCACAATCACAAACACCTCTGAAGCGAAGGGAATGCTTCTCATTTCACCTGAATCAATTCTATCTTTACACATTTTTAAGGCCACTCCAGGAGAGCAGGACTATGGATCTTGTAATAATCAAAGCAAGGAACCTCGGCACCATAGTACTCAAGAAGAAAACGTTGATAACTTGATTTCAGATAAAATTAGTTTCCATCTTAACCTCTACAAAAGGTCAATGCAATTTTGAGGCATTAAGGCTTCCTATTTGTACAGGTACAATTTCCATCTAAACTTCAATCTAAAGATTTGAAAAGGTTCATTGAGAAATTCTGCATCTCAATATCATGCAGAACATTCATCAAATGTCAAAAATACCAAAACGGTTCTCTCCAAACAGGGAAGTCACACCAGAACAATCCATGTACCTGGCCATCTTGCTTATCTACTTCCTCCGTGTCAAAAGCCAACAAAGCCAAGAAATTGGCAAGCCCCAAAAGAGCAGTCTTAAGTTTACCAGTGTCCTGAAGATATATTTGCCTGTTCTGAAGAATATCTTTGTAATGATCCAACACCTGCCAAATACAATTTTAATTGGCAAAGATAAAGGCAGTATGAAGGTATTTGCCAGAGAAGGAACGATGATGAATCACAATGCACCAAGTGAATGAAAAAAATAAAATAACAAAGACCTGTGCAATGAATATTGTTAAGAGAAATTACCATGGATCAATTTAAGTGGAAATGAAGTGCTGTTGGAGGCTTTAGAAAACAAAGGAAACATAGAAATCCAGGAATATCTTAACCAAAAATTACAGAGCTGGGAAGCTCATTTACCAGAGTTTCAACCAAATCAACACTTGACACAAATGATAAATCAAGTGATCACTTGACACAAATGGGACAAAAATGAAACAATACAATTATTAGAAAATTTATTTACCGCATAGGCTTTCATTAACTCTGATTTGCATATGCCTCTTTTTTTAAAAGGGAACGGGAGCATTACTTGAGATCAGTTAGCCTCCAATTTCATTAAAAACATGCAACACAGTTGACTACAAGACCAACATCAAGAAACTCATCTCTAATCAGACAGCAAGGAAGATCAAGCACCCTTCAAAAACAAAAGCAAAAAAACAAAGATCGAGGAAGAGCTGACTCTTTTACTTCGGACTCTGTATGATCTTGGACTGAGTCAGAGCAATGATGGCTAGATTTGGAGGCACGGTGCTTTCTCCATCACAAAGCTTACTTGCGATTTATGGATAATCATCAAGTGGACCAATCCTTGGCGGTGGACAATAAAGAAATCTGGAAGTGCAAGATCCCCCTTAAAATTAACTTCTTCTTGTGACTTTTAAGGAGAGGAAGACTGGTAACTCAATCCTACAGAAGCCGTTGGGCACCTGACACTGATATGACTTGTCCTCTTTGTGGCGAGAAGGTGGAAGGTGTGGATCACCTTTTTTTTTCTTGTTCTTTTGTGGCTTCAGTTTGGTCGGGCTCTGGAGATTGGTCTATTAATTATGCCTCCCTTCCAAATTTCTGGTCCAGCCTACATTGGACCCTTGCTAATGGAGACACCATGAGGAGAGCTTTCCTGCTCTTGAGAACAGAACAGAATGGGCTGGCCTTCAAGGGGGAAAGGGTGTCTGTTGATGGGGTTTTACAACACCACGTGTTTCTTTGTAATCACTAGTCTAGAGTCACCTTTTTTTAATGAATACGGGGGTTAACAACATCTGTTAACTCCCCTTTCATGTTTCCAAAGAAAAAAACAAAGATCATGCCCAAAAAAATACACTTTCCCGAAAAGGATGAATCCCATCAAAAATGGCCCCATTTCTTTCGCACCAAATAACCCAAAGGATTAACCCACTTTAATGGTCTGATGGTAGAGCAAGTGCGCTCCCATTCAAAAGACCAAAGGTTGTATCTTACTATTGAGTTACTTTTTATATGCCTTTTTAGTGTTATGTCATGTGAGGAGTATACTTGTAGCTCTATCCTTTGGTTGCCTCTCTATATAAAGGTACCTAAGTTTTTCTAATAAAATCCATGGACATTTCAACCTAACACAGTATCAGAGCAGCAGTCATAAAGCGGTGTATGGGTATCCCACCCCGAAAACCTAGCCGCCAAACCCTTCCACCTAATCCCTCTCCTCTCTAGGGCATCACCGGCCCCTCTCCAACTCTGGTCAGCCCTCCCCCCAGTACCAAATCTCCTTACACTACCCGCAGGAGGCCCTAACGGCACTTCCAGCGGTAGCAACGCCGCCACTAGAACCACCGAACCCCCTCGCACCACCCGTAGGAGGGCAGCAGCGCTGCTGCAAGAGGCCAACGACGCCACCGCTAGGATTGCCTGAGCCCTTGGTGGCCGTGTAAGAGCAGCAAAGCAAATGCTACAGTGCCACAAGAGCCTCGGGTGGTCACCTATGATATGATTTTGCAACCATTCGCGGATCGATGAAGTTTTCAGACCCCTGTATGGTCTAATTTTTACTGAAATCTCTTGATCTTTGGTTTCCCACAAGTTGAGTGATATGGAAGACAAGAAGGATGCTTCTAACGACTCGGCAAGGAAGATATATACCCCGAGCGCACCTTCATTTATGCAAGGAACCTCTATCAAGTTGGATGACACCAACTTCCTTATGTGGGCTACCTCTTTTTCCTGATTTGTGGGATTACACCGGAAGAAATATATCTTGATGCAAGATGAACCTGTTGTCAAGTTTGTTGACTGGGAGGTAGACAATGATTGAGTGCCGACTTGCATGTTGAACAGCATAAAGGAGCCTATCGCAAAATAGGTTATGTCATATGCGTCTACAAAGATGTGGGAGGTTCTTCGTGAGATTCATTCTCATAAGAGCAATATCAGCTGCCTTTGCAGGGTAATCAAGGAGTTACATTCCTTTCGGAAGGGAACTATGTTCCTTATCAAATATTATGGTTCTATGAAGAACCTCTGGGGTGAGCAGGATACTTATCAGCTGATCTCCACAAATGTCACCGTTATTGCAAAGCAACATGAGGCCCTCCATTCTGTTCAGTTGCTTGCAGGTCTTGGTCCTGAGTTCAAGTCTATTAAAGATCAGCTTATGACACTTGAGGAAATCCCTACACCTGCAAAGATCTATGCTCCGATCCTATCTCAATCGCTAATTCCTCGGCCACGGCAGCTATAGGCCGTGGCAAGGAAACCCCAAGAGGCAGGGGGAGAGGACGTAAAGTGAGAATAGGAGGCCGTAGCAGAGGACATGGTTTGTTCTGTGACCATTGTCACAAGACAAATCACACAGTTGACAAGTGCTGGATAAAGCACAAGTTTCCTCAGGACCATCAGGTTAATCAGGTCACTTATGGTGGAGATGAGAGTTTGCATTATCAAGAGGAAGAGCAAGTCAGTCCTCAGGTCACTATCTCCAAGGAAGAATATGACAGACTTGCTTCTATTCAAACCACTTCCACTGCAGGTGCTTCTGTGACTCAGAGGACAAGTATTGCTGCTAGCGCCAGAGGTGTTCGTAAGCCATCTTGGCTTGCAGACTCAAGTGCATCTTCCCACATAACAGGAGATGTTACCCTTTTTACTTTCTTAGACCACTGACTACTCCAGGACATGTCAGAGTAACTAATGGTGCCTTGTCCTCTGTAACAAGCTTGTATGACATTTCTTTGTCCACTACTTTACCTCTTTCTGATGTCATGTATGCACCCAAATTCGCCTTGAATTTAATGTCTAGTAGTCAGATAACTAAGGCATTAAATTGTACAGCAGTTTTTCATGACCATATTTTCTTCTTGCAGGACCTCCTAATGATGAAGCAGATTGGTAAAGGACTTCAGTAAGACGGCTTCTATTATCTTGACCTTCCACCAGAGCATCATTCCACTACTGCTACTTCCTCTACTTTTGCTTTATAGTGGCATCTGAGATTGGGACATCCTAGTGTGTCTATCCTTTGCCGTCAGTTTGCTGATATGTAATTTCCATATTCTTTTGCTTGCAATGCTTGTCAACTTAGCGAGCATCATACAGTTTCATTTCCTAGTAGTAATAAAAAATTGAGTCTATTTTTGTTCTCTTGTTCATGCTGATTTGTGGGGTCCATGTCAAGTCAGAAGTCTTAGGGGTTTTCGATATTTTCTCGTTCTTATGGATGATTGTACCTGTCTGTTGGGTCTTTATGATAAAGGAAAAATCCGAAATTCCTGTACTGATTAAAAATTTTGTGAATGAAATATAGATTCAATTTTCTACTACTATTCATATGTTTCAGATTGATAATAAGCTTGAGTTTATAAACTTTACTTTGACTCAATTTTTTCAGTCCAATGATATTATATATCAGACATCTTGTGTTCATACATCCCAACAGAATGGAGTGGCTGAACGCAAGTTGAGACATCTTCTTAACATTGCTCACACTATTATGCTTCATACGCATGTTCTTGCTACCATCTGATGCTGTGCTTACGGTTGCTTTTTTTTATTAATCAAGTGTCGTCTTCTGTGCTTGGTGGGAGAATTCTCTACTCTGTTTTACTTCCTAATTAGGAGCTGTTTTCGTTACCTCCTAAGGTGTTTGGGTGCGTATGCTTTGTTCATTTATTTAAAGTGGACAAGCTTGCTCTTAGATCTATCAAGTGTGTTTTTGTGGGTTATGCTAGAATTCAAAAGGGATATAGATGCTTTGATCCTCTCTCACATCGATTTTATGTTAGTAAGGATGTGACCTTTCTTGAAGATATTCCCTATTACTCTGCTACAGGACAGTCTCTCAGTATGTCGCAGGATGTTTCATTGCCTATGCCTACTACTGCACCACCAGATCCCTCTGAGCCACCTCCACCTAATGATACCTCTCCTATGGCCTATCGTACAAATACTTTCCCTCAACATTTTCAGTGTAGACCTCCTACCATTCTACAAGCAGAGGAACCAGTTTCTACTATTCATGTTCAGTCCTCTATTGATACTGCCGATTCAAACGGGCATCCAGATTCTACACTACCAGAAGTACCTGATGTGGATCTTATTACTTAGAGGAAGCCACAGCAATCTTGTGCTAAATATTTTGTTTCCAATTATATGTCACTTGATCATTTACCTGCAGCAAGGAGGCTCCTCTCTTGTAGTTAACAGCAGAAATATTCCCCGAAATCATGTTGAGGTGTCTCAGGACCCTTCCTAGACCTTGGCCATGGAGGAGGAGAGTTGCCCTACAATCCAGGGGTATTTGGAAACTTGTTGACCTGACCCCAGGTGCTACTATTGTGGGGTATAGGTGGGTGTTTACCCTAAAATGCCACCCAGATGGTACAGTAGAAAGATACAAAGCACGCCTAGTTGCCAAAGGTTACACGCAAACCTTTGAGGTTGATTACTTTGAGACTTTTTCTCTAATGGCAAGACTTAATTTAGTGCAGATACTCCTCTCTGTAGCAGTTAACAATGGATAGTCAGTTTCACAGCTTGATATTAAAAATGCTTTCCTCTATGGTGACTTAGAAGAGGAGGTCTACATGCATTAACCCCCTGATTTCGTGGTTGAGGGGAGTGTCAGAAAATCTGCAGGTTGAAGAAGGTAATTTATGGCCTTAAGTAGAGCCCCAAGGCCTAGTTTGAAAGATTTAGTAAAGCTATGCAAGAGTTT
This sequence comes from Thalassia testudinum, assembly GCA_037157565.1. NCBI lineage: Eukaryota > Viridiplantae > Streptophyta > Magnoliopsida > Alismatales > Hydrocharitaceae > Thalassia > Thalassia testudinum. The sequence continues at coordinate 47,720,891 of JAZHRO010000030.1, forward strand.
GGCTTTACTAAATCTACTATAGATCACTCTATTTTTACAATGTATAGAGCGACTGGATCTGTTATCATTATTGTGTATGTAGATGATATACTACTCACAGGGAGTGATGAACAAGGGATAAAGGCTAGAAAAAGATTCTTACATTCTCAGTTTGTTACCAAAGATCTGGGAATGATATACTACTTCCTAGGCATTGAAGTACAACATGTTGATGGTGGCCTAGTATTGTCACAGCGAAAGTATGTTCTTGACATGCTAAAAGAAGTAGGGATGTTGGGTTGCAAGTCTGCAAGCATTCCTATGGACTCCTCATTGCCACTTGCAGATTCTGAGAGCCCTCTACTTGAGAATGTTATCAGGCACCGTGCCATGGTAGGAAAGTTGTTATATTTAACTGTCACACGACCTAATATTTGCTTTGTTGTGGGAAGACTAAGTCAGTTTATGCTGTCTCCTAGAGAAGTCTATTGGGATGGTGTCTGTCAGGTGCTAAAATACCTCAAACAAACTCCTGGGAAGGGGTTATCTTTTATGAAGCATGGCCATTTCAATGTCTGGGGATATTTAGATGCAGATTATGCAGGAGCACATGAAGACAAGAGATTTACCATTGGCTACTGTACCTATGTGGGTGACAACCTTGTCACATGGAGAAGCAACAAGTAGAATGTTGTCTCCAGATCCAGTGCAGAATCAAAGTATAGAGCTATGGCCCATACTTCTTGTGAACTACTGCGAGTGAGATCTATATCATGTGACTTGGGAGTGTTTGTTTCTGGTCCCACTCCTATGTATTGTGATAACAAGGCAGCGGCATTTATCGCAAACAATCATGTTTTTCATGAGAGAACCAAGCACATAGAGATGGATTGTCATTTTATCAAAGATGCTATTAGCCTATTACCACTAGCAAGATCACCACACCTTACATTGCTACAGACAATCAGGTTGCAAATGTCTTTACTAAAGCACTCTCTAAGAAACATCTTGAGTTGTTATGTACCAAGTTGAGCATGCTTGATGTCTAAGATCCAACTTGAGGGGGACTGTTAAATTATTTTTTGTAAGCCTTTTTAGTGTTATGTTACGTGAGGGCCATACTTGTAACTCTACCATTTGGTTGCCTCTCTATGTAAAGGCACCTAAGGTTTTATAATAGAATCCATGGACATTTCAACCTAACACTTACCTTACTCAAAAAAAATAACCCAAAGGATAGCCAAAAGGTTGTCCCTTTCCTTGTAAAGAAAAGGAGACCAGGAAAGCCAATTGTAGAATTCTCTCATTCCTCCAATTTCGTTTCCATTTAACATTAATATTGCCAATACAGATAGTAACCACCAGTGGAAGGGGTGGAATGGCTCGATCTAGTGATCATCCTATTGCACTCCAAAAGGGAGTTTGGGAGTGTACAAGGCATCCAATTAAAAGATATGTTATATTTTCATGCCCTAATAGACATACAAATGTTTCTTGTCATCAATTGCAGGTCTGTCCCTAGATCTATGGCGGTAACACAACTTGATCTAGTTGAACATAAGCAATGCAGAAAGAAACGAAGGCCCTTGTAAAAAATTGGACTTGGGATGTGGTGGACATTCCCAAAGATGTGCACATTGTCGAGTCCAAATCGATGTACACCATTAAGTACAAGCCAAATTAGTTGTAAAGGGATTTACTCAGATATGTGGCATCAATTATTTAAAGAGCTTCACTCCTATTACAAAAATGAACCCTGGATCATCCTTGTGATAGCGATACAATTCTCCTGAGATTACACCAACTAGATGTAAGGAATACCTTCCTGAATAGAAATATAGAAAAGGTGTACATGCAGATACCACCAACATATGAATATCAAGGAAATACTACAAGTTGAGGAAACCCTTATATCATCTCAAACATTCTCCTCAAACCTAGTTTGCAAAATTGAGAGTTGCCACGAAGAAGTTGGAATTCTTCAATTTAATGGCAATCCTTGTCAAAAAGAAATAATGAGTAGCCCTCATGTTAGCCTATGTGATTCATCACCGGAGATAATGAGCATGAACAACAAATTCAAGGAAAGACTTGCAGATGAGTTTGAAATGAAGGATCTATGAAAGCTTGGGTACTTCCATAGGATTGAAATAGCAAGATACAAAGACCGCCTTATGATGTGCCAGTGCAATTGGTTAAAGGATGGAAGGAAATTGGAGTTCAACCCCCATTAAAGCAAATAACAAGTTGAGCCTTAACGAGGGATTGACCTTAAGTGATGACCCAAAAAATAGATATCAAAGACTAGTGAAAAAGCTTATATACTTTACCTCTAACTAGATTAGATAGTTATATCGACAATATATCCACTAATATATGAAATATTTGTACAGCAACCCTGTCAATATCTAATTCCAACGATATATCATCAATATCCTAGAATAATGATATTCCAAACATATTGATATATTAGCGACAACCACCCAAATTTATTAATCAAATGGCATAAGTACAAAGGTACAAAATCATATTACACAGTCGATTCCAGTACGTCACCAAGGAAGAAATGAAAGACACAATTTTCAACATAAGGAGTCTCGCCCCTAAACATAACTCCATTCCTTCCCAACCACATTCCCCATAGGACCGTTAGCACCCTCGCCTTCTCTTTCCTCGATTTGAACGAGTTCCTCCCCCCCCCCCCCCCCCTCCTCCTCTAAGGGCAACACCCCTCCTGAAAGAGGACCAAAAACCATCCAAGGTGTCGGAGGCAATCCAGTTAACCCCCATCCTCTGCCATACCTGCACAACAAAGGGGCATCCAAAGAAGAGGTGTTGGAAGTCCTCATCTATCCCTTTGCAGAGGGGGCAAGCAAGATCTCCTATAGCTGTCCACCTCGCCCTCCAGGTCTTGGTCGCAATCCTTCCTCTCCTCAGGAGCCAAGAAATGATTCTAACCTTCAACGAGCACTCTACCAACCAAATTAATCTGTAGTCTCTCATAAAATCAATGTCCAGGGACTACAGTGAAACACGTAGCCTGCGAAAAGGCCCAACCACAGTAAACTCCCCTTCCACCCAACAATAAGCATCTCTCCCTCCTTCCGACCCCAAGTCTTCTAGCTCACCCAACATCTGCTAGAACTTTGCGCACCTCTAGTCCGACAGTACCCCCTAAAAAGTGGGACACCATGCCCCATCCTAGCAGACCTCCACTGTGGCCTCCCGGTCTGTGGCTCTCAAGAAGAGGAGAGGGTACCTGTCACGGAAACTTCTGCCAATGCCCTGCCAGTCATCTATCCAGAACCTAAAGGTGTCCCTCCCCCACATAGGGAGAAAAAAAGGAGCGCACCTTCAGGGCCACCCCCGCTAGGCCCCTCAAGAAAGGTGAGGCCCCCGACAGCAACACCTCGAGAGGTCCCCAGGAAAGGAAGGGACCATAACACCTCTGCATCACATGTCCAAAGAGGCTCTGCTCCCACCCCAACAACTTCGCTATCCACTTCATGAGGAGGCTCACGTTGACTCCCTCCACATCTCTAACCCCGAGCCCACCATCTTGCACAGGCCAACACACCTCCTTCCAGGCCACAAGTCTCGTCTCCTTCCCCACCGACCCCACATTGGACCAGAAAAATAAAATATATTAGGATTAAAATATTCTTTTACATTTATTGTGCTACAATAATTTTATTAGAGAATAAAATATATTAGGATTAAATTTCTTAGGATTGGTTATCTTTCCTATTTTTTGTTTTTTATGTTTTGATAAAGAGTTTTATTATTCATTATTATCCCTAGGTACTCTCTCTATATAAAGAGGGCTAGAGCTTGCTTAATAAAATAACACAGTTCATTTTTCTCCAACATTGGTATCAGAGCAAAGATCATCCTAGGGAAAGAAACCCTAACCCTAAGCCCCACAAGCGAGAGACAGGCCCATTGTCGTTGCCACCACCCCTCTCCATGTCTGCACAGCCTCTTCACGTGAGCGTGGAGAGGGAGTAATAGCCTACTCGTGTGCACTATACTGCACGCCTATCCCTGCCTGCAGCATGCACACACGGGCTTTGTGCCTCTGCACGCTAATACACGAGGCATCTCCTTGCTTGTTATGCATCACACACGAGTTCTCTACCGACCACGTGCCAACACGCGTGGACTATTGTTGCTACACCGCACGATAATGCACGCGGTGCCTTGGCCTACCACGCGCACAAGCACACACTATTCTGCCTGTTGCATGCATAGTGTGCAGCGCTGTGCTACTCTAATGCCACACACCACCACATGCATGTCTACCCTTGCTCTGCGTGCAACGCACGTGCTCTACTTCCATGCACATACCACCACACGCATGGATAGAACGGACCCCCTATACACCACCACACACACCTATCTATGCGTCGCAGCACACACTACTTGCTCTTCGCATCCGACAACGCATGCACTGCTGCCTATGCACGCATAGTGCACTCTTGCCTTGTCGCTGCAAATGTTATAACTATTGTCAATATCGGTGCCTCTGTTGCAGCTTGGATTCTTTTTTTCAATGGGAACTAGAGCTTCTATAGTCTCTTTTGAGACCACTTCTCCCACTACTGCTACTTCTGCTACAGCCTACTGCTTCTACTACTACTATAACCTATTGTTGTCGTCTACTATTGCTACCTCTACTATAGCTATAGTACCGTCATCTACCGCTGCTACTAATGACAGTCATACCACAGTCATCTACTGCTGCTACTTCTACTACTGCTTGGGATCATCTCTCGTTCTACTATTGCTTGAGATTGCCTCTCATCTATTGCTGCTATTGCTTAGGATTATCTCCTGTCTCTACCTACTTCCTAATGCTACTTGGGATCATCTCCTACTGCCTACCTGCTGCTATTGTCTATCTACTACGATTGCTAATTCTGCTATGGCTGCAATTTGCACCTCGAATCTATTGCTTGCTTCTCCATATGTCTACATCAGGGGGTGGGAGTTAACTTTTGTTTCTTGTAACAAGTTGAGCATTTCATGTTCCAACTTGAGGAGGAGTATTAGAAAATAAAATAAATTAGGATTAAATTTGTTATGATTAGTTGTCTTTCCTATTTTTAATTTTTGTTGTTTTGGTAAAGAATTTTATTATTTCTTATTATCCCTAGGACATCTCTCTAAATAAAGATTGGTAGGGCTTGCTTAATAAAATAACATAGTTCATTTTTCTCCAACAAATTTCAAAATAGTAGAATCTCCTTGTGAAAGAAAATGGGATATTTTACATCCATACGCCATAAACTTTCATAACTCCAATCATACCTCCATAAATCAGATATTTGACGAGGTCTGCAAGTAGGAGGAGGGTTCCATGATCATCAACAGCAACAACATGTTACCAAGGGTAGCATTGCCATGAGGAGGTGTAATCCAAGCTTGCAGAGGAAGAAGAACAAAAAAATGGAAAAAGAAAAAAATGGATGGAGGTATTGGTGTAATTACCAAAATTTGTGCTATTAAAGTTGATCGTTAGGGGAATATTCCCTCAAATCAATCAGCAAGATAACTTAAGGTAAGATCATGTCTGGTTAACAAGTTTATACGGTATAGATGTAATGTCAACTTCATGGGGTGTAGAGATGAAATTGTGAAACTTTACAAGGACATGGATACAAAAATCCCAAAGCAAGTCATACTAGACTAGGAATAGAACAAAGACGTAAGCTTACACATCAACATTGCACAAATGAAACTCCATAGATCTTACCTTTTCAGCAAAACGAAAAGCTGATGATGGGCAGCTCATCATAATGAGATCCAAGAATTTGAAAGCCATTAGTCGAATATCAAGTACTAAGTGAGTCATTGCATTGAAAACATAAGCCATTATTAGCGAAATTGAAGAATCACTTGACTCCTGGAAAGAAAAGTACAAAAACCCTTGATAAATGACTTTCAATTCGAACTATATATCACTGATAAAGAGGCAGTATGGCCACTTACTACCACAAAAAGAACAAACTCATGTAATAGCAAATATAATGGCAATTTCTTCTGTTCAAAGAAATGACATGACAATGTGCCATTCCCAATATGAAATCCACCAAATATTCTACATATAAAAGCACATCCTCACATAAGTTCTCATTTTGAATGTGTGAGGTAAAATGCAACTGAAGTAGTAAATGTAATCTAGAAAGGATCTAAATGACCATCTAACAAACAAATAAATTTAGGTACAATTTGGAGAGAAGGAATTAATTCATGGAAAGAAATTATTCCAGATTTCGTAACTTTTTTTGTTTGAATAGGGATTGTCATAAAATGAAAGAATAAATTCAAATAGGTTTTGACTTGGATAATTTTCTAAATTCTAATGCTGTTATGAAGTATATTTTATATCATATAAATAGAGGTCAGGTTAAAATCAAGAAATAAATAGGAGGAATAAAACTATTCCACCCTAGGGGTGGAACTCTATTCCAGAATCTGGGAGCTTAAACCAGAAGAACTTATTCCTGAATAACTCTAACCAAACAGGTCTACAGGATTCATTCCTCTAAATAAAAACTACCTAAGGCATTTTACTTCAAAGGGTCATCATTTGTATCACCAATTATTTCCATCAACAAATACCTTTTTTTAAGTAATCAACAAATACTTTTTGATCCCCTTAATTGTCACTCGCTCCCTCCCTCCCTCACCCCTTCTCTATCTCTCACAAGAAAGGCATGTGTGTGACCAGTTCCAATGAAACACCGTTGAGGAAAGGAAACAGGGATAGACAGTTCCAATGGCCCTCAGCCAACCCTTCCACCCCATGTTCCCCAACAATTCCTGAATCCTACTTCTTCAACCCTATCAAACAGTCCTCCTTCCACACATATAAAGGTGTCCAATGTGGGAAAACAAACCCATCTTGCGAAAAATAACCACACAAGTCAGAGATTATTTTTCCTGAAAAGTAAATTCCAAAGTGTTAAAAATGAGAAGCGGCTAGTGAATGTTCACACCTCTATTCAAGCTTGGCTTGAGCTACATGTTCCTGCATGGGATTATATCTAAAAATATTTGACAGCCAGGATTTGTCTCCTCAGCACATATTAAGCTGTCCACATGCTAAAGACAAAGGAGACCACACATGAGAGGAAGATTGACAATATACTCCTTCATAATGAAAAGTAGTTGCCTAAGGCCAACCAGTTCTTGGCAAGATGGTCGTGATTATTTTTTTGAAAGGGAAAAAGACAGCTAGTGGAGTTCAGTAGTCACCCATAGCAATTCATAAATCGGAACACAAATTTTCCGACCAAAATGTTGAAAGCAAACGTGACTCCCTTACAACACTTTCAGCCCAAGCTCTCATTGCCCTAAACGAGGTGGAATTGTGCTAGAGCCAAATAGACCACAAGGTCGCCATTGCCTTGATCCAACCAGTCATGTTTGAATGTACTCCACTTCTAAATGACGCCCAAAAGTCGTCCAAAGATGAAGCATCTATCCCAACCAAGTGCAAGCTAGACTAGACACAGGAAAAGGGTACTGCCAGAACAAATGCTGGATATCCTCGTCTACCTAGCCACATAGAGAGCAAGCCGCATCCTCATCATGCGCCCACCACCTTCGAAAGGCCTTTGTGACCAACTTTCCCTTTCTCAGCAACCATAGAAGAAGTTTGACTTTAAGAGGCACTTTCATCTTCCACAATATGTGACAGTCCATGGCCACTTCGTCATTGGTTTCTCCTACTCCCCGAAGCAGCCTATAAACCTTAGACACCATACAGTGCCCTCTAGACCACTCCAAGCAATTGGGAAAGAAAGGAGAGAGTCACAAATCAACCAGCATAGACAAAAGGAACCGAAAATCCTGTATTCGAGCGTCATATAAACCCCTACCCGCCATAGCACACCACGAGGAGGAACTTTCATCCCACACCCTTGAAACACAAGTCAATTTGTCATCTGCCAAACTATACAAATAGGTAAGCACATCAACCAAACAACCATCTCCATTCCAATCATCCTCCCAAAACCGAAACGACATCCTCCCATCACCCAAACCAGGACTAAAAAGGGAATCACTCTATGAATAACTAGAACCAAAGCCCTCTAGAAGGCCGAATCCACACAATGAGGCAGTGCTCTTTCTTGAAAAGAAAGGGAAGCTCCATACGAGTGCTTTAATAAATGAAGCCAGAGTGTCTCGTCATTCTGAAATAAATTCACCACCCACTTCATCAAAAGAGCATCACCGAAGCCACTAAGCAAATGAACCCCCAAACCTCCAACTTTCTTGGGGGGAACAAATAATGTCCCAAGGAACTAGCTACGAAAATCTCCCAATGTGATCTACCCCCTTCCAAAAGAAACGTTTTTGCATCATTTCCAACCTATGGAGAACCTGCTTAGGAGGTCGAAACAAGGACAAATAGATAGGGGTTGCAAAGAGAACAACCTTCAGAAGAAGTCAACCTCCTCTAGATAACAACCTTCCGCTCCACGAGGTCAGACTCTTACCCATTCTCTTTAAAAGCGGAAACCAATCAGCAAAAGTAAGCTTTTTACCCTTCAAAAGAAGACCTGGGTAAACAAAACACAAATGACCTCTCGTCATACCAAGAAATTGAGAGATAGCAACCACTTCGACTTCGAACATATGAAACAGAACGAAAGTAAAGTTCATGTGATTCATTATAAGGCCCAAGACCAAACCAAAAATCTTGACAAGGGCAACCATGCTCTTCGCTTCACGACTTCCCCCCTCTCCAAAAAGAAAAGGAAGTTGTAGTAACACAACACTTCATCCATTAGATCAAGATCTCTAGGACACATCTCCTGAGCACTTCCCACAAATAGCTCCAAGAGATGGAGTCATACGCCTTGGCGAAATCCACCTTCCAAAGGAAAGAAGGTGCCTAAGATCTCCACTAAGCCACCACTATTTCTTTCGTTAATATGAAAGATTCCTGCAACGAACGTCCCTAAAGAAATGCAGGTTGAATCAGGCCAATCAGATACGACAGCACACTCAATATGTTAGCGAAGACATTTGCAAAGATAAAGTACACCGCATTAGATAAAGCAATCGGTCCGAAGTCATCAATCCCCTCAACTCCAGGCTTCTTAGGCGGCAAAAACAAGTAGAACCTATTGAGTCTCTCAAAGCCCCTATTGTCCTCCATAAACTCTCTAATCATCACCATAACATCTTCACCGACAATGTCCCATAGCTCCCTAAAGAAAAGCACTTGGAAACCATTGGGCTTAGGTGCACCTTCCACTTTTAAACCACGCATGGCCGCCGCCATCTCTTCTTCAGAAATGACCATGTCTCTGAAGAAATGGTTGTGATTTATAAAACTAAAAAAGTACTATTGGAGCTACAAAGTTCCAGAAATGCTTCAACATCACCCCTCCAAATCAAAGAATCAGCCATTTTTTGTTATCCTCATATTTATAATAAATAGCCTATGGAAATATCTTGCAAATGAATCATAATATATGGGCCCAATAGGCTCAACTTCATGTCATTTGAAGCAATAGATTCTCGGCAAGAGGCTAGGTAGTCCTACAATAATACTTGGGCCTTAAAGATGGAAAAGGTTCCAAGAAACAAAGATTGGAGTAGAGTTGGGTTAGCATAGCCCCAAGGAGCGGCAAAGGAGTTTCTCATTATTAGACCAAAAGAAGAAAAGAGAAGGGCATTTGATATTAGACAATCCTACCTTCTTAAACTTCCATTCACATTTGAAATCCAATTCCATCAATGTATACCACTATACCTAGGAAACTATGACAACCAACAACCTCCAAAACAGAAAACCACAGGCTGTAATTCAGAACCACAACATGACAGAAATAAAGCAATATTGTTGCTCATCTATAAAATCACAACCAAATTTTCTTCAGCATATCATCCCCTTGCCTGCAAGTTGAACATTTATTAGACTTCCAACCAAATTTTCTTCGGCATATCATCCCCTTGCCTGCAAGTTGAACATTGATTAGACTTCCATCTCTTCACCCACAACTAGCTAGTACACATCATGCAATTAACATCATCTAGAGGTCCTACCAGTTATCTTCAATTTGAGCTTCCTCCCACCTGATGCCACCCTCCGACCACAATCACTACAAGATTATCAAAGACCTTTTGAATGCCATCTCGGTGTCCCTCCACAGAGCAAGCTACCTCCTCATGGCAAACATCAAGCACTTTTGGCATCTAGGAGGTATAGAGAATCGACACCTCATCTAATGCATTTTCATCGCCCATTATGTAACGTTGGCACTTCATGGGTAGCAGCTCTCATTTTGGAATACATGATTGAAACCATGTAAGTCTCCACTGAGCTTATGGCACCAACTCCAAATTGGTTAAGAGGTATTTTGAGCCACTGAAACCCCTTGGTCACAGGCAACTCCAACAAGGCTCAATGGTTAACAATTGAGATTTTTGGAACATAGTACTATTCTCAGAAATCAGAGGCTTTAACAAATGGTGTCGAGTAATAGAGTAGAAAAATGAGTATGGCAATTCGATAGGTGACAATTGCCAGCATCCTTCGATCCATATTTTTAAGCCTATGCCAAATGACGTGAAAAATGAGTGTGATGATGAGGATGACTCATTGTCCAACATCCAAACAATATACCACAGCCTTTTGTCTTCCCTCCTGCTCCCAAGCCCCAAAGTCATACTTGTGCCCAGGTAAAATTTGAAAGGAATTTCACTTTAACCGATTAATTCAGGTGTGTAATTTCAACATGTCATTTGATAACAATCAGGTGGTTACCAAATGCATCGACCTCATGTTCTTTTGGTGATGGAAGCATCAAGCATGATGATCATTTATTCTTTTCTTACCCTTTTCTCAAAGAAGGTTCGGGAGGAATTTCATTTGAATGGGTCTCTTATGATTCCTTCCATGGTTTTTAGCTTTCCTCAAACAATTTTGACGGACAGCAAGAATGGTGCAATTCAGGTCCAAGTTGGAAAGGGCAAGCCCTCTGCCTGTATTTTGGGCTATTTAGTGTGAGAACATCAGGAATATTTTTGAAGGGTGATTTGTCCATATTATGAAAATGTAGTCTTTTTGGCCCAGTCTTTGTTATCCAATTGGGAACAATCTGCCCGACGTTGGCTCTGTATTTGCACTATATTTCTGTTAATGAATTTGGAGGGCTGTTGATCTCAAGTAAAAAATGCCACGTTCGAGGGTGACTCAGAAAGGTAACTAAATACTTCAAATATAATAACAACTATAAGCTTTCTCCCACACTAAGTGGGGTTGGTTATATGTATTATTTGCCTCCACTCATATTTATTTTGAGTCATTTCTAGACTTACATTGAAGTAATTAAAGTCATATTTAATAACTTTCTTCCAACACTTCTTTGGTCTTCCTCGCCCCTTCTTAGCGGGTTTAACCCCCAGCTCTTTACATCTCTGGACTAAGACATTTAGTAGCTTTCCCTACAAATGTCCAAACTACCTTAGACGTGTCTCTCTCATTTTATCCTCTATCGGTGCCACCTTAACCTTTTTTCAAATAATTTTATTTAAAATATGGTTCCTCCTTGTATGACCACGCATTCAACATCTTCATTTCTATCACAGACATCTTTTGTAAATGTGTATAGCTGACAGCCCAACATTTAGCACCATATAGCATAACAGGTCTTACAACTACTTGATAGTACTTTCCATTAACCTTCAAAGAAACTCTCATATCACATAAAGCACCAGATGCTCTCCTCAATTTCACCTGCCCTGCATTAATTCTATGTATAACATCTCCATCAATTTTATCATCTTATTGAAAAATGGATACCAAGTATTTAAAAACATCTTTCATTGGAATGCACTCCTCTCCAATTTTTACATCAATCGCTTCATTGTTCCCTCTACAACTAAACTTACATTCCATATACTCAATCTTTTCCTGTTTAAGCATAAGCTTTTAGCTTCCAGGACTTCTCTCCAAAACTCAAGTTTTATGTTCACTACATCTCTTGTCTCGTCAACCAATACAATATCATCAATAAAAAGCATACACCATTGCACCTCAACTTAGATATACTTCGTTAACCCATCCATGGCTAAGGTAAAAAGGTAAGGACTTAAAGTCGATCCTTAATACAGACCAATGGTGATATCAAAGTAGCCCATCAATCCATCCTTAATCCTTACACAAGCCGTAGCTCCATAGTGCATCCTTTATGAGGTTGATATATAAAACTGGTACTTGTCTCTTATCCAAAATTCTCCACATAATATCTTTTGGGATAGAATCATAGCCATTCTCCAAATCAATAAAAACCATATATAAACCCTTGTTCTTGGCTCTATAGATCTCCATCATACGCCTTAGGAGGCGTATTACCTCAAAAGTAGACTAGCCTAGCATAAATCCAAACTAATTTTCAGTTACTACGGAGACTTGCCTCAGCCTCCTTTCAATTATTCTCTCCTAAAACTTCATCGTAAGACTCATCAATTTGATATCTCTATAGTTAAAATAATTTTGTATATCTTCTTTGTTTTTATATAAAGGTATCACAAAACTTTTCTTCCATCCCTCTAATATACTATTGCCTCTCCAAATAGTATTAAATTTAAGGTATTAATTTTCCTAAATACTTTAAATAAAAGATATAAATAAATAAGCCACTACCCTACTGGATGATAGAATGTCTAATTAACATAGACCTAAAAGGCAATAGCTAGCAAAACACTAAGGCCTCATTCGGTAAAGGATTAAATCAATATATTATCTTACGTGTTGTGGTTCAAGACTACAATAAATGAACATTACAAAGTATCATCCCTTCATTACATCAACCCCCGCTATTACTTATACATATTAATTCATCCATCACATTAACCTCCATTAGCTCACTTTGAGTACAAATAAAGAACAAAACTACTCATAACATATCTACTCACCTATCACATCTTCGCCCATTAACCTACTTCCCAATACAAATAAAAACACATCAACTCAACTATCATATCCATACCCTCTAACATTCCACTTACCCCACCACTTTCGATCCTTGCCACTTCTTAACCCTTAACCAATGTTAAGCCTTAAATCTTTACCAAACTAGGCCTAAAAGGTGAATTTTATCGATATAATCTATTCTACTATGTTGAGTTATGTTTATGTTTGTAAAGGATGCTGTGTTATTTTATTTTGAGTAGCGGGTTTATGATTTACTTTTTCTCACACCTATATAGAGGTGTAGGGACTTCTTGGTAATAGTAGAAAAGATTATTCTCTTCAACTTGGTATCAGAGCACCAGGCTGAGGACTCCACCAAACAACAAACCCTAACCCTACCTCAAGCCTCCTAGCGCCGGCCTCCCCCTCCACTCGTGGCGGCAGGCCGGTTCCCCACCACCGCTGCAGCAGCAACCTTACCGATCGCCACTGCTGTAGCCACAACCGACCGCAGATCTGCAGCCGACCACTGCTACTGCTGCTGTGGAGCACACTACAACTGACTGCAGATTTGCAACCCACCGCTGCCGCCGCACCAGCAGATCTGCAACCCACCACTGCCGCTACTGCTGTGTAGCGCGCCACAGCAGATCTGTAGGGCAGCACATCGCCACCGCTGCTACTGTGTAGTGCGTTGCAGGTTGCTTCCATCCTGTAGGCCACTGCAGTTGCTCGAGAGCAGCATGCTACTGCCGCATCCAACGCTGTGGTAGAACAACTCGCCGGTCACCACCTCCTGCCAACCGTCTTCTCTTCGAGTCACCGCACAGGCCACCGGAGAGCGGGCTGCTGACCATCAGTTCGTTGTAAGGAGGTTCTTAAGTGTTGTGAAGATGGGGTTTTGAATCAAGAACCTTCCTACGTGTGGTATGATTCTCTGTGATCTAGTGGTTTGAGTTTTGGGGTGTGTATTCCCCGTTGCATGTTTTTGGGGTGTGCAATCCCCTTGAGTACTAACCGTGTGTGAGCGAAGATTTTTTGAGTGTGTATTCCCCAATTGGTATATTCCTTAGGGTGTACAATCCCCATTTTCTGTCAATTTTCATATCTGAAGTGTGAAGTTCAGGGGTGTGTACCCTTCTCTATGGCATGTCGAACTTTGTTTATGGCAGTGTGGTTCAGTAAACATGGCAATGCCTCAATCAAAGATTGCACTAGGAACTGCCGTGGGTGATACTCAAACCACTAGTGTGACATGGTTGCTTGATTTAGGTGCGTCTAATCATTTATACGGGAATCTACAGTGTTTTAGACAGATTCAACATGTCTCTCGTGGTCGTACAGTACAAGTGGCTAATGGGCGACTTGCTCCTATTAGTGATCAGGGGAAATTAATGTTACCACTTTTATGCAGCTTAATCATGTTCAGTTTGTTCCAGATTTATCCATGAACTTGCTCTCTATCAGTGAGATCATTAAACAAATGAATTGTCAGGTCATCTTTGATGAGCGTAGATGTATTTTTCACGATAGAATGACGGAGAAGACTATTAGTAGTGGATATGAAGGAGGAGTTTACCAACTTCAGCAGGGTCCTATGGTTGCAGCAGGTCGAGTTAGCATCACATCTGGGAGTGTTTTACAATGACATAAACGGTTGGGCCATCCTTCTTTGGAAAAGTTAGGCAAGCTTATTCCTCATGTGTCCCCAACTACACAACTTTCCTGCGATGCATGTCAACTTAGGAAGCACCATAGATCTTCCTTTCCAACTGCTACAAGACCACGCTCAACTTCATGTTTTCAGTTAGTACATCTTGATGTTTGGGGTCCCAGTAGGACTCCTGATAGAGTAAGACAACGGTACTATTTGATTGTGGTTGATGATTTTTCCAGATTGTCCTAGTTATTTCTCATGAAGAATAAGTCTGAAGTGGGTCCACTGATTGAGAAGTTTGTGTTGATGATAAAAAATCAGTTTGATGTTTCCATAAAGCCTCTCAGATCTGATAATGCACTGGAGTTTTGTACTCGTCGGTTGGCAAAATTCTATGGCATACATGGTATAATTCATCATACCTCATGTCCTCACACTTCTCGACAAAATGAAGTCGCAGAGAGGAAGCACAAGCATATCCTTGATATAACCAGAGCTCTTCTTATTCATAACAGTGTGCCACAGAACTATTGGGGAGATGCAGTTCTCACAGCTTGTTACCTTATTAATAGATTTCCCTCATCAGTGATTCACGAGCAGATACCATGACAGGTGCTTTATCCAAATGATGAGTTGTTTGATCTTCCACCAAAGACATTTGGATGTGTGACTTTTATACATCTCCTTGGACCTAGGCGTGATAAATTAACACCTATAGCAGTCAAGTGTGTGGTTTTTGGCTATTCTTATACTCAGAAGGGGTATCGGTGTTTTGATCCCCAACACCAGAGACATTATATCAGTGCAGATGTCACCTTTCATGAAGCTGTACCATATTTTTCTATTACTGCCAGGCAAGTGCTGAGCGTGCCGGAGAGTGTGCTTGTACCAGTTGCTCCTATACCATTTGGTATATTCACAGATACTAGTAGCCCTTCTCAGGTTAATGAGCCACCTACCAACACATTAAGACCAGCACCAGCGGATAAAGGAACATTTAAGGGTCATATCTATCAGTTGTCAGTTGTATATAGGGCAAAACCCCCTCCATCTATTCCACAGACTCCTCAAGTTCATGTTGATAACCTAGAGGCGATTTCTACTCAGGAGACCTTTCAAGCACAATGTCAGCAGATGAAACCGGTGGGAGTCTACCACCCGAGGATAATTCTTCAGGTCCTGATTCTATGAGTACTGATGGGGATATTCCTATTGTTATTAGGAAGGCTCCACGATCTTGTGCCCAGTATTGTGTTGCTAGAAGCGGTGTTACTGCTGATTCTGACTTTGAAGTTTCATGCATTCACAGCTGCTGTATCCAGTGCTGAGTTACCTACCTCATACCAGCAAGCTCTACTACATCCACACTAGAAGGCAACTATGGAGGAGATGTCTGCACTTACTACCAGATGTACTTAGGAGCTGTCACATTTACCGTCGCGCGCGTCTTGTTGGAGCCAGATAGATCTTTACCTTGAAATACAACCCAGATTGTTCTATTTCAAGGTATAAAGCTCACTTAGTAGCCAAAGGATTCACCCAGACATATGAGGTGGATTTCTTTAACATGTTCTCCCCTGTTGCACGACTCTCTACTATTCGAATTCTTGTATCTGTTGTAACTCATTATAGATAGCAGTTACATCAGTTAGAAGTTAAAAATGCATTTCTATACAGAAACTTGGAGAAAGAGATATATATGCAGCAGCCACCTGACTCTGAGATTCAAGGAAAGTGTGTATGCAGGCTCCGTAAGGCCATTTATGATCTTAAGCAAAGCCCCCAAGCCTAGTTCCAATGCGACATTGTCTGTTGTTGGGATGCAAAGATCTTCATCAGATCATTCACTATTTGTAAGGAAGACCAGTAGGGGTACAGTGACTTTACTTATGTATGTGGATAATTTTATTCTTACAAGTGATGATGCAGAGAGTATATCTCAGATAACGGAATACTTGGCACACCAGTTTGTCATAAAAGATCTTGGGAAGCTGAGATATTTTTTAGGCATTGAGTTTGCCACAAGTAAGTAAGGAACAATTATGTCGCAAAGGAAATACGCCCTTGATATTCTTCAGGAGACAGACATGCTAAGATCCAAAAATGTAAATATTCCTATAGATTGTAAAATTCATCTGTTTAAGGATAATGTAAAGCTAAAAAATAAGAAGGCATATCGACAGCTAGTGGGGAAGCTGTTATATCTGACTATCACTAGGTCAGATATTACCCTTGCGGTGGGAAAGCTGAGTCAGTTCTTAGATAAGCCTATTGAGGTTCATTGGCAGGCTGTGATACAAGTGTTGAAGTACATCAAAGGATGTCCAGGTAAAAGCATTCTTTTCCAGAGAAATACACCTATGGCCGTTGTGGCATACTCAGATGCAGATTATGCAGGTAATGTCGGGGATAGGTGGTCTACTACTGATTTCTGTACCTTTGTTGTTGGGAACTTGGTAACTTGGAGGAATAAGAAACAAAGTGTTGTTTCACGCTCTAGTACTGAGTCTAAGTACAGAGCCATGACACATACTGCTGCTAAGATGATATGGATCAGATCTCTGTTACGAAATCTTCATGTTGATGCTCAAGAACCTATGGAGATGCATTGTGACAACCAGACTGCCACTTACATTACAAGCAATCCTATGTTCCATAAAAGAAAACATGTGGAAGTAGATTATCATTACACCAAGAGTTTGATTCAATAGGATCTGCTCCATATTACTTATCTTGCCTCCTCAGACCAGACTGCTGACATATTTACCAAGCCGTTACCACGTCCTCAGTTTGAGAAGTGTAGAAATAAACTGAACATGATGGATATATATGCTCCAACTTAAGGGAGAATGTTGAGTTATGTTATATTTGTAAGGGATACTATATTATTTTATTTTGAATAGCAGATTTATAATATATTTTTTCCCACATCTATATAGAGATGTAAGGACTTATTGGTAATAGAAGAAAATATTATTCTCTTCAACTTACTAATATGGAAATATCGAAGATGACATCTCGTGCTCAAGTTGAAAAGTCAATCTACTTGTCATGCGGCCCATGCCGTTGGTATATTTCTTTGGATCGGTGGACTATTAACAACTTAGCCACGATTACTCAAATGGACTTCAACTGGAGCTTTCCACCTATTGACTCAGCAAAATCTGATAATGCATGTGGAAAAAAAAAAAAGATTTGAATACATTAGAATAACTCATGAGCACTTTAATGATGGTATGTCCCCAGAAAGAAAAATACAAAATAGTTTTCCATCAATAGCTTCTAACATGCAACAGATGAGAATGCAGTAAAAAGTAAAGACAAACTGGGAATACCTCTTTGGGAGAAGCAAATATCACAGTCTTCAGTAGTTGATAAAAAGCATCACGAACCACTCTGTCATTGTCACACACTCGTTCACGAAGCTTTTCTATTATAACAAGTTTGTGTAATTTGAGTTCTGATGGATGTTTGAGAAGCAGATCCTTTATACCAATCAACGCAGCTTCATTTTAAAAGAAAACACAATATTTCATTAGCTATTTGCAAAAGCACCAATAAGGAGGGGAAAAACGTATCTGAAACTTTCTACAAAGATCCAGATGACTAGGGGATAAACTTCAATGAGACTTGGATATGAAAAACAGTTTAAAAAATGTTAAGCTTGACAAAATTTGCTACTGGCTGGTGATGCAGCGTAACTAAATTTCACCAAATTATTAGGAAATGAACATAAATTTTTTGTGATTTTCATTCCATTATAGAGCTTGATTGCAAGCACTGGAAAATGTGATATTTTATTTCTCAAGGAGATCCACAATTAGGACACCTTGTTTGGTCCTTATCCAAAATTTCCTTTTATGTAACAAGGGTGCCCTTCCCCCCCCTCCTTAACTAATCTATCTCCCTATCTCTCCCTCTCATGATAATCTCTCTCCCCTACCCATTTCCCTCCTCATCTTAGAATTCAAATCAGGAAAATATATATTAAATTTGGTGTTTTCCAAATTATCACCCTGTTAAAATTAGATATTACATTGATGTTCCTGCAAATTCCAAATTGACAAAGTTACCCCTATAAACATTGCTTCATTTACACCTAATAAATATCCCCTAACTTTCATCAAATTTTCCATTAAAGCTAGTTTACTTGGGGGGTCAAACCCCTTTAATTCACAAGTTAGCCTAGAGTTACGAAACTTGAGATACCAAAAGATAACACCTAGTTTGCAGACATTGGTTGTTACTGCCATTATATAACCCCTTTACAATGTATTCCCTCTCCACAAGCCCCCTAATGCACTTAACACTACATGCTAACATCTATCCATGTAAATTAATTCCTATTATAAAGTAAACAAGAATGAATGTTAATACCACTTCCACATTTTTTTGAAAGGCAAAAGGGTCCTCAAATTTCTCACTTGCCACGGAGTACCTCCATGACTATAGCCATGGTCACTCTCCGGCGCCGAGTCAGGGATGGCTGGATATAGACTGTCACCACATGCCACCACAAGCCTATGTGTGTATGGGTAAGTCCAAGGGATTCAAACCCGACACCCTGCACAGAGAGAACTTTATGGGAACGAGCGGCACTAGCTATGCTGCCCTATTAACCCCTACCACTTCCACATTTTAAAATCCAAGAATCTTAAAATCCAAAGTAAAGTACCTTTAAAATAGTCAAGCTCATGAAGTTGGGAAAATGTCATTCTGTGGGGTAAGTCTATGATGTCAGAATGGAGTATGATAGTCATGCAATGGCTTTATACCTTGCTTCCTGATTTAATGAAGTTAGAGGGTTAACATCCTTGAGTAACTCTCCTTTTACCTTTCAAAAAAAAAAAAAAAAAAATCAAGCTTATAAAATCTCACTCCCCTTTACTTCTCTTTCTTCCTCCTTTCTCTCCTCCCTCTCTTCTCCTTCTTCCACTTCCAACCAATTGCGTCAAGCAACAAAGAATGAGAATTCATGATTAAATCTAAAACAAAACGGGAGAAACTACAGTGACATAAAATGAAACATTCTCCATAACAAATCAGCCCCTCTCTCACCCTTCCTAACGTCCTTCACCTTCCTACTCTTTGCAAGCCCCTAAGCCACTTGGGCCCAATGATCCACACATTATCAGCCCCAAAGGGTTCACAATCATTTCCAAGTGTACCCCTGCATTACCATAGGAGTTAAAGAAAGCCACATTCCAAAGAAGACAATTAAGGACTGATGATATGTTACAAATGTAAAATCCCCTTTATAAGTAACACATCATTCATTTCTCTTAAATGAAGCACACCAAGTCTTCCATCTTCCTTGGGTCTACAAACCACATGCCAAGCTAATAAAGCCAGGAATCCATCTTGCCCTCCTTATGCCCACAAAAATTCCCTAATAAAGACTATCAAAACACTGCTAGGGGCCCAGAAAACAAACAAAAGTACATAGGCAAGGCTAAAGGAATAGAAGAAAATATCATCCCCACCACCACCCCACCCTCAACCTTTTGACGATTAGTATCCAATCTCTAGAAGTAACGTTTCCCAAAATGAGTGAAAAACCAAGATAGTTGAAGGAGTGCTGCAAAATGTGAACACTAGTCATCTCATCACAACAAGCCACTTCATCTTCAATCATGCCAAAAGATAGGAAACTGGATATATGCAAATGCACCTTCAAGCATAACCCTATTTAAAGATCTCAAATAAAAGCCTAGCCTTCTGAACCTCCACCATGGCATCTTCCATAAATGGAATGGTATCATCTGCATATTGCAAATAAAGTACTATAACATCCCCCTGGCAAATCCAAAACCACATAGCGCACTGGGAATACCAAGCATCTGCTGAGAATTCCACTGCCAAGATAAAGATAAGCAATGCCAAAAGGTAACCCAGCTTGACCCCTCTCCTAGGTTGAATGCAGCCACCTTTCGGGCACTCATTAATGATTCAAAAATCTTCACTCCTCAGCCAGACCACCCTTGAATAAAAGCAAACTTACCTCAATTTTTTCATCAAAAAGTTGGCATGCTCAGTTGGTGGAGTTTAGTTATTCATTGTCATCCATGGAAGAGTTGACAAGCTCCTTACAAGGGGACTTTCCCACAAGATTGTACATGGTAAAGTGGGAGATCCAAGATAATGGTAAACCTATCATTTATGAATAAAGTAAGAATTTAAATGCATGTCCTACTGAGACAGAATTAGCAAATTGTTATTCTCTTGCTAAATAGGCAGAGATAGAACAGAAATCTTCATCCAAGCAATCCACTGCAAAGGAAGCACCTAAAAGAACTTTCATATTCCAACAATATATTTAGTTTTTTTCTGTTTGTTAGTATTACACATTCTCCTTTTAGATCCACATAAATTTCTTGCATTCTAATAAAAAAAATTTTTTAACCAATTCAAAGGTGAAATTAATCGTTTTTTGCATTGGTCAAAAGAATAGGCATGGAAAATGCCTTTTTATGTTACTGTCATATTATTAGCATGTTAAAACCACGTCTTCTCCCAAAAATGAAGCTTACGGCTTGCCTTGATAACACAAAATCACCTTTTTCCATCTAACATCTTTTGAGTCTTACTTAACAGTCCTATCATTCAACTTCTCAAGAAAGGAGAACAAGGTCCTATTGTTCATATAATTATGTCTTCTCAGAGGCCCGCGGTTCCCGGCATTGGTCACCATCTCCATTTACAATCATTGAAATCAAATGGTAGGTCTCAGCCCTCCGACCCTCTCAATCTATCGACACGAAACAGAAAACCTAATCCGTTCAAACAACAAAATGCTGCTTCAAGACTCCAACTTCCACTCACTCTGACCATGTTTACCAAGTAATATCTCCATTGCCTTCTTGTTCATGCCATCCCATGAGCTCCCATCCGTGACATCAATCCAAATTCTAGTCTAGCAACATCTCTCTACCCCCACCCCCCCTCGCACCTCCTTAAGCACATCTAGCATCTGAGAATCTACAACAAAATAAATGCAAAAAAACACCACGTTCTCTGCTGTGGAACACTTGATTGATGAGAATTTTGAATTTAGCTTCGCATTCGGAACGCTTACATCGGCGGAACCTTGCGTTGTGGTGCGAGGACTGCTGGAGCAGCTCCTTCAGCGTCAGCCCCTTGCTGCTAACCGCCAGCCCCACCCTATCTGATGCGACGCTCTGCTCCGGCAGGACGATCACTGGCCAAAACGGAACAAGAAGAAACGCATTAGGACGGGGGCAAATTCAAAGAAGAGCTCCGACGGCACCGGTAGGGGAAGCGAAGGATTACCCTTCGACTTGATATCGGTGTTGGTGGCGTTTCGCGGCGGCGGAAGCTTGCGCCCGACCTTCCGCTTTATTTTCTGGGGGAAAGGGAAGGGGGATCGGTTAGGGCAATGGTGGTGGCAGCGGGAGGGGGGTGTAGGATTAGTGGGGTGAAGGGGTTACCTTGAAGTCGATGGAGCCGCGCTGCTGCTTCTTGGAATGGGCCTTCTTGGGGCGGACCATGGCGGCGGTAGGGGAGAGGGCGTGGATGGAGATGTGGATGGCGGGAGTGGGAGAGAAGAGGAGGAGGAGGAGGTGGTGGTGCGTGCTGAAGGAAGCGGCGGAGCGCGGGACTTATGGGGTCTTGGGCCTTTTGCCGGTGAGTAGGCCTGCACGTTTCAGTTGATCCAACCCGACTCGAATAAACAAAGAAATTGAGTAAAACTTTGGGTTCAGTTAATAAAAAAAAAACAAACATAAATTCTAATTTGTGCATAAATATTGACTTGAGTCCGCAGTCATTAATCTGAGCTGATAACCTAACTTACATACTTAATTTATATTATGTATATATTCTTAATTTTTTTATATCATATACGACACATATTATGGGTGGTATGATTATTATAATATTTGAATTTAGTTATAAATTAGTAAAAAATCACGTTATCTATTTCTTTTTCTTATTCAACTTTTTATTGTGAATATGATTTAATTGTAAAGTCAATTTGTGGTATCCTATAGATAAATGGATACCTAATGGGTAGATAGAATATGGATTTAAGTTTTCATATCTGATAGGTAAAAGGGTAAAATATGGATATGAATTTTGTAAATTGATATCAGTATAGATTTAGCCAAACTCGACTTATTTGCACCCTATCAGTGAGATATGGTGTCGAAGGTTCTAAGTTTGTGGATTGCCAATGTGATTTTGAAGTTGGTTTCTATGGTGATGTTTGCATTCTTGATTGAACCCACTTGTTTTTTAACATTTAAAAAAAAAAAAAAGTCTATCACAGCTCAAGCCTTCCCAATTTCCTCTGCACGTGACCAGATCAAGTATGCATCATCAAATGATACATGTGACATAACTTGTGACCAATACCCCTCTTCACCCAATGGGAGCCCAAATGAGTTCACATGAGGAAAGGAGGAATCTAGGATCCTGAGACCTTCAAATATTACTCCAATGATTCAAGGAATGGATTAGGTTATTTGAAACATATATTTTCATAAGCTGTCAATGCCCAGCCTGCTTCCCTTTATCTACCCTTCACATCCAAGCATTGTGATCTCTAAATGGTGTAGAAATCACATCCAATTGCACAAAAACTCGAGAGGAAGTGCAATTGTTGTGGCCTTCGAGGGGGAGAGGGGGTACCTTAAAGAAAAGCAGTTATTAATTTTAATGTTTCAAATAGTTTTACTACCCCCTCTAACAATGATGGCACTTTCTTATATGTGGCTAATGTTGGATCATAATCCAACATATGGACAAGTATATATATTTGTACATATTGATATAATCATTCAACATAAAGATTATAGACTGTCATGTAATTATCTATCAAATTAAAGTGATCAATTTAATGTTTATTAAGGGCATGTGCATAAAATGCAAAAGGATAGTGTGGTTTGAATAAACATGTGCAGCGACCTGTTTTGTGATTAACACTTCCTCGATGGGTGGAAGTGTAAATCAGCCATGCAATTACTGAGACTAATTGCATTTTTCTTAGGGGTTATGGTCCCCATCAAACCCACCAACCCTAATCTCTAATCACCCCCATCGTTACCTAAAGAAGAAGTGTAAAAGACCTCTAAGGAGGAGTAAGGAGGACGGCTGGAGAAGAAGATCATCTTCTTCTAGCAAAGTCCATCAGGATCAAGGGTGGGATCTGTTGGAAGACCTTTAACCGCAATCCCTGTTGACTTATCTCAAGGATGAGCACAGGTATGTTCTTCTCCTACAGGTAAAACTCAGTTTAAATGCATGTGCATGATGCTGGAAATCAAGGTAACCTAATGTGTTTACATACAAATGTTTTCAGCTTTAAACATTGATATATTTCTTTTATATGATCATATATTTTGCCTAGATTAGATCAAAGATTAACATGAGTCTAATAGCCCTTTTCGTATTTGTGCAAAACTCATAAATCCTTTTGTAACCATCGTAAGTACCGGTACTCATGATAAGTACCAGTACATATGCTATACTGTTCACAAACATTAAAGTGAACTGTAGCTAGCTTGTACCAGTACTCATGAAGAGTATCGGTACTGCTAGCTTCAGATCGACTCCAGGAAGTCTTAAGTCCAATACTGGTACTTACATGTACCGGTACTCGTCATGAGTACCGGTACAAGTGAGCCCCAGATCAGGTTCTGGACTTGAACTCACCAGGACCTATAATTTACAAGTATCGGTATTCATCACCAGTACCGGTACTGGTAGGCTACAGGTGGTATTACCAATATTCAACAAGTACCAATGCTCGTTGAGATCAGTTGGCTCCTGGAGGGATACCCATACTCACCGAGTACTGGTACTCATCATGAGTACCGGTACATGGTGAGTATTGGACGAGTACTCGTTTGGACTTAAGTTTCAAATAATAGCTCATAGGTATCAGTACTTGACATCAATACTAATACCCATTGAATATGGAACCCATGATAGTAAGTCATGGGTACCGGTAGTAGTCTACTAATACCGGTACCCAGTCAGTATAAAGTCCAATTGAGACATGATATTGTAATAGTCCATCATAAGTTAAAAGTGGGTTAATTTCAGTTAAGCCCCTAACGATTTAAGGAATTATCACCAACAGCTAAACCCTATTTGTAGAACCAACCATCCTCAAAAAGCTCTATCTTAGGAAAAAAAATTGAGTCTGTCGAGTTATTTTTTGTATTCTATTTTTTTATAGTCCCTCCGTACAATATGGGTTGATTCCTTCGAAGTTGCTTTCTCATGTGTAAGTCCATTTTGGACTTCTTTGCATGCTTATCGTGTATGGTGGTAGATCCCTATGTTTTGACGATAACAAAATTCACATATTTCGTGTGAACACTAATCTTTTATGTAACGCCAAGTTCATAAGACTTGGTCACCTCTCACGCCTGGTGTGCCTGGTGGCACTATCTCCTCACTCACCTCTCATGCCTGGTGAGCCTGGTCACTGCTTATACTTGATTACTGTGCATGCCCGTTTACCTGATTAGAGAGAGATAAGAGGGGAAATACTAAGTAGGAAGGGGGAAGATTTTGCCTCGGGGTGTGTGCTGGTATTTCCAACACTTAGCGTCTCTGAGGCCCTGCCTTGAGATGGTTTTGTGCTGTGCTTTACGCCCTTGTGCGTCTGCTTGCTGAGGCTCTGTGCCTTGGTTGTGCCCTAAATAGTCAAGTCGTCTAACCTTAGGGTCTGACGACTGATTGAAGGTACTATGGGAGTATTTGAGGCCTGTGTTGCTTGCCTTTGACTTGAAACTCTTATAGTATAGACTTATTTACGATGATAAGTGGTTGAGAACATTGTTGTGAAATTTGAGCTGTGAGATATATGCTTAATTTAAAGGAGTTAATTGGTAATCTAAATCACCATTTTAAGAGCTTTTATTCTTCTTTTTATCCTAGTGATTACTTGAGATACTATTGATTATTATTGAATACACTATTTGAGTCGATTATTCATTAAACATATTTAATTGTAATTCATTATTATTCTCATTATTTCTATTTGTGATTAGTACGTGAATTACATATTTGCTCCTTGTGAATGACCTTTAATTCAATTCTTTATTTTCGAGCACTTTATAAATTTAAATGTGGTAAAAACATTTGTCAACTATACTACAACGAGCATCTTTTTCCTAAAAATCGATGATTTTCGTGCATCAATAGTGTGTAGCCGATGTATCTTGAGAATATTAAACGATCAAGGCCCACCTTCGACACCATCTCAATTTTGCTATTCAGCCAATTACTAAAATACAAGTTTTCTTACCAAATTATGAATAAGGACTTCTTAGGGAAAAAGTCAAATATACTTCATGGATGCACCTTTTGAAGAGTTGTATCTTTAGAAAAATTACAAATCAATTATTTTTAAATAGTAGAGTTACAAAGAAATTTGATAAATAAAAAATAATTATTTGGATTGTTGTATTAGTTAGCAATCTCAATTCTTTTTCAAAATTCGATGTATTCTTTCTCTTAATATACTATCATCACTTATTTGATTTAACTTTTATATAATCAAATTGTAGACACAAGCAACACTATTCTTTCATGTACTTGTACTCTATTTATTCTGGTAAACATTATCAGGATTTGTTTCAATAAGAATCTCATACCTAGAAACTATGTTTATAAAATATCACTTTTTTATTTTATTTTAAATAAACTCTTTTCCTTTTTTAAAAAAATTTCATCAATGTAGTAAAATGGTTAAAACGGTTGGGGAGAATCACACTTTCCCTTTCTGCATCAGCAGTACATTCCAAACTGCAACAGGGATTCTCCTCTCCTCCGTTGGGTTCCGAATTCAGAATATATTGTTTTACAAAAATTTAAGGAAGAGAGAATGAGAAAAAAAAAACTCCTTTTCTTTCTCTTTCTCTTCTTCTTCTTCTCTTTTCCTTTTCTTCTTTCTCTGCCTTTCCCTTTCTCGAACGTCTGATTCAAAAATCAAACCCCTTATTTGATCGGCTTCTTCTTCTTTTTCTCTACTTTGGCTTCTTCTTCTCTTTTCTCTGGCCCTTCCTTCTCAGATCGGCTTCTTCTTCTTCTTTCTTCTTCTCTGCTATGGTTCTTCTTTTTCTCTTTCTTTTCTCTCTTTCCTCTTGGCTTCTTCTGTGCAGCAGAGGCTCCCTCCTTCTCTTTTCCTTTCTTGTTCTCTGGCCCTTCCTTCTCCTTCAGCTCCTTTTTTCAGTAGCTCCTTCCTTCTTCCTTCTTCTTCTTCTCTACTACTGCTTCTTTGCGGCTAAGTCCTCGCCGCCCCTCTTCTTCTTCTTCCCTACCTGTTCCCTCCACACACACCAGCGCAAAACCTACCCCTACCCTTCCTGCATGTCTCTCTCTCTCTTTGAATCTCTCTTTGGTACGCTCTCCCAGAGCCGGGTTATCGGGTCGGTCGCGCGCCCGAGTCCAGGCACACCAGCGTGGATGTGGTGCGCGATGAGTGCACGGGTCAGGGTAATCGGGTCGCAGGTCAGGTCCGCGTGGGCAGTGCCGCGGACGAGATCAGGTGAGTGAGGGCGAGGGACCTCACCCCAATGTTTCGAGGCGATAAGCCTCGAACATTTTTTCAATTTATGTGTAGGCGTGCGCCCACACACTTCCAAGGTGGGACTAAAGTCCCACTTGCTGCTTCGCGCACCTGCAGGCAAAAGGCATTGAGCGATTGGGGCAGCAGCTGAGGCTTACGACCCCAATTGAAGACCTGGGCACACCCGCGGAAGTCTTCCGCGTCGCCTGGGGCATACGCTTGGAGTTGGAGAGGCTTTGAGCTGCTTGCGAGCTTGCTCCAAGCTTGTCGTCAATGACGGTAAGGGGGCTGAAATTGCACTAGAGGGGGGGTGAATAGTGAAATTATATTATATTGTAATACAAAAATTCAATCACACAATGTACTCAATTATTTTTAGGTGGAAACCCAAGATGGGTAAAAACCACCACCTAAGCCAATATCTTGACTTAGGATTTTCGATCACAAGGTGATCAATCCACTAACCACACTACTTAAACGAGGGTAGTGTACCTCAATTATTGGGGTGCTCTATTGGAGGAGCTTGATGGAGAACAGAGGAGATTCGCGAGGAGCGATATATTGAAGAAGGAAGGAGATGAAGAATATGATAGATTTCCTTCTCTTATACTCATTGTATTTTTCATTTCTTTTGTTGCTCTTTATTTTTGTTACTTAGATTCATGTTAAAGAGCCTCAAAGTACCCTTACAGTAGTCCTAAGAACACCAGCACAACCCTAGGATACTTAGGTTTTCTGTAGAAAACTTAGAAAACCAATATAGGGTTCAAACAGCTTTTTCAGACGTCTAATTCCCAAATCAGACGTCTGATAATATGTTTTAAGACGCCTGACTGTTGATTCAGACGTCTGATAACAATTAGGCTGGACTTAGTTTTGTCTGATGAAATCAGACGTCCATACCTCTGTCCAGACATCTTAGAAGACGTCTGATGATTTTTCCAGACGTCCAATTAGTGGACCATTAGGCTGGCTTAGCAAACACTGAAGATCTGACCGTTAGAGCCTTGTCAGACGTCCTTAAGCCCTTCCAGACGTTTGATAAATGACCGTTTTGCCTCGGCTGACCCAAAATCTCTTCTCAGAGATTTTCTAACCGTTGCACTCTCTTGGAAATCCATTCCCACGAAAAAGTAGGTTTCCAGACGTCCAGACATAGTGTCCGACATCCTGTATGTTGTCTGATGGACTTGCACTAGAACCCTGTTTAGATCTAATTCAAGTCAGGAAGAAACCCGCCTAAAATCAGACGTCAGATGTTGTTCCCAGACATCTTAAAGTGATCTTCCAGACGTCTGATTCTAGGATCAGACGTTTGATAAGCTTGTCAGTGCATCATTGTTCCTAATTTCGGCCTGATTTTCTTGGGCTTTGCACCCAACGGTTATGGAAGCTTTCCAAAGCCTTCCAAAGCCTTCCTAAGGCCTTTATAAATAGAGAGGAACCTCTTGCATACCAAGACACACTTAGATACACAAGACACACTTTGTAATACTCTTTCAAACCATTTTGTGTCTCTTGATTCTAAGAAGAAAAGCTTTTGCTCTCCAAGCTCTAATTCTTCATCTAGAGAGCATCAAGCATTTGCGCATTCGCTCTCCCGCCGTAGTTCACGAGAGCGACGTTGCGCCGTCGCGTGGCTCACTCACCCACGTCGTCGACGCACTCCTTGCAAAAGGAAGCATCTTAATTCCTATAGAAGCTAGGTTTAAATTACTTTGTTGGCTCTACAGGACTGTTGTTTATTTTATCTTTGTTATTTGGTTGGGTATTCGCTTTGCGAATTCCCGTCTCCTTCGTGAGACAAAATCCTTCTCATGAAGAGAAGGGGTTTGAGGTACGCTACCCTCGTATAAAGTAGTGTGGTTGTAATTGAGGTTGAATCACCCTCGTTTAAGTGATTCGGTTAGTGGATTTGATCAACTTGGTTGATCGAAAAATCCTAACTCGAGAGGGTTAGGTGGTGGTTTTCACCCGGTTTGGGTTTCCACTTAAAAATAATTGTGTACCTTGTGTGATTAATTTTTGTGAAATTATTTATTTTCAATTCCGCAATTTATTACGTCACCCCCTCCTGGTAGGGAAACTACAAGGGCGTGACCTGAAAACACTGAAATGGCCTCGCGGCCACCAAAAAAAGCTCAGGGAACTTCGGCAGAACACAGCGAAGGCGGTGCGGGGGACGGCATGGCGTGGGGAGGTCAGAGTGTGCGTGCCTAGGGCACACTGTGTGCGTGAGAGTGGGTGTGTTCGGGGGGTGTTTTGGGTGTGTGGAGTGGTGGTGTGAGTGGGGGGAGATGTTGAGTGGAGTGAGGGGACGCTTATGGGCTTGTCGGTGAGGGGTGGGATGGCCTGTGGAGGTGGAGCGACCTCGCCGGAGTTGGTGGCCGGAGGTGGAACTGATGGTGGTGGTAGTGGCAGTTGAGGGGTTAAAAGTGACAGTTGAAGAGGGGGAAATTAAGAGGAGAGTAAGGGAAAGGTTTTTACCTATTTAACTGACGAAAGGGGGGGAAGGAGGTGCTCGGCACGTGCCTGCCAATGCCGGAGACGAAGATGCCCAGAAGGGGCGTGACGACGACGAGGGGATTTGGAAGGCGCCAGCTGGTTCGGCTTGGCGCGGGAGGACGAGGCGGAGTAAACTATACTGCAGGTATGGCAGCAGAGCGACGAGGGGGAGGAGGAAGGGTCGCCAGAGCCTGTGGGCGCTTGACCAGAGGAGGAGGAGGAGACGAAGATTAGGGATTTCTTTCGGCCAAAACAGGCTTGAAGGAAACGGCTGCCCCTACTGCTCCTTATATAGATGCTGGCGAGGAGAAGGTCTCGAGGAGGTGAAATGGGGAGCTTGCCGGGGAATGGCCGGAGATGAGACCCATTCCTCTCGTGCGTTCACACGAGAGGCATGCGCAGCTGCAGGGCATGGGGGAGGGTCCAGGTGGAAGAAGACAACATAGGGGACCCCCCTTGTTTCTGGGGCTGGTCCCTATACCCTGCGTGGCGCCATCCTCCGCGCAAAGTCGCTAGAGGCATGGGCGGCTGCGTAGGGTGGCAGAGGGACCTGTCTGCAAAAATGAAGGGAAAGATAGGGGGTAAAGTGAAAGGATTCAAAAAGTAAGGGTCAAAAAGTAATTTATGAGGACCAATTTGTAAAGTCGATCAAAATGGTTCTCTTAGGCCCAAATTTTTGTACCAACCTAATTTAGACCTAAGGAATTCGATGGTATAATTTGATTTTAGTTTTGACCACGTTTGATTGATTAATTTGCATAAAAATTCAAATTAAGTAAAAAATTGGGCATGATTCTCAATCTAAGTCAAGATAAATTCTAAAGGCCAAATTGAAGGTTCTAAATCCTAGGGAATATTTTTTCATGAATTTTAGAGGGTTTATTTGATTTTTATCCTGCTTGGAACCTCGTGAATTAAAGCGAGTTTGTTTTAGGGTTGTAAAATGTCATTTAATTCCTAGAAGTTGCTATTACCCTTTTTAGATCAGATCATCCCACTTCCTCTCTTATTAAGATCATTTGACCTGTGTTTAGACTTTAGACACCCTGTTTGTGTACTGCATTGGTAAAATTGCAATTTTATCCCTTGTGAATTATTTTATTCTCAAATTTAGAATTCTCTGATTTAGGTTTTCCCTTAGGTTTTGTAGGAGATTTTGTGCACTTATTTAGGTCAAACTGTGCTAGTTATGGTTCACGATGAGGCTCTCATCATACCATGAATTTCTTATCAAGTTTTGATAAGTGCTTTTCCTCTTGTATCCTTGATTAGGTCAGAATGCCAATCATAGGCCTAAAAGATACTCTAATACCAACCAAGATCTAGATCTGTCCAACTTTAGCCTCAGTCTTTGGCAAAGGTTTTTAAGGCCTACAAGAACTAGCTTAAGGTTTATTGGACTTCGTGGTTAAAGCACCCATGCTTAAGATATTTTTAGCCTTGGTTCAGCTCGCAATGCGTTTTGTAAGAGAGAGAGATAGAAGATTTATTTGTTTGGAGAGTTTTCTCTCTCCTTTTCTTTTTAATTTTAGCTTAGGATTGGCTTCTCAACACAATCTGTATCAGATTCCTTGTCCCCATCATCAATACTTAAGGGTCCCTGGCAGTCAATGCTTCGAGATAGCACCGCCCATGGCAACCCCCAGAACCCTTGCTTTCGAGATTTTGAGATAATCCCATCCATGGTGTTCCATGGCCAAATTCAGACTCTAGCAATTGACACTTCGTGATAATGTCATCCATGGAATCTGAACCGACAGAGTGCTTACATGCCCCAAGTAGGATATGTAAATATCTTAAAAGACAAGCACTGAGGAGATGATATGTTGTTACGCATCTTCGAGGGAAATTTCCCATCTCTCCGCTCCGGAAACTCATCCAAATCAACTTGTGTTGATCGACCGCTCCTAATCTAGGTTACTTTTCAGAACATTTGAAACGCTTCTGCGTGATTTTGATACTTATGCTTACTGAACCTGACTGTGTGTGTGAATTTGGGTGCTTAGGTTACTGAGTCCCGTAAACCAAAAGTCAGTTAATGAGGCCGAATACTCCCTAAGCCTTGGACCTAATACTTTAGCTTTTCAATTTCCTCAACCTCTTGAGGAATATCTAGATCTTAATGGTGAACGTGGTCTTCTCTTGGTCCTCAGGATGAACCGCCACTTGGTTATAACCGGAGTACCCGTCAAGAAAGCAGAAGAATCTATTTCCTGCTAACTTCTCGAGAATTTGATCAGTGAATGGAAGTGGGAAATGATCCTTCTTCGTGGAGGAATTGAGTCTTCGGTAATCTATGCAGACTCTCCACGAGTTGGCTATTCGGGTAGGTATGACCTCTCCGGTTTCAGTCGTAATGGTGGTGAGTCTTGCCTTTTTAGGCACAACCTGGATTGGGCTCACCCAACGACTGTCGGA
Source organism: Thalassia testudinum (assembly GCA_037157565.1). NCBI lineage: Eukaryota > Viridiplantae > Streptophyta > Magnoliopsida > Alismatales > Hydrocharitaceae > Thalassia > Thalassia testudinum. The sequence goes on from JAZHRO010000030.1 coordinate 47,752,928, forward strand.
GATCGGGTAGATGATCCCTTCATCTAACCACTTAATGATATCCTTTTTCACGACCTCCTGCAGATTGTGATTCAAACGTCTCTGCATCTCATGGGAAGGTCATGCGCCCTCTTCAGAATAGATACGATGTGTGCAATAAGAGGGACTTATTCCAGTCAAGTCATCGAGAGTCCAACCAATGGCTCTGCGATGTTGCTGGAGAACAGCAATCAGACGGGATTCCTGATCAGGAGTGAGCTTGGAATTTATGATCACAGGAAATGTCTGATTAGAACCCAAGAAGACATATTTCAAATGATCGGAAAGGGGTTTGAGTTCAAGAATGGGGATATCAGCAGCAGCAGGTGGTTCAGGGTGAGTGTGAGGTTCAAGGATAGGAGTTATGGGTTTGTCTGAATCAGGGTCTGACTCCTCTAATTGCGGTTCAAGATCTTCTTGTGGTTGATGAGGCATAATCAAGTTATTCTCAAATTGTGTTTCATCAACCAAAGCTCTAATATCAAAGATTTATTCAATGACACCGCAATTAATCCCTTGTTGGGCCTTAAAGATATCAATTTTGAGAGTCTGATTCCCAAATTTCAGTTCTATTTGTCCCTCCTCACAACTAATGTTGGCCCTAGCAGTGGCCAAAAAAGATCTCCCTAGAATGATCAGTGTATCCATTGGGTTTTCAGGTGCGTCCATGTCTAAGACTATGAAGTCCACAGGGAAGTAAAAATCCCGCAACCTTACAATAACATCCTCAAGAATCCCTTTGGTGACTTTATGGATCGATTTGCTAACTGTAGTGTCACCTCAGTCAGTTTTAACTCAGATTCTTCTAGGTGGTTGAGTAAGGATGTAGGTGTCAAATTTATGGAAGCACCTAAGTCTAACAATGCTCTATCGAACTGGGCTTCACCTATCTTGCATGAAATCAGGGGAGTGCCTGGGTCTTTTGCCTTGGGTGGGAGTCTGCTTAGGATTACAGAGCTGGCTTGCTCTGACAGTACAATTGGACTCCCACTCTTGGTTCGCAGTTTACGCTGAGGTGTACACACGTTCTTCAAGAATCGTGCGTAAGCCGGTACGTGGCGAATCGCATCCATTAAGGGAATGTTTATTTGGACCTACTCAAAGAGCTTGACTAGGTCCTCCTCAGGAGCCACAAATTTGGTTGTCTTCTTTCCCTTGGTCAAGGCCTCGGGAAATGGAACCTTGGTTGGTTCCTCTAGGATATGTCCAGGTTTTTGATCTGAGACAGGGATAGGAACGTCCTGGATTACTGTCCTAGGATTTGGGTCACTATCAGGCTTGGAGTGGTCTGGATAAGGTGGATCTTGGGTCTCCTTACCACTACGGGTGGTTACAGAATTCAGCCCTGCCTGGTTCTAGTTAGGCTTTGGTAGGATGGGTTGCTGCTGCTGGTAACCTGCATAGGAAGTTGAAGCCTCCATCCCGTCATTTGAAGGAATAGAGGGGGCTTGATAAATCATATGTGCTTGGCCCGAGTTTGGGTTCATAACGCGCCGCTGGGTCGGCATGCTATTAGGGTTAGGAAGAGGCTGAGAAGGAAGTGTGCCTGGTTGGCAAGAATTCGCCAACTAGGCCAGTTGGTTTCGAACCTCTGTGATTTCGTCCTTATGTTGCTTCTGAATAGCCGCATTCATTCTCTGAATGTCAGCCAGAGTCTGAAGGATGAGGGACATTTGGTCTTGGTTTGGCCCGAATGGATAAGTAGGGTTGGGCCGAGGCTGAGGCAGCTGGTAAGGACGAGGAGGTTGTGGATGGGGCTGAAAGGGTATTGTTTGAGTTTGAGAATTTCCCGTCCACTGGAAGTTGGGATGGTTTCACCATCCAGGATTGTAAATATTGGAAAATGGGTCATTCTGGATGGCGTTGAGGCCCTCGCAGGTCTGAGGAGCCTCCGAAGAGTCAGAGAATAGGGGAGTAGGATTCCCCCAGCTAGTATAGAAAGGGTCGAAGGATCCTCCGATCCGAGAGTTAGATGGGGGTGGATATGGTTCCATCCTAGAAGAAGGTCAGTGGAAAATGTTTTGCACAGTCTCCCGTGTGGAAGGAGGCTGTGCAAAGGAATTATGCGCAGAGGTGGCTCGCTGCAAGTGCTGAATCAGCTCATCCACCTTCTTCTCAATAATAGAGACCTTGTCCAAACGACTGGCCATCAATTCCAAGTCGACTGATGCGGACATGCCCTGCTTCTCATGTGCTCCCCTAAGGTTCGTCGATGCTCGGGTATTCGTCCTGTCGAATAATCCCATGGAGTCATTATTGATGGAATTCTCGCACATATTCTCGAGAATCTCCCACACGGTGTCCTCATGCTGACCCGAGATATTCCCTTCGCAAGTTTCATTGACGAACAGTCTAATATCCTCATGAAGTCCCTGGTAAAAAGATTGGACTTGTTCCCATTTAGGAACTTCGTGGTGGGGGCACTTTCTCATGAGATCCTGAAAACGATCCCATGCCTCATAAAGAGGTTCTCCCGTCTGTTGTGTGAAGTGGGTAATCTGATGGCGCAAGGCATTAGTCTGACCAACGGGGAAGAATTTCTTCAAGAACTCGGACTGAAGTTCCTCCCAATTGTTGATCGGCGGGGTCTGTGTTTGGTACCAATGGGCGGCCTTGTCCATAAGGGAGAAAGGGAACATCTTCATAAGGAGAATATCTTGATTTTGCGCATCTGACCCGAAAGTTTGGGCCAGATGCTTTAGCTGTTTAATGTGCTGGAAGGGGTCTTCAGAATTAAGCCCATGGAATTTAGGTATGGCATGAATCATGTTGGGCTTCAGTTCAGAATCAGGTCCTCCAGTCGGGATTCTGACTCGAGGCTCAATAGCCACCGCAGCGGGATTACAGTGATCTCGCATCATGGGACGCTGTGGTAGGTGCATGAAGTTCTGGAAGAGGTCATTGAGTCGCTGGAGCTGGTGCTCCAGATTGTTCTCTTCCTCAACTGGCTGAGCCATTGTGGACGAAGAAGGTGAGTTGAGTTCGGAATCGGAGGAGAGGTCTATGTGAAGTGTTGGTTGCACAAACAAGGGCACCGAGGCTCAGCCTTGAGGAGAGTGAATTTCTAAAGGAGGTTTCAAGGACCTCCTACCAAACATATACTGATGGAGAGGATGAGTTTAGCAGGTGCTGGACCCAATCAAGACACCCAAAACGTTGGGTGACTATAGGGTTCGGGGCGGATGGACCCCTTGATCAAAAGGTCGTCCACCTGAGAATTACCTAGGTAGCTAGAGAGGGTGAGTCCCGCAAAGACCCTTACACGGTAGAGTGCCCCCACGAGTTACAGGGTTTCCCCTACCCGACCTCTCTTGTCACTAAGATTCCAGGTAGACCAGAATGGGGACCTTGACCTCTTAAGTCTACCGCTTTTAATTAGGATCAAGGTGCTTAGGTTTTCACTTGAACTTTAACCTTTTGAGTGCAAAGAGTGACCTAAGTTCAAGGTTGGTTGACCCAAGGGGTCAACTTCACTTACTAGTTCCTTTGAGAGCTTATTAGGTCTTGTCTTTTAGGGTTCAAGTGTTTTTAAGAGCCAAATTTCTTAGGGTCTCTCTTGATAGATGTTTTCAAGCAATGGCTTAGGCACACTTCTTTTGGGAGTTTTTCATTCTTGCTTAGAAAAGTGTGTCTCTAGAATCCTAGCTTTGAATCTTATATTGGCTCTAATTGGTCCAGTTAGTTGCCTATAGATTGGGTAATTAGGGCTCAAGCATGAAGGTTTTAGCCCTAACTACCTTTAATGGATGTACAGATAAAGTATGTTGAAATCTGAAAACAGGCAACTTTGGAGTTTTACTACGTATAAAAGATAGATTATTCCTAAATTGCTTTTTTTTTTCTTCCTCTTTAGAATTTAGGGGTTTAAATGAGAAGATAGAAAATTACCTGTCCTTGGTGTGGTTGTTGTGCGGCTGCTTGTTTTCCTCTTGATTTCTTGTGCCTGCACAACAAAAGAGAAGAGATTAGTCAACAGGAAATCGAAATTGTGAATTAATAGCTTCTAGAATGGCCGTTGCTCCCCGGTAACGGCACCAAAAACTGGTGCGTCTCTAGGGTTTCGTCATAGTATAGTACAAAGAAACGGTCACCAGTTTAATACAATTTGTTACTTGGAAATAAAAAGTTTCCCGAGGTCGAACTCAGGGAGCAAACTATAATTCCAGAAGCATATAAATTCACAATATATATTATTTTACAAAAATTAAGAAAAAGAGAGAGTGAGAGAGAGAAAGAGAGTAAAAATTGCTCCTTTCTTTCTTTTTCCCTTTCCTTCTCTTCTTTCTTCTTCTCTGCGGCAAGCTCTTCTTCTCTTCTTTTCTTTTCTTTTCCTTTACTTTCTTCCTTCTCTGAAGGGCTTCTCTGCTTCTTCTTCCTTTCTTTTTTCTCAGCTGCTACGGTTCCTCTTTCTCTTTTCTTCTTTCTTCTGCTCTGGCCCTTCTTCTTCACTCTTCTTCTCTGTCTTCTGTCTTCAGCAGTTCCGTCCTTCTTCTTCATTCTTCTTGTTGCGGCTTCTTCTTCTTTTTCTCTTTCTTTTCTTTTCTTCTAGCCCTTCTTATTCTTTTTTTTTTTTATTTTTCTTGCTGCTACCTCTTCTTTTTCGCTGACGTCTAATTCAGAGCTCAAACACCTTATCTGATCAGCCTCTCCTTCTCCTTTTCCTCTTGGCTTCCTCTGCTCTTCTCCTTCCTTCCTTCATTCTTCCCTGCGCTGCTAAGTCTCGGCCGCTGCTCCTCTTCACCTTTCTTCCTTCCTGTGCCACACACAAACATCAGCACAAAACCTACCCTACCCCTTCCCCGCATCTCTCTCTCTCTCTGAATCTCTCTTTGGTAAGCTCTCCTAGAGTCGGGTAATCAGGTTGGGTCGCGTGCCCAGGTCCAGGCGCACCGGCGTGGGTGGTGTGCTAGGAGTGCACAGGAGTGGGAAGTCGGGTCGGGTCTGATCCGCGTGGGCGTGTCGAGGACGAGACCAAGTGAATAGCTGAGGGACCTCACCCCAGTGTTATCGGAGGCAACCAGCCGATAACGCTTTTCCAATTTATGTGTCGGCGTGCGCCCACACACTTCCAAGGTGGGACTAAAGTCCCACCTCCGATCTCGGGCACCTGCGGGAGAAAGCTTCGAGCAATTGGGACAGCAGCCGAGGCTTGCGACCCCAATTGCAGTCCTGGGTGTGTGCGTGAATTCCTTCCGCGTTGCCTGGGGCTCACACCTGGAGCTGAAGAGGCCTGGAGCTGCCTACCAAGCAGCTCCTGCTACTCGTCAATGGCGGCGAGGAGGGCGAAACCTGAAACACGCAAACGCCCTTGCGGCCATGTTAAAAAGGTTCAGGGAGGTTCGCCAGAGCGCGGCAAAGGCGGTGCGGGGGGTGACGTGCTGTGAGAGTGCCTGTGGCCATTTACCTAGGGCAACCTACGTGCGTGGGAGTGGGTGTGTTCGGGGGGTGGTTAGGAGGTGCGAGGTGGTGAATGGAGGGCGGAATCCGTGTCAGTGAGGTGTCGCGGCGCTTAAGGGGTGATTGGCGAGGCGGATGGAGACGTGGAGTGGCGGGAATGCGTCGCCGGAGGACGACCGGAGATGGAGAAGGTGGTGATGGACAGTGGTGGTCGGTGGGTTGAAATAGGGAATTAAGGAGTGGGAAACAACAGTGAGAGATAGGGGGAAGTTTTTACCTACATAATTGACGAAGAGGGAGAGAGGTGGCGCTCGGCGTGTACCTGCCGATGCCGGAGACGAAGGAGCCCTGAGGGGAGTAACGACGGCGAGGAAGAGGTCAAGAAGGCGCCAGCTGGTGTGGCCTGGCGCGGGAAGACAAGGTGGAGTGGGCTCGGCTACAGGTATGGCAGCAGAGCGACGAAAGGAGTAGGAAGGGCCACCGGAGCCTGCGGGAGTTTTGACCGTGGGAGGAGGAGACGAAATTGGGGAGGGATCCTCGGCCAAATCAGGCTTGAAGGAGACGGCAGCCCCTGCCGTTCCTTATAAAGGTGTTAGCGAGGAGAGGGTTTCGAGGGAGCGACATGGGGAACTCGTCGAAGATGGTCGGAGATGGAGACCCATGCCTTTCGTGCATTCGCACGAGAGGAATGGGCAGCCGCCGGTCACAGGGGAGGGTCCCCGCGACAAAGGACGACGTAGGGAACCCTCCATTCGTTCCTGAGAGCGGTTGCCATACCCTGCGCGGCTCCATCCTCCACGCAAGGTCGCCGGAGGTATGGTGCCTGCGCAGGGTGGCAGGGAGGACCGTTCTACAAAGAAAGAAGGGGAAGATAGGGGTCTAAATGCAATATTTTGAAAAGATTAGGGTCAAAAAGTAATTCAAGAGGACCAATTTGTAAAGTCGGTTAAGATGGTCTTCTCTTAGGCTCAAATTTTTGTACCATCCTAATTTGTACCTAAGGAGTTCAATGGTGTAATTTGATTTTAGGTTTGACCACGTTTGACTAGTCAATTTGCGTAAAAACCCAAATTAGGTTAAAATTTGGGCATGATTATCAAATTAGGTCAAAATAGGTTGCAAAGGACAAATTGAAGGTTCTAAACCCTAGGGAGTATTTTTCCATGATTTTTAGAGGGTTTAGTTGATTTTTACTCTACCTAGAACCTCGTGAATTAAAGTAGATTTATTTTTATTGTTAGAGAATGTCATTTAATTCCTATAAGTTGCTATAACCATTTTCAGATCAGATCATCCCACTTCCTTCCTTATTAAGTTCATTTGACCTGTGTTTAGACCCTTAGATATCTTGTTTGTGTATTGCATTGGTAAAATTACAGTTTTACCCCTCATGACTTGTTTTATTCTTCAATTCAGAATTCTCTGAGTAAGGCTTTTCTTTAGGTTTTGTAGGAGCTTCTTCACACTTATTTAGATCAAATTGTGCTAGTTAGGGTTCATGATGAGGCTCTCTTCACCCTTCCATCTCCTTCAACTCCTTTCTTCAGCAGCTCCTTCCTTCTTCCTTCTTCTTCTTCTTCTTCTTCTTCTTCTCTGTTGCTGCTTCTTTGCGGCTAAGTCCTCGCCGCCCCTCTTCTTCTTCTTCCCTACCTGTTCCCTACACACACACCAGCGCAAAACCTACCCCTACCCTTCCCGCGCGTCTCTCTCTCTCTCTGAATCTCTCCTCGGTACGCTCTCCCAGAGCGGGTTATCGGGACAGTTGCGCGCTCGAGTCCTGGCACACCGGCGTGGGTGTGGTGCGCAAGGAGTGCACGGGTCAGGGTAATGGGGTCGCGGGTCAGGTCCGCATGAGCAGTGCCACGGATGAGACCCCGTTAGTAAGGGCGAGGGACCTCACCCCAGTGTTTCGAGGCAATAAGCCTCGAACACTTTTTTGATTTATGTGTGGGCGTGCGCCCACACACTTCCGAGGTGGGACTAAAGTCCCACCTGCTGCTTCGCGTGCCTACAGGTAGGAGGCTTCGAGCGATTGGGGCAACAGCCGAGGCTTACGACCCCAATTGAAGACCTGGGCACACCCGCGGAAGTCTTCCGCATCTCCTGGGGCTTACATCTGGAGCTGGAGAGGCTTGGAGCTGCTTGCGAGCTTGCTCCAAGCTTGTTGTCAATGGCGGTGAGGGGGTGTGACCTAAAAACACTAAAATGGCCTCACGGCCACTTCAAAAAGCTCAGGGAACTTCTCCAGAACATGGAGAAGGCGTTGCGGGGGTCGGCGTGGCGTGGGGAGGCCGGAGTGTGCGTGCCTAGGGCACACTGTGTGCGTGAGAGTGGGTGTGTTCGGGGGGTGTTCTGGGTGTGTGGAGTGGTGGTGTGAGTGGGGGTGATGTTGAGTGGAGTGAGGGGATGCTTATGGGCTTGTCGGCGAGGGGTGGGATGGCCTGTGGAGGTGGAGCGACCTCACCGGAGTTGGTGGCCGGAGGTGGAACTGATGGTGGTGGTAGTGGCAGTCGAGGGGTTAAAAGTGACAGTTGAAGAGGGGGAAATTAAGAGGAGAGTAAGGGAAGGGTTTTTACTTATTTAACTGACGAAAGTGGGGGAAGGAGGCGCTCGACGCATGCTTGCTGACGTCAGAGACGAAGATGCCCAGAAGAGGGTAACGACGACAAGGAGGGGGTCTGGAAGGTGCCAACTGGTGCGGCCTGGTGCGGGAGGACGAGGCGGAGTAAACTATGCTGCAGGTGTGGCAGCAGAGGACGGGGGGGAGGAAGAAGGGTCTCCGGAGCTTGTGGACACTTGAATGGAGGAGGAGACGAAGATTAGGGGTTTCTTTCGGCCAAAACAGGCTTGAAGGAAACGGCTACCCCTGCCGCTCCTTATATAGATGCTGGCGAGGAGAAGGTCTCGAGGAGGCGACGTGGGGAGCTCGCCGGAGAATGGTCGGAGATGAGACCCATTCCTCTCGTGCATTCGCACGAGAGGCATGGGCAGCTGCAGGGCATGGGGAAGGGTCCAGGTGGAAGAGGACGACGCAGGGGACCCCCTTGTTTCTGGGGCGACACGAGAGGCATGGGCAGCTGCAGGGCATGGGGAAGGGTCCAGGTGGAAGAGGACGACGCAGGGGACCCCCTTGTTTCTGGGGCCGGTCCCCATACCCCGCGCAGCGCCATCCTCCACGCAAAGTTGCCGGAGGCATGGGCGGCTACGCAGGGTGGCAAAGGGACCTACCTACAAAAATGAAGGGAAAGATAGGGGGTAAAGTGAAAGGATTCAAAAAGTTAAGGGTCAAAAAATAATTTATGAGGATCAATTTGTAAAGTCGGTCAAAATGGTCTTCTCTTAGGCCTAAATTTTTGTACCAACCTAATTTGGACCTAAAGAATTTGATGGTCTAATTTGATTTTAGGTTTGAGCACGTTTGATTGGTAAATTTGCGTAAAAACCCAAATTTGGTCAAAAATTGGGCATGGTTTTCAATCTAGGTCAAGATAAGTTCCAAGGCCAAATTGAAGGTTCTAAACCCTAGGGAATATTTTTTCATGAATTTTAGAGGGTTTAGTTGATTTTTATCCAACCTGGAAGCTCGTAAATTAAAGCAGGTTTGTTTCAGGGTTATAGAATGTCATTTAATTCCTAGAAGTTGCTATAACCCTTTTCAGATTAGATCATCCCACTTCATCTCTTATTAAGCTCATTTGACCTATGTTTAGATCCTTAGACACCCCGTTTGTGTACTGCACTGGTAAAATTACAGTTTTACCTCTTGTGAATTTTTTTATTCTCAAATTTAGAATTCTCTAATTTAGGCTTTCCCTTAGGTTTTGTAGGAGCTTTTGTACACTTATTTAGGCCAAATTGTGCTAGTTATGGTTCATGAGGAGGCTCTCATCACCTCTTGTAATGGCGAGTTTGAGAGGTTGTCACTTTAAATGTAACTCGCCCCTTAAAGAGGCGAGTTTGTGGCTTTCTCCTCCGCCACCCCTCGTGGGAGTAGGTGGTGTTGAGAAACTCACCTTTTGTGGTGGCGAGTTTCTCATAATTTTTTCTAAATGTCCTTTTTCTCTTCAAGATGTCTAAACCATCGTCTGACACTTACATACTAGAGTCCTGTTTAGATCCAACGGAATCAGGGAAGAACATAATGAAAATCGAATATTTGTAGACATCTAATTTTTTGTCTGGACGTCTTATAATAGGAAATCAGACGTCAAACAATATAAGTAGATGTCTGATTTTTAGGGTAGATAATAATATGAAGCTCGCCTCTTAAAGAGGTGAGTTTAGGTGTTTTGAGCTAACACATAACTTGCCTCTTGAAGAGGTGAGTTTCTTGTTTTTTTTTCTAAATGCTGCATTCTGATGCTACTGGAAAAATTGTAGCAACTGCTGTTGTTGCTATTGCTACTACTACTACTGTCACTTTTATGCTGCTGCAGCTAATGCAAATTTAGAGAGAGCTCTCAAAAATTAAGTTACGGGCAATGCAGCTACTGCGGCGGCTAATGCAGTTACAATGGCAAGTAGTCACACCAATCAATCACACAGACCAATCAAGCATTTAAATGAAAACCAAGCAATCGCACACACCAACCAAGCATTTAAATGAAAATCAATCAAAGTATAACAACAAACTTTCATTGATGTTTTGTTCAAACCTTTGCATGATAATACTTACATGAAAGTATTTCCTAAAATTGTTGAGAAATTATAAATATGCAACATAAGTGCAATGTTTACAAGTAAGTCGCATTCAAAAAAGAAAAATGATACAATAGGAACATTTTTTTTCATCCCCTTCTCCGTCGAGTGTATGTCTTTCGAGGGTTTTGAGAATCATCTTGAAATAGTTCTAATTGAGTCTATCGATCTATTTCATGAATTTGTGTGCCAGTAGCGCCAAAATCCAGAGTTGTTGGAGGTGATGGTGGGGCACAAACAGTAACTATTGAGGTCCCTTCCCCAAAGTTTGTATCTACTGCCTTTCTCTTAAGTGAAGCTCCTGGTGTTATCTCAGAGACAGTAGTTATCACTCAATGGTTGGAGTCGTAAATGGATCATCAGTTTGAGTTTGCTGCAAGGAAAATTATTGAAGTGTTAATGTATTAGTGAGATCGAAAATGTTAAAATAATCCTAACATATTACCTCAGATTGGCCATGTAGATCTTGGTGGGGCTCCGCTTTCGATTGCTTCGGTGAGGACTAGGAGGGTTCTTGTTACATAGGTTGCTGCATGAAAAAAATTGAAGTGTGTCAAAAATTTAATAAGAATGGAATTATGATAATCCTGTAGACTTATATTACCTGAAATGGGACTTGTACATCCTGGTGGGTTTCCACCTCAAATTAAGCTTAAGAGGTTTGGGAGGGTTCTTTATACATATATTGCTGCATATAAAATTTTCAAGTGTGTCAAAAATTTGATAAGAATGGAATTATGAAAATCTTATAGATTTATATTACCTAAAATGTGGCCTATTGATCCTGGTGGGGTTCCACCTCCGAGTGAGCCTGAGAGGACCGGGAGGGTTCTTCTTGCATAGGTTCCTGCATGGAAATAATTGATGAGAATTCCCAAGTTCATAAGGAATAGAATACTATATTAATTAACCATTTATACCTCAGAAGGGGTTTGTAGATCATGAGGATGTTCCACCTTCGGTGGATGGTCTGGCGCCTCTGGTGGTGGGTGTGAGCCCTCCATATGGATGGTCTGGTGCCTCTGGTGGTGGCTGTGGGGCCTCCGACGTAGGATCAGGATCATTTCCTTGTACCCTCCCATGTCCTTTCCCACACCCCCTTCCCCTGCCACGTCGTCGAACTCACCCTCGCCCTTGCCCCCACACCCTCCTACAGGTTCATCATCCACACCGTCTGGTGCTTAAGGCTCAGGAGGTTTGTGTAGATTCCTCTACTAGGAGGGGGTGACGTAATAAAATGCGGAATATGATATAAACAATCTCACAAAAAATTCAATCACACAATGTGCGCAAAAACCCAAACCGGGTGAAAACCACCACCTAACCCTCTCGAGTTAGGATTTTCCGATCAACCAAGTTGTTCAAATTTACTAAACGAATCACTTAAGCGAGAGTGATTCAACCTTAATTACAACCACGCTACAAGTGCGAGGGTAGCGTTCCTCAACCCCTTCTCTTCACGAGAAGGATTTTGTCCCACGAAGGAGACGGGAATTCGCAAAGCGAATATCCAACCAAACAACAAAGTAAAATAACAAATATAGTCCTATAGAGCCAACAAAGATTTAAACCTAGCTTCTATAGGAATTAGGAAACTCCCCTTTGCAAGGAGTGCGTCGAATCGATGACGTGGGTGCGTAAGCCACACGACGGCGCAACGTCACTCTCGTGAACTACGGCGGGAGAGCGGGTGCGCAAAGGCTTGACGCTCTCAAGATGTAGAACTTGAGTTTGGAGAGCAAGAGCTTCTTTTTGGACACAAAAGAGTGGAAATGCTTGTTCTTGGTGTGTCTAGGTGTATCTAGATGTGTGTTTGTGTGCAAGAGGTTCCTCTCTATTTATAGAGGCCTTATGAAAGCTTTGGAAGGCTTTGGAAAGCTTCTATAGCCGTTGGGTGCAAAGCCTAAGAAAATCTGGCCGAAATCAGGAACAATGATTACATTGACAGGGTTATCAGACGTTTGATCCTAGCATCAGACTTCTGGAAGATCAATATAAGACGTCTGATTTTAGGCGACATATAGGACGTCTAGTGCAAGTCCATCAGACGACAGGGTTCTAGTGCAAATCCATCAGACGACATATAGGACGTCTGGCACTATGTCTGGACGTCTGGAAACCTACTTTTTCGTGGGAATGGATTTCCAAGAGTTGCAACGGCTAGAAAATCTCTGAGAAGAGATTTTGGGTCAGCCGAGGCAAAACAGTCATCTACCAGACGTCTGGAAAGGCTTAAGGACGTCTGATAAGGCTCTAACGGTCATATCCTTCAATGTCTGCTAAGCTAGCCAACGGTCCACTAATTGGACGTCTGGAAAAGTTATCAGACGTCTTCTAAGACTTCTGGACAGAGGTCTGGACGTCTGATTTCATCAGACAGAGCTAACAAATCCAGCCTAAATGTTAGCAGACATTTGAATCGACAGTCATACGTCTTAAAACACATTTTCAGACGTCTGATTTTGGAATTAGACGTCTGAAAAAGCAGTTTGAACCCTATATTGGTTTTCTAAGTTTTCTACAGAAAACCTAAGTGTCCTAGGGTTGTGCCGGTGTTCCTAGGACTACTGTTAGGGTAGTTTGAGGCTCTTTAACATGATGTTCTAAGGAACAAAAAGAGCAAGAAAATAAAGATAAAAGTACATGAAAGAAATAAACAGAATTCTATCTTATTCTTTTTGTCCTTCCATCTTCAATATATCGCTCCTCGCAAATCTTCTCTGTTCTCCATCAAGCTCCTCCAATCCGTCCTGGATGCGAGCTCGAATTCCGTCTAATCACGTCTCCATTTGCAATTTGACCTGAAATCTAAGACTCCAAGTGCAAATGTTAAGTGACACGTGTTTTGTTATCATCAAAACAAACAATCGTGGTGCTCTAGCACCAACAGTTTGAAATGATGTGCTAGTGTGTTACTATTTATCTCTATTGCTTGGTAAGCTAGGTTATTAATGGCCGCAAAGTCAAGGTAATCACGTGTCATCTCGCAAACTCGAACTCACATATTGAACTACAAAAGAAAACAATAATGACCAGATATGTAATTAACAAGCATTATCGTATAACGGTTATGTAATTATGAAGAAAAATTGTATACGAATTTACACTGTAATCCAATAGTGCACCTAGTCGACCGATAAACTCATGGTGATCTTGTTATACCAAGCCTCATATTCCGGTGTAGCGGTAGGTCTATTCGTTGGTGTTAATAGAATGATATGTTCTACCCTGACCCCCCAATCTTGAATGTACGATGCATGGTGTTGACGGCAATCAATCTCAAATTTCCCCCTTGTTTGCACACCAAAAATACACCAGTAAATATGCCATCTTATGTTATTCCTTAGCACTGCCATTGCATCTTATGTAACTATAATTGCATTTGTAAATAGACGACTGCATGCATTTATAGAGAAGGGAGGAGAGTGTGAATAATTGGCCATCCATTCTACTACCATTAATTAACATATTTATTAAGTGCGGCATTGCAATTTCACCATTTTTTTATTTTTTTATTTACTTTGAATTTTTCTTCTCGCGCGGCTGCAGGGCATGGGGCATGGGCGCCTCTTCGCGCCTCTCCTCCTGCCAACAGCATGGTAGGACGTGCATTGCTAACAGCATGGTTATGACATGCTTCCACTTCTATAAAATGCCTTACTCTCTCCCTTGTGCGAGAAGGCACTTTCATGCACCTTCAGAGACCTTCAGATCCACCATCACCCTGGGCCAACCTCCTCCCCTCTCCCTCTCCATACACAGTATCTCTTCTCACTGAGAAGAGACACACTGTAGGCAGGAGAAAACCCATAGTGGTCTCACACCACTACTATGAGTTCCACCACCGCCTAGCTCTTTTGTGAGCAGGTGGGTGTGGTGGATTCCCCTTTCGTTTTTTTTGCCGTCATCTTCTTTGACACTGCCAGAGCTTCAAGCTCTCAAAGAAGCCAAGCAAGCCTGCCTGCAGCTCCGCCGGCCACCGCGCACGCGCCTGCAGGACGTGCGCAGCTTCTTCCCGCGGGCGCAGGCACTCCACAGCGCGTGCCAGCACGTGAAATCGGCCGCTACCGGTCGCCAGATCGCGCGCACTGTAGCGCATTGTAGCGCGCGGTCTGCGCGACACTATAGCCACCGGCTCGCTTCTCACTTAACTGATGGCACAGTGCTCTCTCTCCTCACCCGCTACCCGCGCCAGTCGGTTGCCCGCACCCGTCCGCGCCTCACCACGCCCGCCTGCACCAGTCCGCACATGAAGAGAGCGCAGGCGCTCCAGCGCATCGAACGCGCTCTCTCTCCTGCGCCCACGCATCTGTGCGCATCAGACGACAGGGCATCGCAGCAGACGGCTTATCTGCTGTGTTCCCCTCCTCCGCCAGCATACACACACACTTGTACACTCACACACACACTGGTACACACTCACACACACCCTTATACACTCACACACACACACATACATCCACTCATATATATATATACATATACAACTATATATATACCTATATAGTTATAGATATATACATATATGTAGTTACATATAAATCCACCTACCATCTATAAATACTTCACAAACACCACCCATACTTCCGTGCACTAGTCCCTCCACCATGCATCATGTTGCGGGAATATCTAGACCAGTTGCTAATATTCCCCGATATCCGCGCGAAGCAAGCACTTCCACACACACTCCCACACATTAGCTCACACTTTACGTGGTACTCAGTCTTGTTGGTTGCATCTTACTAGACATGGACTAACTTGACACTGTGCTATATTCCATTTCCACTTCCATCTCCACCCCTATATATAATATATAACTATATACGTATATATATATTCTGTATCTACTATATATCTATACATATACTAAACTAAGTATTTATTTCTTTTCTATCAACCTCCCTTGTTTTCATTTATCTTTTATTTCTTGCTATTAAAAAGATAAAAAAAAGAGTAAAAGAGAAAAGATAATTCTTGTCTTGCAGGTACTCAATCTTGCGAATAACAAGATCGATTTTTGGGAACCCTGAGTTGGTTACAAGCCAAGAACTATTTGGCTCAAGGCCAAGGACTTGATTTTGAGGGTGTACCTCAAGGACAACATTACTACCAACAAAAATCTTAAAAAATAGAAAAAACAAAAAACTTAATAAACACAAGGAAGAGATACATTTTAGGAAAGACGTAGAAACTTTTTGACCTTCAAATTCTTGCCTCCCTGAGAGTGACCCTAGGCCCAAAAGCGACAAGATAAAATCAAGTAGGCCAGGTTAAAAATTTTGTGAAGCTGGTTAGACTCAATTTAGGTTAACTTACTATAATAACTTCAACGATAATATCACCATATTAACAAAACCTATTCGAGTCGCACCTCCCCACAAATATATATCATGGAAGTTGTTTTCTAAATCGCATTCCAAAGGAACACTCTGAAGACCTCCAAATTGCCTGAGGAGGCGATCCGGGAAATGATGCTCCACTATATGGAAGCATATCAAGGGGACTCGTGCAGACCAGATCTCCCTCCCAACTAGGCAATATTCAAACAGGTTTTCTTGTATTTCCTACATGTAAGGCTACCATAGAACTTGCGTAATCACACAAGTATTATAAATAGAGCATGTTTGCTAATGTAATAAATATCTTCGAAACGTTAAATTATTTACTTGCTCTGCATTTTGGAGGTCAAATGCATCCCTATACGGAATCCTAACGTTGGTTGACTGCTTCCGGACATTGAAAGCAGCCACCCAACGAGCACCCAATGGTCATCCTTGTCACTCAGGACGACAATGCACGATAGGTGCTATGTGGGGAAACCTCTCCCACGCCCAAACTTGTAGCACGATCAATGTTCCACCAATCTCGTCAGTCCCCGTATGGGCAGCTAAGCATAGTTGGCGATAGAGATACGCCAAATAAGTCGCTCTCAGCTATACTGTCGTGCAACCTGTGATATGCATCCAATAAGCACAAGTAAAAGATGTAAATACTTATTGAAAGTTAAGCCATAAATCATGTAAGGATAACTTTAATTTTTGCTTACCTGCAAGTCCTCTAATAAAGACAAGTACATTAACAAGATGTAGTTCCCAAACTTATCCGCGAAAAGAATTACGCCCATGCACTGTAAAATGTAAGCTCGTGCATATCGATGACAAGTCTCATCGTCCGCATCATTTGGCATGTTTGCGAAGGTCCCCTGCAACCAAGTCATCTGTACCCTAAAATCGGAGATTTGGTTCTTGCCCGGTACTGCTCCAAGTAACCAGTTGCACAATCCTCTCCAACTAGGCACAGAGGTCACAGTTGTGACTACAGAGCCATCCATATGTAAACCAGTGATGATAGCTATGTCCTCCAAAGTGGCCATCATCTCACCCCTAGCCATATGAAATTGGTGAGTCTTTGGCCTCCAGCGATCCACCAGAGCTGTGATAAGATGTCAATCCAATGATATGAAGCTAAAGTCTAAGATCCCTCCAAACCCCGTATCTGTACAAGCTGGGCAACTCATGGGTGTACTGGAATAGATCTTATTACAGCATCATGTCGACGACATCTCAATGCTGAGTAAACTTATGCAAGTTAAATGTGGCACTCGTTAATGGAAGAGACGTTTATAATGAAAGTAAATGCGAGTAAGTGATGAAATGTATAAAATACTATTTAATACTTACATCACCGTCCCATACAGTCATGGATCGGTGCACATCCAGTCCGTATAAAATAGATGGCTCAATTGGTCCCGCCTCCATCTACAATTTCAGAAAAATATATTAAAGAGACTTTGTAATTAATGTAATGTGAGACATTATTGACAAAAAGATATTCATTAGAAATATTGTATTTACCTTTATTTGGACAATTCTTCTTATTATGACCAATATTTCTACAAACATTGCATTTATTGATGTTTCTATTACGTCGTCAAGTGTTTAACTATGGGATTTGTTGTGTGGACAATAAGGTTCCGTGTTGTAAACGGGGGCAATGCCTTGGCCTTCTTGCATGCACACATGACGACTATTGCTTTGTTGGCTTTCTCGAATATCCATATAGCTGTGGATACGAGACGATCTCAGTTGTCCTTTATCTCGTTTCTTCTCCCACCAAGGGATGTGCTTCTGAAATATGTACGGCTGCCAAGCTTTAGGATCAGGCATTGGCTCGAATTTCCCTTGGTATATTAACGTTTGTTGCTCCTAAGTGTACAATGGGCGATAGCTATACGAATGTCAACTCGTCTAGATGTGAACACTGCACATACATGTGAGCATGGGATTCTATATGTTTGTCACTTGTTACAAGTACAAGTCGCATTCCTTATGCCTGTAGTTTCCTATGGGAGGGGGTGAGATATGCGTGACGTAATATGAAATGCGGAATTATGTAAACAATCTCACAAAAAGTACAATCAAACAATTACACAAGTATTTTTAAGTGGGAACCCAAACCGGGTGAAAACCACCACCTAATCCTCTCAAGTTAGGATTTCACGATCGACCTAGTCGATCAAATCCACTATACGAACTACTTAAATGATGGTAGTTCAACCTCAATTACAACCACGCTACAAGTACGAAGGTAGCGTTCCTCAACCCCTCCTCTTCACAAGGAGGATTTTGTCTCACGAAGGAGACGGGAATTCGCAACGCGAATTCCCAACCAATAACAAAGAAAGATTACAAAACGACCTATAGAGCCAACAAAGATTAACCTAGCTATTATAGGTAAAGATACTTCCCTTTGCATGGAAGTGCGTCGGCTTGAGGCGGGTGCGTGAACCACGCGGTGGCGCTTGGTCGCTCTTGTAATCTCAGAGGGAGAGCGGGTGTGCAAATGAAGGTGGTGCTCTCAAGTGTGGGCTTGATGAACTAAGATAGCAACAACACTTAAGAATGATCTTCCTCACTTGGACACAAAAGATGTGGAAATGCTATTCAAGGTGTGGCTTGATGTATTTCTACAAGGCGAGGGTCCTTCCCAATTTATAGAGTGCCTAGGAAGGCTTTGGAAACCCTTAGAAAGCTTTCATAGCCGTTGGGGTTAAACCTAAGGCAAGACAGGTCGTAATCAGAATTAATCATGATTCCGACAGGGTCATTAGACGTCTGATCCAAGTATCAAACGTTTGGAAAACCTGTTTAAGACATCTGTGAACTAAGTCAGACGTCTAATTTTAGGCATGTTTCCTTCCTGACTTGGTTTAGACCTAAATAGGGTTTTAGTGTATAGACATCAGATAGCACACAGGACGTCTGGCACTAGGTCTGGACGTTTGGAAACCTATTTTTCTACGGGAATGGATTCCTAAGAGAGGTTAACGGCTAGGAAACCTGACAAAGGAGATTTTGGGTCAGCCGAGGTTAAACGGTCACATATCAAATGTCTGGGGTCCTCTACGGACATCTGATATAAGCCTAACGGTCATATTCATCAAAGTTTACTTAGGTAGCTAATGTTCCACTAATTGGACGTCTGGCACAAACATTAGACGTCTTCTAAGACATCTGGATTAAGGTCTGGATGTCTAATTTCATCAGACAGAAGGTACAAAGTCTAGCCTAAGTTATTGGATGTTTGAGTCAACAGTCAGACGTCTTAAAAGTCATTATCAGATATCTGATTTTCAGATTAGACGTCTGATTAAGTTGTTAGAACCCTATTTTGATTTTCTAAGTTCTTTACAGAAAACCTAAGTATTATAGGGTTGTGCAGGTGTTCGTAGGACTACTTTACGGGTTCTTTAAGTCTCTTTAACATAAGATCTAAGAAAGAAATAAAAAGAAAAACAAAGAAACAAAATTTACATCAAACAAGATAAAAGGAAATCTATCCTATTATTGTCTTCACGCTTATTCAGGCTCTCGCTCCTCGCGAAGCTCCTTTGTTCTCCGTCAAGCTCCTCAAATCTGCCATGGATGCGAGCTCGAACTCCGTCTAAACACATCTCCTTTTGCATTAACCTGAAATCTAAGACTTCAACTGCAAATGTTAAATAACACGTGTTTTGTTATCAAAATAAATGATCGTGGTACCCTAGCATCAACAATGCCAACTTTGTGAAAGCTTCCACCTTTCAAACCGTATGGTGTCTCATGCCTACTAGTTGGAACCTCAAGTATGGATTCAAAATCCCATGAAAACGAGTGACGTTATGACTTCTCCCCATATTCATCCAATTTTCCAGCATATCATTTGCATATGTGGTATATCTCTCAGTACTGCCCATTGCTACATGTGTTTTTTCACGACGTTTGTCAAAGTATGCAACACAACTGTAGAATGTTTTTCTAACTAAGCCATATAAAGGCAATGCCCTAACTTCTTTGAGAGCCGCATTATAACTCTCACTCAAATTTGTCATCATGTTCCTAAATCTATATCCACCATTATAAGTCATCGTCTATTGTTGCTTATCAATTTCACGTTCGTCGAACCATTTGGAAACGTCTTTGCTCATGTTTCTCGATATATTCATGCAAAATTTCCATTTAAGTGGTGAAGATTGCAATGCAGCCGTCATTACTAACTTCTTCAAATCCACATTCTTTACCGACGAGTTAAAATTGCTTGCAACGTGACGTGCACAAAACCTCCAATGTACATGACGTAACCTAACATCTTCACTAGTAGCTACAGCAAGTATCCCCCCATGGTGATCAGAAATAATACAAATTTGATCTTCCCAATCACGGATTAGATAATATCTTACTCTTTTAAGAGACCAAGACTATGTGTCTGTGTACTCCTCATAGACAATAGCGAAAGCAAAAGGCACAATATGTTGATTAGCATCCACACCACATGCAGTCAATAGCTTATGCCTGTATTTATCGTAAAGATGCATGCCATAAATGGAAATAACTGGTCGACAATGTTTAAACGCTTCAATACACTAGTGTGCTGCCGCTTTGTTTATCTTTATAGTTATTATAGTCGTTGTGGTATATAACAAAGCGGTTACCAGTCTAATACAATTTATTACTCGGAATGAAGAGTTTCCCGAGGTCGAACTCAGGGAGCAAACCAAAATTCTAGAAGCTTATAAATTCAGAATATATATATATATATAAGGTTTTATAGAGAGAGAGAGAGAGAGAGAGAGAGAGAGAGAGAGAGAGAGAGAGAGAGAGAGAGAGAAAGAAGGTACTTGGCTTTTTCTTCTTCTCTTTCTTTAGCTACTCTTCTCTGCTTCTTCTTCTTCTTTCTTTCTTCTTCTCTGCTTCTTCTTTCTTCTTCTTCTTCCCGTCTTCTTCTTCTCTGCTTCTTCTTTCTTCTTCTTCTCTGTGTCTTCTTTCTTCTTCTTCTTCTTCGGCCTGCCTTCTTCTTTCTTCTTCTTCAGCGGTTCCTCTTTCTTCTTCTTTTCTCTCTGACTCTCCTTCTTTCTCGCCGACGTCTGATTCAGCGCTCAGACAACTTAACCACTCGGTTGCTACAGTGCAGCTCCTCTTCTTTTCCTTCAGCTTCTTTCCTTCCTTTCTTCTGCGTGGCTAAGTCCCGGCCGCCGCTCCTCTTCTCCTTTCTTCCTTCCTGCGCGCACACACACACACATTAGAGCAAAACCTACCCTACCCCTTCCCCGTGTCTCTCTCTTTATGGATCTCTCTTAGGAAAGCTCTCCCAGAGCCGGGTAATCAGGTCGGGTTGGGTCGTGCGCCCAGGTCCAGGCGCACTGGCGTGGGTGGTGCGCAAGGAGTGCACAGGAGTATCGGGTCGGATCGCGCCTGATCCGTGTGGTGAGCTCACGGACAAGGGCGGTGATAGGTGAGGGACCTCACCCCGTGTGTATCGGAGGCAATCGGCTCATATCACAAAAACAACTTAAGTGTGGGCATGAGGCCACACACTTACGAGGTGAGACTAATGTCCCACCTTCGATCTCGAGCGCTCGCGGGAGAAGGCTTCGCGCAATTGGGGCAGCAGCGAAGGCTCGCGACAACAATTGAGAACCTGGGAGTCTCTGCGGAAGTGCCCTGCGCTGGCTGGGGCCCGCGCCTGGGGCCGAAGAAGTCTGGAGCTGCCTGTGAAGCAGCTCCTGCTACTCATCAATGGCGGCGAGGAGGGTGAACCCTGAAATCACGAAGACGGCCTCACGACCTCGTCAGACAACGTAGGTAGCTTCGCCAGAAGATGGCAAAGGCGGTGTGGGGGTCGGCGAGATGCGAGCGTGCCTGTGGCAGTGCGCCTAGGGCACACTTCGTGCGTGAGAGTGGGTGTGTGTTCGGGGGGTGGTCTGGAGATGCTAGGAAGTGAATGGAGGGCGGATTTGGAGTCAGTGAGATGTTGCAGAGCTTAATGGGTAGCTGGCGAGGCAGATGGAGGCGTGGAGTGGCGAGAACGCCTCGTCGGAGAGCGGTCGGAGATGGGGAAGGTGGTGATGGACAGCGGCGGTCGGGGGGTTAAAATGGTAAATTAAGAAGGGGGAAATAACAGAGAGAGAGAGAGAGGAAAGTTTTTACCTACCTAATTGACGAAGAGGGATGAAGGCGTCGCTCGACGCATACCTACCGGCGCTGGGGACGAAGGTGCCCAGGAGGGGGTTATCGGCGACGAGGAGATCGGAGGATGCCAGCTGGTGTGGCCTGGCGTGGGCAGACGGGGCAGAGTGGGCTCTGCTGCAGGTATGGCAGCAGAGTGACGAGGAGGAGGAGTGTTCTCCGGAAGCTTGGGCAGTCTGACCGGAGAGAGAGGAGACGAAGGAGGGGGAGTTTCTCGGCCAGAACTAGCTTGCCTTGGACGGTAGCCCCTGCCTCTCCTTATAAAGGGGTTGGCGAGGAGAGCGGCTCAAGGGAACGACGTGCAGAGCACGCCGGAGATTGCCGGAGAAGGAGATGCATGCCTTTCGTGCGTTCGCACGAGATGCATGGGCGATTGCAGGACACAGGGGAGGGTCCCTGCGACAGAGGACGACGCAGGGAACCTCCCGTTTGTTCCTGAGAACGGGCGCCATGCCCTGTGTGGCGCCATCCTCCGCGCAAGGTCGCCGGAGGTATGGCGCTGCTCAGAATGGCAGGGAGGACCGTTCTGCAAAGAATGATGAGAAAGATAGGGGCAATGTGTAAGGGTTTCAAAAGATAAGGGTCAAAAAGTAATTCAAGAGGACAAATTTGTAAAGTCGGTCAAGATGATCTTTTCTTAGGCCCAAATTTTTATACTAGCCTAATTTGAACCTAAATATTTTAATGGTTAAATTTGATTTTAGTTTTGACCATGGTTGACTGATAAATTTGCGTAAAAACCCAAATTAGGTCATAAATTGGGCATGATTCTCATTTTAGGTCAAAATAGGTCGCAAAGGCCAAATTAAAGGTTCTAAATCCTAGGTAATATTTTTTCATGAATTTTAGAGGGTTTAGTTGATTTTTATCCTACCTCGAACCTCGTGAATTAAAGTGGATTTATTTTAGGGTTACAGAATGTCATTTAATTCCTAGAAGTTGCTATAACCCTTTTCAGATTAGATCATCCCACTTCCCTCCTTATTAAGCTTATTTGACCTGTGTTTAGCCCCTTAATTACCCTGTTTGCGTACTGCATTGGTAAAATTACAGTTTTACCCCTTATGATTTATCTTATTTTTTAATTCAGAATTTTCTGAGTTAAGCTTCT
This sequence comes from Thalassia testudinum, assembly GCA_037157565.1. Classification (NCBI taxonomy): domain Eukaryota; kingdom Viridiplantae; phylum Streptophyta; class Magnoliopsida; order Alismatales; family Hydrocharitaceae; genus Thalassia; species Thalassia testudinum. Next base: position 47,775,656 of record JAZHRO010000030.1, read on the forward strand.
CTTTAGGTTTTGTAGGAGCTTTTTCACACTTATTTAGATTAAATTGTGCTAGTTAGGGTTCATGATGAGGCTCTCATCAATGGTCCGTATACCCAAAAAGCTTTCATCAAGACCACGTCGTTTGTGCCATTGATATCAACTGATTCTAAATTTATTAATGTCCTGAGATTTGAATCTCTAATGGCATGTAGAAGATATGACAGGTCTTCATATGACTTGTCCCACTGACCATGCACCGATTCAATGGCTTTTCACTTTGCATCTCAAACCCTTCTCATTGTAATTGTATACTTGAATTTCCTATCAATTACCTCAAGTAAGAAATTCATTTTAACCAAAGGTGACCGTTTGACATAACTCATTGGGTATCGCCTCATGAAATTATAATTGAGTTGAGGGTGATCTTCATTATCTTGGATATGGCCATAAGTGTATTGACCATGCAAAGTGCTCATATTCACTGTTGATCAAAAGTTCTTAAATGACCATGCAATCTCCATGTGCAACATTCAGATTTACGTGCACATATCAATGACCTGACATTTCTATCTAACTCTCAAACTTCAAAATTCACATGATTCTCAATGTGAAATTTCTTAATTGCAAACACCAAATTCTACTTGGTTTTAAATGTCTTCCCTTTGACCAGTTGTGTGTTTGGATGACTCATTTCAGTATGGGAGCATTCATTAGAGTTATTTCTTTCAAGAGGATGTGGCAAATCACCATAAAACAATACATCTCGATACTCAGGTAACTGATTACTGTCATGGCTGCTACCAGAACCAAACTCACTAACCCTCCTGTTACGGGTTGGGATATGAGATGGTACATTTTCTTGGACATTCTCTCTCATTCAACTCGTCTTCTTCGTCTCCGTCATTCTCATGTGATGAGGCACAAAAGTCATCAACAACTTGAGAAATGTGCCTTACTCTGCATTTATTTTTGGCAACTATATGTTCTAACTCATTTTTCTTGTCAAGGGATACATCGCCCATATGACTTTCATTATGAAAATCAAGCGGTTCTTGTGGAGGTCGTTGAGGCAATCATTCCACATTCAGTGGTCGAGGTGTATGAACACTCTCACCTTTGACATCAATATAAAGTTCGGTAAATATCTTCCCTCTCCAAGCCTCAATTGCCCAATCGATCATATATTGGAAATCATCATCATCGCCCTACAATGGTCAAACAAAAATCAGTCCTTCCATAATGGGGAAAGCAATGACTAATCTTCACTTGATTATTCCCTCGATTAATACTTAAAGTCGAGCAAATCTTATCCAATAAATCCTCAAATCTCCAATTCATATATATCATTATCCTCTTATGTGAATCCCTGCCATATTGCACTCCATTTGCATTTTGGGCAAAAGAATCACCATAATAAACCAAACCCAACACAAATTCAGCCATTCCAAATAACCTGAACAAATTGAAAAATCAAACGGATTAAATGACAATAAAGCAGGACAAAAGAGTCACGTATGTATTACACATCTTATTTCAAAATTAAGATAGTGATTGATATTTAAGGTAAAAGCATAGACCTATATAAAAGACAATGTACAATTAATTTTTCTCTTGAGAAGATTCAACTGAATATCTAGTTCTCCTAGGCTCTTTTTTTAATAGCCTTACCCTTCAAGGCTTTTCTTATTATATCTTGATGTTTTTTTGTGCAATGTTTACTTATCTATTTCAATGTGATAGGCAATTGTGATGGTTATTTGCCGAGACTACGCTTTCCATTATTTCCTGTTGATGCATTCACTATTCTCCTATTTCATGGTTGGTATTTGATGAGAACCTCATCATGAACCCTAACTAGCACAATCTAACTTAGATATGCGAGAAAAAAGCTCCTACATAACTCATAGAAAGACTTGACTCAGAAAATTCTGAGTTTGTAAAGAAAATAGGTCATAAGGGGTAAAAATGCAATTTCACCAACACAATCAGTAAACAGGGTAACTCAGGATCCAAACATAGGTCAAACTAACCTAATAAGAAAGAAAGTGGGGTGATTTGATCCAACAAGGGCTACAGCAACTCCAAGGAATTAAATGACATTCTATAATCCTCAAACAAACCCACTTCAATTCACGAGGTTCGAGGCAGAGTAAAAATTGACTAAACCCTCTAAAATTCATATAAAAATAATCTCTATGGTTTAGAACCTTCAATTTGGCCTTGAGAACCCATTTTGATCTACATTGAGAACCATGCCCAATTAATGATTTAATTTGGATTTTTACGTAAATTGGCCGGTCAAACAAGGTCTGACCTAGAAATAAAATTCACCATTAGAATCCTTATGTCACATTTAGTCATGCATAAAAACTTGAACCTAAGATGAGACCTTCTTGACCGACTTTGCATTTTGGTCCTCATCTATTACGTTTTGACCCTCAACTTTCGAAACCCTTACATTTTGACCCCTAGGTTCTTCGTCGTTCTTTGCATGCAGATCCCTCTAACAAATCTCTGAGCAACGCCATGCTCCGGTGACTTTGCGCGGAGCATGGCGCCGCGCAGGGTGGGGGAGGGTACCTGCCAGTTGAACCGGGTGTTCCCTGCGATATCTGCTGTCGCAAGGACACCACCATGACCTCTGCCCTCGCCCACACCTTCCGTGCGAATGCGCGGAAGGTATGGGTCGCAGTTCCGACCACTCTCCTGCGAGGGAGGCACGTCGCCTCCCTGCGCCCACCCCTCCGCCTCCGCCTTTATAAGGACCAGCGTCGCCAGCCGATTCTGGTAGCTCGGTCCTGACGGAGAAAAACCCCCACCTTTCCTTTCTTCCCACTCCGGCAGAAACCCACTAGCTCCGGCGGCTCCTCCTCCGTCTCGTCGCTCTGCTGTTGGTCTTCCCGCGTCGCGCCGTACCCAGTGCGCGCCCTCCCGCTCTCTTCCTCGCCGCCGCCCTCCCCCTCTGGGTATTTCTTCTCCGGCGGCAGTCGATACGACTGCCGCCCTGCTCCGGCCCTTTCGTCCCCGTAATTAGGTCAGAACTATTCCCCATCTCCCCCTCTTTCTTTTCCTCACTGTCTTTCATTCGATTAAACCCCCGACCGCTCCCATCCACCGTCACCTTCCTCGACTCCGGCCACCCTCCGGCGAGACGCTCCCATCGCTCCGTAGCCCCACACGCCTCGCCGACCCTCACGTAACCTCCGCCTCATCACGCTGAACAACCTCCGCCCACCCACTGCCGCTCTACACCCTCTCATCGCTCCCTCGAACACACCCACACCTCCGGTCACAGGACGACCTAGGCATGCACGCCTAGGCCGCCCCACGACCTACTGCACCTCGTACCACCTTCGCCGTGCCACGGCGAAGGTCCCCCACTAGTCTGATTAGGCCGAGAGGCCGTGCTTCTGTCTGACAGGGTCGTAGTCCCATCCGCCATTAACGACAACTGAAGCAGCTTCGAGGCGAGCTCAAGGCCCTGCAGCTTCAGGATCCCAGGTGTTGCAGGTTGGGGTGAAGTCTGCGGAGTCTTCTGCCTCAGCATTTGGCACCGATAGTGGCTGCAGCTGAGCGGAGAGCAAGGCGGAATCGTCCTGCTGGAGCGTAGAGGATAGTCCCACATCGTGAGTTTACCAAACCCCGCAGTAGTATAAGTTGATTTTGTGATTTCTACTGGTCGCCTCTGAAAGCACTGGGGTGAGGTCCCTCACCTTACTCACGCTTGCCTCGTCCGCGGTTTCACCTCGTGGATTTGGCGGGATCCGACCCGACCCTATCTGAGCACACCTCGCGCATCGCCCACACACCGGTGAGCCTGGTCACGGGCACGAAACCCGACCCGATTATCCACAGCTCTGGGAGAGCGTCCTGTGAGTGGTTTACAGAGAGAGACATGCGGGTAGAGGGACAGGGTAGGTTTTGCTCTTTGTGCAGGGACAGGGTGCGAGGGAAGAACACACTTGGCCGAAGGAAGAAGAAAGAAGGAGAAGGCCAAGGAACAAAGCAGAAGAAGACCGCAGAAGAAGAAGAAGGAGAAGCACAAAGGAAGCACTGTAGAAGATACCACTTAAGCCGTCTGATTGAGAAATCAGACGATGGATGAAGCTCTACAGACAAAGTAAAGAAGAAGAAAAAGAAAAAAAAAGGTGCCACAGCTGAAAGAAAAGAGAAGATAAAGAAAGAAGAAGAAGTGAAGAAGATCAAGAACTGTGAAGAAAGAAAAGAGAGGAGAAAGAAGAGAAAAAGAAGACAGGCAAAGAGAGAAAGAAGAGAAGAAGAAAAAGCCAAGAAACAAAATCTACTTCTCCCTCCTCTCTCTCTTTCTCTCTCTTATTTTTGTAATAAAGAAGCATTGTACTTCTAGAATTCTAGTAGCTCCCTGAGTTCAACCTCGGAATAAAAACATTTCTGAGTAAAATTGTAATAGTGGCAGTGATAACAAACCGTGGCTATTTTATCTGTACCACAACGACATTACTATAATAAGAACAAACAAAAGGCTAAGCTTCGGTGTCATCACTAGGCACTAGTATCTGATAAGTCTATTCTACATGGGCTGCAATAAACCTCTGCTAAGCAAAGAAGCAAACCTTGCCCAAGTTTTAAACATGCCAAGGTGGTAAGGCCCCTGATTTGAAGTTGCCTCTCTACAATAAAGGTGCTGACCAAATAGGTTCCTGAAGGCCTTATCAATGGGGCTACATGTTATCAAAGACGTATTTCCTAACATCTACAATCAATACTTCTATCCAATGTTAACTTCAACCTTAAATTTTCCATACCTTAATAAATATTCAAAGAGTATCTCTGCTTCACAAATCTCCTAATACATACAAAATTATATCCAATAAATCTACCAAAAATTTTTCCTAACAAGATACTTTGTTGTAAATAATATAATTAAAATTAACAACCATTGGTTAATATATATAGAGTTTAAAGATGGGGCACAAAAAGTGGTGGAACACAACAACAGTAGCGAGGGAGGAGATTGACAGCAGCGTAAAAATAGTAGTGGCAGACACATAGCAATACTAGTAGGGGCGGAGGAGAGGCAACAGTGGGAGAGGAGGTTGGTTGCAACAGCAGGGGTGAATGATGACTGCATTAGTTGGAGAAGGAGGTTACCGAAGAACACTTGTAGCAACAAGTACCTCAAATGAAAGGAAAAAAAAAGAAAATGGACGAGAGCGACGATATACAAGAGATAAACTTACTTCTTCAAAAAAATAAATAATATATAAATCCAAACTCACTTGATTAAGAGATAAATTTTATATAAAATTGTAATTTCACATACTCACCGCTGCAGGAGATAACTTTACTAAGATTGCTTCCGAATATTCTTCCATTGTACGAAAGCCAAGGAATATTATTCCTTATTACCGTACTTAACCCGCTGTAACGGCCAACCGCCTCGATCTCTTCGCCAAACTGTCTCTCTCTCTAGGGTTTGCCATCTCCCGTGCCCCCCACCGGCCCGTCCAATTCATACCCACTTCCCCTATTTCCAGCTCTCGATTTCCCCCCTGCGTGGCGATGGCGGCGATCCCTCCGCTGTGATCGGAAGCCCCCCAATGGCCGGCCTCGAGGCCCTGAAGAAGAAGCTCGAGCCCTTGTTCGACGTCGACAAGGGCCTCCCGACGGAATCGCCTCTCGACCCCTGCGATTCGTATGTGGTCAGTGCCGTCCAAACGCGGTCGGATTCGGATCTCTTGCGGGAATCGTATCTCGAATTGTCGTCTCTTGGATGCGATCCCAACGATAGTGGCTTTAGGGGAAAAGTGAAAAAATGAAAATTTTCAAAGACATTGGTTTCAGAGAAGTTATGATGAGATGCGTTTTCATGAACATGCTTTCAGCTTCCTACATGCAATAATCGTATGGAGTGGTATTTGACTCTGGAGTTCCCTTAAATGTGATGAAAGTTAGATTTTTAACGCCAAATTGAACTGAGAACTAAAAGAAGTAATGAGAAATCATGCGACTGTACCATTTTCTAGCTTGGTGTTTGATTTTATAGAATCATCTAAGGGTCTTTTCTAAAAATAGGGGAATACCAAGTCTTCTCCCTGTCTTTCTCTCCACCTATGTTTCCAACCATATATCCTAACAACAATTACCTCACCCATCCCCCTTCGCTTTCCATTCCTTCCTCTCCTTTCCTTCTCCTCTTGGTCCTTTCATCCAAACATAGGCTTATTGGTCAGCGAAGAGAGAAGGGATGCTGGGAAGAAACGATTAATGATGATCCTTGCCTTTCTGGAGCTAAATTTGGATGCCCACATGGATTGATTTGAATGGAGGCAAAGAATGCAATGTGAATGACCATACTTAATGTGCGGGACTTGGTTTTTGGTTTGGCGGGTGTTGCTGTATGGGGATACAGATTGGAGACTGACCGGCAGTTATGCCTTTCCTTATGTTCACATCTGGAGAGATATTTCACTTGATGAGAATAGGCCTTTTTCTTGGTAGGGGAGCTATATTCTCCCTTCATCCTGTGAACGAGCCACTTATATTCATCTATTGTCACTCAACGTAATGGAAGGGAATGGGTACCTTAGCCCACGACAGTTGTTTGGTGGCTTGGCACTAGTACAGGGGCTTTTGCATTTGGTAAGGTGGGCTGTCTGCCTCTTGGCAATAGGAAGGATGCTTGCAGTACCATCTTTCCAATTGATAGGAGAATTCGATTCAGAAGCTATGTGTGTAGTGCCATAAGGAGGCATTTACTTCTCTAAGAGTGTATTTGCTGGTAGCTCCCAAGATCACCCCTAACATTTGTTACATCTGCACTTGCCTTGGATGAGGTTGTAGCTTCTTTTTCAGGAGGTGATGATTGTTTTCCAAATCCTATCAATCAGGCAAGTACTGCTTCTGAATAAAATAAAAAACTTGAAAATTTTCTGCAAACAGACTCTTGAAGCATAAGTCATAGAGATATTAGATATAGCCACTCTAGTAGATAGTTCATGTTGAGGACAATTGCTTGCACTTTTGAAGTGCAATTTTTTTTTAATAAAGATGTCTGCTGTTACCATTAATATTTTCCTTGGGTCACGACATCACAACTTAGTGATCAGTTAACCATATGATTGAAATTAGATAATGTGCCCTGAAAATGTAAAGAAGTTTATTGCTTTTAGGCTCTGTTTGGCTGTGGGATAACCTCTTAGGTTATCCCATTTGCGGATGTTATCTTCAATGGAGCCAATCGGTTATATTGAGGGATAAATTTAGCTTTGCAGTTGCCAACCTTTTCCAAATTTTAATATAAACAAGACATTATGATTACTTCCAACATTAACCATTATATCCAACCTGCTACTTATTCCACCATACGACGAAACACCTCAAATTCACGTATTGAACTCACCAACTTATCCTGTTTTCAACTCTACTAAACTTACATTTATAGTCAACAATTTCTTAGTTGAAACATTATCGAGTAATCAGTATCAAAATAATCATGCATGTCTGCGGTGCAAAGTTTATGTGCTGCATATGGATTTATTAGAGATTCTTGCTTTGTCCAGGACCTAATATGTTTAACATTTTTCCATAATGGCAGGTTTCTGATGGTGGTACAGTTAATTTATTGAGTCAATCCTGTGGAATTTACAATATCAATGAGTTGGGCTTGCAGAAACGCATCAATGGGCATATCTACGAGACAGAGTCCTCTGAGAAGACATATCGCTGTGCCTCCCATGAAATGCATGTGTTTGGAGCCATAGGGTGTGGGGCCAGTAGTGTAGTTCAGAGAGCGATCCACATACCACCACATCGAATATTAGCGTTAAAGAAGATAAACATATTTGAGAGGGTTGGTAATGTTTCTTTCTATTTATATGAACACATGGATTATTATTTTCTCGCATCATTACTATTTAGCATGTAACTAGAATCTGTATCATCTCCCATGTTATGGCGCATAGTTTGTAGTTCTTATCCGGTTGCTCTGGCACATGATTGATTGAACAATATGCATAAAAATCTTGCTGACATCTAACTGTGCTTCATATTTTCTTTAAAATGCAACAAATCTTACATCAAAATCTCAAAACTTACTCTTATAACGGTAGATAACCCACAAGTTTATATCTTTTTTCTGTTTTGCAGTGTAGCTAATGGATAGGCTGTATACCTGTTGGAACCTTGCTAGATGCTTTGTAACTTATTTTGAGTTCCAAGAAATGACTTTTGGTAGCTACAAACTCCATTAATCATCCTCTGTTTCCTCAACATATATGGATGTAGCTGTGTGTGGGTGTGTGCGCATGCATGCATCATGGAGTTAGAAGTTGAGGAGCATTTACCTGGCAATGCTCTATGATTATGCTCTTTGTTGATTTTTTTAAAGAAACCTTATTCAAGTTGGTTTTTTCTAACAGATCCATTGTGTCACCAGATGATATTTACTTGTTTTACAACTATAAAATCAAAATTGTCACAATACCATCGAGACATGGTTTGAAGTCCTTTCTTCACTTCCAAGAATGAACTTGGTCATTCATAACATTGTGTTTAACTTAATAAATTTGTTTTTGCAAATTGCTCAATTTAACCGGTCTGTTTTGGATTTTGAAGGAAAAGAGAGTTCAGCTGCTAAATGAGATACGGACACTGTGTGAGGCACCGTGCTACGAAGGTCTAGTGGAATTCCATGGAGCATTTTATACCCCAGATTCAGGTCAAATCAGTATTGCATTGGAATATATGGATGGTGGCTCTCTTGCAGATGTCCTACGTGCGCAAAAATTCATTCCAGAACCCATCCTGGCCTGCATGGTTCAGAAACTTCTGCATGTACGAACATTTTAGGGATATCCTCCTCATAGGAAGATACTATATATATATATATATATATGATTTAATTTTGCTTGATTACACTGTGTTTCTCCAACCTAGCCATGATCATCTGCCTATCTTGAAACACTTACTTTCATCTCTCCAAAGAGAAGGCCCAGTGTCATTCTAATTAGCATGATAACTCTCAGAGGGTAATTTAAGTACTTTTTAGCATACACCATATGGTTTATGCCATGTGGTGACAGCTATAGAGATTTTAGGTGAGATAAAATGATTCTTGTTATTACTAAAAAGAGAGGCTTTAGCCCTCTTTATATAAAGAGAGGCAAGAGCAAACATGGAAACCAACCAACACTTAAAAATAGTAAATCATAATCAAATATTCTTAATTGATTTATTTCCTAACACTTCCCCGCAAATCGAGACATGGGAGACGATGAAGACTTGGATCCTTAAGGTAGCGAAGATCCACTTTGGTTGACGTGGAAGTCCTCTTTTTGTGTCTTCAACCCTAGGTGTCCTTCTTGTACTCCCTCATAGAGCCAGTCAATGCTTGGTTTCTCTTGAGGTGCGTGAGAGTACTGTCTGAACTTTGACATCTTGAGGTGGCTCCCATCTTTAACTTTTGTGTCTTCCACTCAACATTTAAGGATCCGACTGAGATAACACAAAACCTTGAGGGGTTACAGACAAGTACCCCAGCAATGGAAGACTAGACTTTAAAGAAAATAGAAAAGTGGACTTGATCATAAATAACCTTAAATTTGTTTTTTAAAGCAACACCAAGGACTGAAGGAGGGTTTTCATCCTCCTCTTCTTTCATTCTTCTTTGTCGGTTCTCCTTTGTTGGGCATCAAATAGCTGCAGCAACACCGACTGCAGTACCAAATATGGAAGAGAGGAGAGGAGCCACCATCGGCTCCCTCTTCTTCTCCTTTTCATCCTTGTTGATGGTGGCGCTACAGTGGCAGGAAGGCGCACGACGAAGCTCTGGCAGGTCGAAGGAGGACCGGACCACCTTGGTCCGGTAGAGCAGCCTCCATGGGGCCGAGTGGTACCCTCAAAACCTCGAACAAACGAGGTTAGAAGGGTCAAAACAGAGATTCAAGCCTCATGGCTCACGGGCGGCGTTGGACAAAGATTCGGCTATTGCCGACGCATGGCTCGCCGGAGGACCACCGGCGGTGGTTGGTCTGGTCGCTAGGGCTCTGGCGATCACCCCTCGCCGAACAGTGGTCGGAGACGATGCTGGTGGTGCTTTTCCCTCCGGCGACAAGCAACAATAGCATAAGAGTAGAAGAGGAAAAGAAGTTGTGGGAGAGGAGAGAGCCTCTCCGGTGGCTTGTTGGAGGTTGGCGGTGCCGTCGAAGGGCCTCTCCCCTCTAGGTTTTCCTTTTTCAAATCCTAAACCACAAAGATCGGTGGCTCTAATACCATGTAGAGATTTTAGGTGGGTAAAATGATTCTTGTTATGGTTGAAAAGAGAGGCCCTAGCCCTCTTTATATAGAGAAAGGCAATAGCAAACATGGAAAACAACTAAGACCTAAAAATAGTAAATCCTAATCAAATATTCCTAATTGATTGATTTCCTAACAACAGCAATGTGCGTCTTTTTTGAAAATTGAATTCCTTGATAATTGAATGGCAAGAGATTGAGCATGTCTCTCTTCTCTGTCTATTTCAATCATTGTCATTAGCAATGCTAATTATAATCTTTCGATTTTCAAGGGTTTGAGCTACTTGCATGGAGTAAGGCACCTGGTTCACAGGGACATAAAGCCAGCAAACCTGCTCATAAATTTGAAGGGAGAGCCAAAAATTACTGACTTTGGAATAAGTGCTGGATTGGAGAACACGATTGCTATGGTACACCATTTATAATATGCGTGACTGCATTTTATTCAATTTAGGCTGCACAACACGCCAAGTATATAATTCTGCTGATATGTTTGACAGTGTGCTACATTTGTGGGCACGGTCACATATATGTCCCCTGAAAGAATTCGGAATGAGAACTATTCTTATCCAGCTGACATATGGAGCCTTGGATTAGCCATATTAGAGTGTGGCACGGGGGAATTCCCATATGCTGTGAATGAAGGACCTGCTAATCTTATGCTACAGGTAATGCATTTGAAGTCATCTCTTTTATTTGTGGCTATTTTCCCCTCCTTTTCTTCATTCTGGAATGTTTACCAAGTAAATTTGTTTTCCTGCAATCTTCCATGAAAAAATCTCCTTTTCCCCCTCCTTTTCTTCATTTTGGGATGTAGACTAAGTAAATTTGTTTTCCTTCAATCTTCCATGTAAACTTAATCTTAATTCTGATATATTTGCTCTTGTGAAAAAAAAAAGACTCATATGTTTATATTTTAAACGAACCAATGAATTTTTTTATAAATACCATTATAAACTTCTGATACCATATAAGTTCCATTACAATTTTCATATTTACACTCCTTTAAAAAATTTTCATATTTACAGATGCTATCATAAAGTTGATTACCTTACAAAAATGTTGCTCAAATCAAGTTGTATCAAGTTAATCTGCTATTTGCAACTAAAGATATTAAGGAATGGTTGTCTTTGTCCCTAGATTGTACCACAAATGCCCAAAACATGCCATTGCATATTTTTTTTCTCCATGCGATTGCTCATTTTTTTCACTTCTCTAACTCTGCCACTTGCCATCGTCATCCGTCCCTCTAATTAGCATCAAGATTGAAGTACCTCGATAAACTTGCCCAATGTCCTTAAAGAAGGCATAAATTTCACCACCTTTTTGCCTCCAATTGCCTTTTTTACCTTCTTGGTCACTTTGAGTGCTGCTAATGTCTAACCTCACATTAACGGAATGGCATTATTGCTAAAAGAAGTAGGTTTGTAGTTGCATGCATGCAAATATAAAATATGAAGTTCACAGTGGCATTTATGTAAAAGCCTTAATTAACTACTACTTCATTACAAAGAGCTCGGCGAAATACTGGATTCTGCACGACATGATAAACGCATGCATATGACTGAATCATTGCATGGTGAAGCTAATTTTCAATAATGATATTGGTGGGCCTTCCTCCAAGCAATCAGACCCAGTAAATCATGTGGGTATAGTATAGTTTAGTTGGAGTTTGAAAGCTTGTCAAATTGCATCTTTCTCAGAAATTCCACTTAAGAGTTTTTCTTTAGCTTCTTCCAGCTTCATTCAGACTGCATAAATCATGACAGATCTTGTACGATCCATCTCCTTTGCCGCCCAACAACAAATTCTCCCCCGAGTTTTGCTCCTTCATTGATGCCTGCTTGCAGAAGGATCCAGAAGCAAGGCCAACTGCTGACCAGGTAGTGCATTTATTCATTGGAGCATCTATGTCATTTCTATGCTGTGAATTTTGTACATAGTAGCACAAACTGGCCGAAGAAAATTCTTCATGTTTAGTAAATTTTAGCTGTGTATTTTGAAGTAATGTTTTTTCAGGTAGTTTCACTGGATAAAATTGTTAGGTTGAGCACTGCATGCTCTTGTTGTTAGAGAGTTGCACTTCTTTGGCAAGGGCAAGTTTTTAGCTATTCTATCTGTTAGCATATGCTTTTATTTTATTTCTTTATTATTCAGTTATGGGATTTGCTCCTCAAGAGACATCAATGTACTTTCACCTTTTTTGGTTTCTCTTTATATAAGAAAGTCCTATGATTTCAATAACAAGTTGAATCATTTCAACTAATTTGGTATTAGAGTACTGATCTTAGATCGTAGCTCTAGATATCCCATCCCCAAGGCCTCCAAACCCTACACCCCATGCCCTCTCCTCTCTCCTAGCGGCAACAACGTCAAATCTCGTGCGGTAGTGCTCCTAGCGGCCATTTGCGGTGGTGCACACGCATAGCAGCGCCCTAAGCGCATGTGGTGGCGCTCAGCAGATCAGATCTCGTGCGGCGGCACTCCAGGCGACGCTCTAGCGGTCGCGATCTAGTTGGGTGGCACTTTGGCAATTGCGATCTAGTCGGCACGGTGCTTGTGGCTACTGTCAGGTGGTGCTGCTTTTGATCTGCAGCAGATCTGATCAATTTTGTAGGGAGAGACACCTAGATCTCCTTGGGGCCATCTTGGGTGTTCTTCCTTGCACCTGAGCGAGGCCAACGTTTGTCCAAGGGAGTCTTCCGCGAAGATGCAGATCTGAATATATCTAGATTTAGATCTTTTGATGGTTTCTTGGACATAGAAGGTTGATTGAGGCTTCTGGATTGCGAAGATAGCTTCAAATGCTCAGTCCGAGGTGACATCAGACACTCTTTTGGACAACGGGATACTCAAGAATCTGTTTATTTGGTCCTGTTGTTAAGTTAGACGAGACCAACTACTTGTGGTGGTCCCAGACTTTCCTTATGACTGTTAGGGGTCATAAGCAGTGCCACATTCTTACGAACCTGGAGCCCACAGACAAAATTGGTGTAAATGCCAACTGGGACAGCGACAACTCCATGGTTTTTGCATGGCTGATGGAGATAGTTATTCCTCGAATAGGGGATGAGATTATGTATTACACCACAGCGAAGGAGATGTGGGAGTCCTTGCGTAATACTCACATGCCAAGAACTCCGCACGGGTGTTTCAAATCTTTTACGACCTATTCTACTTGCGTCAGGAAGGGCACACGTTGCCATAGTACTACTCCTTCATGAAGGGAATGTTGGAGAGGCATCACTCCTATCTGTTGAAGTGTGCCTGTGAGTCTTAGCAGAGTTTTAGGAGACAATTGGTAGTCTGCCTTTTCTTGGTAGGTTTAGGACCCGAGTATATAGCAGCCAGAGATCAGATTCTCATCTCTCCTGAGCTTCCCACCCTGGAGGAAGCTTATAGCAGACTCAATAGAGTAGCTGTGCACACTCCTGCTTCTGAATCTGGTGCTCAGACATCCGCATTGGTTGCGATCCCTGTACGTTACAGGGGTGCTCCCTCTCCTGCATGTAGTCGTGGATGCGAACGCTCTTCTGGTACATGTACTAGGACTCCGTGCACCTACTCTAGCAGACTTGGCCACTTTGAGGCTACATGCTGACAGAAGCATGGTAGGCCACCTGTGGCCAATCGGGTAGCTGAGATTACAGATGGAGTTCTCCCCAGTCCTGATGTTAGTTCTCTGAGCACAGAGATTGAGATCTTACGACAGCAAATCACTCAGTGTACTTAGGCTTCTTCTCAGTCTCCAGACATTGCAGCTATTGCCACCTTTTCTGATGCACCTGTGATTAGTATGTTATCACTTTTTATCACATGGTGATTGGTTGATTGATTTTGATGCGTCACAACATCTATTTGGCGACGGGTTCATTCTCTCAATTAGAGTCAGTACTGTATAGTTGACAGATGGGAGACATTCGCCACTTGCTGACAAGGGAGATATGTTCTTATCTCCTACTTTGAGACTGACAGATATCTTTTATGTGCCTGATTTTCCTTTGAGCTTATTGCCTGTTAACACGATTACTAGAGACCTGAATTGTTTAGCTATTTTTGATGCATCTTCTTGTGTCTTGCAGAATAAGTTCAATGGGAAGACGATTGGTAGAGGACGTGAGGAACGGGGGGTGTATTGTCTGAATCGTAATGTTGTTGCTGCTTTTGTTGCCCAGGGCCTTCTGCTGCATCTCCTCTCTAGTGGCATCACCGCCTTGGTCACTTGCCTATTAATCGTCTCAGACGTGTTTTGTCGCATATACCCTCTACTACTGCTCTTACCTATGATGCTTGTCAGTTGGGCAAGCACCATAGGGCTAATTTTTCCAGTTCTATTTTTGTTTCATCTGTTGTTACATTTGATTTGATTGATATTAATGCTTGGGGTCCCGGTCATACTCCCGATCGACTTGGGAATATGTATTATCTTGTTTTAGTTGATTTTTCCCATGTTTCCTGGATGTTTCTTATGAAGCATAAGTCTGATGTGGGACAAATCATTGAGTATTTTGTTAAAGAAAAAAAAACTTAGCATTCTTGTTTGGTAAAGTGTTTTTGGTTTGATAATGCATTGGAGTTTTGTACTACTCATTTGCGCATTTTCTTTTCTAGTTGCGGCATTATTCATGAATCACGTGCCCTTACACCTTTCAGCAAAATGATGATGCTGAGAGGAAACATCGTCATATTCTCGATGTTGCTCGTACTTTATTAGTTCACCATTCGGTCCCTTTGCTTTACTGGGGTGACATTTTGATTGCATGTTTCTTGATCAATAGGATGCTTAATGCTGCTTTACATAAACGAATTCTGTTGCAGATTATGTATCATGATCACCCCCTATTTCGCGTCACCCCTCGGACTGTTGGTTGTGTTGCCTTTATCAACTTGTTGGGATCGAATCGGGATAAACTAGCACCGAGAGCAGTTAAGTGTCTTCCTTGGGTATACTCGGACGCAAAAAGGATATCGGTGTTTTGATCCAATTACTTCTCGGCATTTTGTTTCGACGGATGTTACCTTTCATGAGGTGATACCCTTCTTTTCTCTGTCTGCTGCTGAGATGCCTCCTAAGGGTGACATGGTGCCTGTGCCATTTACCCCCATTCGCTTTGGGAGTTTTTCCAAGGTTCCTGTCCCTATTACGCCACCACCATTACCTCCTGCTATGCATTCTTTTTCTTGTCTGACTAAGCCACTTCAGTTATATGTCCGCTCCCATACTACCTATCAGGGACCTCCACCCTTACCTTCATCATTGGCTTCTCAGGTGAGTCCTTTAGATACTGACACATGTTTGTCATGTGGTGATCATAGGAACAGGATAGATGATGTGGCAGGTGATGATCTTGATTTTCCGATAGTCATTCGGACGTGACCACAGACCTACACTACTTACTCTACGGCCGGAGCACTTGCTATTGATGGCTTAGCCCCTGGGTTTGCTAGATTCACTCGGACATTAAGTGCTACTTAGATTCGAACTACTCATCGTAAGGCTATGGTTGATCCAAAATTGGGCAACCATGGAGGATGAGATGGCCACTCTTAGAGGCTATGGGACCTTGGAGCTCACTCCACTTCTTGGTGGTGCTACACTTATTGGTTGTCGGTGGGTATTCATTGTGAAGTTCAACCCAGATAGCGGTGTGGCTATATATAAAGCACGTCTCATGGCAAAGGGGTTCACCCAAACTTATAGGGTGGACTTCTTTGGTACCTTCTCACTAGTTGCCGGATTTCCTATTGTACGGGTGTTGGTTGCAGTGGCAGTTTAGTAGATTGGCCTTTGCATCAGTTGGATATGAAGAATACATTCCTCTATGGTAATCTCCAAGAGGAAGTCTACATGCAACAGCTACCTGGGTTTGAGGCTTAAGGGGAGTGTGTATGCCGACTACTGAAGGCAGAGCCCTAGAGACTGGTTTCAAAGGTTCCTGTAGAGGCAGCTGGATTCAGGAGATTGACAATCGATTTTTCTCTCTTTGTCAGGAGGATTGGACGAGATACTGTGGTACTCCTTGTTTATATTGACGACCTTATTGTCATAGGGGATGATGAGCTGGGTGTTGCTGAGATTAAGCCCATTCTGGCAGAGCAGTTTGTCATGAAGGACTTAGGAGCTTTACGGTATTTTCTGGGTATTGAAGTTGCTCGCAATACAAAGGGCGTGGTCTTGTCCCAGAGGAAGTATGTTTTGGACATCTTGTAGGAGGTTGGTATGTTTGGGACCAAGGAGGCCAATATTCCTATGGAGCCCAAGATGTCACTCTATGATGAAGATGCACAGTTGGTGGATAGCAGATAGTATAGGAAACTTGTGGGCAGATTGCTTTACCTCACTATCACGAGGCTAGATATTTCCTTTGCAGTGGGGAGATTGAGCCAGTTCATGGCCAAGCTTGTTAGCATTGGTATGCAATATTGATGGTGCTTAGATACATTAAGAAGGCTCCTGGAAAGGGGCTCCTCTTCTTCAAGGGGTCTTCTATGACCTTGGTTGGCTACTCTGACACGGACTATGCTGGATGTCATGTGGACTGCAAATCCATTACTGGGTTCTGCATCTTTTTGGCAGGGAATTTGATTACTTGGAGGAGTAAGAAATAGGGTAGGTTGCGAGATCTAGTGTCGAGTCTGAGTACAGAGCCATGGCTTAGACGACTGCAGAGATGATGTGAATTAGGTCCCTATTTACTGACTTGCAGATACAATTTTCTCGCCCAATTGAGATGAGATGTGATAACAGGGCAGCCACCTTTATTACCAACAACCCAACAATTCGCGAGAGGACGAAACATGTTAAGGTTGATTGTCACTATACCAGGGACATCATTCAGAAGGGGTTGTTATATACTACACCAGTCACATTTGAGGAGCATATTACTGATATTTTCACCAAACTCCTAATCAGATCTTTATTTGATTCATATGTATCTAAGTTGAACATGATAGATATCTATATTTCAACTTGAGGAATGTTAGCATATGTTTTTATTTTATTTATCTATTGTTCAGTTATGGGGTTTGCTCCTTAAGGGGCATTTATATACTTTCACCTTTTTTGATCTCTTTCTATATAAAAGAGTCCTAGGATTCCAATAACAAGTTAAATCATTTGAACCAATTTTATCATTCCATACAAAACGAAGTATGACGGTTGTATCGTGATAGGACACGATGCAGTTTGTAGAAGATGAGAGCCGATGTGGTTGCACGCATTGTGATAGCACTCTACATGGTGGGTCTTTAGAACGGAGGGCTGCAGGGGTGAAGGTGTTTGGTAGAAGCTGTTGAAGATGGATGCCTGTGAGAGAAATGATCCTGGCGATCTGAGAGCATTGAGCATCTCAAGAATGGCCTTCGATTGCACTGGTATCCAGGTTGAGGATGACATGGTTGGAGCGCAAGAGGAAGCGTGATACTGGCATAGAGTGGCCAAGGAGGAGGGTGTCAGAAGTTCCCCTTAAGGTCGGGGAACTGGGCTGGTAGGGGAAATTGGTTCAGAGCATGCATCTTTGGGGTTTAGGTGGGGTGGCGGTGGAATCCTAGGAGAGCTCTGGCACATGTTTGTGTTCTCTTCATTTACGTCTTGTTTCACAGGCCTACTGCAATTTCTCATTTATTATTGATGTTTTGCAGCTTCTTTTACATCCCTTTATAAAGAAGTATGAAAACACCGTCGTGGATCTAGCAGCATATGTTCGCAATATTTTTGATCCCACGCAGAGGCTGAAAGATTTAGCAGATGTAAGCTGAGACATGACTACAAGATGCCTAGCTTCTTCTGGAATTTATGTATTTTTGCTCTTACATTAAAAAATTGATTGAGATATTGAGGTTTAAGTTGGCTTCAATAATTGTTTAACTTTTTTTTTCCCGCCGTATGAGCAGATGCTTACCATACACTACTACATGCTTTTTGATGGACCTGATGAACTTTGGCATCATATGAAGACATTTTACAATGAGACTTCAACATTGCGGTACATGACTCTTCATTTTCTACCATTGCTATCTCTACTGGATAGATCTGCCTATTTCCATGGAAGGAGAGATAGATTGTTGGTTGTGGGATGGGGCGAGCATATGTATGAGTGACTGTTCGAAAGTTAAAAGAACCTATTTTTAAACAGAAGCTATGTTCTGGATACTTGTTGATGTCTATTTTTAATATTTTCTTATGTCAATTTGTTTGGATGATTCGAAAAGTCTGAAGTAGTGGCAGGAAAGAGGAGATTTTTCCAGAAAGGAATCTTGCTTGGGAAACACTTAAAATTATTGTAGATAGCGGATGAAATAATTGAGCCATCTTGTCTAAAAAGTTGCATCCTATTAGAACTCTTAAATATGAAAAATATTGTATCAAATTTAGTTCATTGGCTCTTAATTTATAATTAACCATCATCTCAAAAAAAAAAAAAGACAACCAACCTATAGAATTATTTCATGAAACAGAGGGAGCAATTAATCTGTTATATTACAAACTTGAATGTAAATGCACTTCGGGGAAAGGTGCTGTTGAGGCAAAGGCTTAAACTCTTGGCCTTGTCACCAATATCCTTGTACTTTTGGAGCTTGACTGGAAGGTTACATAAAAACTGATAATTCGTATATTAAATAGGTGGGCACGGATACCAATGAATATGGATATATCAGGTAGCCTTACATGTTCCTTTCCATATATTTCTAATCACACACCCAGATACAAACTATGTTTGGAGAAATGCAATCTTAATATGTACATGAATTTTGCATTTGTATCAACATCCACTTCGAGTTTTTCTAAAAATCTAAACATGTCTATATTCAGCGGTTAATACTATTTACTAAAATTCTTCTACGTTAACTTCATATTTTTTAAATGTCATATTTTCAAATTATGTGGTGCCCAATCCATCCGTCATCCACATCTAACATTATCGGCAATTTATTTGATTAACTGCCCATCATTGAGGACATGACTGTTTCTAATACATCTAATTCCTATGTATGGTAGGAAAAATTTAAAGAAATAGTCCATTCTATAGTTGATTTTGTTATCTTCTTTGGATCATTTGGAGGGAGTAAGTTTTTTTCCCTAGATAAATTTACAAAACAATGGCAAAAGTTGAAGGTTTAGGGCATAAAAATGGAGATTCCAATGCTAACTAATAGTATAGAAATTAGGGATGGAGAATGGAATTGTGATGTTATAATGCCACTTCCTTCCTGCAACCTGACGTATTGGTGCTTTGAATATAAGCAAGACTTCTAATATGCTTGATTTGAGGGCTGAGCACCCTCCTGTAACTCCTTAACTTTTTTTTGCTACCATTAATTTTATTTTTATCTAACCTGCGGTGTCTGCTGGTTTCAACAGTTTTGCAGAAAAAATATCCGCAGGTTCCAACATCTTCACAACTCTGTCAAGCATAAGAAGCAAACTTGCAGGAACTCGCCCACGTGAGAAGCTTGTGCATGTGGTGGAGAAGCTTCAATGCCGTGCCCATGGGACCGATGGGGTTGCCATCCGTGTCTCTGGTTCATTCATCGTAGGAAGCCATTTCCTGATTTGCGGGGATGGTCTTCAAGCAGAGGGTATGCCAAACTTTAAGGATCTTTCCGTTGACCTGAGAAGCAAGAGGCTTGGAACATTTCGGGAGCAG
The DNA here is from genome assembly GCA_037157565.1 of Thalassia testudinum. Lineage (NCBI taxonomy): Eukaryota > Viridiplantae > Streptophyta > Magnoliopsida > Alismatales > Hydrocharitaceae > Thalassia > Thalassia testudinum. Next base: position 47,795,556 of record JAZHRO010000030.1, read on the forward strand.
TTCATTGTTGAACCTGGAAGCAGGATTGGATGTTTCTTTATAGCCAAACAGGAGTTGTATATAAATCAGAACGAGGGGAACAGATACGTATAATTATTCGTAAACTTCCATTTATGTAAATAGTTAAGAACATTTTGAAAGAAGAATATGCAGGAATTATTGAGATAATAATAAAATTATTGTGAATACATTCTCATGGTTTAGCAGATTAATTATTGGATGTAATTTAATCAAGTAGTTTGGGCACATCATGGGGGGATCACAGTTTGGTATCGCACTTAGCTGTGTAAACAGCCATAGTTCCTTTTTTTTTTTTTTTCTCCCTCCTTTTCCCTTTTTTTGTAGATTCAATTGTTAATTATCTTAATCAACTCAGTATCCGAACAATTATCAAACATAAAATGTGTAATTTACCTAGTTTCAGTCAGAAAGACATATAGAGGTAGCTTCCTCTTTCCTCTTGATGGTCTTCTGCAGGGCTCAGGATGTGCGAAGGACCTAGAAGTTGATGCTTCTTGCAGCATCTATGAGGAGAGAACTCATTGAATCTTCAGGGAACGGTATTCAAATCTCATGTCTGACCCTCCCACTTTACCCCTTTCGACTCTTGTTTGTTTCTCTTCATGAGTGCTGTTTGGCCGTTTGTTTTGTTGCTGCCCATCATGATCGAACTTATGGTTTTCTCATCCACCCAGTTGGTTGACGGCTTTCCTAAGTAGCGCGAAATCAAGCTTACTGGAACTCTGCTCAGTCATTCTGGCTCCACGAACGCCTCCCGACTCCCCCGCCTGTTGGGATAATGGTTGGTTTGGGTGTTCCTCCGGTGGGCCGCTGCGAGTCCTTTCTTTCGAAAAATAAAAAAATAAAAAATAAAAATTCCTTTTCACAACTAAATCTGCATTCTCTTGTCTTTTCAAGATAGATTTCATACTTAGTAGATGTTTTTTTTTTCCAAGGTAATGCGCTTAGTTTTTAAATTTGATGTGCTGTGTTTTCTAAATCTCTTACATGCAATGTGTTGTGTTTTTTCAATCTTACATGCAATGTGTTGAACCTAATATGTTTTTGGTGTATTGTGTTATATATAAAGCACATCATCCAATGCATAAAGCACATCAACCTCACTTTTTTTCCTCTATTTTTTCAACCCATATAGATTTTTCTTGTTGGAAATTTTCAAGCAATGTGTTGTGTGATGATCCATTTTTTCCTTCGATCTTTTAAGTTCATTTCTTTTAAGGTCAATGTTTTCCTTAAATTTTTCGTGAGATATGGTCTTTTACGTTCATTTTTTTATTCATTTATTTCTTATTTCTGAGGCTTAATTTTGAGGTCTATTAATTAGGAAGCTTTTTTTTTGGGTAGGGGTGGGGGGAAGTGGTGGTTTCGAAAAATTCTTTGGCATATCATTACTCTTTTCCTTCTGTGTTGATAGTTTATGGAAAAACGAAAAATTTACATCATTTTCCGTGAATTAATCAACGCTCTCCTTCTTATCTAAAACAAAGGTACGCACCCGTAAGGGAGAAATGATGTTGTTTTGTGCGGAACAGACGGTGGAGATGAAGGGCTTCAGATGTGACGTGGAAGATGGCGTGGGTAAATCATCGCTCTATTTCATAGGCTATTCTAGTTTTCTCTGGAAGGGTAACGCTGGAAATCCGGGATAACAGATAAACCAACGGCTGGTTGTGATATTGAGGGTGGAAGCTTGACTGCTTCATTTCCAACCCGTTTGAAATGAAGTTTTGGATGCGATGGAGACATGTGGTTTTAACGTAGAGAAATTCGAAAATTAGTAAAAATAACACAATTGCTATGCGCGTAATGCAGTCCACCACCATGCATGTGCTACAAATGGGATGATTTTCGCACGTTCGTTAAAAAAATTAGTTGATATTTTTTTTTTGTTACAGCTGAGAAAGTATCGACAATATTTAGTTATGAATTAAATTTCATTGATGATAGTTGAATTAAATTAGTGTAACATAAAATATATCACCAGTGATACTTAAATATCACTGATATAATGTACTTTTACGAGCACACATCGCATTTTACGATGTAGTTTATATTTTCATATTATGATCCAAATATGTGAGTTTATCGAAAAAATATTTCGATTCAAGTTCAAAATAACTAGTGGTTTGACTTGGTCAAATCTATGATGATGATGGTATATGATATCATCACTTGTACATAGATTGGTATAAAATCGAATAGCCATTTTTTAGGTGGTTGGACTAGTTGGATTGATTTTGTGACCCAGAATAAGATTAGACACGTATAGCAGGTAAAGCCATAGCTATTCACAATGATTCATTATCAACTAAAATCTTTGTAGATAAATAAAAATACAAATGTGCATTAACATGTAAGTTCGTACATCTCTGTTTATGTTAAATTATAAAGGTGATATTTAGGTATGAATAAGTGATATTTAAATTTTAAATAAAATTTGTAATGATGATATTTCAATTTCGAATCAAATATTATTGATGTCATTTGAATTATTAAAGATATTTGAAATATAATTTGTGATTTTTAATTTTAAATTAAATATTACCTACAATATTTAAATATTTTAATTTTAAATATCACCAATGATATTTAAAATATTATTGATAAATTTGAAAAATCACTTATACAATATAATAAATATCATTGATGATATTCAATTATTAAATGGTTAGTTATTTTTTGCATAAACTATTGACTTAACAATGATATTTAGAAACAACCGTAACTAAAATGGTTTACAAAAGAACGTTATTTTACACAAACCAACCCATGCATCTGCATGTTTCCGAATATTGTGATTTCGGTTTCAATATTATTGTAAAATGCACTATCTTTACACTATCTTTCTAGTATTTTGCCAGAGTAGATTTTATATCCTAGTAAAATGCATGGAATATCTTTACAAGTGCACATATATTTTCACACACACGCACAAATTTTACCAATCTCAAATTGGTTCTCATTTAGACGATCTCTGGGAGTGAAATGGACAGAATTTACTACTGCAGGAGACGAAGGGATTTAGGAGTGAGGTGAAATCACTGCAACATGTTAAACAAATTTCTACTTTTACGAGGTAAAGCCGAAACGTCGAGGATGGTCATTCTTGACACTAGCAAATCGTCGAGCAATAGCTTCACCACAGAATTAAAAAAGTGCGTTTTACTAAGGTTGCTTAGTGTCTAAGTTCTTTTTTACAACGGTTCTAAACTAAATTGTCAAAGGTAATTTTTTGCCATAGATAAATTTTTCCTGAAACCTTCAATGATAATTTTATAGTGGTTGCAAAAATTAAATGGCGCAGGTTCTTCGATAACCATCACTGAACTCATATGACAACAGTTTGAAATTTAGTAGGACGGTGGGAGCAGAGTAGTAGGACGGTTGCAAAAGATAACGGTCACTAAAATTTTACCATGATGCAATTTTTTACGATGTAATTTAGTGATGGTTTTTTTAGCTTTTGACGACGATTTCAACAACCGTCGCCAAAAGTTATTTTTCCCGTGGTACATCAATATTGGATTGATCAAGGTAGGTGATAGTTGACATTCAATTGTAGCCTACCAGACGATCCCTCATATTAATCGAGCAAGATGTACTATATATCACCTCCTTTCAATGACTTACGCGCAGATCCCAACCTGATTAATACAATCTTAAACCAATAAGCAAAGGGGTCGACGAAGAACTAAAGCCATTTTTGTTGCTCTCCACAAGTGATCCAGAAGGACCAGAAAGGTGCAAACCTAAGTACGGTACCAACACCTAAAGAACACCATAGACATTCCACACACCATGAGATCTCACAAAAAGAGCTAACTCACAAATCAAATCTAAAAACCACAAACACACATCTTCCACACCAACCCCCCCCACCCAAATCACCTTTTCTTTCTCTCTCTGCTTTGGCTTCGGGTTGCCCTTCCCTTAAGCACTCTGAAGCTGCCATGCTCCCCTCTCAAGTTTCCTAATATTCCTCACAAATCGGTTCTTTCCCTCCCCACTTACTTCCCTTTGTACCTTTGATCTCAACCCAACTCAAGAAAGCTCCGATTCCCCACGCCTCGTTTGACGCATTGTACATATGCAAAGCCCATCTCTGGTCAGAGGTTCCTCCCCCCCCCCACCCCCACCACCACCACCACTTTCTCCCTCAAGTCCCTCCTCCTAACTGCACGGTAGAGAAGAAAGAGGTGTGCGAGGAGCTTGATGGGTCCAAATGCATTGCAATGTCTCCTTCACCTACTGTTCCTTTCCACTACTCCTTTGATCTGTTCTGGTGAGTATGGGCAACTTCTACATTTTGTATTCATGTGAAGAGTTTTGGAACCTTCCATTTCAATCGCGTTTAAGTCGTGTGGATTAAGGATTTTTCTGCACTTGGTTCAAGGGATGTCCTTAATTTAATTGTTTCAAGGGCTTCATGGGTAATTGTTAGAGAAGAAATGTTGAACTCAAGTAAAAATCGAAGTCCAAACCAATGATTCCCACTTAATTACAAAAAATGACACAAATCTTGGATGACACCTGCATCTCGATTTTCTCCCCGCATTTTCTTTTATTGCACGGAGGGCATTTCGTGTTTGGAAAAGACATAGATTTCTACTTGGGGAAATCACTACCCTTGCTAGAGACTCTCTTGTTACTCATTAAGTGGCTCCCTCTCTCACTCCTTGATCAGGGATGTAAACAAATTGGATATGAATTCAGATAATTCAATGATCATATCCAAATATGGTTGGATTTAGATATTTATCAGATTTGAATATGGATTGATATAATAAATTTAGAAATTTATTTTTTGATACAAATTAAAATGCCGAAATTTGGGTTATGAAGGACTAGTCATTAATGATTGCTTTTATGTATATTATTACATTTAAATCTAGAAAGCTATGGTCACCCTAAATATATTTATAGCAAGGTGGAAATTCCCAATATATTCACATTTTTGTCTAACGTCTATCCATATTAATTATGCGTCATGCTAATACCTGATCTTTACTCGAACCAAATTTGTATATGCTCTTTTCTAGAAATGCTAAGAGAAAATTGTATCTGAGCTGCATCCGATTTGAATCCGTATTTGGCTTTGGAAAAACAAATATGGATGTAAAAATAATTATATCTGAGTCATATTTGAGTTGTATCTGATCTGTTTCATTCCATCCTCTCTATACTTAACTCCCATCTAATATGCACACTCATGTGGGTCTCTACGGGGAAGCAGAGGAATCCATCGGTCGATGCCATGACTTTATTGCAAGAGTTGTAATGTTTGTTAAAATAGCCCCCACATTGAAAACTTATAAAAGTGAAAAATATGATGTAAGAATTGAGGGCTACAACTAGATGACTTAGGCTCAAGTAAATTGGGAATCCATCGGTCAATATCTAATAAATTCTTAAGATCAAGTTCTTTTGATTAGATTCTAGATTTGTGTTGTTACATGTGGTATCAAGCATAATTCCCTCTAATAAAAGAAAATAGATACCTAGGTAGCATTTAGACGAGGGATAGTGGGTGGAATAAGGGGTGGGTGAGGGGAGGTTTCCGAGGGGAGGGGGTGAGGGGGAAAATCGAGGGGGGTGGGGGGATTGGAGAGAGAGAGAAATAAAAATAAGTTTTTAAATTTTTTAAATTAAAAAAAAATAACTATCCCATCAAAATCTATCGACTCCCTCATCTTTCACAAAATCAACATACCAATCGTTAACAATACTACAAATCATTACAATTCTACCAACTAAATACCTTCCACACTTATTTCATTTCTATTTTATCCCTATATAGCATTATCTTTCTGTTAAACGTAGCCTAAGAGATCAAGAGTTGAAGTCAACGAGGAATTATAAATATCGAGGAGTATTACTTGCTAATATGAGCTTAAACACTTTCTATGGTTACTTTTGATCCATTAGACTCAAACCTAATAGGATTTCATGGTTTATTTTTCCCGATTAGTACATCTCAAGTAAATGTACATGTTTATCCCTCAAGCATGCTCATTATTACTTTTCAAATTTATCTCTTAATCATATATTTTTGGACAAATGGAAATCTAGATTCGCCCTTTCGTTGGAGCTTCTCCATTGTAGGGTCTATCGTGGGGGACTTAACCGTTGGATCAAATGTCTAGGAATGTGCGGGATAAGGATCCTGACCGTTGAATCATGATCAGAAGCGTTCGAGCCCAATCGTGAGGCTCGAGTTTTTCAAGCAAATTGAGAGTCTTAAGTTATTTGTAAAAAGGAAAGAAAGTTCCCTCCTAAAGTTAGCATATAGATCTATCTCTTTATTCCAGTTTACTCCTCACAGCGTAATTATAAATTCTTTAAGTGGTGTTTATTTACCCAAATTGGTATATCTACTCTGCATTTTTTAAGCTAGAGTAGAACTGTTTTATTCTGTAATTCTCTTTATTCCATTCTCCTGTTTACTTCTCCATATTTATTGCATTTTTCCCAATTCCCCCTAATTCCACTAACGGAATGCCACCTTAGTTACCGAACTTACCCATATGAGGAACTGTTACTCTATAACAGTTCATCATCATCATCATCATCATCATCATCATCATCATCACAAAAAAGAGAGTAGAAAGCCCTGCTTAGAAAAATATTTCCAATTAATCCTTCTTTAGTCAAAATCGTTGCTTTTAACTCAATCTGCTTATTCCCTACAGGAACAATGATGAAGGAACAAGAGAGTGGAGTCTACAACCAAACAGAACAGGCTTCCCAATTGATTCAAAGGCAGCAGATGGGGCGTGATCTAAAGCCAAAGAGTAGAGTAATCCAGAAGGATGATCTCCCTCAAGGGACAACGGTCCCAATCATCAATCCTAGCCCGACCTTCACCCCTGTCGTCACCACACCACCATCGGCGATGACCTCATCCTTGTCGGAGCAGGTCTGGTGCATCGCAAGCTCCACCGCCTCGCCAACTGCATTGCAAGTTGCTCTAGACTATGCCTGCGGATACGGAGGTGCGGATTGCTCCGCAATCCAATCAGGAGGGAGCTGCTTCAACCCTGACACGATTCGCGACCACGCTTCCTACGCTTTCAACAATTACTACCATGAGAACCCGATGGCCACCAGCTGCGACTTTGGCGGGACCGCAGTCCTCACAACCACAAACCCAAGTGAGACACTCTCTCAAGTAATGTTTTAAAAATTAAATTGATTATTGATTTGATTTTTTAATGATTCAATTGATGATCTGTATTGATTCAAACGAATTCAACCATATTGAACTGACATTCAATGAAAAATCAATGAAGATATATAATACAAAAAGTTAACGTTGCAACTATAATTATATTAAAATTGAAATACTTTTGACAAATACTAAAAAATTAAAAAAGTATAATCAATAAAAGTTACCATTAATCTTTATGAAAGTGTGGGTATGGTGTGTAAACTCCCATTATTTTCTTTTTTTTTTTCTGTTCAAATTTTTTAACCTCTGAGAGAATGATCAAATGGGTGACTTATTTAATTAAATCGACTGATTATTACTCTCAAGAATCCCCTCCCTTGAATTAAAATTTACACACAAGCCCCTAAATTTGCACTCATATTTGAATGCGATTCTTAAACTTTAGGACCGCCAACCCTCTCCCCGATCTTTCTAATTGTATCAACGTGCCATTTACTAACGTTTGACCAGCCACACTGTGAAGAGTTGGTATTGACCCAAGTCCAGGTTGCACAGATTAGCAATTGAAAACCACACTAAATTTGGATGAATTTAGATCGTAAAAGCGGTGATATGTTGATGCAAGTATAAAAATCAAACGACAACATTGACATGCTTCAAAGCTTGGGGATAGCATCGATCTTCATGTGTAAGTTTGGGAATTTTTACGTACATCCTCCAGGACTCGTTGAACTGACCCTCGGGAATGATTCTTTCCTCAGGTACCACAAACTGCCAATATCCTGCATCATCAAGGTACACCGTTTTCCCACCCACCAAAGTATCCACCAAAGCACTACAGATGCTTGATCACATTACTGACAGATGATGTTTGCCAATCCCACAGAGCGTCCTCAAATCAGTTACCTCCGACGACAGGCAACCCGACGACACCGACGACGGGGAACCCGACGACACCGACGACAACGACGCCAGCAATATTCGGGATACCGCCACCAGACTTGGGCAATAACTCAGGGTTCTCGGGGTCTACATGCCTTTCGAAGCTCACGCCGGCACACCTCGTGCTGCTTCTAGCGGCTGCCGTAGCTAATATATAAGCCAGTGGTGGAGGATACCTCTCGTTTCCAAGAATCATGGTCATCTCCCCAGAGCAAGCCGCAGCAGGGGAGGGCACAAGCAGATGCAACAACACTCTATTTCATGTCCTTGGGAGGAGGCGTAGTTCGAACAACTTTGGCGACAGAGCTCCGACGAGAGAGAACCCTGTTCATAGACCAGGGTGTTTTTTTTTCTTTTCCCCCTTCTCACGGGCCGTCGGACATTACCACCATGTAGTCTCGTAGTCGTTAGGTCTACCATTAGGGAAAATAATAACTATGTTTGTCACCAATGAATCTGTTCAATCTCACACAACTGGCCATGCATACCGATTGCTTAAGTTAAAACCATCTGGCATCGGAGACGGAACTACGGAGGAAGGCAAAATTAGATACAGATCAAAACGCAGAGAGAGGGCAGTGAGCAAATGGTATGGGAGCAAAAAAGAGCACAAGCAAATCTTGCAAATAGATCGGTTTATTCGACCATGCACAACCATTCTATGTTTACACGATTACGCGATGTCTGGCATGATTTTATTAGCATCTTAAAGAGAGAGAAACTTAACAAGAGCCGCGAGTACACGGCACATCACCTCTAAATTAAGGCCTTGCCGCATTCCTTGAAGGATGGTTAGCTATTTGACATGCTGATGTCAATCTATGGAAAGGAGCAACAAGGGGACGGCGACGGTGGCTACGAGGGCCAAGGTTGAGAAAACGGACCCCGGATCGAAAGCATTCTGGATGCTTCCCACATGTGAGAAATGCTGGTAGGCCAAATAGCCGGCCATCACCAAGGATATGATTGCAGCAGCTGGTGTTCCTCTGTAAGAGATGGAAAGAGAACCCGTTTAACGCGAACTTAAGATGGTGAGAGGAACATGAATTTGGAGGTGATGATATAATTCCATCTATCATGACTTGACAAGACACCTGTTAAACGTGAAATCTTGCTCTTCACTAATATTCTATATAATTGTACAAAGAAGGCAGAATCAACATGAGGATCCCCAAGAAGCCATGATGGGATTTTGTTCCACGTTAACACCCAATTCCCATCCCCATAATGTTGATTCGTGCGCGAAAAGCAGCATGTAGCATGAACACAAATGTGAAGCTCTCCTCTTTTGCCAATTTTGGGAATCTTATTTGTAATGCCTCGCCTTGCAGCTGCTTTTAATTGAATGAAGTTGGGTGGTTAAAAAAAAAAAAAAAACACAAGTATGAGACTAGAGCAGAATGGGATGCCCCGGTTCGAGTGTGGAAGAAAGATGGTTGCTTATCCCATGACATAGGATTGGGTGATGCAAATTGGTAGGAGATTTGCATCACAGAGACCTCACTCAGAACACATGAGCATATGTGTCGAGGAAAGCACATATCACGGACAAGGTGTACCTTCCATCCAATTAGGTTGGGCAGATTTGAGATGAATAATACAGGTGTGCTTCGATTGTGTTTTCACTTCTACTAGCAAATTGTCAGTCGATTTGTAAAGTGAAAATAGTGTGTTTTTCTCTCTTCCAAAGAAGAAAGAACCAAAAGGATAATTTTGGCTTTGTTTCCGGAAAAGCGAAGAAATCACCTTAGAGACAATGTCTGGGTAGGGGAAGTGATTGACAGCAGCATTGCCATGACCGGCAACTCCACCTCTCCTGTAAAAGATAGACCTGTCAGCATCAGTTACCGGTTTCTAGTTCACTGGAAGGTAGACGCCGAAAACCAGAGAATTAATCTTATGGACTCCAAAGAAAAGAATTGTCTACCTTCTAGACAAATATCCTCGAAAGCTATGATATACACAGGAAAAGTTATCAAATGATTCAACAATATAACAATTAACCTGGAACATGATAAAACAAGTGGATCAAGAGTGCCAAAAGAGCTGTCCAAGCGCCATATTCAGATCTGGTAATCAGAGAGAGAGAGAGAGAGAGAGAGAGAGAGATAAAGTGTCAGTGCTCGGAGATGAGAAAGATCTCTCGATATTGTGCTGACGAGAAAGCCAAAAGAGAAGATGGTCATTCAGGGGAAATTGCGAAAGCTCGTAAAGCAGAAGTTATATAAGCTTACTTAAACCAAGATACTACACAAGCGGGGGCCTGAAGTACAAAGTATGGTGGAAGAAATGATTTCATGATTGGAGTTCCTCTTGCAAACATCAGTATCCTGAACAATAGACCTTAGTCAGACATAAGAGCAATATCCTGATGAAATATTGAAACAAAAGCAACCAAATAAAATGCCCATCTCCTGAAATCAAGAAGCAGAAGCAACGATATGTTCAGGAAGCCTTCCCAAGAAAAGATGCTACGGCATATTGAAACACACCCAAAGCTGCATTTTCTCGAGCATATCATTTTGCTACTAGAAAAATATAAGAGTGACAATTTTTGGGAGGTCTCAACTTAAAATCCATTTTTTCTTGTTTGAAGAAGAAATAGGATGATCACGAAAAGGAAAAATAGGATGATCACATGAGACCAACTTAAAAAAATTCGTGTTGCAACTAGAAGTCAGAAAGGTTAGGTCAGAACCCAACCTCAGTGGGATCTAATAGAGCCTGAGTGGTGGTATCTACCCATATGTGGGGTGAAACAAGTTTCAACCATAGTCTGACAAAGGTCAAACAGGGTCAGATAGGAGGTCTGCTCTAAGTCTATCTAAGGGTTGACATAACCATCAGAAAGAAGGCTAGCATGAAGCTGGACAAACCATTGATTTTGTATCCCATCTGAAGGATATGCCTTAGGCCTTATATTTAAGAACTGACCTTGACCTTAAAAAATGTCTTGTCTGGTCTCGATCTTGGGATGGAACTGCAAGCAATCCCGTACACGGTCTGATACATCATTATTGACATCGACTTGTGTTCAAACTTGACCTCATACATGTCAAATAGCTGCAGACTTCCCCCAGAGGTTCACCCATTCATGCTGAAGATAGCATGACAGTACAAACCTAGGGTTTAGACTCAAAAGTTTTCATTCAGCATGATCTACATGGGATTTGGACACTATGGACGAGTTATATCATATGTGCTACATGTGACCTCTAAATTCCACCTATTGGGAGATTATGATTTTCCAAAATCTTCTCGTAAATCCATAACGGATGTTGCGTCTTGAATACGATGTTATAAACATATGAAAATTCACTGAGAAATGGTTAGTATTTAGTCGTGAGATAGCATCTCATATAATAGCTGCAATCTCATTGCATGTATGGGCATTCCCAAGGTTTTGTCTTCTTGAGGAAGTTGATTTCGATAGTTGTTCAAAAGGTGATTTGTTAGGATCTTTGCCATAGAAGTGTGTCTATGGTGCTGCTTGTATCGTGGGAGAGGATCGCTAGATCCAATGCACCAGTCTATTATGGGAGAGGAAGCGAAGCCTAATACATACAAGCAAAAAAATGAGGATTTTTACTCACATGCACTCACGAGGCATGCACGCTATGCCTTCGAGGATGAAGAAAGGAAGAACCAATTGATGCAAGTTAGTATTTAATTTACAAATATTCAAGTACTTGATTGTAAAGTTTATATTTTTAATTTGTTGGAAGGTGTCCTCGTAGTTTCCTTTTAGTGCCACTTCGTCCAGGGATGCCTCCGTTCAAATGATTAGCATTTAATTATTGCCGTTAACACTGCGGTAGCCGCTCGCTCCCCGGAGCCGTGCCGCTCCGCCTCCGTGACCTCGCCGTTGTGACCTTCCTCTGCCGCAGTCACAGCCGACGCCGTCTCGCCGTCACCTCCATCGTCGGGTGTGTTGCAGAGGCACCCCAATGCTGGCAGCACCCCTCCCCATCTGTGCTACACTTCCGCGAAGAACCTGCTGCACCTACCCGTCCCGCCATACCTTTCCCGCATCCCCAACCGACCACTTCAGGAGCACCTGCTCCGACGCCGCACTTCCTTTCTTGCCATTCATGCCGCCACCTCTGCCAGAACCACTGTAACCCGCTTCCCGGTTCCCCACTTTGCTGCACTCTCCCCCAGACTCGACGAACCCGTGCCTGCCACTTTGATACCGGACTGCATCACCAATCCATTCTTTAAAACACAGCAGTGGATCATTCTCAAAAAACACGAGGAACTATGGCACAAAATTCACGTGATAATCATAGCACAGCTTGTTAATCCTTGTAACAATGGAGGATGCCTTTCAAACAATTACTCAATTCAACGGGACCTGATTCACAAACTACTCAAACAAAATGCTAAAATGTATGTAGCATATCAAAATTTTTACTCCGTCATGTATGTAGCATAATCAAATCAGAGAAATTGAACATCTTCCACACACCAATCCTCCGGATAATGTAGGGATGTGCATTCGAACCTAGATCTATCCTATCATATCCTGGTGGGCCACATCAACAGAATTCCCCTGCTACTTAAGCACAGAAGAACACCACCGGAAGTAACCAAGCAAATTACCAACACATTCAACCAACCCAGAGAGAGAGAGAGAGAGAGAGAGAGAGAGAGAGAAGAAAACACTCAAGCAGAAAAAAGAGGAGGTCAATATATTACACAGCCGAGATCGTGGAGATCCATTGGAGGGTCTGCGTGTTGAACGCCGCTGCACCGGCTGCGCAGACCACACGCCGGCCTCTCGCGTCCCCCCCCTTCCTCTTCCCATTCCCAGGGAACACCTCCCCTACTCGACCCCGCCCCGCTACGAGCACACCCGCCGCACCATTCCTGCAAAAGATCAAATCTTTCGAGTTACCCACGTCGCCAATCCACCCATAAGCCCCGAAAACGTCGAAAAGACCGCATCTTTCTCACCCCACCGGAGCGATCCCGCACGCCCCCGCGGCGACGAAGCGCATTGGGTTGCCGCCGAAGGGGAGCGCGAGGGATGCGTGGGAGAGGGCCCTGATCTGCGACATCGGTGGTGCTCGTCGTGGGGTGGGGAAAGGAGGGGCCTTTGGGGGTCATGTGGGGTGGTGGAGGAGGAGGTGTGTGTATATATGTTTGGACGTGGGTGTTGTGGAACATTTGTCGCGGGTGGCTCCATGGTTGGGCGGGAAAGACGGGAGGCGAAGTAGAGGAGGACCATCGCAACCCAAAAGTTTCCACTTTTGAGTGAGGGTGTAGATGGGGTTTTGAAGGGGTTATTTGTCATTTTCCCACCGTGAAGGGAAGGGATGCTTGTGAGTGGGTTTTGACACGTGGCGAACGATGGTCGCTCAGCATGTGCAGTTGAGATTTTGGTTTTTTTTTGTTTTTTTTTTTCTCTTTTGGAGTACATGAAGGTGGTGGCCATTTGTGATTCTGTTAATCTATGGTTGGATGATATCGACGATAATTAATGGTATGATGAGACCTTTGCGTAACCTATTATGTTTCCAAATTGTGATTTTCGAGTACATGCAAAACCTCAATGCACAATGTAGTAATTGGTTATAGGACTGTTTCCCCAATCGTCACTGGTACGCTCCCAACCATCTAGTTGGCTTTTTATTTAGGCCTAAAGAAGAAAGTGAACAACGTATCTTTAAAATGGAGCTACCCTCAACCTCTCCCGAGGTCTTGCACATGACGAAGAATCTAATTTATACCTATGCCGTCTCCTGGAGTTCAACTTCTCATCATAATTCCATTTCCATGTTTTACGCACATTTCTAGCGACCACTTTCTCTACAGCACCTTAATTTGGTATGATTTAAGAACGTCGTTTACCTATGTCCTGGCCCACGCTTATTTTACCATATTTGTTTCATATGGAAACTTGACCGTGCTTTTTGTATGGAAGGAAATGTGTTGGTAATGTTTAAGATTAGGAAGTACCAAACATGTATATGCCATCCATGATACTGAAATATGGGAAATATACAAGAAATATGCAAAAAGAACACAAGAAAAGCCATGAAACCCACGAACATGAATGTGTCTACAAGTGCATGACCACTTATTTCTCGGCCATGTACACCCTCGTACAAGCTACAATAAGACCGCATACATGCTAAATAATGTGCGGTGGTGTTTTTGATTGAAAGGTTTATAATAATTAGAGATTTGTAATGATTATTATGATGGTATTATATTAGTGGGTGATATTTTAATATTATAATATAATATAAGTGGATATATTTTAATATACATTAAAGTTGATATGAGCAAGTATATTAAGATGTAAGTATGATGTGATATGAAATATGATGTTGATGTGATAATAAAAATTGTGAAACCTTCCAAGAAAAATTCCTAACCCATTCCTATTTCACCTGCTGCCAAACACAGTCTAAAATTTCATTTTTGAGCCATAAGATGTTTCTCCCTTAAACTTGATTTTCCCCTACTCTAACTTCTCAAGCTACCAAATGCATTTTACTTACATATATTCAAAATGGGAATATACTTCATTAAAGTCAGCCAACCCTAATACCTTTATCGAGGTCAAATTTTATGTTGTTAAAATTTTATATATAATATATTTATTTACGGTGATCTCAATTTTTAAATTTTCACTTCAAAACATTAGTGAAATATATTAGATAAATTTCAACTAAATTATATATAAGCAAGCTTCACGCTCTCTTTCCTTACCGTGGGAAAAGGGCAAAGAGTGTGTAACTCTCTCACACCTAACTAACGTGCAACTTGAACATTTTTATACAAAATCAATGTTTCAAAAGACTATTCCAGGATAAACTTATTCCCCCAACACCATGTTATAAAGTTAGCTTAGAGCTTGACCATTGGGTTCAAGGGATTTCCTTTACCTGGTTTGTTTGGAATCCATGAAATCTGCCATCGGATGGTTTAAGTAAAATTTTAATCACTATAAGTAAACAGATCTTTCACAATCAAAATCAAGCTCTTCACAATAATTTCCGAGGCAACACCTTTTCCTTTTTTGGATACATACTTGATGACACAATAATTAACCACGGTAACGATGTAAACTTGGAGGAGAAACAGAATATGGTTTAGATTAGGTTCAGTTGGAATGGAGCTTACTACGCACCTGGAATGGGCAATGGAGAAAAAAATTTTGATCCAAAGTTGAGATTTTTTACATTACACATATACAAATATTCCAACAATCTACAAGAGTGATTGATTCAGTGATATGTGGGTTTGGCATCCCAATGAAGAGCTTCACTGAAGGTGTGAGCTTCACACGTAGCAACACAAATAGTAATGTGTACGCTATTTGTGTTGCATCCAAGAGGGATGTGCACGCTAAAACTCTCGGTTCAATCATTCAGATGAAGCAGCCTTAGAGAGGCCAAACATGTAGATGGGCACAGTTTTGGATGGCTGGTATTGCAAAAGTGGTCTTCAGGTATGGCATATTCAAAGCAACCACCAATACGCAGAGCAACAATTTTACAGGTGATGATACATGTTTCTGTTCTCCGTTGCCAGCCATATAGTTGGCATGATTGGTGTTTAATGGTACATAAGATGATCAGGCTGCCGTTCTGTATGCTCATGTTAACAGACGAATGAGCAAGTCCTCACCTGGAGAATTTGGTAAACAAGGAAGCCATTAAGAAACATATTAAGGCTATTTTCATATCAAGACATCAACGAACTTGAGGAGATGCAATGTAACTCCAAAGTCAATAACCTTCGGCAAACATCAAAGATGCAGAACTACAAGCGTTATGGTAGCAGTGCCGGTGGCTAGATAACTTCTTGCAATCTGATCAGTATAAATTTCTTGTGAGTATGGAAAAAATCAAATGGCGAGAGGAGAACACAGAGAAAGATAGCCCTGAAGATGACTTTAAAATCTCTTCTATAATATCACAATAGCGAAGAATGCCACTGACAAGTAGCCAAGTACCAAGTATACCAAACTTGGACTTTCATGAGCCTAGCAATAGAACAACAATGAAATTGGATAAAGAATCAGTGCCATATATCTCCACTGATGGTATTTGAGTAGTAGCTGTTGTAATTAAGATAGCTCCAGAAACGGGAGAGTCCAAACTCGCCATGCTTCGGAGATTTTAAAAAGCATAAATACAGATCATTTAGGTTCTTCTCGAAAGTGGCTTTAATAGCAAGGACCTGCAAGAAATTATGTAGTTAGAGAGCTGCTGGAAATGAAGCAAGAAAAAAATAACCGAAAATCAAGTGCTCCTGGACATGATTATATGAAATAGATCTAGACTTGAGAAGATAAAGAAAATTTCAATTCCACTAGAATAAAAACTCTCTTAGAACCTCCTCTGAGTACATAAAGAGGTTCTATTGCAAATGCAGAAATGACCAGCAAAAACAGCTCTGTATATATACAAGCCCCCTTAGTTCCTATCACCACCAAGAAGTTGCAGAATCAGGTAGATTGTCATAAAAACTAGGCATATGTCCACATTGTAGACTGAACTGCAATTCTACTCCAAGGAATTGCAACCTACTTCTATGTGTTTTGTATTCATTAAATTCTATATTGTAGACAACAAACTCACCCTTCACATCTCAGAATGTCTCCAGCACGATAATGACATAAATCTCCTAAAATGGGTGATTTAACAATATAATTTTCATGTTTGCTGTAAGTCTAGATTCAAGTTCGTCACTGGAAAACTAATTTTTTCTTCTCCAGGTGATGAGATTGCCGCCTAAACATGGAAAACTTTTTCTGGACTACAATCCATTGAATGAGACTGCATGGTCTACATCTAAAAATTCAAAGTAACTATTCTTGCAGCATTTTTCCTGTGGGATGACTTTATATACAAAAGGATTCTGTTGATAGCTAGCCACTGCAAGAATTTGGCTACTCGATAAACTGATTAGTCCATCTAATTGAAGATGTCTGTGGACAGGTGAAAATGACAGCATTACCTCTACATGGAAGACATGAAATAACATTGGTCCTCAAATCAGGATTCCCTACAAATACACAGGAGTAAGGGCAGATTTCCAATTTTACACTCTCCACGGTAGGCTTGTACCATGCAGCCAGCATCATAGCACGCATGCAAGCTGTTAGAAAACGAATTAGATTAGATATTTTATGATCAAATTAGTTAGGTTTGGTTGTTCTAGTATTTTTAGTCTTACTTTTAGCAAGTGTTTTATTATGTGTTATAGTTTTTCCTTTTATACCTTGGCCCTCTCTCTATATAAAGAGGGCCAAGGCTTGCTTAACACAACGAAGTCTATTTCTATTTTCTCAATGTGGTATCAGAGTGGGTTTGATTCCTTAGGAAAAAAACCCCTAAACCCCACGAGAAAGAGAGAGACCACGACTACTACCGCTGCCCCTTCTCACATGCGCATAGCCTCTTCATGTGTGTGTGGAGTGGGGGCAGCAGTCACCACGTGCAGCCGAGGCAAGGGCAAGCGAGATTGGCTCATGGATGCAACGATCGAGGATCGTCAATGATGGTGTTCTCTTTGAATCGAGCAGTTGCTCGGGGATGTCAACAGAGCAAGGTGAGCATTCAACCTTGGCGATGGAGATGGTGGTGTCCACCACTAGATTGAAACCAGGTGCTTGGGGGGTGGGGGGGCACCGGGCAAGCCACAACCGAGGGAGGACCTGTGCGCTCGAAGATCAGGATTCAACACAAGCCCTCAATGGGGGAGCAGAGGATCCTTTGTGATGCTGGTCGCACCGTGGAGGCAAATGAGAGTTCCAAAGGGGTCAACAAGGGCGATCCCATGGCATGGGGTTGGCGATGGTTGTTGTTTGGTCCCTTCGAAACCTACGGGGGGAAGATGATTTGGGCATTTTGCTTTGATTAGTCCTATGTTTTTCTTTAAGTTGTTTTTTACTTCTTAGCTTTACAAAAGAAACAAAAAAAAAAAAAGGAAGAAGAAAGAAAAAGGTTGTTGATGTTAAAATTTAAAAAAAAAAGACAAGGAAAAATGAAACCAAGAAAGAGAAAGGAGAAAGGGGAAGTGTGTATGAGAGCCTATTGTGGATCTCATATAAGAGAGACTCATTCTTCAAAGTCCCCACATGAGAAAAGCTTACTCGAGGTCTTTAAGGGAGAGGCACACTTAGAGTTTTCGTATAGAAGAGGCCCAGTGTCAAAGAGAAGCTCACTCGAGGTCTCCAAGAGAAGAGGCACGCTTTCAGCTTCTGTGTCAGAAAGACCCACTTCTAAGATCTCCTACACCTGCTTGGGATTGTCTTCCGTTCTACTGCGGTTGCTACTTCTGCTACAGCCGTCATCTACTCCAATCTCATGCCTGCTCCTCCAGATGTGCACATTAGGAGGGAGTTCATTTTCATGCTTTTTCTAACAAGTTGAGCGTTGCACGCTCCAACTTAGAGGAGAATGTTAGAGAATAAATTAGATTAGATATTTGAGGGTCAGCTTAGTTAGATTTGCTTGTCCTATTCTTTTTGATTTTTTTTATTTTTAGTAAGTGTTTTATTGTGTTATTGTCTTTTCTTTTATACCTTTGCCCTCTCTATATATAAAGAGGGCTAAGGCTTGTTTAATACAAAAACATAGTCTATTTCTATTTTCTTAGCACAAACCACACAATAGCAGTTTCACATACCATTCGACACTTTGTCACACCAACACACCATGCAATTGTTGTAAATCACTACTAGCATGATGCCATAGGCCCACAACACCTTTTCCATTTGTCTAGTTCCCTTTCCATATCTTGTTACCAACTGTGGCAGACCATATAGTTGCACATATTTTTGATGGGCCTCGGAAGGTCCCACCAAAAGATTTATTAACGTAGGAGGCGCTACTTAGCCATCGACATCCGTCGCTTAGGGGGAGAAATCGACCATCACCAAGCAAACACACAAGGAGACAGAGGTTTGGTGACCCGGTTCCACCCTAAAGGGTGTACGTCTGGGGGGAGGATAGGACTCCCAACTATACACTAGAACACATGATAGTTTAGTGATATTACATGATCTCACTCCCTTCGATGGGGAGTCCTCTTCTCTCGGAGGGCTCTCTCTCTATTTATATCATGAGGATCACTCTCATTGACGGGCTCTGGTACCTCTATTTGTCAGGCTATGTGATAGATGTCAGGGTGCAAGTGGTCAGGCGCATCATTTCGTATCTTCTGCCCTTGTTGCGCAGGATCTTCTGGCAGACCGGGCTAGTGTTGACTGGGGATCCGGCTGATTTTAGGAGGGACGGAGTGCCGATTCCGCCTGTACTCCCTTTGTCTGGGTAGCCGGATCCTTTGCCAGGTCGGGTGTAGAGTTTTGGATCTAAGGGTACCTTTTACCCCTTATCATGTGCCTCCACTCTCTAACTAGTGTGAGATGCTGAGAGAGTAGTGAGAATAGCCAAAACTTTGTGGTAGGTGATACCCTTAGATGTTCGTCCGACTGTGTTACAACGAGGGGAACATTTATGCTTGGGGAGTTAAGTGGCCTTCACCTGCTTCCGGTTGTAGAAGAGGTTTCTTGTTAGGGCGTATGAGTTCGAGCTTGTGCTGCCTTTAGGTGGTGACATGCTCTGAGGCGGAACATGGGGTGTGTAAGCCCGGGTTTGAGTTGGTCGTATGAGGCGGGTATCGGCTTCGAGGTGGGGCGCATGAGCCGAGCCCTTGCCGGCCTTAGAAGGCAACGGTAGGCATGGGGTGTGTTAGCCTAAGCCAGTGTCGGCCTTATGAGGCGGCAGAAGGTAGGCGTGGGGTGTGTTAGCCTGAGCCGGTGTCGGCCTTATAAGGCGGCATAAGGCAGGCGTGGGGCATGTTAGCCCAAGCCGGTGCCAACCTAATGAGACGGTAGAATTTAGGCGTAGGGCGTATGAGCTCAAGCCTTTATCAGCCTTAGGAGGCAGTAGATGATAGGCGTAGGGAGTGTTAGCTCGAGCCAGTGCCGGCCTTGTGAGGCGGTAAAAGGTAGGCGTGAGGCGTGTTAACCCGAGCTGGTGTCGTCCTTGGGAGGAAGTTAGGCATAGGACGTATGAGCCCGAACCTTTGCTAGCCTTAGGAGGTGGCAGATGTTAGGCGCGGGGCGTATGCGCCCGAGCCGTTGTTGGCTTTAGGAGGCGACGTTTCACCCAATTCGAGATGCTTAGGCAGACTCCGTTGTTGCCGAGGGAGGTCGTGGCTCGAAGCATCGTGCCCTTTTTGGAGGGACGTGAAAGGCTTTTTGAACACTAGACGTATAATAACACGCAAGGTTCTTGATCGGCGGTTTTATTGGTGTGGTTACGCTATTGTGGGATCAGCACCGTATCCCGGGGTATTTGATTCCTCGAGAACCGACGAACCATAGGGGGTAAAAAGACATTACCACCCTCGGGGGCCCAGAGGGCGGGGTTATAAATAGAGGCCCAATGTGGGCCTTGTTTCACCGCCTTTCATCGTCTACGGACGTGCTTGATGGACTTAAGAGTCGTGGGGAAGAACATTTGTGACTCGTTCACTCCTTGGATAGAGCTCTGCCGCTAAACTCCTACATGTTCGGCAGAGTGGCCGAAGAGTGGTTATGTGTAGCTCTTCGGATGGGGGTGAGCCCCTCTTCATGCCCCCACTCAATGCACAGGCTGAGGTAAGGGCTTCCATCTCTTAAGATGCCTATTGTGGGTTGACCTCCCTCCTGTGCGGTTAACTTGCTTTGTTTTCCTGGCACAGGCTTGTGGGGATCTTTGCCGGGCGATAACAAGTGATGTGGCGGCCTGTCCCGGCCAGGGGTCAATCTTGCGTGGGGGGAGCTTGCTTAGCAAGGTGCGAAGAAGCGATCCTCTTGCTCGCGATGAACTCAAGAGGAAGCAGGTGGGGGAACGAGGAGTGGTGGGGCATGCTCTCTCATGGCGCCTGCGGGGTGACCCTGGCGCGACGTTCCTTGGGAGAGATACAGCTACACCCTTCTTTTTGGGCAGGTGTGGAGAATCGGTCGAGGACAGGGTCGCGGGGGTGCCTCCTGGGGCCCAGGGGTGGGTCGCCCTCTTGCGGAGTTGCAATGCTTCCTGCCGCTATTTTTTTATAATCCCCTGTTTGGTTTTAGTTGTAACTTAGCCGGAGACTATGATATAAGGAATGTAACAGTCGATATTTGTTGTAAAGGAAATAAAAGATAGTTTTTTATTCCTTGAATGGACTGCTCATATGCCAAGCGTGAGAATGCATTTTTCGCCTGGGGTTTGCTCGCATGGGTTTCGTGAACCGCGTTTTAAGAGGCTAGGCCTGATCCCTTTCTCTTACTCGAATGACTTGGCATAGAGGCTTCTCATGTTACTTCCGACTTATCGTTGGCGAGACCTACTGGGATGACTGTGAAGAGGGCCATCCATAGTAGTGGCTGGGCGCCTATGGTTGGCGCCGTAAATACGCAGGCGAGTTGTCCTTGGAGACCTTCTTTGTAGTCTTTCTGGGCTGACTAGTTACCCAGTGCTTGGTCTAGCCGCTCCCTTCGGCAGGCAGGAGGAGGGCCTTCTCCTTCGAGAAGCTGCGTTAAGGCTACTTGGTGAGTAGCGCTGGTCCCATGGATGGTTGGGTTAAGGGTGTCCACGACGGGTACCTTGCCTTTGATCGACTCTCCTCGCAAGGCGGCGATAGGAAGGAGCAGAGAGTCCCGACTCGCCTTTTGGCTTTTTGAGCGGGATGCTCTGGCCCATTTGCACGTTCCTCTGGGGGTTGGTTGCTTACGAAGGGCTTCCTTAAAGGATAGCTGGGGGGGGGGGGGGGGGGGGGGGGGGGGGGGTGACGACCTTAGGAGGTGGCCCGAAGGGAAAGGTGGCTTCAAGGCACGGGAAGCCGAGCTCGTGCCTTCTTGCGATGTTGCATTGCCTGGGGAATGGGGTGTTATGGTCCCACTTCCTTGTCCCTTCGTAATATGGTGATCGTTGGTGGAGGCGGGCCGGACCCTTGCCCATCATTTTAACGGGCAGATGCCTTTTGAGGGTAGGGTGACCCAAACTCTTGCCAGTGGACAGTATATTAAACCTCAGGGTGCATGGGCTCGGGTCTTCGTCGGCCTGAGGGGCTGGTCCTTGCTAGCCTTGGCGGCATCGGGTTGGAATGCTCTGGGGTTTGAACCTCAATCGCCACTTGACAGGGTTTGCCCCAGGTGGAGTTAGAAGGGTGCTCCGACTGGTCTTCTACCACTCGAGCCCTTCTTGCTAGTGCCCGCGGGGCGCAAGGGGCTACGACTACCTTGGCGATGTCGCCCCTTATCCTTTTGTTAACGGCCAGGGGGAGTTAGGGCTCCTCCTACTGAGTCATGCCCTTTCCCTCTGAGGGATGCTCAGTTGGGTCTCCTAGGAGACCCTTTGGCTGGGGCAAGCCCATCTCTGGTGATATTCGCTGCGTGTCCTTGGGTGTCGGGTAAAGGTGCCCTTCGCAGGAGTGTTTGGATGCCTATCCTTGATGAGGGAGCCTCGTGGTGGGCTTTGTTGGTGGAGCCTGTGCGCGTGCCCTGTTCAGGGCCGTCGCTTCCTTCGAGAGATCGTTTGCCTGGACGTGCCAGGCGGCGTCGTCAGGGTAGGTTTGGTCAACCGAGGCAGAAGAACCTAGCCATATTTGCTCAGACTTGGAGGCAAGTTGTTACTTCGGAGGTAGTCCAAGGCGAGACTCATTGGACCGCGCCCCGTTACCTCGACCTAACTTTGGAGGCAAGGGTTTGGAAGTTGGTCGCCTGGTGACCAACTGTGTTTGCCAAGGCGGTTGGCGGCCTGGCCGTTTTCTAGATGCAGCCATTCTGCTATCGGGGTCGTCCTTATCGCTCGTGGGTGGAAGGCGATTTCATTGTTGAGGTCGTGGGGTGTGACACTGCCAGGCATTTGCTCGTCTAGTTATGCCCTTGAACGGGGTAAGCGTAGGGGGATCTCTGCGTGGGTCATCTCTTGAAGGTGACCATTGCCTAGAGCCTTCCATAGAGAGTAGCTATGAAGTAGGGCCGACCATGGAGGGTAGCGACGAGGGCCAAGAGTGGGTGCTCAGACTCATGCTGGCGAAGGTTCGAAAACACGCCAAGCAGGGCTTGGAGCACGAGGGTCTAAGCGCACGTTGTGGGTGCTGCTTGACACTGGGTCTTGAGGTCCTGACTCGGCTTTTAGCGGCCTGTATGATACCTGCGGGGTGAGAGTGCACGAACCATCAGGGTCCTTACGGGTGAAGTGTGGAACTTCTAGGCACATAGGCCTGAGTCTTTACCGACCCGGGGAACTCATGCCCTGGTCGTCGTAAGCGGGGCGTAGGAGCCTTGATTATGCTATTCTCTTGGAATGGGATTCTGGCGACTAATAAGTGGAGCATGAGTGCCTCCGCCTGAATTCCTATCAACCTTTAGGAGCAGCTTTGCTACCTTAAGATGCGGCAAATGGCAGGAGTGCGGGGCAAGTCCGTTAGAGCCCTGGCCGACTTGGAAAGGCAGCCTGTCAGCGTGAATAAGTGGCAGTATAAGGGAACATCGAGTGGGCCCATTTGTGCCGACCTTATAAGGTGGTTAAGAGGGTCCCAAGGGGTGGCCATATGTCGGACACACCTGCTCGAGTCTTCGACCGACTTTGAGAAGCGGCCTGCCATCCTTAAGAGGTGGTAGGGCGGGGGACGTTGCGGACGTCCGCTTGACTTCTTGTCGACCGAAAGAGGTGGCAAAAGTTGGCCCTTTGGACGTACCCATCCGGGTTCTCGCTAACCTGGGGAGGTCGGAGGCTGCGCTGATGGGGCGACTAACGGGGTTAGTTGCATTCGCCCGAGTTCATGCCGACCTTAAGAGGTGGCTTGTCGGCCTGAAGAGGCGGCGATGAATGGAACGTTGGATGCGTCTGTCCGAATTCTCGTCCACCTTAAGAGGTGGCTCGCCAGCCTGAAGAGGCGGAAATAAATGGAATGTCGGACACTTACGTCCGAGTTCTCGCCGCCTGAAGAGGCGGCAATAAATGGAACGTCGGACGCGTCCGTCCGAGTTCTCACCGACTTGAAGAGGTGGCTTGCCGACCTGAAGAGGTGGCACTAGATGGAACGTCGGATGCATTCGTCCACCTTCTCGCTGACCTGAAGAGGCGGCAATAAATGGAACGTTGGACGCGTTCATCTGAGTTCTCGCTAACTTGAAGAGGTGACTTGCTGGCCTGAAGAGCCGACACTAAATGGTATGTCAGACACGTTCGTCCAGGTTTTTGTCGACCTGAAGAGGTGGCTTCCCAGCCTGAAAAGTCGGCCATAAATGAAACACCAGACGCATCCGTCTAAGTTCTTGCAGACCCGAAGAGGTGGCTTGCCGGCCTGAAGATGCGACAATAAATGAAACGTCGGACGCATCCGTTGAGTTCTCGTCTACCTTAAGAGGTGGCATGCCGACTTCAAGAGGCAGCAATAAATGGAACGTTGGATGCATTTGTCTGAGTTCTCGTCCACCTTAAGGGGTGGCTTGCCAGCCTAAAGAAGCGGTAATAAATGGAACGTTGGACGTGTCTGTCTGAGTTCTTGCCGACTTGAAAAAGTAGCTTGCCAGCCAGAAGAAGTGGTAATAAATGGAATGTCGGACGTGTTCATCCAAATTCTCGCCGACCTAAGGAGGTGGCTTGGTGGATCGAAATTGTCTCGGGCATTCTTTGGAGGCGAATTACTAGGTAAGGGCTGGGAGTAGCCGTCACTTTCTATGAGTGGCAGTAGCTCGTCGCAAGAAGTGAGCCTATCCTTGATAAGACAAGTTAGGCCTCTTGCTACCGTTGTGGTAGGTTGTAGGCCTACAACGCCAAATTTGGCGGTTATGGGGCTACCCTTGGGGTGGCCAGGATAATGAGTGGAGGGGGCATCTGACGCCGGTCACCCCCGAAGGGCAATTTTGTCGTTGCGAAGACTTAAAGGGGCACCACAGTCCCTAATAGCCTTACGAGGTGGCCTTTGGGCGAGCAGGTCCCTCTGGGGGGCCGCCGTTGCTAGGCCTCTGGAGGGATTGAGATCCTCCTGGCCCTGACGAGCTTAGTCGCGTCGTAAGGCAAGAAAGGGAAGTGGGGGGTGCTGAGATTGCGGAGTCTGGCTACGGCCCCGAAGTCGCTTGGCAGATCCGCCAGGTTGGCCCCTCACTGGCTCGCTCGGACTGGGCTCCCCTTTCCTTAGCGCAAGCTTCGACTTGCCATTTTATGCCAGGTCGCCGCACCTTCGCACATTGCTCCCACCCTTAGAGGGGGTCGGGCTCACATCGAGAGGGTCTGGCGACGAGCGTGCACTGGTGGACAGTTGGCTGGGTCGCCCAGTGTCACTGTCATCCAGGCCGCCTTAATATGGCATGTGCGGTGGGCGTAATTTAAGGTTCATCTAAGGGGGCTAGGTATGCGACGAGAGATTCCTAGCGACAGGCACATACCGATGGGCAGTTGGCCGAGTCGCTTGATTCTGTTGTCAGTTTGGCCATGTTAGGTATGGCAACCCAGTTAGGGTGTCCATCCCCGTCCGAGTTGGAACGTTAAAGGGTGATGCCCTTCCCCTTTCCCCTTGGTTACCTAAGGGTTGTGAGCAGGATGGTCTATGGGAGGAAGGGAAGGCATTCTTATCGAAGTGGTGATGCGCCAAGGGCACGCCAACTCGAAAAGGGTGGCTTGGATGGCAACTTGGCCTGAGCGTCTTCGAGCGCTATAGCTGTTGCCGCCAGAAGTCGCGAGGGTTGTTGACCCTTCTCAGATGACACCGCTCCTGGAGGTCACCTCGGCTTCCACGCTGACGCATCTGGGAAGCCGAAGGTGAAGTCTTCAGTTATCTGCGAGCATCATGGTGGAGACTTCTGCCTGGTCAACGACCAGGGAAGCATGCTTTCCGAAGGGCTTCGAGTCACCCTGTCGGTGGAGGCTTTCACAGAAATAAGCCTAAAATGCTCTGCCAGAACATGGGGAGGTTTGGCCATATCCCCTTTGCCTCAATGGAGATTGAGGGGGCATGATGTTGACTCGAGGTCGCTTCAACCTTTGCGCTGATAGACTTAGGTGAAAGGAGAGGAACTCGAGTGGCGTGAGTGCTACTGCCAAGGTATTAGCGATGATGTCCACTCGATGGGGGATCTGGGTGACATTGCCCGCCCCTATGGATGGGATGTTGACCCGCCTGGCTCTCATCTTGCAGCAAAGGCGGCACCAACTGCTGCTACCAAGGTCCCTCCTCGAGGTGACCCCAGTGCCCTACAAGCCTTCCGCTCCTTGGTATCACGGGGCCTGGGGGCAACGAACCTTAGTCGAAGGTTTGTCCCCCTTCAAGCATGCCTGCCTAACTTATGGTCAGGGGGGTGCCTTCATCGAGGAATCTTATTGGCCCACGTGGGAGCACTCCGCGGATCGATCCGTCTCAGGCATGTCCACTTGGCGCATGGCCAAGGGAGCACGTTCTTCTTTAGACTAGGGACCTCGCCGCTCGGGGCATTCTACGACTAGGCTATTATCCCTAGGAGAGCGACTCTTCGCTGGTAGGAGGAGGCTCTTCCTCAATCAAGCATCAGGACTCGCCTATTCGGGGGCACGCATGCCTTTAGTGACGGGTGTCATCGGCATCGCATCCTTTGGGTGATCCACGAGGGGAGTCACTGGGCGTGTGGCCAAGGTCATAGAGCCTATGCTTGCGATGCAGACAGAGTGGCTCAAGGTGGTGTAGGCCCACTGCCTCACGGGTTCGACTCGTCGTGGTGCCAAGCCTCGAGCTACATCGGGCAAGACTGAGCGGGCTCAGTCCTTTGCTGCTTGACTCCTGATAGCTTCTTGGGGTTGCCCCCAATCCCCGAGTGCTTGGCAAAGCACTCTCAAGGCCTGCTCCTCATACCCTCAGAGGGGTTGTCTGGCTGGTTGGGGGATGATTCGCACATGGGCCCTCGTTGGGCAGTCGCTGCTAGAGGAGCCCGATGGGAAGCTCCCGTGGGATGGCTGAGCGCTGGCTCGCCTCAAGGACTGTTCCTCAAGGAGCGAAGTGTAAGGCAGGGTCAGTCGTTTTTCCGTGCTGGGTCATGGTTGGCGTTCCAGACGCCTCTGGTGGGGGACCTCCATTCCTCCGTGCCTACGTGGGCAGGTAGCACGTGCATGGGTGCGTATCCGAGACCGCAGGACTTGGCTCCTAGTTCCACTTGACCAGGCTGCGCTTTTGGGAAGGAAGGTTCAGCTTGGGGGACCTCGGGCAACGAGTCGAGGTCACCAGGGCGTGTAGACGCTGTGCCCTGACCGACCTCCAAAGGGAGGGAGGCCGTGAGTGGGCCCGCAGGTGGTTCCGACCATCGCAGAAGCTCTCGTCCATGGAGGCCGTAGCAGGGCGTCAAAAGGGCCCTTGCTCCCAGCGATTGGATGCTCTGCAGAGCGACGGCTCTTTTGTTGACGCTTCCTACAGACGGTGCCACTTGATTGGCCTCGGAAGGTCCTACCAAAAGATTTATTAATGTAGGAGGCGATACTTGGCCATCGGCATCTATTGCTTAGGGGGAGAAATCAACCATCACCAAGCAAACACACAAGGAGACAGAGGTTTGGTGATCCAATTCCATCCTAAGGGGTGTACGTCTGAGGGGAAGATAGGACTCCCAACTATACACTAGAACTCATGGTGGTTTAGTGATATTACATGATCTCGCTCCCTTCGATGGGGAGGAGTCCCCTTCTCTCGAAGGACTCTCTATTTATAACATGAGGATCACTCCCATTGACGGGATCTGGTATCCCTATTTGTCAGGCCACGTGGTAGCTGTCAGGGTGCAAGTGGTCAGGCCCATCATTTTGTATCTTCTGCCGTTGCTGTGCAGGATCTTTTGGTAGACCGGGCTGGTGTTGACAGGGGATCCTGCTGGTCTCAGGTGAGACGGAGTGCTAGTTCTACCTGTACTCCCCTTATCTAGGTAGCCGGATGCTTTGTCGGGTCGAGTACGGAGTTTTGGATCCGATGATACTTTTTGTCCCTCATCAACTTCCAATCTGCACCAAGCCATTGCATGGGCTTATGAATGGAACATGATATCCTACTATCCTTATTTGTCCGATTGCCTTTTAAGTGCTTCATCATCAGTTATGTAGGAAGCATTGGAATGGATTGTATTTGGTTTGACATGTTACAGGCTCTTGCATTTGATACCACCCATTGCCACAAATCTTCAGTGGCAAAGAAAATTCTTCTTCTGAGAACAAGTCCTCATATTTTTTCTACTGGCGCCATATCTTCAGGAACTAGGTCTCTACAAAATATCCATTCACTCCTTCGAAATGAGCTGCAAAATGAGTCCCAAAGCTATTAACTGCAAAATGGGTCTTAAATCGGTTGGGTTGGACCCCACCCATTTATTAAATGGGTTCCCATACTTACCCGAGAATCTATATACTTTTTATTTATTATTTTAACTAGATTGGACCTAACTTGTTTCTTGAATGAGTCCCATATTCTCACCTGAGAATCAACCAGCTATGCATTTTTATACTTCCAAGATCCAATCTGATTAGTTAACAGATCTGGCAGGTCTACAGGTCATCTAGTCAATAATAGCTTGATAATTTTTACATAATAGGATTGAGATAGTGCTTGCAAGGAGTTCTATGGAAACCAAGAAATATAGGCCTACCTGCATCATCCCCATGACAAATAGATTTTTCGGAAAAAAACTGCTAGAAGAGGAAAAACTTGCAGAGATAAGAGACATAGGGCTGAAAAGAGCCAAGAAAAGATATTGCATGTATAATCCCACATGAACTCAAATGTAAACACTTCCAGCACATAGACCGAATAATACAATGCAAGCAAATGCTCCAAGATCATGGAGATATGCTACATATAAACTATGAGCATGTCGCTAACAAGTCATTAACAGTTCTATTTGAAATTACATGCCACTAACTAAATCACAAGTTCAACTACATGGCACTAAGTTAATTGCAGGTTCATTGACTTTTTTTGAGCTGAGGCAATCATTGTTACCTCAAAAGAGGTAAAGGCTCCTCCATGACAAAATCTATATATCTTGTTAAAGCCCATGGACTTAGAACTTTCATTACAATGCTTGATATAATTGCTTTCTTCTTTTGCAGTATTAGTTTTATTAGTGCAGTTGATAGACAGTGATGCATCTTAACAGCCATTTGCAGGTGCGAGACTCTGTTGAGCATATTTTTTGCCACAGAAGAGTAAAGTGATTATTTGAAAAAGTAGCATGAACCACCTGAAAAGTATGCCATTTGATTATAGGGCTCTGAATTTATTTGTAACTTCTTCTCTCTTATTTCAAATTTAAAAATATTATTCCCATATAAGCCTCCATGTTCTCCAAATTTAAAACTTATAATTTATTTGTAAATTGCAATTATTTTAAAGTATAATATACTATATATGATATACAGGGCAAGCAAATTTTTGTGCAAAAAGACCTTGCAAAAATATGATATTTGATTATAGAACTATGAATTTATTATACTTGCTATTTATTCTTGTCTTTCTTAGATCAAACTTATAAAAGTATTATTTCCCATAGAAGTCAGCATGTTCATCAAGTTTTAAAAATTATAATTTATTTAAAAATTGCAATTCTATCCTTTAAAGAATGACAATATTTTATGTGATTTTCATGTCATGTAATTTTTTTACAGGGGCCTTAAATATTGCCCATTATTTTAAGGTGTTATAAAGTCTAATTTTGAGGTCAAACAATTACCTGATATTTGCAGATTACCTGTTGCATGCATAATGACTTACAAAGAGGGGTTCACAGATTTAATATAAAATTTTATGATTGTATTATTTATTTTCACTACAAAAATTGAATAATTATATTGTAAATATCTAGATCATATTATATTTATTGATTGTTTCATTGATGTTTGCTATTAAAGATGGGCCATGTTATATATAACATAATGTTACATAAAGGTATGGATATTTTTCAGTATGTAGATTTTTTTATTTTTTGAGAAAAGAAAAAGAAGACTACTGGAGATTGGTAATCATCCAAAAATTGCATTAATCATAAAAAGGAACAGACTTATAGGTTTTGTAGCCAAAATTCAGACAACAAATCTATCTCCCTCAGAACATTGTCCACTCGACACTGCTCAGATCTAAATATAATACCATTCCTTTGCAACCAGATGCACCAGAGTGATGCAAATGCCTTACTACATCCCATCATGCCAAGAGTGTAATGATCACAAAAACTACTCTAGAAAAGTTGAAGACCATCACATCTTGTAGTGTGAAGCTGCAGCCGATCCCAAACATCTCTGGAAAAGTCACACCCGAAGAATAGGTGCTTAACAGCTTCCTCTTCCCAACCACACAAGCAACAGACAGCATCAACACCATCATTCCATCTTTCAGCATCATCTTTGTGACCAGACGTTTCCTCCGTAGTAACCACATGAAGATCTTTATTTTTAAAGGAAGGTGACACTTCCAAATGAGTCCACAATCAGATCGGATTAAATCTGAAATTTCAGGAGATTGGGTGCACTTCTCATAAGCTCTTTTCACTAAAAACCTCCCCTCCTTCCAAACAAAGCAATTCGATTTCCCAGCACATGGGCACACCTCTGAAATTAAAGAGAACTGCTGAAACTCTGAAAAAGTTTGTTATTGTTGGGATTTGTGGCGATTCGGAGTGTGGAGAAGTCCTGCAAAGGTTGGAGGGGTGTCCGGTCGGCATGGTGTGGACCAAAGGAGGAGCACTGGCCTGATGTGCTGGTCGGATTGCAGGCAGGCTGGAGGAAGGTCTGCTGCCACCTATGGCAGCCAGCTGGAGAGAAGAAAGGGAGAGAGGGTGGAGCTTGATTGATGGGAAGAATTATATTATTGCTCAAGAGAAAATATGATGGGAAGGCTCTCTATTTATAGAGAGTACATATCCCAACAAACAAGGAAGGGATAAAAAATAGTTGCTGTACGAGAAGTTCTTTTCTCATTCGGAAAGATTTATTCCTTAACAAAAGCCAAATCCTAAACTTAATTCCTAAAACAACCAACTACTAAAAATGGATAAGCACCATATTTGGTGCGCAAAACTTGGTCCAAAGGTCCCTTGCTGCCGGCCATCTTGGCTGCTGTTGCTGCTACCACGTGGTCTGATGTGCCACATGGCGTTTTCTCTGATTTCCAACACTCCCCCTCAAGTTGGAGGTCGGGAGGCCGATGACTTGGTCTAGACGCCTCATCATTCTTCTTTTCTTCTTCACCGGAAACCTGTATCTCTGATTTCGCCATCATCCTTCAAGGTAGTTTGAATCAGAAAGAACTTCAATTCTGGTTGCGACCAAGAAGAACTTTGGCCTAGCCAAAAAGAATGTCAGCTCTAGAGAAGGTCGAGAAGAACTTTGACCTGAGTCAAGAGAAAACTAGAAAGAACTTCGGTTGGATTGGGGTCGGGAAGAACACCAGCCTAGCCGGAAAGAACGTTAGCTTCTAGAGAAGGTCGGGAAGAACTTCGACCTAAGAATAATTGCCCGGAGCATTACTACTTTGATACCATGTTGGGATTTGTGGCGATCCAAAGTGTGGAGAAGTCCTACAGAGGTTGGAGGAGCGTCTGGTTTGCTATGCATACCAGGGATAGCCCGGTCTGCATGGTGTGAACCAAGGGGGAGCACCAGCCTGATGTGCTAGCCGGATTGCAGGCAGGCTGGAGGAAGGTCTATTGCCACCTATGGCAACCGACTGGAGAGAAGAAAGGGAGAGAGGGTGGAGCTTGATTGATGGGAAGAATTATATTATTGCTCAAGAGAAAATAAGATGGGAAGGCTCTATTTATAGATTACATATCCCAACAAATAAGGAAGGGATAAAAACTAGTTACCGAAAGAGATAAAATCTTCTCATTTGGAAAGATCTTATCCCTTAACAAAAACCAAATCCTAAACTTAATTCCTAAAACAACCAACTACTAAAAATAGATAAGCACAATATTTGGTGCACAAAACATGGTTGCGGTCGGCCACCTTGGCTACTGCCGTTGTTGCCATGTGGCCTGATGTGCCAATGGCAGTTGCCACGTGGCGTCTTCTCTGATTCCCAGCAATTATGAAAGGCTTGTAGGCAGCTGAAAACTCTAGGCATGTGTCAAGGCATCCCACATGTCATGAATCAAAACCTACCTATTCACCACAAGTTGAAAAACCCTTGGAAACATCTCTGAAAAAGGGGCCGATCCACCCCAGATGTCTGTCCAAAATTTGAAGGTTCTGTCATCTCCCAACACTAGTTCAAAAGCATGCACATTTTTTTCAAGGTTCTTTCGTATAGAATACCAAAAGGAGGACATCCTACGTCTAGCGCATGCCATATCAACTAGATTATTTTTGAATTCATAAGAGTCATAGATAATAGTGGACACCATTGATTCCTCAACTGAAAGTAATCTAACTACCCACTTCATGAGTAATGCTTCATTAAAAGCCTCCAAACCACGCACTTCCAACCCCCCATCTTCTTAAGTGTACAAATCTCCTTCTAAGGAACAAGCTGTGTAAATCTGCCCTCGTGATCTGCACCCTTCTAGAAGAATCTCTTCCTAATCATCTTCAACCATGTGATTATCTTTTTTGGCAGCTTAAAAATGGACAAGAAAAACACTGGTATGGAAGATAAAATAGATTTTAACAAGACCAAACGTCCACCTCTTGACAGTAAATGGCCACTCCAAGATGAAAGCCTTTTTGAGATCCTCTCCACCACGCTGCTCCAATCAGAAGTCGTTAATTTCTTTCCCTTAAGGGGCAAGCCAAGATATCTGATAGGCAAATGGCTAACTGGAGTTTCCAGAATATTTGCAATCTCTTACACCTCCGAAGATGAATAAGAAAAGGGGACTAGGATAGACTTTGATCTATTGATCTTGAGGCCAGAAATGGATGCAAAAATTCTCACCACAGAGGAGATGTGTTGTCATCGCTTCTGCTCCCTCAATGAAGAAGGTTGAGACATCCGCATACTGCAAGAGTGGCACGATGAAGGATCCATCATTTTGACAAGTGAAACCTTGAAAAAGATTTCCTCCACAAGCTCTGAGAGTCAATGTAGCAAGAGCATTAACTGCTATATCAAACAATAGTGGAGCCAAAGGACATCCATGTCGAACACCCCGTCGTGGCTAAATCCAAGAGCCATTTGATCTACCATTCACCAACATCAAAAAAGACAATGTAGTTACACATCGTTTCATAAGCTACACCCATTTTTCTGGAAAACCCTTCCTCGTGAGCACATCCCACTAATATTTTCGAGAGAGAATCATAAGCTTTGGAGAAATCAACCTTCCAAAGAAACGCATGGGACTCTCTTCTTTTCTAGGCTGCCACCATCTCCTTCGCCAAAACAAAAGAGTCCTGCAAAGACCATCCCTTTATAAAAGCCGATTGGACTAAGGATATGATATCAGGCATAACCGAGAGCAATCTATTTGCAAGGACTTTGGCCACCAATAAATAAACAGCATTCGACAATGCAATGGGTCTAAAGTCATCAACTGACATCGCCCCCACTTTTTTAGGCAGAAGAAACAGATAGAAATGATTCAGTCTGTCGAAGCCCCTGTTGCCCTCCATGAACTCTTGCACAAGAGCGATCGGATCCGATCCTGCCACATCCCACATTTCTCAGAAAAAGATGACCTGCAGCCCATCAGGTCCCGGGGAGCCCTCCGCATTTAAACTTCTCAGAGTAGCCAAAACCTCCCCTTCACTACCATCCTTTACAAGCTTCCATCTTGGCCTCCTGCACTTGATCCAACTCTAAGGATCCCAAGTGCCAATCCCCACACATCTGTCCCTGTGTAAAATCATGATAATGCAGCCCAAAGGCCTCACAAATATGATCTCTTTCCTGCAAAGCAACTCCATCCACTTCCAAGGATCAATCATGTTTTGTCTTCTACTACTAGCTGCCAAATGGAAAAATTGTGTTAGTGTCACCTTCTTTTAGCCACAACTGCCTTGATTTTTGTTTGCAGTCCATTTCCTTCTTATGGTCCTCCTTAACCACAGTTTGCAGGTTTTTACGCTCATCATACTCTTGAGTAGATAAGACAGAAACCTCCTCACATCTATCCAGTTTAGAGATCTTTTTCAGAGCTTCATTCCTTGTCTTATCTACGCCCATGCAAGTCACGTTTAAAGACAATCATTGCCTCCCTCACTGCATGGATTTTGGAAGCCACAGTTCTTACCACAAAAGTAGACATAGGTGTAGATGACCACGTCTCCTAGATTAACTCCTTGAAGTCAGGCTCTTTCAGCCATGATTTACAAAATTTAAAGTGGTGAAATTCACTATCTCATTACTTGCCCATAATATCGGCGTATGATCAAAGAATGGCCTATTGCAGGCAGTTACCTCAATAGCATGAAAAGACTCTACCAGGGAGATATTACACAAGAATCTATCATTGCAAGAGGCCGCTTCATTACCATTCCTGTAGGTGAATCTTGCACCATTAATAGCAAGATCCATCAACTCTAGGTCTTGGACAAGGTGCTGGAAATCAGCATATGCTTTATCCCTCTTGCCATTTGGCCTATCTTCCAACTGTAATGTTGCATTAAAATCTCCCCCTAGTAACTAGAATCTGCCATCCACAAAACAAGAGGCCTGCTTCACTTGCTCCCAAAAGTGTAATCTAGTTGAATCTTCACATGGACCATACACACCAGACACTGCAAAATTAAAATCATCTGTCTTTCTATTGGAAATCATTGTAGCCATTCTTCCTGCAACCAAGGAGGACTCCAAAGCAAACGCCTCTCCATGCCAAAGGATGAGAATACCTCCTGATCTTCCTTTTTCCTTCACTTCCAGAAGATCTGTGAATCTATCCCCACAAATGCTGCTTCTAACATGGCCATTAAGTTCTTCAAGATGTGTTTCTTACAAAACCACGATGTCCACTTCACCTCCTCCTCCACAGGTGCCATGAGAAACATTTTATATTGCGAGCTTGCCACTAACTTCCCTATTTTTAATTAAATGCCACCATAAAGGTCACATTATATTCACAATTACCACTCCATTAATTAAAGCCATTAAATTTAACGACATTAAACCAAAAAGTAAGTAAATTTTGTATTTTTTAACTTCAAAATTATTTTTCTTTTTGCCCCTCTTTCCTCCATCCCCTCCACCCACCTCCTCCACCTATCCTCCCTAGCCCTCCTCTACTTAAATATTCAAGGACTCATGTTGTTCACCTCGTCCCATGCGACCA
Organism: Thalassia testudinum; assembly: GCA_037157565.1. Classification (NCBI taxonomy): domain Eukaryota; kingdom Viridiplantae; phylum Streptophyta; class Magnoliopsida; order Alismatales; family Hydrocharitaceae; genus Thalassia; species Thalassia testudinum. The sequence goes on from JAZHRO010000030.1 coordinate 47,830,898, forward strand.
CCATCAACGTCACACCACCATCTCCTGACCACCACCTCTTTCCTCTCTCTTCCTCTCTTTTCGCCCTTTCCCCCTCTCCTTTCCCTCCACTCCCCCTCAAACCACCTCCTCCCTCTTCTTCTTTGCCATGGTCTGTGTCATCATCACTTCCCTCCTTCGTTCCTACAAACCTTCACCCCTTCACTTTTGCCACCTCCTTCATCAAGTTGAGGAATTGTATTAAGTCCTACACCATGTAGCAGGAGTCCATCTCCACACTACCACTACCATTGGAAGAGGGTGCATTAGCATTGCAAGGATTTGTGCCATCCACAATATCATCCAATGCCTCAAGAATGCTACAAATTATGTAACAAGAAATGGTTGCATGCGATCAGATCTAGAATTGTAGGGAAGGGGATTGGTGTGAGAGATAGGGATCAGACTTGAATTGAGGGTAGAGGGGGGAGGGCATAGGGAGGAAGGAGGTGATGAGGAGGAAGAGGGTGGAGGGGTCAACGAGCTGGGTGGCAAAGCAAAGGAAGAAGATGACATTGACAATGGAGAACTTGCTAAGAGGGTGGGGGAGGGGGGCATCATGGAGGTAGTGGAAGGAAGAGAGAGTTTCATGGACAATAGGTGGAGGATGGGAAGACGTTGTCCTTGTTAATCAAGGAAGATCTCTAGGTGGAGGAAGGTGGAAGGGGAGGTGAAAGGTGGGGGAAAAGAAAGATAATTTCAAGGTCAAAACACAAATTCTACTTATTTTGGTCCAATGTTGTTAAACTTAACAGCTCTAATTAACAAAATGGCAACTGCGAATACAATGTGATTTTTGTGGTGGCATATGTAGTGGCAAGCATCCAATATATAATGTTTCTAGTGCATCTATGTAAAAATCCTTATTGGAAAATACTTTTTTTCTACCAAAGAACATATTTTTCCAACCATGCTTACCCATGCAAAGCACGGGGTTATGGGTTATAATCTTTGAAGGACATTATATAAATATTGTATGCTCTAAGGAGTAATCCCAAAAGAAAACAATTGCCTATGAATAAACCCTTAGCACCTTCTTTTTTCTTCACTGACAGAAGTTGTGCACTATGAACAAACTTTGGATTTGCTTCTCTCTTGCTTTTGGTTCTATGTGATATGCGAACCATCAATATACTTCAGTTAATTCTAATCAAAGTTAAAAAAAGTGAGGCGGATTGCCCATGGTCTTTTTTTTAAAAGAAAAAGGATGGTTACTAGAGGTCAAAAACCATTCACTTCATTGATAGACAAGAGTACACTCAATCAATCCATGTAGAGAAATTAAATAAAGGTTCCCTTATGACATTATTGGGCCAAGCTTTAACCCCCGAAAAATGACACCATTCCTTTGTAGCCAAATCAACCAGAGAGTAGTAAAGACTTTTCTCCACAACAAGGTATCAATCTGGTAAGCACCACAAAACATGGACCAAAAGTCCTCTCAAGTGTCAACCAGCGTCCTTGGAATCACAAGCTACATCCACACCTGCCTGGAAAAATCACGAGGAAAAGATGGGTATCATCCTCTTGAAGCAAACCACACAAAGCATAGGACATATCCATCTCAGGAGCCCAAAGTTGTCTTTTGACTTACTACTCTGCTCCGCCTTAGCAGCTCGTGGGCTTGTTCATGTTGACTACACCACAGGAGCTCAAAGTTGTCTTTTGACTTACTAAGAGGCCATGTTTGTACCTCTTAGTTTGCTTTTAAGTTGAAAGTAGTGTTACCCTCTCCACCACCCACTCCCCCCCACCTTCAAACACACACACCCCCTTTCTATCCCTTAACACCACAGGAACCACGTTAGTAACCATTTCAAGTAAATTGAAACTAGTATTAACTTGCAGGTTAGCACTCCTACAAAGTGAACAAGAAGATAACAGCACCTACATATTACAAAACCTGCATTTTGTAACACCTCACTAAACAAGCCCTGAGAGCATTGATCGTGATATGATTATGGTAAGCTAGATTGAGGGTATGGGGTACAAGCATGTCCATGGTGACCATGAATGTCATTGTTGGTTTTAACAATTAGAAACCAACCAAATTACGACTATGATTTGTAGTCTGGGTAGAATCAACTGATCAACCTACCTCTAGCTAGTTAGCCTGAATTAGATGCATTGCTTGATTTTGTTGCGTGTCTATTCAACTACTTAGACACGTCGATTAGCTTTAGATATGAGCTTGCCCAACCAAGAAGCTTTATTTTTTGATTGATCAAGCATACCTAGTTCCTATCATCTTCTAGTCGCACTTATGAGAATGCGTGCATCTTTATGTGTCTTCAAGTTTTCTTGCTACTATCTTTTCACACTTCAAAATTCACGCATTTAAGAACTTGTGCATGTATTGTCATTGGAATGTTCTCTTTCTTTTCTTAGTAGCAAGCTTAGTCAAATTATTTCTAATTAGCTTAGCAACAACAGCCAAAAAGCCTTTTCCCACACTAAGTGAAGTCGGCTATATGGTTTCTTTGCCTCTACTTAAATCTATTTTGAGCCATTTCTATGCTTAAATTAGAGTAATTAAGATCATGCTTCACAATTTCCAATGGCAATTATTTGTTCCGAAAAGTCCAATCCTTTCTTTTCTTCATAGCTAGTGACTTACTAAACCTTCCAAATTTCTCTAGGAAAAAATAGAAATGGTAAAAGAAAGGGTGCTAGTTCTAATCCAAGAATCCGTCTTCTTTTAGATCCTAATTATAGTAAGTGGATTGCTCTTGAATAGCAATTTTATCAGTCATATCATATGAACTCTTTTAAGAGAAGCTGTTACCTAGGTTCTTCATGTCTAAACCACTAAAGAACTTTGGGACAGTCAGTAGTGGATATTGTCATATGGTTGAGGCCAAGGTTATTCGATTGAAGTTTGAAGTGATTTGGTACATATTTCACCCATCAATACAAGAAAGATAAAGAAATAAGAAAACCATTGACTTACAGATAATACATGATCAGAGCATGGGGTCCAATAACCAAATTTCATCACTGTTCAACAATCAACTAGTATCCATCCATCCACAAGACCGAGAAGCAAAAGCAAATAATCATGTGGCAAGTCCATTAAGACATCATGATCTAACCAAAACAAAAGTGAAACTCATATCCCCTTCCTAATACCATGTAGACATGTCCTTGTATTTCATAAGAAAGATGCTCTTGCAGGAAAGCAAGGACAACCTGATCAACCTTCTTCTAGCATCCCGTTCCAAGATTCCGCCATAACAAGCAAAGACTGAAATTCTTAAATTACTACCATCCCTCGTGATGCTGCAAAAAACATAGCCGAAAATGCCTCGCTCATAATCCTCAAAAGGCAAAAACCTAAACAAACTTGAAGAGAACAAATAACCTCTCCAAGGCAACCAAAGGAACTTCCTTCCTATTCAATCCAAAAGTCCTCCAAACAAAGGGACCTCCCATAAGCTTCTAACCTAGATTGACCTTGGACAACATGCTGACAGCAAACAAGTCCCTCAAGACTAGCAAAACTTGGTATACCAGCCTTCCAATCTTTCCCTTGTTGCCCCCTACCACGAGTTACTATGATACCTAAACTAGCTTCTCAAGAAGGGGCAAATTAAATTAGTTGATTGACAAAGACAATGTCAAACTAGACAAAAGAAAATGCAACCTATGCCTTCTCAACCACATATATGTCAAACAAAATGAAAGAAGACAACTTCCTATAGATATAATATAAGCAATCAACAAAGAGTTCTGCTAGTCATGTCATGTCCTTTGCTTCTACTAAGAATCCTTCCATGGTGAAAAAATCATCTGCATCTTGAAGATGGATTAAAGATGGATCATCATACCTTTTCCGGGGGGGCGGCATCGGACAACCCTCCATAGTTGGATTCATCCCCCACTGACTTTTCATTCACCAGGATCTATAAGGACGTGATAGTGACACAACACTTCATCTAAGATATCAACAAATCCAAAAAGGTCAAATGCCACATTTCTAAACGAACTAGTGTGTTTGGCCCCACACTTCGCTGCAGGACTGATGAGGGGAAAAAAATATCTACCACATTAGAGCATCATTGAAATTAATACTCTCATGAGGGAAAAAAAATATATATGGTATCATTGTAATTGATACTCTCGACATCAAGATATAGAGTAGGATTTTGTAAGTTGATCATATATTTCATCATCCACGTTATAGTGAATACTACCACCCATCTCTCCCTCCCTCCTCATTGAATTGGGAGATAATTTATTAAAATATATTGATGGAAAAAAGGTATGTCTTGGTGGGGATCCCAAACTAAGAACTTGATATTACGTGTTGAACTTATGTCGAAAGTGGCTACAATATTCTCCAATAATGGCTGCCTGTCTTTATCGATCAGCATAAAAACTTTCCAATAGATAAATAAAATTAAAAGAAACAAAAGGCAACTACAAACATGAGAGAGAGAGAGAGAGAGAGAGAGAGAGAGAGAGAGAGAGGGGGGGGGAGGGGCGGCGAGGGGGGAAGAGGTGGTGGGGGGCTCTGATATGTGGTAGGGTAAAAACATTGCTATAGTATATAAGACTAGATTTGAAGAAACTACTAATGAATGAAGTCATAGTTTCAACAAAGTCCACTATCCAAAAGAAAAACCAACCTATGTGAGCTATAACAAGATGATACAATCTTGGGACAAAACAAATCCATCTGAAAATGGATCCTCCTTCGGTGAATTTTATCTGTCTTGGATGAACAATATCACCCAATACTCACTTCAAACCAATGGTAAGTGAGCAAATTTTTTTGCCAAACTGGGAAGCAACTGGGGGATGAAATTGTCAAACTAGGAAGAAATTGGTCATCCCCACACAATTTTTCAAGTAATGCAGGGATGGTGACTCAAACATAGGTCCCTCCTACCAAATTTAGGAGTCCCCGCAATTCAACCATATTGCTTGATGGGCACATCAAGCAATTTTAAATATTAGTATTTGAAACCATAGTTCAAAAGTAGGAACATTCAAGAACTGAAGCTGTCACAGGATTATGTTTCTTCTGCAAATTATTTCAAAAAATCAAGCCAAACAAAGCCTTCTTCATCCTTTCTTCTGAAAAAGAAGCAATCAATTTCTTCTATTTTTATTGTGTCACCTTGGAGACACCAATACCAAGTCACCTCCACGATCTACATAGTTGTCTCCTAATAAATTTCCAAAAGCCCATGGCCAACAAGGAACCAACCTGTTGCCACCTTTTCCCATGGAATCAAGTACCAAAGGTTCAAAAAGTTAACCACATAGACCGCATATGCAGTTGCATATGCCTATGCAACCAGGTCATTGAAGCAAGTAATCCTAGAAGGTGGGTATACTCACCCAAATATACCCCCAATTCTGAGATAGAGATAGGGTAAATGGTATTGGTTTTTCTTTGTTTGGTCTTTTAGATGTGTTTTTGATTTTTATGCTTGGTTTAATCTTGAGAGGAATGGCCTATTTGTTGGATTTCCTATAGTGCAAATATTTCTTGTGTTTGCTTGCCCAAGTATTTTCTTATTTGTTTGATTCAAATATTTGTTACAGTTACTGTTGGGTTCATTTATATTGTTGGATTTGCTATATACACTTTCTCTGTTAATTTTTCTAATGTATGTCCTTTGTGAGTCCAAAGCATACATTTAGACACTAATTTTGCATTGTTGATCGGTCCATTTCTTGATAAACTAGGGTAGAAGCAGTTGAAACCCCTCATGAAATGGGAGTTGATGGCCTGCACTTTTTAGACAGAATGAGATGAATCCGATAAAATGTTGAGGTGTAAGCATGACATCTTATTTTTTTATATTTAGACATTACTCAGAAAGCATATATAGCAAAATCTAGTGGACACAGTAAAAGTAGTTCTTTTTTAATCATCCTAATTTATGTCTATTATATCGATTTTTATATGTTTGGAACATATGACACAAAATTTATCAAATTAGAGAATTATTTAATAATTAATTTATATTTTAAATTAAAGTGTGAAACAGCATAGTCATCCACATACTCCCCTCCAAACCACATGTGCACTATGTGGTGACCCCTCCCAACTGAAAACCACATACCAGCTCCCTAAATCTTGTGATGAACAATTGATAAAATTCTCTGCTTTCCGTTGTTGTATATAGGTGAAAGAATCTAGTGTTGGCAGATCATCCAATCACAGATGCCTTGAGAGTTGCCTTCATTTAATTTTAGTATTCTTATCTACGAAGCAAAAACCTGCTAGAGAATATTATGTCCATGTTGAGCACAAGGGATCTACGTCATCTAGAAATTTTAACTTTAGCTTATATAGTAATTAGTAATGCTTTTTATCATATATGGACCTTTGTGCAGTTCTTCCTAGGTGCTCCTTGCTTTATATACAGGGAGGCAGAGCTCTTGATATTATTCATTCTAAATTTTGAGTTTAAAAATGACAAACAAATTTAATCAAGAAGCAGCAAACAAACTGTAATCCTTCTGCAACAATTTCAAGGAAAATTCAATCAGAGTAAAAAATGAGATTGTGCAAAAGGCAGTAACTACAAGTTGAGGACAAAAAGATTAAATGCAAGATGCATTACTAAAAAAGCACCAAAAATATGAACTGAGTGCAAAGTAACCTCAGGAAGATTTATCTGGAAAAGCATGCTTGCTGATTGTGCTAATACATCTGAACCTGCACGAGGATCAAGTGCAGTTACACATAACCTCAGGTCCAACCCACACTGCAAAATCTTCGTGATGATGCTTGAAATCATCTGCGTTTCAACAGATAAAAAGCATCTGAAAAACAAACAAAATCAGAATAGAAACCAATACACAGTTAATGTTGAACAGTTCTAGATCTGCTTCAGCGAGTGCAAACACACTAAAAAAAAAGACAACTATACACTTTCTCCAAAGTCAGAAGAAAAGCAAACCTCTAAAATGTTATTACAAAAAATAACTGCATAAAGACACATGAATTACATAGACACTCCTTCTCAATGGAAGATAAAATTATGGAAGTGAGAGCCCTAACTTCCATGGGAGTTGATTCTTTTAACTAAATGAGAATGGAGGGATGTTACAATATATAGACACATTAATGGATCCACCTTTTATTTGAAGGATAAAAGGATGACTACCGGAGGTCAGTGGTCATTGCCTTGCTACTACCAAGCAGAAAATTAAGTTGATCCACCTTTAAGACCCATTTACCCAAATAGAATGTAACAAAATACTCTCCCTTACATTGCACATAGATATCAAACATGCTCAACTTGCTAATCAACTCTTCATATTGGGAAACAATAAGTATTTTAGTGAAGACATCTGCAACTTGATCACCAGATTTATATGTGGGAGACATAGTAATGTTGAGAGGCCAACTCCACATGCTCCATGTAATCATGGACAGCCTACTTTTGCAGTCCAACATTTGAAAGAAGAATCTGCAATTGTAACATCTTAGTGACTCCAGGTGCAATAGATCTATATTCAGCTTTTCACTTGATCCTAACACCACTGCCACTTTTACCCTTCCAAATGACAATCTTTCATCCCAGGTAACTGTCTACCATCACACGAGCCAACCCACTTAGCATCTTAATAACCATCAATGTTGAGTTCATCCTTTTTGGTTTTTTTTTTTTTTTTTTTTGAGAAAATCCTTTTTGGTATAATGAAAACTTTTTTCCTGGATTCACCTTTATATATGACAATGCCCTGAAGTTACATACTCTACTTGTAACAGTGTCAACACACTTGCACCCCTACATACAGTGAAACGAGAATCTATATCACACATTCCATGCAACATGTCACATTGGTTTACAGGTGGTTCCTGAAGTGGAAGGATCCAACACATGATTTTAAATTGGAATCTGTAAGATGCTACATAACCCTGATTTGATAAGATTTCAGACATCAAAGCTTCTTTTGAGCTCAACTCTTGAGACCTGCAAATTTGGCATTAAATTTCTGTGAAAATTCAAGAAGTTTGGAAATTTAAGTGTGTCTCATCTCCCTGATTTTTGGTGTACAAGAAACGATTGCTCAGTCCCTTTCCTTCTCACTCCTCTGACACCATTCTTCCTCATCCAATGCACATCAACAAGGTAACTGATTCTGAAGATTCGGTTCTTAGATCATGGTTTCCTATCCTACTCAATATAGTTGTTTAATCTATTTTATGTAGTTGGTAGTCGATCCTATAGTTTTTTTAGAGAATAGAGGAAGATTATTTGAGCATGGTAATCATCCTGTAAATAAATTAGTTTAAAAAATGAACGGACTTATAAGTTTTGTAGCCAAAATTTAAAAAAATAGCTTTCTCTACCCAACATCTCTCATTATTGAAAACTTTCCCATTCCTCTGCAACCAAATAGCCCAAAGAAAAGTAAATACTTTGCACCAGCCAGCCATGTTCAAATGTAGATGATCCCGGAACGTTTCTCAAAAAGAATAAAGTCGGCATAGTTGGCCATGTGTACTACACAATGATCCCAAACCTCTCTAGAGAAACTACATTCAAAGAACAAATGATGAATGTCCTCTTCTGAATATCTACACAACAGACAAGTGATATCATCAAATGTGCACCATTTAGTTCGATACACTTTGGTTGCCAATCTCTTCCTCCAAAAAAACCAAAGAAATAACTTGACTTTGAGAGGAATCTTGTAACTCCAAAGCAGCTTGGAATCCTTCTCCACATGCATTAGCTGGCCACCATTAGAAATCAGGAGATTGTATGCAGTCTTGATGGTGAATCTGCCATGTTTCCATTGCATCATATCAGGTCCAATAGTAGGAGAGACCTCCCCCAATGCAGACAGCAGCTGCTGAAACTCAGTAAATGTGGCTTCAGAAAGTCCTTCGAGAAGCCTAATGTCCCAAACATTATGCTCTCTGTCCCACATTTGAACCACAAGCAACTCCTTACGCTAAATATGCTGGAAAATCTCTGATAAATAGTCAATCCTGTAGTTAACTCCTGTTTAATAAGTATTTCAATAATTCACTTCTTTTTGCAAGTAATATAGTCCCTTTAGCTTTAGCTTTAGCTTTGATTATGTGGTTGCTACATGAATCAAAGTTTTAGTAGTCATACTCTCACTTCTATATAAATTCAACCTAAACTTGCACCTAACCTTGTTCAATAACCAATGTCATTCCCCTGCTCATTTGAAATTATTGAGATACTAATGACTTTTTTGAGAGGAAAACAAGGATGGATACCGGCCTTTGGTAACCACCCAGAATATCATTAAATTAAAAATGGATTGAACTTACATATTGTTCAGCCACAACTTAGAGCAACAACACGCCTCCCTTACAATACTTTTAACCCATGCCCTATCCTTCCTAAAAATGGAAGTATTACGATGCAACCAAATGGATCATAGCATCATAACAGCCTTCACCCATCCTGCCGTATCCGTGTGTACCAAAGTGCAAAAAAAGAATCCCACCAAGATATAAAAGATGACATATCAGCCCACCACACATCCCATCTCGCCCAGACCTCCTTAGCGTGGTCGCACTGAAAGAAGAGATGCTCAAGATTTCTCAGCTTCCAACATTAGAAAGACCAGGTTGTAAGATCGAGGACCAACATCTGGAAGTAGAATCCCACACGTCTGAAACAAGCACTTCTTTGTCCCAAGCCAAACCAAAGAGACATGGGAATAAAGTCTAGAGATTGCCACATCCCATCCAATCGTCCTTCCAAAACCAAAAGGAACATCCAACACCAAGCTTCGGCCCAAAGTAGCCATATGATATGCCACAAATAATGAATGCCTAAATAGAGGCCTAAAAAGCTAACGACCGCACCGATTGGGAAAATCTAAGGGCAACCTCAACAAGTGGTCCGTAAAAACCTCTCAATAGCTTATCCAAGAGCCCATCTCCACCAGCTAAGAATCGCACCACCCACTTCATAAGAAGCACGACATTAAACTCATCAAGTCACTTAACACCTAAACCCCCTCTTTTCCTTGGCCTGTAGACCTCTCTCCAGGGAACAAGCTGTAAGAAGCAGCCTTGATGACCAGGCCCCTTCCAGAAAAATCTTTTAGTGGTCACCTCCAACCTTGCCAAGATCTTCTTTGGAGGTCTAAACAAGGAAAGATAGATGATCGGAATTGTCAACACCACCACCTTAACTAGAATCAACCTACCACCTCTGGATATGAGTCTCTCACTAATGATATATGAGAAACAATATCTATAAGAAACATCTAGATACTTTTTTTTTTTTTTTGAGAAAAGCCTCTGGATACTAATGATAAAGAAGCAATATATGAGAAACAAGCTTTGTGGTTTGGTTTGAATGTAAACCTAACCACTGGGAGAAGAGGGAGGCACCTGAAAACAATAGTTTCTTTTTCCTTCTTTGAAAGGGTAAAGGATGCCTACTGGAAATCAGTAGTCATCTACTCCATCAATCACCAACAGTATTCAACCCAAACAGAAGGAAGAGAGGACTCCCTTACAACATTTTCAACATACTCTTTCCCCCTTGCAAACCTCCCTGCTTCTTTCAAGCCAATGACCACAAAGGCCTGAAAAAACTTTCTCCCAAGCAGCTGGATCCACCCTCATCCTAGCCTGGAACTTATCCCAAAATGCATCAGCTAAGAGGACCCCATAATAGGTATTTGAAGCCACATCACCACCTAAGAGTTTGCAGCATCCAACAAGGATGTAAGGATACTAGGAGTGGATTGGACAATCCTCTGATGGCATGCAGACCGAAATTACCTAACAACCCCCAAAATGAGAGGTTTCCATCACCATTTGATTAGACTGAAGCTCAAGTATCTATCTTAAATGTCCAAATCAAATGTATCGCATGCCTTGTACATCCTCCCCCTTTTGTGTCATGAATATAAAGGACCCTCTTTAGGCATGTAGATTGGTGCTGTTAAATCCACTCTATCCACTTGTAACTGCATCTAGTCCAACCACCTATAAGGAGAACAGAACCCAAGACATTGTAATCATTCTTTCTTAGAGTATATCTGAAAGGTTGGATATCTCCTTAGGACATACATATGGAAGGTGTGGAATCTGCTAGATCTCGTATACTTATGGATTCTTTGTTCCTCAAAAATTTCTCCCCCTTGCACCTTCAGTTCTTTCCCCTGACTTGGGCCTCTCTCAAGTTGAAACCCACAAAAACCGCATCCACAGGCTTCACACACATTACTGAACAAGTTTTCCATTAATAAGAAATAACCTTCCTACACATTTTTTCTATCCAAATTGGGTGCAGTTAATGGAATATAAAAAAAAGGAAGCAACTCAGAAAAAAGAAAAAAGAAAACAAGTGCTTCATCCTATAAGATGGAAAAGGTTCATGACTAGGAAACTCACATATGCAATGCATCAGAGAGATAGGACATGTGCATTGATTCCAGATCCAGCATATCTTTAACCTGTGCAAGTAAAAGAAGAATGTCAAAATTCAGCATGAATCATATTGATGAAATTGGTTGTACATCTTACGAGATCACATGTTGACAAAAAGATAGTGACGAATCACAAAAGAGGAACACCATGAATCTATTATAAATTACATGCAGCAGAGGACACAGAACCTCAGAGCTGATAGAGCTACAAACTGGAACAATGTAGAAGTTCAACAGTTCATCGAAAAGAGATGAATAGCTTGGAACTCACTTTGAGAATGGTATTCCTAATCCTGCTTCTTAATACCATTGCCATGCCTTCTAAAGATTAACAACTTACCATTGCATTTCTAAGAAGCTCTCAAAAATCATTGCATTTTTATACAGAACATAAGTATTTAGCTTCTTGATATCTCATTCCCTTTTTTTCCCAAGAGGTAAAAGGAGGGTTACCCTAGATCACTAACCATCCAAATTCAGTAATATCGGTGGAAGCGGTTACAAAGCCAACACCAAGTGACTTGGTCCCAATCAGATAACAATGACCGAGCCCAAAATATCACATTGTCACATGAAGGACAAAATCCACCAAAAATAGTCCCATTCCTTTAATGCCAAATGGCCCAAATGACTGCTAAAGGGCCTGAACTGCGATGTACCTGTTATCTGTCTACCACGTCAAAAAGAAGAGTCAAAAATCCTGAGAGGAATCAAATACAATAAAAAACCCTGTTTTTTTTTCAAAAAAAATCCAAAATCCTTTTTTGAACAATGGAAGGACGACAGGTCTTGGATTCAACCGCGGTGTGTTGTTAGATAGGGCTACCCCTTGGCACCACTTCTATATCTGATTGCGGCTGATACTCTGGCAATCATGGAGTTCAAAGCATGTGTTGGAGGCTTGTTGAGAGGATTTTATACTTCTCAGACCGATTCTTTGGAGACATCTATTCTGTAGTAACTTGATGATATTTTATTTTTCATTGAAAGCAATCATAGAAAGTCTACTTTCATTCCTGTGAACCTAGCATTTGAGACAGAGGTGTGTTCTCTTCTTCATACCCAGGTTTTTACCTTGCTTGTCTCCTATTTAGGGTTACCTTTGAGAAGAAGTTGTCAGTGGATGATTGGGATCCCATGATGGGAAGTTTGGAGAGACGTTTGTCTGGTTAGAAGGGTAGAGTGCTTTCAGGGGGAGGGAGATTGGTGTTCAACTATTCCAATTTTCTATTTTTCAATTTTTAAACCACCAAACAAGGCGATGAGAAGGATTGATGGTATCAAATGGAGATTTTTTTGGAAGGGGCCAGATCATGAGGGCCACTTTTGGTGTCCTGTTGGCTGGAATCATATTTGTAGGCCTAAACATCAAGTCGGTTTGGGTGTGCTACACCTATATGATTTTATTGACTCCTTGTTGTCTAAGCAGGTGATAAGGTTATTGGCAAGTGAACAATCATTATGGGTTTGTCTTTTGGAGGACTCATATGGAGTCTCCCTCAGCTTGGGGGAAAGAAGCCATGTTCCACGTTTTTGGGCATTGTTTGTCTGCAATTTGGAGAAGGATTTTTCGATTGTTAGATCCAAGTTTGGTAGATGGAAAGACATTCAAATTCTGGGATAATGATTGGACTGGAAAGGGAATTCTAAGCCTCAAGTTCCTAAGATTGCATGCTCTTTCTCATGATAAATTTTGTTGTGTGGTGGATGCTTGAGATGATAGTTTGGGAGCTGGTAGTGGTCTATGGAGCCCCTCTTTTGGTGAGTCTGTCTGATGCCAGGTTCACAGAATTTTTGGAGCTTCTAGCTATAGTTGGTGAACATTCACCTATCCAGAAGCAACCAAATACTTTGTCTTGGTAGTGACCCAATTTCTGTGTTAAGAAGATTTACAAAATCTTCAAGGAATGGGATAATATAGATGATTTGTATCTTGGTCTTGACACCTCACTTATTTGGAGATTGAAGATCCCTTTGAAGGTGATTTTTTTTGTGGCTGATTCGAAGGACAAAGGCTGACCACAAAGAGCAGGCTTCAAGGCTGGATGCAGTCAGCCTATAAGCACCAAACAGATTCAAATTCGCTCTTCTTTCCCTCCCCCAGCATAGGAAGGAATGCAAATTAACTTGATAAATTAAAAGATATTAATATTAATTAGATTAACATTCGCTCAAAAAATTAATTAGATAAACAGAATTTAACATTGAACCTGATGCTTTAGGGAGCTAAAGAACTTGCACCAGGACACATCTGACAGCTGGGACTGAACATACTGGTGCAATGTCGTCACAAAATGATTTACCTGTAGTCTAGAGTAACAAAGCAAAATGATCACCATGCTGCCTGGGATAATAATCCTTGAACAACAACTAATAAAAACTTCTGTTTTGGCCAAATAATGTAGCAAGAAAAATCCAATCAGGCTGAATGCTGCTAGATATAGTGATGTATGCAAGAGTCACCAGCTAGATAGAGACATAACTACACATATTGCTTAACAGCCTCCTGCAAACAACTTAAGCATGCATGTCTGACCATTTAATCTAAAGGCAAGTCAACAGTAAATTGGTTGACAACACAAATAGAGAAACAAATGGAATGAGAGAAAATGCCCTTGCAAATATTTAGTGGAGGCAAATCAGATAGTCAAGGGAGCAATTGATCTTTGGAAATAGAGCACTTGCATAATAGAGTATATTTTTCAAATCGCAAATCAACATATTTGTGCATAATAATTGGTAATATTCATTATTCGAACCTTCATTTAGAGGGGAATTGTCATTTCTTGGGGCATCAATTGTATCCTATACATTTGCACTCAGTTGGACTGAGAGTACAAGCCAAAAAGCCCTTCCTCGTTTTTCAAACTTAAATCGTATGGTAAAGTATCTCATTTCCACATGTAATTTCCAATTTGATCCCAACATACCAAATGCATTCACATAGTCCCTTTAGTTGTGCAAGACATCCATCGTTTCTGATAAACAGACAATATCATACATAAAACACCCAAAAGAAATCCCTTTGCGACAAAAAAGGAACAACAAAAAATACCTGTGACTTATCTATCCTACATAAAAAGAACCCAAATACTAAGCCACATCTGAGCAACTTTTAGGTGGCTATCATCCACATAGACACCCTTTGCCATTTCAAAAAATAAAATAAAATAAAATAAAATCTGAGCAACTTCAGTTCGTTATTGCACTGTTGCAAAGCAAGTAGAATAAGAAACATGTAGTATTGGGAGGGGATAATCTGGGAGCATGAACCGATATGGTCAGCTTTCTGATAGTTGCATGCATTCAACCATATAAATTGGCACCACAGATCACACTATCACTCTAGAGTAAAGGCAAGCAGATGGAGACAGCATAGAAGTTTATTCACATATATCCATTCTACCCATCAGCATATAGCATCTTACAAAGTTGCACCAAATGCATTGAATTCTCTTTTATTTTTAGGCAAAAATGCATTGAATTCAAACATCTGGAAATCAAATGAATTTGTATTTCACACCCACCGTATGTACCTCTCTGCATTTGCATTCAATTTCAAGTTCCAATACATGGAACTATTTACTCAACCTGCTTGTCCTGCATAACCTTTTCCACATCTAAGACATTGAATAACACAATGGATTCTCAAATTTTAGAATGGCATGGAGGGGCAGGGGTTTGAACAGTGTGGATGCAGAAGTGTCATCGGCGTGAGCAGAACTGGCCATGGAATAGGCCACAGTTTCCCTGATTATTACATGCAAAAGCCATTGTTGATGGCAGCTACAGTAGCTGCTACAATGGCTGTTCCATGGCAGTTCATATCCATTAAGGATTCAAAAATTCTGCAGTATTATTCCCTCAGCATTTACAAGAATAAAGGAAAGACAGAAAGGGCTTTACAAGAATAACTGTTGAATCACTCACATTGACATGTGCAGGCAATGAAAAGTGGCAAAATAAAAATGGTGGGTGGATCTATGTCATGCAAGGGAAGATCAGAACTGATGGCTTGCAGGTTGTTTAAACATTTGGAGGAAAGGTCAAATGATATGCTACCAAGAAGTTGCAAGAAGTTGGACAATGAGCCTTACGCAAGAGGTGAAGCCCAAAAGGTGACAAAGAAAACCACCTGGGTCCTTTCAAAAAAAAAATCACCTGAAACTGTGGAGAATAGAAGTGCCACGTGGCAGCACTGTCTAAAACCAAATCTACCAAACTAAAGACCACCAAACTTGACCCACAAGACATACGAAAAACCTTATAGGGCTGTAGACTGCCACATGGCAGCCCTGTCAAGCCACGTAGCAGTCTACAGCCCTATGAGATTTTTGGTATGTCTTGTGGTCCAAGTTTGGTAGATTTGACTTTTAGAAAGTTCGATTTAGAGAATTTGTTCTTTCTAAAAATAGGGGATATGATTTGATTAGGATTTAGTTTGTTACTTGTTTTAGAGGATTGTGATCCTTCTATTCTTGAGTTAATGAAGCAATTCTTCTAACAAATCAACTCCCTTTCTCTATCTCTTCTTCAAGACCGCCAGCTGCCATCTCTCTTTCCCTGTTCACGCGTGCAGCCATCATTGGTAGCACCCTGCTGCCGCCATATTTTCCCTCATGGGAGAGCCTCCACACTCCCGCATTGCGCACGTCGTCACAAATCTAGCATATTTGCATTTAGATTGGGCATCACCCTAGGAGAAAGAACATGGCAAAAAAAAACCAATTGGGTGACCCCACGTGTCATAAATAAAGATGCTTCATCTTCCTTTTGGTTTTTGTTACATACACCACCTTGTTTAGTACAAAAAAGAGCACACAACTGCAACATATATAACAAATACCAACAAAATACGGCAATACATGCAATACGAAGAACAATAGAAAAATTATATACCTCAATTTCATAAAAGTTGAGAAGCTCTTTGAAGAATTTGTAGAATGAAATTTATTCTGATTACTTGTGTGCTTAAAAGCCTGAATATCAAAGAAGAAAAGAAGACTTGTGTCATGGATACAGAAAGAGCCAGTGTTCTTGTCCAACCTGAAAATGCAACCAAGAAAAATAAAAGAGATATGCATATATGTAAGTTTATCTTCTTTACTGGTATACTGGAGGATAATGTTCTTTTTTTCTGATAAGGGTAAATATGGAAGGCATACCAATCCCTTGGTGGCACACCAAGAAGATAGTTCTTAAGGTTACAAATGGCGAACTAATTTCAAATTCAACCATGTCCCTGACAGAATTCTCAGACACACTGCCTACTGATGGAATGATATATGTATTCCTATTTACGTAAGGTGTTTTATGTAAAGCTTGTGAGTCATGAAGTGTGTGAATCATTGTGTATTTTCCTATCACTCAGTCTCTAAGCAAAAGTTTGACTATAATAAAATCTTAGGGCCTTCTCTCTTAATGATTGAGAAGAGCAAACCCTAGTTGCAGACTTAAGGTGGTGCACCATCATTTGGAACTGCATTGAGAAATTGTCTTCTTCTTCATTTATGATTTGCTCATTTTCTGGTTGTATCAGAGCATCAATCAGTTGTTAAGGTGGATTCAGCTTGGTGGGTATAGTTCTAGAGTTTCTCATTTCCTATCATCGAATCCTTGAAGACCCCTTCCAGCCTTATCGCAGGAAGGGTGCTGTCAAAACCAAAAGGTCGTATGTCTTGCTTTGGAAAGCACATAGACCTTCGTCGACAATCTGCACTAGGATGAAAAAGATCCTGTCTTGTGCAAAGGGACTGAGAAATACTCTCCCATGGCAATCCAGCTACTTAACAGGAAGAGTCTAGAAAGAGGGTGTTAAACGTGCTTTAGGCTTTAATAAGAGCTAGAAAGGCTAAGTCCTTTGCTATTTTTCCTTACTCTAATTCCATACCTTGACTTTCTGTGAGAGCACCACTTCATAAAAAAGCCATTAAAATTGTCCTACCTAAAAAAACTATTCCAAAATAAATGGGTAATAGCTAGGAGAGGTGTGCCAACAATGAACAGTTATTAGATACTGAAGGAAAGCCCAGCAAGAACCATACATGTAAGTTTCCCTGCAAGTGGCCATGCATGATAACTTATTCATAGCTGCATGGATGGACTGGTTACTAAGTGTACCATCCAACATGACCAGGCCATTTCAAAATTGGTAGGGAATAGGCACCATACAGAATCTTGCCAAATTCCATTAACCATGTCCCCTTCCTGTTTGACCTATTACAGCCTCAGCTTGACTCGATTGACAGTAGACAAATTCCCTAGCAAACATTTCCCGATGGAACCAGTTATTTCCTCAAGCCCTTTTTTCTCTGCTCCTTCTGGTGGTCACTTTGTGTTGCAGCATTCTCTTATTACTTCTCCCTGATTATTGATTGAACCAAGCTCTTTCTTGAACCTGCAAATCTGCAAATCATAGGAGACGAGCTTCATTCGTTCCGCTTCATTTCATGCCCTTGTGGAGCAGAAAGCTGTAGCTGCAAGTAGAATATGAAGGAGACACTCTACCTTGCAACTATAACTTCCTACGTTCACCATTATGCAGCCATGCTCGACATAGTTCCTGCCACAAACACAGCCCCAGTCAAGCTACACCTCTCAAAAGTCATTCACAGCCAAGAAATCCACCTATCCTGCTTCCAATCTTGAACACGAGCATTGCAAAAACAAATCTCCCACAACCAACGCCACAAAGATAAAGCCCAAAGACCCAGAGAAAGGAGAGAAACCAAAGTCAAATCCAAAAAGTAGAATTGGAATTAATGGCATGGCCATCTCACATGAGAAGCATGTAAGGGAGGCCACAATTACGATATTAACCGTAACTAAATTGACCCTCTCCAACCCATCCAAACTTGGAAACCCACAACTTCCCGTAATAGCACCAGTGTCAATCGCAATGCTCGCCAATCTTGGCATTGAAATGGGAATCTACATTGCCGTTTTCACCTTGTCAAAAACTTCCCATTGGGCTCACCCAATCTTGTCATTAAAATAGGAATTAGCACTCCCTCTTTCACCTACTTGAGAACTTGCCATTTCTAATTATTTGTATTCTTCTCCACCTTCTTGCCTCATTTTCCAAAATGCCCTTGATGGCCTTCCTCCACTCCCATCTTCCTCCATGAAGGAAGCATCGAAGACATATTTCGAACCACTTCCAAGGCACAGAAACCAGAGATGGGCTTCACCCTTGAATAAGTAATAAAGACAAGGGAGGAGAGTCCTCAATCGTAGAGCACCACCACCATTGAGACCATGTCCAAAGAGGCAACCCATGTCAATACACATGTGAGGTTCCATCAAGCCCAAACTCCTTGGATCAATGCAAACCGAAGCTTGCATAACCTCCAAGCAATAGAGCAACAAAGGGATTACCCAAAACTCCACTTGCCAATACCATCTTTATCCACCCCTCCCAACCATACAAAGCCCCACCAAGATGCAACCATGTGAAACTCTGGCCATGACAATAGTCTATCAGAAGCATAAAGCACAAAGAACTTCTTATCCACCTGAAAAACAACCACAATATTCCTTTCTTACCTCATTCTCAACCTCTACCTCCACATCTTTTGCATTAAGTCAAGAGACTGGCACATCTCCTATCAATCAAGAATCAATCACTTTCATTTTCTCTTTTTAAGTGTTTTAGACTAGCAGCCTCCCCCCTCTCAGAGAGGACCAATCTTGCACTCCAACCTCAAATGCCTAATGCAATGGCCATGCACCCAGCAAGCAGCTCTGCAGGCAGACAAGAAGAAGGACGATGCCTTCACATTGCAAACATCTGACACAATTTCACAAGCTTGCACTAAATGCCTGTGGCCTCAAGGACCCCACTCTCACCCTATTTCACCACCAACAAAACATGAAAAGATCTAGCCCTTATCCCTTTTTTCACCACCAGCCACCCATCCCTCCCTTCTCTCACCCACTCCTTCCCCATCTCTTTGTCCATCATTTGATTGCACTTGCCAAATAAACAATGAGGGATTTAAGTATATTAAGCATAGCAAGCTAAGTTGAAAAATATAACAAGCGGAAGCATAAATCAAACCAATAAAATAATCATGGAACGCTTGGATTTACGTGGAAACTCCACTCACGAAGAGTAGGGAGAAAACCATGGGAGAAGACCCCGATAGAGCACGTGTCTGTAATTTCTCAAAGAAGAATGAATAGGTACACTACCTATTTATAGGTCACCATATACCACACAGTCCCACGCTAACCAATGTGAGACTAAGTTACACATACTCTAACACTCCCCCTCAAGCTGGAGCATGCAATGCTTAGCTTGTACAACACTCAAATCCCACTCTACACAACAGAACATACACTCTCGGCTAATCCTCGTCTGTAGGCAGGTATGTTGATGTTGACACATCAGCGAGGGCTAAAGCTGCTGAATCCTATAGCTGACAAATGGCCAATCCTCTGAAGACCTCAACACGTGCTGATGGTTCCACATTCAGTATCCCTATAATGGGCCTTCCTCTGAAGACTTTGAAAGGTGGATCTCCTTTTTGGAGTCCACAAAACTGGATCTCCCACGCAGAATCTGAAATGGGCCCTTCCTCTGAGGACCTCAAAACTAGATCTCCCTCCTAGAGACCTTGAAACTCTGGACCATCCAAAGTTGTGGATCCTCGTGTGGTGATCTCGAACAAGGGACTCCCTCCTGGATGATGACTATAATAGGCTTACACGCCCCCTATCTCCCATACTCGTATGGGAGAAGGAATAAAAACAGAGAAATGCACACATATATAGAGAAGAGTTTCTCCCCCTCTTCTCTTGAGTTCCTTTTTTTCATTTTCTTTCTCCTTTTCTTTCTATTTTTTTCACCTTTTTTTTCTTCTCTTCTTACCCTTTTTTTTTTATTTTCTCCCTTTTTTTTCTTTCCCCTCTTTTTTTTCTCTGCATCTTCCTATTCTTTTTCCTTTTCAAATGCCCTCGCTCCTTAGGGTTTGGGAAACACAAACAAAGACAACTGCAACTCCCATGGGTTCGAAATGAGAAGCAGCGGCTCCTCCCGCAGCCACTCCGGTCGCCACCTCCGATCGCCTCGACTTCGCTGCTGTCGCTGTCGCCAATCACTAAGGGCGAGGGCTGCCTCATTGCTAAGACCGCCAATGCCATCGTTCGCCTTCTTCCGCAACGCCTCTTCGAAGAAGTGTGACCACGTTGTCGGAGGAGAAGCGCCTCGACCTTGCTCTCCAACGCCAAGAAGTCCTCAAATCCTCTCGACCACGGAGTTCCTCGTGGGGAGGATAGTCGACCCCTAGTGGCTTCCCTCGAGATCCTTCGAGAGCATCGTAGCCTATCTCGTCTACGCAGCTTCTCCCTAACTCAGCGTCACCAGGAGGTCATTGCCGCTTCACCCTAATGCTGCTACTACTACTCTCACCACCACCTTCTTCGATCTCTCGACCACGCGACAACCACCGCAATCGTTGAACCCTAGCGGCTCCACCTCTTCCCCTAATCGCTTCATGAGACCATGCACTCAATCTCAGTGAGGAGCAGTGGCAACTTAGGGTCACCTACCTCCGCCCCATTCGAGTTCTCTGCTCCTTCCATGGGGAAGACACACCTTTGCGCAAATAGGTCGATGCTACGCTGGAAAGGAGGCAAGAACTGGAGGAGCTACGACTCGATTTTGATGGATCTCCCTTGGACTTGAAGCTTCCCATGGCTCCCTCAGGTCTTCGTCGTCGTGCTTTATGGTGCAACGGGTTCGATCGAACCCGATTTTGCACCAAATCGGTTCGGTGCGGGGATCATCAGGCAAAAACCCTAGGCACCACTCCATCTTGTGCAAGCCTTAGAGGCCGCCTAGCACCGCCAGATCAACTAGCCTCCTCATCGCCTTCTTCCTTGTCTCCATGAGGCCATCGGAGTAGTAGATCTCCTCGCCGCCTTCTTCTTACAACCCCTCTTTCGATCACAGGGGGTCCAAAGATCTTCTACCTCATTGCCAGCTCCTTCCACAGGATCTCCACCTTGCACGAATAGATTAGGGTTTCCCCTTCTCTCTTGAAATTGAAGATAATATGGAGACACAAATAATAGATCTCAAGAATAATAAAAGTTAAGAACAAAACCCAAGATCAAAACTTGCTCTGATACCAAGTTGAAAAATATAACAAGAGGAAGCATAAATCAAAGCAATAAAATAATCATGGAGCACTTGGGTTTACGTGGAAACCCCACTCACAAAGAGACAAAGAGCGGAGAGAAAATCACGGGAGAAGACTCCGATAGGGCACGTGTGTCTGTAATTTCTCAAAGAAGAATAAAGAGATACACTGCCTATTTATAGGCCACCACACAGTCCCACACTAACTAATGTGGGACTAAACTACACACACTCCAACAAGCTATTTGAAGTATGTCAGTGTAACACATGAAAGTCCAAGGATATGCAAAAACTAAGGTATATTGTCATCAACCTGAGTTATAAAATTATAGAATTTCAGGAGAAAAAGCACAATAGCCCAACCTTTAATGACTGCCAAACATCAGCTAATGTAAAGAGAGCTATTCTGACTTGCATTAAAAAACTGAAGATATCAGAATATATTTTTAAAGCTTCAGGATTCAACACAACACTCAGCGGCCAATCCACTTTGTAGCCCAATTGTATGAAGTTGAAGGCACCTGCAAGATGTCATATAGTGCTGATTTTAAGTGCAAAAAGGGGAAAAAAGGCTCTAGGCATTCACGCAAAAACTACTAGTAAGATAATAGCCCTTAAAAAGAAATCCTACCAATATCGGTGGTTGACAGGGGCATATTTCCATGCTCTGCTGAATATATGTATAACCTCTGCTTGTGCAAATCATTCTCACATGAGGATTTCTGCAGTGCTTGATCAAGAAGAGTTTGTATTTTTGCTGTTCTTTGGCTTGGTTCAGAAATGCCCCATTTCTGCAAGGAAGACAGTTGTACTCATAAATTTTCTGTGGCCAAATAACCTCCTATGCATTTCAAAAGAACTGTTCAACAGGATGAAGACAATAATACATGCTTCCACAGAGAGACAGTAAATAAGTCAGCCCAATCAGATGACTCCATAAAATGATAGCGACGCAAAGCTAACAAGTGTCCACACATGTCAAACCCTTCTTCCAGCAATCTGATTGTAAAACCGCTGACATAATTGTATCTTACATAGTAAAGGATTTGAAACTTTATCAGCAGGTAAAACTCTTCACAAAATTAGCAACCAACAGCCACAGCATCCTATGACAGTTTAAGAAAAGGTATGATATAATTAAACTTCAAAGACTCATCTATAAATAAGATTAAGCCTTGTTTAGATAGAATAGATCATCCCTGTATGCCATATCCTTCATCTGACATATGAGATACTCAGCAATCACAAAATCCTGGGATAAAGATTCTGGTGCCATAAGCTTTTTGTTCACTAGAAGCAGAATTTATTTGGCATCTGTATGCTGCCAAATCAGAGGTCATTCCACAACATTATTACTCTCTTTGTTCCTCCCTCTCTATTTCCACAACCCCTCCCAACATCACCATCATATTTGCTTGCTTTGGTTCAAATTTTGCAGCTGGGCGATGCAAACCTGAACACTCATAACAAGCACTTCTTGCAGGACAATGCCACTGGCAAGGCCACCTTCAGCAGGGAAATCAAGATGAGTGACCTCCCATAGCTCAAGTAATTAAAACACTACCCTCTCCCATATCCATTTATCATACATTCCTTCAAGTAGAAATAGTTGTATTCTAGAGGACCACCACGTATATCACCTCTATTACCTCTCCCCATCAGACCACAACAATTTCATCTGTGCTCTATCTCATCAATTACCTCTCTCAATTAGCTATTCAACTAATCAACAATTCTAACAGCATGCACAGAACAGATTCGAACCCCCTACATGCATATATATACCAGAGCATAAACTAGTATCAGTATGCTCATTAGCAAATTAAGAGGTGGACTAAGGAAGCATTCTATTTCATTGCAGATTTGTCAAAGGGACTGAAACCAACGGCAACACAGAGGACCCACCAGGCATGTATCAGCTTGCTTCTTCCATTTGATCAATTGGTGATAGAAAAGAATGAGTCAGTTTCCCATTCTCTTTTTTGAGTTTCATCTCTTGCTTGAAATAAAAAAGAAAAGGAATTAATAACAAATTCACCACTTCACAATTTACTTTTCTTTTTTTTGAAAAGGCATTTCCAATTTACTTATCCCGCAAAAAACAAATGAATCCCATATTTGAAGAATTCCAAGCAAACAACAAGCAGGAACAAGTCCTATTTATCCCCCTCATTCTTCACTAACACCAAACAGAAAAAGAAAAGGTAAACCCCAGTTATTCTTTATTCTGCATTCTCTCATACCTTATTCTACTAGCAAAACAAGGCCGTGGAAACAACTTTGGCTCATTAATTTCTTATATCTTTCATTGAAAGCAACACCATTATTTACCTAGATCTAGATAATCCTAGGATCTAAAATACACACACACAAACAAGAAACAGAAAAAATTGAACTACAAAGAGAAGTTTATTTCCTTTAGTAGACTATTGCAAGAGGATACTGTATAAGAATTTCCTGCTTAATGCATCTGTCAATTATGACTTCCAGCGGGATCTCAGATGTCTGTGAACAGGATACTAAACTTTCATTACTCGACACTTCTTCAATAGGATAATTCAATGAACCTGCCCATTTTGCTCCACCAGCATTTGCAGAAGAGCATTTGTCTGATGTACAACCCAAAGAAACACTTGCAGAAATCGAGAGATGGATATCAGACTGAACAGTTTCATCAACTTGACCACTCTCAAGTGTGCATTCGTTATTTCCAGCATCCCCATCTCCACGAGAAATGCCATAGCCAATGCTCTCATCTTCAATATTTGTAGCAACGGATCTTTCTAAGAAAACCTTGTAAGGATCCTCAACCAGTGAAAAATTGAAGTATGAAAGTGACCTTCCATGAGGTACAACATTTTGGTGTCTGCCATATGTTGAGCATAACCAAGTAGCTTTTGTCAGGATTGGATTCTTGCTGAGATCATAAAGGAATGTGCGGTTCCAAGGTGGATTGTTTCCTGTGCTTAAAAGAGAAGAAGAACCTGGACAATCAGCTTTAGGTTTTCCAGAAGATAGTAAATACTCTGGTATGAGTATCTGGTCAAACTGGAAATCATCCACTATCCATGTCTCTCTGATTTCACCAGCCACCATAACGTCGCAATCCACATTCAAGTGCTTCTGGCTCATATTCGTCCTTTGTATACGAAAAGGATTGCTCAAGAGTCCACCAAGAGGCCAGCAACTAGCAATATAGTAATTCTCGTCTACAAATTCTGACTTTCCCAAATTTACCAAATCTCCTATCTGAGAAGAGAAGGAAAATGAACCTACTTTTCCATCTGCCGCGAGAGCATCCTTTGAACTGCTCTGGTCCATTTTTCCATAGCTCTGACTAATTGCAGGCACTGGAGGTAATTGATTCTCCATCTTAGACAACTCTTGCAATGGGATACTGTTTGCATAAAGTCTTGATAAACTAGAAGCATCCAAAGCCTCAGCATCATCCCCAAACTCACTGTCTTCCTCAGAGCTATCCAAAGAGAGAGACTCCGATGATTCCTCTAGATCCTCTTCATAATTAGACCCATCTGAAGCAGAAGAAACAGTGGAGCTTCCAGTATACACGGTGCTGAATCAGAAGCCAGTTTGTAGTTTAGGATAAGGCTATTGAACAAAAACAAGCAGAAAGTACATGCCCCTGCCCTTTGACAAAAACAAAAGGAGAGACGAGAAATTTTACAAGTGCAAATCATAATATCAAGGAGATAGGATGAACCTACACTTCACTGACACCTTGATCAACAGTAAACCATGGAGAATTTAGTTTATCAAATAGTAGCAGTGAGGAATCTTCTTCATGCCCACTAGCAAGAGGAGACATAAAATTTTTGTCATTTACCTGAAAGGATGGGTTATAGAAGTAAAAAAGTATAATCCCAAGTGATATCATTGTTTAGAAGTAAATGCACATAAAGTATTGCCCTTGACAAATGCATGTTTATTCACATCCACAAATTATTATCTCAAACCAACTGAGCATAAACTTAAGTGGAATGTTGCAGCCATGATAATAAAGAATTGCGCAAAATTACCCAGAAGCTTAAAGCAGAATTCACTTTCAAAATGCTGGAAATAAAGCATGACAAAAGAAACTGATGTCAGAAAGCCATGCAAAACAATAAATTAACTAAACCAGATCTCATCTGATAGAGAATCAAACCCAAAACAATTCCATGTCTGCATGGGCCATGGTGCACCACTTAGCCTAGAATACATTTACCATCCAAAGCTAAAGCTTGCAGAAGTACTTCCAACCATTACATGTAGTTCTACCTAAGGAAACACAAACAACCAATTAAATTTTGTAACACTCCGATAACCCAAAAGTAACATGTCAAAACCCTATTTCCTTATCCACAACCATTTCAATGCCCCAAAGCTCTTGCTATTCCTAGCCACCAAATTAATAATAGCTTCTTTGCATTATGGACATAAAGTTCCATCGAAATGCATGTGTGCCCCCAAAATGTGACCATCTTCCTTGGTAAGAAATCACAGGAATTTCCTTGTAAGGTTGTTTCTATTGTACAAATATTATACCTGAATTTCCAAAACCCCACCATTTTAAAGGAAAAAACACGGCTACTGGTGGTCAATAGCCGTCCGCTTCATTAATAATCAGAAAGTGAGAACTACAGCATGTGCATCCAAAAAGAAAAACAGAGATAAAACATCCCTTGATACATTTTCCTGCCAGACCCTTTCTCCCTGAAATATTGCACCAATACTCTGAACCAAATACACCAAAGAATGGTGATGCATAAGGGCGTAACTGTCTGTAGGCCGCCGCGAAAAGCCGCCCAAAAATCATCAAAATTCTGCACCGAGTCTGGAATGGAGAAATGATCCCAAACAGCTGCAAAGAAACCACAAGTGAGGAACAAAAGGGTATCATCTTCTTCTTGGATGCCACACAAAATGCAGGCAGTGTCAGACTCTGAGGCCCATCTCCTCCTCCAAAACCAATGTAACAAGATGCCTTCTACGAAGTAACCACAGGAAGATCTTCACCTTCAAAGGGATATTGAACTTCCAAAAGTAAAAGCAATCTCTGGCAACCTCGAGGGCTCGCTGACCAATGTTGCCCAGACTCACCTTATAGGCTCTCTTAACCAAGAAATGAGCTCTCTCCCAAACAAGAGAGTCTGGATCAGAGTCAGCTAGCCTGAGATCATCAACTAAAGAAGAAGGCTCTGCAGATCTGCCAACCTTGCCTCTGATAGGAACTCCTCCATCAGTGGAGACCAAGCACCCACAGCTCCAGGAACCAGACCATCCCAAACCGTATGGACCAGCTAGCCTTATGCCAGCCAAGGCAGACAGTCGAGGTAACTACGCAAAAATACCTTCTCCAGACAAATTATCTTCCCAAAATCTGAAAATCCTCCCATCACCAAGCACCGAACGAAAAAGATGCACAAACCATAACATGACTGGAAGGATACTGCGCCAAAATGCAGAGGCTGCAGGAATCCTAAAGTCTGAGACATGCAAGGGCAAGCCATAGGAGCTGGTGAAAAGATGATGCCACACACCGTCGGCATTAGAGAAGAACTTGACAACCCACTTAAGCAACATAGCATTATTAAAGCAATCCAACCTGAGGGCACCAAGGCCTCCCTACTTCGCTAGCCAACAGATATCATCCCAAGCCACCAAGTGTAAAAACTTGTCAACCTGCTCTGTTCCCTTCCAAAAAAATTGTTTTCTAATTGCATCAATTTGCTTCAAAATCTTCTTAGTGGGCACAAAACCGATAAATGAAAGATAGGGACAGCAGGCAACACAAACTTTAGAAGCACCAAATGACCCCCCTCGACAGAAGTTTTCCTCTCCAACTAGACAGCCTCTTTTCCAGTTTGTCAACCAAGGGGCAGCCAATCACCAACAAATAACTGCTTTCCTCGTAGGGGACAGCCAAGATAACTAATTGGAAGCGTAGAAGGGGCCGTGCAAAGGACATAGGAGCACCTTTCTATCTCTTCAACATCCATGACAAACAGTATAAAGGCTGGCTTGGAGTACTTAACACCCAGACCTGAAACAGTGCCAAAAATCCAGACCAAATAACCAACTTCGCAGCCTTCCACAAAGAAGACTGTATCATATGTGTATTCCCTATCAATGGTAAAGCCCCTAGACATGCCTCTATCACAAGCCTTAATGGCATGGGTAAAAAGACAACAGAATAGAATGACTTATCTCTCCATAGAAACATGATGTGTAGACGAGCTTGAAGACTACTACTTATTTGAGGAATCTTTTCCATTTTCACATTTCGTCCTCCACTCCCCATTGCCCTCCATAATGATTGTTAATTCAATGAGATTCTCCTTATACATCATGTTCTCCACAAGCTAGAACAAGAAGATAAGCCCAATGCAGTAGCCCAGCCTTCATCTTTTTTCCAATGTGAAATAAGACAATGACGCTGGTGAAGGTGTTTGCCAAAGAATACAAGATGATGACGATGATGAGCAAACAATCATCAAACTATGCCCAACCACTGAAATTCCAATAACAACCCACAGATTTTTGGACCACAATAAAGAAACCCTAATGTTCACACAAAATGTCACACACTTCAAAAAGCGGATATGACCACTGATATTTGTTATATTGCACCAATGATATTTGAGTATCATCGGTAATAGTTGGTTCAGAACTAAACATTATAGGTGTTAATGTACATTAAGCATGCTCCCTCACAAGAGTTCCAAATTTATCTTGAACAAAAGCAACTCCTTCAGCACATCATGTTATTAAATACAATTCATATCTCCATCCACTTTAATAAGGCTAACTCAAATCTCCATGTTAGTTTCCGCCTCCTTGTGCTACTTTTGAAGCATGTTGTACAAGGAACTATGAACATAACATCAGGCAAGGACATTACTCCTGTCCTACTTCTTGTTGAACTCCTTATCCTAGTTATTTCTTGAATTTTCATGCTTACCCTCTTAGATGAGATTTTTTTTTTTTTTTTGAAGGAAAGGATGATTATCGAAGGCAGGTAACCATCCACTTCATTGCAATTTCAAATTAAAAAATTTCTTACAGATGCTGGGCCCAAAAATTGTAAAAGTACAACACTTCCCTTACAATGTCCTCAAACCAGACCCTTTCTCCCTTGAAAATCACCTGGTTTCTCTGCAGCCACATGGACCACAAAGCAGCAGCCAACTTCAATTTATCTGTCAGATCTGCCAAAGTAGCCAAAAATCCTGCGTGTTGTCTCCCTGCCAACTTCTGATTCCCAGGTCTTGTGCCAGCGCATTCGGGAAATCACAACAAAGCAAGATGCGGTGCACATCTTCACCGTCATGGCCACACAGAGGGCAAGAGTTGTCACCCCCCGGCGACCACCTTTGTAGTCAAATCTTGGTGGTCAATCTTTCTCTCTGCAAGAGTCACATAAAAATTTTAATTTTCAGCAGCATTTTCATTCTCCAAAGGATTCTGCAATCAAAGCCTAAAAGAGGGTCATCCGTGCTGGCTGCTTCTCTAAGAATCTTGCAAGCCTTCTTGGTTGAGAAATGACCATGAGCCCAAGCTAGTTGATCATTCTGGTCCTGTGTGGGTGCAAAATGTTACAAAACTATCAATTACTCCTGGAGATCCTCCATTCTTGCATTAAAGAGGAAGCCCGTGAAAGTAGGCAGCCAAGAACTTTCTCCTCTGACGAAAGGACCATCCCAGAAATGAGCTACCAACTGATTCTTCCCTGTTGCAAGAGCATATAACCTGGGAAGTCTGGAAACCAGAGTACCCACACTCGTCCAATCGTCCTCCCAAAATCTAAACATCCCCCCATTCCCCAATACCGGCTCCAACAAGGAGACCCAGCCAATAGCCTTAGTTAGACCACACCAGAAATCAGAAGCACGACGTGGACAGATTCTCCTTTTATCCCAATTTAGCATACTGCCATAGGCATCCCGCAAAACTCTGCTCCACAAACCATCCATGTCGGACATCAAAATTTAGCCACCCACTTAACCAGCAAAGAATCTCCAAAATCCTGCAAGTGTAGCACCCCGAGGCCCCCTTGATCCACTGGTCAATAAATATCTTCCCAACTAACCAAATGTAGGAACCTCCCTTCAAAATTTGGATCTTTCCTAAAGAACCTCCTTCTACTTGTATCAATCTTATTAACTATTTTCTTCGAAGGTTTAAAAACGGACGAGATACAAAATGCAATCTAGCACTGGATCCAATTCTAAGTTACAAGGCCAATTTTAGCACATAAGATCACCAATTGATTCTTGTCACATAGCATACTAAGTGCTTGAGATTCATCATCCAAAACCAAAAGTAGCATAAAAGCAAATGCATGAATTAGAAAAACACTTTGTTTCATGATTTTACAAAAATCTCCTACTAACCATTTGTTTCGAGGAATAAGTAACCTTATTCTTCCTCTACCCAAAGTTATCCTAAGTTGAACTTATTCCACATTTGCCACCCTTTTAACCCAAGATAAATTTGTTCCACCTACTTATCCCTTGATGTCATGTAAATGACACCTTTTTCTTCTCTAATGGAACATAAAGTACAACTACTCAAGCCAAAATAACCACTTACTCCTTAAATGAAATGCCATCTTAAATTACCTCTTGATATAGAAGCTACCCCCATCTAAATAGAAAAGATACGTTAAGCAAGGCTAACTTTCTATTCCTTGAGTCATCCCTTGGAACCTACTCCTATCCGCAAACATTAGCTATATCTAATTTAAATGTCAATCTCCCTTTTACACTCAAATCAACAGGCATGTCAATCCCAATACCTTGAAGGGATCAAGTTCTCGCCATTTTCTCCATGTGCCTGCTCTGGCTTGGCTGTCAAAGGATTCTAATGAGAAGAGGTGGAATCTCTTCTACCTTGAAAGTCCAACTTGTGTGCCCAAATGACCAGACCTTGATGCCCACGACCAATGCCACCTCTCTGTAGACACTACATTATAGCATCAATCATGCCAACAGTAGATGAGCACATATGCAACAACATGCACATTCACGCACATCTCCCTTTAGGATAGTATCTAAACCCAAAGTGGCTACAATGTGCAGGTCAATCCAACCTACATTTAAGCACGCCAATGCAGTCTCTCTAGGAGTCTAGGGAGCTATCACTAACATAACTCAAGGTTATGGAACCTTGCCTTAAAGAAGGACCGAAAATCAATATTGACTATGACAAATCCATTTGGCACCTAAATCTTGAAATATAAGGGAACTACAATTTTGACTCAGTCTTGCTTTATTGAAAATAATTTAAACCCTATAAATTACTAGCTAAGATCCAAATCATATTCTAATCTTTAGCCTACATGTCATGTTTGAAATCACAGTCACATGCAACCAAGCAAACACATCAAGTTCAAATAAACAAGAATCTCAATGAATCTATATCTCTAATTCACTATACAACCAATTCAACTCATTCTCACTTCCAGAGTTAAGAACTTATGGAAAGCCATCTCCTCTGCTCTTTCATTCAGGAATTTGCTGTCCAAGCGAATTAAAGGGATTCCTAACTACTGCAAGCTTTGTAATCAAGAGGGGGAGGATGAGCAACACCTCTTCATCGCTTGCCCTTTCACTAAAGCGGTATGGTTCCTATTCGGTCATCAATTGCAGGACTCAAATAGGTGTTGGTATGATGAGTACAAAGCCATATCAACTCAACTTGCAAGGTCGGGTTCCAACCCAAATATTCCTTATTTCACTGCTCAAATTTTATGGCAAAATAGGTGCAATGTCATTTTCAGACACATCACACCGGACCCCCTTTCGGTCAGAAACCAAATATTGGACTCCCTTCAATTCTTTTCCAATGATGGCAATCCCCCTCAACACCTTATTCCTGCTGAAGAAGTGGAGCAGAGAACCCCCATACAACCCTCTCAGCAGCAGTCTTATAGTGCCCCATCCGATTCAGCAGATAAGATTCCTATCACTGTATTAGTGGATGCAGCGATTGGGAACCATCACTCAGTGGCGGCCGCAATCATCCTCAATGAAGATTCCAATGTAGTTGCTGCCCAAACTCGATATCTACAAACTACATCCAGTGACGAAGAGGAATCAATAGCAATCCTTCTTGGTATTCAACTTACCCTTTCTCAAAACCATCTCCACGGGCTTATTCTCAGTGATACGCTATCTCCGGTCAATTATATCAACAACCACCAGAAGCATCCTTGGTGCTCACTTCACGCGATCTCCAGCATTCAGAAACTTCTTCAATTTCCTCTCCTTACTGTTTCTCATATTAGGAGATTGGGGGTTCAACGTGCCCACAATCTGGCTAAAATTTCACTGATGAATGATGCTGTTGGCATTTGGGATTCTATCTCTATCCCCTGCCCATTGTAAGAATGTTTTCATCTTATGAAGCTTTTTCCCTCAAAAAAAAAAAAAAGAAACTCATTGTCACTTCATTCCACAATATGCAACATAACAATCATGAACACTATCATGCTTATCTAAGATTCTTGGAAGACCATAGGCCAACTGACCGAAGTTTGGCTTCTGATTGCATGAAGATTTAGAGGGCTCATATCCCACTTAAGGTGAAGATCTTCATGTTACCTTTGCAAAGAAAGAGTGTGGTCACCCCCGATTATTGATGGAGATGGCCACCTGATGTCAAGCACACTTGTATCCTGTGTGGAGACAGTGCAGGATACTAAGCACCATTTTTTCATCTTTCCCTTTGCATGGGCATGTTGGTCGACCTCTTCAGATTGGTCAGTACGTCACTCCTAAGAGCCCGAGTTCCAACATATAACATGTCATTGTCAATGATAACACAATAAGGAGAGCTTTTATCTTGATTTGGTGTGAGTTTGTTGCTCTATCTTTGGTACCAATGATTCAAAAAATGTTTTCCTCTACGCGCTGCATCAAAAACTAAATCACAAGCTTCTGATAAGAAAAAAGCAGTTCAAATGAGATTTGTAATGTGAATACCCTTACATTTTGCAGAAATATAAGGTGCCATCTTACGATTCCATTTCCTAATACCATGACCAAAATGGACTCCCGCTTTTTCATCTCTTCCAAATGGATGTTCCAATAAAAAGGATCAAGCTGCATATGCAGCAACCAAGGATGAAAAGCAAGTCCCATATGATCAAGTTGTGGTGCCTTCTAGGAAATCCAGCCACAAGGAGAAATGGGCAATGCTAATATCAAAGCAAGGGCAAAAGCTCTAAGGATTTTGTGGATTGGGTTTCCACTATTGGCACTGCGGAGTTGGAGGTCCCCACTTGCAAATTCTTATGGAGGAGCTCAAAACAAAGGGTGTCCATATCTCATCTTTATAGATTTTTTGGCTCTACCAACTTCTAAGAGGCCTTTCAACTCAACTTGGAACAAGCCTTACTAAGACCTTTCTCTAATCATACTTGGAATGGCCCTCTAGGAAGGACATCAACTTTGGCACCTATTTCAAGTTTTAAAGGTCTTGGCTCTTGGAGGATGATTTTCAAAGAAAGGTCGAGCAGTGATCAAGAGATTGCAATACCACAAGCTCGCCAACTGAGATTTACCAAAAGAAAACTCTTTTCTTGTGTGAGAAGCTCCACGAGTTCAAGGAGTTGAAGCCCAGAATAAATGTAGGGAAGACACCTTAGTAGGTGTTACTAAGGTTTGATAGAATTGAGGATTCCCACACCCTATCACCCAAGGAGGTAGAAAGATATACAATCTTCGCCAAAAGGACTAATTGGAAGACCACAAAGATGAAGCAACCTGGCAAAAATCTATAATTGAGAAAGTGTCCCATTAACACCAAGTTCTTCCACTCCTATATGAACGACAGAAAGAGGAATTGGATTGACTCTATCTCTACTGTGTGTGAAGTGCATGTAGGTGACAGGAAATCAGAGAGGCCTTTGCCGAATTTCACCGCTAGCTCTTTCGTTAGGAGAATATGGATATCACCCAAGAAGGCTCAACGCAACAGATGTAGCCTCCTTAAGTCACCCTTGTATAGAAGATGAGGGTGGTGCACCCTATACTCCTTAAAACAAGAGAACTCCCCTTATCCAGATGGGTTCCCACACTTCATCAGGGAATTTTGGCATCAGTTAAAGGTGGGTGTTATGGCCATTTTTTGACTCCTAGCAAAAGGCGACCTCTCCAAGATTAACCACTTTTTTCTTGTTTCTCTTGCCAAAAGGGGATGCTTCAGAGACGATGGATTATTTTAAAAAAGAGTCCATTTTTTTCAAAATCCAGCTTGAGGGTAGGCTCTAAAATAAGGTGTATTTGAGAGATTTTGGATTGAGGAGTGTCCAAATGGGTTCATTTTTAGTTTGATAACTTTGTCCAACTCTATCTACTTATTGGTTGCAAAAACCTTAACCTACCAACTAGATGAAGTCTTAGATTAGTTGATCAAACCAATACAATCTACTTTCATAAAGGGTGGATCAATCATTTAAAATTTTAGTCTTAAGAGGAAAAAGGAAGATTACCAGAGATCAATAAACATCCAAATATCATTAATATCAAAATAAAAGAAACGAACTTAAAGTAAATCAAACCACAACTCTAACAGGACACACGCCTCCCTTACTACATTCTTAACCCACACCTGTTCCTTTCTAAAAATTGCAACATTCTGCTAACACCAAATAGACCACACGGTAGCCACCACATTAACCCAACCAACCATGTCAGCATGAACCAAGGACCAACAAGAAACCCACTACGTGCCTAAAGATGTAAGCGCTGCCATCCGAACACAAACACATTGCCAAAGCTTCATCGAAAACTACCAAGTGAAGATGAGATTATCCAATGTTTCCTTTGCAGCACCACAAAAAGGACACAACAAATCTAAATCTAGAGCCCATATAGCCCAAATGACCTTTGTAACTAGCTTCTCTTCTAAAAAGCCACAAGATCTCAATTTTCAGGGGTATAGGCATCTTCCAAAACAACGAACAATCCTCCCACATCAAAAGCATTGGACCCTCCTCCAAAGATATAGTCTTAAAAGCTCTTGAAATAGAAAACCTCCCCTCCTCTCCCACATCTTAAAGGCATTTTGTTGGAAGATTGATTTCTCCAAGGCATATGATAACTTTGATTAGAGATTCCTCAAGTCCACTCCAAAACTTCATGGGTTCCCACCTATCTCAATTCATCGATTCCTACTTCGTCCTTGTTAAAGGGCATCCTAAGGAGGGTTGGACTCACCAAAAGCGAGGAATGTGACAAGGTTGTCCACTAGCACCCATGTTTTTTGTCCTCACTAGACTTTCTAGAAAATGCATGCTACTCCCTTCGCGAGGCTAGACAAATTAAGTGCTTTGGCTTCAATCGAAGAGGCACAACAGTTCCTTTAAAAAGAAAAAAGAAGGCATAATAATTATGTTGCTTCAATATGTTGATAACACCACTTTATTTATTAAGGGCTCTACTTCAGAGGCATGAAAAGTAAGGTTGCTTCTAGAGGTTTTGGGAGAGGCCTCTAGCAGACAAATGAACTTGCAAAAGTCAAGGTTTTTCCCTTCAAGAATGTCACATGAAAGGGCAGCTTAATGCAGGGATACTCTTGGAATGTAGTAGTTACACCTTTCAAGTATCTTGGATTCTTTCTCTCTCTCTTTAGGTTGCATGTCAACTAGGGATGGAACCCCTATTTTGGGAAGGATGGAGAAATGCCTACAAAGGTGAGCCTCCCACCTACTTTCTAAGGGTGGTAGGCTAGTTCTACTCTCCATTGTTCGTTCATTCCTACCAATGTAGTACCTATGTCCATTGGGAATGCTAGTTGTTTTACAACGAATTGATTCACTTAGGAGGAATTTTTTATGGACTTTAGAACTAAACGATAGTTATATCCCCTGGTGGCTTGGGAGGAGGTCTAACTTAAGGAGTGGTGTCATGAATCTACAGGTCATGAATGAAGCTCTTCTCTCAAAATGAGTCCACCTTATGGGACCTTAGCAACCTTCTTGGAAGATGACATTGTGGGAATCCTATTGGGACGCAGTTGACTAGGAGGAAAGGAAAGTCAATGCAAGGAACTCTTTGCAGTTTTAAAGTGGATCACGAACGACACTCAAAAGAGTTCAACCTCAATGCAAGAGTGTTTTGGGTAATGAATTGAAGTTCAACTTTTGGGCAGATGCTTGGACACCCATAAGTGTTGTTGCAGTTATATACCCCAAATTGGCAACCCTTGTTACGGACCCTGTAGCCCTTGTAGTAGATTGCTTCACAACGAATTGTTGGATGCCTACCCTACATCCATCCTCTCAAAAGCAAAGTTATAGGACCTCACCAGCTCACCCTATCACTACAAATGCTTCAAGAGATCAAACCAAATGAAATGTTTGGACCTAAAGATGCATGGTTTTCTCTATTAGGAAGCATACTTGCGCTACAAGGGAGGCCACTTCCCTGCAAACTAGGGGTTAGCTTCTAACTGTAGGAAGCTTTAAAAAGCACATCTACCCCTTAAGGTGAAGATTTTCCCATGGCTATTCAAGAGAGAAACGGTGGTTACCTATGATTATCAACAACATTTGGGGCCTGACTTGAATGACTCCTGTGCTCTTTACGGCAATGGGGTAGAGAACACAAAGCACTTGTTTTTCTCTTGCCCTTTCTCATAGGTGTGCTAGACAACTGGTCTATCTTATTCTCCCTTTCTTTAAGGTTCTATCTTATTCTACCCTTAGTTAACTTTTCGATCCAACATCCATGGCACCCTTGCTGATAAGATCGTAAGGAGGGATTTTGTCTTATTTTGGTGTATTTGGTTGGAGTTCAAAGGCATCATCTTTAGATGGGAGATCTATGTAACTATTAGTGTAATTGGCCCTCTTTTTAATGAGTTTTAGGTGTTAAGCCCTTTTTCCCTTTCAAAGATAAAAAAAGTTATTGACATTTAGAAACTTGGATTTCAAACCAACGGTTTGAAGCTTATCCCTAAATGGCCAATCATATCCACTCCATTAGTAATAAGCACATACAATCGAGGGCCTCCTCTAAAATCTATTTCCATTGCACACCTAGCCAATTGCTAGTTTTGACCTGAATGTTTACACCCCATTTCCTAGATTAAGATAATAAATCCCATGTTGTTTTAAGCTCAACTTTCCTACAGCACATGCTTTACTTACCCAGGAATGAAGTTATCAGAGAAAAGGATGGTGTGACACCAATAAAGGAGAAGACATGAGCGACTCACTCGAGATGGTTCAAACATCAGAAGATAAGACTTTTTGTTGTGTTAGTCCAAAGGTTTGAGAAATCAGATGTTGACTTTTGTTGAGAGAATTGAGTTGTGGGTTTAGTGCCACATTAGAAGATGTGAACTTCTTGTGTAAGTGGTGACCTATAAATAAGCGTGTACCCCCCACCTATTCATTTGAGAAGAAGAAATGCAAATTAATGCCCTATCGGAGCCTTCTCCTATGGTTTTCTCCCCGCTCCTCATGAGTAAAGTTTCCACATAAACCCAAGTGTTCCTTGATTTCTTATGCTTTCATTTAAAAAAAAAAATCTTATGCTTTGATATTATTGCTTCCACGTTATTTAAATATTTCAATTTGGTATCAGAGCAGTTCTTTCTTGGGTTATCATTCCATTATTTTTAGATTATCAAATTTATCTTTCTTCAGAGTTTTGTACGTTGGAGGAGAAGACGAAGAGGAGGAGATCAATCCTCCTAGAGACAGGGGCGACGGAGCCCTCATTGACCATGATGGTAGCACTGCAGCTACTACTAAGGTTGGTGCGGCCCCTGCACCAGTTGCTGGAGGAGATCAACACGGAGAAGGAAAGCGCTGCAGATCAGAGTGTGAGGGTTGGCGATGCTCCGTTGCTATTCACTGCCCTTGTAAAGCATTGACCCTAGGGTTTGCATCCTTCGTAAGGAGATGAGATCCTCCCAGGTGCACGTGGTGGTAATGGCGGAGTTGATGTCGCCTACTGAGAAGAAGCGAAGCGGTGTTGACTCGGCAAGGAGATCGGCGGTGAGGACTTGCGAGGATCATGGTGACACGCTGGCGACGTGGAGGCTGCATTAAGCGACGCTGCAGTGCCCTCTCATGCCTGAGTGTCAACGACGACATCGTTCTCGATGGAGGCGGCACACGAGACCACAAAGATGAGGAAGAGGTTGCGGCACCGTACTCCTCAGACAAGGCACTGATGGTCGAGGAGCATCCGACAGAAGATGCTCGGTGGTGGAGCTTCATGGGCGACGCGACCTCGCAACACAGCGTCGATGGTGACAAAGGAGATGGAGACGAAGTCAATCGCACTGAGATTTCGCACAAGATGGAGACGAGGCAACGCGTGGAGCACGCAATGACCGAAGACCGCAGCCGGAGGTGGCAGCCAAAGCGGACGCAATCGGAGATGGCAAGCGGCACTCCGCAGGGGAGGACACAGGTGGCAGCGACTGTGTGCTCGCAGGGTTCTTGGAACCCTAATGAGTGGGTTTCCTTTTTTTTTTATCCTTCCTTACTCTAAATGGGTTATTTGTGGTGTTTTATCCTGTCATTTTTGCCTAGGTCGGTAGTTGAAGAAAAAAGGCGCGAAAGGAAGAGGAGTAAAAAAAAAGATGTGAAAATGATAGGGGAGTAAAAAAAAAAAGGGAAGAGAAAAGAAGGGAAGAAAGAAAAAAAAAAAAGGAAAAAGAAAAAGTTAGAGAAGAGAAGAAAGAAAAATAGAAAACAAGAAAATTTTTCATTAAAAAAAGAATTAAAGAAAAGAGGGGGATAACTCTTTTCTTCGTGATATTTTTTGTTTCTTTTCATTACTATATTCTTCTCCTATATGAGTATGAGAGAGGGGAGTGTGAAAGCCATTATAGTCACCTACATTTGGTAATCCCTTTGTTGTAGTTTCAAGGCACGATGGGTAACATCGGATACCACTACGGAATTGTTTAGTAGCTTATCTTCACATGAGAAACCCAACTCTGAGAGGTCTAGGGTTTCAAGGTCTCCAGAGAGAGAGAGAGAGATATCCTTTTTCGAGGTCCTCAAAGGAATACCCAATTTCAAGGATACTGAACGGGGAGCCATCAGCACCAGATCTTCAAAGCCAACTACAGTTCGTCCAGCAGCTCCAGCCCATGTTCCTACCTACAAGCAAGAACCAATCCAGAGTGTTGTTTGTTATGCTGTGTAGAGTAGGTTTATTTGTGTTACAAGCTGAGCATTCCATGCTCCAGCTTGAGGGGAGTGTTAAGAGAATTGAGTTGTGGGTTAGTGTCACATTGGAAGATTTGGACTTCATGTGTAAGTGGTGGCCTATAAATAAGCATGTACCCCCCTCCACCTATTCATCTGAGAAGAAGAAATGCAAATTAGTATCCTATCGGGGCCTTCTCCCGTGGTTTTCTCCCCACTCCTTGTGAGTGAAGTTTTCACGTAAACCCAAGCGTTCCTTGATTTCTTATGCTTTGATATTATTGCTTCCGCGTTATTTAAATATTTCAACTACTTTGTTTAGAGAAATAGTGGAAGACTAAAAAAGTGTTGGAGGGAAACAATCAAGAAGGAACTTGATTCTTTGGTTCTATAATGACTTAGAATAGACTTGAAATAAGCCAAAATATCCATGTAGCCAACCTCAATTTGAGAAAGGCCCAATGGTTGTTTGTTGCAACATAAATTTATCAATAAGGAGCAAAAAATTGTTATCTAGAGTTGGTCGTTTGGTATTACTTAAATTTATCTTATCCTCCACACCAGTGTTTTATTTCTCGATATTTAGACCACCAAAAAAGATTTTTTTTTAGAGGAAAAAGGAAGATTACCTAAGGGTGATAATCATCCTAAATTATATTAAAAAAGAAAAGGAATTGACTTACAGGTTTTGTAGCCAACAATCAGAAGAATATTTTGCATCTCTCACAACATTCTCTACCCAACATCTCTCAACCCTGAAGACCTTGCCATTCCTTTGCAACCATATGCACCACATAACTGCAACCGTCTAACACCATCCCACCATATCAAGATCAATATGATCCTTGAAACTTGTCCAAAAGCTATCAAAATATGTGGTATTAACTGTATGGAAATCAAAATGTGACCACACATCTTTGGAAAAGATGCAGTCAAAGAATAGATGTTGCATGTCTTCATTGGATTGTTGACATAGAGGGCATGCTATGTCATCATCCGTACACTTCTATACATTTTTGTGACCAGACATTTTCTTCCGAGGAACCACAAGAATAGTTTTATTTTGAGTGGTATCTTAAATCTCCAAACAAGCTTAGAATCTCCATCAACCATGTCATTCTGTGGACCACCCGCAGTCAAAAACTTGTGGGCATTTTTTACCGTAAATGACCCCTCCTTCCGATGAAAACAATCAGACATTGCTGCAGCAGGGGAGAATTCCAAGGACATTAATAATTGCTGGAATTCAGCAAAAGTCGGGTCAGATAGACCACTTGGAAGCGTGAAATCCCAGATTTTGAGATCTTTATCCCACATTTCCTTGACTGCCACCTCCTTAAGTGAAACATGCTGAAAAAGCCTACTGAACAGGTCTGAAAATTTACTCAAACCAGTCCACTTGTCAAGCCAAAATTTACCAAAAAGGATTATTAAGAAGTTGGAAGTAGTTCAGAAAAGATTTTTTTGGATGGGACTGGATTCGGAGGGGATATTTTTACAATTGGTGGCTGGGAAAAGGACTGTGTAGGTTAAAGAAGGATGGTGGGTTGGGGATATGCCATTTTGATGCTTTTAATAAATCTCTCTTACTAAAATGGGCGGTTAAAGTATCATCCAGAGGATACTCTATGATGGTGCTGCTCTCAAATGACTCATATGGTAAAAATATGAATCGTTTGGAGAGGGTTGTTCTATGGTGGGGTACCTCTTCTTTTTTGGGAGCCATTCAGCCGATTATGTAGGAATTTGCAGCAAACTTTACCTGTCTTGGGTAATGGTGATAGTTTCAATTTTTGGTTGAATGATTGGAGTACACAAATTTTTCGGCTGGTTAATGACAGGAATGATTGTGTTTCAAACATGTGGGACAGCCAATCAAGATCTTGGAATATTATTCTGCTCCCAAGTTTATCAGTTGCCACTTTTGCGGAATTTCAATGACTTCTTTAAGCAATTTCTGATTTCAGTCCAATTACAAATGAGGTTGATAAATTTTTGTGGAAAAGGGGACTTTTTCTGTCAGCAGGGAATACAAAAAAAATTTTTATTCAATGTCTGAATCAAACGAAATCAGATCAGATTGTGCAAAACTTTGGTCCGTGCAGCTGCCCTTGACGATCAAATTATTTTTGTGGATTCTTTTTAGGAAAAAGATAGTCACAAAGTGTTGCAGAAGAAATGGATTGAGGATGGTGATCTTAGTTGTCCATTGTATTTTGAAGCCGATGAAGATATTCCGCATCTATTCTTTTCTTGAAGTTTTGCAAAGGAGGTCTGGAAATACTTTAGTCTCTGAACAGTGGACCATTCATCCATCGATAATTTCTGAACATCAAGGCATGTTGATGTCGACACCAATGGCTGGACCAGGCATTTACTGTTCTGTGGTGCTTATGGTTGCAACGAAACGACAAGATTTTCAGGAATGAGAGGTGTTGGGTGGAGAATGTAGTGAGGGACATTTCTTTTTTGCCTGATTTTTGGCTCACAAATCTGTAAGTTTGTTCCTTTTATATTAATACATTTATTTGGATGATTACCGGAGGTCGGTAATCATTCTTTTCCCTTTCGAAAAAAAAAA
Organism: Thalassia testudinum; assembly: GCA_037157565.1. Lineage (NCBI taxonomy): Eukaryota > Viridiplantae > Streptophyta > Magnoliopsida > Alismatales > Hydrocharitaceae > Thalassia > Thalassia testudinum. Next base: position 47,872,220 of record JAZHRO010000030.1, read on the forward strand.
AATCTCATCCCAGAGAGCTCTCTAGTTTCCCCAAAATCCCCTATCTGCTTACCAGTTTCTATCATCATTGCCGATCCTACAGAGATTATCTTGTACTACGAAGTTAAGCATTAAACCCCAGCAAGCACATAAACCACCATTATCTTTGGGAAGAGTATGTAAATCATCCATGAACAAGTTGGAAAGAATGTAAAAACTTAAATGACTTGCATAGTTGTTGGGGAAAAAATCCATAAGCAACAATTGACAAAATAAAAGTACTCACCACGTCTTTTGTCTGAGAATTTCTTGCACTCACAGCTGTGAAGAAAATCTCAAGTTTCTCCAGCAGCATGTTAAACTTAGCTTCCCTATAAACTGCAACTTCTCTAATTTCCTCCCAAGTGAAACCTAAAGATGGTAAACAGGACGAGTTGCTCCAGGAAGAAGACCAGCAGGGAAGAACATCTTCAAATCCTATGAATCCATGAGCTATCGATTCAACTCTATTATCATAATCTGCACTAACATAATAGCTACACAACTCTAACAATCTTATGAGAATCTGAAGTTGTTGGCCAGTCCGAAGAAGAGGATCATGCATATCATGCAAAAAGCATGGCAAACAAACATCAGCACGCTCCTGCAAAGAAGGAAATTCAAACATAAAATTCTTCCAAGAGCAGTACATTTTAGATCTACATATGCCAATAATCAAAAGCCTTGTATGGTTGTGAAGAAGTTCCCACATAAGATTCTTATAAATGGTTTCAATTTGATTAGAATATCTAGACAGATTATTAAAATACATACATGTCCCTCATTCACACGATATGCAACATTGATTTCTATATACAAATCAGAAATATCCTACAAGGGCCAAACTAAAGTGCATTAGTGCTACCTTGACAAATGGCAAACAAAGATCATCCAGAAAGCCGTGTCTCTTATCGGCTCTCAGCTTCCTGTCTACAACCTCTAATGCGAACTCATTGTGAGGATCATCAACTCTGCCTCTATAGATCCATGCCTTAATGAAGGCAATAAAAGGTTCACAGGAATAGGAGAACAACATCTTTAGAAGATTGTAGTGCACAGGGTCAGCATCCTAATTCAGTAGGCAATGATCAGGATGACATATTCAAAGGGAAACAGTGAAATATTCAGAAGCTAAATAACAAGATAATATTATCAATGTAAATTACAAATCCAGATTCTGGCATAATGAGACATGATAAAATCAAAATTATGTGGAAGGCCAAAGTGAAAACCCAAGCAATCTAACTTTTCATGCTAACAGATTTTTTTTTTGAGAGAGAGAGAAAGGAGGAAGATTACCTAAGAGTGGTAATCATCCTTAAATTGTATTAAATGAAAAAAGGAATGGACTAACATATTTTGAAGCCAAAAATCAAAAAAGCACCTTGCCTCTCTAACAACATTGTCAACCCAACACCGCTCATTTTTGAAGATCATGCCATTCCTTTACAACCAAATACTCCAAATAATAGCCATCGATTGACACCATCCCGCCGTATCAAGATCAATATGATCTCTAAAGCTCATCCAGAATTTTTCAAAATCAATAGTATCAATTGTGCAGAGGGTAAACTGCGCCCAAACATCTCTTGAGAAGTCACATTCAAAGAGCAGATGGTCAACATCTTCACTAGCACTTTGACAAAGAGGACATGTAGTGCCTCCATCCGGACACCACTTGGATCTGTACATCCTTACAACTATCTGTTTCCTTCTCAAGAACCAAAAGAAGAGTTGGTGGGTGGTGCACTAGGGATAGAGGTCGGTTCCTTGCCGCTGGTGTATCTAGGCCTCCCCCTTTCAGATCGGCGCCTTAAGTTGCATGATTGACTTCCTTTACTAGAGAGGATGGAAAAGAGACTGACAAGGTAGTCATCCAGGCCACTGTCTAGAGGAGGGAGACTGACTCTTGTGAAGGCAGTCCTGGCTTCCATACCGTCGTATTTCCTCTCAATTTTTAGGATTCCACAACAGGTTGAGAAGAAAATCTCTGGATTGATGAGGGATTTTTTCTGGTCAAATGTAGGGCCAGCAAGAAAGGGGGCGGGACTGGTGGCTTGGCAGGAAGTATGTAGGCCGATGCAAGAGGGGGGCCTAGGGGTTAGAGATGTAGACAAGGTGAATATCAGTCTCCTTGCAAAATGGATTGCCAGGTTGGTGAGCCAAGAAAGGGGGTTGTTTGGTGACGTCATGTGGAGTTGTTACGAGTCCTTCCTCTCTTGGGGGCCCCTGGAGTCTCCTCCCCCTAGGACCTCCTTTTTTCTTAGGGGATTGGCGGAGGTGACGGAAAGGTGCGAGATTTCTTTTCTCCGACTTTGAGGGAAGGGGATGCCTTCCAGTTCTAGCAGGATGACTGGCAGGGGGTCGGCTCAACCCTCAATGCTAGATTTCCCTGTTTTTATGGGGGCGTGGTCAACCTGTCGGCCATGATGGGGGACTGTTGGAACGGGGCTTGGTGCTCGATCTTTAGGGGAGCCCTTTCCGACCAAGGGTGTGAGGACTTCCAGCGGCTACTGCAGGAGCTAAAAGGTTGGGAGCCAGAGGAGGGCAGTGACTCGTACTCATGGGAAGAGGGAGAATTCTCTGTGGCAAAGGTCTTTCGTAGGTTGGGTTGCGACGTGGTTAACTCGGACGTCGACTTCTCAAAGGACTGTCGACTGCTACGGGCAGCAGAGTGACCGCTAAAGGTGAAGATCTTCGCTTGGATGGTGAGGAGGGGGAGGATAATGACGAAGCAGTGGAGGGCGAGATGGGCCCAGACGGATGATCTGAGTTGCCCCCTTTGCAAAGAAGTAGAGGAAGACATCCAACATCTTTTCTTTCAATGTCTGTTTGTGATGCAAATGTGGCAAAGGATGGGGATCGGCTGGATTGCCCACCAGGACACGGCTAGCTTCTGGTCTTCTTTCCGCAGAGGAAATACCCAAGATGGAGCGATCTCTTTTAAATCAAAGAAAGATAGAGCTAGGATCCTGGCAGTCTTGTGGGGTGTTTGGTTGGGAAGAAATGGTGTCTGTTTTAGAGGAGAGAGACCCTATGTAGAAAATTTTGTCTCATCCATTTCTTCCCATGTGGAGTTCTGGGGATCCTATTTGTAATTCTATTGTAATTCTTTTTTATGAAATGAAATGATTGTGGTAGTTATCGCTTGGATAACTACCCTTTGATTTAAAAAAAAAAAAAAAAGAACCAAAAGAAGAGTTTTATCTTGAGAGGAATCTTGCATCTCCAAATCAACTTGGAATCTCCATCGGTTTGATTTTGGTGAACATCAATGGCTGCAATCAACTTATAGGCTCGATCAACCGAAAAAGTCCCATGCTTCCAGAAGTGGTTGTCCAGCCCTGCTGTAGTTAGGGACAGATCTTGAATGGCCTGCTGCAATTCAGCACATGTGGTATCTGATGAAATCTCTGGCAGTCTGATATCCCAACAATTATGTTCCGCATCCCATACATCTCTAACCATGGCATCCTTATTGATAATATGCTGAAAGAGTCTTTGAAAATAGACCGAAAGAATCCCATTTTCAGACCAATCATCACGCCAAAATTTGAAAGTTAATCCATCAGCCAATGAAGGGGCAAAGTGATCTGAAAATTCTGTTAGAAGGGGTCTAATGGAATGCCAAAACCACATAAACACCATTTATATTCGCATCAGCCTGCTGTACCAAGTTCATACAATCACCATATGAATCTTTGAAAATAGAAGTAACCATAGACCTTTCATTTGAAAGCAATCTGACCACCCATTCCAGCAATAGGGCCTTATTAAAATGTAATAGATGATGTACTCCAAGTCCACCTTTCTTCGGCTTACAAACCTCATCCCAAGTAACAAGTGCAAATCTACCCACAGAATCTAGTCCTTTCCAAAAGAATCTTTTCCGGATCATATCAATTTGTTTAATTTTTTTTTGTAGGTGAAAACACTGACAAGAAAAACATCGGGATAGAGGAGAGAATGGACTTAAGTAGAACCAATCTTCCTCCTCTAAAAAGGAGTTTACTATTCCAAGATGAAAGCCTATTGGAAAACTTTTCAATCAACAATTTCCAATCCAACGATATTAATCTTTTCCCTTTCAAAGGAAGGCCAAGATATCTAATTGGCAATCTTATCACCGGTGTCTCCAAAATATTAGAATGTCATTCTCCTCCAATGTCCCCATATTAAATGGGACCAAACTTGATTTATTCCTATTAATCTTCAAACTCTAAATTTCTGCAAAGATTCTTACCAAGGAGGACACGTGCTTTGCCTCCATCCTTCCTCCTTCAATAAAAAATGTTGTATCATCTACATATTGCAAGATAGGGGTTAGAACTCTAGCATCACTAGTAGTTGTAAAGCCTTGGAATAGACCACCTTTGCAAGCTTTGAATGCCATGGCCACAAGAGAACCCACTGCAATGTTAAATAACAGAGGGGCAAGCGGACACCCTTAATAACACCTCTTTATGGTTGTATCCAAGAACCATTCACTTTTCCATTTATCAACACTGAAAAGGAAGATGTAGTAACACACCTCTTCATCAACCTTATCCAAAGATCGAGAAAACCTATTCTTTTCAAAATCTCCCATAAATAGTTCCAAGAAATTGAGTCGTAAGCCTTGGAAAAATCCACTTTCCAAAGGAAAGTAGGGCACCTCCTTCTCTTTCAAGCTGCTAAAAACTCCTCAGCAAGAACATAGGAATCCTACAAGGATCTCCCCTTCATGAAAGCAAATTGAACCATGGAAATAATATCAGGTAGAATAAGATATAACCGGTTAACCAAAATTTTTGCAACCAACAAATAGATGGAGTTCGATAATGCAATGGGTTTAAAGTCCACCAACAACTCCAGACTAGCTTTCTTTGGGAGTAAGAATAAATAGAATTTGTTTAACCTCTCAAAACCTTCATTGCCACTAAAGATCTCCTTAATCATAAGCATAGCTACCACATCATTTCCAACAACATCCCACAATTCCTTATAGAAAATGATTGGTAGTCTGTATGGGCCCAGGGAGCCTTCTGCCTTCATTTTGCACAAGGCAGAAAGAACCTCCTCCTCCTCAACATCCTTAATAAGTGTTGACTTGGCACCCTCCCCAACCTGTTCCATCTCCAGAGTTGCCAACCACCAATCACCACATTGTTGTTTTCTCGTAAATTCTTGGAAATAATTCTTGAATGCAATACAAATCCGTTCCCTTCTATTCAAGACCTCATCCCCTACCTTCAAATTATTTATCATGTTCCTTCTCCTTCTTGCACTAGCATTTAGGTGAAAATATCTTGTATTTGCGTCACCTTTCTTAAGCCAAAGTTGTCATGATTTTTGTCTCAAATCCATCTCCCTTTTATGATCTTCTTCAGACAATTTCTTGGCATTTTCATCTCTCTTGACAATCATCATTAGAGAGTGGAGAGTTCTCTTTTCTATCGAGATTTGAAATCTTCAAAAGTGCATCACTCCGTCTCTCCTCCCTACATGATTTGGATCACATTTAAATACCATCATAGCCAATCTCACCGCTTTGATTTTGCAAGATAACATGTGTGTGGCCAAAGAAGAGGTAGGAGTAGAAGTCAATTTATCACGAATCATGTCTTTGAACCCTAGTTCCTTAAGATTTGGAGAATTTGAAATAAGTTGAATGTATCATATTTTCATTACTACGCCACATAAGGGGGGTATGGTTAGAAAACAGCCTATCACATGCAACCACATCTACCAACTGAAAATTCTCTGCCAAACCAATATTGCATAGGAATCTGTCAACACATGATGCAGCTCCACAACCATTTCTCCAAGTAAAGCGCGACCCAAAAATAGCAAATCAATAAGTTCCAAATCTTGTACCACCTGCTGAAATTGAGTTGTTGATGTGTCACATCTTCCATCTGATCTATCTTCATACCATAAAGTTGCATTAAAATCACCACAAATTAACCAAGGCATGCCTTCAACCAAGGAGGAAGCATACCTAACTTCATCCCAAAAAATAATGCTGGAACTATCTTCACAAGGCCCATAAACCGTAGAAACTACGAAAGAAAACCCATCAGATTTCCTGGAAAAGACCATAGTAATCGTTCTATCTACCTTATGTAACGAACAAAGCTCAAGTAGGTCTTCATGCCATAACATAAGCACCCCCCTTGACCTACCAATCACCTCTAATTCCAAATAATTATTATATAAATCACCACATAAACTGGTCTTTAAGTGAGGTGTACGGCTCTCCAAATGTGTTTCTTGTAGACAAGCCATATCAATTCTCCATTCAGCCAAGTATCTCTTCAGAGTGTGTCTCGTCCTATCATCCCTGAGACCCCGAACGTTCCAAGATAAGATATTAACCATTGATATTCTTATTTACAACCCCCTTGTGCACCCTTTTGGCCCCAACTACCTTAGCCACCTGACCATCTACACCCTCCTTATGTGCATTTGTAACTATACTCTTAGTGGATCTCTTTCTTTTGTAACAGGCATTTAAAATCAATTTGTGTTTATGAGGGATAACATTGATACGCAAGAGGATTTGCTGATTTGTTATATGATGTTTGCTGGTGAAGAGAACCAATCTTGGTATTTGATTTGCTTACCAACGTGCCCCCATCATTTGCATCCCAACCCTGCGTAGCCTATCAAGTCTCCTTTGGGCATATAATCTGCCTCAGATCTATCCATGGTTGATCCATTAAAAATGGATCCAAAAGCCATTGGAAGGTTATCCCCCTGCATGAAATCAGCAACAGCAGCAAGCACCGAGGCTAAATGATACGACCCAAGGACCTTAGATGCAGAGCAAGTAGAATCACCGCAACCCCCGCAAACAGCAAAAAGCGACAGCACCGAACTCCCCAGGTGCGCCAATGACCTCCTCGCGTGCACCAAGGGATGGCGCAGCAACACATTCGTTAAAGTGGAACCAAAAGCCTTTGATTGTTTAGCCCCCTGCACAAAATTGACAGAAGCAGCCAACACCAAGATGGCACAACACAAATCGAGTACCTTAGACACAAAGCAAGCTAACTCACCACGACCGAACCCAAGCCTGGGTCTGGTGTCCACCTACGGAAAGAAACATGCACCAGGACCGAGCTCCCCACGTGCTTCATAAGAATTTCCATGTGCGGCAAGGGATGAATCAACCGCAACCTTGTCTAATTCTAGCGATCGAAAGTTCACTGGTCTTCGAGCAGCACCTCTAAGGTTGGGCCATTCTGGTTCGACTGCCCAACCTTCGTGTAAGATCGGGTCCTGCATTAGAGTACATGTGGCAGCCGGCAGAAGTTGATTTTCTTCGACCATCAAAGGATAGAAAGAATTAGTGGCTAGATTAGGAAACTCGCCAAATCGAGATCCGTAGAAGGATCCGGATGCCACAAGTTCAGCGCGCCAATTAAAACCTTCCCAATTGCTTTTTGCGTCTGAATCGCCCACCAGAATAGAAAAACCATCCGCCCCAAAATCAAGGAGGTCATTACCAGCGCCAGTTGTAGATTTCAAATTCGGAATTCGAACCTCTTTCCGAATTGGTCGCCAATCCAATCACAATCATTGGCAAGAAAAATGATCATCCTTTCGCGGTGGCGCTACGATTACAACCACCGGAGCAGCACCATCAATTGGGTTGCCAAAAGCTAGTGGACCCTCTGGTGACCTGCCAGCAGTATTCATCTTCTACCTCTTGACAATTGTATCGTTTTTAGCCACTCCCATTGTTACGACCCCTGCATACAAGAGATCTTTTATTCCTTCGATCTTCATATCCTCAAAGGTGATGACGCACGTACAACCTCCAAAGCGCAGAATCTCCTTCGACGGGAGTGACTTTCCCACCAAAAACTCACCCTCTACCTGCACCGAACAAGCGCCCCCTTCTTGCAAACCAATCCCAAAGCACCTCCTAACTCGCGCAAAAGAGGAACAAATCATAGTAATAGTCTCTACAAACCTCAATCTCAATGGGATTCCAAGGATACGAAATCTAACAGCCGGGAGCAAAGGAATCTAGCTTCATAAATACTCAGAAGAGACCAACAAATCAAATCATTACCAATCAAGAATTCTTTAAACTTAAGGAGATCCATATCCGATCTCTCAAGACTACAAAGTAAGAATTTGTTCTCCGATAAATAGTAACATTCCAATTAATCAAATCCAAACCACATCGCAAAACAAACGATCTTATCTCTCCAATGCTAGTCCCTCCACATTGGAGATTTCCTATCAGAGAAAGATCTAACAAAGAATCAATACCTTTCACCTCTAACGTCCATGAAACCTCCACTCCAGCCATCGGTGTCTCCTCGATAGGGGGAGGAGGCAATTGTCACACATTCTCCACAGGCTCCTGCTGATATCTCTGAGGACACGTCCTCCTCCCTCACCCTCTTCCACATACCGCCACTCATCTCTCCACCTGATCCTCAATTGTTCCACCATTCAATAGATGTCACTGCTTAAGTATGAGTATAGACAGAAGGAATAGAAATAGAAATTGACTCTTTCAAGTTCCATCATCCATTATAGGATGATATGCTGAGATATTCTCTCACCTGTACACAATTAAATGTGGGTTCATCCATTACTCATGTGCAAGTTCTCAAATGCATGTGCCAACTTGCATCAGATGTCATCAACGTGGCTGCAGATCAGAGTATGGAGGTGGCAACCAGTAAAAGCACTTTCCAGCTGGCAGCAGGAATGAGCTAGGGAGGAGGCTACTCAGTAAGTGGAAGAAAGTGCTACATAGTGGTCTTAACAGAGACATTGAACCAGCCTCTGCTGCTGTTTCTTTATCTGTGTGGACGATGTCTAGCACAAAACGAGTGAAGATGGAACCATATCGAGGAATCATCATGCTACAGCAATAACATGATCAGCACTCTGCATGTAGAGCAGAGAAAGGGCTTAACTATTGTGAGGAGCTTGCAACAAGGAAAAGTGAGGAGATCTGGCGTGCAGGCATGGGGGAGCACCAAGCACAGGCACACAGGCAATCTGACATGCATGCAAGAGATTAGTTGCACAAGCTATGACAGACATGAACCAATAGGGTGAAAGGTTGAGTGTTGCAGGCATGCATAGCAACAATGCAAGAATGCAAGATCTTCACAGGTTCTTGTACATGTTGCAAGGTAATACCAGGACCTCCTTTCCAGGGCAGTTTACCCTTGTTTAGTAGGATGGCTTTTCCCTTGGTTTCTATGACTAAAGATTAAAGAGAGTTGTGCACCTGGTTCATGTTGTTTAGAGGGGCAAGATGCATGTGGGTGCAGGATTGGGCATTCTCACATCTCAAATTGACTGCAAGGATTGCTAAAGATTGGTTTCATGTGCATTCCCATTCATGAACGTGAGATACATCTCCTGCTTTAATTGGGTGATTCCTCTGGTTGACGAAACTTACACATACCATGTGTTTGATTTAATGCCTCAATGAACTCTAAATCCCAGTTCTTGCTATACTACATTCTTCATTGCGATGTTTTGATATAATGATGCCAAAATAATTAATTACCAATTTAATTATTGAACTGATTGTGATTTGCCTCAAATCTTGAATTATGTGGATTACAAGTAACAAATGAAAGATGGATGTGGTTTCTTTAGGAGCAATGAATCCATTGATGAGGCTATTTTTAGGCAGGAGAGGGTGTCCTTGGATGGGGTTATTCCCCAGCACAACATCTTTGTAACTCTTTTTGATTTGACTCTCCTGTGATGAAACAGGGGGTTAACAACCTCTGTCAGGCCCCCTTCCCCCTTTTCAAAAAAAAAAAATGAATCCATTGATGCCATGATTTTAATAGTGAGTTTCAAACAAGAGAAAAATTTTTTGAAAAAAAAAAAAGAGAAAATAAGTAGTTAAATGTTCTCATCTTGTAAAATAGAGGCAATGGCTGCCTTTTTGCAATAAAATTTTTATGGCTACTTTCAACCAGTCAGCCCTTTTCTTCCAAGGGAAAAAAAAAAAAGTGATGTTAAGATTAGCTATTGTGTGTCACATGAACCAAGTGCCAGTTGAAAATTCAAAATCTAAATCTACATGTTTGACCTATCAAATTAAGATTTATGCCTTTAGCAATCACCTAAAATAATGTGATCATAAATCATGCAATGTGTCCTATTTTTTGACGCAATCATTCTCCGAATTGTTGGAAAGAATGCATAATTTGTAACAGTGGAAGTGCGATAAAGATTCATTGAATAATTATGGCACCATTTTAGTTGAAAACAGTGTCCTTAATGACCTTTTGGATGGCATGTGCCTGTAAGGAGTAGCAAGCTTCCAATACAAATCCGGCTTAAAACCAAACTATTCTGCTTGGAGATTTCACCACCACATGTGTAAATTCCTTTGCTGCCTGAAGTTCGTGGGAAAGGCTATCTTAGAAAACCAAAGCTTACTAATAGACATCTTCTCTTACAATTCACAATTGGCAACTGATGAAAAATCAATCTGACTAGGTCCTTGAGGAGGACTAGAACTCACAAGCCCTAGGTGAGTCCAAGCTAGGATACATAGCGAACATTGGGAAGCCAAGATATTCAAAACCAAGGTTTCGGGAGAAACCAATCGTTAAGGAAACACCAGAGCTGTACGATTTCAAACTGTTGAATCTTTCATATGTTAATTGAAAAGTGATTTGGTGAATTAAACTCTATTCATTACATGGTGTCATGCATCACCATTGCCTATTTCCTTCGGTAGCTTTGACCGTTGAACTGCTTTGAACTATTGTTTTGATATCGTATTCAGGATGTTGAGTTATGTTTTTTGTATAGGGGCATTTGTTATTTAGTTATTCTTTTTTTTTGGTATTGGACTCAGTTTGTTATTTTTCCCTTATCTCTCTCTATATAAAGAGACATAGAGACGGCTTGGTAAAAATAAGGTTTCTTTTTCACTTCAACTTGGTATCAGAGCCAAGGTAGAGGTCTCCACCAAAAACCAAAACCCTAACCCTACCTAAGCCCTCTCGCCGGAGCTACCGTCGCCACCACCGGTGGCCACACCGATGTCAAACCACCACCGCAGCAGTAACAGCACCGACTACCGCCGCTGCTGCAGCCGACCCTTCACGCCAAACCTCGACGCAACAGCCTGACCGGGGTGCAACCAGCTCCTCACACCGCAACACCCCCACTGCTACCGCCGCCAGCAGCCCTTCTTGCTGCAGCACCTCTCCTCACGCCACAGCACCCGGTCACAACACTGCTGCCGCCTCCAGCAGCCTGATCGAGGCGCAACCGACCCCTCGCTCTGCAGCACCCCCGCTGCTGCCGCCGCCAGCAGATCTCCTTGCCGCAGCGCCTCTCCTCGCGTCGCAACACCTCGTCACGGTGATCCTGCTGCAAGCACCACCAGCAAATCTCCTTGCTGTAGTGCCTCCCCTTGCACCGTAGCACCTCGTGACGGTGCTGCTGCTGCCCTATCCCTTACTTGTCTCCTGCAATGAAGATTCAATGTAATGCATGTCAGCTGGGAAAACATCACCATGCCAGTTTTCCAACATCTATCCGGTCTACTAGTTCTATGTGCTTTGATTTACTGCATTGTGACATCTGAGGGCCTAGCCGTGTGGCAGACCGTCAAAATTATAGATATTATTTGCTATTTGTGGATGATTTTTCACGTTTATCATGAACCTTTTTTATGAAAAATAAATTAGAAGTTGGTTCTTTGATTCAACAGTTTGTGATGTTTGTGAAAAATCAATTTGGTGTATACATTAAGAAAATTCGAGCATATAATGCATTAGAATTCTGCACAAAAAAACTGGCTGACTTGTATAGATCACTGGGTATTGTACATCAGACCTCATGTCCTCATACATCGCAGCAGAATGGGATAACTGAAAGAAAATATCACCATATTCAGGATACAGCTAGAGCTCTACGTATTCAGAATAGCGTTCCGCATAGTTACTGGGGAGATGCGATTCTTACTTCCTATTATCTGATCAACAGGCTTTCTTCCTCTGTTTTACATGAGCAGATTCCATGGAATATCTTATATCCTAATGCAGACTTATTTCTCGTGCCACCAAAAACATTTAAGTGTGTGACATTTGTACACCTCCTTGGGCCTGGTCATGACAAATTAGCACCAAGGGCGGTTAAGTGTGTATTTCTGGGATACGCACGCAGAAGGGATACAGGTGTTTTGATCCCATACATCAAAAACACTATGTAAGTGCGGATGTGACTTTTCATGAGTCTATCCCTTATTTTTCTACCTCTAGTCATCAGTTGAGAGAGATAGAGGTGACTGCTCCTATGCCTGTACCTCCTATAGCCTTGGAGGACTTCTCTCATAATAGTAATGTATCCACTATAGAACATACTGTGGGCGATTTCAGACCTGTACCACCTGATGAGAAGACATTTAAGGGTGTTACATATCAGCTGCCAGTTACATACAGAAAGAAAACACACCCCTCCTCTTCTTCAGTACCCAATGAGCCACCATCGTCCTCTCCTCAGGTATGTATTAGAGATACTGATGATTCTTCTGCTCATGTGTCTTCAGGGTCCCTCTTTCTGCCTACAGATGATGATATTCCCATTGCTATCAGGAAGGCTCCGAGGTCTTGTGCATAATATTGTGTCGCTGGTAGTGTTGTCTCTGCAGGATCTCTTGGCACCAAATTTCAAGCCTTTACAGCTGCAATCTCTACTATAGAGATACCTACCAGCAGGCTCTTCTACACCCACATTGGAAGGCGGCTATGGCAAAGGAGATGCCTGCACTTACTGATAGAGGGACCTGGGAGTTAACTGCCCTACCTTCTAGTGCACACTTAGTTGAGGCTAGATGGATCTTTACCCTGAAATACAACCCTGATGAGTCTATTTCTAGGTATAAGGCTCGTCTTGTAGCCAAAGGATTTACCCAGACTTATGGGGTAGATTTCTTTGACACCTTTTCCCCCGTGGCACGACTCTCCACGGTCCGTATCCTTGTTTCTGTTGCGGCTCATAATGGATGGCATCTTCACCAGCTAGATGTTAAAAATGTCTTTCTATATAGCGATTTGGAAGAGGAGATATACATGCAACAGTCACCTGATTTTGTGGTTCAAGGGGAGTGTGTATGTAAACTTTGTAAGGCTATTTATGACCTTAAGTAGAGCCCTCGAGCCTGATTTCAATGTCTATCTGAAGCACTTTCTATGTTTAGGATGCAGAGATCTTCTGATCATTCCTTATTTTTTAGGAAGACCAATATTGGTACCGTGGCTTTATTGGTTTATGTTGATGACCTGATTCTAACATGTGATGATGCAAATGGTATTATTCAGGTAAAGGAGTATTTAGCTCGCCAGTTTGTTATGAAAGATCTTGGTAAGCTGAGATACTTTCTTGGTATTGAGATCGCCATGAGCAAGCGGGGCATTGTAATGTCTCAAAGAAAATATGCACTTGATATTCTTCAGGAGACAGGCATGCTCGAATCCAAGGAAGCCAACATTCCTATGGATCCTAAAGTTCATATATTTGAGGATACAATGAGGATAAAGGACAAAAAGGTCTATCAGTAGATTGTTGGGAAGTTATTGTATCTAACCATCACTAGGTCAGACATCAACCTTACAGTGGGTAAGCTAAGTCAATTCTTAGACAAACCCACTGATGCTCACTGGCAGGCAGTTATGCAAGTGTTGAGATACACTAAGAGTTGTCCAGGCAGAGGCATTCTATTTCAAAAGATAAAGGACCCTATGTCTGTAGTGGCTTACTCTAATGCGGATTATGCAGGAGATGTGAGAGACAGACGATCTACTACTGGTTGCGCATTTGTGGCTGGAAATATGGTGACCTGAAGGAGCAAGAAACAAGGTGTTGTCTCACGCTCTAGTGCAGAGTCCGAGTATAGGACTATGGCTCATACTGCAGCCGAGATGATATGGATTAGATCTTTATTACGAGATCTTCATGTTGAGATTCGAGAGCCTATGGAGATGCATTGCGATAACCAGGCTGCAACATGTATTGCTAATAACCCCATGTTTCATGATAGGACAAAACATGTGGAAGTAGACTGCCATTATACCAGGAGCCTAATTCAACAGAGTCTACTTCATACGACATATCTTGCCTCTACTGATTGGACTGCTGATATATTTACCAAGCCATTGCCTCGCCCCCAGTTTGAGAAGTGTAGAAACAAGCTAAGCATGGTGGATATATATGCTCCAACTTGAGGGAGAGTGTTGAGTTATGTTTTTCGTATGGGGGCATTTGTTATTTTATTATTCTTTTTTTTTTTATATTGATCTCAGTTTGTTATTTTTCCCTTGTCTTTCTCTATATAAAGAGACATAGGGACGGCTTGGTAAAAATAAGGTTCTCTTTTCACTTCAACTCAGGATTATTGGTTCATCAACCTTATCTAAGTGCATGGCAGATCGCTTCTAGAGTAAACAACCATAGGGGACTTGACTGCAGAGAGTGCCTGAAAGCCAACACTAGAAGCCCACTAGCGTCCTTGTGTTCTTCCTTCCCGTAGGATGTAGCAGGTTCCAACAGACTCTGGAGTCCTTTTCCTTTATTTACTTCAGCAATGATTGGACTCCAATATTATGGTCAGCATGTATGCTAATTTGATTGTGCTTGGATGTTTTATATTTACATGCTGGGCAATGATGATTGGAATGTTATTTTATCAGTGAGGTAGCACTATGCCCCAAGCATTTCTAAAGCACAAGAAACGATCATGCAGGCATTGCCACCACCAACTTGAGGCTTGCAAAGTTCTTTGTCATTTTGATTGTTGTTATTCATTATTATAATCAAGGCCAAATCAAGAAAAAAGAGAGTTTCCAATGGAGAAGAAAATAGGGCCACAAACAAGAAAGTATGATGCTCCAGACTAAGGCCCTGCCTTGATACCAGGTAAGAAGAAATTGGTAATTAAAACTTTAGAAATGCTAACCCTCATTATACAGACGATTAGGAGAAACCAGTTCAACCATATCCCCTTAGGTTGTGTCTAGCACGGGTTCAAGGTCTAACACTTCCTAAAGTTTAGAAAGTTGTGAGAATCGGGAGTGGGGGGTAAGTGGAAGGATAGAGGGGTTTACGTGTAATGGTTGAGTTGATATTTTGTTACAGGTTTTTGTTTGTATTTGTAGTAAGAATCGGTTAGTAGTGGTGGATGTGATGGCTAAGTGTAAATATGTTGTAGATAGTTTTTTTAAAAAAAGAGAGAGAAAAGGACGATTACTGTCACTTGATAATCATCCAAAATATCATTAAATCAAAAAAAAGGAGCATACTTATAAATTGTTCAACCACAACTCAGAGTGAGAACACACCTCCTTCACAATATTCTCAACCCAAGCCCTCTCTCTCCTAAAAATAGAATCATTATTCTAGAGCCAGATGGACCACAAAGCCGCCACAACTTTCACCCACCCCGTTGTATCCACGTGAGCCAAAGAATGGGTGTCCGACCACGTAGTAGAGGAAGACATCCACACGTGAATTAATGGGAGTGGATGTGATGGGTGAGTAGAGATGTTGTAAGTTGTTTTTTTCATTTTGTATTGGAATTAGGTTAATGGAGGTAAATGTGATGGATGCATTGATATAAGTAAATAATAATGGAAATTGATACGATTGAGGGAAGATACCCTATATTGTTCATTTACTATGGCGATTAATCGTAACACATACGATAATACTCTGAGTTTAATCCTCTATTGAATGGGGCTTTAGAGAAATAATAAATTATGATGCATTATGATGATTTAAATTTATTTTCTATCTAGACTAATCTTATGTAGCTTTGCTCCCTTTTGGATGGCTACTGACCTACGGTAATCGTCATTTTTCTTTAAAAAAATAAATAAATAATAAATTATGAAAATAGACAAAAAGAAAAAAACACTAACCTCAAAAATTATGCCATTGATATTTTCCAAATATAGAATATATTATATTATTGAGTTTTTTCCCTATATGGGAGATTATTCAAATAAGTCGTTCCAAATGTTGAACATACCTTTTTTTTTTTGAGAGAGAGAATAAAGGATGGCTACTAGAGGTAAGTAGCCATCCCTTCATTAATACCAAAACAACTATCTTACAAGAACCCTCTTTAAATAAAAAGCTGTCTAACGAGAACCCTGACCAAAAGTTAAACATATACAAGATCCCCAAAAGCATTATCAACCCATGCCCGATCGCCCCCAAAACCACCTTATCCTTTGCAATGAGAACAACCAAAAGTACAGTTTGGCCTTGTCCAAGAAGAGAAGTCAATCACACACTCTTTAAACAAATACCAAAGATCCTCTATAGAGTTGACCCCCAATGCAAGGGACTTGTAGCTACAACCAGACTTCCTTTGCAAAGCCGCATTGGAAGTAGGGTTGCTAATCAAACTGAACAGTTCGAATTTGACTCAAATTCATTCGATAAAAGTTCTTTCGAAAAAAAAATGAACCAAACATGAATATTAAAACTATATTCGTTAGCTTAACGAATCGAATATGAACATAATGTATGTTTGTTCGATAAAACTTCGAGTTCAAAAACACATACAAATAAAAATATATGTGAATATAATTATACATTTATGTAGATATTAAAAACCCATTTGATTTAAAAAAAAAAACTAACCCTTTCCGCCTCTCCGCCCACTCCCAATCTCAAAAGTAAAAAAATAAAAATAAAAAACAAAAAAAAGCCTTCCCTTGTTCCCAAATCCCCACTCCTCACCCCGACCTGCTCAAGCCTCCCCTCCTCTCAGATTCTCAAATCTCAACCCCTCCCCCTAAGTCCCCCCTCTCTCCAAAGTCTACAGAGTAAAACCCTAAGCGACGCAGCAACGCTCATCCGGCCATCTTCAACTCGAGGCGATCCTCCGTCGCCGCAGACTCGCAGCGCATCCTTGAGGTGAGCTCCTCAGCCTCCTCCTTCCTCCAATCCACTGCAAGTTTGGTCCTCCCCTCCCTATGAAAGAGGGTAATGGTCCCCTTCCCCATATGGCATGCTACCATCCCCCCCCCCCTACTCCACTTCTCCGATCCTTCCCCATCTCTGCCTCCCTCCATCCTCCAACAACGACAACCCTCCTCCCTTCCCCTCTAGTCCCATTGCCTAGCAGCAAGTGGTTGGCTACAAGGAGAGCGTACCTGACTCAGATGTTGCAGCCAGCGCCCCAACGAAGGTGGTCGTGGACAAGGGAGCCCTGGGAGGGGTCCATGGTGGCAGTGCACTCCTCAAGGAGGAATGCGTAGAGGTTGGCCTCAACGGGGAGGCGCAGGCAATCCATTAGCCTGAGCCTGAGGACGTCGAAAGGGGGCAGGCAGTAGGTGGTGGTGGTATTTCCATTGGGAGAGGTGGAAGAAAGGTAAAGGTGCCTTTGGTTTATGATGGTGGTTGTTCTTCCATGCTTTCTCTGCCTACCCTCCTTCCCTAATGTCAATAGACACTAGACAATGTCACAGACGCACAGTAGGCCTATGGTCCTCCTTCCCATGTTTCATAAATTGAACAATTGCTTTATTCAATATGGAGCACTCTCCTCTCATAAATATGCAATGCTGACAGTAGCAAGAGATGGAACAATATTGTTGTGAGCCGCCACCCCTCTGAGAGACTCCATTGATAACACTCTGTGTCACCTCCTTATACCACTCCGTCATCTGAAATATGCTTTATTTCTGTTGACTATTTAGATTAGTAGCCATGGAAATTAATAAAGATAATTATATTCGTAACCTCTGCCTTGATATAGGCCATACCCATTTCAGGCACAATCATTAAGGATTTAGGGTGGGATTGGTTTATGTGGAGTTTAAGTACAGGTATATCCATTTCTATTTTCAAATCTAATATATCAATATGCATATTGTTTTTATTTTTGCTATGCAGAGCTCAAATGATTCCATTACTTGGTAATAAGATGAGCAATGGCATTGGGAGGGGAGGTATTCATGTCATTCCTTGGGACATGTAACAGCTGAATGTTATCATGTTTGCTGAGAAAATTCATCCATCCTGCCCTATTTATCCTGGGCTTGATTAGCTTCTTTCCAGTTTCCACAATCATGCCACGTCATGTAGCTTATGTTTTGGCCATCTAAAGAAAAAAAAATAGTATTTTAAACTAACGATAAACGGAATCAATCATATTGACTGGTGGTTACAAATCGAACGGGTTGTTGAAGGTGGCAAAATGTCCTTTTTTTTCTAGTACTTTCCATTAAAGATAATTATCGAACGAACTATTATCAAATGAATTGTTAATCGAACATGTTCGTTTCGTTTGAACAAAACAAACGAACTAATAACGAACCGAACTCGAATGCTCGCTTTCGTTATCGAACCAAACTCGATCATTCGTAATGGAACATTTAACGAACGCAAACCAAACTCGAACATTAAATATTTTATCGAACTCGAATATACCTATGTTCGAGTTCGTTCAGTTCGATTAGCACCCCTAATTGGAAGATCAAAAGCAATAAATCATATTCATAACGACCATATAACAAACAAGGGACCTTTGCTTCATTGGTTTACCTCCCCAGTGTAACTTTTGTTACCAACCTACCTTTTTAAGAAGCCCTATGTAAAAATTGTTGCCTATAGTGGAATTTTCAACTTCCAGATAAAGATACTTTGGCAATCTTTTCTAACCAAGTCCCCATTTCCCAACTCATTTCTAAGTGAGTGGACTTTGCAATAGAAAAGGAACTTCTAACCCAAGCAAGAAAGTTAAGTACATTTGTTTTTGGCCAAAAGCCATCCACTTCACCAAAAAAAACCTACAAAATCCCCCAACCTTGCCTCTGAAAGGCTTTCACCAAGCTGAGAAATCTAGACACCCAAATTTCTGTCCAATGGTCCTTCCCAGCAATCCTTCACCAGGCTGAATTTGTCTTTTGCCAATGAGAAAAGTCTTCACACTTGCCCTGCCAAACATACGAATCCAATCCAATTGTCCAACTAGAAACTAGAAGATGAACCATCTCCAAGGATAGGATCAAAAAAATATCATACCCTGCTCATCACAGAGCAAAGACCTCTCCAGAATCTGACATGCTACAAGGGGCTTTCACCCTATTTGACTAGTTTAAAAAAGAACAAGTGTTTTGTAAAATCACATGCCATAGAAACCAAGCATTCTGCATAAGCTTGACCACCCACTTCATTAAAAGAGCACCATTGCAATCATCGAGGTACCGAACACTAAAGCCCCCTTGCTTTTATGGGCCTGCAAACATCATCCCAGAGCTACTAAGCACAAGAAGCACCCTTATGTTACGGTTCCTTCCAAAAAAAATCACTTCAAAGTGCTACCAATTTTCTTCACAACCTTCTTTGATCGCTTGAAAGTGACAAGTGAAAAATAGGGATCACGAACAAGGTAGACTTTAGCAAGACCAAGCATCCCCCCTTGATAGCAACTTAGCCTTCCACCCATCTGATCTTTTCTCGAGCTTCTCCATTGCCAACAACCAATCACCAAAAGTGATCTACTTACCCTTCAAAGGAAGACTAGGGTATGTAAAAGGAAGGCTCCCAAGAGTTATGGCAAGAAACTAAAGCAACTTGTGACCTATTCCTCATCCATACCAAAGGGAAAAAAAGCTGACTTTGCATGGTTAACTCCCAAACCAAAAACTACCCCATAAATTCCTAAGAAAGCTATCAACTTCTCTACGTCATGTCCTGCACCACCTAAACCGTGTCATCAGTATACTGTAGTATAGGCTAAGAGCTGTCTCTCTCAAAGAGAAACCTATCAGAAGACCTACCAACACAAGCCTTGAAAGCCATCATTGCTAGTTTGTCTACTATAATACAACAACCAAGCCTTTTCCCACACTAAGTGGGGTTAATTATATGGACTCTTTGCCTCCACACAGATCAATTTTAAGCCATTTCAGGACTTAAATTAAAGTAATTGAGGTCATACTTAATAGTTTACTTCCAACACTTGTTTGGCCTTCCTCGCCTCCTCTTAGCAGGTTCTGCCTCCAACTTCTTGCATCTCCTGACTGAAGCATCTAGTGGCCTTCTTTGCAAATGTCCAAGCCATCTTAGGCGTGTCTCTCTCATTTTATCCTCTATCAGTGCCACCTTATCCTTTTCTCAAGTAATCTCATTTGAAATACAGTCGTTTCTTATAAGACCACACATCCACCTTATCATCTTCATTTCTGGCACAGACATCTTCTGCACATGCCTATAATTGATAGCCCAACATTCAGAATCATACAACATGGTTGGTCTTACCACATCTCAATACTTTCCTTTGACTTTTAAAGGAACCCTCTTATCACAAAGAACACTAGATGCACCCCTTCATTTCAACCACCCCGCATTAATTCTATGTGTAACATCTCCATCAATTCCACCATTTTGTTGGAAAATGGATCCCAAGTACTCAAAAGCATTTTTCATAATAATGAACAAAAATGGTTCTATAATAATGAACAAAAATGGTTCTAAAGGACAACCCTATCTAAGACCCTACTAAAGCTCTATCCAACCCCCTATTGGCCTTCTATTTACCAACACGAAAAAAGATGTTGTAATGCACCACTTCATCCATGCAATCCACAAGTCATGTAAACCTCTTCTTTTTGCAAAGCCTACCAAGGATAGAACCAGCTTACCCAATCATAGGCTTTTGAGACATCAATTTTCCATGGCAAATTCTATCTTTCAATCTTCTACCAGGCTACAACCATCTTACCAACCAACATGAATGACTCCTATAGTGATCTTCCACCAATGAAAACAAACTAAACCAATCCAATCAAGTCAATAAGCAACGACCATAGCCTATTAACAAAAAACTTTTGCCACTATAAGGTATACCCCTGAAAAACTTTTGTCACAATGATTTCTTACATCATCCTTGGTACAGTATGAAGGTGGTTTGCGAGGATAGGTTGCATCTCGTAAAAGGGGCCTCTTATGCCACTTGTGCTATGATTTTTTTGAAGCGAGGTTGGGAAATAGGGAGTCTTTCAGGTTTTAGCTTAATGACTAAACCAAAATAGGTGCTATCTTAGATCATTTTCCAAGACTCTGAATTTGTTATGGATACTAGGCTTTGATGGCCAATCTTTTGGATGGTAGTTCATGGACTCCGTCACTCTGCTTCTCCTAGGTACTTTATAGGAGGGATGGATGAAGGAATTTTTGCTTGGGCGTGCTTCAGCCTAGGGCAAAGGAAAGAGATGGGAGGGTTTGGGAAGATAAGGAATTCTTTGAAAAATTAGCATATAACTTTGTGCAGGCTAAAGGAACCTAACATGATGCAAGTTTCCTTAGAGAATGTAGATTGATTGGGAAACCATCATCTCTATTGAATGTGAAGATCTTCATTTCATTGTCACAAAAAGAAAAGGTCATGACAAAATGTTTACTACTGAAAGTTCTTACCAGACTCAAATGCCACGTGTTCCCTTTACAATATGGAGTTGGAGGATACCTCATCTCCTCTTGGGTGTCTCTTAGCTCAGGTGGTCTAGGAATGAGCTAGTAGCAGTTGGATTGATCACTCTTTACTTGCAGGATCTTGGCAATGGCACTTTCAAATCAAAAAGGATCACGCATATCCTTTAGCAATTTTGTAGTCTTTGTGATCAAAGTGAAGTGGGGTAATTTTCATAAAGGAACAATTTTATGCTGATAATGTTATATTTCGAGCATTGTCTTCAGAGAGTAGCAGTCACGTTTGTAGTGGAAGACATGCCCTTCCCTGATTGGTTACTCTTTTTAAGTTATTAATGAAAACGAAGGAACTAGCCTTAAGTGATCCTCCTTTTACCATTCAAAAAAAAACACACACACACATTGGACAAAGTTACGAGACTAAAACCCTCAATCCACTCCACACCTTGTTTTTTAGCCAATAAGAACATATAAGCCATATAGAATTTATTCAACTTCTCAAAACCACAATTAACAGCCATGAACTCCCAAATGATAGGCAAAATGTCTATCTTATCGACATCCCAAAACTACTTGTAAAAAAGAATTGAGAAACCATTCAACCTAAGTTGAACCCTCAGCCTTCAATTTGCCAATGAAGCCAAAACCTCATCGTTGAGCCTTAAAAACGACTTTAACCAACTCCATGTGGACATCTTCACCAAGCATCCATACTCTAAAAGCATTCTACTTCTAACATCCCAGCTATCTCCCAGTGAAGTCCTAAAAGTGCACTCGCGAAGACTCGATGATGACATGCCTCTTAAAGGTCACTTCATCCCTAACTCGAAAATGATCGATCAAATTAATTCTTCTATTAATTGTTTCAATATGGGGGAAAAAAGGTCTTAGCATCCCCCTCTTTCAACCACAATTGCCTAGATTTCTACCTCCAAACTACCTCTCTCTTCAAAACTTCACTCTATATATGCCCCAAAGCCTCATCTTATCCTATAAGGCCCTGTTTGGTAAGGGGAATAAGTTTGTAGAATAAGTTGAAGGAGTGGAATAAATGGTGGAATAAGTGAGTTAATCCGTTTGGACGTTTTGGCAGGTTAAAGTTATTCCACAGAGAGGGTGGAATAACTTTACACTGAGTTAAGTCCACTTAACCCTACGTAAACAGGAGGCGGGTTAAATGCTTACCCCGCCAACCAAACAAGGACTAAGGAACCAATGCCCTTCAACCTAACCAAGTTCTAAGAGTCAAGAACGATCAAACTTGAAATGTGATCTAGAAAAAATGCCTTCATTAAAGTATCGCATCTGCATAATATAATCTAAAAATGGCATATCCCATACTGTCACATATGTTAGCTAAGAGCATTTTTTCAAGCTAGCTAAACATAAGAACTTATCGATCCTTGGCTCTATTCTTGATGAGTTCCTCCAATTATACATCGTGCCAATTGTTAGAACATCATGCAACTCTAGCTCAGCCACAAGTCGAAGAAAACCTCCACACTCTAGTCTTTTTTAACCTCAATCCTATCATCGATGGACAAGCTTGCATTAAATTTCCCGCCAACAAACCACAATTTACCATCCACAAGCAAAGAAACTTGATGAAGCTCCTCCCAAACCTCCACCCTCAAACCATAAACCACTGAGTGAGAAGACAAATGCAGCTCTCCATTATATCTTAACTTAAGAAGTTTCCTAATAGCACCCTCTTCCCTTATGAGGCATGGCACATTCAAAAATGTCATCTTTGCATGTTATTATTACTCTGCCAAACCTCCCCGTTGCTTCCACTTAAAGAAAACTTTGTAATGCAAAAACCCCTAATTTCCCTCCTGGCCACCCTCATCCAACTCTTCTAGCTCCATATCTTGAAAAAGTGAAACATCAACCCCCTGTTCAAAGATATATCTATAAAGAACAAACCTTTGCAGAAGATCCCACAGATCCTGCATGTTCCATAACAAGACCTTAACCATGGTTGACTACAACCTTCCCTTTCTCGAGTCTATCACTGATCTCCTATATCCCACCACAACAACAAATCTAACTTTCGTCTCTCAAGCCTATCCCCTTTCCCCAACTTCACTCATCTAGCACGGACTCCAACACTCAGACCTCTTATAGGCAAGCCTCTTCTTCAAGAACCAGCCTCCAAGCCCTTGTATGGTCCTATATATGCCCATTGGAAACAACAGTAAGACCATTCCAAGTCCCAGATCACAATCCCTCTCGTCAACACCTACCATGAAGCATCAACATGTCTACATAGGATGTCATTCCTAATCTCTATATCCCAGTGGTAGATCCATCGTTGCTCAAATGGGAAACCCACTAAGTCACCAACTGCTAGGCTCCATCCCTAGTTGCGATGTTCTATATTCAAAAGCATTGGACAAGGCATTGAAGCCAATGACATGGGCCTTCGATCACAATCAAACAATCTCCCATGACATGTTGGGATATTTTTGACCCCAAACAGCTTCTTGCATCTCCATCAGCAACCCCTTCCATGTTTGAAACAAATCCCTAACTCCTTAAAGTAAATAAAGGGTTCATCACCCAACAAGTCAAGTGAAAGAAGAGTAGCTCTCTCTAAAGTGGGCTACAATCACCCACCTTAGTCAGGCTAGCAAGTGTTAGGCCCAAAGCGGCAACCACAGCCTCACCTTCAAAAAGCAATACCTTGATTTTCATGCGAACCCAAAATTTAGGGGGATTCCAAGATTCCTCGAGCACAATTATGAATTTAACCTTCTGATGATCTCCACAAACGCTGCTAGGCCATCATCGGAGGTGACCAACCAGAATCACACTAGCCATCACCAAGGAAGAGGATCTTCACTTGCACTAGCTCATCACAACCTACCACAGAGAGGGAGATCATGCTCAAGACCACCTCCATCGAGTCCAATAAGACTAGCATGACGATCCTTTTCTTGGAATGAATGCACCTTTGCAACTTCCTAAAAACGAACAATAAAGAGTTGATCACCATGAAATGGCAGAGCTCCTTTAGCAAACCTTCCAAAAGCATGCACATGAATGCAAAATCAACATACCTTCCAGTCAAGGGGTTAACAATTGTTAACCCTTTTTTTCTCTTTAAAAAAAACTCGCAAGATGCCTAATGGATAGCTATTGGAAGCAATATACTTGCTCACCTTCCTCGCTTCTCCATTTGATCTTCCTTTGCATGCTCTCACTTGCACTCTCCCCATTGCCCTCTCATTGCATGCTTGACATTCCCATTTAGCATGGCATATTAACATGAAATGATGAAATCTTTAAAGACCTAATTGTATACGTGTGGAGTAGGTGTCTTCAAAAACAGTATATTTAAATATGTGGATGCCCTTGCTTTTTCTCTAGGAAGCCACCTCCACTCCCTCACTCCTCTCTATGTTCCTCTCTCCTTTTCCACGTAGGAGAAGAGAAATAGTTCACTTGTAGTTGATGTTCTTCATGAGAAGAAAGGGGTTCTTCTCAAATATTCATATTTCATCAACAAAAGTGGAGTTTACTGCATTTTTGGGGGAGCTTCAAGTTGAACACCATCTACTTTGATCACTCAATGAGCTTAATCTCACAAAAAGAAGCAATCCCTAGCTTATTCGATCAGGAATCTATTTCCACTAAATCCACATACTATGTTTTAAGATTTAATATATGAAGAAGGTTTGAATTTCGATCCCACACACTTCCGTTTGATGCCATACTTCCTTCAGTTGTGTTCAAAAGTGGAAATTAATGGAAAGGAAAGATTCCTACCCCTACTTCTATAGAAGAAAGAAATCAAATAACTTAAAATCGTAAACTGGTAACTCATAGCTAAAACCAAAAAAAAAAAAAAAGCGTAATAGAAAAGGTGTTCTCAAGACCTATAAGAACAAATAAAAATGAAAATTTATTATCAATCCCTCCAAAAATAACTGAAATTGTAGATGCATCAAATTGGCAGGTCATGCTGATAGCAAAAATGTCAGCAACAGTGCATCTGCCTATCAGATTTGGCCAGAACCATGAAGACCCATTCACTATTCAGAAAATAAGAAATATGAGTTCATATTTTTGGTTTTAGGTCCAAAATTTCCACACTGTTCTGTTTTTCAAAGTGTTTCAAATGGTCCAAAACTAACCATTTTGCAAATGTAGTCAATTTCTCAAAGTTGTGTTCTAAAGCATGTGCATCATAAAGAAATGGAGCAAGGAGATAGTAATACAAGGCTTACTCGAAGTTGAACATACAGATATGTAAGTAGATTTGCTCCTCTAGGAAAGTTCTCGAAAGCCATCTCAATCAACAAGTTCAGACTTTTGCCATGGGATATTTGCATGAGAATGTTCTCATCCCCTAGGCAGCAAATGTTGGCTACAGCCTCAATTTGATTCCTCAGCTCTCTTGTGTGGAGGTAAACTTCTATAAGAGTTATTTCAGGGTACACGATGCTTGTCAAACTACCCAACGCAGGTAAACTTTTTCGTGTCTTATCATCACAGTTTAGTGACCGCCTCAGTTTGACTGATGCATGTAAAGTATTCAATGCACAGATATATCCATTCAGAACATTCTTTAATGCAACAGCAAATGCCTGATTTACAAGGGTGTAGATGGGCCTAGTCTGTGCTAAATTTTGTGACGTCGGAGCACTTCCTCTAGTCTTTGTACCCACCTGATTCTGACAGGTAATATTTCTATTTGTATCGTGGCAATGGCCATCCATGGGTATGTAGAGAAAACGATCCACAAATTTACTCAGAAACAAGAACATGTGGCCTGACTGACCGACAGACTTCAGAAGCTTCCCGAAACCATTTGTACTGGATGTACGATGCCACCAATTGGGAACTCCATGAACTGTTCTATCAGCTGGGGTAGAGCAAAACACTTCCGAAAGTTTCTTGATTTCATTAAGTGTGTTGCCAACACCTTGCAATGCATATATAACCAGCCTGACCAAGGCAGCTTCCTACAAACAAAACGACAACACTCAGACTCAATTTGCAACCACAGCACCTCATAGTATTGGGCATTACAAGAAAGAACAAGGCTATGTAACATAACAACAAATATGATATTCCAAGAAAATGATCCGGCTGAGAAAGTGCCCCGGTAATAAAAATTATTAGTGGGACATATATACCATGTGATTTTAACATGTAAGCCTTAAAATTCTAGTTTCTCATCTCTACAATAGGATAAGAAAGCTCTACTTTTATTTTGCATGGGATTACAACTTCTTCCGTTTAATAATTCCAACTTCATTGCCAGCCCCTTGACAACACCCAGCTTTTCCTTTTCCTTCCAAAAAAAAACAAAAAATTGCTGCCCAAGCAAGATCAGTAGTCATTGACTCAAATTAATGAAAAGAATACTCTATCTACAAACTAGAGGAATGCACAACAATCTGGATGAGAAAATACCCCGGTAATAACAATCATTGGTCAGACATATATTCCATGTGATTTTATCATATAAGTCATTCTGTACTGTGAGATAAGAAAGCTCTACTTTTGTTGTGCATGGCATAGCAACTCCTTCCATTTAAAAATTCCGGCATCATATGTCTTTCCCTTTTTCTTTGAAAAATGAAAAGTCGCTGCCCAAGCAAGATCAGTGGTCATCAAATAAACTTAATGAAAATAATACTTTGTCTACAAACTAGATGGACGCATTCCCCCCCCCCCCCCCCCCCCCCCAACCAAACCCAAAACAGCACACATACACACAACATTTTTAAGAAGTTACCCAACACACCCAACAACTTTTTCAGATAAGCGGTAGAGACTCTAAAAGCATCAGAGTACCACTGAAAAGCATTAGCCACCCTTTCTGGTATGCAATAGAGAAGACCAACCTTCCGCCATTGAACAGACAATATGGCGGACAAGGGCTCATATTCTTAGTAGAGTTTATGCACTTTCTTCCGCACCTCGGCGGTACAGATCCACCATTCTCCATCAATGGTGTGCAGAAGTGCGGAAGAAAGTGTATAATCTCACCGAGAAAATAGGGGTGCGAATTGCGAAAGTGCGGAAGTGCATAAACTCTACTAAAGTACTAAGAGCATGGGCGGTTGTCCGCCCATCGTCCACCAGCTGGTCTTCTCTATTGCGTGCCATAAAGGGTGGCTAATGCTTTTAGCCAAATCATCCAAACAGATCAGGATATAGAATAAGAGCAACGAGAGAAGTTTTAGTCGGTTGAGTGGACTCTAGGTGAGCAATTTCCTACTAAAGAAGATAGTGGGTTTGTTATAGCTAAAACTGCTATCCAGACAACAAACAATGATAGTTGAACGAGAGACCAACCTGACACTTCCAGGCGGCCTCGGCGTCCTCCCTCCCGCTCGGATCGTCCTGTTTGATCAAATGCACAGATGATACGCCAACAGAGACCCACTTCGCAATGCACCGAAGTCGATCGAGAGGAAAGCGAGGGAGTGGGAACGGATCTACCGACCTGGTCGTGAGAAGAGGGTTTGAGATCGGCGAGTTCCGTCGCACGCCGGCGGGTCAAACCCTCGCCCTTGTTGTCCATTGCTGCGGTTAGTGCTGCTGCAGGTTGGGCATTCGGAGCGGATGTGAGCTGAGTGCTCGGAGTGGGGTGGAGGGTTTCGTCGGGAGGGGCAAGAGGGGGGTGGGTGTTAAAATTTTAAAGATACGAAGGGTGTACGTGGAAAATTAAGGAATGAACGAAAATTTTTATCATATATTGTTTGGTTTTTTTTTTAAGAATATTTTCACTTTTTATTGTATTAATTTTTTCTAAAAATTTTCTCCTAATTATTTTAAATTGTAAACTAAATTCTCATTAATTTTCTTTCAATATTTTCATATTTATTTCCTCCCTCAACCTCTATTTTCTTTCTCTTCCAATCCAAAGATCAGGAAATTAAGTTAGGATGTGTGATGTATAATTCTTATAGAAATTTAAACATTAAGGAAATCAACTAATACATTCTCAACTTTAACTTCTACGATTAACCTTTCAAATAAACTAAGAATGAAAACATATCAAATATAAATTCGAATATTTGACGATCATACTTGAATATATTTAAACTCAGATATTCAAATTCGGATATTTATCATATTTGAATGACAAACTTGGAATTTTATCGAATATGGACTCGGACATGACATGATAAATTCGAATTAAATTTGGATTCAGATATATTACATATTAAACCTATATGTTATGCATTTTTAATTACCTTTATGTATATTATATTTTTTAATAATCCTTTTATGTTGAGACTCTTGTTTTGATTCAATAAAAATATATTTTATTGTAAACAATCTTTTAATATCACAATTGTATAAATCAAATCAAATTATACTCTACATGAATCAAAGTAAAGTTTGTTATTATTTATCTATGTAATTTTAGTTTATGTTCCTTGAATCTATAAATTATGTAAAGAATCTTTGAAATGTCTTCACGTCTTTCTAAATCATTAATTATTAGATTAAAATATTTTTACGACTAAGTTCAAATATCAATTAATTGACCAAAATAATATAATTAATCAACCAACTCAATTGATCGATCAATATAAGAAGATTGATCGACCAAGTTGACTTAAAATCAAAATATTTTTCCATGCAAAAAAGATTGACTAATAATCAATCAACTTAAATAATTGATCAATCAAATGTAAGTTTGTTCAATCAAATTAGTTAAAAATAAATTTCTAACTTTCCTAAAATGACTCAATTTTACTTATAAATAGGAATAAACAACAATTATATTAAAACACGACTTAAAAAAGTCACTTCACAAGAAAAAATTACTTTAACACACGCTTTCTCTTTCATTTCACAAAGGTTCCCGTGCTTTTACACCCTTTTCAATGCTCCTCTTTCAAAGTATGTCCCTCTATGCCTTTAGAAAAGCATAGTTTACTATTTATATTTCTCGAGCTACTATAGGATCATATTTTATATTATTATATTTCTTATTTTGATTAGGACCTCTCGTGTTGGGATTCCCAAGTTGGTTTTGACTTCTCTTAGTAGGTAGAAGAGAAGTGAATTGTAAGAGGTTGTCTCACCTCGTTAAAGTGGTACAGATAGTTGATTAACTAGCCTTAGCCTAATTGAGAGGATCCTAAGGTGGATTGCTTAGATAGTGGTTTTTACCAAAAAGAATTTCAACTATAAATTAAGGTGTAGTTGTCTCTTTACCGTGGATTAATTTTTAATTCAATATTATTTTTTATCATACACTATTTACCCTCTTTTGGTGTAGACATTTAGATCCTTTAGGAACTTTCAAGAATGTCGTCACCTTGGGGAGGAGTCAAGGTTGTGGCCCTATAAGAGCGTTGTCGCTTGTAGGGAAGAAGTCAAAGTTGCAACCCTACGAGAGAGGAGCACCATCGCCTGTGGGAAGGAGTTGTTGGTGCAAAGGCACCTCAATTGTTAATTTTGATAACAAAACTCGTATAATTTAACATTTGCATTAAGTTTATAGTTTGAGGATAAATGCAAATGATATCAAGTGTGAAGAAGCTCAAGCTCATATATCCATGGAGGAATGGAAGAGCTTGACTTATGGAGAAAAGCACCGAGGAGCACAGAGTAGGAGCTAAAGCTTGAAGAAGAAAAATATGACTTAGAAAGTGTTATTATATTTTTTATGTTGTTGCTCTTTTCATTTCTTTTGAATTCTTTGTTAAAGAGTCCAAAATATATCATCTTAAGTTCTAGGAACACATATACATTCCTAGAACACTTAGGCAAAATCTAGAGTTGAATTAGAAAGCCAAAATAAGAATCAGTTAAACAGATTTGACGTCCAACATGATCATCAGATGCCCAGTCAAACATCTAACAACCTTGACAGACGTCCAATAATAAAACCATTAGCCTATTAGAGTAATATCTTTGCAAATCCATGCAAAAATATTTTATTATTGTTTCCAAACATCCACAGAGACCCCTAGACATCTGATAAAGAGATGTTAGACCCATCATGATTTGTTAGACCAGATCCAATCGTTGCCTCCTAGGGAATCAATTTTTGCAAGGTACCTTTATCATCAAATGTCCAATAGTCTTTCTAGACATTCAGTAAGACGTCTGATCCCTAAATACTAGAATCTTGTTTGGATCTAATTGATTCCAAGAACAAACTCCCATATAATTAAACGTCCAATAATAAGCTCAAATATCTTAAAAACTTAACTTAGACGTCTGAGTAGATCCCTGTCTAGATCCAAACAAATTTAGGGAGATCGTTATTCAGGATTAGACGTCTAGAACCTTTATAAAACGAAGTAACAGACATCTAATACAAAAATTAATCGTATGGTTTAGCTATAAGAGTTATCATGACCCTGATTTTAGCCTAATTCTCTTGGGATTTATTTCCAACAAGTATTAGGCCTCTTAAAGGCCTTCTTGAAGGTTTGTAATACACCTATAAATAAATGGAAACCTCTCCTTTGTTGAACACACTTAAGAGATAATTCTTTCCACTAAAAATGTCATATTGTGACAAATCAAAAGAAGAAAAATATCCTTGCTCTCAAAGCCTTTTAGCTCACATTAAAGAGCACCGTCTTGCTGTGCACTCACGCTAATCTACTTTCGCATGAAGAAAGTTTTTCAACCTATGGAAGTTTAAGGTTAACCATCATATTTTGGGCTCTACAGGTCTTTTGTATTTTCATATTTCTTTAATTGGGTATTTGCTTAGCGAATTCACATCTCCTTTGTGAGACAAAATACTTTTTGTGAAGAAAAATAGTTTTAGGTACACTACTATCGAGTTTAAAATAGTGTGGTTGTAATTGAAGTTGTATCACTTTTGATTTAAAGTGATTTGTTAGTGGATTTGATCAACTTAGTAGATCTAAAAATTTTAAATTTAGAGGCTTAGGTGGTGGTTTTTAGGGTTGGGTTTCCACCTAAAAATACTTCTCTTGTGGTGAATGTTTGTGTGATTGATTTTTATTTGCATCTATTTTTTTTATTCCATACTATTCACCCTCCTCTAGTGCACCTATAGGAGTGGCTATAGCGCAATAGGAGTGCCACCGCCTATTGGGAAGGAGCCTTATTGGAGGCGGAAGCGTCACTAGTTATGAATGAGTTGAGTTACATCGCTGATTGTGAAGGAGTCAAGTTGCGCCGCTTGTGGGGAGGAGTCTGGACCCTTAGGCCCCATATGCCAACAGAATAAGAAAGATGGGAATAGATTATTTCAATCAACATCTTCATATACCATCATATTATTTAACATTAATATTAATGAATAAAAAAAATTAATATTAATGCATATTAAAATATACCCACTCCAATATACCATATCAATTAAAATATATTTACTATATCACATCAACCCATTCACATTCATATTTTAATATTAAATAAATACCATCTAACATCACATCAATATCACCGATCATTTTATCTTTGCAGTACTTTATCATGAAATAACTCTTATCATGCTGCTAAATGCAACCTTAGGGTTGGGAATTTGGGAGAAGGATCGGGTCGAGTGAGACTGTGGGGGCCTTCACACACACAAACATATATATATCTTAGGTAAATAGGTATTGTAGTCAAGTATTTAGTTGGATACTCGTGTTCAAACCCATACCTATACTCAAATTCAAATCTAATTATGTTTTTTCAATAAAACCCATACTCGAACTTGAATTCAAACGGGTCGAATTTTACTCATTCATTTTAGGTTGGGTTTAGGTCAAGTTTATCAAAACTTGCATCCACACTCATGCCCACCCCCTCCCTCCCCTCCCCTGCTTGTGATATTTTAAGTGACATTGAAATATCATGAATATCACCATTGATGATATTCGAATATCATCGTGACATTCTAATCTCACTTGAATAACACCCATGATTTTTTAATGTTATTGATGCAATACCACCACTTTATTTTATTAACCAAACACTTAAATGGAAAACATCCACTTTATTCCTTGACAAAAATCAATAGCTATCAAAAGTTAAAACCCACTTATTATATCATTTTATTCCACTTTTTCCTTATTCCCCTACTTATTTCACAAACCTATTCTCTTTCCCAAATACCGTCAAAAGATATCTAGTCAAATTAATTATGTGTAGTCTACATAGTTAGAAGATAGGCACATTTCTTGCATGGAAGCACCTTTTCCTCGGAGGAGCACAACTTTCCATGTGCATTCCACTTTTGTCTTGGAGGTAGTGATATTGCACTCTATTGAAATGTAGTAAAACTTGTAAGTGTAGGTCCTACATTATTATAAACATTAGCATTAATATTGGATAATTCCTAAAATGGACTTCTGTTATTAACGTTCTGTTACTTGTGTATTTGTTCATCTCTGTAGTTGTTATAACTAGGGCATCAAACGTCGTTTAAGACATCTAGGAAGCGGTCCAGACGTCTGGAAGCCTTCCCAGACGTCTAGAATTTAATTTTTTCGGCATACGGGTTCGCGTCTGCGCGCATGCGCGCGCAGACTACACCGCCGCCCCCTTTCTTCTCTTTCCTCCCTCCCTGCAGACGCAGCCCTCTCTCTCTCTCTCTCTCTCTCTTTCTCTCTCTCTCTCCCTCTCTCTCTCTCTCTCCCCGCGGCTGCCTTCAAATACACCCCTCTCTCTCCCTTGCCCTCACTCCACCACCTTCTTCTTCTTCTCCCTATCAGCGAGAGAGTGAGCGGGCGAGGGCAGCAGCAGCGGCTATTGCGAGTGTGTGGGGAGGGGCTGCTGCGAGAGGAAGAGAGAGCTTGACCGCGAGGGTGCAAGCTCACCGGAGCAGCCAGAGCCGACCGGCGGATGCGCAGCAAGCGTGTGTGCTGGGGAGGAGTTGCTGCAGCTTAGGCAGCAAGCGAGCGCGACGCGGCAAGGTCGTGCGCTGCGGGCGGAGGGCGAGGAGGTCCTGATTCTGGGAAAATTTCCCAGAATCAGACGTATGGACATACGTCCAGACGACGCAGAAGACGTCTGGAGGAAGGTCCAGATGTCTGAAAGGTACGATATTTTACCTTCCTTTTTCTTTCGCGTGTACGGCCATGCAGCCGTTCTGTCGAAGGTTTCTGCATCGCTTCGTGTTGAGAACGGCCGCGTATATGTGCAGGACTTGTTCAGGAAGGCGCAAGGGCACGCCATCCCACACAGATCGGACGTCTGGGCACAGCACTAGATGACAGAGAGGGTCTCCAGATGTCTGGAGTGATAGTCGGACGTCTGGAAACTAAGTCCAGATGGTTCAACGGGCTTCTGGACGTCTGAAGGACAATGCAGGATCAAGGTATGACCTGAGCTATCATTTAAGATGTCTGAAAGATATTACAGATGTCTGATTTTGGGCAAACTTGTCGTTTTTGACCTGTTTAGGATCCGTTTGGAGTTCGTTTTCCGCGTTTCAAGTTTCATTCTTCTCAGTTTTAATTCCTTTATCTGTTTACAGTAATTGTATACTGTTCTGAGTGGCTCCTTGTAATTGATCTTTGTGTTAGGACCCCGTTCCATTGCGGCTCTAGGGGTTGCGGAGGCGCGCAGGCTTGCCGATCACGCCCCCAGTACTCCCGATTTTGCGGGTAGAGTGGCCCTTTCAATTATTTATCAAAAATTATGCACTTGTGAAATAATTAATAGAGTTTAGGGTATTGCATGAATCCTAGGATTGGAAAACTAGATTGAATGATAGATCTTAGGATATGACATGAATCCTAGGATTGGAAAACTAGTTGAATATATATATACATTACAATCTTGGAAAAGTAGAAAGGAAACGATAACTGCCTGTAAATTGGTTAGCAGCTGCCTGCTTATGAAGGAATAATTACGGTTGAGAATATGGGTTATATGGATATAAAGCTGGAACGGTGAAACCTAAATTGGCTGAGTTAAAAAAGCATGAACCCTGCAGGGAATTAGGAGTAGAACTCCTGGAAAGTGAATGGAATGAAATTGGGGAAGTGAGCTGGTCCTTGAGTATGGAGTACCGAGGAGAGCAACTGTCCCCCCTGTTTAGTACAGAGCGGAGCTGGCCGCCCCAAGGACCCGGGGTTAGGTCTGGCCACTTTGCCGACTTTTGGCCCTCATGTACATAGTACCGAGGAGAGCTACTAGTGTAGGGAGAGCACTAGCTACCCCACGAGTCCGGGGGTTCTGCTAGCCTTCCTACATCGGCTTGTTAGGCCCACTGAGCAAACCAGGGTAGTCAGGCGAGGGTGCGCACTGTGGAGGGGCAAGACCCCTATTTGATTACTGTGGAGGGGCTGGACCCCTGTTACTGAGAGGGCTCTGCCCTATAGTAGTTCTGTGCTGTGCTTTGGGCGCACCCGTTAACGGAAACGACTGGCCGCGTGCCAGTGCGTAGTAGCTACCCGTGCGTTTATCGCGCATGCCGTAGTCACCATTACGTCTGTCAGCGACCTTGGGGTGGTTGATTGAGGTTAGGACCACCACGGGGGACTCTTTCGGCCAGGAGAGCACCACGTGTTACTTCTACTTTTCGGAAAAGACTGCAATGAAGATCGTTCCCATAAGGAACATTCAAGATCAAGAGAATAATCCGAGGGATAATTTAATAACGAGTAAATGGAAAATATAAAGAAAGAAATTAAAAATATAACAGCTACTGTTCACCTTACTGTTTCTTAGCTTTTAGTTGCCACTCTACTCAGCATTTCGCTGACGTGTCACCTTTGTCACCTTTTGAGGACCAGGTGTTGAGCAGCTAGAGCCGGCGGCTGCAGAGGGTGCTGGCCCACTGTACTTTTCCTTCTGTTGTAGTGAGTAGTTTCTATTACCCCTGTACTCTTTTATTGTAAGCCTCATGTTTATGTACATGTTTATTACTTTACTGTTGTGGTGGTGTTACTGTAGTAGTTCTTTTCTTTACTGTTGTATTTTGTTACTGCTAGTTATATGCATGGTGAATGTGGTTTATTTTACTGTTCTTTTGATTACTTTCTCATTGGACGACTAGGTCTTGGGATCAGTCGAGTCGGTCTGATTCTCGTGTTTCGTAGGGATTCGGGAATCGAGTCGTAACAGTAGTGCTACATTATTGTAAGGTTGAAAACAAGAACATAACATGACCTCCCCAATTCAAACATAAGTTGTTGCCTGTAAACCAATTAGCTTTTTAATCAAGAAAAAAAGTGACATGATTGAAGATCAAGTAGAGAAAACACTTGGTAATCCAATTAATGAGAAAATCACCAAAGATTTAGAATGATCTCTTAACAATCAAGATGAATCTAGGACCCCATTTCCTTGCACTCAACAATTGCAAGAGGTTTCTATTTCACGGAACAACCAAGTTTCATCGAGACATTC
Organism: Thalassia testudinum; assembly: GCA_037157565.1. Taxonomy (NCBI): domain Eukaryota; kingdom Viridiplantae; phylum Streptophyta; class Magnoliopsida; order Alismatales; family Hydrocharitaceae; genus Thalassia; species Thalassia testudinum. Next base: position 47,907,986 of record JAZHRO010000030.1, read on the forward strand.
TAACTAGAGTTAATATGCAAGCCTAGTCAGACTATCTTCCTAAAAGCTTGGGATACGTGATCAGCTAAAAGTGAGCCATGATTAAAAAATGAATCCATAGCCTCTCCACAACAAAAGAAGAGGTGCTCAACAAGTTGGGCTCAAAGGCCATGAAGTTATGATGGAGAGTTGGGCTCGATCCGACTTGACCCAACTTAAATTTGTTAAGACTTGAATTATTTTCCATGCTGCTATTGTGGCAATGGCTTAAAAAATTTTAATCAATCAAGGTCAACCATGCCCCGAAGTCTATTATTTTAGTCCTTGATTTGAACCAAGTTGAACCTTAAAAATTATTTTTGGGCTTTATATTTTAAAGATTAGACCTAAACTCAACTGGTAAAAACTTTGAATTTGATTAGGTTGGATTTTTTACCCTACCTGCTGATGCTACCCACTCTACCTCTTGATTTGGCTAAGCAAGAGCCTAAGCATCTCTATCACTTAATCGGAGGGAGTCCCAACGCATCCCATGGGCCATAGGCCCATGGTTAAGGTCCTTCCGATCACAGCCAGGGGTGCTAATCGAATTAAACGAACTCAAACATAGGTATGTTCGAGTTTAAGTTCAAGTTCGATAAAATATTTGATATTCGAGTTCGTTAAGTGTTCGATTACGAATATTCAAATTTGATTTGATAATGAAATCGAACATTCGAGTTTGGTTTGTTATTAGTTCATTTGCTTTGTTCAAACGAACATGTTTTATTAAGTTTGATAATGTATTTGATAATAAGTTTGTTAACAGTTCGTTCGATAATAAATAAACTATCATTTAGAACAAGAAATCTAAAAAGAGAAGCTATTGTTGTAAATCAGCTTTCCAGCTTATTACTGCATAAAACAAGCTGTAAGGTATTGTGATAAGTGACAGAATACATCACAATGGTCTATGCACAATGATCTCCTAATAGTAATTGAGGTTATTTGAAATACATGAGTGAAATGCCCCCTAGAAAGCAAAAGGGTGCCTAAGAGAATAATCGAATTCTTCCAAATAAAAATAATTTGCTAATGTTCAATATCAATAAACAAGTGGCTGCTCACAAAAATTTCATTGCCAATAACAGAGTTATGAGCAAAAATCAGAATACTAGAGCAATCACTTTTGATCTTGCACAACATTTAGCCAAGCAATTTAACAATACCTAACGAAGTAGCAATATCTATTTCAACTCAACTGAAAACAAAATGGTCATCAGTAAAATTGAAATCTCAACTTTCGCAACCTTCAACGTAATTTGCTGTTGTGGTGTCAATCATAGCATATTTAGTGAGATTGAGGGAGAACCGGACCCAGGAACGAGTACTATCATTATCAAATAGCGACAAAAATCATTAAGTAGATTCCAAAGGTAAGAAGATGCTTGCTTCCAAGAGCAGCTAAACAAATGTAAATTCCCAGCACAAGGGGAAAATCAAAGATGAAAAAATTCTTTGGCCTTCAATATGAATCACATCAATATAAACCACACACATAAATGCATGAATTATCCAACACATGGCACCAAGATCAAAGAAAGGGTCCCTACCATATCTACCTTTATTTTATGAATGTGAATCATTTCTATGCAAGCTTCATGCACTAAGGGAGGACTACACTGTCTAGTTGGAGAGTGTAGGGAGGTAGAGCGGGATGGAAGGTGGTCGGAGGGTGGAGGGGAGGACCACCCTTGGTGCCTTGTTGGTCGAAGGGCGAAGCAGGCCTCGATGCCTTGGTGACATTTGTGGGTGGAGGGTAGTTGGAGTGGAAGGGAGGGGAGGAGGGTGGTTGGTGACTCGGTGGACATGAGGGTGGAGGGTGGCCACCAACTGGGGGAGGATTGAAGCAGTAGGAGATGGTTGGGACCTTGGGTTGGGGGAGGATCGGAGATGGAGGAGCTTACATCATAAGCTAGAGGACGACATCGACGAAGGCAAAGTCGATGATGGAGGATGCGAGCTAAGGTTTGGGACCTTTGGCTTTAGGTAGTAAGAGACAGAGCCGCAGACGTTTGAGAGTCTAAGATCTTAGGGTTATGTTTTGTGGTGTGAGTGAGTCATGAGGGTTTCGCAGGAAATAGGGAGGGTTGGGACTATGGGGACTTAGGGAGAGTGGAGTTGGAGGTGCGTGATTTGGGTATTTTTTTTTATTTTTAATTTTTGTTGCTTTTAAGGTTGAAAACTTTGGAAGAGAAGATTTTTTATTTTAATAAATAATTTTTTTATATCTACGCAAATATATAATTGTATAATATTTATTTTTATTTACATATATTTTTAAATTTAAAATTTGATTGAATGAATATATATTATGTTTATATTAAATTTATTAAATTAACGAATCTAATTTTAATGTTTATATTTAATTTATTTTTTTAAAAATAAATTTTTATGAAATATTTCGTCCAATGATTCCGGGTTAAATTTGAACCGTACAATTTTATTAAGAACCCTAATCATAGCCGTCAGATCACTGCCGGTTCTCTCCCGTTGGCTGGGGAGGATCCGTGGTGCGCTGTGCGAAACGCCGCCCATCCGTCCCGCTCCCACTAATGGTTAATCCAAACGACACAAAGCCAACCCTCCGGTCCCCGCAAACGATCCCCACCACATCTCCAAAGATGACGAGCAACCTCGTGGCCTTCGCCTGCAGCTCCCCACTCCTCCCCTCCCTTTCCCCCGCGCGGTGTCGCCTGTGCCGCACCACCTCCCACTCCCCTTCCCTCGCAACGCCCTCCCCCACCCCCAGCAAAGGCCCCTTCGAGAGCTTCCGGAAGCTTCTCCTCGGTACGGTCGCGGGGGCTCTCTCTCTAGGGCTAATCGCCGCGCCCTTCTCTCCCGTCGTGGCCGCGGAGGAGTGCCGGGAGGAGGCGGTGGAGGAGCGCCGGGTGGTCACCAACGAGGGGCTCGTGGAGGAGGCCTGGGAGGTCGTCGACGAGAGCTTCCTCGACGCCGGGAACCGCGGGTGGTCGTCCGAGCGATGGCTGGTAAGGAGTTCGGCGTTCGATCGCAAGTGCAGGATCGAGGATTCTCTGTCCTGGTCATGGACGATAGGTGTTTCATGTCCTCTTTTTAGTTGATCAGGCTTTTGCTATCTCTATCGATGATTGGTGCGATTAAGTTATTCTTGAAGTAAGCGGGATTTCGCGTGATCGAGGTCTGCTCAATTTGTTGAATGCAAATGCGAAGTTGTTCGCTTCTGTTGAGCGGTGTTTTGTGGTGTGATAGTGAAGTTATTTGAAATCTGTTTTGAATGATTGTCCCGCATCAGTCTTTTCGCAGCCTGATTGCCTGCTTGTCTTATGAGATGATTGGAACTCCTGCTGTAACACCATGAAAATAATCGCACATGGAAACTTGTGAAACTGAGTTGTTTGATATAAAGTATTGAGAATTATTACCTGTACTCAATGAGTCATCGGTTTTTACCAAGTAGACTCGGTTTTAGGCCTGGGGCGTCACGAATCCTGCTTCAAGAACTTGTGATATTGGGATGGAATCAATCAAGTTGGATAGGATTGAATTGGTGGGATCGATCATAATAGACTAGGGTCAACTCGTGTTTTTAGTTTTCCTGTGAAGGTTGGGACCAAGCTGATATTTTTGATACTGGAAATCTGCTTTGTGTTGATGTATGTGTAAAGATGAACTTGTGTTGGGTGCAACAGTGTCATGGTAGAGTGCAGGGAAGGAAAGGTGATGGTACATGCGATGGATGAGAGAAAGAATAGGGCTGGAAATGGTCAAGGGGTTGTTGAAATGACTGCATGGCCATGTAAATTATGGCAATGATATTGGGTCCATTTACCCCATTGGTTTTTCATCTCCTTTTCATGAGTTTGGCGACAGGGGGTGCAAATCTTGGTCCTTTGTTATGGCATTGCGGTTTTGGATGACAAAGGAAAGATATTGGAAGGTCAAAGAGGGCTGTCCTTTAGGTTATAGAAGGCCTAACTGAGAACGAAACAGAATAGAGGTTTAGGGCAAGGAATCACAATAATGGCAGATAACAGGATGGTGTTAAAGTGACTAGCAAATGACTGGAGATTCAAGAAATGGCAAATGTCTCAGAGGAGAATGACAGTGCTTGTAAAATACCCAAGTCAAATCAGATGCATTGAGAAGTGATATTGTAATTGCTTTGCAACTGCATGATGAGTTGCTGTAAGGATGTAGCTGCCTATGTTCATTTATGTCAAGTGATATACCATCACAAAGAAGAACGATTCCAACTTTCATTTAGTCTGCTGAAAGGGAAATGATTTAAGCTCATGAGTTATTGCTTGTTTTAAGGGTTTAATGGATCTCTGCACTCTATTTTGTTTACATTTTCTACAATGCATATTTAGCATCAACTTTTTGTTTTAGGATGCTTGAAAAGCCTAGCAATATTCTCACGTGGCTTTCCATAAAAGTGCCTATGCGATTCATAGTTCATCTCTTGTCAACTTTGGAAGCAATGAGTCCTCTTTCTATTGCTTCTTGTCAACTGCCACTTTTTGTCTTTTGCCTTTTTTGAAAAGGACTTTTGTCTAATTTTAAAAGTATTCATATAAGATCTACCTTTCAATGTCAAATGGGCTTTTTAATACACCAAAATAAAGGAGCTTCATCAATCAACTACGGCACTATCATAAAAGCAACTTGTATTTGTTGATTTCTTTTTTTTGTACCATCAAAGTGTCAGAACTGGTTGGAAGGAGTTTTTGAAAAATATTTTCTTGGAGTAACTTCTAATAAAAATGGTTACTTTCACTCTTTTCAGCAAATGAAGAATGACATTTTGAGTGGCAGAATTCAGTCAAGATCAAAAGCTCATGATATTGTACGGAGGATGTTGGCTAGCTTGCATGACCCTTATACACGGTTTCTCTCTCCTTCTGAGGTACTTCATCTGGCTGTCACAATTCTTGCTTATCTGTCATAAATTATGCAATCTGTGAAAGTTCTTGAATTTTGAGAAGTAAGCTCTGGTTCTATACTGCACTTAAAATTACCATGTACCTTTTGATGGAATCTCTTGGTATGAATCAGCACTCGGTCTAACCTTGTTAGGGTGTTCTATAATAGCAACGTGTTGCATTGCTTAAATGTAGTGTGGGGTTGGCAAGAGTCACTACATTGTTTCTTGGATGTAATCATCTAGGACAAAATTTGTAAGATTCTTGTATAGGAATTATTTACAAATGATCATGTGTGTGTATGGATGGGTGGGTTGGCTAAGCTAGTCTAGAGAAAATAAGCTGCAGACTGTTATTTGAAACATCACCAATATTGAGAAGAAGTTATCTGTGAATGAAGAAACCGAGGTTTCTGTATGTAGAAAGACACCAGGGAGGAATTACAGATACGGGGCAAACTTAGACTAGACATGATGTAAGAAACAAAGCTCTACTCTACACTTCCTCTTAGGCCAGAGCATCCATATCATGTATGCTCCACTTGCATATAACTTACTCCAATTTGCAATGAAGTAGAGCCTTAGTAAAGATTATCAGCAAGCTGCTCTTCAATAGAGATGTAAGGTGTAGAGATCTTCCTAGTTAGCACAGCATCTCCAGTAAAGCGCAAACTACTTCAGTGTGTTGTTGTGTTGATAAAAGGCTGGTTTATTTGCAATTAAATTGGTGTCTTCATTGTCATAATATTCAATACTTGAAGCTGAGGTAATATACTGAAATTTCGCAGGATGGAAGTCACCCATTATAGCCTACAGGTAGTATGAGCCATAATTTGATACTAAGACTCCACATTAGATTGGGAGACCATACTCACCTTCTTGCTCTACTAGGTTTAAGTTTCAATTCATGTGCAAAAGTCATTAGTAGACCTCTGCTCTTCACGAACATCAAGCACAATCAACATCTGAATATCCTTATGCCTTGAAGCGACAATGATTTTTGAAATGAAGTCCGTCCACAATGAAAACTTAAAATATCTCAAGATTTGACAAACATCAGCCAAATTTTTCTCTCTAGGCTGTTGCAAAAATTGTGTAAGTTTGCCTATTGAAGTGTACAAAGCATCCTGATAATGGCTTGATAGGGGGTAACATCTGAAATTCTTGTGCTATTTGATTCACTAACTGGCTTCTAAGGATCTGGAGTAAAGGCAAGCACCCAATCGTGCCAATGTTATTTTGCATATCCAAAACATACTTCCTTTGGGAAAAAAGAAGTCCTCCATCTAAGGGAGTCACCTCAACGCCAGGGAAATATATACTAGGCCTATTGCCCTTAGTAAAAAATTGAGAATGTAGCGAGGTTGTACGTAGAAATGCCTTCGTGATCACTTTTTGTTAACAAGATGTCATCTACATGTTAAGTAAGAATAAACGAGCTAGTAAAGTGATGAATAATAAAAAAACATCCAAAGAGGAGTTAACATAGAACCAAATTGCTGAAACCCATCAAACCATGGCCACATGCTTTTCTTGATTCATACAAGGTTGTAGAAATAGGGGTTCTATATTCAGTTGAAGAGGTGACCAACTAAGGAGTATATGATATTCGGGAGACTACTCGAGGATTACTAGGTTAAATATTTTTAATATTTAAACATCCAAAAAATAATCACATATATACTATCATGCATATATGTATTTTTGATGGAAATTGCGCATATTATATTAATAATACTTATGACTTGCACAATTTCCTAGTAAGCTATAAGTAAAGATCAAGGTTTCGACATGTAATTATCACATAGCATAAAATAAGCACATATAAATCCAAAGGAGACAAATAAATCAAGTTGAGTTTTGATGGAGGGGAGATAAGTGGGGACGGTGGCAAAGAGGGAGGAAGAGAGGTGGAATTGAAGGTGAGAGAAGAGGAAGAATGGGAAGGAGCGATAGGGAGGGAGGCATTGAGCATGGTCCTTGAAGCCAACGATGCTTCAGATACTTGTTGGTGAGGCATGTCACAAATGAATGTTGATTGGTGGTCGTTTGCTCCCTTTGTGCAAGCTTAGGGCATTTGGCTTGAAGGTGTTTGAGGTGAAGGTTCCCCTCACATGCACATGCGGGGCTGAGAAGAGATGAGGTTTTGCTTCATGGCAAGGCCATTGGGGACCTTATGAGCCTTTAAGGGGTCTCCGCCTCCCTTAAGGTTGGGGTGGTTGACGACTTTGAGGTTCGATGGGAGAAAAGGTTACTACAAGGCTACGAGGGTTGATCTCGAGGTTGGCGTGGGGTGACTTTGTTGCTTGGAGAAGGCAGACATCAAAGATAGTGACCATTGATGATCAACGTGGCAATATGCATCATATAGTTAGATGGACTGTTGAACAGCCTCCGTTATTTCGCAACCTTGCAAGCTTTCAATTGTTTGTGTTCAGTGGTAATCCTGGTAGATTATCTTGGTGGATTTGGTTAAAAGATTTGGGGAGATTTCTAGCTTGGTAGTGAACCTCTCCGAATTGACATTTGTGACTTTTAACATGGGGAATGGAGAGGTTGAAGTTTGTTCGCAACTTCTTCACATGACTACTGGAGGTTTGCCATTTATCTGTTTGGGCCTCCCATTGAAGGGCAAGCAACTTAGTTCGGGGATTGGTTCGCTTTGATTGAGAGGATAGAGAAAAGGCTTAGCGTTTGGAGTGTAAGGTTGCTTTTTAGAGGAGGCAGAGTGGTTCTCTTAAAGGTTGTGCTCTCTACCATCCCTTTTTTTTTTATCTCTTTGCTTTCAAGCCACCAGAGAAGGTGTGACAAATGTTGGAAGTCATGAGGACGAGATTCTTTTGCAATGGGCCATATCATATTGGGGGGTTTCTACCATTGGTACCTTGGAATGAGGTGTGTAAACCAAAGAAAGAGGCATCTTGGTGTTCTCAGCCTCAACATTTTTAGTGATGCCTTGTTATAAATGTGGCTGGAGAAGCTTTTCCAAAACAGGGACAATTGTTGGCATTGACTTATGATAGGCTCCTACTGTTCTTCATTGAACTTGCCTTAACGGGTGGTATTGACTCAGGGAGCTTCAGTTTTTGGTGGAGTTGGTACCGATTACACATAAGGTCTCCTTCCTCCACTCGATTTTGGGGGATGGCCAAACCTTTAAGTTCTGGGAAGATGATTGGATGGAGAGTAGGCATTTGCTAAGATGATGCCCAAGCTTTATGCTCTTACAATGGACAAGCTTTACTCGATGACAAAAGTTTGGAATGAGCTCTTTGCCTCCTGGGCACCATAGTTAGGGAAGGCCTTTCTGATCAATGGTATGAGACTTGCACTTGTTGCCTTCATTTCTCCACGATTTTAGACCAAAGATGGTTGCGCTCGACTCCTTGGCATGGGATACGGGTCCCTTTTCAGTGAAGAAGGCTTATTGTTTTTTGCGTGGGGAGTTGGTCAATAATGTTGATGATATGGTGTTGGATTGTCGTTATGAAAGTCCCATCGAAGGTTACGCGTTTTCTTTGGCTTCTCCGGAGGGGTAAGGCTTGTTAATAAGGCGCACATGGGTCATTGGGCTATAGAAGCTAATACAACTTGTAGCCTTTATGATCATGGCCATGGAGATACTATGCATTTTTTTGGTCCTATGGTTTTGCAAAGCAGCTCTGGGAGCATTCGGGTTTGGTGGGCATTTCTAGTGCATCCATGGAAGTTTTTTGGGGCTCCTTTAGGAATTGTGTTCAAACAAATGCTAATGCCTGTGTCAAGGCGTGTGTTGCGTTGTGGTCTTTGTGGCTCCAATTTAATGCGACAGTTATTTTGAGTGTAGGTGTAAAATGTTGCAAGAGAAGTGTGCATTTTGGCTGATTTTTGGAGCCATCATTTCTAATTACTATTTTGGTAGTTGAATGAATAGGATTGCTACTAACCTCAAATAGCTGTCCTTTTCCTTTTCAAAGAAAAAAAAGTAAATCAAGTTCAAATGCTACATAATAATCCTTTCACATGTAAAATAAACAAATGCACATCATAATCCATATAATTATCACCAAATGGAACATTATCAACAAATAGAACATATAATTATTGTAAAAAAGTTTCTTAAATAGTTATCAACAAGAAGCCAAATCATGGATATTAATTCAGCAAGAATTAAAGCATTATAAACAAATGGAACATAAGTTAATGAAAAGGGTTTCCAACTTAGGATGGAACGGTGCTGGGTGTTCTAACCTAAAGAAGCCAATTGGCCATTATTACTCAGATGCCTAATTGGTTGATTAATCGGCTAGTATCGGTTGATTAATCCTGTTCAGTTGCGGACTGAACTGAGTATCAACAACCATGAGAGATATCAAGAATAGCTTGTCTCCCCTTTCAGCTACCTCATCGTTGTGAGGTATGAGGACAGCAAAACTAGGTTAATGAATAATGGCAAGAGATATCAGCAACCAAGTATCACCGAGGGCATGCTTTGGTATGTATTGTGAGGGAGCAAGAGATATAAAGAATATTTTCGTGTTTCCTTTCAGCTACCTTGTTTTGTTGTGAGGTATGAGAATGACTAGTTTAATGAATAATGCCAAGAAACTTGTAAAAGGAATATAACATATAAGTAAATTATTCAAAGGCATTATTTGATCTAAAATACTTACCCACCAAACTAGTTCTTTATTTCATTAATTAGGGATTTTATTTCATCTCCCACATTTGATTTAGCTTTAAGCAAGAACACCTAGGATGGCAAGATACTATGATTAATCATTCATGATAACAAGATAGTATCTGTGGAACATGATTGGGCTCAAAATATCCAAGTGCTGAAGCTTAAACAAACCATTGATGAAACTCATGTTCCAGCTAGAATGAAATTCAGACTAGTGATGCTTCCCCCTATGGGAACATCTCACAACTGAATGTGACAAGATGAAAGATGCCACTGATTATGTTAAATTACCACCAAAAGGGACACAGCATTCTGCAAAAATAGAGACTTGCAGAAGACAATATGCTCCTTCATGGCCCCTGTTGATCATTGTTCCGGCCAGTATGTCCTGAAAGTGCAAGAAACCACTTTTTTGAAAAAAAAAAGCAAGAAACCAAATCAAATATAGATCTACAATCAACTTCATAATATGGCTTACGAACGTATTATAGCTACAATGTAATTGGGTGATCTTCTGGGGAGACCAAGCTTGAAAATGTTGTAAGGGAAGTCATGGCTTTGCTTATGTTCTGGTCTGAAAATGTGTAATTTGTTTGTGTTTTGTGGAATGAAGTAGATGGTTAATGGCCTCTAATAGCCATCCTCTTTCTCAAAAAAAAAGAAAAACAAACACAAAGTACAAATAACAAGTTAAATTGAGCACCAGTAAAACATCTTGTAAATGCATAATAGATGACAATGTAACATCCCAGCTAAGATGGGAAAAAGCGAATTTGTTTATTAGAAAATTCTAGGGGTTTTTATATAGAGAGACACCCAAGAGAGAATTACAAAAGAACCTCATACAAAGGACCGATAACATAAAAGGATAAAACAACAATAAGTATAATTTGTAACACTCCCCCTCAAGCTGGAGCATGAATATCGGTCATGCTTAGCTTGGAATAGAGATACTCTAGTTGGCGTTGAGAAGGTATTTTGGTGAAGATGTCAGTCACTTGGTGCTCAATAGTAATATAAGGGGTAGAAATCTTGCCGGTCATCGCTGCATATTTAATAAAATGTCAATCCACCTTGGTATACTTGGTGCGCTCATGGAATCCTAGATTATTTGTGTTGGGAATAAAGTATGCCACGTGCCAGCTGTTCAGAGAGACACTTGGGCACTGGTTTTGGAGTCCTAGAAGTCCTATTTTGGTCTTTGCTTAAGCTGCAAGTTTTATTTATTTGGTATATTATTTTTAGGAAAGTTATTTAGAGGATTTGTTTTATTTGGGATTTGTTTTTTCTTATTTAGGAGATAATATTTGATTAGTTTGTTTCTTATCTTAGAGAACATGTTCTCTCTATTAAAGAGAGCCATCCTATTGTAATTGCCTTTGAGTTATGCAATAATATTTTCTACAATCTCCAACTCCTCTCCCTCTCTCTCATTATCGTCGGCCACCAGCCCACAGTAGCTGGTGGCTGTTGCTGCTCTCTTTCCTTATTCACCATGGAACATTCCTCTTTGGACTATTTTTCCATATGCCAAGGAGCCTCCACACTCCATGCTTGCGCCATTCTTGAAATGGTATCAGAGCCTATAGTCTAGGCTCCTCGGTGTGCATGCTCTCGAAGCCACACATGTGGTCCTCATCTCCGACAAATCCTCATTAAATCTAGTGCCTTATGTGGAGGAGGATCGTAGATCGAAGAAGATGATGGATACCGCCGCCTCCACCAAAGCCACGTTATCAAGAGAAGGCAAGATGGTTGTTCATGCAACCAAGAAAAATAAGCTTGAGGAGATTTATCAAAAGGTATTTCAGTTTGTATGGTATCTTTGTATTTGATTTTTTACTCTTTAAAGGAGGAGGTTCTTTCGGAACAAAGGGCACCGAACACTTTAAGAAGATCAAAGGGTGCCAAAGGAGCAGCGATTATTGAGGGTGCGTCAGGACCAGTGGTTACCGCATCGACTCCAACTCAAGAGTGAGAAGAAGAGGCATAGTGTAGCCTCTTCACAAAGACTGCATCGACTTCTCCACTTTCTCTTGGGGACTTGACTCGAAGAAAAGCTGAGTCTTTTCTGGCTCACGAGCAAGATGCCATACTCTTCGAGGAGGCACGTGGAACCCTCTAATGAATCAGGGAATGTCGAGATAAAGGACTCGACTCTCGAGTGTAGAAGAGGCATGAAGACCATACTCAATTTTCAAAGAAGAACGATGTAGAAACATCAAGTTCAGTAAGTCATTGTCTTCTCGGCCTCGACTTGAGTGGGAGTATTGGGAATAAAGTATACCACGTGGTTGCCGTTCAGAGGGGCACTTGGGCACCGATTTTGGAGTCCTAGAAGTCCTATTTTGGTATTTGCTTAAGCTACAAGTTTTGTTTATTTGGCATATTATTTTTAGGAAAGTTGTTTATAGGATTTGTTTTATTTGGGATTTGTTCTTTCTTATTTAGGAGATAAGATTTGATTAGTTTATTTCTTATTTTAGAGGATACGTTCTCTCTATAAAAGAGAGCCATCCTATTGTAATTACCTTTGAGTTAATGCAATAATATTTCCTACAATCTCCAACTCCTCTCCCTATCTCATTATCGTCGACCATTAGCCCACAGCAACTGATGGTTGCTGCTGCTGCTCTCTCCTTGTTCACCGTGGAACAATCCTCTTTGGATTGTTTTTCCACACGCCAAGGAGCCTCCACACTCCACGCTTGCGCCATTCTTGACAATTTGCAATGAAGGTTGCTACCTTATTATCATAGTACATAGCCATCGGTGTAGATGGGAACCTCAAAATCGTGAAGCATAGAAAGAAGCCAGAACAATTCATACGTAGTGTGTGCCATAGCCTTGTATTCAGATTTTGCGTTGGACCTAACACAAGATTTTGCTTTTTACTCTGCCATGTCACCAAGTTGCCACTAACATAGGTGCAATGACCAATAGTGGACCTCCAATCCTCATGTGCACCTGTATAGTCAGCATCGGAGTATCCCTCCACATTCAGATGACCATGCTTCAGAAAGGATAAACCCTTTTCTGGAGAATTTTCAAGTATTAATATATCTTCCTTGGTTGTTGCACAAACTAAGTTTTCCCACAACATAAGCAATATCGGGTTTGGTGATAGTGAGATAGAGAAGTTTACCTACCATAACTCGATACCTGGTAACATCTTCAAACTTAGGACTGTAAGGATGTGCAAGATGTGAGGTAGGGTCTAATGGGATGGTGGCAAGTTTGCATCCCATCATTCCTGTTTAACGAAGCAGGTCAAGAACATATTTTCTCTGAGAAAGAATTGGGCCCCCATTTATATGATGTACTTCAATACCCAGAAAATAATTGATAGCTTACAAATCTTTAGTGATAAGCTAAGAGTGTAGAAATGCTTTTGTACCTGCTATGCCATCTTGATCACTACTAGTCAATAGAATATCTTCCACATAAACTATCAGAATGACAGACCCAGTGGGTCCATGTAGCATGAAAACAAAGTGATCTGAAGATGACGGAGTAAAGCCAAAGTCTCGAACAACTTTGCTGAACCATTCGAACCATGCACGTGGACTTTGCTTTAATCCATAAATAGCTTTGCTAAGCTTACACACCTTGTGAGACTCCCCTCGAATCACAAAATCGGGAGGCCGATGCATATACACCTCTTTATAAAGATCATTGTAAAGGAAGGCATTCTTAATATCAAGCTGAAAGACTGGCTATCTAGAATTGACAACAATAGAGAGAAGAATCCATATCTAGTTCAGTCGAGTCGCAGGAGAAAAGGTGTCAAGATAATCGACACCATACGTTTGTGTGTAGCCTTTGGCGACTAACCGTGTCTCACATCTCTCAATAGAGCTATTAAGGAGATATTTGAGGGCAAGTACCCACTTACACCCCACAATGGTTGCTCTTGGGGGTAGGTCAATCAGATCCCACGTCCTCCTGGATTGCAAGGTAGGCATCTCTTCTTTCATCGCTGCTTTCCAAGATGGATGTTGGAAAGCCTTAGTGTGACTCTTGGGAACCTCATGACTATCAACAACATGAGAAAATTGTTGAGCAGTAATAGGAAGTTTGTTGAAAGACATGATGAGAAATATAATATTTAGAACAAGACCACATGGCCTTTCTATGAGCAATAGGGATGTCTAAATCAATCACAGTTGTGGAAGGCATTACTTGATCTCCATTTAATAAGGTCGAATCAATGGAGGATTGAGCAATAGGAATTGTGGGTAGAGGTTCCTCCTAAGGTAGGGGTGGAGGGCGTGGTCTACGTTGGTAAGTGTGCAGAGTAGGAGGAGGGGGGTACATGGTGGTGGTAATAGTGAAGGTGGAGGTGGCCCGGATGATGATGGTGGAGGTATTTGGTGACTTAGTAGGCACTGGTAAAGGAATTCTTGGGCATGATGAGGATGCAAATCCTTCTCCTTGGAAGTAAAGTAGGGAACATCCTAAAAAAAGGTAACATTTGCACTGACATAAAATCTGTGTCCTAGAAAAGCAAATTTCACTGGTGGGGGTGACAACTTATCCACCTTGAGGAGATAGGAAAATCACACACAACCAAGACAACTGGAGGAGGGGAGAACAACTCCGTTCCAGGAAATAACTCAAAGTAGGGCATTTTTCCTCGAGAACATAAGATACCCTATTAATGAGAAATGCCTCAGAAAGAATATCATCAGCTAGTAGTGAGAGGGGATATTGATCTAGAACATCATAGTCCGAACAACATTAAGCAAATGCTGCTATTTGAGTTCAGCTACCTCATTTTGTTAGGAGGTGTGAACACAAGAGGCTTGATGGAAAACCCCCAAGGAAGTAAAGAAGTTAGCCAGAGCAAAATCGACAAACTCAAGGCCATTATCACTTTGAAGCACATGTATAATAGTAGAAAATTAAGTCTTTATTTCCATAATTTTTTTTTGATAAGAACAAGAGTTTCAGATTTTTCTTTTAACATATAAACCCAAGTAATACGAGTACAGTCATCAACCATTACAAGAAAATACCGAAAATCCCTGAGACTCTTGACTCGACCGGGTCCCCACAAATCAACATGAACTAAAAGCAAAAAGAAAATTAGATCTCTTACTTGAATTGGAGGGAAAAGACACTCTATGGTGCTTGCCAAGTTGACAAGCATTACACTGAAAGGACTTGGGAAAATATAGGTTAGGAAACTGGCGACGAAGAACAGGGATACTCAGATGACCAATCGGAGATGCCATTGAAGAACAGTAGTAGAAAGTGTTGCAAAAGTAGATAACTGGTAGGTAGAGAGGCCATCTCGTTCAAATCTTCCACCAATCTGCCTTTTCGTTTAGAGATCCTGCATGAAGAAGTGGTTATAAAACATTGCTCGATAATTTAAAGCTTTGGCAATTTGACTAATAGATAGAAGATTTAGGGTAAATTTGGGAGCATGCAATACATCAGTAAGAGATAATGAAATCGTAAGAGAGATATCTCCAAGACCGGTAACAGGAGATAAAGCACCATTAACAACTCTCACATTGAATGGGTTGGAAAGAGATTGTAAAGAATCGAATAAAGTGACATTCCCAGAAATGTAAAAAGAGGCACTTGAGTTTGTAATCCAGTTAGAGTTGTGAGATTTAACTAAATGAGCGTAAGTACTTGCTATTCTGACCACTTAAGCTCTAGCAAATGAGGTAGGCTGGGGTGTTATCAACCTATCATACTCCTTAGAGATAATAACCTGAGAGATTTGTGTGTCATCCTCTTGGAAAGTGGTGCCCTCGGAGCTCGATACCTGATTGGCCCATGGAAATTGCCCCTATGGGTAGCTATGTTTAATCTAGCATCTATCAACTATATGATTAGGGCGATGGCAATGTTCACAGAACAAACCATTGTGGCTACATCCATGTCCACTGATTGCACAGTAATCATGCAACCTAAATCAACTGAATTAAGTTAGATCCTAGTATAACTTAGGATTAATGCATTCATAGGCATCATAATTTGCACAATAGTTAGTTTGTTAGTCATATAGATAATATTGTCATTTTATGACCTAAAAGAGAGATGATTCTAATCACAGATGATTCGAAGCCATGGATGACAAATCAGACTGTGCAGATTTGATTAGAACGACGACGGGAGTCCAGCGCTTTCGAAATCGTCTCGATCAGACAACTCGGGGTATTATGTGCAATCCATAAAAGAATGAAGATCATAAAGCCAAAAGACAAATATCCGAGCGTCAGATGAAGAATCCAAATGCACAGATGAATCCGGATCAACGATCGCAGTCCAACGATGAAAAAATCAACTCGATCGGAGATCTATAGCACCATATACAAGAAAAAGAAGATGGACGGTCATGATGGTGCCATGTGGCTCTATCACAGTCGCTCCCTCACCACCGCCCCATCTAGGAAGGCCACCCTCGAACACTGTAGGCCGTTGGATCTTCATCCAACGGAAGATCCAACGGCCACGAGCGCGCCATGTCCCTTGTCTAGCCGGATAAGGACAATAAGACACAAACAGGAAACTATAACAGAACTCTTGCGTAATGCGTTGGCTCTTGAGCTTACGTGGAAGCGCGGGACGCGCGTTCGAGCGACGCTGCGCAAAATTGAAGGAGCGCTCACGTGGGCACAATTGCACCGTTGGATGGCAATCAAAGGGCGGAGGTGCGATCACGTGGCGCGATTAGAGTGCGCCGCAACTGGATGCGTGATCCCATGCGTTTTGCGAAATTAGGAAGGCGAGGCGCACACACGATTAGGCGCTGAAAGGAGGCGAGTAGGTGCGCAAAGAAAAGAAGAGAAGCGCGCGGGAGCAGCTGGAGCGTTCGATCCTGATCTAATGCACGAGAGTGCGCTACGTGTCAAGTCCAGATTGAATCCGCACTAAGAGGGTGCGTTGGAGGTTATTTTGAGGCCAGATCTGATCTGTTGATCTCCTGATCGACGGATCTGATTGCCTAGGAATTGTTACATGAGATAGAAGGCTAAAAGACCCTTTTTGCCCTCCATAAAAGCTGTAAAAGAAGGCCAAAGCCCCCCAGTTGAAGCATCTCTCTTCCATAATCTCTAGATGCCTTCCACCTTCTCTGCAACTCTCCGTCCCTCTGCAACTCTGCTCCAACCTTCATTCTAGTGCTTTGGATCTGAGGTGCTGCCGTACCTTGCACAAGTATCCTACAAGCGACGTCATCTTTCTACCACTTTCTATCTTTCTCTCTCTCTCTCTCTCTCTCTCTCTATCTATCTATCTATTTGTTTCTAGTAGCATTCTCTATTGTGAAAATTCTATTTTAATTGCAATAAAATTTTGATATTCTGAATGCATATATCTGATTCTTATACATATATAAATATCTGTTTAGAACAAATTCTATTGAAAAGCTTCTGCATAAGTTGTGATTGTCTCCTTGCTAATGACCCGATACTCACTGGTTTTATAATAGTATTTGTTGACGTGTTTTCGTGCTATACTACAACTGAATTAACCTTTAAAATGCGAATTGCATGTCGAACATCCACCAATGGCCCTTGGGGGGCATGCTCTCCCCTTGCCAAAAGAGCCACCACGACCACGACCACAACCACCAACATAGGCCATAGCAGAGGAGTTAGAGAGAGGTGTAGGATTAGCAACCTTGCAGTGGTCTGGTGAAGGAGATGATGGCGTGGGAGAATTGCTAGTGATCTTCCAGATGAAGATCAAACATGTGGACATCGATATTTGGTTATATTTACTGGGAAATCGGAACGCTAGCCTAGGATTGCCGCTCTGATACAATGTTGAGATGGAAAAGAGCGAATTCGTTTATTAGAAAACCCAAGGGATCTTTATTTAGAGAGACACCCAAGGGAGAATTACAAAAAAATCCCATACAAGTGACCAATAACATAAAAGGGCAAAACAACAATAAGTATAGCTCGTGACAATCCCTTTACTTAGTGATGGGTGAATCATGAATGTCTCCTATCAGCAACTTGAATAGTGTGATCAGGAAGCACGAGAGTTTATCTGTCAAACTATTTCACATTTCTGTATAAATGTTGTGAAGTTCTTGAATCCATTAACGAATTTGAGTCATAATGATAAATAGAGCACTACACGGAAGAGATACTTGAGAATGTTGCTAATAGTGACACAGCTGTTGTGGAGTCAGAGGTACTGGGAGGTGCAGATACATGTGGTGCTGAGATAGTAGATTGGTTAGTAAAAGTGGGTACAGATATCCGGCTTGATGAGCAGCTGTATATGACTGCACGAGTCCTATACATGCTGACCTCTAAGAAACAAATAAGCTATGATACTATATCTAAAACCTGGACCAAGGAGTTCTTTTGAAGAGCTGGACCAAGGAGTTTTACAGCCAAAATTACAATAAACTTAATCTTTTCCCTGTCCAAATGGCATTTTTGATTTTTTTTGTTAATTCATAGATTTTTATTACAAGAAAAGTCTTATAAGTGTGTATACCATGTTAATATGTGGACAAAGACAACTATATTTCTTGTGTCCACTTATGTTTTTTTTTTTGAAAAGTGGAAGGGTGGTTATCCATACTGTAACCACCCAAATTCATTAATCAGAAGCCATAAGCACAAAGGTACAAAATCATATTTCTTGTCTGCACTTATGTTCAAATGTTCTATTACTTGTTGCCGCTTGTTTTCTTTTCATGCCATAAGGTGTTCTCACCTATTGCAGCTTTCTTATTTCATGTCATATTGCACTTGCATCATGGATGGAAGTTCTCAAAGATGGCTAGATATGACATAACGGGTATTGGGATTAATCTGAGGGAAATGCCTGATGAGTCAGGTGATATCAAATTAAAGGTCTTGGGCATCCTATTAGATGGCCCTGCCTATTCAGTTGGCGTGAGACAGGTATGCTTGAATACTATTCTAGCAAAACTAAATAGGTCCCAATTTCTCGAGTTCGTCCATGTGCATGATTACCTTCTAATTCATTACACCGATTCTTCTTCTTTTTCTTTTTGTTGTCTCTCCCTGGATAAAAAAGGACATCTATCACATGCTTTGGCAATAATAAACATGTATTTTTTATTTTTTAAAAATGCTAAGCAGCTGCTGTTAGCTCATCAAACCTGGACATTCTGTGGACTGCTTATATACCATTAATAATTATGTTTTTACCGGAGCCTGTTATTATTATTTTTATCTTGAAGTTGGTAATTGCATTTCAATATTGACTACTCCTAAAATATGCAGTCTCTTTCCTTATTGCTTGCTTTGTATAGCATTTGGGATAGTTATGACAATGTTCTATTCCTTTTTTATTGGCAGGGTGATGAATTGCTGTCAGTTGATGGAGTTGATGTCAAAGGCAAATCTGCTTTTGAAGTATCCTCTATGTTACAAGGGCCAACAGAAACATTTGTAAATATTAAGGTACTCTAGAGCAGCCTGGTGCAGACAGACTCTAATACTATGCTAAACTTCAGTGTAACTATGGTACATTGTTAAATCACAGTGTTTTTTACCATTTTTATTCCAACAATGCTTACAGGCTAAACATGGTGATTGTGGTTCAGTCCAATCTTATAATGTTCAGAGAAAGCTTGTTGCTCGAACTCCTGTATTTTATCGAGTAGAAAAGGTTGCAAATGAAGAAACTTCTGTTGGATATGTGCACTTGAAAGAGTTCAATGCATTGGCTAGAAAAGATTTGCTTATTGGTATGGTATTCCCTTCTTGCCGAACAACTTTATTCAAAGGCAACTGTGCAGGAAAATAGAGATCTTACCGCAAGCTTAACAACGTTAAGACTAATTGTATCTTCATGGTATTGTGGATGATACTTGCTTTGGTTATCCATCTTCTCATTTCTTTGGGGCTGGGGGGGAGCTCCTCTCAAAGAACTCATTTTTATTTTGAATATTCATTTCTTTTCTAAACTTCTTGCTGCTAAGGGTGTAATTTTTTACTGTACATCAGCAATTTACCTAGAATGTTAGTTTCTAAACTTACTCAATAATTGATATTCCTCCATCCTGTTCATTAGAGAAGGTAAGGGCTGTTAACATCATTTTCAGCTCTGAAGCGGCTTCAAGAGGCTGGTGTATCATACTTCGTTATAGATCTCAGGGACAATCTTGGAGGACTTGTTCAGGTCTCTAAGCTATGTTATTTCTTAAATTGATTCATTGATTTTGTATATCAAGTGTGAAATTAACTACTGCAAAATTAACCACTTGAGTTGTCGAGAATTTCAATGACTTGTCTTTCTGATGAAAATTTCCAAGGTAATACTATCTTTTTAGGCAATCCAAATAGGTCAGATTCGGAGATACCAGGCTACCCTGATGGTGCGTAAGGGTATATATATTTATTCTTTTGTCCCAAAAGGTACTTAAGTGTATTTATTGCCTTAGAAAAGTTAGTGTGGAAGGTAGTTGCAAAGTGCAGACTTTGGTTTAATCTAAAACCTACACTTTTTTTGACAGGATGGTAAAAACTACTCAAGGTTAGTTGTTATTCGTGTAAATTAGTCAAAAAAAGAAACTCATGGACATGTTAGAACAAGTAACATGACCCCACCACAACCAAAATCCCAGCCATTAAGTCCACAAAACAGCAGCTAGCCTTCCACATGTTTGTCTTGATTTGAAAGTGATATGCTTGTCGAGCAGGTCCTTCCCAAATGCTACACCTAAAGGGACTATTAAAGAGCTGTCAATCCAATCCATTCCACACTTTTGAATACTAGTTGGCATAAATTCTTGTTGTTTTCCTCGTTACTTGACACATTGCAGGTTTTGGTTCATTACCATTGGTCCTTTTCCATTTACAGCAACAGTTTCCAAGAGACCCTCTTCCAATCAACTTGGATTTTTGCTTTCTTTCTTTATTTCCTTTTCTTTTGAAGAGAAAAGAAAAACCGGGGTTAACAAAGGTTGTTAACCTCGAGATTCATTAAAAGGAGAGATTAGTTACGCTAGGAGGTACACGTGGAGTTGAATAAATGCAAAGCAGCCTCTGTAGAGGTTCTCTTCCTTCAAAAGACGACACTGTTGCACTCCAACCAGATGCACCGGATCAAGATGAAGGCTCTCCTTATCGTGTCACCATCAGCTAATGCCCCATGCAGCCAAAAGATGGTCTCTGAAGAATAGTTGAGTGACCAATGTGTAGTGGAGTTCCAGCTTGCCTGCATAAAAAGACAAGTAGAAAAAAAAGGGCGATTGGTGTCCTCAACACCTTCGCCATAAAAGGGGCAATTAGGGTCATCCCTAGGTGCCCATCTTTGTTTATACCAAGGGTGCAGATTAATCGGTCGCATAGTCATATGCGATCAAGAAATGAACCATATATACATATTTAGGCCTATAATTGGGTGATTATCTAATTAATTAATCAATTAATTAGTTGACCAAGCTTTGAGGTTTCTTTTTTTTTTTTTTGAGCTTTGATTCACATGCCAAACCAAATAAGACTCCCCAACTTACCTTCGCCTTCCTCAGCATTCAAACGTGAACTTAAGACCTAAACAAATCCTCATGAGGTTTCTTTCTCCCAACCTCACAAACATCTGATAGCCATCGCCTAGAGCCTCTTCGCAAGGCTTCGCCTGCTAGCAGGTCTTCGATCATTGTTACTCAGCTTCTTGTAGCCTCTTTGCGAGGCTTCTTCAGCCAGTTGGTCTTCCATCATCATCCCCCAGCCTCTTCCAGCCTTTACGTGAGGCCTCTTCAGCCAACTTCTATCCCATCGTTGCCTTTCCATCATCGCGCGAGGCTTCTCCAAGTACCTGTTGTTCCATCGCCAATGAGAAGTGGTTGTTGCCCCTCCATCCGAGGAGGCCACTCTCCCACGGTTTACCGATAGTTGCTGCTTCTCTCTAGTCTCTTCTTACCACTTAATCAATTATTCTTCTCTCTTGTATCTTTTTTTTTTTTAAGTGTAGTCTCTTCCACTCATGGGTCTAGAATCTAAATCTAGGGCCTATGCTTAAGAAGCTTCGACAATATGGCTTGATTCTCCTAAGAGTCTTTTGCAATGCCATCATGAAGTGAGAGGAACCCCTTATAGGGATCCTTCTTTCATCTTAGTCTTTCGTATCACCAAAGGAGTCAAAGGATTGTCTTTCAAAATGGCTAGTGTGGCCTCATTTGCTGAAGAATCCATTTAGAAGGTAGGGCTTCATTCATCGCAAAGAAGTTGAGAACACCTAGACCGTCGTCCTGCTTAGGTTTGTAAACATCTTATGGCTTGACATAGGATGAATGGATGCATTTTAGCAAGGGTGGGAATAAGGAGAGGTTCCCCTATGTCAACAACTTTCAGTCATGGGTAAGGGTTGACCATCAACTGCATTTCTATATTGCTTTCCCCGGCTGCTTGATCGGTAGGGAACAAGTTGGCCATTTGTCGTGGAGTCCCCTGGATCGATCCTCGTTTAGCAACGGGAAGGGAACTAGAGGATCCATTGCTTGGATAAAGATGCATTCGATAAGACAATTCCTGATACTAAAGCAATCCGTGCCATCATCCCACCCAGATCCCCCTCCCTTCTCGTACTTCTAGGTACAACATCCATCCGTTTGAGCTTGATATAAAGCAGAGGGGGATATGGGCATTTGTTTGGGGAGGGAGGCACCTTTGCAAGCTTAGGCATTGTCCAAGTCATTGGGAAGCATGTTGATGTAGGGTCATGGATGGTGGTTCTAAGCTCATGTCAAGCATGAAATAAGGGTGGGGTTGACTAAAGATGGAGTTCAATAATCAATTCGCTTCACATGCAAGGACATGACCTTGGAAAAGAGTGTTCTGCACTTATGACTGCATGTGCAAGGACATGCACAACAAGCACATGGAGATTAATAAGTGCAAGGGCTGCACCTGCAAACCTGGGTGCTCAAATCATGAATGGAAGGTGAAGGCATGAAAAAGCAAGCATGCAAAGCAACAACTGCCTTCAAGAGTAGAGATGCACAAAGGAGCATTTGCACTGGTGACTAATGCTTTGTTAAGTGCTCAGAGAAACACCAAGTAGTGCCACCCAGCAGTTCGTAACCACATGCGGTGGCACACACATGAGATGAAGACACCTTGGAGTTTGAGAGTAGGGGTATACATGACAAAAAAGAAAGGGAGTGAGGTGGAGGGCTGGTAGCTCTTGATGGATAGACTACTAGACACGAAAACCTTGGGGCATTTTTTGGAAGGTGAAACAAGAGATTTAGTTCCTGTCTGGCCCTCCCAATTATGAAATAGTTGAATTCTGGAATTGGCCCCTCAATTATGGAATAGTCTAATTGATTAGCCAATTCTGGCATTAACCAATTCCACCACCGTGATGGAATTATGTTCATTCCCCCATCTGTTCCACCAACTCAGCCACAAGTGGAGTAAACCCCTTAATTCCACTAACTTATTTCACCTACCAAACACCACAAATAGAATAAATCTCTGTAATTCCTTGACAAGACAAAGAAATCATCCAAACATCAAAGCTCTTTGATTCCCTTGTTTATTGCACTTTTCTCCAATTCCTCTATTTATCCCACACATCCAATTTCACTTGCCAAACACCACCTAGGAGTTCTATTGCTTTGACACCAATTTAGCTGGAAATTCAATGATTATAGAATACAGAGGAACCCTAAATATAGCTGTATTGTGGGAGGTCAACAAGGAAGATAGATAATATGGAAACAGAGAAGAGAGTAAAAGATAACAAGCAGGAGAATAATAACTATCTCCATTTCCTAACGAAAAGGATTTTGAAGTCAAATGTCAAACAAATTACAACTTGCAAGGTTTCTTGATTAGATTTTGCAGAAGATTTTTTTTTGAAAATAATTTTGTGGAAGATTTTGAGTTCTAGATTCTAGCATGTAAAATGCCATTTTGATTGTAAAATCTGCAATCCCAAGAATTATTTTTTTTGGTATTTTCTATAAAACTTAGTAGCCAACAGGCTATGTATCTCAGGTTTGGACTCTAATAAAAATCTGTTTGAAAGCTAGATTTTAGCTTATCTAGAATCTGAAACTTTTAAAATTTTATGTTTCAGTCTGAGTAACAGTGATAATGGATAATGAAGGGAAACTCTGAATAAAGAAGGGAAACTTAAAATGTTAAGTTTTATCTTCTTATCTTCTACGAAACCCACAACTCTAGATCCTTTCTAGTTTTCGAATCGATTCCAATCACATGTTGAAATCTAAGAAATATAAATGTCATGATGTTTCTCAGCTCGATGTGACTGATGGGTTGGAAGCTATACCTGAAGAACTAAATTTTGCAGTCCACATTAGGTCCCTGTGTGCAGGTGGTTTGTCCCTTAGTTCAGAAAAAGGTTTCTGAATGACACCTAGTTTGAATTTCCCTCCTTTTTTTTCTCTTCTTTCTTTTGTGAAGCACATGAATCTGGAAAGTACTTTTCTGGAAATTCTTCTGTTTCAAGAAAAAACCCATTTTTTAAGGGTTTTTTTTCCTGCTAACTGCAGGATAATCAAGAAGATTTTCCAAGAACTAGTTTACCAATTTTCTTATCAAGGATTTTATGGCTTAAAGAATTGATTTTTTTTTTGCTTATCTTTATAGGCTGGTATTGAGGTTGCTGAGCTCTTCTTGGATGAAGGAGATACAGTAAGTCTTTCATCCTCTAACCAATACCGGCATGTGTATGGTTTTTATTGCTTCAAATCATATTCATTAACCCTTGTTTTTGTGAACTATTGATGGAATCTAGCTGACTGGCTCAGAGGAATTGGATTTTGAATAACCAGTTGTCTACAAGGTTCAATGAGCTAATATAAGGAAAATAGATTGATTGGTTTATTATGTGCTTTGCATTGTTCACTTTTATTGTGCATCATGCTTTTTTTTTTTTTATGAAGTAGAAGGTATGGTTGCTCCCTTGCTTTATTAATTAAGGAAGAACACAATCAAGCCGGATTCATAATCAGCATGTGTTCCAAAGAATCTAGCCGTGGCTTAGAAAGGAAAATAGCACTTTTCACATTGTCAATGTAAGATCTACCCCCCAAGAGGACAATCCTTCAATTGCCAGGTAGCTGTAGCATTTAGTAAAGCTTGGGTTCTCTATGTAAGTTGCTTGGCACAGCGAAGATCATTCCTCACTAAAGCTCCTTCATGAGACATCAAAGAAGGAAGAGTCAGTCCACCTCCCTAGCTAATGAGCCATTAAAAGAAATATCCATTGATATCTTCACTGCCTGTGCACATAAAGAATCATGAAATTCATTAAGTGTGGATAATTTCTATTTGACTAAATCGTCGTTGCTGGACGCCACTTGTTACCCTGTAAATTAGAAAGGATTCTTTGCTCAATTGCTAATAAGGGCATCTTTCTGCTCGTGTATTATATGCAGGTTATATATACTGTTGGCAGGGACCCACAAATCCAGAATAGAGTTGCTAATGAGAGTATACCTAAGTTCACCACCCCTCTGATTGTATGTTTTAATCCTTATTTAAATTATGTTTTTCTACAAAATTCTTTAGTATTCTTCCTCTGCTTGTTACATGTCTGCTGTAGACATTTAATGTAGCTGATTATTATTTCATCCCAAACATTGGAAATAAGGTAGTGGTGAATCAAATGGTACATGTTAAAGCAGTTGGAAGAGGGTGGATTCTACTCCTTAGATGTTGACTTTGGCTCTAGGGTTTACCACCGTTTTAATATTGCATACTTGAGCTTAATCAGGAGGATTTTATGTGAAAAACCTGCAGGAAGTGTTATATATTCATAGTGAGCTTTCAGGTTTACTTGCATGTCCCTGCATCAATTATATTTTATGTCTTGTCAAAAAACAAAAAACAAAAACAATATTCTATGTGCATATCATTGTACTAACCTGATCTCAATCGACCACAATAAGAAACACATTATCCAGATGGGGGAACCGTAATGGCTGCAAGTTGCCGCTCATTGATCAGGAGCTTGAGCAAAGTGGCATTGTTGTTGATCACATCTTTTCATCTTCTAACAGTTTTGTTCAGTTAATTATACCTGCACAAAGCAAATGGCAGTTGAAATGTTGCATCACTTCTGATCACTTAGACACCAGATCTAAGTCTAAGATGGATCATCACCGACTAAATCCTTATCTTTGCTAATACATGAATTATTTCCAATAACATCTAAAATCTCCAGCTTTTAGAAGATTGCTCATCCAGGTTGATTAATTGGCCAATTATGCCTGCCAGGTTAGGAACCTCACCGAGTGTGGACAGGTCAATTACTTGGCCTGGTAGTATGTAGTACACTGTCAACTAAACATAGTGGCCTTTCGATACATGCAATCAGTTTTTTCCCCCCGGTTTATTCATTATTTCACTGTCTCCAGAATCATTTATGATTAAGAGTATCTACAGTGATTTACTAATTTAGAGTCTTATTTTTATGCACGTATTTACAGAATAATGTGTTTTCGTCTTTCTTTTTTCTTTTTTCTCAATATACATTTTCATTAGAAGAATTGAAGGGAGGGATTGGCTGCCTGCATGCTGAGCTTGCCAACTGCACAGGGACATAACCCTAGTTAGTAGCCCTTCTGGATACCACAGAGACTTTTGAACATTGCCCATCAGTGTGTTTGGGTAGGGCTGTTTTGTCTTAGCTTACATCTTCAAGTGCCGCTGTTAAGCTCATTTGAATAAAGTAACATTTTGCTCCTTATACCTTCCATGCTTGAATAAGACAGAACATGTTTGCACCTTATTTCTTTTCTTTTTCTAGGCCCTCTTGATTAAGCTCGATTATGAGCTTGTCTGGTGACTGGCTCTGTCTTGTTTGGTTAAACGATGGATGGCTTTGACATGAGAAACACTAAAATTTTAACAGCTTGGGGGCATGTTAGGTCTTTGGTTTCGCTACAAAAAATTGACGATTGTTGGGCTGTAATCTAAGATCAGTTATTTGTGTCTGCACTTATTATAAATGGATGGAGCTCAAATGGTTTTTATGCTATAGTTTCACTAGGACCAATTCTTAACAAATTAGCTTCCAAATTTGTGAATTGACTTTATGTCAGTGGCCAGCGGTTTAATGTCAGTGATGACAAAAATGTGTCTCGAATGGGATACTAAAAAATGGAAGGTCCTTGAAATATTTAACTGTCGAGTTAGGACCATCTTCAAGGAATTAGATTTCCCATGTTGGCTGTCCCTTCCAAGGAAATGGAGCATAGGAACTTGTCCCAAGACAGCTGCTGACTCAAGATTAGTTTTTTGATTACCTTTATGTAGGCAAAGGGCATATACATTGGTGAAGCAATATTTACAAGGACATATATGCAGACCTATGTGTTGCAGAGTTCATGCGTGCCCTTTCCTAAATGTATGCTTGTAACCATTGAGTAAAACAACAGGAAAGAATATTTTACAACCAAATTACAGAATCATTTTCCCTTAATTTAAAATGGCATTGACTTTAGCAGCATATGGACATTTTGATTGGCTTTCAAGTTTTTATCCCGGCATTTAACTGTGGGAGTATTCTTTAGATTAACTCAGTTTTACAGAAAAAGTTTTTTTTTTTGAATTAAAGACCAACACATTAGATTGACTTGGCATTATTATGCCCTTCTTGAAGGCTGTACTTGACATGTTGGATTTAATTTAATAATGAAAGCTAGCATGTTTAACTTTTGCTTAAGTGCTGCAGTGGTTTGTGTAGATACATAAGTAATTCACTGTATTAGCTTTTAATAATGGTTTTGATAATTACAAACATTGAGAATAAAATTGAATTTAATGCCAGTCGGAAGAAATGTTTGATCTTATTTCTTAGAAAAGAATCCAATACTTCTTTATAGAGAGAAAGGTATGGGTAAATAACAATACATATTCATAAAGAAATAACAAACTACAAATAGCTACTAACAGAAGGAAAAACAGAAGATAAATAGGAGTCTCAACACTCTCCCCTCAAGCTGGAGTATATATGTCAATCATGGTTAACTTGGAACAACAAGAATCAAATGCCGAACGAGACAGAGGTTTCGTGAACACATCAACTGTCTAATCCTCAGATGCCACATTAGTGCGCAACAAACCATGTTATATAAGATTTCCGTTATAGTGGCAATCCACCTCAACGTGTTTGGTGCGCTTGTGAAACATCAGGTTGTTAGTTATGTAGGTAGCTATTTGATTATCACATCGCATCTCCATGTGCTCCTCAATTTGGACATGCAAATCACACAAAAGAGACTGTATCTAGACCATCTCTGCTGCAGTCTGGGCCATTGCCCTGTATTCTGACTCAGCACTAGAGCGAGAAAATGTCCCCTATTTCTTGCTCCTCCAAGTAACTAGATTACTAGCCACAAAGGTATAGAAACTAGTGGTGGATTTCCTGTCAAGCACACATTCCACATAATTAGTGTCGGAATATCCTGCCATTGTCATAGGAGAGCCTCTTTGAAAGAGAATACCACGACTTGGTGCTTTCTTTAAATATCTTAGCACCTGCATAGCTGTCTGCCAATGCAGCTTCGTCGGCCTCTCCATAAACTGGCTAAGTTTGCCTACTGCCAAAGCAATATCAGGTTTGGTGATAGTCAAGTATAACAGCTTGCCCGCAAGCTGTCTGTATACTCTACTATCAGTTACCTCTGTCTCTTCATCATGAAGATGTGCCTGGGTCCATAGGAATATTAGCTGGTTTGGACCCCAGCATACCTGTCTCCTGAAGAACATCCAACTCATACTAGCGTTGAGAAAAATAATCCTATCTCTGCTCTTAGTGACCTCGATCCTGAAGAAATATCTAAGTTGGCCTAGACTCTTCTTAACAAACTGTTGTGCAAGAGACTCCTTGACCTGCCTTATTCCAGCCTTATCATTGCCAGTGATAATCAGATCATCTACATAAATCAGTAGTGCTGCCACATCATTCACTTTTTTCCTGACAAACAGAGAGTGATATGACGAAAACCTCTGCATCCCTATCCTCTGCAACACATTTGAGAGCTTCTGAAATTAGGCTCTCGGACTTTGCTTTAGGCTATAGATGGCCTTCTTGAGTCTGCACACACATTCCATCTGAACCTCAAAACCTAAGGGCTGCTGCATGTAAACCTCTTCCTGAAGATCGCCATATAGAAAGGGATTTTTCACATAAATCAGGTGTAACCGCCAATCTCTGTGAGCAGTAATAGAGATGGGTATCTGAACAGTGGCAAACTGTGCAACGGGAGAGAAAGTATCAAAGAAGTCTACCCCATATGTCTAGGTGAACACCTTTGCCACCAACATAGCCTTATACCTTAAAATAGATCCATCAAGGTTGTACTTCAAGGCAAAGACCCATCTAGAGACAACTAGTTGTGTGCCTGTAGGAAGCGAAGTGAGATCCCAAGTCTGTCTTCTCCAAAGTGCTGCCATCTTGTCCTCCATGGCTAGACATCACTTTGGATCAAGTATGGCTTACTGGTAGGTACACGGAATGTGTGAGGTTGCAAGGGCTTGATAGAAGCTGCTAAATTGAGAACCAAGACCATTTGTAGCCAAATTGCCTGCAATCCGATATCTGGACTCACACGTGTGGGGTGCCTTCCTAATGGCAATAGGAAGATCAAAATCATGTGGTATCTTTGACTGAGTTTCTGTAAAGGGAACCTCCCTACTATGGTGAGCTGCACTGTCAGAGGGATTGCGTCTAACTAGATGATCAGAACCTATCTCAATTGCCCGTGGAATATTAGTCACTGGTGCGAGCAGCGGCCTTTGTAGTGTCGCATGAGGTTTACTATATGTGTGTAGTGGTTCATGCAATTTTTGGTAGTCATCCAAGAGGGTAGTAGACCTCGAAAAAGTCGGCAGAGGTGTTGAAATCAGAATCACCTCAAGTGTAATTGGAGGAATAGGCATGAGAGCAACATCATCATGAACACTCGTTTGTCCAGCAACAGAGAAGTATGGTGTTGTCTCATGAAAACTCACATCAGCACTGATATAATGCCTGCGGTGGATGGGATCACAACATTGGTACCCATTCTGACTCCTGGAGTACTTTAAGAAGATGCACTTAACA
This sequence comes from Thalassia testudinum, assembly GCA_037157565.1. Lineage (NCBI taxonomy): Eukaryota > Viridiplantae > Streptophyta > Magnoliopsida > Alismatales > Hydrocharitaceae > Thalassia > Thalassia testudinum. Next base: position 47,937,607 of record JAZHRO010000030.1, read on the forward strand.
GCGTAAGGAGCAAGCTTGTCACGGCCTGGTGATGACACATGAACAAAAGTAACACATCCAAAAGTCCTGGGAGATACATGGAAAAGCTCACCATCTGTATGTAACAGAAGAATCAGTATCTTCTCGTGACGGACGAAACTCCTCATCTTGTTAATGAGGTAGCATACCATCAAGACAACATCCCCCTAGTATCTTTGTGGAACACTATGGTTAATAAGAAGAGTGCGAGCAACCTCTAACAGGTGTCTGTGCTTCCGCTCTGTAACCTCATTCTGCTGTGAGGTATGGGAGAAAGTGGTTCGGTGGATAATCCTACGAGTCCTGTAAAACTCTGTAAGTCTAGTAGTGCAAAACTCAAGGACATTATCTGTCTGGATAATCTTCACTATGGCAGAATACCGAGTCTTGATCTCTAAGAGAAGAGTCTCTATAGCGCCTCCAACATCTCCTTGTTCTTCAGAAGAAACACCCAAGATACTTTGGTGATATCATCAACGATAACAAGATAATAATGATGTCTCATCTTATTTGGAACTCTACTCTGTCCCCAGACATCCATATGGAGTAACTCAAAAACAGCTGCTGATCCAGGAGAAGTACTGGTAGGAAAAGAAGATCGATGATGCTTATCTAATCGGCAAGCATTACACTTAATAGTAATAGCAGGTGAAATATGTGGAATCACCCTCCTAAGGTGATCTAGAGGCAGGTGACCTAAACAAGCATGCCACTGTAAGTGACTCCCACCATCATACCTACTAGCTCCTACAAATGGCTCCTGGCCAAGGTCATAAAGACCATTTTCCTTTGTACCTCTGGCGATGGTCTTCCTAATGAACTTATCCTGGACAATACATCCAATCTCATCGAAAATAACCCCGCAATGAAGATCCTTCGTAATCTTGCTCACGAATAACAAGCTCATGGGAAACTCTAGTATGTGTAATGCGCTTGGTAGTCACAACATGGGGGTAACAGACACCTCCCCCTAGCCAACAACTGAAGCGTGCTTGCCATTAGCAACCTGCATTGTTTTCCTTAGTGCAACGGAATTGAGTGACTGAAAATAACTGTAATCACCACATAAATGCTGTGAGGCCCGGAGTCAACCAACCATCCTGTACTATGATGACTCCTGTTATGCTCTTGTTGCACCATGCCTGCATACTCCATCATCTTGATCGCTTCACAAACCAGATGTTCAATCCACTCTCATAGAGAAGACATCATTGAAGAAGACTGTGCATATACATAATGTGCATATATATCACAAGGAGACGGCAATGACGAACGCTGGAAGAGGCGACGACAACTGTTGGGGGAGGACCTGCAGGGAGAGGTGGCGAAAATCACTGGGAAAGGCTGCCCTATGCGGTAGTGATGGCGTGTGCACTTACAGGGAGAGGTGGTGGCGACGACCGCTGGTTGTGCTGGTCGAGGCCACTGGCGATGGCCTGAAGGTGGTTGTGGGTGGGCAACGCTGGCCTGAGGAAAGTCGCTAGTGGGCGGTTGTGGCCTGAGAAGGCATCCACTGGGTGGCGGAGCCGTCGAGCGTAGAGAGGGAGAGAGGCTCGTTGGGTGGGTGGAGTGGCGGTGGCCGACTGTCAACCTGGCGGTCGGCGGCCCTAGTTGGAGGGGTTTTAGGTGGTTTAGGGTTTTGGAGGCCTTTTTGGGTGGGATACCAGGGCCACGGTCTAGGACCGGTGCTCTGATGCCAAGTCGGAAGAAATGTTCAATTTTATTTCTTAGAAAGAATCTAATACGTCTTTATAGAGAGGAAGGCAATGGTAAATAATAGTTTATGTCCACAAAGAAATAAAAAACTACAAATAGCTACTAATAGAAGGAAAAACATAAGATAAATAGGAGTCTCAACAATGTCTAGAATCTTGTGAGAATGAACTTCAGGTTTGGAGTCGATTGATGAGTTCTGGAGTCAAGAAGAAGGAAGAGAGCATATTTGCCAAGTTTTCTTGCTTATTAGGTCTCTTTGTAACATAGGAAAATTGGTTATAATTTTATATTTTTTAGATTGTAAGGAGAGCCCCAATTAGATTTCATAAACTTAAGGGTCTTATATGTAAAGTTCACAAGAACACCACATCTAGCCTAAATAGGTCAAATTTATCTAAGTCTATAGGTACTAGTGCATGACTCTAGTTTTCATTGGAACCTAAAATGACCCTTAGGATAGTTAGAGGGCTTTTTACAAGCTATTTAACGTTAGGTATTAGTTACCTAACGTTAGATGGTAGGTTGGGTGCTAGTCAGGCCATCCAGGAGGTAACGAATTTTTTGTTGAACTTTGTACCTAACATTAAATAGTTAATCTAACGTTAGATAAGCATTATTTAACGTTAGTTAGACCCTTCTCTACCAACCAACGTGCGATCAGGAGATAACAAACTTTATACCTAACTAAGCATCTAAAGTTAGTTCACCTAACCTTAGATGACATATACACAACGTTAGGTAAAGTACTTTTTGGCCAAATTAATTAATCATTGGAAAATTAAATTGGGAAACTTTTCAGCTATTGAAGAGGGGGTTTTGGTACACCCATTTTAGTCCCAACACCCCTCTATATATATGAGTGCGTTTTCCACTCTTTAGAGGTTAGAGAACATCTTACACCACATTCAAAAGCACAAACAAGCTCACATTCAGCTAAATCTGAATTTTGGTGTTCTTGGAAGTGCTAGTAGCTTTGGTTCTTCGACCTCCACTTGCTTGAAACTCCACCACTTCAACTCCCAACTATTCCACACTCTCATACACATCAAGGGAGCATATTCTAGCCTCTCAGAAAGCTTGTTCATATAAATTATTGCATATCTCTTTGGGGTTGTCCATACGAGCAGATTTTTGTTCTTCATTCAATTTATTCTCTATCTTTTGTCTTGTAATATGAGGGCCCAGGTTGTGGCCTCCTCTCCTCTCAAATGAGAGGGGTTTGTTTTTAATTGGAACTATCAAGAGAGTTTATAATAAGGGTTTGGTACTCCATAAGTATCGTTTAGTTTTCCCAGAGTGACTCGAGGCAAAATTCTGGATTGGAAGATTTATGTAGTGGTTTTTTCCAGTTTTGGTTTCCACTATATATCTTGTGTTGTGGTTGGTGAATTATTTGTGGCTTGATTAGCTTTTATTTCTAAATTTTTTAATTAGTATTTATTTACCACTTAAAGCACTATTCACCCCCTTTTAGTGCATTCATGTAGTATTAGAGCTTAGGTTGGTGAATTTTGGAGTGAAATCCACACACCGATGACAATGGCGGAATCAAGCAACTTGAGGACTGAAGGTTTGTCAACCCACCGATCTCCATACTTCGATGGGAATGGCAACACACATTGGAAGAGGAAGATGGCGATATACCTCAAATCAGCCACTTGAGAGCTCTCACTATGGAAGATGGTGGAGAAGGAATTCAAGATGTCGGAAGTAGACCTCGCTACCGAAGACTACAAGCTGGAAGACGAGAAGATCTCCATAAATTGTAAGGCTATGAGCATACATTATTGTGCTCTCTCTGCTGGTGAGTTCAATAGAATTTTGCAGCTTGAGACGGCACATGAGATTTGAAAGTGTCTTGAAGTGACACATGAAGGAAACTCAAAAGTAAAGGAGATCAAAATTGGTCTTTTAACTCAAGAATATGAGATGTTCAAGATGAAGATGGGTGGAAACATAAAGGAATTAAGTATAAGGTTCACCAACATCATCAACCCTCTCAAGGGGTTTGGAAAGAGTTATCCCTTAAATGAGTTGATGTCCAAATTCTTTAGGGTTCTAACCAAGGAATGGGAGCCAAAAGTCACCGCAATTAAGGAAGAAAAGGATTTAAAGAGTATTAGCATGGATGAAATACCTAGAAGTCTAATGGCTCATGACATGAAGCTTGAGCAATCCAAAAAGGAGGAAAATGAAGCCTTAAGCTCCAAGAAGAAGAGTTTGGCTTTCAAAGCCAAAATTGAGAGATTTCGACCTTGACGACAAGGATAGAAATGAAGATGATAAAGAGATGACTATGTTCTCTAGAAGGTTTGAGAAGTATGTGAGAATGAGGAAGAAATTCAAAAAGAGAAAAGATGATGAGACTCCTACATGCTATGGATGTAAGAAGGGTCACATACAAAAAGATTATCCTCTACTCAATGAGGATAAGAAAGACAAGAAGGAGAAGAAGGAAAGAAAGGAAAAGGAGCGAAGGACCGATGAAAATTCAAGGAAGAAGTTCTTCAAGAAGAAGAAGAAGGCTTTTGTGGCAACATGGCGTAACTCGTAGGAGAGTGCAAGTGACGTCACTGACTTGAACTCCAACTCAAGCAAGGAGATGGTTGCATACGTGTCTCATGGTAAATGAGACGAAGGTACAAGACTATACTTCTTTTGATGAGCTACTTGATGCATATGATGAGCTTTTTCATGAATGCAAAAAAATTAAACATGACAATAAAGCCTTGAAAAAGCTGAGTAGAAGGGAATGATTTGCTAAATATATATGAGCTTCTTGTCAATGAAAAATTGGACCTAGAAAAATAAAATGCAAATCTGAGACATCAAATTCTGAATAGATGATTGGATGGAGGATGGTTCCTTTGTGACAAATTTCTTAGCCTTTTCTCCATGGCTACTCATAGAGAGAAGACAATGAGGAATTGTTGGGTTGATGCTAGGGGTGTACACGGGTCGGGTTGGGTCGGGTTAGGACTTAACCTAAACCCAACCCATAGTTTTCGGGTTGAGATTTTTCCAACCTAACCTAACCCGTTACACTACTGAACCGAACCCAACCCATAAAAATCGAGTCGGGTTGGGTCGGGTTGAGAGGGTTATTGACTAGTCAAAGGACTCAAAACTTATGTTTTTCTCCTGTATATTTTCTCTATCTTTCACATTTAATAACAAAATATTTTAAACTTATAAATAACTTATATCTTCTAAAAAAGTGAATAAAATATGTAAAAAAAACTTGATAATTGTATAATAGTAATTGCCTCTTTCCTGTAGAAAAGTAAACACATATTACAAGATGATTATCTTATCCATGTAATTTTTTTTAAAGATGTAAGCATTCAAAACAAAGTTTTAGATGAGAATCAAAATAATTTTTTACTAGTAAGTAAAAAATTCAAGATGTACATGTGGATGTCTTTTAACTCTATCTAAACAAAGAATTAAATGAGAACCTAAATAATGATGTCTAATATAAGCATCAAAGTTTGAATGCTACGTCGAAGTTTCAAATAATTTAGGCTAAGTTAAGGGAAGGTAGAGGGGGTGGTGGCTATTGGCTATAGTGAAGGAGGACAGTCGGTGAGGGGGTGGTGTCTATTGGCTATAGTGAAGGAGGATGGTCAGTGAGGGGGTGGTAGGTTGTGTGGTGATAGTGGTGGTGGTAGAGAGTCTAGTGATAGGCTGGGTGTAGGGGAAGGTAGAGAGGATGGTGGAGGGCCGGTGAGGGGTGGTGGGCTGTGTGGTAGTGGTGGATGGGTGGTAGTGGGCCAATGGCTCCGGTAGTAGGCTCAGGTTGGGCAGAGGGAAGGTAGTGACGACGATGCATGGTCGGTGAGGGGGTGGTGGGCTGTGTGGTGATGGTGGTGGTGGCGGTGGTAGTGGCTCTAGTGAAGGGAGGTGGTGGCTATCACTAATATAGAGTAGGAAGAGAGGAGAGATGAAGATGCTAATCTCGAGTGGTAATGATGAGAACAATGGCGCTAACGAGAAGGGAGCCACGAGAGAGGGTGGCGATGACGAGAGAGGAAGCTTGATTTAGGTCTTGCGAGCGAGAGGAAAACTGACAAGAAGTGCACGATGGAGAGCACATAGGGAGAGGGAAAAGTAAAATTGAGGGAGTGGCGTGCGTTATTTGCGTGGGTTTTTTTTTGTCTCCTTTCAAGTTTAGACAGGGTAGCTTTTTTCCTTTAAAATTTTAATGAATATTCTCGTGTGTGTGTATATGTATCGGGTTGAATCGGGTTGCGGGCTGGGTTGGGTTTATTAGACCTCAAACCCAACCCAATCCATTTTTTATTGGGTTGGGAAAATCTCAACCCAACCCAACCTAATCGGGTTGGGTTCGGGTTGAACCCGACCCGTGTACACCCCTAGCTGATGCTTGGTGCCCCAATTTTTGGTTGGCGATCTACGACAAGAGAGTGGTAGAGTTGCAGGAGCTCTTGTAGTGCTTGTAGTGGTAGCAGCTGGTGGGAGTGGATGGTTTTCACTAGGATGAGGGAGAATTTTTAGTGAGGAAGGCTTACGCCAAATTGTGGAGGTCCGTGTAGGGGGCTGACATTGATCTATTGCGGGACTGCAGATTGATCTGGTCGACAGATTTTTGCTTAAGGTGAAGATTTTTGTATGGTTGCTAAGAAGAGAAAAAATCGTTATGAAGGCTTCGAGGGTAAGGTGAGCACTGACAGATGATAGGACCTGCCCACTTTGTGCTAGGGATGAGAAGGATGTTGAACACCTATTCTTTTGGTGTTTTTTTGTCGAGCAAGTTTGGAGGAGGGTGGGGATAGACTTGATCGACCATGATAGCCGGGACAGATTTTGGGCCCCTTTCAGGAGGGGGCGGGAGGCAATGGGGATGTCGTGCTTTCGGATCAAAGAAGGAATGGCCAAGGTGTTAGCGCTTCTTTGGGGTGTATGATTAGGGAGAAACATGATGGTTTTTAGGGGGTAGAACGTCTATGCTGACAACTTTATATCTTTCTTTTCTTATCAGGTGGTGTTTTGGGAGTCCTCCATGTAGTTTTCTCGCATCGTAACCATTTTTTTTGGTGATGAATGAGTCTAGGTGGCTATCAATTGGATAACCACCCTTCGTCTTTTCAAAAAAAAAAAACTTGGGCTTGAGTATTTTGTGTAGTTATCTTGGGTCCACTGGGCCCATGCTAAACAAATGGCCAAGGTTAGTTTTCTAAATTAGGCTCATGTTGCTAGACGCAGTTTGTATTCTTTTGTAGTTGAAATTCATTTGCATCTCATTGACTAGTGGGCGGCCGACTTATATACATGGCTGGCTAGTCTAGGGAAAACCCAATCCCTTTCCATACTGTACAGATTGTACTTTTCCGTCTTAGTGGGATTCTTTTTGTAATTGGATGAGTAACTGTCTAATATTGATGCAGGTTTTAGTTAATAATCGGACTGCAAGCGCCAGTGAGATAGTGAGCTTCCTACTTTTTTCTTGCTTGGTACCTATGGATCTCATTTTGACGTACATAGAGAATTCCTTTCAGGTTGCTGCTGCACTTCATGATAATTGTCGAGCTATTCTTGTGGGAGAACAAACGTATGGCAAGGTCCAGAGAGCTAGCACTTACAGACAAATTTGAATAGATTCCTTATTTACATGTATCTCATTTGTGCTCTCTGCTGTTTTGTAGGGTCTAATTCAATCTGTTTTTGAGCTTAGTGATGGTTCTGGGGTAGTTGTCACCATAGGAAAGTATGTTACACCCAACCATTTAGATATCAACAAGAATGGAATAGAACCGGATTTCTCACAAATTCCTGGTAGCACCTATCATTTTCATAAGCATCTGGTTGGTCCGCATGTGGTTACTGCTTATCAACCTGCAAAGCTTAATTTTGCAGATGTGCACGAAGTTGGGAAACATCTCCTGCAATGCAAGATGCCAAGTAGTTGACAATGGTTTGTTAAATTTTTGTCTTTTTTCTGGCCTTTTGGCATTTATAGACAAGTATTTTTTTCTGAATACAAGTACTTTGGCATTTTATGGTAGGAATACGTCAATTTGGAATGAATACTTGCTAAAGTATTTGTTTCTCCAGTCAGGCCTAGAACTTAAATACACCATCTTTCGAGAACTTTTTCCTTGGCGGTGAATTTTCCTCCAATCAGAGGAAGTTATCACCAACAAATTTCCGATTTATTGCATAAAATGATACAGTATCTTTACAAGGAAGTCATCGCCCAACAATATTATACTCAACAAAACCTGTCACAAAAAATAGCTGACTTGTCAAAACAAGAATTTTTTTAGTACCCAAAAAATTTTTATATTCAACTGTATATATTTGTGCTAAAGATATACCACGGCCTTTTTCGAGTTACTTGGTCACATCATTCTACAGGTGAATGCAGAATTGAACCGCCATGTAAATGCCACTGCAGAGTTTGGTTCCTTTGACTTGTGGCTGTGATCTGCAAATATGAGAAATGGAAAGAAATAAAGGTAAAGGAATGAAGGATAGTGATCCTCTTTGCATATTCATTACTGTCCTGTTCAGTTTGGGTATCTTCTGGAATCTTTTTCCGTTTTATATAAGAATCTCACAATTTAAGTTTAGGATGAGGGTAGGATGTTGACATGGTCTTGGATATGTTTCTGGATGAATGCTGATTGATACCAAAACGTAGATCTGTGGCAGAAACACCATACCTTTTGACCCTCTGGAAGTTAACATCAGATTGATTTGAGCATCTTTTCTTTAGAAACAGCTGATCAGCATTGTCTCAACCTTTTTCTTGAAGGGGATTGTCTCAACCTTTTTGTTGGCATGCATGAAAAAAGAGTTGAGTCCATTTTGTCCTTAAGAAGTTGGGCATGACTATAATTTGGCATTTTGGTAATGAAGAGGAAAATATTACTTTTGCTCTGTGGTTAATCTTAGCAGATGCTGATTTTTATCCTGAATTTCTACTCTGAATTGTAGATGTGGAAGAAAATGAAATGTCTTGAACTAAAAAACAATCCTAGCCTCTTATATAGAGAAGAGGGAAACATTACAAGAAAGTCCACTATGGAACAAAATAATAAAAGACCATATATTCTAGCAGTAGAAAAATAAAACCACACAAGACGTGATTTATGTGGGAACCCTTCTCAACCAAAGAGGAAAACCATCGTAGTGCACAACCTAGCATCCATTGATGACTAGGGTTTTTCTTTACTAAGAAAATAAAAAAATGGTGGGGGTTTGCGTATTGACTTCCCGGATCCTTTTATCCAAAATATTGCATAATTCAGTGCTTCCCCTCAAGTTTGGCATAAGATGTTGAACATGCCCAATTTACTATCTTCTCAAGTTGCGTATTAAATGAAGATGTCAGGGACTTGATCACTTGATTCCCTATTGGTAGCAAATTTAATGGTTATCTTTTAAATAGGACAACTACAATACTTCTGGCATCAGTCTTCTCATGAATGAAATGCCTATGCAACTCTGCATGCTTTTTATAATTTTGGACAAGGGGGTTTTTTGCAACATTGATGGTTGTTTTGTTATCATGGATAGAGCATCATTGGGGTCTTTGCGCAAAAGGAAATATTTGAGACGAATTTGCAGCCTTAACAACTCAGTGATTATATGTGCAACTGATCTGTATTCTGCTTTGACGATGCCACCTCTAAACATTTCCTCCTAGGGACACTGAATTCATCTGTGGGACATATATTAACAGGAGCCAACCCTGTCAATGCGTTTCTAGGTATGCTGAGTCCATCTCCTCTGGAGTTAGAAGGGAAGGATATGTTGGAAACTTTAGTTTGAATGAGTCCTTGGTCTTAAGGAAGAGGAGAAGGGAGTTACAGATTTAAATTGGATGAAGGGGAAGGAGATTGGGAAATGCATATTGCAAAAGGAAATGGGGATGGATGAAGGAGTTGCTGAAGGGAGAAATGGCATTTGATTGGTACTTATGATATTTGGGGGTGGAGTGGAATTGTTTTTTAGCAACATTGCCTAGGGAATTTGTTTGGTGTATTGGAGTTATCATATTTCCCTTAATGATTATTACAGCTTTTACAGGATAAGTACTACCTTGGGGTTAGATCAGCTTTTGAGTAGCAACAGTCATTACAAGTTTAGCTAGTGCCATACCTGTAGTAGGAGATACTATAATTACTTGGAGTTTGGGGTGTTTTTTCCATGGACAGTGCCACCTCAAATCTTTTTCTGAAACAAGCAACCTATATCACCTGGAGAGTTTAACTGAAGGGTGATCTATTTTGAGATGGCAAAAAAATATCAAGTCATATGCTTTTCATTGTGGATGGTTGCATATATTCTTTTATCTGTACCATGCCTTTAAAACTGCTCATACCACATCCAGTTAAAGCAGCCAAATTTTCATGGGAAATTTGTCCTCCCAGTTTTCCTTTATTGCTTAAATTTTGGTGCAGCAGAAGTCGTTTTTGAACATATAATTTACATTCACTTTCTATGTAATTTTAGTGCTTCTTTTCATTGAAAACATTCGTGCAAAAGGCTGTCAATGCACGAGCACTTTTAGGCCCGAGAAATTTGTTAGATGTGAACTATTTTCTCACTTAAAACTATATTGTTACTGGTGCAAAGCTTATCAACTTGCATCATTCCGCATTATGCAAATTCTTCCTTGTTGACATGGATTTTGTGGGTTCTGACCAGGGAACAGGTTTAAAGAGATTGCACAATTTACTCAAGTTTACCACTTGCAAATTGCAATGGACAAATCAAAGGGTTTGAGCAGGTTGAGTTGGTGGAAGCCATGATCAGGATGGAAAAGTTGCTTCACAGATGACTGGGCATCCATCAACCAAGTCGGACACTCTGCATTTTTAGCAGTTTTGCCAGACCCCATATTGCACTTGGGGAGTCTCAGGCTCATGCAGATGCCATGACTAGAGAGGCCTGTGATTGATAAGTGCGTCTTGTTCCAGTCAGTAAAAGTTTGTTTGCTTGATGCAGTGGATGACAGACAATTAATCATCTTTTACTTGCTGTTGATATAATGCAATTAATGTGTAGTGAACCCCAAATTTAATGTTATTGATTGTATAACTTATGAAACCTTGGACATTGTGCATGGGCTCGTACAAGTTTCTGTTGATTCATGGACAACAGAAACCGTCTTCACACACACCCCTGCCTGCCAGGTCCGAGTAAATCATTAACGCTTCAAAAGATGCATCAGTTTCAGATTGTGTATCCATGCTCGCCTTGGAACATCGTACCATCTTAGTTTTGCAGAAATCATCGACTGCAGCTGGAGGGCATCTGCAGAGTATGCACATGCAATTTCAGATTTATGGAACATCTGGAAACATACATGGCAAAAATAAAAAAAATATGCGAAAACATTTTTTGACGGAGCTTTAGGAGCTATTAAGAATAGTCAAAGCTAAAGTTATTTAAGGCTCGTGCTAAGGACAGGTTTAGGAAATCGTTGCAGAACTTAATTGTTTATATGTTTGGGATGTATTACACAAATTTTAGTAAGTTTACTTATTAGTTTATACTTTTGTACAAAAAAAAGTGAAATTGTATATTCATCTTCTATATTGTATGCTCTCTATTTGATAATACACATAATCTAACTGATTGAATATAGCATATCGACTTTTTAACCTTGACAAAGGAGGTATATTTTAAACCCACCTTCAAAATATCAAGTTTCCATGAACGAGTAGGCTTTTTTTTTATGCCTTTTACTCCAAAATTTAGTATTTTTTACTGTAAGACTTGATAAATATATTTTCCTCTTGCTGTTAAACCGATTTTCTTCATTTGTCTCTGGAAAAAATGATTCTAGCTTAGACTAACTTGCAAGAGTCGGCAATGATATTTCAAGGCAAGAGTCCTTTAAAAAAAAAAAAAAGTCTACAAATTCAGTTCATTTTCCTTTGAATTACTGCTGTTTCACTGTCGACGGGAACTTTTTTATGAAAAAAAGATTGCTTTTATTGAGTGTAGTTGCTTGTGAAATAAATGGGTACTTGTCTTTGCCAAGCTAAGCAGCCCAAAGTTAATTTTGCCTAAGGTATGATTAAACATTGGGAGCTTTTGATTTTGATAAGAGAAATTGAGGTTTGAGTTCTTATCTCTATGTTACTTAGACTTGGTCCACGAAGGATGGTCAATTTTTCCTAATTTGCCTGTAATGGATTCGTGGGTTATAAAAAAAAAGATTGATGTTGACTTAATTGTTAATATTCAAATTCCTACACGGTATATGCTATTACAAGAGCGAAAGGGAAGGGAATCACTCTGAGTGCAAAGTCAAGTAGCAGGTTAGCCGAAATCTGGTATTCACCTCCTAATGCTTAGAAAATGCTTGTTTGGTGCCCGTGGAGAAAAATCTACTGTGTGGGAAGGCAGCATACACCGCATGCAGAGGCAGATAGAAGAAAGGTGGCTTCGATGACTTCTTTCGTCCTTCTTTCTTTTTCTTTACTTAAGGATTGAGTAGATTTGGCCCGCATCGAGTAACAGCTAACCTAAGTGACATTGAGGATTCATGTTGAGAAGATGATTTTTCAGCTAGTCAAGTGTTTTAATTATGTCAAAATTCCTTGTTTGATTAAAGAAGTTACTAAGTATTAGACATCTCAACAAAAACGTAGAGTTATCTACCAAGTTTTATTCTTAGTTTTCTCTAAAATGGTGTAAAGAATTTGGTTTTAGTATGAAGAATTGATAGTTTATGCCGTATTTATTTTAAGAAATAACCTTCAATGATGCAAATATGGAATAATATTCTTTAATATTACCCTACAACGGATTAAAAGTTTTTAAATACTGTAACCAGCTTGCCCCTTGGAGAGTGAGTTTGACTTGGCTACCTACTAGCCAACAACTCAATGCATTTATCTACTCGTAGTGTTAGACAAGGATGTCCTCTCTCCTCGTATTTATTCTTTGCTCTGAATTTTTAGTCCATTCACTCTTTATTTCTCTACATTGCAAAAAATTATATGTTACAGGATTGATAGAAAGGTTCAACCTATCATGTATCTTATGTTTGCGGATGATATCATTCAGTTCGTAGCTACTACATTGGTGGAAGCTGTTGAATTGCAAGATATTCTAAGAATGTATGAACTATGCTCATGTCAAAAGGTCAACTATGAAAAATCAAGGGTGTATTTTAGACGTGGCTGTGTAGCTGAGGATAGGAGGAAGATCATTACTGATTTAAAACTGCAACAAATGTCAAAGTCTGAAATATATTTAGGAAACCCTATAATACATGATCATGGACATAAGGTTTTATCTGACCTTGTGATTGGCAAGTGTCAAAGGAAGTTAGCCGGCTAGAAGGGGAGATGTTTGTCACAAGCGGGAAGGGGAATTGTACTGCAGTCGGTTCTATTGGCCATTCCTAGCCATATGATGTTCACTCATCTATTTCCTAAAAAATTATCAGCGGCTATTGATAAACTTGCAAGGGATTATTGGTGGGGATATGAAGTTGGCTCCAGGCTTTTTTTATTCTAAATCTTGGTCTTCTATGTGTCTTCCTCAGCACTTGGGAGGGCTTGGAATCAGATGTACTGAATTGGCTAACCTGGCTTTTCTAATGAAAATGGCCTGGAGTCTTATCACTAATGAGAATGGTCTTTGGCAGTCACAATTGAAAGCTAAATATTTCTCTAAATGAACTTTTTGGGATTATGTTCCTAAGAATGAGGACTCTCCATTCACGATCTTCAATGGCATAACTTGGTTAGTAGGTGATTCTGGGGAGGCGAACCTTTGGCGTGATAGTTGGGTCAGAGATTTAGACTCCCCTCTTGTTCTTGCCTTGCAGTCTACAACTCAGATTAATAGTGTGAGAGATCTGATGGATTTGGATAATCGTATATGGAGGTCCAATCTTATTTCACAAATATTTCCATCTGTTGCTATCCCAAAAATTATCAATACCCTATTCACTGGAATCAGGTGGATACGCCAATTTGGTCAACACATCCAAGAGGCTCCTTCACTACAAAATCCGCCTATCAGCCACTGCTGCATTTTACTGGTAGAGCTTCAATAAATGCTAGTTCTCTGCAAAGTTAATGTAGGGCAATTTGTGTTTTGGATGTCCCATCAACGGTGAAGCTCTTATTATGGAAAGCTATATTGGGTGCTTTACCCATCTGTTACGACCTGGTTTCCGAATTGTTACAGGATACGAGATCGGACCGACTCAACTGATTCCAATACCCAATCGTCCAACGAGGAATTAACCAAAAAGTAGTAAAATAAACTACATTCACCATACAAGTAACTAACAGTAACAAAAGTACAATAGTAAAGAAGTAAACTATTACAGTACACATTACCACAACAGTAATAAATTAAAACGGTTACAAGAATATAAGGTTTACAATAAAAGAGTACAGAAATGTAACAAAATTACTCACTACAACAGGAACGGGGTACAACAAAAAGGTACAACTACTGGGTTTTACTGGGCCCAGCACCCTCTGCACCCGTAGGCTCTGACTGCTCAACACATGGACCTGAAAAAGGTTATGAGTACAAGAAATCAGCGAACATTGAGTAGAGTGGTAACTAGCTAACTAAAAACAGTAAATGTGGACAGGTAACTGTTGTTTTCAATTTCCTTTTTTATTTAACTAATTATTCTTTCTTTCATCACTTGGTTTATTTATCAGGTCATTTTCTTGATCTCGAATCTTATTCGTGGGAACGATATTGCAGTCTTTTCCAAAGAGTAAAAGTAGCACGTGGTGCTCTCCTGGCCGGGAGAGTCCCTTGTGGTGGTCCTACACCTAGTCAACCACCCTAAGGTCGCTGATAGACGTAACGGTGATTACGGCACGCACGATAAACCCATGGGTAACTACCTCGCACTGGCACGCGGTCAGTCGTTTTCGTTAATGGGTGCGCCCAAAGTACAGCATGGAACCAGTATAGGGCATAACCCTCTCAGTAACAGGGGTCTAGCCCCTAAGAACCAAACAGGGGTCTCCCCCTCTACAGTCCACGCACCCTCACCTGATTACCCTGGCTTGCCCAGAGGACCTAACAAGTCGGCGTAAGGCGGCTAACTGAACCCCGAGCCCCATGGGGTGGCTAGCTCTCTCCCTACATTAATAGCTCTCCCTGGTACAGTGTACACGAGGGCCAAAGAGTCGGTGCAAGGTGACCAAACCCAGCCCGAGTCTCGACCCGAAGGCGGCAAACTCCCCTCGACACTAAGAGGTAACGTGTGCTTCCATTGGTACCACGTACTCAAGGGACAGCACACTTCCCAGCACATTCCCAGTTCCATTCCATTTATTTCCAGGGGCTCTACTCCAATTCCCCGTAAGGTTCATGCTCATGATTCTCAGGCCAAGCCATACTAGGTTTCATCATTTCAGGTTTAATCGCAGATAGCTCGTGTTTCCAACATTCAATCTTTCATTTCTAAATCATATACAGGCAACTCGTATTTAATTGCAAACAACATGAATTTACATGCAACAGTTGTTAACAGTACCTTATATTTCACAGGCAGCTGTTATCCATTTACCGGTAATTGTTATTATTCTATTTACTCATCCAAGACCACAATTCATGCATTCCATACAATTATTTCAGTATTTCTAGCCCTAGGATTCATGCCATACCCTATGATCTAACATTCAATCCAGTGTTTCTAGTCCTAGGATCCATGCCATACCCTAGGATCTAATATTCATTCCAGATATGCATTCATGTTTGTAATTAATCTAGTGGAAGCCACTCTACCAGTAAAACCAGGAGTAATGGAGACTTGATCGGCAGGTCCACGTACCTCCGCAACCCCCAAATCCACAACGAAATGAGATCCTAACACAATGATCAACCACAAAAACCCATTCATAACATGATAAAAGCATTCCAACAAGTAAAGGAACTTATACGAAGAAGAACGAAATCTTAATTGCGGAAATCGGACATCAAACGGACCCTAAACGGGTCAAAAATGACAATCCTGACTCAAATCAGACGTCTGGAACACCTTCCAGACGTCTTAAAAAAAGTCTAGAACTATACCTCACTCTACGCTACTCCTCAGACGTCCAGGGACTCTGCCGAACCGTCTGGACGTAGTTCCAGACGTCCGACCACCTCTTCGGACGTCTGGAGACGCTTCCCGCCGTCTGGTGACTCGCCTAGACGTCTGAACTGCGTGGGAGGGCGTGTCCCACGCCTTCCCGAAGCGAATCCTACACGCGCGACGCAAATCTTCTTAATACGGCACGTAACAGTGCCTCGGTGGAACGGCCTGCATGGCTGTATCCACAAAGGGAGGTGTAGGTCGCGGGATTTACCTCTCAGTCGTCTAGAGCCTCCTCCAGACGTCGTCTGCATGTAGATCCAGACGTCTGATTATGGGAAAATCCCAGAACCAGAAGCTGCCTTTGTCTTCTTCGTGCTGCGTGCGACCATGCCGCGCTCACTTGTCCATTGCTCTAGCTGCAGCAGCATCAGGGGGAACCTCCCCGGTGCACCTCTTCGCCTTGCGCACGCCCGACCGACCGTGAGCTCCTCCGGTGAGCTCTCTTGCGAGCTCCCGCGCTCTCCTCTCTTCCCCCTCACAGCTCCTCTCCTCCCACGCCGCTCACGCTCGCTGCGTGCTCGCTGCTCTCGCTCTTGCTGGGGAAGAAGGGTGGATGGAAGTGGGGTGGCGTGAGGGAGAGGGGGGTTTAAGTAGGCATGGGTTAGGGTTCTGCATTTGGCGAGGGGAAGAGAAAGAGAAGGATTGCAGCTGCGTACAGTCTGCACGCGGCACGCGCGTAGACTCGAGGACGTACACACATAAAAATTGATTTCCAGACGTCTGGGAAGGTGTCCAGATGTCTGACCCAAGTCCCAGACGTCTTAAAGGGCTTTAATAGCACGGGTCTTAACAACATAACAACTCAATGGAAGTTTCGTCCTTGAAACTTGCGCTAGCTAGGGTGCGGAAAAGGAACATACACATAACAAACTCAAAGAGGACCGAAGCCGGTTCGAAAAGACGTACCCTCAAAGAGCTCCAGGTACCTCTCTCGCATCGTCGCCTCAGGCTCCCAGGTAGCCTCCTCGTACCGCTGGCTCCTCCACAAGGCCTTCACCAGGGGTACCTGCTTCCGTCTCAGACTCCGGACGGCTCTATCGAGTATCTGCACTGGTCGCTCGGGGTAGGTCAGGTTGTCACCCACTTCGACGCTCTTGTGGCTCAGAACGTGATTGGGATCGACGACGAACTTCCTGAGGTTGGACACATGGAACACGTCGTGCACATCAGAAAGCTGAGGAGGAAGGACAAGCCTGTAAGTAACGGGTCCAACCTGCTCCAGGATCTCAAAGGGTCTCACAACCCTCGACGCGAGCTTCCCTCTCACCCCAAACCGCTGTAGGCCCTTCATGGGCGAAACGCGAAGGAAGACGTGACCCCCAACCTCAAACTGCACCTCTCTGTGTTTCCGATCTGCATAGCTCTTCTGCCTACTCCTGACAGTGTGGAGTCGCCTGTGAATTTGCTCGATCACGTCCTAACTCTGTCGGATCATCCTGGGACCAACCTCCCACTTGGTCCCCACCTCAACCCAACTTAAGGGTGCAGTACACCTCCGTTCGTACAGAGGCTCGTAGGGTGCCATGCCGATGCTAGAGTGATAGCCGTTACTATATGCAAACTCTGCCAGGGGCAAGTGCTCCCCCCAAGAGCCCCTTCAGTCCAGTACACAAGCATGCAAAAGATCCTTAAGTGTCTGTATCGTGAGTTCTGACTGTCCGTCCGTCTGGGGGTGGTATGCTATACTGAACCTCAACCGTGTCTCCAAGGCCTACTGAAACTCAACCCAAAACTGGGACGTAAAGCGGGTATCCCGGTTGGATACAATCTCCCGCGGAACTCCGTGCAGACGTACCACGTCGCAGATATACCTCTCTGCCAACTGTGCTGGTCCTAAAGTGACTCGAATCGGCAAGAAATGTGTCGTCTTCGTCAATCTGTCTACGATCACCCAGACTGCGTCGTGTCCTCGCTGGGCAACGGGCAAACCCACCACCAAGTCCATGGTGATGCTCTCCCACTTCCACTCTGGCACTGGAAGTGGCTGCAACGGCCCTGAAGCCTCTGATGCTCAACCTTCACCTGCTGGCACACTAAACACTGCTGCACGAATTCACCTACATCCCGCTTCATTCCCCTCTACCAAAAGTCGCGTCTCAAATCATGATACATTTTTGTGTTTCCGGGATGTAGGGTGAACCTAGAACCGTGTGCCTCAGTCAAGAGCTCTTTCAACAGCTCATCGTCCCTGAGAATGCACAAACGTCCCCTCATGCGCAGCATCTCGTCTGTAAAGGAGAAGTCCCCAGGGTCTCCTGACAGTACTCTGTCACGCAACGACTGCAAGTATGGGTTGGCCATCTGTCCTGTGAGGATGTGGTCTATCAGCTCTGGCCTCATCTGTTGGGTAACAGTCACTGCCCCACAGTGCCTGATGAGAACCTCATCATGAGCCATAACTAGCTCATTTTGACCTAATACAAAGGATAAAAGCTCCTACATATCTCAAGGAAAGGCTTAACTCAGAGAATTCTGAGTTTGAGAAGAAAACAAGTCATAAGGGGTAAAAATGCAATTTTACCAGTATAATCTGCATACAGGGTAATTCAGGACCCAAACATAGGTCAAAGCAGCTTAATAAGAATAAAAGTGGGATGAGATGATCTAGCAAGGGCTACAGCACTTCCAAGAAACTAAATGATAATCTGCAACCCTAAAACAACCCACTTCAATTCACAAGGTTCGAGGCAAAGTAAAAATAGAATAAACCCTCTAAAATTCATAGAAAAATAATCTCTAGGGTTTAGAACCTTCAATTTGGCCTTCAGAACCCATTTTGATCTACATTGAGAACCATGCCCAATTAATAACTTAATTTGGGTTTTTACGTAAATTGACCGGTCGAACAAGGTTTAATATAGAAATGAAATTCACCATCAGATTCCTTAGGTCCTAATTAATCATGTATAAAAACTTGAGCCTAAGAAGAAACCTCCTTGACCGACTTTACACTTTGGTCCTCATATATTTACTCTTTGGCCCTCAACTTTTGAACCCTCGCATTTTGGCCCCTAACTCCCCTTCGTTCTTTGCGATCAGGTCCCCCCTGCAAAACCTGCCAGCACCATGCTCCGGCGACCTTGCGCGGAGCATGGCGCCGCGCAGGGTGAGGGGGGGAACCTGGCAAGTAAACCGGGGGTGCCCTGCGTCGTCAGCCGTCGCAGGGACACCC
This sequence comes from Thalassia testudinum, assembly GCA_037157565.1. Lineage (NCBI taxonomy): Eukaryota > Viridiplantae > Streptophyta > Magnoliopsida > Alismatales > Hydrocharitaceae > Thalassia > Thalassia testudinum. Next base: position 47,956,623 of record JAZHRO010000030.1, read on the forward strand.
CCTTGGTCGTTGTAACCCACCATACCGGCCGTGCGAACGCACGGACGGTATGGATCTCCATCTCCGGCATCCTCCGGCGAGGGAGACACGTCGTCTCCCTCCGCCTTCCTCCCTGTTTTGATCCCTATAAATACCTCCCGTTGCTCCACCGACCGGGGCAGCTCGGATCTGACGGAGAAAACCCCCAACGTTCCTCTCTTCTCTCTCCGGCAGACGCTCACCAGCTCCGGCGGTTCCTCCCCCTTCTCCTCTTCGCCCTGCCGCAATACCAGCAGCAGAGACTTCCTCCCCTGCTCTTCCCGCGCCACGCCGCACCCAGCTGGCGCCTCTCCGGCTCTCTGCTCGCCGCCGCCCCTTTCCCTGAGCATCGTCTTCTCCGGCGACAGTCGACACGACGGTCGCCCTGCTACTCCCCCTTCGTCCCTGCAAGTAAGCTAGAACTACTCCCCTTCTTCTCCTCTTTCTTTCCCCGCTTTCAATTTATTCAATTAAGCCCTCGACCGACCCTGACCATCGTCACCCCCTTCGTCTCCGGCCACCCTCCGGCGAGATGCTCCCGTCGCTCCACAGCCTCACACACCTCGCCGACCCTCACCGAACCTCCGCCTCGTCACACTGAGCACCCCCCACCCCTTCACTGCCACTCCACACCTCCGTAACGCTTCCCCCAACAAACCCATCCTCCGACCCACAGTCCGACCTAGGGCAGCCCTTGCACGCCGCCCCACGCCTCGCCACCACCCACACGAGCTTCGCCGCACCCTGGCGAAGCTCCCGGCACCTTCTGATTAGGCCGAGAGGCCGTTTTTTGTGAACAGGCCACCCGCCCTCCGCCGCCATTGCCGTGCAGAAGGAGCTGCTTCCGCCTGCAGCTACAGGCGCGCCACGCTCAGCGCCACGCCCAGATTCGACTCCCAGGCCTTGCGAGGCGTTTCGACAAAACACCAGGCTCGCAGCTAAGGCAGAAGGCTTCGCGTGACGCCGCGATCGCCCGCGTCTTTCCCCGCTGCGGGCGCGCAATTGAGGTGGGACATTTAGTCCCACCTCGGAAAAGTCTGAAGAGGCGCAGCGATATAAGACGCAAAAGTGCTGGAGGCTTACTGCCTCAGCACACGGGGTGAGGTCCCCTTCACCCGCCCGATTACCCGGTCTCGTCCGCGCTCACGCCCCGCGGACCTGACCCGACCCGACTTAGACTGACCTGCACTCCTCGCCCACCACGCACGCCGGTGGGCCTGGACCCGGGCGCGACCCGTACCCGACTACCCGGCAGCTCTGGGAGAGCTTTCCCAAGAGTGGTTTCAGAGAGAGAGAGACGCGGGGGGAGAGGGTAGAGTAGGTTTTGCCTCTGACGTAAAACTCTGAAGTGTGCAGGCACAGGTGAAGAAGAAGGACCGCGGAAGAAGAAGGAAGCTGAGGGAGACACTGTAGCAACAAGCAGTTTAAGTCGTCTGATTTGGAAATTAGACGACGTCCTGAAGAAAAAAAAGAGAAAGAAGGAGGGGCGACGTCCTGACTGGAAAAAGAAAATCTGAAGAACATCAGAAGAAGGCGAGGCAGAGGAGAACACAAAAGAACAAGGGAAGATCTGAAAGAAGAAAAACAAAGAAGAAAGAAGAAGATCTGAAGAAAGACAGAAGAAAAAGGAAGAACAGCTGGAACAAGAAGAAGAGCATCACCACTGCAGAAGAAGAACATCACCTCTGCAGACAAAGAAGAAGAAGATCTGAGATGAGGAGAAACAAAGAAAAAAAAAGACACCAAATTCTTTCTCTCTCTTTGTTTATTTTTGTAAAAGAAACATGTATATCTCTAGAATACAACTTGCTCCCTGAGTTCGACCTCGGGAACTCTTTTCCGAGTAAAAAAATTTATATATTTGAAATGATGGCAACAACTGGCTATATTACAACGACATAACAATAAAACCCGGTTATCTCTCGAAGCCATCGTTACCAGTGCCCTAGTAGCTCCAGGGGTCACTAACTGCACATCTCCTCCACGAGGCTCCAACTCTACGCCTGTAAACTGGCTAGGTGGGAGGGTGCTTTTTGGCTCAAGGCGTCAGCCACCACGTTGGCCTTCCCCGGATGGTAGGAAATGCTGCAGTCATAATCGTTCATGAGCTCTAACCAACGTCTCTATCTCATGTTGAGCTCCTTCTGATCAAACAAGTATCTGAGACTCTTATAATCTGTGAAAATCTCAAAGGTCTCACCGTACAGGTAGTGCCTCCAAGTCTTCATCGCGAAGACAACAGCTGCTGGCTCCATGTCGTAGGTAGGGTAGCTATGCTTAGGGCTTCAGTTGCCGCGAAGCGTAAGCGACAACGTGACCCCTCTGCATGAGCACACCCCCTAACCCCTGCAAAGGGGCGTTCGTGTACACAACGAACCCGCCACTGCTGTATTTGGTGTATAACCTACGTCGTCTCACTGTGTCCAAAACCATCTGCAAGTGCTGTCCGTGCTACGCCTGATCTCGAGAGTAGATGAGCACATCATCAATAAATACCACCACGAACTGATCCAGATACGGTCTGAACACCCGATTCATCAAATCCATGAAGGCAGCGGGGCGTTGGTCAGCCCAAACGGTATGATAAAAAACTCGTAGTGTCTATACCGGGTGCGGAAAGCTGTCTTGGAGACGTTTGTCTCCTTGATCCTCAACTGGTGGTACCCAGACCTTAAGTCTATCTTGGAGAATACCGTGGCACCTCGCAACTGGTCAAACAATACGTCAATCCTCGACAGCGGATACCTGTTCATGATGGTAACCCTATTCAGCTGTCTGTAGTCCACACAAAGGCGTAGGGTACCATCCTTCTTCACAAACAATACCGGGGCTCCCCACGGGGACGCACTGGGCCTCACAAAGCCCTTCTTCAGAAGGTCCTGCAACTGGGACTTGAGCTCTCGCCGCTCAAGTGGTGCCATCCTGTAAGGCGCTGTAGAAATGGGGCTGGTCCCCGGTACCAGTGAGATCTCAAACTCGATCTCATGCTCGGGCGGTAGTCCTGGCAACTCATCTGGGAACACGTCGGGGTACTCTCTAACCATCGGGATACTCTGAAGGTTTGCCACAGGGTTGGGCTCTGCCACCATACAAACCAGGAAGCCCTCACACCCCTGGCCCAAAAGTCTCGCCACCCAAAGTACAGAAATGCACCTGAAGCCTCCGTCCACTGGCTGTCCGTGAAACTCGAAAGAAGGCAACTCCGGTATGAAGAAGATGATATTCCTCTCAAAATAGTCCACCAGGGCATGGTAAGCGGACATCTAATCCAGGATCACGCCAAGGTCCTCCATTTGTATCACAAACAGATCAGCGAGGAGGCAGTGTCCCTCCCCCCGCCCCCCAACACTGACCTCACAGCCTGTATTATCTTCCTAGCTACAAACAGCTGGCCACCTACATCTCTGATTACAATTAATCCCCTAATGGAGTGCTATCGGACTCCAAAGTAGCGAACAACTTGCGGAGTAAGAAGGTACGTAGCACTAGAAGCAAGAAATACATACTCAAAAAGACCAAACATTGTAACCATACCTGTCACTGTACAAACTGAAGTTATGATATCTCTGTGAGTCGCGACGTTGCGACACTCCTCAGTCCTGGGAGCAGACAAAACAGCTAGGCTCGGGGCGGAGCTAGTGACAGCTGGCCGGTATCCTCCCCGTGGCGGCTGTCCTCCCTCATGCACCTGGAACCCACGACCACCCGACTGGCCTCCAGCACTCGGTGTGGTGAGAGTCTGCTGTGCTCTAGCCCTAGATGGGCAGTCCCTTCTGAAGTGACCCGGCTGGCCACACTGGTAGCAGATGGGGACTCAACTCCCTCCCTCGGTAAGTCTCTGTTGGCGGCTGGGCGGGGGTCCAGTGCTAACAGCTGGCCCCTGTCGGGGCCCCCCAGAGGCTACTGACGGCCCCGCAAAGTGTGACGGCTCTCCTGCGGGCGTCGCGTGCCTCCCTTGAGCTCTCCTAACCCGCCTAGTGTGACGGCGGAAGTCTCGTTCCACGAAAAACTCGCCTACCGTACCCTTGGAAGAGAGATGAGGGGGTGGCAGAGTGGGTGGAAGCTGAAATTCTTCTCGAACAACCTCTCGAATCAGATGGACGAGGTCCGGAGACTGTATGTTCAAGAGAAGAGAAGGGGTAGCATGTACTCCAAGCTCGACACATCTGCCCCTCCGGACTCGACCTCGGCCGCCCTCTCGGCCCGCCCTTCTAGCTCTACGTCGAGGCATCTCCTCCAAGGAGACGCGAACACAAAACAGGAAGATGTCAAATCTAACCAACACTCAGCAAAAGAACCTCAGAACAGATGTCAAAAGGTACGTTGTGGTGGTTACTCTAGTTACAAGCACATGAATTGGTTATTTTTCAGCTAGTTGGTTTACTTCTTGGGACGACCTTGCTCTGATACCATCTTGTTACGACTCGGTTCCCGAATCCCTACAGGACATGAGATCGGACCGACTCGACTGATCCCAAGATCCGGTCGTCAAACGAGGAAGTAACCAAAAAGTAGTAAAATAAACTACATTCACCATGCAAGCAACTAACAGTAACAAAAATACAGCAGTAAAGAAGTAAACTACTACAGTATACACCACCACAACAGTAGGAAATTAAAACAGTTACATGAATATAAGGTTTACAATAAAAGAGTACAGAAGTGTAATAAAATTACTCACTACAACGGGAATGGGGTACAACAAAAAGGTACAACTACTGGACTCTACTGGGCCCAGCACCCTCTGCAGCTGTAGGCTCTGGCTGCTCAACACCTAAACCTTAAAAAGGTTATGAGTACAAGAAATCAACGAACGCTGAGTAGAGTGGCAACCAGCTAACCAAAAACAGTAAAGGTGTACAGATAGCTGTTGTTTTCAATTTCTTTCTTTATTTAACTAATTATTCTTTCTTTCATCACTTGGTTTATTTATCAGGTTGTTTTCTTGATCTCGAATGTTCCTCGTGGGAACGATCTTGGTTGCAGTCTTTTCCGAAGAGTAGAAGTAGCATGTGGTACTCTCTTGGCCGGGAGAGTCCCCCGTGGTGGTCCTACACTCAGCCAATCACCCCAAGGTCGCTGATAGACGTAACAGTGACTACGGCACGCGGGATAAACGTACGGATAGCTACCCCACACTGGCACGCGGTCAATCGTTTCCGTTAATGGGTGCGCCCAAAGCACAACACTGAACCAGTATAAGACATAGCCCTCTCAGTAACAGGAGTCTACCTCTAAGAACCAAACAGGGATCTCGCCCCTCCACAGTCTGTGCACCCTCGCCTGACTACCCTAATTTGCCCAGAGGGCCTAACAAGTTGGTGTAAGGAGGCTAGCTGAACCCCAGGCCCTATGGGGTGGCTAGCTCTCTCCCTACACTAGCAACTCTCCCCAGTACAGTGTACACGAGGGAAAAAGAGTCGGTGCAAGGTGACCAAACCCACCCTGGGTCTCGACCCGAAGGCAGCAAGCTCCTCTCGACACTAAGAGGTAACATATGCTTCCATTGATACCACGTACTCATGGGACGGCATACTTCCCAGCACATTTCCAGTTCCATTCCATTTATTTTCAGGGGCTCTACTCCTAATTCCCCGTAGGGTTCATGCTCATGATTCTCAGGCCAAGCCATACTAGGTTTCATCATTTCAGGTTTAATTGCAGGTAGCTCTTGTTTCCAACATTCAATCTTTCATTTCCAAATCATATATAGGCAACTCGTATTTAATTGCAAACAACATGAATTTACATGGAGCAGTTGTTAACAACAGTACTTTATATTTCACAGACAGCTGTTATCCATTTACAGGTAATTGTTATTATTCTATTTACTCATCCAAGACCACAATTCATGCATTCCATACAATTATTTCAGTATTTCTAGCCCTAGGATTCATGCCATATCCAAGGATCTAACATTCAATCCAGTGTTTCTAGTCCTAGGATCCATGACATACCCTAAGATCTAATATTCATTCCAGATATGCATTCATGTTTGTAATTAATCTAGGGGAAGCCACTCTACCAGTAAAACCAGGAGTAATGGGGGCTTGATTGGCAGGTCCACGTACCTTCGCAGCCCCCAAATCCGCAACGGAACGAGGTCCTAACACAAGGATCAACCACAAGAACCCATTCAAAATATGATAAAAGCATCCCAACAAGTAGAGGAACTTATACGAAGAAGAATGGAATCTTAATTGCTAAAATCAGACCTCAAACGGACCCTAAACGGGTCAAAAACAACAATCCTGACTCAAATCAGACTTCTGGAACACCTTTCAGACGTTTTAAAAGAAGTCCAGAACTATACCTTACTCTGTTCTACTCCTTAGACGTCTAGGGACTCTACTGAACTGTCTGGGCCTAGTTCCAGACGTTCAACCACCTCTCCGGATGTCTGGAGACTCTTCCCGCTGTCTGGTGCCTCGCCCAGACGTTTGAACTGCGTGGGAGGGCATGTCCCGCGCCTTCCCGAAGCGAATCCTACACGCGCGACGCAAATCTTCTTAATACGGCACATAATAGTGCATCGGCGGAACGGCCTACATGGCCGTATCCGCAAAGGGAGGTGCAGGTCGCGGGATTTACCTCTCAGCCGTCTGGAGCCTCCTCCAGACGTTATCTACATCGTCTAGATATAGATCCAGACGTTTGATTCTAGGAAAATCCCAGAACCAGAAGCTGCCTTCGTTTACTTCGTGTTGCGCGCGGCTACGCCACGCTCGCTCGTCCGCTGCTCTAGCTGCAGCAGCATCGGGGGGAACCTCCACGGCGCACTTCTCTGCCTTGCGCACGCTCGACCGGTCGTGAGCTCCTCCGGCGAGCTCTCTCGCGAGCTCACGCGCTCTCCTCTCTTCCCCCTCACTGCTCCTCTCCCCCCACGCTGCTCACGCTCGCTGCTCTTGCTCTTGCCGGGGAAGAAGGGTGGATGGAAGTGGGGTGGTGTGAGGGAGAGGAGGGGGGTTTAAGTAGGCGTGGGTTAGGGTTCTGCATTCGACGAGGGGAAGAGAAAGAGAAGGATTGCAGCTGCGTACAGTCTGCGCGCGACACGCGCGCAGACTGGAGGACGTACGCACACAAAAATTGATTTCCAGACATTTGAAAAGGTGTCTAGACGTCTGACATAAGTCCCAGACGTCTTAAAGGTTAAGATCCGTGCTATTAAAGGACTTTAATAGCACGGATCTTAACACCACCATACATCTCTTAGCATCACGATTGACTGCATTTGTGGATGATGAATGCCCTTTATGTTGCAATGGCAAAGAAGACATTGATCATGTTTTTCTAAACTACGATTACACTAAATCCTTATCGTGCTACTTTGGGTATAGGCTACCACAAAATTGCACTAATTGGTTTCTTACATACCAAAGAATCAGTGATTCCTTGAGACTTTCCTCTCTCAATCCTACCTTGCCTTACTATATTGCATATTTTCTTTGGTCTAATCGATGCAAGCAGGTTCACGGCAGTGATGGCAGTACTATGCTTGGGCTGCCACAACATATTGTGGCATCTCTTTCTTATTATCAACAAATTCAAGAGAAGGATTTCTCACAACCTCCTTTCCAGCAACTCTAGTAATTTTAATCCAACCTAAGAGCTATGTCTATCCCATTTTACAAATGCTATTCTTGTTGATGCGACAGTGAGCAATTCCCATTCTATGGTGGCTGCAATATCAGTGAACAGCCAGGGTGATGTTCAGGCTACTAAGGCTATCAAGTTTTCTTCTTCTAGCAGTGATGAATCTGAAGCTTTCACGATTCTTCAAGGTATTCTTATTGCCTTGAAATTGACATATGCAGGTGGTGGTGTTCTCAGGGATGCGCTATCTCCTGTAAGTCCAATCAATGGATCTAAGCAACCGTTCTGGAGATCTTTTCATGTGGTTTATGAATGTCAAAAATTACTTCAAGAAAATCTATCCTTTCAAATCTTTCATGTCAAAAGAGATTGGGTGCATAAGACTCATCTCTTGGCTAAGTTCTGTATCACTAATGATGTTGACATTTGGGATGGTCATGCTATTCTATGTCCCTTATAATGTGGTTGCTTACGAATGAAAGCTTGCTTATTCTTCAAAAAAAAAAAAAAAACTCAACCTACAGATGTGGCAACTGGGAGCATCGGGCCTTCAATTCCCTTTAATTTCCCATTTCAAAATTAACTTATCTTTATAACAGGCAAGTTGATTTTAAGTCAAACTGGCCTGTTCAAGAGGAGAATTTATTAAACTTAAGGAATTTTAATCTGTACTAGGGTAACTAAATAATAATATTTTGTGTTTATGGTATTTGAAAATTTTCTTCGTCATTTTAAGCTATACTTCTTTAATATGGTCTGAAACCTATATTTACTTCTGATTTGTTATGAAACTTTTTAGTGAGAGAAATCGTCATGTAAATAATCAATTCTCATCTGGAGGGTACTAATATAGACAAAGCATCCACAGTTATAAAAGCAAAATCAATTCTAGTTTGAACACAAGGCACTTACCATTGAGCATGCACCTGTTCAATGATGACTTTCAACAACATGGTTCGATGGACATGGTGATCTAAACCACACCATATACACCTTTCAACAAAATGGGTACGAATGGGAAAAGTCAATAGATTAGATGACTACAACTCGACCTATCATACCACATGCCATATACCTCTCGAGGCAGTGTCAATAATTTCGGAAAGGATTTATCATTTTAGAATAGCTACATGCCTGAATAAGATCCAAAAGGCAAATATTATTAATCAAATAAACACAAGCCCCAGTCAAAAAGAACGACTTGCTACTACTCAGTAACACATCCTTTTTCATGAACAAAAAAGCTCTTCATTACTGCATCGCGCAGGCTTTTGATTGGTATCATATAAAGACTACGCGATGCAGCATTAAGCTCAAGGAGCATATAAGCTTTGAGATTCCTTCGAGTTATCAAATTTCCATCCATGTGTTCATCCAGCATTATCTGCTTGGTATTGCTGAAAAATAACAGCTTGTTTGATTTGTAAATCACCTGCCAATATTGGTCTTGGAACCATAATTATAATCCCCAAAGGTTCATCAACGTCTGAAAAGAGAATGGACCTGGTCCTGAGCCTCATGAAGCTCCATGCTTAATTTACCCTTTCATATAATAGCACAAAATAATATCAGAAAGTAAATATGCATCATTAGGTCCGGAGATACAACAGCTCTTTATCAGAATGCAACAACGTTGAAGAGATTCCAGATCACAATATGTGCCTGCATAAAGATGTAATGCAGTTTGTAGCCAACAAAAGGATGGCTGCTAGTACTGCTCAAGCGGCCCAAAGAAAGATCTCAAATATGGAACGAAGAAACAAGTATCCGGTTTGCATCTAGGAGACGGTTGATTTCCATTTGATGTTGATGCAAATAGACCCAAACCTTTCACTGATTACTCCCTAGAACATGGACACACAACACAAGCAATCATCTAGTGATGAGTATGTAGTCTGCATCTGGAACTACATCAGCTGCTGTTGGGGGCAGATTGTTCCTCAAGACATCTTGCCGGACCTTTGCGTGTGTCTCTGCTTCATGCTGAAACATCGAAACTAATTGGCCTAGCTCTGATCTCCTCAATTTGATCTTCTCCTCATTAAGTGGACGATGGAGGCCAAAATAGAGCATCCCCATTCCAATTAGAATGGCACCTACCATCAAGAGCATTGCCGAGAAGAGGCCGAATGCATATGGTGTGTCCTCACCGCCAGGCATGCCATCCAAATTAACCCCAAAAAGTCCAGTGATTACGGAAAGAACAAGGCCAGCTCCACCAATAACTGCCAAGTTATGTGTAATGCAAAGGCTTTTGTCCTGAAGCCACAAATATTACAGCAACAAGAGTCTGAATTCAAGCAAAGTTGGGAGAGAATAGTACGATGAGAATTTTGATATCTTGTTCATCGAGAGAGAGCTGATGTAGGGTAGCCAATGAAGTAACCAGGGAATCAAAGAAGCAAATGCAACTTTGATGAATGTCATATGGTGGCATTTGACAAAATGGCACTTTTCACCTAATTCCACCAAACACCCATCATATGTCAAATCAAGGAATAAATACTATTTTATTCCACCAAATAATTCTACCAGGGGGTTGAATAAGACTTATTCCATCTTTCTCCACATCACATCATTGTTAGATAAATTTTTTTATTTGTTATTCCCCTCACCTAATTCTATGTTAAATCAAACAGAGGATAATCTTCTTCCAGCAACATTGAGACAGAATAACTATCCTTTCTCCACCTTCTCCATGGAGGAACTTAGCATTTGCTGTTCTCAATCAATAGCTATTAGAACCAAATTCTAAACCTGCAATCTAATCCCCACATGAGTTTATATGAAAGGGATCTACCAACTAGCAAATATGATCACATGGTTACTACAGTAAGCGCCTTACTTTTGTTTTGTTTTGTTTGAAGGGTTACTGTTGTGACCTTTTTTTGTTAACAATACTCTCTTTAGAAGCAGCTTTTTTTTTTTTGTTTTCAATTTTCAATTTGATTTGATAAATGGCAGCATCCAGAAGTCTAATTGAAAGCAGCAAAATGAAGATCAAACCCTGTGAGTGGGTAAGATGCAGAAGAATAACTAAGCGATGCTTACCTGAAGCCATGCACGAACAGTGCTTTGCATAACATCTTGAATGGTGAAAAGTCTACCACGGACTGCTTCTTGCTCTGCCAACATTTCCCTTGTCATCTTTCTTATTTCCTCTAGTAGATTCCTGGCAACGGGCCCTCGCAGATGATGGAGAAGTTCAAAAATAATTTCTTCTCTTGCATGCAATGACCACTTAACTCTGATAACCTTGTAAATCAGAGGAGAATTTTTTGACCACATATTGAAGTAGCCAGAGACATTGCTAAGGGGGAAACACTGATGTAATCGGAACTAAAAGAGATAGCTACCTGCATTGCCAACCTTCTGATTTCCTCATTAAGAATAACGCTAACTAGGTTCAGATCCTCGTGAGTTCTCCTGTCAGTGAAAAATTGATTTCATGAAATTAAAATGAAAGGGGCGAAAACCTCCATGACGATAATCTTTGGTCAGTTGTACCTATTCACAAACTTCAACTCAATTTCATCTGCTGTCCCAAACACATACTTGCGGAATAATCTAGCCAAATCAATGATGATAAGGGATTAAGACAAAAAATAGCTATAAAATCTCCAACAGTGTATACTGAAGGAAGCATGACAAAGAGATCTCATAAAATTTATTCTCATAAACTGCAAGCAAAGGTAACATTAATAGTTGCACTACGCCATAGGAAAACAAATTCCAGACAGAAAGCTACTAGATGTGGCACTTTTGGTTCTTGCATAAATGACAGTACTCCAAATCTTGAAATTATAATGCCAATTATGATAGCAAGAGGCAACCCCTGTGAGGTGTAGTAACTGTGACTTCCATTGGCAAAATAATTTTTTTTGACAGATACTATCTAGAGTGGATATGTTAAACTTCAAACCCTATCAAATACACAAACTTATGAATTTCACAGGATTCTGTTGCAAACATTGGCAGGGGCTTGCATTTTAAAAACATACCAAATACTGAGACAAGCAATATACACAGAACATTCATCAGTAAAAAACATGGAAGTTCAAGATATTATATTAGCCGTAGATCATCAAACAAGTGGTTTGTAATGGCATTTATAAATTGGAGATAACAAGTGGAAAAGGGATGAGAAATTGAGAGATATCACATGCCGATGTGCACCATCATATGAAGGGAACTCAACCCTTCAAAATTCATCTAATAACCAAACGAATAATATTACCCTTTACATAGAGGATGAGCTACACAAAATAAGGAAATAAAATTAGTACCGCTCCTACTCTTTCAAAAGGAAATGACCAAAGAGAGAAAAAAAAAAAGCATAAGAAAGGAAAGCAATTTTCACAACAAAGCAATACCTAAAATAACACCTAAACCTAAAATCAAATAAAAATACACATTGCAAAATTGCCAAGTAGCCTTCAATGTAGATAGATATACAAGAAAACTCATTCTTGAGCCCTCTGAAAAACCTATGATGCAATAGTTCTTCCCCCTTCAATTATGATGATGGACTGCAGCAGTTTAATCAGTTAATAGCACTACATGAATCTATAGCTTCTAGTACCCTCGAATCCACCGACGATGTCTTAGCAACATACTCAGGTGTATCTGTTGCTTTTAGTGCATTGCCTTCAGTTGGGCAATTCAAGTGCTTGTCAGCATTTATGTGGAAATGGCACACAGTTTGATAGATTAGCTTCAGTTCCATCATGTTAGTGTTTAGGTAGCAAAAGTGTGTGACATTCACCCATTACCAGATAAGTGGATGTTACCTTGTTCCCTATTATGCAATTGCAAGATGTTTTATGTGTACATGACTTGCCACTCAATCTGCTGTTCACTGGCCACCTGCGAGTCAATATTTGATCCAGTGCCTCATGTATTTCAGGGCAAATTGATTGGAAGATGACAAGTGGAGACTGTAAGAAGGGAGTGAGTCCGTGATCTTCTGTAGACCATTATCTTTGTTCGCTCATGTCATTCTTCTAGTGAGAATTCAGCCTTTTGGTGTATACCTCCATCTTGGTCATGTCACATTATTGAGGATCAAAAGAATAATTTCCCAGGTCTCTACATCTGCCACCTTCGAGTATGAAACATGACAGCCAGGGAAGTATTACACGTCATTTTTTCCTTCAGTCTAAAGATCAATTCCAGTTCTTTGTTTGGGTTGTTTTATTTTAATATCCAGTGTCCTAGTTGTATTCCTTGTCATCAAGGATGCACATTATCTTATTATTGTTGATGATTTCTCAAGGGTCAAGGAATTCTTGGGTGTTTTTGCTTAAAGCCGAATCTAGTACAGGAGTTGTAAACTTGTAATAAAGTCGTCAGTTTTGACATACAGATCAAGTTTGGCGCCCATTTCAAGAATATAAGATCTGACAATACTCTTGAGTTTTGTACTACTTTGTTACATTCATTCTAGTTTCTACAAGATTGAGGATTCATGGCAACATCATCCACCAATTTGTAAAGATCCAAACCCAGATTGAGTTCAATTGAGAAAATTTGCCATTTAACAAGTTGTTGAATATGGGCCCAATGGACTGAAGGCAAACATCTAAAATGCCTAAGCCCAAGTTATCAAGTGGTATTCCTCAACCTTAACTCACTACTCAGTTTCTTGAGCTTATGATGTAAAACTATTTTTCGAGTCTTTGCAATCCCCTTTACTTAAAATGCATACCATCCTTGTTGTGGTTTGACCTAGAGTTTTTTCTTTTCTTTTCTTTTCTTTTCTTTTTTGAGAAGGTTTGGCCTAGTAATTTCACTCCTAATAATAGGCATGGGACTCCACTTCTTGGATGCACTTTTCTTACCAGACATCTTTATCGATAATGGCTCCACATCTCATGTGAAACTTTCCTTATTAGGGGATGTTTGCCTCTAATGCTATTTGTAAACCAAAATTAGTTGAGCTCCTACTTCACAGCAAAATAGGGTGGTTGAGCAAAGACATTGGCATATGCTTGATGTGTCCTACACTCTTAAGATACATACCAATATTCCTTCCTATTGGGGTAATACAATTCTCAAAGCACGTTATCTCATTGACAAGATACCTTTTTCTTGTTATAATGGAGCAAATTCCCCTTAGCTGCTACTTCCTGATGGTAAGTTAGACCATGTGACTCAAAAGTTTATGGTCACGTGCTTTATGAACCCATTGGCCTCAAAAGGGATAAATTAGCACTACAGGTGGTGAAATATGGGTTCTTTGTGTATTCACTAACTCAAAAGAGCTACAGGCTTTGACCCTATCTATTGATGTCATTATGCCAACACGTATGTTATTTTTATTCCTTATGTATCGATTGTAGGCTCCTCTAAAAGAAAAAAAAATCTACTGCTCATGCATGCGCTAGTTTGCAGTAGGTTGCTCCATTACTTATTCTACAAACACCATGTTGCTTCTCCCTATTGATGGTCTTGGCCCATCTGATTCTCCTTATTGGGATCCTCCTAGTTTCTTTATGTGTAAGGTTGACCCTTCCTCACAACCAAAGCCTAGGGGTTCAAATTAAGTAGTCACACCGCCTACTTCATTGAATACTGCCTATACTAATGATGATAGCATTCATGCTGTCATATTGATGATGATTTAGTGGATGATAGTATTTACCCATTGCAACATGGAAACAAAAACGGCTTGCAGTATGCACCCTTTTTCATATTGTGTAATTTGACTATCTTAACAGTGGTTATAAGAAAAGAGTGACTCTCAGTGGTACACATGTTCCCCTTACTCACCAACAAGCTTTTTCTATTTATCCAAAATGGCAACAGGCCATGACAGATTAAATAGTTGCTTTAAGTGATAATTAGACTTGGCAGGCCATAGAGTTATCAAAGGATGCGCTAGTTGTTGGATGCAAACAGGTGTTTACTCTCAAGTACCTTCTTGATGGGACAATTGAGAGGCAAAAGGCATAGTTAGTTGCCAAGGGCTATATACAAACCCATGGTATTGATCGATACATGCTCACTAGTTGCTAAAAAGAGCTTCATTTTTTTTTGGATTGGGGGGTGGAAGTTGCTAGAAAAAGAGTATTATTTGTACTATTATCTCTGTGTTGCTCAATGTAATTGGCTCACTTTACCAGTTGCATTGTAAAAAAATGCCCTTTTTTATGGTTATCTGATAGAAGAAGGCTTACGGGAATATTCCAAATTGTGTAGATTGAAGAAAGAAATCTACGACTTGAAGAAAAGTCCAAGAGATTGGTTTCACAAGCTTTCTGAGGTAACTGAGCAGTATGGGTTCAAAGGATCTTCTCTAAATCAATTTTCATTCCTAAGGAAATCCAAGGTGTATAGCTGTGTATTTTTTCTATTATTTTTTAAAGAGGTTAGTTATGCAATAATATTATTCTATTGCATGCAAGGAATCTATGAGGCAAAGCAGCATTTACAATAGAACTTTGTGACAAGAACTTTGGTCCATGTAGATACTTTCTAGACAATAGAGGTTGCCTGAAGTAAGAAGGAAGTTGTTCTCTTGAAAATGTGTGATGGATTTCTGATGAGAAACTACAATGTCTAGATATAAACCAACATAGCTTCCCATGATACCAAACAATATCATGGTATTTTTTTTGAAACGGAACAATATCATGCTATTGTCTGAAAACTTCTCCATGTGGTTACTAGACCTGATATATCTTTGTTTGTTTTTGTTTTTTTTTTCTTTTTCTTTTTGAAGAGGATATATCTTTGGTTGTTGGGAGGATAAGCCAGTTGATCTAAAAGCCCACAAAGATAAATTAGGACATTGCTACTCAGGTTCTTAGATGCCTTAATTCTTCACCTGGAAGAGGTCTTCAAACCATGGAAGAGAAATCATAAGATGTTACTAAAATAGATATTGATTTCGCAGCTTATCCAATAGAAAGGAGATTAATAACTGGATTCTGTGCTTTTGTTTGGAGCAATCTACTTACGTGCAGGAGAAAGAAGCTTTGTATCTAGATCCTTTGCGAAATCAAAATACAGAAAATGGCCTGAACAACAACTGAACCAATGTGGATAAAATCTATTTTTGGCAAATTTGCATGTACAAGTTAATGTCCCATGGTAATGAAGTGTGACAATAAGGCAACAGTTTTCTATGCTGATAAACCAATGTTCTATGAGCAAATAAGACATGATGACGTAGATTTGACTGAACTAGAGATGATTCCAAGGGGCATGTTACAATTCTGCAAGCTCATTAGAGATCAAGTGGTAAACATGTTTACTAAGGCATTAGCATGCCCATAGTTCCTTCAGTATCTCTCCAAGCTAGGCACGCTAGCAATGGAAACACCACACTTTTCTCACTGTGGCCACTTGTCCATCTTAACTTGGAAGTAAAATCATAGCATTTGCAGTAGTTAAATAAAGAAATAAGCATTTACTCTGATGGCACTCCATATGGATATTTCCTTTGTTGTAACTGAAATAAGAATTACATGATTTGGCTATCCTTTCCATACTAGAAACATTTAGATACTAGTTAATAAAATAATCAATAACTTATGCAGAAACATTTTTGTTTTGTTTTTTTTAAAATAACTTATGCAAAAACTTCAGAAATCTTGTTTAATTTATTTAGTAGCTTGTTAACAAAAAAAGTTTTATATTCTTGTAAATAAATCATGCCTCTTCCACATAAAAGGAATAATCTACAATAAACTCTACAAAAAACTTTGAGCTATTTTATCATATTTTGTGATATAAGGGTCTTTGATATGAATGCACAAATTGTGTCATGCATCATTTAGTTAATGATGGTAAACTGTTTGCTTTCTTATAGTTATAATTTTAGTTCTTATAGCTACTTATAAAAATATTAACTATTTCATTATGTGCAGTAATATATCATTCTAGTTCTGCCTCTACATGTCAGACATATATGTTCCAACTTAAAAGAGACTGTTGGTGGACATACCCTTTAATACTTTGTTTCTATTTTGGTGTTTTTACCATTATTATTATTTTTTTTTTTGAAAATGTTTTTGCCATTATGTTATGTCCTACAAGATCACTATATAATTTCTCCATCATCATTTCTTTCAATAGTCACTAGAAGATCTTCATAGTCATGAACAAGTTCCAAGAATTGTTCTCAACTTGTTTCTCATGACAAGTCCATGCAAATCATTGAAGCATGAAAACAATGATTTATAGCATATTGATAGCATTAAGAAATTGGCAAAAAAATGGAAGAGCGAATGATAAATTAAAGAAAAATGGGTAGAAATAAAGTAATGCCACATGTTATCTTTTGAGGTTGAAAGAGAAGCTAGACGAGAAAAGGGATTATTGTTATGTTAGAGATTTGTTAAGATTTAAGATATGCTTCTCCTATTCTAGAAGATTATATTAGGATTAGAAAGTAGGATTAGTCTCTCTATATAAAGAGATCAAATCCCATTGTTTCTATTTGAGTTCTACAATAATAAAACTCCAAGTTCAAGTTTCTTCACATGGTATTTGTGCGGGAACAATCCTAAGGACCATCGACCCTTTCTTTTACACGCAATCTTTGTGTGTTCTTCGTGCATATCATCACTGCATGTCTCCTTCGTGCTTGCAAGCTGCAGCACACATGGGTGCAAGTTTCTTTAGTCTGCATGCAAATCATGCATGCACAAATAGTCCATGCGCACAACTCACGCGTAATCAAATCTCCCTGCACGCAATCCGCATGTGCACCACATAAGTCCAGTGCATGCATCAGCATGCACCTCTGCCTAGTATCCACATGCATTAGCGCACATCATTATCATCCTCTACGCATAATCATCATCAATCGTGTGCACCCAACGTGCATGTACTACTCCTGTTGCAGCCTAGTGTGTTATTCCTCTTCCACACGCGTATAAGCGTGTGGTTGATTTGTTGTTGATCCGTACATCCCGTGGCCTAACAATTGAAGGAAAAAGATGACTGAGGAGCAAGGCCTCCACTAATTCTTGGAAACATTTCCCATATGTGACCGCTACTTCTGCTACAACCTTCATCCAGTTTAGTTACAATTTGTACTTGGGATATACTTCTACAATCAATTCCAATTTTCGGTGCATGGAATTGTGCATCAAAGTCTTCAAGTTAATTTTTGCTCCAACTCTACAGGTGTTAGATATTCCCCAATGAAGAGAGACCAAATCCCATTGTTCCTATTTGAGTTCTACAATAATAAAATTTCACGTACTAGTTTCTTCATAGAAAGCAACTTTCCTAACTAATGAGATCCTAAAAATAAAAGGGTCGTTACTCAATGAAGTTGGAGAGTTACTATTGTTGAGCAACCCTTCTTTTTACCTTTTTTTTTTTTTAAAAGAATGCTTAAACCTAAAACAAACAAAGAGTGAATTGCAAAATTCTTAACTAACTGTATGTATTTAAATAGAAAGGTTTATTGAGTTTGGCACTTTGAAAAATCCACAAGGCATCACCTTAGTATTCTAGAAGCTCTAATGGAAGTGTAAAGTATGTATTATAGTTTAAAAGGACAAAAGATTACCTATCATCCCATCGAGAAAGGCGAGAAGCAAGGTGAGCAATGACCTCGTGAATAGTTTTTGGAGCTGTACTCCCACCAGCAAAAAGAATTTCCTGAATTGGAAATAGGGATGAATTATCACTAAGGAGCTCACTCTATACAAACAGCCATACAAGTTATAAACCAGCATGTCATTCTTGGCTATCAGCACAAATGCTCCATGAGTGCGGTGTCACATCATACCCCTATCTCTTCCCTTGGGGCTGGGATACACTTTTGTTTGAAATAACACACTTGTCATTGAATAATCTGTTTGCCACCCCACCTTGAGAAGGTTGCCTTTGTGTATGCATGATTCCAACCCTTGAACCTGTAGCTTCCTTTTGAGTCACTTGGCTACCAGTATATCCCCCAGAACCACTATACTTATCTACCAGCTCCATCCCCTTCAAGGTATATTGCCATTACCACATCCCTCATCATCCTGCCTACCCTCTCAACACTACTCATCTTCGACAACATACTAGTGTAGAGACAAAACCCTGTCAAGATTTTCAACATAGCTTAGCTTTATGTAATCTTCGTTTTGATTTGGTTGATAAATACAAATTTTAATAAACATCCATTCATTCCTCAAAAAAAAAAAAAAAGCAGAAGAAAACTTTTTTTTGAAATAACAGGCCAAACCAAACACAATTTGAGTCAACATAATGGACAGAGCCAATTGCAGGTGATGTTTGGTGATGTAGACATCATCAGGCACCAAAAGGGTGATGCATGCCTAAGTCAAAGGCCTTGTTTGCAAGTTTTCCTTTATTTTTATTCCAGTAGTTGGGCGTTGTTCTTCTTTTGTTATTTTTATCTTTGTAGCTTGAATAGAATAATAAAGTAAGAGATCATTTCTTTTACCCCAAAAAAAGAGAGATCATTTAAGAACCTTAAAGTTAAGAGTTTGTTAGCTTAGAATATTTGGTTTCCTTTCGAAACAACCAAGGATTTCTATTTCTTTGCTAATTTTATTACTTCCCCTCACTCCCTCCCTCCCCACCACCTATCAACTTCACCACCATGTTGTCAACTCCCCACCGACTATCGACTTCTTAAGCATGTTTACCTCCCCACCAATAGATACACCATCAACCCATAAAACTGCCCGCACCTCCACAACAAAATGGCCACACAATATAAAATCATTCCTAGACAAGCAAAACAGTCAGCTGCAAATACCTAACACCAATAGGAAGAAAAGCAAATCCAAATAAGATTCAGATTGGAGCTTCAGATTTCATTCAAGCTAGAAAACACAAATTCATAAGAGAATAATGGGGATTAAGCCCCAAGCAAAAAGTATCCAACAAGTGATTTTCTACCACCTAAAAATTGAAAAGCAACCAGTGCAATACATATGTATGAAATTATCGCATAATACATGAAGGATAAGCATGGCAAGATAACCAGAGCAAAATGGGTCATGATCATGTAAAGACTGGAAAAAAAAAAACTTCGAAGTGAGGCCTAGCAAAGTATTGGCCACTCTTCCAGTAAAGAAATGGAAAAAGGGCCATATCTAGTACTAAATGCCTATCGCATTCTCAGCATCCATGGTTGTGTCCAATGTCAAAGACAAATACGCCTTAGGACCAGAAAGGTTTCGTGCCTGTTTTGCTTCATATTACCCTTTTATGAAAGGTAATTTCATGCAAAACCTTGATGAACGTAAGCCCAAAACCTGGACTTTTCCAAAAGCATAGAAGGTAAAGTGTTGGTTACTCTACTATCATGCTTAAGGTCATGTGATTTCATATTTCCTTGCCCCCTTTCTCTTGGGCTAATGTGGGACAACAGCATTAGCAAGTCGACACTTCCCCACAACAACTGGCACCAGCATCACAAACCTTGGGGAGTAACCACTAGATGACGGATTGAGTCCTAGGACTTGCTTTTGCACATATTAAGTGGAAAGGACCCTCGTCAACTTTTGATCCTCTCTCTAGTTCTGCTCAGAAGGAAAAGCTCAAAACCTTCACCACATTGATGGTGTTGCCAAGCAGATGATCCACATATTCACCAGGATGTGTGGGTCTACAAGACTACAACCTTCTGTAGGGTGAACAATTCCTTAGGAGTAGGGAGGTGCAGAAGTTGGTGGCATGAATCCTACCCTGTTTGCGAGAGGACACAGATTACCTCAACACGCCTACCCTGTTTGCCGAAGCAATATCTATTGCTAGTGACCTTTGGCTATGGTACAGAAGGCTTGGACATTTGACAATCAAGAAGATGCAACAGATGTATCTTAAGTTGCCAGAATCCTTGACGCTAGAGTGAGAAGATTTTCAGCTTGAGAAACATCATGGGAGCAATTTTCCACGATAGAATAGTGGCGTGAGTGTGGTCCCATTTATGCTTGTGCACTTTGATGTATGGGGGCCATCCAGAGTACTAAGTAGTAACTCCAAGAGGACACAAATACTACATGGTGTTTGTAGATGATCATAGTCATCACACTCAGGTGTTCTTGATGAAGCCACACTCAAAGATTCCACAGATTGTGCGAAGTTGTCTCAGAGGTGTAGACTCAGTACATACTAGTACAATCAAGACCTTTTGCAGTGATAATGCCTTGGAGTTTATGCAGAAGGATTTGCAGGGAATTCTTTAGCACTCATGAGATCATTCATCAAACATCTTGTGCTCACATGTCTCAACAGAATGGCATTATAGAGCACAAGTTGCAACATCTTCTAGATATTGCTCAAGCCTTGATGTGTCATATGAAGGTTTTTAAGCAATTCTAAGGAGACGTACTTACTGTTGAGTACCTGATCAATTGGGTACCCTCATCAGTGCTTTGGGGACATATTCCATACCAAGTCATTTATCCAGATTGTAACCGGCCATTTGCTCTACCACTACGAATCTTTGGGAGCACATGTTTTGTTCAATCCCATGGTAACCAGGACAAGTTTAGTCCCCGTGCTAAGGAGTGTGTGTTTCTAGGATACTCCAGGACACAGAAGGGGTACCAGTGCTACGACATAGTCCACAAGAAGTATATTGTTATGGCAGATGTAACCTTCTTTGAGAGGGTGCTATACTTTTCAGATGAGGGAACATCTATAGAGGCTGCCTTACATTAGACGCAAACATATCCCAGGAGGTCGCAAGTTCCTTCCAGCATGTTATAAGATGGTGCTCTTTCTTCTCCAATTTCCTCATCAGATGAGATTGATTCTGGAGGCGATGAGCCATGAATAGTAAGGAGGTCTAGTAGATCGTGTATGCTACACCCGATGTCTCAGTATACAAGGATTTCACACCTAGAGATGGAGGTCCGATAGTTCACCTCAACCATCTCTACTACTATTGTTCCCAGGGACTTTGACAAGGCATAGGATCCCAGGTGGTGTGCAGTTATGGATGAGGAGGTGTAGGCACTTCATGCAAGGGGACGTGCGATCTTGTGCCATGCCCCAAGGGTGCCACAGTAGTTGATTGTCGATGAGTCTATACCATCAAGTATAGAGCTTATGAAATAGTGGACAGATACAGGACCAGACTAATTACCAAAGGGTTTACCCAGATGTATGGAATAGATTATCTCAAGACCTTTTCACATCTTGCCTGTATCTTATCCATCAAGATTATTATTTCAGTTGTTGTGAACAAAAGTTAGCCATTATATCAGTTGGACATAGAGAATGCCTTCTTGTATGGTGCCTAAGCAAGTTTATATGAGACAACCACTAGGGGGCATCACACTCAAGGGGAGCATGTTTGTCGAATGCGGAAGGCAATCTATGGCTTAAAACAAAGCCCAAGAGCATGGTTTGATAGACTCAACTTGGAGATTTAGACAATTGGTTATCAATGGTCATCCTCATATCACTCCATATTCGTCAAGAGGACCAAGTGTGGTGATGTTTGTCGAGTGGTTGTCCCTAGCAGTCTATGTAGATGACATGGTCTTGACTGGTGATGACAAGGATTGGATTAGTCAAACAAAGGCATTTTTGCAGACTACCTTTGTTACTAAGGATCTTGAGGACCCCCGTTATTTTCTAGGGATTGAAGTGTTAGGTAGGAGTCAGGTCTCAGTTTCCCAGAGGTAGCACACCTTGCAGATTCTTAAGGAGGATGGATTACTTGGATCCAAGCCTTTAAGCATTCCTGTCGAGCCTCAGTATACTCACACTCTTGATGAGGAGGATCCACTCTATGAGGACGTTACCGGATGTCGTAATATGGTGGGCATTTGTTGTATCTAACTATTACGCGACCTAACATTAGTTTTGCAGTGAGCTAGGCTAGCCAGCACATATAGAGTCCGTGTTATAGCCATTAGCATGAGGTTCGCCTCATTTTGAGGTACCTCAAGGGGAGTCCTAGTCAGGGGTTGTACTACAGAGACAATGGGAACCTAGACATCATAGCGTATTCAGATGCAGATTATACGGGGTCAGTTGACAATAGACGGTCCACTTCGAGGTTTGCTGTCTATGTTGGAGGCAACCTCATGTCTTGGAGGAGCAAGAAATAGAATGTGATGGCTTGATCCAATGCAAAAGCAGCGTACCGAGCTATGGCATAGGCAACCTATGAGATTGTGTGGATGGTAGGCTTCCTTCAGGATATGGGAGTGCGTGTTGACATGCCAGTTTCCTTGTATTGTGACAATAAGTCTGCTACCTACATTTCCTCCAATTTGATCTTCCATGAAAGGATCAAACATATTGAGGTAGATTGCTACTTCATGCAAAATGTAGTACTTGAAGGCAAAATCAATTCCCCATATGTTTCTTCAGAACTTCAACCAGCTGATATCCTTACCAAGCCCTTAAGGAAGAAGAGACATGACTTCCTTTGCAGCAAATTGGGACTTAGAGATATTTATGCCCTAACTTAAGGGGGAGTGTTGAGTTATAAAGTAGAAAGGGGGATGTTATTTACTTTTATATGTTTGAGGGGTACTCTTGTAATTTGCCCAAGCCTCTTCTCTATAAAAGAGGACCCTTATGTTTCTTTTGAGGAATAAGATGATGATTGCCCTTCATACTCTGGCTTTGGTGGTAAAGGTTTTTTTTTTTTTTTTAAGTAAAGGATGACTACTAGAGGTCAATAGCCATCCACTTCATTAATAAAATAAGGCAGCAATTACAAATTGACTCTAAATATCAGACAAGAAGCACATCTCCCTTATAACATTGCCAACCCAAGCCCTTTCCCCTTTGAAAAGGGATAAATTACGTTGAAGCCACAACGATAGAGGAGGGCACTAACTCTAATCCAGGAAATAGTATTTGTTTGAATACCATTCCTAAAGGTGCCCCAAAAATCCACTAGAGACAATAGGTTTACCCTAACTATCTGCAACTACTCCCAGCATTGCTTAGTAAAGTTGCACGATAGAAACAGGTGCCCGGTGTCCTTTCCCTAGCCACAAAGGGAGCAAATGACATCTGCCTTGGCTGCCCACCTACTCCTCTGGACCTTTTTACCAATCTTCCTCTCCTTATCATCCAAAGAAAGTGTTTCACCTTTAAGGGGACTTTTAGCTTCCATATATAACCATAATCCATCCATATGTCCTCATCACCACTTCCGACCTCCCCTCTTGTATGCCCTTTTAACTGAGAAAGTGACCATGCTCCAAGCTAAAGAGTCTTGCACATGTCTTCTTGGTCTGAAGTCCTGAAGCGAGTAACAACTGCAAAGCTTGCACCCTGGCATTTGAAAGACTCCCTCCTACAGCTGGCGTCCAAGACCGAAAGTCATCATCCCAAACTCCGCAACTGGTCAACCCTTGTCAGAAGCATGAGCAAATAATCTAGGCATCATCTCTGTAAAGCTCCCATTCCCTGTCCAATCGTCCTCCCAAAACCTAAAGGATCAACCATCTCCCAACTCAAGTTGCAAGAAAGGTGTAAGCTGATGCATCATTGGAGCTAGAGTCTTCCAAAAAGTAGAAGCCCATTGTCTTACCTCGACCCTTAGTGCAATGTTCAAAGAGGAGCCATAGGAGTCAAGTAGTGATCTGTGCCAAAGGGACTGTCCTCTATGCATTAGTTTCACCCCCCATTTAGACATTTGGGCATCGCCAAACTTGTTCAGGTCCAGAACACCCAGATCGCCCTCCTTCGGCTTGCATACCTCATCCCAAGCAACCAATTGTAGGAATCACCCAACGTAATCTGAACCCTTCCAAAAGAACCTCTTCTAAAGCACATCCAACTTACGGAGGGCCTTCTTTGATGGCTTGAACATGGATAGATAGAAGACTAAGATGGTAGAGAGAATGGCTTTCAACAAGACAAGTCCACCTCCTTGTGAAAGCAACCTTCCACTCCAAGCACTCAACTGTCTGTCCAACCTCTCAATCACAGGATACCAATCAACAATAGGAGTCGCCCTTCAATTTGTCTGGTGGTAAAGATAAAGGAATGGCAAGTAAGTCTACTGACAACTTCAATGTAGGCAGTGCCAAGTGTTGAAGGAATCAACTTCCAAAGCGAAAATTGTGTCATGTTTGAAGACCATGGTCGAGCACACAACGAAGTAATGAGTTCAAAGTTAACAAATATGTTAGTATCTTTGAGCCTAGTTTCATTGAAGGAATAATAATTTCAAGCAAACTTTTTAGGATAGCCCCAAATTTTGTTTGCTCAAGTATGGAGTTAAATTACAATGTGAAATAAGTAACGGGGATGAGAAAGAGATGGGATAAGAGAATGTAACTTATTTCTTATTACCACCAAAAGCCAAAATTGTAATATCAAAAAAAGTGTCAACAAACAATAATCCCTATACTCTCCCTAGCATATCTTGCCAACCAAGCAAGGACAAGTCTAATAACCAGACTGGAGATAGAAAATACATTATATTACGGAATCCAACCAAAATAGATTTTGCTAGGAAATTAAGAAGTTAATCAAGCTCATGGAAATTAATATCCCAAACTTGCAAAAACACATTATATTACGGAATCCAGACAGAGTAGATTTTGCTAGGAAATTAAGTTTACCAAGCTTGTGCAAATTAATATCTCAAACTTGCACAAAATAGAGATGTTGAAGAGGGAAAAGTACCTCGACTTCAGTAATGCCCAGCACATTTACATTGGATGCAAATCCTTTCATGTGTAATGCAGTTATAAGAAAATTTTGTGCTTGCCAAGATCTAAGCACTATGGGTATGTCCTCATCTTGAAATGGATCACCAACCGACTGACCCAGGAGCTCAAACAATAATCCACCTGCTGCTCTAATTGGAACCTGAGGAATTGGATCAAAAAATATACGTACACAATCAGGATGAGCCAATGCATCAAAGAGAAAAGTAAACCAGAAAAGCAGATGCATCCCCATGAATTAAAGCTTTCTTTTAAAAATGATAAAGTGACACATTAGTTCAAACTTGAAGCTGATACTAAACACACATGTTGCAGCATGGATATTGAGCAGTCCGAAAAAAGTGATACATAAGATGTTAACATAAGTCAGATCAAAGCTTATTTAGAGGATATATGAAACAGTATATGCCCAACTGCTAAAAGAAATGCCAACTGCAACTTATAGCTGCTTTTACACACAAGACAGACAAATGGGATCTGGTGTGCATACAGAGATAAGCCTCACAGCTTGATTGCACTTAAAAATGCTAGCAAGTGCGATCAATTGCCTGATTTCGCAGAAAGCGTCAAATAATGGCACAAGTTACCGCCATAGTTTTTAACTTAGAATATTGCCAGTGGCAGGTTGAGGTGTTCTTAAGTCTGGCAATCGGCGAGGAATCAACAATTTCCATCTAGAGACATAACTATGAGTGTGCAGTGCAAGAAAACCATGTTTAAGCTATAAGTATCTAAACCAACAGGCCATTTCCTTCTAGATTATCCTTGTCTACTCCAGATAGCCCTTAGCCAACTTTACACCATGATCATAACTGCAATAAGGTCTACTAGAGGATAACGCGAACTACAAACCAGAATAGAGCCCAAAAGGCTGAACCTGAATCCCTTTCGCTGCTTTGTTTCGTAACAGAGAATGTATTTCTCATTTAGAAATGCAATGAGCTCTGTTAGCTTTGAACTTGCAGCTAAAAAAATAAAAACATTCACTAAAGGGATTCAGTTGAACTCACTGCTACAAAAAAAACCTCAAGTGAAACTTGCCTCTAATAGAGAAGAGGCGAGTTCCACTTTGAAAAACAACCCGCCTCAAGGCGCAGTCTGCTGTTAAGTACGCGTTAAACTTGCCCTTACAGGAGACAAGTTCTATACAAAAATATAGCAACTTGACTTTTCCAAAGGCAAGTTCCTTGTGGTGGGACTAAATCATGAAAGTCACCTCTACTAGAGGAGAGTTAAGTTTGACATGGTTAATTACAAAACAAAAATTCCTCGTAAGGTAACTAAATATTATTAATCCCTAATTAACTTATTAAGAAAAATTCTTCTCTAAGACAAAAAGGGCACAGCAATGTAACTTCAACGCGCGCGAATTCACGCGGGGCTGTCTACCTCATACCGGAGGTACTTCATCCGATCGCTAATCAGCTGGCTCTCGTCTCTCAAGGCAACAGTAATCGCGGGATGCAGCCACTGCGCTTCGCTCAGCCACGCGCTAACCGACGCGTGACCGGCGGCCACGTGGCACCACCAGGTCGGCCCCGCGGGGCGTTCCCAGTAAGGAGCCGCGAGATCGGCAACCGTGAGACCGCCCTCCACGTCCGCGCACCCCATCTCTTCTTCCACATCCCGGTTGTCGCCGGCCTGGACCGACCGAACCAATTCGTCGATCCTTTTCCACCCGATCGGAACCCAGTGGCTATCCGGACGCTTCCCAGACTTAGCGTTGCGGAACAAACCCCTATCCCCATGCCGATCGTCTCGCGGAGTGGTACCCTGCGCGTCGGTGTGGCCCAACGACGAGTCGTCTTCATGCAAACCGCTCGGTCCGCGTCTTCGGGACGCGGTGGTGGGGGGAGTTCGCTCCCTTACGAGCTCGAAAGCGCACAGCAGACCGTCCGTCCACAGCTCTCTCCCGGAGGAGGAGGAGGAGGAGGAGGCGCCTTCTTTGTTGGAATCGTCGTGTTTGGGAGCTTCTCGATTCCCGGTCTTATCGAGTTGCTGATCCTCCGTGTCGATGGAGCTCTGCCTCGTCGTTTCTTCTCGGTTCATGGGAAGCTAACTAACTATCCGCGGGGAAGAGCGGTATCGGGATAAGGATGGATAGAGACGCTGGGGATCTGATGCGAACTCGAGGGATACCGGCGAAGTAAGTTGGGATCCGATGAGGGAAGGTAATTACTTGGAGGGATTATCATTAGTTTATTACACGATGAGGGATATGCTGGAGGTAAGCAGTGACAAGGGTGGTAACCGTAGCGGGAAGGTTTTGATGGGGTTGTAGAGCAGGGGAGGGCAGCGATGGCGAGAGAGAGGGGCGACGGTGCGAGGTGGTGCGGTGGTGCGGTGGTTAGAGATGGTCGAGAGGGAAGAGAAAAAAAAAGGCAAACATCACAATTCTTGAGCCAGAGGCGGTGCGGTGGTCGGTGGTGTCGGGTCATAATAAACCGGTTGGTAGCCCGCGTATTGGCGTGGAAATGTAAAAGTTGATCGCTGAGATTTTGTCTGTTTGGGGATGGTTAAAGGGTTATTCTTACGAGAAAAAGCTAACAAAATTAATTTGAAAGTTAAAAGAACATAATTTATTTAATTTTATTAATCAATATCAACAACAGATTATCTCATTATATTATATTATATTAATATTATTATATAATAAAATATATTCACTTTAACATAATATATCTATTAAAATATATTTATTATATCACATCAATCTACTCCTATCTATATCAAATTATTAAAAAATCATCACCAACGTCACATCACAATTCCAATGATATTATTTCACTACTTATTTTTATACCACCAACTAAATACCCATCAACTTATATTTACATTACTTTATCCCGGTGTAAACCTTGTTCTCCTGCCAAATGCAGCTTAAGGTTACATTTGGCAAGAGGATAGTGTTATTCCGAGATAGAATTAGAGTGGAATAAGTATAAAAAGGTGTTTGATTTGTGGATTTGTAATGGTTGGTATGTTGATTTTGTGAGAGATGAGAGATAATCAGTGGATTTTGTGTGATGTTAATGGATTTATAATAATCGATGGATTTATAGTAATAGACTGTACATAGTTAATGGGGGGGGAGAAAAAAAAATCAAAAAAATTTGGGAACCAAAAGGGAACCTTAGTGACCCTCCCACCTCAAAAGCACCACCCCAGCCCTTCTCCACCTGTACTACTTCTCCTACCACCACCACCATGATCACAAGACCACCACTCACCCGTGACGTCGAACCTCACTGCATCTACTCCGTGGGCAAGTGGGTACCCTCTCTCCCCCTACTCTACAACGACACCTCCTCCTCCACCATCAAGGACGCCCAGAACTGCATGGTCCACGGCCACCCGAACACCTCCTACCTTCACTACTGGTGGGTTCCTTCCTTCTACCCCCCACTCCTCATCTTCCACCCCACCACCTTCCTCTACCTCCTTCAAAACCCTTCAAGAGCGTGAGGACACGAGGGAGCAGACTTCAATGGCGATGATACTAACTTCGAGGGGAACGAGGAGGAGGTGAGCGAGCTGCAGGCCACAGTTGACATTCCTCCTTTATCACAGCAGCGCCATTGAGGGAAGATACCATTTACCAACTTAAATGAATGATTTCATCCTAATAATTTGTGGTGACTTTACATTTTGAGCAATATTAGCCTAACATACAATTAATATCAACTTCCAACTTTTCTTATAAGTAGTTGTACACATAGAGTTCAATGCTTGGCACTTTTATATAGGTTAATGGTGTAACATTTTAAGTCGAAATATGTTCTCTTGTTGATATGCCATTCATTTGATTCTAATATTTAGTTAACTTTAATTTGCAGGTTTAAAAGAAAAAAAAAATATCACATGTAAGTTTGAATTGCAATCAATTTTATAAGATGTTCAAAAATACGTCCATTTATATATTTCTTCATCAATCTTTTCTGTAATTACCAATCTACCATTGAATTTTTGAATACTGTCATGTCATTATTTTAGACATTTTAGTAATTTTGCTTTCGTTATTCATACTAAATTAATGAATTAACTTGAACACTGTTTAAAAAATATATATGTCATCTTCAAAAAAGATTCATTTGTTTACTGTACTTGGAATTCTTTTGCATAAATTTTCTACAAGATTGAAAATATCTTTTGCTGCAACTTCTGTTCTTGAAATGAAATCTGCCATATCATAGCAGTAGCTTAGGATTGTTATTTTTTTGGGTGGCTAGACACAAGGTAAGCCAAGCTCTCTCTAACATATGTATTGTACATTGTATATTTGCAATAATATATTAATGCTCATTTTGGAATAATTTTCAAGTTATTAATGTTTGTGCAGCTTATATACATTTGGTTTCTAGGTTTGTTTTAATATTACCATTTGTGTAGGTTATTTATTAGTATGTGCATTCATTTTTACTTATCTTTTGTGCCTATTACATCATATTTAGTTTGTGGAATAATTTTTAGTTATCATTTGTGTAGTTTAGAGTTATTTTGGATCTTTAAGTTACATTTTATTTTTATGTTTGGTTTAAGGAATGATTTTTAGTGATAATAATCATATTTGATTGAAGAAATGATTTTTGAAGCCTTTTGTGGATATTCCGTATTTTGAAGATAAATGCATGTGGATTGAGAGTTTTTTCCTATCTTTGTATTCAATCATACTTTTTTTTATTCCTTACTTGCCAATTTATATTTTTAGCTTGACAACTTTACATATAGATTTCATCGTGTTTAGGTTTGATTTTGTTTTCTCTAATTGGAGGCTTTGATCTTATTTTCATTCTAGGTGTCCACAAATGCTCGTAGCAGCTGCCTTTTAATTCACATTTAGGTTAATTGTTATTACCAACTTTTGATCTCATCTTATAAATTTGTAGTTTTAATTTTCAACACTCAGCTTGTCAAGTAAAAATTTGTACGGTCAATTGTGATTTGACTCTATTTGTTCACTTTGCATGTGTGCATAGGTATATGTCCACATTAATTTGCACTTTGTTGAAGATTACTTGTATGAATTTCTAGAAACCTGCAGTGCATGTGATCTCAATCTATGAGAACATTTTATAGTCGGGGACAAGTTTCATTTTACTGGCTACAAATCTGCAGTACAATGCATATTTGAGTTTTAGGTAAGTCGTTTACAAGTTTATAATCATGATAGACGATTTGGCTATAAGGATCTAACTTGTGCATATTTGTTACCATTTCATAGAGCCAACTCACATGCTATTTAACCATCAGCCTTGATATGTTATTGGATAGAAAATCCATCTAGCTATACTATTTGCTTCCACACAAAGAGTATGATCAGGAATTTCTTCTATAGGAATATCTAGAAATGCATATGTTTCTACTATCAAAATTATCCCACTAACTTCTCAATGCAATCACATTGCTTTGGATAGGCATGGAATGAGAGAGTCCAATGTTTAGAACCAAGGCAATTGTTCATTTCACTCTTTTATGCTTCAATTTCAAAATGCCTCTATAGATGATGTAGGTTATACCAATGGCCATTGTGAACCAATATTCTTGTCCTAGCCTTGTTAGCACTTGTAGTATGGCTTATGGAAATTCTCTAGATCATGTTGTAGTTGTAGATGAGGCTAACAGGCAAGAGAGCTCATCCCTTGTCTTTCCCTTTCAAGGTAAGGGCAATTTAATTAACGGGCAATTTAACCATGTGACTAGATGTCTTTAAAGATGATACAAAAATATAGTGGACAAAGAGCCTTTGCTTTGCATATTACATTTTTCTTCTTAATTCTACTACCCTCCTTGATTTGTTGGACAGGTCCTATGAGTTATAGTTGAGAGAAATGTTCCAAAGAAAGATCATCAACCCTGCCTTCCACGTAAGTTGAGAAGTTGCAGGTAGTTAACATCGCTAAATATCAAATTTAGGATGTCATTACTCTACCTTGTAAGTACCAACTTGACATTGTCATCTGTTCAATGTTGCGGTTGTATACAAATTCAATTATGCATAGACATGCAACCACATAGTTGAGTATTCTTGTATTCCCTCTTGTATTAATAAATATATCGATGTTTTGATGATTCACAGGTTGATGTTGGAACTTCCTTCTAACACTAATGTAATGGTGGGTAAATGGGAGGTGTTTGCGTTGAAGGAACGTGTGCAATTAGATGTTGTTTGCAAGCTCGTAAATTTGTTTGGAAATGTAATATCTTGTATAGCTTTCGATGGTAGCTACGAGGGAGGTTATTGTGTTTTCCATTACTCCAGCCGTACTATTGGTTTTACTTTGTACTATGTTGGAGTACATGGAAATAAAACTTATCCAATAATTCTATTATTGAAATTATGAAGTTGTCTTGTTGGATGCATGCTTGTTTGTTTAGGTAGTGGCAGCTTGATTTCAAGCAAACTAAGTTGTCGACTACAATGCCTTGTACTCATTCAATTTTTTGTCATTACTGTTAACTTTGGAGATAGGTATTCACTTCTCAACTTTATGGTAAAGCCCAATATCTAATTTAGTTGTATAAATCCTAAATAGTTGAATTATTCTTTCATACTAATAAATTATTTCTTTTTTCGTTAGTTGCGGATAACCTTGTCCTAATATTCCACCTTGGTGAGAGTATTTGCTCAGGTGTTCATGTACTTAGAAATTTAAATGCTAAAGGATACAATGCTGTTGGTGGAAACATGAGAATGAACTCTAAAGTTTGTAATATTAGATTATAAATTTTCAATTATCAAAGATTATACTAACATCTGTACACTTTATTATAATTCCTAAGTAAAATTTGCATTAATTATTTATTTATATTTTATTTCTTTTGTACTCGTTTATCCCTTCGTAACATGAACAATTTGTACTTGATTTTCTCAGGTTGGTTCTCAATGAAATAAAATGTTATGTTTCTATTTTGAACTTTGGGATTTCATAATTTTTGAGTAAAAAAATTTCTAACAGGTAGCAAAGATCAATCTATAATATTTTTTTTCAAATAAAAAACACAAACAACTAACTTAAAAATTTAAAATTACCTACTGATTACTTTTTAATCCACAACCAAACAATACAAGAGAAATCAAATTCACTAATTCCTTGGTAAGACAACAACTTCAACCAAATACTAAAATTCTTTTTAACTTCTCAATTCCTTCTACTCGATTTTAACTCCTTTCGAATCAAGTAGGACCTTCCTTATTCATCGTTCGAGGCTTCAGCTTTGCCATTTGTTGATCACGTGTGGTGGCGATCATGTGTGGTCACGACGGTCGTGCTTGTTCGTGGTCGTGGCGATCTCGAGTGGATGTGTGGTTGTTGTGGTGGTCATGGTGATCGTGGTCACGAGGTTGTTCGGTTGTTGGGCATCGTCGTTGTTTGGCGCACTCGGGCGGATGGAGGTTGCATGTGGTTGTTGTTGGTTGTGCGTGGCTTGGCGGAACAATGGTCGTGAATGGTTGTGGGCGGTCGTTTGCAGTGGCCGGTCAATGTCGTTAGGGTCTTGTTTGATAGGAATGATTATTCTTTTTTCTAGATTTTTTTGTCTTGCCTTTGAGATCATGTGTGACCCCGTGCATATTACAGGCAAGATCTTCTGACTAGTGTCGGATGTCGACCTACTTCGATTTTCTCGTTGGCGCAATTCTTCGGGATTTCATCTTGGTGGCGTTGCTGTATCAACGAGCATGAGGTTAATACTCCTTTAGGTTTTGGAGGAGCACGACTGGAACTCTTGCACTGTGCGCTTTTTTTTATTTTTCTTTGATTTTTGTCTACTTGTTTATGATGTTTTGATTTCTCCATCTTGATGGAGTTCCCCCATTTTTCTACGAGGTGTTACATTCTCTTTTTGAGGGTGTTCAACCTTTCATCTTCTTTTTCCTCCATAGGGATGCATCCTGTTCATGGAGTTCTTTCCATTTCTAATAGAATATTTTCCTTTCAAAAAAAAAAAAGAAAATAAGGTAAAAAAGCGGGACCTCACGGAGATTCAATTTCACAGCAAGAAGCCCCCGCTATTTCGAATTTCGTAAAGGAGGCGAATTCGCACTTCAACGCTTGGAAAGTAACTGTATAATCCCCATCTTCGTTGTCTTCGTCGTCCATGTCCATCAACTACTCCCCCTCTCCCTCAAATCCCCACCGTGGTAACTTTCCCGCCTCCCCACGACTCACCCTTTTCTTCTCACATGAAAACGCTAGTCCCTCTCTTTCTCACTCCCCATGCTCGACACCGCTCCAAAATCTGGGGGTTCATCCGCCCCCACTTCAAGGTACGATCCAACCCCCTACTTCCTCCCCACATTCTCCCCCAAGATCTCATCGCCGAATGCTCATTTCTAATCCAGGGAGATCGTCGCGCGATGGAGTAGATCCAGTACTCGGAAAAGTACTTCGACGACACCCATGAGTACAGGTGAGTCATATGACAATACCGTGACTTGAGTTGTCACGAGATGAGACGTGGTGGTGATGATCTTGGAATGTTAAGTGCTTCTTCTTCTTATTTGGCCATGTGGTTCTTCCATTGGAGGTCGTGAAGCTTCTCCCGAAGAATTGGCTCCTCTCGGAGGTGAATTGATCGGAATCTCTCTCCTCGTGATTTGTGAATGTCAGTTTTGATTTTTTCTACACGAATAAAGTTAGTGCTTACGTTATGTTTGTTTCTCGATGGAAGGATTTTCTTAAATAGGATATTAAGGGAAAAAAAGTTGTTAAATACCATATGAGGGAATAAAATTATGAAGGGGCAGTATGAAAATCGTTAGTGGCAAGTTCGATTCGTAGTTTCCTCATCTCTTTAAGTGGCGTTTTCCACTTACTTCGCATGTTCAGGTGGCGTTTACTAGCTCTAAAAATCCCAGTTCTCCCTCCTTGTCTGTCCTTCCCTTGCCCTAACACCATTTGAAGCTTGCCCTCCTGCTTGCACTGCTTCTTCCCTCCTGCTCGTGCTACTTGTTCTTCCTTCCTGCTCCTCCTACAGCTGCGCAGCCTATGTCGATGCTCCTGTGGCTGCTCGTGTGGCAGAGCTCCTGCTGCTGATAGTTCTTCTCCTCACTTTGCCTCCTATGAGATTTAGCGGCTGCGTGTGGCATGCGTGAGACACCACAGTTTTGTTTTATTTATTTATTTATTTTATTTAAGTTATGAATATATTGAATAAACACATATAGAAAATAAATAAATAAAAATATATGTATTTTGAATATTTTCACATATATTAAAAATATTAAATCAAATAAGTTAAATATGATTTGTCAATATCTAAAATAAAATAAATAACAAATAAATAAAACGAGAATAGATTAAATTTTACTCCGATCGAAGTGCTCATTTAAGACTTCCTTTAGAGAAGGTATCACCTCTCATAATATTGGTGCGTGAGGGTCTGACGAATTGTTTATCAAATAAGCTTGACATTATTCATCAAATAAGTTGGACGCATATTTCCCTCTTTTATCTAACCTTAGTTTCTTAAGAGTTTTCTTAATTTATCTTTCTGCTTTTTTCTTAAAGATAAGAAATTTATTTAATGCCTTATCCTTAGACTTAAGCAAATACACATAGTAGTATCGGCTATTGTCATATATAAAGGTGATAAAATACTTTTTATTGTCTTTAGTCAACACACCGTTAAACTCACAGATATCTGTGTCTACCACATCTAAAACCTTAGTATCTCTAATAATAGAGTGAAAAGACTTTTTAGTTTGTTTGGCTTGCATACATATCTTGTATTTCTTAGTTTTATCTATGGTGCGCTCATGAATCATATTTAATTTCATCATTCTTTTTAAAGAATTGAAATTTACATGACCTAATCTACCATGTCATATATCACAAGATTCAATATTACTGCAAAAGATTACATCGAATGAAAACTAACATTATTTAGAACATTTCTAGATGATACATTCACATCACATCTCACTTTAAATAATAGATCAAAATCTGCTAAGTATTCCTTTTCATAAAATATTCCATGTCTCAACATAACAACTTTATTACATTTAAAGTTTAACTCAAAACACTTTCTAACTAACTAGAAATCAGAAAGAACATTCTTTTCACAGCAGGAACGTGCAACATCATGTGCAATGTCCAGACTCGCCCCAAGGAAAACCTCAAGTCCACGTGTTTGATCCCAGCACCTTGACTGCAGAGTCATTCCTCATCTTCACAATCCTGCCACTGCAGGTCTGATAAGAATAAAAGAACGATCTATTAGTACAAATATGTACATTGGCTCTAGTATCTACAAGCCATTCAGTAGGATTGTGAATAAGATAGAGTTTGGGTTTTATTGAGACATACCTACTACTAGGCCCGGCCTCATTGGTGATCATATTCACCTGAGAATTCCCATCTATGGTCTTCTGTTGAGTTTTATTAAAGGACAATCCTTCTTTCAATGCAACATGGTTTGTTCTTAGATTTCTTTTGGATCTTGGATTTGGCCTTTGTTTTATTTTTATTATTCTTATTTTTATTCTCCTTACCTTTAGATGTCATGACATTCACCTTAAATTCTACAGGTACTACAGGTTTCTGTTTCTTATGCTCTTCTTCAATAGCAATGGTTATCATTAAGTCAATAAGAGAAATCTTTCCCTTCCTATGCTTGAGAGTCATCTCGAAGTCCTCCCAAGATTTAAGGAATTTCTCAATAATTCAGGAAGCTTCATTTCAGCCTTTGCTAAACCATGGAGCAATAACAAAAATTCGTGTGCTTGCTCCAATACCGATTTACCCTTAGTCATTTGGAATTTAAGGAATTTTACAACAGAGTATTTTTCAATACCAAGATTCTCGGTATTATACTTCTTGTCCAACTCCTCTCATAGTCCTTTCGCAATGGATGTGGATGTGTTGTATACATCAAATAGCACATTGGATAATTCCAATAAGGTGTAACCATGATAAATACGGTTGCATTCATTCTACACATTCACCGCCTTTTGACCTTCAGGAATGGGTTTTTCCTTATGCAAAACTGAGCATTTTGTTTCCAATGCCGAGATTAAACTGATGCTGGTCAACCAAATTTTCATACGTTGTTGTTAGCGATTGAAATTTTGCTCACCGAATTTCTCGGGCATACTAGATAAGTGTACACGTAATTTGAAAGTCATTTTCGACATCCTGAATATTTTAGTCTAAGCGATACCTTTTCTAAGATTGTTAAAGTAAACACATATAAGAAATAAATAAATAAAAACATATACATTTTCAACAAGATCTAGATTAAAAATATTAAATCAAGTAAGTTAAATATGATTTGACAAGATCTAGAATATAATAAAGAACAGATAACATGCAATAATACAAATAAACAAAATGAAGAAATGTTAGGGATTACTCCGATCGAAGCGTCCATTAAGGACTTCCCTTAGAGAAGGTATCGCCCCCACAATATCGGTGCATCAGGGTCTGACGAACTCCTCCGAGGATATGACGATCTACTTCTAAGATTCGGCGCACTCCGATCTTGAACGTCTTCGAAACTACCTTAGGAGGACGAAGCCGAGGGAATTTGGCTTCTAACCAAATTCCCTAATGATCTACCAATTTAATGGTTTGATCAACAAAAAACTTCTCATGGATCTCTCAATCTCCTTGTGGAAGATCAACAAAAGTGATTGGAGACTTTTTTACCAATTTCTTGTCGAACGAATGCACAAAGAAAAAGACAAGTACGAGAGAGAGAAAGAGAGTGGAGAGAGCTTTCTACTTTTGTTGTGTCAAATGAGAGTTCCCTTGTGACCCTTATATAGTGCTCACGACTAGACATTGAGGAAAATTCTCATTTTATGGAAATACGACAATTGGTCGACCAATTAAGTCCATTGATCGACCAAAATAATTGGTCGATCAAATTTTACTATTTTGGTCGATCAAATTTTACTATTTGGTCGACCAAATCAATTGATCGACCAAAATAATTGGTCGACCAGTTTTACATTTTGATCGCCCAATCTAGGTCAAAATTGTGAGATTAAAATACGTAGCAAAAAAATCAAAATTTCAAGTTTCAAATTGATTCTCACCCGAGTTAAAGCCCGAACCGAGGCAGGACGGGGTGTGCGCACATGTGTGCGTGATTCCTAACCCCACCTCTCACTCTTTGTTATATAAGCCATGGGAGATAGAAACCTTTTATACCCACTAAGAGGTTTGTCAACTTATAGTATGGGACTAAAAATATCTCCTAAACCTCACTAATTTCAACATAAATTCCCACATCACCTTATAATAATTACATCTCAATTGATGTAATTAGACTATCAAATCCAACATAATACTATGTGATAAAAATACAAGGTTAATGCTCTCTATATCTTGAGACAGGCACAAAAATCCTAAAGGAAATAGGAGTACATAAGAATATGTTAAAGATGACACTAATGGGACTATGTAGCAATTCCTGATCAATTCCTGATTACTATCTTTAACATGTGATGGCCTCCATAACTTTGTAACTTTGCTCTTTCTATCTCTATATTAGATGCTTGCAGGATATTGGGAGATGTGTTCATGGGAGTCTATTGCACAGTTTTTGATTATGGCAATGTGCAAGTTGGTTTTGCCGAGACCATGTGGCAGGTTCCATGCTCAGATGATCAGCTGCTGGAATAACGGTGATGAGCAGGGTTCTGTTTATACTGTCTTGTGAACTGGTCGTAGTACATCCTTAGAGTTTATCTTAGTGTTATTAGAGAAAGGAGTTGGATGTTTCCTGCCTTCTGGTTTGGTAGAAATGGTTAGAGTTCTACGTAGTATGTCTGCATGTGTTATGTGTTTTTCTCTTCTCTTCTCTTTTTTTTTTCCTAAAATTGGGCTGCATGCCATACCTTCGAGTATGCATCTCATCTGTATCTCGATGCATACCACCTGTCTTCACTCACCTTGCATTTGATCCTTGTGGGTTCTTTCCTTCGTGATTTTTAATGGAATAATTTGGATTTTCCCTTTGAAAGGTTCCATCATCTTAAGCTTATGTGATGTAAATTCCTTTTGACTGGTAGCTAAGTTTTAGTGATATGTGCTTAATTAGCAGTTGTCACATCATTTGAGCCAATAGAACATGCAATCCTAGATGAAGTCGCATAAGCTGACATGATGGGACCATGCAATTTCGAGTGGGTCAATCTTGATGGAAGACTGACAGGTCAAAAAGAGCATTCGATATGGGAGCAATGTGGTGGTGTCTCAGTTCGAGCATGATAATAACATGGTCTTGGAATCTTTATGCCATCAAACTGATTATAAGAGCAAATGTCTCAAGTTCTCATTTTTAAATCTTCACGTGAATTCAAATGATTCAAAAAGCCTCAGAAAATATAAGTATTCCTCTAAAACAATTCTCAATTGCCAAATGAGTGATGAGTAATTTTCTCTGACATGCTTACATATATGTATGGCAAGCCAAAGAAAAAGGATTCCACTCATTCATCTTAAAAGGAAAAAGGATAATGGAAGATTCATAAGCAGTCCACAAAAATTTAAGGGCATAGCTACTCCAAAAACAAGGATAAAGATCTAATGCCTAACAAAAGAATGAAGCATGTTAGCAATGGAGACATAAAAGCAGTTAAGTGTCCTAAAAAGAGCTCGTTGCTCACACACTACAAAACAAAGATCATTTTTTCATGTTTGTCTCCTAAATGTCCAAATTAGTGTTATATTGATATTTTAATCAAAATAAAAATTAAGTTAGGTCTATGGTGACGTAACTTTTTAAAATGTTTGGACTAAATATTTCTAAAATAATATTATGATAGTTCTAACTTGTCGTTTGGATTAAATGTTAAGTTGTTGAGATCAAATATTTTGAAAGAGTATGTTAGGATAGATCTAACTTAATGCTTTTTTAGTTAAACATTTAGATGGTACTATAGGAAAATAAACATTAAGGAAAGTTTTTTTCTTATGGTAGCACAAAAATCTTAGTTATGATTCTTAGATATTTAGAATGAGCTGACCTTGTTGGACATGCTTGAAAGGGTAGAAAACATAGAGTAGATAATTAACACAATCATATACAAATTGCTAACACATCTTCTTTCAAGAGGTTAACGTATCTGTCACAAAATGATGTAAATTTTAGTAAATACAGAATCTTGTAGTTCTCATATTTGCTAATAATTCGTAGTCGGTGTCATTGTTTTCTACTAACATTTTTGACCTTAGCTGAGTACATACTGTATGAAATTTCCAAAAATTTCATTTCCTAGGACATTGAGATAGTTATATCACTCTCTACACATCGGTTATCATATTTAGAACTATGGCATCCATATCTATCCGAAGGTTAAGTCATTTTCCCTTTCCTAATATCAATACCTTTAGAGGATGTATACATAAGAATTTCTATGGTTTCAGCCTATAAACCTTTCTACTATTTTTTGGAAGAAAAATCTATGGAACATAACCCTTCTTCTTAAAAAGAAAAAAGAGTGACCTTAGAAGATGGAGGTGTGGACCAAGGTGTGTGGGGGGCCCCTCTTAGCTTGGGATGAATTGTTGAAGTGGTTTGGAAACACTAAATAACAGTAGTATCTTGTGAGAGTTTTTCTTTGATGCATTTGATTTGTGAGGGTAACATTATTTTTATTAGAAAAGAATATGGGTTGAAAATACATATAAAAAATTTATATTTTTTGTCTAATCTTTGAACTCACTTTTTTCTGTAATCCTGCTCAATATTAATGATGAGTTTAGGATGATCATTGCTCCTTTCTTTTTTCCAAAAAAAAAAAAAAAAGTCACTAACATCCACATCAGCGTAAGAGCCATGGACGTCAGAAGAAATTAGAACTTCTATCAATATGGTGACATTGGCACGCATTTTTGTAAAAAGGGTCCACCAAAGATAGGGTCAAAGGTTCTTCTGACTTTGACGAAAGAGATTCAGGTTTAAGTCCAGCCTCTGCGTTTACTCGAAGAATCAACGTGCGGAGAACACGAATTTCTCTCTAGTTTGCTCGAAAGTGCTCATGGGTCATAAAAAAAAAAAAAACTGTGTAAAAGGCAGCGCCATCTTCCTAATATCAATTCTCGTCAGGATATACAAGTAAAAATCCCAAGAACGGGAAGCAAAACCCCATCTCTACCCCCAACATCCACACCCCACCCGCGGTCTGGAGCTCAAAACCACACCTTCTCTGCAACTCGCCGAGAGAGGAGGAGTTGCGATGGAGTTCGTCAATGCCCCTTCCAGAGTCCTCACCTTCCATTCTCTTGGGTTCAACTTCTCCGCGAGACAACTGTCTCCCGTTACCCGCTGGAACCCACCCGTGTCCATTCCTTCCCATCCACCCTGCAGGTACGCTCACCCGCCGGTCACCCCACCCTCCTTTCTCGCTTGCTCGGCCGTTCCATTCAGGATGAAAAATATAACTTAAGCCCCCTCATGAATCCCCACGTTCTATTTTCCACCCGCCACTAGTACGTGGTGGAACTTTGATTCTAGGGTTTCGTTTCCTCCTTTTCTTAATCCCCCATACGATTTACAACTATGAACCGACTTCTACTTGGACGATGGGACTAATCTAATCTTAAGAAAATAATCTAATTTTTCCATAGCTGGATGAGTTAACCCCATTGTGGATTTATTCTTCACTTCAGGATCCGGATCGGTTTGCCCAAGTGGGTTTGCCTACGCAAAGCGAAATCCGGTAATAGCCTAAAACCTATATCTTTAACGACAATTTTGATCTCAGTAGCATCTGATTTTTTTCCTGTAGCATTTTGGCTCTACTAATTAGAATCCTTAGGATTCCAATGGATCGAATTCGTTGTCAAAACTTGCAGATGATTCTACTGAGCTTGCTTCCCGTGGTCCCGCTACGGTTCCGTCTACATCGCCAGCAGCTGAAGGAGAGGAGGCCAGAGCTGTTCTATCCGAATTCTTAAGGCAGCAAGGCATGAGCGAAGCGGCCGCGGCCGGAATTGCCAACAGAGCCGATCGGTTCGTAGACCATCTCGCGTCGAAGCTTCGCCGCTCGCGTGAATCACCCTACCTGGCAGGTGCAGTTTTTTGAATTGAAACGTGGACGTTTGGTTTGTTTGCGTATCATATGCGACTAGGAGTAGGGATGAAAACGGATCGGTTATGGTTGCGTTTGTTTGTTAAAGTCGAATATGAATTCGGATTCAGATGTAGATCGGAGACATTTTATTTCTTATTGCATCCTAAGAAAGTCGGAAATGAATTCAATTAGGATAAAAAGGATAAAAATCGGATATAAATATAGGTTGGATATTAACATAAGGTACAATTAATATAGATAAATTTTGGATAAAAGTGTGCATATGTTAGGAGTTTCAATCTACTTGTAAATATATTTAGCGCTGAAGATAGCTTTTTGGGTTTAAATATACGATAATTGAGTTAAAAGCGTGAATTCTTGGAAGGAAGTACAATCAGTTTGACTCCCACAGTATCTAAAAGAATAATGCAAGTAAAAGCAATTAAAATGTACGAAGTATAGGTTTAATCCGTCGGATATCCGAATTCGGACTCAAATCTGATCCCAAATTATGCATACCGTATCCGAATTCATATCCGACAAAATTCTGATTCCGTTATCCGAGTCTGTATCCGAATCCGACAAGCGTCCAAATTCGAATATCCAAATCCGATCATATTCGGATATGGTCGTTGGATATCCGAATTTGATCATGATCGGATATATCCAAATCAATATTTGATCCATTTTCATCCCTAGTTAGGAATGTGTCCAACGTTATTGTTTTTACAGGAAGAGAGCTTACGACACCCGAGATGAGAGATGTGCTCGTTCCATACATGGAGTCTCTCCTCGGAGAGTATGGCGACGTTTTGGTTGATGTGTTGGAGAAGTTCCCCAACCATCCAGGTAAGGAAAGGGCAGTTGTGGAAGCTGGACTTGGCTTGAAGAAGGATGAGGCCATTGCAGGTGCAGGTGAGCCAGGATTGGGAGGTTGCCTCTCCCGGAATGTTCCTTACCTAATTGACATTGGCCTGGATCTTGACCAGATCAAGGAAATGGCTCAGAGGTGGCCTCCTTTTGCGAAGTATACTCTGGAAGGGAATATCGAGCCTATGGTTGAGTTCCTTCTTGACCTCGGTGTGGTTCGGACCGACATACCTGTGATCATGTATAAGTGGCCGAAACTGTGCGGTGCTAGGATCGACGAGACCTCGAGACCAACGGTGGGCTATTTAGAAGATTTGGGTGTGGAGAAGGTGCAGTGGCCGAAGATGATCAGCCGTTACCCCAAGCTGCTTAACCAGAGGAAGGAAGGCGTCAAGGCAACCATAAACTGCCTTTCCGAATTGGGTATATCGGCGAAAGATATCCTGAAGGTATTGACACGATATCCAGCAATCGTACAGTATAGTGCGGAGAATATCAGAGCAACTGTTGGATATCTTTTGGAATTGGGTGTATCAGCTGGTGATATCGGGAAGGTATTGAAGAAGGTCCCGAATATCGTAAAATATAGTGTGGACGGTAAACTCAGGCCTATAGAGGAGTATTTCTGCTCGTTAGGCGTAGATGTCGCAACTCTCGCATGTCAAAGCCCTGGTATATTTGCACTGAGCTTGGAGGCAAACATTAAGCCCACAACGCAGTACCTCTTGGACAAGGGATTCACCGTCGAGGAGATTCGAGCCATGGTTTCAAGGCATGGGGGTTTGTATAAGATAAGCTTAGCAAATAATTTGAAGTTAAAGTGGGAGTTCTTCATGACAATGGATTATCCGAAATCGGAGCTTCTCAAGTATCCCGTGTTCTTTGCTTGCAGCTTGGAGAAGAGGATAAAACCTAGATACAACCGTGCCAGGAAGTGCGGAGTCCGATTGCAACTACATCAATTGGTATGTAAGTCAGATATTGAATTCGAAAGGATATTGGCAGGAAAGACAGGAAATTGGTATTGAATTCGGCTGGCTATCATACTGGAGTTCTTAACTATACGCTGCGTTGAGTTGGGTCTAGAACTAATTGGTATGGTCGGTGAACTGAAGAGTTCTACCTAAAATGGATGAGCTCTGCAATGCTCTACAATGAACGCATTGTACTTGAAAGATGGAAAAAGGGTCATGTGGGAATATTGAGAAATGGATTTTGTTGGCGTATCTTCTCAGGCTAAATCTTACGGAACAAGAGATCACCTGCTAAGTATGGTCAAGTCACGTAATTAGATTACAACTGTCTACAAGAAATGGCTGCGATAAACTCGTTGCTTTGGGGTTGCACGTGGGAGAGATTCTTTGAGTTTCAAGAATAACAACAGCTATCTCGACATTTTTGTCAGGAGGTATGCCTGCACGAA
Organism: Thalassia testudinum; assembly: GCA_037157565.1. Classification (NCBI taxonomy): domain Eukaryota; kingdom Viridiplantae; phylum Streptophyta; class Magnoliopsida; order Alismatales; family Hydrocharitaceae; genus Thalassia; species Thalassia testudinum. The sequence goes on from JAZHRO010000030.1 coordinate 48,000,187, forward strand.
TGACTTTTGTCCTATTTCTAAGAGGAGAAGGATTAGCATCAGGATTTGGAATTGAATCAGTGTGGGTCTATATAAAGAGCATTGTACCACTATTTTCTTTTCAGAAAAATCAAGCCTATATCCAATTTTCGAGGCCATTTCCCCATTATTTTTTTTTCCCTTTGCTGATTTTCATGTAATATCTTGATATTTAAGTATTATTATAATGCTATGTATATAATCCGTTCTTATCAACATGATATTCAATAATTGATCGAGGTTCCATCTGGATAATTATGCAGTCCTATGGGAGGCGATTTCAGATGGCAATGTTCATGGTTGTTTTTATGTGTCATGGATCGAATTTTAGTTTCACGGCTTGATCCCCACATTTTATCTTTGAATCTCCCCAAATCTCCAGAGCTTATGTAGATCATATGAAAATCTACGAGAGCATCATTATTGCACTCAATTGGTTCCGGTGATAGCAATCGAAAGCATGCAATGAAAAGGAAAGGCAATAATTCTTCTTAGTGTGATTTCATGATAAACACTACCCTTGATTTAGTGGTGATCCGTACATGGCATTCCATGGTAATTGCAAACATGCAATGAAATGTCCAGATATGATATCATCGAGTATATTTTGACAACACCTTGTTTCGATTGGCACCTTCTCTAATCTAATTCTCATTCTCTACTGAGGTTTTGCAGTTAAGCATGGATTCGATCTTCAATCGGCAATAACTTCTTGCAAGCAATGCAACATTCGACTAGATAATGTAAAGTTTATTGCATATATACAAGTATATTTTCATCTTTAATATAAGTTATTATATTTTATTTATAGTAAATATTTGTAATACAAGATGAATATATGTATTGCATGTTAATTTTTTATTTGTAATATAAATTTTTGCATTACGTTTACATCAAAGATAACGACGTCAATTTTGTACTATTTTGTAGTATAATTTTATGGTTGTAAAACAAGCTCATATTAAATATGATTATTGATAAGTACTAAATGTTTATTTGTGCTACAACTATAACACATTTGTATTTATTATTTCTACTGTGCTATTAAAATGATGCTCATTGTTGCAACATGTTTATTATTTTATTACAAAACACGTGTTTGATATACATCTTATATGCTTATGCATTACAACATTAAGGAGCACGGTGATGCATATGAAGACCATGAGTCGAAGTGACAATCCTCTGACATTCTTGTAGTCATAGATATTAGGGAAAACTCCACTAGTACAACCAAGCTCTTAAGGAAGGAGGAGAGGAAATGGAGAGGTGGAAAAGAACCAAACATGGAATCCACCACCACTCATCTTCCCCTATGCTCGAAACATCCTTGAGGATATCTGAAAGAGTGGCGCGTGTGCAATCTACCTGCATATATCTTATTTGGCCACAAATATAAGATCAAGCGTGATATAGATTGAAAAAAATTACGGCACAATAAAAATAATCCTACAATATACACAATGATTTATAGTTGAAACTTCTACAGATAAAAATCATTACCTAAGCCTTCTATCTTAGGATTTTTACGACTAGATAACGCAAGTCAATTTACTATCACGTACCACTTGAATAAGGATGACACAACATCTTATAAACCACTTTTCTTTTACGTACTAAGAGAAGTCATAACAACCTCTAGAACCCCAATACAATGGATCCCAATAAATGAAATGAACGAATTAAATAAATACAGAAATTAATCCTATGGAACATCAAGAAATTAAAATAAGCAAATTGAGCTTTCTTTTCAAAAGCGTAGAGCGATGTGCTTTCGAAGAGCGTAGAAGAATAACCATGAAGAAGAATTGGAGTGGAAGCGCTTTTTTTCTTTGAAATGTTTTGTGTGTTTTGAAATGAGGGGCGTGGAGACCTATTTATAGGTGAAAACGGAGTATTTTTGGAATGTTAGAAAAACTCATTCGAATCAAATTGATCGATCAATTTTTTATTTTAATCGATTAAATTGTGAGAAAATCAAATTTGATAGTTAGGTTAGTTTAGTCGATTAATGAAATGACCTGTTGCTTTTTTAGTCGGATAAGACGTCTGGAGTTACAGTCAGATGTTTGTCTAGACGTCTGAAAGTGGGAATTTTTGTATGTTCCTTTGTGCTCTGCGCGTGGGTAGCGTGCAGTGCTTCTCTCTTCTTCACACCCCTCACCCCTAAACCCAAACCCCCCTTCTCACCACCCTCACCCCCTCACCACTAGCCACCGCCAGCTCCAGCCGTCCTCCCTGTGTAGCCGCGGCGAGGGAGAACGAGAGCAATGAGAGAGAGGGTGAGCAAGGGAGAATGAGAGGGAGAGAGGAAGGAAGAGTGTGAGAGAGGAGGAGCAAGGTCGGTGGACCTGAGGGGAGCTCGAGGGAGCCACGTGGTCAGTGGCGGGCACGCGCACAAGGAGGGGCTCGAGGAGGCGGCCTCCCGGCCCTCTGCAGCTGTTGAAGCTGCTGCAGTGTGTTGCGGACGGCGCTGCGAGGAGAGCAGCGTCGCGGAGGAGATTCTGGTACTGGAAAAGTTCTAGTATCAGACGTCTGGAGAGGCACCAGGACGTCTGGAGCTGAAGCCGAACGTCTGAAAGCATAATATCGCATGAGGTACGTGTTTTTTACGCTACTTTCCACCATGCAGATTGTAGCATAGGAAATGTTTGGCTGTTAATGGATTTGGGTTTTCGTACGTAGGTGCGGGCGTTGGAAAGGCACGTGGTGCGTCTTTCCAGGCACTTTTGGACGTCTACCCACATCGCCAGACGCCCGACGGCCCTTCCAGATGACTGGAACGAAGGTGAGATGTCTGGAACTCTCCTCAGACGGTTGCAAAGGAGTCTGGACGTCTGAGACAGCCATAGGAAGTGAAAGGTAAGATCTGACGTCTTTTAAGATGTCTGGGACTCAGACGGCTGCAAAGGAGTCTGGACGTCTGAGACAACCGTAGGAAGTGAAAGGTAAGATTTGACGTCTTTTAAGACGTCTGGGACTAGTCCAGACGTCTGATTTTGGACAGTAACCGTGTTTTTGACCCGTTCAGGGTCCAAATGGAATCGAATTTCCGCAAACGAAGTACCGCTGTTTTCCACTCGATTTCTCTATGAGTTCGTGTTGAGTACCTATTGTTTTGAGCTCGTCTGATATAAATGTCGCTGGTACAGGTTACCAGCCGATCGCATGTTCGGGGCCCGCGGAGATGATGAGATTTGCGGTGTAGGCCCCCATTCCTCCCGTGATACTCAATAGAGTAGTTTAATTCATTTGTTAAGATGTGAATAAAGAATATGCTTGCTTAGATTAAATTGATTGAAACTCTAAGATGTAGAATGAACCTTAGGGTAGAAATGTATGAGCCATATGCTGAGCTACCCTCTTTACTTGAGATGTATGTTAAAATACGAGCTGCCTGTATGTGAATGAGAAATTCAACTATGAAACCACAAGTTGCATGTATATTGAGAATTGAATTGTGAAAACACGAGCTGCCTGTATGTGGGTGAGGAACGAGTTATGAAACATGAGATCTGAATATGGATAAATGAGATGAATATGAGCATGAACCCTATGGGGAATTAGGAGTAGAACTCCTGTGTATGAAAGGAATATGGAATGTAAACAGGAAGTAAGCTGGACCTTGTGTACACGGTACCAAGGAGAGCAACTGTCTCTTTTAGTGTAGAGCGGAGCTAGCCGCCCTTGGGTTGAGACCTGGGGTTAGCATTGGCTACTCTACACCGACTCTTGTTGACCCTTGCGTATGTGGTACTGAGGTGTGCTACTAGTGTATGGAGGGAGCTAACCACCCCACGGGGCCCAGGGTTAAGCTAGCCACCCTACACCGACTTTGTTAGGCACGCTGGTCAAACCGGGGTAATCGGACGAGGGTACGCAGACTGTGGAGGGGCGAGACTCCTGTTTGGTTCTGAGGGGCAAGGCCCCTGTTCTGAGAGGGCAAGGTCCTATATTGTTCCATGTTGTATCTTAGGCGTACCCACTAGCGGAAACGACTGACCGCGTGTCAGTGCGGGGTAGCTACCCATGCGCTTATCACGCGTGCTATAGTCATCGCTACATCGCCATAGTGACCTCAGGCTGGTTGACTGGGTGTAGGACTACCACGGGGGACTCTCCCGGCTAGGAGAGCACCACGTGTACCTTCTACTCCACGGAAAAGACTACAATCAAGATCGTTCCCATGAGGAACAAGCAAGATCAAGAAATACTTGGATACTTTGTGAAATAGATGAACTAGAAATACATAGATGAGATAAATAGAAATGGGAATAAAACATGATTGCTTGTTGTACTTGCACATAAATAATGTAAACACCACTCTACTCAGCGTTCGCTGACTCTGTCTTTTCGTAACCCTGTTCAGGACCAGGAGTTGAGCAGCCCAAGTTTCCGGCTGCAGATGGTGTTGGACCCAGCTGAGCCTAGCCGTAGTCGTTTCTTTCCAGCTCTTTCATTTTTCTGCTGTTGTAGTGAGTAATGGACATTTATTTTACTGTTCCTATTACTTTCTGTTTCCTTTCCGCTATTGTTGTTGTGGTGACATGTACTATTTTGGGACAGTTGCTCTACTTTCCTTTGTTGTTTCGTTTTTCCTTCTACTTAGTTATATTGCATGTGTGAATGTGGTTTATTTCCTGCTTTTGGTTATTTCTCATTGGATGACTAGGTCTTGGGATTAGTTAAGGCGAGTCGGTCTCGAGTCTAATAAGGATCCAGGAACCAGGTCATAATAAGATGGTATCATAATAAGGTCGTCCCTAGAAATGAACCAATTGGTCCGAGAATAACCACTCACGTGCATATAATTAGGATAGCCATCACAACGTATCGCTTTGATATTTGTTTCTAAATCTTTTTCTCGATGTAATCCGGTATTGTTGCAACTCTTGTTCTATCTCTTGCATCTCCTTGCAGGAGATGCCTCGTCGAGGAGTTCCCGAGGCTGGTCGTGGTCGTGGCCGTGGACGAGGTCAGAAGGGCGGACGTGCCAGACCTGAGGCACCAGTTGACCCACCTCTCCTCCCAAGCGTTCAGGCCTAGGGTTTCGCCCAACTGATCAGAGACATTGTGCGAGAAGTGCTCCAGCAGCCTCCTCGGGCACCTCTTCCTGAGGACGTGGAGGGGAAGTCCTCGGTGGGATAGAGAGACCGTCGCAGCGCCAGATGAGTAGGAGGGGGAGGGGGTGATCCTCCACCACCCCCACCACACTCAGACACTTCCGAGCACGAGCCCTCCTTGCTTGGAGGCATGCCCATTTCCCCAATGCAGCCACACCGCGAGCTTTTCGGATAGTTCCGGAAGCTGAAGACCCCCTCTTTCAAGGGGGATGAGAGCCCGTTTGAGGCGGAGGACTGGCTAGAGAAAATAAAGAAGGTGTTAAACACCCTTCGCCCTCCCGCGGAGTACCACGCGGCCTTTTCCACGTACCAGCTAGAGAGCGCAACACACAGGTGGTGGAGGGCAGTCAGAGGCCAGGAAGGGAGAGAGTCGATGTGAGACTAGTTTGTGGCTCTCTTCTGCGAGCAGTACTTTTCGTAGACCTGACAGGATCAGAGGAGTGCGGGAGTTCCACACTCTTTGCCAAGGGACGATGACGGTTAGCACGTACCGCACACGTTTCGCCCTGACAGCTGTGTCTTCTGTGGAGGAGCGCCTGTGGAGGTTTACGGAGGGGCTCCGACTTGCGATTTGGGGGTATGTCAAACCCCTAAAGCTGCCCACCTTCTCTTGTGTGGTTGAGGCGGCCATGACTTACGAGGAGATCAATCCGGCCGTGCGAGACACTGACGGCGGACGGAAGAGGTCCTACCAGCCAGAGTACTCTCAGGGTCGTTGGGAGAGGAGGCACACGGTGCCCACAGGAGAGCCGTATCGTTCTGCGGGACCACCAGTGGCCTTTGGGGACCCTAGACAGGGGCCAGTTGCCAGCACCGGACGCCTGCCCAGCTGCCAGCAGGGACCTATTGAGGGAGGAGGTCGGGTACCCCTTTGCTATCAGTGTGGCCAGCCAGGCAACATCAGGAAGGATTGCCCATCTAGGGACGGAGCATAGTAGATGCTCCCCACATCGAGCACTGGAGGCCGAGCTAGCAGTCGTGGTCACTAAGCGTGATGAGAGCCTCATCATGAACCCTAACTAGCACAATTTGATCGAAATAAGTGTGAAAAAGCTCCTACAAAACCTAAAGAAAAGCCTAACTCAGAGAATTCTAAAATTTAAGAATAAAATAATTCAAAGGGGTAAAACTACAATTTTACCAATGCAGTACACAAACGGGGTGTCTAAGGGTCTGAATATAGGTAAAATGGGCTTAATAAGAAAGAAAGTGGGATGACCTGATCCGAAAAGGGTTATAGCAACTTCTAGGAATTAAATGACATTCTGTAACCCTAAAAACAAACCCGCTTTAATTCACGAAGTTCCTGGAAAGATAAAAGTCAAATAAATCCTCTAAAATTCATGGAAAAACATCCTTCAGGATTTAGAACCTTTAATTTGGCTAGTAGAACCTGTCTTAACCTAAATTGAAAACCATACCCAATTTTTGACCTAATTTGGAATTTTGTGCAAATTGATCGATCAAACGTGGTCAAACCTAAAATCAAACTTCACCATTAAATTCCTTAGGTCCAAATTAGGTTTATACCAAAATTTGGACCTAAGGGAAGGCCATCTTGACCGACTTTACAAATTGGTCCTCTTTAATTACTTTTCGACCCTTATCTTTTTAAACCCTTGCATTTTGCCTCCCATCTTCTCTTTTGTTCTTTACAGAAAGTCTCCTCTGCCACCCCACGCAGGAGCCCATACCTCCGGCGACCTTGCGCGGAGGATGGCGCCGTGTAGGGTATGGGGGCCGCTCTCAGGAACGAAAGGAGGGTTCCCTACGTCGTCCTCTTTCGCAGGGACCCCCTGCCATGGCCTGCCATTGCCCACTCCTCCCGTGTGAATGCGCGAGAGGAATGGGTCTCCATCTCCGGCCAACTCCGGCATGCTCTCCACGATCTCCCCTCGAGAATCGCCTCCTGCCAGCTACTATAAAAGGAACGGCAGGGCTCTCCGGATAGGGCAAGCCTGATTTGGCCGAGGAATTCCCCCCAACTTCGTCTCCTCCTACGGTCAAACGCCCGCAGGCTCCGGGGGCACTTCCTCCTCTCCTTCAACGCTCTGCTACCATACCTGCAGCAGAGTTCAATCTGCCTCGTCCTCCCGCGCTAGGCCGCACCAGCTGGCGCCTTCCAGACCCCCTCCTCGTCGCCATTACCCCCCTCTGTGCACCTTCGTCTCCGGCATCGGCAGGCACGTGCCGAGCGCCTCCTTCCCCCTGTTCATCAGTTAAATAGGTGAAACCTTTCCCCTTACTCTCTCTGTTATTTCCCCCTTCTTAATTTGCTATTTCCACCCACTGACCACCACTGTCCATCACCACCTTCTCCATCTTTGGCAGCCCTCCAGTGGGGCATTTTCGCCACTCCACGCTTCCATCCGCCTCGCCAGCTACCCCTTAAGCACCGCGACACCTTGCTGACACCAAATCCACCCTCCATTCACCACGCCGCACCTCTATAACACCCCCCGAACACACCCACTCTCTCGCACGCAGTGTGCCATTGGCGCATGGCCACAGGCACTCTCGCGTCTCGTCGACCACCGCTGCACACTCGCCACACCTGGGAGAACCTCCCTGAGCCTTTTAACGTGGCCGCGAGGCCGTTTCAGTGATTTCAGGACCCAGGTGATCGCCGCCATTGTCGAGCAAGTGAAGCTTGCTTGGGAGCTTCACCCAGGTCTCCTCGTCCCAGGCAGCAGGCCCCAGGTCGCGCGGAATCTGCTTGCGCACGCACTCAGGACTTCAATTGGGGTCGCAGGCCTTTGATGCTGCCCCAATTGGACGACTCTTCCTCCCGCAGACGCCTGAGATCGGACGTGGGACTTTAGTCCCACCTCGGAAGTGTGTGGGCGCACACCCACACATAAATTGAAAAAGTCGCAGAGGCTATTCGCCTCGAATCACTGGGGTGAGGTCCCTCCTCACCAATCCACCGGGTCTCGTCCACTGCACAGCCCACGCGGATCTGGCCCGCAACCCGATTACCCCCACTCCTGAGCACTCCTCGCGCACCACACCCACGCCGGTGCGCCTGGACCGGGGCACGCGACTCGACCTGATTACCCGGCTCTGGGAGAGCGTACCAAAGAGAGATTCAGAGAGAGAAAGACGCGGGAAAGGGTAGGGGTTGGTTTTGCGTCGCGTGTGTGCTGGGAACAGGTGAAGAAGAAGAGGAAGAGCGGGCGGCGAGGACTTAGCCGCAGAGCTCCCGTAACAGAGGAAAAGAAGGTGAAGGAGAAGCCGCAGTAAAGAGAAGAAGAGGAAGAAGCTGAAGAAGACAACAGACTGAAGAGAAGAAGGAGGCACTGTAGCAACAGCGCCGATAAGGCGTTCGACGCGAAGAATCAGACGTCCGGATCAGGGAAGAAAAGAAATAAGAAAAAGAAGAGAAGAAGAGAAGAAAAAGAAAAGAAGAAGGAAGGAGCTGCTGAAGAAAAACGAAGACACAGAAGAAAGAAGAGGCAGCCGCAGCAAAGAAAAGAAAAAGAAGAAAGAAGAAGTAGCAGCAGAGAAAAAGAAGAAAGAGGAAGGCACAGAGGCTGACTAAAGAAGAGAAGGTACACAAGAAGAAGAGAGAAGAAGAAGAAGCCAAGAGAAAGAGGGGAAGGAAAGGAGAAGAAGGTAAGGAGTTTTCTTTTGCTCATTCTCTCTTTCTTAAATTTTTGTAAAATAGTATATAGTCAATTGTGAGTTCATCTATTTCTAGAATGACGTGTGCTCCCTGAGTTTGACCTTGGGATATTTTTAAATCTCGAGTAATAAATCAAAGTGGTAATCGTCTGTCATAATACTGCAATGAATACAACGTGTACACCCGAAGGGCGAGAGGTGAACCAAGGCGCGTGGGGGAGGACAGCAGTCACGAGGAGGGTATTGGCCTGCTGCTGCTCGCCCGACTCAGAGTGTAGTTGCTTCGTCTGCACCGAGAGTTGAGGGACGTATCAACACCCTAACACACAGAGACGCTAGGGCTTCGGGTTTGGTGGTAGTAGGTATGGTTACTGTTTCTTGCATATTAGTGTACGTACTTTTTGATTTCGGTGACACCCACTCTTTTGTCGTAACGAGTTTTGCCGTCAGTTTGAGGCAGGGCAGTATACTGTTGATGGATCCGTTTGTGATTAGAGGCCCAGGTGGCCAATTGTTCGTAGCCGAGGAGGTCTACACAGACTGCGAGGTCAGTATAGGGGGACATAGCCTCCCCGCTGACCTGATTGTGATATAGATGGAGGACTTTGGCGTGATCCTAGGGATGAACTGGCTATCCGCCTATCACGCCCTGGTGGAATGTTTCGGGAGGAAGATCGTCTTCTCTGTGCCGGAGTTGCCTCCCTTTGAGTTTCATGATCAGTTGGCGGACAGAGGTTTCAGATTCATCTTCGCACTTCGGGCAGCGAGGCTTTTGAGCCAGGGGTGTAAGGGTTTCTTGGCTTGTGTAGTGGCAGAGCCTAGCCCTGTGGCTGATTTTCAGAGTATCCCGGTGGTTTGCGAGTACCCCGACGTTTTCCTAGAGGAGCTGCCAGAACTACCGCCTGAGCATGAGATTGAGTTTGAGATCTCACTGGTACCGGGGACCAACCCCATTTCTACTACACCGTATCGGATGGCACCGCTTGAGTTGCGAGAACTCAAGTCACAGCTACAGGACCTGTTGGAGAAGGGTTTTGTGAGGCCCAGTGCATCCCTGTGGGGAGCCCCTATGCTGTTTGTAAAGAAGAAGGACAGTACCCTGCGACTTTGTGTCGACTACCGATAGCTGAATAGGGTCACTGTCAAGAACAAGTATCCGCTGCCAAGGATTGACGACCTCTTCGACCAGTTGCGAGATGATACAGTGTTCTCCAAGATAGATCTGAGGTCGAGTTACCACCAGTTGAGGATTTGGGAGATTGACGTCTCCAAGACAACTTTCCGTACCCGGTACGAGCACTGCAAGTTCTTGGTCATGCCGTTTGGGTTGACCAACGCCCCCGTTGACTTTACGGATTTAATGAACTATGTTTTCAGGCCGTACTTAGACTAGTTTGTGGTGGTGTTCATTGACGATATACTCATTTGCTCGCGGGATCAGGCACAGCATGGACAACGTTTACGCATGATCCTAGATACTTTGAGGCGATGTAGGCTGTATGCCAAGTAAAGCAAGTGTGAGTTTTGGTTGAGACAGGTGACTTTCTTGGGCCACGTTATTTCGGGAGATAGATTGGCTGTGGATCCAGCCAAGGTAGAGGTTGTACTCAAGTGGGAGAGGCCACACACAGTGATAGAAATACGCAGCTTTTTGGGACTGCAGGTTATTACCGGTGGTTTATCAGAGGATTCTCTCAGATCGCGCATCCTATGACCCAGCTGACCCAGAAGGACATGCCCTTCTCCTGGACCGACGAGTGTGAGGCGTGTTTCCAGGAGTTGAAGGAGAGACTGACTTCAGCTCCTGTACTTACCATCCCAGACAACAGTGGTGGTTTCGTGGTTTACACCGACGCTTCGTTGCAGGGGTTAGGGGGTGTGCTTATGCAGCGGGGTCACGTTGTCGCTTACGTTTCATGGCAACTAAAGGCCCATGAGCATAGCTACCCTACCCATGACCTAGAGTTGGCAGTAGTTGTCTTCGCGCTGAAGACATGGAGGCACTACCTTTACGGTGAGAATTTCGAGATCTTCACAGATCATAAGATCCTCAGGTACTTGTTTAACTAGAAGGAGCTCAACATGAGACAGAGACGTTGGTTAGAGCTCCTGAAGGACTACGACTGCAGCATCTCCTACCACCCAGGGAAGGCCAATGTGGTGGTCGACGCCTTAAGCCGGAAGGCGCCCACCCACTTGGCCAGCTTACAGGCATAGGGTTGGAGACTCATGGAGGAGGTGGGCAGTTGGCGACCCTGGGAGTCACAGGGGTACTATGGGGCAGTGACAGTGACTCGGAAGACACGACCAGAGCTGATAGACCGCATCAACGCAGGGTAGATGGCCGATCCATACTTACAGACGCTGCGAGACAGGGTGTTGACAGGGGACCCAGGAGACTTTTCCTTCTCAGACGAGATACTATGCATGAGGGGACGCTTATGCGTTCTTAAGGACGATGAGTTGTTGGGAGAGCTTCTGACTAAGGCGCATGGGTCCAGGTTTACCATACATCCCGGGAACATAATGATGTATCATGATTTGCGACGCGACTTCTGGTGGAGAGGGATGAAGCGGGATGTTGGTGAGTTTGTTCAGCGGTGTTTGGTATGCCAGCAGGTGAAGGCCAAGCACTAGAGGCCTGCAGGGCCATTGCAGCCACTTCTTGGGAGAGCATCACCATGGACTTGTTGGTGGGTCTACCAGTTACCCAGCGGGGACATGACGTAGTTTGGGTGATCGTAGACCGGTTGATGAAGACAGCATGATTTTTACCGATTCGAGTCACCTTTGGGCCAACACAGCTAGTAGAGCGATACATCAGAGATGTGGTGCGCCTACACGGAGTCCTACGTGAGATTGTATCCGACAGGGATACTGGTTTTACTTCCTAGTTCTAAGCTGAGTTTCAGCAGGCCTTAGGGATACGTTTGAGGTTCAGTATCGCCTACCAGCCCCAGACGGACAGACAGTCAGAGCGCACCATACAGACACTTGAGGACCTTCTGTGTGCCTATGTATTAGATTGGAGAGGCTCATGGGAGGAGCATTTACCCCTGGCAGAGTTTGCATACAATAACAGTTATCATTCGAGTATCAGTATGGCACCTTATGAGGCCCTGTACGGGTGGAGGTGTACTATGATGAGAACCTTATCATGAACCCTAACTAGCACAATTTAATCCAAATAAGTGTGAAAAAGCTCCTACAAAACCTAAAGAGAAGCTTAACTCAGAGAATTCTGAGTTAAAGACCAAAATAAATATAAGGGGTAAAACTGTAATTTCACCAATGCAGTGTGCAAACAGGGTAATTAAATGTCCAAACACAGGTCAAACGAGCTTAATAAGGAAGGAAGTGGGATGATCTGATCTGAAAAGGGTTATAACAACTTCTAGGAATTAAATGACATTCTGTAACCCTAAAACAAACTCACTTTAATTCACGAGGTTCGAGGTAGGGTAAAAATCAAATAAATCCTCTAAAATTCATGGAAGAATATTCCCTAGGGTTTAGAACCTTCAATTTGGCCTTTGCAACCTATTTTGACCTAAAATGAGAATCATGCCCAATTTATGACTTAATTTAGGTTTTTATGCAAATTGACCGGTCAAACATGGTCCAACCTAAAATCAAATTTCACCATTAAAATCCTTAGGTTCAAATTAGTCTAGTATAAAAATTTGGGCCTAAGATAAGACCATCTTGACTGACTTTACATATTGGTCCTCTTAATTTACCTTCTGACCCTTATCTTTTGAAACCCATGCGTTTAGCCCCCTATCTTCTCATCGTTCTTTGCAGAACGGTCCCCCCTGCCATTTCTGCGCAGCACCATACCTCCGACGACCTTGCGCGGAGGATGGCGCCGCGCAAGGTAAGGCGTCCGTCCTCAGGAACAAGCGGGGGGTTCCCTATGTCGTCCTCTGTCGCAGGGACCCTCCCTTGACCTCTGCAATTGACCATGCCTTTCGTACGAACACACAAAAGGCATGGGTATGCATTTCCGGCCACACTCCAGCGAGCGCAGCACGTAGCCTCCTCGATCTCCTCACATTGCTAGTGCCTATTTAAGGAGCGGCAAGGTCTGCCGTCTCCTTCAAGCTAGTTTTGGCCGAGAGAAACCCTAGATTTTGTCTCTCCTTTCTCCGGTCAGGAAGCCCGAGCTTCCGACGATCCTCCCTCCTCCTCGTCGCTCTGTTGCCCTACCTGCAGCAGAGCCTACTCCTCTCCGTTGTGCCGCGCTAGGCCGTACCAGCTGGCGCCCTCCGATCTCCTCCTCGTCGTCGATAACCCCCTCCTGGGCATCTTCGTCTCCAGCTCCGGCAGGCACAAGCCGGATGCCTCCCTCTCCCCCTTCGTCGACTAAATAGGTAGGAATCTTTCTCTCTCTCTCTCTCTCCCTTATATTTTCCCCTTCCTAATTTACATTTTAACCCACTGACCGCCACTTCCACCCTCATCTACTCCATCTTCGGTCGCCATCTCCGGTGAGGTCACTCCACCTCCACAGACCACCTCACCCCTCGCCGACAAGCCCAAAAGCTCCCCCTTACTCCACTCAACCATTTCCCCTACTCCATTCACCGCCTGACCACCCCCCCCCCCCCCCCCCCCCCCCCCCGAACAAACCCACTTCCACACACACAGTCTGACCTAGGCACATGGCCACAGGCGCCCCTGTGCCTCGTTGACCCTTGCACCGCCTTCGCCACCCTCTGGCGAAACTCTCTACGTTATCTGATGTGGCCGAGAGGTTGTCCTTGTGATCTTAGGTCTTCGCCTCCTCGTTGCCATTGACGAGCTGCTGAAGCTCCTTCGCAAGCAGCTCCAGGACGCCTCCAGCCCAGGTGTGAGTCCCAGGCAGCGCAGGTTGAGTCCGCTAGCACGCCCAGGTTTGCGACTGGGGTCGCAAATGTTTGCTGCTGCCTGATGAGAACCTCATCATGAACCCTACCTAGCACAATCTTACCTAGATATGCAATAAAAAGCTCCTACATAACCTATAGAAAGGATTGACTCAGAGAATTCTGAGTTTGTGAAGAAAACAGGTTATAAGGGGTAAGAATGCAATTTCACCAACACAATCAGTAAACAGGGTAACTCAGGGTCCAAAGATAGGTCAAACTAACCTAATAAGAAGGAAAGTGGGATGATTTGATCCAACAAGAGCTACAACAACTCCAAGGAATTAAATGACGTTCTGTAACCCTAAAACAAACCCACTTCAATTCACGAGGTTCGAGGCAAAGTAAAAATCGACTAAACCCTCTAACCTTCATAGAAAATAATCTCCGTCTCCGACCACCCTCTCCGGCGAGCCCATTCCACCTCCACAGACCTTTTCACTCCTCGCCGATCACCTCAGAAGCTTCCCCTCACTCCACTCCACAGCTTCCCCCTTTTCATTCCCTGCCACACACCACCTAAAGACCCCCCGAACATACCCATCTTTCCAACCACAGTCCGACCTAGGGCTGCCACCATACACCACCTCACGCCTCACCACCACCCGCACTGTCTTCGCCGCACTTCGGCGAAGCTCCCTGCAACTTCTGACTAGGCGGAGAGGCCGTATTCCTGTATTCAGGTCACGCCCCCTTCGCCGCCATTGCTGCGCAGGTGAAGCTCCTTCACCTGCAGCTGCAGCTTTGATCTCGCCCAGGCGTTGATCCCAGGTTGCACGGAGTGTCTCTGCAAAGACTCCCAGGTCTGTAGCTGGGACGAGAATCCTCCAGGCTACGCCAATTAGCCACGAGCTCCTCGCCTGCGGGCGCCAATCTGGGAGGTGGGACTTTAGTCCCACCTTGAAAGTGCGCGGCTCAGCGCCCACGCATAAATTGAAAAAGTGCTCGAGGCTATTCGCCTTCGAACACAGGGATCAGGTCCCTTACGCACGAGCGCCCCACACGCTTGCCCTCGCCCGCGCTCACGCCCCGCGGGTCTGGGCCGGATCCGGATACCCGACACTGCGCACACCTCGCCCACCACCGCACACCAGTGGGCCTGGTCCCGGGCGCGACACCTGTACCAGAATACCCGGCTCTGGGAGAGCGATCCTATGAGAGAAATCTGAGAAAGAGAGAGATGCGGGAAAGGGTAGGGGTAGGTTTGCTCTGACCAGTTGTGTGAGTGTGCAGGTAGAGAAGAAGAAGAAGGAAGAAGGTGGCCGAAGCCTTGGCCGCTCAGGGTAGAGAGGAAGAAGAAGGACTGTGAGAAGAAGAAGGAAGAAGACTGCAAGAAAGGAGGAAGAAGCACAGAGGAAGCACTGTAGTAGACGCCACTTAAGTCGTCTGATTGAGAAATCAGACGACGGATGAATCTCTGTAGACAAAGCAAAGAAGAAGAAAAAGAAAAGAAAAGGTGCCGCAGCTGAGAGCAGAAAGAAGAAGGAAGAAAAGAAAAGAAGAAAAGAAGATAAAGAAAGAAGAAGAGGAATTGAAGAAGATCAAGAAGATAAAAGAAGAAAAAAAGAAAACAAGCAAAGAGAGAAAGAAGAGAAGAAGAAAAAGCCAAGAAACAAAACCTATCTCTCTCTCTCTCTCTTATTTTTGTACTAAAAGCATTGTACTTCTAGAATTCTAATAGCTTCCTGAGTTCGATCTTGGAAGAAAAACATTTCTGAGTAAAATTGTAACAGTGGCAATGACAAACCGTAGCTATTTTACCTGGACCACAACGACATTACTATAACAAACAAAATACCTAGCCACGGTCAGTCACATAAGTCGGCCACCACTGCCACAATTAGCAGCTCCTCGCCTGCGGGCGCGCAGATTGGAGGTGGGACTTTAGTCCCACCTCGTAAGTGTGTGGCCTCGTGCCCGCACTTAAATTGCAAAAGTGAATAGGGTTATTTGCCTTCGATACACAGGGGTCAGGTCCCTCGCCCACGCACGCAGCGCGCCACGCGCTCGCCCATCCTCGCCCGCGCTCACGCTCCGCGGGTTTGGGCCGAATCCGACTACCCTACCAAGCACTCCTCGCCCACCACCGCACGCTGGTGGGCCTGGTCCCAGGCATGCAACCCGAACCCGATTACCCGGCTCTGGGAGAGCATTCCTAAAGAGAGATTTAGAGAGAAAGGGAGACGTGGGGAAGGGGTAGGGGTAGGTTTTGCACCGATAGTTGCTTGTGCGCGTAGGGAATAAGGAAAAATAAAGAAGAAGAAGGAAGAAGAAGAGAAGAAGAGGAGCGGTTGAAGACTCAACAGCCAGAGCAGAAGAAGGCAAGCTGAAGAAGAAAGGAAGGAGAGGAGCTGAAGGAGAAGAAAAGAGGCCGCACTGTAGCAAACGCATAGTTAAGTCGTCTGAGCATCGAGTCAGACGATGGAAGGTCAGCAGTCAGAGCAGGAAAGAAGGAAGGTTGAAGAAGAAAGAAAGAAGAGGAACGGTCAGAAGAAGAAGAAGAAGAAGAAGAAGAAAAGGAAGAAGAAAGGGAAGACCTTGCAGCTGAAAGAGAGAGAGGGCAGAAGCTCTGCAACCGCAAGGAAGAAAAGAAGAAAATCAGAAAGGAAGAAAGGAAAAAGAGAAAGGGTCACCACTGCTGAAGAAAGAAAAGAAGAGGGAAGAACGCAAGGAAGATTGAAGAAAGAGAAGAATCAGAAGAAGAAGAAGAAGAAAAGAGAAGAGGAAGAGAGAAGAAGAAGAAGCCAACAAAACTTTTGCTCTCTCTCTCTCTTATTATTTGTGTAACATAATTGTGAACCTCTATGCTTCTAGGATTATAGTTGCTCCCTGAGTTCGACCTTGGGAATCCTGTTCCGAGTAAAAAATTGTATTAAATTGGTAACTGTTTTGTCATATACTACAACGAATATAAATAAAGGCAGAAGACACGCGACCAGTTTTTGGCGCCGTTGTCGGGGAGCGACGGCTATTCTAGAAGCCATTAATTCACTATTTTTGAATTTATATTGATCTCTTCTCTTTTGTGTGCAGGCACAGGAAATCAAGAGGACAACAAGCAGCCGCACAACAACCACACCTAGGACAAGTAATTTTCTATCCTCTCATTTTAACCCCTAAATTCTAAAGAGGAAGAAAAAGAAAGAAAAAGCTATTTAGGCATAACCTGTCTTCCATATTTAGTAAATCATCGAAGCTGCCTGTTTTCGATTTCAACACACTATTTCTGTACATCCATTAAGGGTATTTAGGGCTAACACCTTCTTGCCTGAGCCCTAATTACCCAATCTAAAGGAAGCTAACTGGACCAAGTAGAGCTAATATAAGATTCAAAATTAGGGTTTTAGAGACACACTTTTTAAGCAAGAATTGAGAATTCCTAAAAGAAGTGTGTCCAAGCCATTGTTTGAAAGCATCTATTCAGAGAAAACCTGAGAAATTTGGCTCTTAAAAACACTTGAACCCTAAAAGACAAAAACCTAATAAGCTCTCCAAAAAACTAGCAAGTGAAGTTGACCCCTTAGGTCAACCAACCTTAAACTTAGGTCACTCTTTGCACTCAAAAGCTAAAGTTCAAGTGAAAACCTAAGCACCTTGATCCTAACTAAAAGTGGTAGACTTAAGAGGTCAAGGTCCCCATTTTGGTCTACCTGGAATTTCAGTGATAAGAGAGGTCGGGTAGGGGAAACCCTGTAACCCATGGGCGCGCTCTACCGTGTAGGGGTCTTCGCGGGACTCACCCTCTCTGGCTGCCCTGGTAATTCTCAGGTGGGCGACCTTTTTGATTAAGGGGTTCATCCGCCTCGAATCTCTATAGTCACCTAATATTCTGGGTGTCTTGATTGGGTCCAATACCTGCTAAACTCATCCTCTTCATCAGTGTATGTTTGGTAGGAGGTCTTGAAACCTCCTTTAGAAATTCACTCTCCTCGAGGCTGAGCCTCGGTACCCTTGCGTGTGCAACCAACCCTTCACATAACCCTTTTCCTCTGATTCTGAACCAAGTCCCCCTTCTTCCATCTTGGCACAACTTGAGTCTACATTGAAATTCTGATTCTACATCTTGATTTCACCGCCTGATCCAAATATGCAGCCTAATTACTTAGCATCACCCTTCAAGAAACCTGAATCACAAAGATCCATGAGAGATAGGATGATTGAGGATGCCCTTGAATTCTGTGAAATCAAATATAAACCCTCAACACCAATAGAAAATATTCAGGTAGATATCCCAACAACCACAGCCTTCATCATAAACTGTGCCCAAATTCTGTTGACAGAAGCCATAAAAGGATCAACCCGAGAAATGCTCCTAATTGGATACATTGAGATAGAAAAATTACACAAATCTGGATACCTTCAATGCTTGACAAATCCTGTACTTTGGGAACAACACCAAGATGCTCTTCAAAAACGGGTATAAATGATGAGATCACTAGAACAAACTATCAACCAGAAATACCTGTATATACCAGAAACAGAGGATGAACCATCTTGGAACATTATTAAGGATCAATTCGGTTTCCTAGACCTCGGGACTGAGGCACAGGGTGGTTGTGGATTCCCAACCCAGATAGAAAACAACATTGAATTAGGTTGGGAAGTTGCAGGAGAACATAATGATGAGCTTACCCTAGACCATGAATTGCCAAGCTTAGAATTCCAAGACTCCTGCAATAATGAGATCAGAACTGAACCTCTTGAGGGTATAAATTCCGCCCCTTATTTTGATAAGGTGACCCTCGAAGGTTATTTGGACTTAGATTCTAGTAATTTTACCCACATCCTAAACCTAGAATCTAGATCCAAAACTTATTAGGAAGATTATGAGGTCCCATATGATAAAGAATAGGATTCTGGGCCATTATTTGATGAATATCCCTCTCCAACATCTTCAGGAAATCTGATCGATTTTCCAGAAGACATGCCAATTTACGATACAGAAACTGAGGAGTTGGATGAGTGGGGTTGCAATTGGGTCTATCCTACCAGCTTGGAACTTGAGCCTAGACAGAACACCTTTTTAAGCCCAGAATTGACATTTAGGCTAGACCCCAGTCAGGCTGCTGAATCCACATCATGTGATTTATGCTGCGGTGGAATTCATGATCGTGAATCTCATTTAGAACTGGATTTTCGCAAACTCTCCGATAACTTCAGATCTGACTATAATTGCGGAGAGACTCTCCTTCCTAAACACACCAAGCCCATCTACGACCTCAGTTCACATGACTCATTCTTTGACTTCGACTCTGAGGTCCTGGTTCCCAAGATCACTGATAACATAGAATCATTCCTTTTCGATCTTCAGAAACTAAAACCACAAAATGCCAAGAGTGATTGCAACCCAGAATTCAAATCTTTTCTCAATTCAGATTTCCTTCATCCTATAAACACTCTTCAGGCATTTGATAGTTACCCAGGGGACTCTCTACAAGAGACCACCTGTCATTCATTTCTAGAAGAGCCCTCATATACAATTCTCATTGAAGCCACCTCTTCCACACACACATAACTGATCAAAACCTCTTCTCAACCTCGACCCACAACCGGACTTAATTTCTATTCAGATTTACCTCTCACCGAGCCGATTGCAATTCCACATCGGGTTGCGAACACTGATCAGACAAAAGACCATGCTCCATCATTCTTTCATCATCCCTGTAGGGTTTCCGCGTCATTCATTGATTATTTTATGGGTCTCTACTCTGACCAGGCTGATTCGACTCAGCCAAACCTCGCATTCACGTTTCCACATTCATCTGAGCTTCATAGTATATGGTGGGTTCCACACCTTTTGATCTACGTCTATCGACCCACCAAATTGATTGGGTTTGGGCTGCATCATCAGCCTGTTGATTTGAACAAGCATCTGGTTGGACCAACCAGACTCTTGATCAAGGTGCTTGTTATACTAAACTCTGCTGATTTGACCATTCTCTCTACATCCAATTTCCCGCTTGGCAGAAGGCGACAAATTTACCGCTCAACGGGAGGCAGCCCGTCATTCTCTTTTGAAAAACCCGAAACTTTTTCTGACACCTTTTCTTAGTTGAGGTTCACCCTTTAGGACAGCCGACTCCACCTCAGGTGCTTGCATCTGAGATTAGAAATCGTCCGCAATAGTCACCCCGACCCATTCACTCATCAAAACATTTGTCCTAATGTATGAACTAAGTTAAATAAAAATCCTCCTAAGTAACAATGAGGACATTGCAAATCTTAGGCATGAGGGGGTATGAAAGTACAAAACTCACAAGTAAAGGTTTAAACAAAAAAAATTCACATATGCCAAAAACACTATAAAAAAAAAAATGAGAGGAGGAAAGAAATTTTGTGGACTCTATAAAGGAGGAGGAGAAAAAGAACAAAAAGATAAAATGGAGCACAAAATGAAAGAAAAGAGATAGTCATTAGTAAGAAATTAAGGAGTTAACCTAAGTTCTAGACCTCATTTAAGAAAAGAAATGGAAAGTGTGCAAACCTTAGTCATTCTCGGATAGACTCTTAGTACCCATTAAGATCTAGACATTCCTCAAGAGGTTGAGGAGAATGAAAAGCTTAAGTATTAGGTCCAAGGCTTACGGAGTATTTGGCCTCGTTAACTAACTTTTGGCTTACGGGACTCAGTAACCTAAGCACCCTAATTTCACACACAGCCCGGTTCAGTAAGCATAAAAATCAAAATCACGCAGAAGCGTTACAAAAAAACTCTGAAAATGACACCTAGAGTAGGAGCGCCGATCAACACAAGTTGATTTGGACGAGTTCCCAGCGCGGAGAGGTGGGAAATTCCCCTTGAAGAGGCATAACAAAATATCATCTCCTTGGTGCTTGTCTCTTAGGATATTTACATATCCTACCGGGGGCATGTAAGCACTCTTCTGGTTCAGATTCCATGGATGGCATTATCACGAAATGTCAATTGCCAAGGTCTGAATTCGGCCACGGAACACCATGGATGGGATTATCTAGAAATCTCAAAAGACAGGGTTTTGGGGGTTACCATGGGTGGTGCTACCTCGAAGCATCGGCTGCTAGGAACCCTTGAGGATTGATGATGGAGACAAGGAATCTGATACAGACCGTGTTGAGAAGCCAATCCTAAGCTAGAATTAAAAAGAAAAAGAGAGAGAAAACACTCCAAACATATAAATCTTCTACCTCTCTTTCTTTCAAAATGCACTGCGAACTGAGTCAAGGTTAAATTATCTCAAGCACGGGTACTTTAACCACAAAGTCCAATAAGCCTTACGTTTGCTTTAGTAGGCCTTAAAAACCTTTGCTAAGGACTGAGGCTAAGGTTAGACAGATCTGGATCTTGGTTGGTACTAGAGTACCTTTTAGGCCTATGGTTGGCATTATGACCTAATTAAGGTTTCAAAAGAAAAAGCACTTATCTAAACTCATTAAGAACTTCATGGTCTAGAACAAGGGTTGAAACATCAAAATTTTGCTAAGGGACTAGCAAAAGCTAGGCATGGGAGTATGATGAGAACCTCATCATAAACCCTAACTAGCACAATTTAATCCAAATAAGTGTGATAAAGCTCCTACAAAACCTAAAGAGAAGCTTAACTCAGAGAATTCTGAGTTAAATAATAAAACAAATCATAAGTGGTAAAACTGTAATTTCATCAATACAGTGTACAAACAGGGTAATTAATGGTCCAAACACAGGTCAAACGAGCTTAATAAGGAAGGAAGTGGGATGATCTGATCTGAAAAGGGTTATAGCAACTTTTAGGAATTAAATGACATTCTGTAACTCTAAAATAAATCCACTTTAATTCATGAGGTTCGAGGCAGGGTAAAAATCAACTAAACCCTCTAAAATTCATGGAAAAATATTCCCTAGGGTTTAGAACCTTCAATTTGGCCTTTGAAACCTATTTTGAACTAAAATGAGAACCATGCCCAATTTATGACTTAATTTGGGTTTTTGTGCAAATTTACCGGTCAAACATGGTCCAATCTAAAATAAAATTTTACTATTAAAATCCTTAGGTTCAAATTAGTCTGGTATGAAAATTTGGGCCTAAGATAAGATCATCTTGACCGACTTTACATATTGGTCCTCTTAATATACTTTCTGACCCTTATCTTTTGAAACCCTTACGTTTAGCCCCCCATCTTCTCATCGTTCTTTACAGAACGGTCCCCCTTGCCATTTCTGCGCAGCACCATACCTCCGGCGACCTTGCGTGGAGGATGGCGCCGTGTAGGGCGTCCGTCCTCAGGAATAAGTGGGGGGTTCCCTGTGTCGTCCTCTGTCGCAGGGGCCCTCCCCTGACCTCTGCAGCCGACCATGCCTTTCGTGAGAACGCATGAAAGGCATGGGTATCCATTTCCGGCCACACTCCGGCGAGCGCGGCACGTCGCCTCCTCGATCTCCTCTCCTCGCCACTGCCTACTTAAGGAGTGGCAAGGTCTGCCGTCTCCTTCAAGCTAGTTTTGGCCGAGAGAAACCCTAGATTTCTTCTCTCCCCTCTCCGGTCAGGCAGCTCGAGCTTTCGACAATCCTCCCTCCTCGTCGCTCTGCTGCCCTACCTGCAGCAGAGCCTACTCTGCTCCGTCGTCCCGCGCCAGGCCGTACCAGCTGGCGCCCTCCGATCTCCTCCTCCTCGTCGATAACCCCCTCCTGGGCATCTTCGTCTCCAGCTCCGACAGGCACGAGCCGGATGCTTCCCTCTCCCCCTTCGTTGACTAAGTAGGTAGGAATCTTTCTCTCTCTCTCCCTTATATTTTCCCCTTCCTAATTTACATTTTAACCCACCGATCGCTACTTCCACCCTCATCTGCTCCATCTCCGGTCGCCATCTCCGGCGAGGTCACTCCACCTCCACAGACCACCTCACCCCTCGTCGACAAGCCCAGAAGCTCCCCCTCACTCCACTCAACCGTTTCCCCCACTCCATTCACCTCCATTCACCGCCTGACCACCCCGCCCGAACAAACCCACTTCCGCACACATAGTCTGACCTAGGCACACGGCCACAGGCGCCCCCGCGCCTCGTCGACCCTCGCACCGCCTTCACCGCCCTCTGGCGAAGCTCCCTACGTTATCTGATGTGGTCGAGAGGCTGTCCTTGTGATTTCAGGTCTTCGCCTCCTCGTCGCCATTGATGAGCTGCTGAAGCTCCTTCACAAACAGCTTTAGGATGCCTCCAGCCCAGGTGTGAGTCCCAGGCAGCGCGGGTTGAGTCCGCTAGCATGCCCAGGTTTGCGACTGGGGTCGCAAACGTTTGCTACTGCCCCAATTAGCAGCTTCTTCTCGCCTGCGGGCGCGTAGATTGGAGGTGGGACTTTAGTCTCACCTCGTAAGTGTGTGGCCTCGCGTCCACACTTAAATTGCAAAAGTGAATAGGGCTGTTTGCCTTCGATACACAGGGGTCAGGTCCCTCGCCCACGGACGCAGCGCACCACGCGCTCACCCACCCTCGCCCGCGCTCATGCCCCACGGGTTTGGGCCAAATCCGACTACCCGACCAAGCACTCCTCGCCCACCACCGCACACCGGTGGGCCTGGTCCCGGGCACGCAACCCGAACCCGATTACCCGGCTCCGGGAGAGCATTCCTAAAGAGAGATTCAGAGAGAAAGAGAGAAGCGGGGAAGGGGTAGGGGTAGGTTTTGCACCGATAGTTGCCTATGCGCGCAGGGAAGAAGGAAAATAAAGAAGAAGAAGAAGAAGGAAGAAGAAGAGGAGCGGTTGAAGACTCAGCAGCCAGAGTAGAAGAAGGCAAGCTGAAGAAGAAAGGAAGGAGAGGAGCTGAAGGAGAAGAAAAGAGGCCGCACTGTAGCAAACGCATAGTTAAGTCGTCTGAGCACCGAGTCAGACGACGGAAGGTCAGCAGCCAGAGCAGGAAAGAAGGCAGGCTGAAGAAGAAAGAAAGAAGAGGAACGGCTAGAGCAGAAGAAGAAGAAGAAGAAAAGAAGGAAGAAGAAAGGGAAGACCTAGCAGCTGAAAGAGAGAGAGGGCAGAAGCTCTGCAGCCGCAAGGAAGAAAAGAAGAAAATCAGAAAGGAAGAAAGGAAAAAGAGAAAGGGTCACCATAGCCGAAGAAAGAAAAGAAGAGAGAAGAAGGCAAGGCAGATTGAAGAAAGAGAAGAATCAGAAGAAGAAGAAGAAGAAGAAAAGAGAAGAGGAAGAGAGAAGAAGAAGAAGCCAACAAAACTTTTGCTCTCTCTCTCTTATTATTTGTGTAACATAGTTGTGAACCTCTATGCTTTTAGGATTATAGTTGCTCCCTGAGTTCGATCTCAGGAATCTTGCTCCGAGTAAAAAATTGTATTAAACTGGTAACTGTTTTGTCATATACTACAACGAATATAAATAAAGACAGAAGACACGCGACCATACTACACCCTTGACTTTGGTCGAGGTGGGGACCAAGTGGGAGGTTGGTCCCAGACTGATCCGACAGAGTCAGGAGGTGATGGAGCAGATTCACAAACGACTCCGCACTGTCAGGAGTAGGCAGAAGAGCTACGCTAACCGAAAGCGCAGAGAGGTGCAGTTCGAAGTTAGGGATCACGTCTTTCTCCGTGTTTCGTCCATGAAGGGCTTGCAGCGTTTTGGGGTGAAGGGAAAGCTTGCGCTGAGGTTTGTGAGGCCCTTTGAGGTCTTGGAGCGGGTAAGACCTGTTGCTTACCGGTTTGCCCTTCCTCCCCAGCTTTCTGGAGTGCACGACGTGTTCCACGTGTCCAACCTTAGGAAGTACGTCGCTGATCTCAGCCAAGTTCTGAGACATGAGAGCATTGAGGTAGGGGACGACCTGACCTATCCCGAGAGGCCGATATAGATACTAGACAAAGCCATCTGGAGTCTGAGACGGAAGCAAGTACCACTGGCGAAGGTTCTATGGAGAAGCCAGCGGTACAAAGAGGCGACTTGGGAGCCTGAGGCGGCAATGAGAGAGTAGTACCTGGAGCTTTTTGAGGGTACATCTCTTTGAACCTACTTCGAGCCTCTTTAGGTTTGTTATGCGTTTTTACGTTCCTTTTAACGCACCCTAGCTAGCTCAAGTTTCGGGGATGAAACTTCCTTTAAGTTTGTTATTATAAAATGACTCGTTGCCTTTTTAGTCGGATAAGACGTCTGGAGTTTTAGTCAGACGTCTGGACACAAGCCCAGACGTTTGAAAGTGGGAATTTTCGTACGTTCCTTTGCTCTCTGCGCGCGGGCTGCTCGTTGAGCTTCTCTCTCCACACCCCTCACCCCTAAACCCTAACCCCTTTCTTTTTAGACCCCCTTCTCACCACCCTCACCCCCTCACCACCAGCCACCTCCACCTCCAGCCGTCCTCCCTGTGTAGCTGCGGCGAGGGAGAACGAGAGCGACGAGAGAGAGGGTGAGCGAGGGAGAATGAGAGGGAGAGAGGAAGGAAGAGTGTGAGAGAGGAGGAACAAGGTCGGTGGACCTTCAGGGAGCTCAGTGGTGCTTGCACAGCTGGCGGCAGCCACGCACACGAGGAGGGGCTCGGGGAGGTGACCTCCCAGCCCTCTGCAACCGTTGAAGTTGCTGCGGTGTGTTGCGAACGGCGCTGCGAGGAGAGCTGCGTCACGGAGGAGACTTTGGTATTGGAAAAGTTCTAGTATCAGATGTTTAGAGCATCGACCAGATGTCTGGAGAGGCACCAGGTGATGTAAACACATTTACACTACTTAAAATGTCTATTTATGCATGTTCTTAAGCATAGGATTGCATTTCATGATATAAATATTGCATTACATGCATCATCTTGCATTTAGAGTAGTTTGAATAAAATGGAGGTTAATTGTCTCCTTTTATGTGCTTGGACAGGGCAAATATTTTATCGGGGCCTCGGATCAAAGATCCAACCGTATGGATATGATCAGGGCGACGATTGGAGTTCAACGACTCCAAGATCGCCCTAATCAGGCATCCGTAGCATCAGATAGAGACCGGGGAACCCTAGAAGATCAAGGGCCAGGATGGTGTAAATCCGCACTTCAGATGGAAAATCCGACCACACGGATGAATTCGGATCGACGATCGCAGCCGAACGACACAAAAATCAAGTCAATCCGACATCCGTGGCACCATCTACAACTTCCAGAAGATGGAAGGCCAAGATAGCGCCACGTGGCGCCATCCCAGCCGCCCAATCGGCCGCAGGAGTCCTGTGAAGACCACGCAACGTCTCCTCTCCGCCGTTGGATCTCGATCCAACGGCTGCGGTCGCGCGCGTTTAAAAACGTCCGCGCGACCATTTCGCCGCGTAGCGCAGCGGCGACGCAGCTGCGGGCGAAGCGGAGGTCGCGGGTTCGAGCCGCGGAGAGGGGGTCGAAGGCGCGGGCGAGCGGGCGCGCACGAGCGTCGGATGAAGATCCAACGGCCGCGCGCGCCCGATAGCGCCGACGCGCAATTGGACGCCCTGGTGGGCGCGCGATCGCACGCGGGCGGCGCGCTACGCAGCGGGCGCGGGCGCGATCTAAGCCGTCCGATCTCGCGATCGGACGGCTGAGACGACGCGGACGTGCGTCTGCGTTACGCGCGCAGGCCAGCCGAGCGGGCGCGCGTGGCGCGGCGGCGACGGCGACGGCGGGGCTTTAGCGACGGTTTTATCCGTCACTAAAGACCCCTTATTTATTATTTTGAAGATGTAATGTCCATTTTGCCCCCACTCCTTGCAACTATAAAAGGAGACCCCCTCCATACGAAATTTTCATCCCTTCCTTCTCCTCTCTACCTCTCCAAAGCTCAAGAGAAGCTTGTCCCACACCCGGGATGCTTCTCGCGAGATAAAGTCCAAATTTTCGTCCCCCTTCGGAAGTGGATCCCGCGACGACGACGGCGTGCTGCTTCGTTCCCGTTCTTCTGCTTCGTCCTCCTTCGTCCCGCTTCGTTCTCCTTCGTCCAGGCGTCGTCCCGTCCGGCTCGTCCTCCAAGCGACCGTCGAGGAGGATTTCTCTCTCCCTATTCTTTTTACTGCTTTCTAGTATAGATTTACTGCTTTCTAGAGTAGTCTATTCGTCCTCCGAGCGATCGTCGAGGAGGACCTTTCTCCCTCCATTCTTTTAATGCTTTCTAGAGTAATTGTTTTATGTTTTCTAGTTGTAATGAAAGAACTCTTTTATGATAAATTCCTTGTCTATTCTACATCTCATTTTGATTTCCATGTATAGTATTCCTTCGCTCTCTCTTACTCCCTCTATCTCTTTTATTTGTTGTAGATACTTAGATAGTTTAAATTGAATTTCTTTGTGACAAAATAAAAAGAAACGCGGAGTTTTTAAATCAAACGTTCGCCTCCCTGTGTTCGACCCGGAATTCTTATTTCGGTATAAATTTTATTTGTTGAACACGAATCCTTCGCTTTCGAACTACAACGACGGGTTTTTCCAAAAACCAAACACGTTAGCGTAGATTCGCGCGCTCAACACCAGGATATTCGGAGCTGAAGCCGGACGTCTGAAAGCATAATATCATGCGAGGTACGTGTTTCCTGCGCTACTTTCCGCCATGCAGCTTGTAGCACAGGAAATATTTGGTTGTTAATGGGTCTGCGTTTTCGTACGCAGGTGCAGGGCGTTGGAAAGGTGCGCGGTGCGTGTTTCCAAGCCCTTTTGGACATCTGACCGCATCGCCAGACGTCCAACGGCCTTTCTAGACGACTGGAAGGAAGGTGAGACATCTGGAACTCTCCTCAGATAGTTGCAAGGGAGTTTGGACGTCTAAGACAGCCGCAAGAAGTGAAAGGTAAGATCTGATGTCTTTTAAGATGTCTGGGACTAGTCCCAGACATTTGATTTTGGACAGTAACCGTGTTTTTGGCTGGTGCAGGGCCCAAACGGAATTGGATTTTCGCAAATGAAGTACTGCTGTTTTCCACTCGAGTTTCTTTACGTGTTGATGTTGAGTACCTACTGTTTTGAGCTTGTCTGATGTAAATTAGTCGCTGGTACAGGTTACCAGCCGGTGATGTGTTCGGGGCCCGCGGAGATGACGAGATCTGCGGTGCAGGCTCCCATTCCTCCTGTGATACCTGGTAGAGTGGTTTAATTCATTTGTTAAGATGTGAATAAAGAATATGCTTGCTTAGATTAAATTGACTGAAACTCTAGGATGTGGAATGACCCCTAGGATAGAAATGTATGAGCCTGATGCTAAGCTACCCTCTTTACTTGAGATGTATGTTAAAATATGAGTTGCTTGTATGTGAATGAGAAATTGAACTGTGAAACCACAAGTTGCATGTGTGTTGAGAATTGAATTGTGAAAACACGAGTTGCCTGTATATGGATGAGGAACGAGTTATGAAACATGAGATCTGAATATGGATAAATGAGATGAATATGAGCATGAACCCTACGGGGAATTAGGAGTAGAACTCTTGTGTATGAAAGGAATCTAGAATGTAGACGGGAAGTGAGCTGGTCTTCGTGTATATGGTACCAAGGAGAACAACTGTCCCTTTTAGTGTAGAGTGAGCTAGCCGCCCTTGGGTTGAGATCCGGGGTTAGGATTGATCACTCTACACTGACTCCTGTTGGCCATCGCGTACGTGGTACCGAGGCATGCTACTAATGTAGGGAGGGAGTTAGCCATCCCACGGGGCCCTGGGTTAAGCTAGCCACTCTACACCGACTTTGCTAAGCCCGTTGGGCAAACTGGGGTAGTCGGACGAGGGTACGTAAACTGTGGAGGGGCGAGACCCATGTTTGGTTCTGAGGGACGAGACCCCTGTTCTGAGAGGGCAAGGCCCTATACTGTTCCGTGCTGTACCTTAGGCGTACCCGCTAGCGGAAATGACTGACCGTGTGCCAGTGCAGGGTAGCTACCTGTGCGCTTATCACGCATGCTGTAGTCACCGCTACGTCGCGACGGTGACCTTGAGGTGGTTGACTGGGTGTAGGACTACCATGGGAGACTCTTCCGGCCAGGAGAGCACTACGTGTGCCTTCTACTCCACGGAAAAGACTGCAATCAAGATCGTTCCCACGAGGAACAAGCAAGATCAAGAAATACTTGGATACTTTGTGAAATAGGTGAACCAGAAATATATAGATGAGATAAATAGAAATGGGAATAAAACCTGATTGCTTGTTGTACTTTACTTGCACATAAATAATGTAAACACCACTCTACTCAGTGTTCACTAACTCTATCTTTTCGTAACCCTGTTCAGGATCAGGAGTTGAGTAGCCCGAGTTTTCGGTTGTAGAGGGTGCTGAGCCCAGTTGAGCCCATCCGTAGTCGTTTCTTTCCAGCTCTTTCTTTTTTCTGCTGTTACAGTGGGTAATGGACATCTATTTTACTGTTCCTGTTACTTTCTGTTTCCTTTCCACTGTTGTTGTTGTGTTGGTATGTACTATTTTGAGACAGTTGCTCTACTTTCCTTTACTGTTTCGTTTTTCCTTCTGCTTAGTTATATTACATTTGTGAATGTGGTTTATTTCTTGCTTTTGGTTATTTTTCGTTAGACGAATAGGTGATGTAAACACATTTACACTACTTAAAATGTCTATTTATGCATGTTCTTAAGCATAGGATTGCATTTCATGATATAAATATTGCATTACATGCATCATCTTGCATTTAGAGTAGTTTGAATAAAATGGAGGTTAATTGTCTCCTTTTATGTGCTTGGACAGGGCAAATATTTTATCGGGGCCTCGGATCAAAGATCCAACCGTATGGATATGATCAGGGCGACGATTGGAGTTCAACGACTCCAAGATCGCCCTAATCAGGCATCCGTAGCATCAGATAGAGACCGAGGAACCCTAGAAGATCAAGGGCCAGGATGGTGTAAATCCGCACTTCAGATGGAAAATCCGACCACACGGATGAATTCGGATCGACGATCGCAGCCGAACGACACAAAAATCAAGTCAATCCGACATCCGTGGCACCATCTACAACTTCCAGAAGATGGACGGCCAAGATAGCGCCACGTGGCGCCATCCCAGCCGCCCAATCGGCCGCAGGAGTCCTGTGAAGACCACGCAACATCTCCTCTCCGCCGTTGGATCTCGATCCAACGGCTGCGGTCGCGCGCGTTTAAAAACGTCCGCGCGACCATTTCGCCGCGTAGCGCAGCGGCTACGCAGCTGCGGGCGAAGCGGAGGTCGCGGGTTCGAGCCGCGGAGAGGGGGTCGAAGGCGCGGGCGAGCGGGCGCGCACGAGCGTCGGATGAAGATCCAACGGCCGCGCGCGCCCGATAGCGCCGACGCGCAATTGGACGCCCTGGTGGGCGCGCGATCGCACGCGGGCGGCGCGCTACGCAGCGGGCGCGGGCGCGATCTAAGCCGTCCGATCTCGCGATCGGACGGCTGAGACGACGCGGACGTGCGTCTGCGTTACGCGCGCAGGCCAGCCGAGCGGGCGCGCGTGGCGCGGCGGCGACGGCGACGGCGGGGCTTTAGCGACGGTTTTATCCGTCACTAAAGACCCCTTATTTATTATTTTGAAGATGTAATGTCCATTTTGCCCCCACTCCTTGCAACTATAAAAGGAGACCCCCTCCATACGAAATTTTCATCCCTTCCTTCTCCTCTCTACCTCTCCAAAGCTCAAGAGAAGCTTGTCCCACACCCGGGATGCTTCTCGCGAGATAAAGTCCAAATTTTCGTCCCCCTTCGGAAGTGGATCCCGCGACGACGACGGCGTGCTGCTTCGTTCCCGTTCTTCTGCTTCGTCCTCCTTCGTCCCGCTTCGTTCTCCTTCGTCCAGGCGTCGTCCCGTCCGGCTCGTCCTCCAAGCGACCGTCGAGGAGGATTTCTCTCTGTGTTCGACCCGGAATTCTTATTTCGGTATAAATTTTATTTGTTGAACACGAATCCTTCGCTTTCGAACTACAACGACGGGTTTTTCCAAAAACCAAACACGTTAGCGTAGATTCCTCGCGCTCAACAATAGGTCTTCGGATTAGTCAAGGCGAGCCAGTCTTAGGTCCGGTAAGGATCCAGGAACCGGGTCGTAACAATTAATATTTCTATTTTGATCGATAAATTCTAATATTTTGGTCGATCAATACTGTCTAAATGTTTATTTTACCACTTAGAAAATCGTGAAAACATTTCTTAGGTTCTGTACATAATTTCTTGACTCAAACAGTTAAATTAAAAGATACATTGATTCCTTAGAATCTTCACTTTAATTCATGCGAAGGATAATTGACTTGATTTGTGCGAACGTCACTATGAAAGATTAGTGCACAATATAATTTTATTTTATCAAAACAGAGATCTTAAAAATATCAACATCATTCAGTGAGGTCATCGATGAGAGGGCGACGCGAGGGGGAGGAAGGAATTGGCGAAGATGCATGTAGCCGTTGCTTTGCACGTGAGGGAGGTGATGGCGGTGGCAGTTGAAGGGAGGAAAAGAGCAACTACGTTGAGGGGAGAGCTCCGGAGGAGGGTTCATGTCTCTCGCCATCTCACGCGATAGCGTGTGGAGAAGGAGCTTGTTGGCAATAGTGGCAGCGGCGAGGGCAGAGCAATTAGGGGAGATTGGTGACTGGACAAGGAGGAAGAGGTGACCGAGTGAGGAGGATCCCCTTGTGGGGATTGCACCCTGAGTTGCACCAAGTGCCCCTAGCAGGTAATGCCTCTTATCACCCGTCCTTTGATTTTTTTTCTTTTTTTTTCCTGCAAAAAAGAAAAAATGGCCGGTTAATACTTGCATTGTAATGATTAATCATGACACGTAGGATAATACCCCTGACTTACTCTTTTACATATTGGGATGGTGAAGGACTCGAAGAAGAAGAAGAAGAAGAAGAAGAAGAAGAAGAAGAAGAAGAGCCAGAGTTTTACTGCCAAACCTCTATCCAACTACTTGGTGGGCACAATGTTCGGTTGGATTCTATCAATAACCGCAACCGACAAATGTGTTTTTGCAAACTCGTAGCCATATAAACATACGTAACTGTAATGCGTTCGTCGTTTCTGAAATAGAACCCGTTGCGGAAGGAAATTTAACCAAATATTTCCCCAGAAGTCGGCAGCAAAGTAATCCGTGAAGTCTTTCGTGTCAAGGGAAATCTGCCAATCGGATTTCGGGGCAATGTTCAAATGACGACACAAGGGGCTTCCCATCCACGAGTTGTGCATTTTGGCAATCCCACGCACGAGGTTTGACGGGTTGGTAAGTGCACCCCCTCTCACTAGGAGACAAAAGACCCACCGACGTTCGCAGTAGTATATTCACTTATCTGCTCCGAAGTCAAAATACGAGATCAACTTATCCAAGGTTACGTTCGGTTGCAGAATTTCTTTCGGGATACGCAGGTGGTGTGTTGGGTTTGGATGGATTTGCGTAGGGTTAAATATTAAATAGATTGTTTAATTTGATCCTCACTTTTATCGGATTAAATAAAATTTAATTTAAAGTAAAATTATTTTACTTTCTTTACGGAATAATTTCATCTCGTTAAAATATTAAATCAGATTGACTTATTTATTTTGTAATTTATTCTACTCTTTACTTATCCTATGAAATTATTTCTTTCATTAAATAAAGTCTCAAAAAATTACTACAGAATATAAATTTTTTACATCATCATATCATATCACATCAATGTATATTTATTTTTTTTCTCCTTCGAAAGATAGGCTACTCGTTCTCTTCATTTCCCTATTAGTTGCATCCTTTATGTTGAATTCTCCTAATTTTTTCACGAAACATTTTTTCCCATAGCATTCCTTATCTTTATAGAAAAAAAAAAAAAAAATCATTCTTCCTTTGATGGGAAAGGACTTACCAAACAAAATATTATTTTATTTCATTATCTATCTTATCCTTTTAAGGTTAATTTACGACACAGATTTGTTAATTCTCGTTAATAAAGTTGCAACAGGAGTTAATCTTTATTTTTATTTATTTGTAAATGAACATTAATTTCAATTTATGTTTACTTAATAGAATTTAGGAATGAAGATTATGTTGTGATGTAATAAGAGGTAAGAGAGAGAACAGAGACTAAGTAAGGGATAAACCAACCCCTCTTCAAATCTATATTAAAATAACACAAGTTAACAACTTAAAAAAAAATAAATTATCCCCTTAGATAAATAGAATTTAACCTCCAAAAAATAAAAATTAACTCTCCATAAATTAGACCTTAAATAAATATGTACACAACTTATTCAACCACCTCTTCTCCTACCATGAATGAGCTAAAAAAGCATATTCCTTTGCCGTAGAACAGATTGACAAGCAACGATCTTCATATATAATAATTAGGTCACTTCATTGTGGAGGTTAATAGAATTTTGAATTGACGTTTACTGCTTATTCATCCACGCACATGTGGATAAGTACGTGCCTAGCAAATCATCCACACATGGGTGGACATTTTTGCACATAACTCCTTCGAAATAAAGCAAATTTCTAAAACAGTCTGCTTTATTTGATAGGTAGGGAGGAGAGGACACTTAAACCTTTTTCATTTCCAATTACAACTACTCGCATTTATTTTCACTCCTTGATTTGCATCTGCAGCTTGTCATGAATTGAAAAGGTACCTTCCAAGCTATGTGATTGTTTCAACTAGTAGCTAAACGCTAAAATGTAATTGATGTGAGGAGAATAGTTGAATCTCTTTTCTGTCGATGAAAATTGTGGAATTACCTAATATATATGACCCATGCAAAATTTTCCACTAGAATCTTTGATCACGGAGGACTCATCTCCCTAGGTATGCAATCATTGCATTCTAACTAGACCTAGAAATCAAGCGAGGTAAGTTGAGCTTAGCTTATCTTAAGCTCAAGTTCAACAAACCTGAGAGGACTCGAGCTCCACCAAGCTCGTTTTAAGTTGATTGGGATTGCATTAAGATTAGGCTTGTGAGTGAAATGAACCCATTTGTGATTCATTAGTTAACGTGTTAACAAGTTAATATGATAATTAAATACAAGCAGATGGCATATAAAAAAACATAGCTAAGTTTAGGGCATTGATTGCCATACATAGGGGTGTACACTCAAGTTAGACCCATGCGTATACCAAAGGTTTCCCCTAAGTTTAGGTTGGGTTTCTGCAAAACTAGACATTCAATTTTATATTAATATATGTGCAACGCCTCTATACGTATACAAATTATGATTAAGTTAATGACTTCGGTGTCAAGGTTGACCCTATGCTTTGCTTAACCTCAACTCAACAAGAAAATCAAGTTAAAAAGTTAAGCTCGAACTCAACTTGAATGCTTATTGAGTTAGAGTTGTGAGCCCTGATCAAGCTAAGCATGAGATGGTTGCCCACACTTACTTTTAGCGAGATGTGTAACTAATTGGCCAGTTACTTAAAAGCTAATGATCCCAGAAAATACTCCAAGATTTCCCACAGATAATGGCGTGCTGTTGCAGGCCCATCATCATTTTTTTCTTCTCAATAATTTTTAGTCAAATATTTGCCATTCAAATTTACCCCAAAAGTTAATGAGGAGACTTCTTCCCGATACCACAGAAGTTCAGGGAAGTACATGCAAAATTCCCCGTTGCTTCTCTACTTGTCCATGTGCGCTCTATCTGCATCAAGTACCCACTTGTCGTCCATTGCCTCCTCCACTTCTCGCCCTTCCCGAGTTCAACTCCTCTCTGGTAAGCTCTCTTCTCCTCCTCCTCCTCCTCCTCCTCCTTGGTTGGCTGTTCCCTGTCTTGATGTTCTATAAGCATCGTGGTAGAGGTTAATACGAGCCATCTGTGACCAATTTGCGAGGAACTCGAGGTTTTGCAACTTTGACTGTTTGTTTGGGTGGAAAAAGTGGAGAGAGAGGAGGTTTTTTGCGGTCGAATTGTTGGGTATTTTTGTTGGTAGGTAGTGGTTTGATGTGTTTGACTTTGGTTTCGTGGGTTTGGACTACTTGGGCTGTGGTCTGCTCTTGTAGTCTGTGCTAATCGTTGGAGGTGAAGGATGGTGTTTTGTTGTTTGGTTCTTGGTATCTATCGTATGAATTAAAGCAATTTCCCAAAGTTTGTGATGGTACATAATTTTAATTTTTGAGAAGAAGTTCGAAAAACAGGTTGTTTTTTTCAGAATCATTTAGAGTGAATGTGATTTTCCTTTTTTTTTTTTTTTTGGTTTGTTTAAATACTCAATCTGATTGATTAAATAAAAATGATTAAAACCTATATTCACTTTAAAAGTCAGGTTCCTATACATAAAAACTAAGTTGTGATTTTACGGATTTGAATGTTAATCTCGCTGAAGCAACCATTTGGACTCCACCCAGCCCCCACCCACTACCCCTTTGTCCCTACAACCTATAATCCAAAACCATTTAAGAAATTAGCTACTTCCGAAAGAAAAATGTAATCATGTAAAATTTGATTAGATGTGTGTGAGTACTTGTAACATGTGATTTCGTAGAGGTGATGGTTGATGCTTTAGTTAAGTTGTATCTGAACAAAGCTAGAGATTTTTGACCTACTTGGTTACCAGTGACTGTGAATCTGGACAGAGAAGAAGCTGAGTTGAACGGCTAGTACTAGCAATCGTGAATCCAAATTGATTTGGGCTGACCATGAAATTCTCTAGAGGAACCAGCCAAAATTGGCATATTTACCACTAGTTCATGATTAGATGATGTAGAAAAATAGAAGTATTTTGGTGATAAAAGAAAAAGACTAGTGAAATGATGATTTTTTTTTATTGAACATTGTCAGGTCCAACATGGGAAACCATATTAGAGTTGTTTCTGTATTTTTACTTCTATCCCACCTGGTCTTGTTTCATCTTGGCCTGCCTGCCTCTGCTAATGGGCTATTGAGGATCAAGTTGAAGAAGAAACCGCTGGACCAAACAAGCTTGCGAGACGCAAGGATAGCGTCTAAGGAGGGAGGGAGGTACTTGGGATCCTACATTCGCAGATATGGTCCCATGACAGGCCTTGGGGGTGAATCTGATGCGGATATTGTTCCCCTCAAAAACTACTTAAATGCTCAATACTATGGAGAGATTGGCATCGGAACTCCTCCTCAGGAGTTTACTGTCATCTTTGACACCGGCAGTTCAAACCTTTGGGTGCCATCCTCAAAGTGCTACTTCTCAGTATGCATTTTTTTTCCTTTTCTTTCTTTTTATCCAATTTGTGCACTGTTTTGTCTGGAAATTGTTGCTGGTGGGTACTGTTTAATCGTTGTTACATACACAGATTGCTTGCTATTTTCACTCTTGGTACAAGGCAAGCAAGTCAAGCACCTATGTGGAAAATGGTATGTTGATTGTCTAACATTTTCGTCCTAAATTCTTGATATTTCGTGTTGGAAGGTTGTTTCTCTTGGCTGACATATTGCTAATTTGTGAGATGGATTCTCGTGGGTCTTTATAAGCAAATTGTATAATTCTTGTTTATTTCTCCTTTGCTCAATTTGTAAATTGCACAGTTTTACATTTTTGTTTATAGAAAGGAAATCGTGGTCCAAATTCTCCACAGATGAATATGAAGAGGTAAAAATATCTAGACACTGAATATAATGACCAATGATTTTACTCAATCCTATACAAGACAAGATTCAGCCACCAAAAGGGAAAAGACAATTACTGCTCAGCCTATTCTAATTGTTAGTTTGTATTAAAGTAAATTTCACTTGGCTTTGTCTTCTTCTTTATTCTTACTGGCATTGCTTGGGGCCCTTGGGTGGCAGCCACTACAAAAGTTTTTGTGGGTGGGGGTTACTTAAGTGGGATAGAAGTCCTCTTTCTTCGCTAGTCAATCTATTCTAGTTCCTTTTTTCCTTTTTCAGAAAACCTGACAGGTGAATATGTAGATTTGCTTTTCCTTTATTTAAGAAACTGTAATTTTTCTTTTCTCAGTGATAACATTTACGACACAGTGTAGTGCTTTCTAAATTTTCAATGGTATGCTGAAGAGAACTTGTCCGAACAGGGACGTCTGCAGAAATCACATATGGAAGTGGATCAATTTCAGGCTTTTTTAGCACGGACAATGTTCAACTAGGCGATCTCCTTGTGAAGAAGCAGGTAGAGTTGTAGCAAAGGTTCCGAAAGAAATACTTGATAATTATTCTGAGTTCCTCTTATACAGAAAGATAATGAATTTGTAGGATTTTATTGAAGCCACTAAGGAGCCCAGTCTAACATTTCTGGCTGCGAAATTTGATGGCATTCTTGGTCTTGGGTTTCAAGAAATTTCAGTTGGAAATGCTGTTCCAGTGTGGTATGCTTTTGATATGAGCTCTTGACTTTGGTCGAAGAGAAAGAAATTCCAATATGTAAAAAAAAAATATTTTTACTAGGTGAATGTTCAAAATCAATTATAGTTTGAAAAAGTCTTAGTCCTAATTTATGACATTTTCCATTTCCAAGTTATAGTTTTATCCATTTTCCAGAACCTTTGTGCAATGACTAATTTGATAATCCTAAAACGATGTGTTTAAAAGTAGTGCGAAGTACAGGATGTAGAAGAATCTTCAAATTGATTTTCGTTGTGATAGTTGGCATAACCACACTTGATATTTCATGTTTCTCTTGGTGGAGTAGATTTTGATAGGTGTATCTATCAATTTGATTCTTCAGGCTGCTATATCTCTTTCTACAGGGATAACATTGTTAGTCAAGGTCTTGTCAGTGAACCAGTGTTCTCTTTCTGGTTCAACCGAAATGCTGGAAAAGATGAAGGTGGTGAACTTGTACTTGGGGGTGTAGATCCAAACCGCTACAAGGGCGACCATATTTATGTTCCTGTTACCCGAAAAGGCTACTGGCAGGTGAGTTATCTTATTGCCAGACTGTAGCATGACAGATGATCCTCTGTAGTAAACAAGATTATTTCTCTATGCAGTTTGACATGGGTGGTTTCTTCATTGGTGATCAGAGCAGTGGTAACTCACATTATTTTGATGCTTCTACTTGTTCTTGGTTTATTCAATCTTAACCAAGTCAAATCTGAGATTATCCCTGTGAACCCTGCTCCTCAGGATTCTGCTCTCGAGGTTGTGCGGCAATTGTTGATTCTG
The DNA here is from genome assembly GCA_037157565.1 of Thalassia testudinum. Lineage (NCBI taxonomy): Eukaryota > Viridiplantae > Streptophyta > Magnoliopsida > Alismatales > Hydrocharitaceae > Thalassia > Thalassia testudinum. The sequence continues at coordinate 48,037,815 of JAZHRO010000030.1, forward strand.
GGACTTCCTTGATTGCTGGACCAACTGTATGTATCAGACCCTTTTTTTACCTTGTCAATAATATGATATGCCAAGGAGCAGGAAAAGGCTGCACTTTCCTTGTTTGGATGGACTGTTAATGCAATATTATGCATGTGACTAGCTTGAATTGCAGATGAGTTCTTTAATCCTTCACCTTAGACTGCATCTTTAACTTTGGCAAAGATTTCATTTTCATCATTCTGGATTGTTAGAGATATTTTAGGATTAGGTAAATTAGGTAAAAGTTAGTTTGATTTATCTCTTTCTATTTTGATTTGTTATGAATTTATTTTCAAAGTAGGATTAGGATTTCTATTGTAATCCTCTTTATATATAAAGAGGGGTTAGTTTCTCTCTTTTCAATTCAATCAACTCTATTTCCAAAACTCCAACATGATATCAAAGATTCTAGGGATTCCCACCGCCAATCTCTCTCTCTTTCTCCTTGCCTAGGGAGGCATGTTGCCCCTCCTTCTCTTGCCTAAGGAGCGACGCTGCTGGTCCCTCCTCCCTTTCTATCTCGCTGTCATCCTTTTCTCTTTCTTCTGCTCGTGCATGTCACGTAGCGAACGAGGGGCTACCATTACGTCCTCTACTCTCTCTCAGTCTTGTGCTCTTTCTTCCCCTTGCGTGGCTCTTGGCAAGTAGGAGCACTATCGTTGAATCCCCTTTATCTTCCTCTCTCCCTACTGCTTGAGATAGGAGGCCATCGCCAGCCCTCCTTTCTTTTCCTATCATGCTCTCTCTATCTTGCGTGACCCTTGGGAGGAAGAGGGGCTACCGCAACCCTCTCTTTTGTCTCATTCGTTGATTGGATTCCTGGGGCATTGCCTAGGGCCCTACATTGCCTCCGCCATGTTATAGCACCTCCTGCAACACCCCTACGGAAGCCTCTGTGTCGATCTGCATGCTTGTAAGTCACTGCGTAAGCCCATATGTGATATTGTGAAGTGCAGAGATCTCTTGATGGTTAATGTAGGAGCGTTCATTGAAAGCTGGATATTTCTTTTTCAATGGAAACTAAGGACTCTACCACTACTTGGCTTCTCAAATGACTCTAATGGCTATTGGGGGGAACCAAGTGTCATGCTCATTCCCTCCCCTTTGCCTACTTGGATTGTCTCCTGCTCTTCTACTTGAATACCTCTCTATAGTTTTTTTTTTTTCCCTCCTCTTGAAGAGAAGGGTTCTCAACTGGTGTGAGTTGACTATTGCTACTCCTACTTACTGATTACTGCTACTTAAAGGTCTCTTCCCCAGTTTTTTCCTAACTCCAAGTGAGTTAGGTTTTTCATTAACGAGTCACAACTTCCTGCATGCCTGCTCCAGCCCAAGGATTATGTCTGAAGGGGGGGATCCTACTTTTGTTTGACTCCTATAAGTTGAGCATTGTATTCGCTAACTTGAAGAGGAGTGTCAAAGATATTTTAAGATTAGGTAAATTAGGTAAAAGTTGATTTGATTTATCTCTTTCTATTTGTAGGGATTTGAATTGTTATGAATTTATTTCCAAAGTAAGATTAAGAGTTCCATTATAATTTCCTCTCTATATATAAAGAGGGGTTAGTTTCTCTCTTTTCAATTCAATCAAATCTATTTCCAAAACTCCAACATGGAAATTTGGAGGTCTTGTCTATGAGAGTTTCTAAAATGTCTTTCCCACTCTTCCCTGTTGATTACGTAATAGAGTTACTTTTAGTATTATTTAGTTTGCTATTTAATGTTTTGAGCTTGAATTTTACAAATGAAGGATCCAAAACCCTTGCATGATGAGCATTTGAAATCTATATTTTAAGTTACTATATACTGAAAGTATATTAGACATGTTTCTGGTACAGTATTGCTTCATGATCAGCTATCCAAGTATGACCCTTGAGATTTTCAAAACCTGTTATTAAACCACCTTTAGTGTGAAAGGTTATAGCGGAGTGTTATTCAGAAAAGACTATTGAATCAGTGGCATGCCTTCAAGACCTTTTTTCATTCTTTTTTGCTAATGTAGCTTTTCAGTCTTCTAGATTGATCATGATTAGAATTTCAGATTTTCAAATTTATCTTATTTTTGTAGGGAGCAATTGCTGAAGTAAATCATGCAATTGGTGCTACTGGTGTTGTTAGCCTGGAGTGCAAATCTGTGGTTGCACAATATGGAGAGCAGATATTGGAACTGTTGACTTTACAGGTAGCCTCTGTTAATTTTGTTTCATGTTAGAGTTTGCGGTTATGCAACATTTTTGCTGAAGAAAACTGATAATGTGGACCTTTTGCAGGTTGATCCAGCAAAGATATGCTCTCAGGTTGGTTTATGTGCTTTTGATGGCATAAGAAGTGTGAGGTTAGTCATGGCACACTTTAAACTATAGCCTCTTGTAGATAATAGATATATGTAATTACTTCTTTAGGGATATGGAAGTGTCAGGAATTGACTTTGAAAATCTGGAATTCTAAGAATAACTGAAGCTTACATTCGGAGCTTTCTTTTTTTTAAAAAGAAAAAAGAAAAAGGATGATCAACATTTGAAGCAATTTATCTTTTTGTTTCCTTTTGCAATCCAAGGATTTTTTTTTTTGGTTGGGGGGGGTGGTTTTATTTCAGGATCCTATTTCTTTGCTCCATCACTTTATCGCTTTTGATGCATGCTTTAAGCCAGATTTTCACTTGCAATACTTCTTCTGGAGGGATGTGGATCTTGACCAAATCAGATTTTCATCATGTCTAATCATCCATTTTGAAGTGATTATGAACTACTAGTGTTTGGGAAGTAGACATTTTGAAGGTTTTCTAATAATGGGATCTTTGTAACCTTCAATTGTTAAGACTAACCTTCGGATTCCAGTATCCTAAAAAATAGAACAAACTGGAAGGTGCTTGGCAATATTTTATTACTCTGACCGATATGCACTCCTAATGGTGCCCTCCTCATAGCAATAGGCAGATCTGAATCATCTGATATCTCTGATTTAGTCATTGCTGAAGGAGCCTCATCACTGTGGTGATCTGCACTGTCTGGGGAGTCAGGTCTAACTAAACTGTCATTGGCATCAGGTACCCTCTTAACTACCCATGAACCATCAGCTGCTGGTGAGAGAGGAGGCCTCTGAAAAGTAGTATGATGACTGTGATAGGTATGTAATGGCCTATGCAATCTCTCAAAGTCATCTAGGGAGGAAGAGCTCATCTGTCTGTTAGTTGGACGTCTGAACTGCGAAGTAGACACTTGAGTCTCTGTACATGGAACAGGGAGGGGAAGAAAGACAACATCATCATAAGAGCTCCTCTGTCCAGTGATTGAGAAATATGGTGTATCCTCATAGAAAATCATATCAGCGCTAACATAATGTCTATTCTATAGAGGATCATGGTAACGGTACCCCTTCTTTGTCTTAGAGTACATTAAAAATACACACTTGATAGCACGAGGAGCCATCTTGTCACGACCAAGTGACGACACATGGACGAATGCAACACATCCAAAGGTCCTCGGAGGCACATGGAATAACTTATTGTCTGGATGCAGAAGAACTAGTATCTGCTCGTGAAGAACTGAGCTGGGCATCTGTTGATGAGATAAGTCGGAATTGCATCCTCCCGGTATCTCTATGGCACGGTGTGATGGATCAATAGTGTACAGGTAACATCCAACAAGTGCTCGTGCTTCCGCTCTGCGATCCCATTCTACTGTAAAGTATAAGGACAAGAGGTCTAGTAGACAATCCCACACGTCCTATAGAACTCCTTAAGTCTGGCAGTGCAGAACTCAAGAGCATTATCAATCCATACTATCTACACTGTGACTAAATACTGCGTGCTGATCTCCAGAAGAAGAGTTTCTACGCATCCTCCAACCTTTGCCTTGCTTTTCAGCAAGAACACCCACATGGCTTTGTGGCTTTGGAGAAATCATCTACGACAACTAGGTAGTACTGATGTCCCATCTGATTTGGGACTCTGCTTGGTTCCCATATTCATATGGAGCAACTGAAATAATGTCGAGGATCCAAGAAAAGTGCTAGCTGGAAAAGAGGATCGATGGTGCTTACCAAATTGACAAGCATTGCATTGTATAGTAGCAGCTGGGGAAATATGTGGTATTACCTTCCTGAGGTGATCCAAAGATAGGTGGCCAAGACAAACATGCCACTGAAGAACATTCCCACTACTATATCGAGTAACTCCTGCAAATAGTTCCTATCCCAGATGGTAAACACCATTGTCCTCCGTACTTCTGACAATAGTCTTCTCGGTGAGTTTGTTCACATCCAACATCATCGAAGATCACTCTGCAGTTGAAATCCTTCATAATTCTACTCATTGATAGCACTCAGTCGGAATTCTGGCACATGCCATGCACCAGATAGCTACAAACTGGGGGTCACAAACACCTTCCCCTTACCCCTCACTGGGGTGTATCTACCATCAGGCACCTGTACGGTCCTTCCTGGAGGAACGGACTGTAGTGAATGAAAATAGGTCTGATCATCGCACAGATAATGTGACGCACCATAGCTGATCATCTACCCTGCTCCATGGTAGCTCCTGTAATGCTCTTGATGCACTAGATTTACAGATTCTGTCATAGGTGTCAAGTAGATTACATCCAAAGAAAATGGGGAATACATACCCCAAGGATCATGCAATACGGGGAATATACACTCCAAACAACCATCGATATGGGGAATACACACCCCAAAAATAATCCATAAGATTGGAGAAAATCATACCACTGTTAGGTGAACACCAATAGATCTGAACAGAATGGATTCAAATCTGCATCAATGACAAGAGGTCCCCTTGGACAGACATTGGACTAACCTGGGTGCAAGGAGAACACCCAAGATGGCCCCAAGGAGACTTAGGCTCCCTCACCCTGCGACTACGAGGAACGCAGCCCCTAGAGCAAGACTACACCCCCCACACAAACCCTAGAGCAAGACAAACAACCTTGCGCAACCTTTGAACCAGGTGTAGAGGTCACCGTTGGTAGAAGCACCATCGGTCAAGCACGGTGGAAGCACCGTCGAAGCATCGCCGGCCGATAGAAGACCTGCAGTGCCTCGCACGAGCGCCACCGCACCGGATCGACCTCTCCCGCCGTTACAAGGATCATCGCTAAGGTGCTGCACTGCCGTTGGAGGTGGTGGTTACCCTCGTTGCACGATCTGCAATGCCACCAGAGCTCGGATCGATGCAGCGGTCGCACGATCTGTAGTGTGATGCAGTCCGATTGCCCTCGCTTGGCCGCATGACCGCCACACGGGCGTTGCTGCGTTCAAGATCGGCCGCCAGTGTGCACAGAGAGAGAGAGGAGAACAAGATTTAGGTGTTAGGATTTAGAGGCCTTGAGGGATGGGATACCGAGAGCCACGGTCTAGGACCGATGCTCTGATACCAACGTGGATGAACTGACTCGAATCACTATAGAAAACCTTAGACTCTCTCATATAGAGAGAGGGATCAAAGAGTTGATAGTACAGAACTATCCCTGAGGAGTTAAACACCTATAAGCCCGTAAGCAGATCACTATATGCTAACATTATTAATTCCTCTAAGACAATATCCTGAATATGCCTTATCTAAGAAAAACAATAAAACACATGAAATCATAATCTTCAAAACATCGCTTCCAATCACACCCCTGTCCCTTGGGAAAATTGTAAAACTGTGCGATTTCTTTCTTTTCCTGCACCACTCCTTCTTGTTCCTGATTCTGTCCATGGGCAGTATTGGCATCGAGAGTGTCGTCAGTGATAAAGAGGATCAATCAACTTTGGGTGTGAATGATGCTTCCTGTTCTGTGTGTGAGATGGCTGTTGTGTGGGTGCAAAATCAACTCCGACAGAATCAGACAAAGGAACTCATTCTAAACTATATCAATGATGTAAGGTTCCTCAGCAATTATTGTTGCAGACTTCTGTCGTCTTTCTCTCAATTTTGTTTTTCTTCCCAGTTATGTGATAGGATACCGAGCCCGAATGGAGAATCAGCCGTTGACTGCAAAAGCATTCCTTCAATGCCTAGCGTTTCTTTCACGATTGGCGGCAAATCCTTCAGCCTCACACCAGAACAGGTCATTGCACTTTCGTTTCTGTTTCACTATCCATCTGGGATTGCTTAGCTGTTCAACTATATAAAATAATCAAATATATTTGGGAAACCGAATTCATACTGTTGTCTCTCCTGAGCAAAATATAAACTGATCATTCCACAGCATAAAACTTTGCGGTAATTTCGAGAATAAGAATCCCTTTATTTAATGAACATTTACATAATGCCCTGGTCATATGTTTACATTATTGTTTGTGAGCAAGAGCTGAGAACTCAAAACTTTTAGAGCATCCAAGTGAAAGCTACTGGGTTAAGTGCACACAGTCGCATGCAAGCACGCACCCACCACACGCATGCATGTGCACACGCACACACGCACTCAAAGGAATAAACCATAGGATGGAACTGCTATGCAAATACTGAGGGGGTGTTTGGTTGGTGGGTTAAGTCGGTTTGCGTCGGGTTAAGTTTTTAACCCACCACTTAACCTGCCCCTTATTTATGCTGGGTTAAGTAAACTTAACTCGGGGTAAAGTTATACCACCCTCTGTGAAATAACTTTAACCCGCTAAAACGTCTAAACATGTTAACTCACTTATTTCACCATTTATTCCACTTATTCCCCTTACCAAATGAGACTAATTTTTTGGAGCTAACATTTCATTCTCAAGTGAGAAACAAGAGCAAACTAAATGCAGCCGGGTCTTGCAGTCAATATGATACACAGAAACCTATCCCATGCCACTTTTTGCACACATAACTACATTATAGTTTTTGAATATTAACCACTTGGTTCATGATTAGACTATGCGGGTGCTATATGGGTCTAGGTTCTTAATTTGAGCAAAATTGGGTTGCACGTTTAAGCCAATATAGCACCAGATATGGAGTAGTTTTTAACCTGAAGTGGGAGTGGGTATATGGGCCAAGTCAGCTGACCCAACATGTCCATTTGGAATCTATGCCCATCTGTTCCTTGTTGGATTGAACTTGATGTGGGATTCAGGACCCTAGATAATTGTAAACGTTTTAGCAAAACTTAAAAGGACACCTAAGCTTTATACACATCAAGTGGGATTGGTTACATGTATTTTATCTTTTCATTGAGATGCATTACGGGTTATCCTGGCAGGTTCTTTTCTTTAAATGGATATTACTACTGGACTTTGATTTACATAAGCAAGATCATGCTTTAATGCTTATGACAGTGATATGCATGGCACCAATTTCTTTGTCTTCATTCTTTTGTGAGCAGTACATTGTAAAAGTTGGTGAAGGAGCTGCAGCTCAGTGCATTAGTGGTTTTGCGGGATTGGACGTGCCACCCCCTCTTGGCCCTCTCTGGTACCATGTCCACTTCTCAACTAATATGCTTGCCTACATTTCTTTTCTTCAGCCTTATGCCAGCTCATGCAGGTTCTGTAGCATCAACTAAGCTTTCGAAATATGATTCCTGCTGTAGTTCATTGGTAGATGCATAATAGTAGCTGTCACTGTTTTTTAGGGGAAAGAAAAGTAGCCGCCAAGAGAATTGGGTCAAATGATTACCGACTTGTTGTGCCTTTGAAGATTAAAACACTGTTCAAACGTCCAAAGGCAATAGTTAAGCATAAGCAGTAATATTTCACGTTTAGGTTGATAAGCAATAATTTCTCACATTATTTTGCATAATTAACCAATATTTCAAATAGGTGGTCTAAATGAGGTGTAATTGTATATGGCATACAATGTCCTTTATAGATAGTTTTTTAAAGAGGGAGGGAGGATGTTTGGAATATCTTTTCATGTGCATCTCTAACTGCGTCATTTGGATCTGCAAAGGGGAGAAGTTTCACGATCTTACCTATTTAAAATGTGGACACAAGGCAAGCAAATCCCAAAAATGCAGATGCAGGGGTGGGGCTTTTGTGCATGAATCGTGTACAAAAATGAGGAAATATATATAATAATAAAAAACATATGGACATAGATAGGAGTTCGGGTACAAACAGGCGCAAGGTTGTAAATGAATGTAAATTGAATGGACATAATACAATTGAGACTACTTTTTATGTATATAATGGATGTCACCTTTCCTTTAGGAAAAATGATGTAGGGGTGACTGTCAGTACGTGAGCCTTTGTGGATCCAGAGAAGCGAGAGGGGAAGAGAGCTGAATGTTATTAGTTGTGCTATTGTTATCCTTTGGAGACCCAAGTACATTGTTTAATCCTACATTGTGTAAGTGGAAATATGAGACTTTTGTGGGGTGCTTTATACAAAGGCTCTTGTACCCTCCACTTGTTCCTTGAGAAGAGATATTGCAAGGTCATGCCTATAGGAGTGCTTCTATGGGTTTTCCCCCTTTCTTCATAGTAGGTGTTTCCACATAAACCCAAGTCTTATTCTGATCTTCTTGATGCTTTGTCTTTTTTTAACATAGGGATGCAGGTATGGTAATCAGGTTAGAAAACAACAGCGTCTCACTGTTCCCACATTAGAAAAACGACATCTGTTTTTCTTTTTTGGGCTGTTTAGTCTTGAGATCTTGAGAGAGTGACCGCCTGAATAGCTTTGTCTTAAATAATGGCTATTGCGAGCCTTGAAGAAACAAATCTGACCAGAATTTGCCAATTTCTATTTTTCCGTAGTGACTATCCTGATAAATCCTTGTTAATAATATTTCTTGCAGGGTATTGGGTGATGTATTTATGGGAGTCTACCACACTGTCTTCAGCTCTGGCAACTTGACGATGGGATTTGCAGAGGCTGTATAGAATCATCGTATCCTCAAGAACGGAGGCATCATACCGAAAGGTCCATACACATCAGTATGTACTTGTTCCTATATGCTACAATATGATCACACAAAACAGTCTCAAATGACTCGAATCATAATCCATCATGTGTATGCATCTGTCTTTACAGGTAGCAAGCAATTTGATGCAATATCATCTTCTAGATAGTATGCACTCTTACAATCAAGATAGTTGATGTATGATAAACTCCATCGCCCAAGAAGTACTATTGCCCAAAAAGTAAACTCTCCTTTGCTCTGATATATATGCTGTCACCATGTTCTGCAGCAATGGCACCTGCACGATTATTGATGTCATTTGGTTACTTGAGCCATCTTCCCATGTAATTTAGTTATAATGAGAATGATTTCCATGTATATGTTTGTAACTCTTTGATGAACTAGTATTTAATTATGAGGCTAGAATCTATTGATCGTATAAAAATCAAACATCCAAAGCCAAGGATGACACCAGCTGGACTGCAAGCCCTTCCTTGATTTGCTTCATAGAATCCCAATGAACATGTGGTACATAGATTGCTTGGAATTGCCTCTCCTTGGTCTCTCTGTCTCATGGAGCACAACAGAAGACAAGAAAACTTGGGAGTCATCTCCATTTTCGAAGTGAATGTGCCAACAACTAATCTACACGAAGCAAACTCTATTTAAGTAGAGTGCAAGCTACAAGATTCTCCCATTACCTTCCTTACATAGAATTAAGATCTACATCTGCATTCATACAGGAAGAAGGTACAAGATTTCCCTCTGGAAGGTAAGATCTTTGGAAGAGCTCGGGAAATACGAAAGCATCTCTTCCTTCATCCATCGCGCCCATGTACTCTAACGTTCAGCCTCCTCAGCCAGATGGAGTGCAAGATCATATGGTACACATCGTACCTCCTGGGGGGCTTGTTCACCAGAAAGTGCCTCTGCACCTCCTTCACCCTCCTCTGGAGCATCAGGTACCGTCCCTCGGGTATCCGCGTCAATATCTCCTTCAACCTGGGGATATCCGCCACCGACACCGTGACCGAGAACGAATCCCAATCTAGAACGTCGCTGAATGGCAGGATGTACCCTTCCGACACGATCACCGGCACGCACTCTAGGTAGATGGCCTCCACCACCCTGGGGCTTGCCACCTCGTACCCGCTCGGGCAGATGCAAAACTTGCTCCTCCTCATCATGTCGTGGTAGCTTATCCCGTCGGGTAGGTACTCGTATACCTGTACGTCCTTGTCCTTCCCCTTCCAATGTTGCAGGAGAATTGGGCGAATGGGCCCGTGCAACCCGCCCGCGAAGAAGGCGAGGATGGAACGCTGCGACGGGGGCAGGCCGCCGACGATCCCGTCGACGGTGCCCGCCTTGAGGTTGATCTCGGGGAGCGTGACGTCCTTGGCGGGGTTGAAGCCTTCCGAGGTGTTTGCATTACACATGACTCTAATTGAGTTGCTGTAGAGTTCTGGTAACGCCTTTGAAACCGTTGGCCCCTGCATGAAATAAATAAATAAATAATAAATAGTAAACTGCAGCTGCTTATTTCGACGGTGAGGTGACATCGATACCGTTAAAGTAGTTGGGAAAAGGCGCCGGAAAAAAGATGGTTGGAAGTAGAGAATTTTGGGAAATAAATAATAAATAGTAAACTGCAGCGACTTATTTCGACGGTGAGGTGACATCGATACCGTTTGGTAGTTGGGTAAACGTGCTCGAAAAAAGTTTGGAAAGAAGAGAATTTTGGGACCAAGTTGAAACCAATTTCAAAAGTTTGGGGTTCCCGGTGGAAAGTTCTCCGGACGCACGTGGTTACGCACCCAATCGTGGCAAGAGAGCATGAAGTGATCGGCGCCTCGGCTGCGGTTCCAGAAGGGGTGGCGGCGGGAGACGACGTGGACGTAATCCGTCACGACGCGCCTGATCGGACGGATGTCGTGGGAGAGGGGCACGTGGACGAGCTTCACCATCTTGACGATGCTGAAGGGGAGGAAGTGCACGTGCGCCTCGTGGGGGACACGTGTCCGCATCCTGGACTCGGACTCGACGGCGTGGATGAAGAGGCCCTCGGAAGAGTAGATGCCCTTGCACGTGCCACCGTGGAACAGCGGCGGCTCCCCTTCATCGTACACGTGGATCTTGAACACCTTCTCCATCTCCAAGTAGCTCCTGTAGACGGCATCCATGGATGACGCGAATTATGTTGGCTAATGCTAACAACGTAACGTGATTTTTTGAGCAAGCTAAGATTTAAACTCTGGTCTTCTTTTCGTTGGATGCGGGTCCACCTGTTTAACCATCAGACCATTCAACAGGGTTGAATCATTTGATAGGTTAGTTGATGTCATGCATGTTTTGTGCATCCGCTTAATTCGGATTTTAAGATCGTATGTACGTTTGTTTCAAGGGTAAGGAATGTGCACGGGGTGGACGAGTGTGAAATTTTACCCCCCCTTAAATGAACTTCTTACAAACATTTCCTTGTAAATTGATACTGTGACAACGATGCCCTTGAGTTCTTTGTATTTATGCGTGTGGCCCCATGAATTTGACGTCCTCGTGTAAATGTCTCCGGAATCAAGCAACGACACGAAGTTCAGGTGATTTTCCTACCGTGTACGTGCACGACATGTTTTATTTAAGATTGGTTGATCGAAACCTAACCGTGATAAATTAACAGAACCCTCGTGGTGTTGGTACTACTGTTAACGTCATCGCGCCTTTATTTTTCCTTACCTAAGCTTTTTTCTAACCGTTATTTTCGATGACACTTCAGTTAAATATTGCAAATACTGTCCTAATTCATTACCCCGTCCCTATGTTAGACACCGATTCATGTCCCCTCTCACTCTCTCTCCAATTCTTGCTTTCGTCTCTCTCTCTCTCTTGCCTCCTCTTTCTCCCCCATCCCCTCTGTTCACCCTCTCGCCCCCATCTCTCTCCCTTTCACAACTCTCACGTTGCTCTCTCTCTCTCTCTCTTGCCTCCTCTCAATCTCTCCAGCTCCTCCTCCCCATCTCTCTCTCTCATGCTCTCTTCACTCTTGCTCTCTTCTCGCAACTCTCTCATTCCTACTTCTCTCCTCCTCCTCCTCCTCCCACTCTCTCTTGCTCCTCCCATTGCTATTTGTTCCGATTCCTCCCCCGTAGCTCTCTCCCACCTCCTCTTGCTTAAAAGTGACGATTGAAACGGAGAGACTTATTTTTTACACTCATTCCACATTATTTTTCTTCTCTTTGAAGGACATGACACTTATTCCGCCGTGATGTAGCTTTCCGTTCATGAGGTTCTAATTTACTTCTCTACCAATCTTATTATTCTCTACTTGGTTAAATTAGCTGTTGTTTTATATTTATTCTCAATGTGAATGGTCGATTACACTTACATCAAGGGCTTCCTTGACGTGGTTTCCAAGCTAAAAGGCCTTGCAACAAAGCATAAGCTATCGACTTCTTCTAGCTTATTGGACGTCGAAGCTCAAATGATCAAAACACACCACTAAAAATGACATAACATCCCTTTACATGTGCATTCACTTGTGCATGAATGCATCTCAAATTATTTGTTACCTGTGGAACGCGCTAGCATGGCGATATATGGGTCCTCTCGGGATGTAATCAGGGTCTGGCAAGGGCGACGTGGTTCGGTTGAATTCCCTGGAGGCTTTGGTAATTTTAGCACGAGACCTCGTCAGGCCAAGCTCAAGAACCTCCAACTTCGATAGTCGCTCCTTAGCCTTGATTGATTTCGAAGAGAGAGAGACATTGGTAGGCTGTGGACAAATCAGAAATATTATTTGAGTACATAGAAAGTAGACCGGTATAAAAATATGTGTTTTACGATTACCATTAAGGTAACTTAGGTTAAGACATAGAAGTGCAAATAACTACAAACAGAAGTAAGAATACTGCAATGATACACAAGACAAAAGTACAAGATAAGAAAATGCATTTAAATATCATTGATGACATTTGCCAGTATCGTAAGAAAGTTTACATGTCCCTTATAATGTATCCATCAAAAAATTAAAAGATTATTGGTAATCTTCAATTAAAATTAAAAGTCACCCATGATATTTTATTTAGCTAAAAAATGATTGATTTTTGATTTTGGAGTGGATGAGGGACGATGTAAGACCTACCTAAGTATGTAATTTCGGGAGAACGAGTGGCTGCATATCTTTTTTACAAAGTCCATTTTTAAAAGAAATCTTTCACATCTTGTGATATGCTACGAAAACCACATTTCAACAAAACATCATGGATGTAGTTGGATTACGTGAGTGGGAGAAAATGCTAAACTCAGATGTAATAACTCTTCACCAAATTACACTTTTGCAAAAGTCAGTTGCTTTCTATCACATCCAGTGATCATCTGAAACACATTTTTACCGGTAGTCGACTCTCTCAACTAAAATCCGATAAATTTTCCATCGAGATTAAGTGCCGGACAAGTTTTTATGCATGTGAATTCGTATTCCAAGCAAAGTTCTTCCCGGTGCTATATGGTAGAAAAAATTATTAGGAGAAATAAAATTAGAAGTACCAGGAAGGAAGGAATTAATGTATTTTGTTTCACCCGAGTATTTGTTTGAATTTATAATCTTTTCAAAAGAATTATAAGTTTTTATTTCACTTTAGATGCTTCTTTGGTAGAATAAGTCAGTAGAATAAGTAGAAAATTAATTAAAAAGAAAAAATTGTGAGGATTAACCGGCAAAATTAGATAGAATTTTCTAATTCCATAATTACATTCCTAATTCTAAAATCGTACTATTCCACCAAATACAAAATTAACGTTTATTTCATGTACCAAATACTCTCTTGAAAAAAAAAAATCCAAGTTCTTTTCCATGTCCCCACAAGACACAGGAAATCTCATCTCAAAGTGAGCCCCGCGCTCCTTTTCTTTATCTGCTTGCCAAAAACGGATGGTGGGGATCTCCTTCGTCAAAGAAAGGGCTTAGAAAAATCAATCCCCTTCCTCTGACAATCACAGCTTTATGCTTATTATGATTTGATGGTTAGCTTTTTGTCTCACCATATAATTAGTGATTTCCAATCTGCTATCATCCTTGACAGCATTCCTCATCGTCTCCAAAAAAAAAAAAAAGAGAAAAAAAATGATATGATTAGTGGCACACGCAGAAGGTGACATCGAGATGGATTGAAACTTAGCTGGGGTTGGCGACAAGTCACCAAAGAATTCCGCTGCCTACCATTCGCCCTTCTCTTACAAACCCATCCATAGATATGCTACGCACATGACCACACTGACAAGAAGGGAGTAGTCTCTAATATTGTTATCCGAACATTTCTCTTTCAACAACAGAGCTTGTCTTCCACTAAGGTTTTTTTCGGTAAATCAGTACCATACTTGTCAAAATCAAACACAGAGAAGTATTGCCATATAATGTGGCACGTAGGCCTTAATAATGGGAAATTTTTCAAGTGACACTCGACATTTTTTTGGCATGCATTCATGTCCTGATCTAGCTATGCCATCATTAATTAGCTATAGGGAGGATGGTTTCCGAAAGACATCTTATTTGTCTAGGGCTACAGGCTGTTCTACAGTGCATGAGCATCTGAAGAGGACTGTTTGAACTGATTGTGTTGTCCCTCTACCTCTCACATATGTGAGGGGAGATGATCCTGATGGGAAGAAGTAGTCACACTAAGCAAGTCCATGAATCTATTTATTTCAAAATTTTTGTACCAATGGTAGGTTCAATAGCTCTTAATGCATTTGGGAGTCAGGTACCCAGGGATGTACACCTCCTTGGGGTAAAACCTAGCAAAATTCTCAGACTACTTTAACATTTGCATTATTGCTCACTTCTTTTCCAAATATCCCCATTCTGTCATGTGGTACTCATCCAATCCGCTAGACCTATCATGAGACATTCTTTAGGTTACCAACCTGTAGGTTATCATAAAAGCATGAGGTACCGTAAGCAATATTTTCTTAGTAAATTTAGATACAAAAAATGTAAAAAATAATTATGCATGCTTTCTTTTTAGATGAGAAATAAATAAATACATATTACAGTATATTTTACAACACACAAAGTAAGATTATTGATTTCGATGAGTGTATTTTATATTTTCACTCATTTTTTATAGATAAAAATTCACTTTCTAAGTAAAAAATTATTTGTTATAAGTAAAAAATTCATATTTTAAGTAAAAATTATTTAACACTAATAGAAAGATAAAATATACGGTATATTTTTATTTTCAATCGACATATTTTTATTTTTAATCAATTTAAAATTATTTTCAATCGATATATTTTGATTCACTTGATTTTCAACCAGTTGATTCTAACTTTACACTGTAAATTACATTACAATATATATTTTCGTACTCGTATCATTCTTTTTAAAGTTGCAAATATGCCATACATAGATGTAAAGATTTTTTTTTCTTTTTACATATTTGTCGGTCTGCTGAACTAATCATATGGTTGTTTAAGCGCTGAGAAATCGTAGCCTACTATAATCGCCCCCCTCCATTTGCATGAAAAAAACAAATTGAGTGGCTAATTAAAATCACTAATTATATATCTATTGTCATACATAACATTAGTATCCATAAATATAAGGACTACTGAAACTAATTCGATATTAGGAAAACAAAAAAAGCGGGGGCGCTTCGTAGTTAAGATTGTAATCTAGAAAAAAGTGGCAAGGGGCTTCGTAATTAGATTTGTAATCCAGGAAAGATTGACAACGTACCTTCAAAGAAGGAAATAAATATATGGTAATTAATTTAGATCGAAGATCCTCATCGGAGATGTTGTTGCAACAACATTCCTAAATTTCAAAGTATGCATTCCTCTGGCTAACTGAAGTTTATTCTCAACGCACCTCAAAAAAATGTAAAAAAATGACGAAGTAAAATCACTTTATAATTTTAAATTCACATGATAAACCTGACAGAAGAACCGTGGGAAAGAAAACTATAGGGACAGTTTATATAATTGTATAAATTCACATGATAAACCTGACGGCGTTCAGCGACGATTTATAGGTATTTGACGACGATTCTTAGCCGTCGCTAAAAGTCTTAATTTCCGTGCTGCGAGCTTACAAAATTTTACTTGCACACGTTGCGTCTCTCACTTTCATCCAAATGTTAGTGAACCCAACAATAACACAGCAAAACTTAATTCATTCCCCAACAGAAATTTTGATTTAACACAAGAAAAAGGCTCCAATATTAATCAAAATACATATAAACCCAACTTTCAGCAAGACGTCCGCAGGGATGGAGAAAGAGAGGAACGATAGAACGAGCTTTCAAAAGCTCGTAATTCCTCAAATTCAGTATAAAACAATAGAAAAATTCCACTAATTTTAACCACCAAGCTCATGAACTAATTAAATCGAACCACATGACCTTATCTTGCACAAGTGGTCAGTTAATTCACAAATATATACTGCACCATTCACACACACACACACACACACACACATATCAAAACATCGCAACCTTACAGCTCAGACAAACCACTAAAAGGAAAGACATCAACTAATTATAAGAATACTGCAACTAAAATTACCAAAAAGAAAAAAAAAAAAAAAAAAAAAAGGTGTCTGTACTTACATGGAGTGGTGGCCGAAGACCGACGACACCACCACCACCACCACCTATCGACAGACGTGAATCAAACTTGAAGGCTCGATGACTGACGTAGGAAACAAACCCCTCAACGCACACAATCACCACCGCCACCACCACCACCACCGTGGTGGCGAAGACCCGAGAAGAACCACCGCCATTGGAGCCACGATGGTAAGAGAGGAGAGCACCAGAGGACCTCACCATTATATCAAATGTCCCAATGTGATGGCTTGGAGGACCCTCGTGGGCTTTTTATACCACACGCACCCTTTCTCTGTGTCATGACATATAGATGAATCGGATTTTGAGGGGACACGAAAAGAAATTGGGCATGGGATTTATCGGGACCACGGGAAAGCGAAATTGGGTATGGGATTTATTGGGGCCCTCCATTTATGAATAGTGTGTAAAATAGGAACAAAGATCGTCGTACGTGTTAGTTTGGTGTGTGTTCTGCTGCAGAGTGGGAGCGGAGTTATCCATGGATTATTTTTTGGAATAAGTTAGGTGATAAAGGACAATGGATTAAGGAGACGAGGTTTTGGTGTAACTATTGATTCGGGACTAGAACTTAAGTAGGAGATCCTTTTTCTTGCCTAAATAACTTAGAATCCCCTGAAGATCAATTGGAATTGTGCATCACATGCCTCTCAAATACGTATAAGGTTAGAATTGAACGCATCACCCCCCCTCCCCACCCCATTGAAGTTGGGGATGTAGATCCTCACTCATCTGACTATGTCTGGAGACCCATGTTTATTGAAGTTAACCGTGGATGGCGTAAGCCCTAAGATAAGGTTTACATAATTTACAGGTAACTTAAATTATATATGAGTAATGTGTACACACACACACACACGAGGAAAAAAAAGAATAAGACAAAAAAAGTGTTCTAACTAACGTTGTCTCGCAAAGTCTTGTAGATCCAAGTTTGAACAAAATATAAGAAAAACGAGATGTAACATCCTAAAAGTAGTCACATAATGTAAATTTATGAAAGTGAGTGATGAAATATAAAAATTAAAACTTACTATTTAATAACTTAAATTTAATCATTTTGGATTGTTGTACAAGTTTATTGGAGCCATACCTAATAAATTATTAAAATTAATTTTTCTCAATTAAATTCGAATCTAGACTCGAGTCATTAAATGAGATCTGTCCGTCCTGTCTTCAAAGAAATTAAGTATCCATTACAGGTAAATAACTGTGGTTGCATTTTTGTTGAGAATCGAATTTAGAAAGGGTCAAGTTGAAATTAAGTTGGGTTTCAAGCGACATAAATAATGAATTAGATATAATAAACATGTTATTTGTATTTAGTCCCTTTTATATTTGATGTTGCATTGATTTTACCTATGTATATTTTTTTCCTATAGAGTTATTTTTTTTAAAGTTAAAATGCATGAAAATCTCATCTACTACTCAATCTTTCACTTTAACATGTGATCACCCACTACAAGAAAAATCACTTTTCGTAATAGTTAAAAATCATTATAAAAAGGCCAAAAGTCATCATCTTGTGACATCATTAAAAGGTGTGTCGTATTAATATTTTTGCGACGATTTTCAATAAGAACCATGGCGTATAAGTCTCCATGAACCATTGAAGGTAAATGAATATGGTATGATTTCAAAAGATCATTAAATTCTTATTGATGAGGGTCATCTCATATTGTATTTTGAGATGCACATGAGGTGGAATGATCCACCACTTAACCCAATGGCATTATAACATTTCCTTGGTTCTATTTCTTGATTTTGGCAGAGAATCAAACCCTAATCGTCCTCACATTCTTGAAGGGATTATTAGCATGCCCAAAATGAGCAATTTTCTCCTAATTTGCCCGCACGGTGTTATCATTCTTTCCATCACCCTCTGAGTAATGGGTAGACCTTGACCCTCATTGAAGATGATTGCTCTCATAAATGTTCGCATTACAAAATTTTTGGGCTTTTTCCACTTAAGGAATGTCTGGTTGCATAGGCTAAACTCATGACATTGATGAGCCTCGAAAAGTCACAATTAATCGTCCTATTCTACAGGGGTCATTATGAATTGCAAAGCATTGGTTGCTTGGGGACCCAAATATGAGAAAGCTCAGTACATGCTGTTGCATCAAATGCCTTCAAGCCTAATGCCTCCCCCATTTTCGTAGGTCGGCTGAGAAATTATTCAATGGGGCTTCTTTTATCGTGTGGTTCTTCATTCGGAACGTCCGTATTGTTTGGGAAAATATCGGATGCGGCATTAGTCCGATTTGCACTATTATGTCTATTTCCTTAATTAATACTCACTTTAATTAACGCCTATTCCATGCTACCTTCTGGTACGACAGCTAAGGTTCATGCAATGGGAACAAGCCATTTCAAGGTTTTTGCCATTGCAGTGACACTTAGTAACGTTACGAGGAAAAGTTTTAATTGACCCCATCAGACACCCCCTTGTTCGAGTACTGATGGTATCTAATTAAATGGTTCTTTAGGGGATTCTAACAATTAGATTTTAAATGGAGAATCCATTAGGATACAACTAAGTTAGTGATAACAACTATCTTAAGACCAGAGGGAGTCCAAGTTGGAATCCCATCCGTGCATTTGCAGAACCGTAAATTCCGTCAATTTATCTCAAGGGATTCTGAATCATAAAAGGAAAAAAAAAAAAGAAATTTAAGATGGAGATTGAAATACTCTCTAAATTTAAAAAGCATGATGATGTGGTATTCATGTTAATTTCTGCTTAACAATATTGATAGCAAAATGACTGGATATTTGAACTTATTTTTTTTCCTGATGAGTAATAGCATAATGATAAGATGATATTTATGTTTATACCTCAATAGAGTAAACAGCACGATCGTATGTTTGGATAACACAATTAATGATATTATGATATTGATATTTATGCACTTGACAGTAAAAATTAAATAATATAATTTTCTATATATATAAATTGTGCAGCATAAATCCTATATTGGGAAATTTTAAGCATGTTTAAGAGAAAAAACTGATGATATAAATTAATTTATTGTTTAACAGCACAACCATTATACCAGAGTTCTACTCATCCCATGGGGTATTCCCATGGAAATACAAGCTAATGAAACATTTTAATCCTGGAATAATGCCTTTAAGTCCCCGAAATTTCCCATCCCATGGGGTATTATTCCCACCAAAACGCAAGATTCCCAGGGAAATCTCACCTTCCAAACGCACCCATAGTTATCCATAGTTGGAACGAACCATGTTTTAAGATACAAGTCAGAACCACTTGGCTGTGGAAACTTGTTTAGAAATGTCCTCCAAAATTAAATCTCGATGATGAGGAAGATCTTCTACGACTCTCAAATCTTATTAAAAAGTCCTACTAAGAGAAATAAGGATACTACCTCCTTGAGATTACAAGGACAACTTCGTCCCTTAATATATCTGACGTAATTTTCTCCCTTGGAGAAATGTTATTTTCAAATAGTTGATTTTCCATACTCCAGCAACATACATACAAAGAGAGGGCATTCGTTTAGCTAACAGATGCACCCTCAACCACAAGGAAAACGACTGTACAGGACACAAGTTAAATGATTGTGCCTTTAGCGCTAAATGCTTTTCATGGTAAAGAATATCCACTTCGATCTTCGCAAAACCTCTTTGTTCTGTAACAAATCAAGTTATGGAAAAAAATATTCGTGCCATCTTAAAACAAGGGAGGACGACGATAAACGTTGCTGTTTTATTGGAAAAGACGACGAAACCAGATCTTCAGATGGGAAAAAGTTTGGATCCTTACACAGCACAGTAGTAAATCTTTTGTTATAAATGATATCAAAGTTAAATTCTAGTTAAAAAAATAATTACCCTTAAAATAATTAAACAATACATCATAATAGTGTATATTGATTAATTAATTAAATTTTAATAAGAGTGTTAGAATTTTAAGTGTAGAAGATTATAACACCTCAAAAATATAAAAGTAAATACTAAGATTTAAGAATTAAGGCTTTCTATTTGTTAATTTGAATTTAAATATTTTAAGTGGTTGTTTAAATTTATGAAAGATTAATTTTTCTCCGATGAACCCAAATTTAGGTTCGAATTGTTACTGATTTCTCTTATTTGGGATCGAATAGGAAACCCCGTAACGTTGGAATTTCACCTTCCCTCAGAAATTGCTACTTTTCAGATTTAACTTCTTTTGCAAACCAACAAGAGTTATCCTACTTTTCGAATCCCACTTAACAAATGCTACCCCAATTATCCCTGCTTCTCCCCCATACAATTGGCCAAGTAATCGAGTACTTCATACCTCCCGACACTTTTGCCGGTTAAAGGAGGTAATAACAAGAGGATTCACCCATAATTTCCATAGTGAGACATTCCCTAACGAAATTTATCATATTAGAAAAGGGACATCAGAGACGCGGAAAAGGGACCGCATGGAACGTACCTACGTTTGATTGAGAAGAATCCAACCCATGGTTCCATTGGCAGCTGCAAAGTGAGAACAAAAAGAACCAAGGAAATGCTTACTGCTCATGGTTGCTCTTGGTCGATGTAGTCTGACAAAGAGCCCTACCCATGCTTGTTTGGACACCCACAACCAAACAAGATCAAAGCAAATCATGGCTACGGCTGAGCCAAGTCGAGTGCAACTTTAAAGGAGGGACTATTAGCCAGGGCACTACCCAATGGTGTTTGGCATTTTTCTGTTGGCTGATAAAATTCAGAGAAATTAACGATTCCCATGGCCTGCCACCACGTGGGTCAATCTCCACTCCCATTTCCATATCACCATTTCGTTACAAAACTCAACAACAAAATCATATAAGATTACAGTCATGGCAACTTTACATGAGCGGGTGAGACAAGAATCACCACATGCCCTTGGATTTACAACCATTATGCATCTGATTCCATAAAGGAATACGACCCTGTATGCACTGATCCCCCGCCGAATCCCAAATGGAAGGATTGCTATGTTTGTGCTGGTATCCTTCAGACCACACCACCTTTTGTGCAGCATGGAATGTTTCCACATGGTTGTCAGTTTGTACAGCTACCGTGCAATGCAAAACAATTCCAGTTCACCTTCTCTGATAATATTAGGCGACTGAACGATTCAAGCATGCACTCCTTTGGGCTATTTTTTGTATGGAATCATCCATGATGGCTTTCAATTAGATCCGCAAGGGTGATCTTACCACAGTTTCCCACATCGAGTTTCTGAAACTGGGTGCAAATCTGCATGATATCTTTCTCTGAAATCTTCCCCATCTCTTTCAGCTTGTAGACAACAAATTCAGATTTGCTGCAAAAAAAAGATGGAAAATATGATTATGAGCCATAGGAAAATGACAAAAAAGGATGAAGATTAGTTGCTAATATGCTTGCCTCCAACGAGAATAAAATAAACAATCTCTTTCTTTTTGATTTTCCATAAAGTCAAAGGGTGACTACTTGGTGTCACTAGATATCAAAATTCATTAATCATAAAGGGTCTCATCACCCAGAATTCCCCAAAGCTTATGCCCAACAAGAGGCCAAGTACAAAGCATAACGAAATTATTTGCATAATGCAATGCACCCTGGAACAGGCTCCTGTCCCTGTCTCAAAGTCAAATAGACCAAATAACAGCTGCACCATTAATCATGCACAGGTGCAGAGGTGCTTCACACCTGGACCTCACCCAGACAAAGGCCAATAAACTGCCTCCTGAACCAGCAAAGAAACACAGTTTCCTCCTGCACAAAAATTGGCCCAGGAAAACTTAGCATCAGATTTTCTATTCTTCTCTCCACCTTTAACTGGGAGGAAGAAAACAGAGAAAAGGTCAGGTCAACGTAGACACAACTGACTCAAAAGGACAAGGCGACCACCCAAAAAAGGACCTGTGACAATAGCTTCTCTATTCTTTCAACCAAAGCTATACATGCTTGTCAATGATGTTCATATACACAGCCAAGGGCTAAAATCCCACGATTCAATGAATTCCCAGAAATGAGCTGCAAGAGAGGCCCTGATCCTTTCCCTTTAAACACCTCTTCCCCCCTTCCATTACCATTTTGTCAGTGAGGGTCCTGCAGAGTTGATCATGTGCATACAAGTAAAGAACCTAGTGTAAGAATCCCTCTCCCTAAAACAGCATTTGCATGATCACTGCACCCAAGCAACCTTGACCTTTCAGTCCTCATGCAGTCCAGAATTTAAATTACAAAGAGATCAAGTGCCAAGGTCGGCAACCTTGACCTTTCAGCCCTGATCTCATGCAGTAAGAGATCAATTTTTTTCATTATTTAATTTTAAAAGTGTCATGGTAATTTTCCCTTGCAGCTTTTCACCAAGGGATGTCTTGAAGAGATTGTGTTGATTTTTTTTCATTTTCAATTTTTGTTTTTGGTCGGTAGCCTTATAAAAAGGGATGACCGTTATGATGTAAGGGGCAGGTTGAAATGAATTGAGAAGTGTTGGAGAATTGCAGAGCTGAAATTTTATTATATTGAGAATTGATGAAAAGAAAAGTCCCTAATGAGGGATTACAAGCAATCCTAATCTTAATCCTACTAACTAAACATACAAATAAACTCAATCACATTGATCCCAATCAAATCAAATCAAACCTTTAAAAATAGAAAGAGATAAAACACAACTTTTAACTAATCCTAAAATGCTCTTTCCTGAATTCTCTAGCACTTCCCTCTAAGTTGGAGCATACAATGTCTAACTTGAAAAAGGCATAGCAAAATGAGAACTCCTAATACAGACAATTGGAGGAGTACGGAGCAATGCAAATTGCAACAAAAGTACCAAGCACCGTAAAGTACTAGTTGTTGTGGTAGAGTAGCAACAAAATGCAAAGACTAACAAAAGTGTAGTCACACAATGGTCATAATAGTAGTAGCGACCACATGTACTGGGAAACGTTCCAAAGCACTTGGAAGTACAGGTGGGAGAGCCTTGCTCAAAATCCCCACCAGTCATCAACTTCAACCGAGAAGTCAAATGCTGGATCAAAAGTCCCAATGCCTTGGTCTCAAGAAGTAATAGGGACTGCAGCCATTGCAACAGTAGAGGAGGTCTTGCAACAGTAGGAGAGATCGCAGATGCTCTAGTTCTACAAAAGTAAACTGGAGAGAAAACGAAGGAAGAAGTCCCACGCATAGAGGTGCGGTGAGTAGATAGTCCTGTGCATGTATGCTGCAGGCACGAAGATGAAGTGACAATGGCACACACATAGAGAACACAGAGGAGAATGCGTGCAGGCGAGAAACGGTTGGCAGTCCGGGAAATTCCCTAAGATCATTCTCACTCTAACACCGTGATGGAGAATTCTAAAACTAAAATTTTTTTAAAATGAGAATTGATGAAAAGAATAGCCCCTAACCCCTCATATATACAAAGAGGGGATTACAAGCAATTCCAATTCTAATCCTAGTAACTAAACATATAAATAAACACAATCACATCAATCCTAATCAAATCAAATCAAATATTTAAAAATAGCAACACAAAAAAATACAACTTTTAACTAATCTTAAAATGCTCTTTCCTAAATTCTCTAATAAAAAAGAAAATTGGTTTTCCCTCTTGTCTTATTTCCTTTTCTCATCTCTATTTCTCTCACTCACCTTTCCTTTCCTTATCCTTCATGTTATCTCTCTTTCTCACCTTTTCCCCTTCCCAACGAGATCCACACACACACACTCTCTGGTCACAACTTATTCCCTCTCACCCATCGTACTATCCTCCCTCACCCTCACCTGTGAACTCTTCTCCCCTTACCACTCCCCTTCCTTTTTCCCCAACATTCTTCTTCTCTAGTCAACAACCCAAACTCATCTCCACCTCTACCATACTCAACCCCACAACACCACCACTACCAAGACCCACACGACCCACACCTCTCCCCTCTCCTCCCATCAAAAACCACCTGACCACCCACACCACCTCTCCTCCCTCCTCCTCGTGAGCCCAACTCCTCCGCCCAAGTGGATCCCTTGCTCCCATCACCTTCGCCGGCGCCAACCCACCACATCGCCAGTCCTAACCAACAATAATCAACCACCACTACAAGACCCTCGCCACCCATGAGTGCAACCAAGCATGCCACACCTCCACCCACCAACTGCCACGACTTTGCTAAGCTGCTCCACCCTCACACTACCACCTTCAAGCAACAACCCACTTGTCACCCCAGCAACACCATCACCACCAATGAGCTCCCATGTGACCTCATCACCTCTGGGCTCACCAAGGAGCTTCCATTAACCCCTTGCTCCAACCTCCTCGAATCGCATTGGCCTCCAACACCTCAACCTCTACCAAGGCCATCTTATTTTGTCCATGCCTTTGGTACTGCCCAGCTGCAACACTACCTCCCACAAATGCTTGGCTATGTGAACAGTGGCCACGACTTGTCGTTTGCTCACACTCCTTTTCGTGTGCCCATGGCCCGATTCCTAGATACTCGAGTAGCTCCATCCACTTCAGCTAAGCCACCTCCCCAAACGATATTCGAGTTTCCTTCATCTTGGATTACTTATTGATTTTTATTTAGCAACCCAGACTGCATCAGTCCTTTGCATGAACTACCTCAAGTGCTGCTGTCTCTTAGTCCTCTCTATATTTGTCAGCTTTCATGCATCTTTTATGCAATCCAAGTGTCTTACAATGTCAATATTCCAAATATTTTTTAAAGAATATTTGGAGTTTAATAAGTTTATTACTCTCATCTCCAACAAAAATAAGAACTTCCTAAGGTACACATTTTTGTTTCTCAACTTGAAGATAACCAGATAAATGTAAAGCAGAAAGAAATAACAGTTTCTTTTTAGCCCGAGTAAAGATCAGAGAGATTATTCAGAATAATTAATTTGGACTATAAATTCAACTCCCAAAACAGCATTTGTAGAGTCAAAAAAGAACCCTGCAAACTACAATACGGTTATAGTTATCACATGAATTTTACAGGCTGCGGAGGTTGCAGAGAGCAGAAAATATCATTTCAATATAAAGATAGAACATACATCCCCTATTAACCAAGCATGCCACTACCAAAAGCCACCAAGTTCTATAAACCCGGATAACAAATTTACATTTTTTCAAAAATATAAAGAACAAAAAAATAAAGGAAAATTTCCAATTTTAAGAGAAAGCTGACATTCTATAAGTAATTACTAACATACTTTGACATAGAAATCACTGTCAAGACACTTAGTCATGCAAAAGAAGTGGCAGATCAGAAACAAGATCATGTCACAGCATCCTAGAAATCTTCCAGAATCAAACCAAACACCAATGTTGGCTTAGCACTAGAAGATTAGTTTGCAACATGAATGTTACAAATTACAATGCCAGTCCATTTTGTGAAATTATCTGAAAGATCCATAGGACAAATGATTTATTTCTCACCAACTAGAGATGACTATTATATGATACCAGCAGGAAATTCCTTGGCCTTAAATAGGGTATTCAGGAAGAAAATGTTGTTCCAGCTCAATTGTCAACAATTCCTGACTATTGCATGGGAACATATTCATCTTTGAAGCATTTTTCCTTTTCAATATTTTTCCATTGGAGCCTCCCTCATTCCTTTTATCGAGCATAATGATGCAAATCAGGCTTATCATTCTGCATAATGCCCAATCCTAAATTAGATTCAGTTACCCAGTCCTTGCTGATCAGGTCTGCAATGTAGCCTGATGCTTGTTTCTTCTTAAAGTAATCAAAGCCAAAAGGTGGGAATGTGGCAGCTGGTGGGATCTATAAAAGTGGAGTACAGAGCTCGGACATACCATACCAATTTCCTAAAATTTTCTCTTTGGAAAAAGGAGACTTGCTGCGAATACTCCTACAGATCATATTCATCTTACTGTAATAACTGAATTTCACCAATCTTCCGAAAGGGATAAACAAGGCTCTGAATCAAAAAGAAACAAAGACAAAGAAAAAGGAAAGAAAATCCAGTATCCAACTAGTTTTATCATTAAGGAAAAGGAAAATTGCCAGAAGTCTACCACCAAAGTAATCAAGAAGGAAGTCCAACTGGAGCATCTTAGAAGGAGAAGGGGTGTTATAAAAATCTAAAGCATAATTGAGGAATTAAAGAGCACATGGTTTCTTCAAAATGTTTAACATGTACAAAATGGCTAAAGTTCATTCCCAATGGAAAGAGAGAAAATATCATCAATGTATTCTATACGTAGCCAAGGTTCAAGCACATGATCTTACAAAGAAGCTCCACATTAATCTCTCCAAAACAATCCAGATTATCATTCAAGCTCATGTTGCCCAGTATAAGGAAGATTTTTTTTTTTTTGAAAAGAGGAAGGGTGGTTATCCTCATGATAACCACCCATAAACAATTTCATTTCATACCAAAAACCAAAAGAACATATTACAAGAAGGTCATGCTCTGGACCTCCAAAACTCTACCTAGGACATAACGGAATAAAATATATTCTCACATGGGATCTCTCTCCCCTAAAGAGCACTCCATTCCTGCCCAGCCACACACCCCATAACACTGCCAAGACTCTCGCTCGATCACATTTGGATCTGAAAACATTGTGATCCATATGAGCACACCCCCTCCGGAAGGACGACCAGAAAGCAACCTCATCCCAATGGACAACCCAGTCGATCCCCATCTTCTACCACACTTGCACCACCAAAGGACACCTGAAGAAAAAGTGTTGAATGTCCTCTTCTCCACCACAAAAAGAACACCTCACATCCTCCATATGAGTCCACCTCGCTCTCCACTTCTTCGTCACAATCCTACCCCGCCTCACCAACCACGCAAAAATCTTCACCTTTAGTGGACAATCTGACTCCCAAATAAGTCTGCAGTCCCTCCAAAGGTCTACGTCCACGTCCACCCTGCCACCACTCAACTTACGGAAGACCTTTGCCACAGAAAATTCGCCTTCATCCCAGCTGTAGACGTCCCCCCTAACCTCTAGCTCCCAGCCTTCTAGCTCCTGCAACAGCATCTGAAAGTCTCTGCATCTCTGATCAGATAGTCCCCCCTGAAAGGTAGGACACCAGGCCCCAGTCCAATAGTCTCTAACAAGGGTCGTCGGGGTCACCGCACATCCGAAGAGATGAGGGAACCTGTCCTTAATGGGCCTTCCAACTCCTTGCCAATCATCCATCCATAAACTGAAAGCATCACCCTCACCTAAAATAGGTGTGAAGAAAGGGCGCACCTTGCCCGTCACAGCTGCCAGCCCCCTGAGGAAGAAGGAAGCTCCTGAGGGCGGAACCTCCAAGGGTGCCCAAGACACAAAGGAACCATAACAACTTCTCATAACCTCCCCAAATATGCTACGCTCCTGGCCCACGAGTCTGGTAATCCACTTCATGAGGAGGCTGACATTCACCACCCCTACATCTCTGGCCCCCAAACCCCCCTCCTACACAAGTCTACATATCTCCTCCTAAGCCACCAACCTCGCCCTACTCTTCGTCGCTCCCACATTGGACCAGAAAAAATCACGCATCAACCCAGTAATCTTCTTCTCTATTTGCTTCGGCATTCTGAACACCAACAGGAGATAGGAGAGAATGGACGCCAAAACCACCTTCACGAGGACAAGCCTTCCCCCCTGGATAACAATCTCGCTAACCATCCTGCTAACCTCTTCTCCATCCTCTCCAATAGAGGAAGCCACTCACCAAACCTAAGCCTTCTATTTGACAGAGGAAGTCCCAGATAGACCAGCGGCAAGGATCCCACCTCTGTTGCAAGTGCCTCACCCACCATCTCCACCTCCTCACCCTTCATGTTCATCGGGACAAAAGTTGATTTCTGATAATTAAGCTGCAGGCCAGACGTCGCCCCAAAAAGCTCCAGTATGATCCTCATCCTCCTAGCCTCCATCCTCCCTCCTTCAACCAGAAAAAGGGTATCATCCACATATTGCAGAATCGCGATCTGGTCACTCTCTCCATCCTGAAACCTAGCTCTCAAACCTCTATCACAAGCTCTGTGTGTCGCCCTCGCCAATGCGTCTGCTACCAACACAAAGAACATGGGAGCCAAAGGGCACCCTTGCCCGACACCTCTCCTAGGCTACACCCAATCTCCCGCTGGATTTCCATTAATCAGGACTGAGAAGGAAGTGGTCGTCACGCATCTCTTTATCCACTCAATCCATCTTGAGGGGAAGCCTCTTCTCAGAAGGGATACCCAAAGGAAGTCCCACTGCATTGTGTCATATGCCTTGCTGAAGTCTAGTTTCCATAGAAACATCTGCTTCTTTTCCCTCTTCCAAGCCACCAGCACCTCCATAGCACAAACAAAGCCATCCCAAATGCCCCTGCCTGGTATGAAGGCCGTCTGCACACGTGAAATCAAGTCCCTAATAACATCTCTAAGCCTATTTGTCAACACCTTGGCCACTATAAGATGGGCAGTGTTCGAGAGCGCAATCGGATGAAAATCTTGGATCTCCTCTGCTCCATCCTTTATAGGCAACAGGAACATGTGGAACTTATTCAACCTGTCAAAACCCCTATTCCCTTCTAAGAACTCCATCATCTCCATCACATTTGTCTCTACCAATGACCAGAACTCCCTAAATAACAGAACTGGGAAGCCGTCCGGCCCAGGACATCCATCCGCATTCAATCCCCACACCGCCCTCCTCACCTTGTCTACAGAGAATCTGGCTATGGGTCCTTCTGCCTGGGTCTCTGAGACCTGATGGGTATCCTCCCCTCTCTAGCTCCAAACACTTCTGTTGCGCCTGCCTATGAAATCTCTAAAGAAATCCGCTGCAGCCCTCCCCACCTTCTCCCTACCTACAAACTCCTCCCCGCGAATCACCAGTCTCTCTATCCAGTTCTTCCTCCTCCTGGCCGACGCCATTTGGTGAAAGAATCTGGTGTTTGAGTCCCCTTCCCTGAGCCACTTTTGGTGCGATCTTGTCTTCCATTCTATCTCGACTTTCTTGTCTTCTTCCTGCACCACCCGTGACATCTTCATTCTTGTCTCTCTGTCCTCGACCAAAACAGGTGCCTGATCTTCTAGTCTGTCTATCCTGGTGATTGTTTGTAGCGCCTCATCCTTTCTTTCCCTCCTGGATGCTTTAATCTCTTTTCTGTATCTCCTAAGGTGATCCCATAATAAAGACAACTTTCTCGCTAACCGAACTGTAGCCAAACCTTCCACCCCAAGGACCTAAAACCCTTCCTCCATCAGCCACGATCTATCAAATTTGAAATACGTACCAAAAAGAGATCCCTCATTTGGTTGCCAAACCAGGGGGGTATGATCTGAAAAAGGCCTCTCCATTAGGACCACTTCCACAACCGGGAAAGTCTCTGCCATCTCCACATTGGCCAAGAACCTATCAATCCTGGACATCTATCCACTGTTGTTCCTCCATGTGTAAGCACATGCGGACGAGCACAGATCAATAAGGCCATGGGTGGCCACAAAGTCAACAAACTCATCTAAGCCAGGGTCCTGCCTCCCTCGCCCTCGAGCCTATCTTCCAACTGCAAAGTCACATTGAAGTCTCCCCCAATCAGCCAGGGATATCCTTGACAATCCGCTACTATCGAAGTGAGCTCCTCCCACATCACTCCTCTGGCCTGAGTATCTGTCGGTCCGTAGACCCCTGTGATCACCACCCTGGTCCCGCCCATCCTTCGCAATAGCTTCGCTGAGATGACATGTTCGCCTTTAAAGAAATCCTTTAAAGCAAAAACATTTTCCCGCCACCCCAAAATCTAACCCCCAGATCTACCAGACACTCCAACATAATCGAAACCCTCCATCCACGAGCCACCAATATCTCTCCACAATCTAGCGTCACAATCAATCAGCTTCGATTCCTGCAAAAGCACAACGTCCACCTTCCACTGCCTGATATACTGCCCCAGGATCCGCCTCCTCGACGGGTCGTTAAGACCCCGCACATTCCACGTGAGAACTCCGTTCATGAGGGAACGATGGAAGGCTCCCTCGTCTTCAGGAGAAAGTCACAGGCCTCTGCCATGATGATGACCTCGTCGTCCTTGATGTCCAGATGTGCCTCTTCTGAGGCTCGTGCGTTCACGCCATGAGCATCCACCACCACTCTCCTCCGATCGGACCCATGATAACTCCACTTCCGTCTATACCTGAGGCCACCGTCCCATCCCCCTTCCACCAACTTTGGCCTCCACTCCGTCAGAGGCACTCCAACTGCATGCTCTCGCGGTGGTGTCTCCTTGCCACCTGCTCCTGGCGGCGCTCCCAGCGGTGCCCCCGCCCCCAAGACCGACTCATCTTCCTCCACCTGACGTGGATCACCCACCCCGCTTTGGAACCTTCCCTCCATCCTCCCTTCATTGCCCCTCCTCTGGCATCCATTCTCTCTTCCATCAGTGGCACTCGATGACGCCGCAGCAGAGGTCTCTGCAACGACCCGAACCGTCTTTGGGGAGGGCATGGCTGGAGAGGCCTCCTCTTCGCTTCCTACCAGACCCGGGCCCGCACCACCCAAATAGATGTCCGAATTTGGATCTGGAGCCGACCCAGCTCCCTCACCATAAGAGTAGGCCTCGGGCGGTTCCGCTTCCAGATGCTTCGAAGCGAAGCTATTCCCCATGCCGCTTGCCGAAAAGATCTCGTGCAATGAATGCACGATTGCCCCCCACACCACCGATCCCAGCGCTGACAGCACCCCTTCCACTTCCAGATGGATTGCCGCCTCTGGATCACGCGCCGCAGTCAATGCAATCACGTCCACGTTACCGTCCCGGCTTTTCGAGTCACGGTCGCCGCAATCCACAACTGAAACCCTAGCCCTAGGGGGCGGTGACTCCGCCGCTCCGCCACCTTCCTTCACAGCTCCTCTGGTCACCTCTGCGAAAGAAGGGCCAGCCCCGAGCTCGAAAAACCTCGTGCAGGTGCATGAGACCACCCACATGTAACCTTCAAGACGGAGGACCTTCTCCCTTGACGTCTCCCCCACCTTCAACTCGACCTCCGCCTCAAGTGGCCCGAATGGAAGCCCTGCCCCCCAGCACCGTCAAAGACGTGCGAAGGGGGACACCCCTGCTCGAACAGTTCCCACCGTCCTGAGCCACCATGGAACCCCCTCCAACCTCAGCTTCACTGGTATCCGCCTCGGTGACCTCTCCTTCCCAACACCATCGTGCACGGAAGTTCTCCTCCAATACACCGACCCCGACCTCAGCCTCAATGTCGTGTAGCATAGCCACATCACCACCGCTGGAGGAAGACCTGTCACCAAGGCTCGCCCCTCACCAACTAGAGTGACCCTCGCCGTAGAATCCTTCTCCTTCCTCACACCCAGCACCTCCTCAACCTCTGAGAGTCACAGGAGGCCCGCGGACCGCTCCCCAACCAGTACACCCTCCACCAAATCCCAGAGCATGCTCGCGTCAAACGACCATGGCACCTCCACCTCTGCCAGAGGGACCTGCACTGATGGCAGCGGCGACAAGCTCAGGCCCCCACCCCCCGAGGACTACACCCTATCCCGGACCACCGATCTTCGGCATTGCCCCCGAAGATGGCCAAGACCACCGCATCCCCAGCACCTCACGGGATCCTGGCATGCCCTCGCCCAATGCCCTGTCCCCAGCCATTTGAAACACCGATCTCCAACCGCCATCCGTCGAGATGCCGCCCTATGCAACTCCGCCACTGTCCCAGCCTTCCCCTCAACCAACCTTGCTCCGAAACCCCGCTGCCCTCTACTCCAAGAGACCTCCCTCCAACCATCTCCCAGGCCCCTCCACTGCTGGGGAGGTACGCCACCCTCTCTCCCTCACAAGATATCACCCTCTCTCTCACCCTGCCTCCTTCTCGTCCTCCCTCTCGCTCTCTCTCCATCCCTCACCCTTTGGCCTAGTGAACTATGATGTATGGGGTCGTGCACGTCAGTATAAGGAAGATGTTATCCATATTACAACCACTTTTGTACTTAGTGACATGAGACTTGATCAACTAAATAAACTGACATGTCCAGATCCACCATCTTTTACAAAATCCCCCATTCTCATATTTCCCTTTTATATATAAATATTCAAGATCAGATGCATTTCTTGCCTCAGTATGAATGTAAAAGAAGTTGATGAAATCAGAAAAAGGATCTAGACCGAAAGAAGATTATAAAGATATACGATTCGCAGAATCGAAGTTCCCAACAATTCTCCTCGATCCCCGTCAAGTTAATGTTTGAGTTCCTAGATACCTCAGGTTGAAATTTAAGCCAGTAAGCCTCCATTAGCTGATAGTAAATCTCATAACACACACTCCACATTTTATTTTAACTATTCTATTGGATCAACTGGCCAAGTTATCATGCCAACCATATTTTCAGTAGTTAGGTAGTACTCTCTTTTGCTTCTCTCTGTTGAGCATAATTAAGATCAAATGACTACATAGGTGCAGAATCCATAAGATTGGTCAATCAAATATGAAGAAAATACTCGTTTTAAAAAATATGAAGAAAACAGAGAAAGACAACATCATCAATATGGCCTTCTCCAGACAGTTAAAGCTCAAATCATAGTTCCTATTAGCACTTGCAACCATGTCTCTCGATTTTTCCATACATCAAAAGTTGTAATCATCTGCTGACCTAGAGTATCTCAACCCTTAACTACCACATCTTGCCCAGTTCCTTAATCCCACACCAATTCTGCCAAAGTTTTCAACTTCGCATTTACCTGATACTTAATCTCATCACATGTACTCACATATCATTCCCCAGAGGGGGATTTGATATATTACCTCAACTGGCCAAGTTGGCAACACCCACCATCTTTTCAAACTGATCAGGTAGTACCCCCTTTTCCCCTCTGCTGTGGATCATAACTTCAACTTCGCACTTACCTGATACTTAATCTCATCACATGTACTCACATATCATTCCCCAACCAACAAGAGGGGGATTTGATATGTTACCTCAACTGACCAAGTTGGCAACACCCACCATCTTTTCAAACTGATCAGGTACTACTCCCTTTTCTCCTCCTCTGTGGATCATAACTGAGATCAAGTGACTATCTAGGTGCGGTATCAACGAACATTAATTGACTGAATTCAAAAACAAATGGAGAAGCATCATATCATAGTTCTCGGTAGCTACAACTCTAAGTTATTTCCTAAAAATCTCTCTGCCTCACATGTCACAATACTTTGCTGACACTCAACAAATGCCACACGAGTTATTCAACTTTGCGATTCAAAATCACATCACACACAATATATACTATGTCAAAAGGACCAGAAAACACCCTAGTGTGTACTCCAAATATACTTCCCCTAACTAATAGAAGGGGGAATCAACACCTATCATCTTTTCAAGTTACTTAGGCAGCACACTCTCTCTTCTCCTCTTTCTCCGTGGATCATAACTGAGATCATGATATCATAAATTCCCATCAGCACACATAACTACGGCTCTAACTCGGTTACTTTGTAACAATCGCTCTGCCCCACAAGTCACATTAATTTTCCGATGCACACTCAACGAATGCTACCCAAGTCACTCAACTTTGCAATTCAAACACATCACACACTATACGCATATTTGGCATGGAGAGGACCGGATCGACATCGAACCTTACAAAGCCGTTGTTGTCAATGTCGGCGGCGAGGAACTCGGCGACGGTCATGGCCCGCCCGAGGATCCACTTCGCAATCATCCTGTGCCTCTTGTCGATCCTCGCCTCTGCAAGGTACAGGAACGCCCGTGCGACCGCCAGTGTCGAGAACAGCAGCCAGAACGACGCAAACAGCCTCCCGGGCATCGTCTCGAACGAGTGGTCCCCGTACCCCACGGTCGTCACCGACATCACCGCGAGGTAGAAGGAGTCCAGCCATCCGAGCCCCTCGATCAGCCGCAGCACCACCGTGCCGACCCCGACGCACAGTGCCACGGCCCCCAGCGCCAGCGCGACCTTCAGCCGGATCCTCATCCTCCCCTTCTTCGAATCGAAGATGTACCTATGCACACAAAATTACCTTAAAAAGAAAAATTTACGGGCCGCAGCTATTCTACTGTTTGTTACAACGGATACAGAGGATCTGCTACTGCACACTTCTGGGAAATTTACAGACCACACAGCCAGCGTTCGTTCGGTCTTTTCTCTGGCCATTTTGTGGCCGCTACGGCTGCGGTTTTGCTGAAGCAAAGGGGGAATTATTGATATATTTGATTACCTTCTGCCGCGGAGCTTGCCAGCCTTGATGGTGGAGAGGAGGAGGGATTCCTGGAGGTCGAGGAAGTAGGAGAGGGCACCGCTGAGGAGGATGTCGATGAAGCCGAAGCCAACGAGGACGAAGAGGATGGAGAAGGCCTTGGAGAGTGGGGAGGAGGGGGTGATGTCGCCGTATCCGATGGTGCACATGGTGACGATGGAGAAGTAGAGGGCGTCGACGACGGGGTGGGTCTCGCGGGAGGAGAAGTGGCCGCGGGCGAGGGTGTAGACGGCGACGCCGAGGGAGAGGTAGAGGAGGAGGAAGAGGAAGGCGTGGCGGAAGGAGGGGGAGACCGGGGAAGGGAGGAGGGAGGGGTTCTGGTGGGGCCCGGCGATCTCGTTGAGGGTAGCCATGGCCGGGGCGGTGCGGGAGCGGTGGAGTTGGACCCTGTTGGGGAGGAATGGGGCGGACGTGGAAGTGGAGGTGGACGTGGAGGTGGAGGTTGGGGAGAGGGGAGGGGAAGAGGAGGAGGGGCCGAAGATTAGGCGGTCCTTGAAGGAGGAGGAGGTAGGGGTGGGGGAGAAGAGGGAGGGGTCGGGGAAGAAGAGCTCGTCGTCCTCGGGGAGGGGGAGGAGGAGGGAGAGGGAGCGCGGCGAGGAGCAGGAAGCGAGGAGGCTGCTGCGTCTTCCTCCCGCACCGCCACCCCTCGGGCTCGCGGCGGTGGCGGTGGCGGTGGCGGTGGCGGTGGCGGTGGCGGCATCGGGGAGGAGAGGCGCCTTGCCGTCGTTGTCCATCATTGGTGGTGGTCGCTGTGGAGGAGAGAGTTGTTCATGCGGGACGGCGACGGCGTCATGTGACCTCTGTGGTGTGGTGTGGTGTGGTGTTGGGAGGGTTGACTGGGGATTTTGGTCTTGGTGGGACGTGTGATGGCGGGGAGGACAGGACGTGAGTGTGGACGGAGGAGGTTGGGCGCCGGTGGAGGGAAGGAGGGAGGATCCTCAAGGGCGGGGATCGGCTCTGGTTCGCGGGTTGTTTTCGCGCTTCTGTTTTTTTTCGCACGGGGATCAGCGGTGGACGATCGAGGAGGGAATGCCTTGCCTTGGCCATTTTTTATTTTTTATTTTTTATTTTTTTTCCGGTCCGAGCTCGTGCGCTGCCGACCGTGGATGCGAATCGGGCGGAGATGTATCTTGGCGTGTTGTACACGCAACTTAGAAAGCGATCGGGCGAAGGGGTGGCGTTCGGGTTGAAGGCAGTCTGAACCGGTTAAGCCGCTTGCCTAACCTATGGCATCTGTGAACTGGGGGTGTTCGGTGTTGAAGGCGGTCCAAAGGAGGTCTAATTTTTTTAAATTAAGGTTTAATCGACTAAGTTTCCTATTCGAGCCATAATATGTGTGTTAGGGGGCTTTCTGAGACGAGTTCAGGCTTGCAGAGTTATTCTTAACCCAATCTTGCAGTTTACGTAGGAAGTCCCTCTTTATTTCTCCTTCCACCATAGATGTCTACTCTTTTCTCTCAACACTCCCTTCAAGCTACAGCAAATTCATGGAGTTGAAGACAAATCAAAGACCCAAGTTGAAGCTAAGGCCTCCTTCTCCCTCTCTATGTTCATTTTGAGCAACTTACGAATCTCGTAAATATATATTATGTGATGGACATGTTTTGTGAAGTGGTTATATGTATATAACTTGTGGATTTATTTATGCTTTGTGCTTATATTATTTTATAATTATTTTCTATTGTCTTTCTTCCTTTTTGTCATATTATTTATGTCAATTATTGATGTGAAATCTTGTGAACTAGTAGTTGAAAATTAATCCAATGATAGAAAGTAAAGTATTTACAATCCTAACCACCCTAATTAGTTGGGACCTAATCTATTACACCCATTAACCTAACTCCTAATTGATTGGGAGGTTGCAAAACATGACACACAAAAAATGTTATTTAGTAATAAATTTTAGATAATGCTCAAGTATGATGCACTTTTTCTTTAAATACATTTTGGATCTCTTTGTTGACTATTTATTTGAGGCAATTGTTTTGCCTTTATATTACACACTATCTCATATGTTGCAAGAATTTTGTTTATATCCACATGTATCACAATATAGTTCAATGCAATTTATATTTTTAATTCTGTCATATTTACTTAATATTCATTAATCTTTCAAAATAAATCTCACATCTATTTTACAATTTTTTTACATGGTCAAAAACATTACTTCTTCTAAAATGCCATTATATAAGGCATGAGAACTTCACCCTCCTAAAAGATAGAACACCAAAATAATGTTTAGTATAGGGAATAAATTTGTGAAATAAATAGAAAATTTATAAAAAAATGAAATAAAATGAAGGAATGAATGAATTTTGATGCTTGAGATAATAGATGAGCTAAACTTTATTTCGTAAAGACAATGAAATAAATTTACGTTAAAATAAGTTATCTTAACCTAAGTCAAATATGTACCGACATAAACTCACTCAAATGCGAGTTAAGTGGACATAGTTCACCTACGAAACAGCACCCAAAGGAACCACACTTAAAGGTATAAAGTTTGTACCTATCATCTCATTTCATTTATATATTTCTTTCATCCGTACATTAAAATTATTCTTATCACCATAGAGAAAATGTCAGAAACCTCAACCTCGAAAGGAAAGAGAAGCCATCGATAGCGTTCTAGATGAAGACCAAATCATATCAACATGTCCTTATAATCGTCGGATTATTCCACTTGATATGGCCCATCCAAACTGTTACAATGCATTTTATAAACTTCGATTAAGTAAACTTTGGCATGGAGAACCATATGGACACCAGTATGGCATGCAACTTGCTTTTCTTGTGATTGATGAAAAGGTAACATCATATAAGTAACCTAGAAATAAAGCAGGCACCACGGAGAGATTCCCTAGTGACCAGAGGCAATAAGCAAGGCAAGGAGAAGATAGCCGTACGTCCTCGCTGCTTCCTAAGCACCCGATAAAAGACATGCAGCAGGAGATACTTGCAAAATATAGGTATTCAAAAGATTTTGACGTATCACCTCCGTATACTCTTCTTACATCATTAACATCCACTTGATTGGATCCTTTCGACTAATACTTATAGTTTTCACAAGTAGCTTCACTTTAAATAATTATCAGTTCCCTAATGGACCAACTCGCTTTGTGATTAGTAGACTAGATTCGGCGTAAATTCAATTTTTCTTGATTTTGCAAATACGTGAAATAACGAGAATCTCTACTGGTCGCCAGTCTGGAAAAGCAAATAAAAATACTAGATCAAACATTCTGCTTTTACCAAACTACAGTACATTTCAGAAGGACAAGATGCATTTGAATTCCTCCGGCTCATTCTTTAATATTTTATTTTCAGTCACAAAAATTACACAGGCTTTGAGCAAAAGCTTCACTATATATATCAGATTCAAAATTTTACAAAGGAATACCGTGAAATTACCTATTTTAAAATTGACCTTGCAATCATACACAGTGAAAAGGCAAATCTGGCAGAGAAAGGAGGATAAAAAATGTGATTCTTCTGCCATCACACTGAGTATTATACAGTGCTAAGCGTTGCCAGTTTACCCATCTCATATGAATTGGCGTAGTAATATAACTTAATCCGGTTCAACAAAGAAAGCCCAGGTGCCAAAGCAGAAGCTTTAATATCAGACTCCCCTGACTCAGTAGGATCATCTGCAAAGGCAGCAATATCCCCAAGTAGCTTAAAGGTGATAACTCTGGCCTGAACTGGTTGAGGGAAGTCAAAATATAGGGGGGTGCCCATGCGAGCTTCTGGAAGTCGGTATTCCCCTAGTGTAACACGCTTCATAGATTCCTGTAAAGCATGGACAGAGTCATCAGGTTCACATTATGATGAAGCTAAAAATAGATTTTGTTGGCAAGTGGAAATAATCAGTTGAATTATCCTTCAATCTGTTGTACCTTTTTTTTTTTTTTTTTTTGGAGAAATGTTAGTAATAGCTTATTAGTAGTCAACAATGCAAGGCAAGACAGAAATCTATTATGATTTGACAGAAATAATTGCTAGAGGAACCTTGCAACTCAAATTCCATCAAGCACTTTGGTCATATAATTCTTCTTGATGTGAATGTGGGGGTACCTACTTTCTCGGCCTGTCAATAGGATTGGCAGAGCCTTACAAGTGAACATCACCAACCACTATGAAAATCGACCAAATAATGCTAGAGAGCTAAAATGACCACAATGATCACACAATTATCCGAGAAATGAATCAAATTGAATATCTGCCATCCTAGAAAATCCATCCTTGGGTGTAAATCTAGTGACAGGTTCATGTGATCCATAATTATTCTGAACAAATTAGAATTGAGATTACCTGTGCAACAGAGACATGAATGTAGAGAACGGCAGGATTTATATGCCTATCCTCCAAACATGTGAATGATGACTGCAAAATATCACCATCTGTAGAACAAGGAGAATGTCTAACCCGTGGTCTAATAACATTAAGAGCATCAAAGCGGAATCCAGCTACCCCTGGTGAAGAAGGTAGCAAGTATTGTTCCAGAATGAGATCATTCCCTGTCAACCTTTCAGCCTCAATAGGTACCTAAAGGAGAAAAAAGAAACTTCAGAATGCAAACAAAGCAGAGTTCCATTCTCCATGGAAAACCCAGTCAGCAGCACAGACCTTAAATCGACCCAGAGGTGACCTCTCTGACCAAGATCTCATAATGTTATCAGATGCTGAAATTGGTTCTCCTTTGGGAGCCCTACCAAAAACTACAAGACGCTTGGCATGTAGACAGGGACTATTTGTTGCACTCCCACTGAAAGAATGAATGCGTTCTGGTTGTGCAAAGGGGTTTTCATTTTCATCCAAAGAAAGTAGGCTAACTTCTCTCTCTAAATTGAGTGAACTTGAAGCTGCCAGAGGAAGACTGAGCATTATCCAGATTATCCGGCATCGAACAGGGTTCTTAAATAGGAACTTCACATGCCGTGGCATTTCCATTGCAGTGCTATCAATTTCTGGTCCATACAATTCACTAGAAGATGTGAGTAATGACTTAACATCCCATTTGCCCAGGCAAGAACGCTCTTCTCTGTTTATTTTGTTGCTGGCCCATATTTGTACCTGTAACAAGCAAGCATGGGATTTACTTACCCAATGAAACAATAGAATAAGGCCAGGAGGGATGAAGAAACAAAATTGAAACAGAAAGCATAAAACATAAATAAAAAATATCATTCGCAACCTTGAACTACTAATAAACAACATCAAAAGATACCAGAAAAATGATGGTGTTGTATCCTTCATTCGCCAAAGCATTCTTTTTCATGGAAAACCAGAAAACAACTGAAATGACACTAGTGCTACATATTGGATTTTTCTTTTCAGCAATCACAACCTAACTTATCTTAACATCAAAAGGAAGACATTAGTTGCAATGGCATCGACTTGTACAAGACCAAGATTTTTTTTTTTTTTTTTGATGGAATTGGACCCGTACCCTTGATTGATTGGAGAAGTCTTTTTCCAAATATCCCATCTTTGCTTTATCTTTTACCGTATTCCTTCTTCCTCTCACTTCTTCGACCAAAAAAGACAGAAAAAAAAATCAGGATTAGCTTTTCCAATAAGGCAGCTAAAAGCTACTGCTCATCTCCACCTCTGAAGTTCAGCATCAACCCATCACCATGCTTAGATCTAAAAGGGCCAAAGCTACAGCATATCTCTGGTATTCAATATATCAACACCACCACCGAAACCTAGATCATGACTATTCCCTTCAGCATCCCCAATGCAACTCTGCTTCTGAAGTACTAAGAATATTTGCTTTCAGGCCACTGCTGACAATTATTCATCTTGCTTCTTTCTCTAACCATTGTCACCACCATATGACGTGATTCCAAATGCACAAAGCCACCCTCCAGAGTCCAAAATCCGCCGGTATAAAGAATCGTCGACATCTACCTCCACACTTTCTTGACGATCTTCGACCACTGAACCAGCTACTTTCCTGTCAGCTAAGCCCACCACTACGTTGCTGAACCCAAACTTACCAGCAACCAGGTTTTGAGGATTTTGAGGGTCTTCACTAACATGGGATTCTTCTTACAAGCATGAGGGAATAATATGTCCATTCATAATCTCACCACAGGTCCCTTCCCTTGATTTGTGATACATTGGAGAGATCAATGGCACAAAAAAAAGAACTGGGAATGTCATCCCAAGCATCCTTTGTGCCAATTATGCTTTATCACGTATGGATTTGTCACTTCAAATCCCAGAGCATATATCGAAATGTCAAAGAAAGAATGACCAAATCAAAGCAGTTTTTATTAAATGATTCAGTAAGTTATCTATATTGTTCCAGACTGGATATGCGCTATAATTTCAAAGAAAAAACTAAACATTTAAGTTTATGATGAATTTCTATATCTACTTCACGGAATGTGCTTCGTTTGGGTGAATTTTTCAAGGATGCACCTTCACATTCACATGCCACCACTAAGTACCATAAAGCCTTTTCGCCACTCTAAGTAAGGTTGGTTACATGGATTCTTTTGCCTCCACTCATATCTATTTTGAACATTTTTGAACTCAAATTTAAGTAATTGAGTTCATGCTTAATAATTTCTTTTCAACATTTCTTTTGCCTTTCTCGCCCCCTCCTGAAAGGTTCAACATACAACTCCTCATGTCCTGACTTAAACATTAGTTGGCCTTCTCTACAAATGTCCAAGCCACCATAAATGTGTCTCTTATTTTATCCTCTATTGACACCACACCAACCTTTTTCCTGATAATCTCATTAGGAATATGG
This sequence comes from Thalassia testudinum, assembly GCA_037157565.1. Taxonomy (NCBI): domain Eukaryota; kingdom Viridiplantae; phylum Streptophyta; class Magnoliopsida; order Alismatales; family Hydrocharitaceae; genus Thalassia; species Thalassia testudinum. The sequence goes on from JAZHRO010000030.1 coordinate 48,079,276, forward strand.
TCCTTGTATGGCCACACATCCACTCTAATATCTTCATATGTCATGGCAAGTCTTACATCTGATTTATAATACTTTAGCTTTCAATAAAACCGTAGAACACCAAACGTTTCCCTTGATTTCAAACACACTACATTAATTTTATGTGTAACATCTCCATCAATTTATCCATCTTGTTGAAAAATAAATTCCAAGTATTTAAAAACATCTTTCTTCGGAATGCACTCTGCTTTAAGTTTTACATCTATCCCCTGTTTGTCCCTTCTACCAGTAATATTCCATATACTCAATCTTTGTCCTACTAAAATTCACAGCCCAAAGAAACAAAAATCACATATCTAAACGTCATACGGAAATCAAATATTAAAAAGGGGGAAACAAATAATAACTTAGTTGAAGAAAATGATTTTCATTAATGACCAAGCCATCCCTACACCTTTATATAAAGAGAGATTAAGGAAAAGTTACATCATAAACCCATCAAAATAATAAAAAGATAGTTTGTCCGTTACAATAAAACATAATTCAACGCTCCCCCTTAAGCTGGAGCATATATATCCACCTTGCTCAGCTTATTTCTACACTTCTCAAACTGAGAGTGAGGCAGTGGCTTGGTAAACATGTCAGCAATCTGATCTGAAGAGGCAAGATAGGTAGTATGAAGTAGATCTTGCTGAATCAAACTCCTGGTGTAATGACAATCCACTTCCACATATTTTGCTCTCTCGTGGAACATAAGATTGTTTGCAATAAATGTTGTAGCCCGGTTGTCACAATACATATCCATTGGGCCCTGAATAGTAACATAAAGATCTCGTAGCAGAGATCTAACCCATATCATCTCAGTTGCAGTCTATGCCATGGCCCGATACTCAAACTAAGCACTGGAGCATAAAATCACACTTTGTTTCTTGCTCCTCCAGGTCACCAAATTCCCAGCTACAAAAGTACAGAAGCCAATGGTAGACCGTCTACCTCCAACATCCCCTGCATAATCTGCATCTGTGTAGGCAACAACATACATAGGTGCCTTCTTCTGAAATAGAATGCCTCTACCTGGACATCCCTTGATGTACCTCAGTACCTGTATCACAGCCTGCCAATGAACATCAGTGGGTTTGTCTAAGAACTAACTTCGCTTATCTACTGCAAGACTAATATCTAGCCTAGTGATGATCAGATATAGTAGCTTCCCCACCAGCTGTCAATATGTCTTCTTGTCTTTCAGCTTTACTGTATCATCAAAGAGATGAATCTTAGGATCCATAGGAATATTAGCATCCTTAAACCCTAACATGCCTATCTCCTGAAGAATATTAAGGGCGTCATTTCTCTATGACATAAGTATCCCTTGCTTACTTGTGGCAAACTCAATACCCAAAAAGTACCTCAGCTTCCCAAGGTCTTTCATGACAAACTGGCATGTCAAGTACTCCTTCACCTAAGAGATGCCATCTACATCATCACCTGTGACAATGAGGTTATCCACATACACAAGTAGAGCTAGTGTACCACTATGGGTCTTCCTCACAAATAGTGAATGGACAGATAAGAACCTCTGCATCTCAATAACAGATAACGCCTCAGACAGGCACTGAAACCAGGCTCAGGGGCTTTGCTTAAGATCATAAATGGCCTTACAAAGCCTCCATACACACTCCCTCTGAACCTCAAAGCCAGGCAACTGCTACAAATAGATCCCTTCCTGCAAGTCTTCATATAAGAATGCATTTTTGACATCCAGCTGATGTAGATGCCACCCATAACGGGCTACAACTAAAACCAGTATATGAACAGTGGATTCGTACAACTGGGGAAAACGTGTCAACAAAATCCACCCCATAAGTTTGGGTGAATCCTTTGGCCACAAAGCAGGCCTTATACCTTGAAATAAACCAATCTGGATTGTACTTCAAGGCAAAGACCCATCTGACTCCAACAAGGTGCGTATCAGATGGTAGAGGAGATAGCTCCCAAGTGCCTATGTCAGTAAGAGCAGACATCTCCTCCATAGTTGCCTTCCAATGTGGATGTAGCAGAGCCTGCTGATATGAGGTAGGAATCTCAGCACTAGAAACTGCAGCAGTAAAGGAATAAAACTCTGATCCCAGAGAGTTAGCAGAAACAACACTCCCAGCAACATAATACTGTACACAAAATCGTGGAACCTTCCTAATAACAATGGTTATCCTCGTCTGTGGGCACAAAAAGAGAACTTGAAGACACAATATCAGGATAAGGATCGTCAGTACCTTCAACACATACCTGAGCAGAGGAGAACAATGGTGGCTCAATGGGGATTGAGGAGGGGGGTGTGTCTTCTCTCTGTAAGTGACAGGACGGTGATATGTAGCACCCTTAAAGGCCTTCTCATCAAGTGGTACTACTCTGAATGTGCTCACAGTCTGCTCTGTAGTAAGTACACCAGTGGACTAAGAGAAATCCTTCATGGCTACAGGAGGCACAGGCAATGGCACATCCATTTCCACATCTTTCAACTGATGACCTGAGGTAGAAAAATATGGAATAAACTCATGGAAAGTCACATTCGTACTAACATAGTGCCTCTGGTGTATAAGATCAAAACACCTATATCCTTTCTGAGTGCATGAATAACCAAGACATACACACTTAACCACCATTGGAGCCAATTTGTCATGACCAAGTCCAGGAGGTGTACAAATGCCACACAGCCAAAAATCTTTGGCGGCACAAGAAATAAATCTGAATTAAGATATAGGATGTTCCATGGGATCTACTCATGAAGCATAGAGGAAGGAAGCTTGTTAATTAGATAACAGGCAGTTAGAACCGCATCTCCCCTATAATTATGAAGAACACTATTCTGGATAAGTAGGGCTTTAGCTGTATCCAGAATATGACGGTGTTTTCTCTCAGCAATCCCATTCTAGTGTGACGTGTGAGGGCATGATGTCTGATACACAATACCAAGTGACCCATACAAGTCAGCCAAATTCTTAGTGCATAATTTTAAAGCATTGTCGATTTTGATCTTCTTAATGTACAACACCAAACTGTGTTTTCACAAACATCACAAACTGCTGAATAAAAGAACTAACTTCTAATTTATTTCTCACTAAAAAAGTCAACGACAAATGGGAGAAATCATCCAAAAATAACAAATAATATCTATAATTTTGTCAGTCTACCATACGGCTAGGACCCAGACATCACAATGCAATAAATCAAAGCAGGCAGAACTACTGGATTGGATAGAAGTTGGGAAACTGTCACGGTGATGCTTCCCCAGCTGACAGGCACCACACTGCATCTTCATGACAAGAGAAAGATGATGGATGATCCAACGAAGCTTGTCCAACAAAGGATGACCAAGTCGTCTGTGCCACTGCAAAACACTCTCCATAGTAGTACTCATCTGACAGATTACAGCAACAGAACTCTGAACCAACCGGCACACACCCCCTTCCTCATGGCCACCACCAATCATCTTCCCCATCATGCAGTCCTACAATGTACACCCAACCGCATAAAAAATAGCACAACAATTCAACTGCTTGGTAATAGAACTAATAGATAACAACTGCATTGCCATGTCAGGCGCATAGTAAACATCAGAGAGATGCATGGTGGGAGTAACTAATACCCCTCCCTTACCACAGATAGGAGCATACCTACCATCTGCAAGCTACACTGAGTGATCCTGTGGTGTCTTCTGCAAATTCCCAAAACACTAGGGATTCCCTGTCAAATGATCTGATGCACCTGAATCAATCAACCATGAACTATTCATACCTGATGCAAATGCATAAGTTGCTGCGCCTGAAGACTGAGACTGCTCATGAGTTAACTAGGCTAAGTGTTGTAAAATAGCATCATAGTCTGCCTCTACAAGGGTCACTACCTCAGTAGGCACGACTGCAAGTATAGTCACAGAAACTTGTTCGACAACTGCAGGCCTTCCAAGTTTGTTCCAGCACTTGGCTTTAATATGGCCAAGTTTCCCACAATAAGTACAGGAAGGCTTGCTTCGACCACCATCAGCACGCCCCCTACCTTTGTCTCTGAAGGCTCATGTCTGTCCTCCATGAGTACTCACAGCTACATGGGCAGAAAAGGTGTTACTAGTAACACCTTCTGGCATAGACTGGATCTGCAACCTGCTAAGCCTCCTGTATATCTCCTTAATAGGAGAGAGATCAGATAGTGTCAAAATCTGTGAGTGTACAGCAGAATAACTATCATTGAGCTCTGCCAGAAACATGTGCAGAAAACTCCTTCCTCTAATCCCTACACGTGGTTTAGGTACACATAGGCCGGCATGCATTGTATTTCACCAAGAGTCCCTTCATGGTGGAATAATACTACAAGAAACTCATGGATTCCTGCTTCAAGTAACAGAGATCACAATGGATCTAGAAGACTTAGGTGGAGTTGAGTTCATGAGAATAAGCGACCTTCAGGCCATCCCACATCTCCTTGGCCGTCTTATAATACATGACTTCATCTCCAATGCGAGATATGACACTGTTGAGTATCCAAGCCCTCAGCATGGCATCATCTTTGTTCCAAGTTATATATTTGCCTGTCTTCTGCTCTGGTGGTGCTTCCATAAGGACATGCTGCTTCTCATGTCCCTCTACAATAACAAGAAATGTCTGAGACCACAAGAGGTAGTTGGTCTCATCAAGTTTCACAATAAGAGTAAAGAACGGGTTCTTGTAGACTACACTGTCTCTAGTCTATTCTGATGTAACCCTAGATTCTAACGATGAGGCCATAGCAACAATGACCAACAAAGTTCTCTAAACGCAGATCTGGAATGACACAAAATGGGGAATATACACCCCAAAATATGCACCAAATGGGGAATACACACCCCAAAAATCTCCATTCACACGTGGTCAATAGTCAATGGGGGAATACATACCCCAAACCATGCATCAACAAGAGGAAAACACACCCCACAATAGAACAGAAAATTCTAATTTGATTATACCATCAGAGAAGAATGTCCAAACTTCTTTCTGGAAAATCCTTGCTTCAAAACTCCATCACCAACGTTCAGAGGATCTTCCTAAATCCCAAAAACAAGGGAGATCGGGGTCTACAACCCTCTCCTTACTGCTGGAAGGGACCCAACAGCAAGAAGAAGACTCTGAAATGGAGCAAGAGGGCCAAAACACACCCCGCTGCTGCCGCTCCTACCACTACAGTCAGCGGTGACGCAGCTGGTGCCCGAGCGGTGGCGCTGCTGCTGGCAGCGATGCCCTGCTGGTGGCGCGAGCTGCTGCTGCTAGCCGACGCTGCTACCAGTGGCGACGACAGTGGTGGGCTTGAAGGTAGGTTTAGGGTTTTTGGAGGTGGTGTCCTCAACTTGGCTCTGATACCAAGTTAAAATGATTTTCATTAATGACCAACCTGTCCCTACACTTCTTTATATAGAGAGAGGTGAGGGAAAACTTACATCATAAACCCATCAAAATAATAAAAAGATAGTTTGCCCCTTACAATGAAACGTAACTCAACAAACTTACAATAGGGCAATCTGCTTCCGAATATCCACACGAGCTGACAAGCAGTATGACTCCAGAGACATCAGAGAGACCTCCAAGCACAATAGAGAACTCAACCTTAGAGGAACCGGCAGGTGCTCTCCAATAAGGAAGCCTCGGACCAGCACCAACTGGAGCAAGCAATGACAAGGGAGGTTCAGATCCAACTGCTGTTTCTACCTGCAAGACAGAATATCACATGGTGAAAAAGAAACCAACAATTCTTAGAAATGTTGCAAATCGTTTTTTGAGCATTGCTCCTTTGCACTTAAATGGCAACTTTAAGAGTCCTCTGTACACATAAATATACCACAAACAATATCACATTCACCCATAAAGTCCATGGTAGTGCACCTGTACAGAAAAATCCACAACTAAGGATACCTATCACTAGCTTTCTTTCTTTCAATTTGTACTCTCATTGATGACTTCAATTCCCAAGTTCATCCCCCTGCAGAGGCTTTATCTTTTTCCTGTGACTACTGATAATGTATCAGACATCTCCTGGTGAAATTTTTTAGTGTGTCACATTGTGCCATATTCAATTCGCTCTTCGTACTATCAAAGGACAGCTTTCTAGAGACAAAGTTCTACCAGGGTACTGTTGCATTCCCTTGTAAACATAGTCTAAGAAGAGGTTTGGAATGAATTACTAGGAAAGGTCAAATGCCAACAAAAAGATGTATGCATGACAGTCTGGAAGTCAGGAATAGGCTGATAGCTCCAAATGAAGATATTTCTTCAGAGTTCCTCAAATCACCAGCCTGTCTTGGCTCTGGGTCGATGGATATCCCCTTGATCTATGGATGCTTAACATGGACCACTTTCACTTTAGATGACACAATGAATGCCTTCAAAATAGTTACAATAAGAGCAAATCAAAACATAAGGGCACAAGAATTTCAAAGAGTACCTTGTGCAATAAGCCTGCAAATGGAAATTCAGCCAGTGACTCTTCTCGACCAAGTAGCCTGACTACAAGCTTCTTTTCAGTATGTATACCTTTCCAAGTATCAGAGACATTGTCAAGAGATCCTAAAACCTGCTTCATGGATTCCTTGGCAGCACTATCAGCCCGAGACCTTCTGTGCAAGCTACTCAAAACCCTTATATGGTCCACATAGAGTGCATACAGTAGTTCATCATCACAGCATGATTTACACAAGGTTTTGTCAGCACTAGAAGAAGTCCCATCACTTTGACCTCCCTGACTAGAACCAGTCTGGCCTAAAGAACCATGCAAGTTTTTCATCTCCAAATAGCTTGCAAGCAAGAGAGCACCCTTCCCAGCACAGCAAACTTTGCAGACTCTTCTGTCACAGTACGAGCACACTAAAGACGAAGAGCTTGTAGAGGATACTCTTGATGGCAGCTCTGAAGACATTTGCTGCACGGCACCAACTTCACAGCAACCACCATAACAGTTTTCTCCAAAACCTTCAACATTCCAGAAGTCTATATCCTCAGTATCAGAATTTCGAAGGCCAATAGAAGAAATAATCTTGTCTTCAAATGCAGTATGCGCTAGATATGAAATAATTTTAGCATACTTGCAAACAGCACTCAAGTCAGCATCATCAAGCAAAAGATTTGGATCTAAAGTTGCAGGAATGATGCTAGCAGATAACAAAGCCCTATCTCTTTCGGCGGCAGATAGATTAGCATGTAGCCTCTCAACTTCGAGTTTCACAGCTTCTAAAAAACTGAGTTTGTATCCCTTGAAAAAGTAACAAGAAAAGCCATTAGAAGCAACTAATAGACAACAAGAAATGATTTTAGCAACTTTCTTTTTCAAAACAAAAGGAGAAGAAAAATCTGGAAAAGAAACCGACCTACACTAGGAACAAATATTTAAGACAGCACATAGATAATCATCCTGAAGCAAATAACCACATAAAGCAGAAAACTGTAAGAATTTGCTAACATTTCATTATGTACTAGACCTATTACATACAAATGCTGATAAGAAAGGTTTGAGTCTATCGAGAACTTGGAAGAAAGGTTATGTACAGACAAATTAAGAAAGACAAACTGCCTACAGTGCTCTGTTAAAACAACTTTTCAGAAGTACTTCAAAACAAAATCCAAAACCAAATTAAACATGTAGATTACTGGTCAGACAACCCATGCTTGAAAAGACATGAGGATGATATGTATCCATCTGATGTAAGTGGTGACTTATTCATCAACCAACTGCAATCTACTGCAGAATGAACCCATATGAAGTGCTAGATTTTGTATAAGCTACATATCCAGAAAAAAATTCCGAGTACCGACCAGCAGTGCACCATTGCAATCAAACCAGAATAGCACAAAAAGCATTACTGCAACACAAAAACTTATTGGGGAATTCCCAAGAGGCACTTGACTAAACTTTTTAAAGGCCCCATCATTACCAAGTAGTCTTTGATCTTCTAGACACATTTGAAAAGACCATTACCGTATGCTCAGCAAGTTTATAGTTAAAATGGCTAAGGCAGAAAAATTAGCAGCAATCTCTTCACATACGCAAAAGTACCTTTTTCCCATAACAAAGTAATATACATTGAGTATTAAATCAGCAGTCAATAAGATCTCATGTTGTCATTCTTTGTAAACCTACCATTTTATATCCATGTGATTGTGCATATGGAAAAGGTATGGTTAATAAACAATAGAAAGGAATACTGCAAAGTGCAAAATTTTTAAGGTTTAGAATGCCCTCACATTATATTGGGGAAAATGTTGTTTACAACCAGAAATGGATAACAAGATCTAAAACCATCCCATATGTCATATCATTTTAGACCAACTAAGCTGAAACTTCATTTAAAACCAAAATCCAAAACCAAGGCATTTCTGACATTAAGAGTGCATTTGTGTGGGCAGATTGGCTGCAGTCTGCATTCAGGCAATTTGGCATTAAATTTGAGCATTTCAGCCCTTTGGCTTGCGCAGCCTTTCTACTTAAGCAAGTTTATAGTGGCTAAATAACTGCATTGTAGCCATAACCACTCTAACTGCTAGCAGCCAAGCTGCCTGTCCAAGTTACTCACAGCCGATAACCGTGGTCAACTCAGATGCTCAAACAAACGCAGCTTGATGGATACTTTTGAAACTTTCTGTTAAGTAAATAAATCAGCTAAAGCTTTAACAAAATGAGAGTAGTTAGCATACCTTGTGGGAAAAATATCTCAAGCATTTCATATAGTGTTGAACTCCACTGGAAGCTACCAGACTCCTCTCCAGTGACGAATCAGGTTGCTCCGTATCCCATTCAGTGTGTGATTGATTAACAGCAGATTTTTCAAAGAAATCTACCGCATCACTTTCAGATGCCTCTTTTTGTGAAACAGAATGTGGCGGTGAACTATCCCCAGTTAGAAGGTCTAACAAGTCAAAGGAACTAGGTGTCTGTATTGAAACATGCTGTGTTTGTTCAGGTGAAGAAAAGAATTGAGTGGAATCTGAACTGCCTAGAAAAGGATTCATTGACTGAGAGACATCATGTGCAGATGCGGATGGGATGGACTCCTTTGGGAGTTTCTGAATATGATTAATTAATTTTGAGCCCACACCTTTATTAGAAAATATGCCCATCCATGGAAGAGAAACTCCAAGTACCTCGATCTATATCATGTTAGCCATATGACCAATATTCAGCATTAATGAACAGACAAAAATAGTTAACAAAATTGATGAGAAAAACAAGGAAGATAAAAGCAATGCAGCAAGATTGCTAGTTAACAATGATAGAACATCTCTAGGAAATTGACTATCAACCTTACAAAAAAGGGAAAAAAGAAAGAAAGGGAAATCAATCCTCAATAATCAGATACCATCAAACTACTTCCAAGATGCTACCACATACCACACTTGATGTCACCATTGTCCAGTTCTTGCCTTCTCTACACAGCCCACCATCCCCCTACGTTGCTTTCTCCCTTGTTCACCTGCAATTCTTATGCCCTCAAAACCCCATTATGTTCTATCAAGTGGCCATTTTCTCTACCCTTTCATGTCACTACCTAACCACCAGCTTTGTTAAGCTTGCTCATGCTGCCTTGCCAACACAACTTATTGTCATATCACCCAATCATTCTCATTCATGCCTCTCTCTAAATCTCTCATCCTTGCTTATCTCTTGTTGAAACAATAAGCAAGACCTATCTGAAGAATAACCTGCTATGCACTCACTTTTTCTACCGCATCTTGGTTGGTCATTATATGGAAGGTTCGGACACACAATATCATGGTTCTTATATATACTTCAAATTGGTCTTTATATTTGTTAACTCTATGAAGGTACCTTCATACTTCTCTGCTTCAGCCCTCTATATGTTGAGGGCTTAAGGTTTATCAGTGAAGATTAGATTAATCATCAATTGTAACATGGTATTTGTTGAAACGAATAAATTGCATTACTTGTAAAAGAAAACCCTAATCCTCTTTTATATAAAAGAAGACTAGGCCAATTAAATAAGTTCCCCTTAGGATAAATAAAAATACCAAATACCCCTACAACTCAACACTCCCCATCAAGTTAGGGCGTATATGTCAACAAGCCCCAACTTGCTACTCAAGAAATCATGACATTTCTTCTTAAGGGATTTGGTAAAAATATCAGCAACCTGTAGCTCAAATGAAATAAGGAATACTTATCTTACCTTACAGGACAGCATCTCGTATGAAATGACAATCAATCTCTATATGTTTCGTCCTCTCATTAAAAATAGGATTAAAGGCAAAATACGCTGCTGATTTATTATCGCAATAGAGTGACTAGGGTATCAACTACCACTCCTAGATCCTATAAGAAACCAACCATCCACATGATCTCACATGAAGCCTGTGTCATAGACCTATACTCTGCATCTGGACTAGAGCGAGCAACAACACTTTGTTTCTTGCTCTTCCATAAAACTATATTTCCTCCTAAGTAGACAACAAAGCTAGATGTAGATCTCTTGTCCTCTACTGATCCTACATAGTCTGCATCAGAATAAGCCACAAGATCTAAAGTGCCACTCACACTATAATACAAACCTCGTCCCAGGGTGCCCTTCAGATATCTCAAAATGAGATAGATATCATGCCAATGACTATACTTAGGACTCTACATAAACTGACTGGCTTAACTGACTGCAAAGCTTATACCTAGACGTGTAATAGTTAGATATAACAAATGACCAACAGTACTACGGTACCTGGTAACATCCTTAAACAAAGGATCTGTCTCATCTTAACTGTGAGTAGTAGATGCCTCTATAGGTATCCTTGATGGTTTAGACCCAAAAAGTCCAGCCTCCTCTAGAATATGTAAGGTATACTGCCTCTGTCATAGGGATAAATCTCCCTCCTAACGAATAGCCTCTATCCCCAGAAAGTAATGAAGATCACTTAAATCTTTGGTAACAAAAGTAAATTGGAGAAAGGCTTTCATCTCAGCGATCCCATCGATATCATCACCTGTCAAGATCATGCCATCCACATAGACTGCCAAAATAACCATTCTCCATATCCTACCATGCTCTGTCCATCTAATAAATATAGAATGGTCAGTAGCAAACCTCTGAAACCCTAGTTTCTTGATCTCAAGATTGAGCCTCTCAAACCAAGCTCGTGGACTCTGCTTCAGGTCATAAATGACCAACTGTAAGCGGCAAACAAGCTCCCCATGACTATCATAACCTGGTGGTTGTCTCATATATACCTCCTCTGCTAGATCACCATACAAGAAGATATTCTTATATCAAGTTGATGCAGTAGCCACTCTCTGATTACTGTACGAGACAGGATAATCCTAATGGATGTAATGGTCTCAAGGTAATCCACCCCATAAGTCTGGGTGAATCCCTTGGCAACAAGTCTGACTTTATATCTCTCCATTGTCCCATCGAACATGTACTTGATGGTATACACCCATCTGCAACCAACTATTGTAGCACCCTCAGGGCATGGAACATGATCTCATGTTCCCCTGGTCTGAAGAGCCTACATCTCCTCATCCATGGCCACCTTCCATTTTGGATTATGAAGTGCCTACACAAAATCTCTGGGAATAACTGCTGTGGTGATAGCAAACGCAAACTGTCTAGCCTCCCCCTAGAAATGAGAAACCGTAGTGTAACAAGAGATAGGATGAAAGGTGGTGTCAGATCTCCTCTGCATAGTCTCCTCCTCACTATCTGACTCATTTCTGTCCGAAGAAATAACAAGCTGAGCTAACTCATTACAAGCAGTGGCTATGATCTCTTGTGATATATCTATCTCTTTATAGCAGCCTCTATGGATGATCCTTCTTCTGAGAAATAGGGAATCTTCTCAAAGAATGTCACATTCGCAGTAACAAGATATCTCTTACGGGCAGGATCATAACACCTATAGCCTTTCTGGATTCTGAAGTAACCAAGAAAGACACTTTATGGCATGAGAAACAAATTTATCCTAGATCCCATAGTTCTAAACAAAACAGACACATCCAAACACTTGCAATGGCACAGGAAAAACTCTACTACAGTTAGGATGTATAATCTAATATAAAATCTGACCCTGAAGCACAGAAGATGGCTGCCAATTAACTAAATATGCTGCTGAGAGTAATGGCATCAGTCCAAAATTGCCTAGGAACCTTCATATGTGACATCAAGGTCCTGGCAATATCAAGCAAGTGTCGCAACTTGCGCTCTGCAACCACATTCTGCTCGGACATATGAGCACAAAAAGTGTGATGGATGATCCCCTTAGCCCGGAAAGCCTCCTACAAATCACCATTCATAAACTCTAACGTATTGTCACTGCGTAAAAGCTGAACAATAGTATCATATTGAGTCTACACCTCAGACAGAAAATGCTGAACAATAGTGGGAATCTCACTACGAGTTTTCATCAAGAATACCCAAGTGAGTCGGCTACTGTCATCAACCATCGCTGCAAAATACTAGTGTCCGCCAATAGAGGCAAGTCTAGACGATCCCAAAATATCACAATGTACGAGGAAAAAAGGAGTAGAACTAACACCAGTACCTCTCTCAGGATAGCTACTCCTGTGATGTTTCCCCAGTTGGCAATCTTCACAATCCAAGACCAAAGAGCCTAGTAACTCTAGATACATTTTGCGCATCTTCCTCACAAACGGATGCTCAAGTCTTCGGTGCCAAAGTAAAGGATCATGAGAGATAGGCACCGCCCCAGCAAACAACATGGGCGTGTCTAGATAGTATAGGCCATCTCTCTCTATGCCACTGCCAATGACTTCTATGTTTTGGTCATGAAAATAACAATGCTTCTCATAAAAAATAACACAGCATCCCAGATTTCTGCAAATCCTACTCACTGACAAAAGATTCGTAGGAAATTCAGGGGCGTAGTATACCTCCTCTATCTTCATCTTGGGTGTAGCATCTACACCCCCAACTGCAGTCACAGGAGAGGTCTTTCCATTAGCCACCCGCACTTCTCGCAGTCCTCGTGGGATCATAGAATTCTTCAGGCGATCTCGGTCTTCAGTGAGATGTATAGAAGCTCCAAGATCTATCACCCATACACTTGTCTATCCCTTTTTTTTCTTCTCAATCTCTTGGACTACAAACGCAAGTCCTTCCATATCTGAGTTTGATTTTTCTAACATATCAAACTCATCTTCTTGGCATGAAAGAAGACTCATCATGCTTGAAAGGGATATCTTCTCCATAGGTGGCGAGAGGAGACTCATCACCACATTTGCAATGTGTGAGATAGGCTCAAACATACACAAGATAGCATCCGTCTACACTGATCTTGCCCCCCATGGGCTGCACCACCACCTAGTAGTGGCGACACACCCCTTGGATGGAGAACCCCCATCCACGACCACAGCAAGGGTAACGAAGGCATCTACACAGATCGCCAAGGCTGCTGCAGCAACTTCCGGGGTTGCTACATCACTAACGACAACCCCTTCAGCGAGCACAGGGCAAACGATACCCCCTACAACGAGCGCAGGACCAACGCTAACCGACAACATGGATCCGATCGGCGGCAACGTGGAATCCATCATCGGGTCAATGTTGGGAGAGATCTTTGTGATCTCCCATGCAATCACCCCCACTTGGGTGATCTGATCATATTTTGGTGGATTTTCGGTGGGATATTAGAGCACCAACCTAGGACCGCTGCTCTGATACCATGTTGAAACAAATGAATTGCATTACTTGCGAAAGAAACCCTAACCCTCTGTTATATAAAATAAGACTAGACTAATTACATATGTACCCCTAAGGATAAATAAAAATACCAAATACCCTTACAACTCAACAGCATTGTACCAGTGACCCAAGAAAGGAACCCACTACCCATCTTGTCTTCCAATTTTTTCTTCTGAATCAAGAAATCTTCCCATTTCTCATGGTGATCCACATGATCTTCATCACAAAGAATGATAACAAGGCTCTCCAACAACCTTCAGAGTGGGGCTGGTGTTGCCGCTACCGTTGTCGACAGCCTCAACAATGTCTCTAAGACCTGTGACACCACTAGTTCTGTTGAAGGCCCAAGCATCACCAAACGCAACCACGGAGCTTAAGCGACGACATCAAGTGCTACACTACCACCAACAGCATCACTTAAGGGTTGAGAGGCACCTGGTTAGGTCATTTGAAGGCTCGGAGATATTGCCAAGTCCACCAGGGTCTCTGTGTTGCTTTTACAATGTGAGCTTCATGTTTGCACAATCAATTGTGCCAATCCAATGTTGCTTGATGCACTAGATTTCTTCTCTGCCAATGATTCTATTCAACAAGGGGCTCCGATATCAGATCAAGGATGGCATTGTCAAATTTGTTGGAATTGATAGGCTCATCATAATGTCAAGCTTAAAGTTTGTTGTCTACAAGAATCCTCTTTTTGGTCCAATGGTCAAGTTGAGTGGACCAACCATGCCGGTTGATCACAAACTTTCATGATGTTGATCACAGGTAGCAACAGGGAGGCAGAGGCTACGTAACAGCACTGGGATTAAAGACGAGGCATGAGACGAGATCACTCTAGAGGGAGACGTGGTGGCGAGTGCATCTAGATTCCAATGCATGAGTGGGGGGTTTAGCAACAATTCCTAATGACCTCAGTACTTTCATGGAACATAAGGGGGCTTAACAACCCCTCTGGAAGGGTGGCACCCGATGGCTACCTCAGATCATGGGGTCCAGCAATGGTGATGCTCCAAGAGACTAAACTGGAGGGTTGTAACCAGTCATCCTGGAAAGAATCAGGCGAAGGATACATGGAGAAGTTAATACTTTCAACTCTATTAGGAGGTCAAGAGGCATCCTCGTTTGTTTGTCATGGAAGATTCGATTGTGGGCATGCATGTGACAATAGCAATGTTGGTGAGACATAATGACAGCTTGAAGATCGTCATGTCTGCAATCTATGGCCTTGTTGATGATCTGCTAAGACCACAACTTTGGGAAAATCTCACTCAATAGTGAACCGAGCACAGGGGATGCCTTAGTTGATCGGGGGTGACTTCAACGCCACCATGATGACAGGCGACAAACTTGGAGAGAGAGGGTTGTTGAGTAATGTTTTTGTTATTCTTTTTTGTTGATTGGACTCATTTTGTTATTTTTCCCTTGTCTCTCTATATAAAGAGACATAGGGACGGCTTGGAAAAGTTTTAAGGTTTTCTTTTCACTTCAGCTTGGTATCAGAGCCAAGGTTGAGGTCTCCACCAAAACAAAACCCTAACCCTACCTAAGTCCTCTCGCCGGAGCTATCGCTCCGCTGGCATCGGACCACTGCCTCAGCAGCAACAACATCGACTACCACCGCTGCTGCTGCAGCCAACCCTTCGCACTAGACTACGGCGCAGCAATCTAACCGAGGCGCAACAAGGTCTTCACGTCGCAGCATCCCCACTGCTGCCGCCGCCAGCAGCCCTCCCTGCTGCAGCACTTCTCCCACCGCAGCACCTGGTCACGACGCTGCTGCCGCCACCAGCAACCTGGATCGGGGCGCAAGTTGCCCCTCACACTGCAGCAACTCCTCTGCTACTGCCACCAGTTGGTCTCCTTGCTGCAGCGCCCCTCCTCACGCCGCATCACCTCGTGACGGTGCTGCTGCCACCCTATTGCAGATGCAGCCGGTTGCTCTTGATCTCTCTCCGTAGAGATGAGGGTTTGAAGCAAAAAAAACTTTCAACAGGATGGTATGAACTCCTCAATCTTTTAACCTAATTTGGGGTGTGTATTCCCCGTAGTGGATGATTTTTAGGGTGTGTAGTCCCCAGTGAAGTGCTGTTCTTTGGCTTGTGAGTTTAGGGTGTGTATTCCGTAAGTTTGTTGGTGTTGTTTATGCAGGATTTCAAACATGTTGTTTAGGCTTAATCTTATGTGCTTGACGTTACAATGTCTACATCAGATGGTTCTAAGGTCTCTTCAGGACAGAATATAGAAAGTGGGGTGTCTAAGAGCCCTTTCTTTGCTCCAATTATGAAATTAGATGAGACCAATTACCCCCATTAGTCTCAGACCTTTCTTGTTACTGTGGAAGGTCATGAGAAGAAGCATGTGCTTATGGAAGCACCACTGGAGCAGAAAATCAGAAAATATGCGACTTAAAACCGGGATGATGCTATGGTGAGAGCCTTGATCTCGAATAGTGTCATTCCAAGAATTGGTGATGAAGTTATGTACTACAGCACTGGCAAAGAAATGTGGGATGGCTTGAAAATGGCGTATTCTCATGAGTTAACTTCAACTCAAGTATTTCAGATCCACTATGACTTATGCCATCTCAAGCAAGAAGAGATGAGTCTATCTCAGTATTACTCTACTATGAAGGGATTATTGGAGAAATATAATGTGTGTAGAGCAATGTGTACTTCTACATGCAAGGATCACAGGAAGGAGTTTACAGCCTATATGTTCCTTGCAGGGCTGAGTGATCACTATTCTGTGGCTCGTTAACAAATTCTGATTCTCTCTGAGCTTCCTCCTATTGAGGAGATTTACAGGAGGCTGAGTAGGATGCAAGTACAGCCTACTCATGATGTTGTTGTTGCCAATACATCCTCAGCTCATGCTACTATTAGCACTAGTGATGGTCGTGGAAGCTTCTTTCGTGGCAAAGGCAGGGGCAAGACTGATGGTGGTCAGGGCAACCTACATGTTCGTACTATGGAAGGCTTGGCCATGTTGAGGTTAAAAGTTGGAATAAACTTGGCCATCCTACTGTTACCAACTAGGCTTCTGTTACAGCATCTTCAGGTGTGAGTACTGGGGCAGTATCTCTTACAGAGGCCGACTACGATGCAGTTGTGCAGCAACTAGCACAGTTGACTCATGAGCAGCCACAATCCTCCAGCACTACAGCTTATGCATCTGCATCAAGTACAAAAGGGTCATGGTTGATTGATTCTAATGCATCTGACCATTTGACAGGAAATTCCCAGTGTTTTGGGGAATTACAGAAGCTACCACAGGAACACTCAGTACAGTTGGCAGACGATAGACATGCTCCCATTCTTGGTAAGGGAGGGGTACCTGTTACACCCTTCATGCATCTTGCTGATGTATATTATGTGCCGGACATGGCAATGCAACTGTTATCTGTCAGCTCTATTACCAAGCAGCTGAATTGTCGTGTTATGTTTGATGTTGTTGGATGCATCTTTCAGGACAGCATGACGGGGAGGACAATTGGTGGTGGCCATAAGGAGGGGGGTGTGTATTGGTTACTTCATAATCCAATTGCTGCAGCCTGTCAAACAACTACTGCAGGGAGTGCCTTGCAATCGCACAGACGACTAGGCCATCCTTCATTGGACAAGCTACAGCGTGTCTCCTACCATAAAGATTCAGTGTGATGCATGTCAGCTGGGAACGCATCACCATGCCAATTTTCCAGCATATATCCAGTCTACTAGTTTTGCATGCTTTGATTTACTGCATTGTGACATCTGGAGGCCTAGCCGTGTGGCAGACTGTCAGAATTATAGATATTATTTGCTATTTGTGGATGATTTTTTACGTTTATCATGGATCTTTTTGATGAAAAATAAATCAGAAGCTGGTTCTTTGATTCAACAGTTTGTGGTGTTTGTGAAAAATCAATTTGGTGTATGCATTAAGAAAATTCAAACAGATAATGCATTAGAATTCTACACAAAGAAACTGGCTGACTTGTATGGATCATTGGGTATTGTACATCAGACCTCATGTCCTCATACATTATAACAGAATGGGCTAGCTGAAAGAAAACATCGTCATATTCTGGATACAGCTAGAGCTCTACTTATTCAGAATAGCGTTCCGCATAGTTACTGAGGAGATGCGGTTCTTACTTCCTGTTATCTGATCAACAAGCTTCCTTCGTCTGTACATGAGCAAATTTCATGGAATATCTTATATCCTGATGCAGACTTAGTTCTTGTGCCACCAAAAACATTTAGGTGTGTGGCATCTATACACCTCCTTGGACCTGGTCGTGACAAACTAGCACCAAGGGCAGTTAAATGTGTATTTTTGGGATACTCACGCATGCAGAAGGGATACAAGTGTTTTGATCCCATACATCAAAAACACTATGTGAGTGCGGATGTGACTTTTCATGAGTCTATCCATTATTTTTTCTATCTCTGGTCATCAGTTGAGAGAGATAGAGGTGGTTGCTCCTATGTCTGTACCTCCTATAGCCTTAGAGGACTTCTCTCATAATAGTGGTGTATCTACTATAGAACATACTATGGGCAATTTCAGACCTGTACCACCTAATGAGAAGACATTTAAGGGTGCTACATATCAGCTGCCAGTTACATACAGAAAGAAAACACACCCCTCCTCTTCTTCAGTACCCAATGAGCAACCATCGTCCTCTCCTCAGGTATATATTGGAGATACTAATGATTCTTCTGCTCATGTGTCTTCAGGGTCCCTCTCTTTGCCTACAGATGATGATATTCCCATTGCTATCAGGAAGGCTCCGAGGTCTTGTGCACAATATCGTGTCACTGGTAGTGTTGTCTCTGCAGGATCTCTTGGCACCAAATTTCGGGCCTTTACAGCTGTAATATCTAGTACAGAGATACCTACCTCCTACTAGCAAGCTCTTCTACACCCACATTAGAAGGTGACTATGGAAGAGGAGATGTCTACACTTACTGATAGAGGGACCTGGGAGTTATCTGCCCTACCGTCTGGTGCACACTTAGTTGGGGCCAGATGGGTCTTTACCCTGAAATACAACCCTGATGGGTCTATTTCTAGGTATAAGGCTCTCCTTGTAGCTAAAGGATTCACCCAGACTTATGAGGTAGATTTCTTTGACACCTTTTCCCCTACGGCACGACTCTCTATGGTCAGTATCCTTGTTTCTATTGCGGCTCATTATGGATGGTGTCTTCACCAGCTGGATGTTAAGAATGCCTTTCTATATGGCGATTTGGAAGAGGAGATATACATGCAGTAACCACCTGGTTTTGAAGTTCAGGGGGAGTGTGTATGTAAACTTCGTAAGGCTATTTATGGCCTTAAGCAGAGCCCTCGAGCCTGGTTTTAACGTCTATCTGAAGCACTTTCTATGTTTGGGATGCAGAGATCCTCTTCTGATCATTCCTTGTTTGTTAGGAAGACCAATACTGGTACCATGGCTTTATTGGTATATGTCAATGACCTCATTCTTACAGGTGATGATACATATGGTATTACTCAAGTAAAGAAGTATTTAGCTCACCAGTTTGTTATGAAAGATCTTGATAAGCTGAGATACTTTTTTAGTATTGAGATCGCCACAAGCAAGTAGGGCATTGTAATATCTCAAAGAAAGTATGCACTTGATATTCTTCATGAGACAGGCATGCTTGAATCCAAGGAAGCCAACATTCCTATGGATCCTAAAGTACATCTATTTGAGGATACAATGAGGATAAAGGACAAAAAGATCTATTGGCAACTTATTAAGAAGTTATTGTATCTAACCATCATCAGGTCAAACATCAACTTCACAGTGAGTAAGCTAAGTTAGTTCCTAGACAAACCCACTGATGCTCACTGGCAAGCAGTTATGCAAGTGTTGAGATACATCAAGAGATGTCCAGGCAGAGGCATTCTATTTCATAAGACAAAGGACCCTATGTCTGTAGTGGATTACTCTGATGCGGATTATGCAGAAGATGTGGGAGATAGTCGATCTACTACTGGTTTTTGCACATTTATGGCTGGAAATCTAGTGACCTGGAGGAGCAAGAAACAAGGTGTTATCTCACGCTCTAGTGCAAAGTTCGAGTATAGGGCTATGGCTCATACTGCTGCCGAGATGATATGGATTAGGTCTCTGTTACGAGATCTTCATGTTGAGATTCAAAAGCCTATTGAGATGTATTGCGATAACCGGACTGCAACATACATTGCTAATAACCCCATGTTTCATGAGAGGACGAAACATGTGGAAGTAAATTGCCACTATACCAGGAGCCTAATTCAGCAAGGTCTACTTTGTACGACATGTCTTGCCTCTACTGATCAGACTGCTGATATATTTACCAAGCCATTACCTCGCCCCCAGTTTAAGAAGTGTAGAAGCAAGCTGAGCATGGTAGATATATATGCTCCAACTTGAGGGGGAGTGTTGAGTTATGTTTTTATTATTCTTTTTTGTTGATTGAACTCATTTTGTTATTTTTCCCTTGTCTCTCTATACAAAGAGAGAGGGACGGCTTGGAAAAGTTTTAAGGTTCTCTTTTCACTTCAACTAGGGTAAATCGATTGTGGTTCGAAGGAGTTCGTGGACTTCGTTAGCATGAATGGTATGATGGACATTACACCTACCTCCTGCACATATACATGGAAAAGTTTGGTAGGGTAGAAATCCAAAATCGATAGGTTTTTTGTAGTGTGGAGGTGGTAGAGATGTTCCCCCTAGCTGATGTGCTACCGATGGATGGATCGTTCTTGGATCAGATGCCATTGACGTGAAAAGTGAATGAAGGAAGACAGTTCGGGACGTACTTCAAGTTTGATAGATCATGGATGATAAAAGAAGGCTTTAGAAGATTGGTAGAGGACAAATGGAGTTCCTTCCGACATGGAGGCTCAACGACTGCAAAATTGGAGTCCAAGTTGTATAACCTAAGGATTTTCCTTAGGAACTACAGGAGAGAAATCAAGGAGCAGATCAGGAAAAGAAATGATGCCCTTGCAAAGGTACCAAGATTGGATAGAGCTGAGGATGAAGGAATCTTGTCTACAAAGGAGGTGATAGTCAGAGCCACACACTTGCACACAGTCCAAGTGGAGGACAAGAAGATGGAGGTTGAATGGAAGGTTACATCACGCCAAAGGTGGCTTCAGAAAGGTAATTCTAATATCAAGTACTTTCGCATGATGGCTTCTGCTAGGAGGGAGAGTAATTGGATTGATAAGCTGGTAGTGGGCGAATCTGTCTTCACAGGAAGGGAGGAGGTTGGCAGAGCGACGATGGATTTCTATAGACTTTTTACAGGTAGAAGGATAGGAGGGTGGAGATGGATGGGTTTAGAGGTTCAGTGCATCGGGGAGGACTAGGTAGTAGACCTCGTGGCGGAAGAAAGGCAATGTGGGGCCTTAACACTAATAGGTGCCCAAGTCTAGATGGGTTCCTAGTGTTCTTTTATAAGGAGTTTTAGTCATTGGTTAAGGATGATGTAATGCAAGTGGTAATGGATTTTGCATGAGATAACCTGGGATTCAATAGGCTGAACAAATTCTTTATGATTCTATTACCAAAAAAAGAAGGGGTGGAAGCTATTAAGGACTATAGGCCCATTGCGTTGTCCAATGCAACTTATCTCATCGTTGCCAAGGTGTTGGCGAACAAATTGAGAGGAATGCTAGATATCATCTCCCATCTACAAACAACTTTTATCCCAAGCAGAAACATTTCGGATGGATACGTCATTACTTTGGAAATTTTGGCCTTCTAGAGGAAAATGAAGACGAGGGCGTTCTTGTGGAAAGTGAATTTCAACAAAGCATATAACTCCATACAATGGTCCTTTCTGTGGACAGCCTTGGTGAAAAGGGGGTTTCCTCCACAATGGATTGAGTGGATAAAACGATGTGTGACAACAATGTCCTTCACAATTCTACTCGATGGTTTTTCCTCAAAAAAAAAAAAAAAATCCACTCGATGCTAATTCTACCAAGGAGTGGATTCAGCCCAGGAAGGGGGTGAGATCGGGGTGCCCTCTGCACCAATTCTTTTTGTCTTGGCAGTTGATGCTTTAGCAAGGTTCACTTATAGGGTGTGCACAAGGATTTTTTTCTCAAGATTTTTTGTGGATAATAAGGTGGCCATCTTAGTTTTGCAATATGCAAATGATACTCTTTTCTTTATAGAAGGAGAAAGGCTAAAGGCAAGAAGACTGCACCTTCTACTAGAGATCTTTAGAGAAGCTTTGAGGTTGCAAATCAATTTTTCCAAATCAACTTTTGCACCCATTCACTTGTCTCCTGAGGAGGTCATCAGTTGCGGGGTTGCACTTCATTCTCCAGAAGGATCTTTGATCATTTCCTATTTGGGCTTGCCTTTATCTAATAGATGGATCCCCATGCAAGAATGGGTGCCACTGATTGAGAGAATTGGAAAGAGATTGACTGGATGGGCTTCAACGGTAACCTTTACAGGTGGCAAATTGGTGTTATTGAAGGTGGTGCTAGCCTTCATCCTCCTATTTCCTCTCTATCTTCAAGTTGCCACAAAAGAATGAGAGAGATCACCGAGTTGATGAGAGGTTTATTCTAAACTAACTATGGCCTAAGAGGATGTGTGCAAACCAATGAAGGATGGGGGATTAGGAGTTAGAGACCTGGCTACAATAAATGACAATTTTCTTGCAAAGTGAATACAAAGAATTCTTGAGTGTGGACAGGATCTTTTGGGGTGGATCTTTGAGGCATCATATCATGAGGATGAATTGGGAGTTGTTGACGAACCCTCCACATGGTACTTCCCATTTTGTTAAAGGGCTTGGCTCTATGGCACTAAAGGTGCAACATTTCTTTTCTCCTTTTGTTGGCTCAAGTGATGTGTTTCGGTTCTAGATGGACGATTGGATGGGCCAGGGAAACTTGAAGGACAAATATCCAAGTCTATTTGCACTAGCAGGTAACAGGGAGGTTACGGTTGCTGACTACAGGGATGGGTCATGGTGGCCCATGTTTATGGGGAACTCTTCGGATCAGAGGATCTTCGAGTTGCAAACACTACACCAGGAGCTAGAGGGGCATCAACCAGAAGGGGGAATAGACACTTTTATTTGGGATGAAGGAGATTTCACTATAAAGGAGGCCTACAAGAGGCTAAGGATGTTGGGACCAACAATGGATATGGACTTAATCAGAGATTGTAGATAGATATGGGCAACAGTGTGCCCACTGAAGATCAAGATTTTCTCCTGGCTGCTTAGGGGTGGTCGTTTGATGACGACGTTGTGGAGAGCGAGATGGGTGCCAGAAGTTGATAGACGATGTCTGCTTTGTGAGGGGGAAGATGAAGACATCAATCACCTCTTCTTTACCTGTCCTTTTGCGATGTAGAAGGCACTTTAATTTTGGTTGGATCCTATACTCCAACCAAGGGGATTTTTAGAGCTCTTTCAGGAGAGGAGGATAGTAGGTGTGGATGAATGCTTTTTGGTCTAAAAAGCCAAGGTCATGGCAGTGTTGTAGGGCATTTGGCTTGGAAGAATGCAGCAGTATTCATTTCCATTATTTCCTCTTCGATGCATTTTTGGGAAAACTATCTATAGTTGTTTGGCCGCTTTTCCTTTTAGGCCTCTGATTAATACAATTGGGTGGTTATCAGATAATCACCCTTCCCCTTTTCAAAAAACAAGGAGCACAGTTTGACCAAAGCGAACTAGTTAAAAGGTAGGGAATATGCCATCTAGAAGATTGGCAGTGACATGATCCAAGCATGGATAAGGAACAGTGTCATGCCATGGATTGGAGAAGTTTACTATGAGATAATCAAGGGTCTAAGATTCACTGCAAGACATGTATTCCTATGAGAAGAATTCAAGTCTTCCAACTACTAATGAGATGCTCATCTTAGACAGGATGGAAAGCTTCCCTCTTAATATTATTCGACCCTCGAGGCAACATTTGAAAAGAATGCATATAGTCTAGTGTGTATTCCTGTAACTTGAAGACCTATCGTACAAAGGTGATGGATGATCATTTTCTAATTGACTAAGTACCAAACTACATGCTTACTTCATCACAAATGCTCACTCCACCTCACCCACCTACCTTAGAGGGCACATGACTACATAAGCAGTCTTGCCTTTATGCTTTCCACTAGAGCTACAAACTCTTAAACTTCTATTATGACTGCCACATGCGGCAAAGGTTGTAATGCTAGTTCCATTAAAGAACATGGGTGCGGTCAAGGCATATAATGACAAAAATGCTTACTGTGCCTTACTACAAGAAGCAATATCATGCTAAGGGCACTTGTTAAGCCAAGCATGGAAAACCAACGATTGCTAATTGGACAAGTGAATCAATAGAAGTCTTCTTCCATCCCCTTTTTCATAGAGGATACGGAAATTTTGAATTACGCCACAGGCCTCTTTAGTGCAAGTGTGTGTGGGTATGGGTGTGTGTGTGTGTGTGTGTTCCCTTCAAATTTAATTTCCTTTCCCGCTTATGTGCGTTCCCGCCCGCCCAACAGCAACTGCTTTCGATGATATATTGTCGATATTTCAGAGATATCACCCAATATATCGGTG
The DNA here is from genome assembly GCA_037157565.1 of Thalassia testudinum. Classification (NCBI taxonomy): domain Eukaryota; kingdom Viridiplantae; phylum Streptophyta; class Magnoliopsida; order Alismatales; family Hydrocharitaceae; genus Thalassia; species Thalassia testudinum. Next base: position 48,103,534 of record JAZHRO010000030.1, read on the forward strand.
ATATATCATGGAAACAAAATATTGCGTATAACCTTGCTTTGGTGATGGAGAAGATGAGCAAGAGATTGGATGGGTGAAAGTCTTAACTGTTGTCCTAAGGGGGCACAAGTCCTTTTGGAGTTAGTCCTATCCGCTATTCCTTTATTCTACTTATCAGCATTCAAGATGCCAATAACAGTGCACAAGGAGCTTAATATTATCATAAGATGTTTTTTTTTGGAAGGGAGTTAGAGAAGGATCCAGAGCTTTGCATACGATCTCTTGGGAGGATATTTGCAGGCCTCTTGACCAAGGGGGCACCCTCCTGACCAAGGGGGCCTAAGGGCGCTAGATATTCACACAGTAAATGATGCCCTACTTTGCAAATGATGGGTGTACCACTTGATGGGGAAAGACGATAGCCTTCTCACTGTTGTGCCTAAATCATGTTATGGAGGCGAGATACTGGATTGGGCAGACAAAATTACTCCCATTTGTTGAGTGTCTCACTTTTAGGAGGGATTATGCAGGTGATAACATTGATAAAGGGCCCATTTTACACCAATTTGGGGCGCAAAAGAACCTTTCGGATTTGGATGTACGAGTGGACACCCTATGGCACACTAACAGACAAATACCCCTACTTGTTCCACCTGGCATCAGATATGTTAGCAATGGTGGATGACTACTAGGATTCTAAGAAAGGCTGTTGGACACCTTTGTTTGTGAGCCCACTATCAAATTAGCATTTACAAGGTTTCCTGGCTTTGCAAGGCATTCTAGCCAATAGAAGACCAAAGTTGGAGGCAAGGGATGGTGGGGCTTGGGCACACTGCACTTTTTTGGTGAGATTAGCTAATAGATTCTTATGTGCCTCAATGGAGGAGAGAGATCTACATCTTTTCAAAGAATACAAGCTCCTATGGAGAGCTAAAATGCCTATGAAAGTAAAGGTGTTTGCATGGTTGGTAAGAAGGAAGAGATTAATCACAAAGTCCTATTGAAAAAGATTTGCCTTTATGGAAGATTCGACATGTCAACTTTGCAAAGGTAATGAGCAAATGGTGACCAATCTCTTCTTTGACTGCCAATTTTTGCCACAAGTGTGGCAGTTGTTAGGTCCATCTTGGGTGGCTTTCAACTTATGGGAGAATTTCTAGGATTAAGTGCATCAAGGCACTTTTCGATCAAGGAAGAAATGAGCAATGCCTTTTGTGATCTTGTTGGCTATGACTACAAAGGAACGGGGTGATCTTCAAAAAGGAAAGTCCTTTTGCAGAAAATGTGTAAGGATGTTTCAGGGCTTGTGTCTCTTTGGAACATAATGTAAGATATCTCTTAACTCTTACCCCATTTCTCTAATGAAGCAAATGATTATTAATCTCATGTGATCATCCTTTTTCTCTTCAAAAAAATAAGGCATGATGTGATACGTTCAGCTTGAGTTTTTTTTAAAGGGTGACTCTTTGTACTGTGACCATGAAGTCGGTGGTTCTTTCTTCGAGGAAACGGGTGGGACTTGATTTTGTGCCTATTGTATCCATCTTTAGCTTAATTTCAATGGATCTGGATGACTAATGAATGCCGGTAGTCTTCATATTCTCTCTCTCAAAAAAAAAAAGACATGATGACCACTTAAAGGCACTGACTAAGACTATTAAGATAGCTAAAGAAGAATATGATGAAATAGTGTAGAAGCTCGCCAAATGCCCTCGTTAGGCATTCTTACTACAAACAATGTTTTCTGATACCTATCAACTATACCAGATACTCACTTTGAGCAAGTTGATGGTAGTGGTGACTTAGACTAGTTTGTCAAATTGTCAACTCATGAGCACCTGGACATTTTTGCAATGCCATGCCAGGCAATGTTCTGTTAAACTGCAACCAACCTCTACATATTGAACAACTCAGGTGGGTGATAGGAGTAACTTATCACTTGTCAGGGGGAAGGTCCACGGACCTTAATAAGCAACTCTCAAATCTTTGACTTGTTTCTCGATTTTCCTTTGAGTTCAGTTCAGTAGAATTGCCGGGGAAGTGAACTGCAGAACTGTCTATGATAATATGGGCTGTACATTTGAGGCATACCAGAGGACATTTGGTGCTTGTAAGGAAGTTGGAGTGATTGGCTACTTCAACCACCATATACTTCCTATGTCACCCTTCTTTCTCTACCTCATGTTTTTTAGTGGCATCTTCGATTGGATCACCTTCCATTTGAAAAGCTTCAGCATGTTATTCCCCAGCTCATTCCTATAGCAATGTTGCCAACTTGGGAAGTATTGTAGTTCTTACCCCTTTAGTCATAGTCAAAGTGCCAAGGCTATATTTATTTTTGAATTATTACATATGCGGTGTGTAGATCCAATCGAGTTTCTAACCAACAAGGACATCTATATTATTTGTTTATGTAGTTAATGATCTTGTTCATTTGTCTTGTTGTTTCTCTTAGAGAATAAGTCTAATGTTGATGGTATCATAAAATCATTTCCTAGTTGAAATTCAGAACCAGTTTGATACGAATGTTAAGCTTAGGTCTAGACAATTTCCACATGACCTTTCCGCTGTTGTGGGAGTGTCTGCTCATACCTCCCAAAAGAGTGCCATTTGTTGAGCATAACCATCATAATCTTTCAGATGTTACCGGGACATTGTTGACTCACAACAACAGTGTTTTGTCTCTTTGCTAACAGGATGCAATCATGAACAGAATGTCCTCTATCATGACCAAACTCCTCCTAAATCTTGTATCTAGAGGTAAAGTTGTCAATGGCCCATCCCATGGATTTGGATGTATCAAGTTTGTTCAACTTGGTTGTCCATGCAAGGGGATAGGCGTTTAGTAAAAACTGCTAAATGTGTATTTCTTAAGCACTCCTGGACTAAAAAGAGATTTTGATGTCATGACCTGATTCACTATTATCACTGTGTTAATGCAGATGTCACCTGGTTTAAGTCAACAAGTTTTTTCTCCATAACCTGTTTAATGCAACTACAGAGTCTTCCGAGGTTTTCCTACACGCATATTTCTTCTATTCCCTTGGAGGACATCTCTGTTTGCACTTACCACCTACTTCCAGGTTCCTTGAGTCTCCTATCACATATATTCAACATATCCATTCCTCAATGCCTACACTGTAATCTAACTGAAATATAAGTATTGTTCCTCCATCTATTACTGTGTTTAAGCTAGTGATGCATCAGTTGATGTAGAGAATTAGCTGTATATAGAGGTGCAACTCACTAATAAGCACAATTTGGTAGATGCCATGATTGATGCCAACACAAATCTGTAATGCTTTTAAAAAGGGCACTCATAGTTGAGTTCCCCATCATATATCACAACATATCTCCATGGCACATCTTGATCCACGATTAGATAGTTTGTTGCACCTCTCTCGATCATCTCTATTCCTAATTCTCTCTTGGCCATGTCCGTTCCTAATTCATGCCACTACACACCTCTACATCCAAAATGGTGCAAAGCCACGGAAAAATGCCCGCACTTACATCAAAGTCACCAACCACCCTTTTGATGCAGTCACCATGAGTTCTATGTGGGTCTTAATGGTAAAGCATACTTGATAATCAATAGAGAAATTCAAAACACAATTATTGTCATAAAAAAGGTGTAATTAAACCTACAGTACAGAGTGAACTTCTTTAATATCTTTTTCTTCTTGTTGCCTGTCTACCGACTTTCTTTTTTTAAAGAAAAAGGATGGCTACTAAAGGTTAGTAGCCACCTGCTTCATTAAAAACCTCCAAAAGGGGCCAAAGTTGCATAGCCTGCATCCAAGAAGAAAAACGAGACGGAACCTTCCTTGCAACATTTTCATGCTAAGCTCTTCCCCCTGGAAGACACCCAGCCAGATACTTCAAAGCACTGCACAAGCCTTCATCCATATAAAAGAGTCCATCTGAATGCCACTCCTATATGCTGCCCAAAAAGTATCAAGAGAGTCCACAAACATGGCTGGAATAGAAAAATACTCCCAAACGGCTCTAGCAAACTCACAAGTAAGAAAAAGGTGAGAGCCATACTCCTTTCCCACGCCACATAGGATGCATTTAGTGTCTACCTCAGGGAGCTAGGCGTTCCTTCCGAGATTTGTGACTGTCTACCAACTATTAGAATATTGATATGAAAAACATTTTTTTCTATAGTGATCTCCAACATGTGGTATATATTAACAACCTCTCAGCATTGATATTCATGGGGGTGTCACAAGGTCTAGGAGTTAAAGAAGGCTACTTATGGACTCAAACAAAAGTCTCAAAACATGGTTGTAGAGACACTTAGATTTCATAGATAATTAGTCAATCAACCTTATTTATGCAGAAGACTGTCAAAGGAATATTGTATGTTAATGATATCATCATTAACAGGGATGCTGCTGAGAGTGAGACGAAGAAATATTTAGCCAAGAATTTCACCAACATAGTTACCTCCTGAAGATTGAGGTGGCCTATAGCAAACAGGGTATTTGTGTTGCCCCAAAGAAAGAATGGGACATATTTACTGCAAGCAACAGGCACGCTGGATGCTAGAACATCCTTCTCCTTATGGATCCTAGGTACACTTCCATGATGACATGAAAAGATCTATGGATGCTTGTCAATTTAGAGGACTGGTAGGTAAATTATTGTATTCAACTACTCCCTGGAGATGAAGATTTGTTGGTTTATGGCAGAACCTTCAAGGTACATTCGGATGCTACTATGATAATACTAGCAAGAAAGGGTCATATATTCAATAATGGGAAGTCCATTCATGTTTTGGCTTATAGCAATGCTAATTATAACAGATGTCCTCAGGACAGGAAATCCAACTTGGAGGTTGGGAATCTAGTGACTTGATGAAGCAAGGAGCAAACAATTGTCTCCAAGACCAATGGAGAATTTGAATGCTGAGCTACGGCCTAGACAATTACCTAGCCTATGTTTATGATATGATCTTTGTGAGTTTCATCTACCCATGACCTCCATGGAGATATGATTTGCTAATCCGGAAGCTTCCTTCGTTAGTAATAATCTTGCATTCCATAACAAGACCAAGCATGTTGCGGTAGACAGATACAGACCTGACACTTGATTCAAAAGCGCAATATTCATAACACCCATATTTGTTTCGAGACCAAGCAGCAAGCACCTTTACTGCAGCGCTTCACCTTCTGTCTTCCAAAGATATTGTTCTAAATAGAGTATGACAGACACCTATGCTCCAACATAGAGGAAAGGAATGATTGTGAGTTATTTTATATTGTTGAGAGAGATGAATGTTAGTCGTTAGGTAATTGGATAATGTGGAGATCCAATTACATGATTATTTAGTCCCACATGGTGAAAGTGGGAACTGAAGAGGTGTGTGGTGGTGGCCTATATAAAAGCCCATGTACCCCCATTTGTCTTTAAAAAGAAATATTACAGGATCACGCCCATAAGGGCACTTCTCCCGTGGTTTTCTCCCCTCTCCTCGTAAGTGGGGCTTCCACGTAAACTCTAGCATTCTTGTGTTGCTCTAGATATTATGTTTATTTTATTATTTCAGCATGGTACCAGAGCAAGTCGCTCTTGGGATTTTATCATTGTTCGCACTATTATTCTCAATTTTTCAAAAGCATGTATCACAGTCATCTTCCAAATCTATCATGCTTTCATATCTAATGCCATCATCCAGATCTCGTTGAAGGGAGGTTGATCAGGATATGCAGGCCAACATAAAGTAGAAGCATGTGTTGTTGTCTTGAAGGATAAGGTGAAGGAGGTGCAGCAACAATACTCTATTCCAATCGTTACCGCTCAGTCCGACCTCATCTCCACATCGGATCCATCGATCCACATGATCCACGACGAGATCAACCATTAGCAGATCGGCAATGCAGGAGAAATTGATCAAGGTCATGACAATGCGAAAGAAAGTGCATCGAAGCATTGAAGTGATCATCACATACATAAAGAGAGGGGAAGTATGCAAAGGTGAAATGCCACCACCATTGTCGCTCCGAACATAGGGATCAAAGGTAAAAATCATGAGCAACACAAAGAATGGCAAGGATTCTTGTCGCGGATGGTGCCATGGATCGGCAAGAAGCATGGCGGAGGAGATTGGCGGCTATCATGGTTTCTTGGTCCCTATATGAGAGGAACGTATTCCTGATCCCTACATGAGAGGAGTCTACTGTGGAGATTTTTGTATAGGAGAGGCATGGTTCTTAGTTCTTATATAGGAGAGGCCTACTTCAATTTTTTGTGTAAAACAGGCCCAATCCCGAGGTCTCCAAGGGAGAGGCCAACTCTTGAGATCTCTAATGGAGAAGGCACTAGCACTATTTGAGGTCTCTATAAGAGAGACCAATCAGAGCCAACTTCAGCAGTTCATCTACCAGACTCCAGCCTATGCTGATGTGTCATCATCAACATACCTGCCTACAAGTAAGAACGAGGATGCAGCTATCGTCATTCACCATGGAAAGCCATGAACCGGTTGCACCAGTTGAGAGTTGTGTTATACTTGTTAGGGTGAGGAATTATGTTGTATAAGCTGAGCATTTCATGCTCCAGCTTAAGGGGAGTGTTGAGAGAGATGAATGTTAGTTGTTAGGTAATTGGAGAATGTAGAGATGCAATTACATGATTGTTTAGTCACACATAGTGAAAGTAGGAACTAGAAAAGTGTGTGGTGACCTCTATAAAGGCCCTTTGTACCCCCCATTTGTCTTTAAGAAGAAATATTATAGGATCATGCTTGTATGGGCACTTCTCCCATGGGTTTTCTCCCTCTCCTCATAAGGGGTTTCTACATAAGCCCTAACGTTCTTGGGTTACTCTTGATATTATGTTTTTTTTTTTTGAAAAAGTAAAGGATCACTTCTGGAGGTTGATATTATATTTATTTTATTCTCTTATTTTATTATCTCAACATATATGTTCATGTCGTCTTTATATTTATTAACTTTATGAGGGCACCATTGTAAATTTCCCTTCAGCCTTTTACATATTGAGGGCTAGGTTTCTTAGTGAAGATCATTTCTCCTCACTCATGCAGTGAAGTCATTCACAAACATATACCAAAGTATTTTGTGAAAATAAGAACTGGGACTGACTTAATGCACAACAAATGGAGAGTAAAGTTGAATCACCCTAAAGTTGGGAGCATCAAATAAGTAATTCGCTGGAAGAAAAAAACCCTGGACTTCATATATCTAACCTACTTCAGATATAGCCAACTAGATTTCTCAGCAAGGTAAATACTATGATACATACAGAGGATAGCTGATGGTGCAAAACGGGGGTTGAGAATTGATTACCACGAAAACAGTGGTAAAATTTATTCCTATACCATCTGCTTTGTACAGACAAAACAAATATTTAATGTCATCCCCATCATAAACCATTTCCTAGATAGGCTAACATATTATTCTTTAAAACTTTTTCTCTTTTCTTTTGTTTTTTTGAAAAGTTCGTTAAAACATTTTCTTGACCTATTTTTTTTTCAATAGTACCTTTTCTTGACCACTCTTTTGATGTATCTGCCAGTGAAATCACCAAAACATTTAGAAAAGATGGCTGTCAGCTGTAAGAGATTTTTTAAAGCAAATGACTAGGTAGCACAGATAAGACAGTTGTGTTATACCTTTCAAAAAAAAAACGACAGTTGTGTCATATTAACTGGAAAATTATGGATGATATCACCGAATCAAAAAATACATCCCCAACAAGCCATCCCATATTTACAGTATTTGTATGTTGAGAAAGTGATGGCAAGGTATCCAACAGCGAAGCCCTTTCTTTCTACCAATCCTCTCTTTTTTTTTTTCTTTTTGGAAAAAACCATCTTTTTCATCTTCAAGTCAGCATGTTTTTGATGATGAACAAGAACAGATCAAAATAACAACATTCAATAAAAATTCAAAAAGGATTAGAAGAAGCAATTACTGAATGAAAAACCTAAGGAGATAACAGAATAATTGAAGAAAGAGAATAGAACTAACAAATTAAACAAAATGGAATCGAGAAAGACAGGAAGGAATGAAGAGAAGAGAATACAAGACAACTGAGAGAAACATGAAGTTAAACTAGACGTCAAAAGGCTCCAAGATGTAATTTGTACAGACTGATGAAATCCTCCCAGCCGAAAATCAAAATACTTGCTTGATGATGGTGTAGATTTGCAGTTAATGTGTACTTTGAATGACCACGTTACAAAGAGAAGCGAATTCAATATAATTGACTTTAGACAGAGTAACCATATTCATGGTTATCAGGTTGAGCAGAGGTGTAGCAACCAGAAGATACATAGAGTTTCTTGAGACAAACTAAATACCAAACACAAACAGCATCAATGTCAACTTTTACAGGGGTCAATAATCAAGCAGTAGCATTTTTCGAGGTAAAAGTAGAGGAAAATAGCAGTGATACAGTAGCAGCTTCAAGAAAGGGGTTAAAAGAGGTAAGCCTCTTGGACTGGCAAACAAATTACTCTAGGTAATCCAAATCATTGGATGAGAAGTAATCAAGACATTTTGGTGCACAGAATGAGTGTTGTGGCATATAATAGAGCTAAACTTGTATGGAACATCTATAGCATAGTAATGATGTAGGCATCAGTGCATCACTTAGAGAGATAGAGTATGGCCAACTAAAAGTACTTGAGAAGATGAATGTGGCAAGAAGTAGGAAAGTATTAATTAGATTAGTACCAAAACAAGGTGAGAGAATTTGGCATTGGTGCATTACAGAAGATAGGAGCAACACCAATTTAGAGAAGAAAATGCCAGAAAATCACTCAGAGTTGCTTGGTTAAGACACTATGCTATCACTGAAAGTGGTTTGATCATGTAAGCAAAGAACAACTACCATAATTCTTTGAGGCGGTTGGTCATCTAGAACTAAGACCAAGATTACTTAAATTTATGGATCAGATGAATAGAAAAAGGCCTACTACATGGATAGAAACATATAAATGGGCCTGGAAGCAACAACAATAATTGATGTTGCCTCTTGACAGAAAGTAGTGGCATCTAGAGTAAACCTTCTCCCACCTAATAAGCATAAGGCCTCCACTTAATAAGACTCTGCAACTGCTGCTACTTCTTTTGGTTGATTATAGTTTTGGTAAAACGAGGTGGGAAAGTAAATTATCAAATTTCACCATCACATATTGATTCACAATTATGTCATAAGCTCTAACAACTGTGGATATATGTTTTCCTTGGTTGTGAATCTTGCTTCTGGTACCCTGAGAAGTGACAATGTGGAGGGTACATCTAAATATCAATTTCTGTGAATACAACTATTCGATTACCACTCAGAATTTAAAGTTAATAAATTCCAAGTGAAGTTTTGTAATGTTAACTATTATCAGAACGTGAATGACAGGGGAAGTCACACCTAACTCTTAAAACCTGTGAAGGACCATGGACCATGTAATTGCAAGACAAATTAATGCATATTGCTGTTTAACAAGTAGAAGTATTAAAGATAAATGGCTAAGATCTACTGGCAAGGATCCCACAGTACCTCACCAAGGGTGATAGGAGTGCTTCCAGGAACTGACGGGTAAAAAGTTAGTGCAACAACGCGAGTAAGGAAGTTGATTTCCCCCTCAAGTTCTTCAAAATCATACAGCAAACTGGAAGAACTTTCTTCAGCTTGAAGGTGAGCTCCTGTACCAGTTATTGCTAGATCTTCCTCATGGATTGCACCCGACATTGGTATAGCAATAGTAGTCCCATTTACAGACTGAGGTATGAAAGCCCCCTGCATGACAGTTAAAAGAAATCATTAAGATTCATATCTAAAATATTCAAGTTGAGATGAACCCAGTAATATGGCATTTAACATCATTCTGGCACAAGTTCTAAAAGAGCTGAAGGATCAACAATTTTATTGTGATCCAGTCAAGAATGAGATCAACGGGCATGGAGTCCAAGAAGAGGAGGGAAAAGATATGAAATTCTGACAACACACAGATTTTAAACTTTAGCTACTTCATGTTTGTTCGGAGAACCTATATGAATCCTACAGCCGGTCTCTGTATGCAAAAATATCATGGAACTTTCTAGTAGCCGTTTCTCCAGTATTTATTGCTTTCGCAACCAATGTTTGATTTTCTTTTACCCTATGTGCTATGTGTGATGAGTGCTACTCAATCTTTTTTTCCATGTGGAAATTAGCTCAATGCCCAGCTTCCCCATGATCCCCACCCTGCATCCCTGCAAATGCCATCTCTACCCCTTCTCTGATCTGTCCTTCACCTTATTGTGCTACAAGGGGAATTGCCAATCAGAGAAAGAGGCAGAGATACCATCATTCATGAAGCCCTATATCTTGAATCAGTTGTGCACCAAGCTTGCAGTGCAGTTCCTTCAATCACCCACGCGACACTGCTACATCCGACACTACCATGCCCTGTACAAAGTTATCCCTCTCAAACTCTACCTTTAATGAAGTTGAACGAGGAGAATTGATTATTGGGGTTTCCACATAAATACATCAAAAACCCTTGATATTACATAAATACCACTATGAACTTCATATTTACTTATATGCCACTAGAACCATGCCTCTTCTTGTAGCAATGCCATTAAGTTAATGTAAGGTTGATCGTCTAGTTAGACTTGATCCCCCTGACAGTGCAGATCATCATAGTAGTGAGGTTCCCTCTGTAGAGACTCAGCCAGAGATACCAGATGAGTCTAATTTGCCTATTGCTATTAGGAAGGCACCTCGCACGTGTGAGTCTATATATCGGATTGTAGGCGATTTGGCTACAAATGGTCTTGGTTCTCAGTTTAGCAGCTTCTTCCATGCACTTACAGCTTCACCCATTCCATCTACCCACCAGCAGGTCATGCTTGATCCGAAGTGGCGCCAAGCCATGAAGGACGAGATGACAGCACTTCGGAATAGACAGACTTGGGATCTTACCTCACTTCCTACAGGCATGCGACTTGTTGGTTCCAGATGGGTCTTTGCTTTGAAGTACAACTCCGATGGGCTATTTCAAGGTATAAAGCCAGGTTGATGGCAAAGGGGTTCACTCAGACATATGGAGTGGATTTCTTTGATATTTTCTCTCCTGTTGCACAACTTGCCACTGTTCGGGTACTCATCTCTGTTGTTACCTACCGAGATTGGCAGTTACACAAGCTTGATACGAAGAACGCTTTTCTCTATGGCGATCAACAAAAGGTTTACATGCAGCAGCCCCCAGGTTTTGACGTTTAGGGGGAGTGTGTATGCAGACTCAGGAAGGCCATTTATGGCTTGAAGCAGAGTACGAGAGTTTGGTTTCAGAAGCTCTCAGATGTGTTGCAGAGGATGGGGATGCAGAGATCCTCTTCAGATCATTCTCTATTTGTCAGGAAACAGAGAATGGCATTGCAGCACTACTGGCTTATGTAGATGACCTGATTATCACTGGCAGTGATGCGGCTAGGATAAGACAAGTCAAGGAGTCTCTTGCACAGCAGTTTGTTATGAAAGATCTGAGTCAGCTTAGATACTTTCTGGAGATTGAGGTCGCTAGGAGCAGAGATGGGATTGTTCTTTCTCAACGCAAGTATGTGTTAAGCGTCCTTCAGGAGACAAGCATGCTGGGGTCGAAGCCAGCCAACATTCCTATGGACCCTAAGGCACATCTATATGATGAGGAGGCAGAGGCAGCTGATAATAGAGCGTACAGACAACTTGTGGGCAAGTTGTTGTACTTGACCATTACCAGACCAAATATTGCCTTGACAGTAGGCAAACTCAACCAATTTATGGAGAGGCCGACGAAGCTGCACTAGCAGGCAGCTATGCAGGTGTTAAGATACTTGAAGAAAGCACCAGGTCGTGGTATTCTCTTCCAGAGAGGATCTCCTATGGCAGTGGTAGGATATTCTGATGCAGATTATGCGGGATGTATGCTTGACAGGAAATCCACCACTGGTTTCTGTACCTTCGTGGCCAGCAATCTAGTTACTTGGAGGAGCAAGAAACAGGGGGCAGTTTCTTGCTCTAGTGCTGAGTCAGAGTACAAGGCAATGGCCCAGACTGCTGCAGAAATGATGTGGATACGGTCTCTCTTATGTGATTTACATGTACAAATTGAGGAACCCATGAAGATGCTATGTGACAATCGGCAACTACCTACATAGTTAACAACCCAATGCTCCACGAGCACACCAAACACGTTGAGGTGGATTGCCACTATACCAGAGATCTTGTACAGCGTAGCTTGTTGCGCATACTTATGTGGCATCTGAGGATTAGATAGTCGGTGTGTTCACGAAACCTCTACCTTGTTCGACATTTGTTTCCTGCTGTTCCAAGCTGAGCATGATTGACATCTACACTCCAACTTGAGGGAGAGTGTTGATACTCCTATTTATCTAACATTTTATTTCTTTATGGATGTGTACTACTATTTACCCATACCTCTATATAAAGAGGTATTGAGTTTCTTTCAATGGAATAAGATAAGTTATTGTTTCCTACTTGAACATTTCCCAAAAAGATGTTCGAGTTGGATAGCTTGCAGCAGCATCACAACAAGACTGCTCCTAAAGTTGGATAGTGTCCAGCATCATCACTATGACATGGTCAAGGTGAAAGTAGAGGGGGCTATGTTACGCATACAAATGTAAATGAACAAATAAAGATTAAGTCTTTAAAACTAAACGACAGTTATATTGTTATGTCAGTTAGAAGTTGGTAGTTGTGGGTGGTTGAACCCAGATGTATAAATAGATGATTGGATAAGGCTGATTGGCCATGGTGAGAATTCTTGTTCCTTTAACTTCTCTTTTCTATTTCTTCCCCTTCTCTAGATTCTTCTTCTCCACCTTATTTTCCTGTTCAAGTTAATCAGAACTTTTGTTTGGCCTAATTAGTAAGATCTAACGATCACCCGAGCTCAGTTTCAAGCTCAGTCTTAAGGACAGTACTATCAAGTGGTATCTGAGCCTAGATCAGGCCCCTCTTCCACAAACATGTCACCTAGGAGATGGCAGCAACCCAAAAAATGATGGAGACCTTGGCAACAAAGCTTCGGGAGGAGTTTGATCAAAAAATTTCCAGCAAGAGTGGCAACAATGAAAGTCATATGGTTGCAGCAAAAGAAGATTCTGAGGTACAACAACCACCATTTTCTCAATCTCAGATCCTTCCTAAAGTGAAATGGCCTGAGTTTCCAAAATTTTCTAGTGATGGTGATGTTTCTGAGTGGGGTTACAAAGCTAAGCGATACTTTGAATTTTACTCGGATACAAATAATCAGAAGCTCGTTTTAGCCTCATTTTTTTGAAAAAGAAAAGGGTAGTTATCCAGAGTGATAACTACCCAAAATCTTATATATTAGAAATAAACATAAACAACATTACAACAGACAGACACCAGGGTCCCCCACTCACAAGGATTCAGCCCAAAGAGAAATAAAGAGTCAATAGACTCAACAAAATTCTCTATGTAAGGTTTCTGGCCCCAAAAAACCACCACATTTCTGCCCAACCAAATTCCCCAAAGGACTGCCAACGGCCTGACTTTCTCCTTTGTACGGAAAACAAACTGTCCGCCAACACCACCTCCACTTCTGAAGCTATGCCAGAATTCCTCAAACAGCCGATACTCCCACCACCTCCCACCCATCCTACCCCAAATCTGCATCACAAAAGGGCAAGCGAAAAAAAGGTGGTCAACGTCCTCCTCACCACCCCCACACAAAGAGCATACCTTACTTTCTCCAGGAGCCCACTTTACCCTCCACACCTTAGTCACCAGCCTTCTCCTCCTAAGCAGCCAGGCAAAAATCTTGACCTTCAGCGGACACGCGGCTTTCCAAATCTGTCTGCAATCCCTTATCAGATCCAGCTCCACCTCTGGACCACTAGAGGACAACCTCCTGTATGCGGCCGCAACTGAAAACTCACCTTCATCCCAACCAAACATGTCTGTACCAGCCATCGGATGCAGTCCCTCCAACTCAGCAAGTAAGGTCTGAAAATCAAGCGTTCTCGCATCTGATCGACTGCTAACGAAGCGTGGGCACCACCCATCCTCCCACACCTCAACCACAGACGCCATCTTGTCCTGGGATAAGGCAAACAGTCTCTGAAATCTTCTGCAAAGCGCTCCATCACCCGTCCAGTCATCCTGCCAGAACCTGAAAATCTCCCATGTTCTCAACACAGGGACAAAGCAGTTCCTCACCCTATGGGCCACCGTCGACAAGCCTTTCAAGAAGTGAGAAGCATCCCTAGGCGGAGACACCAGGAGATCCCAACGCATCGGACAGCCATATGCCATCTCAAACACCTTGCCCAACAAATCCCCCCTTCCTTCCAACAGGCACCCCACCCATTTCGCCAACAGACTGTCATTTGATTTCCCCAGATCCCTCACACCGAGCCCCCCGTCTTTTAGCTGTCTGCAGACCTCCTCCCAAGCAACCAAACTGGCACCCTTTCCACTCGTCCCCTTTTTGGACCAAAAGAAACTCCTCATAGTCCGCTCAATCTTTGCAATCACTTGTCGAGGCATCTTCAGTACAGAAATGAAATACGACGGCATCGCCGACAGAACCGCCTTGAGCAGGACCAACCTCCCACCTCTAGACAGAAGCCTGGACACCCACCCCTCCAGCCTCCCAACCAGCCTCTCCACCAGGGAGGTCCAGTCTCTCACCAGAATCCTCCCATTTGACAACGGTAGGCCCAAATACTTAATCGGAAGCTTACACTGCTCCGTGCCAAGACCCAAACTGCATCCCCTCGCCTCTGTCTTAGTCATGTTGAAAGGGACAAACTCCGACTTAGCCAGGTTAATCTGCAATCCGGACGCCTCACCCAGTAAGAAAACAAGGAACCTCAACCTTCTGGCCTCCTTTTCTCCACCTTCAATGAAGAAGATCGTATCATCCGCATACTGGAGCAATGGGATACTCATCCCGTCCCTCAAGGAGAAACCACGCATCAAATGTCTCTCACACGACCTCCTCGCCGCCCTAGCAAGAGCATCCACGGCAATCACAAAGAGCATCGGGGCTAGCGGACAACCCTGCCTCACCCCCCTCCTAGGTTGGATCCAACCCCCAGTTGGATTTCCGTTGATAAGAGCCGAGAAAGACGTCGTGGTGACTCACCTTTTCATCCATTCAATCCACATCGGCGGGAACCCCCTCCTCACCAAAGACGTCCAAAGAAACGACCACTGGATCGAGTCGTAAGCTTTGCTGAAATCGACCTTCCATAAGAAAGCCTTCTTCTTATCTCTTTTCCAAGACGAAAGGATTTCCGAGGCCATCACAAAACCCTACAAAATATTCCTGCCAGGAACAAAGGCCGTCTGCACTGAGTCTATAATCCCACCCAGCGTCCTCCTCAATCTATTCGCCAGAAGCTTCGCCACCACCAGGTTGATGGCATTCGAAAGAGCTATCGGTCTGCACTCCTGAATCTCCTCAGCGCCCTCCCTCTTCGGTAACAAGAACATATAGAACATGTTCAGCCTATCAAAACCCAAGTTGCCCGTTCTAAACTCTTGCACCACTTGCATTACGTCTTCTTTCACCACCGGCCAGAACTCTCTGTAAAAGGCAACCGGAAAGCCATCAGGCCTTGGACATCCATCCGCGTTCAACCCCCAAACTGCCTCACGGACTTCATCTTCCCCAAACGATCCCGTCAAGAAGTCGGCGTCTGTCTCCCGGATCTGTGGTAACCCAAATCCTAACCACCTCCACCTTCCCCCCGATCTCAACCCCGTAAAATCTCTAAAATAACTCGCAGCTGCCCCTCCCACCGCCTCCCCACAAACTCCTCCCCATCTACCACCAATCTGTCAATCCAGTTCCTCCTTCTCCTGCCCGACGCAGCCATATGAGAAAAACAGGTGTTGGAATCACCCTCCTTCAGCCACTTCTGCCTAGACCTCACCCTCCACTCCACCTCCGCTTTCCGGTCTTCCTCTTGAATCACCTGAATCTGCCTCACTCTGTAAACCCTGTCATCTTCTAAAAGGACCCCAACATCCTCTGCCCTGTCCAGGCGTGTAATCGTAGCAAGAGCCTCCTCTTTCTTCCTCCCGCGTTCCTCCCTGACCTGTTTGATGTGGGTCTTCAAGAAAGATCTCAAATCCTTCAGTTTCGCTTCCAGTCTGGCAGCCGCCAACCCATCCGCCTGAGATGACTTCCACCGTTCCTCAATCAAACCCCTAAAGCCCTCCTCCATGAGCCACGCTTTGTCGAACTTAAAGTAAGTGCCATGCCTCCATTCCTCGTTCGACACCCACAGCAAGGGGGTGTGATCCGAGAACGGGCGCTCCAAAGTCCTAACCTCCGCCATCGGGAATAGTTTTGCCATCACCATCGAAACCAGAAATCTGTCAATACGGGATCGCTGCCCTCTAGAATTCCTCCAAGTGTAGAGACAAGACAACGGAGGCATATCAACCAGCCCCTAGTCTGCCACAAAGTCTGCAAACGCCTCAGAGCCCTAGTCCAAACCCCCTCGGTCGCCCGGTCTGTCTTCAGCCTGCAGAGTAATATTAAAATCACCACCAATCAACCAAGGAACCCCCTGGAAAGCTACCGCAACCTGGTTCAGATCTTCCCATAAGACCTGTCTTCTCCGACCCTCCATCAGGCCATAAACCGAGGAAAAGAGCAAACACGTGTCGTCCCGGCGTCTCTGAAGTCTGACAGTGACAACGTGGGATCCAACCAGAGTGTCCAGCAAGGAGAACTCCTCCCTCCACCCCACAGCAATTCCCCCCACACTTCCATCCGCATCCAGGACCAGGAAACCCCCACAACTCCCTCCCCCCACCTCCCTCCACAACCTTCCATCACAGCTCCCCCACTTCGTCTCTTGGAGAAAAACCACATCAGGCCCCCATCTCTGAATATACCCCCGCAAAACAGCTCTTCTCGACGGGTCATTCAGACCCCTCACATTCCAAGACAGGACCTTAGTCATTAGGTCTTCCGGGAATCGCCTCCAGACGTCAACCGTTTAAACCCCATCATTTCTTCCACATGATCATCCTCCTCTTCCATCAACAAACATTGGACCTCCTGGCTTCCCTCACCACCACATACCCTACTTTCTCGCCCCGCAGTCTCCAAACCACCTACAGCCAACAACTCCCCGCCGCCAACACCAGCCCCCAGCAGCCCAGCCTCGTCCCCAAGCAGCCCAGCCGCCTCATTTGTCCTCTTCTCCGCCCTCACAGCCACCAGCCCCCCATCTCCACCACCTGCATCTGCCACCTGCCGCCCCACTGCCACCTCCAGGGACCCCGGAGCAGACAAACCTCCGCCGCCACCCCCAACAAACGTCGCTGGTGACCCAGCGCCACCAGACGTACCCAGCCCCTCCGGCGACCGACGTCGGTCGACCCCAGCCACCCCCCCCAAACGGGGTCTTCCGAGCCAGCCCCCTACGGTACGACCACCGCGGCCGATAGAAGAGTCTCTGCGAACCAACCAACCTCCGCTCCCGTCGTCGCCCACTCCCCTTTCCGCCAGTCACGTCCTGTCCTGCCGCTCCCCTCTCCACTCGGATCGGGCCAGCCAAAGAGCGCCTCAAACCCTTTCCAGTAGCATCCCGCCTCTCCTCCATAGAGACCTAGGGGCGCGAAGTCGCACACACAGGAAGGCCCGACCCAGCACCAGCACCGGAGCCCTTAAACCCCGTAACCGGGTCACGCACACCCGACCCGAGTCCGCCAACCGCCACTCCTTCAAAACCAGGAGTCAAAACGTCACCACCAGCACACCTGCATTCAGCGGGGTCACCCGGCCTCAGCGCCGCATTCACCTCCCCCGACCCCTCCGCAAAGATCGCAGCGACCCTCCGCATCCCCGCCCCTTCGCCTGCCACCGATTGCACCACGGGAATCGCAACCGCCCCGAGATCCCCACCGTAATCTTCGCCACGATCCTCGACCTTCTCGAGAGCAGTCCGACCCTCCTCCGCCCGCCCGCCGCTACCGCCTCCACACATCGCCGCCGCTTCGCCACCCACCACCTCAGCAAAAGATCTAGGGTTCCCGGAACCCCAAGAAATACAGAGAAGCCAGGCGGAGCTACCCCACCTAAGCACCGACCTCTCCACCAACCGCTGCCCCGGCCTCATCTCCACCCAAGCCTCGATCCGCGATAGATCAGCCGCCTTCAGGCCGAGGCCCCCGCATCCGCGCAACCTTGCAAATGGGGCAACCACCGCCGCCACCACCTCCACCGTGCGGAGGAAGAGCGGAACCCCCTCTGTCAAGACCCTCCTCATCCGCCAAAGCTCCATCAGACCTAACCGGCCACCGGCATCTCACCACACCACCAACACACTAGAGCACCCTGAAAACCAGCCGCCTCAACTCCACCCGGCTCAGTCCCAGCAACACCATCCGCCCACCTCCCAGAGAGGCCACCCCCAACCGACCTCCGTCAATCCCCAAGTAGGCGGCGACCGCCTCCCTCAGGGCCACCACCTCCACCAACCCCTCCCAAACCACCGCCACCAGCGCCGACGACAGCCTCCCTTCCAGCGCTCCCATCTCCTCCGACCACGGCGCTTCGACCTCTACGAGGGGCGCTCCCTCTGGAGGGGACGGAAGTGTCTCCCCTCTCCCCAAAGAGACCACCACACCCGACCTCCGACGCCCACAGCCCGACCTCCGATGACCCAGAGCGTCACATCGTAGGCACCGCACCGGGTCCCTGCACACCGCCGCCAAGTGCCCCTCCCCAAGGCACTTGAAGCATCTCACCGGCGCCGCATCCTTCCCCGACCTCCTGCCCACCACCGTCCAGCCCGGGCCAAAACCTCCCCGCCCCCGTCGCCAGACCTCTCTCTCTCTCCCTCTCATTTCGCCAAAAAAATAAAGTTAGCCTCATTTCATCTAGAAAAAGATGCTCTTCAATGGTTCTGGCGGTATAAAAATCATGGGATGATTTATTATATGGGTTACAAGGGAGGTT
Source organism: Thalassia testudinum (assembly GCA_037157565.1). Taxonomy (NCBI): domain Eukaryota; kingdom Viridiplantae; phylum Streptophyta; class Magnoliopsida; order Alismatales; family Hydrocharitaceae; genus Thalassia; species Thalassia testudinum. The sequence goes on from JAZHRO010000030.1 coordinate 48,122,480, forward strand.
TAGCACGCAGCTCTTTGAAGACCCACGTGGGACACTAAGTAAACTAAAACAGAATGGTTTGTTAATTGATATGCTAGTCTACGATGTTGATTGGTCTGCCCATTTGCTTCATTTATAGATTGTTTTCCAGCTACTTCGGGAGCATAAATTGTATGTCAAGAAATCCAAATGCAACTTTGGTGTTACTAGAGTTAACTATTTGGGCCAGGAAATCAATCGAGATGGTGTTGCCATAGAGGAAGACAAGGTGCGAGCTGTACAAAATAGGCCTATTCCAAAGAATGTTAAAGACATCCGTGCCTATTTAGGATTTGGTGGGGTACTCAAGGAAATTTATTCAAGACTTTGAGAAAATTGCTTCACTGTTAAAGAAAGATCAATTCTATTGGACTGAGCAAGCAACTAATGTTTTTAACAAGCTTAAAGAAGCCATGACATCTGCACCGGTTCTTGCATTACCAAACTTCAATAAACCATTTATCATTGAGTGTGATGCTAGTGGAAATGGAATGGGAGCTGTGCTACTTCAGGATGGTTGCCCTATTGCATTTATCAGCAAGGCATTTTCTACCCAGCAACATGCGATGTCTACTTATGAGAAGGAGTTATCTGCACTTGTTTTTGCCAGTAATAAATGGGGACCTTATTTGTTGGGGAGGAAATTTTCATTCGCACAAACCATCAAAGATTAAAATACTTATTGCAGTAGATATTTAAGACTCCTATCCAGCATAAATTTCTTGTAAGTGATGGAGATGAACTTTGAAGTTCAATATAAGGCAGGGATCCTTAACCAGGCTGCAGATACTCTTTCCAGACATCCAGATTTTGATTCAGTTTTTGCTATCTCCTAAGTGCAATAAAATTGGCTTCAAGAGCTTGAAGACCTTTACAGCATTTAGTTAAGCAATGGAATATGGGTGAATTACGCACGGATAAATATCAATTCAACGATGGACTTCTTTTCTATAAAAATAAGATACTTCTTACTGGTGAGCTGCACTTTATTCTTCAAGTTTTAAAACAACATCACGATACACCTGAAAATGGGCATTCAGGCTACCATGTGCCTTGTACAGGGTGAAGCATACATTTTATTGGAAGAATATGAATAAGGATGTCCATTCATATTTGCAAGCTTGTGATATTTGTCAGCAATGTAAATATGATACTCATCTTCCTTCAGGCCCTCTTTAGCCCCTACCTGTACCAGAGCATGTATGGTCTGATGTAGCAATGGATTTTTTTTTTGAAGAAGAAAAGGATGATTACAGGAGGTCGGTAATCATCCAAAAGATTGTATTAATGCAAAAGGTATGGACTTACAGATTGGAGATCCAAAACTCAGATAAAAAGTAACTCTCCCTCACTACATTTTTCACCCAAGACCTCTCATTTCGGAAAATGACACTGTTCCGCTGCAGCCAAATACACCAAAGGATAGCGAAGGCTTTGACCAATCAAGTAGTATCAGCTCCCTCATTTGATCTGAATGCCTCCCAGAAGTTCTCCGCTGCCGAGTGATCTACTGTCCAGACGTTGAACTCCTGCCAAACCTCCTTGGCGAACCAGTAGGAAAAAAAGCGATGTGAGATATCCTCCTCCGCATCCCATCACATGGGGCAAGCCACATCTCCAGCTGCCACCCATTTACATCTAAAAGTCTTTGTTATCAACTTTCCCCTTCAAAACAGCCAAAGAAATAATCTGATTTTCATCGGCAGCTTGAGGGACCATAACTTGGCACAGTCAAGAGTTCATATCATCAGACCCAGAGCAGATGACATTATTTTCTTATAGGCTCTACTGACAGAAAAATTGCCATCTCTCCAGACAAGGCTTATCAGGCTCATTTATGGTAGGTTTGAAATGAGAAATTATTTCCAGTAGTTGCTGGAATTCCAAAAATGATGTTTCTGACAGTCCAGGGGGAAGAATGATGTTCCAAACTCTTGATTGTTCATCCCAAAGACTCGAGACCGTAGAGTTTCTGTCACCAACAAGCTGAGAAATACGTGGAAAGAGAGTGGAGAATACGCCTGCACTGCTCCAATCATCCAACCAGAATCTAAAGCGATCTCCATTACCCAAAACCAGTGCAAAATAAGGGCCGTACTCCTGCATGATCAGCCAGACAGATGCCCATACCGCTGAAGCTCCACATGTAGTAGCCAACCTCTCTTCCAGGCTCAAGCAGTCCCCATAGGAATCATTGAAAAGGGCCATCGACATGGAGTTTTCTCCTGACAAAAGTTTGACATGGATTCTCCTGAAAGGGCCACCGATTTGAGCAACAGGGCCTTGCAAAAGCCTTCCAAATTACATATACCCAAACCTCCCTCCTTCTTTGGTATACATATTTGAGCAATGGATTTTATTGAAGGCCTTCCCAATTCTAGTGGCAAATCAGTCATATTGGTGGAAGTTGATCACCTTATCAAATTTGCCCACTTTATTTCTTTGAGGCATCCATTTACAACAGTATTGATGTCTCAAAAATTCATAGAAGTTGTTTACATGGAGTACCTAATTCCATTGTATCTAATAGGGACTCTATCTTCCTTAGCAACTTTTGGCAAGAGTTGTTACATCTATGGGTATCTAAGGGTTTTCATGGGTTGGGTACCCACCCTGCTTCCACTCGACCCCAACCTGACCCAATGTTAATCAGGTCATGGGTCAACCCGGTCCGCTCAAACAAGTAAACAAAGATAGAGTACCCAACTTTGTCAAACTAAGTTATGGGTACCCAACGGGTACCCAATTAATCAATTTAGCTAAAATATAAAATTTTAAAACATAAAATATAATTCAAAGAAAATTGTAAAAAGTAATAATAAAAATGTAAAATAATCATTAAAATTAAAATTATTTTAAAAAATTAAAAATAAAAACAAATTTTAAAAAATAGCTAAAAATTTATAAAAAATTATAGAAAAATGTTAAAAATAAAATAAAATTTATAAAAAATGACTAAAAAAGAAATAAAATGCATGTGAATATAGCTTGGTAACTAGCTTGGACTCGTGCACAGCTCTTGCATCCTTCGTGCGCTTATTCTACCTAAGCCCAAGGATCACGACATTGCACGCGACAACAGGCTTCTCGAGCATGCTATGGAACAGCTTGAGCGCCTCTTGGTCGCGACAAGCATGGACGTATCCTATAAGCATGGCAATTCTAAGGGATTCGTTTCTCTTAGGTATAACCTTGAACAACTTGCAAGTGACATCGACACAGGAGTTGTGGGTGTACCCGAAGATCATGGTGGTCCAAGAGCTGACATTCCTCTCGGGCATGGAGTCGAAGAGATCGCGAGTGTTGTCAATGAGATTGGTGAGGCAGCAATTGTTTACCATGGTGGTTACGGCAACGATGTCCCTTTGGGGCATTTCGTCAAATAGCCTGTGGGTGTTGTCGAGGCAGGAGGGGTGGCAAAGGAGGGCACAGAGCATGATGATGTACGATATGGTGTTCTTCTTGGGCATGCGACAGAAGGGGGCCTCAATGGGGGGGGGAGTAGGGTGGCATCAGTCCTTTGGGGGATGATAGTATGGGAGGGAGGGGACACCTCGTGCCTGGGTGCACGAGTCACAGAGATGTTTGGGGAGGGCCAACACAGTCGTTGCGGCCGTCGGGGATTGCAAGATTGGGATGGTCTAATAGGTACCTGAATTGGATAGGTCATTTAACAGGTACCCGTGGATGCCCTAATGGGTGCCCAAACGAGGCTCCGATAAGTGACGAGTCAGCACTAATGGGTACCTGGCTCATGCTCGATAAATGGATATCCAACCCAGCAGGGTCAAAAATCATAGGTCGGGTCGGGTACCCGATTTACCGGATCAAATGAACACCCAAATGGATACTAAACTCAAAACGTCATATGCTTATTACCTACGAATTAACGCTCAATCCAAGGATCTTAATCCTTGTTTACAGACCTATCTTCACTATTTTTGCTATCAACAACAAAGTACTAGATCGAAATGGCTCCCATCAACTGAATATTGATATAACACAACATATCACACTTCCTTGTGCATTACTCCATTCAAAGGCCTTTATAGCAGACCCCTTCCAGCACCAATAACATATGTACCAAGTTCTTTAAGTCTACAAGTAGCTCAATCACTTCTTCGAAGCAGACAACAGATATTGGGATAATTGAAACATCATTTGCAACAAGCGTAGCAGCGCATGAAAGGACAAGCTAACAAATAGCGCTTGGAGGAGTATCAAGTGGGTGATTGAATTTTCTTAAAGCTTCAACCCTATCGTTAGAACTCAATCGAGAAGAGATGCAATTATAAGTTTATGGCCCTTATAAGATAATCAAGAGGATTGACCTTGTTGCTTACAAACTGCAGCTTCCCCATGATTCAAGAATCCACAATGTATTCCACATTTCCAATTAAAGAAGCGGATAGGGCATCATTCTATTAAGCCACTTCAGCTACCGAAACAATTGAGCACTAAGCGTAAACCGCAAGCTTTACTTAGGAAGCGGATGGTAAATAGAAACAATATTACTGTGACACAATGGTTAATGCAATGGAAAGGGTAGGATGTTGAAGAAACAGAATGGGTTGATTATGCCCAATTCTCTATTGACTTTTCACATTTCAGACCTCAAGGGCAAGGCAATTTGAGGGAAGGGGAGTTGTTAAGGATGCAAATGTAAATGAGCAAATAAAGATTGAATCTATAAAACTACCTGGCAATTATATTGTTATGTCAATTAGAGGTTGGTAGTTGTGGGTTGTTGAACCCAGATGTATAAATAGATTAGATGATTGGATGAGGCTGTGGCCATAACAAGAATTCTTGTTCTTCTAACTTCTCTTTTCTATTTCTTCCAATTCTCTTCCCTCTTCTTCACCACCTTATTTTCCTACTCAAGTTTATCAGAACTTTTGTTTGGCCTGGCCTAATTATTAAGATTTGGCGATCACCCGAGCTCTGTCTCAACTCTCAAACTTAGTCTAAAGGATAGAACTATCAAGCTATGTCATTCTGGATGATCTCGACTTGACTGTTTCATTACAATGGTTACTAGTTTTTTTTTCTTGAGAGGACCCTAGGAATTTATTAAGAGGAGAGCTAGTTACACCAAAGAGTTGAAAACGAATTTAAGAGACAAAGAATTCCATCCATGGAGGTTCTCTCCCTCTTAGAAACCACACCATTATGCTCAAACCATTTACACTGTGGAGATTTTTAAAGGGAAAATAAACTTTATTCTTATTGAAAATAGAGGCCTTGGCATACAAGGAAATCCAACTAAACATTTACTAGCAATAGAAAAGACCTAAATGGAAAAATAATTAACACAATCCTAATTTATTCTCTATGATTTATTTTCTAACACTCCCCCACAAGTAGAGACGCAGCAGACGGCGAAGTCTTGGATCAACAATACTTAAGGATAGTAAAACAACAGTTGGCTTTAGCATCTGTATCAACTTGTAATTTTTATACTTGTACGTCCAGCGCAAGGCACTAGGTACATGAGAAATCATGACTAAAAACTCGAGTGTTGCTGCTCCCATGCCCAAGAGTTGGAAGATGACTGGGCTTAGTCTTCTTGAGTGCCCATAAGGTCACACGAGTGCCATTGTTCTTACAACCTGTGAGCCAATGTACTGTGCTTGGTTTCTCCAGGCGTGCATACAATCACCTTCGCTATCATTGCTCCTACGCCCCAAGAGCCAACTGAAACACTCTAGGTGCGTGAGAGTGCACCCCATCTACTTGTCTACACCGATCTATGGCTTTCTACTTCGTCAAGTTGGCTTCAAACTCAGGTGTCTCTACTTGTACGCCTTCACAGAAACAGTCCCTACTTGGTTTCTCTTGAGATGCGTGGGAGTACTGTCTATAATCCTGGTTCTCGCTCTTGTTGCGTGCCACTAGAGAGGAGACTAGGAGAAGCCTTGTCGTTGAAACATGGAGGATCTTCACGAGGGAGAGAAAGAACACGCAGCAGCCCTACATGGCTAACAAGGCATGCTACATCTTGAAAGAGAAGAGCGGTATCAGCAGCACTTGTCGTTGTTGTCGCTGATGCAGTTGCTACTGCTAACGCTGATGTCGTTGCTGCTACTGGTGCAATCGGAGAAGAGAAGAGAGGAGAGGAGCCACCTTTCCGCTCCCCCCCCCCCTTTTTTGTTCGGGGTGGTGCTACGATGGAGAGGAGGAGCACGACGACACTCCAGCGAGCCGGAGGAGATTCGGATCACCTTGGTCCAATAGCTTAGTCTCCAAGGAACACGATGGTACCCTCAAAACCTCGAACGAACGAGGTTTAAGGAGTCAAAACAGAGCTTTGAGCCTCATGGCTCATGAGTGGCATCGAAGCCTGAATGGTTCACCGGCGGTGACTCCCCCAGCCAATGGTCACCAGAGGTGGTCAATGTGGTGAGGAAGAATCCAACCATCCCTACGGTGGTCTTTCGTCAAATGGAGGTCGAAGGTGACCCTGCTGACGTTTTCTTCACCAGCGACGAGCAGCAGCAATAGCGGAAGAACGAAAGGAAGAATAGAAGAGGATGATGAGAGGTTTAGGAGAGGAGAGGCCCTCTCCGATGGCTCGCCAAAGACTAGCTACGCCGCCAAAGGGTCTCCCCCTCTAGGTTTTCTCCTTAAAACCCTAACCCACCAAGATTGGTGGCTCCGATATCATGTGGAGATTTTTTGAGGGAAAATAAACTTTGTTCTTATTGAAAATAGAGGCCTTAGCCCTATTTATATAGAAAGAGAGGCCTTGGCATACAAGGAAATCCAACTAAACATTTACTAAAAATAGAAAAGACCTAAATGGAAAAATACATGACACAATCCTAATTTATTCTCTATGATTTATTTCCTAACAAACACCGTATAAAAATGCAAGCTCTCCAGATAGTGTTGGCATCAACAAGTACACCATGGATGCTTAACTAGAAGTCCAACTAAGAAGTGTGCGAAAGAAATAATCCACCAAGCCTACCCAGCAATTTTGCATAAAAGGGCAGGTGAAGAATAGACGGTCGGTGTCTCCACCCTACTACCACAAAGAACACAAGAGTCATAAGAGTCTGGTGCCCATTTTCATAGATACTCATAGGCACCTTCCTTCGTAGTAGCCACAAGAAAATCTTCACTTTAAGGGGAACATGGACCTTCCATATCCTTCTATAATCTACGGCCAAACTTTGGTCAATAGGGTCCTAATCCTCCAAGAATCTCAAGTAAGCCTTCCTCATAAAGAACTCACCATGCCTCAAGATCCAACCATCCCTCCCCTAACTTGGGTGAATGTCATGCAATGTCTATAAAAGGAGAGTGAGATCCTCTAATCTTGCCTCAAAGAGAAACTGTGGCAAAAGAGGGGACCCAACAATCTTCAAGAAAGGAGCCAGCCATGGAGACCGTGGAATTAGTAGCAAGAATTACAAGCCTAGGAAAGAATACGCCACGACACCAACCTAAGACCACTCATCTAACCAAAATCTAAACCCGATCCCATCACCCAAATAGGCACGATAGTGAAGCTGGACTTTACCTACAACCTGCTTCAGCCCTTTCCAAAACTAAGATGCTCCCCAATGTGAGGTCCTCCTCTCATTCCAATCAGCAATGTCTCCATAGAAAGCACAAAAGATAGATTTCCATAAAGACATCTGCAACCCCATCACCTAAAACACCCTCTCAGAGAGATGGGCTTCCTTCATCATAAAGAGATCAAGAATGCCAAATCCTCCTGCATCCTTAAGGTTACAAACTTCATCCCAAGCTAAAAGAGGTAGAAACCTATCTCTTGCCCCAAAAGCCCATAAGAATCTTTGTCTAATGGAGTCACCTACATGAATAAAAAATACATGTAAGCACCTAAACTCATGCTATCTACTTTATACTTTAGGCACCTCCGCCTAGGTTACTTATTTCAAATATTTGACAAGTACCACACAGCATCCCAAGTCACCAATTTTCTATTGTGAAGCATGTTAGCTCTAAAAAGCATTACCATCACCTTATCTACCTATCTAATAAAGGAAGTTGATACTTGAGTTGGTTTACGTAGATGTTTAGGATCCATTCAACTCGATCATCAATATTGTAACATGTCCAGCCATAATTGTTGATTAATCCAAGGGATGAGCCTCACTAGTTCGCAAATGGGAAGGAGCCTTCCCTTTGGTTCATGGGATCACCTCAATTATGGACTATTCCTGGGCCTTGGTCATAAGTCACAGAAAGGCCCCAACATTTTGGTTGTTCTTTTCTGGTTGAGGTTGAATTTCATCATCCACGGATCTAGTTTCATTATTAGATTGCTCATGACTAAAAAGGTGGTATCAACCCTATTGGACCGCACAAAAAAAAAGCTTTCAAGGGTTGGGCTGACCTTCTAATTCCCCTGTATAGTTGAGACCGAAAGAAGAAATGTCAAAGACAAACTAAGGCAACATTTTCATTTCTTCATATGTTCCTACTAATGCAAGAATGGATTTTACTTAATATACCTTATATAATAAATGCAAGGATCCTCAAACAACTACAACCTTTTCTAGAAATCATTACGAAAAATGAGTACAAGATACTCTCTTTTCCAATAGAAATCAGTATCAAGGAGGCCCTCAAATTTTGCAACCTAGCTGCCAAAATACAGGTTGCCAAAGATGAAGGTTGTACCTCCTCTCATTTCTCCTAAATCAAGTAGGGAAGGAGATAGAAAAACATTTAAAGGGAGAGAGCATAAAATAGAATGAAGGCTTATAGCCATTTTTTTATAAAAGGACTTAAAAAAGGGGGGAAAGGCTAATTTTTTTATTAATATTATTGTGATAATGGAGATTAAGAATATATATTCCCTGGCTATAGAAGATGGTTGAGTTCTCTTTTATATCTTCCTATGAGCAATCTTTAGTTGTGCAAAGACTTTGTTTACTTAATTACAAATTTTATGAATTGTCACATGGGATATCCATTCCTGTAAAGCTAAAGGCCAAGTCTTGTCAAATGTAAATAGAGTATCAGCATCTTTTTTTTTTTTTTTGAAAAGGAAGTAGGAGATAACAAGGGTTGTTAAACACATGATTTCATTGGAAAGAAGTTACAAAGCATGTTACAGTGATGTAGAACCCCATCAATAGCCTCTACCTTCTAAAGATTACCCCATTGTGCTCCATCCAGATACACCATAAAAAGGCAATAGCTCTCCCAATGGTGTCCCCATTAGCAAGTACTCCATGTAAGCTTGACCAAAAGTTTGAGGAGGCAAAGCTGATAAACTTGCCGCCAACACTCATCCAACAAGAACACTCAAAGGAGTAGCCAAACAACAAGAGATGATCTATATCTTCCATCCCTTTGACACACAAAGGACAAGCTGCATATCCTTCCAGCACCCAACATCTCCTATTGTCTTGAGTGACCAATCTTCCTTTTCTTAAAAGCCATGAGAACTTCATCTTTGAGGGGAAGTTTATACTTCCAAATTTTCCTACAGTCAGCTGCCAGTCTCTAATGCACTTGAAGCATACTCTCCATATACCGAAGATAGGCCTTCCTGATAGAGAAAGCTCGGTGCCTCCAAACCCAACCATCTCTACCCTGACCAGGCCGAATGCCAAGGAGGGTCCTGACACCTAACAATGAAACAGGTAAAGTAGGCAACCAACCCCCCATAGAGTAGCAATTTACCACCAAAGCCATAAGGTCAGATGCTAAAGCAGCAAGTCTAGGATAAATATCAGCAATGACCCTAGCTGGAAAACCAATCATGGGTCTGTCTCCTTCCTGACATAAGGCATAGCAAGCATCAGCTAAGAAATTAGTTGCAATGACAACGAGCAACAAAGCCAACGGACAACCTTGTTGCACCCTCTTCTAGGCTAAATCCAATCCCCCTCTAGTCATCCATTCACCAAGATAGAGAGAAGTAATTGTGGCACGTGTGTTAATCCAATGGACCCACAACAGTGGAAATCCCCTGACCTTTGAAGAAGACGAAAGAAACTTCCAATCTAAGCTATCATAAGCCTTAGAAAAATCCACCTTTCAACCAAAGGCTCGATATCACATCACTTCCACGCAGAGAGAATCTCAGATGCAATAATGTGATTCTCCATAATAGATCTCCCTGTAATGAACACAGACTACACTGGTTTGATAAGATAATCCAATACAACTACAAGGCATCGAGTAAAGAGTCTTGGCCACCACCAAGTAGATAGTTAGAGGGGGCAATCAGTCTATAATCATTAGCAGTCTCTACAACGTCCCCCTTGGACAATAGAAAAAGGAAGAATCTATTAACTCTTGAATAGCCATCTCCTGTTGTCAATGAATCAAAGATCATCATCACCTCTTTTTGGATCAGGGACTAGAATTCCCTGATAAAAGGGATTGGAAGACCACGAGGTCTAGGTGGCCCTTCCCGCTTTAGGGAATGCATAGCAGCCAATACCTCCTCCATTAAAGAGGCTACATCTTACTCCCTAAGTCAACATAAGCGATATCCTCCTAAGTGCCACATCCTTTCCTGTTCTCAACAAAACAGCAGGCGATATAAATTCACAAAGGCTCGTCCAACCTCTACCTCCCAAAGTGCACATTCTGACCATTAGATACACTATCAATCCAATTCCTCCTTAGGAATGGAAAAACCTAGTGATTGAGTCCCTCTCCTACAACTAAAGATGTTGGATCACTGTTGCCAAGCTATCTCATCTTTTTTGCCCTCCATCTACACCATTTGTTTATGTTGGGCTCGCTCTTGACCCTCCTCAGGTGTAAGGTTTCGAGTATCCTCGATAAGGTCAATCCAAGATGTACGACAAGAGCCTCATCTATGCAAAGCAAGTCACTTTTAGTTGCTTCTTAAACTCTCCATCTTTTTGTACAAGTATTGGACCTCCTTTTAATAAATCTTACAAGGATGACCATGGGCTTCACATTCTATCCACCATTGTTCCACCTTTCGCCTCAAGCCCTTTCTAGTAACCAAGACCTTTCAAATTTGAAGTAGGAGTTGAATCACATATCTTCACCAGAGTCCCACTTCAAGGGGTGTGACCAGAAAAAGGTTGAGGTAGAGCTCATCCCAAGCCCAACGAGGAACAACTCATAGAAGCCCACCAAGCCAGACAACCTATCAAGACCAAGTCTAGATCAGCACTCCTTTAAGCTCCTTCAAGAGAACCTGTAATTGGGCACCTCTAGTTCAATCACACCCACAGCAGAAACCCAATTGATAAAGTCCCTTATACTCATGTCTCTCCCTTGTAAGCGTTCTAAGAAATCATCTATAGAGTTGCATTGGAGTCTCCTACACACAACCACGTCACTCGTCACCTACTCCATGAGCTTAGACTAGACAAATGGTTTGTACTTTACAGCACATGGGCCATAGACATTGATAATTCTAAATGGAAAGCATCAATCCTCTGTAAGTCCACCACCACAAAGGAGCAACTAAACATTCCAAGCATGAAGAAGCTTTCTTTACTCCATCCAATAAGAAGTCCTTAGATCTACAGATTGATTCTAAAGTAACGAACTCATCAAGTCTACTAACCCTATCATTTTCCAATGCATAGGTCAACATCCCATTCTAGTTGTCTCCTACAGGAGTGCAATGTCTATCTTCCATGCCTACAACTACCTTCCAACGATACCTCGCTTATCCTCATCCCTTAGGCCCTTGATGTTCCAAGTTAAAACCATTTCATCTTAGTAACCCTAGCACTATAGTATGTCTCGCACTATAGTGCGAAGACTAGTAATGCCAACCACCTTCGTTTTGCCCACCTCACCATTCTCCCGTGAAGACAAGGTTAGTGGGGCGACAAAGGCACAATGTGCTTGTCCACCCACACCTTTACCATTTAAAGCAGCACCAAATCTAGCAACTCGATCATCAGCATAAATCAAGCATGGGATTTGCACTTCATTATAAAGAACCTTCCCAACGTATATATTGTGTTCCCACCATTCTCATGCCCTTTCTACTTCGAGCATCGCATCAACTGTTACACCACTTGACCCTGCACCAAACCTCCTACCATACCCTATGTTGGACCTCCTACTAGCACTGTGATTGGAGAAGATGAGACGACATCCACAAATGTTATCTACCCTACTATTGAGCAAGAAAGGTGGCAATGAACCACCTACCCCAACCTACTAGCCCAAGGACCAACTTCGAGGAAATGCACTTAACTCTTTCCACCTCCAAAGATACTTCGATGAATCTAATGTCCTCAACACAAGTCCAAGTTGGTTGCACTCTTTCAACCCTACAAAGCTAGAAACTATCGCCTCCACAACTTCCAAAGTTTGAAGGTGGAATGGAACACCTTCAATGAACATTTTCAACACTAACCTATGTGGCGATCATTCTTCAAGAGCTTCATCTGTAGCCGCCAACAACCTCCAACGGATCAACCCCTCTGACCTCATTGGGCAAAAATTCTGTTGATGACCTACTCCTTGGAAACAAACGCATAGGGTAGGATTTTAACACTACGCCACCTTGTGCCCTCGCCCTCGGCACTGAAAGCAAAATACTTAATGTTGCATCTAACTCTAATCCATCACCCTCCCATAGCAACTATGATGGCCACATTCGAGAATCCAATCCTCCTCACCAGCCACAGCTCCTTCCTCTCATCCGGCACCCACTCCCTCTCGCCCCCTACTCCCTTGCTCATGCTCTCCCATTCTATTTACCAACTATTTTCTTATATTCCAATTTTGCCAACTTTTTTTCATTCGGTAAGTACAGGCACTAAAAAGTTCTTGCCTAGAGCGTTCGATCTTATTTTAGAATTCATATTCTTGGAAATGGGTACACGTATTGCAAGTAGGTTAGTATACAAAAGTTACTAGCGATTGTGCATTTTCTTGAGCAATTGCAAAAGTTCGATGGATTATCAATTTTCATCTTTTCTCTCAGGAAGAATCTAACAGATCCTAACAAATCAAAATCAACAAAAAAGAAAGAAAAAAAAATGTAAAATGTAAACAAATTTTCAGTTTAAGGTAACCCACCAAACTAATCCATCACCATTTTGGGCTGCATCAGTTGTCTTTACAACAAGTCAGCTGAAAAAATATCTAAAATAGTTGCTTTGACTAGTAGGGAAGACAAGCTGCTCAGACCAGAGGTTGGCAAGTTGAGATCAAGGGATATTAATGAAGAAGGGCACGATAGAGCCCTGCCCATGTCCTAGTGTAAAGAATAAGAAGCTTTGCCGTTATTTAAAGTCTCCAAGTTTTACTCTTGTCACTGGTCAAATACAAGAAATCCTAATACATGACACCTTAAATCTCCTGAGACTAAAACTGACACAGAAATGGTTTGTTCAACTTTAAGTTCAACAGCAATATCAGTCAGTACGCCTCTCAGCTGCTTGAATCAAACTTGAGTACGTTTTCAGAAAAACATCATCATTATCTCATCCAGCACTTTGATATTATAATTTTCCAACAAAAAAAAATGCTTAATTATGTGTGCCTATGATTAATAGCCATATATATCCATAAAAACACCAACTTGTAAAGATTATAAGTTAATAAATTAGCAAACAAACCTCAAGAACCAGTTTAAGACCATCCAAATCACATCCTGTCCTGACATCAACTCTCCCAGCAAATTTACCCACAGATAAGTTATCTTCTCCGCTCACTGTAACAAGGAGTTGACAGACATGGCAAGGCTCTCCAAGAAAAATGAACAGCTCAACAACATCAGTAGCTGGAGAGCAGACCTACAAATGAGCAGAAAATACAAATTCAATACAAAACTTAAGTGGGTGTAAAATCTGTAGAAATAGAGCAAGTTTTGCTTCCTGTCACGTTTCTAAGGTAGTTTTACCCAAGTAACACTCTTGTGCTTGAAACTGAGAAGATTGGGTTCACCACTTGCGCTTGGAAACATATGAGAAATTGGTTTCAGGAGACATGCAGAGGGGCGTGATAATACCTGAAATATAAAATCAGAAAATTAATACAATAGAAAATATAATCCAACCTCTCTATTTGCAATTCAAGTGTGACGATTACATTTCAAAATTAAAAAAATAAATTAAAAAAAATCAAATGTAAAGGTTGGTTTGAATACTGTATCATGTGATAAACAAAGCTTGACAAAAACCAAATACAATACAACATCCAAGGACAGGGACAATTGGTAGAATAACCGGGGAAAACAATTATTTATTTCCACTGAAGAAAGTTCAATATATAATGAATGGCACCCACATATTGAGTGCACAGCATGAGGTTCCCTCAAAAGATATGGAGAGGTGAGGCTCCAAAAATGCTTGACTAGTAACACTATAAACTCGTCTAATCCTTTTTTTTTTTTTTTTGAAAAGGAAAAAGATACCTACTTGATGCCACAAGTCATCTAAAACTGAATATTGAAGAAAGAGATAGGCTCATAAATGCCCTTCTGATCTTAACATTGAGATAGCCACATTGATAATCACTAGGTCACGCCTATCGAGCCCAATGAACCAAGCCCAGCCCCACTCAAGCTTGAGCTCAATAGAGTCAGTCAAGCAAGCTCAAACTCAGGCTTGAACTTGATTGAGATTGATTAGATTGCTTAAGCTCAAACTTGTTGAGCATGAGCTAACTTACAAGCCTTTTAATGACCTACACTTAACAAGCTTAGCCCTCGAACAACCCCTTAGTGGAACCTTACATTGAATCCTCAAGAATTAAATAATTATTTATTTTGAGTGTATTAACAAGTAGCCACGGATTTGATCAATTTAAGCTATGGTTCAGAACTTGAGTGCATCTCCATCCAAGAGGATACCCCTATAGGGACATCAATTCTAGGTCCCCTCAAACATGAATGATGTGGCACTACACCAATTTGAAATATAAAGTTGAATTATGAAGTGTTGCTATTCCTTTTCTAAAAGATACTGTATTTTCTGGGACTTGAACTCACATCTACAGGATAAAAATAATTGTTGCAGCTAGCTAGGCTATCAATAACGTTGTTTATCATATAGCATACATATATACATATGTATGTGTATGTGTATGTATTTAAAGACATGTATATTGATCTTATCAAACCCAAAAGCTTATCAAACTAAGCCAGCCTTGACTCAGTAAGGTTTATCAAATGCACTTCTATGATTTGTTCCACTTTTGAAAACCCCAAATTATTCACAAAATCATGATTTTTCATATATAAATGTAACTAGTATGTCCCCCTCATAAAGTGTTTCCTAGAAAATTAGCTTTTCATCATACATAGGTTGGAACCCAGCAAAAGGGGATTACTCAGGGCGAATTCCATGGACAATGGACATGGAATAGTTGTTGGATTGTTGGGGCATCCCATCTTTAGAGAGAGAAGGGCACCAGCATTTTACTTCATATGCCCAGTACGAATCTTGGCCTGTGCTTGGCTCATTTACTTATTAAGCTGAGCTCTTGAGCCCTTATCAAGCTGAGCTAAGCCTATCAAGAGTGAGTTTTTCTGACAGAACCAATAATCATCCATTCCTCACTGAAAAGTCTTTTTTTTCATTGCAGTGGGGGCATTTTTGTCCCAAATAATCCAGAGTTAGGTTAGGTTAGTGCAGGGAATGTTGTCAAAGGGTGAAATGATTGAAATCACTACTATGGGGGTAAGTTGATTTTTCCTTCAAAACATTGGGGCTCTATAATTGCTATTGATATGGATGGAACATAAAGTGTAATAAAATATTTAGTAAGAGAACAACTACGCTCATAATATTACCAAATGCTAAAAGAAAAGCAGCAAAATAACATATCAATATGATGAGAAATAATTCCAAATAGACTTGGTTAATAACTCTATACCTACTTGAAGAGGATGAATGGATACTGAAGGTAGATGCCTGAAAAGCCTTATGCCGAGAAACATCTCCAGCTGCTTTTGGCGGAAGCTATCAACAACCACATTTTGATATCTTCTCTGCAGTGTAATTTTCACATTCTGTGCAGCTGAAAATTGTTTGAATTTCCCAGTATCATTGCTAAATATATTGAGAATTTGGCTATGCATGGCCTTGGAACCAGTATATAATGTTGCATGGATGTCACCAGCAAGAAGAAAAAGCTCAGCCAATTGATTTACAGGAGATAATATGGTGGAACTCTTGAATTGGTCAAATGTCATATCAAATCTCTTCCAAGGTTTGTCTGGGCAAGGATGTTCCCAAGTTGTTGTTTTTGTATTATGATTTATATAAAATGGCTTCCCTGTGACAGAATCAGTGCGCTCCTCCCACCCTGGTGGAAGGGGCCCTATATATGGGCCAATACAACTGGAGTCCAAATAGTTGAATGATGACGAAAAACTAAATGCCGAATCTTGGTCGAGATTAATTCCCAACCTTCTGCACTGTTCTACAAAAACTTGAAGGGCTCCAAAGTAACTAGCAGCATTAGTTCTATCCAACGAGTCAGCACAGTTAAAACGTATGACGCCATTCTGCAGAGATCTTAAGCAGAAACCACCTCCAAAATTATCATTATGAATAATTAACCCTTTACATCCCTGAAGAGTCTGTTCTGAATAAAAATAGCTTCCTTCATTGAACCCCACATTCACTGTAGGATTTTTTAACAGTCTCCACAGTCCCTCAACTGTCATCTGTTCTCCTTTTGCTTTCACAGTGGCATGCCAATCATAATTTATGAGAAGAAGGAGAGTATTGGAAAGTTTTCCACTGGCTCTTATAAAATTTAATGATTTAGCAAAATGTTCAACTAAAATTGTTTCTGATTTCCCCTCCCCATTTCTGAGTAAGTTGATGCATACAATAGGCGTTGGCTTCTTTTTCCGGTTTACAGCAGTTGCATCTGCACTCGGAGTACCATATCTCCTACTTAACCTCTGGTAGTACTGCAAGCTTCCTTTATAAGGGTCTTGGGAGTCAACATAAATCTCCGCTTCAGCAGCAGTAAGTTTTAGCTCTGCTCCCCACCATATCGGAATAGTGCCCCGTCTCCAGATATATGTGCTAAAATGAGTATTTTGTCTAGTATTGTGAGCTATCCATACAAGTTGCTCGCATTCTACTTCATTTCCTGTCCAAAAGTGGAGAGAAGATAAAAAAGTAAAAAAATATTTTTAAAAGGCAGGGGTCCTCAGGATGTAGAAGTCAGAGGCATATGAGCTTGAAAGCAAAAATCCATTAGAACGTGCAAAAGTTTTCTTACTTTTGAGTCTGATTTCATTATTTTCGATGGTATATCTACAAGGAGGGGTATACAGTTCAAACTTGACAAGTTCCTAGGGGAATCTATGTAAATAATAGAAAAGGTTATCTTTGACTCTACCAAATCCCAATGGGCCAGTATAATCTTGCCCCTCATATTGGATGCTCACCTCTTGCCCTCGAGATATAGATCCTTTCCTGGAAAATCTCATTCATGGGCCTCAAGTAAAACCTTGCTTTGTGCCTCCCAATTCCATCATGAACCCACTTCCACCTTGCATAACAAAGCCACCTAGGAATAGGGCTTCTAATTTCTGACCTCTACTCACAAATAGCCTCCCACTAGCAATACTCCTCATCTCTGCATTGTTGTGGCACTCACCCAACCCAGCCTTCCCGCTAGGCGTGTGTACACACCACCTCTCCAAATTGTTAATATTCAATGTGAATGATTTGTTATAAACTTATAATTATAAAATGCTGATATTAAATAGGAAAGCAACCTTTTCAAAAAGAAAACAGGAAAACATTTAAGAAAAACTCAAATTTGACTCATTAACAACCCAACCGATCTTTACATATTGGGTTGGGTTGGTAGGACACATTGGGTCAAGTTAGAAAATTTCCCACCTCTTGAGATCAATTCAGACTGTGGGTTAGACCCTAATCCAATCCAAGCCAACCTACCTACATCCCTAATTCATCAAACTAGCAATGCTAACTCCAAAAGCATGTGACATAAAACAAAAGAAACTGCTAAACACTGCTAGATTTCATTCCAGAAAAGGTCCACCTACCTGTGCCAAAACATGAATTTATTCCTCTAGCCAAATAGCGAGTCCCTGGATGTAGCCTACTACGCCGTGCAATGAGAGCAACTGCCCGAGCTTGCTTACTGGAACCGCCAAATATTCTGCACTCTGCAAAACCCTATAAGATGTAATCAGAGTCAAGCAAAACTTGGAGATGATTGTATAAAATTAAACGAGTACCGAATTCTCCAAAATTATTTGCTGGAATTCATGGTGGCAGGATGACTAAATCAGGAAAACAATCCTGCCAGCCATTCCACTAGTTTGAATAAAAAGTAATCATTGGTCGATAGTTGTGATGTATGCAAGACAACCAAGGTATGTAAATAATAAGGCACAAAATAAGAACGCAGTGAACAATATGATCAAAAATCAGACATTTCATCTTTTTTAAAGAAGCTACTTAAAATAACATCAAAAAGATCAAGCTTCCAAATGTATTAATAATCTGTCCTAACATTATCATGTTTGTGCTAAAGGAGTTGTTAGCATATGCATCTATTTTGTATGAGAGATCTTTCGCTATTTTGTTTCTTGTACTGGTGTTGTACCGCAACTTTTCCACCTCTCCATTATATAAGGAGAGGTAGGGCTTAATAATAAAATTCTCATTTCCTCCAATTTAGTATCAGAGCGACTGTCCTAGACCGAGGCTTTAGGTATCCCACCCCCAAGGCCTTCAAAGCCTAACCACCAAACCCCCCCTCTCTCTCTCTGTGTGCTAGCGCACCACCTCCGGCGGGCCTCCCCATGGCCCAGCAATGCCGACTGTGAGCGCCTGGTCCAGTGAGCATAGCACGCAAGGTAAGGGACGATGCAACACGCATGCACCGCAGCAGCGGCGGCGGCTGTAAGGGGTCTATAGCCCTGTTCTAGGGTTGCGTCCCTTGTAGTCGCAAGAAGAGAGCTCTAGGTCCTCTTGGGGTTGTCTCAAGTGTTTTCCCTACACCCGAATGAAGCCAACACCTGTCTAAGGGAGCTTTCTAATGAAGATGCAGATCTGAAACCAAGCAATTTCAGATCTAATGTTGTTTCTTTGATGTTGGAAGGTTGACTGAGGATCGCAGATTGCTAAGATGGCTTCCTCAGATCAGCCCGATCAGTCCGAGGTGACATCAAGCTCTCTTTCGGACGTCGGGGTACTCAAAAATCCATTCTTTGATGCCATCAAACTATATGAGACCAACTACTCACGGTAATCCCAGACTTTTCTTATGACCGTCAAGCATCATGGGAAAAATCACATTCTTATGGATCCAAAGCCTACAGACAAGACCGGCATATCCAACTGGGATGGAGACAATGCCATGGTTTGTGCATGGCTTATGTAGACTGTCATTCCCCAAATAGGGGATGAGATCATGTACTATTCGACTGCGAAGGAGATGTAGGAGTCTTTACATGAGTCATACTTACGCCAAGAACTCCGCACGTGTTTTTCAGGTCTTTCACAACCTCTTTCACTTGCGTCAAGAGGGACGCACGTTGTCGCAGTATTACTCCCTCGTGAAGGGAATGCTGGAGAGACATCACTCCTACCTGCCAAGGTGTGCCTGTGACTCCTGGAGGAGCTTTCAAAGACAACCAGCAGTCTCCCTTTTCTTATCAGGCCTTGGACCTGAGTACGCAGTAGCCAGAAATCAAATCCTCACTACTTCTGAGCTTCGCACTCTGGAGGAAGCCTACAACAGACTTAGCAAAGTAGCAGTGCACACTTCTTCTCCTAGCTCTGGTGCTCAGACGTCCACACTAGTCGCGACCCCTGGACGTGGCAGGGGTGCTCCCTCTCTTCACGTGGTTGTGGACGTGGACACTCTTCTGATGCACGTGTTCAGTCTCCATGTACCTACTGTGGCAGGATGAGCCACTCTGAGGCTACATGCTGGTAGAAGCATGGTAGGCCACCTGTGGCCAATCAGGCAGCCAAGGTCACTGATGGAGCCTCCTAGAGTCCTGATGTTAGATCCCTTAATACAGAGATTAAGACCTACAGCAGCAAATCGCCTAGTTAGCCCAGACATCCCCTTCTCAGCCTCTAGACACTGCAGCCATTGCCTTTTCTTCTGAGTCACCTACGACTAGTATGTCATCTCTTTTATCTCCTAGCGATTGGTTGATTGACTCTGGTGCATCCAAGCACCTATGTGGCGACGAAAGATCTTTTTCTCAGTTAGCACCAGTTACCCCAGCCAGGACTGTACAGATGGCAGATGGGAGACACTCGCCACTTGTTGGCAAGGGAGATATGTCTTTATCTCTAACCTTGCGACTGACAGATGTTTTCTACATTCCTGACTTTCCATTGAGTTTATTGTCTGTTAGCAGTATTACCAGTGATCTGAACTGCTGAGCTATATTTGATGCGTCTTCTTGTGCCGTACAAGACAAGCTTACTGGGAAGACGATTGGTGGAGGGCGTAAGGAATAGGGGCTATACCGTCTGAGCCGTACTGTTGTTCCTACTTCTACTATCCAAGGCCTTGGTTTTGTTGGGTCCCCTCTCCAGTGGCATCACCACCTTGGTCACCTGCCCATTGATCGTCTCAGACGAGTTCTGCCGCACATACCCTCCACTACTACTCTTACCTATAATGCCTATAAATTGGGTAAGCACCACAAGGGTAGTTTACTTCCGTTTATGTTGCTTCTGTTGCAGTGTTTGATTTCGTTCACATGGATGTTTGAGGTCCCAGTCATATTCTTGATTGGCTTGGGAACAGATATTGCTTGGTATTAGTGGATGATTTTTCCAGTCTTTCCTAGTTGTTTCTTTTGAAAAATAAATCTGATGTGGGACATATTGTTGAAAATTTTGTCAAAAAAATAAAGACTCAGCATTCATGTTCTGTGAAATGTTTTTGGTCTAATAATGCCTTAGAATTTGTACCACTCAGTTGCGTACTTTCTTTTCCAATTGTGGCATTATTCTTGTGACCACTTGCCCTCACACCTCTTAGCAGAATGGTGTTGCTGAGAGGAAGCATCGCCACTTACTTGATGTTGCTGGAGTGATGTTGTTTTAACGGCTTGTTTTCTGATCAATCGGATGCCAAATGCTGCTTTACACGAGCAGATTCCTTTGTAGGTTATGTATCCCGATATACCCCTCTTTCACGTAAACCTTCAGACTTTTGGTTGTGTTGCTTTTATCCATTTGTTGAGACAAAGCTGGAATAAATTAGCACCAAGAGCAGTTAAGTGTATTTTTCTTAGGTATACTCAGACTCAAAAGGGGCATCGGTGTTTTGATCCGACTACTTCTTAGCACTTTGTTTCGACGGATACCCTTCTTTTCTACGTCTGCAACTAAGCTACCTTCTGAGGGTGATATGGCACCCATGCTATTTACACCTATTCACTTTGGGAGTTTTCCTGAGACTCCCATTCCTACTGTCTCACCACCACCGCCTACTACCTAACCTTTCCACGTCTAACTGAGCTACTTCATACATATATCCATCCTCACACTACCTTTCAGGGTCCCCCTCGCTCGCCTCCACCAGCGAATTCTCAGGTGAGTCCCTTAAACACTGACGATTGTTTGCCACATGTTGATCACAGGGACAGAACAGATAATGTGACAGGTGATGATCTGGATCTTCCAATAGCTGTTTGAAAGAGACCACGAACTTGTGCTACTTACTTGACCGCTGGGACACTTGCCACTGACAGCCTACGCCTAGGTTTGCAGGGTTCACCCAGTCATTGGCTGCTACTCACATCCCAGCGACTCACCGCGAGACCATACTTGATCCAAGATGGCGGGTAGCCATGAAGGACGAGATGGCTACTCTTAGGGTTCGTTGGACATGGGAGCTCACTCCACTTCCAAACGGAGATACGATTATTGGTTGTCGATCGGTTTTGACAGTGAAGTTCAACCCAGATGGAGGCATCACCATATGTAAAGCACTCCTCATGGCAAAGGGGTTCACCCAAACCTATGTGGTGAACTTCTTTGACACCTTCTCACCAATTGCTAAACTTCCTGCAATACAGGTGTTGGTAGTAGTGGTGGTTCAGCTTGATTGGCCTTTGCATCAACTGGAAATGAAGAATGCATTCCTCTACGGTGATCTCTAAAAGGAAGTCTACATGCAGCAGCCACCAGGCTTTGAGGCTCGAGGGGAGCATGTATGCATACTGTGGAAGACCATCTACAGCCTCAAGCAGAATCCCAGAGCATGATTCCAGAGGTTGTCTCAGGTTATGGAGGAAGCCGGATTCAGGAGATCGACAACTGATTTCTTTCTTTTTGTCAAGAGGACTGGACGAGATACTGTGGTGCTTCTCATATACGTTGATGACTTAATTATTACAGGGGATAATGTGCAGACTGTCACTGAGATCAAGCACATTCTGGCGGAGCAGTTTGTCATGAAAGATTTGGGCACTCTACGATATTTTCTTGGTATTAAGGTTGCCCAGAGTAGGGAGGATGTAGTCCTATCCCAAAGGAGATATGCATTGGATATTCTGCAAAGGTGGGCATGCTTGGGGCCAAGGCAGCCAACATTCATATGGACCCCAAAATGCTACTTTATGATGAGGATACACAATTGGTGGACAACAGGTAGTACAGGCAGCTTGTGGGCAAGCTACTATATCCGATTATCACTAGGCCAGATATCTCCTTTGCGGTAGGGAGATTAAGTTAGTTCATGGCCAAGCCAACACAACAGCACTAGGATACAGCATTGATAGTACTCAGATATATCAAGAAGGCTCCTGAAAAAGGACTTCTCTTCTCCAAGGGGTCTTCTATATGGCTACTCTGATGCAGACTATGCTGAATGTCACATGGACCGAAAATCCACTACAGGGTTCTGCACCTTTATCACATGGAGGAGCAAGAAATAAGGCACAGTTGCTAAGTCGAGTGCCGAGTCTGAGTACAAGGCCATAGCTTAAACGACTATAGAGAGGATATGGATCAAGTACCTAGTCACTAATTTAGAGGTACAATTTTCTAACCCGATAGAGATGCGATGTGATAACAAAGCAGCTACCTTCATTGCCAACAACCCAGCATTTCATGAGAAAACGAAGCATGTAGAGGTTGATTGCCATTATACCAGAGATATTATTCAAAAGGGGCTACTATCTATATGCAACACTAATCATGTCTAAGGAACAAATTGCAGATATTTTTACCAAGCCCTTCCCAAGTCTTTATTTAATTTGTGTGTATCCAAGCTGAACATGATTGATATCTATACTCCAGCTTGAGGGGGAGTATTAGCATATGGATCTATTTTGTATGAGAGGTCCTTCGCTATTTTGTTTCTTGTACTGGTGTTATACCACAACTTTTCCAACTCTCCATTATATAAGGAGAGGCTGGACTTAATAATAGAATTATCTCATTTCCTCTGATTAGGGTCAACCGATGTAACCCTTCCATAGCAAAATAGAAAGGTTTCCTGATCACCACCCCATGAAACGGAAAATAAAGTGTTCAAAGTTTTGTTGTAATGACTAGTACCTAAACCAAGCCTTGCTGAGAAGAACTAACCTTGATGATTTGTTCAGTATGGGCTCAAATCAACCACCTAAAGCACTTAACCTAGATTATCAAGAAGTAATCCTCAACACCTTAGCCTAGTACTCATTCTCTTGAGTTTAAAATGGTCCAATACTTTACTTTCATTTGTACCGGTGGCTCCACCTCCTAGGTATCCCTTTCACACTAATCTTATTTGCAAGAGTTCTGTCTCTTCGGTAGCCATTTCCCCTCATCAAAGTGAGTTCATTTCTAATATTATCTATAACCACTCAGGCAAAACCCAAGTCTAATTGATAAAAACTAACCTTGGGCCTAATTAAGCCTAAGCTATTTAGTAGTAATTACTAGTTCTTCATAACGCACTACTCAATTTCATGAGTTTACACTTTTGGACTATGTTTGGGGCATTACATGTGTTATTAGAGTTGGATAAGTAATTAAATCTACTCCTAGATCCAATTCGTGTGTTGTAATTTAGGTGTGGATCTTTTGACCAATCTAACATTAATGATCACTCCCAACCATAACTCGCTTATACAATGAAATAAGTGTACTTGATATTACTACTCAAGTACCATGGGAGACATCTATACTCAAGTCCTAAAATAACCAAGAAAAATATGTCATTGCCCTTGGTGCCAACTTATTCCATCTAGGTTAAGTACAATTGAATCAAAAAAATGTATTACTCTCTCAAAGAAATCCTAGTCCTCTTTTTATACAAAAGAGAATTAGGCAAATTACATAAGTACCCCCTAAGGATAAAAAAAATAGCAAATACCCCTTAGAACTCAACACTCCCCCTTAAGTTGAGATGTAGATGTCAATGAAGCCCAACTTGTTGCTTAGAAAATCATAATGCTTCTTCAAAGGTCTGGTGAGAATGTCAACAATCTAAAGCTCGGAAGATATATAAGGGATACTTATTTTGCCTTATAAAACCACATCCTGTATGAAATGGCAATCAACCTCAATATGTTTATCCTCTCATGGAAGACTAGATTGTAGGCAATGTAGGCAGCAGATTTATTATCACAATAGAGTGGGACAGGTGCATCAACCCCCACCCCTAAATCTCATAGGAAACCAACTATCCACATGATCTCACACACAACTTGAGCCATGGACCTGTATTCTGCCTTGACACTAGAGCGAGCAACCATACTCTATTTCTTGCTTCTCCATGACACTAAATTTCCTCCCAGGTAGATAGTAAAGCCTGACGTAGATCTTCTATCCTCAATTGACCCTGCATAATCTGCATCTGAGTAAGCCACAAGATCAAGAGAGCCACTCGTACTGTAGTACAGACCTCTCCCTGGGATGCCCTTCAGGTACCCCAAGATGAGGCACACATATCGCCAATAACTGTATTTGGGACTCTGCATGAACTGACTGCTTGACTGATTGCAAAACTAATGTCTGGTCATGTAATAGTCAGGTATAGCAAATGACCAATAGTAATACGATACATGATAGCATCCTCAAACAAAGGATCTGTCTCATTGGTGCTTTGACCAAAAGGTGCATCTACTGGTATCCTAGATGGTTTGGACCCAAGAAGTCTTACCTCTCTAGGATCTATAAAGTGTACTGCCTTTGTGATAAGGATAAGTCAATTTCCTGACGAACAACCTCTATCCCCAAGAAGTAACGAAGATCACCTAAATCTTTGGTGAAAAAAGTCAAGTGGAGAAAGGCTTTCGTCTCTGTCATCCCATCAATACCATTACCTATCAAGATCATATCATCAACATAAACTGCCAAGATGACCACTCTCCATATCCCGCCATGCTTGGTCCGTTTAACAAATATAGAATGATCAGTGGTAGACCGCTGAAACCCCACCTTGATCTCCAAATTGAGCCTCTCAAACCAGGGTCGTGGGCTCTGCTTCAGGCCATAAAGAGCCTTCCGTAGGCGACAAACAAGCTCCCCCTAACTATCATAACTTGGTAGTTGTCTCATATATACCTCCTCAGCAAGATCACCATATAAAAAGGCATTCTTTATGTCAAGCTGGAGTAAAGGCCACTACTTAACAACTGCAACAGACAAGATAATCCTGATAGAGGTAATACTAGCAACTAGTGAAAAATCTCAAGGTAATTCACCCCATATGTCTGAATAAATCCTTTAGCAACAAGTCTAGCCTTATATCTCTCCATTATCCCATCAGATCTATACCTGATGGTATACACCCACCTGCAACCAACAACCATGGCACCCTTAGGACATGGAACAAGATCCCATGTTTTCTTGGTTTATAGAGCATGCATCTCCTCATCCATAGCAGCTTTCCACCTCAGATCATGGAGAGCCTGGAAGAAATCTCTGGAAACAACTACGGTGGTGATAACAAATGCAAACTGTCTGTCTCCCTCCTAGAGATTAGAGACGATAGTGTAACAGGACATAGGATGGAGCATACGTATGGCACTAGGTCTCCTCTATATTTGAATCACCCCTATCTAAGGGGATAACAAGCTGGGGTGGCTCGTAATCAAAGAGATCATCTAACTGTGATCTCCTCTAATACACCTGTCTCCTGTATAGCAGCCTCTATGGATGACCCTTCTTCTGAGAAGTAAGGGATCTTCTCAAAGAATGTCACATCAGCAATGACAACATACCTCTTACGAATTGGATCATAACACCTGTAGCCCTTCTGGGTCATAGAGTAACCAAGAAAGACACATTTTGTGACACGGGAAACAAACTTATCCTTAATACCATAGTTTTGAACAAAAAACATGCACCCAAAAACTTGCAAAGGCAAAAGAAAAATCCTGCTGCACTTAGGATATATAACCCGGTAGGGGATTTGACCATAAAGCACAAAAGATGGCAATCAGTTAATCAAGTATGTTGCTGAAAGTATATAACATCAACCCAAAAATGCCTAGGAACCTTCATATGAGACATCAAGGTCCTAGCAATATCAAGCAAGTGTCACAACTTACACTCTGCAGCCCCATTATGCTAGGAAGTATTAGCACAAGAAGTATGGTGAACGATCCCCCTAGAGCGAAAAGCCTCCTATAAATCACTTTGCATGAACTTTAATGCATTGTCACTATAAAAAACTCGAACAGCAGTATCATACTATGTCTGCACCTCAAACAAAAACTGTTGAACTATAGAAAGAATCTCACGACGCGCCTTCATCAAAAACACCTAGGTAAGTCTACTGTTGTCATCCACCATCAGTGCAAAGTATCTGTGTCCACTAGTAGAGGCAACTCTAGTTGATCCCCCAAAATCACAATGTACTAGGGAGAAAGGCACTGAATTGATATTAGCATCTCTCCCTGGGTAGCTACTCCTGTAATGCTTCCCCAACTGGCAGTCTTCACAATCTGGAGTCAACGAACAAGATAATTCTGAATACATCTGGCGCATTTTCTTCATAGAGGGATGCCTAAGTCTGCGATGCCATAGCAAGGGATCACGAGAGATTGACACAACCCCAGCAACCAATGTAGGCGTGTCCAGATAGTACAGACCATCTCTTTCTATGCCACTGCCAATTATTTCCCCTGTGGTTCGATCTTTGAAATAACAATGTCTCTTATCAAAGGTAACACGACATCCACGATCTCTGCAAATTCTACTCATGGATAGGAGATTCATGGAAAACTCAGGAGCATAATATACATTTTCTATCTTCATCATTGACATAACATCTACATGTCCAATAGCTATAATAGAAGTTGCTCCATTCGCCACCCGCACATCTCGAATTCCTTGTGGAGTCACAAGGTCCAGCAAACAATCTTTATCTCCAGTGAGATGAACGGAGGCTCCAAAGTCAATCACCCATGCACTCATGTACCTCTTTCTCCCACCAACTACTTGGGCTACACACACGAACCCTGTAGAGACAAGAGTTGATCTCCTTGGACCAACTATCTTCAACATAGGCGAGAGAAGACTCATTGCCAATAACACTATGCATGAGAGAAGACTCATCAGGCCAAACAAACTTCAAACCACACGAGACCAAGCACCACCAACAAGAATATCACCCTCTGCTAGCAGCACTAGACCACTGGTGGTAGCAGCATTGGCCTGGCCGTACGGCCCAAAGGCGGCGATGGCACCCTCGACGTCCGGTTACAACGATCGGTAGCCGGCAGTGGTGAGGTTGGCTGGACCACACGATCAAGCAATGATTGCAACAGCGACGCTAGCCGATTCACACGATCCAGCGCCCTCACAGCCGGCGGCAGCGGTTGGTGACCGACGGTGACGCTAGAGAACCTCCCTCCAGTGTCGCCATTGTTGCTGCCACGCTCCATCATGCTTTCAATGATCAAATCCTCCTTATGTTGGAGATTTGATCATTGTTTCTAGGTGGATATTTGGTGGGATATTGAAGCACCGGCCTAGAACCGTTGCTCTAATACCATGTTGAATCAAAAAACATGCATCAGCCTCCAAAAGAAACCGTAGTCCTCTTTTTATACAAAAGAAAACCAGGCAAATTACATAAGTACCCCCTAAGGATAAAAAAAATAACAAATACTCCCTTACAACTCAACAAGTACGATGAACAAAAGTGACACAACCAAGAATCTTGGGTCAACAATGTACAACATTTTTCAAGGTGAAGCATTTGTAAAGGAATCTACTCAAGAAGAGCAGATATAGACATCCATTTAATAAGATAACATGCTATCAAAACTACATCCCCCCAATATAAAGAAGGAATATCATTGTGAATCACAAGTTTCCTAGCCACATCCAAAATATAACAATAATTGCAATATATGCTACTCCAATCTACTATGTTGCTTGAGCGCAACTCATATAATGGATAATTCAGGAAGAAGACCTTATTTAAGCTTGTCTCTGCCAGTTCATCACCTCCCTACCAAAAGAAAGAATGAAAACACAAAATGGAGGGTACACATGAAGCAGAGTCAAATGGAGTAGAACGAAGTTCAGCTTTCATAGCTCCATTAGTAGGCTCACAATTGTAGCTCGCACCATTGACTCACACCGTACAGCCAAAGTTCGAGTTAGCTTGTGAAGAGAAACCAAGTGTATGCCTTTGTGTTTTGATGTGAAGGAAAGGAAATGAAGTAAGACCGCTACACAGGCTACAAAGTAAGCTGGTGGGTGGAAGGAAAGATCAAGCGAGTCAGCTAGGAAGTTCATGTTGGAAAGGGAATAAAGTAGCTTCAGAAAGGTAGGACCAGCCTACCTATGGGAGGGTAGTAGTGCGAGTTGTAGATTACAGTAGTAGGAATTGTACAATTTTCCTTCTTCAGGTTAAGACACTCAAGATATTTACAGTAAAGGGCACTCATGCAAAAAATTGTGATTCGAAGTTAGATGCCTTTTTAAGGAAAGCTTGCATAATTGCTTGTAAACATCTTTCTTGGATAAATCAGTCTCAGAAAGACTGTATTCATATATTAATCTTCTGGTAGGCAGTTTGAGAAGTCAATCCATGTGAATATGAAAGTCTAACAGGTAGAAGTATGTGCAACAAACGAAGCATGGAGCATGGTGGTCAATGCTCTAAGAGGTTTTTGAATTCTACTTAAAGCTTTGGGTTTGTGCAACTTGATTTTAACCAGCGCATGGCAATGAAATTTGCAATGTGCCGATGTTGTGAAGCATAACTGCTAAAGAGAAGCATCTACAGTCCAGTGGACGAAGGAAAGAAAAATTGTTTGATATGCACCATTTCTATAACATCACCAAGAAGTTGCAAAATAAGTGCCATTACCAAAATTGTGAACCACCAACATTATTCATCATTAAAAACCTTATCAAGTCTACTGCAAAAGGAGATCAATTAGATGACACTTGTAAAGAAAACGGTCTACCTTTCATGAAGGACTTTTTCACATGGGGGGCTCATTGCTTCCAAACATAATATAACCCACAATGCAATGAAGCATCAAGAAGTTGAATGGCATGAGATTCAGCAAGAACAGAAAATGAAAAGGTATTGAAGGATGCAATGTTGCAATCATTAGGAGCCAGCAGTGCAAGCAGTAAAATATACACGAAATCCTAGTCCAAAGAAATTCTAAATATCAGCAATCCAGGTGGACAGATGAGCTAAAAAGTCTATGAACTCCCCCAAGATTAATCGATAATGATTATTTCCATTTACAGAATGAGCTGATATGATTTGTTTTCTTTCTACCATTGAATTATGGGAGCTCCTAGCTTTATTAGCTGCTTCCGTGAACACTCATAAACTGTTAATAGACTTCGAGAGTTTCAGAATTTAATTTATGGGAACATTCAAATTTCTTTCAGATATTCCCAGTGTAGAGAAGACATGTCCCAAACAACCAGAAGTTGACAAGATACCTGCAGAAGAATGGCACAAAGCTGTGGCAGCCCAATGTCTTTGAAAGGCTTCGATAGCCACCCGTTCCAAACAAATTCCTCATCCGGATTCAGCAAAGGCATGCGGCTCGGGAATGGACGTGTAATATCCCTCGTTTCACAGAAGTAATGCTTTCCGTCAATGTCAATGTCGGCCAAATCCTGAATATTCTTCACCTCCCCCTTGCCCTGTGGTTGAGGGTTGAGCAGTGGTATCTTGACGCACTGGCTCTCTGTGACGGTGTATATGCAACCACCACCGGGCATATTTTCAACAGTGGCAGACACATTCTTCGCAACCAGAAGCAATGCCATGCTTCCCAAGGACACATAACCAAGTATTGCTCTGGAATAGATAGTCCTACATGGCCACCTCGATCCTTCGGTTATGAAATCAATTGCCTCGTTCTCAGAACCAAAAATATCATATCCAGGCCTGCCATGGTAACACAAAGCCCCCGTTGTGGGGTCGACATAGATCACCTGGGTGTCGCTCCTGGTGGATAAGCTCACCGCAATATAAACTTCCATAGACGACTCCAGAAGCATCACTGCCACAGAAGTATCCCTCATGGGAGCATCTGAAAGCAAAAAGTAAGATGCATGCAACAAAAAGAGCAAGCAGTTAGTTCAATGTGCATGCAGCAAAAATTTAGCGATGGTGATGCACTGATGCTTTGCTTCCGAGGTGGCAGACCCAAATTAACGCGAACCGATTCACGGAGAATTAAGTCAAAATCAACTTATGTGTTTGGTAAGGGGAATGTGTGTGTGGAATAAGTAGAGAAATAGAGAATGAGTGATGGAATAAGTGGGTTTTGGTGTTTGGGTGTTTAAGCAGATTAAACTTATTCCATAGAGGAGGTGGAATAAGTTTGCGCCAGGTTAGAAGTTAACCTGGTGCAAATGGGAGGTGAGTTAAGTGGTGAACAAACGCAGTTTAACTCACTTAACCTGCCTACCCATTCTAAATCTCCACTCAATCGGACTTCACCACTTAAATTGTTTCGATCTCTCAGGCAAACCACTTTCCAGCTCGGTTCAGAAGCACGTGTTTGACAGTAAAGTCGAGCGAACGTTCAAGCTGGATTCAATTAGGATATGATGAGTTCGAGTTAGATCAGGAAATACCTAGATTTCAATTTTAACTCGCGGCGTTCTCGGGATTAATTCGGAATGGTCAAATGCTCCGAAGTAGCTTGGATTAATTTGAGAATGTAGATTTAATTGACGGAAACACATCTGAATTTAGTCCAGTCAATGTATAACAGATGGTTTTCAAGAAGAATAGAACTGGAAGCATCAAATACGAAGGCGAGGATTTCGAGAAAGTATGAAGAGAGAACGGAAGCTGGACGTATGTGTAGATAGGGAGATAGATGGAGACCTTGAAGGGGAGCGTCCATTGGAGTAGCTCGGAGGTGAGGGAGGTCGGATCTTGCCGAGATGAGATCTGTGGAAGGGATCTTCGCAGTTCGTTGGGATTGGAGGCGAATGGGGCGAGGGGTTGTCAGCGGGTGTGAGATGGACGGCTGGGATGGATCGGGGAGGAGGTGAGAGGGTGCGGATCGTCGGGAGGAGGAGAACAACTCCTGCCGTGCAGCCAACGACCGCGGGGAGGATGTGCGGAGGTGGAAGAAAGAATGGATGAATAATACCCGGGTTAGTATACGGGCACGTGCATGTCACGTTCGAGGTGAGAAGGGGTAATCAACAACAACCAAAAAAATAAATAAATATATAAAATAGATACAAAAGAATTCGTATATTATGAAAATGAGAGAGAGAAAAATACAAAAAAGAAAAATTATACAAGAGTCATTTATGTAATTTATAAAGAGAAATTCATAATATAGTTGATTTCTGTATTTCGTTAATTTTGTATTCTTCTTACTTTAAGGAGTTATTGATATAAAAGGTGGATCCACAACTGAATGCACCAGCAATCATGTGTATACATAAAATTTGAGCGTGATATCAATGAATCAATACAATGTAAAAATTCATACTTCTTTCTGATGTTTCAACCTAATGCACAAGGTTAATTTAACAAATGCACAAGGTTAATTTAACATTGTTTCTTAAGTAAGATATGATAAAAGGCTAGTTATATATATAAGAAAAAGGGATGCTGCTGGTAACCAACACCCAAGTTAAGTGCAAGCCATTCATATGAGCCATCAGATTCCATCTGTAATGCCCCGAATTTGTAATACTCTCCATAGGCTAATTAAAAACCTTAATTGGTTGCTTAAGGCAAAATTAAAGGTTGGAAACCCTAATTTAGTGATTATTAGCCTTGAAATTAAACAAAACCCCTAAGTCGTTAACAAAATGTTAATAAATGAAAAGTTGAGGGGCCATTTGTGAGGAAAACATGCTTAAAGGCCTTTCTTAAGGCTCAAGAAAGAAGTTGAAGGGCTTAAATGCAAAATATCCAACCCTTACATAAGAGAGAGAGATTTAAAAATTTAAAAGAAAAATCTCATTTTCTTCTCCCCCTCCTCCCTGTCGGCTACTGCTACAACTATTGTTGAAGTTACTGTTGTTGTTACTGCAACTCTTGCTACAACGAAGAGAAGGAAAGGAAGAGGTGGAGAGCTGCTGTTGTGGTTGTTGCTGTTGCTACGTGAAAAAAATAAGGGAGGAAAGGGGGTGGTGCTGCTATTGTAGCAGCTACCATTGCTACTATTGATGTTGCTGCTACGATTAGAAGAGAAGGGAGCTTCAACTGAGGTAGGGTTATTCTCTTATTTCATTCTCTTGATTCCATGATCTAAAATAGCTAAAAGAAAGGGTTGTTTTGGTTTAAGATTTCGCGTTGCATGTGAAATGGTAGAGATTATTCTTCCCCTTTTGTTTCCATGTTTAAAGGTGATAAAGGGGAGGATTTTAATCTAAATATCCAGGTAGGCTTATAAATAAAATGATGGGTATCTGGCAATGTGAACTGGATGCAAAGAGCACCTAGTACCGATACTGGCGACCAGTACCGGTACTAGTTGACCTAGCACCACTATGTAACACACTGAAATGGGAACTAGAAACTCCCAATACCGGTACTGGTGATCAGTACTGGTACTGGATGACTTCAGTCAGTGAACTGAGGTTGCCTAGTATGGGTACTGGTGTTCAATACTAGTATTGGCTTGATTATTTTGGTACAAGGCCAGTGGTGCCCAATACCGGTACTGATGTTTAGTATCGGTATTGGTTGGGTTATGTTGATACAAAACTAATGGTGCGCAATACCAGTATTAGTGCCCAGTACTGGTATTGGTTGAAACTTGTGAATTTGCTACTGGGGTTGCCTAATACTAGTACTAGTTGGCTGAGTTGAGTTTTAAGACAAAATGTGCAAAATATATGTCATTGTATGCAGTTATAAATTGAATTCAGGTTGTAAATAATAATTCTTTGGGTAAAGGCTATTGTAGGTGGCTTTGGGATGTTAGGAATTCATCTTGAACTCAGACGCGATTCTAATGTGGGTTATCCGATGTCAAATGATCCATTAGGCATCCAATACCCTTGATCCTGACGTCTGACCCCTTAGTTAGATGTCCCTGCAACTGGATTGCCATTGTGGGGATTAAGTCCTAGCGATTGGATGCCTGATATTACAGCAAGCGCCCAATATGCACGATTCGGACATCTACCCAAGGAATCAGCCAGTCACAGGTAGCTGGCAGAAGTGGGATGTTATTCTCAGACGTTTGACACATGAAGCTGGACATCTAATTTGAGGCTTGTGGTTTCGTTTCACACGGAATTTTCCCACGGGAATCAAAAGCTTAATCTAATTAGTTAAGCCCCGACCTGGTAACCGTGAATGTAAGCTAAGAATCCTAGTTAGCATCTAATGTTAGGAAACTCAATTTTGGGCATAATTAGGACCCGGGGTGGTTGGTCCTAAATGGAACTAAAACAAACCCTCTAGTAGTACAAACCCTAATTTGGAAATAATAAAGAAAATATTCTAAAGTGAATGCATGAGGCCATGTCGCCAGAATATCTGCGAGACCAAAATACGTGGTATAAACCAAACCTAATGGGTCTTGGTAAAGGTATAGAAATCCTAACAGGCTAGATAAGCACAATCTTGGAATGGTGGAAGGGAATTCCATCAGGAGCTTTTGTAACAATAAAGATTTGGGGTCCTAATCGTATGTCGCGGGAGGTACTCTTGTACCCAGTGTAGGTCCTAGGTGATGAGAGGATCGACTTTAGCAATGGACAACTAATACGGGTTTCATGTGAATCTTTGCCCCTACATGGGGATAGCCATCTTGAGAGGTTACAGGACTTACCCACCCCTCTATTAATTGAATAATTTGGGTAATCAAACGAAGGATTTAAGTCGAGGTTTGGGAGCGGCAAATGCCTGGCACTGGTAGCAATGACAGTTATCGGTAATTGTTGAATCAAAATAAGTTAAAAAGAGACTTAAGTCTGGTACTGAAGGCACCTTGTATCGGTACTGGTGGCCCGTATCGATATCACATGAGTTCAGTAGCCATGGCAGCGAGGGTGCCCAGCCCCAGTACCTAAGACTAGGACCGGATTACAGACGTGGGCATGTATTGGTGGTCTGGATTACATAGGATCTTGGTGGTGCAAAACTTGGGTTTCGGGCATGAAAGGTGAGTTTTGCTGTCCTGGTTTGGACAAGCATCTTGACCTAGCAATAGGCTAGGATTACCTGATAACAGATGTATGTTATTTGAGTGTACTAATGATAGGGAGCGGGTCCCTGATGTTTGATAGTTTTTAAATGTAATAATTG
Source organism: Thalassia testudinum (assembly GCA_037157565.1). NCBI lineage: Eukaryota > Viridiplantae > Streptophyta > Magnoliopsida > Alismatales > Hydrocharitaceae > Thalassia > Thalassia testudinum. The sequence continues at coordinate 48,157,142 of JAZHRO010000030.1, forward strand.
TCTTGAGACTGTGTGATTCTAATATCAGAAATCTCTTGTAATGTTAGAACCTAATTGGGAGTCTAGCAGGTACCCCAATGGATAAGGATAAATGAGAAAAATGCAATTAGACCCTAGAGGGGTGCAACACATGCATGGGTGTGTGTGTGTACACCTATAATTTGAGCATGAAGCTCCCTAAACACATTAAAAGCAATCTAAATTGACTAAGTAATGGCCTGAATCTCACAAGATGACACCTATGACTCGGTCCAAGTCTAATAAGAGAAAATGCTTGGATCCTAAGGTCTTGAGTATGACCCCAAGAAATCCACGAGGTCCTTAGGACTGTGTTCCGAGTACAGAATCCAAATGAAATCAAAGAGATGGTAAGTCAACTAGGCGAGCTCATAAGGCTGCCCCCTTAGACTTGGTGAACCACAGGTTCACTGCTTGGGTAGAAGACCCGAGCTATTGCGGTACCAAGAGGCTACCAAGGAGATCTACCTCAGAATAGGAAAAGTTCCTAGGTTTGGTGACAAGCCTTGGGGTTGTCACTGGTATTTGGTACTTGGATGTACTCGAATCCAACTCGATGTGAAGGTACTCGAGCAAGAGGCACACTAGGCACCCGCACATGCGGAGAGGCCGGGGTACTTGGATGGATTAGTTGAGATCTCATTTGACGGTGGATTGAGAGGGCACACCCGAGGGCTGCTCTCCTACGAGGAACTGCTCTTAGCGGGAGCGTTGGTGTGGCTCGACAATTCTGGCCAATCCTACGATAATGATCTGGTTTGTTCTGTGACTAGTCCTTGTTAGACACCATTTGGGCTCGTGTTTCGTGATCACAAGCCATAGGCCTGGGTAGCTCCCGAGATGCCCAACTCTTCTGATTGAAGTCAGCAACGTACTTGATACATCGAGAATAGGCACACCTTTCTAGAGGATTAACAGACTGCTAATCTCTCCCTTGGCTAGGGTAAGACCATCAGGCTGGGATTCAAATGAAATGATACGTCTCAATCTCCTCTAGTAAAGAGGGATGATTTCCAAAATCTAATCATTGAAGCGAGTGAGGGAATAAATTATTATACCAAATCGTGGAAAGAACTTGGGTAACTTGTTAATTTCTTAGTGGACCAAGGTGATTGGTTGTACCAAGTAGGGTTCGAGAAACTAGAACCTAGAGTGTGGGTTTGGGCTAGGAACTAGCCAGTAAATTAAACTGTACACTATCCTATTTGGCTGAGATACAGTAGATGATTGTTCCTTGTTGAGCCGATTGGGTCATCCCTACTTTGTGACCTACTTTCAGGTTGTCGTTGTGGGTCGTCGACGTACTGAATTTGTAGTTGTGCAAGTTTGTACGTACTATGTTGACAGGTACATTTATTTTATGCCTTGATTTATAGCAAATTATGTTTTTGTTATTGCTTTCCTATATCAATTATGTGCCATTCTTTACGTACTTTGTTCCATTTTATGTCGTAAATGGAACTCTTTTTAGCTCGACTTAGTTAAGTACAACCCGAATTAAATAAACCAGCACTTCCTTCCTTTCCACCCCTTGGGACTTCGACCTTCATTTTGAGGTTTGAGTTTTTGGGCATGACACCATCGAACAATCCACATTAAATCCTTGCAATCCCCTTTCCCCACCCTCTCTCCCTCCTTACCCAAAGCCCATTGCAGCCAGCGCCACTCTTGTCATAGTGACCTTCCACCCCGCTCTTCGCGCCCCACCATAGCGACCTTCCATAGCACCTTTCAGACCCCTTGCAACGCTCTCCGCTCAGGATCCACCGCAACTAGTGCCACTCTCCCCTTGCAACGCCCACCGGAATGCTCTCCCCTTGCAACACCCTTCGGCCCCAACCGTAGCACTCTCACATTGCCAACAACAACCACCGCAATGTTGCGCCATTTGGTCGTCCCTCAAGCCTCATCTCTATCACCCATCATCCAAAAAGTATGGTCCCATCTTGCCCATCACTAATACCCTTCCCCACCACCACATATCGTCCCCCTTCCTCTTCCTCTAGCTGTCGACGACCACAACCCCTTCCTCCTTACCTTCCTCGTGTTGTCCACACCATCCTCCTGCCCAGCTACCACAAACCCTCCCCCTTCCATTTCCTCTAGCCATACGCTATTGTATCTTGCATTGCTCAATGCATGTTGATGACATTAACTGTTATCGTCAAGGATTTTAAGTCATTGTTTGATAATGTGACCAATCCAAACATGATTATAGAAAATGTGCAAATACTTGTACCATATGATTGGTGCTAGGATTTGTAGCCTACTAAATTTTTTCTACAACTATTGGCTGAAACAACATTATACATATTTGATCAATCAGGCAAGTAGATGTGCTTTACTTTATCGATTGATTACCAAGTTGATGAGAATTCTTTGATGATTGTTTAACTTACTTGAGACGTCCCAAAAATAGTAAGGTAGAGATGATATGTGAATTATCTAAAGATGTATCTACCAATTTTAATTCATATGTAAAGATAAAATGGTACTTCACAAAATAAAATTTGCTAAAAAGAATGGCATGTATCCAAGCATAGCGGAGCCACTTTCATGATGAAGAAAATCATTCTGGAGGAAACGAGCCATTGTGCATTTCTTTTACTAAATGAGACAAATCACATTATAGAACCAAAAGGGAATTTTTTTCGTGCCTTTTCAACATGAAGTAGGGTATATCATCCTAAACCATAAAGTTTTTTGCTATATATCATTGTTTCTAATATTTTTCATGAGTTTCTAATTTACTCTTATTTAGGAGGTATGTAAATGTTCTTAGAGATGTTTCGTACCAGTTGTTGTTAGAATTCAATAACTTGCTAGAGATGTTTCATAATTTTTCGTATATCTTCATTGTTATAATTATGACTTATATGAGAAATAGTATGGTAGAAAGAAATTAGAAATGAATAAGGAATTAAAAGCTTTAGAATAAAAGCCTGATAGAAAGAGTACGCTTAAAAAAGGCATTTGTCTTTTATAATGATTTATATTATGTAGTTTATATAGCTATTGTTTTGATTGTTTATCTATCTATAGTATGTATATATATAGCCTAGTTGAAAAATCCCTAAAAATTAAAAATTTTTTGAAAATTTTGCATTTAAAAGATTAAAAACACCAAAAGTTCATAAAAAATGGAAAACTAAAAAATTAGAAATGTTTTCAAAAGTATTTAGCTTTGATCTGAAAGTTAAAGCAAAAAAATAAAATAAGTATATATGGGCATTCGGCCTTTGCTTGGAAGACTTTTATGGTCACAGAAACTTAATTCGCTTAGGCTTTGACTCAATACACTTTAGCAGTGATAAGATAAACCAGGATCTCTCCTAACTTAGAATGTATTCTTGTACCTGAGTGACCAGTGCAGGATTCATTGGTTTGCTCCTACTTGGGAGTTTAAGTAACCCTGGTTCACACTACACAAAGTTGGGAAAGACCGGATGAACGTAAGATTCAACTCTAGTATTCATTAGGGATGGTGGAGTCCTCACCTGTACGTGTAGGTAAACTCTTTATCTCATTTTTTAGTCTTGCATTTAGAAGAAACTCTTTTCATCTAAGTTCTCACCCACCAAATAAGTGTGCTCTACCAAATAAAGTTGTCGGAGACATACTGACATTTATTTGTATTAGAAAAAAAAGAGAAAAAGTCAAAAAGAATTTGTAGAAAAAGACATTCTTTAGAATAAGTTAGTATGTTCTGTTGCGTTCTGTAAATTCCTCCACCAAAAGTTTTTTAGGGTGTATTACAAATACTTGGTTTCTACCAAATATTCTTTGAGCTACAACGCAATAAGAGTTGGGTTGAGTCTTTTCTCATTTTTGAGAGTAAATTCGAAGACATGAGTTGAAGTTGGGACGAACTTGGACTGAAAAAGACGTGAAACCCTGGGATTGAATCTCAATGTTCATCTAGTTGGTCCTGATCAATTACTAAGCACAAACTATAACCTCTTAGCTGTCAAGTTTTGCAAAACCCTCTGAGTCTTGGAAATCGCACTTAAGGTTTAAATATCAAGAGTCCTTGTTAGTCGAAGAGACGATCTATGTTATAAAAGTCTTGAGTTCTAATAGTCCTCTTTGCAATTAGTTCACACAATGTCCAACAGATAAACACACTAATACTGCTTTAGAAAAATCTTCAGCTTAAGATCACTTCTAAACACTACTATCTTATTAAATAAGTATTTTGCTAGGGACTAGCAAAAGATAGGCATGAGGGTGCGATTGCGCAACAATTCACGTCTCTAATTTGGACATCTTATACTAGTTTCTAACATTAGGCAATTATATTAGATAGGTTTACATGCATCTTGTAAACATTTGCATTTGTGTATTTTATGGAGAGGAAGATAGAGAGATTGAGCCTCCATTTTTACCTCATTCCCATTTCATTTCCACCACATTTCTACCTAACACAACTCCACATACTTCACCTACAATAATTTGATGACACTTTAAGTGCATACATGAAAAAACACCACACACAATTCCTACACCTCAACGGCCTCCCCTTGTGATCTTCTGTCCCCCCTTATCTATATAAACTCCTTCACCTCACTCCACATAAGTTGTCGGCACCCATAACTCCCCACACCTTCATCCATTCCCTCCACCTCCATATCCCTGAGACGAACACACACTATCACACAGACAGCCGGCCACTCCTCCTAAGCTCTCCTCTCTCCCTCTCCTCACATTCAGCACCCTCTCACAAGTTGAGAGGGATGTTGGGAACATAGGAGTTCTTTCCTGTGGCTGCATCCACCATAGTGAGAGAGTACCATCGCCTAGCTCCATCGCGAGCTAGTGGGCATGGTGTATTCTCCTTTTTATTTGTTTTTGCTAATTTTATTTTGTTTTCACTTTGTCTCTCTGTTTTTGTTTTATTGTTTTTTCTGTCATCGCCATTTTCAGAGTGTGAAGCTCTGAAGCTTCTTCACCGTCCACTCGCTCCAACCCCATCTCATCCCTCGCGTGCCTCTGCCAGCCATTTAGTGTGCCATCATGTGCTTTCTAGGTGTTCTGCACTCTCCCTCAGCGCCTTCACAACCTTCCCTACTCGCAGACCAGCCGGTCTCACCGTGATAAAGCCGGTTGCATTTTTGCCCTACACTGTAGACGCAACCTCACGCGGCTACAGTGCGCAACCGACTCGCTTCTCACTTATCCAGTCATCGCGGCACTCTCTCTCTTCCCCGCGACCTGCTCCAGCTGGTTGCAAGACCCCCGCACTGCACTTAAGCGTGCGCCACGCCTCGCTTGCACACTGTGCAATGGTCCGCGCAGTGAAACGATCCGTTGCCTTTTTAGTCAGATAAGACGTCTGGAGTTTCAGTCAGACGTCTATCCAGACATTTGGATACGTGCCCAGACGTCTGAAAGTGAGATTTTCGTACTACGCTTTACGCTCTTCGCGCGAGCGGCACGCAGAGGCCTCTCTCTCTCCCCGCACCCTCACCCCTTAAACCCAAACACCCCTCTAGATACGGCTGTGGACGGCGGCACGTGAGATGGATTGGCTGTAGACCCAGCCAAGGTAGATGCCGTACTCAGGTAGAAGAGGCCACGCACAGTGACAGAGATACGCAGCTTTTTGGGACTGGCAGGTTACTATTGGCGGTTTATCAGAGGATTCTCTTAGACTGCGTGTCCTATGACCCAGCTTATCCGGAAGAACGTGCCCTTTGCTTGGACAGATGAGTGCGAGGCGTATTTTTAGAAGTTGAAGGAGAGACTGACTTCAGCTCATGTACTTACCATCGCGAACAACATTGGCGATTTTGTGGTTTACACCGACGCTTCGTTGCAGGGGTTAGGGGGTGTGCTTATGCAGCGAGGTCACGTTGTCACTTATGCTTCGCGGCAACTGAAGTCCTATGAGCATAGCTACCCTACCCATGATTTAGAGCTGGCAGCAGTTGTCTTCACGCTGAAGACATGGAGGCACTACCTTTATGGTGAGATTTTCGAGATTTTCACATATCATAAGAGCCTCAAGTACTTGTTTGACCAAAATGAGCTTAACATGAGACAGAGACATTAGTTGGACCTCCTGAAGGACTACGATTACAGCAACTCCTACCACCCAGGTGTAACGAGCGCGTGCCCCAGACGTCTTTTAAGACGTCTGGGAGGTGGCCCAGACGTCTGTAAAGACGTCTGGGATCACATCCGGACGTCTGACCAGACGTCCGGGATAGTTTACAGACGTCTGGCGAACAGTTATGCTCGCACGGGATATTCGTCTGCGCGCCTGTGCGCGCAGACCTGCGATCCCGCATCTTCTCTGCGGCTGCAGGCGACTGCGACCGTCTCTCCCTCCTCTCCGCGCGGCGTTAAAAGGGGGAGGGGGCGCGCCTCCCCTCCCGTCTCCACCATCTTCCTCCTTCTCTCCTGCCTGTGCGCGAGAGCGAGCGGACGCGAGGGCGCAGCGGCAGCGGCGGCCGCAGTAGGCGCGGAGGAGCTGTGGCGTGCGAGGGCGGGGCTCTGCCGTGAGGGCGAGCTCGCCGGGAGCGGCTTGGCCGGCCGGCGGAGGGCGCAGAGCGTCGCGGAGAGGGACCTGCTGCGGGCGGAGCAGCGGACGTGCGAGGTGCGACGCGGGCGGCGTCGCGAGCGGAGGCCGAGCAAGGTTCTGATTCTGGAAAAATCTCCAGAATCAGACGTCTGGACTGATATCCAGACGGCAAGGTCGACGTCTGTGAGATCATACAGACGTCTGAAAGGTGAGTTCCGCTTTCTCCTTCTTTTTGTCGACTGACCGTACTGAGGGAGGAGGGTTGGCTGTGCGCAGGTGTTCGGATTCGTCATCCTTTGCGAATCCGACGTCTGGAAGTTGTACCAGACGGCGGGAGTGACCTCCAGACGTCCGGAGAGACCATCGGACGTCTGGGATCTAGGAGAGACGTCCCCACAGACTTCTGGACGTCCGGGGAACCAAGCCGAACAGGTAATTCTCTGATCCACCGTTTAAGACGTCTGGAAGGAGTTCCAGACGTCTGATTTTGCACAGTATTATCTTTCTCGACCCGTTTAGGGCCCGTTTGGGCTCCGTTTTCCGCGATTCGAGTTGCGTTCGTTTCAGAATTTATTCCTCTACCCGCCTACAGTAGCTATACACTGTTTTGAGACACTCCTTGTGTTTGATCCTTGTGATAGGACCTCGTTCGGTTGCCGTCTTGAGAGTCGCGGAGGCGCGCGGGATTCCCGACCACGCCCCCATTACTCCCGTTGTACCTGGTAGAGTGGTTTTAAGTATTAAAAAAATCTGTTAAAGTATGGAATCACAACTAGAACCTAGGGCATTGCATGAATCCTAGGAATGAGAAATGTATGGAATGATAGCTCCTAGGTGTTGCATGAATCCTATGGCCGGAAAACTAGATTGTATGATAGATCCTAGGATGGAAAAACTAGTGTAATGTATATTACTGCAGTCTTGGAAAAATGGAAAGGAATATATAAGCTGCCTGTGAAATTAATTAACAGCTGCCTGTTATGAACAAAGAAACATGTTTGAGATCATGGAAATTGAGAACGTGAATCTGGAAAGTGAAACATATGATGTTCTGAGATAAAGGGCTGGAACCCTACGGGGAATTAGGAGTGGAACTCCTGGAAAGAAAAGGAATGGAACTGAGATGTAGTTTGTACTGTCTCTTGGGTACGCAGTACCAAGGGAAGTACCTGTACCTGTTTTAGTGCAGAGTGGGGCCAGCCGCCCCAGGGACCCGGGGTTAGGCTTGGCCGCTCTGTACCGACTTGTTGGCCCTCGTGTACGTAGTACCGAGGAGAGCTAGTAGTGTTAGGAGAGTACTAGCTACCCCACGGGCCCCGGGGTTCTGCTAGCCTCCTTCACCGACTTGTTAGGCCCACTAGGGCAAACCAGGGTAGTCAGGCGAGGGTGCGCGGACTGTGGAGGGGCAAGGCCCCGGTTTGGTTACTGTGGAGGGGTTGGACCCCTGTTACTGAGAGGGCTCTGCCCTGGTTCCGTGCTGTGCTTTGGGCGCACCCGTTAACGGAAACGACTGACCGCGTGCCAGTACGGGCTAGCTACCTGTGCGTTTATCGCGCGTGCCGTAGTCACCGTTACGTCTGTCAGTGACCTTGGGGTGGTTGACTGAGGGTAGGATCACCACGGGGGACTCTCCCGGCCAGGAGAGCACCACGTGCTACTTCTACTTTTGGAAAAGACTGCAATCAAGATCGTCCCACGAGGACATCCGAGATCAAGTAAAGGATCTGAGAAGTAAATGAAATAGTGAGAAAAATTGAAAGATGTAAATAAAAGGAAGTAATAGAACATAACAGCTACTGTACACTCTACTGTTGCCTTTAGTTAGTTTGCCACTCTACTCAGCGTTTTGCTGACATGTTACACTCGTTACCTTTTTCAGGACCAGGTGTTGAGCAGCCAGGGTCGGCGGCTGCAGAGGACGCTGGGCCGAGTAGGGTCCAGTAGAGTTGCCACAGCTTTGTACCTTCTTTTGTTTCTGTTCTAGTGAGTAGTTTTGTTTCCGCTGTACCTTCTTTACCTGCAGTTTTTGTTATATGATAAATGTTGTTTTACTGTTGTGGTGGTGCCTACTGTAGTAGTTTCTTTCCTTACTGCTGTACTTTCTTACTGTTAGTTATATTCATGCTGAATGTGGTTTATTTTACTGTCTTTTGGTTACTTCCTCGTTGGACGACTGGGTCTTGGGATTAGTCGAGTCGGTCCGGTTCTCGTGTCTCGTAGGGACTCGGGAACCGGGTCGTTACACCAGGGAAGGCCAATGTGGTGGCCGACGCCTTGAGCCGGAAGGCACCTGCTCACTTGGCCAGTTTACAGGCACAGAATTGGAAACTCATGGAGGAGTTAGGCAGTTGGCGACCCCGGGAGTCACGAGGGTATTGTGGGACAGTGACAGTGACTCGGCAGACACAACCAGAGTTGGTAAACTGCATCATCGCAATGCACATGGCCGATCCGTACTTACAGACGCTGAGAGATAGGATTTTGGCAGGGAACCCTGGAGACTTTTCCTTCTCAGACGAGATACTGCGTATGAGGGGATGCTTATGCGTTCTTATGGACGAGGAGTTGTTAAGGGAGCTCCTGACTGAGGCGCACGAGTTCAGGTTCACCATACACCCCAGGAACACAAAGATGTACTATGATTTGCGACGCAACTTTTGGTGGAGAGAGATGAAGTGGAATGTTGGTGAGTTTGTGCAGCAGTATTTAGTATGCCAGCATGGGAAGGCCGAACACCAGAGGCCTGCAAGGCCATTGCAGCCACTTTCTGTGCCAGAGTGGAGGTGGGGGAGCATCTCCACGGACTTGGTGGTGGGTCTACCAGTTTCCCAACAGGGACACGACGTAGTTTGGGCGATAGTAGACAGGTTGACGAAGACGACACATTTCCTACCGATCTGAGTCACCTTTGGACCAGCACAGTTAGTAAAGAGATACATTAGAGATGTGGTGCGCCTGCACGGAGTCCCACGTGAGATCGTATCTGACAAGGATACTCGTTTTACTTCCCAATTCTAGGCTGAATTTCAGCAGGCCTTGAGGATGCGTTTGAGGTTCAGTACCACTTACCACCCCCAGACGGACGGACAGTTAGAGCGCACCATACAAACACTTGAGGACCTTTTGCACGCCTGTGTACTAGACTGGAGAGGCTCCTGGGAGAAGCATTTACCCCTGACAGAGTTTGCATACAATAACAGTTATCACTCGAGCATCGGCATGGCACCTTATGAGGCTCTGTACGGACGGAGGTGTACTGCACTCTTGAGTTGGGTCGAGGTGGGGACTAAGTGGGAGGTTCGTCCTAGGCTGATCTGGCAGAGTCAGGAAGTGATAAAGCAGATTCACAGACGACTTCGCACTGCCTGGAGCAGGCAGAAGAGCTATGCTGACCGGAAACACAGAGAGGTGCAGTTCGAGGTTGGGGATCACGTCTTTCTCTGTGCTTCACCCATGAAGGGCCTGCAGCATTTTGGGGTGAAAGGGAAGCTTACGCCGAGGTTTGTGGGGCCCTTTGAGGTCCTGGAGCGGGTAGGACCCGTTGCTTACCGGCTTGCCCTTCCTCCCCAGCTTTCTAGAGTGTACGACGTGTTCCACGTGTCCAACCTCAAGAAGTATGTCGCCGATCCCAGACACGTTCTGAGCCACGAGAGCATCGAGGTGGGTAACGACCTAACCTACCCTAAGAGACTAGTACAGATACTAGACAGAGCCATCCGGAGTCTGAGACGAAAGCAGGTACCACTGGTGATGGTTCTATATAGAATCCAGCAGTACAAGTAGGCGACCTGGGAGCCTAAGGCGACGATGCAAGAGAGGTACCCGAAGCTTTTTGAGAGTACGTCTTTTCAGACCTACTTCGATCCTCCTTAAGTTTGTTATGCACTTTTACGTTCCTTTTCTCGTACCATAGCTAGCTCAAGTTTCGAAGACAAAACTTCCTTAAAGTTTGTTATGATGAAACGACTCGTTGCCTTTTTAGTCGGATAAGACATCTGAAGTTTCAGTCAGACAATTGGACACGTGACCGAACGTCTGAAAGTGAGATTTTGTATTGCGCTTTGTCCTCTGCTCGCGAACGACACGTAGAGGCCTCTCTCTCTCCTTGCACCCTCACCCCTTAAACCCTAACACCCCTCTATTTAAACGCACCCCCCTTCCCTCTTCTTGCCACCCTCACATCACTCTCCAGCCAGCCACCACCACCTCCAACTCTTCCTCATTGTGCGGCAGTGGGAGGGTGAGCGAGAGAGGATGGGAGGGAGAGAGAGGAAGGAAGAGAACGTGGAAGGTTGGAGGACCTTCGGGAACTCAGTGGAGCTCGCACGACCGGCGGCGGGTGTGTGCGTGAGGAGGAAGGGCTTAGGGAGGCAGTCTCCTGGACCTCTGCAGCTGTTGCGGAGCGCTACGGGCGACGGTGCGAGGTGAGAAACGTCGCGCACCATGTTCTGGTACTGGAAGTTTTCCAGTATCAGATGTTTGGGTTATCGTCCAAATGACTGGCGTGGCATCAGGACGTCCGGAGCTGAGGCTGGATGTCTAAAAGTGCAATATCGCGAGGTACGTACCTTCCTGCATTGCTTTCCACCATCCAGGGGATTTCAGCGCAGGAGGTGTTGGGCTAAAAGTGTGCCTGCGTTTTCGTACACAGGTGAAGGCTTTGGGAAGGCATGCGGTACGCTTTCCCAAGTACTTTTTGGACGTTTGACCGCATTGCTAGACGTCGGACGGTCCTTCTAAACGACTAGAAGGAGGGTGAAACGTCTGGAGCTGCCCCCAGATGGTCGCGGAGGGATCCAGATGTCTAAGCAAACCGTAGGAAATACAAGGTGGGATCTGATGTCTTTTAAGACATCAAGGGCTAGTCCCAGATGTCTGATTTTGGTTAGTAAACGCATTTTTTACCCGTTTAGGGCTCAGACAGAATCGGATTTTTACAAACGAAGTACCGCTGTTTTCCACTCGAGTTCCTCTACGTGTTCGTGTTGAGTATCTACCGTTTTGAGCTCGTCTAATGTACATTGGTCGCTAGTACAGTTTACCAGCCAGTGGCGTGTTTGGGGCCCATGGAGACGACGAGATCTATGGTGCAGGCCCCCATTCCTCCCATGATACATGGTAGAGCGGTTTAATTCAGTTGTTAATATTTAAATAAGAATGTACTTGGTTGGAATAATCAGATTGAACTCTAGGATGTGGAATGAACCCTAGGATAGAAATGAATGAGCATGTTTATGCTGTCCTGTTTACTTGAATGCATGGTTAAAATAAATTGCTAGCAAATGCTTTTAATATAATTACGAAATGCTTGTTAAACTACAAGCTGCTTGTATGTAAATGAGAAATTGAACTGTGAAACCACAAGTTGCATTTTTATGACTGAGAACTGAATCATGAAAACATGAGCTGCCTGTTTATGGATGAGGAACGAGTTATGAAACATGAGACCTGAATATGGATAAATGAGATGAATATGAGCATGAACCCTTTGGGGAATTAGAAGTAAAACTCCTGTGTATGAAATGAATCTGTAATGTAGACGGGAAGTGTGCTGGCCCTTGTGTACGCGGTACCAAGGAGAGCAACTGTCCCTTTTTAGTGTAGAGCGGAGCTAGCCTCCCCTTGGTTGAGACCCGGGGTTAGGATTGGTCACTCTACACAGACTCCTGTTGGCCCTCGCGTATGTGGTACCGAGGCGTGCTGCTAGTGTAGGGAGGGAGTTAGCCACCCCACGAGGCCCGGGGTTCAGGTAGTCACCCTACACTGACTTTGTTAGGCCCTTTGGGCAAACCGGGGTAGTCAGACGAGAGTATGCAGACTGTGGAGGGGCGAGACCCCTGTTTAGTTCTGAGAGGCGAGACCCTTGTTATGAGAGGGCAAGGCCCTATACTGTTTCGTGTTATACTTTAGGCGTACCCGCTAGCAGAAACGACTGACCACGTATCAGTGCGGGGTAGCTATCACGCATGCCGTAGTCACCACTACATCTCAACAATGACCTCGGGGTGGTTGACTGGGTGTAGGACTACCACGAAGGACTCTTCCGGCCAGGAGAGCACCATGTGTTCCTTCTACTCTACGGAAAAGATGATAATCAAGATCGTTCCCACGAGGAACATGCAAGATCAAGAAATACCTGGATAATTTGAGAAATAGATGAACCAGAAACACATAAATGAGATAAATAGAAATGAGAAATAAAACTGTTGTTGTTTTACTGTACTTGCACTTAAATAATGTAAACATCACTCTACTTAGCGTTCGATGACTCTGTATTTTCGTAACCCTGTTTAGGAATAGGAGTTAAGTAGCCTGAGTTTCCGGCTGCAGAAGGTGCTGGGCCCAGCCGTAGTCGTTCTTTCAGCTCTTTCGTTTTTCTACTATTGTAGTGAGAAATGGACACATATTTTACTGTTCCTGTTACTTTCTGTCTCCTTTCCGTTTTCTGTTGTCGTTGTGGTGGCATGTACTATGTTTTGAGACATTTGTTCTACTTTTTTTACTACTTCATTCTTTTCTTTTGCTTAGTTATATTGCATGTGTGGATGTGGTTTATTTTCCTGCTTTTAGTTATTTCTTGTTGGATGACTAGGTCTTGGGATTAGTCGATGCAAGCCAACCTCGGGTCCTGTAGGGATCTGAGAACCGGGTCGTAACACGCACCCTTCCTAGCACCTTAGCGCGTTGCACGCCCCTGCCCTTGCACGCCTGCGCATGCTGTGACATCTCCTCCCAACTCCTACGCACAGTGCACTCTAGACATACACACACATCCAAGCACTAACTCACACACATACATATTCAGATACACATGCATGTATACCTATATACATACATACATATACATACATATATATATATATATATATATATATATATATATATATACTTATACAGATATATAGAGATATATAGCTACCATATATGTACATATATACATACACACATATATTTCACTTCCTCCTTCAAACACTTACACTTACACATATCTCTCACTCACAATACCGTGCACGTATCCATTCACCAAGCATCATATCGCGGATATATTCACACCAGTTGTGTATATTCCCCGATATTCGTGCATACCAAGCCTTCCACCTACACTTCCACACGTCCACTCCACACTCGCATGCTACACGTTGCTAGGTTAATCCTATCTTTCTAGACAACAGTTAACCTAGTATTGTGCTACATTTCTATTGAATCCCAGATTCAATATTCACTATCCTATTATCTAGTATATACTTATACCTCTCTATATATATATTCTACATATATATAAGCTAAGTATTTCCATTCCTTTATGTTTTGTATTTTCTTTTCGTATTTCTTTTCCTTGTCTTTTATTTTGTTGATAAAGAAAAGATCAAAAAACCTAAAATAGAAAAGATAACTCTTGTCTTTGCAGGTACACGATCTGGCGTGTAGCGTGATCCATTTTGAACTTGATTTTTGACGAATCGCCAAGGACCAACTTTTGGCGGTAGCCAATAACAAATTTTTGAGGGTGTTCCTCAAGGATAAGACTATCCAAATAAATTATAAAATCAAGAAAAACCCAAAAATATAATAAGCGAATGGAATTGATGCGAGTCATAGAAATCGCGTAGAAGCAAATTAACCCCAAACCTGCCTCCCTGAGTTCAACACTGGCCTAAAAGTGACAATCTAAAAATTTGAGTTAGCCAGGATAATAATTTTTTGATAAACTAGTGTGGATTCGCTTGTAAGTTAACTACTTCCACTATATAAAATTTTACGTTAATTTCACCTAATTAAATAACCTTACTCGCGTTCTAACAATAGTCCAAACCAAGCATACGAATATGTTTCCTTGCCTCGTACCATGAAGCCAGAAAATTATTAAGGTTATTCAACAGCTTAGCAATAAGTTGAAGTATTTTTGACATGAATTTAGCATTAGCTCTGTTCATAACCTTCAGTTGAAACACCTTTAATAAAAATGATAACTTTAACATTTTCGTAACACCGGGAGCAATAAGATCCTCAATCGCCTTAACAACATCATAGAATGGATCACAACTAAACGCATCTTCCTCATCAGTATTTATATCCTCTCATACTCTCATCTCGTTCAACATTTCTTGTATTTCTTCACCTCCACTATTAGCAATTTCTTCGTCAATCTCTTCGTCAACAGTGTTCTCATTGTTTATAACTTTCTCAGTAAACTCCTCTCTATGAGCTACCCAAGTAGTGTAATGTTTCCATCACCCATTATAAATCAAGTGCTCGAGCACAGTATTACGATAATTTAAGGAACCATTCAAATATCTCCTTCATGGGTAGAAGATATTATCAAGTTGATCTCCTTGCCTAAATATCTTCATATCGTCATCAAAGGCCCAATACAGGAATGAAATTACACCATCCTTATATCTAGTGTAATCTGAACCCCACAATCCAATCTAAGATTTCCCATTATAACTTAAAATTTAATCTAAACAAATCACTTATTAGGAAGGGAAATGACCGAATGATGTGTATCTTGATTAAAATTTTCACTTTATAGCCTATCCTTAAAGATTTAATCACAACTTAGGTTTACTCGCTACATGTAACCTTAGTGCGGTGAAATTTTGACAGCATCTCCCCACACTTCTCCAGTATACTCCTCAACACTAACTTTAGCTTGATTTCCTTTAACATCCAATTAAGGGTACCGTAGGAAACTATAAAAGAGTAGTTGGTATACCGGAGAAGAGCAGAAAGATGCAACCGAAATATCACTGCACAACGTTATATGTAACGAGCAAAACTAAGTTGTGATCAAATCGTTAAGGACCTTCTTTAGTTCGGTACTTCACCGAACTAAAGTTGATACAGTCTTATGACATGCTACAAAGACAACACATCATGTATGTAAGTGAGGTATACATACACTTCCTGCATTGTCCGTATAATATGATCATAAGTCTTGACGGGCAAGTAATTTGGACATAATTTGACTTGGTGGACTTTTACCCTAAGGGTTAGAATACCTAATGTTTGACCTTGTGTGTATATATTTTCTTTAGCAAGTGTATGTATTTAAACAATAACTAATTTGAACATTAAACAAATTTAATAAAAAGCTAAAATATCATTCAATTAAATTATAAATATTGAATGTATATATACCTCCAACTACTTAAGCCTCCAAGTGTACCCGACACTGATAACCTACAAGTTCAAGAGCAAAATTAATTAAATTGCATATTATAATCTTAAATGTTAATCACAGATATATTCTCATTCTAAGGACTTGGTAAAAGTTTAGAGGTGATCATATATATCCTCTCCAAATGCACATCCATTCTAGGTGAAATCGAATCACCAGATCCTTATCCTATGTCATATATCTTCTAGGACGGGGCCCAAGCTAGGGAGATGAAGAAGATGGAGGAGAGGCGATGGGGCTTCAAGGTGGGGCGGGGGGCTGCAGCCACGGCTGCGGCGATTGGGCGGAAGGAGGGGAGGGGGGCTAAGGCCGATGCCATCGTTAGGGCTTTGGAGGAAAAGGGTAGGAGTGGTGTTGGAGGTGAGGAGGGGGCAAAGAGATTAGGAGGCTTGGAGGTGAAGAATGGAGGGGACGATGGAATGGAGCTAAATAGCGAAACATGGGGAACTGGACTAGGAAGGGGGACAGGGGGTTTTAACAGGAGGAGGAGAGGTCGTGGAGGGGCACTATGGTTGTGACACGTGGCAGGTAGGGGGTTTTAGAAAGATCCAAGGCCAAGGAAGGGTGTTTCGTATCCTCCATGGCAAACAGTACCGTAAGCTTCTCTCCTAACTTCCCTTGATATTTACACTGTCAGATCTTAGAATTTTCTTTGGAGAATAAGCTTCACCTCGCCAAATCAGAGACAATTTGTAGACAAAAGACAAACAATGGTTGAGATATCCTTGATATTCCAAATTTTAATGCAGCAAGACTACTACGCGCTCTTATCGAAATATTTTAGAGGTAGAACGATGCCTCTCCCTCTATCGTCTAACAAATCTACTTCACATGTATGGACAACAAATTCCCACTCACTGATAAAATGTGAGATAGGGATTGGTTTTAATTGCTCCTTCTGACACAGCTTACTTAGACAAATTGCCTCTAAGTAAACTTTTTCCTAATCTCTTCTTTCTTTTGAACAACAAATATGACATTGTCGTCGGAGCATTTTGGCTTACCTCGAGCCACTAACAATTGGGTCACACACCTTCTTAACAAGGCAAAATCCCTTTTCCCAGAGGAGAAACAAACCCTCCTTCACAACATTAATACAATCAACATTTTCAACTTCGAAGATAACTACTCCTTTCTCACCGCCTCTAGCAAAGCAACCTCACCCATAACATATACAACACCATCTCATGTGAAGGAATTACATCCCCATACTTTAGACGACTTGCAAGAGTTTCGTACTTTCTTTGGTTTCTCCTAAATAACAAACTCCCTACTCAGCACTACTTGCAGAGATGTGGGAGGAGGAGGCGGACAGTAGGAGGGGTTGAGGAGGAGGGAGGTGTTCATAACGCTTTTGTGCGGGTTTTAAAGAGAATATGACGTTGTAGTATAGCCGACAAAGCGTCCAAACAAATAGAGAATTTTATTACTCGAAAACCGGAGTATCCGAGGTCGAACACAGGGAGCAAATGGAATTTACTACTAATCAAAATGTAATTGAACACTCTAATTTACTCAAAACTGGAATTAAGAGGTATCTAAAAAAATAATTCAGACAAAAGAGTCAAATTGGACGTCTGATCTTGGGATCAGACGTCTTAAAAGTGTTTTCCCTTTTCCCTCTGATCTTGCTTTCTTTCTTCTTTTGCAGCCTCTTTTTCTTCTTCGTCTTTTGTATTGGCGTCTCTTCTTTCTCTTCTCTCTTTCTGCTTCTTGCGAAGGCTTCTTCTTCCTGCCTTTGTTTCTTTTCTCTTGTTTCTTCTCCTGCCTTGCGCTTCCTTCTTTCTTCTTCTGATCTTTGCAGTCTTTCTTCTGCCTTGCCTTCCTTCTTCTCCTGCGAAGGCTTCTTTCCTCCTCCTTCTCTTCTCTGCCTTGCCTTCCTTCTCCTTTGGTCCTTCTGTTCTTCCTGCCTTTCCTTCTTCCTTCTCGCAGCCAAGTCTTTCTTCCTCAACGTTCAGCCTGTGCCTACAAAGAGCAAAACCTACCCCTTTCCCTCTACCCGCGCGTCTCTCTCTTAGCAATTCACTCAAACACGCTCTCCCAGAGCCACACGGGTAATCGGGTTGGATTCGCACCTGGGACTAGGTGCACCTGCAGGTGGTGATGCGCGAGGAGTGCGTGGGTTTGGGTCGGGTCGGATCCCGCCAGATCCGCGAGATGAAACCGCGAACGAGGCGGGCGTGAGGGCAAGTGAGGGACCTCACCCCTGTGCTTTCGAAGGCGGTAAGCATAAAACACAAATTCAACTTATAGCATACCCGCGCCTCGCGATTCCACGATGTGGGACTAAAGGTTCTGCCCTGATTTCGCGTGCGCCCGCAGACCTACGTGCAATCGCCACAGCTGCTGGCTTCGCAGCGCCCTTGGCTGGACTCGAGGCACTTTACGACGCTTGCCCGAATACGCAGCACCTGAAGACTAGAGCTACTGACGCCTGGAGCTGCTGCGAAGCTACTTCAACCTTCGTCAATGGCGGCATGAGCTGAAATCTTGTCAGACACAAAGCGAGCCTCTCGGCTCAATTAGACCAGCTAGGGACCTTCGTCGTAGCACGGCGAAGGTGATGAGCCATGCTGCAGGCCGCAGGATGGCCTAGGCGTGCGTGCCTAGGTCAACCTGTGGCCGGATGTGTGGGGTTGTTCGGGGGGCTACTGTGGAGGTGCGGAGTGGTAGTGGAGGGGTGGAATGTGTTCCTGGTGGTGAGGCGGAGCTTACTAGATGGTTGGCAAGCCGTGTGGAGGGGCAGAATGGTGGGAGCGGCTCGCCGGAGGTCGGTCAGTGATGTGGAAGATGAGGGTGGTCAGCGTCGGTCGAGGGTCGATTAGATGAGATAATAGGGGGAAAAGAGAGAGGGGACTACGGGGAATAGTTCTAACCTAATTGTAGGGATGAAGGAGGACGGAGGGCAGACAGTTGTACCTGCTGTCGCCGAAGAAGATGCTGCCCAGTGGGAGAGAACGACGGCGACGACGGGGCTAACGCGGCGTGCACGAGTACTACCCGACGCGAATGAGAGTCAGGAAGATAACTTTGCCACTCGTTTTGTGGAAGAGCGAAGAGGGAGGGGAGGGGGGCTTGCCGGAGCTTGCTGGGAACTTTGGCAGGGTAGGAGGAGATGAATTGGAGGTGGAAACTTGGCCAAATCAAGCTAAAGATCTGCGGCCGAGCTTAGAGGTTATTTTATAGGCACTGGGCCGTGCTGTCAGAGCGTGGAGGGCGCGCAATCGCCTAAGGTCGGTCGCCGGAGATGGAAAGTGGTTAGATACCCAAATCTCTCGTGCATTCTCACGAGAGATTGGGTTCACACCAGAGATTGTGATTGGCTGTTGATGGAAGGGAATTCCTCAGAGAATCTCCCTTCTATTTATGGGAGAGAATCTCTGAGGAATCAGAGAGTAGTCCCTCTCTAAACCTCGCCGGTGCTTGGTTCTGCCCTAACAATGACGGAAGGACCTGATTGCAAAGGTGGCGAGGAACTTAGGGGGCTCTCTGCAAATATATTCAAAAGATAGGGACCAAATTGTGATTTGGGTGTACTAAATTGCAAAGTAGGCCAAGATGACCTCCCCTTAGGTCCAAATTTTGGTACAAACCTAATTTTGACCTAAGGAATCCAATGGCAAGTTGTATTTTAGGTTTGACCTCGTTTGACTGGATATTTTGCGTAAAAACCCAAATTAGGTCAATTAATGTGCTAGGACCCTAATCTAGGTCAAGCTGGGTTCCAAAGGCCAAATTGAGTGTTCTGAACCATAGAGGATATTTTTCCATGATTTTTAAAGGGTTTAATTGATTTTTATCTTGACCGGAACCTTGTTAATTTAAGTGGGTCTGTTTTAGGGTTACCAAATGTCATTTAATTCCTAGTTTGCACATAAACCCATTTCTGATTGACTCAACCCACTTTTTATCTCATTTAGCCCATTTGACCTATGTTTTGCCTCTGAGAAATCCTGTTTATGTACTGTAATGGTAAAATTACAGTTTTAACCTTTATGTCATGTTTTCTTCTCAGAGAACTTGTTCCTTCAGTTAAGCCTTCTTTTAGGTTATGTAGGAGCTTTTATCTTCTTTATTGGATCAAAATGAGCTAGTTATGGCTTATGATGAGGCTCTCATCTGGAGGCAGGAGGGGGAGGAGGAGGAGGAGGGTCTTGGCAGGAGGAGGGGGAGGAGGGGGATGGTAGGAGAAGGAGGAGGAGGGTGTCAATAGGAGGAGGAAAACGATGAGGGGGGCGACAGGAGGGGCCGTGGAGGAGGAGGAGGGTGGCAGGAGGGGGAATAGGGCGTCGGCAGCATGAGGACGGCGGGGGTGAGGAAAGGCGGAGGAGGCCAAGGAGGAGGAGGAGGGCGGGGACGGGGAGAACGAGGAGGGAGGAGGGCGCAACGAGGAGTTACCTGAGAAGGAGGAGGACCGCCGACGACTAACAGAGGACGAGGAGCGGTGGCACAGACGATGGTGGGAGATCGACAAGGAGGATCAGGAGAGGAGAGGAGGAGTGGCGAGAGGGTTTCTGTGAGGTGTGGGGGAGGAGAGAACTCTGCGCGTGGGTTGATGAGTACACATTTGCAGTCGGTTCAAACAGAAACCAACGATAAAAGGATAATTAAATCTCTCCTCGCACCCAAAGTTTGGCCGCTAATTTTAACTTATTTTTCACCGTCGCTTCTTAGATTAACCGATGGTAAAAGTCTAAACTAAACCCCTCATCACACCGGAATTTTAGCCACTAATTTTATCCGACTTTTCGCCATCGCTTCTTATACTAACCAACGGCAAGCATATATTTCCCGTCGCTTAATTAACTGACAGTAAATATTAACGACTACCGCACACCCATCGCTTTTTTTCAATTGATGTTTGGGGAGTACACAAATTCACCGTCACTTATTTAAATAATAGATGGTAAAATTATTTTTGTCGTCGCTTTCTAAAATCGACGGCACATAACTGACGATATATCCCATCTTTTTAGTAGTTGGTGTGAGAAGAGACTCATCATGGCTCTTAATTACCCATCATTAACTAGTTTCCCTAGGTAATTAGCAAAAGATATGTATTATTAAGGGTTAATTATAATAAAGGCTTTTAAATACTAAGGATCATTAAAATAACATAAAAACTCTAAATTAATTATCTATTATTCATAATTGTAATTTAATTACTAATTTGTACTCAAATACTAAATATTTAGCTAGTTAATTAATAACCAAATTAACTTAATCAATATTTAACACTGAGTACTTAATCAACTTAATTAAATTAATCATTCAATTAAATAAATCTAAAGAGGGTAAAAATGTAAATTAAAGGCATGAATATAATATTTACCTAATTTATAATAACATACAAAAAGTTGAAAAAGAAATAAATTAAAATAAGCTTTAAATGCCTTCATTTACGTTTAGGTCCTCAAGTTTTTATTTAATTGAGCCCTTTTATTAATTATAGGTCCTTAGGTTTTCTTGTACTGAGGTCCCTGTGAGCAATGTCGACATCACCTTCTTCTTTCTCGGTTTGGATGGCTCACGACAGCCGGTCACTTCACCCTCTGATCACCTTCTATCTCGCGTTCAAACGCCTTCGTCTCTGCTGTCGAGCTTTGGCCCTCCACCTTCTCTTCATCTGACGGTGCGGATGGCTTCCAAATCCTATTTAGGACTAGCAAATGAGCTCACCTGTGTCGGAGACGACACCAGGTGTTGCTCTGAATCTAGACACCTATACGTCCAGATGAAAGCCCCCTACTTCCATTGCCACCTATAAATACCCCCCAACTCCTCCGATGCTAAGGATCGACCCCCTTTCCCTCAGTTGGCTTCTTCCACAACTTCGGCGTTTTCGTTCTCTGTCTCGAGCGCTACCGCAGTGGAAATGCTGCCTCTCTCACCTCCTCTTCCTCTCCTCTACCCTGCCACTAGCTTTGGAGCGCCCCACTTCCCTGACCTCCTCCATTTTGATCGGCCATAGCTTCTTCTCTCACCAATTCTAGATTTCGATCTCGTTTCCTCCCTGTCAATGGTGGATTCCCTCACCTCCTTCCTCAGGTAAGTAGATTTAACACTTAGGAGTAGATTAAGCTAGGTAAGTAGGTAGGTTATAGTAGAAGTAGGAGTAATTAGATCAACTTTTCATATCACCTTCCCCTACTCCGGCAAGGCCAAGTTTGGCCTTGGCAAACCTTGTTTCACTGTTTCCTCCATATGAACATCTTCCCTACCTCTCCAAGATTTCACCTCACCTTTCACTCCATCCTATCACATATTTCTCTTAATTCACATACACCTCCATCGTCGACCGCCGCTGTCCATGGCGGAGGTCCACGATCTAGAACACATCCATTAGGGGCCCTCCACCACCTTTTCATCATTTTAGGGCCTCATTCTACCTTCTAATTCACTTAATTAAGCACCTAAACACTTAAATCACCTTCACCTTACTGTCTATGGTGAGGTGTTTAGAGTCGATTCCACACCCATAAACCTCCATCACTAAACCACATCCTACTGAGTAGTTCCCCTCATTCAATTTTGATGGAGATTAGTTCTTATGTTCTGTCGAACTCAGTTGAAATTTCACTGAATTCCTCGTGAATTCAATGTCAAGTTCTTGAATTGAAGCATCTGTCATTTTCTTAAGGTTTTTTGTAACCTCAGGAGCTCATTTAGACCTTTCAAGGTTTGTTTAGTGAAGAAATTAACTTCTACACTCTTCTTCTAAGTTCACCGGAGCTCCGGCAAGCTCACTTTGAGCTTCAGCCTGTGAAAGTCCATGAGATGCTCCAGATTATTTAGATTTGGTCTCAGGATCAGGAATCAGTATTTGGAATTACATTTTAATGCTTAGAGCTCCTTCTTTAGCTCTATCTTCCCAAACTCCGGCAGAGTTGGAGAAGCTGATTCTTTGAGTTTCTTAGCTCTCAGATAGGTCAAGAAGCTTCAGTAGAACCTGGGAAATCCATCCTAGGTCTTTAATTGGACTGAAAATCTTTAGATTACTCTGTCGAACACACCTCCATCTCAACCCAAGTGGCAGTTCCTGTAGGCACTGTCTGAACCATCAAAACCCTACTTCGATGCATTGAATGAATTCCTGAGGATGAACTAAGTCTGATTAGGGATTTAATTTGATCTATGATGCCCTAAACTAGAAAATGAAATCTTGGCTGCAGTAGGTCAATCCTAGGTTCAATTTGTGGATTAAATGGATGAAACTCTGATTTAATAAGATGCTTAGGTTCTTGGGATGATTTTAAAGTGTTTAATATTGATTTAATTAAGTTTGATTAAGGAATAATAGGGATTTGAATTTACTATGTGTTTTGGGTTCCAAAGGGAACCTAATACTATTCTTGTGTATTCTGATGAGATTTGAACTCAAATCTTGCCCAAATCTATTGTTTTTGACCTCCTGAAACTATTCACATCACTTTTTAAGGTTGTTATCTCTCTATATGAAAAATTTGGAGCTCAACTCGAGCTCTAAAGCTTCCATTAGAGCTTTCTCCTCTCCTAGAGTTTTCTGAAGCTCCTTCCAGACCTCCTTCTTACTCAAAACACAGTGAAATGTCCTACTGAAGGCATTCAGGCCCTCAGTTAAGGGCCATACTCTCTCTGCAGGTCAATAGACCTGATACATCTTCACTGTAGGCCATTCGAGCATGGCGAAGCAGCCATGTTCACTTTTGAAATTAGGGGATTGTAACGACCCAATTCCCGATTACCTACGAGACACGAGAATCGGACCAACTCGACTAATCCCAAGACCTAGTCGTCCAACGAGGAAGTAACCAAAAGAGCAGTAAAATAAACCACATTCAGCATGAATATAACTAGCAGTAACGAAATACAGCAATAAGAAAAGGAACTATTACAGTATACACCACCACAACAGTAGAACAACGAATATGTACATAACATAAATCTTACAATAAAGAAGTACAAGGAGTAACAAGGAAACTACTCGCTACAATGGAAGAAAAGTACAAAAAGAACTGCGGCAACTCTACTGGACTCTACTAGGCCCAGCGTCCTCTGCAGCCGCTGACCCTGGCTGCTTAACACCTGGTCCTGAAAAATAATGAGTGTAACACGCCAGCGAAACGCTGAGTAGAGTGGCAACTAAAAGCTAAAGAAACAGTAGAGTGTACAGTAGCTGTTATATATTTTTTTTACTCTCTTTATTTACGTCTTTCTATTATTTCACGATTTATTTATTTCTCAGATCCTTCACTTGATCTCGAATGTTCCTCGTGGGAACGATCTTGATTGCAGTTTTTTCCGAAAAGTAGAAGTAACACGTGGTGCTCTCCTGGTCGGGAGAGTACTCCGTGGTGGTCCTACCCTCAGTCAACCACCCCAAGGTCGCTGACAGACGTAACGGTGACTACGGCACGCGCGATAAACGCACGGGTAGCTACCCCGTACTGGCACGCGGTCAGTCGTTTTCGTTAACGGGTGCGCTCAAAACACAGTACGGAACCAGTATAGGGCAGAGCCCTCTCAGTAACAGGGGTCCAACCCCTCCACAGTCTGCGCACCCTCGCCTGACTACCCTGGTTTGCCCAGTGGGCCTAACAAGTCGGTGTAGGAGGCTACCAGAACCCCGAGGCCCGTGGGGTAGCTAGTGCTCACCCTACACTAGTAGCTCTCCTCGGTACTGCGTACGCGAGGGCAAGCAAGTCGGTGTACAGTGGCCAAACCCACCCTGGTCTCAACCTGACGGCGGCAAGCTCACCTCTACACTAAGAGGTAATGTGTGCTCTCTTTGGTACCACGTACCCAAGAGACAACACACTTCCACGTTTCACTTTCTCAGTTCCATTCTATTCTCTTTCCAGGATTTCTACTCCTAATTCCCCGTAGGGTTTATGCTCTTTTCGTTTGGCCACTTAGGTTTCACCGTTCCAGTTTTATGCTCGTACAACCCATGTTCTCAATCATATTTATTTATTCATAACAGGCAGCTGTTAATCAACTTACAGGCAGCTATTATTGCCTCTCTACTTTCCAAGACTGCAATATTTGTACATTTCACTAGTTTTCCAGTCCCAGGATTCATGCTGTACCCTACGATCTATCATTCAATCTAGTTTTCCAGTACTAGGTTTCATGCAATACCCTAGGATCTACCATTCAATCTAGTTTCTCAGTCCTAGGGTTCATGCAATGCCCTAGCCTCTATTAATTATTCCACAATTGTAACAAATTTTGTTAAATAAATTAAAAGCCACTCTACCAGCTACAACGGGAGTACTGGGGGCATGGTCGGCAATCCTGCGTGCCTCCGCAACCCCCAAGACTGCAATGGTACGGGGTCCTAACACAATGATCAAATACAAGGAGTTTCTCAATACAGTATACAATTACTGTAAACAGGTAGAGGATTTTATTCTGGAAGGAATGCAACTCGAAACGCGGATAACGGACTCCGAACGGGCCCTAAACGGGTCGAAAACGATGAAATTGTCCAAAATCAGACGTCTCGAACCTCTTCCAGACGTCTTAAAAGTGAGTCAGATTGTACCTTCGCTCTATGTAGTCCTTCAGACGTCCAGAAGCCTACTGGAATGTCTGACCCCGGTTCCCAGACGTCCGATGGTCACCCCAGACGTCTGGAAGTTCTCTCCGTCGTCTGGCACTGCGGCTAGACGTCCAATTCACGTGGGATGGCGAGTCCTCGCGCCCTCCTGAGCAAAACCTGCATGCACCCACACTTGCTCTCAGCACGACGGATCGCAGACGAAGGCGCGGCGGACGGCTGCATGGTCGTACATGCGAAAAAGGAAGATGATAGAAATATCTTACCTGCCAGACGACTGGACAGTCCTCCAGACGTCTTCACCGTCGTCTGGTCGTAAGCCCAGATGTTTGATTCTGGGAAAATTTCCAAAATCAGGGCCCGACTCGCTCTCCGCCTGCGACGCACGGCCGCGCCGCGTCCCGTCCGCCTGCTGCCCGAGCTGCAGTAACCCCTCCGCGACACTCCACACCCGCTGCTCCCCCACCGACCGGCTCTAGCTGCCCCGGCAAGCTCGAGCCCTCACGGTCGAGCGTCTTCTTCTTGCAACACCCCCTCCCGCACACTAGCCGCGGCCACTGTTGCCGCCGCTCGCTCTCGCTCTCGCACTGGCAAGGAGAAAGAGAAGGGGAAGGCGGAGGAGATGATGATGAGGGAGAGGGCGAGGGCATCCTTATAAGGCCACGCAGGGAGAGAGAGAAAAGAGCTGTGCGCCTGCAGGAGGAGAGAGAGAAAAAGAGGGGCGAGAGCGGCGGGTGCAGTCTGCGCGCGTAGGCGCGCAGATGCAACCCCGTACGCCGCAAAAATTGATTACCGGACGTCTGGGAAGTGTCCCAGACGTCTTAAAAGCCCGTCTGATGCCTCGTTCTTAACAGGGATCAAACTTGATCCGATCATCAAATTGATGATGCAATCATGTAGAGCACATCAAGAGATTTCCAAATGAGCTTTGGATCAACCAATTTGGTTGAGTGGGTCACCCGAAATCTTCGTTTGGAGATTCACCTGATGCAGCTTTGATGCGAAGGAGAGCGGCTGAACATAGTGCCACCTCAGGAGTCTTCGAGCACACATCATGGTATAATACCAAATCCTACGTTGGAGCCCCCGGTCGTCAATGCTGGGCTCAAAGAAACTTATAAGCATTTATTCAAAGGCACGTGCATGTGTGTGTGTGCGTAGGCATGTGCCTGTGTGTGTGCTTGGGTGTGAGCCTGGATGGGCTCGGATCTGTACTAGGCTAAAATGAATTAAAATCCACCTAATAAAAATTAGGTTGGATCTTTAGTAGGGTTTGGTCCCACCCTACGGGGTGCTGTGTATCCTCGAAAGAGGTCTAACCATGCATTAATAATATTTGTTAAGTAAAGAAGAGAACGGATTCAAGTGAGTGAATACGGCTAAGTGTGGAAAGATAGATGCATAGAGTATATATATTAATAAAAGATCAAGGAGAGATTAAGAAGAAAAAGAACTGAAAAGAAGAAAGAAAGAAAGAGTGAAAAGTTTAAGAGAGAGAGAGAAAAATAAAGAGAAGCCTAAGTAAAAGAGTTAGAGAAAGGCTAAGAAAAAGAAAAGAAGAAGAGAGATTAACTAAAGAAGGAAAATAAGAAGATCAAACGTCCAATGCGTATTTCAGAAGTCTAATTCTTACTTTTAAGTTGTATAATTTTTTTCTTAGACGTCTGATTGAGGCTGAAGTTGCTGTATTGTATATTTTTTACTTTAAACATTGTAAAAAGTGTGTTAAACTCTTGTAAACATTTTTTTTATGCCTTATATTTTGAGAGATCACTTGTAATAAACATTATACTTGGTTTTTAATGACAAATCTTTCTTGTATAATTGTTTCTTATGAATGGAATATTGCATGCTTTCATTGTTAAATCTTTTGTGCAATTATTCATGTACTTAAAGTAATATAATAATTAATCTAATTGATTAAATAGTTAGTAATTATGCTTTAGGAATTAATAGTGAATTAAGTTTATTATTATACCTCACAGTGAACGACCTGAACTCAACTAATTAAATGAAATTAAAAATCTAAAATGTTTGGTTAACTTGACCATATACTACACTTACAACAATAATTCGAGTTAACCTAAGTTACTTTTGATGCACTTAATTAAGTCCAATAACATTACTTAACTGTATTAAGAAATAACGCATTAGGGAGCCAAACATTATACATCTTGCATAACCAACTTCCATTTGTTATTTCATATTTTTCCTTTAATTTGATCCATTATCTCTTAAATTCTTCAATTGTTTCACAAGTATTAATCCAATGATAATAATTTTGTTGGAAATGTTCAACACATCTTAATTTTTGCAAATGGATCAATGCGTTCTTCTTAATGTGTCACATACATAATCAATGAATTGATTGTGGAAAAATAGCCGCAATTGTCTCACAACTAGTTAGATCTTGGTCCGTGATAATGGCCGTGGGT
Organism: Thalassia testudinum; assembly: GCA_037157565.1. Classification (NCBI taxonomy): domain Eukaryota; kingdom Viridiplantae; phylum Streptophyta; class Magnoliopsida; order Alismatales; family Hydrocharitaceae; genus Thalassia; species Thalassia testudinum. The sequence continues at coordinate 48,184,840 of JAZHRO010000030.1, forward strand.
ATTTTACCATATATACAACTTAACCAACTTCGAAATAACCATTTAAAGATTTCTGTAGTTTTGTTAGCAAGTAGCGCGCATCCAAACAATGTTGATTGTCGATGATGATTAATAGCTGTAAATGATGCAAATGACATTGAGAAATTTTCGTTCTATAGGTCGTGTCAAAAACCAACATGTCGTACAATATCTTCTTGGCTGTGAATTTTATCAAGAGAGCTTCAACATAAAAAAACATTCTTGAAATATTTATGCATAAAATCTAATTTTAAACTCACTTACTTGAGATGTTTGTTATCATCAAAACAATCGTTAAAAGCTAATGTGATGCCTAATTGCTTGTGCACCTACATTGTCCCCCTTTTTGATGATAACAAACACTCAATGGAGAGGTTGAAAGCCTCCCCTTATCTAAATGCTCTCCTCAAAAAAATCTAAGAGATGATACACAAGGAGTACATAGCACATAATGTCATAACAAGATTTTAGCAAGATTCAAGTATCCATGACTTCAAAATTTATTCAACCTCTCATATATCATCCTCCCCTTTTTGGCATCATTAAAAAAAAATCAAAGGAAGGATAGCATGTTCATATTTCAACATATGAGAATATAACTTCATGCAACATTCAACATATCAACAAGTTTATATAGCAAGATATACAACTCACATATGACATTATACACATTATCATATATAGCTCAACAAGATAATAGGAACACCAAAACCATAAGCTTCAAAGAAGTGTAAGGTGCAACAAGGAAATATAAATACCGGTTAATGCATGCCAAGGAAATAAACTAAAAAGGTTTATGCAGCCCAAGTTCTTACAAGTACATTAAATGCTGAACCTATAAGACAATGGACTAAAATCAAGTTCTTTTCTAACTATTTTATCAATTAATCTCATATTGACATGGCCTAATATCCTATGCCATAAGTTGTTTTCTTTATTAGAGGCAAGAAGCAGTCAACCATTTTTTCCTTATCAAATTTCAAGAACATAAATATATTTTTTTCTTCTTTCTTTCAAATGAACTTCTAAAGTTTATTTATCAATTATTTCAAAACCATCTTTATCAAATATAATTTTACATCATCTATCACAAATTTGACTAACACTAAGAAGATTATGCTTTAAACCATCTACTAAGGCAACATTTCTATTTTGCTTGAAAGAATTACTTACCGTACCCTTACCAACAATATGGCATTTTTTGTTGTTTCCCATACCCACGTGTCCTTCGTCAGTAATGGTGGTCACCTCGAACTTGGGACCTGTTTGTATTTGTATTTTATTACTCGAAAATAGAAAATCTCCGATGTCAAACTCAGGAAGCAACACTTGATTCTAGAAGCATACAAAATCACAATTTACAATATATATATACTGTTTTACAAAAAAAAATTAAAGAAAGGAAAATTTGTTCTTCTTTTCTTCTCTCTCTTTCTTCTTTTTCTTCTGCCTCTTTCTTTCTCTTTTCAGACGTCTAACTCCAAGGGTCAGATGACTTAAACTCCACTTACTATAGTGTTTTGCTTCTTCTGCTGGTTCTTCTTCCTCTTAGCTTCTGCTTCTTCTTTTCTTCTTCTTTGCTGTGCCAAGTCCTCTTCTGACTTCTTCTTTTCTTCTTCTCTACTGCTTCTCTTTCTCTTCCTCCTCTCTGCTTCTTTGCTGTGCAAGGCCTTCTCTCCTGACTTCATCTTCTTTCCTTCTCTTCTTCTTTTCTTCTTCCTGTTGTTGCACTATCTTCTCCTCCTTCTTCTCCTGCCTTCCTGTACAGTGCAAGGTTAAGCAAAACCTAACCCCTACCCTCCCCACGTCTCTCTCTCTCTCTCTCTCTCTCTCTCTCTCTCTCTCTCTCTCTCTCTCTCTCTCTCTCTCTCTCTCTCTCTCTCTCTCAAATTCACTCCAGGGTTCGCTCTCCCAGAGCCTTAATCGGGTAAGCGGGTCGGGTGACGCGCCCGGGACTAGGCGCACTGGCATGGGTGGTGCGCGAGGTGTGCACAAGTAGGGATTAATCGGACCCGGGTGCTAGGTCCGCGGGGAATGTGTCGCGGACGAGGTGTGGAGGGGGTGCGAGGGACCTCACGCCAATGTGTTTCGAGGCAATAAGCCTGAAACACTTTTGCAATTTATGTGCAGGTGCCCGCCAGCAAACTTCCGAGGTGGGACTAAAGTCCCACCCGCTTCTGCGCTTGCGCCCGCAGCAGAAGTCCTCGCAATTGCAGCAGGCGTAGAGTCTCTTGACTCCACTCGAAGTCTAGATGCGTGCGTGCTGCAAACCCACACCTGAGGGCTTCGCCTGGAGCTGAGCACAACCTGGAGTAGCTTGAAGCTTGCTTCAAGCTCAGCGATAATGGCAGAGAGCGGCCTGACCCTGAAATCAGTAGCACGGCCTTTCAGCCACGTCAGACCACAGGAAAACCTTCATCGTATCACGACGAATGTGAGGCGGGGGTTGGCTGGCCGCGGGCGGCCTAGGCATGCGTGCCTAGGTCGCTTTGTGGCCGTGTTTATGGGTTAGGTCGGGGGGTGTTTAGGGAGGTGTAGGTGGTCGATGGATGGGTGGAAGATGTTTCGTGGTCGATGACGGAGGTGAAGAGGTTGGTGGTGAGACGTGTGGAGCTGTGGAGTGATGGGTGCGACTCGCTGGAGGTTGACTGGAGATGGGGAAGATGGCTGTGGACAGTGGCTGTCGAGGGGTAATTTGTGGAATAAATTGAGGGGAATTGAAAAGGGGATAGAGAGGAGTAAGTCTAACTTAATTAGCAGACGGAAGATGGGGAGGAGGCGGCGAGCGGCTGTGCTGCCATCGCCGGAGAAGACAGTGCCTAGGGGAGAAGATGACGACGAGGAAGAGGTGCTGGAGGGTGCCTGCTGGTGCGGCTAGGCACAGTGGACGATGGTGAGAGTAACCCTGCCACTGGTATGGTGGTAGGGTGACGAGAGAGGAGGAGGAAGGTCGCTGGAAGGAGGAAGAGACAAATTTGGAGGGAATTCCTTGGCTAAGACAAGCTCGAAGGAAGCGGCAGCCCCTGCCATTCCTTAAATAGGTGATGGCTGGAAGGGAGTCGCGAGGAGGAGGCGTGGGCTCCTCTTCGGAGGCATGGCCGGAAAAAGACCCATACCTCTCAAGTGTTCACACGAGAGGTATGGTAGCTGATAGGGCATGGGAATCGGTCCATGTAGAAGAGGACAACGAAGGGGATCTTCCTTTCAAGTCTGGGGCAGGCTCCCCAGGTTTGTACAGCGCCATCCTTAGCGCAAAGTCGCCGAAGGTATGGCCTGCACAGAGCGGGGGTAGAAGGACCTATCTGCAGCAAGTGACGAGAAAGATAGGGGGGTTTCTGCAAGGGTCCAAAAAGCTAAGGGTCAAAAAGTAATTGCTGAGGATCATTTTGTAAAGTGGGTTAAGGCGACCTTTCCTTTGGTCCAAATTTTGGTATAACCCTAATTTCGACCTAAGGAATTTAATGGTGAGGTTGGATTTTAGGTTTGACCATGCTTGACCAGACATTTTGCACAAAAATCTAAATTAGGTCAAAAATTGGATATTGTTCTCAATCTAGGTCATAGGTTCCAATGGCCAAATTGAAGGTTCTAAACCCTAAGGGATATTTTTTATGAATTTTAGAGGTTTTAATTGATTTTTATCTTACCTGAAACTTCGTTAATTAAAGCGGGTTTGTTTTAAGGTTATAGAATATCATTTAATTCTTAGATTTTGTCATTACCCTTTCGTGATCGAATCATCCCACTTTTTCTCTTATTAAGCCCATTTGACCTGTATCTAGACCCTTAGAAATCCCGTTTATGTACTGCAATGGTAAAATTATAGTTTTACCCCTTGTGAATTATTTTATACTCAGATTTGCAATCCCCTGATTTAGGCTTTCCCTTAGGTTTTGTATGAGCTTTTGTATAATTAATCAGGTCAAAATGTGCTAGTTAGGGTTTATGATGAGGTTCTCATCAGTCGACTTTCATGAGCTTTAGGAATTGCGTGGAGTCTCCCGTCATATGCCTTGAACAACCACTATTCATAATTCACTTGCTCATCTTCATCAAGGCTTATAAAATAAGAGTTGAGAACACTTTTTAGTACCCAAGCCTTTTTGGGTCCTTAAGTGATAGAATACCTCTCCTAAAAATAATCTCTTATAGGAATCCATTTATTCTTGGCCTTTTGATAGAAAGCATATCCACGATAAGGTTGTTTTTTAGCCTTATGGCTATACAAGTATGCATGATAAGTTGGTGTTTAAGACTTAGGTGTTGGTAACACTATCGTGTGTCCTAACTAGTCACAATTAGCCAGATTCAATTAATAAATGGTCATACTTGATCATCTAAGGGTCACAATTCTACAATACTCTAAGTTGAGAAGAAAATAAGAAAACAAGGTTAATTCTCATGTTTTAACAGTACATCAGAAATGCAGATTAATCGCAGGGTTACCAAGGGATTAATTAAAGGTCAAATGAGCACAAAATACTAAAAAGTGGGTTGACACTGACTGAATCAAGTTTTACGCATTTCGATGGTGAAAATAGTACTAAAAATTTTAATTATCAAATCCACTTTAATTGAAAAGGTTATGATCATGATAAAATCAATCTAAAATACCTAAAAATCATTGAAAAATATTATAAGAGGTTTGGTACCTTACTTTGACCATCTGGACCCATTTTGACCTAGAACAGAGTTTCAGATGGGAATTTACCCTGATTTGGGCTTCTGTGCAATTTACCCTAATAAAAGTGGTTAAAACTAAAATCCAAATTCATCATTAGACTCCTTGGGTCTAAATTAGGTTAACACCAAAATTTGGGCCCAATCAAAGTCCATATTGACCTACTTTTCGTTTTAGCCCCTAAGAACTCTATTTCTCACATTGTACCCCTAAGTTTTAGTTATTACGAATAGCCCCCTAACTTTCTAGTCGTCTTTGTGAATAGGTCCCTTCTGCCATTGTAGGTTTGAACAAAATCCAACCCGCTGTGACCAACCTTTGACCAAGGATTCCTCCTTGATCTCGCGACCAAATCCCTCCAAAATTGGAGGGATTAATCGCCAATTGATCCTCTTTCAGTTGACCCATTATTTGCCGCCTACCATAAAGAGGACACCTCCAGAAAACCCAAGATCTTCAAGGATCTCAAAGCCGAAAATTTAATCCCAATGCAAGGTCCCCTCCTAATTTGAGCTCGAAATTAAGCTCTATAAGAGCTCCACAAACTTCCCCAGTCATTTTCAGCTAAGAAATAGTCGGTCAAACCCTTCTTCCTCCTCCAGCCAACTGTATCTTGAGCTCTGGCGACTGCCACCGCCCACCTCCTCCGGCCTTCCAACCATTAAATTAGACATCCCTCCATCTTCCTCTCTCTCTTCCGCCTCTCACCAATCAAAGCAAAGGTTCTCTCCAACTTCATTGTCGAAATTCAATCTCGTCACTCTCGTCTTCCTCGCATCCGGCCGATCAACATTGAACGCCTCCCTCCCTCTCTCACCTCCTAAGCCACTTCATTCTCTTCCTCTCCCTCTCTAGAACATCTCTAGGTCCTTAGAAACCCAGTTCAGCCACGATACACATCTCTCTCCCATCGTCTTCCCCAACGCCGACCACGCTTCCAGAGAGGTTGCCCTGTCCCCTCCAACCAACAAACCACTTGCCACCACCTCCATAAGCTTCGCCTCCCCTCCACCATCAAAATCCCTAAACCTATTAACCAAAACAATCTCTCAACCTCTCCCACGAACAAACCCACCTCTGCATGTTCTCTCCATCACCGGCCTATCACCACCACCACCACCACACACACACCAAATTCTCACCACCACTACACTCACGGTCCTTCGGTGACCGTTCTAAGCTTTTTAACTAGGCCACAAGACTGTTTTATTGCGTTTCAAGTCACGACTGGAGCTCCGCCATCGCTGTTGACTCTCCGCCTCCGTTCGTCGCCCTCCGTCCACCTCCGGCTTTACAACAACTTCTAGCAGCTGCGGCTTCGTCTCCTGAAGGCGTCTGCATCAACAATTAAACAATAGCAGCAAGATGCAGTTGCAATTGCTCAGATGAAGTCTCGCAGCTTCACGGGAAGAGGCTTCTCGATTTAGTCCCACATCGTGGGCTTCAAAATTAGAATGCTACATATAAGGCAAAACGCCCGTAGCCGTGTTGCCTCAGCACACGAGGTGAGGTCCCTTTCACTCACGTGCTCACTTCTTACTTGCTACACCTCGCCGACAAATCTGGTTCCACTGCCCGGATTCGATTACCTGCCCCGATAACCCAATTAATCTTATCCCCGGATCTGAGGAGGAAAGAAAGAGGATTCTGAGGGAGAAGGGGATGGTTTTGCACTGTTTTTCCTCGGGAAACATGCCAGTGTAACGAGCGCGTGCCCCAGACGCATTTTAAGACGTCTGGGAGGTGGCCCAGACGTCTGGGATCACATCCAGGCGTCTGACCAGACGTCCGGGATCGTTTACAGACGTCTGGAGAACAGTTATGTTCGCATGGGAGATTCGTCTGCGCGCCTGTGCGCGCAGACCTGCAATTCCTCTCTCTCTCTCTGCGGCTGCAGGCGCTGCGACCACCTTCTCTCTCCTCCTCGCGCGGCCTTAAAAGGGCGCGCCTCCCCTCCCGTCTCCTCCTTCTTCTCCTTCCTGTGCGCGAGAGCGAGCGGACGCGAGGGCGGCAGCGGCAGCGGCAGCCGCAGTGAGCGCTGAGGAGGTGCGGCGTGCGAGGGCGGGGCTCTACCGTGAGGGCGAGCTCGCCGCGGCTTGGCCGGCCGGCGGAGGGCGCTGGGAGCGCGGAGCGACGCGGAGAGGGACCTGCTGCAGGCTGAGCAGCAGACGCGCGAGGTGCGACGCGGGCGGCGTCGCGAGCGGGGGCCGAGCAGGGTTCTGATTCTGGAAAAATTTCCAGAATCAGACGTCTGGATTGATAGCCAGACGGCAAGGTCGACGTCTGTAAGATCATACAGACGTCTGAAAGGTGAGTTTCCGCTTTCTTCTTCCTTCTTGTCGACTGGCCGTACTGAGGGAGGGGGGTTGGCTGTGCGCAGGTTTGCTGATTCGCCATCCTTTGCGAATCAGACGTCTGGAAGTTGTACCAGACGGCGGGAGTGATCTACAGACGTCCGTGTGGACCATCGGACGTCTGGGGTATAGGACAGACGTCCCCGTAGACTTCTGGACGGCCGGGGAACCAAGCTGAACAGGTAATTCTCTGATCCACCGTTTAAGACGTCTGGAAGGAGTTCCAGACGTCTGATTTTGCACAGTATTGTCTTTCTCGACCCGTTTAGGGCCCGTTTGGGCTCCGTTTTCCGCGATTCGAGTTGCGTTCGTTTCAGAATTAATTCTTTTACCAGCCTACAGTAGCTATACACTGTTCTGAGACACTCCTTGTGTTTGATCCTTGTGATAGGACCTCGTTCGGTTGCAGTCTTGAGAGTGGCGGAGGCACGCGGGATTCCCGATCACGCCCCCACTACTCCCGTTGTACCTGGTAGAGTGGCTTTAAGTATTAATAAAATCTGTTAAAGTATGGAACCATAACTAGAACCTAGGGCATTGCATGAATCCTAGGAATGAGAAATATATGGAATGATAGCTCCTAGGTGTTGCATGAATCCTAGGGTCGGAAAACTAGATTGTATGATAGATCCTAGGATATGGCATGAATCCTAGGGTGGAAAAACTAGTGGAATGTATATTACTGCAGTCTTGGAAAATTGGAAAGGAATATATAAAGCTGCCTGTAAATTTAATTCATAGCTGCCTGTTATGAATAAAGAAACATGTTTGAGATCATGGATTTTGGGAATGTGAATCTGGAAAGTGAAACATATGATGTTCTGAGATAAAGAGCTGGAACCCTACGGGGAATTAGGAGTGGAACTCCTGGAAAGAAAAAGGAATGGAACTGAGATGTAGTTTGTACTGTCTCTTGGGTACGCAGTACCAAGGGAAGTACCTGTACCTGTTTAGTGCAGAGTGGGGCCAGCTGCCCCAGGGACCCGGGGTTAGGATTGGCCGCTCTGTACCGACTTGTTGGCCCTCGTGTACGTAGTACCGAGGAGAGCTACTAGTGTTAGGAGAGTACTAGCTACCCCACGGGCCCCGGGGTTCTGCTAGCCTCCTTCACCGACTTGTTAGGCCCACTAGCGCAAACCAGGGTAGTCAGGCGAGGGTGCGCGGACTGTGGAGGGGCAAGGCCCCGGTTTGGTTACTGTGGAGGGGTTGGACCCCTGTTACTGAGAGGGCTCTGCCCTGGTTCCGTGCTGTGCTTTGGGTGCACCCGTTAACGGAAACGACTGACCGCGTGCCAGTGCGGGCTAGCTACCTGTGCGTTTATCGCGCGTGCCGTAGTCACCGTTACGTCTGTCAGTGACCTTGGGGTGGTTGACTGAGGGTAGGATCACCACGGGGGACTCTCCCGGCCAGGAGAGCACCACGTGCTACTTCTACTTTTGGAAAAGACTGCAATCAAGATCGTTCCCACGAGGACATTCGAGATCAAGTAAAGGATCTGAGAAATAAATGAAATAGTGAGAAAAATTGAAAGATGTGAATAAAGGAAGTAATAGAACATAACAGCTACTGTACACTCTACTGTTGCCTTTAGTTAGTTTGCCACTCTACTCAGCGTTTTGCTGACGTGTTACACTCGTTACCTTTTTCAGGACCAGGTGTTGAGCAGCCAGGGTCGGCGGCTGCAGAGGACGCTGGGCCGAGTAGGGTCCAGTAGAGTTACCACAGCTTTTGTACCCCTTTTTGTTTCTGTTCTAGTGAGTAGTTTTTGTTTCCGCTGTACCTTCTTTACCTGCAGTTCTTGTTATATGATAAATGTTGTTTTACTGTTGTGGTGGTACCTACTGTAGTAGTTTCTTTCCTTACTGCTGTACTTTCTTACTGTTAGTTATATTCATGCTGAATGTGGTTTATTTTACTGTCTTTTGGTTACTTCCTCGTTGGACGACTAGGTCTTGGGATTAGTCGAGTCGGTCCGGTTCTCGTATCTCGTAGGGACTCGGGAACCGGGTCGTTACAGCCAGCATGCTCAACACTTAGCTAGTTTTTATGGGATTGAACTGAGACTTGAACATAAGGCTTCTGGGGTTGTGTTCGACCATGGTTGAGATTACTGTGCATTTATTGAGGCTTGCATCTGACGTGGATATTCTGTGCTGATGTGAATAAGTGGTTGCAAGTTACTGTGGAGACATTGAGTATTGTTGGCATATTGGGAATTGTGCTTAAATTGTAGGGTTTAATTGGTGGTTTCAATCACCATTTTTAAGTCTTGATTTATATTTTTTTGTTCCTTGAGATACATTGCTGCTTTAATTGAATATCATTTGTTTTATTTGATTCACTTGCATTATTATGTCAGGTTATTGTGATTAATGATTGATTTGTTATACTTACTCTCTGCGAAAGACCTTGAAACTCACTATTTTTTCGAGCATTATAAATTTAAATGTCGTATCGATTTTCGTCGCTATACCATGACGCATTATTTCCTAACAAAGAACCAAAAAGAACATTCCTTTTCTCGGCAGGAACGTGCAACAACCTACGTAGTGTCCAGACTAGCACCGATGAAAACTTCAAGTCCACATGTCCGAATTCCAGCACCTTGGCTGCAAAGTCATTCCCTATCTTCACAGTGCTGCCACTGCGGGCATGATAGGAAGAAAAGAACGATTAATCAGTACAAATATATAAATTGGCTCCAGTATCCACGAGCTATTCAATAGGATTGTGAATAACATAGGGTTCTGGTTTTATTGAAACATATCCATCGTTAGGCCCGGCCTTCTCGGTGATCACATTCACCTGAGAATTCCCATCTGTGGTCTTCAGCTGAGCTTTATTAGAAGAATAATTCTTCCTCCAATGCCTAACCTAACCATAGTACCAGCATGGTTTGTTCTTAGATTTCTTTTGGATCTTGGATTTGGCCTTTGTTTTGTGTTTATTTTTCTTATTTTTATTCTCCTTTCCCTTAGATGTCATGATATTTACCTTAGACTCCACAGGTATTACAGGTTTCTATTTCCTATGCTTTTCCTCAACAGCAATGGCTGTCATCAATTCATTGGGAGAAATCATTTCCTTCTTATACTTGAGAGTCATCATGAAGTCCTCCAAAGATTTAGGAAATTTCTCAATGATAGACATGACTTGAAACTTCTCAAGAAGCTTCATTTCAGCCTCTACTAAACCATGGAGCAATAACAGAAATTTGTGTACTTGCTTCGATACTGATTTTCCCTCAACCATTTGGAATTTAAGGAATTTTGCAATAGATTATTTTTCAATGCCAAGATCCCTGGTATTAAGCTTCTTCTCCAACTCCTCCCATGGCCCCTTCACAGCGGACGTGGATGTGCTGTACACATCAAATAGCACATTGGACAAAGCCAATAAGATGCAACCATGACAAATGCTGTTGCGCTCATTTCACACATTTACTGCCTTTTCGCCTTCAGGAGTGGGGTTTTCTTGATCTAAAATTGGACATTCGATTTTTAATGTTGAGATTAAATCAATGGTGGTCAACCAAATTCTTATGCATTGTTGCAAACGCTTGAAATTTTGCCCACCAAATTTCTTGGGCATACCAAATAAGTCTACACGTGATTTAAAATTCATTTCCGACATCCAAAATACTTTACATCTAAGAGATACCTTCTCTAAGATTGTTGAAATAAATGCATATAGGAAATAAATAAATAAAAACATATGCATTTCTAACGTTTTTGCATATATCAAAACTATTAAATCAAGTAAATCAAACATGATTTGGCAAGATCTAGAATAAAATGAAGAATAAATAACATGCAATAACGCAAATAAACAAAACAAAAGGATGTTAGATTTTACTCCAATGGAAGCACCCATTAAGGGCTTCCCTTAGAGAAGGTATTGCCCCCACAATACCGGTGTCTCGGGTTCCGACAAACTTCTCCTAGGATACGATGATCCACCTCAAAGATGTGATGCATTCCGATTTTGAACATTATTGAAAACCACCTCTGGAGAACGAAGTCGAGGCAATTTAGTTTCCAAACTTTTCATGGATCTCTCTATCTCCTTGTGCAAGATCTACAGAAGTGGTTGTAGATTTTTCTATCAATCTCACAATGAACGAGCGCACCAAGAAAGAGAGACAAGAACGAAAGAGAGGGGGAGTGAGTGGAGAGTGATTTTCTACTTTTGTTGTGTGTTAAATGATAGCCCCCTCTTGGCCCTTATATAGAGCCCATGACCAGACATTTAAGGAAATTCTCATTTTATAGAAATACAGTAATTAATCAAGCAATTAAGTCCATTGATCAATAAAAATCAATTAATCGATCATACTTAAATTTTTGGTCGACTAAACTAATTGATCAACCAAACTTAACTCATTGATCGACCAAAACAATTGGTCAACCAATTTTACCTTTTGATCGACCAATCCAGGTCAAAATCAGGAGATTAAAAATCCGTAGCAAAAGAGTCCAAATTCCAAGTCTCAAATTGATTCTCACTAGAGAAGAAGCCTGAGTCAGAGCCGGAGCTAGGGCAGGACAGGGTACGCGCACGTGCGTGCGTGGTCTCCAGCCTCACCTCTCACTCTTTGCTATATATGCCTCGGGAGGCAGAAATCTTTTACAGCCACCAAGAGGTTTGTCCACTTCCAGTATGTGACTAAAAATCTCTCCCAAATCTCACTAATTTCAACGTGAAATCCCATGTCACCATATAACAATTGCATCTCGATTAAGGCAATTAGGCTCTCAAATCTAACACTTCTCACAATAAACATAGGGTGATAGACTGATTTGTGGATCTAGTATAAGCTACTTGTAATTTCCTATGGGAGGGGGGTGAGATAAGCGTGATGCAAAAAATAAGTGAAAATAAAATATAACAATCTTACAATAAGCAATCAACCACAAGTACACAAAGATATTTAGGTGGAAATTTAAATCGGGTGAAAATCACCACCTAACTCTCTAGAGTTAGGATTTTCGATCGACTAAGTCGATCAAAATCCACTAACACAGTCACTTAAACGAGGGTGACTGAATCTCAATATAGCCACGCTACTTACACAATGGTAGCGTACCTCAAACCCCTCTTCACGGGGAGTATTTTGTCCCTTGATGGAGACGAAAATTTGTAAGGTGAATACCGAACCAAAGACAATAAAATACGTCCTATAGAGCTGCATAGATTAAAACCTAGCTACTATAGGAGTAAGGAAACTTCGTTTTGGCTAAGTGCGTCGACTTGACGATGTGAATGTATGAACCATGCAACATCACTTTGTCGATCTCGTAATCACGTAGTGAGAGCAGATGCACAGCTAGATGAAGCTCTCAGGTGTGAAACTAAAGCTCGGAGAGCTAGAGCTTCTTCTCAAGATTAAAGTGACACTATATGATGTGGAAATGTTTTACTTGGTGTGTCTTTGCAAGGCAAATGAACTCCTTTATTTATAGATGGCCTAGGAATGCTTAGGAAGGCTTTAGAAGCCTTAGGTAGCTATTGAGGATTATCCCAAGGCAAATCAAGCCGTAATCAAAATCATTAATGATTCTGACAGTGTCATCAGACGTCTGGGAAAAGTATCAGACGTCTGGAAAGCACTCTTAAAGCATTTGGAAACTAAATCAGATGTTTAATTCTAGGCGGGTTTCCTTTCTGACTTGAGTCAGACCTAAACAAGGTTCTTGTGTAAATGGGTTAGACGATAGGTTAGACGTCTGGCACTATGTCTGGACGTCTGGAAACCTAATTAACTGTGGGAATCGATTTCCCAAGGCACGAATGGCAAGAACCTTCAAGAGAAGTGGTTCTGGCTCAATCGAGGCTAATGATCACTTTATCGGACGTCTAAAGTCCTCTACGAGCGTCTGATAGAAGTTTAAAGGTCAATCCTCAACGATTATATTGTTTAGCCAACGTTTCACTAATTGGACGTCTAGCAATGTCATCAGATGTCTTCTAAGACGTTTGGACCAAGGGCTGATCATCTGATTTCAACAGACAAAACCTATTAAGTCCAGCCTAAGTGATCGAACGTTTGATCTAGCATTCAGACATCTTAAAGTTCATTATCAAATGTCTGATCTTAGTATTAGACATCTAAAAAGGTTGTCTGAAGCCTATTTTGCTTTTCTAAGTCCTTTATGAAAAACCTAAGTATCTTAGGGTTATGCAAGTGTTCCTACGACTACTGTTAGGTAACTTTGACGCTCTTTAACATGCATCTATGAAAATGAAAGAATAAAGAATGAAAACAACAATAACAGAGTACAAGATACAAGAACATCTATCATATTCTTCTGTCTTCAAGCTCTTGCTCCTCGTAAAGCTCTTTCTTCTCTGTCAAGCTTATCCAATCTTCTATGGATGTGAGATTGAGCTCCGTCTTTAACACTTGTAACAATTTGCATTTTCTTGAAATCTAAAACTCAAATGCAAATGTTAAAACATTAGTGTTTTATTATCATCAAAATTGACGATCATGGTGCCCTTGCACCAACACTACTCTCTTGGCTAAAAGGGTGTCTTCTACTAGTTGTTCTTCTCGGATTGTCGCATTAAGATCGTATCATTCCCTGAGGTGTAGATTGAGATCATCCTGACTGTGATAAAATGGGCAAGGATATAAAAATAAATGCATTATCAAATAATGATTAATGTTTGACAAATAGTTTAACATATAAACAATACCCATCTTTTGAGCTCTTTTTAAGTTACTGTTCATTCAACTTTACTTAGGTTTTGCTAATGATTTTTTTGGAATACGTACACAGTTGTAGTTGAGCAGCTGAGTGCAGCAGCCGCATTTGGTACTTCTAGTGGGAGACCTAGTTTAGTATCAATAGACGACTCGTCTAGATAGCAATATCTCTAGTTTACTTATTTTTCCTTCCAGTTTTATAATTGTTGTACTCTGATACTCCAACTACTCTGACTTCATTTTGCTTTCTAGTTCGGACTTCTCTTATTTAATACTTTATGAATTGTTGTTTAGTTATTAATGTTTTATGACTATGTGTTAGTCGACTGCAATTTTGTATCTTCATTCATGTTTTGTACTCGACGACCAAGGTCTCACTAGGTCCACTTAGTTGGTAGGACCCAGATTGTTACATGAGTGAATCAATATAAAAATCCTCCATGCACCTTGTGGTGCCATGCTTGTAACCATATGATTATGAGTTTCAAATATCTTATATTACTATAGTTGTTGTTCAAGGGGCATTATTTACAATTGATTAGTGTCATCTTTCCCATACACACTTCTAATCAGAATGGAAGGCATGGAGTGAAAGGGTGATTAGGTGGAAAATGAAGAGAGAAAGAGAATGAGAGAGAAAGACATGTCTTATGTAATGAATCAAGTCTTCTACCAAGGTGGGGAAGGAAGCTTTGGCTAATCGTACCTTACCCCATGCTTGATAGCATGTTCTTGCCAATTCCTTCTCTCCCTTAACATGCTCAATTGACTCGTGCTAATCCCCAATCAACTCGATCCTCATCACACTTCACCTACCATGCGTCATCCTCATCTAACACACAACTACTAATTATGGGATAATGAATTAACTTGTTGTGTGAGTGTAGAATAATGTTTTAGTTAAGGGAATATTATACATCTGTTTCATTATTGAAAAGATCACATCAATATTTCCCTACGCCTTTCGAAGAATTTATTATAAGACATTTAGAGCCATAAGTTGAGGGCAAAGATAATTGAAAAATAGAATTATAATTAGATAATTAAAAATGATAATACTTAGATTATACCCACTACTACTCTTTTCTATTTTTGTTCATGTTATGTTTCTTAGATTGTGCTAAAATATACAAAACCTAGCACAATGATTTCGATTAAGTAAAGTTTAGAGGTAAAGAAAATTCCAATCACATTAGAAATAGGATTTTCTTTTTATTTTTTTGACAATGAATGGAATTTGGGATTTCTTTTTTTTGCCTTTCTTTCATTTCATTTCCCATTACAAGCCCATCCCTGCGTTGGGTCATTATGGCACATGGAGTTGGGGTGGATTCTTTGTTGAACGTTACCACCTTCCATTGTTTTTTCCCTTAAATTTTCTTTATTTCTCCATCTTGACTTGTATAATTATCATTTTTTAAATTTATCTTTGTGGTTAAGTTTTTCGTCTCATACTCTTTCATATAAGATCAACATTGAATATATTTTACTCACATTTCTTTCACGTACATTAAAATTAAAGAAATTAAATTATTAACAAATGTAAAATATAAATATGAAAATTAGTGAAAAATAAGCAAAAAAATTATACAAAATTGTGATGTGATAAGCAATCATACACGTGATCCTCTCGCATCCCTTGTGCCTGCAACGTAAACCTTGCATACTTGTCACCTACGCTCTGCACACTCTGCCCACCTGTGCAACCATGCTTTTCCCTTGCTCTCTATGCATGAGGCACACTCGAAGTGCCTCTCCTCTTTGTGTGCATCTGCACTCTGCTCTCTCTCTCTCTCTTCTCTCTCATGTGTTTTCTTACAGTTTGCATAAGATTTCGACACAAGAAAAAAACAAGGTGGCAACATGGAACCCTAGAGCTCACAATTACAATGCTATAGTTGATTAGGTCACAAGAATATCCTGATTTTGACAAAAAGAATACCCAGATTTGGACTAAAATCACCCCTATTCTCGTTCACGTGCGCCTACTTTCTTATTTAATGTGTTTCGCGCATAACATTTGCTAAACAACTTGAATTTTCGCAAAATTGGTCTTGTTGGAAAGATTGCGATAAAAGGAATCCAACAGTATTATATATGACACATTCAGAGCAAATTTTACCTGAAAGTTGTCCAAGTTTGACTAAAATCGACATTTTCTTGTATTTGGGTTGCGTTGACCTGATTCGCACACCGGCAAGTGTTAACGAGTTTGTCTTTACACAATTTAGAATTGGGTTCAAAATCGGATTTTAGGTCACAACAATTTTTTTTTTATAAAGGGACTTGTAAACTCGTAGGACCTTACAATCCATAGTGCTCTTAATGTCCTATAAAGGATTAAGACCCCTTAACCAAAAGAATAGAATATTATTTTGATCTTATAATTATTGCCTAATTAGTTAACTTGTTATTGATAGGAGACTTATGGAATCGAGGATTTACAAATTCTTCATTTCGCCAGCATGGCTGTCTATAATTGTATTATTTGGTCATATCACTTTGGTTATTCACTTCGGCTAAGGTGTCTAAAATCCCATAAAAATTTTCCAATGCCCATCTTTTAAGTTATATCTTTAGTTTTTAAGCATGGATAGAACTGTAGGAAGTACTGTATGCTTTGACAGGAAAAAAGTCATTGAGATGTCAATATGAAAAAAGCAAATGAAATGTTATAATTATCAATCCTTCACCATTCATGTCTTTTATCGTTCATGATTGAATAATCGGTGCCTAGAATATTTCTATTTTAAAGCACCACCAAAGTCCTTTCCATTTAACGAAAACTTTAGAAGAAATTAATCATCACAAATTATCATTAAATAAACGGTCAATAGTTGTTGTCACCCCTTGATGGCCTCTCCCCCGACCCCCTTCCCCTTTATTGGAGCGAAAATTATCGTAGTTTAAGAAATGCGTCTTAATTTAGCGACGAAAAGCAAATTAACAATTAAATTTGGAAAACTCAAAAAAATCATGAGTTTCGAGGTCATTCGCATGTAGCAAAATTGGAATTCAACCTAATAAAAAGATGTAAATATGAGCATAATAAACATGTCACAATAATGATATGGAATGAATGATCAATCAACTAAAAATATATTCAATAAGAATCTAAATTGTATCTCAAGAATTAAATAAAAAAACAATGAAAGCCCAAAAAAAGTGGTGGTTGAGACCACCATTTAAGCGTTTACACTCAGGCTCAATTCCCAATCAGACTCATCTCATTCTCAAGCAAACAACTCATCAACACTAAACCAAATTCCTTAGCTCAGGAACTTCATTCCTCCTTTAGCACTTAGCCAAAGTAAACTCTTCAATTTCTTCACCAATTAGACATCCGTGAAGAGCCACAGACATCTTAAGTATCAAGCCAAAGCTTCTCAATGCAAACCCCACCACCCCACTAATCTCTTAGTATACCCTTTTCTCTATCTCTCTCATCAAACCCGGTTCAATTTCATACCCAAATCAGACCAGTTCAGACCAGCCTAGGCTCTTGTGGCCATGAGCGAGAGCATGTGTGCATGCTTGTGGGTAAGGTGGGACCTAACCCTGTGGTTCTAAGGCGAATAGTTAAGGCACGTAAAACCTTATGAAGCCAAATCCAAACTAAATTCCCACAATGTGGAACTATTTGAGTGTGTTTCCTTCGCGTGCGTAGCTGTGAAGCTCCAAGCTAAATTGAAGATGTTGTTGGCGTTGCTTCGGCCAACTGAGGTCCTGGATGGCTTCGTGATGTCAGTCCACGCTGCCTGGAGGTGGTAGCGAGGGTGGCAGATGGCGTACAATGGTGCATGACGATGGCAATGAGTAGCGGTTCAGCGAAGTCTTGTTGACAAGAACACGGACCTTAAGCCCTAATTAGATGGCTCAGAGGACTCGCCGTGAGGTGAGGAAGGTGATGGTGGTGGTGGCGATGTGTTTTGAGAGGTGAAGGTGGTTGAATGACGTCGGAGTAGCAGGTGGTTGGTGGGTTTGGTCGAAGGGGTGAAGGAGTGGATGAAACAGCCAATAAACTTAGGCTTTTGGTCATGGAGTCTAGGTGAAGGTTGTGGAGGTGGTTGTTTGTCGAATGGTAAAGTGTAGCATCGGCACGAGCTCACCGGAGTCATGCCTGAACTTGGGGAAGAAAGAGAGGGATGGTAGGATAAAGGGGTTGGAACTTAAATCTAATGACCTAGAACTAAGCTAGAGAGTAAGGGGGAGAAAGTAACCTAGCTATATGGATGAAAGGGGTGAGAGAGTCACATCGGCGTGACTTGCTGGACATGAGGAAGATGAAACCTCCGATAGGGAAGAACGGCGACGACGAAGGCGGAGGAAGCTCCATCTATGGCAGGCTAGGAGCGGACGAAGGTAGGGAGGAGCTTAGGCTGTCCAATTTGGCAATTAGATGGCTAGAGGAAGGAGACAAAGAAGGTCGCTAGAGTCGAGGTCGGATGTGGCTAGGGAAGAAGGGAAGAGGTGTTTCTTGGCCTAATACTTGCTGCAATTGACCGTGGAATATTGGGGAGCTTATATAGAGGTTGTTGCGACCTTGAATTGCTCAAATTTTGCGAGAATCCTCACAGATTTGGCAACTAAAAATCCCAACGAATCCTAAGTTCGCCTAAGCATTCCTCTTCGAGTTAGGATCTGGGATTTGTTTCAGATGGAAGAGGATTTCATGGCAATCAATCCCTTCAAATTTGGATTGAGAAATTGAAGAGATCTCTTCAATCAAAGTTGGGTTTGACTCTATTTTAGGAATCAAGCTAGTTTCTGTCGGCATGGGGCTTTTTGTGAAGAAAATGATGAAGTTAGGAGCATAAATGTAAGAAAACGTGAAACATAGGGATTTAGATATGAGAAATAAAGATTTTAAGGACCAAAATGCAAACTAGGTCAATATGGACTCTGATTAGGCTCAAATTTTGGTGTTAACCTAATTTGGACTCAGGAAATTTAATAGTGAACTTGGATTTTAGTTTTGACCATGCTTGATTAGGTAAATTGCACAGAACCTAAATTAGGGTAAATTCCAGTCTAAATCTCTATTTTTGTCAAAATAGGTTCAGATGGTTAAAGTGAAGATACTAAACCTCTTAGAATATTTTTAAATGAATTTTAGAAAATTTAGATTGGGTTTATCTCTACCAGAACCTTTTCAATTTAAGTGAGGCTGAAAATTTGAGTTTTTAGTGATATTTTAATTGTCGAAATGTCTGAAACCCTCATTCAATCAGCATGAGCCCACTACTTGCTCTTTTAGGTTTATTTGACCTTTAATTAGCCTCTAATCAACTCCTTGGTTAATCTACATTTGTGATGAGATGATAAAATAGCAAAATTAACCATGTTTCCTTGTTTTCTTCTCAAATCAGCTTGATACGGATTTATGATCCTTAGACGATCATTTAGGAGCATTTAACATTATATTCTGACTAATTTAAGTTAGTTATGACGAATGATGGTGTTACCATCACCCCTCCACCACTTGACCCAACTACCTTCTCTTCTACTTCCTTCCTTGATGATAATCTTGCCTACCTCCCCTCCTCTGTGGGATCCCCTGCACTTCTCTTGAATGATTGTCACTGATGGTTTAAGAAGATGGGAGCATGCCCTCATTGTTTATTCACTAGGGAAAAGACCATTCTATGGCCATCCCAAGCAATTCATTTCAAACTTCTGGCACCCGCGAGAAGGTTTGTAGCTTCATTCAAGAGAGAATGAAATCTTCATTGTTAAACTTTTCAACAATGACGATTGCTTCAGTGTTCTCTCACGAGACCCATGGTTCATACATGGTGCGTGGATGGTGATTACTCAGTGGTCCATGGATGCCCCCCTTTCAAAGGTTGACTCGTCTATGGCTTCAATATATGGGTATGCTTTAAAGACTTGGGATTGCATGTTTGATCTAGAATGGTTCTTAGTAAACTTGCTAGCGCTATCGACAACCCACTTGGTTGAGATTGGCGCACGGTGGCCAGCAATGATCTCGATCATGTTCGAATTTGCGTGCAAGTCAAAGTAGAGATGAAATTGCCCTCTGAGATTGAATTCCGCTGTGAAAGCGGACTTATCGACTCAGCGAAGGTGCTTTATGATTGTGTTCCCCCAAGGTGCTCCCTTTGCAAGGTCTTCGGCCACCAATTGGATTATTGCCTCAAGGGCGGACATGCAACACCCAACGACACTGCGGTGGAGATAGCCTTGGACACTTCCCACCGGTCACTGGCGGCGGGAAGGCGAAAAGTTGTGGTTGGTCAAGGAGGTGGAAGCAACGTGGGAATTGGAACGATGCGTTTGGTTCTCTAGAAGACGTACTGGATGGGGTGCATAAGGACAAGTCTGAAGGGGTGCATGAAGATGTGCTCGAAGGGGTGTGGGTGAACCCTCCTGTGCGTGAGAACCCTCCTGTGCGTGAGGACCTCCCTGCCATCGATCTTATTGGCCCCACTGGGCCCCTCAAAATTCAAGTTTCCAGTTCGAGTGAAAATGCAAAGGTCCCCTTCACCGGCAATGTTTCATCCAACGAAGGAAGGGAGGATATGAAGTCCCTCGATCTAAACCAACCCCTAAGGGAGTCAGCTGCTTCCTTTCTCCATCATAGAAATGACTCATCTACTTATCTACGCTTCTTTGAAGTCGTTTAGGACATCCTGGGCAATGGCTTCAATCTGGAGGATGGGGAATGGATCAAATCAAAGAAGAAAAAGAAGAGTAAGAAAAAGATGAAGGGTGATCCTCATCGTGCAAATGGAGACGCATTGACAAGTGCGACCTTCCTTACATGTCACTAGTTGTGTGGAATACCAAGGGTCTTAATGATCCAGGCAAATTAAGGGAGGTTGCTACCTTTCTTAGGAAAAATGAAGCGCAATTGGCTGCCTTGCTAGAAACCAGAGTTACCACTGCAAGGTTGGAGACGTTCCT
Organism: Thalassia testudinum; assembly: GCA_037157565.1. Taxonomy (NCBI): domain Eukaryota; kingdom Viridiplantae; phylum Streptophyta; class Magnoliopsida; order Alismatales; family Hydrocharitaceae; genus Thalassia; species Thalassia testudinum. The sequence goes on from JAZHRO010000030.1 coordinate 48,205,529, forward strand.
CAGACGCATTTCAGCCAGATGGGGTGTTGTCCACAATCTCGAGCATGGATGTAATGGAAGGATTTTTTTTCCTTCGGAAGCTTGGTACATGGGATGTCAACGTTATCCACTCTTTCGACTAGACTATTCTCGTCTCCTGCAAAATTCAAGGAGGCCTTCATGTCCATATATCTCTTGTCTATGCAAGAAATACCGCCGCCCGCTGCTTAGCTCTTTGGGAGGATCTGCGGTCCCACCATTGGGCTATCTGTGGGCCTTGAATGGTCATTGACGACTTCAATGCTATTCGATTTTGCGATGAAAAGATGTGTGGCGCTCGTCTGAATCAATCAAGTATGGATAGTTTTAATTTATGCATCTCTGATTGTGATCTTCATGAGCTTGCTTGTTTTGGAACCCCAATTTCTTGGTCCAACTTGAGCTCAGGTCTAAGACGCATCGCTTGCAAACTATATCGACTTTGATCAATGACACTTGGATTGAAAAGTTTTCACTCATCCACACTAATATATGTTTCTTGTGATTTGAGTGATCACAAGGCCATGATCATTAAGCTTGCTCCCTCAAAGCTTAGGAAGCCTTTTAGATTCCTTGATTGTTGGGTAGAGCGTGATAGGTTTGCTGATATCCTCAAGGAGGGTTGGGGCATTTCCACTCGAGGGTGTTGGTGCTAGAGCACCGTGATCGTTTGTTTTGATGATAACAAAATACATGTCGTTTAACATTTGCACTTGGAGTCTTAGATTTCAGGTCAAATTGCAAATGGAGATGTGATTAGACGGAGTTCGAGCTCGCATCCAGGATGGATTGGAGGAGCTTTATGGAAAACAGAGGAGATTTGCGAGGAGCGATAGATTGAAGATGGAAGGACAAGAAGAATATGATAGAATTATGTTTATTTCTTTCATGTACTTTTATCTTTATTTCCTTGCTTTTTTTGTTCCTTAGAAAATCATGTTAAAGAGCCTCAAAGTACCTTAACAGTAGTCCTAGGAACACCGGTACAACCCTAGGATACTTAGGTTTTCTGTAGAAAACTTAGAAAACCAATATAGGGTTCAAACAACTTTTTCAGACGTCTGATTCCAAAATCAGATGTCTGATAATATGTTTTAAGACGTCTGATTTTGGATTCAGACATCTGATAACATTTAGGCTGGACTTAGTTAGCTCTGTCTGATGAAATCAGACGTCCAAACCTTAGTTCAAATGTCTTAGAAGACGTCTGATGGACTTTCCAGACGTCCAATTAGTGGACTGTTGGCTGGCTCAACAAACACTGAAGGATATGACCGTTAGAGCCTTATCAGGCGTCCTTAAGCCTTTCCAGACGTCTGATAAATGATCATTTTGCCTCGGCTGACCCAAAATCTCTTCTCAGAGATTTTCTGGCCATTGCAACTTTTGGAAATCCATTCTCGCAGAAAAAGTAGGTTTCCAGACATCCAGACATAGTGCCAGACGTCCTATATGTCGTCTGATGGACTTGCACTAGAACCCTGTTTAGATCTGATTTAAGTCAGGAAGAAACCCGCATAAAATCAGATGTCTGACCTTATTTTCAGATGTCTTAAACTGGTTTCTCAGACGTCTGATGCCAAAATCAAACGTTTGATAACTCTGTCAGTGCAATCATTGTTCCTGATTTCGACTTGATTCTCTTGGGCTTTGCTCCCAACGGCTATGGAAGCTTTCCAAAGCCTTCCAAAGCTTTCCTAAGGCCTCTATAAATAGAGAGGAACCTCTTGCACACAAACACACACCTAGACACACCTAGATACATCAAAACACACCCAAGCAACATACTTTCTACTCTTTTGTGTCTTAGAAAAGCTCTTGCTCTTCAAGCTCAAGTTCTACATCTTGAGAGCATGAAGCCTTTGCGCACCCGCTTTCCCGCCGTAGTTCACGAGAGCAACGTTGCACCGTCGCGTGGCTCACGCACCCGCGTCATCGATTCGACACACTCCTTGCAAATGGGAGTTTCCTAATTCCTATAGAAGCTAGGTTTAAATCTATGTTGGCTCTATAGGACTATATTTGTTATTTTATCTTTGTTATTTGGTTGGGTATTCGCTTTGCGAATTCCCGTCTCCTTCGTGGGGCAAAATCCTTCTCGTGAAGAGAAGGGGTTTGAGGTACGCTACCCTCATATAAAGTAGCGTGGTTGTAATTGAGGTTGAATCACCCTCGTTTAAGTGATTCGATTAGTGGATTTGATCAACTTAGTTGATCGGAAAATCCTAACTCAAGAGGGTTAGGTGGTGGTTTTCACCCGGTTTGGGTTTCCACCTAAAAATAATTGTGCACATTGTGTGATTGAATATTTTGTGAGATTGTTTATATTCTATTCTGCATTTTATTACGTCACCCCCTCCTGGTAGGGAATCTATAGAGGGAATCCTCTCTTCAAGTGCATCAATAAACTTAAAAATGTTAAAGAAAAACTTAAAAAGTGGGCTGATGATGATCGTACTCGGGAGGACACTGTTTCTTGCCTTACTAGTGAGTTGGAAAGGGTCCACCATGAATTATTATCTATGCCCAACTGCCAACAGCTTCATGAGGAGGAACTTGGCATTAAGGAAAAACTTCATCGGCTATGTCATGAAGAAGAAGCTTATTGGAGACAAAGAAGTAGATGCGAGTGGTTAAAAAATGGGGACAGGAACACAAAGTTTTTGCTCGTACAACAAAAGTTCGACAAAATCACAACTCCATCACATCTCTTATCAATTAAGATGGTGAGTCTATTGACAAGGAAGACGAATTACATGCGGAAGTTGCTGCCTATTTTTCCACATTATTCAAGATGGAGCAACCTGATATTTCTTTTTCTTGGCCAGTCTCCTCTCGTGTTTGAGAGGAGGATTGCACAACCCTTATTGCTATTCCCTTTGACGTGGAAATTAAAGATGCATTATGGAGTAGTAGATCAAGCAAAATCCCGGGATCGGATGGTTTTAACACCAAATTTTTCCGCCAAGCTTAGACAGTAATCAAAGATTATTTTATCGAGGCTATTTGTTTCTTTTTTATTAATGTGGGAGGATTGGTACGTGAACTTAATCATTCATTTCTCACTTTTATTCTCAAGTCTATGTTACCTCTATTAAAGATTATTGACCAATTGCGTGTTGCAATAGCGTTTATAAAGTTATTGCCAAGATCCTTACACTCCGACTTAGAAATGTCCAGCCAATGCTGGTGTCTCTTAATCAAGGTGCCTTTACTAAAATAAGAAATATTTTTTATTATTTCCTGCTTGCCCATGAATTTCTGAAGTGTTTGTACTCTTTCGGAACTTCTTCAAGGATCTACGTTAAAATTGATATCTTGAAGGCTTTTGATATAGGAAGTTTATTTTGCATGTGCTCAAGGCTCATACATTTTCCTTTACTTGGCAAAATTGGATCTCAATGTACATATGAGACCCATCATTTTCTCCCCTCGTTAATGGTCAACTATCTGGTTTCTTTATTTTTGGAAGAGGTTTGAGGCAAGGGTATCCCTTTTCGTCTCTTTTGTTTACTCTTGCAACGAACATATTATCTATTTTTATTGAGCACCAAATTACAACTGGAAGATTATAAGTGGCTGGCATTAAAGGGATGATTTTCCCTCTAGATGATAACCTCCTCCATGCAAGGCTGATGTGGGCTCGGTTCGGGCTTTCCGAAATGCTTTAGATGCTTTTGCAAAAGTGTCAGGTCTAAAGTTGAATGATTCCAAAAGTCGAGTTTATTTTCCTTGGAATTCCAAAAGGAAATTTCCCATTTGCCTCCATCTTGGTATCCTTGAAGGAAAGTTCTCTTATCATTATTTGGGCATACAACTAGTGGCTGGATGAGACGGAAATCTTGACTTAGCTCTTGAAGCCAAGGTTCGGAACTTTTGCAAGAATGGAGGAAGAATACTCTTACTAGAATAGGAAGAATCTGCTAGGTAAAGTGGTCTATTGAAGGACTTCTCTGCTTTTAACTTGGATATACTTTTATCAAGAATCATACACTTCACAAGATTAGGAGTTGGGCCGCGGATTTTATATGGGATGGGTCCTCCCACCTCGTTGCATGGAATGATCTCTGCAAGCCCAAGGAAGAGGGGAGTGTGGGTCTTTGTGACTATGAGGAATTTCAATTAATGGTTTATTTAAAAATGATTTATAGGCTCATGAATTCCTCGTCATCGATTTGGGCCGATTGGATGCACATTAAATATGGACATTTTTTTACTTTAATAGATATTATCTTCGATCCAAAATTTGGAAGGCACTCCTTAGTGTGTGGTAGATTACCATCGATAGTATACACAACGATTTCAGCTGGGAATGGCCCCTTGGTGCTTTCAATACTAAAAGGCTTTGGAATCTTTTCCGTGATAAGGCCATGGAATATCCCGTCTGGAATTATATTTGGCCCTCGCAGATCCCCCCTAAATGGAGTTGTTTGAGACGACGTTGAGATATGTGCTCACATTGTTCACCATTGCTTTTATGTACAAAATGTTTGGAGGCTGGTTTAGAACAGAATAACCCTATATTCCTCCCCTCCAAAACTCCTTCCTTACTGCCTTTCAAGAGGCCCACTCCCATGTTATACTCTTTTTTAGAAAATCCTTGCTGCCATCATTTGGAGCACTTGGAATGCAAGAAACAAATGTAAGCATAGGGGAGAACTTCTTACCCCTAATAATGTTGCTTTTGTTGCGGCCGTTTGGGATTTCTCCTTTCAAAGTTATTATCGATATTTTTCATGTATTTATGTCATCTCCTGTGAGATGTTTCACATCTGTATGAACTGGTTGGTGGCCTTTTTTTTGAGTATATATATTACCTTCCACTAAAAAAAAAGTTTGGAGAGATAGGGGCTCACGTGCAAGCATGCAAAAATAGGTTTGATCATTCTATATTGGATGAATAATAGTAGTTTTAACAAGTAAAGGATCTGAACATGAGAAAGTGAGGGTAGACAAGGAAGAAAAAGATGCCCTCATTGGTGTGCGGGGGAGTGAAAAGTGTCACAATTTATTATCAACATAAAACTAAGCAACCTTCTACTCATGATGGGATTTGTTAGAACCTTGGATTGAGATTCAAACTAACATCAATCCTCTTAGGTATCATTTATTTTGAGAGATAATCCTCCAAATAGAGGGATGGCACTTCTTATTATTCCATCTACAATTCCTTCAAACAATTTTTTTTATTCCAAACAATCTTGTCTAGCATTTTTCTCATATCTCTACTTCCAAACACCTATTCATAATGTTATATGAAATAAATACTCTTATATTCCATCCGAACAATATTCATTCACCATATCACCATGGCACATCAGAGTCTGATAAAGAATTTCTACTCTCATTCCTCCTAAGTTAATCATCATTGTACTAAATATGGATAAGACAATTCATTTGACATCTAAATAATACCTCAACGGATAACTAAATATAATACTCACCTGCATGACATGTTATCCTCTTCTTAGAAAAATAAATCCTATTTACCTCACGAGATAACAATCGAGATTCTCGATCAATCTTAAGCTTCACTTGCTGGATGAACGGTCACGACTATTCCCTCTCTTTCACCGTAAAGATCAAGAAATGGCACGTGTTTAGCGAAGAATGCAAACAAATTACATACCACAAGGTAATTATAGGTCCGATGAGATGCCTTGCTTTACATTGGCTAAGCGGAGCTTTCCCGTCGCGGACAGACCATGAACCGGCCACGGCCCTACGGCCTTATCGCTCTGTAGAGAAGAAATGGTACCACGTAGGGCGGTATAAACCCGCCACCGTCACCACAAAATCCCAAGAGGTGACCCCCACCGCGTACGTGTCCAATCTCTCTCTCTTCCCCCTCTCCGTCAGTCCAAGCGGGGCACCAACACCAACCCCTATGGCCGCCACCGCCGCAGCCGTGGCCGTCCCCCGGCCCTCGCCTTGCCCCTCGTGCGCCCCGTCGCGGGCTGCCGTGGCGCCCGCGAGGGTCACGGTGGCGCTGCCGGAGTACCGCGGCTTGCGCCTCGTGAGGACCGGTGAACTGGGAGCGAGAGACGACCGCTCCGCCGACCAGCGGTGGCGGATGGTCGTCGAAGGTAGCGATCTCGCTCTCCTCCTGTTCCAGAACGGTCGTTGTGTTTGGCGCATTTCCTAAAACTAGTAGACAGGCACTTGTATCGTAAGCATGCTGCTTGGGAATTGTCTGGTTACATACTACACGTCCCCCGCGTTCCCGATCACGAGTTGTTTTGCAGAACTAGTGCTGCTTCTGGTATCCACAATGCGGAGACGCGAGGGGTTGCGTGTTTTTGCTTGCATGATGGCAGAAAGTGGGTGAGATCGGTAGTTCTTTCTTTAGAAAATTGTCGACTCTAGGGATGCGGTGTTACGGAGAAGATGGAGTTGGATATCCTTGCATTAGTGTGATCCCTGTGCGGATTGTTTACGATCGCATGCTTGGTTTGAGAAGGTGACTTTGTGATAGACTTCACTGACCACTTACATTTTCGGTGTTTTTTGGCCTACTTAGGAAGAAGAGAAGGCGATTGTCTTTTTTTTTTTTTTTTTTGACTTTGGTTTGGTGCTACGTCTTCCGTGTATGTAGGTGCCATTTGGATTGTGTGTGTATTTGGATTCATGGGAAGCAATGTATGTGCAATTAACTTGATCTTTGAGCTAATGATTAGAATGATCTCTAGAGTGGGGAAGTAAGTGAAATGTTCATTCTCGCAATCCAATTACACCACATACGAGAAATACTGGCCATTATCAGATCAATCAATTGCAACTATTCTAGATTATAGAAGCAGTTCTGATCATGTTCAAACCAAAAGATGACCACAAGGAAAAGAATCCCATGGGATTTAATTACACAGGGGCAATGGAATGAAACTGTGGCATGGTGCATTTGGTGTGTTTTTCTTGTTGAGGAGCATAGGTAAACCGGCAACAAAATATTGTAGAAGAATTTTTTGATGCTTTCATGATTCATCTATACTTTTTGGATATCTGAATTAGGTTTTTATTTATCATGTACATTGATGTGATTCTTTTTCCTATGTTTACTTGGAACTAGTTACTTTAATGGAATCTAAAGATCTTCTCTATATTTGATGAAACTGAGACAGATAGTTTTGCTTCATCTTGTCATCACCAACTTCATATACAGCCATTTTGAATCCAATCCCTCTTGTTTTTGCACCAATATAATGACTGGCATCTCATTGGCACTCGTCTTTAATTTTGCAGTTTTAGGAGACATGACCTGTGCCTTCCCTAAAGGTAGTCATATGGAGGATCACGATCATGAGTACATGCAAAAATTTTCAAGAGGACACTACCTGTGTGCCGTGTACCTCAGAAGAGGACCATAATAATAATAAGAATAATAATAACTGTTATTATTATTATTCTTATTTTTTGGTTGTGCTTTCACTGGAGCAATTCAGGGACAGGCACTGATTGATTGGGTTGATAGTTCTTTGGCCGAGAGGATTGGCCAAGGTCCTTTATTTTTTAGATCCAAGCAAGAGAGGACTTATCTCTTGATTGCCTTTGGCATTGTGGTTGCAGTGTGATGGTGTAATTTCTAGTTAGGGAAGGCCTTATGAGTAGAATTAGCATGATCCCTGACCTCAAGTGCTCATCCTCCAACACTCCCTCCCCCCTTCCCCCGAACAAACCCGACCACAACAACCACGCACACCCACCCAGTGACCACCGCAAAAAGGAAAATATTGTGAGAGACTGAGTTTATTTAAATTAGAGAGTACTGTTGTGGATGTTTATAATTGTGTGTTTGGCACAGCAAATATTGAGTTGGTTGGAGATCTACATTCCAAAGGGATTGTTTATCTTCATTTTCATTTTCTTGCCTTGTTATTCCATGTGCATCATGCTTATTGCTTGATGACATTTACGTGGTGCATGCTCTATTCTTTTGTTTTGTTTTTTCCTTTTAGTTTTTCACTTCAAGATTAAAAAGCTTAAAATATAAAGAAGCTGAGAGGGTAATTCACACAACAACCTGTGGAAAGACAGTCTCCTTCATCTCTCTTATGTTCTGATTTACACATGTATATCAGCAATGAGAGTAGAATCATCAAAAAGTGGAGGTGCTCTCGGAGCTCAAATGAATCTCTTTGGTCGATTGTTTAGAGTTATCAAGGTAAACTCAGTGGGTGCTTTACGTCATCTGGTCTATCCTGTATTTTGCTTTAGACAGAATGACTAATCTGTCTGCTCATTGAAATATAGTCATATGCAAATGCGATCATAAGTTCTTTTGAAGATCCTGAGAAAATATTGGATCAATCTGTTCTTGAAATGAATGAGGATTTGACAAAGATGCGCCAGGCCACGGCACAGGTTTATTATTTGCTTTTTCTTCATCTTTCTCACCAAAGATAAACTCCTCTTTATACTGTTTAGATATGTTTAGTATATGAACCTTCTCCTTGCTAATAAGCAGAAAAGAAGGAGCTAATCTTTTGTCAGATTTCCATCTCATGTTACTCTCTACTTCCCATTTTTGCCTTGCTAAATGCCTCCATGTATCTGTCTCAGATCCTTGCATCTCAAAAGCGCTTGGAAAGCAAATATAATGCTGCCCAGCAAGCTTCAGATGATTGGTATAGCAGCTTTCATTTGTTTGGTGGACTTCATTTCATGCAATGCTCTACAAGACACATTGTGTTCTGGCAGGTATAGACGGGCACAACTTGCTCTTTCAAAAGGTGATGAAGATCTTGCTCGTGAAGCCCTCAAAAGGCGTAAATCTTATGGTGTAAGTATTTTATTTTGTATTAATAGTGTTTGTGTATTCCCTGCCTTTATCTGATGATATGCTGAACAGAAGATTTCTGCAGATTTTTCCACAAACTGTCTTGCAAAATCAAGGTTATTACCATGCTATGTTGGGGTTGTGAGTAAATATATATTTTTTACCTTTTCTGAATAAAAAGATCCTTTTTACATTCTTCATAGGCATGGTGTGTTGGTCATAAGTTTAACTCCACATTGTAAGTCGAGGGTTTACTTGAGTGATGTGAGCTTGCGATTTCTAGGTCTCTTTTCCATGGAGAAAGGGTTAGTTTTGGATCACATAAATCTTAGGTGGTACCATTCTTGTTTTCTCCTTCCATATTATTTATTTGCATTTTATGGTCGAAACAATAATGCCCCTTAAACTTTGGCTTATTTAGCACATAAATCCCTTCCACGCAGCAATAGCTCAGTCCATAAATCTTTACCATGCAACAATTGCTTCCCTAAATTATCAGTTGTTGCTATGTTATCTTTGATAGAGAACTATCATTTTTTTTTTCTTCCGTTTGTCAGGGTATATGTAAACCAATGTGTGTCCCACAACAAAATCCCATCGTTTCCTCTATATTAATGATTGTTGGGAATGCCAGTTAGAACAATTGGCAAGTTGCAAACACTGGGGAATGTGCAGTATATTCTTCACACGAGAGCTTGCTGATTTGGCCAATACAAAAGAGAGACAAGGAATTGAATTTGGGAAGTATTTTTAAGCTTAGGTCTACATTGTTTGTTTTTTTTCAGCAACAATCCCATGCACTTAAAAGTGTTCAAATTTCCCATACATACATGCATGGATGCATACATTCATAGAGATATACGTCTGCGTGTATATTCCAAAACACGTTATGACCATGTGGTCCCTTTAAAAAAGAACTTATGAACAAGTAATGAGTGGTACTATGCCATATGCAAGGAGCCACTTTATACCTTAGATTTTTTTTTTTTTCCTTTTAGAAAATGCTTTATACTGTAGATTTATCATTGTCCAGTGAGGTTTTTCAGAATCACCATGTGTAGTTCATACCAATTGGACAAATTTTCCAAGGCAATAAAGATAGGGGAGATGCTGCATTTCCATAATGAACCAATGTCTCTAGATGGCAAAGCTATTCTATCTTTTGAACGTTTGGCCAGGAAGCCTATCCAATTTTTTGAACATGCTGCCTTGCTTGCAACATTTACTCTCTGCCTCCCCCCTCATATCCATCTAGCTATCTAGCTTCTCTTGCTTATGCTGCTAGAAGTTTATCAACCTTTCAGCTCTTCACTGACATGCATTGCAAACTTTTACCCAATTGCGGCCATTCCGGCCTTCTTTTGTATAATTTGCCCCTACAATCCTCTAGTAGAAACCAACACAACCACACCTATCCGCTACCAACTTCATCCACGTTGTGTCAAACTCCAATATATTTGCCTCTTTTGTTAATAATGAATGGATATGAGTGGAAAATAATCGTCAAATCTATTCTCCACCGGGAACCCGACGTTCCTTTATAAGAGAGGAGACGTGGGAAAAATAACATATGGGACCAGACATAAAACAAAATAACAAGAGTATCCCTCATACACGCATCACAACACTTCCCTTCAAGCTGGAGTGTGGATGTCAATCAAACTCAGCTTGTTACAACATGTATCAAAAATACTCCTACTAAGGGGTTTGGTGAACGCATCCGCCGTCTGGTCTTCAAAGGAAACCGGTGAAGTATAAATAATCCCCTTCTGGATGAGGTCTTTGGTGTAGTGACAATCTATCTCTACATGCGTAGTCCGCTCATGAAACATTGAATTGTTTGCAATGAACGTAGCAGCCTGATTGTCGTATCTCATCTCCATAGGATCAGTTATTTGCACCTGAAGATCATGGAGTACAGACCTCACCCAGACCATTTCTGCAGCAGTTTGCGCCATAGTGCAGTCCTCAGATTCTGCACTTGATCTGGATACCACGGTTTGTTTCTTACTTCGTCATGTAACCAGATTTCCAACAACATAAGTGTAAAACCCAGTGGTGAACTTGCTATCCAGAAGACACCCTCTATAGTCAGTATCGGAATATCCTACCACCTCCATGGATGCTCCTCTGGTAAACACTAGGCCTCGCCTTGGAGCCTTCTTCAAATACCTGCAGGTAGCATCCCAGTGCTGCCTCGTGGGTCGATTCATAAACTGGCTAAGTTTCCCAACTGCAAGGGAAATGTCCGGCCTCGTGATGGTAAGGTATAGCAACTTACCCACTAGTTGTCTGTAGGATAGATTATCCACTGTGGCAGACTCCCCATCGTACAGGTGCACCTTGAGATCCATAGGTATGCTTGCAGGTTCGCCCCTAGCATCCTAGTCTCCCGTAGAATATCGTGAGCATACTTCATCTATGAGATGACAATGCCACCTTTGCCTCGTGCCACCTCAATCCTAATAAAATATCTGAGCTCACCCAGATCCTTTATAACAAATTTGTCCTGCAATGTTTGTTTTACCTCTATTATTCTTGCCTTATCGCTCCCTGTCACAATCAGATCATCAACATATACAAGTAATGCCACTGTCCCAACTTCGATCTTCCGAACAAATAATGAATGATCAGCTTTAGACCTCTAAAGGCCAATCGTGTGAAGAACTTCCAAGAGCTTATGAAACCAAGCTCTCGAACTTTGCTTAAGGCCATATATGGCCTTCCTTAGGCGGTACACACACTCCTGAGCCTTGTATCCCAGGGGTTGTTGTCAAGGTTTTAAAAAATGCGAGGCGGTACTGAGGCAGTTTACCTTCATCGAGGTGAGGCGTAAGCCTCAAGGTAGTCAAGGCTTAAGCCTCAGGATTTGCATACAAAAACATAGAAAAATGATATGATATATACTTGTTAAGTGCTAATAAGGAAATAATAATGTAAATAACACACTTTCGTAACATTTTTTTTCTATCACAAGTTATAACCCTTCCAAAATAAATTACAAAATGGTTTACGTAAGCACCGTATAACATATAACCCTCCCAAACCCTCTCTCAAGCTAGAATCAAGTCTACTTGCCACATGGTATTTGATAGCATGATCCATGAAGCATTAAAGAAGGTTGAAATCCAAATGAGATATTAGTGGAGGTTCCTCCAAGGTCACTTAGTTACCATGATACATATAGAGTTTGAAAACATTGAACATTGGCAAGGAACTGGAACTTTTGGAAGGAGATCTAGCAAATAGGCATTCCTCCTGATGCACTTGATGACTTATAATGACTCAAAACTTGTCCCCAAATTTTGGTGGACATTTGTAGGAAACCTCTCTTTTTTGAAATTGACCGTCATAAGGCCTCTATCTTGAAATTCAAATTCTCATTAATGCAGGCTGGCTTGGATTTGGTATTTAGGGAGACATAACTTAGCTTGGATTTGATATTTATGGTCATGGCTTGCAGTTTGGCATGAATTTCTCGGTGGACTTAGGTAAAATATTCAACTTGGTCCTCAGTTGTTGCACTTGTTAGACTATGATGGCTGGTAGATATTCGATCAGGGATTTGTAAAATGGAGAACCTATACATGTGTTCAAAAGGGAATTTTCTAGTGGAGCAGTTGATTGGAACTGTTTTATGCAAACTCTACTCGTAGTAGAACTAAATCCCATTGTGTCAATTTTTCTCCTGCAAGATAGTGCAAGACGGTCAATTTGATAAATTCTACCTTGTTAAATTCTCTCCAAGGAAAGCATAACCTATGAATATTAGTGCCCTGACATAAAGTCCTACTTCAGAAGAGACTTCTACAACAAAAAAGTTCTGGTGATGAAGATCTTTAGTAACAGCATGAGGTGGCGCCTCAGCACTGCCTCATCACCTTGCGCCGCCTTGATGCGCCTCGACTAAGTAAGGCGCATGCCTCATACCTGCAGATTGAGGCTACCGCCTCGATTGCCTTGAGGCTCATTTTTTTAAACCATGGTTGCTGCATATAGACCTCCTCCTCCAAGTCTCCATATAGAAAAGCATTCTTCACATCCATTTGATGTAGTGGCCAATCATAGTAAGCAGCAATAGAGAATAGGATCCGAGTAGTCGGGAGCCTAGTGACAGGAGAGAAGGTATTAAAGAAGTCAACCCCATACGCTTGGGTGAACCCTTTTGCAACAAGCCTAGTTTTGTTTCTCACAATGCTTCCATCAGGGTGATACTTCACAACGAAAACCCAACGGCATCCAACCAATGTTGCTCCCTGTGGCAAGGGAATAACCTCCTACGTCTGTCGTGACTGCAAGGTAGCCATCTTCTCCTCCATGGCCTGTCACCATCTTGGATGAAGCATGGCTTACTGATATGTAGTGGGAATCTCAATGTTGGATTAGGCAGAGGTGAATTGGCCAAAGCTCCTCCCTAGATTTACAATACAAAGGGCACTAGTGACTCGGTAGTGGGTGTAGGATCGAGGAGCTTTCCTCATGGCAATAGGAAGATAATAATCAGCGTCATCAAAATAGGCAGCATGACCTGCAAAAGAGTCACTAGAAGCAATATCAGTAGGGTCAGATTGTACCTAGGGTGGAGGGATTGGTGACGTGGAGGAGAGGGGGGTGGGTACTATATGATCTGTCATTTGATCCACTGGTACTAGCAATGTGTCTATCTGTCCCATCTCTAACCTCCGTCTCTGTAATTGGTATATCCTCTAGTTGTAGTGGAGGAATAGGCATTAGAGTAGCGGTTGAGGAATCCGTCATGTTATGACCCCTCATGGAGAAGTAGGGTATCTCCTCGTGAAAGGTGACATCACTACTCACGTAGTGTCATCGGGCAATCTGGTTATAACATCTCTATCCTTTTTGGGTGTTGCTATATCCTAGAAAAATACACTTCATAGCACGGGATGCGAGCTTGTCCGAACCAGGACTAAGAAGGTGAACAAATGAAACGCATCCAAAAATCCTAGGTGACACACTAAATAAATTTCTACTAGGAAACAACACCTACCAAGGAATCTACTCTTGTATAACTGAGCTTGGCATCCGGTTAATCAAATAACATGCAGTCAAGACTACATCTCCTCAGTAACTAGAAGGAACATTGTGATGTATCAACAATGTCTTAGAAATATCCAAAACATGTCTGTGTTTCCTCTCTGCCACCCCATTCTGCTGAGATGTATGAGGGCAGGAGGTCTAGTGAATAATGCCAAGAGAGCTGTAGAAGAGGGTCAATTGCTTGGTACAAAATTCTAATGCATTATCAGGCCGTATAACTTTAACAATTTTAGAAAACTACGTCTTTATTTGATTAATAAAAGTTTGAATAACATCACCAACTTTAGATTTATTTCTAAGCAAGAACATCCATGAAAGTCTGGAAAAGTTATCAACAAGAATCAAATAAAATAGCCCTGCCTATCTAGAATCCGACTTGGACCCCAAACATCCATATGCACTAAATGAAAACATTCATTAAACATAGTCGTGGTACTAGGCGAGTAGGAGGAGCGGTGATGCTTGCCCAGCTGACAAGCATTGCATCTTATCTCTGTGGTGGGTGACAAATGAGGGATGATTCGTCTCAACCAATTCAATGAAGGATGCCCGAGCCGACGATGCCACTGTAAAGCTGCCACAGCATGACAAGTTATCCTTGCCTGACATCTAGCCGCAAAAGGAGTCTGGATCAGTTGGTAGACCTCCCTCATGTCTGGCACCAATCGTCCTCCTGGTGAGTTTGTCTTATAAGACAACCCATGTCATCAAATATGGCCCTGCAATTTAGATATCTAGTGATGCGGCTAATAGATAGTAAACTGATAGGAAAATCATGCATAAAAAGAACATCAGGGAGCTGCAGGCTAGGAGACAAAGTGACCTCCCCCTTACCTTGAACCTGCGAATGGTGGCCATCTGCCACCTGAATCGTCCTCCCTGGAGGTAGATCACAGATACTCTGGAAACAATCCTTGTCACCAATCAAGTGCGTAGATGCTCTTGAGTCAACCGACCAACCATTACCTGAGGATGTGGCAAAGGTTGCATTCTCGGAGGAAGTAGGCATCTTCTATGTCAACTGTGCCAACCTGTGTGTAAGTGCATCATGTTCTGCCTTGGTTATCATCTCGATCTGATGAGTAGCTCCTGGAATAACTTGATTAGCCACTGCGGGCTTTCCATGCTTGGCTCAACATGAGGCCTCCACGTGACCCACCTTACCATAGAAGGTACAGGTGGTGCGTTGACAGCTGCTTTGTCCATGACCACGCCCCCTACCTCGTGTAGAGAATCCTCCACGACTTTTGAAAGCTGCCAAAGCAGTACTCTATCCTAGGACCTCTGGAGTAGGTCTCACTGATACACGGCTCAACCTACTATAGGCCTCTTCTAGAGATGGAAGAGAGGTTTGAGTCAACATTTGAGAACGGGCACCTTCATACTCCATATTGAGCTCCTGTAAGAACTGTAACACGGCAAATTCCTTCCTGTACTCCCTCTGGGTAGCACAAGTACAAATCGGGTGACAAGCATCATAGTTGGCAACCATCCACCTGAATACAGTGTAGTACTCAGCGAGAGTCTTCCCTTCTTGCTTCAAGTTGACCAGGTCATGGTGAATTTGGAAGACTCAGCTGTAATTCTTCTCATTAGAGAATGTGTCGTAGAGATTGTCCCACATCTCCTTGGCGGTGGCAAACTACGTGATGCCATCTCCAATCAACGAAGCAACAGAGTTCATGATATAGGCATGGACCATGGCATCATCCTTCTTCCAACTGGCATACTTGCTAGTTTTTTGCTCAGGCTCTTTTTCAAGGAGAACATGCTCCTTGTCATGGCCTTCAACTGTCATCAGGAAAATGCAAGACCACCTCGCGTAGTTGGCTTCATTTAACTTCACTATCGGAGTGAAGAATGAGCTTTTGTGGTTGCCTACATTTGTAGTGATACCCAATGTCACCTCTGTGTTACCGGGTGAACTCATCGTGCCTTGCAGTATCACAAAAGCCCGAAAGATGTGACAAATTTCAGAAAATCAGATTTTAAATCATGAAGAAAAGTCTGAAGGAGAAGGAATGATTGGCATATGATCTAGATTGGAGACATGCCAGATCACACGCCAATCACTACTGAGAGGGTCACGCAAGGATCAACACGCAAGACACATGGATGATCCCTGAGCAAGCCCCCTAAGTCCCCCTTGCAACCTCTGTCGTTGGAAGAGCAGGAACAATAGGAAGCTAGTTCCTGTCACTGCTCTGCAGATGGACCTCCTCGCTGCTGCTGATGACCCCTACAACAATAGCGTCGCTGCTGTGACATGTGCTGTCGTTGTAGGAGAGGCTGGAGAGGGAGATCGACCGCCGATTGGCCGCTCCCACCTTGCAGCAACACACTACGAGGCGAGAGGAGGCCGAGGGAGGAGCGTGCGTTGCCCTAGGGAGTGTTGCCGCCCAGTAGCAAGGTGTTGCGTGCTAGTGGAGGGCGAAGGCGACGCATGTGCAGCTTGACGCTGCTTCTGCGTGCCCTCATTGGTGGGTCGAAGGCGTGCAGAGGCCTGTGAGCAGTGGGGAAGCCAGCAGCAAATCCTCATGAGCAGAGGTGTCTGAGGCAAGATTGAGGTGAGGGTGATGGTGGCTAGGGTTTAGGGTGGGATATCAGAGCTGGACTCTGATACCAAGTGGGAAATAATCGTCAAATCTATTTTCCACCTGGAACCCTACATTCCTTTATAAGAGAGGAGACGTAGGAAAAATAACCTAACATAAAATAACAAGAGTACCCTCTCATACACGCATCACAACAATATGCTAACACAAGATTTTTGTCAATGTTAATGGAAAAATGAAGGCTACCTAATTGAAATTTAGGTTTGATTTCCTGGTCGTTTCTTATAGGAATGGACATATTTCTACATATTCTTGCTGTAGACTGAAGTTTGACAACGAAGAAACTATTGATGACTGAACATAGATGTCTAAATAAAGCTTCAGATAAAAAGTTTTTTAAACTGTTTGCACTTTACAAGTGATATATTACTAAATCTTTGTGAAGGGTTGGTAGATTCACCATCTATTTGTCTCCAATTGAATAGACAACTTTTAGGGGACATTGAATGTATACGGAGAATGCAATGGAGAACAATGTATGTTCAGCTTGATGACAGGAGATAACTTTAATTTGGCTTGATTATACGAGATGGGAACTTCAATTTGCCTCAACCAAGGTGCAAGGGGGAAGGAGCATTTGGGACGTTGGAAGAAGGAGGCAGTTTTGATCGCATTTTATTTCAGCAGAGAACCCCACCCTTGAGTTCAATCAATCGGAGAGAGGGAATCAAACCTAGGCAGGACTGTAGTATGAAGCAAGCAAGCTACAACCTACACAAAGTCCCCCTGGTCGAATAACGTAGGCAATAGCTGAAGAAGCCTAGTAACCTAGGGGGAGGGGTGTGGGTAGGTGTTAGCTGAATTGAGATTAGGCAAGCCGAGTGGATCCTCTTCTCGGTAGTGCACAGCTCTCCCAGGCTACGTGTGAAACCTTGTTAAGGGATTCTAATTCCATCTACACTGCACATCTTTGACAGCTGTCATTGGGAAGGGAAAGAAGCAGCAAGAAATAAAACCTAGCATCCGGAGGTACAGGAGTCAAAAGGTAGAGGTTGGCTCTTCCTAGGCAGGTTTGAGAGGCACAGTATATAGGCTCATGCCAAGGTTTGGTGTTGGTCTGCACAGCTTTGAATTCAAGCTCCAGGACAAACTGAACGCATATGGTGTCCTTGATGAACTCTTGGTTTGAGGCTGTGTAACTCTCATGAATGTCTAATACGATGGTGGATTGTTACTTGATGAATTCTAATTCCATCTACACTGCACATCTTTGACAGCTGTCATTGGGAAGGGAAAGAAACAGCAAACAATAAAACCTAACATCTGAAGGTACAGGAGTCAAAAGGTAGAGGTTGGCTTTTCCTAGGTGGGTTTGAGAGGCACAGTATGTAGGCTCATGCCAAGGTTTGGTGTTGGTCTGCACAGCTTTGAATTCAAGGTCCAGGATGAACTGAACGCATATGTTGCCCTTGATGAACTTGTTTCAGGCTGTGTAACTCTCATGAATGTGTCTAATATAACGGTGGATTGTTACTTGATGAACTCTTGGCTTGAGGCTATGTAACTCTTATGAACTTCTACCATGATGTTGAATTGTCACTGATCTCTTGTGACCATCCTCTATGTTTAACCCACCTGCCCACCCCTAAAGGAAATGCTTGTGCATAATCCCATAGGAACTGAACCTATTATATCAAAAAGCCCTTGTCATGACTAAAATATCTGGTGTTTTCTAACCCTATTTTATTTTAAAAAGAGCCTCGTTACAAATGAAATGTTTGGCGTTGCTTTTTCATTTCCTAACCCAATTTATTTCATCTTTTATTCCAGGATAATGCAAATTCCTTGAAGGCTCAACTTGACCAACAGAAAACAGTGGTCGGCAATCTGGTCTCAAACACACGGGTTAGTTCATTTAATCTTAACATAACTAATATACTTTTTTAACTATCTATACCTCTACTTGCACATTTGGGCTTAGCCACTCTTTGACAACTATGCTAAAAGTACATTTAGTACTTGAAATCATTTTCTTACCTAGTCCTACTTTTGTTTAGTCCCATATCTCAAATTTGGAGACATGGAGACAGGTTAGTTGATATGAACTGTTGAACATGATATGAACTGCTGAACATCATTACCTGCTAATACGGACTTGGGCATTCTAAGTTGGTTTGGGCCTAAGATGAGAGCCATTTAGAATACATAGGCCAATTTCTATTGGACACTGGTTAGGATGCTCAGTATCCTACCTAGTGCCTATACCGAGTTGCTCCCTCTGTTGGATGTGGGGGGATAGTCTCTCTCATTAGGTTTGATCAAAAAACTAGTATGCATCCTTTTCTTATAAGGGCCCGGGTATATACCCATGGGGTACACCAACTATTTTTCTTAGCTACTTACTTTTGCTCAGGTCATCATGATCAGTATGCTGGCATGTGCTGGCTGGAAAAGCCTTAACTTATTTCTCGAAGTCTAGTGTTAGACCAAAAATTTTTTGCAGGAGCCTCTATGGGAATCCTACATTGTCTGATTCTTTGGTGGATTGAATAATTTTTAGTGATCAACCAACAAATTTTTGGATTACAATCTTAATCACTTTGGTGAGGAGTTTTCTATTGGGACCCTTTTTTTTTTTTTGAAAAGGAAAAAGGATGACTACTGGAGCTCAATAGTCATCCACTTCATTACTTTGCAAAAAGAAGTACAATCATAGTGTTAGAGAAATTACATAAGCTACATCCAAAAGGAAAATAAAGAATTGGCTTCCCTTACTACATTGTCAACCCAAGCTCTTTTGCCTTTGAAAATGGTACCATTCCTTTGGAGCCTAATAGCCCAGATACTTGCTGCAATTTTTATTTGTAAAATCGGGTCAGCCGAAGTGTCCCCTTCTGAATGCCCACTAAATAGTGTCCAACAAGGAATTCTCAAGAACCGGAATGGAGGGTGCATCAAAAACCTCTGGAACAGCCCTTTTTAATTTCTCTTTTTCTTTTAAAGAAAAGGACCTCTCAAACAAAGGAGCAATGAGCAAAAAGATGGATGCAATATTCATCTTCCACTCCATACGGAGCACAAGTTGTATCAGCATGGCAACCCAAACTTTCCTTCTCATCTTGGTAACAAGTCTCCCCCTCCTAAAAAGCTATCTTCATTTTCCAAAAAATGCCACAATCTATCCCCAAGGAAGCATCATTAAGAGCTATGTTACCAAGAATAATCTTATAATAAGCCTTATTAACCGAGAAGGTTCCCATATTCCAAGTCAAAGAGACAAAAACCCCTTCTTTGGCCAAAAAGTGTGAATGCTTGACAACAACTCCTCCAAATCACTGGCTCCAGCCTCAAAAAGAGTCCCATCAATATGTGGCATGCTTGTCCGATGCCAAAGCAAAAAGATGAGGCACCTTTCTCGCCAAAGCTCCTACTTCCGTCCAATCATGTAACCAAATCTGAATGTCTTACCATCACCCAGAATTGGATCAAAAAGCTGGGAGGCCCTAACATGACATCACATGAGCCTCTCGGAAAAGCAGAAGTGCCACAAGGGACCCTTCTCCTATCCTCCCAATTGAGCACGGAGCCACATGAGTTCTTCAAAAGGCAATGCCATAAAGAGTCATTATTCTGCATCAACTTAGCCACCCACGTGGCCAACAAAGCATCACTGAATTCTGTTAGGTACAGGATTCCTAGGCCACCCTACTCCACCGGCTTTCATAAATGTAGTGGGACCTGTTGATCATTAAGATATCACAGCTCTTATATTTTCTTCGTATAATTTGTAGATTTTCAGCTCATGAATAATTATATAAAAAAATAACATTGATCTCTAGTAAATCTTGAAGTCCAATCATGAATACACAGATATACATACACATACATATATGAATGCATCAATACAAAGCTCTTAATATCGTATACCCATGGATGCAAACTACACACTGAGTGTCTCACTCACAGCCAACCTATCAAGAACAATACATATGTACAACTGCACACATACATATTTTTTAAGCTGTCAATACCATATACCCATAGATGCAAACTACCCACCAAGTGTCTCATCCGAGGTCAACCTATTAATATTTAAAAAAGGCCATATTACTTAGTGACGCAGACTATCTATGAAGAGTCTCATTCAAACTGGTGTTGAGGGCAAGTTGGTCCAGTTGGCTTAACAAGCTCAATTGAGCCAAATGAGCTGAATTCCAGCCACCACAATTAAGTTTCAATATGTATGTGATAGACAAGTTAGCTCCTTTGGCTTGTGAGCTTGGCTTGAGCCAAACATGCTGAATTCAAGTCGGCTTGATTGAGCTCATGTTTGAGCTTGAGCTAGCTTGGGCTAATTGAATTCAAGCCCGAGCCAAATTTCATTTGGCTTGATAAGTTGATATCCAGGTCTGAGTTGTTTATGTATATACACACATGTTGAGACCTAGTTCCTTCTGTTTGTTATTTGTCTTGTTTATATTTTATTTTGTTTCTACCAGCATTCATATAATCTGTTCCTCGGTCTTTCAATATTTTGAGAGCTAAGATTTCTTGAGAAATCAGTCAATTCTATTTTCTAACTTGGTATTAGAATGGCATCTCTAGATTGGCATATATACTTTTGTCTCCCCGTCTCTTTTATCCTCCACTAAAACAAGACAAAACCATTCTTTTTCTCCAACAAAACAAAGAAAACAACTCAATTCTTCATTGAATCTGCAAATCTGGCTACTGGAAGCCTTGGTTGGACTTTCATCCACCGCCATGTTGTTGCTGCCAGCCATCAGTGGCTACCGCTAGCCAGCAACCTGCAGCTAGCAGCCAAAGCCAGGTCGGTCTGGCCTGTAACAGTCACTGCCAATCCCTCATCAATGGTCACTGCTGAGGCCCATCGACCATCCAGGTCACCAACCATTGGGCAGAACAATTCTCAATCTTATTTTGGTTGTGGTTGTGAAATGTGATTTGCTGGTTATTTTAATGACCTAGATTGATATTTGGCCTTGACATCAGATTGTAAGGTCTCCAATTCGTGTGAATGTGGATTCCTCAGAGGGACATTGTAGATGACATAATGAGGGTCTACAAGAACTTGATGATGGAGAGTCATGATAAGGGGCACTATCGAACTGGAGCCTAAGGAGAAGGTTCGTAAAGATGTCATGTGGAAGGGAAACACTATGGTGCGTGCTTGGATGATGAATAATGTGATTATTCGAATTGATGATGATGCGATGTACTGCAAGATAACCAATGAGATGTGGAATAGTTTGTGGGATCTCCAACTAAAAGAGTCGTGTGGGATCTCCAACTAAAAGAACTTGAGTCATGTCCTCAAGACATATGGTGAGATGATGAATCTCAGGTAGGAGTAGAAGTCATTGTCCAAACATTACTATACACTCAAGATGTTGTTTAAGAAATACAACTGTTGGCTAATCTGTACTTGCGAGACCCAAAAGGCATATTGTAAGGAAGCAATTCAAATCCTTGTAGGTTGGCTACACTCTTGATTGGTCCCAGATGTCGACGATGGTAAGAGTTGCTTATGAATCTGTTGACAATGCTGCTTACTATTGAGGTCACCGATGCTTAAACATCTACTGTGGATGCTACCTACAGCAGAGGATAAGACACACCCTCCACACGAGGATGTGGAAGAAGTTGTTGGTGTTAGGGGTGTGGACAGTCCACGTGTACGTATTGCAGCAAGCAGGTTCTTGATGTGGAAAATTAACAGATCAAGCATGGTAAGCCGATGACCATTTATCAAGCGTTTGAGTATACTCATGAGATGACTGTATGACAGTGCAATGGTCAAATGTGATGAGATGCTTAAAATGATTGCCCAAATACTTCTTTTCTCTAGTTCAGATGCTGCAACACATGACAATCCCTCAGGTGGGGCTATTAATCAAACTGAACATGTTCGAATTCAATTTGAGTTTAGTTGACAATAATTCAAAAAATAGCTTGATAGTTTGAGTTCAATGATATAATGTATGTATATATACATACTTATATGCACATACAAACTCACACATATGTATATATTTTGTTATGTGACCTTGTTATTTAATTATTTTCCTTCTTGTTATACTTTACGTTAACTTTAGGATTTTAAAAGGTGGATATGGCATGAGTTCACTGCAATAGGTATGTCTTTGTTTGTGTTCACGATTCTATGTTTTAACGCTTTTGATATTATTGCTTAGTTGTTTATTCAGTTGTAAATTTAGCTTGATTCATATTGTTTTAAAACTTGTAATATGCTTGAGCCATGTAGGATCATTATTACATTAGTTAAACCAATAGTTTGAATGGGAATTTTCTTCATAAAACATGTTAGCCTAAGCTATTATGTGGATAGAACTTGAATGAAACTAGATATTGAATATCTTATTGAACTCTTACTGAACTTGTTTATTTACAATACTGTACGAGAACTATTAATGAACTGGGCTTGGGTATTTAGATCTTTATTGAACAAGACTCGAATATGGGTAATCAAACATATATCGAACTCAAATCAAACTCAAACTTCGAACATCTTGTCAAACTCAAACTCCAACATATGCATGTTTGAGTTCATTTGGTTCGGTTTCATTAGCAGCCCTGCCCTCAGGTTCACCCGTTGGTGTTTCTATACAAGAAACTTATAGTGGAGAGTTAGATTGGTTGGTTGACTCTAATGCATCCATACATCTTTTTGGAGATAGGCAATGAATCGACGATTTGTCAAACTTGAACCAGTTTGTGTATGTTGGACAATTCAAGTTGCAGATGATAGACACTGTTGCTGATTATTAGGGGGAGGTTCATGCCACCCTTAATATGTGGCCTCAGTTGCTTTATTTATTCCCAATTTTCCTTGAAGCTTATTATCAGTGAGCAGAATTAAAAAGGTACTCAACTATCGAGCCATTTTGAAATTGCATCTTGTAATTTTTAGGACGTACTGACAGGGAAGTTGATTCGAGGCAGGCTGGCAGCTGCAAGGTACGGGGTGTAAAGACCTCTTTACTCACCCTATGCATCCCATGTTGCTCTCCCATTGTTGTCTTCTAGGTTTTAGTGGCATCTTCATTTAAATCACCTTCCATGGGACTGTATGGGTTCCCTTTTCAAAAAAAAAAAAGTATGGGTTCCAATCTAGATTTCATACTGACTTACACACCGGTAGTATTTGATTATTGTGGATAATTTTTTGCATGAATGGTGGGTTTTCCTTTTGAAAAATAAGTCAAATGTAACCTCTGCCGTAAGGCATTTTCTTGTTTAATTGAAGATTCACTTTGATGTTGAAGGTAAAATTGTTCGATCTGATTATGGATTGGAATTTTGTGCTTAGGTGCTTCCTTAGCTCTGATGTTGGGGGAACATTATTCATCACTCCACTTGCCCATACACCCCTCAGTAAAATGGGGTTATTGAGTGTAACAGTCATTGTATTCTGGATGTTTCTAGGATACTATTAATCCATAACAGTTTCCACCTTTATATTAGGGTGGCATTGTTCTTATTGCATGCTGCCTAATAAATAAAATGCCCCCGTCTATACTACACAACTAGAAGCCTTTTGCCCCTCATTATTTGGATGAGAGTTTGTTAGGGTTCCTTCTATGGTGTTTTATGGGGCCTTTGTGCATATTTGTGGTCCTGATAGGGACAAAATCTCACCTTGTGCCATTGATTGTATGTTTCCTAGTTACTCTTGTAGTTAGGAGGGATATTAGTACTATGAGGTGCTTGTGACCTTTCCTCTTTAGTCTTCCTTGCATCTTCCATACCAACCTTTGGTTTGGGGTAGGGCCCTTTTTCTGTCACCCACTACGAAATGAATCATATGTTCATAAGGTAAGCCAACTTGCTTTTCTAATGGAGCCTCTACTATGTCACCATTGGTCCCTTTGACAGAAGGCATGTTCGTAGCATCCTTGCAGAGGTTGAAGACCTTGTCCCTATCATGAGACATTGAACAACACTTGTAGACATTTGTTTGACTGAGGTTCAACCTCCTCCATGTGAAGCCAATGCCCATCTTGAGTACAATGAGTGAAGTTAGTCAAGAGACTTTTTGTGTTTGATCTCTCATATGATGATGAATGCTCGATCTTGAAAAGCATGTCAAATGGAGGCCATGTTCATTCCAACTTTCTATGTCATGGTAGATTTTGATACGCAAATTGAACACATGTTACTGCAATAGTTCCAAATCAACTTCTTCAAGTTAGTTCCATACTTTTCTATTGGTGGTTCTAGAGAAGTTCTGAAATCGTCTCTTAGTGTTACTCTAATGCCGGTTCTCCCATTTCTTTAGGATATTCTATGTCATAGCTACCCTCTACAGGTCCCTTTAGGTTCCACGAGCCACTATCACTTATACATGGCTTCCCTTTCCATCGACCCATTACCATCATCTGAGCCAGATGAACCACTCTTTTTCTATTGATGGTGCTATAGTTGGTGATGTATCAGGTGCTACACAGGATGATACTTCATGGTAGCAATCGAACGACTACTGTAGGTGGTAAATACTTAGATCTATTTATTGCTTTGAGGAAGAGTGTCTTCTATGGCCTTAAGTAGAGTCTACGTATCTAGTTTCAGAAATTACTAGATTTTGGAAACTTGGAATTCACCAATTGTCAACCAACATTCCTTTGTGTAGAGGATCAATAGAGGGTTTGTGGTTATGTTAGTCTACATGGATATCTAGATCATCCACTGATCCAGCATAATTGGCATCAGAATAAGCAATGATATCTAGATCACAATCATCTTTGTAATATAGCCCTTTACTTTGTGTCCCCTTGAGGTACCTCAAAATGAGGCAAACCTCACGCCAATGGCTGTAGCGTGGAGCTTGCTTGCATTGGCTGGCTTTGCTTACTGCAAGACTGATAGTAGGCCTCATGATAGTAAGCTAGATTAAGCAACCGATTGTACTGCGGTAACTGGTAACATCCTCATACAATGGATCCTCCTCATCAGACGAGCGTGCAAGTGGTGGCTCCACGAGTATACTAGATGGCTCAGCTCCAAGCAAGCCTGGCTCCTGAAGAATTTGGAGTGTATACTATCTCTATGACAAGGACAAGCCCGACCCCCGTCGCACTACCTTAATCCCTAGAAAATATCTGAACTCTCCCAAGCCCTTGGTGACAACAGTAGATTGCAAGAAAAACTTGGTCTGGGCAATCCCATCCTCATCATCTTCAGTAAGAATCATGTCATCCGCATACACTCTTAGAACAACACGGGTATGCTCTCCATATTCAGCCTTCCAGATGAAGATAGAGTAATCAGAAGTAGAGCGCTAGAACCCAATCTTTGCAATCTTTGTACTAAGCCTCTTAAACCAGACACGAGGACTCTGTTTCAAGCCATATATTACCTTCTGTAGGAGACAAACATGCTCCCCCTTGGTGTTGTAACCTGTTGGCTGTCTCGTGTACACCTCCTCAAACAAATCACCATATAAAAATGTATTTTTAATATTAAGTTGATGTAGAGGTCATATCCTAATGACAGCAACAACAGTAATGATCATAATAGAGGTAAAACGTGTTAAAGGGGAAAAGGTCTCAAAATAATCTACCCCATATATCTAAGTAAAGCCCTTAACAACGAGCCTGCTCTTATACCTATCTACTGTCCCATTAGGTCTATACTTGATGGTGTAGACCCATCTGCAATCTACCACGGTAGCACCATCAGGACAAGGTACTAGGCCCCATGTCTGTCGTGACTGTAGAGCATGTATATCCTTATCCATCGTCGCCTACCACCTAGGGCCACGAAAGGCTTAAGCAAAATCCTTGGGAACTGTAGAGGTAGTGATCACTGAAGCAAACTGACGAACCCCATCTTCAGGATGAGCAACACCTGTGTATTGGGAAAGAGGATGGAGCGTGCACACTCTGCTAGGTTGCCTCAAAGATGGTTGCTCCTTTGTGTCTGAACTACTCTCATTTGCCAAATCAGGACAAGGCCCGGTGTCTGGTGAAGGATGTGGCCTCTGATGATAAACCTAAGTCTCCTCTAGGGCAGCCTATATAGATGTTTCTTCCTTAGAGAAGTATGGAATCTTCTCAAAGAAAGTGACATATGCAATAATGATGTACCTTTTGCAGCTCGGGTTATAACATCCGTATCCCTTCTATGTTTTGGAATACCAAAGGAAAACATATTTGATTGCACTATGAGAGAATTTGCCCTGATTCCCATATGCTTAAATGAAACAAGTGCAACAAAAAACTCTTAGAGGTAAGGTAAACGACTTGTTACAATCTAGATGGATCACCTGGAAGGGAATCTGCCCATGAACTAACGAAGGTCCCAGTTGATTAGGTAGGTGGTAGTGAGTATGACATCTCCGCAAAACTGCTTAGGAACATTCATATGGATCATCAAGGTCCTAGCAATATCTAGGACATGTCGAAGCTTGCGCTTAGTCAAGCCATTCTGTTGAGACGTGTAAGTACAAGATGTCTGGTGAATAATGCCCTGAGAAGAGAAGATGTTTTGAACATCTCGCTACATAAACTTGAAGGCATTATCACTGCGGAAGACTCGAACTGTGCCATCATACTGAGTCTGAACCTCTGCTAAAAACTACTGACTAACCTAAGGAATCTCAAAGTGGGTTTTCATCAAGAAAATCCAAGTAAGATGACTATGATCATCCACAATAATGGCATGGAATTTATGTCCTCCTGGTGTAGAGTCCCTGGAAGGTCCCCACACATCACAATGTACCAAGGCAAATGGAATAGAACTCACTCCAGCATCCCTTTGTGGGTAAAAGCTCCTGTAGTGCTTCCTAAGCTGGCAATCCTTACACTGTAATGTCACAGAATTTGGCAGACTAGGATACATCTATCGCATCTTCTTGAGCGATGGGTGCCCAAACTTCCTGTGCCATAGCCAGGGATCAGTAGCTCTGGAGATTGCTCCTGCAAATAATATAGGTGTGACGAGATAGTAAAGACCATCTCACTCTTTGCTGCCACCAATAATACTTGTCTTTCGATCCTGAAAGTAACAATGGCTTTCATCAAATATAACTTAGCATCCAAGATCTTTACAGATACGACTAATTGACAATAGGTTCATTGGAAACTCTAGAGCACAGTGAACCCCTTCAACCAACATATCTGGAGAGGCATGTACACGCCCAACTGTAGTGATCAGTGTTGTGGTTCCATTGGCCGCTCTGACATTCTTGATCCCGCGTAAACCCATGGGATCTATAAGCCTCTCTCTATCCCCTGTGAGATGACTAGAGGCACTAGAGTCAATTATCCACACTCCTCTAGTCCTCTTTTTCTTTCTTGAATCTTCTTGGACTGCACATGCTAGTCCCTTCTGGTCTAAAATTGATCCCCTCAATGGATCCATCATGTCTTCCTTGCATGAGAGAAGACTCATCATGTCTTGAGAGAAAGACTTAACCTTCGATGGTGAGAGAAGACTCATCACCACACACCCACACAACCAACATGGAAGACAACCTTCATCACACACGCCAAATACCATGAGAAATCGCGAATCGGAGTAGGACATTGGTTTGCAGGGCCACCGTCAGACTGCTGTGGACTTGTCGGCGTCAATGGGTGCCGGCCTTGTGTTTTGGCCGGTGGTCCGGTGGATGTCAATGGCAAGGCAGGGCGGCAGAAGCCCAACGACAGTCTGGTCGGCAACATCAGAACCCCCACGATTGCGTGAGGTAGCAGCAGCGGTGGTGGAGATCTCTTCTCCATCGTCACTGCTCTTGTTCTGGTGGTCCATCGTGATTTGGATGATCAAATCACCCCTGTGTTGGTGATTTGGTGATTGTTTCAAGTGGATATTTGGTGGGATATCGGAGCACCGACCTAGGACCGCTGCTCTGATACTATGTTGAATAAAATAAAGGTCTTATTCTTTGAAGAGAAACCCTAGCCTCTCTTTTATACTTGAGAGGTTTGGGAGAATTACAAAGATACCCCAAAAAATATAAAAATAATAAATATGCCCTTATACTCAGCATATAGCTTTGATGAGTCAATTAACAAATTGAGCAAAGCTAGGCATTTTGACAATTATAAATCCAAGAATGGAAAATCTGTCAAGAGGTCCATCTGCTGCAAACTGTATGATGTGCACTTATGGATGGTGAATTCTTTTATCTTACCCCAAGGGCAAGGACAACATCATTGCATAAATCAAATGGATTAAATTGCAGCAGAGGGCAAATGAAAAATTGGCTCTCTCCAAGTGATTTGTATCTCCCATGTCAATTTGATTGAAACTGCAACAAGGGATCTTGGTGAGATGATTTGGGTGCTTCCATTGCCTCTTGAAGATGAAAATACCTTTGATTCTCAGGACATAGGAGACATGGTATGAAGGCAAGGTGATATATTGACAAGCAAGTAGAGTTGAACTCCATGAAGTGATGAGTAGGCTGTGGCCCTCAGTTCTGACGATCTCATTGCAACTATCTGCAAGCACTTATCAATGTGAGCAGCTACGCTTTTTACGTTAAAAAAATGTGGGCAGCTCTGATACAGCCTACTTGTTATCATCGGCAATTTGATCCTCCTAGTCAGATGGTGTCAATGTCTTACTGGAATTCAACAATCTGTTCTAAGGAGTTCTGTTAATTGCCAACAGAGTTTTCTAAACCAGGTATTTTGCTGCTAAGGCAGATTATGTGGATTTTTTAGTGAATATTATTTCTAATTCTATTTGTTCTTTATCTAATTTTTGGTATGTGTTGACATGAGTAACTCTGCTTAAATGCTTTGGGGATTTTTCACTTGCATCATTGTACTTAAGATTTATTTAGATATTCAGATTGTTTGTTATATATTAGCAACTTTCTGTGAGGCTAGTTCTGCCATATATTGGATTTCATCTTTTTTCTTTTTTGATCATATTGTTAGCTTTTGGAGACCAAGATCCAGGAGGCCAGGTCAAAGAAAGATACCCTGAAAGCTCGTGCTCAGACTGCAAAGTTCGTTTTTCTCAATTTTCTTACTAAGAGTATCGAATTCTTTTAAACAATTTGATAAACCACCTTCGAATTCCACTGCTTGTTGTCTTAAATGCATTCGATTCTTGTATTAGGACTGCAACTAAAGTAAATGAGATGCTGGGTAATGTCAATACAAGTAGTGCACTTTCAGCCTTTGAGAAAATGGAGGAAAAAGGTGGGTAGTTTGAATTTTAATGTTATTGTCTGTATATGCTGCTGTTAATCCTGAAAATAATATCTTGATGATTTTGTTATAGATGAAGAGAAGATGGAAAGTTAATAAGTTTTCATGAACTGAAGTCATTTGTTGGTTGCAGAAATTCCAATGAGAAAAAAGAACCCTGAATGTACATATATATTTTAATCACGATGTGTTATTTCCTGTGATGTTCACTAATGTGAAGATATCTTTGGTTTTCATAGTGTAACTTTGGTGTCATAGCTTGTAGTGGTGAGAGCCAGAAGTTGTTAAAAGTTACCGGATAATGTGTATCTTGTCTTTTTCCCTCTCTTTCTAAACTGTGCTTAAATGGTCTATCTTTTGCCTTGGTTTAACTAGTTTTGGCCATGGAGTCCCAAGCAGAGGCGGTCAATCAGTTATCAACTGATGATCTTGAAGGAAAGGTAATTTCTCCACATGTAGTTTGTTTACACAAGTGATTTATTTTAATGAATTGTTTGGTTTGCAGTTTGCACTTCTGGAGAGCTCATCAGTTGATGATGATCTCGCAAACTTGAAAAAGGAGCTATCCAGCAGCACAATGGTATATTCTTCTTACTGAATTTTATATGCGGTGTTTCACAACATCATGCACGGTGCCCACTTTTTTACTGCACATGGAGCAAATGACTTGGTGTGGATGTGTTCCTTTCTTTCCCTTGGAATTGTGCGGGGGGTGGGGGAGGTGGGGGGGTGTTGTTTAAAAATGGCATAGTTTGAACCTGTTGTATATTGCCATGCAGTTGATGCCTCGTTCAATTTTTTGAAATTGAAGGGTATGGATTATTAATTTGTTTATTTGAGATTTTGTGGATCTAGAAGTGTTTTACATGTATAAAATAGCTCAGAAATTTCTAAAAGTTGTTTTCCTAACTTGTGGTCCCAGGCATGGGATCCTCAATGCATGGGAGAAAAAGAGAGATCACAAACTAGCTATGCAAGACTGCACTTTGAGACTACGAGCATAGTCTAAAAGAAGAGAACTCCTTGCAATTACTAAACTTATAACGTACTCCGTGGCTAGCAACTGTAAATCAAAAAGGAATGTTAAAGGCTAATTAGGCCCTAAATTAATCTCAAATCATCTCAAATAGATTAAGTACAGTAAAAGTGGTATGCATCTAATCCTAGATCCTAATTTCAGCTTATAAACCTGTTATCTGTAAATGAAAAATTAAATAGAAGAGTTATAATTTCTATAAAACTAGGACAACAATTCCAAAAGGGTGAGATCTCTACTATTTCGTGGCACCTTGATTAAGTATAGGTGTGATGCTCTGTCATAACTTCAAAAGATGATCCGATTTGCGGTCTAAGAATAAATAAATAAGCAACCAAGGTGAAGAGCTTGTCAGCTTTGGAGATGAAATTTCATGACTAGGTTAGTTGGAAAGTGGATGGAGGTCTTTAGCTGTAGGGGAAGAAGTATAGATATATGAAGTATGGTTGGGGAGCAGGTTAGTTTGGGGTGCATAGTTAGGGAGGGGGTAAGGTTTTATGGAGTTGGATATAGGGAACTGGTTTTGAATTAAACATAATGTTAGAAATAAGGTGTCTGCGTGGCAGTGCCACATGGCAGCATCAGAGCGACCCTGAGGGCTGGCGGTTTGGAGGACCTAAGGTCCAAGTTTGGTCTTGCTTAGTTGCCAAGTCTACTATTTTGTTATTTTTGGTTTTTAGGAATTAGTTTGGGATTTGATCTTTCTTATTTTAGAGATAATATTTGTTTCTTATTGCGTTGGGATATGTTCTCTCTATATAAATAGAACCTTCCCATTATAATTGAGTCTTGAGTCAACAATGATATTTTCAATTCCAAAGCTCCTCTCCTCTCTCTTCTTCTTCATAGCAGCCGGTACCATCCTTGGCCACCGGCCACCACATCTCCGGCCAACCAACAAGCTGCCGGTGGCTTCTCCTCTCTCTGATCTCCACGTGGGCAGTCCCCGTGTGGACTGTTTTCCCACGCCCAAGGGGAGCCTACACGCTCCGTGCACGTGATTCGTAACACATACCTTTCAGAAGAAAGAAAAAGTTGGCAGCTGTTTTTCTTTTTCCTCTCTGATTTATAGAGCAAGTTTGAGAAGGTGGTGTGACTGAAAGAAAAGATACCCATTTTGAAAGTCATGTACCTGGTATAGTTGAAAATTGGCAAGTTGTCAAATATTCCCCTAAAAAGGCACCAATATACTAAGCATACGGAGTTGTTGTTTGGATTCAAGTCTGTAAAGGCACAATGATAAATCTGAATGGAGGTAAAATATTCATAAAACTCTCCCCAATTACAGGGGAAGCGCCTTGGATTTGGTTGGATTGAGGTTATTACTAGGCAAGCAATAAATTTTTCATTGTTATGACTTTGATTTGACGCCCGTGTTTTCCAGATGCCTTCCCTGTTTCT
Source organism: Thalassia testudinum (assembly GCA_037157565.1). Taxonomy (NCBI): domain Eukaryota; kingdom Viridiplantae; phylum Streptophyta; class Magnoliopsida; order Alismatales; family Hydrocharitaceae; genus Thalassia; species Thalassia testudinum. The sequence goes on from JAZHRO010000030.1 coordinate 48,237,578, forward strand.
TACTAATGTTCCCATTGGATTATCTATGTAGCAACTGTCACACAAAATAACTATCTGTGCATTTCTGCCTGCATTGTTTGCATGGAATCATGGATACCTGTAACCAATGAAATGAACATTCACTTAACATTAAGATGCATATTCTTTCTGCAAGCACATAATTTGCACATAATCTTGCACTTTTGAAATGAAAACCGCAAAGTTTTTTCTTTCTTTGTTTCTTTCAAATTTTTCCCCTTTTTAAGTACTTGGTTTACATGGATCAACCAGAGAGGGGAGCTTCCAGCTAGCAGATCAACCGCCAGCAGCTCAGGTACCCCATTTCCATATCGGGACACAGAGATTGAGAGGGAGCTCAATGAGCTGAGAAGGAAGGCCAGGGAGTATTAGTACCTCGTCACACTTGTGAAAGTCAAAAACGTCGGTGATGCATGATTTTATTGATGCTTTGCGACTTTCAGGTTTTCTTTGCTCCTTATTTATTGTCGAGGATCCGTATGTACATGTGTAGAGAGAATGTCTAGTACTGCAAAGATTGTCGATTAGCATCATTGCAAATGGGGAAGTCCTGTTTGCAACTGTAATCACTTGCCATTTGATCACTGTTACGTACTGAGTGCAATTATAATTTTAGTATGTTATAATTAGTACAAGGTGATGTAATCTTTTAAGGTGCATTTGGTTGCTTGTCAATTTTTAGACTCACAATTTTTTAAAGAAGATTTAAGTGGAAAGGTGCCTCATTTTCACAGTGAAATAGGTAATGGGGTTAGATGTGATAGGTGACTTCTTATGAAGGAAATGGAGAATTTTAGATCTAATGTTGCATTGATTCTTTTATTTTAGTTGATAATGAGATAAATGAGTTGGATGTGAAAGGTGAGTTTTTGTATCATTGTAGATGCTGAGTTGATTTTTATATTGGAAGTTCTACAATGCTGGAAGCTTCACATCCACTTGCCATTTTAACCAAGCACATTGTCTTGAAGTGGGTAATCTGCCACTTATGAAATGTAGAGATTAGGATTCCTAAGTGATTAACCTTAGTTTTCACAGATCTCTCTAAAAAGTGGCATCCACAACTGGACATCTTTGGTGATTCGATTTTGGTATGAGAGAGCTCTTTATGATTGACGTGGCCACTAGTGTGGAAAATCAAAATACACAACGTGTTGCATCGCGAAAAGTAAAAATACATTAGTGAAAAATTAAAATACGTCGGGTGATTTTCCATACATGAAATCAAAATACATTGATGTAAAAGTAAACAAAAATAAAATTGTCATGTCGCTTTTCTACATCGTAGTAAACGAAAGTTAGAAAAAAAAAAGATCAACTCCAAGATACACCAATGCAACGGTAAATAGAAAAAAAATGTTGCGTTGATTTCCCATTACAGCAAAAAAAATAAATGAATGCTCAATGGAAGATGTCCCGAAGAAAAAAAAGAACGGTGGTTTGCTATAAATATTGAAAAGTTATATAAGTCAAAGGTCAATGAGCCTAATAAAAGACATATGAGGTTTATAATATTTTAAGTTGAAGATAATAAATCTAGACTTGTTCGTGGATAGGTTTATTTTTAACAAATTGATACATCAACTTTGATCAAATTAAAAGTGTCAAGTAATTGAGAAGTGGCAAATGGTGATCGGAGACGAACAAATAAAAGTTTATGATAGTTGAAGCTTCTAGAGGAAGATTTCTTGTTCTAGAAATCTATAAATAAAGATCAAAAGTCATAAGCAGGTGGATTTTTCCTATTTCTAATTATTAAATAAACTCAAGTGTCCATGCTCTTGAATTCTCATGATTTTGATTTAACTTTTACATATTAATTTCTTCTTTCGTCTTAATCATTTAAAGTTTATTTAATTATTATATTTAAATGTTAATTTCTTAGAGTTATTTGACTACAAACTTTTGATGTGATATTTTGATTTATTTGAGATGATTAACATAAAAAATATGAGATGATATTTAAGGATTATGATTAAAATTTAATTGATGTTCTTTTTATGTAAAATATTTATAGTTGAGGTTTTTTTATAGTGATTGAATATCTATTTAGTGATTTGATGTTATCATGTGATTTTATTTTTTGAGATCCGATTAACAAATTACATTAGATCTATCCTCTTCTTAATCTTCTTGTATTATTTAATAAAAAAATTTGAGATTCAAATAATCTAAAAATTGATTACACAAAAATGGATTGATATATATCATACTTAATAAATACTTTATTATTAAAAAAATAATATCTATCATTTTCTTTATCATTTGGAATATGTAGTTCAAATTTATAGTTCATTGGTATATATTTTTATTTCCATTTCATTATTTAATTCCAATCGATGGGGATTTTATACTAGTCTTTGTTATGATTAAGGCAAAATGTTTTAAGTAAGCACATAAATTTCACATAATACAAATCATATTAAGAAATCCTCTTTGTGTTCATATATGCATCCTTACTAAGGTTTTTGATATTATTTTTTTTTGTGAAAATAATAGGAGAAAATCTAAAAATAGTAAAAACTCTATTTGAGAATAAAGGACAAAGTGACTACTTTGTTGAGAACGAAAAAAAGGAGATTTTGAGGAAGAAGTTTGGGGTCCCATGTAAGGAGAAATGAGGGTATGAGATGGGGTTGTCATCCTCGTCTAATGCACATGTAGTAAGTCAGAGCAAGGAGACAAGGTTAGCAACCTTGTCCTTGACTCTTGCTTGTCATATACGCATGAGATGGGGTTATCAACTCTATCTCCTACTTATACTTCCTCGATAGTTGGGACTTTCAACATCTATATAGGCCTAGTGATCCTTATTTAACCCCCATTCCTCTCATGAAAATCTCTCATTCGCTCTCTCTCCCTTCCTTTCTCAAGCTTTATCTCTTATGCACTATTTTTCTTATAAACAAATTCACCCCTCTTTCACAATGAAATCTCTCCCTCTGTGAAGCTTTTCTCAGCAATTCTCACTGTCAACTTTCTACCTTTGTCTACCTCTTATTACGCAATTCCATACTATATATCACGGTGGCGTTGATTGTGTAATGAGTGGTAGACGGAGGTAGAGAGTTGACGGTGAGAATGGTTGGGGAGAACTTTATACAGGGAAAGATTTTATGGTGAGGGGATGAGTTCATTCATGAGAGAAAAAAAATGTGCAAAGGAGAAAAATTTTAGGAGAGATTTCATGAGTGAGATGATGAGTTAAATAAGAATTGTCAGATCTATATAGATGTTGAAATTTAGGAGTTCAATAATCGAGAAAGTATAATAAGAGATGAAATTGATAATTATATTTTATATTTTAATTTTTTAATTTTTGATTGTATATCTTATTCTTCATTTTTTTTTTTATTGTGTACTCTTTTTCAAGATATTTCTTAAAAAGAAAAAAAAAAAGGTGGGTGGGGGTGGGGGGAAGGGTGTAATGAGATGATACAACCATCACTCTGCAAAATAAAATGGGTAGAGCGCCGAAATTTCTCTCTCACCCGCCTTCGTCGCTAGGAGCCGACTCTCCTCGGCTTTACCGTACAAGACGATCCCCGCGCCCACTCGTTCCGCCATTTCCAACAAACGGTCCTAACGAAGCGCAGAAAAGCACCAGAGTGCAGAGAGCCCGATGGAGTTTAGGGCTCGCGATTACCGGGCGGAGGAGGCTGCCGCTTCTCTTCCCAGATCTCCGGCGCTCTCTCATCCCCTGTTCCCTTCTCCTTCCACTCCCTCTCAGGTTCCCCGTCCCCTAATTTCTTCCCTATGATCAGTCCATTGCTCGCGAATCTATGATCTGTTGTTGCGAATAGAACAATTTCTGCAAGAAGCGATGTATGGCTTCTTGTGAGGATTTAGAGTGCATCAGATTTGGCGGGGGATTCATTGACCCGCCAGTCCTCGAATATAATCAAGGATCGAGTCTGTTTGGGTTGCGTGTTGTAATTGTATCTGATTGGAAGCATAAGCTTCTCCATTTAATTTTGCAAACGGATGCAACTTTTGGATAATTCGATCACAATCACTGCTGGAGGCATTCCATGACTTAGTTAGGACAAGTAACGGACTGATAGTGATGCCCATGGATCCTGAAGCCTCAGGAGGAATAGCTTCTGTAAGCTCAAAAAGCTTATATGCCCTCGCTTCCTATGCCGTAGAAGATGTTCCTGGTTCTTGCTGTGTTTTCCTCCCTTGACTGAACATAATTTGAAGCGCAGATGTTACTTTCCCGGTAGTCTGTATAGACCATAACATTATGATTTCCGATTTACTCTCAATCTTCTTTCCCATCTTTAGATCTTGTAGGACGTATTTATCCGCCAAAAAAAAAAGAAAAGGAGTGGGGTATTTCCTTTTCCAGACACAATAACGTTTGAACCATCAGCAATCATAACATTGTCTTGCCCTAAGCCAAGGCCATCCTCAGATCACCACCATGCAATCCCTGTCATACGATCCATTGCTCTATTGTCTATAATCTAGTCATTAGAAAAGGAAGAATGACCGTTAACATTTTCGTTTTCTTCGACGGAGAGTGCTTGATTTTGGAAATTTGTCTCTTTGGCAATCGAAAGTTGATGAAACTCTTTGCAAGTCCTTGATTTGGTCTATGGTTAAGTGCCACAATGCCAGTTTGCTCCAATATAATATTCTTACTAATAAAATATAGCCACCACCAAGCCGCTTGAACGATCATCACCACTAGGCTATTGTGACTCACCGCCATCAGGCCACTCATTGATCCTATGTGTGGAGAGACTCAATGCACTCACAGAGGCTCTCAACATGCAACACTTGTTTTGGAAATCCGCAACGTGCATTGTTTGTGGAGGATCTTGATGAAGGGAAAATGAGCCTTAGATTGTAGTGGCTTTGGTAGGCATTGTAACAAAAAGAACAGCCTCACAATAGATACATGGATTAACGTGGAAAATCCTTCAAAAGGAGTGGGATGCAGGTGCATATGATCCCTAGCTCCTATTAGCTCCTGGGTTATCTTCACTAAGGTAAGAAAGAGTGGTGGAGTGTGGTTATGTGTAACATAGGAGGTGCATGTCCATGCTCAAGATTTGTTTACCCAAATACATATATGCTTTATTTCTTCTGAGCAAGTTAATTGTTTTTGATGTTCATTCTTATTTGTTTCTTCTCCAACGTTAATTGAAAAAATTTTCACTGTCTATGAAATGTGAAGAGATTTCATCATGCAATTGATTTCCAAAGTATTTAATTTTTCATAAAAGGAAAATTGCTATAAAGAAGTGATTTCATGTTATCATAATGGAAACTTCCACTTGGCAGGTGTTGGATGCCATAACTGGGCATCAGCAGATCGACTTCTATGATCCCCTGGGAGTGCATGGCCTTGAGTTGGCTGAACCTGTTGCTGACGCTGGACATTCTCCTGCTTCCCTTGAAGGGCTTCCCAGTGAGACTTCTCAAGTACTGGGAGATGACTGGCCTGTTTTTAGGAGATTAGTTCTTCAAAAATTTTCATCATGTGGTACGATCTCCGTTTCCAAGGTCAGTTGTCCCGTCCTACTAGCTCATATTTCTGAACTGGCTATTTCATATGGGTTTATCAAATATTTTTTGTGACATTTGTAATGCAAAAAATCTATCAGCTATTAACCACGGTATATCAAGTCTTGACCAAGGGCAACACATTAAATAACACTCCGAAGACGGTAGAACAAAATACAGGGAATTGAATGTTATGATAGTTATTTTTACAAGTTGTAAATGTTATTTTGGTCTTTCCATGGTTTTAAATTTTTAATACAGAATAAAGGTGAAGCAGATAATACAATGGCAAGACTAGGAAACGGAGGCTGCAGCATAAGGTACTGTTTGGATAATAGGGGAATTGGCTTATTCCTTGTTTGGTTTGGCAAGAGGTAAGTTGCGAGAAGTAACAAATATAAAATTGTATTTACCTTGATTTGATATAGAGAGAGGGGGAATAGAATTCCACCCGCTTGGTGGAATAATTGGGGAACTTATGGCATGATTTGACATGAAGTTTTGTTTGGAAAATGGGGGATAAGGAAATACCGGAATTAAGGGTGTTTGGAGAAATTATTTGGGGGCTAAAAGGAGGAAGTGAGGGTTATTTTGGTCTTTAAGTTTTAGGGAGGGGGGGTCTTTGCTTCCAATATAATATACAGGGGGGTATTTGACTGATTTCAAACAACAGGTGGGGGGTGGAATGATTTCTAGCTCAAACCACAGGGGTTCCAAGAGGCAAAAATCCATATAGTTGACTCCACTTAATAAGTGAAAAAGCATTGACTTAGTTTTGTTTATGGTATCATTGTAGTATATAGATTGTGTACAGCCCCTTAATTGAACAATGTATTACATGCTCGTCGAAATAAGATTGATTGGAAGTGATGTGATGCATGGAGCATCAATTAGTTGAAGAACCTCAAAAAGAGAATAGTGAACTCTTTGAACATTGCATATTTCCTTTTCAAAAAACATAGGATATTTGAGGCATATATTAATACTGGCATGCTTATGGTCATGATGTTCCTGATGGTTGTATGGTAGAGGAAGGGGCCAAAAGGGATGGAAATGGTGATAAAATAGTGGAGATGGAATAACGAATGAGAGGCAAGGGGAAAGAAGGGGCTGATTAGGTGCATATTTTGTTGAAGGCGTGAAAGAGGATGGAGAATGAGGCTTATCTTGTAGTGTCAAGATAGAAAAGGAGTGGAGGATTGTGAATCGAGAAAGGTGGTGTAAGTGACTTCATTTATTGTGTGGCTTTGGAGGAGAAGTGGCATGATGCATATAAAACTTGCAAAAGACCCATATAACAAACACATGCAAGCAAGTGTGAGTTATAAGGATTAAGGGTTATACATTACCACGTATTGACTCGTGTTTAAGCATTTTGGATTTGTTTGGGTATTTGGTCCAAATCTAACTTTTAGCAAATACAGGGCGAAGAACTAAAAATGGATAAGTACTTGAACTCAGAACAAATAAGATATGGTGAAATCCTTCCAATCTTCTTTTTCATTTTGTTTCAAGTTGAGGGGGGGGGGGGGGGGTAGCTTTTTTTGAGAGGTTGGTTCTTCCCTGCACCTTTTAATAGATGTGAATAATATTCCCTATGAAGGGACACGATCAAATCACTCCTTGGTATTGTGGAAGTGTGAAGATGATGTTTTAAACTTCAAAATTGACGATCGATCGATGCCCAAAACTGATCTGTGATTAAACAAAAACACCCTAGAATCAGAACCACATGGGAGAGTAGTTTTCTCCTATTATGTGGTCCCATGAGATAGAACTATACCTTCGCAAGTGTAGTTCATCACACTAAGTGTGGTGCCTCCTACTATAAGTTTAGGCATGGGGGGGACCCATTTTCTCAGCAGGTCGATGACACATGTGGCACCAAGAACACTTGATTGTCAATCTTCGTGAACTCCTTCACAAATCCCAAGAGCGAATTTCACCTTGCACCTCGATCCACGTGCTTTTCTAGGGAGAGGAATAAATTCTTCACATGTCCAGAAGAGATTACGACCACCACCAACAAGGATGTCCAGAACTAAGGTTTTTGGATGTCCAACCATGCTCCAGGACTTCTGGAGAGGTTGCTGGAAGTCTTGAGAGGCTCTTGGAAGTCCTGACAAAGGTTTGGACGTCCAAGATGGTACACACAAGAGAAGGCGGTGGCCTTCCTCTTTTTCTTCAGTGGTGATGGGATTGTGTTTGATTAAGAAGCAATTAGGGCTCTCACTTTCCCTTTGGGAGATATAAATAGGGATCCAAACAAATCCTAATATGATGGGACCCTTGGATCTCTATCCAAGGGTTGGGATGTAGTCCTACTTGTTTTTTCTTTTTGCATCGTCAGCCCATAACTATTTATGAGGACTTTGGATTTGGTATTTGTTGAGATTGGCGCGATTCAGAGCGTGGAGGCTCTTCCACTTGGGAAGAGATGGTAGCAACAGGGTGCTGCCAGTGGTGGCTACATGTGTGAATAGGGTGAGAGAGATGGCAGCTGGTGGTGAATAAAGGGAGAGAAAGGGAGTTGATATGCTGGAACAAATATTGCATTAATTTAAGTGATAAACACAAGAGGACGGCTCTCTTTTATAAAAAGAGAGCATATCCTCTAAACTTTGTAACAACTCAATCAAATCAAATTTTTTAAAACAAGAAAGAACAAATCTCAACAACTAATTCCTAAAACAACTTTCTTAGAAACCACTTAACAAAAATACAAAAACTTGCAACCTAAGCAACCAAAATCAGGACCCTTGGTCCTTGCCACCGGCCTTGAGGGCCCCACTGTTGCTGCCACGTGGCACTACATCGTGGCCTATCTGGCTGCCACGTGGCAATCCCATGTGGTTCTTTTATTCCTAACACTCTCCCTCAAGTCGAAGGTTGAGAGACCGATGACTTGCTCTACTTGTCTCGTTTATGGTGTAATCAGATGCTCCACCATATTCTTTTGATGTAACTGCGAATCCTCTTGCCACCTCCGTAGTTGTTGCTTCTTTGGTAACCTTTGAAGTCGTGGCTATTGGAGTAGTCATTTTGTCTTTGTATAACTTGATAGACTATTTTCTCCAACTTCTTCTTAGCTGCATCTTTCATCTTTGGCGCTTCTTTAAGGAGGACGTGTAGCTTCTCTTGTCCACCAATCTTCAAACTTGCCATCATCCTTTGAGATAGTTTGAACCGAAAAAGACTTCGGTTCTAGTTGAGGGTTGGGAAAGACTTTGGCTTAGCTAGAAATGACTTTAGCTTTAAGAAAAAAGTCAAGAAAACTTTGACCTTGGTCAAGGTTGACGTGGTTCAGTGCTGCACTCCTTTCTCCACATCACAGAAAAGACTTTGTGCGTGGGAAGAGGCTTCTTTTTCTTTTTATCCTTCTCATCTGCGTGTAGAAAAATCTCCAGGAAGAGCCTAGATCATATGCTTTGATACCATGTTGAGATTGGCGCGATCCGGAGCGTGGAGGCTCTTCCACGTGGGGAGTGATGGCAGCAACAGGGTGCTGCCAATGGTGGCTACACGTGTTAACAGGGAGAGAGAGATGGCAGTCGGTGGTGAAGAATAGAGGGAGAGAGAGTGAGTTCATATGTTGGAATAAATATTGCATTAACTCAAGAGATAAACACAAGAGGAAGGCTCTCTTTTATAAAAAGAGAACATATCCTCTAAATTTTGTAACAACTCAATCAAATTAAATCTTCTAAAACAGGAAAGAACAAATCCCACAACTAATTCCTAAAACAACATTCCTAAAAATCACTTGACAAAAATACAAAAACTTGCAACCTAAGCAACTAAAATTAGGACCCTTGGTACTCCTTGCCACTGGCCTTGAGGGCCCCATTGTTGCTGCCATGTGGCAGTCCTACGTGGCTCTTTTATTCCTAACAGTATCCAAACAATATTTAATTGCCATCAAAACCTTTTGGGTCAAGTCAAATTAAATTAAGCCTAATTAAATGTTAAAATCAAATGTTATTTAACTCTTTAAATAACAATTGATTTCTCCATAAGTAGGAATCCGTCAAAATCACTATTAGTTTCATCGTACCAGTAGTGAAGCGTTTAGGATTCTTGGATTATGGCATTACGCCTCTCTAGGCATTCCAAATACCCATAAATCTTTCACATGTGGAGGACAATATTACCGTTCAAGTCTAATCTAATTAGACAACTGATATTCCTCCTTGGATAATATTATTTTCAACATATGTTCATTTCATTGGGATGAGAATGAATACCTTTACGAAAGAATTGTATTCTTTCATTCACATGCGGAATTTGACTTTCCCAATATACTCAGAGTGAGCTCTTATCTCTAATTTGTTGCATACAACTATGAAGCAGAATTGTGCAATTTCTTTGAGAGATCATATGTCTCCTGTTCTTTTATGTATGCGTCAGTTTTTTAGTATCAACGCCATCTATCATCTATTTTAGGTTAAATGATACACTTTCTCCATAACATCATCAGAAATAGACTTTGATTTCTCCTATTTCATTGGGTCAACTCTTTGACCTAACTTGCGTGATAGTTCTAAATTCTCATTTAAGAACATTGATCAGGTGACGATTTCTAGAAAATGTTGTCATCCCAACTCAAATTGAAAACAAATGATTGAATCATATACAATGCTTTATTGATTTGTTATTGAATCCTCTAAATCGTTTAGATCTCCAAGTCAACATGCATTGGGTTTATTAGATCTGGTTAAGTACGTTAGTCTATTCGTACTAAGGAACCCAATTCTCCTATGGGAAATAATCTAATTCTTTTATTTAGATGACATGTAACCCATTACATTTTTAAAATGACTTGCTCAGGGTACACAAAATCTAACATCCTCTACCCCTACTACGTCTCTCTTGACCATGTTACTTAAAATTTTTTGAAAAAGATCATGTTACTTAAAATCAATGGAAATGATGTTCCTACATTGAAAAAATGTGTCTAGAGTAATTGGAAAAGCACTTTAATAAACATATTGATCTTTACGGACTCAATGGAGGTCTTTTTCTTTGTTCTCTTTGACAGTAAGATTGCATTTTTTTTCACTTCGTTTAAATGAGAGTTGAACCCATATGAAATTTGGTGTATCGCTTCTTCAATGATAATTCATATTTTTTTGTGCTTGGATGGAACCAAAGGAGATTTTGGAGTGTTGCGAATTGCGCAAGGAGCGTGGAGGCTCTCTCGTGCGTGGGAAAAATAGTCCAAGGGTGGACTATTCATGCATGTGGATAGGAAGAGCAGCTGGCCTACTTGGGGAGGTCGGTGCCCTTCTGGATGGCTGGCTGAAGGTGGAAGGCTAGCAGCAGGTGGTCGGCTATTTTGGAAGAACAAGAGAGAGGAGATGAGCCGTAGATAATTGGGAAATATTATTATGGACTCAATTGAGATTACAAGGGAGAACTCTCTTTTATAGAGAACATATTCCAACTATTTGGAAATGAATCTAATCTCTAAAGAAGGAAAGTTCTTATCTCAAAAACAAATCAAATCCTAATATATTTTCCCTAAAGCACATTTACTAAAAATAGGAAACTTACCACCTAAATCAAGACCCAAAATAGGCCCCTTTGGACCTTCTACCACTGGCCTTGTTGGGCCTTTATTCTGCTGCCACGTGGATTGCCACGTGGCCCTTTTCGTTCCTAACACTCCCCCTCAAGATGAAGGTCGAGAGGTCGACAACTTGGTCTTCCACTTGTGAGGCTAGACGCTTCACCATTCATCTTCTTCAAGAGCCAAGCTATCGGTCTTTTCCTTCAATAAGTCTATGGCGAATCCTCTTATGACCTCTGTAGTCGTTGCTTCTGTGGCAACCTGAGTAGTTATCGCGATAGCCACCGTTGACTTGTCTTCTCGAAGTAGAGTCTGTAGCTTCTCAAAATCTTCATGAGTTAGGGAGTCCATATGTGAGGTGCTAGTAGCCTCATGTGGTGACCTCTTAAACTTATCACAACACTTATCTTGTGGATGATTGTTGCATCCACAGTGTTGGCACTTCGGGTAGACGCGGCCAGGTCCACGTCCACGTCCTCGTCCATACCCCACACGTACTTTTGGAATAGCAAGTGTGGAGTTCTCGCTTTTTGCTGAGTTTTCATCCTCGACGATCTCCATCTTGATGAGATGACAGAAGATGGTCTCAAGATCCATCTTCTCATTGGAACCTAGGATTTATCCCAAGCTGTTTAATAGCGGGGATGCAACCTCGATAAAAACTTGGTGGATTGCCAAACTGCCCGAGTCTTCCTTTGCTTGTCGCAACATAACAGCTCGTAGATGTCCAATTTCTTGAACAAAGCCTCAATCTTCTCATAATATTTAGTAAAGGAGAGATTTCCTTGACTCGTGTCCATATGCGAGTATAGATGTCAGTAATACGTGCGTTGCTTGAGGTTCGGGCATATCTTTTCTTAAGGCTGTCCAAATCTTGTATGTGCTCTTCTTGTAGAGCATGTTCTAGGTGATGGACGGATCTATCAAGTTCATGATAACATAATTCTCCTTCTCGAACTTTTTCTTCTTGTTGTTCAACTCTGGTGGTTCCTCAAAGAGAATGCTAAGCTTCTCTTGGCCTTCAACAAATATTTTGAAGGCGTAAACCCACAAGATGTAATTGGACGTGCCACTAAGCTTGATGGTTGTCCTGTAGACAACCACCTTGCTTTCTTCCAGACCAAGTGTGGCTTTTTTGACCATCGTGATTGATTCCGCATTTTCTTTAGTCTTCCTTCTCCGCGTAAGGTGTTAGATTTGTCGAGGATGACTTTCTGGATGCGTGGACCACCAACGTGCTGTCAAATAACTCACGCATAAGGAGCCTAGATCGAAGGCTCTGATACCATGTTGCGAATTGCGCAAGGAGTGTAGAGGCTCCCTTGTGTGTGGGAAAAACAGTCTAAGGGTGGACTGTTCATGCGTGTGGACAGGAAGAGCAGTCGACCTACTTGGGGAGGCTCGTGGCCTTCTGGATGGCCGGTTGATGTGGCTGGCTGAAGGTGGAAGGCCAAAAGCAGGTGGCTGGCTGCCGAGGGTGGCCGGCTATTTTGGAAGAAGAAGAGAGAGGAGAGGAGCCTTAGATAATTGGGAAATATTATTATGGACTCAATTGAGATTACAAAGGAAGACTATTTGGAAACAAATCATATATCTAAACAAGGAAAGATCTTTTATAGAGAGAACATATCCCAACTATTTGGAAACAAATCATATCTCTAAATCCTAACATATTTTTCCTGAAAAAATATTTATTAAAAATAAAAAACTTGCCACCTAAATCAACACCCAAAATAGGTACCTTCGGACCTTTTACTGCTGGCCCTTTTGCGCCTTTATTCTGTTGCCATGTGGACTGTCACGTGGGCTGCTGGCTGCCACGTGGCCCTCTTCCTTCCTAACATGGAGAATGAACAAAAATGTCAAAGGCTCGATCCTTGATAAAGGTAAAGAAGGCTATTATTATTATTATTATTATTATTATTATTATTTTGAAAGGTAAAAGCACAGAAGGTTATTTAGTAGCAATTGCAGGTTTTGTTAGTTTTCTTCTGTTCCGTTCTTTCCAGAAAAGATTTTAGGATCACTTTTTTGCAATTACACTTTGTGTAGGGTTCATTTATATATATTTTGTGATTATGTTCATGTTGTTACAATAATATTCATAGAAGAGAAATCGGGATTTTTAGGTTTCCTAATTTCAAGGATTACTGTCTATAATTGCTTTTTCTCTACAAAATATGCACATATTTTCGAATCTTCACTTTGCGGTTTAGGTTTCCTAAAGAATGGATAGCCCAACTATAGAGGAAAATAAATTGTAAATAAGCCTTGTATCACTTTATCCATCTCTATTTAGTGTGATGAGAAAATGCTTGTCTTTTTTTGGTTTTTTAACTTTAATCAGCAGCAATTCATTCATTTTTTTGAATTTTTTTCTCCCCATGAAATAGCTTCTTCTTGGGGTTACACTAGTGGTGGTTTTCAGTGTCCAACTCATGCAGTGAAGTACCATATTCTTTTTGACGAGGATAATTTGTCCATATACAAAAGGTTGCCTTGTTGCAACTGTAAAATTTGTCACTGTATGACCTGGAGGTCATGAGTTCAAGTCATGGGAACCACCCCTTAAGAGAAAAGCAGGTAAGGTTTCATACCATAGATCCAATGTGTTCTGACCCTTCCTGGATTCTGCACATGGTGGGAGCTTCATGCACCTGACTGCCCTTTTTTCTGTTTATCCATACATATGATGTATCTACTTGTTAATTCGGATATGTTAAATGATAAGATCATGCTTTGCATGCTTAAGTGTTAGATGGGCTCTCATACCTGCGTCCTCTTGTTTGCAGGCTTCGGATATATTGGCAAGAAGGAAAAATGGTACAGTCAAATAGTTTGACATCTCTCATTGCTTCAAGACCAATAATGTCTAGCACCAGATTTTTGATATCCATTTTTTCTGCTTTCCTTTTTCCTGCTATAGTTCCTGAAAAATCCTCCAAGGAAAAGGAATTAGAGGAATCATCTAAGGTTATGAAAGATGTGATTGAAGTTGTTAGCAGGCATGAGTATGTTTCACGAATACATGAAGTTAGAGATGAAATAACTCAAGCATGGAGGGAGAATGATCGTGTTACTGCATTAAAACTTTCTGTAAAGGTTAGCTTTCTTGCTTCTAAGGCCGCTGTAGTATAACAATATTTTGTAGACCCTAAAATAAATTGGTTATGGCTTCTTGAATTACACACATTCCTTTCAGTATCATAAAAAAAGAAAAAATCTTAATTTTTTTCATTTATTTAGGTGGATTTCGCCACTGTCAATGGTAAAGTGTTTGGAAAATTTTTTACACACATTAACAATACTTTGACATACACCCAAGTAGACATGCGTATGCATAGACACACATTCATAAGTCTGTTGTGCATGTGTTTATGCACACACATGGTTCTTGCTTGATTGTAACTTACAATTTCCAATGAATCTGGATATGATCTTTATTTCATTCTAGGTTTCTTTGGTATTGATTGATCCCTTAAAGTTAAGATCTCACGTTGTCTTTCATTTTCTTTTGGAAGTGCATGGATATTCTGATGTCCTTTTTCAGACAAACAAAATGAGGGATGCTCTTTAATTAAAAGTTGTCTGTAAAATGCAATCTACTGACAAAATTTGGGTTTGTTTCTGGAGAAATGGTTTTCATACTCTCCTTCCCATCCTCAACCATATCTCTCCTTACAAAAGGGGTACCTTCCCAAGAAGTGGGACATGTCTCCACTTTTTGGCTTTCCCCAATCCTGTGATGGCAATTCAGTGGGTATGATGGGGGTTGAGGGAAGAGTATGGTTTTTTGAAAAGAGAAGGGGTTGAGGGGAGAGTATGTTAACTGTCATCATTATTATTTTAGTCTCTAAATATATTGTTTGCTTTTACCTTTTAGGTTACAAGGCTTTTGATGGACACATCCTCACCTCAGTTTTATCCTGCATCATTTATCCTGATAACAGATGTCTTAAATATGTTTGGCGAGTTGGTTTTGGAGAGGATAAAAAGCAAAGCCAAATGTTTGGACGATGAAGATCAATTTTGCTTATCAACAGGTTTTGCATTGTACTTACTTAAATAGTATGGCAATAAACTCTGCTACTTAAATTGTGGAGAGCGCTGATTCTTTTCAAACAAGTAATGCTTTTTATTGAATGACTTTGTCTGAAACAGTAACAGGTCCTAAGATCATTTCTACCATGCATGTTGTAAGACCACAACTGTTGAAAGAAAAAGAATGCATAATTCTTGGTCCCAGTCATTTTTCTAGAGCTTATGAGATTTGCTTAAATAAGATTTTGCCTGTGTTTTCTATCTGCAATTTGCCAATTTTTCAACTACATGTGTTGAGAGAATGGAATGTGTTGTTTATTATCTATCTATATACTAAAGGAAGGTGATATTCACTTCCTTTTAGCAAGTGTCCATCTCATGTTTAATCCAGTTCTGCCACTTTCGATTCTCTCCCTTCCGCTGTCAACTTCCATTCTTTGCCCTCTCAAGTGCCAATTGAATATTTGGCACATGGCAAAAGTTGGAGAGAGAAGGACTTATTCTTTCCGATTCTCATCGTTCTTAACGGTTAACATAATGAGTAAACAATGTCATGATAAATTCTGAGAGGCATTTGATTTTTTAAAGAATAGAACTCATCTCTACTAAAGGCGAGTTCCTCTTTAAAAAACCCCTACTTTGAAGTAAATCCTTGAATGTGGCCATGTAGAGGCAAGTTCTATACAAAAAAAATTAAGTTGCCTTTTTCTAAAGGTGAGTTACCTGCGGCTGCTGCAAATAAACCAAACTCTCCTTTAGTTGAGGCAAGTTGTATACAACTATTTACGAATAAAAATCCCTAATAAGTTGTTGGGAATAAAAGCCACATGGTAGGAGTCAAGCCACGTGGTAGTGCCGCATGGCTGATTTTGGAGTCCTAGGAGTCTAGTTTTGGTCTTTGCTTAAGTTGCAAGTTTTATTTATTTATTAAGTTATTTTCGGGAAAGTTGTTTAGAGGATTTTGTTTGTTTTATTTAAGATTTGTTCCTCCTTCTTTAGGAGATGAGATTAGTTTCTTGTTTTAGAGGATATGTTCTCTCTTCTATAAAAGCGAGCTTTCTTATTGTAATTGCCTTTGAGTTAGCAATAATATTTTCCACATTTCTTAAACTCCTCTCCTCTCTCTCTCAACATCGTCGACCACCATCACCACCGGCCTCATCATCATCGGCCATCGGCCACCAGCTATAGCAGTTGGTGCCTGCTGCTCTTCCTCTCCCTGTCCCAACGTGGAACAATCCCACGTGGACAGTTTTTCCTATGCCTAGGAGTCTCCATGTTGTAAGCTTGCGCCATTCTTGACATGGTATCAGAGCCTACGGTCTAGGCTTCTCGGCATGCATGTTCTCCAGGCCACACATGTGGTCCTCATCTCCGAAAATTCCTTTCATTAAATCCAGCGCCTTATGCGGAGTAGGAGGATCGTAGATCGAAAAAGATGACGGACACCACTGTTGCCACCGAAGCCATGTTATCAGGAGGAGAAGGTAAGATGGTTGTTCATGCAACCAAGAAAAAGAAGCTTGAGGAAGAGATTTATTAAAAGGTATTTTAGTTTGTATGGTACCTTTGTGTTCGATTTTTTACCCTTCAAAAGAGGAGGTTTTATCGGAATAAAGGGTGCTGAACACTTCAAGAAGATCAAAGGGTGACAAAGGAGTGTCGACTATCGAGGGTGCATCAGGATCAGTGGTTGCCACACCAACTCTGACTCGAGTGCGAAGAAGAGGCATAGTGTAGCCTCTTCACAAAGATTGTATCGCCTTTTCCACTTTCTCTTTATGACCTTGACTTGAAGAAAAGTCGACGGTCTTTTTTGGCTCATGAGCAAGGCGCCATACTCTTCGAGGAGGCATGTGGAACCCTTTAACACATCGGGGAATGTCGAGATAAAGGGCTCGACTCTCAAGCGTAGAAGAAGAGGTATGAAAACTATCCTCAACTCTTTAGTGAAGAACTGTGTAGCAACATCATCATCAAGTTCAGCAAATCATTGCCCTCCCGACCTCGACTTGAGGGGGAGTGTTGGGAATAAAGTGTGCCACGTGGTAGCCAGTTAGGCCACGTAGCAGTGCCACGTAGCAACAGGTTAGGGGACCTCTTGGGCATTGATTTTGGAGTCCTAGGAGTCTAGTTTTGGTCTTTGCTTAAGTTGCAAGTTTTGTTTATTTGTTAAGTTATTTTTAGGAAAGTTGTTTAGATGATTTTGTTTGTTTTATTTAAGATTTGTTCTTTCTTATCTAGGAGATAAGATTAGTTTCTTGTTTTAGAGGATATGTTCTCTTTTATTTAAAAAAGAGCCTTCCTATTGTAATTGTCTTTGAGTTAGCAATAATATTTTCCACATTTCTCAAACTCCTCTCCTCTCTCTCTCTCTCTCAACATTGCCGACCACCATCACCACCGGCCTCATCATCACCAACCATTGACCACCAGCCATAGTAGTCGGTGGCTGTTGCTCTTCCTCTCCCTGTTCCGATGTGGAACAATTCCACTTGGACTATTTTTCCCACGCCTAGGAGCCTTCATGCTCCAAGCTTGCGCCAATCTTAAGAAGGAGGTTTGTAGACCAAAGAAGAAAGGGGGATTGGGTGTTCAATCTTTGGATGAGAGCAATGTGGCTTTGCTTTTGAAGTCGGTGGTGAGATTCCTTAGTAATGGTGCTAGTCTGGTGGATAAGATGCTGCAGGATTCCTATATCTTGGCTGTTGATTTGGCTTTATGGCGCTCAGGATTTGGATGATGTTATGCTTTCTAGACTTCTGATGCACTTATCATCCAACAAGCTCTTTCATCTTCTTTGTTTGGTCCAAAGTTGGGAGATGGTAGATCTTTCCATTTTTGGAGAGATGACAGGCCTGGGGAGGGTGCTTTCTTTGGAATGTTTTTGTATGTTTTTAGCTTGGCAGGTGACAAGGATGCTCTAGCCTCTGATGTCTGGGACAAGACCTCCAATTCATGGTCGCTTATTCTACAACTAGGTTTGTCTGAGACCTCTTTGGTGGAGTTTCAATGCACGATGGGGTTTTTGGAAGTACAATTGGTTTTAGAGGTGTTGGATAGATTTCATTGGAAGGAGGGAGCTTTCTTAGTGGCGAAGGTCTACAAAAAATTTTCAGCTGATGTGGTTGGGTCCCATTTAGATCTTTGGATGGATGCTCCACGATTTGGAAGTTGCCTATGTTGTTGAAAGTGAAAACCTTTGCCTAGTTCCTAAAAAGGGAGAAGTTAGGGACCAGAATATTCAGAGCGAGATGGGTACAGGACTCAGATACAATGTGGTGTTTTTGTATGAGAGCAGAAGATATGGACCATTTGTTTTTTGCTTGTGATTTCTCAGAGGTGGTTTTGAGGGAGGTTCATATTATAGATGTTGATTGTTTTGCTATGGATAATTTTTTGAACTTCTTTAGGTGGATGGTTGATTCCAATATAAGTGGTTGGGTCAAAGGTTTTACTACGCTATGGTGGATCTGGTTATAGAGAAATGATGTAATCTTTAGAAAGGAACAAGCTTAAGTAGAGAACGTTGTAAGGGAGCTTATTTTTCTTTCAAATTTATGGCTCCATAATTTGTAAGTCTATTTCTTTTCTAAATACAATTGTCGGGGTGATTGCCGATCTTTGGTACTCTTCCCTTTCTCTCTCTAAAAAAAAAATCTACTAGGCAGTTAAGATAGCTTCTCCTTGAAAACATGGGGGAACATTTCGTTGCAACAATAAGGCATGAGCAACTTCTAGTAGATGTCGATTTTTTCTTTCTCCTGTCCCATTTTTTTGTGGTGTATAGGTACATGATAATTTATGAAGAATCCCTTTAGATTTAAAGAATTGCATGATGCTTCCATCCATATACTCTATAGTATTGTCAAAATGGAGAATTTTCATTCTAGAATCATATTGTGTTTCAATTATATTCACAAAAGCATGTATAGTTCTGAGTATCTCATAATGACTTTTCATCGGATATATAAAGGTGTATTTGGAGCAATCATCAATGAAATTTACAGAGTACTTGTATCCATTAATAGAAGTAACATGGACTGGGCTCTAAACATCACAATGAATCAAACCAAATACATTCATAAAATGAAGCACGATGATGCTTTGACAATTCATAGACTTGACACCGTAAAGATTGAGCATTTATTTCACAAAATATGGTTGGAAGCAACTTCTTTAGGGTTAAAAAACTTAAGTGACCAAGACGCTGGTGCCAAAGGTGAGCAGACTCCATGATAACTTTATTGTGTTTCCTCGAGTGCAAAATTGCCTGAAGTGCATGCGTAGCCTTTCCTTGCAACGTGGAGAGGCTGTAAGACTCCAAACCAATCCCAATTCTCTTCCTTGTCACTAGATCCTGCAGAAGACACCAATTTGTATAAACAATCATTCGACATTTCAACTCCTTATTTTATCAATAGATAATAAGTTCAAAGGAAGTCAAGGAATATTAAGAGCACTAGCAAGAGTAAGAGATAGTAGCAACAAAGTGCATCCTTTTCCTGCAACATTAACATTTGAACCATCTGCCATAAGGACCTGTACTTCACCAGATCCAAGTTTGTATTTGGAAAACCATTTTCCCTCTCAGGTAGTGTGATCAATGGCCTCATTATTAATAATCCAATCATTAGAGTTGGAAGGAATTGCCATACCTTTATTACCTTGAACATTAAGAGCATGGTTGACAACAACGTATTTAGAAGATCCCTCCTTGTTGTCAAGTGTCTTTGAAAGCAGTCCTTTCATCTCTTTGATTTGGTTTGCCATTAAATCATGAAAAGTGAGTCGGCTCCCTTCAATTGTCTTTTTAGAAGCATAGTTCTTTTAATTTGAGGCCAATTGGTACCATTACCTACCTTGCCTCTCTCTTAGTGCCTTTCAAGATGAAGATCCTAGCATGAGTCTATAGTGTGCCCAATTTTCTGACAGTTTGTGCACTTTCGAATTCCTTTAGGATGATCTGCTAGGAGTTAGGTTTAAACTAGTTTTGGCTCACAAATGTTGAATGCTCTAAATCAATTCTCCTCGTTTCATCAATAGCATCTTTAGATCTACCCCCCATAACATGCAATTTGGCATCCTTCGCCTCCACTTAGAAGTAGACATCCTCAATACTTGGAATGGAAGAACCATTAAGAATCTGACTCCTAACATTTTCAAACTCCTGGTTTAGATCATCCAGAAACATGAATGTACGAGTCTTCCATTTTTTGTTCTAGTGAAGGTTCTGATTAGATGTATCTTTCGAAGTCTCATTTGCATAAAAGTCCAACTCTTCCCACTTGGATTTAAGAAGCCCATATTATTCAATAACAACATTATTTCTTGCCAAAAATTATAGGTCTCCCTTGTTAGCTGATACAAATGTCCTTCTGGCCAAACGTGCTCTTTAGGGTAGTTCTCATGTCTTGAGCATTTTTATTCCTCTAAATAAGGGGCTAAAGCTCTATTGAAATAGGATTCACAATCCAAGATTGGAGTTGATTATTTTCAAGATACTACATCTCCCAACTAGGTTCATCCTTTGCTGGCTCTACTTTAGTATCTCGTATATAGCTAATGTGCCTATGGCCTGCAATACCCATTATTGTTGTTGAAGACCATAAAAGATAGTTAGATTTGTTAAGTTTTATGGCGGTAACTTACATAGTAAGGCCCTCTTGTGATTTTATGGGTCCCAACACGACCTTCTTTTCCTCTTGTTTTTGTTCCTTTGTCATAGTTGAAGAATCCTCACACAAAACTCCAAGCGATCAGACTAGCACGAACCACAAAACATTGGAAAATCGGATTCCAAACTACAGGACAGCAGCAAAATTTGAGAAACAAGGCACAAAGCGATGTCGGAACATCAAACCATGCAAGTAAAGTTTGCAACTCCTTTGTAGGAAGTTGTCGAATCAGTTGCCGAGGTCACTGAAGTGTCGCCGGCGTCGGAACCACACTGGGCGACGTCACCTAATGTTGTTGCGCAACAGATGTGGGTCAGATCTGGCCAAATCAGGTGGGAAGGGGGTCCCATCGTGGTTGTCGGAGCGTCGCTGCCTTGGATAGGGTCACTAGAGTGTTCTGCAGTCGTTGGAACCTTAGATTTGGTTGCCGGCGATGTCGTCGGAGGCCAATTGTTGAGATGGAGGATCATTAGAGGGATCCACGTGTGATGGGAGAGCCGCAACGACACTCAGAGACACCATGCATGAGATTTGTGTAGAGATCTTCTACATGTACTATGTACTTAGATGACCTCCACGAAGAAGCAACAATTGGATCAAACCCATTTGATACCATGTTGAAAATGAAAAGAATAAACAATCACAGGAACACAACGATGTATGTGAAAAACCCCTCTTAACGGAAGGGGAAAACTACGGGAATAGATACGTAGCGCTTTTTGGTGGCTAGGGTTTTCTTTTCTTTTCAACAACTTTTAAAGTTGCAAGGTGTTTCAGAATTTATAGAACCAGGTTAAATGCATCCCCTGCTGAGATCCAATTACCTGGCTACATAATACAACTCAACAGATCTTAAAGTGGTCTTTCACTTCTTCAAACCTAGTGCATAGTGGTTGCTTCATGCGCTGGGCCGCCCTTGTTTTTGTTGTAACGGGCCAATTGCAGTGGTGATGGCAACTCCACAACCTCGCATGCTCACTGAATCTCCCCACGCAAAAGAATTCCCAAGTACCATAGGATAAAGCTTTATTCCTTAATTGATGACGATGAACCAAGCTTAGGTTTTGGCACACATGAACATGTCGATGTTGGGAATCCGATACATCATGCCTGAACCAAGTCCAGAATGCTTACATGTATGCCACTAGGTTACCAACCCTTGTACTAAGGTATCAGTTTAAATTTGAATAAGCTCTAGGCATGAAGCACCAAGTGTTCTAGTTGTTACTTAAACATGCATTCCACGTCTCTACTTTCTTTTTGAGAAGCCATGTCTCTATTTTCGAGGTTGTAATATGGGATATTTAAGGGTATCTTTGTTTCTTTTATTTGCTCCACTGCCTTTCTTTTTTTTGTGGTAGGATTTCTGATATTATTTTAAAGTTTAAACTTGATTTGAAGGTTGGCTGGATTGTGGGCTTAGTCTTGTAACATTGTTTCATGTATTAACATATATACATGGACTCGTGCATACTGTTTGAATATCATAATGGTTGAATTTGAAAACCAAAGTGCATTTGATACTACAATGGTGTAGTACAATATACTTGTTTTCAGGCATTTGGATGCCTTTCACATTTTATTTCCTATTGTACAAAAAATCAGATTTTTTTTTTTTGTTTTTTTAACGTGAGGTACTTAATGATTATCGTATTATATGCCGAACAGTGTCAAAAATCAAATTCGAAACTGTGATTTGGCTATTATTAAAATGCAATGTTTTGGTTTTCCTACATCTCTATGCTTACTGAAGAATCTACACACTTGTGAACACACATGCATATGTTTATTCATTATAATTGTGCATGGGAAGAGTTGTCTCTATTCTTAAGAATGAGAAATCTTAGCCTCTTTTATATGAAGGAGACTTTGACAAATTACGACTACATCCAATAAGAAAATAAAAATAATATGACAACTCACTAAAACATAAATATGTGCTTACACTCTCCTTCAAGTTGGAGCGTGGATATCTCTTAGTCCCAGCTTGTCACATAGGAACATACGTCTTTTCTTCTTGAAGGCCTTGGTAAGTATGTTGGCAAGCTACATTTCCATAGTAACATGAGGGGTGCTAATCTTCTCTTCCATGACTGCATTATGCACAAAATGACAGTCAACTTAAATATGTTTAGTTCTCTCATGGAACACCGGATTAGAGGCTATATATGTAGCAGACTTGTTATTACAATATAGTGGAACATGTGCTTTTAGATATGCAAATGTCAGGAAGCCTACTACCAACTTAATCTCATATGTTGCATGAGCCATTGTATAATACTCTGCCCCTGCACTAGATCTGGTCACCATGGCTTGCTTCTTGCTTTGCCATGACACTAAGTTCCCACCAAGAAAGTCTGCATATCCAGTTGTAGATCTCCTATTAAGAGACTCATGATGAGGAGTAGATTGTCTTGGAGTCCCCTTTAAGTATCTCAAAATGAGGCACACAATATGGCAGTGATTGTATCTTGGCTACTCCATATATTGATTGACTTGGCTAATTGCAAAATGGATATTTGGGTGAGTCACTGTCAAGTAAAGAAGTTTTCCAATGGTACTTTAGTACCGTGTAACATCCTCAAACAAAGGATTATCCCCCAATAACGTTGCCTTTTGGCGAGATGAGTGTGAGTGGGGCAGCTGGGGTGGGGGGGGGGGGGGGGGGGGGGTAGAGAAGTTGGAGGAGGCAGCGAGGGCGATGCGTGGGTGGAAGTTCGGACTTTGGAGGAGGCGTTGAGGGAGGGAGAAGGGTCCTCCGGTGTGGTGCTTCAAATGTTTGGGGTAGGGCCATGCTACGGCGGTTTGTCAAGAGTCAGTTTGATGCCTGGGATGTGGGGGGTTGGGGCATTGTCGAGCCGTGTTTGGTGTTCATCGGAGTAGAAAGATGAACGGCGACTCGGTGGAGATTTTACCCCTGCCACCATCAAAGGCCTTTGTCATGGAGGTGGAGGCGCCTTGTTTGCCACAACTGTTGGTTATTGAGAAAGATTTGGAAGGGGCTCTGGTGGGAGAGGCTCATGGAGGAGCCCTATATTGGGGGTAGTTGAGAAGATTTGCTGCCTCCCTAGGTGGAAAGGTGGCTTCGCTCGCGGCTTCGAGATGCCTCCTTTTTGGGCTGCGGCATGAGGTGGCACGAGGCCTAGTTTTCGACACAACCAAGATTGGTGGAGTTGTGGTGCGTTGGAGATGGCCGATGAAGCATGATGGGGCCTTGGTAGAGCGGCCACCAATGAAGGTGGAGGTGCCTATTCGGGTGGTGGGAATCCCTGTGTGGCTTCGCAACAAGGAGACGCTATAGGCGGTGGTCTCACCTTTTTCCTCTTTGAGGAGGTGTACTTCACTGGGAGTGGAGGTGGACATGACGGCGTTGCGAGCGGTGATTGAGCTCGTCCCTGGACTGAGGATCCCTCTCAAGGTGGTTCTTAGACTTGGATGGTTGCCGTGGGTGTGGCTCGTGAAGGTGTTGCAGAGAGTGGTGCGAGATCTTTTGTGTGAGTCCTCATGGGGGCACCTCGGGGGCCTTCTGAGGGTCTTGCCTCGGAAGTGGTTGTGGGTGACGATGGAGGAGGTAGCGATGGCGACTAGGGTAGGAAGGTCCGTGCCGCAGTTGGAAGAAGGGTCGCTACGTGATTGGAGGCATGGACTCTATGGAGTCGGTTGGCACCCTTAAGAATGGCGTTGGTAGTGAGGTGGTGCCGCGCGCATTCAATGTTAGAGGTGTGGAGGCCTGCATTACAGGATTGGGAAGCGGTGATGGGGGAGAGCAGGATCGCCAGGTATTTATGGGGGAGGATTTGGTTTCTTTTGAGGTTGCTGACGTGCTGAAGGGGGAGGGTCCCATCGATATTCGAATGAAGGTTGTAGCGGTATCGGATCCGGGCCTGACCTTGGATCTGATTGTTTTCAAAAAAGACCCCGCCGAGGTTTTTTCTGATGGGTTTCTCATGTGTTGACCTTTGGAGTTGACGCAAGCGGCGCAAACGAGCACTGGAGTGGCGAAGAAGCTTGTGGTCGAGGGGAGCGATGAATATCAGCCTTGTGGGGTGGAGCGCTTCCATTGCTTCTAGTGGATAGACTTTTTGAGTTGGTTCGGGGTTGGGCCCAGGCTGCGATCGTGCTGGAACCCCCTGCGCTAATGCAATTGGTGGAGGATGGGATGGTGAGGATGGCGATGACGTGGGGTCACTCGAAGGGCCCCTTGAAGACGTTGGGCACACCGTTTGCCGTGGTGGAGGAGGAGGCAGCCCGGTATTGTTAGGGTCAGAGTGTGGCGGTAGAGGAGGTGGGCTGTAGTGTTAAGAGAGGGGAAGCGGTGGAAGGGGGTTGCGGTTTTGGGGAAGATGAGGCGATAAAGGAGGGGGACTTTCTGGGATCTGTGCGGGTGGGCGGGGGAGATGAGGAAAGGGCGGCAGTGGGATAGGGGGATGGCGAGGTGGTGGGTTGGAGCGGGGGTTTTCACCACGCTGAAGTTGACTAGGTGGCGGAGGGGGGGGTTTGGCTGTGTTGGAGGGGGAGATTCGACACCTGAAAATAAATGAAGGCCCTTATGCGAAGCGTTAGGGGCCTCAAAGACCCTTCCAGGCGGGTGGCATTGAGATCTTATTTGCAGAAGTGGGGTCTTGATGTTGTCTCACTTCAAGAGGCGAAACTACAACGATGTGATTAGAATTTGTGGAGGGAGATTAGGGGCAGAGCTCTCGACGAGTTTGTGGCTCTTGATTTTGTGGGACGTTCGGGGGGAGTCATTGTTGGATGAAAAGGGGATGTTTTTTCTTTGATGGATTCGATAGTAAGGGTTTGTTTGGTGATGGTTCAGCTCAGAAGGCATAGTGTTGGCTTCTATATTGTGGTTTCAGCAGTATATGGGTCGTCTGATGATTCCAGTAGACATGGCTTGTGGGAGGATCTTATCTAGGTTGCTGTGAGGTTTTAGGGTTGCCACTGGCTGATTAGTGGGGATTTTAACGTCACTTTGGCTGCAGATGATAGACCTGGAGGGAGAGGCAGGTGGGATCATGGTTCACAGGAATTTTCCGAGTTTGTTGCTATGCATGGTTTAGTGGATCTACCCCTACCTCCTGTGCGTACACTTGGAGGAGCTATGGAGGTATGAGGTCTAGAATTGATATATTTTTCTACTTGGTGGAGCTTGTGGAGGTGTTCCCACTTGTAGGGGTGCGGCCTTTGGAGAGACCCTTCTCGGACCACACGCCACTGATGTGGATGTTCGGAGAAGATATCTGGTTCGGTACGTATTTCAAATTTGATAGAGCCAGGTTGTTGTTGGATAGATTTAAAGGGAAGGTTGGGGATAGGTGGAGGTCCTTGAGGCCAGAGGGCTCGGTGAAGACGCGGTTGGAGTCAAAACTTTGGGATCTCAAATCGTTCCTTAAAGAATATAGGAGACATGTGAAGGAGCGAAACAGGAAGAGGGATGAGGTGTTAAGTGAGGTAGGGGGGTTGGATAGAGTCGAGGATTTGGGCCTCCAGTCAGAGGAGGAGAGAGCGACTAAAGTGGAGCATATGAAGACCATCCAGGTTGAGGATCGGAAAATCGAGGTGGAGTGGAAGGTGAGGCCCAGATGGAAGTGGATCAAAGAGGGAGACTCTAATACCATATTCTTCCATATGATGGTATTTAGTAGGCGACAGAGGAATTGGATTGATAGACTCTTGGTGGGTGGCACAGAGTATGCTGGCAGGGAAGCGGTGGGCAAGGAGGTTGCAGATTTTTTCAAAGAGTTCATGGGGTGAGGAGGGTCGAGAGCTGGAGGTGGTGAGGATTAGATGTGCCATGCGTCGGTGCTGAGTAGCTGAGGGGTTGGTTGTGCCCTTCATGGAGAGCGAGGTACGGAAGGTGATTTAGGGTTTTAATGCTGATGGTAACCTAGGTCCAGATGGCTTCCTTGTACATTTTTATAAGGAGTTTTGGCCGATGCTCCAGGAGGATGTTATGTAGGTGATAGAGGAATTCAAGGAGGGAAATCTTGGCTGCAACAGACTTAATAAATTCTTCATGTTCCTTCTACCAAAGGAGCGGGTGAGGCTATTGATGACTTTAGACCCATTGTGACCCATTGCCTTGTCCAATGCGATTTATTTGATCGTGGCAAAGGTGCTGGCAAACAGGCTGAGGGCAGTAGTTTCCTAGATGCAGATTGCTTTTGTGCCAGGGAGGAACATCCTTGATGGTTATGTGGCTGCCACGGAGATACTGGCCCTCTGGAGGAGGGAGAGGAGGAAGGCTTTCCTGTGGAAGGTTGATTTTGGGAAAACCTACGACTCGATCCATTGGTCCTTCTTGTGGGTGTCTATGATCAAGAGGGGGTTTCCGTTGATTTAGATACAATGGATGAAGTAGTGTGTTATGACTTCTTTTTCCCTTCTCATTAATGGGTACACGGCAGGTGGGTGGATACAACCATGGAGGGGAGTTAGACAGGGGTGTCTGTTGGCACATATGCTTTTTGTTCTGGCCATTGATACATTGGCGAGGTCATTAGTTAGAGTGTGTGACGTTGGAGTGATCAGAGGGTTCTCGATGGAAGATGGGGCTGCTGTTCTGGTGCTTTAATATGCAGATGACACTCTTTTCTTTCTAGAGGGTGCTTAGTGATCGGAAAAATTTTACTTTAGAAAATCATACCATAAATAATAATAGGTCGTCGTAGTACAAAGCGTGAAGGAAAAATCTCAAGTAAAAATATTTATCAGTGAAAACTGACTACAAAGTGAGGATGTTGTATCCACAGGAAGGAACAAACCAATAAACCTACAACTATTTCATTACATTATTTAGATACTTTGTGCGAGGCTAATAAGATGTAAAACAGATTTGTAAATACTTTGTAGCATCAAATGAGAGAGATGATGACTTAAATGAGCCATAATGTGAAATAGAGAGAGAGAGGACTTCTTAACAAATTCCCACTCAATATATCAAATATTCAAATAAAAAATAAAAAGTTTTCAATGGCATTTTTTTTGTTGAAAAGTGAAAGGGTAGTTATCCAAATGATAACCACCCACGATCATTTCATTCCACCAAAAAGAATTACATCATAAATTACATAAAGGATCTCCAGAACAAGTTCGCAATGGCCTTGAGATGTAATAACTAATGGGGCCTTTACTGTTGCGAAATAGGGGAAACCCTCCCCATGCACATGCACGAAGAGGGGGGAACAACTAACCGTGGGAAGCTCGGAGGAGGTCGAGGATGCAGAGGGGGTTCCGATGGCGGTGGCGGTGTCGCCGGAGGTGGCCGGTCAACGGGAATGAAGTTGTCGGCGGTGGGTATGTCCACGCGCGTGCATGGGTTGCGGTTGGCGTGTCTGAGGGTGTGGTTGGGTTCATGGTGTCAAGGCAAGGTCGATGGAGTCAACTGCGTAGAGAACGGAGGCTGGTGGTGGTGGCTGCGCGGAGGTGACGTCGGTGGTTGATGGGTTCCGTTGGCCTTGATAGAGGTTGAAGATGAAGGAGATGAGTTATGCGGGGTGGTTGTGCGTTGGCCTTGCGTCGGCGTGTGCGCACAAGAGTGGTGGTTGTGCGGAGGTCGAGAGGGGTTGAGGGGTAGTCAGCGATCACGGTGGTGGTCGCTGTAGGAGGAAAGGGGAGAGATCCTCTTCGATCCTTTGCGTGGTGGAGTCGGGCGCTGGTTTAGAGGTTGAAGATGAAGAAGCCGTGGAGGCGCGTGGTGGTGAGGCACGGTCGCAGTTACGGAAGATGGTGGAGCACGGTGATGGACGTGGAGACGGTGGAGGTTCGCGGTGATGGTCACGGTGCAAGCCACACGTTGTCATCGTGTGGCTTGTCGCGATTAGGAAGTCGCGGTCTGGTTGTTGTGGCTGACGCGCGATGGTGAAGGCTACTGCTGCTAGTTGGGTGCGTTGGATGGAGGTTCGCGGTCGAGAGTAGAGTCGAGGGTGTTGCTCGCGATGTTTTCACGGTCGTAGACACGGTCAGAGGTCGTTGTGGTCGAGGCTACTGTTGGTGGAGGAAAGCGTGGGTGGAAGTCCTGTGTGCTGTTGTTGGGCGTGATGGAGGAAGAGGAAGAACGAAGGGGTCGAGGGTGGTGATTACGAGGTGTTAGCGAGAGGGAGAGAGATGAGATCGGTGGTGGTCCTTCGGTCTGTGCATGCATGTGTGCTCTTAAAGAAAGAGAGATGAACAAAGGTTGGTGGGGTTTGAGAAATTTTCGTTGAGGGATTTCTTTCTCTTTTTTTTATCCGATGATTGAGGGAGGGAGAGCCCGACCATGTGCCTTCGACGATGGAGAGAAAAATGAGAGACATGTGTTTCGTTGGTTGATTAAGAGAAAGCCATCCCCTCAAGCAAAAAAAATCAATGAAAGGATTTAGGGAATCTTTTCCTTCCTTCAATACTTGTCAAATTTTCCCGTTGCCAATTTAAAATGTCCAGGTGGCATTCCACATTTGGTCCTTAATCAATTTCTTCAAAAAAATGTTCACGTAATCAATATATGATCACACATTAATTAACGAACCATATGCATACAAAGTACATTAATTAAATAGAAATACAGGAATGACGAATTACAAGCTTATCTAATTCATCATCGTAATGCATGCTTTAAATTGAATTCTTATTCCAATAATAATGTATTTAAGCTTAATTATAGTCCACTAAAGTGGACTTATCAAATACTCCCATGCTTAAGTTTTACTAATCCTGAGCAAAATCATATGAATCAGACTAGATCTTTAGGTCGATTTTATCTTCAGGACGCCTTATCGTGCTGCACCTCTAGAGACTAGATTGAAATATCAACTCTAGGCCTAA
Organism: Thalassia testudinum; assembly: GCA_037157565.1. Taxonomy (NCBI): domain Eukaryota; kingdom Viridiplantae; phylum Streptophyta; class Magnoliopsida; order Alismatales; family Hydrocharitaceae; genus Thalassia; species Thalassia testudinum. Next base: position 48,267,203 of record JAZHRO010000030.1, read on the forward strand.
AGGTGCTCAAGTATTAGCCAAGATACGGATTTGATCAGCCTCAGCCTTGGGTCCACAGCAAAGGTTTCTAAGGCCCTAGAATCTGTTCAGAGGTTTGTTGACCCCAGCGGTTAAAGCACCCGTGCGTTCATGCAGCAAGGTCTGGGTTCAACTTACTAGTGTATTATTCAGACGAGGGAGAGAAATGTTTTCTTGAGATTTTTCTCTTCTTTGTAATAATTTTTTTTGGTGATTTCCCTAAATCCAACATCTGATTGGCCCTCAACATGAATCCTCGTCCCCATCATCAATCTTTGAAGGGTTCCTGGCAATCGACAGTTCGTGATAGTGCCGCACATGGCATTTTGTAGCTAAATCCAGATCCTTGCAATCGACATTTCGGGATAATGTCGCTCATGGCATCTGAACCAGCACAAGGCCTTGCATGCCCTCGATAGAATATTTAAATATCTTAGTAGACAAGCGTCGAGGAGACGATATGTTATAACACATCTTCAAGGGGAGTATTTACTCCTCTCCGTGACGGGAACTCTTGTAATCAACTTATGTTTTCAAGCCGCTCCTAAGTGAGATCTTCGAGAAGCCATTTTTCTTTTTCATAGTAGAACATTTTTGGCATTAATCTTCATTAAGCTCCTTGAATCAGAGCAATGTGTGATTTTTAGGTGCCTAGGTTACCAAGTCCCGCAAACCAAAGGGCATATAATGATGCTGAATAGTCCCTAAGTCTTAGACTTAATACGTCAGTTTTGTAACCCTCAACCCTTTGAGGAATAATCCACATCTTAACAAATACTTGAATGTTTAAGTCTAAACAGGCTCATGAGACCTAAAGTTGGTATCCCTTACTTTTCTCATTCTCTTTAGCACTTCAGGTTTTAATTTATTATCCAATCTAGGCTAGAATTTAGGTAAGTTTCGTACTCAACTGCTGGGACTAACACAAATTTTTCATTTCTTTTTGTGTTTACCTCCTCTTTTTCCTCCTCAATATACTTGCAATTGAGTTAAAAAAGGTTTCATCTTTTTTTTTTTTTGTAATATATAAGTATGAATGCCCTACTAAATGCATGTATATATACAACCTCAGGTTATATCCCCCATGCTTAGATCTGACAATGTCCTTATTGGAAAGTGAACACAAGGAAAGATATTACTTGAGGTAGAGAGTGCTTCTAAGGCTTCTCCAACCTGTAGGTGTCTACAACCTGGCCATCTGAAAGAGTAACATACGGTTTCAAACGTTGGCCATTTACCTTGAAAGTCTCACTAGATGAGAGATTTTGGATCTCAACTGCATTGTACAGGAACACCTATGTGACAGTGTATGACCCATCCCAGTGGGACTTGAGTTTCCTAGGGAATAGCTTGAGTCTGGAATTGAACAACCAAACTCGTTGGTTGGGCTCAAAGGTTTTGTGGAGGATGTGTTTATCGTGAAATACCTCAGTGCGCTTTTTGTAAGCTTGAGTTGTCTCATAAACCTCATTCCTAAACTCTTCAAGCTCAGTCAGTTCTAATAAGTGCGCTTTGTCAGCTTTCTCGAGATTCATGTTGACATTCTTGGTAGCCCAATAAATCCTATGCTTAATCTTAACAGGTACATGGCAGGCTTTGCCATACACTATACGAAAGGGAAACATACCTAAGGGGGTCTTATAAGTAGTTTTGTAAGCCCATAGTGCATCATCTAATTTCTTCAACCAATCTTTCTTGTCGGGTCTTACAATTTCTCTAGAATTTGTTTGACCTCCCAATTGGACACATTGACTTGTCCACTTGTCTATGGGTGATACGGGGTGGCCACCTTGTGGGTGACACCAAGACTTTTGAGTAGATGGATGAAGTGTGCATTCCTGAAGTGTGGTCTCCCATCACTGATGATCGTCCTCGAGCAGCTAAATCGGGAAATGACATTGGCTTTAACAAAATTCAGGACTACCGTGTGATTGTTGGTCGTAGTCAAAATAGCCTCTATTCATTTTGACACGTAATTGAGGCGACGAGAATATATTCATAGCCATGGGAAGATGGGATGGGGCCCATAAAATCTATGCCCCAGACGTCAAATATCTCGACCAACAGAAAGGCTGCTGGGGCATCTCATCCCACTTCCTGATCGTTCCAGTCTGCTGAGAACGTAGTCATGCCCCTACGTAAGTATGAGTATCTTTGAATGGTGAGGGTCACCAGAAACTAGACTGGAGAACCTTATAGGCAATCTTCTTAGCACTAAAGTGTCTTCCATAGTGTAGTGTGTAACAGAAATTTAAAACACTCAGTTGCTCCTCCTCTGGAACACACCTACGAAAGACTTGGTTACGACTTATTGTAAAGAGCTCGAGATCCTCCCAGTGATAATGCTATCTTGCTCTTACTTATTCCATGTATTGGGGTTTCTCCAGTGACCAAGTGGTTGACATCAGCATACCAAGGGATCGTCAGGTGTACCGCCGTCACCGTTTCGTTAGGAAATGTATCATCAATGTGTTGAAACCTCAACTAGGATCCTGGATAAATGATTATCGACTACATTTTTGACCCCTTTCTTATCACGGATATCAATGTCGAGCTCCTGTAGTAACAAAATTCATCTAATAAGCCTATGTTTGGTGTCTTTCTTAGCGAGCAAATGCTTAAAGGTCGAATGATCAGTATACACCACAACCTTAGATCCCAGAAGATAAGACCTAAACTTCTCCAGAGCAAATACTACTGTAAGAAGTTCCTTTTCTGTCACAGTGTAATTTTGCTGTGGATTAGAAGAGTCTTGCTAGCATAGTACAACACATGACGCTTTTTATCAACCCTTTGACTAAGGACTACTCAAATGGCAAAATATGAGGCATCTTACATCAACTCAAATGGGAGGGTCCAATCAGGTGCTTGCAGGATAGGCGTAGTTATTATGGCCTTTTTCAAGACTTGGAAGGCCTCAGCATACTTTGTATAAAAAACGAATGCGGTATCCTTATTAAGTCGCAAAGTGGCCTAGAAATCTTGCTAAAGTCTTTAATGAAGCGCCTATAAAAGCTTGCATGGCCCAGGAATGATCAGATTTGCTTAACATTGGTGGGCGGTGGAAGCTTTGAAATGGACTCAACCTTGGCTTTATCCACTTTTAAACCTCACTCAGACACTACATGCCTAAGAACAAAGCCCTGCTGAATCATGAAATGGCTTTTCTCCCAGTTGAGCACCGATCTTGTCTCTTCGTAGCAGGTGAGAATGTTTTCTAAATGCGAGAGACAGTGGTCAAATGATTGTCGTAGATGGAAAAGCCATCCATGAAAACCTCTACAAACTCATCAATCTTGTTCGAGAAGGACATCATATACTGCTGAAATGTTTCTGGAGCATTACAGTCTAAATGGCATCCGTCAGAAGACAAATGTGCCATAAGGGCTTGTGAAAGTAATATGCTCCCGGTCGTTAGGAAAGATGGCAATCTGATTGTACCTAGAATATCCATCGAGAAAACAGAAGTATTTTTTCCTCGCCAATCTCTCTAGTATCTGATCAATAAATGACAAAGGGAAGTGGTCTTTCTGGGTAGCGATGTTAAGGTGGCGGTAGTCTATGCACACCCTCCAGTTGGTTGTGGGTCTGGTGGTGACTTTCTCCTCTTTCTCATTTGTTTCAACAGTGAATCTCGCTTTTTTGGGCACCACGTGAATATGACCGATCCATTTATTATCAGAAATGAGGTAGATTATTCTAGTACGCAACCACTTTAAAATCTTCTTCACCACTTCCTGCATGTTGGGGTTTAACTGTCTCTGCATATCCCGGAAGGGTTTCATAGAGTCATCCGTGTAAATGTGATGCGTGCAGAGAGTTGAGTCAACCCCTTTGATGTCTACTATAGTCCAAGCAATGGCTTGTGTCATTTTAGGCATACAATCAATGCTCCCTAGAGTAGTCGAAATGATGATAGGGAGTGTATCATTGGGCCCAAGGAAAACATACTTGAGGGTCTCTGAAAGTGGCTTAAGCTCCAAGTCGGGAGCTTTCTGAATCGAGGGAATTAGGTTTGATGTCCTTGCCTATGATAGTAGATCTACCTTGATTTTCCAGGGTGGGGAGAGTGACTCGATTTTGACACCCAATAGCTCTTCTAAGTCTGACATATCTCCGTCTCCTTCAAGACTTGGGGTATGGTCCTTAGAAATGACCATTTAAAGGGGATCATCACACAAAAGAATTTGTGTCGTTTCCTCTACAATTTCATCGATCACCTCGATTTGGGAACAATCTTCCAATCCGGGTTGTTTATAGGCGTCGAACACATCTAGTCGGATTTTTCGGTTCCCGAAGTTCTTCTCGAGCGCCCATGATTTGCAATTGACGGAGTCATTGGCAGTAGCCAGAAAGGGACGCTCTAAGATAATTGAACGCCTGGTAGGCATGTTGGATGGGTCATTGTCCAATATCAAAAAATCAATGGGAAAGAAGTCCACTCTCACCAGGACATCTTCTAAAAGCTCGCGTGGTGTCTTGAGTGATCTATCAGCTACTTGGAGGATAACGGGACTAGGCTTCAATTTACCTCCTCCTAATAGCTCATAGACCAGCTTGGCATTATATAGACCCTCTCACCCAGATTGAGGAGAGCCTCATCAATGTGTTGGTCTCCAATGACCACAAAAATATATAGGGCACCTGGGTCCTTTATTTTGAGGGGTGTACCTTGTTGTAGGACCGAGCTGATTAGGTCAGGCAGGATGACCTTAGCTTGGACTTGTTTTCGTGATTTTCTCTTCTACATGCATAAGTCCTTCAGAAATCTAGCATAGGATGGAATATGTTTGATAGCATCCAGCGGAGGCAAGTTGATATGAACTTGCTTGAATGTCTCTATAATCTCATCAATCTTATCTTTGGCTCCAGATGAGCCAGTAGAAGCTGCCTCAGGGGCGGATAAGCGCTTAGGAAAGGGCACTCTCGACCTCTGGGTGGAGGGGTTGTCATGGTGGGACAAAGGTGGAATGGTGACAACATCCTCCGGATGGGTGTTTTCAAGCGAGGAGGGGCTCAGTGGCTCTTCCTCGGTGGATGTGTAAGTCAGTGTCGGGTTGGTAGGAGGGGTGATCGTAGGAGTGATTTCAGGTTTCGAAATTTCTTTTCCACTACTCAGAACGGTCACAGCCTTTGCATGCTCCCTTATGAAGGGCCCTTTACCCCTATGATTCTCCTTAGATGAGCTGGGTAATTTTCCACGATCACGTTGCCTAGCAACCTCAACAACGTGGCCAATTTGAGATTGCATTTCTTGGATTGCCTTATTCTGAGATTGAATGATCATACTTTGTCTTTCTTGCATGACCTTCATCATAGCTTTAAGGTATCCATCTTAGAATTGTTGGGCTGATGAGCAGGTTGGGATTGTTGTGCCTGAAAGGGTTGGGTGGGTTGGGCTCTAGAATTCCCTGAGTTGGGTGCATCACCTTGCTTCCACGAGAAATTTGGATGGTTTCTCCATCCAGGATTATAGGTGTTTCCAAAAGGATTGTTTCTGGGAGGTGGACAAAACCCTTGGCAGCATTCAAGTCTGCCTGAACTAACTCGGGGAATTGATTAGCCAAATGATACTCAATAGTGGCGTGAAGAGTGCTTTGGCAAATGGAGCATTTAGAAATAGCCTGGACTTGGGAAGCTGATTGCAAGAATGTGTTGGGGTTTGACATGAGCCTTTCAAAATTCTGGTTCAACAATTTGATTTGGAAGGCTAAATTATGAGTAACCCAGCTTCACTAGCTTTTGCTTTCTTTTGGTGGATGGATGATTTTCTATCCCGATAAGTTGAGTTCAAGTGGATAGAATTATCACTCAGTGACTCAAATAAGGTCCATGCCTCATCCTCCGTTTTGGTAAAAAAGTTTCTAGCACAAGCAGCATTCTCTATTTGCCTATGCCTTTCAGGTAGTCCAGTATAGAACCTTTCTACCAATTGCCATTGTGGCACTTGGATGATGGGGGCAAAATCGAATTAGGTCATTGAAGTTCTCCCAAGTCTTGTGAATTTGCTGCCCACCTAATTGAGTAAAACCTATGATCTCCCTCCTGAAGTGATTGGTTTTGCTCATCGGGAAGTATTTTTTTAAGAATTCTCCTTTAATGGTGTTCCAATCATTCACCCTTGCATCCAAGGTGTGATATCAGTGTTTTGTCTTGTCCTTAAGGGAGAAGGGAAAGAGGGTTCTCATCAGAGCTTTGTCGGTAAAGTTCTGAAGTTTCATCGTGGAAGAGACCTCGGTGGATTCCTCTAAGTGCAGGTAGGGGTCCTCTCTTGTAGTACCATAAAAGGAGGCAACAAGGATATGGTACTGCTCTTGATCTCATATGGATTATCCCTTGTTGGTCTTCTCAGTGCTTGAGCAGGTTGGTGGTTGGAATGAAGTAGTCTCTCAGGGTCCTTTGTTGATTTGCTCCTTGATTAACTATCTCTTCTCTCTTTTCTCTTTGGTGGGCTCTCCTAAGGATTCTCTCGGGCTCAGGATCAAACACTTGTTTACCCTCAAGAGAGCGTCTACCAAGCATACAATATCTACCAGTCACAATCCAAGTTCTTGACAATTGAGTAAGTGCAACCCCCAACTCAACAGATTGGTCAAATACGGTCAAGGCGATGTCCCTTCATTCCCACGTAAGTGGTATAAGAGGAAAGTGGCTACTTGAGATCCTGACCAATTTTGCTTTGAGGAGGCTGAGGTTAAATTGGTTGATATAGATGGCCAAACAAATTATTCAATGTAGTTACGCGACCTAAGCCAACCTTCAAGTGCCCTAAGACCTACACCTTGGTTTAATGATACACTCTCAAGTGATCTAGTGAGAAGTTACTCTAAGTACAGAACTAAAGTATGCAAGTAGGACGAACCTTTCCTTTGAGGCGATGCAAATGCGATGCCTCTTAAATACCCTTTCATTCCTTTAAGGGGTGTCCTCCTTCTTGAAGTATCAAAACATTTGGTCACAGGATAATATCACTACCATAAAGTGAAATATGAGGGTTTGTACCGATAAAGAGATCAGTGTCTATAGCCTTAAGGGATCGAGGGCAAGTGCAGTACCTAATGTGCATGCTCAGTGCCAGAAGTGTGTATCACATCGCAAATCAGTTTGCTTTTTGTAAAGAGTCGCACGCAAATCCCTTTGATTAGATCAAATGTGATTTTGATTTTAAGGTTGAATTTGATTAGTAGTTCCAATTTCAATTAAGTGACTATTGAATTAGGTAAATTCAATTAGTTTGGTGATCTTGAAATTTAGTCCAAATGCAATGTGTGAACAGGAGTTGGATGCAAAGATAGAAAAGTATACCTGACTCTAGCAATCTTCGTGCAGATAATGTATGCAATGCAAAGAAAGTGATCTAACGTGCTGCTCAATCACCCCTAAATGTGTGCACCTAAGGGTATGCAACTCTTAAACAGGCAGCTCGATATCTTTCTCTTTTCTTTTAGAGCAAGCAGGCAAATCACCACAGATAAATAGCTTTAGTCGCTAAAGAAAGTGGGGACATATCCTTGGCCACGACGTCATTTGATTGGAAGAATTTTGCTTCATAAAATCATATCAGAAATAATAATACGTCGTCGTAGCACAAAGTGTGATGGAAAAATCTCGAATAAAAATATTTATCAGTGAAAACTAACGAAGTGAGTATGCCATATCCAATGGGAAGAACAAACCAATAAACCTACAAATATTTCATTGCATTATTCAGATACTTTGTGTGAGATTAGTAAGATGCAAAACAGATTTATGAATATTTTGTAGCACCAAATGAGAGAGAGGATGACTTAAATGAGCACCAATGCGAAATAGAGAGAAAGAGAGGACTCCTAAGCAATTCCCACTCAATATATCAAATATTCAAATCAAAAATAAAAAGTTCACAATGACATTGAGATGTAATAACTAATGGGGCCTTTACTCTTGAGAAATAGGGGAAACCCTTCCCATGCACGCGCACGAAGAGGGGGGAACGGTCGACTGTGGGAAGCTTGGAGGAGGTTGAGGACGCGGAGGGGGTTTCGATGGCGGTGACGGTGTCGACGGAGGTGGCCGATCGGCAGGGATGAAGTCGCCGATGGTGGGTATGTTCATGTGCGTGCGTGGGTTGCGGTTGGCGTGTCTGAGTGCATGGTTGGGCTCATGGTGTCGAAGCGAGGTCGATGGAGTAGACGTCGTGGAGAATGAAGGCCGATGGTTGTGGCTGCATGGAGGTGACGTCGGTGGTTGATGGGTTCTGTTGGCCTTGAAAGAGGTTGAAGATGGAGATGAGCTCTGCGGGGAGGTCGTGCGTTGGCCTTGCGCCGGCGTGCGCACACGAGAGCGGTGGTCACGTGGAGCTTTGCGCAGAGGTCAAGAGGGACTGAGAGGCAATCGGCGATCACGGTGGTGGTCGCTCTAGGAGGAAAGGGGAGAGATCCTCTCCGATCCTTTGTGTGGTGGAGCCGACTGTTGGTTCAGAGGTTGAAGAAGTCGTGGAGGCGCACGGTGCTGGAGAAGCACGGTCGCAGTCGCGGAAGAAGGTGGAGCACGGTGATGGACGTCGAGGTAGTGGAGGCTCACGGTGATGGTCATGGCGCAAGCCACACACTGTCATCGTGTGGCTTGTCGCTGTTGAAAAGTCGCGGTTTGGTTGTTGTGGTCAGGGCACGGTGGTGAAGGTTATGTTGCTGGTTCGGTGCGTTGGATGGAGGTTCGCGGTCGAGAGTGGAGTCGAGGGTGCTGCTTGTGGTGTTGTCACGGTCACAGACATTGTCGGAGGTCGTCGCGGTCGAGGCTACTGTTGGTGGAGGAAAGCGTGGGTGGAAGTCCTGTGTGCTGTTGTCGAGCATGATGGAGGAAGAGGAAGAATGAAGGGGTCGGGGGTGGTGACTGTGAGGTCTTAGCAATTGGGAGAGAGATGTGATCGGTGGTGGTCCTTCGGTTTATGCATGCATGTGTGCTCTTAAAGAAAGAGAGATGAATGAAGGTTGGTGGGGTTTGAGAAATTTTTGGGGAGGGATTTCTTTCTCTTTATTATCTGATGATTGAGGGAGGGAGAGCCCGACCACGTGCCTTCGACGATGGAGAGAAAAATGAGAGGCATGTGTTTTGTTGGTTGATTAAGAGAGAGCCATCCCCTCAAGCAAAAAAGATCAATGAAAGGATCCTTCAACACTTCTTGTCAAATTTCCTCGTTGCCAATTTAAAATGTCCAAGTGGCAATCCACATTTGGTCCTCAATCAATTTTTGCAAAAAAATATTCATGTAATCAATATACGATTGCACATTAATTAACGAATCATATGCATGCAAAGTACATTAATTAAATAGAAACAAATATGACGAATTACAAGCTTATCTAATTCATCACCGTAATGCATGCTTTAAATTGAATTCTTATCCCAATAATAATGTATTTAAACTTAATTATAGTCCACTAAAGTGGACCTATCACTGAGACAGAGGCGAGGAGGATTCGTATCCTGCTAGAGATGTTTGGAGAAGCGTCGGGGTTGCGAATCAACTATTTGAAGTTAGCTTTCATTCCCTTTGGCACGTCTGAGGAGGAGGCCAACGCATGTGTCGAGGTGCTTGACATTGAGAAAGGAGCCTTACTGATCTCATACTTGGGCTTACCTCTGACGGATAGGAGGATCTCTGTGTAGGACTGGGTTCCGTTGTTGGAGAGGATTAAGGGACGTTTGGTAGGTTGGGTGTCCAAGTTGCTTTCTAGGGGGGAAGACTGGTGATGCTCAAAGCTGTGTTGGCATGAATGCCTTCATATTTTGCATCTGTGCTGAAAATGCCGAGATAGGTTGAGAAGAAAATCTTGAGCCTCACGAGGAATTTCTTCTGGATTAATTATGTGGAGGGTGGATGCGGGGTGAAGTTGGTGGGTATGGAAGGAGGTGTGCAAACCCCTTAAGGAGGGAGGCTTGGGTGTTAGGGAGGTGGGAAGGATGAATGATGGTTTCCTGACCAAGGGGTGTGGAGTGTTTTGTTGGGAGAATCTTGAGATCTTGCTATGGGGGCTCTCTTACTTGGGATTTGATGACTTCTCCGACGGGTGCCTTGCATTTTCTTAGGGGGCTCTCTTTGGTGGCACCTAAGGTTCATGATTTCTTTACACTAGCCCTTGGCTTAGGAAATGGCTTTAGATTTTAGACTGACGATTGGACGGGACATGGGAGACTTAGTGATCGATTTCCCAGGCTTTTGGCGATGGCAGTTGATACACAAGCTACGGTGGTAGATGTGGGATGGTTGTTGGTGTCCTGTCTTTTCGGGGAACCTATCTGATTGAAAGATTATGGAGGTCCAGGAGCTTTTGCAAGGCTCGGAGGGCTTTTAGCCTGAGGAGGGTGTGGATGCATTTGGATGGGAGGAAGGAGATTTCTTTGTTAGTAGTGCCTATAGAAGATTGAGGGATCCTGCTTTAATGGAGGATATTGACCTTATCCAAGATTGCAGACAGATTTGGGATGCTACGTGTACCTTAAAAGTGAAGGTTTTTGTGTGGCTGCTTAGGAGGGGCAGGATCATGATGAGGAAATGGAGAGCTAGGTGGGCGCAGGGGGGCAGATATAGTGTGCCTACTTTGTCATGGAGTAGACGAGGACGTGAACCACTTGTTCTTCTCGTGCTTGTGGTGGTGCAGGTATGGAGTCATCGTGGTGTTGGTTGGTGGTTGCACGACTCTTTCCACGATTTTTGGAGATCTTTTCGATGTGGTAGCAAAAATGGGGGACACAACTCTTTCCGATCCAAAAAAGAAAGGGTGCGGCCTCTAGCGGTGCTGTGGGGCATGTGGTTGGGGAGGAATGCAATGGTTTTTAGAGGACAATGTTTATGTGGACAATTTTGTGGAGTCTATTTTGTCTTTTATCTCCTTTTGGAGCTATAATTTGTAATTTGGCTTTTCACCTTGTTTTACTAATTTCAAGTGAATAATCACCCTTTCACTTTTCAAAAAAAAAAAAAAAAATACGTGGCCTTCCTTTGCATCTACCTTAGATGGCTTGGCACTTAAGAGTTCAACCTCCTCTAGAATTTGCAACGTATACTTCCTTTAGGATAATTATAAACCGAATGCCTATCTCACTACCTGAATCCCAAGAAAGCATCTCAGCTCTTGAAGGTCCTTCGTCTCAAATGTGGTTCGCAGGAAATCTTTCTCCTGTTGTATACCATCCTCATTACTGCTAGTCAGTATCATATCATCCACATAAATTGCTAGAATGATCACCTTCCATGCCGATATACCTCTGCCCTTCTTGATGAAGATGGAATGATCAAAAGATGATCGACCAAACTCGATCTTTTGTAGCTCTTTGCTTAGCCTCTCAAACCATGCTTTGGGGCTCTGCTTTACGGCATATATAGCCTTTTTCAATCTATATACACAATCCCTGTGAATCACATAACCTGGTAGTTGACGCATGTACACGTCCTATGTGAGATCACCATAAAAGAAGCCATTCTTAATATTTAATCGATAGAGAGAGGCCAGCTGTTGTTTATTGCCACATTCAAAAGGAAATATGAATAGAAGAGACTTGTGCCACACGAGAAAAAGTATCAAGATGATCAACACCGTAGGTCTGCATGAATCCCTTTACGACCAACCTTGCCTTGAAGCGATCCATTAACCCATTTGCTAAGTATTTGATAGTGTAAACCCATATGCAATCAACAAGTGTAGCATCTGGTGGGCATGGCACCAACTTCCATGTGTCACATGAAGTTAGGGCGACCATCTCCTTATCCATGGCAGCTCTCCAGTGAAAATCTTGGGAGGCCTCAACATAGTCTTTGGGCAGAATGATATTGGTAAGTGCTAAGGCAAATTGGTGCACATTCTATTGCAAGCGATTAGTAGTCGTGTAATTGGACATAGGATGTAGTGAACACGATCTACTGGGCTTGCATAGAGCAATCACCCCGTCATCAACATCATCTTGAGCGGTGTTGTAGAAGTTGGTAGTCGGTATTCAGTCGGTCAGTCCACTGACTAAGAAGTATACGGTATGCGGGGGAGTAGTTGGGGAGTATTCGGTCGGACAATTTTTTAATACACACACATACATGATACATCAAAAAGTAAAATATATCATTGTATAAAAGTAAATTATTTTCAAGCTCACAATAATACCAATGAAACAAAGTATTAGTTTAAAATAAAATCACAAGTTCCAAATAAAAAACACAAGTTTAAAATAAAAGCACCGTTCCTTTGCTTTAATCAACAAAACAAAAGAAAACACATCTAAAGTCAATCGCCCGAGTAGGGAATGCGTTCTGTCGGGTAGAGTTGGGGGGTGGGGGTCGAGTGTTTTTTTAGGTTTTATAACCTTTATGTAAAAATCGCCCGAGTACTCGGTCGACTACACCAACTGCTCGGCTAAGTAGTTGGTGTGGTCAACTATAGTACCGATTATTGGTTATTCAGTCGGGTGCGGGGGCGACTACGATTACTTAGCCGAGTACTCGGCCGAGTACTCAGCTAGACCAATTTTTACAACACTGATCTTGAGCAACTGGAGGTGGCCCTCGTGTTGGACAATCCTTTGTAGGCTAGGGCGCAGTGTGTAGCAGGGTATGTCTCTTGTGATACACTAGTGCCTTTCGAGGTGCAAGATTGATATTGGCAACTACTTCAGAGTAACATGGAACCTTTTCCAAGAAGATGGTATTTGTAGTTACGATATATCTCCTGTGCACATGATTATTATACCTGTATCCTTTCTAGGTATGTGAATATCCTAGAAAGACACACTTCACCACTTGAGGGGAGAACTTGTTTTGTGCTCCTAAGGCCTGAACAAAACATGTGCAACCAAATATACGTAACAGTAAAGCAAATGGTCTATCTGAGTCAGGGTGTAGCAATTGGTAGGGTATACCTCCATGAAGCACTGAGGATGGCACTGAATTGAAAAGGTATGTGGCTATCACAATTGCATCTCCACAAAATTACTTCGGAATCTTCATATATGCCATCAGTGTCGTAATATCTAACAAATGGCGAAGTTTGTGTTCTGTAACACTATTTTGCTGTGAGGTATGAGCACATGAGATTTGATGTAGTGTTCCCCTCCCGGTAAAGGAGTGTAGATCGAACTGGATAAACTCTAATGTATTGTCATTGCGAAATACCTATATCATGGCAAAGCATTGTGTTTGAATCTTTGCAAAATGCTGCTTTACTATTTGGAGAATCTCAGAATGAGCCTTCATCAGGAAGATCGAAGTGGATTGGGTGTAATCATCTACAAAGACTACGAAGTACTTGTAGCCTCCAATATTGCTAACACATGCAGGACCCCTAATGTTACAATTCATAAGGCTAAAGGGGGAAGCACTAATTCCTTCGTTGCACTGAGGAAATGTACTTCGGTGGTACTTCCCTCACTGACACGCCTTGTAGTCAAAAGCAGTGTTGGGTGGCAACTTAGGATACATCTGGCGCATCTTCTTAATAGATCAAATCTCTAATGCCATAACAATGGATCTACAGAAATAGAAACTTCTCGTGCAAACTATGCTTGGATATCGAGGAAGTACAAGCCATCCTTCTTGATTCCCCGTCAATAATCTCGTTCGTCTTTTTGTCTTAAAAATAGCGGTGTTTATCATCAAAGATAACATGGCATTGAAGATCCTTGTAGATGCTACTCACAGATTATCAAAGATAACATGACAGAAGATTCAATGGTAACTTAGGCACAAAATGCACATCAGGGAAACGCGGAGGATATCTGGATGTTCCCGAAGGTGGTAACTGGGGAGATAGACCTGTTGGCCACCTTCATCGACTTGACCCACCTTGGTTTGGTCGGTGTTTTCAACAAGATGGATTGACGCTCCAGAGTCGATTATCCACTACCTAGGCATAATTTTCCTTCTATCAATGGCCAAAGTGAGGCCATGCACATCCACTGTCCATCAGTGCCATAGGCGCATGAACCATATTCCTCTTGATATAATCAAAATCGGATAAAACATGGCCACAGAGTGGGAAGCGATCCTGATCATGATATGGGAGATGATCCCAAGCACAAAGGAGACAACAATCATTTCCATAGGTGGTACTCCTAGGAGATCAACAACACTAACGGTAGACAAATTGGAAGAAGATCATGATCACACGATCACAGCCGCACCATCACAGCCACAGCAACAGCATGCAGTAGTTTCCCAGATCTGGAGCACAGCAGGCATGTCCGATTGATTGACTCTGGGTGATCTAAGCACAGCAACCACAGCAGAACCCACAGGGCGACCTGCAGGTTTGGGCGCAGCAGCAGTCCACGTTCACGCCACCAGATCTGCAGCAAACCACGTTCACGTCACCAGATCTGGGTGCTGCAGCAGGTCTGGCGTGTTCCTGGGTGATGGAGATTAGGGCACATCTGAGAGGGGGTGGTGATCAGGATCACCTGCAGATCTGAGAATATCTGGTCACATCTGAGGGGGCGGTGGTGGTGGCAGATCCATTGTTGAAATCAGATCTGGCGATGTGATGATCATACCGTGATCATTACGTGTGGAAGGATGAAGTATTTGGTGGGATATTAGATTATTGGTCTAAGATTGCTACTTTGATACTATGTGTACGGGAAGAGTTGTCTCTATTCTTGAGAATGAGAAACCCTAGCCTCTTTTATATGAAAGAGACTTGGGCAAATTACAACTACATCCAATAAGAAAATAAAAATAGCATGACAACTTATTAAAACATAAATATGTGCTCACAATAGCTATTAGTTTCCTACTATATTGCCTGATGATACGCCACTCTCCATTTGTTGCTTTAACTGATTGGTTTCCTTATTCTTGTGCAGAAAACTTCGTCTCAAGTGACATTTGCACCGGTGCAAAAGAAATATGTAATAATTGGTTTCGCAAAATTGGTTCAATCCGCGAGCTTCTTCCACGCATGTAATGCTTTGTGACCAGTGTCTTGAAATCTCTTGATTTTTCTTTTTCTTTCCTTTCTTTTCCTTTTTGAACTTGGCTATGAACTTGCATTCTCTGTCACTCCGATCCCTAGAGGATATTCTATCTCCAGGAGGTTAATTGATGTGTACCCATTAGATACAACCTTTCGACTTGTACATGTATGCAGTAAGGTACACACAAACCAAACCAATCGCTGCCCAACCCAACCAGACCAAAAAGAAAGTTTTTCCCACGTTAAGTGGGGTTTATCTACATGGTTTGTCTAGAGTCATATCTATCCTGTTGTAGTGGGACTTATGTGGCAACCCTATTTGCAGGGGTATTAGGTCACCAATATACAATCAGCCTACGATTATTCAACACATGAGCACGAGACATGCAGCAATAACCGTAATTAAATTTGCAGAAATAAATATAGTAATTAGGTGCAAATCTTCTAAGTGATAACTAAACTAAAGAAGGTATGTAAAGTATATGAACCACATCCATCATGTGCCACAATTGCCTTGCACCACTGTGCTTCTTCCATCCCATGCCACTGGTGCTGCTCTCCTTTCTCCCGTTCATAGGATCTCTGTCTCTCTCATCTGCTTCTTTTACGTGCCAATACACAATTGGCATCCATTTGCATGCATGATAATATATGTGCATTATCTTATTTTTGTGCAATTCTTCAGATACCTGGAGCTGTCTATTTTACATTGCCGGTGCTTCCTACAAGATCAACCTTTATCCAATGTCCAACACTTGATGCTAATGCTAAGAGGGATAGCAGATCCAATTGCCTTTGTTTATTGTCATCTTTACCTAGTGCAACGCTTGCATAGTTTATATCAAAATATTACAGGTTAGAATATAGGCAATTTCGTCCTCATCTTCTTACAGAATATTTTGTTGCAGGGTTATGATTTTGTTTTTTTTGCAGAATATTTGGTGGCGTCAATGAGAGACATTAGCGTCTTGCTTACACGAATTATTGATGAGAAGTCTGTAGTTTACAATTTCCCCAAAGATAAGAGAAGGCTATTAACAAGTATCCTGGAGCCTGCTATTGAGCGGATCATGAAGTGTATCTTTAAGGGGAATGATCTGGTTATAATGTCTTCATGCATGCTTTACCAAAATTATTCTATAGATTAATTTTATTGCAGTATACCTGTTTGGTTGGTATTATTTTCAATTCACTCTTAGAAGTGGAGATCAACTTGTTGATTCAAGGATAAACCCTAGCTCTCATTACATATGGAGTTTAAGAAAAAAAATATAAACATACTGTCATGGGAATGAAAAAAAAAAGGATAAACATATGAGAAACATTATAAAAGGATCTAATCTCAACTACCTCACAAGCTGAAGTGTTTATGCCAATCTTTTTTTTTTTCCTTTTTTTTTTTTTTGAAAATGGGAAGGATGGCTGCCTGAGAAAGGTAGACATCCAATATATGATTATCAAGCTTAAAGATGCTGCAAAATTACAAACACAGGGTCCAAAAAGGGGAAAAAGAAAGTGCTTCCCTTGCAACACTTTCTGACTAGACCTGTCCCCCTAAAAATAGATCAATTTCTTTGCAACCACATCCACCACAATTCTGCAGCCATCATTACATGAACAGTATGATTCCCCCTTACTCCCTTTACGCCCAGAGCTGCAGAAGTCAAGAAACGAGCCACCCTCCAAACTTGGCAAACACAAATCCCAAAATAGGTCCTTTGCGAAATCATAATACAACATGTGGTTGACATCCGCCTCCTGCTCCCCAGACAAGGGGCATGTCACATCTGCTTCAGATGCCACCGTCTGCTATAACCTTGGTGGCCAGCTTCCTTCTCCGTAGCAGCCAAATGAATATCTTGATCTTTAGAGGCACCTTTAATTTCCAAATGATGGTACAATCCACCCTGGACAATAGCCATCCCATTAAGTGTTCCTCTCAACAACTTATAGGCCCTTTTAGCAGATAAATTGCCACGAGCCATGCTACTTGGTTTGACAGTCCCTACTTTAACCAGAAGGATTCTAAGGAGGCCAACATCTCTTGTAACTCGCAAAGTCTTGCCTCCTCTGCATGGGACCTAACCCCTTTAACCTGCCACTTCTCCACCCTATCAACAAGCGGGAGCCAGTAATTAATAATCGAGTATTTCCCCTTTAACGGCAACCCAATATACACAAAAGGGAGAGAAGCAGCTTGTGTGTGTAGGCAAGAGGAAACCACAGCTGGCTCAGCTTCAATGATGTTGAAAGGCACAAAGATTGATTTGTCATGGTTTACTGACAGGCTAGATATCTCACCCAAAGAGTCATCAGGAAAAGAGTCAGCCACAGATGCCACCAGATTGGTGGCAAGGGTAGACAATTTGGGAAACAAGTGGGCCAAGATACCAACTGGTGACCTCTCATATGTCCAAAATCTGTGCGGTCCCATAAGTTGAAGGACCCATTTGGAGATAAGTGCTTCATTCATCATGAGGGGCTCGAGAACTCCAAGCCCACCAGTTGTCAGGTTTGCAAACTTCAGCCCAGGTCACAAGAGGCAAAGACCAATCACCTGTGCCAGAAGCCCACTGGAATTCCTCCTGATAGAGCCCACTCACTTGAGAATTGACCCCGGAGTGTGGAAAACCAATAGGTAGTACAACAGCAGGGCAGAGAGCACATTGTGGGTCGATATTGTTTACATTCAAGTCGCAAAAAGAGCATTATTAGCCTCCACGTCAGCATCGAGTTGGTCTTTTCCTTTGGCTTAAGATATCTAAGGATGTGCCTTTTCTTCTAGGAAATAACAAAGTTGGGAAACACAGTAGATTGTAGCAGTTAGTTTCATCCAATACAATAGTTGTTCCCTGGATTTGATGCATTGAAATAGAAAACATAGGAATTGTATGAGCTAAGATCTCTATTTCCTTTGTTCTCCACAACCATAATGAAGAGAGAAACTACTCAGAGAAAGAAGCCACTAAACAAGAATACCAAGTAAAGCCTTTAGATCTCAGTGCATTTCCCTTTTATGACAGATGATAAGGCAATTAGAAGGTCAGCTGCCATAAAGAGGACAGACAAATTGGAAGCATGCCTCGAGAATAAGCCGTGCAGGTCCATTGGGAGCAAACAGTTGCGCAAGTAGGGATAATTGCTGGGCTGTGGTGCGTGGAAGGATGGGAAGGAGGTGTTGTGGCACCTGTATCATTGCTACTTTGCAGGACTGTGCTTGCATGCAGTAGGAAGCCAATGGTGCCTAGGCTCATGAGGAATGCATATAAGGACTATACAAAATAAATAACAAATAATTATGACCTTTAACACTCTTCATAACTTACTCTGTGCATAGCAATGCACATTTGTGACAGGTTGTTACTTGGACAAGCATCTTCCAGTACTCTCTTAAGGAACATTGTTTTACCTGAAGTTTCTATTAGTTGGAATGGGAGACAGATGCTATTGGTGCTTTCTATGTAAAGGTAATGCTAAGAATTTTGAATTCTAATAGATTACTTAAACATTTTGAAGCAGGAAAATGCACTGCTGCAATTTGGCATCACAAGCAATTTTGTTCCTGGTGAAAGTATTCGTTATTCTTCAATTGTTCTCCATTATCTTCTCAAGGAACTTCCAGTGGAGATAATATGTGGGAATGCCCTAAAAATTTTGAATACCTTTGAGCATTGCGGTGATACTTACATTGATGAGGTAAACCAATCTAAAGTTTTGGAAATTGTTATTTCCTCCCCTCAAGGATTTTTTTTGTTTACCGTGCCCAAAGCAGATATTAACTGTCAAAATTTAGCATATTAACTACAGGTTGCTCGGGCTCAAATTAAATGAAAGACTGCCTCAAAAGGATATTGCTAATTCCATACTAAGTGTTATATTTGAGGTATCTATTCTTCGTATCTATTATCTATATTTTTTACTTCTTTTTTGGTTCTCTTCCACTGTAGACATGAAGCTGGCAATTCTTTTTCTTTTTCAGTCATTTCTTAACCCAAAATAAGCTCTGGAATACTGTGCTTGCTGGAAAATGCTATTGTGAACATCTCATGTCAATCTTTATCCATCTTGCAAAAGAGATTACCTTTCTTAATCTGGATAAGAAAATTAAAAATATAAAAATAATTTATTATTCTGGAAAGAAATATATGAAATTGAAAAGTGGTTCAGATTAATCTTTATCCTTTTCAAGGAATTTTGAGAGGCTAACATCTTTTATATACCTTACCTTTCCTTCTCAAAAAAAAAGGGCCCCGTCACTGAAGCCAAGGTGGTTTTGAGTTGGATTGTTAGATGGTATCAAAGTCATGCCATTCTAATGGCCAAGATTTAATTTCTAGTCCACATTGATTTGTTGTTTATAGACCTAGAGAAGGCCCACGTATTTTTTTTTTCTTTTTATGTTGAGAAAATAGTGCCACATCTATAGAAGTGGAAATGTATAAGTATTTAGCCACTCCACTCAAACCAATTGGTTTCAAGTTGAATGCTCACGTAAGACCTGGTGCTTTTAGGTCTTTGTACAATGTAAGATGAATCCCATACGGATACAAACTTGTGCTTCTAACATATTTTGTTATAAATATGTATCATAAATTTATTATGCTTTTATCTAATGTATAAGTGACCTATCTTTGCCTACTTTTTGGACCTTGTGGGCCCTAATCCTCAGGAAACGAACTTGCATGTGTGCTAAATGGTTCTTAGGGAACATGCTAAAGAAAAGTTCACAGGAAACCTCTTGTGTAAACCGAATGCAGTGTCTACAAATCTTTGAATAATGTCTGGACATGTCTGTAGTACTGAATGTTTTATGTCGATAACTATCTATTTGTGTTGGATGTTTTAACTTTTGGGTTCCTGGGTTTATCTACAGCTTGTTAGTAGATGTAATGGTTAGGAAACCTTATTCGAAGGTAAAGTTTTAGATGCATCTGTTGTCTCTGATGCAGCAATTCATCTATTACTGTCAAAGACCTGATCTCTTTACATAGTTCATCTATTACTGCCAAGGACCTGATCTGTTTACATAATTCATATCACCATCAAAGTGTTTGTTATGTTTTGCAATGCAGAGGGGTAGCAAGTACTCTGAATTCAACAAATATTTGATAGTTATAGATGCTTACATGGACATCATAATTCAACTTAAACTGGTATGTCCATTGGCCATCGTTAGCTATGTTATTGTTTCTTTTATAAATGCTATGCATGATTTGCTCTGGTCTTTATACATGACATCCATGTGCCTAAGGTTGCATTTACTAGTTTATAGAGATTGCTCTTGCTGAACTGCATTCCGTTTTGTTTCATCTTAAAAGATTGGTTTGAGAACACATTTATGACGTGGTTGACTCATTGAATAAGTTGAGGTTAAGAGTTCTCTTAATTTGGCTGTTTCTTATTCAGACATTTTGAGTTCATGGAAACTGAGAGAAGAATGAAACTTCAAATAGGTACTGTTTATATAGTATGCCTCTTCTAGGGAAAATTAAACTCTCCACTCAAAAAAAAAAAAAAAACTCAAGGGGGCAGTTTTTCTGCAACACTACTTGCGAATATTTTTAAAGAGAAACAATATAATGCAGATTTTGGTAGTTGGTATGTTCTTTATCAGTAGACTTCTCCAGAAACAAAAAGTCATCATCATGGAAAGGTTACTAGCCCCACTTAATATGGGAAAAGGTTGGCCATTGGTTGGTTTTGGTGGTTGGTATCTCTCTTTCTGTAGACTTGTGATCTGTTAGGTCTTGCATGCTATGCCATGACCTTGTAGAAATGCCCTGAGGGTTACCTTTTTAACATGTTTTGACCTAATGTTCCAAGAATTGTTAACTAATTTTTGAAGTTCTATTTTTCAGATTTTGATATCATAGTGGGTAAAATTTTAAATGGCATCATATCCTGATTGAGAATAGCCACCAAATCTCACGTTGTTTCTCTCACTCTGTTTGTTATTTAATGACTGGTTCTCTCAAAGTTCGCAAAATAGTATGCTTCTCTACAGTAAATTGCAATGCCCTTAAACCTTGTCGAACTTATTTGGCCTTCACTAGTGGCTATAAAATTAATTTTATCTTTGGATGCTTCAGAGGATTCAAGATTGTTCTGAAGATTCTTTCTTAAAGGAGATACTTTTCCAAACAAAAAAAGGATTGATCTAAAGATAAAAAGACAGGCAGAGTATGAGCAATTGTACTTTAAATCACATAAACAAAGCCTAATGTTTGTTACAAAAAAATGTTCTTAGTTAGAGATTCCATTCTTGAACTATTTTACTATGTTTTCTTTCTTTTTACCATCAAGCTTTTTTATGTTCATATTTTATTCCATGTCTAATTATCTCCTGAATTTTCTTAGGATAACTACATACTGGTTGCTCTAGAAGGCATCTCAGACCGTGCATTGATAGGGGATATTTCTGAAGATGATATGAGCATTTTGCAGTCCATACTTGTAAAGCTTATCAATAATTCAAAAGACTTAGACATTTTTTCCCTGGTATTGATATTACTCTGTCATCTATATGTAGTGTTTATATAGCTTGTTTCATTAGATAAAATCAGTATGGTCCTTGAAGGCTGGGAGACTACACTCAAGTCTAGGAAATGGAAACCTGTAAAGTTTTCTACATCCATGCTTTCTTCTCTGTCTGGAGTATTATTTTGAAATGAAATGTTGACGGGTGAAATAATTCACTAACAATAATAATTTTTTTAAATTTTATCTAAGATGGACACTTCTAACCTTTTCATCAAGTAGGTTAAATTGTGACAATTATTTTGGACCATTAAACATTGTTGAAAGTTGATCACCTTTGATGCATGGATTAGAGATGTTGGATTGGCTTGCAATTTGATACATGACATGTCCTACCCCAAGACTCTAAATTTTGTTAGAGTTGTGTTTACGGGTGAGGTTCAGGTTAATACCTGAACCTAGACAAGAAGGGTTGCTTGTGGCCTAATTATAAATCTAATTTCTTAAGCTTAAGTTAAACATAGTAACGGTGACAACAAATAATTGTCCGACAATGCTAATGAAACTATATTCCGGGGATAAAGGGCAAAATAAATAATATTCAAGAACTTCGAATTCCATAGACTTTGTTCTTTTGGCTCTATTTAAGGGCTTACTTGGGCTTCATCCAAGCTTAGTTAGGCTTAATGGGTCCCCACTTCACTTGAAAGTAGGTCACAAAGGACGGATGAGCCAAACGACTTAGTAGAGATTTAAATCTATTGTTTAACGAAGGGAAAGATACATGATTCATCTTGGTTTCTGTATACACCCTCTCGGTATTAACCACTATTTTTAATTGCTATAATAGTTTGTCATTAATCACATCTTTTCCATTACTCATGATTCAACCTTCCATTACCTCCATGATCTTTCTTTCTCCTTTGGGTTACAACCCAAGGAATCACTTCTTGAGTTTAAGACAATCTGGTTGAGTCTTTCCCCTTTTTGAGGAAAGTTCACCAGCTGGTTATTTGTACCAAAGTTGAGGAATTCAACATGCAGTATTCGGTTGGTTGGGTCACTGCATAGAGTTATACTATGGTATGCAGATGAGCATACGAATGAGTATGCAATATTGTATTTTTTTAATAAAATAATAAAATAACTAATTAACTTACTAAAATTTGTGTTATATGCAATGAATCAAAACCTCTTATCCATGAACATAAACAATAGACCTAAATTGAGATCTAAATTCAAACCTAAATCAAAATCTTAAAATCACACCTAAATCAATATCTATTATCAAGAATATGAAATTAAACTTAGATCAAAAACCTAAAATCAGGCCTAATATAAGATGAAGCCTAAATCAGAAAAACCTAAAATCAGATCTAATATAAAATGAAACTTAAATCAAAACTTAAAATTAGACCTAAATCAAAACCTAATATGAAGAATCCAAAATCAAACTAAATCAACCACTTTTTGTTTATACCTAATTAAGACAAATATGATATTAAATCTTACCATAAATCAAAACCACCCAGCTTAAGCCATCCACAGCCTAAGGTCCCTTTAGGTCTTTAACAACAAGACATCCACCTTAAAAACAAAAAAAGAAAAAGAAAAAACATGAGTTCTGGACCTCTACTAACCTCTGACCTTCATTGCCATTGGGAGTCGAGATTGTAGCATGCTACCATGCGAGAGGGCTCGAGCCACTGGTCCACTGCTGCCTCGCCGCCCTTGTAAGAGGTCGTCATCACCTTCTTTGTTGCTTGGTGGCTATTGGGTATTAGGGGTAAGGGGTATCGAGGGAAGGGGTGATTGGGGTTTTGGGTCTTAGGGACTTTAGGGTTTTTGGTTATTTGGTGGGGCTTATTGGGTTACTGGGTTGCATTTGGGGGGGGGGGGGGGGGGGGGGGTTGGGGGGGTGAGGTTCTCTACATAAAAAGCAGCCATATACTCAGTCGAATATCTGGATTAGTGGCTCCGCATATGTGACTCAGATCGCTTACCAAGACGACTATTATTAGTTGGTTTGGTCAGGGGTTCGTGCATGCATAAGTGCCTGAGTATGCAGCTTGCTCGGTTAATTTCCTGAACATTGTTTTATACAAAATAAATCGTAGATAATTCCACTCATTTCTTGATATTCGGGATCCTTAGAAAACTATTCCACTCAGGACCCTTGAGTATCCACTACATCACCTCTGCAAAGTACGTAACGATCGAGATCCTTGGAAAGCTATTGCAGATAGGCTTGCTTGAGCATAGGTTCATTGATCTTTCTAAATCTTTTGCGATAGGAGTAGATGGATACTTGGATTAATCTATTCTCACCCATTACATCTACCCCACTAACCTACTCCCAATATACAAGGACAAAAATCAACAATGCAATATCAACTCAACCATCACATCTATATCCTATTAACCCACCACTTATCCCACCATTCCCAAATCTTATGACTTTCTAAACTTAGTCTTAAATTTTAAACCTCTATCGAACGCAGTCGTAGGGCACCTAACGTCATTCACACTTGTAGGCGCTGGTTGGGCTATTGCCTCAATACCCTTTCAACCAACTTCCATAACCGGGAATGCCTGGTTCTCAAAGCCTCCCAAGTAGCTTTTGGCTATCGAACCCTACTTGAACCATCCCGGTTCGGCTAGTTAGCTTATTCCACATAGTTGATCCATTTTAGAGCTTGGCTTGTTTTCCCCTTCCAATTATTGGGTTTCTTGCCTTAACATAGGCTCGTACTCCATCTACTTCACTTGTGCCCAACCAATCAGAAGTGACCTTACAAGGTTGGTACTTTGTGATTGCTACTTCGAAGATACCTTTGCTTGTGGTACTCCATCTACTTTGGATATACACTTCTTTTCAATCCTCTTGGATTAGTTTCTCAATCGGAGGTATTAGATTTGTTTGGTTATTCACTTAAACAATAGGTCAACCTTATGCATGTGTTACATACCATACCGATACAAGAATGGAATTCTCTTCTACATGTTTATCTTAACCAAGCCCATAGATACGGAGAGAATTCCAACCTCCCTTCTTGCCTATCTTCTTGCTTATGAGCTCCCATCTCTAGGGACTAAAAAACTGACCATTTGCTAGCCAATTAACCCCAATTTCCATGCATTGAATCTTGGACTTGGTTCCCAGGCCTTTGGTAGGGCTAAACCCATCAATTTCAGTCATCTTTGACATTAATTAGGCCATCTGACGTTGGGTTTTTTGTGACCTAACCTTAGTTTTAGTGCTTGGTGCTTCACAAGAGTATCTATGGTCCACCTAACATTAGTTTTCCCAAAATGGAGTTAGGTGCTTCTGGCAGTGTATTTTCCTGCCATAAATGGGCCTTTTGTGCCTCAATCTTCATCCTCTCACACAAACTACAGGTAAACTTGGCTAGGAGGGATTCTAAACATGATTCCACACCAACATTCCCATGCAAATATGCCAAGAAAACTCTTGCACCCATCCAATTATCAATACCATTAAAAATCCTCCTATCCATGTCCTCTAAGCTACATGCAATATCACCAACAGCATGCAGTAGCAAACCAAGACCTTTTACCCATAAACTAGGGTTTCTAAAACCTAGGAATCAAGAGAAAATATCTGAGAATACGGGAGAAGTGTCTCTACCTGATTTTGACTTGATTCGTGAAGAATCCCTTTCCTTGGGTCTGTTGATGATGATCTCCTCCAAATTTCTCTTCCTTGTCTTTCCTCCTCCTTGGCTTCTCTTTTGTCCTCCTTGCAACTTCTTGCATGACCAACAGCTCAACTCAACCATGGCAACCCTTCTTTCTTCCCCTTCTCCTTCTTCTCAAGCTGCCGTCCTAGGATCAAAAGAAAAGAATTAGGAAACCTTTGATAGAAGAGGCAAGAATCTAGCATTTTTACGTTCCATATTGGGTGCTTGTGCTCCTCATTGTTGCAGCTTAAAGGAGAAGGAATGGAGGAAGGAAAGAGGGCGGTGGAGAGAGCGAAACAATGGACAACCATAGGTGCGTTTGGTTGGCAAGCACATTCTAGGGCTTATATATCAAGGCAAAATCTTGCAAAGTTGACCTTCCACCCAATAACTTAGGTTATGGAAAGGTTTTCAAACTCTTTTGTTATGGCAAGAAGCCCCTCATGCCATACTCTGTAATGACTTTAATGTTATACATATCCAGTTAAGCCACAATTAGAACAATTAGGCCTCAAGCACCCCTTAACCCATCGTTAGGCATTCAAATTAGGGTTTCATTAGCGTAATTAGGCGCAATAAAATTTTAAACCCTTACATGACATGCTCAACGAGGTGATCTAAATCTCCAAAGTTTTGTTTCAAAAGATTATTTGTAGATAAAGATACAAGTGTAGATGTAGGAGACACTCTACATTTGAATGTAGGATCCCTTTTCTCTATGGTCCTTTGTTTAAACCTATTTTTCTCTAATGATTAGCATTAATGTCATTGAAATTTATGTTTGTATGCATTTCCATGTGATTGTGTAGGGGACATATGTGCATGTCTCACCTTCACCAATATCGATGAGTTGGTGACATGCCTTGTAAATACTTCTATGTTGTCATTTTGGAGCTTAAAAGGAGCATGCAAGTGCTGAGAAATTCTTGGGCATTTGTTATTTCTCATGGAAGAAGGTTGCATGTTTTTTTTGTGTTTGTGTGCGTGTCTTGGTGGCGAGGCTCCTTGATTTGATGGCCCTGTTGGTGTAGATGATGCAGGCATCAACGCTGAGGGCATTGGAGAAGATGATGATAGTGGTCATAGCCACATGATGAAGATGGTGAGATAAATTGCGAGGATTGTGGCGAAGCTCGTGTGCGTGATCATCATCCTCAGGATTCCTCGTTTTCGGCATGTGATTGAGGCGAAGATCTTGCTCGTCCTCTGCTGCTCCTCATCGCCATCTCAGGTGAAGGTCATGGAGGAAGTGAAGGAGGCGTGAACAACTCTCATTTCTTCTATTGGATTGGTTCATTTGAACATTGAACCCTAAACAAGGCGATATTTGGATATTTTTGGTGGTTTACCCATCTATTTTTTTATTTGCTATAAAAAAGGGAAAGAGAAAGAAAGAAGGCAAGGAGAGAAAGAAATGCAACAAAAAAAGGGGGAGTTGTTACGGAGTTAAAAAAAAGGAGGTGAAGAAAAATAATAAAACAAAAGGAAAAAAAAATGAAGGAAAAAAAAAGAAACATGACGAAAGAAAAAAGAAGAAGGTTTGAACTTGAAGAGGAGAGGGGGATAAGCTCTTCTTTATATTTTATTTTTCTTCATGTTTATTTCTTTTCCAATACAGGTATGGGAGAAAGGGGGAATGTGAGAGTTTATTTTGTAATATGAGGAGCGACTCTTTTCTCTTTGAGGTCTCCATGAAAGAGGCACCTTATAGAGTTTTCAAATGGGATGGCACCAGCATTAGTGTAATCGTCTATGACTTATCTCCGGACTCCTACCTACACCCATCTACAAACAAGTTGAAGATGCAAAGAGGCTGGTGACACAAGGCAGTCGTAACCTGGCAGCATCAGTTGAGGATGCAATGGAGCTGAGGACACAAAAGGCATGACGAAGCCGTGACTCGGTAGCATCATTTGATCTGTGGTGTGTTTGTTTTTGCTTTGTAGGGTGGGGATATTTGTTGTGCAAACTAAGCATTTCATGCTCCAGCTTCTGGGGGAATGTTAAGAGATGTAGTCTATTGTAATGGTACATTTAGTACCACATAGTGGAGTGCAGAAAAGAGTGATGTGTGAGCCTATAAATAAACTATTGTACCCCTATTTAGCTTTTGAGAAGAATCGAACCATCTAGCCCTATCGAGGCCTTCTCTGGTTGTTTTCTCTCAGCTCTTCTTGAGTAGGTTTCCACGTGAACCCAATTGTTATTTATTATTTATGTTTTGATATCTTGTTATTTTATAATAGAAGAATTCGTAGGGGCCTAAAAAGTTCTTAGGTTTCCATTTTGTCCTATTTACACACACAATTTGATATGTTTCTATAGAATCAACCATTTTTGCGTAAAATGTAACATCCTAAAGTTGCCACTTGAATATTTAAATCTCCAAATAGAGTGTCACTCCCCACTCTACCAACTCCCTTGTCACCTCCCTACCATCACCAGCTCCCTTGTCATTACTGCACCAACCCACTTAGCTCCCTTGCCCTGCACCACCACCCAATTGACTAAGCTCTCGTTGTCGCCTGCCTGACTCCCCTCACTAGTGCCACCACCCTATCGGCCCCTCAATTTGCTAAGGTTTTTTTTTCATACTATTGTTTCCTTTTCTTCTAGTTTCTTGAATTTCTTTAATTTTTTTCATTCTAATTTGTTTTGGTTTCATTTGTTTCATAAATGTTTAGGAACTTCCATTTGTTAATTCTCAATTTGCTAGTTCACTTGTTTCCTTTGGGTTTATAAATCTTAGCTTATGTTCTTTGTTTTGTATGGTGTGATAGCTGTTTTTGGAAACTTAGATCTTTATTTGTAGCTTACTAAGACATTGTGGAAGCTATAAATATTATTAATATATATGCATGCATAATGGTATATATAATTATTTTTTAATTTCAAATATGGAAAATTATTCAGCCAATTAATTCCTGATTATTCCCCCTTTACCATGTAATCCTTTGTCAGTGACCTGTCCAACTGACTGCCAATTTCTGCAGCCTTGATACTAATAAATGGAAGTCCTAAGTAAATTAGCTCTACTATAAAAACTTATTCCTAGATTCAATTTGTGGTGAATGGGTTTACATGCACATGCCTCCCTCAATTTGGTCCATTACATATTCCAATTGATTGCTAAAATCATAACTGGGACCAATTAGCATAGGTTGTTACTCTAAAACAACCCAACATAAAAATTATTTATATTATAAGGTAACTGGATGACAAATGTTACACCTCTACCATAGAGGTTTGTTATGTACTTTTAATGCCATTTCATACTCTAGGACCCAAACTTTAGTTATATCCATTGGTTTTCTACTGCAGAACCATTTCATGGAATTAGTGGATTTATTGTATGGAGACTCGCGTGACACAATAAATGTATGTCTGCTTTCTTTGATCTCAAGGTATTTCTTTGTTTCAAACTGATTTATGTTTTCACTTGTCAGTATTTTATCACCTTGTAATGGTACATAGTTTTATTACCTTGTTCATTTCTGCAATCTGTAATGTTGGTTTTGACATGCCAATTGAAATAGTTGTAATTCAAAACAATGACAAAAGGGAACAGCTTATGCTTCAAAGTTTCTAGAGGAAATATATGGAAGAAAACGATATTCTCTTTTTGAAATTTCAATGAAACGGATGATTACTACCTCAAGGTAATCATCCTTACCCCTTTCAAAAACAAAAAAGAGAAAAAAATATATGGAAGGACTATCTTGTAAAAAGGCCTTGGTTCTTTTTTCCCAATAAGCTTTTCAAAGAGAATAAATTGACGATTTCCGTCAAGACCTTAATGGAGTCCATGTCCATGCTGAGATATATGACGATTTGCATCGAGATTTCTGGAGATATCTCTCCTTGCCATTGCTTATTTTTCTGAAGATGAATCGACTTTGTCAGATTTTTAAGATGAGGTGAAGCATGGACATCTGATGTGGTTGCTTGTTTCTTAGTCTTCCTTGCGCCATAGGTTTTGCTGCGAATAATAAGACCAATCAAAGAAGGGGAGGGCAGTCTGGTTGATCAATTCCTTTTAGATTGAAGAAGGGGAGGGCTAAGGTCTTGGCAATAGTGTGGGGCATTTGGCTAGGGAGGAATGCGGTGGTCTTCAAGGGGCAGACTCTGTATGCGGAGAACTTGCGATCTTGTATTTCTTGTTGGATGAAGTTCTGGACCACAATCTGCTTTTAATATAATTTTCTGGTGGTTATCAATTCGTTAACCACCTTTTCCCTTTAAAAAAGAAAAAGACAAAGCAAAGATCACAAGCCACGCTTAATGCTTGATATTTCAAAGCAGCATTGTTGTGCTTTTCGTGCAAAATACGAGCTAAAAGCAAATAATCAATGCCTTTTTTTTTTCAGAAATAAGTACATGTTTTATGATGAGAGATTGCATTTCCACTTAAGAGGTGTGTACTTTTGTCTTTAAGAGATCTCATCCACAAGATGAGGTTCATAAAAGCAACTTGATCCTTAGTGATTCAATGTTGGTTGGGAGAATATAATCTTGGGCATGAACTTTGAATTGAGCATCCCTATGGATATCAAGAAACTAATCATGACAAAACTCACTACTAACAATCCATAACCTGCATACCTTTAAGGAATATCGAGAAATATCGATCATGAGTATCCTACATTGACTTGCTTTTGATAGTGTTTGAGTTATATTCTATAGCTGGGTAATCGGATCTTGGAGGTGGATCTGTTTGATCTGGAGTCTATAAATACTGTAATGCCTCCCACCATTTTTCTTGTTGAGAAGAAAGAAAACCCTAGTTGCTAGTGAGTGTTAGGTATTCGTTCCCATGGTTTTCTCTTTCGCTTTGCCACCTTCAACGACCCCCTACCAGCCATTGAGGCTTGCTGACAGTCAGGGGAGCCACTAGCAGCGACAACAGTAGCAACGACGCATATGGGTTGCTGCCAGCAACACCATTGGCCTAGGGCCTCTAGTCGATGGTCACCGGATGCCGGTCTAGCTCGATGGGCATCATCGAAAACTGGCCCCTTACTGAAGCACTGTCACATTGTTGGAACAACCCCCTTTTGGCTATTCTAGGCTATATTTAGGCTGAGAATAAGGTATTCTAGTTCGTTTTCATGACTTAATTAGATCGAGGATGTATATTTTAATGCTTTAAGGCTTTTGATTTGCGTTTAGGATGGCATTGTCAGATTGCTCAGAGGCCATGTTAGATGTAACATATATGAGGGTCTACAAGAACCCATTTTTTGGATTAATGATCAAATTGGATGGGACCAACTACCCCTCACAATCTTTCCTCATGACCATGGAGGGTCATGATAAAGAGCACATCCTTACAGAGCTCATGGAGAAGATAAGTAAATATGTCACATGGAAGATGGATAATGCAATGGTGTAAGCATGGATAATGAATAGTGAGTAGGAGAAAATGATCAATCTTATTCCAAGATGAAACCTTACACCTTTTTATATAGAGGTGTGGGAACAATTGCGGTACAAAAATTAATAAATAAAAAATGACAAATTAGTCCTTATAAACATAAAAGATAAACTAGATTCAAATCGAAGGGGTACTCAACACTCCCGCTTAAGCTGGAGTATAGATGTGAATCATGCCTAGCTTGGAACAACGGACATCATATGTAAAGCGAGGAAGAGGCTTGGTAAAGATGTTTGTTGTTTGGTCCTCAACAGTAATAGGAGTGGTGTAGATGACTCCACGTTGGATTAGATTTTAGGTATAATGACAATCAACCTTGACATGTTTAGTGCGCTCATGAAAATCGGGTTGTTTGCAATATAAGTAGTTGCGCGGTTATCACACCTCATCTCAATAGGTCCTCTTCCTGAGCATGTAGATCACAAAGTAGGGATCTCACCTAAACCATCTCTATTGAAGTTTGTGTCATAGGCTTATAGCTTTGTACTCAATCTTTGCATTGGACCTAGCTACTATAACCTGCTTCTTACTCTTCTAAGTGACTAGGTTCCCTGCTACATAAGTGTAGAAGCCTGTAGTAGACTTCCTATCTGCCAAGCACCTTGCATAGTCTGCATCTGAATAGCCAACCATAGTCATAGTAGTGCCTTTGTTGAAAAAAATCCCATGGCTAGGTGCTTTCTTCAAGTATCTAAGCAACTGCATAGCTGCCCCCTAGTCCTGCTTGCTAACAACTAAGGAAATATCTGGTTGAGTGATAGTCAAATATATAAATTTACCAATCAACTGTCTGTACCCCTGACTGTCTGCTACCTCTGAATCTCCATCATAGAGGTGCACCTTTGGATCCATTGGAATGTTGGCAATCTTAGCTCCAAACATACCTGTCTCCTACAAGACATCTAATGCATAGTTTTGCTGGGACAACACTATGCCTTACCTGCTTCTAGCCACCTTAATCTAAAGAAAATACCAATGTTTTAAAAATTGAACTGGTCATTGAACTGATCAGGTGTTGGCTTGATTTTTTAGTGGTTTAACCAGTGGTTTGTACCAGTTGAACCGGTGATGATGTCAGCATGATGTCAACATGTGGAAAAATCGGAAAAAATCGAACTGTAAGATCTTTGGATTAGTTTGTATTGGTTCAACTAAGTCCAACCAGGTTGAATCAATGTTCAATAAAAAGTCATTGAAGATATGTAGGAAAAGTTATTTTGCAATTCTAATTATACTAAAATTGACATATTTTTATCAAATACTAAACAAAAATAAATATAATCGAAATTGAGAGTCTAACCTTGAAGAACACATAGATATTTGAATCTTTGTTTCAAATTCTAAAGTTATATGCATTTCCTTTTTTTTTTTTTAATTTTTTAGCTCTTAAGAGAATGGTTAAACTGGATGGTCGGTTTAACCAAATCGACTAGTTCGACCTGGTTTTGATCGATTTACACTGGTTTTAACTTTTATTGCCCGAGCCAATCGGTCCGATCGGTAAGGTGTTGGTTTTCGATTAAATCGATTGCATCGGTCGTCTCGGTTCAATTTTTAAAACATTGGAAAATACCTCAATTGTCCGAGGGTCTTAAATAACGAACTTCTTTACTAGACATTGCTTAACCTCAGCTATCCTTGTCTTATCATCACCTATAATAATAAGGTCATTCACATAGACTAAAAGAGCCACAACACCTCTCTCTATCTTCCTGACAAAAAGTGAATGATCTAAAGTAGATCTCCAAGACCAATCATATCAACCACCTCCAAGAGCTTCAAGAACCAAGCTCTCAAGTTTTGCTTCAACTCGTAGATTTCCTTCCTCAACTTTCACACACATTTCCCCTTAATCTCAAAGCCAGGGGACTGCTGCATGTGGACCTCCTTATGAAGACCACCATAAAGAAAGGCGTTCTTCACATCCAGCCGATGAAGAACCTAGCCCTTTTGCATTGCAACTGAAATCAGAATGTGTACTGGAGATAGACGAGCCACTAGAGAAAACGTATCAAAGAAGTCCACCCTGTAGGTTTAGGTGAACCTCTTTGCCACCAGACGAGCCTTGTGCCGTGAAATAGATCCATTAGAATTGTACTTCAAGGCAAAGACCCAATGATGTCCAACAACTCGTGCTCTTGCAGGAAGTGAAGTAAGATCCCAAGTCTCTGTGGATTGAAGAGTAGCCATCTCATCCTCCATAGTTTGACGCCATTTCGGATCAAGCATAGTTTGTTGATAGGTAGTGGGAATCTGGGTGGTAGAAAGTGCACAGAAGAAACTCCCAAAGGCGAACCCTAGTCCCTTAATGGATAGACTGCCTGTAACTGGATATTTGGCACAACTGCGAGTTGCCTTACGAACAGTAATCAGAAGGTCAAGATCATTAGGCTGATCCTCTTGTATTAACTCTGAGGCAGAAATATCCACTCTTGAACCGGTAGTATCACAACTGGGCACTGTATCTTCTGTATGCAAGTTATATGTGGTTACCTCGACTGGAGAGGATGGTGTTGATGTAGAGGGAGCATTTGTAAAGTATTATGAGGATGTGTGTAGGCAATAGCAGGGTCAGAAAACCTCACAGGTCTAATCGTAGTAGCCTAGGGACTAGAAATAGGTATCTCCTCCAAGGGAATGGAAGGTATAGTCATAGGCGCATTTGTAACCTCAGGAGATATTCTTCGAGTAGTAGGGGAAAAATATGGAATGGACTCATGAAAGGTAATGTCAGCACTCACGTAGTGCCTACCAGTAATAGGATCCAATCACTTATTTCCCTTCTGAGTCTGTGAAAATCCCAAAAATACACACTTGACTGGCTGTGGTGCAAGCTTGTCTCATCTTGGGGAGTGAAGATGAACAAAAGCAATACAGCCAAACACATGTGGCGACACATGAAAAGTTCTCTATCAGGATGCAAGATGTGCCAAGGAATTCTCTCATGAAGTACTGAACTAGGCATTCTGTTGGTCAAGTAACAGGCTGTAAGAACTGCATCTCCCCAGTATAATGGAGTCATACTGTGGTGAATCAATGAAAGGTGGGTTACATCCAGAAGGTGTTGATGTTTCCCATTCTACTGAGAAGCATGAGTACAAGTGGTCTGGTATATGATACCATGAACTTGTAAAACACAGACAACCTTGCAGTGCATAACTTAAGTGCATTATTAGATCTCGCAATCTTAATAATTGCTGAATATTGATTCATCTTTAACAAAATTTGCTCAATGATAGAATCAACATCGGACTTATTCTTCAATGGAAATACCCAAGTAGCCGTGAAAAATCATCAACAACCACCAAGTAGTAACGATGTCCTTGCTTGTCTAGAATTCAACTTGGACTCCATACATCCATAGGTAACAATTCAAATAAGGTTGTCGACCTAGGATGAGTACTCACAACATAAGCACTGTGGTGCTTGCCAATCTGACAAGCATAGCAACTAATCTTGGTTGCAGGAAATATGTGAGGAATAACGCGTCGGAGGTTGTTTAAAAGAAGGTGTCTAAGTTTCATGGGAATATGTGTCTCGTAGACTATTCTAGATCCCCTTCGTTGTCTTATAATACATGTTTTCATCACTGATCTGAGGAATAACACTATGTTGAGTACCCCTTTGGTTTGAGTCTAGTTTATGCTTTATGTTTATGAGGACTACTTTGTCATTTTTTATTTCTTATTGGTTTTTGTATCGCAATTGTTCCCACATCTCTCTCTATATAAAGAGGTGGAGGGTTTCATCTTGGAATAAGATTGATCATTTTCTCCTACTAGGTATCAAAGCAGCGATCCTAGATCGGTGCTTTCGTATCCCACTAAAAGCCTTGGGCCTCCAAACCCCTCCACCTTATTCCTCTTCTCTCCTCCTCGTCGTTGCCCAAGCAGCCACCACCATTGGTTGTCGCATTGTCGGTGACAGCTAGTAACTCCACCACTGGCCGGAAGTAGTGCCACCGATGGTGCTGCCTACCCAGCAGTGGCGAGAAGGGTCTCAAGGACCCTAGGTGGCAGTGCTAAGGTGTTCCTTTGCACCTTAGTGTGGCCCACGACTACTCTAAGGGCCCCTAATATGGTCTTGGTCTGATTTCCAGGCATTGGTTGCTTGGATTTCATGATCTAGAGATCATATCTCTTTATGCAATATATTCTATGATCAGAAAATGATATTTCAGACTTGATTTGGAGTGTCAAATTGTGTTTTCTGTTGATGTGATGTTGGTTTGAATGCATTGGTCTTGTTCTTAGGTTATTTTTGTGACTTGGTTGAAGGAAGATGGCTTTCCCTCTTGTTCTTTGCTGTACAGAGATCGGCAAGTGATGCAATAATCATAAGCACGGAGTAAGTATGAGAGGCTACTCCTATGATGATTTTTGGGGAGGCATCGATTTGGTTTCTATTGCACATGATAGGGAGCAAGGCAGTATGGGGTGGCTGGTTGATTCAGGAGCATCAAGACATCTTAGTGGAGATCAGAGTTGGTTCACCAATCTCCGATTTGTACCTACAAGCAGGACTGTTCAAGTTGCATACGATAGGCACTTCAGGATAGAAGGTCAGGGGGAGGTGCTAGTGACCTCTACGATGAGGTTGCCTGATGTTCTGTTTGTGTCAGACTTTCCAATTAACCTATTATCGGTTAGTAGTATCACTAAAGAAATTAATTGCCGGGCCATTTTTGATGGTGTAGGGTGTATGTTTGAGGACAAGTTGACAGGAAGGACGATTGGTAATGATCAGGTAAAAGGTGGTGTTTATCATCTGAATCGGTCTCTTCTTGCCACTACATGTTGAGCAGAAGTATCTTTTTCTACTGGGAGTGCATTTCAGCAGCATCTTAGACTTGGACACCTTTCTATGGACAGCCTCCAACGTGTTATTCCTTACATATTGCCTGCGGCCAAGATTAATTGTGATGTTTGTCAGATGAACAAGCACCACCATGCCTCTTATCCTGAAGTATGACATCTTGGACGGACCATGAGATTTGCATCTTAGTATTTTTTTGGCTGTATTAATGCCATGCTAGTTCCTAGTGGGTTTTTGCTTACTCTTTTATTGGAATTAGTCTTACTTATTAAAGTGTGATATAAGAATGTGGCACAACATTTGAGTAAATTGTTGTGTTTTAAATGTGGCATTGCTGTTGGGAGGAGGGGTTAAGAAGGGGGCGGGGCACTGTGATGTAGCTAGTCGATTTGATGATATAGTGTACAAAAAATTATCTAGGGTTTGTAGGTTTGATTGACTTGCAGTGCTCCAACTGAACCTTTTCCTTTAATGGGCTGATCAAAATGCAACAAACCCAATGTGATGTGACATAATAGGGTGGTGTCGGGCCAGGTTGTGGGTTGAATCCGATCCACTTGTTTTTTGACAGAAACTAGGAAGACTACTGGTGAATCTGATCCACTTGTACCCTTAATATGAACACAGTTTTACAATTGCAGAGGATTGAAATTGTAATTGCAAGGTTTTAACTTTCTGGTTTCCCTTATTTATCATAGTTTATTCCTCCATATTTATATTTGTTTAACTTTCTGGTTTCCCTTCTTTATCATAGTTTATTCCTCTCTGCTTAGATTTGTTTTCTTTTCTTCTGTTTTTTTTTTTTGACAGGAGAACTTCTATATGTGATCCTAGGATTATACAATTACTGTTTGAAGTTTGTCAATCTGTTCATGGGAAGATTGATCCACTTGACTTGATGCATGACACTCTTCAGAGAACAAATCTTATTTCTCATTTTGTTCAGATGGTACCTGCAGGTCCTCTTTTCTTGTTTAATTTACAAAGATCTGTGCAGTTGATAATGCTTCTGAGATGTTAGGTTGATTTCAGAATGGAAAGGGAGTGTCACCTTATGTTCTTGGTTGAATGTCGTGCAGCATTTGGTAACTCCATTGCACTCAAGGTCTGTAATAGCGCAAATACTTGATGCTGCATTTATATGTGAGCTTATGCATGAATCTATTAGCTCTCATGTTTAATAATTTTTTACCTGTATTGCTTTCTATTTGTAATCGGTTTTGGGTCTAATGTTGAAAAGTAAAATACATACACACATATGTACATATGTTATTATGAGAAAAGCATTTCATGAGAAATCATGAGTTTTTTATGCAAGTTGCATATGTGAAACCCAGTTGTATAGATTGAAAGAATAACATTTAGATAGGGAACCTACAAGATATCATCCAAATCTGAGATGCATGACGCAATCTTTTAAGAAATTTAATTTTAAATATTAACGGACAGCTATAATATAATTTCCTTGGAAAGATAAGCTATATGCATTAGAATTTGATGATTTTTTGCAGGTAACCTATCTAAATGACATTCTCTCAATCGTCCAGTCAGATTTCTCAAGAAGTTACTCATGATTTCTCCCAAAACTTTTTCCCTCGTAATAACATCCCTTCCTTTCCCACCCTTTCTCTACACACACACACACACACACACAAACCCCCGACAACACCCCCAACACACACACACACACACACACACACACACACACACACACTCTCTCTCTCTCTCTCTCTGCTATAAATGACAACGTTAAAAACTCCATAAAGAACGCCAACTTCCAAAATTGATATAATTAGAGATTCCGTGATGTGATAGCACATTCCAAAAAGGATATGTCCATATTAATTAGCATTCTGTGAGGATTTGCAACGGGAGTTGGTATGTGAAGGTCCCACACATGGAGGCTTGCACGAGAACCAAGGGGGGGGGGGGAGAGAGAGTTGGCCACAGGGGGAGTTAAAGAAGATGGAATTTTATTAATGCAACTCAACTCAAACAAGCAAATGTTGATCTCTATTTAAAGAGATCCAACCTAAACCTAAATCAAATCTCAATCAAAATAAATCATACCTTAAACAACCCAATCAATCAACTTATTCTTTATTTAACTCAATCATAAATTGAACTCTGATTAATTAAAAGAAGTTGCCACTTGTGGCACAAAACTTGACATGCAAGCCACCAACTTAAAATCCTAAATAGGCCACACGACCTTGACTTACTACCACGTGGCTTGTCCACGTGATAGTTCACGTCACATTATTCCTTCACATATTTCTTAATTGAGAAGATGCAAGAAAGGAATGCAACTTGCAATATAAGTTGCATTATCATGCAGTGATTGTTATACGACTTGTAATACAACTATATCGAAGTTGTAATAAATTGATATTGTAATACAACAATAACTTAATTTGTATTACTGTACCGTGGTTGTAATATAATTATAGGACGAAAGAAAATAGTATTATGATACATTGATTAGATAATATTTTAATTGTGATACTTGTAATGCAACTTTGATAATTGTAATACAACAAAAGGAAAAACATAAGGGGTTGTAATATAATTATTTTAATGGTCGTAATACAACCTATGTGCAACTAAAAGACATTGAACAAAACAAAAAGGTCGATGGAGCCTAAGCAGAAAGATGAAAATAAAATCCATAATACTTGATTGAGGAGCTTTCCAAAAATGAAAAGTGGTTTTGCAAACCACTCAACCATTGCAAATGCTGATTCCATCAACTCCAATATAGGTCTAACAGTTGATATATGGTGGTTTTTTTTTGTATCGTATTCGCACAGTGTTCAAAAGATACCTTTCTGTGCACACACACAGGGCTTGCTCAAAAAGGGTCATTTGAGCACCAATCCTCAATTGATGGATCTTCATTAGATGGTTATTAATAAAACCACCATATTTGAATAGATTGGCTTCTATATCACGTAGGAAAACCTGAAAATACCAAAAAAAGTAACGTAACACATCAATGACAAAGTTGTTTCCTTAAATAATTGAGTGGTTGGCATTTACATGAGAGAGATCAACGGATGTGTCACATGAAGAAATTGAATCATTCCTTAAAGAGCACGTTGACACTCCACATAATAGAAACGTTTAGGCATCAAGCAATTGCATAAATAGTTGTAATACAACTATATAGAAAGCTGAAAATTTGTAATACATTTATTAGATAAAATTTTAACTATAATACTTGTAATATAATTCTAATAATTGCAATATAATCGTAATACAATTGCATAAATAGTTGTAATACAACTATATAAAAGTTGTATATAGTTCTAATACAACTATATATGACTTCTAATACATTGATTAAATATATTTTTAACTGAGATACTTCTAATACAACTTGTAATACGACTTTGATCTAGTTAAAGTAGAGTGTAGCAATACGACTAAGCATTAATATGATATAGTTATTTTTTAATAATAATGTAATGATTGATTGTATTTTAAATACGGTTCATTAGCTGTAATACAATTCAACATTATGTGAAAAGATACTTTTTAGAAATAGTATAGTAATTGATTGGGTGCATTTCAAATACGAATGATGGTTTTCTAAATTAACTTTTGGTATATGAGAACATCATCCAACGGATACAATTGTAGGCTTTTTGAGGTCTTTTGAGCACAATGCTTAAAAGATACTCTCTCTCTCTCTCTCTCTCTCTCTCTCAAAATCTACCCTAACTCTTCGAACTTCATCTATGGATCACATGTTATAATAAAACTTTGGAGATTGAAATCAATTAATACAAGAAAGTTGTGTTTCACATTTCATTTGAATCAAGGACCTTTAGCCCCTTCATCAAGTGGCGTTGATTTTTTGCGTTATTTTGGCTACAGAAGGGATATGATTGTTCGGTTGAGTTGAAACTCTATATAATTCTTAGTTATATTAGGATAGTGAGATCTCCAAAGTTTCATTGGGACATGTGATCCATAGATGAAGTTAGAAGAGTTGAGGGTAGCCAATTGGTTCCCTCTTGTGGGTAGCCATATACATAGCCGACACTTAAATGTAGAAAAAGTTTCCTACATCATGTTCATATCTTTGTTTATGACTGATGATTTAAAATGAAACTTTGTGGATTTAGATCACCTTAAATGAGCATGCCATGTATTAAAATTGCAAGTCAATCCAGCACTTTTAGCCCTCACATCAAAAGTGATTAATTTTCAACATTCTAAACATTGTCAAAATTTGATCAACTTGATGAAGGGGCTAGGAGTACTTGTTTTGGATGAATATATCTTATTGTTAGTGAATAATTTCATCCCAAAAAGTTTTATTTCAAAATATTAAATTTATACGAAGATATGAGCATGGATGCATGGACATTGTCCTACACTACTGTAGGCTCCCAGCCCGTATCTATGTATGCATGCATGTATGTCGTATATATGTATGTATGCATGCATGCATCTAATTTTCTGAATTCTAAATAAATGAGTTGTAACTTTAAACTTAAATCTTACACTAAGACTCCTACACAAGAAATTTATATAAATGTTAATGGTATTGTCGTTTGGAATTTTTTGGAAATGGATGTCTATGCTCTAATCTTAGGGTACCTCTAGATGAAGCACTGGAATCTCTTTTTTAATCATTGTTGCTTCTTTGGGAATTGAGGATGATGGAGATGATAGGAAGTGGTCATGCTGGGGCTTCTATGATCTGTCATGGAGAGTTGTGGCACTGAAAGCATCCTGGTTGATTTTGTAATGTTTATGAAGTCATTTTGGTGCTCATCTATGCAAACATGTTAGGTGA
This sequence comes from Thalassia testudinum, assembly GCA_037157565.1. NCBI lineage: Eukaryota > Viridiplantae > Streptophyta > Magnoliopsida > Alismatales > Hydrocharitaceae > Thalassia > Thalassia testudinum. The sequence goes on from JAZHRO010000030.1 coordinate 48,307,391, forward strand.
TGTCATGCCCAAAAGCTTACCTGACTACTGGATCAAGTTTCAGGGTGTGAATCTGAACACGTTGACGTTGTTTTCCAACTTGGTTGTTCTCAAATGCATGCAAGAGCTACAAGCTTACTAACTTAGGGTCCACCTAATAATTGGGTGTAAATTAGGCTCTTCTTGGTCTATTAATGCTCGTGCATTACCAGCGTTATGCAATAGCCTACAAACAAGACCCTCTTATTCCCCTTATTAGATGTTGGTCTACTTGCTAAAACCATCCAAATCTGGTCACTTGAGAGTTTGCTGACACTAGTCATGGCTTCCTAACTCATTTTATAACTCAATATCTTAATGATGATTATTCTCTTAATCACAATCTGCACTCTGCAGGTGATGAGAGCCCTAGATAATCATCTTGAGTACTACCACATTAACATGCTTACTAAATTGACACCTTTATTCATCCTAGCACTCGCTTGGTCATAATCATTGTAGCTAAAAAGTCTTCACCCTCTTATTTGTGTATTCCATGCCTGAAACAATGGTCTGGTTAGCCACAGATACTTGGATATTCAGGTTATGCTTATCTAAGAAGTTTATTACACCCATATGCATGAGTTGTCTATGCATAGATTTGGATCTTGCAATCTTACATATTCCTCATTACCAACAATCACATGCTTAGACTTGTCAATGGAAAGAGCCATGTATGTACTCAGGCTTGGCCTCACCAAGATCCAAGATCCATCCATTCTTCAATCTTCCTAGACATCGCACTATAATTAACACAACCAATTACTAACAATTATAATTGGCTGTAGGGACGATTCTCAAGGCATTATTGGCCTTTTATCCAGTTGTTTTTTTCTACCACTTACATATACCTCACCTCAAGGTTTGTGCTAGCTTGCTGGATATGCTACAATGCTCGCTGGCTGGGTACATTACTTCATCAATTTTACTTGCTTACTTGGCTATTCATCCCTTCCCTTGCATAGTCGGCTATGCTAGTAAGGTGAGCCTTATGTGGATGACTTATTGTTTGTCCTAAATCGTTTCCTAACTCTTCTAGCCTCTTTATTAACATCTATGAAAGTTTTATTACTAATATGTCTAAACCAAACCCAACAAAATGATTCCAATAAAAGCTTAAAAAGCATCAAAATTGGAAAATCTATTCAATTCACCAAAAGAGGATGTATTATGGTTTTATTACGTTAATCGCTGCCCATTGTAGAAGATTCTCCTTGAGCTTGAAGCTCATGCTTGGCTCTTTGCATTAGTGTCCTTCACTCATATTCAGTAGTTCGTTTGCCCTAAAATGCAATTCCTTGATTCAAATTAGTCGGCTCGACTAGCCGAGCTTCCTACAGTTCTACAACTTCCTTTCCCCCTTTCAAGACTTTTATTTCTAGGTTCCTTAAACAATGCTCTAATTTACAACTCATTGTGTCTTGCCTTTGCAAGCTCATTCCAGTAGAGCTTCGATTTGGAAACCTCATTTTTGCCTTCGACAGCCCTAATGGGTTGCCACTGGACTTCAATAGCCCTAGATGACTTTATATATATATATATATATATATATATATATATATATATATATATATATATATATATATATAGGAAAAGTATCTTTTGAACGCAATGCTCAAAAGATAGCAAATAAGCACCACATTCTGTCCGTTGGATTAGATACATGCTTGATGAATACTCCCACGGTAAAGACTTGGTGGTTTAGAAAATCACTATTCATTCTTGTAAGGATCAATAATTACAATCTCTCATTTATGGCTGTCAATTATAAAATTTTGTAAGTTTCCATTATCAACCCAATAGCAAGTTTGGTTGTTCTACTTCGACTCCATCGACCATGTTTATAAGTTTCCATTTTCATATTGTTCTTTTTCTACTATTGCTTTATTGACCATTATGTTTTTTTTTTGTTCGTCTTTTAGTTGCACATAGTTTGTATTACAATCATTAAAATAATTGCATTACACTCCTTGCATTTTTCCTTTTGTTCTATTACAATTATCAGAAGATAAATTTTATCTAATCGATGTGTTACAATCGTTACAATTCAAAGATAAAGAAATTATTGGTGATTTTCACCTATAATTGAAAATCACCGGTGATATTTGGTTTAGTACTAAAAATTATTAGTAATATTTGGTTCAAATGCAAAAATCATAGGAGATATTTCACAAATCACCGGTGATATTTGGTTCAAATGTCTAATCATCGGTGATATTACTAACTCTATACTATTTCTTGCATTCTATTGTTGTATTACAATCACCATATGGTAATACTTATTGACTTGTTTTATTACAATATGATTTTATCACAACTATATAGTTATATTACAAGTTGTATTACAATCACATTGTAGTAATACAAATTGAGTTATTGTTGATTACAATGTCAATTATTACAATGTCTATATAGTTGTATTACAGTCACCGGTGATTTTTCATTCTTACAATATTACAACATGCATCAAGCAACTCATTAAGAAATGTTTGAATTATACTCGTGTGCGATACAAACCTCTAAAAGGAAAGACCATTTGCGCTTGCGACTGACGATTTTTTTTTGGCAACAACATATTCCATAAATTCTACAAAACTACCAAACACAAATATGGCGGTTTCATTTATAGCCATTCGGTTTTGATCCATTGGTTGACAATTGGGGCTCAAATGACATTTTTGAGTACAGTGCTTAGAGGATAGGCTCTCTCTCTCTCTCTCTCTCTCTCTATATATATATATATATATATATATATATATATATGGGAAAATGGAACCTACATTCAAGTGTAGGAAGAGTTTCCTATATCCACCTTTATACTTTGTCTACAAATAATATTTTAAAATGAAACTTTGGGGATTTAGATCACCTTAAATAGGCATGCCAGTTATCAACTTTCACGCTAATCGACACCTCTAGCTCTTGCATCAAAGGTAATGAACCTTCAACACTTTTCAATGGTCTAAGAATTGTCGAAAGTTGACCCACTTAATGAAAGGGCTAGGAGTATCTATTTTGGATGAAATTTGAAACACATACTATTGTTACTTTCACATACTATTACATGTAGACAAAGATATAAACATAGATGTCGAAAATTTTTTCACACTTGAGTGTAGGCTCTCAGTCCTCTATATATATATGTTGATATAAAAATCATTATATCATAATTGATTGCAACAAAACCATTAATCATAATCACAACGTTAATGTGAAACTTTAGAAAGAAATTAGTTCCAGAAAAATTTCAAAGTAGCTGTGAGGAAATCCATATTAATCTAAGTTTAAGAATCGGATATTTCAAAGTACTAATCCACGAAGAGTGATCTTGGATGTTTGTCAATTTATGTGAGCTTTATGCTGAAAAATTTTGTTCTATTGCTTTAAAAATCTACTGTGTTCAGTTGTGCAACTTATACTACAATTGCTACAGTGCAAAATTCTAGTTCAGATTGTATTCTGTGTTTCACCTATATTTAACAGAAAATGTTGGTTCACAAGAGCAACTTTCTGTCCATAAAAGCCCTTCAAGATGGGAAGAAGAATCTGGCCTTTATTAAAGCTTGTATTGCATTCAACGAGGTTACTATACCTTCAATTGCAGACAACTTTATCCAAGTTGAGCTTTATCTTGAGACTGCAGAGGTAGCATTCTTTGTTAGCATCCTTATCCAGTAACATAGTGTACTTTTTCTTTGTTTTTTTTTTTTTTTACTGCTTCGTGACGTGTCACAGGTCTCTCTGTTGAGTGGTTTAGTTTTCCATGCACAAGGGCTTATCAATATGACAATAAACTCTTTTGAAGATGCCGAGTTCAATTATGGTTAGTGCTTGAATTTTCTTTTCTTTTCTGTATTTATTTTATGTGAAGAAGCTAGGTCTGTGGTATTCAAAATCTTATGGTTTCTTGCTAACAATAATAACAACAAAGCTTCTTCCCATGTTAAGTGGGGTTGGCTTCATAAGAGCCTTAAGTCTTTTGTAGTTCTACAGTCCTATCTTTGGTACAATGACAAATACCGCAAAGCCTTCTCCTACAAATAAGTGGGATTTGCTACATGGGGTGTTTGCCTCCATTTAGTTCTATGATGGGATATTCCAAGACCTGAGTCCAGGAAAAAGGAAATCTTGGCTAATCATCATCTTCCAGCATTTCTTCAGTCATCCTGTATCCCTTCTCATGCTCAACATCCAATTTGTCACATCTTCAAGCTACTGCATCTAATGACCTCTTCAAATGTCTAAACCACCACTCAAACAAGCCTTTCTCATCTTATGCTTTATTAGTATCTCATAAAACAATATATAGTACTGTGTTTGGTTGACCCTTTGATCCTGATCTTTATCTCAATTTTTTTTAAGTTGTGGTTGATTGAAAAAGTTCTTGGGATCACCATATCTCAGGTCATGGTGAATTTGTACTTAAGGAGGCTTTATACATGGAAACAGAAGTCTTTGTCCCTCTCCCTTGACTCAATTGTGAAAAGATTGAAAAGTTGAAACTTGATACTACCGTAGATAGAGGTCTTGGCCTATCTCACTACTTAGTCTGATAGAAACTTGATACTTTGACTTCCTATCTAAAGCAGTGAACTCTCTTGGAGGATATCTTTGACAATGAATCTTCTCTTTCGGTTGCATGCTTATTTAAAGGACAACTTTGACTTACACTTACCTTCTTGGATAATCTTCAATCTATCTACTTGATTTCATAGGGATCAACACTATAGCCCATTTGCCTGCTTAGTCTAACAGAAGTTCTTTTACGAAAGAGGGGATATAATTCTGAATTACATCTAGAGCTTGATAAGCTTGCTTCGGTTTACAGGGGAATGTTAGTCAATTTCGTTGATTCATGAGTTAGGTCACTTGCACCTTTTAGGATTAGAATAATAATTACTATAAGGAATATGATGAGGATTTAGGTAAAGGTATGGACCTATATAAGGGCCTTTATACAACTATTTTATCTTGGGAAACATTAATGAAACATGTGACTGTTTTGGCCACTTCTCATGTGGCTTTTCTTTTCAAGATTTTCCACATTCTTTCTTGGTATGTGATGTGCCATGGTGCTGTGAGTATTGTATTTATCTAGATTAACATCCGCTGAACCACTTGATTCTCACTTCTCCCTGTTAACACCACGCGCAACAAGCCACCATCTTCACATACTAGCACAAGACTATTGCCATCTTAAACATGCTCACTAAAGGCAACATTATTCCCAGCACTCTTGCATGCACCCTCCCTTGGTTGACCAATTCATGCAGCTTGATACAACTATTTTGTCTTGGGAAACATTAATGAAACATGTGACTATTTTGGCCACTTCTCATGTGACTTTTCTTTTCAGTATTTTCCACGTTCTTTCTTGGCATGTGATGTGCCATGATGTTGTGATTATTGTATTTATCTAGATCAACATCCACTGAACCACTTGATTCTCACTTCTCCCCATTAACACCATGCACAACAAGCCACCATCTTCATGTAATAGCACAAGACTACTACCATCTTAAACATGCTCACTAAAGGCAACATTACGCCTAGCACTCTTGCACACACCCTCCCTTGGTTGACCAATTCATGCACACACCCTCGATCCACTACCATCACCATGCTTACCTTTAAACAGTCATAACTATAAGACCAAGCACTGCACAAGTCCTAACCATACTAATTCTAACTTAGCATGCACTTCAGCTTGCTTGGATATTTAAAACTGCATGTCCTTGCACCACAACAATGTTGTCTCACTTTATCCTCATGGGATGAATAAACAATGGAGTGTAGTGGTGGTGGCAGTAAGGGTGACTTGGTGGAGACCAACAAGGAGAGGAGAGAAGGAATGGAGGCTGGTGGTGAATGTGGTTGAAGAGGGGTCAGTAGGTACAACCAATGGTGACTTTTCATGGGAAGGTGCATGTAAAGGAGTGGAAGTCATGAATGGGAGCGAGAAGTGTTTTGGTTGGTAAGCAACAGGAGAGGATTTCATGGTGGTAAGGTGTTTTTAGGAATGAGGATTGCTTGTGGCACCAACCTCTTTGTAACTCATATGATTCCTCGCTGAATGTGAGATAAGGGGTGATGATGAGATTGGGTGCCTTGGCTTTCTAGGGGAGCATTATCCCAGTGATGGTTAGGGTGTTTGCTTTTTTGCACCCCATTTTGGGTGATGGTTGAGTTTCTAATTCTGGGAGGATGACTGGTCTGAGAATAGAACTTTTGATGAGGTGATGCCTCAATCATATGCTCTTGCTTTGGATAAGCTACGGTTAGTAGCAGAGATTTGGGTTCTGATGCAGTGTTGATCTTAGGCACCTTTTTTTGGTGGTGGTCTTTTCGATGCAAGAGCTCAAGATTTACATCTGCTTCAAAAGCCAGCAAGCATCATTTTCTCCAAGCCCAATCCAACCGAGTACAAGGCATTTTAGTCCCCCACAGGGCCTACCTTCATGTGACATAAAGAAGCCAGTTGGGAGGCTTTAAAACCCCCAAAGGATCTACCCCAATCATGCCCAAAGATCTGGCTGTCCCCGAAGTGTCTCCTCCAATCTTGTCCCCGTCCCGTGGAGATTGCAGAACCAAATCCTTAGTGTGAATCTTAGACGTCCACTTGTCAGAACACATCCTCTTTGGTGCTAGCGACCTCATTGATGAGGTCACCACCTCTACGTAAGACCTCCTCTTAACCTTCTCCCAGCGAAGAGAGAGGAGCCATGAAGACCCCCTCAAATTGAGGAGCATCGTCTTCGACACCGATCTGCTACTCGTAAGCTCCACCACAGTGACAACACTTCTTAAATTGAAGGAGGTTAGAGCAATGTTTTCATAAGTCCTCAACCTCGTGAAACTCCTAATCACCACCTCTATCATCTTAACCGACCTTAATTGAAGTGGAATCCTATCCACAAAGACCCTTACGAGAGCCTTCACTGGAGGTCTAACATCTATCTTCCCATCCAAATTAGTTGGCCTCCACCTCACCGACCCACTCTTCATGGACGTCATAGTGGAATACAATCTCCTAAAAAGAACGACATCAACTAAAGAGAGGACCACCGTACGTTCATTAATGACAACCAATGAAGGCTCGACTAATCATCCACACACCTCAGCAAGAGCCATCCGGACCTTGGTCAAGGACGTCCTCCCCTCTACAACTTCCTTGACCAAAGTTGAACAGAGAAAATCCTCGTTCATCACAAGCTCCGAGGACCACAAAGCCTTGACCTTCATTGCTAGGGCTAGAGAAGGTGAAGGCAACAAGCAATCTGCCTCCACAACCCTCTTGCAAGACGCTTGCCAATGTCCAACCCCACGACACTGCAAACAAAGCACAAGATCCCTCACTTCGTGCGATAGCCTTTCTCATTGCGTTGGAAACATTAGATGCGAGGTAGCCTCTCATGCGATCTCCTCCAACCTCCCTCTTGCCCCCTTTGTCGCCTTCTCGCCCTTTCCATTCTCCTGTTAAGACTCTCAAAAAATTATTGTTGCCAGGATGGGGTCGGATCCGTTTATGGATCCGAAGTGGGTATGTATTGTTTGGACCCTCTTTAGGCTAACAATTTCTCCTTTATAGTCTCTCGTGATTCCCATCCTTGTTGATTTCTTGCGGCTGCTTCATTCCTTCTGTAATGTAAGAGCCTTGTGATGTGGCTGGGGATGATTTTCTCCAGTGTATGGTGGCCTCATCGATGCCAAGGGACGATCCTTTAGTGCTTGATTCGGATGTGGTGGGTTGTCGCGAGCTTGATTGGGAGGAAGGCGAAATTAGGCACGTTGGAGAGGCGAGGACCTTTGAACCTAGGAAATGTTGGGATGCATCACCTCTCTGGTGGTTTGAAGGTGGGGGATGCTTGTGGAGCGCCAAAGGCCAGGGTGTGGAACTGAAGTCCCTGGAGATTGATTTTGCATCAAAACTTAGGATAGTCTACAAGGGTCAAACATAGCGAAAGCATTCGTATGACAAGAGGAAAGGCATCGTGGTGGTTTCGCAGGGAGAGATCAACGAGGTTGACATGAAGGTGGCTCCTGTGGTTAGGTCTGGTGGAATGCTTTTTATGTGGAAGGGGTTTGATTTCCAATTGGGCTTGAGTAGGTGATCCTCCTGGTGTTTGTTTAGGGTCTTCACTAGAATTTCTGATGAGACAAAACTAGTGATCACTACGGTGTACAAATCATGTAATGATAGGGATAGGTCGCCGTTTTGGGAGCAATTGAGGCAACTGGGCAGTTTTGTTGATGGTAGACCATGGCTTATGGGTAGCGATTTTAACGCAACTTTGACCTTGGGGGATCAGCTTGATGGTAGGGGTGATCGATCGTTGGTAGGATTTATAGATCTTGTGGTTGATCTAGAGATCTTTGACTTGCAGACTAGTAGGGTGCATTTCACATGGAGCACTGTTGGGGTAAAACCTAAGCTTGACTAGTTCCTCTGGTTAGTTTCTTTGGTTGAGCATTGTCGGTTGGCAGAGGTGCATGCAAAGTTAAGGCCTTTTTCAGATCGTACACCGCTGGTTTGGGGCTCAAATGAAAATGTCAAGTTTTCATCATACTTCAACTTTGATAAATCATGGCTTCTAAAATCAAGGTTCAAGGATGATCAGTTAAGAATGGAACATTGGCCAGATATTTGGGTCAACAACTATGGTTTTTGTGAAGAAGTTGATGAGGATGAGTTATAAGTTGATCTTTAAAAAGGAGGTTCGGGATAAGAGGGAGAAATCTTGTGTATAGGCTCTTCAGCAGGTTGATAGCTTAGACAGGTCGAAAGATTCAAGGGATTTGACATCATATGAAAAGGGGTGACAAAAAATGCCAGGGGTTGTCACTAGAAAGGATCACAAGGAGATGGATTGCAGACAGCATTCTAGACAGGTGTGGTTGAGGGAAAGTGATGCAAGTACCAAGTTTTTCCATCTTGCTGCAAGCTCACGATGACGTTTAAATTTGATCTCTTTCGTCAAGGTGAATGATGAGGTTTACCGATGTTGTCAAGGCACTTGCCTTGGTGCCAGGTTGAGGCGAGGTGAGGCCCTAGTGCCTTGCTAGTCCTTGCCTTGCTTGATTTTCTTGAGGCACTACCTAGGTGAGCGCCAATGTGAATATGCTAAGCGCTCCAAGTGAGTGCCTGAATTAAGTTTGTTGGTTTTTCATTTTTTTAATACTTTCAAGGGTTTTAATTTCTTTTTACCTAATTATTGAGTACTTTCATTAAACGCATACATGTGTATGTATAGGCACGTGTGCTAGATATATACATATTGTGTGCTTAAATAGATATATAAATATAGTAGATACGTATATACATATAAATCTACACATATTTTGTATGTTTGTGTATCAATGTACATGTCAACTTATACATATAAATATACATATGTACAGACACACACATGTGCATAAATATAGCATATAAACATAACAACATATAAATATAATGTGTTTATGTACATGTGTATGTGTAAATATACGAAACTGTATACACACACCTACCATTTGTATCAATGCGCATATGTATGTGTATTGTGCCTGTTTGTTTAAGAATTTATATATCATGTGTATTATATATATATGCATGCATAATATACCATATTTTGATTATTGTGTGTATATGTATGTATATATGTATATCTGTATACATATATGCATATGTATCTATATATTCTTTTAGAGCCTCATTTTTCTCGGATGAGCACCTAGTGCCTCGAGTGTTTTGGACCCTCCTCGCCTTTTAGTGCCTGTCGCCTTCGACAACATTAAGGTTTACACAAATAGATAGTAGATTGCGTGAGCTTTTAGCTTGAATTATTGTGACTTTACTGGAAGAAAGAACCCTTGCAGATGGGAGTGGCTTGATTCGCAGAATCCTGTGCTTGATACAAGTGGCAAAGAGTTGTTGAGGAGAGGCTTGATAGAGGAGGTCTTGGCTGCCATTAGGGGCTTGAAGGTGGAAGGTTCACCTGGCTTGGATGGTTTCCTAATTCTTTTTTATAAGGAGTTTTGGGATGTGATACAGGTTGACTTTTTAACTATGTGCTAGGAGTTCTTTGTAGGAAATTTCGACCTTGAGAGATTGAATAGATATTTCTTATTTTGTTGCCTAAGAAGCTGTGAGTGGAGACGATAGATCATTACTGACCAAAAGCATTGTCAAATTCAGTTTATTTGATTATGGTGAATATCCTTGCAAATAGATTGAGGGAGGTGCTGCCTGACCTTGTTAGCCCTATGCAATCTGCTTTCATCAGGGGTAGATTGCTTCAAGAGTCCTTCATTTTGGCTGAGGAGATGTTTCCATTCTGGACTAGGAGGAGGACGAAAGGGTTCTTGTAGAAGGTGGATTTCTTCAAGGTGTACGATTCAGTCTCATGGACATATTTGTGGTAGGTGTTGAGGCGAAGACAATTTCCTATAGAGTGGATCTCTTGGATTAAGAGATGTGTGACAACCACCTCATTCTCTATTCTAATAAATGGCAGGGCAACAGGGGATTGGATTTGGCCATAGTCAGGGGTAAAGCAGGGTTGTCTGTTAGCTCTTTTGTTGTATATTCTGGTAGTTGAAACACTTGTGATGATGAGCTTCAAGGCCTACACTAGAGGGCTGATTAATGGATTTATGTTTGCTTCTAATGGTTGTTTGGTGACATCACTCCTACGTTATGTAGATAGTATTTTTTTATTGAGGGGGTGTGGTGGAGGCTACTTATTTAGAGTTCTTTGTGGGGATTTTTGGGGAGTTTACTGGAGTTACTATTAACCATGGTAAGTCCATTTTGGTCTCACTTAATATGTCAATGAAGTAAATCAACTCTTGTTCCTTAGCTCTGGGCACCATGGTTGGTAGTCTTACTTTGCTCTACTTGGATTTGTTGTTGAAAGGGAGACAAATTTCTTCTATTGATTGGTTGCCATTGGTTGAAGGGCTTGAAACTAGAATGTTTGGTTGGAGTGGTCGTGTGCTTTCTAAGGGTGGGAAGATTGGTGCTTCTTAGGTCAGTTTTGATGGCAATTAATATGTTCATCATGTCAGTTTTCAAACCCCCAAAGAAGATTATTAAGAGGATTGATTCTATCCAACGAAGATTTTTTTGGAAGGGTGTGAATCATGAAGGTTTTCACTTCGTTCACTAGGATGGGATCTATAGGCCGTTCGCTTAAGGAGGATTAGAAGTGCTGCATCTATTTGATTTTGGAGATTCTTTACTCTCCAAATGGGTTGTGAAGCTTCTCCAAAATGACGATACGTTGTGGAGTAGCGTCATGTGCGATGCTTATGGGTGATCGCTTAATTGGGAGGAGAGGAGGGTGGTGCCATGAGGAGCATTGGGTTTTTGGAGGGGTTTGACGGTGGTGATGGAGTGAGTTAGGTAGTTTTTTGAGCCAAAGTTGGGGGATGGACAGACCTTCAAATTATGGGAAGATAATTGGATAGGTGAAGGGAGCCTCACCTCTAGGTTTCCTAGGTTGTATGCCTTGTCTTTGGTCAAGCATGCCACGGTTGATCAGGTTTGGGATGGACAGATGATCATAGGACTTGGGTTTTGGGTGCCTTGCTTTGATGGGGCTTTGTCTGACCCTCAGGCCAAGGAGTTGTAGGAGTTACTTCATGTTCTTGATGCCTTTGTACCGACAGTGGAATGCATGATTGCTTGTTATGGTCCTCTGGTAATTTTTCTACTAAGAAAGTTTACAGGTTGTTGAGGGGTGTAGTGGGTTTGGAAGATGGGTACTTGGAACTTGATGGCACCATTATTTGGAAGATGAAGGTACGTTGAAAGTTGAGATTTTATGTGGTTATTGAGGAGAGGAAGACTCCCCACCAAGGAATAGGTTAAAAGATGGCTCCCAAATTGTGATACCATGTGTCCCCTTTATGGGGTGGATGATGAGGACGGTGAACATTTTTGACGAGTTCTGGTCTAGTGAGGGATCTTTTTCTTGCCTTTGGGTTACTGATGTGGCAGGGAACAGATCCGATGGATGCGTGGAGGTCTTTTTGCAGTGGGCAGCATACAGATCCGAGCCTCTGAAGCAGGTTGGCTGCAGCGTTGTGGGCTTCATGGCTACAGCAAAATCATTCCATTTTTAGGGACAAAAGGGTGTGGCTACAAAATGTGGTGAGAGTCAATTTTTTCCTCTAATTTTTGGACGCAATACCTGGAAGTATGTTCTAACTTTTACCTTTTAATGCAATGGAGTGGATGACTACCAACCTCCTGTAGGCATCCTTAGTTTATTCAAAAAAAAAAAAAGATTTACATCTGCTTCTTTCTTTGCTACAGGATTTCAGGCCATCAGCATCTATGCCTGATGCCTTGGTTTGGAATGGAGGTTTCTTTTCTGTTAAGAAAGTCTATAATCTGTTGCAAGGGGATGTGACTACCAATGACAACATCAGGATGGATTGCCAATTTTTTTGGAGACTCAAGGTTCTCCTTAAAGTCAAGGATTTGCTTTGGCTGCCTAGGAGGGACATACTGACCACTTTGGTGCGTAGGAGTAGATGGGCTGGTGGTGATGATACGGTCGGAGATAATGAAAAGTCTTATTTTCAAATGAAATCCTGCACCTCTTTATATAGAGAGAGGTGTTTGGGAAAAGTACGGCATAAGTCCAATAGAACAATAACAAATAACTCTAAAATAGTAACAAAACAAAACATAACTAGAGTGCTCTACTAACACTCCCCCTCAAGCTAGAACATATATCATGCTTAGCTTGGAATAATACTTATCAAATGCAGTCCTCGCAAGAGGCTTTGTGAATATGTCTGCTATCTGATCTTCAAAAGATACAGATAAAGTGTAAATGATTTCACGTTATATCAAGTCTTTAGTGTAGTGGCAATCAACCTGAACATGTTTTGTCCGCTTAGAAAACATTAGGTTGTTTGCAATATATGTAGCAACACAATTATCATACCTCATCTCCATCGGTCCCTCTATCTGAACATGAAGATCATGTAGCACTGATCTGACCCAGATCATCTCTATAGTAGTCTGAGCCATAGCCCTGTATTCTGATTTTGCACTAGATCTGGATACTATCTATTGCTTCTTGCTTCTCCAAGTCACTAAGTTGCCTGGCATATAAGTGCAGAATCCAGTTGTTGACTTCCTATCTGTCACGCACCCTACATAGTTGGCATTAGAATAACCAACAACTCTCATAGATGTGTAGGTTCTTCCCTACGAGGAGGGGTGACGTAATAATTGCGGAAATAATATATAAAGCAATCTCACAAAATCAATCGCACAAGTACACAAGTAATTTTTAAGTGGAAACCCAAACCGGGTGAAAACCACCACCTAACCCTCTCGAGTTAGGATTTTCTGATCAACCGAGTTGATCAAATCCACTAACCGAATCACTTTAAAACGAGGGTGATTCAACCTCAGTACAACCACGCTACAAGTACGAGGGTAGCGTTCCTCAACCCCTTCTCTCCACGAGAAGGATTTTGTCCCACGAAGGAGACGGGAATTCGCAAAGCGAATACCCAACAAAATAACAAAGATAAAAGAAACAACAAGTCCTATAGAGCCAACAAAGTAATTATAAACCTAGCTTCTATAGGAATAAGGAAACTCCCCTTTGCAAGGAGTGCGTCGACGATAACGCGGGTGCGTGAGCCACGCAACGGCGCAATGTCGCTCTCGTAGACAACGGCGGGAGAGCGGGTGCGCGAAGGGAAGATGCTCTCAAGGGAATGGAGCTTAAGCTTGGAGAGCAAGATCTTTTCTGGACACAAAAGAGTGTGAAAGTGTGTAGCTAAGTGTATCCAAGTGTGTATTTGTGTTGCAATGGTTCCCCTCTATTTATAGAGGCCTTAGGAAGGCTTTGGAAGGCTTATGAAGGGTTCTATAGCCGTTGGGAACAAAGTCCAAGAGAATCAGGCCGAAATCAGGATAATGATTACATTTGACAGGGTTATCAGACGTCTAACTCTGGCATCAGACGTCTGGAAGGCCACTTTAAGACGTCTGATTTAAAGGTCAGACGTCTGATTCTATGCGGATTTCCTCCTGACTTGAATCAGATCTAAATAGGATTTTTGTGCAAGTCCATCAGACGACATACAGGACGTCTGGCACTAAGTCTGGACGTCTGGAAACCTACTTTTACTGTGGGAATTGATTTCCAAACGTTGCAATGGCTAGAAAATCTCTGAGAAGAGATTTTGGGTCAGCCGAGGCAAAATGGTCATTTATCAGACGTCTGGAAAGACCTAAGGACGTCTGATAAGGCTCTAACGGTCATATTCTTGACTGTTTGTTAAGCCAGCCAACGGTCCACTAATTGGACGTCTGGCAAAGTCATCAGGTGTCTTCTAAGACGTCTGGGCTAAGGTCTGGACGTCTGATTTCATCAGACAGAACTAGCTATGTCCAGCCTAACAGTTATCAGACGTCTGAAACAACAGTCAGACGTCTTACAATACTTTATCAGACGTCTGATTTTGGAATTAGACGTCTGGAAGTGCTGTTTGAACCCTATATTGGTTTTTTAAGAATTCTACAGAAAACTTAAGTATCCTAGGGTTGTGCCGGTGTTCCTAGGACTACTGTTAGGGTTCTTTGAGGCTCTTTAACATGAAATATCTAAGGAAATAAAGAGCAACAAAAGAAACGAAAAATACAACAAGTACAAAAGAAGGAAATCTATCCTATTCTTCATTTCCTTCCATCTTCAATCTTTCGCTCCACGCAAACCTCCTCTGTTTTCCGTCAAGCTCCTCCAATCCGTCCTGGATGCGAGCTCGAACTCCGTCTAAACACGTCTACATTTGCAATTGACCTGAAATCTAGGACTCAAATTGCAAATGTTAAATAACACGTGTTTTGTTATCATCAAAATAAATGATCGTGGTGCTTTAGTACCAACAAGATGAGCCCTTCTGAAATAAGACACCTCTGCCAAGTGCTTTCTTCACATATCTAAGCACCTATATAGCAGCATCCCAATGCTGCTTGGTTGGCTTATCCATGAACTGGCTGAGTTTCCTAATGGCAAGGAAAAGATCTAGACGAGTAATAGTAAGATACAACAATTTACCAACCAACTGGCTATAAGATCTGCTATTTATAGACGGAGACTCAGCATCATAGAGATGTCCTTTAGGATCCATAAGTATATTAGCAGATTTAGAGCCCATCATTCCTGTTTCCTGCAAGATATCAAGGGCATATTTGCACTGACTAAGAACAATTCCCTCTCTGCTACGTGCCCTTCAATTCCAAGAAAGTATCTGAGCTCTCGTAGATCCTTCATCACAAAGGCATCAGCCAGTTTCCTTTTTACCTTAGCTATTCCAGTAAAGTCATCTCTAGTAAGAATCAGGTCATTCACATAAGCAAGGAGTACAACCACTCCCCTTGTTCATTTCCTGACAAACAGAGAGTGATCAGCAGAAGATCGTATAAGCCCCATGACCTGTACCTCCTCTAAGAGTCTTTCGAACCATGCTCTTAGGCTCTACTTTAAGCCATAGATGGCTTCCTTCAATCTGCATACACACTCCTCCTGAGCCTCAAACCCAAGAGGCTGTTACATATAAACTTCCTCTTGAAGATCTCCATACAAAAACACATTCTTCACATCAACTGATGAAGAGACCAGTCATAGTGGGTAGCTACAGACATCAAAATCTGAACAATAGATAATCGAGCAATAGGAGAGAAGGTATCAAAGAAATCTACCTCATATGTTTGGGTAAATCCCTTTGCCACCAGTCTCGCCTTGTAGCAAGAAATTGAGCCATCTGGGTTGTATTTAACAGCAAAGACCCAACGGCACCCAACTATTCTGGCTTGAGGAGGAAAGGTGGTCAAATCCTACGTTCCTCTAGAGCGTAGAGTAGCCATCTCATCCTCTATGGCTTGACGTCATTTTGGATCTAACATGGCCTGTTGATGAGAGGTAGGAACGTTCATCGCAGAGAGAACTGCTGTAAAAGTAGCAAATGATATGCCAAGATTGGTAGTAGAGACTGTTTGTACAATATGATATTGAGCATAACTTCATGGAGCCTTCCAAATAGCAATTGGAAGATCAAGATCCTCCTCAGTATGCTCAGTAGCAGCAGGAGAAGACTCATCAGAGGGACCTGCACAAATACCACTGGGACAAATCATGTGAGTGTCAATCCATACCTAACAAGGGGAGGAGATAGGTGGCTGAGAAGGTGGGGGGTTGTGTTCTCGCCACGTATGCTGTCTATATGTCACAGGTAGCCTATAGACCTAAGTGATCTCAGACTTCTACCTCATGGGAGTCTCTGTGGTATCCTCACTATGTGTTACAGGAATTTGTTCCAAGGGAACTGGTGGAACAGGCATAAGGGCCAAGCCTCCTTCAAATGTCACCTGATGACCATCTGTAGATAAATAAAGAATGTGCTCATGGAATGTGACATCTGCAGTCACATAATGCTTTTTACCAAGGGGGTCATAGCATCTGTATCCTTTCTGAGTGTTACTGTAACCCAAAAACACACACTTCATTGCTCTTGGAGCCAACTTATCATTGTCATGTGCTAGAATGTGCACAAAAGCTACACAGCCAAACACCCGATGTAGGACAGTGAATAAATCCTTCTCAAGATAGAGGACTTGCCAAGGAACTTGTTCTTGTATAGCCGAGCAACCTGTTGATCAAATAACATGCAGTTAGCACTGCATCTCCCCGATACACCTGTGGTACATTGTGTTGTATCAATAGTGTCCTAGCCACATTAAGCACGTAACGGTGTTTTCTTTCCACTACTCCATTTTTTTGTGACATATGTGGACAGGATGTCTGGTGAACAATCCCAAAAGATCTGTAAAAGACTGCCAATTTAGATGTATAGAACTCTAAAGCATTATAAGATCATACAATCTTCACAATACTAGATAACTGAGTCTTTATTTGTAATATAAATGTTTCAATCATTGATATAACATCAGATTTATTTTTCAAAACAAATAACCATAACATCCTGGAAAGATCATCCACAACAAGTAGATAAAATCTGTGACCCAGTCTATCTGGGACATGACTCGATCCCCATACATCCATGTGCAATAAATCAAAGATAGCAATAGAACTCTGAGATGAACTAGAAGGAAAACTGGCTCTGTGATGCTTTCTCAGCTGGCATGCATCACACAATCTCTGTAGCTGGCGAAATATGAGGAATGACGCGTTGAAGCCTGTCCAGTAAGGGGTGCCTATGACGACGATGCTACTAAAGAGTTGTACCAACGCTAAATGCAATGTCGTCCTGCCACAGCAGCAAATGGAGTCTGGATCAGGCGATACACACCCCCTCATGTTCGCCACCAATCATCTGTCCCGTGAGTTTGTCCTGAAAAATACAGCTTAATTCATCAAATATTGCATGACAATGTAAGTCTTTTGTAATTCTACTAACAGACAAAAGATTGATCGGAAATTCTAAAACATAAAGAATATTAGGTAGTATTAGTGCAGGAGTCACTGCCACATCTCCTCTACCATAAACCCTACACTGCTTGCCATCTGCTACCTGCACAGATCTCCCTGAGGGAACATCATGAACCTATCTAAAACATGTCTCATCTGTACTAAGATGCTGAGATGCGCCAGAATCCACCAACTACATGGCGCTGTCAGTGTTACCAGACCTGTAAGCAGAAGTCATACCTGAAGTGGCCAAGGCGACTGTATCAGCAGTAGTAGTGGTCTCATGGGTCAACTAAGAGAGGTGCTGGATCATAGCATCATAGTCTGCACGGGACACCATGTCACTCGCCTCCTTTGAAGAAACAACTTGGTTGGCCATGGGAGGTCGACCATGCTTCGTCTAGTAATAGGCCTCAATGTGGCCAATCTTCCTATAATGCAAGCAAATGGTGCGAGGTCTACCACTCGTACCCTGACCACCATGTCCTCTCCCCCTAGTGGATGGGGCACCACGTCCTCTGCGTGTAGCAGCAACAAGCACAGGTGCCTGTCCAATCTCTGACATGGATTGCCTAACAACCACCCTGCTCACATGACTATAAGCCTCCTCTAGAGATGGAAGTTCAGCCAGGGTAAGGATCTGGGACCTAGCAGCCTCATAGTTTGGCCCAAGTCCGTCAAGAAGCTGTAGGACAACATACTCCTTTCTCTGTGCCCTCTGAGTGGCACAAGTACAGACAGGTCTACAGGCATTGTACTTCTCAATTAGTCTAGTGACTGACCCTCTTGTTTGAGACTTCCAATAGCATGATGAATCTCAAACACCTTACTAGAATTCTTTTCATGAGAATACATGCCATGTAAAGAATTCTACATTTCTCTGGTGGTCTTATAGTACATAATCCCATCACCAATATGAGGCTTAACATAATTCATGATCCAAGCATGGACCATAGAATTATCTTTCTTTCATGTGGCATTCTTCCCTGATTTATCTTGCGACTCCAACTCCAACAATATATGTTCCTTATTATGTTCCTCAACTGTCATGAGGAAAGTTTGAGACCACCTAGCATAATTGGCCTCGTTTAACTTGGCGATAGGAACAAAGGGGATTTGTAACCCCCATTGTCCGTAGCGGTAACCGACGACACTTCCGAAGAACTTGAGGAGGCCATCGTGCCTTAGGACTGCCACAAGATGCCACAAATATGATCTAAAATCAATATTCAGATCTAACAAAATCACACAACAGAGAAATTGGATCTCTTTATCATAAGATCTAAGGTCAAAAAGACCTTAGAGAACATCCCAAGAGCCACGCATACCCTTTGAACCACGGCTTAGCACATGTTAGGGTACGGGAAATACCCTAACAGCACTTCTACAGGGTGGTGTACCCCTTTTCTGACAAGAGAATCACGCCACCAGCTCTATTAGGGCCACAAGAGGCGGCGCGGTATGCCGGAGAAGCAATTGTGGCGCTGCTAGGGGCGAGACGATGCTTAGCAGACCCACAACAGGCTTGGAGAGGCAGTGGCGGCGCTGCTGGCAGCAAGATTTGCCTGTGGCGGCGCCAAACAAGGTCGCAGCAGGCTTGGAGTGGCGGTGGCGGCATTGATGGAGATGAGATCTACTAGTGGCGATGCCAAGCAAGGTCGTAGCAGGTTCGGAGAGGTGATGGCGGCACTGCTGCTGGCGAGACCTGCCGGTGGAGGCGCTCAACAAGGTCACAGCAACCCTCTTGAGAAGCAGCGGTGGCGCTGCTATGGTCAACAGTCATCGGCGACGATTGCCAATGGCTGCTACCACCGCAGCATTGGTCGGAGAGGCTTGCAGCAGCTGGCTGGGGCAACTGGAGACGGGTTTCTCGCTGGTTAGGGTTTTGGTGGGAGGTTTCAGAGGCTTGTGAGGGGTAGGATATCACGACACGAATCTAGGATCGTTGCTCTAATACCAAGTCAGAGATAATGAAAAGTCTTATTCTCAAATGAAACCCTACACCTCTTTATATAGAGAGAGGTGTTTGGGAAAAGTACAGCATAAGTCCAATAGGACAAGAACAATAACAAATAACTCTAAAATAGTAACAAAATAAAACATAACTAGAGTGCTCGTGCTCCTTGCGGTCAGCATACTGAGCATCTTCTTCTAAGTGTGGTTTGGTGACGCATATTTGGGAGCAGCTGTGGTTACAAGGGGCCTCCTTGGAGGATTGTTGTAGATCTTTTAGAGATGATGTGCTGACAAATGCTAACTCTTGGGTCAAGATTGGTGCCACCTTGTAGTTTCTTTGTCTCCAACGTAATAAGCCTGTTTTCTTGGGGGCGGAGGAGACCTTGGGTCAACAATGTTGTAAGGAAAGTCTCCTATCTTCTTGATCTTTGGTGCTAGCACTTGTAATTTACCTTTTGGTTTGTAAATGAATGTGGATGGCTACTAATGCTTACCTCTTTCAAAAACGAAAAAAAAAGTGGGTCAAATGCATAGAACACATCTATAAAGTACAGATTTCAGACTTGTGTGAAACAAAGGCCCTTGTCTTCAAAAAGTTTAAAACAAATTCAGATTTGCCTTTGGGGACTCAGTTCGAATCTTGGTAAGATTTTTAGATAGGCAGTAGCTTCAAGAATTCATCTTGATGCTAACCTGGTGATTTAACATGCGAATCTGTGATTCTTGTGAAGATGGTCATGTCTAGAAGCATATAAGAGATAGGGAAAAATTGCGATCTTGCCTGCTAGCTATTATGATGTTCTCTTGGCGGGGGGAAATCTAATAGCCAATGAGATCCAGGTGTAATGACAATGACTGGATTTGGTTTGTGGTATCATGTAAAGATTATAAAACCCTCTGGTTCAGTTTAGCTGCACTTAATCGGTGCCCTAGCTAGTACACTAGGACAACATCTTTGCTTTTACCAAAGATACTTGATGCCCATTCTGATATTTAGTTGTCTGTGACACCCCATAGTTTTTATGTACATGACTTAGTAATACTTGTTATAATTCATCGCTGTGGCCTTCGAAGTTTCGAATAATTTATTTGCTAACTTGGAGCAACATGAAGTATGAAGCTCAAGAAGCTTAGGCTTTATTATGCCATGCAAATCATTATGTACATGCTAGAAAAAAAAGTTTGTGAAGCTTCTGAGAATCTACATATGAAATTATGAGTAATTTGGTTAACATTTGAATAGTGAAATCCTAATATTTCAATAAATAAAAGGAAAAATATCGCTTGTGATGTAAAAGTGGCTTGTAGGAATTTTGTAAGACAATCTTGTGTACCAGTAAATGATTTGTTTTTCACCATCCCAAACTTTGCTCCTAAGCATAGATAAGATTATCTCAATCTTTTCAAGATCTCACATATTATAGCTGATGCATTTAAAAATTTTATCTTCAAAAGTAGGCTTCATCGTCATATATGAATCTTAATGCTACCTGGTTGGTAACTGTAGGCTCTCAAACCCCTGGTGCACAGATGATATCATCATTAAGCAAGCTATGCAGCTTGTTGGTCATGTTTCCTGGTAATCTTTGCTTGCCTTTCAGTACAGCTTTCTGTAGGTGGATATATGTATTTTTTTTCTTGGTAAATTTTATTTTCTGACATGTTTGGATCTATCAGATTTCAGAGAAGGCTGATAGGATAGCTCTAGAATTGACTATTTCCCAAAGAGCTTCTCTTAGAATACTATGTCTTAGAAAATCCACTGCCTTCCCTATCATCACCACCAGACCTTCAAAATTAAGATAGTATTATACCTTTCTAAACTTTGGAGTTCTGAGATTCTTTTTCGCACTCATGTGGTTCCTGTTACATGTGCAAACAGAAGGATTATGAAGTTGTCCATTGCCTTATCATCACCTACCAGAGGACCTTCAAAATTAAGATAGTATTATAGCTTTCTAAACTTTGGAGTTCTGAGATTCTTTTTCATACTCGTATGGTTCCTGTTACATGTGCAAACAGAAGGATTATGAAGTTGTTGTTCTGATCAATGAAGATCGTGCTGGCACCATTCCATGCAGATTTTGGTCAGAGTTTAATGCTTCATGGGCCACTCCTTTCTATCTCATTTCAAAGGTATCCCTATTTGATATCGGATACTTGGAAGTGATTCAGCTAGTGGTCTCTAATTTTATGTGTTTTTGCAGTTACGGAAATGTCAAGCTTGACCGGACGAATAGCATCTTTATAAAGGCCCTTGTCAAGATATTATTTATAGTGAAGATTGCCACCTGATTTTGCTTATCGAGCCATCTTTCTCCTTGCTATTCACTTGGAGGTTGAAATGGAAAAAGAGGGGGCACAAAATAAAATAACCCAATCGCAAAAATTTTCATGCACCAAAACTCACAAAATAAAATCTTTTCAGAAAAATGTCTCTACTTAAGTTTCCTGATTTAGGATTTTGTCCTAATTAAGTTGAAAATCCACTAAAATCATGCTACGAGAATGAGGGTAATGCTCCTTTGTACAAAACCCCTTTTTGGACGACCCCCAAGAAAGATTTTGTCACACCTTTCTAGAAGGGAAACCCAAGTACAAAATAAACCGATAGTGAATTATTATGGTCTTGTAGAGCAATTTATCTCAGATTGACTTTAAGCACTTGACCATACTCCCTTTCCTTTCGTCATAGTTTGAGGATCAGAGAAGTTGGAAGTATGGAAGTGAGAGAGCCTTTGAGTATAGCAGAGGATAAGGCACAATGCAGTTATGAACTCTCACAATGATAGAACAATGATGTTTAAATGCGAGAGTTTTGCATGTTTCGTGCAAGAGACCTTATCTGCCCAAAAACTAATTTTTAGATGTTATAGAACTATTAGGATTTGAAACAAAAGGTTGCATATCTTGAAACAATGGAAAAAAAGTTTAGAATGTCATCCATATTGAAATCAGATGATTAGGAACTAGAATGAGGCATCTACTTTTTGTATATCAAACGATCTGAGAAAACATTAGATGGCACCTAGGAATAGTTTGAGGGCAAACTACAAAGATAGTGGAAATTAGATGATTAAAAGATGATGTCAATCATCTAACTGGTAAAATTGGAGTTTCCTGGGTATGGAGTTAATCACTTAAGCAGAAGGGACGAGACAATTAATGCACATAAATTAGACGATTAAAGACACTCTTAGACGTCCAAAAATGACTTTTCACAAACTAAATGTTGGGATTGAAACTTAACTCCAACATCTCAACAATTTAAACTTGAAAATGAAGGGATGTGTTATTAGACGATTAAAAGACATTCAAGTATCTTGAACCTAACATAGAATCTAACTTAGACAGCTAATCAAGGAATGAGATATCTAATAAGCAATTTTAGAAATTGTTATGTATTGTCTGAGAATTATAGGAAAAATTAGCTGTCTACAAGACTTATACTAAGAATGATTTTGTGTCGGAATGAGTTAAATGAAGAGTTTAAAAGTAAGAATGACTTTGGTAGGCTTTAGGATGATTGTCTTGAACTAAGTAGCTCCAAGAGATTGAGATATTTTTGGTTCTTTAACAAAGTGTCAAATTGCAACTATGGCTTTATCCTACCTTCTCTTCATCACAAAGTCTTGGACACAAGTCTTTACGTAAGAAATTCACCCTTTCAAGCCAAATCATTGTTTTGTTTTCTTGAGTTTTGTTTATTCCTGAAAGATCAGTGATATGCAATAAAGCATATATGGCAATATAGCAACATAGATATATTTTTATAACTTTATTTTTTTTTAAATATCAAAATTTGGATCAGTAATGCACTTGCACTAATTGCAGTTGTGGTGGTCAAAGGTGACTGCCAAAGCCTTTCTTCAATGGCAGCAATTGTGGGTACCAAAGTTAGAGAAAGCAATCCAGCAGTTTTGCTTTTACAAATTTTGAAAAGAAGTTTCAAGGGATCTTAATCAATTTCAATTGGATTATGAGTGTGATTTGGATAATTAGAGGTCCTCTCCCAAGAGGGCATTGTTTGTTTAAGGCGACATGACTGGAACAGTTGAAAGGGCCTTTTTTGGTCTTCCAACACCATATGAAGCAAGGCGTTGCATGCATGCCCCTTGTCCCTCTTCCTTCTCTTGTTCTCCAGTGACATCAACTTCTAAAGCTTACCCACCGTTAAGTTTGTTTTTTGAGCCTGTAGGCAATTGGTTACTTAGATTGTGGTGATTCATCGGGCTATTTTGGATAGTCTAAGATTCAGTTGTAGAGATTTCAATGTGGAAAGATGTCAACTCCCTATCCATCAATTGTTAGAATCACATGAGAACCAGAAGATTGGTTGCTTATCATGGAAATCGGGGAGGTTAGTAGGGAATCAGTGGCTACTATGGTTGACCAGTTAGCAACAAGGGTGGGAGAGGCAACAATAGCTTTTCCACCTCTATACGAGTGCAAGGAGGAGGTCTAACCTGATCAGCTCCCTTCAAGTTGATTGGGAGGTTCTTCTTGATAGAGATCAGATTCAGGATGTTATGCAGACCAATTTTCATGAATTCACAAGGAGGTCCCCAGGTTCATGGCGGCTCGCTTCTTCAGATATGGTGACCCTGGATGAGAGGATGCGAAATGGGCTTACTAGGGAGGTGATCAAGGATGAGGTCTCGGCAACTATGAGGGGGTTGAAGGCTAAGGGTTTGTTAGGACCAGATGGTTTGCATGTGCTCTTTTTGTAAGGAGCTCTTGGAGATTGTGGGGGGAGATTTCATGTCCATTATGTGTGAGTTCTTGTTGGAAAATAAGGGATTCAAGAGGTCGAACTAATTCTATTTTTGTCTTCTGCCGAAGAGGACTGGGGCTGAGTCTGTGGATGATTACAAGCCGATTGCATTGTCCAACACTGTATATCTTATTGTGGCAAAGGTTTTGGCCAATAGGTTGTGCAATGTGATGCCTGCCATTATTTGTCTGGTTCAGTTGATGTTTATCGAGGGTCAATTGCTCCAGGAGTCTTTCACTTCGGTTAGGAGATGGTCGCCACGTGGAAGAGATTCGACGTGCCACTTTTCTGTGAAAGGTTGATTTCTTGAAAGCTTGTGATTCCATCGTCTGGTCTTATTTGTGGGAGATTTTGAGAAGGCGGGGTTTTCCAGAGGTTTTGGTGCAGTGGATGAGAATGTGTATCACCACCTTGTCCTTTTCGATGTTGGTAAACTGTAAATTGGGCAGTTGCTAGATGCAGCCTCAGCACAGGGTCAGGAAGGGGTGCCCCTTGGCACCAATGTTATTCAACGTGGCAGTGGATACTTTGGCTGCTATGGCTTTACGATGGTGGATTGTTCTCTGGCTTTACGCTAAGGGCGAGAGGCTTGCTTAGACCCATCTTGCAATATGCGGATGATATGACATTCTTTGTAGAAGAGGATAATTGAGAGGTTGAGCACTTAGCATCAGTGGTGAGGATTTTTGGAGGCATCTCTAGTTTGTGTATCAACCATTGGGAATCCACCTTTGTTCCTTTCAACTTGGAAGAGGATGTGATTGCGGTATCACAGTTTCTTGCCACTTCTGTTGCGCAATTGCCTTTTTTGTACTTGGGCCTTCCTTTAAAGGGTTAGCCGCTTTCCTTTGGTGATTGGGCCCCCTTGGTGGAGTGGGTGTCTAGGAAGATGGGATGTTGGAGTGGGAAGTTGCTTTCCAAAGGGGGAAGGCTTGTGCTCCTTAAGCTTGTCGTCTGCTGTGCCTATTTTCTATTCTTGATTTTCAGACCCTTGAAGAAGATTCTCCATAGTCTGGAGGTCATATAGAAGTAATTTTTCTAGAAAGAATCGGACATGATGGCAGTTTTTTGCAGCACATGTAGTAGAAGTGTGTCGTCCTAAGCAAGTTGGAGGCCTTGTAATCCATTGCCTATCCGACTTCTGTGATGCCTTGTTGGTGAAGTGGGTTGTCAAGCTATTCAGCAATGGGAACAGTTTGTGGGATGTGTTGATGCAAGATTCATATGGAAAAGTTATGTCCATGGAAGGGAGGGCTATTGTGTATTGTGGTGATTTTGCCTTTTGGAGATCCTTGGTGCTGGTTATGTGACATTTTGCCACTTTTTTCCTCCCGGTCTTGGGAAATGGTGATAACATCAGGTTTTAGGATGATGATTGGTTGAACAGAGGGAAATTGTCGGACTTGCTGCCTTGTCTTTATACCCTGGCAGTTGAGAAGTAGGCCAATGTTGCTGGAGTCTGGGATCTTGGGCATCTATTGTGGGAACAGGACCGTTTGAGGTGAGAATTCAAGATTTCCAGGTGCTCATGAGTTTATTGTCTGAGTTTTAGCCAGATGCGTTGAGGCATGATTGCCTGGTATTGGGGGATGGTTACTTCTTAGTGGCTAAGGCATATAAGGTGCTGTAGGGCCTTGTGGATCTGAATGATGAGTTGATGATTGACTGCAGTCTTCTATGAAAGATGAAGATGCCCCTCAAAGTCAAGATTTTCTTGTGGTTCTTGATAAGGGAAAAGGTGGTTACAAAGGTTGTCAAAAGGAGGTGGTCAGACGATCCTGATGTCTCCTGCCCATTGTGTGGTCGATAGGACAAAGATATGTCCCACCTCTTTTTTGTTGTTTCTCAACTGATGTTTGGATGGCTACTCGGATCTTGAGAGTCGACATCTCCAACCTTGAGGCCCTGTTTGGCATGGGTTTAAACCAAGTTTTAATCCTATGTGTCGATCATAAACGCTGTAGTGCATGAACCGTGCAAAGGTGTGTAAAGGTTTTAATTCCCACCCATCACATCTACCACCATCTATCATCTACCCCTTACCAATCATATATACCCTTACTAACTCTCTCACAACCATCACATTTACATCCCACTAACCCACTCTCAATACAAATAAAAACAAAAATCATTAATAACATATCAACTCAGCTATCACATCCATACCCACTAACCCTCTGCTTATCCATCTACTTATTCCTCCTTAAGACTTCCTAAATTGTACCCACTCTTAAACTTTAAGCCTATGCTAAACGAGGCCTGAGAGTCTCTGGACAGGCTTCCGAAATGGTATACAGACTATCATGGCGAAGTGGGTTGAGGTGGCAGCGATGCTTTGGGCCATTTGGCTTCAACATAACTGTGTTGTTTAGAGGGGAAAGGGCCTAAGCGGAGAATGTTATGAGGGAGGCTAATTGTCTTTCTGTTTCTTGGCTGCACATCTTGTAAGTCAGTTCCTTTGGCTTATTAATTGATTTAGATTGCTACTGACCTCCAATAGCCATCCTTTTTTCTCACCAAAAAAAAAAAAAAAAAACTGTAATTTGATCAGTAGAAGCTACCTTTATCTTCCCATGAATAATAGCATCACTGATAAAATGGTATCAACTTCCTTATGCATTGCACGTTCATGGTCAGCAGGATTATTTTCCATAAAGGTAGCAGCTATTTTATCACAAATTATTTCCATAAGTAAATGAATTGGATTATCTCAGAAGTTGTCTGCACCATAGCACGATTTCTCAATCCAGTACTAAACCTAGAGACTAAGACATGGAGTATGATGACATGTATTAGACTGGTGCCTAGAGAATTAGCGTAGTTGAAGTGTGAGACATCCAAGTTGCTATTTCTCATGAAAACAATTCTTTTTCCAAGAGCAACCTTTAGGTATCTGAGAATAATACAAACAATTATCTGATGGATATATTTAGATTTGCCCATGGAATGCCTAACCTTGCTCACTGCACAACTGATATCTAATCTCTCTAGCTTCCTTGTCCTAGAAGGTGCAAACATAGGCTAGCCAAAATGAGATTGCTTGGCTTGTTCCCTGCCAAGTCAGCCTTAAAAGGGCTAGTGTTCATCAATTTGCTAAGCATGATG
Organism: Thalassia testudinum; assembly: GCA_037157565.1. Lineage (NCBI taxonomy): Eukaryota > Viridiplantae > Streptophyta > Magnoliopsida > Alismatales > Hydrocharitaceae > Thalassia > Thalassia testudinum. The sequence continues at coordinate 48,334,685 of JAZHRO010000030.1, forward strand.
TTTGCATTCTAATAAAACATAGTATTTATTTGACTGCCTGCATTATTGCCTTTGCTCACTTGTTCGTTAGAAGTATTTATCCCGAAATACATATAATGTAGAATATAATTAGAGGTGGGATGTGGAGAACATGTGAATGAAAGAGAATATGTCCAGATGATGTCCAATAACTTCTATAGTGTTGGCTTCATTGTACCCGAATTCCATAAACCACTGTTATGCTTGAAAAAAATTTAATCATACAGTTAGGTGTCAAGTTTTGATGGAAATTGAAAAGGCAATAACGATCTAGTAACATTAAGAATATGATGGTTTTTGTGTTCAGCAATACCATTTTACTTGGAGTTTAATGTAAAGCTCCCAAGATATGTAAAATGTGCATTGAAACCATGTACAAAATTCTGAGGCAATATCAGACCTCGATTTTCACCTATGTTAGGGATGGGGCTGATCAAGAACAAACTATGGCATTATCATTCTTTGAAGTGCCATGCCTATCCACCTTCTATCTATGTTTTAATTTAGTTAAGTTGTGCTCCTTATCATGACCTTTCGTTGTCATCATAAGGTTAGTGGCCAACCTTCATAAGGTTAGTGGCCAACGTTCGTGACTAATATCATTTAACTTGATCGTCATATAGGAAAAGGAGTTCTCCGTTCTTTTATAGTTGTTAAATAATGTCAGCGTGTGTGGAATAAGTCACATGGTAGTGCCACCTGCTAGAGTCTGTGGGGCCCATGTTGGGTGCGTGAATGTGTGTGCGTGTAAAGTTAGGTTTAGGGTTTTATTTGGTGTGTTTTGTTCCCATGCTGGTTTTATTTAATCAGGTTTAGATGATCGAATAATTTTAGGATCAGTTAAGCGATTGAGTTTGTTTTAGGAAATAGGATTTGCAATTAGTTGGTATTATAATTGGTATTTGTTCTCTTTAAATAGAGACCAAATCCTCTTGTTCTCTTTTGAGTTTCAATAAAATATTTTCCAACCTTAAGAACTTCATCTTTCTTTCACACCCTCAATTTCTCTCTCTCTCTTCCTCCCTCCACGCGTGCCAACTATAAGGAGAAGGGCTCCCCTACGCGCCAAATCAATTCTTCACATGGTATCAGAGTGGGTCCTCCTGGCCTATTGATCTTACGCATATGGAAGAGAGAAGGAGATCTCTCTCCACGTGGAGTTGAGCCAAAGGTTGAACACTAAGCCAAGTTCAAGTTTGAGGCATGTGAACCTCTCACGTACCTAGGAAAGCCAAGCAAAGGACGTTAGCTATGGGGCATACAAGAAGAGGCATAAAGACCTCAAAGTTCAAGTTCAAGGGGTGCATGAACCTCTCACGTACCAGGGAATGCAAGCTATAACAGTTGACTCCTAAACGTACAAGCGAGACAAAGACCTTCACAAGTTACTGTTATGGCTGACGTAGAGGTCCCAATCACCATAAAGACGAAGGTACTTGTCCAAGGCACGACCATCAAGTTGATGGGCACATCTAACTATATCTTGTGGGTGAGATCCTTCAAGATCTTCGTTGGTAGACAAAATAAACTCCACGTTATCCTGGAGAGCGCACTTGAAAATCACGAGGGAACTAAGGTAAAGAAGTGGGAAAAGGAGAATTATCAGGTAATGAATTGACTTATGAACTCCATTGACCCCTCTATTGCAACCAATGTATTGTAGAAAAACACAGTCAAGGACATGTGGGACACACTCAAGAAGAGATTCTCCAAGAAGATGGGTTGTGCCAAACTCACTGACATCTATTGGTGCATTTAGAACTCAAGGGGATCTTTCTTTAGACAAATACTTCACGAAGATGGAGAGATACTTTGAAGAGCTTAGCATTTATTTGTGACAAACAAACTGGGTTGCATGCACGTTGGCAAGTGTGTAAGTTTCTGAAGGGTCTCCACCCTCGATATTAGGCTACACGCAACCAAATCCTCATTGTTGAAAAGGATCTCGACCTTATGACTATCCATAATCATCTTGAAAAACTCAAGGTTGTAGATCCAGGAAGTTTTACCCCAGTCGTGCCAGATACAACTGCTCTAGCCACTACTAAAGGTGGCTTTGGATGTGGAAGAGGTAGAGGCCATGGCTTTGGTAGGGTTTACCCTCCTTGCCAACATTGCAGTCAAACTAATCATTCTCATGAAAGATGCTAGGACAAGCATGGAAGGCCTCCACGTGGATACATGTCTATTCCATCTCTATTAGAGCCCCAGTTACATTCGTGGATTTAGAAAAGATCTAGGCATTACTCAAAGAAGAAAAGAGGATAACTGTGGTCATAGCAACAACTTTCGAGGTTGTCAAAGAAGCAACGACTACTGAGGTTGCAAAAGGACTTATAGTTGCATCAGAAGATGCATTCAATGAAGATCCGGGAGGCATTTAGCCTTACAAATGCTCAAAGTCATGCAAGTCTTCACCCTCTGCGGTTTCGACTTGAGGGGGTGTGTTAGCATGCATGGAATAAGCCATGTGGCATTGCCACCTGGTAGGGTCTGTGGGCCCCATGTTTGGTGCATGAATGTGTGCGTGTAGAGTTAGGTTTAGGATTTGATTTGGTCTGTCTTGTTCCCATGGTTGTTTTATTCAATTAGGTTTAGATGATTGAGTAATTTTAGGAATAGTTAAGTGATTGAGCTTGTTTTAGAAAATAGGATTTGCGATTCGTTGAGATTGTAATTGGGATTGGTTCTCCTTAAATAGAGACCATCTCATTGTTTTCTTTTCAGTTCCAATAATATATTTTCCAACCCTACGAACTCCCTTGAGCACTCTCTTTCATGCCGCCGGTCTCTCTCTCTCTCTCTCTCTCTCTCCCCACATGTGCCAAGTAGAAGGAGAAGGGCTCCCCTACGTGCCAAATCAATTCTTCACAAATAATGTTGATGTTATGCTCCCATCTTCTAACACAACCTTCAACTCACTGCAATGAATTATGATGTCTACAATATTGACACCTTTCATAAAAACATCTATAATTTTAAGTTAGGGTCAAAGAACCTTTAAATTGTTCCTAAATCTCCATTAATAGATTATGATCAGACTTAAACAAATAAGATCATTGTTAGATGAATCCAAAGAATTTCCAAACAAGGCACAGTAGAAGGGCCACCAAGGGGCAGAGCAGAATTCAACAGCAACATTAGGAGGTGATATAGAGGTCATTCATGTTACTGGTGGGTGTTGTAGGGGTTATCTATACTCCATAGTTTTAGAGGGTAGTCCTTGATACTGCAAGGACCATGTATACCACAGGGGTATGGGCTGTCGGCACCAGGACCATGGCAGCTGGTCTAGCTGCATGTGATGTCAAGATGAACTAACCTCCCTTGTCAAGGTTGGTGGTGTTCTTCACAAATCTGATGAGTATCAGGTCAAAAAACTAGGTTTTTAGTGGAGAAAAAACAGAGAGACAAGGAGGGTAAAGACCGTCAATCTATGGCCACTGCTCTAATTACAAGTTGCCACAAATGAGCAAGTTGCATTCTTAGAGACTCCGATATCTATAAGGGACTGGCAAAAAAATTACAAGCAAACCCTTGTAGAATTATTAAACATGAAGAACAATAATATAGACAATTAACTATAATCTCAACAAATCTAAAATGTCAAATTGAGGATTTCAAACTAATATTTTACAAGAATCTTGACAAAAGATGAGTGTAGTTTGTCTTCAAACAAGCCCAAACAGACAGTTAGACCCCCCAATTCCCAGACCTATTGAGGTCGTTCAATGAGGAAGATAATTAGAGCTTCTCAGAGTAGAGGTTGTTTTTCTATCATATTTAAATGCACCTCTATAATTTCTCCACGGTGTCTATACAAGACACCTGGATTTCATGTTCAATAACATGATTTCATTCCTCAACTGAGTTCATCTAACATAGGGAGATCCAGTTGGTCATAAAACGATTATATAGTGGAGCCATGGAGGAAATGGATGCTACTGGATTTGCATCCTGAGCAGCTGTTGAGGTTCACCATAGTGGAGATGGAAATGGGAGGGAAGAAGTTGTTTGAGAAATGGGGCACATTGACCCTAATTTGAAACTTGAGGGTGTGTGGCAAATCAAAGTCTTGGGTGTGAAACCCACCCTGATTGTACTGGTGTTCTCCTTGGGATCCAAATCATAAATACTTAATAAAGATTGTAGTGTGCTTGGATCTTTGCACTATTATGAAATGTTTGTATTTAAACTACAGTTCTCTCATGGTTTCTTTTTTTCTTGTTCCTTTTTTCCAATTTGGAAGGTCATCCTGCAGAAGGAATTTCAAGAAAATTAATGTCCTCTCATTCTCAGCCATGGTATGCTTCCGCCTGTCTTGATATGCTATAGTGGTTTATGATTTTGCAGAATCTCCAGGGGAAAAAAAATTATTACCTACACATATCTGTTGTTTACTACAGGATGACGTCAAATCTGGAGATAAAAATGTGCTGTGCAATCATCCTTTCTTTAGCAAGCCTTTCACAAGTCAAGCTTCCATACATCGTATACAACAATGAGGTAGGGCTTGTGGTAACATTTGTCAGCATATGTGTAATTTATCTTGACAGTGGCATATACTGAAAGACTTGGGATCATGGCATTACGTTGTTTGGCTCTAATGGGCACATTTGCTTTTGGCAGAGCTTTTACTTGATGGGTCAGCAAAGGGAAGATAGCTTCAACCATTAGGTGGAGTTGATTTGCGGACGTGAAACCTTTAGGTATCAGTTGAGAGATTGGAAAGGTCAATTCCTTGTGTAGGTGTGTGTGGGCGTAGGGGGGCGGGGGGTGGTGGTGGTGTTGTAACTAATCACATTAATATTTGGGGTAGCTTTAGGGGTGAAAGGGCCTAGGTCGAAAATGTTTTAAGGGAGTCTTTAGTTTTGTTTGATTTTCAGCAGCAAAATACATAATTGGCTCCTTGTTTGGTGCTAATAGAGTGGATGAATACTAACCTCCGGTAGTTATCCTTTAAAAAAAGAATATTCAGGTCATCTGCTGTCTGAAAAAGGGCATTCCTTGAAATATTTTTGATTCCTTGAAGTTCATTGGTTTTAAAATCTTTCATAAAGACTAGCATTTATCTCCATTGTTCTTCACGTGAAAGGTATAGACCATCACGAAGATCTCTAAGTTTTCAATCTTTGCCACCAAAATGTACATCACCAATGATGTGTCTAGAACTTCCTTCCAGTTCTCAACCTCTTTCCAAAACTCAAGCTTCAACAACCAGTACTTATAAAATTTATATGTAAATGGAAGCCTTCAATACGATTGCCTTATAAAATGCGTATGATTGAAGAAAGGTCTATCAGGTACCCATCACAACAGTTGCTCGGAGGACTTGGTAATGAAGGAGAGGAAGAGAGGTAGGTAAGGGACCTGGTAATGAAGGTGGGTGGCAAGAGGAGGGAGATGGGTGGAGGAAGAGGAAGATGGGGAGGAAAGGAAGAAAAATTAGGTAGAAGGATTCCATGAGAAAATTTTAAAAATGCGAGGGCATCTCACGAAAATATAGTACTTTATTTGGCAACCATTAAAAGTTGCTGGACAACTTGATGGAGGGGTACGACGTGTAAACTATCTAATGATTTTGAGCATATTTATGTAAATATGGAAAATGTAGGGGTATATATGTAATTACAAAACATTACATGGGTATTTATGTAAAAATCCCTATTTTATAAGCAAATGTTAAGAGAATTTATATTTAATAAACATGGTCGGGTGTGTGTATACTCAAAGTAGATGAACATAGCTATTGGTGATAGTTTGGAATAATCTGCAGTTACATATTTACTCGTAACCTCTCACTATTTACAGTTATACCCATGAAAATCTTGTTTTATTTACATCAATACCTATCTATTTTCAAAGTTGGTTGAATTGGACTTGAGAAATTTTTTTTGCATTTAAGTCCCATGCATTTATTTTATCCCCCGCTTATGCTCTTCCTCCATTTCCACCTTCTCTCTTCCTCTAGCAATCTCTTTTTTATTTAACCAATGCAATGACAGCTCTAAGTGAGTCTTATACCTCATAGGTTCAAGTGGAGGCATTCAGAGTTCTCAGCATGTGGAATTCAGAAGCATAAGAGCTTTAATGGAAAGATCCATTATTTTTTAGTCCAATCTCATCGAATTTGATAGAATATCTATACAGAGGGTGTTGATGTAAATAGAATGAGTTTTCTAGAGATAGCTGTGCCAATAACAAGTCAGGGACATGCTATTGCAAATGATTCTAGGGTCATCCATGTAAAAATCCCTTAACTTTGGCAGGCAACATAAGTTGTCGTTGTTCATATCTTAAGTTGTCCTTGTTCATATCTTCCCTTCATATGCTAAAGTTTTAATTTAGAGCTTGATGCTGTAATTTCAGCATAGTAAATTACATTTTGTCTGTGGTATTCCACTAATGGTTGCATGTCTCAAGTTTCCATCAATTTCTAAAGTGAAGCTAGCATTCTGGTGCTTCAGTTGGCTCAGGAACTTAATTCATGTGAAGATATGGGCATATTTTCAAGCTAATAACCTCACATATTTTGATGCAGGTTGTGGGAAACGATGCCCTTTTTATTGGGGATGCATCTTACAAGGATGAGCTCCTTTCTATTTGCACTGATGCAGTTAAAAAAATGGTTGATACCATAGAAAACATGCCTCACATGGTATATTCTGTGCGCTTTCATTCTTGCACAATCAATTTCTATGTTCTTTAACTGCATGGACTGAAATATTGACCTTTACATTAGATGGAACAAGGAAGGTTGGCACTTGACGCATGCAATTGTTTTGTCATGTCATTTAAGGTGAGCTTATTTCTACATCAAGCGTTGGAGGATATGTAATTGACACTGTATGAACTAAATATGAATGCTGAAATTTCTATGTGGATTCTTGAATTGAGGCTTTCTCATAAGTAATGAGATTTCCTCTGAATAGCTGCCAACTGCTGTCACTTAATGCCCTATATACTTGTTGAAGTTGAACTTTTTACACTTGAATCTGTATCTCTCTATTATTTTGAAGTTAAATTTATCGAAGTTAAGTTTTAACTATGGTCGGTTTGATACAGATGAGCCATGACGTGTCTGCTATATGCACAAAACTGATTGAAATTGCGAAGTCAGCTCTGCATCCAAGTGAAAGATATCTTCTGTCAACCTTGAATACTTTTAACCAGCATGTGCCGATGGTTTCATAAGAGTTGACTTAAGCAAGTGAATGATTATGTATTACATTTTTATGAAGTAATCAATGTTGTATAAGTAGAAAATATGTAAATCAGATTACTCTCGTCATGGTTCTATCGATTTAATGAAAACGATGAGTTCATGTAAATCCACTAGATCTTTACTTTTCCCCAACCATACTGGTTAAACTGCTCAGCATGAAGATCCCACCATGCACAATAGGGAAGGTTAATGCCTTAGACTTGCTATTTATCTCAAGGTAAAATCTTGTCTTTCTTCCAGGGGAGAATTATCTATGAAAAGTTTGATTACAGGCAATTATGATCGTTGATTTTTGCTCTCTTCACCCTTACATTACTTTTGTCTTTCAGATGTAGACTCTTTGATGATCCAAGCCAAAAAGTTTTCTGCAGTTCCTTTATGAATGTTCAGACATGGTTATACAATTGGTCGGAACCAGCCAGCTAAATCAACGGATTTGGTGCTGTGAAGTCAGACTGGGTTCTTCTGATGGACTGGAACTGGTTAAAATCAGCTCAACTGGTTGAACTGCATTGCTTTCGGCCCTCACTTGTTAAAAGATATGGACTTGCTTCCAAAGAAGTGAGCCTTTCAAAAATCAGAAGGTCAGCTCATGCCTTCACCTTACAAGATAAAGACACCCTAATCGCATAATGCTTCATATATAATACAAAATTGCCTTGCCCATATTACAAACATTTTCCTTACAATCTATAAACTAGGTAAACTGCCTTAAGAAGATGACAATATCTGAATATCTTCCCAGAACTTATGTATTACAAGTTAATGTTTTTTTAAACAAAAGCATGTGAGAAAATCCTAATTAAGTGATGCAACCATCAAAAATACATTCGTCTCACTTTTCAGAAAAAGGAAAAAACATCTCTAGAAGATAGCCCAATCTCGTCCAATTTAACTTGGGAGTTTCCTGAACCAACGACAAGGTTCAAGCTGCTAGGAAGAATGCAATACCGAATATTGTTGCCACTTAGACTGAGATAATCAATGGTCACTGGGTGCCCACCCTTAAATGTAGATTTTACAATGTTCACAGGAGTAATTATACTTATGTCTACTTCTGTGTTGGTTCCATGAACCATGCTGTTCTTCAGCTTAATCGAGATGGGCTTGTTATCCAGCTTCACTGAATACCTGATAAGCTTCATTGTTTCTATTAGATTCAAAAATGAAAAAAATGGGATTGTTTCGTGCCGCCTTCCATCTCGCCCTTTATATAGGTTTAGCCTTCCCTTAGCATAGTGTAAATTTGCCTACAATTCTGTTCACATTATTTTGACTGTTGGGAGAGTAATGGCGATGGTGAGCTTTTGCAATGGCAGCATCGACCTACGATTTCCGAAGAAGCGAATATGTAAGAAATTTGGCTTTTGTCGTAAGACATTTGTTTCTCTTGTAAGGTTATATTAAGTTGGCAAGGGGTATATTCATCTTTGCTTTATCTTTGGTGGTACAAACAGTTGGTCATTTGATTTCTTCTCCATGTATGTATGAGAGTTGAAAATCTTTTGGAAGATCATCTAACTTCATAGATTCATCTAATGGGAACGTCGATCAATTGTTTGCATGCATCTGACATCTCCTTTGAAAGGTGAATGAGATTAATACAAGAGGGGTCTTCTCCTTCGTATAAAAGAAATGGGCATATGAGGTATTGGGTGGTGCTTGTCATTGCCGTTTTAAGTTTGCTAGGTGAGGAGAGGAACGAGGAGGGAGGTTCTATAAAAAGTATTGACTAATACATGTCGACTTTGTGTTCCTTGTGTTATTTGTTAATTTTACATTCATGTTGTGTTGATAATCTATGTTAAGCTCGCTATAAAGGTCGGTTGTTGGCTTGACTTTGCTAGAGTTATTCGTCGGTTATCTCCATTTCAAATACACTTTTGTAGTAACATCGCTTTATAATAGGAATACATCGTTGGATTTAAACGTATAGTAGATGGAAAATGGTAATTCATCGATGGATTGATAGGATACACCGGTGTATGAGTATAATATATCAGTAGATGGTTAGAATACATCGGTGATTTGTGAAGATCCATTAGTGGATTGTTGTAGTGTACAATAGGGTGCCTAAATCCATCAATGGATGGCTAGAATCTACCGGTAGATTATTACAAGCCACTAGTGTATTGTGTAATATACGTGTGAATTTATGTAATAGATGGATGATTAGAATGCATTGGTGTATTATATATGTTCACTGATGTATTGTGTAAATCCATTGATAGATTGTTTCAACCCATCGATGTACTGTAAATTGCAAGTGTGGATTTATGTAATCCATCGATGGATGATTAAAATGCACCAGTGTGTTGCATAGGTCCATCGGTGTATTGTGTAAATCCATTGGTGGATTGTTGCAAACCACTGGTGCATTGTGTAATGCATCTGTGGATTGATACAATCCGCCGATAGATTTTTACAATACATCGGTGGATAATTGGTTAAGTCATAATGCGATGGTTTAATGTTAGTCGACGTTATTCTCTCTTAGAATGGTATCTTCCATTCCTTCAACTTCCGGTAGTAAGAAGGTCAAGAAATGGGATAATGTGACGACGGTCGAGTTAGTAAAGATTCTGAAGGAGCAGTATATGAATGGATGATAGGATAAGGATTCGTTCACACACACCGCGTGGGCGGAGATAATCAAGAAGTTTGTGTTGGCTACAAGATTGCCATTTAAGCATAAGCAAATCCTAAATTGATGGAATGAGTTGAAGAGAAAGCATGGGTTGTATGTTCAACTATACAACAAAAGTGATTGGGGAAGTGATCCTGTTAGTGGTTGTCCTATAGTACCTTCCTTATCTGTTTGGAGTGAGGTAATGAATTATTTCCCATTAGTAATTTCTCATTGAAATGTTTGATAATTAATAAAAGTAAACGTAATCTATTTGAATAACTTGTAGTTCTCTCTAGAACTTACGGAATTACGTGGCAAGCTTTTCATATTCTTTGATGATGTTCACAAAATCGTTGGTAAGGATACCACAACCTGTGAGCATGCAGAGTCATCGACTAACCTTGAGCACGTGGTGGAACATGTGGAAGATTGCCATAAGGATGTGGGTTCTTATAATCAAGGACAAAATGCAGTCAATCTTGAAATGGGTACCAAGTCCGTACCATATAATTCGACGGTTGCTGACATGTGGACGTCTTATATGAGTCAACCTTTTGTAGTTAATTCGGTAAACGATACCACATATATCTGCAGTAACTTTGCATCATACATGAATGTCCCAATAGAGATTCATGTAAGTGAACCTCCACCTCCATTGTATAATTCACAAGGCTCAAAGCGTGTTTCAGAGGAGATTAGTACAAGTGGGGGAGAACGTATGAAGGAAGCGTCAAATGAAAGTGTTTCATCGACTTCTATGACGAATGAGTTTATGGAGTTGATGAGGACGTTGGTGAAGCACCACATAACCCCAACCCCAAGGGTTGACTACTTCGCTAATGAACTTCGTGAGTGGATGAGGATATTGAGCACCCAAGTAGCAAACATTACACCCAACGATTTACTTGTATTGGTTGATGTTTTCACTCAGTGTGTTGAGGACAATTTTCAAGGATGTCGTGCACTTCGACGTTAAGTTAGGTGCATTTCTTCGAAAGTATGTCGGAAGTGATTATGGATTCTGATCACTTTCGACGACTCATGATGTCACTTGCTTAATCAAGTCATTGCTTTGGTAGATTGGTTGCGTGTTTGATATCGCTTGGTTATTTCACAATGCTTTTAAGTTTGGTATATCACTTTGGTGGATTGGTTGTACGTTTCATTGAAACATTTTATACTTGTCGTTAACATTATTGGGTGCTTGTTTATGTTTTTAACGCACTAACGATTACTTGTCTTGAACATTATTGATTATTTATTTCACTTGTGATGAATTTTAATGTCATTTAGGTTTCATGGTTTTCTTTTGTGTATATATATATATATATATATGGATTATGTATGTGTGTATGACTGTTGATGTCATTTAGATTTCGTGATTTTGGTTTTTTTTTTGTTATGTGTATAATATTACAGTAAATATGAATACTAATGACTACTGATCCGTTGGGGATAATAACGAGAATAATGTTTTGTCGCTGGCATCGGTTACCATATCTCTTACATACGCATACTACTCTTTCCACTAGCAAGCTCTGCAACTAAAGTAAAATGATGGGGCTTTGTCAGGGCATGACTGGGTCCACGAAGTAATTCATGGCCACCCGAGTCGTTTGAAGAATGCATACAAGATAAGTAAGGTGGGCTTCGTTGCTCTCTTTAAATACCTCAAGGATACAACCGACCTAAAAACTCACGATATGTTATGGTTAACGAGCAGTTAGCAATATTCCTCTATGTTAGTCAAAATGTCTCAAATAGGAACCTAGTCGAGAGGTTTTAATAGTCCGGTGAGATGATTTCTAGGTATTTTAACTTGTTACTAGATGCTTTGGTTTCTTTAAGGCGGAGGTTCATACGGATGTCAACAATTTATTCTTCTGTACCAGTTGAAATTTGATCCAATCATAATTTTTTTCTTTTTTTTCAGGTTGGTATTTTCTTTTATGCATTATTCATTTATGTATTGTTTGCAATTATATCAAATTGATTACTTTGATGATTTGCGAAGGATGTCGTAGGAGCTATTGATGGTTGCCATGTATGCGCAATAGTTCCAGCTAGGGAGCAAGCAGTTTTCGTAACTGGAAGGGTTAGACGAGCCAAAACGTTATTGTTGCAGTTGACTACAACTTGGAATTTGTGTTCGTGGGTACTGGTTGGGAGGGTTCAGCTGCGGATATGCAGGTGTTGCGGTGGGCTATAATAAATGATCGTAACATCCCGAGTGGCCGTGGTTCCTTGTGGACTTTGGTTACACTAACACGGAATCCTTTATTTCTTCCTTTCATTGCATACCATATCATTTGCAGGAGTATTGAAATCGAAATAATAGATATCAAAATTATAATGAGCTCTACAACCATCGTCATGCATAGTTGCGGAATGTTGTGGATTGTGCCTTAGGTGTTTTGAAAATGCATTTCAAGCTTCTAGATGCAATGTTATTATATGGGTTTGAAATGCATTGCAAAATCGTGATGGCATGTTGCATCATCCACAACATGATTATTCAGTGGAAAATCAACGACTTCTTCTACACAACACTTGATGATCTTGAAGACGAATGATACGGAAGTGTGAAATGACCTTGTTGACGATGGTGCTGTAAGAGTTAGGGATTTGATAAGGGATCAAATTGCACATACTTTGTGGGTAGATCATCAGACTTGATGATCCCTCAGAAATGATATCGTTGTAGCAAATTCACCATTACCATTGTATTATTATGATTTTTTAGGGAATGGAATTTGTAGTGAAATTGAAATTCTCATTTGACCGATGTATTCTTTCATGCACAAATGCCACTTATTGAGGGAACTTCTGTCTAAACACGATACACCGGTGTATAAATGTCTTACATCGGTGTATTTGCGCGACACACCGGTGTTTTAACGTGACACATTGGTATGTTAACGTAGCACATTTTTATTTGGATGAAATGAGGTATCTGAGGGAACTTTTTAAGTACATAAATTACCTTCAAAATTAGGAAATAAAAATAAAGGAGTCCAAAATATAGACAATTATGGTATACAAAATATGAAAGACATAATTACAAGTTTAATGAAAGTGTATGTTTGAAAGACCTATAAAGAACATCATACACATATAAAGACTGTTCAATAATTACAAAAAATGAAACAAATAAGCAAACATCATACTAAATTAACGGTTGCAAACCTATGCTTTAAAAGCATAGCAACGTAAATTGAGTAGTATTTATGGGCATCCTCATCCCACGATACGACCATTGGATCTAGTCCACGCATGAGGCATTCTATCCAATGTGTGATAAAGATGCCACAATCGTTGCTTGTGTTGCCTGCTAATGAGCCTCTGCGTAGTGCTGTCAATCTCATCCATCAGCACTTATGCCCCAGCGTGTCAACACTCTCGCCATCACGTCAAACTGAAAACAAAATCATACGTTCATTGCTGTCATGCTTATTCATAACTATTTCTCAAGTTGAAGTGTAATAAATTTGACACATACTACGTTATCGCCGTCCTTGTGTCCGCTAGGGGTAATACCGGGCGTCGCTATTGTATTGTATCATTGCTTTACGTACAATATTAATAACTACAATGGTTCAATGGGAGACCTCTTGCATACACAACGGTATAGCCATATATGTACAAGTGTAGAACTCCTCACTGGCATTCTCAGTGTAGTCATTGATCCGGTCATGATTGAAATATTTAATAAAAGCACCAAAATTTGTGTTCAAAACAAGTGTATCGCACTTCATATTCTCTTGAGCTATCGTGTCTTTGATGGCTTTAATTATTCCATCAGTGATCTACATATAATGGTAAGTAAACAAAGCACTATTATGTATATAGTTGAAAAGTTATAAAATTAAACGTGCCTCCCCATCACTAAACCCACTTTTTTTTAGTAGATGAATCATGGACCTTCTTTCAATAAATCTTCTCGTCCGAGTTTTTTCTTTGCTCAGTTAACTGATTAAGAAGACATCTATCTACTTCCAAAAGGCCCTCGATGATGCCTTTGTCCAAATCTGGTATCTTTTTGTGGATCCTTGGCTTCTTGAATTGGGTTGTCCTCCTTGCAACCGCTGTTGGCCTGTGGACCACTAATTTTGTTCGCAGACCTCGTCTGGCAATCTTCCTCTTTGGAGGCTCGTCATCGTCCTATATAGATAACTACAAATCATGTCGTGTCAAGTAGGACAAACAACAAATATACCAATGCACCGATGAATTATATAAATACACTTGTGTTTTATACGAACACATCGATGCATTATATACACACACCTGTGTATTATTCAATACATCAGTGTATTCTTATAACGCATGGATGTATTCCACTTACACATTGGTGTATTATAACAATACACCAATGTATTATAATAACACATAGGTGTACTGGACTAATATATTGATTTTTGGTTTAAACATTACCTTCTTCTCATCCTCTATCTCCTCTTCTGCCTTCTCATCCTTATCATCCTTCTCTGCAGTCTCCGCATGGACCTTCTCTGCTTTATCCGCCTCCGCAAGGTTCTCCTCCTCTTCCTTCTTTGCCTTCTCCCCCTCTGCCATCTCCCCATGGACCTTCTCTACTTTCTCCACACCAGCCTTGTTCTCCTCTTCCTTCTCTGCCTTCTCCTCCTCTGCCATCTCCTCATCTGCCTTATCCTTCTCAGCCATCTCCTTGTCTACCTTCTCATCCTCCAACTTCTACTGCTGCTGCTTTGCCCCTACTTCAATATTGTCCATCTCCTCCTCATTCCTCTCCTCATCTTCCCCTCGACCATCCTCTTTCCCCTCGACCTCCTCCTCCTCCACCTTTGCCCTTCGTAGATTCATCAATTTCATCCTTAACTGGTAATTCCTCACCAATAACTTCTTTATTTTCTTTCTCAGGTACATCAAGTACCTTTCTTCCACCAAAATTTTTTTCACCCTTTGGCTCTTCTCAATAACATCCTCCTCCATCTCAAGACCACCATCACCTCCCACACTCACCTCTCCCTCTGCCTTCCTCTTTTTCCTCCTATCACCCTCATCATGTGCATCGAAATTTCACTTCAAACTCTTCTCCACATGGTAACTCCCTCAAAAGGGCCTTTGTGGCCATTTTCAAATTAAGTTTGACATACTTTCCATGCTCTTTGATGGACTTCTCTTGGTTATACCTTTGAACGACAAGTGTAGCCTCTAAATCCATTGTGTCACCAATTTTGAACGTCTCGTTTGCCCAGATTGGCAATAGAATGGTGCAACCTTTAAGATGCATTTGCTCCATCACTTTAGCCTCTTGGAGTCCTTTGTGGAGAAAATCGTGGACCACCTCAGTCCAATTGTACTCTTGGTCCCCGTAAGGCAAAAGTAAGGACCTAAGGGTGATGAGAACTGTAAAGATCCGTCACACTTTTAGCCTTTTAAGACGTCTAGAGTCTCAGTTAGACATCTGAACCATTTCCCGAACGTCTGAAAATGAAATTTTTGTACACACTGCGCCCTGCGCGCAAGTGGCCCGCAGGACCTTCTTCCTCTCTCTCCTTTCCTTTCCTTCCCCGAACCCTAAAACCCCCCATGCCTTCTATTTATACCCCTTTCCCCCCTTCCTCCTCTCCACACACCACCCCCTTCAGACCTTCAGTGAGGCGAGGGAGAGCAAGAAAGAGGAAGCAAGAGAGCTCGGGAGGAGGAGGTCGAGGTCGAAGAGCTTCAGTGGAAGCTCGGCGGAGCTCGCACGGCCATCATGGGCGTGTGCGGGAGGAGAGAACTCGGGGAGGCAGCCTCCCGACCATCTGCAGTTGCTAGAGCTACGGCGGCGCGAGGCGGAGCACAGCAGAGAGCGCTGGCAGGAGGTTCTGGTACTGAAAGTTTTCCAGTATCAGATGTCTGGAGTGGAGTCTAGATGGCTGATGGAGCACCTAGACGTCTGGAGTTAAGGACAAATGTCAAAAAGCTCATATATTGTGAAGGTACATTCTTTTTCGCGGTTACGGCCATGCAGGCCTCACCGCAGACACATGTTTGGTCTGATCTGGGGGCCTGCAGTTGTACGCAGGAGCAGCCTTGGGAAGGAGCGCGAAATGCTTTCCCATGCGCTTTTGGATGTCTGACCAGATCACCAGACTTTCGGAGGTACGTTTAGACGACCAGAGGCATTGTCCAACGTATGGAATTGCCTTCAGACGATCGCAGAGAAGGCCTGGACGTCTGACGACACCACAGGGACTTAAGGTAAAGTTCTAGTACCTTTTAAGACGTCTGGACTTGTTCCCAGACATCTGATTTTGAACAGTAGGCACATTTTTGACCCGTTTGGGGTTCGATCAGGGTCCGTTTTACGCAAACGAAGTACCTGTATTTTCCTTACGAGTTTCTGTACATATTAGAGACCTCTGTATGCTGTTTGAACCTTCCTTTTGTGATGTATTCCCTGGTATAGGGTTTCGGCCTGCTGCATGTTTGAGGCTCGCAGAGATGCTTGGGTCTGCAGTTCGAGCCCTCATTACTCCTGAATTGCCTGGTAGAGTGGTTAATTCTATTAATGATATTTAAATAAGAATGTGCTTGTGGAAATAGCCAATGGAACCCTAGGATATGGCATGAACCCTAGGATAGAGAAATGAATGAACCGTTTGGATTGTACTTGCATGCATGATTGAGCTAAACTGTTAGCGATTGCCTATATTATAATCATAAGATGCCTGTAAATTATGAACAGCTACCTATGAAATCACCAATTGCATGTATCGAATTATAGAAACACGAGTTGTCTGTATATGGACGAGAAATGAATTGTGAATGGTGAACATGACCATGAACCCTACGGGGAATTAGGAGTAGAACTCTTGTGGATGGATGGAAACCTAGAATGTAGATGGGAGGTGTGTTGGCCCTTAAGTACGTGATACCAAGGAGAGCAACTTTCCCCTTTTGTGTAGAGCGGAGATAGCCTCCCTTGGGTTGAGACCCAAGGTTAGGATTGACCACTCTACACCGACTCCTGGTGGCCCGCGTGTACGTGATATTGAGGTGAGCTACTAGTGTAGGGAGAGAGCTAGCCACCCCACTGGGCCTGGGGTTCAGCTAGCCACCATACGCTGACTTATTAGGCCCTCTAGGCAAACTGGGGTAGTCAGACGAGGGTGCGCAGACTGTAGAGGGGTAAGACACCTATTTGGTTTTGAGGGGCGAGACCCCTGTTCTGAGAGAGCAAGGCCCTATACTATTCCGTGTTGTACTTTGGGCGTACCCGCTAGCGGAAACGACTGACCGCGTGTCAGTGCGGGGTACCTACCCGTGCGCTTATCACGCGTGCCGTAGTCACCGCTACATCTTGACAGTGACCTCAGGGTGGTTGACTGGGTGCAGGACTATCACAGGGGACTCTCCCAGTCAGGAGAGCATCACGTGTACCTTCTACTCCCAGTCAGGAGAGCACCACGATGAACTTGCAAGATCAAGAATATCTGAATGTTTGAGTAAAATGGGTGAAAAGGAAATATACATAAAAATCTGATAAATAGAAAAGAGAATTAAACATGTTGCTTTTATTGTTTTAGATAGTATAAATACCACTCTACTCAGCGTTCGCTGACTGTCTTTTCATAATACTGCTCAGGACCAGGAGTTGAGCAGCTCAAGCTTCCGGCTGCGAAGGGTGCGAGGCCCAATCGAGCCCAGTCGTAGTTTTCAGCACTTCCTTGTTGTTCCTTTACTGTTGTAGTAAGTATTAGACCTTTAGTTTCTGTTTGTCTCTGCTATTTATTTCTGTTTCCATTTTTGTTGTTGTGGTAGTATGTAATGGAACAACAGATTTACTTTTCTTTACTGCTTTGTACATTTCTTCTACTTAGTTATATTACATATGTGAATGTGGTTTACTTTCTTGCTTTTTGATTATTTCTTGTTGGACGACTAGGTCTTAGGATTAGTAGAGGCGAGCCGGTCTGGGGTCCTACAGAGATCCGGGAATCAGGTCGTAACAAGGTGATATCAGAGCAAGGTCGTCTCGAGAAATGAATCAATTGGCTTGAGAATAACTATTCACGTGCATATAACTACGATAGCAACCATAACGTATCGCCTTGATATTCGTTCCGAGTCTTTTCTCGAAGTAATTCGGTGTCGTTGACCCTCTTGTTCTGTCTTTTGCGTCTCTTTGCAGGAGATGCCTCGTCGGGGAGTTCTTAAGGCAGGCCGTGGACGAGGTTGGAGGGGCGGACGTGCCGGGCCTGAGGTACCAGTTGACCCACCTCTTCTCCTGGGCGTTCAGGCTCAGGATCTCGCCCAGCTGATCAGGGACATTGTGCGAGAGGAGCTCCACCAGCCTCCACGGGCATCTCTCCCTGAGGACGTGGAGGGGGAGTCCTCAGTGGGGCAGAGACACCGCCGCAGCATTGAACGATTCGGAGGGAGAGGGGGTGGTCCTCCACCGCCCCCACCGCACTCTTACACTTCCAAGTACGAGCCCACCTTGCCTGGAGGCGTACTCGTTTCCCCACTGTAGCTACATCGCGAGCTTTTCGGACAACTCCGGAAGCTAAAGTCCCCCTCCTTCAAGGGGGATGAGGACTCGTCTGAGGCAGAGGACTAGCTGGAGTAGATAGAGAAGGTGTTCGACACCCTTCGCCCTCCCGTGGAGTGCAGCGTAGCCTTTGCCACGTACCAGCTAGAGAGCGTAGCACACCGATGGTGGAGGGCAGTCAAAGGCCAGAAGAGGGGAGAGCCGACATGGGACCAGTTCGTGACTCTCTTCTGCGAGTAGTACTTTCCGCAGACCTGGCAGGACTAGAGGAGGCGGGAGTTCCACACTTTCC
Source organism: Thalassia testudinum (assembly GCA_037157565.1). Classification (NCBI taxonomy): domain Eukaryota; kingdom Viridiplantae; phylum Streptophyta; class Magnoliopsida; order Alismatales; family Hydrocharitaceae; genus Thalassia; species Thalassia testudinum. The sequence goes on from JAZHRO010000030.1 coordinate 48,353,370, forward strand.
GCCAGGAGACGATGATTGTTAGCGCGTATTGCACGAGTTTCTTGGAGCTGTCACGTTTTGCCTCGACAGCCGTGGCTACGAAGGAGTGCCTGTGGAGGTTTACTGAGGGGCTCCAACATGCTATTCGGGCATATGTCAAACTCCTGAAGCTGCCCACCTTCTCAAGAGTGGTTGAGGTAGCCATGACTTACGCTGAGACCAACCCGGTTGCACGAGACTCCGACAGCAGACGGAAGAGGCCCTATCAGCCGAAGTACTCTCAGGGCCGTTGGGAGCGGAGGCACGCGACACCTGCAGGAGAGCCATCTCATTTTACAGGGCCATTAGTGGCCTTTGGGGGCCCCAGACAGGGGCCAGTTGCCAGCACCGGACCCCCGCCCAGCCGTCAGTAGGGACCTACTGAGGGAGGAGGTTGAGTTCCCCTCTGCTACCAGTGTGGTCAGCCAGGCCACATCAGGAGGGACTGCCCATCTAGGGCTGGAGCATAGCAGATGCTACTCGCACCGAGTGCTGGAGGTCGAGCTGGTGGTCGTGATCCCCAAGTGCGTGGGGGAGGGCAGCAGTCACGAGGAAGGTACCGACCAGCGACTGGTCGCCCAACCTAGAGTGTAGCTGCTTCGTCTGCATTAAGGACTGAGGGGCATATCAACGCCCTGACACACAGAGACGCCAGGACTTCTGGTTCAGTGGTGGCAGGTATGGTTACCATTTCTGGCAGATTAGTGTACGTACTTTTTGATTCCGACGCCACACACTCTTTTGTTGCTGTGAGTTTTACCGTCAGTTTGGGGCAGGGCAGTGTACTGTTAGAGGAGCCATTTATGATCAGAGGCCCACGTGGCCAGTTGTTTGTATCTAAGGAGGTCTACACGGACTACATGGTCAATATGGACACAGCCTCCCCACTAACCTGATTGTGATACCGATGGAAGATTTTGGCGTGATCCTAGGGATGGACTGGTTGTCCGCCTGTCATACCCTGGTGGACTGTTTCGGGAGGAAGATCGTCTTCTCCATACCGGAGTTGCCCCCTTTTGAGTTTCACGGACAGCCGGTGGACGGAGGCTTCAGATGCATCTCTATGCTTCAGGCAGCGAGGCTTTTGAGCCAGGGGTGTGAGGGCTTTTTAGCCTGTGTTGTGGCAGAGCCTAGCCTTGTGGCTGACTTTCAGAGTATTCTGGTGGTTTGCGAGTATCCCGACGTGTTTCCAGAGGAGCTGCTAAGACTACCACACGAGCGTGAGATCGAGTTTGAGATCTCACTGCTACCGGGGACCAGCCCCATTTCTACTGCACCGTACCGGATGGCACCACTTAAGCTGTGAGAGCTCAAGTCACAGGTACAGGACTTGTTGGAGAAGGGCTTGTGGGGAGCCGCTGTGTTGTTTATGAAGAAGAAGGATGGCACCTAATTGAGTTACGTGACAAGATCGTGTTTTAAAAAGATATTTGCTGTAGTATATTTGAAATCACCGCGAGAATAATTATTAATTTTATTACTCGAAATTCAAAACTTCCGATGTCAAACTCAGGGAGTAAATTAGTATTATAGAAATGGAAATCACAATTATCAAAATATGATATTTAACAAGAATATAAGTGAAAGTTCATGTATAAGAAAACTAAAAAGGGAATAGTAAGATGAAATTGAATATTCTCTTGATGGCTTCTCCCTTCTTCTCTTTCTTGCTTTTGTTTATCTTCTTGGCCGCACCCTTTTCCTTCTCTCTTTTCTGTCTTTCTTTTCTCAGACGTCTGTTTCTGTGAATCAGACAACTTATCTGGCGATTGCTACAGTGCGCACTTCTCTTCTGTCTTCCTTCTCTTCTCTTGGCTTTCCTCCTTCCTGTCTTCTTCCTCTGACTTCAGCTGCTCCTCTTCTTCTCTTGGCTTTCTTTTGGCTTGTTTTTCTTTCTTCCGCTTCTGCTTCGCCTTTCTTCTATTCTCTGGTGTGCTTCTTCTGCAGCTAAGTCCCTGCCTCCTCCTTCTTCTTCACTTGACCTTGCGGTCTTTTTCTTCTTCTTTTTCTTTTCTTCCTCTGCCGCTCCTCAGCCTTGAGTTCTCCTTCCATCTCTTTTCTTCTTCAGCTGCGCCTTTCCTTCCTTCTTCCTCAAGCGCCTGCCCTTAGCTTGCCTTTGAGCCCTTCTCCTTCAGCTACTCCTCTTTTTCTTCCTTGCGCACATACACATAGCAAAACCTAGCCCCTACCCTCCCCGCATCTCTCTCTCTATTTTGCTCTTAGGACTGCTCTCCCAAAGCCTTCTTCGGTTATCAGGCCGGGTTTACGTGCTCGGGACCAGGTCCACCGGCGTGTGTGGTGGGTGAGGAGTGCACGGCTAGTCGGGTCAGGCGGCCAGGTCCACGGAGCATGGGTCGTGGACGAGACGGGTATACGGACGAGTGGGGTCTCACCCCGTGTCAGGAGGCAATAAGCCCCTGACACTTTTTCACTTTATCTCACAACGCCTGCTTGCCAGCTTCCAAGGTGGGACTAAACGTCCCACCTTTCTTTGTGAGCGCCCGCAGCAGAAATCCTCCTCTGATTGCAGCAGCTGGTGGGTCTTCAGTGCCAATTGCTTGGCCGGGGCTTTATGCGAAGGGATTCCGCTCAACCTGGGGCACTTCACCTGGAGTGGAGAGACCTGGAGGAGCTCCCAATCAAGCTCCTTGCTGCGTCAATGGCGGTGGAGACCCTCAACAACTGTCAATAGGCAAACGGCCTTGCGGCCTCGTCAGAACACATGGGAGGCTTCGCCAAGGTGCGGCAAGTGTGCTGTTGTGGTCGAGATGCCTCACAGCTGTGTGATCCGAGTAGATGATAACATGGGAACCCAGGAGGTAAGATCTGATTTTTTCAAGGGCAAATACTACGGTTAGCAGCTTTTTCTTAGTAACAGTGTAGTTACGCTGAGCCTCGTCAAGTGTTTTGATACCATAGTAAATGACCACGGGTTTCCCGTCAATTTTCTGCCCCAAAATCGCTCCTGCAGTGAAGTTAGATGCATCGCACATGATCTCAAAGGGTTGAGACCAATCAGGGGACTATAGGATCGAGGCCTGGGTAACTCGATCACGAAGGATCTCAAATGCTTGAGTGCATTCCTTGGAGATTTCAAAAGGTACATCCTTAGAGAGAAGAGTGGTCAAGGGGTGCGCGATTTTCGAAAAATCAGGGATGAATCAACGGTAAAAACTGACGTGCCCCAGAAAAGATCGAATGTCCTTGATCGAGCTAGGCATAGGGAGTTTAGAAATTAAGTTAACCTTGGCTCAATCAACTTGGATGCCTCTTTCCGAAATCAGATGTCCCAGGACGATCCCCTCAGGCACCATGATGTGGCTCTTTTCCCAAGAAAGAACCAGATTCATATCAATACATCGCCTGAGTATTTGAACCAAGTACTGGTGGCAATCATCAAATGATGCCCCAAATTCTAGAAAGTCATCCATGAAGACTTCCAGATAATCACCTATCATATCAGAGAATATAGCAAGCATGCACCGCTGAAAAGTCACGGGTGCATTGCAGAGTTTGAAAGGCATCCTTCGAAATGCGTACGTCCCGAAGGGGCAGGTGAACGTGGTCTTCTCTTGGTCCTCTAGATGGATTGCCGCTTGGTTATAACCGGAGTACCCGTCAAGAAAGCAGAAGAATCTATTTCCCGCTAGTTTTTCAAGGATTTGATCAATAAACGGTAGTGGGAAATGATCCTTCTTCTTGGAGGAATTGAGTCTTCTGTTATCTATGCAGACTCTCCACGAGTTGGCTATACGGGTCAGTATGACCTCTCCGGTTTCAGTCGTGATGGTGGTGAGCCCTGCCTTCTTAGGCACAACCTGGATTGGACTCACCCATAGACTGTCAGAGATCGGGTAGATGATCCCTGCATCTAACCACTTAATGATCTCATTTTTCATGACCTCCTGCAGATTAAGGTTCAGACGTCTCTGCATCTCACGTGAAGGTCGTGTGCCCTCTTCGAAATAGATGTGGTGTGTGCAATAAGATGGGCTTATACCAGCTAAATCATCGAGAGTCCATCCAATGGCTCTACGATGTTGCTGGAGAACAGTAATCAGATGGGTTCTTGGTCAGGTGTGAGTCTGGAGTTTATAATAATAGGAAACGTCTGATTGGAACCCAAAAAGACGTATTTCAGATAATCAAGAAGGGGCTTGAGTTCCAAGACAGGATTATCAGCAGCAGCAGGTGGTTCAGAGTGTGTGTGAGGAACAAGGGTAGGAGTTATGGGTGTATCTAGACCAGGTTTAGACTCCTCTAATTGCGGGTTTTAATCTTCTTGTGGTTGATCGGGGATAATCAGGTTGTCCTCGATATGCGGTTCATCAACTACAACTTTGATATCACATATTTGCTCTACAACACCGCAATTAATCCCTTGTTGGGCCTTAAAGATGTCAATCTTAAGAGTTTAGTTCCCAAATTTCAATTTTATTTGGCCCTCCTCACAGCTTATGTTGGCCCGAGCAGTGGCCAAAAAATGTTTCCCTAGTATAATTGGTGTATCCCTTGGGTTCTCAAGTGCATCCATATCTAAAACTATGAAATCCACTGGGAAGTAAAAATCCCGTACCCTAACAACGAAATCCTCGAGTATTCCTTTAGGTGACTTGATGGATCGATCGCTAACTATAATGTCACCTCTGTCGGTTTAAGCTCGGACTCTTTAAGATGGTTAAGTAGGGAAGTGGGTTTTAGGTTTATGGAGGCACCTAGGTCTAGCAATGCTCTATCAAATTGGGTTTCACCAATTTTACATGAAATCAGGGGAGTGCCTGGGTCTTTTGCCTTGGGTGGGAGTTTACTCAAGATTACAGAGCTGGCTTGCTCTGACAGTATGATCGAACAAAAACTTTTGGTTCGTGGTTTACGCTTGGGTGTACACACGTCTTTCAAAACTCGTGCATAAGTCGGTACGTGGTGGATTGCATCCATCAAGGGGATGTTTATCTAGACCTATTCAAAGAGCTTGATCAGGTCCTCCTCATGAGCTATGGGTTTGGTTATCCTTTTTCCCTTGGTCAAGGCCTCAGGAAATGGAACCTTAGTTGGTTCCTCTAGAATAGGTCCAGGTTCTTGATCTGGGACAGGGACATCTTAGATGACTATCCTAAGGCTTGGGTCACTACCAGGCTTGGAGTGGTCTGGATAAATTGGGTCTTGGGTTGCTTTACCACTACGGGTTGTTACAGAGTTTAATCCTGCCTGGTTCTGATTTGGGGTTAGTAAAATGGGTGGCTGCTGTTGAAATCCCACGTAAGATGTTGAAGCTTCCATCCCGTCAAGTGATGGAACAGAAGGGGCCTGATAAATCATGTGTGCGTGGCCTGGATTTGGGTTCATAACGCACCTCTAGGTTGGCACGTTATTTGGGTTTGGCAGAGGTTACGAAGGAAGAGTGCCCAGTTGGTGGGAATTCGCCATCTGGGTGAGTTGGTTGTGGACCTCTGTGATCTCGTCTTTGTGTTGTTTTTGTATTGCCGCATTCGTTCTCTGAATGTCAGCCAGTGTTTGAAGGATAAGAGATATTTGATCTTAGTTTGGCCCAGATTGATAGGTGGGGTTGGGACGAGGCTGAGGCGGCTGATATGGATGAGGGGCTTGTGGATGTGGTTGATAAGGTAGTCTTTGATTTTGGGAATTTCCCGCCCACTAGAAATTGGGATGATTTCGCCATCCAGGGTTTTAGGTGTTGGAAAATGGGTCATTCTGGTTGGCGTTGAGGTCCTCGCAGGTCTGAGGAGCCTCAAGAAAGTCAAAGTATGGGGGTTCAGAGTTCCCTTGACTGGAATAGAGCGGATCGGAGGGACCTCCGATCCTGGAGTCAGATGGGGGTGGATACGAGTCCATCCCCTAAGAAGATTGATGGAAGATGTTTTGCGTAGTTTCCCTCGCGGGTGGTGGCTGTGCGAAAGAGTTCTGTGTAGAGGTAGCTCACTGCAAATGCCAAGTCAGCTTGTCCACCTTCTTCTCTATGATAGAGACCTTATCCAACCGACTGGTTATTAGCTCCAAGTCGACGAATGCAAACAGGCCCTGCGTCTGATGTGCTCTCCTAAGATTTGTCGATGCGCAAGAATTCGTCCGGTCGAATAAGCCCATGGAGTCATTATTGATGGATTTCTTACACATATTTTCGAGAATCTCTCACACCGTGTCCTCATGCTGGCCCATGATGTTTCCTCCGTAAGTTGCATTGACGAATAATTGAATGTCCTCACGGAGTCCCTGGTAAAACGACTGGACTTGTTCCATTTTGGAAATCCGTGATGGGGGCACTTTCGCATGAGATCCAAAAATCGGTCCCATGCCTCATGAAGAGGTTCTCCCGTTGGGTGAAATGAGTAATCTAATAGCGCGAGGCATTTATCTGACCAACGAGAAAGAACTTCAAAAACTCAGACTGAAGTTCATCCCATGTGTTGATCGGACGAGTCTGAGTTTGGTACCAATGAGCAGCCTTGTCCATGAGGGAGAGAGAGAACATCTTCTTAAGCAAAATATCCCAGTTTTGTGCATCTGACCTGAAGGTCTGGGCCAGATGCTTGAGCTGTTTAATATTCTGGAACGGATCCTCGGAGTTAAGCCTATAGAATTTTGGTATGGAATGAATCATATTGGGCTTTAGTTCAGAATCATGACCTCCAGCTGGGATTCAGACTCGAGGCTCGATTGCCACCACAGCGGGATTATAGTGATCTCGCATCATGGGACGCTGCGGTGGGTTCATGAAGTTTTGGAAGAGGTCATTTAGGCGCTGAAGCTGGTGCTCAAGATTGTTTTCTTCTTCAACAGGTTGTGCCATGATGGAAGAAGAAGGGGAACTTGGTTCAGAATCAGAGGAAAGATTTATGTGGTGGGGTTGCTGCACAAACAAGGGTACCGAGGCTTGGCCTCAGGGAGAGTGGATTTCTAAATGAGGTTTTAAGGACCTCCTACCAAACATACACTGACGGATTAGATGAGACCAGAATGTGTTGGACCCAATCAAGACATCGAAAATATGCTGGGTGACTATAAAGGTTCGGAGCGGATAATACCCCTTAGTTAGAAAGATCGTCCACCTGAGAATTACCTTGGCAGCCAGAGAGAGAGAGTCCCACAAAGACCCCTACACGGTAGAGCGCTCCCACGGGTTATAGGGTTTCCCCCACCTGACCTTTCTTGTCACTGAGATTCCAGGCAGACTAGAATGGGGACCTTGACCTCTTAAGTCTACCTCTTTTAGTTAAGATCAAGGTGCTTATGGTTCCACTTGAACTTTAAGCCTTTTGAGTGCAAAGTGACCTAATTTAAAGGTTGGTTGACCCAAAGGATCAATAGTGGCGGTATGACTAGGTTTTGCTGTTTGTTATAGAAATGGCGTTGTAGTACAGATAGTCATTGCCACTATTACAATTTTACTCGGAAATAAGAGGTTTCCCGAGGTCGAACTCAGGGAGCAAACTATAATTCTAGAAGTGTAATGTTTTTATTACAAAAATAAGAGAGAGAGAGGTAGATTGGTCTCTTGGCTTTTCTTCTTCTCTTCTTTCTCTCGTCTTTGTCTTCTTCTTCTTTCTTCTTTTTCTTCTCTTCTCTTTGCTTTGATCGTCTTCAGCTCTTCTGTCTTCTTCCTTCTTTTCTTTCTTTCTTTCTCTTCTGTTCTTATTTTCTTTCTTTCTTCTTCTGCGGCGCCTGTTCTTCTTTCCTTCTTCTTGTCTTTTTTTCAGAGCGTCGTCTGATTTCTCAATCAGACGACTTAAGTAGCATCTGCTACAGTGCTTCCTTGGTGCTCCCTCTTCTGCTTCTTTCTTCTTCTTCTTTTTCCAGTCCTTCTTCTTCGTTTGCCTGCACACTCACATAGCCTGGTCAAAGCAAAAACCTAACCCTACCCTCCCCCGCATCTCTCTCTCTCAGATTTCGCTCGTAGGATCGCTCTCCCAGAGCCAGGTATTCGGGTACGGGTTCGCGCCTGGGTCCAGGCCCACCGGCGTGCGGTGGTGGGCGAGGAGTGCAGGTCGGGTATACAGGCCGGGCCAGGTCCGCAGGGGGTGGTCGCGGACGAGGCCGGGTGAAGCGGGTGAGAGGGACCTCACCCTGTGGTCAGGAGGCGAAAAGGCTAAGGCACTTTTCCAATTTATGCGCGGGCGGCATTTCGAAATCCCACGATGTGGGACTATCTTTTGTGCTGTCTTCGCGTGCGCCCGCAGGACGACTCCACCTCGCCCTCTGATCGGCTGCAGCTGATGTCACTGCCCACTGAAGAGGCAGAAGCCTTCGTGGACTTCGCCCAAACCTGCAGCACCTGGGAACCTGTGGCTGCAGGGCCTGGAGCTCGCCTCGAAGCTACTTCAATCGTTGTTAATGGCGGCTGGAGCAGCGAACCTGTTAGACAGAAACACGGCCCTTCGGCCTAATCAAACTAGCGGGGAACCTTCGCCGTGGCACGGCGAAGGTGGCACGAGGTGTAGAAGGTCGAGGGGCAGCGTCTGGCGGCGGGGCTAGGTCGAACAGCGACCGGAGAAATGGGTCTGTTCAGGGGAGTGTGGTGGGGGTATGGAGCAGTAATGGGTGAGCGGAGGTTGCTCAGGGTGATGAGGCGGAGGTTCTGTGAGGGTCGGCGAGGCGTGTGGGGCTGTGGAGCGATGGGGGCGTCTCGCCAGAGGGTAGCCGGAGACGAAGGGGGTGACGGTGGACAGGAGTGGTCGAGGGCTTAATTGAATGTAAAATAGTGAGGAAAAGAAAGAGGGGGAGGTGGGGAGAAGTTCTGACCTAGTTATAAGGACGAACGGGGCCGGAGCAGGGCAGCAGTTGTATCGACTGTCGCCGAAGAAGAAGATGCCCAGAGGGAGAGGGCGGCGGCGAGTAGAGAGCGTGAGGGCTCGCGCTGGGTACGGCGCGACGCGGGAAGAGCGGGCGAGGGTGGCTCTGCTGCTGGTATTGCGGCAGAGCGACGAGGAGGAGGAGGAGGAAGAACCGCCGGAGCTGGAGGGCTTCTGCCGGAGTGGGAAGAGAGGAAAGATGGGGGTGTTTCTCCGACAGGACCCAGTTGCCCTCTTCTGTAGGCGGAGGCGGCTTTTATAGAGGTGAAAGCGGAGAGGTGGGCGGAGGGAGGCGACGTGCCTCCTTCGCCGGAGACGGCCGGAGTAGGGACCCATACCTTCCGCGCATTCGCACGGAAGGTATGGACTGCTGCAGAGATCATGGAAGTGTCCCTGCGACAGCAGACGTCACAGGGAACACCCCGTTGAAAGGGCAGAGGTCCTCCCTCACCCTACGCGGCGCCATGCTCCTCGCAAAGTCGCCGGAGCATGGCGCTATTCAGGGTTTTGCAGGGAGGACCTAAATGCAAAGAACGATGAAGACTTAGGGGCCAAAATGCAAGGGTTTCAAAAGTTGAGGGTCAAAAAGTTATAGATGAGGACCAAAATGCAAAGTCGGTCAAGAAGGTCTCTTCTTAGGCTCAAGTTTTTATACATGACTAAATAGGACCTAAGGATTATAATGGTGAATTTTATTTCTAGATCATACCTTGTTTGACCAGTTAATTTACATAAAAATCCAAATTAAATCATTGATCGGGCATGGTTCTCAATGTAGGTCAAAATGGGTTCCCAAGGTCAAATTAAAGGTTCTAAACCCTAGAGATTATTTTTCTATGAATTTTAGAGGGTTTAGTCGATTTTTACTTTACCTCGAACCTCGTGAATTGAAGTAGGTTTGTTTTAGGGTTACAGGATGTCATTTAATTCCTTAGAGTTGCTGTAGCCCTTGTTGGATCAAATCATCCCACTTTCCTTCTTATTAGGTTAGTTTGACCTATGTTTGGACCTTGAGTTATCCTGTTTACTGATTGTGTTGGTGAAATTGCATTTTTACCCCTTAGCTCCTGTTTTTTTCACAAACTCAGAATTCTCTGAGTCAAGTCTTTCTATAAGTTATGTTGGAGCTTTTTCTTGCAAATCTAGGTTAGATGGTGCTAGTTTAGGGTTTGTGACGAGGTCCTCATCAATCAACTTCACCTCTTTGTTCCTTTGAGAGCTTTTAGGTCGTTGCTTTTAGGGTTCAAGTAGATTAAGAGCCTGATTTGCTTAGGGTCTCTCTTGGATAGATCTTTTCAAACAAGGCTTAGGCACACCTCTTTTTGGAATTTTTGATTCTTTTTTTAGAAGAAGATGTGTCTCTGAAACCCTAGCTTGTAATCCTTAGGTTGGCTTTAGTTGGTCCAATTTAGTTGCCTCACAAATTGGTATCTAGGGCTCAATCAAGAAGGTCTAAGCCCTAGTTACCTTATGTGGTTGTTCAATCAAAACGTATTGAAATTAAAAATCAGGAAACTTTTGTGAGTTACTAAATATAGAAACAGGTAACCCTAAATTGATTTCTCTATGTTTTTCCTTTTTGGATTTTGAGGGGATTAAGAGAGAGGGCTAATAAGAGTTTACCTGTTTCCTGGTGTGGTTGTTGTGCAGCTGCTTTTATTTCCTCGATTTTCCTGCAACAAACACAGTAAAAGAGAGAGATTAAGTCAGTATTGGATCAGAAGTTATAATTATTGCTTCTAAAATGCCCGTGCTCCTCGGTAACGGTGCCAAAAAATAATCGAGTTGCGCAACGAGATCAAGTTTTAAAAAGATATTCGCTGTAGTATATTTGAAATCACCACGAAAACGATTATCAATTTTATTACTCAAAATTCAAAATTTCTGAGGTCGAACTCAGGGAGCAAATTGGTATTCTAGAAACAGAAATCACAATTCTCAAAATATGACATTTAACAAGGATATAAGTGAAAGTTCATGTATAAGAAAACTAAAAAGAGAATAGCAAGAGGAAATTGAATATTCTCTTGATGGCTTCTCCCTTCTTCTCTTTCTTACTTTTCTTTGTCTTCTTGGCCGCACCCTTTTCCTTCTCTCTTTCTCTATCTTTCTTTTCTCAGACATCTGATTCTGTGAATCAAACGGCTTATCTGGCGATTGCTACAGTGTGCACTTCTCTTCTGTCTTCCTTCTCTTCTTCCCTTGGCTTTCCTCCTTGTCTTCCTCTGACTTCAGTTGCTCCTCTTCTTCTCTTGGCTTTCTCTTGGTTTCTTCTTTCCTCCGCTCCTGCTTCGCCTTTCTTCTGTTCTTTGGTGTGCTTCTTCTACGGCTAAGTCCCTACCTCCTCCTTCTTCTTCACTTGGCCTCTGCGATCTTTTTCTTCTTTTTCTTTTCTTCCTCTGCCGCTCCTCAGCCTTGAGTTCTCCTTCCTTCTCTTTTCTTCTTCAGCTACGCCTTTCCTTTCTTCCTCTTCAAGCGCCTGCCCTTAGCTTGCCTTTGAGCCCTTCTCCTTCAGCTGCTCCTCTTCTTCCCTGCTCACATACATAGAGCAAAACCTAGTCCCTACCCTCCTCGCGTCTCTCTCTCTCTATTTCGCTCTTAGGACTGCTCTCCCAGAGCCTTCTCCGGTTATCGGGTTGGGTTTGCGTGCCTGAGACTAGGCCCACCGGCATGTGTAGTGGGCGAGGAGTGCACGGGTAGTTGGGTCAGGCAGCCAGGTTTGCGGAGCGTGGGTTGCGGACGAGGTGGGTATATGGGCGAATGGGACCTTACCCCGTGTTAGGAGGCGATAAGCCCCTGACACTTTTTCACTTTATCTCACAGCGCCCGCTTGTTAGCTTCCGAGGTGGGACTAAACGTCCCACCTTTCTTCACGAGCGCCCGCAGCAGAAATCCTCCTCTGATTGCAGCAGCTGCTGAGTCTTCAGTGCCAATTGCTTGGCCGGGGCTTTGCGCGAAGGGATTCCGCGCGACCTGGGGCACTTCACCTGGAGTGGAGAGACCTGGAGGAGCTCCCAAGCAAGCTCCTTGCTGCGTCAATGGCGGTGGAGACCCTCAACACCTGTCAATAGGCAAATGGCCTTGCGGCCTCGTTAGAACACATGGGAAGCTTCGCCGAGATGCGGCGAGTGTGCTGCAGTGGTCGGGGTGGCGTGGGAATGCTTGTGTGAGCGTGCCTATGGCTTACTATGGCCGTGTAAGTGGGTGTGTTCAGGGATACTTTGGGGGAGTGTCGCGATGAATGGGAAGAGGGTTTATGGTCAGTGAGGCGTGGCGGAGGTTGTAGGGTGGTTGGCGAGGTGGATGGAGGCGTGGAGCGGCGGGAACACCTCGTCGATGATCTAGTCGGAGATGGGAACGATGGTGGTGGTTAGCGGTAATCGAGGGGTCGAAAGTGTGAATTAAAAGAGGGGAAATGAAGAGGGGGAGAGGAGGAACTTATCTGTGGGTCTCTGGACGAAAGGGAGGCGAAGGAGACGAACGGCGCGTATCTGCCATTGTCGGAGAAGACGGCCCTAAGGTAGAGAACGGCGACGAGGACGGGGTCGGAGGGGCGGCGTGGGTACGGCGCGATGCAGAGGAGCACAGCGGAGATGACTCTGCCACTGGTACGGAGGCAGAACGACGAGAAGAGGGAGGGAGAGGTATCGGAGCCTGCTGGCAGATGGTCAGAGGAGACGAAATTGGAGGGAATTCCTCTGCCAAAACAGGCTTGGAAGAAGCGGAGGGATCTGGGCTTGTTTAAATAGGCGTAGGCAGAGGGAGAATCGCAAGGAAGCGGCCAGAAGTCATCGTCGGAGGTATGGCCAGAGTGAGACCCATATCTCTCGAGCGTTCGCATGAGAGTTATGGGGCGATTTAGGGCATGGGGAGCTGCTCATGCGGTAGGAGGCTTCGTAGAGAGCTCCCCTTTCAAATCTGGGAGCAGCTCCCTGGGGAAACGAGGAGAAAACCGCCTCGAGACCTCGCCGAAGGTGTGGGTCCCTGCTGCAATGGCAGAGGGACCTGAGTGAAGAAAGTGACGAAAAGTTGAGGGGGTTTTTGCGAGGGTTTTCAAAAGTTAAGGGCCAGAATGTAATTGGGTGGACCATTTTGCAGAGTAGGTCAAGATGACCTTTTCTTTGGTCCAAATTTTGGTACAAACCTAATTTGGACCTAAGGAATCCAATGGTGAAGTTGAATTTTAGGTTTGATCACGTTTGACTGGATATTTTGCATAAAAATCTAAATTAGGTCAAATATTAGGCTTGGACCCCAATCTAGGTCAAAACAGGTTCTAATGGCCAAATTGAAGGTTCTAAACCCTAGGAGATATTTTTCTATGAATTTTAGAGGGTTTATTTGATTTTTATACTGCCTGGAACCTTGTGAATTTAAGTAGGTCTGTTTTAGCGTTACAGAATGTCATTTAATTCTTAAATTTCACAATAACCCTTTTTTGACTGAACCATCTCACTTTTTCTCTTATTAAGCCCAACTGACCTATGTCTAGACCCTTAGAAATCTCATTGATGCACTGCAATGGTAAAATTGCAGTTTTACCCTTTGTTTCTTGTTTTCTTCCCAGATTAGTGATCCCTTGAATTAAGCCTTTCTCTTGGTCATGTAGGAGCTTTTGTTCACTTTATTAGGTCAAAATATGCTAGTTAGGACTCATGATGATGTTCTCATCAGTACCCTGTGACTTTTTGTCGACTACCGACTACTAAATAGGGTCGCCATCAAGAACAAGTATCCACTGTTGAGGATTGACGATCTTTTTGACCAGTTGCGAGATGCCACAGTGTTCTCCAAGATAGATCTAAGGTCGGGCTGCCACCATTTGAGGATCAGGGAGACCGACACCTCCAAGACAGCTTTCCGTACCCGGTACGGGCACTACAAGTTCTTGGTCATGCAGTTTGGGTTGACCAATGCCCCGTTGCTTTTATGGATCTCATGAACCGGGTTTTCAGACCATACTTGGACCAGTTTGTGGTGGTGTTCATCAACGGCGTACTCGTTTACTCACGGGATCAGGCGCAGCACAGACATCATCTACGGATGATTCTGGACACTTTGAGACGACGCAGGCTGTATGCCAAGTACAGCAAGTGCGAGTTTTGGTTGAGGCAGGTGACTTTCTTGGGCCATGTGATCTCAAGGGATGGTTTGGCTGTGGACCCAACCAAGGTTGAGGCCGTACTCAGGTGGGAGAGGCCATGTACAATGACAGAGATACGCAGCTTTTTGGGACTGGTGGGTTACTATCGGCAATTTATCAAAGGATTCTCTCAAATTGCGCGTCCTATGACCCAGCTGATTCGAAAGGACGTGCCCTTTTCCTGAACAAATGAGTGTGAGGCATGTTTTCAGGAGTTGAAGGAGAGACTGACTTCAACTCCTGTGCTTACCATCCCGGACAGCAGTGGCGATTTTGTGGTTTACACAGACACTTTGTTGCAGGGTTTAGGGGGTGTGCTCATGCAGTGGAGTCACGTTGTCACTTACGCTTCGTGGCAACTGAAGCCCCATGAGCATAGCTACCCTGCACATGACTTAGAGCTGGTAGCTGTTACCTTCACACTGAAGACATGGAGGCACTACCTGTTCGGTGAGACTTTTGAGATTTTCATGGATCATATGAGTCAGGTACTTGTTTAACCAGAAGGAGCTCAACATGAGACAGAGATTGATGAGTGGCCGATAACTTGTGACTAGGTTTTGTTAAAGAAATAGCGTTGTAGTACAGCTAGTTAGTGCCATCATTACAGATATTTTTTACTCGAAAAATAAAAGAGTTCCCGAGGTCGAACTCAGGAAGCAAGTTGTATTCTAAAAGTACAGTATTTCTTATTACAAAAATAAAGAGAGAGAGAGAGAGAGATGAAAATTTGGCTTCTTCTCTTCTTTCTTCCTCTTTGTCTTCTCTTCTCTTTGGCTCTTGGTTTCTTCTTCTTTGTCTATCTCCTCGTGGTCTTCTCTTCTGCCTTCTGTTCTTCCTTGTTTTCTCTTCTTCTTCTTTTGTTCTTCAGATCTTCCTCTCGTGCTCTTCTTCTTCTTTTCTTTTGCTTTCAGGACGTCATCTCTCCTTCTTTCTTCTTTTCTTCTTCTTCTTCTTCAGTCCTTCTGTCCTTCTTCTTCTTCTGCCTTCAGGACGTCGTCTGATTTTCCAATCAGACGACTTGAACCGCTGCTGCTACAGTGTCTTCCTCAGCTTTCTTCTTCTCCTTCTTCTTCTTCCGCAGTCCTTCTTCACCTGTGCCTGCACACTTCAAGGTTTACGTCAAAGGGCAAATCCTACTCTAACCCCCCCTCCCCCGCGTCTCTCTCTCTCAGAATTCACTCATAGGATAGCTCTCCCAGAGCAACCGGGTAATCGGGTACGCGGGTCGCGCCCGGGTTCAGGCCCACCGGCGTGCGGTGGTGGGCGAGGAGTGCAGGTCGAGCTTAGTCGGGTCGAGTCAGGTCTGCGGGGCGTGAGCGCGGACGAGGCCGGGTAATCGGGCGGGTGAAGGGAACCTCACCCCGTGATATGAGGCGAACAGCTTAAGGCACTTTTTGCCTTTAAGCGCCCGCGCGCCTCTGCGAGTTTCCGAGGTGGGACTAAATGTCCCACCCTAATTTGGGCGCCCGCGCGGAGGAAGCAACGGGCAGTCGAGGCTTCACGCGAGGGCATCGCCCCAACTGCAGCCTGGGACTTCTTTGCGGAGATGCCCCGCGCAGCCTGGGAGTCTGACCTGGGCGTGGCGCGCCTGGAGGAGCAGGTCGAAGAAGCTGCTTCACTCAGCAATGGCGGCGGCGAGCGAAGTACCTGCTCACAGAGAAACGGCCTCTCAGTCTAATCAAATACGCGGAGGACCTTCACCGTAGCACGGCGAAGGTGGTCGGGGGGTCTGCAGGTGGCGGGGCGGAGCCTAAGGGACTGCCCGAGTTCGGACTGTGGTCGGGGGAATGGGTTTGTTCGGGGGAGTGTTGTGGAGGTGAGGAGTGGTAGTGGAGGGGCGGAAGTTGGTCGGTGTAATGAGGCGGAGGTTTTGTGAGGGTCGGCGAGTCGTGTGGAGTGGCGGAATGATGGGAGCGACTCGCCAGAGGTTGGCCGAAGGCATGGAAGATGACGGTGGTCGGGTCGGTCGAGGGTGTAATTAACTGTAAAATAGGGAGGAAAAGAAAGAGGGGATAGAGAAGACTAATTCTAACCTAGCTAAAGTGACGAAGGGGACGAAGAGGCTGCCGGCTCGTACCTACCGGAGCTGGAGAAGAAATGCCCAGTGGGGGAGGACAGCGGCGACGACGGGGCTGAAGCAGCGCGCGCCGGTATTGCGCGACGCGGAGGAGAATCAGGAAGAAGTCTCTGCTACTGGTATTGCGGCAGAGCGAAGAGGAGGAGGAGGAGGAACCGCCGGAGCTGGAGGGCTTCTGCCGGAGTGGGAAGAGAGGAAAGTTGTGGGGGTTTTCTCCGTCAGATCCAAGCTGGGAAGAACGGAGGAGCGACGGGGGTATTTATAGGGGCAGAACCAGAGAGGAGGGTGGAGGGAGACGACGTGTCTCCCTCGCCGGAGGAAGGAGACCCATACCGTCCGTGCGTTCGTACTGCCGGTATGGGTGGTTGCAGCACTCAGGAGGGTGCTCCTGCGACGGCTGACGACGCAGGGCACCCCCATTTGACTTGGCAGGCCCCCCCTTACCCTGCGCGGCGCCATGCTCCGCGCAAGGTCGCCGGAGCATGGTGCTGCTCAGGTTTTGCAGGAGGGACCTAAACGCAAATAACGAAGGAGAGTTAGGGGTCAAAATGTGTGGGTTCAAAAGTTGAGGGCTAGAAAGTAAAATATGACGACCAAAGTGTAAAGTTGGTCAAGAAGGTTTCTTCTTAGGCTCAAGTTTTTATACATGACTAATTAGGACCTAAGGATTCGGATGGTGAATTTTATTTCTATATTAAACCTTTTTTGACCGGTCAAATTACGCAAAAACCCAAATTAAGTTGTTAATTGGGCATGGTTCTCAATGTAGGTCAAAATGGGTTTCTAAAGCCAAATTGAAGGTTCTAAACCCTAGAGATTATTTTTCTATGAATTTTAGAGGGTTTAGTTGATTTTTTCTCTGCCTTGAACCTCATGTATTTAAGTGGATTTGTTTTTAGGGTTACAGGATGTCATTTAATTCTTCGGAGTTGCTGTAGCCCTTGTTGAGTCATTTCATCCCACTTTTCTTCTTATTAGGTTGTTTTGACCTATGTTTGGATCCTGAGTTACCCTGTTTTCAGATTGGATTGGTGAAATTACATTTTTACCCTTCAGTTTCTGTTTTCTTTGCAAACTCAGAATCTCTCTAAGCCAAGCCTTTCTAAGGTTATGTAGGAGCTTTTCTTGCAAATCAGGGTTAAATGGTGCTAGTTTAGGGCTTGTGACGAGGTTCTCATCAGAGATGTTGGTTAGAACTCGTGAAGGACTACGACTGCCGTATCTCCTACCATCTAGGGAGAGCCAATGTGGTGACTGACACCTTGAGTCGAAAGGCGCCCGCCCACTTGGCTAGTATATAGGCACAGAGTTGGAGGCTTATGGAAGAATTGGGCAGTTGGCAACCCCGGGAGACACAGGGGTATTGTGCGGCATTGACAGTGACGCGGCAGACGCGACCAGAGCTGATAGACTGCATCATCGCAGGACAGATGATGGATCCGTACTTACAATCACTGCGGGACAGGGTGCTGACAGGAGACCCAGGGGACTTTTCCTTTACAGACAAGATACTGTGCATGAGAGGACGCTTATGCATTCCTAGAGATAAGGAGTTATTGAGAGAGTTCCTGACAGAGGCGCACGGGTCCAGGTTCACCATACATCTCGGGAACACAAAGATATATCATGATCTAAGATGCGACTTTTGGTGGAGAGGGATGAAGCAGGATGTTGGTGAGTTTGTGTCGTAGTGTTTGGTGTGCCAGCAGGTGAAGGCCGAGCACCAGAGGCCTGCAGGGCCATTGCAACCACTTCCTGTGCCAAAGTGGAAGTGGGAGAGCATCACCATGGACTTGGTGGTGGGTATACCCGTTACCCAGCGAGGACACGACGCAGTCTGGGTGATAGTAGATAGGTTGACGAAGATGGCGCATTTCCTGCCGATCCGAGTCACCTTGGGACCAGCACAGTTGGTAGAGAGGTACATTCGCGATGTGGCACACCTGCACAGAGTTCCGCGTGAGATTGTATCCAACTGGGATACTCGTTTTACTTCCCAGTTCTGGGCTTAATTTCAGCAAGCTTTGGGGACACATTTGACGTTCAGTACCGCATACCACCCCCAGATAGACAGACAGTCAGAGCGCACCATACAGATACTTGAGGACTTTTTACGCGCCTATGTACTTGACCGGAGAGGCTCCTGGGAGGAGCATTTACCCCTGGCAAAGTTTGCATATAATAACAGTTACCACTCGAGTATCGGCATGGCGCCTTACAAGGCTCTGTACGGACGGAGGTGTACTGCACCCTTGAGTTGGGTCGAGGTGGGGACCAAGTGGGAGGTTGGCCCCAGGCTGATCTGGCAGAGTCAAGAGGTGATAGAGCAGATTCACATACGACTCCGCATTGTCAGGAGCAGGCAGAAGAGTCATGCTGACCGGAAATTCAGAAAGGTGTAGTTTGAAGTTGGGGATCACGTCTTTCTCCATATTTTACCCATAAAGGGCCTACAGCATTTTTGGGTGAAAGGGAAGCTTGCGCCGAGGTTGTGGGGTCCTTTGTGGTCCTGGAGCGGGTAGAATCCGATACTTACCGGCTTGCCCTTCCTCCCCAGCTTTCTGGAATGCACGACGTGTTCCACGTGTCTAACCTCAAGAAGTACATCGCTGATCCCAGTCCCGTTCTTAGCCATGAGAGCGTCGAGGTGGGTGACGACCTGACCTACCCTGAGAGACCAATGCAGATACTAGACAGAGTCGTCCGGAGTCTGAGATGGAAGCAGGTACCACTGATGAAGATCCTATGGAGAAGCCAGCGGTACGAGGAGGCTACCTGAGAGCCTAAGGGGGCGATGCGAGAGCGATATCCAGAGCTTTTTGAGGGTACGTCTTTTCAGACCTACTTTGATCCTCTTTAAATTTGTTATGCGTTTTATGTTCCTTTTTCCGCACCCTAGCAGCTCAAGTTTTGGGGACGAAACTTCCTTTAACTTTGTTATGATGTAAAGACTCGTCACTCTTTTAGCCTTTTAAGACGTTTGGAGTCTCAGTTAGACGTCTGTCCAGACGTTTGGACCCTTTCCCGGACGTTTGAAAATGAAATTTTTATACACGCATTGCGCCCTGCGGGCGACGCGTAGGACCTTCTTCCTCTCTCTCCTTTCCTTTCCTTTCCTTCCCCAAACCCTAAAACCCCCCACACCTTCTATTTATACCCCTTTCCCCCCTTCCTCCTCTCCATACACCACCCCGTTCGGACCTTCAGTGAGGCGAGGGAGAGCGAGGAGGAAGGAGAGCTCGGGAGGAGGAGGCCGAGGTCGAAGAGCTTTAGTGGAAGCTTGGCGGCGCTTGCACGGCCACTGCAGGCGCGTGTGGGAGGAGAGAACTCGGGGAGGCAGCCTTCCAACCATCTACAATGGTTGGAGCTGTGGCAGCGCGAGGCGGAGCGCAATGGAGAGTGCTGGGAGGAGGTTCTGGTACTGGAAGTTTTCCACTATCAGACGTCTAGAGTGGAGTCTTGACGACCGACGGAGCACCTGGACGTCTGGAGTTAAGGCCAAATGTTTGAAAGCTCATTTATCGTGAAGGTCCGTTCTTTTTCGCAGTTACGACCATGTAGGCCTCACAGTAGATGCATGTTTGGTCTGATTTGGGGGCCTGTGGTTGTCGTACGCAAGAGCAGCCTTAGGAAGTGTTACGACCCGATTTTCGAATCCTTACATGACCCGAGATCGGCTCGACTTGACTAATCCCAAGACCTAGTCATCCAACAAGAAATAACCGAAAAGTAGGAAAATAAACCACATTCACTATGCAAGGTAACTAACAGTAAAAGAGTACAAGCAGTAAAGAAGTAAAAGCTGCTAAACAGTACATACCACCACAACAACGGAAAAGTAGAAACAAAAGTACAGTAACAAAAGTGGTAACAACAGTCTAGTAGAAATGTGAGTACAACTACAATAGGAAGAGACTACTACTGGGCTCGATTGGGCCCAGCACCCTCTGCAGCCGGTGACTCGGGCTGCTCAACTCCTGGACCTGTAAAGGGGTTATGAGTAAACGGAGTCAACGAACGCTGAGTAGAGTGGTAACCAACTAACTAAAGCAGTAAAAGCTAACAGGTAATTTATCCTTTCCAATTATTTTATTTTACAAGTAATTCATTTTTCATCCATTGGTTTACTTTTAGATTTCCTTCTTGATCTCGAATGTTCCTCGTGGGAATGATCTTGATTGTAGTCTTTTCCGAATAGTAGAAGGCACACGTGGTGCTCTCCTTGCCAGGAGAGTCCCCGTGGTAATCCTACACCCAGTCAACCACCCCGAGGCCACTTTCTAGACATAGCGGTGACTACGGCACACGCGATAAGCGCACAGGTAGCTACCCCGCACTGGCACGCGGTTAGTCGTTTCTGCTGGCGGGTACGCCCAAAGTACAGCACAGAACAGTATAGGGCCTAACCCTCTCAGCAACCGAGGTGTAGCCCCTCAGAACCAAACAGGGGTCTCGCCCCTCCACAGTCCGTGCACCCTCGTCTGATTACCCCGGTTTGCCCAGTGGGCCTAACAAGTCAGTCTAGGGTGGCTAGCTGAACCCCGAACCCCGTAGGGTGGCTAGCTCTCTCCCTACACTAGTAGCTCTCCCCGGTACAGTGTACGCGAGGGCCAACAGAAGTCGGTGCAGAGTGGCCAATCCTAATCCCAGGTCCCAACCAAGGGCGACTAGCTCCGCTCTCCACTAAACATGGGACAGTCGCTCTCCTTGGTACCACGTACTCAAGGGCCAGTACACTTCCTACTCACATTTCTAGATCTTTTCATTCATCCACAGGAGCTCTACTCCCAATTCCCCGTAGGGTTCATACTCATGTTTACCATATTATTCCATGCCAGGTTTCATCATTCACATTTCCATTCTCATATTTACACATGCAGCTTGTATTTTCACAATTAACATATGCAACAAGTGATATCACAGGTAACCTTTTAACTAGCACAGGTATTTCATATTCCAACAGGCAGCTCGTATTTATTAACAGATAATTGTTTACAATTCTATTCATTCACTTATGACTGCAATCTCAAACACGCATACAAACAGTGCAACTGTTTCTCGATCTAGGATTCATACCACATCCTAGGTTTCTAGTTATCTAATTTTGCACATGCATTCATGTTTTATAATTAAAACAAGGGAAAACCAATCTACCAGACAATCCGGGAGTACTGGGGGCTCAAACGGCAGACTCACGTGCCTCAACAAGCCCTGAACACACAACAAATTGAAGTCCTATGCCAAGGAACATAACACAACGGAATGTTCATAACAGTATAAAAAGGTTTCTAACATGTAGAGGAACTCACAAGGAAACCATAGATATCTCATGTGCGTAAAACGGACCCCAAACGGACCCTAAACGGGTCAAAAACAGGACTGCAGAACCAAATCAAACGTCTAGCACAAGGTCCAAACATCTTAAAAGTCACCAGGGTCTTACCTCATGTTCCTGCGTCGACTTCAGACATCAAGGACCCCTACTTGGCCGTCTGGACTCAGCTCCAGACATCTGACCTCTCCTCCAGTCATCTGGGAGTGCTTCCAGTCATCTGGTAAGCTGTCCAGACATCCGAAACGCGTGGGAGGGCGTGCCACGTGCCTTCCCAAAGCCACCTCTGCATGCGACAGACAAAATCTCCCCACTTTAGCCAAACAGATTGGCTCTGCAGTGCGGCCTGCATGGTCGTAATCACAAGAGGAACGTACCTTCGCAAAACCTTGCTTTTAGACGTCCGATGTCATCACCAGACGTCGAACCCGTCATCTGGACGGCATTCCAGACGTCTGATTCTGGGAAAATCCCAGAACCAGAGCGAGCTCCCGCTCCTCTCGCCGCATGCAGCTGTGGCTCCTCCCTCTCGTTGCAGCTCCGACTACAGCAGGAAGTTGAGGACAGCTTCCCCAGCGCACTCCCGCATGCGCCGCTCCGGTCGTGCGCCCTCCGACGAGCTCCCACGAACTCGCGAGCTCAACCTCCTCTCTTCACACCACTCCTCGCTCTCGCTCCCTCTCTCTCACTCATTCCTCTCACAGCAGTGGAGGGGAAGAAGGTGGTGGTGGTGGAGTGGAGAAGAGAGGAAGGGGGTGAGAGCTCTTATATAGAGAGCAGCTAGGGTTCGGTGAAGGGGAGAGAAGAAGAAGAGAGAGAGAAGAAAGTGGTCTGCGCGCAACCAGAGCGCAGGATCGACCATGTGCACAAAATTTTCAATTTTCAAACGTCTAGTAAGGGGTACAAACGTCTTAAAAGGCTCAGAACTGAACGGGTCTTTACAGGAAGGAGCGCGGAACGCTTTCTCACGTGCTTTTGGACGTCTGATCAGATCACCAGACTTCCGGAGGTCCGTCCAGACGATCGAAGGCATTGTCCGACGTCTGGAACTACCTTCAGACGATCGCAGAGAAGGCCTGGACGTCTGAGGACACCGCAAGGACTTAAGGTAAGGTTCTGGTACCTTTTAAGACGTTTGACTTATTCCCAGACGTCTAATTTTGAACAGTAGGCACGCTTTTGACCCGTTTAGGGTCCGATCGGGGTCCGTTTTATGCAAACGAAGTACCTGTATTTTCCTTACGAGTTTCTCTACGTACTAAAGACCTTTGTACACTGTTCTAAACCCTCCTTTTGTGATATATTCCATGATATATGGTTTCAGCCTATTGTGTGTTTGGGGCTCGCAGAGACACCTAGGTCTGCGGTTCAAACCCCCATTACTTCCGAATTACTTGGTAGAGTGGTTAATTCTGTTAAGATATTTAAGTAAGAATGTGCTTGTGGAAATAACCAATGGAACCCTAGGATAGAGAAATGAATGAACTGTTTATGCTGTACTTGCATGCATGATTGAGTTAAACTATTAGCGAATGCTTGTATTATAATTATGAGCTGCCTATAAATTATGAACAACTACCTGTGAAATCACCAATTGCATGTATTGAATTATGGAAACACGAGTTGCCGATATATGGATGAGAAATGAATTGTGAATGGTGAACATGAGCATGAACCCTACGGAGAATTAGGAGTAGAAGTCCTGTGGATAGATGGAAACCTGGAATGTAGACGGGAAGTGTGCTGGCCCTTGAGTACGTGGTATCAAGGAGAGCAACTGTCCCCTTTTGTGTAGAGCAGAGTTAGCCTCCCTTGGGTTGAGACCCGGGATTAGGATTGGCCACTCTACACCGACTCCTGTTGGCCCTCATGTATGAGATACCGAGGCGAGCTACTAGTGTAGGGAGGGAGCTAGCCACCCCACGGGTCCTGGGGTTCAGCTAGCCACCCGACACTGACTTATTAGGCCCTCTAGGCAAATCGGGGTAGTCAGACGATGGTGCGTGGACTGTGGAGGGGTGAGACCCTTATTTGGTTCTGAGGGGCGAGACCCCTGTTCTGAGAGGGCAAGGCACTATACTGTTCTGTACAGTACTTTGGGCGTACCCGCTAACGGAAACAACTAACCGTGTGTTAGTGCGGGGTAGCTACATGTGCGCTTATCACGCGTGCCGTAGTCACCACTACGTCTTGACAGTGATCTCGGGGTGGTTGATTGAGTGTAGGACTACTAGGGGGGACTTTACCGGCCAGGAGAGCTCCACTTGTACCTTCTACTCTACGAAAAAGATTGCAATCAAGATCGTTCCCATGAGAAACTTGCAAGATCAAGAATATCTGGACGTTTGAGTAAAATGAGTGAAAAGGAAATACACATAAAATCGATAAATAGAAAAGAGAATTAAACATGTTGCTTTTACTATTTTAGATAGTATAGATACCACTTTACTTAGCGTTCGCTGACTTTATCTTTTCATAATACTATTCAGGACCAGGAGTTGAGCAGCCCGAGCTTCCGGTTGCGGAGGGTGCTGGGCCCAGTCGAGCCCAGCCGTAGTTTTCAGCACTTCCTTGTTCCTTTACTATTGTAATAAGTATTAGACCTTTAGTTACTATTTGTCTCTACACTTTACTTCTGTTTCCGTTGTTTTTGTTGTTGTGGTGATATGTAATGGAACAGCAGATTTACTTTCCTTTATTGCTTTGTACGTTTCTTCTGCTTAGTTATATTGCATGTGTGAATGCGGTTTACTTTCATGCTTTTTTGTTATTTCTTGTTGGACGATTGGGTCTTGAGATTAGTCGAGACGAGCTAGTCTCAGGTCCTGTAAGGATCCGAGAATCGGGTCGTAACAAGAACCAATAGCTTGGTCTCTTTCTCCACCTCCACACTTCTATCTGACCCTATGGTTTCCTTCCCTTTTCCCTTTGCCTTCCTTTTTCTCTTCTTACCATCGGGATTTAATTCATGTAATTTCGTTAAAATAGACCTCACTTTAGGCTGCGCAATAGAGAAGTTCGCCGTCCAAATGTTAGGGCTCTCCTTTACATTACTCCTCCCATCGGACAAGACAGCTTTCCTTCCTTCGTTTTTCAATCCTATCATTTTCTCAATATGGTCGGCGGTTAGATTCAACGCCAGCTGACCAAAGTGAAATTCATTCATCTCAACATCGTAGGCATTCACCATATGCTTATACAATTCCCCATCCTTGAACTGAGGGAAGTACTTCTCATTCTTAGCGATGACAGCGAATTGAGTCTTTTGAAATGCCTCAGCAATGTCATTCTTAATCAACTTTAGTGCTCTCTTGAGAGATACGATTGTGCATCTATTATCCACCTCCCTGCAATATAAACATCCACGAAATATATGATCTTCATGCACCAGTGTTGTCGTTGTACTACACACATGGATAACAATCATACATCACTTTATTGTACAAAATACACCGATGTATTGTTAAATACATCGATGTATCATATAAGTACATCGGTGTATTCTTATGATACACCCATGTATTTGAATAGTACATCGGTGTATCAATATAACACACCCGTGGCTAACAATAATACAACGATGTATTGTACAAATACATCGATGTATCGGTGTATTATTCCAATGATACATCAGTGTATTACGTTGGTTTATTCATATTATACGTCGGTGTATCAGTATAATACACCCATTGCTACAATACATCATTCTATTGTACAAATATACGGATGTATTTTTACAATACATCGGTGTATTTTCCATAGATACACTGGTTCATTCCTATATTACATCGGTGTATTATCCATAGATACATTGTTTTATTCCTATGATACATCGGTATATCTTTATAATATACGGGTGGATTTGACAAATACTACAGTGTATTAATCGAATGCACCATGTATTACTTGAATGCAACCGTGCATTGATCAAATACACTGTTGAACTGTGCTCAACTAATACTTCAAATATAAGTCATACACCGATGTATTATGCAAATGAAAATAGACATGCAACTGACAACCATCTCTCGATCAACATCTTCTCCGTACCATTTCCACAACCATACCTTACTCGAATGCCGCTGTCGCTGCTGCTTGCTGTTGCTTGCCATTTCGGAAGCCATTATCACTTGCTCAACGAAGGTGGCATATGCGATCGTCGGTGGATGCGATTTGCTCAAGGGTGGCGACTTCCTGCTCATTTGCGTTCCGATGATTTGTGTTGTATTACGTTAACCTTTGCCTAAGAGATTTAAATCAACCACTCTATATATATAAATGAAGACCGCCTTTCTACGGTGATGAAAGATCCATAACAGTAAACCAAGCACTCTAGAAGTTGGAAAGAAAATTAATTACAAAAAGTTAAATCTTTCGTGCAAAGATGGTCAGCTAAAGGAACAGGTAAGTGCCCCCTATATTTCAAGTACGGTAAAATTAGAGGGTATATGGCGTTACTACATATATATAAATTTGGTCCAGAACAAGAATTAAGAATTAATCCTCGACTAATTCTATGTTTGACAGTTACCCTAAATGAAAAAGTTTAACCCCATCTCAACTTTAACAAGGCAACCTGTCGGTGAACAAGTTGAATGAGAAATTCGTTGGAAGGAATATATATCACCAATATTTCAACAAATACGGTTGGATTGGAATATGGCCCATACACTTCCTTTCCAAAGGTCAAAACCGTATAAGGTCAATGTTACTTGTAGGTAGGAGACACTACGCGTACGTATGTATTCGACTTCTTAAGTTGTCGAAAGTTGTAGCACTAGCTCGCCGCAGGCGACATTGTGGAGCTTGAGGCCAAGGATGACGTCTTGAGTGACTGCCCCTCCGCCCCATGCGACAGACCTCCGTCTGCCTTGCTCGTCGTCTCCGACATTCTTTCGATGTGTTCTTACTGCCTCTACAAAAGGTTTGATGTCTAACTCTGCACTGCCCATTGCATCATCCTTGCTGAAGGTGTCCTTATCGAATACTTCCTGAAAATTAATTAAATGTGCCCATTAAGGAATGCTAACTAGAGTAAGAAGTTAGGATGTAGAGAAGCTTCCTAACCCACAAGAAGCACCTTGAGTTCGTTCAAGTTCGTTATTT
Organism: Thalassia testudinum; assembly: GCA_037157565.1. Taxonomy (NCBI): domain Eukaryota; kingdom Viridiplantae; phylum Streptophyta; class Magnoliopsida; order Alismatales; family Hydrocharitaceae; genus Thalassia; species Thalassia testudinum. The sequence continues at coordinate 48,379,856 of JAZHRO010000030.1, forward strand.
GTTTGAGTTTATGGAGAGTTTGATTTAGATTCGATTCGTAAATAGACGGATGAATGTTTATTTAAAATGCTAGGTAAGCAGAGAATGTTTGCTAGAGTTCAATTGTAGCAAACTTGTAAGGGCATATCTAAAATTTTCACAAGGATGGGATCACGTGTGATGCACACCATTCTTTGTATGGTATGGCAAGAGCATCCTCTCCTTTGCTACATTTTAGCCCTTCGATACATCTAAAGGCCAAACTCTCTCAATTATCTCAATTAAAAAGGAAAAAATCTTTCTTGGGATCCAACGTCCCAGGTGGATCGTGGTAGTCTTGTGAACTGTGAGTTACAAAAGATATGAATCCATCGATAACGTACTTTAGGCTTAGCTTGGAGCAACAAGTTTAAGGTTTAAGATTGGGTAAAGTGTGGGAAATTTTATGGAGGAATAAGTGGATATGTAAGAAAAGAGTTAGTAGAGGTGTGAGACATAATAATTGAGTTGATGTGTTATTGTTATTAGTATTAAGATTGGGTGGGTGAATGGAGATTTCATCATTGATTTGATGAATTTATGAGAATTTGTGTTTATTTGCATTGAAAGTGGGTAATCAGATGAGAGTTGATGTTAAGTTATTCAAATTTATATTTATTTGCAGTGAAAGTGAGTTGTTAAAAAGAAGTGTGTGTAAATGGGCGGGATGATTGGATGGATTTCTTGCGAGAGAGTTAACTCTATACACCATTCATCTACCATAACTTATAAGATCAGCACGTAGAACAAACTCACCCCTTTAACCGACACCAAACAAGATCTTAAGGCATATTTCACACTTTTTCACGGGCTTCTTGTAAAGTTCAAATATCATCGATGATATTTAATATACAACTAAATATTACTGTTGCATTTTAAGCGTACGGTGACATATAAACAAAAGCACCGATAATATTTAATTACATGAATCAGATGGGGAATTACCCCTGGTGTTTGCCAAAAACCACACTCCAACGACTAGATTTCACACTTCGGTTAGAACTCAAAATCCGTATGAATAGAATTTTAATGCACTGAAAAATGAAAATTTCTTTCGGATTCTTAGATCAGCGTCGTATTTTTATATGTTTTACTTGTATAGATGAGAGATGACTCATACTTGGTCGATATGAGTAAGCTAACATGTCCAATGCTCGTGATCCACAAATGCATCACACATCAATATGGCATTTCAAAGAACTCTTTTAGGGTGATTCCTGGTTTCTTCCTATTTGGATGGATATGTTCAAAGGTTACTGGAATGTGTTTGTTTCGATCAAATACTTTATCAAAAGGAAAGGAGATGGACCAAAAAGTAAGAGTTTCCTTTTCATTTAACATCTAACTTTCTTCAAAAATGTTGATCTTAAAGAATTGGAGAGAAGTGAATCTTACATTGGTTTTTAACAAGAGAGAGTCTTACTTTTTTGCATTTAACATCTTGCACGATCCAAGAAAGGTTAATCTTGAGAATCGAAGAAAATTAAGCTCTACGTTGGTTTGGACATGAGAAAGTCTTGCATTTCAACCCAACTCCTCTGCATGGGTGAAGGTAACTTTCATATTTCATAACACTAATTTTTTAACATCCCAAATAAAGTAGCCATGATACCACAATATCGTGGTGTGCAAGCTACACTCCGAGCAATTTGGATTCGTTAAGCAAGAGGGAATAGTTGATGTTCCACGAAGCAACTAACTTACGAAGCGAATTGGTTGGGAAGGATCCTTCACCGTGAAGGTCAATTCCTGATTCCATTCGGGGTTGAGATTCCGTTTCACCACTTTGGTCTTTATCATCTGCATGCAAAACCAAATAATAAGACGAGTTTGTCCCATGTCTCCAACAAGTAAATCAGTACAGTGAAAAAATTAAAAAAAAAAAAAAGTAAAAAAAAGATAGCATTTGTCTAAGGTAAGATCGAATGATGGGAGATTCACATTCACTTAATTGAATCAAGTCTTGTAATTATCTAGGAGGTATGTAACCTAACTTAGGAGGCATGTCTTTCTTAATTTATCTAAATGTGATTTTAAAGTATTTATAAAAGAAAAAAGTAATGTGGAGGGTGAGAAGAAAAATGAGTGTAGCTAAAAAGAGTAAAGGCTTCTTTTTTTTTTCTTTTTTTTTCTTCTTTTACGTGAAAGAAACATTTCCATTGAACCGAGACAACCCAGGCAGCACAAGAAAGATTGGGTCAAAGCCAAATGCCTTAAGCCCCGGTCTTATTGCAGAATCTAGCTAAGGAAAGCCCTTGTCTTGTAGCTAAAATGTGCAAATTGCAAATTAAAAGCAGTTCCACACCCCCAAAAGGTGAAAATCACAACCCTTAATAAAATAAATTCGACGTGGAATAAGTACCTTAACGTGCATTATTTTCACGGGATCCATCACTTTTTTAAAATTTCTCTCTCTCTCTCCTCTTTTGAATTCTATCTTCATTATTATCGACTTCCTATCTTGTATTTTCTTTTATCAGAAGCTCGTATTAAGTATATTTCTACGAAAAGTATAAAATAATATATAACTAAATTAGTATTTAATTAATACAAAGGTAAGTCTAAAATATCGATTGGAAATAAAAATACATCAGATAATATATTTTTGTGACGGATATTATATTTTAATTTTCAATTGATTTTATTTATTTTTTCTTGATAAAAAATCACGATACATAATCGAAATTAATATTTACATTTCTATAGTAACCGACTTTTATAGGTCTACAACAATACACAAGTTAAAAATTAATCCAATCTAACCTCTCAAGAATTTCTAAATCAAATGAAGAGGGAAAAATCAATTGAACAGGTCAGAGAAGTTGAAATTCCATTTAGTTGGACCAAATTGATCCCTATAACCCCGAATTGGATGGGGTTGGATAGGCTCTCCAGCAAGCATTTGCATCTCGATTCGAGTTATTTGTCCAAGATCTAAACATCCAAGGTTAGTTAAATCAATGAGAAAACCTCGAAGGCAGTCACCCAAGGGGTTGATTCAAAGATGTGATGAAATCAAATCTTATATTGAACACATTTAACCTTCTTAAAAATAAAAAATAAAAGGCAATCCTTGGTCAACTAAAGTGGTTAGACCAAGCACGATGGGCCAACCTATAACGGCATTAGTGGTTCAAAAGAGAGAGAAAATAATAATAATAATAACTTGCCAAAATCGTTTTTGTGTTTGTGATTAGATTCTACGCGCGTACACAAAATTAAAAAATAAATAAATAAATAAATTGATCCATCATATAGGCACGGCGGTCAAGGAGGGCATTTCTGTCGATGTACACTTTGCACTCTGATATTTTACTTAATTGATCCTTTGCAATCATTGAAATGTAACGTGCTCAAGAGACACTAATTGATTTGGATTATCATCATGGAGTTTGAATTACAAATTAAATTTTTTTGATAAGAAGAGAGGATTACCATGCCAACGATAGTAATCCAGCATGAATTAAGAACTAATCACACACGCACACATAAATCCTAGGAAAGATTAGAAATTCTAGCTATGGAGTCCAAATCGAATCGAAACTCAAATTATGAATCTAAGGAAGATGGTTAACCAAATCTTAGTTACATACTTGGTTGCCCGCGATGACGAGAACGTAAGGGTCGCTGCTCCTGCTGAAGAAATCCTTTGGGACGAGGCCACTCCCTCCCACAATCGTGAGTCGAAGAGGGAAGGCTTCTCTTGCTTGTTCTTCTCGATCAGCACCTTGATTTGGCAATTGGTTGTTGATCTCCATGTGAATGGTTTATGCAAATCCTTTGTTTTGTTTTTCTGGGGGAAGGGATGGGTTTGACCCAATTCGGAGGAGAAGGGGAGAGGTGCGTCGAAGGGGTACGGGAAGTGCATCTCTTAAGTAGTGGTTGGTGGGAGAGTTTGGCTTGGACTTTTCCTTGGTATGGATATTTGTGGACGTGAGAGCCTACACCTTTTGACTTTGGTTTCTGTGTGCTCCAGATGTCCCAATAATGTTCCTAGGAGCAATCGTTTCAAACTATTTGGACCAAAATTTCCTTGAGAATTATCGGGAGTTGCTTCGGGAGTTTTGAGAAGAATTACAAGCAACAATTGGAAGAAATGATGCTTTCCGAGCAGTACGGATGAATGGGACAAAACTGGTGTAGTTCAGAAGGTCAAAAGGCAACATCCATGATGCACACGGGTGAATTGCAAGATGACCCCTTTGCTGCTTATCTTAGGAAAATATTTCGTGTATATGGATGGAAATGTACACACGTAACTCCTATCTTATTAAAAAGGGGGATCATGTACCTAGACTATGGTATATGTATCTGGACGATGTCATGTGACCGGTGAATGGATTAATAAATGTGAAAGGATAGTATAAATTGCAAAAATGTCCATGAAATTAATCACCACTCTTCAATGGACTAGGCTAATAGACATCTGGCAAGGGTAGTCCAGCAAGTATAGGGTGATGGCTATAAAGAAGCACAAGAAAGTAGGATCAGGTCATTATCTAATAAAATTTTGGCTAAATTGTTAGACGATTCGATTTCTGCTGGATAAGGAATAAAAGACACAACCAACAAGGAAAATGAGGGAGTACTAAAACATATCGGCTTTTGTGCCAAGACAATCTAACTATAAGTACAAGAACCTACACATATTAGTACAATAATCAAAACATAACCAATAGGGATCTCATAAGAGACCATTCGTGTCGTAGATCGTAATGCTCCTAGAGAGGTATATTATAAATAGAGAGGAGTGAATGGAAGGTCCTAGCGATCACAATCAAGATTCTCATGTCTCATACATGAACCGTATTGACATGCACTTAGTCCCACAATGCTTATATCTGGACCACAAGCCTCCCACATCTCTTCCTTGGTAATGGTAAGTGGATCGTGGAAGCAACACCAAAAGAAACAACCTCAAGCTTTAGAACAATAATGCCGACAACAGAAAAAAATGGGAAGGTAAGGTAAACGTCACGAGATCTATAGTTACGAGATAGAGGACCCACTCCTCGACTCCTCATAAATGATTTTAGGTGCCCTCACTTTCGTGCTTTCCCTTTATTCCTACCTCTCGAAGAAAGAGAGTTAAATGACCTCCAGAATATGAAAAAGTCCCACCCAAAGTTTGGATCCACGGTCCCTCCCTTAGCCTTTCCTTTTTATGAGATTTCCCTCTCTATTCTAAGCTTGAACTAACCTAGTTCACTTCTTTGCACAAAAAGCTTGTGGTAAGTCAATTGACTTCTAGCATTTCTCTTCACTCCACGGGTTCAGCCTTTAGGAGGCTCTCTCTTGATGTTTATAACCTCTCAATTTCAGCATTTCTCTTCAGCCTTTTGGGTCACAAAATTGGGCATGTGGGCTCCACAAATTCTCCCCTAAGTTTATTCGTTTTTGATAAATAGAGCCCCTAGACTCCTAGCCACTTTTTAACCAGAGATGCATTGAAAACCAAGGGAAAAGCTGATGAAGCCTGCATGTCAACTTCTGAATGGAGTAAAGTCTAACCCCACTAGATGACTCCCAACAGATACAGACCAATTGCTAGTTCCTTCTCTCCACAAAAGCCTCCCTATAATTGTTCTGAAATTGCATCCATCCAAAGTACAAAACAAGCTTTTTCTTTCCTCATGGTATAGTCTCCAACCACTAGACCATGACACGAGTTTGTTCTCCCATGCTTGCAGCAATATATGCGCTGGACTCCAGATTTTGAGTTATTAGAAAACAAGTCCCACAAACCCTTCAAGTCGTTAGTCTAAAAGATTCCAGACACCGTGATAAACTTACTTGGAAACCTGAGAGATTTCAGAATATTCAATAAACATCCTAGACTAGCTAAGATCTAGATAAGTCAGAAAGCATCCTTAGAAGCCATGGGTTTCCTACCCTTATGGTACCTTTCGGTACATGGTATAAATGGCAAAACCCCATGTTTCGTCTAAAGAAATCTTAGGATCAACCAGGTTAGATGTTGAAATCCTCGGATTCCGATTCCAACTTAGGTAGAATAAAGATACCCCTACCCCTTAACTCATGGAATAATTGACATGAAGTAAATTTATTTCATATGTGATTTAATTTAAAGCATACCCATATCTTCTACATTTCACTTCTTTTTGCTAAATTTAAATGCCATTTTAAACTCATTCCTTGAGGTGACACTAATTAACATCGATATGAATTCTTATTTCTCATACCATTCTACAAATCTTATTCCACATAAGGATTTAATTCCATGGAGCTCTCTCAAACAAGCAACTTGCAACTTGCATCAGAACTAAGTTAAAGTTTAGCAATCTTTTCGTAAAATTCCTCTCCATGTGCAAGGAAAATGGTGGTACAGTAATTGTTTTTTGTCCATACTGTTAGATGTACTGACTTAATCTGTTATGCATACATCTAATATTTTCTCGAAACACCCGGATCATAATCTCATATATCCAATTTTATGTGGATGGTAATGCATATGGGCGATCGTGGTGTGTGTAAACCCATTTTCACCACATTGGTAAGGCCATTGTGCTAATAAGCTTAAGAAAGAAATGCATGTTTTGCATAATTCTAGTGCTTGAGATCATGAACACCAAACGGGAAAATCCAAATGATGTAATTTCTTTGTTCCAATAAATAAGCAGCCATAATCAGTGCTTTAACAAATTACAACCAAAGAAAGACCGAAAGAAAAATGGAAGATCAGGCAAAATAGCACATCTGCACGCAAACACACATGCCTGCATCATGGCAATTTATATGTAACCTACCTTATCGAGATCATCTTTCATGGTACATCTACATTAAGAGGCAAGCTTCCGAAATCTTGTACATTGTTGCGCCAAAACGAAGTGAATGAAACGACGAGAGAAGAACAAAGCCAATCATGACGCCAAAGCCAAACTTGAGAAAACAGCCATCCATCAGTTCTTTCCTAAGCCTTTGTCGCCTGAAAGTACATTCTGTCCCACCAGGTTGGGGTATGAAGAAGGGCTTTTTTAATATAGCACCCCTTCTTACCGTTCAACCACCTCTTCCTTGCAGCCTTCCATTTAGAATGATTCCTCATCTTCTCTTGAAACCACGCCCATTTCCTCAAAGCCCGTTTCAAACGTACAGTGACAATCGGCAACCCCAACTTGAACAGGATGAAATCCCTGGTAAGCTTGTTTAAATCGTCACCTCCGAGCAGGTAGATATACTGAAATAAGACCAAAAAGAAAAAAACAGATCTCAGATTGGTGCTGGTAAAATACGCAAGCCTACAATAACTCAACTGTTTGTCTGTTTCAAGTAGATGCTTAATTGGCCAAGTAATTTGCTTCCATGATATTGACTGAAAATGCAAATCACTGTTTAAAAATAACAAGCAAAAAGAGTAATAGCTGGTAATAAAATATCCCTAACTGTCTCAATGTTGTAGTACATTTAGAGTCCTCTCCTTGAAATTCATTCTCATCCCGCATCCAAAAAACAAAAGCTGGAATTCCAAGTCTTCTGATTAGAAATCTTATCCCAAGACAGAATCTACAAGGCTGCGCCTGGAAGAAAGAAGATTAGTTTTTAAAATCAGCTGCATTTTAGGAACTGTAATGTCGGGAAGGGAAGTGATCTGTGCTGAGATAAGCTGTAGTGGGTTAAATGCAGTATGAGTTAAATATGATTTGAGTAGATCGTGTGTAATTTATTAGTTTTATATCGATATTAGGTTGTTTTTCGTTGGTGTTTGTTGGAAACTGGAGTAAGAGGTGGTTGGATGTGGCGGATAAGTTGATATGTTGTAGCATAAGTAGGGAGATTAGGTGACATACCTCGTAAACCACGTCTATTCTACCCACATTTTTTGCAGGTTATTATTATTATTACGAAGGAAGTTTGTAAGTTCATTTTACAATGGGCATGTCATTTAGCTCTTCCACAAACACTGAACCGAACCCATTCCAGTGGAGCAAACTGAAAGAAATGCAAAGAGCCCATAGGTGCAGCATCTGGATAAAGCAATGAGCATTTGGTAGTGTCAATAAATGGCTGTTAGCAACTGGATCACCAAAGGCTCCCGTTTCTCCTTTGGAAAGGAATCCCATATCTACTTAGGACTTGGAAGTTGGAACCACTCCAATTACTCCGTTGTAAAGCCACACTCAGAGAAGATTATCCATGACTTTCATGACGGGAATGCAAACTGAGCAAGGAACATCTCATTCCAGACACCATCAAAATCTGTTTCAACACACTATTATTTCCGAATTGTCCTGCAGACTGAGAATTGTGCTTTCTAATTTAAACCCCCATCCCCATCCCTCTCTTCTCCCTTCCTGCTCACCATGGAACTTGTATGCCATTTTCACCAGAAAGCTCACTGGACATCTGGAGCCATCATGAGAGTCTGCCAAGGTGCTAAACAAACTCGTCAAACCTCCATACAACAAAACGGCAAGTAGATGGCCGACATCCAACATACCATCAAACCTTCCATTCCTTGCCCACCCATACAGTGAAAGGGCTTGCATAGTTGCATGTCTTCTTCACCGAAAGCCCAGATACTTCCGCATCCATCTATCCAGGAGCAGAATCAGGAACCATCAAAGAGTCTATCAAGGAGCTAAAAGAAACTCACCGAACCTCAATCCAACAAAAGAGGATGTAGAAGTAGGTTGCCTTATCACATATACCAACTCATTTCCAGATATCCTCCTATCTTCCCCAAACACACCACAAGGACTTGTATGCCCTCTGATGAGCTTTATGTTCTTATGTTATTTTTCATTCTATACCAGTACAATTGTAGCTTTTACCTTGATTCTTTCTAAATATGAGAGTTTCTCACCACAAGGACTTGTATGCCCTCTGATGAGCTTTATGTTCTTATGTTATTTTTCATTCTATACCAGTACAATTGTAGCTTTTACCTTGATTCTTTCTAAATATGAGAGTTTCTCACCAAAGCAACCGGATCGTTTCTTCTAACATTGTACCAAAGCTGCGGTTCTAAACTGGAGCGCTATACCCTAGTTTATCCCTTTACTTTCTCTTATTGAAAATCCATCTTTTTCCTTGCTCCTTTTTTTTTGAACTGTAGAAGAGGTGACAGGTAGGGTGCTTATAGTTGGTGAGGATGCAAAGGCAAGGTGAAAAAATTATTTTCATAAGTTTCTGGATGATATCATCTTAGGAAAATTATCCAATTCAAAAGATTACTTAAATTGGGTAAGTTATTGAAGGATGTAAAAGTAGTGGGTGCTTTAAAGATGACGAAGCATAGGGAGGTTATTGGGTCTGATGATATTCCTATAGGTGTTTGGAGAGAGTAATGGGAGAAGAAGCTATACTTCGGCTCTTAAAATTATTTAATGTTATTTGACAAGGCAATAAATAGAATGCTAGAGGAAATGAAAAAAGCTTTGTGATGCCTTTATACACGAACAAAGAAGATATACAAAATTATTCTAATTATAGTGGTATCAAATTGATGAGTCATATGATGAAGCTTTAGGAGAGAATAATTGAAAGAAAGGTTGATACCAGCGTTTTAAAAGCCGACAACATGCTGCCGGCATGCCTTCGGAATGGGCATTTTTGTAAGTAGGTCATGTCGATATGGACAAGGCATCGATATGCAGGGATGCCGGCGACATGCCGACAATACGAGCGACACACACGATGAAACACTTTTATTATTACACAATTAGTATTTTTTGAAATTGATATCATTTTGACTATTTATATTATTTTTTTGTCGGCATGTTGTCAGCATGCCCACGAAATGCACATTTAGAATTTCATCGGCATGACGTCAAAATCGACATTTCGAACCTTGGTTGATGCAAGTCTCTGTACTAATTGAAAGTTAATTTACATTTATGAGACAATACATTTTCTTTTCTTTTCTTTTTTTTGAAAAATATATGTTGAAGATCTACAAAACGAAGACGAAAGATTTACATATGATTTTTATTATTTTGAAGAAGGCCCGTGACTTGGTTCTAGGAGATATCTTATGGAGAATTTGGAAGAGATACATGTATAGGTTTTACATATCAACTTGATAAAACACATAAAACACACACACACACACACACACACACACACATGATGGAACACTTTTATTGTTACACAATTAGTATTTTTTGAAATTGATATCATTTTGACTATTTATGTGATTTTTTTGTCGGCATGTTGTCGACATACCCTCGACATACCCATCGGCATGACAATTGAAAAACGAGCATTTCCACGACGTGCCCTTGGCATGCCCACGAAATGCACACCTAGAATTTCATTGACACGGCGTCGAAATCAATATTTCGAACCTTGGTTGATCAAGTCTTTATACTAATTGAAAGCTAATTTACATTTATGAGGCAATACATTTTCTTCTTGTTTTTTTTTTTTTTGAAAAATATATGTTAAAGATCTACAAAACCAAGAAGAAGGATTTACATATGATTTTTATTGTTTTGAAGAAGGCCTGTGGCTTGGTTCTAAGAGATCTTGTGGAAAATTTGAAAGAGATACATGTATAGGTTTTACATATCAACCTAATAAAGGATTTGTACGATGGAGTTGTAACTTGTGCAAGGACTAAGACTAGAATAGAGTACTTTGATATCGTCATTTGTTTGCATCAAGGATCAACTTGAAGCCCTAGCCTCTTTACCTTGCCCATGGATGAGTTGACAGAGCATATTCAAGCAGAGGTTCCATGTTGTATACCTTTTGCTGATAACATTGTGTTGGTTGATGAGAGAAGTGATAGAGTGAATAGAGAACTTGAGCTTTAGAGAGAAGCCTTAAAAGCTAAAGGCTTTGGTCGAAGTAGGATAAAGACTGAAATTATGGAATGCAAATTTAGTGGTAGAAGGAACAATGAAGAGATGGATGTGAAAATTGGAATAGAGTGCATTTCAAAGAAAGATGTTTGTAAATACTTGGGATACATTTTTCAATGAAATTGATGGAGATGTTACACATATAATTAATGCAAGGTGTTTAAAATAAAGGGAAGCATCCGGTATGCTATGTGACAAGAGAATTTCCTTAGATGTAAAGTATTATAGAGCAGTAGCAATACCTACAATGTTGTATGGTTTCGAATGTTGAGTAGTTAATTATGAGCACGTGCAAAAGATGTCTATGGCATAAATAAAGAAGTTATGGTAGATAGGTGACCATACAAGGAAGGATCTTATTTCTAATGAGATTATCTGAGAAAATGTTAGGGTAACACTGATAAAGAATAAAATAAGAGAGACATGTCTAAGGTGATTTGGATATTTCAGAGAAGGCCTCCAAATACGTCAATCAGGAAACGTGAAGAGTGGGATGTTGGACGTCCTAGGAGGGGCCAAGGAAGACCAAAAAAATATTGGAAGAAAACTATTAAGTATAGTCTCAATTACTTTAATTTAAGCCTAAAAATGACTCAAAATAGATATGAGTGAAGGAAACAAATTCATATGGCAGACCTCACTTAGTGTATGAAAAGGTTTTGTTGTTATTGTTGTTGCAAAGGGGTGACTATTCAAAGACAACAGTGCCCCATATATTGGACTAATCAAAGCATATTACATCATTCAGAAAAAGAATTCCCCATCACAAGGCCAAATACATGGAACACTGGACCAAATTATTAACATAAGGACTCGGATCACTAAAAATAACCCTGTTTCTTCTAAGCCAAATTGACCAAAGAATCAGCAGGACCCTTGCCTGTTCAGCTACGGATCAAAAACAACTGAACCATGGCCACGGTAGCCAAGATCAAAGGATGTAGAGCACACTCCCTCCTACCTTTACTCCTTGCCTCTCATCCCTACACCTATAGGTAAATGAAGCTACAAGCCTGCTTCACGCCCTGGAAACTCCTCAGAGCAGGGTGCAGGGAGTTACAGGTCAAGTCCTTTCCCCGTATCCATATTTGCAGTAGGAAGGTCCTTTATGCATTGTTGCTTTGTTCCAACACTAAACCATTGGGAAAAGGCCTTACTTAAGCTTGCCTCCACCAGTTCCTCACCTCCCAAACAAAAGAAAAACTAAGTTGTCCAAAGACATAAAATCCACCCAATCAGTATGGCAGCTCTCCCAAAACTGTCATGTGAACTCTCACTCAAAAAGAGGTGAGGCATGTTGTCTTTGCCTTGGGCACACGCAACACGAGATATCCACACCAATCGCCCACCTAGCATGTAGAGCCTTTGTGTTATTCTTGTTTCCCACCATATGAAGCATCTAGGAGACTTGAAACTGCATTTCACTGATGGGATGGACACCACCAAGCCGTCCTGCTGCTACCTGCTACCACCAGTGCACCAAGCCATGCCACCACTGCCTTTAACCCCTAAGGGCAAAACATAGTGGCCCCTAAGTGTTGCTAGGGGCTTGGCCTTGTAGGGCATTTGCCAACCCAGAGGCATTACTAGCAACACCATCCAAGGACCTTCTATAGCCCATTGATGCTAATTGTAGCAACATTGCCACCATCCTATGGGACTAGCTGCCACTCATTCTAACCTCCAATTGCTAAGTTCAGGTATTTGGTTGTAGCTCTGTGTTCTTCGAGTGCTCACCTTGTGATCGGGCTCGAATTTTTAGTGATTTGAAATCTCCTTTTTTATCTCATTATTTGATCTCAACATCAGATATAGGATGATGTCAGATTCATCCTCCACTCTTGCTACCCACCTCCAGCCCCCTGTTGCCCCCTCCCCTCTTCTTCAATCTCCATCCATCTCCAGCCCCCTCCAGCTATGTAGTTAGCAAGAAAAGTGCACAAGGTTCTTGGCCCACCAAAATTAAAGATATCCAAATAAAACAAAAAGGTGGATAGGAAAGGCAACCATGTCTCTTGGAAGTTGCTGTGTAAAAGGATATTGCCTTTAAGCTATTATAATTAGAATGATTAACTAAGTTGAGATCTCTTGCTCTCCAACAGCACGGGAGAATTGCTCAAGATGTCACACATATAACTAGTATAGGCTGGTTAACATGGGGACGTGACAACAAGATACTGCTTAAAATGTGATGCAAATATATAAAATGCAGGTGCCACTAGTATACCTTATGGGAATGACTGCCAGGTTGTTAAGCATTGACATATCCAAGAAGAAGCTCTGACATGGTGAATTTATTGTGTATGACATACAAGAGTGGGTATGCAAACAAATTATAACTTAACAGGATGGTGATATAACAGTAAAGGAAAAAATTATAGAGATGCCTCTTCAAAAATTATAGACATGTCTGAGGTAGTTTAGACATTGGGAAAGTAGGCCAAGAAATGAACTAGTAAGGATGCATGAATTGTTTGGTGAATCTTGCAAGCCGGTGGAAATTGAAAAAGAAAAAAAAAAATGATAGAAAGAAGTCATTGAGTATGACCACACTTGGACTGAGGGAAACCAAAATCAAATGCACATATGGATCTAGATTACAGAAGTCTGACATTATCAGAAGAGATTTACATATGTTTGAATCTAGATAAGACGAGAAGCAGATAACACAAGGCATATTTGGACTCCAACTGGCCCACCCCAACCTAATTGCATAAAGCTATAGATTTTGTACTTTCTACAGAACTAGCTGATGCACACACAAGGATGTGTAGTCTCAGCCTGAATTGATATCGTTCAAAGAACATTTCTCCTGTAGGTGAGCAAAATATATGCCACTGCAAATGCACCCAAAAAAGTTTTAATTATCAATTTCACTTTTTTTTGGTTTTCGCCCATGTCCTTGTCCAGTTGCCCACGAGAGAGAGAGGTGGCACAATTCAGACACACAAGTGAATACCCAAAACTTTATTGTGCATTGTATTTTTTTTAACTTTTTTATTGAACATCATTCAGATTTTTATAACTCTTGCATGTAAATGCCTAAGATGGAATTGCCAAAGAAATATTTTGAAATTAATTACATATTTGCCTGGGTAACCATCTATCTATGATAAGCTACAAGCACCTAGCATAAGATTCCGGAAAGAAACAGAGAAGGGCTCCACACAACCTGATATTAAAGCATACTTGACAGAATCAGATTAACATGCATGGGCAACAGGCACCATGAAATAAAAATAAATATGTGACTACACCTCAAGAATGATTTCGGAAGATAGAGCACAAAAGATTAAAAACTGCAAGTCAAAGTTATGTGTACAGAAGGTGAATGGAAGAAAGAAAATAAGGCCTTGATGAAGCATAAATACAAACTTTTAAGGAGGAAGGACACTAGGTGAACAGGAAGGAAGAGAACAAAGGCCATGACCAATGTAAGCATAAAAATAAACTTCTATGGAAGCGGAACAATGACAAAAAGACTATACTTAAGCTAAGGTCGCAATAAAAACAAAGTAAATGACTAAGATAATGACATGCACATTTATAGTAACAAAAGAATGTTATATAACAGAGAACACGACAAGCCTTTCAAACAAAAAACAGAAAGCATGAAAAGGTCAATGAGCCAATTTTACCAGTTTGAGTACAATGAAGTTTATAGTTTATAATGCTATATAATAAAATGCTAAAAAAGATAGATCATAAGAATTACCAAAGTTATGAAGCCAATAAATGCTAAAAATTCATTAATAAATTCTCTAAAGGGGGATTCTTCTGGATATTCTTCTGAATCATCGTAATCATCCCCTTCATCGCCACCATCTGGAGGTTTCCCTGACCCTCCATCTCCACCCACCTCTTGTTGCTTCATCTGCTCCCGTAATACATCCTGTAAAGATCTCTCCTTTCCAAAATTTCCCATGGCCTTCTCTAGAGATTTCCAAGGTGAAGCCTGAGAATGAAAAAATAATAACCTTATAAAATGAATGGTTAAATGATCGGATACTGGCACCAAGCAATCTATCACTGTGACCATTCAGGATACCAAGGCAAGAAATTCATGGGGCAATGACAACAACAGCATAAGCTTGATGTTGTAACATCATCTCTTTCCCTCTTAATGTCAGATTCAAAATAGCATAATGTTCTCCTACATTTCATCTTTCATGGTATACGAATATTTTTTGAAAAGGTTCGTGGTATACGAATATAAGGAACATCTGAGTAATTGTTTGCATTAATTATCATATTACAGTGTTTTCCCTTGTTTTGAGCATCAATCTATACATATGTGCAGATAAGGAACATCTGAGTAATTCTTTCCCTTAACTGTCATGTCACAGAGTCTTTCCTTGTTTTGAGCATCAGTATACATATATCTGCAGATGATACACAAATCCATAATGGTCTGACTCCAAGAAGCCGAATCTAAGAACTTAAAGCTATTTATACATATTGTAATCTCGACAGAGCTTTAGCCACAATGTAACAGTTGGCCCATATTTAGTTTGTGGAGAATCAATAGAGTGTAGTTTGAAGATATGATGGATGTCACCTTCTCGTTGAATGGTCTATACTCTTTTTTTTTCCCTTAGAGAAAGATATATACTCTGTATTTGAAATAGCCAAATCGGCCTTAGCATAGAACATTGACTGCCCCCCTACTAATTCATGGAACCCACTGCTAATTGCCAAGTTAACTCTCTTTTAGTTGGGATCTCCTATCTAGTTATCCAATCAATCTCTTCCATTTCGAGTTTCTCCCCTTGATCTGCACTTGCTTATTAAACGTTGGATGAGTGGGCTCTGGCTACACAACACTTGGGTTGGCATGATAAGATAAGAAGAAAAGATGAAAAACAGGACAAGGGCAACATACCATAATACTGCAGATCTTCCAATATTCACTCATCTTACAGCACTTATTTTCACTCTTCCATTCCCCGAAAAAAAAGACTCTCTACCAGTGAATCAAAGAAAACCAGGATGCAATGCAGGCAAGATTCTTTTAATGAAAGCTGAGCCAGAATAAGGATAAAGAGATGGGAAGAGGAGGCAGATGTCAGACAATATAGGAGAATAAAGATATCATGCTTCTTTCATCATAAACTCCTTTTACGGATATCCCTCTGGTCTCCAAATAACCTCACAAAGATGTGATGGCCCGAAATTTGCATTGAGTTATCTGATTTGAACTTCATGCGATAAAGAAACTGTGCTTCTGCATGAATCTCCCGACGTAAACAATCCCACCCAACTAACCACAATGATCTAATCCTGTGAACTGAACTACCATCCCTTGCCTGACATTGCGGCCATGCAAATCACCACTTGCAGTTCTCGTTTCCCATGTGCTCGTCTAAGCTCCTAAATCCATGATGCAAGCACTTGTATACGGATACCATCGTCACGCTCATTACTAGTATCTCGTCTCGGCATGCTTAAGAACATTATTACGTACCGAAAAAGCCCTCAAAGGCATTACCTGCTTTTTCCCTCTCTCATAAACCCAACATCACAGAACAAGCAAACAACTCGAATCAACACCCAATTATCTCAAACTCAGGCTAAACACACATTCCTTATCCCACAGAAACACCACCTTATAAACATAACAAACAACAAAAGCACACATCTTGTTGTAAAACTCGTAAAAAACGACGAGGAATTGGGGCAAACAGCATCCCCGGAACAAAAGAGCAGCACGACAAGCAATAATTCGAGTTACCCAAAATGCCATCATACATCTCTATCATCCTTGGCGTCTCCTTTCCCTCCGAACAAGCACACGGGGGTTCCGCGGCGCCTCCGCGACCCGCCACGATCGGATCTCGGCCACTTGCTCCTCGATGGCAGCACCGGAACCGCGGAGCGCAGGTTACAAGATTGAGGCAACGAGATGCGGTTCCCATTGGCGGAACTCCAGCACAAGCTGGCTTGGAGGCAACTCATCCGCGTGAAAAGATCCCAACTTTCTCGAAACGTGACGACAGGGGAGTGCGATCTTCGCGGCGGGAAGGGGTTTCGGGTCGATGGTGGGACTTGAGGGCTATTGGAGCCCTAGTGGTGGTGGGAGCGGGAGGGTGGGCGGGGAGGTTTAGCGTTATCCTTCTTTGGGTTCAGGGCTCACCTTCCGAATGAGGTGGGGCGGAGATGCCAATTTCATACTCTCCCGCGGAGAAACTGACTCGACTCGATTCGATTTGATTTAGACGAAGGAAACTTGCTTCATTTAATATTTAAGTGGATTTAGATTTTGAATTTAAATCGATTGAATTTGGATCCATATGCTCGATTTAAATATCTTCGTATTTCGAGCACATATATTAGATATAAATATATTATATATATAAGATTTTAAAAGTGAATTTTAAATGTTCTACCACCTCAAGATTTTTAACTTTTAAAAATTTTAAATGCACAAGAGATTCATGACTTGTCCCAATGGATTGCTCATGTGAGTATGAGATTTAAAAGTGGGCACGAAGTCATATTTTTAAAATTTTCAAATTCAATTTCAACTTCAAATTTTATCTTAAGCAGTAATACAGGTTGACATTTCCTATCCTTATACTATGTGACATCAATCTCATCTAAATGTTAATGTATTTAGAATATTATTATTTTATTTTTCATTATTATATTTTTGTTTGTTTTACATATCCTCATATTGATGGTTGTTTTCAAGAAATTTCGATAATGGAATGTGTATTTTTTCTTTGTCAAAATGTAGAGAAACATAAAAGTTGACGCAAAAAACGACGCAAGATGGTGTAGATGTGGGCTCCACTCGATGATTGATATCTAATGTAAAGAAATAAAAGAATCTAAGGTTTATTACGTGGTAGGTCCCACCACATTGGAAAAAACTATCACACCATTTTGAACTAAAATGCACGGGTGATAAATAACTTTGCATCGGTAATAAATCACTTTGCATCAGTGATAAATTGTTTTGGGTGATTTTGCATCGATGCAAAATTATTTTGTACCGGTGATAAATTATTTTAAGGTGTCTTTGCACCGGTGTAATTTAATTTTGCACTGGTGTAAAATTATTCCAAATGTGACTTTATATTGATACAAAGTGATTTTGCACATGTGTAAAGTGATTTTGACTTATAGGTTTAGGATTTACGGTTTATATTTATGAAAAATGATTTTACGTATAAGAAGTGATTTTTCACTTGAAATGTGATTTTTTTCCTTAATTTTGCACCGGTGATAAATTATTCTAAGGTGTCTTTACACCGGTGCAATTTCATTTTATATCGTTGTAAAATTATTCCAAATATGGTTTTGTACTAGTGCAAAGTGATTTTCACTTATGGATTTAGGATTTAGGGTTTAGGTTTACAATTTAAGTTTATGAAAAGTTATTTTACGTATAAGAATTGATTTTTCACCTTAGGGTTTATGATTAAAGGTTTAACATTAAAAAACTAAACTCTAAATCGTAAGGTGAAAAATCACCTTTCAAGTGTAAAATCACGTGTCATAGGTGAAGAAACAATTGAAATTTAATTTTGTACCAGTGCAATCTTACTTTGCACATTCGAAAAATAATTTTACACCGATGTAATCTTATTTTGCACAAGTTCAAAATTATTTTCGAAAGTGCAAAGTGGTTCCAAAAGTAATTTGAATGGTTTACACTTGTACAAAAGTGATTGTTGTTGGTTTCAACAATGGTTGACCCCTCCACGTATAGGTACTTTTTTTGCATAGAAAGGAGATACACCATGTGTGGACCACGTTCACACCCCTCTGGGTTACTTTTTGTGTCAACTTTTGTGTTTCTCAACCTGTGTCCTTGTTTTTTATGGTATTTTAAAATAATGGTGTGATATATAAACCAATATGTTAATGAGTACCCATTAATTTAAAGGGTATGGGGTGAGTTTTCCCTGATTTTATTTAAGGTAAGTATGGGGAATGAATTTGGTAATAATAAAATCTAACCTAAACCTGAACCGCCTAGCATCCCTCAAGGTGGCAATGGGATGAGACAAGTCCCTCTTAGTTTAAGTTAGGTTACATTAGATTCGATCATTATGTCATTTAGCTTAGTCTCCACAAGAGCTCATTTGACTATTGATTTTGAAATTCAAGCTCAGTTTAACCTACTTTTCAATAAAAGTGAATTTGTCTCTCTTATTGTTGAGTTGATCTGTATTTACAGATCAAACCCACTTAATTAGTTAGTCTACATGGTGTCTAAATAAACTCATTAACTCCATGAATTAATGGTCTTTTACTTATGAAAAGTTGGATTATTTGTTTTAAATTGTATGTTATTAGTAATTCAAGTTGGATTTTCATGTAGTTTCAAGTTAATCTTGTGTGTATGGAAAACATGTTGTCTTGATGCAATTCGACTCCCACTCCATCCCTTGTAAGCTAAAGGCGAGCAAATCAATCAAAATCCGAGACTAATCTAACAAAAAAAATGGTTATAAATAGCTTTAATCCTAGGCACTAATGGCACATAAAGTGAATCGGATCAATTGACTTATGTGTCATTAGCAATTTAAATTTGAATGCCTAAAGACTTTCTTATCCTTTTTCGACACTGAACACTGTTCAGTAAAGATACAAATGAATTAAACTTGGACAAATCTACTTAAGTTTGATTCTATTTGATAATAGTTTTGTAAGATTTTGATTGAGTAAGAAAAGTAAATGTAAGATTTGATTTAATTTATTTATGTTGACTAAAATTTGATTCAAATTATTTATCAAAATTCATTTATGATTCGTAATGTATTATTATACATGTAAATGTGATAAATAATAATTAAAAAAAAGTCAAAACATATGATAAAAATTTTAAAAATATGCAAATTACATCTTAAATATTTCAAGATATATTTCTCATAAAAAAAAATACCTCTATAATTTACAGGCTAGTACATATATAATGAAGGACATAAAATATGCTACATCAATAATAATTTATTGAGAGATTCACACCTGTCGTTGATAAAATATGTAATTAAAGAGAAAATTATAAATATTTAAAAATTCATAAGATAAAAAAAGAGAAAAAAATTAAAATTTCAACGTATACCTTAATATTTATTTTGGTATGGTTTAAATTTTTTTTAAAAGGTAGATTTACAGGCAAGAATATGAGGGTGGTGATATAGGGTTTAAATTTTAAATATATATATATACACATACGTATTTATGAGACCTTCCAGGAATTAATTTTAAATAAATTTATTTAAATTTGATTCATTTATCTAAATAAACCTAAATTCACCAGATGAATGTAAACGAACAACCCGAAAATTTTTTTGACAACTCACTCCTCAAACACCCCTTCCACACTCCAACCACGAATCCCCCTCTCCCTTCTCCACTACCCGACGATGGCGTCCGCCGCTGCCGCCTCCCTCAAGGAGTACCTCAAGCGCTACGAGTCCGGACCCGCCACCGACGAGAAGCGTAAGAAGAAGAAGAAGAAGTCCACCGATCCAAAGGCGCCGCCTTTCGCCGGGGGAGGAGGCGTCCTCATCGTCGACGAGGACCCCACCTGGCAGAAGCCCATCGCCCCCGAGGAAGACGGCGAACCCGACGGCGCCGACTCCGCAGGTTCCCCTCCAAAACCCTAACCCTAATCCTCCAAAATCGCGTTCTTGGCGCGGAGAACCGCAAGCTGAGCCGAAGCTGTCGCCTTTCCGTATCAGGTGAGGACAACCCGGTGGTCGACGAGGACATCGAGGTCAAGCGTCTGAAGAGGCTCGAGGCCATCCGCGCGCGGAAGCCCTACCTCTCCGTCTCCGAGGACGGGAGCGGTTGGGTGTCCGTTTCCGATCCCAGAGGTGGGGGCTTTGTCGGGAATCGCGAGCCGTTTCCCAAGGGGGATGGCGGGGATCTCTCCCCCCCGCGGCAGACGAGCCGGAGGCGTTTCCACACCCCTTCACCCGAGCGCGAGGGTGCCGCAAGAAATGAGAAGCTCTCGACGGAGGACGGTGACCGCCCGAAAGGTGTTCGACGAAATTCCCATGAGGTGGATATCTCACCTCCAAGACGAGGTCGTGATGCGGACCTCTCGCCCCCTAGACGGGTTTGGAGGGGAACCCCGGAGGAGGACATTTCACCCCCGAGACGTGCCCGGAGGAGCTCTGCCGAAATTGAGATGGACCTTTCGCCGCGTAGACGGGGTCGAAGGGACTCCGCTGGTTCGGACCTCTCTCCACCTAGACGGGCACGGAGGGATTCCCCTGACTCGAACCTTTCTCCGGTTAGACGCGGTAGGAGGAGTTCCACCGGGTCAGACCTTTCTCCACCAAGACGTGCCAGGAGGGATTCCCCTGACTCGGACCTTTCTCCAGTTAGACATGCCCAGAGGAGCTCCCCAATGGCAGACCTTTCGCCACCCCGGCGTGCGAGACGTTCTTCCCCGGGGTCAGACATTTCTCCCCCTAGATGTGTGAGGAAGGGTTCTGCTGATTCGGATCTTTCTCCTCCTCGACGCAGAAGGGACGGTTCCCCTGCGGTGGATCTTTCTCCGCCGAGGAAAAGCAGGAAAATGTCAGTCGATGATGGTCAAAAGCATGGAAGGAGTGGATTTAGGTCTCGAGAGCCTGCAGGAGAAGACATGTCTCCTCCTAGGAGAAGGGAGAAGAAGGCAGTCAAATTGGATACGTTTGAGCATTTGCCAGAGAGAGTTGGTGGTAGTAAACCAATGTTGGATGAAGGAAAAAGGAAAGGTGGTTTGTATACAGGTAGTGAAATAAGGGAAGAGGTCAACAGGAAGAAGGCGGAGATCCTGTCAAGGTATGTGTGCCCGTTCTTGTTTCACGGCTCTTGTTCTGCGCCATAGTTGCCGATTGCATAGCTTCTTTTGTGTTTGCATTAAGTAGCCAGTTATTGGAACAATGTAAACTTGATTTGCACTTTTACAAGCATTATTTTTTGGGTCCAAATTATAACTTCGAAGCACTCATGATAAACAATTGAACAAAAACTCACTGCTTGTTCTTTGCAAATGATGATTTAAGAAATAAGAAGTTCTTTATGCAATTATCAGGTACTTTCTTCTGCATAACTTTTGCACGCACGCTTGTGTGTGTTTTGAAGGAGAAAGGATGACTACTTGAGGTTAGTAGTCATCCAAAATTTTATTAAAGGAAGTGGCAAACAATCACATAAAAAATTATAAAGTTTCCAACTCCAGCTAGGATTGACGTTAAAAGAGAATAATGTTTTCAACATAAGTCCTCGGCCCTAAAAAATAGCTGCATTCCTTTCTTTCCAAATTGCCCACAAGAAAGCCGTTGTCACCACTCTTTCTGCTTTGGTATGTTAGACATTGTGGATAGTCACATTACCCCATTTGAAAGTTCTCCAAATGTCTGCAAAATAAGTGACATCAATCCACTGAACATTGGCCTCCTATCAAATGCACCCTGCAAATGGGCAAGAGAAGAGATGATCTGCATCCTCTTCCCCATCTCTGCCAAGAGAACTCATTAGTGTCAGGAGTCCGTCTTCTATGCCTCACCTTTGTTACAATCATTTTCCTTCTAAACTCTCAACAAAAAACTTCACTTAAGAGGTGCTTTTGCCTTCCAAATCAGCTGACAATCACTGTAGAGGTCAACTTCACCCTCTTCCTTTGAAGCTGCCCTCGGGAAGAAAAGCCATCGTCACGGTGAACTTGTTATTTTCCCATTGCCAGCCATCACACACACCTTCTGCCAAGCGTATATCATCCATCATCTCATTTAATTGAAAGAGTTTCTCTGTCTAGCATCAGATGGTCTAGACAGAAAGTAAGGTGTCCAACAACCCCCTCCATGGCCACTTTGGTACTTCCTCAAGGTGGCTTGTTCACCACATTTATAAACTTTTGTGGTGTATAGTCACCACAGAGATCTATTCCCGAATAAAGAATTTCAATATACTGTTTATGCAGTTTCTTTGTCTTTTTTGTGTAATAATTCCTGTTTCTTTTAATCCTTATCAAGATTGTAGCCCCATCTAAAAAATGTCCAACCATTCCACCACCATATTTGAGAGTAGACATTGAACGCTTGCAATTTGATTATAGGGTAATGGACTGTGATTATTATTTCAGGGGAAAAAACCCCTGGTTGATTGTTTGGGGGTTTTCTATTGGTTCAGTCTACAGATGACATGCTTTTCTTTATGGAAGGCTTGATGGTCAAGACTAAACATGGCTGTGGTTTGTATATCCTGGCCTGCACATGGCTGGTTGATTACGATAAATGGTCCTAAATATCTTTTGTTTTGGAAGATGCCAAAAGGATACTGTTTTCATTTTACTGACATCTCCTAGAGTCAACTTGGTGTTCACATATGTGGGCCTGCCTTTGTCTGATTTGGTTGTTTATCCTGAGGTTGGACACCAAGTATGAAAGGATGGAATAAGGGCTTCAAGTTGGAGTGCCAATTTGCTTTCACATGTGGGGGAGTTGTTCTTGATTTGGTCCTTTTGGCAGTTCCAATCCTTTTTATGTCCATATTCCATATTCTGGTAAAAATTGCACACAGGACTAAGTCCTCAAGATGGAACTTTATTTGGAGAGAAGTAGCAGACTTGGTGGGGTGCATGCCTATGGTGGCAGATAATATTTGCAGGCTGCTTTCTGAGTCTGACCTTGAAGTACAGCATTTAGGGACCAGGAATGAAGCCTTGCTAGTTAAATCACTATTGCAACTTATGGGAGAGCATGGGAATTTCTGCATTGGGCATTCTTTCCTATTTATGGGAAAATATCAAATTGGGAGCCGAGCCACAATAGTAGTGGTGCTTATTCCTTCTTTCAGAGGGGGTTCTTGTATCTTATGCCTAAAGTGGTCCCTTCCTTTGATCCTGGGTAGAAGGATGATTTCTGGGATGATGACTGGTTCAGCAGTTGTTTAGCTTCTTTTTTTCTTAGGTTGCATGCACTGACAT
This sequence comes from Thalassia testudinum, assembly GCA_037157565.1. Taxonomy (NCBI): domain Eukaryota; kingdom Viridiplantae; phylum Streptophyta; class Magnoliopsida; order Alismatales; family Hydrocharitaceae; genus Thalassia; species Thalassia testudinum. The sequence goes on from JAZHRO010000030.1 coordinate 48,403,634, forward strand.
AAAACCTGCAGATTCGAATAGCAGGTTGCTGGAGGCAACCTATGCAAAATACTTTTATTTTGCTATTGTCAGATGACCTTATTGAGGATTTAAATAGGCTGCATGAGGAGAGTGGAGATCTTCATCCTTAAGTACTATTGCCTGATGCCTGGCAGTGGGATGTGGGCGACTTATGCCCACCTATCTTTGAAGCAACCTTTTCAGGGTCTTGATTAATCTTATGTGGGAGATTGCACTTCCTTGGGCAGCTAAGACTCCTTTAAAGGGCTGGATATTTGTTTGGCAGTTGAGGCGTGAGAGGGTACCTAATTTGAATGCTGTGAGTTCCTTGTGCTGGGAATGGATGCCTTGAGCATCTTTTCTTTTGTTGCAATTTTCAAGAGGAGTTTGGAAATGCTCAATCTAATGGATTTTACAGCATTTTGAAGAAGCCATGGAGAAAGTCGCCTATCAAGTGGAACGTGCTGCCAGGGAATGAAGACAGAGCATAACCGACTGTCTACTTGTGGCCTATGTAGGTGGAAAGGAGTACAAAAGCAGCTGAGTTTTTTCCCATGTTAATCAGGGTTAGTGTGATTGGATAGGAATGAAGTGTTCGGTAAGGCTTCAAGACTAACTATGAAGAATGTGATCCAAAGGGCTTTTTCTCTCTTTGGAATCTGGGTGGAGTTAGTTTAAGGGGTTTATTGCTAACCTTGTAAAATTCTAGCATTCTTTCAACGAAGATGGCTACTTTGAGATGACCATCCTTCCTTCTACTTCCCAGAAAACTAAAGACATCATGAATGAGAGCTACTTCTTGTGGGAGCTTGAAGATTGAATTGAGTATAATTTGTTGCACAAGAATGTAATCTCCTCTTAGATATTTGCAATGGCCAAATGTGCTACAAACAGCCAGTCCTTGCATGACTGGCTTTCTCATGGTGCCAAAAACAATGCACATGTAGGAATTATCCTAATTAACCAAGTGGTTACTTCCCTTCAATTATCTCCGCTTCTCCTTGTTCCACATCACCACTACAAATCAGGGGGATTGTTGCAGATGCCATGCTTAGACTTTTTGCAGTTAAATTTTGTAAGGAACATCAGTTTTTTAGGTGTTACGATTCCCTGTTATCCCAAAGTGAAAGGCAAATATTACAAGCAAGTAGCAAGATAGGAAATGTTATATGGAGATGAGTACTGGGGATGTTCATTGAAGATCCATTGAAGGATGTCTAATGTTCCTTATAGATGCATGGGTGGATGTCTATAGCATAGATATAGATGCTAATGTGTTGGTTCTACAGCTATGCAGCAAATGACGAGGTGGGTTAATAGAGTGCCTGTGGCATAGATTAGATATAGATATTACATGCTAGTGGGTTGGCTCTATAATGACATCTTCAAGGAAAAAACTTGTTAAGGAGTTGATTGGAGATGAGCGATTATGGCAAATGAAATGGTGGAATTTTTTTTCCCTTTTTGCTTTTTTCAAGTCAAATTTTCCTAAATCATTAGGGTTGAGACAATTGGATTGCAGTCAAATGAGCAACTTAGTTTTACTTCTACTTCAAATTACATTTTGTATAAGGATGATATCAATCTTAACCTTTCTTTTGAGTCGCAAGTTGGATGGAATGAGTTATCTTGAGGAATCTTTATTAGGTCCTCAGAAGCATGTTATAATTGGAGTCATTGATTGGCCTTGAACTGGGTTTTAAAAATTGCACCTCTAGCTGCTCGAGGTGTATGCTTTGAGGCGAGGTGGAAGAAAATTGAGGTGGAAGAAAATTGCCCGGAGGCTTTATCCTCAGTTTCAGAGCCAAGGTGGTGAGGCAGCGAGATAGATTCGAGGTTGTAGTCTCGGTCAAAAGCCCACATTTGAAGGTTATGGGAGTTGTATATGAGGTAAAAAAGCAAATAAAATATTTTTCTAAAATCCCATACATATCACCCATCACTAAACAATTGCCCTAACCTCTCAAAACCTTAAAAAGTCCATTGCCCTTTGCTGTTGCGAGTTTTTCTTCATCTTTGGGCTCCTCCATTATCATTGGTGGTGGTTGCTGCCGCACCACCAGTTGTAGTCACCTCCCCTGTGTGGCACCCCTCACCAGTTTGTCCCCTCTCCATTGCTCATTGTTGCTTCCTTCTCCTTTCAAGTCTCGATCTCACTTGTTATTGTTGGTAAGAGTCTTGACCTCTTTTGAGTTACACATTACATTTTTTTTTCTTGTTACTTATACTTTTATTTTACTGTCTAGTTATGCTAAGGTATGCTTAAATGTTTTTTGTAGTTTGCATGTTATGTGATCATTGAATTGATTTTTTTTTAGGAGGCTATGTGGCATGTTTTTTTTTTTTGAAAAAGTGAGGAATGCTATCGATGACGATAGCAGACCGGGGTTGATACATGTTTTTTATTGGTGTTTTGGTTTTTTAGCACTATTAAGTGATTATTATTTTGATTATTTGAAGAGTTTACATGTTGTGCGGTACTTATATGTATTTAAATATTGTTATATTAGTTTATATGTGAATATTGTGTGTGTACTGTGTGATAATGATATTTAGTAATGAACATTTAAATGTTGTGATAAAGTAAAAATAGGATGAAAATATGTTTTTACATTATTTTTTTTAATTATTAGCACTTAAAATGTGTTTACATTATTTTTTTATTATTAACACCTAAAAGTATATATGTGTCATCTTTTCTTTTTTTCCAACCAAAAACTGAGGCTTATGCTTCGCCCCAAAGAAAGCAAACCGCTTTGGTACCGCCTCACATTTTTTAAAACCTTAGTCTTGAAACTTGGAAGTAGCTTGAGTGTCTTTAAAAGGTCATGTGATCCAAAAACAAAAGATTAAAAATGAATGAAATAAATTTGCGGAACTCAAGTTCTGCAGCTTGTCCTCTCCTCCAAGGTTATTTTATCTCTTGTCACTATCTCACCTCATCCCCTTCTCATCCATGCTACTTGACATGTTCTCTCACCAACCTTTTATTCTGGTTTTCTTCTTGTCTATGCACTTAAGGTGATATTGAAGTTGCAGAATTGGCTTTTGTGGTGGGTTTGGAGACGAATGATGAATTTTATAAGTTAAGTTGGAAGAGATCAAAGAATTTTGTATAGTGAATTATTAGGCATGCTTGTGCTTACTTGGAATATGATCAGCAAGCAAGGAGGTGAGAAATCCTTATGGAAGTACACATAATATGCGAAAACACTTGGTTCTGGTTTTGGTGAATACTTGATTCTTAAAATGGTTTCAAATGCACAAACTGAATTGAATGGTCGAAGAGTCTTTATCTGCCATGTATGTACCATTTTTGCCAAAACTAGAGATGTCAACAGCTTGGGTTAGGATCGGGTTTGGCTATTCTCAAGTTCATTCCCTCCCACTTAGAAACCAATTGCCAATATCCCACCCATTTACCCAATGGGTATCCAAACCCAAACCAATACCTATACTCTTTACCCATTGGGTATCCATTTTACATATGTTTATACATAAAACATGAAATTTGGTAATGTTTGACACAAAAAAAATGGAAAACCATAACTTCATAATCAAACCTCATGAGAAAAAAACTTCATAACCAAACAAATAGATTATATTATGAAATTTCAATCACAATTTTTTTTGAAAGAATTTTTAATCACAACATATACTCACTAAATAAGGTGAGATATGACATAAAGTATTTAGAAAAACATTACACACATATATGGACATATAATATATATTTATCAGGTAAACAGTAAGGGTATGGGTAAATTCTCAAACTCATACACATATCATACACAATCAGGTTTAAATCAAGACTCATATCCATCTGAAACTTAATTGGCTCAGGTGTTACCCAATCTAATCTGATGGATAAGGTCAGGTTGGATGAATCAAAATTGACATACCTAGCTAAAACCAAGAGGGTTGAAGCTAAAATGGTGTACTTTAGGCTGTTTGGGGGCTGAGGGGAAGATAGTGCCTATCAAAGAATTGTAATAAATGCAAACAATTATGTATACACATTTATATTCCACAAAAATAGTAAATAATTTGCAAGATAAATAGAACCTAGATGCATACTTTTTTAGATAGGCTTCTCAATTGAGTCACTACTGAACCCAATCCTTTAGTGAATAACTTCTGTTTGACATGGATTTGGCAATCCTACGTGGTCGGAAAGCCATCAACCTTGGTACAAAGCCTATTATGAGGAACATACTCCAGAGAATAATTTATCCCTTTGCGAGAGAAAGGTTTTAACACATGAGCATCCAACAAGCTTCTTCATAGGACTCAGTTGTTAAAAACTAAAGAGAAATTTCTTTCTAATGAGAGAAAGGACCTCACATAGAGGTAGTTCTACTTGTAACATTATTGCAACAATAATATTTGAATACACATTTGAAGCGTAATTGTAACTCGAAGTCAAAGGAATAATGAACATTAGTTAGTAGTGTGGAAAACTTTCCTTAGCTTAGATCAGAGGGAAGAGAAACTTTAGAAAATCAGAGCTAATATTAGATCTTGCCTCAAGTTTTCTTTTCTTTTTTTTTCTCTACCCGATTTTTTTTTGGAGAAAAAACTTTAGCATATGAGCATAGCAAGGCTTCTTGGGAATGCTAAAAAAGACTTCACAAGGATGGAGAGCATCGATGCAAAAATGTACACTCCTGATCCCAAGGACTTGAACAGGATGAGGCGATGAGTGTGAGAGAGCAGGTGGACAGTGGTAGCGAGGAAGGGGGGGATGTCCTTTGCTTCAAATGCAGGATGAAAGGCCCTGTAGTGAGGGAGTGTCGGGATCCTGTGAGGTGCCTTCGTTGTTGGGGGTTGGGCCATCGGAAGGCTTCTTGTGTAAAGAGGGAGGGGGTGGAGCTAGGTCGTCCGGATGCCCTGCCCTCGCTGCCTGAGGGAACGCCAACGGTGGAGGTTGATGCCCCATGGTCGACGTAGATGGGGGCTCTGTAGAAAGCGCTCTTTGCGACGCTGGTTGGTGTAGTGGTGGAGGGCCAGGTGAGAGTCGGGAACCTTAGGAGGGCGTTGTCAGAGGTGCTTGGGCTTTCGATGGGTGGGCTGACGCTGAAGGCATTGGGCGTGGGGAGGTTCGTATTGGTTGGTGGGGGCTCGGAGGTGGCGGACATGCTCTTGTTCAAGGACCTCCGTTGCTTGGCTAGGGTGGTGAGATGGAGGTAGGCAGCAAGGTCGGATGGAGCTCTTTGGGAATGCCTGTCGAGGAAGGTCAGGGTGTTGGTGGATGTGGTGGGTATTCCTCTTTTTCTACGCACTGTGGAGGTCGTCAAAGCTGTGGTTGCTCCCTTTGCGCGGTTGAGGTGGTGTAGGGGTGTTGGTCTGAGGGGCAAGGACCTCGTGGCGATGCGTGCGATGGTGGAGGTTGCTCCGGGGAGGACGATGCTTTGAGAAGGGGGTGTTGCGAGCGGGGGGCTCATCTTGGGTAGTCCACATGAAACTTGTTGGGCCATGCACCTTTGCGGAGGCGGTGGTCGGACCTTGCGACGTTGGGAAGGTGACGGGCTCCTTCGGTCCGACGACCGTCTGGAAGGCCAAAGGTTGCGTCGGGGATGGCATCGGGGTGTTAGGGACAGTGGAGCGTGATGTGGAAAATGTGGATTGCATTCATTGCGAGGCACGATCTCCGGAGGAGGTTGGGGGGAACGAGGTCGAGGTGGATAGCGTTCCTCGGGAGAAGTTGGGCAAGATTGGTGCGAGACCTGTGGATCACACGGTTGCTGTGAAGGCGGCAGCGCGTTTTTGGGAAGGTGAGGAGGCGTTGGAGAATAACGAGGGGGTTTTTTTGGAAGGGGAGGTCTTTATGGGGTGGGTCCCCCAAAGGGGCGTGGTTTGAAGAAGGGGGCTTTTTGGGAAATGTTGGGGGTAGAAGGGCTATTGTTGTGCCTATGGGCCTACGGCTTGGAGGGACTCTTTCGAACCTTGGCATGGATCTATTTAGAGGTTCGGTTGGGGGAGCTTTTAAGGCCAGTGGGAGGGATGAGGGGCCTTAGTCTCGGTTGGGAGAGCAGAACCTCCTACGTTGTAGATGGGTGGCCGTCAGTGAGGACGACGTGGCAGGGGAGAGAGCCTCGCCCTTGGTCGGAGGAAACGACGGTGGGCCCAGGGCAACACAACTCCACCAAAAGATGGAGGAGAGTTAGGCAACGGTGGCGAGGAACGTGAAGGAGCAGAGGCGACCTCCTGCTAGCGTTGTCGGAGAGGTGACGTTGGAGGGCTCCCTCTCGGTTGTAGGGCCACCAGTGATGATGTTTGAGGTATATGATAGCTCTGCTAGTTCCTTGGGGGTGGGGAGGGGGGCTAGTGTTGTTGAGGGGGATGTTGTTAGGGGGTGTGTGGCGGCTGGGGAGAATGGTGATGGTGGGCCGGAGTGGCCGCTGGAGTGTGGAACAAGGGAAGAGGTGTCTGGACGTGGTGGGGGGTGGGTGAAGAGGGTTGTTTGGGAGGGAGTATGGGTTTTTATGGTAAAGAGGTGGAGTTGGTGGCGGAGAAGGCAGGTTTTGGGCATTCTGGGGGGGGGGGGGGGGGGGGGGGGGGGTCTCTGAAGTTGTTTGATGGTGAAGGTGCTCACGTGGAATGTTAGGGGGCTCAATGACCCTTGTCGGAAGGGGATGTTGAGGTCTTACGTGCAGAAGTGGGGCCCATATGTTGTCCTTTTTCAAGAGACGAAGCTTCAGAGTTGAGACCAGAGGATGTTGAGCGAGGTGGGTGGTTGCAGCCTAGGGGGCTTTATTGCGTTGAATGTTGTGGGAAGGTTGGGAGGTGTGTTGATGGGGTGGAAGGAAGACGAGTTCTCCTTGGTTGACTTGGTGGTAGGTAGGGCGGTGGCCTCGACCCATATGAAAAGGAGGTCTGATGGTTTTTGTATGGTGGTCTTGGCAGTTTATGGATTGGTTGACAACGCCACGAGGCATGTTGTGTGGGAGGATCTTAGTCAGGTTGTTACGAGATTTGTGGGGTGCCCATGGCTGATTGGTGGAGATTTCAACGTCACACTAGTTGTGGATGACATGCCAGGTGGAAGAGGAGGGCGAGACCAGGGTTTTGAGGAGTTTGTAGGTTTTACTGCGACACATGGCTTGTGCGCTGGAGAGACCGTTCTTAGACCACCTGGCGTTGCTATGGGAGTCTAGTGAAGGCTCTCTTTTTGGCATGTATTTTTTCAAATTTGACAGGGTGTGGTTGTTGGAGGATGGTTTCAGGGGTATGGTTGAAGACAGATGGAGGAATTTGAGCCCAGCTGGCTCGGCAGCGGCGAGGCTGGAATAAAAGTTCTGGGACGTCAGAGTTATCTTCAAGGAGTATAGGAAACCGTTGAAGCAAGAGCGAAATAGGAGGAAAGATGAGGCACTAGGAGAGATCCAGAGGCTGGACACGGTGGGGGATCAAGGCATCTTACAGCGACGGAGAGGGTGGCCAGAGCAGGTCACGTGAAGGTGGTTCAGTAGGAAGATAGGAAGGTGGAGGTAGATTGGAGGACTAGGTCGAGATAGAAATGGATTAGGGAGGGTGATTCCAACATCTGATTCTTTCAGATGGTGGCCTCGGCAAGACGCAAAAAAAACTGGATTGATAAGATGGTGGTGGGTGCAGTGGAGGTGACTAGTAGGGATGCAGTGGGGAGGGTGGCAACCGATTTTTTTAAAGATTTTATATGGAAGAGGAGCCAAGGGAGGTGGAGGTGGCGTGGTTCAGGTGTCCCGTCTGTGAGTTCTGAGGAGGCTGAGGGGCTGGTTATGCCATTCACGGAAGATTAGGTTCATGAGGTGGTTTGCAGGTTGAATGCTGACGGGTGCCTAAGTCCGGATGGTTTTCCGATCTTCTTCAAGGAGTTTTGGAGTCTATTGAAGGATGCTGTGTTGTAGGTTCTTGATGAGTTCAAATAGGGAAGGAGAAGGTGAAGGTGATTGACGACTATAGACCCATTTCCCTCTCTAATGCAATATACCTGATTGTGGCAAAGGTTCTAGTGAATAGACTAAGAGAGGTGGTTGATGGGGTAGCGTCCCAGGTGCAGATGACTCTTGTGCCCTAGAGGAGCATATTAGATGGGTATGTTGCAGCCACTGATATTCTGGCACATTGGAAGCGGGAGAGGAAGATGGTATTCCTTTGGAAGGTGGATTTCAGGAAAGCCTATGATTCAGTACATTGGTCTTTTTTGTGGGTTGCTATAGCGACGAGAGGTTTCCCTCCACTCTGGATTAGATGGATGAAGCAATGTGTCACGACTACCTCCTCCTTGGTCCTCATCAATGGGAATTCGGCTGGTGGTTGGATACAACCAAGAAGGGGAGTTAGGCAAGGTTGCCCTCTGGCACCAATGCTCTTTGTTTTGGCGGCAGATGCATTGCATTGTTTTAAATGCCGTCTATAAGGCCATTTTCGAGCAGGGGCCATGTCGACACGGATAAAGTGTTGATTTATAGGGATATCATCGGCATGCTATTGGCATTGTCGACATGATCGGCATGCCGACGAAATAAGTGCCCATGCCGAAGTTGCTGTTGATTTTTTTGACCACTTATGTTATTTTTTGTTGGTATGCATCGGCATGCCCACGGTGTGCCCACGTTATGCTTATCGGTATGCCCACAAAATGCATACTTAGAATTTCATCGGCATGGCATCGAAATTGGCATTTCGAACCTTGATGCGTTGGCGAGGGCCTCTGATAGAGCCTGTGAGGAGGGTCTGATGAGAGGCTTATCAGTGGATGATGGGGAGGCTGTATCAGTGTAAAAATATGCAGATGACACCCTTCTATTTGTGGAGGGGGATGAGGTAGTGGCGAGGCGAGTTCGTATTCTTTTGAAATTATTTGGTGAGGCTTCATGTCTACAGATTAATTTTACAAAGTCGTCCATCCCATTTGGTATGTCTATCGAGGAGGCCACGGCTGCTACTATTGAGTTGGGGATGGAAAGGAGCACGTTGCCTGTATCGTATCTGGGATTGCCCTTGATAGACACCAGAATATCTGTGCAGGATTGGATCCTGTTGCTTGAGAGGATGGAGGGTTGCTTGGCAGGTTGGGCGTCTAAGTTGCTGTCTAGAGGGGGGAGGTTAGTGCTTCTCAAAGCGGTATTGGCTACTATGCCCTCCTACTTTGCTTTTGTGGTGAAGTTGTCGAGACAGATTGAGAGGAAGGTTGTGGATCTTATGAGGTCTTTTTTCAGGACTAATTACGGGACAATTGAGGGAGGGGCAAAGCTTGTAGCTTGGGAAGAGGTTTGCAAACCGACCAAGGAGGGGGGCTTGGGAGTTAGGAGGATGGGGAGAATGAATGATAGTTTTTTGACTAAGTGGATTGCGAGGTTGCTTGGAGGTGAGAACTGCTTGGTGGGAAGGATTCTGCGCTCTTACTATGGGGGATTGCTTGGTTGGGACTTGCTGTTGTCTCCACCTCGAGGTGCCTCCCACTTTATTAGGGGGCTCTCTACGGTGGTTCTCTGATTCGCTCTTTCTTTACACCAGCCCTTAGGTCAGGCACGGTCTTCACATCTTGAACGAATGATTGGATGGGCCATGGTACCTTGGTTGATCGTTATCCCAGGTTGGCGGCTTTGGCGAGTGACAAGGGAGCTACAGTGGCAGAAGTTTAGGATGGATGTTGGAGTCCTATGTTTAGGGGGAACTTGTCGTATTAGGGGATCTTAGAGTTGCAGGAGCTTCTGTGGGAGTTGTAGGATTTTTAGTCGGAAGAGGGGGCAGATGGTTTTGGATGGGAGGAGGTGACTTCTTCGTTCGGAACGCTTACAAGAGGCTTAGGGGACCAATGATGGTGGAGGACATTGACCTCGTTAAGGATTGCAGGTGGGTGTGGGAAGCCTCCTGCCCCTTGAAGGTGAAGATTTTCGTGTGGTTTTTGAGGAAGGGATGGCTGATGACGAAGGTGTGATCTAGTTGGGTCCAAGCAGCTGATAGATCTTGCTTGCTCTGTTCTCAACATGATGAAGACATAGACCATCTGTTTTTCACTTGTCCTGTGGCTTCGTAGGTTTGGGGTCGGATTGGAGAGAGGTGGTGGGTAGTCGATTCCCTTGACAGCTTTTGGACATTGTTCAGGTGTGGAAGCTTGGGCAGGGGAACCAACTTGTTTCGGACAAGGAAGGAGAAGGCTTGGCTGTTGGCGGTTCTTTGGTCTATTTGGTTAGGGAAAAATGCGGTGGTTTTTAGGGGGCAACATTCTTATGTAGAGAATTTTGTAGCCTCTGCGTTGTCTTTTATGTTGAGTTGGGGTGCGTTTTTGTAAGATGGTGTTTGTTCTTTGTTTATCTATTAATATATTTCTTTGGGCGGCTATCCAAGGAATAATCACCCTTTCACCATTTCAAAATAAAAAAAAGAGAGTATTGGGTAGTTATCATCCTGGATAACTACCGTTCCTTTTTCAAAAAAAAAAAAAAAAGTACCCTTTCTCTTAATTGTTGTCTTATATTTTAGCTAACTTTTAGGCATCTACTTATAGTACTTGATTACCTTTCGAAGGTCTCAAATATCAAATAGGTCAAACTATGTTTTTAACATTTATTTAATGAAATCAGGTCAAGATATAATTCAATGGCTTTTTGAAGCATATCAAAATGGTAGTTTTGACCAGTTGGACAGAATATCATGCCCTTTCTAATTTGTACACTTGTTAATACTCGTCAGAGAAGTTTGCACATCAGCTGATTGAAATTTGACAGGGTCTAAGTTAGCACTTATTGGGCCTAGATTGTTCTTAACTCGTTTAATTCCTTAAAAAAAAATCATGTTTAATTACTTTTATTTTAGTGAAAAGGTTTGACAAAAATTCTAGAGTATGTAGATGAAGTTCACTTTTGTCTTCATCATTACATTCGTTATGGTTCTTGTAATAGTATTTACATTGCAAATGATAAAGTTTTCTATCGGTATTGATTTCTTTAAAATCTGCTTTTGCAAATCAGCCTGCCTTTGATTTCATTCTTAGAATCTTCTTGTATCTCCTGCAGTTGTTATCTTTGAATGTAATCTCTTAAAATATTTTGTTACATCAATATTGATATCATTATATATTCAGTAGCATATACCCTTTCAAAAAAAAAAAAACCATATACAATATAGATGCAATGATAGAAGCTACCCTCACATTTTGCCCAAATGGGCTTGTGCTTTTTCAGGTTTGAGTCATTGGATCCAGCTAAAAGTGGAAAAGGTGCAGAACCTGTTTATCGTAATCAAGGTTAGAGAACCCTGGAAGCTGTAAAAGCACTTTAGCATTAGCTGTTGGAAATTCAATAGGCAAGAGACAAGTTTTTATGATGATAATTATACATTTTATAATCTTATCTTTTACTGCTTCAGGGATGCGGATATCCAAAGAGGAGAAGTTGAAGCTGGAGAAGAAGGCAGATGAAAAACCCAAGGTACTTGATGTAGGCCATGCATTTCTACTTTGTGTTATTGTTACAGGGTAAGCGGAGCATATGTTATTAAATTCTTTTGGAATTTTGTCTTCCTTTTTGTTATTCTCTAATTTTATTTTTGGAAATGAAGCGGAAGATACCCTATTTAGAGCAAGCATTCATTTTCCCCTGAACAATCTTTTTTTTGTCCTTCTGGAGAAAATCTTCTCTTTATTTGAATAGCATTGTGAGTTGGAATGTAGCTTAAAAATATTGCATGGGAATAAATGTTGCTACCCCCTAATCACCACCACCATTCCCATCACATATTATTTTCAGAAATCAGAAAGAAGCCACTGTGGTGGAACTTTGTTTATTTTGAAGGCATTGTGCCATTTTCTTGAGTATCTCTATGTTGTCATTGTTTACCGGCATACAATAGTTGACAAACTAATAGCCATGATCTTTTTTTTTTTTGGGGCTCTGTAGGAAAAGAAGCTAGAATGGGGTAAGGGTTTAGCTCAAAAACGTGAAGCAGAAGCTCAGGCATTGGAATTAGAACTTGAAAAAGGAAGGCCATTTGCTAGGACCAGGTAATTTGATTCCTGCCTTGTGTAGCTAAGATAGCAGGCATTATGGACTATTTAACATTTTCTGCTACTTCTCCTTTATGACAATGCATTCATATTGTGTTTTTTTCCATCCCCTAGATTAACAATGCTCTTGTTTTTTTTTTTTTTTTTTTTTTAATGGAACCGTGTTGTCTTCAGCTTATTTTCTCAGGTGGCCAAAAAATTGATTCTCTTTTGAATTGGACAAAAAGAGACAAAAATGAGCAAAATAGCTGGGCAGCCTCCTGTTAAATGGGGCTAATGGAATCTAACACCATCATTTTATGGATAAATACGATTTTGAATGAGTTTTTGGATCACATAACAGATTTGAAAAGAAAAGCATATATTCTCTAGATTGATTTACAGGTTTTCATGGGTATTGTCAAAAACAGTATATGAGTATGAGATTTTTCTAAACATGTTTATTCTGGGTCTCATTGTTCATATGTGGAAGAAAATCTTTGTAAAGTGACTTATAGAAACTGATCTTTGGGAATAACTTTATATTGGTTGTCACTGTTGTAATTATATAATTTTCCGCATTTTTGTTGTCTTTCTTACAGAGATGATCTGGAACTCGACAAAATGCTGAAGGATAGGATCAGATGGGGAGATCCTATGGCACATTTGGTCAAGGTAGTTGAAACCACTGGCAAATTACTAGAGACAATAAGTTATAGCAAATAAACTTGGCTTGCCTTTTTCTTTCTTTCTCAGAAGAAGGATCTGGAAATTCATCTAAAAGATTTTGGTGATGATGAAAAGATGCAAGAATCAGGTTTTGTAGTTCCTCAGACCATCCCTAGCCACAGTTGGATCAAAAGAGGAATAGATCCACTTCCAAATCGATATGGGATTAAACCAGGACGGCATTGGGATGGTGTTGATCGCAGTACTGGTTAGTCTTCGGCTCTAGAATTTCAAGAAGTTTTATTTTGTAGTTTCCTTCCAATATTTTCTTGTAAATGTGTATAGCTCCTGCCTCTAAAATGGAATGTAATTTCCTTAATGGTGTGCTTCCATCACATAAGTAGTTGAGACTCCATCCAACTCAAAGCATGTTGACTTGAGCTGTGAGGCCCAGAGTACTTTATTAACCATTTCTCAGCTTCCACATCTTCAGATGTGGTATAATTCTCTGAACTAGTAAGAATCGGTTGAGTAAGAAACATGGTGGAACAGATTCTGCTAGTAGTTTCTCATATCATGAAGTTATTTTTGAACTAGTTCAAACCTAACTAATGGGTACATTATCCACTAAATATGTTGAAAACTAAATCCTCATAAGCTGCATATTTTGCTTAACATGCTTTTGCACAGGGAACAATTCGGGGTGCACACCAATTGGATTGGATCAAATTTTGTTGAATCCACAATACAATCCATCCATAGGAACTTCTTCATTCCCAAGCAATCCAATTCAAGGTCTAATTTGACCAAATCCAATCCATAAAATTTCAAGTTGGATTTTTTTTTTTAAGATACTAGATGATTTTGTGCATTTTTCCCCCTAATGACTGTTGCAAAGTTTCAGAGATCAAGATATCCTAAAATTAAATTCTAAGGCTGACTGCTTGTTTCTAAGGAGAGGAGCATTGATCAATGGGATAGGGAGAGAGAGCTTTCGGGTTATTATTGAAAGAACTCTTGGGATGGATGCTCAGTGCTACAGGTTGTAACAATAGTGGGTGTATGGGAGGGGAAAGGGAATGGGAACTTTGGGAGGAAGATGGGGGACTTTGGGCCGTTGGATTGGGTGGGTGCCAAATTAACACTGGATATTGATTTGGCACCCCCACCTTTAAAAAAAAAATCAATATTATATAATTTATGTTATGTATACAGATATTATAATTTTATGGATTATGGATCGGACCACTCGTCAAATCCAATAGGGATGAACAATGTGGTCAGATCCAATCGAATTGGATCGCATTCAGTTCAAGTTGCGAATTTATCTGATCCATGTGCACCGTTAAGCACAGCATACACTGGAGTCTTTGAAAGGCTAATATTGTAAACCTTTTGAGCATTTCTTATACATCACCTTTGGATTTGGTTCATGGGCAAGTATCACAGCAAACAAATTTGAACTGAAATGAACGGCAGCTTTCAATGCATGACAGATGATTTAAGATACCATTTGCTTAATTATCTGCCTTTACAGATTTACTCTTACCATTTATTTCAATGCAGGATACGAGAAGGAACTATTTAAGAGGCAAAACGAGAAAAGAGCCACTCAAACAGAGGCTTATCTCTGGTCTGTTGCTGATATGTAAAGTAATGTAAATGACTTGGGAGAGCTTCCTCCATGTCGATGCACACAATCACAGCGTTTTCTGGAGATTCTGCAGTTTGGAACTGCAGACTTGAGGATCCTCTGGGTGGAAATTTCGAAGTTGGAATTAGAAGGTGAGGTTGTCACACGACTCCAGGCATTTCCTGTGTTCTGCAGTCTGCTTGTTCATGCATGATATAATTCACGCATGATATAATCCATCTTTCGTTTAAGTCTGAAGTGTGGTGCTTCTCTCATTGCAGTGTAGTCTTCTTGTAGATTGCCATTTTGTATAAATGCCAGCTATATTTGTAGGGGCTAGGATCAAAAGCTAAAAACATTGTCGACCCTTGAACAGGAGCCTTTGCAATGAATGGGTTTGAGAGACAAGGAGCGTCTGCGAGAGAGGAGGCAGGGCGTAGTTGGTATGAGATACAGAGGAGAAGGTGTGCTTGTATTTTTTGATGAAGGGTGAGAAGTAAGCTGCTCTTGTTTTCTTTCAGAGTATGAGGATGTAAAATGGACGTGAATTTCATGTGGTTGTAATGCAAATTTGGATGCCTGGATGGCACCTATTCTCATCTGAATGAAATATGTTCGATGTGGCTTGTGATTGGGACATGATATTAGTTGTGTGCACATGCTTTTCCAGTCTTTATGTTGTAATATTGTTAAAGTTCTATATCAATCAGATTACTGATATTTGTGAAAATTATTGATAGTATTTACTTATATCCCTGCAAATTTCATATTTCATGAATTCCCCAAAGTCAGTACTATTAAAGTTTCGCCAAGTAGCTAGAACTTTTCAGAAGTCAAAGAAATGATAGTTTTGCTTCTTTCATCGCCTAGGTATTAGTACTAATGACATTTCTCCCTTTCATCAGCTCAATTACAAAACGTCCGCTTGGGACACTTGCAAGGTTTATGCATTTTAATGTTCTGATTGATCTCTGCAATGTAAAATTGTGCAGCTTAGTAAAACAATCTTTGGTTATTTTGTCATATTGAAAGGTTACCAAGACATACATTATTTACTTATCATAATGTCTATATCAACTGGAAATCTTATAATTTCTAGCTACTGTCAAAAAATTCGTGGAGAGCTCATCACAATGACCAGGTATCTATTGTAAATTGGCAAGCATACCATTTGAAGCAAACTCATCAACCTCACGTTTTTGACCTAGAATACTTTAAGTCGAGGACCACTACTATTCCTCAAAATGAAAATGGTAGATCGTCGCTTCCTCTTCAGTATTCTTAGACCCATCAATGCCCCACTCTATCCTTAGCTTGTCTGAACTTTGTATGCTTTGGCAAGAAATAAAAAAGCTTCCTTCAAAACAAGTTTTGATGGCTATTAGAAAAAGAAACACTCAGTAACAACTCTTGGGAAATCAATCCAATTAAAGGCTTATCAGCGACATTAAGTTAGACTCTTATCCGGTTAGAAGCCTTTATGAGTTATGTGTTAGGCTCATTTAAGGTACTTCTCTTATTTTAGCCTGCTGGACTTATTGAATTGATTTAGAGATTTTTCTTACCACGGCACATACGTTAGCATTAATTATGATTTAATAGTAAAAATGTACATAAGGGGAAGAAGATGCAAACCCTACCCTAAAATATTCCAACTCTCTTACATCTCTTCAAGTCTAGATTCCTCACTTTGATAAACAAATTAAGAATGAAATTTGAATAGAGCATAGAACAATGATAGCTTAAGAATCTTTGTAGGTATAGACTTGTTATGTGGCTTGCGCATGCTGTTCATTATCCCATCTCAATTGAAGGAATATTTTCCCACTCTTCGCATTCTTGAGCTCAAGGGTGACATCTTGAACCACAGTCCCCCCTGACCACTCTATGGAACTCCCTGAGTTTAATGTACAGTTATGCCAGAGAAATTGGACTGCATGTGCATAGAGCCCAATGTCCAATTCTGCATTGCCAATCAAATCATCACGTAGCCACTTGTCCTTGTCAAATACATCCTGCAATTGATACATACATTTGAGAATTCAGTGCTAATTTATTTGAAGGTTAGAAAATTAATATTAAGAAATATGAGATTAGTATTAATCTTTAATTGTGTCTACTTATAATATGATATTAACATTAGTTTATGTTTACTTGAATTTATGTTAAATTGTATTAACTTTTGTAACATTTACTTACTAGTGATGTTAGCTAGAGAGAGAGAGGGGCAACTGGTGTTAGCGAGAGAGGATTGTATGCAACTTTAATACGGATTTAACTAATACTAGCAGCAACCGATACTAACAAACTAGTGTTAAAAGGAAAAAATAGGTGTTAAGTAAAAGGCAGTTAAGTGGTGAAGTAAATAAGGGCTAACTCCCTTGTTTGAAGGTTAATCTTTCAAATAAGTTAAGCCTTAGAACTTATGGAGAATACATAATTCACATAAAAATATTTAACTGGAAGGATAGTAAATTGCTTGGGTGGATATATAAAAGGGGTAAGAGGCGAGCTTACGAATCGAATATGTTCTGACGGATCGGTGATTGACAGTGAAAATTCTTCATTCCATTCAGGATTTAGATTCTGATAAACCACTTGGGTTGTCATCGTCTGTGATACATATCGAGTTAAAAACATGAAGATCAATTGGTTGCATTTGCAAACTTATATGCAACATTCTTTCAAAGGACAAATATATATATAGTACAAGAACAAATTATCAAAATTACCTACCTCCATGGTGGATGAAAGAGAAGAAAATATAATTAATGATATTATGTTTGATTTATTAAAGGTCACACATGCCCACACACATACACACATGCACACTATCTTTTATTAAACCTCATCTACATTTTGAAGGGTTGAGTTTACAGGAAAATTTGCCAATAATCATAAATGATTAGAAAACCATAGAAAGATGACATCAATGGATATCGGTAGTCTGCTCAATTTATGACAAAGTTGTGGTCGACAAATAGGTACTCTGCCCTAAATGGATCTTACCATATAATTGCTATTGCATGTCATGTTTGTACAGTTGTGCTCCTTATTAAAGTAGACTATACATATTAACAGGAATAAACTTTCACCTATTGGGAATTCTCGAGAGCTATCCCAAGATCAGTAATTGCTGGAAAAAAGGCACTCTTCGGAAAGAGGAAATTAAACAAGATATTTCACATCTAGATCATGATATTGGACTCGATACCCAAACCCAACTTAACATGTTCACATATATATATATATACACAGAAAAGAATTAACAACCTTAGAAGTTAGAACTCCAGTCCCAAAATCTATATAGAGAGACAACATGATCAGAAATAAAGATCACATATATAAGAGGTTGATACATATATACGAGCATATATGGAAGGATTGATGTAGAAGAAAAAATTAAGACATGCATAGAAACGTGATCTTTACCTGTTTGCCCATGGTAATAATCACGTAAGGGTCACTGCTCCTCCAAAGCACATCCATGATGGGGAGGTCGATCCCCTTCACCACCTTGAGCTTAAGGAGGAACATTTGCTTTGGTGGTGGTGGTGGTGGTGGTGGTGGCGGTGCCTCCTCCATGTGTGACCTTACCCAATCTATATATGGCAATCGAGCTATGCGACTTTAGCATAATTTCTCAAGGAGAGAGAGCCTCATGTTGCTTAACCTAACCTTTCTTCCATTAGAGGCCCCAACAGGTGCTTTAATGTTCGGTGTACAATGGAGGCAGAGAGAAGGCGTTGGAAGGAACCCTTTCTCGAGTCAACGGAGGAAGGCTCGGTATGGCCTCGAGTTCCATCTCTCTCTCTCTCTCCCCGTGGAAAAATTACACCCAATTTGAAGAGTAGTTAGGCCAATTTTTTTTTTTCTATAGAAATAACCAAAATGGAGAGATAAAAGCAAAACGTGGCGTAGTTTTTCATTGTACGGATGTGATATTGTACGGTTGATTTTTAATGTAAAAAAATTTAAATTATTTTTAAATTAATAATGAAATTATTTTATAACAATGTAAAATTATTTTACATAAGTGTAAATCATTAAAATTACCTTTAGAAGTATTCTACATTGGTGTAAAATTATTTTACATCGGTATATTTTGGTTCAAAGTAAGTTGATTTTTTAAGTAAGGTGAGACTCATCACGTAATAGAATTTATATTTTTTGATTTCTTTTTGTTAAATGCATGTAATTGTAAAGTGAAGATCATGTTCGTACATCTATATGTTGCAAAATACATCAATTTTTACATTTTTGTATACTTTGACTAATTTGAATTCTATTATTTAGCATGTAAATTAATATATGATTTGAGAAAGACGGTTGACCTCTTCTTCCATATGATTTGGTGGTAGGCCTGGTCCAATTCTCACCCTCACCCTCGAAAGGAGGTATCGTGAAGTTGCACATTGTCAACTCTCTAATGCGTTAGTTGTATCTGCTTCAGTAATTAAGGCATAGTTGTGTTTGGTAGGGGGATAGGAATTATACTAGGATAAAGTATTATAGACATAAATGGAGAGGGATGCTTGGTTATGAGAATAATTGGTGGAATAAAATGGTTGATTTTGTGATATGATGTTGGTCGATAATTTTTTAATATTATGATAGAAGTGTGGGTGGGTTTATGTGATATAATAAATGTATTTTAATAGATATATTTTATTAAGTAGATATATTTTAATATATATTGATGTTGATGTAATGTAATGAGATAGTTTAATATTGATGTTGATTGATGAAATAAAATAACTTATATTTTTTATTTTAAAATTATTTTTTTAACATTTCTTTAATTATTTGATTGAAAAATAACCTTTAAATTATCTGCCAGCAAACAAAGCCTTACGTTTATTTGTGCATCTAATTATTATATTGATATGAAAATTGTCCTGTAAGTATTACTACCTTGTAACAACTAGATAAGTATCCTTAAATTGCTGCAACGCCGATTGCTCCGACTCGGGCCTCAGAAAACTCTCACGGTCACATGCCCATTAACAAAATTGGAGTTGATCCAGTGGTAGAGAACCCCTTCTAAGATATTGTTTATTTTATGGGATAAATTTTGATGATAAATCTCAAGGTGATAAAATTGAAGGATAAATTTGAGATAAATTAATTTTAACATTTAAAAAAGATATGGATTAAATCATGGGATAAATAGAGAATTTTTAGGAGATAGATAGGGATGATATCTTACAAGAGGTTAGGGGGGATAAATTTATCCTAGGTTATGCTTTTGAGGATGACTTTATACCTGGATAAAGTAAGTTATCCCAAGATAAAGTTTTCCAAATATTAGATAAGTAGTTATATTCGGCTTAACAAACAAGGCCTAACATTTTAGAGCTCATGGGTTAAATCTCATGCTTAATACATTAACCTTCTCAAAAAATTAGAAAAAATAAATCCAGAAGTGTATTGGCCATGAAAACACTCTGAGGCTTAGTTTATGGAGGATAACCTCTATTTTAGGGGGTTATTTTGTATTTACGGTGAGAAATAACCTAACTGCAATTTGCTTTACACCTCATGTTTAGGGTAAGGGTTGGGATAACCTGCAAGTCAACCCTTATTTTATCTCTCCTCCCCGTGTCCTCTCTCATGCGATCTTTCCAACATGCAACCTTTATTTTGGGGGTTATTTTGTGTTTATAGTGAGGAGCAACTCAACTTCTATTTACCTTACACCTCGTGTTGGGGTAGGAGTTGGGATAACAGGTAAGTCAACCTCCGCTTTATCTCTCCTCCTCTATATCCTCTTACATGCAATTTTTCTAACATATCCCTTCATTTTAATGTAAATCAAAAAAACACAAACTAACTTATTATCCGAAGTTAACCCCTATTCCTAACCTGTTATTTAGTAAACACAGATAATGATTAATCTCCATTCTTAAATAAATATAAATAAAAATTATCCCTTGTTATATTTAGAAAAAAAGGTTAATCTGAATTAACCAACTCTTATGCCCTGAGACATTCATGGGAGGCGCTCTTATGCTAAGACAAAGCGGTAGACGCGGACTAATTTACGAAAGCACCGAAATTCTGAGACATGTAGGAGGGTAATATATTTAAGGCGTTCTAGAGGATCCAAATCGCCACGGACGTATAGATGAGCAACACGTGTACTTTATTGTAGCCAGCCGATCAAAGCCCGTTCCCGTGCCGCGCGGCACACCCAATGATACCGTGTCCCTCAACCTCTTGCCCTCTAGAAAATCTCCACAGCGTAGATCCGGTGGTCCGCGGGTCCAATGTACCAAGATGGGGGGTGTGTACGTGAAGGGCACTAACGCGGACGTGGAGGCTCACTCCTTTCTTCTGCGAGGCTTTGATAGCCGTTGAGAGAGAAAGGAAGGGAGACATTAACGGGGACCACAAAGAAGAGAGAGAGAGACTCGTCGTCTCTCTGTAGGAAGGGAGAAGACATAGAGGGAAGGGATCGAGCAATTCTTTGGATCTTGCAGAGAGGTATCAAAGAGGAGAGGGATCGACTCGCGCGCGCGAGATTTCCCGTCGTCCGCCGCCGCCACCGGTTCTCGGTTCACGGGCGGATCCAGACGTGGAAGGTACGTAGATTCCTGGTACCCCATGCAACGATCCTAACTGATGGAATTTGGAGCAGCAAGGACTTAATTACCATGTGGTTCCTTTGTTTCTGTTCTTCCTAATTACACGTGTGATCAAGAGCAAAGAAAATGAGAAAATTAAAGACCCGTCATGTTACAGCTCACCTGGTGGTAATCACTGAGGCCTGAGTTCGAGCTTAGGTCCTTCATTACCTGGAGGGTTGGTGTTGCAGGATCGTCAATTTCCCTATATCATAAAAAAAAGGAGGGGGAGTGAAATGGCTATAAATATTCTGCTTGTTGTCATTAATTGCATTTATACCTTTTCTCTTGATTTCTCATCTTTGTTTGATGTTCTAAATAGACCATTTTCATCATGAATTAATGGCTTCTGAAAATTAATGCAAGCAATGTTGGCTATGGAGAGGAGATTCTTGCCTTGATTTTTATTTGGTTCTATATATATATATATATATATATATATATATATGAATTCTGTATTTGGTAAGATTTGTGGCATTAATGGTCTTTCTTGCTCATCTGAAAATATTGGAATTTTGCTGCGATTCCGCAGGATCGCTGGTCGGGGATTGGGACAACAAATCAAGAGCAATTTGGTGATCAAATATGTGCTGTAACATTTAAGCGATCAAAGCGCGCGTTTGAGGCACCTGTGCGTCCAACATGTTGTGCTGCGGAGGTGTCGAAGAGGAGGACTTTGGACCGCCGGTCAACCAATCTGCTGCCCCTCCCAGAAGCAACACTTACGGTAATTAATCTGCACACATGCACTTAATTCGTATACGTACGTACGTAGTCATGTGTGTATTCCTTAACTGGAGCTATACATTGTGGTAAAATGTTTTGAGTCCAACCAATATTTTTCTTGATCCCATCCACGTACATTCACGATCTATGCGTACATATGTATTCTATATATGTTCAGTTGGAGCTGTAAGTTGTCACATTGTTCAGATCCCTATCGAATTTGTCGGATCATATAAGTGTGCAGAAAGAGCCTAATTTCAGCAGCAGTCGAAGCTTTAGATATCTGTTGAGGTTTATGGTCTCTAATCCTATTCCGATGCTATGACATGACGAGGTGGTGGAGATGGTGCACCGAGGGGTCCCAACGTTGCGAAAGCCGGTGCGCCGCAGAAGGTTTTGCCGATCGAGATACCGGCAATTCCTTTAGCTGACCTCAACAGATTGACGAATAATTTCGGTCAGAAGGCTTTGGTCGGAGAAGGCTCCTATGGCCGGGTCTATTACGCGACTCTCAGCACGGGCGAGCCGGCGGCGATCAAGAAACTGGATCCCAGCGCGTCGCAAGATTCAGACACCGAATTCTCCGCTCAGGTGACAACACCCCCCCCCCCCCCGCTTGTCTTCTGTTTAATTTTGTCGTGGAGCTTCTCAAGCATTCACATGTATGTCTAATCTAGATGTCTGGATGTTGCCATTATATAGCTGTCAATGGTGTCAAGGCTCAAGCACGAGTACTTCGTTCAGTTGCTCAGTTATTGTTTGGAGGCGAACAATCGGATATTGGTATATCAATTTGCAACGAAGGGATCTCTGCATGATACGCTGCACGGTGATATATCATCGCGCGTCGATTAATATATAGTTGTCGAATGCGAAGAGAACTAAGCTGGGGACTGATCCAGATACGTTTGATCGTGAATGATAGGAAGGAAAGGGGTGCAAGGCGCGGAGCCCGGTCCGGTTCTCAGTTGGAGCCAACGGGTGAGGATCGCCTACGGCGCGGCTCGAGGCCTGGAGTACCTCCACGAGAAGGTCCAGCCACCGATCGTCCACCGCGACGTCAGATCGAGCAACGTCTTCCTGTTCGACGACTACGAGTCGAAGATTGCGGACTTCAACTTGACCAACCAGTCCCCTGACACGGCCGCAAGGTTGCATTCGACTCGGGTGTTGGGGACCTTTGGCTATCACGCGCCCGAGTGAGTTCAATTGATCTCGCGTAACCATCTTCGTTGATCTTTCCTTGGATGCGATCTTCGCCTCGTTAACAACTGACGGTGAGGGTTGGATTTCGACGTGTTTAGGTCATCCCTTAAAAGAAAAGGCTTCCTAATAATTGAGAGGGTTCCTTTGATTACGGACAAATTATATATATATATATGTGTGTGTGTGTGTGTGTGTGTTTAATTGTTTTGATCGATACTGAATGAAATATATAGCCAGAAAAGTAGCTAATTACCAAATTGAAGTAAGATGAAGTGGGAATCTTTTCAAACCTGGCAAGGTCAATATCCTCTTCCTCTTTCCTGAATCTTGCAGAGTTTCCACCAGGTTTTTAATGAAGGGTCTGACTGAGATTTCTGAATATTAAGGACCAATAAGTTTATATAATACACAACTGAACAGACATAGGTAAGTTTTTCAGCTGGGTAATGGACATTTGACGAGAAATCTGCTTGACATAACCAAATTTGGTGAAGTTGAACAGTAGTGGACACTCAGTAGCAGATATATTATATTTTGACTGAAAAATCTGTATCCATCAGAAATCTAACAAAATTAACTGATAAAAAGGCTCTTAGACGTGAAATTTCCACCGATATTTTTGCAAGATAGAAATTGTGTTAGAAATATTGGAGGTGGTGATTTTTTTTTTTTTTTTTTTTCTCCGTCTGTTGCAGGTATGCTATGACTGGGCAATTGACGCAGAAGAGTGATGTCTACAGCTTTGGTGTGGTTCTATTAGAGCTTCTGACTGGAAGGAAGCCAGTGGATCACACCATGCCCAAGGGCCAGCAGAGTCTTGTCACATGGGTATGTATATGCATGCAATTCTTCCATAATTACAATGGGGTCTGCTGATTTTTCATCTTAAGTATCAATTATTCCATTCACATTTACGTGCAAATTAACAGGCAACTCCCAGGTTGAGTGAGGACAAAGTAAAACAGTGTGTGGATCCCAAGTTGAATAATGACTACCCTCCAAAGGCAGTTGCTAAGGTGCCATTCCCTCCATTTCTATCCTCCTCGGTTGCCTCGCGTTCATTCGTCGCGATATATAGATTCGAGAGAAAAACTGTTTATGATCATCTGTCTTGAATTGCACAAGCATCAAATCCAATCTTCAACTTGTGGAAATTAAGGGACAATCTAGCTATTTTCTGTAATTAGATGGAATCGATCAATATATATATATATATATAGCATCTCTTTTCTGATGCGTATGAGTTCAGATCAAGCAAGATTTACTTGATCATCATTGTAATCTGAAAGCCCACAGGCAGACTTTTAGAGAAACCAGAGAACGTGCAAGAACAAATTTCAGGAACTTGGGATTAAGTGTGCTTTAGAATTAATTACATGTTGATCTTTGTACTGGTGGAACAGCTATGGTTCTTCATTCAAACGATTTGGTGAGTGCAGATGGCGGCGGTTGCGGCGCTGTGCGTACAATACGAGGCGGATTTTAGGCCCAATATGACGATTGTTGTGAAGGCCCTCCAGCCTCTTCTCAGCTCCAAAGCAGGACCAGAGCCTAATGCCCCATGAGCCTTTACCGTCTGGCAGTGTTTTGTTACAAAACTACTCCCTTATATTCCATCACTGTTAAACGTGAATCCATTTTTCCATGGAAATCAAACACCTTCTGTTTGGCATTTGTTACTTCATTTGAAAGGGAAGAATTAGACATCAATGTTTCCTCCGTTACATGTTGTCAGATATAATTATCCTCATTGGACTTTCTATAATTGCATGTGCGCCGTACAATGTTGATCCTCTTCCGGTGTAACCTTGCCAACGAGATGGAAAAATGCTTATGCTTAACCATCGAGGGATCTTGGGAGGCGGTATTTGGATTCGAATCCAAATATTGTTATCATTGTCTTTTTCTTGAAATGTTGTTTCCTGTTCCACCGAGGATAGAGGCGCTCAGATGTGTTGCAACAATACAAAATGGCTTTTATATCAATATAAAATGATTCTTTACATCAGTTTATGCTACGAAACATATATGTTAACGTCTACTTAGGGGAAACTTATATGTATGCTTCCCTTTGTAGGTAAGAATTATAACTTGGGAGGCACAATAACAAATTTTAAGGGGGCAGCAAACCAAAGCTCTTCTATGGGGACAAGGGGTTCAGATTAAAACCAATAGGATGGTTTGTTGGGCCTAGTCGGTATCGCTTATATGTTTTAATAGAGATATTCATCAACCAAAATTTTTAAAATTGTGAAAAAGAAAGAGAGATATTTGATATTTATGTACTTACGCATTTACGTTTGTATGCTATATATATATATATAAATTTTTTTTTTCATTTCTCTGCTTTTCTCATCGATGTAACATCTACGACTTCATGGTGACTAAATATATATAGATATTTTAAGATTAAGGAGTCATTAGTAAAACAATAAAGACCGTTAAGTTAAGTGAGATGGAAAAGTCCATGAAATTGAACACGTCAAGTGCTCGTCGATTAAGCTATAAGGTAGCAAGGTAGGTCTAAGTATTTTTTTTAATAACCCCAGAACCCCTTGTGAGTTAAATGAAAAAGACATGTCCCCGAATCACATTATGACACAAATCTATTATGGGTTTCCACCATGCTTAGCTGATTAGACTAAAACTTAGTTACTCTGTCGAGAAAGAGGATGACTCGGAACCTATGAGATGGTCCTCTTTGATTAATATAGGGATAGTTAGAAAGTGATAGTTAGAAAACTAAACTTATTTCTCTAAAGACATATTTGAGGCACATTTGATCATCCGACACTGCCAAGTGTCAACCCTTTAGGCTAAAACTTAGATGGCCAGTTAGATGAGTATACCTGGTAGAAAGTAACTCAAATATTACCACGTGTCTAGTCAAATACGATAAGCAAAATCAAGTTAATCAGTCATAAAAGTATGTCATGAAGAGAGCCTTCAATTCCTAGGTTTCCATAGTCTATGGAATTCAATAATAAAGGATTTCTATTGAAGAGTTAACCTAGATCCCTAATTAAAGGGTCATAAGTAGTCATAGGCTTGATCCAAGGAATCTTTGAATTGCTGGGGTGAAAGAGTTTACTAAATAATGTAATCATCCTTAATCTATGACTTACGTCGATTCATTTATTTTTCAGCATCCATTCCTGTATTATTTATTTAATTTTAACTTGCTGCACTACACTGCTGCCCCTCACTCCCTCCCTCTCTCTCTCTCTCTCTCTTTTCTTTTTACATTTTTCTTGCACGTTCATTAACTTGTGCATTATTAAATACATTCTTATGAAAAAATAAACTAATATATATGTAAAATTAAGTAAAATAAATTTAATCACTGAAAATTAAAATATACGGTATAATATATTTTTTGTAACATACACTATATTTTAATTTTTGATCAATATTTTTTACTTTTTACCTTTAAAAAGTCAAGATACATCAAATAATATACTTTGTAATGTAATGTTTTAATTTTCAATTAATTAAAAATTAAAATATATGAATTAAAAATTATATTAAATTTTTACAAGATTAACTTATATTCCTACAACAACCCATCTCAAATAATCTTGGATAGGCCATAAACTGTAACTATCCAACCCATCTCAACTTTAGGCCATTTGCATTAAATTCAGCTCAAGTTGGGCATCTTTAGTGTTCTTAGCTAAGCGGGCCTGGAGTTGGCCTTGCTTGGCCCAAAAGATCCAATCTAATCCTCATATCTGCGTATTGCTTTATTTGTATTCTTGGTTATAGCTAATCATCTAAAATAGTTTAGTTCGTCGTATTTAACATATTTATTTAGATTTGATCAGCCTTTTTAAGAATGCTAATTTTTTTATAGGATAGGGAAGTGCTTTTAAAAGCCCAAGTAGGGATGCATTTGAACTCAGCCCTCGACGTAGTTAATATTTCTCTGATTTGGTTTTCTTTGGAAATTGGTCGTGACATAGCCACTGTTCATCGATCGGTAAGCTTTGGTGGATAAAATACCTAAGCATTTCATCACTAGGATCATGTAGTCAAGTTTATACATAATTGCCTTTATATTTGTAAGGGACGGAAGTGTGAGAAATTAAGCATAAGATTGAAAGTTAATTAAGTTAATCCTATAAAAAAAAATACAATGTTGAAATTGCTATTTGATTAGCATAAAATGATGCAGGAAAATTTATGGGTGATGTTATAGTATTTTATAGTGGTGTGAACGTAGGTTTATTTGATAATTGATATTTAATGTAAAGGAACAAAAGAACGTAAGGTTTGCTACGTGGTAGATTCCATCACATTTTAAAAAATCATCACACCACTTTAACCTAAATGCACATGTGATAAATAATTTTATATCGGTGATAAATTACATTACATTGATGATAAATTATTCTAAAGTATTTTTGCATCGATGGAATCACATTTTGCATTGGTGCAAAACTATTTCAATGGTGGTTTCACTTGTGCAAAGTGATTTTACACCCGTGTAAAGTGATTTTACACTTATGTAAAGTAATTTTGACTTATGGGTTTAGGATTTATGATTTAGAGTTTAGATTTATGAAAAGTGATTTCACGTATAATAAGTGATTTTTTACTTGAAATGTGATTTTTCTCCGTAGGGTTAAGGATTTAGGATTTAGTAAAGTTAAACCCTAAACATTAAAGACTAAATCCTGAACTCTAAGGTGAAAAAATTAACTTTCAAATGTAAAATCACTTGTCATGGTGAAGAAATACTTGAAACTTAATTTTACACTGGTGTAATCTTAATTTACATCGATGCAAAATAATTTAAAGTTAGATTGTACCGGTGTAAAGTAGTTTAAAGTAATATTACACCGATGTAACTTTACTTTGTACTAGTGTGAATTTATTTTGAAGATAAATAGTGATTTTGTATCGGTACAAAATAAAATTATACCGATACAAAGTGATTACAAAAATAATTTACATCTTAAAAAAAATAATTTATTATTAATTTTAATAATAATCCATAGCAACCTATGTCAATATTATTTTTACATAAAAAAAAATATATATCCAATAAAAATCACATTCATGCTGATGCGCATGAATTTTTATGTAAACCTTTAAATTTCACAACCCGCGTCCTTTGGATCATGAGGTTGAAATTGATTGTCGTGTAACGAAATCTAGTTTACTTAAAAGAGAAGAAAAAAAACGTGTAATTCATGTCATATCAACCTTTTCGAAGAAGAAAAACGTATCGAATCAAACTTGTTAGAAGGTAGGTGGGGAGGATGCCACTTAACGTTAACTCCAAACGATGCGGCTATAAAAGTATAAACGGTCATGTGTCCTTGAGAGGTGGGAATAATTTAAAAAATTAATTTAAAAATGAAGATAACGTCACATTTTCTTTTACGTAAAATAATAATATAAATACTATTATATGATGGGATCTATGATCATTAAAAATAACTATCATCACTTTTAAAATAAAATTATATAGGTGTAAAATTAAAAAAATACAAAATTAAAATATATGGGTGCTTCAGTGTAAAAGTTAACAAATAAACTTTAAAATTCTTACAAAATCATCTTTGAAATCATTTTAATTACGAAAAATTACAAAATATATTTTATAATTATTTTATATCAATATAAAAACACAAAATATATTTTAAAATCAATTTATTAATATAAAATTATAAGATGTATTTTAAAATCATTTTACATGGATGTGATTTGATTTAAAATTAAAAATCTTTTATATATTCATTATTGTTATTTTTAAAATTTTTTTAAGTTAAATATCAACTACGCATTAAAAGATCACGTCGCGAACATTTTTACAAGTGGGGAATGGGGATAAGGTGAGGTGTTGGGAGATCAGTGAAATCTCTCTGAGATTTACCTGGTTTCGGTTAGGGTTTGTTGTAATGGGAAGAAATAATTTTTCATGTATATATCTTAATATTTTTTATTTTTACATATATATATTTATAAATTTATTTCGTTATGGTCATATGTCTTTGTTCCGTTAAATATAATTAAAAATATAAAATAATATATAAAAAAAATAAAAAATTTATATTTTTATTCTCATATATTTCTCTCCCCTATTTGTTTCCTTCAACCTTTACACCTCCTCCTCCTTCCCTTCCTGCACCAGTTTCCTCATCCCCCTCTTTCAGCGCCTCCACCACCATCCTCCCTGTTAAGATCTGTGCTATTAAGCCTTTTTAAGATATCCGGACTTTAGGTCAGACGTCTGGACTGAGGGTTAGATGTCTTGTAAGAAGTCTGGACTCATTCTCAGACGTCTGAAAATCAAAAATCTTGGGTACGAACTCGCGTCTGCGCGCATGCTGCGCGCAGACAGTACCCCTAGTTTTCCGTGGTCTTCTCTCTCTCTTCAGCTCCTAGCGAAAACCCTAAAACCTCACCCTTATAAACCCCCCTCCTCTCCCTCTCACCACCCCACTTCCATCCACCCTCCTCCCTCCAGCGAGAGTAGTAGGCAACGAGCAGCGAGCGTGAGCGACGTGGGAGGAGAGGAGTAGCGAGGGGAAGTGAGGAGAGCGCGCGAGCTCATGTGGGAGCTAGCCGGAGAGCTCACAGCTGGTCGGTGCGAGTGCGAGGTGGAGAGGTGCGTCGGGGAGCTCCTCCCCAACACTGCTGTAGCTGGAGCAGTAGCACGAGAAGGTGCAGATAGGTTCTGATTCTGGGTTTTTCCCAGAACCATACGTCTTGATCGACGTCCAGACGACGTAGATGACGTCTGGAGGAGTTCCCAGACGACTGAGAGGTAAGCTTCGCGACGTACGCCTTCTTTACGGATACAGCCATGCAGGCCGTTCCGCCAAGGCGCCGTATCGTACCTTTTGATGGAAGATTCAGTTGATTCGCGCAGGTGTTGCTTCGGGAAGGCGTGGGACATGCCCTCCCATGCACTTCAGATGTTTGGACGAGGCACCAGACGACGGAAAGCGTTTCTAGACGTCCTGATAGGTGATTGGACGTCTGGAACTGAGTCCAGACGGTCCAGCGGAGTTCCTGGACATCTGAAGAGTGGCGTAGGAATCGAGGTATGGCTTTGGACTCTTTTAAGACATCTGGAACGTGTTCCGAACGTCTGATTTGAGTTAGAATTACTATTTTTGACCCATTTAGGATCCGTTTGAGGTTTGTTTTCTGCAATTAAGATACCGTTGTTTCCTGCATGTTTTTCCCTACTTGTTAGAATACTTTCTATACTGTTCTGAGTAGTCTCTTGTGTTTGGTCCTTGTGATAGGACTTCGTTCCGTTGCGGATTTGGGGTTTGCTGAAACAAGTGGACCTACCGATTAAGCCCCCATTACTCTTGGGTTTACTGGTAGAGTGGCTTCCCCTTGTTTAATTACAAACTTGATTGCATATGTGGAATGAATGTTAGATCGTAGGGTATGGCATGAATCCTAGGATTAGAAACACTGGAATATTTGTATGGAATGTATGGATTGCAGTCTTGGATGAGTAGATGGAAAAATAACAATTACCTTTCTTACGACCTGTTTCCCGAATCCCTATGAGACATGAGAATCGGACCGATTCGGCTGATCCCAAGACCTAGTCGTCCAACGAGAAATTAACCAAAAGAGCAGTAAAATAAATCACATTCACCATGTATATAACTAGTAGTAACAAAATAAATCAGTAAAGAAAAGAACTACTACAGTATACACCACCACAACAGTAAAGAAATAAACAGGTACATAAACATGATGCTTACAATAAAAGAGTACAGTGGTAACGGAAAATACTCACAAAAATAGAAGGAAAGGTATAGTGGGTACTATAAAAGTAAAACTACTGGGCTCTACTAGGCCCAGCACCTTCTGCAGCCGCCGACTCTGGCTGCTCAACACCTGGTCCTGAAAAGGGTGACAAAGGTGACACATCAGCGAAACACTGAGTAGTGTGGCAACCAAAAACTAAGAAAATAGTAAGGTGGACAGTAGCTGTTATATTTTTAATCTCTTTCTTTATTATTCCATTTACACATTATTGAATTATTTCTCAGATCTTTCTCTTGATCTTGAATGTTCCTCGTGGGAACGATCTTGATTGCAGTCTTTTCCGAAAAGTAGAAATAACACGTGATGCTCCCCTGGGCAGGAGAGTCCCCCGTGGTGGTCCTACCCCCAGTCAACCACCCCAAGGTCACTGACAGACGTAACAGTGGCTACGACATGCGCGATAAACACACGGGTAGCTATCCCACACTGGCACATGGTCAGTCATTTCCGTTAGCGGGTGCGCCCAAAGTATAGCACGGAACCAGTATAGGACAGAGCCCTCTCAGTAACAGGGGTTCAGCCCATCCACAGTAACCAAACAGGGGTCTTGCCCCTCCACAGTCTGCGCACCCTCGCCTGACTACCCTAGTTTGCCCAGTGGGCCTAACAAGTTGGTGTAGGAGGCTAGCAGAACCCCGGGGCCTGTGAGGTGGCTAGTGCGCTCCCTACACTAGTAGCTCACCTCGATACTGTGTACACGAGGACCAAAAGTTGATGCAAAGTGGCCAGACCTATCCCCGGGTCCCTGGGGTGGTTAGCTCCGCTCTGCACTAAATAGGGGGATAGTCGCTCTCCTTGGTATTCCGTACTCAAGGGCCAGCTCACTTCCCCAATTCTATTCCATTCACTTCTCAGGAGCTCTACTCCTAATTCCCCGTAAGGTTCATGCTCATTTTTCTTTAACTCAGCCAATTTAGTTTTCATCATTTCAGCTTTATATTCATATAACCCATGTTTTCAACGGTAATTATCTATTCATAAACAGGCAACTGTTAACCAATTAAAGGCAATTATCGTTATCCTTTCTACTTTTCCAAGACTGCAATATGTACATTCAATTTAGTTTTCCAGTCCCAGGATTCATGCCATATCCTAGGATCTATCATTCAATCTAGTTTTTCAGTCCTATGATTCATGCCATACCCTAGGATCTATCATTCGATCTAGTTTTTCAGTCCCATGATTCATGCCATACCCTAGGATCTATCATTCAATCTAGTTTTTCAGTCCTAGGATTCATGCAATAGGCTAGAATCTACTAATTATTTCACAAGTGTAAATTTTTTTTGGCAAATAATTAAAGGGGCCACTCTACCCGCAAAACCGGGAGTACTGGGCATGTGATCGGCAAGCCCGCGCACCTCCGCAACCCCCAGAGTCTCAACGGAATGGGGTCCTAACACAAGGACCAATTACAAGGAGCTACTCAGAACAGGATACAATTACTGTAAATAGGTAGAGGAACTAAATCCGAGAAGAACGAAACTTCAAACGCGGAAAACGGACTTCGAACAAACCCTAAACGGGTCAAAAACGACAAGTCTGCCCAAAATCAGACGTTTGGAACATCTTCCTGACGTCTTAAACGATGGTTCAGGTCATACCTTGATCCCGCGCAGTCCTTCAGACGTCTAGAATCTCGCTGAAACGTCTGGACTTAGTTTCCAGACGTCTGACTGTCACTCCGGACGTGTGGAGACCCTCTCCGTCATCTGGTGCTGTGCGCAGACGTCCGATCTGTGTGGGAGGGCGTGCCCTTGCGCCTTCCCGAACGAGACCTGCACACATATGCAACTGTCCTCAACACGGAATGAAGTAGATGTAGATTTCCCTACCAGGAGGAGGTGACGTAATAATTGCGGAAATAGATATAAACAATCTCACAAAATAGACAATCACACAAGAACACAAGTATTTTTAGGTGGAAACCCAAACCGGGTGAAAGCCACCACCTAACCCTCTCGAGTTAGGATTTTTCGATCAACCAAGTTAATCAAAATCCACTAAACGAATCACTTTAAACGAGGGTGATTTAACCTCAAATACAACCACGCTACAAGTGCGAGGGTAGCGTTCCTCAACCCCTTCTCTCCACGAGAAGGATTTTGTCCCATGAAGGAGACGGGAATTCGCAAAGCGAATACCCAACCAAATAACAAAGATTAAAATAACAATAATCCTATAGAGCCAACAAAGTAATTTTAAACCTAGCTTCTATAGGAATTAGGAAACTCCCCTTTGCAAGGAGTGCGTCGGCGACGCGGATGCGTGAACAACACGACGGCGCTACGTCTCTCTCGTGAACTACGGCAGGAGAGCGGGTGCGCAAAGCTTGATACTCTCAAGATGAAGAATTAGATCTTGGAGAGCAAGAGAGACACAAAATGGTTTGAAAGTGTATTGCAAGGTGTGTCTTGTGTATCTTAGATGTGTGTTGCTAAGTGTCTCTTGGTGTGTGTTAGTGTGTCAAAGGCTCCCCTCTATTTATAGAGGCCTTAGGAAGGCTTTAGAAGGCTTAGAAAAGCTTCCATAGCCGTTGGGTGCGAAGCCCAAGTGAATCAGCCCGAAATAAGGAACAATCATTATTCTGACAGGCTTATCAGACGTCTAATTCTGGCATTAGACATCTGGTAGTTCACTTTAAGACGTCTGATTTCAACGTCAGACGTCTGATTTTGAGCGGGTCTCTTCCTGAATTGAATCAGATCTAAACAGGGTTCTAGCGCAAGTCCATCAGACGACATATAGGGCGTCTGGCACTATATCTGGACGTCAGAAACCTACTTTTACGTGGGAATGGATTTGCAATGGCTAGAGAATCTCTGAGAAGAGATTTTCGGGTCAGTCGAGGCAAAACAGTCATTTATCAGACGTCTGGAAAGGCCTAAGTGAAAGTTCTCCCTTCGAAGAGGGGGTGACGTAATAATTGCTGAAATAAAATAAACAATCTCACAAAATAAACAAACACACAAGTACACAAGTATTTTTAGGTGGAAACCCAAATCGGGTGAAGACCACCACCTAACCCTCTCGAGTTAGGATTTTCCGATCAACCAAGTTGATCAAAATCCACTAAACTGAATCACTTAAAACGAGGGTGATTCAACATCAATACAACCACGCTACAAGTACGAGGGTAGCGTTTCTCAACCCCTTCTCTCCATGAGAAGGATTTTGTCCTACGAAGGAGATGGGAATTCGCAAAGCGAATACCCAACCAAAAGACAAAGATAAAATAAAACAAGTAATCCTATAGAGCCAACAAAGGAATTTAAACCTAGCTTCTATAGGAAATAGGAAACTCCCCTTTGCAAGGAGTGCGTCGAGTTGATGACGCGGTGCGTGTGCCACGCGATGGCGCAATGTCGCTCTCGTAGACAACGGCGGGAGAGTGGGTGCGCGAAGCTTGATGCTCTCAAGAGAATGGAGCTTGAGCTTGGAGAGCAAGAGCTAGCTAGGACACAAGAGAGTGGAACTATGTTGCTTAAGTGTGTCTTGTGTTTCTCTTGGTGTATCTCTTGTATATTTGTATCTAGGTGTGTAAAGGCTACCCTCTATTTATAGAGGCCTTAGGAAGGCTTTGGAAGGCTTAAAAAAGCTTCCATAGCCGTTGGGAACAAAGCCCAAGAGAATCAGGTCGAAATTAGGAACAATCATTGTTCTGACAGGCTTATCAGACGTCTAATTCTAGCATCAGACGTCTGGAAGTTCAGTTTAAGACGTCTGATTTCAAGGTCAGACGTCTGATTTTGGGCGGGTCTCTTCCTGACTTGAATCAGATCTAAACAGGGTTTTTGTGCAAGTCCATCAGACGACATACAGGACGTCTGGCACTATGTATGGACGTCTGGAAACCTACTTTTACTGTGGGAATGGATTTTCCAAACGTTGCAACGGCTAGAAAATCTCTGAGAAGAGATTTTGGGTCAACCGAGGCAAAACGGTCATTTATCAGACGTCTGGACAGTCCTATGGACGTCTGATAAGGCTGTAAGGGTCATATTCTTGAGTGTATGCTAAGCCAGCCAACGGTCCACTAATTGGACGTCTGGCAAAGTCATTAGACGTCTCCTAAGATGTTTGGTCTAAGGTCTGGACGTCTGATTTCATCAGACAGGACTAGCTATGTCTAGCCTAACAGTTATCAGACGTCTGAAACAATAGTCAGACGTCTTAAAATACTTTATCAGATGTCTGATTTGGGAATTAGACGTCTGTAAACTCTGTTTGAACCCTATATTGGTTTTCTAAGTATTCTACAGAAAACCTAGGTATCCTAGGGTTGTGCGGGTGTTCCTAGGCCTACTGTTAGGGTACTTTGAGGCTCTTTAACCTGAATCTAAGTAACAAAATTAAAGAGCAACAGAAGAAACGAAAAATACAATGAGTACAAGAGAAGGAAATCTGTCATATTCTTCATCTCCTTCCTTCTTCAATATATCGCTCCTCGCGAATCTCTTTTGTTCTCCATCAAGCTCCTCCAATCAATCTTGGATGCAAGCTCGAATTTCGTCTAAACACGTCTACATTTGCAATTGACCTGAAATCTAAGACTCCAAGTGCAAATGTTAAATAACAAGTGTTTTGTTATCATCAAAACAAATGATCATGGTGCTCTAGCACCAACAGCAGAACCCTTCGGCGGAACAGCTGCCTGGTCGTACACGCGAAAGAAGAAGGAAGGAAAAATATCGTACCTTTCAGACGTCTGGACCTTCCTCCAGACGTCTCCTGCGTCATCTGTACGTATGTCCAGATGTATGATTCTGGGAAATTT
This sequence comes from Thalassia testudinum, assembly GCA_037157565.1. Lineage (NCBI taxonomy): Eukaryota > Viridiplantae > Streptophyta > Magnoliopsida > Alismatales > Hydrocharitaceae > Thalassia > Thalassia testudinum. The sequence goes on from JAZHRO010000030.1 coordinate 48,439,048, forward strand.
TCCCAGAAACAGGACCTCCTCTCCCTTCGCCTGCAGCGCACGGCCGTGCTGCGCCGCGCTCGCCTACTGCCTGAGTTGCAGTAGCTCCTCCCCAACACCACGCTCCTGCTGCGCACCCGCCAGCCGGCCCTGGCTGCTCCCGCGAGCTCGCACCCTCGTGATCTAGCTCTCTCCCTCTTGCAGCAGCCCCTCCTCCGCACGAACTCACGGCAGCAGCTGCTGCTGCCCTCGCCCGCTCACCCTCTCGCTGACAGGAAGAAGAAGAGGAATGCGGTGTTGTGAGGGTGAGGGAGAGGAGAGGGGGGTATTTGAAGGTGCCGTGGGGAGAGAGAGAGGAAAAGATGGCTGCGTCTGCAGGGAGGAAGGAAAGAGAAGAAAGGTGGGCGGTGGTTCAGTCTGCGCACGCATGCGCGCAGACGCGAACCTGTACGCCGAAAAAATTAAATTCCAGATGTCTGGGAAGGCTTCCAGGCGTCTGGACCAATTCCCAGACGTCTTAAACGACGTTTGATGCCGGGGTCATACTCGGACGTCTGGAAACTAAGTCCAAACGGTTCAGCGAGATTCTGGACGTCTGAAGGACCGCGCGGGATCAAGGTATGACTTGAGCCATCGTTTAAAACGTCTGGAAGATGTTCCAGATGTCTGATTTTGGGCAGACTTGTCATTTTTGACCCGTTTAGGGTTCGTTAGAAGTTCATTTTCCGCATTTCAAGTTTCGTTCTTCTCGGATTTAGTTCCTCTACCTATTTACAGTAATTGTATCCTGTTTTGAGTAGCTCCTTGTAATTGATCCTTGTGTTAGGACCCCGTTCCTTTGCTGCTCTGGGGGTTGCGGAGGCACGCAGGCTTGCCAATCACTCCCCCAGTACTCCCGGTTTTGCTGGTAGAGTGGCCCCTTTAATTATTTATCAAAAAAATTATGCACTTGTGAAATAATTAGTAGATTCTAGGGTATTGCATGAATCCTAAGACTGAAAAACTAGATTGAATGATAGATCCTAGGGTATGGCATGAATCCTTGGACTGAAAAATTAGATTGAATGATAGATCTTAGGATATGGCATAAATCATAGGACTGGAAAACTAGATTGAATATATATATATTGCAATTTTGGAAAAGTAAAAAGGAAAACGATAACTGCCTGTAATTGGTTAACAGTTTCCTGTTTATGAATGGATAATTACCGTTGAGAACATGGGCTATATGAATATAAAGCTGAAATGATGAAACCTAAATTGGCTGAGTTAAAGAAAAATGAGCATGAACCCTATGGGGAATTAGGAGTAGAACTCCTGAGAAGTGAATGGAATAGAATTGGGGAAGTGAGCTGGCCCTTGAGTACGGAGTACTAAGGAGAGCGACTGTCCCCCTATTTAGTGCAGAGCGGAGCTAGCCGCCCCAAGGACCCGGGGTTAGGTCTGGCCACTTTGTACCGACTTTTGGCCCTCGTGTACACAGTACCAAGGAGAGCTATTAGTGTAGGGAGAGCACTAGCCACCCCACGGGTCCCGGGATTCTGCTAGCCTCCTACACCGACTTGTTAGGCCCACTGGGCAAACCAGGGTAGTTAGGCGAGGGTGCGCGGACTGTGGTGGGGCAAGACCTTAGTTTGGTTACTGTGGAGGGGCTGAACCCTTGTTACTGAGAGGACTCTGCCCTATACTGGTTCCGTGCTGTGCTTTGGGCGCACACGTTAACGGAAACGGCTGACCGCGAACCCGTGGATTTATCGCGCGTGTCGTAGTCACCGTTACGTCTGTCAGCGACCTTGGGGTGGTTGATTGAGGGTAGGGCCACCACGGGGGACTCTCCCGGCCAGGGGAGCATCACGTGTTATTTCTACTTTTCGGAAAAGACTGCAATCAAGATCGTTCCCACAATGAACATTCAAGATCAAGAGAAAGATCTGAGAAATAATTCAATAATGAGTAAATGGAATAATAAATAAAGATATTAGAAATATAACAGCTACTGTCCACCTTACTGTTTTCTTAGCTTTTGATTGCCACTCTAGTCAGCGTTTCACTGACGTGTCACCTTTGTCAACCTTTTCAGGACCAGGTGTTGAGCAGCTAGAGTCGGCGGCTGCAGAGGATGCTGGGCCTAGTAGAGTCCAGTAGTTTTACTTGTGTAGTACCCACTGTACCTTTTCTTCTGTTGTAGTGAGTATTTTCTTTTACTACTGTACTCTTTTATTATATGCATCATGTTTATGTAACTGTTTATTTCTTTACTATTGTGGTGGTGTATACTGTAGTAGTTCTTTTCTTTACTGCTGTATTTTGTTACTGCTAGTTATATACATGGTGAATGTGGTTTATTTTATTACTCTTTTGGTTACTTTCTCGTTGGATGACTGAGTCTTGGGATCAGTCGAGTCGGTCCGATTCTCATGTCTCGTAGGGATTCGGGAATCGGGTCGTAACATCCTGAAAATGAAGAACAACTGCCTGTGAAATGTAAAGTACTTTTGTTAGCAAACTGTTGCATGTAAATTCCTGTTGTTTACGTTAAATGTCATAATATGAGCTGCATTTATATGAACTGAAAATGGAAGATTGAATGTTGGAAACACGAGCTATCTGTGAATAAACCTGGAATGTGAACAATAAAGTTACATGTTACATGTGTAGAACCTGAGAAATGGAAATAGAAATGATGAAACCTGGTATGGTTTGGCCTGAGAAACATGAGCATGAACCCTACGGGAAATTAGGAGATGAGTTTCCGGGAATAAATGGAATGGATCTAGGAATGGGCTGGGAAGTGTGCTGTCCCTTGAGTACGTGGTACCAAGTGGAGCACATGTTACCTCTTAGTGTAGAGGGGAGCTTGCCGCCTTCGGGTCGAGACCCGGGGTGGGTTTGGCCACTTTGCACTGACTCTGTGGCCCTCGTGTACACTGTATCGGGGAGCGCTTCTAGTGTAGGGAGGGTTAGCCACCCCACGCGGCTCGAGGTTCAGCTAGCCGCCCTACACCTGTTGGTGCTAGAGCACCACGATCATTTGTTTTGATGATAACAAAACACGTGTCATTTAATATTTACGCTTTGAGTCCTAGATTTCAGGTCAATCGCAAAAGGATACGTGATTAGACGGAGTTCGAGCTCGCATCCAGGACAGATTGGAGGAGCTTGATGGAGAACAGAAGAGATTCGCGAGGAGAGATGTATTAAAGATGGAAGGAAATGAAGAATAGGATAGATTTCCTTCTCTTGTACTTGTTGTATTTTTCGTTTCTTTTGTTGCTCTTTATTTCCTTAGATAATTCATGTTAAAGAGCCTCAAAGTACCCTAACAGTAGTCCTAGGAACACCTGCACAACCCTAGGATACTTAGGTTTTCTGTAGAATACTTAGAAAACCAATATAGGGTTCAAACAGAGTTTCAAGACGTCTAATTCCAAAATCAGACGTCTGATAAAGTTTTTTAAGACGTCTGACTGTTGTTTCAGACGTCTGATAACTATTAGGCTGGACATAGTTAGTTCTGTCTGATGAAATCAGACGTCCAGACCTTAGACCAGACGTCTTAGGAGACGTCTGATGGATTTGCCAGACGTCCAATTAGTGGACCATTGGCTGGCTTAACAAACACTCAAGAGTATGATCGTTAGAGCCTTATCAGACGTCCTTAGACCTTTCCAGACGTCTGATAAATGACCGTTTTGCCTCGGCTGACTTAAAATCTCTTCTCAGAGATTTTCTAGCCGTTGCAACGTTTGGAAAATCCATTCCCACAGTAAAAGTTGGTTTCCAGACGTCCGGGCATAGTGCCAGACGTCCTGTATGTCGTCTGATCAACTTGAACAAAAACCCTGTTTAGATCTGATTTAAGTCAGGAGGAAACCCGCATAGAATCAGACGTCTTAAAATGGCCTTCCAGACGTCTGATGCCTGAATTAGACGTCTGATCACCCTGTCAAGTGTAATCATTGTCCTGATTTCGGCCTGATTCTCTTGGGCTTTGCACCCAGCGGCTATGGAAGCATTTCCAAGCCTTCCAAAGCCTTCCGAAGGACTCTATAAATAGAGGGGAACCTTTGCAACAAAAATACACACTTGGATACACCTAAGCATCATACTTTCTACCCTTTGATGTCCAAGAAAAGATCTTGCTCTCCAAGCTTAAGTTCCATCACCTAGAGAGCTAAATTCCCTTTGCGCACTCGCTCTCCCGCCGTTGTTCACGAGAGCGACATTGCGCCGCACCGCGTCATCAACTCGACGCGCTCCTTGCAAAGGGGAGTTTCCTATTTCCTATAGAAGCTAGGTTTAAATTACTTTGTTGGCTCTATAGGATTACTTGTTTTATTTTATCTTTGTCTTTTGGTTGGGTAGTCGCTTTGCGAATTCCTGTCTCCTTCGTGGGACAAAATCCTTCTCGTGGAGAGAAGGGGTTGAGGAACGCTACCCTCGTACTTGTAGCATGGTTGTATTGAGGTTGAATCACCCTCGTTTTAAGTGATTCGGTTTAGTGGATTTTGATCAACTTGGTTGATCGGAAAATCCTAACTCGAAAGGGTTAGGTGGTGGTTTTCACCCGGTTTGGGTTTCCACCTAAAAACAATTGTGTACATTGTGTGATTGGTTTTCTTTGGTGAGATTACTTTATATTTTATTTTCGCATTTATTATGTCACCCCTCTTCGAAGGGAAAACTACAACACCGACTTGCTAGGCCCACTGGGCAAACCAGGGTAGTCAGGCGAGGGTGCGCGGACTGTGGAGGGGCGAGACCCTTGTTTGGTTCTTTGGGGCTAGACCCCTGCTAGTGAGAGGGCTATGCTCTATACTGGTTCCATGCTATGCTTCGGGCGCACCCGCTAATGGAAACGACTGACCGCGTGCCAGTGCGGGGTAGCTACCCATGTGTTTATCGCGCGTGCCGTAGTCACCATTACGTCTGTCAGTTACCTTGGGATAGTTGATTGAGTGTAAGACCACCACAGGGGACTCTCTCGACCAGGAGTGCACCACGTGCTACTTCTACTCTTCGGAAAAGACTGCAATCAAGATCGTTCCCACGAGGAACATTCGCGATCAAGAAAGAGACCTGATAATTAAACCAAGTGGTGAACGAAAGAATAATTAGTTAAAGAAAGAAAGAAATTGGAAAAAAAATAACAGTTACCTATCCACCTTTACTGCTTTAGTAGTTGGTTGCCACTCTACTCAGCATTTGCTGACGTTTTGTACTCATAACCTTTTTCAGGCCCAGATATTGACCAGCAAGTGACTACGGCTGCAGAGGGTATTGGAACCAGTAGAGCCCAGTAGTTGTAGTCTCTTGTACATTTTTGTAGTAGTGAGTAGCTTCTTGTACCCTTATATTCTGTACTCTTTCATTCTGCACCTTATATTCCTGTACCTGTTTAATTTTCTACTATTGTGGTAGTGTGTACTGTAGCAGTTTATTTCTTTACTATTATACTTTGTTACTGTTAGTTGCTTGCATGGTGAATGTGATTAATTTTACTATTTTTTGGTTACTTCCTCGTTGGACGACTAGGTCTTGGGATCAGTCAAGTCGGTCCGATCTCGTGTCCTATAGGGATTCGGGAACCGAGTCGTAGCACCCCCCCCCCCCACTACAACCTTCGCACGGTCACTACGACCTCCTCCATGGCGACCCCAACCTCCTCAGCCAGCTCATCTGCCTCCGGCACCTCCATCGCCTTGAGTTGGTGTGGGATGACGACCCCTACTTTTCCTTCAGCCCACACCGTCGCTCTGCCATCGCTTGCGCCCTCCTCGTCGACGACGGAGGTGAGCTCCTCCACACTGGCTACGGTGGGTGGTTGCTTTACACTGCAGCCTCCATTAGTGACCTCCCCTTTGTAGAGGAGCTCCTCCAAAGGGACCCCCTACTGGCATTCAGGGAAGGGGAGTTCGGGGTGACGGACATGCTATACACGGCGGCGAGGGGGAGGAGCCCCGAGGTGTTTGGGATAGTGTACGGGACAGAGGAGAGGAGCGAGGAGGGCTAGAGGTGAGAGTGAGGTGTTATGGCGGGAGCTACGGATCCATGCTATGCATGTCGTGGTGAGAGGGGGTTGGTAGGAGGTGCTGTAGGAGCTCCTCGAGGGCTGTGGCCACATCTTGCAGTAAAGGGGAGGAGGAGGAGGTGTGAGGGTTTATGAGAAAAAATATGGGAGAGATATATTGCGGGATGAAAATATAATTTTTCTAATTTTTTTATTTTTTTAAACATTCTCAATTAGGTTTAACGGAAGAAGGATATACAACCTTAAAAAAATAAATTTATAAGAATATATGTATAAATATAAAAATATAAAGATATATAATTTATAGGGGTATATATATATATATATATATAATCGAAGGGTTCCTTTAGGACTCCATCTCAAACGCTCGTACTTCAAGGAGTCTTAGTGCAATCTTTCCTCTTCGTAGAAGTAGGAGATGCTCCTTCTGGCCCCTTCTAGAAGAACCACTAAAAAATTAATATCTTCGACGGGACTATGCAGAGACTTCGGAAGCGCCATGATTCTTTCATTAAAATCTAGCGGTCCCATAAGATTGATGATTAAGTTTATCTTTTATTTTATTGTTATTTTTTTAATGTGGGAGTGGACGACCAAAGATGGGTGTGCTTTGATTTTATTATAAACGCATATGGTGACACGTACAGAGGCCGTGCATTATCGTCTTGACGAGAAGTAATATGAAACAACTATTTCTACCATTAGACGTCTAATCAAACGTTGAGGGGATAACCACCAAATATTCCCATCCAACATCGTTCGAGCCACACGACGAGAGAATCTCCAATGTCGCAATTGGTGTCCAGAAAATTTAATAATACAAGTTGCATTACACTGTTTACCAAACATAAAGAAAAGATGTAAATTCTGAATCTATAATCTAACTTAAGCTTTCTGATCGAGAAAGAGTGATACCGTTTAAGGATACCTTTCGCAGAGTTGTGGATGCGAAAATTAATTGAGGGATTTTTCTACTTGGACTTTTTTGTTTTTTTACTTTGAAGGAAATTGCTGCAGAATAATTCGTGTCATATCTACGATAAGAAACTACGTAACACAGTTGTCGAGGGAAACACGTCATGCAGGGGACAATATTGAGTAATCTTTGCCCCACAGATAAAAAGATGCGCTAAATTATCATATATTAACTAGCACAAAAAGTTAATTACGTAAAAATCATGATTTTTAATTAATATATCTTATTTTTTAATTAACGAAAAATCAATGCATAATATATTATTCACTATATTTTGATTTTTATCTACAAAAATTTAAAAATATCTTTTGAAAATCATTACACATGAAACATTACAAAATATTTTGTTCAATATACTTTGATTTGTAATTATTGCAATTGTTATCTTAGATTTATTTTATATTTTATAATTTTATATATTTATTATTTTATATTTTCATAGAAATATAATTAATGTTGATATCTAATAAAAAAATATAAGATGATAAGGTGGATAATAAAAATGAAATTCAAAATAAATATACATATCAAATAATGTGTAAAAAGAAAACTCAGATGTAAATAAAAGAAAAATGAGATGAAAAAGACAGAGCAGCAAACAAAGAAAGAAAGACCGGCAAAGTGACGCACTGGGCACTAAAAATAAAAAAAGGAAAAAAAATTCTACAGGAGCAACTACATTAGTTGTTCCATGAAAAATCTATAGATGCATAAATTACACTCAAAATATTTAAGTATTAATAGGTGATATTTAAGTTTTTAATTAAATAATATCAATGATATTTTAATTTTAAATTAAAATATCATCAATGATATTTAATTTTAAATAACTTATCACTTTCTATTTGAATTGAATATTTCAACTTAATTTCATCATCTTTTTTTTAATATTATCACCGTAATACAACAACGGATGTTGATAAACAAAAAATATAAAAATTAATATATTTTATAATATAAGGATATATAACTTATTTTATATCGACCTAACATTACTCATAATCATTTTACGCTGTTGTATCACGTGTGTGTTACAGAGCACATCACGTATTATGGTTTTATATTTGTCTTCCATCAGAAATATTATTTATGATATCTATTTTTTAAAAAATATGCACGTAACCTGTTATATTACTACACTGAGAACCTATATTAGTTTTTTTTCATCAGAAGAAGCTCCAAAGTCATGTTACGGCATACCATTTAATTGGGGGCGTAAAAAGATGAAAGAAAAAAAAAAAGTCTTTGTCTCCCGTGTAATATTTAAAAACACGAGCTCATGCACCGTTATTTTCCTAGAAAAAGGGCAAAAGAAAGGAGTCGACCCGGTCCATTTAAAAGCCAAGTAAACGTGTTGATGGCAGGACATATGTATAGTTTTTGCTTCTGTTAATTAACTAAGCTCTTAGATGGCTGTCAATCCGTTGATTAAAGCAGATAATATTTTGTTAGCATTACGTGTGAATGCATACATTGCTGTGCAAGAGGTTGTCGACGGTGATCTAAGCCATAATTATTCTCTTATTTTATGACAATTATTCACTATATCTCCTGTGGCACATAACTATGGCGCGTTGAATATGAACGAGTCCTTCTCTTCGTAGAAACGTTCAAATGATTATTTCTGGAAAATGAAAATTTATGGGGCCATATCTTTGGCTTTGCATATGCGATGCGAACAAAAGGCTAACCCTACGGTCTATACAAACAAACAAATAAACAGATGGTATTCCCGGGTGGTAAAAGTTAACTTTGAATTCAAAATTTTGCACAAAGTTTTGAGGAAGGATCGGACTACCTAAATATCAACTAAATAGGTAGTTTTGATTTTGTTTGATCTACCTGTGAGTCCAAATTTTATAGATTCGTTGAATAATTTAGATTAATCAAAGTCAAAGAGGTGATAACAAAACTTACGATGTCCACTCCAAGATACGTGGAAGAACCTACAAGGATCATTATAGAAGATTTAGTACTGTTGAGATATTTTTCATATTATAAATAAGATGGAGAGATCCTTCGAGACTATTTTCACGTAATTTAAAAAATAAAATTAAAAATTTTATACTAATGTTAATCTTAGTAAAAATTTAGGAATACTACCTCCCCTAAACATTCACTCTTACGATAAAACTAAATGATCAATTCTCATTTACTTATGTATTTAATTATTAAATAGAATCCTCCCTTTCATCGAGGAGATCAATCAAACATCAAATAATATAATATAATATATCCTTTTCCTATATATCAATGTATATTTCTACATTGCATCGGAAAAAAAAAACACGACTTAAGCCTAATACAATCTTCTCAACCTCGAGATGTATCTCCATCTTTGTTAGCATCGAAGTTAAATCGTCACTGTTAATACATGATGTTAGATGTTGCATTCACAAATGAAACAAATGCATCAAAATTTATCATATAATGTGCAATGCGTTTCCTGACATACAGATGTCACGCACTTTTGTAAATTACCTTACTGCAAGATAATTTTATAATGATATAAAATAATTTTATATGATAATTTTATCTTGACGTAATATTATTATAAATTACTTTACATCAATATATTACGTCAACATATTATTAAATATGTCACATGACATATTTTTATATAGTTTTTGTTAAAATAATTAGAAGATAATTTCTAAAATTATTTACTCCCGATGACGTTGCAAAACGTGTGGGCTTCTGTATTTCTACACCCGCATCTTTCATAAATATCATCTTTAAGACCTCGGTACTGCCTTGTTTCTTTACCGATGAATCGGGGGGGTCTCAGATTAAGTTTTCCAAAGAAAAGGAGCGCCATGAAAATTGGATGTTTCCGACTTTCCAGCCCCAGAAGTTAAGGAAAGAAGCAGCCCATGTGAAAAAGGACAGAACCCTCAAAAAAAAAAAAATCATGCTCCCACGATGTGTTTGTAACCAACGTGTCTTCAGATAAAAAAAAATTCTTCCTCCACTGGATAGAGTTGATTTGGTGGGAAGGTGTAGAAAAAGACTCAACTTGCCCACAAATCGTCCATTTGTACTTTACATACTGTGCATGGCACCACTCGTCATGATACTCTTGTGAATTTATTCAAAAAAATGCTGGATGAATTTGTTTGTTTCGAGAAATTGAAAGACTTTGCCATTCTTAAGAATTTGAGTTAAGACATGTATCCTTAAAATTGGGTAGAACTTACTTTTATTTTTTTGGTGGCTTAGATTTTTGTTAGCAATTGGGAAGGCTGGTGCACCTGCAACGTCATCCTCAAATAAGATAGAATTCAAATTAAGGTATCCATTGTTGTAGTTAGCGTTGGCATCAAACGAGAAAACCTAGATGGGTAAGTTGGGTAGAACTTTTTATCAATATATAAGGACTCCCAACTTTACCAAAAGATTGTGAAAAATGATAAGTTATATCAAGTTAATGTCAACCATAAAGAATGATTGCTTTGCCAATTAGCTTTACCATTACCAAATGTAATTCCAATTAGCTTCAAACATATGCAAGCAGATATTTTGAGGCTCCCTAATAAAATTTTTGTAGTTATAATCCGAATCAAAGGAGTGTTGGATTAAAATGTAACATATGAACTTGTAAATGTAAATTTATATATAAATATAATTAAATAACAATAAGTAAAGTGGTCGTCATCTAAAATCCAATTTTAAAGTGATCAATTTAGGTTATATTAAGGGTATGGGCTAAAATGCAAAAGGAAATGATGTGGTTATGTTTATATGTACAGACCTATTTTGTGATTAACACTTTCTTGATGGGTGGAAGTGTAAATCAGCAATGCAATTAGTGTGTGTAATTGCATTTTACTAAGGGGGTTATGGTCCCCAAGGGAACCATCTATTAGACCTTAGATCAACCCATCGTGACCTAGGGTGTGTGTGGAAGAGAGAGCGGTAGAGCATAAGGGAGGACTCTTTCAAAGCTCTCTCGCTCATATCAATGGAGGTGGGATCCCTTGGAAGTCCATTCTCACATCTTGCAACCCTTTCTCTTTACTTCCAAGATGAAAACAGGTATTACATCTCTTCTCATATATCAAGCAGGTAAAATAAACATTCATGAATGTTTATTAGACTTATTGATAGAGATTATTGATTAGTTATACATGTTTCATAGTGTTGCATAGATGTGTTGTTTCTTTATCCAGATGCTTGTTATTTGTCCTATACGAGACTTGCATGTATTTGTATATTTAGATAAACTATCCATCTTCTTAGAAAAGGTCATAACATGTTCTGTAACCATCGTATGTACCGATACTCATGATAGGTACCGATACATACACCATACTGTTTTGGACCCTTAACTGTACTGTAGGTTATCAGTACCGATACTCTTCTTAAGTACCAGTACAAGCAACTTACAAATCAGCTCCAGGTTGTCCTAAGTTCAAAACTGAGACTTACATGTACCGATACTTATAATGAGTACCGGTACACATGAGTTCCAGGTCAGGTTCTAGACTTGAGGTGACCAGAACGTGTAGCTTACAAGTATAGGTACTCGTCATGAGTATCGATCCTGGTAGGCTACAGGTAGTGCATCCAGTATTTAACTAATATCGATATTCTTCATTAGTATCGGTACATAGTGAATACTGGACAAGTACTCATCTGGATATGGGATCTAAACTGTAACCCATAAGTACCAGTATTTAATGGGATATGGAACCCATAACCGTAACTCAAGGGTACCAGTATTGGTCTACCAATACTGGTACCCAGTTAGTATGAAGTTCGGATGAGTTAAGTTGTGACATAAGTCCATCCCAAGTTAAAGGTAAGTTATTTACATTTAAGCCTTTAAGAGTTTATGGAATTTCCCAACAAGGAGGTGTTGATTAATGGAGTCAAGGTTAGATGATTGAGATATCTATTAGGCTATCTAGCCCTAAGTGATGGCAAGTTCCAACAAATAAACAGGCACTTCCCTGTTTCTATAGGGTGTAATTTTTCTCCATCTTTTAAAAATATTAGGCTTCTCTTTCTTCCCCTTCTCCATGGGGACACATCCTTATATTTCTGATTGTTCTCCTTTTAATAAAATGTTCATTTTCATTAAAAAAAAAAAAGTTGCAACCGATATATATATATGTATATATATATACACACTAATAATTAGGTTACCGACGGCAGGTGTTGGAACCTCTCACCCTCCGCCCCTCCCACTGCCCCCACGTCCCTCGCATCCTTCCCCCGCCCTCTATCTCTCTCTCAAAAATAAAAGTATATAAAGTCATGCTTACAAAAACTTCTTACGTCGTTGAGCATTAGGATCTTAAATATATGCGTCCTCTTTGTGCCTACGCTCGTTGTCATAACTATAATTAATGGCATGATTATTATATATAAATAGCGATTTATATATTGAAGTTAATTGTTCAAAAAATTTATTTTATTTCCCTCAAACGAAAACATATTTGATAATTAGTCATACTCTCATCCATTTAGGTACTGATTTCATTTCTACATTCATGTCCCTCATCAATTATATACCCAAGGACATATAAGCTTCTTTTAGATCGATGTCTTACCATCCACGTAACTAAATATGACATTGATATTGTTTTACATGTAAATGTCCCTCCTTTAAATCTAAAGCCCACACACAACCACACGCACACGCCCATACTCACGTGAACTTACAATACATACATTATTAAATAAATTCACACATACAATATAGACATTATTAAATAAAATATATTTAAAAGGATGTTTATATATTTGAAACAATTTATACCATAATCTTAAAATATAAATTATACATTTTTTTGTGACTTATTTGTAATAAGTTATTTTAATGTGTCTCAAAATGGATTTTATTGCGTTACTTTATATATGTGACAAATATTTTTCATTTATTTATTTATATATTTATTTTATAAGCAAGATATTTTTTTTTTTGAATAATTTGATTTGCATGAAGTATTGTACATTATATATTAATGGCATTGGATATAAGGATGTAAATAAGGTTATGTTTGTGTTGAGTTTTCATATTTATTTTTAAATTCAATGCCTATGCATGTATGCCCTACACATTTATCCATCAGATTGCTAAATCACAAATTCTTATTTATATTTATTTGCTTATGCATGGTGTACCTATTTAGTATTTACTCATAGGTGCTTTAGTATTTATCCATAGGATACAAATTTAGTATTTACTCTAAGCATTTGATCACATTTAATCTCTCTCTCTCTTCTCCAAAGTCATTTAATATGGAAATAACTCTTAATTTACAAATTTTGTAGTGGCAAATTTGCATTTTCTTGTAAAAATATTGAAAATTATTTACCAATCACTTATTTGTGTGCTATAAAAAAGTAAATTTATGTTCATCTATATATTAAACTACATTTTTACCATTACTAGAATATTTCTAGCTATACCTTTGCATATGATTGTGTAATAAAGCTTAAGGTCATAACCATAAATATTGTTAGTATTCTTTTTAATTTTTTCCATACAATTGTACATAATATATATTCTCAGTGGATCCCGTCGCTCACACAATAGATGTTGTTCAATCGTTCATGTGGATTCCTATGTCTCCTTTTTTCTTTATTTTATTCCCCTCATCTGTCCCGCAACGAAGCATAGAGCTAAACACACTAGTGTGTGTGTGTATGTATAAAGTATCGTTCCTAAGAGATTGAAAACATATGTTACAAGAGCAATGAAGCAAAATAGCAAAATACAATCCAGACGTAAACACGTGAGAGTTATTGTAACGACCCGGTTCCCGAATCCCTACGAGACACGAGAATCGGACCGACTCGACTAATCCCAAGACCCAGTCGTCCAACGAGAAAGTAACCAAAATAGCAGTAAAATAAACCACATTCACCATGTATGTAACTAGCAGTAACAAAATACAGCAATAAAGAAAGGAAATACTACAGTATACACCACCACAATAGAAGAGAAATAAACATGTACATAACATGAAGCTTACAATAAAGAGAGTACATGGAGTAACAGAAAACTACTCACTACAGCAGAAAGAAAAGTACAGAAGGTACTACAGGTAACACTACTGGGCTCGACTAGGCCCAGCGCCCTCTGCAGCCGCTGACTCTGGCTGCTCAACACCTGGTCCTGTAAAGGTAACAAGGGTGACACATCAGCGAAAAGCTGAGTAGAGTGGCAACTAAAAGTTAAAAGAAGCAGTAGAGTGTACAGTAGTTGTTATATTTTTACTTTATTTAGATTTTTCCATTTATTCACTGTTGATTTATTTCTCAGATCCTTCTCTTGATCTTGAATGTTCCTCGTGGGAACGATCTTGATTACAGACTTTTCCGAAAAGTAGAAGTAACACGTGGTGCTCTCTTGGCCGGGAGAGTCCCCCGTGGTGGTCCTACCCTCAGTCAACCACCCCAAGGTCACTGACAGACGTAACGGTGACTACGGCACGCGCAATAAACGCACGGGTAGCTACCCCGCACTGGCACGCGGTCAGTCGATTCCGTTAACGGGTGCACCCAAAGCACAGTATGAAACTAGTATAGGGTAGAGCCCTCTCAGTAACTGGGGTCCAGCTCCTCCACAGTAACCAAACAGGGATCTTGCCCCTCCATAGTCCGCGCACCCTTGCCTGACTACCCTGGTTTGCCCAATGGGCCTAACAAGTCGGTGTAGGAGGGCTAGCAGAACCCCGGGGCCCGTGGGGTAGCTAGTACTCTCCCTACACCAGTAGCTCTCCTCGGTACTGTGTACACGAGGGCCAAAAGTCGGTACAAAGTGGCCAATCCTAACCTCGGGACCCTGGGGCAACTAGTTCCGCTCTGCACTCAACAGGGGGACAGTTGCTGTCCTTGGTTCTCCGTACTCAAGGGCCAACACACTTCCCCAATTCTATTCCATTTCCTTTCCAGGAGTTCTACTCCTAATTCCCTGTAGGGTTCATGCTTTTTAAACTCAGCCAATTTAGGTTTCACCGTTCCAGCTTTATGTTCATATAACCCATGTTCTCAACCATATTTATTCATTCATGACAGGCAGCTGTTAACTAATTTACAGGTAGTTATCATTTTCTTTCCACTTTTCCAAGACTGCAATGTATATATTCAACTAGTTTTCCAGTCCTAGGATTCATGCCATACCCTAGGATCTATCATTCAATCGAGTTTTCCAGTCCTACGATTCATGCAATACCCTAAGATCTATCATTCAATCTAATTCTTTAGCCCTAGGGTTCATGCAATGTCCTAGACTCTATTAATTGTTTCATGATTGTACAAATTTTGTTAAATAAATTAAAGGGCCACTCTACCCGCAAAATGGGGAGTACTGGGGGCGTGGTCGGCAATCCCGAGCGCCTCCGCAACCCCAGAGCTGCAACGGAACGGGGTCCTAATACAAGGATCATCATAAGGAGTTTCTCAGTACAGTATACAATTACTATAAACAGGTAGAGGAAATAAATCCGGAAAGAACGAAACTTGAAACACGGAAATCGGACTCCGAACGGACCCTAAACGGGTAAAAAACGACGAGTCTGCCCAAAATCAGACATCTGGAACTTCTTCCAGACGTCTTAAAAGGTCGATCAGGTCATACCTCGGTCTACGCAGTCCTTCAGACGTCCAGAAGCCTGCTGGATCGTCTGATCCTAGTTCCCAGATGTCCGATTGTCACCCTGGACGTCTGGAGGTCCTCTCCATCGTCTGGTACTGAGGCCAGAGATCTGATCCGTGTGGGATGGCGAGCCCTCGCTCCCTCTCGAGTAGAACTTGCGCACACACACCTGCTCTCATCACGTAGGGGCGCAGAAGGTCGCGGCGGACAGCTGCATGGCCGTACACGCGTAAAAAGAAGAAGGTAGGAAATTGTTGTTCCTGTCAGACGTCTGGACCTTCCTCCAGATGTCTTAGGCGTCGTTTGGACGTAAGTCTAGACGTCTGATTCTAGGAATTTTTCCCAGAATTAGGACCCTGTTTGCTCTCCGCCTGCGACTCACGGCCGTGCCGCGCCGCGTCCGCCTGTTGCCTGAGCTGCAGGAGCTCCTCCGCGCCACCCTACGCTTGCTGCTCTCCCGCCAGCCAGCTCTAGCTGCCCCAGCAAGCTCGCACCTTCGTGGTCGAGCTTTCTTCTTCTTCTCGCAACACTCCTTCCCGCAGGCTCGCAGCAGCTGCTGCCGTCGCACTCGCTCGCTCACGCTCTCGTTGGCAGGGAGAAGGAGAAGAGAAGACGGTGGAGTGAGGGTGAGGGAGAGGGGGAGCGTTCTTGTAAGACAGCCGCAGGGAGAGAGAAGGAAAGTGGCACCTGCAGGGAGAGAAAAACGAAGGCTGCGGGTTCAGTCTGCTCGCGCAGGCGCGAACCCGTACGCCGAAAAAATTTATTACCAGACGTCTAGGACATTTCCCAGACGTCTTAAACTACGTCTGATGCCCATGTTCGTAACAAGATAACAAACTCAAAGGAAGTTTCGTCCCCGAAACTTGCGCTAACTTGGGTGTGAGAAAGAACAAAATATATATATATATAACAAACTCAAAGAGGACCGAAGCCGGTCAGAAAAGACGTACCCGCGAAAAGCTCCGGGTACTGCTCCCGCATTGCCGTCTTAGGCTCCCAGGTAACCTCCTCGTACCGCTGGCTCCTCCACAAAATTTTCACCAGGGGTACTTGCTTTTGTCTCAGACTGCGGACGGCTCTGTCCAGAATCTGCACTAGCCGCTCGGGGTAGGTCAGGTCGTCGCCCACCTCGACGGTCTCGTGGCTCAGGACGTGACTAGGATCGGCGACATACTTCCTGAGGTTGGACACGTGGAACACGTCGTGCACACTAGAAAGCTGGGGAGGGAGGGCAAGCCTGTAAGTAACGGGTCCAACCCGCTCCAGGACCTCAAAGGGCCCCACAAACCTCAGCGCGAGCTTCCCTCTCACCCCAAACCGCTGTAGGCCCTTCATGGGCGAAACACGAAGGAAGACGTGATCCCCAACCTCGAACTGCACCTCTCTGCGTTTCCGATCCGCGTAGCTCTTCTGCCTGCTCATGACAGTGCGGAGTCGCCTGTGAATCTGCTCGACTATCTCCTGACTCTGCCGGATCAACCTGGGGCCAACCTCCCACTTGGTCCCCACCTCAACCCAACTCAAGGGTGCCGTACATCTCCGTCCGTAGAAGGCCTCGTAGGGTGCCATGCCGATGCTCGAGTGATAACTGTTATTATATGCAAACTCCGCGCAGGGGCAAGTGCTCCTCCCAAGAGCCCCTCCAGTCCAGTACACAGGCACGCAAAAGGTCCTCAAGTGTCTGTATCGTGCGCTCAGTCTGTCCGTCCGTCTGGGGGTGGTACGTTGTACTGAATATCAACCGCGTCCCCTTGGCCTATTGAAACTCAGCCCAAAACTGGGACGTAAAGCGGGTTTCCCGGTTTGATACGATCTCTCGCGGAACTCCGTGTAGACGTACCACGTCGCGGATATACCTCTCTGCCAACTGTGCTGGTCCCAAAGTGACTCGGGTCGGCAAGAATCGCGCCGTCTTTGTCAATTTATCAACGATTACCCAAACTGCGTCGTGTCCTCCCTGGGTAACAGGTAAGCCCACCACCAATCCATGGTGATGCTCCCCCACTTTCACTCTGGCACAGGAAGTGGCTGTAGCAGCCCTGCAGGCCTCTGATGCTCGGCTTTCACCTGCTGGCACACTAAACACTGCTGCACGAATTCACCCACATCCCGCCTCATCCCCCTCCACCAAAACTCGCGTCTCAAGTCTTGGTACATCTTCGTGTTTCCGGGATGTATGGTGAATCTGGAACCGTGTGCCTCAGTCAGGAGCTTTCTCAACAGCTCCTCGTCTCTGGGAACGCACAAACGTCCCTCAGGCGCAGCACCTGGTCTGTGAAAGAGAAGTCCCTCGGGTCTCCTGACAGTACTCTGTCGCACAAGGACTGCAAGTACGGGTCAGCCATCTGTCTTGTGATGATGCGGTCTATCAGCTCTGGCCTCGTCTGTCTTGTCACAGTCACTGCCCCACAGTGCCCCCGTAACTCTAGGGGTCGCCAACTGCCCATCTCCTCCAAAAGGCTCCAACTTTGTACCTGTAAACTGGCAAAGTGTGCGGGTGCCTTCCGGCTCAAGGCGTCAGCCACCACGTTGGCCTTTCCTGGGTAGTAGGAAATGCTGCAGTCATAGTCCTTCAGGAGCTCCAACCAACGTCTCTGTCTCATGTTGAGCTCCTTCTGATCTAAAAGATATCTGAGGCTCTTGTGGTTTGTAAAGATCTCGAAGGTCTCACCGTACAAGTAGTACCTCCAGGTCTTCAGCACGAAGACAACAGCTGCGAGCTCCAGGTGGTGGGTAGGGTAGCTATGCTCATGGGGTTTCAGTTGCCGCGAAGCGTAAGCGACAACGTGGCCCCTCTGCATGAGCACACCCCCTAACCCCTGTAAAGAGGCGTCCGTGTACACAACGAACCCGCCACTACTGTCAGGGATGGTGAGTACGGGAGCCGAAGTCAGCCTCTCCTTCAGCTCCTGAAAACACGCCTCACAGGCATCTGTCCAAGTGAAGGGCACGTCCTTCCAGGTCAACTGTGTCATAGGACGTGCAATCTGTGAAAAGCCCCTGATAAACCGTCTGTAGCAGCCTGCCAGTCCCAGGAAACTGCGAATCTCAGTAACCGTACGTGGTCTCTCCCACCTGAGCACTGCCTCGACCTTGGTTGGGTCCACCGCCAAACCATCTCCAGAGATCACCTGACCTAAGAAGGTCACCTCCCTCAACCAGAACTCGCACTTGCTGTATTTGGCGTACAACCTATGTCGTCTCAGTGTGTCCAGAACCATCCGCAAGTGCTGTCCGTGCTGCGTCTGATCTCGAGAATAGATGAGCACATCATCAATGAATACCACCACGAACTGGTCCAAGTACGGCCTAAACACCCGGTTCATCAGGTCCATGAAGGCAGCGGGGGCATTGGTCAGCCCAAACGGCATGACCGAAAACTCGTAGTGTCCGTACCGGGTGCGGAAAGCTATCTTGGAGACATCTGCCTCCTTGATCCTCAACTGGTGGTGTAACGACCCGATTCCCGAGCCCCTACGAGACACGAGAATCGGACCAACTCGACTAATCCCAAGACCTAGTCGTCCAACGAGGAAGTAACCAAAAGAGAAGTAAAATAAACCACATTCAGCATGAATATAACTAGCAGCAATAAAATACAGTAGTACGAAAAGGAACTACTACAGTATACACCACCACAACAGTAGAACAACAAATATGTACATAACATGAAGCTTACAATAAAGAAGTACAAGGAGTAATAAGGAAACTACTCACTACAGTGGAAGAAAAGTACAAAAAGAACTGCGGGTAACTCTACTGGACCCTACTAGGCCCAGCGTCCTCTGCAGCCGCTGACTCTGGCTGCTCAACACCTGGTCCTGAAAAGTAACGAGTGTAACACGTCAGTGAAACGCTGAGTAGAGTGGCAACTAAAAGCTAATGAAGCAGTAGAGTGTACAGTAGCTGCTATATTTTTACCTTCTTTATTTACGTCTTTCTGTTATTTCACGATTGATTTATTTCTCAGATCCTTCACTTGATCCCGAATGTTCCTTGTGGGAACGATCTTGATTGTAGTCTTTTCCGAAAAGTAGAAGTAACACGTGGAGCTCTCCTGGCCGGGAGAGTCCTCCGTTGTGGTCCTACCCTCAGTCAACCACCCCAAGGTCACTAATAGACATAACGGTGACTACGGCACGCGCGATAAGCGCACGGGTAGCTACCCCGCACTGGCACGCAGTCAGTCCTTTCAGTTAACGGGTGCACTCAAAACACAGCACGGAACCAGTGTAGGGCAGAGCCCTCTCAGTAACAGGGGTCCAACCCCTCCACAGTCCGCGCACCCTCGCCTGACTACCTTGGTTGCCTAGTGGGCCTAACAAGTCGATGTAGGAGGCTAGCAGAACCCCGGGGCCGGTGGGGTAGCTAGTGCTCTCCCTACAGTAGTAGCTCTCCCCGGTACTGCGTACGCAAGGGCCAGCTAGTCGGTGTACAGTGGCCAAACCCACCCCGGCCTCAACCTGCGGGCGGCAAGCTCCCCTCTACACTAAGAGGTAATGTGTGCTCTCTTTGGTACCACGTACCCGAGAGACAACACACTTCCACATTTCACTTTCTCAGTTCCCTTCCATTCTCTTTTCCAGGCGTTCTACTCCTAATTCCCCGTAGGGTTCGTGTTCTTTTTGTTTGGCCATTGTAGGTTTCACTGTTCCAGTTTTACGTTCATACAACCCATATTCTCAATTATACTTATTCATTCATAACGTGCAGCTATTATTTCCTTTCCACTGTTCCAAGACTGCAATATTTATATATTCCACTAGTTTTCCAGTCCTAGGATTTATGCCGCACCGTATGATCTATCATTCAATCTAGTTTTCCAGGCCTAGGATTCATGTAATACCCTAGGATCTATCATTCAATCTAGTTTCTCAGTCCTAGGGTTCATGTAATGCCCTAGACTCTATTAATTGTTCCATAAATGTAACAATTTATGCTAAATAATTTAAAAGCCACTCTACCAGCTACAACGGGAGTACTGGGGGCATGGTCGGCAATCCCGCGCGCCTCCGCAACCCCCAAGACTGCAATGGAACGGGGTCCTAACACAAGTAATGGCGGTATGACTAGATTTTGTTGTTTTGTTATAGAAATGGCGTTGTAGTACAGATAGTCATTGCTACTATTACAATTTTTACTCGGAAATAAAAGATCTCCCGAGGTCGAACTCAGGGAGCAAACTGTATTCTAGAGATACAAAGTTTCTATTACAAAAGTGAAAAGACAAAGAGAGAGAGAGATTTATTTTGTTGGCTTTTTCTTCTTCCCTCTTCTTTCTCGTCGTTGTCTTCTTCTCTTCTCTTCTTTTGGGTTCTTCAGTCTTCTTCCTTCTGTTCTTCTTATTCCTCTTCTGTTCTTCTTCTTTCTTTCTTCTTCAGAGATTCTTCTTCTTTTCTTCTCGTGTTTTGCTTCTCTTCTTTTGTCTTCTTCCTTCTGTTCTTCTCTTGGGTTCTTCAGAGCTTCTTCTTCTTCTTTTTCTTCTTCCTTGCGGTCCTGTTCTTCTTTTCTTCTTTTTCTTCATCCTCAGAGCGTCGTCTGATTTTTCAATCAGACGACTTAAGTAACCCGCTGCTACAGTGCGTCCTCCTTCCTTCTTTTCTCTTGTGCCTACACACTCACAGTTTGGTCAAGGGCAAAAACCTACTCTACCCTCCCCCGCGTCTCTCTCTCTCAGAATTCACTCCTAGGATAGCTCTCCCAGAGCTGTCGGGTAGTCGGGTACGGGTCACGCCCGGGTCCAGGCCCACCGGAGTGCGGTGGTGGGAGAGGAGTACAGGTCGGGTAAACGGGTCGGGCCAGGTCCGCGTGGGCGGGTCGCGGACGAGGCCGAGTCGAGTGGGTGAGAGGGACCTCACCCCGTGGTCAGGAGGCAAAGAGGCTAAGGCACTTTTGCCTTTATGCGGGTGCGCGGCTTTGAAATCCCACGATGTGGGACTAACTTCTGCTGCCTTCGCGCGCGCCCGCAGGACGACTCCACCTCGCCCTCTGATCAGCTACAGTCAATGTCTGGGCCAACTGAAGAGGCAGAAGCCATCGCGGACTTCGCCCCAACCTGCAGCACCTGGGAATCTGGGGCTGCAGGTCCTGGAGCTCGCCTCGAAGCTGCTTCAGTCGTCGCTAATGGAGGCTGGAGCAGCGAACCTGTTAGACAGGAATACGGCCCTTCGGTCTAATCAAACACACGGTGGACCTTCGCCGTGGCAAGGCGAAGGTGGTGCGGGGTGTGGCAGGTCGTGGGATGGTGTCTGGTGGTGGGGCTAGGTCGGACTGTGGTCGCGAGAATGGGTTTGTTCGGTGGAGTATGGTGGGGGTGTGGGGTGGTAATGGGTGAGCGGAGGTTGATCAGGGTGAGGAGGCGGAGGTTCTGTGAGGGTCGGCGAGGCGTATGGGGCTGCGGAGCGATGGGAACGTCTCGCAGGAGGGTTGCCGGAGATGGAGAAGGTGAGGGTGATTAAGCGCGGTCGAAGGGCGGTTGAGCAAATTCAAGTAGGGAAAAGAAAGAGAGGAGGAAAGGGAAGAACTGTACCTACTTGGAGGGACGAGGGGGGCCGGAGCAGGGCGACAGTCGTATCGACTGTCACCGGAGAAGAAGGTGCCCAGAGAGAGAGGACGGCGGCGAGGAGAGAGCGGGAGAGCGCGCGCTGGGTACGGCGCGACGCGGGAAGAGCAGGTGAAGGCAGCTCTGCTGTTGGTAGTGCGGCAGAGCGTCGAGGAGGAGGAGGAAGAACCGCCGGAGCAGGGGGCTTCTATCGGAGTGGGAAGAGAGGAAAGGGGGGGGGGGGGGTTTCTCCGTTAAATCCGAGCTGGAGAGTGCGGCAGAGCGTCGAGGGCTTTTATAGAGTCGAAATCAGAGAGGAGGGCTGAGGGAGATGACGTGCCTCCCTCGCCGGAGGACGCCGGAGATGGAGACCCATACCTTCCGCTCGTTCGCACGGGAGGTATGGGTGGTTGCAGAGACCATGGAGGTGTCCCTACGACGGCAGAGGTCGCAGGGCACCCCCGGTTGACTTGGCAGAGGGTCCCCCTTACCCTGCGCGGCGCATTGCTCCGCGCAAAGTCGCCGGAGCATGGCGTTGCTCAGGGTTTTGCAGGGAGGACCCAAATGCAAGGAACGAAGAAGAGTTAGGGGTCAGAATGCGAGGGTTTCAAAAGTTGAGGGTCAAAAAGTAATGGATGATCACCAAAATGCAAAGTCGGTCAGGAAGGTCTCTTCTTAGGCTCAAGTTTTTATGCATGACTAAATGGGTCCTAAGGATTCTAATGGTTAATTTTATTTCTAGATCAGACCTTGTTTGACCGGTTAATTTACGTAAAAACCCAAATTAAGTCATTAATTGGGCATGGTTCTCAATGTAGGTCAAAATGGGTTCCTAAGGCCAAATTGAAGGTTCTAAACCCTAGAGATTATTTTTCTACTAATTGTAGAGGGTTTAGTCGATTTTTTCTTTGCCTTGAACATCGTGAATTGAAGTGGGTTTGTTTTAGGGCTACAGATTGTCATTTAATTCCTTGGAGTTGCTGTAGCCCTTAACTGATCAAATCATCCCACTTCCCTTCTTATTAGGTTTGTTTGACCTGTGTTTGGACCCTGAATTACCCTGCTTGCAGATTGTGCTGGTAAAATTGCATTTTTACCCCTTATGACATGTTTTCTTCTTAAACTCAGAATTCTCTGAGTTAAACCTTTCCTTGAGTTATGTAGGAGCTTTTATCCTTTGTATTAAGTCAAAATGAGCTAGTTATGGCTTATGATGAGGTTCTCGTCAACAAGGATCAAACACAAGGATCTTCTCAGAATGGTATACAATTACTGTAAACGAGTAGAGGATTTTATTCTAGAAAGAAAGCAACTCGAAACGCGGAAAACGGACTCCGAACGGGCCCTAAACGGGTCAAAAATGACGAAACTGTCCAAAATCAGACGTCTGGAACATCTTCCAGACGTCTTAAAAGGTGGGTCAGATTGTACCTTAATTCTGCATAGTCCTTCAGACGTCCAGAAGCCCGCTGGGACGTCTGGCTTGGTTCCCAGACGTCCGATTGTCACCCCGGACGTCTGGAAGTCCTCTCCGTCGTCTGGCACTGTAGCCAGACGTCTTATTTACGTGGGATGGCGAGTACAGGGAGTAATAGAAAACTACTCACTACAGTATAAAGAAAAGTACAGAAGGTACTACAGGTAACACGACTGGGCTCTACTAGGCCCAGCGCCCTCTGCAGCCGCTAACTCTGGGTTCTCAACACCTTGTCCTGAAAAGGTAACAAGGGCGACACATCAGCGAAACGCTGAGTAGAGTGGCAACTAAAAGTTAAAAGAAGCAGTAGAGTGTACAGTAGCTGTTATATTTTTAATTTCTTTATTTCTATTTTTCCATTTATTTACTGTTGATTTATTTCTCAGATCCTTCTCTTGATCTTGAATGTTCCTCGTGGGAATGATCTTGATTGCAGTCTTTTCCGAAAAGTAGAAGTAACACGTGGTACTCTCCTGGCCGAGAGAGTCCCCCGTGGTGGTCCTACCCTCAGTCAACCACCCCAAGGTCGTTGATAGACGTAACGGTGACTACGGCATGCGCGATAAACGCACAGGTAGCTACCCCGCACTGGCACGCGGTCAGTCGTTTCCATTAACGGGTGCGCCCAAAGCACAGCACGGAACCAGTATAGGGCAGAGACCTCTTGTTACGAACGTGAGCGTCAGATGTGGTTTAAGACGTCTGGAAAGTGGCCCAGACGTCTGGAACCCTTCCCAGACGTCTGGTATTAAATTTTTTCGCCGTACGGGTTCGTATCTGCTCACGTGCACGAGCAGATTGAATCCGCCGCCTTCGTCTTGCTCTTCCTCTCCCTCATTGCAGACGTGCTGCTTCACTTCTCGCTCTCCCCGCGCTGCCTTTAAATACCATCGCCCACTCCCTCACCCTCACTGCACCACCTTCCTCTTCTCCTTCCCCCTGCCGGCGAGAGCACGAGCGAGCAAGTGAGCGACTGCGGCAGCAGCGGCCGCGGCGAGCGTGCGGGAAGGAGTGTTGCGAGAGGAAGGAAGAAGCTCGACCGCGAGGGTGTGAGCTTGCCGGGGCAGCTAGAGCCAGCTCACGGGCAAGCAGCGGGCGTGGGGTGTCGCGTAGGGGCTGCTGCAGCTCGGGCAGCAGGCAGACACGGTGCGGCATGGCCGTGCGTCGCGGGCAGAGAGCGAACAAAGTTCTGATTCTGGGAAAATTTCCCAGAATCAGACGTCTGGACTTACGTCCAGACGATGCCGAAGACGTCTGGAGGACGGTCCAGACGTCTAACAAGTGCAATAATTTCCTATCTTCCCCTGTTTATGCGTGTACGGCCTTGCAGCCGTCCGCTGCATCCTTCTGCGCCTTTTCGTGATGAGAGCGGGTGCGTGTGTTTGCAGGTGTTGTTTAGGAGGGTGCGAGGGCTCGCCGTCCCACACGGATCAGACTTCTAGCCACAGTGCCAGACGACGGAGAGGACCTCCAGACGTCCGGGGTGACAATCGGACGTCCGGAAACTAAGGCCAAACGATCTAGCATGCTTCTGGACATCCGAAGGACTGCGCAGACCGAGCTACGACATGACCAACCTTTTAAGACGTCTGGAAGAATATTTATTTTCTCTACCTGTTTACAGAAATTGTGTACTGTTCTGAGAAACTACTTGTGTTGATCCTTGTGTTAGGACCCCGTTCCGTTGCGACTCAGGGGGTTGCGGAGGCACGCGGGATTGCCGATTACGCCTCCAGTACTCCCAGTTTTGCAGGTAGAGTGGCCTTTAATTTATTTAACAAAATTTGTACAGTTATGAAAGAAATAAATAGAGTCTAGGGCATTGCATGAACCCTAGGACTGAGGAATTAGATTGAATAATGGATCTTTGGGTATTGCATGAATCCTACGACTGAAAAACTAGATTGAATGATAGATCCTAGTGTATGGCATGAATCCTAGGACTGGAAAACTAATGAATATATAAACATTGCAGTCTTGGAAAAGTAGAAAGGAAATGACAGCTGCCTGTTATGAATAAATAAATACAATTGAGAACATGGGTTATACGAATATAAAGCTGGAACGGTGAAACCTAAATTGGCTGAGTTAAAAGAGCATGAACCCTACGGGAAATTAGGAGTAGAACTCCTGGAAAGGGAATGAAATAGAATTGGGGAAGTGAGCTGACCCTTGAGTACGGAGTACCAAGGAGAGCGACTGTCCCCATGTTTAGTGCAGAGCGGAGCTAGCCTCCCCAGGGACCCGTGGTTAGGTCTGGCCACTTTGTACCGACTTTTGGCCCTCGTGTACACAGTACCGAGGAGAGATACTAGTGTAGGGAGAGTACTAGCTACCCCACGGGTCCCGGGGTTCTGCTAGCTCACCTATACCGACCTGTTAGGCCCACTGGGCAAACCAGGGTAGTCAGGCGAGGGTGCGCGGACTGTGGAGGGGCAAGACCCCTGTTTGGTTACTGTGGAGGAGCTGGACCCCTGTTACTAAGAGGGCTCTGCCCTATACTGGTTCCGTGCTGTGTTTTGGGCACACCCGTTAACGAAAATGACTGACCGCGTGCCAGTCTGGGGTAGCTACCCGTGCATTTATCGCACGTACCGTAGTCACCGTTGCGTTTGTCAGCGTCCTTGGGGTGGTTGACTGAGTGTAGGACCATCACGGGGGACTCTCTCGGCTAGGAGAGCACCACGTGTTACTTCTACTTTTCGGGAAAGACTACAATCAAGATCGTTCCTACGAAGAACATTCAAGATCAAGAGAAGGATCTGAGAAATAACCAACAGTGAATAAATGGAAATTATAAGGAAAAAATATAACAGCTACTGTACACTCTATTGCTTCTTTTAGCTTTTAGTTGCCACTCTACTCAGCGTTTCGTTGACGTGTCACCCTTGTTGCCTTTCAAGGACCTGGTGTTGCGTAGCCAGAGTTAGTGGCTGCAGAGGGCGCTGGGCCTAGTAGGGCCCAGTAGTGTTACCTGTAGTACCTACTGTACTTTTCTTTCCGCTGTAGTGAGTAGTTTTCCGTTACTCCTTGTACTCTCTTTAATGTAAGCTTCATGATATGTACATGTTTATTTCTCTACTGTTGTGGTGGTGTATACTGTAATATTTCCTTTCCTTACTGCTTATTTTTTTACTGCTAGTTATATACATGGTGAATGTGGTTTATTTTACTGCTCTTTTGGTTACTTTCTCGGTGGGCGACTGGGTCTTGGGATTAGTCGAGTCGGTCCAACTCTCGTGCCTTGTAGGGATTCGGGAATCGGATCGTTACACCTCTCAGTAACAGGGGTCTAGCCCCTCCACAGTAACCAAACAGGGGTCTTGCCCCTCCACAGTAACCAAACAGGGGTCTTGCCCCTCCACAGTCCGCACACCCTCGCCTGACTACCCTGGTTTGCCCAGTGGGCCTAATAAGTCGGTGTAGGAGGGCTAGCAGAACCCCAGGGCCGGTGGGGTAGTTGGTACTCTCCCTACACTAGTAGCTCTCCTCGGTACTATGTACACAAGGGCCAAAAGTCGGTAAAAAGTGGCCAATCCTAACGCCGGATCCCTGGGACAGCTAGCTCTGCTCTGCACTAAACAGTGGGACAGTTGCTCTCCTTGGTACTCCGTACTCAAGGGCCAGCACACTTCCCCAATTCTTTTCCATTTCCTTTCCAGGAGATCTACTCCTAATTCCCCGTAGGGTTCATGCTTTTTAAACTCAGCCAATTTAGGTTTCACCATTCCAGCTTTATGTTCATATAACCCATGTTTTCAACCGTATTTGTTCATTCATGATAGGTAGCTGTTAACAAATTTACAGGTAGTTACCATTTCCTTTCCAATTTTCCAAGACTGCATTGTATATATTCAACTAGTTTTCCAGTCCTAGGATTCATGCCAAACCCTAGGATCAATCATTCAATCAAGTTTTCCAGTCCTAGGATTCATGCAATGCCCTAGGATCTATCATTCAATCTAATTCTTCAGCCCTAGGGTTTGTGCAATGCCCTAGACTCGATTAATTGTTTCATGATTGTACAAATTTTGTTAAATAAATTAAAGGGCCACTCTACCTGCAAAATCGGGAGTACTGGGGGCGTGGTCGGCAATCCCGCGCACCTCTGCAACCCCCAGAGCCACAAGGGAACGCGGTCCTAACACAAGGATCATCATAAGGAGTTTCTCAGAATAGTATACAATTACTGTAAACAGGTAGAGAAAATAAATCCGGAAAGAACGAAACTTGAAACGCGGAAAATAGACTCCGAACGAACCCTAAACGGGTCAAAAACGATGAGTCTGCCCAAAATCAGACGTCTGGAACTTCTTCCAGACGTCTTAAAAGGTCGATCAGGGCATACCTCGGTTGCGCAGTCCTTCAGACGTCCAGAAGCCCGCTGGATCATCTGGTCCTAGTTCCCAGACGTCCGATTGTCACCCCGGACGTCTGGAGGTCCTCTCCGTCATCTGGTACTGAGGCCAGACGTCTGATCCGTGTGGGATGGCAAGCCCTCGCACCCTCCCGAGTAGAACCTGCGCACACACACACCCGCTCTCATCACGAAGGGGCGTAGAAGGACGCATCGGACGACTGCATGGCCATACACGTGTAAAAAGAAGAAGGTAGGAAATTATTGTACCTGTCAGACGTCTGGACCTTCCTCCAGACGTCTTAGGCGTCGTCTGGACGTAAGTCCAGACTTCTGATTCTGGGAATTTTTCCCAGAATCAGGACCCTGTTCACTCTCCGCCCACGATGCATGGCCGCGCCGCGTCCGCCTGCTGCCCGAGCTGCAGCAGCTCCTCCGTGCCACCCCACGCCCACTGCTCTCCCGTCGGCCAGCTCTAGCTGCTCCGGCAAGCTCGCACCTTCGTGGTCAACCTTTCTTCTTCTTCTCGCAACACTCCTTCCCGCACGCTCGCAGTAGCCGCTGCCGTCGCACTCACTCGCTTACGCTCTCGCTAGCAGGGAGGAGAAGAGAAGGCGGTGGAGTGAGGGTGAGGGAGAGGGGGAGCGTTCTTATAAGACAGCCGCAGGGAGAGAGAAGGAAAGCGGCGCCTGTAGGGAGAGAAAAACGAAGGCTGCGGGTTCAGTCTGCGCGCGCAGGCCCGCAGACGCAAACCGGTACGTCGAAAAAATTTATTAGCAGACGCCTGGGAAGGGTTCCAATCATCTGGCTAGACGTCTGGGACACTTCTCAGACGTCTTAAACTACGTCTGATGCCCATGTTCGTAACAGTTATGGTAGGCCATGTTAGCATTTACTTGGCCAAAAATAGCTCCAGCAATGAAAGAATCTGCAACTACTAGCCAATTATTAGCAGTGCATTAGATGGAATCTAAGGCTGCATTTGCTTCGGGGCTAAAAGGCGGAATAGAGAATAGTATTTGGGATGGGATAGGAATGGCACAGGTTCCAATGATCTTTCTCTTCCCATTACATCAAAATCCACTAATATTCTCTTTTTCCACATATAACTCATAAAACACTACCTAAAAATTGCAATCCATCACATCAAAACTCACTAACTCTCTCTCTTTTCTCACAAAACCAACATACTAATCATTAACAATCCCAACAATCATTACAATCCCACCAACCAAACACCTTTTATACTTATTTCACTCTTATTCTACCTCAATATATCACTATCTTCTTACTAAGCGCATGTTGAACGATTTACGAACCTACGCTAACGTGTTTGGTTTTGGAAAACCCGTCGTTGTAGTTCGAAAGCGAAGGATTCGAGTTCAACAAATAAAATTTATACCGAAATAAGAATTCCGGGTCGAACTCAGGGAGGCGAACGTTTGATTTAAAAACTTCGCGTTTATTTTTATTTTGTCACGAAGAAATTCAATTTAAACTATCTAAGTATCTACAACGAATAACAGAGAGAGAGGGAGTAAGAGAGAGAGAAAGAATACTACACATGGAAATCAAAATGAGATGTAGAATAGACAAGGAATTTATCATAAAAGAGGTCATTCGTTACAACTAGAAAATATAAAACAATTACTCTAGAAAGCATTAAAAGAATGGAGGGAGAAATGTCCTCCTCGACGATCGCTCGGAGGACGAATAGATTACTCTAGAAAGCAGTAAATCTATACTAGAAAGCAGTAAAAAGAATAGGGAGAGAGAATCCTCCTCGACGGTTGCTTGGAAGACGAGCCGGACGGGACGACGTCTGGATGAAGGAGGACGAAGCGGGACGAAGGAGGACGAAGCAGAAGAACGGGAACGGAGCAGCACGCCGTCGTCGTCGCGGGATCCACTTCCGAAGGGGGACGAAAATTTGGACTTTATCTCGCGAGAAGCATCCCGGGTGTGGGACAAGCTTCTCTTGAGCTTTGGAGAGGTAGAGAGGAGAAGGAAGGGATGAAAATTTCGTATGGAGGGGGTCTCCTTTTATAGTTGCAAGGAGTGGGGGCAAAATGGACATTACATCTTCAAAATAATAAATAAGGGGTCTTTAGTGACGGATAAAACCGTCGCTAAAGCCCCGACGTCGCCGTCGCCGCCGCGCCCACGCGCGCCCGCTCGGCTGCCCGCGCGCGTAGCGCCTACGCACGTCCGCGTAGTCTCAGCCGTCCGATCGCGAGATCGGACGGCTTAGATCGCGTCCGCGCCCGCTGCGTAGCGCGCCCGCCCGCGTGCGATCGCGCGTTACGCCAGGCGTCCAATCGCGCGTCGTCCTGATTGAGCGCGCGCAGCCGTTGGATCTTCATCTGACGCTCGTCCGCGCCCGCTCGCCCGCGCCTTCCACCCCCTCACCACGGCTCGAACCAGCGACCACCGCTTAACCCGCAGCTGCGTCGCCGCTGCGCTACGCGGACGGAATGGTCGCGCGGACGCTTTTAAGCGCGGGCGACCGCAGCCGTTGGATCGATATCCAACGGCGGAGAGGAGACGGTGCGCGGTCTTCACAAGACACATGCTGCCGATTGGGTGGCTGAGATGGTGCCACGTGGCGCCATCTTGGCCGTCCATCTTCTGGAAGTTGTAGATGGTGCCACGGATGTCGGATTGACTCGATTTTGGTGTCTTTGGGCTGCGATCGTCGATCCGAATTCATCCGTGTGGTCGGATTTGCCATCTGAAGTGCGGATTTACACCATCCTGGCCCTTGATCTTCTAGGGTTCCCCGGTCTCTATCTGATGCTACGGATGCCTGATTAGGGCGATCTTGGAGTCGTTGAACTCCAATCGTCGCCCTGATCATATCCATACGGTTGGATCCTTGATCCGAGGCTCCGATAAAATATTTGCCCTGTCCAAGCACATAAAAGGAGACAATTAACCTCCATTTTAGTCAAACTACTCTAAATGCAAGATGATGCATGTAATGCAATATTTATATCATGAAATGCAATCCTATGCTTAAGAACATGCATAAATAGACATTTTAAGTAGTGTAAATGTGTTTACATCATACCCCCATGCCTATCTTTTGCTAGTCCCTAGCAAAAATTATATGCTATTTATAAAAGAATTATGTTAGATTATTTGGACCTGAGTCACTTTCAATCATTAAGAAATTATCTACTTAGGAACTGAACTTTCAAAGACACAACAGTGCCCGGGTATCAGCCAAAATGCAGACCGCCTCAAGCCTCGCCTTATTCAAAGAAACATTTCTTTTTCTCTTTTTATTCTTTTCTAATTTTTTTTTTTTTTTTGGATTTTCAACTTTTAGGGTTTAGGAGTGGCTTTCTACGGCCATTCAACTCACCCAAGATTTGATGAGAATCCTAAGTTTTAAGCATCTTATTGTGATTGTGATAGACTCGTTGACCGGCAATTAGAACGGACTTCGGATTTCTACGCCTCTAGGTGACCTCAAAAAGAATTCTGCCTAAAGGTGTATCTTTACAACCGGTAGCTTTCTCCCTACTTTTATTTTTTAACGGGGTCAACACAAGGGTGAATCCAGTGTATATCTCCCCGGTTTATTTTACTTCTCCGCTTCTTCCTAAGTGTTTTGGGAATTTTTAGTGCATTTTCTGAGCTGGGTTCTGGACAACCGGTCGATGAGCTGTTACCACCGACAACTTGCCAGCCATACTCGTGCGGCGAAGTGTGGCTTATTTCTTTTTGTTCTTTTCTCCTTTTTGATTTTTTTTTTCTTTTTTTTTTTTTTTTTTAAGTAGGTGGCTTCCCTGGTCTAAGATTTACCTAAAGGCAGCAAAAAGAGAAAGGTCCAGTGACTGGGCTCTGGACAACCTACCTATGGGCTGTTACCCACGATAACTTGCCAGCCATATCACCCTAGAAGGTTCATTAGCTACCCAATTTCCGTTAAAATCGCCAAACAACGAGTCAGTGCAAAGAAAGTGTGTAGATTCTTAAAACTCAAAATTCCCTTAAATCAGAGGGCAGGTTGACAAGTCGTGTACTTATCACCCAAACTTATTTATTCCAATTATAATAAAATTCAGGTTGGCGAGAACTCGAAAAACAAATCCACATTTTAGTGGATACATAGGCTGATTAAGTCCAAAGACCTGAAGGGTCTTTGTGTTCAAACCATAATATAGTATTTCTTAAGATCGAAAATTTTCTTAAACCCAAATTCTCTTTCCTAATTTTGATTTTTTTTTTTTTTATAAAATAAAACAAATCTACGGAGCTGACGAATGAATTCAAAGATAAATATCCACACCCCCCCATGCCTATCTAATGCAATGTCCTCATTGTATTAAAAAGACATAAAACAGAGTGGAAAAGCGTAGAAAGCACCTGAATTGCGTGGATATCGGGTCACTCCGAGATGAAAATGAAAAAGAACTGTATATGTGCTGAGTTTAGTGCCTTCAGCTAGGCACACTATACAAAGAAAAGAAATGAAGAATTCAGAAGTGCAGGTCAAAATTAGAATAAACAGAAGAATCCTCCGACCTGTCAACAGAGGTCCACAGATGTGGACCAGATTGTGGTGCAGACCCATCCCCCATAATCGAGAATATTTTAGGTTCTGGATAAAAATTACCCAAAACCTAAAATCAGAATGCAAGCGGGGTCGGGCCTGCGATTTGTGAGGATGCAACCCAAGGCCAAAATGTCGGGTTACAGAGAATTGAAGCTCAAAAGGATAATCGTTAAATGTGTGCTTGAGTTTGACATCCTCGAAACAAATGTCGTAAGGGTTCTGATTTGATGGTTTCAGCTTAAAAGGAACCCTTCGACTCAATCTTCCATTTCCTCCAAAATTGACTTCCCAAATCAGAATTTCCCAGCTCCTATCCTCCTCATTCGGCATATCAAATTCCATGACCTCTTGTATATTCATCACCCCGTCTGAAATCTCCAAGTCTAGATGATGTGGCAAAATCAAAATTGACTTGGGTCTAATTATCTCAAAATTAGAATCATCAATAAGCTCAACAGGGTGTAACTGATAATCAAGGCATTGAACTGATTCTTCCAGAAAATGCGATTCTGGATCCGTAATGTGTGCCCTAATAAGATCAGTTTCCTCAGTTATTGGGCTACCAAATGATCTATCAGATTCCTCAGGCCCAATCGTCTCACAAAAATCGTGTTCTGAAAACTCGTGTGAGACTTCGCAACTTGAATCTTCACCATCAAAGAAATCAGGATCCGTATCAATGTATGTCCCAAAATCAGTTGTCACTTTGTGTTCCCAGGAGACATACGTTTTCTCGTAACCTGGCTCAGGGATCTCAGGTGAAGAAATCAGATCATCCTTAATTGGTTGCTTTAATTCAATCTGGTCAGCCTCGTAATACGTGTTCCCCCCAACAGGTGCCTGAGCGGGTTCTGTCTTTGGCTTTCCTGAAGAGGGTTCATCCTGGGAATCATCCCAAGATTGAACCAAAGCAACCACGAACCTCATCCTCAATTTCGCTAATTTCCCAAGTGGAAACTCACCCGGGTTCTTATCATTAACGTCCTGGAGCCAATCCAACAAAGACTTGTTTAAATCATCAATCATTTCAATCAGGGGCTCCAATCTCTCAATGCAAGGTATTGGCTGAACTTCTAAAGATTGAATGATATTCCTCAAGTTAGCCAGAACCTTATCTTGAACCTGATTAACCTGAACCAAATGAGTTGGTTCAGGGTTGGGCGGGTTTGACATCAATGTAGAGGAATTAACGAATTGAGATTCGTTATACCCATCCTGATAATAGGTCATTTCAGATTGTTCAAAAGATGGAGATGACCTAAAGGCAGTAAAATCAGAGGATGGGTAAGGATCAGTGTATCCTTCTTGATTGTAGATCGCATTAGGTTGTTCATGAAAGGAGGGCGATCTATAATCGATGCAACTCTGAGAAGGATAGAATTGAGAATCAAAGTGTTCAGGGTTAGACCCTAAACACGGGGGTCCGGAATTGTATCCCCAATCCGAATTATCCCAACTAACTGATGGTCGATTACAATACGAGTTGGGATAATCGCCATGTTGAGGATAATTTACAACAGGAGGGAAAGAGCGGGAATGCGTGAAATATGTGGAAGGATTCATGAGACACGGGAGGAAGAAAGGTGCCCTGCAATACAAACAATCAAACCTATCCTTAAATGGGTTAGCCTACAGACCTACAGACTCTCAAAACCCGTCTTGAGATAAAGGAACGATTTGATCTACTTCCGTCTGTT
Source organism: Thalassia testudinum (assembly GCA_037157565.1). Lineage (NCBI taxonomy): Eukaryota > Viridiplantae > Streptophyta > Magnoliopsida > Alismatales > Hydrocharitaceae > Thalassia > Thalassia testudinum. The sequence continues at coordinate 48,473,278 of JAZHRO010000030.1, forward strand.
CAATCCAACCAGTTAGAAGGAGGGACTGGGGAGAAGGTTCTTCCTTCGGCTTGCGCCTCCGGTTCCTAGTGTACCCCCCAGCTGCGATCGTTTGACTCTGCTCCCCTAGCTAGACATCAGATTGAACAGTAGAAACAGACTAATCGAAAATAATCTCGTTCTGAGTTCTGAAGAGCGAGTCCAATCCTTAAGGCCAACGTCTACTCTATTTTATTTAGGGCTAGGTTTGAATGTGCTTTGGAATGTGATGGGCCCTTTAAATGGGTTGTGCCCTTAATGATTGATTGCTTTGTGTGTACGTGCACAACCAATTGTTTTCAAGCAAGATTATTTTTTTGATGTGGTGAATTTTAAGGTTCAAATCTTGCTTAGTAGCTTTTAGGATTCAACTTTAGGTGTTTTCAATCAAGTTTCATTGGCACACCAGGTTTTGCAAGCACAGGTGAAGATATTTTCCTTTAAAGTTTAAAAAGAATGTGGAGTGCCTGGTAAATCCCCAAGAGTTGAACCTAATTGGCAGCTACTTGATGAGTTGATTTTATTTGAAGTGGTGCAGCCCAAACAACTCAAACAACTGGCCTGATGCACCACTTAATTAGGCACACAAATGATTACCTAATCTGATTTCTACTCGATTATGTGTTTGGATGTGTGTACCGGCTCCTAAGATCGGTTTACCGGTTGAGTTAGAAAATCAGATGAGGTTGTGTACCTCTGTGAGATTTTTTTATTTTTTTCTTTTCTTTTTAATGTGGGGGTTGGAGTGAGTATGGATGTCAAACAACAAAACAATCTGACCTTAGAGTTTATAAGAACACCTAGGTTGATTGATGTTTGAATTATTATATGATGAAATGAAATCTAATGGGTGGGAGGTGGGGGATAACTTACAAAACCTTCCACAGCACTTTACTCCAATCTACCGCTTTTGCCTGCCTCGAAAGAGTACCTGCAATTACAATAAGAAAGGAGAAAAGTGAGGTAAATGATTTGTAAGTTACAAAACGTGAAGAGAAATCAAAGATCGTTGCCTCCCCAGCAACGGCGCCAAAATGTTGAACGATTTACGAACCTACGCTAGCGTGTTTGGTTTTGGAAAACCCGTCGTTGTAGTTCGAAAGCGAAGGATTCGAGTTCAACAAATAAAATTTATACCGAAATAAGAATTCCGGGTCGAACTCAGGGAGGCGAACGTTTGATTTAAAAACTTCGCGTTTATTTTTATTTTGTCACAAAGAAATTCAATTTAAACTATCTAAGTATCTACAACGAATAACAGAGAGAGAGGGAGTAAGAGAGAGAGACGGTGCACGATCTTCACAAGACGCATGCGGCCGATTGGGCGGCTGAGATGGTGCCACGTGGCGTCATCTTGGCCGTCCATCTTCTGGAAGTTGTAGATGGTGCCACGGATGTCGGATTGACTCGATTTTTGCGTCTTTAGGCTGCGATCGTCGATCCGAATTCATCCGTGTGGTCGGATTTGCCATCTGAAGTGCGGATTTACACCATCCTGGCCCTTGATCTTCTAGGGTTCCCCGGTCTCTATCCGATGCTACGGATGCCTGATTAGGGCGATCTTGGAGTCGTTGAACTCCAATCGTCGCCCTGATCATATCCATACGGTTCTATCTTTGATCCGAGGCTCCGATAAAATATTTGCCCTATCCAAGCACATAAAAGGAGACAATTAACCTTCATTTTATTCAAACTACTTTAAATGCAAGATGATGCATGTAATGCAATATTTATATCATGAAATGCAATCCTATGCTTAAGAACATGCATAAATAGACATTTTAAGTAGTGTAAATGTGTTTACATCAGCGCAACCTAAAGAAAGTTTTTAAACGGAGAGGCTTTCACGAGAAGATTTAGCTCCCCTTAGAAAACAATAAATAGAGGACTACAGGATAGGATGTTTGGGGACTTTTCCCAAATGAGCTCACCATCTATTTCCAGATTTAGTGACCTAAAGCTCCAGAGATCATTCTACCAATCTCTCCGATCACCCACCTCTTTGATTGCTCCTTTTCTTGGTTTCAATCACCTAAAAGTGATTTTCAAATGAATTTATAGCAATTTTTAGGTCATATTCTCGCAATCCCCTCTTGATCCCGTGATGATGAATTGGTTTAAGAATACAGACAATGAAATGATCTATTTATTAATGAAACAATTTTGTCAATTTTATATGAATTTGATTCCTTTATGGATTTCTACTCATGAAATGAATGAATCATGTGATTTAAATACAATACAACCTTCTATTGCCATATAAATCTTTGATATGATTCATCTGTTCCCCTCCTTTCTCATTTGTTTCCAACTAGGAGAGATAAATCTAATGACATGTTTTACATTAGGCTTAATAAGATCTCTCTACATTGATGAGTTGCGACTCATCATAGCTAATTCGCCGAAGTTAAGCTAGAAACTAGATTAAATAATATCAAATTAACACATAAAAAGCGTTAGGTGTGGGAATTAGAGAAAAATACCTAAAACATTAATTCTGTGTTAAAAATGCGTAATTAGGTCATTAAATGAGATATTCTATTAATAAATGTTAAATGGTGATACAATTGCAAATTAAACACATAAATGAGCTCAAAAGTTCAAATAAAAAATATAATTAACTTCTTAAATGTTTAATTAAGCCTATATAAAAGCTTTGATTCATTTGGACATCATTAAGGCCTTGAAATTAAAGATTTATATTTAGGTCCTTAGTACATTACATTCCATTCATTAGAAAACCTCTAGGGACTTATTTGTAGACCGTAGGGACCTATTTGCAAGCCTAAAAGGACTGTTCTGTTACCTGCAATATTCTACCCCTTCGCAGAGGGGTGTACTTGCAAAATCATTAAAAGAGCTGCGTTCACCTACACCCTCATGTGTACTATTCATGTGTATGAACTTGCGACATCTCAGCCTTCGATCCTCTACACTTGTTTTGATCTATGGCCTACCTTGATTAGAAGCTTCGCACGACTCCGTGCGTGCGATCACCTCCTCACCCAGATCCCATCCAACGATCGCTTTTTGATTTGGCAGCACGTGCCTCTCTCTTCAAATCCTCACTGCCCTTGCCCTTTGCAATTAATCTCACCATTGCAATGAGCGTTTGCACACTGATCTACTACTTAAGGAGCTCCTCAGCTGTGCGTGCGAGTGATCTCTCTCTCTTACATCTCTCAGCGATCATTCTTCTTCTCCAGCTACTATCCCCACCTCTCCCTATTTTCACGACCACCGGCTGTGAAATCCACCTTCTCTCCAACTCTCCACGCCGCTAAGGACTCTGTAGCACCTAAGGGCAACCCTGAACTCCACAGAGGGTTTTCACTCTGCTGGAGCAATTCCTCCCTCCATTCTTCCTCCCCATCCACCGGGTAGAGATCTAATTAGATTAGGTTTACTATTTTGATTAGATTAACTGTAGTGTAGTTAGATATATTAGTAGCAGAATTTGGCTGTAGATTAGAGCTGATCTGTGATGCGTGATTGTAGTTTAGTCTAGGAGTAGTTATAGCATAGATTTGTCAAATTTCACCTCCTATGATCCTTTCAGATAAGAGGGGGCAAATTCACCCACACACTGATTGCGTTTTTCTCCCTCTACATGTGTTCATTTTTGCTTCTGATTTCCTCGCAATTTAATTCGCAATCCACCCATTCATTTGGAGTCAAATCCCCATCTCATTGCTTTCAAGCTTTAAGATGAGGATTTGCGCTCAAATGCATTTTAGGGGTCTTCCACTCCCTCCATTTGTTCACAAAGATCCCTGAGCTGAGCTGAAAATTGAATCGATTTGCTTGGTTTACTTTGAATTTGGATTTAACACAAGATTGCAAGATTTTGAATCTATTGAGTTTTGAACTATTTTGATCAGGCAAATTGAGATATCTTCGTGTAGTTTAGCTCATGGTTTTGAATCTGAGGCTGTCAAATTCTCCTCAGATGAGCCATGATCAAATTTGCTCTGGATGAGGTTTTCATGGACTTAAATGTTTTGTAGAGCCAAGGAAGATCAACTATGTTGATTGGAGGTTCTACTCAGAATTCTGCTTCTGTTTTCTGTGAATCTGATTTTCACCTAAGGGATTTTCAGTATCCCTTAAATTTTTTTAGCACAATGGGATTCAGCTGAACTGATGGGGCTGATTTCAACACTTTCTACATGCTGTCTATAGCATTAGAAAGTGTTAGATTGGTTATTTTTCTAATCTGATTTGTTGTGATACTATTGACAAGAGACTTTGATGTAAAGTTGCACTTCTAAGAATGGTTTTTATGTGATTTTTAGTCCTTGTCATAGTTTCTTTAGAGATTTCTGTGTATTTTTTAATCCCAACTAAACATGTCAAATTGCTGCATGATGCAGCTACATTTCAATTCTGATCTAGCTCTTATTTCCTGACCAAGTTATTTTGTATCTCTGATCAGGCCTTCTCAAGTCTGATTTGAGATATAATTAGCTGAATCAGTAGATAAAAGATGATCTGTGAGTTCTTGACTTACTGCAGATTGGATTTCTTTGAATTTTGCATACTGCAGCAAGGTTAGGTGATGAGTTAAGACGTCTGGGCTTTGCCTAGATCATCTTGAATTGTTCTGCAGTTGCTGCTGCAGCTAATGGTGGCTGTGCTACACCTGGTTGTTCTATTTCAGTAGCTAGATTATCTGGACTGTTAGGGTTGTAGATGAAGCTTTAAGTCTATTTAGAGTAGTTGACCTATTTTCAGTGTTGTACATATTATATGCAAGATTTCATGTACAGTTAAACGACTTTAAATCTTAGTTAGATTGCTTGTATCTTGTTTAGAATTCCACTGTTAGCTATAAAAAATAAATTCTGCCTAACTGTCCATATTCAAACATGTAATGAAATTGAGTGAAATATCATGTTTAATCATTTAAGCATCTTATATGTGGTTTGCTGAATGTATTTGAGGTAGTACATGCCTCTCCAACCTTTAGAGTTCTATTTTAGGTCTTAGGTTCACTTAGAAAGTTCTCTTTAGGCTTAGAATGTGCTTCACTTGCACATTAAATAAAAATCCTATAAAAAATCCAAAAAAATAAAATAAAACTTTCTTGGTAAAGATTATGTATATTTTTAAGTGTATACCAAGTTTCATGGTATTCTGAATTCTCGACTTGGTAGAACATACCAGCCGACGGTTGAGTATATCATGGAATTTAATAAAAGAACTCAACTATCAAAACACCAAAAACATATCCATTTTTCTCATCTATTTCTTTTTTTCTCATCCACTATCTCCACAAAATATACAAAACTCATAAAAGTGAAAAAAACCCTAAAAATACCTAAAAACTCATTGTATACTACGTAAATACTTGTAGGTATAAGGTATATAATAAGTTATATGAGTAAATATTGTAAAGTAGACATATATATATAATATAAATAACTTATGAATATACTATCTAATATATTTTAAGTATCTAAGTTAACTCAAAGTGAACATAACTTAATTATATAGCTATTTACTAATTATACTAATTTATATGTATTATAAGCTATATAAATTAATAAATCCTATAAATAAACATATTTAGTACTGATATTGTACATACGTATTTATATGTATGTTATGTACATTAGGAACCCAGTACCATAATTTAAATATATATATAGAGTAAATAATTAATTTATTAAGTTACTAGCTAAATTATTAGATTAAATTAAAATAAAATAGTAATTTAAGTTATAACTAAACTATGTTATACTATATATTTGTACTAATATATTTTAAGTAAATTAAGCTAATTTAACTATATTTATAATGTATTATATTAGTTATATCTAATTTATATGTAAAACAGTCCAAAAGAAGATATTTAATTGCAAATAAAATCAAAATAAATGTTGTAAAATTCAATAAAAATATTTATTAAATACCTTAATATGTATATTAATACTATATAATGTCAATTTGATCGTACATTAACTAATTTATACTCAATTTTGAAATAAAACCCTAAAATACAGTATGTATAAACTGTGACTTTACTAAATTTATTTATAAAGTAAATATAATTAAATTTATACATTAATTGTACAATTATATAGTACTATGTAAATACTTTAAGTCCCCATAATTTAATTTTAATTTACAATAAATTATGACCCTCAAATTGAGGGCCAAAATCTTCGAATCAGAACAGGTGTGCTGAATTGCAGCACTCAGGCGTGGTGCAAATAGTGCCACATCATGTGGCATGGAGCGCTGTGAGCGCTATTTATTGTTTTTCTTCCCCTCTCCATTCAATCATCAGGCGTCGTGCGCCCTTATTCCCCTTACCCCTTCCTCTGATTCGAGCATATGTATGGCATGGTGTTGTGATGTGATGATGGTGCGCGGTGTGTGGTTGGGAGTCATGCACTGTGCGAGGGCTTGATTAAGTCCATTAGTGAGCATAAAACACAATTAAAGAGGCTTAATAACGAACCAGGGTGTGCTTAGTAGAGGTCTGGTCCCACTCGTTAAGGGTGCTGCGTATCCCTCGAAAAGGCCGCCCACCAACCTTAAAACCTAATTTTTGAACTAAGTAAAGCTTAAATGAGGGGATTAAGTGAAGAAAAGAAGTGAAGAGAGCGCAAACTTGGAAATGGTTGAATGTTGAGAACACAGATGAGGAATGAGTGCCGAATTCTTCGAAGTGTTGAGAGTGTAAGGAAGTAGAGGAACTAAAGAAGATAAGAAAAAATTAAGTGAAAGAAGAAGAGAAGAAGTATACGTACGTGTAAATATGTATAGTGTATATACATATATATATGTAAACTGTAAAAAATATGTATATGTATATTAAGTATACGTAGTATATATGTTGTTTGAGCTATATATGTATATAAATAACCTTATCGCTTTACCGACAGAAGCATCTGTTACTGTAGATAGAATAAGTCACTATTAATGTCACTACATATCCTATTTTTGCCTTACGTTATGTACATAGTTTTCCTAAGGTTCAGCGACGTTTTTATCTATCGCTATACATAATATATATGTTATTGTATATGTTAGTATACTAAGTTAAGTTACTATATTATTTAGTATTACTTATTATTGTATATATATGTAAGTATTAGTATTATAAGTTATAAATAGATAGTATAGAGTATATAAGTATAGTGTTTGATGTTTTTTTGTAATTAGGTGTTTTCAAGCATTTTAGTTAATTATTTTGTACAAAATTAAGCTATTATTTCATTCATTGATTATTCATTAATCCATTCATTTATAATTGCATATAAAATTGATTGTTTTGGAATTAAAGAATAATGTTGGACTTAGAGAGTGATATATATTAATAATTACCTCCCAGTGAACGACTTGGAATAAACTACTAAAAATTATGTAATTAAATAAAATTGACGCGATAACGATTTGTATTTATTATATATATTACAACAACGACGATTTTTTATACGAACCGCAGAAAGTTGATCGATTTCACACATATCAAATTAACTACTTTAATTCAAGTCTTTATTTCAATTATGATACCTGAACTAGATTGTGTGAAATTTGAATATGAGTAATCTTGATTTGCGCTCCGTCTACAATTTTATAATGATGATAATTTGCTCTCAAAAATTGAGTTGAGATGAACCATACATCACTTGTTAGACCAATACCTAATCATGAATCTTTTGATTCAAATCAAAGATTTGCTATTATCTATAACGCTAATGGATTAAAACTCAATTTTAAACAATCTATCCTCTAGTTTTGTTGTTTTAAATGTAGAAACAAATTTCCACATTGATGAGGGATCCTGGATTAACTTTTTCTTGAGTTAGCTTAATGTCTTTCAATTCCAACTTGAATAGTTGTAGAATGGTAAGTTGAAAGACCTAGGTAATTTTTATCTCATTAAAGTTTTTATAGTATAAATCTTTGAGCATTTGTGATTGATATTATCCAGTCTTTTGTTATATATTTAATTTAATTTAATTGTATTTCTTATTAAGATTTTTACACTACTAGTATCTCAACATTTGCGATCGATAGTATTTGTTCTTTTAATTTAGTTGCATCATGTTACCTCTCTCTTCCCCCTTCTTCGATCCCTATCTAGTGCATTTTCAGTTCCATGATCTAAAAAGTGATCATGGCTAAGAGGGAATTCTTGGTCATGTGCTTCTCCTAGTGAGATGGTGGAAATGGTGACATAGCAAGAAGTATGGCTTACTACGAAGTGCTTGTAATCCTTGATGTGTTTGGATAATGTGGATTCATTGATGGATAGGGGCTTGATGTAAGAATAGAAGGAAAATGTTGGCTGCTTTAGTTTGTTGGATTTACGAGGGCTATAACCCCTGTGGATAGAGAACTAAGCTAGATTGGCAATAGATGTATTTACCTACATCAAGGACGATGGTGTTGCCTCTCTACATTACCATGCCCTAGAAGGATGAGATTAGGAGTGCTACAAATGTTTTGAGAGTAGATTACTTAAGGTATTACAAAATTTAAGTTTTCAAATGTATAACTAATGTTAATTGACTCTCCTTTTTGTTTACTTCGAAGTTAACACATATCTCTATTTATGTGAAATAGGTGTTAGCCTATGATGTTAGGAAGGAAAAAGCTAAGCCTAAATTTTGCAAAACCAATATTTTTTCTTCAAAACAAGAGTTTCGAAAGATGATGTTAACTTATGAAACAAATGTAAGTTAACTCTCATTTGCAGGGGTGAATCTCTCAAGCAAATTAAACATCCAAGAATTAGGATTTGCATCTACACTAGACTTTATTCCCCTATTTTAACCCCTTGGAACACCAGGGTAGCCCTTGTTTTCCGGTAACAACATAAGCAATTGCTTTTTAGAGAGAAAAGGAAAAGGAAAAGAAAAAAAAAAAGAAAAGAAATCCACACATCTTTAGACTTAAGTGTCTTAAGACTGGTGCTGCCTACGTTGCACTTCGATCTGTAATAGCATTCATGCATAGTTTTGGTTTGTGATGCGTAGACTATGTATCAATACGGTAGCATGCATGTAGATTACAATGTTCAATGTTAGTACGTTAATGTTGTGATGCTATAGAGTATCAAGATGAAGGTGGGTACTCGTAATCGTTATCCTAAAAATAATTTTTTTTTATGTTATTTTGCTTAGTGGAGTAGTTTTGTAAAATTTACTAAGAAAAAGAGATACATCATACCCTATTTTCTTATGTTGTAAATTGAAAGATTTTCTTGGGGAGAAACCGGCAACATGAATAAAATGTGGACAAGTACAAAGAAATGTACCTTGTAACTAAAATTCTACGTAAAATAGGGATCACGTTACGTGTCCTTTGCACGCGGACGTGAGTCTCTTCAAAATAAGTGTCCAAAAGACGCTGGTGTAGATTTAAATTACAGAAGTGTAAAATTAAGTTATATTAAAAATAATTATCATCATACTTTTAAATTAAAATGAATATGTGTAAAAATTAATTTGTGTATTTTAGTTTGGAATAAAATTTCCCCCGTATATGTAGAGATTCCTATTATCTTTTTATTTTTAGTAGTTATTTGTAGTTTATTATTTTTTTATGGACATGTATTGTACTTTATCAATATTTTTTATATATATAAAGAGATGTAAGATTTTCAGATGAATCATTTTATACTTCTTAATATCGGGGTAAAGTCCTAAATTGAGTTTCGTTACTGCATCAAATAGAAACCTTAATACCTAAAGCCCTAACCCTTCCACAGGTGATGTCGGCTCCTCCTTCCCTCCTCATCGGTGACAGGCACCACCACGGCCTCACATGCAGGCAAGTGGAGGCCAAGCTGCCTCTCCTTCTCACACCGCAGCATCCTCTCGTCGCTCCGTCACTCCAGCACAAGCGGCGGCGGCGACGCTCTCTCGACCTAGCGAAGCGATGCAACACCTTCACCAAAGTTCCAAAAAGCAACGGCGATGCTCCATGACACCGGCGATGCTCCATGACACCAGCGGTGCTTCCTTAAGCAATGTAGCTCCACCAGGCGATGCCTATGGCATCGGCAGGCGACACCCACATCTCTCTTTATATATAAAAGGATGTAAGATATCCAAAGAATATTAATTGAATCATTTTGTTCTATTGTGTTAAATTAAAAATTGACTATGCATTTTCATTTGAAAATAGAAAAATTATCGATAATTTTTCACTCACAAATATTGATGCATGATGGTTTGAGTAACTGTGCATGGATCTCACCTCGTGATAATGTAAAATCTACTCAATAAATTTACAATGTAAATACTAACGGATACAATAAAAATCTCACCTATTACGTCAGTATATCAGGAAATACATTATTTTTTTTTTTTAATTTTAAGATATTTTCACATAGAGCAAGGTTAATGAACAACTACTGACGACAGGTGAAAAGATTTTCGAATCGCACGTTGTAAAGGAGAGGAAACAGGACAAAAGGGTATCGAATCCAACACGTACAGTCACAAAACCCAAGATTCGGCCTATGGGACTCTGAGCCACCTATTTCGAAGAGGGTAGAGCGGGGACCGCGCTTACTAAATGGTCCACAAACTTTGGTCCATTTCCGCGGGATCCGGAAACTTCCAGTAATCTCGATATGGTGCCCCGAGCGAAAGGAGATTTACCGTCGACATCGTCTCTCGGTCAATCCACACCTGCGAGGGGCTGTCTACATGTTCGCAGGGATGGGCAATGACGCAAACATTCCAACCAATAAGGTGCTTCCAAAACCTTTATTCAATTTTAAATTTGACTATAGGAATAACTGCCAGCATGAAAAATATGTACACCACCTTAACGTATTGACGTGATATATTGATGTAAAAATATTATTATTTATTTTACATAGGTTATAAATTATCTAAAATTATTTTACATTAATATAAATCGATGTATTATATTTAAACGTTACAAAATATGTCATATAATATATTTTTGTAAAATTAGACCGTATAAAATATGCATCGAGGATATATATATATATATATACATAACAAGTAATGGATAGAGAATATTACTTCATAGTTTATCACCAAAGAAAATAGATATGTGTACAAAATCAATATCCACATTCCTCTTATCTTTCCACCCCCTCACTTGCTCCGCTCCTTCGATGGAGAAAAAAAGTCGCTGAAAGCCCTCTGGTCGATCGGAGCCCCCGCTCTACCGGACTCACTGTAAAGATCCGTTCTGTTCGAGCTTTTTAAGACGTCTGGACTATCAGTCAGATGTCTGGTCAGACATCTGAACTCCTTCCCAAACGTCTGGAAATTGAAAAAATCTGTACGTGAAGTTGGTTTTACACACTGGCTGCACGCAGACTCCTTTTCTTCTCTCTCTTCTTCTCTTTCTCCCCCTCACCGAACCCTAACTCACTGCCTATATAAGAGCCCTCTCCCCCTTCCTCTCCTCTCCTCTCCACCCCCACCACCTTCCTTCCTCTCCACTGCTGTGAGAGAGATGAGTGAGAGAGAGGGAGCAAGAGCGAGGAGGAGGAGCGACGTGAAGAGAAGGAGGAGGTTGAGCTCGCGAGCTCGGAGAGGCTCACTAGAGTGCGCACAGTTGCCACGGCGCGTGCGGGAGGAGGAGAGCGTCGGGGAGCCGTCCCCGACTTCATGCAGCGGCCGGAGCTGCAGCCAAGAGGGAGGAGCCGCGGCGGAGCGCTGCGAGAGTGGAAGCGTGCTTTGATACTATGATTTTTCCAGTATCAAACGTCCGTAGTGCCTTCCAGACGACGGGTCGGACGTCTGGTGACGACACCGGATATCTGAAAGTGGGTTTTCACGTAGGTATGTCTTCCTTGTAGTTGCGTCCATGCAAGCTGCACCGCAGTATGATTTGCTTGGCTAAATAGGGTCGTGCTGCTCTGTCATGCGCAGGAGCAGCTTTGGGAAGGCACGCGACACACCCTCCCACGCGTTTTGGACGTTTAGACAGTTTATCAAACGACAAGAAGCATTCCCAGACGACCGGAGGATAGGTCGGACGTCTGGAGCTGAGTCCAGACGGTCAAATAGGAGTCCTGGACGTCTGAGGTCGACACAGGGACTTGAGGTGAGACTCTGGTGACTTTTAAGACGTCTGGATTAGGTTCCAAACGTCTGATTTGGATCTGCAGACATGTTTTTGACCCGTTTAGGGTTCGATCGGGGTCCGTTTTACGCAAATGAGATATCTGTGGTTTCTTTGTAAGTTCCTCTGCATGTTAGAAATCTTTATATACTATTCTGAACGTTCCGTTGTGATATGTTCCTTGGTATAGGATGTAACGACCCGATTCCCGAGTCCCTACGAGACACGAGAACCGGACCGACTCGATTAAACTCCAAGACCAGGTCGTCCAACGAGGAAGTAACCAAAAGAGCAGTCAAATAAGCCACATTCAACATGAATATAACTAACAGTAAGAAAATACAGCAGTTAGGAAAGAAACCACTACAGTATGTACCACCACAACAGTAGAACAACATTCATAACATAATATGAACTGCAGGTAAAGAAAAGTACAGTGGAAACAAGAACTACTTACTACAGTGGAACCAAAAAGAGGTACAAGAGAACAGTGGTAACTCTACTGGACCCTACTCGGCCCAGCGTCCTCTGCAACCGCTGACCCTGGCTGCTCAACACCTAGTCCTGAAAGGTAACGAGTGTAACACGTCAGCAAAACGCTGAGTAGAGTGGCAGCTAAACTAAAGAAACAGTAAAGTGTACAGTAGCTGTTTTAATTTTCTTTCTTCCTTTATTTACGTCTTTCTATTGTTTCACAATTTATCTATTTCTCAGATCCTTCACTTGATCTCGAATGTTCCTCATGGGAACGATCTTGATTGCAGTCTTTTCCGAACAGTAGAAGTAGCACGTGGTGCTCTCCTGGCCAGGAGAGTCCCCCGTGGTGATCCTACTCTAAGTCAACCACCCCAAGGTCACTGACAGACGTAACGGTGACTACGGCACGCGCGGTAAACGCATGGGTAGCTAACCCGCACTGGCACGCGGTCAGTCGTTTCCGTTAACGGGTGCGCCCAAAGCACAGCACGAAACCAGTACAGGGCAGAGCCCTCTCAGTAACAGGGGTCCAACCCCTCCACAGTAACCAAACAGGAGCCTTGCCCCTCCACAGTCCGCGCACCCTCGCCTGACTACCCTGGTTTGCCCCAGTGGGCCTAACAAGTCGGTGTAGGAGGCTAGCAGAACCCCGGGGCCCGTGGGGTAACTAGTACCTCCCTACACTAGTAGCTCTCCTCGGTACTACGTACACGAGGGCCAGCAAGTCGGTACAGAGTGGCCAGTCCTAACCCCGGGTCCCTGGGGCGGCTGGCTCCGCTCTGCACTAAACAGGGGGACAGTCGCTCTCCTTGGTACTCCGTACTCAAGGGCCAGCTCACTTCCCCAATTCTATTCCATTCACTTTCCAGGAGTTCTAGTCCTAATTCCCCGTAGGGTTCCAGCTCTTTTAACTCAGAACATCCAGGTTTCACTTTCCAGTTTCACGTTCTTACAATCCATATTCTCAATCACGTTTATTTATTCATAACAGGCAGCTGTTAATTCAATTCACAGGCAGCTATTATTTCCTTTCCACATTTTCCAAGACTGCAGTATTCATATATTCCACTAGTTTTTCCCATCCTAGGATTCATGCAACACCCTAGGATCTACCATTCATTCTAGTTTCTCATTCCTAGGATTCATGCAATGTCCTAGGTGCTATTTATGGTTCCATAATTTAACAGATTGTACCAATAAACTTAAAAGCCACTCTACCGGTTACAACAGGAGTACTGGAGGCATGGTCGGAAATCCCGCGTGCCTCTGCAAACCCCAAGACTACAATGGAACGGGATCCTATCACAAGGATCAAACACAGGGAGTTTCTCAAAACAGTATATAGCTACTGTAGACAGGTAGAGGATTTAATTCCGAAAAGAACGCAACTCGAAATGCGGAAAACGGAATCCGAACGGGCCCTAAATGGGTCGAAAATGACGGAACAGTGCAAAATCAGACGTCTGGAACTTATTCCAGACGTCTTAAAAAGTGGATCAGGGGTTACCTTGCTCTACGTGGTCTCTCAGAAGTCCAGAAGCCTGCGGGGGCATCTGGCCTAGTTTCCAGACGTCCGATGGTCACCCCGGATGTCTGGAAGTCGTTCCAGTCGTCTGACACTGCAGTCAGACGTCTGATTAGCGTTGGATGCGAATCCTCGAACCTGCACGTACCCATTTCTCTCTCTCAGTACGAACGGTCGTAGGAAAGGAAGAAGGTACGAAAATAACTCACCTTTCAGACGTCTGGACAGTCCTCCGGACGTCTTCCCTGTCGTCTGATTGGAAGCTCAGACGTCTGATTCTGGAAAAATTTCCAAAATCAGGGCGCCACTCGCCCTCCGCTCGTGACGTACGGCGGCTCCGCGAGTCCTCCTCCTGCTGCTCGAGCTGCAGCAGGCATCCCGCGCCACCCCGCGCCTGCTGCTCCCCCCGCCGGCCGGCCCTAGCAGCCCCGGCAAGCTCGCCCTTACGGCCGAGCGCCTCCTCTTCTCGCGCAGCACCTCCTCCCGCACTCACCGAGGCTATCGCCGCCCCGCTCGCTCGCGCTCGCACTCGCACTCGCTGGAAGAAGAGGAAGGAGGAGCAGAGGTGATGAGAGTGAGGGAGAGAGCGTGGCTTTTTAAAGCCGCGCGAGGAGAGAGAGAGCGAGAGAGAGGGGCGCAGTCTGCGCCCGCAGGAGGAGAGGGAAAAAGAAGAGGCGGAGCAGGTCTGCGCGCTCAGGCGCGCAGGCGCAACCGTGCGTGCCGCAGAAAATGAGTCCCAGACGTCTGGAAGTGATACCAGACGTCTGGTACGACGTCTGGGCCACCTCCCAGACGTCTTAAAAGACGTTTGAAAGCATGGTTGGTAACATAGGACTTCGACCTGTTGCATGTCTGGGGCTTGTAGAGGCACGTGAGTCTGCCGTTCGAGCCCCCAGTACTCCCGGATTGTCTGGTAGAGTGGTTTCCCCTTGTTATACTTATAAATATGAATGCATCTATGAAATTTAGATAACTAGAACCCTAGAGTATGGCATGAATCCTAGGACGAGAAATAGTTGCACTGTTTGTGTGCGTGTTTGAGATTGTAGTCATAAATGAACGAGCTGAACTGTAAACAACTGCCTGTTAATAAATACGAGCTGCCTGTTAGAATATGAAATGCTTGAGATAACTAAGCAGTTACTTGTGATATTACTTGTTACATATGTTAAATTGTGGAAATACGAGCTACATGTGTATAATACGAGAATGGAAATTGTGAATGATGAAACCTGGTATGGAATAATATGGTAAATATGAGCATGAACCCTATGGGGAGTTAGGAGTAGAGCTCATGTGGATGAATGGAAAGATCTGGAAATGTGAGTGGGAAGTGTGCTGACCCTTAAGTACATGGTACCAAGGAGAGCGACTGTCCCCTGTTTAGTATAGAGCAGAGCTAGCCGCCCTTGGGTTGGGACCCGGAGTTAGGATTGGCTACCCTACGCCGACTTCTGTTGGCCCTCGCGTACTCTGTACAGGGGAGAGCTACTAGTGTAGGGAGGGAGCTAGCCACCCCACGAGACCCGGGGTTCAGCTAGTCACCCTACACTGACTTGTTAAGCCCACTGGGCAAACCGGGGTAGTCAGACAAGGGTGCGCGAACTGTGGTGAGGCGAGACCCCTATTTGGTTCTGAGGGACTAGACCCCTGTTGATGAGAGGGCTAGGCCTTATACTGTTCCGTGTTATACTTTGGGCGTACCCGCTAGCGGAAACGACTGATCGTGTGCCAGTGCGGGTTGTTACCCGTGCGCTTATCGCGCGTGCCACAGTCACCACTACGTCTGTCTGTGACCTCGGGGTGGTTGACTGGGTGTGGGATTACCATGGGAGACTCTCCTGGCCAGTAGAGCACCACGTGTGCCTTCTACTTTTCGGAAAAGACTACAATCAAGATTGTTCCCCCGAGGAATATGCGAGATCAAGAAAGAAATCTAAAATTAAACCAATGGATAAAAAGGAATTACTTGTAAAATAATATAATTGGAAAAGATAAATTTACCTGTTAGCTTTTACTGCTTTAGATAGTTTGGTTACCACTCTACTCACGTTCGCTGACTCCGTTTACTCATAACCCTTTACAGGTCCAGGAATTGAGCAACCCGAGTCACCGGCTGCAAAGGGTGCTCGGCCCAGTCGAGCCCAGCAGTAGTTTCTTACTGTTGTAGTACTTCCTTTCTGTCAATGAGTTTCAGACTTTGTTTATTGTTCCTGTTACTATACTTTCGTTCTACTTTCCTGTTGTGGTGGTTGTATTTATTATTTAGCAGTTTTTACTTCCTTTACTACTTGTACGCTTTTACTGTTAGTTACCTCGCATAGTGAATGTGATTTTTTTCCCTACTTTTTGGTTATTTTTTGTTGGACGACTGGGTCTTGGGATTAGTAGAGTCGAGCCGGTCTCGGGTCCTATAAGGATTCGGGAACCGGGTCGTAACACTCACTCCCTTCCTCCCTGAACTGATCCTCTCGACAGTGCAAGCCTTCCCCTTGACATGCAAAGGTGGCAGTTGCTTGTTAAGGCTGTGGTACGATGGTGGCGACGACGTTCCGAGAGGCTACGTGGCAATTGGTTGCTCGGCACGCAGTAGTGGCTACTCAACACGACGTGGGTTGGACGCTCGGCACGAGGGGATCCTGACATCACGAGGCATTAGGATGCTCGACGCATTGCTCGATCAGCGGTGGGACGCTATGGTCGTGTGGTGGATCAACGACATCGACATGCGATCTGCTCGGTGGTGTGGCGTCTCGTGCAGTTGACAGTTCTGCTGGTGGTGGCTGTGGGGCACTCGGAAGGTCAATGATAACATGGGTGGTTTGATCATTTCTTGTGTTGTTGGGTTGGTTCAATCTGTTGGGAAATTTAAGTCTTAATTTTTTTTCTTTTTTTAGTATGGTTTAAATTTTGTTGGAGACCACATGTGACCCTAGGCTTATACGGCCAAGTTTCTAACGTTTGTCAGTGACTTCAGGTTAATAAATTTCAACTCACTTGTAGCACGGTCTTCGAGATTAATCTTGACGTTTTGCCGTATCTATGAGCATGGGATCATCCTCTTTTGAGAGGTTGTCAGGTTTTCGATCGAAGACACTTCGTTTATTTTCTCCTTTTATTTCTTATCTACAGTTTATCTGAGTTTTGACTTTCTCTCATTTTTACTGGACATAACCTTTCCCTCTCGAAGACATTTAGGCTTTTCTCCTTCTCTCTCTTCCTCCTGTGGATGCATCCTTCTTTAGTAGGAAAGTGGATACATATGCGAAACTAATCCATAATTAGTTGTACATATTTCCATGTTCTCGTACCCAAATTCTCCTCAGGATACAAATGTTATGCCCAACGACATCAATGACTAGGCTCTATGCAGTGGAACCTCTGGCTACAACATTTTCAAGGAAAAAGGAAAATAGATAGGTCCAACAAATGAAACTTTTTGGGACCCGATGGTTGCAATTCATTACCCCAACCTTTTTGGGACCAAAAAGGTGAGCCCAAATCTCAGGCACTTTCATGTAAATTTCTCCTACAGACATTGATAGGCTTCTGACCTCTGACACACCATCCCAACACACACACCCCCTCCCCTACGCTCTCTCTCTCTCTCTCTCTCTCTCTCTCTCTCCCTTTAATTCTGACATCTAAATTCAAACTTTTCAGGGATGGACCGTATGGATTGATGCATAGTAAATTTCCCACTAATTAGAAGGGTTGTCCTATTCGGCAAGTCAAGGAAATAGAAAAGGAGCTTCAGGCTTAGTTTTCATGGCATGATCGTAATGGAAAAATCTTTAGTGGACATTAATCTAGGTTAGGGATTATCTTAAATTCTTTTAAAATTTTAATATATATATATATATCACATCAATACATCAGTTGTTATTTATTTTTATTTTTACTATTAAAAAATATCTATTATATTATTTACTTTCACTTTTAATAACAAATAAAAACTTAATAATATTCTTCATTTTCACTTATATTATTAAATAAATATCTATTAACATTTAATCAATACATTAATTATTTTAATTTTATACATAATCTTATCCTTATTCCATCACGGAAACAAATATCATTACTATTTATTTTATTTTAACTTATCCTATAGTAATTTATCAAACTTCCAAATACAACCTAAAGTGTTCATAAATTTATATATAGATATCACGTAAATATCATCTAAGATGTGTAGCAGTGTATGCTAGTCACACCCCCACCATATCAAGTGTGAACCATGTCAACATGATATAATATATTTTGTATCATCTTATATTTTATATAAGTTAGTTACAAGTAAGTTTATGTACTCAACCATGACCCTGTATCTAGGTCGACCATGGTGAGTGTTTTTTCTTTTTGGTAAGGGAAAATGTTTCAGTAGAAGTGAAAAGAATTCAATAGAAGAGAAAGTATTCCCAATGGAGAAAGGGAAGAGGAAAAAGATCGAACATCCATAAAAGGGAAAGGTATCACCCTATGAAAATGGGGAAACTCCATCAAGATGTAGAAAACCTAAACATATCAAAAGCTAAGAAGATAAGAAATAAAAGAAAATGAAAAAAGAAAGCATTCAGTATAGGAGTTCCAGTCCTACTCCTCCAAAATATGAAGGAACAGCAACCTCACGTTCGTTGATACGACAACGCTACCATGATGAAATCCCAGAGATTCGCATTAACGAGAAAATCAAAATAAATCGGCATCCAACATATGTCGGAAGATCTTGACTGTAAAAGGCACAGAGTCACACGTGATCCCATCAAGAAAATAAAAAAAAATCAAGAAAAAAGGACAATCCTTCCCATCAAGTGAGAACCAAGCAACATCGATCGGTCATCTCGTAACGACAGCCAAACGACCATGCACGACCGAACCACCGAACTGCCACGCCACACAATCGTTGAACAATCATGCCTGACCGTCGAACAACCGCGACTGCTAATTGACCACATGTGACTGAAGACCATAGACGAAGGCAATGCCTCGATCGCCACTCGACCACACGTGATCGTTACCATGTTGCCGCAACCGCAAACTGCAACCCGACATCGCGACCGCTACGACCCCGTGACCATCACAACCACATACTACCAACGCTGACTGGATCATCGCAACCATTGAAGGCAAGCAGCGAGAGGAAGGCAAGTGGCAAAGCCCAAGCCCCGATCGACAAAGAAGGTCCGAAGGGGAGGGAAAGATGGTCCAAGGGCAGCTAATCAAGACCGACGGTTGTAGTAGGTTAGGGCTTTTTCTAAGGCAAGAGAGAGTAGGGGGAAGGAAGGGTGGGGACGAGTCGTAGAGCGACGCTGATGAGTGTGTTAGTTGATGCACATGAGTCTCTTTGAGCCGCATTTGTGGAATAAGTGGAGCAAGGGGGAAATAATTCATTGAATGGAGGAATAAGTGGAGGTAAAATTAGATAATAATTGAGGATGTGTTGGGTATTGTATTAGGGATTTGGAGTTAGATTTGAATTGGGCTAGGATTTTTTATCAAGGATTAATTTATTTAAGGGGTTAGGAAAGTGATATTAAAAAATATGAAGTTGATGTTAACTTGTAATTATATTTATTTGTAGGATGATATTAACATCAATTTCTATTTACTTGAATTAATATTAAATTATGATATTAACCCTTGTGGTATTCAATTAATAGTATGTTAGTAGTGTTAGGAATATAAAATATAAAAGATATCAAAAATACGAGTTGTATAAGACTTAAACACAGGTAAGGACTTTACATTTTTTCATTTCATGTCAATAATTAACATTTGTATTCATTACATCAACACGAATATATGTTAAAATATTTTCATTAACATCAATATATATTAAAATATATTTAATTTAACATAATATACCTATCTACACCTATATTATAAT
The DNA here is from genome assembly GCA_037157565.1 of Thalassia testudinum. NCBI lineage: Eukaryota > Viridiplantae > Streptophyta > Magnoliopsida > Alismatales > Hydrocharitaceae > Thalassia > Thalassia testudinum. The sequence continues at coordinate 48,493,260 of JAZHRO010000030.1, forward strand.
ATTAAAATATTATTTATTGACGTCACATTACCATACCTATTACTACAAATCCTACGAAACAGATACCACTTAACCTACCATAATTCTAACTCAGATCTAGATAAATTAAATCCTCTGGCAAATACAGCATAAGTCTCGACTGAGCATTTGTTTAGGAGAAAAAATCGACGAAAATGCGCCCCGCGATATAAGGTGAAGACTTTTGATCGATTTTGGTAGGATAGGTTTATGTTTAAATTGTGTGAGAAATAATCGATATCTTATTATTTTGCCAAGATAAAATTATGGTTCATGAAAAGAAAAGTGATGGAACATAAGAGGAATTAAATATTGGGGAAATCGGTAATGTAGCATCCAATTGCATCTTATTACCTGTGCATCTTAAAATTATCTCTTGATTGTGGTCCATGTGACTAATAGTTGGATTCAATGGTTGGTCGGCTATGATTGGATATAACTATTTCTCTAGGCCTACCCAAATAAATGTTAATTTTGGATGCCCCTAACAAGCAACAAGAAACTTGCAACCAAAGGAAAAGAAAGACGATAAAACAAAGATGAGCTCAAGGGATCAAAAAGAGTTCTGCAGTTGGAAGACTCCACTGTAAGATAGATTGTACGATTGAGGGACTCCCATATAGAGGTAGGTCTCTAGTTGCTCAGGTTTAATTTATGATAAGAGTTAATTAATTTGAGTTAATTTTTTTGTAATAGGAGGATAATTTATATTTATGCTTATTGAATAGGAGTTAAAAATAAAAGGAGGGTGGTTATTTGGATATAGAGGTTAAAATGAAGGATAAGGATGAAAAGGATATATTTATTTTTGGGATGATAGGTAAGTCAGATGATTTTTTTTATTTATATTAAAATAGAAGGATATGTTGAGAAAAATTATATATGATAGATCATTAGTTAGGAGAGACAAAATAGTAGTTAACTTACCGACTATCTCAACTCTTACCCTAACATGAGTTGAGACAATACCGATTGGAAAGATAAATAGAGGTTAAATTATCTTCCAACGTAAATATGAGATAACCTTAAAAAAAATAAGGGTTGTCCATCTTCACAAACTGGACCTCAAAAGTTATAGTTTGTACGAGAGAATTAAGTAAAACCTAATCCTTGGACACCATGATCGATGGTTATGCATTGGGTATTGCACATGATTGCAGAGGGGAACATGCTGATGATCTATATATCCACATGAAAGGAGGGAAAATATTGAACGGATTCATATTGCTTGTATGATTTCGTCATTGTGATCCAACATTTGCAAGATGGAAAGTCCTACGATGCATCTTCGAGGAAAGGGAAGGAGGTAGACTTTAGAATAAATACTTGGATCTATTCATGGAAAATTTTCTCTTGCGTTGAGGATCCAACTTGGCATTTTGCAACTTCAGAGATGGTATCTAAATTCAGGTGAATCTAGCAAGACCTTTTTGCAAGTTTCCCATAAAAACAAACTTGGACGAATGCTTGGATGATCTCCAGAATCTTAAGTAGGTTGGTCTATATATATATATTTTTGTACGTATACTCCGAGGATCTCCATAGTATAATGCCCACTACTCTTGTTGAAAAGTTTAAGGTGCTGAGATCTTGGGCAGAAATAGCGTAGGATTTAACTCCATCGTTCATTTATTATTCGAATACAGACAAGCTCCAAAATTTGAAAAAAATAAAAACGGGAAGTTGATGTCTTCTTCCTGTTGACAACCACCGAGATATTGACGCATATCTTCCGATCCTCGTCCTCTCGAAAATTTCTTTTACCAGTACTTCAATAGTATTCCTCCACCAAACTTGTAACTCGAACTTTTTTTTTTTTTTTTGGTTGGTTTTTGGATGGGAGTGTCTATTTATTCCACCATTAAAATATGTGACAAGGGAATCAAAGGACAAAATTTGAAAAAAAAAAAAAAAAAAAAAGCTTATGCTCAAGAAAAATGGAAAAAGTACCCTCTTTTCGACGGCTAAACCTCTCCTTTCCAAGATTGGGAGCACCATTCCTGAAAGGTGCAATCGCGTCCCTCATTTGTCTAATTTCAAGAATCCAACGGCAGAGACGGAAGAGCCGCGTGAAATGGTGTGAAATGTTGTTACTCTCCCATTCCTCTATGCTTAAAGTCATGGTGTGAAATGGTGACCAAGTAAGACTTGTGACTTGTCATGTTGAGAAATTGTTTACTTGCGTTGGTCAATGAGCATTAATATCAGCTTCATTTTAATCCATATTATGATTTAAGCTAGGGAATTTCTATGGAAATTTAGAAAGGCTTCGATGAGAAAAAATAGTGACGAAAACATTCGTGAAAAATCTCACGTCAGCACTTGATTTTATAGAGCTAATTTACCGTGCAAGTCAGCAAACCCATGCCAGTGGAAAAGAATCGATGAATTGAAAATCTATTATTTTCACCAAGTTGATATAAACTTGCTGACCATCTAAACCACCGGGCTTATCTTAAAAAAGATGGACATCTGTTGTTTTGGTAATTTGGAGGAAGCTAAAACAAGAAAATCCGTAAATTTCAAACATCTAAACCATTTTCCCAACGACACGGGATCTCTGCCAGTGGTGAAGGTTAACATTTGGTCTCGATCCCTACCATCTCCAAAATTTGCAGAAGAACTCTTCCCGGTCTTTTTGTGATTTCGGGGAAAACCACGAGGGAGAAAAAGGCATTTTCCACTGCACGCTGGAAGCAATGCAATTACCCTAGTTCTTTCACTGTTCTCACCTTAAATATTTTCTTCCAAATTTTTTATACACATTTCTGCCATTTCCGGTGGGGAGGAGGAATCAAAAAGAAAACACAAAAAAGGGTAAAAAATAGCAAAAAGAAAACACAAAAAAGGTAAAAAACAGCACAAAAAAAAAAAAAAAACCAGAGGAAAGAAATCTCAATGCCATCTCCCAAAAATCACAGCAAACAAAAAAGTTAATTAGATCAACAACATGCAGATGAAGGGGTTAACCAGAAATTAACCCAAAACCTCAAAAAATAACAATTAAAATTAAAAACACCTGTCGCCCTAAAATTAAACAAATTTCCCTCCATTTTATAAATCCACATGCACACGCACCCACATCGCCGGAGACGCGCCGCCGGCAGCTCAGCCCGCCAGCTCCAGCCCGAGCTCCACCCCCTCCCCGCCCTCCTCCGGGCTCGCCGACTCGGCTGCCCGCCACGCCGGCTCGAACCCCAGCGTGAGGTCCAGCTCCACCGCGCCGCCCCCGCCGCCGCTAGACCCGGTCGCCGACGAGTCGTTGCTCCCCTCCCCTCCCCCTGTCGCGGCGACCTCCGGCACCAGGCGGAGGTTCTCGAGGTCGAAGGGCTCGGGCGGGGCGACCGCAGACCGCTTGAACCGGGCCCGGGCAGAGAGCCGGTGGCGGCCGCCCTTGGCCACGTGGCGGATGTCGAAGGCGGCGCCTACCGCCGGGTCGACGGGGGCCCCTCGGAGGACGGCATCGACCGCCGTCTGGCACAGCTGCCAGTTCCCCGACCACAGCAGCCCCACCGAGCCGTAGATCGGGTTCACCATCCGCCCGCACGCCTCGTACAGCAGCGACCGGAACAGCGCTGCATGCCGAACGTACCACCCGAGCCGGATCGATCCAAAAGCAAAAAAACAAAAAAAATATAAATATAAATATAAAATAGAACGGTGCGCATCTGAGCAGAACCAGTAATTTAAGAAAAACTCAAATCAAAGATTTTGGTAATATAAATTTTTAGCAAAATAAAAAAATTAAGAGGGCCAACGGATCCGGTCTGTCCCTCCCTCATCAACGTTACGTACGTGGAGACGTGACGTACATGACGCGTAGCAATTAATTTTAGATATATAGATGGAATTAATCACAGAAATGTTTTTCTCAAGTAAAAAGTTACGTCAAAATCCATATGCCCTCCCTCTATGAAAACGGGATACAAATCTTGGAAGAAATATGTGCCGTCTAGACGGCATGTGTGCAATAAAAAGAAAGGTTGAGATGAGTCGACGTAAAAAACCTGCAAAAGCTCTTCAATAAATTGGTGTTTAATTAATTAAGAGTTGCGGTGAGATATTATTATTATGTGAGGTGATTGGGATTGGGTACCGGGGCGGAGGTGGTCGGGGCCGGACTTGAGGAGGTTGAGGAGGCCGGCGCGGCCGTAGAACTTGGCGAGGAAGACGGTGGCGTTGGCCTGGTGCTCGGGGTTCTTTAGCCACTGGAGGCAGGGGCGGATGGAGCAGTCGTCGCTGCAGCCCTTGCGGAGGACGCGGCAACCGTTGCAGCTCATCCGCATCGTCGACGGGAGGAGGAGGGGAGGGGGGGGTGTGGTGGCGGTGAATGGGGAGAGGCCCCGGAGGAGTGGAAGGGAAGAAGGGAGGTGGTAGACTGTGCGTGCGCGTGTGTTTTGGGAATCCGAAGGAAGGAGTTGGTTTATATAGCGGCAGTCGAACGGTGGATTCATGTGGGGAAATTCCCATCATGCCCTCTTGAAGATGGGCCGCGAAATTCCAGTCCCATGGATTGGGACAACGGCACTCCTTCGAGACTCTGGATTTGGATCCTCTTGAGTTACGGGAGGGATCTGACGCCATCATAAAACCCAGTGGAGTTCGTTTGTCTTGGTTAGAGGGTGGGGTCCACCACACCGGGGACGATCAAATGACCGTCGGATCTCCCACGCGGAGTGGATCCGAAAGCCATCTTTTGGTGGCATCTCTGGTTAATTTGGGAAAAATGGGGATAGTTAATGCCTCTTCGACAAATGTAATCGCACAGCGGAAGATAAAAAGAGAATTGCTAAAAAAGTTCTACCTTAATTGATGTATGAATGGGAAGAGTGGTAAATTTTTGAAATTTATTATTTACTTTCGTGAATATAAGATACAGTAAAATTTTATCTTTTTTCTTTTATCAAATTAAGTAACACTTCTCACATGAGTAATATCTCTTGTAAAGGTTACAAGATATTTGAACGTGTAAATCGTACTCAATTAGATAGACGATCATGAATTAGAGATCACGATCTCATAATTTCCTCACATGATAAGAGTATATTTCCGAAATAACTGTTTCTCCTTAATCGATTGCCTTGTAATTGTATTCGATTAGCAAGAAAAGTGACCCTTCCTGCCAATTCTAATTGATGGTGGATAGAGTCTTCCTACCCATCTGGCATGGTAGAGCCTTTAGGCGGATGTTGTGTACATGTTGTCTGGTGATGTAATTAGACGAAGTACCAAGAGAATCCAAGAAATACATTCAATTGGTAAAGCCTCATCGACTGATTTATCTGACTACCTACTTACTTGATAATCGAGTATGGAATTGCCTTAGGTAGTCGAATTTAATCAAACTACCAAAGAACCAGGTTGAACTCGCTATTCCGATTGTCAAACTAAGTCTCCACATTCATCCTGAGATGAATTTATTTTCTTTAATTAACCTTATTGTCAGGATCCAATAAGAATATTTTTCTTCTCATACCACTCACGAAGTTTGTGGCTTCACATCTAAGCCATAGACACAGAGAACTCTTCGAAATATAACTTTTAGATAAGGTAGAAAATTTCCGCATCACGTTACCTTTGTTCAGCATTTGAATGGACTTTCCCTTGAGTCGGGCATGTTTATCATAAGAAATCATAGATTTTTTTCTATTCGGATGAAAAAAAGTAAATAAGTATGGAGGGTTCGTGCGAGGAGAAAGAAAGGTGCAAGTTCACCCCTCTCAAAGCTATTAAACTCCCTATGTCACATGCAACAAGCAAATTCGTTGAAGTTGGGTTTCCATTTATATACTTGTCCTTTGCCTATCGAGCTAACGTGGAACCATCCTTCTATTAATATTTAAAAGTCATGAAATCAAATCTATTCTCATCGTATTTTAATTATTTATACTTCTCAATAAAAAAAGAAAAGAAAAAGTGTATAAATTTATTCTTTTTTTTTATAATCTACTCCCCCCATTGAAATGGAGCCTAGAAGCCAGGGATGTTTAAGTTTGTATCAATGGCCATAATCTAGAAAGACCCGAGATAGTTGAAGAGGACTTTCAAATCGCAAAACCAAATTGGTTGGGTCCATGATTACTTTGTTCGTTGCAATACATAGGCCTACCTAATTGTAAAGTAATTAAATTATATGAAATTGATATCTTATTGTAAATAAAAAAGATACATAAAAATATATCGTGTGACGTATCACAACATAAAATAATTTTACATCTTTTTTATTATAAAATACGTAACTTTTATATTTTTATACATATATACATCGTAATAAATATTACATCATTCCTCTTCCCACCTGCTACCTGATTATCGGATACCTTTACCTTTTTTTTTTCTTGTGGAACAAGATGACATTGAAATAATCCGGTCGACTATAAAAATTTTATATCACGTCCTTTTTTTTATTTTTTTTTTCTGCTCCCTTCCAACCAAGTCAGATTTAATTTAATATTTATACACGTCATCCTCAAATTCTATCCGTGGGCAAACGAGGCGAGGTGGAGCGGGAGGTACGTGCGGTAAATACGAGGCTTCTGCCGTGGGCAGAGATGGAAAAGCGGGTGGGGGCCATGCGGTGTGCTGTCACGCGCTGCAGTGCGCGTGGAGTCCACGTTTGTTGGGATGCGAGGCCCGGCCGGGCCGGGGGGGGGTGGTGGGGGTGGGGTTGTGGTTGTGGTGCGTGCAGCGACAGCGCAGCGTGCAGTGGCGGTGGGCGGTGCGCGAAGCAGCGGAAGCGCGCGCGCATAGCGAAGCAAGTGGGACCACGCGCGCGTCCCTTCCCCTCCTCGCGGACGGGAAGGTAAACGTAGAGCAGAGGTGCGGGAAAAGAGACGGGAAAAAGCACGTTGTTTTGTTATGCTTTGCCGACTGTTTGCCTTTTTTCTTTTTTCTTTTTTTTTGCACCTCTCATCCCCGTTGTTTTCTTTTTTCTTTTTTCCTTCCAGGTGTTGATGATGTCAGAGAGTTGCACTTGAGATTTTATTCGTGTTTATTTCACGTGATGTTCTTCGATATTATAATTGATCTAACGACGTGATCGCTTTCTTGTTTTACGGCTCTTCTGGAGTCGGCCACCAGGTTATGGTCGAAAGGTGGGGAATCCTGACGTTGGGAGAAGAATTTGAAGCTTTAGTCTCTTCGTCTCTGCTGCATCATCTGAGGAATCTGTTGGCCACGAGGGAAATATCTGGGTCTATGATCCATCTAGGGTTGGTGTGTGGGGGTAGGGGAGCTACGGCGGTGACTTTGGAAATATTACGGGTCGAATTGTGAGTTTTGGAGGTTTCGAGACGGCATTGAGGTTGGGTGGAAGTTTAGGGATCATTCTATAAATTACACCAGTTACTCGGATATTATTGTTTCTCCGGTCTTGCCATCTCGGTGGGGAGGTGGAGTTTTCCATCGCTTAAAACAAAAAAAAATGCTTTTATTATTTTGAGTTGCTTGTGTAAGCAACATAATTTATTTGCTCCCTTCTCGTTGATGGCTGAGTTGACGGTAGGTTGAGAGATTTACTAATCTTCAACGTGGACTTGAACATTTTGGATTTCTATACCTATGGTCTTCAGCTATTTTCTTTACGTTTCATTTGACGCGAATTAACTTGGGGTGATATGACTGAGACCTGCAATTCCAGGAAAAGCATTACCCAAAGCATGGGATAGCTTCTTAAATTTTAGGGACATTATTCCATGAGAAAATAACCATACCAATTCCCTTTTTTTTTTTTTTTCCTCTAATCCAATTGCTTTCTCTTTCTCTAGGAATACTTGTTCAATCACCTTCTTTCGCATTGAGAAAAGATGGTCGATTATCTCCTCTTCTCTCCAGAGAGATATCTCACAGATGCTTCGATCAATGTTATCATTTGGGGTTCTCCTCTGACCTTTCCCAAGTGGCGAACAAGGACAAACTTTGTTTCTTCAAATCTATCGGTGTCCAATCTATCTTGAGATTATACAAAGCCTCATTCATTGATTGATATCTTTGATTTCATATGGTAACATTTTTATGCTCTGCTCTTAGACCGCTTTCAAAACAACCAGACGATCATGGAAGGGTACTTATTATAAATTTAGTGTGTAACAATTATACTATTGTTGTCAAATTCTTTTCGACGATGGCTTGGAAGTTTTTGAGAAGATGACAGAAATGTTCCCTAAAATATGAATGGTGGAGCATGTTTTAGTGGTAACTTGCAACTTGTTTTCCTTTGTTCCCTTGAATAACCCAAGTTTAGAAGAAAGTAGAACTAGTCATGTTATCAAAAAGAAGAAAAAAAAGAAGAAAACACTAGTCCTCAAAGAGGTTCCAATAAGCAAGGGTTGATGTTTGGGGCGGAGGTCATAATCTTCTTACATTTTAAGTCTCTGTCATTATGTTCCTCTCTTCTGACCGTCTTCCTCCTAACTTGAATTCTTTGTTCTACCTGTAGTGATAAGGTTTGTGAAAGAAAAAAGGACGACCTTCTTCTTTTTTTCGTTTTCTTTTTTTAAGGATAAGTCAGTCATCTAAAATCCTACATTAAACTTAACCAAGCAACAATTTTTAAGGTGCAGACGACAAACCGACCTTACACATAGACCTATGCAGAAGAAGAACTTTATGTACGATAATATGACCAATATAGATATAAATGTAATTAATGTAATATGACAAATATCTCCATAGCTTTCTTACAAAAGAGAATCATCAGAGGCAGATCTCATGTGTAGTTTGGGAGGGGTGGGGGGGCTTCTTTTGATGGGCAAGTCACCACACCACTGACTCACTACCTCAAGTTATCCCCCACAACTTGGGGGAAAAAGCCAAGGGATTCCTATCATGTCTCTTTTCCTTCCTTTTCCAGTACAAAACATCAAAGAGAGGAGAGTGGTGGCTTTAGGTCTTTTGCTTCCATATTATAAGGTGCATGCACCCAACTTCCACCACCTTTATCCCATTGTTTTCTCCTCCTTCTGGAGAGATTGTTTCCTCCTGTGTCTTGCCCATTCTTTATACCCCAAACTTACTTGCCTTAATTTGATGATGGCAGAGGGTGCTCTGGCAGCTGTGCACCTATGGAGAAAATTATGATGAGCATCTCCCACTAATCCAGATTTAACTTCTCCCTTTTTTTTTGTTTTATAAGTTAAGGTATTTGCTATTTACTTTAAGAACCAAGGTGCTTTCCATCTGCCTGGTTACAAGAAAAAAAAAAACAAAAACAATGCAATCTGCTGGATAAGGGTATACTTATTTTTCATGTAAATAACTTCTTTTTTTTTTTTTTTCTGAAAAAGTCTACGGAAATCTACCTTAAGATACCGAATATTGACCGCGACTTTAACGTAAATGTGAACTTTGAAATATACCGATATGATAAAGTCATGCCTATCTCTTCCTTGGAAGTAAAAGAAGAGACGCTACTCTTCACTTGTTTGGCTTTTTAATAAAATTCCATTTTCCATACCGCTACATCTTTTCAAGTGCAATCAAATGGGTCTGGTGAAAAGGAAATCAAGCAAAGGTGCCAAGAGATCTTTGGGAAATATATTAGAAGCCGATGAAATGAAAGCGTTGACAATTGTGATGAGTGACAGAAGTCGTAATGACATTTTTGGTTGGCTTAGTATCTAGTCTTGGCTGAGATTGACGCTATCTTGATGTGTAGGATGGTCTCAAAAATCGATCAACAAGCATGCGATCTTCTTGACCTCATATTTTCTCTTAACCACCCCCCCCCCGAATTAAGCTGATTTATACACCATCTTTATCTATTGAGCATTAATTTGATTAGATATACAACATAATCTCATTAAAGGCCTAAGTTCGCCTAAACTCAACTTAACCTGAGACTCGACCCAAAGACCTAACCCAAAGCCAAGTCCGTTTAAGATCCATATATAAATATATATGTATATGTATTATATGTGTACATAGGTAAATAACTTATATGTGCAAATTCGAAATTAAAAATAGTAAATATTAGAGATAATTTAGTAAATAACATAATTCTTCCCTCTATTTTCGTGGCCTCTTTGAATGTTTCCTATTTTATTGTTACATTGTTAAAATTTTAGGTAAATATATTAAATTTGAAAATTTATAATTTTAATTAATTTGTTATTCTGCTAATCAATGCTTTCATATTTGTTATTAATTAGAATTAAGTTGGATAAATTTTCTTAATTATTTGTACAATTCATTTCTCCTTTTAAACAATAAATGGGCTCAACCTGTGCAACCCCTAACTCATTTAGGTTAAGTTAGATACAAACTTGAGTTAAGATTTTATAAGTTAAACAAATATAGACTCGACCCATTAGTCTACTTAATTAAATAACCTTGGGTCGGGTCTAAGTTGGTCTTCAAGGCCATTGCTCAACCCTAAGGATACCACTCCAATTGCTCAATTAATTCGTAGGTACTCACCTTCATTTGAGAGAGCTCTACAAATGAAATGGAAGCCTAGTGAGATGCTTGTTGATCAAGAAGGATGTCTGTGGTCTGCTAGAAATAATGATTAATTATCATTAATTGGAGCTGTAAAGAAGAGTTTTGAGTTGACCTAAGAAAATAATGAAGAAGCAATTGATCTGATCAACGACATTCTTTGGGGATTTTGTCACTAATTAATTGGAGCATATATAGATATATCTTATATATGTTGGCTTTGACTTTGGAGAAAACCACCATGAGCACATCTGGATAGGAGTTGGCATAGATGGTGGCCTATGTTTAGCGTGCAATATTTGTACTTCAAAAACCTTAGGTTTGTAAGCTAATCAGCGGGCCCATCTTTTGCTGCTGGTTTTTGATTAGTCAAACCTAGTACCTTACATTCCTTGATCGATCTCCAAGTTTAATTTTATGTATATTATGTCATTCTGCTTTGCTGTAAGGAACCATAATGTGATTGCATTTGCAAGAAGTTGGCCCTAATATTCAGTTGCTTTTATGTGAACAGCCTTATGAAGTCTTACTATTATATGTATGCCCCTGCAAGCATTACAACTATATAAATGTTGACCTTGGATTAAGATTCACACCTTATCAATCCCCGATAGAACAAAAAAATACAAAATATCAATTTTGATCCATCATTTGTGTTGTACTTAAAACATTTTTGCTATTCTTACGCTGGGTCCTTGGTTCGACTTTTCCTTCCATCATTGCTAGTCGTAGCCCTTGGTGAATTTGAGATTGCCTTGTCGTTACTATTGCTTTCAATGCTATGGTTGCTCCCACAAGTCTTAGTGTTAATTGCCACTTCATCGTCACCTCATCATGGCCACAACACTCATTGCCACCTTGTCACCCCCTCAAGGAGGTGTTTCTGCCTTCAAACCCTGACTAGTCATCGTCAATCCATCATAGCTAAGCGCCCTTCTGAGGAGAATAGGGTGGAAAGATGGATGAAGAATCTAGGGAGGAGTGGAAGAAAGGAGACAAGAGGGGACTTAAAGGAAGGGGGGTGATGAGATTTGATTCACCTAATGGGTTAGTTCGAACTAAGCAACCTACACTAATGATGGACACAAAAGATAATCAAATTAGGGAGAGAGGAACATGATCAGACAAAAGAGATAAGGGATTAAGCCAGGTTGTATGTCATAAGGAGAGATTTGAATGCTTTACTGAGGGTGGATGTCCTTTAGATCATTCTTTAACCATATAGGTGGAGAGTGGAAACTTCAACTAGATACGTCAGATATTAGAGAGGTGGTTGTGATACCACAAATCTGTCTTTTGTTTTAAGGTAAGCTTTGTCTTCTAATGCGATATTTGGAGAAATAATGTTCTTTTATCTTTTCTTAGAAGTTTTTGGGAGTGGTGATCTTGCATGGTCGAATACAATGATTAGCGTGATGTCGATTATAGATGATGGATAATCTATACACCTAATCATTAGCAACGTAAATTTTGCAGATTTATCTGAATATGAGCCCATCAAGCTCGAGTTAGCTCCTCAACGACTAGGCTCATTGGACTCCTTTAAAGGCTTGATCCTTAACACGCCTAAGCATAAAGGAACCTGATGAAGCCCTAGCAATTCTGAGCCTAAATCCTTTCTAGCTTTATTGAGCCCAAGCAACCCATGCTTAATCAACTTTGTAAGTGGACTGAATAGAAGTCCTATTCCATGACACAAGCATAGCCAAATTGCTCGGTAAACCACACATTATAATGTTATCTAAAACAAAGAAAAAGTGATAACGTACACCGTCCTACGTGCTACTTCTTTTTATTTTTGTCTTTTTATTTTTATTTTTTTTTTTGAGAAGGGGAAACATACACACAAAAATAAAAATACAGCATCATACCAAATCATTACCCATCCAACAGTTCTAGATGAATGAACACAAAAGGGGTCATGATTAATTTAGAATTTATGCTCCAGCACCAATTTTCAAATTGTTATCATACCCTCTTCTTTTAACTCTATGATTTACCCTCTCTCACCCAGAGCGGGATAACCATTGTTGAGCCCTCGTCGACAAAAGGGTGTTTATGTGTGTTCCTATCTTATCTCTTCCACTTACTAGTAAAATTTGATCCATCAACTCTTTGAGTTAGTTTACTCGAAATATTAGGAAAGTAGTGTTAAGAAATGTGAAACTGATGTCAATGTGTAATTTGTTTACTTGCAATGTAATGTTAATTCCAATTTGTATTTACTTGAATTTATATTAAGTTGTGGTGTTAACACTTGTGGTGTTTACTTGGTAGTGGTGTTAAGTATATAAAACATGAGGAATGTCAGATACATAAGCGGTGATGAATTTAGCATAGGTTTGGCTAACACCAGTTGAAACTGGTGTTAGATAAATCAATGTTAAAGTTGCTAAACTCGGATTAACAAATGAGAAGTTAAGTAGTCAAGTAAATAGAGGTTAACCCCTCTTTTGAACTTTTAAGGGGTTAACCCTTCAAGTAAACTAGGCTTAAAGAGAAAAAAAAATTAATTTGGATACAGATCAACTTGTATTCAATCACAAACTGTCGAAGAAATGAACATCATACATATATAAAGGTCCTTGTAGGTTTTTGTAATGGGTGGCCCCTGTTGGTTTGAAGCAAACCTAAGTAGAACCAAGTTAATTGCATTCCTAGTAGTTAAAGATGGGCCACAACGGGGACAAATCAAACCCACCAAAGATGTTCAAGTACTTAAAGTTGCTGCTGCATGATTCTACCGTAGATTTCTTTGCTGCTCTGTGGGGGAAACCTCAACACAAGTTGGAGGCCAAGTTGGAACCCCTTTGTCTCCCTCCCCAGGCAAACAATATTGATGGTGTGCAGATGAGGTCCTTATCCTTTTCCTGCAAAGGGTGTTTGATCACAAGTGGGATACCCTGATTAATATTCTTTTGTGACTTGCAAGGTATATATCTCCTGTTCATGGATGGGGAACCATTGGCATCTCCCAAAGTTGAATGCATTTGGCACAATGGGCCCCGTAAAGTTCAGTGTGCTTATCCATTGGTCACTTCCTGCCTGCAGCTTTCTTGAAAAAAATGGCAACTCATGCCTTGAATCACAAGAAAAGTGTGGGATCACCAAACCAAATATGCTTTATTTTCACGCAAGGTAGCTACACTACACCTCTTCCAAATTAATTCCAAATCCAAATCCAGTAGATATCCGGATCTGCTTATCCAGATCCAAATATTATCTAATTCAATCTTAAGGCAAGGAACGAAACTAGGTTAAATAACTGCATCAAACTATAACTAGCGTTTGAAAGGAAAGTAAAATTCGATATATCTAAATTTATGCACTGAATAAATTTTTAGTCAGCATGGATTATTTTTGCCTCTGGTAGCAAGTGGTTGCCTTTACTCAATCCAGACACTTAATAGGTCTTGGTACTGTAATATAGCAAGTAGGTGGAAAGAAATTTTTTCCCCTGCATTCTCTAAAAGGCCTTAACCTTCATGCTATCTCGTTATATTCTTTGAGATTTCGTTATCTGTCCCGGGATACATATGTATTGGTTGATCATATATATTTACGATATTATAAAATGAATGTGAATTTTATAGTAAATCTAACGTGAATCTATATCGTCCGTGTGAAATAGCTAGAAATTCCACGTCATTCCTTTTTTTCAGTAAAAGATATCCTTTTAACTTGTCATTTGTTTGCAGCCAAAAAGTAGGGAAATACATGTAATGATTCAAAAAGTGATGCATAAAAATGTGTAGATGTTATTTTTGTATTTTACATAACGTTGAGAATGTGAGTTCACTTGATGATTAATATTTAATATAAACAAATAAAAAAACGTAAGGTTTGTTATGTGTTGGTCTACATCACATTCAAAAAAATCATCACACCACTTTAACCTAAAATCTACAAGTGATTAATAACTTTACACCGGTGATAAATTATTTTGGGTGATTTTTCATCAGTGTAAAATGATTTTACGCTGGTGATAAATTATTCTAAAGTGTCTTTGTGTCGGTGCAATCTCATTTTGCATCGGTCAAAAATTATTGCAATGATAGTTTCACTTGTCCAAAGTGATTTTGTACCTGTACAAAGTGATTTTGACCTATTAGTTTAGGATTTAGAATTTATGGTTTAGAGTTTAGGTTTATGGAAAGTGATTCCACATATGAGTTTCACTTAAAAGGTGATTTTTTACATTAAAAACATTAAAGACTAAACCCTAAACCTTAAGGTGGAAAAATCACCTTTCAAGTGTAAAATCACTTATCATAGGTGAAGAAACACTTGAAATCTAATTTTGCACTGATGCAAAAATAAGATTGCATCAGTGCAAAGTAGATCAAAGTAAGATTGCATCGGTGCAATCTTACTTTGCACCAGTGTAAAATTATTTTGAAGGTACAAAGTGATTTTACACAGCGGAGAGGAGCGGCGTGTGAGGAGAGGAGCAGCGTGAGAAAGAGAGGAGAGAAGGCTTGCGAGCTCGCGTGGGAGCTCGCCGATGAGCTTACGGCCGGTCGGCGTGTGCGTAAGGCGGAGGACTGTGTCAGGGAGATCCTCCCCGACACTGCTGCAGCCAGACCAGCAGGCGAGAGGGCGCAGAGCGGCCATGCGCTGCGCCAGAGGGCGGAGGCTGGTCCTGGTTCTGGGTTTTTCCTAAAATCAGATGTCTGGGGCGACGTCCAGACGACGTAGCTGACGTCTGGAAGAAGTTCCAGACGACTGAGAGGTAAGCTTCGCGAGCATACGTCTCCTTTGCGGATACGGCCATGCAGGCCGTTCCGCTGAGGCACTGTTTCGTGCCTTATTGAGAAGATTTTGCTTGATTTGCTAGAGGTTGCTTCGGGAAGGCGCGGGATGCCCTCCCATGCAGTTCAGACGTCTGGGTGAGGCACTAGACGACGGGAAGCGTTTCCAGACATCCGGAGAGGTGGTCGGACGTCTGGAACTAGGTCCAGACGGTCCAGCGGAGTTCCTGGATGTTTGAGGAGTGGTGCAGGACTTGAGGTATGGCTCTAGACTCTTTTAAGACGTCTGGAAGGTGTTCCAGACGTCTGATTTGAGTCAAAATTACTGTTTTTGTCCCTTTTAGGGTTCGTTTGAGGTCCGATTTCCGCAATTAAGATACCGTTGTTTCCCGTATGTTTTCCCCTACTTGTTGGAATACTTTATATACTATTCTGAGTAGTCTCTTGTGATTGATCCTTGTGATAGGACCACATTCCGTTGCGAGTTTGGGGTTTGCTGAGGCACATGGACCTGCCGATCAAGCCCCCATTACTCCTGGGTTTACTGGTAGAGTGGCTTCCCTTAGTTTAATTACAAACCTGAATGCATGTGTGGAATGAATGATTAGATCCTAGGATATGGCATGAATCCTAGGACTAGAAACACTGGAATGTTTGTATTGAATGTATGGATTGCAGTCTTGAATGAGTAGATAGAATGATAACAATTGCCTGTAAATGAATAACAGTTTCCTGTGAAATGTAAAGTACTTGTGCTAGCAAACTATTGCATGTGAATTCCTGTTGTTTACGTTAAATGACATAATATGAGCTGCTTGTATATGAATTGGAAATGGAATGGTGAATGTTGGAAACACGAGCTACTTATGAATAACCTGAATATGGGAATGTGAACAATAGACTCACAATTTGCATGTGTATAACCTGAGAATGGAAATAGAAATGATGAAACCTGGTATGGAATGGCCTGAGGAATATGAGCATGAACCCTACGGGGAATTAAGAGTAGAGCTCCTGGAAATAACTAGAATGGAACCGGGAATGTGAGTGGGGAAGTAAGCTGACCCTTGAGTACGAAGTACCAAGGAGAGCGACTGTCCCCCTGTTTAGTGTAAAGCGGAGTTAGCCGCCCATGGGCTGGGATCCGGGGTTAGGATTTGCCACTCTGTACCGACTTTTTGGCCCTTGTGTACATTGTACCGGGGAGAGCTACTAGTGCAGGGAGAGAGCGAGCCACCGCACGGGACCCGGTGTTCAGCTAGCAACCCTACACCGACTTGTTAGGCCCACTGGGCAAACCGGGGTAGTCAGGCAAGGGTGCGCGAACTGTGGAGGGGCAAGACCCCTGTTTGGTTCTTAGGGGCTAGACCCCTGTTACTGAGAGGGCTATGCCCTATACTGGTTCCATGCTGTGCTTTGGGTGCACCCGTTAACGGAAACGACTGACCGCGTGCCAATGCGAGGTAGCTACCCGTGCATTTATCGCGCATGCCGTAGTCAACGTTACGTCTGTCCATGACCTTGAGGTGGTTGGCTGGGTGTAGGACCAGCACAGGGGACTCTCCCGGCCAGGAGAGCACCACATGCTACTTCTACTTTTCGGAAAAGACTGCAATCAAGATCGTTCCCACGAGGAACATTTGAGATCAAGAAAGAGACCTGACAAATAAACCAAGTGGTGAAAGAAAGAAAAATTGGTTAAAGAAAGAAAGAAAGAAATTGAAAAACAACTGCCTGTCCACCTTTACTACTTTAGTTAGTTGGTTGCAACTCTACTCAGCGTTCGCTGATTTCGTGTACTCATAACCCTTTTCAAGTCTAGGTGTTGAGCAGCCAGAGCCTACGACTGCAAAGGGTGCTGGGCCCAGTAGAGCCCAGCAGCTGTAGTTTTCTGTTGTACTCCGTTTCCAGTTGTAGTAAGTAGTTTATTGCACTTCTGCACTCTTTCATTGTGAACTTTATATTCATGTACTCGTTTACTTTCCTACTGTTGTGGTGGTGTGTACTGTAGTAGTTTACTTCTTTACTACTGTACTTTTGTTACTATTAGTTGCTAGCATGGTGAATGTGATTTATTTTACTACTTTTTGGTTACTTTCTCGTTGGACGACTGGGTCTTGGGATTAGTCGAGTTGATCCGGTCTCGTGTCCTGTAGGGATTCAGGAATCGAGTCGTAACATACCCCACAGGGCCCAAGGTTAAGCTAGCCAACCTACACCGACTTTTTTTTGGCCCTCTAGGCAAACCGGGGTAGTAAGACAAGGGTACGCGGACTGTGGAGGAGCGAGACCCCTGTTTGGTTCTAAGGGGCTAGATCCCTGTTTCTGAGAGGGCTAGGCCCTATATTGTTCCGTGCTGTACTTTGAGCGTACCTGCTAGTGGAAACGACTGACCACGTGTCAGTGCAGGGTAGCTACCTGTGCGCTTATCACGCGTGTGTAGTTACCATTACGTCTTGACAGTGACCTCAGGTGGTTGACTAGGTGTAGGACTACCATGGGAGACTCCCCTTGCTAGGAGAGCACCACGTGTACCTTTTACTCTTCGGAAAAGACTACAATCAAAATCGTTCCCACGAGGAACATGCAAGATCAAGAAAGAAAATTGAAAGTAAACCAATTAGGTGAAAGGAAATTATCTGTAAAATAAATAATTGGAAAAGGATAAATATACTTGCTAGTTTTTATCACTTTAAATAGTTGGTTATCACTCTACTCAGCGTTCGCTAACTCCGTTTTCTTATAACACTGTTCAGGTCCAGGAGTTAAGTAGTCCGAGCTACCGGCTGCAGAGGGTGTTGGGCCCAAATAAGCCCAGCCGTAATTTCCAGTACTTTTGTTGTACTCTCTTTTCTGCTATAGTGAGCTTCAGACTTGTGGTTACTATTCCTGTCACTGTTGCTTTTATTCTACTTCCCTATTGTTGTTGTGGCATGTACTAAAATAGTAGCATTTATTTTCTTTTACTGCTAATACGCTTTTATTGATTAGTTACATTGCATATGGGAATGTGGTTTATTTTCCTGCTTTTCGGTTATTTCTTGTTGGACGATTGAGTCTTGGGATTAGTGAGGCGAGCTGGTCTCGGGTCCAGGAACCAGGTCTTAACAATATGCTTTGCTGCAAAAGTGAAAAACTTGAAAAACTTGGAAGAAGAGGGTGCAATGTAAAAACATTAAGAATAGTAATGAAATTATTGTGTAGTTACCGGTGCGCTTGTTCGTGTTTGCGTTTATTATAGTTTAGTTACAGTCGTTATAGTATGTAACAAGACAGCTACCAAATTATTACAAATTTTTACTCAGAATACAAAGTTTTCCCGAGGTCGAACTAAGGGAGCAACTAGAATTCTAGAAGTAAAAAGTTCTCAATTAGGTTACAAAAATAAGAGAGAGAGAGAGAGAGGGCTAGAGTTCTCTTGGCTTCTTCTTCTTCTCTCTTCTTTTCTTTCTTTCTTTCTTCTTTCTTCTGCAAAGTCTTCTTTTCTTCTTGCTTGCTTCTTCTGTTCTTGTCTTCTCTTTTCTCTTTTTCTTCTCTGCGGCAGTGGTGATCTTCCTCTTCTTCTTTTTTCTTTCTTTCCTTCCTTGCCCGCGGTTATGCCTTCTTTCTTTCTTTTCTTCTTCTTCTTCTTCTTCTTCTCTTCTTCTCTTCCTGCCTTCTTTCTTCTTTTCTTTCTTTAGCCGGCAGTTGTGGTGATTTTCTTCTTCTTTCTCTTCTTTTCTTCTTTGGCCGACCTTCCTTCTTCTTTTCCTCTTCTTTTCCTTCATGCCTTCTGCAGCTGTGGTGATTCCGACGTCTGATGCTGTGCTCAGACGGCTTATCTGTGGCTTTGCTACAGTGCCTTCCTTCTTTTCTTCTTCTGTTTCTCTCCTTCACTTCTTCTTCAGCTGCCCTGAGCGGCTAAGGCTTCAGCAGCTTCCCTTCTTCTTCTTTTCCTTCCTGCCTTCTTCTGTTCCTGCACGCTCACACAAGGGTTAGAGCAAAACCTACCCCTACCCTTCCTCGCATCTCTCTCTTTCTCAGATTTCTCTCTTAGGACTGCTCTCCCAGAGCCGGGTAATCGGGTGCGGGCATCACGACCGGGACCAGGCCCACCGGTGTGCGGTGGTGGGCAAGGAGTGCGCGGTTTGGGTAATCGGATCCTACCCAGACCTGCGGGGCTTGAGCGCGGGCGAGGGCGAGCGAGCGCGTGGCGCACAGCGTGCGGGAGAGGGACCTGACCCCTGTGCTCGAAGGTGATTAGCCTTAGGCACCTTTTCAATTTAAGTGCGGGTGCTTGGCCACGCACTTCCGAGGTGGGACTAAAGTCCCACCTCCCAAATTGGCGCCCGCAGGTGAGCGACCTGCGGCCAATTGAAGCAGCCCTCGAGGTCTTCGCCCCAGCTGCAGACTTGGGCGTCTTCGCAGAGACAACCCGCGCGACCTGGGACGCGCACCTGGGCTGGAGGGCGCCTGCAGCTGCAGGTGAAGCTGCTGCAGCTCATCGGCAATGGCGGCGAGGGACGCGCACTTGAAATCACAACAACGGCCTCTCGGCCCAGTCAGAATACGTAGGAAGCTTTGCCGGAGTGAGGCGAAGCTTGTGCGGTGGTCGGCGGGGTGTGGGAGTGCATGGAGAGGCTGACCTAGGTCAGACTGTGACCGGAGAGGTGGGTTTGTTCGAGGGGTGGTCGGGTGGCGTTTAGCAGTGAATGGAGACGGGGAATCGATAGAGTGGAATGTGAGGGAGCTTCTGGGATGGTCGGCGAGGTGTGAGAGTGTCTGTGGACGTGAGATGGTCTCGCCGGAGGGGGTGGTCGGAGGTGGAGAAGGTGGTCTGGACAGTGGTGGACGGCTAGTCGAAAGGGGCAATTTAAAAGAGGGAAAATATAAGGGAAAGGGAGAGAAAGCTATCTACCTAATTATTAGACGAAGGAGGAGGGCGGAGCAGCCAGCTCGTATCTACCGGAGTTGGAGACGAAGAAGCCCTGGAGGAGGGTTTCGGCGACGAGGAGGCAGGCGGAGGGTGCCGGTGGGTACAGCCCGGTGCGGACGATGGAGCAAGGCAAACCCTACTGCAGGTAAGGCAGCAGAGCGACGAGGAGGAAGAGGAGGAGTTCACCAGAAGCTTTGGGCTCTCTGACCGGAGGAGGAAGAGATGAAGAGGGGGGATTCTTCGTCAGAGGAAGCTTGAAGGAGCCGGCAGGGTCTGCCGGTCCTTATAAAGGGTTCGGCGCGCAGAGAGGGGCAAGGTGTGAAGGGGGCTACCTCGCCAGAGTATGGCCGGAAGGGACACCCATGCCTTCCGTGCGTTCGCACTGAAGGTGGTAGTGTCGCCAACCGCAGTGCTGCTTTTGCGTGTCTTTATGTTTATTCTAATACAATCGTTGTAGTATAAGATAAGACAGCTACGGTTGCCATTACCATAGAAATTTACTCAGAAATAGTTTTCCCTAGGTCGAACTCAGGGAGCTACTGGAATTGTAGAAGTGCAAAGTTTCTTTATTGAATTACAAAAATAAGAGAGAGAGAAAGAGAGAGATAGATTTTTGTCTTGGCTTCTTCTTCTCTTTTTGTTTTCTCTCTGATCCTGTCTTCTTCCCTCTTCTTTCTTCTTCTGCTCTTCTCTGCCTTGCCTCTTCTCTTCTTTCTCTTTTCTTCAGCAGCAGAGCCTTCTTCTTTTTCTTCTTCTTCTGGCTGCTCATCTTCTTCTTCTGCTCTTCAGCTGCAGAGTCTTCTCTTCTTCTTTTCTTCCTTTGCCTTTCTCTCTTTCTTTCTTGTTCTTCTTCTCTGCTTTATCTCCTCTGAAGGCTGCTTATCCGTCGTCTGATACAGCAGTCAGACGACTTAACTGCAGTCTGCTACAGTGCTTCTCCTCTTTTCCTTCCTTCGCTGCTTCTTTTTCTTTGGCGAGCCTTCTTCTTCTGCTTCTTCTCTTCTCCTTCCTGCGGCTAAGTGCTGAGCCCTTCTCCTTCAACACTCCTATCTTGCACACAAGGGGGAAGCAAAACCTATCCCCTCCCTCTACCCGCACGTATCTCTCTCTCTCTACAAACCGCTCACAGGAAGCTCTCCCAGAGTCGCGGGTTAACGGGTCGGGTTGTGTACCGGGACCAGGCGCATCGGCGTGATTTGGTGCGTGAGGTGTGCGTGGGTAGTGTCGGGTCGGATCTGCCGGGTCCGCGTGGTGAAACCGCGGACGGGGCGTGTGATGGGGCGCAGGACCTCACCCCAGGTGTATCGAAGGCAACCAGCCGTATACACAAAAATAATTTAAATCAGTGCGTTGCGTTGTGAACTTACGATGTGGGACTATCTTCTGCTTTTCCTCGTGCGCGCCCGCAGGAGAACCTCCTCGCAATCTACTCAACTGCTGCCGCTGTTGGTGCCAAGTGCTGAAGCAAAAGTCTTCATAGACTGCACCCCAGTCCACAACACCTGGAGTGCAGCTGCCCCGACGCCTAGAGCCTGCTTGGAAACTGCTTCAATCGTCAACAATGGCGGCAGGGCTCCAGAACCTGTCGTGCACGAATACGGCCTATCGGCCTAATCAAACCACCGGGAGACCTTCGCCGTGACACGGCGAAGGTCATGTGAGGTGCAGCAGGTCGCGGGACGGCCTAGGCGTGTGTGCCTAGGTCGTCCTGTGACCGGAAATATGGGTGTGTTCGGGGGTGCGTTGAGTGGGTGTAGAGCGGCAGTGGGTGGACGGAGGATGTTCAGCGTGATGAGGCGGAGCTTTTGCGACGGTCGGTGAGTTGGGTGGAGTTGCGGATCGACGGGGGCAACTCGCCGGAGAGTGGCCGGAGGTGGGGAAGGTGAAGGTGGACAGGCGTGGTCGTGGGGCAGTCAACCAAAATAGATGGGGGAAAAGAAAGAGGGGAAGAAGGGGAGTAACTGTAACCTACTTGCAGGGATGAAGGGGGCCGGAGAAGCGGGCAGTCGTATCAACTGTCGCCAGAGAAGAAACACCCAGAGGGAGAGAGTGGCGGCGAGGAAGTGGGCAGGGAGGTGAGCGCTTGGTGCGGCATGACGCGGGAAGATGAGACGAAGCTAGCTCTGCTGCAGGTATGGCAGCAGAGCGACGAGAAGGAGGAGCAGTCGCCGGAGCTGGTGGGTTTCCTGTCGGAGTGGAGAGAGAGGAAAGGTTGAGGGTTTCTCCGCCAAGACCAGACTACTCGAACCGGCTGACGGTGCTGGTTCTTATAAAGGGGGTGGCGGAGTGGCGGGCGTAGGCTAGCGACGTGCGCGCCTCGCCGGAGTATGGTCGGAGATGAGACCCATACCTTTTGCGCGTTCGCACGGAAGGTGTGAGAGTCGTCAGGCGGCATGGCTGAGTCCCTGCGACAGTAGACGTCGCAGGGAACTCCGCGTTCACTTTGCAGGATGCTCCCCTCACCCTGCGCGGCGCCATGCTCCGCGCAAAGTCGTCGAAGCATGGCGCTGCGCAGAGACTTGCAGGAGGGACCGTTCTGCAAAGAACGACGAGGAAGTTGGGGGACAAAATGCAAGGGTTTCGAAAGTTAAGGGTCAAAAAGTAAATGATGAGGAGCAAATTGCAAAGTCGGTCAAGGAGGTCTCTTCTTAGGCTCAAGTTTTTATGTATGACTATATTAGACCTAAGGATTTTAATGGTGAATTTTTTTTCTAGGTCAGACCATGTTTGACCAGCCAATTTACGTAAAAACCCAAATTAAATCATTAATTGGGCATGGTTCTCAATGTAGGTCAAAATGGGTTTCTAAGGCCAAATTGAAGGTTCTAAACCCTAGAGATTATTTTTATATGAATTTTAGAGGATTCAGTTGATTTTTACCCTACCTCGAACCTCGTGAATTGAAGTGGGTTTGTTTGATTATAGAATGTCATTTAATTTCTTGGAGTTGCTGTAGCCCTTGTTAGATCAGATCATCCCACTCTCCTTCTTATTAGGTTTGTTTGACCTATGTTTGGACCCTTAATTACCCTGTTTGCAAATTACGTTGGTGAAATTACATTTTTACCCCTTATGACTTGTTTTCTTCTTGAACTCAGAATTCTCTGAGTTAAGCCTTTCTTTGAGCTATGTAGGAGCTTTTTCTTGCAAATCTAGGTTAGATTTTGCTAGTTAGGGTTCATGATGAGGTTCTCATCAGAAGGTATGGTGGTCGGCAGAGGGCATGGGCAGGTCCCTACGACGGAGGACGTCGCAGGGAACCCCGCTTCTGTTCTAGAGGATGGTAAACCTGCTCTGCGCGGCGCCATGCTCCACGCAAGGTCACCGAAGTATGGCGCTACGCAGAAGTTGCAGGGAGGACCGTTCTGCAAAGAATGATGAAAAGTTAGGGACCTAAATGTAAGAGTTTCAAAAGATAAGGGTCAAAAAGTAAATAAAGATGACCAAATTGTAAAGTCGGTAAAGGAGGTCTCTTCTTAGGCTCAAGCTTTTAGACAAGACTAATTTGAACCTAAGGATTTTAATGGTGAATTTTAATTCTAGGTTGGACAATGTTTGACTTGCCAATCTGCGTAAAAACCCAAATTAAGCTATTAATTGGGCATGGTTCTCTTTTTAGGTCAAAATAGATTTTTAAGGTCAAATTGAAGGTTCTAAACCCTAGATAATATTTTTCTATGAATTTTAGAGGGTTCAGTTGATTTTTATCCTGGCTCGAACCTCGTGAATTGAAGTGGGTTTGTTTTAAGGTTACAGAATGTCGTTTAATTCCTGGAAGTTGCTACAACCCTTTTTAGATCAGATTATCCCACTTTTCTTCTTGTTAAGCTTGTTTGACCTGTGTTTGGACCCTTAATTACTGTAACGAACGCGTGCCCCAGACGCCTTTTAAGACGTCTGGGAGGTGGCCCAGACGTCGAACCAGACGTCTGGGATCACATCCAGACGTCTGACCAGACGTCCGGGATCGTTTACAGACGTCTGGAGAACAGTTATGTTCGCACGGGAGATTCGTCTGCGCGCCTGTGCGCGTGACGTGCCTTCGTGCGTGTGTGTTAAGAGGTGTCGTTATAGTTGCACTTGATACGTCGGTTTTAAAAGAAGTAGACGGAGGTGAGTCCGAGTGTCGATCTCAGGGAGGCGTGGAAATCGGATTTTGTTTACCACTTGTTGTCACGAAAAAGGCGGAGTTTTGCTTGCGAAAGAAACGGTTTTGAAGAGCGAGAGATAGAGAGAGTTTAGGGTTAGAAAGCTCTTGATTTTGATCATGCACTTTAAACAGAAATTAAAAAGGAAACTAAATGAAAAACAATTTCATTAAACATGCATTCATAGTTCATGGTTTACAACATTAAATACATGCTTCAACATAAGTAAATGAAAGCTTAAAAGAGAGAGAGAGAGAGGTAGAGAGAGAGTGGAGAGCGACGAGGCAGCCACGGCGGTGGAGGAGGCTCCGTCGGCGGCTCGTCGTCTCCGGCGATTACAAGAGTGCCTAAGACTAGCTAGGAGAGGAGTGGAGTAGTTGCAAGTGGGAGAGGATGCCTTGAATGGTGGTAGAAGGGGGTTTAAATAGAGTTAAGGGCTTCCTAAAAGAAGAATGTGCTTTAGCGACATCCAGAACGTCGCTAAAACCGCTTCCAGATACGTCGGTGAAGGCCTTCTGCCGCCGGTCAGCCGCCCGCCCCTCTCTCTCTTCAGGCGCGATCCGTGGCTGTCGAACGAGAGCCGTCCGATTGATGATCGGACGGCTGAGATCCTGCCGCGCCTGCGCTAGGATAGCGCTTCGGGCGCGCGTGCGCGCGCGCGTTTCCGCCCGGCGTGCGCGCGCGCGTGGGAGGTGGGGCGCTGTCGTCGCGCCGCGTGGCGCAATCCTAGCCGCTCGCTGCTGATCGCGCGGCTCAATTTTGCCGCGCCCTTCGCTCGCAATTGATTTCCGCTCCGCGCGATTCGAACGCGCGTCGCCGCGACGCGGGCGTGCGCGCTAACCGTTGCGCCACGCCCGCGCTTTATCGCGGCGACCGCGGGCGAGCGCGCGGATCTCGGTCGTTCGATCGAAGATCAACGGCCGAGATGCGTCCTTGGCTGGCTTGGGGGCGTGCGAGCGGCGGGGGCGGGGCGACGTGGCGCGTTCTGGGCCGTTGATCTCTAGATCAACGGTCAGGATTTCTTGGGCCCATTGTGGGAGCTCCGGATGTCGGATTTGGCCGATCTTGAGTCCGTTAGACTCCGTTCGTCGTCCTGAATCCATCCGTGCGGTCCGATTGCTCATCTGAGGCCTGCTTTGACAAAGGCTTTACACAAATGGCCATTAATACAGTTTATAAGCAATCTTGGTACTTGATGCATGCAATGCTCCTATTCTACTTTATGTTGTGCCTTTTATTCTAAAGATGGGCCATATTCAACCTAATTACTACCCCCTTGCGTGGTGTTATCATACCCCCATGCTTACTCCTTGCTAGTCCCTAGCAAGGTTTATTCTAGCCTTTATTTCTTTGGCGAATTCAAGAAGTAATTGCTTAGGCACTTCGTTACTTGTCAATAAGAGGAACTATACGAAGATCTTAATCTACAAAGACTAAGCAGCGCCCGGGTGTCTGCCAAAATACGAATCGCCCGAATCCTTGCTTTGTATATATATAACTATACTTATGTATACGTATATATCTATATATGTCTTTTTAGAATTTTTAGAATTCAGTGTGGGTTGGTAACTTTTTACGGCTACCCAACCCACCCAAAACTCGGTCAAAACCCTAAGTGCTAAGCATCTTGGTGTGAATGTTGTGATAGACTTACTTAACGGTAATTGAGACAGACTTCGAGTTTCTACGCCTCTAGGTGACCGGAAAAGAAAATAAAATTTTGCCTGAAGGTGTATTTGTTCGATTGGTAGCTTTCTCCCTGCGTTCATTTTACTTGGGGTCAACACAAGGATTTTCCAGTGTATATCTCCCCGGCTTGTACTACTTCCCCGCTTCTTCCTTAGGTGTTTTTGGTCTTCTTTTTTTTGTGCAATTATTGAGCTGGGCTCTGGACAACCGACCAATGGGCTGTTACCCACGATCACTTGCCAGCCATACTTGTGCGGTGAAGTGTGGTTTATTTTCTTTTCTTCTTTTCGCTTTTTTTTTTTTTTTTTAATTATTATTTTTTTTTACGTAGGTGGCTTCCCTAATCTCAAATGTACCTAGAGGCAGTGAAAAAGAAATGGCCTGTGGCTGGGTTCTGGACAACCTGCCAATGGGCTGTTACCCACGACAACTTGCCAGCCATACCACCCTAGAGAGTTCATTAGCTACCCAATTTCTGTCAAAATCTCCGAGAAGTGAGTATGTGCAGAAATGTGTGCAGATGCTTAGACTCAAAGTTTTCCTGAGTTAGAGGATGAGTTGATAAGTCGTATACTTATCACCTTATTTATTAGGTGGATTAGAATAGCTTAAAGTTGCAAGGATTCGCCGCTAAATCCATATTTTAATGGACACTAGGGCTGATTAAGCCTGAAGGCCTGAAAAGTCTAAGCGTTTAAGTTCTTTTTGTATTATTTCCCACTATTGACAAGTTTCTAATGCCTAAGTTTTTCATCCTAAATTCAATTTTATTTTATTTTATTTTATTTTATTTTATTATTATTTTTTTTTAATCAATTAATTTATTCATTCAGACTGATTAATTAAACTCAGGATTATGCAATTTACCATCCCCCCCATGCTTAAGTTGGACAATGTCCTCATTGGCAGATGCATGGATGCAGAAGGGTTCAAAAAGATAGTACCTGAGTGACGTAAACTACCAGATCAGTCTGAATCCGCTGGGTTGCCTCCCAGGAAGCGCTGAGTTTAACGCCTCCAGCTGGGCGGTGCACAAAACAGGAATGACTTGGGTCAAGAAGGTATGTTCAAAATTAACCAGACCCAAAATCAGAAGTCCACAGATGCGGATAAGGTTGTGGTGGAGTCCCGTTCCTAAGGGGCGGGAATTCTGTAACAGATATATCATGCATGCCCTTGTCAGATCCTCTCTTAGTTTGTGGGCATGCAAACAAGTTGCTGTGGACGAACGCACCCCAAATATGACATGCCAAACACTAAAGATGTAGGTCTTATATTCAGCTTGTGTCCCCATAAAATTGTAATCCATCGAAAGTGTATCAATTCTAGTGCATTCAGGTTGCGGGATCTTTATTCTGGTAGGGCAAGTAACAAAGTCCAGAGTTTCATACTGAGCCCTACAACCAAGCATGAGTCTTCTCTTCAAAGACGAATCCATCTCTTCCGTAACTATGATTTCATTGCTCATTCCCTCCAAGCCCTTGATCTCAAGAATATTTTCTTCAACCTCCTTTGTATCAGATACACTGTTTGGGGTTGCATTAGAGGTAGGGTCAATTTCATCCTCTAGATCATATTCTTTCTCTCGGCCCTCCTCCAAATTTGTGATGGGGATTCTAACCGATTCATAATCAATTTCTTTGAAATTGTGACTCCATTCTCCATTTCCGACGTTGGCTGCTACTCCCACCGGATTACTTGTCTTGAGCCGATTAGATTCAGATTCCAAGGTCTCTCCCCTCACCTTCTCAGTTTCCTCCTGATGTTTGTTCTCAATGCTCCCCAAATTGTGTTCCAAGGAATCCTTACTGTCCTTATCCACTGAGCTATCCAACTCCTGAGGGGTATCAATGGTGGACTGAACCAAATCAGGGTGACTAGGTGTAGTCCAATTGATCATGGTAGGTCCTTGCTTTATGAATTCCATGAATGGCGTTGTATGCAACAGCTTTCTTTGGCCTTCTTCCCCCAATTGTTGGAACAACTCCAACATGGCATGTTGCCCTTTAACCAATTCTTGATTCTGTCTGTGTAGTTCTAACTGGAGGTTATCAAGAATTGACATGGTGTCATTTGGTGTCCTTTGGATTTCCTCCTTGAAATCCAGGTTAAGAGAGTATGGTTGAGGTTGTGGATCAGAATCCATATTGGTGTTTAAGTTCTTGGGTGGGTCCTCTATTCTATCATGTTCAGGGTCCAGTTCTTCAAGAGGAACCATTCTCTGTTTGGTCCTACTCCAGAATAGTTGAGGTTCTAAGTCCTCCTCCCAGTCAGATTCTTCATCAGGGGACCAAATCAGAGGTTGATGATCCTGGGCTTGCCTAGATTTCTGATCATTTTCTGATTTCCATTTGTCTAGAACTCCTTCTAATCCAAAGGTCAAGTAGGCAAGGTTGTTGAATTCAGATGACCTTTCTTGGTTATTATCTTGAGATGGGTAGGGTTCTTGGTGTTCTCCTAAAGTGTAGGTCCTATCACTGTAGAGCGGGTCGGACCTAAATGAGGAGGCATCGTGAGGACAATCGAGATATGGAGCCCCATGATTTGAATCGTACCCTTGGGTGGCTATGTTGGGTGTATTCCAATAAGAGGTTGGTGTGGTTTGGTCATAGTTGGGCCAAGAGGGATATTCCAGGTTGCATCCCCAACTTGGTGGTTGGTTAGCCCAAGTCGGCTGTGGGTATGGTCTACTTGGGTTAGCATACAAATCCTGTTGGGGGTAATTTGGGTAAGATGGATAGGCATTGAAATCCATGGAAGAAATGGAGGGATGCGGGAAGAACAGATGAGAGAGAGTTGTGCACTCAATCAAACAAACAAGCCTAATCCTTATGGTGTATTCCTTAGGAGACCTAGAAATCTCACAAAGGTTGATTAAGTCCGTAAACACTGGACTCCCCTTCCCAAGGCTAATCTGGCCAGGTTGATTACGAGGGGATTGCAGGGAAGGTTCTTCCTTTGGCTTGCGCCTCCGGTTCCATAGACCCCACAACCGCGGTCATTTGACACTGCCCCGCAGCCTAGCCACCAGATTCTACCAAGGGAATGAAAGCCAAGTGCCTAGCGAACAAAACCTCACCTTTTGAGACTTAACTCAGTCCTGCCTAGGGCACGTCTACTCAGTTTTAACGGGTTAGGATAGTGCTTGTGCTTAGGGTAATGTGATGAGGCGTTGATTGGGGTGGTGCCTCTTAATGTTCTACTTTCAAAGTGTGTGCTTCTAGCAAAACATGATTTTCAAGCAAGGATTTGTTAAGATATAGTGTCTTTTTAGTGTTTCATCCTTACTTAAGTACTTTTTAGGGTTGACGTGTCTTAATTTTTTCAAACAAGTTTCAGTGGGCACGTCAAGTTCTGCACACAACTTAGTGAAAGTAGATTTCCTTTTATTTTGTAGAGGCTCTAAAAACCCTAGTGTACTCATCCTAAAGATCGTGCAGCTTCTATTAGATGAGTCAGTTTTAGGGTTGAGTGGTGCGGCCCAGGTCAACTCACGGTGGCTTCGCAAACACCACTCAAGAGAGAAAGAAAAGAACACTCCAAGAATTTGTCCAGTATATTAGAGTGTACATTTTTTGTAGGGTGGTGTGTTAAGAATGTGGGTCAAGCAATCATTCGCCACGCCAATTTTTTTCAATTTTTATGATTTTTTTTTTAGCTTTTTCACGCAAGCAAACAATGAGAGAGAGAGAGTACTCACTATCGGTCCTCGAGGCGTCTACTTCCTTGCTACCATAGTGGAATGCGTCGCTTCGCCGTCCATGCGCCGAATTCCTGCATCCGTCAAGTAAAAAGGAAAATAGGGCATTAGACGATATGAGAATGAAGGTGGAATGGAGGTGATAAAACAAATCCGTTGCCTCCCCGGCAACGGCGCCAAAAACTGACGTGCCTTCGTGCGTGTGTGTTAAGAGGTGTCGTTATAGTTGCACTTGATACGTCGGTTTTAAAAGAAGTAGACGGAGGTGAGTCCGAGTGTCGATCTCAGGGAGGCGTGGAAATCGGATTTTGTTTACCACTTGTTGTCACGAAAAAGGCGGAGTTTTGCTTGCGAAAGAAACGGTTTTGAAGAGCGAGAGATAGAGAGAGTTTAGGGTTAGAAAGCTCTTGATTTTGATCATGCACTTTAAACAGAAATTAAAAAGGAAACTAAATGAAAAACAATTTCATTAAACATGCATTCATAGTTCATGGTTTACAACATTAAATACATGCTTCAACATAAGTAAATGAAAGCTTAAAAGAGAGAGAGAGAGGTAGAGAGAGAGTGGAGAGCGACGAGGCAGCCACGGCGGTGGAGGAGGCTCCGTCGGCGGCTCGTCGTCTCCGGCGATTACAAGAGTGCCTAAGACTAGCTAGGAGAGGAGTGGAGTAGTTGCAAGTGGGAGAGGATGCCTTGAATGGTGGTAGAAGGGGGTTTAAATAGAGTTAAGGGCTTCCTAAAAGAAGAATGTGCTTTAGCGACATCCAGAACGTCGCCAAAATCGCTTCCAGATACGTCGGTGAAGGCCTTCTGCCGCCGGTCAGCCGCCCGCCCCTCTCTCTCTTCAGGCGCGATCCGTGGCTGTCGAACGAGAGCCGTCCGATTGATGATCGGACGGCTGAGATCCTGCCGCGCCTGCGCTAGGATCGCGCTTCGGGCGCGCGTGCGCGCGCGCGTGGGAGGTGGGGCGCTGTCGTCGCGCCGCGTGGCGCAATCCTAGCCGCTCGCTGCTGATCGCGCGGCTCAATTTTGCCGCGCCCTTCGCTCGCAATTGATTTCCGCTCCGCGCGATTCGAACGCGCGTCGCCGCGACGCGGGCGTGCGCGCTAACCGTTGCGCCACGCCCACGCTTTGTCGCGGCGACCGCGGGCGAGCGCGCGGATCTCGGTCGTTCGATCGAAGATCAACGGCCGAGATGCGTCCTTGGCTGGCTTGAGGGCGTGCGAGCGGCGGGGGCGGGGCGACGTGGCGCGTTCTGGGCCGTTGATCTCTAGATCAACGGTCAGGATTTCTTAGGCCCATTGTGGGAGCTCCGGATGTCGGATTTGGCCGATCTTGAGTCCGTTAGACTCCGTTCGTCGTCCTGAATCCATCCGTGCGGTCCGATTGCTCATCTGAGGCCTGCTTTGACAAAGGCTTTACACAAATGGCCATTAATACAGTTTATAAGCAATCTTGGTACTTGATGCATGCAATGCTCCTATTCTACTTTATGTTGTGCCTTTTATTCTAAAGATGGGCCATATTCAACCTAATTACTACCCCCTTGCGTGGTGTTATCAGCGCGCAGACCTGCGATTCCTCTATCTCTCTGCGGCTGCAGGCGCACTGCGACCACCTTCTCTCTCCTCCTCGCGCGGCCTTAAAAGGGCCACGCCTCCCCTCCCGTCTCCACCGTCTCCTCCTTCTTCTCCTTCCTGAGCGCGAGAGCGAGCGCGAGGGCGACAGCGGCAGCCGCAGTGAGCGCGGAGGAGGTGCGGCGTGCGAGTGCGGGGCTCTGCCGTGAGGGCGAGCTCGCCAGAGCGGCTTGGCCGGCCGGCGGAGGGCGCAGGGGGCGCGGAGCGACGCGGAGTGGGACCTGCTGCGGGCTGAGCAGCAGACGCGCGAGGTGCGACGCGGGCGGCGTCGCGAGCGGAGGCCGAGCAGGGTTCTGATTCTGGAAAAATTTCCAGAATCAGACGTCTGGGTTGATAGCCAGACGGCAAGGTAGACGTCTGTAAGATCATACAGACGTCTGAAAGGTGAGTTTCCGCTTTCTTCTTCCTTCTTGTCGACTGACCGTACTGAGGGAGGGGGGTTGGCTGTGCGCAGGTTCGTGATTCGCCATCCTTTGCGAATCAGACATCTGGAAGTTGTACCAGACGGCGGGAGTGACCTCCAGACGTCCGGAGGGACCATCGGACGTCTGGGATCTAGGCAGACGTCCCCGCAGACTTCTGGACGTCTGGGAAACCACGCTGAACAGGTAATTCTCTGATTCACTTTTTAAGACGTCTGGAAGGAGTTCCAGACGTCTGATTTTGCACAGTATCGTCTTTTTCGACCCGTTTAGGGCCCGTTTGGGCTCCGTTTTCCGCGATTCGAGTTGCGTTCTTTTCAGAATTAATTCCTTTACTCATCTACAATAGCTATACACTGTTCTGAGACACTCCTTGTGTTTGATCCTTGTGATAGGACCTCGTTCGGTTGCAGTCTTGAGAGTCGCGGAGGCACGCGGGATTCCCGATCACGCCCCCACTACTCCCGTTGTTCCTGGTAGAGTGGCTTTAAGTATTAATAAAATCGGTTAAAGTATGGAACCATAACTAGAACCTAGGGCATTGCATGAATCCTAGGAATGAGAAATATATGGAATGATAGCTCCTAGGTGTTGCATGAATCCTAGGGCCGGAAAACTAGATTGTATGATAGATCCTAGGATATGGCATGAATCCTAGGGTGGAAAAACTAGTGGAATGTATATTACTGCAGTCTTGGGAAAATGGAAAGGAATATATAAAACTGCTTGTAAATTTAATTAACAGCTGCCTGTTATGAATAAAGAAACATGTTTGAGATCATGGATTTTGAGAACGTGAATCTGGAAAGTGAAACATATGATGTTCTGAGATAAAGAGCTGGAACCCTACGGGGAATTAGGAGTGGAACTCCTGGAAAGAAAAAGGAATGTAACTGAGATGTAGTTTGTACTGTCTCTTGGGTACGCAGTACCAAGGGAAGTACCTGTACCTGTTTAGTGCAGAGTGGGGCCAGCCGCCCCAGGGACCCAGGGTTAGGATTGGCCGCTCTGTACCGACTTGTTGGCCCTCGTGTACGTAGTACCGAGGAGAGCTAGTAGTGTTAGGAGAGTACTAGCTACCCCACGGGCCCCGGGGTTCTGCTAGCCTCCTTCACCGACTTGTTAGGCCCACTAGGGCAAACCAGGGTAGTCAGGCGAGGGTGCGCGGACTGTGGAGGGGCAAGGCCCCGGTTTGGTTACTGTGGAGGGGTTGGACCCCTGTTACTGAGAGGGCTCTGCCCTGGTTCCGTGCTGTGCTTTGGGCGCACCCGTTAACGGAAACGACTGACCGCGTGCCAGTGCGGGCTAGCTACCTGTGCGTTTATCGCGCGTGCCGTAGTCACCGTTACGTCTGTCAGTGACCTTGGGGTGGTTGACTGAGGGTAGGATCACCACGGGGGACTCTCCCGGCCAGGAGAGCACCACGTGCTACTTCTACTTTTGGAAAAGACTGCAATCAAGATCGTTCCCACGAGGACATTCGACATCAAGTAAAGGATCTGAGAAATAAATGAAATAGTGAGAAAAATTGAAAGATGTGAATAAAGGAAGTAATAGAACATAACAGCTACTGTACACTCTACTGTTGCCTTTAGTTAGTTTGCCACTCTACTCGGCGTTTTGCTGACGTGTTACACTCGTTACCTTTTCAGGATCAGGTGTTGAGCAGCCAGGGTCGGCGGCTGCAGAGGACGCTGGGCCGAGTAGGGTCCAGTAGAGTTACCACAGCCTTTTGTACTCCTTTTGTTTCTATTCTAGTGAGTAGTTTTTGTTTCCGCTGTACCTTCTTTACCTGCAGTTCTTGTTATATGATAAATGTTGTTTTACTGTTGTGGTGGTACCTACTGTAGTAGTTTCTTTCCTTACTACTGTACTTTCTTACTGTTAGTTATATTCATGCTGAATGTGGTTTATTTTACTGTCTTTTGGTTACTTCCTCGTTGGATGACTAGGTCTTGGGATTAGTCGAGTCGGTCCGGTTCTCGTGTCTCGTAGGGACTCGGGAACCGGGTCGTTACAAGATGGTATCAGAGCAAGGTCGTCCCGAGAAGTGAATCAACTGACTGGAAAATAACCAATTCACATGTTTATAGCTAGAGTAGCCACCACAACATATCTCTTGACATGAGCTCTTAGAGGTTTCATTAGGTACCGTCTGTTTAGAAGCTTTTCATTTTGTTTCGCGTCTCCATTGTAGGAGATGCCGCGTCGTGGAGCTAGGAGGGCGGGCCGCAGGCGCGGCCGAGGTCAGGGCCCGGGGGACAGATATGTCGGGTTTGGAATACATACTACCCCTCCTCTTCTCCTGAGTATACCGTCTCGGGACCTCGTCCAACTGATTCGAGAGGTGGTTCGCGAAGAATTTCAGCTTCCACCCACGTCGCCACCCCTCCCCCTTCCGAGCGTACGACAGGGGAGTTAGTGGTGGAACGAGATTTCCGCCGCCACACCAGGCGTGTTAGGAGAACTCAACGGAGACACGTGACGTCCGCAGGAGAGCCGTCACGTTGTGCAGGGCCATCAGTGTCCCTTGGGGGCCCTCGACAGGGGCCAGTCGCCAGCACCGGACCCCCGCCTAGCCGACAGCAGGGACTCACTGAGGGCGGGAGTCGGGTTCCCCTCTGCTACCAGTGTGGCCAGCCGGGCCACATCAGGAGGGACTGCCCATCTAGGGCAGGAGGTCAGCAGATACTTCCCGTGCAGAGCACTGGAGGGCATGCAGGAGGCCGCGGTTCCCAGGCACGAGGAGGAGGACAGCAGTCGCGAGGAGGGTACCGGCCAGCACCTACCCGTCCGACGCAGAGTGTGGCTGCTTCGTTCGCACCTAGAGCTGAGGGGCGTATCAACGCCCTAACACACAGGGACGCCAGAGCTTCGGGATCCGTGGTAGCAGGTATGGTTTCAGTTTCTGGCAGACTCGTTTACACGCTTTTCGATTCCGGCGCTACGCACTCGTTTGTCGCAGCCAGTTTCGTAGTTAGTTTGGACCAGGATTATACACTGTTAGAGAATCCGTTCGTAATCAGAGGTCCGAGTGGTCAGCTGTTTGTAGCTGAGAAGGTGTACACGGGTTGCGGGGTCAGCATCGGGGGACATAGCCCGCCAGCTGACCTGATTATGATACAGATGGAGGACTTTGGAGTGATTCTGGGGATGGATTGGCTGTCCGCTTACCACGCCTTGGTAGACTGTTTTGAGAGGAAGATTGTCTTCTCCATTCCGGAGCTGCCTTCTTTCGAGTTTTACGGGCAGCCAGTGGGTGGAGGTTTCAGGTGCATTTCGGCACTTCGGGCGGCGAGACTTTTGAGCCAGGGGTATGAGGGCTTCCTAGCTTGTGTGGTGGCAGAGCACAGCCCCGTGGCAGACTTCCAGAGCATCCCGGTGGTCAGAGAGTACCCCGACGTGTTTCCAGACGAGTTACCAGGACTACCGCCCGAGCATGAGATCGAGTTTGAGATCTCACTAGTACCAGGGACCAGTCCCATCTCCACCGCGCCATACAGAATGGCACCGCTTGAGCTGCGAGAGCTCAAGTCTCAGTTGCAGGACCTTTTGGAGAAAGGTTTCGTGAGGCCCAGTGCGTCTCCCGGTACTGTTTGTGAAGAAGAAGGATGGGACCCTACGCCTTTGTGTGGACTACCGACAGCTGAATAGGGTCACCATCAAGAACAGATATCCGCTGCCGAGGATCGACGATTTGTTTGACCAGTTGCGGGGTGCCACGGTGTTTTCCAAGATCGACTTGAGGTCTGGATACCACCAGTTGAGGATCAGGGAGACCGACGTCTCCAAGACAGCTTTCCGCACCCGGTACGGACACTACGAGTTTTTGGTCATGCCGTTTGGGCTGACCAATGCCCCCGCTGCTTTCATGGACCTGATGAACCGGGTGTTTAGACCGTGCTTGGACCAGTTTGTGGTGGTTTTCATAGATGATGTACTCATCTATTCTAGAGATCGGACGCAGCACGGACAGCACTTGCGGATGGTTCTGGACACTCTGAGACGACGCAGGCTGTACGCCAAAAACAGCAAGTGCGAGTTCTGGTTGAGGGAGGTGACCTTTTTGGGTCATGTGATCTCTGGAGACGGCCTGGCGGTGGACCCCGCCAAGGTCGAGGCAGTGCTCAGGTAGGAGAGACCGCGTTCAGTCACTGAGATTCGTAGTTTCCTGGGACTGGCAGGTTACTACAGACGGTTCATCAGAGGGTTTTCACAGATTGCACGTCCTATGACACAGTTGACCCGGAAGGACGTGCCTTTCGCTTGGACAGACGCCTGTGAGGCGTGTTTTCTGGAGCTGAAGGAGAGGTTGACCTCGGCTCCCGTGCTCACCATCCCTGACAGTAGTGGCGGGTTCGTTGTGTACACGGACGCTTCCTTGCAGGGGTTAGGAGGTGTGCTCATGCAGAGGGGTCACGTGGTCGCTTACGCTTCGCGGCAACTGAAGCCCCATGAGCATACCTACCCTACCCACGATCTAGAGTTGGCAGCTGTTGTCTTCGCGCTGAAGACATGGAGGCACTACTTGTACGGTGAGACCTTCGAGATTTTTACAGATCACAAGAGCCTCAGATATCTTTTTGACCAGAAGGAGCTCAACATGAGACAGAGACGTTGGTTGGAGCTCCTGAAGGACTACGACTGCAGCATCTCCTACCACCCGGGAAAGGCCAATGTGGTGGCTGACGCCTTGAGCCGTAAGGCGCCCGCACGCTTGGCCAGTCTACAGTTACAGAGTTGGAGCCTTTTGGAGGAGGTGGGCAGTTGGCGACCTCTAGAGTTACGAGGATACTGTGGGGCAGTGACGGTGACACGGCAGACCAGGCCAGAGTTGATAGACCGCATCATCACGGGACAGATGGCCGATCCGTACTTGCAGTCTTTGCGCGACAGAGTACTATCAGGGGACCCAGGGGACTTCTCTTTCACAGACCAGGTGTTACGCTTGAGGGGACGGTTGTGCGTCCCCAGAGACGAGGAGCTGTTGAGAGAGCTCCTGACTGAGGCACACGGTTCCAGATTCACCATACATCCCGGAAACACGAAAATGTACCATGACTTGAGACGCGAGTTTTGGTGGAGAGGGATGAAGCGGGATGTGGGTGAGTTCGTGCAGCAGTGCTTAGTGTGCCAGCAGGTGAAAGCCGAGCATCAGAGGCCTGCAGGGCCGCTTCAGCCGCTTCCAGTAACAGAATGGAAGTGGGAGAGCATCACCATGGACTTGGTGGTGGGCTTACCTGTTACCCAGCGAGGACACGACGCAGTCTGGGTAATAGTGGATAGATTGACGAAGACGGCACGATTCTTGCCGATCCGAGTCACTTTGGGACCAGCACAGTTGGCAGAGAGGTATATCCGTGATGTGGTGCGACTACACGGAGTTCCGCGGGAGATCGTATCCGACCGGGATGCCCGCTTTACGTCCCAGTTTTGGGCTGAGCTTCAGCAGGCTTTGGGGACGAGGTTGAGGTTTAGCACGGCTTACCACCCCCAGACGGACGGACAGTCGGAACGCACGATACAGACACTTGAGGACCTTTTGCGTGCCTGTGTACTAGACTGGAGGGGCTCTTGGGAGGAGCACCTGCCCCTGGCGGAGTTTGCATACAACAACAGTTATCACTCGAGCATCGGCATGGCTCCCTACGGGGCTCTGTACGGACGGAAATGCACGGCACCCTTGAGTTGGGTTGAGGTGGGGACCAAGTGGGAGGTTGGCCCCAGGTTGATCCGGCAGAGTCAGGAGGTAGTCGAGCAGATCCACAGACGACTCCGCACTGTCAGGAGCAGACAGAAGAGCTACGCAGATCGCAGACGCAGAGAGGTGCAGTTCGAGGTTGGGGACCACGTCTTCCTTCGTGTTTCGCCCATGAAGGGCTTACAGCGGTTTGGGGTGAGAGGGAAGCTCGCGCCGAGGTTCGTGGGGCCCTTTGAGGTCCTGGAGCGGGTTGGACCCGTTGCTTACAGACTTGCCCTTCCCCCGCAGCTTTCTGGTGTGCACGGCGTGTTCCACGTGTCCAACCTCAGGAAGTACGTAGCCGATCCCAGCCACGTACTGAGTCACGAGAGCGTCGAGGTGAGCGACGACCTGACCTACCCCGAGCGGCCAGTGCAGATCCTAGACCGAGCCGTCCGCAGGTTGAGACGAAAGCAAGTACTCCTGGTAAAGGTTTTGTGGAGGAGCCAGCGGTACGAGGAGGCTACCTGGGAGCCTGAGGCGGCAATGCGGGAGCGGTACCCAGAGCTTTTCGCGGGTACGTCTTTTCGGACCGGCTTCGGTCCTCTTTGAGTTTGTTATGGTTATTTAGACATCTTTTTCCCGCACCCTAGTTGGCGCAAGTTTCGGGGACGAAACTTCCTTTGAGTTTGTTATATTGTAACGAACGCGTGCCCCAGACGCCTTTTAAGACGTCTGGGAGGTGGCCCAGACGTCGAACCAGACGTCTGGGATCACATCCAGACGTCTGACCAGACGTCCGGGATCGTTTACAGACGTCTGGAGAACAGTTATGTTCTCACGGGAGATTCGTCTGCGCGCCTGTGCGCGCAGACCTGCGATTCCTCTCTCTCTCTCTGCGGCTGCAGGCGCGCTGCGACCACCTTCTCTCTCCTCCTCGCGCGGCCTTAAAAGGGCCACGCCTCCCCTCCCGTCTCCACCGTCTCCTCCTTCTTCTCCTTCCTGAGCGCGAGAGCGAGCGAGCGCGAGGGCGGGCAGCGGCAGCCGCAGTGAGCGCGGAGGAGGTGCGGTGTGCGAGGGCGGGGCTCTGCCGTGAGGGCGAGCTCGCCGGAGCGGCTTGGCCGGCCGGCGGAGGGCGCAGGGGGCGCGGAGCGACGCGGAGTGGGACCTGCTGCGGGCTGAGCAGCAGACGCGCGAGGTGCGACGCGGGCGGCGTCGCGAGCGGAGGCCGAGCAGGGTTCTGATTCTGGAAAAATTTCCAGAATCAGACGTCTGGGTTGATAGCCAGACGGCAAGGTCGACGTCTGTAAGATCATACAGACGTCTGAAAGGTGAGTTTCCGCTTTCTTCTTCCTTCTTGTCGACTGACCGTACTGAGGGAGGGGGGTTGGCTGTGCGCAGGTTCGCTGATTCGCCATCCTTTGCAAATCAGACGTCTGGAAGTTGTACTAGACGGCGGGAGTGACCTCCAGACGTCCGGAGGGACCATCGGACGTCTGGGATCTAGGCAGACGTCCCCGCAGACTTCTGGACGTCTGGGAAACCACGCTGAATAGGTAATTCTCTGATCCACTTTTTAAGACGTCTGGAAGGAGTTCCAGACGTCTGATTTTGCACAGTATCGTCTTTTTCGACCCGTTTAGGGCCCGTTTGGGCTCCGTTTTCCGCGATTCGAGTTGCGTTCTTTTCAGAATTAATTCCTCTACTCGTCTACAGTAGCTATACACTGTTCTGAGACACTCCTTGTGTTTGATCCTTGTGATAGGACCTCGTTCGGTTGCAGTCTTGAGAGTCGCGGAGGCACGCGGGATTCCCGATCACGCCCCCACTACTCCCGTTGTACCTGGTAGAGTGGCTTTAAGTATTAATAAAATCTGTTAAAGTATGGAACCATAACTAGAACCTAGGGCATTGCATGAATCCTAGGAATGAGAAATATATGGAATGATAGCTCCTAGGTGTTGCATGAATCCTAGGGCCGGAAAACTAGATTGTATGATAGATCCTAGGATATGGCATGAATCCTAGGGTGGAAAAACTAGTGGAATGTATATTACTGCAGTCTTGGGAAAATGGAAAGGAATATATAAAACTGCTTGTAAATTTAATTAACAGCTGCCTGTTATGAATAAAGAAACATGTTTGAGATCATGGATTTTAAGAACGTGAATCTGGAAAGTGAAACATATGATGTTCTGAGATAAAGAGCTGGAACCCTACGGGGAATTAGGAGTGGAACTCCTGGAAAGAAAAAGGAATGGAACTGAGATGTAGTTTGTACTGTCTCTTGGGTACGCAGTACCAAGGGAAGTACCTGTACCTGTTTAGTGCAGAGTGGGGCCAGCCGCCCCAGGGACCCAGGGTTAGGATTGGCCGCTCTGTACCGACTTGTTGGCCCTCGTGTACGTAGTACCGAGGAGAGCTAGTAGTGTTAGGAGAGTACTAGCTACCCCACGAGCCCCGGGGTTCTTCTAGCCTCCTTCACCGACTTGTTAGGCCCACTAGGGCAAACCAGGGTAGTCAGGCGAGGGTGCGCGGACTGTGGAGGGGCAAGGCCCCGGTTTGGTTACTGTGGAGGGGTTGGACCCCTGTTACTGAGAGGGCTCTGCCCTGGTTCCGTGTTGTGCTTTGGGCGCACCCGTTAACGGAAACGACTGACCGCGTGCCAGTGCGGGCTAGCTACCTGTGCGTTTATCGCGCGTGCCGTAGTCACCGTTACGTCTGTCAGTGACCTTGGGGTGGTTGACTGAGGGTAGGATCACCACGGGGGACTCTCCCGGCCAGGAGAGCACCACGTGTTACTTCTACTTTTGGAAAAGACTGCAATCAAGATCGTTCCCACGAGGACATTCGAGATCAAGTAAAGGATCTGAGAAATAAATGAAATAGTGAGAAAAATTGAAAGATGTGAATAAAGGAAGTAATAGAACATAACAGCTACTGTACACTCTACTGTTGCCTTTAGTTAGTTTGCCACTCTACTCAGCGTTTTGCTGACGTGTTACACTCGTTACCTTTTCAGGACCAGGTGTTGAGCAGCCAGGGTCGGCGGCTGCAGAGGACGCTGGGCCGAGTAGGGTCCAGTAGAGTTACCACAGCCTTTTGTACTCCTTTTATTTCTGTTCTAGTGAGTAGTTTTTGTTTCCGCTGTACCTTCTTTACCTGCAGTTCTTGTTATATGATAAATGCTGTTTTACTGTTGTGGTGGTACCTACTGTAGTAGTTTCTTTCCTTACTGCTGTACTTTCTTACTGTTAGTTATATTCATGCTGAATGTGGTTTATTTTACTGTCTTTTGGTTACTTCCTCGTTGGACGACTAGGTCTTGGGATTAGTCGAGTCGGTCCGGTTCTCGTGTCTCGTAGGGACTCGGGAACCGGGTCGTTACAATTACCCTATTTGCAAACTGCATTGGTGATATTGCAGTTTTATCCCTTATGATTTTCTTTATTCTTAAACTCAGAATTCTCTGAGTTAAGCCTTTCTTTGGGTCATATAGGAGCTTTTTCTCATATATTTGGGTTAGATTGTGATAGTTAAGGTTTATGATGATGTTCTCATCATTATGGTAATAAGAAAAAAAGAGCAATCGAATGTAGTAATCTAAAGAAAATTTGTCAAACCATGTCATGTTTTATTGAACTTTTATTAATAAAATTTGGAGAAACCTGCAACATATAAGTGATATAATGCAAGAATGTTATATATGAACATGTACCTTAATTATATATTTAGTCTTGTGAGGGGAAATAGAAAAAAGGGGTCTTCCCATAAAATTGTTTGAACAATAATTCTAAATAGGTTTTTTGGAATTCTACTATATACAATGGCAAGTAGAATAAGCTAAGTCAACCACAGTCACTATACAAAACGTATGCATGACTCGTAAGTGTCAGCAATTTATACATATGTCAAAAGCTGTTCATTACAAAGTAGCAGCAAAAGTGAGCCTCAACTGTAATGTTTACAAGACAAAATAGTCCTACGATCCAAAATAAAAGAGTACAACAAACAGGTAACTAAATAGTCTATCCAAAATCATCCCTAGATCCGCACCTTTGCTACTGCAATCTCCAAGCACCAAATGATCTAGTAAAATTGTTGATCCACTCACACCAATAGCTGACACTACTCCTAAGACAGACGAGAACTGCCACACCAAGGCATTAGGTCCTAAAAATTAGTCACAAGCACGGGATGAGTCAATTGACCGAGTAGGAACAATGTATCCAGAAGAAGAAATAAAATAGTATACAGGTCAACTCTATAGGCTAACTAAATGTACTGCCACTTCCCAACAATTATCCTATGATTTGCAACATTCTCTCACTTACCTCAGTGTTCTGATTTTTAAAAATCAACCCTCTATAGCAAAGGTACTGAAAACGTATCATCCTCTTAAATCAGAGCCCAATAGCCCCTCCTTGATTAAAGAAGAGACTAGCAACACTAATAGTTCTTGAGAAAGGCGTACATGTTCTCATGACATGAGAACGTTACTAACATTAGTCAAAAGATTTAAACCTTGTGGGAGCTATCTAGGTCAAATGCCTTACAAATATGAAAAGCAAGCTTAATCCAAGTCCAATGTGGTCCGTTCAGTGATCATCCAAATCATTAGTTATAAGATTGGTTAGATATTATCATGCTATACCAATATATATATATATATATATATATATATATATATATATATATATATGGTAAAATGTACGTGGCTACCTTGAAAGAGAAGTCAGTTAGCTACTTTGACATTTTTAATTTCGTTTATAGATCACATATTATGAGAAAACTTTGAAAATTAAAATTAAATAATATAAGATAAATATATTTTAAATTTTATTTGAATCAATGACCTTTGATCCTTCCATCCAGAAGAATCAATATTTAGAATTATTTTAATTATTGAAAATTTGATATTATTGATGGAGGATTATTTTAACCATTAAAAATTTAACATTGTTGATAAAAGAGATAAGATTATTCGATTGAGTTAAAACTCTATAAAATTTTTACTTATATTAAGATGGTGAGATTTTTATCGGTAAATATAATTAAAAACATTAAAAGTAATTAATTAATTCTTCTTTCTACGTAGTCATATTTTATCCATATATATATATATATATATGATAGATTTTGCTTGGAATTCTACATTTTTTTTTTAACTTAATTTCAAATAGATAAACAACACAATGCCCCCAACTCTGCATTATTTTTACCTTTTGAGATTTGTGTAGTTGTCCGGGAAAAAAATATAAGAAAGAAGGTTATCACTTTTTCATGAACCCGAACCCGTACGAAATAACCCAACATTTACGCTTGGATTGGACTAAGTTTTGCACTCGATACCGTTTCGATTGAATCGGGAAAAATCCCGATCCTTTCGATCGGGGATTCGCCCGAGAGTTGTTGGTGGATTGTCGCACTTCGGACGAGTTGGTGGATCGTCGCACTTGAGAAGAAGAAGAAGAGAGAAGAAAGAACAAAGAAGAAGAAAGAAGGAAGAAGAAAGAAGAATCATGTCGTCGTCTCTGAGCTCGCTGTTCAATCGGGGCCTCCTCGGCGCAAGATGGTTCCTTTCCAACACAATCTCCATCCTTTCCATGTTTCTTCTTCGATGGCATCTCTTGATTTTCGTGTTTTGTTCGTCTCAAGTTGGGGTTTTGGCCTTCACAGCATATAAGCTTGCGAAAAGATGCGATTTTTCTTTTTCTTTCCCGAGAGTTTGCATGCTTTCTTGTGTTTCGTTGGTTTGCTGGATCGTTGTGGGAGTTGGGTTGATGTTGGTCTTGGAAATAATCAAAGATTTCGAGGTTTGACTGAAAATTATTGCACGGATGAGTTCGATGTTGCCGATGCACGAACGATCGAAACTTTTTCTATTCCGCTTCAGCCCCCATATATTGT
This sequence comes from Thalassia testudinum, assembly GCA_037157565.1. Lineage (NCBI taxonomy): Eukaryota > Viridiplantae > Streptophyta > Magnoliopsida > Alismatales > Hydrocharitaceae > Thalassia > Thalassia testudinum. Next base: position 48,536,570 of record JAZHRO010000030.1, read on the forward strand.
TCCTTCCAAACTGTGTCGCTCCCGGTGACCTGAATGGGTTTCAGCACAACTCCCAGTACCTGGATGAGGGTGGTGATCAGAGAAGTGTTTAGAGAAAATCTGAAAGCAGTAGTAGTTAGGCAACTCTTGGCTAAATTGCAGTCAGGAAATTTTCGAGGACCCAATTGAGACGTTTGGATTATCCAAGCAGCTCCAATGGGTTCACATTTACCTAATGTTGATTCCTCCAGAGATCCATGATCATGGATGATTTGTTTTTCCCCTTTTTGTTTTAGGTTATCTTCTAAATGAAAATGGGGTTACAACAGTTGGATTTTGATGAGTAGGTTCGATTGTGAGGTAGTTATTCACTGAGAGTGCAGTGAGACAATATCCTCATTGGCTTGATTCTGGTTTGCTTTGCATTCGATTGTCAAATTCTTCGTTGCTTTGTACTCTGAACTCATGGATCGCGAGGCCGATGATTTTTCTTTTAGTTCTGTTGGAGGGTCATTTTGATAGTTCAATGGTGTCGATTGAAGAACAATCTTCCAAGCTCTGAAATTGGTAGGCCTCAGAATCACATAACTAAACTAACTGCCAATATTATCCAATTATCATCCTCCCAAGTACCTTGGTCAAAGTTGGAGAGTTTCTTTCTCGTCAAAATCTCCAAAAACTCTATCCAAACAAAATGTTAAAGTCATTGTACCTTGTGAAAAATGGGTTCATCGGATCGTGATTTGGGGCTTTAGTTTGATCCAAAAAGGTGGATTCCAAATCCTGTTTACTTATTGGATAATATGTGCCTTTCTTATTGGTTATGATGTTAGCAGAGTTTTTGGATAGTGTCTTTGAGTTTATGCTTCCTCCTAAACAACTGAACTTCTTGTATAAGGTTCTTTTTTTTTCTGGTGGTGGTGGTTGTGCGGGGAGGGAGGGAGGGGGGGTGGGTAGCATTGCTTACAGTTTTATCTGTCCTGATGTCCTGATAGAGCATATGGCTGGTTGAACGAATATCCATAGACATTTACAACTAGTAATCATGTTCCTTGTGTCTTAATTTTCTTTTTATGCCAAAGAAATATTTATTTTTGTTGTTAACCTTCATAAGCGAGCCAGGCTCACCTCATCATTCTCAATGTTTTTTTTACAGTAAGACGTGCCTCAATTTAGCCATATCTCGAATCAAACTTTTGAGAAATAGGAGAGTGGTTCAATTAGCACATATGAGGAAGGAGATCGCTGAATTTCTTCACATGGACCAGGAGGCCATTGCTAGAATTAGGGTATCTCAACTTTTGATGAGGTTTATACTTATTGGATGCAAACTCACACATCACATGATGTCCTAATTATTGCTATTTTTAGGTGGAGCATGTAATTCGTGAGCAAAATATCTTGGCTGCTTATGAGATCATAGAGCTGTTCTGTGAATTTGTTCTTGCACGTGTTCCAATTCTTGACACGCAAAGGTAAGTTGTAACATTTTCTTCATATGTATTCAATCAACTTCCACACAAAATATAAAGCTGCCTTCTGTTGCTTCCAACCATGGAAAACAATTGAAACTTTGTTACTTGAAATAGTTCAAATTCCTACTTAGTATTGCATTGTTATGTTTACTAGGCATCCACTCAGAATTATTCTCGTTGCATTAAGTATTTCTACGTATTGCGTGAGTTTGTGCATCTAGCACCAAACATAGTTTTTTTTTTTTTTTTGAAAGGGAAAAGGGTGGTAATCCATTAGATACCACCCAAAAATGTATTAATTAACCACATCAAGTACAAGGCTCACGTTACAAGCAAGAACTCCACCTCGAGATAAATGACAAAGCAAACCTAACAATATTTTCCACATACGGGTGCTGCCCCCTAAACACAATAGCATTCCTACCCAGCCAAACAGCCTAAACAACCGCCAATGGCTGAGCCTGCTCTCTCTTCGAACAAAACACGTTGCGCCCAATGTTGACTCTTCCACACTTGAAAGACCTCTAAAAGCTGGTAAATGAGTCATGAGCCCACCACCGATCCTCAATCCATTCCCAAACCTACGTCACCACCGGACACGTAAAAAACAAAGGATCGATATCTTCCTCTGCCTGACCACATAGCAGGCAAGACCTCTCCGCATCTTGGACCCGTCACGCTCTCCACTTCCTGGTCATCAGCCTACCTCTCTTAAGGAGCTAAGTGAACACCTTCACCTTCAGGGGGCAGGAAGCCTCTCAGAGTTGCCTGCAATATCTAGCCAAATCAATGTCCCCTAGCGTGTCCGAACCTCCAAGCCTCCTATAAGCATCTTGCACAGAGAAATCGCCTTCCTTGCACCCAAAAGAGCCCACACCAACCTCTAGCTGAAACCCTTCCAACTCCTGCAGCAACACCTACATCTCCCCAAGCCTCTGATCTGACAGACTGCTCGAGAACGTGGGACACCACGCACCGTCCCAGACCTTTGTCTCCGAGGCTCTCCTGTCAACTGCTAACACCGCAAGCCTAGGGAAGCGCTTACCTAGAATCCTAAGCACTGTCTAGTCATTCGTCCAGAATCTGAAAGTCTCACTCGACCGCAACACCGGGGTCAAAAAAGGTCGAACCTTCGGTGCCACTAGAGACAGGCCTCTAAGGAAGTGGGAAGCTCTTCGAGGAGGCAATGCCAGGAGACCCCAGCCAGGTGGTCTCCCATAGCAAGATCGCAAGACCCTCCCCACCAGACGCACCTCTCCTCCAAGCAACCTCGCAATTCACTTTGCCAGGAAGCTATCATTCATCCTCCCCACCTCCCTAACTCCCAGGCCCCCCTCCCTGATAGGCTTGCACACCTCAATCCAAGCCACCAACTTCGCTCCCTTCCTACCTGCTCCATAGTTGGTCCAAAAGAAGCTTCTCATCAGACTCACAATTCTGTCTTCAATTCTTCGTGGCACCTTCACAATAGAAGCAAAGTATGTTGGCATTGCGGATAGAACCACTTTTAGGAGGACCAACCGCCCTCCTCTTAATAGCAGCTTAGACGCCCACCCCGCCAACCGGTTTTCAATCCTCTCTAGCAATGGAGCCCAGCTCTGCATCGAAACCCTCTCGTCCATCAAAGGCAAGCCCAGATAATGGAGGGGCAAAGACCCAGCCTCCGTACCCACGGCCTTCGAACACATCGTGGCCTCCTCAACAGTCATACCAAACTGGACAAAGGAAGACTTTGAATAATTAATCTGCATGCTCGACGCTTTACAAAACATCTCTATCTTGCTTCCACCTCTGCCCCTTCCACAAAGAAGAGAGTATTATCCGCATACTACAGCACTGATATACTCTCCCCTTCCCCTACCAGGAAGCCTTGAACCAGACCCGCCGCACATGCCCTGTCAGATGCCCTCACTAAAGCATCAGCCGCCAACACAAATAACATAGGTGCTAGGGGACGCCCCTACCGCTTGCCCTTCCTTAGCTGAATCCAACTCCTTGCCGGGTTCTCGTTGATGAGGATCGAGAAAGATGTTGTGACGCACTGCTTCATCCATCTAATCCAGATCGACGGGAAACCCCTCTTGGCCATAGTCGTCCACAAGAAGGGCCACTATACTGGGTTGTATGCTTTCTTGAAATCAACCTTCTACAGAAAAACCTTCCTCTCTCTTCTCCAATGTGCAAGGATCTCCATTGCCGCAACATACCCATCCAAGATGTATCTCGCTGGCACAAATGCTGTCTGCACCTCTGACACAACACCAATCACCCTCCTGAGCCTGTTCGCCAGAATCTTCGCCACGATTAGATATGCTGCATTCAAGAGAGTAATCGCTCTGTAGTCATCAATTGCCTCCGCCTCCTCCTTAGGCAGCAGGAACATATAGAACTTGTTAAGTCTGTTAAAGCCCCTGTTGCCTTCATTGAACTCTATTAGGACTTGCATGATCTCAGTCTTCAGCAACGACCAAAATTCCTTGAAAAACAAGATCGGGAATCAGTCAGGACCCGGACATCCGTCTGCATTCAATCCCCGGATCACTCAGCAAGCCTCGTCCTCCGTGAAGGGCGCCACTAGCCCCTTTGCCTCCACCGCGTCCACCACTGGAGCTCCCAGACCCCTCCACCGCCATCTCCTGTCCCTCCACCCCGTAAACTCCTTAAAGTAGTCTGCCACTACCCTACCCACAGATTCCCTGCCGGGGTACTCCGCCTTGCCCACGTGGAGCTTATCAATCCAGTTATTCCTACACCTGGCTGATGCCCTCATATGGAAGAACTTGGTGTTCAAGCCTCCCTCTTTGATCCACTTCTGTCTGGATCTCGTTCTCCACTCCACTTTTACTTTTTGGTCCTCATCCTGGACGGTCTTTATGTGTTCCGCCTTGCTCTGTCTGTCCTTCACTGTCAACAAGTCCCGGTCCTCGACGCTATCCAACGTTTGGATCTCCCCGAGCGCCTCGTCCCTCTTCCTGTTTCGTTCTTCTTTCACCTGCCTTTTGTATTCCTTCAGAATGAGTCTCAGCTCCTGAAGCTTTGACTCTAACCTCGTGGCTATCGAGTCGTCCGGCTGCAAAGTCCTCAATTTATCCTCCACCATACTCTTAAAGCCCTCCTTCAGCAGCCACGCCATGTCAAACTTGAAATACGTACCGCAGCAAGATCCCTCGCTAGACTCCCACAACAGAGGGGTGTGGTTCGAGAATGGCCTCTCCAGAGCACAGACCCCTGCTAGCGAGAAGACCTCTGCAATCTCCACTGAGCACAGAAGTGATCTAGTCTGGACATCAGGCCTCCAGAGCTCCTCCATGTGTATGCACAAGAAACGGGGGGTACATCTTGCAACCCATGCTCAGTAGTGAACCTCGCGAAGTCCTCCGAGCCTTGATCCCTACCTCCTCTCCCCCTCTCCCTGCCCTCTGCCAAGAGGTTGACATTGAAATCCCCTCCAATAAGTCACGGGCTCCCCTAAAATCTCCCGACAATCTAGTGTAGCCCCTCCCAAAGGGAGCTCCTCTCGGAGTCATCAACCGGCCCATACACAAATGAGAACACCATAATAAGCCCATCACTTTGCCTCCTCAACTGCACCGAGACTGTTCCTACCCCCACCTCCGAGTCCTCCAAGGAAAGCAGGTCCTCCCAACCGATGACAATCCCCCTTGACCTCCCAGCCGCATCCAATGCTAGGAAACCTCCCAGCAGGCCACCCCCAATCTCTCTCTAAACCCTCTAGTCACAATCCCGCAACTTCGTCTCCTGGAAGAACACCACATCCGAACTCCACTTATGTAGGTAGGACCTCAACATCCCCCAGCATGAGGGGTCGCAAAGCCTCCAAACATTCCACGTAAGCACCTTCAACATGGGGCACCCACAGAAGCTCCCCCCACCGAGCGACCAAACCCAGACCCCCTCTGCCACTTGCACCACTTCCCCTAACCTAAAATCATCAGACCAAACCGCCCCAGCTCCCCACCCCTCCCTTACCCCTCCCTCCCACAGCTTCCCCCCCTAACGGCCCACCTCCCTCACCGCATGTTGACCCCACCCCAAGCGGCCTCGACAGCCCCCTCCACCTCCAAGCGCACTGCCTCCCCCAGTAAACCCCCAGCCCGTGTCCCTCCTCTGAACTCGCGGAAGCCCTTCACCACAAGAGAACCCATCGCCCCCTCCAAACAAGGCCTACCACCGTCGCCGCAGAGGGTAGTGCCACCGCTATCACCATCAACTCCTTGATGAAGCTTCGCGTCGCCCCCCGGGCCTCCGAACATCAGGGGGGCCGTCGATGACGAAGAAGACCCGATCAGTATCCCCCATGCTAGGGGAAGTCTTGCGTTGTTGTCCAGAACTTCTCCATCTTTTAATGGAGGAGCTTGGTCGCTTTGATCTCCTTGCTCTTCTCGCCATCACCACCTCCGAGGATGGCCACCTGTGCTCAACACCCGTGCACTGCACCTCCTGCCCATCCAAAAGTCGGAGCATTGCAAGTCTCCTTCGAAGGGACCCTCCGTGGGCCACTAAAATAATGGGCATGAGGGGGTATCGGGTCTGGGCATGGATCCAAACTTGGATCCGACCCCACCCCCTTCTCTAAATATCTTCTTTGAACGCTGTGTCCCCTCATCCCAAAAGAGGCGCGCCTTCTACAACGCGTCAAAATTGCTCAAGGCACCCTCCTGCTCCCCTCGCTGCAGCCCCTTGATGGCTCCGCACGACCCCTCATCTTCCCCAAACGATCGCATGCTCCCCACCAACTCCTTCCCTGCATTAATCGCCCTCCCCTCAACCAATGGCCCCACCTCAGCCGCCATGCACATCGAGCATTGGGCCTCATGGGGAGTGTGCTCACCCAGCTTCGGGTTCCTCATCACTGACTTAGCACACGAGGCACCTCCCTCACCGGCGACCTTTGGCCTCCACAACGTCCCATGCGCCGAAGCGCCTCACCCCATCACTAAAGCCCCTCTGGTCGGCAACTCCACTACTTCTGCGAAGGATCGCAGTTCTCCTCTAACTGGCTTCACCAACACAATCCACAAGACCTCCCCCCCCCCCCCAAGCACAACACCTTCTCGTGGAGCGTCTTGCCTGACCTCCGCTTTACTAAAGCCCACATTGACGTGAGATCCCCTCCACCAAGGTCAAGGCCCCTACACCCTCGCAAAGGGGGCGACCACCGCCTCCACAACCTTCCTCACGTGAAGAAAGAGCAGCACGCCCTCCAAATCCACCATCATCTCCACCCTCCTCGACGGCCATTCCTGAAGTGCGCCATCCAACCTAACCGCGCACCGCCACCTTGACCACTCCACCTGGGCATGGGAGGTCCCTGAAAAGCAGCCGCTTCGCTACCTTCAACGACGCGCCAACAAGCAAGAACTTCCCTTCCCCCACCACCTTCAACCCCAAGCCCCTCGCCCAGCCCCCTAGCGATCTTACCACCTCAGCCTCAAGACCGCCCAGCTCAACATGGCCCTTCGTCACCACTTTGACCAATGCCGTCGCGGGGGCCCTTTCGAGCCTCCTGGCCTCCTCCGACTAAGGGGCCTCCACCTCGACCGACGGCGCACCCCTCGACGGGGATGGGGGCACGGTTGCTCGCACGCCCACAGCCACAGCCCTTCGCACCTCTTTCTTCGCACAGGATGACCTCTGGTGGCCCAACTCCTCGCACTGAAGGCAACGCACTGGGTCCCTGCAATCCTACACAACATGACCCTTCCCTCTACACTCGAAACAAAGCACCTCCGACGTCGCCCTCTTCTTCCTCGCCTTCCTCACCACCAGAGACCAGCCCCGACCTCCATCTCCCTCACTCTCTCTCTCTCCCTGTACTTGGTGGCAGTCATGTCTCCCTGTTTCACCCTTATCCAAACATATAGTTGTTGTGTAACAAATGCCAATAACGCTTGTTGTCCAATCTCCATATTATTAATATGCAAGGAAACCGACAGGATTATCCAAAACATAAATTAAATGGCTAATCAAATATTGAATTCACTAAGTGCTATTTACTCCTTACCATGTTAGAAATATGATCAACCTTCTACATTTGTCACTTGCATTGTAGGACATGTCCAACAGAATTACAGGAGGCTGTTGCGAGCATAATTTTTGCAGCCCCAAGATGCTCAGATGTTCAGGAGTTGATGCAGATCAAGAGCTTGTTTACTGGCAAGTATGGGAAGGAGTTTGTTGCTGCCGCTTCTGAGCTTCGACCTGATTGTGGTGTCAATCGTATGGTGTGTTTTGATCGGTGCACAAGCAAACTTTTCAAATATATTGTATGTTCTAGTTAACGTACTTTTTTTTGGTCCAGATTATTGAAAAGCTGTCAGTGAAAGCTCCTCCAGGAGATGTTAAGCTTGCAGCTATGAAAGGAATTGCTCAAGAGTACAATGTAGATTGGGATTCATCTGCAACAGAAGCAGAATTCAACAAAAAGCATGAGGATTTGCTGGTAGGTACTATAGCTCCATTCTATTATTTTCAACCTGAGCAACACATAAACATTGATTTATGCATTGTCTTAAGGCCTTTGTTATTGGAAAATATCGGGAGTTAATATTGTTAGCAAATTAGGTGGAAATGCAACTCTCTTTTTTGGGGTCAGAAACCATTGTTCGAAAATCCATTTCTGTTTGAAGATATGAGGGAAAGTTTTTTATTCTGATTTCAATGAAACTGATTGTATGCCCTCTTAAAATGAGATTATTAACCTGTTACCTTGTATGTGTATGTGAGAACTATATGCTTCTGCTTCAATTACATCCAATAGCTTTGGACAGAGAAATGCCATTCAAGTTCTCTAGATCTTTTTTATTTTAATACTGTTAGAGAAGATTCCAGAAATAGTATTTAGGAAATATAAGATTAGGAGTTTATCTCTTTCTATATGTTATCTCCTGAGGGGTTAAGATCCTCTGTTAAACCCCTCTTTTTTATCAAAAGAAAAACAGAAAAAGAAAACGAAAAAGAAAAGATGTTGTGCACTTGCATATTATATAATGGTATGACTCAATAAAAGACGTTGAAATTTTTAGAGACAAAAATATTTACGCAAGAAATATTCATGGGAGATACACGTAAAAAATATCCAATTTTTTCATATTTATTGGACTATGTAGATGAAGTTAATTAATAATTAAAGGACTATAGATGCAAAAAAATACAAGAAATGACTAAAGTTTGTACCACAAATAAATCAAAAGGTTCTGAAATTTCATAAAAAAAAAAAAGTTAATTAGCAAATATTAAAATGTAGAAAAAAAGATGAGCTTTAAAAAATTGCTATATTTTATGAAATATCTTTGCCATGGTCCTATTAAGTTTGTCCACCTTTACATGAAAAGGAAGAGGAGGGGGAAGAAGAAATAGTTAGGAAGTCATAGATAATACAGATGATCCACAAACTGAAGTTAGGAGGGGGAGGAGATGGGACATGATAGGTATTTAGAAGTGGCTGAAGGCCAAATAGGGAACATCAGTGAAAAGTGCAAGGTAGCCTTCTTCACTTGTCTTGCATCTAACAAGGATATGAGAAGTAGCAACAGAAACCGATAGATGCGCAAAGCTATGTCTTGTTTATTGTTCAAGTGTGTGGATGAATGAAGTTCCTAAAATGTGCTTTTCTTGTCTCACTTCATTCCACCAAGGGGATAGTTATATAGTGGAGCGATGCACTACGAGGAGGTCAAAGGACCCAATCAAAACCTGTTTGCTTATCGTGGCAGAAAATTACCATCCATATTACTTTGCAGGCTGAAGTGCTAATATTTGCCGTTGTATCTCAGGATTGCATTATAGTCTCCAAATACCTTCCTTTATTCAGAGAAGTATATATTGTCATACTTTCTAATGTGAATAACTGTTGACAGCTGTTGCAGAAATGCCAGTTGTCTCATAATGGAGTTACAAATCAAAATTTAGGCTATAGTCACCTCCACATCCCTTTCCGCAAAACGTCCCTATATTAAGATAAGACAAGGATATAGAAATGTAAAATGCAATGCATCTTCGTAAAACTAAATTGTACGTGCAATATTTCTTATATTGCACCAATGCAATTCAAAAATCATTGGTGCATATTGATTTATAACAAAATATCATAAGTGATTTCTTAGTTGTATACAAAATTCACCGGTGATTTCTTGAATGACAAGTGGAATTCACCCCCATGCACAAGATATGTGTGGTGGTGGACCGCACACACAAGCAGAAATCGGCAGTGAATTTTAGTACTTGCATTGCTTTTTGCATAGATTTCAAATTTGCTTACATTTACCAATTAAGATAATGTCCCATGTCAATTTGTGTGTGTGTGTGAGTGTGTGTGTTTTAACAGTTGGTTTTGAGATTCTGGCATCTTTCTTTGAACAAACTTCCTACACGGTATATTTCTCTCGAGAAAAAAAAAGCATACATTTGCCTTGAGAGCTGAGGTTTTTCTGTAACATGCCTGGAGGCTGCTTAAACCTGTTTATAACTGCAAGCAAATGAAAGCCCTAATCATCTCTTGTCATAAATTGCAGGATGGTGTGGATCCTATGAATACCAACAGTGTGTCGCAGACTTCCACTTCCAGTCCTATGCCAAAGGTCAAAGAGATCGTTGAAATGGAAAGCCAAAACGAAGGAGTTCAACCCCCGGAAGCTCACAATGCTGCATCTGCACAATTCCGGGCAAATCCAATTGACATAACCAGCAATGCAAAACCAATTAGCACAAAGGAAGAGGAAATCCAAGAAAATGGGAGGTCAAGTGTTCTGTCATCAGGAAGCGATGTCCTTGAGAGAGCTAGAGCAGCAATGGCCTCTGCCGACCGTGCGTGCGCCGCTGCCCGAGCAGCTGCCAACCTCATACGTTCAAGCGCTCAGCCAGGTATTGCCAAACCAGGTGCCTAGGCAGGAGACATCAGGATCCATCAACAAGGGATTTTACTATTTAATGTAAACATCTGGTTGTGTATAGCTTAAAATGTAACAGAAATTGGAATGATACTTGAAATCGATTTGCATTGCAATATGATCATAACTCATGCATAGTGGAAACCTCACGCAGACATCTGTTTTCAGCAAATTCAATGCAATGGAATGGAGTCCTCTCAGCATCGTTCTCTTTTTGATTGCTTTTCAACAACTGAAAGGAGCATCTCCTTGACGGTGAGTTAGCCAGGGAATGAAGGATTTGAGCTAGGACAAAGTTCAATTTAGATTTGGAGTCAACTTATGCCAAGAAAACCCCCGTTTAATTTAGGTCAAAATTGATTTCTAATGTTTGCATCGGAAACAACCTATAGCTTACATCATTGCCATTAGAAGTTTTTTTAAAATACTTAAATGTCATGAAAAAAATTATACTTACATAAATGTCATAAAAAAGTTGACCCCATTAACATAAATGTCAATTTCCATGTCAATCCTTGTCTCAATCAAGATGAAATCTTGACCCATTAATCACCGTGTCAATACGAATCTAAAAGTGTAAATGAATGGTTAATTGGCATGTGAATAGAAATTGGTATGGAAAAAGTAAACAAGCGTACTTTACGATGTAGTTTGCAATGCACAGATGAGAGTGATGGTTTCAATTTATGTATTTTGATTTTCTACATGTATAAATTACTTTTCATCAATGAAAAATTACTTTTTAAATAAAAAATTACTTCTTATAGATGAAAAATTATATTTCTAATAAAAAATCATTTTCTACTAGTGAACAAGTAAAATACGTCGGTGTATTTTCATTTTTTATTTTCAATCGATTGAAAATTATTTCTAACCCGTGTGTTTTGATCTATTAATTTTCAACTAGTTGATTTTCATTTTTAACCAATTGATTCTTGATCGTACGTTGTAAAATATTTTGTAACGAACATTTCCATACTCATATCTTTCTGCAAATGGGATGAAATTTTTTTATGGTATTTATATAAATGTAGATTTTTTTTATGATGTTTAAGTAATTTGAAAATGTTTTTTTTATGATATTTATGTAAAAATCTTAATATAATAATTAGTTTTTTTTTTTTTCCTATAAGAGATACGACCAAGATGATCAGAAGGAAGTTTCATAAAAATATATCATGTAACATGTAAACGTGATGTCTTGATGTAAAAAAATTTTACATTGATATAAAATTATCTTAGGTGATTTTATATTAGTATAAAATAATTTTAAATATATGTAAACTGATAAATAATCTTGTACTGATATAAAATAAATTTTAATAATTTTATATTGATGTAAAATAATTTATATTTTTTTATATTACAAAATATATCAAATTTTATGTTTTTGTGTCCAACGAAGACACCTTTTGAACATACTGATTTTGCTAGTTACATTGATCTAACAAATCTAAAAGTTAGATGCTGCAGAGATTCACGAACGTATAGATTTCATGGATAGAGAGTTTCCTATGTGATTTGCAATTTTTTATGAACTTTTTACCAGTTAGAGGACAATTTATGTGTTCATTCTTGATTTCGAAGAGGTAAAAGCGGGAAGCTCATGCTTAGAACGGCCCACGAATCTGCTTGCGTCAGTGGAATAATTTTAAAAAGGGCATTAGTAAATGTAAAATTACCGATGTTAATTACTCACGGCATTGGAGTTAAGAAGTAAGGTTCTCGTTAACTATTTAATATGTCACTTCATATGTTTGAAAATAAGATGACACATTTGAAATTTAATACGTTTGAAAATGAGTTAATATGCTTATAATTTATCTCACTATTTTTTATGAAATAATTTTAATACATTACTTGACATTCTTAATATCTAAACAGATTAACTTATTTATTTCACTATTTATTCAACTTTTTTTTATTTTTCTACTTATTCCACAAACTTATTTCTCTTATTAAATGAGGTCTAAGTGTCCTTATAGGCATTTGGTCTCAGACAATTGCCACTACATTCTCGATATCTATGAAACAAAGTTACTACTTCTACATGGATGACCTATCAATCTTGTGACACCCAAAAAAAGTCTCACGTGGGAAAAAGTTACGAAGACGAGTGGTGAGACTTGCTACGGCAACGGCTCTGCAATGTTGGGGTCAAGAGGATGTGGCATGGTCGTTTGAGGCTGGCGCAGCTTCGACGATGATGACGTTGTCAGGCTGGTGCTCGGCGAGTGGAGCTCTGATGTCTTGACCTTGATCTCAGCTTTCCCTCCTCGATGCCGTACGGTGGTGCGTGTCCTGTTTGATGGTTGACGGTCCGTGTTGGCATGCTTTGTTGGTGTTGATGTGTTTGATTTTTCTTTTTATTATTTTTTCTAGTTTCATTCTATTTTGTTGGGAACCACGTATGATCTCGTGCTTCTACGATAGAGTTTTCTGACATAAGTCAGAGGTCGTATTCGACCTTCAAATCGATATATTTCAACTTTCTCATTTAACACGATCTTCGAGTTTTATCTCATTGACGCTTGTCGTATTTATGAGTGTAAGGCCACCCTCCTTGAGAAGTCATCCGATTCCTATTCTTAAAATGCGTTTCTTTTTCTTAGTCCTTTTATTTCTTATCTTGATATCTTCTGAGTTTTGACCTTCCCCCGTTGTTACGAGATGTAACCTCCCCCTTTCGAAGGCATTAGATTTTTCTTCTCTCCCTATCACATTATGGTGTGTCCTTTGTGTCAGATATTTTTCCTTATTAATAAAAAATCACTCTTTAAAAGAGAGATCGATCGATGTAGACTATATTAAGATTTATTATTTAATAATCTTTAATATAAGTGATTTGGCGTGGGTCATAGACCTGGCGTTTTTTTGTTTCTTTTATTCATTCTGCCAACTCTCTCTCTCTCTCTCTCTCAACTTCTTAATGTTTTTTTTTTTTTCCTCACATTATTTATCAAGTATATTTATTTTAAATTTTATATTTATCATCTACCTCATCATCTTATATTTTTTTATTAACAATTAACATTGAATATTTTTCTACAGAATACAAAATAATACATATATAAAATCAAACAATATAAACTCAATATAAAATATCGATTAAAATAAAATTACACTGAACATTGTATTTTACAATACATATATATTTTAATTTTCAATCGATATTTTTTTCTCATCGATGGAAAATCAAGATATATCAAATAATGTATTTTACAACATACAATATATTAATTTTTCATTAATAAAAAATAAAGAAACATCAATTAAAAATTTTATATAATTAACTTTTATATTTTTACATATTTTCACTCCACCGGTAACGTATTGATTGAGCTCGAATCCAATAAAATGGTGAGACTATTTCTTTTTCACTTAAGTTCAAATTAAGGCTCCGGATGGTGACCTTCCCCTCCCATCCCCACTCCCTATTCCCCCAACGTGCAAGAGCCTTTAAAAGGGAAACATGAATTAACTCTCTTGAAAAGTTGCAAATGACAAGACAATTTTTCTTTAATAGACACATGATCAATCTTACAGTACGAATGTTTGGGGGCTAATGAAGTCACGTACGAGTGTAAAGACCTTCTTAAAACTTCAAAAGGATCTAAATGTAAAGAATTTATTTACTTCTTAATCTTTAGGGACCAAAATGAAAAATGAAACACTAGTAGCTACGATTAAAGTTAATTAATCATGATCAACGAGGGTAATGCCAATTAAGAGATGATGACAAGAAACCAGTTTCATTACTTACGAATCGCTGTGGTTTCTCTAGTAAGTTAATTAATTTTTGTTTCTATTACTATTAGTTTTCGATATTTTAGCTTGGGCATTTATGATGCAAAGGTTGTTTTCACATTTCAATATGGACCGGTCCGTACAAGGTTGAGTCAAGGTATTACACAAGTAAATAGATTTAGGCAAAGGTTTAAGAAATCAAAAAGTTCTGGTTCAGATTGAATGTGATCCAACTAATGATTTGGATTGGTCAGAACGATGACGACCTCATCATTCATATAGAGGATAAAAAAATCGAACCAGTTATTTTTAAACGGCCGAAATGGTTAAATTGGATTTTTAATATGTAATAAATATATCCTTCATAAATCATGTGTTTATGAAAAATGTATTAAATTAATATACATGTAGTATAACCAACATATAAACACAAATAACGATATAAAACATTTTAAAGCAACTCCATAACAAGAATATGCCATCTTAAAGTTTACGTTTCATTGAAATAGTCTTTAACGACACGATGGAAAATAAGAATGAATTGAATTTCTTTTCCTATGTTATGCATATGATTTTAAGTAGAACTCCCCAAAGGGTTCGACTAAAAAGTTGTCTTCCATTTTTTTTTCTGTCTGCAACCTTTCCCAATGATGATCATTTCCTGTTTACCACCTGGTGATGATCATTTCCTTGCTCTAATCAAGTACTTGTCCGTCAAGAACAAAGAGGTTAGCCAGTTACAATGTCCTTGCAATGAGAATCAGATCCCTCTCTACCACCTCAGTAAGAGTGACTACTTATTGCAATATAGCTTATGTTTCTTAGACTCCAGTAAGAAAATTGGAAATTTGCCAATTTCCTGCTTACAAAGCAAACCCTCAATTTTATCAGCTTATTTGGAGCAAAACAAAAAGGATTGGGCACCTGCCAAGATACTTCCATCAAACCTGATGGGATTGGGTTTAAAGCATATTTCCATTCAAATTCCTATGCCTTCACCTACATGCAGAAAATTCCTCAGCTACTGAAAGTTCCTCTTGGATATCTTTCTTTGCAATGTATGATCTAAGCAGTTCATCGAACCTCACATGGCCAACGACGAATAGCTAAGCTCCACAAATTAATCATCCTCTTCCACCCCCTTCTCGAGACTGATTGTGGTTTATGAGATTAACCATGCCCTTTTCCTCCCTCACTCAAGCTCTCTCTCGATCCCAAAGCTTTACTCTCTTCTTGGACTCATATACCTCACTGGATTCCTAACCTACTTGTAATAATTTGATCCATTTGATCCGCCATTTGAGCAGCTGGTCAAAAATATTCAACAGTGGCACAATTAATAAAAAAATTTTAATCAGGCAATACACTGAAACATTCCATTCATATTACAGCCACCGCTTAAAACCTTGTTGATTCCAACTTTTAGCCCCATATTCTGGGTGTGCCATGGGGGGAATGTTTCTGCAATAACAAAATGCACGTGCACCAGTTATATGATGAGTTATTGGTCTGTACATCCACAAGCACATGTTGCAAAGAATTCATTCGCTAATGCAGAGTTATTGCTATGTAAATCCACAAGCAAGCGTGTTGATTGGGGGGCTAAAAAAAAAAAGGCAGCTGAAGTAAAGTAGGTGCAGGATAGCAGAAAAGGATAGAGAAAGAGGACAAGCACAAAAAGTGATAAGAAGTTCAATCAACTATAGTTCAAGCATAAATCTCCAAACTGATATCCTTCATTCATAAAATGGCAGGAAATATCTTGATCTTAGGCTTACCAAAGTAATTTGAGTCCATTGGCAATTGCATCAATGCCCTATGCCCTTACTCACCTTCATTTTCTTCCAATTTAAATTTTTGGTTCACTTAGCTAGATGAAAAACAAGAAAAGTTTTTAACAATATGCTCTCCTTTTTGAACAGGAAGGTTGATCTTAATTATACACAGAAATGTTTAACTGATGATGCATATTTTACTTCATAGGATATTATATTATTTATTTACACTAGGTTATTGACGAAAACATGGAAACACCAGACTTACGTATAACAAATACATCTGCAACCCCATATGCTACCTCCTTTTCTTTTGTTCATTGTCTCTCTCCAAAACAACTGGAGCTGCTGGTATGCTGAACCACCATTCTTTCAATCTTCGAATTAACTTCTCCGTGCCTGCTCTCCTCGGTGGCGAGAGTCTCGTGAAAACCTCAAGAAAAACAATGAGGACAACAAGTCTCATGGGTAGAAGAGCGATAACCAAGGCTATCAAGACTAGTGCTATTGCAAGCCGTTCTGTTGCCTGTCAGGAGAAACATAAATCATTTACCACAAAGTATGATTCATACTGGTGGCTAAGACGATTGAAACAGAAAGCTCGTTAAAAAGGCAAGAAGTTTCAGGAGAAAGAAGGGCATATCCCATGTTCCTTCGGGCCAACTTTAAAGGCATAAAGCAGAAGTCATTGAGCAAACAAATTCTTATCAAGATTGGGATCTGTAAAACCTTTTTTAAGAACATGTAATTGTCAAGGAATATGTAAGGCGCTTATAGAGGAGAGAACAATTCACAAGCTACCTTACAGCACATGTTTGTGCCATTTATATTTTATTGTAGACAAATAAATCCTTCAACAATCATAAAGGGAAAAAACTCAAGTCATATTCAGGGGATCAAATTTATAAAAACTAAATTATACATATGCATAAAAAACAGATCACAATGAATATTATTACATTGATAGTTGTCCTTGTATAATGCCAAATTATAATAGTGACAACTCAAATATTCTTTGAAGCCTTTGAGTAGGGTGACGTAGGAAACCCGAAAATAGGGAAAAGATGTGTCCATACATACACATTCCCATAAATCTATTTGAGCTATTTAAGGATGGTGGTGATTCTTCATAAAATTTAAATTTGTGAAGTGCTAGTAGCTTGCATTTGGAACAGAGTGTATGCTGATCATTCAAGCAAGAGCAACATTTGTGTCTTTATAAACTCTATCGAACCCCTCTGAATCTTTGACCAACACTACCCTCTTGCAGCATCTAAAGTCCTAGGCAAATCAACTTAAAACCAACCACTTGCTAGGCCCAAAAGTAGACAGTACTTATTTATCTCCCAACCTTGGGTGGCAGGACCCACCTTCACCCAACTGCTCCATTCCCTACATATCCAATCAGCACCTACCTGATTTCCCTCTATTCATCATGTAGCATAGGCTTCTGCATCCACAAATCTTACTTCAGCAAACTTCCGTTCATTTTTATTCCTTTATTCTCCTTTCTTTTATCCATGCTGTCACAGTCTCCCCCTACTAGGGTGTAAGATCTTGACACTTTGTTAATTAATACAATATCCCCAAAAAGCAGAGAAGCAACACAATCATAGCAGATTGCATAAGAGTAAAAACAATACATCAGAGATGTGGAAGAACTTAGTTTAACTCACAAGAAAGGACAAACACGGGATCACAATATTAACAAGATGCCGTGCCATGATATTTCCAAGATGCTGCACTTCCAACACACCAGGGATAATATAGAGAAAGCATGATGAGAAAATTTTTGGAGACAGCATGATGGGAATTTTGCACTCTGAGAAAAGCATTATCAGAGTAGTTTTTCAGGGTTTTTTTTTTCTAAAGGTAGTTTTTTCAGGTTCATCAAGAAGTGTTTTTAAACAATGTTGAGTGAGTAGAATGCGTTTCATTGAGTTATGTGCCCTCGTTATATGGAGCATAATGCAAAAACAATATCAACAGCCAAGTAATGATAAGAAATTAAATTTAGACATTCATATGTATTGATTCTATTCTAACACTCCTGTAGCTGGACAATTCTTATCTAAGACAACTGCACTGGACATCATATAAAACAAATGGCTCTTGCAGAGTGCTTCAGTTAAGATTCCACAAGCTGCTCATTGGTAAAGTTTGGTATGCTACACTGACCTTGCATAACATCATCACAAACAAAATGATGATGCAGTTCATGAACTCATGAAAGGAAAGATTATTTGCCAACAAAGTTACATAGGCAAAGGAACCTTATTTGAAAACCCAAACTACGCAAAAGTCACGAGTGGTGAGGGCCATTTCTCTGTACTTTTTACTCCACACTAAACCGGGAGATGCATTCTTTCTTGATTTTCCTACCTGAGGTCCAACTTATGTCCCCAGAACTACCTATTCTATCCACAGAGTCAAACAACAGGCCATACTTGTCAGTCACTCCCACCTCAAGGACCAAGGTAAAGGGATTTCATTCACATAGCCTTTAAATTCTCAACTTCAGCAAAATTCAACAGCAGGTTGTGGACAGTCATGAAAGAATAGATGACAATACAATACCCATGCCCTGCATGTTTATGTTTACATGCAACTTCTATGTCACGGGCAAGATTGTTCAAGGCTCTATGTGCAAGATCTGTTTTACACAACAAGCTTTATTCTTCAGGGAGTTGCTATATCTCGACTCCTGCCCTTGTGTACTTATGTTGGGTTGCAAGACATGTCATGACGTATGCATGAAATTTGATTGCTACTTCTCTCGCTGTTATTCATACTTATAATCCGTTATCTTTGTCTTCTTGCAGTTTTGATGGATCTCAAGAAGGAGAATACTAAGCTAGGTATGACCAAAAGTCAAGAAACCTAAGGGCTAATTTACTCACATATTTTGGTATGAAACTCAGATTTTGCAAAACCCTGATAGAAGGTGGTGTTAACCCCTCTATTATTTCCCTCTCTCCTCTTAATAGCATATATTAACATCTCTCTAGTAAACAGAAACAGTGTTATCCCCTGGGCTAACACTCCTGCAAAGTAAACAAGAAAAGGGGTTCACACATCTTCTACATTTGAAAATTTACGCCGGTCACAACCTCAAGTAAATTAGCCCTTAACGTTTAGATTACTACACTAGGCTCACCAAAATAAAGTATCTCTTATAGTCACATATGGCTAAGATGGCATCACAAATAGAGGTCCAAATGCATATAACAGTGGCTGCAAACATCGGTTTGAGATTGCTGACAAGACTTAACAGAAGGCATGTAGGTCACCCAAGGTCCAATTGAGTATGACAAATGGGTTTGAGGTTGCTGACAGGACTTAATAGAAGACATGTAGGCCACCCGTAAAGACATAATTGAGGAGGAAAAGGGAGGTTGGAGTCTACCATTTAACTTGTGAAAATGGACCATGGAGCAAGAAACTTTGCTTATACATTTTTTTGTTAAAAGTCTTTGCTTATACAATATATCATGCTATTCTCAAATCTAAGTAGGAAAACTTCCTTCACATGCTAGAAGAGATTATAACTCCTTCCAAACAAGAGGCAAGGGAGAAGCACTAAAGCCTATCATTAATTATACCAAGTTTGGACGTCGTTGATTGCTGCTGGAATATCGTCAGTTTCCTATTCAGACCTAAACTTCTTTCTACCACTAAAGCCTATCATTAATGACGCCGAGCTTGGACATCTTCGATCATTGCTGGAGTATCTGTTGGTCTCCCATTCCTACCTAAACTCTTTCTACTTTATCACAATCTTTTTCAATTGTTCCCTACATGCCATATCCCAATAATTGGGTTCTGAACATCAGAACTTCTACTGGAACAATAGTCTTCTAGCTGGATTCATCAATAGGCCCAACTTGATGAGCATAATTGCATGGTCACTTGTGTTTAGGGAGAGGGAGTCCTCATAGGGACAAGTGAACAACCAATTTGGATGGTAGAGAATCATATCCAGTCTCCCAGCCATTCTTGGTCGATAGACTCATTGAATACAGAGACTACTTCAGTGATCTTTACTCCTTAAAAGATGGTAGCAACATGCCTATTTGCTTTTTTGGTTCTTGCAAAAAGAATATGCAAACCATGGAGATTACCTTATGGTACACTTCTAATGAAAAAAGCTCTGCTTTAAAAATAATAATGATAATGATAGTTTTTTAAAGAGAAGGATGAATACTCGAGATCAGTAATCATTGCTGAAATTACTTTATAAGTATTAAAATTCAACCCACTCAAGCAACAACAACCAGGCACTGCCACACTCGTTCTCCACAAGGCCTATCACCCTTGAACACCACCCCATATTTCTCATTCCAAATTGCCCACATGAAACCAAAGGACCAAGACATTTAGGCTTGATGCAAAAGACAGACAGGCCATCAACAGGACACCCCCTTAGGAAAGATCTCCAATGAGCATGAAAAGAAGATGCATCAACCAGTCAATGTACGCTTCTCTCCAAACATTGCTGAGGGAGAAAGAGAAAAATAAATGATTTATGTCAACAAAGGGGACAAGTCTACAAGC
This sequence comes from Thalassia testudinum, assembly GCA_037157565.1. Lineage (NCBI taxonomy): Eukaryota > Viridiplantae > Streptophyta > Magnoliopsida > Alismatales > Hydrocharitaceae > Thalassia > Thalassia testudinum. Next base: position 48,557,009 of record JAZHRO010000030.1, read on the forward strand.
TATGTCTACAAGGCATCAACCAGTCTCTGCATCATGAGTCCACCAGCAATGTCGGACCTTTGTTACCATCCTCTGTCTTCACATCTTCCAAGCAAAAATCCTGACCTTTAGGGGCTCTTTACCTTCCAAAGGACTCTATACAATAACAACAACCAAGCCTTTTCCCACATTAAGTGGGGTCGGCTATATGGATTCTTTGCGTCCACACAGATCAATTTTTAGTCATTTCAGGACTTAAATTAAAAAACTTTAACGCATTTTACAAAGGACTCTATAGTCTCTTAAAAAATCTTATCATTGTTCTCCATTCTCGGCTTTAACGCATTTTACAAGCGACAAATTAAAAAATCCCCATTCTCCCATTCCCACCTATCTTCATCATCATGAAGCAAATACATTCCTCAAAGATTCCTGTAGCTGAAGTAAATCCTCCACCCTGGCATTAGATAATCCCGACATGAATATAGGTGTCTACACCCGCCCCCCCCCCCCCCCCCCCCCCGCTCCTGTAGCTCCACATCCTTGTCTTGTGCTAAAGCAAACAGCCTGGGGAAAGCAACCTGAAGAGGCCCAATGTGGCTTCAGTCATCTTTCTAGAACCTAAAAGTCTGTCCATTTCCCACCACAGGTGTGAAGAACTCCAGTAGCCAAGAGAAACTCTCCTTAACCTCTTCTAAAGGGGGAATCACTACCCGTGCTCAAACATTTCTCTTCCCAATTGAGGATCTTACCATTCAGGTCATGCAGCAAAATCACCTGCCATTATCTCTGCGCAACATTTTTACAACAATGCAGCATTCATGTCCCACAGCCTCCGAATCCCAAGATAGCCTCCTTCCATCGGGTAGCACACATCTTTTCATGCCACCAAAGAACCTCCCCTTGTAGAAACTGCCTGGACTGCTTTAAAAAGTGTCAAGCGCCCCCCTTCAACAACAGCTAACCATCTAATTTCCTCTCTGATCTCTGTAATAGAGATACAAAATCCTGCCATTTCAAGAGTGGAGACATTAATGAAAGATTAAATAAGGTATAGACAATCCTTTTAAAAAAAAATAAGATATAGGCAAGGCATCCAGTTGAGTTCAAAGCATAGCCGCTACTGCATTTGCTTCTGCATCTTCCATCCCAAAAGTGATGTAAGTGGACTTCCTATAATCAATAGACAAGCCCGATGCTTCTCAAAAGGCCTGACCAATGCTGCAACATTCTTTCAACCAAAAAAATCATGTCATCAGCATATTACAGAAAGAGTATTGGTATCAACAGAGGAGAATTTCCCACTTCAGAGAATCCAAAGAACAATCCTGCCATCCATGTAGGGAAGGAGCTAATTGCTAGTGCACCCACTGCAATAACAAAAGAGAGAGGTGCAATTAGGATTCTCCTATTGGACTCTCCCCCTAGGCTGAACCAACAACCTGTGAACTTGCCATTAGCAAGACAGCAAACGAGGTGGTGGTGATACACCACCTCATCCATTGGATCCATTTCTTTGGAAAGCCATGTTTCACCATAGATGACCATAGGAAATTCCCCTAGGCTGAACCAAATCATTTTTTTTAAAGGAAAGAGAAGGGGTTAACAAGGTTTGTTAACCACTTGAGATACTACTAAAAGGGAGAGATAAGTACACCAATTGTTATAAAGCATGCTAAAGTGATACAAAGTAATCTCCACTGAGGTTCTTTCCAACTTAAAGATAACCTGTTATGCTCTAGCCAAGTATACCAAGGCAAGATAACAGCTATCCCAGTAGTTTCTCCATCAGCCAAAGTCCCATGGAGATTGGACCAAAAGTCTAACTTCAAATTGTAGTTGAAGCTTCTCTCCCAGCAACATTTCACAAAGATGCAACTAAAAAATAGGTGCTTGGAATCTTCCACTCTTCACTGCACAAAGAGAGAGTGGCATCCACCTCAGGAGCCCATGCCTTTTATAATCACGGGTTATCACCCTTTGTCTTGTAAAGAGCCACAGGACGAACTTCACTTCCAAATTTTCCTACATTCTGCAGCCAAACCATGATCTACGTGAAGCATGCTTCCCATATGTTTGAGATACACCTTTGTGACTAAAAATTCTCCATCTCTCAAAACCCACCCATCTCTACATTGCCCAAGTCTAATATCATGTAGAGTTTGTACTAGAAGGATAAGGTCATTCATCCGGGCATCAGACAAGAGTTGAGGCAATGGAGGCGCCCAAGTCTAAAGCACTTACCAACCATGGCCAATTGATCAATAGATAAAGCTACTAACCTAGGGTAAGCTTAGACAATACTCCTTGCAAAGGACCAGTCACAAGTTCAAAACAGGAATCTAAAACCATCTCCCGACAAACTTCAACAATGTGGCTTGACTTTCCTCAGGATCTTCTAAAAGGCACCCACAAGCATGAAGCACCCTTTTCAAAAATAAATAAATCAATAAAACCGTGAAGCACCAATGATAGTGGTTCTTGCATCCCAATCAACTGTATCGCCATAAGTCACAGAGAATCCCCTCCCAACAGGACATGTTAAGACCCATGAGTGTAAGAATCCACCTTGTGAGGATGCTTGTTCATGACCTGAAGGTTGAAGGTTCAACACCCCCAATCCACTAGCCTCCTTCAACTTACAAACCTCCTCCCAAGACACCAATGGAGGTAAGTTGTTCTTGGAGCCAAACGCCCAAAGAAATCTCCTCGATGACCAAATCATATGCCTTGGCAAAGTCAACTTTCCAAAGGAAAGCCCATCTCCACCCTTCCTAGACAGAAACTACCCCCATGCAGTAACAAAACAATCTACTACTATGAAGGCCACATGTACAGGATTTATCAATGAATCCATCACCATTCTCAAACAGTGTGCCAGTCATGTGAAGTTCAAATAATTATTTGCTTCAAGATTTAAATAAAAAAAATGGAAGTTTTAATAGTTTTGCTTCAAAGAAAATTGATTCAGTCAAAACTTTCATATTTTGTTTAGAGCAAATCTATTTATAAAGTTGTTCGTACTTATTGGTTGGAACTAACCCTAGGTCCTTCCTCCTGGTCAAGAAAAAATCAATTCTTTTTGCTGTACTTTTTACTTGTATCTACAGGTTTCTTTGGGTTGCTAGCTCAATGGTAAAGTACCCAGCTTCTAAATGCAGCTATGTTCTTTATACATTTTGATGAAGCATCAAATTTACATTTGAGATAATGAATTGGGCAAACTCAAGTATTTTCTTGACATTGAAGTCGCAAGAACCAAGAATAGCATGCTTATGTACCCAAAAGGAAGTATGCTCTTGACTTGCTGAACAAGAAGAAAAAAATCTGCTGCAGGCGAGTTGCTACTGCTGAAGATAATTGTCATGTAAGTTTGAAAGATGGGAAGCCCCTATATGATTCTTAGAACTGGCATCAAAAACTTGTAGAGAAGTTAATCCATCTCATGTTGCTAGACCTACTAAATTGATGCATATGAATATTGTCAACCAATTCATGCATATGTTTACTGATGTTCATTTTGTCAAAAGGGTACAGGATCTTATGCTATCTAAAGACATGTGCATCCATTAAATGAGAGGAGTTTTAACACAGAATGGTATGCTAATGCATATTGAGTTTAACATAGAATGATACACTAATTCATAGTGGACTAGTTTTATGGATGATTATTCTGACTATTGATTTTACCTTGAGCAATCTTATTATCTAGAAGAGTAAAAAGCAATAAATCTGTATAAAACCAAGTGTGGAAACTGGGTACAGAGCAATGATGTTGGGAGTCAATGAAAAGCTATGGCTCAGAATTTTTTCTCCAACCCTAGATGCCAATGGTGCCCCCATAGCAAGGTGGCTATAAATCCTGAAATTGTCCAAGTTCTTCATGATTGCACAACTCATATTTGACTCAAAATGGCAAGAAGGTCGATTCAAGAGATTTTGCCTTATATCAAGAGTGGATATCAAGTTGTTGACAACTTAACCAACCTGAGACAAATTTTAGCAAGTTAAAAGATGTTTGACATTCATACCTAATTTAAGGACGATAACTTAAATATATAAATGGATACATGGATCTTGGGATGGATCCATGAAACATGAGCCTACAAATATTGTGCTCACATCTCATTGTTGAGAAAACCTAGACAACTAAAGCCCTGTGCTCCCATAGTTGTTCCCCTCCACTAAAAAGGGTTTCCCACAGAAATCTTTGACACCTCCGTGGTCTCCCTCCCTCACCCAACACACAAAAACACACAAGGCATATTCATAGTTCACTAACATCTAAACCTTTTCAATCCAGGCCAAATATAAGAATATCCCATCGAAACAACAATGTTCATCATGATCATAGCAAAAACTCCAAATAGTGAATGCTTCAATAAGGGCAAAGCTTTCCATATTATTAAGCTGAAATAGCAAGACAAGTTAATTATCAAGCATGTGGACAGCCTCATTGAGAAGGCAATGCAGTAGTGAGAAAGTTGCACCTGTGGAACAACAGATAAAAGCAAGGCACGTAGCTTCAGAAGAATAACGTTTCCATCCTGGACAAGCTCCTCTACATGAGTAATTGCATTTTGAACAGCTAAAAGTTGTTCCATAGTGTTCATGGGTGGGGGCGCTTTGACTTTAACCTCTTCCACAAGCTTCCCTCGATTGCAAAGCCTTGTAAGCAGCATGAAGAATGCAAAAAGAAGAAGCAACAATGCAAATGCACGGACAATCCACCCCCTGGATCATAGTACAATATTAATTTATGCCATTTTTTGGCTTAAAAAAATGAATGCATCATGGTACAATATTAATTTCTACCATTTTTGTCTAAAAACAAGTAAGGTGCTCAGAAAAAGTATAAACCATTAGAAAAGAGATAATCAGCCCTTTCAATTGCCCCAACACATATGGGAAATCACAAAAGTTCAGACAATGAAATTAGCAATTAACTCAATACTATCTTTCTTAGATTACATAAGTTTTGCAAGTACCGAGGTTTTGTAATGCGAAAAGGAAAGAATGCTGTTAGAGATAGAATTAGAAATGGGATTAATTAAAGTAGGTTTCTTGAGAGTTACGTTAGGATTTCTTATTTTGTTATGTTATCTCTAGGGTTTAATTTGTTTCGATTCTAGTTTTTTCCAAATTAGTTGGGATTAAAATTACTATTGTTATCCCCTCTCTCTATATAAAGACAGGTTGATTTATTTTCATTAATAACAAGAATTCTTGGTTATTCTTTCACAAATATAATTTGTAGTTATACTATTAATGCATTAAAAAAATTATAGAAGTTTTATTTAGGCATAGGATGATACTTTACGGAAATGTTATCCCAATGAGAATAATATATTGAGTAATTTACAAAAAAAAAGACCTCCAACTACATACATATTCTCAGATTTTTTCAGTTAGGGTCAATATCTTTCAAAGATAGTGGTGGAATCTAAAAATGTGATATTTATACATTTAGACAATTCTGGACTTACAAAAAACACCCATTCCCCTCCCCTTATTTGAAAAGCTTAACCACAATGGCAAGAAATTTAAGCCAAAACTCATGATACAAGTCTATAAATAGAAAAATAAGCAAAACAAGAGATAATGGTACAAGACACTTAGAAAAGTTGTTAAAAGATGCAAGAAGTTGATTGTCATTCAAACAAACTATTGAAACTGCCATTTAAGGCAATCTAAAGTCATCTTAAGTAACCAATGCTGAATTTCCAACCTCCTAAATTGAAGGGGAGCACATTATCTTCCAAGAAAGGTCCCTTGACCTTGTACATGATATAATATAGCCACTTCAACTCTCAGCTTCATTAGGCAGAATCCAACTTGTCATACTTATTGGAAATAGAACCTAATATGAGCATTTCATAAAAAATAGAACATACTCTGGTAATGGGTGTAAAGCTGGGGAATTTTTTTGTAAATTATTCTAATGCAAAATATTATCATTTCATTTCCTCAAAAAAAAATATTATCATATCATTTCCAGTCCCATAATATACAATGCTTTTCTATTTGATGGAGAAATGAAGTGGATGGCTACCGACATCCAATAGCCATCCTTTCAGAAATTGAAAAATAAATAAACAAATTATTAATATTTTCTAGGAAAATATTAATCAGGTAAAAGTTTACTTGTGGTTAACCATGAACTAAGTGTAGCATAACCAATTGGCCCAATCCACTATTTTAGTAACACAAATAATGGCAATTTTTTATTTGACAATGGTACATGGATATCATACAATACCAATATGGATGGATTGCCCGGAAATCATATAATACCACTCTGTATTGCCTGTAAATCAAATTTAGTTTGGCTTAAAATTTTAAAAACTGCATGATGATTACAACAAAAAACACTAAGCATTTCCCTACATAAGAGTCCAATACATGTATTCTTTTGTCTCCATCAAGATCTAGGGCATTGTTTCCCTCTCTGTTCACACCAATGGTGTAACTATTAGAACAAACAAAATCCAGATAAGTAGCCCCATTCAAATGGTTTAAAGGTGCAATAGTTGGCTCTGACAAGGGTTCAAACTCAACAAATTCAAATCCTACCAGACAGCAGCAACGGCAATGGAAACAATAAACAACCAAGCAAGCATGCATTAATGCAAGCAATCTCACATTAACTGGGGATTTCCAAATATTATCCTTCTCAACAAAACAGATAATATAAGCAAAGTAGAACGTAACAGAGTTTGAATTGATTTTCACTCTTATCGAGGAATCCTTACATCAATCATTTCACTACCTGATACTTCTTCCTTTGAATTCCATGAAAATAAAAACATAATTTCAGAGAAATTGGAGAAGTAAGCTTCCCCAAGTTTTTACTCAAAAAAAGAAAAAGAAGACTCAGCATTGCATTTCCATTTATAATGGCAGCACCATTGAATTTAGGCCAATCTGTCAAATTTTGTATTTGTTATTTTTGACAAAACTTCTGTATTGGTTTTTTTAAAAGGGAAATTCTGTATCAGTAATTACTTGCTAAAATCTGTCCTTTTCCAAAAATTTGTAGGAAGATAGAAGTATTCCACGGTCCATAAAAACAGATGCTCTTCTTTTGGAGGTAATGCAGCAGATGGTTACTGATCTCAAGTAACCATCCTTTTTCTCTTCAAAAAACAAATCGTATACCACTATAGCAATCAGCATCAAACCAAACAATCCCAAAATAAATGACAGCTCGAAACTAACAAACAAAATAATGTAGAACACAAGGTCAATCTTTATAATAAAAGCTCTCAAAGAAACTCAGAAACTTTTCTTTCAAAATAGGTTCTAAGATTTATTGAAATTTTTGTCCATAACTTCCTTTCCCCTTGTTTAGTGTCTGGTTGTTGTTTTGTTTTATTGAAAATAGGACAACTACCAGCATTTTGCACACTCAGATCAAAGACTAAGTAGTTGCCAGCCTGAACCTCCACCACCAAAGAAGCAGTGGAAAGAACATCAGTTGTAGGCCCAAAGGGGAGTCAGATAGGGATGCCCTTTGACTCCGTTACACTATAGCTTGGTCGCAGATAACTTGGTGGCTATGGCCTATCATGCTTGAAATGGAGGTCTGCTCTCTAGATTTTGCTAGGGGGGAAATAATTCGCACTTGAACCCTATCCTCCAGGGTATTAATGACACTTTATTTTCCATAGAAGGGGGTAGCTAGGAGGCTGAAAACCTGGCGGTGTTGGTGAGGATTTTTGAGGATATTTCTTGCTTATATGTCAACCATGCCAAATCAAGTTTCATTCCATTTCCTATGGGTGACAAGGAGGTGCATAGTTTCTAGTTACTGTCGGAAGGAGCTTGCCTTTTGCTTATCTAGGTTTCACTTTGAGGTTCAAACAGCCTCACATTGGTGATTGGTTGCCTTCAACTGATAGACTTGAGGAGAGGTTGCCTGGCTGACAAGGAAGAGTTCTTTCCAAATAATGTCGTCTATTCCTGTTGAAGTATGTTCTGTCAGCTATGCTGATTTTCCATCTTTCTGTTTTCTAGCCACCAATGAAGATAATTAAGAAGATTGGCAGCATCAAGAAGAAGTCCTTCTAGAAATGTCTGCAGCACAGTCACTTTCTGCACTTGATGCCTTGGGATGAGATTAGTAGGCCATTGGACAAAGGTCTAGGTGTTCTCCATCTAATAGATTTTAATGATGCTCTTATGGCAAAGTGGGTAGTAAAACTACTACAGAATGAAAATGCCATGTGGAACAAGATTCCACAAGATTCTAATGGTTAAGTCTTGCGTTGGACGGATAGGTTCACAGCTCCCCATGGTTGTTCAGCCTTATCGAGCACACATTCAATGGCGGGTCGTATGAGTCACTTCTTTGATTTAATGCTTGGGGAAGGAGCAACTTTCATGTTTTGGTTGGATTATTGAACTGGCAAAAGGAATCTAGCAAAGTTGGTGTCATGCTTGTTTCCTTTGGCTATGATAAGTTCAATAGAATATCAAACTCTTGAGATGGACCCATAGAGAGAAATTTTGGCATTGAGCTCCCTCGTGAAGAAAAAAATCTCTCTAAGGCTAGAGTCAACAATTTGCAGGTGCTCTTGGCGGTGGCAGAAAGTTTTTGGCCTAAGGAAAATGTCCCTAATTCTTTGTCATAGCGTAGAAGCTCTTTCTTGGTGAAGAAGGCCTACATCCTGTTCAAAAGCAAGGGTGGTCACCAACTATTTTAATCTTGGTACAAATTGTTTAACCTTGTGGAAGATGAAAACTCTATTGAAGATCAAGATTTTCGCTTGGCTCATGACGGGAAAGTTAGTTACAAAGATGTTGAGGAGGAGAAGATCACTAGACAACCAGGTTTCTTGTCACTTTTGTGGGGTTCATAATGGGAGCACTCATTCTTTGATTGTGACTATTTCAAAAGGGGTGTGGACACGGCTACCCCCACCGGCCTTGAAATAAGACACCTTGGTTGCTTTTTGGCAAAAATGTAGAAGGGGTGTTCAAGATGATTCCAATATATGGGTGAAGGTCATAGCTAGTTTATGGTCTTTTGGCTATAAAGGAATCGAGTGGTTGTTAGGGGATCTCGGGTGTATGTGGGTAATAATGTTGAGGAGGCCTTATCATTCTCTAGTTTGTGGAGAAATTCCTTGTAATGCTTTGTATTGTCTTAGTTTTATTAAGGCAATGATGTGAAGGGCTACTGAACTCCAGTAGCTATCCTTTTGCCATTTCGGGAGGGGCGGAAATGAAGATCTAGTTGTTTATCACTTCATCTAGATACTATATTATGGTGGTCATATGTGTATTCTACCAGTTGATCGACAAGGTTATGAATAATTGAACACCAATGAAAATGAAATCAATGGCCTTTTCTTTGCTTTTTTTTCATTGATTTTTATTGGGAGAGGTTCAAATCTTTATGTTCCATTTCCATTTTTTATGGTTTCAAACAGGAAATAAATTCTTCTAATGAGACAACAATCAGCACATGTGCATGTTTTGGCCGAGTTAGACAAGGGGAAAATACCCTTCCCTTCAATAGGCCGATACCATTTTTTACAAAAGATGATAAAATTCTGAAAAGAACTATGCTTCTGCACCCTTTGTCAGCCTATGGCAGCACATGGAAAGCAGACACAAAATCTTTTGATGTCATGATCATCTATTCTCCCTTTTCCTCGTCTCATGGAAAACAATGATCTCTAAGGCAGGATATTAGTAATGTGATAGAATAATGACAAAGAGATTCAGACCTGCATATGACATAGGAAGATACTGAACAAAAAACCAATGATTTCGTAACGTCACTCCAATTTGCCAGAGAGATTAGATGCTTTCCAAGTTCAGACATGGGATAAAGCAATTCCTGCAAATAGAATAAAATTAATAACTTTCTGAAAACTTTTATCTGATAATGGACAACTTACTAATGCCTCAAGATAACATTAAAGTTTCAAAAACTCATCAAAACAATTAATAACAAAGGAGGACTGCTTCCCTAGAAGACAACTAAGTATTTAAAAGGTAAACACAGTATAAGATATAATATCAAGAAAGGAATGAGAGAACTCCATGATGAACTGGAGAATGTCATCTACATAGTTAATTACTAGAAACCTTGTGTGGGCAGTTGAGCTGTGGCAAAATACTTTTTTTTTTTAAGAAAAGCAAAATACAGAAAAGCAAAACAAAAATTAGCCCTAGAAAATAGCTAATTAACAATTATTGAACTTGGAAGATCTTTTCAAACAATATACAGCATCCAATTTGAAAGATTAGCCATCCAGCTTCTCACACTTTCAACTGGAGGGCTGACCAACCTGCTTTGCAGGGAACCAAACAATGTCAAATAATCTTGTTTGATTTACAATCTGCATGGTAACTAGTCTAACATCCATCTTACCATCTTTATTCTACCAAACATTCTCCGCACCAAAATTTAAACTATTTTTTTTCTAATTGCCACCTAAATTTAAATTAATAGTCCAATATTTGGCCCAAAATAAAACTTCAGGTGTTATAGCTGCCTTACAGCATTGCCATTCACTTGCAAGCGCAACTTGTTGTCACATTAAATACATGAGCCCCCCCTCTAGTTCAACCAGCTCACATGGACTCTATATGCATCAATTCCTCTATTTTGCTGAAAAATTAACCCATCTATTCAAACATTTAGTGCCAAGTCTTTTGGATTTCACTTCAATCTAACCTATCTCTTCTTCCCCGCTTATGCTCCGTATATGTAGCTATAGAAGTATAAGCTATTTAGTGAAACTTAGATGCGTGCCTGTAATGGGAAAAGATTGGGACTTCAGAAGTTGAACAACCTCATTGGAAACACATCCTACATTTGCACGCACACGCGCACACACGTGTGTGAGAGAAAGAGAAGTTCCGCATCATACATTGAAGCACAAGCTTTCACATAAAATATCTCAGCTATGCTTGGGTCATAGCTGAAAATGTAATTGCACCAGTCACTGTTAGCTTACAAGACAAGTGTAGTTGTTGTTGGACCACATCCATCCAATATTGAAGATATTAAGAGTTTGTCTCTGTCTCTGTGTGTATGCATGCGTGCGTGCGCGTGTGTGTGTGTGGGTGTGGGTGTGGGGGCTGGGGGGAGGAGGGGGGGAGAGGTCGGGTGCAGTGGGGGTTCCACATCAAAACATTGAAGCACAAGCTTTCACATAAAATATCTCAGGCATGCTTGGTCATAGCTGAAAAGGTAATTGCAACAGTCACTGCTAGCTCACAAGTCTAGTCCTTGTTGGACCACATCCATGTGGATGGGCATGATATCATCAGATCTGCTCCCTTTCAGAAAAAAATTACCAGACCCTACTGTAGGAGCCATAAGAGGATACAAGACAAGACAGCCTACTTTTTTTCTTTTACAGTAAAGACCACCTACTATTTATCGATTGATAAAGGAAAAAGGAAATAGTCTAACTGTGGTATATTCGGCAGGAGAAACCTAAGGTTGTTTTTAGTAGTGGTTGCAAGTATGCATATGAATTTTAACTAACTAACTGTGAGAATCCTGGACAATCATCAAGTTCCCTGATAGCAATGCTACTTTCTTTCAAGGAAAACGTTCATGACATTGCTTAAAATTTTAAAAATTTCTTCAAGGCAAGGAGGAGAACAAGCAGGCGTATCCCACTCAATATAACATTATAGTCACGCCGGATGGGATCTAGTCTTTTATGTGGTTTCAAGAAAATAACATAGATAGATAATTATCTACAGCAGTAAGTACCTTCATCACTGCCACATTTGTGTCAATCCCATCCACTTTAGCCCCATCAACAGTTTCTTGAGCTATCTCAACCTTTCTAAAGTTACTCTTAGCATCCTTGACAACTTTTTCCAAAGAACTCATCTCCCCAACAACTAGATCACCCACCAGGAGTCCTGCTTCATTCGAAGCATTCATGACTAGCCCAAGATTGGACAAAAGGCCAATTGCCGGCAAAGAATACATTCCACTTTCTGTGATACTGTCCTTGGCCCGTGGCGAGCCCCTCAACGTCATCACATCGGCAAGCTTTTCTAATATCAAGTCACCCCCAGGAAGTTGATTTGCAAGATTAAACATGAGAGGGACATCATAACCATTGAGCACGGCACTCGATAACTCATGAATGGCTTGTAACCGCAGTATGCCCAGGACAGCCTTTGAAAGGGTTTCATCCCGTTGGACACCATCAATCTGAAATTTTCTAATAAACTCATGAGCAAGGAAAATTTCTCTGATCATAGCCAGCCAATAATCACGACGAGAATGTCCTGTAAGCTCTGGAAACTCAATGATAACCGGTTCGGACCTAGAAAGATAAAAATGGAAAGCTTTCTGAGGAAAAAAGCAATGAGCCATTCTCAAAAAGAATGAAGACCTACAATTAAATACACTTTCATAGTTCCGTGAAAGCTTCATCCGTTGTCACACAACTCTCAAATGCTTGAACATATTACCATGACAAACCATAAAAAGTAAATTTGAGAAAGACGTACAAGCAGGTAGATTTGTACATCACTGCTTTGTCAAAAAGACGAGCACCCCAGGGTCCAGTCAACTCTGATTTGATAACCTGATTAAGATCATCAGCCAAATCATACACCTTAGGCTTATCATAAATCACAACACGAAGCACTTCGAAGTAAAGTGAATGATCTGTAAGCGTCAATCTACCTGCAATTGAACATTTTTCCAAAGATTAATCAACATGGGATCAAAAATAAAGCTAAGCAATCAGCTATTGGCAAAATGGATAACCACATAAAAGATTGGGTAAAACATGACACAATCATAACCAAGCACGCACCAGGCCATATGGACATCCCAACATGTTCAAGAACTGGTTGGGTCGTCAATGTGCCATCAATTTCAAGGATCCTTTCTTCTCGAGGAAGCCGAAGCGTAGAAAGATGAGAAGACTCCGTCTGTGTTATCATTTTCTTTAGAACTCTAGGCAGAAACATAACACCAGAATTAAGAAATTGCATAAATCCCTGCATTGCTACTACATAAATTTAAAAAATTGTGATTCTTTTCTGCTGAAGCTAATAACAGACTAAAGATAGACCAATATAAGCAGGTTTCTTCTATTCCTATTACAGCATTCAGAGCAAACAACATGGGAAAGAATTCATCTAACTAGCAATGTTCAGAAAGTCACCCGCCCATATTGCATGCACAGTCATATGGGCAGGCTGGTAAGGTCACCAAAGTTAATACTTGTGTGTGAAGCAACATGTGAGACAAGTGATCCGCATGTATGACCAAATACTATGACGCTATTCTGATTTTCCTTTTTTTTTTTTTGAAGGATGCTGTTCTTGAAATGGAGAACCAGAGATTAACCTGATCATCAAAGACCCAACCACCTGATAAACCAAACTGCAATAGTTGCCCACATACCCTCGACACCCTGAATATTAGTCATGCAGTGACCTGTCCAGCTGAATGCCACATATCAACTGTCTCAATTCTGAACCAAACTGCCCACTCCAAGAGCTGGGATTTGCTGGCGTCCCCTCAGAGTAGTGCATCCCATTTCTTAAGCAGGCTGTCTTTGGTGGTGCCCAAGATATAGAGCTTCTTCTCCCCATATGTTAGAACGGGCAATACTTTTTGTTTTTGGCTGGATGACTAGATGGGCCAGGGGAAGTTGAGAGATCAATTTCCAAGGCTGTATGAGATGGCTGCTAGTAGGGAGGTGAAGGTGGCTGGTTGTTGGGAGGGATCTTGGTGCCCTTCCTTTGCAGGGAACTTATCAGAAAGGACTTGCCTACTTTGTCATGTGGCAAACGAAGATGTTGATCATTTGTTTTTTGGGTGCCCATTTTCTACGCAAGTCTGGAGACACTACCATTTGGAGTGGTTGACGCATTCCAAGTTTGGTGATTTCTTGACGTCCTTTAGGAGCAGAAACTGAAATGGATGTCAGAACATTTTCAGGACAAATAAGGAGAAGGAAAAAGCTCTAGCGGTGCTCTGGCGCTATGGCTAGGAAGAAATGCAGCTATATTCAAGGGGCAACATACTTACCCTACGAATTTTATTAGTTGTATCTCATCTTTCGTTAATTTTTGGGCATGTAGTTTGTAAGTTGGCCGTGTTTTTTTATCCTTGATTAATATCTTCTCTAGGTGGTTATCAACCGGTTAATCACCCTTTCACCTTTCAAAAAAATCTTGAAAACTAGCATTTTTCGTTGTAGTTGGGAATCAGAAAAACCTAACTGTATTGAGCAAACCCGAATAGCATGATTAAGGACAATAGGGAACATTCTTAGCCAGTGGTTTCTTTTCTCTATCCATTTACCCTTTCTATTTCATTTCTATCCTTGTAATGTTCCTAATCATATGAACTTCCAAGGTATATGCTGCAGTTGCAGCTGAAAAATTATCACCTACAAAACTTGCAAAGTTGTCCGGTGTAATTTAACTTTTATACATCATTTTCTATGTTGATAGCTGAAGTTACACTGAATTTCTTCAGATCAATGGGTAGTTCACTTATACATTCACTGGCAAGAGGAAGACCATATTTGCATCATTGTGATTTTTGTTTTCCACTAATCTTCAACTATCCACATTCTAATGTCTGTGCATCCACCTGTAACATTTCATACATGCATATGAAAAAGATTGACCATTGAAAAATGTATAAATGTTCCAACCTCCATGTCTCAAATTTGTTAAAGAATGGGCTAGTACAGAATTCTTCAACAGTGCTCTGAGCTTTCTAAAATCAAGGGCCAGTCAAATACTTATCCTTAACAAAATATCCTCTCAAGAAAAAAAAAAACCCAAACCAAAAGCATCACATGCACAAAAAACTTCTAAAAAAGGTCATGTGTCTCCAAGAGGCAACTAGTACCTGGAAACTCCAGAAAACATGGAATTGGCATGCACATACACAATTAAATAATTTCCATATATCAAGACTCTAGCTTTATTGAAAGCATTGCACATTGAAAATAGAGAGGTCCTCAATTAAAATGTAAAACATATGCACTGAACAAAGGAGATGAAACATCCAACCTGTCCAATGCTGCAAGGTACTTCTCATAAGCAGAAAATGAGAGACAACCTTCAGTTGAGGCCGTAAGAATGTCAAAAATGTTGGCACAGGTTATCACATCAGCAGCAATAGGTATCGCTGGTGCAATTCGAGAAAAAGCATCCACTCCAACTGTACTTTGCTTATCCACCTGGCAAAAACACAGAATCAGTACAAAAATTGCAAAAACTATTAATCTAATTAGAGGATGAACATATGTAGTTCCCTCCATTAATGCAGCTTGATAAAGGGAGTTTACGAATCAGTCGTGCCTTAGGCATGGGCTCATTCGAAATGGCTGGGGCTTCCCACGCTAACATCATGTCAAAAGTCAGATGCCTGAAGTTCTTATCACCCAGATGGCCAAGGACTTGAGTAGACAATGCCAACGCCCTGAAACAGCAGTACTCCAAGAAATTCCTTGCATAACATGAAGGATGCCTCAATGGTTCCAAGGCCTCTTTGTCAAACTTCTGTTGAAGCTCGTCCGTAGAAATATTCAGAATTCTGCATCAGAACAGATATTTTAGTAAATGCAGCTAGAAGCGCGACATTCTACAATACCAATACAAGTTACTAGAAAGCACTTCCGTTAGGATTTATTTTTTGGAAAAAGGTGTACGACATGGGGCCAAAAAGGAAAAAAATGTGTAGGATGGAAGTGGAGGAAACAGTAGCAAAAAGCCTTTGATGTCAAAAGTCAAATTCTCCAAGAAAGAAGAACATGGACGAGCATTCATGTTAACTTTGGTGCGCTTGATCAGGTGTTTCAGTAGGAAAACCTCTCATCTTTTTGTTTCCTGGGAATTTCTCCCTTAGGAGAATGTATCTTATTGCATCTTCTTCACAAGGGTGTTTTTGAGAGAGCACGGGATAGCGTATTGGGATCATGTACCTCCATTATGTAATAGTTTTAGCAGCAATGGTGTCACTTTGCAATGATCTAGGATGGCTACCAAGAAAAACAAGAGGGGAAAGCCTATCCCTAAACACTTGACCAAACAGAAACAAAGAGGGACAAAGCCATTTGTCCTCTAACTGAGAGTTATAAGCCCCTCCAAGTGGACCAATTAACACCTGATCTCTACCTCTTGTAAAATGCCATCCTCTTAACTTCTAGCAAAAGTTCATTGGTCCATGTTCACATACCAAATATTCTCGTGAAAGAGATACATACGGGCGTACACAACGAGACCAATCTTATTATGGCCATGCAACAAGTAGAAAACGGCTCCCCCCGCATCCTGTAGACGAAGGATCATGCGAACAAATGCCCTGTACGATCCAAAAGACACATAGACTATACACCAGGAATGTTTTCGACCACTTTGTCATTCAAACAATCACTACATTCGTCCCTATTTCCCGAGCATCATCACTGCTCCAACAGCCGAAATTCTAGTCACACAACTCTGGGTGCACACACCAAGTAAGACTCAGCGAAATCCCAGGTACGAGTTAAATCCTCGAACAAGGCCTCTGATAGCAAGAAAGATGCGATCTTTTATCCACTCACGCAATGCAAACTCGATTTACGGGAAACATAAAACGAAGGGAAGAATGTGAATTCATTCAAGTTTCCATCTTGTCGATGCAAAAGACTGGAATCTGCGACCGAGAGAAACGCGTACTGCGAGCACCGGCCGACGACGACATTGGCGGCGGGGGAGAGCTCGGCGACCCACTGGCGCCTCCCCGAGGGCGACCGTACCATCTCCTCGAACTCCTCGCTGAAGGAGCTCCTGCGGCCGCTGCTGCGAAGCCACTTAAAGGACCCTTCCTTCCTCAGCCCCTCCAGGATGTTCCACGTGGCGTCCATCACCGCCATCACCCCGACACCATCACCCGCCTCGAATGGCGGCGCCTTTCGGCCGCCGGTGGGGGGAAGCCGGTGCTAACGTGGAGGACTCGGGTTACCCAATTCGCAAGACCTCGACTTCGGCCCTCAGGAAGGCATCGAGGGTCGTCGAGTGGCGGGTGGCCGTGGCACGAGCGCTGGGAATGCTCGCCGCGGATCTCAAGAGGCGTGTGGTGTTTTGCGGAGAAGAGGAAGAGATGGTGCGAATCGTCGTCCAGGAGGGACGCCTGAGGCGTGGCGTGAATGCTTCTTCCCTTGGGATGTAATCGTGGATATGGTTGGGAGGTCCATATCAACGAAATGTAGTGTACAGAAGAGGAGGATAGAAAATGGAGGAATTCCTTTTTTTTTACTCTAAAAACTCGTTCCACTGCTCTCAAAATTTACATTTGTCAAATTATTTGATAATTAGATTGGTTAATAATTTAAATCTTTTTAAAATTTTTTTAAGGTTATATTGGGATAACAAAAGAATTTGTGGCTAAATTTTCCTATGATTTTGAAGTAGTCTCATATATGATGTATCATCTTCATTGTGAGAGGTTAGATCAAGGAAATTTAAGTTATTCTTAATATCATTTTCGAATGAATAATTTAGGTAGTTATACATGTAGGTGGAAACTATGAGGGTGAGATGAGGAATACTAGCAGCTTATGTTTTTACAGCTCCGATGATTTATTGAATTAGCATATAAAGGGATTTTCTTTTGTTTACTTTTAATTCAAGATGCGGAGATGCCTAATCCATGGTAAATGGGGAAAAGTTATCCTATGGTCAATGGCCGATGATACATCAGTTTTAACTAGTATCTTAATAAGGGCAACATCCCTAGGGATCCTAAGTAAGTTCAAGTCAAATCACCTAATCAGATTGATGAGTTAAGATGTTTGTTTCTAACTCAAACCTTTGGTGGAGAGGACTAAATTGCAAAAGAATGATGATAACAAAAAAAAGATTGGTTAATGGATCTAAACAAGGGGAAGATGCGAATGAAAATCAATATGAGTATAATTCATAATAATACACCACATTTACTTTCTTTACTATATTTATTAACCTTAACTATTTACTATCCTTTTTACCTTATTATTTTTTTATATCATATTAGACATTGCCTCATCAACTTACTTTAGTTGGTAATTTACTTTACGAATGGGACAAACAAACTAACATCAAGAGCATAACAATATTAATTCCTTTTTAGTAGTTCTTTTTATTACTATTCACGACGTAATAAACTTCTATAATTATTGTTTTATTTTTTATTGCTATTATTTATATTTGTGTTGGCAATTATGTGTGAATTGATGAAAATTACTATTGGTGTAAAAGTAATTAGACAACTTAATCGTCCCTTAAATGCCATTTTGATGATAACAAACAACTCATATACATTTAGCTTATAATTAACAATCTAATATCTTGTAGATATATAATTTAGTTTTTGTGATGACTAATATGCAAGATGAAGGTTTGAAAAAAAGGGCTTAAAGAGGTATTTGTGTAGCAACTTTCACTGAATAACTTGACCATGAAGACAAGGAAAGACCAAGAAAGTCTTTCAAAGAGTCTTGAGTCTAAATCTTAATGTAATCTATGACCCATAAATTATAATTTTCATTTATTGGTATAGAAACTATAAGGAGAACCACTATGTTAGTCAATTTGGGCAAATTATAAGTGACTCATGCATAGTTAACTCATTAATATCTCTAATTAGGTCATTAATGTCAAACTAAGGTTAATCATGCCTAATCAACCACTCATTAGGTCACTAATCTCTAATCACATCTTAATTACCCATAGTTTCCCTCACCTTTGCTTTGGTTGATGAAGAGAGAGAAAAAATTTAGTAATAATTTCTTAGATAAGTTAGAGATTTCATCATTTGTAGTAGAGTCAACCCTATATGTGTTATTTTGGATAAACAAAAGGGGATTAAGATTGTAATTACAAGCATTGAATTCAGTGAAGTAGAGTTCACTTTTAAGTAAAATTGACTTTTGAATAATTAATTTTCTTGCATGTGTTGACTCATGAGAAGTTATTTTTTTGAAAAAAAAATATATTATTCACCTAAAAATCTAAATGTTAATCGACATCCCTTCCCTTGTAGAAATAAGGCACACGATTGAATGAAGAATCAACTTTTTTTTTTTTTTCTTTCTCCGACATATGAGAAACTGACGAAAGAGATTACAAACTTAAGATTTGACATACAAAATACCATGAGAAAACTAATGCTCTTTTGTGAGTTAACAGCGACTAAAAGTCGACTTTACCGTAAATTTGAGCCTAATCATCTATTAAGTATTAATATAAATGTCCCTACAGACCGTCTTCCTCGCCCATAGAAATGGTCGCTACTGGTGGGGTTGAGCTCTACGGGAAGTGCGGTACCCTTTTGCCCCATGGGTGTCGGCCCCTAATGGGGCTCTCCTCTAGTGGGTTGAACTCCACTTCTCTCGTGGGTCCATCACCCTCTCCTTCTTCTCCTCTCTCCCTCTCTACACGTACCCAATTATAGGCCCACTTGGTGAAGTGCCGAGTGTGTTGTCTTCTGGGAGATGCTGCTGCTCGGCTGCTCCCTCGGGCCCCGGGTCTCCCCCCAGGTCCGTCCCCGTGGTTCTCTCGCACGAACCTGATTTGGGTTTTCTTCCTGTCGTCCCATTAGTGCTGATAATGCTGGAAAGTTCCGATCTTTGGGGGTTTTTTTGACCACATGGTGGATAGAATTTTGTGGGGTTTTTTTCCTGTAGTTGCGTTGTGTTTGTGAACGGTCCCGCTTTGTCTGTGGTTGTTTATTCATTGTGATCGGGAATTTTCGAATTTAGAAGGCGAGGAGAGTGTGAAACTGGACAAGATGGAAAGAATATATGTTTTGTTTTTGTTTTTTTTCGAAGGTTAGATGGAAAGGATATATGTTGTTATCCTTATTTCTTGTACGGGGTGCACAACGAGAGTAGGCCATCCTTGGATTAACGAATTTTGTCCATCATCATACCTTCTGGAAGTCTTACCTTAGTTTAAAGATCGGAGTTTCCTTATCTTCTTGGGTTCGTATCGGTAGTTTTGTCCTTGTTATTCTCTTATCCACTGGTTTGTCTTGCTTGCTAATGAGAGTTGACAAAGGGGAAGGCTTATCCATGACATCCAATGTGATCCTTGACTTTGGCATTGAGATGCGGGGAATGTTCTACGTGAGGCGGTTGTCTCCTCAGTTTAATCCGCATTCTTTGATACGAATTGGCGGGTGCTCTGGGCGTTAACAAAGAGGGAAGCTCTTAGTGCAAGTCCCTTTCCATGTTGAATTTCTCTATGATAAAAATGTCATGTTTCGTAGAGATCTTAGGTTTGGATAGCCATTCTTGATAAGCTCATTCTGTATGCTACAAGACCTCCCGGATTGAAAACAAGTCTCTTTGAGTATCAAGACATCTGGATGGCATAATACCCCTTTTTTCCCAAACCATGTGGTTAACATGATTTGAGAGATCAAGAAGGTTAGATTTGTTTTACTATTAAGGGAATTTGGACTTAAGAATTGAAATGAAATATTAACCAAACATGGTAAGTAGGTGTTTCTTTGAAATCATAGAACCCCTAGGTTCAAAGCATGGTTCATCAAAACACGTCATTTCGACAAGTGGGCCACAAACATGGTTTGTGTGTCGAAGCTCGGGGATTTTGAGGCATTTTGATGAAATTTCCATGATTTTGACATTGTGGAAATCGGGTTCAATGGTTTTGACACCATATGGATGGGCTTCAATGATTTGGACACCATGCCAGCAATATTTCAACATTTTTGTACAATTTTCCCACTATTCCAATTCCTTGTCTTAGTCTAGAATGTAAATCACAAATAAATAGTTCTAAACCTCAGATAATTTGATCCAAGCCTCACATAGCTAGATCCAAATTATAGTTCTCTCCACATACCTAGATCCAATTCAATAGATGCCTAGATCTACACTCACATCTAAGCTCTTCTTAGCTATAGAAATCTCAGGTCTAAGCTACTAATAAACTGTTAAAATTTTAAGTACTTATATAATTAGTTGTTAGTTTACTTATCTGCATCACTTGGTAGTTTCTACTCTTGTCCAATGTTGGCAACCATGTAATTTAGTACTGGTTAGTATTGCTTATATCTTGGCCAGGGTCGGTGAACATGACTACATGCAGTGTCTACTCGACTACAATAATGTCTATCCTTGAGAAGGCTAATGTGATTACATTCAATCCATATAAAGCCACAACAGTCATGGATGTATGACATTAGGGAGATACTGGTAGTGATGACTACATCAATGCTGCTTGCAATTCACATCTTTTGAAACTGCTGATGTCATAGACAATATGCACTGTTGGTTTTTTTTCTTGTATAATATGTTCATATACACCATTCACTTTGTTATAAGATATAAGTTGAATGAATCTGTATATATTAAAGCACATTCAATTCTTTGTGTCTCATTGAATATCAATGCAGCTATTGATATCACAATTCTTTAAATATTATTTATTTTCAATCATTTTGCAAAAATTCAAGGATGCCTTCATCATGCCTTCAAAATGTCTATTTTTAGGAGTGTCGAATTGTCAAAATTCAACATTCAATCCCACCATTTCCTCAAGATGGCTCTAGCAAGCCTTTAAAATGCATGTTTTCCATGCAATCAAAATAACACCAACATTGGAATTTAGATCCTTGGTTAAGAGTTTGTACAATTGGTCCCATGTGTCTGGCAATGAAGCAATAACATATTGTTAGGTTTGGTTCTTCCACTTCATAGGACTATTGTAGTCTTTATCAATCTTGTTGTGCTAATAGTCGAGATATAGAAGCACAAATAGGGTGGTGTGAGTGTTTTATATATATATATATATATATATATAGGAGATCAGTGGAAAAAAAAAACAAGATAATCTTAATTGATTAATCAGTATTAATTTGCATTCTTATGAAAGCAATTGTCTCACAGTCTGAATAATTTTTTTTGTTTAGGTCCAATGCTGGAGAAGTACTACCAATCTTAGGGCTAGTATACAAACTCAATCATTGGTTTCTCTTGGAAGGGTAAATAGTGAATTTTTTGGTCAACACATTGCTAGCTTGGGGACTAGAGTTGCAGTACCATGGAGCTTTTTTGGAAGATCGAGAGTTGCAGTGCAATCCAGAACCCAAAGAATTGCATCTTTTAGAAAATTACGCAGCCCATCCGCCTCTTGTAGTCCTCTCTAATGTTATTTTGTTTTAATTGCTTGATTCATATTACAAAGGCCTATCACTTTTTATTTTGATTATTCGTTTATTTTCCACCAAAGAAAGTAATGATATATTCATGCATCTACAATTGTGATTTCTATATTGGGTCTTTATAAAAAATATCTCTAAGATACCTTGAATGTTTATTTTGACACTAGACTTCTTTGGTGCACGAATTTATTTTAGTTTTGTTTACATCGTGAGTTGTAAATAAATTTGCAGGGAAATGAACTCCGGGAAGAAAGAGGTAGAATTCAAATTCATTCAGAATTCAGGGAAATAAATAATAATAGAAAGAAAACGTGGAATATGTAGAAGAAAAATATGACCTTTTCCATCTGTGGAATGTAAAATTCTATGTCCATGATAGAAAGGGATGACGGAGTAAATAGACTAGATATATCGTACTGGAGAATGCATTGAAATCACTGTATGATACTAAGATCAGATCAAAACAAAAAGATCAGATCAAGTGTTTGGGCCACATTGGCCACATTCTCTACTACCACTTCACAGAGAATAGACCAGTTCTTTTTCATGCAGTAATCCTGTAAAATAGAGGATTGGCAAGAGAGAAAAATGTACATAGTGGTCCTTCTCATATAACAAGGAACAAACAATTACACAACAAACCCACAAGCTAACAGATGGACGTGAATATCATTTTGACATACACAGGCTACTCGGTCTTTTAACTAGCAAAACTTGTTCTTCCCCATGCGATCATCTTGCACTGATATAGATTCTTGGTTAGGAAATCATGTATCATTTAAGAGGCATCAGATGTTTTAGCTTGTTTACAGTGGTAAAGTGGGGAAAAAACACAGCTTGCTTATGCTTCTAAGTCTACAAATATGATAACTACACTGGAATTCGTTCTCAGTCACAATCTTAGACACTGTCCATCACTGGCGTGTGACTACAGATTCAAGTCATCTAGGTGAATCCAAGTCATTATTTGCTTATGAATACGATAATCCAAGTGTGTGTGTGCATCTAAATGGTCTCTTTCATTTGAAACCACTCAGCTCTCATGATCTTTCAGTATAAAATTACGCATATGCATCCATTTATCACAAGTGCACTTTATCTGTGTCTATTTTAGGGATGCCATATTCTCAAATTGCTAGCAGTGCTTTCACATGGGGAACAGTCGCTGTTCTTCCATTCTACACACTTATGGTTCTGGCTCCAAATGCTGGATTGGTAAGTGACACTATTGCCATCTAGAAAGTTCTCAACTCTAGTTCTACATTTTGGAAAGATCTCATGGCTGCAGTACAGTATCAATAGATTTAACCTGGAAGTGCTCAACTGCAGACAAAAAAGAGCATAGAGAGCAACATACCCTATGTCATTCTTGGAGTTCTATATGCATACCTTCTGTATCTGTCATGGACACCAGATACCATACGGCTAATGTTTGCCAGCAAACACTGGTTACCAGAGGTTAGTAACACTATATTGAATCCTTTGCAGGATTTTGGATATCGTTGCTTGCCTACCATTGCTTATATTGCCTTTGCTTTTTTTCTTCCCTCAGTGTTTACTTTGCTAGTCACCTTCACCATTGATAGATGCGAACTGGTTTTAGTTAAGTTCTTCAACATTGTATTAGATCCATTTTGATGGTCAGAATGCATTGACTTGATCTTCTCTTTGGGCATTTGATGTTTCTGATTTTCAGACTGACGGGTACAAAGGAGGTCAAGTATGGTGGTTTGTTAGTGATTCCAAGTCATTGGAATATTTATTTTAGGATTAGGAATTTGAGTATTTTTTATCCATCTCTGAAGGGTTTTTTTCATGTAAATCTAGAATTCTTCATGTGCTTGTGAGCCTTGTCTTGATTGATTCTCCATTCCATCTAATCCATCATAGAATCATCTATCATCATTGGGTATTGCATTTTGAAAGGATGTCGATTGGCATTGGGATGGATTCTATCATGCTATCCACAGCCCTATCATGGGAAGAGATTATGATGTTAAGCCAATCATCCATCATTTTGTCCAGTGCAATTTGTTTGGTTGATGAAGTTTAACTGATAATGTTTTGGCTTCTTGATGGTCAAACTGCATCGTTTCAACTTTTGAGTTTTATGGTTACTTCTGACCTTCAACTACTAATAAATCAATGATCAATTGAACAGTTGGCTGGCATAGCAAAAATGTTTTCTAGTGAGATGACTCTGGCTTCAGCATGGGTTCACTTGTTGGTGGTTGATCTTTTTGCTGCCAGGTTGCTTTACAAATTGTTCTTTCTTAACATTTGTGTTTATGTGACTAAAATTATCATATTTATAGTTAGATAATTGTAGTTGAATTGTTGTTCTCGTAAGGATTGAAATTCTGACTAGATTTTTAATGTTTGTAACATTCTACAGGCAGATATTTCATGATGGATTGAAGAACAATATAGAGACCAGGCACTCTGTTTCTTTATGCCTCCTTTTTTGCCCTATTGGAATTGTCACACATTCCATCACGAAGGCATTGACCCTTCACAAGGACTGACGAGAAGTAGTCCAGAGCCGAACAAACTTCACAGAGTTTAGATCAATAATGCATTCAATAGTAATGATCTCAGTGACTTGCCAGCTGGAGATCTCAACAACTTAGTTTAGAGCTTCTTTTTTTCCTTGTTCCTACATGCATAATTTTGGAAACTCTGGCTTTTGTGATCTCCTTTTTGCTATATGAGAAAATGCAAGATGTCCCGATGATCTTTTTCTCCCAACTTTGGTGTCTGTGTACGTGGGAAAGTTGGTGAGTGTCCTCCCTTGATTTTTTTCTTGCTTGAATCTGGCTACTTTGAGGCCAACTGTATTCTCTTTTCCATCTAATAATAATGGTGGTGGTTATTCAGCAACTAATGAGAGATAATATAGTCGTTGTGTTACTGGATTTTATTATTATCTGGTTATGCAATTTAGTATCACCTCGCATGTAGGAGTTTAGAGAGGTGTGTAGTGGCATACACATTTGCTGATGGCATGCACTTTGTTCAATAAGACGAAATAATAGAAGATTCAGCCCATGGCAACTTCTACTGTGGTTTTTCCATTCTGTTCATGAGGGCTTTTCCACATAAACCATGTTTCTGTTGTGATTATGTTTATCTTGCTTTCTTGCACTATATCATCACTTTTGCACTTCTTATTCTATTTTTAGTTTTGCAACATGCTATTAGAGTAAGTCATTCGATGGATGTTATCATTGTTTGTGCTTTGTACTTGGCTTGCGTTCATCTCTGTGTTCACCAATTCTAGGGATTTTTTGAAGAAGGAAATCAAGGAGCAGCAACTGTCATCGAGTGATGGCTAGAGGAGAGGCCACAAGGGTGGCATATCAAAGTCAAGATCGAGGGGTACTTTCTTATGCAGGGTCATGTTCATGGTCCTGATGGGGATGATTGATATTGTCGTGGCAATCAAAATCAACCAGGCTTCTGGTGAAGGCACCTCAATTTGGTAGTGATGTTCTGGTTGGTGATGCTCTGATAAATGGCACTAAGGTTTCTGGTTCTCTTGCTGTTCTATATCTTCTTTGGTGGACTTGTGCTATGCTGAACCCTCTCCTTGGTGCCGTGTTGACTGCTCAGACAAATTGCTGATACCTTAATGTTTGATTTTGTTCAACTAGTTGGATTCTTGTCTAATCAATTGGACAGTTTTGGTGCTTAGTCAATGTGTAGGCCTGTTCTGCCCAATCGATTGCTGGTGAGTGAAGATACTTGGTCGATGTTCTTGGTGTCAGAACTGATCATGGTCTTCCTGGAATTCAAGCCCCTGTTCCCTCCTTGGTTGTGCTCTAATCAAGAGCATTAATCTTTTGTTCTCAAGATTTTGCGATTCTGGTTGTTCTATGTTTTTATAATTGAGTTTAATAAGAGTTTCCAGTTATTTCTGGTCCACTTTTTGTTGGTTGTTTGCTGTTGGATTTGGATAAAGTTTGCCATGTTTAGTTGATTGTGTGTTGTTATTCTTGGACCAAGTTTTTGGTATCATCTGTTGACCTTGTGTTTTACTCTGGTCTTTTGCGATCCATCGAAGAAAAAAAGGGTGAAAGATAGAACTTTGTAAGAGGGGCAGGAAAGAGAGGTGGAAAATTTTCTTTTCACTTGGTTTCTTCCGGGAGAAATGATGAATGATATCAAGTGACATTAGCTCTCTAGGTTGCCCCTCTTAGGAGTGGCGGCCATTGATTTCACTTTAGTAGTGCTACACTAGAACATGCTGTGGTGGCTATTTGTGGATGTGATACTAATGTAAGCCTAAATTTGCGATGATGGTGGCCTTGCAAAGGAGGTTGTTCCGATCGGCACTGAGGTAGTGGATCTTATGATGTGATGTAGATTTTGGCCTGAGGCAGTTGCCTTGGTTGTGACAACCTTGGTGATATGGTGGTACAAGGCAGTGGCCTTAGGTGGAGGAGGTGGCTTTTTCCCCTTCGTTTGAAAATGAAGGGTGATCAACAAGGAATGTTAATTCCCTTGGTGGAGGTAGTGACTTTTTATTCTGTTGGGTGGTAGAGCAAGTTGAGAGCAGAGTTGGTAGGTCTTGTGTCAATCTCATGGGTTTTAGGTTTTTGTTCTTATGACCCTATTCTAGGCATGCTTCTTTTATGATGAGAGTTCATTTTTGAGATTTTTTAATATGGAAAGATGCCTGCTCTCTCTTTAAGCCTATTGAAGTTCAAAGTGCCCACACTTTTGCACCTATAGTTGTTTCAAGCCTAGTTCAGAGGAGGTCCATTTGAGCAAAAAATTTGGCAATTTGTCTTCCCTCGTTAGTACTTCCACCTCTGGTCTTGGACTCACCAATCTGACCTATGAAGCATCTTGTTGTCAGCAAAGCTTGTGGGCCATCATCGGGATGTAACATCTTGTTGTCATCATTTGAGCTGGTGTGACTTCTGTTCTCATGGAGCATGTATGAGAGGGTAATGTCAATTGTTGCAAGTCAGGCATTACATGTTCTAAGCACCATATGCTCATCTTGAGGGGAGGTGTTGAGAGATGTGACATGATTGCGACTAGTGGATCTTTGCGACGATCTAGTACTTTGGTTTTGGAGCAACATAGTTATTTTACATAAAAGTTATGGGGTTCTCACAATTTTATTATTTTTATATTTATGTAGGAGTTTCATTGTAATTTCTTTTTCTTGTTTGGTTGTGAAACAAAATCATGAGGCTGCTGATGCAGCAATGATTGATGAATAGTACATTAACAGTAACATGAGACATGATTTTAGAGAATTATGAACTCACTTCTCTACCCATAACGTATAAACTTACCAATCGCATCTAACCTAACTTACTCCACTTTCTAATAAAATATTAATAAAAAATAATCCAACATTACATATAAAACAAATAAATTACAATCATCTCTCTACATTTAAATTACATCAATACACAATTTACAATACATCAATCCATCTATCATTTCTATCACTTATTCCATCAATTACACCACCATCTCTCCAACTTACCTTATCTTAACACTTATCTTGGAATAATTATTAACCCGCAACTAAACAGAACCTTAGAATTCAATGACCCTTTCTTTGGTTTTTGATTAGTTTTAGTCATCCTGCTCGTTAGTGATATAGGTACATAGCTTTGTACATGGTTTTGTACACAAGCTCCTAGTGGAACATGTCATGTCATGTTGACGTGACACATATGTGTTGATGACATGTTGTGGTTGATGTGATATGTTGTGCTGATGACATGTGAGGTAAGAAATGGTTTTCTCCATGTATTTCATTCATTTCCCATGTGTCTTTGCATTTGATTCCATGTACCACATATGTCTTTGCATTTGGTCATTTTGAGCATACCATGGGATCTTCTGAGAGCATACAACCATAGCTGCCTTGAGGTTGCCCCTAATGTGGTAGCTATTAATCACATAGCTGTTGTGATGCCACTCCAACATGGCAGGTGACTCACTAACCAACCTGGCCACCTCTTTTGAATTGAGAAGATCGTGACTAAAGGGTTGGATTCAGCCGATCTTTGAATTTTGATGAGCATTTAAGGAAAAAGCTGATACCGACTAAGCAATTAAATGGTAGCTAAGTTTACATTACATGATCATTTACTCAGGATTTCCTGAGCAAGATGGATTATTTTAAAAGATAAATGCCCATGATTCCTAGTAGAATTTAGAGTTGACTTCTTGTGATTTGCGAGAAAGAAACACACGGACAGATTTGAGCTGTTCTTTATGCTACTTGTAATTTGGCTTTATCTCCAACGTATTGACTTGCAAAGATCCTGTTCAGCCACGCAGCCAATCTCATAGCTGCCTGTGCAATCCTCTTCTCCACTACAGGGTATCTTGAGAAAAAATATTCATCTGCATTTTACAATTCTAAGCTTTAAAAAGTGACGATCAAGAATGAAAAATATTACAAATATATTCAAGTTCACTTTCTACCTCCTAAGGTGGAGTTCTGCTCGACATCCTTGTATGCATAGTTGCATGCAAGCTCAATACTTTCCGAAGCATACCTAGTGATATCAAGTTTTCTTTTTTAGTATGGAAACCATAGCGGAGTATACTAATGAAGAAATCCTAGTTTTAGATGTTTTTTAGTACAATATTTGTTTATCATCTTTCAGATCTTACTTGACTTGGAAACATGCTTTATTGATGAAAAGTTCAGTTAAACTTGATGGCATACATATTCTATCAAGGATCTTATATCTGTAGTTAGACAAATTTTATATGGGATTGCATTTACCTGTTAGCACAAGTCAATGCTTTTTCACTGCAAGCTTCCCATCTAGGAACTTCCTCTGACCATCCATCCTACAAAACCACATCCAAGAACCAGAAATTTGTGTGTATCTGCTTTTGATTTTTGAGACAATACAATATGAAAATCAGGACAACCTAGAAATTGTTGATTTGCTAATGATGATTTTTACTGTTGTGGTTGGATGAGAACTATGAGTCTTCAATCACAGAAAAAGAACCAACAATTTTTTATTCTCAATTTGACTTTCTAAATCTTCCATATAGTAGTTTCTTTGTCAATCACATTCACCTTTTGTTTTCTTGTACTGAAAGCTTGAGGTTCTTCATGGAAAAAAAAGTCTAAAACTTGGCAACAAAAATATATTACAAATCTTTTCCAAAAAAAAAAATCTCAAATAAATTATTGTGCGAGAAGCTGGTAAGTGGATATAGAAATTCCATACATGATCGAGTTACTTGTTTAATCAAAGCTCATAATTCTAAACAACATTGATGTAATAACAAAAAACACATAATACAGTTGAAATCCAAGGAAAAATATAACTATACATGTTTCCTTTGGGATGTGCTACTTTATTTTTTTTGCTCCCTTCTCTTCTTCTTTTTCTCCTTAGATTGCTTTTGTGTTTCCTTTTTCTTAGATTGTTTTGCGATTTTTCTACCTAGATGTATGCCTTTTATATTCATTCCTGTGCATTGGTATTCTTTGTTAACTCAAGTTATTACTATTGGTAACAACAGAATATAGAATTGCAGCATGACAAGTTACGAAAGACCAAGATTTACGTAGGAAACCCTAGAGGGAAAAACCACGGGGAAAGCTTCCTAGAGAACTGGATATTTTATTGATTCCTACCAAGGGAAGACAATGTTGACAATGTTTTTTGGGAAAAAAGGGGTGGCAATGGTAGACTGATCTTTATATAGGCCCCACAGTCTACTATAGATGCCAATCCAAATCCTATTTCTAATACTAATAGGTATTGGACCAAACTCATTAAGTAATAACATAATTCTTTACACTTCCCCTCAAGCTAGAATTTGTTCAGCTCTAGATTATTACACCAAACTCATTAAGTAATAACATAGTTTTTTACACTTACCCTCGAGCTGGAATTTGTTTGGCTTTAGATTATTACAAGAGATAAGAGTTATACTCCCACAATATAGATCTTCAAACAAATAGGTAGGCAGATGTGTTAGATCATGCTTTCAGCCATATAGATGGAAGATTCTCTTAGTCATAAATCAAAGATTTCCTGATTAGTTTGTACTCTGAAAAGATTTGTTACTGAAATGTCCTCCAAGAGCTTCCTGCTTTAAGTAAAGACCAAAAGAAACAAGTTTCTTCCATATTGAGGAATGAGATAGGCGAAGACCTTTATCTCTAGGCGGCTATTCAGCAACATCAAATCTCAGCCACTTCTGTGTTGAGTAGTGAGATAAGTGAAGATCTCTATCTCCAAGTATAAAGCCTCTTAAATGAAAAACTCATGGAGAGTGGAAAAAACATCTCCGTGCAGGGTGCTTATAGAAGGCTTAGTGGTTCGGGCACGTTGGGGGATATTGACTTGGCTAGAGATTGCAGGCAGCTCTAGGAGGCTTCTTGCCCGTTGAAGATGAAAGTGTCTATTTGGCTCCTTAGGCGAGAGAGACTGATGACTAAGAAGTGGAGGGCACGGTGGGTCTCGGATGCAGAGAGGTCTTGTCCGTTGTGTGGTTAGGCGGAAGAAGACATCAATCATTTATTCCTTGTGTCCGGTGGTGACGCAGGTCTGGGAGTGGATGGAGGATCAGGGGTGGGCCCACGACTCTTACCAGTTTTTGGTGGTCTTTCAGATGTTCAGATGTGGCGGGGTTGACGTTGAGTGCAACGTGTTTCGATCGAGGAGAGAATGGGCTCGACCACTGGCGATTTTTTGGGCTATTTGGCTAGGCAGGAATGCTGTTGTGTTTAAGGGGCGACACTTATATATGGAGAATTTTATTGGGTCTACGATGTCTTTTATTTCGGGGTGGAGCTCTTGCATATGATGTGAGCATTGTAATCTTTTGGCTGTTTAATACATTTCTGGGTGGTATCTAAAGGATTACCACCCTTTCCCCTCTAAAAAAAAACATCTCAATGATCAAGGGATAACAATGAGACACCTCGACATAAAGAAAGTAGGATAAAGATGGAGAAATTCTGTGTAGAGGTAAAGATTAGAGACCATCACAATTGATTTTTTAATACGAAGACTATGACAGATGATTTTCTGCTGAATCACTTTCAAGTAGCATGTGGAGATATGAAAAGGCATCCATTGCTAAGTTGAATGTGAATAGGAGATAAGACAAGCATCTATCTCTGCATGGAGTCTCTCTCACATGAAACCTTAAAGAGAAGAGGTCTCTCTTCTATATCGAGACACGAAGAGTAGGTCCCTCTCATACGGAGACCTACCTTGAAGAGCAAGTCTCTCTCATGTCGAGACCAAAAGAACAGTGGGAGATAGGAAAAGTTTTCTATATTCTAGAATAGTTGTTTCTCTCATATATTGGCTCTTTTAAATAATAAGAATAATCTCTTCTTTGGAATGAGAATAGAACTTACGGCCACCTCAAAAGGCAATGGGAGAAAACAGATGCCTAATTTTCCTCCTTTCTTTAATGCTTGTTGGATTTTTTTTTTTTTTCCCTGAAAAGGTGCTTGTATTTTTAAGGGTATCCAACAAGCCGGGAGAAGAAATGAAAGGTAGGTCAGGTGGTGCTCCAAAGAAAAGTTGATGGTCAAAATCTTCTTATCTCCTTTTTCTCCTTTTGAGCTTCAAGAAGACACTAAAACTTGATAAAACAAAATAAAAAAACAAGACTAAGAACCCATTGAATTCTCTTATTTAAGCTTGGCCAAGCGAGATTGAGGGCTCAAACTCCTGGGTAGACCATAAATGAATCACGAAAGGAGTATTTTAAGAAAGTTCAAACAACCCATTAGAACAAACTTAAAGGACCCCTAAACAATCCGTCATTTACCACTCATCCTTGCCATCTTCACTTGGTGGTATTTTGCTCTCTCCCTTAAACCTAGGGACCTATGGTATGTTGTTGTTTTTGATTCAGGGGTAAGGAGGACATCATGACATACATATTGCCTGTAGGCTGTCCATTGAAGTTTGTGATAAGTGAATAAGCATTTTAAGAAGCATAAACTACAGTGAGAAAAGGTTAAAGAACTCACTCTAAGGGGTCCGCAGAATACCATTGCATTTCCTAAAGGATGATTTGCCACACTCTTGCTGTGTGTGGCACAAATATCTTTCCCCAGGTTATCCCCCTCAAGGGGGACCACTACAATGCCGGAGGGATAGAAATGTGGAAACATACAGTAGCACGGTTTCCAATGCATCTGTTCACCTATCACATCCAATTCACTTTTTATTCCATCACTTGACCAAACATGTGATCAAGTAATATGTATAGCACATTCATCTATGATGTCCAAACCCCTATTCATCCCATCACCCAACCAAACTCCTTTTTTTCACTTCTTGCACCGACCAAGTTATCCAAGCTACAACTTTATAACCGAAGAAAGCCTTAGTGGGCCACCACCATGAAGTGAGAATTTTATTTTGAACTATCAGGCTTGTAAAATTTTTCTGCTATCATGGAAGAAGATGCATCTGCTTACACATAGCCAACCAAAAGAATGCGGACCCATTTCAATTAGGAGTTGTAAATATCTCATGATATTTTGAATGTTGATAGGGGGGCACCCCATTTGTAAAAGTGTTATATTTCGTGTTAACTATCAAATAAAAAGAGGTTGCCTTAGCCACTTCAATGCTCCTGCTGTGAGAAGTTAGCATTAGGACTGGGGTTTTAAATCGTAGCATTAGGACTGGGGTTTTATATCTTACCCTCATAAAAAGCTGGAGGCTCTTTATCAGGTGTATCTTGCAAATCAGACACAATTAGAATCTACTAGACTGAACACTCTGGAAAACATAAAACCTGTATCCAAGTACTACAATGCTTTGAAAGGAGAATTTGACTATAGTAAACTAGGAATCCCAACAAAACAAAGGAGTTTCAGGTAGGGTACTCTCGCTGGACTATGTCTGAAATATATGGTGTTTGTCTGTCTCCAATTGCTGGATCTGGGACACTCCTCTTGGTCATCGCTGTAAATTGTCCAAAATTTTGCTGCTGCTGACTCTTCTAACAGCAAACTAATAACTAAATCTTGCTATGAATTTTACTATAAATTCTTCCACACATCCAGGTAATGATGATGGTGGAGGCAATAGGCATGGATTGTAGACCTTAACTTTGCCAATTGGTTTTGCTTCTTCTAAGCTGTCTCATCTATGGTGGATTTGCAATCTTAATCACTCACCTCTTCTGATATTCCTTGCTATCTCAGTCACCCATCTCGTCATTGCATAATAGATCTAATCATTCATGGAGTCTCATGGTAGGCATACAAACGAAGAAAGCATGCCATACATTTTCTTGTTCGCCCATGAAAATAACAAAATGAATTATGTTGGGCTTCAATTTTGAGTAGTCATAGGTATTTATTTTGCAAAAGAAAGAAGAGTTAAGTCCTTCATTTGTGCTTTTTAAATTTGACAATTGATTTAGAAAACATGCCCAGAGTCATGTAAAAGTCTTTTGGCAACCATGGGGTTGCTTTTAGGGGGTACCTTGATCTTGTTTATTGGAACAGCAAAAAGCAGAAAATGATATCCTGACCAATGCAGAGTCCCATATATTGTCATGGTCCACACTATATGGTCTCACCCTGAGTAATGTAATGGGCCCAGGGTCTCACCCTGAGTACATCACTTGGCAGTTACCTAGTTAACATCGTTGAGTCACTGGCCTTGATGGACCTACCTCCAGGTGACTTAAAATTCTTAAACCCATGTTAAACTAGTAGGCTAGTATCATGTCTCTGCTCTTATATACCACTTGAAACTCTCTTAAGTTTCCTATGTGGTACTATCTTTTTGGAGCACATTGAAGATCTTAGACATTGAGGAGGTGCTTACATCCCCTACTTTAGGATGGCAACGTGCTCATTGCTGCTAGTTTGGATCTGCCTCTCTTAGTAGTAGTGGTGGCTCTACATTAAGGATAGCCTTTTCCTACTAGCCTCCTTGCTAATGGTGGCTCCATCTCTTAGGCAGCCCTTTCCTCCTACTAGAAGGGAGTTATGCTCTGATCCCATTCTATAACATCCCAGGGTCCCACCTCAAGCATGCCACCTAACTGCTACTTAGTTAACATCGTTAAGCCACAAGCCTCAATGGACTGGCCACCGACTCAAAATGCTTAAGCCCATGTTAACTAGTAGCATGGCTCCACCCTTATATATCACTTGAAACTTTCTTAAGTTTCTTCTTATGTGGTACTATCTTTTTAGGGCACATCGAGGATCTTAGACATTGAGGTGCTTGCAGGAAAAGACCAATGTGAAATTTCATGAGAATGAGTTGCCACTTTCGTAAATGCTATTCTTGTTTTTCATTATGTAATAAAGCATTTACAAGCTGGCAGTTTGTTAGATTCATAGCAGATCTGCACAAACACATCAAAAGTCAAGAATGGCTGGTTGATATCTTGACTTAATCTCCCTCAATTTCGATTTCCTTTTGGATCTAACACGATGAGCATACTGGGATATTGTCTCCTGTTTTTTTGGTAATAATACTTTTTCGTATTTTCTATTTTACAATTTTGTTCATCACTCATTCTAGTTTGAATTGTTAATTTTTCACCAGCCTCCCTATCCCAAATATTGTAGGTCCGAATATGTGGAAATTCCAATATCCAGGGAATACTTTTAGCTTAAAATTAAAGGCTTGTTTCTCACTACTGTAAGCATGAGAGTACCGATCGACTTACAGTTATATTCATTCTGATTGTGTCTACCATTGCATCGATATCCTTGTTGTAGAAGTTTTTAATGGCAGTGTCGATGATGTCCGTATCCCACACCTTCTCTTGCACAAACTCTGTGTTAGTTGCATATCCATGCTCTCGAAAGCTACTTCTAGATAGGAAATATCCTTACATGATGAAGGTTAGACTTCCTACGATACCATCGTACTGCGATTATGTTCCCCCCCTCGTCATCTGCAAAGGATACATGCAGAGGCTGGTGGATATCTCCCATGACATGCGCCAAGAACATTAAGCTCTCCGACAGGTTATCTGAACGCAGTTCCAAGGTGAGTGTAACAACTTGGTTTCTGAGGCAACTTGTATATGTTTTATATTAGCTTACATTCACTTGAGGAATCCCCATAGGATAGAAGCTGTTCGGTGTAATTGTTAATGGCTCCAGTCACACACATGCCTTTCTGTCCTTTGTCATTGTGACAGTCCCCTGAAGCAACACAGATGGCATTTCACCATATTCCTTTTAGGTTCCCAGATTGAAATGAGCAGATGTCGATGCGTACTGTCATAGTCGTAATTGCAGACTCCGGGAGTATTGACGTAATGCAGAGGGCTTGACCACCTGTAGCGGAACCGGATTTGGTCTGCCCACGAGCAAACTGAGGACAAATTTCCTTCCGCAACCGGAGGAAGAAGTTCTGCTGCCACAGCCGCGGCCTCATCTGAGAGGTAACCCTGCAACTCAGAGAAGATTTTTGTTCCATCATGGCATTTGACAGAAATAACAGGTAGAAGATTTTGATCAAATTACAGTTGACAGTCAAACAGAGGTAAGCGTGTTAGCGCCCTCGCTTTTGCTTTTCACCTCTGCGATCTTGCAGATCATGTAATGCCCGTCTTTACCCCACGCATCGGAGTACAAGGCCCTGCACAACAAAGTGAGGAAGATTGCGCTGGTGAACAAAAATTTCCTCATACCTATCTATCTATGGCTCTCTTCTTCCAGATTCAGGTTCTGAGATGGTTTATAATCGGCTGCACGGTTGTTAATATAAAATAACAGGCGTGATCGTAATTAATCAAAGCTGTTGGAACTGCCTGGCACATTTGCATTTGGTTGAATAATGAGTGGTCCCTCCCAATCCTTTTCGTCAACTCTTTATTTTTATAGAAGCCTTTTCGTGTACTCTTAAGCAAGTTATGCCAATTGGGGTTGGGTGTAATTTATGTCCACATGGCACAGCTAAGCCTTTGAAAATGTCCTCCCAAAGGCCAACGACTGTCTTGTTTGATGTCAGCATCAAATGTCAGCATACAACAGAAGCAAAGCTTGAGCTCATTAGTAGAGGAATAAGTTTGCGACATAGTCAGAAGAATTAAAATAAATAGTAGAATAAATGAGTTCACTTATTTAGATATTTTGTTAGGTTAAAGTTATTCTATGATAATTTTACCTCAGGATAAGTCTACTTAATTTAATGTAAATAGGAGGTAGGTTAAGAAATAAGTTAAATACTTAATCCGTAAAATAAATACCTCGTCATTGTGTTAGTGAATGTCCAATACCCTTCTAATGTCAATATGCCCATGGACAAAGATCGTCCTTCACCTCCGTGAAGGAAGTACTCCAATTAGTATCATTATTATTGTTTGACTCAAGGTAACAAAACCATTTAGGTTGATTTACCCATGGAGATGAATTTGTTTGACTGGCTCTTAAGCACACCGGTTTGGCAAAATCTTGGCGTAGAGCCTATCCTCTTGATTGAAACGTAAGGTGATATGTGCAAGTCCGTCCATGATAGAGGCTCTCACGCTTTGTGGGTCCTTGAATTGTAAATTCACATTAATGCATGAGTATAAAAGTTAAAATAATATTAAATGAGAAGTATATTATAATAAAATAGATTATTCGGTGCATCTTGATTTTCGTTTCGTGGAAAGTATAAAATATTAATAGGAAATAAGAATACATCATATATTGTAAAATATAATATTAAATGTATTTTAATTTTCAATCGATATCTTAGATTGTATTTACGTCGTCTTGATACCACATAAAACTAAACTAACTTCCAAAGGAGTCTAGATGAATATAATGACAACTAAATTTCAAAAAGGTCCTGATCCACTTTGTTTATCATTGCTGTCAAAGGTGTGTGCAGGTAGCTTGGTAATGGGAAAATAATGGCTGAGCTCTAGCTATGCTTCCTCTTATCAGTGAAGCACAAGAGTTTTACTCGCTGTTAATTTATTCTCTGTATCGATGGGGCTAATTTATCCATGTAAGCAAACGAGTAATCTGCATAGAGGCGCCTTTATTTTGACGTTGGTTTCATTGCTGTAGTTAAAACTTTATATAGGAATGCAATCGTTGAAGCTTTTAAGATAGCCAATGTTTTCTCTTCATAGTGAGAGTAAATAAACAAATTTGCTAAGCCTGTAAATGTAAGAGAGAAATCTATATGTTATTGAAAGGAATTAAGAGAAGGTAAACAAGCAAGGGTCATGGAGATCTCTAAGAAGGATCTTCGTTTGCGACCTTATAGCATTGGGGTTCCTCAAGATTGCAAACGATGGAACAGGCAATAGGGATGCTTTGAAGGTTTAAGGACTATAATTGTATGTTTCAGAGTTTAGGAACCATGCTGAAATTTTGTCAAAGCTGGGACTTTCTGCAAATTACTTTCCTGCCCACTAATTATAGTTAGGTGCACCAATTAGGGGAAAACTCAACCACTAATTGATTCCAGTAATTAGGTGCACCAGAATCCTGTGCATCCGCGAATCCGGGTGCTCTATCTCGTGAACACACATCGCTTTTATTGATTCAAACTTCCTTTTTTGCTCGTTGTATGCATTCATGGGGGATCTGAGGTGTGGAACCTCTATAAAAGAGTCATCCGAGCCGATCCTTTTCTCCACGTGCAATTGTAACTCTAATCTGATGGGTTTTGGAATTTTTTTCTTCTTTATAAATACTTCTTTCCTTTGATGGATCTTACCATCTCTGTCATATTTTTCCAAGGTACTCTTGCATTTGTTGTTGGTGTTGGCTTTGATTTGTTGGAGAAGGGGTTCAATGACCAAATTTGTGAGGTAAGAAATGATTTTCTCCATGTATTTCATTCATCTCTCATGTGTCTTTGCATTTGGTTCCATGTGTTTGAGGTCGTTACTTGATGTTTACTTCAAATCTAAAAGTCGCTTCTCTTTGAGTAAGATTGTTTTTGTTACCATGGTTGTGATTTTGTGTGTATCTCTCATTGTTTTTGCTGCCATGGTTGTGATTTGCATGTATCTCTCACTATCTGCCTTATCTGATTTCGTTTGTGGATACAATGATATTTGTGTTAGAATCATAATACGAACCAACATATATTATTATAAGGAATTATATGTTAAGTATGTACATATATTTGGACGTCACATTTATGATCATTAAAGTGGTCTAGTTATGTAAATTGACCATTCGTATCTCATTAGGATATGAGATTTAATGCATAGAAACCTTAAGAGAAAAATGCAATTTCCTGATGGGTGGAATTGGCATTTTAATTTAAGCGGTTGTGGTTCTTGGAGGGGTGAGAGCAAAACGAGCATTTGGATTTCTGCATCCTATCGTAGAAAAGTTATAATAGAGCTTAAGGGGTATCACGTCTAGCACGTCTATTGCCACCCCAATAAGTTCTTTTCTCCTTCTCAACCCTCTGGAAGCACCATAGCCACCACCTCTCATTGGAGAAGCAAGCCCACGGTCTCAAAGGTTTTCCGTGATCTTCGCTTCACTTCCACTGTGATGGATTCAGGTATCCCTCCATCCTTTCCTTTCCGTTTTCATTTTGGTTGATGATATGGGGAATAGATTGGTCTTAAGATGACAAAAAATCATTCGATTTTGATTTTATACGAATTAAATCCATCAACTGGTATTAAATCTTTTTTCTATTCGCTATGTCATTACCTAAATGAATTGGATTTTGAGAAAATCAATTTCCATTCGATTTTTTGGGGATTGTTTTTCGTTTAAGTTTTTTGATTGATTTGATCTCATCTTGATGAATTGATGACCATTAATGTTTATTTTTGGGCTTTCATGTTCATTTGTATCCCATATTTAATAATCAAATCGAGTTTTGCGACTGGAATCGTGATTTAGGGTGTTTTCCCCAAATCCCAATTTCAGATCGCCGCCTTGGAATCGGGCCGTGATTGGTCCGGTACCGGTACTCATGATGAGTACCGGTACTGGTAAGGAACGGGTACCCATCGGGTGCTTCCCAGACACCACTAGTATTGATGGAGTACCAATACTCATCATGAGTACTGGTGCATGTTGGATACTTGTCGGACACAAGGAAGTGCCACCAGTATCAAAGGAGTACCGATACTCATGATGAGTACCAATACATGTAGGATACTGGACATGGTCTTAGGATCAGTCCAGTACTTATGAAGTACCAGTACCTAGGATCAGTACCGGTATTACTCATTCTGGTACCGGTACCAATCTTGAGTACCGGTACTAGAGTGATATTTTTTTTGTGATACATTTGTCATAAAAATTTTGGTGCGAACATTAGTAGGTGATTTTAATGTATTAAATACTCTATCACATTTAGTAATTCTTGTCAAAGCAGGTTACTTCTTGTATCGATTTATTTGAAACATTAAAGCGACTGTGTACGTTGTATTCTTGTGTGGGGAACTTAACCCAAAGGTGGGTCACCTCATGATTGAATGCATATGTACACATTAAATGATAAATATCATATTGAATTATTAGGTTTTCATGTGGGTAGTTAAGTTAATCTAAAGATGGCTTGATTACTTACATGATTGTTTTCAATAGCTACATATCATTTTTAAGACTGCCCTTTACAATATTAATGTTTACTGTCCAATGACTAAATATTAATGATTGTATTGTTAAGTTACTTCATTCTGTGCATGTATTTGGTTTATTTCCTTTGTTTTTCCAGTTAACTCTAGGGAGCTTAACCTAGAGGTGAGCCATTCATGAATGAATGCATATGTACACATTAAATGATAAATATCCTATTGAATTATTAGATTTTCATGTGGGTAGTTAAGTTAATCCAAAAATGGCTTGATTACTTACATGATTATTTTCAATAGCTATCTATCATTTTTAAGACTTCCCTTTACAATATTAATGTTTATTGTCTAAAGACTAAATATTAATGATTGTATTGTTAAATTACTTTATTCTGAGTATGTATTTGGTTTATTTTCTTTATTTTTCCAGTTAACTCCTCTGCATCTACCATAACTGTCAACTTGAATTCCATTCCAGAACTAAATGGATCTAATTTTAAATTCTGGAAAGAAAGTATCCTTATTGTTCTGGGATGCATGGATCTAGACTATGCACTTCGAGTTGATCCTCCATCTCCTCTTACAGATAAGAGCTCTTCTGAGGAAATAAAAAACTCTGAAAGGTGGTAGCGATCAAATCGCATGTGTTTAATGATCATGAAACGTGCTATTCCAGAAAACTTTAGGGGTGCTATCTCAGAGGAATTAAATGCTAAGAAATTCCTTGATGAAATTGAGAAAAAATTTGTTAAGAGCGAGAAAGCTGAGACAAGCAATCTCCTTAGTAAACTTGTCTCACTCAAGTACAGGGGTACTGGAAATATATGGGAGCATATTATGGAAATGTCCAATTTAACCTTCAAACTAAAGGCACTTAAGTTAGAGTTATCAGATGACCTCCTCGTGCACTTAGTTTTGATTTCCCTTCCTGCACAATATGGGCAGTTTAAGGTCAGCTATAACTGCCAAAGGGAGAAGTGGACTCTTAACGAGCTCATTTCTCATTGTGTGCAAGAGGAAGAGAGGCTGAAATAGGACAAACTAGAAAGTGCTCACCTGGTTTCTGGACCCAAAAGGAAGCGGGCTAAGGATATAGCTGCTGCTAGTTCATCCTCCCCCAAAGGGAGTTAGAAGAAGCCTAAGGCATCCTGCTTCTTCTACAAGGGAGAAGGACATGTGAAGAAGAATTGTACCAAATATCACGCTTGGCGTGAAAGGAAAGGTACATCACTTTCTTTAGTTTGTTCAAAAGTTAATTATGCTTCTGTACCCTCAGACATTTGGTAGATAGATTCGGAAACTAATATTCACATTAGTGTGTCTGTGTAGGGTTGCCTAAGCTGTTGAATGCCAAGTAATGGTGAAAGATGCATCTATGTGGGCGACGGCAAAAAGGTGGAGGTAGAAGCCATTGCAGATTTCAGGCTATCACTGACTACCGGTCACCAGTTAGATTTGAAAGAAACATTCATTGTATCGTCGTTTAGACGGAATTTAGTTTCTATTTATCTGTTAGATAAATTTGGTTATTTTTGTTCATTTGGAGATAGATAATTTTAGTTGTTTCTTGATTCAAATTTAGTTGGTTCTGATTCTTTGTATGTTACTGATAAATTATATATGCTGCATACCTTTTCCTCCAATTTAGAAACCTTCAATGCAACTTTGAGTGATACAAAGCGTAAAATAACTCATAAGAATTCCACTTTACTGTGGCATAAGCATTTAGGCCATATCTCTAAATAGAGAATGGATATGCTTATTTCGGATGGAATTCTTGATTCCCTTGATTACGTAGATTTGAATGTCTGTGTAGACTGTTTAAAAGGGAAAAGAACAAATAAGAGAGGTGTAGGTGCCACTAGAGCTACGGATGTCTCAGAACTAATACATGAAGATATCTGTGGTCCATTCCCTACGGTTTCCTGGAATGATTAACAGTACTTTGTTACGTTCATAGACGATTACTCTAGATACGGGTATCTATTTATTCTTCATGAAAAGTCACAGTCTTTGGATGCGTTCAAGTCCTATAAGACCGAGGTGGAAAACCAACTCGAAAAGAGGATTAAGGTTGTCATATTTGACCATGGTGGTGAGTACTACGACAGATATGATGGATTAGGAGAACAACGTCCAGGACCATTTGCTTCTTTTCTAGATGAGTGTGGCATAGTGCCTCAGTACACCATGCCTGGGACACCAAGCATGAATGGTGTTGCTGAATGCCGCAATAGGACTCTTAAGGATATGGTACGAAGTATGATTAGTCATACTTCTTTACCGGAGTCCCTATGGGGAGAAGCATTGAAAACAGTTGTATATGTTCTCAATCGAGTACCAACTAAAGCAGTACCCACAACTCCATATGAAATGTGGATTGATAAGGTACCTAGTTTGAAACATTTTCATATTTGGGGGTGTTCAGCTGAGGCTAGGCCATACAGGCATGCTGAAAGAAAACTAGACTCTAAGACAGTCACCTTCTTTTTTGTAGGGCATTCTGAGAGGTCGAAGGGTTATAAGTTTTATGGCCCAGCGAATCGCTTATTTTTTAAGATCAGAAATGCCAACTTCTTTGAGGATGTTGGTTTGGGGGGTGAAAGTCGCCACATTACATTTGAAGAACCAGATCCTATTCATAAGGAAATCATTGAACATAATCAAGTTCTTATCCCAAACGTTGTTCCAACAACATCAATGGAAGAAAGTAATGTGGATAATCTTCCCCTTGATCAAACCGAATAACCTCAAAATATTTAAGATCCTGCACCCATTAGGAGGTTCAGTAGAGAAAGGAGAAGTGCAATATCTAGTGATTATGTTGCTTTCTCCAGGAACTATAGGTAGACCAAACGGATACGGATCCATTTCGGTCACTCATGCCATGAGGAGTTTCCATCATCAGGACTGGATCAGTGCCATAAATGAAGAGATAAAAGTCATGAGTGACAACGAGGTTTGGGATGTTGTCCCATTGCCTAAAGGTGTAAAGCCCTTTGGTTGTAAATGGATATTTAAAACTAAATGGGATTCACAAGGCAATGTGAATAAATATAAGGCTCGTCTTGTTGCTAAGGGATTCACTCAAAGGGAAGGCATAGATTATAAAATGACATTTTCGCTAGTTTTATCTAAAGATTCATTTAGAACCATAATAGCTTTAGTAGCTCATTTTGATTTGGCGCTACATCAGATGAATGTAAAGACAGCGTTTCTTAATGGAAATATTAATGAAACAATTTACATGGTGCAACCAGAAATCTTTGCATTAGGAGACGCAAAGAAAATGATTTGCAAACTAAAGAAAGCTATCTATGGATTAAAGCAAGCTTGAAGACGTGGTATTACAAGTTTCATCAAATAATTGTTTCATTTGGCTTTGAGACAAATCCGGTTGATAATTGTATATACCACAAATTTTGTAGGGGAAAATATATTTTCCTGGTTTTATATGTAGATGACATCCTCCTTGCCTGTAATGATAATGATTTACTTCAAGAAACCAAGACATT
The DNA here is from genome assembly GCA_037157565.1 of Thalassia testudinum. Lineage (NCBI taxonomy): Eukaryota > Viridiplantae > Streptophyta > Magnoliopsida > Alismatales > Hydrocharitaceae > Thalassia > Thalassia testudinum. The sequence goes on from JAZHRO010000030.1 coordinate 48,600,191, forward strand.
TCTCTCTGGTAATTTTGAAATGAAGGATCTTGGTAAAGCCTCTTTTTTATTAGGAATCCAGGTACAACAAGATCGTTCTCAGGGTATCCTTAGATTATCATAAAGGAGATACATTGAAACCATTCTAAGGCAAGTTGGCATGGAGAATTACAAACCAGGAGATACTCCATTAGCTAAGGGAGATAAATTCTCTCTTAACCAATGCCCCAAGAATTAGTTTGAAGCTAAAGAGATGGAAAATGTTTGCTATGCATCGGCAGTGGGAAGTTTGTTGTATGCCCAAGTCTGCACGCGGCCAGACCTAGCATACATTGTTGGCATGTTAGGCAGATATTTAAGCAAGCCTAGACTCGACCACTAGAAGGCAGCCAAACAGGTCATGTGCTATCTACAAAGAACAAAGGATTTCATGCTCACATACAGGAGATCAGATCATTTGGAGGTCAGATATTATGATTCTGACTTTGTGGGATGTCAGGATACCCGAAGATCTACTTCGGGATATAATTTTCTGCTAGCTGGAGGGGCCATCTCGTGGAGGAGTGCAAAGCAAACCTTGATAGCCACCTCCACTATGGAAGTAGAATTTATAGCGTGCTTCGAGGCCTCAAATCATGGAGTATGGCTTAGGAATTTTGTCACAGCACTACGGATCATTGATTGTGTCGAAAGACACTTCGACTTTACTATGATAATAATTCGGCGGTGATGTACTCCAACAACAACAAAAGTTCTTCGAGGTCGAAGCACATTGATATCAAGTATTTAACGGTCAAGGAAAGAGTTCAAAGTGGACATGTGTCCATTGAACACATTGGGACCAACTCCATGGTGGCAAGCCCGCTCACTAAAGGGCTAGCGCTAAAGGTTTTTCATGAGCATGTTGTCTGTATGGGTGTTATATCTATTCTATAGTACAGCAATTCAATGGAAGTTTGTTCTATTTTGGAGTTCATGTATGGACATATTTTGGATTATGCGCATAATAATAAAGTTTTCCATTCTTTGAACTCATTAGTGCTTGTCATATGATCTCTTGTATGATAAAGTTTTGGACCAGTTGAAAATAGGCATGTATAGATCACATTAACATACAATTTTTATGTCATATACCTATATCATATCTATGTCATTACTTGTGTTAATGTATGTAATCATTGTTTGGTCTAGTCGATTTCATAATAACGAAAATCAACTTTGGTCGTATGTTAACAGAGTATGGACGAGATTGGTGGAGATGCGGTTTATTGTGATGTTGTATTAATAAACTCATTCAGATATATATGAATGTATAATTATAAGGATGATATATGTGGTTCAAGTGGAAAATTGTTAGAATCATAATACGAACCAGCATATATTATTATAAGGAATTATACATTAAATATGTACATATATTTGGATATCACATTTATGGTCATTAAAGTGTTCTAGTTATGTAAATTGACAATTCGCATCTCATTAGGATATGGGATTTAATGCATAGAAACCTTAAGAGAAAAATGCAATTCCGTGATGGGTGGAATTGATATTTTAATTTAAGCGGTTGTGGTCTCTGGAGGGCTGAGGGCAAAATGGGTATTTTGTTTTCTGCATCCCATTGCAGAAAAGTTATAAATAGGGCCCAAGGGGTATCACGTTGTTACGACCCAATTCCCAGAACCCTACAGGACCCGATTCTGGCTCACCTTGACTAATCCTAAGACCTAATCGTCCAACAAGAAATAATCAAAAGTAGGAAAAATAAACCACATTCACACATGCAATATAACTAAGCAAAAGAAAAGTATGAAGCAGTAAAGAAGGTAGAACAACAATCTCAACATGTAGTACATGCCACAACAACAACAACAGAAAATGTAAAGGAAATAGAGGTAACCAGAACAGTAAACTATGTGTCCATTACTTACTATAATAATAAAGAAAAAGAAAGTGCTGAAAGAACAACTACGGCTGGACTCAACTGGGCCCAGCATCCTCTGTAGCTGGAAACTCGAGCTGCTCAATTCCTGGTCCTGAACAATGTTATGAAAAGATAGAGTCAGTGAACGCTGAGTAGAGTGGTGTTTATATTATTTAAGTACAAGTATAGTAAAAACAACAACAGATTTAATTCTCATTTCTATTTATCTCATTTATGTGTTTCTGTTTCATCTATTTCTCAAAGTATCCAGGTATTTCCTAATCTTGCATGTTCCTCGTGGGAACAATCTTGATTGCAGTCTTTTCCGTAGAGTAGAAGGTACATGTGGTGCTCTCCTGACCGGAAGAGTCCTCCGTGGTAGTCTTACACCCAGTTAACCACCCCGAGGTCATTGTCGAAATGTAGCGGTGACTACGGCATGCGTGATAAGTGCATGGGTAGCTACCCCGCACTGACACGCAGTCAATCATTTCCGCTAGCGGGTACGCCCAAAGTACAGCATGGAGCAGTATGGGGCCTTGCCCTCTCAGAACAGGGGTCTCGTCCCTTAGAACCAAACAGGGGTCTCGCCCCTCCACAGTCTGCGCACCCTCATCTAACTACCCCGGTTTGCCCAAAGGGCCTAACAAAGTTGGTGTAGGGTGGCTAGCTTCCTCCCTACACTAGTAGCTCGCCTCGGTACCATGTATGCGAGGGCCAACAGGAGTCGGTGTAGAGTGGCCAATCCTAACCCCAGGTCTCAACCCAAGAGAGGCTAGCTTCGCTCTACACTAAAAGGGGACAGTTGCTCTTCTTGGTACCACGTACACAAGGGCTAGCACACTTCTCGTCTACATTTCCAGATTCCGTTTATCCATAGGAGTTCTACTCCTAATTCCCCGTAGGGTTCATGCTTATATTCACCTCATTATCCAGGTGCAGATCTCATGTCTCATAATTTGTTCATCATCTATATACATGCAGCTCGTGTTTTCATAATTCAATTCTCAATAACATGCAACTTGTGGTTTCACAGGCAATTTTTCAATTATATATAGGGAGCTCATATTTTAACATACATCTCGTAATTATATTAAAGACATTTGCTATTAGTTTATCTTAACTATGCATTCATGTAAATAGTACAGCTCAAATAGGCTCATTCATTTCTACCATAGGGTTCATTCCATATCCTAGAGTTCAATTCGACTACTCCAACCAAGTACATTCTTATTTAAATATTAACAACTGGGTTAAACCACTCTACCGGGTATCACGGGAGGAATGGGGGCCTATGTCGCAGATCTCGTCATCTCCGCAAGCCCCAAACACGCCATTGGCTGGTAACCTGTACTAGAGACCAATGTACATTAGACGATCTCAAAATAGTAGATACTCAACACGAATATATAGAGAAACTCGAGTGGAAAATAATGGTACTTCGTTTGTGGAAATCCGATTCCGTTTGGGCCTTAAACAGGCTAGAAACGCGGTTTCTGATCAAAATCAGACGTCTGGGACTAGTCTCAGACGTCTTAAAAGACATCAGAACTCACCTTATGTTTCCTGTGGCTGATCAGACGTCCAGACCTCCTCTGCGACCGTGTGGGGACAGTTTCAGACGTCGGACAAGGTCTTCGGTTGTCTGGAAGCACCTCCTGACATCTGGTGATGTGATCAGACGTCCAAAACTGCTTGGGAAAGCGCACTGCGCACCTTCCCAAAGCCTGCACCTGCGTACGAACACCCGCAGACGCAACGATCAGCCGACATCCCCTGCGCTATGATATGCATGGCGCAGGAAGATACGTACCTAGCGATATACGTGCCTTCAGACGTCCGGCCTTAGCTCCGAACATCCAGGTGCTGCGCCAGTCGTTTAGAGTTCACTCCAGACGTCTGATACTGGAAAACTTTCAATATCAGAAGCTCTTCATGCCGCTCACTGCGTTCGTCCTCCGCTCGCAGTGGCAGCTCCAGTAGCTCCTCACCGACGCCCTCCTCTCTCTTGCGGCTCCTCCTTGAGCTCCACCGAGCTCCTGCGGTTGCTTTCCTCCTCCCCTACACTCACTCCCTTGCACTCTCTCGCTCTCGCTCCTCCCCTCTCTCCCCTCGTCGGTGGATCTCCTTCCTTGTTGCAGCTACAGCAGGGGCAGAGGGGAACTTGGCTGGCAGGAGAAGGTGGAGGTGGCAGTGGCTTAGTGGTGTGAGGAGGAGAGGAGAGGAGAAGGGAGGGGGTTTATATAGGAGAGGGGTTAGGGTTTGGGGGTGAAGGAGGGAGAGAGGGGAGCGGCCTCTGCGCGCTGCCCGCGCGCAGAGTGAAAAGCGTAGTACGAAAAACTCACTTTCAGATGTCCGGAAACGTGTCCAGACGTCTGAACAGACGTTTGACTGGAACTCCAGACCTCTTAAATGGCTAAGAATGTAATGGGTCATTATACACGTCTAACACGTCTACTGCCACCTCCACAAATTCTTTTCGCCTTTTCAACCTTCTTGAAGCACCATAGCCACCGCCTCTCATTGGAGAAGCAAGCCTACGATCCCAGAGGTTTTCCATGATCTCCGCTTCGCTTCCGCTGTGATGGATTCAGGTATCCCTCCATTCTTTCCTTTCTGTTTTCATTTTGGTTGATGTTATGGGGAATAGATTGGTCTTGGGATGATAGAAAATCATTCGATTTTGATTTTATACAAATTAAATCCATTAGTTTGCTTTAGTTCATATGTGTCAGTTCTACTTTCTCATCAGAAGCTTTCCCTAGCATGTTATTGGTTCATCTAGATTTGGATATCACTTCTCAGTTCTAATTTCTCATAATATACTTGATTAGCATTTTGTTGTGCCATGGTTGTGATTTGCGTGTATCTCTCACTATCTGCCTTATTTGATTTCATTTGTGGATACAATGTTGTTTGCTTCACTTCGTATGTGTCAATTCTAATTTCTTAGAAGCTTTTCCTAGTATGTAATTGGTTTATCCAGATTTGGATGTTACTTGTTAGTGCTAATTTCTCATAATATACTTGATTAGCTTTTCGTGGTGCCATGGTTGTGATTTCCATGTATCTCTCACTATCTGAAAGTCTCTTATCTGATTTCGTTTGTGGATACTATGTTGTTTGCTTCAATTCGTATTTGTCAGTTCTAATTTCTCAGAAGCTTCCCCTAGCATGTTATTGGTTCATCTAAATTTGGATATTACTTGTCAGTTTTAATTTCTCATAATATACTTGATTAGCATATTTCCCTAGCATGTTTGTTATTTGAATTTCTCACAAGTTTATCCAGATTTGGCATTCATGTCATCTCAGAAGTTAATCTCAAAAGTTCATCCACGTATCCACCCCTTGTGTGGCTAGATGTTCAATTTGGCGATGTTTTTATGATGGGAAATCTCATTGATCATCCTCTAACCTAGTTCACATTCCATTTTATTTTGCTAAAGTTGTCACTCATTTATTCCTTGTTAAGTAGTGAAGAAAGTAAGATAAAAAAAGCAAAAGACAGTACCCTATGCGGCTACATGTTCAGTTTGGCCCTGTTTTTATGATGAAATTTCTATATTAAAGGTATCTGAAGTATAGGATGGCCTTCACTTAGACCTCTCCCCTCAGTTTAGAAGGGAGTATGAATTTTCATGTTTTTAATCCAAACCCAAAGTTGGGGGATGAATCTTCAAACATCTGTGCATATACGACAAAGGTATATATTTGAACTTACAGAGATATTTGAAGAATGATCATCTAAATAAGCATATGTGGTTGCTCAAATTTTTTTTCTTATGACTTTTTCTCTATTGTCTAGAGAGGAATTGTTTAAATTGCTGGCATATGTGGTTGCCTTTACTGCATAAGCATCAAAGTACAATATGTGCTAGCCATATGATTTGGTTAACCATCTGATTTACGTTACCTCTTATTTTCATCTCATTTACTTAGCTAATGTTATTTTATATCATGAAGTTATTTCTATAGATAAAAGTGTTTCGGCTAATTCTAGTAGCCTGATACTTCTATTCGGTGATTTCCTTTTGTTTTGGATGAGATTCATGTTACTGAATGCTTCTTTGTAAATAGTTTATCAGAGATTGTTTCCTAATATGTAGATATCTACATGATTTTATATTGATATGCTTACTTGTCGTCACTATCTTATTAGGTTATGTCATTTTCTTGTTTTTTATGTCATAAGCTATGTAGATTTTGTCTTTATGTATAACATAAATTGTATTTAACTAATTTTTTTATAATAAAGTTCTTTTCATGTACATTGTTTGATAACCTAGTTGACCTCATTTTTCTCTCATCTCATTTCCCACTAATTTCGTTATCTCTTATATTTTTCTTTTTGTTTAGCTTATTTGGATCCCTCTAATATTTATACAATAGAATAAAGTATACAAACATGCACATAAAAGGGGAATAACAAACACTCCTAAAAAGAATTGCTATTATTTTTCCTTTTAGGGCTAACCATCATATTAGTGGCATTTACCTTGATGATTTGATAGTTTAATGAAACCACCACAAGTTTCATTTAGTTCTTCTAGGCTAAGAAATTCAAAATGGCTTGATAGAAATACATCAATTACTTGTAACTGTAGTTCCACTTGTCCAATATTTGGTTTAGTAGAAATAAATACATGCCTTTAGTGAGCGTAAACTACTTATAGGTGGAGTATTAATGGATTTTCCACCTGAAAATTGGACATGGGAAATGTCTGATGCATGTAGTTGGGTCAGTCATTTTGTTTATCCTGAAAGGAAGCCAAGATTTGGGATTTTCCAAAATTCTCTAAACGAAATGACACTTCCAATTGCGGTAATGATCCTTTCATGGGAAATGCACGATGGTGACAACATTGATGTATGGGAAAAAATACAGAAAGCAACGTATATAGTTATGCACGATGGTGACAACATTGATGTATGGGAAAAAATACAGAAAGCAACGTATATAGTTAGCATTTCTTGGAGGCTCACGCAATCTTTTTATGAGAGAATTGGCCTTCTTTCTTGGCTCCATTGGGTGACGTACTTTCCCTTTGACATGTAGGATGAATGGAGATAGTTCTAGTCGTGGGAAGGTGTCTTCTGATCTTGCAAAGGTGGAGGTCCACGAATTGCCAATTGGACATTTGATCAGGATAGGTTGCTAATAAGGCTTTTGAATGACCATTACGATAATGATTTCATTAATGGTTCATTCACTAGAATGAGGTGGGTTGAGATCGTTAACGAGTTCAATTTAGAGAGTGGGTTATCGTATGTAAAGGATCAATTGTAGAACCACTTCAAGAATCTGAAGAAGGAATTGAACGCTTTTTTTGCCTTATCAAACAGAAGTGGTTGGGGTTGGAATAATTGTAGAAAATGTGCCATCCCATATGATGACAGTCCATGGGATGAGGTTAGTAAACTTTCAATTACAATCCTACTTTATGACAAAGAGTTGTGTTGTTTGTAATACATCAGAAATTCATGCAGTTTCCAAAGACTCTGAAGACATTACAAGGGAAGACATTTCCTTAATACAAGGAGTTGGAAGTCATTGCTGGTAGAGAGACTGCTAGGGGAGTCCATGCAACATCCAGTCTTAGGCATGGTGACATTGAAGAATTCAATGAATACGAAGGTCAAGGTGTTGTGAACCTCTCACGGATGGATTTCTCCATCAACGAGAATGCGACAATGTCCTCACAAGCGCCCATCTCGAGGAACTATACTACTCCACAACAATCATCTACAGAATTTACGATTCCTCAGGATAAGGATGTAGGTGTAACTGTTAGGGGTAAAACACCACCATCGAGGGTAACACCGAAACCATCAGAGCACACATCAGGGAGTAGCGGGAAGCGTCGTCGTAGCGGGGCATCCTCTTTGGAAGGTGTCAATAAGGTTGCGACAATGATGGAGGAGTTCCTCGCATTTAGCAAGAGCAAGCACCTCCGAGACTTTCAGAGGGAAGAGATAGATAACTGTGTCCTAGGCTTGATGACAATGCTACTTGACTTGCCTTCCTCTCTGAGATCAAAAATGGTTGCTCGCCTTTTGGATCCAGCTTTTAGAGATATAATGAGGGTGTTCCTTCAAGGTAATGCAGATGATATGGCTGTGTTGGTGAAGATGGTGATGAACGGTGATATATGACGTTCATCGCTATTGCTTGTTAAATTTAGCTCATGACTCCATTTAGGTCAAATTAAGTAGATTGTGTCATGGTGACTTTGCATTTTGTAGTATCCAGGTAGCATGCTGGTTTCTCATTTCGAATGTAATGTCTTTGGTTTTGGTGATTAATGATGTACTATGTTCCATTCATATTTATTTGTCTTCGAATCATTGTAATGGTTGCATTGAACGTTTCTCTAATGAAAGACTTCCTTTGTCATTTCTGATTTCTGAAACTTCCCGGTACATGGAACCTGGTAGGCGTTTAGTTGATAGTGATGAGTTGGGAGATGCGATCATAGAAGTCATGCTCGAGGAAACTATGCAATACGTTGCAGCGCAAATCCAACGTTCCACATGTGTCCTACGCGCACCAAAGCACACCGGTGATTTAAAAGGATTGGTATGGGTAAATAGAGTTTTGAAATGACATTATGATTGTTCACTACATATGTTTCAAATGGATAGCTCCCAATTAATCAAGTTATAGGATATGCTACTTAAGAGGGAATACTTGAAGCCCAGGAAGGAGATGCATCCAAACGAGTCATTTGTAATCTTCTTATATGGTGCTAGACAATGTGCTACAAATCGAAACATACAAGGGTGGTTCGAAAGATCATCGCGCACTATAAGTAACTACTACAAGCAAGTTTGTCGAGTAATAAAGGAGCTTTTGTTTGAGTTTATTGGCATGCCCGACAAATCAACACCAATTTCAAACAAGATAAGGAGAAACATGGACCTTTATCCATATTTCAAGGTGAGATTCTTTACATCAAGTATCTGTAGCTTTCTTGCTTATCAACGAAATTTATTTTTAGGACCCAATCTTTGCAGGATGTGATTGGGACTATAGATGAAACACACATTGAACTATGAGTGAACCCAACGGAAGTTGGGAGGTATTGAAACAGACATGATTGGTGTTCACTGAACGTAATGTGTGTTGCATTAATGTATCTCTCCATTCAATACATTACTAGTGGATGGGAAGGATCCGCCGCTAATATGATGGTACTTCGTTGGGCAGTGCAAGATGACAATATTCTAATACCATGTGGTCAAGTTTATTTTGTGGATTGTGGGTATGCTAATACCCATCAATTCCTTGTCTCATACAGAAATGTAAGTTATCATATCATTGAGTACAACGCCAGGGCAACACGCAACAAGTATCGCAATAAGGAGGAGCTGTTCAACCACCATCACGCTAATATTTGAAACTGCATTGAAAGGTCCTTTGGTGTCTTAAAGAAGAGGTTCCTTTGCTTGAACTACCCTCCTACTCCGTTGAAGTCCATCGAGATGTGGTTGTTGCTTGTTGCGTGATTCACAACTTCTTATTAAGAGATGGGGGCGGGATGAATTTTACAATAAGAACTTTCAAGCATCACCGGTCAAAGATCCGACTGGAGAGATACGACCACCTCCTAGGAGGGATAACCCTGGTGACACTATCCATGAGCCATTAGTGACTTTAAGTCAGGCAGATATTCGAAAGGGCAGTCAGATTATAGAGTCAATTACAGATTCAATGTGGGAGGAATGGTAAAGAAGAAATGGATGATCATGAAGTTTGTGCATCAGTCATTATTTCGCGTATTATATACCCATTTTGATGTTTTCGCTTCGTACTTCCTGATATATGATGTTGTCAATATAATTCATGATGTATGACCTTGACTCCATTTTCACTTCAATGGCTGCACTTCGTGATTTACATTTAAAATAAATTGATATGCGAATACTCAATTTCGATTACTTCCTGTGGACGGATAAAATTTTAGGGATGGAGATAGCTCCTTACTACGAGGGAGGGGATTGGAATCACGGGAATCAATGCTTATGTTCGGAACCATGTAAGCTTCTTTTCGAACTGGATAACTTTTCGAGTATGGATCTGCTGAACCATTTGTTTTATATCTGTCCTCTGGTGCATGGAGTAAGTCAATCAACCAATCTCTTCATTATAATAATGCGGATTCAATTAACCTTATGGATTATATTTCATTTAAATCTAGGGTTGCAATTACAAATAACCTACACGAGCGAACTTCCCAACTTTCCAAACACTTAAGGCGGAGAGCAACTTCTAGCTGCTTGTATGCAAAGTTGGAGGTGAAAACTAACTGTACCCACCATGTCGAGCTGCAAACATATGCAGAGGTGAAAAGTCTGAAGTTTGAGTTGGAGGAGTTGAGAGCGAAAACTAACACTGTTGTCGATAAATTAGTGTCTTCCATCGGTCGCATTAATTGCAATTAATATATGTACTCTTAGCATTTATTCTACCTAAACCTCATCTTCCATAAACTAATACCCTATCTACTTTATGAAGCATTTCCTATTTGGTACTTATGTGTATGATGTACCTCTTCAAGAAGACATGTCCTAATATTGGATGTACTTTTCCTATGGAAATTACGTTTCTGTAATATTTTTTTCATTTAAAATATTGAAGGTAGTTGTCGTAGGTTAGATCACAGGGATGTCCATGAGAAGAGGATTAACACACCATGAAAGGAGGTGCGGTTGTGGACACTTGATGGAACTTGTCTTCAAGCAGGAAACAACATGTCCAGTTGGTATTTTAGACACTCTGTTTTACAAGTGTCCTTACGGGAAAGACATAAGATATAGCTGTAACAATAGTAGTATTTATTGGTTAAAGTTATTGTCTATCGATCACGTTGACATTTTTATTTTAGGGATGCGGATATCGTAAATCCCCTCTTGACTTCAGGTCAACCATCAAATCACAAAGGGTTGAGTTAACATTTATGGCATCAATGCATTATGATATTTGCTACTTGCATGATGAAGAGAGGAGGAAGAGGCTGGAATTGGAGACACAAATATAACTTTTCGAATGTAAAATTGAAGCATTAACGAAGATGGTTCATTGTTTCAACAAATGATTATGATGTTACTATAATTGCCACTACACAGTACAGTTGTACCCAATAATATTACGTTTGAAATTTAATCCTTACTCAATACCTATCAACTCCCTTCTAAGTCCTATATCATTTTCAAAAACTCTTGCCATAGGAATGACATCTTTTCGTGGTTGAACTCTTCAAAGGATACATGCCTCATCACAGTCTTATGAAATTTGAAACGGGATGGAGATTACGTTAGTGGTTACTTCACAAGAGGTGCCTGACACCTTTTTAGAGATCATATGGAATATTATTTCAATGAGGAGATCCCAGTCATTAAAATTATAAACCGCTTGAAGTTTTTGAAGAAGAGCTATTAGCTGGTGATGGAATTGTTAGCTCACGAAACATGGACATAGGATATTGAAGAACATGTCATCGTCCCAGAGAATCTGACCTAGTGGAAACATGTAAGATTCCTTCTGTTAAGCATTCTTCTCTTCATTTACCTTCATGCAAAACTATGTTTCTAATTTTTTCTACTTTGTAAGTTAATGTCAAGTATAGAAAGTTGGGATGACTTCAATTTCAATTCCTAGAAATTATGGATGACCTCATCGATTAGGTTCCATGAACGTAGGATCGTTAGTGAAATCCATTTATCTATTTAGAGGTCAATGGCAATAATCTATCTTTATTTACTAGGATTTCTGTAATAACCGTGGTGATTGAAACTTTGTAATCGATCTGTTTGGATATTATTTTCTTTTCATTATTTTTGATTATTGAATGGTTTTGAATGTTTATATATTTTCTTTTAATATTTTGCAGGTTATGTACTTTTCTTCCTATTCTCATTCTTTATTTTATTTTTTTCTCATATAGATTAATAATTTATTATTAACCCAAAATTTCTAATATGTCTGCAGGATAAATTACCAAAAAATTTACGAGAGTTATACAAGTAATAATGCAAGCTTCCAACGCTTGAGAGCAAACCTATTAACAATTGGATGGTGCTGGTTTGGCTACCTGATGAAAAAAAAATTAGGCACCCCAGTGAATGTGTTCGCATACATAAGACAGTTGTATTGCAACATCCCTATGCAGCATAGAAAGTGACGATTAATTGTGTTTGCATGGCATATGGGTGACTACAACGCAGCAACCCCATGTAAGACAAATTACGAGGGCTAAATGATTTTAACCATCCATAGTCGATAGAATTTGCCTGATGACTAGTGTTAAAAATTTCTACATTGAAGCAAATCTAAGCCTACTAGAAGATTAACAATCCATTTATCTTGCCTACCCAGATGTATCATTATAAGTTAATAATTTTACACTTATAATTTCTTTTACTTACATATCCATATTGATTGACATATAGTGCATTTAACTTATTTGTACAAGTTCCATTTCCTTATTAACTACAAGTAACCATCACTTGTCAAAATGTATGCAAACAAGTAGACCATAGAAAAACTCTTCTAACACAAATAAAGGACAAGACCAAATCTTCTCATGGTTTCCTGATAAGTGAAAAAACAATCCACTACAATTACTCAATTTCCATTTATTCATGATTTTGAGAGGAAGTTTCACAATATATTTCTTCCTGTTTAAGGTCAAGGATTACACCACATGTTAGATTTGAAGAATTTGCCATATTTGCTATGCTAAACATGAAAAGCTTAGATGCATATTAGTATTGGGCATAACTTAGATTGTAGAAGGAAAATCCAAATAAGGAATTTATTTGTTGAGGCTAAAATTGAGAGCTTATCACATGGAGTTGCTTCAGTTAAAAAATTTTCATTTTTTGTATTTCTACTCATACTTGATGACAATTACAATTCATGACGTCAATTGGCCATGTAATATGTACATGGTAGTGTCTAATTGCAAAGATAAAGGAAAAAATATCTTTTCCTTACCTCAGTTATTTTTATTTAGCAATGTAATATGTGATGTTGCAATTTTTCTTCTAACAAACTTGATTACTGTCATGACAATAGCTAGAATGAATAATTTTTCTAATGCAAGGACATTTTCTTTTCTACTTACTATTTATTCTTTCTAATTAATTTATTATTATTTCAACAAATAATAATCCTAGCTAACTTATCTACCATTGTAAGGGTAAATATGTTCTTTGCCACTTTAACCTTCATTTACAAGTAAACGCCCACTTGTCACATCACAAGTTAAACCTCATTAAGTAAATACAAACAAGGGTTAACCTGTGTTTGCAAGTAAATAGAAATAAGGGTTAACCTCTATTACAAGTTTACTAACCCGTGTTAGCTAACCCACATCGTAAACTAGACTTAAAAGATAGTTAACCTTGACAAGGAGGTTACCTCTTTTTTTTTTACCCTTCTTTCAAAAACCATGAGCTTCATTTATACTATTAGTTATAAGATGCGTCTCATGGCCGCTTGAGTCTTGGCATAGAACATATGATAAAAAAAAAAAATGCAATTACTAGTCATAAGATGCATCTTATAGCCACTCGAGTCTTGATTTAGAAAAATACTACAATACTTTAATTTTTTGTAGGCATTTAGTTGTGTTATTTAATTAAGGACAAACTACATAGATGCCTCTAGAAGCTTTGGATGCATGTATCCTTAGATAAATGGTATATATGCATATACCTCTAGAAACATACTTCGTTATGGTTGGATGCCCTAATATTGTTAAACTTAATGGCAGATGATTAAAAAAAAGGCAATTTATCATCACATCCCTAAAATTCTTCTCAACCTCTAGACCTCATCCTCTTCTTGCTTTGTCACCTCCTCATCCTCGTCCTCTCCCTCTTCCCTGACCTCCTCCTCCCTTGCCACCACTGCCAAGCTCCCCTTACCCTCAAGCTCTCCTCCATCCATGATGGTAACATCATCGTTCACCATAACTAGCTTGAATTAGTTGAAATCAAGAGACAAATGCTCCTGAATAATTGCCTAAGAACCGTAATTCTACTCAGATCTGTTTTGAGGAGAGGACAATAAAACAAGGGTAATTTTGTTGTTTTAACATCACAAAATGAATGTAGAGTAACCACAGGATCATCCAGGATTATTAGAAGTCAATTGAGCATTAAAGACCAAAAAGTGGGTCCACACTGAGAGATAGGATTTCATGCATTTCGTGAACCAAAACAGTACATAAAACCCTAATTATCTGCCCCACTTGAATTGAAGAGGTTCTGGTCAGAATAAAATTCATCTAAACCTTCTAAAATTCATATAAAATTATTCTAAGAGGTTTGGTACTCTTGGTTTGACCATCTAAACCCATGTTGACTTAGAATAGAGTTTCAAACGGGAATTTACCTTGATTTGGACTTCTGTGCAAATTACCCAATCAAATGTGGTCAAAACTCAAATCCAATTTACCATTATATTCCTTGGATCCAAATTAGGTTAGCATCAAAATTTGGGTTCAATCAAAGTCCATCTTGACCTAATTTGCACTCCAGTTCCTAAAACCTTTGTTTCCTACACTCAGACCCTTAGCTTTCAAAATTCCTTGCAAATAGGGTCCTAGTTTTCTTGTCTTCTTCACATTTTGGTCCCTGCCTCCATTGATGAGTCAACCGACTCACACCCGACTTTGACCCAAGAGAGTCCTCATCAAATCACCTCCCAATCCCACCAAATTCATCAAATCACCTCCAAATCCCACCAAATTTGGTGGGATTGGAGTCCAAACCTTAAAGATTCATGTGAATGCAATCCCAAGCCCTGATTTGGAGCAAGAAGCTCTAGCGAGATTCACGAAAGTGTGGGGTTTCTTGATTCTAAATATCAACTCAATCAGGCTCCTTTCCTCTAATAGAGCTTGATTTTGAGCTCTATAAGAACTCCTCTCGATCCCAGCATACTTCCTAGCTAGGTTTTAGGCCAAAACAAGCCATCCTCCTCTCCCTCGGTCAACTTCGACCTCAGCTCCAGTGACCGCCTCCCCTGGCCTCTCAACAATCAAATTGAGAGCGCCTCCTTCTTCCTTGCCTTCTTCCATGCCTAGTGGGCCAAAGCCAGGGCCTCCTAACCTCGTCCTCCTCGCCATACTCATCACCAAAGTTCCTTTCGTCTCCGACGCCGGCCAATCACAGCCAGTGTCAAACTCCGTCCCTTTCGCCCCTAATTTAGGTCTGCTCTCTTCCTCTCCCTCTTTAGATCCTTCCTAGCTCCTTATCTCTTTGATTTGAACATTGTACCATTGCCATCCCCTTCGTCTTCTCCCTCGATGGCAATGCCTTCAGTGAAGCCGCCATGCCACCGCCGACCACCATATGCCCAACCACCACCACCAGAAGCTTCCCCATTACTCACTAACCAAAACCCCTCTCCCAATTAGAGGTTTCAACCATTATTTCGCTCTTCTAACCAACCCACTTCCCGTACACCCTTACTGACTTCGCCACATCACATTAGACCTCCAATCACCACGAGAACACTATTCCTCACTTCATGGCGATCCTATTGGACATTCTAACTGGGGCTTTGAGCCTGTATTTTTGTTTCAGGGTTTTCGTCGGTGAGCTCCGTCTTCTCCGTCACCATCATCCTTCCTCTAGCCATCATTACCATCACCACCACCCTTTATTAGCGCAAATCGAAGCTACAAAGCCCTCCAAGATTCCATTAGGGAGAATCGACCTCAGCATCAGCTTCAATTTGAAGCACAACACCCAGCTGCAGCTCATGGCAATACGCGAGGAAGATCTCGCATGTTTAGTCCCACATCGTGCGGGAATATGTTGAAAGTAATAAATAAAAGGCAAAAGTGTTATGGGCTTATCGCCTCATGACACAAGGGTGAGGTCCCTCTCACCTTAACTCTTTCACTCCTCACCCATGACCCACATGCACGTGGGTCTGGACCCTATACTCGACCCGATTACCCAATTAAATACTCGGTTAGGAAAGAAAGGAGATTCTGAGGAGGGTGGGGGGTGATTTTACATCAGGTTTCGTGCCCTATACCTCGATATGCAGGACCATGTGTTCTATACTTAGTCATTTCGAAGAGGCTGCTTACTTCTGAGGCTTTATTCTTAGTCCTTATGCTTGAGGCTCTGTGTTAAGGCCTTGTGCCTTGTGCTTCTAAAGCTCGACAAGATAAGGTGCCTAATGCCCTTGTGCTAACGTCTAATTTTGGGTACTGTGAAGATATTGGTTCTTGACGTTGAATTTGAGGAATAAGTGGTTGAGACCACTATTGGAAAATTTAAGTTATTTGATTGCATTTGATATGTGCTTGATTTGGAGATATCATTGGTAATTTAAATCACCATTTTTATAGCTTCATTGTTCTTTTTATCCCAACAATTCTTGAGATACTATTACTATCATTAAATATACTTTTGAATCTATTTTTATTCATTACATATCTTTATTATTGTGCTCATCTGTTTATATTGCGATTAATGCGTGAATTTTATATTTGCTCTTTACGAACGATTTCGGACTCATTTCTTATTTTTAAGTTTATAAATTTAGATGTTATATCATTTGTGTTCACTATACTACGACTCATTTTCTTAAAACTCGACAAAAGTGACACAACAATCCACTACCACACTCACCTTTAAGCTCCCCTCTTCCTCCCATAGTTCTTCCTTGCCTTCACTCCTTGCGCTCGCTATCAAGCTCCCCCTTGCCCTTGCTCCTCCTCTTGCAAGTTCTCTTCTCCGTTGTCCTCCACACCCCACTCACCTCCACGTTTCCATTGATACTCCCTATTGCCCAGCACCTCATTGTGAGCAAACCCACCATTGCTCCTACCATCAAGACCTTGATGGCCACAAGCTTCCACCTTTCCAACATGGCAATGGCATTGTTGCCTCCCCCTCCCAAGACCCTATTTTGGCTACTCAAGGGTGATGGAGGGAGGGTTAGATAAACTTCAAAGTTTTAGGATTAGATAGAAACTTATTAATAAACTTGTACAAGTTGCAGGTGAACTGACATCCTACAATTTGGCTAGTCAACTAGAAAAGAAGATAGTCAAGTATTCAAGCTCTTATGTAGATGAAGACAACCCTTCTCATCATTTTTCATGTTGTTAATTAGGCAATTCACATTTACGGCTAATTATGTTCACAGTCTAGCATTAAAGAGAAATTACTCGCATTCTAATAGTCCAATGTCTGAACGTATACATGCATGGAGATACAGATCTCCTTAGTAAAGCTTAACATGTGAAGTTAGCTTCGTATGCATTCTTTGCTACGTCGACATACTCAACGTACCCATTATGATTCTTACAATATGATGACCTTTCGATAAGCTGGTTAAGTCTAGTGAAGTTTAGCAAAATGGGATGTATGACCTATAAGCCTATCAAAACATGGATATCCGTTGCTTGAGAGATAACTCACTCTTCCATTTTTGACAATCTTGTTATCCATTTAGGTGATGGAGAACCGGAATGTCCAAGAGTAGGCCGATTATTGTTCATGTTTTTATCGATTCTAAAAATTTCATGGTGAACCGTTTAGCTCATTGAAGGGCAACCAATAAGCACAAGTGCAAGTAAAGTGTTCTAGAAGACTGGTTGATTGGAGTAATAGATGTAGTCTTGGAGGAATCATCTGTTATTTCCAGTTCTTTTACTGTTTGTTGAATGCTTTTGTTAATAGTTGTAATCATGTTCGAAACTGTTGTAATAATTAGTATGATTGCTTTGTTTTTGCTTTATGAATGATTGGGATTGGTAAAAGATTATGATATGCCTTGGTTTGAAATCCTTTGATATCACAAATTCTTATGAGTTGTGGTGGAGGGGGCGATTACAGCCTGTAGGTATTTAAATAAAAATCCTATTACATAGGGAAAAAGTTCCATCCACCCTAAGTAAAAAGCAAAGTTTGTGGCCTTTCAATTTTAATTTATATTTTACCAGGATCACCTTCGTGAACACATCATAGTGGGTGCTTGAAAGATGCCAAAAGTAATCGTGCTAGCATCGCAATCAGGCATCAATTTAGTCCTTTTTGTGTGTGTAATTTCCAATTCAAAGATTAGTCATACTCTTGCAACTTTATGTAAGGCAAAGTTTAGCTTTTAGGGAGTGGTAGTGGAAAAGTTGACAAATAAGTCAGCTCTTATCGTATCACCATACAGAACCATACATGAGATTTTCATACATCAACTTGATTAGCATAGAAGCTAAGATGCAACCATTGCTTTATGGATGATGACTGCCTTAGTGGTTAAAAGAGGAGGGACCTTGAAACAACAATGAATCATAATCTGAATTCATCCTGAATGTTCTTTGGTATGATGTAAAGATATTCCATTCATCATCAAAATTGATGCTTTCCCTTGACAGTACCGGTGATTCGTGTTTTTGCAGATAATTTCCCTATGAGTGAAATCTTCTATTATTCTTCTCTGTGGTTATATGGCTCCAAACATATAAGCTCACCTCTTGGCACTCCAAAATAGGCAAAATAGGACCCCACATTACACACCCAATGAAACCACTACACGGTTCGTTAATATCTTTCAACAGCTGGTAAACTCTATACATGGACAATCAACTGCTTGCTACCTTATATAGGCTTTTTAGTCATCGACCGATGTGCCTTGCAACTTGATTTTTTGGGTGATGCATTCCAAGTTGCAAGTGATCTTGGAGCAAAGATCGATCATAAATTGTAATTTCAGCACCAAAGTGAAACTATTTCCACTCTGATTCCAACCATATATTTCTATGAACTCAATCTTAGTGCAATGCACCTGGATAGTAACAAAGATCGGTGACTTGGATCTTCACCCTGGTTAGTTAAAAGAGATTGTGGGTCAATTTGCGACAATCAAGGACACATGCTTTAGCTCGAAACTCAAGCTAGTGGACCTTCTCCCTGAACCTTTTAAGACATGAGAAGCCTGGCTCTTTTGATTCAGAAAGATTCCATTCATGCAGCATGTTAAACCCACAAAAGAGCCTACGATGAAAGGTTTGGCAAAAGGGACATCATGGGAAGAAAATTTGGAAAAGGAGGGAGGAATCACGACAACAAATCGTTGGATTACTCGGCAACCCATAAGATCGCTAGATCATCCAACGACTCGTACTTGGAGATGCTAGAGACAACAAGGCAGTTTGACAAGGAAAATGTCCTCTGCAGGGGCTGCCATAGGCTCATCTTCAAGGCCTGCTTCACTGATGGCACTATCCTCTCCATCCTCCGCCTCTCGTTGACATCCCTTGACGACACCATCATCATCGAGGAGGGCCCCTTCCACAAGGAGGCAGAGTCCCTCTACCAGTACTACGCAAGGCCCCCACCAGACATGAGGCTCCTTGTCTACGACTACATTGCCCAATGGCAACTTCGCAACTCTCCTCCAAGAGGCCTTCCACCAAGATAGCCACATCCTCGACTAGACCATGCACCACCTCATCACCTTCAATGTTTGCCTGCAGCCTCGCCTTCCTCCACGGTTCCGATGTCATCCATGGGGACGTCAAGCCCCATAGCAAGGGGAGGATAGGTCGCTGGATTATCAAACAACCTTATAGGTCACTGGATTATCTAGTGACATGTTGCCCCTTTTGCCAAATAGTTGCAATTCTTGCTCCCTTTTCCAAATTTGCTCCCCATTGATGCCCTTTTTGCCAACAAGGCCACCTACAACAGTTGGTGAAATGCATCGAGAGTTGTAAACACTTTTGTCACAGTGGGTATGCTTATTTCTATAATAAGCGCCACCTATTTGACGAAAATAGACGGGTTAGAAAAAGCTCACATCCACTAAATCAACAACAATAACAACCAAACTTTTTCCCCACTTTAAGATGAGTGCACTAAATCATAAGACAATGTAAAAAGAGCAAAAGAACAAAAAAAAAAAAAGATAAATAGGCTTAAACCATCATTCTCTGACTTATTTCCAGGGAAAGATGATTAATCAGTAAAACTATATGCACATCTGTATAAAATGAAATCACTACCATTTGCAAGAACTATTCTGTAACTTTGTAAGTATCAGGAGTAATCTCCATCAACCAGGCACCTGGGAAAATGCTCTGCAGGAGAACACAAACTCAACATCACAAAGATTATTCAATGAAAATATAATAGTTTAGAAAAAAAAAAGGAAAAATAATAGTCTATGCAAAATCATTTGAATTACGTCAGATGAATTATCACATCAAATTTTGAACTTTGTGAGCAATGAGGTTCCAAGTGGATTTTCCAAACAAGAACCTAAGTGGCAGTATGCAAAATTTCACTTGTTGCATTTCAGACTTGAAAACCAGATAACACCTACCTTCAATCTCTACCTTTCTCTGTTGTAATTTACCACAAATATAAAGGAGAAAAAAAACTCTTGCCTATAACCAATGCTGTATCTCGAGAGTGGGCATGTGCCTACCCTAAATTGAGGGGAATTGCAAAACAACTAATAAGTGGTAGCTGCAAATTTATGTGAAAAGCACTAATCTTACTGCAACCAACAACTAAAGATCCAACGAGTGCCCTTCCAAACAATTAAAGGTTCCCCAAGCAAAAAAATGATGGTATTCTTCCAACTCAATTTGTTAAAGAAAAATAAAAAACCGACTACCAAAACTGTTGGAGGCTCCACTTGTGAAGTGGACAAATGAAGTAAACTTTCATCTTTTAATTCTATCCTGTTGGACAAAATAAATACCTGAATACAAGGATCTAAGAAAAGAAGGTGAAAATACATTCTTTTAATGTTTGCAACTGTCCTTTTTCACCAAAGATTAATTTATTTAACTTAGTCAAATTGAGGGGAAAAAATTATGTAGAACAAGCACATAATGCATAATCAAGGAGTAGGATTGTTTATGAATTTCCTTTTTTTTAATCAATTTTCCACCGGTAACCTTTCATTTACATTGACTTTTTTTTTTTTGAAAAGTAAATGCTACATTTTCATTTACCGAATAAGTGCTATATACACCATTTGCAGAATATATGTATATACATTTCATGAATATCTGTTTGTATTAATTTAGAACATACTTTTTGTGCACACCCTAACAAAATCTTCCAACTCTTTCGTCTGACTGCAACTTCTGCGAAAAGGGCAAAATCCTTCCAAGAAAGATAAAATTGTAGTGAACAACTTTATGTCATGCCCATTTATAAGACCTCATCCAACACCACAACTTTTGTGAAAAGGCCAAACTCTTCTCCAAGAAAAGAAGCTATGGCAATGAAAATTTGTTTGATTTGAAGATTCCACCATCTTCATCTATTTCCAATTTATGAGATCTCATCCAATAAAACAAGTCTAACAACACCTGACCAACTCCAACAACCGTGCATCCTCTCCTTTCATGGCTCTACAAAAACCCTCTGGAAATCCCTCCTGAGAATGATGCACCAATTGGTTTCACTCTAAGACCCACTAGAGAAAATCCTACATTGGAGAACTCCTTGAGATTATCTGCTCAATAGTTGCATCAAGATTCCAAAGACGAGAGCAAGCTGCTATGCCAAGAGGGGGGAGTGCCTATCGCACGCCTTCCTCTAAGCATCATGTTCTCTTCTCCACATGGTCACCATGATATGTCATCAGATACGCCCCTGCCCCCACAATTAAAACAACTACCAATATCACTTCCTACACACCTAATGCCGTCAGAAATCCCTCAACAAAGTTCCAAGAACAGAGAGGAGAGACGTGACAGAAGGTACATTTCATGGGACCCTCCATCATCTAAGCCTTAACAAAATTCCCCTCTTCCCAGCAGGTCATGTCCGGTCATGGCCATACCACAAAAGCATCACCTTTCTCTTCATCACACGCGCACCCCAAATAGTAACAACATTACTTACTCCATCCTGCACACCAAAAACACTTCCTAAAGCCTTCAACAATCCCATTCCAAATCCTCGCGAGACCATCTCCAGAATCCCAACTTCCCTCCACAACCCAACAACCTAAGCATTCACAGAGAGAGAGAGAGAGAGAGAGAGAGCACAAAACACACCGCTCCAACAACAGGTAAAAGTTACTCAGAACAGCCTTTGTGCAATCACATCCACCACCTACTAAACCCAACTGACCCCTTTCCTCACTCGCCATCACCTCAAGATCCAATCTTTTTCTCAGAACAGAACATTCCCCGCAAAAAAAATCCCACCTTTCATCAAAAGAGAAAGAGAGATCCTTACATCGAGCAAGTTCTTGGCTTTCTGCGACTGCCTCCTCCTCTTCCTCCTCCTGGAGAACTTCTCCCCCAGCAAAATCCTCAGGTCCTCCTCCACCTCCTCCGGCCTCAGCGTCAGCGAAAGCTCCCGCCTTTTCCCCTCCTCCTCCTTCCTCTCCTCCGTCGCCGGCGCCGGATTAGGGCACCCCCCCGGCGCCCCGCACACGGCCCTCCTCGTCCTCAGGTTCCACGGCCTCGACGACGAGGCCTTCTCCTCTGTTACATCCTTCTCCTCGATGACGGCGGCGGCCTTGGCCTTACGCTCGATCTTCTCGACGGCCACGTGGTAGTGCTCCATGAGGCACCCCCTAACCGCCCTGAGATCCTCCTCCTCCTCCTGGTCCTTCTGTGGGAGATTGACGCAGCGGAGGAGGCGGTGGCGGCCCCACCCGCCGGAGGAGAAGGTAAAGCCGTGGAGGCGCGACGACAGCGGTCGCCGGCGGGAGTGTTCCGGCGAGCCCGAGAGTGCCATCGGAGATTGGGTTTTGGGGGTAAAGGTCGCTCTTTGTGATTGAGAGAGGGCTGAAAGGGAGGGAAGGGAGAAGATGTGTGGAAGTCTACAACGTTTGGCGGCGAGGGTATTTGGGACTTTTCGACTGGTACTTGAGGGGGTTGGAGAAGATGGGGGATTTTGTGAAAGGGACATCGCGTATTTAAAATATTCGTGGTGGAATATTGAGAGGGCGCCTGAGTTGTCGGGGTTGATTGAGGAGTGGTCCCTGAGGGCAGGATGCCTCTCTCTCTCTCTCTCTACATGAGCGTGTGGTGTGGGTGTTTGGTAGCAGGCTTTATTCCGCATCTGGGCTTCTTAATTCCCTATTCTAGAATTTTTTTTCCTAGAAAAATACATTCCATTGAAGGGGAAGGCTCAATTACAATAGAATACAGCTCCAGTGAGGGGAAGGAGGGGAGACAATAATCGAATGCCCTTGCAAGGAGGGGAAGCAACTCAACTACCAGAGGAGGATAATAAAAAAGGAAGAAGAAATAGAAAAGCAACAAATAATAAAAAAAGCATCCACTAAAGCATCTCTACACTCGTAGAAAGTGACTGCACTACCAAGTATGAACTTTAGCAATTATGACGATCTACGCAAACGAGAAACTGATAAGATATCGAAACCCGAAACAAGTCAGGCAATTTCACAGTCGCATGAGATTCGGAGTCACATGCATCCCCAATATCTATAAAATGTCAGCCGCAGCTGTGAAGTGGAACTCATACACCAACTCAACATCGAAATGAAATCAGAGTAAGGATGACGAGGTGGGATAAGCACCACGGCCAGTGAACAGAATATGCAATGAACCCTTCATCAATCTAAACACATAGATTCTCAACTGAACAAGACAACCTGCTTCAAGGATCAACCACGACGAGAACCAACAGCCTATGCAGGCGAGATACCATAATGGTACTAGGCCATCGATAGAGCCACTATTGCCGCAGCAACCAATGGAACCACCTCTGCTACAACCACCGACGAAGTCACCGCAGTCAAATCCAACCATGGAGCCACCACTGCCACAGCCATCGGCGGATACCAATTCCCCATTCTAGAATTGGCATCTCAACGTTGGAATAACCTAATTCCTATCAGGCGATGGAATTACATTAATTTCTTAACTTTTTTTTGCCAACTTAGCCATTTTCTACCTTTTAACGAGTAAAGCTATCTTATTTGATATACTTATTCTACTCATCAAACAACATAAGTAGAGCAAAATCATTCAATTCCTTGATAAGGCATCAAGATTAACCAAACATCAAAATCTCTTATTTTTCTATTTATTTCATTTTTTTTCCTAATTTCTTTATTTATTCCACATTCCTATTCCCGCTAGCCAAACAACCTCACGAGTAACAACAAACTTCCCTAGACTAAAGAATTAAATTGCAATGCAACAAAATCTAACGTCAGTTGCAAAATCAGTACAATCGCTGAGGGGTGAGATGTAAATGGTCCCATAGGGCCTGAGGTAATTTTGGAAATCGAAGCTACATGCTCACAATCTGACTATATAAGTTCTAGTCTTCTAGAACCTTCGTATGATGCTTTGATGAGGTGTGTTTGATCTCACATCATCGGGTTTTGTGGAATGGGACATTGTTGCGCTTTCGTTATGGCTACTCTTGCCATAATTTCAATCAGAATTGTAAGTAGCATATGCATATTCTTCTACGAGGGAAGTTAAACTCACTTACTTACCTCCCAAAAGTTTAACTCAAAAATTTATGATATGGCAGCTTATCTAGCACAAAGGGCACAGTTGCCTTTAATTTATGCAGATAAAAGGATATTTGGGTCCGGATGACGAAGAATGTAAGAGAATTGAAGGGTAAAAATTGCCCATGCCCTTGACACAGGGCCTAGGTGACTAGCTAGCATATCAAATATGAACGAATGCCTAACAATATTGGAACCAACAAATTGTATTTGTATAGCTTCTATTGCAATTAATTGCATTTGTAAAGCTTTACAGCCTGTAGAATTAGGTGTTTATCAACTCCTCTCCACTCAAACGCAAAAAATGCATATACAATTTCTCTTTTAATGACATTTTATCCTAATCTCTCTTGGGATTCCCTTTTTTTTTTTTTTCTTCTTTTTACTTTCCCCTCCCAAATGAACCATGGAGTAAGGCCAAATTCAGAGTGAGTCACCAAAAGAAGAGCGGAAGTGGGAGAAGAAGAATCGAATTGAAACTAAAGTGGTGTTTGGTTAGTGGAGTTAGGAAAGTAGAATAAATGGAAGAATAAGAGGGATTTTGATATTTGGGTCATCAAGTGGAATCTAAGTGATGAATAAAGAATTGTTGTGAGGAATAAAATAATTACACTCATGAGGTAAAATTCATTTATTAATTCTGAAATTGAGAGCTTAATTTGGAATTTGTCAATTTCGAGAGTAACCCTACCAAATGTGGAATAAGTTACACAATTCCGCATAACAAACGTCGCCTTATAGTTTGAGCTATTGGGGACAAGAAATTCAACAAGAATTCATGTATAGAGATTAAGGGCTTGTGGTCGATGTTAGGGATGCATTAACAGAGGCTAGCGGTTAGGGGCTTCTGATGGGTGCTTCTTCCTCCTTACTTCCTCCTCCGTGACCTATTGTTAAAAGGAATCCTCTTTTAAATTTGAGTGCTTCGCTACCCCCACAAACTTGGTTTAATTGCAAATACCTGAGTTTTCTTACAAAAAAAAACAAGAGTCATGAAATGTCCAAAAACCCTCGAAAGAAACGAAGGCCAATCCCTTATGATAGGTAGTACCTCGACAATTTCTAATACTTGATTAAACATTATACGATCTTTGGCTCATCTAGTGTGCGCTGCTTTTCTCCATCAGGGGCATATGCATCTTGAAGAAAATTGGAACACTGCCAGGACAAATTTGAAAACTTACAACACACAAGAGGACATGTATGCAAATGTCCCATACACAAAACTAAATACCTACCTCGCTCCCGCCTAAACTCAAAACACTTTCCTAACAAGTTAACGGCCTCCCTCTTTCCCTCCCAACTGGTCAACCGCTCTCTCTTCCTCTCTCCCTCCAACAAGAAAGCAATGGATCATGAATCATGAAGCCATTGAGGCAGATTCGGTAGCAACAGCTGCAGAAAATTTTCATTGAGAATAAAGGATTCACCTTTGAAGAGGTTGACGACACCAGGGGTTTGGCTACTACCATCGCCCAAAGCTACAGTTATGGAGCAAGAGAGCATGGAAGAGGACACAAGTCGATCCATGTCAATCAACCCCTCTCCTCCCTTTCCATGTCAATAGGCTAATAAGTCAGGGCTCAAGAACATGAGATCTAAGTTGTTGAGTGCCATCAAGGAGAAGGCGAAAGCGAGAAGAACCAGTTGTCCATGGAGGAGCTGGAGATGATCTTCTTCAAGAGAGAGGAAAATAGGAAGAAAAAGGGTGAAATAGAGCATTATGGAGTGCTAGGAAGCAAACGTGATACCAACCAGAATTTAATCTTTTTGAGCTTTCCAACTTATAATATATCTACTTTAGATATCAACCCAAATGTCAAAAACAAATCTCTCACCTTTTCTTTTAACGTATTCCAAAATAAAGTAGTTTTTCATAATTTGATTTTCGCATTTTGATATGTCCTTTGATGATTAATCGACCTAGAGTAATCTCTCAAATGAAAAACTAGAAATAACTCTTTCGAACTTTCACCTTGTGCATTTGTGCTTGATGACCACTCGATGAGTCAACGATGGGTATGTATGCTTTTGTTCTCCAACTAATGACATTTGATTTCACCACATACCCAAAGACTTAAAACAATTTTTTTTTAAAGAAAAAAAAAAGGAAGAAGAAGAATAACGAGAAGAATTGAACCTTGTAGTTTAAATTTCAGCAACCAATCCTTAATTAAAGGCACAAGATCCATTTAGTTTTTCACGAGCAGCAGCACGTCTTTTACTTGCATATGCGCCACTTAATTAGTTATGTATGTTTTGATTTTGACGTCCCTGTGATATGGGATTCTGCAGGAAGTTGAGAAGAGTATATATGATGGATGCAAAGATTGGGAGTACAGCGTATGAAATGAAGTGAGCTGAAGATGGTGTACACGAGGTTTAGACTCGAAATAGGAGCGTCTCACTTGCCCTGCTCACCTACCCTTTCTTCTCCTCTCTTGGCGAAAAACCCTCCTGCTAGAGTTTGGGGCTTCGATCGGTCGGTTGGAGCTGATCGGAGCCCCCCTCTCTCCCATCGGATGTCCTCCTCCTCCCTCGGGATCCTTCTTTCTTCATCGTGGATGACATGCACTAACAATCATGGTGGGATGCGGTCGTGCACAGGCAAGGCGTCAGCGGGCGTGACGCCAGTGAGGCGACGGCGAGGCGATGTTAGCGGGTGGTGATGCTCCATTGTGTCTCGTTCAAAGTGTTTGGTGGTGGTGGCCTTTCCATTCCTCGCTTCTGTCAATGCTACGGTAGCATGTACATGCGCACGACAGCGAGATCGGCAGCGAACGGTGGCGAAGGGTGGAGAGCCAATTAGCGGTGGCATCGTCATTGCGATGGTCAGGTACGTGTTGTTGGTCGTCTCTGTTTGTGCATGTTGTGTGTTATTGCGGTTGTATGTGGTTGCTCGTGTGTTGTTGGCTTGGTTCCTTTCTTTTTTTTCAGTGTAATTTAAATTTTATAGGAGATCACATGTGATCCGAGTTATTTCGGCCAAGATTGATGTCGACCATTTGGTTGATCTATTCGATCTTGTTGACACATTTTTTCGAGATTCGTCTCGTTGGTGCTTTACCGTACCTACAAGCGTGAGGTTGCCCTCCTTTGGAAGGTCGTTCGATTCTCGATCTTGGAATGCATTCTTTTTCTTTCTCCTTTGTTTCTTGTCTTGTTGTTTGTTTTTAAGTTCTCCCAGTCTACGTGGCGTATTTCCCCCTTCATAGGTGAGGTTTCTACGTCTCTCCCTTTTCCTTTGAGACACATCTCTTGTATTGGGTTCTTTCCTTCAATTAAAAGTTTATGTTACAAAAAAAAGGAAATAGGAATGTCTCATTTATAGGAATCTGTTCAATTCTCATGTTGTCCTTAACCATTAGTGTCCTTTTATTGTTAGTGCTCACATATATTTCAATTAAAAAGTAAATAAATGCATGTTAGAAAGTGTGAAGTGTGAGTGTTGATTTTAATTGATGTATTTTAATTTATTATTGATGGAAATCATTTCTCATTGATAAAAAATCACTTTCTAAATGACAAATCACTTCTTATTGGTAAAAAATCATTTTTATTGGTGGAAAGGTATAACACACCAGTGTATTTGATTTTCAACTGGTGTATTTTAATTTTCAACCGGTGAAAATCATTTTCAATTGATTTGTTTTAATTTTGAGTCAGTTTAGTTGATTTTCAACTGGTGGATTTGGATTTTCAATCAGTATGTTTACATTTTCAACAGGTTGATTTTGATTTTCAACAGGTTGATTATGATTTCCAACTGGTGTGTTTTGCTTTTTTCTTTGAACGGAAACATGAGTGAGAGTTGCACGTTGCAAAATGTGTTACAACATACATTTTCGTACTTGTGTCCTATATTTAAGCATAGTCTGTTGTGTCCCATGGGCTTGTTTGGTTGAGCCATATGGGAATTATTGTAATGACCCGAGCCTAGACTGGAGTCTAATCGAGAAAAATTAGCCTTAACAACTTGTTGGGTATGGGTCCCTGTTAAGACCCATGCTGTTTGAGCCTTGTAAGACGTCTGGACTGTGGATCAGATGTCTGGACACATTCCCAGACGTCTGAAAATCAAAAAATTTGAGTACAAGCTCGCGTCTGCGCGCTTGCTGCACGCAGACAATACCCTTGTTTTTCCTCCCCTTCTCTCTCTTCCGTCCCCAGCAGAACCCTAACCCCACCTTATAAAACCCCTCCTCCACCTTCGTTCTCCTCACTTCTCAGCCACCCGCCACCTTCCTCTCTTCTTCCCAGAGCGAGAGAGAACGCGAGAGCGGCGGAGAGGAGGAGCGGCGTGAGGAGAGGAGGTGAGCTTGCGAGCTCGCGTGGGAGCTCACCAATGAGCGCACGGTCGAAGCGGCGCGTGCGCGAGGTGGAGGAGTGCGTCAGGAAGGTCCTCCCCGACACTGCTGCAGCCGGAGCTGCAAGCGAGCAGGCGCGGCCACGCGTGGCGCGAGAGGGTGGAAGCAGGTTCTGGTTCTGGGTTTTTCCCAGAATCAGACGTCTGGAGTGACCTCCAGACGACGGTGCGGACGTCTGGAGGTGGTTCCAGACGTCTGAGGAGAAGGCTTAGCGAAGGTACTTTCTCTTTGCGGATACGGCCATGCAGGCCGCTCCGCCGATCCCTTTTTGCATGCCCGTTTTGAGAAGATCGAGTGTCTGCATGCAGGATTCGCTTCAGGAAGGGGCGGGACACGCCCTCCCATGCATTTCAGACGTCTGGGTGACATACCAAACAACGAAAAGCGCTTCCAGACGTCCGGAGAGGTGGTCGGACGTCTGAAGCTAGGTCTAGACGGTCCAGAAGAGTTCCTGGATGTCTGAGGATTGGCACATGACTTGAGGTATGACACTGGATACTTTTAAGACGTTTAGAAGTTGTTCCAGACGTCTGATTTGAGTCAGAAATGCTATTTTTGACATGTTTAGGGTCCGTTTTCCACAAATAAGATACCGACGTTTCCCGTATGAATTCTTCTACTTGGTAGAAGACTTTCTATATTGTTCTGAATATTCTCTTGTGACTGATTCTTATGATAGAACTTCGTTTCGTTGCGGGTTCGGGGCTTGCTGAGGCATGTGAGCCTACTGTTCAAGCCCCCACTACTCTTGGGTTTACTAGTAAAGTGGCTTCCCCTTAATTTAATTAAAACCTAAATGCATGTGTGGAATGAATGATTAGAACCTAGGATTTGGCATAAATCCTAAGACGAGAAACACTTGAAATGTCTGTAATGGATGATTGAATTGCAGTCTTGAATGAGTAGATAGAATGATAACAATTGCCTGTAAATAAATAACAGTTGCCTGTGAAATGTAAAGTACTTGTGCTAGCAAACTGTTGCATGTAAATTCCTATTGTATACGTTAAATGACATAATACGAGCTGCATGTATATAAATTGAGAATGGTAACGTGAATAATGAAAATACGAGCTACCTATGTATAACCTGTGTACGGAAATGTGAACGATAGAAATACAAGTTGCATATGTATAACATGAGAATGGAAATAGAAATGATGAAACCTGGTATGGCATTGCCTGAGGAATATGAGCATGAACTCTACGGGGAATTAGGAGTTGAGCTCCTGGAAATAAATGAAATGGATCTGGAAAGGTGTAGGGAAGTGTGCTGGCCCTTGAGTACGTGGTATCAAGGGGAGCGCATGTTACCTCTTAGTGTAGAGGAGTGCTTGCTGCCTTCGGATTGAGACTTTGGGTGGGTTTGGCCACTTTGCACCGACTCTGTGGCCTTCGTGTACACTATACCGGAGAGAGCTACTAATGTAGGGAGAGAGCTAGCCACCTCACGGGGCCCGAGGTTCAGCTAGCCGCCCTACACCAACTTGTTAGGCCCACTGGGCAAACCAGGGTAATCAGATGAGGATGCGCGGACTGTGGAAGGGCGAGACCCCTGTTTGATTACTGAAAGGGGCTACACCCTTGTTACTGAGAGGGCTAGGCCCTATACTGGTTCCGTAATGTGCTTTGGGCGCATCGGCTAACGGAAACGACTAACCGCGTGCCAGTGCAGGATAGCTACCTGTGCGCTTATCGTGCATGCTGTAGTCACCGTTACGTTTGTCCGTGACTTTGGGGTGGTTGACTGAGTGTAGGATCACCAAGGGGGACTCTCCCGGCCAGGAGAGTACCATGTGTGCTTCTACTCTTCAGAAAAGATTGCAATAAAGATTGTTCCCACGAGGAACATTCGAGAATCAAGAAAGAGATCTGATAAATAAACCAATGGGTAAAAAACGAATAACTTGTGAAATAATGTAATTGGAAAACAATAGCTACTTGTCCACTTTTACTGCTTTAGTTAGTTGGTTGCCACTCTACTCAGCGTTCGCTGACGTTGTATACTCATAACCTCTTTTCAGGTTCAGGTGTTGAGCAGCCAGAGCCCATGGCTGCAGAAGGTGCTAGGCCTAGTAGAGCCTAGTAGCTGTAGTTTCCCTTGCTGTACTATTTTGTAGTAGTGAGTAGACTCTTGTACCCTTACATTTGTACTCTTACATTCTGTACTTTATATTTTTGTACCTGGTTACTCTTCTACTGTTGTGGTGGTGTGTACTGTAGTAGATTTACTCCTTTACTGCTGTACTTTTGTTACTGTTAGTTGCTTAGCATAGTAAATGTGGTTTACTTCTTGCTTTTTGTTACTTTCTCGTTGGAGGACTGGGTCTTGGGATCAGTTGAGTCGGTCCAGTCTTATGTCCTGTAGGGATTCGGGAACCGGGTCATAACAGTCCCATAAACCAAAACAACCACTCAAAATGTTTAAACTTAAGTTGACAAATAGTAATTCTCAATCCTTATATTCCACCAAGCCACCACTTACTTTCGTGAATTTACAATGTGAGACTATTTTTGACGATGTTACAACCTCCCCTACTTGAAATCCTGAAATCCTCGTTAAGGTTCGATCTCCCAGTAGTAGTTGTTGGTGATAGAGCACCACGATCATTTGTTTTGATGATAACAAAACACGTGTCATTTAATATTTGCGCTTTGAGTCCTAGATTTCAGGTCAATCGCAAATGGATACGTGATTAGACGGAGTTCGAGCTCGCATCCAGGACGGATTGGACGAGCTTGATGGATAACAGAAGAGATTCGCGAGGAGCGATATATTAAAGATGGAAGGAAATGAAGAATAGGATAGATTTCCTTCTTTTGTACTTGTTGTATTTTTCGTTTCTTTTGTTGCTCTTTATTTCCTTAGATAATTCATGTTAAAGAGCCTCAAAGTACCCTAACAGTAGTCCTAGGAACACCGGCACAACCCTAGGATACTTAGATTTTCTGTAGAACACTTAGAAAACCAATATAGGGTTCAAACAGAGTTTCCAGACGTCTAATTCCCAAATCAGATGTCTGATAAAGTATTTTAAGACGTCTGATTGTTGTTTCAGACGTCTGATAACTATTAGGCTGGACATAGTTATTTCTGTCTGATGAAATCAGACGTCCAGACCTTAGACCAGACGTCTTAGGAGACGTCTGATGGATTTGCCAGACGTCCAATTAGTGGACCGTTGGCTGCTTAGCATACACTCAAGAATATGACTGTTAGAGCCTTATCAGACGTCCATAAGACTGTCCAGACGTCTAATAAATGACCGTTTTGCCTCGGTTGACCCAAAATCTCTTCTCAGAGATTTTCCAGCCGTTGCAACGTTTGGAAAATCCATTCCCACAGTAAAAGTATGTTTCCAGACGTCCAGACATAGTGCCAGACGTCCCATATGTCGTCTGATGGACTTGCACAAAAACCTTGTTTAGATCTGATTCAAGTCAGGAAGAGACCCGCCCAAAATCAGACGTGTGACCTTGGAATCAGACGTCTTAAAGTGAACTTCCAGACGTCTGATGCCAGAATTAGACGTCTGATAAGCCTGTCAGAACAATGATTGTTCCTGATTTCGGGCTGATTCTCTTGGGCTTTGTTCCCAACGGCTACAGAACCTTTCCTAAGCCTTCCAAAGCCTTCCTAAGGCCTCTATAAATAGAGGGGAACCTTTGCAACACAAAGACACACTTAGAGAGACCAAGATACACAAGAAACACTTTGTAATACACTTTCCACTCTCTTGTGTCCTAGCTAGCTCTTGCTCTCCAAGCTCAAGTTCCTTTCTCTTGAGAGCATCAAGCTGTTGCGCACTCGCTCTCCCGCCGTTGTTCACGAGAGCGAAGTTGCGCCGTCGCGTGGCTCACGCACCGCGTCATCAACTCGACGCACTCCTTGCAAAGGGGAGTTTCCTA
Source organism: Thalassia testudinum (assembly GCA_037157565.1). Taxonomy (NCBI): domain Eukaryota; kingdom Viridiplantae; phylum Streptophyta; class Magnoliopsida; order Alismatales; family Hydrocharitaceae; genus Thalassia; species Thalassia testudinum. Next base: position 48,632,870 of record JAZHRO010000030.1, read on the forward strand.
ATTTCTATAGAAGTTAGGTTTATAATTACTTTATTGGCTCTATAGGATTACTTGTTTATTTTATCTTTGTTATTTGGTTAGGTATTCGCTTTGCGAATTCCCGTCTCCTTCGCGAGACAAAATCCTTCTCGTGAAGAGAAGGGGTTGAGGTACGCTACCCTCGTTTAAGTAGCGTGGTTGTATTGAGGTTGAATCACCCTCGTTTAAAGTGATTCGGTTTAGTGGATTTTGATCAACTTGGTTGATCGGAAAATTCTAACTCGAGAGGGCTAGGTGGTGGTTTTCACCCGGTTTGGGTTTCCACCTAAAAATACCTGTGTACTTGTGTGATTGCTTATTTTGTGAAGATTGTTTATTTTATTTCCGCAATTATTACGTCACCCCCTCCTGGTAGGGCCGGAAAACTTCAATTGGTATCAGAGCAGGTTCTTGCGAGTTCGGAGTAACACCCGGCAAGTAGATCATGGAGGGAAGCATAACCGCAATCAGAATCTCCGAAGGGCAGTCCACCGTCCGACCACCCTATTTCAACGGGAGGGACTTCGGATATTGGAAGTTGAGGATGAAGACGTGGCTCCAAGCCACTGAGTTTGAGATATGGGGATGTTGCGAAACCCCATACGAGATCCCGAAGTGACCCCAAGGAGGCTACTCGCAGCTGCAGATTCGAGAGCTTTCACTCAACGCAAAGGCAATGAATGCCCTATATTGCGCGTTGAGTCCGAAAGAGTTCGAGAAAATCCAAGAGTGCACTACCGCCCACGAGATATGGAGGAAGTTAGAAGACACTCATGAAGAGATGAGCTCGGAAGAAGATCTCGAGAAGGAGGAAACCGCTTGCTTTGGTTTCATGGCCAGAGGAAGCAATAGCGACAGCGAAAGCGGAAGCGACTCCGACAACGAGGTAAATCTCGATTTACAAGAAACTTTTAATGAACTATTTAAAGTTAGTAAAGCACTTAAGATAGAAAATAAAAGCATTAAAAAGAATCTTAGTTTTCTTAGAAGTGAAAATGAAAGATTAGAAAATAAACTTAAGGATCTAGAAGCTAGTCCTAAAAATGATAACCTATTATTAGAAAATCATAACCTCATCAATGAAAATAATAAATTGATTGAGGAAAATGTTAGTCTAAAAATAGAAATATATGATTTAAAGACTAAGATGCAAACTATAGAAAAAGAAATCACATGTCTTAGGGAAAACTCCAACAAATTAATTAATAAAGTAGATAACCTATATAGCCCTAAGGTTGAGAAAGGATCTCCGTCAAGGAGACCCGCTAACAGATCCGGATCCAAGCCCACTTGGATACCGAAAAAAGAATTAGAATCTTATTTTGTAGGGTTTAGGGATGACTACAACACGAAGGACTGGACCTACAAGCTCAAGGCTGGTCAACTCGAGTTGGGAGAACCAAGGAGTAGACCAAGGAGGAGAACAAGAAGACCGACGAGACGGCGAACAAACGACGAATGCCTGGGCCTCCAAGCTACGGATGGGAGCCCCATCCGATGTGGCATCCACCACCACCATTTGGGCCATTTTACTGGCCATGGTAGGTGAGGTAAAAATCATTTACCCTATCTTTTTTATCATAAGCATTTAGATAGGGTGATGAGAACCTCATCATAAGCCATAACTAGCTCATTTTGACCTAATACAAAGGATAAAAGCTCCTACATAACTTAGCAAAGGGCTTAATTGAGGAATAAGTGTTCTGAGAAGAAAACATGAAATAAAGGTTAAAAACTGCAATTTCACCATTGCAGTACATAAACAGAATTTCTCAGAGACCAAACATAGGTCAAATGATCTAAATAAGATAAAAAGTGGGTTGAATCAATCAGAAATGGGTTCATGAGCAATTTAAGAATTAAATGACATTCTGTAACCCTAAAATAAATCCACTTTAATTCACGAGGTTCGAGGAAAAGTAAAAATGGAATAAACCCTCTAAAATTTATAGAAAAATAATCTCTAGGGTTTAGAACCTTCAATTTGGCCGTGGGAATCCATTTTGACCTACATTGAGAACCATGCCCAATTAACAACTTAATTTGGGTTTTTGCATAATTTGACTGGTCAAACAAGGTTTAATCTAGAAATAAAATTCACCATCCAAATTCTTAGGTCCTAATTAGTCATGTATAAAAACTTGAGCCTAAGAAGAAACCTTCTTGACCAACTTTACACTTTGGTCCTCATATATTTACTTTTTGGCCCTTAACTTTTGAACCCTTACATTTTGGTCCCTAACTCTCCTTCGTTCCTTGCGTTTAGGTCCCTCCTGCAAAACCTAAGCAGCACCTTGCTCCGGCGTCCTTGCGCAGAGCATGGCGTCGCGCAGGGTGAGGTGGGGGGCCTGCCAAGTTAAATGGGGGTGCCCTGCGTCGTCAGCCGTCGCAGGAGCACCCCCCTGAGTGCTGCAACCACCCATACCGGTCGTACGAGCGCACGGACGGTATGGGTCTCCTTCCTCCGGCGTCCTCCGGCGAGGGAGGCACGTCGCCTCCCTCCGCCCTCCTCTCCGTCTCTACCTCTATAAAAACCCCACAAGCTCTGCCGTTCTCCTCAGCTCGGATCTGACGGAGATACCCCCTCACTTCCTCTCTTCCCACTCCGACAGACGCCCCCTTGCTCCGGCGGTTTCTCCTCCTCCTCGTCGCTCTGCTGCAATACCAGCAGCAGAGCCACCTCCCTGATCTTCCTCCGCGTCGCACAATACCAGCGCGCGCTGCCTCTGCCCCGTCGTCGCTGCCGTCCTCCCCCACTGGACACCTTCTTCTCCGGCGACAGCAGGTACAGCCGTCCGCCTCCTCGCCCCCTTCGTCCCTCTAGTTAGGTTAGAACTACTTCCCTGCCTCCTCTCTCTCTTTTCCCCCTGCTATTTTTATCTAATTACCCCTCGACCGCGCCTAATCACCCTCACCTTCTCCACCTCCGGCCACACTCCGGCGACCCGCTCCCATCACTCCAGCAACCCACACGGCTCGCCGACCACCGCAGAACCTTCGCCTCCTCACCCTGATCATCCTCCGCCCTTCCACTTCCCCCAAATCGCCCTCTGCAACTCCACCGAACACACCCATTTCCCAACCCGCAATTTGACCTAGGGCGGCCCTTAGGCTCCGCCCCACCACCTGCAGACCCTCCGACCACCTTCGCCGTGCCAAGGCGAAGGTCCTCCGCGTATCTAATTAGGCCGAGAGGCCCTTTCTCTGTAAACAGGAACTTCGCTCGCCGCCGCCATTGCTGAGGTGAAGAAGCTCCTTCGACCTGCTGTTCCAGGCACGCCACGCCCAGATCAGGCTCCCAGGCTGCGTGGGGTGTCTTCGCGAAGTGCCAGGCTGCAGTTGAGGCGAAGCCCTCGCACGAAGCCTCGATTGTGTGCTGCCTCCTCCGCGTGGGCGTCCAATTGGGGTGGGACATTTAGTCCCACCTTGGAAACTCACTGAGGCGAGCGGGCGCTTAAAGGCAAAAAGTGCCTTAAGCTATTCGCCTCAGATCACGGGGTGAGGTCCCCTTCACCCGCCCGATTACCCGGCCTCATCCGCGCTCACGCCCCGCGGACCTGGCCCGACCCGATTAGCCCGACCTGCACTCCTCGCCCACCACTGCACGTCGGTGGGCCTGGACCCGGGCGCGACCCGCGTACCCTATTAATCGGTTGCTGTGGTTGAGCTTTCCTAAGAGCGAATTCTGAGAGAGAGAGACGCGGGGGGAGGTTAGAGTAGGTTTTGCCCTCTGACGAAAACCTTAAGTGTGCAGGCACAGGTGAAGAAGAAGAGGAGACACTGTAGCAGCAGCAGTTTAAGTCATCTAATTGGAAAATCAGACGACGTCCTGAAGGCAAAGAAGAAGAAGAAGAAAAGAAGAAACAGGACCGCAAGGAAGAAGAAAAAGAAAGAGACGGACAGAAAGAAGAAGAACAGAAGGAAGAAGACAAAGAAAGAGAAGCGAGAAAAGAAGAAGAACACAGGAAGAACAAAAGAAAGAAGATTCAAGAGCCAAAAAGAAGAGAAGATAGAGGAAGAAAGAAGAGAAGAAGAAGAAGCCAAATTTCCATATCTCTCTCTCTCTCTTTATTTTTGTAATAAGAAATACTGTACTTCTAGAATACAACTTGCTCCCTGAGTTCGACCTCGGGAGAACTTTATTTTTCGAGTAAAAAATATCTGTAATGATGGCAATAACTAGCTGTACTACAACGCTATTTCTTTAACAAAAGCTAGTCACAACGCCGTCATCATAGGGGGAGTTAAAAAATTTATGAGCTAATTGTCAATTTTTAAGGGGGAGATATAAGGTGGCTAAATTTCCTTTAGAAAGGGGGAGAAAAATAATATCTATCTTGTTGTTATAAAAAAGAGGGGAGGACATTACCTTTGTCAAAAGAAACTCATAGAAGAGCATGTTTTAAGGGGGAGTTATAGGAAATGTAAAATCAATTAAACCTTTTTGATAATGTCAAAAAGGGGAGGTTTTTTTTGCATTATTATTTATGGTTTTGTCATCATCAAAAAGGGGGAGATTGTTGGTGCTAGAGCACCGCGATCATTTGTTTTGATGATAACAAAACACGTGTCATTTAATATTTGCGCTTTGAGTCCTAGATTTCAGGTCAATCGCAAATGGATACGTGATTAGACGGAGTTCGAGCTCGCATCCAGGACGGATTGGACGAGCTTGATGGAGAACAGAAGAGATTCGCGAGGAGCGATACATTAAAGATGAAAGGAAATGAAGAATATGATAGATTTCCTTCTTTTGTACTTGTTGTATTTTTCGTTTCTTTTGTTGCTCTTTATTTCCTTAGATAATTCATGTTAAAGAGCCTCAAAGTACCCTAACCGTAGTCCTAGGAACACTGGCACAACCCTAGGATACTTAGGTTTTCTGTAGAACACTTAGAAAACCAATATAGGGTTCAAACAGAGTTTCCAGACGTCTAATTCCCAAATCAGACGTCTGATAAAGTATTTTAAGACGTCTAACTGTTGTTTCAGACGTCTGATAACTATTAGGCTGGACATAGTTATTTCTGTCTGATGAAATCAGACGTCCAGACCTTAGACCAGACGTCTTAGGAGACGTCTGATGGATTTGCCAGACGTCCAATTAGTGGACCGTTGGCTGCTTAGCATACACTCAAGAATATGACCGTTAGAGCCTTATCAGACGTCCATAAGACTGTCCAGACGTCTAATAAATGACTGTTTTGCCTCGGTTGACTCAAAATCTCTTCTCAGAGATTTTCCAGCCGTTGCAACGTTTGGAAAATCCATTACCACAGTAAAAGTATGTTTCCAGACGTCCAGACATAGTGCCAGACGTCCCATATGTCGTCTGATGGACTTGCACAAAAATCTTGTTTAGATCTGATTCAAGTCAGGAAGAGACCCACCCAAAATCAGACGTCTGACCTTGGAATCAGACGTCTTAAAGTGAACTTCCAGACGTCTGATGCCAGAATTAGACGTCTGATAAGCCTGTCAGAACAATGATTGTTCCTGATTTCGTGCTGATTCTCTTGGCCTTTGTTCCCAACGGCTATAGAACCTTTCCTAAGCCTTCCAAAGCCTTCCTAAGGCCTCTATAAATAGAGGGGAACCTTTGCAATACAAAGACACACTTAGAGAGACCAAGATACACAAGAAACACTTTGTAATACACTTTCCACTCTCTTGTGTCCTAGCTAGCTCTTGCTCTCCAAGCTTAAGTTCCTTTCTCTTGAGAGCATCAAGCTGTTGCGCACCCGCTCTCCCGCCGTTGTTCACGAGAGCGAAGTTGCGCCGTCGCGTGGCTCACGCATCGCGTCATCAACTCGACGCACTCCTTGCAAAGGGGAGTTTCCTAATTCCTATAGAAGTTAGGTTTATAATTACTTTGTTGGCTCTATAGGATTACTTGTTTATTTTATCTTTGTTATTTGGTTAGGTATTCGCTTTGCGAATTCCCGTCTCCTTCGCGAGACAAAATCCTTCTCGTGAAGAGAAGGGGTTGAGGTACGCTACCCTCGTTTAAGTAGCGTGGTTGTATTGAGGTTGAATCACCCTCGTTTAAAGTGATTCGGTTTAGTGGATTTTGATCAACTTGGTTGATCGGAAAATCCTAACTCGAGAGGGTTAGGTGGTGGTTTTCACCCGATTTGGGTTTCCACCTAAAAATACCTATGTACTTGTGTGATTGCTTATTTTGTGAAAATTGTTTATTTTATTTCCGCAATTATTACGTCACCCCCTCCTGGTAGGGCCGGAAAACTTCAGTAGTAACTGGGTCTTGGGATCAGTTAAATCTTTCGTGAATTTACTTGAGACTATTCGAGGTCGGGGACCACGTCTTTCTTCGTGTTTCTCCCATGAAGGGCCTGCAGCAGTTTGGGGTGAGAGGGAAGCTCGCGCCGAGGTTCGTGGGGCCCTTTGAGGTCCTGGAGCGGGTTGGACCCGTTGCTTACAGACTTGCCCTCCCTCCTCAGCTTTCTGGTGTGCACGACGTGTTCCACGTGTCCAACCTCAAGAAGTACGTAGCCGATCCCAGTCATGTACTGAGTCACGAGAGCGTCGAGGTGGGCGACGACCTGACCTACCCCGAGCGGCCAGTGCAGATTCTTGACCGAGCCGTCCGCAGTTTGAGACGAAAGCAAGTACCCCTGGTGAAGGTTTTGTGGAGGAGCCAGCGGTACGAGGAGGCTACCTGGAAGCCCGAGGCGGCAATGCAGGAGCGGTACCTGAAGCTCTCCATGGGTACGTTCTTTCGGACCGGCTTCGGTCCTCTTTGAGTTTGTTATGTTTTTATATGACGTTTTTCCCGCACCCTAGTTAGCGCAAGTTTCGTGGACGAAACTTCCTTTGAGTTTGTTATATTGTTACGAACGCGGCTTCAAGACGAGTTTCAAGACGTCTGGTTGGTGGCCCAGACGTCTGACCAGACGTCTGGAACCCCTTCCAGACGTCTGGGATTCAATTTTTGCGGCGTACGGGGTTGCGTCTGCGCGCATGCGCGCGCAAACCTGCAACCTCCACCCTCTTTCCTCTTTTTCCCTCTCTTCTCCTGCAGGCGCAGTGCTGCGCTTTCTCTCTCTATCTCCCCGCGCGGCCTTATAAGGCCCTCGCCCTCTCCCTCACTCTCATCTCCTCCGCTTCCTTCTTCTTCTTCTTCCAGCCGGTGCGAGAGCGAGCGAGCGGCGGCAACAGCGGCCGCAGCAAGTGTGCGGGAGGAGGTGTTGTGCGAGGGAGGGGACACTCGACCGTGAGGGCTCGAGCTTGCCGGGGCAGCTAGAGCCGGCCGGTGGGGGAGCAGCAGGCGTGGAGTGTCGTTGGAGGGCTGCTGCAGCTCAAGCAGCAGGCGGACGGGGCGCGGTGAGGCCGTGCGTCGCGGGCGGAGAGCGAGTCGAGCTTTGATTCTGGAAGTTTTTCCAAAATCAGACGTCTAGGCTTCCAACCAGACGACGGTGAAGACGTCTGGAGGACTGTCCAGACGTCTGGCAAGTAAGTTATTTCGTCCTTCTTCCTTTTTCGTGCGTACGGCCATGCAGCCGTCCGCCGCGCCTTCGTCTGCAACCTGTCGTACTGAGAGTGAGGAGTGGGTGCGTGCAGGTTCTGCTCGGGAGGGCGTGAGACTCGCCATCCAACGCGAATCAGACGTCTGGCCGCAGCGCCAGACGACGGAGAGGACTTCCAGACGTCCGGGTTGACCATCGGAAGTCTGGGAATTAAGCCAGATGCCCCCGCAGGTTTCTAGACATCTGAGGGACTACACAGAGCGAAGGTATCCTCTGAACCACCTTTTAAGACGTCTGGAAGAGGTTCTAGACGTCTGATTTTGGACTGTTTCGTCGTTTTCAACCCGTTTAGGGCCCGTTCGAAGTCCGTTTTCCACGTTTCGAGTTGCTCTCTTTCCGGAATAAAACCCTCTACCTGCTTACAGTAATTATATACTGTTCTAAGAAACTTCTTGTGTTTGATCCTTGTATTAGGACCACGTTCCATTGCACTCTCGGGGTTGCGGAGGCGCGCGGGATTTCCGACCACGCCCCCAGTACTCCCGTTGTAGCTGGTAGAGTGGCTTTTAATTTACTTAATCAAATTTGTTACAATTGTGGAATAATTAATAGAGTCTAGGGCACTGCATGAACCCTAGGACTGAGAAACTAGATTGATTGATAGATCCTAGGGTATTGCATGAAACTTAGGACTGAGAAACTAGATTGATTGATAGATCCTAGGGTATTGCATGAAACCTAGGATTGGAAACTAGATTGAATGATAGATCCTAGGGTACGGCATGAATCCTAGGACTGGAAAACTAGTGATATATATATAATATTGCAGTCTTGGAAAGGTGGAAAGGAAATAATAGCTGCCTGTAAATTGATTTACCACTGCCCATTACAAAGAAATAATATGGTTAAGAACATGGGTTGTATGAACGTAAAACTGGAACGATGAAACCTAAATGTGCTGAGTTAAAAGAGTTGGAACCCTACGGGAAATTAGGAGTAGAACTCCTGGAAAGAGAATGGATGGAACTGGGAAAGCAAGACGTGGAAGTGTGTTGTCTCCGGGGTACGTGATACCAAAGAGAGCACACATTACCTCTTAGTGCAGAGCGGAGCTAGCCGCCCCAGGGACCCGGGGGTTAGGTCTGGCCACTTTGTACCGACTTGCTGGCCCTCGCGTACGTAGTACCGAGGAGAGCTATTAGTTTAGGGAGAGCACTAGCTACCCCATGGGCCCCGGGGTTCTGCTAGCCTCCTACACCGACTTGTTAGGCCCACTGGACAAACCAAGGTAGTCAGGCGAGGGTGCGCGGACTGTGGAGGGGTTGGACCCCTGTTACTGAGAAGGCTCTGCCCTATACTGGTTCCGTGCTATGCTTTGGGCGCACCCGTTAACGGAAACAATTGACCGCGTGCCAGTGTGGGGTAGCTACCCGTGTGCTTATCGCGCGTGCTGTAGTCACCGTTACGTCTGTCATCGACCTTGGGGTGGTTGACTGAGAGTAGGATCACCATGGGGGACTCTCCCGGCCAGGAGAGCACCACGTGTTACTTCTACTTTTCGGAAAAGACTGCAATCAAGATCGTTCCCACGAGGAACATTCGAGATCAAGTGAAGGATCTGAGAAATAGATAAATTGTGAAACAATAGAAAGACGTAAATAAAGGAAGAAAGAAAATAAAACAGCTACTGTACACTTTACTGCTTCTTTAGTTTTAGCTGCCACTCTACTTAGCGTTTCGCTGACGTGTTACACTCGTAACTTTTCAGGACCAGGTGTTGAGCAGCTATGGTCAGCGGCTGCAGAGGACCCTGGGTCGAGTAGGGTCCAGTAGAGTTACCGCAGTTCTTTTTGTACCCCTTTTGTTTCACTGTAGTGAGTAGTTCTTGTTGCTCTCTATACTTTTCTTTACTTGTAGTTCATGTTATGTTATAAATGTTGTTCTACTGTTGTGGTGGTACATGCTGTAGTAGTTCATTTTCCTACTGCTGTATTTTTGTTACTGCTAGTTATATTCATGCTGAATGTGGTTTATTTTACTGCTCTTTTGGTTACTTCCTTGTTGGACGACTAGGTCTTGGGATTAGTCGAGTCGGTCCGGTTCTCGTGTTTCGTAGGGACTCGGGAATCGGTCATTACACTCTTGTACCCTTACATTTGTACTCTTACATTCTGTACTTTATATTCTTGTACCTGGTTACTCTTCTACTGTTGTGGTGGTGTGTACTGTAGTAGATTTACTCCTTTACTGCTGTACTTTTGTTACTGTTAGTTGTTTAGCATAGTAAATGTGGTTTACTTCTTGCTTTTTGGTTACTTTCTCGTTGGACGACTGGGTCTTGGGATCAGTTGAGTCGGTCCAGTCTCGTGTCCTGTAGGGATTCGGGAACCGGGTCATAACAGTCCCATAAACCAAAACAACCACTCAAAATGTTTAAACTTAAGTTGACAAATAGTAATTCTCAATCCTTATATTCCACCAAGCCACCACTTACTTTCGTGAATTTACAATGTGAGACTATTTTTGACGATGTTACAACCTCCCCTACTTGAAATCCTGAAATCCTCGTTAAGGTTCGATCTCCCAGTAGTAGTGGCGGCTCCGCCTCATGGCGCACTCTTTAACCATCCCACAGGCAACCCTTTCCTCCTATTAGGAGTTTGGCTCTGATACCATTTGTAATGACCTAGACCTAGATTCAAGTCTAATAAAAAAAAATTGGCCTTGACAACTTGTTGGGCATAGACCCAACAGACTCAAGAAACCACCCAAGATGCTTAAGCCAAAGCTGTCAAGTAATAATTCTCAATCCTTATATCCCACCGCTCACTTTCATGAGTTTAAGATGTGGGATTGTTTTGGGGGGTATTACAACCTCTCCCAATTGAAATCTTGATGTCCTTGTTAAGATTCGACACTCCTAGTAGTGGCCATCCCAAGGTTAGGCCTTTCCTCATGCTAAAGGGAGTTTGGCTTTGATATCATTTGTAATAACTCGAGTTTAATCTAAAAAAACTGACATTGACAACTTATTGGGTATGGGCCTCATAAATCTAAACAACCACCCAAAATGCTTAAGCTCAAGTTGACAAGTAGTAATTCTCAATCATTATATCCTATCACTTAATTTCGTGAGTTTACGATATGGGACCATTTCTGGGGGTGTTCCAACCTCCTCCACTTGAACTTAACATTCTCGTGAAGGTTCGTTATTCCCATTAGTAGTGGGTGCTCTGCCTCATGACGTACTCTTTGGCTGTCCTAAGGGTAGCCCTTGCCTTTTACTAGAGGGAGTTTGACTCTGATACCATTTTTAACGACCTAGACTTAGATTCGAGTCTAATTGAGAAAAAGTGCTTTGATAACTTGTTAGGCATGAGTTCAATGGACCAAAATAACCACCCAAAATACTTAAGCCCAAGTTATCAAGTAATAATTCTCAATCTTTCATCATACAACTTACTTTCATGAGTTTACGATGTGAGACTATTTTTGAGGATAGTACGATTATAATCTAGGCTAAAGTAATTGAGATTCTGTCTCTCTTATTAAATCGTTGCATCATCTATATGGGAAGAAATGACATAATATTATAGATGTAAGTACCTACAAGCCAACTAATAGAATAAAAGGAAGTACCCCCGAATTTCAATCATAACCAGAGAAGAGTGCAGTAAGCCAACCATACTTCATTGCGAAGCGGAGCACTCGCGAAGTTTCGTCTCTCCCAAAAAATTGAAGCCCTAGCATGCTACAGTGCCTCTGTTGGGATCCAACCGGCGACGCCCTCCCCCGACCTTCTCCTCCATCATCCCCTTCGTGATTTCCCCTATTAGCCGATCTATCTTTTGCGGCGTCTCTCGCTGTGGTCACCGCCCTCTGCTGCAAGGGTTCCATGCGGGTCTCAATGGCCTCTCCATCGCTGCTGCTTCTGTGGTTGGTGGCCTCCGCCTCGCCTACGAGTTTTCGTTGGGAGGCATGCTTGCTCCAAGTGGCTATGGTAGTTGGGATTCGTTCGCCGTTGTGCCCTCTGGATGGCCCACTTCCAAGTCTCCTTGCTACTGCGTGACTTCTGTTCGGTGGATGGGTTTTACGACCACGTCACTCCACCTCCTCTTCACCTTCTGTTTTTGGTGACTTGGGTATTTTGTGCTTTATTTTCTTTCTTAGTTTAGATGGGGGCCTCGCTTGAAGTCACACTTTACAACGATCGAGTTGTTGACCAAAGATCTGACATGTTTATACTCGTTAGCATGGATCATGCCGATCATCGAGATCTCTTCCAATAGCATTGTCATTATCCAATGGTATAGAGCAATCTCTATTTGGTACGAAATATATTTTTTTTATACTTCTTTCATCTTTTCTATTGTCTTTGCTTTTCTATTTTTACTTTCTCTCCTTTTTCGAGGGGCATTACAATTCCTCCCTCTTCGAGGAGGATTCATAGTTGTCTGTTGCCTTCTTTTCCTCTATTCCGTTCCCTTAATGGAAGATTTACTTAAAAAATAATAATAAAATAAAAGAAAGTGATTTACCTACAGCCGAAGGCTACCCCCACCTTCAATCTCCATTTCGTCCAGCAACTTTAGAATATACCAATCTTGTCTTCGAACCTCCCAACATTGGACTAATGGTCCCTCCATCTATATTTTTCAAACTTTCTGGAATCAAGAAAACTAGATTAATTAGGGAAGTATTTGTTCAAAAAGGATATTTTGAACCATTCATGCAAAAAATAAACCTGCTCCCCATCTACGTCCGTAACCCCAAAAAGGTCCAGAGACTAAGATTGTTACGTATGCTTCCGACGAGTTTGGGGATGACAATTAAATTTCTGTAGAAGACTGGAATCCTCGTGTGAATTACTTAATAAGAAGGAGCGATATGCAAATGTCCCCATCCACGAAACTACCTAACACCTACCCATTCCCGCCTAAACTCAAACACAAAAGTTATAACGACCTCCCCCTCTCCCTCTCAACCGTCCCAAGTGTTCACCACTATCCTTCCAACAACAAAGCGATGGATCGTCACATCGCCAGGATCGATCCGGTGGCTTCAGTGGAATCGCCTATGAAGAAGCCGCGGCTGTCTGACCCTTCGCCGCCGCCATCGCCGCCGCCGGAACCGGCCGCAACGAAGGAGCACGAGAGCGAGGGCAAGAACAACGAGGCGGGTCCGTCGGCGGCGGCGCCACCGATCAAACAGCTGCCTCCGCCGTCACCAGAACCAGCTGCAACGAAGGAGCCAGAGAGCGAGCGCGAGAACAGCGAGGCAGGTCCTTCCGCGGCGGCGGTGGCGACGCCACCGATCCAACAGCTGCCGCCGCCATCGCCAGAACCGGCTGCAACGAAGGAGCCAGAGAACGAGGGCGAGAACAGCGAGGCGGATCCGTCGGCGGCGGCGCCTCCACCGATCAAACAACCGTCGACTCCTTCCCCGTCCGCCATCTTCACCGTGGTCACCTGGAAGCGCCCGGAGAAGGTGGAGCCCGAGAGCAGGAGGTACGAGGTGTTGCAGGCGATCAACGAGAAGGCGCAGGCCGCCGAGAAGATCGACTTGTCCATGGAGGAGCTGGAGATGATCTTCCCCATAAGAGAGGCCGACGATGGGAAGGGAAAGGGTGGAGCCGAGCACTCTGGAGTGCCGGAAGAGAAGCAGGTGACATCTTCAACTAAGAAAGATTTGATCCTTTTTTTGGTGCCTAATTTTCACCTCCTAACATATGTAATTAATTTGATTACCAACCCACAAGCCAAAAAGTGATCATCTTGCTGTGATTTTGAGTTTCGTCGACTCTCAAAGCATGCACGGAGAGAAATATCAGATCTTTTTTTGGCTTCTGCACCTCGTGATGGGTAATCTGATGATCACAGGCCCTTCTGATTTCATCACCAAGAACATCGTTTTTTAGTTCAGCACCTCGTGATATGATGATAAATCCAATACATAAAGCCAGACCTTTCTGGACTTTTGCCTGTTTGTCACCTGAATTTTGCTCTGGTTTTTTTTTTTGGTTTCTTTCTTTGATTTTTATTTATTTGTGTATTTATTTATTTGCTGATTTTGGGTATCTGCAGGAGGCTGAGGAGAGTTAAATGGACATGAAGATTGGAGGAGAGGGTGCAGAGGTGTGAGGTTTTGGCTGATATTCGCAAGTCAGATGTGCATCAAAGGAATCTGTGACAAAGTTTGATGTAATTGTGATGTGAACGGATTTGATACGTGTTGGTTGTTGTTCTTTTGACTTTCGTGTATTTGAGTTTGTTCTTCGAAAGAATAATATTAGGAAAAGAAATAAGAAAGCCACTGGATGATCCACTTCTGAAGTACAGTGGTCTGTTCGATTTGAAATCCTCAACATTTTCGTGTTTCAATTTAATTGGCGTGTTTTTCTAGTATACATCAAATAGTTAGTTGAAGAATTTGTTGAGGTGAAATATATATAAAGTTGAATGGTTCCTTTAATCTTTTAGCAAAGATTGGAGGGAAAGTTAAATACCACATGCCTACATGTACCGTGCCAAGTTGGATGAGGGTGTGAGAGTCTCTTGATCCCTATGTTTTCTATCCACGATGTTGATTTTCTTTTCTTTTCTTTTTTCTTTCTGTTCATCCTGAGAGAAGCCTGTTGGATCTGTTGCTTTAGTGTACTCCTTAAATGGTTGCATCTGTCTGATCATGTTCTATTTTCTCTTTGGTACTCTATGCCACCACAAGTTGGTTGCTCTTTGCAATTTCCCGGATCTTGCCAAATTTTCATATGTGCGAATTGGTAAGGGTGTATTAATATCTTGGATCGATATGTTAATGTTGAATGGATATGCTTGATACTTATACCTATTCATTGCTTAATGCAAACTTTGTACATAATATAATTGATAATGTTTTGTTTTGATCACGTCTCTGTACTTTATTGTTGGTTGATGTGCGTGCCTCGACAAATATGTGGATGAATGTCATTTCTTGGATGAGGGATGGCCATACGTCTTAGAAATGAATGTAAAAGTAAAAAATGTAGGTTGTCCCAAATCCTTGGAAAAGTGCGGAAAAATATGCCAAGACTTAAATCTTTGTGCACCTACAAAAGGAATGAAAATGATTTTGGGAGTTGAAAATCTAAGAAGCAATTAAAAGAAATTCAAATTTCCTATGATCAAATTTCTTTGCATTTGTGCTTGCAACTAGAAGATGCATTCGTTTGTTTTCCTCTAAATTTCATCCCATGCAATAAGTATGAGACGAAGAAAGTGATTAACACAAAAAAAAGTGCAAAACCTTGAAAAATGATGGTTAAATTGTTAATCAAAGAGAAAAAACTTTATATTCCTTTTCTTTATTTTCCAAAATCACTAATCTCGCAAATTGAGTCACCTCTTATTAGGTTTCAGAAAAAAAAAAAAGTTTGCATTGAAAAACCTAACATTGAGAAATAAGTTTGCATTCATTTCTTTAGTCTTTGGATCTTCTTCTTTATTTTTAGGCAAGCCACTACTTATTAGGGCTGCCATATATATATATATATAATTGCTTTGGTCCCACCATAAAATCTATGGCTTTGATTTTTCAATTAACCTTTCAATGAAATCTCATTCTAAAGTTTTATTGCATAAGGGAATACATTTTGTCCATTATGGAATTAACCTTTTTTCCTAAAATAATTGTAAAGCATGGAACAAATTAAAACTTCACACGCTCTGGCATCTTGTGAGAGAAAAGATGTAAATCCTGTGATCGAGCCTCTTAAAATTGAGAACTTGACTCAAATGCAATCATACAAAAAAAGACAAAGAAATTGATAATCCGATTTCACCTTAATTGATGTATGTCTAAGAAGAGTGAGACTCAGAATTTACTATTGATTTTTGTGCATATAAGATACAATAAAGTTTTTTTCTTTTTCTTCTCTCATATTGCGTTACTCATTCCACTTGAGCAACCTTAGCTTATATAGGTTAGACGATCTTTGAACACAGAGACTGTGGTTAATTGGATCAACAATCATGATTAGAGACCATGATCCCACGATCTCCTCAAATGACAAAAGTGTACTTTTGGAATAATCGTTTCGCCTTATAATCATGTCTAGACGGTATGAAAGATGACCCTTCCTGTCGGTTGTGATTAGTGGAATGATAGGGTCTTCCTACCCATCTAGCGTGATAGAGCCTTCAAACAAACATGGTACACATGTTGCCCGTTGACATGGCTAGGCGAAGTGGTAGGGGAACCCATAAAGTGCATTCGATGGGTAAAGCCTCATCGTTTGACTTATCCGGCTACCCAAGCAGTCGGACCTAACCGGCCTGCCAAGTAGTTGAGTGTGAAGATTGCCTCAGGTAGTTGAAACCAGCCGGACTACCAGGGAGCCAGGTTGAATCCGTCATTCAAGTTATCAGAGTAAGTCCATTCAGGTATCCTGAGATGAGTTTATTTTCTTTAATGGACCTTATTGACATGATTCAATGAGATGATTTTTTCTTCCCACATCACATAATTTTTGTAAATACAGGTTCAGTATCATATAAACCAATCACAGAATGGATCAATTCAGAATGAGTCTCAAACCTTACAACCATAGACTTTCTTTCTGAAAAAATTGTGAAGAGATTCAGTGTTTATATCTCACTTGGTATAGTTACAAGTGCATCTACATGTGTAAACGTGCATAGATGGAAGCAATATACGGTAAATGAGTAAATCTGGTCTTTACAGTGTATCCATGTGATCTCAAGAATTAATAGAGTATACTTAAAAAGCACTGAAATAATATGAAACTGTTATAATGAAACACTTGGTTATCTTTCGCATGTGATTATTCGTGTAAAGTGTTGGTTGAGGTATTCTTCCGGATTCTAACTAGCACGGATGGGTGCAGCTGTGATTCTTATTTCTTGGGGCACTACCTTTCCTGTTCCAGCAATTGGGTGGAATTAACGCAGTCTTCTACTACTCAACAGCCATGTTTCTGTGGGCTGGAGTTGCATCAGATATCACCGCAAGTGCACTCGCTGGTCTTGGTAGTGTCCTCGGTCAGTCTTCTATTTTCTCATCTGTATATTGAAAATATATGTCCAACCCAAGGAGAACCATGCAGGAAATCTGACCTTCAACCAGACTTCTTTACCTAATCTTCTTTGGATCATGTTGTGATAGTGCCATGGAAACGTTGTCAGGTTCTGAGCTCTGTGAAAAGATCTAACTTTGCGACAGTTTAGCTTGATTCAATTCAAACTATAAATGTCCTGATCGAAAGTTCAAGGTTCTTTAATGTTATGTATAAATACAAAAGATAATTGCCCAGCAGAAGAGACAAGCTTGTGTGAGAGGGAACGACATAGCCTTTCATTAACACACTGATCCCAAAGGATCAGTTAACGGAAATAAGCATAAGAACCCAACTGTGAAAAAATGGATTCAGAAACCTTTACATCGTTCGACACAAGTACAACTATATTTACAACAAAACATCTAACAGGACTTTAAAGAGAAAAGAGGAACTTGTCCTCCCATGCGTGCTCACACAAAGCGCAAGTCATGATATATCGTATTCTGGAAGATCGATTGAACACAGAAGAGGCTGCATCATGATTAAGGGAGCAAAACTTGGGTCCATTTGACGTAGTTGGGCAGACAAAGGATGTGATCATATGCTGGTTGATTTACGCACTTGGTCCCAAAGTGATGGCGGCACTGTATTACCTAAAAGCAAAGCAAGGAGATCAATTTGCCTCCTAGGTATTACCTGGAGAATGAAAGAAGCTTGCTTCATTTGACTATAGCTGAATAATCCTCAGGTGATTTGCAAGCCACTCATCTGATGCATGGGAAATCTTCAATTCAGCAATTTGACCATGTGCACTGACATTTTGATCCAACTATCAAGATCTATAACTTGAATGGCTTTCACTTGGGCTTTGGAAACAAGCTACTACTTTCTCTTCGAGGTGGTGGCATGGCCTTCGGACTGGTAAACCAGGTGGTGTAGAGGAATTGTTTCTGTGAACCAACATGGTTGCAGATCTGCCTCAATTTCTGCCTCTGCCTCATCCATCTAAGTAGAACTTTCATCTGCCTTTTGCTTGTCAAGCCTATACCAGCTTCCTGCATGTGTTTCAGCAAATCATTCCTTCAGCTGTGAAAATGGCAGGAACTGGAGGCTCTTTATGTACTCTGATCAATATCTAGTTAGAGAGATCTCATGAGGTAATAATACTATTATTTCAGTGGCAACCAAAAAATGATAGCAGGGACTAAGGCCAACCATTGGTGAGGCATGGTCAAGCAGAAATTTCCTTCAAGTGAAAACAATGTGGAAGCAAAATTAGACTATCTGGGAACATACGAAATCGTGGGAAAACCTATCTTCCTGACAAGAAAATCAATATATTGCTACGTTGATTCTGACATAAGTCCATTTTAAAAGAAGACAAAGAGAAGGGTGTCGACTAGGATTAAGTACTATGTTCAAGGAGTAGAATGAAAAGATAACCATCCAAAACATTCTGCTATATGGTAGTAGGCATGGAAAGAGGATTTTTTTTTCCCTTTTTTTTGTGTATACATTGCCATCAGAAATCCTAAAGCAAATTTGGCAGACCTTAAACACTGGATGGTATAATTTTTCAAGAATCATGTGCCTTACTAAAAATGAAGATGCTAAGATAGATGTGTGATCATACAAGAAATGACCATATTTCAAATAAGATTATTCGAGAAAAGGTTAGGGTGGCACCGATAGATGATAAAATGAGAGAGACATGCCTAAGTTGGTTTGAACATTTGCAGAAAAGGCCACTAGATGCTCCAGTCAGAAGATGCGAGAAGTTGGAGGTTGAACTTGCTAAGAGGGAGCGAGAAAGACCAAACAAGTGTTGGAAGAAAACTATTAAGTATGATTTCAATTACTTTAATTTAAGTCCTGAAATGGCTCAAAATCGATATGTGTGGAAGCAAAGAATCCATATAGCCAACCTCACTTAATGTGGGAAAGGGCTTGGTTGTTGTTGTTATTGCATGTGCCTTACTAAATGACAGATTTGGCTCCTAATATCCATGGAATGGAAGAAAGAAGAGACACCATATTTTGAGGGCATAATTCTCATCGAGAATGGAAAGATCTATGTAACAAAGGTAGAGCAGCTTTCCAGAATGCTGAGATAAGACTAATGGATGATGAAATGACCTTTGGCAGGAAAGTCAACCAGCACAAAACTTTTCTCTATCTTAGTACCATGCCTTGCAGATAAAACTAATGGATTGATGAAATGCCCCTTGGCATTCTGAACTTGTTAACCAAAAGATCATGTCTGATGTACTTACACAGAATGAAAGGGGCAGTGAACAATAACTATTAAAGGGCATCCATGAAGGCTGCAATGTATCCATAAACAGTACAAACAGATGGAAAAACACTCATTTTCACTCCAGATGCCAGGGACCATAGTTAAACCACATCACAGCAGTACATAAATCACAGGAGACAACAAGTCACAAATTTTCTTCTTTTAGCTAGCAACAAACAAAAAGTGGCTACAATGCTAGTAATTCTTTGGTGCAAAATTTTCGTGCCACACTCGTAAACAGTAGGCAATGATTTGATTCTAAAAACAGCTTACATACAATTGCACGAATAATGAATATCAATATATGCATATGAAAGTGAACATCAAAGACTTCCAATTAGAGGGTTTTGATCAAACTGAACAAACTCAAAGACATGCATATATTCCCGTTTAGCTCAATAAGAATATTAAAAGCTTGAGTTCATTCAAACTTCAATATGGGTTCAATTACCCATGCTTTTGATTAAACTGATAGATATTTCAAATGTTCAAGTTCTATTCGATAATGGTGTCTCCCAATCCGATCTTCTTCAAGAAAAAAAAAGGTTTGATAATAGTTGAAAATTGAAGTGGCTATTTATGTAACAATGGTTCTATTTGACGCAAGTATGGTAACAGGTTTGAGGGAAAAAGATCAGTCGAATTATTTAATTATATAACTACTATTTAACCTTAAAACGATGAACATAAATAGGAGAGCACACCTTTCTAATGAAATTCTTCAAGACTAGTTTACTTGGGGAGTTAACCCCTCAAAAGGGGGGGTTAACCCCTGTTTACTTGACTATTTTAGGGGTAGTTTACTTGAGGAATTAGGAAAGTAATGTTAAAAAATGTGAAACTAGTGTTAACCTGCAACTGTGTTTACTTGTAGAGTGATATTAACATCAGTTTGTATTTACTTGAATTGGTATTAAATTGTGGTATTAACACTTATGACGTTTATTTAGTAGTGATGTTAAGAAAATGAAACATGAAGGTTGTGAGAGACATAAGTGGTGTACAAGTTTAACACAACTGGTGTTAATCAAACCCATGTTAAAGTCACTAAACTAGAGTTAGCAAGTGAGGGGTTAAATAGTCAAGTAAATGGAACCCCCAAGTAAACTAGGCCTCAATGGCCACAATCTGAACGTGCATAGCTTAATGCATGCACACATATCACCGACCTCAAACTTTTACTTGGATTCAGTCCGTTGAGCTCCAAGACTTGGATTTGAGGCCCATGTTCCATTTGTTCTTATCGAACCAAGATTTGAACTACTGCTGGATGGACTCAAAACAGATAAGAAGTGTTTGGTTTTAATTAGCACACATACCCACAGAATCAGGGATGGCTACATCCTCCAAAGAATTGAATCCCATTTTCACCACTCGAAGAGAAAAGCATAGGGCAGTCAGAAAACAGTGAAAATTAATAACAAAGCATCACCTGTTGGGTACCTCAAGAGGCTAAAACATCCAAACAAAGAAACAAACTCAAAACCAAAGTGAGAAAGATCCAACCTTTCCACACTTTTCCGGAATTGGGTAACACGAAAACCAGCAGAATGGGGTGGGTGGGTTGGGTGGATAGCAAGATCAAGATGGGACCTTGACGCGATTCCAGGTGTCGGAGATGGTGATGGGGCCGTGCTCCTTGATGACCTCGTAGAGGGAGCGCGAGAGAGATTGTGTTCGCTCCGGCGGCATCTTCGGCTCTATGGGCTTCATCTTCGGCTTCGGCTTCTTCGCCATTAGCCTAATCGCTGTCGCGAACATGATGCCCGATCGGAACCCTAATTTGCAAGGCAGTGTGCTTTAACTTCAGGTATCAACAAGAATGAAGTACAGTGGACGATTTAAAAACCGGATCGGGCTTTTAGTGGTTCAATCTCGGTTCGAACCGATGACAAATTCACATTAAAAACATTTAATCATCCAAATTTCGATTTGATTCGTATTGACCTGATCGGGTCGTACAGGATTAGACTAGGATTTAGTTATAAAATAAAAAATTAAATATATCTATTAATGAAACCTTTAATAATCATATCCATCTCAATCTCCCTAGCAATATTTAAAATGTCATGCTTGATTGAAGTGAAGTTAAGAATTTAACTTGTGTATTTTGATTTACATTTACAAATCAACCATCATAATAAAAATATAGAAGTTAAGATCAAGAATACGTGAACATCTAATTGGCACCTCGAGGATGTAGAATGTTCAATTCAAGAAGTGATCAAACTCTCTAGAGTGAGTGGTCCAATCAAGGGATCAAAGCAATCTCACAAATGACGTAGGGGTTGATTACTCAATTTCATCATAAGAGGTGTATGTCTTGGGAGAGGATTGGACTCCCAACTATGCATTAGGATTTTGCAAGATTACAGAGTTTGCAATCTCTCAATTTTTCTCGGATTGCTTGGGGGGAGGGACTTGAGTGCATTCCCACCTATTTATAGTGCAAGGATAAAGCTCCCAATGACATCTTCTGAGCAGATCGGGCTCAGACTCCTAGCGGGATCTCCTGAGTGAATTGCGCTTCTAGCAAGATTTTTTGGGCAAATATGCTGTCAGGTTATTAATGGCAGCTGCCATTATCAGCATTCATTGAAGGTACAGGCCTATTGTACTTTTGCCGACCCTCCAACGGATAGGCCCTCCTGGGTCCAGTTGTGCCCCGTCTGCTTGTATGCAGGCCGGTTAGACTGCCAGATCTGTCTGCGCAGGAGATTCTCTTGGGTGTAGGCAGGCTGGATCTTCAAACCTACCTATATCGAAGGTTCTCCAACCCAGATCTTTCTTTTCAGGCCTATCATGGGGTTTCGAGTTCGAGGACATTTTTTGCCCTCATCATATGCCCCCTACTCTCGAGTTAGCATCTGCTTGCTGAGAGAGTAACACTTGGAGTAGAAACTCCATGGTAGGTGATGCCCCCAAATATTGCCCCGGTTGTGTATACAAGCGGGGGAGCATTTGATATATAACGGGGTTCTTTGAGGCGAATGCCCGTAGTTGTATGGCACACATGAGCTTGTTATGCCACCTGCTTTAAGAGGCAGCTTTGGGGCGTGTTTGCCCGCTATGTCAACGGCCTTAAGAGGCGGTTTTGGGCGCACATCTGCCCACTTTTTCCGCTAGTAATAGTCAGTTACGTCGGGGTCGAAATGGTGTCTCGTTATTCCAAGAGACCAGCATTTACTGCCGTTATAATGAGGTGAAGACCTCAAATGACGTGTTGACCATTGATGGGACCACCCTTTTTTTGCGACAGCGAGTATGTATGCAAGGGTGTTAAATGCTCGTAATGATGGCCGAGGTTTTCTTCGCCTTTGCCGGTTCATTTGGAATCCACGCTAGATATGACGGGATTTCATTTTTTCGAAAGTCGCACCCCGCAAGGGGGGACCGCCCTCCGTAGGGGCTATATATAGGGGTGGTGGGTCATGGTTAATGGCCCACCTACCTCGGAGAGTGCCTGCGCGAAGAGCTTTTACTCTCGGCAAAGCGGTGTAAGGGGACGTCCTTCGTCGGAGCGCCGTCGTGTCGAGACCTCTTAAAAGTGAAAGCCATCATGTCGAGTTTCGCAAGCAAGGATAAGTCCGTTGCTTCTTCATTTGGAGCATTTGCCAAGACCAAGTCCTTGTACAGTTTTTCATCGAACTTTCGTAATCGATCTGCTATTCTGTCGTTTTTGCAAGAGTACAAGCTTGGCGGGGTGTCGTTCGAGGCTTGTGGGTTCAAGACTGGTCTGTGTTCAGACGTGTTAAGACCCGTGCCATCAAAGTTCTTTAAGACATCTGGGACTTAGGCCAGACGTCTGGTCAGACGTCTACAAATAAATTTTTGCGTGCGTACGACCGCGAGTCTACGCGCGTGCCGCGCGCAGACTGAGCCCCAACCGCCTTCTTCTCTTTCTTCTTCCCTCGCCGACTGTAGAACTTTTTCCCCCCTCACGCCTACTTATATCCCCTCCTCTCCCTCACACCACCCCACCCCATCCAGCTTCTCCTTCCTCCAGTGCGAGAGCGAGAGTGAGCAGCAGCTGCAGCCGAGTGCAGCGGCGGAGAGGAGAAGAGCAGCGAGAGGGAAGAGAAGAGAGCGCGCAATGCCATGAGAGAGAGAGAGAGAGCTCGCCGGAGCAGCTCGAGGCCGGTCGGCGTGCGCGAGGTGGAGCGTTGTGCTGAGGAGGTTCCCCCAGCTCTGTTGCAACTCGAGCAACAGACACGGCTACGTGGCGTGGTCGCGCGCAGCAGAAAGAAGACGAAGGAGGTTCTGATTCTAGGATTTTTCCTAGAATCAGACGTTTAGACCTACATCCAGACGACGCGGATGACGTCTGGAAGAAGCTCCAGACGACTGAGAGGTACGTACTACGCTTATACCTTCTTTTTTACGGATACGGCCATGCAGGCCATTTCGCCGAAACTCTGTTGCGTGCCGTGTTGAGAGATTTTTGCGTGCGCGTGCAGGATTCCCTTCGAAAAGGCGCGGGACATGCCCTCCCACGCGGTTCAGACGACGGAGAGCGTCTCCAGACATCCGGAGGGATAGTCGGACGTCTGGAACTAGGTCCAGACATTTCAGCACGATCCCTGGACATCTGAGGAGTAGCACAGAGTGAGGTATGGACCTGAACCCCTTTTAAGACGTCTGGAAGATGTTTCAGACGTCTTATTTGAGTCAGACTTGTTGTTTTTGACCCGTTTAGGGTCCGTTTGAGGTCCGATTTCCACGTTTAAGATTTTGTTCTTCTCCGAATAAGTTCCTCTACTTGTTTGAAATACTTTTATCCTATTCTGAGTGGTTTCTTGTGGTTGATCCTTGTGTTAGGACCTCGTTCTGTTGCGGATTTGGGGGTTGCAGAGACACGTGGACCTGCCGATCACGCCCCCATTACTCCTGGTTTTGCGGGTAGAGTGACTTCCCTTAGTTAATTACAAACATAAATGCATGTCTGGAATAAATGATAGATCCTAGGGTATGGCATGAATCCTAGGACCAGAAACACTAGATTGAATGATAGATCCTAGGGTATGTCATGAATCTTAGGACTAGAAACACTGGAACGATTGTATTGAATGCCTGAATTACAGTCTTGGATGAGTAGATAGAATAATAATAATTGCCTGTAATTGGATAACAGCTGCATGTGAAATATAGAGTACTGTTGTTAGTAACTGCTACATGTAATTCCCGTCGTTTGAAATTAAATACGAGTTGCATGTATATAAATTGGAAAAGAAAGCTTGAATGTTAGAAACACGTGCTATATGCGAATAAACCTGAAATGATGAAACCTAGTATGGCTTGGCCTGAGAAACATGAGCATGAACCCTACGGGGAATTAGGAGTAGAACTCCTGGAAATAAATAGAATGGAACTAGAAAAGTGAATGGGAAAGTGTGTTGTCTCTTGGGTACATGGTACCAAGGGAAGTACATGTTACCTCTTAGTGCAGAGTGAAGCTAGCTGCCCTAGGGTTGAGACCCGGGGTTAGGTCTGGCCACTCTGTACCAACTTTTAGCCCTCGCGTACACAGTACCGAGGAGAGCTACTAGTGTAGGGAGAGAGCTAGCCACCCCACGGGGCCCGGGGTTCAGCTAACCATCCTACACCGACTTGTTAGGCCCACTGAGCAAACCAGGGTAGTCAGGCGAGGGTGCGCGGACTGTGGAGGGGTGAGACCCCTGTTTGGTTACTGTGGAGGGGCTAGACCCCTGTTACTGAGAGGGCTCTACCCTATACTGGTTCCGTGCTGTGCTTTGGGCGCACCCGTTAACATAAACGACTGACCGCGTGCCAGTACGGGGTAGCTACCCGTACGTTTATCACGCTTGCCGTAGTCACCGTTACCCCTGTCAACAACCTTAGGGTGGTTGACTGAGTGTAGGACCATCACAGGGGACTCCCCCGGCCAGGAGAGCACCACGTGCTACTTCTACTCTTCGGAAAAGACTGCAATCAAGATCGTTCTCATGAGGAACATTCGAGATTAAGAAGAAGACCTGATAAATAAACCAAGTGATAAAAGAAAGAATAACTAGTTGAATAAAGAAAGAAATGGAAAACAATAGCTACCTGCCTGATGAGAACCTCATCATAAGCCATAACTAGCTCATTTTGACCTAATACAGAGAATAAAAGCTCCTACATAACCTTAGAAAGGCTTGGCTCAGAGAGATTCTGAGTTTGCAAAGAAAACATAAACTGAGGGGTAAAAATGCAATTTCACCAATCCAATCTGAAAAGAGGGTAACTCAGGATCCAAACATAGGTCAAAACAACCTAATAAGAAGAAAAGTGGGATGAAATGACTCAACAAGGGCTACAGCAACTCTGAAGAATTAAATGACATCTTGTAACCCTAAGAACAAACCCACTTAAATACACGAGGTTCGAGGTAAAGTAAAAATATAATAAACCCTCTAAAATTCATAGAAAAATAATCTCTAGGGTTTAGAACCTTCAATTTGGCCTCAGGAACCCATTTTAACCTACATTGAGAACCATGCCCAATTAACAATTTAATTTAGGTTTTTACGTAAATTGATCGGTCAAACAAGGTTTAATCTAGAAATAAAATTCACTATCAGAATCTTTAGGTCCTAATTAGTCATGTATAAAAACTTGAGCCTAAGAAGAAACCTTCTTGACCAACTTTACACTTTGGTCCTCATACATTTACTTTCTGGCCCTCAACTTTTGAACCCTCACATTTTGGCCCCTAACTCTCCTTCGTTCTTTACGTTTAGGTCCCTCCTACAAAACCTGAGCAGCACCATGCTCCGGCGACCTTGCGCGGAGCATGGCGCCGCGCAGGGTAAGGGGAGGGAGCCTGCCAAGTCAAATGGGGGTGTCCTGCGTCGTCAGCCGTCGCAGGAACACCCCCTGTTGGCTGCAACCACCCATACCGGCCGTGCAAACGCACGGACGGTATGGGTATCCTTCCTCCGGCGTCCTCCGGCGAGGGAGACACGTCGTCTCCCTCCGCCCTCTTCTCTGGTTCTACCCCTATAAATACCCCCGTCGCTCCGCCGTTCTTCCCAGCTCGGATCTGACGGAGATACCCCCTCACTTCCTCTCTTCCCACTCCGACAGACGCCCCCTTGCTCCGGCGGCTTCTCCTCCTCGTCGCCCTACCGCACTACCAGCAGCAGGGTTGCCTTCCCTCGCTCTTCCCGCGCCGCACCCAGCGAGCGCTTCTCCGGCCCTCTCCTCACCGTCGCTCCTTCCCCTGGGCAGCTTCTTCTCCAGCGACAGTCGATACGACTGTCGCCTTCGGCTCCTCCTCGTCCTGCTAAGTAGGTATAACTTCTCCTTTTCCTCCCCTCTTTCTTTTCCTCACTTTAAACCTTTACTGTCGCCCTCGAGTCCGATCCTGATCACCGTCACCCCCTTCGTCTCCGGCTACCCTCCGGCGAGACGCCCCCATCACTCCACCACCCCACACGGCTCACCGACCTTCACAGAACCTCCGCCTCCTCACCCTAATCAACCTCCGCCCTTCCACTTCCCGCCACTCGCCCTCTGCAGACCCCCCGAACAAACCCATTTCCCGCGCTGCAGTTTGACCTAGGGCGGCCCTCATGCTCCGCCCCGCCGCTTGCTAGACCCCCCACCACCTTCGCCGTGCCACGGCGAAGGTTCTCCGCGTATCTGATTAGGCCGAGAGGCCATTCCTCTGTGGACAGGTATCTCGACCGCCGTCGCCATTGCTGCGCTGAAGAAGCACCTTCAACCTGCAGCTCCAGGTGCGCTTCGCCCAGGTCCGACTCCCAGGCTGCGCGGGGCATCTCCGCAAAGAGTCCCAGGCTCGCAGCTGGGGCGAAGGTCTCACGTGAAGCCGCGATTTCCAGCTGCCTCCTCCGCTGCAGGCGCTCAATTGGGGTGGGACATTTAGTCCCACCTCGGAAACTTTGAGAGGCACGCGGGCGCTTAAAGGAAAAAAGTGCCTTAAGCTGTTCGCCTCCTGATCACGGGGTGAGGTCCCTCTCACCCGCCCGACTACCCGGCCTCGTCCGCTCTCACGCCCCGCGGACCTGGCCCGACCCGATTAGCCCGACCTGCACTCCTCGCCCACCACCGCACGCCGGTGGGCCTGGACCCGGGCGCGACCCGCGTACCCGATTAACCGGTTGCTCTGGGAGAGCTTTCCTAAGAGTGAATTCTGAGAGAGAGAGACGCGGGGGGAGGGTAGAGTAGGTTTTGCCCTCTGACTTAAACCGTGAGTGTACAGGCACAGGTGAAGAAGAAGAAGAAGGAGAAGGAGACACACTGTAGCAGCAGCAGTTTAAGTCGTCTGATTGAAAAATCAGACGACGTCCTGAAGACAAAGAAGAAGAAGAAGAAGAAAAGGATAGAACCGCAACTAAGAAGAAAAAAGAAGAGGAAAGTAGCGAGCACTTAGCAGCTGCAGAATAGGAAGAGAAGACAAGAAGCAGAGAAGCAAGAAGAAAAGAAGAACACGAGGACAAAGAAGAAAAAGAAAGAGAAGAGAAGAAAGCACAGGTGAAGAACAACCAAAAAGACAAGAAGAAGAAAGAAGAGAAGAAGAAGAAGCAAAATTTTCCCCTCTCTCTCTCTCTTTATTTTTGTAATAGAAGCTTTGTACCTCTTAGAATACGACTTGTTCCCTGAGTTCGACCTCGGGAACTCTTTTATTTCCGAGTAAAAAGATTATATATGTAATGATGGCAATAACTAGCTGTACTACAACGCTATTTCTATAACAAAAGCTAGTCACAACGCCGTTATCACTGCCCACCTTTACTGTTTCTCTTAGCTAACTGGTTGCCACTCTACTCAGCGTTTTGCTAACGTGTCGTACTTACCACCTTTTTCAGGTCTAGGTGTTGAGCAGCCAGAGCCTACGTCTGCAAAGGGTGCTGGGCCTAGTAGAGCCCAGTAGTTGTACTTTTGTTGAACTCGTTTTCTGTAGTAGTGAGTATTTTATTACACTTTTGTACTCTTGTATTGTAACTTCATATTCCTGTACCTGTGACCCAAAACGTCTGATATATGACCGTTTTGCCTCGACTGACCCAAAATCTCCTTTGAGAAATTTTATAGTCGTTCCCCTTCTTAGGAATCCATTCCCGCAGAGCAAATAGGTTTCCAGACGTCTAGACCTAGTGCCAGACGTCCTGTATGTCGTTTGATGGCCATACGATAGAACCTTGTTTAAGTCTGAATCAATTCAGGAAGGAAACCCACCTAGAATCAGATGTCTGACTTAATTCCCAGATGCCTTAAACAGGTTTTTCAGACGTCTGATGCCAGGACCAGACGTCTAATGACCCTGTCTGAATCATAATTGATTCTGATTACGGCTTGATTTGCCTTGGATTTGCACCCAACAGCTATGGAAGCCTTTCAAGGCCTTCCAAAGTCTTCCTAGGTCCTCTATAAATAGAGGAGAACGCTTGTCACACAAAAACACACCTTGCAAGAATATTTCCACTCTCTTGTGTTAAAAAGAAGTAGATCAAATAGAAGAAGCTCTAGCTCTTCAAGTACTCATTTCACACCTAAGAGCTTCGTCCTGCTGTGCACTTGCTTTCCCACCGACGTTACGAGAGCGTTGTTGTGCCAAAGCGTGGTTCACACACCTATGTCAATCCGACGTACTTCCACCAAAGGAAGGTTTCCTAACTTCTATAGAAGTTAGGTTTAAATATTTGTGGCTTTATAGGATTGTTGTACATTTTATTATCTTTGGTTGGGTATTTGCTTTGCGAATTCCTATCTCCTTCGCAAGACAAAATCCTTCTGGTGAAGAGAAGGGGTTTTGAGGTACACTATCTTCGGTCTAAGTAGTGTTGTTGTAATTGAGGTTCAGTCACCCTCGTCAAGTAACTGGGTTTAGTGGATTTGTTCGACTAGATCGATCGGGAAATCCTAATTCGAAAGGGTTAGGTGGTGGTTTTCACCCGATTTGGGTTTCCACCTAAAAATACTTGTGTACATTGTATGATTGCTTATTTTTGTGAGATTGTATATTTTAATTCCATATTTTATATTACGTCATGCATATCTCACCCCCTCCAAGTAGGAAATTACACTAATAACGAATTAGAGTGAGCCTCAAGTAGGGTCAGGTCCCACCCTACGGGGTGCTGTGTATCCTTGAACGAGGCCCACTTGCCCATTAAAAATATAAATTTTTATAATTGAGAGAGATTAATGGGTTAAGATTGGTGAAAAATTGACTAAGTGTGGATAAGGAATGCATAGTATAAATGAAAAGAAAGAGAGGAAAAGAGTTACGGAATTAAGAAGTTAAAAGAAGAGAGAAAAGGAAGAGTTAAGAAAAGCTTAAGGAGTGAAGAAAAGATAAAGGAGAGGATTGTTGGTGCTAGAGCACCACGATCATTTCTTTTGATGATAACAAAACACGTGACATTTAATATTTGCGCTTTGAGTCCTAGATTTCAGGTCAATCGTAAATGGATACGTGATTAAACGAAGTTCGAGCTCGCATCCAGGACGGATTGGACGAGCTTGATGGAAAACAGAAGAGATTCGTGAGGAGCGATAGATTAAAGATGGAAGGAAATGAAGAATATGATAGATTTCCTTCTCTTGTACTTGTTGTATTTTTCGTTTCTTTTGTTGCTCTTTATTTCCTTAGATAATTCATGTTAAAGAGCCTCAAAGTACCCTAACAGTAGTCCTATGAACACCTGCACAACCTTAGGATACTTAGGTTTTCTGTAGAATACCAAGAAAACCAATATAGGGTTCAAACAGAGTTTCCAGACGTCTAATTCCCAAATCATACGTCTGATAAAGTATTTTAAGACGTCTGACTGTTGTTTCAGACGTCTGATAACTATTAGGCTGGACATAGTTATTTCTGTCTGATGAAATCAGACGTCCAGACCTTAGACCAGACGTCTTAGAAGACGTCTGATGGATTTGCCAGACGTCCAATTAGTGGACCGTTGGCTGGCTTAGCATACACTCAAGAATATGACCGTTAGAGCCTTATCAGACGTCCATAAGACTGTCCAGACGTCTGATAAATGACCGTTTTGCCTCGGCTGACCCAAAATCTCTTCTCAGAGATTTTCTAGCCGTTGCAACGTTTGGAAAATCCATTCCCACAGTAAAAGTATGTTTCCAGACGTCCAGACATAGTGCCAGACATCCCATATGTCGTATGATGGACTTGCACAAAAACCCTGTTTAGATCTGATTCAAGTCAGGAAGAGACCCGCCCAAAATCAGACGTCTGACCTTGGAATCAGACGTCTTAAAGTGAACTTCCAGAC
The DNA here is from genome assembly GCA_037157565.1 of Thalassia testudinum. NCBI lineage: Eukaryota > Viridiplantae > Streptophyta > Magnoliopsida > Alismatales > Hydrocharitaceae > Thalassia > Thalassia testudinum. The sequence goes on from JAZHRO010000030.1 coordinate 48,662,984, forward strand.
GTCTGATGCCAGAATTAGACGTCTGATAAGCCTGTCAGAACAATGATTGTTCCTGATTTCGGGCTGATTCTCTTGGGCTTTGTTCCCAACGGCTATACAACATTTCCTAAGCCTTCCAAAGCCTTCCTAAGGCCTCTATAAATAGAGGGGAACCTTTGCAACACAAACACACACCTAGAAACACTAAGAAACACCTAGAGACACCTAAGCAACATAGTTCCACTCTCCTGTGTTCTAGATAGCTCTTGCTCTCCAAGCTCAAGTTCCATTCTCTTGAGAGCATCAAGCTGTTGCACACCCGCTCTCCCGCCGTTGTTCACGAGAGCAACGTTGCGCTGTCGCATGGTACACGCATCCGCATCGTCGACGCACTCCTTTCAAAGGGAAGCATCCTAATTCCTATAGAAGCTAGGTTTAAAATTACTTTGTTGGCTCTATAGGACTTGTTGTTTATTTTATCTTTGTTATTTGGTTGGGTATTCGCTTTGCGAATTCGCATCTCCTTCGCGAGACAAAATCCTTCTCGTGGAGAGAAGGGGTTGAGGTACGCTACCCTCGTTTAAGTAGCGTGGTTGTATTGAGGTTGAATCACCCTCGTTTAAAGTGATTCGGTTTAGTGGATTTTGATCAACTTGGTTGATCGGAAAATCCTAACTCGAGAGGGTTAGGTGGTGGTTTTCACCCGGTTTGGGTTTCCACCTAAAAATACTTGTGTACTTGTGTGATTGACTTTTTGTGAGTTTGTTTATTTTATTTCCGCAATTATTACGTCACCCCCTCCTGGTAGGGACACGAAAACTACAGTTGGTATCAGAGCAGGTCTTGCGAGATCGGAGTAACACCCGGCAAGAGATCAAATGGAGGGAAGCACATCAGCGATCAAAATATCCGAGGGGCAGTCCACCGTCCGACCAACCTACTTTGACGGGAACAACTACAGCTACTGGAAGCTTAGGATGAGGATATGGCTTCAAGCCATGGACTTCGCTCTATGGGGACATTGCGAAGCCCCATACGAGATCCCGGAGCGACCCGACGCAGGATACTCGCAGCAGCAAACTCGGGAACTCTCGCGCAACGTGAAAACAATGAACGTGTTGTATTGCGCGCTCAGCCCGGAGGAGTTCAACAGAATCTCGCAATGCGCCACCGCATACGAGATTTGGCACACACTTGAGGTAACTCACGAAGGTACCTCTAAGGTAAAAACTTCTAAAATTAATTTACTTTCTCAAGAATTTGAATCTTTTTCTATGAAACCTAACGAGTCTTTAAGTGAGATGAACACTAGGTTCACTCTTATTGTAAATAACTTGAAAGCTTTAGGGAAAACTTTCATCAAGGGGGAGCTTCAAGGGAAGCTTCTTTGTTCCCTCGGACCGGAGTGGGAACAGAAAGTCACCGCCATCGAGGAGGCGAACTAAGTGGAGGAGCTCAACATGGAAGATCTCTTAGGCAATCTAATGGCCTACGAGACTAAGTTAAAGTAGAAGAAGAAGGATACACCGGAGCCTAAATCGAAGAAGATTCTCGCCTTCAAAGCCGCATCGGATAGCGAGGTAAGTTCCGACGATGAAGACTTTAAAATTTTACTTAAAAAGTTTTCCAAAGTGTGTAGGGAATCAAAGAAGAAGAAGAAGGAGAGCCCGAGACGTTGCTACCATTGCAACGAGAAAGGGCATCTGCGACCAGAATGCCCTCTTCTCAAAAAGGAGAAGAAGGAAAAGGAGAAGAAATCTAAGAAGAAGGCGTTCCAAGCCACTTGGGACGATTCAAGCTCGGAGGAAGAAGAAGAAGAAAAAGAAGAAACCGCTTGCTTTGGTTTCATGGCCAGAGGAAGCGACAGCGAAAGCGGAAGCGACTCAGACAATGAGGTAAGTTACGATTTACAAGAAGCTTTTAATGAACTATTTGAGCTTAGTAAATCACTAAAAATAGAAAACAAAAGCATGAAAAAGAATCTTAGCTTTCTTAAATCTGAAAATGATAGGTTAGAAATAAAACTTAAGGATTTAGAAGCTAGTCCTAAAGATGATAACCTATTATTAGAAAATCATAACCTCATCAATGAAAATAATAAATTGATTGAGGAAAATGTTAGTCTAAAAATAGAAATTTCTGATTTAAAGACTAAGATGGATATTATAGAAAAAGAAATCGCATGTCTTAGGGAAAACTCCAACAAATTAATCAGTAAAGTAGATAATTTTTATAGCCCTAAGGTTGAGAAAAGATCTCCGTCAAGGAGACCCGCTAACAGATCCGGATCCAAGCCCACTTGGATACCGAAAAAAAAATTAGAATCTTGTTTTGTAGGGTTCAGGGATAATTACAACACAAAGGATTGGACCTACAAGCTCAAGTTTGGTCAACTTGAGTTGGGAGAACCAAGGAGTAGACCAAGGAGGAGAACAAGAAGACCGACGAGACGGCGAACAAACTACGGACCCGCCGCACGTCGACCATCAGATTGGAGACCAGCGCCAATGCCTGGGCCTCCAAGCTACGGATGGGAGCCCCATCCGATGTGGCATCCACCACCACCATTCGGGCCATTTTATTGGCCATGGTAGGTAAGGTAAAAATCATTTACCTTATCTTTCTTATCATAAGCATTTAGATAGGGGGAGTTAAAAAATTTTATGAGCTAATTGTCAATTTTTAAGGGGGAGATATAAGGTAGCTAAATTTCCTTTAGAAAGGGGGAGAAAAATAATAGCTATCTTGCTGTTATAAAAAAAGGGGAGGACATTACCTTTGTTAAAAGAAATTTATAGAAGTGCATGTCTTAAGGGGAAGTTATAGGAAATGTAAAAGCAATTAAACCTTTTTGATAATGTCAAAAAGGGGGAGGATTTTTTGCATTATTATCTATGGTTTTGTCATCATCAAAAAGGGGGAGATTGTTGGTGCTAGAGCACCACGATCATTTGTTTTGATGATAACAAAACACGTGTCATTTAATATTTGCGCTTTGAGTCCTAGATTTCAGGTCAATCGCAAATGGATACGTGATTAGACGGAGTTCGAGCTCGCATCCAGGACGGATTGGACGAGCTTGATGGAAAACAGAAGAGATTCGCGAGGAGCGATAGATTAAAGATGGAAGGAAATGAAGAATATGATAGATTTCCTTCTCTTGTACTTGTTGTATTTTTCGTTTCTTTTGTTGTTCTTTATTTTCTTAGATAATTCATGTTAAAGAGCCTCAAAGTACCCTAACAGTAGTCCTAGGAACACCTGCACAACCTTAGGATACTTAGGTTTTCTGTAGAATACCAAGAAAACCAATATAGGGTTCAAACAGAGTTTCCAGACGTCTAATTCCCAAATCAGACGTCTGATAAAGTATTTTAAGACGTCTGACTGTTGTTTCAGACGTCTGATAACTATTAGGCTGGACATAGTTATTTCTGTCTGATGAAATCAGACGTCCAGACCTTAGACCAGACGTCTGATGGATTTGCCAGACGTCCAATTAGTGGACCGTTGGCTGGCTTAGCATACACTCAAGAATATGACCGTTAGAGCTTTATCAGACGTCCATAAGACTGTCCAGACGTCTGATAAATGACCGTTTTGCCTCGGCTGACCCAAAATCTCTTCTCAGAGATTTTCTAGCCGTTGCAACGTTTGGAAAATCCATTCCCACAGTAAAAGTATGTTTCCAGACGTCCAGACATAGTGCCAGACGTCCCATATGTCGTCTGATGGACTTGCACAAAAACCCTGTTTAGATCTGATTCAAGTCAGGAAGAGACACGCCCAAAATCAGACGTCTGACCTTGGAATCAGACGTCTTAAAGTGAACTTCCAGACGTCTGATGCCAGAATTAGACGTCTGATAAGCCTGTCTGAACAATGATTGTTCCTGATTTCGGGCTGATTCTCTTGGTCTTTGTTCCCAACGGCTATACAACCTTTCCTAAGCCTTCCAAAGCCTTCCTAAGGCCTCTATAAATAGAGGGAAACCTTTGCAACACAAACACACACCTAGAAACACTAAGAAACACCTAGAGACACCTAAGCAACATAGTTCCACTCTCCTGTGTTCTAGATAGCTCTTGCTCTCCAAGCTCAAGTTCCATTCTCTTGAGAGCATCAAGCTGTTGCGCACCCGCTCTCCCGCCGTTGTTCACGAGAGCGACGTTGTGCCGTCGCATGGTACACGCATCCACGTCGTCGACGCACTCCTTTCAAAGGGAAGCATCCTAATTCCTATAGAAGCTAGGTTTAAAATTACTTTGTTGGCTCTATAGGACTTGTTGTTTATTTTATCTTTGTTATTTGGTTGGGTATTCGCTTTGCGAATTCGCGTCTCCTTCGCGAGACAAAATCCTTCTCGTGGAGAGAAGGGGTTGAGGTACGCTACCCTCGTTTAAGTAGCGTGGTTGTATTGAGGTTGAATCACCCTCGTTTAAAGTGATTCGGTTTAGTGGATTTTGATCAACTTGGTTGATCGGAAAATCCTAACTCGAGAGGGTTAGGTGGTGGTTTTCACCCGGTTTGGGTTTCCACATAAAAATACTTGTGTACTTGTGTGATTGACTTTTTGTGAGTTTGTTTATTTTATTTCTGCAATTATTAAGTAAACCTCTCCTGGTAGGGACACGAAAACTACAAGGATAAGATAAAGGTTAAAGAAGAAAAATAAGAAGAAAAGAAAGAGCTCGAGAAAGAGAGCAAAAGAATAAGAGAAGGAAGAATCGGAGAGTAAGAGAGAAATATGAATGAAAACTTGAAAGAATCAGACGTCACACTTATTATCAGAAGTCCAATTTTACCTTTTATGTTGTCTAACTTTCTTTTCAGATGTCTGATTTCAAGGCTGGAGTTACTTTCGTTATTTTTTTGAGCTTAAACTTGTTGTAAAGGCAATGATACTTCTTATAATACCATTTCTTGCCTTATATTCTTTCAAAATTTGTAATAAATAATGTTTACTTGGTTTTAAGTGTTAGATATCTTTTGTGAACTTGTTTTTTTAATGGAATTTTGCATACTTTTATTTGATCTATCTTTTGTGCAAGATTCATGTGCTTAAAGTATTGTTAATTATAATCTGATTGATTAAGTAGATAGTAATTATGCTTTAGGAATTAATGGTAAATTAGAATTCAATTATGCCTCCCAGTGAACGACCTAGACTCAACCAGTTAAAAAAGAACTTCAAATCTAAAATGTTAGGTTAACTTGACCTTATACTACATTCAAGACATTAATTCGAGTTAACCTAAGTTACATTCTTGTGCAATTAATTAAGTCTAATTAACTTAATTAGCTATGTTGAAAATTGACGCACCATTTTAATGGAGCCGTTGCCGAAGAGGTAACTCTAATTTATATTTGCCATTATTTGTAGTTTGTAGATAATTTCTTTTTACTAATTAACTTTGTTTTGTTTTGCTTCTGTCTTCTTTTCAGGGATATCTTTGCGGATATTCTTAGGAAAGGAGTTGGGCATTCTGTTTTCTGTTTCTGTTTTTGTATTCCCATTATACATATCCATTGTGAGTATTTCTTTATCTTAGTCTTTAGTGTAGATTTACTTGTATTTAATTAGAAATTTTAAAAATACAAAAATACTCGTAGCTTTCTGATTAGCAGCAACATTTGTTAGAAATACACTCTTAGGAGTGCACATACCTACTAGTTTATACGTGATTTGACTCAGGATTTTCTACTATGTTATCCCGCATCAGCGGGAAAACAAGCACAAAAACCCATGTAGCTCCCTATCGTGGAGTAATAAGCAAGACCATATATTTGATTGAAAAGACATAAAAAGCGGTAACTGTTACTTCTTTCTATTATTTTTGAAAAGATTAACTAAAAAGAGAACTTTTAAAACTCATGACATATAATTTGTTTGTAGATTGCATGAGGGTTTTTATCATACATGTCTGTTGCATGCTATCGCATTTACAGTATGATCACTAGAGTCATATGAGTCTATATTTTCTACCTCTCCTCTTTGCACCTCTTAGGGCTTTGGTCGAAGATCAACAAGTCTGTCTCACTACTAGAGTGCCGAGGAGCTAGTAGTGAGCGATCTTGATCCTAGACCTTAAACCTTCGAGCCTTAAGAATATGCACCTGTGTAAACATGATATAAGACACGTATTTTGGATTGTTACCATATTTGTTTATGTCAAATCTATTTTTTGCGTATTCTAGGATTCTTCTTTTCCTTTGAAAAGAAGAAAAGCCCGCTTTTGCGTTGTTTTCTAGGTCTTGCTTGCTGTTGTTTTACTGCAGTGGCGTTAGTGTGCCTTTTCACATTTTTTTTGGTTTATGCACGGGAGGCAATCCTTGAAACCGCCTCTCGTATCTCCTTTGACGGGTCTACCTAGACCGGTTGCACTGAAGCAACCAATTATTTTCCCGTCTGATACATCTGTTTTTCCTACATTTGATCCTATGGACCAAACGTAGAACCCGAATCCTGAGATCCCTTCTTCTTCTGGTCATGGGGAGATGCCGCCTTTTGAAATCCATGAGGCGTTCCTGAACCAGAATTTACAGATGCTCGAACATAACCGTCAAATTAATCTGTTGACGGCCGCTCTACAGAATTTGCAGAACCTACAAACCCATCCTCCTCCTCGACTTGAGGCGGGTTTTGAAAACCCTAATTTCCCGAATCCACCTCATCCTAGGCCTCTACTCTGAGACTACTATAATCCATCCAATGCATATGTAGAGCCTAATGTTAGGATTCCCGTTGGGGAAAACATCCCTGAGTTGAAATCGAATATTATAGGTCTAATCCCACACTTTCATGGGTATTCTTCCGAGGATCCATTCCAGCACATTGAAGATCTGAAAAATCTATCTCAGACTCTTGGTCCTCGAAATCAGAACCGGGAAATCCTACTTATGAATATGTTCTCCTTTAGCCTTAAGGATAAGGCTGCCTACTGGTATAGAACGATCGCACGACCTATCTCTACTTGGAATGAACTAGAATATGCTTTCTTGAAGAAATTCTTCCCTATAGGTCGCACCAACACATTAAGGGGAGCCATCACTACTTTTACTCAAAATTAAGGAGAACCAATTCATGAAGCGTGGGAGCGCTTTCATGAATTGCAAAGGAAATGCCTATATCACGACATCCCTCGTTGGCAGCTAATGCATATCTTTTATTATGGATTACAATAGAGCATTCGCAATCTGGTCGATGCCTCTTGTGGAGGGAATTTCTTGAATCACGATGAAGAATCTGCCTCAGAACTATTTGAAGAGATGGTGGAAAACTTGTTCAACAACGCTTCAATGTTGTAATTCACGCGAGGAAACCCGCATCAAAATCCGCATCCAAACTCACATCAAAAGGGCATTCACGAGATCGAGAATCGTTTTCTATCTACTCCTGCACCAACCCAAGGAGGGACCTTTGTCCCACAATCTTTCCCACCTCTTTCCCCACTTCTTGTTTTTGCAGAAAACATGCCATATCCTTATGATTTGAATGCCATTCAAGGATACACACTGAGATCGAACCCATATTTGAATACCTCTAATCCTGGATGGCATAATCACCCTAATTTCTCTTGGTATGACCATTTACAAAGGCCATCATATCCAACTCAGACCAGGCAAAACCCGCCTACGTTGTCGTTTCAGCAACCAAACACGAGGCCCTTTCACGCAAGTTCGCAAAACTACACAGGGATAAATAGAGGCTCGCAGCTCGATCAGATTTTGCTAGCTGTAACTGAGAGCCAGCGACAGAATGCTAAAGCTCTCATTGAGGTCCAACGGTAATGTTCGGCAGAACTGGCTGACCTTAGGGGCCAAATCACGCAGTTAGCTGAGTCTTGTCAGCTAGGGGCCCTTCCATCCCAGCCAGTTCCAAACCCTAGGAATATATGGCAGAGATTTCACCCAGGAGGTCAATATCTGAATCAGGGACAAGTCCACTTCCTTAACCAAATACCCTTGAATCAGAATCAGAATCAGACCCACCCTTTGCACCTCCTGACTACGACTATCCAAATCAGCAACAATCTTTTTCGAATCGAGGCAACCAGCCTCTACTCTCAAATTCGTCTTTCCAGAATCAGCAAGCATCTTCTTCTTCATCAGCTTCTTCTTCGCATGCGGGTATTAACTCTGTTACAACCCGCTGTGGGACTTCCACTAGGGATCCAGTAGATCCACGAAACCTATCCCAAGAACCTAGTACATCTAGAACTAGCCCTGTTTCTACACCTGTAAGAGGTGACGCACCTGATCGCGCAATTCCCGCTAATTCGCAAGATCAGGGTAATACCTCAGTAGAGCAGGAAATCCAAGTCCCATTCTTAGAAGCCCTGAAGAAGTCTAGGAAACAGAAACAACCTGTTACATTAGATGAAGACTTGATTAAAATTTTTGAATAGTGCATATTAATATCCCACTCCTAGATGCTATCAAGCACATTCTAACTTACGCAAGATTTCTCAAGGAGTTGTGTACTCTTAAGCATAAGTCGAGGAAAGGAAGCACTGTGGTACTCTTGGAGCAAGTGAGCTCTATTATTTCTAGTACGCTTCCTTTAAAAAAGAAAGACCTAGGTTCTCCATTTATTTCCTGTATAATTGGGGACCGGTGCTTTGATAGAGCCCTCCTAAACTTAGAAGCATCCATCAATCTCATTCCTTCTTCCTTGGTAGAACATTTCCAAATAGAAAACCTTAAGTTTACCAATGTGACTTTACAATTAGCTGATAGATCTATTAAGTCACCTAAGGAATGTTGGAGGATATAACTGTAAGAGTTCGGGACTTTTATTTTCCTGCGAATTTGATTGTACTTGATATGGAAGTACCCGAACGTATTAGAGATACCCCAATTATTCTAGGGAGACCCTTTTTGGCCACTATGAAGGCCAACATAGATTGTGAATCTGGAAAGATTGAGTTAAAATTTGGGGAGAAGACAATTAAATTGAATATATTTAAAGCTTCTCGAGGATTAGATTGCAAATGGATTGAGGAGATTAGATCTATTTTTGTTCTTGAGAATGACCCTAGTTCCTTAGAACTAGAAAATACGTCCTTTGATACCTGTATCCTCAAGACGAAAACCCACTATCAGAAACTCCACTCGATCCTGAATCTGAATTGCACGACTCATTTCAACCACTCTTTGCGATCGAAAATCCCACCCAAAATTCTGTTGATCCAACTCCTATGGAACTGAAGCCATTGCCTGATACTCTTAAATACGTCTATCTCGAACCCGATCAAACGTACCTTGTAGTCATCAATTCCCATTTATCTGAATCACAAGAATCAAAATTGATCGTGGTTTTGCGAGATCATAAGAAGACAATTGGGTGGACTCTACATGAGCTCACTAGGATTAGCCCCAATTACTGTACTCATTGCATCTATATAGAAGATAGGGCACAACCTTCAAGAGAAGCTCAAAGACGTCTAAATCTGAATATGAAGGAGGTCATAAAGAAAAAAATAATCAAGTGGCTAGACACTGACATTATATATCCTATATCTGATAGCCCTTGGGTGAGTCCAATTCAAGTGGTACCTAAAAAAGCAGGACTCACCATAATCAAGGCCGAATCTGGAGAAACCATTCCCACACGAATTGCGAATTCATGGCGGGTTTGCATCGACTATTGCACACTCAACACGGTTACAAAGAAGGATCATTTTCCTCTGCCATCCATTGATCAGATCCTTGAGAGACTAGCTGGTAATAGGTTCTACTTTTTGGATGATTACTCTGGATACAATCAGGTCACAATCCACCCCGAAGATCAAGAGAAAATGACTTTCACCTGCCCCTTTCGGAACCTTTGCTTTCCGAAGAATGCCATTTGGGCTTTGCAACACACCCATAACTTTTCAGCATTGCATGTTAGCCATTTTTACTGAGATGGTTGGTGAATATATGGAGGTTTTTATGGATGAGGTTTTTATAGATGATTTTTTCGTCTTTAGGGAAACATTTGAAATTTGTCTGGATAATTTGTCGAAGATTCTTAAGCAATGTATTGAAGTGACTTTTATCCTCAGCTGGGAGAAGAGCCATTTTATGGTTCCAGAGGGCATTGTACTTGGTCATCTCATATCTAAGCGAGGTATCCAAGTAGATAGAGCCAAGATCAATCAAATCTCAAATCTCCCAATTCCTGACTCGATCAAGGGCATCAGATCTTTTCTCGAGCATGTTGGTTTTTACAGAAGATTCATTCTTGACTTTTCAAAGATTGCCTGACCACTCACAAAGCTCCTCACAAAAGACACAACTTTTGAGATAAGTGAGGAGTGTACATCTGCATTTGAGACATTGAGAGATAGAGTTACACAAGCTCCTATTCTGCAACCTCCCAATTGGAATTTACCGTTCGAAATCATGTGCAACGCATTTGATTATGCAATTGGAGCTGTTTTGGGATAAAAAATCGAGAAAAATCCTGTAGTGATTTACTGTGCTAGCAAGACTCTGAATGAAGCACAAAGGAATTACACAATTATTGAGAAGAAATTGCTAGCAATAGTATTTGGATTAGAAAAGTTTAGATCTTACATCCTTGGATCTCGAATTATAGTGTACTCTGATCACTCAGCAATCAAACATCTTTCTAAGAAGGACACGAAACCTAGGTTGATCAGATGGATCTTGCTTTTGCAAGAATTTGACCTAGAAATTCATGACAAAGTAGGACGACAAAATGTCGTTGCTGACCATCTTTCCCACCTTCCTTCTAAGAATATCGAATCATCTCCTCCAATCACAGAATACTTCCCTGATGAACATCTCTTGACTATTTCATATGATCTTCCTTGGTATGCAGACATTATCAATTATTTAGTTACACATCAATTCCCACTTGATTGGGATGGGAATCGCAAATCATGACTCAAATTAGAAGCTAAATACTATTTATGGGAAGATCCATATCTTTTCTGACTTTGCAACTATCAAATCATCAGGCGTTGTGTTTCCTCTTCTGAGATTGATTCTATTTTATCCTTTTGTCATGACCAGGCTTGTGGCGGTCATTTCTCTCGTCGTAAGACCGCTGCAAAAGTTTTGCAGTGTGAGTTTTATTGGCCCACTTTATTTGCAGATTCACAAACGTATTGTTAGGCATGTAGTTGCTGCCAAACTCTTGGTAGCATGTCACGCAAAGACATGATGCCTCTGAACCCAATTGTTGTCAATGAAATCTTGGATATTTGGGGCAAAGATTTCATGGGTCTATTCCCACCCTCTTCTAGCTTCGAGTATATTTTACTCGCAGTTGACAATGTATCCTGTTGGATTGAAGCTGTACCCACACGTACAAACGATCACAGAGTTGTCATTCATTTCTTACAGAGTCATATTATCGCTCGTTTTTGGGTACCACGTGCCATCATTTCTGACGGCGGATCCCATTTCAACAACACCCAATTTAGAAACTTACTTTGAAAATATGGGGTCACACATTGTATTGCTACACTTTGTCATCCCCAAACCAATGGGCAAACTGAGGTCTCTAATCGAGAGATCAAAAAGATCATTCAAATGACAATCTGACCCGATGGGAAGGATTGGTCTTCCCGTTTATATGAGGCTTTGTGGGCTTATAGGATTGCCCATAAAACACCAATAGGCATGTCACCATACAGACTTGTTTACAGGAAACCTTACCATCTTCCTGTAGAAATTGAACACAAGGCCTATTGGGCAATTAAAGCTTGTAATCTTGACCTCTTGAAGGCTGGTGATCACTATAGGTTGCAGCTTAACGAACTTGAGGAACTCCGACACGATTCCTATGAAAGTTCAAAGCTGTATAAGGAAAAGTTAAAAGCCTTCCACGACAGACACATTTTCAGTAAATCTTTCGCACTTGGTCAGAAGGTGTTGCTCTTTGATGCCCGTTTTAAGCTCTTCCCTGGTAAACTTAGATCTAAATGGACAGGCCCATTTATAGTTATTAGAGTCTTCGACAATGGAGCTGTCGAAATCACAGAACCCAACAAGGATCAACCCTTTAAAGTCCATGGTTAACGCCTTCAACCTTTTCTAGAAACACGTCTTGGGTCTTGTTGGAGACTGTTATATGCTCCAATAATCCACTAGGGTTTACACCTAGCTAAAGGCGTAAAACTTAGCATCCATCCATTCCACCTTGTAGATATTTGTTTCCTGTTTTCCACACTTTTCTTTACCTATACACTTGAGTGTACATTATTTTTGCCACTTCTTTATCTGTCATTACCCTTCACTTAGTCCGACTGACCACTCTGACTTAGGTCAGAATATAAATTGTCCACATATAGATCTTTGATCTCCTCTATTCGACTCCTTCCATCACCTTATACTAAGTGAAGTGTAAATCTTTTTCCACCCTTCTTACAATGAGGATATTATAATATTTTAGCTTGGGGGGGTGTGAAGTGAAAATTTTACTTTAAGTGTATTGGTAGATAAAAGTAAAAATATATAAAAAAAATTTATATACCCACGAAATTTAAAAAAACCAAAAATAAAAAAAGCTAAAATACCCTAAAATTTTGAAAAATTTTGAAAAAATTCATAAAAATATAGAAATTTTATAAAGCATAAAAACAAAAATATACAAATACAAAAATTAAAAATATATAAAACCATAAAAAAATAATAATAGGGGGTTATAATTTTTCTTAAAGAAGAAAAAGAAGAAGACACAAAATGTATATATACTTATTTATATTAGTAATTAAAAGCTTAATTTTTCTTTTATGTCATAAATCAAAAATATATCTATTTGTAAATAGTATGTATAAGAGCATTGAATCCTTACTTGAACTTTAGCTTAAATACCCTTTTCAAAACACGTATTTGTTTTGCAAAATTTTAAATGGGATTTCTTTGAGTTAGAGTCTGAAACCCTAAGGATCTGTTTTTCTGCTCTTAACCCTGAAATAAAATAATTAAGATGTATTAAGTTATGAGCCTTAAATTTTGGAATTAAATTATAACCTTCTTGGTCAATTTGACTAAGTTAAATCCTTTTACTTTTTAAATATCTATTTGTACCACCAAGTTGAGTGAAAAGGTTAGATACCTAGAGTTAATTGAGTAAAGAGTTGGTAGAATTCTTAGTTATAAGGTCTATCAGGTTACAGTTAGCTTAATCAACTAGGGACATTCAGCTAGACTTGGTGAGTTGTGTCTTGATAGATCCTACCGGAGGATACTAATGGTTTAAGGGACCTGAGAGTGAATGGCTTTGCTGTCCAAGCTTCGGTTTGAGAGCTAAGTAATCTAAGCGTCCAAAATACACACACATTAGAGTTGTCTTGTTGGCATCTGAGATCGCGAAAATACAGAGGTTAAAAGATTGATTCAAAATCCTCTTTAGTTTAAGGATTTCCGCGAGGGGGCTCTTAAAAGGGTGAGGGATGTGCCACTTACCTAAAAAAAAGATATGGAGTATTATATTAGTAAGAAAAATGAGGAGGAGAAAAAAAAAAAGACACTCAACTGTTAAGCATCTTGCTATATATGGATGCTTATGTAGTTTTATCCACAAAATAAAGCATCTCAGTACAAATGGATGCTACCCTTTCCTCCATCAAATAAAAGAACACCTCGCTACATATGGGAGTTTTATCCTATAGAAAAGAGTTAAAAAAAAATGGAGATAAAAATTAGGAATAAGATACCCAGTGGTCCATCGGGGAGATATACATAAAAAGTGTTGACCTCGGGATAGAAAACTGGTGAGAAGAAAGCAACCAAATCTAAGGCCAAGCCAGAGGCTTGAATTGGAATAACCTAGATTGGAAATTGATGTCTTAAGATCTGGATTTTGCAACTCAGATGCCTTTAGGACAATTCTACTCACTAGCATGGATGCTTTAAAATCATAGCTACTGAACCTTTGTATTGGGTAGTGAAGCCTAAGAAATCAGGTTTTGCGGACTAGCAGATGAGGCTTATAGGAGAAAGATTGACAAAACCCTAGGTCTAGAAATTTGTCCTTGGTGCTGTGGGCTGGCTGGTTAGGGATTCTACCATCTCTGAGTTTGGTTAATAAAGGGTGTCTAGTTAATTTGCAAAAGCTAGGTTGGTAAAAATTAGATTTCACAAACCTAAGAATTAACCTAAGTCTGTTGAATTTTTGAGTTAGAATTTAAATTCCAATCTTGGAGTTTTGTTTTCTTAAAATAACTTGATCTCATAGTTTTTTGGGTTAAGAACAAATACAGAGAACAAATGGGTTTTCGGTGTTCTAATTTTTAAGGAATTCCCATCAAAAATTCTATTTTTAACGAATATGTATTTTGAGAAGTAATTAAGTTTTTGAGTCTAAGTAAAGAGATTCCCGCAAATGCTTTGCATATATTTATATAAATTTTTAAAAAATTGAATATTTAAAAATTCTGTCCTAAGCATTCCTCTATTAGATTTATTTATAATTATTTAAACACCCTGGTGCTTAAATCATCATATTTCTTTACATGCTTTTATTGATTTCGCATACTTTTATTTAATCAATCTTTTGTGCAAGATTCATCTGCTTAAAGTATTGTTAATTATAATCTGATTGATTAAGTAGATAGTAATTATGCTTTAAGAATTAATGGTGAATTAGGATTCAATTATGCCTCCCAGTGAACGACCTGGACTCAACCAGTTGAAAAAGAACTTCAAATCTAAAATGTTAGGTTAACTTAACCTTATACTACATTCACGACATTAATTTGAGTTAACCTAAGTTACATTCTTGTGCAATTAATTAAGTCTAATTAACTTAAATAACTGTGTTGAGAATTGACGCACCAGTCCACTTCTGGGTTCGTGGCATGGACTGGAACCACGTGTTCTTCTATTGCATGCGCGTGCTAAGCTCGTCAGGCTTGTATTTCATTCTGATTTTTCTTTGCCAGAGCTACTTATAATTTGACGCATTGGTGGTTTTCAGGCGTAGTTGCTTATGTCGCGGTGCATTCCACGTGGTGGTGCTCTGTTACGATCCGGTTCCCGGATCCCTACAGGACCCGAGATCGGCTTGTCTTGACTAATCCCAAGACCCAGTTGTCCAACAAGAAATAACCAAAAAGTAGGAAAGTAATCTACATTCACACATGTAATATAACTAAGCAGTAAAAACGTATAAGCAGTAAAGGAAAGTAAAGCTGCTATTCCATTACATACCACCACAACAACAGGAACAACGAAATGAAAGTAACAGTAACAACAATAGTAGATAAAAGCCTAAAACTCACTACAACAGTAAGGGAGTACAACAAGGAAGTGTAGAAACTACGGCTGGGCTCAACTGGTCCCAACACCTTCTGTAGCCGGGAGCTCTGGCTGCTCAACTCTTCGGCCTGAACAGTGTTATGAAAAGACAGAGTCAGTGAACGCTGAGTAGAGTGGTATCTATACTATCTAAAGTAGTAAAAGTAACAGGTTTAATTTTCTTTTCTAGTTATTTTATTTTACATACATTTTCTTTTCACCCCTTTTTCTTAAACTTTCAGATTCTTTTGATCTTACATATTCCTCGTGGGAACAATCTTGATTGCAATCTTTTCCGAAGAGTAGAAAGTACAAGTGGTGCTCTCTTGGCTGGGAGAGTCCCCCGTGGTAGTCCTACACCCAATCAACCACCCCGAGGTCATTGTCAGACGTAGCGGTGACTACGGCACGCGTGATAAGCGGTCTCCCCTTGTGGGGGCGGACCGAGCTCCCAATTCTGTCTGATCTTCAGGTGCTTCTCCGTGACTGAGATTTCCTCATCCCTGAGAGCCACCAGTTTGGCCTGAAACTGCTCTTCCCTCGCCTGTAGCTCAGGGAGGGAGTTGCTCTTGTGGTCCTCCGGTAGTTGAGTGGGGGCTCCCTGCTTCTTATTTAGCTCGGTCGACGGAGGGCATCGCTTGGACACTAATACGCTCGACTCGGCCCGATTTGGAGCTTTTTCGGGGTCAACGCGGGAGGAATTGCGAGTCGTGGGAGCCATCATGGAGGCCTCGAGAGGTACGAAACGTTATCAATCGACAATCGCTTCCCACATATGGCACCAATTGATCGACACCTCGAGGATGCGGAGTGTTTGACTCAAGAAGTGATCGGACTCCTTAGAGTGGGTGGTCCAATCAAGGGATCAAAGTAATCTCACAAATGGTGCAGGGGTTAATTACCCAGTTCTACCGCAAGGGGTGTATGTCTGGGGAGTATATAATCTCTTGATTTCTCTCGGATTGCTTGGGGGGGACTTGAGTACCTTCCCACCTATTTATAGTGCAAGGATAAAGCTCCCAGCGACATCTTCTAAGCAGATCGAGCTTAGGCTCGTAAGAGGATCTCCTGAGAGGATTGCGCTTTTAGCAAAATTTTATGGGTAGATATGCTGCCAGGTTATTAATGGCAGCTGCCATTGTCGGCATTTATTGAAGGTGCAGGCCTGCTGTACTTTTGCCGAACCTCCAACGGATAGGGCCTCCTGGGTCCGGCTATGCCTTGCCTGCTTGTATGCAGGCCAGTTGAACTGCTAGATCTGTCTGCGTAGGAAGTTCTCTTAGGTGTAGGCAGGCTGGATCTCCAAACCCGCTTGTATCCAAGCTTTTCCGGGCTGGATTTTTCTTTTCAGGCCTATCACAAGGTTTCGGGTTCGAGGGCATTTTTTGCCCTCATCAACATCCAAATTGTAATTAAATGAAAATAAAAAATCAAAGATAAAAGTAAGGATGGTCACAACTTCAAAAAGGTAAGCCTCTAAAGTAATATCGAGGGTGTTAGATAGAAAAGAGTGTCAACCAATCGGAGGTCCGGATCTAATCTTTGGCAATTAGCTGGTGTGGGAAAGGGAGGTAGCTAGGATTTGTCATATAAGGAAATGTCACATTTTTAAATAATCCAAAGAAGGTGGTGTCAAATGTTTTGCAACAATGTTGCTTATTTGTTTCTTTTATCCACCTAGATGCTTGATTTTTATACTCCCGTTTATTGTTTGGGTCAATGCTTATTTTTTTTATAATTTTTTAGATTTCACATACCTTTATAAGGGAGAGTATATTTGGAATCAGGAAGTTCAAGTGGGAGCATAAGCTGGTAAATGTTAGCAACCTCACTTACGGACAGGGATGTAAATGAATTGAACTTGAGCAAATTTAGGTAGATTCGGTTTGGCTCGATAACAATTTTTTAAGGTTTAGGTTCGATAACAAAAAATAAGGGTGTGATTCGGTTTAATTCATTTTTGTTACTGAGGGTTCAGTTTGGTTTGTTCACGGTTTGTTTAAGTGTAAATTTTGAAATATATTGGATAGGTCAATAAAGTATAACATGCAGGCTCATGCTAAACATAAAACTTTATCTAGAACACCTAACAAACAATAAATAGGAATAAGACTAATAATTTGCTTGAAGCATTTTGTACAAGTAATAACAAAAACGTAGAAATTTTTTTGAGGGGGTTGTGAGGGAGGAGAGGAAGAAGTCACCTGCAAGGTTGCATGTTACTATTGGCCTGTCACTCATTTGAGAGAGGGAATCAGTGAGTGTGGCTAAGAGAGGGAGAGTAAGCTACGGTGTAGCAGCACGTGAAGAGAGGAGTACGTTGGAGAGTGGGAACGTTGTTATGTGTCGAAGAGAGGAAGAGTTACCAAGCATGGAAGAGACGGAGAAAGTGTTGTCGCATATTGGAAAGGAGTATTGCTAAGCACAAACACCAAAGAGAGGTTGCAATGTGAGGCGCTAGCAGTAATAAAGAAGATAGGGGTTTGTAGGTTTGCAGAAGGTAAGGGTGTCTCGTTGGGTATGGAGAAATAAAGTGGGAATGGAGAAGATTGTGGTGTCTCTTGAGTTGTCATTGTATGTTTCAATATTAAAAGGTAAATATTTTCTATTTTAAAGTCAAGAATATAATACCAATGGAAATAGTGGTTGTGATCCTTGTAGATCTAAATTTGAATATACATATATATCAAATTTTTAATGAATTAAATATGATTGAATTTATCTTATGTAGTTTCATTTCATTTATCTAAATATACTTAAGATTAAATTTAAGTTTAACTTGTTTGTTCATTCACGAGTGAATAAATTTTTGACAAATTAAATGTAAGGGAACTTTAAATCTCAAACCTTTTTTAAGAGCCCTACCTAAGAAAAATCGGCCAAGGTCCAAGGATATCTCCAAAGCCTCAATAGCGACTTCTCTGGATAAAGCTCGGGAAGGAACGACGATAGCATGAGAGACGCACCGAGTAGACTCTCTCTCTGTTCGTGAGGGGGAAAGAGAGAGAACAGTCGCGAGGGCTACTGTCATCACCGCATCAATCAATGACGGGGAGGCAGAGAGATTGAGATCGGAAGGATAATATATAGATAGTTCCAGAGAAAAAAGGGGGCGAGAGTGTGTGTGTGTTTGCGCGTGTGTGAAGTGATATGGTTCGGATCCTTCCCATGGCGGCCGCCTCTTCCTCTCTCCATCTCCCCACCTTCTCTTCCTGCTCCTCCACTCTCGTCAGGTCCCTCTCCACCGCCCGATTGGCCCCTCGCCGGCCCCTCCCTCTCCGCTTCCGCAGTGGTAAGAACCATCAAGGCCCTTCCTTTCATCGAAAGCTCGCACCTTTCTTGTGTTCCTCGCGGTACCCAATTCTGGGTCGCTGTTGTTCTGATGTTTTGGAGAAAGTTTCGATTTTTTCACGATTTTTGGGGTTCCTTGAAAAACCATGTTTTTCTTTTCTTTTTGCTTTGTTGTTATGTTGACCGAATTTGTTGGAGGGGATGTGAGGTGGCACTTTTGGCCTTGGTTGCTGATTAATAGGCTGTGTATCGATCCGTGGTTTCATGCTTTTGGATGATTGGTTCTTCTTCAGAGTGGAAGGAGCCTTTCTCTTAACTCTAGTGATGTGTGTCGTTTGGGAATTATGTAAAATGCAAGCATCAACTACTCGTTTTTTTTTTTTTTTTATATTAAGTATGCATCATGACAACTATGCTAATTGTACTTACAAGTGGATGGTAGTGATACAAAAGGATAGGAATTTCTTTTCAAAACAAAAAAAAGGAATTATTGGTGTCCACCTTCCACTACACCCCTTTTATGTCAGTCATGGATATGGAAGTGCTTATCAATAAGACAATAGATATGAAGATGGATATGACTCTTGCTTTTCAAAAAAAACATGGATATAACTCTTTTTGTAAGACCATGCAAATGCAAAGTAGGGAATGTGTACGTCCTTTGGGTTTAGCAGAACTTTACCAAAAATTGTGGGTCTTAATTGTTTATAGATTGGAGCACTGGTTTTGTGAGAGTGTGGGATAGGATGCTGGAAACTTGTATGTCTGATTTGTAAAATTAAAAACTCTACTGTTGTTAGTGTCTCATATCAATAAGTTTATGATAGGTCACTACTAACGTAGGCATCGCTTTTGCTTCACTTTCTCATTTGATTCATCTTTGGAGTTGACTGATTTGTAAAATTAAAAAATCTACTGATGTTAGTGTGTCATATCAATAAGTTTATGGTAGGTCACTACTAACGTAGGCATTGCTTTTGCTTCACTTTCTTATTTGATTCATCTTTGGAGTTGAATACCCCATACGAGAATTTTTCTTGATCCAATATGTAAGAATCAATAGAAAAGGCAAATCCCTTATGATACATTGGATCTAACTTGGTTATTGATAGAGTTAACCAAGGTTGTGAAAGGCGAGAGGCGCTAAAAGGTGAGGGAGATCCAAAATGCTTGGGGCACTAGGTGCTTGCCTAGGTGTTCACCTAAGAAAAATGAGGTGCTAATAAATGTGTGTGTTTGTGTGTGTGTGCAGACATGCAAATATACATACATATAAACAGTAACCAAATAAGTTATGTTATGATAGCATACACACACACACACGATGTATAAAATGATTAGACAAGTAGGCGGCATGCGCAATACACATGTATATGCGCATTGATACATATGATAAGTGTGTGTATACATTTCGTACATTTACATATACACATATAAATGTACACATTATATTTATATGCTTTTATATTTATATGCTATACTTATGCACACACACACACACACCCACACACACACACATAAGTTGACATGCACATACATACACACACAAACGTATAAAATATATGTGTATATATGTATATATCTATTTAAGTACATGTATTTGTATATATCTATGCATATATGTTCATAAATACGCATATGTGTGCGTTTAACTAAGAGAGAGTACTTACTACTTAATAATTAGGTAAAAAGAAATTAAAACCCTTAAAAATATTTAAGAAAATGAAAAACTAGCAAACTTAGTTCAGGTGCTTGCTTGGGTCGCCTAGCGCCTTGGCCCAGGCATTCGCCTAGGCAATGCCTCAGGCAAACTAGGTGAGGTGAGCCTTATTGAGGCGCTAGGGCCTTGCCTTGCCTTAACCTGGCGCCCAGGCGAGTGCCTTGACAACACTGGAGTTAACATAAATGCCATCTCATGAAATATGCATTTCATTCAAAATCATGGCATAATGTGCATCCGCATTTGTTTGGACATGGAATAGGTAAAAGAAAGCTAAAGTGAACCTTTGTTTGAGAATGGAATCTTCTTGAATTTCCCTATATCTTATTTGCCCTTCAGAACCTTATCGCATTCTTGATCCGATGAAATAGGATGAAATGATTAGGGAATGGCGTCCTGGTCTGGTGGGGTCTCCTCCTGTCCCTACCGAGGGATGCCTCGCATTTCCTTAGAGGTCTCTCTTTGGTGGCTCCTAAAGTGCAGGATTGTTTTGTACCGGTGATGGGGTCGGGGGATGTGTTCAGATTTTGGCAGGACGATTGGACGGGTTAGGGGAGACTGTATAGAAGATTCTTGAGACTTTTTGCATTGTCTATGAGCAGGGATGCATCGGAGGCAGAAGTTTGGGAAAGTGGGTGGTGCCCATCCTTTGGTGGGAACCTCTCAGATGTGAGGATCCAGGATTTTCGGATTTTGCTCGGGGAGCTGGAAGGTTTTCAACCAGAGCTGGGAAATGATACTTTCTCTTAGGATGAAGGTGATTTTTCGGTGAGGGCTGCTTATAGGAGACTATTTGGTGGGGGACCCATTGATGATTTTGATCTGCTAAGAGATTGCAATTAGGTTTGGAGGGCAGCATGCCGTTGAAAGTTAAGATCTTCATTTGGTTGCTTAGAAGACGTAGGCTCATGACGAGAATGTGGAGGGTGAGGTGGGCCCTCGGGGAGGACAAGGTGTGCCCATTGTGTCGAAGTGCTGATGAGGACGTGGACTATCTTTTTTTCTCTTGTCCGTTTATGACACAGGTATGGAACCGCATGGGAGCTAGGTGGTGGAATCACTTGTCTTTTGATGAGTTATGGGGTTCATTTTGGTGCGGAGGTGTCAACATAGGCCACAATGTCTTCTGGTAGAAGAATGAGAAAGCAAGGCCTCTAGCGGTCCTTTGAGGCATCTGGTTGGGGAGGAATGAGGTGATCTTTAGGGGGCAGAGACCATATATAGAAAATTTTGTGGAGTCATTTGCTACTATGATTAGAATGTGGAGTGAGTCACTGTGAGTGCGTTTTTTGCTGTTGTTTGTGGGCTTTAATGTAGGTTGAAAAGCCACATCTTTTGTTATAATACATTCTGGGTGGCTATCAATTGGATAACTGCCATTTCCTTTTTTTTTAAAAAAAGGATGAAATGAGATAGTAATACATTATTATCTTGGTTAATTTTCCGATTGCTTGAAAGGGATAAAAAAGAATCAACTTTTTTCTTACAAAATGTCTTATCTCTACTGGACCCCTCAAAAGTGTTGGGACTTGGATGAACTTAGATCATTTGTAAGAGAAAAAGGAACTATGTATCTTATGGTATTTCCGATATTTCACCTTCCATGTATAGCCAAGATATTTTGGAAGATCCAAGAAAGCATTTCAAAAAGACCTCTGGGAGTCTTTTTCTGGAGTTTGTCTTGCAGGAGATGGGTCCTTCAAACCGTCACTTTACTTGGCAGAGCATTGTTTCTACTACACCCAGGAGATCTAAGTCTAAGATTCAAGGTTTTCTCTATTGGTCAACTTTGATAGAGGCTTTTCCAGTATTTATAGTGGAAGCACATGTCAATCATTTTTGCATCATGCTTCTTTAGTTCAGAGCTCCAACTAGGGGCTTTGATCATCTTCTTACTTTAAGTTTGAAAGGTCTTGGTTGATGGAATAGGGGTTTAGATGGTTGAGTAGTGCTGGGCCTCTCCCACTTGTGAAACAACCACTCTTGCAAAAAGGTTACAGGGATCCAAAGGATTCAAATTGATTTTAAGAAGAAAGAGACATTAGAAAGAGAGAGAGGAAACTAATGCAAGCTCTAGAAGTAATTCAAAGTATTTTTAGCATAGCTGACTTCGGAAACCTATAAGAGGAGGAGGTGAGTGAGTGCAGAAGGCAATGCTTGGTTTGGGAGAGGATAAGAAATAAAGGTTGTGTGGAGGAATGGATCTAGACAGCTCTAGTTGAAGGAAGGGGATGCAAATACTCATCTCTTCAATATGGAAGCAAATGTTCAACAACAAATGAATTGTATTTAGAGGATTGTGATACAAGAAAGGGAGACGATTGGATGACAGGAGATTTTGCTGTATATTGGCAGAACATTTTTGTAACTTCACTGGGAGGAAACAAAGTGATCCATGGAGATGGAATGGTAGGGGAGCCCCTAACCTCGCTGCGAATGATGAGAATTGAACCGGCATGTGGTTGCTTTGCATTTTCTATATCAGTATCCAGAATAGCCAACAATCATATTAACTCATATGCATACGTAATGTATGATTTGCATGAAAAGTATGACTTTCTCCAGTTACATTTACCACATAGCCTATATTCTTTTGGATTTACCCGAAGGAAGATAGCCTAGATTCTTTTGGATTTACCTGAAGGAAGAAACAAGGGAAGTGCATAAGTTATCCTTAGGCATGCTATCAGTGTATCTGGCAATGGGATATGGATGAGCTAATATGCCACACATCTATCCACATGGTGTCAATTCATTGACAGTGATATGTAGATGCACTAACATGCTACATCTATTAAGGATTAAGGATGGCTTATTTCATGAACTCCTAGTTCCTACCATATATGTATTATTAGATGGCATGCATTTGCAGAATGTGTTGCGAGTATCATTCTTGTGGCACTGTAGCATATACAAACGAACTTCATCTAGAAGGTTCAAAGCCGTGCACATATTGTGCATTTTCATTGTGGTTACCTTTTCTTTTTTTTTGAGAATGGCAAATATGGTGGACATGGGATTACATGTTCCTTCTATGTGGTTAATTGTTCTTCCGTGTGCAGTGCATCTTTTTGGAAATGCCTTTGACATATTACTGGAAACTGAGATATCTTGATTTTGCAGATGTCCCACAAGCACATTTGTTTGGGGTGGCAGGTCAGAGATTACTGAAAACAGTGACTAAGGGTGGTGTAGAACTGAATGCAGCTGGAAACATGGCACAAGCCAGTACTGCTGTAAGCCAAGAAGACATCTTGCAGTGGGTGAAAAAGGACAAAAGGAAGATGCTTCATGTTGTTTATCGTGTTGGAGACTTAGATAGGACAATAAAGTGAGCTACTGATATAATTTCATATTATCTATTTCAGTGCTGATGAACTGTTTTTTCTACAGATTTGCTTTTCTCTGATATAAGATTTTATCTTTTTGACATTGCTGCAGGTTTTACACAGAGTGTTTAGGTATGAAGTTGCTCAGAAAGCGTGATATACCCGAGGAGAGATACACGAATGCTTTTCTTGGATATGGGCCTGAAGATTCACATTTTGTTGTTGAGCTCACTTACAGTAAGTATGATGGTCACAGTATTCATCATTGGATTATGCAATAGTACCATACAGGTTCCACTATTTCCTATGAGAAAGGGGAACACATGAAATTCTAATACATATTTGATCATGTCATGCATGTTTTTGACTGTATTAAAGGATGATATGCATGTGGCAGATTATGGTGTCGACAAATATGACATTGGGGCGGGGTTTGGTCACTTTGGCATTGCAGTTGAGGATGTAAGCTTATATCTTTGATGCTTATTTCTTTTTAGCAGGTTCTAAATTTCACAGTTTCGAGGTTTAAAATGTTTCTGAATTGCTTTCATGTTCTGAAAAATGTTTGTAAAGTTGATGCCTAGTACCCAATCAGAAGGTCAGGTTTTGGAAGTAAGCTGATTAGAGCTTAGTAAGCGCTGTGTATGCATATGTGCCTGTGTATCTGCCTGCATGTTTACAAATCTGTAGTGTCTTGTGTTAATGGCCTCCTTATGGGGGGCTGCATCAGGGGATTGGAATGATACGATGGCTGCGATGAATGTGTTTCTGGAGGTGCCCCATGTCATTAAAGGTGATTTTAATGCAACACTGAATAGGGATTGATGATGCCTAGATCTGCAGGCTGGATCAGAACCTCGCAAACATGCTTATCTCAAGATGGATCCTCTAAATGGGTCTCTAGGTGCAATTTGGATGACTTGTTCAGTTGTTTGCCCATACTGGTGTGCATGCCTTCCCTGGTTAATTGTCTGTTTATTACAAAAAGTACCTTTCAGGAGGAGGCCTGCCAGAGAACCACCAACTAATAATAAATATACCTTTGGAGATCAAGGGACAGGTCTTCATCCAAGAAACGGCCTTTATGGGCTATCAGGCCTAGGGAGATTGGAGCATGCATGGAGCCACAGGACTCCCTAAATTATTTTAGATCATCTCCTTGTATTTTTGAACTTTTATAACCTTTGGAAATTTATGATATAAATTTTAGGAAGTTGAAATAGTAATGTTTAATAATTTTATCTTCACCTACAGAAAATGGTGTAAAATGACATGTTTGTCCATTGGTTGGTGATTTGTCTAACCGGAGATTGTGTACTGAATTTTTGAACGGAGTGCAGTATTAGCACTGCCTCCTTGATTCACTGGTTCATGCACCCCATTAAAAGGCTAAATGTCATCAGTGCTCTTTTTATATATCACGGTGTTTTTTTAGTTGTATACTTACAAATCACTGGTGCTTCTTAGCTATAAACTTAAAAATCACTGATTTGTTTAGTTGTACTCTCAAAGTCGTCAGCATATTATAAAAAACAGCAGTCTTTCGCTTTTTGAACCTTGAGTTACCTCCAACCTTGGAGTGTGCAGATACAGCTTGGGGGAGTGTATGGGGGGGAGTAATTAGAGATTAGTAGTTTTATGTTTATGTATATTTAAATGCATAAAATTCATTAATTTGCACTTATGGCAGTTAATACCATGATTGTTTACTGCATGCATATTAATAAATATAAACATGAAATTATAAGACATGTTGGTCTCATCTATGTAGCTTGCACCTTTACTAAAAAATTCCAATCAAGGGGGTGCTGCGATTAGAATGACTGAGGCTAATTGTTGGATGGCAACCCTTAAGTTTGAGGTCCTTTCAGGCGTTTGGGGATTTTGTCAAGGGACATTCTGTTCCATTCGGGTTAAGCAGGCTGTATTGCTATCAGGTTGGGTTCAGCTATTTTGCAAGTGTGTGAGTAGGTATACCTGGCTAAGCGATTAAAGCTTATACTCAGGCCTGCCATGAACATTAACCAGTTTCACTTCTCCGTACGACTGGTCTAGTGCTTCACTTACTCATCTGATCCTGATTTATGAAGCTCTGGCAGTACCTTTGTGCATATTATAAAAAATTGAATGAAATGCATTATCACCAACCACACTCTTTGTTGGTAGAGCACGTATTAGTTTTGTTTGAAGTTGTTTGTCTTATTTCTTGCCCTATTGGACTTATAATGTAATTTTCCCAACACCTCTCTCTATATAAAAAGGTGTAGGGTTTTATTTGAGAACATGACAAGTTATTTTCTCTGACTTGGTATCAGAGTGGTGATCTTAGATCAGTGGTTTGGTATCCCACCTCTCACGAGCCTCTGTACCCCTCCACTAAAACCCTAATCTCTTGTTTCACACCCGCGGAAGTCTCCGCCGGTGAGCCACCAGCTGTCGCCAGCCCTAGGAGGCCGCTGACGCGGCCGTAGAGGTTGCCGATGCTCATTGCCGGTTGCTGCTGGCCCTAGTGGTCCCCCTTCGAGCGCCACAGGGCGCTATCACCCCTTTGTAGGCGATGGTTCCTGCTCCAAGAGGCCCTGTAGCGTTGCCTCTCGCACTGCTCTCATCGGCTGGAGGTTGTAGCTCTGCCCAGTGGTCTCGGAGCATCGCCCCTGCGCCACCCTTGACCTCGGGATAGCGTCGCCCGACGTCAGAGCACCGCCTCTGACTACTAAGGCGCCGCCCATAACCTGCAGGTCGTGGTGGTGGTTCTCGGGGTTGATTGTGCCTGCCCAAGTGTTGTTAGGATCCTTTCTAACATCCTAACATGCACTAAAACCTGATCTACAGGGTCTCTGTGATTCTTGAGATGTTCTCTAGGGTTTCTTCGCCTTAGATCTCATGTTCAAGATCTTACTTTTCTCTAATTGTGAAGTTTTCAGATCTGAATATTGATGTCAGATCGCATCTGTAGCATCTTGTGGCAGTTTTAAGGTACGATGGCCTCCTCAGATTCTTCGAAAGTGTCGTCGGTTACCACTGTGGACAACGGAGGTTATAAATCTCCTTTCTTTGTTCCTATCGTCAAGTTGAACGAGGCCAATTATGTTAGATGGTCTCAGACGTTCCTCATGATCGTTGAGGGGCATGATAAGGAACACCTACTGTTGGAGATGGAGCCATAAGATAAAACAAGGAAGAATGCCATGTGGAAGGACAATTCCATGGTTTGTGCATGGATCATCAATTCTATTGAGCCTCAGATCGGTGATGGGATCATGTACTACAAGACTGCTAAGGAGATGTGGGATTCTCTACATGATACATATTCTCATGAAAAGAATTCCAGTAAACCGTTTGAGATTTACCATGCTCTTGGTAGTCTCAAATAGGAGGGTTAGTCATTGTCGCAGTACTATGCCACCCTAAAGGGACTCCTTGAGAAATATAATGCCTGTCGACCTGCCTGCATTTGTGTCATTCAGAGGGCACATAGGAAGGAGTATGCTGTCCTTCAGTTTCTTGACGGACTTGGACCAGACTATGAGGCTGTTAGGTCCCAAATCCTTACTTTGGCTGAGCTTCCATCTCTGGAGGAGGCTTATAGCCACATGAGCAGAGTGGTTATTAGGCCACCCGTGTCAGAGAGTGGATAGGCCCCTATGCTTGTTGCTGTTGCATGTGGAGGACGTGGTACTTCATCCATCAGGGGGAGAGGGCGTGGTAGTCGGGGTATGAGTGGTAGACCTCGCACCATTTGCTCGCATTGTGGAAAGATTGGCCATACAGAGGCTTCTTGCTGGACGAAGCATGGTCGACCTCCCATGGCCAACTAGGGCCTTTGTACCCCTCCACCAAAACCCTAATCTCTTGTTTCACACCCGCGGAAGTCTCCGCCGGCGAGCCACCAGTCGCCGCTAGCCCTAGGAGGCCGCTGACGCGGCCGCAGAGGCTACCGGTGCTCATTGCCGGTGTCTCGTGCAGAGCCGCAGTGACGCGGTGGAGGAGGGGAGTGACATGGTGTCTCGTGCAGACTATCATGCTGTGATCTAGCTCTCTCAGCTTACCTAGGAGACTACTACTACCACTGTAGATATTGCTACCTTAGCTATTTCAGGTATGACTTCCGCTTACAGGTTTGGTAACGCTGACAGTATCTTGTGGTTGGTGGATTCTGGCGCATCTCAACATCTCAGTGGAGATGAGACATGTTTTGGACAGGTTCATAATGTTCCCTCAGGGAGATCTGTGTAGGTAGCAGATGGGAGGCAGTGTAGGATTTATGGTAGAGGAGATGTAGCAATGACTTCTACTCTGACGTTGTCGAACGTTCTTTATGTTCCAGAATTTCCTATTAGTCTTTTGTCTGTTAGTAGAATTACAAAAGACTTACACTGTCGTGCAATATTTGATGAGCTAGATTGTATTTTTCAGGATAAACTCACGAGGAGGACGATTGGTGGCAAACATGAGGAAGTGGGTGTTTATTGTCTGGTCCAGAATCCAGTTGTTGTTATGTGTCAGGGCGAGGTTGCATTTAGTACTGGTACAACTCTTCAGTGGCATTGTTGTCTTGGACACCCATTACTGGACAGGCTTCGATGTGTCATTGCTCATATTTCACCGGCTACGGGGATTTTGTGTGATGCATGCCAGCTGGAAAAGCATCACAGGACCAGCTTTCCTTCTAGTTTATCTCACAGTTCTAATGTTATCTTTGATTTACTGCATATGGATTTATGGGGATCGAGTCGTATCTCTGATAGATTGGGTCATAGGTTTTATTTACTTGTTGTGGATGATTTTTCCAGGATGTCATGGTTATTCATTTTGAAAAAGAAATCTAGTGTTGGATTAGTAATTGAAACATTTATCTTACAAATAAAGACTTAGTTTTCTACTATTGTGAAGATTGTGCGGTTTGATAATGCTTTAGAGTTATGTACATCTAAGTTGGCAGCCTTTTACAGATCTCTTGGAATTGTTCATCAGACATCCTGTCCATATACGTCACAACAGAATGGTGTAGTGGAAAGAAAGCACCGTTATGTGCTTGATGTGGCTAGAACATTATTGATCCAGGACAATGTGCTATAAGTGTATTGGGGAGATGCAGTGTTGACTACGTGTTATTTGATCAATAGATTGCCCAACTCAGCCATACAAGAGCAAGTTTCGTGGTTGGTTCTCTATCCTGAGAAGGATCTATTCACTATTCCACCTCGAGTGTTGTGTTGCCTTTGTTCACTTTCTTGAACTTGGCAAAGACAAGTTGGCTCTAAGTGTAGTGAAGTGTGTGTTTTTGGGATACAGTAGCACTCAGAAAGGATACAGATGTTGACCCTCGTAGTAAGAAACATTATGTGACTGCAGATGTCACATTTCATGAGCTGATTCCTTATTTCTTTACAGATGGTCATCAGGTGACATTTGAGAGAGATTTGATTCCTATGCCTATTCCACCAGTTCCCTTGGAACAAATCCCTATTACACATCATGGGGATATACCTACCACAGAAACTTCTATGAGACTACTCAGGTGTATAGGCTACCCGTGACTTATAGACAGCATGCATGGCGACAAAATCACACCCCCACTACACCTTAGCCACCTGTCTCCTCTCCTAGTCAAGTATGCGTTGATATTGACGTGAGTTTTTCTAGTGGTACTTGTGCAGGTTCTTTTGATGAGTCGTATACTCCGGTTGCTACTGAGTATAGTGAGGAGGATCTTGATCTTCCAATTGCTATTCGAAAGGCTCCATGTAGCTATGCCTAGTATCATAATGTACAGACAGTCTTCATTGCCAACCTTGGTAGTTCCTTTGCTACTTTTATAGCGACTCTATTTGCAACGCATGTTCCTACCTCCCATCAGTAAGCCATTCTAGATCCAAATTGGCGTCAGGTCATGGAGGATGAGATGGCTGCTCTACAGTCTAGAGGGATGTGGGATTTGACCGCCTTGCCTTCTCATGCCAGAATAGTTGGGTGCTGTTGGGCCTTTGCGGTTAAATACAACCTAGATGGCACGATATCTCGCTACAAGGCGAGACTGATGGCAAAGGGATTTACCCAAACGTACGGGGTAGATTTCTTTGATACCTTCTCTCTGGTTGCTTGACTGTTTACAGTTCGGATTTTGGTATCTGTAGCAGCCTACTGTGGTTGGCCTCTTCATTAGTTGGATGTCAAGAATGCATTCTTGTATGGAGATCTTCAGGAGGAGGTTTATATGCAACAACCCGCTTGGTTTGAGGCTCAGGGGGGTGTTTATGCAGATTGAAGAAAGTCATCTATGGCTTGAAGCAGAGCCCAAGAGCATTGTTCCAGAGAATCTTGGAGGAGGTACATGTAATGGGACTTATAAGGTTCTCGGCTGATCACTCTTTGTTTGTCAGCAAGAATAAAAGGGGAGTGGTTATATTCCTTGTCTATGTGGATGACCTGATCCTCACTGGAGATGATTTTACTGGGATAGCTGAGTAAAAAGGAAGTTGGCTGATGCTTTCGTGATGAAGGGTCTGGGTGAGCTCAGATACTTGGGATTGAAGTGGCACGTAGCAGAAACGGCATCATTCTTAGTCAGCGGAAGTATGCCCTTGATATCTTGCAGGAAACAAGAACGATGGGGTCCAAACCTGCTAATATACTTATGGATCCTAAAGGACACCTCTATGATACTGAGTCTCCTCCTATAGATAGCAAATTATATAGGCAGTTGGTTGGTAAATTGCTGTATCTTACTATTACATGTTCGGATCTTTTTCTTGCAGTAGGAAAGCTCAACTAGTTCATGGACAAATCGACCAGGCAGCATTGGGATGTTGCTATACAGGTGCTTAGGTATGTGAAGAAAGTACATGGCAGAGGTATTTTATTTTAGAGGGGTACATCTACGAGTGTTGTTGGCTACTTTGATGCCAACTATGCAGGGTGCATGACAGACAGGAAGTTAACAAATGGATTATGTACTTATGTGGCAGGCAACTTAGTGACGTGGAGAAGTAAGAAGCAACATGTGGTATGGGTCAGATCTGTTCTACATGATCTCCATATTCAGGAAGAGGGACCAATGGAGATGAGATGTGATAATTGCGTTGCTACCTATATTGCAAACAACTCAATGTTTCATGAGCGGGTAAAGCATGTTGAGGTTGATTACCACTACACTAGAGACTTAATATAATGTGAAATTGTTTACACTTCATCTGTATCATATGAAAATCAGATTGCAGACATATTCATGAAATCCCTTGCCAGATCTGCTTTTGATAAGTGTTGTTCTAAGTTGAACATCATTGATATATATACTTAAGCTTGAGGGGGAGTGTTGGTAGAGCACATATTAGTTTTGTTTGGAGTTATTTGTCTTGTTTCTTATCTTATTTGATTTAAGATGTAATTTTTTTAACACCTCTCTCTATATAAAGAGGTATAAGATTTCATTTGAGAACAAGACAAGTTATTTTCCCCGGCTCCCTTTTAATACTCTTTTCAGCATTACCTTTTTTTCTTTTTTTTTTTTCCCTTGAGAGTTTTTGATTTTTATCTTGTATATTGGTTATAGCTTTTGTGGACATGTACCATTGAAGGTTTACATGTGTAAAAAGGAACATAAATAGAAAGTGTCAAATTTTGCATTCGTGGACACATTAAGTTATTTTATACCCATTTTGTAGGCTTAGCGTGTTAGCAGTATTATAGGAGTTGCTGTGCTTATGTGAAGTGATAGCCATCAGATGTTGGATCTCATGCACCGATGCTTATGATGTGTTAGTACATAATTTCCTTATGCAAAAAAAAGGAATAATTACATATCTACCCCTAGAAACATTAGAAAAGACAATTATACCCTATTGTATCTCGTACTTACATGATGTGTACTCTCAAAAACAGCCATTTGCCTTGTTTACATACTCTTACGAACTATATGGACCAAATAATAAGGATATTTTATACATACATCCTTCTTTTCTCTTATCTCTTATCGAAAATCCCTCCACCTCCTCCCCCTTTCTTCCTCCCCTTCTCCTTCATCTCTCCTCCCCATCCCCTCCTCCTCTGGTGACCTTCCTTTACCTCCTCCTACCTCATTTACCTCTCCTTGTCAATGACCGTGATGTTGACATCGGCATTGGCGCCATCTCCTCGACGTCGGTGGCCTGCACCTCTCCCCTTCACGTTCACCCCCAATGCATCTCATCACAACTAAAATCCTTAACGATGACACTATCCAAAAGACATGATCTTGTGAAATAGATTTGCCCAAAGATGACTCCTCTCTTCCCTTGTTTTTCACCCGCATTCCAGCAATTTGAAAACCCCCAAACTCCAATGTCATGTGGCAAGTTCCCATTGGATCCCTACGAGAGATCCCATTGGAATTCGAGACTCTAGGAACACCAACATAGATAGGTCCCATCGGGACCCCATGACAAAATCCAAGAAAAGGAGGCAACTTTAATGTTCAAAGAGGACCTATGGAGGATGTTGAAGGTTTTGTAGGCCTTGGCATGGTTGATGTGGTAAGGTTGTAGGGGTGACGCCGTAGACGTACATTCGGACCTTGCCGGGGTCGATGGTGCAAAAGGCCACCTTCTGTCTTGTCATGGTGTTGTACACCTGCAGCTTCGGCACCTTTGGCCATGCCATGTTCATCATAGGAGCACATTTGGGTTAACCCTAGAATTGGGTGGCGGAGATGATGGGTGAGCACCCTTACCTTCGCACCCTTCGATCAATCTCAGCAACAAACAACAACTGGCATTCCAGTCTTCCTAACTAATTCTGGGGGTGGCTACTGTGCTTTCTTTCTTCTTCTTAAAAGCACCTCGTCGTGATTTCTCTATTTGAATCTCCCTTAGGATCTTGTTTGTGTGTTTCTTGCAGCACCAATGCTGTCTTCCAGACCTTTATGGCTTCCATCTCTTTGGTGGCAATCAAGGTTGCAGCATCGATGTTAGAGGAGGTGGTCGTACATGAGGGCTTGGACCTTGTAGGGTGGTGGCAGTGATGGAAGGGAGGTGAGGGACGGAAGGTAAAGGGGAGGGAGGTTTTGGAGAAAGAAAGAAAAGTTTAAGGGTTTCATTTGCAAAAACTCTTTAATTTTTAGTCTACCATATCATGAAGAGCATGCATGTTGATTGACATTTCTGAGGGTTTATAGGTAAATATCATGGGTACATACGTAAATATGGGATACACAAGGGTCTACACATCTTATTGAATGTTTCCAGGGGTATATATGTAATTAACCCAAAAAAATAATCTCCATGATAATTTATGTGAATAATTTTGAGAATTACTTTATCAATGACGTTAATGGGCATCTTCTTAGTCCCAAAATGCATGCCTAATTAGTTCTCCACCTGTCAAACATGTAAACACAATGATTATCTATTTCAATTAGGTTGTGAAGACAGCTGATCTCGTCAAAGCCAAGGGGGGCAAGGTAACCAGAGAACCAGGCCCTGTTAAAGGAGGCAAGACAGTAATTGCTTTTGTTGAAGATCCTGATGGTTACAAGTTTGAGCTTTTGGAGAGAGGACCAACACCTGAACCTCTCTGTCAAGTAATGCTTCGTGTGGGAGATCTGGATCGTGCTATTAGCTTCTATGAAAAGGTAAGTAATTGTTTTATCTTTTTGAACACATGCATATAATTTTATGGATCTGTATCTCTCTGGATCATATAGTAATTTCTCCTTGTTCAAACTTGTTAGGCCTTTGGGATGGAACTTCTTCGTAAGCGAGACAATCTAGAGTATAAGGTAGTATATCTCTTGAAAAACCATTTCATGCATGCTTTTCTTTCTTTTTTCTTTATTTTCGGGAAAGGATAGAGGGGTAAAGGATCATGATGCACACTTTTGCTATATTCTTCAGTTCTCCACTTTTCTTTTTCTTTCCTTTTTTAACTACTACTATGGTAAGCATTGTACTTTTTGTTTTTCAAAATTGTCTATGCAATCTTCCTCATGTGGATTGGAAGCCATAGTGCAGTAGGAATTTCTATGGCTGGGTAAATTATTTTTTGGCAAGGGAAGGGACCTACTGTTACTCAGGTTCTCCTTAGTGGTAACAAGACACCTCTTTGTATTTGAAATAGCTTGCTGGGTTGTATCCTATGCGAATTTTCGTAATTGTATTCCATTGAATGAAAAGGAAGAGATTATCCCTCTCTATATATAGAGAGAGGGATTACGATAGCAGAATCTTAATTCTAAGTTCCTAACAAGGAAAGAACTCAAATCAAATCATATCTTTGAATATAGAAAGAGATAAATCCTAATCCTTACTTCCAAATTCCTAATTCTAGAATATTCTCTAATACTCCTCCTTGAGTTGGAGTGCACAATGCCCAACTTGCAAGAGTAGAGTAGTGGTAGGACTCTCCCTTTAGATGTAATCCTTGGGTTGGAGCAGGCACGTAGATAGGCAGGTAGTTATCTCTCATTAGTGGAAAACCTAACTTGCTTGGAGTTAGAAAAAAAAACTGGTGAAGTGACTTTCATGCAGAAGTAGTAGAGAGCAGTAGATGACCTAGAGTAGGTAGTAGAACAGGAGACTATCCCAAGTAGGCAGTCAGGCAGAGGGGAGGAATGAGCACAATGCTTAGTTCCTCCACCAGTCATTGGAGTTATCTGCGTCAACCTAGACATGGCTCGATGCATTAGCAGTGTCCTTCGAGGCTGATGTAGGCTGTGTTGAGAGTCCTGTTGCGACATCAGTAGTAGTTGCAACTGCAACAGTAGTAGTAGATGATCCTTTACCCTTCAAAAGATTTCGAAGACAGTCCATTAGGGTAGGTGTGAAAGGCTTAGTAGTAGATGACTCGGGCACCGACTTGTCTGGAATAAACAAGTGGATGGCCCAAGCAGGTCTCTTGAATTTCTTCTAGCATTTATTGGATGAGTGGTTTGTCTATTTGTAGTAAATATAGGGAGAGAAGGATCGGTCGCATCCATGTCCACATCGACGTCGCGTCTACGTCTAGCAGAGAAGGTCGGCTAGTCTCCTCCTTTAGAGGCTGTTAGCGTAGAGGAGTCAAGAGTAGTTGATGTTGGAGAAGGAGGCTCGTCTATCTTAATCTTTTGAAGACGACTGTAGATCGTCTTTAGATTTGGCATTGCATTAGAGGAGAGAATTTGATCATGTGTCGAGTGGTACTAGGTACAAAGTCCACCCAAAAATTTATACACCTGCCATTGACGTCGTTCAATGATCTATTTGTTGCAGTAGGCAAGTTGGTAGACGGCTAATTCCTCGAACTGTCATTCAAGTGTTGTGAAATACCTAATTAGGGTCATGTCACCCTGATTACTATTCCATATCCTCCAGTATGTGTCAGCCATGCGTGAACTACTTGTCTTCTAGGAATACCTCTTCTCGAGGGTATCCCAGATCACCTTCGCTAACTCCTTATATAGCATGTTGGTAGCGATTGATTGGTCAATGCTATTCATCAACCAATTTATGATGAGAAGTTGTTCTAGTCCCACTTCTCGTACTTAAATCCATCTTTAGAGTCTGGGACTCTCCATTAGGACATGTAGTTTGTCCTATCCCCCACAAAGATGTGGAAGGTGTAGGACCACAGTACGTTGTTCGAGTAGCTTGATAGTTTAATTGTGGTTCCCTGAACAAGTCTGAGGTCGAGATCTTGGTCTCCAAAGTCACTGTAGATGTCTCCCCTTTGGCCATCAAAGCAAATGGGATCTTTGCAACTAAGGAGAGGGTGATATTTGGATAGAGAAGCTCGATTGAGTAATTGGATTGGATCAAATCTTGTCTAGCAGTTTGCTTGGTCCGATCAAGTGGACTAGCTCAACCATGTAGCGATCCACATCGTGAGATAGGGCCTCGCCGGTCGATGCAAGGGTCGAGTTTGGTCTTGTTGGTCGATGCGGTGGAGAGAGATTGGGCAATGGTGGTGCTGGCACTGTGTGGTGATTTGATGAGTGAAAGAGGTGACATGGAGGCAAGGAAGATGACTAATAGGTAGAGAATGACAGCAAGGCGACGTTGAAGGCCACAAGTGGAAGTAAAGCGATAGTATTTGCCGCAGGCAGAGGTAGAAGGGGTGTTGCAGGCACCCCTAGGTAGTAGAGAGGGGTCGATGGCTCCTTTAGGTAGGGAGAGACCACGTTTGGGTCCCAGGATTGGACTTGCTTTGATACCATGTGTAAGTTTTCGTATTTGTATTCCAT
This sequence comes from Thalassia testudinum, assembly GCA_037157565.1. Classification (NCBI taxonomy): domain Eukaryota; kingdom Viridiplantae; phylum Streptophyta; class Magnoliopsida; order Alismatales; family Hydrocharitaceae; genus Thalassia; species Thalassia testudinum. The sequence goes on from JAZHRO010000030.1 coordinate 48,698,754, forward strand.
TGAATGAAAAGAAAGAGACTATCCCTCCTTATAGAGAGGGATTACAATAATAGAATCCTAATCCTAACAAGGAACCAACTCAAATCAAATCTTAATGAAACAAATCAAGTCATATCTCTAAATATAGAAAGAGAAATCCTAATCCTTATTCCCTAATTTCTAATTCTAGAATATTCTCTAACATGTCCTAATATCAACTCCATGGGGTGCGACATGCATCTAGAATGCAGGCTCCATGGTGTTGCATTAAAAGGCTGGGTCTGTGCATACCCCCTTTGTTTGCTTTATGTAGCCCTGCTATCTTCAAGATCTACAATGTGGGAGTTTAGTTCTTCATGATTTTTCCTGAGAAGTCATTTAGAGGAATTTGTATATGCTGCTATATTATGTAGACTGGATAGCAATATCCACATGCCTAATGGCATTATGATTAAAGTTGGTCCCTTTTTATAGGAATTCCGTTACAAAATAACTGGAGTTGGTTAGTTATTACCTCTAAAAAAAAATAACTGGAGTTGGTCGAAGGATCCGTGTTGGAAGCAAGGAGGTTGAGGATCCTGTTGGAGCTCTTTGATGAGGCGTCAGGGCTACGGGTCAGCTATCAGAAATCTAGCTTTGTCCTGATCAATTTGTCTGTCATGGAAGTGGAGAGGGTGGGTGCTGCTTTGGAGACCGAGAGGGGCTTCTTGCCTCTGGTATACCTGGACCTACCCCTGTCGGATCGTTTTCTCAGGGTATGGGACTGGCTCCTGTTGCTGGAAAGGATGGAGGGGCGGCTGGCAGGGTGGTCCTCTAGACTGTTGTCTAGGGGCGGGCGATTGACCTTGGTGAAGGCGGTTCTGGCATCTATGTCGTCTTACTTTTTGTCGGTCTTCCGGTTGCCACGCTAGATTGGGAGGAAGGTCTCGGGACTGATGAAAGATTTTTTCTGGTCTATTGTAGGAGCGGCAAGCAGGGGGGCGAGGCTGGTTGCTTGGGAGGAGGTTTGCAGGCCTACATAGGAGGGGGGTCTTAGGGTCAAGGACGTGGACAGAGTGAACATCATTCTTCTTACGAAATGGATTGCAAGGTTGGTGGGGCACGAACAGGGACTCCTTGGAGATGTTATGCGGCGGTGCTACAGTGACTTCTTAGCATGGGGACCTCTCTGTTCCCCCCCTCTGGAGCGTACTTCTTACTCAGGGGCCTGGCGGCGGTGGCTGTGAGACTGTGCGGCTTCTTTGACCTGGTGCTTGGTGCGAGAGACTCCTTTCGTTTCTTGCAGGATGACTGGTAGGGGGGCAGCTCTACTTTAGGGAAAGGTTCCCTCGGCTACTGAGTAGTGTGGTGGATGCGTCAGCGAAGGTTTGAGATTGCTGGGACGGATCTTGGTGCCCAATTTTCTGGGGGGGCCTCTCTGAGCAGAGCTGTGAGGTCTTCCAGCGGCTGCTGCAGGAGTTGGTGGGCTGGGGTCCAGGCGAAGGCCCTGATGGCTTTCACTGGGAGGAGGGAGATTTCTCGGTGGCAGACGTGTATTGTAGGTTGAGGTCTGGTGGGGCCCCCTCGGACGTTGACTTCATGCGGGATTGTAGACTAATTTGGACGGCGAAATGCCCCCTGAAGGTGAAGATTTTTGCCTGGTTGGTGAGAAGAGGACGAATCATGTCGAAGTAGTAGAGAGCTAGATGGGTCCAGACAGATGACTTAGCGTGCCCCCTTTGTGTGTGGGGGGGGGGGGGGGTGTTGAGGATGTCCAACATCTTCTGTTCCAGTGCTCGTTCGTAGCGTAGGTTTGGCAGGAGATGGGGATTGGCTGGATCTCCCACTAGGATGCCGCTAGCTTCTAGTCCTTTCGGAGGGGGAAGTGTGGGCAGCGGAGTGTATACCTTCCGCTCTAAGCATGATCAGGCAAAGGCCCTAGCGATTCTGTGGGGGGTATGGCTGGGGAGGAATGGGGTGGTGTTTAGGGGGGAGAGGCCTTATGTTGAGAACTTTGTCTCATCTATCTCCTCCCAGGTTGATTTTTGGAGGACCAGTTTGTAAACTTCTGATGTAATATTGTTTAGATGTGGAATAAATTTGGGTGGTTATCTATGGGATAACTGCCCTTTGCCTTTTCAAAAAAAAAGAAAAAGGAGATACAAGTATGTTGCTCGCCTAGCTGTCCTGATATTTGAACACCTGACTTGAGTAGTTGTGTGTCCTCTCTACTTCTTCTGAGAGGTCCTGGCTCGAGTGTCTTGATAAAAGTATATTAGGAAACAAAAAAGAGTTCAGTTTCCTAACTTAGTTCGATACTTATCTCTTATAATAATAGCTCAAACTTTATGGCTTTCCCCACATTACATGTCTGTTACATGGCTCGTCTTCCTATATTCACGTGCGTTAGGTCATATTGGTGTTTGGATCTAAATCACCGGCATTATGCATGGTGGTTTCTTTGCAGAATTCTTTTAGCTTTTCTCAACCCTCTTGTATGGACTTAACATCCTGCTTCTTGTATGTTCAAACTAGTGCATCAAATAACTCTCTATGTCCAAAGTTAGTGAAGCCTCTCTTATTTTATCCTCTATTACTACCGTATTAGCCTTTCCCTCGATAACCTTATTTCAAATCCTATTCTTTCTTATGAAGCCACATGTTCACCTTACTATCTTCATTTTTGCTAGACATCTGCATATGTTGACTAACAGTCCAACATTTGGATCCATATAGTATGGTGGGTTTTAATGCTGCACTTTGATATTTGTTTTTAACTTTTAGAGCAACTTTCTTGCTGCATACATAAAACAACTAGACTCCTTTCTACTTCAAGCAACTTGCAATTATTCTATGAACGGAATCCCTATTCCTCCATCTTGCAGAAAAAAAATTGGCCCTATTTGATTTTGAAATTGAATGTGTTTCAATTTTTACCTTTGGTCCATCTACGCACCTTATGATCTTGATTTTTTCCTTTTCATAAAAATGATATTGAACTTTGCATTCCATATGTTCAGGATCTCTTAGTTTTTTTTGCCTTTTTGAATTGGGATTTTTCTTAGTTGAAAGTCCTTAGATTCAAGGGCCTCTCTTTACTGCTCAAGCTTTATATTTATCTGTTTCCTGTCTCATTCACGAGTACAATGTAGTCTAAAAGAAGCATGCGCCATGGTGCTTTATCTTGGATGTGTCTTGTCAACTCATCCATGACAAAAGTGAATTGGCAAATACTCAAAGGTGGACCTTAATGCAAAACAAATTGTAACAGTAAGGCATTTTGTTAACCTAGTCCGGAGCCCTTACATAAGCTATACCCTATCGTGCATATAAGGTTGATATATAAAAGTAGCATCCATTTATCTCCACAATTTTTCATTGATGAGTGGAGAATTCATCCCACATGCAAGATGCATGTCTCGAGTCAGGCTGTCCATGGCAAGGCATGACCATCAATTGGAGTGTTCTGTTGGGTGTAATTGAGCAAAGAATCCCACCTTGCAAGCCGTGCTCTAAAGAGTAAAAGCCAAAGGGGGAAAGCTTTGGGCAAGGTACAATGGCTTCTGCTTTGCACCCATACAAATACAAGTTGTCCATGGGCATGATTCCCTTGCCTGTAATGTTGGTAGGATAGTTCACCTCTGGATGATTAAGAGTTAGCTGAGGTGGTTTTTGCTTAACATCTACTGTTTCAACATGTGCATAGCCATCTCCAGTAGGAAGGAAAGAGCACAAGCAAGGGTTTGGTGCCTCCTCTTAGGGTCTATCGTCTAAAGGCTCTAACCAACCATCTCAAATTGTCTTAGCACTTCAATCATTATCCTTAAGCATGTAACTTCAACACCCAACATATTCATAGGCATTTCTAGGCAAAGCCTTTTTCCTTCCAAGTTTTGCCTTAAAAGATAAAGTGTCATCTTGGAAGAAGAAAAGGTAAATTTACAGGATTATGGAAGATCACCTTGGTGTCAGATACAATGCTAGTTTCTCGTAAAATGTTTCTACTCCTGACCTGTATAATGGGCTAGAGGAGGAATTGAAGGGCATGATCCATGCGCATCACTTCCAATTTTCAGAAAGTGAGATAGAGTCTCAAGAGACTGTAAGCTTACTTTCCTTCTGTAGCACATTTGGAGGTGATATCCCTCTTCGGGTCACACTTTCCCTGCAAGTGGTACCTAGCAAAGTATCTTTTACCTTTTCTTGCTCTTACTGATGCCTTTTCTTTCTGTCTTTGTTGTGAAATTTGGTCCAATCCAACCCCTATGGTGAATTTATTCTTATCAATCACAACATGTCCCTGAAAATGTAATCATAAGACTTCTTGATAACCGTAAAAATTATATCTGGATTCTTCTTGGCTTGAAATATTAGCATTATACATCTCGGAATATATATGGTTTTGGTTATGGATCTCTAATCATGAAATCTAATTGATTATTTGAAACCTGTCTGGCTCTCCTTTGAATTGCCCTTTCCCAAAGTTTTATTTATAACTATCGGCTTCATACCTGCATGGTTTGAACAGTTATATATTTCCCTTTGTATAAAGATGTTAGAACACCTTTCCTCTTTTTCTTCTCCCAGTGACGTTAAATAATTTCATGAGCCTAGCGGTCCATTCTTCCACTACAGTTTTCAGAACATACATAGGTATATCATTAGGTTGCACAGCCTCCCAAATATAGTGAAGCCTTTTGCCTTTCTATAGAATGTACCATAGCCTGATAATGGAACCAGTGTAAGATGGGTTTTGTAAATCCTTTGATATTCTTCTAACATGCGTTTCGGGTGTTAACCCGCATCTGCAAAGTGAAAGGAATGGGGGTTAAAGCAAGTTCCATTTACAAAATCCAGACCATTGATTGACAAGCATAAAAATAGAATGTCTGGTTGGAGGAGTCGTGTGCTTTCTAAGGGTAGAAGATTGGTGCTTCTTAAGTCACTTTTGATTGCTATTCTAGTGCTTGTCATGTTTGTTTTCAAACCCCTGAAGAATATTATTAAGAGGATTGATTCTATCAGGCAGAGATTTTCTAGAAGGATGTGGATCATGAAGGAAGGTTTTTACACCTTGTTTGCTGGGATAAGACTTGCAGTCTAGTTGCTCAGGGAGGATTGGGAGTGTTGCATTTATCATATTTTGGAGATTATTTACTTGCCAAATGGGTTGTAAAGCTTCTATGCAACGATAACACCTTGTGGAGTAGGGTCATGCATGATGATGCTTATGGGCAATCGTTGAATTGGGAGGAGAGGGGATTGGTGCCACGCGGTGCATTAGGATTTTGGAGGGGTCTAACAATGATGATGGAATGAATTAGGTAATATTTTGAGCCAAAGCTGGAGGATGGCCAGGCTTTCAATTTTTTGGAAGATGATTGGATGGGTGAAGGGAACCTCACCTCCAGGTTTCCCAGGCTTTATGCTTTGTCTCTGGTCAAGCATATTACAGTTGATAAGTTTGGGATGGACAGATGATTAGAGGAGTTGGGTTTTGGGTGCCCTTTTTTGATGGGGCATTGTTTGACCCTTGGGCTGAGGAGTTGGAGGAGTACTTCATGTTCTTGAAACGTTTGTACCGATAGCAGGAACTCCTGATTGCTTGTTGTGGTCCCCTAGTAATTTTTTTTCCTAAGAAGGTTTATAGGTTGAGGGATGTGGTGGTTTTGGAAGATGGGTACTTGGGTCTTGACTGCTGTATTGTTTGGAAGATGAAGGTGCCCCTTAAGGTTAAGATTTTTATGTGGTGAGGAGAGGAAGGCTACCCACCAAGGATTGGGTTAGAACATGGCTCCCAAATTGGGATACCATGTGTCACCTTTATGGGGTGGATGATGAGATGTAGTTTGGTGAGGGATCTTTTTCTTGCCTTGGGGTTACTGATATGCAAGGGGATGAGACCGATGGATGCATGGAGGTCTTTTCGTAATGGGCAGCATGTGGATCCTAGTATTTGGAGTAGGTTGGTTGCAGTGTCGTGGGCCTTGTGGCTTCAGTGGAATCAATCCATTTTTAGGGGAGAAAAGGTGTGATTAGAAAATGTAAGTGTATTCTAACTGTTACTTCTTAGTAGAATGGACAGGATGGCTACCAACCTATGGTAGGCATCTTCAATAGAAAAAAATCTAGGTTCCCTCAGTCTTCAAGTAAACTAACCTTAAGGGGTTTTGATGTGATACTTAGTAGCTAATTACATTTATGTTTACCTAATTAAAAGTTAGCTTGAATCAATTCATGTTACGACTTGAACCCGGCCCCTCATGGAACCTGGGGACGATCCACTTTGATTAATCCCAAGATCCAGTCGTCCATTGAGAAATAAGTCAAATGCAAAAAGAAATACGACATTCTATACATGCAATATAGTTAGGCATTAAATAAAAGGTAGCAACAGAATAGAACAGTAGATTCCAAAGGACAACATGCCACAGGCGAAAAGTAGAGTTTGCTAACTAGCCATCACAACAAGAATAAAAAGACGTAAAGCAACAACAGGTTCCAATACACTAAAAATACTCATTAACAGTACACAGTGCCTATGAAGTGGAAACGGAAAAAAAACAGACTACTGCTGGGCTTGACTGGGCTCAACACCCTCTGTAGCCGGTGGTACTGGCTGCTCACCACCTTGATCTGACCATATGTAACTGTTGTCAGCTAAATGTTGAGTAGTGTGTCAAACATAAGTACAAGGTATGCATTTAAAAGTTGAAAGCAGTAACTTGTTTATGCAATTTTCAGTTATTCATATAGTTACCATATGGTTCCATTCATAATCACTACTTATTTATTATCCAGGTATTCTAGTAAAGGTCAATGTCATTACTTAATTCACATGTTCCCTAAGGGAACGATCTTGTTGCAGTTTTCCTACGATGCATGACGCACACGTGGCACTCTCATGGCTGGGAGAGTATCTTGTGGTAGCCCTACACCCGGTCTACCACCCCAGGGTCATGGTCGCGATGTAACGGTGACTACGGCTTGCGCGATAAGTGCACGGGTAGCTACCCTGCACTAGCACGCGGTTAGTCCTTTCTGCTGGTGGGTATGCTCTAACGTACAACATAGAACAGAATAGGGGTCACACCCCTCAACAGTCTACGTACCCTCGCTCGACTATCTTAGTTTGCTCAGTGGGCTCAACAGGAGTTGGTGTAGGAAGGCCATTCTTAACCTCGAGTCCCAACCCAAGGAGCGGTTAGCTCTTTCCCTACATGAAAGTGGCAGTAGCTCTCCTTGGTACCACGTACACGAGGGCTAACTCACTTTCTATACTCAAGTCCAACCAACTGTCACGCCTGTATAGGCGAACTATTCCATCACACATCCAAGTATCCATGTCACTGTACTTAAGCTACTTTCCTAATTCCCCGTAGGGTTTGTGCATAGTACTCGTCTCGTTCCAACAAGTTACATGTATCCTTATTCACATTCAAGTTTTTAATTATGGAAATGGGCAACTTGTGATACAACAATAAAAGCATCCAATTACATCAGTTGAGTTACCATTTACTCACAATATGGAATTTATCAGCATGCATACTTAAATTGTGTCAAGCAGGTTCATGCACTGAACATAAATATACGCATCCTCAATCCTAGGGTTCATTCCATGACCTAGGTTTCAAGCAGAGATCTATAGTTCAACATTCACTTAACAGGAACAAACATCAGGAGTAGAGAAGACCACTCTACCAAAGGATATGGAAGATATGGGGGCACAAATGGCGGATCCCAATATCCCTGTAAGTCTCGTGCGCACTACGGACTGGAGACCTACACCGAATAGTTGGTCATACCAGGCATTAATATCGTTGATCAGCATTTTAGTACGTCAATTAAGCTCAGAACAGTGTGGAAACGACTCTAATACGTAGGAAATTCAGTAAGGAATCCAACGATACCTTGATTGTGCAAATCCGATTCCGTTTGGGCCTTGAACCGACCCAAACACGCGCACCCTGACCAAAATAAGATGTTTGGGGAGAGTCCCAGACGTCTTAAACACGCGCAGAATCCTACCTCGCGCTCCTGCTCCTTCCCCTGTCGTTTGCTACACCTCATGACCGTCTGAGGGTGCTACCGGATGTCAGACACTTCACCCGGTCGTCTGGGAGTGAAGTCGGACGTCTGACATCGCCTCTAGACGTTCGAAAGCACCTCGATGGCTGCAGCAGCGCGCCTTCTTAATGCCCTTCACCCTTGTGCAGGCTTACCAGGCTAATATCCACACTATACAACCACTAGGGCAGCAGAAACTTGGTTTCCGCACCTGCACACCACGCAGACTCCTCAGGTAGAGTTTACCTCGGCATTGTGCACGTTCCCAGATGTCTGCGGAGTCCTCCAGTCGTCAGCAAGATGTTGCAGACGTTTGATAACCACAGGAGCTGTGCCCAACTCCAGGCATAGGACCTGCTCGTAGTGGCTCTCCTGGTCTGCTGCGTCGCTCCTCGAGCCTTGCAGTAGCAGCTTCTCCTGTCGCTCTCTCTCTTCCTCCCGCACACACTCCTCACCCCTCACGCTCTCCCTCTTCCTGCTGCTCTCACTCTCCTCCCTCACTTGCCGTTTGTAAGGGAAAGGAGGGAAGGTGTTGTGGGGCGTCGCTGGGGAGGAACAAAAATGGAGGTGCAGAAACTGAGGTGAGATTTTAGGAGTCTTATAGGGGTGGAAATAGGGTTTGGGGGTGTGTGGGAGGTGTTGTGGAGTTGGGAAAAATTGCACCCGGCCCCCACAGAATAATTCCTGGGGGTGTTTAAATTGCGCTAAACTCCTCCAAAAGCCAAAATACTCCGTGCGGGTCTTCATGGTGTGCAGAAAATTACAACAAGGCTCCTATGGTTCAAGAAAAGCCAAATGACCCCTTAGGAAGGATCATTTCAATTCAGCTGCTAGTTGAATTCAGCACTAGCCTCCTACCTTGCAGTTAGATCATGCAGGCCATATCCTTTCAAAAAGATTACACTGGCCATATCTGTAACATCAGGCCAACTGATAAGCTGGAAATGCCGTGCAGTTTTTGCATTTGCATTGGTACTAGATTTCCTGAGTGATGTATGGTGGTTGCTTCTTGCTTTGGGTTAAAGAATCCTGGAGTTATGGCTTCATGGAAACTCTGTGAAAACAAATGCGGCTATTGTTGTCCATGATGAAGAATGCTACGAGATTGCAGATTGACTGGTTGAGATCTTTAATTGAAGTAGAAGGCTTTAATATTTAATTTAGTTGTGATAAATCCTCCCAATGCCGGTAGAATATCTTGGACAAAAGCTTTTTCAGGTTTCTGGTTGCTTTGGCTAGAGAGGAACAAGTAGTTTTTGTGGGAGAAAGGTTGCAGTTTAACAATGTTGTAAGGGAAGCTTTTCTGCTGATTAATTTCTGGGAATGCTTTCTTACAAGATTTAAGTATTAAACACTGTATATAATCCTTAGGTTCTTAGATAGTAGATGAGTGTGATGCTTTTCTTGTTGTATCTATGTTGGAGTTTTAGGAAATAGGTTTAATTCAATTGAAAAGAGAGAGACTAACCCCTTTTATATAGAGAGGGGATTACAATGAAAATCCTAATCCTAATCGTACTTTGGAAATAATTCATAATAAATTGAGTCCTAATCAAATCAATTTTTGCTAAATTTACCTAATCCTAAAATATCTCTAACACTTCCCTCTAAGTTGAAGCGTATATCACCCAAATTGTAGGAGTAGAACAAAATCAAGATTCCCCCCTTCGGATGTAATTCTTGGGCCTAGGTAGGTAGTCAATTAGGCCATCAAGTAGGCAGTTGTCTCTCATAAGTGGAAAACCTAATGCGCTTGGAGTTAGGAAAAAAAATGAAGAGACCTTCAAGTAGGAGTTATCAACATGTAGAAGTAGTATTTGCCTCACCCCAGTTGAAAACCTTTCTCGTAAAGAGGGGAAAAAAACCGAGGAGCATTCAGGTAGGAGATAGCAAGTAGGTAGGCAGAAGAGCGGGAGAGGATCCTAAGTAGGTAGAGCGGAGGGATTGTGCATGACGCTAAGTTCTCCCACCAATCATCAGAGTTGACGACATCAACCAGAACATGAGTTGGAATCCGAGCGTATCTTATCAAGGTCAAATTGAATTCGATCGTCCAAGATCCAAATGAGAACCCAGGCAATTAGTGAGCGGTCAAAGAAGGACAACAATAGTTAGTGCAAGTGAGGAAGGTGATCGGGAGATTAGATTGAACCGATTCTGATTTGAACTAGTTGATTTGACCGTAAGGTTGGTCAGTTGATCGAGGTGGAGGCATGGGGGTGGTAGTGCTACTTGCAAGGGTCGATCCAAACTGGTCTTTCACCAATCTAATTAGAGCCGATGGAGAGGAGGTAGTGATGAAGTGTTTGATTTGATCGATTGGGGGTGATTTGGCCGATCCGATTGACCAAGCCTAGATGAGGTGGAGATGAGAGAGCAATCATGAGAGATAGGAGTAGGAAGGGGTGGTGCAAGCTGTAGGCAATGTGCATCCCCAAGTAAAGAGAGGGGCTGATAGCAGCTCTAGAGGAAAGAGATTGGCAATGGGGTCCCTAGGATTTTCCCTCTTTGATACCATGTTAGAGTTTGTAGAAATAGGTTTAATTGACTTGAAAAGAGAGAGACTAACCCCTCTTGATATAAAGAGAGGGGATTACAATGGAAATCTTAATCCTAATCCTACTTTGGAAATAAATTCATAACAAATCAAATCCTAATCAAATCAAATCCCTACAAAATCCAAAGAGATAAATCAAACCAACTTTTGCCTAATTTTTCTAATCCGAAAATATCTCTGAGAATCTATAAAACAACCCATGCTTCTTTTGATAGATTTTGGTTGGAGAAACTAGAGAATGGTTGGGGATGCCCTCAATACGAATAAGTCATGTTCATACCTTGGGCTGGGGGAATCTGGTTAAGTTTTTAAGAAAATCCTTATCCAAGCCTTGAGTTGGGTTGGCTTGTAGGCCAAAATCCATAGCCTAGCTAAGCCATTGGGCCAACCTTTGCTAATTAAAACTATCTTAGAGTCTGCAATTACGAGAGGTTTTCTATAGAAACTTTTCAAATTTTATGTTAGCATGTGAAACCAACATTTCTTTTCCCTACATGTGAGTTTGTTGCAAAGTAGTGGAAACAATCAAGCAAGAAACTAAATCAATGGGATTTTGTCACACTTAGGTTGATTACCCTCAAAATTCAGCCAATAAAACAGAGAAATTGTGATTTTCTTTGCATGAGGCTCTCTTCCCAACTATTGAAATTGTTGCAAACTATCACTCCATTTAGCTGAGCAAATCTTAGACACAACAATCACCAAAGAAATGTGGAAGTAATCTCATTTCCACTAATCTAAAGTGGATCTCTCACAAAATGATCCCGATCAAGAAGCTAAACCAAATATTACTGGCAAGAAGGGCCTTACCTAAAAATCTTTAGAATAAACATAAGACATAGGTGGCAAGGAGGGTGGCTGGTGGTGAGGATTGTAGAGGCAGGTGACAAAAAATGTGTTGTATAGAAATAAGGTTATTGGGGCAAAGTCCATGATTGGTCAGGAGAGTTGGAGGTTGGTTGATTGACTAAGAGGATAATCCCTTTTTGCTTATATGTGCTATAGGATTGCCAAGGTTTTCTTAGTTATCTGGCTTCGTTGATTTTGTTTAGATATTATGATTGCTACAACCAGGATGTGTGAGGAGTTAGATGTTAAGCCTCTAGGAGGAGGTGGGGAAGGCCGAAGAAGTGTTAAAAGGAAACCATTAGTCATGGCCTTAATTACTTTAATTTAAGCTTAGAATGACTCAAAATAGATCTTAGTGGAGACAAAGAATTCATGTTCCCGATCCCATTTAGTGTAGGGAAAGGCTTTGTTTTGTTGTGTCCCAATTGCCAGAGTAATCGCTAGTGTTTCTCTCAAGCTGAGGCCAAATTAAAGCTGCACATGGGTCGGATTCAACTTATGACTCAACCCTATTGGGTCAAGTTAAGAGTTTCAATGGGTTGGGTTGGGTTGTATTTTAACTAATCCATTAAAATATGTGTTGGGTTGTGTCGGAGCAGCAACCAGGTCCAACCCAACCCACAACCCATATAGAAACTTTTTATATTTATTTTTCAAAATATATACGATATCAAAATCCTAAACTTAAAATGATACTACATTTATTTGCCCAATTACTTTTCCCTATGGATGGGCCATATACCTTAAAGGAGTGAAACATTTGAAGTCCCAATAATTCCCATCATCCATCGTTGCCTACTTTCTACTTTCCGTTTACCTATCTTTTCCCGGGGAACTTTTCACTCCCCTCACATTAGTGGAAGAAGTGCTATCTATTAATTGTTGCCTTCTTGCTCTCCAAGCACTTTTGACTCCACCACCCTTGCGATTGGCCCTACCACTCGTTTTATGTTGCAACTTTTTTTTTTTTGAAAAGGAAAAAGGATGATCACATGTTTATGTTGCATCTACTAAGTTCCCTAGCATGTTGATGCCACTATATTGCAAGCTTGCCATCGCATTTCTTGTTTTTAATTAAATATCACCAAAAAAGTCGTGCCATCTTCACAATTGACATTTCTTTGTAGCTGTTAAATTTAACGGGAATGAACTTATAAGGAAAATTTATTCTTTTACCCTAAAATTTCCTTTTTTTTTATTTTCTTGTTTTTGCACTCTCTCCTCCCTTCCCCTCCACCATGCTTTTCCTTTTCTTCCCTCCTTCCCTACCGCCTCGAAAAGTTGGTAGCTACCGAGGATGTTGGTGGTAGTGACATAGGAGGTGGCCTCCATCATGGTTACGACATCGACACGATGCCTTCAAGGCGAGGGGCTTCAAGAACTCCATTGGTGGCCTCCCTTGGTCCGACTAGTACACAAGCCTCTCCTCTGTGGCCTACAGGGTCATCAAGCGCACTTAGGAGATCATGGAGGAGTTCATATCTTAGGTGATGTCAATGGGAAGGTGTAAGACGAGGCCAAAGAGCAAGTAGAGCAGAAGAGGTTGCGGGGAGGGGGAAGAGTGGTTGTAGGTGGGGTTGAGCAAATTGAGGTGGTTGGTCATGGTAGTTGCAAGTGGTTGTGGTGGTGGTACAAGAGCTGTGGCGAAGGTAAGAGGAGTAGGGAGGTCGGCCATGTGATGGTTGTTAATAGGGATAAGTAAGGGATGATGGTGAATGGTGGTTATAAGTGAAGAGCATGGAGGAGAAGGGGGTGGCAGTAAGATGGTCGTAGAGGAGGTATTAAAAGGGGGTTGTAGGCGAAGGGGACAGTGGAGAAGGGGTTGGTGGTCATGCTAGGGATGAAGGAGAATTGATGCAAGAGGGGGTGACGAGCACGGTGGTATTGGTGGTGGAGGACGTTGTTGGAGGAGGGGATAGGGGAGGAGAGGGGGTTAGAGATGTCTAAGGAGGAGTGGAGTAGTGGGTGGTGGTAGTGGTGGGAAGAGGTAGGGGAAGCAAGGTGGTGGAGATGGAGGTCAATGAGGGAGTTGAAGAGGAAGGGGTCATCCTTGTCGTCATGGGAAGGGGAGAGTAGGAGTTGGGAGTCATTGTAGTTACCGTTGCGAGGAGAGTGGTGCTGGTGGTGTTGGAGGAGGTGTTTGGGAGGAAGGATGGGAGACGGGAGAGGACGGAGGAGAAGAAAAGAGGGGGATGGTGAGGAGAGGAAAAAGGATAGAATAGGGGAAAAATGATTTTTTCTTACTTTTAGGTCAATTTCCATTAAACTTAATGGCCCCGACTAATGGAGTGGTAATTGCAAAAATGATGGGACTCTTCTGGTGGCTTTTAGTTAAAAATAAGAAATATGATGGCAAGCGCGCAATATGCAGCATTTCTAGTCGCATCTATGCAAAAATCCTTCATCTTCTATTATAATGTTTAGGTATTTTTTTTATTTTTGTTTATTTTTTTCAGCTTTTACTTGTTTTATTTGCTTTTTAATAACTTATTATGAGTTTAAAATTTTTTAGTACCAAATAGAAATATATAGGAAATGATTAATCAATAACCCACCCAACCTGATTGAACTTGATCCAGTCTTATGGGTTGGTTTGGGTTAGGTAGTGAGATGGGCTAGGTTGGATTAGAAAAATCCCAAACCATAATAGATATTGGGTTAGATTGTATGTTAGTCCCAACCTGACCTGCGTCGTCCTAGGCTAAACGCATGGCACGCTGAACAATATTATTAATATAAGGCATCATTCCCTTAAACAATACCTCATTTCCCATAAACTGTACCTTAAAAACATCATTTCTTATTTGGGACTGGTTTTGGCTGATTTAATCTGACCTTGATTTCTGAGCTATTGAGCAACTCCATTCACCATGTGGATGTTGAAGGCTTCTGGGTTGGGATTGAACGTGAAGGACTTGTCTGGCCATTATTTAATGCATATCTTAGTATGTTAATTTTAATTTTTTTGAAAATTGATACTCTCATACGTTTCATGACAAATTTATGGCATTTGAATATCATTGAGCATCCATGAGTAGTTAATGCATCTATTAGGGCCATCAATTGTATTAGGTTGTATAATTGTAATGGATTGTTCTGACTTCTCACTTGCACGAGAAAGATTATCAAAAGGAAAAAAAAAAGATTTGCATGAGAAGGAATTGTTATATACCACATAACCCTAACAACACCTGTTTTTCCTCACCTGCAAATATGAGGACCTTCCTAGGCAATTGGTGGAAGCATTAATGAGCACCTAATCTTTCAGTTGTGAGGTCTAGTTGGTGGGCTTTGTTACGCAGACTGAAACTGAATAAATGCCTTTTGAATGGACGACTTGCTTCAGATGGAAATAGACAGCGCACAGGTGAATAGTGACTTTTATGCAGGTGAGGGCACAATCCAAGTCTTAAACTCTGTGAAGCTGTTCAACAGTGCCCCCTGCTGCAAGGTTGGCTTGTGACTGAGAATTCATCAGAAGATGCACTTGTAGAGGTCAATGTTGCGTTTGCTATACAGTCTGATTGGCCTTTTTTGAGTAGTCAGTTATGTGGTATTTCTCAAAGGGAAGATAGTTAAAGGTGCTTATAGCTTGCCTCTTGTACAGCTGGATGTTCTTTCCTCTCTCTCTGGGGAGCCTGCCTCTGTGTTTTGGCATTTTGTGCTTGACTATATGTGGATGCTTGGGTTAGTTTTTAAATCTCTGGTTAGGTTGCAGAAATAGATTCACTTCCTGATCTGCTAACCAGTTATGATGGCTTTTCTTTACTTGGTCATCATGCCTGACAGCTACCCTTAATTTTCAGTATACAATAGCGATGATGGGCTATGGACCTGAAGATAAAAATGCAGTATTAGAGTTGACATACAACTATGGTGTTGCCGAGTATGACAAGGGAAATGGCTACGCCCAGGTGACTATTTCATTTTTTTTTCATATTTAAATAGAATGAGAACATAAATGTTGCTTAGTTCACTTTTTTTTAGTAATTTCTTTTGATTTTTTGCTTTTTTCTGAATGGTTATGTCTCTTTTTTGTTCTTAGATTGCTATTGGGACAGATGATGTATATAAAACTGCTGAGGCTATAAAACTCTGTGGTGGGAAGGTTATTCGTGAGCCTGGCCCATTACCTGGCATTAACACGAAGATTACTGCCTGCCTGGATCCTGATGGTTGGAAAACTGTAAGTTTGTGTCCTCTCTATTTTCTTTTGGATCTCTCATTTTTTGTTCTCACATGTCTTCTAATTCAGAATGGTTAGATCCAAGATGGTCAATGAGTAAGGTAGGGAACTAGGATATCAGTTTAGCAAGCATCTTGACTGGCAACTGCATCCTTTCCCATTTGTGCTTCCCACACCTGGACTTTGCTGCCTTTGATTTCGACAATCCAAACCTGATTGTTGCATCTTGCTTGTGTGAGTTGACAAAAAGGTAGGCATGATAATGGTTACACTACATAATAGGTTGTGACAGCTTGCAATTCAAGTAGATATCGTGTCTTTATGATGCATTCATGAAAGTTTACTCTAGAACTCATGCTAATATTATGTGTTCTTAAATAAATGCCCCTGGAAACTTTTCCATTTACGTCTATGACTCTATCTTTTACATGTTTACATACTTACTCTCAAAAACACAGTTTGTAACATATACCTGTAATGAAGTATGTGGAATAAAAAGTAAAAGATGCGGTGTAAAAAATAGGAACAATTTTTTGAGCTGAGTTCACAAGTCAAGTGAATGGGATGTAGAGTCAAGTGAATGGGATGTCGAGATGGCAACTCAAGTTGCAAGTGCCACTTTTTGAGAATTCCAAGATCATGGTGGATTCATAATGGAATAGCAAAACTTTTCGAAAAAAATAATGGAGTAGCAAAGTTTAACTAATGCAATAAGGTTGACAGCTAAATAGACCATTGAGGATACTTCTAAATTTAGACTACTACGAATTGTTATAGGATAGAAAGAGATCCTTGTGGTTTTGATTTATTCTTTTTTTGGTCCATCCTCTTTATTCATCCTCTCTCTTCCCTCTGCCAATTCCTCCATCCATCTCCTTTCTCCTCTCTTTTATGTTTCACTGTATGCCTTCATTGCCATCTCCTTCTTGTGCTGTGTAGCTGAGCCAAGCTGAGAGAACAGTCTTGTAGTTGAAGTTGAGGGTGTGGATGCATGAAAAGCAGAGGAATTTGAGGTCAAAGGAGTGATGGGGGGAGAGTTGCTTGGAGAATACGGGACAATGTTTGAGGTTAGGGGTGGCATTAGGAGGATGCAAGGTTGAAGACGGGGTTCGTGGATTAGAGGAAGAGATCAATTAAGGGGGGTTCAATCAGATAAGGGAAGTTTATTTTAGTGGAGTGTAACGACAAGTGGAGGTTGTTCCTATTGTGGGCATTATGTTAGTGTTGGTGGTGTAGGCGGGACTTGCTTAAGATCTAATAGTGGAGGGTTTGAGGGCATAGACTTGGCCACTGTGGATGGTGGAGAGGGAGTGGATGGAGATCAAGGTGGGGTGGTTGCTGCCATGCACTCAAACTCTAGGATGTAAAGCTGATTAGAGAAGGGGATAAGGAAGGCAAGGCCATGCTCTAAGAGGCTAAAAGGAGAGGCATGTTGAGAAGATGGAGAGGGCAGAGTGCTTGATGAAGGTGCCAATGGAGGAGGGCTCAAGATCAATGACATTGTGGAAGGTGGAAGAAAGCTTGAGAATCTTAGAGTGGAACAGTCTATGGCGTGAGTGTGGGGGATGGGAGGTGGTGATGGAAGTCAACGAGAAAGTCTGAGGAAAAAGGGTTGTAGTGGGAGTAGGAGAGGAGCTCGTAGAGGGAAGGATATGGGTGGAGGAAGTTAGCAAGAAGAGAGATGACAAAATAAAAGAGAGGGAGGAGGAGAAAGTTGGTAACAAAAGAGGAAGGACAATAAATAACTTTATAGGACCTTTTTATGAGAAAAATACTTTTAGTCTATGTTCTGCATGAAGGGCATGCTGTAAAACGAATTGATGTCTTTGAGGGTATATATTTGAATATGTAAAAGATAGGGGCATAAGTCCTACAAGATTTAAACAATGCTCAAAAAAACAAATAAATGAATCTTATATAGCGTATGGTATATACATACGTATGTACGTACAGACAGACAGGCATACATACACACACCCACATGTTATGTGTGTCCACTTAACTACATTTGTGTGCCAATTGAAAAATGAATAATTTCTAATATTAAATTATTAATGATAAATAATAGAATAAATTTAAAAATATAAACAGTAGCAAAATCAAACCATGGGTAACTTTTTTGAAGTGCAAGATCTTATCAAAGAATGTCAAGAGAGACAATGGAAGCATGACTGGCATCAACAAGGTGTATAATTATAACGGATGCTAGAAAAAGTAAGAGAAAAAAGAAGATTGAGAAGAGGAGAGAAAAAAAACCCTTGTAGAGAAATCTAAGATCTTCATATTGAAAGATTCTTTACCTTAAGAGAATGCAAGAAAGGATGAAGATTCTGGAGGACGTAGATTTAAAGTGCGGAGATGGGAGGGAAAACATGCCTCCAGCTGAAAATAGGAACTTCTGCTGGCACACCTTTGGGATTTTGCCTGATATGGTGATGTAGCCCAATAATTCATTAATGAAGAGTTTGGGTGCCAATGTCCCATTTTTAATTATTTTAATTATTTCCTTATGCCTCCCTACCAAGGTGTGCCTTGGTTCCTATTGGTGCCTCCAAAAAGTTGCAATGTGTTTTCAATTTTTGTTTTATGTTCGTCTACAACGCTTACATAAAATGATCAGATGTCAATGTAATGGACAAGTACGATTAAAGTGGAACTTATTTCTTGTGATTATGCCATCATTTTTTCTCCCTCACAAGTCACAATTTCTCTCTCTAGTTGGCTCGCTTGTTTGTAACTCTCTCACCCATCCATGACTCCACTTCTTGTCACCCATTTTCCTTCTTTCCTCACTATTGAAGGAACCACCCTATGACACCACAACCTTCACCACTCCATCCACTACTGTCCCACCACTAGCATGGCTGCAACTCTCCTGCTCGCACGTTCGCTACCTCATCAACCACCCCTCTGCCTCATGCCTAGCTTGCGATGCCCCATCGGCTCCCATTCACGGACTATAGTACTAGGCCATGTCGACCTGACCTTTGTGCTATCCCCGAGCACAACACCTCTTCTCAGACCCTCCTTCAACCTTTGCTCACTACTGTGCCCTCCACAGAGGTCTTGGCCATACACAATGTTGCCTTCATAGCCCCTTCCTCTACTCCTCTCCATTGTGCGACTCCAACCAACACTCCACCACCACTTTGTGCACTTGTTGCTGAACCTTGTCTTCCTTACGATCCTTGATTCCGAAGTAGTTGCATAACAATTTTGGGTAACTTGTTTGGTGTGAACTTGCCCTTCTGTTCTTTATTCCTTATTTTCACTGCTTGTGACTTTGCTTGGAAACTATTGGGTCCCATTGTGTGGATACTCCCTTGTGGCATGTAACTTGTTGCTGAAAAATTAAAAAAAAAAACCACCTCAAGTTTGGCCACTTGTGGATTTGACCATTAACGTAGTGTTGAACTGAGTGCTGTACGCACTTGCCTTTATTTACTCGAAAATGCTACTCTTATCATTAAGAGTCCTTGCTGAGGGAAGAAATTACCCTTTACAAAATAAGCCCAAGAGGCTCACAAACAAGCCCACTTGATTCCAAGCTGCTTAATTTCAGTTTGCCTAACCTGGTCTGTTCTGGAAGACGAAGAGGCACGAGACGAGGGCCCATTACACTTCCTGGTGGTTACATTTCTTCAAAAGAGTATCCATCCATTTCATTCTCTATAAAAGGGCCCCAATGTATATTGTGAAAGGGGGGGCCCAAAGGGGATGGAGGGGGGAACAATGGAGAGAAGGTGAAAGAGATGGAAACTTGTGTTTTCTCTCTATCATTTGATACATAGTGGATACTGATGGTTAGATTTCTTCCCTAGACGTACACCCGTCAAGGGTGGAACTGGATTACCAATCCCTGTTTTTGTTTGTGCTTGTTTATTTTTCCATTTTTCTTGGCTCGCTCACATTTCTCGCGATATACAAATTCTTTGATGGCTTTCGAGGCCTCAATGATGGCCTCTAAGGTGCATCAAATGGTGTCGTCTATGGGAAATGTCGACAAGAAGTTTAGCTCTATTTTCACCCTCAACTTCAAGCTTTTCTATGAGAATTGGATCTTGGTCTCATCTCATGAGTTGGGTCTATCTAGAAGAAGAGAAAGAGGAAAAAGGGAGGGGGAGAGGCAACATATGGTGGTTATAGAGTTTTTTTTAGGAAATGGAAAGGAAGGAGGATATGGAGATATCCATAGGTGGTCCACGTCCGTGTGGGATGGGTCGAGCAACCATCACTCGATTCCCCCTACCAGCTCTTCCCTTTCGACAGAGCTCGGTAGTGGAGCGGCTCGAGGAAGAAAAGAGCATGCTGATGTCAGACTCTCTTTGTAACTGCCAGATCTCCCCTATCGGGCATGGCAGTGAGATGCAAAAGGAGGTAGGTGATGGCGCGACCTTGATTGGTGGGTGTTGACCTGCTCCACATGCAGCTGACTCGTGCTCCCCTCTCTGCTTGTAGTTGGGTGCCACCCAGCTCTCCCACCAGTCGGTTGGTGCCCCACCTTCCCACCTGTAGTTGGGCGTTTGCTACCCCATTGATCAGTCAGCTTATGCCCTTCTCCCTAGTTGAAGGGTGTTGACTTGCCTCTTACACAGTTGGTTGGTGCTTGCCTCCTCGCCTGATATTAGGTGCTGACCAGCGGGACCAACGATCGGATGGCGCCAACTCCCCACTTGATAGATGGGCGGTGACCAATCTTGAGCCCAACTGGCTCGCACACACCTTATCCACCTATAAATTGGTGCTGCCTTATGTCACCACCAACTGGCACGCCCTAACCCGCTTTGCTCTTGGATGGGTGACGCCTCATGCCACTAGCAGCCGGAATCGATTGGCACTACCCATCCCCGCCTGTGTTTTGACGCCGCCTTCCTTGACATTTGGATGGTTGGCGCGATCTCTCCCCGCTGGGTAGTTGGGTGCCAAGGGTACCTCATGAGGTGCTTCAGGATGTAGCTCTGATTGATACTACATGGAAAAGTAAAGGATGGAGGTTCATTATGTTCTCACCAAAGAAGGCAGAAACATCCACTTGGACGTTGCACTCATGATGGTTTCACCACCTTACATGTTATCGACTAAGGTGGTCCACTTTTCCCGGCATTAATCAGGAGCCCATCTTACATGCAGAGATTAGGCACGAATCAAGCGGGGTTCAACCGTGCATGATAATAGATAAGTCATGTCTTTTTATTATTTATTTCTATACAATTAGACCCACTTAATTTCTACAACATTTGTGCGGCCTTGCCACTTATTAGGCATTCAATCATTTGGTAGTGTGATACACATTTCACCATATGGGTACTCGCATTTGCAGGAGCCTACATTATTAAAATTATACTCTACTCATCTCTCCACCTGCCTACGAACTAACACCAGGACTGAAAAAAAAACCCCTTTGTTCCCAATATACTCTGGTCCTCTCAAGAGGGTAGGTTTAGTGCGAGAAACGTTGGCATACTAGTGTGGGTTACCTTTAAAAGAGGCCTTGGGGAGAACCTAGGTGCTTTAGTGTCACCAGCGCAGTGCTTGGGTCGAGATCGAGTCGATTAAGGTGCGAGTATATTTAAGTCGACTTCTTTGATTGACATATACTTATATTGTTGCGAGCTTCCTAATAATTTGATTTTCTAGGAACACTCGAATAGGGAGCAAGACCCCGTAGGTACCATCTGAGTGTCCCCCAACATCCCCTCGAGAGGAGAGAGCGAGAGGGGGCAAGAGAGCACCTACCCTCTAACACGATCGAGTGGTACTTGCTGAGGGCAAGGTACCTGAGTGCGGACACACAAAGAAGAAAAACAATTCTATATTGTTTTCTATAAAAGGGGCCCCATGTATATTGTGAAAAGGGAGACCCAAAGGGGACCCAAGGGGGAACCATGAAGAAAAGGAGAAAAAGATAAAGTTGTATTTTCTCTATTATTTCATACATAGTGGATACATTGAGGGTTAGATTCCCTTCCTAGATCCATACCTGTTGAGGGTGGAATTGGGTTATCAATCATCTATTTTTGTGGGTACTTGCTTTTGTTTTTTTTTTTACATTTTTCTTGATTTTTTTACGTTTCTCGTGATATATAAATTCTTTGATGGCATTCGGGGCCTTGATAGTGGCCTTTAAGGTGCATCAGTTCCTTATTAGCACTTATTTTGAACTTATTTCATTTAGTTCCATTACATACTGATAAGATAAAACATCTAAAAGAAGGTGTAATTTTATTCATTGGTATTGTAGAATAGTTGGGAGCGTTTACTGCAACTTAGATGGCATCATGTGGGTGTAACATTGGAATAATTACACCATGAGTGTTGCTTTCAGTGAAAGTAGTGGTATGGGCAGTATTGTGCAATATAGTTTGTTTTTCCCACTATTTCTAGAAGGAAAGAAAGGAATTATTCAACTCTACCATACTCCTCTCTTACTATCATCTAGTTCGACTAGAGAGAGGGAAGTAGTCAGTTAATAAGCTTGTCAATTTGCGGAAGCTGTGTACCTACTATCGTCGATTTTCCCTCTACAGTTGCCCCTACTCATTGTATAAATTGAAAGATTTTCTTTTCCTCCACTCATCATCTCCTAAAAAAACATCTTCTATAGCTGTGTCGAAACCCATGTGCTGTGGTCCTTGGTTAGATGACCATAACATTGGCCAATATCACATATGATCAAGAAAAAGAGTTGCTAGAATCACACGAGTGCAATCATGCCTTCTTTTCATAAGTTCTATATAGGGATAAACAAGATCATATGTCTCTTGCCCTCGTATTTAGTTTATTTTTCACATTGGAACATTTGTTTTGTTACGAAAACTTGTAAACCACATGGTCCACATATTGCTCATTCAGCAGCTGATTACCACATACCGATTCTCTGAAACTTGGAACACATAGATAGAAGTGCTAAAGATATTAAGCAAGGATTCTTGTCAAATCAAGGACTTTCATTACTTCATGAACTTCGATAATGGCAGGGTAATTTATGCAACAAATACCATATGAAATTCTGATATGGTGATGATTCCCTTCGTCCTTAATCTCGTGCAGGTCTTTGTGGACAACATAGATTTCTCAAAAGAATTGGAGTAAGAAGCAACTCTCCTCCCATCATTTTCGAAGTTTTACGTCTGTGTGAAGGGATTAGCAGTTAGTTGGCCTCTGCCCGCAAGAAGGTTGCTTTCCTTTTATGACTTGCTACTACTGCTGCCAAAGCTCCTGTGGGGAATTTGCAAACTTGTAGATAAGTCATCACCTGGTCATCCTGCAATAGTAGGTAAAAGGACACGAGCCTAGAATTTTTGCAATTGAGATGAGAGTTTTTGCCCTTCTGTTCGTTAATTTGTTCTGATTTAGGTAAATTTACTTGCTATACAGTAATGGAATTATTTTTGGTAAATCATACCTAGTGACTTTCTTGGTAACACCTTCAAATGCTTGTATCAAGCAATGTTTTAAAAATCGAATCGGTCATTGAATCGGTTGATTTGATTTTTTAGTGATTCAATCAGTGGTTTGTACTGGTTGAATCGGTGATGATATTAATATGTGAAAAAATTGATAAAAATTGAACTGTGAGACCTTTAAATTAGTTTATATTGATTTAATTAAGTCTAATTGGTTTGAATCGGTGTTCAATAAAAATCATTGAAGATATGTAATAGGAAAAATTTTTTTGCAACTCTAATTATATTAAAATTGACATTTTTATCAATGTTAAAGAAAAATTAAAGGTATGATCGAAATTGAGAGCCTAATCTTGAAGGATATATAAATCTGTGAATCTTTGTTTCAAGTTTAAAGTTGCATGTATTTTTATTTTTTTTAAATTTTTTTTAACTTTTAAGAGAATGGTCAAATTGGAGGATGGATTTAACAAAACGGTTGATTCAACTTGGTTTTGATCGGTTATTCTGGTTTTGACTTTTATCACCTGAATCGGTAGGTCCAACCCGTAAGGCATCGATTTTCGTTTGAATTGACCGATTCGATTCGATTTTTAAAACATTGGTATCAAGTTGTGACTGTATGATTTAACCCAAACCTTGTGCAGTCTTCTTCACTATGATTTGATCATAGCAAATCCTTTTCCAAGTGAGTGATTGGATCTGCAAGATTGGTTTCCATTTGATGCAATATTACCCCAATCTAATTGGATTACCAAACATCAAAGTAATCTAATCTAATTCTAATTGGATTGCTGTGTGATCTTGGACCTAATCTATCATGAAAATTTTATGATTACTTTCTGTAGTATATAATGCATTATATGAAAATGATCTAATCTAGAGTAATTGAATTGCATTATGATAGGCTTGAGAGTCACGCAACGTTAGAGATAAAATCTTGTTGGTTTTGGATGATTAGGGTTTTTCAGTGTGTTTGTGATAGGTGATTTCCCATTAGTAACTTCCATTGTTTTGATTACGTTTAAGTGCGGACCTGGAGACTGTAATCAAAGAGGATATTTTGAGGGACCGTTTCATCGGAGAAATAAGTAAAATGGATTGAGAAAAGAAAAAAAAAGTTGTGGGGGATATCCCTGTAAACATTTCATATCATATATATACCCCTGGATTATATGGTTGTAGAGAAGCTCTTATAAAATAGCTTGGTTTTACACATGTTCCACCATCACTATAAATAAACAAGTAAATCATCTTAGAGCTATGCCAAGGTTGGGGTAAATTAAGATTGATGGAGATTGTATAGAAGTTTTAAAAAAGTTAATAGAAAAAGAAAAATTTCGTCATGGATGTCCACATGTTGCATGAGCATGAAGCAATCGTAGAATAGTGACTGGGGGTAGAATTGACGTTGACTTGAGCTACGTAATCTTGTTAGGATATGAGGGAGGGAAAAAACATATATTTTTTGTCATTTTCCATAAAAAATGTCAAAGGTTATGTCGGAGTCTGCCCGTTTTTAATTTAAATTTAATTCTCGAGACTTAATTAAGAAGGCCCATTAAAAATAGCATCGGTTTTGAACATTACCGATAAAATGTAACTTGTGTCGACATTCGCATGACATTCTTTGAAAAATTAAAAAAAAGCTAAAATTGTAAGGCTTCCAGTTTAATTTGCGTTCAACTAGATTCAACCAGAGTAGATTGGTATTTAGTTGAAATAGATTATATATATCTATATCGAAAAATGTCAGTTTTAAAGGGTTAGTAATGGCAGTGCAAAACAGTAGGCATTAAAATGGAAAAAATGGTGCAATAATAAATGAAAACATCCTTTAGTTTATATACAATTTTCATAGTAAATACAAATTAATCTTACCACACAAACATCATTTGCAATCATGGTATACAAATATTCTTGGCAAGGAAATTACAAATACCTCAGATAAAATATTATAATTGTAATAATTTGAGTTTATGTATTGTTGCAAATGGAATACTACGAATGTTCAATTTCATGCAACTCAAAGCCTATAGGGACAAAAGATGAAGTTAGGGTGGAGAGTGTGTGAAAGGAGTAGACCAGAGGGGTGGGATGTAACGAAAGAAGTGGATACATTGAGGTTGGAGGAGGCGAGGAGGGGTAGATCTAGAGTAATTTCCCAATGGAGGCAAAGAATAAAGGTCGAATGCATTGCATTTTGGTAATATGTGTAATTGTATAGCTTTTAAATTAGTATAAGGACTTAAATGAATAGGTGTGAATCGATAATGCTTTGATTAAATTACTAGTTATTGATGAGAGAAAACATCCTCATCATTGTTCTCGCTTAAAAGGTCCACAAAGATTGCTTCCACCAGGGGTATGTAGATCCAAATGGAAGGTACTACTTAGCTATCCAGGCGATTGCTCAACCTGCCTATCTAGGTGGATTGCCCATGTCAACACCCATCGCTACTAGATAAGGCATGTTGAAGGATCCAATCGGCCAACCTCCACTAGGGAGGTAGTCGGGAAGACAAATGGTTATGTGGTGAATGAACGTAAGGAAGTAGTCCAATGTTTGCGTCACAATTTGCTGAGAGCGTGACAGGCTTAGTGGAACGTGCGAGTTGTACGTGGTGTGACGTGCGGTAGATGTTCGCTAGAGAAGGTTATGACTTATGAATTTGGGATTTGAATTTCTGTAACGACTTTCTTAATATGTGCTATGCATCCTAATATAAAAGGAGGCTCGGGGAAATCTCTAGGGACATGCACACACACACTTTCTCTTGCTAAAATTCACACTTAGTGGAAATTTTGAAGATTAGATCTTCTCTTTAGATATACATGTCTTGTAGCGAAGCTAGGTTATCAATGGCTTATGTTCTTTACGTACTTGGAGCCAGTAGGGCCTTGATCGGTTATGTTTCACCCATCTTTCATTTTAAAAGTTGTTTTGGTAACTTCAATCGAGTAACTATTGTTTCAATATTGAATTTCTTTGGAAAAGTGAATAATATATATATATATTGTATACAAAATACATATCGCAAATAATAGGAAGAAAACCAAAAGAAATATTAGATCTAATCCCTACCATAACACTCGACTGTAATCCTAAAAGCCTCAAGCAAACCAATTTATCCAACAACCCTTAGATCACATAAAAAATTTATGATCACACCATCGTGATACATAACCTTTGTTCGGTGCAAGACTAGAGATATTCGTATATTCAAAAACAACCAAAGCATCCCTCAGCCAATCCTCAATTTCAATGGATGACACCCTTAGGAACAAAAAAACATAGGAAACGGACAGGGCAGCGATGAGGTACTATTCAGGTTAGTATATTGAAGAGTTTTACATGCAACCTTTACATTCAAGTTCATTGGAGCAAGATTCAATTCCATAAATGACGAGTATGTGCTTTTCTTTTTTCGAAAAAAGACAAATATGTGCTTATTGAAACTCCAGTGAGGGTTACTGCCCCCCCCCCCCCATTTACACGCACCATAGATCCATCCTAGGCAAGGAGGAACGTGGAAGCTTCAAACTTGAATAAGATCCCACCTAATTAGTGAATCCAAACTCAGATCCAAACCTATTTAGAGAAGCCAGGTTGGATTAGATCTAACCCAATTAGTAAATGGGTTGGGTTCGAGTGAGGTTGTGCAAACATGTTCAAGTTTGGACCCATGGACTTGTTTCGAACCTGACGCTTGTGGACTCGGATAGGACTCGGTTAGAAACAATAAACTCATTTTGGACTTGTTTACCACCCAGGTAGAACCCATTAAACTGTTTAGAACTACTGGATCCAATTAGGATCTATGGATCCGGTTACTTGCAAACTTGTTTACCTAAATCAGTTAGGGCAAGTCTTCCTACATATAAATAGGTTGGATCATAGGCTCCTGAGTTTGGATCTATCTATAAAATGGATCCATCTAGATTTGACTTGTTTATAAGTAAGTTCACTTTAAATGGGTTAGGTTAGACTTGAGGTTCCATTTCATATTTGGTTGTGGTCATTATGTAATGACCTCTGCCATTCGAGATTATGAGAAAATGATGTCCTTTATCCCATGGGGATTTGCTCCAAAAAAAAAAAAAAAAAAAAAAAACCGAAGGAGCAAAGTCTTGAGGAGGAAAGCACCCAATTGTATTGGGAACATACCAACCTCTAGAGAAAAATAAAGTGCAAGACCAAGTGTCTTCTTTCATGGAATAATTTTGGCGTTTAAATCTCTGAATTTACTCCTAGATAAAGCGATATTATAAGTAGATCATGAAAAAGCTTCCCCCTCGTTTTGTGTATATAAATCAAGACAAGGGAAAGGTTCAGCCAGTAAAAGAAAGTTTCTTACCTTCCTCGCACCTATAGCTTTTATAGCTCGTACATTTCGTAGGAAGACAAGAAAATCATTCCACTGTATGAGACATAGAATCTGGTTCAATATGGTTCTTGGACTTAGGAAGAAATCCTGTAGTTAGAGGAAATGGATTGGACTATGGCTTTGATTGGTTGTTTTTGTTCTTTTCCGTCTTACGAAACAGATTCGAATAGAAATCAATTTTATTAGAAAAAAAACTCAAACGACCACAATAGGATTGGAAACTATACTTAATGGTAAATATTTCCATTGTATAGGATTAAGAGTTACAATGGGTTGTATAAGAGATAGATGCATGTTCTTCATGGTTTGGACCGAGGAAAGAAAAGTGCAAGTAGAAGTTAGGGGTTGGAATATGGATTTGATTGAGTTTTTCTCCTTATCCATAGAGAATAGAATAGTTTTTGTTTCTTGATTTTTTCTATTTTATTTTATTTTATTTTTTTTCAAAAGAAAAGATTAAAGTGAT
This sequence comes from Thalassia testudinum, assembly GCA_037157565.1. Lineage (NCBI taxonomy): Eukaryota > Viridiplantae > Streptophyta > Magnoliopsida > Alismatales > Hydrocharitaceae > Thalassia > Thalassia testudinum. Next base: position 48,726,631 of record JAZHRO010000030.1, read on the forward strand.
TATGGGTGTATATGAATTGGATTGGGACTCAACTCAAATTCAATCCACGATTTATGAGTTGGGGAGCTTTTCAACCAAATCCAACTTACCAAATCGAACGTAACCCAACCCATAAAATCAGGTTGGGTTAAGTTAGGTTGAGTTAGTTGCTGACTAGTTAAAGCTTATGCTTATCTTTTATATAATTCATATGTTTTTTATACTTAATAACAAAAAATTTTAAACTCATAAACAACATATATCTTATAACAAAATTGAATAAAATAAGTAAAAGAAAAAACATTAAAAGAAGAAGAAAATATGATCTAGAAGAAATGAGAAAAGATAAAGGCATATCTAATAATTAACTTCATATGTGCATATAAAAGTTCAGGTCTAAAGCAATAATTGACAACAAATATAGATGGGAAGCTCTAGTAGTGGTGGTGGGATCCTTGTTATGAAGAAGAAAGGAGATGTGGGTCGTTTGGTCGTGGTGGTGGGGTCCTTTCAGGGAAGAAGAGAGAAGAGATCGGTCGTCTAGTGGTGCTGGGGGGATCCCTGTGAGAAGAAAGAGAGGTGGGGGGCTAAGGGAGGAGTGACGGTTGAAGATTACTTGAAGAGCATAGGGTGTCGCCGCCACTGCGGATACGAGAGAGCCGCATAGAGTTTAGAGCTAAGGAGTGCACTATTTGGAGTAGAGTTTGGAGGTGAGGTGAGGGCAAAGGATGCAATGGAGATAGCTATGGGAGAGATGAGAGGTCGGTGAGGGCTAGGAATTGGAAATTTGGGACATAAGAGTGAGGAGATGTTGAGACTCAATATGAGGTTTTAAATTTCGATATGTAGGTTAGCACCCCTTATATATATATCTATATGTTTTTGTGTATGTACAAATCAAATTGCAGATTGAGTTGAGTTAAGTAAACCTCAGATCTAATCCCTTATAACTCTTAATCCAACCCAACCCAATCGGATTAGTTCGGGTTGAATCCGATATGTATGCACCCTCAAGGTGATCAACTAGTTCAAACAGTCAAATTGAGTTTTGATTGGGGGGAATTTAGCATAGGGTCATGCAACGGGGAGAATATTAGGATAAGGGGTAGGAATCGCGAAAATAATAAAATAGGGTCATAGGTCGCTAGATCATCCAGCGACCTATCCCCGACCCCATGCCGGCTACGCCTCGTCGAGCGGAGGTCGCCAGATGATCCGACGACCTTCGACAGGTTGTTAGATCATCCAGCGACCTCTGAACAATCGTTGGGGGTTGGGCAGAGGTCGCTGGATCAGTCAAAGGTCGTTGGATGATCCAGTTGCTGGTGCAAGGGTACCACGATCGTTAATTTTGATGATAACAAAACACTTGTTATTGAACATTTGCATTTGAGTTTATGAGTTTTAGGATAATTGCAAATGGATACAAGTGTGAAGAGCTCAAGTTCGCGCCCCATGGTGGATTGGAGGAGCTCGTTGGAGGAGAAGGAGCTTCGTGTGGAGTGAGAGCTTGAAGATGAAGAATAGGATAGAAGTTATTTCTATTTCTTTTATGTATCTGTCTTTTTGGTCTTTGCTTTTTATTTCCTTAGATCATTTGTTAAAGAGCCTCAAAGTAACAAAATAGTAGTCCTAGGATCACATACTCAACCCTAGGATACTTAGACATCTCGTAGAGAACTTAGAAAACTAAAGTAGGCATTAGATAACCTGATTAGACGTCCAATCTGGACATCAGACGTATGATCTTAGACTTTAAGATGTCTGACTGTTTAATCAGACGTCCAAAACACCTAGGCTTGAAATTCAGTCTCTGTCTGCCAATTTTAGATGTCCAACCCTTAGTTCAGACGTCTTAGACGATGTCTGATGACCTTGCCATACGTCCAACTAGAGGACCGTTGGCTTGACAAATCTAATCGTTGAGGATTAACCCTTAATATGACTCATATTCACTTTCAGACGTCCGTAGTTCATCCCAGACGTCTGATAAATAGACGTTAGGCTAAGATCTGACACTACTTACTTCTTATCAGACCTTATAGTCGTTTAAGCCTTAAGAAATCCATTCCCACAGTGATTTGTGTTTCCAGACATCCAGACCTATTGCTAGACGTCCTGTAAAGACCCGTTCTGTTATGAGCCATTTAAGATGTCTGGACTGTCGGTCAGACGTTTGGACCCCTTCCCAGACGTCTGGAAATTGAAATTTTGGTACGAGCCTTCGCGTTTGCACGCAGACAGTACCTCTCTTCTCTCCTCCATCCAAACTCTAACACACCTTTATAAAGCCCTTCTCCCCCTTCCTCTCTTCTCCACTTCACCCCAGCCACCCTTTTCCCTTCCTCTCCACCACAGCGAGAGAGAGCATGCGAGAGAGAGCGCGAGAGTGACGATGAGGAGGAGAGGCAGCGTGAGGAGAGGAGGAAGATCTTGAGCTCGCGAGCTCGTGGGGGCTCGTCGGAGGATGCACGGCCGGAGCGGCGCGTGCGGGAGGAGGAGCGCGTTGGGGGAGACGTCCTCGACATTTGCTGCAGCCGGAGCTGTATGAGAGGAGGTGAGGCCGCGACTGCGTGTGGCGAGGGAGATCAGCAAGTCGCTTTGATTTTGGGATTTTTCCAGAATCAGACATCTGGCGTGACATCCAGACGACGGGGTGGACGTTTGGTGACTACACCGGACGTCTGGAAGCTGCTTTCCGCGAAGGTACCTTCCTTTTGCGGATACGGCCATGCAGGCTGCACCGCAGCCTCAATCTGCATGGCTAAAAGCGGTTGATTTGCCTGTCGCGTGCAGAGACAGCTTCGGGAAGGCGTGGGGCACGCCCTCCCATGCGATTCGGACGTCTGGACAGCTTACCAGATGATCGGAAGTACTCCCAGATGTCCGGAGGAGAGGTCGGACGTCTGGAGCTGGGTTCAGACGGTCTAGAAGAGGTTTTGGACGTCTGAGGTCGACACAGAACCTGAGGTGAGTTTCTGGTTACTTTTAAGACGTTTGGACCTTGTGCCAGATGTTTGATTTAGGTCTGCAGTCTTGTTTTTGACCTGTTTAGGGTTCGTTTGAGGTCCGTTTTACGCAAACAAGATATTGGTGTTTTTTTTGCGAGTTCCTCTACTTGTTAGAAGGCCTTTTATACTGTTCTGAATGTTCCATTGTGGTATGTTCCTTGTTATAGGACTTCGATCAGTTGCGGGTTCGGGGCTTGCTGAGGCACAAAAGCCTCCTGTTCGAGCCCCCAATACTCCCGGATTGTCTGGTAGAGTGGTCTTCCCTTAATTTAAATATAAAACTTGAATGCATATGTGAATTGGATAACTAGAAACCTAGGATGTGGCATGAATCCTAGGACGAGAAGTACTTGCACTGTCTGTATGCGTGTTTGAGATTGCAGTCTTAGATGAATGAGTAGAAATGTGAACAACTGCCTATTAATAAATAAGAGCTTCTCGTGAAATATGAAACGCTTGCGCTAGTTAAACTATTACCTGTGACCTTACTTGTGGTATATGTTAAATGATGGAAATACGAGCTACATGTGTATAACCTGAGAATGGAAATGTGAACGATGAAACCTGGTATGGAATGGCATGAGAAATACGAGCATGAACCCTACGGGGAATTAGGAGTAGACCTCCTATGAATAAATGGAATGGATCTGGAAATGTGAGTGGGAAGTGTGTTGGCCCTTGAGTACATAGTACCAAGGAGAGCGACTGTCCCCTGTTTAGTGTAGAGCGGAGCTAGCTGCCCTTGGGTTGGGACCCGGGGTTAGGATTGGCCACTCTACACCGACTTCTTGGCCCTCGCGTACATTGTACTAGGGAGAGTGATAAACGCCAGTTTATCATCATTCTTATGCATTAAAACAAACCTAGCTCTTAGGATTTTACTCCGCAAACGGGTTTTTGGGCTGCATTTAGGCATAAAATAGGTTAGGCATGCATTGCATTTTTTATTATCTTTTTAATATGTTTTTGTGAGTGTCAGGGATGTACAGATATATAGATCCCTAAAACCCTAGCACTCAAGAAGGCAAATGGTGAAAGAGAAGCCCAGACTAGCAGGAACTCAGCCTGATCCAGCTCACCTCAGCTTGATCCAACTCACCGCAGCTGGAGCTTAGCTCACTTGAACTAGGGTTAGCTCATCCCAGCTCCATTCAACTCCAGCCAGCTGAAGAAGAACTCATCCCAGCTCAGGAAGCTCAAGTCCAGCTCCCAGGGACTCAGCTTAGCTCAACTCAGTTGAGCTAAGCTACCTTAGCTGCCTCAACCAGCTTGTCCCTCCCCGGGAGCACCAGACCCAGCTCACCTTAGCTCATTGTGGTAGATGTAGGTTCCTTCTACGAGGAGGGGTGACGTAATAATATGCGGAAATAAAATATAAAGCAATCTCACAAAAAATCAATCGCACAAGTACACAAAGATTTTTAGGTGAAAACCCAAACCGGGTGAAAACCACCACCTAACCCTCTCGAGTTAGGATTTTCCGATCAACCTAGTTGATCAAATCCACTAAATGAATCACTTTCAAACGAGGGTGATTCAACCTCAGTACAACCACGCTACAAGTACGAGGGTAGCGCTCCTCAACCCCTTCTCTCCACGAGAAGGATTTTGTCCCACGAAGGAGACGGGAATTCGCAAAGCGAATACCCAACCAAAAGACAAAGATAAAATAAGTAATCCTATAGAGCCAACAAAGTAATTTAAACCTAGCTTCTATAGGAAATAGGAAACTCCCCTTTGCAAGGAGTGCGTCGAGTTGATGACGCGATGCGTGTGCCACGCGATGGTGCAACTTTGCTCTCGTAAACAACGGCGGGAGAGCGGGTGCACGAAGCTTGATGCTCTCTAGAGAAAGGAACTAGAGCTTGGAGAGCAAGGGCTTCTCTTGGACACAAAAGAGTGGAAAGTATGTAGCTAAGTGTATCCAAGTGTGTGTCTTGTGTTTCTCTTGGTGTGTGTTGATGTGTAAAGGCTCCCCTCTATTTATAGAGGCCTTAGGAAGGCTTTGGAAGGTTTAAGAAAGGTTCTATAGCCGTTGGGAACAAAGCCCAAGAGAATCAGGCCGAAATCAGGACAATGATTACACTTGACAGGGTTATTAGACGTCTAACTATGGCATCAGACGTCTGGAAGGCCACTTTAAGACGTCTGATATCAAGGTCAGACGTCTGATTCTATGCGGGTTTCCTCTTGACTTGAATCAGATCTAAACAGGGTTTTTGTGCAAGTCCATCAGACGACATGCAGGACGTCTGGCACTATGTCTGGACGTCTGGAAACCTACTTTTACTGTAGGAATTGATTTCCAAACATTGCAACGGCTAGAAAATCTCTGAGAAGAGATTTTGGGTCAGCCGAGGCAAAACGGTCAATTATCAGACGTCTGGAAAGGCCTATGGACGTCTGATAAGGCTCTAACGGTCATATTCTTGAGTGTCTGCTAAGCCAGCCAACGGTCCACTAATTGGACGTCTGGCAAATCCATCAGACGTCTTCTAAGACGTCTGGTCTAAGGTCTGGACGTCTGATTTCATCAGACAGAACTAACTATGTCCAGCCTAACAGTTATCAGACGTCTGAAACAACAGTCAGACGTCTTAAAATACTTTATCAGACGTCTGATTTGGGAATTAGACGTCTGGAAGTGCTGTTTGAACCCTATATTGGTTTTCTAAGTGTTCTACAGAAAACCTAAGTATCCTAGGGTTGTGCAGGTGTTCCTAGGACTATTGTTAGGGTACTTTGAGGCTCTTTAACATAATATTCTAAGGAAAATAAAGAGCAAGAAAGATAAAGATAAAAGATACAAGAAAGGATTAAAAAGAATCTATCCTATTCTTCTTGTCTTCTATCTTCAATTTGTCGCTCCACGCGAACCTCCTCTGTTTTCCGTCAAGCTCCAATCCATCCTGGATGCGAGCTCGAACTCCGTCTAAGCACGTCCACATTTGCAATTGACCTAAAATCTAGGACTCAAATTACAAATGTTAAATAACACGTGTTTTGTTATCATCAAAACAAATGATCGTGGTGCTCTAGCACCAACAATCTCCCCCTTTTTGATGATGACAAAATCGTAAACAATAATGCATAAAATCCTCCCCCTTTTTGACATTATCAAAAAGGTTTAATTGATTTTACATTTCTTATAACTCCCGCTTAAAACATGCTCTTCTATGAATTTATTTTAACAAAGGTGATATTCTCCCTCTTTTTGTAACAACAAGATAGCTATTATTTTTCTCCCCCTTACTAAAGGAAATTTAGCTACCTTATATCTCCCCCTTAAAAATTGACAATTAGCTCATCATTTTTCATTTTTTAACTCCCCCTATCTAAATGCTTATAAAAAGATAGGGTTAAGAATTTTACCTCACCTACCATGGCCAATAAAATGGCCCGAATGGTGGTGGTGGATGCCACATCGGATGGGGCTCCCATCCGTAGCTTGGAGGCTCGGGTATTGGCGCCGGTCTCCAATCTGGTGGTCGACGTGCGGCGGGTCCGTCGTTTGTTCGCCGTTTCGTCGGTCTTCTTGTTCTCCTCCTTGGTCTACTCCTTGGTTCTCCCAACTTGAGTTGACCAGCTTTGAGCTTGTAGGTCCAGTCCTTTATGTTGTAATTATCCTTGAACCCTACAAAACAAGACTCTAATTCTTTTTTCGGTATCCAAGTGGGCTTGGATCCGGATCTGTTAGCGGGTCTCCTTGATGGAGATCCTTTCTCAATCTTAAGGCTATAAAAATTATCTACTTTATTGATTAATTTGTTGGAGTTTTCCCTAAGACATGCAATTTCTTTTTTTATAATACTCATCTTAGTCTTTAAATTAGAGATTTCTAACTTTAGACTATCATTTTCCTCAATCAAATTATTATTTTCATTGATGAGGTCTTGATTTTCTAATAATAGGTTATCAATTCTAGGATTAGCTTCTATGTCCTTAAGTTATTTTTCTAACCTATCATTTTCATTTTTAAGAAAACTAAGGTTCTTTTTAATACTTTTGTTTTCTATTTTAAGTGATTTACTAATCTCAAATAGTTCATTAAAAGCTTCTTGTAAATCGAAATTTACCTCGTTGTCGCTGTCGTCGCTTCCACTTTCGCTGTCGCTGTTGCTTCCTCTGGCCATGAAACCAAAGCAAGCGGTTTCTTCCTTTTCTTCTTCTTCTTCCTCCGAGCTGGAATAGTCCCAAGTGGCTTGGAACGCCTTCTTCTTAGAATTCTTTTCCTTTTCCTTTTTCTTCTCCTTTTTGAGAAGAGGGCATTCTGGTCGTAGGTGCCCTTTCTTGTTGCAATGGTAGCAATGTCTCGGGCTTTCCTTCTTCTCCTTTTTCTCTTTCTTTAATTCCCTACAAAACTTGGAAAAATTTTTAAGTAAAATTCTAAAGTCTTCGTCGTCGGAACTTACCTCGCTATCCGACGCGGCTCTGAAGGCAAGAGTCTTTTTCAGTTTGGGCTCCGGTGTATCCTTCTTCTTCTGCTTCAACTTTGTCTCGTAGGTCATTAGATTGCCTAGGAGTTCTTCCATGTTGAGCTCCTGTACTTCATTCGCCTCCTCGATGGCGGTGACTTTCTGTTCCCACTCCGGTCCAAGGGAACGAAGAAGCTTCCCTTGAAGCTCCCCCTTGATGAAGGTCTTCCCTAATGCTTTCAAATTATTTACAATGAGAGTGAACCTAGTGTTCATCTCACTTAAAGACTCGTTAGGTTTCATAGAAAAAGATTCAAATTCTTGAGAAAGTAAATTAATTTTAGAAGTTTTTACCTTAGAGGTACCTTCGTGAGTTACCTCAAGTGTATGCCAAATCTCATATGCGGTGGCGCAATGCGAGATTCTGTTGAACTCCTCCGGGCTGAGCGCGCAATACAATGCGTTCATTGTTTTCGCGTTGAGAGAGAGCTCCCGGATCTGCTGCTGCGAGTAGCCTCCCGTGGGTTTCTCTGGGATGTCGAAGGGGGTCTCGCACCTGGCCCAGACTGTGAAATCGGTGGCTTGAAGCCAGGTCTTCATCGGCAACTTCCAGTAGCTGTAGTTGTTCCCGTCAAAGTAGGGTGGTCGGACGGTGGACTGCCCCTCGGAGATTCTGATTGCGGCTATGCTTCCCTCCATGATCTAGATCCTCGCCGGTTTGTAACGCCGATTTCGCGAGACCTGCTCTGATACCAATTGTAGGTTCCTTCTACGAGGAGGGGTGACGTAATAATATGCGGAAATAAAATATAAAGCAATCTCACAAAAAATCAATCGCACAAGTACACAAAGATTTTTAGGTGGAAACCCAAACCGGGTGAAAACCACCACCTAACCCTCTCGAGTTAGGATTTTCCGATCAACCTAGTTGATCAAATCCACTAAACGAATCACTTTAAAACGAGGGTGATTCAACCTCAGTACAACCATGCTACAAGTACGAGGGTAGCGTTCCTCAACCCCATCTCTCCACGAGAAGGATTTTGTCCCACGAAGGAGATGGGAATTTGCAAAGCGAATACCCAACCAAAAGACAAAGATAAAACAAGTAATCCTATAGAGCCAACAAAGTAATTTAAACCTAGCTTCTATAGGAAATAGGAAACTCCCCTTTGCAAGGAGTGCGTCGAGTTGATGACGCGATGCGTGTGCCACGCGATGGTGCAACTTTGCTCTCGTAAACAACGGCGGGAGAGCGGGTGCGCGAAGCTTGATGCTCTCTAGAGAAAGGAACTAGAGCTTGGAGAGCAAGGGTTTCTCTTGGACACAAAAGAGTGGAAAGTATGTAGCTAAGTGTATCCAAGTGTGTGTCTTGTGTTTCTCTTGGTGTGTGTTGGTGTGTAAAGGCTCTCCTCTATTTATAGAGGCCTTAGGAAGGCTTTGGAAGGCTTAAGAAAGGTTCTATAGCCGTTGGGAACAAAGCCCAAGAGAATCAGGCCGAAATCAGGACAATGATTACACTTGACAGGGTTATCAGACGTCTAACTATGGCATCAGACGTCTGGAAGGCCACTTTAAGACGTCTGATATCAAGGTCAGACGTTTGATTCTATGCGGGTTTCCTCCTGACTTGAATCAGATCTAAACAGGGTTTTTGTGCAAGTCCATCAGACGACATGCAGGACGTCTGGCACTATGTCTGGACGTCTGGAAACCTACTTTTACTGTGGGAATTGATTTCCAAACGTTGCAAAGGCTAGAAAATCTCTGAGAAGAGATTTTGGGTCAGCCGAGGCAAAACGGTCAATTATCAGACGTCTGGAAAGGCCTATGGACGTCTGATAAGGCTCTAACGGTCATATTCTTGAGTGTCTGCTAAGCCAACCAACGGTCCACTAATTGGACGTCTGGCAAATCCATCAGACGTCTTCTAAGACGTCTGGTCTAAGGTCTGGACGTCTGATTTCATTAGACAGAACTAACTATCTCCAGCCTAACAGTTATCAGACGTCTGAAACAACAGTCAGACGTCTTAAAATACTTTATCAGACGTCTGATTTGGGAATTAGACGTCTGGAAGTGCTGTTTGAACCCTATATTGGTTTTCTAAGTGTTCTACAGAAAACCTAAGTATCGTAGGGTTGTGCAGGTGTTCCTAGGACTACTGTTAGGGTACTTTGAGGCTCTTTAACATAATATTCTAAGGAAAATAAAGAGCAAGAAAGATAAAGATAAAAGATACAAGAAAGGATTAAAAAGAATCTATCCTATTCTTCTTGTCTTCTATCTTCAATCTGTCGCTCCACGCGAACCTCCTCTGTTTTCCGTCAAGCTCCTCCAATCCGTCCTGGATGCGAGCTCGAACTCCGTCTAAGCACGTCCACATTTGCAATTGACCTGAAATCTAGGACTCAAATTGCAAATGTTAAATAACACGTGTTTTGTTATCATCAAAACAAATGATCGTGGTGCTCTAGCACCAACAGTAGAAGCCAGCTCACTTTAGCCTGGCTTAGCAGCTAGCAAAGAACTAGCAAGCTAAGCCAGCTAGAGTAGCTCCATGCCAGCCTCTTCAGCAACAGCCAGCTCCAATTTCAGCTCCTGACTTCTCCTCCTCAGCTCCTCCCTCCAAACCTTAGCTCCAACACCTTCTCCTCTACTCCTCCATTAGCTAAGCTATCTTAGCTTAGCTTAGCTTAGCTTAGCTTAGCTTAGCTATTCTCCAACTTGCTTGGCTTGTACCACCCCAAAAACCCACCTAACAACTCCACCCTACTAGCTCCACCTAAGATCCACATAAGCTAACCTACTTGGCACCAACCTAACCTACCCACCACCTCCAAAAGACTCCTAAAAGTGGCGCCAAAAACTACCCCTAACCACCCCCTTAATGGCTCTACTTTTCCCTCCAAAATTCCCCCTCATCTCCACCACACAATTCCCCTTGAATCCATCTCCACCATCCACCTAACCCCCCTTCTAGAAGACCCCATGTTGGCACCAAAATGGTGGTGTCTCTCCACCACCAAAAGACACCAACACCACCATAACCACCCCCTTTAACACCCCTTGGGTTGGCGCCAACTCACCTTAGCCATAGGATCACCAACCACCTCCATCCTTCCATCCTAGCCCTCTATTTCAAGGGGCACCTTAACCCCCCATCCTACCCTATAAAAAGACCACTACCCACCACCATTCAAGTAATCCTTGGCTAGCAAATTCACTCTCATATTCCACCTAGAAGCCCACGTCCAAGAGAGAAGAAGAAGAAGAAGAAGAAGAAGATTAAGGGGATATTCTATCCCCTTGGTGCCTTCCCCTCTTCCCTTCTCTCTTGGGTCACGCCAGCCAAAGGAGAAGCCAGGCAAGGAATATCTTTGGAGGAGATCTTGAAGGTGGTCCACGCCACCTTGGAGGAGATTTTGAGGGTGGTGCACGCCCACCCCTTGGAGAGAGCATTGAAGGTGGAAGCTTCCACCTTGGAGGAGCTCTCAAGGAAGGAGAAGAAGGAGGTCCTCTTTTCAAGCCAAGGAGCAGCTAGGCTTGGAGCAAGAAGACTCCCTTCTTCACCATTTTTGCAAGAGGATTTGTGTTTCTTTTCTTGCTTTTAGATTTGTTTAGTTCTAGTAGAAGCATTCCTCTACTTGTCCTTGAAAAGAACACTCATTCTAGTCAATCAAATTGCCTTCTTTTAGCTTTTTATTGCAGTTGTTACTTTTGGTTCTAGCACTTGTTCACCTCTTCTTCCTAATTACTCTAGGCCTCCACTTGCCTAGAGTGAGCTTAGGAAGAAGATATTTCTATCTTTTAAATTTTAGTTAAGCATTTGTAGGTGTTAGTACTTTTCGTTACAATTCGCATTTTGCCATCGTCTTTTCAAAACAAAAAATTTACCTATTGAAAAATATCAAAAAGAAAGTTGAAATCTATCTGTAAGCAAGAGGATTAATTTTGTAATTTTTGCCTCCTTGGACGATCCTAGATACTCCCCTATCTAGGATATAAATTTAAAAGTGAAAGCGGATTCGCGTGTTACAACGACGTTAAAAACCCGCTTTTACAAATCACACGTATTTCGCTACCAGAGAGCTACTAGTGTAGGGAGAGAGCTAGCCACCCCACGGGGCCTGGGGTTCAGCTAGCCACCCTACACCGACTTGTTAGGCCCACTGGGAAAACCGGGATAGTCAGACTGGGGTGCGCGGACTGTGGAGGGGCGAGACCCTTGTTCGGTTCTGAGGGGCTAGACCCTTGTTACTGAGAGGGCTAGGCCCTATACTGTTCCGTGCTGTACTTTGGGCACACTCGTTAACGGAAACGACTGATCGCGTGCCAGTGCGGGGTAGCTACCTGTGCACTTATTGCGCGTGTCGTAGTCACCGTTACGTCTGTCCGTGACCATGGGGTGGTTGACTAGGTGTAGGATCACCACGGGGGACTCTCCCAGCCAGGAGAGCACCACGTGTGCCTTCTACTTTTTGGAAAAGACTACAATCAAGATCATTCCCACGAGGAACATTCGAGATCAAGAAAGAGATCTGAAAAATTAAACTAATGGGTGAAAAGGAATAACTTGTAAAATAAAGTAATCGGAAAAGATAAATTACATGTTAGCTTTTACTGCTTTAGTTAGTTGGTTACCACTCTACTCAGTGTTCGCTGACTCTGTTTACTCATAACCCTTTTCATGTCCAGGTGTTGAGCAGTCGAGTCACCGGCTGCAGAGGGTGCTGGGCCCAGTTGAGCCCAGCAGTAGTCTTCCTGTTGTTGTACTTTCTTTTGTTAGTGAGTTTAGACTCTTATTTCCGTTTACGTTTCTGTACTTTGTTTCCGCTTTACCATTGTGAGGGTGATATATACTGATAGCAGTTTTTATTTCCTTACTGCTTGTACTCTTTTACTGTTAGTTACTTAGCATAGTGATTGTGGTTTACTTTCTTGCTTTTTGGTTATTTCTTGTTGGACGACTGGGTCTTGGGATTAGTCGATTCGAGCCGATCTCGTATCCTGTAGGGATTCGGGAACTGGGTCGTAACATGTCCGATTTATCATCTATGCAACCTAACATTAGAATCCTATTTTGATCTTTACAAAATAGGAAGGAAACCTATTTAGAATTAGACGTCTGATTAGATTTCCAAACATCTTAAAACACTTCTTTAGATGTCCGTCTTGATCTAATCCAGTTCAGATCTTCTACCCTTCTAGATCAGATGACCAATTCTTATATCAGACGATGACCCAGACATTTGACCTTAGAACTAGACGTCTGATAACCCTGTTAGAATCATTAATGACCTTGTTTTCGACCTAATTTGCCTTGGGATTATTCCTAACAGTTATAGAAGCCTTCCAACAACTAGAAGAGGCTTCTAAGCCCTTCCTAGGGCCTCTATAAATAGAGGATGACCCTTTTTGTGCAACACACAGCTAAGAATACTACTTCCACTCATATTGTGTCCAAGAGAAGAAATGAATCACCTAGAAGTGCTGTTGCTCTCCAAGATCCTTTAGCCCACACAAGAGAGCACCATATTCGCTGTGCACCCGCTCTCCCTGTTGCATACAAGAGTGTCGTCATGCCTTGCATGGATTACGCACCCGTGTTGCTAAGCCAACACACTTCCATCAAAGGGATGTCTTCTTTGCCTATAGTAGCTAGTTTTACCTACATACTTTGTGGCTCTATAAGATATTGTTATATTGTCTTTGTTAGGTATTCGCCTTGCGAATTTCCGTCTCTCTTGCGGGACAAAATACTCCTCGTGAAGAGGAGGGGTTTAAGGTACGCTACCCTCGTTCAAAGTAGCGTGGTTGTAAGAGGTTGTACTACCGTCGTTTAAGTAATACGTTAGTGGATTTGATTGACTAGGTTGATCGAGAAATCCTAAGTTGAGAGGCTTAGGTGGTGATTTTTACCCGGGTTTAGATTTTCACCTAAAAATTTCTGTGCACTTGTTTGATTGCTTTATTTGTGAGATTGGTTATATTATTTCTGTTTTATTTCTTTCTCACGTAAATCTCACCTCCCTTCGTCAGAACCTACACCAGCAACCTGCCAAAGGTCCAGCGACCTTTGACCGACTGTTAGATAGAGGCGAATGTTAGGTGAAGGTCCATCATCCAGTGACCTCTACCTAGCCGTTGCGCCCCTCTCCTTGTCTCGCCTATATAAACGCTCCCCCTTCCCTCTTCTCACCACACAACATTCTCCATTCTCTCTTAAAAAATTTTCCTCTTCATCTATTGATCTTATTGAGATTCTCTCCCAGGCTCTGAATTTTCTTCTACTCCTCACTCCGACATTTACATTTAGCAGTAAGATAATTTTATTTTTTTTAAAGAATAATTAGTATCATGTGTAGTTATTTTATATACATTTGTACTAATTTATTTTATTTTGATTGCTATAATAATATATAAGATATTAAGAATTAATAAATTTATAAAATGTAATAATATGTAAGATTATGTCATTCATATCATGTGAAATAATGTTAAATAAAATTGTTATTTTTTATTTGATAATAATAATGAATACAATATAAACTTTGTTTGTAAATATGTAAGAATTTGTTGTTTTTTATTCGATTGCAATGCAACTCATGTTTTTACATTAAAATATATAATTTGCATAATAATAATGATATTATTTAGCAATTCTTAAATAGTTGTTATTGTTAATATATTTATTTTCTAGTAAGAAATAAATGTAAATTGTTTAAATTTTATATGATATAAAAAGGTTTTTTTAAGGTTAATTATTTTTTGTTTAATAAATAATACTTTTATATTTTATTAATTATGCATATGCTAACTATTTTTTTCTATTATATGCTTCTTTTTTCTATTATCATGTAATAATAGATGACACGGCAGAACATAGGTGATTACGAGCTTATCTAGAGAGATCGGATCGGCGTGACGTTACACAGTTATTGTAAATTTTATTAGTTGATATTATTCATTTACATAAGTGATTTTTGAGAATTTTTTTTAATTATAACTTTTATTGTAGGTGAGATTTATTGAGCATACTATAATGATGAATCAAGTATTGAGAAAAAGAATTAATTTAGTGGAAGAATAGTTAGAGTTAGTGGGTTTTGGAGTGACATCAAGTTTGCTGAGGCCACAACTAGATCATGCACTTACGCATGCTATGGTTGAGCGCTGGTATCCAGAAACTCACACTTCCATCTGTCGGAAGGAGAAGCTATCGTGACATTATAAGATGTCGTAATTTTGATGGCTCTTCGCATGCATGATTCACCTGTGACAGGTGTTGTACAACATGGAGATTGGAGGGAAAAATGTGTAGAATTACTTGGAGAAGACCTGGATGAGAATTCAAGTAAAAAAAACTTAACCTCTAAAGGATTAAGTATGACATGATTGAAGTCTAAGTTTATAGATGGCCTCGAGTTTGTAGAGACAGAAGATAAAGCAATTAGATATGCTCGAGGCATCATTTTAATTTACTTGGGGACTAGTATCCTTTCTGATTCAACTAAAAATAGGGTCCCAATTAGGTACTGTGAATAAAACACATAAAATATTTTCGAGTAACGTTTTTATGTATACTTGACCAATATTTTTATACATTTGCAGGTATTTATTACTAGTAGAAGATCTTAGAGTATGCGGGCAACTACTCTAGGGAGCTGCTTCACTTGCTCAATTGTATCACCAATTAAATGAAGCAACACGATATTCAACAACAAACGTATATGCTTTTCTTACGATGTTACAAGTAATTTTTACATTAATTTATATAAACTTTATAGATTTCTTTAAATATACGTTATAATATTTGAATTGTATTTGTAGTTATGGATTTGGGAACACCTTCATATTGGGAGGCCAAAAGAAATGTAATTTTCTCCTCATTTGGTACATATTGCATCGTTAGGGGTATGGTAGGTTCAAAATATTCAATATAGTAATAATAATTAAATTCATTACTCTTTTCCTAATATGATAGTTATGTTTCAGGTGGATTGGTAGTAAATAATTTAATAATAATGTGAGAACAACAAATCATATTTACTATCGAAATTAGTTAGATACACAACGTACTCATCAGGTAACATATAATTACTCTAACTAAATTCCATATTTATCCGAAATTCTTAATTTATTATGTAATAACAATATTCAAAATATTTTCATTCGTATTATAGGTGATTTGGAATCCGTACATAGATGGGAGGACACAGTACATTCATCCCATCTACTCAGCAAATTTAGTGTTTTGGAGATCCAGGATGTGCTTGATTTGTTATAATATAGTAGTCATGCACGTTCCTGATCGTGTGATGGAACAATTTGGGTTGAAATAACACATACCCAAACAGATGGACTGAATAAGATATGTTGGCGGAAGAGTATGGGGTATCTCTTCATAGGCGTCATATCATTTGGGCTACATTGAATGGTGGACTTGGAGGCTTGAAACAATTGTTGAAGAACATGATTTACAAGGCACAAATAGAGAAGTGCGAGATTGTTACTTGCGATGGTATTTGAGGAAGATAAGAATGTGGGTGCAAGAATAGATACTGCAACCTGCAGTTGTGTACGAACTTCGAGGTCCAATTGAGAGAGACTTGGCAAGAAACTATATTTTAAATGAATTACAAAAATTTTAATTGATATTTTTCATATAATAATAATAATTTATTTTGCTTAATATTAGGTAAGTTTTGTCTTCAAAGCAAAAGAATAGATGATGAGGTGGTTAAATACACTTCATTTACGGACAAATGTAAGAGAAAAGGAAATGAAGGACTTACTTGACCAACTTACCAAGAAGATAGAAGAGCATGGGTTGCATGATATTGAAGACCATGAAGTTGGGAATGAATTCATGGATGCTATTTCCGAGGAGGATGTTGGCTCACCTTAAACACAGTACACCCAACCTCCAGTACACTTTACCCAGCCTCCTCCGACGTTTACCCAGCCTCCTCCGATGGATTACACTGAGCAATAGATGGATTATACTTACAACCCGACGCAGTCTACTCAACCATCATATGCTTACAATCCGTTTGGAGAAGGATCTTCGTAAGTTCCAAATTTTGATGCTTTTGAGAGTTAGTCGAGTAGTTTGGTAGATTTGCTTTTTTTAGATCCGATGCAAAATCCATACTTCATAAGGTATTCTGTATTTGGTCCAGGCCCATCTAAACCACCATTTCAACCTCCTCCAATGACTACTTATCAACATCCGAGACCTCCACATATTTGGAATGAACCCCGAATGCAACAACAAAAAGGCCACAATACTGAAAGTGATCATGAGGGTTATGCACCCAACATTAGAAGTGTACGTGGCTGATCCAATGCTGGCAGCAGATCTATTCACCTAGATCGTGACGATCTTGAGAGTGAAAGAGGAAGGGTTGCACAAGAAGAATCGTCACGAGGTAGGGGTAAATGTCGAGGAAGAGAAGGTAGGTGACATAGAGGAATTTTTAGTACATTTAGTAGTGCTGTAAATAATGTTATTCGACGACATTAATTGTAAATAACATGAGTTGTAAGGCATGTTTAGTTAAGTGTCTCAAATGTTGTATTTAATGCTTTACAATTTATTAGCAATTACTCTTTTCTTCGATGAAACAATTGTATGTACATTCTTCAAGCTATGTACTTACGTAGGCAAATTATGCTGATTGTTTGTATAGTCAATATGCTAAATTATTGTTGTAAAATCCTGAGCTATTATTATTATTAAAGACAAATAAAAATTAAAAACTTTAATTCTAAAATTCTATTTAATCATTCCAACAAAAGACAAACTCAAATGATAGTGTAGTGACCACTAAAGTTGTAGATACAAGTTGACTAAATGCACATTAATAGGCACTAAATGCAACAAAACAATACCTACTGATAATACATTTTAATTGAAATGCTTATGATAATACACATTATACCCACTTTGACATACAACATTAACTCATGTAAGGTTTTCTACAACTCCACAACTCTTACATTGGTGTCATAAACCATGTGTAGTATGTAATCAAAATCTCTTCCTAACCTGATGTTTTCTTCTTGCATGGTTTGCATTAGGTGATCTTCCTCTTCATGCTCCTCTCTCAGATTCGCCCATTTGAAGAATTTGCAAGTATTGTGTGGACATGAGTAAAACTTCTGACCTTTGCTCCATGGCCGTCCAGAAAATCTGAGTGCGGCTGGAACTCTACATAAGCATGTCACACTCCTTGAATGTGCACGTGGGACGTTGCCACTTGGTTGGCGATTGCTTGAAGATTGAGAGTGAGCTTTTATTGTATTCGTAGGTGTAGTTAACCCTATAATAATCACATTGAAAGATACATATGAATTTCATTGTAATTATTTTTTCCTCTCTTGAGTTGTAATAATTAAATGTACATTCTTCAGATGTGTAAGTGACAAGAATCATTTTTTCTTTTGTTGAATTTCCATACCCGAATGAAATTTGCAGGAAAAATGCTTCAAATGTGAATGTGATAGGAAGAATGAATCAAATTTGAGGTTGGGGGTGACATTCCTTCATATATGTAGTGGGCAAGGAACAACCATCAGTTAAATAGAGGAAATCATCCCTCTCCCAGTGTTCAGGTGAGAAAAGCATCCTTCTCCTAGCAGTCAGCCAACATTTAGATCTTTTCAATGTTGGTCAATCTTCGTAATTACGAAAATATCCCTCAAAACTTCTCTTAATTTACATAAATTCCCTTGCTGTAACGGCCGTCGAGGGGAAGATTGAGGACGTATTTACATAATTACCAAGATTATAGGGGTATAGATGTAATATCCAAAGTTTATAAGGGCATGTATGTAAAAATCCCCTAAAATAATTGCAAGATAAAATTTAATCACAAAAATGGAGGCACAAGATTTTAAGTGGAAACCCAAATCGGGTGAAAACTACCACTTAAGCCAATCTCTTGACTTAGGATTTACGATCACAAAGTGATCAATCCACTAACCACGCTATTTCAACGAGGGTAATGTACCTCAATTACAAATCCCACCTCCAATCCCTAAACGGAGGTTTCCCCCTTCATAATGAAGAGACGAGGATCCGACAGGCCAGATATCCAACAACATCTTTAAACTCAATTAAAAAGAAGATTACAATGTTTCGAAAGTATACAATAAAAAGCCGTAGACCTATGATGGCTAACCCTAATCTAGCTAAATTTGATGGCAATCTTCTGGTTGGTAATAAACTTGATGGAGAGCTTTCTTGGGGCATTTATCTTCCTCGGCCCACTCCTCCCCCTGATCCTGACCCTCCCTTTATCATTGAATTATCTCAGGAGGGTAGGACCGAGGAAGTGAGCTATGATAGCAACAATGGATTTTCTACTTCCAAAGCGAGATCTCTTGATTTTTTCAACCCTCTTATCTCTATGTTGGTTACTCATCTTGATTTGGCACATGTGGCACACTCTCCGTCTAGGCTTAGAGGAGTCCATGGGGATCATTCATCGATGGGTTTGACTAGGATTACTAGGAGTCGATCAAAATCCCAATTTCGCTCCATTTCCCAATGAATTATCTTTTTTGTAATTGTAGGGGTATTATCAATACCCCACTTTAAATCGCTTAAAAGCTATGATTTCTTTCGATCACCCTCAAATCATCTTCTTATTGGAGCCTTTCCTACTTCCTCTGACATTGATTGTACTTTACAAGCTATTCATTTTGATCATGCTTTATCTCCTCCGGAGTGTCCTAATATTTAGTGCCTTTGAAAAGACTCGGTATCCATTTCCTCCTTATTTTCCTATTCCCAAGCTTTAACGGTTGAGTGCAGGTTTCTTGGTTATGTCTTTATCATCTCTGCTATTTATGCCTCCTATGACCTTGACACTAGGCTCAACCTCTGGAATCATCTTTCTATGATTAAGACCATGTTCCCCTCCTCTCCTTGGATTATTGGGGGAGACTTTAACTCCATCCTCTCTGCTTCTGAAAAGAGAGGTGGTCGTCCTTTCTCTCCCTCTTAAACCCTTCCTTTTAAAAGCTTCATTGATAATGCTGCTCTTATTGACTTACTTTTGGGAGGTAACCAAATGTCTTGGTGTAATGGCAAGCATGGTCAATCTAGGATCTACCAAAAGTTGGATCGTATCATTCTTAATCATTTTGCGATGGCTCTTGTCCCTACTGGGCGTTATCTATCTTGTCGTAACTCTGACCATGCCCCCGTACTTCTTTGTATTGCTTCTGCCTCGATGGTCCGTCCTAGGCCTTTCAAGTTTGAGAATATGTGGTTGAGGGATGGGCGTCTTAGGGTTTTGGTTGAAACCATTTGGCACTCCTCTAATTTCTCTTTCTCTGATCCTATTTCCAAGCTTTATTTTAAACTTCATATTCTTAAGAGGAGTCTCAAAAGTTGGAATAGATCAACTTTTGGTAATATCCACAAGATGGTTGAAAATCTTGAATCTTGCTATGTTGAGACTTTAAGCTCTCCCTTCATAGGGATCCTTCTACCGTTGCTGAGCTCAATGATATTTCTCTTCTCCTTGACAATGCCCTAGTAATGCTCAATGACTTCTAAAATCGATTGGCTGAATCAAGGTGAAGGTTGCAACAAGTTCTTTTTTACTTTGATCAAAAGACACTTTGGTAAACGTTCTAGAACTTCCCTTACCTCTTTTATTGGGGATGGTTCTTGGGATAGAGTGATAAGTCCAATTTATTGGACATTTATTTGGCTTAAGTACATATGGAATACATTTCCTTATAGTTTAATGGCTTAAGCTAAGTAGTAATTAATCTTAGCTTACGAATATTTTTGTATCTGCTTTGCATTCTAATACATACATTTGTGCTCTTTATTTGATATGTGCATGCAGAGAGAAAAAAAAGGTGGCTGGACATGAATAATTAACATTTGAAGGAGGGTATGTCCATAATTGTCCATCACCGCCGCTCCCTTCGCCGGCATTCAAATCAAGCAGTTGCGCATGCGAAGGGAAAGACGGAGGTTGCGGATCTGGAGAATGATAAAGATCCTTCCCTCTGTGGCTCTATCCATCTTCCTCAGGTGGATGATCTCCCCCCCTACGGGGATCTTCTTCCTCGCTCTCCACCATGGCCCTCTTGCTTGCACCGTGAACCTAAAGCACTCATCGTGGATCAGTGTGAACTCCATTGCCTCTTCGCTTTCATTCACCTTCACTTTCATGCGCACGGTGACAGCGTGCGTACCCCCCTCGCCAGCAACCACGCTCGCGCCTCAACCACCTCGCCATCAGCCTTGCGTGCGTGCACCAGGCCTCACGAAGCCACAAGCCCTTGCGCACTCATCTCCAACCCCAGTAGCCTCCTCCTCTTCCTTTTCTTCTTCTTCTTCATCAACGACCAACAGAGAAGGAACCCACTAGTCACCGCACGGTCATGCACGCACAGCCACAATGCACTCACAGCATCCATCGCGCCACAGCCCTGCAGCCCCGCGTGCCCTCGTCCTCACGCAGTAGCCCCTCACGCATGCGCGGTAGCACTTGCACAGCGCGCAATCCAGTAGGCCCCTCCTCTCCTTCTTCTTCTTCGTCAACTGATAGAAGGAGAGGAACCCAACAAACCACCGTCATCCCCTACACGCATCCCACACTTCCGGCTCCTGTTCGCCATGTTGTCGACTCTTGCAGACTCATCGCACCGTCACGAACTCGGCCATGCCCTCAGACGCGGCAATCATAGCCCATGCATGCCAGTGGGTTCCTCGTCTCCGATGACCGTCCCCAGTCACCGTTCATCGATCCACGACCATCATCACGCTCCCCTCGTCGTAGCCGACCTTCCTCGAGCTTCCCGTCGTCTGCCGCGGCCCCACGAGCATGCACGGCAAGAGAAAATTAATCCTCTGTTTTGGGTTTAAATTCTTATTACATAGAATGCCATTGAAGAAGATAGTATTTTGTGGATTTTGATTATTATATTGTTGGATGTTTTGCAAAGAAGACCTCCCTTATTTACTTAAATGCTTTATCAACACTTGTGAATGCTATAAGTCTCATTTGAAAGAGGTTTTGGTGTCGATTCTTCACGATTTTAATTGTGAACCTTTGTGGAAGAGTCTAGCAAGTTCTAATAGGCTCCTTGCCTCCCCGTGGAAACGACTTGCTCTTCTGTGAGTGGTTTTTATCGTAATTGTTGACGACTGATTTTCCACCACTCAATTTTTACTTCGACAACTTATTTTCTTAAGCAAAAATTGATCGTTCAAATGGCGCCGTTGCTGGGGAGGCAACAGGCCTAGTAAATTCGTGAATATTCTTTCTGTCTGCATTAAGTTCTGATTGAGATTATATTCTTTGATCTATCATGTTTTCTGTGTGAGGTACATTGAAGGATATGGGTGCGCACGACGGAGATAATATTTTTTGTCGACCTTGCCACCACCTCAAAGATAATCACGGGAGCCTATGGGCCTTGATCCCACACGTGTGGAGACGTACGGAGGACCATCTAGGAGGATTCTGCTTCTTAGCCTTCTCATTTCAGAGTAGACTCTTTAGGTTTAATTGAGTTAGTTGTTTTCTCACCCTTGTACTCTGGGGCCAGTTTTTGGGGGAGTGTCCCCGATTCTTTAGATTCTAGGATTATTTTGTGTGTGGTAGTTAGATATTTTGATTGCTCATTCATAAAAAAAAAATCGAACTGCTTGCTAGAAGCTGCATATCTATAGGACGACCATCTAGGATTAAATGAGCAGCATCTAGTTTATCTTTACTGCATCGCATACATCCTTGCATTGATGAAAGTTGGAGTAAGGTATGTCTTCTCTTAAGTATCAATTACCTGTCATGCATCTGCATTGGACTTAAATCCAAGACCACTAAAGTGTTTGAATCTAATTAATTCAGTGGTCACTTTAAAAATTGAGATTGTTAAGAGGTTGACCTTAAAATCAGTGACTTTAATTGTGTGCGAAAGGACTTGCTAGCGGATTTCAAAATACAAAATGCGAACGTTTGTTGCACACCTGAGACACTATGCACATCACACATAAGGTCACTAGATAAATTTCTACCTCTCCTCTTTGAACCACAAGGGAAGTTTGTCGGAAATCAACAAGCCTATCCACCAAGTTACTTCAGTTCCTCATGCGTGGGCTCGATTTGAGACTTCCATCCCTTGCGAGTAGGTTGTAGGCACTAACGAAGGTCGGCCTAGGAAGCATAATTCTTGCAAAACTTGTTTGGCCACCAACTGAACACTTAATTCTAAGACCTAGAATCTACTAAAAATAGATCCCACTATATTTGCGTTTGTTTTGACAGGGGTAAAGCTCTCTAGGAAGTTTCTATTT
Source organism: Thalassia testudinum (assembly GCA_037157565.1). NCBI lineage: Eukaryota > Viridiplantae > Streptophyta > Magnoliopsida > Alismatales > Hydrocharitaceae > Thalassia > Thalassia testudinum. The sequence continues at coordinate 48,749,370 of JAZHRO010000030.1, forward strand.
TTAATCTAAGTCCTAAGAGAGTTAAGCCATTTGATTAAAAGAAATGGACTATCCTTACTCCTATCATTTTAACCAGGATCCCATGCCTTAAGCATATCCATCCTTTGATGGGTACAATGACAATTCATGGGATTAATCTTATTCCTATCCTGGGAGTACTGGCCCGATAACTTCCACTTTTGAGTAGAGCCTAGGAGCGGGATTTTCCACCCCTGGAATCTCCACTACTATGCAAACACCCAACCCTCCTACCCTTCATGATTTTCCTTATCAAGGTTGGACCGATACCCCTAGGCAACCAGAGCATGAGATTGACTATCCTCCCCAATCTGATAGCAGTAGCCTCTCCTATTTTATGATAGAAATGCAAAAGGAACAAAAAGAAATGATGGAGTCTATGGGAGAGATGTTGAGGAATAGTCAACGACTGAATGAGGAAATTAGTCAACTTAGCTACCTTCCTACTATTGATTCTAATCGCTACCTATACAACATTGATCATCAAAATAATTATGAGGAAACCAATTACAACAAGGATTCAATTTTGAGTAGTAGCTATCACTTAGACAATCCCCATGGGACACGGCCTCTAGAGGAGAACGATCTTAGTGATTATCCACCTGAGTTATATTGGAGTCAAAAGGAAGGGAGGATGGTACCATCTAAGGACCTTGACCGGGTTGATAGTATTTTTCTTACCCCTGATGACCCAAGTCAAGGTAGTGTTAGTCATATCACATCCCCTATTAATCATCTGGCGGAAACCCATTCTACCCTTAGTGAGCATAATCCTGACCCTCCACTTAGGGAATCAACCTACTGAGGCTCGACCTTCGGGTTTCAATGATGTACTCGTTGCAGTATTATGAAAGACGATTATCACTTTAATTTATTTATTACTCGAGATTTTAAAATATCCCGAGGTCGAACTCAGGGAGCACACGTCATTCTAGAAACATATGAATTCACAATTGACTATATACTATTTTACAAAAATTTAAGAGAGAGAGAGAATAAGCAAAAAAAAACTCTTTTTTTTTCTTTCTCTTGGCTTCTCTCTTCCTTTCTTTCAGCTTGTTCTTTTCTTTCTCTTTTCCTTACTTCTTCTTCTTCTCTCTTCTCTTGCTGTGCCTTCTCTTCTTCAGTCTGCCTTCTTCTTTCTTCTTCTCCTCTGCTGCGGTTCTTCTTTTCTCTTTCTCTTCTCTGCTGCTGGTTCTTCTTCTTTCTTCTGTGTCTTCTTTCTTCAGCAGCTCCTTCCTTCTTTTCTTTTTCTTCTCTTCCTCTCTTCCTTTTCCCTGATACAGACGTCTGATTCTTCGAGTCGGATGCTTATCGGCACTGTTGCTACAGTGCCTCCTTCTTCACTTCTTCTGTTGTCTTCTTTCCTTCTTCGGCTTCTTCCTCTTCTTCTCTTTGCTGCGGCTTCTCCTTCACCTTCTTTTTCTCTGCTGTGGGTGCTTTGCGGCTAAGTCCTCGCCGCCCACTCTTCCTCTTCTTCTTCTTCTTCCTCACTTGTTCCCTGCACACACGCGACGCAAAACCTACCCCTACCCTTTCCCGCATCTCTCTCTCTCTGAATCTCTCTTTGGTATGCTCTCCCAAAGCCGGGTAATCGGGTCGGGTCACGTGCTAGGGTCTAGGCGCACCGGCGTGGGTGTGGTGCGCGAGGAGTGCTCAGGAGTGGGGGTAGTCGGGTCACGGGTCAGGTCCGCGTTGTAGGTTTGGGGCCCTACCGGGAGGGGTGACGTAATAAAATGCGGAAATAAAATATAAACCAATCTCACAAAAAAATCAATCGCACAAGTACACAAAGATTTGTAGGTGGAAACCCAAACCGGATGAAAACCACCACCTAACCCTCTCGAGTTAGGATTTTCCGATCAACATAGTTGATCAAATCCACTAAACGAATCACTTTAAAACGAGGGTGATTCAACCTCAGTACAACCACGCTACAAGTATGAGGGTAGCGTTCCTCAACCCCTTCTCTCCACGAGAAGGATTTTGTCCCACGAAGGAGACGGGAATTCGCAAAGCGAATACCCAACCAAAAGACAAAGATAAAATAAAACAACAGGTCCTATAGAGCTAACAAAGTAATTATAAACCTAGCTTCTATAGGAAGTAGGATGCTTCCCTTTGAAAGGAGTGCGTCAACGATGACGCGGGTGCGTGAGCCACGCAACGGCGCAATGTCGCTCTCGTAGACAACGGCGGGAGAGTGGGTGCGCGAAGCTTGATGCTCTCAAGATGTAGAACTTGAGCTTAGAGAGCAGGATCTTTTCTGGACACAGAAGAGTGTGAAAGTGTGTAGCTAAGTGTATCCAAGTGTGTAAAGGCTCCCCTCTATTTATAGAGGCCTTGGGAAGGCTTTGGAAGGCTTAGGAAAGGTTCTATAGCCATTGGGAACAAAGCCCAAGAGAATCAGGCCGAAATCAGGACAATGATTACATTTGACAGGGTAATCAGATGTCTAACTCTTGCATCAAACGTCTGGAAGGCCACTTTAAGACGTCTGATTTAAAGGTCAGACGTCTGATTCTATGCGGGTTTCCTCCTGACTTGAATCAGATCTAAACAGGGTTTTTGCACAAGTCCATTAGACGACATACAGGACGTCTGGCACTATGTATGGACGTCTGGAAACCTACTTTTACTGTGGGAATGGATTTTCCAAACGTTGCAACGGCTAGAAAATCTCTGAGAAGAGATTTTGGGTCAGCCGAGGCAAAACGGTCAATTATCAGACGTCTGGAAAGGCCTAAGGACGTCTGATAAGGCTCTAACGGTCATATTCTTCAGTGTATGCTAAGCTAGCCAACGGTCCACTAATTGGACGTCTGGCAAAGTCATCAGACGTCTCCTAAGACGTCTGGTCTAAGGTCTGGACGTCTGATTTCATCAGACAGAACTAATTATGTCCAACCTAACAGTTATCAGATGTTTGAAACAACAGTCAGACGTCTTAAAATACATTATCAGACGTTTGATTTTGGAATTAGACGTCTGGAAGTGCTGTTTGAGCCCTATATTGGTTTTCTAAGTATTCTACAGAAAACCTAAGTATCCTAGGGTTGTGCCGGTGTTCGTAGGACTACTGTTAGGGTACTTTGAGGCTCTTTAACAATATTCTAAGGAAAATAAAAAGAGCAAGAAAATAAAGACAAGAGATACAAGAAAGGATTAAAAAGAATCTATCCTATTCTTCTTGTCTTCTATCTTCAATCTGTTGCTCCACGCGAACCTCCTCTGTTCTTCATTAAGCTCCTCTAATCCATCCTGGATGCGAGCTCGAGTTCCGTCTAAACGCGTCCACATTTGCAATTGACCTGAAATCTAGGACTCAAATTGCAAATGTTAAATAACACGTGTTTTGTTATCATCAAAACAAATGATCGTGGTGCTCTAGCACCAACAATCTCCCCCTTTTTGATGATGACAAAACCATAAACAATAATGCAGAAAAAACCTCCCCCTTTTTGACATTATCAAAAAGGTTTAATTGATTTTAGATTTCATATAACTCCCCCTTAAAACATGTTCTTCTATGAATTTATTTTAACAAATGTGATATTCTCCCCCTTTTTGTAACAACAAGGTAGCTATTATTTTTCTCCCCCTTACTAAAGGAAATTTAGCTAACTTGCATCTCCCCCTTAAAAATTGACAATTAGCTCATCATTTTTTAACTCCCCCTATCTAAATGCTTATAAAAAGATAGGGTTAAGAATTTTACCTCACCTACCGTGGCCAATAAAATGGCCCGGATGGTGGTGGTGGATGCCGCATCGGATGGGGCTCCCATCCGTAGCTTGGAGGCCCGGGCATCGGTGCCGGTCTCCAATCTGGCGGTCGACATGCGGCGGGTCCGTCGTTTGTTCGCCGTCTCGTCGGTCTTCTTGTTCTCCTCCTTGGTCTACTCCTTGGTTCTCCCAACATGAGTTGACCAGCTTTGAGTTTGTAGTTCCAGTCCTTTGTGTTGTAATTATCCCTGAACCCTACAAAACAAGATTCTAATTCTTTCTTCGGTATCCAAGTGGGCTTGGATCCGGATCTGTTAGCTGGTCTCCTTGATGGAGATCCTTTCTCAACCTTAGGGCTATAAAAATTATCTACTTTATTGATTAATTTGTTGGAGTTTTCCCTAAGACATGCAATTTCTTTTTCTATAATACTCATCTTAGTCTTTAAATTAGAGATTTCTAACTTTAGACTATCATTTTCCTCAATCAATTTATTATTTTCATTGATGAGGTCTTGATTTTCTAATAATAGGTTATCAATTCTAGGACTAGCTTCTATGTCCTTAAGTTGTTTTTCTAGCCTATCATTTTCATTTTTAAGAAAACTAAAGTTCTTTTTAATACTTTTGTTTTCTATTTTAAGTGATTTACTAATCTCAAATAGTTCATTAAAAGCTTCTTGTAAATCGAAATTTACCTCGTTGTCGCTGTCGTCGCTTCCGCTTTCGCTGTCACTGTTGCTTCCTCTGGCCATGAAACCAAAGCAAGCGGTTTCTTCCTTTTCTTCTTCTTCTTCCTCCGAGCTGGAATCGTCCCAAGTGGCTTAGAACGCCTTCTTCTTAGAATTCTTTTCCTTTTCCTTTTTCTTCTCCTTTTTGAGAAGAGGGCATTCTGGTCGTAGGTGCCCTTTCTCGTTGCAATGGTAGCAACGTCTCGGGCTTTCCTTCTTCTCCTTTTTCTCTTTCTTTAATTCCCTACAAAACTTGGAAAAATTTTTAAGTAAAATTCTAAAATCTTCGTCGTCGGAACTTACCTCGCTATCCGACGCGGCTCTGAAGGCAAGAGTCTTCTTCAGTTTGGGCTCCGGTGTATCCTTCTTCTTCTGCTTCAACTTTGTCTCGTAGGCCATTAGATTGCCTAGAAGATCTTCCATGTTGAGCTCCTCTACTTCGTTCGCCTCCTCGATGGTGGTGACTTTCTGTTCCCACTCCGGTCCAAGGGAACGAAGAAGCTTCCCTTGAAGCTCCCCCTTGATGAAGGTCTTCCCTAAAGCTTTTAAATTGTTTACTATGAGAGTGAACCTAGTGTTCATCTCACTTAAGGTTTCGTTAGATTTCATAGAAAAAGCCTCAAATTCTTGTGAAAGTAAATTGAGTTTAGAAGTTTTTACCTTAGAGGTACCTTCGTGAGTTACCTCAAGTGTGTGCCAGATATCGTACGCGGTGGCGCATTGCGAGATTCTGTTGAACTCTTCCGAGCTGAGCGCGCAGCAAAGGGCGTTTATGGTCTTTGCGTTTAAAGAGAGCTCACGGATTTGCTGCTGCGAGTAGCCTCCCGCGGGTTTTTCTGGGATCTCAAATGGCGTCTCGCATCTGGCCCAGATCGTGAAGTCAGTGGCTTGAAGCCAGGTCTTCGTCCGCAACTTCCAGTTGGGGTAGTTGCTCCCGTCGAAGAACGGCGGACGGGTTGTGGACTGCCCCTCGGAAATCCTGCTTGTGGAACAGCTTCCCTCCATGATCTTCTTGCCGGGTGTTACTCCGAACTCGCAAGAACCTGCTCTGATACCAATTGTAGGTTTGGGGCCCTACCAGGAGGGGTGACATAATAAAATGTGGAAATAAAATATAAACCAATCTCACAAAAAAATCAATCGCACAAGTACACAAAGATTTTTAGGTGGAAACCCAAACCGGGTGAAAACCACCACCTAACCCTCTCGAGTTAGGATTTTTCGATCAACCTAGTTGATCAAATCCACTAAACGAATCACTTTAAAACGAGGGTGATTCAACCTCAGTACAACCACGCTACAAGTACGGGGGTAGCGTTCCTCAACCCCTTCTCTCCACGAGAAGGATTTTGTCCCACGAAGGAGACGGGAATTCGCAAAGCGAATACCCAACCAAAAGATAAAGATAAAATAAAACAACAGGTCCTATAGAGCCAACAAAGTAATTATAAACCTAGCTTCTATAGGAAATAGGATGCTTCCCTTTGAAAGGAGTGCGTCAACGATGACGCGGGTGCGTGAGCCACGCAACGGCGCAATGTCGCTCTCGTAGACAACGGCGGGAGAGCGGGTGCGTGAAGCTTGATGCTCTCAAGATGTAGAACTTGAGCTTAGAGAGCAAGATCTTTTCTGGACACAGAAGAGTGTGAAAGTGTGTAGCTAAGTGTATCCAAGTGTGTAAAGGCTCCCCTCTATTTATAGAGGCCTTAGGAAGGCTTTGGAAGGCTTAGGAAATGTTCTATAGCCGTTGGGAACAAAGCCCAAGAGAATCGGGTCGAAATCAGGACAATGATTACATTTGACAGGGTAATCAGACGTCTGGAAGGCCACTTTAAGATGTCTGATTTAAAGGTCAGACGTCTGATTCTATGCGGGTTTCCTCCTGACTTGAATCAGATCTAAACAGTGTTTTTGCACAAGTCCATCATACGACATACAGGATGTCTGGCACTATGTATGGACGTCTGGAAACCTACTTTTACTGTGGGAATGGATTTTCCAAACGTTGCAACGGCTAGAAAATCTCTGAGAAGAGATTTTGGGTCAGCCGAGGTAAAACGGTCAATTATCAGACATCTGGAAAGGCCTAAGGATGTCTGATAAGGCTCTAACGGTCATATTCTTCAGTGTATGCTAAGCCAGCCAACGGTCCACTAATTGGACGTCTGGCAAAGTCATCAGACGTCTCCTAAGACGTCTGGTCTAAGGTCTGGACGTCTGATTTCATCAGACAGAACTAACTATGTCCAGCCTAACAGTTATCAGACGTCTGAAACAACAGTCAGACGTCTTAAAATACATTATCAGACGTCTGATTTTGGAATTAGACGTCTGGAAGTGCTGTTTGAGCCCTATATTGGTTTTCTAAGTATTCTACAGAAAACCTAAGTATCCTAGGGTTGTGCCGGTGTTCGTAGGACTACTGTTAGGGTACTTTGAGGCTCTTTAACAATATTCTAAGGAAAATAAAAAGAGCAAGAAAATAAAGACAAGAGATACAAGAAAGGATTAAAAAGATTCTATCCTATTCTTCTTGTCTTCTATCTTCAATCTGTCGCTCCACGCGAACCTCCTCTGTTCTTCATTAAGCTCCTCCAATCCATCCTGGATGCGAGCTCGAGTTCCGTCTAAACACGTCCACATTTGCAATTGACCTGAAATCTAGGACTCAAATTGCAAATGTTAAATAACACGTGTTTTGTTATCATCAAAACAAATGATCGTGGTGCTCTAGCACCAACACGTGTGGGAAGTGCTGCGAACGAGACCCGGTGGATAGGTGAGGAGGGACCTCACCCCAGTGTTTCGAGGCTAAAAGCCTATGTGACTTTTTCCTCTTATGTGTGGGTGTGCGCTCACACACTTCCGAGGTGGGACTAAAGTCCCACCTCCGATCTCGAGCGTCTGCGGGAGGAAGGTTCGTCTAATCGGGGCATCGGTGGAGGCCTGCGACCCCAATTGAGGTCCTGAGTGCGTGCGCGAAAGCCTTCCACGTGACCTAGGCTGCAGACCTAGAGCTGAGGAGGCTTGAGCTGCTTGCAAGCTTGCTCCAAGCTTCTCGTCAATGGCGGCGAGGGTACGAGACCTAAAACCACCAGTACGGCCTTGCGGCCCTGTCAGAATACTTGGTGAGCTTTGCCAGAGCACGGCGAAGACAGTGCAGGGGTTGGCACGGTGTGGGGATGCCAGAGTGCGCGTGCCTAGGGCACACTGTGTGCGTGAGAGTAGGTGTGTTCGGGGGGTGTTATGGAGGCGTGGTGTGGTGAGTGGAGTGCGGATTTAGTGTCAGTGAGGTGTCGCGGTGCTTAAGAGGTGATTGGCGAGGCGGATGGAGGAGTGGAGCGGCGGGGATGCCTCGCCGGAGGGTGGCCGGGGATGGAGAAGGTGGCAATGGACAGTGGTGATCGGTGGGTGGAAATAGCAAATTAAAAAGGGGGAAATAAAGGAGAGAGTAAGGTGAAGAGTTTTACCTACTTATCTGACGAAAGGGGAGGAGGAGGCGCTCGGCGCGTGCCTGCCGATGTCGGAGACGAAGATGCCCAAAGGGGGGGTAACGGCGACGAGGAGGGGATCTGGGAGGAGCCAGCTGGTGCGGCCTGGCGCTGGAGGACAAGGCGGAGTGAACTCTGCTGCAGGTATGGCAGCAGAGCGATGAAGGAGAGGGGGAAGGGTCGCTGAAAGCATCGGGCTGCTTGGTTGGAGTGAGAAGGGACGAGTTTGGGGGAATTCTCTGACCAAAACGAGCTTGAGACGACCGGAGGGCCCTGCCGTCCCTTTTATAGTAGTTGGCGAGAGGGGGATCTCAAGGAAAGATCGTGGAGAGCTTACCGGAGTTGGCAGAGATGGAGACCCATTCCTCTCGCGCATTCTCACGAGAGGAGTGGGCAATGGCAAGACATGGGAGGGGGTCCCTGCGAAAGAGGACGACGCAGGGAACCCCCCTTTCGTTTCTGAGAGCGGCCCCCATACCCTGCGCGGCGCCATCGTCCACGCAAGGTAGCCGGAGGTATGGGCGGCTGCGTGGGGTGGCAGAGGGACTGTTCTGCAAAGAACGGAAGAGAAGCTGGGGGGCAAAATGCAAGGGTTCAAAAAGATAAGGCTCGAAAAGTAATTCAAGAGGACTAATTTGTAAAGTAGGTCAAGATGGCCTTCCCTTAAATCCAAATTTTGTTATAAACCTAATTTGGACCTAAGGAATCTAGTGGTGAAGTTTGATTTTAGGTTTGACCACGTTTGACCGATCAATTTGCATAAAAATCTAAATTAGGTCAAAAATTGGGTATGGTTCTCAATTTAGGTCAAGACAGGTTCTACTGGCTAAATTGAAGGTTCTAAATCCTAGAGGATGTTTTTCCATGAATTTTAGAGGGTTTATTTGACTTTTATCTTACCAGGAACTTCATGAATTAAAGCAGGTTTGTTTTTAGGGTTACAGAATGTCATTTAATTTTTAGAAGTTACTATAACCCTTTTCGGATCATGTCATCCCACTTTCTTTCTTATTAAGCCCATTTGACCTTTGCTCAGACCCTTAGACACCCCGTTTGTGTACTGCATTGGTAAAATTACAGTTTTACCCCTTGTGAATTATTTTATTCTTAAATTTAGACTTCTTTGATTTAGGCTTTTCCTTAGGTTTTGTAGGAGATTTTGTACACTTATTTAGATCAAAATATCCTAGTTAAGGTTCATGATGAGGCTCTCATCATACCCCCATGCCTAGCTTTTGCTAGTCCCGTAGCAAAATTTTAAGGTTTTAACCCTTGTTTTAGGCCATGAATTTCTTATCAAGTTTAGATAAGTGCTTTTCCTCTTGTATCCTTGATTAGGTCAGAATGCCAATCATAGGCGTAAAAGGTACTCTAGTACCAACCAAGATCCAGATCTGTCTAGCTTTAGCCTCAGTCTTTAGCAAAGGTTTTTAAGGCCTACAGGAACTAACGTAAGGTTTATTGGACTTCGTGGTTAAAGCACCCATGCTTGAGATAATTTTAGCCTTGGTTCAGTTCACAGTGCATTTTGTAAGAGAGAGACAGAAGATTTATTTGTTTGGAGAGTTTTCTCTCTCTTTTCTTTTTAATTCTAAGTTAGGATTGGCTTCACAACACGATCTGTATCGGATTCCTTGTTCCCATCATCAATCCTCAATGGTTCATGGCAGCCGATGCTTTGAGATAGCATCGCCTCTAGTAACCCCCAGAACCCTGACTTTCGAGATTTTGAGATAATCCCGTCCATGGTATTCCGTGGTCGAATTCAGACCCTGGCAATTGACACTTCGTGATAATGCCATCCATGGAATTTGAACCGGCAGAGTGCTTACATGCCTCCAGTAGGATATGTAAATATCCTAAGAGATAAGCACCGAGGAGATGATATGTTGTTACGCATCTTCGAGGGGAATTTCCCACCTCTCCGCGCCGGGAACTCATTCAAATCAACTTGTGTTGATCGACTGCTCCTAATCTAGGTGACTTTTCAGAACATTTGAAATGCTTCTGCGTGATTTTGATACTTATGCTTACTGAACCAGACTGTGTGTGTGAATTTGGGTGCATAGGTTACTGAGTCCTGTAATCCAAAAGTCAGTTAACAAGGCCGAATACTCCTTAAGCCTTGGACCTAATACTTTAGCTTTTTAATTTCCTCAACCTCTTGAGGAATATCTAAATCTGAATGGGTACTAAGAGTCTATCCAAGAATGCCTAAGGTTTGCATTCTTACTAATCTTGTTGTGCACTTTCTTTTTTTCTTTTCCTTAATGTGGTCTAGAACTTAGGTTAAATTCCTTAATTTCTTGCTAATGACTATCCTTTTTTCTTTCATTTTGTGCTCCTTTTTATCATTTAGCTCTTTTTATCCTCCTCCTTTTGTAAAATCCACAAGAATCCTTCCCTCCTTTCAATTTTTTTTTTTAATGTTGAAATATTTTCTTATGAGTTTTTATTCATTTTGCACTTTCATATGCCCCCCATGCCTAAGATTTGCAATGTCCTCATTGTAAATTAGGAGGGTTTTTATTTAACTTGGTTCATGCATTAGGACAGGTATTTTGGTGAGTGGATGGGTTGGGGTGATTGTTGCGGATGATTTCTAATCTCAGATGCGAGCACCTGAGGTGGAGTCAGCTGTCCTAAAGGATGAACCTAAAGTGCAAAGAGGTGTCAGAAAAGGTTTCGGGTTTTTCAGAAAGAATGACGGGCTGCCTCCCGTTAAGAGCTGAGTTTTACGCCATCGGCTAGGCGCAATAAGCTCAGGGAGAATGGAGGATAAATGATGACTCAGCCGAATCTGTAGAGGTTTCATCAATGAACGTTTTGAGTCTCTGACCGTTCACGATGAAAGGTTCGGAATCATGGCTGAGAGGACTGATTTCGACGGCTTCATTTCCAAAAACTTGTTGGATAAGATACGGTCTGACTCACTTGGATCGTAGTTTCCCAGGGAAGAGTTTGAGTCGGGCATCGAAGAGTAGGACCTTCTGACCAGGGTGGAAGATCTTTCTGGATATGTGCTTGTCATGGAAGGCTTTAACCTGCTCTTTGTAGATCCACGAGTTCTCATACGCATCAAGGTGTAATTCATTGATCTCGCTTATTTGAAGCTTTCTGTGGGTTCCAGCCTTAGAAAGATCTAAGTTGCAGCTCCGTACTGCCTAATAGGCTTTGTGCTCCAGTTCGATGGGAAGGTGACATGCCTTCCCGTACACCAGTCTAAAAGGAGACATGCCTAATTGGGTTTTGTAGGCTATCTTATAAGCCCACAAAGCTTCCGAAAGTCGGGACGGCCAATCCTTCCTATCAGGTCGAAAAGTAACCTACAGGATTTTCTTTATCTCCCGATCTGATAGCTCAGCTAGACCATTAGTTTGGGGGTGGTAAGGAGTAGAGATTCGGTAAGACACCCCATATTTGGTCATCAGTGACCTGAACTGAGCATTGGTAAAATGGGTCCCTCCATCAGAGATGATTGCACGAGGAATCCCGAACCGTGAGAAGATATTTTTATGTATGAATTTGATGATGATCTTGTGATCACAGGTTCGGGTCGGAATGGCTTCGATCCATTTGGACACGTAGTCCACCGCGAGTAAAATGTACTCGAAGCCTTCCGAAGCAGGAAAGGGGCCCATAAAATCAATCCCCCAAATATCGAAGATCTCGAATACGAGAATCAGCTGCAAAGGCATCATGTCGCGGTGGCTCATGTTTCCCAGAGTTTGGCAACGACTGCATGCCTTACAGTGACTGTATGCGTCCTTGAAGATATTGGGCCAGTAAAAGCCACACTGGAGGATTTTTGATGCGATTTTGTGCCTAGAGAATTGGCCACCGCATGCCTGGTCATGGCAGGAGAGAATGTCATTGACTTCGCCCTCCGGGACACATCTCCGGATGATTTGGTCAGCACTTATGCGGAAAAGGTACGGGTCTTCCCAGATGTAGTACTTGGCATCGGAGTGCAACTTGTCTTTCTTGGCCTTTGGCCAATCAGACGGGATCTGATGAGATGCCAGGTAGTTTACTATATCAGCAAACCATGGAAGCCTAGTACCAATAGTCAATAGGTGCTCATCAGGAAAATGCTCCATGATGGATCCAGAAGGGGCGATGATCTCAGAAGGAGGGCGAGACAAGTGGTCAGCTACCACGTTCTGTCTTCCCGCATTGTCACGAATCTCGAGGTCGAATTCTTGCAACAGCATGATCCATCGGATTAATCGAGGCTTCGCGTCCTTCTTAGCAAGGAGATGCCTCACAGCAGTGTGATCTGAGTAGATGATGACGTGGGAACCCAGGAGATAAGATCGGAATTTTTTGAGGGCAAATACTACGGCTAGTAGCTCTTTCTCCGTAACCGTGTAGTTACGCTGAGCCTCGTCAAGTGTCTTGCTAGCGTAGTAGATGACCACGGGTTTCCCGTCAATCTTTTGCCCCAGAACCGCTCCTACAGCGAAATCAGATGCATCGCACATGATCTCAAAGGGTTGAGACCAATCAGGGGACTGTAGGATCGGGGCTTGGGTGACTCGATCACGAAGGCTCTCAAAAGCTTGAGTGCATTCCTTAGAAATTTTAAAGGATACATCCTTGGAGAGAAGAGTAGTCAGGGGAACACGATTTTCGAGAAATCAGGGATGAAACGACAGTAAAAAATCGACGTGCCCTAGAAAAGATCGGATGTCCCTAATCGAGCTAGGCATAGGAAGTCGAGAAATCTGATCAACCTTGGCTCGATCCACTTGGATGCCTTTCTCAGGAATTAAATGTCCTAGGACGATCCCCTCAGGCACCATAAAGTGGCTCTTTTCCCAGGAAAGAACTAGATTTACATCGATGCAACGCCTGAGTATATGAACCAAGTGCTGAAGGCAATCATCAAATGATGCCTCAAAAACTGAGAAGTCATTCATGAAGACTTCCAGAAAATTACCTACCATATTAGAGAATATGGCAATCATGCACCGTTGAAAAGTCGCGGGTGCATTGCAGAGACTGAAAGGCATCCTTCGGAACGCGTACGTCCCGAAGGGGCAGGTGAATGTGGTCTTCTCTTGGTCCTCAGGATGAATAGCCACTTGGTTATAACCGGAGTACCCGTCAAGGAAGCAGAAGAATCTATTTCTCGCTAATTTCTCGAGAATCTGATCAATGAATGGTAGTGGGAAATGATCCTTCTTCGTGGAGGAATTGAGTCTTTGGTAATCTATGCAGACTTTCCACGAGTTGGCTATACGGGTAGGTATGACTTCTCCGATTTCAGTCGTAATGGTGGTGACCCTTGCCTTTTTAGGCACAACCTGGATTTGACTCACCCAACGACTGTCGGAGATCGGGTAGATGATCCCTGCATCTAACCACTTAATGATCTCCTTTTTCACGACCTCCTGCAGATTGGGATTCAAACGTCTCTACATTTCACGGGAAGGTCGTGCACCCTCTTCAAAATAAATACGGTGTGTGCAATAAGAGGGACTTATTCCAGTCAAATCATCGAGAGTCTAACCAATGGCTCTGCGATGTTACTGGAGAACAGTAATCAGACGGGATTCCTGATCATGTGTGAGTCTGGTGTTTATAATCACAGGAAATGTCTGATTAGAACCCAAGAAGACATATTTTAAATGGTTGGGAAGGGGTTTGAGTTCAAGAATGGGGTTATCAACAGTAGCGGGTGGTTCAGAGTGAGAGTGGGGTACAAGGGTAAGAGTTATAGGTTTGTCTAAATCAGGGTCTGACTCCTCTAATTGCGGTTCAAGATCTTCTTGTGGTTGATGAGGAATAATCATGTTGTCCTTAAGTTATGTTTCATCAACCAAAGCTCTAACATCACCGATTTGTTCAATGACACCGCAATTGATCTCTTGTTGGGCCTTAAAGATATCAATTTTGAGAGTTTGATTCCCAAATTTCAGTTCTATTTAGCCCTCTTCACAACTTATGTTGGCCCTTGCAGTGGCCAGGAAAGGTCTCCTTAGTATGATTGGTGTATCCCTTGGATTTTCTGGTGCATCCATATCTAAGACTATGAAGTCCACAGGGAAGTAAAAATCCCGCACCCTTACAATAACATCCTCAGGAATCCATTTTGGTGACTTGATAGATCGATCTGCTAACTGTAGTGTCATCTCGGTCGGTTTCAGCTCAGATTCTTCTAGGTGGTTGAGTAAGGATGTGGGTATCAAGTTTATGGAAGCACCTAAGTCTAACAACGCTCTGTCGAACTAGGTTTCACCGATCTTGCATGAAATCAGGGGAGTGCCTGGGTCTTTTGCCTTGGGTGGGAGTCTGCTCAGGATTACAGAGCTGACTTGCTCTGACAGTACAATTGGACTCCCACTCTTGGTTCTCGGCTTATGCTGTGGTGTGCACACGTTCTTCAAAAATCGTGCGTAAGCTGGTACATGGCGGATCGCATCCATCAAGGGGATGTTTATTTGGACTTGCTTAAAGAGCTTGACCAGGTCCTCCTCAGGAGCCACGGATTTGGTTGTCTTCTTTCCCTTGGTCAAGGCCTCGGGAAATGGACCCTTGGTTGGTTCCTCTAGGATAGGTCAAGGTTTTTGATCTGGGACAGGGATAGGAACATCCTGGATGATTGCCCTAGGATTTGGGTCACTACCAAGCTTGGAGTGGTCTGGATAAGGTGGATCTTGGGTTGCCTTACCACTACGGGTTGTTACAGAGTTAAGTCCTGCCTGGTTTTGGTTGGGGGTTGGTAGAATGGGCTGCTGCTGTTGATAACCCACATAATAAGTTGAAGCTTCCATCCTATCAGGTGAAGGAATAGAAGGGGCCTGATAAACCATGTGTGCTTGGCCCGGGTTTGGGTTCATAATGCACCGCTAGGTCAGCACGCTATTAGGGTTAGGTAGAGGCTGAGAAGGAAGCATGCTTGGTTGGCGAGAATTTGCCAACTGGGCCAGTTGATTTCGGACCTCTGTGATTTCATCCTTGTGTTGCTTTTGAATAGCCACATTCGTTCTATGAATGTTAGCCAAGTCTGAAGGATGAGGGACATCTGGTCTTGGTTTGGCCCGGATGGATAAGTGGGGTTGGGCTGAGGTGGCTGATAAGGACGAGGTGCTGGTGGACGGGGCTGAAAGGGTGGTCTCGGCTTTTGGGAATTCCCCGTCCACTGGAAGTTGGGATGGTTTCGCCATCCAGGATTGTAGGTATTGGAAAATGGATCATTTTGGATGGCGTTGAGGTCCTCGTAGGTCTGAGGAACCTCAGAAAAGTCAGAGAATAGGGGAGTAGAGCTACCCCGGCTAGAATAGAAAGGATCGGATGTCCCTCTGATCCGAGAGTCAGATGGGGGTGGATACGAGTCCACCCCAGGAGAAAGTCAGTAGAAAATGTTCTGTACAGTCTCCCGTGCGGGAGGAGGCTGTGCAAAGGAGTTCTGTGCAGAGGTGGCTCACTGCAAATGTTGAGTTAGCTCATCCACCTTCTTCTCAATAATAGAGACCTTGTCCAATCGATTGGCCATTAATTCCAGGTTGACTGATGCGGACAGGCCCTGCATTTCATATGCTCCCCTAAGGTTCGTCGATGCGCGGGTATTCGTCCTGTCAAATAGTCCCATGGAGTCATTATTGATGGAGTTCTCGCACATATTCTCGAGAATCTCCCACACAATGTCCTCATGCTGACCCATGATATTCCCTCTGCAAGTTGCATTGACGAATAGTCTAATATCCTCACGGAGTCCCTGGTAAAAAGACTGGACTTATTCCCATTTAGGAACTTCGTGATGGGGGCACTTTCTCATGAGATCCTGAAAACGATCCCATGCCTCATGAAGAGGTTCTCCCATTTGTTGTGTGAAGTGAGTAATCTGATGGTGCAAGGCATTGGTCCGACTAACAGGGAAGAACTTTTCAAGAACTCGGACTGAAGTTCCTCCCAAGTGTTGATCGGACGGGACTGGGTCTGATACCAATGGGCTTCCTTGTCCATAAGGGAGAAAGAGGACATCTTCATGAGTAAGATATCCAGATTATGCGCATCTGACCAAAAGTCTGGGCCAGATGCTTTAGCTGTTTGATGTGCTGGAAGGGGTCTTCAGAATTAAGCCTATAGAATTTAGGTATGGCATGAATCATGTTGGGCTTCAGTTCAGAATCAGGTCCTCCAGTCGGGATTCTGACTCGAGGCTCAATTGCCATCGTAGCGGGATTATAGTGATCTCGCATCATGGGACGCTGTAGTGGGTTCTTGAAATTCTGGAAGAGGTCATTGAGTCGCTGGAGTTGGTGCTCAAGATTATTCTCTTCCTCAACAGGCTGAGCCATTGTGAAAGAAGAAGGTGAGTTGGGTTCAGAATCAGAGGAGAGGTCTATGTGAAGAGTTGGTTGCACAAACAAGGGTATCGAGGCTCGGCCTCGGGGAGAGTGAATTTCTAGAGGAGGTTTCAAGGACCTCCTACCAAACATGCATTGATGGATTAGACGAGTTTAGCAGGTGCTGGACCTAGTCAAAACACCCAAAATGTTGGGTGACTATAGAGGTTCGAGGCGGATAGTACCCCTTAATCAGAAGGTCGTCCACCTGAGAATTACCTGGGCAGCCAGAGAGGGTGAGTCCTGCGAAGACCCCTACAAGGTAGAGCGCCCCCATGGGTTACAGGGTTTCCCTCACCCGACCTCTCTTGTCACTGAGATTCCAGGTAGACCAGAATGGGGACCTTGACCTCTTATGTCCACCACTTTTAGTTAGGATCAAGATACTTAGGGTTTTCACTTGAACTTTAACCTTTTGAGTGCAAAGAGTGACCTAATTTTAAAGGTTGGTTGATCCCAGGGATCAACTTCACCTATTAGTTCCTTTGAGAGCTTATTAGGTCTTGTCTTTTAAGGTTTGATGGAGGCGTTGTGACTAGCTTTTGTTATAGAAATAGCGTTGTAGTACAGCTAGTTATTGCCATCATTACATATATAATCTTTTTACTCGGAAATAAAAGAGTTCCCGAGGTCGAACTCAGGGAGCAAGTCGTATTCTAGAAGTACAAATTCTTATTGCAAAAATAAAGAGAGAGAGAGAGAGATGAAAATTTGGCTTCTCCTTTTTCTCTTCTTTCTTCCTCTTTGTCTTCTCTTCTCTTCCTCTCGTGCTCTTCTTCTTCTTCTGTTCTTCAGATCTTCCTCTTCTTCTTTTTTCTTCTTTCTTGTCTTTCCTCTTCTTTACCGCGGTCCTGCTTCTTCTTTTCTTCTTCTTCCTTGCCTTTCAGACGTCGTCTGAATTTGTAATCAGACGACTTAAACCGCTGCTGCTACAGTGTCTTCCTCAGCTTCCTTCTTCTGCTTTGTGTTCTCTTCTTCTTCTTCTTTTTCTTCCGCAGTCCTTCTTCTTCACCTGTGCCTGCACACTTCACGGTTTACACGTCAGAGGGCAAAACCTACTCTACCCTCCCCCCCCCCCCCCCCCCGCATCTCTCTCTCTCAGTATTCACTCTTCGGAAGGCTCTCCCAGAGCAACCGGGTAATCAGGTACGCGGGTCGCGCCTGGGTCCAGGCCCATCGGCGTGCGGTGGTGGGCGAGGAGTGCAGGTCGGGCTAATCGGGTCGGGCCAGGTCCGCGGGGCGTGAGCGCGGACGAGGCCGGGTAATCGGGCGGGTGAAGGGGACCTCACCCCGTGTGCTGAGGCGATAAGCCTACAGCACTTTTTCAATTTATATCGGCGTGCCTCTTCGGAGCCTTCCGAGGTGGGACTAAATGTCCCACCCCAATTTGGTGCCTGCAGCTGAGAAAGCTGCAGGAAGTTGCGGCTTTTGCGGAGCTTTCTCCCCAGCTGCGAGCCTGGGCAGGTGCGCGAGGGCTGCCTTGCGTCCTGGGGAGTCTGACCTGGGCGAAGCGAGGCTGCAGCTGCAGGCGGAAGCAGCTCCTTCTGCACAGCAATGGCGGCGGAGGACGGGTGACCTGTTCATAGCAAAACGGCCTCTCAGCCTAATCAGAAGGTGCCGGGAGCTTCGCCAGAGTGCGGCGAAGCTCGTGCGGGTGGTGGCGAGGCGTGGGGCGGCGTGCAAGGGCTGCCCTAGGTCGGACTGTGGCTGGGGGAATGGGTTTGTTCGGGGGGTCTGCAGGTGGCGAGTGGCGGGAAATGGAGGGGCGGAGGTTGATCAGGGTGAGGAGGCGGAGGTTCTGTGAGGGTCGGCGAGTCGTGTGGGGTGGTGGAATGACGGGAGCGAGTCACCGGAGGATGGCCAGAGGCGGAGAAGGTGAGGGTGATTAGGCGCGGTCGAGGGGTAATTAGATAAAAATAGCAGGGGGAAAAGAGAGAGAGGAGGCAGAGAAGTAGTTCTAACCTAGTTGTAGAGACGAAGGGGACGAAGAGGCTGCCGGCTCGTACCTACCGGAGCTGGAGAAGAAATGCTCAGTGGGGGAGGACGGCGGCGACGACGGGGCTGAAGCAGCGCGCGCCGGTATTGCACGACTCGGAGGAGAATCAGGAAGAAGTCTCTGCTGCTGGTATTGCGGCAGAGCGAAGAGGAGGAGGAGGAGGAACCGCCGAAGCTGGTAGGCGTCTGCCGGAGTGGGAAGAGAGGAATGTTGTGGGGGTTTGCTCCGTCAGAACCGAGCTGGGAAGAACGGCGGAGCGACGGGTTATTTATAGGGGCAGAATCAGAGAGGAGGGCGGAGGGAGACGACATGTCTCCCTCGCCGGAGGACGCCGGAGGAAGGAGACCCATACCGTCCGTGCGTTCGCACGGGCGGTATGGGTAGTCGCAGCACTCAGGGGGTGCTCCTGCGGTGGCTGACGACGCAGGGCTCCCCCATTTGACTTGGCAGGCTCCCTCCCTTACCCTGCGCGGCGCCATGCTCTACGCAAGGTCGCCGGAGCATGGTGCTGCTCAGGTTTTGCAGGAGGGACCTAAATGCAAAGAACGAAGGAGAGTTAGGGGCCAAAATGTGAGGGTTCAAAAGTTGAGGGTCAGAAAGTAAATGTATGAGGACCAAAGTGTAAAGTTGGTCAAGAAGGTTTCTTCTTAGGCTCAAGTTTTTATACATGACTAATTAGGACCTAAGGATTATGATGGTAAATTTTATTTCTAGATTAAACCTTGTTTGACCGGTCAATTTACGCAAAAACCCAAATTAAGTTGTTAATTGGGCATGGTTCTCAATGTAGGTCAAAATGGGTTCCTAAGGCCAAATTGAAGGTTCTAAACCCTAGAGATTATTTTTATATGAATTTTAGAGGGTTTATTCTATTTTTACTTTACCTCGAACCACGTGTATTTAAGTGGGTTTGTTTTTATGGTTACAGGATGTCATTTAATTCTTCGGAGTTGCTGTAGCCCTTGTTGAGTCATTTCATCCCACTTTTCTTCTTATTAGGTTGTTTTGACCCATGTTTGGACCCTGAGTTACCCTATTTTCAGATTGGATTGGTGAAATTGCATTTTTACCCCTCAGTTTATGTTTTCTTTGCAAACTCAGAATCTCTTTGAGCCAAGCCTTTCTAAGGTTATGTAGGAGCTTTTATTCTCTGTATTAGGTCAAAATGAGCTAGTTATGGCTTATGATGAGGTTCTCATCAAGGTTCAAGTGACTTAAGAGCCGAATTGCTTAGGGTTTTTCTTGATAAATGTTTTCAAGCAATGGCTTAGGCACACTTCTTTTGGGAATTCTCAATTCTTGATTAGAAAGTGTGTTTCTAAAACCCTAGCATTGAGTCTTAAGTTGGCTCTAATTGGTCTAGTTAGTTGCCTCAAGATTAGGTAATTAGGGATCCAGCAAGAAGGTTTTAGCCCTAAATACCTTTAGTGGATGTACAGATAGAATGTGTTGAAAATTGAAAACAGGCAACTTCTGTGATTTACTAGGAATGGACGACAGGTTATTCCTAAATTATTTTTTTCTTTTTCTTCCTCTTTAGAATTTTGTGGGGCTTAAAAGAGAGGATAGGAAATTACCTGTCCCTTGGCGTGGTTGTGTGGCTGCTTGCTCCTTCTTGATTTCCTGTGCCTGCACAAGAAAAGGGAAGAGCTTAAGTCAGTAGTAAATCAAAAATTGTGAATAAATAGCTTTTAGAATGGCCGTTGCTCCCCGGCAACGGCGCCAAAAAGTGCTGAGGCTCGTCCTTCGGGTTTCAATGATGTAATCATTGAGTATTATGAAAGACGATTATCACTTTGATTTATTTATTACTCGAGATTTTAAAATATCCCGAGGTCGAACTCAGGGAGCACACGTCATTCTAGAAACATATGAATTCGCAATTGACTATATATACTGTTTTACAAAAATTTAAGAGAGAGAGAGAATGAGCAAAAAAAAACTCCTTTTTCTTCTTTCTCTTGGCTTCTTCTCTCTTCTTTTCTTTCAGCCGGTTCTTTTCTTTCTCTTTTCCTTACTTCTTCTTCTTCTCTCTTCTCTTACTGTGCCTTCTCTTCTTCAGTCTGCCTTCTTCTTTCTTCTTCTCCTCTGCTGCGGTTCTTCTTTTCTCTTTCTTTTCTCTGCTGCTGGTTCTTCTTCTTTCTTCTTTCTTCTGTGTCTTCTTTCTTCAGCAGCTCCTTCCTTCTTTTCTTTTTCTTCTCTTCCTCTCTTCCTTTTCCCTGATACGGACGTCTGATTCTTCGAGTCGGATGCCTTATCGGCACTGTTGCTACAGTGCCTCCTTCGCTTCTTCTGTTGTCTTCTTTTCTTCTTCAGCTTCTTCTTCTTCTCTTTGCTGCGGCTTCTCCTTCACCTTCTTCTTTTTCTCTGCTGTGGGAGCTTTGCGGCTAAGTCCTCGCCGCCCGCTCTTCCTCTTCTTCTTCTTCTTCCTCACTTGCTCCCTGCACACACGCGACGCAAAAGCTACCCCTACCCTTTCCCGCATCTCTCTCTCTAAATCTCTCTTTGGTACGCTCACCCAGAGCTGGGTAATCGGGTCGGGTCGCGTGCTAGGGTCTAGGTGCACCGGCGTGGGTGTGGTGCGCGAGGAGTGCTCAGGAGTGGGGGTAGTCAGGTCACGGGTCAGGTCCGCATGGGAAGTGCCGCAGACGAGACCCGGTGGACAGGTGAGGAGGGACCTCACCCCAGTGTTTAGAGGCTAAAAGCCTATGTTACTTTTTCCTCTTATGTGTGGGCGCGCGCCCACACAATTCGGAGGTGGGACTAAAGTCCCACCTCCGATCTCGGGCGTCTGCGGGAGGAAGGTTCGTCCAATCAGGGAAGTGGCAGAGGCCTGCGACCACAATTGAGGTCCTGAGTGCGTGCGCGAAAGCCTTCCGCGCGACCTGGGCTGCAGACCTAGAGCTGAAGAGGCTTGGAGTTGCTTGCAAGCTTGCTCCAAGCTTCTCGTCAATGGCGGCGAGGGTACGAGACCTGAAACCACCAGTATGGCCTTGAGGCCCTGTTAGAATACTTGGTGAGATTTTCCAGAGCACGGGAAGACAGTGCAGGGGTCGGCGCGGCGTGGGGAGGCCGGAGTGTGCGTGCCTAGGGCACACTGTGTGCGTGAGAGTAGGTGTGTTCGGGGGGTGTTCTGGAGGTGTGGTGTGGTGAGTGGAGTGCGGATTTAGTGTCAGTGAGGTGTCGCGGTGCTTAAGGGGTGATTGGCCAGGCGGATGGAGGAGTGGAGCGGTGGGGATGCCTCGCCGGAGGGCGGCCGGGGATGGAGAAGGTGGTGATGGACAGTGGTGATCGGTGGGTGGAAATAGCAAATTAAAAAGGGGGAAATAAAGGAGAGAGTAAGGGGAACAGTTTTACCTACTTAACTGACGAAAGGGGAGGAGGAGGCGCTCGGCGCGTGCTTGCCGACGTCGGAGACGAAGATGCCCAGAGGGGCTTAACGACGACGAAGAGGGGATCTGGGAGGCGCCAGCTGGTGCGACCTGGCGTGGGAGGACAAGGCGGAGTGAACTCTGCTGCAGGTATGGCAGTAGAGCGACGAAGGAGAGGGGGAAGGGTCGCCGGAAGCGTCGGGCTACTTGGCTGGAGTGAGAAGGGATGAGTTTGGGGGAATTCTCTGGCCAAAACGAGCTTGAGACTACCGGAGAGCCCTGCGGTCCCTTTTATATCAGCTGGCGAGAGGAGGATCTCGAGGAAAGATTGTGGGGAGCTTGCCGGAGTTGGTTGGATATGGAGACCCATTCCTCTTGCGCGTTTGCACGAGAGGAGTGGGCAATGGCAGGACATGGGAGGGGGTCCCTGCGAAAGAGGATGACGTAGGGAACCCCCCTTTCGTTTCTGAGAGCGGCCCCCATACCTTACGCGGCGCCATCCTCCGCGCAAGGTCGCCGGAGGTATGGGTGGTTGCGTGGGGTGACAGAGGGACCGTTCTACAAAGAACAAAAGAGAAGCTGGGGGTAAAATGCAAGGGTTCAAAAAGATAAGGCTCGAAAAGTAATTCAAGAGGACCTATTTGTAAAGTAGGTCAAGATGGCCTTCCCTTAGGTCCAAATTTTGGTATAAACATAATTTTGACCTAAGGAATCTAATGGTGAAGTTTGATTTTAGGTTTGACTACGTTTGATCGATCAATTTGCATAAAAACCCAAATTAGGTCAAAAATTGGGTATGGTTCTCAATTTAGGTCAAGACAGGTTCTACTGGCCAAATTGAAGGTTCTAAGCCCTAGATGATATTTTCCCATGAATTTTAGAGGATTTATTTAACTTTTATCTTGCCAGGAACTTCGTGAATTAAAGTGGGTTTGTTTTTAGGGTTACAGAATGTTATTTAATTCCTAGAAGTTGCTATAACCCTTTTCGGATCTGGTCATCCTACTTTCTTTCTTATTAAGCCCATTTGACCTGTGTTCAAACCCTTAGACACACTGTTTGTGTACTGCATTGGTAAAATTACAGTTTTACCCCTTGTGAATTATTTTATTCTTAAATTTAGACTTCTCTGATTTAGGCTTTTCCTTAGGTTTTGTAGGAGCTTTTGTACACTTGTTTAGATCAAAATGTGCTAGTTAAGGTTCATGATGAGGCTCTCATCACAACCCCTACCATTCAGCAATCTAAGGATTTAAATGTGCCCAATGAAGCTGACCCTAAGGGAATGGTGGATGAATTGGATCAATTTTGGTCTCAGGGATATAAAGACTATTTTGGAGGATGATAACCTGATGAAGGAACCTGGCCTTAGAATTTGGAGTGACTCTTGAGGGGATTATGTGTTATTCGATGACTTACCCCCTGAGGATATAAATGATCTAGTAAAATCTAGACTCCTCCCTTCTTTTGATTTTGAAAGTCATCCTCCCCAAAACTAGGAAGATAAGGAGCTGATATTGGAGGAAGACGAACACAAGATTGAGAAGCCTAAGAGAGACTCTAAGGGGCAATATGTATCAATTGAGGATTTATGCTCCGAGGAGAACAAAGAATTGAGTGATATAGGCTTACTCCATAACATTGAGACTGATCTTCCTTCAGAAATAATTGCGGATTCTGAAACAACTCCTCCCTTTACTAGTGAATCACATATACACCCCGACAAAAACTTAAGCGACCCAAAAGAACCTGGGGATGAAATTAATGTTAATGATTCTGTTGCTTTGACCCTACCTTCAAAGGAATTTGATTTGGAGTTCACCATTGATTCACATATACTGGAAGGTGAAAATATGACTCCGATCCTTAATGATAGGAAGGGTGACGTGAATTTTTCTACTACTATTAGGGAGAATAATACATAATTTGAATTGGACTTGACACAAACTAAGCCCTCCTTAAACTTAACCATTATTGCCTAACACCACAAGCAACTCTTACACTCCCTAACCGATCATTGGCTCAATCTTTACTCATACATTCTTTCTGGGGAGCATATCAGGCCAGTACATCCTCGGGTAGAATGGTGAGTTTGGATTGATGCTTGTACTTTTAGTCTCGCGATTCAAGGGTTTGAAATTATTATGTTTATATCTTTTAAAACCCCTCATACTCTGGAGGATCCTTGTTATCCTCCACTTATTCCGTTTCAAGAGGTCCCTTCTTCTGTTACTCTTTTTCCTAGACCTCCCCAGGTAGCCTGCGAGGTTGTCTATTTTCATGTCTTCTGGAGAGCATTTGGCATCACACTACATCATCAGCTCGCCAACATTCGTGACTACCTGTTTTCTAGGCCTGCACTGTTACGCATATTTTTAGGGCCTAGCTCTTTCTGTTTGGAACCAAACTTACACGTTCCCTATAAGTCTGTCTGCTGATAGAAAATGTAGCACTTGTTGGGAGGCAACCCAACGTTCAGAATAATGCCTTCGTCAGGTGATTTCCTTCCTTTCTCCCCCTATTTTAATTTTATAATGAGGACATTGTAGGATTTACGCATGGGGGGGTGCATTTTGCATTTTTAAGCACTATTCATGCATTTAGGTTAGTTGCATATAAAAAAAGAAATTTGAGCTGAATTCGTTAGCCTTAGCAGAAGATTGTTATAAAGGAAGTGTCTTTGAAGATTTTTCTTCTTGAATTGTTTCTTAAGTTTAGAATCTAGTACATTTACTTTACTTGCACGTAGACTAGGTAATGGATCTTTGGAGAAAACCAATAAGCATTTTTAGTCTGCTGAATCCTTGGACAATTTGAAGGGAGTCAGGCAAACTATCTTCTATTAGATTCACCTAATTTTTGTGAGGAGAAAGTAGAGAGATTTCTGGTGCGCTAAGTCTAGTGCAAAGACTTTTATGTTTTGGATAATTAGATGATGATACCTCAGAGTTAGGCATAGTTTTCACTCTTTGTTCCTACGTTAAACATTGTGTGAATTCCTGAGAGTCACCAAATAAGGCAGACACAAAGAGATTGAGTTCTAATAAAACTATGACTATGGTGGAGGGTTACAACCGTCCTTTATAGAGTTCTCGGCTGAAGGAGGGTAGTAATGTCAAAGGTCAGAAATCCTCTTGTCCTATCCATTCCTTCCTGATGCCGAGAGTAGGCACTTCTACCAAATAAGCCACATAATATTCTCTTGACTATCATCATCCCTAATAATGTTTCATGAATAAAAGTCTGCATCGTGTTGTGTTGAGTTATGAAAAAAAAGGAGAGAGAAAAAAAAAATCTATGTATATATATATAAAGAAAAATAAAATGTTTGAGTTATAGCTGTCTTATGTGTCAATTCTATCAGGTGTCCTTAACATTGAGGCAAAAAAAACACCCATTGCGATCCACCAAATATGACTTATACCGACTTTGCAGTATTTCTGATTGCCCGAATACTGACTGAGGACCTCTAACCTAGTTGTAGGGTTATTAAGACTTTAATTGAAATATAAATGCCATGTGAGGCCACCAAACGTTGAGTATATGTACAAAATCTGGTAAGATATGTAATCATAGAAAAGAAAGAAGAAAAAGAAAAAGAAAAGACAGAGTGAGTGAGAGCAAAGGAATGCAAAGAGAGAACAATGTTTAGCTTCTCTCTGGGGTGACTTGTTTGATAGTCTAGAGATTTAGAGTCTGCAGTACTAGACTACATGTAACACTAGATGAGTGTGAGCCACCAAATATAAATCCATTCAACTCAGTACCTCCTACCTAAGCTAGGAAGCCATGGTCAAATTATAGATTATTTTTGCTTTATCCTTGATGGAAGTAGTTGCCTATCCTGGTAGAATTTTATCAAGGGTTAAGTACTGTTCTCACATTTTTGTGCGGGTTTAAAGTATATTACATTGTAGTATAACCGACAAAACGTTTAAACAAATATAAAGAATTTTATTACTCGAAAAACTAGAGTATCCGAGGTCGAACACGGGGAGCAAGCTCAGTACTTTTTAAAACCAAAGAATACAACTGTTAAATGAAAATGATTGATTCAAAGAGAGAATTTTAAAAAGGATTTGTGAAAGAAAAATAGAATTGGATGTCTGATTTCTGTATCAGATGTCTTAAATGTAATCTCCTTTCTCTCTTCTTCTTCGTTGCTCTTCTTCTCCTTTGCACTTCTTTCTCTTTCTGCCTTTGCTTCTTGTCTTGCGAAGGCTTCTTCTTCCTGCCTTTGTTTCTTTTCTCTTATTTCTTCTCCTTCTGATCTTTGCAGTCTTCTCTTGGCCTTTCTTCGTTCTTCTCTTTCTTCTACCTTGCCTTCCTTCTTCCTTCTCTTTGGTTCTCTACGAAAGCTTCTCCTTCTTTTTCTGCTACACAGCCTCTTCTTCTTTCTTCTCTTCCTGTTCTGCAGCTGCTAAGTGCTCGCTGCTTCCTTTGCTTCTTCCTTCCTGCACACACCACAGCCAAAGCAAAACCTACCCCCGTCCCTCTACCCAAGCGTCTCTCTCTCTCTCAAGCAATTCACTCAAGGACGCTCTCCCAGAGCCACATGGGTAGTCAGGTCGGATTCGCACCCGGGACCAGGCGCACCGGCAAGTGGTGATGCGCGAGGAGTGCTCAAGGTTTGGGTCGGGTCGGATCCCACCAGATCCGTGAGGTCAAGCCGCGAATGAGTTGGGTGTGAGGACAGGCGAGGGACCTCACCCCTGTGCTTATAGAGGCAATGAGAGTAAAACACAAAAATAATTTATACTATACCTGTGTTTTGCGATCCCACGATGTGGGACTATCTGGTTAGTCCTGCTTTCACGCGCACCCACAGAATTCTCGTCGTGCAATTGCCCCAGCTGCTGGCTTCGCAGCGCCACTTGCTGGCCTCAGTCGCTTCGTAACATCGCGTCCACCTGCTGCACCTGCAGCCTGGAAGCCCTGGTGCCTGAAGCTGCTACAAGCTCCTCGCTGCTTCGACCGTCAATGGCGGCAGGAGCTACAACCTGTCACACACAAGAACAGCCTATTGGCCCAATCAGATTAGCTAGAAACTTTCGCCGTGGCATGGCGAAGGCGGTGGGTGGTGCTGTAGGCTGCAGGTCGGCCTAGGCGTGCATGCCTAGGTCAACCTGTAGCCGGAGGTGTGGGGTTGTTCGGGGGGCTACTGTGGGGGTCTGGAGTGGTAGTGGAGGGGTGGAATGAGTTCCTGGTAGTGAGGCGGAGCTCACGAGGGGGTTGGCGAGCTGTGTGGAGGGGCGGAGTGGTGTGGGCGGCTCGCCGGAGGTCGGTCGGAGGCGAGGACGATGGAGGTGGTTAGGCACTGTTGGGGGGTAATCAGATAAAATAGCAGGGGGAAAAGAGAGAGAAGAGGATGGAGAGGGTATCTGGGGTGATCTGGAAGGAAGGGAGGCAGCGGAGTGGACAGCGCGTAACTGCCGTCGTCGAGGAAGAAGGACCCTGAGGGAGGGAGCAGCGACGAGGAAGAGGTCAGGAACACGCGCGACGTAGGAGGAAGCGGCGGAGTTGCCTCTGCTGCTGGTATGGCAGTAGAGCGACGAGAAGGGGGAGAGGAGGTCGCTGGAGTTTGCGGGTCTTTTGGTCGGAGATGGGAGAGAGGGAAATTGGAGGGGATCTCTGTCAAAATCAAGCTTAGGTTCTGCGGCAGGGTCTGGGGAGCATTTTATAGGCGTTGGCCGAACCTTCTAGCGCGTGGAGACCGCGCAATCACCTCCGCCGGCTCGCCGGAGTTGGAAAGAGGGTGGATACCCGAATCTCTCGTGCGTTCACACGAGAGATTGGGTTCACACCAGCGATTGTAATTGGCTTTAGAAGGAAGGGAATTCCTCAGAGAATCCCCTTCCATTTCTGGGAGGGAATCTCTGAGGGATTAGAGAGTAATCCCTCTCTAAACCTTGCCGGAGCTCGGTTCTGCCCTAACAATGGCGGGAGGACCGGATTGCAAAGGGGGCAAAAAACTTAGGGGGCTCTCTGCAAAGATATTCAAAAGATAGGGACCAAATTGTGCTTTGGGTGTACTAAATTGCAAAGTAGGTCAAGATGACCTCCCCTTAGGTCCAAATTTTGGTACAAATCTAATTTTGGCCTAAGGAATCCAATGGTGAAGTTGGATTTTAGGTTTGACCTTGTTTGACTGGATATTTTGCGTAAAAACCTAAATTAGGTTAATTGAAGAGCTAGGACCCTAATCTAGGTCAAACTGGGTTCCAAGGGCAAAATTAAGTGTTCTAAACCATAGAGAATATTTTTCCATGATTTTTAGAGGGTTTACTTGATTTTTATTCTGACCGGAACCTTGTTAATTTATGCGGGTCTGTTTTAGGGTTACCAAGTGTCATTTAATTCTTAGATTGCACATAAACCCATTTCTGATTGACTCAACCCACTTTTTATCTCATTTAGACCATTTGACCTATGTTTTGCCTCTGAGAAATCCCGTTTATGTACTGCAATGGTAACATTGCAGTTTTAACCTTTATTTCATGTTTTCTTCTTAGAGCACTTGTTCCTTCAGTTAAGCCTTCTTCTAGGTTATGTAGGAGCTTTTATCTTCTTTATTGGGTCAAAATGAGCTAGTTATGGATCCTGATGAGGCTCTCATCAAGTACGAACTTCAAATGTCAGTTGGCTTTTCACTTGGATTCGTTACCTAAGCTACTATCACTTCACATTTGTTTGAATCTCTAAATTTTTGGAATAAGGAAAGAAGTTTTTAGTCACTTCCATTATTTTTGCACTTTTGCTTAGGACTAGGAAAACTTAGGCATGGGAGCATTTGATAAGTCCAATTTATTGGACATTTATTTGGCTTAAGTACATATGTAATACATTTCCTTATAGTTTAATGGCTTAAGCTAAGTAGTAATTAATCTTAGCTTACGAATATTTTTGTATCTACTTTGCATTCTAATACATACATTTATGCTCTTTATTTGATATGTGCATGCAGAGAGAAAAAAAATAATAGGTGACTGGACATGAATATAATTAACATTTGAAGGAGGGTATGTCCATAATTGTCCATCACCACCGTTCCCTCCGCCAGCGTTCAAATCCAGCAGTTGCGCATGCGAAGGGAAAGGTGGTGGTTGCGGATCTGGAGAAGGATAAAGATCCTTCCCTCTGTGGATCTATCCATCTTCCCCGGGTGGATGATCTCCCCCCTGCGGGGATCTTCTTCCTCACTCTCCACCGTGGCCTTCTCGCCTGCACCGTGAACGTAAAGCGTGCATCGTGGATCAGTGTGAACTCCATTGCCTCTCCGCTTTCATTCACCTTCACTTTCCTGTGCACGGTGACAGCGTGCGTACCCCCCTCACCAGCAACCACGCACGCGCCTCACCACCTCACCATCAGCCTTGCGTCCGTGCACCAGGCCTCACGCAACCACAAGCCCTTGCACGCGTGCTCTTGCGGACTCATCTCCAACCCCAGCAGCCTCCTCCTCTTCCTTTTCTTCTTCTTCTTCATCAACGACCAATAGAGAAGGAACCCACTAGTCATCGCACGGTCATGCATGCATAGCCATAATGCACGCACAGCAGCCATCGTGCCACAGCCCTGCAGCCCCGCGTGCCCTCGTCCTCACGCAGCAGCCCCTCATGCATGCACGGCAGCTCTTGCGTAGCGCACAATCCAGTAGGCCCCTCCTCTCCTTCTTCTTCTCTGTCAACTGATAGAAGGAGAGGAACCCAACAAACCACCATCAACCCCCACATGCAGCCCACACGTCCGGCTCCTGTTCGCCATGCCGTCGACTCCTATGGACTCTCTGCACCCTCACGAACTTGGCCGCGCCCTCAGACGCGGCAATCGCAGCCCACGCACGTCGACAGGTTCCTCGTCTCCGACGACCGTCCCCGGTCACCGTTCATCGATCCGCGACCATCATCACGCTACCCTCGTCATAGTTGACCTTCCTTGAGCTTTCTACCGTCCGTCGTGGCTCCACGAGTGTGCACGGTAAGAGGAAACTAATCCTCTGTTTTGGGTTTAAATTCTTATTACATTGAATGCCATTGAAGAAGATAGTATTTTGTGGATTTTGATTATTATATTGCTGGATATTTTGCGAAGAAGACCTCCCTTATTTACTTAAATGCTTTATCAACACTTGTGAATGCTATAAGTCTCATTTGAAAGAGGTTTTGGTGTTGATTCTTCACAATTTTAATTGTGAACCTTTGTGGAAGAGTCTAGCAAGTTCTAATAGGCTCCTTGCCTCCCCGTGGAAACGACCTGCTCTTGTGTGAGTGGTTTTTATCTTAATTGTTACCGATTGATTTTCCACCGCTCAATTTTTACTTCGACAGCTTATTTTCTTAAGTGAAATTGATCGTTTATAGAGCAGCCTCTCTTTCCTTTGATTATTTCAAAAATCTACTCTCTTCTTAGGGTGATATCAATGCTAACTCCTTTCTTGACACCATTCCCCCGCTTCTCTTCTCTGACGATTGCACTGCTTTAAGTCGCATTCCCATGGAGTTTGAAATTTTTGACTCCCTTTCTAGCATGCCCCTGAACAAAACCCCAGGTCTTGATGGTTTCAATGCTGAATTTTTCTCACTTCTGGGACCTCGTCAAACTTGATGTTGTTGAGGCTCACTTTTTTACTTCTAGATTTACTCCTAGGACCTTCAACAACACTTTCATCTTGTTAGTTCCCAAAACTCCGTTGGCCTCGGACCTTTCCCATTATCGCCTTTTTAGTCTCTGCAATGTCCTTTACAAAATTGCCTATGGGATTTTGGCCAACCGTCTCTGTCTCCTCCTTCCCAAAATCATCTCCCCTGAGCAGATTGCTTTCATCAAAGGTAGACCTATCTATGATCACATCGCATCTACTTTTGAGCTCTCGCAATGTATTGATAGTAAATCTTTTGGCTCCAATGTCATTGTTCAGCTTGATCTGGAAAAAGCTTTTGACCGTGTTGAGTGGAGCATTCTTTTCAAAGTTCTTCACCGCTTTGGCTTCTCTTCCGATAATATTTCTCTTATCAAAGCCTTCATGCAGCATGAAGGCTCCTTTGTTTTGGTGGATGGGAGCTCTTCGAAATTTTTCCCTATCTCTCGTGGTCTGAGGCAAGGAGATCCTATCTCTCATTTCCTCTTTGATATTTTCATGGAACCTTTTATTCAGGGGATCAAGGAGCCTTCTTTGGTAAAATTCAACCCTATTTGGTCAGAAGAGGTGTCTCCTCCCCCACTGCCCTCCTCTATGCAGATGATATTATTGTATTTGCAAATGGTAACATTTCCTCCATCTACAATTTGGCTTCCTTCCTTAGAGATTTTGAGTCTTCTATGGGTCAATCTATCAGTCTCCCCAAAAGCATCTACCTTATGGGTAGACATTTTCCTTCTTCCCGTAGAGATCGGATTCAATCTATTGTGGGCTTTAATTTGGGCTCCTTCCCTTTTACCTATCTTAGCTGTCCTATTTTTTCTGGTAGGACCAAGATCTCTTATTTTGGCCCCAATGTGGACAAGATCAGATACAAACTTGCTGGTTGGAAGGCTCACCTCCTGTTCACGGGCGTTTCGTGCAGATTTAAAGCGTATTATGTTGTAGTATAACCAACAAAACGTTCGAACAAATACAAAGTTTTTATTACTCGAAGACCGGAGTATCCGAGGTCGAACACAGGGAGCAAATGGAACTTACCACTAAATCAAAATGTAATTGAACACTCTAATTTACTCAAAATATCAATTCAGGTATGAATGTATGCGATTAAAAGGAGTTAGGGCAAAAAAAATATGAAATTGGACGTCTGATCTTGTGATCAGACGTCTTAAAAGCATTTCTCCTTTTCTTCTTGATTATTCTTCTTCTTCTTCTGCTGCAGTCTTTGCTCTTTCTTTTCTTCTTCTGATCTCTACAAAGTCTTCACTTGGCTTCTCTGTGCCTTTGCTTCTGGCTTGCTCTTTTCTTTCTTCTCCTGCGAAGGCTTCTTTCTTGCTTCTTCTTCTCTGCCTTGTTTCTTCCTCTTCTATTCTTCTCTGCCGTTCCTTCTTCTTTCTTTCTTTTCCTTCTCGCGGCCAAGTCCTTCTCCTCCTGCGTTCAGCCTGCCTGCACAGGAGCAAAACCTAACCCTTCTCCCTCTACCCGCGCATCTCTCTCTCTCAAGCAATTCACTCAAACCGCTCTCCCAGAGCCACAGCCATAATCGGGTCGGATCGTACCCGGGACCAGGCGCACCTGCAGGTGTGTGATGCACGAGGAGTGCGTAGGTCTAGGTCGGGTCGGATCCGCCAGGTCCGCGTGGTCAGGCCGCGGACGAGGCGGGTGGGGTCAGTGAGGGACCTCACCCCTGTGCTTACTGAGGCGATAAGAATAAAGCGTAAAAACAACTTATACGGTACCTGCCGGTTGCAATCCCACGATGTGGGACTATCTGGTCTCGCCTTCACGCGCGCCTGCAGAAACCTCGTCGTGCGATTGCCCCGCAGCTGCTGGCTCTGCTAGCGCTCCTTGGCTGGACTCGTTCACCTCGCGACACTCGCGCTAGTATGCAGCACCTGTAGCCTGGAAGACCGGGTGCCTGGAGCTTCGTGGGAGCTTCATCAGAGGTCATCCATGGCGGCAGCGGCTCGAACCCTGTCATACACAAAACGCGCCTCTCGGCCAAATCAGAATAGCTAGAGACCTTCGCCGTGGCACGGCGAAGGCGGTGGGCAGTGCTGCAGGCCGCAGGTCGGCCTAGGCGTGCGTGCCGAGGTCAACCTGTGGCCGGAGATGGTGGGTTGGTCGGGGGGTGATTGTGGAGGGCTGGAGTGGTAGTGGTAGGGTGGAGTGTGTTCCTGGAGGTGAGGCGGAGCTTTCGAGGTGGTTGGCGAGCCGTGTGGAGGGCTGGAGTGGTGTGGGCGGCTCGCCGGAGTGTGGTCGGAGGCGAAGACGATGGAGGTGGTTAGCGTCTGTCGAGGGTCGATCAAGGGAGATAACAGGGGGAAAAGAGAGAGGAGAGGATGGAGAGGAGTTCTAACCTAACTGTAAGGACGAAAGGGGACGGAGGGCGAACAGCAGTACCTGCTGTCGCCGGAGAAGATGACGCCCAGTGGGGGAGGACGACGGCGACGACGGGGCTGAGGCGGCGTGCGCTGGTACTGCGCGACGCGGAGGAAGGTCAGGAAGTTAACTCTGCCACTGGTTTTGTGGCAGAGCGAAGAAGGAGGGGAGGGGGCCTCGCCGGAGCCTGCTGGGAGTTTGGCCGGGCAGGAGGAGAGGAATTGGGGGTGGAACCTCGGCCAAACCAAGCTCAGCCTCTTCGGCCGGAGTTGTGGGTTCTTATATAGGCGCTGGACTTGGTGTGCAGGGCATGAAGGGCACGTAATTGCCTGAGGTTGGTCGCCGGAGATGGAAAGGAGTTAGGATACCCAAATCTCTCGTGCATTCTCACGAGAGATTGGGTTCACACCAGGGATCGATATCGGTCTTAAATGGAAGGCAATTCTTCAGAGAATTCTCCTTCCATTTCTGGGAGGGAATCTCTGAGGGATTAGAGAGCAATCCCTCTCCGAACCTCGCCGGAGCTCGGTTCTGCCCTAGCAATGGCAGCAGGACTGGTTTGCAAAGGAGGCGAAGAACCTAGGGGGTTCTCTGCAACGGTATTCAAAAGATAGGGACCAATTTGTGATTTGGGTGTACTAAATTGCAAAGTAGGTCAAGATGACCTCTCCTTAGGTCCAAATTTTGGTATAAACCTAATTTGGACCTAAGGAATCCAATGGAGAAGTTAGATTTCAGGTTTGACCTCGTTTGACTGGATATTTTGCGTAAAAACCCAAATTAGGTTAATTGAAGAGCTAGGACCCTAATCTAGGTCAAACTAGGTTCCAAAGGCCAAATTAAGTGTTCTAAACCCTAGAGTATGTTTTTCCATGATTTGTAGAGGGTTTACTTGCTTTTTGTTCTGACCTGAACCTTGTTAATTTAAGCGGGTCTGTTTTAGGGTTACCAAGTGTCTTTTAGTTCTTAGATTGCACATGAACCCATTTCTGATTGACTCAACCCACTTTTTATCTCATTTAGACCATTTGACCTATGTTTTGCCTCTGAGAAATCCCGTTTATCTACTGCAATGGTAAAATTGCAGTTTTAACCTTTATTTCATGTTTTCTTCTCAGAGCACTTGTTCCTTCAGTTAGGCCTTCTTCTAGGTTATGTAGGAGCTTTTATCTTCTTTATTGGGTCAAAATGAGCTAGTTATGGATCATGATGAGGCTCTCATCATACCCCCATGCCTAGCTTTTGCTAGTCCCTTAGCAAAATTTCAAAGTTTTAACTTCCGTTCTAGACCCTGAATGTTGTCAACAATGATAAGTGCTTCTCCTTTTCTTTTGTGATTAGGTGGGAATGCCGACAATAGGCCTAGAGGTACTCAAGTACCAACCAAAATCCGGACCTGTTCCGCTTTAGCCTCAGTCTTCTGCAAAGGTTTCTACGGCCCACAGAACCTAACCTAGGGTTTGTTGGACTCCGCGGTTAAAGCACCCGTGCTTGAGATATTTTTAGCCTAAGTTCAGTTTGCAGTGCGTTTTTTTGTAAGAGAGAGATAGAAGATTTATTTATTTGGAGAGCTTTTCTCTCTCTTTTCTTTTTTATTTCTAGCTTCGGATTAGCTTCTCAACACGGTCTGTATCGGATTCCTCGTCCCCATCATCAATCCTCAAAGGTCCCTGGCTTTCGAGATTTCGAGATAATCCCGCCCATGGCAACCCCCGGAACCCTGGCTTTCGAGATTTCGAGATAATCCCGCCCATGGCGTTCCGTGGCTGAATTCAGACCCTGGCGATTGACATTTCGTGATAATGCCACCCATGGTGTCTGAGCCAACAGAGTGCTTACATGCCTCCAGTAGGATATTTAAATATCCTAAGAGACAAGCACCGAGGAGATGATATGTTGTTACGCATCTTCGAGGGGAATTTCCCGCCTCTCCGCGCTGGGAACTCGTCCAAATCAACTTGTGTTGATTGGCCGCTCCTAATCTAGGTGACTTTTTCAGAATATTAAACGCTCTTGCGTGTTTTGGATGTTTTATGCGCACTGAACCAGACTGTGTGTGAATTTGGGGTGCTTAGGTTACCGAATCCCGCAAACCGGAGGTCAGTTAACGAGGCTGAATACTTCCTAAGCCTTAGACCTAATACTCAAGCTTCGCATTTTCCTCAACCTCTTGAGGATTATCCAGATTTTAACGGATACGTGAATTTTTAAGCTAAAGATACTAGCCCAAAAGGCCTAAGACCAGCGTTCCCGCTAATCTCTTGTTATGTTTCCTTAGCACTTTTTCTTTTCTTTTTCTTGACTCGGTCTAGAACATCAGTTAACCCCTTAATCTTTTACTAATGACTTTTTCTTTTTCTTTTCCTTTTGTGCTCCTTTCTTCATTTTTGCTCTTTTTCTCCTCCTTATGATTATATGGCTCACAACATTTCCTCCCTCCCCATTTTTTTTTTCGTAATTTTTCAATTTTTTGTGTTTTTGACATATGCGAATTTTTTGTGAGAATCCTTATGATTTTTTTCTTGGTTTTGTATGTATGCACTTTATCACCCCCCCATTCCTAAGTTTTGCAATGTCCTCATTGTAAACAGAGGGTGGGAATTAGTGTTGAGGTCAGGGGCTTAGAACAGGATATATCGGGTGGGTGAATGGGTCGGGAATGAGTGATGCGAATGATTTTAAGCTCTGATACGTGTACCAGAGGTGGGATCAACTGTCTAAGGCTGAACTCAAGGTGCAATAGACGTGGAGTACATACGGCTAATCAGACGGGTCTCTATTTTTGAGATGACGGGTTGCCTCCCGTTAAGCGCTAAATTTAATGCCTTCAGCCGAGCGAAAAATGGGGTGGAGAGGGAGTGGTCAAATCAATGGAGTTTTGGAAAACAAGCACCTTGATTAAGAGCCTGGTTGGTCCAACCAGGTACTTGTTCAAATTAGTGGGCTGATGATGCAACCCAAACCCAATAAGTCTGGTGGGTTGATAGATGTAGATTAGCAGATGTGGGACCCACCAAATGCAGTGATGTTCTGATAGATATGGAAGTGAAAACTCGAGTTCGGGCTCAGTCGAATCAGCCTGGTGGGGGTAGGGTTCCGAAAAATAATCAATGTAAGGTGTGGAATCCCTACAGGGACGGTCAAAGGATGGAGGCTCCTGATTTGTGGTTTGATCAGTGTCCGATACCCGGTATAGATATGGAGTTGAATCATCTGCAATCGGCTCAGTGAGAGGTGAATCAGAATAGAAATTGAGTCCGGTTGCGGGTCGGGGTGGGGAACGGGTTTTGATTGGTTCTGTATCTGTGGAGCAGGTGGCTTCAAAGAAGATTGACATGTTATAATCAGGAGGTAGATTTTCTCCGATGTTATGGTCAGATTCGAGATCGTTGGAGAGTTTGCGAAAATCAAAGTTTGAATGAGATTCTAGATCATGAGTTCCACCATAGAATAAATCATATGTTGTATATTCAGCAGCCTGACTGGGATCTAGCCTAAATGTTAATTCTGAGCTTACAAAGGTGTCCCTATCTGGTAGAGGCTCAGGTTCAAGGTTAGTAGGGCAGAGCCAATCGAAACCCCGCTCGTCCAAGTCCTCGGTTTCTGTATCGTAGATTGGCATGACTTCCGAAAACTCGATTAGTTCTTCTGAGGAGGTTGACGAGGGATATTCATCAAATCGAGGCCCAGAATCATATTCTTCATTAAGAGATTGATTTTCTTCATATGGGGCCTTGAAATCTTCAATATAGGTTTCAGATCTAGGTTCTAGGCTTAGGATGTGGGTGGAATTACTAGAATCTAGGTCTGAATAACCTTCGAGGGCCACCTTATCAGAATAAGGGACAGAATTTACACCCTCGAGAGGTTCAGTTCTACTCTCATACTTGCAGGAGTCTTGGGATTCTAAAATGGGTTCATCATGGTCTTTTCCTGCATTTGGAGCTTCCCAACCTTCTTCAATATTAGGTGCATTATACTCCATCTGGGTTGGGAATCCACAACCATTTTGTGCCCCAAACCCGAGATCAGATTTATCCTCGATGTTGTCCCAAGATAGTTCATCCTCTGTTGGCGGTATGTACGGGTATTTCTTATCAATCACTTGTTTTATTAATCTCATTATCTCTTCCCGTTTTTCAAGACTATCTTGGTGTTGCTTCCAAAGTCGAGGATTTGTCATACATTGAAGGTATTCACTATTGTGCAGTTTTTCTATCTCAATGTATGCAGTAATGAGCAAGTCACGGGTTGATCCTTTGTTGGCTTCTGCTAATAGTACTTGGACACAAGTTATGACAAAGGTTCTGGTTGTTGGGACATCAACCTGAATGTTTCCTACTGTTGTTGAGGTTTCTTCATTTTCATAAAATCTCATGGCATCCTCAATCATTTTATCTCTCATGGATCTCCGGTATTCAGGTTTCTCGACTGGTAGTCCTAGGTGGTTCGGCTGCATATTTGGATCAGGTGGTGGAATCACGATCAGAGTTTGACTCAAGATGTGTTATGAAGCGATCAGATCTGAATAACGAGTCCCACTGAAAATGAGTGTGTGTGCTCTATAGAGAAAAGATGCAGGACTGGAGATGTTCTTGACCCAATCAAGACACCCAAAAGATGTTTGGATGACTATGGAGGTTTGGGGCGGATGAACCCCTGGATCCGAAGATCGTCCACCTGAGAATTACCTGGGCAGCCAGAGAGGGAGAGTCCCGCAAAGACCCCTACACGGTAGAGCGTCCCTACGGGTTACAGGGTTTCCCCCACCCGACCTCTCTTGTCACTGAGATTCCAGGTAAACCAGAATGGGGACCTTGACCTTTTAAGTCTATCACTTTTTATTTCAAAGGTGCTTTTAGGGTTCTCACTTGAACTTTAGATGTTTTTGGTATTGTGACCTAATTTAGAGGTTGGTTGACCCAAGGGGTCAACTTCACCTGACCTGTCCTATAGATGGCAGAATGATTCTAAGCTCGGAGCCTAGAGATCACCCTGATTTGACTCCCAGGTTATTAGGTCAAAAGAAAATTTTAAGATTCAAGTGATTTTAGAGCTCAATTTTAGGGTTTGTCTTATTTAACTTTCTTCAATCAAGGGCTTGGGTAGCACACTGATGCGGGAGGGTTTATTTCCTTTTACACAGGCATGTGTGATTAGCGCTTCAAGACCCTAATGTGGAAACCCTAATTTGGTTCTATTTCCAATCCACTTTTTTCTTTTTCAGAAGTTCTCTTTGGACTTATAAACAAGAAGTGTGTGGTCCGCCGAGATTAAGTGTTTATTTTCAATTAGGCACAAGAATTTGTGGGATGGAAAAAAAAATCACTCCAACTTCAAGAATATTTGCAGAAATTTTCGCAAAATCAAGAAATGTTTTGCCTTAGAGATGGTGATTACTATATAAAGAAGGCAATTGATTCCTAACTTGATTCTCTTCCTTTTGTCTTTCAAAGATTAGGGGATGATTAAGGAAGAAAAGAAATTACCTGCCCTGGAGTGGTTGACTTGCGGGAGAGATTTTCTCATGAAGTACCTGCAAGATCACATCAAAGAAAAGTAGGGCAAGTTAGTGTTCAATGTGATAAAAAGAATGTAGAGACTAGTGGTAAATTGTGCAGTGCTCCCCGGCAACGGCGCCAAAATGTTCACGGGCGTTTCGTGCGGATTTAAAGCGTATTATGTTGTATTATAACCAACAAAACGTTCGAACAAATACAAAGTTTTTATTACTCGAAGACCGGAGTATCCGAGGTCGAACACAGGGAGCAAATGGAACTTACCACTAAATCAAAATGTAATTGAACACTCTAATTTACTCAAAATATCAATTCAGGTATGAATGTATGCGATTAAAAGGAGTTAGGGCAAAAAAAATATGAAATTGGACGTTTGATCTTGTGATCAGACGTCTTAAAAGCATTTCTCCTTTTCTTCTTGATTATTCTTCTTCTTCTTCTGCTGCAGTCTTTGCTCTTTCTTTTCTTCTTCTGATCTCTGCAAAGTCTTCACTTGGCTTCTCTGTGCCTTTGCTTCTGGCTTGCTCTTTTCTTTCTTCTCCTGCGAAGGCTTCTTTCTTGCTTCTTCTTCTCTGCCTTGTTTCTTCCTCTTCTATTCTTCTCTGCCGTTCCTTCTTCTTTCTTTCTTTTCCTTCTCGCGGCCAAGTCCTTCTCCTCCTGCGTTCAGCCTGCCTGCACAGGAGCAAAACCTAACCCTTCTCCCTCTACCCGCGCATCTCTCTCTCTCAAGCAATTCACTCAAACCGCTCTCCCAGAGCCACAGCCATAATCGGGTCGGATCGTACCCG
This sequence comes from Thalassia testudinum, assembly GCA_037157565.1. NCBI lineage: Eukaryota > Viridiplantae > Streptophyta > Magnoliopsida > Alismatales > Hydrocharitaceae > Thalassia > Thalassia testudinum. The sequence continues at coordinate 48,788,385 of JAZHRO010000030.1, forward strand.
GGACCAGGCGCACCTGCAGGTGTGTGATGCACGAGGAGTGCGTAGGTCTAGGTCGGGTCGGATCCGCCAGGTCCGCGTGGTCAGGCCGCGGACGAGGCGGGTGGGGTCAGTGAGGGACCTCACCCCTGTGCTTACTGAGGCGATAAGAATAAAGCGTAAAAACAACTTATACGGTACCTGCCGGTTGCAATCCCACGATGTGGGACTATCTGGTCTCGCCTTCACGCGCGCCTGCAGAAACCTCGTCGTGCGATTGCCCCGCAGCTGCTGGCTCTGCTAGCGCTCCTTGGCTGGACTCGTTCACCTCGCGACACTCGCGCTAGTATGCAGCACCTGTAGCCTGGAAGACCGGGTGCCTGGAGCTTCGTGGGAGCTTCATCAGAGGTCATCCATGGCGGCAGCGGCTCGAACCCTGTCATACACAAAACGCGCCTCTCGGCCAAATCAGAATAGCTAGAGACCTTCGCCGTGGCACGGCGAAGGCGGTGGGCAGTGCTGCAGGCCGCAGGTCGGCCTAGGCGTGCGTGCCGAGGTCAACCTGTGGCCGGAGATGGTGGGTTGGTCGGGGGGTGATTGTGGAGGGCTGGAGTGGTAGTGGTAGGGTGGAGTGTGTTCCTGGAGGTGAGGCGGAGCTTTCGAGGTGGTTGGCGAGCCGTGTGGAGGGCTGGAGTGGTGTGGGCGGCTCGCCGGAGTGTGGTCGGAGGCGAAGACGATGGAGGTGGTTAGCGTCTGTCGAGGGTCGATCAAGGGAGATAACAGGGGGAAAAGAGAGAGGAGAGGATGGAGAGGAGTTCTAACCTAATGAAGTCGTCGGTTTTATGTGACCGGGTTTGAGGGTTTGTTATAACGTTGTAGTAAAGCCGGTTATTACCAACACTTCAAATAAAAATTTTTTTACTCGGAAAATAAAAGAGTTCCCGAGGTCGAACTCAGGGAGCAAGTTGTATTCTAGAGATATACATGTTTCTTTTACAAAAAGAAAGAGAGAGGGAAAGAATTTGTTGTTTTCTCTTTGTTCTGCAGAGGGGGATGCTCTTCTTTCTCTCTTTCTTTAGATCTCCTTCTTTCTCTCTGTTCTGTAGAGGTGATGTTCTTCTTCTGCAATGGTGATGCTCTTCTTCTTCTTCCTGCTGTTCCTGCTTTGGTGATGTTCTTCTTTCTTCAGAGCTCCTTGTTCTTCTTCTTCTTTGGTTTTCTGCCTTGACCTCTCTTCTTCTTCTTCTGCAATTGTGGTGACCCTTTCTCTTTTCCCTTTTCTTCTTTATGGCTGCAGAGCTTCTGCCTTCAGCTACTAAGTCTTCCTTTCTTCTTCTTCTGCTTTGGCCGTTGCTCTTCCTTCTTCTTCAGCCTGCCTTCTTTCCTGCTCTGGCTGCTGACCTTCCGTCGTCTGACCCGGTGCTTAGACGACTTAACTATGCATTTGCTACAGTGCAGCTCCTTCTTCTTCCGCGGGTCTTCTTCTTCGCCTATGCCTGCACACTTCAGGGTTTTTCGTCAAGAGGCAAAACCTACTCTACCCTCCCCCCCCCGCGTCTCTCTTTCTCTCTGAAACCACTCTTGGGAAAGCTCTCCCAGAGCTATCGGGTAATCGGGTTCGGGCCACACCCGGGTCCAGGCCCACCGGCGTGCGTGGTGGGCGAGGAGTGCAGGTCAGTCTAAGTCGGGTCGGGTCAGGTCCGCGGGGCGTGAGCGCGGACGAGACCGGGTAACCGGGCGGGTGTAAGGGGACCTCACCCCGTGTACTGAGGCAATAGGGCTAGTGCACGAAATCAATTTAAACAGTGGAACGAGTGTGAGGCTTACCGATGTGGGACTAAACGCAGACCGTTCCTCGCGTGCGCCTGCTGGGAGACCGCGGCCTGGCTTCTGCAGCTGCGGCTTCTATTGGCATAGGTTGCTGGCTGGCTGCCTTCGCAAGACTCCCCGTGCTCCGCAGCAGCTGGAGACCTGGAGTCCTCAAGCCTGGAGCGCGGGAGAAGCTGCTTCAATGTGCGCTAATGGCGGTCGAACCTCAAAACCTGTCGGACACGAATATGGCCTCGCGGCCTAATCAAACCACTGGGGAACCTTCGCCGTGGCACGGCGAAGGTGAGGAGCTGCGCGGCAGGCCGCAAAGAGGTGTCTGGCGGCAGCCCTGGGTCGGACTGCAACCGGAGGAATGGGTTTGTTCGGGGGAGTGTTGCGGAGGTGTGGAGTGGCAGTGGAGGAGTGGGGGGTGCTCAGTGTGATGAGGCGGAGGTTCGGTGAGGGTCGGCGAGCCGTGTGGGTTGCTGAGGTGATGGGAGCGGCTCGCCGGAGGGTGGTCGGAGGCGAAGGGGGTGAAGGTGGTCAGGGTCGATAGAGGGCTTAATTGAGTAAATTGAAAGCGGGGAAAGAAAGAGGAGGAGAAGGGGAGTATCTCTAGCTTACTTGCAGGGACGAAGGGGGAGGAACAGGGCGACAGTCGTATCGACTGTCGCCGGAGAAGACGATGCTCAGGGAAAGGGGCGGCGGCGAGCAGAGAGCCGGAGAGGCGCCAGCTGGGTGCGGCGTGGCGCAGGAAGAGCAGGGGAGGAAGTCTCTGCTGCTGGTATTGCGGCAGAGCGAAGAGGTGGAGGTGGAGGAAACCGCCGGAGCTGGTGAGCGTCTGCCGGAGGAAGAAGAGAAGAAAGCTGGGGATTTTCTCCGTCAGATCCAGGCTGCCCTGGTCGGTGGAGCAGCGGGGGGTATTTATAGGGAGCAAACAGGGAGGAAGGCGGAGGGAGACGACGTGTCTCCCTCGCCGGAGGATGGTCGGAAACAAGAACCCATACCGTCCGTGCGTTCGCACGGCCGGTATGGTGGGTTACGATGACCAGGGGGGTGTCCCTGCGACGGCTGACGACGTAGGGCACCCCCGGTTTACTTGCCAGGTCCCCCACCTCACCCTGCGCGGCGTCATGCTCCGCGCAAGGTCGCCGGAGCATGGTGCTGGCAGGTTTTGCAGGAGGGACCTGGTTGCAAAGAACGAAGGAGAGTTAGGGGCCAAAATCCGAGGGTTCAAAAGTTGAGGGCCAAAGAGTAAATATATGAGGACCAAAGTGTAAAGTCGGTCAAGGAGGTTTCTTATTAGGCTCAAGTTTTTATACATGACTAATTAGGACCTAAGGAATCTGATGGTGAATTTCATTTCCATATTAAACCTTGTTTGACCGGTCAATTTGCGCAAAAACCCAAATTAAGTTATTAATTGGGCATGGTTCTCAATGTAGGTCAAAATGGGTTCTAAAGGCCAAATTGAAGGTTCTAAACCCTAGAGATTATTTTTCTATGAATTTTAGAGGATTTATTCTATTTTTACTTTGCCTCGAACCTTGTGAATTGAAGTGGGTTGTTTTAGGGTTACAGATTATCATTTGGTTTCTTGGAGGTGCTGTAGCCCTTGCTAGATCATTTCATCCCACTTTTATTCTTATTAAGCTGCTTTGACCTATGTTTGGGCCCTGAATTACCCTGTATGCAGATTATACTGGTAAAATTGCACTTTTACCCCTTATGACTTGTTTTCTTCTCAAACTCAGAATTCTCTGAGTTAAGCCTTTCCTTGAGTTATGTAGGAGCTTTTATCCTTTGTATTGGGTCAAAATGAGCTAGTTATGGCTCATGATGAGGTTCTCATCATACCCCCATGCCTAGCTTTTGCTAGTCCCTTAGCAAAAACTTAAGGTTTCAACCCTTGTTCTAGACCATGAAGTTTTTAATGGTTTTAGATAAGTGCCTTTTTTATTTGAGCATAGATTAGGTTAGAATGCTGACCATAGGCCTAAAAGGTACTCTAGTACCAATCAAGATCCAAATCTGTCTAGCCTTAGCCTCAGTCTTTTAGCAAAGGTTTTTAAGGCCCACAAGAACTAACCTAAGGTTTATTGGACTTCGTGGTTAAAGCACCCGTGCTTGAAATGATTTTAGCCCTGGCTCAGTTCGCAGTGCGTTTTGTAAGAGAGAGATAGAAAGTTTTTCTGTTTGGAGAGTTTTCTCTCTCTTTTTCTTTTTAGTTCTAGCCTAGGATTGGCTTTTCAACACGGTCTGTATCAGATTCCTTGCTCCCATCATCAATCCTCAAGGGTTCCTGGCGATCGATGCTTCGAGATAGCACCACCCATGGCAACCCCCGGAACCCTGGCTATTGAGATTTCGAGATAATCCCATCCATGGCATTCCGTGGCCGAATCCAGACCCTGGCAATTGACACTTCGAGATAATGCCATCCATGGAATCTGAACCAGCAGAGTGCTTATATGCCCCCAGTAGGATATGTAAATATCCTAAGAGACAAGCACCGAGGAGATGATATTTTGTTACGCATCTTCGAGGGGATTTCCCGCCTCTCTGCGCTGGGAACTCGTCCAAATCAACTTGTGTTGATCGGCCGCTCCTATTCTAGGTGTTCTTTTCAGATTTTTGCGACGCTTCTGCGTGATTCTGATTTTTACGCTTACTGAACCAGGCTGTGTGTGAGATTAGGGTGCTTAGGTTACTGAGTCCCGTAAACCAAAAATTAGTTAACGAGGCCGAATACTCCCTAAGCCTTAGACCTAATACTTCAGCTTTTCATTTTCCTCAACCTCTTGAGGAGTGTCCAGATCTTAATGGGTACTAAGAGTCTATTCAAGAATGCCTAAGGTTTGCATTCTTTACTAATCTTATTGTGCACTTTTCAGTTATTTTCTTGAATGAGGTCTAGAACTTAGGTTAATTCCTTAGTTCCTTACTAATGACTATCACTTTTTCTCATAATTTTGTGCTCCTTTTTCCTTTTGTTTCTTTTCTCCTTCGCAAAATTTCCTTCTCCTCTTTTCCTCTTGTTCTTTTTCGAAATTTTTTTTTTAATTTTTATGGTGTTTTTGGCATATGTGAATTTTTTTGTTTGAAACCTTTTCTTACGAGTTTTTGTACTTTCATACCCCCCCATGCCTAAGATTTGCAATGTCCTCATTGTAACCTAGGGGGTCTTAGTTCATTCCTTAAGACAGAAATTTGGGTGAGTGGATGGGTTGGGTTGAATTTTTGCGGACGATTTCAAATCTCAGATGCGAACATCTGAGTTGGGGTCGGCTGTCTATAAGGGTGAACTTCGAGTGCTGAAAGGTGTCAGAACAAGTTTCAGGTTTTCAACGAGAATGACGGGCTGCCTCCCGTTAAGCGCTGAGTTTTACGCCATCGGCTGGGCGCAATAAGCTCAAGGGGAACAGAGGATATAAGATGCCTCAGCCAAATCAGTAGAAGTTACATCGATGAACGGCTTGAGTCTCTGACCGTTCACGATGAAAGGTTCAGAATCGTGGCTGAGTGGACTGATTTCGATTGCTCCATTTCCAAAAACCTGTCGGACCAAATATGGTCCGACCCACTTAGATCTCAGTTTTCCTGGGAAGAGTTTGAGTCGGGCATCAAAGAGCAGGACCTTTTGACCAGGATGAAAGATCTTTCTCGAGATGTGTTTGTCGTGGAAGGCTTTAACCCGCTCCTTGTAGATTTGCGAGTTCTCGTACGCGTCTCTGCGTAATTCATCGATCTCGCTGATTTGGAGTTTTCTGTGGGTCCCAGCCTTAGAAAGATCCAGATTACAGTTCCGTACTGCCCAATAGGCTTTATGCTCCAGTTCGACGGGAAGGTGGCATGCCTTTCCGTACACCAGTCTAAAGGGAGACATGCCTAATTGGGTCTTGTGGGCGGTCCTATAGGCCCACAATGCTTCCGGAAGTCGGGACGACCAGTCCTTCCTGTCAGGTCGAACAGTGACTTGCAGGATTTTCTTGATCTCCCGATTAGACAGCTCAGCTAGACCATTAGTTTGGGGGTGGTAAGGAGTAGAGATTCGGTGAGACACCCCGTATTTGGTCATCAGTGACCTAAACTGAGCATTTGTGAAATGGGTCCCCCCATCAGAGATTATTGCACGAGGAATCCCGAACCTTGAGAAAATGTGTTGATGAATGAATTTGAGAACGATTTTGTGATCACAGGTTCGGGTCGGTATGGCTTCGATCCATTTGGACACGTAGTCCACAGCCAACAGAATGTATTCGAAACCATCCGAAACAGGAAAGGGGCCCATAAAATCAATCCCCCAAACATCAAAGATTTCGCATACTAGAATCGGTTGCATAGGCATCATGTCGCGATGGCTCATGTTGCCCAAAGTCTGGCAACGACTGCATGCCTTGCAATGACTGTATGCGTCTTTGAACAGTGTGGGCCAGTAAAAGCCGCACTGGAGGACTTTTGATGCGGTTTTATGCCCGGCAAAATGGCCACCGCATGCCTGGTCATGGCAGAAAGAGAGGATATTGTTGACTTCCCCTTCCGGGACACATCTCCGGATGATCTGATCGGCACCTATGCGGAAGAGGTACGGGTCTTCCCAAATGTAATACTTGGCATCGGAGCGTAATTTGTCTTTCTTGGCCTTCGGCCAATCGGGCGGGGTCTGATGAGATGCCAAGTAATTTACAATATTAGCGAACCATGGAAGGCTAGTACCAATAGTCAGCAGGTGCTCATCGGGAAAATGCTCAGTGATGGGTCCGGAAGGGTCAATTATTTCAGAAGGAAGACGGGACAAGTGATCAGCTACCACGTTTTGTTTTCCCGCTTTGTCGCGAATCTCAAGGTCAAATTCTTGCAACAGCAAGATCCATCGGATCAATCGAGGCTTCGCGTCCTTCTTCGCAAGGAGATGCCTCACAGCTGTGTGATCCGAGTATATGATGACATGGGAACCCAGAAGGTACGATCTGAACTTCTCTAGGGCAAATACTACAGCTAGCAGCTCTTTCTCAGTAACTGTATAGTTACGCTGAGCCTCATCGAGTGTTTTGCTGGCGTAGTAAATGACCACAGGTCTCTTGTCATTTTTCTGCCCCAAAACCGCTCCTACAGCGAAGTCGGATGCATCACACATGATCTCAAAGGGTTGAGACCAATCAGGGGACTGTAGGATCGGGGCTTGGGTGACTCGGTCACGCAGGATTTCAAATGCTTGAGTGCATTCCTTGGAGATTTCGAAGGGAACATCCTTGGAGAGAAGAGTGGTCAGGGGGCGTGCGATTTTTGAAAAATCAGGGATAAATCGTCGATAAAAACCGACATGTCCTAAAAAGGATCGGATGTCCCTGATCGAGCTAGGCATAGGAAGGTGAGAAATCAGATTAACCTTAGCTCGATCCACTTGGATACCTTTCTCCGAAATTGAGTGTCCCAGGACAATTCCCTCAGGCACCATGAAATGGCTCTTCTCCCAGGAAAGAACCAAATTCACGTCGATGCACCGCCTGAGTATCTGGACCAAGTGTTGGAGGCAATCGTCGAATGATGCTCCGAAAACTGAAAAGTCATCCATGAAGACTTCCAGATAATCACCTACCATATCTGAGAATATGGCAAGCATGCATCGCTGAAAAGTAGCGGGTGCATTGCAAAGACCGAAAGGCATCCTTCGGAAAGCGTATGTTCCGAAGGGGCAGGTGAACGTGGTCTTTTCTTGGTCCTCAGGATGGATTGCCACCTGGTTATAACCGGAGTACCCGTCAAGAAAGCAGAAGAACCTATTTCCCGCTAGTTTTTCGAGAATTTGATCAATGAAGGGTAGTGGGAAATGATCCTTCTTCGTGGAGGAATTGAGTCGACGGTAATCTATACAGACTCTCCACGAGTTGGCTAATCGGGTAGGAATGATTTCTCCGGTCTCAGTCGTTATAGTGGTGAGTCCTGCCTTCTTGGGCACGACCTGAATTGGGCTCACCCAACGACTATCGGAGATCGGGTAGATGATTCCGGCATCTAACCACTTGATGATCTCCTTTTTCACGACCTCCTGCAGATTGGGGTTTAAGCGTCTCTGCATTTCACGAGAAGGTCGTGTGCCCTCTTCTGAATAGATATGATGAGTACAATAAGAGGGACTTATTCCAGTCAAATCATCGAGAGTCCATCCGATGGCTCTGCGATGTTGCTGGAGGACAACAATCAGACGGGATTCCTGTTCAGGACTGAGGTTGGAATTGATGATCACAGGAAGGGTCTGATTAGAACCCAAAAAGACGTATTTTAAGTGAGCAGGAAGGGGTTTCAGTTCGAGGATGGGGTTTTCAGAAGCAGCGGGTGGTTCAATATAGATGTGAGGTTCAAGGGTGGGAGTTACTGGGTTGTTCACATCTGGATTTGACTCCTCTGTTTGCGGGTCAAGATCCTTCTGTGGTTGATGAGGCATACTCAAGTCATTCTGGAGGTGTGATTCATCAACCAAAGTCTTGATGTCACAAATTTGCTCGATGACGCCGCAATTAATTCCTTGTTGGGCCTTAAATATATCAATTTTCAGTGTTTGATCTCCAAACTTAAGCTCTATTTGGCCCTCCTCACAGCTGATGTTGGCTCTAGCAGTAGCCAAGAAAGGTCTCCCTAGAATGATTGGTGTATCCCTAGGGTTCTCAGGTGCATCCATGTCTAAGACTATAAAGTCCACTGGAAAATAGAAATCCCGCACTCTCACGATAACATCCTCGAGAATCCCTTTTGGTGACTTTATAGATCGATCTGCTAATTGTAATGTCACCTCGGTTGGTTTCAGCTCGGATTCTTCTAGATGGTCAAGTAAGGATGTGGGTATCAGATTTATAGATGCACCTAAGTCTAACAATGCTCTATCAAATTGGGTACCACCTATCTTACAGGAGATCAGGGGAGTTCCAGGATCTTTTGCCTTGGGTGGGAGTCTACTAAGGATTACAGAGCTGGCTTGCTCTGACAGAACAATTGGGCTCCCTCCCTTGGTTCGCGGCTTACGCTGGGGTGTACATATATTCTTTAGAAATCGTGCGTAAGCTGGTACGTGGCGGATTGCATCCATCAAGGGGATGTTTATGTGGACCTGCTCAAAGAGCTTGACCAGGTCCTCCTCAGGGGCCACGGGTTTTGTGGTCTTCTTTCCCTTGGTCAGGGCCTCGGGAAACGGGATCTTGGTTGGTTCTTCTAGGATAGGTCCAGGTTGTGGGTCTGGAACAGCGGTACCTTGGATAACTATCCTAGGGTCATGGTTATCAGGCTGGGAGTGGTTTGGGTAATGCGGGTCTTGAGTTGTCTTACCACTACGTGTTGTTACAGAATTTAATCCGGCCTGATTTTGGTTTGGGTTTGGTAGGAGGGGTGGCTGCTGCTGAAATCCCGCACGAGAAGTTGAGGCTTCCATCTCGTCTGGAGATGGGGCAGTAGGGGCCTGATAAATCCATTGAGCGTGGCCTAAATTTGGATTCATAACGCGCTTCTGGGTTGGCACGTTATTTGGGTTAGGAAGAGGTTGGGAAGGGAGTGTGCCTGGCTGGCGAGAATTTGCCAACTGGGCCAGCTGAGTTTTAACTTCAGTAAGCTCGTCCTTGTGCTGTTTTTGAATAGCCGCATTCGATTTTTGAATGTCAGCCAGAGTCTGGAGGATTAAGGACATTTGATCTTGATTTGGCCCTGATGGATAAGTAGGGTTGGGCCGAGGCTGAGGCGGCTGGTAGTGATGAGAGGGCTGTGGGCGGGACTGAAAAGGTGGTCTTTGGGTTTGGGAATTTCCCGCCCACTGAAAATTTGGATGGTTTCGCCATCCAGGGTTGTAAGTGTTGGAGAATGGGTCGTCCTGGATGGCGTTGAGGTCCTCGCAGATCTGAGGAACCTCCTGAGAATCAGGGAAAGGCGGAATGGAGTTCCCCCGGCTGGTGTAGAAAGGATCGGATGATCTTCCAGTCCAGGAATCAGATGGGGATGGATATGGATCCATCCCAGGGGAGGATCGGTGGAGGATGTTTTGCACAGTCTCCTGTGTGGAAGGAGGTTGTGCAAAGGAGTTACGCGTAGAGGTGGCTCGCTGCAAGTGCTGAGTCAGCTCATCCACCTTCTTTTCAATGATTGAGACCTTGTCCAATCGACTGGCCATTAATTCCAGGTCGACTGATGCGGACAGGCCCTGTGTCTCATGTGCCCCCTTAAGATTCGTCGCTGCGCGGGTATTCGTCCTGTCGAATAATCCCATGGAGTCATTGTTGATGGAGTTCTCGCACATATTTTCGAGAATCTCCCATACGGTGTCTTCATGTTGACCCATGATGTTTCCTCCGCAAGTTGCATTGACGAAAAGGCGGATGTCCTCACGGAGTCCCTGGTAAAAAGATTGGACTTGTTCCCATTTAGGAACTCCGTGATGGGGGCACTTTCTCATGAGATCCTGAAAACGATCCCATGCCTCATGGAGAGGTTCTCCTGATTGTTGAGTGAAGTGTGTAATCTGATGGCGCAAGGCGTTGGTCCGACCAACGGGAAAGAACTTTTTCAAAAACTCGGATTGAAGTTCTTCCCAAGTGTTGATCGGCCGGGTCTGAGTTTGATACCAATGGGCGGCCTTGTCCATAAGAGAAAAGGAGAACATCTTCATGAGAAGAATATCCCGATTTTGCGCATCTGATCCAAAAGTGTGGGCCAGATGCTTTAGCTGTTTGATGTGCTGGAAGGGATCTTCAGAATTAAGCCCATGGAATTTAGGTATAGCATGAATCATGTTGGGCTTTAGTTCGGAATCAGGTCCTCCAGTCGGGATTCTGACTCGAGGCTCAATGGCCACCGCAGTAGGATTGTAGTGGTCCCGCATCATAGGACGCTGTGGTGGGTGCACGAAGTTTTGGAAGAGGTCATTGAGTCGCTGGAGCTGGTGTTCCAGATTATTTTCTTCCTCAACTGGCTGAGCCATGATGGGGGAAGAAGAAGAACTTGGTTCTGAATCAGAAGAGAGAATAATGTGAGGGTGTTGCTGCACAAACACGGGCGTCGAGGCTTGGCCTTGACGAGAGTGAATTTCTAATGGAGGTCTTAAGGGTGGTCCTAGGGACCTCCTTCCGTACATGCACAGTTGGAAGAGGTAAGTTTAGAAGATGCTGGACCCAATCAAGGCACCCAAAAAATGTGTTGGGTGACTATAGAGGTGCGGGGCAGATGGACCCCTTGATCAGAAAGATCGCCCACCTGAGAATTACCTGGGCAGCCAGAGAGGGAGAGTCCCGCGAAGACCCCTACACGGTAGAGCGTCCCCACGGGTTACAGGGTTTCCCCCACCCGACCTCTCTTGTCACTGCGGTTCCAGGTAGACCAGAATGGGGATCTTGACCTCTTAAGTCTACCAATTTTAAGATCAGGGTGCTTAAGGTTTTCACTTGAACTTTAGTCTTTTAAGTGCAAAGAGTGACCTAATTTAAGGTTGGTTGACCCAAGGGGTCAACTTTACCTCTTGTTTTCTTTAAGAGCTTTTAGGTCCTGTCTTTTAGGGTTCAAGTGTTTAGAGAGAGCCAATTGTTTAGGATTTTTCTTGTTAATTATTTTCACTCAATGGTTTGGGCACACCTCTTTTGGATTTCCTCAATTCTTGATTAAGGGGTGTGTCTCAACTGAAATCCTATTGTTTAACCTTATGTTGGCTCTACTTGGTCCATTTAACTCTTTGTTGGGCAATTAGGGCTCAAGCAAGAATGTGTTAGCCCTTAAATACCCTTAATAGTGTGCAGGAGTGATGAGTTGAAAACATGCAACTCTTTATGGTTACTAAGTATGGAAGACAGGTTAGCCCTATATTGCTTGTTCTTTTCTTTTCTTCCTCTTTAGAGTTTAGGGGTTAATAGTGAGAGGAAAAAATTTACCTGTCTTCGGAGTGGTTGTGTGGTTGCTTGTCTTCTTGAGTTCCTGTAGCTGCACAAAAGAGGAGATTATCAGAAATTAAAAGAAACAGGAATGTTTACCTCTAGAATAGCCGTTGTTCCCCGGCAACGGCGCCAAAATGAAGTCGTCGGTTTTATGTGACCGGGTTTGAGGGTTTGTTATAACGTTGTAGTAAAGCCGGTTATTACCAACACTTCAAATAAAAAGTTTTTTACTCGGAAAATAAAAGAGTTCCCGAGGTCGAACTCAGGGAGCAAGTTGTATTCTAGAGATATACATGTTTCTTTTACAAAAAGAAAGAGAGAGGGAAAGAATTTGTTGTTTTCTCTTTGTTCTGCAGAGGGGGATGCTCTTCTTTCTCTCTTTCTTTAGATCTCCTTCTTTCTCTCTGTTCTGCAGAGGTGATGTTCTTCTTCTGCAATGGTGATGCTCTTCTTCTTCTTCCTGCTGTTCCTGCTTTGGTGATGTTCTTCTTTCTTCAGAGCTCCTTGTTCTTCTTCTTCTTTGGTTTTCTGCCTTGACCTCTCTTCTTCTTCTTCTGCAATTGTGGTGACCCTTTCTCTTTTCCCTTTTCTTCTTTATGGCTGCAGAGCTTCTGCCTTCAGCTACTAAGTCTTCCTTTCTTCTTCTTCTGCTTTGGCCGTTGCTCTGGGACGAAGGGGGAGGAACAGGGCGACAGTCGTATCGACTGTCGCCGGAGAAGACGATGCTCAGGGAAAGGGGCGGCGGCGAGCAGAGAGCCGGAGAGGCGCCAGCTGGGTGCGGCGTGGCGCAGGAAGAGCAGGGGAGGAAGTCTCTGCTGCTGGTATTGCGGCAGAGCGAAGAGGTGGAGGTGGAGGAAACCGCCGGAGCTGGTGAGCGTCTGCCGGAGGAAGAAGAGAAGAAAGCTGGGGATTTTCTCCGTCAGATCCAGGCTGCCCTGGTCGGTGGAGCAGCGGGGGGTATTTATAGGGAGCAAACAGGGAGGAAGGCGGAGGGAGACGACGTGTCTCCCTCGCCGGAGGATGGTCGGAAACAAGAACCCATACCGTCCGTGCGTTCGCACGGCCGGTATGGTGGGTTACGATGACCAGGGGGGTGTCCCTGCGACGGCTGACGACGCAGGGCACCCCCGGTTTACTTGCCAGGTCCCCCACCTCACCCTGCGCGGCGCCATGCTCCGCGCAAGGTCGCCGGAGCATGGTGCTGGCAGGTTTTGCAGGAGGGACCTGGTTGCAAAGAACGAAGGAGAGTTAGGGGCCAAAATGCGAGGGTTCAAAAGTTGAGGGCCAAAGAGTAAATATATGAGGACCAAAGTGTAAAGTCGGTCAAGGAGGTTTCTTCTTAGGCTCAAGTTTTTATACATGACTAATTAGGACCTAAGGAATCTGATGGTGAATTTCATTTCCATATTAAACCTTGTTTAACCGGTCAATTTGCGTAAAAACCCAAATTAAGTTATTAATTGGGCATGGTTCTCAATGTAGGTCAAAATGGGTTCTAAAGGCCAAATTGAAGGTTCTAAACCCTAGAGATTATTTTTCTATGAATTTTAGAGGGTTTATTCTATTTTTACTTTGCCTCGAACCTTGTGAATTGAAGTGGGTTATTTTAGGGTTACAGATTATCATTTGGTTTCTTGGAGGTGCTGTAGCCCTTGCTAGATCATTTCATCCCACTTTTATTCTTATTAAGCTGCTTTGACCTATGTTTGGGCCCTGAATTACCCTGTATGCAGATTATACTGGTAAAATTGCACTTTTACCCCTTATGACTTGTTTTCTTCTCAAACTCAGAATTCTCTGAGTTAAGCCTTTCCTTGAGTTATGTAGGAGCTTTTATCCTTTGTATTGGGTCAAAATGAGCTAGTTATGGCTCATGATGAGGTTCTCATCACCTAACTGTAAGGACGAAAGGGGACGGAGGGCGAACAGCAGTACCTGCTGTCGCCGGAGAAGATGACGCCCAGTGGGGGAGGACGACGGCGACGACGGGGCTGAGGCGGCGTGCGCTGGTACTGCGCGACGCGGAGGAAGGTCAGGAAGTTAACTCTGCCACTGGTTTTGTGGCAGAGCGAAGAAGGAGGGGAGGGGGCCTCGCCGGAGCTTGCTGTTAGTTTGGCCGGGCAGGAGGAGAGGAATTGGGGGTGGAACCTCGGCCAAACCAAGCTCAGCCTCTTCGGCCGGAGTTGTGGGTTCTTATATAGGCGCTGGACTTGGTGTGCAGGGCGTGAAGGGCACGTAATTGCCTGAGGTTGGTCGCCGGAGATGGAAAGGAGTTAGGATACCCAAATCTCTCGTGCATTCGCACGAGAGATTGGGTTCACACCAGGGATCGATATCGGTCTTAAATGGAAGGCAATTCTTCAGAGAATTCTCCTTCCATTTCTGGGAGGGAATCTCTGAGGGATTAGAGAGCAATCCCTCTCCGAACCTCGCCGGAGCTCGGTTCTGCCCTAGCAATGGCAGCAGGACTGGTTTGCAAAGGAGGCGAAGAACCTAGGGGGTTCTCTGCAACGGTATTCAAAAGATAGGGACCAATTTGTGATTTGGGTGTACTAAATTGCAAAGTAGGTCAAGATGACCTCTCCTTAGGTCCAAATTTTGGTATAAACCTAATTTGGACCTAAGGAATCCAATGGAGAAGTTAGATTTCAGGTTTGACCTCGTTTGACTGGATATTTTGCGTAAAAACCCAAATTAGGTTAATTGAAGAGCTAGGACCCTAATCTAGGTCAAACTAGGTTCCAAAGGCCAAATTAAGTGTTCTAAACCCTAGAGTATGTTTTTCCATGATTTGTAGAGGGTTTACTTGCTTTTTGTTCTGACCGGAACCTTGTTAATTTAAGCGGGTCTGTTTTAGGGTTACCAAGTGTCTTTTAGTTCTTAGATTGCACATGAACCCATTTCTGATTGACTCAACCCACTTTTTATCTCATTTAGACCATTTGACCTATGTTTTGCCTCTGAGAAATCCCGTTTATCTACTGCAATGGTAAAATTGCAGTTTTAACCTTTATTTCATGTTTTCTTCTCAGAGCACTTGTTCCTTCAGTTAGGCCTTCTTCTAGGTTATGTAGGAGCTTTTATCTTCTTTATTGGGTCAAAATGAGCTAGTTATGGCTCATGATGAGGCTCTCATCACCTCCTTTCTTCTGCTGCTAGACTTCTGCTTATCAAACATGTCCTGACCTCTACTACTATATATTCATATGCTTTCTGCCATTGAGGTTCGTAAGTCTATTATTCGGTAACTCCATGCTCTTTTTGCCAACTTTTTCTGGGGTTCCTCTGATCTTAGCTCTTACCACCACTAGATTTCTTGGAGCTCTATTGCGCGTCCTTTTGACTTTGGTGGCCTTGGCATCCTTGAATTAAACCTTTTTATTAAGGCCCTGAGACTAAAGAGAGCTTGGAATATCTTTTTTGGTGACTCTTCCCAGCATTCTTTTATGAGGGATCTTTTGCTTGGTTCCAACTCTGAATCCTCTCTCCCTCTTCACTCTTGTCTTCTTCAAGCTCACATGGAGCTGAAGCCTTTCATCCATTGGGAGGTCCATGAGGGCTCCATTGACTTCTGGAATGATTTATGGATTGGTGACTCTCCTCTACACTCTCTCTTTCCTGAAGGCTTTACTCCCTCCTGAATCTCCATTCGTAGAGCCTCCCTCTGCTCTCTAGCACTCCTTTTTGCTCTACCATTCCTCATAATCTGTTTGCTAAGATTTCCAGCCTCCAATTAGATGCTCTTAAGGACTTGCTGATCTGGTCTCCAACATCTTCTAGAATTTTTTCTGTCTCCTTGGCTTATCGATTGATGTTTTGCTCCTTCCCGAAGGACTCTTCTGTTATTTCCCTTTGGAATCTCAACCTACCTCTTAGAATCTCCCTTTTTGTTTGGAAGATTCTTAAAGGAAGCCTCCCCACTGATGATAACATCAAGAAGTTAAGGATTCCAATCGCCTGTAAATGTCTCTGTTGTCCTTCTAATCCTACGCTCGAAACTCTCCCTCATCTTTTCTCGAATAGTCACTTTGTTTGTGATATTTCCACCTGGACCTTCAAGCAGAATTACCTGGGTTTCAAGGATCCTTCCCTCTTTTTCGACATCATCTTAAACCCTTCCCACACTTGTCGGCTCAAGTCTGTTCAAGGTTTGATTTGCTTCATTTGGTTTAATGTCTGGTGGATCCACAATTCTATGAAGCATGATGATTTCAATCTTTCCAAGCTCCATCTTTTACTTAATAAGCATTGGAGGAATCTTTAAATTGATAATTGGCTTAAGTCCTCCGGTCCCTCCTGTCTCTCCCTTAGCTGCGTTTGCCCTGCTCAGAGTCTTAAAATCAATGCTGCTGCTTTTTTGGTGGGGGACCATTGCAATTTTGGCTGGATTATTAGGGACTCTTTGGGGGATTTCATTATGGCTGCTTCTGCTACTAGTCTTGTTGGTATCTCCTCTGAGGCTGCTCTCATTAGAGCCATCATCCATGCTATCTCCTGCTTTTTGATGACTCTTTTCAGGTGGAAATGGATTATGTTCTTCTTTACTAATGGTAGTCTAGTAAACTTCAGGTGGTATGGCAGATCAAAAGGTTCTTCGCTTCCCTTCGTGAGCGCTCCTTCAGGATGCACTCCTTCTCCTTCATTCATCTACTTGTCAATGAGGCTGCTTCTAGGATTGCGAGACTTGGATACGGTAACTATCGATGTTTCTTCTCCTTGGATCAACTTCCTCTCAATATAGCCTATATTATCAAGTTGGATCACATTTAGATGCCTTATATTGTTCACTTGTAGCCCTTTGCTGCTCCTTTGCCTTATGTACTAGGCCACGAGTTGTGGTCCTCTTTTCCATCAAAGGGGCAGGTTTTGGTCTTGTACTCCTACCCCCATCTTTCTTGCTTTCTGGGAGAGGGGGATGAATAATATTTCTCTTGTTTTTTTAAAAAAAAAGCCGTAGGCTTATGAAAAAATGCATCTTCACACTCCTTATCATCTATCTTGGAAAATTCGCGAGACCTGCAGTTTTGTTATGACAGAGAAAAAAATATGCTATTTCCATGTTTTACTGTTTTGACTTTATTTTGTTAAAAAACTTCCCTTATTTATCTAATATAATAATGGGAAATAAAGTGGTTATTGAATTCAGATGTAGCGCAAGTTTGCTTAATTGACGTCTACAGAGACATGATCAATGCTAATAATGCGCTGTGTGCGAGATGTAAAATGGACGTGTGAGCGTGTGTGTGAACGCTTAATGTGCATAGGTTACCATGTATGTGTGTGCAACTCGTGCGTGCACACACGTGATATTGATGGGAACACCATCATGAGTCATAATTAGCTCATTTTGACCCAATTAAGTCAATAAATGCTTCTACATAGCCGCTAGAGAGTCACAAGTCATTGCATATTCATTCTGGAAGAAAAATAAGAAACTAGGGCTAAAACTGCAATTTTACTAGCTCATCTTGAATGAAGTACATCCAAGGGTTTTCTTAGGGGTTGAATGAAGGTCAGTTGGTCTTAAAAAGATAACAAGTGGGACAAGACAGACAGAAAAGGGTTTTTACGTGTTCTGAGAATTAAATGACTTTTGAAATCCTAAAAATAGACTCACTTAATTAAATGAGGTTCTGATCAGGATAAAATTCACCTAAATCCTCTAAAATTCATTGAAAAATGTTCTATAGGGTTTAGAACTTTCAATTTGATCATCAGAACCCGTTTTGACCTAAAATAGAATAACAGAAAGATATTTACCCTAATTTGGGTTTTTGCATAAATTACCCAGTCAAACATGGTCAAAACCAAAATCCAACTGCACCATTGGATTCCTTAGGTCCAAATTCGATTTGTATCAAAATTTGGACCCAAGATGAGTTTGTCTTGACTTAGTTTGCAAATTGGTTCTGTCTAATTTCATTTATGCCCTTAACTTTAAAAGTCCTTTCAAATAGGCCCCTAACTTTGTCTTCGTTCTCACAAAAAAGGTCCCTGCCGCCATTAATCCTATTCCTACTCACCTCCGGCGACCTTAAAATGGAAAGAACGCCCTGATTTCTTGACGAATCCCTTTCAAAATTGAAAGGGAAGTTCGTTAAGAAATTCCCTTCCTATTGGACCCAATCCTAAGCCCTAGAACTTACCCAATCTTTCATACAAATGTATGAGAGATTTGGGTCTCAAGAAAATCCCAAATCCGGTGAGGCTTTCCAAGCTTGGAAAGCTTATTTCCCTAGCCCAAGCAGTCTCTAAAGGCCTATATAGAGAGCCTAGATCCTCTTGAACTTCCCACGCTCGAAATCGGCCAAGATCTCCCTTAAATTCCTCTCTCTTTCGCGGCCGAAGGCTCCTCGACGTCCGGTGACCTCCTCCATTCTTCCTCGTTGTCCTTCCACAATACTAGTGGCGGATTCCTCTTCCTCGCCTCTTTCCGCTTCGAGCCATACTAGCTGACGCCTTGATTCCCTTCATCGTCGCCGTTTCTACCTCACCGGAGCCACCTTCTTCTCCGATGTCAGCAACATCGCATCCGATGCCATCTCTGCCCCACTTCGTCCACCTACCTCCTAGCTAAGTTCCATATACCATTTACTTTATTTTCGCACTCACCCCACTTCGAATCAACCACCGATGACCCTCTGCGACTTCATCCCTTCCATCTCTGGCCATCCCTTCTGGCGAGACCATCTCACCTCCACAGACCACCAAATCCCTTGCTGACTACCTCAAACCTCCGCCTCACCTCTCCGCTCATTTCCCCTCTCTTCATTCACCACTCCACTCACTCACGCAATCCCCTGAACACACCCACTCTCACGTACACATTCTGACCTCACCATGCACTCACGGACCACGAGACGCCACACAAACACCCTCATCGCACTCGCCGTTGTTCGACGACCCTCCCTGAGCATTCTGACGTGGCCAAAAGGCCATTTTGTTGATTTCAGGAACTCGCCTTGTCCGCCATTGATGAACAAGCTTCGAGCTTGCTTGACGTTCGCTCCAAGTGCCCCTGTCCCAAGTTAAAGCCCCAGGTTGTGCGGAAACACCTCGCGCACGCAACCAGGCAGTCAATTGGACACCTCTGCCTCGCGAGCTGAGGAAATTGAGGAGAAGACCCCCTGCTGCAGACGTGCGAAGAAGGCGCTATCTTTAGTCCCACATCGTGGGTTTTGCAATGACTGAAGGCGAATAAATTGCAAAAGTCACAGTAGCTGTTCGCCTTAGTTCACGGGGTGAGGTCCCTCTTACCCGCTCACCCGACCTTGTCCGTGACATGAACACGCGGACCTGGTTCGACCCGATTACCTGCCTAGACCGACCTGCACTCCTCGCTTACACCGCATGCCAGTGAGCTTGGACCTGGGTGCGTTCGATTTGATAACTTGATTACCTATGGCTCTGGGAGAGCGAATCCTAAGAGAGAAAGAAAGGAGAGCCACGTGGGTAGAGGGAGGGTTTTGCCCTGAGAAGCTTGGCATTGACACTTAGCCAAATTCTGACGAAGAAAAGAAGAAGGGTCGAAGAAGAGGAGTTATAAAGCAAGGCTCAGAAGAAGAAGAGGTGAAGGCTTGGAGAAAAAGAAGAAGAAGAAGCCGCAGCTGAGAAAGAGAAGAAGATGAAGAGAAAGACAAAGCCGTAGAAGGAAGGCGAAAAAAAGAAGCAGAAGAAGGAAGGAACAGAGAAAGCACTGTAGAATCAGACGTTTAAGACGTCTGATCCTACCATCAGACGTCATATTTGAGTTTATTTCATTTATTAACATTGAGTTTCTTAGCTATTATTGTAAGGAGTATATGGTGATTTAAACCACCATTTTTCTCCCATCTTTTTGCAAATTGATATTTGATCTTAGTGCTACATTATTTTGAGATAATTCTTGATTTCAATTCTATAGCTTTCTTATCTTATATTGCAATTCTTGAGATTTAAATTCTCATATTGCTCCCTGTGTTCGACCTCGGAATCTTTTCAAGTAATAAAACTATATTTGTTTGAACGCTATTTCAGCTATATTGCAATGCGATACTTTTTAAAACACAGATTTAGCACGCTAAACATTTTAGCGCCGTTGCCGGGGAGCAACGGGCAATTTAGAACTCTTGATTGCAATTCCTGATTCGGTACTAACTTGCTTTATCTCTTTGTTGTTGTTTCAGGAGGGATTCATTGAAGAAATTTCAGCCACACATCAAACACGCCAGGGGCAGGTAAGCTCTATCTCTTCTCTTTTAAGCCTTTATTTCTGAAAAGGTTAAAAGGAAAAAAAATCAATTAGGGCTTCTTGCATTTTATTCTTAGATTAATCATCAAGTTGCCTGATTTGATACATTCTATTTAGAAAACAACAAAGTCTGATTTGCACACCCACTTAAAGTTTAAGGTATCTAGGGCTACCTCATTCTTGTTTGAGCCCTAGGTATCACATTTGGACAAATTAAATTGGACCAAATCAGAGCCAATTAAGGATTCCAGTTTAGGGTTTTAGAGACACACTTGCTTAATCAAGAATTGATCTTTCCAAACAAAGTGTGCCTAAGCCTTGATTGAACTGATCTATTCAAACAAAACCCTAAAATCAGGCTCTTAAATTCATTTGAACGCTAAAAGAGGGACCTAAACTTCTCAAGAGGACAAACAGGTGAAGTTGACTCACCTTGTTGGGTCAACCAATCTTTAAATTAGGTCACTCTTGCACTCAATACATCTTAAAAATTCAAGTGAAATCCTAAGCGCCCTTGCTCTTAATAAAACTGGTAGACTTAAGTGGTCAAGTCCCCATTCTGGTCTACGTGGACCATCAGTGACAAGAAAGGTCGGGTGGGGGAAACCTTGTAACCCATGGGGATGCTCTACTATGTAGGGGTCTTCATGGAACTCTCCCTCTCTGGCTGCCAAGATAATTCTCAGGTGGACGGCTTTCTGACTAAGGGGTATCATTCGCCCCGAACCTCTATAGTCATCCAAAATTTTTGGGTGTCTTGATTGGGTCCACATTCTATTCTCATCCAGTCCATTGGTGCATGTTTGGTAGGAGGTCCTTAAGACCACCCTTGTGGCCTCCATTAGTTATTCACTCCCGTCGAGGCCAGGCCTCAACTTCCGTGTTTGTGCAGCAACGCCATCACATAGACATCTCTTCTGATTCATCTGAGCCTTACTCTCTTTCTTCCATTATCATGGAACAACTAGCAGAAGAAAACAACCTTGAGAATCAGCTTCAGTGCCTTAATGATCTATTCCAAGCCTTTGTGAATCCACTACAGCGTCCTATGATGCGAGATCATTACAATCCCGCTGTGGTGGTGATCGAACCTCTAGTCCAAATCCTGACTGGAGGTCCTGATACTGAACTCAAGCCCAACATGATTCATGCTATTTCAAAATTTCATGGGCTCAATTCCGAGGATCCTTTCCAGCACATTAAACAACTCAAGCATCTGGCCCAGACCTTCAGGTCAGGTGTCCAGAATCGAGATATTCTTCTCATGAAAATGTTCTCCTTCTCTCTCATGGACAAAGAAGCTCACTGGTATTAGACTCAAATGCATCCAATAACACTTGGGTTGAACTACAATCCAAGTTTTTGAAAAAGTTCTTCCCAGTTGGTCGGACGAATGCTTTACGACACCAGATCACGCACTTCACACAATAGCCTAGAGAACCACTTCATGAAGCATGGGATTGTTTTGCTGGATCTCATGCGAAAGTGCCCCCATCATGGAGTTCCTAAATGGGAACAAGTCCAGTCTTTTTACCGGGACTCTGTGAAGATATCCGATTATTCGTCAATGCAACTTGCAGAGGAAATATCATGAGTCAACACGAAGACACTGTGTGGGAGATTCTCGAGAATATGTATGAGAATTCCATCAATAATGACTCCATGGGCATATTCGATTGGACGAATGCTCGTGCATTGACAAATCCAAAGGGAGCACATGAGACGCAGGGCCTGTCCTCTTCTGTTGACTTGGAACTGATGGCCAGTCATTTGGACAAGGTCTCTATTATTGAGAAAAAGGTGGATGAGCTAACTCGACATCTGCAACAAGCCACCTCTGCACAAAACCCGTTTGCACAACCATCCTCTGGGAGGGAAGCTGTGCATAACATCTACCATCGATCTTCTCAGGGGTTGGACTCGTATCCACCCCGTCTGACTCTAGGTCCGGAGGAAACTCCGGACCTGCCTATTCTAGTTGGGGGAACTCTGAACCCTTGTATTTTGACTTTTCTGAGGTTCCTCAGACCTGCGAGGACCTCAACACCATCTAGAATGACCCATCCTCTAATACCTATAACACTGGATGGCGAAATCATCCTAATTTTTGGTGGGCGGGAAACAATCAGAATTAGAGACCACCATATTTCTCGTCCATATCAACTGCCTCAACCTTGGCCCAACCCCACCTATCAACCTGGGCCAACTCAGACAGATCAAATGACTCTTATCCTTCAAACTTTGGCTGACATTTAAAAGACGAATGCGGCTATGCAGAAACAGCACAAAGATGAGATTACAGAGGTTCGCAATCAACTCGCCCAGATGGCAAATTCCTACCAACTTGGTACACTCCCTTCGCAACCTCTACCTAATCCCAATAACATGCCAAATCAGAGGCGTGTTATAAACCCAAACCAAGGCCATGCCCACATGGTTTATCAGGCCCCTTCTGCACTATCACCCGATGGGATGGAAGCTTCGACATCATACTCGGGATTTCAGCAACAACCACCTATTTTACCTACACCAAAGTAGAACCATGCAGGACTGAATTCAGTTACGACCCGTAGTGGCAAAGCAACACAGGACCCACCTTACCCAAGCTACTTTCAGCTTGGTAGTGCTAACCCAAACCCTAGGATAGTCATCTAGGATACCCCTGCCCCAGATTAAGAACCTGGACCTATTCCATAGGAACCATCTAAGGTTCCCTTTCCCGAGGCCTTGACCAAGGGAAAGAGGACAACCAAACTTGTGGCACCTGAAGAGGACCTGGTCAAGCTCTTTAAACAGGTCCATATAAACATCCCCTTGATGGATGCAATTCGCCACGTACCGGCTTATGCACAATTTCTGAAAGATGTGTGTACACCTAAGCGTAAGCCGTGAACCAAAAGTGGGAGCCCAATCGTATTGTTGGAGTAAGCCAGCTCCATTATTTTGAGTAGGCTCCCACCTAAGGCAAAAGACCCAGGTACTCCCCTGATTTCCTGTACAATTGGTGATATCCAATTTGATAGAGCATTATTGGATCTAGGAGCCTTCATAAACCTAATACCTACATCCCTACTTGACCATCTTGAGGAATCTGAGCTCATACCAATGGAGGTGACATTATAGTTGGCAGATCGATCTATTAAGTCACTTAAAGGAGTTCTTGAGGGTGTCATTATTAGGGTTCGGGATTTCTATTTCCCGATGGATTTCATGGTCTTAGATATGGATGCTCCAGAGAACTTGAAAAACACATCGATCATACTAGGGAGACCCTTTCTGGCCATTGCTAGGGCCAACATTAATTGTGAAGAGGGCCAAATTGAATTAAAATTTAGGAACCAAACACTAAAGATTGCCATCTTTAAGGCCCAACAAGGGATTAATTGTAGAGTTATAGAACAAATATGTAATATCGAGGTTGTGGTTGATGATCGGTATATCAAGGAAATCCTGACTACTTCTGATCAACCACAAGAGGATCAAAACCCGCAATTAGAGGAGTTTAAACTCAACCTAGACACACCCATAGCTCCTTCCCTTGCTCCCGACACCCACCCTGAACCACCCACTGCTGCTAATAACCCTGTTTTAGAACTAAAGCCTCTTCCTAATCATCTAAAGTATGTCTTTTTGCGTTCCAATTAGATGTTTTCTGTGATTATCAACTCCAGACTCACACCTGATCAGGAATCCCATCCGATTTCTGTTCGCCAGCAACATCGAAGAGCCATTGGATGGACTCTCGATGATTTGACTGGTATTGGCCCCTCTTATTGTACACATCGCATCTATACTGAAGAGGGCACATGACCTTCCTGTGAAATGCAAAGATGTCTGAATCATAATTTGCAGGAGGTCGTGAAAAAGATCATTAAGTGGTTAGATGCTGGGATCATCTACTCGATCTCCGACAGTCGGTGGGTGAGTCCAATCTAGGTTGTGCCTAAGAAGGCAGGACTTACCATGATCATGACTGAGACCGGAGAAATCATACCGACCTGTGTAGCAAATTCGTGGAGAGTCTGCATTGGTTACATAAGACTCAATACCTCCACAAAGAAGGATCATTTCCCACTACCGTTTATTGATTAGATCCTCGAAAAACTAGTAGGAAATAAATTCTTCTGCTTTTTGGACAGGTACTCCGGTTACAACTAGGTGGCAATCCATCCTGAAGACTAAGAGAAGACCACTTTCACCTGCCCCTTCGGGACATACGCATTCCGAAGGATGCCTTTCGATCTCTATAATGCACCCGCTACTTTTCAGCGGTGCATGCTTGCCATATTCTCAGATATAGTAGGTGAATATCTGGAAGTCTTCAAGGATGACTTCTCAATTTTTGGCGAATTATTTGACGATTGCCTCCTGCACTTGGTCCAGATCCTCAGGCGGTACATTAACGTGAATCTGGTTCTTTCTTGGGAAAAGAGCGACTTCATGGTGCCTGAAGGAATTGTCCTGGGACATCTCATCTCCAAAAAAGGCATCCAGGTTAATCAAGCCAAGGTAAATTTGATTTCCAAACTCCCTATGCCTAGCTTGGTCAAAGACATCCGATCCTTCCTAGGGTACGTCAGTTTTTACCGTCGATTCATTCCCGATTCCTCGAAAATCATGCACCCCCTGACTAATCTACTATCTAAGGATGTCTCATTTGAAATCACCAAGGAATGCACTCAAGCATTTGAGATCCTGCGTGATGGAGTTACCCAAGCTTCGATCCTACAGTCCCCTAATTGGTCTCAACCCTTTGAGATCATGTGCGATGCATCTGATTATGCTGTAAGTGCGGTACTGATAACACTACATATGGGGGTGATAATTTTGTTAAATAGGGCCCATCTTAAGAATAAAAGGCACAACATAAGTAGAATGGGAGCATTGCATGCATCATATACCAAGATTGCTTCTAAAATTGTATTAATGGCCATTTGTGTAAGCACTTGTTAAAGTAGGCCTCAGATGAGCAATCAGACTGCATGGATGGATTCAGAACGACGAACGGAGTCCAACGGACTCAAGATTGGCCAAATCCGACATTCGGAGCTCCTACAATGGGCCTAAGAAGTTCTGACTGTTGATCTGATGATCAACGGCCCTCGTTGCGCCACGTCACCCCCCGCTCACCGCACACCGCTTCCTCCTTCAGCTAAGATCAAGTGCACCCGTCGCTATCGCCACGACAAAGTAGCGGGCGTGGCGCAACGGTGAGCGCGCATGCCCGCACGTAGGTGACGTGGGTTCGAGTCACGCGGGGTGAAGAATCGAAGACGGAGAGGCGTGCGGCAAAATTGGGCCGCCCGATCAGCAGCGGGCGGCCGAGATCGCGCCACGCGGCGAGACCTCAGACAGCGAGCACCCACGCGCGCACGCAAGCCGGGTGACGACGCTCGCGCGCTCACGCGCCTGATGCGCGATCCATGCACGCCCAAGGGAGGATCTCGCAGCGGCCACGGATCAGGCGCAAAGAAGAACGGCGCAGGCGTGTGACCGGCGGGCTGGAGGGCTTCACCGACACTTTTGAAGGGTTTTAGTGACGTCCCTGGCGTCGCTAAAGCCCCTTCTTCTTTTAGAAAGCCCTTCTCCCTATTTAAACCCCCTCCAACCACTCATTCAAGGCATTCACTTCCCTTGCAACTACTCTACCCCTCTCTTAGCTAGCTTTAGGCCCTCTTGTAATCGCCGGAGACGACGAGCCGCCGACGGAGCCTTCTCCACCGCTGTGGCTGCCTCGCTGCTCTCCCTCCTCTCTCTCTCTCTTCCTCTCTTTTAAGCTTTCCTTTACTTATGTTTAAGCATGTATCTAATGTTGTAATATGTGAACTAAAGCTGCATGATTAATGAAGTTACTTTCCATTCAGTTGTTTACTTTATTTCCTGTTTAAGTTGCATGATCAAGCAAGAAACAACTTTAACCCTAATCACTCCCTCTCTCTCTATCTCTCTCCCTCTCGCTTTTCAAACCGCACCTTTCGCAAGCAAAACTCTGCGCTTTCAGTGACAAAAAATGATAAGCAAAATCCGATTTTCACACCTCCCTGAGACTGGCACTCGGACTCACCTCCGTTTCTTTACTTTAAAACCGACGTTGCAAGTGCGACTATAACGACACTTCTTAACACACACGCACGAGCGCACGCCAGTTTTTGGTGCCGTTGCCGGGGAGGCAATGGATTTGTTTTGTCACTTCCATTCCACATCCATTCTCACATCGTCGAATGCCCTGTTTTCCTTTTTACTTGATGGTTGCAGGAATTCGACGCTTGGAAGGCGAAGCGACGCATCCCACGACGGTAACAAGGGAGTAGACGCAAGAAGGACTGATAGTAAGTAATTCTTCACTCATGATTGTTTACTTGCGTGAAAAACTAGAAAAATTGTAAAAATTGAAAAAAATTGGTGTGGTGTATGATTGCTTGACCCACATCCATAACACATCACCCTACAAAAAAAATGTACACTCTAACATTCTGAATAAATTCTTGGAGTGTTCTTCTCTCTTTTTGAGTGGTGTTTGCGAAGACACCGTGAGTTGACTTGGGCCACACCACTCAACCCTAAAACCGACTCATCTAATAGAAGCTACATGACCATTAGGATGAGTACATTAGGATTTTAGAGCCTTTACAGAATAAAAGGAAATCTACTTTCACCGAATTGTGTGCAGAACTTGACGTGCCCACTGAAACTTGTCTGAAAACATTAAGACACGTTAACCCTAAAAGACACTAAAGTAAGGATAAAACACTAAAATACACCACATCTTAATCCTTGCTTGAAAATCATGTTTTGATAGAAGCACGCACATTGAAAGTGGAAAATTAAGAGGCACCACCCCAATCAACGCCTCATCACATAACCCTAGCACAAGCACTATCCTAGCCCTTTAAAACTGAGTAGACGTGAGCTTGGCAGGACTGAGTTAAGTCTCGAAAGGGGAGGTTTTGTTCGTTGGGAACTTGGCTTCATTCCCTTGGTAGAATCTGGTGACTAGGCTGTGGGGCAATGTCAAACGACCGCAGTTGTGGGGTCTACGGAACCGGAGGCGCAAGCCAAAGGAAGAACCTTCCTTGCAATCCCCTCGTAATCAACCTGGCCAGATTAGCCTTGGGAAGGGGAGTCCAGTGCTTACGGACTTAATCACCCTTTGTGAGATTTCCAGGTCACCAAAGGAATACACCATAAGGACTAGGCTTGTTTGCTTGATTGAAACACATTTCTCGCATCTGTCGCTCTCCGCATCCCCTCCTGTTCTTCTCTAGTGTATGCATGGGAGACGCTCACTGCATCCCGAGTTGTTTGTTTTGGGGCAGGAATCTAGGCGATGTGATTCTGTTAGGAACATGGCTGAACCTAGGGTAGATGAGGCAGAGGATCAACCCCCACCAGGCACAATGGCCATCATCCAAGCCCAAATTAATGCAAACCACCGGCTTCAGCAACAACAAATCCACACCATCATGCAAGCCATACAACGGTTACAGAACCCACAAGAACAACCACCAGCACCTTTCCAAGGTGTACAAGGGCAACCACCACTCAATCTACCACCACTTCAGGATCAACCGAGGCCCCTCCGCGATTTTTATAACCCCTTCGCTATTAGAGTCAAGCCACACCATAGGATCCCCGAAGGGGGAGATGATTTTGAGCTAAAATCGAATGTCTTAAGTCTGATCCAGAACCACTTTCATGGAAGCTCAAATGAGGACCCCTTCCACCATCTTGAGGGTCTTGACCGCATAGCACGAATTATGAAACCTAGGAACATTAGCCTTGACATTGTTCTAATCAAGATGTTTCCCTTCTCATTAAGAGACAAGGCTTCTCACTGGCTTAGAACCCTAGGTAGACCCATCACCACTTGGGAAGAACTGAGGCATGCATTTTTAAAGAAATTCTTCCCCATAGGAAAGACCAATGCCCTCAGAAGAGCTATTACTATCTTTACACTCCAGGGTGGGGAACAATTCCATGAGGCGTGGGAAAGATTCAATGAACTCTTAAGGAAATGCCCACACCACGAAGTACCAAGGTGGCAATTGGCCCAGATTTTCTACCACGGTCTGGACAGCAACCTACGGAACTTCGTCGATGCCTCATGCGGGGGGAACTTCCTGAGTAAGGATGAGGAGAGCGCATTTGAGCTCTTTGAGTCTATGAGCGAGAATTCGCTCAACAATGCCTCCATGACCCAGTTCAACAGATCCAGTCAACCCCGTGGTGTGATTTATGAGGTACAAGCAAATTCTGGAATGGTTGACATGGACATCATTGACAAGAAACTAGATCGAGTGGAATTGGTGGACAAAAAGATTGATGAGCTATTGAACCCGACCAGGAACCCCTTACCAACCTTCTCCCTAGCAAAGGGAGCACATAATGTTGACCTGGTCTAGCCTTTAACCCAATTGAACCTAGAACAACCCCTGACCACGTTCCAGGGAGGGACCCTTGCTCCCTCAACCCTTGATTACTCTCTTCCCTCTCCATCGACATCGGCTATCCTTGAAGATGTGCAAGCTGTCCAAGGTTATGTGAAACCTGACCATTTCTCCAACACTTACAACACTGGCTGGCGTAACCACCCCAACTTTGGTTGGACAAACCAGAAACCATCGCAATTCCAAAACCAGCCCAGGCCAAACCAGTAGCCACACTTGCCCCCTATCAGCAAGGACCACCAGTTAGACCCCAATATAATCAGAATAGGACTGCCCCTCCCCCACAAATCCAAATGGACACCCTAATAAAGATGATGGCTGACATGAACCAGAAACATCAGGAGGAAATGGCCTTAGTAAAGGGATAGTTAAGCCAACTCTTGGACTGTAAACAACAAGGATCCCTACCTTCCCAGCCACAACCGAACCCGCGAAACATAATTAACAGAGGCCCCAATTCGCAAGGGTTCCAAGGTTATCCCGGGCAGGCTCACATGGTCCAGCCAGCCCCACAAACACCCCCTGGGTTTGGTGCTTCTTCGTCCTCGTCTTCTCAAGGATCAACCCATGGCCCCAATGCCTCTGCGAATGCGGTGACCTTGAGAAGCGGCACCAAAACCCAGGATCCCAAATGGCTGACTCTCCCCGAGACTTCACCCGCTGAAATACCCGACTCAGAAGAGGCACCAACCAAGGACTTAGAAATAGACCCGATCCACATTCAGACACCCTACCCTGAGGCCTTGGAAACAATCAAGAAAAAGAAGAATGTTGTGGAAACTGAGGAGCTTTTGGAGATCTTTAAGCAAGTACAGATTAATATTTCTCTCCTCGAAGCTGTCAAGCACATCCCGGCTTACACCAAGTTTTTAAAGGATGCCTGTACACCCAAGCGTAATCCAAGACCTCAAGCACCTAGGAAGGTTGTGCTCTCCAAACAAGCAAGTTCCGTAATATCAAGCAACCTTCCACTCAAGAGAACTGACCCAGGGGCACCCCTAATTTCCTGCAATATTGGGGACATGACATTTGATAGAGTACTCTTGGACTTAGGTGCTTCTATCAATCTGATTCCAACAACCCTGTACCACCAATTTGGTTTCGGAGAGTTGACACCAACACCTGTCACCATCCAGCTGGCTGATAGATCAGTGAAAACCCCAAAGGGGGTTGTCGAGGATGTGATTGTACGGGTCAAGGACTTCTATTTCCCGGTCGACTTTTTGGTGCTCGACATGGAAGTCCCTGAAAAATTATAGAACACACCCATAATCTTAGGCAGACCTTTCTTAGCTACGGCTAAGGCAAACATTGATTGTGACGCAGGATGTATGGAAATCACCTTCGGAGACAAGAAAATGCAATTGGATATCTTCCGGGCGACAAAGCCTTTTGATTGCGTTTGCGTTGAGGAACATGATCCCGTAGAAACTCTGATCGAGGAATGCCTTGCCCTTAGTTCTGTATCAGACCACCAAACCGTAATGACTGTTCTGACCCGTCACCATCATTACCCATGGACCTCTGTAAGGCTAAGTACCATCACACAACACCATTTGAGGAGATCGATGTTGATCAACTCCCGCCTTTTCCCTTTCCATCAACTGTGGTTCCACCCGCACCTGAACTTAAGCCATTGCCCGAGAATCTCAAGTATGTCCTCCTTGGACCTGACCAGACCTTCCCAGTGATTATTAATTCTCATCTAACCAAGGATTAGGAACTCAGGTTGACTGCGACCCTTTTAGAACATCGGGCCGCCATTGGTTGGACCATTTCTGACTTAAGAGGAATTAGCCCCACCTATTGCACCCATAAGATTTACCTAGAAGACGGGGCACGACCTTCCCGCCAGATGCAGAGACGTTTAAACCCAAACATGCGGGAGGTCGTTAAGAAAGAAATTATCAAATGGCTTGACACCGACATCATCTATCCTATCTCCGATAGCCCCTGGGTGAGCCCCACTCAAGTGGTTCCAAAGAAAGCTGGGCTCACCATTATCACCAATGATCATGGCGAATCCATCCCCACCTGCACCACTATCGCATGGCGGGTGTGTATTGATTATAGGAAGCTCAATGAAGCCACTAAGAAAGATCATTTCCCCTTGCCATTAATTGACCAAATCCTCGAAAGATTGGCAGGGCAGAAGTACTTTTGCTTCCTGGATGGATATTCAGGATATAACCAAGTCGCAATTGCTCCGGAGGATCAAGAAAAGACTACATTCACTTGCCCGTACAGCACGTTTACATTTCATTGAATGTCGTTCAGGTTATGCAACTCACCTGCGACCTTCCAGCATTGCATGGTAGCCATTTTTTCAGAAATGGTGGGTGAATACTTAGAGGTCTTTATGGATTATTTCTCTGTATTCGAAAATTCATTCGACCATTGTTTGAGAAACTTGGAGAAGATCCTGAAACGATGTATCGAGGTTAATCTAGTGTTAAGTTGGGAAAAGAGCCATTTTTGGTTCAAGAAGGAATTATCCTCGGTCACATTGTATCGCATAGGGGCATCGAGGTAGATTGGGCTAAGGTTGATTTGATTTCCAAACTTCCTCCACCTAGCTCGGTCCGACAGATTCGCTCATTCCTAGGACATGTTGGCTTCTACCGAAGGTTCATTAAAGACTTTTCCGAGCTTTCCAAACCCTTGACCGACCTTCTAGCCAATGATGCCATATTCCGCATGTCTTCTGATTGCATCCAGGCATATTACACCCTCCGGGACTTTGTCTCCACAGCACCTGTACTTCAGCCCCTGGACTGGTCCCAGGACTTTAAGATTATGTGTGATGCATCAGATTTTGCCATAGGAGCTATCCTGTGACAATGACAAGATAAGAAGCTCATGGTGATTGATGTAAACACAATTACACTACTTAAAAGGTCTATTTTTGCATGTTCTTAAGCATAGGATTGCATTTCATGATATAAATATTGCATTACATGCATCATCTTGCATTTAGAATAGTTTGAATAAAATGGAGGTTAATTGTCTCCTTTTATGTGCTTGGACAGGGCAAATATTTTATCAGGGCCTCGGATTAAAGATCCAACCGTATGGATGTGATCAGGGCGACTATTGGAGTTCAACGACTCCAAGATCGCCCTAATCAGGCATCCGTAGCATCAGATAAGTGACCCGGGAACCCTAGAAGATCAAGGGCCAGGATGGTGTAAATCCGCACTTCAGATGATAAATCCGACCGCACGGATGAATTCGGATCGACGATCGCAGCCCAACGACACAAAAATCAAGTCAATTCGACATCCGTGGCACCATCTACAACTTCCAGAAGATGGACGGCCAAGATGGCGCCATGTGGTGCCATCTCAGCCGCCCAAACGGCCGCTTGCATTTTGTGAAGGCCCCCGCCCGATCGCTCTCCGCCGTCAGATGGAGATCCAACGGCTGTGGTCGCTCGCGCTTAAAAGCTTCCGCGCGACCATTTCGTCCGCGTAGCGCAGCGGCGACGCAGCTGCGGGCGAAGCAGAGGTCGCGGGTTCGAGCCGCGGTGAGGAGGTGGAAGGCGCGGGGAGCGGGCGCGGACGAACGTCAGATGAAGATCCAATGGCTGCGCGCGCTCAATCAGGACGACGCGCGATTGGACGCCGGGCGTAACGCGCGATCGCACGCGGGCGGGCGCGCTACGCAGCGGGCGCGGACGCGATTTAAGCCGTCCGATCTCGCGATAGGAAGGCTGAGACTTCGCGGACGTGCGTAGGCGTTACGCGCGCGGGCAGCCGAGCGGGCGCGCATGGGCACGGAGGCTACGCCCACGTTGGGGGCTTTAGCGACGATTTTATCCGTCACTAAAGACCCCTTATTTATTATTTTGAAGATGTAATGTCCATTTTGCCCCCACTCCTTGCAACTATAAAAGGAGACCCCCTCCATACGAAATTTTCATCCCTTCTTTCTCCTCTCTACCCCTCCAAAGCTCAAGAGAAGCTTGTCCCACACCCGGGATACTTCTCGCGAGATAAAGTCCAATTTTCGTTCCCCTTCGGAAGTGGATCCCGCGACGACGACGGCGTGCTGCTTCGTTCCCGTTCTTCTGCTTCGTCCTCCTTCGTCCCGCTTCGTTCTCCTTCGTCCAGGCGTCGTCCCGTCCGGCTCGTCCTCCAAGCAACCGTCGAGGAGGATTTCTCTCTCCCTATTCTTTTTATAGCTTTCTAGTATAGATTTACTGCTTTCTAGATTAATCTACTCGTCTTCCAAGCAATCGTTGAGGAGGACATTCCTCTCTCCATTCTTTTAATGCTTTCTAGAGTAAATTTATCTCTTTCTAGAGTAATTATTTTATGCTTTCTAGTTGTAATGAACAATCACTTCAATGCAAAAATTCCTTGTTTATTCTACATCTCATTTTGATTTCTCTGTGTATTATTCTCTTTCTCTCTTACTCTCTCTCTCTCTTCTATTTATTGTAAATAATTAGATGGTTCTAAATTGAATTATTCTGTAACAAATAAAAAGAAACGCGTAGTTTTTAAATCAAACGTCTGCCTCCCTGTGTTCAACCCGGAATTTTAATTTCGGTATAAATTTTATTTGTTGAACACGAATTCTTCGCTTTCGAACTACAACGACGGGTTTTCCAAAACCGAACACGTTAGCGTAGGTTCGTAATCGTTCAACAGTGATCTACTACGCGAGCAAAACGTTGGACGAGGCCCAACGAAATTATACGGTCACAGAGAAAGAGTTGCTCGCTGTAGTCTTTGGACTTGAAAAGTTCTGATCATACTTGTTGGGATCCCATGTGACTGTTTACACTGACCATTCAGCCATCCGGCACCTGTTAGCCAAGAAGGACGCAAAGCCTAGGCTCATCAGATGGATCCTGCTTTTGCGGGAATTTGACCTAGAAATCCGTGACAAGGTCGGATCGAAGAATGTGGTGGCTGATCACTTGTCTAGACTTCATCCAGACCACATTGGACCCTCCCCACCTCTATCTGACGCCTTCCCCGATGAACACATTCTGGCTGTGCAAGACAAGAGACTGCCATGGTATGCTGACTACGTCAACTACCTAGTTGTAGGACAAACCCTGTACAGCTGGTCCAGACAGCAACGGGACAGGTTCTTGGCCGAAGCCAAGTACTATTTCTGGGATGATCTCATGCTATTTCGCCTCTGTGCTGACTAGATCATCAGGAGGTGTATCCCCGAGAATGAAGTTCAGAGTGTGCTTTCCTTCTGTCATGACTAGGCTTGTGGTGGCCACTTCTCTGGAAAGAAAACAGCTGCAAAGGTTCTGCAGTCTGGATTTTTCCTGCCATCCCTATTTAATGATGCACACAGCTTTGCCAAGACTTGCTCATGCTACCAAACACTGGGACCATGACCAAGAAAGATATGATGCCCCTCCGGCCTATTTTGATTGTCGAAATCTTCGACGTCTGGGGTATCGATTTTATGGGCCCCTTTCCACCATCCAATGGCTTCGAGTACATCCTAGTCTCGGTAGACTATGTTTCCAAATGGATTGAAGCTGTCGCCACCTGCCAATGTGATCACAGGACTGTAATGGACTTTGTTAAGCAAAACATCTTTTCCCGGTTTGGAATACCCAAGGCCATGATCAGTGATGGTGGAAGCCATTTTATCCATTCCTAATTCCGTGCCTTACTTAGAAAATACAGGGTGAACCACCGCATTGCTACCCCGTATCATCCACAAACAAATGGGTAGACCGAGGTCTCAAATAGACAAATCAAAAACATTTTACAGAAGACTGTGAGACCTGACAGGAAAGACTGGTCCACACGGCTAGATGATGCCCTGTGGGCATATAGGACCGCTTTCAAGACCCCAATAGGCATGTCGCCGTATCGCCTGGTCTTTGGCAAAGCCTACCATCTTCCTGTCGAATTGGAACACCGGGCTTACTGGGCTGTCAAGCAATGTAACATGGATTCCCAGTTAGCCGGTGCGCAGAAGATGCTCCAATTATCTGAGCTCGAAGAAATTCATCGGGACGCCTTTGAAAATAGTCGACTGTATATGGAGAAAATGAAAGCCGTCCATGACTGACTCATTCATAGAAAAACCTTTGAGACTAACCAGCAAGTCTGGCTGTTTGATGCTCGCCTAAAATTCTTCTCGGGGAAACTCAAGTCCAAATGGACAGGACCATTTCGGGTGGTTAAGCCCTACTCTAATGGGGCGGTTGAAATCGCTGATTCTAACACTGGGCACACTTTTACAGTTAATGGTCAAAGATTGAAGCACTTCCTGGCCCAGGTTCACCCAAAGGAGAGTGTCACCCTCGTTGAGGGATGACACGAAGCACCGCCCAGCTGGAGGCGTTAAACTCAGCTCTTCCTGGGAGGCAACCCAGAGGATTCAGATTGATCTGGTAATTTACATCGCTCAGGTACTATCTTTTTGAACCCCTATGCATCCATGTATTTGCCAATGAAGACATTATCCAACTTAAGCATGGGGGGGTGGTAAATTGCATAATCCTGAGCTCATTTAATCAGTCTGAATAAAATAAAATTAAAAAAAAATAGAATTTAGGAAGGAACTTAGGCATTAGAAACTTGTCAATAGTGGGAAATAATACAAAAAGAACTTAAACACTTAGACTTTTCAGGCCTTCAGGCTTAATCAGCCCTGGTGTCCATTAAAATATGGATTTAGCTTCGAATCCTTGCAACCTTAAACTATTCTAATCCACCTACTAAATAAGGTGATAAGTATACGACTTATCAACTCGCCCTCTAACTCAGAAAAACTTTGAGTCTAAGCACCTGCACTCATTTTTGCATAGACTCACTCCTCGGAGATTTTGACAGAAATTGGGTAGCTAATGAACTCTCTAGGGTGGTATGGATGGCAAGTTGTCGTGGCTAACAGCCCATTGGCAGGTTGTCCAGAACCCAGGCATGGGACCATTTCTTCTTCATTGCCTCTAGGTACATTTGAGATCAGGGAAGCCACCTACGGAAAAAAAGGAGAAGAAAAGAAAATAAATGACTGTGGGTAACAACCCATTGGTCGGTTGTCCAGAGCCCAACTCAATAACTGCACAAAAAGAACCAAAACACTTAAGGAAGAAGCGGGGAAGTAGTACAAGCCGGGGAGATATACACTGGAAAAATCCTTGTGTTGACCCCAATTAAAACAAACGTAGGGAGAAAGCTACCAATCGAACAAATACACCTTCAAGCAAATATATTTCCTCTTTCGGTCATCTAGGGGCGTAGAAACCGTTAAGTGAGTCGATCACAATCTTCACACCAAGATGTTTAGCACTTAGGGTTTTGATCGAGTTTTTGGTGGGTTGGGTAGCCGTAAAACGTTACCAACCCACGCTGAATTCTGAAAAAATTCTAAAAAAAAAATATATATGTACATATACATATGTATAGTTATATACATTAAAGCAAGGATTCGGGTGATTCGTATTTTGGTAGACACCTGGGCATTGCTTAGTGTTTGTAGATTAAGATCTTAGTATATTTCTTCCTATTGACAAGTGACGAAGTGTCTAAGCAATTACTTCTTAAATTCTGAAAGAAAACAAAGGCTAGAATAAACATTGCTAGGGACTAGCAAGGAGTAAGCATGGGGGTATGATAACATTACATATGGGGGTGATAATTCTTTTAAATAGGGCCCATCTTAAGAATAAATGGCACAACATAAGTAGAATGGGAGCATTGCATGCATCATATACCAAGATTGCTCATAAAACTGTATTGATTGCCATTTGTGTAAGCACTTGTCAAAGCAGGTCTCAGATGAGCAATCAGATCACACGGATGGATTCAGAACGACAAACAGAGTCCAACGAACTCAAGATCGACCAAATCTGATATCCAAAGCTCCTACAATGGGCTCAAGAAGTTCTGACCGTTGATCTAATGATCAATGGCCCTCGTTGCACCACGTCACCCCCCGCTCACCGCGCGTCACTTCCGCCTTCAGCTGAGATCAAATCTCGGCCATCGATCTTCGATCGGACGGTCAAGAACCGCGCGCCCGTCGCTATCGCCATGACAAAGTAGTAGGCGTGGCTCAGCGGTGAGCGCGCACGCCCGCACGCAGGCGACGCAGGTTCGAGCCGTGCAGGGTGAAGAATCAAAGATGGAGAGGCGCGCGGCAAAATTGGGCCGCCCGATCAGCAGTGGGAGGCCGAGATCGTGCCAAGCGGCGCGCCCTTAGATAGCGAGCACCCACACGCGCGCGCATGCGCGCTCGAGGCGCGATCCAAGCGCGCCCAAGGGAGGATCTCAGCCATCCCATCTTCGATCGGACGGCTCTCACGCAGCGGCCATGGATCAGGTGAGAAGAAGAACAGCGCGGGCATGTGATCGGCGGGCTGGAGGGCTTCACCGACGTTTTTGGAAGGGTTTTAGCGACGTCCCGGACGTCGCTAAAGCCCCTTCTTCTTTTAGAAAGCCCTTCTCCCTATTTAAACCCCCTCCAACCACTCATTCAAGGCATTCACTTCCCTTGCAACTACTCTACCCCTCTCTTAGCTAGCTTTAGGCCCTCTTGTAATCGCCGGAGACGACGAGCCGCCGACGGAGCCTTCTCCACCGCTGTGGCTGCCTCGCTGCTCTCCCTCCTCTCTCTCTCTCTTCCTCTCTTTTAAGCTTTCCTTTACTTATGTTTAAGCATGTATCTAATGTTGTAATATGTGAACTAAAGCTGCATGATTAATGAAGTTACTTTCCGTTCAGTTGTTTACTTTATTTCCTGTTTAAGTTGCATGATCAAGCAAGAAACAACTCTAACCCTAATCTCGCCCTCTCTCTCTCTATCTCTCTCCCTCTCGCTTTTCAAACTGCACCTTTCGTAAGCAAAACTCCGCGCTTTCCGTGACAACAAGTGATAAGCAAAATCCGGTTTCATGCCTCCCTGAGACCGACACTTGGACTCACCTCCGTTTCTTTTCTTTAAAACTGGCGTTGCAAGTGCGACTATAATGACACTTCTTAACACACACGCATGAGCGCACGCTAGGTACTTGGGTGGAAAATTGACGGGAAACCCGTGGTCATCTACTACGCTAGCAAGACACGTGACGAGGCTCAGCGTAACTGCACAGTTACTGAGAAAGAGCTGCTAGCCGTAGTATTTGCCCTGGAAAAGTTCAGATAGTATCTTCTAGGTTCCCATGTTATCATTTACTCTGATCACACTGCTGTGAGGCACCTCCTTGCGAAGAAGGACGTGAAACCTCGACTAATCCGCTAGATCTTGCTGTTGCATGAATTTGACCTCGAGATTTGCGGCAAGGCGGGAAGACAAAATGTGGTAGCTGATCACTTGTCCCGCCTTCCTTCTTATATTATCAACCCTTCCGGACCCATTACGGAACATTTTCCTGATGAGCACCTCCTAACTATCAGTACGGGGCCTCCATGGTTTGTTGATCTAGTAAATTACTTGGCATCACATTTGATCTCGTCTGATTGGCCAAAAGCCAAGAAGGACAAATTATTTTTCAATGCCAAGTACTACTTTTGGGAAGACCCGTATCTCTTCTGCATTGGTGCTGATCAAATCATTCGACAATGTGTCTTGCAAGCGAAAATTCAGGACATCTTGTCCTTCTGCCATGACTAGGCAAGCGGTGGACACTTCTCTTGTCATAAAACTACAGCAAAAGTCCTCCAGTGCGGCTTCTATGGACCCGTGATTTTCAAAGAGGCATACAATCACTGTAAGGCATGCACCTGTTGCCAGACCTTAGGCAACATGAGCCACCGTGATATGTTGCCCTTGCAGTCGATTCTCGTATGCAAAATCTTTGATGTCTGGGGGATTGATTTTTTGGGACCCTTTCCTATTTCGGACGACTTTGAGTACATTCTACTCGCTGTTGACTACGTGTCCAAATGGATCGAAGCCATTCTGACCCAAACCAACGATCATAAGGTAGTAATCAAATTTATTCATCATAACATCTTCTCTCGGTTCAGGATTCCACGTGCCATAATCTCTGATGGAGGGACCCATTTCACGAATGCTCAGTTCAGATCACTGATGACCAAATACGGGGTGTCACACCGAATCTCTACTCCTTATCACCCCCAAACCAACTATCTAGCTGAGTTATCGAATCGGGAGATTAAGAAAATCTTTCAGGTCACTGTTCGACCTGACAGGAAAGATTGGTCATCCCGACTTCTGGAAGCTTTGTGGGCTTATAGGATCGCCCACAAAACCCAATTAGACATGTCTCCCTTTAGATTAGTGTACGGGAAGGCTTGTCACCTCCCCGTCGAATTGGAACACAAAGCCTATTAGGCAGTACGGAACTGCAATCTCGATCTTTCTAAGGCAGGAACCCACAGAAAGCTTCAAATGAGCGAGATTGATGAATTATGCCATGATGTATATGAGAACTCGCGAATTTACAAAGAGCGGGTTAAGGCCTTTTACGACAAGCACATATCCAAAAAGATCTTTTTCCCTAGTCAAAAAGTCCTACTCTTTGATGCCAAACTTAAATTGTTCCCAGGAAAACTCTAATCAAAATGGATTGGACCCTACTTTATCTGACAAATCTTTGGAAGTGGAGTTGTCGAAATCAGTCAACTCAACCATGATTCAGAACCTTTTGTAATGAACGATTAGAGTCTCAAACTATTCATTAAACTCATCGATACAAATTTGGCTGAGATATCTTTTATCCTCTATTCTCCTTGAGTTCATTGTGCCCAGCTGATGGCATTAAACACAGCGCTTAATGGGAGGCAACCTGTCATTTTTGAAAAAATCCGAAACCCTTCCTGACACATCCTATGCTGAACTCATATTGCACTTTAGGGTTCATCCATTAGAACAGCCGACTCCACCTCTGGTACCCATACCCGAGCTTGAAATCATCTGCAACAGTCATCCTGATCCATTCACCCACCCAACACCTGTTCTAATGAATGATCTAAGCTGAACTCGAACCCACCTAATTTACAATGAGGACATTGCAAATCGTAGGCATGGGGGGGTAGTAAAGTGCAAAACGCCATGAAAATCATTTCACAAAGAGAGGGTTTCATCAAAAAAAAATCACATACTCCAAAAAAATATCAAAAAAATTAAAAAATTCTTAAAAAAGAGCAAGAATATGAGAGGAGAGGAAATTTTGATGGCATATCAGACTTTGAGAAGAAAAAGGGGAGGAGTTAAAAATGTCAAAAAGGAGCACAATTTGAAAAGAAAAGAAAAAGAGGTAGTCATTAGTAAAAGATTAAGGAATTAACTTAGTTCTAGACCATATCAAAAGAAAGAAAGGCAAAAAGTGCTAATGAAACAGAGAAGAGATTAGTAGGAATGCTGATTTTAGGCCTTTTGGGTTATAATCCTAGGCTTAAAAATTCAAGTACCCGCTAAGATCTGGATAGTCTTCAAGAGGTTGGGGAAAATGGGAAGCTTAAGTATTAGGTCTAAGTCTTAGGGAGTATTCGGTAACCTAAGCACCTCAATCCACACGCAGTTTGGTTAAGTGCGCCTAAGTATCAAAATCACGCAAATGCGTTTAAATTGTTCTGGAAAAGTCACCTAAATTAGGAGCAGCTAATCAACACAAGTTGATTTGGACGAGTTCCCGACGCGGAGAGGTGGGAAATTCCCCTCGAAGATGCGTAATAACATATCGTCTCCTCGGTGCTTGTCTCTTAGGATATCTACATATCCTACTGGGGGCATGTAAGCACCCTGTGTTGGTTCAGATGCCATGGGTGGCATTATCCCGAAATGTCGATTGCCAGGGTCTGGATTTAGTTGCAGAACGCTATGGGCAGGATTATCTCGAAATCTCGAAAGTCAGGGTTCTGAGGGTTGCCATGGATGGTGCAATTTCGAAGCATCGATTGTCAGGGACCCTACGAGGATTGATGACGGGGACAAGGAATCCGATATAGATCGTGTTGTAAAGCCAATCCGAAGCTAGAAATAAAAAGAAAAGAGAGAGAAAACTCTCCAAAAATAAAGAAAAAGTCCTCTGTCTCTCTCTGACAAAAACGCACTGCAAACTGAACAGAGGCTAAAACATGTTACAAGCATGGGTGCTTTAACCACAGAGTTCAACGAACTTTAGGTTAGTTCCTGTGGGCCTGAGAAACCTTCGTGGCAGACTGAGGATAGAGCTGGTCAGGTCTGGATCTTGGTTGATTCTTGAGTACCTCTAGGCCTACTAACGGCATTCTAACCTAATCTACAAAAGGAAGCACACAACAAAGTTTTTAAGCATCAAAGGATTTTATGGTCTAGAATCAAAGTTAATACCATAAAATTTTGCTGAGGGACTAGCAAAAGCTAGGGATGGGGGTATGATGGGAACACTATCATGAGCCATAACTATCTCATTTTGACCCAATTAAGTCAATAAATGCTCATACATAACCGCTAGAGAGTCAAAAGTCATTGCATATTCATTCTGGAAGAAAAGAGAGAAATGATGAGAACCTCGTCATAAACCCTAAACTAGCACCATCTAACCCAGATTTGCAAGAAAAAGCTCCTACATAACTCTAGAAAGGCTTGGCTCAGAGAAATTCTTGAGTTTGTGAAGAAAACAGAAACTAAGGGGTAAAAATGCAATTTCACCAATTCAATCTGAAAATAGGGTAACTCAGGGTCCAAACATAGGTCAAACTAACCTAATAAGAAGAAAAGTGGGATGAGTTGATCCAATAAGGGCTACAGCAACTCCAAGGAATTAGATGACATCCTGTAACCTTAAAAATAGACTCCTTCAATTCACGAGGTTCGAGGCAAATAAAAAATCAACTAAACCCTCTAAAATTCATATAAAAATAATCTCTAGGGTTTAGAACCATCAATTTGGCCTTAGGAACCCATTTTGACCTACATTGAGAACCATGCCCAATTAATGACTTAATTTGGGTTTTAAAGTAAATTGACCAGTCAAACAAGGTCTGATCTAGAAATAAAATTCACCATCAGAATCCTTAGGTCCTAATTAGTCATGTATAAAAACTTGAGCCTAAGAAGAGACCTTCTTGACCAACTTTACATTTTGGTCCTCATCTATTATTTTTTGGCCCTCAACTTTTGAAATCCTCACATTTTGGCCCCTAACTCTTCTTCGTTCTTTGCATTTGGGTCCTCCCTGCAAAACCCTGAGCAGCGCCATGCTCCGGCGACTTTGCGTGGAGCATGGCGCTGTGCAGGGTAAGGGAGACCCTTTGCCAAGACAACCGGGGGTTCCCTGTGACGTCTGCTGTCGCAGGGACACCTCCATGGTCTCTGCAGCTACCCATACCTCCCGTGCGAACGCACGGAAGGTATGGGTCTCCATCTCCGGCGTCCTCCGGTGAGGGAGGCACGTCGCCTCCCTCCGCCTTCCTCTCTTATTCCACCTCTATAAAAGCCGCCCCCGTCTACCGAACTCAGCAGCTCGGTTCTGACGGAGAAACCCCCCCTTCTTCCCTCTCTTCCCACTTCAGCAGAAGCCCCCCTGCTCCGGCGGTTCTTCCTCCTCCTCCTCGTCGCTCTGCCGCATTACCAGCAGCAGAGTCGCCTTCGCCCGCTCTTCCCGCGCCGCGCCGTACCCAGCGAGCGCTCTCCTGCTCTCTCCTCGCCGCCGCCCTCTATCTCTGGGCACCTTCTTCTCCGGCGACAGTCGATACGACTGTCGCCCTACTCCGATCCCCCTCGTCCCTCCAAGTAGGTACAGTTCTTTCCCTTCCTCCCCTCTTTCTTTTCCCTACTTCAGTTTGTTCAACCACCCTTCGACCGCGCCTGATCGCCCTCACCTTCTCCATCTCTGGCCAACCTCTGACAACTCGCTCCCATCATTCCACCACCCCACACGACTCGCCGACCGACCCAAAACCTCTGCCTCTTCACGCTGAACCACTTCCCCCCCTTCACTCCCTGCCGTTCGCTGCCTAAAGACCCCCCGAACAAACCCATTCCCCCAGCCACAGTCCGACCTAGGGCAGCCCTTGCACGACGCCCCACGCCTCGCCACCACCTGCACGAGCTTCGCCGCACTCTGGCGAAGCTCCCTGCACCTTCTGACTAGGCCGAGAGGCCGTATTGCAGTGAACAGGTCACCCGTCCTCCACCGCCATTGCTGAGCAGGTGGAGCTTCTTCCGCCTGCAGTTGCAGCCTCGCTTCGCCAAGGTCTAACTCACCAGGACGCGCGGTTCGTCCTCACACGCCTGCCTAGGCCTGTAGCTGGGGTGAGAGCCCCGTGCACAGCAGCGATTGCCTGCAGCTTTCTCAGCTGCAGGCGCCCAATTGGGGTGGGACATTTAGTCCCACCTCGGAAGACTCTGAAGCAGCGCAGCCGCATAAATGCGAAAAGTGCTATAGGCTTATCGCCTCAGCACACAGGGTGAGGTCCCTCTCACCCGCTCACCCGGCCTCGTCCGCGACCACCCCCCGCGGACCTGGCCCGACCCGTTTACCCGACCTGGACTCCTCACCCACCACCGCACGCCAGTGGGCCTGTACCCGGGCGTGACCCGTATCCGAATACCCGGCGGCTCTGGGAGAGCTATCCTACGAGTTAATTCTGAGAGAGAGAGACGCGGGGGAGGGTAGAGCAGGTTTTTGCCCTGACCAAACTGTGAGCGTGCAGGCACAGAAGAAGAGAAGGCAGACCGCAGAGGAAGAAGGAGAAGACAAGAGAAGAAGGAAGGAGCAGCTAGAGCCGTGGCTGCTTGAAGCAAAGTAGAAGAAGAAGAAGGATTGCGAGAAGAAGAAGAAAGACACAGAAGAAAGAAGGAAGGAGGACGCACTGTAGCAGAAGCCACTTAAGTCGTCTGATTGAAAAAATCAGACGACGCCCTGAAGAAAAAGAAAAAGAAGAAGAAAAGAAGAACAGGCACCGCAAGGAAGAAAGAAAGAAGAAGAGCAGAAGGAAGAAGACAAAGAAGAGAGAAGCAGAACACGAGGAGAAAGAGTAGAAGCCCTGAAGAGAAAGAAGAAGAAGGAAGAAGACTTAAGAACCAAAGAGAAGAGAAAAGAAGACAAAGACAAGAGAAAGAAGAGAAGAAGAAAAAGCCAACAAGACAAATCTCTCTCTCTCTCTGTGTCTCTTTCATTTTTGTAATAGAAACTTTGTACTTCTAGAATACAATTTGCTCCCTGAGTTCGACCTCGGGAAAACTTTTATTTCCGAGTAACAAATTGTATTAAACTGGTAACCGCTTCTCTATACTATACTACGATGAAATATTAGAACTACAGAGGATTGGCATCTCACCAGTTTTTGGCGCCATTGCCGGGGAGCAACGGCTATTCTAGAAGTAATAAAATTTCTATCTGTAAGTTTCTAATAATCTCTCCTCTTTTGTGCAGATACAGAAAAAAAAGACGCAGCCGAACCACAGCCACTCCAAGGACAGGTAACTTCCTATTAAACCCTAAAATTTTAAAGAAAAACAAAGAAAAAAATAGGCATAACCTGTCTTTTATACATAGTAATAGCAGCATATTCTCAGAAACTATTATTCCTGCACACGGTTTTAAAGGTAATTAAGGGCTAACACATCCTTGCCTGAGCCCTAATTACCCAAACAAAGAGTTAAATGGACCAAGTAGAGCCAACATAAGGTCAAACATTAGGATTTCAGAGACACACCCCTTAATCAAGAATTGAGGAAATCCAAAAGAGGTGTGCCCAAGCCATTGATTGAAAATAATTAATAAGGAAAATCCTAAACAATTGGCTCTCTCTAAACACTTGAACCCTAAAAAAAATAGGGCCTAAATTCTCAAGGGAACCACTGGGTGAAGTTGACTGTTGAACTTATTTACGAACCTACGCTAACGTATTTGGTTTTGGAAAACCCGTCGTTGTAGTTCGAAAGCGAAGGATTCGAGTTCAACAAATAAAATTTATACCGAAATAAGAATTCCGGGTCGAACTCAGGGAGGCTACGTTGATCTATATTCGCAATTATGTTTTTTTAGGATTTTTCGATAAACAAGGCGAAATAATTACAATAGAGCTATCAAACTGAGAGAGAGAGAGAGAAAGAGAGAGAGAAAGATAACATGCATTCAATATTTCAATTGTTTATACAAGCAAATGAAATGAAAGTCACACTAGAAAGCGGGAAATCAATTACACTATAAAGCAGGAAAATTCTACACTAGAAAAGCTGTAAATAAGAATGGGAGAGAGAAGTTATCCTCCTTGACGGTCGCTTGGAGGACGAGCCGGACGGGACGACGCCTGGACGAAGGAGAACGAAGCGGGACGAAGGAGGACGAAGCA
Source organism: Thalassia testudinum (assembly GCA_037157565.1). Taxonomy (NCBI): domain Eukaryota; kingdom Viridiplantae; phylum Streptophyta; class Magnoliopsida; order Alismatales; family Hydrocharitaceae; genus Thalassia; species Thalassia testudinum. Next base: position 48,832,987 of record JAZHRO010000030.1, read on the forward strand.
GAAGAACGGGAACGAAGCAGCACGCCGTCGTTGTCGCGGGATCCACTTCCGAAGGGGGACGAAAATTTGGACTTTATCTCGCGAGAAGCATCCCGGGTGTGGGACAAGCTTCTCTTGAGCTTTGGAGAGGTAGAGAGAAGGAAGGGATGAAAATTTCGTATGGAGGGGGTCTCCTTTTATAGTTGCAAGGAGTGGGGGCAAAATGGACATTACATCTTCAAAATAATAAATAAGGGGTCTTTAGTGACGGATAAAACCGTCGCTAAAGCCTCGCCGTCGCCGTCGCCGCCGCGCCCACACGCGCCCGCTCGGCTGGCCGCGCGCGTAACGCATACGCACGTCGCTTGATTTTCAGCCGTCCGATCGCGAGATCGGACGGCTTAGAACGCGTCCGCGCCCGCTGCGTAGCGCACCGCCCGCGTGTGATCGAGCGTTTACCAGAGCGTCCAATTGCGCGTCGGCGCTATCGGGCGCGCGCGGCCGTTGGATCTTCATCTAACGCTCGTGCGCGCCCGCTCGCCCGCGCCTTCCACCCCCTCACCGCGGCTCGAACCCGCGACCTCCGCTTCGCCCGCAGCTGCGTAGCCGCTGCGCTACGCGGGCGAAATGGTCGCGTGGACGTTTTTAAACGCGAGCGACCGCAGCCGTTGGATCGAGATCCAACGGCGGAGAGGAGACGGTGCGCGGTCTTCACCAGACGCATGCGGCCGATTGGGCGGCTGAGATGGCGCCACGTGGTGCCATCTTAGCCGTCCATCTTCTGGAAGTTGTAGATGGTGCCACGGATGTCGGATTGACTCGATTTTTGTGTCGTTGGGCTGCGATCGTCGATCCGAATTCATCCGTGTGGTCGGATTTTCCATCTGAAGTGCGGATTTACACCATCCTGGCCCTTGATCTTCTAGGGTTCCCCGGTCTTTATCTGATGCTACGGATGCCTGATTAGGGCGATCTTGGAGTCGTTGAACTCCAATCGTCGCCCTGATCATATCCATACGGTTGGATCTTTGATCCGAGGCCCCGATAAAATTTTTGCCCTGTCCAAGCACATAAAAGGAGACAATTAACCTCCATTTTATTCAAACTACTCTAAATGCAAGATGATGCATGTAATGCAATATTTATATCATGAAATGCAATCCTATGCTTAAGAACATACATAAATAGACATTTTAAGTAGTGTAAATGTGTTTACATCATACCCCCATGCCTATCTTTTGCTAGTCCCTAGCAAAAACTATATGCTATTTATAAAAGAATTAGGTTAGATTATTTGGACCTGAGTTATTTTCAATCATTAAGAAATTGTCTACTTAAGAACTGAACTTTCAAAGACACAACAGTGCCCGGGTATCAGCCAAAATGCAGACCGCCTCAAGCCTCGCCTTATTCAAAGAAAAATTTCTTTTTCTGTTTTTACTCTTTTTTTTTTTTTTTGGATTTTCAAATTTTAGGGTTTAAGAGTGGCTTTCTACGGCCATTCAACTCACCCAAGATTTGATGAGAACCCTAAGTTTTAAGCATCTTATTGTGATTGTGATAGACTCGTTGACCGGCAATTAAAACGGACTTCGGATTTCTACGCCTCTAGGTGACCTCAAAAAGAATTCTGCCTAAAGGTGTATCTTTACAACCGGTAGCTTTCACCCTACTTTTATTTTTTTAACGGGGTCAACACAAGGGTGAATCCAGTGTATATCTCCCCGGTTTATTCTACTTCTCCGCTTCTTCCTAAGTGTTTTGGGAATTTTTAGTGCATTTTCTGAGCTGGGTTCTGGACAACCGGTCGATGAGCTGTTACCACCGACAACTTGCCAGCCATACTCGTGCGGCGAAGTGTGGCTTATTTCTTTTTGTTCTTTTCTCCTTTTTGATTTTTTTTTTTTTTTTTAAGTAGGTGGCTTCCCTGGTCTAAGATTTACCTAAAGGCAGCAAAAAGAGAAAGGTCCAGTGACTGGGCTCTGGACAACCTACCTATGGGCTGTTACCCACGATAACTTGCCAGCCATATCACCCTAGAAGGTTCATTAGCTACCCAATTTCCATTAAAATTGCCGAGCAACGAGTCAGTGCAAAGAAAGTGTGTAGATGCTTAAAACTGAAAATTCCCTTAAATCAGAGGGTGGGTTGACAAGTCGTGTACTTATCACCCAAACTTATTTATTCCAATTATAATAGAATTAAGATGGCGAGAACTCAAAGAAAAATCCACATTTTAGTAGATACACAGGCTAATTAAGTCCAAAGACCTGAGGGGTCTTTGTGTTCAGATCCTAATGTAAAATTTCTTAGGATTGAAAAGTCCTAATGTCCAACTAATCCTTCCTTTTTTTTTTTTTTTTTAGAAAGAGAGCAATTTATATGGATTTCACAAAGCTGACCAACTAATTCAAAAATGAATCCACCCCCCCATGCCTAGCTGATGCAATGTCCTCATTGAAAAAGAGACATGAAAGAAAGGGTAGAATATGAAAGATGTCACCTGGATATGAAGCTCGTATCAGCCTTGTGTTATATGTACAACTGCTGAGTTTAATGCCGTCAGCTAGGCGAAGTCCAGCCAAAGAAGTCACAGAATGGCTAGAGCAACAGAGTCTGAAACGGGTTCTGGAAGATTATGGTCAACAACAGGCTTCAGATGTTGACCGTTGACTTTAAAGGTGTTACCCGTCTTTGGGTCAGAAATCTAAACGGCACCATTTAGAAAAATCTGATCAATTATTAATGGGCCACTCCATTTAGATCTAAGTTTACCAGGAAAGAGCTTAAGTTTAGAATCGAATAACCAGACCTTCTGGTTTGGCTCAAAGCTCTTGCGGGAAATCATTTGATCATGTAGAGCTTTGGTCCGAGCCTTGTAGATCTTGGCATTCTCATAAGCATCATTTCTAAGCTCCTCCAACTCAGATAGTTGGAGTTTCCTGGTCTTCCCAGCTAGATTTAGATCTAGATTGCATTGTTTGATTGCCCAGAATGCCCTGTGTTCAATCTCTATGGGTAGATGACACGCCTTTCCATACACCAGACGGAATGGAGACATGCCGATAGGTGTTTTATACGCCATACGGTAGGCCCAAAGAGCGTCCTCAAGCTTTTGAGTCCAATCCTTGCGATCGGGCCTAACCGTTTTTTGCAAAATGTTCTTGATCTCTCGATTAGAGATCTCGGCTTGTCCATTCGTTTGGGGATGGTAAGGTGTGGAAATTCGATGATTAACCCCGTATTTGGCCAATAAACTCCGGAATTGGGCATTAGTAAAATGAGTGCCACCATCACTGATGATAGCCCTCGGAATCCTGAATCTACTGAAGATATTTTTCTTGACAAAGTTGATGACCACCTTGTGGTCATTGGTTCGGGTGGGAATTGCCTCAATCCATTTAGACACATAATCAACAGCGACAAGAATGTACTGATGTCCAAATGAAGGGATAAAGGGTCCCATGAAATCAATGCCCCAAACATCGAAAATTTCGACAGGAAGAATAGGGTTTAAGGGCATCATGTCTCTCTTAGTTATGCTCCCGAGTGCCTGGCATCGAGGGCATGACTGTGAGAAATCCTGGGCATCCTTGAATAAAGACGGCCAATAGAAGCCAGATTGCAAAATTTTTGCAGCCGTCTTTTTCCCGGAGAAATGTCCACCACACCCAGATGCATGGCAGAACTCAAGTATACTGTTGAATTCATTCTCCGGTATGCATCGGCGAATAATCTGATCAGAGCCGATGCGATACAGTTCAGGGTCCTCCCAAAAGTAGTATTTGGCCTCAGATTTGAGTCTATCCCGTTGTTGCTTGGTCCAATCCTGGGGGATTTGACCAACGGCCAAATAGTTAACAATGTCAGCAAACCATGGGGTGTGGACACCTAAAACTGTAAGAATGGTTTCGTCCGGAAAAGTGTCAGCAATCGGAATGTCCGGACAAGAAGAATCACCTAGGAGTCTCGACAAATGATCCGCCACCACATTTTGTACCCTGGTTTTATCCTTGATTTCAAGATCAAATTCTTGAAGAAGAAGAATCCAACGAATAAGCCGGGGTTTAGCATCTTTTTTAGCCAAGAGATGTCTCAAGGCCGAGTGGTCGGTATAAACAATAACATGAGACCCCAAGAGATAAGCCCTGAATTTTTCCAACGCAAATACTACAGCGAGTAATTCCTTTTCAGTAACAGTGTAATTCCTCTGGGCTTCATCCAAAGTTTTACTAGCGTAGTAAATGACAAAGGGCTTTCGATCAATTTTCTGACCCAGGATAGCCCCGACCGCGTAATCAGAAGCATCGGTCATGATCTCAAATGGGGTTGTCCAAATAGGTGGTTGCAAAATTGGCGCACAGGTGACCGCCGTTTTTAGGAAATCAAATGCCTTTTGGCATGATTCGTCAAAAACAAACAGTGTTTCTTTGGCAAGAAGATTGCTCAAAGGGCGGGCAACCTTCGAGAAGTCCTTGATGAATCTTCGATAAAATCCCACATGGCCAAGAAATGATCTGATTTGTTTAACTGATGTGGGAGGAGGAAGTTTAGCGATAGCATCAACCTTAGCTTTGTCCACTTCAATTCCCCGTTCAGAGATTACATGACCCAAAACGATGCCCTCTTGGGTCATGAAATGACTCTTTTCCCAGCTAAGGACCAATCGTGTCTTGATACATCGCTTAAGAATCATTTCCAAATTAACCAAACAAGAGTCAAATGATTCTCCGAAAACGGAGAAATCATCCATGAAGACTTCCATAAACTCTCCCACCATGTCGGAAAATATGGCTAGCATACACCTTTGAAAAGTCGCAGGTGCATTGCATAACCCGAAAGGCATCCTACGAAAAGCAAAGGTTCCGTAGGGACAGGTGAAAGTAGTTTTTTCCTGATCCTCGGGATGGATAGGAACTTGGTTGTATCCCGAGTAGCCATCAAGAAAACAGAAGTACTTCTGCCCGGCTAATTTTTCCAGGATTTGATCAATGAAGGGCAGGGGAAAATGATCCTTTTTAGCGGCAGTGTTCAGCTTCCTGTAATCAATACAAACTCTCCAAGATGAAGCTGAACGAGTTGTGACAGATTCTCCTTTCTCATTAGTCACAACAGTAATCCCGGCTTTCTTTGGAACAATCTGAACGGGACTTACCCAGGGACTGTCAGAGATTGGATAAATAATTCCTGCATCGAGCCACTTGATGATTTCCTTTTTGACCACTTCTCGCATATTTGGATTCAATCTCCTCTGCATCTGGCGAGAAGGGCGGGATCCATCTTCCAAGAATATTCTATGATTGCAGTAAGATGGCTCGATCCCCCTAAGGTCATGAATGGTCCAACCAATTGCCTCCTTATGTTCCTTTAGGACCTTAATCAATTTAATCTCTTGCTCCTTTGTCAATTTAGCACTGATAATCACAGGGAGCGTATTCTGAGGTCCTAAAAATTGATATTTCAAATTCTCGGGCAATGGTTTCAATTCGAGCTGGGGTGGGGTGATGATTGATGGTCGGGTAGATGCTGAAGATTCAACAAGAGGGAGAGGTTGTGAGTGGACAAAATCAGTAACCTCTTCCGAAGATGTTAAGTCAGAGGGTTGCGGGTCAAATTCATCAACCAAAGAGGAACTTTCAATTGAAGAAACTGTCAAACAAGTTTCAATATTAACATTATCCTCATCAAGTTCCTCAATAACTCCACAATCCTCAAATTTATTGATCACCTTAAAAATATCTAATTTCATACGTTGGTCCCCAAAGGCAATTTCCATGCTACTGCTTTCATAATTAATGTTGGCCTTTGCGGTAGCCAGGAACGGACGCCCCAGAATGATGGGCGTGTTCCTCAGATTATCTGGTACATCCATGTCAAGGACAAGGAAATCTACAGGAAAATAGAAATCCTTGACCTTAACTATAACATCTTCAATAACGCCTCGCGGGTTTGTGACCGAACGATTTGCTAACTGTAGCGTTACTGAAGTTGGCCGAAGTTCGCCTAACCCAAACTTCTCGTAAAGAGAAGTCGGAATTAGGTTGATGGATGCACCGAGATCCAAAAGTGCTCTATCAAATGTGTAATCTCCGATAACGCAAGAAATCAAAGGAGCACCAGGATCTCTCTTTTTCTGAGGGAGGTAGTGCATGATAACAGAACTAGCCTGCTCGGAGAGTACCACCTTCCTCGGAACAGATTCTCTCGACTTACGCTTTTGTGTACATAATTCCTTTAAAAATCTTGCGTAAGTCGGTATGTGCTTGATAGCATCAAGGAGCAGGATATTGATCTCAACATTCTTAAATAAATTCAGAAGCTCCTCATTGCTATCAACAGACTTCTTCTTCTTTGCTTTGGTTAAGGGTTCAGGAAAAGGAACACGAGTCAGATCTTTGGAATCGGATTCCTGAGCCTTGATTTCTCCTTTAGAATTCTCTTCTCTCTCCTCAGATTCTTCAGGATTCAAAAGATTAGAATAATGTGGTTGTGGATCCTGAGTTTTCTTACCACTTCTCAAAGTGACAGAATTTGCAGAAGCGTAAGAATTTGGGTCTTGAGGAGGGTTAGGAAAGATTGGAGGCGCTTGATTGACCATGAATTGTTGATTTACAGAAGAAGAAGACGAGGAACCCTGCTCAACCACCTGAGCATGCGCGTGTGGGTCCCTCTGATTTCCGTACCCTTGGGCTTGATTGCCTGAATTCGTAATGTTTCGTGGGTTGGGTACGGGTTGGGATGGTAGAGATCCGGGTTGACGAGAGTTAGCAATGAGCCCGGATTGCAAGTTGTCCAGTGAGTTTTTCATTTGCTGCATGAGCTGGAGCATAGATCCTTGCATCTCTACTATTTGATGGTTCAAATCAGCCTGCCCTGCGGGTTGACGGGCATTCCAAGCTGGCTGATTGATCTGATTCGGAGGCAACTGAGTATATACTTGACCCTGACCCATTGGTCGTTGCGGAGCATAATTGCTGGGTCGGAATTGGGTCTGTTGCCCCGGATTTTTCCAAGAGAAGTTAGGGTGGTTTCTCCAACCTGGATTATAGGCATTCGAGTAGGGGTTGGATCTAACATTCTCTTGTACAGCACAGACATCCTCATAAAGTGAGGATGGAGAGAAAGAAAAGGAAGGATTAGAAAAACTGGGATCAAAGGCCCCAGTTGGGAACCCATGGGGTTTCGAAAAATGCTGACTCATAGGTTGAGTCGCATCAAGTTGATTCACGAACTCCCGTCCAGAAAGAGCTCGTGAAGAATGGAATCCCGAATTTTGGGATTGAGTGGATTGAGAGTTGTTCATAGAATTGCCAGCCATCCACTCTTCCATTCTTTTAGCAACCAAGTCCACTTTGTCAAGTTTATTACAAATCAATTCCATATCAAATGAATGAGAGTCATGGACTTCATTGACATTTGATCTGGGTTGTTGGGACCGGTTAAAAGTATCCATGGAGGCATGATTTATTGAATTCTCACTCATTTCCTCAAATAAATCATGTGCACTATCTGCATCTTTATTAAGGAAATTGCCTCCGCAAGAAGCATCCACATGGTTTCTGAGTTGCTCAGTCAACCCATGATAAAAAATCTGCACGAGTTGCCATTTCGGCACCTCGTGGTGTGGACACCTCCGCAATAAGTCTTGGAATCGCTCCCAGGCCACATGAAACTGCTCCCCCGACCGCTGGGTAAAAGTAGTGATTGCCCGTCTCAAAGCATTGGTACGACCGACTGGGAAAAATTTCTTCAGAAAGGCCGATTTCAACTCATTCCAAGTTGTAATTGGTCTTCCTATTGTCCTATACCAATGAGCGGCCTTATCCCTAAGAGAGTGAGGGAAGAGCCTCATGATCATTTGCTCCTCGTTTACGTTTCGAGACTTGGTGGTCTGGACCAAAGTAGTCAAGTCCTCCAAGTGTTGAAACGGATCTTCGGAGCCAAGCCCATGATAATGTTTAATCATGCTTAACACCTGGGGCTTGATTTCTACGTCACCGGCTGGAATCTGGACGCCGGGACGTTCCCCGTAATTTGAAGGATCATAAAAATCCTTCAAGGGCTGAACGCCCTGCATTCTCTGGAACCATTCTTGCATTCTCTGCATTTGTTCCAGCTGCCTTCGAAATTCTTCCTGTGGATTTCCAGGCAGAAGAGGCTGTTGTTCGGCCATGGGATCAAATTGACCAAAATCTAACTTGCGCCTCCTAGAATGTTCTATTGGTCCTTCTAATCGGGGATTCAATGACCGTCTTCCCAGCATAAACTAGGAGTAGGTCGGAAGGACCGGGGATAGGGACCCTGCAGTACAACAAAACAAGGCTGTCCTTAAGTGAGGTAGCCTAAGGATCTACTGACTCCCAACACCAGCCCTAAGACTGTAACTGATTTACTCTACTTGCGTCTGTATAATCTAACCAGTTAGAAGGAGGGACTGGGGAGAAGGTTCTTCCTTTGGCTTTCGCCTCCGGTTCCTAGTGTACCCCCCAGCCGCGGTCGTTTGACGCTACTCCCCTTGCTAGACATCAGATTAATCAGTACAAGTAGGTTAATCAAAAACAATCTCAGACTAGGCCTTGAAGAGCGAATCAAACCTTAGGGCCAACGTCTACTCAATTTTATTACGGCCTGGGATTGTGGTGCTTATGGAATGTGATGGGCCCTTACAATGGGTTGTGCCCTTAATGATTGATTGAAATTTGTGTAAGTGCGTGCACAACCAGGGTTTTCAAGCAAGATTATTTATAATGTGTGAATTTTAATGTTCAAATCCTGCTTAAGTAGCTTTTAGGGTTTCAAATTAGGTGAATTGCAATCAAATTTCTAGGCAAACCAAGTTGTAAAACACGGGTGAAGATAGTTTTCCTTTAAAATCAGAAAGAAAGCGGAGTGCCTAGAATATACCTAGATTGAAAACCCTAAGGAGGAGCTACTTGATGAGTTGGTTTTAAATAAAGTGGTGCGGCCCAAACAACTCAAACAATTGGCCACAATTGCACCACTAAGTTAGGCACTCAAAGATGGTTAACCTAGAATGATTTCTACTCTGTTATGTGTTGCTCTGTGTGTACCGGTTCCACAGATCAGAACCCGGTTGAGTAGAAAACAAATCAAGTTAATCAAGTGCCTTGAATGTGGGTGTGTGTTGTGTGTTTGTTGAAAGTTACCCCACAAAATTATCTTTTTGTTATTATTTCTTTTTTTATGAATGAGGGTGAAATGAGTGTGAGTAGAAATCCAAACAACCAAACTATACCTAGGATTTATGCAAACACCTAGGTTAATTGAAATTTGGATTTAATGTGCCGAATGAAATCTATGGAGGGGGAAAGAATGGGGGAGCACTTACAGTTGTCTTCAACTGCACTTTACTCCAGTCTACCGCTTGTTGATTCCTTGATGGAGGTCTCTGTAGAACAATAGACACAAGAGAAAGCTTAGTTAGAAAACAAATAAAGTGCAAGAAATGCGAAGAAAAGATCGGAAATCGTTGCCTCCCCGGCAATGGCGCCAAAATGTTGAACTTATTTACGAACCTACGCTAACGTATTTGGTTTTGGAAAACCCGTCGTTGTAGTTCGAAAGCGAAGGATTCGAGTTCAACAAATAAAATTTATACTGAAATAAGAATTCCGGGTCGAACTCAGGGAGGCTACGTTGATCTATATTCGCAATTATGTTTTTTTAGGATTTTTCGATAAACAAGGCGAAATAATTACAATGGAGCTATCAAACTGAGAGAGAGAGAGAAAGAGAGAGAGAAAGATAACATGCATTCAATATTTCAATTGTTTATACAAGCAAACGAAATGAAAGTTACACTAGAAAGCGGGAAATCAATTACACTATAAAGCAGGAAAATTCTACACTAGAAAAGCTGTAAATAAGAATGGGAGAGAGAAGTTATCCTCCTTGACGGTCGCTTGGAGGACGAGCCGGACGGGACGACGCCTGGACGAAGGAGAACGAAGCGGGACGAAGGAGGACGAAGCAGAAGAACGGGACGAAGCAGCACGCTGTCGTTGTCGCGGGATCCACTTCCGAAGGGGGACGAAAATTTGGACTTTATCTCGCGAGAAGCATCCCGGGTGTGGGACAAGCTTCTCTTGAGCTTTGGAGAGGTAGAGAGGAGAAGGAAGGGATGAAAATTTCGTATGGAGGGGGTCTCCTTTTATAGTTGCAAGGAGTGGGGGCAAAATGGACATTACATCTTCAAAATAATACATAAGGGGTCTTTAGTGACGGATAAAACCGTCGCTAAAGCCTCGCCGTCGCCGTCGCCGCCGCGCCCACGCGCGCCCGCTCGGCTGGCCGCGCGCGTAACGCATACGCACGTCGCTTGATTTTCAGCCGTCCGATCGCGAGATCGGACGGCTTAGAACGCGTCCGCGCCCGCTGCGTAGCGCACCGCCCGCGTGTGATCGAGCGTTCACCAGAGCGTCCAATTGCGCGTCGGCGCTATCGGGCGCGCGCGGCCGTTGGATCTTCATCTGACGCTCGTGCGCGCCCGCTCGCCCGCGCCTTCCACCCCCTCACCGCGGCTCGAACCCGCGACCTCCGCTTCGCCCGCAGCTGCGTAGCCGCTGCGCTACGCGGGTGAAATGGTCGCGCGGACGTTTTTAAACGCGAGCGACCGCAGCCGTTGGATCGAGATCCAACGGCGGAGAGGAGACGGTGCGCGGTCTTCACCAGACGCATGCGGCCGATTGGGTGGCTGAGATGGCGCCACGTGGCGCCATCTTAGCCGTCCATCTTCTGGAAGTTGTAGATGGTGCCACGGATGTCGGATTGACTCGATTTTTGTGTCGTTGGGCTGCGATCGTCGATCCGAATTCATCCGTGTGGTCGGATTTTCCATCTGAAGTGCGGATTTACACCATCCTGGCCCTTGATCTTCTAGGGTTCCCCGGTCTTTATCTGATGCTACGGATGCCTGATTAGGGCGATCTTGGAGTCGTTGAACTCCAATCGTCGCCCTGATCATATCCATACGGTTGGATCTTTGATCCGAGGCCCCGATAAAATTTTTGCCCTGTCCAAGCACATAAAAGGAGACAATTAACCTCCATTTTATTCAAACTACTCTAAATGCAAGATGATGCATGTAATGCAATATTTATATCATGAAATGCAATCCTATGCTTAAGAATATACATAAATAGACATTTTAAGTAGTGTAAATGTGTTTACATCATTGACCCCTAGGGTCAACCAACCTTCTAATTAGGCCACTTTGTTCACAAAAACACCTAAGAGTTCAAGTGAAACCTTAAGCACCTTGATCTTAAAGTAAAAAAAAAGGTAGACTTAAGAGGTCAAGATCCCCATTCTGGTCTACCTGGAACCGCAGTGACAAGAGAGGTCGGGTGGGGGAAACCCTGTAACCCGTGGGGACGCTCTACCATGTAGGGGTCTTCGCGGGACTCACCCTCTCTGGCTGCCCAGGTAATTCTCAGGTGGACGATCTTTCTGATCAAGGGGTCCATCTGCCCCGCACCTCTATAGTCACCCAACACATTTTTGGGTGTCTTGATTGGGTCCAGCACCTTTTCAACTCTTCTACTCCAACAGTGCATGAATGGTAGGAGATCCTTAAGACCACCCTTAAGATCTCCTTTTGGAATTCACTCTCGTCAAGGCCAAGCCTCGACGCCCATGTTTGAACAGCAACTCTACCCCATCATTCTCTCATCTGATTCTGAATCAAGCTCTTCTTCTTCCTCCATCATGGCTCAGCCAGTTGAGGAAGAAAACAATCTGGAGCACCAGCTCCAGCGACTCAATGACCTCTTCCAAAACTTTGTGCACCCACCGCAGCGTCCTATGATGCGGGACCATTATAATCCTCCTGCGGTGGCCATCGAGCCTCGAGTCAGAATCCCGACTGGAGGACCTGATTCCAATTTAAAGCCCAACATGATTCATGCTATACCTAAATTCCATGGGCTTAATTCCGAAGATCCCTTCCAGCACATCAAACAGCTAAAGCATCTGGCCCAAACTTTTGGGTCAGATGCGCAAAATCGTGATATTCTTCTCATAAAGATGTTCTCCTTTTCTCTTATGGACAAGGCCGCTCATTGGTATCAAACTTAGACCGGCCAATCAACACTTGGGAAGAACTTCAGTTCGAGTTCTTGAAAAAGTTCTTCCCCGTTGGTCGGACCAATGCCTTGCGCCATCAGATTACGCACTTCACTCAACAAACAGGGGAACCTCTCCATGAGGCATGGGATCATTTTCAAGATCTCATGAGGAAGTGCCCCCATCACGGAGTTCCTAAATGGGAACAGGTCCAATCTTTTTACCAGGGACTCCGTGAGGACATCCGTCTTTTCGTCAATGCAACCTGCGGAGGAAATATCATGGGTCAACATGAGGACACCGTGTGGGAGATTCTCGAAAACATGTGCGAGAACTCCATCAAGAATGACTCCATGGGATTATTCGACAGGACGAATACCTGCGCATCGACGAATCTTAGGGGAGCACATGAGACACAGGGCCTGTCCGCATCAGTCGACCTGGAATTAATGGCCAGTCGATTGGACAAGGTCTCGATTATTGAAAAGAAGGTGGATGGGCTGACTCAGCACCTGCAGCGAGCCACCTCTGCGCATAACCCCTTCGCACAGCCCCCTTCCACAAGGGAAACTGTGCAAAACATTCTCCATCGATCTTCTCCTAGGATGGATCCATATCCACCATCTGATTCTCTAACCAGAGGTCCATCCGATCCTCTCTATACCAGCCCGGGGAATTCCATTCCCTCTTTCTCTGACTCTCTGGAGGTTCCTCAGACCTGCGAGGACCTCAACGCCATCCAAAATGACCCGTTCTCCAACACCTATAACCCTGGATGGCGAAACCATCCCAATTTTCAGTGGACGGGAAATTCCCAAACCCAAAGACCACCCTTTCAGCCCCGCCCACAACAACCCCCTCATCCTTACCAGCCGCCTCAGCCTCGGCCCAACCCTACTTATCCATCAGGGCCAAATCAGGATCAAATGTCCCTTATCCTTCAGACTTTGGCTGACATTCAAAGAACGAATGCGGCTATTCAAAAGCAACACAAGGACGAACTTACAGAGGTCCGAAACCAATTGGCCCAGTTGGCAAACTCTCGCCAGCCAGGCACTCTTCCTTCCCAACCTCTTCCCAATCCAAATAACGTGCCAATCCAGCGGCGCGTTATGAACCCAAATCCAGGCCATGCCCAAATGATTTATCAGGCCCCCTCTGTTCCTTCACCCGACGGGATAGAGGCCTCCACTTCTTTTGCAGGTTACCAGCAGCAACCTATCTTACCTAATCCCAACCAAAACCAGGCAGGACTTAATTCTGTAACAACCCGTAGTGGTAAGGAAACCTAAGACCCACCTCATCCAAACCACTCCAAGCCGGGTAGTGATCCCAAGCCTAGGACAGTAATCCAGGACGTTCCTACCCCTATCCCAGATCCAAGACCTGGACCTATCCTAGAAGAACCAACCAAGATCCCATTTCCCGAGTCCTTGACCAAGGGAAAGAAGACCACCAAGCCCGTGGCACCTGAGGAGGACCTGGTCAAGCTCTTTGAGCAGGTCCACATAAACATCCCCTTGATGGATGCAATCCGCCACGTACCAGCTTACGCACGATTTTTAAAGAATGTGTGTACACCCCAGCGTAAGCCGCGAACCAAGGGTGGGAGTCCAATTGTTCTGTCAGAGCAAGCCAGCTCTGTAATCCTCAGTAGACTCCCACCCAAGGCAAAAGATACTGGTACTCCCTTGATTTCTTGCAAGATAGGTGATACCCAATTTGATAGAGCTTTACTAGACTTGGGTGCATCCATAAATCTGATACCCACATCCTTACTTGACCATCTAGAAGAATCTGAGCTAAAACCAACCGAGGTGACATTACAATTAGCAGATCGATCTATAAAGTCACCAAAAGGGATTCTCGAGGATGTTATCGTAAGAGTGTGGGATTTCTATTTCCTCGTGGACTTCATAGTCTTAGATATGGATGCACCTGAGAACCCTAAGGATACACCAATCATTTTAGGGAGACCTTTCTTGGCTACTTCTCGAGCCAACATTAGCTGTGAGGAGGGCCAAATAGAGCTCAAATTTGGGGATCAAACCTTGAAAATTGATATATTCAAGGCCCAACAAGGACTTAATTGCGGTGTCATCGAACAGATTTGTGACATTAGGGCTTTGGTTGATGAAACACACTTCCAGAATGACCTGATTATGCCTCATCAACCACAGAAGGATCTTGACCCGCAAACAGAGGAGTTGAATCCAGATATAAACAACCCAGTAACTCCTACCCTTGAACCTCACGTCTATACTGAACCACCTGCTGCTGCTGATAACCCTATCCTCGAACTGAAGCCTCTTCCTGATCACTTGAAATACATCTTTTTGGGTTCTAATCAGACCCTCCCTGTGATTATCAATTCCAACCTCAATCCCGATCAGGAATCTCGTCTGATTACTGTCCTCCAGCAACATCACAGAGCCATCGGATGGACTCTTGATGATTTGACTGGAATAAGTCCCTCTTATTGTACTCATCATATTTATTCAGAAGAGGGCGCACGACCTTCTCGTGAAATGCAGAGACGTTTGAACCCTAATCTGCAGGAGGTCGTGAAGAAGGAGATCATCAAGTGGTTAGATGCCGGAATTATCTACCCGATCTCCGATAGTCGTTGGGTGAGCCCAATTCAGGTTGTGCCTAAGAAGGCAGGACTCACCACCATAACGACTGAGACCGGAGAAATCATTCCTACCCGATTAGCCAACGCGTGGAGAGTCTGTATAGATTATCGCCGACTCAATTCCTCCACGAAGAATGATCATTTCCCACTACCTTTCATTGATCAAATTCTTGAGAAACTAGCGGGAAATAGGTTTTTCTGCTTTCTTGATGGATACTCCGGTTATAACCAGGTGGAAATCCATCCTGAGGACCAAGAAAAGACCACGTTCACTTGCCCCTTCGGAACATACGCTTTCCAAAGGATGCCTTTCGGTCTTTGCAATGCACCCGCTACCTTTCAGCGGTGCATGCTTGCCATATTCTCAAATATGGTAGGTGATTTTCTGGAAGTCTTCATGGATGACTTTTCAGTTTTTGGAGAATCATTTGACGATTGCGTCCAACACTTGGTCCAAATACTCAGGCGGTGCATCGAGGTGAATTTGGTTCTTTCCTGGGAAAAGAGCCATTTCATGGTGCCTGAGGGAATTGTCCTGGGACACTTAACTTCAGAAAAAGGCATCCAAGTGGATCGAGCTAAGGTTGATCTGATCTCTCGCCTTCCTATGCCTAGCTCGATCAGGGACATCCATTCTTTTCTGGGGCACGTCGGTTTTTACCGTCATTTCATTCCAGATTTCTCGAAAATCGCACGCCCCTTGACTTCTCTTCTCTCCAAGGATGTACCCTTTGAAATCTCCAAGGACTGCACACTAGCCTTGGAAAACCTGCGTGACCGAGTCACCCAGGCACCTATCCTACAATCCCTTGACTGGTCTCAACCCTTTGAGATCATGTGCGATGCATCTGATTTCGCTGTAGGAGCGGTCCTGGGGCAAAAAGCTGACGGGAAACCCGTGGTCATCTACTACACTAGCAAGACACTTGACGAGGCTCAGCGTAACTATACGGTTATGGAGAAAGAGATGCTAGCTGTAGTATTTGCCCTTGAAAAGTTTCGATCGTATCTTCTGGGTTCCCATGTCATCATTTACTCGGATCACACGGTTGTAAGGCATCTCCTTGCCAAGAAGGACGCGAAGCCCTGACTAATCCGTTGGATCTTGCTGTTGCAAGAATTCGATCTTGAGATTCGCGACAAGGCGGGAAGGCAGAATGTGGTAGCCGACCATCTGTCCCATCTTCCTTCTGAGATTATCAACCCTTCCGGACCCATCACGGAACACTTTCCTGATGAGCACCTGCTTACTATTGGTACTAGACTTCCATGGTTTGCTGATATAGTAAACTACTTGGCATCTCATCAGACCCCGTCTGATTGGCCGAAGGCCAAGAAAGACAAATTGCATTCTGATACCAAGTATTACATCTGGGAATATCCGTACCTTTTCCGCATAGGTGCTGATCAAATCATTCGGAGATGTGTCCCGGAAGAGGAATTCAAAAATATCCTCTCTTTCTGCCATGACCAGGCATGCGGTGGCCATTTCTCTGGGCATAAAACCGCATCAAAAGTCCTCCAGTGTGGTTTTTACTGGCCCACGCTGTTCAAAGATGCATACAGTCACTGCAAAGCATGCAGTCGTTGCCAGACTTTGGGCAACAGGAATCGTCGCGATATGATGCCTTTGCAGCCTATTCTCGTATGCGAAATCTTTGATGTTTGGGGGATTGATTTTATGGGCCCCTTTCCTTTCTCGGATGGTTTCGAATACATTCTGCTTGCTGTGGACTACGTGTCCAAATGGATCGAAGCCATACCGACCCGAACCTGTGATCACAAGATTGTTCTCAAATTCATTCATCAAAACATTTTCTCAAGGTTCAGGATTCCCCGTGCTATAATCTCTGATGGGGGGACCCATTTTACAAATGCTCAGTTTAGGTCACTGATGACTAAATACGGGGTGTCTCACCGAATATCTACTCCTTACCACCCCCAAACTAATGGTTTAGCTGAGCTGTCAAATCGGGAGATCAAGAAGATCCTGCAGGTCACTGTTCGGCCTGACAGGAAGGACTGATTGTCCCGACTTCCGGAAGCATTGTGGGCCTATAGGACCGGCCACAAAGCCCAATTAGGTATGTCTCCCTTTAGACTGGTGTACGGAAAGGCATGTCACCTTCCCGTAGAACTGGAGCATAAAGCCTATTGGGCAGTACGGAACTGTAATCTAGATCTTTCAAAGGTTGGAACCCACAGAAAACTCCAAATCAGCGAGATCGATGAATTACGCCTAGACGCATATGAGAACTCGTAAATCTACAAGGAGCGGGTTAGAGCCTTCCATGACAAGCACATCTCGAGAAAGATCTTTCATCCTGGTCAGAAGGTCCTACTCTTTGATGCCCGACTCAAACTTTTCCCGGGAAAGCTGCGATCCAAGTGGGTCGGACCATATTTAGTCCGACAGGTTTTTGGAAATGGAGCTATCGAAATCAGTCCGCTCAGCCACGATTCCGAACCTTTCATTGTGAACGGTCAGAGACTCAAGCCGTTCATTGATGTGACTTCTACTGATTCGGCTGAATCTTCTTATATCCTCCATTCCCTTTGAGCTTATTGCGCCCAGCCGATGGCGTAAAACTCAGCGCTTAACGGGAGGCAGCCCGTCATTTTCTGAAAATCTAAACCCTTTTCACACTTTTGTGCACTTAAAGTTCACCCTTATAGACAGCCGACTCCACCTCAGATACGTGCATCTGAGATTAGAAATCGTCAGCAGAATTCATCCCGACCCATTCAATCATTAAAACATCTGTCTTAAGGAATGAACTAAGTAAATAAAAACCCCTAAGTCACAATGAGGACATTGCAAACCTTAGGCATGGGTATAAAAGTGCAAAACTTGTAAAAAGGGTTTGAAAATAAAAAAATTCACATATGACAGAAACACCATAAAAATTAAAAAAAAAATTTTTTCAAAAAAAAAAAAAAAGAATAAGAGGAGAAAGGAAATTTTGTGGGAGAAGAAAAAGAAACAAAAAGGTGCATAAATTGAAGAAAAAGAGTGATAGTCATTAGTAAGAAGCTAAGGAATTGACCTAAGTTCTAGACCTTATTCAAGAAAAGAAATGAAAAGTGCATGGTGAGATTAGTAAGAACTCAAACTTTAGGCATTCTTGGATAGACTCTTAGTACCCATTAAGATCTAGACAGTCCTCAAGAGGTTGAGGAAAATGAAAAGCTTAAGTATTAGGTCCAAGGCTTAGGGAGTATTTGACCTCATTAACTAACTTCTGGTTTACGGGACTCAGTAACCTAAGCACCCCAACCCCACACACAGCCTGGTTCAGTAAGCGTAAAAATTCAAAATCACGCAGAAGCGTCGCAAAATTCTGAAAAATACACCTAGAATAGGAGCGGCCGATCAACACAAGTTGATTTGGACGAGTTCCCAGCGTGGAGAGGCGGGAAATCCCCTCAAAGATGCGTAACAAAATATCATCTCCTCGGTGCTTGTCTCTTAGGATATTTACATATCCTACTGGGGGCATGTAAGCACTCTGCTGGTTCAAATTCCAAGGATGGCATTATCACGAAGTGTCAATTGCCAGGGTCTGGATTCAGCCACGGAACACCATGGATGGGATTATCTCAAAATCTCAATAGCCAGGGTTCCGGGGGTTGCCATGGGCGGTGCTATCTCGAAGCATCGATTGCCAGGAACCCTTGAGGATTGATGATGAGAGCAAGGAATCTGATATAGACCGTGTTGAAAAGCCAATCCTAGGCTAGAACTAAAAAGAAAAAGAGAGAGAAAACACTCCAAACAGAAAAACTTTCTACCTCTCTCTCTTACAAAACGCACTGCGAACTGAACCAGGGCTAAAATCATTTCAAGCACGGGGTGCTTTAATCACGAAGTCTAATAAACCTTAGGTTAGTTCTTGTGGGCCTTAAAAAACTTTGCCAAAGACTGAGACTAAGGCTAGACAGATCTGGATCTTGGTTGGTACTAGAGTACCTTTTAAGCCTATGGTCAGCATTCTAACCTAATCTAGGTTCAAATGAAAAAGCACTTATCTGTAGAGTGTTAAAAACATCATGGTCTAGAACAAAGGTTAAAACCTTAGGTTTTTGCTAAGGGACTAGCAAAAGCTAGGCATGGGGGCATGATGAGAACCTCGTCATAAACCCTAAACTAGCACCATCTAACCCAGATTTGCAAGAAAAAGCTCCTACATAACTCTAGAAAGGCTTGGCTCAGAGAAATTCTGAGTTTGT
Organism: Thalassia testudinum; assembly: GCA_037157565.1. Classification (NCBI taxonomy): domain Eukaryota; kingdom Viridiplantae; phylum Streptophyta; class Magnoliopsida; order Alismatales; family Hydrocharitaceae; genus Thalassia; species Thalassia testudinum. The sequence goes on from JAZHRO010000030.1 coordinate 48,851,915, forward strand.
GAAGAAAATAGAAACTAAGGGGTAAAAATGCAATTTCACCAATTCAATCTGAAAACAGGGTAACTCAGGGTCCAAACATAGGTCAAACTAACCTAATAAGAAGAAAAGTGGGATGAGTTGATCCAATAAGGGCTACAGCAACTCCAAGGAATTAAATGACATCCTGTAACCCTAAAAATAAACACACTTCAATTCACGAGGTTTGAGGAAAAGAAAAAATCAACTAAACCCTCTAAAATTCATATAAAAATAAACTCTAGGATTTAGAACCTTTAATTTGGCCTTAGGAACCCATTTTGACCTACATTGAGAACCATGCCCAATTAATGACTTAATTTGGGTTTTTAAGTAAATTGACCAGTCAAACAAGGTCTGATCTAGAAATAAAATTCACCATCAGAATCCTTAGGTCCTAATTAGTCATGTATAAAAACTTGAGCCTAAGAAGAGACCTTCTTGACCAACTTTACATTTTGGTCCTCATCTATTACTTTTTGGCCCTCATCTTTTGAAATCCTAACATTTTGGCCCCTAACTCTTCTTCGTTCTTTGCATTTGGGTCCTCCCTGCAAAATCCTGAGCAGCGCCATGCTCCGGCGACTTTGCGCGGAGCATGGCGCCGCGCAGGGTAAGGGAGACCCTCTGCCAAGACAACCGAGGGTTCCTTGCGACGTCTGCTGTCGCAGGGACACCTCCATGGTCTCTGCGGCTACCCATACCTCCCGTGCGAACGCACGGAAGGTATGGGTCTCCATCTCCGGCGTCCTCCGGCGAGGGAGGCACGTCGCCTCCCTCCTCCCTCCTCTCTGATTCCACCTCTATAAAAGTTGCCCCCGTCTACCGAACTCAGCAGCTCGGTTCTGACAGAGAAACCCCCCCTTCTTCCCTCTCTTCCCACTCCGGCAGAAGCCCCCCTGCTCCGGCGGTTCTTCCTCCTCCTCCTTGTCGCTCTGCCGCATTACCAGCAGCAGAGCCGCCTTCGCCCGCTCTTCCCGCATCACGCCGTACCCAGCGCGCGCTCTCCCGCTCTCTCCTCGCCGCCGCCCTCTCTCTCTGGGCACCTTCTTCTCCGGCGACAGTCGATACGACTGTCGCCCTGCTTCGGTCCCCCTCGTCCCTCCAAGTAGGTACAGTTCTTTCCCTTCCTCCCCTCTTTCTTTTCCCTACTTCAGTTTGTTCAACCACCCTTCGACCGCGCCTGATCGCCCTCACCTTCTCCATCTCCGGCCAACCTCCGGTGACTCGCTCCCATCATTCCACCACCCCACACGACTCGCCGACCGACCCAAAACCTCCGCCTCTTCACGCTGAACCGCTTCCACCCCTTCACTCCCTGCCGTTTGCTACCTAAAGATCCCCCGAACAAACCCATTCCCCCAGCCACAGTCCGACCTAGGGCAGCCCTTGCACGCCGCCCCACGCCTCGCCACCACATGCACGAGCTTCGCCGCACTCTGGCGAAGCTCCCTGTACCTTCTGACTAGGCTGAGAGGCTGTATTGCTGTGAACAGGTCACCCGCCCTCCGCCGCCATTGCTGAGCAGGTGGAGCTTCTTCTGCCTGCAGCTGCAGCCTCGCTTCGCCCAGGTCTAACTCGCCAGGACGCGCGGTTCGCCCTCACGCACCTGCCCAAGCCTGCAGCTGGGGTGAGAGCCCCGTGCACAGCAGCGATTGCCTGCAGCTTTCTCAGCTGTAGGCGCCCAATTGGGGTGGGACATTTAGTCCCACCTCGGAAGACTTTGAAGCGGCGCACCCGCATAAATGCGAAAAGTGCTATAGGCTTATCGCCTCAGCACACGGGGTAAGGTCCCTCTCACCCGCTCACCCGGCCTCGTCTGCGACCACCCCCCGCGGACTTGGCCCGACCCGTTTACCCGACCTGGACTCCTCGCCCACCACTGCACGCCGGTGGGCCTGGACCCGGGCGTGACCCGTATCCGAATACCCGGCGGCTCTGGGAGAGTTATCCTACGAGTGAATTCTAAGAGAGAGTGACGCGGGGGAGGGTAGAGTAGGTTTTTGCCCTGACCAAACTGTGAACGTGCAGGCACAGAAGAGGAAGAAGAAGAGAAGGCAGACCACAGAGGAAGAAGGAGAAGAGAAAGAAGGAAGGAGCAGCTAGAGCCGTGGCTGCTTGAAGCAAAGTAGAAGAAGAAGAAGGATTGCGAGAAGAAGAAGAAAGACACAGAAGAAAGAAGGAAGGAGGACGCACTGTAGCAGAAGCCACTTAAGTCGTCTGATTGAAAAAATCAGACGACGCCCTGAAGAAAAAGAAAAAGAAGAAGAAAAGAAGAACAGGCACCGCAAGGAAGAAAGAAAGAAGAAGAGCAGAAGGAAGAAGACAAAGAAGAGAGAAGCAGAACACGAGGAGAAAGAGAAGAAGCCCTGAAGAAAAAGAAGGAAGAAGACTGAAGAACCAAAGAGAAGAGAAAAGAAGACAAAGACAAGAGAAAGAAGAGAAGAAGAAAAAGCCAACAAGACAAATCTCTCTCTCTCTGTCTCTTTCATTTTTGTAATAGAAACTTTGTACTTCTAGAATACAATTTGCTCCCTGAGTTCGACCTCGGGAAAACTTTTATTTCCGAGTAACAAATTGTATTAAACTGGTAACCGCTTCTCTATACTATACTACGATGAAATATTAGAACTACAGAGGATTGGCGTCTCACCAAGAAACTAAGGCTAAAACTGTAATTTTACCAGCTCATGTTGAATGCAGTACAACCAAGGATTTTCTTAGGGGTTGAATGAAGGTCAATTAGTCTTAAAAAGACAACAAGTGGGACAAGACAGAGAGAAAAGGGTTTGCACGTGTTCTGAGAATTAAATGACTTTTGAAATCCTAAAAATAGACCCGCTTAATTAACTGAAGTTTTGATCAGGATAAAATTCTCCTAAATCTTCTAAAATTCACATAAAAATATTCTATAGTGTTTAGACTTTTAATTTGACCATCAGAACCCGTTTTGACCCAAAACAGAACCATAGAAAGACATTTGCCCTAATTTGAGTTCTTGCATAAATTACCCAATCAAATATGGTCAAAACCAAAATCCAACTTCACCATTGGATTCCTTAGGTCCAAATTATGTTTGTATCAAAATTTGGACCCCAGATGAGTTTTTCTTGACCTAGTTTACAAATTGGTTCTGTCTAATTTCATTTCTGCCCTTGACTTTCAAAATCCTTTCAAACAGGCTCCTAACTTTATCTTTGTTCTCACAAAAAGGTCCCTGCCGCCATTAATCATATTCCTACTCACCTCTGGCGACCTTAAAATGGAAAGAACGCCCTGATTTCTTAATGAATCACTTTCAAAATTGAAAGGGAAGTTCATCAAGAAATTCCCTTCCTATTGGACCCAATCCTAAGCCCTAAAACTTACCCAATCTCTCATGCGAACACATGAGAGATTTGAGTCTCAATAAAATCCCAAATCTGGTGAGGCTTTCTAAGCTTGGAAAGCTTGTTTCCCAAGCCCAGGCAGTCTCTAAAGGCCTATATAAGAGAGCCCAGATCCTCTCAAACTTCCCACGCTTGAAATCGGCCAAGATCTCCCTCAAATTCCTCTCTCTTTCGCGGCCGAAGGCTCCTCGATGTCCGGCGACCTCCTCCATTCTTCCTCGTCATCCTTCCGTAATACCAGTGGCGGATTCCTCTTCCTCGCCTCTTTCCGCGTCGAGCCATATGAGCTGACGCCCTGATTCCCTTCGTCCTCGCCATTTCTACCTCACCGGAGCCACCTTCGTCTCTAGTGTCGGCAACACCACATCCGACGCATCTCTGCCTCACTTCGTCCACCTACCTCCTAGTTAAGTTCTATATACCATTTACTTTATTTTCACACTCACCCCACTTCAACTCAACCATCGGCGACCCTTCGCGACTTCATCCCTTCCATCTTCGGCCATCTCCTTTAGCAAGACCATCTCACCTCCACATACCACCAAATCCCTCGCCGACTACCTCAAAACCTTCGCCTCACCTCTCCACTCATTTCCCCTCTCTTTATTCACCACTCCACTCGCTCACGCACTCCCTTGAACACATCCACTCTTACGTACACAGTCTGACCTCACCACGCACTCACAGACCATGAGATGCCACACAAACACCCTCATCGCACTCGCCGTTGTCCGGCGACCCTCCCTGAGCATTCTGACGTGGCTGAAAGGCTGTTTTGTTGATTTCAGGAACTCGCCTTATCCGCCATTGATGAGCAAGCTTTGAGCTTACTTGAAATTCGCTCTAGCTGCCCCTGTCCCAGGTTAAAGCCCCAGGTCGTGCGGAAACACCTCGAGTTGAGGTAATTGAGGAGAAGACCCCTTGTTGCAGACGTGTGAAGAAGGCGCTATCTTTAGTCCCTCATCGTGGTTTTGCAGCGACTTAAGGCGAATAAATTGCAAAAGTCACAGTAGCTGTTTGCCTCAGTTCACGGGGTAAGGTCCCTCTTACCCGCTCACCCGGCCTCGTCTGTGACATGAACACGCGGACTTGGTTCGACCTGGTTACCTGCCTAGACTGACCTGCACTCCTCGCTCACTACCGCATGTCGGTGAGCCTAGACCCAGGTGCGTTCGATCCGATAACCCGATTACCCGTGGCTCTGGGAGAGCAGATCCTAAGAGAGAAAGAAAGGAGAGCCGCGTGGGTAGGGGGAGGGTTTTTCCCTGAGAAGCTTGGCCCTGAGACTTAGCCAAATTCTAAAGAAGAAAAGAAGAAGGGCCGAAGAAGAGGAGTTACAAAGCAAGGCTTAGAAGAAGAAGAGGTGAAGGCTTGGAGAAAAAGAAGAAGAAGCCGCAGTTGAGAAAGAGAAGAAGTTGAAGAGAAAGACAAAGCCAGAGAAGGGAGAAAAAAAAGAAGCAGAAGAAGGAAGGAACAGAGAAAGCACTGTAGAATCAGACGTTTAAGACGTCTGATCCTATCATCATACGACATATTTGAGCTTATTTCATATATTAACATTGAGTTTCTTAGCTATTATTGTAAGGAGTATATGGTGATTTAAACCACCATTTTACTCCCATCTTTTTGCAAATTGATATTTGATCTTAGTGTTACATTATTTTGAGATAATTCTTGATTTCAATTCTATACCTTTCTTATCTTATATTGCAATTCTTGAGATTTAAATTCTCATATTGCTTCCTGTGTTCGACCTTGGAATCTTTTCGAGTAATAAAACTATATTTGTTTGAATGCTATTTCGGGTATACTGCAATGCGACACTTTTTAAAACACCAATTTAGCGTGCCAAATAGATACAATGCATGGAAATGGAAAGTATTGCACGTGATGTATAAATGTAAGTCTATGTGTATAGTAGGTCGTTTAGTTGGCACCTCTATTGGGATATGATTTTCTATTGTATTTTTGTTGCTGACACTTCGAGCATCGAGGGTTATGGCGACTACTCATTTCATTCATTTCATTTCTAATCCTTTCAACATGTGGTCTATCCCTAGCATATCTGATATTTGGAGGTAGTAACTTTGGAGATTCTCTCTGTCCCCAATATCTCTTGTCATGGATTGAATTAAAGGATTCTGTATATGCTAATCGATAATTTGATGTTTTATAATACTCTGAGCAAATCGAAATATGATCAAATTTAATATGTGCACAAGCAGCTAACACATGCCTGCAAACAAGATGCTTTAATTGAATATAACCACAGGAACATATTGCGTTATTTATTCTATTGGCAGAAGTAATCTCAACCTCAAATGAGTAAAGTTCCTTTCCAATTTTGAACTTCGTTCTACTAAATCTATCAACCTGTAATCTTCATGAGTTCGAAATTTCTCTATTCACAACTTGGACAAAATTCGGAGTAAGAATTGTTGTCATGACTTCTCCGCTATCGTAATGCTTAGTAAAGTACTTGTTTAAACGAAAGTAAGTCACTGTAACAAGAACAATAATTGGTAATCCTCAATAATCTTTCAAAATATTATTGAAAAATTCAGATGAGTTTGTTGTCATATTGCCATATCTCTTCCCCCCATCGTAGCATAATGCCCAGTATGATCGATTACAATCGTTTTGTTGTATAATCCGTCTATATGTTTCATCACACACAAATTGGATATTCCCTAATATCCTATTGTGATCATATGCTGTTAATGCACAACTAGATGTATAGAAGCATCTCTGTAAATCCTTACTTTTAAATCCTTCTCTATGCTTGTTTGCTTTGATATTTCTCAAACAATGTCTATGTGAATGACCACATTCTAGGCTAAAATATTGAGGAATTAAATTTCTTAATCAAGGGAAACAATCACTTATGATGTATATACCATCCCTATTGACAATTTCAGATAGATACATCAAAAACCAAGCCCAACTGCTATTATTCTCCCCTCTTTCCATAGCTGCAAAGTTAATGGGAATAATTGATCATTTAGATCGATTCCAGTTGCAAGTAATAAATATCCAAGATGAGAACCATATAAATGAGGATGCTAGGAATTTCCTGTGGATGGCAACTAAATACTAGATGGGAGGAGTGAATAGTATTGCAAAAAAAAATGTATGCACAGATAAAAAATAAAGCAACAAGAATTCAAGCACAGAGTACACCTGATTTATATTGGAAACCCAATCTGGGTGAAAACCACTACCTAAGCCTCCCACATTAGGATTTTTCCAACTAGGCAATACTAGTCAATCCACTAATGTACTACTTGAACGAGGGTGGTACAACCTCTTACAACCACTTCTCTTTTATCCTAAAGAGAAGCAAAAACAACAACATGGATCTTCTAAACAGACTTGGAATCATCAAATCAAAAACAACAAAATAGTATAACAAGAATATGGATTCCATGGAACCTCAATATATAATCAAACCGATTTTTCACAGAGGTTCAAGGCGTCGTGCTTTCGAAGATTGTAAAGAACGGGGTGTGAAAGCCTTTGGAAATAAGCACGAGATGCTCTATTTTTGAATGGTGTTTTTATTTTAAAAGTTGTAAAGGAGTGGGCTGCGTGAGACCTCTACTTATACAAAAAGTTTTTCCTGAATAGGAAATTAAATTGGTCGATCAAAATGCAATTTGGTTGATCAATTAAAAAGGTGGTCGATTACTGATTGATCGATCAATTAGCTTGGTTGGTCGATCAAGAGGATTTTTCTCAACTTTCTAAAATGAGCTGATTTGATCGGTCAATTAATTAGGTTTGTTGATCAAAGTAATTTAGTTGATCAGTTAAATGGTTTGGTCGATCAATAACCCTAAAAGTTTGGTTTTGAAAGAGATGCGTGAAAAATTCGTATTTGAGTTTTATTTGAGGTTCCTTTCAATAATGTCCTAGACTCAAATAAATGCCAAAAGATTCACAACAGCAACTATCTTCCCATGTCTTGTAAGACGCTTTAATACTTTGATCCGAGGTAGTCTTGAAATGTTAGTCTAGTGATGAGTGGCTACTCATCATAGCTAAAAAGCTAAAATTAAGCTAGAAACTGGGTTAAACAATACCAAATTAACGCATAAAAAGGGTTAAGTGTGGGAATCAAAGAAAAAACCTAAAACATTAATTTTGTGTTAAAATTGCAAAATTAGGTCATAAAACTAGACATTCTTGAGAAAAAGGTTAAATGGTGATTCAAGTGTTAATTGAACACACAAACAAGTTTAAAAGTTTAAATCAAAAGTGCACTTAACTTCCTAAATGTTCAATTAAGCTTATATAAAAATTTAAAGGCATTTAGACATCATTAAGGCTTTGAAATTTAGATTTTACATTTAGGTCCTTTATGCATTACATTTCCTTCATTAGAAAACTTCCTAAGATATATTTGTAACACGCAGGGACCTTTCTGTAAGCCCTTAGGGACCATTCATTACATATTCTTATCACTTATGGGCCTAACTGCTAATTTTCTACCCCTTCGTAGAAGGGCTCACCCTACAAATTCACCTTTAGAACTCAGCGCCTGAAGCAATTGCGCGTGCACTGTAGCACGTGAAGAACACACACCATCTGGATTGTCCGTTCTCACTTGATCTTGATTTGCGGCTCGATTTGATTTGAAGCTTCACGCGAATTGGCACGTGTGCTCACCACTACCCCCAGATCCCATCCTACGGTTCGATTTTTAATTGGTAGCCGCGCGCGTTCGCTCCTCTCATCACCGCTGCCCATGCTCTCTACGCCTAATTCCACCTACACGGTGATTTGAATCACTTGATTGGCAACTTAAGCAGCTCCCTGGTCACGAGCGCAAGGGATCGCTCCCTCCTACATTCTTAGCGATCATTCTTCCACTCCAGCCACCCCTCCCCACCGATCCCTAGATTTCATAGCCACTGGTTGTGAATTCTTCGACTTGTCTCCGACTCTCCTCTTCGCAAAGGATGACGTACGCCTGAGGATGACCTAGAAGCTTCACTAGAAGGCTTTTCCCTTCTGCTAGAGTCCATCTCCCTCCGTTCTTCCTCCTTAGCCATTGGCTAAGGACCCACAGGTCCCATTCTTCCTGTTAGAATAGTTTTATTGCTTTGTAGGTTAGCTGTAGCTGTAGTTAAATAGGTTAGACGTAGAATTAGAGTTAGAATTAGTGATTAATTTGCTGTTCTGATTAGTTTAGCATTAAGAGTAGATTTAGAATTAGAATCCCCCCTCACCTCCTATGATCATTCCAGATCAGAGGAGATGTTTTCACATTGTCATTGATCATGAATTTTCTTCCTCTCCATGTTTTCCATATCGCTTCTGATTCTCTCGATTTATTTCTCGCAATTCACCCACTCAATAGACCTAATTTCAGATCTAATTGGTTTCCAATCTCAGATCTGAAATTAGCGTCGAAAATCACATTAAGGGCTTCTCATTTATCCCATTTTTATCACAAAAGCCCTTGATCTGAGCTAAAATTGAATCAGTTTGCCAGATGTTTTATGAATTCAGATTTCAAGGATTTTTATTCATTTTGGGTTTTGAATGTTTTTATCTAGCAAACTGAGATATCTTTGATTGCGATTCACTATTTGGCTGGGAATCTGAGGTGATTCTGAGATCAGAATTCACCTCAGATGAGCCATAATTTGATTTGAGTTGTTGTGAGGAATTTAATGTCTTGAATGCACGGCTGAGTCAATGAAAATCACTTAATTGATTTGAGATCTACCATGCATTTTTTATTTGTTTTAGTGCAATTCTGATTTTCTAACCTAAGGAATTTTCCCTATTCCTTAAGGTTCCAGAGTTCTGGGATTTGAATTTGTGTTTTAAGTGGTCTGATTTCACTCTTTCTACTTGCTGTCTATGGCATTAGAAAGATGCTAGATCAGCTTTCTTTTATAACTGATTTGATAAGATTTTATTGACAAGGGGTTTTGAGTTTGATTTGCATTCCTGAGTGATTTTTATAAGAATTGAAACCCTTGTTAGATGGTGTTTATAGTGATTTCTTTTTGTGTGAGTTAATCCCAGATTTATACCAAAGTGCTGCAGTTGCAGCTACATTTCCCCCTTTTCCAGTTGAGTATTCTCTTCATTAGTTCTTCTATACCCTTGATAAGGTCCTTTTGAATCTGATCTGGGATAGAAGTAACTAATTTAGAAATTACTCAGCTGGAGTTTACTCTTGTCCCTACTGCAGATTGAATTCTTTGAAGTCTGTCTTGACTGCAGTAGCAGTTAAGATGTCTGAAAAAGAATTCAGTCGGCTGTAGTGATTGAAGTTGGCAACCTCAGTTGCTGTCTTTGATTGTTGGACTTCAATTTTGCTGGATTTCCAACAATGAAGTCAGCAGCTGTTGATTCTGCTGCTGTCGTGCTTCTGTTCAAGGCAGTTTCTGATCTGAGAATTCAAGGACTGTCAGCTTAGGTTTCAGTTCTGTAGATGGCTGACCTGTTGTGTATTGTTGTTTATTATGTGTACAAGCATTCTTGTACTGTTACAGTTTTTTTAAATGCATTTGATTACTTGTTAATTCAGTTATTCAATCCTTGTCAACTAACCGTTAAGCCTAACTATCCATTTAGGGTAATTAATTAAAATATACATTGATTTGAGTCCTTCATTGCGTACATATCTTTTCATATATCATATTGAATGTGTTCAAGGCAATCCACTGCCTTTCCAGGACCCACAGGTCCCATTCTAGCCTTTAGGATTCATTAGAAAACCTTTAAAAGGCTTAGAATGTGCAAAGTTTGGAATTCAATAAAAATTAGATAAAAAACTAAAAAAATAAAATAAACCTATCTGATTGAAGATTAGGTATTTCTTTAAATGTATACAAAGTTTCTTGGTAATCCGAACCCTCAACTTAGTAGAATATACCAGTTGACGGTTCTGTATACCATGGAACTTAATAAAAGAAACAAAACATAAAAAAATAAAAAACATCTCTTTCTCCTCATCCATTTCTTTCCATCTCTTCTCTTACCTCCATAAAAGACATAAAAACTGTAAAAAGTAAAAAAAACCTCAAAAATACTAAAAATCCATTATATACTACGTATATAAGTGTATATATAAGCTATATTGTAAAGCTTATTTATCTATAATGTAAACTATACATATAGAGGGACTAAATAACTTATGTATATATTGTAGTATATAAATTAAGTATTTAGGTTAGATTATACTGTATATATCTTAATTATATAACTATTTATTAACTAAACTAATTTATATGTACCAAATAGCTATATAAATTAGTAAACATTATAAATAACAATATTAAGTTATAATACTGTATATACGTATTTATATGTATATAATAAAGATATTTAACCATTTCCATAATTTAATTATATATATAGAATAAATACTTAATTTATTAAGTTAATAGTTAAGTTATTAGATTAAAATTAAACTAAATTAGTAATTTAAGTTAAAACTAAGTTAACTTATACTGTATATTTAGACTAATGTATTTTAAGTAATTTAAGCTAATTTAAGTATGTTCATAATGTATATACTATTTAAACTTAATTTATAAATAAAATAGTCCAAAAATCTGCTATTTAAATGTAAATAAATAGAGATAAAACTTTTAAAATATAATAAAAATATTTATTAAATACTTTAACATGTATACTAACTCTGTATAAGGTCAATTAGACCATGTATTAACTAATTTATATGTAATTAAGAAATAAAACCTAAAATTGTCTAGGTATAAACTGTATACTTTAGCTAATTTATTTATATAGTAAATATGATTAAAATTCTAAATTAATTGTACAATTGTATAGTACTATGTAAATATTTTATTATCCTATAATTTATTTTTATTTTATAATAAATTATGGCCGTCGAATTGAGGGCCAAAATCACTAAATCAGCACAGGCGCGCTGAAATCGAGCGCTCAAACATGGCACACATAGTGCCACATCAGAAATGCAAGAGCACGTGTAGCGCTATAAATTATTTTTATGCATAGGAAAGGCTAGTCGTCACGGGCGCCGGGCGCCCGAAACTATTGACCATTACCCATTGAACATTGAACATATTTGAGCATTTGGTGTGCGGTGTGTGAGCCGGGGGCTTGACACTGTGCGAAGGCTTGATTAAGCCTAGTAATGAGCATAAAGTGTGATTAATTGGCCTAATTAACGAATTAGGGTCACACTTAGTAGAGGTCTGGTCCCACTCGGTCCTCGGGTGCTGTGTATCCCTCGAACGGTGTGCCTGCCAATTAAACACATTTTTTGTTAAGTAAAAAGGCCCTAATGACTGAACTCAAAGAGAAGAACAGAGAAGAAATATATATATATATATACATATATCCGTATGTATAGTATATATTAATAATATGTATATGTAAATCTTAAGTATATTGTAAATAGTAAGAGTATATGTAAGTATAGTAGTGTCTGAGCTATGTATATAAATAACTACTTAGCTTTACTGATAGAATAAACCATCGCTAAAGATTAAATAAATGTTGCTATACACCCTAGTTTCTGCTTTAGAGTTTGTACATAGTTTTTCTGGGGTTTAGCGACGTTTATATCTGTCGTTGTAGATGTTATATATGTTACTGTATGTGTTAGTATATTAAGTTAAGTTAGTTTAATATGTATTATTACTTAATATTGTATACATAGGTAAGTATTAATAAGATGACTTATAAATAGATAGTATAGAGTATATCTATGTATTGTTTGATGCTTGTTTGTAATTAGTGTTTGTAAGCATTTCATTGATTCTCTTTTGTACATAATTAAACCATTAATTAATTAATTCATTCTTTTTTTATTATACACAAAATTGATCTTTTTGGAATTAAAGAATAATCTTGGATTTAGAGAGTGATGTAGATCAATAACTGCCTCCCAGTGAACGATCTGGAATAAACAAGTAAAAATTATGTAATTAAATAAAATGGATGCGATAATGGTTTGTATTTGTGACACATACTACAACAACAATGATTTTTTTATACGAACCGTGGTCGATCGTTCCGCATTATCTAGCAATAAACATAATTTTAGTGTATCAAAACAGAGGTGCTTACATTCTCCCCCTTTTTGATGACAACAAAATTATAATTATGAAATTTAAAAAATAGTTTTGCATAAAATCTCCCCCTTTTTGTTTTAGCAAAAAGTAAAACATGTTGTTCGTGATTTTACATTTAAATCCCCCTTCAACAAATAATTCAAGCAAAATGTCATGTAATATAAGAGAGCTAAAGTAAAACACAAAACTAAGAGAGACAATCTTCACGCATAAACAATTTAGATAAGCAGTGCATAGAATGTTCTGATAGAAATAAAGTTATACATGCCAAGATAGAAATAGAGTCAAATAAAACATCTAATCATCTAATGATGCCATGAAGGCATCCATAGTGCTCTGAAGATCAGTGTCCAACTCGAGATCTAGTGAATCTGATCTCTCAAAAGATGTAGGCTAAGCAAGGAAAGGCGTTGTTGAGTTGATGAACGTGGTGTCGAATGCCTGGATGTCTTGTGAGGAGGAGTAATGTGCTGATCAGCTTATCCTGTTGATGCTAATGGTGTTGCTGGTGATGCCGATGTAGGAGGAGGAGGAGGAGGAGGAGGAGGAGGAGGAAGTGCTGAAGGCATGGTAGTCGAACGACAAGGTCGGGGAGGTCGGTGAAGCTACTGTTGAATGCTATGAACTGACTCTCAAAGCCTGTCCAAAAACTGACTCTGAGCATTCAGGTACTCTGATACCTGATGCCCATGCCTCATCATAACTATGTTAGTCTCTTGCTGCCTATTCATCATCAAAGAAATGCCATTGGTCACATCCTAAATAGTGACAAAGTCCCTGCCTGATATCTGTCTGTTCAAGAGGCTCCAGTCCTAGTCGTAGAAGGAGGGTGATGGTTGCACTAGAGATGGACATGTCACAGTGAAGTGCTCATAAGGTGGGAACAGAGTACTGCAGTCTGCTCCTACTGCTGCTGCTGCTCCTGTTGTGCTTCCTCACCATGGGCTCCCTGTGCTTGCTCCATCTTCACATAAGTGAGTTTATCGAATATGGGGACACGAGTGATAAACTGTTTATGATTGATGTCCATGGGCACATTGAAGTGAACAAAGATATGGGAGAGAAGTGTCCCAAATTGGAAGGAGTTGCTAGGTGGTTTACTCATGAGATAAAGAATGAAATGGTTCCAGTTGAACCGTTTATTCTTCATAAAAGCATAGAGGGTGATTAGCATAATTCCAGGGTAGTTCTCAAATGATGTGGACTTAGACATGAAATTCCATAAAAATACACGATTAAGAAAATGAGGCAAATGTCAAAAATAGGGTGACTTGGCAGGACGACCCAAGTTAAAATGAGAGGGAGTGAGCAGGGTCTTTTTGATGGTGTTAGACTGTGCCTGTTGATGTAAGTCAAGAAAAGTAGATCCAACAGGAGGACAACTAAGAATCAACATTCGCATTGACTAGAACTTCTATACCGTAGACGTTTGAGGCCAACTCGATGTTGGCACCTTCACCTATTGTTGAGGCGACTTGCTCGATCGTGTTTTAACAGTTATTACGTCGTAGTATAGGTGATCAAGCGTCGTCAACAAATAAAGAGTTTTTATTACTCGAAAATGGGAGTATTCGAGGTCGAACACAGGGAGCAATTGGAATTTACTACTAATCTCAAATGTAATTGAACACTCTAATTTACTCAAAACTTTAATTCAAATATGAATGTATGCGGTTAAAAGTAATTATGACAAAAGAAATGAAATTGGACGTCTGATCTTGTGATCAGACGTCTTAAAAGTGTTATTCTTCTCTTCTGATATTTCTTTCTCTACAGCCTCTCTTTTGCCTTGCTTCTTTCTCTTCTTCTCAGCAGTCTCTCCTTCTTCCTTCTTCTTTTCTCTTCTGTGAATGCTTCTTCCTCTTCCTTGGTCTTCTGTTCTTCCTTCTATCTTCTTCTGATTCTGTGTTGGCTTTCTGCGAAGGCTTTTTCTACCTTGGTCTCTTCTTTCTTCTCCTTCTTTGGCTCTACAGTCCTTTCTTTCTTCCTTCTCTTTTCTCTTCTTCTTCTCAGTAGTCTCTTTTTGTTCTTCTTCTCTGCCTTGCTCAGCCTCTTCTTCTACTTCTTCTCTTCTTCTTCCTCGCGAAGTCTTTCTTCAACGTTCAGCCTGCCTACACAGAGAGCAAAACCTATCCCTTTCCCTCTACCCGAACGTCTCTCTCTCTCTCTGCAATTCACTCAAGGACGCTCTCCCAGAGCCACGGGTAATCGGGTCGGAATTCGCACCCGGGACCAGGAGCCCCGGCAGGTGGGGTGATGCGCGAGGAGTGCTCAGGTTAGGGTCGGGTCGGATCCCGCCACATCCGCGAGGTGAAACCGCGGATGAGGCGAGCGTGGGTTAGGTGAGGGACCTCACCCCTGTGCGTTCGGAGGCAACGAGCGTATAACACAAAATAAATTTAAAGCATACTTGCGCTGTGTTTCACCGATGTGGGACTATTTGGCCTGCCCCAATCTCACGTGCACCCGCAGAGCTTTCTTCGTGCAATTGCCAAAGCTGCGGGCTTCGCAGCGCTCCTTGCTGGACCCAAGGGCTTCGCACTGCTCGCGCGAATCTGCTGCGCTTGAAGCCTGGAAGACCTGACGCCTGGAGCTACTGCGAAGCTGCTTCAACCGTCAATGGCAGCAGGACTGAAATCCTGTCAAACACAAGTACGGCCTATTGGCCTAATCAGACTAGCTGGGCACCTTCGCCGTGGCACGGCAAAGGTGGTGAATGGTGCTGCAGGTCGTGGGATAGCCTAGGTGTGCGTACCTAGGTCGTCCTGTGACTAGAGGTGTGGGTGAGTTCGGGGGACTGTGGTGGAGGCGTAGAGGGATGGTGGAGGGGCGGAGGGTGTTCCTTGTGGTGAGGCGGAGCCTCTGAGTTGGTCGGCGAGTCGTGTGGAAGGGCGGAATGGTGGGAGAGGCTCGCCGAAGGTCGGTCGGAGGCGAGGAAGATGGAGGTGGTCAGCGATGGTCGAGGAGCAATTACATGAAATAAAAGGGGGAAAAGAGAGAGGGGAAGATGGAGAATAATTCTAACCTACTTACAGGGACGAAGGGGACGGAGAGGCGGACAGCTGTACCTGCTGTCGCTGGAGAAGAAGCTGCCCATTGGAGGAGGACGGCGGCGACGACGGGGCTGAGGCGGCGTGCGTGGGTATTGCGTGATGCGGAGGAGAATCAGGAAGATGTCTCTGCCACTGGTTTTGTGGCAGAGCGAAGAGGGAGGGGAGGGGGGCTCGCCGGAGCTCGCTGGGTTCTTGGCCGGAGAAGAAGAGACGAATTGGAGGTGGACGTCTGGCCAAGTCAAGCTAAAAATGAGCAGCCGGGTTTAGAGGTTCTTTTATAGGCATTGGGCCGTGCTTTCAGAGCGTGGAGGGCACGCCTGTGTCTCTGATGGCTTGCTGGAGAAGGAAAGAGGTTAGATACCTAAATCCCTCGTGCGTTCGCACGAGAGATTGGGTTCACACCAGAGATTGTGATTGGCCTTAGATGGAAGGAAATTCCTCAGAGAATCTCCCTTCCATTTCTGGGAGGGGATCTCTGAGGAATCAGAGAGTAATCCCTCTCTAATCCTCGCCGGAGTGGGATTCTGCCCTAACAATGGCAGCAGGACCTGATTGCAAAGGTGGCGAGGAAGTTAGGGAGCTCTCTGTGATGCTTTTCAAAAGATAGGGATCAAATTGTGATTTGGGTGTACTGAATTGGAAAGTAGGTCAAGATGACCTCCCCTTAGGTCCAAATTTTGGTACAAACCTAATTTGGACCTAAGGAATCCAATGGTGAAGTTGGATTTTAAGTTTGACCTCTTTTGACTGGCTATTTTGCGTAAAAACCCAAATTAGGTTACTTGAAGAGCTAGGACCCTAATCTAGGTCAAACCAGGTTCCAAAGGCCAAATTAAGTGTTCTAAACCCTAGAGGATATTTTTCCATGATTTTTAGAGGGTTTACTTGATTTTTATCCTGACCGGAACCTTGTTAATTTGAGCGGGTCTGTTTTAGGGTTACCAAATGTCATTTAATTCCTGTATTGCACATGAACCCATTTCTAATTGACTCAACCTAATTTTTATCTTATTTTGACCATTTGACCTATGTTTTGCCTCTGAGAAAACCCATTTATGTACTGCAATCGTAAAATTGTAGTTTTAACCTTTAATTCATGTTTTCTTCTCAGAGCACTTATTCCTTCATTTAGGCCTTCTTCTAGGTTATGTAGGAGCTTTTATCTTCTTTATTGGGTCAAAATGAGCTAGTTATGGCTCATGATGAGGCTCTCATCACCTATATCTTTGAGATTAGCATAAAATAGATGACAGGCAATGGGATCAACACTGGGAATGCGGCTATGTTTGGAACACGCATAAACGTTTCGCTCAAACAAACGTAAAATCTGATGGCATGCAAATTTCTCACGAATCCCAGGGAAAATAGACTCGAAATAAGTGAAGTCAATGGGTCAACCGACATGCGAAGAGAATTTCACAAACAATGAGAAACGATCACGGGCGGCCTCGGTAATGAAAAAGCGATCGAAAATATCATCACGATGACTAGAAGAGCCGCGTGGATGTTTTGGTGCCAAAATGAGTTGCTGGAAAACACAGTTGGTCGATCAAAAATTTTGATTGGTCAACCAAAAAAGAACTCGATGTTTGGTCGATCAACCAAGGGATTTGGTTGACCAAAAGACCTCAGATCGGAAAAAAGAGACTCTTTGACTGGATGATAAACTCACGTATGCTACATGATTTCGCAAGAAAAATACACAATCAAGATCAAACAAGTGAGAGGAAGTCAAAGCACATTATAAACACGAAAAATCCAAAGGAATGGATGTATTCAAGGTTTAGAATGTACTGAGATTGAACCAAAGTTGGTCGATTAAAATGGAGGCTGGATGGAGGGCATGTGAGGAGGTCGGAGTTGCGCATGCATGGAGGTGCGAGGAGGCGACGAGCGAGCACGGACTCATGAGTACCGGTGCACGGTTAATCTACACACGGAGGTGGCTTGTGAGAGGAGATTGGCGGCGGCAGTGTTGGTCGATCAGACGGTTGGAGTAGAAAAGTGGGGTCGGGTATGGTTTGAGAGGTGGGGACCAAAGGATTTGTAGAGTAAAAAATAGGTGTTTGGGGTAGAAAATGAGGTGTTTTATAGAGAATGTGATTAGTAAAATAGGTAAATGCACTTAAGGCAACTAATCACATAGGTTAGAAACGGTAAGAGGATTGCAAAAGCGAAATGAGAAAACGAGATCGCAATCTTCGAAAAGAGAAACTGCCAGTTTTGGTCAATCAAAAATGGTTTTTGGTCGATCAAAACGAGAAGTAATCGATCAAAAGAAGTAATTGGTCGATCAGGGTTTGAATGTTTGGAGGAAAAATTCTCGCCTAAATAGATTGGTCGATCAAAAAAAATTTTATTGATCGATCAAAAGGACAGAGTTGTGGAGGGAAAATTCTCGCCAGACAAATTTGAGTTTTGGTTGATCAAACAATATTTTTGATTGATCATAGGTTGGTCGATCAATTTTGAAAATTGATCATTTAAAACAGTCATTTATTAGGCCAATTAATTAAGCTCTTTTAATCTAGATAAACCTAGTGAATGACAAATCTGGTTAAACTTATCTTTTGGTAATGGTTTAGTGAAGATATCAGCTAGCTGATTTTTTGTGTTAACAAATTTTAAGTTGATATCCCCTTTTAAGACATAATCTCTAAGAAAGTGATGTCAAATATCTATATGTTTTGTCCTAGAGTGTTGTACTGGATTCTTTGAAAGGTTAATAGCACTTGTGTTGTCACACAAAATCTTGTTATTCTTATATCTTGTCATTCTTATAAGATAAACCAAAGTCTTGTAATGTTTGTTTCATCCACAATAATTGTGAACAAGCTAAAGATGCTGTTACATATTCTGCTTCAGCTGTGGATAGTGATACAGTATTTTATTTTCTAGAGAACTAAGAGACTAGGGAATTTCCGAGAAATTGACAAGTTCTACTAGTGCTCTTATGATTTGTGAAGCTACCCGCATAGTCAGCATAACAAAAGAAATATAATTCAAATGTGTCTGACTTCGGATGAAAAAGTTCTAAGTCTTGTGTGTTGTTTAGATATCTAAGTATTCTTTTAACAACATGTAGATGTGATTCTTTAGGGTTTACTTGAAAGCGAGCACACAAATAAGTACATAATAGAATGTCAGGTCTACTTGCAGTTAAATATAATAGAGATCCTATCATACTTCTGTATAGTTTTTGATCTATTGATTTACCTATGTCATCAATTTTTAATTGGGTAGAAGTTGCCATCGGTGTTTCCTTACCTTTGATTTTATCCATTGAAAATTTCTTCAGTATCTCTGCTGTGTATTTTCTTTGAGATTTGAAGATTTCAGAGGATATCTGATCAATCTGAAGGCCTAGGAAGAACTTGAGTTCTCCCATCATGCTCATCTCAAATTGATCCTGCATTACCTTTGCAAAGTCTTGGCAAAGTAGATCATTAGTAGCACCAAAAATGATATCATCTACATATATTTGAATTATTAAGAGATCATTTTCTTTTCTTTTGGTAAATAAGGTTGGATCTATTTGACCAATTTTAAACTAATTATTAATTAAATATGATTTTAATCTATCATACCAAGCTCGTGGAGCTTTGACGAGACTTGAATAGGTTTTGTTAATATGGTGATATTATCGTTGAAATTAGTATAGTGAGTTAACCTAAATTGAGTCTAATCAGCTTCACAAAATTTTTTAACCTGGCCTATTTGATTTTATCTTGGTTGCTTTTAGGCCTAGGGTCTATCTCGGGGAGGTGGGAATTTGAAGGTCAAGGAGTTTCTACGCTTTTCCTAAAACGTATCTCTTCCTTACGTTTATTATGTTTTTGATTTTTTTCTATTTTAAGATTTTTGTTTGTGGTAATGTTGTCCTTGAGGTACACCCTCAAAATCAAGTCTTTGGCCTTGAGCCAAATGGTTCTTGGCTTGTAGCTAACTTGGGTTTTCAGAAATTGATCTTGTTATTCGTAAGATCGAGTACCTGCAAGATAAGAATTATATTTTCTCTTTTACTTTTTTTTTTATCTTTTTAATAGCAAGAAATAAAAGATAAGTGAAAACAAGGTAGGTTGCTAGAAAAGAAAGAAATACTTAGCTTAGTATATGCATAGATATATAGTAGATACATAATATATATATGTATATAGTTATATACTACTTTTAGGGGTGGAGGTGGAAGTGGAAATAGAATGTAGCACAATGTCAAGTTGGTCCACGTCTAGTAAGACGCAACCAACAAGACTGAGTGCCGCGTGAAGTGTGAGCGGATGTGTGGGAGTGTGTGTGTAAGCGGTTGCTTTGCGTGGATATCGGGGAATATCAGCAACTGATGCAGATATTCCCACGATGTGATGCGCGGTGGTGGGACTAGTGCACGAGAGTATGGGTAGTGAAGTGTATATATGGATATGGGTAGGTGGATCTCTATGTAAACATATATATATATATATCATAACTATATGTATATATATATAGATAGATAGATATGTAAATATATATATGTATATATATTTATATTTGTATATATATATATGTATGTATGTATATATTTATAACTATATATATATATGTGTGAGTGTATAACGGTGTGTGAGTGTGTATCAGTGTAGGTGTGAGTGTACGAGTGTGTGTGTACTGGCTGAGGAGGTGAGCGCAACAGATAAGTCGTCTGCTATGCTGCCCCATCGTCTGATGCACGCAGATGCACGGGTGCAGGAGAGAGAGCGCGTGCGGTGCGCTGGGGAGTGTAGCTTTCTCTTTGTCGCGGGGTGGGTGTGGGCGAGCGTAGCACGTAGTGCTGTGGGCAGGTGCGGTGAGGCGCGGACGGGTGTGGGCGATCGGCTGACATGGGTAGCGGGCAAGGAGAGAGAACACGATGCCACCGGCTAAGTGAGAAGCGAGCTGGTGGCTACAGTGTTGTGCTGAGAGGCGTGAACAGTAGCTACAGTGCCTCGTAGAGCGAGCGACCGGTAGCGGCCGGTTCTGCGTGCGTGGGAGCACTGTGGAGTGCCTACGCGCATAGAAAGAAGCTGTGCACATCTTGCAGGTGCACGTGCGGTGGCCGACGGTGGCTTGCAGGCAGGTGCGTGGCTTCTTGAGCTTTTGAGCTTTGAGAGCTTGAAGCTCTGGCAATGGCGGAGAAGACGACAGCAGTAAAAACAAAAGGTGAATCCACCACGCCCACCTGCTTACGAAAGAGCTGGGCGGTGGTGGAAGTCACAGTGGTGGTGTAAGACCACTGTGGGTTTTCTCCTGCCTATAGTGTGTCTCTTTTCAGTGAGAAGAGATACCGTGTATGGAGAGGGAGAGGGGAGGAGGTTGGCCCAGGGTGATGGTGAGGTGGATGAAAGTGCCTGTTGGTGCATGAAAGTGTATGCCCGCACAAGGGGGAGAGCAAGGCATTATAAAGAGGCGAGGGCATGCCACAGCCACGTTGCTGGCAGCGCACCTCCTGCAATGCTGTTGGCAGGAGGTGAGGCACGAAGAGGCGCGCATGCCCCATGCCCTATAGCCGCGCGAGAGAGAAGAATTCAAAGTAAATGAAAAAAATGAAAATGGTGAAATTGCAATGCCGCACTTGAGGAAGATGTTAATTAATGGTAGTGGAATGGATGACCAATTATTCACACTCTCCTCCCCTCTCTATAAATGCATGCAGTCGTCTATCTACAAATGCAATTATAGCTACATAAGATGCAATGGCAGTGCTAGGGAATAACACAAGATGGCATATTTAGTGGTGTATTTTTGGTGTGCAAACAAGCTTGTTTTAGACAATGTAGTGCTTTGTTTAATTTGTATATGTGTTCTGGATGATTTGGATCTTCAAAACTTGGAGGTTGTTTAACAAAGACTTCCTCTTTGATGAATCAATTTAGAAAGGCACTTTTGACATCAATTTGGAAGAGTTTGAATTCCATATGGGCTGCAAAAGCTAGCAACATTCTAATAGATTGTAGTCTAGCAACAGGTGCATATGTTTCATCAAAATCTATTCCTTCTTCTTGATTATATCCTTGAGCCACAAGTCTAGCTTTATTTCTAATTACACTTCCTGATTCATCAGGTTTGTTTCTAAAAACCCACTTGGTACCTATAATGGTTTGTGATTCAGGTTTTGAAATAAGTTCCCATGATTGATTTTTCTTAAATTGATTTAGCTCATCTTCCATAGCAATAATCCAACAGTTGTTCGAGAAGGCTTCCTTAACATTTTTAGGTTCTAATTGTGAAACAAAGGCTGTAAAGGCTAGTGTGTTAAGGGAAGATCTGGTTTGAACTCCTTTTGATAAATCTCCTATTACCAGTTCTTTAGGATGATCTTTCACAAAAGAGATATCTATGGGTAGATCATTAGAAATATTTTCTTCTAAAATGTTCGATGGATCGTGTACTAGTTCATCATCATCAATTGTAGAAGATTTAGGTTGAACAATTGTTTCATCAGATGATACATGCATGGTTTCCTCAATAACAGAATTCTTCTTATTGAAGACCCTATAGGCTTTACTTCTGGGTGAATAACCTAAGAAAATCCCTTCCGTATTGAGCATCGAACTTGTCAAGATTATCTTTAGTGTTAAGTATAAAGCATCGACATCCGAAAATCTTGAAGTACGAAATTCTAGGTGTTCTTCCATGATAGAGTTCAAAAGGTGTCTTCTTTAGGATTGGTCTGATCAAGGTTGTATTTTGGATATAGCAAGCAGTGTTTACAACCTCAACCCAAAAATATCGAGGCAGCTTTGACTCGCACAGCATTGTGCGGGCACACTCTTGCAAAGTCCTATTTTTCCTCTCAACTATACCATTTTGAGTTGCAGCTCTAGGGAAGGCAAACTCATGTTTGATTCCATATTGATCACAAAAATTCGAAAAAGATTCATTTTCAAATTCTCCACCATGATCACTTCTGATCTTAATGACTTCAGATCCTTTCTCATTCTGTAATCTTCTAACTAGTTTGCTAAAGGCATCTATGGTTAAGTCTTTACTTTTTAAGAAGGATACCTAAGTAAATCTAGAGAAATTGTCAATTATGATTAAATAGTATTTGCACCTGCTTAGGCTTTCAAATTTGGTTGGTTCGAATAAGTCTAAGTGAAGTAGCTCCAGAGGTTGAGAAGTGCTAACCATCCTTTTTGATTTAAATGGATTTTTGGTTTGTTTACCAACTTGACAAGAATCACAAACTTTGCTTTTCTTGAAGTTGATCTTTGGCAGTCTCTTGATAAGCTCATGTTTCACAAGTTTACTAATATTGCCCATGTGAACATGATCTAGTTGTTTATGCTAAAGTGTTGCTTCTTCGTTAGATATGACTAGACATTCAAGACTATCATATTTATCGATGTTTACAGTGTAGATATCTTTATGTCTATTTCCTTTAAGAATAATTTATTTTGTTTCTTTGTTATGAATTTTAAAACCTTTTGATGTGAATGTGATTTTATTTCCTTTATCACATATTTGGCTTACACTTAATAGATTATGTTTTAAGCCTTTAACTAAATGTATATTATCAAAAGAGATAGAAGAGTTACCAATTTGGCCAGTACCAATAATACGGCCCTTGTGGTTGTTCCCAAACATGACCGTACCACTTTCTTGACGATTGAGCTGCAGGAATAGGTCTTCGTCAGTCATGTGCTTGGAACAGCCGCTATCCATTATCCACCTTCTTTCTTCTCTTTCCTGTCAATGGTTTGTGATTGTGAGGCTTTGTTTGATAAAGTGGCTTTAATGTTCTATTGATTTGTTAGAAAGTCCACTTCTTATAATCGACAGAACCTACAAAACAAGATTGCAAAATACTTTTTCGTACCCATTTTAGTTTGGGTCCACGGTGGTTAGTTTGCATTGCCTACTTTGGCAAGCTACCTTTCTCTTTGTTCTGGCTGGAACTAGATGCTTCATGGTTATTTTTTGGTATATAACCTAACCCAAATTTTGTGGTATTCTGGATTTGTGTTCCTAATAATTTATGCAAATTTCTACTTCCATTTGTGAATTTAGTCAAATCATTTACGAGAGTAGCAAAGTTCTCTTTCAATTTATCAATGTCCACCTTAAGATTGTCTGTCTGTAATTTTAATGATGTGATTTCAACAGATAATTCTGTGTTTTGTTGAGTAAGTATATCTTTGTGTGTTGTTGAACGCTCTAAATCGGTGTTTTAAAAGTAATGCGTTGTAATATAGCCGATAAATCATGTAGAACACTTAAAATTTATAACTCAAAAAAGTCTGAGGTCGAATGCAGGGAGCAATATGGCAATTTATCTCAAGATCACAATTATAAGCAAGAATATAGCAATGTAAGTGTAATTTCAAGCACAAATGATATAAATATAGATTCAAGAGTCAATGTGGTAAAAAGATTAGGGTAAAAATGGTGATTTGAATCACCAAATTACCCTATTACAATTATATTCAAATAATGCTACAATATCAATCAACCAAATGCCATGTACGATAAGTGCACAGTGCACTCCCTGTCAGAGATTAGACGGTTGGAACTTCAGTCAGATGGCTTAACCATCTCCTACTACAGTGAGAAAGGGACATTGTTCTTCTTCTTCCTTTCCTTTCTCTCCTTAGGCTCTTTTCTTCTTCTCACTTTTCTCTTCACGCACAAGGAAGGAAACTCACGAATTTTGGCTAAGTGTTGGGGGCTTTTAAGAGCAAAACGCCCCCTTCCCCGCGCACTCTCTTTTTCCTTCTCTTCTTCTCTTCTCTCTTGAATCGGGTAAACTAGATCAGACCCAGGTAACCAGGTAAACGAGCCAAGGCCCAGACCCGCGTGGCGTGACTGCGGGCGAGGGCGTGCTTATGCGCGTGCGTGGGTGGGACCTCGCCCCCTGTGCGTGCTGAGGCAAATAGCCAATATCGCAAAATCAATTTATGTCGCAACGGTTGCTCTTCAACGAATGATGTGGGACTATCATGCACAACCCCTTCGCGTTTCAAGCATTAGCTGGAGATCGAGTTAATTCGTGTAGCAGCTGACGTTAGAGTCCCTGATTAAGGACCTGGAAAGAGTCCTGGAGTGAATCCGTGTCTCCTAGGTGTAGCACCTGGGTCATTTGATGGTAGAGAACTGAAGGTGAAGCCGGAGATGTCAAGGCGATGGCAGAGCTCTGATGAAGGTGCTTGCAACAGAAATACGGGCTATAATCCCTAGTTAAAATTCCCAGGAGGATCGCAATGGTGCGGTGAAGGTGTTGGTGGCGTGTTGCGAGAGAGCGTGTGTGGGTGTGGCAGATGTGAAGGTCGGAGAATGTGGAGTTGTTTGGTGGATGTTTGGAGGGGTGAATAGCCCTAAATAGGAGAGGGCTTTGGTTCGGGTGGATGAGGTGGAAGTGTGGAGCGTGGAAGCGGTGTGGTTGGGTGTTTGTGGAAGCCATTGGGCCTCGCCGGAGGTTCGCCAGCGAGGTGGAAGATGACGATGTGGACGGCGTAGGAGCGGTCGATATAGAGAAGTGGTAGTACGGTACTGATGAGTAGAGGATAGAGCGTTGATTAGGCTAGGTTATGGATGAATCGAGGCAAAGGCAGCGTCGGGTCTGGTGTGGCCAGTGCCGGAGACGAAGATGCTCTAGTGAGGGTAAGATGGCGAGGACAAAGGGAATTGGGGTGCCCGTTGGTATGGCATGATGCGTAAGAGGGAGAGGAAGAAGAATCCGTTGCGGTATTGCGAGCGGATGACGAGAATGGTCGAAGAGAGTCACCGGATGTCGTGGAGCCTTTCGACCAGAGAGGAAGGAGGAAGGAGAGGGATTTCGGCCGAAAAGGAGTGTGAAGAGGACGGTTTGTCCTCAGGGATCTTTAAATAGGCCTTAGAGGGAGGTTTGAAGCTTGGTAAGTTCTTTGGAGTAGGACACCTACATCTCTCATGCGTTTGTATGAGAGATTGGGAAAGAATTGGAGACTTGGACATGGCTCAATATGAAGGAGATTACCTGACGAATCTCCCTTTCAATTTTGATAAGGCTTCGTGAGGTAATCATATAGTTCTTGCCAAAAGAAGCTCGCCGGAGTAGGATTTTTCCATGAAAATGGTGGAGGAACCTTTTTGCAAAGAGTGATGACAAAGATAGGGGGTAGTTGCAAGGAATTTCAAAAGCTAAGGGGTTGTGTGAGAGAGAAAAAGTCAAACTGGATCAAATTGCAAACTAGGTCAAGATAATCTCTGATTGTGACCAAATTTTGATATAAACCTAATTTGGACCTAAAAAATCCAATGGTGAAGTTGGATTTTGGTTTTGACTTAGTTTGACTGGGTAATTTATGCAAAAACCTAAATTAGGGTAATAGTCTGTCTTAGACTCTATTTCAGGTCAAAATGGGTTTAGATGGTCAAATCAAGGATGCCATGCCCTAGAGAATATTTTTCTATGATTTTTAGAAGGTTTAAATAAATTTTATACTGATCAAAACCTCATTTAATTAAGAGGGTCTATTTTTAGGGTTTTAGATGTCCATTAATTTTTGAAATACGTGAAAACCCATTTCTATTTGCATGGACCCACTTATTATGCATTAATGACTAAATGACCTTTAATAAACTCCTGACATATCCTGTGGTTATTCTGTATTTTTGATAAGGTGGTAAAATTGTAGAAAAAAAATAATCCTGTTTTAATCTTTTCTTCTCAAAACAATTCATCTTGCTCAAGAGATCCTTCTAACTGATATGTAGGAGCTTTTATTGACTTTATAAGACCAAATTGAGCTAGCTATGGCTCATGATGGTGTTCCCATCGGTGTTCTTTCTTGTCTTAATGCTTTAGTTAGTTTTTTTATTTTCTATTTGTAATGACTTAGCTATGTCATGCATCTCAAAAAATGCTTCTAATAATTCATCTTGTGAAAATGAAGTTACCTCATCTTCTAGTTTCATTAGTCCTAAAAGAGCTTCTTCTCCAGAAGCTTCTTCTTCTTCTTCTGAGCTTGAGTTTGATTCATCCCATGTTGCTGTGAAAGCCTTCTTCTTTCCATCTTTCCTGAAGAACTTTTTCTTCTTTTCTGATTCTTTCTTGAGAAATGGACAGTCTTTCTTAATGTGTCCCTTTCTTTTGCAGTTGTAGAAGATGATTGCATCCGTCTTTGATTCTTCCCTTTTCTTCCTCCAGTTCCTCTTATTCTTGAGGAACTTTCTAAATTTTTTGGAGAGAAGAGATATGTCTTCCCCTTCTTCTCCACTTGATGATTCTTCAGATTCCTGATTTACTTCAAGGGCTATTGTTGAAGGGGAGATCTATGCAAAGGGGATTGGATTTTGGAAAACCTGCTGTCGTAGTATGATTTGGGAAGAAATTCGTTAACAGATAAATTTACCGAAATTCGTAAAGAGATTCCGGGTCGAACACAGGGAGGCTACATTGATCTAAAATCCGCAATTATATTTTTTGGTATTTTTGTTTTAAAATCGAGATAATCACAATGAGATTTAACACTAAGAGAGAGAGAGAGAGAACAATCATTTTGCAACTGAATATTATTTTTACAACTAGAAAGTAGGAAATGATTACAGTTAGAAAGCGGGAAATTCTATTCTAGAAAGCAATAAAGAAGGGAGAGAGATGTTGTAACGACCCGATTCCCGAGTCCCTACGAGACACGAGAACCGGACCGACTCGACTAATCCCAAGACCCAGTCGTCCAACGAGGAAGTAACCAAAAGACAGTAAAATAAACCACATTCAGCATGAATATAACTAACAGTAAGAAAGTACACCAGTAAGGAAAGAAACTACTACAGTAGGCACCACCACAACAGTAGAACAACATTTATCGTATAACAAAAACTGCAGGTAAAGAAGGTACAGCGGAAACAGAAACTACTCACTAGAACAGAAACAAAAAGGGGTACAAAGCTGTGGTAACTCTACTGGACCCTACTCGGCCCAGCGTCCTCTGCAGCCGCCGACCCTGGCTGCTCAACACTTGGTCCTGAAAAAGGTAACGAGTGTAACACGTCAGCAAAACGCTGAGTAGAGTGGCAAACTAACTAAAGGCAACAGTAGAGTGTACAGTAGCTGTTATGTTCTATTACTTCCTTTATTTACATCTTTCAATTTTTCTCACTATTTCATTTACTTCTCAGATCCTTTACTTGATCTCGAATGTCCTCGTGGGACGATCTTGATTGCAGTCTTTTCCAAAAGTAGAAGTAGCACGTGGTGCTCTCCTGGCCGGGAGAGTCCCCCGTGGTGATCCTACCCTCAGTCAACCACCCCAAGGTCACTGACAGACGTAACGGTGACTACGGCACGCGCGATAAACGCACAGGTAGCTAGCCCGTACTGGCACGCGGTCAGTCGTTTCCGTTAACGGGTGCGCCCAAAGCACAGCACGGAACAAGGGCAGAGCCCTCTCAGTAACAGGGGTCCAACCCCTCCACAGTAACCAAACCGGGGCCTTGCCCCTCCACAGTCCGCGCACCCTCGCCTGACTACCCTGGTTTGCCCTAGTGGGCCTAACAAGTCGGTGAAGGAGGCTAGCAGAACCCCGGGGCCCGTGGGGTAGCTAGTACTCTCCTAACACTACTAGCTCTCCTCGGTACTACGTACACGAGGGCCAACAAGTCGGTACAGAGCGGCCAAGCCTAACCCCGGGTCCCTGGGGCGGCTGGCCCCACTCTGCACTAAAACAGGTACAGGTACTTCCCTTGGTACTGCGTACCCAAGAGACAGTACAAACTACATCTCAGTTCCATTCCTTTTTCTTTCCAGGAGTTCCACTCCTAATTTCCCGTAGGGTTCCAGTTCTTTATTTCAGAACATCATATGTTTCACTTTCCAGATTCACGTTCTCAATTTCCATGATCTCAAACATGTTTCTTTGTTCATAACAGGCAGCTGTTAATTAATTTCACAGGCAGCTTATATATTCCTTTCCATTTTTCCAAGACTGCAGTAATATACATTCCACTAGTTTTTCCATCCTAGGATTCATGCCATATCCTAGGATCTATCATACAATCTAGTTTTCCGG
Source organism: Thalassia testudinum (assembly GCA_037157565.1). Lineage (NCBI taxonomy): Eukaryota > Viridiplantae > Streptophyta > Magnoliopsida > Alismatales > Hydrocharitaceae > Thalassia > Thalassia testudinum. The sequence goes on from JAZHRO010000030.1 coordinate 48,880,465, forward strand.
CCCTAGGATTCATGCAACACCTAGGAGCTATCATTCCATATATTTCTCATTCCTAGGATTCATGCAATGCCCTAGGTTCTAGTTATGGTTCCATACTTTAACAGATTTTATTAATACTTAAAACCACTCTACCAGGTACAACGGAAGTAATGGGGGCGTGATCGGGAATCCCGCGCGCCTCCGCGACTCTCAAGACTGCAACCGAACGAGGTCCTATCACAAGGATCAAACACAAGGAGTGTCTCAAAACAATGTATAGCTACTGTAGGCGGGTAGAGGAATAAATTCTGAAACGAACGCAACTCGAATCGCGGAAAACGGAGCCCAAACGGGCCCTAAACGGGTCGAGAAAGATGATACTGTGCAAAATCAGACGTCTGGAACTCCTTCCAGACGTCTTAAATGGTGGATCAGAGAATTACCTGTTCGGCTTGGTTCCCCGGACGTCCAGAAGTCTGTGGGGACGTCTCTCCTAGATCCCAGACGTCCGATGGTCACTCCGGACGTCTGGAGGTCACTCCCGCCGTCTGGTACAACTTCCAGACGTCTGATTCGCAAAGGATGACGAATCAGAACACCTGCGCACAGCCAACCCCCCTCCCTCAGTACGGTCAGTCGACAAAAGAAGAAGAAAGCGGAAACTCACCTTTCAGACGTCTGTATGATCTCACAGACGTCGACCTTGCCGTCTGGATATCAATCCAGACGTCTGATTCTGGAAATTTTTCCAGAATCAGAACCTTGCTCGGCCTCCGCTCGCGACGCCGCCCGCGTCGCACCTCGCGCGTCCGCTGCTCCGCCCGCAGCAGGTCCCTCTCCGCGACGCTCTGCGCCCCCTGCGCCCTCCGCCGGCCGGCCAAGCCGCTCCCGGCGAGCTCGCCCTCACGGCAGAGCCCCGCCCTCGCACGCCGCAGCTCCTCCGCGCCTACTGCGGCTGCCGCTGCCGCTGCGCCCTCGCGTCCGCTCGCTCTCGCGCACAGGCAGGAGAAGAAGGAGGAAGATGGTGGAGACGGGAGGGGAGGCGCGCCCCCCCCCTTTTAACGCCGCGCGGAGAGGACAGAGAAGGCGGTCGCAGTCGCCTGCCGCCGCAGAGAAAGAGGCAGGATCGCAGGTCTGCGGGCACAGGCGCGCAGACGAATATCCCGTGCGAGCATAACTGTTCGCCAGACGTCTGTAAACTATCCCGGACGTCTGGTCAGACGTCTGGATGTGATCCCAGACGTCTTTACAGACGTCTGGGCCACCTCCCAGACGTCTTAAAAGACGTCTGGGGCACGCGCTCGTTACAGATGTTATCCTCCTCAACGTTTGCTTGGAGGACAACCTGGATGGGACGATGCCTGGAAGATGGAGGACGAAGATGAAAGATGAAGAACGCAGCAGGAAGAACTGGGGGCGAGGCAGGGCGTCGTTGTCGTCGTCGCGGGATCCACTTCCGGAATGGGAGGAGAAATCTTTGATTTTGGCTCTAGAGGAGCATCCCGAGTTTGGGACAAGCTTCTTTAGAGCTTTGTAGAGGGAGAGAGGTGAAGGAAGGGATGAAGAAGTGGAGGTCGTAGGGCTATATATAGGTGTAGAGGTTGGGGGCAATTAGGTCTTTTTATATATAAAACATTAATTCAGGGCCTTTAGTGACAGATTTATCCATCACTAAAGGCCTGAACGTGGGCGACATGTAAGCGTGCTTGCCGTCTCCTCCTCTCCCGCGCGCCTAATGTATGCCCATGATCTCACCTTGTCGGACGGCTTAAAAACGATCTTGCCCGCTTCTTCAGCGTAACCGCATGCCCGTGCATGCGATGGAGAGTGCAGAAGCGCGTCATCACGCGTGTATGCACTCCTAGCACATCCATCATGCCACGTTGCCCGCATTTGCACCGCCCGCTCGCCATCCAACGACTCAATTGAGCCTGCACTTGCTTGCGCCCTCGATTTGAGGCGCTTGTGGTCTCGACCTCGCAACCTCTACGTCGCCTACGGGCAAGTGACCACTGTGCCATGCCTTTCTTTGAGGCGAACTGATTTTTCAACGGAACCGTGCCTCAACCATTGGATGAAAATCCAACGGCTCTGATCGAGCGATGAAGACTCCTTTAGAATGTTGAGGGTGTGGTTTTGGACTGATTTCAAACGTTGGATGAGAATCCAATGGTCAAGATTTAATGATCGGTCGAGAGTAGAGAGGCAATGGCAGGTCCTTGGGTTGATTGGGCAGTTGAGATGGTGCCATGTGGCGCCATCTTGGCCGTCCATCTTCTATGTGTTGTGGATGGTGCCACGGATGTTGGCTTGGATCGATTTTCACGTCGTTAGGCTACGATCATCGATCCGAACCTATCCGTGAGGTCGGATTTGTCATCTAAAGTGTGGATTGACACCATCTTGGCCCTTAATCTCTGATCTTCCTCAGATTATATCTGATGCTATGGAAGTCTGATCTGGACGATCTTGGAGTCGTTGAACTCCAATTGTCACCCCGATCAGATCCATACAGTTGGATCTTTGATCTAAGGACCCGATTAAAAGTCGGCCTATCCCTGGCCACCAAAAAGAAGAAATTACTATACAATTTGTACAATTTGACCAAAATGCATGATGATGCATTTATGCAATATTTACAATGCATGATGCTAATATGATGCTAAGAACATGCATTAATAGACATTTTTGGCTATTCAGATGTATGCACATCAGCTATGGTCTTCTTCCTGGTTCCTTCATCTTCTTGCTCCTTCATGTGTTGGAGCTGAACTTCATAAGCCATTAGATTTCCAATAAGATTGTCCAATTTCAGGATGGACAGATCTTTTGATTCTTGAATGGCTGTTGTCTTGGTCTCCCAATCACTGGTAACTGATCGAAGGATCTTCCTTACCAGAGCTTCATTCTTTATGTCTTGATCTAGATTCCATAGGGAGTTTATGATGTCCATGAATTGTGTGAACATCTCTTTGATAGATTCTCCCTTCATCCTGAAAAGCACGTAATTTTGCGTTAATAAATTTACTCTAGTTTCCTTTACCTTAGTTGTTCCTTCATGGGTAACTTCTAGTATGCTCCAGATCTCGTATGCTATTTTGCATGCAGAGACGCGGTTGAATTCTGCTTTTGAAAGTCCGTAGAAGATTGAGTTCATTGCTTTGGCATTGTGGGTTGCCATCTTCTTCTGGTCTGGTGTCACCACCACTCCTTCCTTGATTTTAGGATGAGTGTATTTGGATGCAATGACATCCCATACCTCAAAGTCCATGGATTCAAGGAAAATCTACATCCTAGTCTTCCAATATCCATAGTTTGTTCTGTCGAAAAATGGAGGATGAGTAGTAGATTGCCCCTTAGCGTATGTGTCGATAAAAGACTTTGACATCATTCTGGACAACTAAGCTCTAATACTAAGTGAGGATGCTAGGAATATCCTGTGGATCACAACTAAATATTAGAGGGGAGGGGTGAATAGTATTGCAAAAAAAGATGTATGCACAGATAAAAAATAAAGCAACAAGAATTCAAGCACAGAGTATACTTGATTTATAGTGGAAACCCGATCTGGATGAAAACCACTACCTAAGCCTCCCAGCTTAGGATTTTTCCGACTAGGCAACGCTAGTCAATCCACTAACGTACCACTTGAACGAGGGTGGCACAACCTCTTACAACTACTTCTCTTTTATCCTGAAGAGAAGCAAAAATAGCAACACGGATCTTCCAAACAAACTTGGAATCCGCAAATCAAAAACAACAAAATATTATAACAAGAATATGAATTCCATGGAACCTCAATATATAATCAAACTGATTTTTCGCAGAGGTTCGAGGCTTCGTGCTTTCGAAGATCGTGAAGAATGAGGCGTGAAAGCCTTTGGAAATAAGCACGAGATGCTCTATTTTTGAATGGTGTTTCTATTTTGAAAGTTGTAAAGAAATGGGCTGCGTGAGACCTCTACTTATACAAAAAGTTTTGCCTGAATAGGAAACTAAATTGGTCGATCAATTAAGGTTAATTGGTCGATCAAATGCAATTTGGTTGATCAATTAAAAAGGTTGGTCGATCACTGATCGATCGATCAATTAGTTTGGTTGGTCGATCAAGAGGATTTTTCTTAACTTCCTAAAATGGATTGATTTGATCAGTCAATTAATTAGGTTGGTCGATCAATTAAATAGTTTGATCAATCAATAACCCTAAAAGTTTGATTTTAAAAGAGATGAGCGAAAAATTCGTATTTGAGTTTTATTTGATGTTCCTTACAATAATATCTTAGACTCAAATAATTAAAAAAAGACGCACATCAGCAATTATCTTCTCTTGTCTTGAAAGACGCTTTAATACTTTGATTCGAGATAGTCCTGAAGTGTTAGTTTAGCAATAAATATAATTTTGGTGTATCAAAACAGAGGTGCTTATAATAAATGTGTACTATCGATTGAAAGTATTGGACGATAATACTGAAATCTCTTAATTGACGAATTGAAAGAGCAAAATAAATGGAGAAATTTCATTTTTCATACTAAAGTTGATGAGGGTACATCCATAACATGGTAAATAGTACCTGGATTTCTCCGAACCATTTCTCTCATAAATCATTTCAAATCTAAGAAAGATTATTTTACGATCCCATATACATGTTCTAAGGCTTTTTTTCGAGCATACCAAGCCTTGACATAATTTATCTTTACCTTATTTTCGTTGTCAATTAAAACTTGGATTTGTTTCGGAGATAAGGTAAGATTTGCCATAAAATGTGGCAATATGCGGTGGAGTATGAACTTTGTGTTACATTGTTTATGATGTTCTAAGGTGTTCGCTGTGTAACTATGTTCCTGATTGTATCTAGTCACTATCCAATCCTTAAAAGACTTGTCTATAGATGCATGCAATCGCCACTTGCAGCTATTAACGATGCACGCAACAATTAAGAGTTTTTTCTTCGATGTAATTTTCTTGTATTGCACACCTTTTTGTACGTTCCACTGCCTTAAGTCTTGTTGTAAATCTTATTTAGTTTTCCATCTTCTTATCATCCAATTGATTCTTTCTCTTCTTTGTTGTTGAGGAAAAAATGACGTCTCATCTTGATTTATCATCTGATTTATCCAATCATTATCATTAGGCAAATAAGGTGCTCCATCCATTGGTTCCCCTTCTAACTCATCATCTTCTAAGTCATCATTGTCATTGTCGTCATTGTCACGTCATTGTTATTAATATTTTCGTTATTTTTTACAAAATCTTGATGAGGTTCCTTGCTAATTATGACATTCATAATGGTTGATATACCATGATCATCAGGTTCATTACTTTCATTTTCATCACTTTTTTCATGTAAATTACTTTGATGAGCCTTAATGTTAAGATCAATATTTCTATCTTCTAAAGCAATTGCTTCTACTGGATGTAATTATTCTTCTGATACATGTCTCGCTTCATCTATTGGAATATGTTGCGAGGAAGTTCACATCCCATAATATAATGAATACAGGTCACTATATACTAAAGTCATAATTTGAACATGAAGCTATGTTTTCCTATTGAGGGTATAGTGGTTGACTTTCTAATGGATTCGCTACAACATATAAGTCGATTGTACTTTTCATACTTCCTAATAACTCTAACATCATTTAATTTGATTCGTCATTCTTAATATCATAAGGAAATGATCTACCATCTTCGCTTATCCACTTGCATATTAACTTAAGCTTATAATATGATTTAGAATATCCACTAATATTATATGTAGTAGATAACAAATTTTCAAATGAAGTACAACAATTAATTGATGTATTCATTGAATAACCATCGATATATCCATACTGGAATAAGTAGATATTATCCTACCACCCCAATAAATCCTAAGTACCACACTATTGTCTGCCATGTCTGTATAATCAATAAAATATAAAAGTTTTATTTACTAAAAAAAAGTTAACCTTAAAAAAGATTTTTTTATCAGAAATTAACTACATTTAATTATTCCTTAAAAAAGGATCAAGTTATCTTCTACTAAACGTAGATGTTGAGTGGAAGAAAATTCAGAGCCTCAACAAGATTGCAATATCAAATTCAGAGTTTCAATGAGATTGCAATGTAGAGTTTCAACGTAATTGCGATCTCAAATCTTAACAAGATGATTGAAGAGAAGAATTTTTAAGAGGTAATGGAGGAGGATGTGTGATGAGAAGGGGAGAGGGTGTTACGACCCGGTTCCAGAATCCCTACAGGACCCGAGATCGACTTGACTCGACTAATCCCAAGACCCAGTCGTCCAACAAGAAATAATCGAAAGTAGGAAAATAAACTACATTCACTATGCAAGATAACTAATAGTAAAAGCATACAAGCAGTAAAGGAAGTAAAAGCTGCTAAATAGTACATATCACCACCACAACAGGAAAGTAGAACAAAAGTACAGAACAGGAACAGTAAACAAAGTCTGAACTCACTAACAAAAAGGAAGTACAACAACAGTACGAACTACTGCTGGGCTCGACTGGGCCCAGCACCCTCTGCAGCTGGTGACTCGGGCTGCTCAACTCCTGGACCTGTAAAGGATTATGAGTAAAATAGAGTCAGCGAACGTTGAGTAGAGTGGTAACTAAACTATCTAAAGTAGTAGAAGCTAACAGGTAAATTTATCTTTTCCAATTATTTTATTTTACAAGTAATTCCTTTTCATCCATTGGTTTACTTTCAGGTTTCTTTCTTGATCTCGCATGTTCCTCGTTGGAACGATCTTGATTGCAGTCTTTTTCGAAGAGTAGAAGGCACACGTGGTGCTCTCCTGGTCGAGAGAGTCCCCCGTGGTAATCCTACACCCAGTAAACCATCCTGAGGTCACTGACAGATGTAGCGGTGACTACGGCACGCGCGATAAGCGCACGGGTAGCTACCCTGCACTGGCACGCGGTCAGTCGTTTCCGCTAGCGGGTACGCCCAAAATACAACACGGAATAGTATAGGGCCTAGCCCTCTCAGTAATAGGGGTCTAACCCCTCAGAACCAAACAGGGGTCTTGCCCCTCCACAGTCCGCGCACCCTAGTCTGACTACCCCGGTTTGTCCAGTGGGCCTAACAAGTCGGTGTAGGGTGGTTAGCTGAACCCTGGGTCCCGTGGGGTGGCTAGCTCTCTCCCTACACTAGTAGCTCTCCCCTGTACGGTGTACGCGAGGGCCAACAGAAGTCGGTGTAGAGTGGCCAATCCTAACCCTGGGTCCCAACCCAATGGCGGCTAGCTTCGCTCTACACTAAACAGGGGTCAATCGCTCTCCTTGGTACCACGTACTCAAGGGCCAGCACACTTCCCACTCACATTTCCAGATCCTTTCCATTCATCCACAGGAGCTCTACTCCTAATTCCCCGTAGGGTTCATGCTCATATTCACCATATTATTCCATACCAGGTTTCACCATTCACAATTCCATTCTCGTATTATACACATGCAGCTCGCATTTTCACAATTTAACATATGCAACAAGTGATATTACAGGCAATTGTTTTAGTTATCTCAAGCATCTCAAATTCCAACAGGCAGCTCGTATTTATTAACAGGAAGTTGTTTACAATTCAGCTCATTCATTTATGACTGCAATCTCAACATGCATACAAGCAGGAAACTATTTCTCGTCCTAGGATTCATGCCACATCCTAGGTTTTTAGTTTTCTAATTTTCATAATTGCATTCATGTTTTATAAATAAAATAGGGGAAAGCCACTCTACCATACAATCCGGGAGTACTGGGGGCTCGAACGGCAGACTCACGTGCCTCTGCAAGTTCCGAACATGCAACAGATCAAAGTCCTATACCAAGGAACACAACACAACGGAATGTTCAGAACAGTATAAAAAGGTTTCTAACATGTAGAGGAACTCACAAGGAAACCATAGATATCTCGTTTGCATAAAAAGGACCACAAACTGACCCTAAACGGGTCAAAAATAGAACTGTAGAACGAAATCAGACGTTTGGAACCAAGTCTAGACGTCTTAAAAGTCACCAGAGTCTCACCTCAAGTTCTTGCGTCGATCTTAGACGTCCAGGACTCTTACTTGGTCATCTGGACTAAGCTCTAGACGTCCGACCTAACCTCTAGTCGTTTGGGAGTGCCTCTGGTCATCTGGTAAGCTGTCCAGACGTCCGAAACGCGTGGGAGGGCGTGCTGCATGCCTTCCCAAAGTTGCTCTTGCGCACGATAGAGCAACACGTCCTTATGTAGCCAAGAAAATCATATTGCAGTTTGGCCTGCATGGCTGCAGTCGCGAAAATGACGTACCTTCGCGAATACCTGCTTTTAGACATCCGGTGTTGTTACCAGAAGTCTAGCCCGTCGTCTAGAAGGCACTCCGGATGTATGATACTGGAAAAGTTCCAGTATCAGAACGAGCTCTCGCTCCTCTCGCCGCACTCCGCCGTGGCTTCTCCCTCTTGATTGCAGCTCCAGTCGTAGTAGGAAGTCGGGGATGGCTCCCCGACGCTCTCCTCCTCCTGCATGCGTCGCGGCGGCCGTGCGTACTCCGACGAGCTCCCACGAAACTCGCGAGCTCAACCTCCTCCTCCTCACTCTTGCTTCCTCTCTCTCGCTCGTCTCTCTCACGGCAGTGGAGAGGAAGTAAGGTGGTGGTGATGGAGTGGTGAGGGGAGGAAGGGGGTACTTATATAGGCGGTGGGGTTAGGGTTCGTTGAGGGGGAGAAAAGAAGAAGAGAGAGAAGGAAAGTTATCTGCACGCAGCTAGCGTGCAGAACTGATCCTATGTACAGATTTTTCAATTTTCAGACGTCTGGGAAGGGATCCAGACACCTGACCAGCCGTCTGACTGACAGTTCAGACATTTTAAAAGGCTTAAAATAGAACAGATCTTTATAGAGGGGGTGTGTTTATATAGGTGAGCCTGGAGGAGAGGAGCGAGGCGGGGCAACGGTTGGTCAGAGATTGCTGAATCATCCAGCGACCTCCGCCAACGGTCGCGTGTTCTGTAGCGGGCGGTCGGAGGTCGTCGAATGATCAAGGGACCTATCGATGGTCGCCAGATCATCTGGTGACCTCTGCCCGACGAGGCCATGGCTGAGTGGGGTCAGGGATAAGTCGCTCGATGAGCTAGTGACCTATGACTCCGTTTTATTATTTTCACGATTCCTACCCCTTATCCTAATATTCACCTCATCCCATGACCCCTATGCTAAATCCCCCGACCGGCACACGTCATATTTGACTTTTAGAAGGATTGTTTTCAACTATTTTATGGTTCAAACTATCTGACCAGCCCATTTGATTTGAATTTTACAAAACGTTGTTCTCGACCATCACTAATGCAAGGCACATTGAATAAAGGATGCCATTTTTCTTTTTCTTATCTTTTTTTTCACAGTAAGGACATGGATATATATATATACCCTGGTCGCAAATAAGTTGGTAATTAATATATTATGATGAGATCTGAATTACCGGATCTCAGCTGGCGGCTCTTGAACTTTTGACTACAACGGCTCGATCGGTTGAAAAGAATTTGGTGTATATTTATTTGTCATGTGATACCAATGCCCTTGCGATTGCAAATCACGGTTTAGATATGCATTTGGTGCAGATGAACGGAATGAAAAACTAGATCGGCATAATTAAGATCCCATGTAAGATTCCTCCGGCATCCACGCTCTTCACCTCTCCTTCCCTTTGGTCTCATCTGTACGACTCCTTTCCATCGGGATCACGTTGGAGGTCGAGGTTACGTGTGATCGAGATGTTGTGGAATCATTTTTAGCTTTTGAATTTTTCAGATCTCTTTGTCACGGATCGTTGGAGCATCTTATGACGACGTTGTCATCATCTTAAGGAGTGGAGTAATTGATCCGGAATTGCTACGTTTTGGTTATGAGAATACTTTCCTTGATTTTTTTTCTTTTTTTCTTTTATCACCTTTCTTATCTTTTTTGTTTTGTTTCATGCGTTAGGAGTTCTCCTATTCCTTGTGGCTAGGTGTTGATTTTCCTCTATCCTTAAATAGGATCAATTATCTTTCTCTCTTTTTCCTCCAGATTTAACGCCCTTGTGATATCTGCATTCTCATTTAACGACAATCCTTATTAAAAAAAAAAAAAAATTTCATATAAGATCTAGCTAACTTTATATATATATATATATATATTACTAGATGGCTTCCCAAACGTAGTTATTCTCGTCAGAATTTATAGAAAGGATCTTATATATATATGGATCCCTCAAAATAGCATCCAAAATGTGTATATGCTCATCGAGATATAGATTCTCAACAATGATATTATATAATGATGGATCGAGAAGAACTTACTGCAAGCCTAAAGTTTCAAAGTATGTTACATGGTCGCAATTCATAGCAACATGGTCGCAACTATACGTACCTTTTCGAGGACCTCAACTTCACTTCCCGATGATTTATCTATATGTTACGTGCACGTAGTAGTACTTGTTAAAGCTTCCTTCATGGCGAATGCATGACGTGTATGTGCACGAGGGTAGTGGATATTCCTTGTGTTATGGTCTCCTTTTTTTGTTTAAATTTCTTCATCTATTTGAATGTTGAGCTTGAATATTTGAGGTGCTTTGTCAGGTGTTGAGGAGACTTTGTCACGTAATTAACCGATGAGTGTCACCTACCCTTCGGTTCTTGTTAATTCTTTATGGTCTTGTTTGGTAGAGGTTTAGATCCTATTTATTTTGCGTGTTAAGTGTTTAACATGTTCGCCAATGAGTTAACATGTCTGGAACTTAACACGTCTGGAAATAATTTAACATGTTTGGAACTTATTCCACCATTTTCTGTGAAATAACTTTAACACGTCATTTAACATGCTTAACATCTAAATAGGTTAATTCACTTATTCCACGATTTATTTCACTTCTTTTCTATTCTTCTACTTATTTCACAAATTTATTCCTCTTATCAAACAGGCTCTTAAAGTTTAAGATTGGGTCTAATTTAAGAAGTTTTAAAGAGAGATAAGTGGATGAGTAAGGGGAAGGTTAGTGGTTGAGTTGATATGTTGTTATTGATTTTTGTTTTTATTTATATTGAGAGTAGGTTAGTGCGTAGTAGATGTGATGGGTGTAAGAGAGTGAGTAGGAGTAATTTTTTTTTTAGGAAAATACAAAATTAATTTTATTCATCTCCAACTCTACAGAGACAGTCAAAAGGAGCTAGGGGGACTAGACTAAAAGCTACCTTTTATAAAAAAAGTAGACTACAACTCGTTGCCTAGTACAAAAGGGAACGAGCAAGGAAAAAACAAAAGAAAAACCAAATCAGGCCAAAAAGCAACATCAACTGAACTGCACTGAAGAAGAAGCAGCGAACAGAAGCTCAACCCCAAAAGTTAATGAGTCACAGCAACATATATAGTGCATTTGTATTAAATCCAAACGAAGAACCCTCAAAGTACGTCTATCCAGCTCCTCTAGAGAATTAGTAAAAATCTTCTAGTTGATCATACACAGACTTGCCATTCTATATGCAAGAGCATTAATAGAAGCATGAACAAAAGAGAAGTTCCCAAACGAGATGCTCTAAGTTAGTGGGAGTATATATGATTTGTGAAGGATAAATGTGATAATTGATGGTAGATGTGATGGGTGAAAATTAAAATCTTTGCAACCTTTACACTATTCATGCATTGTAGCATTTATAACCGACATGTAAGATTGAAATTTGATTTAAACCCATGTTAAACAGGGCCTATACGTACCAGCATTAGTTTAATCGACGTGCAGTATCCCTAGACACATGGTGGGGATTGGACACCAAGTGTAACGTCTGAGAGATCTGATTTTTCCTTTTAATCAAAGTAAATCCCTTAAGGATACACTTGCTGTTAGGGTTGAGCAATGGGTCTGACCCTTTAGAGCCAACCTAGGCCTAGCTTAGGCCCATTTAATTAAGTGGATCCATGGGTTGGGTCCAGGTCCATTTAATTTGTAAAATCTTGGCTTAAGCTCAAGCTCGACCCAAAGTAAATGGGCTAGGCTTAGACATGCGAGACCCATTTATAATTTAAAAAGAAGGATGAAGTATGAAATTTAGTAAGTAAAAATCCTAAAAATAATTAAGAAATTTGTATAACTTAATTCTTATTGATAAAAAATATGAAAGTATTAATCATTAGAATAATAAACTAATTAAAATTATCCACTTTTAAATTTAGTATACATGCAATTTTAATAATGTAACGAAGAAACTGAAAGTATTTGAAATAATATCAAAGAAATTAGATAAAACTACATTATTTACTAAGTTATTTTTAATATTTACTATTTTAAAGTTTGAATACATTTCACATATAAGTTATTTATGTATATATATAATACGTATATGTATATATTTATATATGAACTTTAAATGAGTTGAATCTTGGCCCAAGCCAAGTTTGAGTCAATCTAGGCCTGAATCCTAACCTATTTAATTAATGGGTAAGAATCTTAACCCAAATTTGACTCTTAAAATTATAAGCCTAAGTCTGAGTTGAACCCGATGGACTGCACCAAGAGATGAGCTAGGGCAATCCGACCCGATGTTCAGCCCTACCTGCCGTCCACTCACCACACAGCCCCCATGGATGAACTAATAGTCCTTTTATTTAGTAACGGTGGGGGAGGGACTTTAGTTTTGCATACAAATGCGCTGCATACGTTTCACTTACTTTATGTATCATATAAGGTTTAGTACGTAACGTTGACAAACAAAAAGAGCACGCGAAATAAAACACTACATGGGCTTTTTTAATTAGTGCATCGGGGTACGTTAAATATACTTGGATAATTTCGTTTGAATTATCAATTTGGCAATGTGTACATACAAATTAAGCAAATTCTTTTAAGACTGCTGGTACTTAATTACAATCGCCTACTTATATGGTAACATACGTGAGCTCTTATCTATAAATATAGGTAAAGAGTATACTTAATTAGGTTCTTTTCCCACCCTCTCACCTCCCCCTGCTACACCCCCACCAACCCCACCCCTGCAAAAGAAGAAGTGCTGGACTACTTCATTTGATCTCTGTTCGCTTGACTGCCATGCTTGAAAGGTGAGTGGTGTAAGTGGTGATGCAATTACCAGAACTGTACGTGCTTTCCTAAGCTCATGCCCATGTCTGTTGACATGCTGGAGTTAAACGCGAGTCATGCCGAAGATCATGTGAACATTGGCTCGGCCATAGATTCCCCTCATTGTTGAGTGTTAGGCCACTTGGGAAGGAGAATTTGTAGGAAAAACCTATCGTTCAACGAAGGCATGGAAAGATCTCATTAATGGAACCCAACGAGCCACGTAGTACGTGAACTCCACATGGAGACTTGGAGTGAGTATGTTGGTGGATCTCCACCCCCTCGCGTACGCTTCCAATTTTTCTTCTTTTAATCTCACAGAGCTTTCTATTTAAGATCACGACGGTAATCGATCTACTATTAATTACTTAATCCTGAGATTCATGCAACCACTTGATAAATAAATCAGAAGAAGCTGGTTAATGTTTGTGATGAGGTGAAATTTTTTGGACTCATTTAGAACTAGTTTGCATGGGAGTAGTTCCTGTTTACAGAGGTTAACCTCACAAAACTTATGATTTAAGGAGAAAATATGAGTTTTGCAAAAATTGGGTTCCTATTGGTGTTAAGCTCAAGATGGTGTCAGCTTCTCTCTCTCTCTCTCTCTCTCTCTCTCTCTCTTTTGCCTTTTGCCCCACGTTAATACTACAAGTTAACACTCGTGTATTAACGCTCCTGCAAAATAAACAAAACAGGATTAACGTCATGTTTCGTAGCACCTCAAATAAATTAGCACTTAATTAACAAGTGTGTCATACTTGAGAGTCTCCACGACAGAGGGAGGGCCCCTGCAGCGAGGACGGATTCACATCAAACCTTGAAGGGCCTTCACGGATAGGGATTTGTATAGACTCCTACCAAACCTCGATAGACTTTTGGAGTTATTTGGATTCATTTATACCAAACCTCTCTCAATCCGTCGTTCGATGTGGCTGCACGAGATCAACCGGATAAATTTTGAGAGATTTTGCCAGGAAGTTAATTTCTTCATAAAACTTTAAAATCTTTAATTTGATCCAAGTATATATTCGACCAGCACAATACAAGGGATATGCCTATGTGGTTCGTACATCTTCAACTGTCATGATAACGAAGCTTATAATTTGTTGGCGAAGTCTCACTGTTGCGCCATTTTATATGAAATTTTGCCTTCATCAAGGAAAAAATTGTGGTGCACTCGAGAAGAGGCCCGTTGTATATATGTATCGTACGGATGGCGGTGTTTGGTTGCCAACCTTGACGGTGGATCAATTGCCACGTAACCGTGAGCTGACAGGCATCTCCCAGTTAACAGTATCCACGTGGTGATGAAAATGAGAGGAACCCCAAACCATTACCCTTTCCGCATATGATGATGTTCCCCTCCTCTCTCCAAGTGGAGGTTTAGAGTTGGTTGGATGATGCGTTGGAAGTGCCTCCTATGCTTGGACTTTCTCTTAATCATGAGTAAGTTTCCCTTTTGAAATTGTAGGGATATCCTTAACATTCCCTACGGTCAGTTGGTTGGACATCGCGGATCTCGGTGTGGGGGCATTGGAGCATTTTTAGCTCTTAGATTGCTTTGCCTTGTAGGATGTTTTCAAGGCCTCATCTATCTTGATAGGATCTAAATATCTTATATTATCTTTTGAGTTATCTTTTGCATCGGTGATTTTGATTTTTTTGTGTGCTTTGTTTCCTCGTTGTCTTGTGTCTTAGTTCGATATTTCTGATTTTTAGTTTGTACTAAGCCACAAGTTGTGGTTCCTTTTTTTATTGTACTGACAGATTTTAGTCTAGTCTCTCGGGCTTTCTCTTATTTTGTACTGACATGTTTTAACCTAGTCTCCCTATCTTTTCATAGCCTCCAGAAAGTGGAGGATGAATAAGATTTACTCCTGTGTTCCTAAAATAAAAAAAACCCTATCGCATTTTTCGATTTTTGGTCGAAAAACATGGACCTAAGATTCTTTTCCTGTTCGAGCCTTCTGCATCTGCGTTGGACATCATCCCCCCTTGGCAACTTTATTTGATTTAACTACCGCTTGATTCCACTATTTCGTCAGGGATCTAGGTCCTTTGGAGTGATTATTTGATGTTTAGATTGTTGATTCCTTAATTCCCTCAGTGAATCATTGTGAGCCTTTCCTTTAATGGACACTGATGAGTTACGACTCATCATAGTTAAATTGCCTAAGTTAAGCTAGAAACTAGGTTAAACATTATCAAATTATCACATAAAAAAGGTTAAGTGTGGGAATTAGAAAAAAAGATCTAAAACATCAATTTTGTGTTAAAAATACATAATTAGGTCATTAAATGAGATATTTTATTAATAAATGTACAATGGTGATCCAAGTACAAATTGAACATACAAATGAGTTTAAAAGTTCAAATCATAAGTATAATTAACTTCTTAAATGTTCAATTAAGCGTATATAAAAACTTGAATGTATTTGGATATTCTTAAGGCCTTGAAATTAAATTTTTACATTTAGGTCCTTAGTGCATTACATTTCATTCATTATAAAACCTCTTAGGACCTATTTGTAACCCACATGGACCTATTTGTAAGCCCTTAAGGACTGCTCTGATAGTTTTCCTTACCACTAATGGGCCTGCCTACAATTTTTCTATCCCTTCACAGAGGGGTGTACCCTGCAATTTCCCCAAAAGATTTCAGCCGCCTGGAGCTCCCGTACGAACACTATTCACGCGAGGAACTCGCATGATCTTGGCTGTCCATTCTCTTGATCTCTTGATCTGTGGCTCGATTTGAATCGAACTTTTGCGCGATTCGGTGCGTATGGTCACCTTTTCACCTAGATCCCATCCAACGGTTGCTTTTTGATATGGCAGCCGTGCGCGCTCTCTCCTCCCATCCTCGCCGCCCATGCCCTTTACGCCTAACTTCACCCGCGCGGTGCTTGGTTTCACTCTTCCATCTACTTAAGGTGTTCCACAGTCGCATGCGCAAGGGATCTCTCCTTCCTACACCTCTTAGTGATCATTCTTCCTTTCCAGCTACTCTCCCCACCTCTCCCCATTTTTACGGCCACCGGCTATGAAATCCACATTCTCTTCGACAATCCTCGCCGCTAAGGACTTCGTAGCACCAGAGGGTGACCTTGAACTTCACTAGAGGGTTTTCTCTCCACTGGAGTGCTTCCTCCATTCTTCCTCTCCATCCACCGGGTGGAGATCCAAAGGTCTCATTCTTCCATTTAGACTAGGTTTTAATGCTTTTTAGCTATAGCATAGTTGTAGTGGTTGTTAGTGTAGTGTAGATCAGTTAGGAGTAGATCAGTTAGGGAATTCACTGGTTTGTAATTTAGCCTAGGAGTAGATTAGTGTAAAAATCACATCCACCTCCTCTAATCAATTCAGATCAGGGGAGATGAATTCATCTCACTCACTGATCACTGTTATCTTCCTCCTCACATCATTATTTCGCATTCTGATTTACCTCGATTTTTAATTCACACTTCACCCCTTTCATTAGAGCTTATCTAGATCCAGGATTTATAAGAATTCAAGATCTAGGTAGTGCTCACAATCATCTAGGGGTCTCTTCATTCATGTCAGATTTTTCCCAAGGACCCCTGATTTGGTCTTTATCAAGCTGAATGGAAGATTTAATTCAGTTTGTTTTGATTTAACATAAATCAGGGTTTCAGATTGACATTCATCTCTATTGATTTAATCTATCATCATGTTGTCTATGACATTAGAGGAGTTTTGAATCAATATTAGTGTGGATTTCACGAACTCTGATTTCTATTGGATTCACTATTTCTGTGTGATTTGAAGGACTTCATGAGATTTGAGAGGGTAATCATGTATGTGAGATGAAATTGTTTCTTACACTATCCATAGTGTAAGGTATAATTTCAGATCATGATTTTAAAGATGTGGGAGATGAATTTGATTTTCAAGAGTGTTTAGATGAGCTTTCATGAGATTTGAGAGTGTTTAATGAAGAGTTGACGCTTGATTTTGTTTTTGAATGAAAATTTCAGACTGATCATGTTTTAAATAATTGCTCAAACATGTGATTTTTGTGTTAAATTCTCCCACCTCAGTACATAAAAAGGTTGCACAGGAGTAACATTTTAAGGGATTAAATCTTATTTCAAGCACTGGAACATTTTAATTTGATTTTCAATGGAAATCATGATCTGACTTAATTTTCTTTACTCTACTGTCTATAGTAGCAGTAGGAAGATTAAGTCAGAATTCTCATTGAAATCTCATTCCATCATTAAAGTGTTGCATTAGTAGCCACATTTCAAGGGTTTCCTAACCCTAAACTCCATGCAAGTTGCTCCCCGATTTGTACATTCTACATCTCTGATCAGACTTTCTCAAGTCTGATTTGGGATTTGTATGTACAGAATTAGGGACTGAACTATTAGATTGGAAATCCTGATTCTGCAGCAGCTCTTGGATTTTTTTTAAGACGTCTGGAGCTATTGCAGCAGTTCAACTAGTTGCTGTTCAATGGCTGCTGCTGCTATTTAGTGGCTACTGCTACTGTTAGCAGTATTGCTGCTATTGTGATTGATGTTGGCTGTTGCTGCAGCTGGACAGTAGGCTGAAGACTCTTTGGATTATAGGCTTAAGTTCAAGTAGTTAGAATAGCTGATATGTTATCAATGTTGTATTTTATGTATACAAGCTTTTATGTACTTTTATTTGATTTAAATTCAATTTAGAATGTCTTGTCTCATGCTTAAGTATTTCTTTGCCAGCTAACCTTGCATGCCTAACTGTCTAAAATCAAAATTAATGAAATCTAAGTGGAATTTTATGCTTAACTATTCTTATTCTTTCCTTATCATTTGTTGAGTATGTTTGAGGTAGTCCACTGCCTATTCAGCCTTTAGAATTCCATTCTAGGCCATAGGTTCACTTAGAGTACTCTTTAAAGGCCTAGAATGTGTTAACCTTATAATTAAATAAAAACCCTATAAAAAATCTAAAAAAATAAAATAAACCTATCTTAGTGAAGATTTGGTAAATTTTTATACATATGTCAAGTTTCAAGGCATTTTGAACTCCTGGTTTGGTAGAACATACCAGTCGACGGTTCAGTATACCTTAAAACTCAATAAAAAACCCTAAACAAACAAATGACAAAAATACAATCTATTCTTCTCATCTCTTTCTTTCTTTCTCAACCCTTATCTTTACAAAACATGTAAAACCCATAAAAAGTGAAAAAACTCTAAAAATACCCAAAAACACCTTGTATACTATGTTTATATATATGTAAATATAAGCTTTATATTAAGTTATAAATGTATATATTGTACAATAGAGATATAATCTATATATATAACTTAAATATGTGTTATATAATATAAATTTACTATTTAACATAATTTATTACGTATATAACTTATCTGTACAATTATCTATTATTTATATTAACTTATATGTATTATACTTTAAGTAAATTAATAAAACCCTGTAAATATACATATTTACTACTAATACTGTACATACATATTTATGTATATATAATGTACATAATAAACCCTATACCATAATTTAATTATATGTATAGAATAAATAATTAATTTATTAAGTTACTAGCTAAGTTATTAGATTAAATTAAAATAAATTAGTAATTTAAGTTACAACTAAACTAGCCACCCTACACAGACTTGTTAGGCCCACTGGGCAAACTAGGATAGTCAGGCGAGGGTGCGTGGACTTGGAGGGGCTAGACCCCTGTTTGGTTCTTAGGGGCTAGACCCCTGTTATTGAGAGGGCTAGGCCCTATACTGTTCCGTGCTGTACTTTGGGCGCACCTGTTAACGGGAACGACTAACCTCGTGCCAGTGCGGGGTAGCTACCCGTGCGCTTATCCCACGTGCTGTAGTCACCGTTACGTCTATCTGTGACCTTGGGGTGGTTGACTGGGTGGAGGATCACCACGGGAGACTCTCTCGGCCAGGAGAGCACCACGTGTGCCTTCTACTCTTTGGAAAAGACTGCAATCAAGATCGTTCCCACGAGGAACATTTGAGATCAAGAAAGAGATCTGATAAATAAACCAATGGGTGAAAAGGAATAATTTGTGAAATAATGTAATTAGAAAACAACAGCTACCTGTCCACTTTTACTGCTTTAGTTAGTTGGTTGCCACTCTACTCAGCGTTCGCTGACTTTTTGTGCTCATAAGCCCTTTTCAGGTCCAGGCGTTGAGCAGCCCGAGTCTCAGGCTGCAGAGGGTGCTGGGCCTAATAGAGCCTAGTTGCAGTAGCTTCTTTTGTTGTACTTCTTTTGTGTAGTGAATTAGACTCTTGTACCTTTATGTTCTGTATTTTTACGTTCTGTACTTTATGTTCCTGTACATTGTTACTTTTCTACTGTTGTGGTGGTGATATGTACTGTAGCAGTTTTTACTTTCTTTACTGCTGTACCTTTTTGCTGTTAGTTGCTTAGCATAGCGAATGTGGTTTACTTTCCTGCTTTTTGGTTACTTTCTTGTTGGACGATTGGGTCTTGGGATTAGTCGAGTCGGGCCGGTCTCAGGTCGTGTAGGGATTCGGGAACCAGGTCGTAACAAGATGGTATCAGAGCAAGGTTGTCCTGAGAATTAACCAACTAGCTTGAGAATAACCAATTCACGTGCATATAACTAGAGTAACCACCACAACGTACCTTTTGACATCTGTTTTGGGGTTCTTTTGCTGGATGTCCGTTAGTTGACGTCTTTGTGTTCTGTTTCTCGCGTCTCCTTGTAGGAGATGCCTCGACGAGGAGTCCTTGAGGCGAGCCGCGGATGCAGCCGTGGATGAGGTCGGAGGGGCGAACGTGCTGAGCCCGACGTTTCAGTGGACCAGCCACTTCTTCCGGGCGTGCAGGCCCAGGACCTCACCTAGTTGATACGGGGGATTGTATGAGAGGAGCGCCACCCGCCTCCACGGGCGCCTCTCCTTGGGGACGTGGAGGGGGAGCCCTCTGTGGGACCACAAGATCGACGCAGCGCTGGATGTGGGGGAGGGGGTGGTCCTCGACCGCCCCCACCGCACTTTGACACTTCAGAGCACGAGCCCTCCCTGCCTGGAGGCGTGCCTGTTTCCCCACTACAGCGACATTACGAGCTTTTCGGACAGTTCCAGAAGCTGAAGACCCCCTTCTTCAAGGGGGATGAGGACTTGGCTGAGGTGGAGGACTGATTAGAGCAGATCGAGAAGGTGTTTGACACCCTTCGCCCCCCTGTGGAGTGCCACGTGGCCTTTGCCACGTACCTGCTGGAGAGCGTAGCACACAGGTGGTGGAGGGCTGTCAGAGGTCAGGAGAGGGTAGAGCCGACGTGGGACCAATTTGTGACCCTCTTCTGTGAGCAGTACTTCTCGCAGACGTGGCTGGATCAGAGGAGGTGGGAGTTCCACACTCTCCGCAAGGGGGCGATGACTGTTAGCGCGTATCGTATGTGTTTTTTGGAGCTGTCCTGTTTCACTGCGACAGTTGTGGCTACTGAGGAGGAGCACCTGTGGAGGTTCACTGAGGGGCTCCGGCCTGCCATTCGGGGGTATGTCGAACCCCTAAAGCTTCCCACATTCTCGAGAGTGGTGGAGGCAGCTATGACATATGAGGAGACCAACCCGACCGCACGTGACACTAACAGCAGACGGAAGAGGCCCTACCAGCCAGATTACTCATAGGGCCGGCGAGAGAAGAGGCACGCGGCGCCCGTAGGAGAGCCATCACGCTTTGTGGGGCCGTCAGTGGCCTTTGGGGGTCCCCGACAAGGGCTAATTGCCAGCACTGGACCACCGTCCAGCTGTCAGCAGGGACTCACCGAGGGTGGGAGTCGAGTTCCCCTTTGCTACCAGTGTGGCCAGCCGGGCTACATCAGGAGGGACTACTCGTCTAGGGATGGAGGTTAGTAGATGCTCCTCGCACCGAGTGCTAGAGAACGAGTAGGTGGTCGTGGTTCCCAAGCGCGTAGGGGAGGACAGCAGTCTCGGAGAGGGTACCGGCCAACAGTTACCTGTTACGACCAGGGCATCAAGCGTCATTTAAGACGTCTGGAAGCCTTCCCAGACGTCTGGAATTAAATTTTTTCGGTGTACGGGTTCGCGTCTGCGCGCATGCGCGCGCAGACTGAACCGATCGCCCTCCTTCTTCTCTTTCCTCTCCCTCCCTGCAGACGCAGCCTTTCCTCTTTCTCTCTCTCTCCTTGCACTGCCTTCAAATAGAGCCTCTCCCTCTCCCTCACCCTCACTCCACCGCCTTCTGCTTCTCCTTCTCCCTGTCAGTGAGAGAGCGAGCGAGCGAGAGCGGCAGCAGCGACTGTTGCGGGCGTGTGGGGAGGAGAAGCTGTTGCGAGAGGAAGAAGAAGCTCGACCGTGAGGGTGTGAGCTTGCCGGGGAAGCTAGAGCCGACCGGTGGGAGAGCAGCGAGGGTGTGGTGCTGCGGAGGAGCTGTTGCAGCTCAGGCAGCAGGTGGACGTAGCGCGACACGGCCATGCGTTGCGGGCGGAGAGTTAAAAGGGTCCTGATTCTGGGAAAATTTTGCAGAATCAGACGTCTGAACTTACGTCTAGACGACGCAAAAGACGTCTGGAGGAAGGTCTAGATGTCTGACAGGTACAATATTTGTTATCTTCTCCTTCTTCCGCGTGTACGGCCATGCAGCCGTTCCGTCGAGTTCTTCTGCACCTTTTCGTGATGAGAGCGGGCGTGTGTGTGTAGGATTTGTTCGGGAGGGCGCTAGGGCTCGCCATCCCACACAGATCAGACGTCTGGGTACAGCACCAGACGACGGAGAGGGCCTCCAGATGTCCGGGGTGACAATCGAACGTCTGGAAACTAAGTCCAGACAGTCTAGTAGGCTTCTGGATGTCTGAAGGACTGCGCAGACCAAGGTATGACTTGAGCTACCTTTTAAGACATCTGGAAGAAGTTCCAGACGTCTGATTTTGGGCAGACTCGTCGTTTTTGACCTGTTTAGGGTCCGTTTGGAGTTCGTTTTCCGCGTTTAAAGTTTCGTTCTTCCTAGATTTATTTTTTCTACCTGTTTACAATAATTGTATACTGTTCTGAGTAACTCCTTATGTTGATCCTTATGTTAGGACCCTGTTCCGTTGTGGCTCTAGGGGTTGCGGAGGTGTGCGGATTGCCGATCACGTCCCCAATACTCCCGATTTTGCAGGTAGAGTGGCCCTCTAATTTATTTATCAAAAATTATACATTTATGAAACAATTAATAGAGTCTGGGGCATTGCATGAACCATAGGGTTGAAAGATTAGATTGAATGATAGATCCTAGGGTATTGCATGAATCCTAGGACTGGAAAACTAGATTGAATGATAGATCCTAGGGTATGGCATGAATCATAGGAGTGGAAAACTAGTTGAATATGTATATACATTGCAGTCTTGGAAAAGTAGAAAGGAAATGATAACCGGCTGTAAATTGGTTAACAGCTGCTTGTTTAAGAATGAATAATCACTGTTGAGAACATGGGATATATGGATATAAAGCTGGGACGGTGAAACCTAAATTGGCTGAGTTAAAAGAGCATGAACCCTACGGGGAGTTAGGAGTAGAACTCCTGGAAAATGAATGGAATAGAATTGGGGAAGTGAGTTGGCCTTGAGTACGGAGTACTAAGGAGAGCAACTGTGCCCCTGTTTAGTGTAGAGCAGAGCTAGCCGCCCCAGGCACCCGGGGTTAGGTTTGGCCACTTTGTACCGACTTTTGGCCCTCGTGTACACAGTACCGAGGAGAGCTACTAGTGTAGGAAGAGCACTAGCTACCCCATTGGCCCTGGGGTTCTGTTAGCCCTTTTACATCGACTTGTTAGGCCTACTGGGCAAACAAGGGTAGTCAGGCGAGGGTGCGCAGACTATGGAGGGGCAAGACCCCTGTTTGGTTACTGTGGAGGGGTTGGACCCCTGTTACTGAGAGGGCTCTACCCTATACTGGTTCCGTGCTGTGCTTTGGGCGCACCCGTTAACGGAAATGACTGACCGCGTGCCAGTGCGGGGTAGCTACCCGTGCGTTTATCGCATGTGCCATAGTCACCGTTATATCTGTCAGCGACCTTGGGGTGGTTGAATGAGGGTAGGACTACCACGGGGGACTCTCCCGGTCAGGAGAGCACCACGTGTTACTTCTACTTTTCGGAAAAGACTGCAATCAAGATCGTTCCCACGAGGAACATTCGAGATCAAGAGAAAGATCTGAGAAATAATTCAATAGTGAATATATGGAAAAAGAAAATTTAAAGCAAGGAATTATGAATATAACAGCTACTGTCCACCTTACTGTTTCTTTTAGCTTTTAGTTGCCACTCTACTCAGCGTTTTGCTGACGTGTCACCTTTGTTACCTTTTCAGGACCAGGTGTTAAGCAGCCAGAGTCGGTGGCTGCAGAGGGCGATGGGCCTAGTAGAGCCCAGTAGTATTACTTGTAGTATCCACTGTACTTTTCTTTCCGTTGTAGTGAGTAGTTCTGTTACCCCCGTACCCTTTTTATTGTAAGCTTCATATCTATGTACATGTTTATTTTCTTTACTGTTGTGGTGGTGTATACTGTAGTATTTCTTTCTTTACTACTGTATTTTGTTACTGCTAGTTATATACATGATGAATGTGATTTATTTTACTACACTTTTGGTTACTTTCTCGCTGGACGACTGGGTCTTGGGATCAGTCGAGTCGGTTCGATTCTCATGTCTCGTAGGAATTCGGGAATCGGGTCGTTACACTACCCGTTCGACACAGAGTGTGGCTGCTTCTTCCGCATCGAGAGCTGAGGAGGTATGGTTATAGTTTCCGACAGAATAATTTACACACTTTTTGATTCCGGCGCCACGCACTTGTTTGTTGCTGCTAGTTTTGCTGTCAGTTTGGGACAGGCCTGTGTGTTGTTAGAGGATCCTTTTGTGATCAGAGGCCCAGGTGGTCAGCTGTTTGTAGTTGAGGAGGTTTACACAGACTGTGAGGTCAGTGTTGGGGGACACAGCCTCCCTGCTGTCCTAATTGTGACATCGATGGAGGACTTTGGTGTGATTTTAGGGATGGACTGCCTGTCCGTTTACCATGCTTTGGTGGACTGTTTTGAGAAGAAGATTGTCTTCTCCATACCGGAGATGCCTACTTTTGAGTTTCACGGACAGCCGGTGGACGGAGGCTTCAGGTGCATTTCTACACTTCGGGTGGTGAGTCTTTTGGGCCAGGGGTGTGAGGGCTTTCTGGCTTGTGTAGTGGCAGAGCCTAGCCCCGTGGCAGACTTTCAGAGCATTCCGGTGGTTAGAGAGTACACCAACATGTTTTCAGAGGAGCTGCTAGGACTACCACCTGAGCGTGAGATCGAGTTTGAGATCTCACTGGTACCGGGGACCAGCCCCATTTCTACAGCACCTTACAGGATGGCACCACTTGAGCTGCGAGAGTTCAAGTCCCAGTTGCAGGACCTATTGGAGAAGGGCTTTGTGAGGCCTAGTGCGTCTCCGTGGGGAGCCCCGGTGTTATTTGTGAAGAAGAAAGATGGTACCCTATGCCTTTGTGTGAACTACAGACAGTTGAATAGGATCACCATCAAGAACAGGTATTCGTTGCCGAGGATTGATGATTTATTTGATCAGTTACGAGGTGCCACGGTTTTCTCCAAGATAGATTTGAGATCTGGCTACCGCCAGTTGAGGATCAGGGAGACCGACGTCTCCAAGACAGCTTTTCACACTCGGTACGGACACTACGAGTTTTTGGTCATGCCGTTTGGGTTGACCAACGCCCCTGCTACTTTCATGGATTTGATGATCCGGGTGTTTGGACCGTATCTGGATCAGTTTGTGGTGGTATTTATTGATGATGTGTTCATTTACTCGCGGGATCAGGAATAGCACGGATAACACTTGCGGATGGTTCTGGACACGTTGAGATGACATATGCTGTATGCCAAATACAGTAAGTGTGAGTTCTGGTTGAGGTAGGTGACCTTCTTAGGTCATGTGATTTCAGGGGATGGCTTGGCTGTGGATCCAGCCAAGGTAGAGGTAGTCTTAGGTGGGAGAGACCACGTACAATGATGGAGATCCGCAGTTTCTTGGGAATGGAAGGCTACTACAGACGGTTTATCAGGGGTTTCTCGCAGATTGCGCGTACTATGACATAGTTGACCCGGAAGGACGTGCCCTTTGCTTGGACAGATGCTTGTGAGGCGTGTTTTCAGGAGTTGAAGGAGAGACTGACTTCGGCTCCCGTGCTTACCATTCCAGACAGCAGTGGTGGTTTTGTTGTTTACACGAACGCTTCGTTGCAGGGGTTAGGGGGTGTGCTCATGCAGCGGGGTTTCGTTGTCGCTTACGCTTCGCGGCAACTGAAGCCCCATGAGCATAGCTACCCTACCCATGACTTAGAGCTGGCAGCTGTCGTCTTTGCGTTGAAGACATGGAGGTACTACCTATACGGTGAGACTTTTGAGATATTCACGGATCATAAGAGCCTCAGGTATTTGTTTGATCAGAAGGAGTTTAACATGAGACAGAGACGTTGGTTAGAGCTCCTGAAGGAGTATGACTGTAGCATCTCCTACCATCCCGGGAAGGCCAACGTGGTGGCTGATGCCTTGAGCTGGAAGGCGCCTGCCCACTTGGCCAGTTTACAGGCACAGAGTTGGAGACTCATGGAGGAGTTGGGAAGTTGGCGACCCTTAGAGTTAAAAGGGCATTGTGGGGTAGTGACGGTGACACGACAGACGAGACAAGAGCTGATAGACTGCATCATCACAGGACAGATGACAGATCCGTACCTGCAGTCGTTGCGAGACAGAGTACTGTTAGGGGACCCAGGGGACTTCTCCTTTACAGACGAGGTGCTGCGTATGAGGGGGTGTTTGTGCGTTCCCAGAGACGAGGAGTTGTTGAGAGAGCTCTTGACTGAGGCACACGGGTCCAGGTTTACCATACATCCCGGTAACACGAAGATGTATCATGATTTGAGATGTGACTTTTGGTGGAGGGGGATGAAGTGGGATGTAGGTGAGTTTGTGCAGCAGTATTAGTGTGCCAGCAGGTGCAGGCCGAGCATCAGCGGCCTGCAGGGCTGTTGTAGCCACTTCCCGTGCCAGAGTGGAAGTGGGAAAGCATCATCATGGACTTGGTGGTGGGCTTGCCCATTACCCAGCGAGGACACGACGCAATCTGGGTGATTGTAGAAAGATTGACGAAGACGACACGTTTCTTGCCGATCTGAGTCACCTTAGGATCAGCGCAGTTGGCAGAGAGGTATATTCGTGACGTGGTACATTTGAAAAAAGTTCCGCGCGAGATTGTATCTGACCAGGATACCCGTTTTACGTCCTAGTTTTGGGCTGAGTTTCAGCAGGCTTCGGGGACACGGTTGGGTTCAGCATGGCATACCGCCTCCAGACGGATGGACAGTCAGAGCGCACGATATAGACACTTGAGGTCCTTTTGCGTGCCTGTATACTAGACTGGATGGGTTCTTGGGAGGAGCACTTACCCCTGGCAGAGTTTGCATATAATAACAACTATCACTCGAGCATCAGCATGGCACCATACGAGGCTCTGTACGGACGGAGGTGTACTGCGCCCTTGAGTTGGGTTGAGGTGGGGACCAAGTGTCAGGATGACCCTTGGCTGATCCGGTAGAGTCAGGACGTGGTAGAGCGAATCCACAGATGACTTTGCACTGTCAGGAGCAGACAGAAGAGTTATGTCGATCGGAAGCGCAGAGTGGTGTAGTTCGAGGTTAGGGACCATGTCTTTCTTCGCGTTTCGTCCATGAAGGACCTACAACATTTTGGGGTGAGAGGGAGCTCACGCCGAGGTTTGTGGGGCCCTTTGAGGTCCTGGATTGGGTAGGATCCGTTGCTTATAGGCTTGCCCTTCCTCCCCAGGTTGCTGGTGTGCATGACGTGTTCCACGTGTCCAACCTTAAGAAGTATGTCGTCGATCCCAGTCACGTTTTGAGCCACGGGAGTGTCGAGGTGGGTGACGAACTGACCTACCCCTAGCGACCAGTACAGATACTAGACAGAGTCATCCGAAGTTTGAGATGGAAGCGGGTACCCCTGGTGAAGGTCTTGTGGAGGAGCCAGAGGTACGAGGAGGCTACTTGGGAGCCTGAGGCGGCAATGCGAGAGAGGTACCCAGAGGATTTTGAGGGTACATCTTTTTGGACCGGCTTCGGTCCTCTTTATGTTTTTATGCGTATATAGTTCTTTTTCCGTACCCTAGCTAGTTCAAGTTTCGGGGACGAAACTTCCTTTAAGTTTGTTATGATGTTAAGACACTTGCTGTTTGAGCCTTTTAAGACATCTGGACAGTCGGTCAGACGTTTGGTCAGACATCTGGACACCTTCCCAGATGTCTGGAAATTAAAAATTTTGAGAACGAGCTCGTGTCTGTGCGCGGGCTGCGCATAGACGGTACCCTCTCTTTTTCCTCTTCCTTCTCTCTCTTTTTCCCCCTCCAATGAACCCTAACCCTCATCCTTATAAACCCCCTTCCCCCTCTCTCGTTCTCCCCACTCTGGCCACTTCTTCCCTTCCTCACCACCCTAGCGCGAGCGAGGGAGCGCGAGAGCGGCGTGAGGAGAGGATGAGAGTGAGCTCGCGAGATCGTGTAGGAGCTCACCAGAGGGCGCACGGCCGGAGCGACAAGTGCGAGAGGAGGAGTGCGTCGGGAAGACATCCCTGACACTACTGCAGCCGGAGTTGCAGGTGAGGAGGCGAGTCGTGGTCGTGCGTGGCGAGAGTGAGCGGGAGCAGGTTCTGGTTCTGGGTTTTTCCCAGAATCAGACTTCTGGGGTGACGTCCAGACGAAGTAGCGGACGTCTGGAGGTGGTTCCAGACGTCTGAGGAGAGAGCTTCGCGAGGGTACATTCTCTTTACAGATACGGCCATGCAGGCCGCTCCGCAAGTACCCTTTTGCGTGCCTATTTTGAGAAGATTTGGTGGTTGCGTGCAGGATTCACTTCAGGAAGGCGCGGGACACGTCCTCCCACACATTTCAGATGTCTGGGGAGCTTATCAGACGATTGGAAGCACTTCCAGACGTCTGGAGAGGTGGTCGGACGTCTAGAGCTGGGTCCAGACGGTTCAGAAGAGTTCCTAGATGTCTGAGGTTGACGTAGAGCTCAAGGTATGTTACTGGACACTTTTAAGACATCTGGAAGTTGTTCCAGACGTTTGATTTGAGTTTGTAGCCCTGTTTTGACCCGTTTAGGATTCGTTTGAGGTCCGTTTTACGTAGATAAGATACCGATATTTTCCTTGTGAGTTCCTCTACTTGTTAGAAGGCTTTCTATACTGTTCTGAATGTTCCATTGCGATTGTTCCTTGTTATAGGACTTCGTTCCGTTGCGGGTTCGGGGTTTGCTGAGGCACGTGAGTTTGTCGTTCAAGCCCCCAGTACTCCTGGGTTGACTGGTAGAGTGGCTTCCCCTAGTTTAATTATAAATCTAAATGCATGTGTGGAATGAATGATTGGAATCTAGGATGTGGCATGAATCCTAGGATGAGAAATACTTGAATGTCTGTATTGTGTGATTGAATTGCAGTCTTGAATGAGTAGATAGAAAATAACTGCCTGTTAATGAACAAGAGCTGCCTGTGAAATATGAATTAACTGTGCTAGTGAAATAATTGCATGTAACCTTACCTGTTGTATATGTTAAATACTAGAATACGAGTTGCATGTGTATAACCTGAGAATGGAAACATGAATAATAGAAATATGAGCTGCATGTGTATGCCCTGAGAATGGAAATGCGAATAATAGAAATACAAGCTGCACATATATAACCTGAGGATGGGAATGTGAATGATGAAACCCGGTACGGAATGGCATGAGAAATATGAGCATGAATCGTATGGAGGGATTAGGAGTAGAACTCCTGAAAATATATGGAATGGATCTGGAAATGTGATGGGAAGTGTGCTAGCCTTTGAGTACGTGGTACCAAGGGGAGCGCATGTTCCCTCTTAGTGTAGAGGGGTGCTTGCCGCCTTTGGGTTGAGACTCGGGGTGGGTTTGGCCGCTTTGCATCGACTTCGTGGCCCTCGCGTACACTGTACCGGGGAGAGCTACTAGTGTAGGGAGAAAGCTAGCCACCCCACGGGATCGGGGTTTAGCTAGTCATCCTACACCGACTTGTTAGGCCCACTGTGCAAACCAGGGTAGGCAGGCGAGGCTGCGCGGACTGTGGAGGGGCGAGATCCCTGTTACTGAGAGGGCTAGGCCCTATACTATTCTGTGCTGTACTTTGGTTGCACCCGTTAACGGAAATGACTGACCGCGTGCCAGTGCAGGGTAGCTACCCGTGCGCTTATCACGTGTGTCGTAGTCACCGTTACATCTGTTAGTGACCTTGGGGTGGTTGATTGGGTGTAGGATCACCACGGGGGACTCTTTCAGCCAGGAGAGCACCACGTGTGCCTTCTACTCTTTGGAAAAGACTGCAATCAAGATCGTTCCGACGAGGAACATTCGAGATGAAGAAAGAGATATGATAAATAAACCAATGGGTGAAAAGGAATAATTTGTGAAATAATGTAATTGAAAAACAATAGCTACCTGTCCACTTTTACTGCTTTATTTAGTTGGTTGCCACTCTACTCAGCGTTCGCTGACTTTGTGTACTCATAACCCCTTTTCAGGTCCAGGTGTTGAGCAGCCCGAGTCTCAGGCTGTAGAAGGTGTTGGGCCCAGTAGAGCCCAGTAGCAGTAGCTTCTTTTGTTGTACTTCTTTTGTGTAGTGAGTTAAACTCTTGTACCTTTATGTTCTGTACTTTTACGTTTTGTACTTTATGTTCCTGTATCTTGTTACTTTTCTACTGTTGTGGTGGTGATATGCACTGTAGCAGTTTTTACTTTCTTTACTACTGTACCATTTTACTCTTAGTTGGTTAGCATAGTGAATGTGGTTTACTTTCCTACTTTTTGGTTACTTTCTTGTTAAACGACTGGGTCTTGGGATTAGTTGAGTCGAGTCGGTCTCGGGTCCTGTAGGGATTCGGGAATCGGGTAGTAGCAATCATGGTTGGAGAAAGGAGATGAAGAGTGTGATAAGAAAATTTATAATGTTAACATCTTTTATATATAAATTCTTACTGTGTTGCTAACATTTTCTATATATAAATTTGTATTATAACAATAAAACACACGATATTGAGAAGTGTGAACATTGGATAAAGGCAAGCATGTGAACTGATGAGAACCTCATCATGAGCCATAACTAGCTCATTTTGACCCAATACAAAGGATAAAAGCTCCTACATAACTCAAGGAAAGGCTTAACTCAGAGAATTCTGAGTTTAAGGAGAAAACAAGTCATAAGGGGTAAAAATGCAATTTTACCAATATAATCTGCATACAGGGTAATTCAGGGTCCAAACATAGGTCAAAGCAACTTAATAAGAATAAAAGTGGGATGAGATGATCTAGCAAGGGCTACAGCAATTCCAAGGAACTAAATGATAATCTGTAACCCTAAAACAAACCCACTTCAATTCACGAGGTTCAAGGCAAAGCAAAAATGGAATAAACCCTCTAAAATTCATAGAAAAATAATCTCTAGGGTTTAGAACCTTCAATTTGACCTTAGGAACCCATCTTGACCTACATTGAGAACCATACCCAATTAATAACTTAATTTGGATTTTTGCGTAAATTCACCAGTCAAACAAGGTTTAATCTAGAAATAAAATTCACCATCAGATTCCTTAGGTCCTAATTAGTCATGTATAAAAACTTGAGCCTAAGAAGAAACCTTCTTGACCAACTTTACACTTTGGTCCTCATATATTTACTTTTTGGCCCTCAACTTTTGAACCCTCGCATTTTGGCCCCTAACTCTCCTTCGTTCTTTGCGTTCAGGTCCCCCCTGCAAAACCTGCCAGCACCATGCTTCGACGACCTTGCGCGGAGCATGGCGCCGCGCAGGGTGAGGGGGAGAGCCTGGCAAGTAAACCGGGGGTGCCCTGCGTCGTCAGCCGTCGCAGGGACACCCCCCTGGTCGCTGTAACCCACCATACCGGCCGTGCGAACGCACGGACGGTATGGGTTTCCATCTCCGGCGTCCTCCGGCGAGGGAGACACGTCGTCTCCCTCCGCCTTCCTCCCTGTTTCGGTCCCTATAAATACCCCCGTCGCTCCACCGTTCTTCCCAGCTCGGATCTGATGGAGAAAACCCCCAACTTTCCTCTCTTCTCACTCCGGCAGACGCCCACCAGCTCCGGCGGTTCTTCCTCCTCCTCCTCTTCGCTCTGCCGCAATACCAGCAGCAGAGACTTCTTCCCCTGCTCTTCCCGCGCCACGCCGCACCCAGCTGGCGCCTCTCCGGCCCTCTGCTCGCCACCGCCCCTTCCCCCGGGCATCTTCTTCTCCGGCGACAGTCGATACGACTGTCGCCCGCTCCGGCCCCTCCTCCTCCTACTAAGTAGGTAGAACTTCTCCTCTTCCTCCCCTCTTCCTTTTCCTCACTTTAAACATCTACTGTCGCCCTCGATTCCGACCCCTCACCCTCACCTTCTCCGCCTCCGGCCATCCTCCGGCGAGCCTCTCCCATCACTCCAGCAACCCACACGGCTCGCCGACCACCGCAGAACCTCCGCCTCCTCACCCTGATCAACCCCCGCCCTTCCACTTCCCCCACATCACCCTCTACAACTCCACCGAACAAACCCATCTTCCGACCCACAGTTCGACCTAGGGCAGCCCTTGCACGCCGCCCCACGCCTCGCCACCACCCACACGAGCTTCGCCGCACGCTGGCGAAGCTCCCGGCACGTTCTGATTTGGCCGAGAGGCCGTTTTGCTGTGAACAGGTCACCCGTCCTCCGCCGCCATTGCCATGCAGAAGGAGCTGCTTCCGCCTGCAGCTGCAGGCGCGCCACGCCCAGATTCGACTCCCAGGCCGTGCGAGGCATTTCGACAAAGCGTCAGGCTGCAGCTGAAGCGAAGCCCTCACGCGAAGGCCTCGCGTAACGCCGCGATTACCAGCTGTTTCCTCCGCGCAGGCGCCAACTCGGGGTGGGACATTTAGTCCCACCTCGGAAAACTCTGAAGAGGCGCAGCGGTATAAAGTGAAAAAGTGCTGGAGGCTTATTGCCTCAGCACACGGGGTGAGGTCCCCTTCACCCGCCCGGTTACCCGGTCTCGTCCGCGCTCACGCCCCGCGGACCTGGCCCGACCCGACTTAGACTGACCTGCACTCCTCGCCCACCACGCATGCCGGTGGGCCTGGACCCGGGCGCGACCCGTACCCGGCTACCCGGCAGCTTTGGGAGAGCTATCCCATGAGCGGATTCTGTGAGAGAGAGACGCGGGGGAGGGTAGAGATAGGTTTTGCCTCTCTCTGATCAAGCTATGTAAGTGTGCAGGCACAGGTGAAGAAGAACCGTGGAAGAAGGCGAAAGCTGAAGGAAGGAGGATCACCGAGCGGCACTGTAGCAGCTGCAGTTTAAGTCGTCTAATTGGAAAATCAGACGACGTCCTGAAGGCAAAGAAGGAGGAGGAAGGCGAGGCAGAGGAGAACGCAGAGAGGCCAAGACAAGAACTGAAAGAAGAAGAAGAACACGAGAAGAAGAAGGTCTGAAGAAAGGAAAAGAAGAAAGAAAGAAGAAGAAGAAGAACAGGACCGCAAGGGAGAAGAAAAAGAAAGAGACGAGCAGAAACAAGAACTGAAAGAAGAAGAAAAGCATCACTACTGCTGCAGATAAAGCAGAAGAGTCAAGCAGAAGAAGATAGGCAAAGAGAAAAGAAGAGAAGAAGAAAGAAGCCAACAAATTCTCTCTCTCTCTCTCTTTCTTTATTTTTGTAAAAGAAACTTGTACCCCTAGAATACAACTTGCTCCCTGAGTTCGACCTCGGGAACTCTCTTTTATTTTCCGAGTAAAAAAATTATATATTTGAAATGATGGCAATAACTGGCTATACTACAACGCTATAACAATAAAACCCGGTTATCTCTCGAAGTCAACGTTTCATGAACATTGGAGAAACCCATCCATGGTGGTAAATAAATATTTATGCATTATTTATTTCACAATAACTGATGTAATTGCTTACTAATTGAAATATTTCTTTCTTGTAGGAGCAAGTTGAGAAGAATAAGGCCAATAAAGCTAAAACTCTACTACAGATATTTTGTTTAGGTTGAATTAGTATAGACTCAGTGAAGATTATATATGTAAGTACATGCATTTTATCATTTACATCGATAAATACATGTTAGAGGTTACAATAACTTAAATTTTTTTATTAAATTTGCAATTAGATACACATGATAGTGCCCACCTTGATTGGATTGGAATCTATGAGATGACTCATGGCGAGGTCACATTTGAGGGTGCACAAGAATGGGTTGATCAATCATACTAGTAGAGACATGTAAGTTACAACAAAAATATTTAATTATAACTGTACGATTATTTTTATATGATAATAGTTAGTATAATTTGAAATATATTTAGGGTTATATGATGGATTTGATTCATCCTCTTGATATTGCGGACGAAAACTCTATGACTAATCAATAGCTTCTTTTGACACTAGAGGAGGCATTTAGGATCGTGATATCATTGGAGTATGGAGGTTTTGTTTGTAGCGCGAGGAGAAGCGAGACGGTCTCCTACTGCTATAAGAGGAAGGGGTCGTTGTTTTCTTTAGCTCTTGTTGACCAATCGAGGACACAGATAGAGATGTTGTATTGTCAAGATGAGGAGAGCCACGAGTAGCTCAATGACGTGACCTCATAGTTGAGGGAGTAGAATTAGGCGGTGAAGGAGGTTATCAATCTCTTGCCAGTGGGTGGGCTCGACCATCCTTCATCTCATGACTTTACACATGATTGTCAAGACGACGATGATATGAGTGGATCCGGTGGTGTAGGTGCCCTAACATAATGTACGTATAAGATTTGTAAACTTAGTGTGTGTATATATACATACACATTTTCAGTTAAAATGTTAATTATTTCTAGTTTATATATATATATGTATGCATTAGTTATAAAGTTGGTTTAAATGAATGATTGATTTTAATTTTTGTTATAATTTATTTATATGTATGTGAGATCGGTGTTTATATAGGTATTTATAAAGGTGTTTGGTACATAGGTATGTAAAAAATCAAAAAAATAAATATATTAAAAATTATAAATATCTTTGACGGCAATTCTATAATCATCCTCAAATATCATTACTGCTATTTTAAATAATTTACAATTAACAATGATTAATTTATAATCTTTGTCAACTAACTATACGTAACATTAGATAATTATTGTCATTTGCTATTGATAAATCGTTGCAAATAGTGTGAATACTTTTTTCATGATCAATGTATATTGGACTAAAAGCATATAGCGATAGTTGAAAATTATGGTCAAAAGATAAATTTTTCATCGAAGGGGTTAAAATATTGATGATAATTTTTCTAAATATATTTTGGCAACGTTATTTAGCGGCGATTTTTTAATTTTTAATCATGACTCAAACTTACAGCCAAAGACTATTTTTCATGTAGTATTCATTTTTGATGGATGATTCTCAGAAGTACACAGAAAACCCTAAAATTACTTGAGTTGAAACATAATCACGTGAGATGCATTAGGACAACAATCTCTCTTTATCTGACACACACACACACACACACACACACACACAACTACCCTCGAAATAAAAAAATCATTGGGAAGGGTCAGGAATGGTCAGGGTGATCCCTTGCATTGCCTATGGATCTTATCTCCACGTCCTCGTCTTTTGACTTGAGCACGCGCATTAATATGGGCCTCCGTACTTCAAATTGCACGCAACACCTCGTATTTTTCCGTCATTCACAAAGCCTCCCATGGTTTCATGTCTCCCAAATCTGAGCACTCCTGCGCGTGCAGGATATGCTGAGAACATGCCATCTTCAATTCAATCCCTTCACTGGTCAGTCTTTGCCATTATTAATTAATTATTTAAGTTCGACGATGGAGACGATGCCACATCTTACTAAATCGATCAAAAGGAGTTAATTACGAGCATTAAGTATATGTCAAGGCATATACTTTAGCCTTTGGCCAAAGTTCTGTTTCAAAAAAAAGTATATGCCAAAGGCATCTCATACATATATGACAAAGATACGAGTCATATATAATTATTGGCAGAGTTAGAAATTTTCTTTAGGGTGAGATCCAACATGTGTTATCATAAATTATGTCAAACAAAATGCTTAGGAAAATAACATACTTTAGTATTGCGTTGCAGTGGAGCTTTCCATCTATACCTAACTTTTAAAAGATGTCCATATTTGATATTGCATGCCTATTTCAATTACAGTAAAGAAACTCAAATGCACCTATTGACACTTTCCTCTCATGTACTTCGAAGCTTCTATATATACCATCAATCTTTTATAAAAAATGATTACAAGTAATTGTCTTCCAAGCTAAAGGCAAAACAAATGAACTTTTTATGGATAGATGGTGTAGAAATAATTAGCACTTGAGGTAAAAGTAGAATGACCTTATTGCCAAAAAAATAATGGTAGCAACGATCATTCTTTTGCATCGAAGATGATAATATATATATATCGTAGGTTTAGATAAGTATCTGCAGAGGTATGGAATATAACCTATAATATCCACATATCACATATGTATGCATGGATGAAGGATACCTATGTCATCCAACTCTGCTCTCTCCTCTTCTTTAGTGGCATCCATGAAGATACACATGGACCACGAGGGAGTTCAAAAAAACCTAGCATCTAATTCTAAAAATTACAAATCATGCAGTTAATCAAACAAGGTAATTAAAAGAAAAATGAAATGAGGTCAAAATTATATGCACAAAACCTCACTGTCCAGACCCTCTTTGATTAGCAGGTAAAGCGAAATTACGTTACGTTAAATACTTAATTCGTCACTTAATTTAATTAACACTTCCATTAAGTTAAATTTCATATAAATTGAGGTAAAATTATTTTGTTCTCCCTATAAAATAACTTACTAAAATAATTAAATAAATAAATTTATTTATTTAATCATTTATTTCACTCCTCCCTTACTTACTTATTTTTCTTGGTAAATGAGAGCTCGACGTACACATGGGTGTCCACAAATTACCATCCATGGTGGTGGGGTTCAATACGTCCATGCCCGAACCGCACGCATACACCAGAACTCGATTCCTCGAAACCTCGGGGGACTAAGTGCAAATATGCCACAGAGAGAGGCTACGGGCCAAACAACCACACGAGATAACATAAAAAAAGACTCCGTTCCCGAGAAGATCACCGAAGAATATCTCCGGATTCAGTCCTTTGTACGCGACGCCCCGACGTCGATCGCCACCACCGCTCACCCCCGTCCCGCCACCTCCCCAGGCCCGCCCAATCTCCCAATCTCAATCCCTACCCACATCACCTCACACCCCAATCCACCCGTTCCCACCCGAAAGACCGCACCTTGATGGCTGCCGCGAGGCGCCGCGACCATCCCGTTCCACTTCTCGCCTACGTCGCGGCACTGGAGGAGGAGCTCAAGAAGATTCAAGCTTTCCAGAGGGAGCTCCCCCTCAGCCTCGACCTCGTCACCCGAAGTACGTACGCCCTTCCCGACTTGCTTCCTCGTGTTCGTTTCAGGGTTTCCCATCTTGGGTCTACCTCGTGTGGTTTAAGCTATCGCGAGCTTCCGGCGGGAGATGTCGGAGGTGGACGAGGAGACGCCGGTGGTGATGGAGGAGTTCATACCAATGAAGGCGATTTCGGGTCCCGAGGAAGCCGAGAAGGATCAGAGATCAGCGGGAGGTGAAGAGGCTCAGGATAAAGCAGATTGGCTGAGATCCGCGCAGCTCTGGAATCAGCATCAGCATCAGTCGGAGCAAAGCGATGATGTGATGCCCGAGATCCCTTCGCATGTGCTGTAATCGCATGTGGGTTCTCTGGTTAATTAGTGACGTATAATTACCGACGTTTGTTGATGTCAGGTTATGGAAGTGGAGGCGCCGGTGGCGGCTGAGGCAGAAGGGAGCGACGCGGGAAGCGACGAGGGCCGAGGGGCCGCCGGCGGCGATCGGGAGAGGGGGGAGCAGTCGACGCAGAAGAAGGAGAGGCGGTGCTGGTCGAAGGATCTCCACCGGAAGTTCCTGGATGCCGTGCAGGTTCTCGGCGGCCCCGAAGGTGGTTAATTGCTTATAGTTAATTAATGGGTTGATTAGCGTTTACCGATTGGTTATGTGTTGGGGTTTTGACCGGTTCGTTTCTTTGGTCCAGTCGCTACTCCGAAGCAGGTTAAGGAGCTGATGAACGTTGACGGGTTGACTAATGACGAGATCAAGAGTCACTTGCAGGTAAACCATTAGTAATTAGAAGACCATTTTCCTGATGACCTAGAATCACATTTAAGCAAAAGTGCGGAGGAATTGACCATCCTCCACACACCAATTAATCATCCAGGTGATGCAGGGATGGAGGTTCGAACTTGGATTTAGTCCACCGTTTGATCATATCCTGATAGGCAGTTATTAGAAGACTATGACGTTCTTAGATTTTGCATCTTAATTACTTCCTGTTTCCTTCTCTTTGTTTTAGTCAACAAACAAGAGGAATGCACGGAGCAGATATGCTTAAGCACGGGGTGTGATCAGAGGCACTAATTAAAAAGTGTACGATGATAAAACCATAAGTTGGTCATTGGTTAGATGGGGGTGTTTTTATTGCATCTGGATACCAAAGTCTCCGGGTGAATTCAACGGGATTAAGTTTGAGTTCCGTTTTGATCTATGGTTGTCGGTGCTGATGGAGCTGTCCTTTTGGCGGCTCTGAAAGGGCATGCAACATGTAGATCAGCGTTTTCTACGAAATTGTATTAATTACTTAATATGCAAAATATGTATTCCACGGAAGCATACGTACGTCTTACTCCAAATGACCACTTCCTTCTTTTCACTTGGACCAGGATTTGGTGACAACGTGCCCATTTTAGGGTAAGTGGTCGAGTCGTGGATGTGATCCCAAGTGCGAGATTGCAACAAAGTCAATACATATCAATAATAGGATTTTTGATTTTTTTGAAATCTTAATGAGAAATTAAACCGTATGGGTAGGAAACTTACTACTTGTACAGATTGAGGAGGAG
The DNA here is from genome assembly GCA_037157565.1 of Thalassia testudinum. NCBI lineage: Eukaryota > Viridiplantae > Streptophyta > Magnoliopsida > Alismatales > Hydrocharitaceae > Thalassia > Thalassia testudinum. Next base: position 48,918,632 of record JAZHRO010000030.1, read on the forward strand.
GTGGTGGAGGAGGAGAGAGTGGGGAGTTCCAATACCTCGAGGACGATTGGAGGCAAGACGACGAGGAGAATTGGAGGTACGGCGGTGAGCAGGAGGCGCTCACACAGACACTACAGGGGGGGAGGGGGAGATTGAGGAAGAAGAGAGGAGTCACGTGTAATGAACACAATGTGCCTCAATGCTCCACCATTGGCTACAGTTTCTAGAAAATCATTGTCGAAAGGTATTATGAAATTAATTCGATAATACGATTACAACCGTCGTTGAATTCATTAAAAGAATTTGCTACTTGCACGCGTAACACAAAATTCTAGATATTTTTCGTGACAATAATGTTAAAAGTATCTTAAATTATATACGGTGACAGTTTCGAAACCGTTGTTGATTGTATGATATTTCTCGTTTCGTGCCATTACAAGCACGGGTTTAATGTTACTTTAAACAACGGTTACATAAACAACCGTCGCCGATGGGCATCTTCTGCCATGGTTGAAAAACCATTGCAAAATGTGCCTTTTGCAGTAGTGTACACACAAACCTACACACTCTATTACACACACACAGTACAAACGCACGCACCCAGGTGTATATACAGGTACATATTGGTATGTATATGTGTATGAATAGACGTTAGTGATGCATGCCAAATGCTTGCATTTCAGAAGCATAGGATACGGTCAAAAAGGCCAGCTGCCCGTGCGACTCCACCGGTTGAGAACACGGTTAGTTGCCAGAGTAACCAGCCCCAGGTCCTTTTTGGCATTTGGGTGCCGCAAGGTGACTACGCAGCCATGGCGGCAGCGGCCGCCGCCGCCATGGCATCGCTCCCTTTGGAACCGAAGCGGAAGAAGCAGAGGAAGCAGAAGGAAGCAAACAACAGCAACAATGCCACCGGACAGGTTTTACAGTCTCAAAATGCAACGAGCACTTCTGGTTCCAACACAACATCTGCTTAAACGTAAACGTTCAAATCTTAGATTCGCAGAGACGTTAGGGATATTGATTTGATATCTCTGGTCCCGCCCATGGATAAAGGTAGGCAGATATATATATATGCTCAGAGATGTAGATTTATACATATATCTGTATGAGCTCGTCCACTGCTGGTATCTTTCTGTTTTGTGTATATAGAGACCTCTCTTACTATATATATATATATATATATATATATATATATATATATATATATATATATATATATATATATATATATATATATATATATGTCTTCTCACGTAAAATTTAAGGCTCGTCCACTGTTTTCTCACGTAATTTGTCAACATGATTTTCCATCCTAACAAGTTGCTTCAATTCGTTCTTCCCTTAGGGTAAAATTTAGCAAGGACTAATTAAGGCAAGTTAATTTTCCAACAAAGATCTGTAATTATATATGAATACCCCCACACTCTCACCCCCCATCCACAATCACATGCCTTCCACCATCTCCTGCAACTGGCCGAGAAACAATCAAACTAATGGAAAGTGAATGAAGTTTTTACCATGCAGAGAGTTGCAGCAAAACACCAATCAATACTATGAACGCATAAAAAGTTGAAAACTTATAACCTCTACAACATATGTGAGGAATGAGTCAATTGAAGAAGGCTAAAGACTTCGCCACCTCTTTCTGACGTGTGGATTTTTGTGTGATTAATGTTGTTTTGTTTACGCACGTTTAGTGGGCTTACTTTGTTGTTAAAGTATAAGAAGATCCTGGTGTGGGAAAGATCAACACGATGCAATCACATAGAGAGAGGATTTTGGTCCTGGTTCCTCTAGGTATGTCAATGGATCGGGCTTATATTAGACTTGAATGAACTCACTGGTTATATCATATTTATTTATCCATTGGCTATCTTATTCTAAATTCACACTTAAGACATTGAACCATGAAGTGCCCATTTAAACATTGGATATACTCATTTATCCATCAAGTATTGGGATACTGCCACATCCATCTCAGTGCAAGAGCCAATCTTAACTTGAAACCAGATGACATGTACGGAAAAAAAGGATACAAAGGTTAACATGAAAACATTATTCAGGAGCCACGATTTAACATTAATTTATGAACATGCACCGCTTAACATGGAAATTGTGTAAGTTGCAGTAGTTGTTCAATTGACATTAATACACAAGTATATATAAGATCACAATCAAAAGTTCATATTTTCCATCACAAAATAAAGTTAACCTTGGTAAACATAGAACAATTCATAAGACAACTTAAAATCAATCTTTACTGTGATGTTAAAATCTTCTCAATTTCATGAATATGATTGCAAAAGGCATATATGATTGTAAAAGCATATTACAAAAACCAAGATACAAAATATAGTATGTAATACTAGCTCCAACCGCCCTAATATAAAATGGTTGACATTTTGTTTAGGGTCAACCTAAAATTTATTGCTCAATTGTTATTGCCAATCAAACATTTGATAAGTACATCCACAATATAAATATGACTCCTATTCACAAAATATTTTCATCATGGTAAAACAATAGCAGGACAAAGCAAAGACCATGTAAAACATCTCTCTCATGCTCTGAATATGACCTATCATTTAACAAACTACACTGAGAATAACTATGGCGAAATTAAAATGAAATGTTGTTTCCACATCTTCCACTTTGGTAATGTCAAAATTTTCTCGACGCACCAGCTATGTATCTAATGCCTAACTATTTCTTCAATGATGTCGTGTTCCTCTTGTTGATAAAAATCCATTTCTTGAAAGAATGCCGAAGAGTATTCAAGAGAATTAAGCAAAATGCACAACAATGTCCTCTCTTAGCTAATGGATTCCAAGAGCTTCACTAAGGCTATAATTTCTTTAGTAGTCTACAAGACATGCATCATTTGCTTTTATGCTAACCTTTAACCTTTATGTTTTCTTCTAAACCCACTGAAGTACCTAGTCTACTAAGGTTATCATAGTTGATTAGATACTGTTAACATCTGACGCCATCTCTGAAATGAACACCTATTTAATTCAACTTATTTCATCACCAATCGACTAGGTTTTATCCTCATTGGCTAGGATATGTGGAAGTATTAGGGATTTTCTTCTTCTTCTTAGCTAGTCAACTAGGCATATATCTAACTAGTTATCTCTTATATGTTCAGAATATGATCAAAACTTGAAAATCTCTTGCATTAGAAGGCGATCGACCTTATATCTTGATTCAACTCCTCCTCTTGTTATAGAATTCAACAAGTAATTTATTTGAAGATCTACTAGTTAGATTATAAGGCACAAATGGAAGGATATTTGGATCTTAAAAATAACATGGTATCAAGCACATCTAATAGGAGAAATAAAAAGAGTTTATACTACCATAATTGGTAGTTCTAAATTTACTTAATTTTGAATCCTCCAGCTTATTTGGAATTCCAATAGAGTGTCCAACGGAATTCAAAAGAAGAATGGAAAGGAGACATGTTTGGCCATTCCAAGCTAAAGCATTAACTAGAACTTTTTAAACAATTTTTTTTTGTAAACTACAAGTAGTTCCTTTAATGCTGCACTTTAATGAAGATATTCATTGACTTCCTCATTTCACTAGCTAAACTATGTTGACCACTTATTGGAGTTTCTTCTTTTAGATGAAGAGCAAGAATTCCTTTGTATGGCCTTGAAAATTTCCAAGGACCTAGGTGTAAAAGTGCATGGGTTTAAGAGTTAGAAGCAAGTCTAAATTTAAGATCCATGATGAATATGAAGAAAATCAAGATTTCCAAAAAAAAAAAGAGTATTTGACTTATGAAATGAGTTAAATACATGACTAATTGACTTAGCATTTTAATGAACTCTTTGCATAATGAATAGTTGACTAGGCATCTCAATCAATCAATTAGATGTGCAATATTACATAATAATGGTCACCTTTTTCATCATTTTTCAAAATGTTAGTATGTACTTTCATTTTGTGGCTAACAACACATTGGCCTATTCTCTTTAGTTTCTTATTGATTGGAACTAAAGTCCTAATTTCCATGTAAGCACAACATTTCAACTTCTTTCTAGTAATTCAAGCAAGAACAGGATTACTATCACCCGGAATATTCCTAATTAAATAAAGGGTGTGTAGCAACTCATCCTATAAATAGAGGGATAAGGTATGGAGTTTGGACATAGCAATTATAGGATTAATCTTGTGGCGAAGTCGAGATTTACTACTAAAAAAGAGTGTATTTGGGTTTAGAGGACTTTTGCTTGCCATCTAGGAGGCCATTCAATGAGCCAACGATAGTTTTATGGAGCTTCAGTCAAAGGTTGAATGTGGATGGTTAGCATCTATGCTAAGTCCTTGGAATATGAATAGCCTGAATTCCTTCAAGGATCAACTTGTTCACAGGCTCCAAGTGCTCCCCCTGCAATTAGTGCCTAATTGTTGGCTATTCTTCAATGTCTTCAACGCTTCATTCGAAGTATTCGACCAACCCCAAGTTATTCCTTTGTTTATATATCCTTTATGTTACAATCGATTTTGCATCTAATAAGGGGTATGATAAGAAGTGATTTTACTTGAGGTGTAGTGGTCCTTGAGGTTTTCTTGATGGCTAACACCTTCCCTATAGTCACTGTAACAAGGGCTTATCTAGTGGGCTTTATTAGTCCATTTCCATTGAGGCAGTGGGCGCTTAGCCTAAGCTTGTGCAATCTTATTTTCAAGGAAGTCATAATAGATAAGGAATTATAAGAGGCTCTCACTTGGACACCCAAGGAGGATCAAAGGGAAGGCTTTTGCTTATTTATCCTCTTGGTTGCTTTATGTTAGTCCTAGTCATCGAAACCTACTCACTTTGTTGGTCATTCCTTTTCGTAGTCTTCATCCACATGCAATCTATTCATCTACCAGCTATCATAGCTCTCCTTGATGGTGATCTTGCAGTACCTCAGTGCAACCTTTGGCCTTATACTTTGCTCCTATAGTGTCCTCATCACATTAGGTAGAAGTGTGATGGGCCCTTCTAGAGCATCGACTTAGACTCCATCCCCTCGATAGAAGTGCAAGGAGAAAGTCGAGGGGGAGAAAGGGACAGGGAAGTGAAGGTTTTCGGGCCCTACCAGGAGGGGTGACGTAATAAATTGCGGAAATAAAATATAAACAATTTTCACAAAAAAAAAGCAATCACACAAAAAGACAATCGCACAATGTACACAATTATTTTTAGGTGGAAACCCAAACCGGGTGAAAACCACCACCTAACCCTCTCGAGTTAGGATTTTCCGATCAACCTAGTTGATCAAATCCACTAACCGAATCACTTTAAAACGAGGGTGATTCAACCTCAGTACAACCACACTACAAGTACGAGGGTAGAGTTCCTCAACCCCTTCTCTCCACGAGAAGGATTTTGTCCCACGAAGGAGACGGGAATTCGCAAAGCGAATACCCAACCAAATAACAAAGATAAAATAAACAACAAACCTATAGATCCAACAAAGTAATAAACCTAAGCTTCTATAGGATTTAGGAAACTCCCCTTTGCAAGGAGTGCGTCGACGATGACGCGGGTGCGTGAGCCACGCAACGGCGCAACGTCGCTCTCGTAGACAACGGCGGGAGAGCGGGTGCGCGAAGCTTGATGCTCTCAAGAGAATGGAGCTTGAGCTTGGAGAGCAAGAGCTAGCTAAGACACAAGAGAGTGGAACAATGTTGCTTAAGTGTGTCTTGTGTTTCTCTTGGTGTGTCTTTTGTGTCTCTAAGTGTGTCTTGGTGTGTCAAAGGCTCCCCTCTATTTATAGAGGCCTTAGGAAGGCTTTGGAAGGCTTAGAAAAGGTTCTATAGCCGTTGGGAACAAAGCCCAAGAGAATCAGGCCGAAATCAGGACAATGATTACACTTGACAGGGTAATCAGACGTCTAACTCTGGCATCAGACGTCTGGAAGGCCACTTTAAGACGTCTGATTTAAAGGTCAGACGTCTGATTCTATGTGGATTTCCTCCTGACTTGAATCAGATCTAAACAGGGTTTTTGTGCAAGTCCATCAGACGACATACAGGACGTCTGGCACTATGTCTGGACGTCTGGAAATCTACTTTTACTGTGGGAATTGATTTCCAAACGTTGCAACGGCTAGAAAATCTTTGAGAAGAGATTTTGGGTCAGCCGAGGCAAAACGGTCATTTATCAGACGTCTGGAAAGACCTAAGGACGTCTGATAAGGCTTTAACGGTCATAATCTTGAGTGTTCGCTAAGCCAGCCAACGGTCCACTAATTGGACGTCTAGCAAATCCATCAGACGTCTCCTAAGACGTCTGGTCTAAGGTCTGGACATCTGATTTCATCAGACAGAACTAACTATGTCCAGCCTAACAGTTATCAGACGTCTGAAACAACAGTCAGACGTCTTAAAATATTTTATCAGACGTCTGATTTGGGAATTAGACGTCTGGAAGTGCTGTTTGAGCCCTATATTGGTTTTCTAAGTATTCTACAGAAAACCTAAGTATCCTAGGGTTGTGCCGGTGTTCCTAGGACTACTGTTAGGGTTCTTTGAGGCTCTTTAACATAATTTTCTAAGGAAAATAAAGAGCAAGAAAAATAAAGATAAAAGTACATGAAAGGATTAAAAAGAATCTATCCTATTCTTCTTGTCTTCTATCTTCAATCTGTCGCTCCACGCGAACCTCCTCTGTTTTCCGTCAAGCTCCTCCAATCTGTCCTGGATGCGAGCTCGAGTTCCGTCTAAACACGTCCACATTTGCAATTGACCTGAAATCTAGGACTCAAATTGCAAATGTTAAATAACATGTGTTTTGTTATCATCAAAACAAATGATCGTGGTGCTCTAGCACCAACAGGAAGATCCCTTGCCTCCCTTAAAAGGGATGAATGATGAAGCAAGCTTGGGGGGCCCACTATCAAACAAGTGGAGGCAAGAAGATTGAAAGCAGCTTCTCCCTCCACTTTGAACTTTGATATCTATAGCTAATGGTGTTGCAACACTACAACCCCTCATTTTGGAGGTAGTCCCTTCATTAATGGTGTGGAGGGAAGTGTAAGGGGAGATGCTTGTCATGGTGGATTGCCTTATCAAGGCATTTTTCATCATGTGAGAGGGTCTAAGGACAAGCAAAGGGAAGTAGGGGATGAAAGCCCATAGGCCTCTTTTGCAGAGGTGGAAGTGGTGGAGGATTGTGTGTATGGTCCTTGTTGAGTTCTGCTGACTGTTTGCCTAGTTCAACCCCATTGTCTTTTCCAAGACATTAGAGTCCTCTTTCTTGAGGACAGACCCCCCAACCATATCCTCAGTCTGAGACTAAACCTAATTATTCCTCAATTGATGGGAGGGGACTCATTTTAGAAGGATAGTGACCTTGAATGGGCCTATGAGATTTTAGGCACCTTGATCCTAAAGTAACCGGATTGCTTAGTGGTTAGTCTTACATTGATGCTTTGCACATGATAAGGTTCATCGTTCCCCCATTTTTTTGTTTTGACCCTTTTTGCTTCATGCTAATACCATCTTTCTTGTAGTTTCATTTGAAGTGCGTGGTAGCATGTCCTCCCACATATTGCCTCTATTCTTATTAACATTGTTTACATGGAGTAGTGAAGAAGGAGGTCCAGTGCATGAGCTACGTGCTATAGGAGCAACTTGCCACACCAAGGTTGAGAGGTGGCAAAAGGTGGAGAAGGAAGCTTAGGGGCTTCATGATCATCTTGGAAGCATTTACGATTAGCTGCATGTCCTTGGAGTGTTGGAGGAACATCTTCTGAAAAGGAATGGCCTCAAATGGTGGAATTAAGAACTTAAGGGGATCGATTCCCAGCTTTAGGTTTTTGATGTTTATACTTGAGATAAGGGTCAGGACTCGAAATTGGAGTTGCAAAAGAGAGTGTGGGATCTTTCTCTGTCTCTAGATGTGGAGAGGTGTGCTTGCACTATTATGCAGAAATCTCACCAGGAGTTGGCTAATTAAGGCTTTCCCTAGCTATCATAAAGGAAAGTAGGTTTCACTCTTCTTTGGGTAGGTCGTAAGGGAGATGAAGGCCTCCTTGCTTTTCGAGGTCACTTGGAGGATGGAGGCCTTTTGCCAAGAGTGGGAGGACCTTAGTTAAGGGATGCCCATAGCTGAGCATCGGCAAACTTTGGTCCTAACTATCCACCTCCTTAGACACATTGGATCTTGAGGGATTGAAGGAGAAGCATCTATAAAACAGTTGTTGGAAGGAGAGGTATCTTGAAATCTTCAATGATGCCACAAAGATGGCTTTTCGTTACTACTAGGCCTAGATGGTTTACTAGGCTAGGTGTCTCCCCCTTACATTGACCTTGTTGACTTCCTTGAGCCAGTGGAGAAAGTGAAGTAAACTAAGCTAATCTTGAACAAGGAAAATCACAGAGAAGAGGAATGAAGGAGTCCTCCCAATCCTAGCTTCTAGGCCTCTTCTCATTGGATATTTTACCTTATTTTTTGAACAATAGAAGGGTTCGGTATCTTTTTCCTCCATGTTATACTTTCCATAGCACATGATTGTTGTTCTTTAAGGTTCTTGTATGACCCATGCTGATTGGGAGCCAACTCCTTAGCTTTTTGTGGCTAGGAAGCCTCGACCCTTTTGAGGATTAGGTTCTCTATAACATGCTTGTTAGTTGGCTTATGGAGTATCACGAGGTCTCGAATTAATTGCAAAGAGATTGCACAAATTGATTACCAACCTATTAGCAGGCACTACATCTCGAGAGATATGTTGGTCTCTTAATGCAATAATTTAGTAGTGGAGTACAAGAGATTTGCTTGGAAACATAGTTATAAACGGGGTTTTTTGACTGTACAAGTCTTTGAACTTATCTCAAATCAGATTGAACATGATTTAGTTCAAGTTCTCCCTTCTTAATTACTAGAGTTGAATCATAATTGATTGGGTATTGAATCAAAATTCCTGTGCCTCTCCCTAGGAGTTTGGTAGGCCTTATATATTTATGCCATCAACATCCCACATGGTAGGATATTATCCCTTAATACATGTTTACACACAAGGCAATTTGTCATTGCTAGAGATTTGTTGTCAGGCAATGATGATGGTCATGTCAATCAGGGGTTGATGCTTGTTGTAGTAACAAGTGTTGGAATCTTGTCCCACATCTTATTTTGGTGTTAACAAAATTATTATGGATTAATGTTTGCAATTGAGTGCTTTTCAGATTTAAGTGAAGATCAAGGCAAACATGCATGATGACAAGAAGGAGGCAAGATGATAAGGAGGAGTTGAGGAGGAGAAGATCATCTTCAACTTTTAGATTTTTTAGATTAGGTTTTTATTTCATAGAATGTATGTCTCTTAACAATGGAATACAACTTAAATCATAAAATTAATTAGAGATAAACTATGATTTGTGCTACGATCATTTTCAAAGAACATAATTGATTAAATCACTTATAATAAGGTACTTGACAGCAAGTACCGGTATTGTTTATCAATATCGGTATATGTAAGGCAGAGGTTTGAGCATATGTCTCAAACTGTGAACAAAAAGTACCGATACTAATCATGAGTGTCGGTATTTGATGGTCATAGTTTGAAGATTCAGTTATGGGCTAAACCTTACAAGTACCGGTACCCATGATGAGTATCGGTACAGGTAGGTTATTGTGCCTAGTGAGTCTTAAATCTGGGAGTCACAAGTACCGGTACCCATGATGAGTACCGGTACGAGGACTCTTGTGTGTTAGTTGTAGAGGAAACAATAGGTAGCTAGTACGGGTACCTATGTTTTAGTATCGGTATCAATTAGCCGTTGGCTCAAAACTGAACAGCTAGAAAATTAATTTTGGCTATATGAACGTTGGGATTTAAACCCCAACATTTAGTAGACGAGTAACCTAGGCCCTAACTCTATAAAAAGAGCCTTGGACTCTTAGTTTTTCATAAGATATACATGAAATAGAAGAGAAAAATTATAGAGCTACATTTCATATTTCCACCACATTTTGAAGAGAAAAAAATAGTGTTTGCTGGTTCCAATCTCTTTACGCTTTTGCAAATTCTTCGATGTATTTCGTTCACGCATTCATAAGGCAATTCACGTCTTCACTAGGCTCTCAAATCGGTAATATAATTTATATACTTGTTGAGAGACTTAAGCATTTTGTTGTAAGATTTCTTTTGTCTTACACCAGTACTATATTTGTAATTGAGCTTGCTGCTTGTTGGGTTGTGATAACCCATTCTTGTACTTGGGTTGGGATAACCCATTAATTACCCCGTTTAGTAAATTGAATCCCTCGGGATTGAGGAAATTGGATTAAAAATCCTAAGCTGGGAGACTTAGGTAGTGAAGTACCCAAGTAAGTGAGGAACCACTATACATCTTGTGCCAATTTCTGTGATTGTGATTTGTGTAAATCTTTCTTGTTATTACTAATACTTTGCTTGAGTGTTTGTGCGCGTAGAATAATAGCCATCTATATTAGATCCTACAACAAGTTTAATCTTCTTATGGGTATTGTTTTGTTTCCCTAGGCGATGCCACACCTGCTACGCCACTTGTTGCATGCTTGGTCTGATTCTTGCTTGACCAAACCTCCTCATATCTGAACCTGGAACGTTTGAACCCTCCAGAAACTTCCTCGAGGGGGCTAATTTGGTCTAAAGGTGGAGTACATATGACCATAAGGAGTGAGTTGAAGCTCAACTCCTATTAGGATGACATGTGAATGATTGGTGTAACCTCTTGTGCATTGGTACCATGCTTGCCTTGCTCATTGACTATTGCGGTACTTGAGATTAGGCTTTGTGCACCTTTATGACTGCTATGGTGCTTGAGGTAGATACGTGGAATAGCATGTCCCTGAGAATTGGGGATATACCCAAATTGGATACAACTTGGGTCTACTCCAAGTGTTCCATCCGTTAGTGTCACAGGAAACACTATCCATAGTAGATTGCATCACATGCATGAGAGCGAACCGCCTTTGATGTCCCCTTTGAAGGTTGTATGTCGATTGTGTTCTATGCCATAGGTCTCAAAGGTAGGCAAGATTCCCCAGGGTCCATGGTGAGCCTAATTTGAGATTAACTGCATAATGAAGCAAAGTGTAATTAATTTATGCATGAGATTAAATACTTAAAAATTGATAAATTCATGCTTTCTTGTTCCTTCTTGCTGCCTTGTGGCAAATTGCTTATGGTAGTTCGATTATTTCTTTAATATGTTTAATTACTCTTTTTAAGCTAACTTCAGCCTTTGAGAAGCCAACGATTGAGACATAGACGAGTATCTTAGTGAGGTTGTCAGACTTTATCTTCCTTCTTTGAATTGTAGTTAACTCCCTTTTCTGATTAATATTTGGATCTAACTATTATATTTATATTTCAAATCTAAAAATAATTATCTTTATTTCATTTAGTTATGATGGTACGTGTCTTACTTACTTAGACAATGCATTTTAAAATTTAAAAGGATATATAACTTAATATCTCCACATATTAGGGTTGCCATACTACTAACTTAGGTTCTCTACGTAAATGTCTTGACCAGGAAAGATAAAATTGTCTTCGTAAATTTTGATTTAAGCTTATGAAAAAAAAACATAAATATTCTTGCAACTCTTTTCGAAAAGAGATGCAAGTCCGCTCCTCCTCATCCACGCACCCGCGGGTCATGTGAAATCCTTTTTACCGTTTACATGTTTCTTCCGAGAAATGGAAATTATCTCCTCCACAAAACTACAAAAGGAAATCTAACCTATGGCAGTGGTGACGTGCTTCCAAGGGTATCTCTCTTTTACCAAATGAGAGACCGTCGCTGTCCTTCGTGGGACCCTTTTTTTTTTTTTTTTTTGTCTGGTTTTGTTTTTGTGACCGATGTCGAGAGTCGGCCCTTTGCTACTTTCAAACCCAAAGTTAAAAAAAAAACAAGAAAAAGAAAGAAAGAAAAAGAAATTGCTACTGTCGCCTTCGGTCGTACGCGACGCCCCGACCCCGATGGTGCTCTTCACATGCCTCCCACCACCTCCCGCGATTTCCGTCGCTACCCACTTCACATCGCACCCTAATCTGCCCATCCCCACCCGAAAGATCGCACCTTGATGGGAGCCCCCCCTTCGACGAGGCCTGACCGGTCCCTCGCCCACGTTGAAGCACTGGATGAGGAGCTCGGGAAGATTCAAGCTTTTACCTCGGGAGCTCCCCCACGTCAGCCTCGATCGACCTCGTCACTCGAAGTTAGTACTAAACCACCTCACCACCTCCCAATTGGGTTCCTCGATCGTGGTCTTTTCAGGGATTTCTGATCTTGGGTACCTCGTACGTGGTTTCAGCCATCGAGAGCCTCCGGTACGAGCTCGCGAGTTCAGTAACGAGAGTCCGGTGCTTGAGGGGTTCATACCCAAGAAGGGGAGACAAGGAATCCGTGGAGACGAAGCTCAGGATAAGGCCGATTGGCCGATTGGCAATTACCAGAATTATGTATGCTTTCTTAAGCTCACTCCCATGTCTGTTGACTTGCTGGAGTTAAACGCGAGTCATGCCGAAGATCATGTGAACATTGGCTCGGCCATAGATTCCCCTCATTGTTGAGTGTTAGGCCACTTGGGAAGGAAAATTTGTAGGAAAAACCTATCGTCCAACCTAAGGCATGGAAAAATCTCATTTATGGAACCCAACGAGCCACGTAGTACGTGAACTCCTTATGGAGACTTGGAGTGAGTATGTTGGTGGGTCTCCACCCCCATGCGTACGCTTCCAATTTTTTTCTTTTAATCCAACAGAGCTTTCTACTTAAGATTACGACGGGTAATCGATCTACTATTAATTACTTAATCTTGAGATTCATGTAACCACTTGATAAATAAATCAGAAGAAGCTAGTTAACGTTTCTAATGAGGTGGAACCTTTTCTGGACTCATTTAGAGCTAATTTACATGGTAGTAGTTTAAGGAGAAAATATGAGTTTTGCAAAAATCGAGTTCCTATTAGTCTTAAGTTCAAAATGGTGTTAACTTCTCTTTCTCTATTTGTTTCTTTTACCTTTCTCTCCATGTTTTTTTTCTTTTTGATGAAATTGGGAGTAATTTTTATTCATCCCCCATTTCCTGGAGGTAAAGGAGACAGGTAGGGAGACCAAATCAAAACCTACCAATTACAAGAGGAAATAAAAACTGACCACGACTTGTAATCTTACACTAAAAGTATACCACTAACCTCAGCAAAAACTACCTTAAAACATAACATAGGGAAATTGTAATTTATTCAAAAAGATGATGCCCCGAATGCATCTAGGAAGATCAGAAAGTTAATAGTGGCATTAGGAGATGGCATCCATATGCGCCAGGTGAAAAGAAAGTTTATTTGCCTCAACGCATATGAAATTGAGTTAATCTGATGTCTAGACTGCTGAAGCTTCCAAAAGTCCTTTCTAATGTTCAACTAGACAGGGACTTTCCAATTCCACCGGTTGTACAATAGAGATGAATCCGTTTCGATGTGAACAATGGAATCGTAAGGTAGAAAAGTGATGACATGTATAATAGCATCAATAATAGACTTCTCTTTGATATTCGAATCAATCCTTCGAGACATGCTGATAACAAAGTCACCATTAGAATCTTGAGTAGTCCATCCCACCTTAAAAAAAGAATCATTAGGAATCGCAGCAACATTAATTTCATATCCGTCAATTGGGCAAACTCAAGTGATAGCAAACACCTTAAATTTAAAACAGTGCAACCACGCCACTAGACTAGTTGCAATCAAACATAATTTTCAATTTATTTCAAGAGATTTTGTCATGTCTAAGTTTATTCAGAAATCACCGAATATTATATCATATAAATTAATACCCTTGTGTGTTAACACTCGTGCAAAATAAATTAACAAAACAGGATTAATGTGGTAGCACCTCAAATAAATTAGCTCATAATTAACAAGGGTGTCATACTAAGCGTCTCCACGACAGAGGGAGGGCCCCTGAAGCGAGGACGGATTCACATCAAACCTTGAAGGGCCTTCACGGTTAGGGATTCGTATAGACTCATATCAAACCTCTCGATGGACCTTTGGAGTTATTTGGATTCATTTATGCCAAACCTCTCTCAATCTGTCGTTCGATGCGGCTGCATGAGATCAACCGGATAAATTTTGAGAGATTTTGCAGGGAAGTTAATTTCTTCATAAAACTTTAAAATATTTAATTTGATCCAAGTATATATTCGACAAGCATAATCCAGTGGGATGCCTATGTGGTTCGTACATCTTGAACTGTCATGATAACGAAGTTTGTGATTTGTCGGCGAAGTCTTGGTGTTGCAACATTTTATGAGAAATTTTGCCTCCATACAAGAAAATAATTGTGGTGCACTCGGGATATCGTACGGATGGCGGTGTTTGGATGCCAACGTTGACGGTGGATCAATTGCCACGTAACCGTGAGCTGATAAGCATCTCCAAGTTCACAGTATCCACGTGGTGATGAAAATGAGAGGAAACCAAACCTTGACCCTTTCCGCAAACGATGATGTTCCCCTTCCCTCTCCAAGTGGAGGTTAAGAATCGGTAGGATGATGTGTAAGAAGTGCTTTCTATGCTTGGACTTTCTCTTAATCATGATTAAGTCCCTCTTTTGAAATTGTAGGAACATCCTTAATATTCCCTACGGTCAATTGATTACCTTCTAGGATCATAGATTTGGGGGAGCATTTTTAGCTTTCAGATTACATTGTTTCGTAGGATGTATTCAATGCTTCATCTATCTCGTGTGCTTTGTTTGCTCGTTGTTTTGTGTCTTAGTTCGATTTAGGCCTCATCTATCTATCTTGACAGGATGTGCCTTTTTTGATTTCTAGTTTGTACTGAGTCACAAGTCATGGTTTCTCTTTTTTTGTACTGACAGGTTTTAGTCTAGTCCAAGGGGTTCCTCTTTTTTTGTACTAGTAAGTTTTATCTTAGTCCTCCTATCTTTCCCGGAAATGAAGGATGAATAAGATTTATTCCTGAAAATAAAAAAATCCTATCGCCAACCATTTTTCGATTTTTGGTCGGAAAACATGGACCTAAGATTCTTTTCCTATTTGAGCCTTTTACATCTACTTTGGACATCATCCCCCCTTGGCAACTTTATTGGATTTAACTATCGGGTCGATTCCTCTATTCCGTCACAAATCTGGGTCCTTTGGAGTGATGATTTTGATGTTCAGATTGTTGATTCCTTAATTCCCTTGGTGAATCATTGTGAGCCTTTCCTTTAATGGAGACCCTATTCTCGTTTCTGGTGTCTATGCATCTTACAATTCCAATCTTCTTACATCACTTTGGGAACATCTCCTCTCTTGGTCGACCTGTAACTCTAACCTTGACATATTGGGGGAAATTTGAATTGCATTCTCCCTAGGAAAAAAATTGGTGGAAGGTTGTTTAGATCCTCTACTCTATTGCTCAAAGCTTCTACGATTTTATCCATAACATTGCCCTTATGGAACTCTCTCTTGGTGGAAGCCAATTCCCGTGGTGCAATGGTCATCTTGGTTCTCATCACATGTACAAACAATTGGACTGATGTCTTATGAACTCTGAGTGGTGCTCCTTTTACTCTACTAGTTGCTGCCTCCCCAGAATTTATTTGAATCATTCTCCAATCTTGGTTTCCTTGGAGAATGACTCAACCTTGGGTCCTGTTACGACCTGATCTCGACTCCCTATGGAACCTGAGAACGGTCACTTCGACTAGATCCCAAGACTCAATCGTCCAACGAGAAATAATCAAATGCATAAAACATTCTACAACCACACATACAATGTAACTAATCAGAAAAAGTTAATAGACAACAATGGAAATAGAACATAATATTTCAAAGATGTTACATGACACAAGCAGAATAGAAATGTTCACTGATATAGCCATCACACAAAAACAAAGAGAAACATAACAAAAATAGTTGCTACATGCAAAAAGTACTCACTACTAACAAAAAGCCTTTGCAACGGAAAAGAGAAAGAACGACTATGGCTGGACTCAGCACCCTCTACAGCCGGTGGTGCTGGCTGCTCAACTCCCTGACCTGAACTTGGTTATATAAATCTGCGGTTAGCTAACGTTGAGTAGAGTGGTGGATAAGTCATTTACATGTAATTAAATATAAAGGAACAAGCAACTAACTAATCATACATTTGTCAGTTATTTATTATCATCTGTTTCCGTTTATCTCATTTATGTGTTTCTGATTTGATTACTCTAATAAGGATCTATAACATTTTTTAATCCACTTGTTTCCTAAGGGAACGATCTTGATTGCAGTTTTTCTGCAATATAAGATATACACGTGGCACTCTCTTGGCCGGGAAAGTACCTCGTGGTAGTCCTACACCTGGTCTACCACCTCGGGGTCATGGCCGCGACATAGCGATGACTACAGCGGACGCGATAAGCGTACGGGTAGCTACCTCGCACTGGCACGTGGTCAGTCATTTCCACTAACGGGTACACCAAAGTGTACAACACAAAATAGAACAGAGGCCACACCCCTCAACAGTCTGTGTACCCTTACTCGGCTATCCCGGTTTGCCTAGTTGGCCTAACAAGAGTCAGTGTAGGATGACCAATCCTAACTCCGGGTCCCAACTCAAGGGGCGGCTAGCTCCCCTCTACTCTATCAGTAGATCTCCTCGGTACTGCATACATGAGGACCAGCTAACTTTTTGTAACCAACTCCATTCAGCCAACCAACCCGTAGGCAACATATTCCATCATACATCTGATATTCATTTTAGTATACTTGAGTTCCTTTCCTAGTTTCTCGTAGGGTTCATGCATTGTACTCATCTCAGTTCGTATACGGCACATATCACTATTCATATTCCGGTTCTTAATCATATAATAGGTAGCTCGTGATTTAATAAATTAAGCAAGCACCACATCACTTGATTATTCAGTTGCTAGCAGTAAAGACTTTAACATGCATTTTAGAGTATAACAGCGTGGTTCAAGTAATGCACATTCATCCTTCTCAGCCCTAGGGTTCATTTCATATCGTAGGGTTCAATCAAATCATTCTAATATAGCATGCACTTTAATCATTTAAATCACAATATTAGAGAGAACCACTCTACAGGGGCATACGGGTGGAATGGGGGCTCGTATGGTAGATCCTGATGTACACTACAGACTGGAGACCTATTGACGTGTGCTCGTGCGTGTGTGTTAAGAAGTGTCATTATAGTCGCACTTGCCACGCCGGTTTTAAAGTAAGGAAACGGAGGTGAGTTTGAGTGTTGGTCTCAGGGTGGCGTGAAAATCGAATTTTTCTTATCACTTGTCACGGAAATTACGGAGTTTTGCTTGCGAAAGGTGCGATTGAAAAGCGAGAGAGAGATAGAGAGAGAGATTAGGGTTAGAGTCGTTTCTTTGCTTGATCATGCAACTTAAATAGGAAATCAAGTAAACACTGAACGGAAAGTAACTTCATTAATCATGCAGCTTTAGTTCACAGCTTACAACATTAAATACATGCTTAAACAAAAGTAAGGGAAAGCTTAAAAGAGAGGAAAAGAGAGAGAGAGAGAGGAAGGGCAGCGAGGCAGCCACGGCTGTGGAAAAGGCTCCGTCGGTGGCTCGTCATCTTCGGCGATTATAAGAGGGCCTAAAGCTAGCTAAGAGAGGGGTAGAGTAGTTCCAAGGGAAGTGAATGCCTTGAATGAGTGGTTGGAGGGGGTTTAAATAGGGAGAAGGGCTTTCTAAAAGAAGAGGGGGCTTTAGCGACGTTCGGGACATCGCTAAAACCATTCCAAAAGCATCGGTGAAGCCCACCAGCCCGCCGGTCACAGGCCCGCGCCGTTCTTCTTCGTGCCCGATCCGCGGCCGCTACATGAGAGCCGTCCGATTGAAGATCGGACGGCTGAGATCCTTCCTTGGGTGCGCTCGGATTGCACCTCAGGCGTGCGAACGCGCGGGCGTCATCGCCCGGCGTGTGCGCGCGCGTGGGCGCTTACTGTCTGAGGGCGCGCCGCGTGGCGCGATCTCGGCCGCCCGCTGCTGATCGGGCGTCCCAATTTCTTTGCATGCTTCTTCCTCTTCAATTCCTCGCACTGCGTGGCTCAAACCCACGTCGCCTGCGTGCGGGCGTGCGCGCTCACCGCTGCGCCACGCCTGCTACTTTGTCGCAGTGACTGCGGGCGGGTGCGCGGTTCTCGGCCGTCCAATTGAAGATCGACGGTCGAGATTTGATCTCAGCCGAAGGAGGATGTGGCGTGTGGTGAGTGGTAGGCGACGTGGCGCAACGAGGGCCATTGATCATCAGATCAACGGTCAAAACTTCTTGGGCCTATTGTAGGAGCTCCGGATGTCGGATTTGGCCGATCTTGAGTCCGTTGGACTCCGTTCGTCGTTCTGAATCCATCAATGTGGTTCGATTACTCATCTGAGGCCTGCTTTGACAAGTGCTTACACAAATGGTCATTAATACAATTTTATTAGCAATCTTTGTATATGATGCATGCAATACTCCTATTCTACTTATGTTGTGCCTTTTATTCTTAAGATGGACCCTATTTAACAGAATTATCACCCCCATATGCAGTGTTATCATACCCCCATGCTTACTCCTTGCT
Source organism: Thalassia testudinum (assembly GCA_037157565.1). Taxonomy (NCBI): domain Eukaryota; kingdom Viridiplantae; phylum Streptophyta; class Magnoliopsida; order Alismatales; family Hydrocharitaceae; genus Thalassia; species Thalassia testudinum. Next base: position 48,937,195 of record JAZHRO010000030.1, read on the forward strand.
AGTCCCTAGCAAGGTTTATTCTAGCCTTTATTTTCTTTCAGAATTTAAGAAGTAATTGCTTAGACACTTCGTCACTTGTCAATAGGAGGAAATATACTAAGATCTTAATCTATAAAGACTAAGCAGCGCCCGGGTGTCTGCCAAAATAAGAATCGCCCAAATCCTTGCTTTAATGTATATAACTATGTATATGTATATATACATTTTTTTAGAATTTTTTTCGGAATTCAGCGTGGGTTGGTAACTTTTTACGGCTACCCACCCCACCCAAAACTTGGTCAAAACCCTAAGTGCTAAGCATCTTGGTGTGAAGATCGTGATAGACTTACTCAACGGTAATTTAGACAGACTTCGGTTTTCTACGCCCCTAGGTGACCGGAAGAGGAAATATATTTGCCTGAAGGTGTATTTGTTCGATTGGTAGCTTTCTCCCTACGTTTGTTTTAATTGGGGTCAACACAAGGATTTTTCTAGTGTATATCTCCCCTGCTTGTACTACTTCCCTGCTTCTTCCTTAAGTATTTTGGTTCTTTTTTTGTGTAGTTATTGAGCTGGGTTTTGGACAACCGACCAATAGGCTATTACCCACGATCACTTTCCAGTCATACTCGTGTGGTGAAGTGTGATTTATTTTCTTTTCTTCTCCCTTTTTTTTTTCGTAGGTGGCTTCCCTGATCTCAAATGTACCTAGAGGCAATGAAGAAGAAATGGTCTCGTGGCTGGGTTCTGGACAACCTGCCAATGGGCTGTTAGCCATGACAACTTGCCAGCCATACCACCCTAGAGAGTTCATTAGCTACCCAATTTCTGCCAAAATCTCCGAGGAGTGAGTCTGTGCAAAAATGTGTGCAGATGCTTAGACTCAAAGTTTTTCTGAGTTAGAGGGTGAGTTGATAAGTCATATACTTATCACCTTATTTAGTAGGTGGATTAGAATAGCTTAAGGTTGCAAGGATTCGAGGCTAAATCCATATTTTAATGGACTCCAGGGCTGATTAAGCCTGATGGTCTGAAATGTCTAAGTGTTTAAGTTCTTTTTTGTATTATTTCCCACTATTGACAAGTTTCTAATGCCTAAGTTTTCTTCCTAAATTTAATTAATTAATTATTTTATTTTATGAGCTCAGGATTGTGCAATTTACCACCCCCCATGCTTAAGTTGGACAATGTCCTCATTGGCAAATACATGGATGTATAAGGGTTCAAAAAGATAGTACCTGAGTGACGTAAAATACTGGATCAGTCTGAATCCTCTGAGTTACCTTCCAGGAAGCGCTGAGTTTAATGCCTCCAGCTGGGAGGTGATTCGTGTCATCCCTCAACGAGGGTGACACTCTCCTTTGGGGGAACCTGGGCCAGGAAGTGCTTCAATCTTTGACCATTAACTGTAAAAGTGTGCCCAGTGTTAGGATCAGCGATTTCAACTGCCCCATTAGAGTAAAGCTTAACCACCCGAAATGGTCCTGTCCATTTGGATCTAAGTTTCCCCGGGAAGAGTTTTAGGCAGGCGTCAAACAGCCAGACTTGCTGGTTAGGCTCAAAGGTTTTTCTATGAATGAGTCGGTCGTGGATGGCTTTCATTTTCTCTTTATACAGTCGACTATTTTCAAAGGCGTCCCGACAAATTTCTTCGAGTTCAGATAATTGGAGCGTCCTCTATGCACCGGCTAATTGGGAATCCATGTTACATTGCTTGACAGCCTAATAAGCCCGATGTTCCAATTCGATAGGAAGATGGTAGGCTTTGCCAAAGACCAGGCAAAACGACGACATGCCTATCGGGGTCTTGAAAGCTGTCCTGTATGCCTACAGGGCATCATCTAGTCGTGTGGACCAGTCTTTCCTGTCAGGTCTCACAGTCTTCTGTAAAATGTTCTTGATTTGCCTATTTGAGACTTCAGTCTGCCTGTTTGTTTGCGGATGATACGGGGCAGCAATGCGGTGGTTCACCCCGTATTTTCTAAGTAGGGCACGGAATTGGGAATGGATAAAATGTTTTCCACCATCACTGATCATGGCCTTGGGTATTCCAAATCGGGAAAAGATGTTCTGCTTAACAAAGTCCATGACAATCCTGTGATCACATCGACGGGTGGCGATGGCTTCAATCCATTTGGAAACATAGTCTACCGAGACTAGGATGTACTCGAAGCCGTTGGATGGTGGAAAGGGGCCCATAAAATCGATACCCCAAATGTCGAAGATTTCGACAATCAAAATGGGCTGGAGGGGCATCATATCTTTCTTGGTCATGGTCCCCAGCGTTTGGCAGCGTGAGCAAGTCTTAGCAAAGTTGTGTGCATCCTTAAATAAGGACGGCCAGTAAAATCCAGACTGCAGAACCTTTACAGCCGTTTTCTTTCCAGAGAAGTGGCCACCACAAGCCTGGTCATGACAGAAGGAAAGCACACTCTGAACTTCGTTCTCATGGATACACCTCCTGATGATCTGGTCAGCACAGAGGTGAAACAGCATGGGATCATCCCAGAAATAGTGCTTGGCCTCAGCCAAGAACCTGTCCCGTTGCTGTCTGGACCAGCTGTGCGGGGTTTGTCCTACACCCAGGTAGTTGACGTAGTCAGCATACCATGGCATTCTCTTGTCTTGCATAGCTAGAATGTGTTCATCAGGGAAGGCGTCAGATAGAGGTAGGGGGTCCAATGTGGTCTGGATGAAGTCTAGACAAGTGGTCAGCCACCACATTCTTCGATCCAGCCTTGTCACGGATTTCCATGTTAAATTCCTGCAAAAGCAGGATCCATCTGATGAGCCTGGGCTTTGCGTCCTTCTTGGCCAATAGGTGTCGGATGGCTGAATGGTCAATGTAAATAGTCACATGGGATCCCAGCAAGTACGATCGGAACTTTTCAAGCCCAAAGACTACAGCGAGCAACTCTTTCTCTGTGACTGTATAATTTCGTTTGGCCTCATCCAACATTTTGCTCGCATAGTAGATCACCACAGGCTTCTTAACTTGCCTTTGTCCCAGGACAGCACCTATGGCAAAATCTGATGCATCACACATAATCTCAAAGTCCTGGGACCAGTCTGGGGGTTGAAGTACAGGTGCGGTGGAGACTAAGTCCCAGAGGGTGTGATAAGCCTGGATGCAATCAGAAGACATGTGGAATATGGCGTCGTTGGCTAGAATGTCGGTCAAGGATTTGGAAAGCTTGGAAAAGTCTGTAATGAACCTTCGGTAGAAGCCAACATGTCCTAGGAATGATCGAATCTGTCGGACTGAGCTAGGTGGAGGAAGTCTGGAAATCAAATCAACCTTAGCCCGATCTACCTCGATACCCCTATGCGATACGATGTGACCGAGGACAATTCCTTCTTGAACCATAAAATGGCTCTTTTCCCAACTTAACACCAGATTAACCTCGATACACATTTCAGGATTTTCTCCAAGTTGCTCAGACAATGGTCGAATGAATTCCCGAATACAGAGAAATCATCCATAAAGACCTCTAAGTATTCACCCACCATTTCTGAAAAAATGGCTAGCATGAAATGCTGGAAGGTCGCAGGTGTGTTGCATAACCTGAACGGCATTCGACGGAATGCAAACGTGCCATATGGGCAAGTGAATGTGGTCTTTTCTTGATCCTCTGGAGCAATTGCGACTTGGTTATATCCTGAATATCCATCCAGGAAGCAAAAATACTTCTGCCCTGCCAATCTTTCAAGGATTTGGTCAATGAATGGGAAGGGGAAATGGTCCTTCTTAGTGGCTTCATTGAGCTTCCTATAATCAATACACACCCGTCATGCGGTGGTGGTGCGGGTGGGGATGGATTCGCCATGATCATTGGTGACAACGGTGAGCCCAGCTTTCTTTGGAACCACTTGAGTGGGGCTCACCAAGGGGCTATCGGAGATAGGATAGATGATGTCGGCGTCAAGCCATTTGATAATTTCTTTCTTAACGACCTCCCGCATGTTTGGGTTTAAACATCTCTGCATCTGGCGGGAGGGTCATGCCCCGTCTTCTAGGTAGATCTTTTGGGTGCAATAGGTGGGGCTAATTTCTCTTAAGTCAGAAATGGTCCAACCAATGGTGGCCCGATGTTCTAAAAGGGTCACGGTCAACCTAAGTTCCTGATCCTTGGTTAGATGAGAATTAATAATCACAGGGAAGGTCTGGTCAGGTCTCAGGAAGACATACTTGAGATTCTCGGGCAATGGCTTAAGTTTAGGTGCGGGTGGAACCATAGTTGATGGAAAGGGAAAGGGCGGGAGTCGATCAACATCGATCTCCTCAAATGGTGTTGTGTGATGGCACTCAGCCTTACAGAGATCCACGGGTAGTGATGGTGACGGGTCAGAACAGTCATTACGGGTTTGGTGGTTTGATACAGAACTAATGGTGTGGCATTCCTCGATCAGAGTTTCCACGGGATCATGTTCCTCAACGCAATCGCAATCAAAAGACTTTGTCGCCCGGAAGATATCCAATTGCATTTTCCTATCCTCGAAGGCGATTTCCATACATCCCGTGTCACAATCAATGTTTGCCTTAGTCGTAGCTAAGAAAGGTCTGCCTAAGATTATGGGTGTGTTCTGTAATTTTTCAGGGACTTCCATGTTGAGCACCAAAAAGTCGATCGGGAAATATAAGTCCTTGACCCATACAATCACGTCCTCGACAACCCCCTTTGAGGTTTTCACGGATCTATCAGCCAGCTGGATGGTGACAGGTGTTGGTGTCAACTCTCCGAAACCAAATTGGTGGTACAGGGTTGTTGGAATCAAATTGATAGAAGCACCTAAGTCCAGGAGCACTCTATCAAATGTCATGTCCTCGATATTTCAGGAAATCAGGGGCTCTCCTGGGTCAGTTCGCTTGAGCGGAAGGTTGCTTGATATTACGGAACTTGCTTATTCGGAGAGCACAACCTTCCTTGGTGCTTGAGGTCTTGGCTTACGTTTGGGTGTACAGGCATCCTTTAAAAACTTGGCATAAGCCGGGATGTGTTTGACAGCTTCGAGGAGTGGAATATTAATCTGTACTTGCTTAAAGATCTCCAAAAGCTCCTCAGTTTCCACAACATTCTTCTTTTTCTTGATTGTTTCCAAGGCCTCAGGGTAGGGTGTCTGAATGTGGATCGGGTCTATTTCTGGGTCCTTGGTTGGTGCCTCTTCTGAGTCGGGTATTTCAGCGGGTGAAGTCTCGGGGAGAGTCGGCCATTTGGGATCCTGGGTTTTGGTGCTACTTCTCAAGGTCACCGCATTCGCAGAGGCATTGGGGCCATGGGTTGATCCTTGAGAAGACGAGGACGAAGAAGCACCAAACCCAGGGGGTGTTTGTGGGGCTGGCTGGACCATGTGAGCCTACTCGGGATTGCCTTGGAACCCTTGTGAATTGGGGCCTATGTTAATTATGTTTCGCGGGTTCGGTTGTGGCTGGGAAGGTAGGGATCTGTGTTATTTACAGTCCAAGAGTTGGCTTAATTGTCCCTTTACCAAGGCCATTTCCTCCTGATGTTTCTGGTTCATGTCAGCCATCATCTTTATTAAGGTGTCCATTTGGTTTTGTGGGGGAGGGGCCACCCTATTCTGATTATATTGGGGTCTAACTGGTGGTCCTTGCTGATAGGGGGGCAAGTGTGGCTACTGGTTTGGCCTGGGCTGGTTTTGGAATTGCGATGGTTTCTGGTTTGTCCAGCCAAAGTTGGGGTGGTTACGCCAGCCAGTGTTGTAAGTGTTGGAGAAAGGGTCAGGTTTCGCATAACCTTGGACAGTTTGCACATCTTTAAGGATAGTCGATGTTGATGAAGAGGGAAGGGAGTAATCAAGGGTTGAGGGAGCAAATGTCCCTCCCTGGAACGTGGTCAAGGGTTGTTCTAGGTTCAGTTGGGTTAAGGGTTGGACCAGGTCAACATTATGCGCTCCCTTTGCTAGGGAGAAAGTCTGTAAGGGGTTCCTGGTCTGGTCAGTAGCTCATCAATCTTTTTGTCCACCAATTCCACTCGATCCAGTTCTTGGCAATGATATCCATGTCAACCATTCCAGAATTTGCTTGTACCTCATAAATCCCAACACGGGGTTGACTGGACCTGTTGAACTAGGTCATGGAGGCATTGTTGAGCAAATTCTCGCTCATAGACTCAAAGAGCTCAAACGCGCTCTCCTCGTCCTTGTTCAGGAAGTTTCCCCCGCATGAGGCATCAACGAAGTTTCGTAGGTTGCTGTCCAGACCATGGTAGAAAATCTGGGCCAATTGCCACCTTGGTACTTCGTGGTGTGGGCATTTCCTCAAGAGTTCATTAAATCTTTCCCACGCCTCATGAAACTGTTCCCCACCCTGGAGTGTAAAGGTAGTAATAGCTCTTCCGAGGGCATTGGTCTTTCCTATGGGGAAGAATTTCTTTAAAAATGCATGCCTTAGTTCTTCCCAGGTGGTGATGGGTCTACTTAGGGTTCTAGGCCAGTGAGAAGCCTTGTCTCTTAATGAGAGGGGAAACATCTTGATTAGGATAATGTCAAGGCTAATGTTCCTAGGTTTCACAGTTCGTGCTATGCGGTCAAGATCCTCTAGATGCTGGAAGGGGTCCTCATTTAAGCTTCCATGAAAGTGGTTCTGGATCAGACTTAAGACATTCGGTTTCATCTTAAAATCATCTCCCCCTTCGGGGATCCTAAGGTGTGGCTCGACTCTAATAACAGAGGGATTATAGAAATCACGGAGGGGCCTCGGCTGATCTTGAAATGGTGGTACATTGAGTGGTGGTTGCCCTTGTACGCCTTGGAAAGGTGGTGGTGGTTGTTCTTGTGGGTTCTGTAACCATTGTATGGCTTGCATGATGGTGTGGATTTGTTGTTCTGAAGTCGGTGGTTTGCATTAATTTAGGCTTGGATGATGGCCATTGTGTCTGGTGGGGGTTGATCCTCTACCTCATCTACCCTAGGTTTAGCCATGTTCCTAATAGAATTATGTCGCCTAGATTCCTGTCCTAAAACAAACAACTCGGGATGCAGTGAGCGTCTCCCGTGCATATGCTAGAGAAGAACAGGAGGGGATGTGGAGAGCGATAGATGCGAGAAATGTGTTTCAATCAAGCAAACAAGCCTAGTCCTTATGGTGTATTCCTTGGGAGACCTAGAAATCTCACAAAGGGTGATTAAGTTCGTAAGCACTGGACTCCCCTTCCCAAGGCTAATCTGGCCAGGTTGATTACGAGAGGATTGTAGGGAAGGTTCTTCCTTTGGCTTGCGCCTCCGGTTCCGTAGACCCCACAACCGCGGTCGTTTGACACTGCCTCGCAGCCTAGTCACCTGATTCTACCAAGGGAATGGAAGCCAAGTGCCTAGCGAACAAAACCTCACCTTTCGAGACTTAACTCAGTCCTGCTTAGGGCACGTCTACTTAGTTTTAAAGGCTAGGATAGTGCTTATTCTAGGGTTATGTGATGAGGCGTTGATTGGGGTGGTGCCTCTTAATTTTCCACTTTCAAGGTGTGCGCTTCTATCAAAACATGGTTTTCAAGCAAGGATTTTTAAGATGTGGTGTCTTTTAGTGTTTCATCCTTACTTCAGTGCTTTTTAGGGTTGACGTGTCTTAATGTTTCAGATAAGTTTCAGTGGGCACGTCAAGTTCTGCACACAATTCGGTGAAAGTAGATTTCCTTTTATTCTGTAGAGGCTCTAAAACCCTAATGTACTCATCCTAATGATCATGCAGCTTCTATTAGATGAGTCAATTTTAGGGTTGAGTGGTGTAGCCTAGGTTAACTCACGGTGGCTTCGCAAACACCACTCAAAAAGAGAAAAGAACACTCCAAGAATTTATTCAGAATGTTAGAGTGTACATTTTTTTGTGAGGTGATGTGTTAAGGATGTGGGTCAAGCAATCATACACCACACCAATTTTTTCAATTTTTACACTTTTTTTTTAGTTTTTCATGCAAGCAAACAATCATAAGTGAAGAATTACTCACTATCGGTCCTTTTTGCGCCTACTCCCTTGTTATTGTCGTGGGTTGCATCGCTTCGCCATCCAAGCGTCGAATTCCTGCAACCATCAAGTAAAAATGAAAACAGGGCATTAGACAATGTGAGAATGGATGTGGAATGGAAGTGACAAAACAAATCCGTTGCCTCGTCGGCAACGGCGCCAAAAAATGGCATGCGCTTGTGCGTGTGTGTTAAGAAGTGTCGTTATAGTCGCACTTGCCATGCCAGTTTTAAAGTAAGGAAACGAAGGTGGTCCGAGTGTCGGTCTCAGGGAGGCGTGAAAATCGGATTTTTCTTATCACTTGTTGTCACGAAAATTGCGGAGTTTTGCTTGTGAAAGGCGCGGTTGAAAAGCGAGAGAGAGATAGAGAGAGATTAGGGTCAGAGTCGTTTCTTTGCTTGATCATGCAACTTAAACAGGAAATCAAGTAAACACTGAGCGGAAAGTAACTTCATTAATCATGCAGCTTTAGTTCACAGCCTACAACATTAAATACATGCTTAAACAAAAGTAAGGGAAAGCTTAAAAGAGAGGAAAAGAGAGAGAGAGAGAGAGAGGAAGAGCGACGAGGTAGCCATGGCGGTGGAGAAGGCTCTGTTGGCAGCTCGTCATCTCCGGCGATTATAAGAAGGCCTAAAGCTAGCTAAGAGAGGGGTAGAGTAGTTCCAAGGGAAGTGAATGCCTTGAATAAGTGGTTAGAGGGGGTTTAAATAGGGAGAAGGGCTTTCTAAAAGAAGAAGGGGCTTTAGCGACGTCCGGGACGTCGCTAAAACCATTCCAAAAGCGTCGGTGAAGCCCTCTAGCTCGCTGGTCACACGCCTGCACCGTTCTTCTTCGCGCCGGATCCGCGACCGCTACGTGAGAGCCGTCTGATCGAAGATTGGACGGCTGAGATCCTTCCTTGGGCATGCTCGGATCGCGCCTCGGGCGCGCGTGCGGGCGGGCATCGTCGCCCGACGTGCGCACACGGATGGGCGCTCGCTGTCTGAGGGCGCACCGCGTGGCGCGATCTCAACCATCCGCTGCTGATCGGGCGGCCCAATTTTGCCGTGCACTTCTTCGTCTTCAATTCCTCGCATCGTGTAGCTCGAACCCGCTGAAGTTTCGCCCTACCAGGAGGGGGTGACGTAATAATTGCGGAAATAAATAATAAATATTCTCACAAAATGCAATCACACAAAGTACACAAAGTATTTTTAGGTGGAAACCTAAACTGGGTGAAAACCACCACCTAACCCTCTCGAGTTAGGATTTTCCGATCAACCAAGTTGATCAAAATCCACTAAACCGAATCACTTTAAAACGAGGGTGATTCAACCTCAATTACAACCACGCTACTTAGACGAAGGTAGCGTACCTCAACCCCTTCTCTTCACGAGAAGGATTTTGTCTCGCGAATGAGACGGGAATTCGCAAAGCGAATACCCAACCAAATAACAAAGATAAAAGAACAATAATCCTATAGAGCCAACAAAGTAATTTTAAACCTAGCTTCTATAGGAATTAGGAAACTCCCCTTTGAAAGGAGTGTGTCGACGACGCGGATGCGTGTACCACGCGACGACGCAACGTCGCTCTCGTGAACAACGGCGGGAGAGCGGGTGCACAACAGCTTGATGCTCTCAAGAGAATGGAGCTTGAGCTTGGAGAGCAAGAGCTAGCTAGGACACAAGAGAATGGAAAGTGTATTACAAAGTGTTTCTTGTGTATCTTGGTGTCTCTAGGTGTGTGTTTGTGTTGCAAAGGTTCCCCTCTATTTATAGAGGCCTTAGGAAGGCTTTGGAAGGCTTAGGAAAGGTTCCATAGCCGTTGGGTGCAAAGCCCAAGAGAATCAGCCCGAAATCAGGAACAATCATTGCACTGACAGGCTTATCAGACGTCTAATTCTGGCATCAGAATCTGGAAGTTCACTTTAAGACGTCTGATTCAAAGGTCAGACGTCTGATTTTGGGCGGGTTCCTTCCTGACTTGAATCAGATCTAAACAGGGTTCTTGTACAAGTCCATCAGACGACATATAGGACGTCTGGCACTATGTCTGGACGTCTGGAAACCTACTTTTTCTGTGGGAATGGATTTCCAAACGTTGCAACGGCTAGAAAATCTCTGTGAAGAGATTTTGGGTCAGCCGAGGCAAAACGGTCAATTATCAGATGTCTGGAAGGTCCTATGGACGTCTGATAAGGCTCTAACGGTCACATTCTTGACTATTCGCTAAGCCAGCCAACGGTCCACTAATTGGACGTCTGGCAAAGTCATCAGACGTCTCCTAAGACGTCTGGTCTAAGGTTTAGACGTCTGATTTCATCAGACAGAACTAACTATGTCCAGCCTAATAGTTATCAGACGTCTGAATCAACAGTCAGACGTCTTAAAATACTTTATCAGACGTCTGATTTGGGAATTAGACGTCTGGAAACTCTGTTTGAACCCTATATTAGTTTTCTAAGTGTTCTACAGAAAACCTAAGTATCCTAGGGTTGTGCGGGTATTCCTAGGACTACTGTTAGGGTAGTTTGAGGCTCTTTAACATGAATCTAAGTAACAAGAATAAAGAGCAACAGAAGAAACGAAAAAATACAAGGAGTACAAGAGAAGGAAATCTATCCTATTCTTCATCTCCTTCCTTCTTCAATCTATCGCTCCTCGCGAATCTCCTCTGTTTTCCATCGAGCTCCTCCAATCCGTCCTGGATGCGAGCTCGAACTTCGTCTAATCACGTATCCATTTGCGATTGACCTGAAATCTAGGACTCAAAGTGCAAATGTTAAATGACACGTGTTTTGTTATCATCAAAACAAATGATCGTGGTGCTCTAGCACCAACACCCGCGTCGCCTTCGTGCGGGCGTGCGCGCTCACTGCTGCGCCGTGCCCGCTACTTTGTCGCGGAGACCGCGGGCGAGCACGCGGTTCTCGGCCGTCCGATCGAAGATCGACAGCCGAGATTTGATCTCAGCTGAAGGAGGAAGTGGCGTGCAGTGAGTGGGGGCGACGTGGCGCAATGAGGGCCATTGATCATCTGATCAACGGTCAGAACTTCTTGGGCCCATTGTAGGAGCTCCGGATGTCGGATTTGGCTGATCTTGAGTCCGTTGGACTCTGTTCGTCGTTCTAAATCCATCCGTGTGGTCCGATTTCTCATCTGAGGCTTGCTTTGACAAGTTCTTACACAAATGGCCATTAATACAGTTTTATAAGCAATCTTGGTATATGATGCATGCAATGATCCTATTCTACTTATGTTGTGCCTTTTATTCTTAAGATGGACCCTATTTAATAGAATTATCACCCCCATATGCAGTGTCATCACCTATATTGTTGACCAACATGTCAAATGAGCTCAAAATAGCATAGGTATGACACTGACACGTAGACAATTCCGAAAGGAAATCAACGATACTTTGTTTGCGTAAAATTGATTCATTTTGGGCCCTAAACCAGCCCAAAAACATGCACTTTGACCAAAATAAAATGTTTGGGGTGAGTCTCAAATGTCTTAAACGATCGAGGAAACTCACCTTGCTTTCCTGCACCTTTTTCAGACATCTGAACCCCTTCGCAATCGTCTGAGAGAGCTTCCAGACATCTGATATTGCTCCCGGTCGTCTGGAAGAGTAGTCAGACATATGACACGGTCTCTAGATGTCCTAAAGTGCCTCGAAGGTCACACCACATGCCTTTCCAACGCCCTCATACCTACGCATGCATGCGTAGCTTAAATAACGACAGCTCAACGCAACCGTATATGCATGCATGTCGAGCAAGGGACGTACCTTAGTATTTTGTGCTCTATTAGATGTCTAATGTCACCTTCGGATGTCCTGCTACTCCTTCAAACGTCTAGAGGGTGTCACGAACATCGATACTGTGGAAAATGACCCTGCAGAATGCTTCACGAAACTCCTCACGAGCTCCAACTACTGCAATCGTAGCAACAACGCTCTCCTCTGCAGCTCATCCTCCTGTGCCGTCTTCTCCTCCCTCTCTAGCTCCTTCAGCTCCTCCGGCCACACTTGCCACCCCCCTTTCCTGAGATCCTAAAAGCTCCTCTCCTCTCCTCCACGCACTTCCAGCTCCCCTCCTCCTTCTCTCCCACTCATAGCTGCAAGGGGGATGGGGGAGAAAAGGGAAGGTCGTCGACTATGGAGGAGTGAAGGTGGAGGTGGTGTTGGTGGCATTAGAGGTGTGGAGAGGTGGGGGGAGGGGGTTTAAAGAAGAGGGTTAGGGTTTTGGGTGGGTGTGTGCGTGAGTTGTGTGAAATGTGAGGGGAAAAATTGTAGGGTTGTCCCTGCAGAAGCCTCCTTTTCCCGCAGAGCCCACAGACTAAAACCCAGAGGGTTTAAAATTGCATTAACACCCCTAAGATTCCAAAAAATTCCCGAACGACTCTTGGGAAGGGTCATTTCAAGTCCATTGGTATTCAAAGATGTCATGTATATCTTTTGTATACTTTTTCTAGTTCACTTTTGAAAGATTTTGAATACACTACTAGAAAAATAGGATTTATTGTCGATTCTTTATTGTCCTTTGAATAGGCGACGGTAAATAAACATTTGTTGTCGCTTTTGTTATCAAGCAATGGAGAAGGAGTGGTGTAAACTTGCCCCTCCCCTTATCGCTAATAAGGAAGAGCGATGGAGTTTAAAATGTATATTTGCCATCGTTTGTTGATATAGCGACGACGAATGTATTTTGTTAAAGAGCAGGGGCATTTGGGCATGCGACGAAAAATTTTTGAAGCGACATATGCCATCGCCTATTAATTTAACTAACGGCATATATAGGTTCATCTACCCGCGTGTAGATCCTCCTCCCATCACTGTTCATCTTTCTCGCCTTGCTGACCCAAACCCTCGTGAGCCCCTCCTCGCTGCCTCTCATCACCTTCCTCCTCCACCTCAGCTCGATCCACCCCCTCGCCCTCCTCCTCGGCTCCTCCCCCTCCTCCTTCTCTTCCTCCTCGATTCCTCCACCTCTTCCTCCATCGCCAATGCCCCCTCCCCCCCTCCTCCTCCCTGCTCCCTTTGCCTCCCCTCGTCCTCCTCCTGCGGCCCACCGCCTCTCCTCCTCCTCTTCCTCCTCCCCACCACCTCTACCTTTCCTCCTCCTCCTCTTGCAACCCACCCCCTCCCCCCCTCCTCCTCGCCAACCCTCGCCCCTTCTCCTCCTCTGCCAGCCCCCGCTCGCTCGTCCTCCTCCTCCTTTTCCAGCACCTACCCCTCCTCATCCTCCTCCCTGCCCCCTCCTGACCACCCCCCTCTCCTCCTCCTGACCACCCCCTCCTCCTGCTCTCCCTCCTCCCCTCCTACCCATCCTCCTCCTCTCATCCTAGCTACATCACAAATCAAATAAACATTTTAACCAACTTAATTTACTCCAATTCCAATCGAAATCTACTTAATTTATAGGTTATCGCTGACGGGCATTCTTGGAGGTTGTACTACTTAGAGGTATAATTTTAATGTTTTTAATTTATTTAAATGATAATATAGGTTTTTGTTAGATGTGAGGTGTGCCCAAATAGTGTTGTTAATTTTATTGAACGGATGTGGGGTGTGCCCACTTGTATGCTTTATTTTGAATGTGGGGTGTGCCCACTTGTTTGACAGAAAAGAAATTTAATGTGAGGTGTACTCACTTTTATTATGAGTATTATTTGGCTATGTAGGTTTATAGAGAACTTAAAAATATAATGGGAAACTCTCTCAAATTTTTTTGAAAATTTTTTTAATGTTTAGTAGGGTTTGAGGTTTTAGGTTTAACATTTAGGCGGCGGACCTAGAACATTACGTTCCAGTGATCAATCTCTCTTCTTTTTGAGTTTAATGAGTTCTTGAGATTGTAAGTCTATATAAGTCATTAATTTGATTGAACTACTGAGAATCTAAAAGTTAATTTTTAGTCTAATGCTGGTCAACCTAAAGCTACAATGAATCTTGGAGCTTTTGTTATCACTTCCAAGGACGTGAAATGATCTTTAAGATGAAAAGAATTTGTTAGAATAGATTCTATGAAGTTTTGAAGTTACCTATGTTTGTTAGTAATTTATGTTCTATTTGGGTTCATATGGCTTGATAGGATTATATCAAGATGAGCTTAAATCCTATAAAGATATTTAGAATAGGATTATATGCTCTGAACTCTTGTTGAATCAATTCCAGGGTATTCTTTGAGTTGAGAGGCATTCCTATGTGTTTCTTGATATGCAGAATGAGTCTTAGGCCTAGCTTGTTGATAACACTGCATCTGGAGGTGATAATTCTATTAAATAGGGCCCATCTTAAGAATAAAAGGCACAGATAACACAACATAAGTAGAATGGGAGCATTGCATGCATCATATGTCAAGATAGCTTATAAAACAGTATTAATGGCCATTTGTCTGAGCACTTGTCAAAGCATGCATCATATGAGCAATCGGACCGCACAGATGGATTCAGAACGACGAACGGTGACCAAAGGACTCAAAATCGGCCAAATCCGACATCCGGAGCTCCCACAATGGGCCCAAGAAGTTCTGACTGTTGATCTAATGATCAACGGCCCACGGTGTGCCACGCGGCACCCGCTCACCGCACGCCCGCTTCCTCCTTCCTCTGGAGAGTAGCTCTCAGCCGTCAATCTCCGATCGAATGGCTAAGAACTGCGCGCACGCCCGCGGTCGCCACGACAAAGCAGCGGGCGTAGCGTAGCGATTGGAGCGCATGCCCATGCTCACGCGACGTGGGTTCGAGTTGCATGGTGCTGAAATTCGAAGACGACAACGCGCGCGGGCGAAATTGGGCTGCCCGATCAGCAGCAGACAGCTAAGATAGCGTGACGTGGCGCCCGCAGATGCTCCCTGGCCAGACCTGCGCGATGACGCGGGCACGAGGGCGTGATCTAGACGAGCGCCTCACGCGAGATCCCAACCGTTCGACCTTCCATCGGATGGCTCGTACCGTGCGCATGTGGATCGGGCGTGAGGAAGAACAGCTGTGGGCGAGTGACCAGTGGGTAGGGGGCTTGGGCTTCACCGACGTTTTGGGAAGGGTTTTAGGTTTTGGCGACGTCCCGGACATCGCTAAAACCCCTTCTTCATTTGAAAAGCCCTTCTCCCAATTTACAAGGGTTTAAGCCCTCTTATAATCACCGAAGATGACGAGCCGCCGATGGAGCCTTCTCCACCACCGTGGCTGCCTCGCCGCCCTCCCTCTCTCTCTCTCTTTCTTCCCTTCTTTTAAGCTTTACTTTATTTATGTTTAAGCATGTATCTAATGTTGTAATTTATGAACTAAAGCTGCATGATTAATGAAGTTGTTTCTATTCAGTTGCTTGATTTATTTCCTATTCAAGTTGCATGTTAAGAATGAAACGATTCTAACCCTAATCTCTCTCTTTCTCTCTCTCTCGCTTTTCACCTGTGCCTTTTTGTAAGCACAACTCTACGATTTTTGTGACAATAAGTGACAAGAAAAATCTGATTTCACACCTCCTTGAGACCGACACTCGAACTCACGTCCATTTCTTTACTTTAAAACTGACGTTGCAAGTGCAAACTATAATGACACTTTTAAACACACACGCACGAACCACGTTAGTTTTTGGCGCCGTTGCTAGGGAGGCAATGGATTTATTTTGTCACTTCCATTTTACATCCATTCTCACATCATCTAATGCCTTGTCTCCTTTTACTTAATGGTTGCAGGAATTCGGCGCTTGGACGGTGAAGCAACGCAACCCATGATGACAACAAGGGAGTAGGTGCAACAAGGATCGGTAGTGAGTAGTTCTTCACTCATGACTGTTTGCTTGCTTGAAAACTAAAAAAAAATTATAAAATTGAAAAAAAAAATTGGCATGGTGTATGATTACCTGACCCACATCCTTAACACATCACCCAACAAAAAAATGTACACTTTAACATTCTGAATAAATTCTTGGAGTGTTTTTTTCTCTATTTGAGTGGTGTTTGCGAAGCCACCGTGGATTGACTTGGGCTGCACCACTCAACCCTAAAAATGACTCATCTAATAGAAGCTGCATGATCATTAGGATGAGTACATTAGGGTTTTAGAACCTCTACAGAATAAAAGGAAATCTACTTTCACCAAATTGTGTGCAAAACTTGACATGCCCACTGAAACTTGTCTAAAAACATTAAGACACGTCAACCCTAAAAGACACTAAAGTAAGGATGAAACACTAAAAAACACCACATCTTGAAAAAAATCATTGCTTGAAAATCATGCTTTGATAGAAGCACACACCCTGAAAGTGGAAAATTAAGAGGCACCACCCCAATTAACGCCTCATCACATAACCCTTGCACAAGCACTATCCTAGCCCTTTTAAAACTGAGTAGACGTGCCCTAGGCAGGACTGAGTTAAGTCTCAAGAGGCGAGGTTTTGTTCGCTGGGCACTTGGCTTTCGTTCCCTTGGTAGAATTTGGTGACTAGGCTGCGGGGTAGTGTCAAACGATCGCAGTTGTGGGGTCTACGGAACCGGTGGCGCAAGCCAAAGGAAGAACCTTCCCTGCAATCCCCTTGTAATCAACCTGGCCAGATTAGCTTTGGGAAGGGCAGTCCAGTGCTTACGGACTTAATCACCCTTTTTGAGATTTCTAGGCCTCCTAAGGAATACACCATAAGGACTAGGCTTGTTTGCTTGATTGAACACACTTCTCACATCTGTCGCTCTCCGCATCCCCTCCTGTTCTTCTCTAGTGTATGCACGGGAGACGCTCACTACATCCCGAGTTGTTTATTTTGGGACGAGAATCCAGGCGACTTGATTCTGCTAGAAACATGGCTGAACCTAGGGTAGATGAGGTTGAGAACCAACCCCCACCAGACACAATGGCCATCATCCAAGCCCAGATTAATGCAAACCACCGGCTTCAGCAACAACAGATCCACACCATCATGAAAGCCATACACCGATTACAGAACCCATAAGGGCAACACCACTTGATGTACCACCATTTCAGGATCAACCGAGGCCCCTCTACGATTTCTACAATCCTTCTGCTATTAGAGTTGAGCCACACCTTAGGATCCTCGAAGGGGGAGATGATTTTGAACTAAAACCAAATGTCTTAAGTCTGATCCAGAGCCACTTCCATGGAAACTCAAATGAGGATCCCTTCCAGCACTTAGAGGATCTTGACCGGATAGCACGAATTGTGAAACCTAGGAACATTAGCCTTGACATTGTTCTAATTAAGATGTTCCCCTTCTCATTGAGAGACAAGGCTTCTCACTGGCTTAGAACCCTAGGTAGACCCATCACCACCTGGGAAGAACTGAGGCATACATTTCTAAAGAAATTCTTCCTTATAGGAAAGACCAATGCCCTTAGAAGAGCTATTACTACCTTCACACTCCAGGGTGGGGAACAGTTCCATGGGGCCTGGGAAAGTTTTAATGAACTCTTGAGGAAATGCCTACACCACGAAGTACCAAGGTGGCAATTGGCTCAGATTTTCTGCCATGGTCAGGACAGCAACCTACGGAACTTCGTCGATGCCTCATGCGGGGGGTACTTCCTGAACAAGGACGAGGAGAGCGCGTTTGAGCTCTTTGAGTCCATGAGCGAAAATTCGCTCAACAATGCCTCCATGACCTAGTTTAACAGATCCAGTCAACCCTGTGGTGGGATTTATGAGGTACAAGCAAATTCTGGAATGGTTGACATGGACATCATTGCCAAGAAACTAGATTGAGTGGAATTGGTGGACAAAAAGATTGATGAGCTACTAAACCAGACTAGGAACCTGTTACAGACCTTCTCCCTAGCAAAGGAGGCACATAATGTTGACCTGGTCCAGCCCTTAAACCAAATGAACCTGAAACAACCCCTGACCACATTCCAGGGAGGGACCTTTGTTCCCTCAACCCTTGATTACTCTCTTCCCTCCCCATTGATATCGGCTATCCTTGAAGATGTGCAAGCTATCCAAGGTTATGCTAAATTTGACCCTTTCTCCAACACTTACAACACTGGCTGGCGTAATCACCCCAACTTTGGTTGGACGAACTAGAAACCACCACAATTCCAAAACCAGCCCAGGCCAAATCAACAGCCAAACTTGCCCCCTATCAGCAAGGACCACCAGTTAGACCCCCATATAATAAAAATAGGGTGGCCCCTCCCCCACAAAACCAAATGGACACCCTAATAAAGATGATGGCTGAAATGAACCAGAAACATCAGGAGGAGATGGCCTTAGTGAAGGGACAGTTAAGCCAACTCTTGGACTGTAAACAACAAGGATCCCTACCTTCCAGCCAAAACCGAACCTGCGAAACATAATTAACAGAGGCCCCAATTCGCAAGGGTTCCAAGGTAATCCCGGGTAGGCTCACATGGTCCAGCCAGCCCCACAAATACCCCCTGGGTTTGGTGCTTCTTCGTCCTTGTCTTCTTAAGGATCATCCCACTGTCCTAATGCCTTTGCAAATGCGGTAACCTTGAGAAGCTGCACCAAAACCCAGGATCCCAAATGGTCGACTCTCCCCGAGACTTTACCCGTTGAAATACCCAGCTCAGAAGAGGCACCAGAGAAACCTAAGGACCCATAAATAGATCCGATCCATGTTCAGACACCCTACTGATGAGAACCTCATCATGAACCCTAACTAGCACAATCTAACCTAGGTATGCAAGAAAAAGCTCCTACATAACACAAAGAAAGGCTTAACTCAGAGAAATTTGAGTTTAAGAAGAAAATAAGTCATAAGGGGTAAAAATGCAATTTCACCAACACAATTTGCAAACAGGATAACTCAGGGTCCAAATAGAGGTCAAACTAACCTAATAAGAAGGAAAGTGGGATGATCTGATCCAACAAGGGCTACAGCAACTCTAAGGAATTAAATAACATTTTGTAACCCTAAAACAAATCCACTTCAATTCACGTGGTTCGAGGTAGGGTAAAAATCAACTAAATCCTCTAAAATTCATAGAAAAATAATCTCTAGGGTTTAGAACCTTCAATTTGGCCTTAGAAACCCATTTTGACCTACATTGAGAACCATGCCCAATTAATGATTTAATTTGGATTTTTACGTAAATTGGCCAGTCAAACATGGTCTGACCTAGAAAAAAAATTCACCATTAAAATCCTTAGGTCCAACTATTCATGTATAAAAACTTAAGCCTAAGAAGAGACTTCCTTGACCGACTTTGAAATTTGGTCCTCATCATTTACTTTTTGACCCTCAACTTTCGAAATCCTTGCATTTTGGCCCCTAATTTCATCTTCGTTCTTTGCATTTTGGTCCCTCCTGCAAGTCTCTGCGCAGCACCATGCTCCGGCGACTTTGTGCGGAGCATAGTGCCGCTCAGGGTGAGGGGGGCATCCTACTAAGAGAACGCGGAGTTCCCTGCGATGTCTGCTATCGCAGGGACTCGACCCTGCCACCTGACGACGCCCACACCTTCCGTGTGAACGTGCGGAAGATATGGGTCTCATCTCCGACCATACTCCGGCGAGGGATGCACGTCGCCAGCGTGTGTCCGCCCCTCCGCCACCGCCTTTATAAAGACCAGCGTCGCCAGCGGTTTCTCGCAGCTCGGTCTTGACGGAGAATCCCTCAACCATTCCTCTCTCCCCACTCCGACAGGAACCCACCAGCTCCGGCAGCTCCTCCTCCTCCTTTTCGTCGCTCTGCTGCAATACCAGCAGCAGAGCCACCTTCGCCTAATCTCCTCGCGTCGCGCCGCACCAAGCGCGCGCCTGCCTACCCTCTTCCTCGCCGCCACCCTCTCCCTCTGGGTGTTTCTTCTCCGGTGACAGTCAGTACAGCTGCCCGCCGCTCCGGCCCCCCTTCGTCCCCGTAGGTAGGTTACAGTTACTTCCCTTCCTCCCCTCTTTCTTTTCCCCAACTTAATTTGTTTGATCGCCCTACGACCACACCTGACCACCCTCATCTTCCCCACGTCTGGCCACTCTCCGGCGAGTCGTTCCCGTCATCCCACAATCCCATACAACTCACCAACTGCACCAATAGATCCACCTCACCTCACCAAACACCCTCTGCCCCTCCACTGCCATTCCACACCTCCACAAAGACCCCCCGAAAAAACCCATTTTTCTAACTACAGTCCGACCAAGGGCTGCCACCATACACCGCCTCACGCCTCGCCACCACCCGCACTGGCTTCGCCGCACTTTGGCGAAGCTCCCTGCATCTTCTGAATGGGCCGAGAGGCCGTATTCCTGCTTTCAGGTCACGCCCCCTTCGCCCCATTGCTGGGCAGGTGAAGCTCCTTCACTTGCAGCTGCAGCTTCGATCTCGCCCAGGCGCTGGTCCCAGATCGTGCGGAGTGTCCCTGCAAAGACTCCCAGGTCTGCAGCTGAGGCAAACCCCTTGCAAACTGCTGCAATTGCCTGCAGCCTCCTCGCCTGCGGACGCCAGTTGGGAGGTGGGACTTTAGTACCACCTCGGAAGTGTATGGCTCAGTGCCCACACATAAATTGTAAAAGTGTTAGAGGCTATTCGCCTTCGAACACAGGGGTCAGGTCCCTCACGCACTTGCGCGCCACGCACTTGCCCTCGCCCGTGCTCCCGCCCCGCAGGTCTGGGCCAGATCCGAATACCCGACACTGCACACACCTCGCCCACCACCGCACGCCGGTGGGCTTGGTCCCAAGGGCGATACCCTTACCCGAATACCCGGCTTTGGGAGAGCGATCCTATGAGAGAAATCTGAGAAAGAGAGAGACGCGGGGGAGGGTAAGGGTAGGTTTTGCTCTGACCAGTTGTGTGAGTGTGCAGGAGTAGAAGAAGAAGAAGAGGCGAAGGAAGAAAGAAGGAGAAGAAGGGAAGCACTGTAGCAGACCGCCGTTTAAGTTGTCTGACTGCGGTATCAGACGACGGATGAAGCTTCAGAGGAGATAAAGCAGAGAGGAAGAAGAAGAAAATAGAAGGCTTCGCAAATGAAGAGAAAGAAAAGAGAAGAAGGAAGAAAAAGAAGACTTTGCAGAAGATAAAGACAAGAAAAGAAGAACTGAAGAAGAAAAGAAATAGAAGACAAGCAGAAGAAGAAGAGGAATTGAAGGCAAATAGAGCGAAGGAAGAAGAAGACTCGTAGAGAGAGATACTGCAGCTGAAGAAAAGAGAAAGAAGAGAAGAACAAGACAGGAAGAGTAGTAGAAGAAAGAAGAGGGAAAGCACAAGAGAAAGAAGAGAAGAAGCCAAGACAATATATATATATATCTCTTATTTTTGTAATAAAGAAACTTTGTACTTCTAGAATTCCAGTAGCTCCTTGAGTTCGACCTCGAGAAACTATTTTCGAGTAAAAAATTTGTATGGTAATGACAACCGTAGCTGTCTCATATTATAACAACTGTATTATAATAAATATAAAGGCACAAAGCAGCGCCGCGGTTGCCATCAACACCACCTACCCTGAGGACTTGGAGACAATCAAGAAGAAAAATGTTGTGGAAACTGAGGAGCTTTTGGAGATCTTTAAGCAAGTACAGATTAATATTCCACTCCTCGAAGCCGTTAAGCACATCCCAGCTTATGCCAAGTTTTTAAAGGATGCGTGTACACCCAAACGTAAGCCAAGACCTCAAGCACCTAGGAAGGTTGTGCTCTCCGAACAAGCAAGTTCCGTAATAGTAAGCAACCTTCCGCTCAAGCGAACTGACGCAGGAGCACCCCTGATTTCCTGCAATATCGGGGACATGACATTTGATAGAGCGCTCCTAGACTTAGGTGCTTCTATCAATCTAATTCCAACAACCTTGTACCACCAATTTGGTTTCGGAGAGTTGACACCCACACCTGTCACCATCCAACTGGCT
Organism: Thalassia testudinum; assembly: GCA_037157565.1. Classification (NCBI taxonomy): domain Eukaryota; kingdom Viridiplantae; phylum Streptophyta; class Magnoliopsida; order Alismatales; family Hydrocharitaceae; genus Thalassia; species Thalassia testudinum. The sequence continues at coordinate 48,958,954 of JAZHRO010000030.1, forward strand.
GATAGATCTGTGAAGACCCCAAAGGGGGTTGTCGAGGACGTGATTGTGCAGGTCAAGGAATTTTATTTCCCGGTCGACTTCTTGGTGCTTAACATGGAAGTCCCTGAAAAATTACAGAACGCACCCATAATCCTAGGCAGACCTTTATTAGCTACAACTAAGGCAAACATTGATTGTGACACAGGATGTATGGAAATTGCCTTCGGAGACAAGAAAATACAATTGGATATCTTCCAGGCGACAAATTCTTTTGATTGCGATTGTGTTGAGGAACATGATCCCGTGGAAACTCTGGTTGAGGAATGCCTCACCCTTAGTTCTGTCTCAGACCACCAAACCTGTAATGACTGTTCTGACCCATCACCATCGCTACTCGTGGACCTCTGTAAGGCTGATTACTATCACACAACACCATTGAGGAGATCGATGTTGATCAACTCCCGCCTTTCCCTTTTTCGTCAATCGTTGTTTCACCCACACCCAAACTTAAGCCACTACCCGAGAATCTCAAGTATGTCTTCCTGAGACCTGACCAGACCTTCCCTGTGATTATTAATTCTCATCTAACCAAGGATCAGGAACTCAGGTTGACTGTGACCCTTTCAGGACATCGGGCCGCCATTGGTTGGACCATTTCTGACTTAAGAGGAATTAGCCCCACCTATTGCACCCATAAGATTTACCTGGAAGACGGGGCATGACCCTCCCGCCAGTTGCAGAGACGATTAAACCCAAACATGCGGCAGGTTATTAAGAAAGAAATTATCAAGTGGCTTGATGCCAACATCATCTATCCTATCTCCGATAACCCCTGGGTGAGCCCCACTCAAGTGGTTCCAAAGAAAGCCAGGCTCACCGTTGTCACCAATGATCATGGCGAATCCATCCCCACCCACACCACCACTGCATGGCGGGTGTGTATTGATTATAGGAAGCTCAATGAAGCCACTAAAAAGGATCATTTTCCCTGGCCATTCATTGACTAGATCCTTGAAAGATTGGCAAGGCAAAAGTATTTTTGTTTCCTGGATGGATATTCAGGATATAACCAAGTCTCAATTGCTCCGAAAGATCAAGAAAAGACCACATTCACTTGTCCGTACGGCACGTTTGCATTTCGTCGAATGCCGTTCGGGCTATGCAACGCACCTGCTACCTTCCAGCGTTGCATGCTAGCCATTTTTTCGGAAATGGTGGGTGAATACTTAGAGGTCTTTATGGATGATTTCTCTGTATTTGGGAATTCATTCGACCATTGTATGAGCAACTTGGAGAAAATCCTGAAATGATGTATCGAGGTTAATCTGGTGTTAAGTTGGAAAAAGAGCCATTTTATGGTTCAAGAAGGAATTGTCCTCGGTCACATCGTATCGCATAGGGGCATCGAGGTAGATCGGGCTAAGGTTGATTTGATTTCCAAACTCTCTTGGCCTAGCTCGGTCTGACAGATTCGCTCATTCCTGGGACATGTTGGCTTCTATTGAAGGTTCATTAAAGACTTCTCCAAGCTTTCCAAACCCTTAACTGACCTTCTGGCCAACGACTCCATATTCCACATGTCTTCTGATTGCATCCAGGCTTATCACACCCTCCAGGACTTAATCTCCACAGCACCTGTACTTCAGCCCCCGGATTGGTCCCAGGACTTTGAGATTATGTGTGATGCATTAGATTTTGCCATAGGCGCTATCCTGGGACAAAGACAAGACAAGAAACCTGTGGTGATCTATTACGCAAGCAAAACGTTGGATGAGGCCCAACAAAATTATACGGTCACAGAGAAAGAGTTGCTCGCTGTAGTCTTCGGACTTGAGAAGTTCCGGTCGTACTTGCTGGGATCCCACGTGACCATCTATACTGACCATTCAGCCATCCGGCACCTGTAGGCTAAGAAAGACGCAAAGCTCAGGCTCATCAGATGGATCCTACTCTTGCAGGAATTTGACCTGGAAATCCACGACAAGGTCGGATCAAAGAATGTGGTGGCTGACCACTTGTTTAGACTTCACCCAGACCACATTGGACCCTCCTTACCTTTATCTGACACCTTCCTTGATGAACACATTCTGGCTGTGCAAGACAAGAGACTGCCTTGGTATGCTGACTATGTCAACTACCTAGTTGTAGGACAGACCCCGCACAGCTGGTCCAGACAGCAACGGGACAGGTTCTTGGCTGAGGCCAAGCACTATTTCTGGGATGATCCCATGCTGTTTCGCCTCTGTGCCGACCAGATCATCAGGAAGTGTTCCTCGAGAACGATGTTCACAGTGTGCTTTCTTTCTGTCATGACCATGCTTGTGGTGGCCACTTCTCTGGAAAGAAAATGGCTGAGAAAGTTCTGCAGTCTGGATTTTACTGTCCCTCCCTGTTTAAGGATGCACACAACTTTGCCAAGACTTGCTCACGCTGCCAAATGCTGGGGACCATGACTAAGAAAGATATGATGCCCCTCCAGCCCATCTTGATTGTCGAAATCTTCGACATTTGGGGTATCGAATTTATGGGCCCCTTTCCACCATCCAACGGCTTTGAGTACATCTTAGTCTCAGTAGACCATGTTTCTAAATGGATTGAAGCCGTTGCCACCCGCCGATGAGATCACAGGACTGTCATGGACTTTGTTAAGCATACCATCTTTTCCCGATTTGGAATACCAAAGGCCATGATCAGTGATGGTGGAAGTCATTTTATTAACTCCCAATTCCGTGCCCTACTTAGAAAATACGGGGTTAACCACCTCATTGCTACATCGTATCATCTGCAAACAAATGGGCAGACCGAGGTCTCCAATAGACAAATCAAGAATATTTTACAAAAGACTGTGAGACCTGATAGGAAAGACTGGTCCACACGACTAGATGATGCCCTGTGGGCATGCAGGACTGTTTCAAGACCCCGATAGGCATGTCACCTTATCGCCTGGTCTTTGGCAAAGCCTGCCATCTTCCTATCGAATTGGAACACCGGGCTTACTGGGTTGTCAAGCAATGTAACATGGATTCCCAGTTAGCCACTGCACAGAGGACGCTCCATCTATCTGAGCTCGAAGAAATTCGTCGGGACGCCTTTGAGAATAGTCGACTGTATAAGGAGAAAATGAAAGCTGTCCACGACTGACTCATCCATAGAAAGACCTTTGAACCTAACCAGCAAGTCTGGCTGTTTGATTCCCGCCTAAAACTCTTTCCGGGGAAACTCATGTCCAAATGGATAGGACCATTTCGGGTGGTTAAGCCTTACTCTAATGGGGCGGTTGAATCGCTGATCCAAACACTGGGCACACTTTTACAGTTAATGGTCAAAGATTGAAACACTTCCTAGCCCGAGTTCCCCCAAAGGAGAGTGTCACCCTCATTGAAGGATGACACGAACCATCGCCCAGCTGAAGGCGTTAAACTCAACGCTTCCTAGGAGGTAACCCAAAGGATTCAGACTGATCCGGTATTTTACGTCACTCAGGTAATATCTTTTTGAACCGCTGTTGCATCCATGTATTTGCCAATGAGGACATTGTCCAACTTAAGCATGGGGGGGTGGTAAATTGCACGATCCTGAGCTCATTTAATCAGTCTAAATAAAATAAAAAAAAATTGAATTTAGGAAGAAACTTAGGCATTAGAAACTTGTCAATAGTAGAAAATAATACAAAAAGAACTTGAATACTTAGACTTTTCAAGCCTTCAGGCTTAATTAGCACTGGTGTCCGTTAAAATATGGATTTAGCTTCGAATCCTTGCAACCTTAAGCTACTCTAATCCACCTACTAAATAAGGTGGTAAGTATACGACTTATCAACTCACACTCTAACTCAGAAGAACTTTGAGTCTAAGCATCTGCATACATTTTTGGCACAGACTCACTCCTCGGAGATTTTGACAGAAATTGGGTAGCTAATAAACTCTCTAGGGTGGTATGGCTGGCAAGTTGTTGTGGGTAACAACCCATTGGCAGGTTGTCCAGAGCCCAGCCACAGGACTATTTCTTCTTCATTGCCTCTAGGTACATTTGAGATCAGGGAAGTCACCTACAAAAAAAAAAAAGAAGAGAAGAAAACAAAATAAACCACACTTCATCGAACTAGTATGGCTGGCAAGTGATCGTGGGTAACAGCCCATTGGTTGGTTGTCCAGAGCCCAACTCAGTAATTGCACAAAAAGAACCAAAACACTTAAGGAAGAAGCAGGGAAGTAGTACAAGCCGAGGAGATATACATTGAAAAAATCCTTGTGTTGACTCCAATTAAAACAAACGTAGGGAGAAAGCTACCAATCGAACAAATACACCTTCAGGCAAAATACTTCCTCTTCCAATTTCCATGGGTGTAGAAACCCGAAGTCTGTCTGAATTATCATTGAGTGAGTCTATCACAATCTTCACACTAAGATGCTTAGTACTTAGGATTTTGACCGAGTTTTGGGTGGGTTGGGTAGCCTTAAAAAGATACCAACCCACTCTAAATTCCAAAAAAATTCTAAAAAATATATATATACATATGTGTATTTACATACATTAAATCAAGGATTCAGGCGATTCGTATTTTGGCAAACACCCGGGCGCTGCTTAGTATTTGTAGATTAAGATCTTAGTATATTTCCTCCTATTGACAAGTAACGAAGTGTCTAAGCAATTACTTCTTAAATTCTGACAGAAAATAAAGGCTAGAATAAACCTTGCTAGGGACTAGCAGGGAGTAAGCATGGGGGTATGATAACACTGCATCTGGGGGTGATAATTCTGTTAAATAGGGCCCATCTTAAGAATAAAAGGCACAGATAACACAACATAAGTAGAATGGAAACATTGCATGCATCATATGTCAAGATTGCTTATAAAACTATATTAATGGCTATTTGTATGAGCACTTGTCAAAGCATGCCTCAGATGAGCAATCGGACCGCACGGATGGATTCAGAACGATGAATGGAGTCCAACAGACTCAAAATCGGCCAAATCCGACATCCGGAGTTCCCACAATGGATCCAAGATGTTCTGACCGTTGATTTGATGATCAACGGCCCACAGTACGTCATGTGGCGCCCGCACACCGCGCGCACGCGCCCGCTCACTGCTCGCGGGTGCCTGCTTCCTCCTTCCTCTGGAGAGTAGATATCAGCCGTCAATCTCCGATCGAACGGCTGAGAACCGCGCGCACGCCCGTGGTCGCCGTGACAAAGCAGCGGGGCTAGCGCAGTGGTTGGAGTGCATGCCCGCGCTCACGCAATGCAGGTTTGAGCCGCGGGGTGCTGAAATTCGAAGGCGACGACGCACGTGGGTGAAATTGGGTCACTCGATCAGCAGCAGACGGCCGAGATAGCGCGACGTGGCACCCGCAGATGTGCCTTCGCCAGACACACGCAACGATGCGGGCACGGGGGCGTGATCCAGAAGAGCACCTTGCGCAAGATCCCAGTCGTCCGATCTTTGATCGGACTGCTCGTAGCGTGCGCACGCGGATCAGGCACGAGGAAGAACAGCTGCGAGCGAACGACTGGCAGGCAGGGGGCTTCACCGCTCGTTAAGCTATCGCTTCACTTCGCTCGTTCCGTTGCCTTAACTTCGCACCCTGTTAATGGCCTATCTGGTTAGTGTTTGTCCTGATTAGGAGGCTCATCTATTGGTGTGGAGTGTGTGTTGCTCCGCTCATTGTTTTCTCTCGCAGTTTCTTCCTCTAATGGGGTACGAAAAGTGGGGGTTCTGGTACACTTAATCCTACTTCATTTGGAAAGCCCTTCTCCCAATTTAAACCCCTTCCAACCACCCATTCAAGGCATACACTCCACTTGCAACTACTCTACCCCCTCCTAGCTACCTTTAAGCCCTCTTGTAATCACCGGAGACGACGAGCTGCCAACGGAGCCTTCTCCACCACCGTGGCTGCCTCGCCGCCCTCCCTCTCTCTCTCTCTTTCTTCCCTTCCTTTAAGCTTTACTTTATTTATGTTTAAGCATGTATCTAATGTTGTAATTTATGAACTAAAGCTGCATGATTAATGAAGTTGTTTTCTATTCAGTTACTTGATCTATTTCCTATTCAAGTTGCATGTTAAGAATGAAACAATTCTAACCCTAATCTCTCTCTCTCTCGCTTTTCACCCGCGCCTTTTCGCAAGCAAAACTCCACGATTTTCGTGACAATAAGTGACAAGAAAAATCTGGTTTCACGCCTCCCTAGGACCGACACTCGGACTCACGTCCGTTTCTTTACTTTAAAACCGACGTTGCAAGTGCGAACTATAACGACACTTCTAAACACACACGCACGAACCACGTCACTTGTGAAGGTTGGATAAAGCCTAACTTGGAAATGAAAAAATGTGGTTTTCTCATGTTGTGATAAAATGACATTTTTGTATATTTCTTTTTAGCATTCAATGAAAATAATTTTATTTCTTATCGGATGGTTGCTTATGTTTAATATCAATTTCTTTGCAATTATGAGTATTATTTTAGATATACACACTTGCTAAAGAAATATGCACGCGATGACAAACATTAGGTATTCTAACCCCTAGGGTAAAAGTCCTTCGAGTCAAATTGTGTCAAACTACTCGCCCGTTAAGACTTATGATTATGTTATACGGACAATGCAGGAAGTGTATGTATATCTCACTTACATGCATAGTGTGTTGTCTTTGTAGCATGCCATAATACTCGATCGGCTTTAGTTCGGTGACGTATTGAACTAAAGAAGGTCCTTAAAGATTTGATCACAACTTAGGTTTGGTCGTTAGATATAACCTTGTGCGGTGAAATTTCGGTTCCTTCTTTCTGCTCTTCTCCGGTATACCAACTAATCTTATCTAGTTTCCTACGGTACCCTTAACTGGGTGTTAAAGGAAATCTAGCTAAGGTTAGTATTGGGGGATATACTGGAGAAGTACGGGGAGATATTGTCAAAATTTAATCGCACGGAGGTTATATATAACGAGCAAACCTAAGTTGTAATCAAATCTTTGAGGATGGGTCATAAAGTGAAAATCTCAATTAAGATATATATCATTTAGTCCATGCCCTTCCTAATAAGTGATTTTTTTACATTAAATTTTATGTTATAATGGATAAATCTTGGATTGGATTACGAGGTTCAGATTACACCAGATATAAGGATAGAGTAATTTCATTCCTGGATTGGGCCTTTGATGATGATAGGAAGATATTTAGGCGAGGAGATCAACTTGATAATATGTTTCGCCCATGTAGAAGATGTTTGAGTGGTTCCTTGCATGCATGACCGTAACACTGTGCTCGAGCACTTGATTTGTAATGGATGGTGGCAGCATTACACTATTTGAGTAGCTCATGGAGAGGAGTTTACTGAGAAAGTCATAAATAATGAAAACACTGTTGACAAAGATATTGATGAGGAAATTGCTGATAGTGGAGGTGAAGAAATACAAGAAATGTAGAACAAGATGAGAGTAGGAGAGGATATAAATATAGATGGGGAAGATCCGTCCAGTTGTGATCCGTTCTATGATGTTGTTAAGGTGGCTGAGGATCCTATTACTCCCAGTATTACTAGAATGTCTAAGTTGTCGTTTCTATTGAAGATGTTTCGAGTAAAGGATATGAACAGAGCTAGTGCTAAATTTATGTCAGAAATACTTCAATTTATTGCTGAGCAGTTGAATAATCCTAATGGTTTTCCAGCTTCATGGTATGAGGCAAGGAAACAGATTCGTAAGCTTGGTTTAAACTGTTAGAAGATTGATGCATGTCTGAATAAATGCATTCTTTTCAGAAATGAATTTGCAAACTTGAGTAACTGTCCCAAATGTGGACATGAGAGATATAAGGGAGGTAAAAATGAAAGTAAGAGGAAACAATCTTAGCAGGTTCTTCATTATTTCCCATTGACACCTAGGCTTCAATGCCTTTTTATATGAACTACAATTGCATAGTGGATGACATGGCACCAGGATTCTAAATCTCAAGATGGAAGAATATGTCATCCTACTGATTTAGAGGAGTGGAAGAGATTCGACGAAAGAAATAATTCATTCACTTTAGTAGTAAGGAACGTGTGGTTGGGTCTTATAAGCGATGGATTCAATCCATTTAAGAGTATGTACCTGATAAGTTGATTTTAGGTTTCGATGGAAATTTAAACATAAAATGTTGTGTCGTAGAAATACTTTTGTGGTGGAAAATAGACTATCAAAAATATAAAAATCTAACCACAAGGATCAGGTCGTATCCATAGGGAGGAGCTAAGCTTTGTAAACTTACAAATATTTTTACATGAAATCTTGTTGCAAGAAGGGTAATTAGCAAGGTTATTCTTTTCCTGTTAATCAAATGTTAATCTCTTATTTAATCAATCCATTCATTTTATAAAACAAGAGAGGAAGAGAAAGTTGAATGGTATGCATGCAATTGACACGTAATAAAGTACGAGAGCAAATACTAAAAATTTAACCTTCAGTAATTGTTGCTTGCTCGAAATCATGTTTTAAATCGTTGAGTTGTAGTATAGTTGAAATCTCACAAAAAATAGATAAAATTTATACTCGAAAAAATCTGAGGTCATTTGCTAGGAGCAAATAAGAATTCCGTTCTCAAAATTGCAATTTAAAATAATAGAGATACGAAATTGTAATCATAAATTGATTCAGAGTAATGTAGCAATAAGATCAAGTATCAATCTGCAAAAAGAATGGAGTAAAATGGTGATTTGAATCACCAATTACTCCCTACAATAATGGCTAATAGAACTCAATAGTTATATGTGAAATGATCTTAGCCGTCTGAATATTCAATCAGACGTCTTAAACGTCTGATTATCTGATTTCTTCTTCTGCTTCTTCTTGCTTTCCTTCTTCTTCCTTTTTCTTCTTTCTTTGCTCTTCTTCTTCTTTCTTCTTCTACTTCTCTGCCTTTCTTCCTATGTGGCTCCTCTTCTTTTCTTCTTCTTCTTTCTTTCTTTGCTCTTCTGTTCTTCTATTCTTCTTCTTCATGCAGAGGGGGAAGGATCCTCAATTTTGGCTAAGTGTCAGCCAATCCTTCTCAGAGCAAAACCCCCCTTGCCCCCGCACATGATCCTCGCTTCTTCTCCATGGGTTATTCTCTCTCCTTGGGTTATGCTCTCCCAGTGCCTCCAACAGTACCAGGTTATCGGGTTTTCGGACCTAGAGCACACCCAGGTCCAGGGCTGCGGGCGTGGGTTGCAGCCGAGGAGTGTAAGGCATAGGCAGGTTATTGGGTTACTTCTAGATCAGCAGGGTCAGAGTCGCGGACGAGGCCGAGTGAGGGTGTGGGGGACCTCACCCCCCAAGTGATTCGAGGCGATAAGTGATGAGATCCTCATCATGAACCTTAACTAGCATAATTTGATCTAAATAAGTGTGTAAAAGCTCCTATAAAACCTAAAGAAAAGCCTAACTCAGAGAATTCTAAATTGAAGAATAAAATAATTCATAAGGGGTAAAACTATAATTTTACCAATGCAGTACATAATCAGGGTGTCTAAGGGTCTGAATACAGGTCAAATGAACTTAATAAGAAAGAAAGTGGGATAACCTGAGCCGAAAAGAGTTATAGCAACTTCTAGGAATTAAATGACACTTTGTAACCCTAAAAACAAATCTGCTTCAATTCAAAAAGTTCCTGGTAAGATAAAAGTCAAATAAACCCTCTAAAAATCATGAAAAAATATTCTCTAGGGTTTAGAACCTTCAATTTGGCCAATAGAACCTATTTTGATCTAAATTGAGAACTATACCCAAATTTTGACCTAACTTGGGTTTTTATGCAAATTGACCAGCTAAACGTGGTCAAACCTAAAATCAAATTACACCATTGAATTCCTTAGGTCTAAATTAGGTTGGTGCAAAAATTTGGGCTTAAGAGAAGACCATTTTGACCGACTTTACAAATTTGTCATCTTGAATTACTTTTTGACCCTTGCATTTAGCCCCTTATCTTCTCTTTCGTTCTTTGCAGAACGGCCCCTCTGCCACCCCATGCAGGCACCCATACCTTCGACGACCTTGTGCGGAGGATGGCACCGCGCAGGGTATGGGGGATGCTCTCAAGAACGAAAGGGGTGTTCCCCGCGTCGTCCTCTTTCACAAGGACCCTCCCCTTTGCACTGCACCTGCCCATGCCTCTCGTGCGAACACACGAAAGGCATGGGTCTGCTTTCCGGCCGTTCTCCGGCGAGCTCCCCACGTCGCCCCCTCGAGATCCTCTCCTCGCAGCACCTTTATAAGAAGCGGCAGGGGTAGCCGTTTTTGGCAAGCCTGATTTGGCCGAGGATTCCCCCCCAACTTCGTCTCCTCCTCCCACGGTCAAACGCCCGCAAGCTCCGATGGCCCTTCCTCCTCCTTTCGTCGCTCTGCTGCCATACCTGCAACAGAGCTCACTCCGCCCCGTCTTCCCGCACCAGGCCGCACCAGCTGGCACATTCCCGACCTCTTCCTCGTCGCCGTTACCCCCCTCTGGGCACCTTCGTCTCAGGCGTCGGCAGGCACGCGTCGAGCGCCTCCTCCCCCCCCCCCTGTCATCAGTTAAATAGGTCAAACTCTTCCCCTTACTCTCCTCTTAATTTCCCTCTCTTCAATTATCACTTTTAACCCCTCGACTGCCACTACCACCTCCATCTGTTCCACCTCCGGCCACCAACTCCGGTGAGGCCGCTCCACCTCCACAGGCCATCCCACCCCTCGCCGACAAGCCCATAAGCTTCCCCTCACTCCACTCAAGTATTTCCCCCACTCACACAACCACTCCACACACCCAGAGCACCTCCCGAACACACCCACTCTCACACACACAGTGTGCCCTAGGCACGCACATTTCGACCACCCCACGCCATATCGACCCCCGCATTGCCTTCGCCGTGCTCTGGTGAAGTTCCCTGAGCTTTTTGACGTGGCCGCGAGGCCGTTTTAGTGTTTTCAGGTCGCGCCCCCTTGCTGCCATTGAAGACAAGCTTGGAGCAAGCTCACAAGCTACTCCAAGCCTCTTTAGCTCCAAGCGCAAGCCCCAGGCGACGCGGAAGACTTCCGCTGGTGTGCCCAGGTCTTCAATTGGGGTCACAAGCCTCGTCTGCTGCCCTAATTACTCGAAGCTTCCTGCCTGCAGGCGCGCGTAGCAGCAGGTGGGACTTTAGTCCCACCTCGAAAGTGTGTGGGCGCACGGCCGCACATAAATTGAAAACGTGTTCTAGGCTGTTCTCCTCGAAACACTGGGGTGAGGTCCCTTCTCACCTATCCACCGGGTCTCGTCTACGGCATTGCCCACGCGGATCTGACCCGCGACCCGATTACCCCTCACTCCTGTGCACTCCTCGCGCACCACACCCACGCTGGTGCACCTGGACCCGGGCGTGCGACCGGCTCGATAACCCGGCTCTGGGAGAGCATGCCAAGGAGAGATTCAGAGAGAGAGAGCCGCGGGGGAAGGGTAGGGGTAGGTTTTGCTTCGTGTATGTGTATAGGGAACAGGGAGGGAAGAAGAAGAAGGGCGGCGAGGACTTAGCCGCAAAGAAGTAGCAACAGAGAAGAAGAAGGAAGAAGGAAGGGCCAGAGAAAAAGAAATGAAAAGAGGAGGGAGCCTCTGCTGCATAGAAGAAGCCAAGAGGAAAGAGAGAAAAGAAAGAGAAAAAGAGTGAAAGTTCCCTTCTAGGAGGGGTGACGTAAAAATATGCGGAAATAAAAATATAAAGCAATCTCACAAAAATCAATCGCACAATGTACACAGGTATTTTTAGGTGGAAACCCAAACCGGGTGAAAACCACCACCTAACCCTCTCGAGTTAGGATTTTCCGATCAACCAAGTTGATCAAAATCCACTAAACGAATCACTTTGAACGAGGGTGATTCAACCTCAGTACAACCACGCTACAAGTACGAGGGTAGCGTTCCTCAACCCCTTCTCTCCACGAGAAGGATTTTGTCCCACGAAGGAGACGGGAATTCGCAAAGCGAATACCCAACCAGAATACAAAGATAAAATAAAATAGCAGTCCTATAGAGCCAACAAAAATTAAACCTAGCTTCTATAGGAAATAGGAAACTCCCTTTTGCAAGGAGTGCGTCGACGATGACGCGGTGCGTGTGCCACGCGATGGCGCTACGTCGCTCTCATTATCTACGGCGGGAGAGCGGGCGCGCAAACTGTTTGATGCTCTCAAGATGTAGAGCTTGAGCTTGGAGAGCAAGTGCTTCTTGGACACAAGAGAGTGGAAATACTTGATCTTAGTGTATTGCAAAGTGTTTGTCTTAGTGTGTATATGTCTCTCTAGGTGTGTTTGTGTTACAAAGGTTCCCCTCTATTTATAGAGGCCTTAGGAAGGCTTTGGAAGGCTTGGAAAAGCTTCCATAGCCGTTGGGTGCAAAGCCCAAGAGAATCAGGCCGAAATCAAGACAATGATTACACTTCACAGGGTTATCAGACGTCTAACTCTGGCATCAGACGTCTGGAAGGCCACTTTAAGACGTCTGATTCCAAGGTCAGACGTCTGATTCTATGCGGGTTTCTCCCTGACTTGAATCAGATCTAAACAGGGTTTTTGTACAAGTCCATCAGACGACATAGAGGACGTCTGGCACTAAGTCTGGACGTCTGGAAACCTACTTTTACCGTGGGAATTGATTTCCAAACGTTGCAACGGCTAGAAAATCTCTGAGAAGAGATTTTGGGTCAGCCGAGGCAAAACGGTCATTTATCAGACGTCTGTGAAGTCCTATGGACGTCTGATAAGGCTCTAACGGTCATATTCTTGAGTGTCTTCTAAGCCAGCCAACGGTCCACTAACTGGACGTCTGGCAAAGTCATCAGACGTCTCCTAAGACGTCTGGTATAAGGTCTGGACGTCTGAATTCATCAGACAGAACTAACTATGTCCAGCCTAACAGTTATCAGACGTCTGAAACAACAGTCAGACGTCTTAAAATCCTTTATCAGACGTCTGATTTGTGAATTAGACGTCTGGAAAGTCAGTTTTAACCCTATATTGGTTTTCTAAGTGTTTTACAGAAAACCTACGTATCCTAGGGTTGTGCAGGTGTTCCTAGGACTACTGTTAGGGTTCTTTGAGGCTCTTTAACATAATGTCTAAGGAAAATAAAGAGCAAGAAAATAAATACAAGAGATACATGAAAGGATAAAAAAGAATCTATCCTATTCTTCTTGTCTTCCATCTCCAATCTTTCGCTCCACGCGAACCTCCTCTATTTTCCGTCAAGCTCCTCCAATCCGTCCTGGATGCGAGCTCGAACTCCGTCTAAACACGTCCTCATTTGCAATTGACCTGAAATCTAGGACTCAAATTGCAAATGTTAAATAACACGTGTTTTGTTATCATCAAAACAAATGATCGTGGTGCTCTAGCACCAACAAAGAGCTCCCATAGCAGAAGAAGAAAGTGAAGGAGAGGCCGCAGCGAAGAGAAGAAGAAGCTGCAGAAGAAAAGAAGACAGCAGAGTCACTGTAGCAACAGTGCCGATAAGGCGTTCTATGCGAAGAATCTGACGTCCGGATCAGGGAAGAAAAGAGAAAGAAGAAAATCAGAGAAGAAGAGAAGGAAGAAGAAGAAGGACTGAGCTACTGAAGAAAAGAAGACGCCGAAGAAAAGAAGAAAGAAGAAAAAAAAAGTAGCAGCTGAAAAGAAGAAAGAAGAGGCAGCCGCAGCAGAAGAAAAAGAATAAGAAAGAAGAAGGTAGACTGGAGAAGAGAAGAATCGGCTAAAAGAGAAGAAGAAGAAGCCAAACTTTTGCCCACACTCTCTCTCTCTCCCTCTTATTCTTTTTGTAACAGGATTGTGAGCCTTTATATGCTAGAATGACGTGTGCTCCCTGAGTTCGACCTTGGGAAAGTTGTAATTCCGAGTAATAAATTGTAAACTGGTGACCGTTGTTTGTAATATACTATAACGAATTAATCATTAAGAGCAAGAAACGCAACATACGAACAACTGAAGCCACCAGTTTTTGGCGCCATTGCTGGGGAGCAACGGCCAATCTAGAAATTTTTTATTCACAATTTTTTTTTTACTACTGACTTAATCTCTTCTCTTTGATTGTGCAGGCACAGGAAATCAAGAAGGAAACAAGCAGCCGCACAACAACTACACCAAGGACAGGTAATTTTCTATCCTCTCTTCAGCTCGTGAAATTCTAAAGAGGAAGAAAAAGAAAAAAAAGCAATTTAGGAATAACCTGTCTTTCATATCTAGTAAATCACAAAAGTTGCCTGCTTTCAATTTCAACACATTCTATCTTTACATCCATTAAAGGTATTTAGGGCTAAAACCTTCTTGCTTGAGCCCTAATTACCTAATATTGAGGCAACTAACTGGACCAATTAGAGCCAACTTAAGACTCAAAGCTAGGGTTTTTGAGACACACTTTCTAATCAAGAATTGAGAATTCCCAAAAGAAGTGTGCCTAAGCCATTGCTTGAAAACATCTATCAAGAGAAGCCCTAAGAAATTCGGCTCTTAAAAACACTTGAACCCTAAAACACAAGACCTAATAAGCTCTCAAAGGAACTAATAGGTGAAGTTGATCCCTTGGATCAAATAACCTTTAACTTAGGTCACTCTTTGCACTCAAAAGGTTAAAGTTCAAGTGAAACCCTAAGCACCTTGATCCTAACTAAAAGTGGTAGACTTAAGAGGTCAAGGTCTCCATTCTGGTCTACCTGGAATCTCAGTGACAAGAGAGGTTGGGTGGGGGAAACCCTGTAACCCGTGGGTGCACTCTACCAAGTAGGAGTCTTCGCGGGACTCACCCTCTCTGGTTGCCCAGGTAATTCTTAGGTGGACAACCTTCTGATCAAGGGGTCCATCCGCCCCAAACCTCTATAGTCACCCAACATTTTGGGTGTCTTGATTGGGTCCAGCACCTGCTAAACTCGTCTAATCCATCAATGCATGTTTGGTAGGAGGTCCTTGAAACCTCCTCTAGAAATTCACTCTCCTCGAGGTCGAGCCTCGGTGCCCTTGTTTGTGCAACCAACTCTTCACATAGACCTCTCCTTTGATTCCGAACCCAACTCAACTTCTTTCACAATGGCTCAGCCAGTTGAGGAAGAGAACAATCTTGAGCACCAGCTCCAGTGACTCATTGACCTCTTCCAAAACTTCATGAACCCACTGCAGCGTCCCATGATGCGAGATCACTATAATCCCGCTGCGATGGCTATTGAGCCTCGAGTCAGAATCCCGACTGGAGGACCTGATTCTGAACTGAAGCCCAACATGATTCATGCCATACCTAAATTTCATGGGCTTAATTCTGAAGACCCCTTCCAGCACATCAAACAGCTAAAGCATCTGGCCCAGACTTTCGAGTCAGATGCGCATAATCGGGATATCTTACTCATGAAGATGTTCTCTTTCTCCCTTATGGACAAGGCACCCATTGGTATCAGACCCAGACCCGTCCAATCAACACTTGGGAGGAACTTCAGTCTGAGTTCCTGAAGAAGTTCTTCCCCGTTGGTCGGACCAATGTCTTGCGCCATCAGATTACTCACTTCACGCAACAGACGGGAGAACCTTTTCATGAGGCATGGGATCGTTTTCAGGATCTCATGAGAAAGTGCCCCCATCACGGAGTTCCTAAATGGGAACAAGTCCAGTCTTTTTACCAGGGACTTCGTGAGGATATTAGATTGTTTGTCAATGCAACTTGCGGATGGAATATCATGGGTTAGCATGAAGACACCGTGTGGGAGATTCTTGAGAATATGTGCGAGAACTCCATCAATAATGACTCCATGGGACTATTCGACAGGACGAATACTCGGACATCGATGAACCTCAGGGGAGCACATGAAATGCAGGGCCTGTCCTCATCAGTCGAACTGGAATTGATGGCCAATAGATTGGACAAGGTCTCTATTATTGAGAAGAAGGTGGATGAGTTGACTCAGCATTTGCAGCGAGCCACCTCTGCGCAGAATTCCTTTGCACAGCCTCCTCCCACACGGGAGACTGTGCAACACATTTTCCACCGACCTTCTCCTGAGGTGGACTCGTATCCACCCCCATCTGACTCTCGGATTGGAGGAACCTCCGATCCTTTCTATTCTAGCCGAGGGAGTTCTACTCCCCCATTCTCTGACTTTTCTGAGGCTCCTCAGACTTGCGACGACCTCAACGCCATCCAGAATGACCCATTTTCCAATACCTACAATCCTGGATGGCAAAACCAACCCAACTTTCAGTGGGCGAGAAATTCCCAGAATCCAAGACCACCCTTTCAGCCCCGTCCACAAGCACCTCGTCCTTACCAGCCGCCTCAGCCTCGGCCCAACCCTACTTATCCATCCGGGCCAAACCAAGATCAAATGTCCCTCATCCTCCAGACTTTGGCTGAAATTCAAAGAACGAATGCGGCTATTCAAAAGCAACACAAGGACGAAATCACAGAGGTTCGAAACCAACTGGCCCAGTTGGCAAATTCTCGCCAACCAGGCACGTTTCCTTCTCAGCCTCTACCCAACCCTAATTGTGTGCCAACCCAGCGGCGCATTATGAACCCAAACCTAGGCCAAGCACACATGGTTTATCAGGTCCCTTCTATTCCTTCACCTGACGGGATGGAAGCTTCAACTTCTTATGCGGGTTATCAACAGCAGCAGCCCATTATACCAACCCCCAACCAGAACCAGGTAGGACTTAATTATGTAATCACCCGTAGTGGTAAGGAGACCCAAGATCCACCTTATCCAGACCACTCCAAACCTGGTAGTAACCTAAACCCTAGGACAGTAATCCAGGATGTTCCCATCCCTGTCCCAGATCAAAGACCTGGACCTATCCTAGAGGAACCAACCAAGGTTCCATTTCCTAAGGCTTTGACCAAGGGAAAGGGGACAACCAAACTCGTGGCTCCTGAGGAGGACCTGGTCAAGCTCTTTGAGTAGGTCCAAATAAACATCCCCTTGATGGATGCGATCCGCCACGTATCGGCTTACGCACGATTCTTGAAGAATGTGTGTACACCTCAGCGTAAGCCGCGAACCAAGAGTGGGAGTCCAATTGTACTGTCAGAGCAAGCCAGCTCTGTAATCCTGATCAGACTCCCACCCAAGGCAAAAGACCCAGGCACTCCCCTGATTTCATGCAAGATAGGTGAAACCCAGTTCGACAGAGCATTGTTAGACTTAGGTGCTTCCATAAACTTGATACCCACATCCTTACTCAACCACCTAGAAGAATCTGAGCTAAAATCGACTGAGATGACACTACAGTTAGCAGATCGATCTATCAAGCCACTGAAAGGGATTCTTGAGGATGTTATTGTAAGGGTGCGGGATTTTTACTTCCCTGTGGACTTCATAGTTTTAGATATGGATGCACCTGAGAACCTAAGGGATACATCAATCATTTTAGGGAGACCTTTTCTGGCCACTGCAAGGGCCAACATAAGTTGTGAGGAGGGCCAAATAGAACTAAAATTTGGGAATCAGACACTCAAAATTGATATCTTTAAGGCCCAACAAGGGATCAATTGTGGTGTCATTGAACAAATTTGTGATGTTAGAACTCTGGTTGATGAACCACAACTTGAGAGAAACATGATCATTCCTCATCAACCACAAGAGAATCTTGAACCGCAATTAGAGGAGGCAGACATTGAGATAGACAAACCCATAACTCCTATCCTTATACCTCACACTCACTCTGAACCACCCACTGCTGCTGATAACCCCATTCTTGAACTCAAACCCCTTCCCGATTATTTGAAATATGTCTTTTTGGGTTCTAATCGGACATTTCCTGTGATTATAAACTCCAGACTCACACCTGATCAGGAATCCCATCTGATTACTATTCTCCAGCAACATCGCAGAGCCATTGGATGGACTCTCGATGACTTGACTAGAATAAGTCCCTCTTATTGCACACACCATATTTATTTTGAAGAGGGCACATGACCTTCCCGGGAAATGCAGAGACATTTGAATCCCAATCTGCAGGAGGTCGTGAAAAAGGAGATCATTAAGTGTTTAGATGCAGGGATCATCTAATCGATCTCTGACAGTCGTTGGGTGAGCCCAATCCAAGTTGTGACTAAAAAGGCAGGGCTCACCACCATTACGACAGAAATCGGAGAAGTCATACCTACCCGTATAGTGACCTCGTGGAGAGTCTGCATAGATTACCGAAGACTCAATTCCTCCACAAAGAAGGATCATTTCCTACTACCATTCATTGATCAGATTCTCGAGAAATTAGCGGGAAATAGATTCTTTTGCTTTCTTGACGGGTACTCCGGTTATAACCAAGTGGCTATTCATCCTGAGGACCAAGAGAAGACCACATTCACCTGCCCCTTTAGGACGTACGCGTTCTGAAGGATGCCTTTCGATCTCTGCAATGCACTCGCAACTTTTCAGCGGTGCATGCTTGCCATATTTTCTGATTTGGTAGGTGATTATCTGGAAGTCTTCATGGATGACTTCTCAGTTTTCGGGGCATCATTTGATGATTGCCTCCAGCACTAGGTTCGTATACTCAGGCGTTGCATCGACGTAAATCTGGTTTTTTCCTAGGAAAAGAGCCACTTTATGGTTCCTGAGGGGATCGTCCTAGGACACTTAATTTCTGAGAAAGGCATCCAAGTGGATCAAGCCAAGGTTGATCTGATTTCTAGACTTCCTATGCCTAGCTCGATCAGGGACATCCGTTCTTTTTCGGGGCACATCGGTTTTACCGTCGTTTCATTCCTGATTTCTCAAAAATTGTGCACCCCCTGACTACTCTTCTCTCCAAGGATGTACCCTTTGAAATTTCCAAGGTGTTATAACCAGGGCATCAAATGTCGTTTAAGACGTCTGGGAAGTGGTCCAGATGTCTGGTCAGACGTCTGGAAGCCTTCCCAGATGTCTGGAATTTAATTTTTTTGGCGTACCGGTTCGCGTCTGTGCACGTGCACGCGCAGACTGCACCGCCGCCCTCCTTCTTCTCTTTCCTCCCTCCCTGCAGATGCAGCCCTTTCTCTCTCTCTCTCTCCCCGCGGCTGCCTTCAAATACACCCCTCTCTCTCCCTCACCCTCACTCCACCGCCTTCTTCTTCTTCTTCTTCTCCCTGTCAGCGAGAGAGTGAGCGAGCGAGAGCAGCAGTAGCGGCTGCTGCAAGTGTGTGGGGAGGAGGGGCTGCTGCGAGAGGAAGAGAGAGCTTGACTGCGAGGGTGTGAGCTCGCCGGAGCAGCCAGAGCCGACTGGCGGGTGCGCAGCAAGCGTGTGGTGCTGGGGAGGAGCTGCTGTAGCTCAGGCAGCAGGTGAGCACGGCATGGCACGGTCATGCACTGCAGATGGAGGGCGAGGAGGTCCTAATTCTGGGAAAATCTCCCAGAATCAGACGTCTTGACATACGTCCAGATGATGCAAGAGACGTTTGGAGGAAGGCCCAGACGTCCGGAGTGACAGTCGGACGTCTGGAAACTAAGTCCAGACGGTTCAGCGGGCTTTTAGACGTCTGAAGGACCGCGTAGGATCAAGGTATGACCTGAGCTATCGTTTAAGACGTCTGGAAGATGTTCCAGATGTCTGATTTTGGGCAGACTTGTCATTTTTGGCCCGTTTTCCGCACTTCAAGTTTCGTTCTTCTCAGATTTAGTTCCTCTACCTGTTTACAGTAATTGTATACTGTTCTGAGTAGCTCCTTGTAATTGATCCTTGTGTTAGGACCCCGTTCCGTTGCGGCTTTGGGGGTTGCAGAGGTGCGCGGGCTTGTCGATCACGCCCCCAGTACTCTCGATTTTGCGGGTAGAGTGGCCATTTCAATTATTTATCAAAAATTATGCACTTGTGAAATAATTAATAGAGTTTAGGGTATTGCATGAACCCTAGGATTGAAAAACTAGATTGAATGATAGATCCTAAGGTATTGCATGAATCCTAGGATTGGAAAACTAGATTGAATGATAGATCCTAGGGTATGGCATGAATCCTAGGGCTGGAAAACTAGCTTGAATACATATACATTGCAGTCTTGGAAAAGTAGAAAGGAAACGATAACTGCCTGTAATTGGTTAACAGCTGCTTGATTATGAATGAATAATTATGGTTGGGAACATGGGCTATATAAATATAAAGCTGAAATGATGAAACCTAAATTGGCTGAGTTGAAAGAGCACGAACCCTGTGGGGAATTAGGAGTAGAACTCCTGGAAAGTGAATGGTATATAATTGGGGAAGTGAGCTGGCCCTTGAGTACGGAGTACTAAGGAGAGCGACTGTCCCCCTATTTAGTGCAGAGCGGAGCTAGCCGCCCCAGGGACTCGGGGTTAGGTCTGGCCACTTTTTACCGACTTTTGGCCCTCGTGTACACAGTACTGAGGAGAGCTACTAGTGTAAGGAGAGCACTAGCTACCTTACGGGCCCCGGGATTCTGCTAGCCCTCCTACACCGACTTGTTAGGTCCACTGGGCAAACCAGGGTAGTCAGGCGAGGGTGCGCGGACTGTGGGGGGGCAAGACCCCTGTTTGGTTATTGTGGAGGGGTTGGACCCTTGTTACTGAGAGGGCTCCGCCCTATACTGGTTCCGTGCTGTGCTTTGGGCGTACCCGTTAATTGAAATGACTAACCGCGTGCCAGTGCGGGGTAGCTACCTGTGCGTTTATCACACTTGCCGTAGTCACCGTTACGTCTGTCAGCGACCTTGGGGTGGTTGACTGAGGGTAGGACCACCACGGGGGACTCTCCCGGCCAGGAGAGCACCACGTGTTACTTTTACTTTTCGGAAAAGACTGCAATCAAGATCGTTCCCATGAGGAACATTCAAGATCAAGAGAAGAATCTAAGGGATAATTCAATAACGAGTAAATGGAAAATATAAAGAAAGAAATTAAAAATATAACAGCTACTGTCCACCTTATTGTTTCTTAGCTTTTAGTTGCCACTCTACTCAGTGTTTCGTTGACGTGTCACCTTTGTCATCTCTTCAGGACCAGGTGTTGAGCAGCCAGAGCCGGCGGCTGCAGAGGGTGCTGGGCATAGTAGAGCCCAGTAGTTTCTACTTGTGTAGTACCCACTATACTTTTCCTTCTGTTGTAGTGAGTAGTTTTTTTTACCCCTGTAGTCTTTTATTGGAAGCATCATGTTTATTTCTTTACTGTTGTGGTGGTGTATACTGTAGTAGTTCTTTTCTTTACTGCTGTATTTTGTTACTGCTAGTTATATGCATGGTGAATGTGGTTTATTTTACTGCTCTTTTGGTTACTTTCTCATTGGACGACTGGGTCTTGGGATCAGTTGAGTCGGTCCGATTCTCATGTCTTGTAGGGATTCGGGAATCGGGTTGTAACACAAGGAATGCACTCAAGCTTTTGAGAACCTTCGTGACCGAGTCACCCAAGCCCCGATCCTACAGTCCCCTGATTGGTCTCAACCCTTTGAGATCATCTGCGATGCATCTGACTTCGCTGTAGGAGAGGTTCTGGGGTAGAAGATTGACGGGAAACCCGTGGTCATCTACTACACTAGCAAGACACTTGATGAGGCTCAGCATAACTATATGGTTACGGAGAAAGAGCTGCTAGCCGTAGTATTTGCCCTCGAAAAATTCCGATCTTATCTCCTGGGTTCCCATGTCATCATCTACTCGGATCACACTGCTGTGAGGCATCTCCTTGCTAAGAAGGACGCGAAGCCTCGATTAATCCGATGGATCTTGTTGTTGCAAGAATTCGACCTAGAGATTCACGACAAGGCGGGAAGACAAAATGTGGTAGTTGACCATTTGTCTCGCCTTCCTTCTGAAATCATCGACCCTTCTGGACCCATCACGGAGCATTTTCCTGATGAGCACTTATTGACTATTGGTACTATAGGCTTCCATGGTTTGCCGATATAGTAAACTACCTGGCATCTCGTCAGATCTCGTCTGATTGGCCAAAGGCCAAGAAAGACAAGTTGCGCTCTGATGCCAAGTACTACGTCTGGGAAGACCCGTACCTTTTCTGCATAAGTGCTGACCAAATCATCTGGAGATGTGTCCCGGAGGGCGAAGTCAATGACATTCTCTCCTTCTGCCATGACCGGGCATGCGGTGGCCATTTCTCTAGGCATAAAACCGCATCAAAAATCCTCCAGTGTGGCTTTTACTGGCCCACTATCTTCAAAGACGCATACAGACACTGTAAGGCATGTATTCGTTGCCAAACTCTAGGCAACATGAGCCATCGCGACATGATGCCTTTGCAGCCGATTCTCGTATGCGAGATCTTCGATATTTGGGGGATTGATTTTATGGGCCCCTTTCCTATTTCGAACGGCTTCGAGTACATTTTGCTCACTGTGGACTATGTGTCCAAATGGATCGAAGCCATTCCGACCTGAACCTGTGATCACAAGATCGTCATCAAATTAATTCATCAGAATATCTTCTCACAGTTCAGAATTCCTCATGCAATCATCTCTGACGGAGGGACCAATTTCACGAATGCTCAGTTAAGGTCACTGATGACCAAATACGGGATGTCGCACCAAATCTCTACTCCTTACCACCCCCGAACTAATGGTCTAGCTGAGCTATCAAATTGGGAGATCAAGAAAATCCTACACGTTACTATTCGACCTGACAGGAAAGATTGGTCATCCCGACTTCCGGAAGCTTTGTGGGCTTATAGGACCGCCTACAAGACCCAATTAGGCATGTCTCCTTTCAGATTGGTGTATGGGAAGGCGTGTCACCTTCCTGTCGAACTGGAGCATAAAACCTATTGGGCAGTACGGAGCTGCAACCTAGATCTTTCTAAGGCTGGAACCCTCAAAAAGCTTTAGATTAGTGAGATTGATGAATTACGCCTTGATGTGTATGAGAACTCACGAATCTACAAAGAGCGGGTTAAAGCCTTCCATGACAAGCACATATCTAGAAAGATCTTCCACCCTGGTCGGAAGGTCCTACTCTTCGATGCCTAACTCAAACTCTTCCTTAGGAAACTACGATCCAAGTGGGTCAGACCGTATCTTGTCCGACAAGTTTTTGGAAATGGAGCATTCGAAATCAGTCCTCTCAGCTATGATTCCAAACCTTTCATCGTGAACGGTCAGAGACTCAAACTGTTCATTAATGTAACCTCTACAGATTTGGCTGAGTCTTCATTCTCCCTGAGCTTTTTGCGCCTAGCCAATGGCGTAAAACTCAACGCTTAACGGGAGGCAGCCCGTCATTCTTTCCCAAAAACCCAAAACCTTTTCTGACAGTTCTTTGCACTTTAGGTTCATCCTTTAGGATAGCCAACTCCACCTTGGATGCTCGCATCTGAGATTAGAAATCATCCGCAACAGTCACCCCGACCCATCCACTCACCAAAATACCTATCCTAATGCATGAACCAAGCTAAATAAAAAAGCCTCCTAATTTACAATGAGGACATTGCAAATCTTAGGCATGGGGGGTATGAAAGTGCAAAATGAATAAAAACTCATAAGAAAAGGTTTCAACAAAAAAATTCACATATGCCAAAAACACCATAAAAATTAAAAAAAAATTTAAAAATTAGAGGAGGAAAGAAATTATTGTGGAGGAGAAAGAGAACAAAATGATAAAAAGGAGCACAATGAAAGAAAAGAGATAGTCATTAGTAAGAAATTAAGGAATTAACTTAAGTTCTAGACCATATTCAGGAAAAGAAAAGAAAAGTGCACAGCAAGATTAGTAAGAACGTAAATCTTAGGCATTCTTGGATAGACTTTTAGTACCCATTATGATCTAGATATTCCTCAAGAGGTTGAGGAAAATGAAAAGCTAAAGTATTAGTTCCAAGGCTTAGGGAGTATTCAGCCTCGTTAACTAACTTTTGGTTTATGAGACTCAGTAACCTAAGCACCCAAATTCACACACACAGTCTAGTTTAGTAAGCATAAGTAACAAAATAATGCAAAAGCGTTTCAAAATATTCTGAAAAGTCACCTAGATTAGGAGCAGCCGATCAACACAAGTTGATTTGGATGAGTTCCTGGCACGGAGAGGTGGGAAATTTCCCTCGAAGATGCGTAACAACATATCATCTCCTCGGTGCTTGTCTCTTAGGATATTTACATATCCTACTGGGGGCATGTAAGCACTCTGCCGGTTCAGATTCCATGGATGGCATTACCACGAAGTGTCAATTGCCAGGGTCTGAATTCGGCCACGGAACACCATGGATGGGATTATCTTGAAATCTCGAAAGCCAGGGTTTTGGGGGTTACCATGGGTGGTGCTATCTCGAAGCATCGACTGCCAGGAACCCTTGAGGATTAATGATGGGGACAAGGAATCCAATACAGATCATGTTGTGAAGCCAATCCTGACATACAATTAAAAAGAAAACGAGAGAGAAAACTCTCCAAACATATCAATCTTCTGTCTCTCTCTTACAAAACGCATTGCGAACTGAACCAAGGTTAAAATTATCTCAAGCACGGGTGCTTTAACCATGAAGTCTAATAAACCTTAGGTTAGTTCCTGTAGGCCTTAAAAACCTTTGCTAAAGACTGAGGCTAAAGCTAGACAGATTTGGATCTTGGTTGGTACTAGAGTACCTTTTAGGCCTATGATTGACATTCTGACCTAATCAAGGATACCAGAGAAAAAGCATTTATCAAAACTTGATAAGAAATTCATAGTCTAGAACAAGGGTTAAAACCTTAAAATTTTGCTAAGGGACTAGCAAAAGTTAGGCATGGGGGTATGATGAGAGCCTTATCATGAATCCTAACTATCATAATTTGATCTAAATAAGTGTACAAAAGCACCTACAAAACCTAAAGAAAAGCCTAACTCAGAGAATTCTAAATTGAAGAATAAAATAATTCATAAGGGGTAAAACTGTAATTTTACCAATGCAGTACACAATCAGGGTGTCTAAGGATCTGAATACAGGTCAAATGGGCTTAATAAGAAAGAAAGTGGGATAATCTGAGTCGAAAAGGGTTATAGCAACTTCTAGGAATTAAATGACACTTTGTAACCCTAAAACAAACCTGCTTCAATTCACAAAGTTTCTGGAAAGATAAAAGTCAAATAAACCCTCTAAAAATCATGGAAAAACATCATCTAGGGTTTAGAATCTTCAATTTGGCCAGTAGAACCTGCTTTGACCTAAATTGAGAACCATACCCAAATTTTGAACTAACTTGGGTTTTTATGTAAATTGATGAGTCAAACATGGTCAAACCTAAAATAAAATTACACCATTGAATTTCTCAGGTCCAAATTAGGTTGGTACAAAAATTTGGGCCTAAGAGAAGACCATTTTGACCGACTTTACAAATTGGTCCTCTTGAATTACTTGCATTTAGCCCCCTATCTTCTCTTTCGTTCTTTGTAGAACGGCCCCTTTGCCACCCCACGCAGGCGCCCATACCTCCGATGACCTTGTGCGGAGGATGGCACCGCGCTGGGTACGAGGGACGCTCTCAGGAACGAAAGGGGAGTTCCCTACGTCGTCTTCTTTCGCAGGGACCCTCCCCTTTGCCCTGCAGCTGCCCATGCCTCTCGTGCGAATGCACGAAAGACATGGCTCTGTTTTCTAGCCATTCTCTGGCGAGCTCCCCACATCGCCCCCTCGAGATCCTCTCCTCGCCAGCACCTTTATAAGAAGTGGCAAGGGTAGCCGTTTCTGGTAAGCCTGATTTGGCCGAGGATTCCCCCCAACTTCGTCTCTTCCTCCCATGGTCAAACGCCCGCAGGCTCCGGTGGCCCTTCCTCGTCCTTTCGTCGCTCTGCTGCCATACCTGTAGCAGAGATCACTCTGCCTTGGCTTCCCGTGCCACGCCGCACCAGCTGGCACATTCCCAACCTCTTCCTCATCGCCGTTACCCCCCTTTGGGCACCTTTGTCTCCAGCATCGGCAGGCATGCACCGAGTGCCTCCTCCCCCCCCCCCTTCGTCAGTTAAATAGGTCAAACTCTTCCCCTTACTCTCCTCTTAATTTCCCCCTCTTCAATTATCTCTTTGAACCCATCGACTGCCACTACCAGCTCCATCTATTCCACCTCGACCACAAACGTCGGCGAGGCCGCTCCACCTCCACAGGCCATCCCACCCCACGCCGACAAGCCCATAAGCTTCCCCTCACTCCACTCAAGCATTTCCCCACTCACACCACCACTACACACACCCAGAACACCTCTCGAACACACCCACTCTCACGCACACAGTGTGCCCTAGGCATGCACACTCCGGCCTCCCTACGCCACGTCGACCCCCGCATCACCTTCACCGTGCTCTGGTGAAGTTCCCTGAGCTTTCTGACATGGCTGCGAGGCCATTTTAGTGTTTTCAGGTCGCGCCCCCTCGCCGCCATTGACGACAAGCTTGGAGCAAGCTCGCAAGCTGCTCTAAGCCTCTTCAGCTCCAGGCGCAAGTCCCAGGCAATGCGGAAGACTTCTGCGAGTGTGCCCAGGTCTTTAATTAGGGTCACAAGCCTCGACTGCTGCCCCAATTGCTCGAAGCTTCCTGCCTGCACGCGCGTGCAGCAACAGGTGGAACTTTAGTCCCACCTTGGAAGTATGTGGGTGCACGCCCACACATAAATTGAAAAAGTGTTCTAGGCTGTTCGCCTCGAAACACTGGGGTGAGGTCCCTCCTCACCTATCCACCGGGTCTCGTCCGCGGCACTGCCCCACGCGAATCTGACCCGCGACTCGATTACCCCTCACTCCTGTGCACTCTTCGTGCACCACACCCAAGCCGGTGTGCCTGGACCCGGGCGCGCGACCGACCCGATAACCTGGCTCTGGGAGAGCGTACCAAGGAGAGATTCAGAGAGAGAGCCGCGCGGGAAGGGTAGGGGTAGGTTTTGCTTCATGTGTGCGTGCAGGGAATAGGTAGGGAAGAAGAAGAAGAAGGGCGGTGAGGACTTAGCCACAAAGAAGTAGCAACAGAGAAGAAGAAGAAGGAGGAAGGAAGGGCCAAAGAAAAAGAAAGGAAAAGAGAAGGAGGGAGCCTCTGCCGCACAGAAGAAGCCAAGAGGAAAGAGAGAAAATAAAGAGAAAAAGAGCTCCCGTAGCAGAAAAAGAAAGTGAAGGAGAGGCCGCAGCGAAGAGAAGAAGAAGCTGCAGAAGAAAAGAAGATAGCAGAGGCACTGTAGCAACAGTGCCAATAAGGCATTCGACGCGAAGAATCAGATGTCCGGATCAAGGAAGAAAAGAGAAAGAAGAAAATCAGAGAAGAAGAGAAGGAAGAAGAAGGACTGAGCTGCTGAAGAAAAGAAGAAGACGCCGAAGAAAAGAAGAAAGAAGAAAAAAAAAAGCAGCAGCTGAAAAGAAGAAAGAAAGAAGAGGCAGCCGCAGCAAAAGAAAAAGAAGAAGGCAGACTGGAGAAGAGAAGAATCGACTAAAAGAGAAGAAGAAGAAACCAAACTTTTGCCCACACACTCTCTCTCTCCCTCTTATTCTTTTTGTAACAGGATTGTGAGCCTTTATATGCTAGAATGACGTGTGCTCCCTGAGTTCGACCTTGGGAAAGTTGTAATTCCGAGTAATAAATTGTAAACTGGTGACCGTTGTTTGTAATATACTATAACGAATTAATCATTAAGAGCAAGAAACGCAACATACGAACAACTGAAGCCACCAATAAGCCTCTATCACTTTTTCCTCTTATGCTACTGCAGGCACTCTTCAGCTTCCGAGGTGGGACTAAAGTGCCACCCTTCCTTTACGTAGTGCAGTAGTAAGGTCTCCTTCCTTAAATTGCTACAGCTCACAAGGTAAAAGCCTCCAATTGACCTTGCAGGATAGTGCCTTAGGTGATTCCGCACAGCCTGGGTTGAGCACCTGGAGCAAGTGGGTGCTGTAGCAAGCTCCAAGCTTGCTCGAAGCACAGCGTTAATGGCGGGGTCAACCTTTTACCTGAAACTCAAGAAAAGGGGCCTTACGGCCGCGTCAGATGGTTCAGCAGGATCGCCGTGGCATGGCGAGTGTGATGGTGGCAGTGGCGTGCTGTGAGATGGTGTATGGTGGTGTGTGGAGGTCGAAGATGGTGGTGCGGCAGTGGGTAGGTCGTCGAGGTGTTAGGATGGGTAATAGGAGTGGAGGTGTTAGGGCTTTTGTGCGATGGAGCACTATGAAGCTAATGAGGGTGGTAGCGGCGTGTTTTGAGCAGTGTGGCGGTGAGTAGGTGGTGGGCTGCCTTCGTCGTTATGGTTATTATGGTCGTTGTGGTATATGACGAAACAGCTACCAATTTAATACAAATTTTTTACTCGGAATAACAAGTTTCCCGAGGTCGAACTCAGGGAGCAACTATAATTCTAGAAGCATAAAGGTTTACAATTATGTTACAAAAATAATAAGAGAGAGAGAGAGGGAGCAAAAGTTCTCTTTTGTTGGCTTCTTCTCCTTCTCTCTTCCTCTTCTTTCTTTTCTTCTCCTCTTTCAGCTGATTTTTCTCTTCTTTTTGTTGTGTCTTCTTTCTTTCTTCTTTTCTTCCTGCCTTCTTTCTTTCTCTTCCTGTCTTCTTCTTTTTTCTTCTTTTCCTTGCTTCTTCTGCTCTGGCTTCTTCTTTCTTCTTCTTCTTCTTTTCTTCCTTGCGGCTGTGTCTTCTTTCTTCTTTTTCTTCTTTCTTCTTCTTTCTTCTTCAGCCTGCAGCTGTGGTGACCTTCTCTCTTTCTCCTTTCTTTCTTTTCTTCCTTGCGGCTGCAGAGCTTCTGCCTTCAGCTGCTAAGTCTTCCTTTCTTCTTCTTTTCTTTTCTTTCTTTCTTCTTCTTTTTGCTCTAGCTGCTGACCTTCCGTCGTCTGACCTGGTGCTCAGATGACTTAACTATGCATTTGCTACAGTGCGGCTCCTTTTCTTCTCCTTCAGCTCCTCTCATTCCTTTCTTCTTCAGTTGCCCAGTGTGGCTAAGTCTTCGGCCGCTCCTCTCCTTCCTTTCTTCTTCCTTCGCCAGCTTCTTATTTTTCCTTCTTCCCTGCGCGCACACACAACGATCAGTGCAAAACCTACCCCTACCCCTTCCCCGTGTCTCTCTCTTTGAATCTCTCTTTAGGAAAGCTCTCCCAGAGCCGGGTAATCGGGTTCGGGTTGCACGCCCGGGACCAGGCCCACTGGTGTGCGATGGTGGGTGAGGAGTGCTTGGTCGGGTAGTCGGATTCGGCCCAGATCCGCGGGGCGTGAGTGCAGGCAAGGGAGGGTGAGTGCATGGCGCGCTGCGTGCGTGTGAGGGACCTGACCCCTGTGTATCGACGGCAAATAGCCTAATACACTTTTTCAATTTAAGTGTAGGCATGAGGCCACACACTTACGAGGTGGGACTAAAGTCCCACCTCCAGACTGCACGTCCGTAGGCGAGGAAGTCACTACCAATTGGGGTAGCCGCGAGGCTCGCGACCCAATTGGCAAGCCTGGGAGCACTCGCGGAAGTAGTCCGCGCTGCCTGGGGGCTCACGCCTGGGCTGGAGACAGCTTGGAGCTGCTTGCAGAGGAGCTTTAGCAGCTCATCAATGGCAGCGAGGAGGCGGAGACCTGAAATCACAAAGACAGCCTCGTGGCCGCAGCAGATAACGTAGGAAGCTTCGCCGGAGTGCGGCGAAGGCAGTGCGGGGGTCGGTGAGGCACGCGAGTGCCTGTAGAGGTGCGCCTAGTTCAGACTGTGCGCGCGGAAATGGGTTTGTTCGGGGGGGTGGTCGGGCGGTGAATGGCAGTGAATGGAGTGGGGGAAACGGTTGAGTGGAGTGAGGGGGAGCTTCTGGGCTTGTTGGCGAGGGGTGAGGTGGTTTGTGGAGGTGGAGTGACCTCGCCGGAGAAGGCGACTGGAGATGGGGAAGGTGGTGATGGACAGTGGCGGTCGAGTGGTTAAAATGGTAAATCAGGAAGGGGAAAATATAAGAGAGAGAGAGAGGAAGATTCCTACCTATTTAGTCAACGAAGAGGGGGAGGAAAGCGTTCAGCTCGTGCCTGTCGGAGCTGGGGATGAAGATGCCCAGGAGGAGGTTATCGGTGACGAGGAAGGGATCTGAGGGTGCCAGCTAGTGCGCCCTGGCGCGGGAAGACGGGGCGGAGTGAACTCTGTTGCAGGTATGGAAGCAGAGCGACGACGAGGAGGAGGAGGAGAAGATCGCCGGAAGCTCGGGCTGCCTGACCAGAGAGGGAAGAGACGAAATCTAGGGTTTCTCTCGGCCAAAGCTAGCTTGAAGGAGACGGCAGACCCTGCCGCTCCTTAAATAGGCACTGGCGAGGAGAGGAGATCGAGGAGGCGACGTGCCGCTCTCGTCGGATGGCCGGAAATGGACACCCACGCCTTTCGTGCATTCGCACGAGAGGCATGGTCGGTTGCAGAGGTTAGGGGAGGGCCCTGCGATAGAGGATGACACAGGGAACCCCCCGCTTGTTCCTGAGGACGGGCGCCCTGCCCTGCGCGGCTCCATCCTTCGCACAAGGTCGCCGGAGGTATGGTGCTGCGTAGAAATGGCAGGGGGGCCGTTCTGAAAGAATGATGAAAAGATAGGGGGCAAATCGTAAGGGTTTCAAAGGATAAGGGTCAAAAAGTAAATTAAGAGGACCAATTTGTAAAGTTGCTCAAGATGGTCTTTTCTTAGGCCCAAATTTTTATACCAGACTAATTTGAACCGAAGGATTTTAATGGTGAAATTTCATTTGAGGTCAGACCATGTTTGACCGATCAATTTACGCAAAAACCCAAATTAAGTCATAAATTTGGCATGGGTCTCATTTTAGCTCAAAATAGGTTGCAAAGGCCAAATTGAAGGTTCTTAACCCTAGGGAATATTCTTATATGAATTTTATAGGGTTTAGTTGATTTTTATCCTGCCTCGAACCTCATGAATTAAAGTGGGTTTGTTTTAGGGTTAGAAAATGTCATTTAATTCCTAGAAGTTGCTATAACCCTCTTCAGATCAGATCATCCCACTTCCCTCCTTATTAAGCTCGTTTGACCTGTGTTTGGACCCTTAATTACCCTGTTTGCACATTGCATTGGTGAAATTGCAGTTTTACCTCTTATGATTTATTTTATTCTTTAACTCAGAATTCTCTGAGTTAAGCCTCTCTTTAGGTTTTGTAGGAGCTTTTTCACACTTATTTTGATTAAATTGTGCTAGTTAGGGTTCATGATGAGGTTCTCATCATACCCCCATGCCTAGCTTTTGCTAGTCCCTTAGCAAAATTTTAAGGTTTCAACCCTTGTTCTAGACCATGAAGTTCTTAATGATTTCAGATAAGTGCTTTTTCTTTTGTAACCTTGATTAGGTCAGAATGCCATCCATAGGCCTAAAAGGTACTCTAGTACCAACAAAGATCTAGATCTGTCTAGCCTCAGCCTCAGTCCTTAGCAAAGGTTTTTAAGGCCTACAAGAACAAACCTAAGGCTTGTTGGACTTTTTGGTTAAAGCACCGGTGCTTGAGGTAATTTTAGCCCTGGCTCAGTTTGCAGTGCGTTTTGTAAGAAAGAGAAGTAGAAGATTTATATGTTTGGAGAGTTTTCTCTCTCTTTTTCTTTTTAATTCTAGCTTAAGATTGGCTTCTCAACACGGTCTGTATCAGATTCCTTGTCCCCATCATCAATCCTCAAGGGTTCCTGGCAGTCGATGCTTCGAGATAGCACCGCCCATGATAACCCCCAGAACCCTAGCTTTTGAGATTTCGAGATAATCCCATCCATGGTGTTTCGTGGCCAAATTCAGACCCTGGCAATTAACACTTCGTGATAATGCCATCTATGGAATCTGAACCAGCAAAGTGCTTACATGCCCCCAGTAGGATATGTAAATATCCTAAGAGACAAGCACTGGGGCGATGATTTTTTGTTACGCATCTTCGAGGGGAATTTCCCACCTCTCCGCGTTGGAAACTCGTCCAAATCAACTTGTGTTGATCGGTCGCTCCTACTCTAGGTGTCATTTTCAGAATTTTTGTAAAGCTTCTGCGTGATTTTGATTTTTATGCTTACTGAACTAAGCTGTGTGTGAAGTTAGGGTGCTTAGGTTACTGAGTCCTGTAAACCAAAAGTTAGTTAACGAGGCCAAATACTTCCTAAGCCTTGGACCTACTACTTAAGCTTTTCATTTTCCTCAACCTCTTGAGGAATGTCTAGATCTTTTTGGGTTCTAAGAGTTTTTCCAAGAATGCCTAGGGTTTGCGTTCTTACTTATCTCACTGTGCACTTTCCATTTCTTTTCCTGAATGAGTTCTAGAACTTAAGTTAACTCCTTAATTTCTTACTAATGACTATCTCCTTTCTTTCATTTTGTGCTCCTTTTGTTCTTTTTCTCCTCTTCCACAAGAATTTCTTTCCTCCTCTCATTATTCTTTTTCAATTTTTTTTTTTAAATTTTTATGGTGTTTTTGGCATATGTGAATTTTTTTGTTTAAAGCCTTTTCTTACGAGTTTTGCACTTTCATACCCCCCATGCCTAAGATTTGCAATGTCCTCATTGTAACTTAGGAGGGTTCTTATTTAACTTAGTTCATTCATTAGGACAGATGTTTTGATGAATGAATGGGTCGGGGTGACTGTTGCAGACGATTTCTAATCTCAGATGCAAGCACCTTAGGTGGAGTCGGTTGTCCTAAAGGGTGAACCTTAAGTGCAAAAAGGGTGTCAGAAAAGGTTTCAGGTTTTTGAGAAAGAATGACGGGCTGCCTCCCGTTGAGCACTAAATTTGATGCCTTCAGCCAAGCGGAAAATGGGATGAAGAGGGAATGGTCAAATCAGCTGAGTTTTGTATAACAAGCACCTTGATCAAGAGCCTGGTTGGTCCGACCAAGTGCTTGTTCAGATCAACAGTTTGATGATGCAACCCAAACCTAATCAATCTGGTGGGTTGATAGATGTAGATCAAGAGGTGTGGAACCCACCATATACTATGAAGCTCAAATGGATGTGGAAATGTGAATGTGGGGTTTGCCTGAGTCAAGTCAACCTAGTCAGAGTAGGGACCCGTACATAATCAGTGAATGACGCGGAAACCCTACAGGGGTGATCAGAGAATGGAGCATGGTATTTTGTTTAATCAGTGTTCGCAACCTGATATAGATGTGGAATTGTACTCGGCTCGGTGAGAGGTGAATCTGAATCGA
The DNA here is from genome assembly GCA_037157565.1 of Thalassia testudinum. Taxonomy (NCBI): domain Eukaryota; kingdom Viridiplantae; phylum Streptophyta; class Magnoliopsida; order Alismatales; family Hydrocharitaceae; genus Thalassia; species Thalassia testudinum. Next base: position 48,991,950 of record JAZHRO010000030.1, read on the forward strand.
AATTGAGTCTGGTTGCGGGTCGGGGTTGAGAAGAGGTTTTGATCAGTTCTGTGTGTGTGGAAGAGGTGGCTTGAATGAGAACTGTGTATGAGGGCTCTTCTAGAAACGAATGACAGGTGGTCTCCTGTAGAGAGTCCTCTGGGTAATTATCAAATGCCTGAAGAGTGTCTGTGGGATGCACAAAATCTAATTTGAGAAAAGATTTGAATTCTGGGTCTCAATCACTCTTGGCATTTTGTGGTTTTGGTTTCTGAGGATAAAAAAGAATTGCTTCCATGTCACTGGAACTTGAACTTTCTTCAATGATCCCAGGAAGCGGGACCTCAGAGTCAGAGTCAGAGAATGAGTCATGTGGGCTGAGGTTGTAGACTGGCTTGGTGTGTTTAGGAAGGAGAGTCTCTTCGAAATCAAATCCGAAGTTGTTGGAGAGTTTGCTAAGATCTAGCTCTAAATGAGATTCACGATCATGAATTCCACTGCAACATAAATCACCTGATGTGGAATCAGTAGCCTGACTGGGGTCTAGCCTATATGTCAATTCTAGGTTTAAAAAGGTGTTTTGTCTAGGCTCAAGTTCCACGCTGGTAGGATAGACCCAATTGGAACCCCACTCATCCAACTCCTCGATTTCTGTATCGTAAATTGGCATATCTTCTGGAAAATCGATCAGATTTCCTGAGGATGTTGGAGAAGGATATTCATCAAATAAAGGCCCAGAATCATATTCTTTAAAAATTTGATCTTTATCATATTGGGCCTTATAATCTTCCCAATAAGTTTTGGATCTAGATTCTAGGTTTAGGATGTGGGTAGAATTACTAGAATCTAAGTCCGAATAACATTCGAGGGTCACCTTATCAAAATAAGGGGCAAGATTTAGACCCTCATGAGGTTCAATTCTGATCTCATTGTTATAGGAGTTTTGGAATTCTAAGATTGGCGATCATGGTCTAGGGTTGGCTCAGCATTGTGTTCTCTTGCAACTTCCCAACCTAATTTAATGTTGTCTTCTATCTAGGTTTGGGATCCACAACCACCCTGTGCCTTAGTCCCGAGGTCAGGGAAATCGGATTGATCCTTAATACTGTTCCAAGATGATTCATCCTTTGTTGCTGGTATATACGGGTATTTCTGGTTGATAGTTTGTTCTAGTAATCTCATCATCTCTACTCGTTTTTCAAGAGCATCTTGTTCCCAAAGTACAGGATTTGTCAAGCATTGAAGGTATTCAGATTTGTGTAATTTTTCTACGTCAATGTATCCTGTTAGGAGCATTTTTAGGGTTGATCCTTTTATGGCTTCTATCAACAGAATTTGGGCACGGTTTATGATGAAGGCTGTGGTTGTTGGGACATCAACCTGAATGTTTTCTATTGGTGTTGAGGGTTTATATTTGATTTCATAGAACTCAAGGGCATCCTCAATCATCTTATCTCTCGTGGATCTTTGAGATTCAGGTTTCTTGAAGGGTGATGCTAAGTAATTAGGCTGCATATCTGGATCAGGTGGTGAAATCAAAATGTAGAATCAGAATTTTGATGTAGACTCATGTTGTGCCAAGATGGAAGAAGGGGGACTTGGTTCAGAATCAGAGGAAAGGGGCTATGTGGAAGGGTTCTGCATAAACAAGGGAACCGAGGCTCGGCCTCGAGGAGAGTGAATTTCTAAAGAAGGTTTCAAGGACCTCCTACCAAACATACACTGATGGAGAGGATGAGTTTAGCAGGTGCTGGACCCAATCAAGACACCCAGAATGTTGGGTGACTATAGAGGTTCGAGGCAGATGGACCTCTTGATCAAAAGATCGTCCACCTGAGAATTACCTGGGCAGCCAGAGAGGGTGAGTCTCACGAAGACCCCTACACGGTAGAGCGCCCCCACGGGTAACAGGGTTTCCCCCACTCGACCTCTCTTGTCACTGAGATTCTAGGTAGACCAGAATGGGGACCTGGACCTCTTAAGTCTACCAATTTTAGTTAGGATCAAGGTGCTTAGGTTTTCACTTGAACTTTAGCCTGTTGAGTGCAAAGAGTGACCTAAGTTTAAGGTTGATTGACCCAAGGGGTCAACTTCACCTACTAGTTCCTTTGAGAGCTTATTAGGTCTATGTCTTTTAGGGTTCAAGTGACTTAAGAGCCAAATTTGTTAGGGTTTTTCTTGATAGATGTTTTCAAACAATGGTCTGGGCACACTTCTTTTGGGAATTCTCAATTCTTGCTTTAGAAAGTGTGTCCCTAAAATCCTAATTTTGAATCTTATGTTGGCTCTACTTGGTCCAGTTAGCTTCCTTTTGATTTGGTAATTAGGGCTCAGGCAAGAAGGTGTTAGCCCTAAATACCCTAAATGGATGTACAACAATAGTGTGTTGAAATTGAAAACAGGTAGCTTTGATGATTTACTAAATATGGAAGACAGGTTATGCCTAAATTGCTTTTTCTTTCTTTTTCTTCCTCTTTAGAATTTAGGGGTTAAAATGAGAGGATAGAAAATTACCTGTCCTGGGTGTGGTTGTTGTGTGGCTGCTTGTTGTCTTCTTGATTTCCTGTGCCTGCACACAAAAGAGAAGAGATTAATAGAAACTCAAAAATGGTGGGCTGCCTTCGTCGTTATGGTTATTATGGTCGTTGTGGTATATGACGAAACAACTACCAATTTAATACAAATTTTTTACTCGGAATAACAAGTTTCCCGAGGTCGAACTCAGGGAGCAACTATAATTCTAGAAGCATAAAGGTTCACAATTATGTTACAAAAATAATAAGAGAGAGAGAGAGAGGGAGCAAAAGTTCTCTTTTTGTTGGCTTCTTCTCCTTCTCTCTTCCTCTTCTTTCTTTTCTTCTTCTCCTCTTTCAGCTGATTTTTCTCTTCTTCTTTTTGCTGTCTTCTTTCTTTCTTCTTTTCTTCCTGCCTTCTTTCTTTCTCTTCTTCCTGTCTTATTTTTTCTTCTTTTCCTTGCTTCTTCTGCTCTGGCTTCTTCTTTCTTCTTCTTCTTCTTTTCTTCCTTGCGGTTGTGTCTTCTTTCTTCTTTTTCTTCTTTCTTCTTCAGCCTTGCTTCTTCTTTCTTCTTCTTTCTTCTTCAGCCTGCAGCTGTGGTGACCTTCTCTCTTTCTCCTTTCTTTCTTTTCTTCCTTGCGGCTGCAGAGCTTCTGCCTTCAGCTGCTAAGTCTTCCTTTCTTCTTCCTTCTTTTCTTTTCTTTCTTTCTTCTTCTTTCTGCTCTAGCTGCTGACCTTCCGTCGTCTGACCTGGTGCTCAGACGACTTAACTATGCATTTGCTACAGTGTGGCTCCTTTTCTTCTCCTTCAGCTCCTCTCCTTCCTTTCTTCTTCAATTGCTCAGTGCGGCTAAGTCTTCAGTTGCTCCTCTCCTTCCTTTCTTCTTCCTTCGCCTGCTTCTTCTTCTTTTTCCTTCTTCCCTGCGCGCACATACAACGATCAGTGCAAAACCTACCCCTACCCCTTCCTCGCATCTCTCTCTCTCTCTGAATCTCTCTTTAGGAAAGCTCTCCCAGAGCCGGGTAATCGGGTTCGGGTTGCGCGCTCGGGACCAGGCCCACCGTCGTGCGGTGGTGGGCGAGGAGTGCTTGGTCAGGTAGTTTGATTCGGCCCAGACTCGTCGGGCGTGAGCGCGGGCGAGGGCTGGCGAGCGCGTGGCGTGCTGCATGCGTGTGAGGGACCTGACCCTTGTGTATCGAAGGCAAACAACCTAATACACTTTTTCAATTTAAGTGTGGGTGCGAGGCCACACACTTATGAGGTGGGACTAAAGTCCCACCTCCAGACTGCGTGCCCGCAGGCGAGGAAGTCGCTGCCAATTGGGGCAGCTGCGAGGCTCGCGACCCAATTGGCAAGCCTGGGCACACTCGCGGAAGCAGTCCGCGCTGCCTGGGGCTCACTCCTGGGCTGGAGACAGCCTGGAGCTGCTTGCGAAGGAGCTTCAGCAGCTCATCAATGGCGGCGAGGAGGCGGAGACCTGAAATCACAAGGACAGCCTCGCGGCCGCATCAGATAACGTAGGAAGCTTCGCCAGAGTGTGGCGAAGGCAGTGCGGGGGTGGGCGAGGCGCGAGAGTGCCTGTAGAGTTGCGCCTAGGTCAGACTGTACGCGCGGAAATGGGTTTGTTCGGGGGGTGGTCGGGCGGTGAATGGAGTGAGGGAAATGGTTGAGTGGAGTGAGGGGGAGCTTCTGGGCTTGTCGGCGAGGGGTGAGGTGGTTTGTGGAGGTGGAGTGACCTCGCTGGAGAAGGCGACCGGAGATGGGGAAGGTGGTGATGGACAATGGCGGTCAGGTGGTTAAAATGGTAAATCAGGAAGGGGAAAATATAAGAGAGGGAGAGAGAGGAAGATTCCTACCTATTTAGTCGACAAAGAGGGGGAGGAAAGCGTCCGGCTCGTGCCTGCTGGAGCTGGGGACGAAGATGCCCAGGAGGAGGTTATCGGCGATGAAGGGATCTAAGGGCGCCAGCTAGTGCGGCTTGGCGCGGGAAGACGGGGCAGAGTGAACTCTGTTGCAGGTATGGCAGCAGAGCGACGAGGAGGAGGAGGAGAAGATCACCCGAAGCTCGGGCTGCCTGACCGGAGTGGGAAGAGACGAAATCTAGGGCTTCTCTTGGCCAAAGTTAGCTTGAAGGAGACGGCAGACCCTGCCGCTCCTTAAATAGGCACTGGTGAGGAGAGGAGATCGAGGAGGCGACGTGCCGCGCTCGCCGGAGAGTGGCCGGAAATGGACACCCATGCCTGTTGTGCGTTCGCATGAGAGGCATGGTCGGTTGCAGAGGTCAGGGGAGGGTCCCTGTGACAGAGGACGACGCTGGGAACCCCCCGCTTGTTCCTGACAGGGGCCATCCTCCGCGCAAGGTCGCCAGAGGTATGGTGCTATGCAGAAATGGCAGGGGGACCGTTCTGCAAAGAACGATGAAAAGATAGGAGGCAAATTGCAAGGGCTTCAAAATATAAGGGTCAAAAAGTAAATTAAGAGGACCAATTTGTAAAGTCGGTCAAGATGGTCTTTTCTTAGGCCCAAATTTTTCTAGCAGACTAATTTGAACCTAAGGATTTTAATGATGAAATTTAATTTGAGGTTGGACCATCTTTGACTGGTCAATTTATGCAAAAATCCAAATTAAGTCATAAATTTGGCATGGTTCTCATTTTAGCTCAAAATAGGTTGCAAAGGTCAAATTGAAGGTTCTAAACCCTAAGGAATATTTTTATATGAATTTTATACGATTTAGTTGATTTTTATCCTACCTCAAACCTCATGAATTAAAGTGGATTTGTTTTAGGGTTACAGAATGTCATTTAATTCTTAGAAGTTGCTATAACCCTCTTCAGATCAGATCATCCCACTTCCCTCCTTATTAAGCTCGTTTGACCTGTGTTTGGACCCTTAATTACCCTGTTTGCACATTGCATTGGTGAAATTGCAGTTTTACCTCTTATGATTTATTTTATTCTTTAACTCAGAATTCTCTGAGTTAAGCCTCTCTTTAGGTTTTGTAGGAGCTTTTTCACACTTATTTTGATTAAATTGTGTTAGTTAGGGTTCATGATGAGGTTCTCATCAGTAGGCATCGCTAGAGCTTCGCCGGAGGTGGAGAAGATGAAATTCGGGAGGTGGCGGTTGGCGGTTGTGCGTGTGTTGTAAGGGTGGAAAAATAGTATAGAGAGGGAAAGGGAGAGATAGAGGGACTTAAGGATGCGGTTGAGAGGCGGAAGGCTTCGGTGTTGGTCGACCAGAGTCAGAGAAGGAGGAAGAAGCGGTGAGGCAGCAATGGCGATGTAGATGGAGGAACGCCCTCCCTTTGGCTGGGGAGGGTCGCGACGAAGAGAGGAAGAGTTTAGGCCGTCCAATTTGATGGTTGGATGGCCGGAGGAGGGAGATCCAGAGAGGTCACCCGAGTAGGGTTTTTTGGTGGTCGGAGGAGAGAGATTAAGGTGATTTGTCACCCAAAAACTTGTTGAAAAATTGCGCAAGGCCTCGGAGGTGCTTATATAGGGCTTGAGAGGAGGTTCCAAGCTTGGAAACAAGCTTGGAAACCTTGGAGCTTGCATAAACGAATGATACCCATTCCTTCTAAAGGTTCGCATGAGCTTTTGGGAAGGAGTTGGGATCCCTGGATGGGTTCATTTGGAAGGAAATTTCCCAAGGAATCTATATTTCAAATCTGGGATTGATTGATTGAGAATTGAGCAAGAAATCATTACTTGAAACTCGACAGTGAAGGTTTAACCTTCTAAAAATGGCACCGAGACCTACTTGTGAGGAAGTCAAAGAAGTTGGGGGGCCATTTGTAAGAGAATTCAAAAGTCAAGGGTCAGAATGAGATAGAAAGTGTATGACTGGACCAAAATGCAAACTTAGTTAAGATGATCTCAGATTGGGCCCAAATTTTAGTACAAACCTAATTTGGACCAAAGGAATCCAATGGTGAAGTTAGATTTAGTTTTTGACTACGTTTGACTAGGTAATTTATGTAGAAACCCAAATTAGGGCAAATGTCTATCTGAGACTCTGTTTTAGGTCAAGACAGGTTTTGATGGTCAAATTGAAGGTTCCAAACCCTAGAGAATATTTTTCTATGAATTTTAGAGGGTTTAGGTGAATTTTATCCTGACAAAAACCTCATTTAATTAAGCAGGTCTGTTTTTAGGGTTTCAAAAGTTATTTAATTCTCAAAACACATGAAAACCCTTTTCTGTCTGTTCTAACCTACTTGTAAGCCTTTTAAGACCATTTGACCCTTAATTAATCCCTAAGAAAACCCATGGTTGTTCTACAATTTAGATATGCTGTTAAAACTGCAGTTTTACCCCTGTTTTCTTGTCTTTATCTCCAAATGATTATACAATGAATTATAGTCCTCCGGCAGTTATGTAGTAGCATTTATTGACTTAATCAATCAAACTGAGCTAGTTATGGCTTATGATGGTGCCCCCATCATACCCCCATACTTAGCTTTTGCTAGTCCCATAGCTAAATCTTATGGAATTAACATTAATTCTAGACCATATGCCTTTGTATGCTCAAAATTCTGATGTGTGCCTTTGTAGATTAGGTCAGAATGTCGATAGTAGGCCTAGAGGTACTCAAGCATCAACCAAGATTCGGACATTTCCAGCTCTAGCCTCGATCCGCCGCGAAGGTTTCTAAGGCCAACAGGAACTAACCTAAGGTTATTTGAACTCCGCAGTTAAAGCACCCATGCTTGTAACATGTTTTAGCCCCGATTCAGTTTGCAGTGCATTTTTGTAAGAGAGAGACAGAAGAATTTTTCTTTGCCTTTGGAGAGTTTTCTCTCTCTTTTCTTTTTGTTTCTAGACTCGAATTAGCTTTACAGCATGGTCTGTATCGGATTCCTAGTTCCCACCATCAATCCTCGTAGGGTCCCTAGCAATCGCTGCTTCGAGATAGCACTGCCCATGGCAACCCCCAGAACCCTGGCTTTCAAGATTTTGAGATAATCCCACCCATGGCATTCTGTAGCTAAATCCAGACCCTGGCAATCGACATTTCGTGATAATGTCGCCCATGTCATCTGAACCAGCACAAGGTGCTTACATGCTCCCGGTAGGATATTTAGATATCATAGGAGACAAGCACCGAGGATACGATATGTTATTGCACATTTTCAAGGGGAATTTCTCACCTCTCCGTGTTGGGAATTCGTCCAAATCAACTTGTGTTGATCAGCCGCTCCTAATCTAGGTAAATTTTTCAGAATAGATTTAACTCAGTTGCGTGATTTTGATAATTAAGCACACTGACTAGACTGTGTGTGGATTGGGGTGCTTAGGTTATCGAGTCCTGCAAACCAGAGGTCAGTTAACGAGGCCGAATAATCCCTAAGCCTTAGACCTAATACTTAAGCTTTGCATTTTCCCCAACCTCTTAAGGACTATCCAGATCTTAGTGGATACTTGAATTTTTAAACCTAGAATCGCAGCCCAAGAGGCCTAAGATCAACGTTCATACTAATCTCTTTTGTCTCTTAGCACTTTTTGTCTTTCATTGTCTTTCTTTTTGATTTGATTTAGAATTAAGTCAATTCCTTAATCTTTTACTAATGGCTATCTCTTTTTCTTTTTCCTTTTCTTTCAAATTATGCTCATTTTTAACATTTTTATCTCCTCCCCTTTTTCTTCTCAAAAATGATATGCAATTGATTCATTCAAAATTTCCTCCCTTCTCCTTTCTTTTTTTGAAAATTTTTTATTTTTTTGGTTTTTGGAATATGTGATTTTTTTTTATGAAACCCTTTCTTGTGACGTGATTCTCATAGCGTTTTGCACTTTAATACCCCCCATGCCTACGATTTGCAATGTCCTCATTGTAAATTAGGTGGGTTCGAATTCAGCTTAGATCGTACATTAGAACATGTTTTTTGGTGTTTGGATGGGTTGATGTGATTATTGCGGATGATTTGAAGCTCGGGTACGGGTACCAGAGGTGGAGTCGGCTGTTCTAATGGATGAATCCTAAAGTGTAACATGAGTTCAGCATAAGATGTGTCAAGAAGGGTTTTGGGTTTTTTCAAAAAGATGATGGGTTGCCTCTCATTAAGCGCTGAGTTTAACGTCATCGGCTGGGCACAATGAGCTCAGGGAGAATGGAGATCAAAAGATACCTCAACCCTTTTCGTATCGGTGAGTTCAATGAACGACTTAATTCACTGACCGTTCACAATAAAGGGTTCTGAATCAAGGTTGGGCTGGCTGATTTCAATAGCTCCATTTCCAAAGATTCGTCTCAAAAAGAATGGCCCAATCCATTTTGATTTAAGTTTTCCTGGGAAAAGTTTGAGTTTGGCATCAAAGAGTAGAGCTTTCTGACCAGGGTGGAAAGATTTTCGTATAATGTGCCTATCATGGAAGGCTTTAACCTGCTCTTTATGGATACGCGAGTTCTCATATGCATCATTGCATAGTTCCTCGATCTCGTTTAATTGCAACCGACGGTGTATTCCAGCCTTCACTAGATCCAGATTACTTTTTCGTACTGCCCAATAAGTCTTGTGCTCCATCTCGACGAGAAGGTGACATGCCTTACCGTACACTAATATGAAGGGAGACATGCCTAATTGGATCTTGTGGGTGGTCCTATAGGCTCACAAGGTTTCCAAAAGGTGAGTAGACCAATCTTTTCTATCAGGCTGAACAGTAACCTGAAGGATCTTCTTGATCTCTCAATTCAACAGTTCTGTCAGTTCATTAGTCTGGGGGTGGTAAGGAGTTGAGATACGATGGGACACCCCATACTTTTTCATTAGGTACTGGAAGTGCACATTGGTAAAATGAGACCCGCCATCGCTGATCATGGCCTTAGGAACCCCAAATCTGGTAAAGAAGTTCTCTTGGATAAATCGGAGGGCAACTTTATGATCGCTAGTTCTCGTGGGGATGGCTTTGATCCATTTAGAGACATAATCAACAGTGAGTAGAATGTATTCGAAGCCATTAAATTTGGGAAAGGGTCCCACGAAATCAATTCTGATGCCCTTTTCGCCTAACCTCACCCGCGTGGTTCTTGGATTCACTCTTCCATCAACTTAAGGTGTTCCACAGTTGTGTGCACAAGGGATTGCTCCCTCCTACATCTCTTAGCGATCTTTCGTCCACTCCAGTTTCTTCTCCCCACCTCTCCCCATTTTCACTGCCATTGGCTGTGAAATCCACCTTCTCTCTGACACTCCTCTCTGCTTAGGACTCCGTAGCACCTAAGGGCGACCTTGAACTCCACTAGAGGGTTTTCACTCCACTGGAGCATCTCCTCCTTCTTTTCTTCCTCTCCATCCACCGGGTGGAGATCTAAAGGTCCCATTCTTCTTGTTAGATTAGGTTTACTATTTTTTTTTTTAGATTAGCTGTAGTATAGTTGGATAGCTTAGCAGTAGAATTTAGATATAGATTAAGATCTGATCTACTGTGCGTTCTTGTAGTGTAGCTTAGGAGTAGTTGTATTCTAGAGATCCCACAATTTCACCTCCTCTGATCATTCAGATTAGAGGGGATGAATTCACCCATACATTGACCACTGTTTTTCTCCTTCCACATGTTCATTTCACTTCTGATTTACTCACATTTTAATCCGTAATTCACCCATGCATTTGGAGTCAAATCCCCATTTATTTACTTTCAAGCTTTGAGGTGAGGAATTACGCTCAAATCCATTTTAGGGGCCTCTCACTCACTTCATTTTGTTCACAAATGCCCCTGATCTGAGCTGAAAATGGAATCGGTTTGCTTGATTTACTTTGAATTTGGATTTAACACAAGATCACAAGATTTTGAATCAATTGAGTGTTTGAACGATTTTGATCGAGCAAACTGAGGTATTTTTATAATTCACTGAATGGCTGTGAATTTGAGATGATTCTGATGTCAGAATTCATCTCAGATGAGCCATAATTAGATCTGTTCTTTTTGAGGGTTTTAATGTTTTTGAAAGCTTTGTAGAGCCAAGGAAGATCAACTATGTTGATTGGAGGCTCTATTAAGGATTTCAACTTTGGATTTATTTTTCTTGAGATTTGATTTTCACCTAAGGGATTTTCAGTACCCCTTAAGTTTTTTAACACATTGGGATTCAAATTGAATTTAATGGATTGATTTCAACACCTCCTACATGCTGTCTATAGCGTTAGGAAGGTGTTAAATCAGTAGATTTAGCTCCGATCTGGAAAGAAAAATGTTTACGAGGGTCTTTGATTTAAAGTTGCATTTCTGAGAGAAGTTTTTATGTGAATTTTAGCCCTTGTCAGAATGTGTTTTAGAGATTTGTTTTCATGTTTTTGAATCCCAGCAACCATATCAAATTGGTGCATGATGTAGCTACATTTCATTTCAGATAATTCTTTTATCTATTGATAAAGTTATTTTACATCTCTAATCAGGCTTTCTCAAGTCTGATTTGAGATGTAAATGACTGAATCAGGAGATAAGGGCTAATCTGTGAGTTCCAGATCTGCTGTAGATGATTTCTTTGAATTTTGAATTCTGCAGCAGCTCTTGGATTGTTTCTAAGACGTTTGGACTTAGCCTAAAACGTATGGAAATGTTCTGCAGCTGTTGCTGCAGTTGCTGTCTGCTGCTGTTTGCTGCAGATGGTGGCTGTTGCTACAGCTGGATTCTCTGGAAAACTAGCTGTTTGATCTGGACTGTGAGGGTAGTAGGCTGATTACTGAAGGAGATTTATAGCTGACTTGTTTTAATTATGTTGTACATATTATTTGCAAGCTTTCATGTATAGTTAAATGTCTTTAGATCTAATTTGATTGCTTGTATCTTGTCTTAGAATTCCATTGTCAATTGTAAAAGCTCTGCCTAACTCTCAATATTCAGAAATGAAATGAAATCAAGTGAAAGATCATGTTTAATCATTTAAGCACCTTATATGTGGTTTGCTGAATGTGTTTGACCATACACACCTCTTTTTCAGCACTTAGAGTTCCATTTTAGGTCTTAGGTTCACTTAGAAAACTCTTTAAAGGCCTAGAATGTTCTTCATATGTAAATAAATAAAAACTTGATAAAAATTCAAAAAATATAAAATAAGCCTGTTTTGGTGAAGATTAGGTATATTTTTAAGTGTATACCAAGTTTCATGGTATTCTGAACACCCGGCTTGGTAGAACATTATTCAACGTACGAATCGCTACGCTAACGTGTTTGGTTTTGGAAAACCTGTCATTGTAATTTGAAAGCGAAGAATTCGTGTTCAACAAATAAAATTTATACCGAAATGAAAATTTCGGGTCGAACACAAGGAGGCGGACGTTTGATTTAAAAACTACGTGTTTCTTTTTATTTGTCATGGAATAATTTAATTTAAAACTATCTAATTATTTACAATAAATAGAAGAGAGAGAGAGGGTAAGAGAGAGAGAGAGAATATTACACATAGAAATCAAAATGAGATGTAGAATAAACAGAGAATTTATCAATAGGGGGATTGTTCATTACAACTAGAAAGCATAAAACAATTGCACTAGAAAGCGATAAATTTACTCTAGAAAGCATTAAAAGAATGGAGGGAGAAATGTCCTCCTCGACGATTGCTTGGACGACGAGCAGAACTACACCAGAAAGCAGTAAATCTATACTAGAAAGTAGTAAAAAGAATAGGGAGAGAGAAATCCTCCTCGACGGTCGCTTGGAGGACGAGCCGGACGGGACGACGCCTAGACGAAGCAGGACAAAGGAGGACGAAGCAGAAGAACGGGAACGGAGTAGCACGCCATCGTCATCGCGGGATCCACTTCCGAAAGGGGGATGAAAATTTGGACTTTATCACGCGAGAAGCATCCTGGGTGTGGGACAAGCTTCTCTTGAGCTTTGGAGAGGTAGAGAAGAGAAGGAAGGGATGAGAATTTCGTATGGAGGGGGTCTCCTTTTATAGTTGCAAGGAGTGGGGGAAAAATGGTCATTACAACTTTAAAATAATAAATGAGAGGTCTTTAGTGACGGGTAAATCCGTCACTAAAGCCCCCAATGTGGGCGTAGCTCCTACGCCCATGCGCGGCTCCTCAGCTGCCCGCTTCTTCAATGCCTATGCTTACGTACTTCAGATCTCAGCTGTCCGATCGCGAGATCGGACGGCTTAAGACGCATCTCCGCCCGTTGCTGAGCCCGCCTGGCGCGTATGATCGCGCATCCATGCCGCGCGTGCAATAGCTTGTGATCTCGATTGAGCGTAGACAGTCGTCCGATCGCGATCCAACGCCCGCCATCGCCTGCACGCCCGCGCCTTCCTCCCCTTCTCTGCGGCTCGAACCCGCGCTCGCAGCTCGCGTAAGCGTGCTTGACCGCTGCGCTACGAGGCGCGGATGGTTGAGCGGGCGCTTTTAGGCGCGGCTGACCACAGCCGTTGGATTGAGATCCAACGGCGGAGGGTGAGCTGGTGCGGGGCCTTCAGAGATTGCATGCGGTCGTTTGGGCAGCCGGGATGGCTCCACGTGGCGTCATCTTGGGCATCCATCTTCTGGAAGTTGTAGATGGTGCCACGGATGTCGGATTGACTTGATTTTTACGTCGTTGGGCTGCAATCGTCGATCCAAATTCATCCGTGCAGTTGGATTTATCATTTGAAGAGTGGATTTACACCATCCTGGCCCTTGATCTTCTAGGGTTCCCCGGTCACTATCTGATGCTACGGATGCCTGATTAGGGCGATCTTGGAGTCGTTGAACTCCAATCGTCGCCCTGATCACATCCATACGGTTGGATCTTCGATCCGAGGCCCCGATAAAATATTTGTCTTGTCCAAGCACATAAAAGGAGACAGTTAACCTCAATTTTATTCAATCTACTCTAAATGCAAGATGATGCATGTTATGCAATATTTATATCATGAAATGGAATCCTATGCTTAATAACATGCATAAATAGGCATCTTAAGTAGTGTAAATGTGTTTACATCAAACATACCAGCCGACGATTTAGTATACCATGGAATTTACTAAAAGAAATCAGCTATCAAAACACTAAAAACATCTCCATTATTCTCATCCTTCTCTTTCTTTTTCATCCATTATCTCCCCAAAATATACAAAATCCATATAAAGTGAAAGATAGAAATACCTAAAAGCCCATTGTATACTATGTAAACACTTGTATATATATGCTATATAGTAAACTATATGTGTAAATATTGTAAAATAGATATATATTAAGTATAAATAACTTATGTATTTATTATAAAATGTAACTTAAGTACTTAAGTTAACTTATACTGTACATAGCTTATTTATATAACTATTTATTAATTATACTAATTTATATGTACTATAAGTTATATAAATTAATAAATCCTATAAACAAATATATTTAATACTGATATTGTACATAAGTATTTATATGTATATTATGTACATTAGGAACTCCGTACCATAATTTAACTATATATACGAAATAAATAATTGATTTATTAAGTTTATAGTTAAGCTACTAGATTAAATTAAAATAAATTAGTAATTTAAGTTATAACTGAACTAACTTATACTATATATTTGTAGTAATGTATTTTAAGTAAATTAAGCTAATTTGGTTATATTTATAATGTATTATAATATTTAAATTTAATTTATATGTAGAACGACCTGAAAATAGGTAGTTTAATTGTAAATAAAATCGAAATAAAACCTATAAAATAAAACAAAATATTTATTAAATACTCTAATTTGTATATTAATATTGTATAAGGTCAATTAGACCATACATTAACTAATTTATACTTAATTTTGAAATAAAACCTAAAATTCAGTATGTTTAAACTAGAAACTTTACCTAATTTATTTATATAATAAATGTAATTAATTTTATAAATTATTTGTACATTTATAAAGTACTTTGTAAATACTTTAAGTCCCCATAATTTAATTTTAATTTATAATAAATTATGGCCCTCAAATCGAGGGCCAAAATCTCTAAATCAGAATAGGTATGCTAAATTACAAAGCTCAGGCGTGGCGTAGATAGTGCCAAATTGGGTGGCATGGAGCGCTGCGAGCACTTTTGATTGTTTTTCTTCCCCTCTTCATTCAGTCGTCAGGCGTCGAGCGCCCTTATACCCCTTACCCCTTCCTATGATCCGAGCATATGTACGGCATGGTGTTGTAATGTGAATGGTGTGCGGTGTGTGGCTGGGAGTCATGCATTGTGCGAGGGCTTGATCAAGTCCATTAATGAGCATTAAACACGATTAATGAGGCTTAATAATGAACTAGGGTAGCCCTAGTAGAGGTCTGGTTTCACCCGTTAAGAGTGCTGTGTATCCCTCGAAAAAACCACCCGCCAGCCTTAAAACATAATTTTTGAATTAAGTAAGGCTTAATGAAGTGTTAAGGAAAGAAATAGAAGAACAGAAGAGGAAGAAGAAACGACTAAGTTAACCTAAAAGATTAAGAAGAGAGAACAGAGAAGAAGAAGAATGAGTTAAGTATATATGTGCGTATGTATATATGTAATACATATATGTATATAGTATAAATATAACATGTATATAAGTGTATACTGTAAAAAACTAGTATAAGTATATGTAGTATAGTTGTTGTTTAAGCTATATAGTATATAAATAAACTTATAGCTTTACCGACAGAAGTATCCGACACTGTAGATAGAATAAGTGTCACTTTAGACCCTAGTTTTCACCTTAGATTCTGTACATAGTTTTTTTGGGGTGTAGAGACATTTATATCTGTCGCTGTAGATATTATATATGTTACTGTATATGTTAGTATGTTAAGTTAGGATGGTATAGTATATATTTTTACTTATTATTGTATATATATGTAAGTATTAGTATTATAAGTTAAAAATAGATAGTATACAATACTTAATCATAATGTTTGATGCTTGTTTGTATATACCTGTTTGCAAGCATTTTAGTTCATTTTGTTGTACATAATTGAGTTATATGTCATTCATTGATCATTCATTCATTCAAAATTGTACATAAAATTGATCTTTTTGGGATTAAAGAATAATGTTGGACTTAGAAAGTGATGTATATCAATAACTGCCTCCCGGTGAACTACCTGAAATAAACTAGTAAAAATTATGTAAATAAATAAAATTGACGCGATAACGGTTTGTATTTGTGACATATACTACAACAATGATGATTTTTTATACAGACCACGATCGTAACCCCACCATATTTTTGGCATCGTTGCCGGGAGGCAACTCTCTATTCGCCAAAGTTATTCTTTAATTCTTCATTTGTAAATAATTCTTTGTTTTTGTATATAAATTCATTCATTCATATTCATTGTTTGTACATAATCATTCTTTTATTGATTTTTTTTTTGTATATACATTCTTTGATTCTTTTACTAATCAATTGTTATTTTTGCAGCACTTGAGGAGTAGGAGGAGTAGCGTCATCTTCCAGGCAGAGATCGTCTTCCTGGCGGATTCGTTGCGCTTCTGACCCGACATCCCGGTAGAGTTTTCCCTTGGAGCAACTGCATTAGTATTAGTAGTAGTTTAGTATGGCTTAGTTTAGATTTAGGTATATTACCTAGGATCATTTGTTAGGCATAAGTTGTGAGAGCATGTTCTCACACATTTTGTAATATTTGTAGACTCTCTCTGGACTCTCTCTTTTATCTCTCTACTCATCTTTCATCGACGTAGTTTTTCCACTTGCGATTTTTCTGTATCAATTTCTTTTTCTTTTATTTTTGTTTGTTACATTATTCAAAAATCCAAAAAATTAAAAAATGGAAATTTAAAAAAAATCTCATTCCTTATCTAGCAGCAGCATATCACAAGGCATCCATTCTTAGGTTGCATTCTCACCTGCTATATTTTAATTCCAAGTCCTTTGCATACTGAAGAATTGCTGGAGTCAGGTATGCATTCCCTATCCTTCCTCAACTCTTGCCATCCTTGCATTTGAATTAAAATTAAAAAGAGCATATCTTGTTTTGAAACAATTATAAAAGCGAAACAAGCAGCATAGAAAATACCTTTTAAATACTTGAACAAGATAAAAAAGGAGACATAAAAACTTGATTGAAACCCTTAGGGAGGTTTTTCACCGCCATTGTGTTGATTGCTATTGTGCACACAGCACGATCACTTAAGATACACATACATGGGTTTCTACCTAATCTCTTTTAGCACCCACAGGATTTGGATTCGCATGCCAGTCTTATCCAGATTCCTGGTGAATTATAGAGGTCTACACTTTGCTAAGTTTATCTTTAGGATGCATACAATTGTTTGAAACATTTATTTGCGTACTATTATTTTTCGTAGTAGCCTCTAGGGAAAATTTGATTTCTTCTCGCTTGCTTGATAGATTGGTCTTGCTTGGATTGAGATTGATTGGGATTTCTAATTTTTGTGAGATTGAGATTGAGATTTTATCCTTTCTATTTAGTTGTGGCTGCTTTTGAAACTCATTTTCAAAAACCAACTCAATGGAAGGTAGGACATCCCAAAACCCTGAGCTAGTACTCCCCTTGGGTGCTGATGACCAAGCCACCACTTCCACTTCTATGCCTTCCACATCCAATCCTGTACCTCGTGAACCTCAAACTCCTATTCACTACTCCACACATCATGAGGATGGTCATGATTCTGCATAGTTTGAGGATTTTGAAGAACTTCCTCCACATCTTATTGCACATCCTCCACTACCACCACCACCAACCCATAGGTTCCAACCTCCACCATATCCTAATTTCCCTAATCCACCACCGGAGAGAGGACCTATGCCTCATCTTCAACACCTATTTGAAACACAACTTCAGATGAACACCCTTACCCAACAGGTGCAACAACTTACACAAGCTGTTAATCTTCTAGCAAACCCCCAACCACAACCTCAACCTAGAAACCCTCAGGCACCACCTCAACCTCGTAGATGTCAACTACGGGATTACTATAATCCCATAGTTGCCCAACCTATGCTTGTGGTACGTTATCTCGATGAGGGTCGTGTTGCTGAACTGAAGCCAAACATCATAGCACTTATTCCTCACTTCCATGGACTTGCTTCTAAGGACCCTTTTCAGCATTTAGAGGAGCTGAAAAATCTTGCTCAAACTTTGGGTCCACAAGGCTATGATTAGCATACGCTTTTGATGAAAATGTTCTCCTTTTCATTAAAAGACAAAGTCACCTTTTGGTTCAGAACCCTTGCACGGACTACACCTACAGACACGTGGGCTTCTTTGGAACATGAGTTCCTAAAGAAGTACTTTCCTGTAAGCCACACTAACGCTTTAAGGCGTGCTATCACTACATTCACCCAGAATTCAGGAGAAGAAATGCACGAGGCTTGGGAGAGATTCCACGAGCTTCTGAGAAAGTGTCCCCACCATGGTGTCCCATGCTGGCAACAGGTCCTGATCTTGTACCATGGGCTCCATGATGACACATGGAATTTTGTAGATGCTGCTTGTGAAGGCAATTTTCTATGTCGGGACGAGGACTCAGCCTTTGACCTCTTTGAAGGCATGGCTGAAAACTCTATTAACAGTGCTTCGATGAGCGTGTTTAATAGAAAGTCCTTACATTTCCACTCACATTCAGGGGTACACGAAGCCCAATCCAGTAGCAGAGACTTAGACTGGCTAGTCAGCTGGATAAGGTGGGCTTAATCAAGAAGAAACTAGATGAAGTATGGAAATTTTTCTCTAAACCTTATCATCTTTTCCTTCTCAGTCACTTGCACAGCACACTTCACAGATTCCCACAGGGAGGGAAACTGTGAATAACCTTTCCGTGACACAACCTGTACTACCGAACTATTCATTTCCTTATCCTACATCGGTTGGAGGAGCCATTGTTCCTCCTTACACTAACTTCCCTGCACCTTCTGGAGCTTCGGAGGAGCTCCACGCCATTCACAATGACCCTTTTGCACAAACCTATAACCTTGGATGGCGTAATCATCTAAAGTTCTCGTGGTCAGGAAATTCACAAAGACCTTCATATCAATACCTTTTGCACCACTACAGCACAATCCGGGCACCACCTCCACAATCACACGGGTATCCACTGCGTGCCTACCAGCAACCCCAACCTAGGCCCACCCAATACTCTCAACTTGGGCCTACACGAGATGGCCAATTGGGGTCCATCATGAAAGCTCTTACTGATATGCAACAATAGAATGTTGCTATGCAGCAGAGACAGGATGCGACATTAGCTAAGATGAGAGCCCAGCTATCACACCCGATGAAATCCTGTCAACCACATTCACTCCCATCTCAAGTACAACCCAATCCGAGGAACATACTTGCCCAGTGGTATGTTCAACCTAGACCTTCAGTGCAAGGTCAAGCACATGCCATCTCACAACCCTTGCACGAAACTGAATTCTACACCGATCCAAATTCTTCCTATCAACAACCTCAACCACCTTTGATACCAAACTCTGAGCTACCATCTACATCTAGGGCTGAACTTAATTCCATAGACACTAGGAGTAGTAGAAGCACTGTAGATCCACCAATTCCTACTTCTACATATTTTCCTGGACCTTCTACTTCCACTGCTCCATCTGATTCACTTCTTCTTGCTTCTTCTCTACGTAGGAATGACCCTCTTATCACCACTTTGTACTATTTCCAGAGGCTTTAAAGAAGAAGGGAAAAGGAAAAAAGAAGACTTGTGTGGCACCTGAGGAGGATTTGCTTAAGCTTTTTGAGCAAGTCCACATAAACAACCCCTTGTTGGTTGCAATTTGCCACATACCTCTTTATGCTAAGTTTTTAAAAGACCTATGTACACCTAAGCGTAAAGCAAGGATTCAAAAAGGGAGTAGTCCAATCATCCTTTCGGAACAAGCTAGTTCCATCATATTAGTACCCTCCCTACTAAGATGAAAGAACCAGGCACCCCTCTCCTATCCTTCATGATAGGTAACACCACATTCAATAGAGCATTACTTGATCTAGGTGCTTCCATCAATCTTATCCCAACATTCTTTTTGACACATTTCGAGGTTGGCAATCTGAAGCCAACCAAGGTGTCCTTGCAATTAGCTGACAGATCAGTTAAGACACCTCAGGGAGTGTTGGAAGATATTATAGTGCAGGTAAAGGACTTTTATTTCCTTGTAGACTTTATAGCCCTTGACATGGAAGTACCTGAGGATATTTAGAACACACCTATCATTCTAGGAAGACCTTTCTTGGCTACGGCCAAGGCAAACATTAATTGTGAAGAGGGCCTAATAGAGTTGAAATTTGAAGATCAGAGGATAAAAATTGATATTTTTCAGGCCCAAAGAGAACCATCATGTAGTTTAATTGAGGAAATCTGTTCCTTAGATTCTTTGGATAGGTTGATTGAGGACACTTTGATTGATTCACTAAATTTAGAATCTCAACACTCTTTGGACTTTGACTTAACTCTCACTGAGACACTAGCTGTAGAAATTGAGGACTTACCTCCTATTCCCTTAGTGTCTCTAGGATCTTCTGAGTTCTCCACACCTGCTCCTTCACCTGATTCTGTACCTGTTGAGCTTAAACCTCTTCCTGATTCTTTGAAGTATGTCTTCTTAAGACCTGATCAGACTTTTTCTATGATTGCCAACTCCTTATCATCTGATAAAGAATCATGACTCTTATCTGTCTTTAGAGCACATAGACAGGCTATAGGATGGAACCTCTCTGACTTGACTAGCATTAATCCTTCTTACTGCACACATAGGATTTTCATTGAAGAAGGATCTAGACCTACCAGGTAGCCACAGTGTAGATTGAATCCTACACTTCAGGAGGTGGTTAAAAATGAGATGATTAAGTGGTTAGACAATGGAATCATTTTCCCCATTTCTGATAGTTAGTGCGTAAGTCCTGTTCAGGTTGTGCCTAAGAAGGTCGGACTTACCGTCATAAGCACTGAATCTGGAGAAGTCATCCCTACACAGATTGCTAGTTCGTGGCGAGTATGTATTGACTACCGCAAACTCAACCAAGCCATGAAGAAAGATCATTTCCCATTGCCTTTCATTGATCAGATACTAGAAAGACTGGATGGGAATATATTTTTTTGGATGACTATTAGGTGGCAATTTACCCCGATGACCAAGAAAAAATGACCTTCACTTGCCCCTACGGAACCTTTGCATTCCGTAGGATGCCATTTGGATTGTGCAACGCACCTGTTACATTTCAACGGTGTATGTTTGCAATCTTCTCCAATTTAGTAGGTGATGAGAGCCTCATCATGAGCCCTAACTAGCTCATTTTGACCTAAGAAAGAGAATAAGAGCTCCTACATAACCTAGAGAAGGACTTAATTAAAGGAATAAGAGTTCTAAGAAGAAAACATGAAAGCGTTAAAACTATAATTTTACCATTGTAGTACATAAACGGGATTTCTTAGAGGCAAAACATAGGTCAAATGGTCTGAAGAAGATAAAAAGTGGGTTGGTTCAGTCAGAAATGGGTTTATGTGCAAATGACATTCTGTAACCCTAAAACAGACCCGCTTGATTAAACAAGTCTCTGGTCAGGATAAAAATCAACTAAATCTATTAAAATTCATGGAAAAATATCCCCTAGGGTTTAGAACCTTCAAATTGGCCTTTGGAACCTATTTTGACTTAGATTGGGGTCCTAACTCATCAAATGGCCTAATTTGGATTTTTATACAAAATGTCCAGTCAAACATGGTCAAACCTAAAATCCCACTTCACCATTGGATTCCTTAGGTCCAAATTAGGTTTGTAACAAAATTTGGACCTAAGGGGAGGTCATCTTGACCTACTTTGCAAATTAGTACACCCAATTGCATTTTGGTCCCTATCTTTTGAAAACCATTGCACAGACCCCCCTAACTTCCTCGCCACTCTTATAAACAGGTCCCTCCACCATTAATGGGGAGAAATCCTACTCCGGCGAGGAATGGAGGGTGAATACTCCCTGATTCCTCAGAGATCTCCCAGATTTGGAAGGGAGATTCTCTGAGGAATTCCCTTCCATCTAAGCATGATCCTACTCTCTGATTTGCACCCAATCTCTCGTGCGAATGCACAAGAGATTTGGGTCTCTTAATTGATTCCATCTCTGGTGAGGATTCCCACGCTTGGAAGCTTGTCTTCCAAGCACAGAAGCCCCTGCTAGTGCTTATAAAATGACCCTCAACTCCGGCCGTACCTCTTTAGCTCGACCTGGCCGGAATTCCATCTCAATTTCATCTTCTTCTCCTCCGGCCAAGTGGTCCAGCGAGCTCCGGCGAGCCTCCCTCCTCTTTCTAGTCGCTCTACCACAATACCAGTGGCAGAACTGTCCTCACCATCCTCCTCCGCATCGTGCAACACTGGTGCGAGCATCCTTAGCCCTGTCGTTGCCGCCGTCTTCCTCCACTGGACGCCTTCTTCTCCGGTGACAATAGGTACTGCTAGCCGCCCTCTCTCCCCTTTCGTCTACTTAATTAGGTTAGAACCACTCGTCTCTATCCCCTCTTCAATTCCCCTCAACCTATTTCACAAAACACCCCTCGACCGCCACTGTCCACCGCCATCTTCCTCATCTTCGGCCAACCTCCGGCGAGACGTACCCGTCATTCCACAACTCCACATGTCTCACCACCAACCCCACAACGTCCGGCACACTCCACTGAACATCTTCCACCTACTCACAGACCGCCTAGACCACCATAAACCCCCACCGACCTAACCCATAAACCAGGCCACAGAGTGACCTAGGCACGCACACCTAGGTCACCCAAAGGCCTGCCACCTACTGCCTCACCTTTGCCGTGACACGGCGAAGGTCCTCCTGTGGTCTGATAGAGCCGCAAGGCCCCCTTTTGTGTCATGTAGGATTTGAGCACCAGCCGCCATTAGCGACGGCTCGAGAAGGTCACAAGCTTGCTCCAGGCTAAAGCGCTTCAGGGTCCCAGGTCCAGAAGGCTAAGGGTGGTCTCGCGCATCTAGCTGTCCAGGAACTTAGCGCTGCGAGGCCTGTAGCTGCAGCAATTGGAAGGAAGAGCTACTGCGGGCGTGCGAGCAAAAGCAGGTGGGACATTAGTCCCACCTCGTAAACATCTGAGTGAGGCACGTGCAATAAATTGGATTTGTGCTATTAGTTGTTCGCCTCGGAAACACATGGGGTGAGGTCCCTCACCTATACACGTCTCGTCCGTGAATTCATCCCACGGACCTGGCAACTCGACCCGACTATCCTCCTGAGCACTCCTCATGCACCACACCCATGTCGGTGCGCCTGGACTCGGGCACGCGACCCGACCCGATTACCCGGCTCTGGGAGAGCGTACTGAAGAGTGATATACAGAGATAGAGAGAGACGTGGGTGTGGGTAGAGGGGTAGGTTTTGCTCTCTTCGGTTTGTGCAGGGAAGGAGAAGGAGAAGTGAAGCTGACACTTAGTCGCAGAGGAAAAAGAGAAGGAAAGACAAGGCAGAAGGAAGAGGTGAAGCCAAAGAGAAGAGGAAGTCAGAGAGCTAAGGCTCGAGAAGGAAGAAGAAAGAAAGAAGGAGAAAGACAAGCATAAGTAGAAGAGGAAGGAAAGCTGAACCCAAGGGAAGTAGAGCCAAAGAAAGACGAAGAAGAAGATCCGTAGGAAAAAAGGAGAAAGATACTAAAGAAGAAAGGCAAGAGCAGAGAAAGGAGCTGCAGAGAAGAAACACATGACCAAAGAAGAACGGAAGAGAAAGAGGAAAATCAGAGTCAAAAGAAGAGAAAGCAGATAAGAAAGGAAAGAAAACATCTTTTTATGACATCTGATCTCATGATCAGACGTTCAATTCCTTTATTTTTTTCCACAATTAACTTTTAAACTCATGCATATATATATTCTGAATTAAGTTTTGAGTAATTAAGTGTTCAATTACTTTATTGAGATTAGTGAATAAATTCCAACTGCTCCCTGTGTTCGACTTCGGATACTTAGGTTTTCAAGTAATAAATTTTTATTTGTTGACAACGCTTGGTCACCTATACTATGACGTAATTGACTGTTAAAACATGATCAAGCCCCGTAACATTTTGGTGCCGTTGCCGGGGAGCAACGCGCAATTTACCACTAGTCTCTGCATTATTTTTGATCATATTGAACACTAACTTGCCCTACTTTGCTTTGTTGTGATCTTGCAGGTATTTCACGAGAAGATCCCTCCCGCAAGTCAACTACTCCAGGGCAAGTAATTTTTTTAGATTCTATCCCACAAAATTCATGTGACTAATAGAAATCAAGCTTAATCTCTGCAGACAACACACTTCTTGCTTTTAAGTCCAAAGAGAATTTTTGGGAAAAAGAGGATTGGAAATAGAACCAAATTAGGGTTTCTAAGTAGGGTCTTGGAGTGCTAGTCACACATGCCTGTATAAAAGGAAATGAACCCTCCTCAATCAGTATGCGACCCAAGCCCTTGATTGAAGAGATCTAAACAAGATAAACTCTAAGAAAAATTAAGCTCTAAAATCACTTGAATCTTAAAATCTTGGACCTAATAAACTGGGAGTCCAATCAGGGTGATCTCTAGGTCCCAAGCCTAGAATCAATTTGCCATCTTTAGGACAGGTCAGGTGAAGTTGACCCCTTGGGTCAACCAACCTCCAAATTAGGTCACAACATCAAAACATCTAAAGTTCAAGTGAAAACCCTAAAGCACGTTTGAAATAAAAGTGATAGACTTAAGAGGTCAAGGTCCCTATTCTGGTCTACCTAGAATGTCAGTGATAAGAGAGGTTGGGTGGGGGAAACCTTGTAACCTGTGGGGACGCTCTACCGTGTAGGGGTCTTTGCAGGACTCTCCCTCTCTGGCTGTCTAAGTAATTCTCAGGTGGACAATCTTCTGATCCAGGGGTATTGGTGTCGGACCCGAATAGGTTGTTAATATGATGATTTTATCGTTGAAGTGTGTATGGTGGTTAACCTAAATCAGACCTAACCATCTCTTTACAAAATTTTTAACCTGGCCTACTTGATTTTATCTTGTCACTTTTAGGCCCAGGGTCGAACTCAGGGAAGTGGGGTGACAAGTCAAGTTTCTACGCCTTTCCTACAATGAGTCTCTTCCGTTCGTTTATTGTGTTTTTGGTGTTTTTCTTATTTAGATTTTTTTCGGGTAATCTTTGTCCTTGAAGCACACCCTCAAAATTGAGTTCTTAGCTTTGATCCAAAACAAGGTTCCAAAATGGGTCTTGCTATTCGCAAGACGGAGTACCTGCAAGTCAAAGATTATCTTTTCTCTTTTATATAATTGTTTTGTCTTTTTACTATCAGGAAAGCGAAACAGAAATAAAGTAAATATGTATATAGGTATATATTATGTATATAAAGGGGTGGGGGTGGTGGCGGAGATGGAGTGTAGCACGGTGTCGAGTCGGTCGTCGTCTAGAAAGATGCAACCAACAGGACGAAGTGCCGCGTGTAAGGTGTAGGATGGATGGTGGAAGATGAATGCGAACATGCTTTTTGTACGCGTGTATCGAGGAATATCAGCAACTGGTGCAGATATTCCTGCGATACCACGTGTGGTAAATAATGTGAAAATATATATATGTATGTAAATATATCTATATATATATATATATGGTTATAAATATATGGGTATATATAAGTAGGTATATATGTATATCTATATGTATAAATATATATATAAGTATATATGTATATATGTATGTAACTATATGTATAGATAGATATATGTATATATATATATATATGTATGTATGTATGTATATAATACTATATAGATGTATATATATATAATAATATATGTATATATATAGGTATATGTAGCTAGATATGTATATATATATATATATATATATACATATACTTATGCATACATAAATATATATATATATATATATTTATGTATGCATAAGTATATGTATATATATATATATATATATATATATATATATATATATATAGATTTGTATGTATATAGACTAATACGTATTTATATAAGTACTAATATATGTATAGATATATGTATAAATATATATATATATATATATATATATATATATGTATATATAAGTATAAGTATATATGTATACTAATACTTAGTTATATAAATACTACTATATATATAGATATAAGTATATATATATATGTATGTATATAAATATATGTATATATATATATCAATATATATAAGTATACGTATATATATTTGTATATAATAGAGTATAGGTGTGTGTGTGTGTGTGTGGAAGTGTGAGTGTATGTGTGTGTAAGCGTCGGTGAAGAGAGTGCTGTGAGAGTGTTGTGAGAGAGAGGGAGAGAAAGAGAGCTGCTGAAGTTAAGGCGTCTGGAGCTTCCATGCAACATCTGATGGCTTCACGCGCACGGAGAGGCGCGCGCTCGAGGGAGTGGCAACATGCAAAGGAGGCTGCAGCGCACCGCGCTGCGTGGAGAGCAGGCGCTGGTGCTCTCAGGTGCACGTGGTGAAGGAAGCGGGCGAAGGCAGGCGTTGGGAGAGGGCTGGCAGACGCGCGGGCAGGATCGCGCACGGGTGAGGGCCGGTTGCTGCGTGCCGGGTGACCAGATAAGTGAGAAGCTTTCCGGTCACCCCACTGTAGCCACAGTGTCGCGCAGACTCACGTGAACAGTGGCTACAGTGTAAGGCCGTGCTACGCGATCAGGTACGGGCGGTTGTGTGAGTGTGGACGTCTCGGTGCACGCGGTGGAGTGGCTCCGGCTGCTGGCTTGCGGGCGTGACCTCACGACAGAGCGCGCGGAGGGGGGTTGGGTCGCGAGCGAAGGGGTGCGACAGGGCGCGCGGAGGTCTGTGGGTGCTACTGGGGTGCTTGGCCGGCCGCTGCAGAGTTGCACAGAGGCTGGTTGCGGGCGGAAGAGAGCGCGACAGGGCAGAGAAAGCGGGAGGCGTGCAGGCACGCGTTGGGTGCAAGGGCGTCTGCAAGCACGCACGGAAGGGGCTGGGGCTGCTGCTGCCGCCGAGCTTCGAGCTTCAGACCTTGAAGCTTGCGGCAATGGCTAAAGGTGCTGGAAACGTGAAAACAGTGAAGAAGGCCACCACGCCCACCGGCTCTTTGAAGAGTTTTGCGGTGGTGGTTTCACGGTGGTGGGTGCTCACCACAGTGAAGACTCCTGTCCGCCAGGTGTCTCCGAGGAGGGGCGACGTATGGAGGGAGAGGGAGGAGAGGACGGTGGCATGGAGAAGAAGCTGCAGGTTTTTTTGGCTAGGAGTAGGCTGGCTCATGAAGAAGAAGCTGTCCACTTATATAGAAGATGAAAGCCATGCACGGCCATGCCCTAGCTGTGCATGGCTCATGCACGGCCTTGGCAGTGAGAGGCTGGCGCAGGGAAAGGGCTTGAGCAGGGAAGCATGGCGCGAGGAGAAGAAGAAGATGCATGCAGCCGCGGGAAAGAAAAATCAAGTGAAATAGAAAACTAAAAAGATGGTGAATTAGCAGAGATGCACTTGAGGAAAAATGTAATTGCGAGGCCACTTATTTATTTCACTCTCCTCTCAATTAAATGCATGCATGCGTGTATTTTTACAATGCAACTATGGAGACCTAATATGCATTGGTAATGCTAGGAAATAGCACAAGACGGCACAATTGTAGGCGTATTTTTGTGGTGCAATCATACCCCCATGCCTATGTTTTGCTAGTCCCTAGCAAAATAGTATTTAGAAATGATCTTAAGCTGAAGATTTTCTCCTGAGGCAACATAGGTGTGTTTATTGTTGGATATTGTGAGAACCAATTGTAGAGAAAACTACCAGTACTTTAAGTCTCACATGACATAGATCATCTCTTGACTAACCAGGACTCTTGATATTTAAACCTTAAATACGATTTCCAAGCCCCAGGAGGTTTTTGCCGTATTCGAGAGCTCAAGAGGTTATGGCTTGTGCTTAGTGAGGGATCAAGACTGACCAGATGAACATTAAGACTCAAGCCCAGGGTTTAACCAATTTTTAAGTAAAGGTTGGTCCCAGTTTCAGCTCGTGTCTTCGGATTAACCCGGAAAACTCAACTCCCATTTCTGACATTTGTGGCTCAGGGTATTTGCGTCCTGCCCTGAAGAACTTTTTGTAGGGCGAAGGCTTTACAGACATTTGCAGGATATACTGACTTATTTGCAACTTTTTTTTTTTGAAACATGTGTCAGTATATCTCTTACAACATTATTTGGAGGAGCACACTTTTCTTTTTTTTTGGTGGGAGAGTTTCTTTTTGGTGGAAAGGGCTTTTCCTAAACACAAGACTAAAACCTGGGATAAAAAGTCTACCTGCGCTCACAGGTAAGGACTCCACCTTCCCTGATGAACACTAGGGTTGGATCTTATGTTCACCTGGTCTTTCCTGATATGTGTAGTGTGAACCAAGTTTACTTAAGCTCTCAAGTAGAAGCAAACCAACGAATCCTGTACTGGTGTCTTAGGTACAAGAATATGTCCTTAGTTAGGAGAGATTCCGATCTATCTTGTCAATGCTCAAGTGAATTAAGCCGAGCCTGAGTGAATCAAGCTTCAGTGGCTTGGAAAGTCTTCAAAACAGAGGTTCAAAATCAAGCTTTCAGATCATTACTAAACACCATTTATTATTATTATATATATTATATATATATATTTTCCTTTTTCTTTTTCTTGCATATTTATAAATAGGTGGGAACTGCATGATACCATAAAATACCCAGATCCTTTGGATGCCTATCCACCCCCCCATGCCAAACAATGCTATGTCCTCATATGCATGCAGGGAAAGGTAAAGAAAGGACGAAAGATCGGGTAACGAGAGCTGAGGTGCAGGGTATACAGCAGGGTGGTAGGGTGGGTGGATGGTGTGTGGTGAAAGATCTGGCATTTTCTGGGATGAGAGTGTCCCAGGCAGAACAGAAAACAGGTCAGGAGGAAGCAGTTGGCCCTCAGATTGGCCAAGAAGAGGGGCTTCTTTGATAGATGGATCCAAAAGGGAATAGCCCCAGTGAGTAAGATGTGGGCTCAAGGTCCCAGTGTGGAGTTGCAAATCCGCCTGATTTAGCGGGAAAGAAAGGGCAATCCGATCTTCCAGAGTATAGACCGGCGGTGAGTAGCCCGGAGATGACTTAGACCACGAGGTATGGGAAGCGGAGAAAACCTCGTCAGCAGTCTGGTCAGGAGAAGGTACGGGAATAGGGAGGGATGGGGGAACGTCACAATATGTGTTGCTCAGGCAGTCATTAGGTAATCCGCAGCAGTCTGAATAGGTCCCAATTAGTCCGATACACGCACTGACGGTCATGTCCTCGTCAGATGTGTCATCCTCGATGCAATCACAATCAAAGTTCTTGGCTGCCTTGAAGATGTTAAGCTTGATCTTTTCAGATCCAACAGCAATCTCAATACAGCCCGAATCGCAGTTGGTAAGGGTGCGGGCTGTGGCCAAGAAAGGTCGACCAAGGATGATCGGACAATCAGAAAGTGAGCTAGGAACTTCCATATCTAAAACAAGAAAGTCAACAAGAAAACAGAGACTTTTGACCCTAAACACCACGTCTTCCACCACACCTTTTAGGATTTTGACAAAACGATCTGCCAACTGTAACGTGATAGGGGTGGGTTTCAGATTTCCCAAGGAAAACTTTTCGAGCATGATGGTTGGCATAAGATTTATGGAAGATCCTAAATCAAGCAGGGCATGGTTAAAACTGCAGCCTTGGATGCTACAGGAAATAAGTGGTGTGCCCGGATCTTTCTACTTTGGTGGTAGGTTTGACAGTATAGCACAACTCACATGAGGCGAGAGAACCACCGGATTCTTAGTTTTCTTTGACTGTCGCCTGGGTGTTGTGTAGTCTTTGAAAAATCAGGCGATAGTAGGTATGTGGTCGATAGCCTCAACTAGGGGTACCTTGATTTGTACATCCCTGAACAAATTACGCAGGTTATTAAAGGCCTGCGTATCTTTCTTTTTGCCTTTTGGCTCCCTCAGTAGAGCCTCAGGGAATGGGACTGATTCTGGCAACAATTTGGGTGTATCGTCCTCTCGCGAATGCAGTGTGCATCCCGAATGAGAGGGCAATGAAGAAGAAGATGGGCTAGGATCAGGTCGAGGCGGATCGATGGTCTGCTTACCGCTCCTTGTATTGATAGCATTGCACGATGCGGGTCCATTGGGATCATACGGCGGAGGAGGGCTTGCAATGGGGACAAAAGAGTGTGGTGCTGCAGCAGGATTAGCCTGAAATCCCGGTGGAATGCTCGGAGTTTGCAGAATTTGATGAACCTGTCCGTGAGAAGGTTGTACCTATGGTTGCGGACCACGGGGTACGAAGTTTCGCAGGTTTGGAACAGGTTGGGCGAGAAGAGTGCCCTGAGATCGAGTCGCCATGCGTAGTTGACTGATCTCAGGATTCTGCTGTGCCAATTGGTGCTGAAGAGAGGTCATGTTCTCTTCATGGCGCTTTGACATATCCGTCATCATTCGCATGAATTTATCAAGAGGACTTGATGCGTGTTCAGTTTGCGGTACGGAAGGGCCTGATGGTGGATTCGCCATAGGATTAGATTGGGCCCTTGGGATGACGGGTGCAGACAGTCGCATTGGTCCACCCGCGGGGTTTTGGCACTTGTCCCCAGGGCGCCACCCTAGGTTATACGTGGCAGAGAACGGGTTGTTCCCCAGGGCGCAAGCATCTTCTATGCCAGAAGACGCGTCCGCATGTAAGTATGCGTTTGAGCACACGGAGGCTTGGTCCTCCGTGTCGAAATACTGGCTCGCAGAAGCCAGTTCCACATGACTTACTGAGTCGCTCGGCGCGACACTCGGTAAGGAAGGTCTTACGGGGTTTCTTGGGATAAGCCTGGTGTTGGAAGAATTTGGATTGTGACGAAGTGGTGAAATGGGGGTGTTTGCCATAGAATGGGCAGGGTTGGCCAAAAGCTTGTCTAGCTTGTGCACGACGAAGACTTCATCCAGTTTTTGTGCAATAAGGCTTAGATCAGTGGATGAATGGAGGGTCCCGTGTTAAATTCGTGGACATTTCGGGGCTGGCTGGTACGATTAAAGGTGACAATGGACGCATTGTTTATCGAGTTTTCACTCATATTTTCAAATAATTCGAATGCTCCATTCTCGTCTTTATTCATAAAGTTCCCTCCGCAGGAAGCGTCTGCAATCTGCTTCAAAGTCTCATTTAGCCCATAGTAGAAAATCTGGGCTATATGCCACTTAGGCAGACCGTGGTGCGGACACTTCTTGAGGAGGTCGTTATACCTCTCCCATGCCTCATGAAATTGGTCACCGTTTTGTTGCGTAAATAAAGTGAGCACGGCGAAGCGCATTGGTTTGCCATATTGGGAAGAACTTCTTGGGAAACGCTGTTCGCATCTCTTCCCAAGAGTGGATGGTTCTCCCAAGGGTGCGTAACCACTGCAACGCTTTATCCCACAATGAAAATGGGAACATTTTCATGAGGATTATAGGTAACCCAACATTTCTTGGTTTAACCGTTTCAGCCAGTCAGGTTAGGTCTTCCAAGTGGAGAAAAGGATCTTCACTTGCAAGACCATGGAAGTGAAAATTTATTAAGCCAATTATGTTTGGTTTCAGTTTAAAGTCATCCCCGCCAATGGGGACCTAAATTTGTCCTATGGTCTCTGTAGCAGCGGGATTCTGATAGGAGCTAAGAGACCTAGGCTCCTCCCGTTCGGGAGGGTTCTGCATTCCTCCAATGTTTCTCAAATGGCTTCAATTTGTTCGTTATACATTTCCATTTGGGCTTGGAGGCGGGTTATGGGATCTAAGGCTCCACCACCTGGTGAGTTCTAAGAGCGGTTTCCTCCCTCGGGATTTGGGGGTGGGTGTGCAGCCATGTTTGTGGAGGAGGAGGACGATTTGGCTTGTTTTCTAGATTTATCAGTCAATTCAAACAGTTCAGGGTTTTGTGACCTCCTCCAAAACATGCACTACCGTAAGAAGAATTGGGGAGATGAGAAGGGAAAAGAAACGAGAGAAATGACGCCGCAAAGGTACACTTGATGACAAATCAATTCAGTCAAATTCCCAACCTCTACAGTGTGCCCTTAGACCTAAAGATCTAAGTTACCTACTATCATGAACTACGGAACCAAATGCGAGCACCACGAAACCACCGGACCAGATTGAAAGACCGTTTGCCCCAGTCTTAGACACCCGATAGCACGCAGGAACTCTCACCAGCACGTAGACGCTACACGCAGGTAGTTAGACCTCCAATCCTTAGTAAGGGTCAAGTTACTACCAGTTTTAGTTAGAGGCTTAGGATCAAGTGCTTTTGGAATGTGAAGGGCATTGTTTACGGGTAATGCCCAAGTGATTGATTTTCAAAGTGTGTAAAACAAGCATGCAACGGGGAAATCTCCCCGAATTGAAATTTTTAATTGCTGAATGGTTTTTAGAGTTCAGCCTTAAGTAGTATGAATTTTAGGATTTCTCTGAATTAACAATTCAACCAATCTCCGGGTTTTTGTGAGAATACAAGTTTTCTTTCTAAGCCCAACAAACCCTTCTTCAATGTCAATTGGTTAATGTATGCTACAATGCAATGGGCTTCCCAAAATGGAGATTTCTATGTGTGGATGCACGAATCAGTTTTAAATTAGTGTGAAAGGAAGCCAAAGCACTTCAATTCAAGTGCTCCCAATCACTAGAGTGATTTCCACACACAAGGCTCAACCAGAAGAAAATCAAATTATTGGGGGTTGAGGTATTCGGGATCGAATCTTAGGCAAGTTGAAAAGTCGTGGTGGGGTTGGAATTAACTCAATTCCAAGTCTCCCCACCAAAAAGGTGATCCCGAATATGCAGATAAGTGAGGCAAAAGAGGGGTGCAATCAATCTTTTTGTGTTTGCCTCAAAGAATTCTTCCCATGGCGAAAAATTCAAGAATCAAGATTCTTGGATTTTCGCTATGCGAAGTAAGGCAGGAAATCCTGGGGCAGTGGGAGTGAAGACAATCAATCAAACAAGTGAATTTTAATCCACTTGCCCCAAGAGTTCCCAAGAAGTTTTTCTAGTTTTTTTAGTTTTTATTTTTTTTTTATTATTAAGGTGACAAGTTAACCTAAGTTGCTAAGAAAAGAAGACCTACTTGTTCGGCAACGTGTGCGAAGCTCCAATGTGGTGTCGGTGTCTTCACTCTCTCGCTCCCGCCTTGGATCTGCTCAGGTCTTCGACTACGTTTGCCTGCCTTCTCCTTATACTAGGTTCACCTGCACACCAAAAACAGAGATACCCATGCAGAGAGAAGAGAAGAGAAAAAATTACAGGAATGGAGTAAAAACTTACTTGAAGGCGCACCTCCCCGGCAACGACGCTAGAAAAGGTATGGTGTCAGACCCGAATAGGTTGTTAATATGATGATTTTATCGTTGAAGTGTGTATAGTGGTTAACCTAAATTGGACCTAACGATCTCTTTACAAAATTTTTAACCTGGCCTACTTGATTTTATCTTGTCACTTTTAGGCCCAGGGTCGAACTCAGGGAAGTGGGGTTACAAGTCAAGTTTCTACGCCTTTCCTACAACAAATCTCTTCCGTTCGTTTATTGTGTTTTTTGTATTTTTCTTATTTAGATTTTTTTCTGATAATCTTTGTTCTTGAGGCACACCCTCAAAATTGAGTTCTTGGCTTTGAGCCAAAACAAGGTTCCAAAACGGGTCTTGCTATTCGCAAGATGAAGTACCTGCAAGTCAAAGATTATCTTTTCTCTTTTATATAATTTTTTTGCCTTTTTACTATCAGGAAAGCGAAACAGAAATAAAGTAAATATATATATAGGTATATGTTATGTATATAAAGGGGTGGGGGTGGTGGTGGAGATGGAGTGTAGCACGGTGTCGAGTCAGTCGTCATCTAGAAAGATGCAACCAACAGGACGAAGTGCTACGTGTAAGGTGTAGGATGGATGGTGGAAGATGAATGCGAACACGCTTTTTGTATGAGTGTATCGAGGAATATCAGCAACTGGTGTAGATATTTCCACGATACCACGTATGGTAAATAATGTGAAAATATATATATGTATGTAAATATATCTATATATATATATGGTTATAAATATATGGGTATATATAAGTATGTATATATGTATATCTATATGTATAAATATATATATATAAGTATATATGTATATATGTATGTAGCTATATGTATAGATAGATATATGTATATATATATATATATATATATATATATATATATATATATATATATATATATGTATGTATGTATGTATAAGTATATGTATATATATGTATATATATATATATAAGTGTATAGATGTATGTATGTATAAGTATATGTATATATATGTATATATATATATAAGTATATAGATGTATATATATATATATATATATATATATATATATATATATAGATGTGTATGTATATAGACTAATACGTATTTATAT
Source organism: Thalassia testudinum (assembly GCA_037157565.1). Taxonomy (NCBI): domain Eukaryota; kingdom Viridiplantae; phylum Streptophyta; class Magnoliopsida; order Alismatales; family Hydrocharitaceae; genus Thalassia; species Thalassia testudinum. The sequence goes on from JAZHRO010000030.1 coordinate 49,025,798, forward strand.
AAGTACTAATATATGTATAGATATATGTATATATATATGTATACTAATACTTAGTTATATAAATACTACTCTATATATAGATATAAGTATATATATATATATGTATGTATGTATATAAATATATGTATATGTATATCAATATATATAAGTATACGTATATATATATATATATATATATATATATGTATATAATAGAGTATAGGTGTGTGTGTGTGTGTGGAAGTGTGAGTGTATGTGTGTGTAAGCATCGGTGAAGAGAGTGCTGTGAGAGTGTTGTGAGAGAGAGGGAGAGAAAGAGAGCGCTACTGGAGGTGAGGGCTGGAGCGGAGGTGCTGCTGAAGTTAAAGCGTCTGGATCTTCCACACAATGTCTGATGGCTTCACGCACGTGCAGGCGCGTATGCGTGTGGAGAGGCGCGCACTTGAGGGAGTGGCCGCATGCAGAGGAGGCCACAGCGCACCGCGTTGCATGGAGAGCAGGCACTGGCGCTCGCAGGTGCACGTGGTGAAGGAAGCGGGTGAAGGCAGGCGTTAGGGGAGGGCTGGTAGACTCGCGGGCAGACATGCACACGGGCGAGGACCGGTTGCGGTGCACCGGGTGACCGGATAAGTGAGAAGCTTTCCGGTCACCCCACTGTAGCCACAGTGTCGCGCAGACTCGCGTGAACAGTGGCTACTGTGTAAGGCTGTGCCGCGCGATCAGGTACGGGCGGTTGTGTGAGTGCGGACGTCTCGATGCGCACGGTGGAGTGGCTCCAGCTGCTGGCTTATGAGCATGACCTCGCGACAGAGCACGCGGAGGGGGGTTGGGTCACGAGCGAAGGGGCGTGACAGGGCGTGCGGAGGTCTGTGGGTGCTGCTAGGGTGCTTGGCCGGCCGCTGCAGAGGCGCGCAGAGGTTGGTTGCGGGCGGAAGAAAGCGCGATAGGGCGGAGAAAGCGGGAGGCGGAGAGTCCTGCAGGCGCATGCTGGGTGCGAAGGCATCTGCAGGCGCGCGTGGAAGGGGCTAGGGCTACTGCTGCCGCTGCCGCCTAGCTTCGAGCTTCAGACCTTGAAGCTTGCGGCAATGGCTGAAGGTGCTGGAAATGTGAAAACAGTGAAGAAGGCCACCACGCCCATCGGCTCTTTGAAGAGCTGGGCGGTGGTGGTTTCACGGTGGTGGGTGCTCACCACAGTGAAGACTCCTGTCCGCCGAGTGTCTTCGAGGAGGGCCGGTGTAGGGAGGGAGAGGGAGGAGAGGACGGTGGCCTGGAGAAGAAGAAGCTGCAGGTTTTTTTTGGCTGGGACCAAGCTGGCTCATGAAGAAGAAGCCACCCACTTTATATAGAAGATGAAAGCCATGCACGGCCATGCCCTAGCTGTGCATGGCTCATGCACGGTCTTGGTAGGGAGAGGCTGGCGCAAGGAAAGGGCTTGAGCAGGGAAGCATGGCACGAGGAGAAGAAGGTGCATGCAGCCGCGGGAAAGAAAAAATCAAGTGAAATAAAAAAATAAAAAGATGGTGAATTAGCAGCGATGCACTTGAGGAAACATGTAATTGTGAGGCCACTTATTTATTTCACTCTCCTCTCAATTAAATGCATGCATGCGTGTATTTTTACAATGCAACTATGGAGACCTAATATGCATTGGTAATGCTAGGAAATAGCACAAGACGGCACAATTGTAGGCCTATTTTTGCGGTGCAATCAGCTATCATCCGCCTCGAACCTCCATAGTCATCCAGACGTATTTGGGTGTCTTGATTGGGTCAAAAACATCTCCAGCCCCTTATCTTTTCTCTTTAGAGCACACACATACATTTTCAGTGGGACTCGTTATTCAGATCTAATCGGTTCATAACTTGATTCTACACCTTAATTCAAACTCTGATTCTACATCTTGAGTCCACCACCTGATTCAAATATGCAGCCACACCACTTAGGACTACCATTCAAGAAACCTGAATATTGGAGATCCATGAAAGACAAGATGATTGAGGATGCCCTGAAATTCTATGAAAAAGAAGACAAAACCTCAACACCAGTAGAAAACAATCAGGTTGATGTCCCAACAACCACAACCTTTATCATAACTTGTGCCCAAGTACTATTGGCAGAAGCCACAAAAGGATCAACCCGAGACTTGCTCATCACAGGATACATTGAGATAGAAAAACTACACAATCTTAAATACCTTCAATGCTTGATAAATCCTTGACTTTGGAAGCAACACCAAAATGATCTTGAAAAATGGGAAGAGATAATGAGATTATTAAAACAAATTATTGACCATAAATACCCATATATACCACAAACAGAGGATGAATCATCTAGGGACAACATCGAGGATCAATCTGATCTCAGGATTGAGGCACAAAATGGTTGTGGATTCCCAACCCAGATGGAGTACAATGTGCCTGATATTGAAGAAGGTTGGGAAATTCCAAGTGCAGGAGAACACAATGTTGAGGCCATTCTAGACCATGAATCACCAGGCTTAGAATCCCAAAACTCGTGCAATAATGAGAGTAGAACTGAAGCTCTCGAGGGTGTAAATCCCACCCCTTATTATGGTAATGTGACCCTCGAAGGTTATTCAGACCTAGATTCTAGTGATTCAACCCACATCCTAAGCCCAGAATCTAGATCTAAAACCTACTGGGAAGATCTCGAGGCCCCGTATGAGGAAGATCAATCTTTCAATGAAGAATATGATTTTGGGCCTCTATTTGATGAATATCCCTCGCCAACATCCTCACAGGAACTAATCGATTTTTCGGAAGTCATGCCAATTTAAGATACAGAAATCGAGGAGTTGGACAAGTGGGGTTTCAATTGGGTCAGCCCTACTAGCTTAGAACCTGAGCTTCTACCAGATAAGGACACCTTTTTAAGCTCAGAATTAACATCTAAGCTAGACCTCAGTCAGGCTGCTGAAGCTATAGCATATGATTTATTCTATGGTGGAACTCATGATCTTGAATCTCTCCAACGATTTTGAATCTTACCATAACATCTGAGAAAATCTGCTTCCTGATTATAACAAGCCAATTCTCATTGAAGCCACCTCTTCCACACATACAGAACTGATCAAAACCCGTTCTCTACCCCGACCCGCATCGGACTTAATTTCTATTCTGATTCACCTCTCACTGAGCTGTTTGCAGATGATTCAACTCCACATCTATACTGAGTATCGAGTATCGATCAGACTGAAAAAATGAGCCATCATTCTCTGATCACCCTTGTAGGGTTTCCACACCATGCACTAACTATTTTTTGGAACCCTACTTTGACAAGGCTGAGTCGACTTAGCCTAAACCTGAGTTTTCATTTCCACATCCATCAGAACTTCATTGTATATGGTGGGTTCCACATCTGTTGATCTACATCTATCAACCCACCAGACTGATTAGGTTTGGGCTACATCATCAGCCTGTTGATCTTAACAAGCACCTGGTTGGACCAACCAGGCTCTTAATCAAGGTGCTTATTTTACAAAACTCTGCTGATTTGACCACTCCCTCTCCACCCAATTTTCCACTCGGCTGAAGGCGTTGAATTTAGTGCTTAATGGGAGGCAACCCATCATTCCAAAAACAGAGACCCGTCTGATTATCCGTCTGTACTCCACGTCCATTGCACCTTGAGTTCAACCTTATACAGTTGATCCCACCTCTGGTACATGTACCAGAGCTTGAAATCGTTCGCATCAGTCATTTCCGACCCATTCACCCACCCTATGTATCATGTCCTAAGTCCCTGACCTCAACACTATTTCACACCCTCCGTTTACAACGAGGACATTGCAAAACTTAGGCATGGGGGGTGATGAAGTGCATACATACAGAACCAAGAAAAAGTCAGAAGGATTCTCATAAAAAATTCACATATGACAAAAACACAAAAAATTGAAAAATTATGAAAAAGAACAAAAAATGGAGGGAGGAAATTTTGTGAGCCACATAATTATAAGGAGAAAAAGAGCAAAAATGACAAAAAGGAGAACAAAATGAAAAAGAAAAAAGAGATAGTCATTAGTAAGAGATTAAGGAATTGACCGAAGTTTTAGACCACATCAAGAAAAAAGAAAAATGAAAAGTGCTAAGGAGACATAAAAAGAGATTAGTAGGAACACTGATCTTAGGCCTTCTGGGCTAGACTCTTAGGCTTAAAATTCACGTATCCGCTAAAATCTGGATAATCCTCAAGAGGTTGGGGAAAATGCGAAGCTTAAGTATTAGGTCTAAAGCTTAGGATGTATTCGGCTTCGTTAACTGACCTTCAGTTTGTGGGATTCGGTAACCTAAGTACCCCAATTCACACACAGTCTAGTTCAGTGAGCATAAATATCAAAATCATGCAAAAAGCATTTTAATGTTCTGAAAAATGTTGCCTAGATTATGAGCGGCCGATCAACACAAGTTGATTTGGATGAGTTCCCAGCGGAGAGAGGCGGGAAATTTCCCTTGAAGATGCGTAACAATATATCATCTCTTCGATACTTGTCTCTTAGGATATTTAAATATCATGCCGGGGGCATGTAAGCGCTCTGTTGGTTTAGATACCATGGACGGCATTATCTCGAAATGCCGATTACCAGGGTCTGAATTCGGCCACGGAACGCCATGGGCAGGATTATCTCGAAATCTCGAAAGCCGGGGTTCTGGGGGTTGCCATGGGTGGTGCTATCACAAAGCATCGATTGCCAGGGACCCTTGAGGATTGATGATAGGGATGAGGAATCCGATACAGACTGTGTTGAGAAGCCAATCCGAAGCTAGAAATAAAAAGAAAAGAGAGAGAAAGCTCTCCAAACAATTAAATCCTCTATCTCTCTCTTACAAAAAACGCACTGCAAACTGAACCTAGGATAAAAATGTCTCAAGCACGGGTGCTTTAACCGTGGAGTCTAACAAACCCTAGGATAGTTTCTGCGGGCCTTAAAAACCTTTGCAGAAGACTGAGGCTAAAGCGGGTCAGGTTCGGATTTTGGTTGGTACTTGAGTACCTCTAGGCCTATTGTCAGCATTCTGACCTAATCACAAAAGAAAAGCACTTATCATAACTGATGACAGACACTCAGGGTCTAGAATAGAAGTTAAAACCCTGAAATTTTGCTAAGGGACTAGCAAAAGCTAGGCATGGGGGTGATGAAAACACATTTATAATACTTGAGATGTCTATTTATGCATGTTCTTAAGCATGGGATTGCATTGCATGATATAAATATCGCATAACATGCATCATCTTGCATTTAGAGTAGTTTGAATAAAATAGAGGTTAATTGTCTCCTTTTATGTGTTTGGACAGGGCAAACTTTTTATCGGGGCCTCGGATCGAGGATCCAACCGTACAGATGTGATCAGGGCGACTATTGGAGTTCAACAACTCTAAGATCGCCCTAATCAGGCATCTGTAGCATCTGATAGTGATCGAGGAATCCTAGAATATCAAGGGCCAAGATGGTGTAAATTCACACTTCAAACAACAAACCCGATCGTACGGATGGATTCGGATCGACAATCGCAGCCTAACGACGCGAAAATCAACTCAATCCGACACCCGTGGCACCATCTACAACATCCAGAAGATGGACGGCCAAGATGGCACCATGTGGCGCCATTTTAGCCGTCCAACTGGCCCTCAAGACCGCCACTGCTTTTTCAAAGAGGTTTTGGCACGTGATCTGGGCCATTGGATCTCAATCCAACGGTTGTGGATACACGCGTCTTAAAACATCCTCGCGCCCATCCACGCTCTGCAGCGTAGTGGGCGACACACGATCGAATCGCGTGAGAGGGCGAGCAGCGTAGAAGAGCGGGCGCGGGCAAGTGTCAGATCTTGATCGGGCGGCTGCGGGCGCTCAATAGCACCCACGCGCTATCGCACACTCGCGCCTCATGCAGGATCATACGCAGGCAGGCGCGCGTTGAGGAGCGAGGAAGGTGCATCTTAAGCCGTCCGATCTCGCGATTGGACAGCTGAGATTCAGCGAACATGTGCAAGCGTTGCCCGCGCAAGCAGGCGAGTGGGCGCGTGCACGTTGCCCACTATGCCCACGTTCAGACCTTTAGCAACAGTTTTATCCGTCACTAAAGGTTCTGAATTAATGTTTTTAAAGATGTAGTGGCCAATTTGCACCCACTCCTTGCAACTATAAAAGGAGACCCCCTCCACATGAAATTCTCATCCCTTCCTTCTCTTCTCTACCTCTCCAAAGCTCAAGAGAAGTTTGTCCCACACCCGGGATGCTTCTCGCGAGATAAAGTCTGAATTTTCGTCCCCATTCAGAAGTGGATCCCGCGACGACGATGACGTGCTGCCCCATTCCCGTTCTTCTGCTTCGTCCTCCTTCGTCTTGCTCCGTCCTCCTTCGTCCAGGCATCGTCCCTTCCGGCTCGTCCTCCAAGCGATCATCGAGGAGAATAGCTTCTCTCTCCCATTCTTCTTTACAGCTTTCTTGTGTAGAATTTTCCTGATTTCTAGTGTAGCTGATTTCCTGCTTTCTAGTGTAATCCTTATTTGATTTTATTGTATAAACATTTTGAAATATTGAATGCATGTTCTCTCTCTCTCTCTCTTCTAGTCTGATTGTTGTAATAGCTTCATTGTAATTACATCGCCTTGCTTTTCAAGAAAAATTCTAAAAAAATATAATTACGAGTATAGATCGACGTAGCCTCCCTGTGTTCGATCCGGAATTTAAATTTCGGTATAACTTTTATTTGTTGAACATGAATTCTTCGCTTTCAAGTTACAACGACAAGGTTTTAAAACCAAATACGTTAGCGTAGCAATTCGTAAGTTCAACATTTTGGCGCCGTTGCCGGAGAGGCAACGATTTCCGATCTTCTTTTCGCATTTCTTGCACTTTATTATTTTCTAACTTGCTTTCTCTTGTGTCTATTGTTTTGCAGAGACCTCCATCAAGGAATCATCAAGTGGAAGACTGGAGTAAAGTGCAGTTGAAGATAACTGTAAGTGCTTCCCATTCTTCCCACCTCCATAGATTTCATTCGCCACATTAAATCCAAATTCCAATTAACCTAGGTGTTTGCATAAATCCTAGGAATAGTTTAGTTGTTTGGATTCTCACTCACATTCATTCCACCCTCATTTATATAAAAAAAATAACAAAAAGATAATTTTGTAGGACAATTTTCAACAAACACACACAACGTACACCCACATTCAAGGCACTTAACCGGATTGATTTGTTTCTACTCAACCGGGTTCTGATTTGTGGAACCGGTACACACAAAGCAACACATAAAAGAGTAGAAATCATTCTAGGTTAACCATCTTTGAGTGCCTAACTTAGTGGTGCATTTGCGGTCAATTGTTTGAGTTGTTTGGGCTGCACCACTCTATTTAAAATCAACTCATCAAGTAGCTCCTCCTTAGGATTTTCAATCTTGGTCTATTCCAGTCACTCCACCTTCTTTCTAGTTTTAAAGGAAAATAATCTTCACCTGTGTTTTACAACTTGGTTTGCCTAGAAACTTGATTGCAATCCACCTAATTTGGAACACTAAAAGCTACTTAAGTAAGATTTGAACATTACAATTCACGCATCACAAATAATCTTGCTTGAAAACCCTAGTTGTGCACACACTTACACAAATCTCAATCAATCATTAAGGGTACAACCCATTTTAAGGGTCCATCACATTCCATAAGCACCACAATCCCATACCTTAATAAAATTGAGTAGATGTTGGCCTTAAGGTCTGGTTCGCTCTTCAAGGCCTAGTCTGAGATTATTTTTGATTAACCTACTTGTACTGATTAATCTGATGTCTAGCTAGGGGAGTAGCGTCAAACGACCGTGGCTGGGGGGTACACTAGGAACCTGAAGCGAAAGCCGAAGGAAGAACCTTCTCCCCAGTCCCTCCTTCTAACTGGTTGGATTAAATAGACGCAAGTAGAGTAAATCATTTACAGTCTTAAGGCAGGTTTTGGGAGTCAGTAGATCCTTAGGCTACCCCACTTAAGGACATCCTTGATTTGTTGTGTTGCAAGGTCCCTATCCCCAATCCTTCCGACCTTCTCCTAGTTTATGCTGGGTATACGATCATTGAATCCCCGATTGGAAGGACCATTAGAACATTCTAGGAGGCGCAAGTTGGATTTTGGTCAAATTGATTCCATGGCCGACCAACAGCCTCCTCTGCTTGGAAATCCACAAGAAGAATTTCGAAGGCAGTTGGAACAAATGCAGAGAATGCAGGAATGGTTCCAGAGAATGTAGGGCGCTCAGCCCTTGAAGGATTTTTATGATCCTTCAAATTACGAGGAATGTCCCGGCATCCAGATTCCAGCGGTGATATAGAAATCAAGCCCCAGGTGTTAAGTTTGATTAAGCATTATCATGGGCTTGGCTCCGAAGATCCGTTTCAGCACTTGAAGGACTTGACCACCTTGGTCCAGACCACCAAGGCTCGAAACGTAAACGAGGAGCAAATGATCATGAGGCTCTTCCCCCACTCTCTTAGGGATAAGGCCACGCATTGGTATAGGACAATAGGAAGACCAATTACAACTTGGAATGAGTTCAAATCGGCCTTTCTGAAGAAATTCTTCCCAGTCGAACGTACCAATGCTTTGAGATGGGCAATCACTACCTTTACCCAGCGATCGAGGGAGCAGTTTCATGTGGCCTGGGAGCGATTCCAGGACTTATTGCGGAGGTGTCCACACCACGAGGTGCCGAAATGGCAACTCGTGCAGATTTTCTATCATGGGTTGACTGAGTAACTCAGAAATCATGTGGATGCTTCTTACGAAGGCAATTTCCTTAATAAAGATGCAGATAGTGCCCATGATTTATTTGAGGAAATGAGTGAGAATTCAATCAATCATGCCTCCATGGATACTTTTAACCGGTCCCAGCAGCCCAGATCAAATGTCAATGAAGTCCATGACTCTCATTCATTTGATATAGAATTGATTTGTAACAAACTTGATAAGGTGGACTTGGTTGCTAAGAGAATGGAAGAGTGGGTGGCTGGCAATTCTATGAACAACTCTCGATCCACTCAATCCCAAAATTCGGGATTCCATTCCTCACGAGCTCCTTCTGGACGGGAGTTCGTGAATCAACTCGATGCGACTCAACCTGTGAGTCAGCATTTTTCGGAACCCCACAGGTTCCAAACTGGGGCCTTTGATCCCAGTTTTTCTGATCCTTCCCTTTCTTTCTCTCCATCCTCACCCTATGAGGATGTCTATGCTGTACAAGAGAATGTTAGATCCAACCCCTACTTGAATGCCTATAATCCAGGTTGGAGAAACCACCCTAACTTCTCTTGGAAAGATACGGGGCAACAGACCCAATTCTGACTCGACAACTATGCTCTGCAACGACCAATGGGCCAGGGTCAAGTCTATACTCAGCTGCCCCCGAATCAGGTCAATCAGCCAGCTTGGAATGCTCGTCAACCCGCATGGTAGGCTAATTTGAACCATCAAATGGTAGAGATGCAAGGATCCATGCTCCAGCTCATGCAGCAAATGAAAAACTCGTTGGACAACTTGCAGTCCGGGCTCATTGCTAACTCTCGTCAACCCGGATCTCTACCATCCCAACCTGTACCCAACCTGCGAAATATTATGAATTCGGGCAACCAAGCCCATGGGTACGGAAATCAGAAGGACCCACACGCACATGCTCAGGTGGTTGAGCAGGGTTCCTCGTCCTCTTCTTCTTCTTCTGTAAATCAACAATTCATGGTTAATCAAGCCCCTCCAATCTTTCCTAACTCTCCCCAAGACCCAAATTCTTATGCATCTGCAAATTCTGTCACTTTGAGGAGTGGTAAGCAGACTCAGAATCCACAACCAAAATATTATGATCTTTTGAATCCTGAAGAACCTGAGGAGAGAGAGGAGAATTCTAGAGGAGAAATCAAGGCTCAGGAACCTGATTCCAAAGATCTGACTCATGTTCCTTTTCTTGAAGCCTTAACCAAATCAAAGAAGAAGAAGTCTGTTGATAGCAATGAGGAGCTTTTGAATCTATTTAAGAATGTTGATATCAATATCCCGCTCCTTGATGCTATCAAGCACATACCGGCTTATGCAAGATTTTAAAGGAATTATGTACACAAAAGCGTAAGTCGAGAGAATCTATTCCGAGGAAGGTGGTACTCTCTGAGCAGGCTAGTTCTGTTATCCTGCACTACCTCCCTCAGAAAAAGAGAGATCCTGGTGCTCCATTGATTTCTTGCGTTATCGGAGATTACACATTTGATAGAGCACTTTTGGATCTGGGTGCATCCATCAACCTAATTCCGACTTCTCTTTACAAGAATTTGGGTTAGGTGAACTTTGGTCAACCTCAGTAACGCTACAGTTAGCGGACCGCTCAGTCACAAACCACGAGGTATTATTGAAGATGTTATAGTTAAGGTCAAGGATTTCTATTTTCCTGTAGATTTCCTTGTCCTTGACATGGATGTACTTGATAAACTGAGGAACACGCCCATCATAATGGGGCGTCCATTCCTAGCTACCGCTAAGGCCAACATTAATTGTGAAAGTGGTAGCATGGAAATCGCCTTTGCGGACCAATGAATGAAATTGGATATTTTTAAGGCGATCAACAATTTTGAGGATTGTGGATTTATTGAGGAACTCGATGAGGATAATGATAACATTGAAACTTGTTTGATGGCTTCTTCAATCAAAAGTTCCTCTTTGGATGATGAATTTAACCTGCAACCCTCTATGGCTGACCTGCCATTTTCTGAAGAGGTTATTGATTTTGTTCACTCACAACCTCTTCCCCTTGTTGAATCTTCAGCATCTACCCTACCATCAATCATCAACCCGCCCCAGCTTGAACTGAAACCATTGCTTGAGAATTTGAAATATCAATTTTTAGGACCTCAGAAGATGCTCCTTGTAATTATCAGTGCTAAATTGACACAAGAGCAAAAGATTAAATTGATCAAGGTCCTAAAGGAACATAAAGAGGCAATTGGTTGGACCATTCATGACCTCAGGGGGATCGAGCCATCTTACTGTAATCATAAAATATTTTTGGAAGATGGATCCTGCCCTTCTCGCTAGATGCAGAGGAGATTGAATCCAAATATGCGAGAAGTGGTCAAAAAGGAAATCACCAAGTGGCCGATGCAAGAATTATTTATCCAATCTCTGATAGTCCCTGGGTAAGTCTCGTATAGATTATTCTGAAGAATGTCGGGATTACCGTTGTGACTAACAAGTGAGGAGAATCTGTCACAACTAGTTCAGCTTCCTCTTGGAGGGTTTGTATTGATTATAGGAAGCTGAACACAGCCACTAAAAAGGATCATTTTCCCTTGCCCTTCATCGATCAAATCTTGGAAAAATTAGCTGGGCAGAAGTACTTCTGTTTTCTTGATGGCTACTCAGGATACCACCAAGTTCCTATCCATCCCGAGGATCAGGAAAAAACTACTTTCACCTGTCCCTATGGAACCTTTACTTTTCGTAGGATGCCTTTCGGGTTATGCAATGCACCTGTAACTTTTCAAAGGTGTATGCTAGCCATATTTTCTGACATGGTGGGAGAGTTTATGGAAGTCTTCATGGATGATTTCTCTATTTTCGGAGAATCATTTGACTCTTGTTTGGCTAATCTGGAAATGATTCTTAAGCGATGTATCAAAACACGATTGGTCCTTAGCTGGGAAAAGAGTCATTTCATGACCCAAGAAGGCATCGTTTTGGGTCATGTAATCTCTGAACGGGGAATTGAAGTGGATAAAGCTAAGGTTGATGCTATCGCTAAACTTCCTCCTACATCTGTTAAACAAATTCGATCATTTCTTGGCCATGTGGGATTTTATCGAAGATTCATCAAGGATTTCTCGAAGGTTGCTCGTCCTTTGAGCAATCATCTTGCCAAAGAAATGCCATTTGTTTTTGACGAATCATGCCGAAAGGCATTTGATTTCCTGAAAACAGCAGTCAACTGTGCTCTAGTTTTGCAACCCCCAATTTGGACAGCCCCTTTTGAGATCATGACCGACTATTCTGATTACGCCGTCGGGGCTGTCCTAGGTCAGAAAATTGATAGAAAGCCCTCTGTCATCTACTACGCTAGTAAAACTCTAGATGAAGCCCAGAGGAATTACACTATTACTGAAAAGGAATTACTAGTTGTAGTGTTTGCTTTGGAAAAATTCAGGGCTTATCTCTTAGGGTCTCATGTTATCATCTATACCGACCACTCGGCCTTAAGACATCTCTTGGCCAAAAAGGATGCTAAACCCCAGCTTATTCGTTGGGTTCTTCTTCTTCAAGAATTTGATCTTGAAATCAAGGATAAAATCGGGGTACAAAATGTGGTAGCGGATCATTTGTCGAGACTCCTAGGTGATTGTTCTTGTCCAGACATTCCAATTGTTGACACTTTTCCAGACGAAACTATTCTTACAGTTTTAAGTGTCCACACCCCATGGTTTGCTGACACTGTTAACTATTTGGCCGTTGGTCAAATCCCCCAGGATTGGACAAAGCAACAATGGGATAGACTCAAATCTGAGGCCAAATACTACTTCTAGGAAGACCCTGAACTATATCGCATCAGCTCTGATCAGATTATTCGCCGATGTATACCGGAGAATGAATTCAACAGTATACTCGAGTTCTGCCATGCATCTGGGTGTGGTGGACATTTCTCTGGGAAAAAGACGGCTGCAAAATTCTTTCAATCTGGCTTCTATTGGCCGTCTTTATTCAAGGATGCCCAGGATTTCTCAAGGACATGTTCTCAATGTCAGGCACTCGGGAGCATAACTAAGAGAGATATGATGCCCCTAAATCCAATTCTTCCTGTCGAAATTTTCGATGTTTAGGGCATCAATTTCATGGGACCCTTTATCCCTTCATTTGGACATCAGTACATTCTTGTTGCTGTTGATTATGTGTCCAAATGGATTGAGGCGATTCCCACCTGAACCAATGACCACAAGGTGGTCATCGATTTTGTCAAGAAAAATATCTTCAGTAGGTTCGGGATTCCGAGGGATATCATCAGTGATGGCGACTCTCATTTTACTAATGCCCAATTCTAGAATTTATTGGCCAAATACGGGGTTAATCATCGAATTTCCACACCTTACCATCCCCAGACGAATGGACAAGCTGAGATCTCCAATCGAGAGATCAAGAACATTCTGCAGAAAACGGTTAGGCCTGATCGCAAGGATTGGACTCAAAAGCTTGAGGATGCTATTTGGACCTACCGTACGGCGTATAAAATGCCCATCGGCATGTCTCCATTCCGTTTGGTGTATGGAAAGGCTTGCCATCTACCCGTAGAGAATGAACACAGGGCATTCTGGGCGATCAAACAATGCAATTTAGATCTGAATTTAGCTGGGAAGACCAAGGAACTCCAACTATCTGAGTTGGAGGAGCTTAGAAATGATGCTTATGAGAGTGCCAAGATCTACAAGGCTCGGACCAAAGCTCTACATGATCAACTGATTTCCTGCAAGAGCTTTGAGCAGAACCAGAAGGTCTGGTTATTCGATTTTAAACTTAAGCTCTTTCCTGGCAAACTTAGATCTAAATGGAATGGTCCATTCATAATTGACCAGATTTTCCAAATGGAGCCGTTCAGATTTCTGATCCAAAGACGGGTAACACATTTAAAGTCAACGGTCAACGTCTGAAGCCTATTATTGACCGTATTCTTCCAGAACCCGTTTCAGACTCAGTTGCTCTAGCCAATCTTTGACTTCTTTAGCTGGAATTCGCCTAGCTGACGGCATTAAACTCAGCAGTTGTACATATGACACAAGGCTGATACGAGCTTCATATTCAGGTGACATCTTTCATATTCTACCCTTTCTTTCATGTCTCTTTTTCAATGAGGACATTGCATTAGCTAGGCCTGGGGGGGTGGATTCATTCTTGAATCATTTGGTCAGCTTTGTGAAATTCATGTAAATTTTTTTTTCTCTTCTTATTTATACATAAAAAAAAATCAAAATTAGGAAGGATTAGTTGGACATTAGGATTTTTCAATCTTAGGAAATTTTACATTAGGATCTGAACACAAAGACCCTTCAGGTCTTTGGACTTAATTAGCCCGTGTATCCACTAAAATGTGGATTTGTCTTTCGAGTCCTCGCCATCTTAATTCTATCATAATTGGAATAAATAAGTTTGGGTGATAAGTACACGACTTATCAACCTACCCTCTGATTTGAGGGAATTTTTGAGTTTTAAGCATCTACATACTTTCTTTGCACTGACTCGTTGTTCGGCGATTCTAACGGAAATTGGGTAGCTAATGAACCTTCTAGGGTGATATGGTTAGCAAGTTATCATGGGTAACAGCCCATAGGTAGGTTGTCCAGAGCCCAGTCACTGGACCTTTCTCTTTTTGCTGACTTTAGGTAAATCTTAGACCAGGGAAGCCACCTACTTAAACAAAAAAACAATCAAAAAGAAAAGGAGAAAAGAAAAAAAGAAATAAGCCACACTTCGGCGCACGAGTATGGCTGGCAAGTTGTCGGTGGTAACAGCTCATCGACCAGTAGTCCAGACCCAGCTCAGTAAATGTACTGAAAATTCCCAAAACACTTAGAAAGAAGCAGAGAAGTAGAATAAACAGGGGAGATATACACTGGATTCACCCTTGTGTTGACCCCGTAAAAAAATAAAAGTAGGGAGAAAGCTATCGGTTTCAAAGATACACCTTTAGGCAGAATTTTTTTTTTTTAGGTCACCTTGAGGCGTAGAAATCCGAAGTCCGTTTTAATTGCTGGTCAACAAGTCTATCACATTCGCAATAAGATTCATAGAACTTAGAGTTCTCATCAAATTTTGGGTGAGTTGAATGGCCGTAGAAAGCCACTCTTAAACCCTAAAACTTGAAAATCCAAAAAAAAAAAATTAGAAAAGAGGAAAAAGAGAAAAAGAAAATTTTCTTTGAATAAGGCGAGGGCTTGAGGCAGTTTGCATTTTGGCAGATACTTGGGCACTGTTGTGTCTTTGAAAGTTCAGATCCTAAGTAGACAGTTTCTTAATGATTGAAAATAACTCATGCCCAAATAATCCAACCTAATTCTTTTATAAATAGCATATAGTTTTTGCTAGGGACTAGCAAAAGATAGGCATGGAGGTATGATGTAAACACATTTACAATACTTAAGATGTCTGTTTATGCATGTTTTTAAGCATAGGATTGCATTGCATGATATAAATATCGCATAACATGCATCATCTTGCATTTAGAGAAGTTTGAATAAAATGGAGGTTAATTATCTCCTTTTATGTGCTTGGGCAGGGCAAACTTTTTATCGGGACCTCGGATCGAGGATCCAACCGTACAGATGTGATCAGAGCGACGATTGGAGTTCAACGACTCCAAGATCGCCCTAATCAGGCATCTGTAGCATCGGATAGTGACTGGGGAACCTTGGAAGATCAAGGGCCAAGATGGTGTAACTTCGCACTTCAAATGACAAATCCGACTCCACGGATGGATTTGGATCGACGATCGCAGCCTAACGGCAAGAAAATCAACTCAATCCGACACCCGTGGCACCATCTACAACATCCAGAAGATGGACGGCCAAGATGGCGCCATGTGGTGCCATCTCAGCCGTCCAACCAGCCCTCAAGACCGCCACTGCTTTTGCAAAGAGGTTTTAGCGTGCGATCTGGGCCTTTGGATCTCAATCCAACGACTGTGGATACGCGCGCCTTAAAACATCCTCGTGCCCATCCACGCTCCGCAGCGTAGTGGGCGAGGGTGTTATCGCGAGCAGGCGATGCGCGATTGAATCGCTTGAGCGGGCGAGCGGCGTGGAAGAGCGGGCGCGGGCGAGCGTCAGATCTTGATTGAGCGGCTACGGCAGCTCAATAGAGCCCATGCGCTATCGCACACCCGCACCTCACGCAGGATCATACACGGGCGGGCCCGCGCTGTGGAGCGGGGAAGGTGCATCTTAAGCCGTCCGATCTCGCGATAGGATGGCTGAGATTCAGTGAATGTACGCAAGCGTTGCGCGCGCAAGCAGGCGAGCAGGCGCGCGTGCGTCGCCCACTACACCCACGTTCAGACCTTTAGCCACGGTTTTATCCGTCACTAAAGGTCCTGAATTAATGTTTTGAAAGATGTAATGACCAATTTGCCCCCACTCCTTGCAACTATAAAAGGAGACCACCTCCACATGAAATTCTCATCCCTTCCTTCTCTTCTCTACCTCTCCAAAGCTCAAGAGAAGCTTGTCCCACACCCGGGATGCTCCTCGCGAGATAAAGTCCAAATTTTCATCCCCATTTGGAAGTGGATCCCACGACGACGACGATGTGCTGTCCCGTTCCCGTTCTTTTGCTTCGTCCTCCTTCGTCCAGGCGTCGTCCTATCTGGCTCGTCCTCCAAGCGATCGTTGAGGAGGATAACTTCTCTCTCCCATTCTTCTTTACAGCTTTCTAGTGTAGAATTTTCCAGCTTTCTAGTGTAGCTGATTTCTCGCTTTCTAATGTAATCCTTATTTGGTTTTATTGTATAAACATTTTAAAATATTGAATGCATGTTTTCTCTCTCTCTCTCTCTTCTAGTCTGATTGTTGTAATAGCTTCATTGTAATTACAACGCCTCGCTTTTCAAGAAAAATTCTAAAAAAATATAATAACGAATATAGATCGACATAGCCTCCCTGTGTTCGACCCGAAATTTCAATTTCGGTATAAATTTTATTTGTTGAACATGAATTCTTCTCTTTCAAGCTACAACGACAAGGTTTTAAAACCAAACACGTTAGCGTAGCAATTCGTACGTTCAATAGGGGGTATGATGAGAGCCTCATCATGAGTCTTAACTAGCTCATTTTGACCTAAGAAAGAGAATAAAAGCTCCTACATAACCTAAAGGACTTAACTGAAGGAATAAGAGTTTTGAGAAGAAAACATGAAATAAGGGTTAAAATTGTAATTTTACCATTGCAGTACATAAATGGGATTTCTCAGAGGCAAAACATAGGTCAAATGGTCTGAAGATGATAAAAAGTTGGCTGGTTCAGTTAGAAATGGGTTTATGTGCAAATGACATTCTGTAACCCTAAAATAGACCTGCTTGATTCAACAAGGTTCTGGTCAGGATAAAAATCAACTAAACCTCCTAAAATTCATGGAAAAATATCCTTTAGGGTTTAGAACCTTCAAATTAGCCTTTGGAACCTATTTTGACCTAGATTGGGGTCCTAGCTCATCAATTGACCTAATTTGGGTTTTTATGCAAAATATCCCTTCAAATGTGGTCAAACCTAAAATCCAACTTCACCATTGGATTCCTTAGGTCCAAATTAGGTTTGTACCAAAATTTGGACCTAAGGGGAGGTCATCTTGACCTACTTTGCAAATTAGTACACCCAATTGCATTTTGGTCCCTATCTTTTGAAAACCATTGCACAGACCCCCCTAACTTCCTCGCCACTCTTACAACCATGTCCCTCCACCATTAATGGGGAGAAATCCTACTCCGGTGAGGAATGGAGGGGGAATACTCCCTGATTCCTCAGAGATCTCCTCCCAGATTTGGAAAGGAGATTCTCTGAGGAATTCCCTAACATCTGAGCATGATCCTACTCTCTGATTTGCACCCAATCTCTCGTGTGAACGCATGAGAGATTTGGGTCTCTTAGCTGATTCCATCTCCAGCAAGGATTCCCGCGCTTGGAAGCTTGTCTTCCAAGCACAGGAGCCCCTGCCAGTGCCTATAAAATGACCCTCAACTCCGGCCACACCTCTTTAGCTTGACTTGGCCAGAATTCCATCTCAATTTCGTCTTCTTCTCCTCCGTCCAAGTGGTCCAGCGAGCTCTGGAGACACTCCCTCCTCTTTCTAGTCGCTCTACCATAATACCATCGGCAGAACTGTCCTCACCATCCTCCTCCGCATCGTGCAACACCGGCGCGAGAATCCTTAGCCCCGTCGTCGCCGTTGTCTTCCTCCACTGGACACCTTCTTCTCTGACGACAACAGGTACTGCCAGTCGCCCTCTCTCCCCTTTCGTCTACTTAATTAGGTTAGAACCACTCATCTCTATCCCCTCTTCAATTCCCCTTAACTTATTTCACAAAACACCCCTCGACTGCCACTGTCCACCGCCATCTTCCTCATCTCCGGCCAACCTCTGGCGAGATGCACCCGTCATTCCACAACTCCACACATCTCGCCACCAACCCCACAACCTCCGCCACACTCCACTGAACATCTTCTACCCACTCACAGACCTCCTACACCACCACAAACGCCCCCTGACCTAACCCATAAACCCGCCCACAGAGCAACCTAGGCATGCACGCCTTGGCCACCCCGCGGCCTGCCACCTACCACCTCACCTTTGCCGTGACACGGCGAAGGTCCTCCTTGTAATTTCCCTACTTGGAGGGGTGAGATCAGCGTGACAAAAAAAATGCGGAATTGAAAATATAAACAAGCTCACAAAAATAAGCAATCACAAAATGTACACAGGAATTTTTAGGTGGAAACCCAAACCGAGTGAAAACCACCACCTAACCCTCTCGAGTTAGGATTTTCCGATCAACCTAGTTGATCAAATCCACTAAACGAATCACTTTAAAACGAGGGTGATTCAACCTCAGTACAACCACGCTACAAGTACGATGGTAGCATTCCTCAACCCCTTCTCTCCACGAGAAGGATTTTGTCCCACGAAGGAGACGGGAATTCGCAAAGCGAATACCCAACCAAAAGACAAAGGTAAAATAAACAACAAACCTATAGAGCCAACAAAGTAATAAACCTAAGCTTCTATAGGATTTAGGAAACTCCCCTTTGCAAGGAGTGCGTCGACGATGACGCGGTGCGTGAGCCACGCGACGGCGCAACTTCGCTCTCGTGAACTACGGTGGGAGAGCGGGTGCGCAACAGCTTGATGCTCTCAAGAGAATGGTGCTTGAGCTTGGAGAGCAAGAGCTAGCTAGGACACAAGAGAGTGGAAAGTGTAATACAAATTGTTTCTTGTGTATCTTGGTCTCTCTAGGTGTATATCTTGTGTGTTTAGGTGTGAAAAGGCTCCCCTCTATTTATAGAGGCCTTAGGAAGGCTTTGGAAGGCTTGGAAAAGCTTCCATAGCCGTTGGGAACAAAGGCCAAGTGAATCAGCCCGAAATCAGGAACAATCATTGTTCTGACAGGCTTATCAGACGTCTAATTCTAGCATCAGACGTCTGGAAGTTCACTATAAGACGTCTGATTCAAAGGTCAGACGTCTGATTTTGGGCGGGTCTCTCCCTGACTTGGATCAGATCTAAACAGGGTTTTTACGCAAGTCCATCAGACGACATACAAGACGTCTGGCACTAAGTATGGACGTCTGGAAACCTACTTTTACTGTGGGAATTGATTTCCAAACGTTGCAACGGCTAGAAAATCTCTGAGAAGAGATTTTGGGTCAGCCGAGGCAAAATGGTCATTTATCAGACGTCTGGAAAGGCCTAAGGACGTCTGATAAGGCTCTAACGGTCATATTCTTGAGTGTTTGCTAAGCCAGCCAACAGTCCACTAGTTGGACGTCTGGCAAAGTCATCAGACGTCTCCTAAGACGTCTGGTCTAAGGTCTGGACGTCTGATTTCATCAGACAGAACTAACTATGTCCAACCTAACAGTTATCAGACGTCTGAAACAACAGTCAGACGTCTTAAAATACTTTATCAGACGTCTGATTTGGGAATTAGACGTCTGGAAGTGTTGTTTGAACCCTATATTGGTTTTCTAAGTATTCTACAGAAAACCTAAGTATCCTAGGGTTGTGCCGGTGTTCCTAGGACTACTGTTAGGGTTCTTTGAGGCTCTTTAACATGAAATATCTAAAGAAATAAAGAGCAACAAAAGAAACGAAAAATACAACAAGTACAAAAGAAGGAAATCTATCCTATTCTTCATTTCCTTCCATCTTCAATCTGTCGCTCCACGCAAACCTCCTCTGTTTTCCGTCAAGCTCCTCCAATCCGTCCTGGATGCGAGCTCGAACTCCATCTAAACACGTCCACATTTGCAATTGATATGAAATCTAGGACTCAAATTGCAAATGTTAAATAACACGTGTTTTGTTATCATCAAAACAAATGATCGTGGTGCTCTAGCACCAACAATCTCCCCCTTTTTGATGATGAAAAAACCGTAAATAATAATGCATAAAAATCCTCCCCCTTTTTGACATTATAAAAAAGGTTTGATTGGCTTTACATTTCCTATAACTCCCCCTTAAAACATGCTCTTCTATGAATTTATTTTAACAAAGGTAATATTCTCCCCTTTTTGTAACAACAAGATAGCTATTATTTTTCTCCCCCTATCTAAAGGAAATTTAGCTACCTTATATCTCCCCCTTAAAAATTGACAATTAGCTCATTAATTTTTAACTCCCCCTATCTAAATGCTTATAAAAAGATAGGGTTAAAAATTTTACCTCACCTACCATGGCCAATAAAATGGCCCGAATGGTGGTGGTGGATGCCACATCGGATGGGGTTCCCATCCGTAGCTTGGAGGCCCAGGCATTGGCGCCGGTCTCCAATCTGGTGGTCGACGTGCGGCGGGTCCGTCGTTTGTTCGCCGTCTCGTCGGTCTTCTTGTTCTCCTCCTTGGTCTACTCCTTGGTTCCCCAAACTTGAGTTGACCAGCCTTGAGTTTATAGGTCCAGTCCCTTATGTTGTAATTATCCCTGAACCCTACAAAAAAAGATTCTAATTCTTTTTTCGGTATCCAAGTGGGCTTGGATCTGGATTTGTTAGAAGGTCTCCTTGATGGAGATCCTTTCTCAACCTTAGGGCTATAAAAATTATCAACTTTGTTGATTAATTTGTTAGAATTTTCCCTAAGACATGCAATTTCTTTTTCTATAGTTTGCATCTTAGTCTTTAAATCATAGATTTCTAACTTTAGACTATCATTTTCCTCAATCAACTTATTATTTTCATTGATGAGGTTATGATTTTCTAATAATAGGTTATCATTTTTAGGACAAGTTTCTAGATCCTTAAGTTTTATTTCTAACCTATCATTTTCATTTTTAAGAAAATTAAGGTTCTTTTTAATGCTTTTATTTTCTATCCTAAGTGATTTACTAATCTCAAAAAGTTCATTAAAAGCTTCTTGAAGATCGAGATTTACCTCGTTGTCTGAGTCGCTTTCGCTTTCGCTGTCGCTTCCTCTGGCCATGAAGCCGAAGCAAGCGGTTTCTTCTTCTATGGTCTTTTCTTATTCTTCCTCCGAGCTAGAATCGTCCCAAGTGGCTTGGAACGCCTTCTTCTTAGATTTCTTCTCCTTTTCCTTCTTCTTCTCCTTTTTGAGAAGAAGGCATTCTGGTCGCAGATGCCATTTCCCGTTGCAGTGGTAGCAACGTCTCGGGCTTTCCTTCTTCTCCTTTTTCTCTTTCTTTAATTCCGTACAAAACTTGGAAAAATTTTTAAGTAAAATTCTAAAGTCTTCGTCGTCGGAACTTACCTCGCTATCCGACGCGGCTCTGAAGGCGAGAGTCTTCTTTAGTTTAGGCTCCGGTGTATCCTTCTTCTTCTGCTTCAACTTAGTCTCGTAGGCCATCAGATTGCCTAGGAGATCTTCCATGTTGAGCTCCTCCATTTCGTTCGCCTCCTCGATGGCGGTGACTTTTTGTTCCCACTCCGGTCCAAGGGAACGAAGAAGCTTCCCTTGAAGCTCCCCCTTGATGAAAGTCTTTCCTAAAGCTTTCAAGTTATTTACAATGAGAGTGAACCTAGTGTTCATCTCACTTAAAGATTCGTTAGACTTTATTGAAAAAGATTCAAATTCTTGAGAAAGTAAATTAATTTTAGAGGTTTTTACCTTAGAGGTACCTTCATGAGTTACCTCGAGTGTGTGCCAGATCTCGTATGTGGTGGCGCATTGCGAGATTCTGTTGAACTCCTCCAGGCTGAGCGCGCAATACAACGTGTTCATTGTTTTCGCGTTGAGAGAGAGCTCCCGGATCTGCTGCTGCGAGTATCCTCCGGCGGGTTTCTCTGGGATGTCGAAGGGGGTCTCGCACCTGGCCCAGACTGTGAAGTCGGTGGCTTGAAGCCACGTCTTTATCCGCAACTTCCAGTAGGGGTAGTTGCTCCCGTCGAAGAACGGCGGACGGGTTGTGGACTGCCCCTCGGAAATCCTGCTTGTGGAACAGCTTCCCTCCATGTGATCTTTTCGCGGATGTTACTCCTGTCGGCGGAAAACCTGCTCTGATACCAAATGTAATTTCCCTACTTGGAGGGGTGAGATCAGCGTGATAAAAAAAATGCGGAATTGAAAATATAAACAATCTCACAAAAATAAGCAATCACAAAATGTACACAGGAATTTTTAGGTGGAAACCCAAACCGGGTGAAAACCACCACCTAACCCTCTCGAGTTAGGATTTTCCGATCAACCTAGTTGATCAAATCCACTAAACGAATCACTTTAAAACGAGGGTGATTCAACCTCAGTACAACCACGCTACAAGTACGAGGGTAGCGTTCCTCAACCCCTTCTCTCCACGAGAAGGATTTTGTCCCACGAAGGAGACGGGAATTCGCAAAGCGAATACCCAACCAAAAGACAAAGGTAAAATAAACAACAAACCTATAGAGCCAACAAAGTAATAAACCTAAGCTTCTATAGGATTTAGGAAACTCCCCTTTGCAAGGAGTGCGTCGACGATGACGCGGTGCGTGAGCCACGCGACGGCGCAACTTCGCTCTCGTGAACTACGGTGGGAGAGCGGGTGCGCAACAGCTTGATGCTCTCAAGAGAATGGTGCTTGAGCTTGGAGAGCAAGAGCTAGCTAGGACACAAGAGAGTGGAAAGTGTAATACAAATTGTTTCTTGTGTATCTTGGTCTCTCTAGGTGTATATCTTGTGTGTTTAGGTGTGAAAAGGCTCCCCTCTATTTATAGAGGCCTTAGGAAGGCTTTGGAAGGCTTGGAAAAGCTTCCATAGCCGTTGGGAACAAAGGCCAAGTGAATCAGCCCGAAATCAGGAACAATCATTGTTCTGACAGGCTTATCAGACGTCTAATTCTAGCATCAGACGTCTGGAAGTTCACTATAAGACGTCTGATTCAAAGGTCAGACGTCTGATTTTGGGCAGGTCTCTCCCTAACTTGGATCAGATCTAAACAGGGTTTTTACGCAAGTCCATCAGACGACATACAGGACGTTTGGCACTAAGTATGGACGTCTGGAAACCTACTTTTACTGTGGGAATTGATTTCCAAACGTTGCAACGGCTAGAAAATCTCTGAGAAGAGATTTTGGGTCAGCCGAGGCAAAACGGTCATTTATCAGACGTCTGGAAAGGCCTAAGGACGTCTGATTAGGCTCTAACGGTCATATTCTTGAGTGTTTGCTAAGCCAGCCAACGGTCCACTAGTTGGACGTCTGGCAAAGTCATCAGATGTCTCCTAAGACGTCTGGTCTAAGGTCTGGACGTCTGATTTCATCAGACAGAACTAACTATGTCCAGCCTAACAGTTATCAGACGTCTGAAACAACAGTCAGACGTCTTAAAATACTTTATCAGACGTCTGATTTGGGAATTAGACGTCTGGAAGTGTTGTTTGAACCCTATATTGGTTTTCTAAGTATTCTACAGAAAACCTAAGTATCCTAGGGTTGTGCCGGTGTTCCTAGGACTACTGTTAGGGTTCTTTGAGGCTCTTTAACATGAAATATCTAAAGAAATAAAGAGCAACAAAAGAAACGAAAAATATAACAAGTACAAAAGAAGGAAATCTATCCTATTCTTCATTTCCTTCCATCTTCAATCTGTCGCTCCACGCAAACCTCCTCTGTTTTCCGTCAAGCTCCTCCAATCTGTCCTGGATGCGAGCTCGAACTCCGTCTAAACACGTCCACATTTGCAATTGACCTGAAATCTAGGACTCAAATTGCAAATGTTAAATAACACGTGTTTTGTTATCATCAAAACAAATGATCGTGGTGCTCTAGCACCAACACTCCTGTGGTCTGATAAAGCCACAAGGCCCCTTTTTTGTCATGCAGGATCTAAGCACCAGCCGCCATTAGCGACAGCTCGAGAAGGTCGCAAGCTTACTCTAGGCTGAAGTGCTTCAGGGTCCCAGGTCCAGAAGGCTTAGGGTGGTCTCGCACATCCAGCTGTCCAGGCACTTAGCACTGCAAGGCCTGCAGCTGCAGCAATTTGAAGGAAGAGCTGCTGCGGGCGTGCAAGCAAAAGCAGGTGGGACATTAGTCCCACCTCGTAAACATTTGAGTGTGGCACGTGCAATAAATTGGATTTGTGTTATTAGCTGTTCGCCTCGGAAACACATGGGGTGAGGTCCCTCACCTATGCACGCCTCGTCTGTGAATTCATCCTGCGGACCTGGCAACCCGACCCAACTATCTTCCTGAGCACTCCTCGCGCACCACACCCACGCCGGTGCACCTAGACCTGGGCATGCGACCCGACCCGATTACCTGGCTCTGGGAGAGCGTACTGAAGAGTGATATACAAAGAGAGAGAGAGACGCTAGTGTGGGTAGAGGGGTAGGTTTTGCTCTCTTCGGTTTGTGCAGGGAAGGACAAGGAGAAGTGAAGCTGACACTTAGTCGTAGAGGAAAAAGAGAAGGAAAGACAAGGCAGAAGGAAGAGGCAAAGCCAAAGAGAAGAGGAAGTCAGAGAGCTAAGGCTGGAGAAGGAAGAAGAAAGAAAGAAGGAGAAAGACAAGCAGAAGTAGAAGAAGAAGGAAACCTGAAGCCAAGGGAAGCAGAGCCAAAGAAAGACAAAGAAGACCCGTAGGAAAAAGAAGGAGAAAGACACTGAAGAAGAAAGGCAAGAGCAGAGAAAGGAGCTGCAGAGAAGAAACAAGGAAGAAGAAACACACGACCAAAGAAGAACATAAGAGAAATGGAAAATTAGAGTCAGAAGAAGAGAAAGCAGACAAGAGAGGATGGAAAACATCTTTTTAAGATGTCCGATCTCATGATCAGACATCCAATTCCTTTATTTTTTCCACAATTAACTTTTAAACTCATGCATATATATATTCTGAATTAAGTTTTGAGTAATTAAGTGTTCAATTACATTATTGAGATTAGTGAATAAATTCCAATTGCTCCCTATGTTCGACTTCGGATACTTTGGTTTCTAAGTAACAAATTTTTATTTGTTGACAAC
The DNA here is from genome assembly GCA_037157565.1 of Thalassia testudinum. Lineage (NCBI taxonomy): Eukaryota > Viridiplantae > Streptophyta > Magnoliopsida > Alismatales > Hydrocharitaceae > Thalassia > Thalassia testudinum. The sequence continues at coordinate 49,050,946 of JAZHRO010000030.1, forward strand.
GCTTGGTCACCTATACTACGATGTAACTGACTGTTAAAACACGATCAAGCCACGTAAACAGTAGGGGATTGTTTAGAAGTCTTTATGGATGACTTCTTGGTCTTCAGGCACACATTTGATGCATGCTTAGACCATCGGACTAAGGTCCTGCAAAGATGCATAAATGTGAATCTAGTACTTTCCTAGGAGAAATCACATTTCATGGTACCAGAAGGACTAGTTTTAGGTCACCTAATTTCTGAGAAAGGAATAGAGGTTTACCATGTGAAGGTAAAATTGATTTCTGAACTACCACTACCTTCGTTGGTTAAACAGATTAGATCTTTTCTCAAGCATGTTGGTTTTTATTGCTACTTTATAGCGGACTTCTCAAAAATAGCCTGACCTCTCACCAATCTCCTCTCTAAGGATGTAGACTTCCAGATCTTTGACGATTGTGTTTGTGCCTATACGACACTTTGTGATTTGGTTACCAAGGCAAAAATAATGCAACCTCTGGATTGGTCTCACCCTTTTGAGATCATGTGCGATTCCTCTGATTATGCAGTAGGAACTGTCCTTGGTTAAAAACTTGACGGGAAACCTACAGTCATTCATTGCACTAGCAAGACCTTAGATGAAGCTCAGAGGAATTACACTGTCACAGAAAAGGAATTGCTAGCTGTAGTATTTGCATTGGAAAAATTTAGACCCTATCTTTTAGGTTCCCACATTATAGTCTACACTGACCACACTGAAGTTCAACATTTTCTCGCCAAGAAGGACGCGAAATCTCGTCTGATTAGATGGATCCTACTATTGTAGGAATTTGATTTAGAGATTCGTGACAAGGCTGGGAAGCAGAATGTATTAGCTGACCACTTATCTCGCCTTCCTTCAGAAGCGATAACTCCTTCACTTTCTATTTCTGACCACTTCCTTGATGAGCAAGTACTGGTCATCCATTCTGATCTTCCCTAGTATGCTGACATTGTCAACTACCTAGCTTCTGGAATCGTTCCCTCTGATTGGGTCTGACATCAAAAAGATAGACTTAGATCCGAGGCCAAACACTATTACTGGGAAGAACCTTGGCTTTTCAAGCACTGCAAAGACCAAATTCTTAGGAAGTGTGTCCCTGATAAGGAGATTGATAGTATTCTGTCGTTTTGCCATGACCAGGCTTGTGGCGGTCATTTCTCTGGCAAAAAGATTGCTGCAAAAATTTTGCAGAACGATTTTTATTGGCCCACAATTTTCAAAGATGCACACGAATATAGTAGGGCATGTCCACGCTGTCAGTCTCTTGGCAGTATTGGCCGCCGAGACATGATGCCCTTGAATCCGATCATAATATGCAAAATCTTTGATATTTGGGGCATTGACTTCATGGGACCTTTTCGAAATTCTCATGGCTTCGAGTATATCTTACTGGCAGTTGAGTATGTTTCTAAATGGATTGAAGCCATCCCCTCGAGGACTAGTGATCATAGAGTTGTAACACAATTTGTCCAAGACTTTATCTTCTCTAGATTCGGGGTACCAAAAGTCATCATTAGTGATGGAGGGTCTCACTTTAGGAACACACATTTTTAGTCCCTACTTCAAAAGTATGGGGTGTCACATAGGATTGCTACACCATATCACCCTCAAACCAATGGACTAGCTAAATTGTCCAACCGGGAGATCAAGAAGATTTTACAGACTACCATCAGACCTGATAGAAATGATTGGTCTTCCTACCTTTCTGATGTGTTGTGGGCATATAGGACAGCTCACAAAGCTCCATTAGCCATGTCTCCTTTTAGACTTGTGTACGGGAGACACTATCATCTTCCTGTTGAACTTGAGCACAAAGCCTATTGGGCCATCAGAAAGTGTAACTTGGACCTTGAGAAGGCTGGTGATTATAGAAGATTACAAATTTCTGAGCTAGATGAATTAAGGAATGAATCTTATGAAAGCTCGAGGATTTAGAAGGATAAATTAAAGGCCTTCCATGACTGTCACAATCTTAGGAAGTCATTTCACCCTGGTCAGAAAGTCCTTTTCGACTATAGATTTAAACTCTTCCCAGGGAAACTCGGATCCAAATGGACTAGACCTTTCAAGATCTTGAGAATCTTTGACAATGGAGCTGTTGAAATCACTGACATTGACAAATCTGAACCTTTCACTATCAATGGACAAAGATTAAAACCTTTTACTGAGCCACATGATCTCAGACTTGTCAATTCTACCATTTCGCTCCTACATTTTGAATTACCTACTAGGTTTACGCCTAGCTGAAGGTGTTAAACTTAGCAAAACCAATCCTTGTATATAGCTGTTTTCACCTTTTTTATTTTCACCTTTCTTGCATTAGGTGTCTACCTTAGCATTTCAGGCATACATTCATTGTCACATATGTCATGCATTTCACTTCCTAGCTTGACCAGCCACTCTGATCTTGTATTAGACTTGAAATTGTTCGCATAAAGATTTTTATCTCCTCATTCCGACTACCTTCTATCACCCAGTCTAGGATAGTGAAAAGCTGAGCATGCATTTGCATCCACCTTATTCATTTAATGAGGACATTACATCTTTTAAGCATGAGGGGGTGTAAATGGTGAACCATTTAACTAAAATGCAATTATAGACACACCTATAGTATATATAGTATAGTATTATAAAAAATACCCAAAAGAAATTGAAAAATTTTTAAAAACTTTTGAAAAAATTTTACAAAGCCAAAAATACGAAAAAAATTGATAAAACACAAAAATTCCAAAAATACAACAAGGACCTGTACTTATTGTTAAGGGAGAACTCCAAAGAAAATTCTGAGGAGAGAAAAGAATTTGTGAAAGAAATATAAGTGTTTAACTATGATTTTCTAGCTAAAAACAAAAATAGAATAAGTATTTATGGACATTCAACCTTTGCTGGTTTGACTTTCCTGGCCGCTATAGCCTGATTTGTTCAGGCTTTGGCTTAATACACTTTGAGCTTTGACAAGATAGATCACAATCTCTCCTAAGTTTAGGACGTATTCTTGTAGTTGAGTCACCAGTACAGGATTCGCTTGTTTGCTTTGACTTAAGAGCTTAAGTAACCTTGGTTTATACGACACAGTGTCAGGAAAGACCTTGTGAATTTGAAATTCAACCCTAGTGTTCATTAGGGAAGGAGGAGTGATGTAAACACGTTTATATCACATAAACTATCTATTTACATATGTTCTTAGACATAGAATTGCATCACATACTATAAATATTGCATAACATGCATCATCTTGCATTTAGGGTAGTCTGTATAAAATTTAGGTTAATTGTCTCCTTTTATGGCCAGGGATAGGGCAACTTGTTAATCAGGGCTTCAGACCGAGGACCCAACCATACGGATCTAATCAGGGCAACGACAAGAGTTCAACGACTCCAAGATCGCTTTGATAGGACATCTGTAGCACCAGATATAGTCCAAGGAAGCCTAGAGATCAAGGGCCAAGATGGTGTTAATCTGCACCACAGACGACAAATTCGACTGCACGGATGGGTTCGGATCGATGATCATAGCCTAATGGTGTGAAAATCAATCCAATCCAACATTCGTGGCACCATATACAACACACATAAATGGACGGCCACGATGGCGTCACGTGGTGCCATATCAGCCGCCCAATCGGCCCTATGGACCTGCAGCTGCACTTTTGAAGGTGCGGAAAGGCGTGATCTGGGCCATTAGATCTTGATCCAACGGCCGTGAGCATGCACCGCTTAAACCCTCCGCATGACACAAATGAAGATGCAGTGCAACGGTCGTAAGGCATTGCGTGAGCGTGGGGCGAGGGTTTGACTCGCGATTTGCAGCGTGCGCGTTAAATCCGGACAGCGCGATTGGCTGCGGATGGCCCAGATCACCCAATCGGGCGTACGTGGGATCAGACGCTTCGCCTCATGCCCGATCTAACGCGCGGACTCGTGCGGTGCGAAGCTGAAGCATGGCGCGGGCGAGGATTGATCTCGACCGTCCGATCTCATGATCGGATGGTTGATATCGCCCAAATGTGGGTGTACGTTTTAGGTGCGAAAGAGGAGCGGGTGCACGCAGTGCACGCACACGTCGTCCATGACCGACCTTTAGCGACGTTTAAGTCCGTCGCTGAAGGTCCCCTCTTTATTGTTTTTGAAGTTAAAATGTTCAAAATGCCCCCACTCCTTGCAACTATGAAAGGAGACCCCTACCCAACTAATTTTTCATCCCTTCCTTCTCTCTCCATCTCCAAAGCTCAAGAGAAGCTTGTCCAACACCTGGGTTGTTTCACAAGAGCTAAAACCAAGTTTTCGCCCCCGTTTCGGAAGTAGATCCCGCGACGACGACGACGACGTGTTGCCTCATTCCCGTTCTTCTAACTTCGTCCTCCTTCTTCCCACCTCTTCCTTCGTCTTCCAGGCGTCGCTTCCGTCCGGCTTGTCCTCCAAGCATTCGTCGAGGAGGATAACATCTCTCTCCTTTCTTTTATTACTTTCTAGAGTAGAATTTCCTGCTTTCTAGTGTAACAATTTCCCACTTTCTAGTGTAATCATTTATTGCTTTCTTAGTTGTAAAACCATTATTCAAATACCAAGTGATTGTTCTCTCCCTCTCTCTCTCACTGTTTATATCGATTCCATTGTGATTATTCCACTTTTCAAACAAAAACACAAAAAAATATAATTGCGGATTTTGAGATCGACGTAGCCTCCCCGTGTTCGACCTGGAACTTCTTTACGGATTTTCGGTATAAATTTTATCTGTTGAACGGATTTCTTCACGACTCGAACTACAACGACATGTTTTTGAATCCAACTGCGAATGCGTAGTTTTCTGCTTTCAACATTTTGGCACCGTTGCCGGGGAAGCGACGTTTTGATTCTTCACATTTTCCGACTTATGAATCATTTACCTCACTTCTCTCCTTTCTTATTGTGATTGCAGGTACTCTTTTGGGATGAGCAAAAGTGGTAGATTGGAGCAAAGTGCTGTTGAAGTTTCTGTAAGTTTACCCCCACCTCCCACCCATTAGTTTTCATTTCATCACGTAATAACACAAACATAAATCAACCTAGGTGTTCTTATAAACCCTATGGTTAGTTTTGATTATTTGTTTGACACCTACACCCGCCTTACCGTCCGTATTTAAAAAGAAAAATTAAAAAAATCTCACAGAGGTACACAACGTCATCTGATTTTCAAACTCAATCGGTAAACCGATCTTTGGAACTGGTGCACACACTCAAACACATAATCGAGTAGAAATCAGATTTGGTAATCACTTGTGTGCCTAATTAAGTGATGCAACAGGTCGATTGTTTGAGTTGATTGGGCTGCACCACTTTGACTAAAATCAACTCATTAGGTAGCTGCTACATAGGTTCAACTCTTAGGGATTTACTAGGCACTCCACATTCTCTTAAGCTTCAAAGGAAAACACATCTTCACCTGTGCTTTCAAAACCTGGTCTGCCAACAAAACTTGATTGAAAATACCTAAAGTTGAATCCTAAAAGCTACTGAGCAAGATTTGAATCCTAAAATTCACCTCATCAAAAATAATCTTGCTTGAAAACCACTGGTTGTGCACGCACACACATATCAATCAATCATTAAGGGCACAACCCATATAAAGGGCCCATCACATTCCAAAGCACATTCAAACCTAACCCTGAATAAAATAGAGTAGACGTTGGCTTTAAGAATTGGACTCGCTCTTCGGAGCCTAGAACATGATTATTTTTTATTAGTCTGTTTCTACCATTCAATCTGATGTCTAGATAGGGGAGCAGAATCAAACGATCGCGGCTAGAGGAGCAAAATCAAAAGAACATTCTCCCCAGTCCCTCCCTCTAACTGGTTGGATTGAATGGAAAGAAGTAGATTGAATCATTTCTTTATCTCAAGACGGGTTTTGGGAGTCTGTAGATCTTTAGGCTAGCTCACTTAAGGATAGGTTTGATTGTTTGTATTGTAGGGCACCTTTCTTCCTCCCATCTATCATGAATCCTTTCACATTTTATACGCATTCTCGCTCTTACCCTCCTGTTATGTCTTATCCTCAACATGATTAATATTATCCCAACTCATACTGTAATCAACCATCTGTTAGTTGGGATAACTCAGATTGAGGATACAGTTCTGGACCTCCGTGTTTGGGGTCTGACCCTGGACACCATCATCAAGATTTTTATCCTTCTTTGAGCCACATCGATTATAGATCATCATCCCTTCATGGACAACCTAATACGATCTACAATTAAGGAGGATACACTGATCCTTACCCATACCCTGAATACATTGCCTTTAGGTCTTCATCACTTCATGAACAACTCGAAATGACCTATTATTAGGGAGGACATCACGAATCTAAATTCGTTAACTCTTCTGCACTAATCCCAAACCCACCCAATCCTGAACCAAACCATTTGGTTCAGGTTAACCAGGTCCAAGAAAAGGTTTTGGCTGACTTGAGGAATACTATACAATCTTTAGAAGCTCAGCCAATACCTTACACTGAAGAATTGGAGCTCTTGATTGAAATGATTGACGATCTGAACAAGTATTTGTTGGATTGGCTCCAGAATGTTAAGGATAAGGACCCGGGTGAGTTTTAACTTGGGAAGTTATCGAAACTGAGAATGAGATTTGTGGTTGCTTTAGTTTAATCTTGAGGTGATTCCCAAGATGAACCCCTTTAGGAGAGCTAATGTTAGAACCTGCTCAGACACCTGTTGGGGGGACATGTGTTACGAGGCTGACCAAATTGATCTAAAGCAACCAATTAAGGATGATCTGATTTCTTCACCTGAAATCCCTGAGTCGGGGTACGAGGAAACGTATGTCTCTATGGATCAGAAAGTAATTGATGATTTTGAGACACACATTAATACGGATTTAGATTTCTTTGATTCTGAGGGTGAAGAGTCAATTTGCGAAGTCTCATGTGAGTTTACAGAACATGATTTCTGTGAGACAATTGGGCCTACGGAATCGGTTAAATCATTTAATAGCCCAATAACTGAGGAAATTGATCTTATTGGGGCTCACATACGGATTCAGAATCGCATTTTCTGAAGGATTCAATTCAATGCCCCGATTGTCAGTTACACTCCATTGAGCTTACTGATGATTCTATTTTTGAGATAATTAGACCCAAGTCAATTCTGATTCAGTCACATCTTTTAGACTTGGAAATTTCAAACGGGGTGATTAATATGCAGAAGGTCCTGGAATTTGACGTTCTGAATGAGGAGGATAGGAGTTGGGAAATTTTGATTTGGGAAGCAAACTCTGGAGGAAGTAGAAAATCGAGTCTAAGGGTTCCAATTAATCTGAAACCATCAAACTGGGACCCTTACGACATTTGTTCTAAGGATGTCCAACCCAAGCACACATTCATTAATTATCCTTTTGAGCTTGATTTCTCTATAACTCGACTTTTTGGTCTTGGGTTGTATCCTTATAAATCGCAGGCTCGACCCAGCTTGCATACTGATCTCAGGTTCTGGGTAATTTTTATCCAGAACATTAGATATACTTGATCTTGGGGTATGGGTCTAGACCACAATCTGGTCCACATCTGTGGACATCTACTGGCAGGTCCTAAGGTGAATCTTTTTATTCTGATTCTGATTTGCACCTGTGAATTCATTATTTCTTTTTCTTTGTATTGTGTGCCTAGCTGAAGGTACTAAATTCAACACGTATATAGTTTCTGTTCATCTCAGAGCAGACATGTTATTCACGCAATTCAGGTGCTTTCTACTCTACTCTACTCTGTTTCATGTCTTTTTAATACAATGAGGATGTTGCATTAGATAGGCATGGGGGGGTGGATATTCATCTCTGAATTATTTCGTCAGCTCCATAGATTCTTTTTGTTTTCTTTTGATTTATTTAAAAAAAATTATGGAATTAGGAAAGAGAATTTGGGCTTTAGAAAATTTTTAATCTTAGGAAATAAAATTGTATGATTTGAACACGAAGATCCTTCATGTCTTTAGGCTTAATCAGCCCAGGTATCCACTAAAATGTGGATTTGTTTATCGAGTCCTCACCATCCTGAATTTGATTAAATAAGTTGGGGTGATAAGTACACGACTTATCAACCCGCCCTCTGATTTGAAGGAACTTCAAGTCTAAGCATCTACACATTATTTGCACTGACTCATTTTTCGACGGTTTTAATGGAAATTAGGTAGCTAATGAACCTTTTAGGGTGGTATGGCTGGCAAGTTATCATGGGTAACAGCCCATAGGTAGGTTGTTTAGAGCCCAACTACTGGACCATTATTTTCTTGCTGCCTTTAGGTAAATCTTAGACTAGGGAAGCCACCTACTTAAAAAGAAAAAGAAAGTTCAAAAAAGAAAAGAAAAGGAGAAAAGAAAGAAAAAGAAACAAAAAGAAATAAGCCACACTTCGATGCACGAGCATGGCTGGCATGTTGTCGATGGTAACAGCTCATCGACCGGTTGTCCAGAACCTAGCTCAAGAAATGCACTAAAAATTCCAAAACAGTTAGGAAGAAGCAGAGAAGTAGAATAGGCCGGGGAGATATACATTAGATTCACCCTTGTGTTGACTTCATAAAAATAAAAGTAGGGAGAAAGCTACCGGTCATATAGATACACCTTAAGGCAAAATTCTTTCTAAGATCACCTAGGGGCGTAGAAACTTGAAGTCCATTCTGATTGCCGATCAACGAGTCTACCACTTTCACAAAAAGATGCTTAGCACTTAGGGTTCTTATCAAGTCTTGGGCGGGTTGAGTGGTCATAGAAAGCCACTCTGTAACCTTGAACTCAAAAATCCAAAAAAAATAGAAAAGAAGAAAAAGTGAAAAAGAGATCCCCCTTTGAATAAGGCGAGAAATTGAGGCGGTCTGCATTTTGGCAGATACCCAGGTGCTATTGAGTCTTTGTAGTTCAGGTCCTAGTTGAAATCCGTAAGTGTTGAAACTAACTATTGCCCAAGAAATCCGACTTAATTCTCTTATGAATGGCATATAGTTTTGCTAGGGACTAACAAAAGATAGGCATGGGGGTGTGATGTGATGGCTGGTCATTCATCAATTTAACTTTTTTATTACTCGAAAATTGAAAACATTCCGAGGTTGAACTCAGGGAGCAAACTCGATTTTAGAAGTAGAAAAACCACAATTCACAATACTGTAATGTCTTACAAAAAATATAGAGACTAAAAGTAGAATTTTTCTTCGTTTCTCTCCTTCTTTGCTCTCTCTCTTTTCTTGTCTGTCTTCAGACGTCTGATTCTAGGAATCAGACGCCTTAAGTGGCAACTGCTACAGTGCGCGTCTTCTTCTTTTTCTTCTTCTTCTCTTTGGCTGCTGCTGCTGCTACTTCTTCTCCTTGGCTTTTTCTTCTACTCTTCTTTTCCTTTATGCTTGGTCTTCCTCTTTGCGGTAGCTCCCTCCTCTTTTCTTCTCTTCCTCTTTGGCTCTGCTTCTACTTTGGCTCCTTCTGCCTTCTTCTTTTTCTTCCTTTCCTTCTACACTGTGCCTTCTTCTTCTTCAGCTCCTGCTCCTATGGCTAAGTCCTCAGCCTCTTCTCCTGTAGTTGGCCTCTTCTCCTCTTCCTCTTCTTCTTCCCTGCACAGATATACGGTTAAGAAAAACCTACCCCTACCCTTCCTGCATTTCTCTCTCTCTCCATTTCTCTCTTCGGTTCGCTCTCCCAGAGCCTGGTCGGGTATACGGGTCGGGTTGGCGCACCCATGACCAGGCCCATCGACGTGCGGTGGTGGGCGAAGTGTGCAAGGTTATCAAGTCAGGTCAGCTATGTTCGCGGAGGAGTGAGCATGGACGAGGCGGTGAGTAGGCGAGGGGACCTCACCCCGTGTCAGGGGCGATAAGCCCCTGACACTTTTTCAATTTAAGCACTAGCGCTTGCTCGAAAACTCATGAGGTGGGACTAAAGTCCCACCTGCTTCTGTCTGCGCGCCCGCACCAGATGGCGCGTTCAATTTCAACTGCAGCTGAGGCCTTCGAGACCAATTGGCTACCTGGACCTGTGCACGAGGGAAGTCCACGCGACCTGGGCTCATGACCTAGGGCTGGGGAGGTCCAGAGCTGCTTGCAAGCTTGCTCCAGGCTCGGTGTCAATGGCGGAGGTGGTCACAACCCTGAAATCACTATCACGGCCTTGCGACCCTATCAGATACCTTGGGGAGCTTCGCCAAGGTGTGGTGAAGGTGGCCCGGTGGTCAGTGAGGCGTGAGGGCTGCTGTGTGTGTGTGCCTAGGGCACACTGTGTGCGTGTAGGTGGGTGTGTTCGGGGGGAGGAAATAGTGGGTGGCGCGGTGAGTGGAAGGGTGAAAGGTGATCAGTGGGAGGCGGTGAAGCTTAGGGACCGGTTGGCGAGGGGTGGAACGGTCTGTGGTGGTGGAATGGCCACGCCAGAGTTGGTGGTCAGAGGTGGAGAGGGTGATGGTGGACTGTGGTGCCGAGGGGTCGAAAGATCAAATTAACAGAGGGGAAATAAAGAGGAGAGTGAGGGAAGCTTATCTAATCAAGTCCAGAGTGAAGGGGGAAGGCTGATGGCGAACAACTGGTAGTGCTGTCATCGGAGATGAAGGTGCCAGGGGGAGAGGACGGTGACGAGGAAGAGGGGTTGGAGGGTGCTCGCTGGTACGATGCTGCGCGGCGGAGGACAGTAGAGTAGGCTTTGCCACTGGTACGGTGGCAGAGCGACGAGAGAGGGGAGGAGGAGTCTCCGGAAGCTCTGGCAGTCGGCCGAAGTTGGGAGGAGATGAATTGGAAGGGGATCTTAGGCCAAATCGAGCTTGAAGGAGGTGACGTGGTGTGTCGCTCCTTAAATAGGCAAAGGTCGGCCGGGAGGCGCGCGAGAGCAGCAAGAAAGTCACGCCGGAGGTATGGCTGACTGGAGACTCATACCTCTCCCACATTCGCACAAGAGGTATGGTGGGCTTTAGGGCATGGGGAGCAGCCCACGTGGTAGGGGGCTCCGCAAGGAGCTCCCCTTTGAAATCTAGGGCCGGCTCCCCATGTAGATGAGGTGCCATCCTCTGCGCAAAGTTGTCGGAGGTATGGCCTCAGCTGTGGATGGTAGAGGGACCGGAGTGAAGAAAAAGGTGAGAAAGTTGAGGGGGTAATCGTAAAGGTTTCAAAAAGTTAAGGGTCAGAAAGTAATTTTTGAGGACCAAATTGCAAAGTAGGTCAAGACGACCTTCCCTTAGGTCCAAATTTTGGTATAATCCTAATTTGGATGTAAGGAATCTAATGGTGAAGTTGGATTTTAGGTTTTACCACGTTTGACTGGATATTTTGCATAAAAACCTAAATCAGGTCAAAAATTGGGTATGGGCCCCAATCTAGGTCAAAACAGGTTCCAAAGGCCAATTTTAAGGTGCTAAACCCTAGGGGACATTTTTACATGAATTTTAGAGGGTTTAGTTGATTTTTATCTTGTGTGAAACTTTGTGAATTAAAGTAGGTTTGTTTTAGGGTTACAGAATGTCATTTAATTTCTAGATTTCTCCATAATCCTTTTCTGACCAAACCATCCCACTTTTTCTCTTATTAAGTTCACTTGACCTATGTCTAGACCCTTAGAAATCCCGTTGATGCACTACAATGGTAAAATTGCAGTTTTACCCCATGTTTCATGTTTTCTTCTCAGATTAGTAAGTCCCTGAATTAGGCCTTCCTTTAGGTTATGTAGGAGCTTTTGTTCATTTTATTAGGTCAAAATGTGCTAGTTAGGGTTCATGATGAGGTTCTCATCATGATGTAAACACGTTTATATCACATAAACTCTCTATTTACGCATGTTCTTAGGCATAGAATTGCATTAGATACTATAAATATTGCATAACATGTATCATCTTACATTTAGGGTAGTCTGTATAAAATTTAGGTTAATTGTCTCCTTTTATGGCCAGGGACAGGGCAACTTGTTAATCAGGGCTTCGGACCGAGGATCCAACCATACGGATCTAATCAGGGCAACGACGGGAGTTCAACGACTCCAAGATCGCTTTGATCCGACATCTGTAGCACCAAATATAGTCCAAGGAAGCCTAAAGATCAAGGGAAAATATGGTGTTAATCCGCACCTCAGATGACAAATCCGACTGTACGGATGGGTTCGGATCGATGATCGCAGCCTAACGGTGCAAAAATCAGTCCAATCCGACATCCGTGGCACCATCTACAACACACAGAAGATGGACGGTCAAGATGGCACCATGTGGCGCCATCTCAACTGCCTAATTAGCCCTATGGATCAGCAGTTACACTTCTGAAGGCACGGCAAGGCGTGATCTGGGCCGTTGGATCTTGATCTAACGGCCGTGAGCACGCATCGCTTAAACCCCGCGCGACACAAATGAAAACGCAGTGCAGCGGTCGCGAGGCATTGCACGAGCACGGGGTCCAGGTTCGACTCGCTCTCCACTGTGCACGCACGTTAAATCCGAACTACGCGATCAGCTACGGACGGCCCAGATCACTTAATCGGGTGGACGCGAGATCAAATGCTTCGCCTCACGCCCGATCTGACGCGCGGACTCGTTCGGTGCGAAGTTGAAGCGCAGCATAGGCGAGGATCAGTCTCCACCATCCGATCTATGAGATCGGATGGCTGATATCGCCCAAACGTGGGCATACGTTTTAGGCATAGAAGAGGAGAGGGCATGTGCAGCGCACTCACACGTTGTCCACGACCGACCTTTAGCGACGTTTAAGTCCGTCGCTGAAGGTCCCCTCTTTATTGTTTTTGAAGTTAAAATGTCCAAAATGCCCCTACTCCTTGCAACTATAAAAGGAGACCCCTACCCTACGAATTTTTCATCCCTTCCTTCTCCTCTCTGTTTAGAGCGCTGAATCGGTATTTAAAAGTATTGCATTGTAGTACAGCTAGAAAAGCGTTCAAAATAAATACAATTTTATTACTCGAAAAGGTTTCCGTGGTCGAACACAGAGAGCAAATGGAATTCACGCACTAATCTCAACAATAAATGTAATTTGAGCACATAATACTACTCAAAATTTAATTAGGAATGTAAAGCATGTGTATATGAAGAGTAAAAATAAGTGTAGACAAAATAATGGAGAGCATATAAAAATTAGACATTTGATTTTGCATTCAGACGTCTTAAAAGTCTTGTGCTACAGTGCCTGATTTCTCTTTCTTGATTCTTCTTCTTCTACCTTTGTCTTCTTCTGCCTTCTCTTCTTTCTCTGTCTTTGGTTCCTTTTTCTTTGGCCCTTCTCTTCCTTTGCCTTAAGCCTTTGTGACCCTTCTTCTTCAGCTTCCTCCTTCTTTTCTATCCTCTCCTTCCTTCTTTCTTTTCTGCCTGACCTCCTCTTTTTCTTCTTCTTCTCTGCCTTCAGCCTTGAGCTTTCTCTTTTCCTCTGCCTTTCTTTTGCCTTGGCCTTTCACTTCTTCTTCATCAGCTTCTAACTTAGCTTCTCCTTCTCTTCAGCCTGCAGCAAAACCTATCCCTACCCACACACAGCTCTCCTCTCTTTCTCTCTTAGGTTCCGCTCTCCCAAAGCCACATAGACAATTAGGTTATCGGATCACGTGTGTACCCGGAACCAGGCCCATTAGCGTGCGGTGGTGGGCGAGGAGGGCAGGTTGGGTAGGGTCAACCAGGTTCGCGTGGGTAGTGCCGCGGACGAGACCGGGTCGGGTGAGAGGGACCTCACCTTGTGGATCTAAGGCGAACAGATACAGGCACAAAATCAACTTATGCGGAAGCGTGGCCTCAGGACTTTCCAAGGTGGGACTATCAACGCACCCTTCTTCTCGCATGCCTGCAGCAGAGGTGGTCTTCCAATTGCAGCAGCTGCTACGACCTTCGACTGGAATTGAGAGCCTAGATCGTGCGCAAGAGTCTTCTACACAGCCTGGGACAGGAGCTTGGAACTGGCAAATCCTGGAGCGACCTCAAGCGAGCTACAAGCTCGCTCACCAATGGCGGATGATGCCTGAACCTAAAATCATAAGAACAGCCTCTCGGCCACATCAAATCGCTCAGGGAGCGTCGTCGAAGCACGGCGAATGTGCTGGGTTGGTTGACGTGCATGGGGACGTCTATGCGAGCGTGCCTAGGGCACACTGTGTGCGAAGGTGTGGGTGTGTTCGGGGGTACATTTGGGTGGTCGATGGAGAGATTGGAGTATGGGGATATAATCAGGGAGTTGAGGCGGAGGTTGTAGGGTGGTCGGTGAGTTGTATGGAGGTGTGGAGCAATGGGAGCACCTCATGGGGTGTATCGCCGGAGGTGGAGAAGGTGACAGTGGTCAGTGGCGTCGATGGGTCATTTTGGGAAATAAAGAGAGGGAAAGAAAGTGGAAGAGAGAGAGAGTCGAAAAACCTACTTTTAAAGGATGAAAGGGACAGGGGATCCACGTCGGTATGGTTGCCAATCGTGGGGAAGACGAAGCTCTGTAGATGAGGTGGCGGCGAAGACGGGGCAGAGTTGACGTCGGTCGGTGTTGCGTGACGTGGAGGATCGAGAGGAAGACAACCCGACCACTAGTATTGTGGTTGGGCGATGAGAGAGCGAGGGAGAAGCCGTCGGAGCTTGCGGAGGGTTGTGGCCGACGAGGGAGAGAGGAATGTAGGGAGAACTAGCCCAATTTCAAGCTGAGGAGACTCGGTTGGATCTGGGGAGTCTTTAAATAAGTCTCTGAGGAGGTTTTGTGCTTGGAAGCCAAGCTTCCAAGCAAGGTAGGGTTGCCGGAGTTGGAAGCTTCAAAAGACCCAAATCTCTCATGCATTCGCATGAGAGATTGGGAAACAATCAGGGCTCGTTAATGGGTTCAGATTTGAGGGGATTACTCAGAGAATCTCCCTTCCAATTTTGGAAGGAATTCTCTGAGCAATCAAGGAGAAACCTCGTTTCAAAGCTCGCTGGAGTAGGATTATTCCGCTATAATGGTGGAGGGACCTATTTGCAAAGATGATGAAGAAGATAGGAGGCTAAATGCAAGGGTTTTTGAAAGTTAGGGTAGAAATGTAATTAGATTGGACCTTTTTGCAAAGTGGGTCAAGATGAATTTCTCTTAGGTCCAAATTTTGGTAGAAACCTAATTTGAACCTAAGGAATCCAATGGTAAAGTTGGATTTTGTGTTTGACCACGTTTGGCTGGGAAATTTATGCAAAAACCTAATTTAAGGCAATATCTATCTGAGACCCCATTTTAGGTCAAGATGGGTTCCAATGGCCAAATTGAAGGTTCTAAACCATAGAAAATATTTTTCTATGATTTTTAGAGGATTTAAGTGAATTTTATCCTGACCAGAACCTTAGTTAATCAAGTGGGTTTGTTTTAGGATTTCAAGAAGTCATTTAATTCACAGGATACACACATACCCTTTTCTATCTGGCCCAACTCACTTATTATCTTATTAAGACCCTTTAACCTTTGTTTATCCCTTGAGAAAATCCGTTGTTGTACTGCATTGGTAAAATTGTAGTTTTACCCCTTATTTCTTATTTTTCTCTCAGAAAGGTTATGCAGTGAATTATGACCTTTGGTTGGTTATATAGGAGTTTTTATTCTCTTAATTGGGTCAAAATGAGCTAGTTAGGGCTCATGATGGTGTTCCCATCACTCTCTCCCTCTCCAAAGCTTAAGAGAAGCTTGTCCCTCACTTGGGATGCTCCTCAAGAGCTAAAACCAAGTTTTTGCCCTCGTTTTGGAAGTGGATCCTGCGACGACGACGACGTGCTACCTCGTTCCCATTCTTCCGACTTCATCCTCCTTCCCGCCTCATCCTCCATCTTCCAGGCACCGCTTCCGTCTGACTCATCCTCCAAGCATTCGTCGAGGAGGATAACATCCTCTCCTTTCTTTTATCGCTTTCTAGAGTAGAATTTCCCACTTTCTAATGTAACAATTTCCTGCTTTCTAGTGTAATCATTTATTACTTTCTTAGTTGTAAAAACATTATTCAAATACCAAGTGATTGTTCTCTCCCTCTCTCTCTCTTATTGTTTATATCGATCCATTATGATTATTCCACTTTTCAAACAAAAAAATAAAAAGATATAATTGCGGATTTTGAGATCGACGTAGCCTCCCTGTGTTCGACCCGAAACTTCTTTATGGATTTTCGATATAAATTTTATTTGTTGAACGGATTTCTTTGCGACTTGCACTACAACAACGGGTTTTCGAATCCAACTGCAAACGCGTAGTTTTCCGTTATCAACATGGAGTCCTTACCTGTGCATGCAGGTAGACTCTTTGTCCTAGTCTTTAGTCTTGTGTCTAGGAGAAGCTCTTTCCACCAAAGAACTCACCGACCAAATACGATACGCTCTACTAAATAAAGTTATCGGAGACATACTAACAAAGTAAAAAAAAAAGGGGTTCAAAAAGAAAGTTCTTTACAATAAGTCAAGTATGTTCTCCAAGTTCTGTTAATACAAAAATTCCACCAAAAATATTTTCAGGGTTCAGTACAAATAACCTATTCCACCAAATATTCTTTGAGCCACAAACGCAATACAAGTTGGGCTTGAGCATTCCTCGTTTCTTGAGAGTCAATCCGAAAACATGAGTTGAAGATAGGACCAACCTAGACTTAAAAAGAAGTGAAACCCCGGGATTGAGTTTTAAAATTCACCGGGTTAGTCTTGACTTATCACAAAGCATAGCCATAACTTCTTAGCATTCTGAGTCTCTGTAAAACCCCCTGAGTCCTGGAATTCCACTGAAAGGTTTAAATATCAAGAGTCCTTGTTAGTCGAGAGATGGTCTATGTCATATCAGTCTTGAGTTCTAGTTAGTCGTCCTAAGCAAAAAGCTTCTCACAATGTCTAGACATAAACACAATTAGATTATCAGAAAATCTTTCAGCTTAAAGATATTCTTGAAACACTTAACTTTGTGAGAAAAAGTAAGAAGTAAAGATATCTCATCACACTTACCTTACTGATACTTAAGTTGCTATGCACTTTAATGAGTTGTTTGCTAAGGGACTAGCAAAACCTAAGCATGGGGGTATGATGAGTTGTGACTCATCATAGCTAAATAGCCTAAGTTAAGCTAGAAACTAGGTTAAACAATATCAAATTAACATATAAAAAAGGTTAAGTGTGGGAATTAGAGAAAAAGGCCTAAAAGATCAATTCTGTGTTAAACACGAATAATTAGGTCATTAAATGGGATATTCTATTAATAAATGTGAAATAGTGACCCAATTGGAAATTGAACACATAAATGAGCTCAAATGTTCAAATCAAAAGCATAATTAACTTCTTAAATGTTCAATTAAGCTTAGATAAAAACTTTGATGCATTTGGACGTCATTAAAGCCTTGAAATTAAAGATTTACATTTAGGCCCTTGGAGCATTACATATCATTCATTAGAAAACCTCCTAGGACCTATTTGTAACCTGCAGGGACCTATTTGTAAGCCGTTAAGGACTGCTCTGATGGCTTTCCTTACCACTAATGGGTCTGTTTGCAATTGTTTTACCCCTTCGCTGAGGGGTGTTCCCTGCAATTTCACCAACACAAGCCTACAGCTCGCATGTACTGTTCACGCGATGAACTAAGGCCATCGTGGCCATCCATTCCCTTGATCGCTTGATTTGTGCCTCGATTTGAATCAAACCTTTGTGGATTCGGCGCGTGTGGTCACCTTTTCACCCAGATCCCATCCAACAACTGCTTTTTGATTTGGTAGTCGCGCGCACTCTCTCGTCTCATCCTCGACGCCCATGCCCTTTTCGCCTAACCTCACCCACGTGGTGCTTGGATTCACTCTTCCATCTACTTAAGGTGTTCCACAGTCGTGCATGCAAGGGATCGCTCCCTCCTACATCTCTTAGCGATCTTTCGTCCTCTCCAATTTCTTCTCCCCACCTCTCCCCATTTTCACGGCCACTGGCTGTGAAATCCACCTTCTCTCCAACATTCCTCGCCACTAAGGACTCTGTAGCACCTGAGGGCGACCCTGAACTCCACTAGAGGGTTTTCACTCCGTTGGAGTATCTCCTCCCTCCTTTCTTCCTCTCCATCCACCAGGTGGAGATCTAAAGGTCCCATTCTTCCTGTTAGATTAGGTTTACTATTTTTTTTAGATTAGCTGTAGTATAGTTAGATAGCTTAGCAGTAGAATTTAGATATAGATTAAGATCTGATCTGCTGTGCATGCTTGTAGTGTAGCTTAGGAGTAGTTGAAGCATAAAGATCCCACAATTTCACCTCCTCTGATCATTTCAAATCAGAGGGGATGAATTCACCCATACATTGACCATTGTTTTTCTCCCTCTACATGTTTTCATGTCGCTTCTGATTTACTCGCATTTTAATCCGCAATTCACCCATGCATTTGGAGTCAAATCCCCATTGCTTTGCTTTCAAGCATTGAGATGAGGAATTGCGCTCAAATCCATTTTAGGGGCCTCTCACTCAATTCATTTTGTTCACAAAGGCCCCTGATCTGAGCTGAAAATGGAATCGATTTGCTTGATTTACTTTGAATTTAGATTTAACACAAGATCGCAAGATTTTGAATCAATTAAGTGTTTGAACGATTTTAATCAAGCAAACTGAGGTATTTTTATAATTCATTGAATGGCTGTGAATCTAAGATGGTTCTGATGTCAGAATTCATCTCAGATGAGCCACAATCAGATCTGTTCTTTTTTAGGGTTTTAATGTTTTTGAAAGCTTTGTAGAGCCAAGGAAGATCAACTATGTTGATTGGAGGCTCTATTAAGAATTTCAACCATGGATTTACTTTTCTTGAGATCTAATTTTCACCTAAGGGATTTTCAGTATCTGTTAAGGTTTTTAACACATTGAGATTCAAATTGAATTTAATGGACTAATTTCAACACCTCCTACATGCTGTCTATAGCGTTAGGAATGTGTTAAATCAGTACATTTAGCTCTAGTTTGGAAAGAAAAATGTTGACGAGGGTCTTTGATTTAAAGTTGCATTTCTGAGAAAAGTTTTTATGTGAATTTTAGCCCTTGTCACAATGTGTTTTAGGTATTTGTTTTCTTGTTTTTGAATCCCAGCAACCATATCAAATTGCTGCATGATGCAGCTACATTTCATTTCAGATTCTTCTTTTATCTATTGATCAAGTTATTTTACATCTCTGATCAGGCTTTCTCAAGTCTGATTTGAGATGTAAATGACTGAATTAGGAGATAAGGGCTGATTTGTGAGTTCCAGATTTGCTGCAAATGATTTCTTTGAATTTTGAATTCTGCAGCAGCTCTTGGATTGTTTCTAAGACATCTGGGCTTAGCCTAAAACATCTAGAAATGTTCTACAACTGCTGCTGCAGTTGCTATTCGCTGCTATTTGCTGCAGATGGTGGTCGTTGCTGCAGCTGGATGCTTGCTATTGCAGCTGCTGTTTGCTGGATTCTCTGGACAGCTAGCTGTTTGATCTGGACTGTGTGGGCAGTAGGCTGATTACTGAAGGAGGTTTATAGCTGACCTGTTTTAATTATGTTGTACATATTATTTGCAAGGTTTCATGTGTAGTTAAATGTCTTTAGATCCAATTTGATTTCTTGTATCTTGTCTTAGATTTCTATTGTCAGTTATAAAAACTCTGCCTAACTGTTAATATTTAGAAATGAAATGAAATCAAGTGAAAGGCCATGTTTAATCATTTAAGCACCTTATATGTGGTTTGCTGAATGTGTTTAACTGTACACACCTCTTTTTCAGCACTTAGAGTTCCATTTTAGGTCTTAGGTTCACTTAGAAAACTCTTTAAAGGCCTAGAATGTGTTTCATATGTAAATAAATAAAAACTTGATAAAAATAGAAAAAAATAAAATAATCCTGTCTTGGTGAAGATTAGGTATATTTTTATGTGTATACCAAGTTTCATGGTATTCTGAACACCCGACTTGTTAGAACATACCAACCGACGGTTTAGTATATCATGAAATTTAATAAAAGAAATCAACTATCAAAACACCAAAAACATCTCCATGTTTCTCATCCCTCTCTTTCTTTTTCAACTCTTATCTCCACAAAATATACAAAATCCATATAAAGTGAAAGAACCCTTAAAAATACCTAAAAAAAATTATATACTATGTAAACACTTGTATATATATGCCATATAGTAAACTATATGTGTAAATATTGTAAAATAGATATATATTAAGTATAAATAACTTATGTATATATTATATAATGTAACTTAAGTATTTAAGTTAACTTAAACTGTACATAGCTTATTTATATAACTATTTATTAATTATACTAATTTATATGTACTATAAGTTATATAAATTAATAAATCCTATGAACAAACATATTTAGTACTGATATTGTACATACTTATTTATTTGTATATTATGTACATTAAGAGCCCTGTACCATAATTTAATTATATATATGGAATAAATAATTAATTTATTAAGTTTGTAGTTAAGTTATTAGATTAAATTAAAATAAATTAGTAATTTAAGTTATAACTGAACTAACTTATACTGTATATTTGTAGTAATGTATTTTAAGTAAATTAAGCTAAATTGGTTATATTTATAATGTATTATAATATTTAAATTTAATTTATACGTAGAATGACCTGAAAATAGGTAGTTTAATTGTAAATAAAATCGAAATAAAATCTGTAAAATATAATAAAAATCTTTATTAAATACCATAATATGTATATTAATACTGTATAAGGTCAATTATACCATACATTAACTAATTTATACTTAATTTAGAAATAAAACCTAAATTTCAGTATGTTTAAACTGGAAACTTTACCTAATTTATTTATATAATAAACATAATTAATTTTGTAAATTAATTGTACAATTATAAAATACTATGTAAATACTTTAAGTCCCCATAATTTAATTTTAATTTACAATAAATTATGGCCCTCAAATCGAGGGCCAAAATCTCCAATTTAGACTAGGTGTGCTGAATTACAACACTCAGGCATGGCACAGATAGTGCCACATCGTGTGGCATGGAGTGCTGTGAGCACTTTTTATTATTTTTCTTCCCCTCTCCATTCAGTCATCAGGCACTGGGAGCCCTTATACCCCTTACCCCTTCCTCTAATCCGAGCATATGTATGTGGCATGGTGTTGTGATGTGAATGGTGTGCGGTGTGTGGCTGAGAGCCATGCACTGTGCGAGGGCTTGATCAAGCCCATTAATGAGCATTAAACATGATTAACGAGGCTTAATAATGAACTTGGGTGGTCATAGTAGAGGTCTGGTCCCACCCGTTAAGGGTGCTGTGTATCCCTTGAAAAGGTCATCCGCCAACCTTAAAACATAATTTTTCAATTAAGGCTTAATGAAGGGTTAAGGAAAGAAATAGAAGAATAGAAGAGGAAGAAGAAACAACTAAGTTAACCTAAAAGATTAAGAAGAGAGAATAGAGAAGAAGAATGAGTTAAGTATATATGTACGTATGTATATATGTAATACATATATGTATATAGTATAAATATAACATGTATATAAGTGTATACTGTAAAAAACTAGTATAAGTATACGTAGTATAGTTGTTGTTTGAGCTATATATGTATATAAATAATCTTATAGCTTTACCGATAGAAGTATCCGTCACTGTAGATAGATTAAGTGTCACTGTAGATAGATTAAGTGTCACTATAGTTTTTACCTTAGATTCTGTATACAATTTTTCTAGGGTGTGGCGACATTTATATCTGTCGCTGTAGATATTATATATGTTACTATATATGTTAGTACGTTAAGTTAGGATGGTATAGTATATATTTTTACTTATTATTGTATATATATGTAAGTATTAGTATTATAAGTTAAAAATAGATAGTATACAATACTTAATCATAGTGTTTGATGCTTGTTTGTTATATACCTATTTGCAAGCATTTTAGTTCATTTTGTTGTACATAATTGAGTTATTATGTCATTCATTGATCATTCATTCATTCAAAATTGTACATAAAATTGATCTTTTTGGGATTAAAGAATAATGTTGGACTTAGAAAGTGATGTATATCAATAACTACCTCCTAGTGAATGACCTGGAATAAACCAGTAAAAATTATGTAAATAAATAAAATTGACACGATAACAGTTTGTATTTGTGACATGTACTACAACAATGATGATTTTTTATATGGACCGCAGTCATATCCCCACCAATATCTCGCGGGCCCATTTTGCCGAGGGTCTGACAACGAGTGCATGCCCTATAATACGTCTGTGCGTCTTTGAACAAAGTGGGACAAAAGAACCCACACTGGAGAATTTTCGTTGCGGTTTTACGCCCAAAGAAATGGTCATCGCAGGCTTGGTCGTGACAGAATGACATTACGTCATTGACCTCGTCGTCAGGAATGTATCTTCGGATCACCTGATCATTGCCAATGTGGAAAAGGTATGGTTCCTCCCTAGTATAGTACTTGGCCTCGGAAATCAATTTGTCCCACTTGGAAGTCGGCCAATCCAGCTGAACTTTCCCCGTAACCAAGTAGTTTACAATATCAACAAACCATGGGAGATTATGAATGGCTAGCAGGTGCTTGTCCAGAAAATGCTCGGTGATTGGACCAGTCGGGTCGATGAAGAAAGATGGAAGACGGGACAAATGGTTAGCTACCACGTTCTATTTTCCCGCTTTATCGTGAATCTCCAGATAGAATTCTTACAATAGCAAGATCGAGCAAATTAGTCGAGGTTTCGCATCCTTTTTTACAAGGAGGTGCCTCACTGCAGTGTGATCTGAGTATATGATAACACGGGAACCCAAAAGATATGATTTGAATTTTTCCAGGGCAAATACTACGGCTAGTAGTTCTTTCTCAGTAACTGTATAGTTACGCTGACCCTCATCAAGTGTCTTGCTAGTGTAGTAGATGACCACCGGTTTCCCGTCTATTTTCTACCCAAGTACTGCTCCTACAGCATAATCAGATGCATCGCAGATGATTTCAAAGGGTTGAGACCAATCAGGGGACTGCAGGATAGGTGCTTGGGTAACTCGATCACGCAAGATCTCAAATGCCTGATTGCACTCCTTGGAGATTTCAAAGGGGACATCCTTAGATAGAAGATTAGTCAGGGGGAGCATGATTTTCGAAAAATCGGGAATGAATCGACGGTAAAAATCGATGTGCCCTAGAAAGGATTGGACGTCTTTGACTGAGCTAAGCATAGGGAGTTTGGAAATCAGATTCACCTTGGCTCGATCAACCTGGATGCCTTTTTCAGAGATGAGATGTCCCAGGACAATTCCCTCAGGTACCATGAAGTGGTTGTTTTCCCAGGAAAGAACCAAGTTCACATCGATGCATCGCCTGAGAATTTGGACCAAATGCAGGAGGCAATCATCAAATGATTCACCAAATACCGAGAAGTCATTCATGAAGACTTCAAAGTATTCACCTACCATATCTGAGAATATGGTAAGCATGCATCGCTGAAAAGTGGTGGGTGCATTGCAAAGACCGAATGGCATCCTTTGGAATGCGTATGTTTCGAAGGGGTAGGTGAAGGTGGTCTTCTCTTGGTCCTCGGGATGGATTGCGGCCTGATTATAACCAGAGTACCCGTCCAAAAAGTAGAAGAATCGATTTCCTGCCAGTTTCTCAAGAATCTGATCAATGAATGGTAGTGGGAAATTATCCTTCTTCGTGGAGGAATTGAGTCTTCTGTAATCAATGCAGACTCTCCACGAGTTTGCTATACAGGTCGGTATGGTTTCTCCGATTTCAGTCATGATGACGGCGAGCCCTGCTTCTTAGGCACAACTTGGATTTCGCTCACCCACCAACTATCAGAGATCGGGTAGATGATACCTGCATCTAACCACTTGATGATCTCCTTTTTCATGACATCCTGCACATTTGGATTCAGGCGCCTTTGCATTTCACGGGATGGTCGTGAGCCCTCTTCAGTGTATATGTGATGTGTGTAGCATGAAGGGCTGATACCAGTCAGATCATCGAGAGTCCATACAATGGCTCTCTAATGCTGCTAGAGAACAGAAATCAGGCATGTTTCCTGATTAGGTGTGAGTCGGGAGTTGATAATCACAGGAAATGTCTTATTGGAACCCAAAAAGACATATTTGAGATGATTGGGAAGAGGCTTTAATTCCATTACTGGGTTGTCAGCAGCAGCGGGTGGTTCAGGGTGGGTGTCGGGAGCAAAGGAAGGAGCTATGGGTGTGTCTAGGTTGAGTTTGGACTCCTCTAATTGTGGATTTTGATCCTCTTGTGGTTGATCAGAAATAGTCAGGTTTTCCTTAATACATAAGTCGTGAACCACAGCCTTGATATCACAAATCTGTTCTATAACTTCGCAATTAATTCCTTGTTGGGCCTTGAAGATGTCAATCTTTAGTGTCTTGCTCCCAAATTTTAATTCAATTTGGCCCTCCTCACAATTGATATTGGCCCTAGCAGTGGCTAGAAAGGGTCTCCCTAGTATGATCGGTGTATTCTTCACATTCTTGGGAGCATCCACGTCTAAGACAATAAAATCCACTGGAAAATAGAAATCATGTACCCTAACTGTGGCATCCTCGAGCATTCCTTTTGGTGTCTTAGTGGATCGGTCGGCTAGCTGTAAAGTCATTTCTATTGGTTTAAGCTCAGATTCCTCGAAGTAGTCTAGTAGGAATGTAGATATCAAATTTATGGAGGCTCCTAAGTCTAATAAAGCTCGGTCGAATTGTATATCACCAATTGCACAGGAGATCAGAGGGGTGCCTGGGTCTCTTGCCTTAGGCAGGAGTTTGCTCAAAATGACAGAGATGGCTTGCTCCGACAGTACGATCGGGTTCCCGTTTTTGGTTCGCGGCTTACGCTAAGGTGTATACACGTCTTTCAGAAATTGTGCGTAAGCCGGTACGTGGCGTATCACATCCATCAAGGGGATGTTTATATAAACCTACTCAAAGAGCTTAACCAGGTCCTCAGGTGCCCTGAGTCTGGCTGTCCTTTTTCCCTTGGTCAAGGCTTCGGGAAATGGAACCTTAGACAGTTCCTCTAGAATTGGCTTAGGCTTTTGATCTGGGATAGGTGTGTCCTGGATAACTAATCTAGGGTTATGGTTTGTATTACCAGGCTGGGAGTGGCTTGGATAAGGTAGGTGCTATGTTGTTTTGCCACTCCAGGTAGTAACAGAATTCAATCCCGCCTGGTTCTGGTTTGGTGTGGGCAAAAGAGGAGCTTGCTGCTCGTAACCCGCATATGATGTCAAAGCCTCCATCCCGTCAGGTGATGGAGTAGAAGGGGCCTGATAAACAAAGTGAGCTTGGCCCTAATTTGGGTTCATAACGAGCCTCTGATTCGGCACATTATTTAGATTAGGTAGAGGTTGATAAGGGAGTGCACCAGGTTGGTGAGGATTTGCCATCTGGTCAAGTTGATTGCGAACCTCTGTGATCTTGTCTCTGTGCTATTTTTGCATGGTCACATTCGTCTTGTGAATGCCAGCCAGAGTCTAAAGGATAAGTCATTTGATCTGCATGAGTCAGCTCAGATTGATAAGTTGGGTTAGGCCGAGGTTGAGGCGGCTAATATGGACGAGGAGCTTGTGGTTGGGGCTGATATTGAGGTCTCTAATTTTGATTATTTCCTGACCACGTAAAATTAGGATGATTACGCCATCCAGGGTGTAGGTGTTTGAGAAAGGATCATTCTAAATGGCATTGAGGTCCTTGCAGGTCAGAGGAATGTCAGAAAAGTCAGAATACGAGGGTTCAGAGTTCCCCCAACTAGAGTAGGTGGGTCAATAGTTTCCTCCGAAACCAGAATCAGACGAGGGTGGATACGGGTCCATCCCCTGAGAAGATCGATGATAGATGTTATGCACAACCTCCCTGCCAAAGGGTGGTTGCGTGAATGGGTTTTGCGTAGAGGTGGCTCACTGTAAGTGTCGAGTTACCTCATTTACCTTCTTCTTAATAATAGAAACCATGTCCAGATGACTGGCCATCAGTTCCAAATCGACAGAAGAGTACAAGCCCTACATCTCATGTCTCCCTTTGGATTCGTCAATGCACAGGCATTCGTCCAGTCGAACATGCCAATGGATTCATTATTGATGGAGTTCTCGCACATATTCTCGAGAATCTTCCACATGGTGTCTTCGTGTTGACCCATGATGTTTCCTCCAGAGGTTGCTTTGATAAATAATCGAATATCCTCACGAAGTCCCTGGTAAAAAGATTGGACTTGTTCCCATTTAGGAACTCCGTGGTGGGGGCACTTTCGCAGGAGATCCAGAAAACGATCCCATGCCTCGTGAAGCGATTCTCTTGCTTGCTGTGTGAAATGCGTGATATGGTGCCGTAAAGCATTTGTCTGACCAACGGGGAAGAACTTTCTCAAAAACTCGGATTGAAGTTCTGCCCAAGTGTTGATTGGACGCATTTGGGTTTGGTACCAATGAGCAGCTTTATCCATGAGAGAGATGGAGAACATTTTCATGATTAGGACATCTCGATTTTGAGCTTTTGACCCGAAGGTCTGGGCCAGATGCTTAAGTTGCTTGATATGCTGGAAAGGATCCTCGGAATTATGCCCATGGAATTTGGAAATAGCATGAATCATGTTGGGTTTGGGTTCAGTATCAAGTCCTCTAGTGGGTATTTGTACTCGAGGTTCAATTGCCACCGCAGTGGGATTATAGTGATCTCGCATCATTGGACGCTGCGGTGGGTTCGCAAAGGCTTGGAATAGATCATTGAGGTGCTAAAGCTGATTTTCAAGATTATTTTCTTCTACTGGTTGTGCCATGATGATGGATGAAGGAGAATTAGGTTTAGATGAATTAGAATAGATATCGATCGGATTGGTTTGTTGCACAAACAAGGAGGTCGAGGCTTGGCCTCGATGGGAATGAGTAGCTAATGGAGGCCTCAAGGATGGTCTTAGAGACTTCCTCCCTAACATGCACCGATGGAGTAGATGAGAGGTAGAATGTGATGGACTCAATCAAGACACCCAAAAATAATTTTGGATGACTATAGAGGTTCGGGGTGGATGATACCCCTTAGCCAGAAAGTCGTCCACCTGAAAATTACCTGGGCAGCTAGAGAGGGAGAGTCTCGCAAAGACCCCTACATGGTAGAGCATCCCCACGAGTTACAGGATTTCCCCCACCCGACTTCTCTTGTCATTGATGATCCAGGTAGACCAGAATGGGGACTTGACCTCTTAAGTCTACCAGTTTTAATTAAGAGAAAGGGTGCTTATGATTTCACTTGAACTTTTAAGGTGTTTTTATGCAAAGTGATCTAATTTGAAGATTGGTTAACCCAAACAAGGTGGGTCAACTTCACCTATATTGTCCTTTTGATGAATTTATGTCCCTCTTTTAGTGTTCAAATGAATTTAAGAGCCTGATTTTAGGGCTTTGCTTGAATAGATCAATTCAATTAAGGTTTAGGCACACATTGTTTGGAAAGATTAATTCTTGATTAAGCAAGTGTGTCTCTAAAACCCTAAATTGGAATCCTTAATTGGCTTTGATTTGGTCCAATTTAATTTGTCAAAATGTGGTACCTTGGGCTCAAATAAGAATTTGATAGCCCTAGATACCTTAATCTTCAAGTTGGTGCACAGATCAGGGTTTGGATGCTGTCTAAATAGAATGTATCAAATCAGGCACTTGATGATTAATCTCAGAATATAATGCAAGTAGCCCTAATTGATTTTTCCTTTTTTTTTTTAGCTTTTTTCAAAAGCATGGGCTTAGAAGAAGGTGGATGGAGTTTACCTGCCCCTGGAGTGGTTGATGTGCGGCTGATCTTTCTTTAATGAGTCCTTGAAATAGATCACAATCAAAAGAGATGTAGCAAGTTAGAATCCAACCTGATATTGCAATCAAGAGATCTGAATTGTGCGTTGCTCCCTGGCAACGTCGCCAAAATGTTGCTCGCTCGAAATCAGGTTTTAAATCGTTGCGTTGTAGAATTGTTGAAATCTTGCGAAAAACAAATAAAATTTATACTCGAAAAAGTCCGAGGCCGTTCGCTGGGAGCAAATAGGAATTCAGTTTTTGAAATTGCAATTTAAAACAATAGAGATACGAAATTGTAATCAGAAATTGACTCAGAGTAATGTAGCATTAAGATCAAGTATCAGACTGCAAAAAGAATGGAGTAAAATGGTGATTTGAATCACCAATTACTCCTTACAATAATGGCAAATAGAACTCAATAGTTATATATGAAATGGTCTCAGCCGTCTGAATATTCAATCAGACGTCTTAAATGTCTGATTATCTGATTTCTTTTCTGCTTCTTCTTGCTTTCCTTCTTCTTCCTTCTTCTTCTTTCTCTACTCTTCTTCTTCTTCTTTCTTCTTCTGCTTCTCTGCTTTTCTTCCTATGCGGCTCCTCTTCTTTTCTTCTTCTTCTTCTTTATTTTACTCTTCTATTCTTCTATTCTTCTTCTTCACACAAAGGGGGAAGGATCCTCAATTTTGGCTAAGTGTCAGCCAATCCTTCTCAGAGCAAAACCCCCTGCCCCCGCACACAATCTTCTCTTTCTCTCCTTGGGTTATGCTCTCCCAGAGCCTCCAACAGTACCAGGTTATCGGGTTTTCAGACCTAGAGCGCACCTGGGTCCAGGGCTACGGGCATGGGTCGCAGCGAAGGAGTGTAAGCGTAGGTGGGTTATTAGGTTATGGCCAGATCCGCGAGGTTAAAGTCGTGGACGAGGTCGAGTGAGGGTGCGGGGGACCTCACCCCCAAGTGATTTGAGGCGATAAGCCTCTATCACTTTTTCCTCTTATACAGCTGCAGACACTCTTCAGCTTCTGAGGTGGGACTAAAGTCACACCTTTCCTTTGCACAGCGCAGCAGCAAGGTCTCCTTCCTTCAATTGTTGTAGCTCACAAGGTCAAAGCCTCTAATTGACCTCATGGGATAGTGCGTTAGGTGATTCCGCACAGCCTAGGTTGAGGACCTGGAGCAAGTGGGTGCTGGAGCAAGCTCTAAGCTTACTTGAAGCACAGCGTCAATGGCGAGCTTGACCTGTTACTTGAAACTCAAGAAAAGGGACCTTACGGCCGTGTCAGATGGTTCAGCAGGATCGCCGTGGCACGACGAGTGTGACGGTGGCAGTGGCATGCGGTGAGAGGGTGTATGGTGGTGTGTGGAGGTCGGCGATGGTGATGCAGCAGTGGGTAGGTTGTTGTTGTTAGTACAACTACTCATATCAAATATTTTGATGATTTTACAAAATGTAGAAAATGAAATAATAAATAAAGCGTAGCACATTGTTTTCTCTCTATAATAACATATTTGCAGGAATTCAAAAAGCTTTCCAAGACGGGAGATTAAAAGCGTGAAGACGAGTAGCAAAAGTATTAGCTCTTAGGCTTTTTTCATGTAAACTTTCAAAGGTTGTAATTTTCATCTTATTTGAGTCTAGAAATACTGTAAAGAGCCCCCAAACATAACCTATAAATAGCTAACTTAGGCTCTCTACACTTAGGATAAATTAGAAACAAAAAACCCAACACTTATACTTTTATCAGACGTCCATTAAAAAGTCCAGACGTCTGATTTTCCATCATAAGACGTCTGACATGTGTATCAGACGTCTAATTTCAAATATTTCTGCCTTTGTTCATCTCCTCATAAACATCAGTCGAAGGACCTCACTTTCAGACGTCGATAACCGTTCACAGACGTCTGATCCTTTACCCAGACGTCCTTATACTAACCGTTAGACTTTTTATCGGCAAAAAATAATTTCTAGACGTCTTGACACACTTACAGACGTCTGCCTTTGAACCGTTGGCCATGATTTTCTGTGCGTATCTGTCTATGGGCACATAATCTTTTGGCAGAAGCAGGGAGGAAGAGTATTTTGGTTTCCAGACGTCTGGTAATGTCCTCAGACGTCCATAACGACGTCTGATCCTCTAAACCTAGAACCCTGTTTGGATCCGATGATAACAGGAACGAATGTACCATTCATTAGACGTCCAGTAAAATAATCAGACGTCTTATGACATAATATCAGACGTCCTTCTTTTGATCCAATAGAGTCCGTTAAGGATATCCTGCAATATTAGACGACCATAGTAAAAATCAGACGTCCTGTAAGACGTCTGATATTAAAATTAGACGTCTGATGTTGCTGTCAGAATCATCATTGCCCTGATTTTGTGTGGATTTCGTCCTAAACTCTTGGGATTTGTCTCCAACGGCTAGAAGAGCTCTCCCAAGTGTTCTTGAAGGTTCCAAACTTGCCTATAAATAGACTACAACTCTTCTTTGGCAAAACACACCTCTTGAGATACAATTCCATTAGAAAAATCTCTTGCTCACTACTCTAAGCTCCATCTTGCCCTTGTGCTGTGCTAATACTCTGATCAAAGGGCAAATCCATACTTCCGGCTCGCTCCGTTCTACAAATCATCAGGGAGTTCTTTTCATGCTTAGTAGATAAGAAAGCAACTAAATTATTGGGGTGCTCTATAGGTGTTATTTTTACTTGTTAATTTCTGTATTTTGGGTATCCGGCCTGTCGGGTCCCCGTCTCTTCATCTTGAAGAGAGAAACCTCCGTTTAGGGATCGGAGGTGGGAATTGTAATTGAGGTACACTACCCTCGTTTAAGTAGTGTGGTTAGTGGATTGATCACCTTGTGATCGAAAATCCTAAGTCAAGAGATTGGCTTAGGTGGTGGTTTTCACCCATCTTGGGTTTCCACCTAAAAATAATTGAGTATATTGTGTGATTGAATTTGTTGTATTACAATACAATATAATTTCACTATTCACCCCCCCTCTAGTGCAATTTCATTTGGTATCAGAGCAGGTTTTCCGCCTACAAGAGTAACATCCGCGGAAAGATCACATGGAGGGGAAGGCGATTTCCACAAGCAGATTGGAGGGGCAATCCACCACTCGACCACCACTCTTCGAAGGAACCAACTACACCTACTGGAAGCTGAGAATGAAGATGTGGCTTCAAGCCAACGATTTCTCCATTTGGGAGAAATGCGAATCCGCATACGTCATTCCCGAGAAACCAGAAACTGGTTACACAGTGGAGCAAATCCATCACCTTGGACTGAATGCCAAGGCAATGAACTCACTCTACTGCGCTCTCAGCTCGGAGGAATTCAACCGCATCAGCCAATGCGAAACCGCCCACGAGATCTGGAGAACCTTGGAGGTTACTCACGAAGGTACATCTAAAGTTAAATCCTCAAAGATAAACTTGCTATCACAGGAATTCGAAGCTTTCTCTATGAAGGAGAATGAAAGACTTGGGGACATGTACACCCGATTCACGTTAATCGTGAATAACCTCAAGTCTTTAGGAAAGACATTTATAAAGGGGGAGCTTCAAGGGAAGCTCCTTCGCTCCCTTGGACCTGAGTGGGAGCAAAAGGTAACGGCAATAGAAGAAGCCAACCAAGTAGAGGATCTAGACATGGAAAATCTACTTGGGAATCTCATGGCTTACGAATCAAAAATGGAGCAAAAGAAGAAATCAACCTCATCGGAGCCAAAGAAGAAGACCTTAGCCTTCAAAGCTACGTCGGATGATGAGGTAAGTACCGATGACGAAGAATTTGTTTTATTAGCTAAAAAGTTTAAAAAGTTTCTCAGAAATAGAAGAGAGATCAAGGGAAAGAAAAGAGAAGAAGATCCTCTAATTTGCTATAATTGCAAAAAGAGAGGTCACATAAGGAAAGATTGTCCCTTACTCAAAAGGGATGATGAGAAGAAACACAAGAAGCCTTCTGACTACAAGAAGATCTCCAAATCGAAAGGATTCAAGAAGAAGGCGTTTCAAGCAACATGGGATGACTCCACCTCCGAAGAAGAAGAGGAGGAGGAAACAAATGAAGAAACGGCATGCTTGGGACTAATGGCAACAAATGATGGTTCCGAGTCTGAATCTGAGGAACCTGAGGTAAACCCCTACTCTTTGGATGAATTACAAGATGCCTTTGATTCACTATATATAGATCTTAAGAAAACTAAAACCCAAAGCAAGGCTTTAAAAGAAGAAAAGTTAGAAAATAAGAGATTAATCAATGATCTTGAAGAAAAGAATCTAATTATTACAAAAGAAACCACTGCTTTAAATATGCAAATAAAAAATCTAATGATTGAGAAAGAGTCATTAACAAATGATTTGTATACAGCAATGAGTGAACAAAAATTTTTAGATAGAGAAGAATTACTCGACAAAATCCATGTGCTTGAAAAATCAAACTCTTTTAAAAAGGATGAAAATGGCTTACTTAGAGTAGAAATTAGGGCATTAGAAGATAAACTAGATATAATGAAAATAGAGATAAATCATCTCAAAGAAAAGTTAAACCAACTTCTTGAGGACCTAGCTAAATTTACAAAGGGGAAGGATAACTTGGACAAACTCATTGCCCATCAAAAACCTTCCTCAAGTAAATTTGGATTAGGCTTTTATGAGCCTAGTCAAAGTGAGCCAAAAAGGGACCCTCCTCTAAAGGAGAACACTAACAAATACGGATCCACTTTACAATGGATACCGAAAAGACAACTCTCACTTTGTTTTGTAGGGATGAAAGGACATCATAATGTCAAAAATTGGATATACAAAATGAAGGATGGACGACTCAAATTAGAAAGACCTATAGAAACACCAAGTCACAATCGAAGATCTTTTGTAGGAGGAAGAAGGTCTACAAGGAGGAAGACAAGGAAACCTCCACCACCAAGGAGGCCGATGGGTGATGGACTCCGGATGCTCCAAACATATGACAGGAGACAAGCACCTATTTTTGGACCTCCAACCTACGGATGGAGGAACAGTTACATTTGGCAACAACCACAAGGGTCATATTATTGGCCTTGGTAAAATAGGTAACCCTCTCTCTCCCATCTCAAATGTTTCTCTAGTTAAAGGTCTAAAACATAATCTTTTAAGTGTAAGTCAAATATGTGATAAGGGTTTTAAAGTAGTGTTTACTTCTAAAATGTTTGAAATTATGCATGCATTAACCAATGAAACCCTTCTTAAGGGAACTAGATTTAAAGACATTTATGTTGTAGAATTTGATAAAAATGGCACTTATGAATGTCTTATAGCAAATGATGAGTTAAGTATATGGCATAAAAGACTAGGACATGTTCATATGAAGCTGGTTCAAAAATTAGCTAAACATGAACTAGTCCGAGGTCTTCCTAAAAGAAAATTTTTAAATGAGCTTGTTTGTGATTCATGTAAATTAGGTAAGATTATAAAATCTAGTTTTAAAAGCAAAGAAGTTATATCCACATCAAGACCTTTAGAACTACTTCACCTAGATCTATTTGGACCAACAAAATATGAGAGCCTCAGTGGATGCAAATATTGCCTTGTAATTGTAGATGATTTTTCGAGGTTTTCATGGGTCTCCTTCTTGAGATCTAAAGAAAGAGTGTTTTCTGTCTTTTCTATTTTTTGTAGGAAAATTCAAACTGAAAAAGGCTACCAAATCACTCGTATCCGTAGTGATCATGGGGGCGAGTTTGAAAATTCCTTGTTTGATGATTTTTGTCTAGAGCATGGTATTGCTCATGAGTTCTCTTTTCCTCGAACACCTCAACAAAATGGGGTGGTTGAGAGAAAGAACCGTACTCTTCAAGAATGTGCTCGAACATTGCTCATAGACTCGGGGTTACCGAAGTATTTTTGGGCTGAGGCGGTTAACACGGCTTGTTACGTGTTAAATCGCACCTTAATTCGATCCGGATTGCGAAAAACTTGTTTTGAACTATACTATGGGAAAATACCCAAAATTAGTTATTTTAAAGTTTTTGGATGTCGATGTTTTGTCTTGAATACCCGCTCTAATTTAGATAAATTTGATGCCAAAGGTGAAGAAGCCATCTTTATTGGTTATTCCTCACGTAGTAAGGCATATCGGGTTTTTAACAAGACCACATTAACAGTGGAGGAAACCCTTCATGTCTCCTTCGATGAATCTCCTCATTCCTCCATTGACCGAGTCAATATGGATGATGAAGATTCTACTATTGATGTGTCTAACATTCCAAACTCCAATATCCATAATCTTCCAAAAGATTGGATATATCAAAGGGATCATCCCGAAAGTCAAGTCATTGGAAGTGTTTCTGATGGCGTTAAAACCTGATCTCGTTTTAGTTGCACCTTTGGTCTCTCCGCCTTTGTATCTCAAGTTGAACCGAAGAGTGTCGAGGAAGCATGCTCCGAAGAAACTTGGATGATGGCCATGCAGGAGGAACTCAACCAATTCCAAAGGAATGAAGTTTGGGATCTAGTACCTAAGCCTGAAGGGCAAACGGTAATAGGTACCAAATGGGTATTCCGGAACAAGTTGAATGAATCCGGTATAGTTATTCGAAATAAGGCTCGGTTGGTAGCACAAGGGTACAACCAAGAAGAAGGAATTGATTTTGATGAGACCTACGCTCCCGTAGCTCGACTCGAATCAATTCGCATGCTTCTTGCTTATGCCGCCTTTCTTGGCTTTAAACTCTTTCAAATGGACGTTAAGAGCGCGTTTCTTAACGGATTCATTAAGGAGGAAGTTTTTGTAAAACAACCTCCTGGTTTTGAGTCTCATGATAAGCCTCATTTTGTCTACAAATTAAACAAGGCACTATATGGTCTAAAGCAAGCTCCTAGAGCTTGGTATGAAAGGCTCAAAGAGTACTTGTTAAATGCAAAATTCTCTATAGGGGAAGCTGATTCCACATTATTCATTAAAAGAAAAGGAAAAGACATTTTATTAGTTCAAATATATGTAGATGATATTATATTTGGTGCTACTAATGAATCTATGTGTAGAAAGTTTTCAGAAATTATGCAGGAAGAATTCGAAATGAGTTTGATGGGTGAACTCAAGTTTTTCTTGGGCTTGCAAATCACTCAGCTCGAGATTGGAACCTTTGTGTGTCAATCTAAATACACAAAGGAGATGTTGAAGAGATTTGATATGAACAAAAGTAAAGGGAAGAACACTCCTATGAGTGTCACAACTTCCTTAGACTTGGACGAATCAAGTACGCCCATAGATCAAAAGCTCTATCGTAGCATGATTGGATCTTTACTGTATTTAACTTCCAGTAGACCTGATATTTTGTTTAGTACCTGCTTATGCGCTAGGTTTCAATCAAATCCTAAACAATCACACCTAAATGCTGTAAAACGAATATTTAGATATCTAGTTGACACATCTGATTATGGCTTATTCTACCCTAGGAGTCCACAATTCAACTTAGTTACATATAGCGATGCGGACTACGCAGGTAGCCGCACTGATAGGAAAAGTACTAGTGGGACGTGCCAATTCTTAGGCGAATCACTAGTCTCTTGGTTCTCAAAGAAACAATCTAGTGTAGCTTTATCAACTACAGAAGCTGAATACATAGCTGCTGCACTAGCATGTTCCCAAGTACTTTGGATGAAAAGTAGTTTGAAGGATTTTAACCTGATATTTAATAAGATAAAAATATTATGTGACAATACTAGTGCTATCAACCTCTCGAAAAATCCCGTACATCACTCTCGCACAAAACATATTGATGTTCGACATCACTTCCTAAGAGACAATGTACTTAAGGGAGAAATCGAAGTTGAATTTATTTGTACTGAACTGCAGTTAGCTGATATTTTCACTAAACCTTTGAATTATGATCGCTTTAATTATATACGTAGGAAACTAGGCATATGTAAGCTAAGTGATATTTGAAGAATTTAGTGTTTTAATGGAACCTCTTTTGTCATGAGCATAGATTGAACCTTGATTTCACTAAGCCTTCATTCAAACATCCAAATGCACACTCTGTCCAATATCAGACGTCTGATTAAATAATCAGATGTCTTATACATTAAAATCCGTCGTCTAAACATCTGGGACAGACGACGATTTTATATATAACAAAATAGTAATATCAGACGTCTGGTACTCCACACAGACGTCTGAACTGTCGTCCAAATGTGTTGACAGACGTCTATCTCGGAGACAGAACATGTACTGCCTGTCGGACGTCTGAATATATGGCTAGACGTCGTATGAATCGTCTGGCAGGAAAAACGGACGACCCTGTAACTTTTAACGAAAATCCAGGGAGGTCTGTCTGCAGAAATCGGACGTCTAATATTAAATTTAGACGTCTTCTTTGCCGTCTGAGTAAGAAATCAGACGACAACCTGGAGAATAAATCTTTTTGCTGGGGAGGATTCCTGCAGAAATCAGACGTCTATATTAGAATTAGTCGTCTGATTATTCGTCTGATGAATAAAACAGACGTCTCCCTGAAATAGGCAAAAATTCCTCTGCCAAATCCCGACGTCTGACATCGTTGACAGACGTCTGATCGGGGAAAAATCTGCGCGTCGCGGCTTTTCTCTGGACGGTTTGAGATGCAAATCTCCCCAACTTCAGGGGGAGACTTGCTCGGTGACCTTGGGATATAAAATCCCCTTCGCAAAGGTCCCACTCTCCTGTCCAAAATCCCTACCCCACACGATCTGCGCGCCGCTCTCCCTCACACCCGACGGCCCACAGCAGCAGCTGGCGAAGTTCTGCTCGCAGCCAGACGACCGTCGCGCCTCTTCGACGACTGACGGAACTGCTGCTCCTCTGCGCGCGTCGTCCCTGCCTCTCGACCGCGCATTTGGAGGCTTCCCTCCTCCCGTGGGTATACCCTCTCAACGCCTAGGGCATTTTCATACTCCTTTTACCCACGGCCTTGTAGCATCTAGTTCACTTCTTGATTCACTTGACCTACATGTGCATTTCATTGTCAGCCCTAACCCTCGGTCAAGAAAACCTTCTTAGCCCTAGCTGCATCTTCCATGGCAAGGGTATTACCTCATGAGGATCAAGCCGACTTTTTAGTGGCTTGCATCCAAAGGTATATTGCCACAACTACATGGCAGGTTGTATTGCCTCAAGGCATACTGCCACATATTTTTTTCATGATGATTACAGTGTTTCAAACTATGTTTTGGGTGAATGTTGCTTGGTTGAATGGTTGTTTCTTTTTTGCAGGTATTCCATCCTCAACTCACCACTCTTTTCTCCTAAACCTAACCACCCATTCCACCAAATATGCCTCCTCGTAGGAAGCAAGTTGAGGGATCTTCCAGTTCCTCTTCCACTTATTTGGCAGATCAATTGCGGGGTGACATCGCTAGGCAGCGATTTCGTCGTTTCGCGAATGCCAAAGTTAAATGCCCTCGTTTTATTGTTTGGAATGATTTTTCCCATTTGAACCTTCGGGAACACTTCCAAACTCTCCATCTTTTCCAATATTTTGACCGTCAATTCCACTCCGGCATTGGAACTCTTGGTGTGTTCCCTGATCTTTGCCGTCTCTTTTATGCCAACATCGTTGAGGACTACAGCAACGATGAACTTGAACTCCATACCCGCCTATTTGGTCGTGAAATACACATCACATCTGAAACTATCTCTGACCTTCTAGCCATCCCCAATGAGGGAAATGATTTCAATGACATACTGAGGCAATACGACCCTGAAATCATCAATCAAGAGTTAGTTCTCCCGGAAAAATATGCTGAAAACCTTGGCACTCTACCGTGCAAAAATCTCAAACCCCTTCCACGTCTACTCTCTCGCATTTTTGGGTGGGACCTCCTAAACAAATCAGGAGGCTTTGATTACATCTCACGCCAACACAAGGCTCTCCTTTTTGCGGCCGTTCGTCATATTCCTTTCAATTATTGCCGCCTCATTGTTCGCGTCATGAATGAGGACCATGGGGAATCACTTCCGTTTGGGTCTATTCTATCCAAAATCTTTTCATCCCATTGGATTTCCATAACTGACCAAGCAGTTGACAAGAAAATTGAGCCTTACAACCGGGCCACAGCCGCCAAGATGCATATACTTAGAGAACATCTTGAGCCCGCCGACGAACCCATGGAAGAAGAGCCCCTTCCACCCTTTCCAGACTTCCATGAACCACGGCCCCTTCAAATAGAAGCTCCCCGCTCGAGCTTTGATGAAGCATGGGATCCAGCCACAGATTCCCTCTCCTCCGGCATCTCCCTCCTGCTGCGTCGAACCGGCGAGATGTACACCTACATGGGAAGCATGCG
This sequence comes from Thalassia testudinum, assembly GCA_037157565.1. Classification (NCBI taxonomy): domain Eukaryota; kingdom Viridiplantae; phylum Streptophyta; class Magnoliopsida; order Alismatales; family Hydrocharitaceae; genus Thalassia; species Thalassia testudinum. The sequence goes on from JAZHRO010000030.1 coordinate 49,089,002, forward strand.
CCGCGACATCGACGAACTTAGATCAGATGTTCAAAATTTGCAGATAGGACAAGGACCCGCTCGTCGCCGCCGCCGCCAAGATCAAGAAGAATAGTTTTAGTGCTTCTATTTTTCTGTCTTTTATTCTAAGTTTGTATTAAGAGGCCTTGACCCTCTACTTAATATTTTTGGGAACAAATAGCTAGTCCATGCTTAAATATTTCTATTCCTAATCAATTTTCCTTAATGCCTTGTCATCTTTTAAACATGCAATTTTATTCACGCACTCTACTTTGTAGATATTACTCTTGTAGTTTGGATTTTGACTCCCTTTCAACAACCCTTCATGATGATATTCAAAAAGGGGGAGAAGAATGTAGGTAAGAAATTAAGGAATAATAAATAGATAAAGGCTATCAAGTACAACCTTTAGGGGGAGGAAAGAGGAACCTACAGCTATATTTTGAAAATCATCAAAAAGGGGGAGATTGTTAGTACAACTACTCATATCAAATATTTTGATGATTTTACAAAATGTAGAAAATGAAATAATAAATAAAGCGTAGCACATTGTTTTCTCTCTATAATAACATATTTGCAGGAATTCAAAAAGCTTTCCAAGATGGGAGATTAAAAGCGTGAAGACGAGTAGCAAAAGTATTAGCTCTTAGGCTTTTCTCATGTAAACTTTCAAAGGTTGTAATTTTCATCTTATTTGAGTCTAGAAATACTGTAAAGAGCCCCCAAACATAACCTATAAATAGCTAACTTAGGCTCTCTACACTTAGGATAAATTAGAAACAAAAAACCCAACACTTATACTTTTATCAGACGTCCATTAAAAAGTCCAGACGTCTGATTTTCCATCATAAGACGTCTGACATGTGTATCAGACGTCTAATTTCAAATATTTCTGCCTTTGTTCATCTCCTCATAAACATCAGTCGAAGGACCTCACTTTCAGACGTCGATAACCGTTCACAGACGTCTGATCCTTTACCCAGACGTCCTTATACTAACCGTTAGACTTTTTATCGGCAAAAAATAATTTCTAGACGTCTTGACACACTTACAGACGTCTGCCTTTGAACCGTTGGCCATGATTTTCTGTGCGTATCTGTCTATGGGCACATAATCTTTTGGCAGAAGCAGGGAGGAAGAGTATTTTGGTTTCCAGACGTCTGGTAATGTCCTCAGACGTCCATAACGACGTCTAATCCTCTAAACCTAGAACCCTGTTTGGATCCGATGATAACAGGAACGAATGTACCATTCATTAGACGTCCAGTAAAATAATCAGACGTCTTATGACATAATATCAGACGTCCTTCTTTTGATCCAATAGAGTCCGTTAAGGATATCCTGCAATATTAGACGACCATAGTAAAAATCAGACGTCCTGTAAGACGTCTGATATTAAAATTAGACGTCTGATGTTGCTGTCAGAATCATCATTGCCCTGATTTTGTGTGGATTTCGTCCTAAACTCTTGGGATTTGTCTCCAATGGCTAGAAGAGCTCTCCCAAGTGTTCTTGAAGGTTCCAAACTTGCCTATAAATAGACTACAACTCTTCTTTGGCAAAACACACCTCTTGAGATACAATTCCATTAGAAAAATCTCTTGCTCACTACTCTAAGCTCCATCTTGCCCTTGTGCTGTGCTAATACTCTGATCAAAGGGCAAATCCATACTTCCGGCTCGCTCCGTTCTACAAATCATCAGGGAGTTCTTTTCATGCTTAGTAGATAAGAAAGCAACTAAATTATTGGGGTGCTCTATAGGTGTTATTTTTACTTGTTAATTTCTGTATTTTGGGTATCCGGCCTGTCGGGTCCCCGTCTCTTCATCTTGAAGAGAGAAACCTCCGTTTAGGGATCGGAGGTGGGAATTGTAATTGAGGTACACTACCCTCGTTTAAGTAGTGTGGTTAGTGGATTGATCACCTTGTGATCGAAAATCCTAAGTCAAGAGATTGGCTTAGGTGGTGGTTTTCACCCATCTTGGGTTTCCACCTAAAAATAATTGAGTATATTGTGTGATTGAATTTATTGTATTACAATACAATATAATTTCACTATTCACCCCCCCTCTAGTGCAATTTCAGTTGTGGTGTTAGGATGGGTAATAGGAGTGGAGGTGTTAGGGCTTTTGGTCAGGGGAGCACGACGAAGCTAATGAGGGTGGTAGCGGCGTGTTTTGAGTAGTGTGGCCGTGAGTAGGAGTCACCGGAGCTTCGCCGGTGGCAGAGAAGATGAAGTGCGGGAGGTGGCGGTTGGTGGTCGTGCGTGTGTTGTAAGGGTGGAAAAGTAGTATAGAGAGGGAAAGGGAGAGATAGAGGGACTTAAGGATGCGGTTGAGAGGCGGAAGGCTCCGGTGTTGGTCGATCGGAGCTGGAGAAGGAGGAAGAAGCGGCGAGGCGGCGACGGCGATGCAGACAGAGGAATGCCCTCCCTTTGGGTGGGGAGGGTCGCGACGAAGAGAGGAAGAGTTTAGGCCGTCCAATTTGATGGTTGGATGGCCGGAAGAGGGAGATCCAGAGATGTCACCGGAGCAGGGTTTGTTGGTGGCCGGAGGAGAGAGATTAAGGTGATTTGGCTCCCAAAAACTTGCTGAAAAATTACGCAAGGCCTCAGGGGTGCTTATATAAGGCTTAAGAGGAGGTTCCAAGCTTGGAAACCTTGGAGCTTACGTAACGAATGATACCCATTCCTTCTAAAGGTTCGCATGAGCTTTTGGGAAGAAGTTGGGATCCCTGGATGGGTTCATTTGGAAGGAAATTTCCCAAGGAATCTGTGTTTCAAATCTGGGATTGATTGATTGAGAATCAAGCGAGAAATCATCGCTTGAAACTCAACAATGAAAGTTTAACCTTCCAAAAATGGCATGGGAACCTGCTTGTGAAGAAGAGAAAGAAGTTGGGGGGCAATTTGTAAGAGAATTAAAAGTCAAGGGTCTGAATGAGATAGAAAGAATCTGACTGGACGAAAATGCAAACTTAGTCAAGATGATCTCAAATTGGGCCCAAATTTTAGTACAAACCTAATTTAGACCAAAGGAATCCAATGGTGAAGTTAGATTTAGTTTTTGACCACGTTTGGATGGGTAATTTATGCAAAAACCCAAATTAGGGCAAATGCCTATCTGAGACTCTATTTTGGGTCAAGACGGGTTCTGATGGTCAAATTGAAGGTTCCAAACCATAGAAAATATTTTTATATGAATTTTAGAGGATTTAGGTGAATTTTATCCTCACCAAAACCTCAGTTAATTAAGCGAGTTTGTTTTTAGGGTTTCAAAAGTTATTTAATTCTCAAAACACATGAAAACCCTTTTTTGTCTGTTCTAACTTTCTTGTTAGCCTTTTAGGATCATTTGACCCTTAATTAACCCCTGAGAAAACCCGTGGTTGTTCTGCAATTGAGATATGCTGTTAAAACTACAATTTTACCCCTGTTTTCCTGTCTTTCTCTCCGAATGATTATGCAATGAATTATAGTCCTCCGGTAGTTATGTAGTAGCATTTAATGACTTAATCAGATCAAACTGAGCTAGTTATGGCTTATGATGGTGTCCCCATCAGTAATACTCATTCAATAAATGGAAAGAATAATTGAGGGAGAGAGAGAGCACTTAGCAAAGAGAATGGAAGAGTGCAAGAGAGAAATTAAGCAAATAGGAGGTCGTACTATGATTAACTTTACAATGGCATTCAATGTAAAAAGTAATTGAATGGAAAATAGGGGATTCTCCTTCTCTGCTCCTTGCTTACGGGAAGGAGCACCGAAGGCCGTACTATGCTCAGTGGAGGTCAACCAGATCTTGGCATTGCGTTGGTGGTGACAGTGAGCTTGATGGTAGCCAGTGGTGGCTGGTTGGTGAGGTCCTTGTCGGTGTCGATGGGTGGCCGGGAGGATAGCTGATTAGTTGGTTGGTGACGTAGCTGGTAGGGCAACGTAGACGAGCTCCTGGTGAGTCTGTTGGTGGAGTTAGCGAAGAGATTGGTGGCTAGAGAGGGTGGAGTGGTGGTGGATGTTATGGGTTGATGTGCATACATTTAATTAACCTAAAATGTCTATTAATGCATGTTCTTAGTGTCACATTAGCATTATACGTTGTAAATAGTGCATAACATGCATAATCATGCATTTAGATCAAGTTGTATAAATTGTATAGTAATTGTCTCCTTTTTATGGTCAGGGACAGGGCAACTTTTTATCGGGGCCCTGGATCGAAGATCCAACTGTACTAATCTAATCAGGGTAATAATTGGAGTTCAACGACTCCAAGATTGCCCTAATCGGACATCTGTAGCACCAGATATAGACCGAGGAGCCCTAAAGAGCAAGGGCCAAGATGGTGTTAATCCACACCTCAGATGATAAATCCGATCGCACGGATGGATTTGGATCGATGATCGTAGCCTAACGGCGTGAAAATTAGTCCAATTCGACACCTGTGGTACCATCTACAACACTCAGAAGATGGACGGCCTAGATGGTGCCATGTGGCGCCATCATAGACGCCCAGCACCAGCTGCAGCTTTTCTTCTTCACCCGCTCGACAAATCTCACCAGTTTAGATCGTGCCACGCCATCGCCCATCCAGCACTCTCCTCATCTGAAGGCATAAGCAACGCTTGATCTCGACCGTCGGATGAAGATCCAACGACTGAGATCGGCCGTTCGCAAATTCCTCAATGCGCTTCAACCGCATGCATAGCGCAGCAGTTAAGGCACTGCGGAGGTGGATGGCGCGCATTCGAGCCCGCATCCGCTGCAAGTAGGCACGCGATTGGAGTCGCGCGATGCGCATCGAACGGCGCTGATCGACCGATAGCGCTCACGTGAGATTAGATGTGCGGCGCAAACGCGCGATAGCAAGTGGGCGTGAGGTGCGGGCATAGGCAGTTTAAGCCATCCGATCTCTTGATCGGACGGCTAAGTGCACGTGAACATTTGCAAGCATTGAAGAGCGTGGAGGCGAGGGGGCACGCGAGCGGCGTGCACGTCGACCATCTGTCACTAAAGGTCCTGAATTAATGTTTTTCATGTTGTAATGTCCAAAATGCCCCCACTCCTTGCAATTATAAAAGGAGACCCCTACCATATGGATTTCTCATCCCTTCTCTTCTCTCCCTCTCCAAAGCTCAAGAGAAGCTTGTCCCACACCCGGGATGCTCCTCAAGAGCTAAAACCAAGTTTTTGCCCCCATTCCAGAAGCGGATCCCGCGATGATGATGACGTGCTGCCTTGTTCCCGTTCCTCCTGCTTCGTCCTCCTTCTTCCCGCTCCGTTCCTCGTCTTTCAAGCGTTGTCCCGTCCGACTCGTCCTCTAAGCGATCGTCTAGGAGGATAACTTCTCTTTCTCATTCCTTTTACTACTTTCTAGAGTAGAATTTTCCTACTTTCTAGTTATAATAATTTCTCACTTTCTTGTGTAATCATTTCTCGCTTTCTTAGTTGTAAAATCATTTTGCAATATCAAGTGAATGTTCTCTCTCTCTCTCTCTCTTATTGTCTATATTGATTTCATTGTGATTATTCTGCCCTTTAAACAGAAAATTCAAAAAAAATATAATTGCGAATTTTGATCAACGTAGCCTCCTTGTGTTCAGCCCAGGATTTCTTTACAGATTTTTCGATATAATTTTTTTTTGTTGAATGGATTTCTTCGCTACTCGAACTACAACAACAAGTTTTCAAAACCAATTCCGATAGCGTAGTCATCTACCATTCAACATGGGTTCATTGACATGGAGAAGAAGGAAATGGAGAAGGAGGTGAATAGGGGAGCAGTTGGGAGATGAACGGTCGTGCGTTGGGTTAGGGAGTTGGGCGAGGGGAGTAGATGGTTAGGCGTGGATGGCTGATGGTGGTGTGGTCGGCGGCGAGGGGGGGAAGGGGCGGCGGTGTTGCTTTGAGTTGCAAGTGGTGGTGGTGGGTCACATAGAGAAAGATAAGGAAGAAGAAGGGAAACGGAGAAGAGGAGAGGATGGGTGGCGGTTGTGCGTACGTGAGAGGAATAAGATGAAGGGATTGTGGTCTTGGGGCCATGCACTGTCACCGTGTGGTCAATGGAGGTATTCTCAGGGGTTCACGATGCACGCTCGATTTACACAGTGCTGGCTATCTCCATAGTGTTCGCCCAGGCAACGGTGACGGTGGTGGAGGTGGTCGTCCCCTAAGGGGGAGAAAGATGATGATACCCTTCCTCTGCGCACGGTGTTCTCTTTAATAGACGTACCCCTCGATCTGTTTCTTCCTTGAAAATCTTGACAACTCAACGAGGATTTCCAAGTAGTAGGGAGCCGATCATGAACCTCGAGGGGGTTGTTGCAAGACTCTCGTAACAGTGGTGTAGCAATGGATGACGAAGGTTTTGCATTGAGTTTTCACAATGCTTCGTATTCTTCCTGTAAATATCCCTGGAAGAAATATATAATTATTATTCTTGAAAATACACCAAAACGCAATCTATACTAATATTTATTTTGCACTCTATCTTACTAGAATTAACTAGCAGATGCATAAAAGTTATGACAATCTACACTTATTATGAACTAACGTGTATGAATTAATGCATATAAATAATATTGAACCAACACGTTTATGCCAAATAATTGTCCACTAAAGTGAACTCATCAGTACCCATCGTACTCTGTATGGCTAGAGATAATGGTCACTTATAACTTATCTCCTTGGTTGTGTATGAGATCATCATTTATGATGCTGACCCTATTAATCCCCGGTCCAAAGCAACTAGGAAATGCAATAGATGCTTATCTCCAGCCATTAATCGATGAACTGAAACAGTTGTGGTACACCAACATGAAGACGTATGATGCAGAAATGAGGGAATTATACGATATGCATGCAACATTGTTGTGGACCATAAATGACTTCCGAACGTATGCAAATTTGTTAGGTTGGAGCACTAAAGAAAAGCTTGCTTGCCCAATCTGTATGGAAGATACTCATCGCCTACGACTGCTGGAAACTAAGAAGTTTTGTTACTTAGGATATCGTAGATTTCTACCCATTCAACATAGATGGCGAACGTCACAATTTAAGGGCAAATTTGATGGCAGGGCGTGTCGGTATTCAAAGAAAAATCTAAAGAATAAACTTAATTAGTACAGATTCTATCAGGTTGCTAGGTCAGGTTAAAATTGAGAGAATACAAGAAATAGGTGAGATACGGTTAGGTCGACCATTCAAACAAGACTAGACGACCTTGAGAAATTCTGGGTTTCGAAAGAAAAGCATTTTCTTTATGTAGCTGTCATACTGGAAAGATCATATATAAGTCATAATTTAGATGTTATGCACATCGAAAGGAATGTGATGAATCACATCCTAAATGTATTAAATCTGACCGTTGATCCAAAGGATATGGTGAAAATAAGAAAAGACATGAAGAGTTTGGGAATATGTTTGAAGCTGCAGATTCATGAGGGGGATGGCTACTTCTCACCTACTATTTACAACTTGAATTAGGAACAGAAGAGTAGACTGTACTCTGATTGTGTAGTAATCATAGGTCTTAATTGCCCTAAATTAGGCTAGAACATAGCATAAGTTAGGGTAATTCATGCATGCATACGCATTATCTGCATCTTTACCGCTTTACTTTAGCAATGCATAAAATAATGTTATAATGTGTTGATTAAGTGCATTATGTCAATTGCAGACAATAAGCTACCAGAAGCTGGATCTGGAGCTGGATAAGGAATAATGAGTGTTGCAGCAGGACTGGAGCAGAAGACTTAGATTAGATATAGGGAATAATGATGTAAGGGAGTTAAGGTTTGTTATTCTATTAAGTAGGAATAAAGCAGTAAAATGTGAAGAGCTTAGGTCCATCTTAACCCTAAGATAGCTTAGAGACTTCCCCAAGCCTTAACCACCCTTAGATTAGGTCACCTCACCTAGGAAACCTTAAAACCCTAGTTCCAACTTTTATCTGGATGTCTAGATGAATTATAAGACGTCTAGAACCCTTAGCCAACTCTCGCACACCGCAAACTCACTTCTGCAGTGTTATTAGATGTCCAGACACTTTGTCGGACGTCCAATTTCTGTAGAATACCCAAAACAGAACCTAGAATTCCCCCTGACTCAGATTGGACATCCAGAACTGAAGTCTGGACTTCTGATTTTTGAGTATAAGTTGTTTGACTATATTTTTGGACGTCTGGAATTACTCTCTAGTTCCTGCTTTGAGATTCAAGTCTTGATCTTGGATCTCTAGCTCCCTAAACCCAATTCCAACCCCATAGGAACCTAAATTAAGGTACCCTAACCCTAGTACATCACCTCTAGACCTCCCTAAGGACCTAATTAGGTCCTCACTAAACCCAATTGACTTAGATCAAAGTCAATTACCATCACCTAAGCCAATTGGACTCATTGAGTCCAATTGAGCTTAGATCTCAACCCACACAAGTCCAATTGACCAAAACCCAACCTAATTGAGTTATTTCACTCTCAATTTGGTTCACACTCATTCAATTAAACTTAGGTTAAGTTTAATTGCAATTTCCCCTTAGCAATTAAGGTTTGCAACCCTAATTCAAGGCATACACCTACCCAAACCCTTTAGGACCTAACCTAGACCTCTTAGCCACCTAGGGCACGACCACACACACACACACACACACCCATTCATGCACACACACTCCTCTAGAGTTCTCTAGAGCTCTCTTCTAAGTGGTAACAACTCTTGGTTGCCAAATTTAGCGACCAAGAGGCATTCAATTCTTAGATCCACTTTTTGTGGATCTAAGAACCACTTCATCCACTCTTGGCTGGCCACTCATTGGAGCTCTCTCTAGAGAGTTTCACACTTCTCTAGAGAGACACCCTTAGGCCTATAAAAAGACCTAAGGGGTGGCCATTTTCACCCATCCACATACTTGGCTCCATTCACATCCACCTCCACTTAGACTAGCCACTTCCATCTCCACTCCAACTCCACAAATTGAGCACCACCATGAAGGCCACCATCTCCACGCCAGGATGCTGGGTCATCTTCCCAACCTCTCTCCATGGGCCGACCTAACCACCATTGGCCGCCCCTCATTCTCCTCTCAACCATTCCAAGGCCATCGGAGCCCACCTTCGAATGCCCTCACTTTCTGATAGATTAGTAGCTAACTCTTTACATTTACTGCTTCTATTTACTGCTTAGTAGTGTAGTCCTTATTCTCCCCCAATGATGCATGCAAAATCCCCTTGTAGATTCCTGTATGTGATCATTTTCTGGTAGCTAGATTTACATTTTCAAGCATTCCTGTACAAGCTTTCCTCTACATTCCATGTTGCAACACTTCTCTGAATGAATGAATAAAAGATACATTTTTATATATATCTCTGTGTTTGAAATCACCATGATCTTATTGGTTTCCATCTTTCTACGTGATTCAAGTTGCCTGTTTTTCACTTATATATATATTTTGCAACAAGCATGTCGATTCCGAAAAATATGGAAAACCTAACTACAGATGCATTTTCTGTAAACAGCCACCACGTAACTAGAATTGTGCGCACCGAAACCCACACTTTCACTTTTGTTATCTATCTGACACGCGCACGTAATCAGAATTCATAATAGAAGTGGCGAAGTCTTAATTCGAAGGTTGGAAATCGACGTGTGATTTTAAATAAAGTAAAGTGATAAAAGATCGATTTCAGAATTAAACAAACGCCTCCTAGAGACGAATGACCGGGATTCAAAATCTTGTTATTTTTACAAACTTATTTTTGATGAACGTTTTTGCGCGACTATACTACGATTCTGATGACTTTCAAATGCACGAAAACGGCTTTCCGTCATACTCCTTAAAGGATATTCAAGTAGCAGATGGTTTTTCATTATAGCTTTCTTGTTGTGTGAATGAAGCACAAAAAATGATATCTGGCTTGAAATGTCATGACTCTCATGTTTATGTGCAAGCGTTATTTACACTGGCGACACAGTGGATACTACCTGAGCAAGTTGTTAATTCATTCACAGAGATGAGTAGAATTTTCAAAGCTGTTTGTTTGAAGACACTACTAACAGATTTCAAACTCAAACCCTCTTTAAAAGATTTTCCACTATTCTCTGATTTTCGGCCAAGATTCAAAATCTGTTTTAAAATTCGATTGTCGAAAAATTAGAAGACAAAAAAATCTGAAATTCGATCTGGACCTTCATTTTCAAACCATCTTTCAAATGCCATCATTCATTTAAAAAATTTCAAGTATAAAATTTTTAAAATTTTGCGAAGTGCAAGGGGGTCAGACTGACCCAGATTTGAGATTTTTAAAAATTCAAAAAGTAATTCCGAGTAATCTATGGATCTATTTTGACTAAAAATGGTGGGGTTTGAAAGCTGATCTCATTAGATTTATTTTACATATCTTTCCCAAATTTTTGAAAGGCATTTGATACTGTTTCAAAGTAAAAAATCGATCAAGGGTCAAAATTCTAGATCTGACCCCCTAATATTAAAAAATCTCTAAAAATTTAGTTGAAACAGTAAAAATTATAAAAAATATTCTATGTAAAGATAATTGAAAAAGGAATCTACTTGCCAAATTTCAAGTTAATTGGATTCCAAGTTTGTCAGAGAACGAGTTTTATTTTTGTGGTCTGTTGAAACAGAACAAAACCCCAGAATTGCATGAACCTTAGGTTAAATCTTTAAGGTTACAATCTAGTGACCACATTAGGCTAAAATAGACTTAATCAAGTCTAGTGCTTAGTCGGTGAGCTTGGTCACCTTGTGGGCCACTCACCAAAAACCCCAACTGAAGAAAAAATGGGTTAAAAATCAAGTCTAAAACACGAAATAAAACCCGAATTCGTTGTCGTACTACTGGGTGCTTTCAACCTCTTGGCTGGGTTAGTCGAGAGGTGGGAATCGCTTTCAGTCGATTGTACAATGAATTTTCTTCAGGAATTAGAACTTAAAACAAAAAATCTGGTCATCTGATTCATAAGGACCATCTGATTGACAGGGCTTTAGCCTTATCTGTTTTGGCTACACCAACCCAGTGGTTGGGTGGTGTATGCAAGGAAGGAGGTCACTTAGACCTCAATTGGTTGGACCTTGGGAGCCACTCCCAAGGAGGCGAGTCACCTCGCTGGGACCATCTTCTCCCCCCACTTCTTCTACTCCCATAGCCGCAATGGCTAATCCTAGACCTGGACCAGGTCAGGATATTGATAATCTGGACCCGATGGCTCATCTGGAAGCTCGGGTAGTTGAATTTGAGGAGCAGCATTGGCATAGCATGAACCGCATTTTGACAGCACTTGACAGGATGCAGCACCCGCTGCGAGGAGAACAACTGCGGGATTTCTACGATCCAGCCGCACCAATCGTCGCACCTTTAATCAAAATTCCCGCAGGCGGAGACACATTTGAGCTCAAGCCCAAAGTGATTGGGTTGATCAGCACTCACTTCTATGGGAACTCAAGCGGAGATCCATTCCAGCACATAGAGGACCTAAGTCGACTCGCAGAAACGATTCGACCCAGAAACATTGATCTCGAGATTGTTCTAATGAAGCTTTTGCCATTCTCTCTGTGGGACAAACCTTCATACTGGTTCAAGACCATTAGGAAGCTAATTGGAACCTGGCCAAAATTACGACGTGAATTCCTGCAAAAGTTCTTCCCAATCGGTCGAACAAACGCGATGCGACGTGCAATCATGACTTTCTCCCAAGGAGCTGGGGAGAAGTTGCATGAAGCTAGGGACCGATTTCACAACCTTCTCCAGAAATGCCCACACCATGGTATACCTAGATGGCACCTAGCTCAAATCTTTTACCATGGGCTGGATGACACACATCGATATCTAGCCGATGCATCTAGTGGCGGGAATTTCCTCGCGAAAGACAAGAACAACGCATTTGAGTTGTTCGAATCTTTAGCGGAGAACTCAATGAATGCCGCATCCATGAACCAGTTCCAGCGGCCTGGTCAGTAGCGAGTTGGTGTCCATGAAGCTCACACTGAGTCTATTCGAGCCGACATGGATATCATCGTCAAGCAGCTGGATAGAATAAACCTGATTGAGAAAAGGATTGACCAGATTAGTCAGGGTCAATCTAACCTGAACTCTGCCAATCCAAGACCCTCCTATGCACCCCAAGCCCCTCCTGCTTGAGTTAATCTACTCACTCGGGATGCATCTTCTCATTTACGAGATCCCGCATATCAGGATCCCGTAAACAATCTAGATTTGGCACTTTACGACCAGGGTTACGCACCACCCACAAATTATAATACATATCCCCTTGACTGATATACGTCTTAGACATCTTCGGCCTACGAGGACATCAGTGCTATCCAAGGATACGGGTGTAATAACCTGCATTCAGAGATGTACAACCCTAGTTGGCGCCAGCATCCGAACTTCTCTTGGTCTGGTAATTCACAGAGACCACATCAAGATCCGCACTACCAGACCAGGCAATACGGGAATGCGCAAAACTCGTACCCAAGGCAGCAGCCATTCCTACATTAGCAGCAACCTCGTTCTTTACACCAACCGCTGCACCAAGCTGCCAGTCACCCTCCAAAGCGGGCTGACCCATTGGAGTCACTGAAAGAGGATCTACAAGAATCAATGAGGAAATCTACACAGGATAGCTTGCAGATCATGAAGGTGATGGCTGACCAGATACAGACTATACAGAACACGTAGAACTAACTGTTGCAAGAGCATAGGACTCAGGGAGCCTTGCCCTCCCAACCTATCCCGAACCCTCGATATGTGCAGAACCAAGGTGCCCCGCCTAGGTTTCAGACACTGTAGGGACAAGCACATGCCATATTACAGGAGCCTTCTGCACCACCCGATTACGTGCAAGGACAGCTGCCTTTGCAGAACCCCGCATACTTTGCCCCTTCCACTCCCCCACCACCTCATGGACAGCAAGCCGATGCACATGCTGTCTCTTTAAGGAGCGGAAGGAAGACATTAGACCCACCACATAGGCAAGCGGGTCCTGATCTTTCTCACCCTTCGCCGCAGGTAGGTTCGATTCCTTCATCTCAGGAACCACCTGCGGTAGATAAGGGTAAAAGGCCACTTAACCCTGAGATTCCCGTCCCATTTCCTGAGGCTTTGACACGAAATGTAGTACGAAAAAAGGACATGCGGAATTTTGAGGACCAGAAGTCAATGTTTAAAGAATTACATATTTAGGTCCCCCTCCTTGAGGAAATCGATCACATTCCCGCTGTTGTTAGGTTCTTCAAGGACTATTGTACCCCGAAGCGACAACATAGAATTAGACGACAGGCGGTACTGTCGGAAGAGGCTAGCGCCGTGATTCTAACCGACTTGCCACCGAAAAAGAAAGACCCTAGTACCCCACTTATATCCTGCTTCTTGCAGGATTCTCCATTTGATCGGGCCCTTCTAGATTTAGGTTCGTCCATCAACCTAACTCCCACTGCCGTATTTGATCGATTTCAATTTGGGGAGTTAAAGCCCACCTTGGCATGATTCAACTAGCTTATAGATCAGTCAAAACACCGAGGGGGGTGGTTGAGAACGTGATCGTGAAAGTCCGCAGGTTCTGCTTTCCCGTAGACTTTTTTGTTCTCGATATGGAAGTTCCTCTTAATCTCTGAGATGCACCAATTATTTTAGGTTGTCCATTTCTAGCAACAGCCCGAGCGAACATTGATTATGCATCCAGGTGTATGGAGATAGCCCTAGGTAATGAGCGACTTCTACTTGACATATTCAGGGCAGCAAAGAATTTCAACTGTGATCGCATAGAGGAGGATGGTGAAGACAAAGATTTGGCATAATGTGGTAACATTGGGCTCCTTTGTGACGACCCAATGTCGCATTCATCTGCACTATCAGGGTTCTTGGACCTCGATCCACACGGGACTGAAACCACTGCACCACACATATCTCCCCAAGGATCTGACTGTTTAGGGTGTGCTTCTGACTACAGCACCCTTGAATCCAGCTATCCTGATCCGCACATTACTGAATCACCCCTGTTGTAGGAAGACATGACCACAGCTAACGGGTTTCCTGTTAACGCAGACACGACCGATTATTTCAAATGAAGTGACTAAGCGGGAATTCACGTGCATACGGATCAGCAGATTCCCACCCTCGACTTTGCTCCTCCCGCTCCCATTTCTGACTCTGACCCACCCGTGATTGAATTGAAGCCCTTACCTGACTCACTTAAGTATGTGTTCTTGGGCGAAAGTGCAACATACCCAATCATTATTAATGCTGACTTAACCTAAGAATAGGAGCATCGATTGATTTCTACACTACAAGACCATAGGGTTGTTATAGGGTGGAGCATTGCTGATCTCCACAGTATTCGCCCCTCGTATTGCACTCATCACACCTACACGGATGAGGGGGTGAAACCTTTGAGACAACCTAAAAGATGGCTTAACCCGAATATGCTAGAGGTTGTTAAGAAGGAGATCATCAAATGATTGGATGCAGGTATTGTATACCCAATCTCAGACAGCCATTAGGTGAGTCCAATCCAGATAATGCCCAAGAAAGCAGGACTCACCGTTGTGAAAAACGATAAGGGTGAATCCATCCCGACCTGCACTGACATCTTGGCGGGTCTACATCGACTACAGGAAACTGAACATGGCTACCCAGAAGGATCACTTTCCTTTGCCCTTCATTGACCAGATCTTGGAATGGTTAGCCGGACGCAGTTTCTTTTGCGTTTTGGATGGATACTTCGGGTATAATCAAGTAGCGATTAGCTCGAAAGATCAAGACAAGACCACATTCACATGCCCCTTTGGAACATTCGCTTTCAAGCAGATGCCCTTTGGCCTCTGCAATGCACCAGCAACATTTCAGCGTTGTATGATGGCCATCTTCTCGAACATGATTGGGGACTATGTGGAGGTATTCATGGATGACTTCTCCATTTTCGGAGATGATTTCGCATCTTGTCTTGATAACCTCACCAAGATCCTAAAACGGTGTATTGATGTAAACCTAGTACTATCATGGGAGAAAAGCCATTTCATGGTGAGGGATGGCATAGTACTAGGACACAGGATCTCAAAAAATGGACTCGAGGTTGATCGAGCTAAATCAGAGACTATTTCCCACTTATCGCCACCTAGCTCGATCAAGCAGATTAGATCATTCTTGGGTCACAACGGCTTCTATCAGAGATTTATATGCGATTTCTCGAAAATTGCACAGCCTTTGACGAATCTCTTTGTTGCCGATGTCCCCTTTGAATTCGACACCTCGTGTCTCAGCATCTTCGAGACTTTACGAAGCACTGTCTCTGATTCCCTGATTCTCCAACCACCCTACTGGTCACTTGATTTCGAGATGATGTGTGATGCTTTTGATTTTGCCGTTGGTGCTGTTTTAGGCCAGTATCAGGAGAAACAACCCTTTGTCATATACTATGCTAGCAAGACGCTGAATGAGGCTTAGCGCAATTATACTGTCATCGAAAAAGAACTGCTAGCAGTAGTATTCAGGTTGGAGAAATTCAGATCTTATTTACTCAGGTTCAAAGTCATCATCTTCGCTTACCACTCTGCCCTCCGGCATTTGTTGGCAAAGAAGGATGCCAAACCACGGCTCATCAGATGGATCCTTTTATTGTAGGAATTTGATATCGAGATCCGCGACAAAGCTGAAAAGCAAAATGTTATGGCAGATCACCTATCCAGACTAGACCCAAGACACATCTCTTATTCCCTGTCTACCCACGAGCAATTTCCTGATGAATCTCTTTTGGCAGTTCATTCTGTTGAGTTCCCCTGGTACGCGGATATCGCAAACTACCTTGTTGCAGGCAAGATTCCCGCAAACCTATCCAAGGACTAGAAACTCAAATTCACTGCAGAGACCAAATTCTACCTCTGGGGATACCCACTGCTCTTTCGCATTGGAGCGAATCAGATTATTCGAAGATGCATCCCAGATTCTGAGATCCCCAGTGTGTTATCTTGTTGCCACAATGATGCTTGTGGTAGTCATTTCTCAGAACGGAAAACCACTGCAAAGATTTTGCAGTCGGGATTTTTTTGGCCAACCATTTTTAGAGATACACACGAATATGCCCAACACTGCAAGCGATGTCAATCGGTTGGTACTATGACTAAGAGAGACATGATGCCACTTCAGCTCATCATGGTTGTAGAAATGTTCGACGTCTGGGGCATCAATTTTATGGGCCCTTTTTTGAACTCGCATGGCTTCGAGTACATATTACTAGCCATTGATTATGTCTCGAAGTGGGTCAAGGCCATCCCGGCAAGATGGGCTGATCATAAGACCGTCATTTCTTTCGTACGGCAGTACATCTTCGCGAGATTCGGAATACCCCGCGCTCTGATTAGCGACGGGGGAAGCCACTTCATCCATGCCCATTTCAGGTCATTACTAAAGAAATACGGGGTACATCACCGTATAGCCACCCCGTATCACCCGCAAACCAATGGGCAGGCTGAAGTGTCTAACCATCAGATCAAGCTGATTCTCCAGAAGACGGTTAGACTAGATAGGAAGGACTGGTCCGATAAATTAGTTGACGCACTCTCGGCATATAGAACAGTGTACAAGGCCCCACTCGGAATGTCCCCATATCGCATGGTATATGGCAAGGCCTGTCACCTTCCTGTAGAGTTGGAACACCGTGCCTTTTGGGCAGTGCTAAAATGTAACCTTGACCTCGATGCAGGAGGTCAAGAACGGAAACTCCAGCTCAGCAAATTAGAAGAGATCCGGCGGGAGGCCTGTGAGAACGCATCGATATACAAGGACAAGACCAAGGCCTTTCATGACCACCACATCCGAAGGAAAGCATTCACGCCCAACCAACAAGTCTGGTTGTTTGATTCGCGACTGAAACTTTTCACAGGAAAGCTCAAGTCCAAGTGGACTGGCCCCTATGTTGTGATTCGCCCATATCCTTATGGGGCAGCCCAGATTAGGGACCCAAAATCTAGGCATATATCTACGGTAAATGGCTAGCGCCTCAAGCCATTTTTGGCCTAGGAACCTCCTCCACCTAACGAGATCGTTCATCTTATTGAGAACATGTGATTATATTCTCGCCCAGCTGGAGGCGTTAAACTCATCACGTATAGATAGCATCTATCCCATACTCCGCATCCATCACCCTATACGTATTCATTTTTATATAGCATATTTTTCTTTTAGCATATTTTCTTTCTGCATATTGCATACTGAAGGTTGGCCGGTGCTAAATGTATAATTTCAGGAGCAATTACAGGTGATTTCTACCCATTCTCTCCCTGCTGTATTTATTTTCTCTTATATTCATGCATGAGGACATGCAAGAACTTAGGCATGAGGGGGTAGATACAACAAAACTAAAATTTTTATGCCAACATTTAGGAAAACCTCGGAGCTGCATGTAAAACGTACTTTACGACTCTAAATAAAAGAACAACCGATTCCATCTCCAATGCTAGCATTGGAGCTAGAAATCATCTCAACAGCCATTTCCAACTCACCCGCTCACCTATTGTTCTAAATTTAGGGTTAAGCTGAATGTAACCCGATACGGAAATTTCATGAAGTACAAATATAAGAGGTTACTTGTTTATAGCATATATACATATTGCATTCATAAATAAGATTATTTTATTAAGAGAATGCATTAGGGATTTTATCCTCTAGTTGATTCCTGTAATTTGGAATCCAGTATAATTTTTCACACACGTAGAATTTGCAATGGATTCACGGTGAAGGCTGATAAACATCTTTAGTCTGTCGAGAAGAAGTAGTGCTTCTTTTCCTGAACCCCTGGACAGTGTTTTGGGAATCAGGCAGATTTTCTTCCAAAAATCCACCAAATAGTGTAAGATGAGAGTAGAGTGTACTGGTACTCTAAGATTAGTGTAAGGAATCCGGAATCCTAGATAATTAGGTGATGATACTCTGAGATTAGACATAGTTTTCGCTCTCGGTCCCTGCGTATACATTTTGTGCGAAATTTTGAGAGCCACCAAATAAGGCAAATACGCGGAGAGCGAGTTTTCATAAAACTAGGGCTAAGGTGGATGGTTACAACCATTCTTTATGAAATCCTCAGCTGAAGGAGGGTATTGATGTCAAGGTCAGAAATACACCATCTTATCCGTCTCTCCCGATGCCGTGAGTAGGCACTTCCACCAAATAAGCCACCCAATGTCTCTTGAGTACCACCAATCCCTAATAATGCCTCCTCAATAAAGTTCATGGATATGTGCTAGTTGTGTTGTGTTAAAAAAAAAAATTAGAAAAGGAAGAAAAAGCAAGGAAAAAAAGTGAATATTTAGTGTTTATGTCAGTTGCATTGAGGCAGTACCACCAAATAAAATTGAGATCCACCAAATATGGCCTTAACCTATCGTTCTGTGTTTCTGACCGCTCAAATATTGGCTGAGGAAGTCTGACTTAGTGTTAGGGTTATGAGAACTCAATTAAAGTGTTAATGCCAAGTGAGACCACCAAATACAGATCATACATGTGAATCTGGTGAGATTGTGAGCTCTAAGAAAAAGAAAGGAAAAAAAAGAAAAAGAGAAGAGAGAAAGAGAGAATGAATACAAAGGAACCAGAAGGGATCTTAGTTTTTCTCGTCTTTCTCTGAGTTGAGTTACTTGATAATCTGGGAATCTAGATTCTGCAGTACTAATCTCTATGTAGCACCAAGTGAGAGTGAGCCACCAAATAAACACCCACATCCCTCAGACATCCTCTACCCAAGCTTAAAGCCAGGGTGGAATTCATAGAATATCTTGAATACCCCGAGGGAAGAAGTCCGCCTATCTCGCTAGAATTTTTACTAGGGGTCAAGTGCAGGCTTTAGAGGTGTGTTGGTTTTTCACTCGAATTCATTGCAAAAGCTACGTAGCAGCACTTTCATGATTGTCTAGATTTCTAGAGCATAGGATGAAAATAAAAAGGAGAAAAATCTCTATGCATACACTTGATAAAATAATCAGCCCCTCAGGGACCCTTGCTGTAAATAAATTAGTCTTGCATTTGCTAGGGACTAGCAAGATTTTGGCATGGGGGTATGATTGCGCAGTAATCATAGGTCTTAATTGACCTAAATTATGTTAGAACATAGCATAAGTTAGGGCAATTCATGCATGCATAAGCATTATCTGCATCTTTACTGCTTTACTTTAGCTATGCATAAAATAATGTTATAATGTGCTGATTAAGTACATTATGTCAATTACAGGCAATAAGCTGATCAGAAGCTGGATGTAGAGCTGGATCTGAAGTTGGATAAGGAATAATGAGTGTTGCAGCAGGACTGGAGCAGAAGACTTAGATTAGATATAGGGAATAATGATGTAAGGGTGTTAAGGTTTGCTATTCTATTAAGTAGGAATAAAGCAGTAAAATGTGAAGAGCTTAGGTCCATCTTAGCCCTAGGATAGCTTAGAGACTTCCCCAAGCCTTAACCACCCTTAGATTAGGTCACCGCACCTTAGGAAACCTTAAAACCCTAGTTCCAACCTTTATCTGGATGTCTAGATGAATTATAGGATGTCCAGAACCCTTAGCCAACTCCCGCACACCTCAAACCCACTTCTGCAATGTTATTGGACGTCCAGACACTGTCATACGTCCAATTTCTACAGAATACCCAAAGTAGAACCTAGAATTCCCCCTGACTCAGATTGGACGTCCAAAACTGAAGTCTGGACTTCTGATTTTTGAGTATAAGTCATCTGACTCTATTTTTGGACGTCTGGAACTGCTCTCCAGTTCCTGCTTTGATATTTAAGTCTTGATCTTGGATCTTTAGCTCTCTAAACCCAATTCCAACCCCATCGGAATCTAAATTAAGGTATCTTAACCCTAGTACATCATCTCTAGACCTCCCTAAGGACCTAATTAGGTCCTTACTGAACCCAATTGACGTAGATCAAAGTCAATTACCATCACCTAAGCCAATTGGACTCATTGAGTCAAATTGAGCTCAGATCTCAACCCACACAAGTCCAATTGGACTTAGTGAGAGTCCAACTAACCTAAACCCAACCTAATTGAGTTATTTCACTCTCAATTCGGTTCACACTCACTTAATTAAACTTAGGTTAAGTTTAATTGCAATTTCCCCTTAGCAATTACGATTTGCAACCCTAATTCAAGGCATATACCTACCCAAACCCTTTAGGACCTAACCTAGACCTCTTAGCCACCTAAGGCATGACCACAAACACACACACACACACCCATTCACGCACACACACTCCTCTAGAGTTCTCTAGAACTCTCTTCGAGGTGGTGCCAACTCTTGGTTGCCAAATTTAGCAACCAAGACGCATTCAATTCTTAGATCCACTTTTTGTGGATCTAAGAACCACTTCATCCACTCTTGGTCGGCCACTCATTAGAGCTCTCTCTAGAGAGTTCCACACTTCTCTAAAGAGACTCCCTTAGGTCTATAAAAAGACCTAAGGGGTGGCCATTTTCACCCATCCACATACTTGGCTCCATTCACATCCACCTCCACCTAGGCTAGCCGCTTCCATCTCCACTCCACCTCCATGAGTTGAGCACCACCATGAAGGCCACCATCTCCAAGCCAAGATGCTGGGTCATCTTCCCAACATCTCTCCAAGGGCTAGCCTAACCACCATTGGCTGCCACTCATTCTCTTCTCAACCATTCCAAGGCCATCGGAGCCCACCTTCGGATGCCCTCACTTTCTGATAGATTAGTAGCTAGCTCTTTACATTAACTGCTTCTATTTACTGCTTAGTAGTGTAGTCCTTATTCTCCCCCATTGATGCATGAAAATCCCCCCGTAGATTCCTGTATGCGATCATTTTCTGGCAGCTAGATTTACATTTTCAAGCATTCCTGCACAAGCTTTCCTCTACATTCCATGTTGCAACACTTCTCTGAATGAATGAATAAAAGATACATTTTTATATATATCTCTGTGTTTGAAATCACCTTGAGCTTATTGGTTGCCATCTTTTCTGCGTGATTCAAGTTGCCTGTTTTTCACTTATATATATTTTGCAACAAGCATATTGATTCTGGAAAATATAGAAAACCTAACTACATATGCATTTTCTATAAACAGCCACCACGTAACTTGAATTGTGCACACTGAAACCCACACTTTCACGTATCAATCACGTTATCTATCTAACACACACGCACGTAATCAAAATTCATAATAGAAGTGGCGAAGTCTTAATTCGAAGATTGGAAATCGGCGTGCGATTTTAAATAAAGTAAAGTGATAAAAGATCAATTTCAGAATTAAACAAACGCCTCCTAGAGACGAATGACCGGAACTCAAAGTCTCGTTATTTTTACAAACTTATTTTTGACGAACGTTTTTGCGCGACTATAATACGATTCTGACGACTTTCAAATGCATGAAAACAGCTTTCCGTCATACTCCTTAAAGGATATTCAAGTGGCAGATGTTTTTTCATCATAGCTTTCTTGTTGTGTGAATGAAGCATAGAAAAAGATATCTGGCTTGAAAAGTCATGACTCCCATGTTTATGTGCAAGTATTATTTACACTGGCGATACGGCGGATACTACCTGAGCCAGTTGTTAATTCATTCACAGAGATGAGTAGAATTTTCAAAGCTATTTGTTCGAAGACACTACAAAATGATACACTAGATCGCTGGGATAAACAAATGTCATTACTCTCTATAAGAAGGAACAGATTCTTCCCCAGCCTTCTTCGATGTAATGGTTCATCTCATGTTGCATTTTGCAAATGAAGTGAGAATTGGTGGACTCATATAATTCAGATGGGTGTATTATGTGGAGCCATTTTTGAAAAAGCTTAAAGATTATGTTTTGAACAAGGAAAAGCCAGAAGATTCAATTGTAGAAGGTTATCTCATGGAGGTGTGTATAAATTTTACCTCCATGTATATGAATGAAATATACAATTGCTTTAATAAACTTCAAAAGAACTATGAGGGGAATACAATGACAATGATGAAGAATGTTTGTCAATTTTTGATATTAGAGGAAAGTCGATTCTTCATATAGTGTACAAGGCAGTTTCAGAAAATGACAGACGTTGGACACATCTATATATTTTAAAACAAATTCCTAAAATTGATCCATTCTATGAGAAATTCGAACAATTACCTCTTTCAAGGATATCTGAATTTGGTTTCTTAGATTGGTTTAAAGATCGAGTTAATCAATTGAAAGAGGATAAGGACCCATGGTGGATACTAGATTTTGATGTAATTGCTGATACACTATTACATTATGGTCATTACCACTTTAGGTATATAATAAATGGATTTAGATTCAGAGAAAAAGAAATTGATGATATAAAGGTTACACAATTGGCCAGAGTCATTTCAAATCTTTTCACCGGTCCAAATGGATACTATGGTGAAATCAAAGAAATTGTGGAGATCAGCTTCAGATATGATCGTAGAGTTGTCCTATTTAAATGTCATTGGTTTGATGTTTTTAAAGAGAGCACTGGTTTTAAAATTGATGAAAAATACAATTTCTTGAGTTTAAATCGTAATTGTCTAATTCTTTAGTTTGATGAATCGTTTACATTTGTATGTCAAGCTGCACAAGTTTTCTACGTCCTCGATAATTGCCAAAGGGGATGGATTATACAAATAAGAACAGTACCGCACAATCATTTTGACGCACAGTCTTAAGCATACCAAGAATTAACAGAAGATGATCGTATAGATTCAAACGCAATAGATGTGGATATCTAAGGTTAGTAACAATTTCTTTACTTTGTTTCATTTATGTTTTACTTATGTAAAAAAGTTGTATAACTCAAGCGTTAGATATTTGGTAGTTAGGCTATCATATGTATTCAAGAGTCAAATACAGATTCATATTCATTTTATTTTGTTTAAATCAAATTCATATTTAAATTGAAGAAACCTAAACTTCTACTAGCATTTTCTATGTGGGGTGTACCCACTTGTGTTGGTTATTTGTTTTATTTGAATGGATGTGAGGTGTACCCACTTGTTTACTTTATTTATTTTATTCGAATAAATGTAGGGTGTACCTACTTTGTGCTATATAGGTTTATAGAAAAATTTTAAATTTTAAGGGAAAACTCCATTGATTTTTTTAAAAATTCTTTAATGTTGAAATTAAGGGGGTGACTATATATGGTTGGGGGTGGATACTGAGGGGCTGGGTGTGGATTAATGGATGGGATTAAAGCGGATAAGGTAAGAATAAGGAGGTTGTGTTGGTGATTGTAGCCTTGAATAGAGGTGGATATGGGGATGAAGAGGATAGCTGTAAAGACTCATTCTGTCCTAAGCCTTTTAAGACATCTAGACTGTGGGTCAGACGTCTGGACGCCTTCCCAAACGTCTGGAAACCAAAATTTTTGGGTACGAGCTCGCATCTGCGCGGGGGCTGCACGCAGACAATACCCTCTCTTTTTCCTTCCCTTCTTCTCTCTCTCCCCACCTCCAGCGAACCCTAACCCACCAACCTTATAAACCCCCCCTCTCTCGTTCTCCCCACTCCAGCCACCTTCCTCTCTTCCTCTCCACCCCAGCAAGAGAGCTAGCATGAGTGAGTGAGTGCGAGAGCGGCGACGAGGAGGAGCGGCGTAAGGAGAAGAGGAGGAGTTGAGCTCGTGAGCTCGTGTGGGTGTTCACTGGAGGTTATACCGTCGGAGCGGTGCGTGCGCACATATGAGGAGTGCGTCGGGGGAGTCTTCCCCGACACTACTGCAACAGGAGCTGCAGGCGAGGAGGTGAGCCACGACCGCGTGCGGCGAGAGCGAGCGGGAGCAGGTTCTAGTTCTGGGTTTTTCCCAGAATTAGACGTCTGGAGTGACGTCCGGACGACGGAATGGACGTCTGGAGGCAGTTGCAGACGTCTGAAGAGAGGTCTTCGTTAAGGTACGTTCCCTTTGCGGATACGGCTGATGTAAACACGTTTACACTACTTAAGATATCTATTTATGCATGTTCTTAAGCATAGGATTACATTGCATGCTATAAATATTGCATAACATGCATCATCTTGCATTTAGAGTAGTTTGAATAAAATGGAGGTTAATTGTCTCCTTTTATGTTCTTGGTGATGTAAACACATTTACACTACTTAAAATGTCTATTTATGCATGTTCTTAAGCATAGGATTGCATTTCATGATATAAATATTGCATTACATGCATCATCTTGCATTTAGTGTAGTTTGAATAAAATGGAGGTTAATTGTCTCCTTTTATGTGCTTGGACAGGGCAAATATTTTATCGGGGCCTCGGATCAAAGATCCAACCGTATGGATATGATCAGGGCGACGATTGGAGTCCAACGACTCCAAGATCGCCCTAATCAGGCATCCGTAGCATCAGATAGAGACCGGGGAACCCTAGAAGATCAAGGGCCAGGATGGTGTAAATCCGCACTTTAGATGGAAAATCCGACCACACGGATGAATTCGGATCGACGATCGCAGCCCAACGACACAAAAATCGAGTCAATCCGACATCCGTGGCACCATCTACAACTTCCAGAAGATGGACGGCTAAGATGGCGCCACGTGGCGCCATCTCAGCCGCCCAATCGGCCGCATGCGTATGGTGAAGACCGTGCACCGTCTCCTCTCCGCCGTTGGATCTCGATCCAACGGCTGCGGTCGCTCGCGTTTAAAAACGTCCGCGTAGGTCGCCCGCGTAGCGCAGCGGCGACGCAGCTGCGGGCGAAGCGGAGGTCGCGGGTTCGAGCCGCGGTGAGGGGGTGGAAGGCGCGGGCGAGCGGGCGCGCACGAGTGTCAGATGAAGATCCAACGGCCGCGCGCGCCCGATAGCGCCGACGCGCAATTGGACGCTCTATTGAGCGCGCGATCGCACGCGGGCGGGCGCGCTACGCAGCGGGCGCGGACGCGATCTAAGCCGTCCGATCTCGCGATCAGACGGCTGAGACGACGCGGACGTGCGTATGCGTTACGCGCGCAGGCCAGCCGAGCGGGCGCGCGTGGGCGCGGCGGCGACGGCGACGGCGGGGCTTTAGCGACGGTTTTATCCGTCACTAAAGACCCCTTATTTATTATTTTGAAGATGTAATGTCCATTTTGCCCCCACTCCTTGCAACTATAAAAGGAGACCCCCTCCATACGAAATTTTCATCCCTTCCTTCTCCTCTCTACCTCTCCAAAGCTCAAGAGAAGCTTGTCCCACACCCGGGATGCTTCTCGCGAGATAAAGTCCAAATTTTCGTCCCCCTTCGGAAGTGGATCCCGCGACGACGACGGCGTGCTGCTTCGTTCCCGTTCTTCTGCTTCGTCCTCCTTCGTCCCGCTTCGTTCTCCTTCGTCCAGGCGTCGTCCCGTCCGGCTCGTCCTCCAAGCGACCGTCGAGGAGGATTTCTCTCTCCCTATTCTTTTTACTGCTTTCTAGTATAGATTTACTGCTTTCTAGAGTAGTCTATTCGTCCTCCGAGCGATCGTCGAGGAGGACATTTCTCCCTCCATTCTTTTAATGCTTTCTAGAGTAATTGTTTTATGTTTTCTAGTTGTAACGAAAGAACTCTTTTATGATAAATTCCTTGTCTATTCTACATCTCATTTT
The DNA here is from genome assembly GCA_037157565.1 of Thalassia testudinum. NCBI lineage: Eukaryota > Viridiplantae > Streptophyta > Magnoliopsida > Alismatales > Hydrocharitaceae > Thalassia > Thalassia testudinum. The sequence continues at coordinate 49,114,564 of JAZHRO010000030.1, forward strand.
GATTTCCATGTATAGTATTCCTTCTCTCTCTCTTACTCCCTCTCTCTCTTTTATTTGTTGTAGATACTTAGATAGTTTAAATTGAATTTCTTTGTGACAAAATAAAAAGAAACGCGAAGTTTTTAAATCAAACGTTCGCCTCCCTGTGTTCGACCCGGAATTTTAATTTCGGTATAAATTTTATTTGTTGAACTCGAATCCTTCGCTTTCGAACTACAACGACGGGTTTTCCAAAACCAAACACGTTAGCGTAGATTCTCGTTCAACACTTGGACAGGGCAAACTTGTTATCGAGGCCTCGGATCGAAGATCCAACCGTACAAATGTGATCAGGGCGACGATTGGAGTTCAAAAACACCAAGATTGCCCTAATCAGGCATCTGTAGCATCGGATAGAGACTGGGAAACCCTAGAAGATCAAGGGCCAAGATGGTGTGAATCCACGCTTCAAACGACAAATCCGACCACACAGATGGATTTGAATCGACGATCGCAGCCTAACGACGTGAAAATCGACTCAATCCGACAATTGTGGCACCATCTACATCATCCAGAAGATGGACGGCCAAGAAGACGCCACATGGCACCATCTCAACCGTCCAACCAGCCCTCAAGACCGCCACTGCCTCTCCAAAAAAGATCTAGCATGCGATCTGGGCTGTTGGATCTTGATCCAACAGTTGTGGATGCGCGCGCTTGATTTCATCCGCGTGACTATTTGGACGACGTAGCGCAACGGGTCAGCGCCTTATTGCGAGGCGCTGGCGCGGGATCGATTCGTAGCGAGCGGGCGAGGGGCGCGGGCGAGCGGGGGCGGGTGAGCGTCGGATCGCGATCAAACGATCGCACGTGCCCAATAGTGCCCACGCGCTATTGCACTCGCGGCGAAGACGGGGCATCGTACGTAGGCAGGCGCGCGCTGAGGAGGCGGGTGTAGCGCGATCTAAGCCGTCCGATCTCATGATCGGACGGCTGAGAATGGCTGGACGTGCGCGTGCGTTGAGTGGGCAGGCAAGCGAGCGGGCGCGCGCACGCCGCCCACTACGCCCACATTCAGACCTTTAGCGACGGTTTTATCCATCACTAAAGGTCCTGATTAATGTTTTTAAAGTTGTAATGACCAAATTGCCCCCACTCCTTGCAACTATAAAAGGAGACCCCCTCCACACAAAATTCTCATCCCTTCCTTATCTTCTCTACCTCTCCAAAGCTCAAGAGAAGCTTGTCCCACACCCGGGATGCTCCTCACGAGATAAAGTCAAATTTTCGCCCCCCATTCAGAAGCGGATCCCACGACGACAATGATGTGCTGCCCCGTTCCCGTTCTTTTGCTTTGTCCTCCTTCATCCTGCTCTATCCTTCTTCGTCCAGGCGTCGTCTCGTCCAGCTCGTCCTCCAAGCGATCGTCGAAGAGGATAACTTCTCTCTCCCATTCTTCTTTATAGCTTTCTAGTGTAGCTGATTTCCCGCTTTCTAGTGTAATTCTTATTTGGTTTTATCGTGTAAACATTTGAATTATTGAATGCATGTTTTCTCTCTCTCTCCCTTTTTAGTATGATTGTTGTTATGGCTTCATTGTAATTACATCGCCTCACTTTTCAAGAAAAATTCTAAAAAAAAAAAAAATTACGAATATAAATCGACGTAGCCTCCCTATGTTCGACCCGGAATTTCCATTTCGGTATAAATTTTATTTGTTGAACACGAGTTCTTCGCTTTCAAACTACAACGATAAGGTTTTCAAAATCAAACACGTTAGCGTAGCAACTCGTACGTTCAACAACGGCCATGCAGGCCGCTCCGCAGCTATGCTTCGCGTGGCCATTTTGAGAAGATTTTGCTGGTGGTGTGCAGGATTTGCTTCGGGAAGGTGTGGGGCACGCCGTCCCATGCATTTCAGACGTTTGGGTGGCTTGCCAGATAGCTAGAAGCACTTCCGGACGTTCCGAGAGGAGGTAGGATGTCTGGAGCTAGGTCCAGACAGTCCAGAAGAGTTCTTGGACTTCTGAGGTCAACACAGAGCTTTAGGTGCATCTCCGGACACTTTTAAGACGTCTGGAAGTTGTTCCAGACATCTGATTTGAGTCGGTAACCCTGTTTTTGACCCGTTTAGGGTCCGTGTGAGGTCCATTTTACGCAAACAAGATACCAGTGTTTTCCTTGCAGGTTCCTCTACTTGTTAGAAGGCTTTCTATACTATTCTGAATGTTCCATTATGATTGTTCCTTGCTATAGGACTTCGTTCTATTGTGGGTTTGGGACTTGCTGATGCACGTGAGCCTGCCGCTCGAGCCCCCAATACTCCTAGGTTGACTGGTAGAGTGGCTTCCCCTAATTTAAATACAAAATTGAATGCATGTGTGGAATGAATGACTAGAAACTAGGATATGGCATGAATCCTAGGAAGAGAAACAATTGAAATGTATGTATGCATGTTTGAGTTGCAGTCTTAAATGAGTAGATAGAAAACAATTGGCTGTTACTGAACAAGAGCTGCCTGTGAAATATGAATTAACTGTGCTAGTGAACAGTTGCATGTAACCTTACCTGTTGTATATGTTAAATGCTAGAAATACGAGCTGCATGTGTATAACCTGAGAATGGGAATGTAAATGATAGAAATACGAGCTGCATGTGTATAACCTGAGAATGGGAATGTGAATGATAGAAATACGAGCTGCATGTGTATACCCTGAGAACGGAAAGGTGAATGATGAAACCTGGTATGGAATGGCATGAGAAATATGAGGATGAACCCTACAGGGAATTATGAGTAGAGCTCCTGGAAACATATGGAATGGATCTGGAAATGTGAGTGAGGAAGTGTGCTGGCCCTTGAGTACGTAATACCAAGGAGAGCGACTATCCCCTGTTTAGTGTAGAGCGGAGCTAGCTACCCTTGGGTCGGGACCCGGGGTTAGGATTGGCCACTCTGCACTGACTTCTTGGCCCTCGTGTACACTGTACCGGGGAGAGCTACTAGTGTACGGAGAGAGCTAGCCACCCATCGGGGCCCGGGGTTCAGCTAGCCACCCAACATCGACTTGTTAGGCCCACTGGGCAACCAGGGTAGTTAAGAGAGGGTGCGCGGACTGTGGAGGGGTGAGACCCCTGTTTGGTGCTTAGGGGCTAGACCCCTGTTACTGAGAGGGCTATGCCCTATACTGTTCCATGCTGTACTTAGGCGCACCCGTTAACGGAAACGACTGACCGCGTGTCAGTGCGGGGTAGCTACCCGTGCGCTTATTGCGCATGCCATAGTCACCGTTACGTCTGTCCGTGACCTTGGGGTGGTTGACTGGGTGTAGGACCACCACGGGGGACTCTCCCGGCCAGGAGAGCACCACGTACGACTTCTACTCTTTGGAAAAGACTGCAATCAAGATCGTTCCCACGAGGAACATTCGAGATCAAGAACGAGATCTGATAAATAAACCAATGGGTGAAAAGGAATAATTTGTGACATAAAGTAATTGGAATAAACAGCTACCTGTCCACTTTTACTGCTTTAGTTAGTTGGTTGCCACTCTACTCAACGTTCGCTGACTTTGTGTACACATAACCCTTTTCACGTCCAGGTGTTGAGCAGCCCGAGTCTACGGCTACAGAGGGTGCTAGGCCCAATAGAGCCCAGTAGCAGTAGCTTCTTTTGCTGTACTTGTTTGCAGTGGTGAGTTCAGACTTCTGTACTTTACGTTATGTACCTTTACTTTTCTGCACCTTTATGTTCCTGTACCTTGTTACTGTTCTATTGTTGTGGTGGTGATATGTACTGTAGCAGTTTTTACTTTCTTTACTACTATACTATTTTACTGTTAGTTGCTTAGATAGTGAATGTGATTTACTTTCCTGCTTTTTGGTTATTTCTCGTTGGACGACTGGGTCTTGGGATCAGTCGAGTCAGTCCGGTCTCGGGTCTTGTAGGGATTCGGGAACCGAGTCGTAACAATAGCTAAATGAAAGTTTTGATGAATGGTCAGCCAAGGTGGATAGGATGGTGGATATGGGAGTGATGGCCAAGGTAGGTAATTGCGTAGCAATCATAGGTCTTAATTGACCTAAATTAGGCTAGGACTTAGCATAAGTTAGGGTAATTCATGCATGCATAAGCATTATCTACATCTTTACTGCTTTACTTTAGCTATGCATAAAATGATGTTATAATGTGTTGATTAAGTGCATTATGTCAATTGCAGGCAATAAGTTGATCAGAAGCTAGATCAGGAATAACGGGTGTTGCAGCAGAGCTGGAGCAGAAGACTTAGAGTAGATGTAGGAATAATGATGTAAGGGAGTTAAGGTTGGCTCTTCTATTAAGTAGAAATAAAGCAATAAAATGTGAAGAGCTTAGGTCAATCCTAGCCCTAGGATAGCCTAGAGACTTTCCCCAAGCCTTAGCCACCCTTAGATTAGGTCACAACACCCTAGGAAGCCCTAAAACCCTAGTTCCAACCCTTATCTAGATATCCAGATAAGTTATAGGACACCCTTAGCCATCTCCCGCACACCTCAAACCCACTTCTGCAGTGTCATTGGACGTCCAGACACTTTGTCAGATGTCCAATTTCTGCAGAATACCCAAAATAGAACCTAGAATTCCCTCTGACTCAGATTGGACTTCCAAAACTGAAGTATGGAATTCTGATTTTTGAGTATAAGTCATCTGATCATGTTTTTGGATGTCTGGAACTGGTCTCCAGTGCCTGTTTTGAGATTCAAGCCTTGATCTTGAATCTCTAGCTCCCTAGAACTAATCCTAACCCCATAGGAACCTATATTAAGGTGTTCTAACCCTAGTACATCACCTCTAGGCCTACCTAAGGACCTAATTAGGTCCTCACCAAACCCAATTGACTTAGATCAAAGTCAATTACCATCACCTAAGCTAATTGGACTCATTGAGTCCAATTGAGCTCAGATCTCAACCCGCACAAGTCCAATTGGACTTAGTGAGAGTTCAATTGACCTAAGCCCAACCTAATTGAGTTTTTCCACTCTCAATTAGGTTCACACTCATTCAATTAAACTTAGGTTAAGTTTAATTACAATTTCCCCTTAGCAATTAGGGTTTGCAACCCTAATTCAAGGCATACACCTACCCAAACCTCTTAGGACCTAACCTAGACCTCTTAGACACCTAGGGCCCGACCACACACACACACACACCCATTCACGCACACACACTTCTCTAGAGTTCTCAAGAACTCTCTTGGAGTGGCGCCAACTCTTGGTTGCCAAATTTAGCAACCAAGAGGCATTCAATTCTTAGATCCACAAATGGTGGATCTAAGAAACCACCTCTATCTCCCTTGGCCGGCCACTCTTGGACTCTCTCTAGAGAGTTCAACACTTCTCTAGAGAGGCTCCATTAGGTCTATAAAAAGACCTAAGGGGTAGCCATTTTCACCCATCCACTTTTGGCCATACATGCTTAGCTCCATCCACCTCCACTTAGGATAGCCACTGCCATCTCCACTCCATCTCCACGAGCTGAGCACCACCATGAAGGACACCACGCCAGGTTCCTGGTTCACTCCTCCAACCTCTCTCCAAGGGTTGGCCTAACCTCCATTAGCCGCCCCTCATTCTCCTCTCTACCACTCCAAGGCCATCGGAGCCCACCTCCGAATGCCCTCACTTTCTGATAGACTAGTGATGAGAACCTCATCATGAGCCATAACTAGCTCATTTTGACCTAATACAAAGGATAAAAGCTCCTACATATCTCAAGGAAAGGCTTAACTCAGAGAATTCTGAGTTTGAGAAGAAAACAAGTCATAAGGGGTAAAAGTGCAATTTTACCAGTATAATCTGCATACAGGGTAATTCAGGGCCCAAACATAGGTCAAAGCAGCTTAATAAGAATAAAAGTGGGATGAGATGATCTAGCAAGGGCTACAGCACTTCCAAGAAACTAAATGATAATCTGTAACCCTAAAACAACCCACTTCAATTCACAAGGTTCGAGGCAAAGTAAAAATAGAATAAGCCCTCTAAAATTCATAGAAAAATAATCTCTAGGGTTTAGAACCTTCAATTTGGCCTTTAGAACCCATTTTGACCTACATTGAGAACCATGCCCAATTAATAACTTAATTTGGGTTTTTGCGCAAATTGACCGGTCAAACAAGGTTTAATATGAAAATGAAATTCACCATCAGATTCCTTAGGTCCTAATTAGTCATGTATAAAAACTTGAGCCTAAGAAGAAACCTCCTTGACCGACTTTACACTTTGGTCCTCATATATTTACTCTTTGGCCCTCAACTTTTGAACCCTCGCATTTTGGCCCCTAACTCTCCTTCGTTCTTTGCGATCAGGTCCCCCCTGCAAAACCTGCCAGCACCATGCTCCGGCGACCTTGCGCGGAGCATGGCGCCGCGCAGGGTGAGGTGGGGGACCTGGCAAGTAAACCGGGGGTGCCCTGCGTCGTCAGCCGTCGCAGGGACACCCCCTGGTCATTGTAACCCACCATACCGGCCGTGCGAACGCACGGACGGTATGGGTTCTTGTTTCCGACCATCCTCCGGCGAGGGAGACACGTCGTCTCCCTCCGCCTTCCTCCCTGTTTGATCCCTATAAATACCCCCCGTTGCTCCACCGACCAGGGCAGCCTGGATCTGACGGAGAAAACCCCCAACTTTCCTCTCTTCTCACTCCGGCAGACGCCCACCAGCTCCGGCGGTTCTTCCTCCTCCTCCTCTTCGCTCTGCCGCAATACCAGCAGCAGAGACTTCTTCCCCTGCTCTTCCCGCGTCGCGCAATACCGGCGCGCGCTGCCTCTGCCCCGTCGTCACCGCCGTCCTCCCCCCACTGGGCATCGTCTTCTCCGGCGACAGTCGATACGACTGTCGCCCTGTTCCTCCCCCTTCGTCCCTGCAAGTAAGTTAGAACTACTCCCCTTCTTCCCCTCTTTCTTTCCCCGCTTTCAATTTATTCAATTAAGCCCTCGACCGACCCTGACCACCTTCACCCCCTTCGTCTCCGACCACCCTCCGGCGAGCCGCTCCCATCACCTCAGCGACCCACACGGCTCGCCGACCCTCACCGAACCTCCGCCTCATCACACTAAGCACCCCCCACCCCCCCACTGCCACTCCACACCTTCGTAACACTCCCCCGAACAAACCCATTCCTCCGGTTGCAGTCCGACCCAGGGCTGCCGCCAGACACCACCTTGCGGCCTGCCGCGCAGCTCCTCACCTTCGCCGTGCCACGGCGAAGGTTCCCCAGTGGTTTGATCAGGCCGCGAGGCCATATTCGTGTCCGACAGGTTTTGAGGTTCGACCGCCATTAACGCACATTGAAGCAGCTTCTCCCGCTCTCCAGGCTTGAGGACTCCAGGTCTCCAGCTGCTGCGGAGTACGGGGAGTCTTGCGAAGGCAGCCAGCTAGCAACCTATGCAAATCGAAGCCGCAGCTGCAGAAGCCAGGCCGCGGTCTCCCAGCAGGCGCACGCGAGGAAAGGTCTGCGTTTAGTCCCACATCGGTAAGCCTCACACCCGTTCCACTGTTTAAATTGATTTTGTGCAGTAGCCTTACTGCCTCAGTACACGGGGTGAGGTCCCCTTACACCTGCCCGGTTACCCGGTCTCGTCCGCGCTCACGCCCCGCGGACCTGACCCGACCCGACTTAGACTGACCTGCACTCCTCGCCCACCACGCACGCCGGTGGGCCTGGACCCGGGCGTGACCCGAACCCGATTACCCGGTAGCTCTGGGAGAGCTTTCCCAAGAGTGGTTTCAGAGAGAAAGAGAGACGCGGGGGGGGGGGAGGGTAGAGTAGGTTTTGCCTCTGACGAAAAACTCTGAAGTGTGCAGGCACAGGCGAAGAAGAAGACCCGCGGAAGAAGAAGGAGCTGCACTATAGCAAATGCATAGTTAAGTCGTCTAAGCACCGGGTCAGACGGCGGAAGGTCAGCAGCCAGAGCAGGAAAGAAGGCAGGCTGAAGAAGAAAGAAGAGGAAGGGCCAAAGCAAAGAAAAAAAGAGAAGGAGACAGGAAGGAGAAAGAAAGAAAAGAAGAGCAACGGCCAAAGCAGAAGAAGAAGAAAGAAAGAGGAGCATCACCTCTGCAGAACAAAGAAGAAGTAGGAGATCTGAAGAAAGAAAGAAAGAAGAACATCACGAGGAGAAAACAAAGAGAACAACAAATTCTTTCCCTCTTTCTTTCTTTATTTTGTAAAAGAAACATGTATATCTCTAGAATACAACTTGCTCCCTGAGTTCGACCTCGGGAACTCTTTTATTTTCCGAGTAAAAAATTTTATATATTTGAAATGTTGGTAATAACCGGCTATACTACAACGTTATAACAAACGAAGACCCAGTTGAACCAAGCAATTTCATTTTTGGCGTCGCTGCTGGGGAGCAACGGCTATTCTAGAGGTAAACATTCCTGTTTCTTTTAATTTCTGATAATCTCCTCTCTTTTGTGCAGCTACAGGAACTCAAGAAGACAAGCAACCACACGACAACCACTCCGAAGACAGGTAAATTTTTCCTCTCACTATTTACCCCTAAACTCTAAAGAGGAAGAAAAGAAAAGAACAAGCAATATAGGGCTAACATGTCTTCCATACTTAGTAACCATAAAGAGTTGCATGTTTTCAACTCATCACTCCTGCACACTATTAAGGGTATTTAAGGGCTAACACATTCTTGCTTGAGCCCTAATTGCCCAACAAAGAGTTAAATGGACCAAGTAGAGCCAACATAAGGTCAAACATTAGGATTTCAGTAGAGACACACCCCTTAATCAAGAATTGAGGAAATCCAAAAGAGGTGTGCCCATGCCATTGATTGAAAATAATTAACAAGAAAAATCCTAAACAATTGGCTCTCTCTTTAAACACTTGAACCCTAAAAGACAAGACCTGAAAGCTCTCAAAGAAAACAAGAGGTAAAGTTGACCCCTTTGGGTCAACCAACCTTAAATTAGGTCACTCTTTGCACTTAAAAAGACTAAAGTTCAAGTGAAACCTTAAGCACCCTGATCTTAAAATTGGTAGACTTAAGAGGTCAAGATCCCCATTCTGGTCTACCTGGAACCGCAGTGACAAGAGAGGTCGGGTGGGGGAAACCCTGTAACCCGTGGGGACGCTCTACCGTGTAGGGGTCTTCGCGGGACTCTCCCTCTCTGGCTGCCCAGGTAATTCTCAGGTGGACGATCTTTCTGATCAAGGGGTCCATCTGCCCCGCACCTCTATAGTCACCCAACCCATTTTTTTGGGTGTCTTGATTGGGTCCAGCACCTTTTAATCTCATCACATCCTTCAGTATATGCTTGGAAGGAGGTCCTTGAATCCTCCTTTAGGAATTCACTTGCCCTGAGGTTAGGCCTCAGTTCCCTTGTTTATGCAGCACCACCACATTAATCTTTCCTCTGATACTCCCTTCTTCCATCTTGGCACAACATGAGTCTACATCGAAGCCTTTAATTCCACATCTTGATTCCACCACCTAATCCAAATATGCAGCCAAACCACCTAAGACTACCATTCAAGAAACCTGAAGATCGGAGATCTATGAAAGATAAAATGATCGAGGATGCCATAAAATTCTATGAAAAAGAAGAAAAAACCTCAACACCAATAGGAAACATTCAGGTTGATGTTCCAACAACCACAGCTTTCATCATAAACTGTGCCCAAATTCTATTGACTGAAATTTCAAAAGGATCAACCCGAGATATGCTCATGACAGGATACATTGAGATGGAAAAATTACACCAATCTGAATACCTTCAATGCTTGACAAATCCTGTACTTTGGGAACAACACCAAGATGCCCTTATAAAACGGGTAGAAATGATGAAATCTGTAAGACAAATTATCAACCAGAAATACCCGTATATACCAGAAACAGAGGATGAACCATCTTGGAACAGTATTAAGGAACAATTCAGTTTCCCAGATCTCGGGATTGAGGCACAAAGTGGTTGTAAAATCCCAACCCAGATAGAAGACAATGTTGAATTAGGTTGGGATATTGCAGGAGAACACAATGCTGAGCCAACCCTAGGCCATGAATCACCAAGCTTAGAACTCCAAGACTCCTGCAATAACAAGATTAGAATTGAACCTCTGGAGGGTATAAATTCCACCCCTTGTTTTGATAAGGTGACCCTCGAAGGTTATTCAGACTTAGGTTCTAATAATTCTACCCACATCCTAAGCCTAGAACCTAGATCTGAAACTTATTGGGAAGATTATGAGGCCCTTTATGCGAAAGATCAAATTTTTACAGAATATGATTCCGGGTCTCTATTTAATGAATATCCCTCTCCAACATCCTCAGGAAATCTGATCGATTTTTCAGAAAACATGCCAATTTATGATACAGAAACTGAGGAGTTGGATGAGCAAGGTTTTAATGGGGTCTATCCTACCAGCTTCGAGCTTGAACAGAACACCTTTTTGAGCCCAGAATTGACATATAGGCTAGAACCCAGTCAGGCTGCTGATTCCACATCTGATGATTTCTGCTGTGGTGGAATTCATGATCATTTTCGCCAACTCTCCGACAATTTCAGATCTGACTATAATTGCGGAGAGATTCCCCTTCCTGAACACGCCAGGCCTATCTACGACCTCAGTTCACATGACTCTGACTCTGACTCTGAGGTCCTGATTCCCGAGATCACCGATAACACAGAATCATTCCTTTTCGATCCTCAGGAACCAAAAACAGAAAATGCCAAGAGTGATTGCAACCAAGAATCCAAATTTTTTCTCGAATCCGATTCCTTTCATCCTACAAACACTCTTCCGGCATTTGATAGTTACCCAGAGGACTCTCTACAGAAAACCACCTATCATCTGTTTCTAGAAGAGCCCTCGTACACAATGGCCACCTCGTCCGCACACACAGAACGGATCAAAACCTCTCCCAAACCCCGACCCGCAACTGGACTCAATTTCTATTCAGATTCACCTCTCACCGAGCCGATTGCATTTCCACATCGGGTTTCGAACATTGATCAGACTACATACCATGCTCTATCATTCTCTGATCACCCCTGTAGGGTTCCTGCATCAACCACTGATTATTCTACGAGTCCCTACTTTGACCAGGCTGATTCGACTCAGCCAAACCCTGCGTTTACACTTCCACATCTATCTGAGCTTCATAGTTTATGGTGGGTTCCACACCTTTTTATCCACATCTATCAACCCACCAGATTGATTGGGTTTGGGCTGCATCATCAGCCTGTTGATCTGAACAAGCACCTGGTTGGACCAACCAGGCTCTTAATCAAGGTGCTTGTCGTACAAAACTCCGCTGATTTGACCATCCCCTCTCCATCACATTTCCCGCTTGGCTGAAGGCATCAAATTTAGCGCTCAACGGGAGGCAGCCCGTCATTCTCTTTGAAAACCTGAAACTTCTTCTGACAGCTTTTTGCACTTGAAGTTCACACTTTAGGACAGCCGACCCCACCTCAGGTGCTTGCATCTGAGATTAGAAATCGTCCGCAACAGTCACCCCAACCCATTCACCCATCAAAACAGCTATCCTAATGTATAAACTTAGTTGAATAAAAACCCCTAGGTTACAATGAGGACATTGCAAATCTTAGGCATGGGGGGGTAGGAAAGTGCAAAAACTTGTAAGAAAAGGTTTCAAACAAAAAATTCACATATGCCAAAAACACCATAAAAATTAAAAATTTTTGAAAAAGAATAAGAGGAAAAGAGGAGAAAGGAAATTTTGTGAAGGAGAAGGAGAAAAGAAACAAAATGAAAAAGGAGCACAAAATTATGAGAAAAGGTGATAGTCATTAGTAAGGAACTAAGGAATTAACCTAAGTTCTAGACCTCATTCAAGAGAATAACTGAAAAGTGCATAATGAGATTAGTAAGAACGCAAACCTTAGGCATCCTTGAATAGACTCTTAGTACCCATTAAGATTCGGACACTCCTCAAGAGGTTGAGGAAAATGAAAAGCTGAAGTAGTAGGTCTAAGGCTTAGGGAGTATTCGGCCTCGTTAACCAATTTTTGGTTTACGGGACTCAGTAACCTAAGCACCCTAACCTCACACACAGCCTGGTTCAATAAGCGTAAAAATCAGAATCACGCAGAAGCGTCGCAAAATTCTGAAAGGAACACCTAGAATAGGAGCGGCCGATCAACACAAGTTGATTTGGACGAGTTCCCAGCGCGGAGAGGCAGGAAATCCCCTCGAAGATGCGTAACAAAATATCATCTCCTCGGTGCTTGTCTCTTAGGATATCTACATATCCTACTGGGGGCATGTAAGCACTCTGCTGGTTCAGATTCCATGGATGGCATTATCTCGAAGTGTCAATTGCCAGGGTCTGGATTCGGCCACGGAACATCATGGATGGGATTATCTCGAAATCTCAATAGCCAGGGTTCCGGGGGTTGCCATGGGCGGTGCTATCTCGAAGCATCGATCGCCAGGAACCCTTGAGGATTGATGATGGGAGCAAGGAATCTGATACAGACCGTGTTGAAAAGCCAATCCTAGGCTAGAACTAAAAAGAAAAAGAGAGAGAAAACTCTCCAAACAGAAAAACTTTCTATCTCTCTCTTACAAAACGCACTTCGAACTGAGCCAGGGCTAAAATCATTTCAAGCACGGGTGCTTTAACCACGAAGTCCAATAAACCTTAGGTTAGTTCTTGTGGGCCTTAAAAACCTTTGCTAAAAGACTGAGGCTAAGGCTAGACAGATTTGGATCTTGATTAGTACTAGAGTACCTTTTAGGCCTATGGTCAGCATTCTAACCTAATCTATGCTCAAATAAAAAAGGCACTTATCTAAAACTATTAAAAATTTCATGGTCTAGAACAAGGGTTGAAACCTTAAGTTTTTGCTAAGGGACTAGCAAAAGCTAGGCATGGGGGTATGATGAGAACCTCATCATGAGCCATAACTAGCTCATTTTGACCTAATACAAAGGATAAAAGCTCCTACATATCTCAAGGAAAGGCTTAACTCAGAGAATTCTGAGTTTGAGAAGAAAACAAGTCATAAGGGGTAAAAGTGCAATTTTACCAGTATAATCTGCATACAGGGTAATTCATGGCCCAAACATAGGTCAAAGCAGCTTAATAAGAATAAAAGTGGGATGAGATGATCTAGCAAGGGCTACAGCACTTCCAAGAAACTAAATGATAATCTGTAACCCTAAAACAACCCACTTCAATTCACAAGGTTCGAGGCAAAGTAAAAATAGAATAAGCCCTCTAAAATTCATAGAAAAATAATCTCTAGGGTTTAGAACCTTCAATTTGGCCTTTAGAACACATTTTGACCTACATTGAGAACCATGCCCAATTAATAACTTAATTTGGGTTTTTGCGCAAATTGACCGGTCAAACAAGGTTTAATATGAAAATGAAATTCACCATCAGATTCCTTAGTTCCTAATTAGTCATGTATAAAAAACTTGAGCCTAAGAAGAAACCTCCTTGACCGACTTTACACTTTGGTCCTCATATATTTACTCTTTGGCCCTCAACTTTTGAACCCTCGCATTTTGGCCCCTAACTCTCCTTCGTTCTTTGCGATCAGGTCCCCCCTGCAAAACCTGCCAGCACCATGCTCCGGCGACCTTGCGCGGAGCATGGCACCGCGCAGGGTGAGGTGGGGGACCTGGCAAGTAAACCAGGGGTGCCCTGCGTCGTCAGCCGTCGCAGGGACACCCCCTGGTCATTGTAACCCACCATACCGGCCGTGCGAACGCACGGACGGTATGGGTTCTTGTTTCCGACCATCCTCCGGCGAGGGAGACACGTCGTCTCCCTCCGCCTTCCTCCCTGTTTGATCCCTATAAATACCCCCCGTTGCTCCACCGACCAGGGCAGCCTGGATCTGACGGAGAAAACCCCCAACTTTCCTCTCTTCTCACTCCGGCAGACGCCCACCAGCTCCGGCGGTTCTTCCTCCTCCTCCTCTTCGCTCTGCCGCAATACCAGCAGCAGAGACTTCTTCCCCTGCTCTTCCCGCGTCGCGCAATACCGGCGCGCGCTGCCTCTGCCCCGTCGTCACCGCCGTCCTCCCCCCACTGGGCATCGTCTTCTCCGGCGACAGTCGATACGACTGTCGCCCTGTTCCTCCCCCTTCGTCCCTGCAAGTAAGTTAGAACTACTCCCCTTCTTCCCCTCTTTCTTTCCCCGCTTTCAATTTATTCAATTAAGCCCTCGACCGACCCTGACCACCTTCACCCCCTTCGTCTCCGACCACCCTCCGGCGAGCCGCTCCCATCACCTCAGCGACCCACACGGCTCGCCGACCCTCACCGAACCTCCGCCTCATCACACTAAGCACCCCCCACCCCCCCACTGCCACTCCACACCTCCGTAACACTCCCCCGAACAAACCCATTCCTCCGGTTGCAGTCCGACCCAGGGCTGCCGCCAGACACCACCTTGCGGCCTGCCGCGCAGCTCCTCACCTTCGCCGTGCCACGGCGAAGGTTCCCCAGTGGTTTGATCAGGCCGCGAGGCCATATTCGTGTCCGACAGGTTTTGAGGTTCGACCGCCATTAACGCACATTGAAGCAGCTTCTCCCGCGCTCCAGGCTTGAGGACTCCAGGTCTCCAGCTGCTGCGGAGTACGGGGAGTCTTGCGAAGGCAGCCAGCCAGCAACCTATGCAAATCGAAGCCGCAGCTGCAGAAGCCAGGCCGCGGTCTCCCAGCAGGCGCACGCGAGGAAAGGTCTGCGTTTAGTCCCACATCGGTAAGCCTCACACCCGTTCCACCGTTTAAATTGATTTTGTGCAGTAGCCTTACTGCCTCAGTACACGGGGTGAGGTCCCCTTACACCTGCCCGGTTACCCGGTCTCGTCCGCGCTCACGCCCCGCGGACCTGACCCGACCCGACTTAGACTGACCTGCACTCCTCGCCCACCACGCACGCCGGTGGGCCTGGACCCGGGCGTGACCCGAACCCGATTACCCGGTAGCTCTGGGAGAGCTTTCCCAAGAGTGGTTTCAGAGAGAAAGAGAGACGCGGGGGGGGGGGGGGGGGAGGGTAGAGTAGGTTTTGCCTCTGACGAAAAACTCTGAAGTGTGCAGGCACAGGCGAAGAAGAAGACCCGTGGAAGAAGAAGGAGCTGCACTGTAGCAAATGCATAGTTAAGTCGTCTAAGCACCGGGTCAGACGACGGAAGGTCAGCAGCCAGAGCAGGAAAGAAGGCAGGTTGAAGAAGAAAGAAGAGGAAGGGCCAAAGCAAAGAAAAAAAGAGAAGGAGACAGGAAGGAGAAAGAAAGAAAAGAAGAGCAACGGCCAAAGCAGAAGAAGAAGAAAGAAAGAGGAGCATCACCTCTGCAGAACAAAGAAGAAGTAGGAGATCTGAAGAAAGAAAGAAAGAAGAACATCACGAGGAGAAAACAAAGAGAACAACAAATTCTTTCCCTCTTTCTTTCTTTATTTTGTAAAAGAAACATGTATATCTCTAGAATACAACTTGCTCCCTGAGTTCGACCTCGGGAACTCTTTTATTTTCCGAGTAAAAAATTTTATATATTTGAAATGTTGGTAATAACCGGCTATACTACAACGTTATAACAAACGAAGACCCGGTTGAACCAAGCAATTTCAATTAGTAGCTATCTCTTTACATTTATTGCTTTTATTTACTACTTAGTAGTGTAGTCCTTATTCTCCCCCAATGATGCATGCAAAATCTCCCCGTAGATTCTTGTATGCGATCATTTTCTGGTAGCTAGATTTACATTTTTAAGCATTCTTGTACAAGCTTTCCTCTACGTTTCATGTTGCAAACACTTTTCCAAAGGAATGAATGAAAGATACATTTTTATCTATATCTATATGTTTTGAAATCACCATGAGCTTATTGGTTGGCATCCTTTCTACGTTATTCAAGTTGGCTGTTTTTCACTTATATTTCGCAACAAGCATGTCGGTTCCGGAAAATATAGAAAATCTAACTATAGATGCATTTTCTGTAAACAACCACCACCTTACTAGAATTGTGCGCACAGAAACTCACACTTTCACTTTTGTGATCTATTTAACACATGCGCACGTAATCAGGGTTCATAATAGAAGTGGTGAAATCTTAAGAAACTGATGTGCGATTTTAAATAAAATCGAGCGGTAAAAGATTGACTTCAAAAGTAAAACAAATGCCTCCCAGAGATGAACGACCAAGACTCAAAGTCTCGTTATCTTTAGAAAATATTTTTTGTTTGATTGTATTGCACAATATACTGTGACTCTTTTTCCTATCAAAAATACACTATACGAGATACGAACAGTAGGCAGTGGAGATGGTGGATAGGTTGAGGAGTGGAGTGGCTAGCCATGGATGATAGTGGAGGTGGAGGTGGTGGCCATGGTTGAGGAGGAGGAGGAGGAGGAGGAATTTACTCATGATGTTGGGATTGAGCCACTTGTTAAGACAATGGAACGTGATTTAGGCAAAAGGGGTGTAATGCAGTGTAGTGCAGTAGGATATAATTGTTGGAGTTGTGTGCTTATATATCGATCATAAGTAACTTTGGATAAGGTTTGCATTGATAATATATTTTGTAATCTAGTTTCATGTTATATTTCGTTTAGTTTACTTTGTATAAGTTGGATTACCCAATATTTCTTTGTAATAGAAATTTCTATATGCAGGTTTAATTTTAATATGCAGGTTTATAGAGAAACCTCCAAATTTAAGGGAAAATTTTGCTAAAATTTTTAAATATTTTTTTAATATTCACCAAACTTGTTTCATCAATGATTTATATATTAATAACTTTTTAATTGTATTAATTATTGCATTTATTTCTTATTATAGTTGAAGGGGTTTAGGAAAAAATCCAAAAAAAAGGTCCCCTTAAGACATAGCCATCCACCCAACCCAAGCCGTCTCCTCAGACTCAACCACCCCTCTGGCATTAGGCTCCCCCCTAGTTAAGTTTCACCCGAGAAGGCAATGGAGAATTGTCCTCCTGATATCATGCTTGAACATTGGAAGCATGCATGCGAATATTGGCTGGATCCTAATGCAAGCACTACAACAAAGATAGTTTGTACCGACAAAAGAGATATGTTGCTAAAGCATTAATATTTGTCGCTATAGACATTTTTCAACACTTTTTGGATTCGTCGCTTGTCCGTCGGTATAACTAGTGTCGCTAAAGATTTACCGACAATCTTGGTCTGTTGGTATTTTTGAATCTTTAGCAGCAATTACTTTTGTCGATATTTTTGTCGGTAAATGTTACTTTTAACGACTATTTTTTTGTTGCTACAATTGACGCTATTGTAAAGAAGAAATAGCGACAAAAATAATTGTCACAACAAATTAACGATATAAGGTGCTTCAGAGGCAATCACTTTTTATCGCTAATTAATCTCATAATTCTTTTAATTTGTGTTACGACAAAATTTGATGTCGCTAATGGAGATCATTGAGGGTAGTAAAATCTGTTGCTAATTTTAAATAATAAACCTTTTATTCAACGTCATAATTTTATCACTAATAGTATCGTTGTTTTATATACTTGATAAATTAACTTTGATTGCTACCTAATGCTATATCTTAAGGGTCATTATTACACTTTATCTTACATTAAGTTTAATCATGAAGTATATGACTCCTAAATTAAAATGAATAAATATTTAAATGAAATAATATTATAAAGATCTATTGTGATGAAAATAAATATTTTCATTTTAAAATTAAATAATAAAAAAGTGGTAAGACATCTAAACCAACCGCATGTTTTTATAATTTAATAGTAGTACGAAAGAGAAAACATCTAAAAGGACACGTTGATCATATACAAGTCTTACATTAGAAGAAAAAAATTTTATAAACAAGTAAAAGTTATAGAGTAATGTAACAAAAAAAGATACATGTCCAAGATAAAGTAAAAAATAGTCTAAAAAAATATTTTGACTAAATTAAAAGCACGTACAAAGATTTCTACCAATAACTCGAGTGCATCTTCTATTAGCAACTTGAAAAGATCCTGAAAAAAAAGAAAAATTCCGTCAGAAAATAATTATAAGATACATTAAATAAAGGAAGAGTTATGTTTAAATACCATGGTTCAAAATAATTTTATCACAATACCCATCGTGAAATAATAAACATCTTAGGCCAAGCAATGATAGCTCCAATTGTGTCACCTAAAACTTCATATTTTCCATATGGCTTGATCAACATCTCTTCCTCATCGGTGGCAACTTCAACGTAAATCCCTGCAGAAGTGGAACTAATGGCAGCTTCTCCAATAATTGCACTAGGATCAATAGTATGTACTCGTGCAAGTGCAACCTTCCTCTGCATGTCTACCATGCTTAGTAGATACACATCCTACATGTGAAATATTATAGCAATAAAATGATAGGATCAAGATCAATTTAGTTATAGTTTTTATCGAAAGTTTAGTATTGAATTTAAAATTTTAATGTGCTTTTACATAAAAGTTTACCTGGCCTTCAACCAACATAGATTGAGTCCTATCCTTATGCTGATTCTTTGTCTTCTTTAAACTTGCACAAATGTTGCCTTGTTGCGTAATCACATCTTGAGTATTCTGATTGTAGATGATATGATTAGTTTCTTAACTTAAATATTCTCAATTATTTAACTAAAAATCATAATACCTGTGACCTCTTCAATGATGGGGAAATCTGCAAATTTGCTCTTCCTACAAACTGGAGTAGCATTTTTTGAAAGTTTGCTTGGCTTTCTTTCATTTCTTTTATCTCTTCCATAAATCGCATCTCAATTTGTCTTTCTCATTCTTTCCTTTGTTCTCATTCCTCAATTTCTTTTTGCCTCCATGAATCAAAATGTGCCAATATTAATCCATATCCCTTAACACGACTACGTTTATCTTTTCCAACAACTTTTGGATAAATTTCATCAACCAATGAAGGGTCTTCTGAACCATTCATCTTCTCAGTTGCCTCGTTAAATTGTTCCTATAAGAAAAACTTGTCATCATATAATCCTCTATGCTATTAAAATAGTTATGAAGAAATTAAAGCTAATAAAAATCTCAACTAAAATGGTATAAAAGAAAGGTCAAATTAAAAAGTTTATTCTTGATCAAAAGCATACATTAAAGTAAACAAAATTACCATTTATTTAAAAGCACTATAATTTTACTACTATTTAATGTTTCAAGTATCTTACATATAGAAAATTGATATTTGTTCTCCTAATTGCATGAAAAGGTTGATACTATAAATGAAAATAAATATAAACAAAGATAAAATAGTAAATTACACATCAAGAATAAGTTATATAATGTGTTTAACTTACAATCATAGAAGATGCTCTTTCATTTGTTAGTTTGCTATCCTTCTTTTTATAAACATTTACAAATAAATCAATCTTGTTTACCTTTCTTCCCATTTGTTTCTCCATCTAAAGGTAATAAAAATTATAACACTTAAATCATCAACTTAAAAAGTGAAAATTTTGAGAATAAAGAATGTACCTCATCCCTTATGCATGCATAGCTTTTTGTACATAGCTTAAAAAATTTCCTCTATTTTCTTTATTTTTTGAACAATGTAACTACAAGAATCATAACTTTTTAGAACTATTTTCTAAGTTAAGGTAAAGAAACAAAATATAATTTTAATTACCTTTGACTTCTCTGAATCCCAATGCTCATTAAGGAACTTCCAATGTTCCTTAGTTAGCCATGAATCACGGTACTCTAATCTTTCTTCCATGGAGAGCTGTGGTCCATAATATTTCTCCTTAAGGTAATACTTAAATTCTTTCCATTTCTTAGCTATGCTTAGAAGCACCCATGGTCGCATCTTCTCGTTATATTGAAATTTTCACTACATCATAAAAAATGTTACATCAAAACTTAAATATAATTAACAAAATTATTATGGTTAAGAATTTACCTCAACAAATTCTATCATTTTATTCCTGTATTCTATAGGCATCTTCCTCAATCATCATAATCCAATGGGGTCAAATCTGAATTGCATGCAACACTTCCACAAAAATTTTTCAAATGATTTTGATTTTCTCCAATTGGTTGGTATGAATCATTCATCTAGACAAATATCTTCTTTCCATCTTGATTATTCCATACCTTCAGGCACACAGTAGGTCCTCTCTTGCCCCTTCCATTTGAATTAGAATCTAGATTTTTAATGGCAAAAGAACACTATTAAATGGATTCAAATTTAATCTATGTATAATATATAAATCTCTTAAACTAACTTGTAAGAACACAGTAAAAAATGTATTATAGAAATAAGTTTTCACACATGAAATATCTTACCAATGTCCTGAAGGTCAATTTCATCGACTTCTCCAATGTCAAAATGTGTACAACTTTCTATGTTACCTTGATATTCTTCTTCGAATGTTTCAATGGAAGCATGCTTTACCTTATTTGTTTTCGTAAGCGTGGGATGATCTTTCCTTATTTGCTTTTTCTTAGATTGTTTCTTCAGTTATTCTTCAATGTAGAAGTTGTAACTCTAATTCCATTATCATTATGTGTTGGCTCAACATTTTGTTGGTTCAGTGCTGCCAAAATTTTCTTTGACTGATATCCTCCTAGAACTAGAATAACTCAAGAATCAAATCATGGTGGCGTTGACATCCTATATGAAACATAATAAAGAAATAAGTTAAACAATAAAAAAAATAAAGTCATAACATTTAACAATGAAAAAAATGACTTGTAAAAAAATTATCTCCATACCAAATAGCAACAAATAACTTACATCAATCTAGTTGTCATCATCAAACTCGCTTTCATTGTTATCTGCTCTACTAATATCATTAATATGTTGTTCCCAGTTCTCTCTAGGAAAAGAAACATCTTCAATGTTTGTACGTACAACATCATTGTCATCATTATTGTCATTTGTATCCATCTTACTTTCATTGAAATCATAGGAGTAGCCATCTAGTGTATCATCATTATCTAAGTCATCAACTTTTTCTTCCATAGCAAATAAATCTCTGGGTCTTGTTCTAACAACGAAATGCCAATCCTTGCATATCGGATGTTGGACATAAAACACTTATTGTACTTGAGTTGCTAATACAAATGGATCATTTTCATGTCCTAAACAAGATAAATTCACTGATGTTAGTCCATTTGCTTTCCCAATTGCATTTTTTGACTTAGCATTTATCCACTGGCGTTTGAATAATACTATTTTAAACTTTTCATAATAATCCAACTCAATTATGATTGTGATTACTCCATAATAATCAACTTCACCAATTGAAGGATTTTTATCTGATGCTTTGGAAAAGCTCTCAATGTGGGCATTAACAACACCACTATTTTGTGTTTGTTGATTCTTCTCTTTGTTTTCCGTATGAAATCTAAAGCCATTAACAATATAGCCACTATAATACATCGCTACTTCATGAGGGCCTCAAGCAAGCACTCGAAGATTTTCTGATACATAAGTGCCTCAAGATATTAAAACTACTAGATTTGTGGATATTTATGAAACATAAATATCTCTTGAACCACTCACTAAAAGTGTCATTATATTTGTTATTAAGTTCCTTTTGTGATAATCGACGATATGAATTCCTAAGTTCATGACGATGTTCTCTACAAATTTACAATAATTATTAAAATGCTATGATAGAACATGTAACATGAATAATTCAAAGGATGAGTTTCAATTGTTTACTCTTTAAATGGAAGGATAGCATCTCAATTGGGTAAGATATATCCATGTGCTTGTTTTATCGTAATCAAATTTAATTTCTTGGGAGTCCTCTTTCCTATTGCATGATTAGATTGTGAAAATATAGAAAACCCTTGCTCCACATCGTAGAATTCATCTGGAAAGTTTTTTGATGCAAACCTTGTCTCCACTCTTGATAAATATCTTGAACAAAATATCAAGCATTCACCTGCTATATACCCTTTTGAAATAGAGCCTTCTGGATGATTCTTATTACAAACATACCTTTTTAGTTTAAGAAGATACCTATTAAGTAACCATGTAAGAGTTAAAGAATATGTTAAGAAACATTTATATTGACTTTTTTAAAATACTATAGGAGTATACCTTTCTATGGGATACATCCATCGATATTGAACTAGTCCAGCTATCTTTGCTTCTGTGGCCAAATGTATTCTTAAATGTATCATAATATCAAAAAATGATGGTGGGAATATTTTCTCCAATTGACAAATCAATATGACAATCTTCGCTCTGTTCAAGACATCTTGGATCAAGCTCTTTTGAACATATATTTTATCACGAAAAAAGCTCCAGAAATCTATCAATATTGATCGATCAGTATCATTTGATATGGCAACTTGTAATGATATGGGAAGTAGTTGATGCATCCGTATATGACAATTATGACTTTTCAAGCTTGAAATCTTGAGATCACATAGATTTACACATCTTGATATATTAGATGCATAACCATATGGAGCTTTGACTCTTTTAAAGATTTCACATAGATTTGACTTCTTTTTCTTGTCTAAGTTATAACATGCTGGAGGCAAGATAGTCTTATTTCCAACCTCTTTGGGATGAAGTGCATGTCTAATGCTCAACTTTTGCAAGTCAATACGACTCTTTATACCATCTTTGTTTTTCTTTTCCAATTGTAATATTATTCTGGCACATAAATTTTTCTCAATACGTATGACATCAAGATTATGACGTATAGCATTTTCTCTCCAATATGGCAACTGAGAAAATATACTTAATTTTGTCCAATTAGGCTAATACTTACACCTCTTTTTGGGATCTGTGCCAATAATACTAGGAACCTTTTCTAATTTTGTCATTATCAACATGTTTGATATTTTTTTTGGTATACACCTCAAATCTTGCTTTCCATTGAATGGTGTTGATTGTCTTCTAAATCTATGATTCATCGGAAGAAAACGATGATGGCTCATGTAGCATACTTTTTGACTACCTTCCAAGTATTGTGAATCGTCTCTATTACAAGAAGGACATGCAAGATATCCTTTTGTGGCTGAAATGACCCATCCCAAGGGTCGTTCGAGATTTTCTTGAAAGGGCAAGGGTGTGAGTGCAATTGTAAACCCCCTTCGATTTAGTTGTGGGCTATGTGGGGGAGAAGGAAACCTTGCTAGGGCAACCCCGCAATTTCCCCTCTCCATCTTCCACAACCCACCCATGCACACACACAACCCAACCCTAACCCTCTCCTTTAAAACCCCACACCCCTCCACCCTCTCCATCTCCACACCACCACCACCACCTCCACCTCCACCCCACCACCTTGCATCGGTGACCTCCCTTCCTCTTCCTCATCCCCCTTTCAGCCGAGAGTGGGGGAGAGAGAGGAAGGAAGCAAGAGGAGCTTGGGCAAGGGAGAGAAAGAGAGTGGGTGAGGGAAGGAGCAGGAGGCGCGAGGGAAGGAGCGAGGAGCTCGGGAGAGGGGCAGTGCTCATGTGAGGAGAGGAGCTCGAGGGGGAAGAGGAGCTGTGCAGGGGGAACCTGCACGAGGAAGGCGCCGTGAGGCATTCTACGGAATCATCATTCCGCAGTATCAGATGCCTGTAACGCTCTACAGACGTCTGACGGAGCCGCAGGACGTCCGAAGTTTACACCAGACATCGGACAGCATGCAAAGTGCGAGGTATGTACCCTGCACGAGCCTACAGGCATGTACGTTGGTTGATATGTGTTGCATTTTAAACTTGCGCGTGCATGTGCAGTTAGGAGGCTTTGGAAAGGCACATGGCGCACCTTTCGAGGCACTTTTGGACATTCAGAGACCATGTCAGATGTCTGATTGCTCTTCCAGACAACTAGGAGCAATGTCAGTCGTCTGGTGACCCCCTTAGACGGCTATACGGGGTAGCAGACAACAGATACAGGCGCAGGAGAGAAAGATGAGCTACTGCATTTGTTTAAGACGTCTGGAACTCGCCCCAGACGTTTGATTTTGGTCAGTACGCATGTTTTTTCCTGGTTCGGGGTCCAAACAGAGTCAGTTTTACACAAACGAAGTACCGTTGGTTTCCATTCGGATTTCTCTACTTGTTAGTGTCGCACATATGCAATTTTGAATTCATTTGACATGATTGGTCAATGGTATAGGTCTCTAATCTGTCGTATATACAAGGCCCGCGGAGAGGACCGGATGTACCATTCGAGCCCCCATTCCACCCAAATACCCTGGTAGAGTGATCTTCTTAAATGCTGTGATTTAAATGATGAAAGTGCATGCTATATTAGAATGATCTGATTGAACTCTAGGATATGTAATGAACCTTAGGGCTGAAAAGAATAAATGTACATTACTTGAGCCACGTTGTTATACTCTAAATTGCATGTTACAACCTTTACTATTAGCAATTGAATAGTTAAGTAATGTGGTGCTTGCTTCATTTATTAATCATGAGCTGCCTGTTATACGATTGAAAATCAAAATGTTAATGGAAACATATGACATTTCATAAAATAAGACGAATACTGGTTCATAACCCTATAGGGAACTAGAAAAGGAATCAAATACTGTGATATGGAAATTTGATGTGTGTGAAAACATGTTGCCTATGGGCCGGTTGGTTGTACGATTTTAGGTATGGAAAGTGAGCTGGCCCTCGTGTATGCGGTACCGAGGAGAGTTACTATCACTTTAGTGTAGGGGGGAGCTAGTTGCCCTTTGTGTTGGGACCCAGGGTTAGGAATGGCCCCGTAATTGCACAGCAAAAATACACCAGTAAATATGCCATCTTGTGTTATCTCCTAGCATTGCCCATGCATCTTATGTAGCCCTACTTGCATTTGTAAATATACACCTGCATGCATTTATAAAGAGGGGAAGAGAGTGAGAATAAATGGCCATCCAATCCACTTCCATTATTAACATTTTCCTTGAGTGTGGCATTGCAATTTCACCATTTCTCATTTTTTTATTTTCTTTTTCTCTTTCTCAATTCATGTGGCTGTAGGGCATGGTGCATTGCACCTTTCCTCGCCGCTCCTCCTGCTAGCAACATGGGGAGAGGTGTGCTCTCCCTCTATAAAATACCATGCACTCCCCCTTGCTATGGCGACCGGCATCCACCTTCATACAGACCCATCGCCATCCTCATACTACACCACACGCATAGCTAGCCAGCCTCCTTGCCTCTCCCTCTCCATACACAGTCCCTCTTCTCACAAGTTGAGAAGTGGCACACCGTGTGCAAGAGAAAGCTCACAGTGGTCTCAGACCACCACTGTGCGGTCCACCACCGTCCAGCTCCGTCGTGAGCAGGTAGGCGTGGTGGTTTCTTGCTTCATTTTTTTTGTATTTGCATTTTTTTCTATTTTCGTTTTGTTGCTGTTCTTCTCCTCCACCATTAATGCAGGGCCCCAAAATCTGAAGCCCGCACACCTCTGGAGCACCTGCGCGCCTCCAGCCGACCACCACCAGCCCCGAGCAGACCGACCGAGGCTTCTCTTTGCATGCATAGGCGCTCCACAGCGCAGGTAGTGCGTGAAACCTGCTCCAGCCAGTCACCAGACTGTGAGCGCACTGTAGCGCACTGTAGCGCGCAGTCTGCGTGACACTGTAACCACCGGCTCACTTCTCACTTAGCCGGTGGCTACGTCGCTCTCTCTCCTCGCCTGCACCCGCTCTAGCTGGTCACCATGCTCCCGCCCTCAGCGCTGTGCGCTGCACTCCGCAACGCCGTTACTTCATCCCGCGCAGTAGTGCTCTACACCTCACACACCCGCACGCGTGCATTCACCTTAGCCTTTGTGCCAGCGCACCTTCGTCCCTCCAGACGTCGCCCCTACGCAACAGACGTCTTAAACGACTGCTCTTCCACCAGCGCACACACACACACTGATGCACACACACACACACACTGATACACATACACACAGACACTCACACACTCACACATACACACATATATATATACACATTCACATACTCTCACCCTCACATATATTTACATATACATAAATATATATGCATATATATATATATACACATATACATATATATACTTATATATATCCACTTATCCACATTCCCTTATGCACATATTCACCTCACAAACACTACCCATATACCCATGCACTCAACCCTCCACCGCGCATCGTACCGTGGGAATATTAACACCAGTTGCTGATATTCTCCGATACCCACGCAAAGCAAGTGCATCCACCCTCACTCACACACATCCGCTCCACACTCCACATGGCACTTAGTCTTGTTGGTTGCGTCTTGCTAGATGTGGACCAACTTAACAACGTGCTACATCCCATTCACATTTCCATCTTCACCCCTCTCTATATAACATCTATATAAATATACATATTCTATATCTACGACATATACATATATAGATATACTAAGCTAAGTATTTCTTTTCATTGCATTCTTTTTTTTTTTTTTTTTGCTTTCAATTTGTCTTTTCTTCCTGCTACTAAAAAGACTAAAAAAGTATAAAATAGAAAAGATAAATCTTGATTTGCAGGCACACGATCTCACGTGTGGCGAGACAAGATTCATTGTATTTTGGCGTATAGCCAAGGACCTATTTGAGGGTGTGCCTCAAGAACAAGTTTATCAGAAAAAGAACCTAGAAATCAAGAAAATCAAGAACATAATAAACGCAAGGAAGAGATACGTTTTAGGAAAGGCGTAAAAACTTCGCAAATCTCCTAATCCCTGCCTCCCTGAGATCAACCCTTGGCGTAAAATTGATCAAGCTAAAATCAAGTAGGCTAGGTTAAAAATTTTGTGAAACTGGTGTAGACTCGACTTAGGTTAACTCACTATACTCATTTTGACATTAATATCACCATTTTAATAAAGCCTATTCGAGTACCCTCCACGTTTCTCTAGCACCGTTGCCTGGGAGGCGCTATTTGAAGCAAGTGTTTAGTCTCTTCCTTTGATTTTCTCTTCTCCCACCCTTCTCTTCATGAGTGTTTTCTTTGTTTGTGTGCAGGTGTACCTATTGCAAGGAGGAGACACGCATAGGAGGTCAGAGACGTGGGCAAATCCAAGGTGGGTGCGAGAACGTGAAAGTCGCCGGCACCACATTGGAGCTTCTCCCACGTTGCTGAGGAGGTAGGTGTCTCCCTCTTCGTAACTTAGGTCATCTTGTCACCTAAAAAAAAAAAAAACCTAAAAACACTTCTTGGGAATTTCTTGGGGAGAGTGGACTAAAATCACTTGTTGATTGATTGCTATCACCCCCACTGCCCCTTGATTTCACGCAAACTTCGCATAGCGAAAATCCAAGGTCTTGATTCTTGGATCTTTTGTTGTGTGAAATTTTCTTTGAGGCAAGATAAAAATTGATTGATTGCCATCCTTCCTTGTCTCATTTATTCACATTTCAGGATCACATTTTTGGTGGGGAGACTTGGAATTGAGTTGATTCCAACCCCACCACGACTCTTCATTTGCCTTAGATTCGATCACGAATATATCAACCCCAACATTTTCATTTTTTTTTTACATCATTTGGTGGTTGAGCTATGTGTGGATTATCATTTTGGTAAATGGGAGCACTTGAATTGACGTGTTTTGGGTCCCTTTCACATTGAATTAAAATAGACTCGTGCATCCACACTTAGAAATTTCCATCTAGGGAAGCCCAGTGCATTTTAGCATGCATTAACTAATTCACATTGGAGAAGGGCCTGTTGGGCATAAAGAACTTGTGTTTTCTTGAAATCCGGAGATTGGTCGGCAATTCAGTGGAATCCTAAAATCCATACTACTTAAGGTTGAAATTCTGAAAGCCATTCACCATCTAAAACTTCAATTCAGGGAGATTTCCCTGTTGCATGCTTGATTTACACACTCTTAAAATCAATGCACTTGGGCATTACCCGTATATAATGTCCTTCACATTCCTGGAACACTTGATCCTAAGCCTCTAAATTAAAACTGGTAGCAACTTGACCCCTCTTAAGGATTGGAGGTCTACTTACCTACGTGTGGCGCCTACGTGCTGGTGTGGGTTCCCACGTGCTATTGGGTGTCTAAGACTGGGGCAAACGGTCTTTCAATATGGCCTGGTGGTTCTACGGTTCTCTAATTTGGTTTCGTAGGTAGTGATAGTAGGTAATTTAGATCTTTAGGTCTAAGGGTACATTGTAGAGGTTAGGAAATTGATTGCTTTGATTTGTCATCAAGTGTATCCTTACGGCGTTGTTTCTCTCATCTCCTTTCCCTTCTCATCTCCCCAATTCTTCCTACGGTAGTGCATGGTTGGGAGGTCACAAAACCCTGAATTGTTTAAATTGTCTGATAATTCTAGAAGGATAGAAATTGGTGAATCGTCATCCTCCTCCACAAACATGGCTGCACGCCCACCCCCAAATCCCGATAGAGGAAACCACCCCCCTCCAATCCCACCAGATGGTGGTGGAGCTGTAGACCCCATAACCCGCCTCCAAGCCCAAATGGCACTGTATAATGAACAAATCGAGGCCATAAGGGAAACATTGGAGGAAATGAATCGCCCTCCCCCTGAAAGGGAGGAACCCAAGTCTCTTAGTTCTTATCTAAATCCCGCTGCTATAGAGACCACTGGGCAAATTTGGGTCCCCATGGGCGGGGAAGATTTTGAATTAAAACCAAATGTCATTGGCCTAATTAACTTTCACTTCCACGGTCTTGCAAGTGAAGATCCCTTTCTTCATTTGGAAGGCTTAACCCGATTAGCTAAAACTGTTAAAGCAAGAAACATCGGGTTATCAATTGTCCTTATGAAAATGTTCTCGTTTTCGTTGCGAGACAAAGCGTCGCAGTGGTTGCGCACCCTTGGGAGAACCATCCATTCTTGCGAAGAGATGCGCACAACATTTCTCAAGAAATTCTTCCCAATTGGGCGAACCAATGCATTCGCCAGGCTATAACTTCGTTCGTGCAACAAAACGGCGAGCAATTTCATGAGGCTTGGGAGAGGTATAATGACCTCATAAGGAAGTGCCCTTACCATGGCCTTCCAAAGTGCCATATAGCCCAAATCTTCTATTATGGGCTAAATGAGACATTGCGACAGATCACTGACGCTTCCTGCAGAGGGAACTTTATGAATAAAGACGAGAATGGAGCATTTGAATTATTTGAGGACATGAGTGAAAACTCAATGAACAATGCCTCCATTGTCACCTTTAATCATACCAGCATGCCCGGCAATGTTCACAAAGTTGACACGGGACCCTTCCATTCATCCACAGATCTTAGCTTAATTGCACAAAAATTGGATGAAGTCTCCGTCGTGCACAAGAAGCTGGACGAGCTTCTGGCCAACCCCACCCACTCTATGGCAAACACCTCCACTCCATCACTCCGTCACAACCTGAATCCTTCCAATACCAGGTTGATTCCTAAGAATCCTGTGAGACCATCCTTACCGAGTATCGCACCAAGCGATTTGGTAAGCAATGTGGACCTAGCTTCTGCAAGCCAATATTTTGACACGGAGGACCAAGCCTCCGTGTGCTCGGATGCATATACACATGCGGATTCGTCTTCTAACTTAGAAGATGCTTGTGCTATGGGGAACAACCCATTCTCGGCTACTTATAACCCAAGGTGGAGAAATCATCCTAATTTTGCGTGGTCCAGTAACCCGCAGGCCAAAACCCCGCTAGTGGACTAATGCGACCGTTCGCACCCGTCATTCCAAGGGCCCAGTATAATCTTGTGGCAAATACGCCATTAGGTCCTTGCGCACCTCAAATAGAACATGCATCAAGTCCTCTTGATAAATTGATGTGGATGATGACGGAAATGTCTAAGT
The DNA here is from genome assembly GCA_037157565.1 of Thalassia testudinum. Taxonomy (NCBI): domain Eukaryota; kingdom Viridiplantae; phylum Streptophyta; class Magnoliopsida; order Alismatales; family Hydrocharitaceae; genus Thalassia; species Thalassia testudinum. The sequence goes on from JAZHRO010000030.1 coordinate 49,144,284, forward strand.
GCCATGAAGAAAACATGACCTCTCTTCAGCACCAATTAGCGTGGCAGAATGCTAAGATTAGTCAACTACGCATGACGACTCGATCTCAGGGCACTCTTCCAGCCCAACCTGTTCCTAACCCACAAATTTTTGTACCCCGTGGTCCGCAACCACAGGTACAACCTTCTCGGGGGTAGGTTCATCAGATTCTGCAAGCTCCGAGCACTCCACCGGGATTCCAGGCTAATCCCGTAGCAACACATCACCCTTATGTCCCTATTGCGAACCCTCCTCCGCCTTATGATCCCGCTAGACTCGTGACGTCCAATGCGATTACTACGATGAGTGGTAAGTGAAACGTTGGCTTCGAGAGATAACCGGGTTTTATTGTTATAGCATTGTAGTATAGCCAGTTATTGCCATCATTTCAAATATATAAATTTTTTTACTCGGAAAATAAAAGAGAGTTCCCGAGGTCGAACTCAGGGAGCAAGTTGTATTCTAGAGATATACATGTTCTATTACAAAAAAAAAAAATAAAGAGAGAGAGAGAGAGGGAGAGAGATGAAAGTTTGAGTTCTTCTTCTTTTCTTCTTTTCTTTCTCTTTGTCTTTCTCCTCTTTAGCTTTTGTTCTTCCTGTTCTTCTTTTGTGTTTATCTCCTTGTGGTCCTCTTCTTCACCTGTGTTGTTCTTCCTTGCTCTTTTGTTCTTCTTCTTCTGCTGTTCTTCCTTGTTCTTTTGTTCTTCAGATCTTCTTCTTTCTTCTTTTCTTTTACCTGTCAGGACGTCGTCTCTCCTTCTTTCTTCTTTTCCCTTCAGGACGTCGTCTGATTTTCCAATCAGACGACTTAAACCGCTTGTTGCTACAGTGTCTCCCTTAGCTTTCTTCTTCTTCCGCGGTCCTTGCCGGAGTGAGAGGAGAGGAAAGTTGGGGGTTTTCTCCGTCAGATCCGAGCTGCGAAGAACGGTGGAGCGACGGGGGTATTTATAGGGACCGAATCAGGGAGGAAGGAGGAGGGAGACGACGTGTCTCCCTCGCCGGAGATGGAAACCCATACCGTCCGTGCGTTCGCACGGCCAGTATGGTGGGTTACAGCGACCAGGGGGGTGTCCCTGCGACGGCTGACGACGCAGGGCACCCCCGGTTTACTTGCCAGGCTCTCCCCCTCACCCTACGCGGCACCATGCTCCGCGCAAGGTCGCCGGAGCATGGTGCTGGCAGGTTTTGCACGGGGGACCTGAACGCAAAGAACGAAGGAGAGTTAGGGGCCAAAATGCGAGGGTTCAAAAGTTGAGGGCCAAAAAGTAAATATATGAGGACCAAAGTGTAAAGTTGGTCAAGAAGGTTTCTTCTTAGGCTCAAGTTTTTATACATGACTAATTAGGACCTAAGGAATCTGATGGTGAATTTTATTTCTACATTAAACCTTGTTTGACTGGTCAATTTACGCAAAAACCCAAATTAAGTTATTAATTGGGTATGGTTCTCAATGTAGGTCAAGATGGGTTCCTAAGGTCAAATTGAAGGTTCTAAACCCTAGAGATTATTTTTCTATGAATTTTAGAGGGTTTATTCCATTTTTGCTTTGCCTTGAACCTCGTGAATTGAAGTGGGTTTGTTTTAGGGTTACAGATTATCATTTAGTTCCTTGGAATTTCTGTAGCCCTTGCTAGATCATCTCATCCTACTTTTATTCTTATTAAGTTGCTTTGACCTATATTTGGACCCTGAATTACCCTGAATGCAGATTATACTGGTAAAATTGCATTTTTACCCCTTATGACTTGTTTTCTCCTTAAACTCAGAATTCTCTGAGTTAAGCCTTTCCTTGAGTTATGTAGGAGCTTTTATCCTTTGTATTGGGTCAAAATGAGCTAGTTATGGCTTATGATGACGTTCTCATCAGTAAGCAAACCGTCGATCCACCTCAACCTGATCCTGGTCCATCTTCTTCATCACCCTCTCATTTGGGATGCGCACCACATTCTCGTGAGGACGATACACCCAAACTGGTGCCAGAATCGGTCCCATTCCTTGAGGCTCTTCTAAGGGAGCCAAAAGGAAAGAAAAAAGGATACACAGGCCTTTGATAACCTGCGTAATTTATTTAGGGATGTTGAGATCAAAGTACCCCTGTTGGAGGCTGTCGACCATATACCAACTGTCGCCTGATTCTTCAAAGACTACACTACACCTAGGCGACAGTCAAAGAAAACAAAGAATTCGGTGGTCCTCTCGCCTCATGCGAGTTGTGCTATACTGTCAAATCTACCACCGAAGCAGAAAGATCTAGGCACACCGCTTATTTCATATAGCATCCAAGGTTGCAATTTTAACCGTGCTCTGCTTGATCTAGGATCTTCCATCAATCTTATACCAACCATCATGCTTGAGAAATTTGCCTTAGGAAATCTAAAACCCAACTCTGCCACATTACAGTTAGCAGATCGTTCTGTCAAAATATCAAAGGGTGTGATGGAAGACGTGGTGGTTAGGGTCAACAGTCTCTGTTTTCCTGTTGACTTTCTTATTTTGGATATGGAAGTTCCTAGCTCACTTTCTGATTGTCCGATCATCCTTGGTCGACCTTTCTTGGCCACAGCCCGCACCCATATCGACTGTGAGTCGGGTTGCATTGAGATCACCGTTGGCTCTGAGAAGCTCAAGCTAAACATCTTCAAGGCCGCCAAGAATTTTGATTGCGATTGCATCGAGGATGACATGTCTGACGAAGACATGGCCGTCAGCGCATGTATCGGACTAATAGGGACCTATTCTGACCGCTGTGGATTACCCTTGAACACAGACCACCGCCTGACTGACATATTTATGACATTGCCCCATCCCTCCCCTTACCCGTACCTTCTCCTGACTAGACTTCTGACAAGGTTTCCTCCGCTTCCCACACCTCGTGGTATGAGTCATATCCAGGCTACTCACCGCCGATCCATCCCCTTGAAGATCGGATTGCCTTTTCTTTCTCGCCAAATCAGGCGGACATGCGACTCCACACTGGGACCTTGAGCCCAAATACTAATCACTAGGGCTCTCCTTTCTTGGATCCATCAATCCAAGATGCCCCTCTTCTTGGCCAATCTGAGGGCCAACTTCTTTCTCCTGCCCTTCTTTCTTCTGATCCGCTTAGGACACTCTCATCCCAAGAAATGCCAGATCTTTCGCCATCCACTCCCGAGCTGAAAGCACTACCTGACACGCTTAAATATGCTTTTTTGGGACCAAATGAAACACTCCCTGTAATTATTAGTTCAAAATTGACTAGGAAGCAAAGAGTGCAAGCTAACAAAGGTCCTCATAGAACACAAGGTAGCCATTGGATGATCCTTATCTGACTTAACTAGCATTAGCCCCTCCTACTGCACTCACCGTATATATATGGAGGAGGAGGCTTGACCTTCCCGCGAGATGCAGCGACGTCTTAACCCTAACATGCGGGAGGTTGTTAAAAAGGAAATCATTAAGTGGCTTGATGCATGTATAATCTATCCAATCAGCGACAGCCCCTCGGTGAGCCTGATTCATGTCGTGTTGAAAAAGGCAGGACTCACCATCCATGTCAATGACAGAGGCGAATCCAACCCTACATGCACTCCTACATCTTGGAGAGTGTGTGTAGATTACAGGAAACTGAATACTGTGACAAAGAAAGATCATTTTCCGCTACCTTTTATTGACCAAATCTTGGAGCGGTTAGCGGGAAATAAATTTTTCTGTTTCCTGAATGGATTCTCTGGATATAACGAGGTGGCTATTGACCCTTGAGACCAAGAAAAAATCACCTTCACCTGCCCCTTTGGCACCTTCGCATTTTAGAAGGATGCCATTCAGACTTTGTAATGCGTCAGCAACTTTCCAAAGTTGTATGCTGGCAATATTTCATGATATGGTGGGTGACTTTCTTGAGGTCTTCATGGATGACTTTTCGGTCTTCGGACCTTCATTTGATGATTGTTTTGCCAACCTAACCCGCATCCTTCGAAGATGTATTGATGTGAACCTCGTGCTTTCTTGGGAGAAAAGTCATTTTATGGTACACGAGGGGATTGTTCTCAGTCACATCATCTCCAATAGGGGTATTGAGGTTGACAGAGCTAAGCTTGATGTGATTGCTGATTTACCTGTGCCTAGCTCTGTCAAGCAAATCCGCTCCTTAGGACACGTCGGTTTCTATAGGAGATTCATCAAAGACTTCTCCAAGATTTCTAGACCTTTAACTCATCTCCTATCAACTGATGTACCCTTTGATATGGGCCCTGACTGTATGCGAGCATTCACGCAACTACGTGAGGCTGTCACCAAGGCCCCTGCTCTTTGGCCACTTGATTGGTCCCTTGACTTTGAACTCATGTGTGACGCTTTCGACCTTGCAGTCGGAGCCATCCTGGGACAAATACGTAATAGACACCCCTTCGTGGTGTACTACGCCAGTAAGATGTTGGATGAGGCCCAGTGTAATTATATGACTACTGAGAAAGAACTACTAGTGGTCGTCTTTGGGCTGGAGAAATTTCACTCTTACCTTCTGGGCTCGCATGTTGTTGTATTCACTGATCACGCGGTCATTCGTCATCTCATGCACAAAAAGGATGCCAAGCCAAGACTGATACGTTGGATCCTTTTATGCCAAGCCAAGAATTTGACCTTGAGATCCGCGATAAGGCCAGAGCCCAGAATGTGGTTGCTGATCATCTCTCGAGACTGGACCCTGACCACATTGGACTTACCCTGTCTATTAATGAGGTTTTTCCCGATGAGCACCTACTGGCAATTAATGTGGCAAGTGGACCTTGGTATGCCGACATTGCCAATTATCTTGCTTCTAGCTCCCTTCCATGTGGCTGGCCTAAAAACCAGCACGAGCGCCTCACCACAGAAGCAAAGTATTATTTCTGGGATAATCCACTACTTTTTCGAGTAGGTGCTGACCAGATCATCCACCACTGTATTCCTGACAGCGAATTTCCCAGTATGCTATCCTTCTGTCACGATCAGGCCTGTGGAGGCCATTTCTTTCAGAGGAAAACTGCAACTAAGGTGTTGCAGTGCGGTTTCTTTTCTCCCTACCTTCACAGGGATGCACACAATTACGCTAAAAGTTGCACTAGGTGCCAGTCGTTAGGGTCAATGTCACGTCATGACATGATGCCCTTGCAACCCATCCTAGCTGTTGAAATCTTTGACATTTGGTGAATTGATTTCATGGGTCCCTTTCCTCCTTCCAACGGCTTTGAGTATATCCTCGTTGCTGCTAACTATGTTTCGAAATGGATTGAGGCTATTCCTACGCGCCATGCTGGCCATGTCATATCTACTCGATTTGTCAAAGACCACATTTCTGCACGCTTTGGGATCCCTCGAGCCATTATCTCTAATGGAGGAAGTCATTTTACCCATGCTTCTTTTCGGACACTTCTAAGGAAATATGGAGTCCACCATCGTATCACATCTCCGTATCATCCTCATACGAATGGCCAGGCTGAGGTGTCGGACTGGAAAATCAAGCAAATTCTCCAGAAAACTGTTCGGCCTGACCATAAGGATTGGTCCGACAAGCTAATTGACGTACTTTGGGTGTATCGGATCGCCTTCAAGGCTCCGCTTGGTATGTCTCCTTATAAAATTATTTACTGCATGCCTTGTCATTTGCCCGTTGAGCTGGAGCACCGCAATTATTGGGTGGTTCGCCAATGTAACCTCGACCCAGACCTGTGTGGTCGGGAAAGGAAACTCCAACTCCAGGAGCTGGAAGAGCTCCGTCATGAAGCCTATGATTCTGCCTTAACTTTCAAACAACACACTAAGGTCTTTCACGATAGCCGAATTTGGCGGAAGGAATTTGAGCCATCTCAGCAAGTTTGGCTTTACAATGCCTGGCTCAAATTCTTTCCAGGGAAATTAAAGTCCAAATGGACTGGTCCCTACTTGGTCTCGAGACCATTTCCCAATGGGGCCATCGAAATTGAAGATCCCAAATCTGGGAGTAAATTTACAGTCAATGGGCAGCGGTTAAAACCCTATCTTACTCATGAACCTGCCCCCGTTGGTGAAACTGTTACCCTACTGGAGGGTAATTGACCCCGTGCCTCACTCTGAGTCCAACTGGGGATGTTAAATTCAGCGCTCGTTGGGAGGCATCCCAGCAACACTCCTCCACTATCGCCTACACTTCACGTCACTTTGCACTTCTTCACTTTCACTTCACCACCCACCATCCACCCACCCTACCACCCTGCTGTATACCTCGCACCTCAGCTCTCATACCATGATCCTTTGACCTTGCTTTACCCTGCATGCATATGAGGACATAGCATCATTTGGCATGGGGGGGTGGATAGGCATCCATAGGATCTGGGTATTATATGGGTATCATGCAGCTTCTACATCCATTATACATATCCATCTATAAATATGTACATAGCCTAATTCAAAAAATAAAAAATCTAAAAGCTGAAACAAAAATACAATAAGTGTTTATGGATATTCAATCACTATTTTGAAGACTTTCTAGACCACAGAAGCTTGATTCGCTCAGACTTGGCTTAATTCACTTGAGCATTGATAAGATGGATCAGAATCTCTCCTAATTAAGGATGTATTCTTGTACCTAAGTCACCAGTACAGGATTCGTTGGTTTGCCTCTACTTGAGAGCCTAAGTAATCTTGGTTCACACTACACATATCAAGAAAGACCAAGTGAACATAAGATTCAACCCTAGTGTTCATTAGGGAAGGTGGAGTCCTTACCTATGCACGCAAGTAGACCTTTTATCCCAGTCTTTAGTCTTGTGTTTAGGAGAAATGATGAGAGCCTCATCATGAACCCTAACTAGCACAATTTAATCTAAATAAGTGTGAAGAAGCAACTACAAAACCTAAAGAGAGGCTTAACTCAGAGAATTCTGAGTTAAAGAACAAGACAAATCATAAGGGGAAAAACTGTAATTTTACCAATGCAGTGCGCAAAAAAGGTAATTAAGGGTCTAAACACAGGTCAAATGAGCTTAATAATGAGGAAAGTGGGATGATCTGATCTGAAAAGGGTTATAGCAACTTCTAGGAATTAAATGACATTCTGTAACCCTAAAATAAATCCACTTTAATTCACGAGGTTTGAGGTAGGATAAAAATCAACTAAACCCTCTAAAATGAGAAGAGGAAAGAATTTTGTGGACTCTACAAAGGAGGAGGAGAAAAGGAAAAAATTGAAAAGAAGGAGCACAAAATGAAAGAAAAGTGATAGTCATTAGTAAGAAATTAAGGAGTTAACCTAAGTTCTAGACCTCATTCAGGAAAAGAAATGGAAAGTGCACAGTGAGATTAGTAAGAACGCAAACCTTAGGCATTCTTGCATAGACTCTTAGTACCCATTAAGATCTAGACATTCCTCAAGAGGTTGAGGAAAATGAAAAGCTTAAGTATTAGGTCCAAGGCTTAGGGAGTATTTGGCCTCGTTAACTAACTTTTGATTTACGGGACTCAGTAACCTAAGCACCCTAATTTTACCCACAGCCTGGTTCAGTAAGCATAAAAATCAAAATCACGCAGAAGCACTGCAAAAATTCTGAAAATGACACCTAGTGTAGGAGCGGCCGATCAACACAAGTTGATTTGGACGAGTTCCCAGCTCGGAGAGGTGGGAAATTCCCCTCGAAGATGCGTAACAAAATATCATCTAGTTGGTGCTTGTCTCTTAGAATATTTACATATCCTACTAGGGGCATGTAAGCACTCTACTGGTTCAGATTCCATGGATGGCATTATCATGAAGTGTCAATTGCCAGGGTCTGAATTCGGCCACGGAACACCATGGATGGGATTATCTCAAAATCTCAAAAGCTAAGGTTCTGGGGGTTACCATGGGCGGTGCTATCTCGAAGCATCGACTGCCAGGAACCCTTAAGGATTGATGATGGGGACAAGGAATCTGATACAGACCGTGTTGAAAAGCCAATCCTAGGCTAGAATTAAAAAGAACAATAGAGAGAAAATTCTCCAAACATATAAATCTTCTACCTCTCTTTCTTACAAAACGCACTGCAAACTGAACTAGGGCTAAAATTATCTCAAGCACGAGTGCTTTAACCACAAAGTCCAATAAGCCTTAGGTTAGCTCTTGTAGGCCTTAAAAACCTGTGCTAAGGATTGAGGCTAAGGCTAGACAGATCTAGATCTTGGATGGTACTAGAGTACCTTTTAGGCCTATGGTTGGCATTCTAACCTAATCAAGGTTACGAAAGAAAAAGCACTTATCTAAACTCATTAGGAACTTCATGGTCTAGAACAAGGGTTGAAACCTCAAAATTTTTAATAAGGGACTAGCAAAAGCCAGGCATGAGGGTATGATGAGAGACTCATCATGAACCCTAACTAGCATAATTTAATCTGAGACTCATCATGAACCCTAACTAGCATAATTTAATCTAAATAAGTGTGAAGAAGCTCTTACAGAACCTAAAGAGAGGCTTAACTCAAAGAATTCTGAGTTAAAGAACAAGACAAATCATAAGGGGTAAAACTGTAATTTTTCCAATGTAGTGCGCAAATAGGGTAATTAAGGGTCTAAACACAGGTCAAATGAGCTTAATAAGGAGGGAAGTGGGATCATCTAATCTGAAAAGGGTTATAGTAACTTCTAGGAATTAAATGGCATTGTGTAACCTTAAAACAAACTCACTTTAATTCACGAGGTTCTAGGTAGGATAAAAATCAAATAAATACTCTAAAATTCATGGAAAAATATTCTCTAGGGTTTAGAACCTTCAATTTGGCCTTTACAACCTATTTTGACCTAAAATGAGAACCATGCCCAATTTATGACCTAATTTGGATTTTTGTGCAAATTGACCGCTCAAACATGGTCCAACATAAAATCAAATTTCACCATTAAAATCCTTAGGTTCAAATTAGGCAGGTATAAAAATTTGGGCCTAAGAAAAGATCATCTTGACCGACTTTACAAATTGGTACTCTTAATTTACTTTTTGACCCTTATCTTTTGAAACCCTTGCGATTGGCCCCCTATCTTTCTTGTCTTTCTTTGCAGAACGGTCCCCCCTGCCATTTCTGCACAGTGCCATACCTCCGGCAACCTTGCGCAAAGGATGGCGCCTCGCAAGGCAAGGCACCCGTCCTCAGGAACGAGTGGGGGGTTCCCTGCGTTGTCCTCTGTCGCAGGGACCCTCCCTTGACCTCTGCAACCGGCCATGCCTCCCGTGCGAACACACGAAAGGCATGGGTGTCCATTTCCGATCATCTACGACGAGCACGGCACGTCACCTCCTCGGTCCCTCTCCTCGCTAGTGCCTATATAAGGAGTGGCAGGGTCTGCCGTCGCCTTCAAGCTACTTCTGGCGGAGAAAAACCCTAGATTTCGTCTCTCCCCTCTCCGGTCAGAGAGCCCTAGCTTCCGACGATCCTCCCTCCTCCTCGTCGCTCTGCTGCCATACCTGCAGCATGGCCTACTCTGCCCCGTCTTCCCACGCCAGGCCGCACCAGCTGGCGTCCTCAGATCTCCTCGTCGCCGATAACCCCCTCCTGGGCACCTTCATCCCCAGCTTCTGCAGGCACGAGCTGAACGTCTTCCTCTCCCTCCTCGTCAACTAAGTAGGTAGGAATCTTCCTCTCTCTCTCTCCCTTATATTTTCCCCTTCCTAATTTACCATTTTAACCCACCGACCACCACTGTCCATCACCACCTTCCCCATCACCAGTCACCATCTCCGGCAAGGTCGCTTCACCTCCACAGACCATTTCACCCCTCGCCGACAAGCCCAGAAGCTCCCCCTCACTCCACTCAAACGTTTCCCCCACTCCATTCACCACCCTTCACCGCCTGACCACCGCCCGAACACACCCACTTCCGCACACACAATTTGCCCTAGGCACACGACCACAGGCGTTCTTGCGCCTCACCGACCCTCGCACTGCCTTCGCCACACTCTGGCTTGGCTCCCTGCGTTGTCTGATGTGGTCGAGAGGCTGTCTTTGTGATTTCAGGTCTCCGCTTCCTTGCCGCCATTGATGAGCTACTGAAGCTTCTTCCTAGGCAGCTCCAGGACCCCTCCAGCCCAGGCGTGAGCCCCAGGCAGTGCGGGGCACTTCTGCGAGTGTGCCCAGGTTCGCGATTGGGGTTGCGAGCCTTCGCTGCTGCCCCAATTGGCAGCGCCTTCTCGCTTGCGGGCGCGCAGCTTGGAGGTGGGACTTTATTCCCACCTCGTAAGTGTGTGGCCTCACGCCCACACTTAAATTGATTTTGTGAATTAAGATGTGCACCTTCGATACACAGGGGTCAGGTCCCTCGCCCACGCATGCAGAGCGCCATGCGCTCGCACCTACCCTCGCCCACGCTCACACCTCGCGGGTCTGGGCCAAATCTAACTACCCGACCAAGCACTCCTCGCCCACCACCGCACGCCGGTGGGCCTGGTCTCGGGCATGCAACCCGAACCCGATTACTCGGCTCTGAGAGAGCTTTCCCAAAGAGAGATTCAGAGATAAAGAGAGACACGGGGAAGGGGTAGGGGTAGGTTTTGCACTGATAGTTTTATGTGCGCGCAGGGAAGACGGAAAAATAAGGAAGAAGCAGGCGAAGGAAGAAGAAGAGAAGAGGAGGAGCGGCGGAAGACTTAGCCGCACTGAGCAGCTGCTGAAGAAGAAAAGAAGGAGAGGAGCTGCAGGTAAAGAAGAAGATCCACACTGTAGCAAACGCACAGTTAAGTCGTCTGAGCACCAAGCCATACGTCAGAAGGTCAGCGGCCAGAGCAAAAAGAAGAAGACAGGAGAGAAAGAAAGAAAGAAGAGGAATGACCAGACCAGAAGAAAAAGAAGAAGAAAAGAAGGAAGAAGAAAGGAAGACTTAGCAGCTGAAAGAAAGAGAAGGCAAAAGCCTCTGCAGCCGCAGGGAAGAAAATCAGAGAGGAAGAAAGGAGAAAGAGAAAGGGTCACCACAGCCATAGCAAAGAAAAGAAGAGAGAAGAAGGCAGATTGAAGAAGAGAAGAATCAGCTGAAAGAGAAGAAGAAAAGAGAAGAGGAAGAGAGAAGAAGAAGAAGCCAAAAAAGAGAACTTTTGCTCCTTCTCTCTCTATCTCCTAATTTTTGTAAAACCTCATATTGTGAATTTATTTTTCTAGAATTATAGTTGCTCCCTGAGTTCGACCTCGGGAAACTTGTCATTCCGAGTAAAAAATTGTATTAAACTGGTAACTGTTTTGTCATATATCACAATGACTATAATAACCTTAAAGACCAAACATGCCACCAAGAAACCCTTTCCACCGAAAAACTACTCACCCACCAAATAAGTGTGCCCTTCCAAATAAAGTTGTTGGAGACATACTGACACCTATTTCCAAAAAAAAAAAAATCTTATGAAAAAGTTAGTATATCCTTCTCCCTAAAAGTTTTTAGGGCATGTTACAAATACATTGTTCTACCATAAATTCTTTGAGCCACAAAAACAATAAAAGTGGGGTTGAGTTTTGCCATCGTCTTTTTGAGGGTTAATCCGAAGACATAAGTTGAAGGTGGGACCAACCTGTACTTAAAAATTTGTGAAACCCTGGGCATGAGCCTCAATATTCATCTGGTCGGTCTTGATCCTTCATTATGCACAAACCATAATCTCTTAGCTTTCGAGTACGGCAAAACCCTCTGAGTCCTGGAAATCGTACTTAAGGTTTAAATATCAAGAGTCCTAGTTACTCGAGAGATGGTTTATATCATGTAAGACTTGAAGTATCGGTAGTCTTCTCTACAATTGGTTCTCACAATATCCAACGGATAAACATATTCATGTTGCTTCAAAAAATTCTCAGCTTAAGATCATTTCTAAACAACTACAAAATGTTTTGCAAGGGACTAGCAAAAGATAGGCATGGAGTTATGATTGCACAGCAAAAATACACAAGAAAATATGCCATCTTGTGTTATCTCCTAGCATAGCCCATGCATCTTATGTAGCCCTACTTGCATTTGTAAATATACACCTGCATGCATTTATAAAGAGGGGAAGAGAGTGAGAATAAATGGCCATCCAATCCACTTCCATTATTAACATTATCCTTGAGTGTGGCATTGCAATTTCACCATTTCTAATTTTTTTTATTTTCTTTTTCTCTTTCTCAATTCATGTGGCTGTAGGGCATGGTGCGTCGCACCTCTCCTCGCCACTCCTCCTGCCAGCAGGATGGGGAGAGGCGTGCTCTCCCTCTATAAAATACCATGCACTCCCCCTTGCTACGGCTGCCGGCATCCACCTTCATATAGACCCATCGCCATCCTCATACTACACCACACACAACTGGCCACCCTCCTTACCTCTCCCTCTCCATACACAGTCCATCTTCTCACAAGTTGAGAAGAGGCACACCGTGTGCAGGAGAAAGCTCATAGTGGTCTCAGACCACCACTATGAGTTCCACCACCGCCAAGCTCCGACATGAGCAGGTGGGCGTGGTGGTTTCTTGCTTCGTTTTTTTGTATTTGCATTTTTTTTCCATTTTCGTTTTGTTGCTGTTCTTCTCCTCAGCCATTAATGCAGGCTCTAAGCTTTGAAGCCCACGCATCCACTCATCTCCAGAGCACCTGCGTGCCTCCAGCTGGCCATCGCCAGCCCTGAGAAAATCTACCAAGGCCTCTTTCCTCGTGCGCAAGCTCTCCACAGTGCAAGTAGTGCGTGAAACCCGCTCCAGCTGGTCACCAGACCGCACGCGCACTGTAGAGCACTGTAGCGCGCGATCGGCGCGACACTATAGCCACCGGCTTGCTTCTCACTTAGCCGATGGCTACATCGCTCTCTCTCCTCACCCGCACCCGCTCCAACCGGTCACCGCGCTCCCGCCCTCAGCGCTGTGCGCTGCACTCCGCAGCGCGGTGCACTTCATCCCACGCAGTAGTGCACTGCGCCTCACACAGCCGTGCGCACGCGTTCGCCTTAGCCTCTGCTCCCGCGCACCTCCGCACCTCCAGACGTCGCCCCCGCGTAGCAGACGTCTTAAACGATTGCTCCTGCACCAACGCACACACACACACTGACGCACACACACACACACTGATACACATACACACAGACACTCACACACTCACACATACACACACACACACATATATATATACACATTCATATACTCTCACCCTCACATATATTTACATATGCATAAATATATATATATATATATACACATATATATACATATATAGTTATAGATATATATATATATATACATATACATATATATACTTATATATATCCACTTTTCCACATTCCCCTATACACATATTCACCTCACATACACTACCCATATACTCGTGCACTCACCCCTCCACCGTGCATCGTATCGCAGGAATATTCTCACCAGTTGCTGATATTCCCTGATACCCGTGCAAAGCAAGCGCGTCCACCCTCACTCACACACATCTGCTCCACACTCCACGCGGCACTTAGTCTTGTTGGTTGTGTCTTGCTAGACGTGGACCAACTTGACACCGTGCTACATCCCATTCACATTTCCATCATCACCCCTATCTATATAACATCTATATAACTATACATATTCTTTATCTACTATATATACATATATAGATATACTAAGCTAAGTATTTCTTTGCATTGCATTCTTTTTTTTTTTGTTTTGCTTTCAATTTGTCTTTTCTTCCTGCTACTAAAAAGACTAAAAAAGTATAAAATAGAAAAGATAAATCTTGATTTGTAGGCACATGGTCTTGTGTGTGGCGAGACAGGATTCATTGTATTTTGGCACATAGCCAAGGACCTATTTGAGGGTGTGCCTCAAGAACAAGTTTATCAGATAAAAAACCTAAAAATAAAGAAAACCAAAAACATAATAAACGCAAGGAATACATACGTTTTAGGAAAGGTGTAGAAACTTCTTAAATCTCCTAATCCCCAACTCCCTGAGATCGACTCTCGACCTAAAAGTGATCAAGCTAAAATCAAGTAGGCCAGGTTAAAAATTTTGTGAAACTGGTGTAGACTTGACTTAGGTTAACTCACTATACTCATTTCGACATTAATATCACCATTTTAATAAAGCCTATTCGAGTACCCACCACCCCCTACACTGACTCTTATTAGGCCCATTGGACAAACCGGGATAGCCAGGTGAGGGTACGCATGCTATTGAGGGGTGTGGGCCTGTTCGATTTTGTGTTGTACGTTTGGGTGTACCCATTAGAGGAAACGACTGACGGCATGCTAGTGTGGGGTAGCTACCCGTGTGCTTATCGCATGTGCCGTAGTCACTGCTACATCGCAGCCATGACCCTGGGGTGGTAGACTAGGTGTACGACTACCACAGGGTGCTCTCCTGGCTAGGAGGGTGCCTGAAACGCTGGCTTCGAGAGATAACCGGGTTTTATTGTTATAGCGTTGTAGTATAGCTAGTTATTGCCATCATTTCAAATATATAAATTTTTTTACTCGGAAAATAAAAGAGTTCCCGAGGTCGAACTCAGGGAGCAAGTTGTATTCTAGGGGTACAAGTTTCTTTTACAAAAATAAAGAAAGAGAGAGAAAGAATTTGTTGTCTTTTCTTCTTTTCTCTTTGCTTCTCCTCGTCTCAGATCTTCTGTTATCTTCTTCTTCTTTATCTGCAGTGGTGATGTTCTTCTTCTTCTTTCAGCTGTTCCTGCTCTTCCTTTTTCTTCTGCAGAGCGGTCCTGTTCTTCTTCTTCCCCTTTCTTCAGATCTTCTTCTCGTGCTCTTCTTCTTTCAGTTCTTCCCTTGTTCTTTTGTGTTCTCCTCTTCCTCGCCTTCTTCTGTTGTTCTTCAGATCTCCTTCTTTCTTCTTTTCTTTTTCCTGTCAGGACGTCGTCTCTCCTTCTTTCTTCTTTTCCCTTCAGGACGTCGTCTGATTTTCCAATCAGACGACTTAAACCGCTTGTTGCTACAGTGTCTCCCTCAGCTTCCTTCTTCTTCCGCGGTCCTTCTTCTTCACCTGTGCCTGCACACTTCAGAGTTTACGTCAGAGGGCAAAACCTACTCTACCCCCCCGCCCCTCCATCTCTCTCTCACAGAAACCGCTCATAGGATAGCTCTCCCAGAGCTGCCGGGTAGCCGGGTACGGGTAGCGCCCGGGTCCAGGCCCACCGGCGTGCGTGGTGGCGAGGAGTGCAGGTCAGTCTAAGTCGGGTCGGGTCAGGTCCGCGGGGCGTGAGCGCGGACGAGACCGGGTAACCGGGCGGGTGAAGGGGACCTCACCCCGTGTGCTGAGGCAGTAAGCCTCCAGCACTTTTTCGCTTTATACCGCTGCGCCTCTTCAGAGTTTTCCGAGGTGGGACTAAATGTCCCACCCCAATTGAGCGCCCGCAGCGGAGAAAGCAGCAGGCGATCGCGGCTTCACGCGAGGCCTTCGCCCCAGCTGCGAGCCTGATGCTTTGTCGAAATGCCTCGCAAGGCCTGGGAGTCGAATCTGGGCGTGGCGCGCCTGCAGCTGCAGGCGGAAGCAGCTCCTTCTGCACGGCAATGGCGGCGGAGGTCGGGTGACCTGTTCACAGCAAAACGGCTTCTCGGCCTAATCAGAAGGTGCCGGGAGCTTCGCCAGAGTGCGGCGAAGCTCGTGTGGGTGGTGGCGAGGCGTGGGGCGGTGTGCAAGGGCTGCCCTAGGTCGGACTGTGGGTCGGAAGATGGGTTTGTTCGGTGGGGTTGCAGAGGGTGATGTGGGGGAAGTGGAAGGGCGGGGGTTGATCAGGGTGAGGAGGCGGAGGTTCTGCGGTGGTCGGCGAGCCGTGTGGGTTGCTGGGGTGATGGGAGCGGCTCGCCGGAGGATGGCCGGAGGCGGAGAAGGTGAGGGTGAACAGGAGCGGTCGAGGGTTTAATCAAATAAAAGACAGTGAGGAAAAGAAAGAGGGGGAGATGGGGAGGAGTTCTGACCTAGCTACGGAGACGAAAGGGGCCGGAGCAGGGCGACAGTTGTATCGACTCTCGTCGGAGAAGAAGATGCCCAGGGGAAGGGGCGGTGGCGAGCAGAGAGCCGGAGAGGCGCCAGCTGGGTGCGGCGTGGCACGGGAAGAGCAGGGGAAGAAGTCTCTGCTGCTGGTATTGCGGCAGAGCGAAGAGGAGGAGGAGGAGGAACCGCCGGAGCTGGTGGGCGTCTGCCGGAGTGAGAGGAGAGGAAAGTTGGGGGTTTTCTCCGTCAGATCCGAGCTGCGAAGAACGGTGGAGCGACGGGGGTATTTATAGGGACCGAATCAGGGAGGAAGGCGGAGGGAGACGACGTGTCTCCCTCGCCGAAGGACGCCGGAGATAGAAACCCATACCGTCCGTGCGTTCGCACGGCCGGTATGGTGGGTTACAGCGACTAGGGGGGTGTCCCTGCGACGGCCGACGACGCAGGGCACCCCCGGTTTACTTGCCAAGCTCTCCCCCTCACCCTGCGCGGCGCCATGCTCCGCGCAAGGTCGTTGGAGCATGGTGCTGGCAGGTTTTGCAGGGGGACCTGAACACAAAGAACGAAGGAGAGTTAGGGGCCAAAATGCGAGGGTTCAAAAGTTGAGGGCCAAAAAAGTAAATATATGAGGACCAAAGTGTAAAGTTGGTCAAGGAGGTTTCTTCTTAGGCTCAAGTTTTTATACATGACTAATTAGGACCTAAGGAATCTGATGGTGAATTTTATTTCTAGATTAAACCTTGTTTGACTGGTCAATTTACGCAAAAACCCAAATTAAGTTATTAATTGGGCATGATTCTCAATGTAGGTCAAAATGGGTTCTGAAGGCCAAATTGAAGGTTCTAAACCCTAGAGATTATTTTTCTATGAATTTTAGAGGGTTTATTCTATTTTTACTTTGCCTCGAACCTCGTGAATTGAAGTGGGTTGTTTTAGGGTTACAGATTATCATTTAGTTTCTTGGAATTGCTGTAGCCCTTGCTAGATCATCTCATCCCACTTTTATTCTTATTAAGTTGCTTTGACCTATGTTTGGGCCCTGAATTACCCTGTATGCAGATTATACTGGTAAAATTGCATTTTTACCCCTTATGACTTGTTTTCTCCTTAAACTCAGAATTCTCTGAGTTAAGCGTTTCCTTGAGTTATGTAGGAGCTTTTATCCTTTGTATTAGGTCAAAATGAGCTAGTTATGGCTCATGATGAGGTTCTCATCAGTGCCACATGTACATCTTGCATCGCGAGGAAAACTGCATCAAGATCATTCCCTTAGGGAACAAGTGGATTTGAGAAATGTTGTAGACCCCTGCAAGAAACTGAATCAGAAACACATGGATGTTTAAACGGAAATAAATAATAATACATAACTGAAAATTGGATGGTTAATTAGTTGCTTATTTCCTTTACATTTAATTACATGTAAATGACTTAATCACTACTCTACTCAGTGTTAGCTGACCATAGATTTATATAACTGTGTTCAAGTCAAGGAGTTGAGCAGCTAACGCGACTAGTTGCAGAGGGTGTTGGGCCCAACCAAGCCCGGCCATAGTGTTCTTCCCTTTTCCATTGCGGAGGTTTTTTTTGTTTTAGTGAGTACCATTAGTATGTAGAACTGTTTCTGCTATGTTCTTGTTATACTTCTTTCTGTTCTAGTTGTGATGGCTATGTCTGTAATAGTACTCTTTCACTTGTGGCATGTTATACTTTTCAAATTTTCCGATCTATTTTCCATTGCTGTCCATTATCTTTTTCTGCTTAGTTGCATTGCATGTGTGGTTGTGGAATGATTTACGCATTTGGTTATTTCTCATTGAACGACTAGGTCTTGGGATTTAGTCAAGGCAAGTCGATCTCGGGTTCTGTAGGGAGTCGGGATCGGGTCGTAACACTGGCCCACCTTGAAATATCAACATATGCCGGAAAGTCATTGATAATCCACATTATTGCAACATGCAACTGAAACCTTTCTTTGCAATCATCATCAAATGTTGGAATACCAATATCCCATAAATCTTTCAATTCCTCAATTAATGTTGCAAAAATACATCTATATGAGCTTTTGGACTAGACGAATCAGGAATTAATGTCGATAATATGAAATTGATTGCTTCATGCGTAACCATGGAGGTAAATTGTAGTGAATCAGGATAACAGGCCAAGTACTATGTTGTGTTGTCATCGTCTTAAAAGGATTAAACCCATCAATAGCTAAACCAAGGCGAACATTTCAAGGCTTTGAAGCAAAATAAGAATATTTACTATCAAATGTCTTCCATGCTGGGGAATCTGTAGGATGTCTAAAAATTTTATCTTTTAATCGATCTTCAGAATGCCATATCATCAGGTGCGATGTCTTCGATGACATGAATAGTCTTTGTAACCTTGGTTTCAATGGAAAGTACCACATAACTTGAGAAGCAATTCCTTTATCTGATTCAAGTTGAAGAGTTTCATCAACTTCAGATTGTGATGTTCTTTGTCTCCATCTCAATGTACCACATATATGGCATGAATTATCATTTGCATGCTCTTTCCAATATAGCATACATTTCTTTGGACATATGTCAATTTTTCATAAGCAAGGCCAAGTTTAGCTATAATTTTCTTGGTTTGATAGAAAGAATTAGGAAGGGTTTGTCCCTTTAGCAATGCGTCTTTAAGAAGCTCAAGCAGCATGGTAAAAGATTTGTTTGTCCATCCACTAAGGCACTTCATGTGATAAAAGTTGAACCAAAAAAGATAACTTACTAAACTTCTTGCATCTTGGATATAGCTCTTGTTTTGCATCCTCCAATAATCCAAAAAATGTATTTGCATCTTCATTAATATTTTCTGGCAAATTGCATTCCATGTAAGATGCATCCTTGTCCATATCTTGAAACCCAAAAACTTCATGTAGCAAATCATGCACATCATCCCCAACTTCTTGATTGTCACTAACTTCTTCTTCTTGGATGTTTTCAATCTCTTCACCATGTAAAACCCACTTAGTATAACCTTTGGAAAACCCTCTCCATAACAAATGTTCAACAATTGTTTGTTGATTAACTTGAATAGCGTTAGCGCAGTCTCGACAAGGGCAAGCAATGGTTCCTTCCTTGGCCACTTTATTAAATGCAAACTCAATGAAATTTGTAACACCCACCAGATATTTACTACTTGACTTATCTTCATATATCCAACTTTTATTCATTGACTTTATTTGGTAGAAGAATACGATATCCTAAAAGGGATATTTATTATTAATGATACATTTAAGTGAAAATCAAAGGAAAAGTTTAGTGTGTAAAGCACTAACACCTAGAAAAATGAAAATCAAAACCAATTAACATGTAGATGAAGTGCATAAGAATGAAAAAAAAAACACAAATAAATTTTTTTGGGGGAAAATGCAGTGGTGGACATTTTGTTTTCAAGCAATTCTCAATAAGGTTGGATCTATAATTAACTATCGAAGTTTAAGGAATCTAAATAACTAAAGGGATAAATTCTACCAAAAATCTGATAGAGTTTCCCCTATTTTATTGTGTTTTTCCAAAAAACTTATACCTGTAAAGAAGTGATTTATGCAAGAATATATAATAATAAGGTGGGTACACCCCACAATCACATTCACAAACCACAAGAAACATAAAAAAAGCATTTACAAGTACAGGTACACCCAGCTTGTATATGTAAGAATATCCTATAGCTGACAAATCCGTCAATACCTAATTACCTTTTTTTCTTCTCCATAATCACATTCATGAATATTCTTGTCATTCACTTTTTATGCTGCTAAGTTTGTATTATTTGAGTTTATTCTACATGGTGCTTGAATTTCTGATACCCAACTAAATATGGAATTTTAAAATTCTGAATCCTTTTTTTGCTTAAAACAAAGTGCATGGAATGAGAACAAAAATGGTTAGGACGATGTTCAAGATTCCATGTTGGGGGGAGAAGTTAGTGTGGAACTTGGAACCTACAGTGTATCAATTGGAAAATGACACCAATGTCAAGATACCATTCTCAATGTCATCTATTCCTAAAGATATGTGCCATTGTTTTCTTTACAAGTGAATATCATTGTCCTGTACTAAATAAAGTATTTACAAAATTTACCCATATCGTTGAAGATGACAGGGAATGTTTTCTGTTACGAGGTTCCCCTAGATCAGTTAAAACTTAGTACGACAACTGCAGTCCTTTTGACATTCTTTATTCTTTGCTTATGGACTCTTGCTTTTTGTGCAGGCAGTCAAGGAATTGAATATCAAAACTAAAAATTGGAAGGAGTTGCCCACTGATGAGCCATTTACTAAAGAGGATATTATTACTATATAGGTATCAATTGTTAGTTGAAATCAGCTTTAGCACATTTCACTATATTTACTTGTGAAGTGTTTCCTATTATGCCTTTCACATGCTATAATTCTACAACAATTGAAAGGATAGGGGCAATGGTGAAGGAATTAAGGTCCATTTTCTAATTAATTTGCCTTGATGACATTTTATCTACCTATTTTGTGAAGAACATTCCACCACTGGAAACCAAACTTGTTGTTTCCTCAATAATTTGGTGTTGCCTATGCATCCATTTATAGAGTCATGCCTAAACTATTGGATTTAGGTTCTTATAAGCAAGATTGCAAGATCGACTTAATGCTTAGATTGTATCTATTCTTTTTTGGAGTTAGGTCTATAGTTGTCATCATTATTTTTTTCGTGAAAATGTGAAGGAAGAATGCTGGAGGTTAGTAGCTATCCACTTCATTCCACCATAAAAAAATAGCTTTCAAAAACTAAGTCCAAAAATAATCATGTTGAACATATGCCTCCCTTGCAACATTTTCAACCCATGGCTTCTCATTCCAAAAAATTGATCTATTCCTTTGCAACCAAATAGATCAAAGAGCCGTAGAAGCCTTTATCCAAGAAATGTTGCTAATCTAAACACTAGTTCTAAAATCCTCCCAAAGCTTCATCAATGCTTGTCCTAAAGGACGTGAAAGAGGGAAAATGGGCCAAGGAGAGGGAGGAGAGGTGAGAGAGGTGGCTCAAAGGAGAGAAGCAATGTCTTGTTTGCAAGAGGTGCTACTGGTGAGGAGGGTTGGGTTCTTGTAAAGTGTTTGTGACATAGGAGAGGGCATGGGGATGATGGGGGACATCTAATTGCAGCTGGGGAAATGTCTGTTGTTTCCAGTGTCACAATTGTGGGCATATACAGGGGAGTGTCAATTATTGTGGGAAGTTGTGTCGCACTTGGAAATGACTCCAATGGTCAGGGTGAAGTTAGTGCTGAACTTGGAAGTAGAAGCGTGCTAGTTGGAAGTCACTTTGATCAGGATAATGCGAAAAAGGATATTGTTTGGACAAGAATTCAAGAAGATGCCATCATCAAGACATCTGTTAAAAGGAAGTGTGTAGATGAGATCGGAATATGCATCAGAAAATACTGATATTAGTATTGGAGATATAGAGGCTAACCGCATTGGTCTTGATCTTGTGTGTGGCCTGTGAACACAAGAACCCAAGCCCCGAAAAGGGGATATTGATTGGTGCATATGTTTTGGGGTTTTTGAAAGATAAAGTTTCAAAATGTATAGCAGTTTATAGATAAACGCCAAGTGTTAGTTAATTCACATTTGGTGGTCTTCGGAAGGCATGTGCCAAGTGCTAGTTGGTTAACTTACAAGCAAAGATAGGAATGGGTTTGCTTTTGTGGTTTCCAGAAGGCATTTGTTCATCTTTTAACCCCTTTCCTGCAACAAGACAGTCCATACGCATCACTACCCTAGGATTTTTTTCTTTGGTCAAGCATGCTATCTTCCTAGGATTTGGTTTCCATCAGGGTTAGTGTGTTCTGTTCACTTAGGCCTGTCATTGAGAGCAATACATCTTTTGGCATTTGTTCTTTGGCATTGTATTGAAACGGTCTATACAAAAGTATCATTTACACTTAGTATGGACATCAATCCCTCTGTTAATTATGAGAAAGTTTCTGCCATTCTCTTCATCTTGTTCGTAAAATGTTAACTTGATTCAAAGCTTCAGGCGCTTCTATTTGTTATCCTCTTTTGCCCTCAAAGAAGATGGTGTTTCTTTTTTAAATTCATAAATGGTTTTAATGTTGGGATTTGAGAAAGTTATCTACCAATAAAACTCATAAAGTTACAACACTTTCCATGAAAAAGTTGTTGGCTGAAATACATTTATCTACAACTTTTAATGACCTCTAATGTTCACCTATGTTGCTTATTAAATAAGTGAATTTCTTTCTTACCATCAAGCACCTTAAGAGCATCTAATCAGATACATTAGAATAGCTAAATCCCAATTAAAAGGATTTAAGTGGTCCATCTATTTTAGTCTGTTCTACATTTCTTTTCTGGGTGTCAAACTGATCTTTTGTTTTTTGTGACTGATTTCTATTTTGATTAGAAACTCAAATTCATCACAAACAAAAGAAAGAATGAAGGCTACGGTCTGACATGGAGACTATGCTGTCGCCAAGAGAACGAGAGTTAATTTTGTTTTTCTTTCTCAGTTTTGGAACTTGTCTTTTTATATCCTTCCTACTCATGCCAAGTGGATACTCTAAAAGCCAAGGATGAATGATACTGACTCTTTTCTACTTCCTAGCTATCTTCTCCTTCAATCTTGATATCACTTTTCTTTAGCATTGTATCTGCAAAATAGAGGAGATTCAAAGATCTTTCTTCTCTTTATCAATCATAAGGTGTGGTGTTAACACCAAAGGCAACTCACTGATGAAAAGCATCATAAGTACTAGTGTTTTTTATTGTAGTATCATGTAATGACATTTTTCTAGAAAAAAATATTAATTATGATTTTTTTTTTAGGAGTAAAAATATTAATTGTGATGTCTTTACATGACTTGTATTTACCTAATGCCCTTTTTGAAATCACATCCTCTTTTTATGTGCTATATGTATTTTTGATTCTTTACCTTTTACTTATTAAATTATTTTATATTCCACAAACTACATATTATATAGGTTTATCTCTAAGTAATTACATCAACCAATTCAAGCCAGTAAATGCTTTTGAAGCTTCCATCTTTAACAAGCTACAAGATAATTCTCCATTTGTATAATCTAGGGTTTTGCTATCAAAGAATGAGAGACAACCAAAAGCTCCCCAAAAGTTCACGTTGAATAGTGTGGTCACATTGAACGGTTTGTGGTTTAATCAGGCAATCAAGTTAGGATGCTCAAGATGATCAATTTAAACTACATTGTAACAAAACATACAAAAGTTGTATGGATTTTTTTGGTTTGGTGATGTATCTTCTCCATTGTTATGCAATTTTTCTAGAATAGTGTAATTTGTACTATGAATTTGAATTTCAATAAAATAGCATATTTTGTTAAAGATCAATTTTATCAGGTTGTATGACTAGTTGTTTCCAATCATATATCATTCACTCTTAATTTTCAAAATTTGTTGAAAGAGTTGTCAATCTACTCCAATCTAGCCTTTGTGTACACCCTTATTGTTGAAGGGCAAGGGATGGCTTATGTCCTCTTGTTCACCCCCACAACAGGGACAAGTATTTACTACCACCCTCCCGCAAAATCTATTTTTGTTGCCTTGCTTTTGTCACAGTCTGTCTTCTCTATAGCTCCCAAGCAAGGAACCCACCAATAGACTCATGTAGTTGTAATAATTTTGTTGCATTAGCATCTGAAAGTTTTAAGCGAAAATTAGGAGCCCATCAACCTCTTCACCCCTACATGTCCTCCATCAACATTTCATTAATTTGGCCTTTTGGTCTGATAGTTTCCCAAAAGCTTAGGAAAACAAGACATGAGAGTTCCTAAAGAATGTCCTTAGAGGAACCATGCATCCCTCCAAAATACTAGGATTGATTTATTGCCCAATTTTAGAACAGAAAAGATCTTACAAGTAGGGGAAGTCCTTTATAAACCACATTAGAAACCTGATATTCTACCTGTTGCTTGATAAGGGTCATCCCATGATCAAGCAAAGCAAGGAGAAAATAGATGGAGAGCCTATTATTTTTTACTATTACCTTCAAAAAAATAGAGAGTTTGGTACATTCATAGGGATTGATCTATTCTCCTAAATAGCATAGGTGAATGAGAAACACAACTTTTTGGCTTTGTCTTGATTATTATAGGAAGTTTACATACCAGCATGCTTTTCAATAAGAACTTTTTCTAGAATATGATCTTGCTGAACCTAGGAAGTATACCTTTAGTCCTCATCTAAACTTAGAGTGGGTTGAAAGACAATGAGGCTCATGACAAAATTTTTTCGTAGGGATTAAGGAAACAAGGTTCTTTTGGCCACCAACCTGTATTAAGACTCTTCGCAGGCCAGTCGATGAAGAGGAAGCCGATGGTGAAGATGTCGCAAGTGGGCGAGAGAAGGCCGCAGGCCAATAAGGAGAGAGGAGCCTGCTGGTGAAGACGTTGCACTGTGAGGTTAGTCGATGGAGATGAGGCCGATCAGGCTTGTGAGATTGATGAGGGTGCAATGGTTGAGGTTAGGGTTTTGTGAGATTGACGAGGGTTGAGGATGAGGTTAGGGCTTGTGAGGAGAGCACGAGGGTTGCAAGGTCATGGGTGCAAGGGGTGGGTCAGGGATTCAACGATGGGGTTGGCGGTGAAGGGGATTGTGGGAGGGAGTAGGAAAGGTGACGCTCAGCAACAGAGTCGTGGGGAAGGGAAGGTCGCGTGGGGCGAGTTGGCTGTGAGGACTCGCAAGGATCATCAGGGGCTTTATCTAATTTCGTGGAGGAAGGAATGTGAGGGGGATGTGGAGGCGGGTTGCGAGGGGGGGAAGTGGGGTTTTGGGGGAGGCACAGGATTTGCACAGGAGACACGAGATTTTGCAATGGACATGTTGAAATAATAGGTCTCAAATGTAATGTCTCAAATAGTTAGTTTTAATTTTATTTTTGTTAATTTATTATATTTGGGATCATTTTTTATTGCCATAAAAATTATTATAACATGATTTTCATTATCATATTGTTATTGTCACAAAAAATAAATATGAATACTTTTGTAACATTATATTTTACCATTACATATAATCATTTAAAAAGTATTATTTTTTTCATCGTGGTACTTGCTCAATTAAGATAGAAAATAATGTTATATTTTTAGGCATTTACGTAGAAATTGAAATAATATAATGGTAACTTTCTTGAAGAAAATGATCACTAAATCCAGTATGTTATTTATAAAGGGATTTATGTAAAATTTAAAGTATATCTTCATGCATTAATTAATAGTAACTTTCCTTACTAATATATATGGTCGTGAAATCGTGATAATGATAAATATGTCGTTGTAGATGCGAAAATACGGCATTTTAAATTTATGAAACCGTCTCCTAAAAATACGAGAATAATGTCGGGAGTACAGATCGTCTCATAGAAAGGTAGGAATATTTAGATGATTTCAACCTAATCAAGTAAATGAATTTATTATTATTATTGTTATTATTATATATTTTTTTAATTTTTTATAATAAAAGGAATAAATGAAACAAATACGGAGATAAATATGAAGTGAACACGTAATGTAATTAAGAACTTTATTCCTAATAGAAAATCAGAATAACATAGAATAACAAGAAGAAGAGAAAAATAATCCCAGATAGAAATCCGGCGATATCGTGACGGAGGTGGAGAGTGCCATCGACGATGGAGAATGTGCATGGAGTCGAGAGGTTGCAGAGAGATGTCGTGAAAGTGAAGGAACCCGTCAAAGAATATGCGGAATTTGTCGAGCAATCTAAGAATAAAAATAATGCATAGAGAGAGAGAGAACATGGAGAGGGATCCAGAGAGAAGGAATTGAGAGGGGGAGAGTCGGCAAGGAGAGGGAGAGATGAATTGTATATATATATATATATATTTATTTATTTATTTATTTATTTATTTATTTATTTATTTATTTCAAGGGAGGAGGGGCCTTTTATATCTCTACAAATCCTTCTTCTTTCCTTGGTTCTCTCTAATGCTGCCACATGGCGTGTTGTGTGCTCTCAGATCCTTCATCACACGACTCCCGCTCGCCCGCACCCAAGCCTTCGCGTCTTCGCCTTCAAATCCCACCTCATCATCTCAACCGTCCAATTTCAAAACCTACGCATGCTTCTTACACCTTCCTGATCTCGCAACAATCCGTGTGATCGCGCCACGTGGGCGCATCTCGGCCCTCCAATTGCACATACACGCCCGTCCGCAATGCCGCATCAATTCTTACGTAGCGCAGGGCTCAAACCCGTGCCTCACGCTTACGTGCGTGTGCGCCAGCCAACGTGCTGCGCAAAGCCTTTGTTATATATATGTGCTTAATTATATTTATACTGATTTGGCTGGCGACGTGGCGCGTTCGTGGTCGTTGGATGTGGATCCAATGGCCCACAATGCAAGGAGAGGTGCCTTCAGGAGTTGGGGGCGCAGCGAGGGGCAGCTGCGATCATGCCTCATGGTGCCATCGTGGTTGTCCGTTCTTCTTCTCTTTATATCTGATGACGTAGGCCTCCGATTAAGTTGATTTCTACACCGTTGAACTGCGAACGTCGATTCGAATCCATCCGTACGGTTGGATTTGTCATCTGAGGTCCGAATATTCTTCAATTTGCCCCTTGGCTCTTGCTCTTCTGCGGACTCCCTAGGGTTCTATGGGAGTTTGATCGATGCGATCTTGGATGCGTTGGACTCCCGTCATTATTCCGAATAGATCCATAAGGTTGGATCCATCATATGCAACCCTAGATTACTTGCAATCATTAATGCCTCTTAAATAACATAGTTTAATATATAAAATGCATATACCAACTATAATGCAGAATACGATGCATATGCATACAGAATGTTCATGTTAAGCTAAGTTCTAACTTAATTTAGGCAAGTTAGGGCCTATGATTACTGTGCAATCAATATATCAATACATATTTGCCTAAATTGTAATAATATCGACATCTATATTCACCAATGTAGTGGCAAATGAATGAACATGTCCCTAACTCATATAAATATACCAATGAATAAAATTTGACGTTAAAGGCATTTGTTAGCCAACATATTTATATAGCGGCAAATAATATAGTTATGTCGTTAATGCATAACTTTACAGACATAAATTTAAAGCAACAAAAGTTATTAGCTAACATTTTCTGTTAGCGTCGAATTATTTTGACATGTCGCTAAATGATACTATTAGTGACACATGTTTTATTTGTTGCAAGGTGAAATGTCGCTAAATCTATATTTTGTTGTAGTGGCAGAGGTTAGTAATTGATTAAAAATGATTCTATTAATTTTATATATCTTAAATATTGTGTATATTAATTTATACATACATATGTTTTTATTACATGAGCAAATAAGGAAAAATAAGGCTAATGGGGCCAAAGCTTCATCACAGACCCATTGTTTAGGTCGAAGGAGCATCAAGACGGTCATGAGCCGTTACATAAGTATTGTAACTACTTCATACTTGAATATTACATAATTTATAATGTGACAACCCAAGTCCCGCCACCCGACGAAACCCGAGCCGCCATGTGCTAACACTAGCACAAATCACCCATAAGATCGTAGTCACCTAACACATAATCAACGAATAATTCATATTGCAAAATTTAAAGGAACTCAAATTTAATACTAACCAGAGGATTTATCGTAGTATATAAGTCAAGGAGATATACAACGGAAATCTCCTGGCGAACTGCCAAGTACACTTGAGTACGGAACCAAAAACACATTAGTAAAAACTTAAGAGAGTAGAAATAACAACATCAGAGTGCGCAATAACCAAGCATAAAAGAGTCATCGGGAAGCAAGCAACTCCCTAAACCAGCTCAGAACTGATCTAGTAGACCAAAGCTACTACCAAATCCGGCAAGTAGCGGGTTGAAACCAGTTATTTGATTCCTTTTAATTCCCGACAATCCATCTTACTGATTATTTGATCATTTCTGGGTAACTGTATCTTTTGTTCTTGTTAAAACTAGTCATATTAACATATCCTTAAGTCCAAGATACACAGGTATTCATATCACCTCTAACATTGTCAGTTTACAGATAATTTTCACTTTATGTTAGTGATTTCATACTATCTACCAATTACAATCTCGATGGGACTGATTTTTTATAGATCCAAAAAATCCTTAGAATTTCATTTTACAAATTCCGGGATTAACAAAATCCTCATTATCTTCCACCCATTCATTTACAAGCAATTCTGAGTTCATGACAATGGTCTCATATTATCCGTTTAATAAAAACATGACGGAACTTGTTTCTCGGAAAACATATTTTATTTCACACACGCGATAACATGGTATATGTGATCATTAACTCTTAATCTTTCTCGTAAAATCTGGATATTTCTTATTAAAATACCCACAAACTAGGGAAAAATATCAGAGTTATTTTACTCATGTTATGATAAGACCATATCCAATTTCTATATAATTCGTTAAATCATGAGACTTAATCTGATAGTTAATTAAATCCCATTAACTATTCACAATCCAAGTCATCAACTTGATTTACAACATCCATTTTTAAGATTTAAGTATCCCAATAATAGCAAGAAACACAAAGATGGGTTCCAATCTAAGCAAGAGGTAAGAACGCACGCTAATGGTGTAATTCGCAAAGAAAATCACCATGTAAACAAACCACAAGGAAAAGAGGGACTACTCTACCTAATGTTACCGGATAGTCACGATGATTCTGAACCATGTACACAGAGCTTGGGGGTAGTATTCACGCCTGCCTTGAAATCCACACAAGCACCGAAGCAAGACCTAATTCGAATGGACCAAAAATAGGGTCGATAACATCTAGTCACGTTTGTAATTTTTCACTAAATATAACATACTCAAAAATGAAAATAAATTCTACCAATGCATAGTATGTGTCAATACAATTCTAACGGTACCTTATTTGTCAAAATCCAAGGTCGGGAAGGCCTTCAACCAGTCAAAATAGTGCGAAGGTCTCGGAACAAAACTAGACCAGCTGGTCCACATGAATCGGATGCTGGTCCATGCATGCAACCCGCCCGCCACATGTCTTCAGCTGATTTGTTGCCACGGTTGCCTACAGATCGCGTCGCCCATCGGCGCTCCCCACGTGCGCCCACACTCCCGCATGTGCCAGCACTCACACGCACATACCGCTCGCCGTTGTCGCGCCACTTGGCACGCATTCATGCCCCGCCGCCAGATTCACTGCCGCCTCTACGAAAATTGTAGAGGGGAAGCCTAAACTTTTCGCTATTGCAAAAAGGTCCCTGAACGAAAGAATTTTAATTTTTAAAAGGAAAATACAAAGTTTTCCTCCTCTCTTTCTCTCTTAATTTGAGAGGCTTAGAGGCTAATAACGACCCAAAGGACCCAAGGGGTCCTTTTATAGGCCTTAAGGTTGTTGCAATTTGGATTAGTGGTGTGAAATACCTATAATACCCCCAAGGTTGGGTCCACCTTACATTTAGGTCCATTTTAACTTATTTTGGGCATAACTTGAGCTATACACGTCAGAATCGCGCTAATTTAAAGAAAGTTTGTGACAAGAGGAATCCAATGGTACCATATGTGACACCCTTTTGACAACATTTGACTAAGGGTTGACTCGAAATACACATTTTTTTGGTTATTTAAGGAGGTACTGACATTAGCACCGAACCACAATCGAGTTTGCAGGTCTAAATTAATCCAAACCACTTTAAAGTGACTCATAGTCCTAATTTTAGGTCCTTACATATAGGTTATCTTAATATAATTGTATCATTTTCATGTTTTCAATCCACTACACATGATGAGAGGGAGATGAGTAGGATGGATATCTACAAGGTCACCCATATAAGGTAAGGTTGCAATTGAGGGTGCTCGTAAGTAGATTCATGAGATATACCAGGAGAGACGCGTAAGCTTCTTAAACTCAAAATTTATAACTTTTTACATATATATTATAATAATATTTTTAATTCTTTTAAGAGCAAATGGTACACATGGTGCATCCCCCTACTAATGAGACCTCCGATAGCATCCAACAGCCTCTAGATGCAAAGGAGGCATTTAGGAGAGTGATGCCACCAGACCACGATAGTTTTGTTCGTAGTGTAGGAAGAGTACACACCTTGTCCAGATGGTATGGGAGAAAAGGTATCATCTCATCTAGTGTCCTCGATCAACTGCATCAAAAGATCGACACATTATAGAGACGAGAGGAGGAGGTAAAGAATCAGAAGGATACCATGTAGTTACAGATGAGTAGGACGGATGATAAGATTGAGAGGCTTCTAACCCTTCTTCTGAAGAAGGGTTAGTAAGAGCATCCATTTTCATTAAATCCCAGCATGCATAGACGAGACGACGACAACATAGGCAGTGCAGGTGGAGATGGTGGCATCAGGGTAGCAGTATTTTGCTTTTTATCCATTTCCTAATGTTATGTCTTCATGTTACGCTTTTTATGTAAATATTTTATTTTCAAACTTTTTCTGTAATAGACTTTATATTTATGAAATATAAATTTTTCTTCATTTTTATTAGCTATTTTTGTATAAAAGTAGGCCTTTTAAGTAGGGTTAGTAGGTGTTTCCCATAATTTTCAAGTTTAAAAAAAAATACCCTACATTTACCGTCAATTTTGGAAGAAAATGATGGCATTAAAGTTTAATTAATTTTGATAGCGAATATTGTGTATTTGTAGTTGCTTATTTTGAAAAGCGATGACAAAAAAGAGAAACTTTGGTCTTCTTGATACCTATATGAAGTCGCTTATTTAGATAAGGAACGAAAAAAATATTTTTATCGCCACTTATATAAGTGACGATGTATTCATTTAAACGACAACAGAACTGAAGAAAGGGTGCACAAACACGGAACAAAGTGTCGTACAAACGTCGTCACTTATTTTATAACTACGGGAAATCCAATTCCCCTCAATTGTAAAATGACGACGAAATATTCAATCCATTTGTTGGTTGAATAATATTTCAACATCGGATGCTTCTTGTAATCGATGGAAAAAAGAAATAATGATACTACTAACGACATCACATAATGACATCGTTTAAAAGAACTTTACCGTCGATTTTCAATCAAAAGCAAAAATATAATATGTTGTAGGGAAGGGTTAGATAATCATCACCATTTACGATGATTATAAATTAACCATTGTTGATTTACATTGTTGACGGTTGATAAATCATTACAAATAGTTTGAATGATTTTTTTTTTGCCACCAATTGATGTCTGGCTAAAAACATAAAATGATAATTGAAAATCAACCTTTTCGGCGGGGAGATTAGAGTATTGACGATGATTTTTCTGACACAACGTCGCCAAAAAGTTTCCACGGCACACGTTGGCAACGTTAATTGCCGACAATTTTTTAACTTTTAACCATGACTCAAATTGTCAGCCAAAAACTACCATACCACCCCTCCCCCCCCCCCTTCTCTCTCTCTCTCTCTCTCTCTCTCTCTCTATATATATATATATATATATATGAGATTTTATAGTCATCTCATTAAAATCTAATGATTATATATAAAATCAATAATATAATTTAAAGGTGATTTTGTAATATGAAAAGAATGAAAATCTTTAAAAAAAAAGTAACAATTCAATCATTAAATATGTGGCATTCTAAAAAAAATAAACACTAAATGAGATATGTTATTTCCATAAATATTAGAATTCATTTAATGTAGCAACTAAATCATGACCAAAATTAAAATTCAAAACATAAATGGTGCAAAATATGGTACGTCATATATTTTTGTTGTATTTTATGCATCTGGTTGACGTAATATAAGATATAAAAGGTTGTAACGGATAATTCATGTTGTGATAAAAATAATGACAGATTGTAACAAAAGCATAAAGTAGTCATATGGTATCATAGAATGAACTAGTGACATCCAAATTTTGATTTGTTTACAACTGTAATACAACAATTTTTTAAATTGTGCTATTACGAATGCTCTATTTTGAGAATATGACAACATTGCAAATGTATATGTCGTATTACAAGATTATAATACAATATTCTTCTATTTATAACGATAAAAATAATAATGATTGTTATTACAATAATTGTAAAATGATTGTAAAATAAGAATGTTGTATGACAAGGATTGTAAAAATGCATATGTCGTATTACAACGCTTATAATACAATATTCTTCTAATTAAAGTTTGGTTATAAAATTATCAAGAATGATATAGTAGAATTTTACATAAAATCAATAATATAATTTAAAGGTGATTTTCTAATACGAAAAGATCGAAAACCTTTTAAAAAAAGGAACAATCCAATCATTAAATATGTCGCATTCTAAAAAAAATAAATGCTAAATGAGATACGTTATTTCCATAAATATTAGAATTCCTTTAATGTAGCAACTAAACCATGACCAAAATTCAAATTCAAAACATAAATGATGCAAAATATGGTATGTCATATATTTTTGTTGTATTGTATGCATCTAGTTGACGTAATATATGATATAAAAGGTTGTAACGGGTGATTCATGTTGTGATAATAAAAATAATGACAAATTATAACGAAAGCATGAAGTAGTCATATGATATCATAGAATGAACTAGTGACATCCAAACTTTGATTTGTTTACAACCGTAACACAACAACTTTTAAAATTGTGCTATTACGAATGCTCTATTTTGAGAATATGACAACATTGCAAATGCATATGTCGTATTACAAGATTGTAATACAATATTCTTCTATTTATAATGATAAAAATAATAATGATTGTTATTACAACGATTGTAAAATGATTGTACAATAAGAATGTTGTAAAATGATCAAGAATGTTGTATGGTAATGATTGTAAAAATGCATATGTCGTATTACAATGCTTATAATACAACATTCTTCTAATTAAAGTTTGGTTGTAAAATTATCAAGAATGATATATTACAATGATTGTAAAATGCATTTTTTTTTAAAAAAAAATTATTTATCTTATTTTTTTTTCAGTTGTTACACTTGAATATATCAAGTACAACCTCATAATCGAGACCTACATTTCATCGACAGGCTCGGGGCATGATGACCGCACGGCTTGCTGCACCATAAGGTGCTCATTGGAGAATCACTAGATCAGGGGTGGAGATGCGAACCTGGAACTTGCCGGAGGTGGCGAGCCAATTCATTGAAGAATAACTTGATCGGGGTCGGAGATGCGAACCTATAGCTTGCCATAGGCGGTGAACTAATTGACCACATGGAAGATTGGACGTACAACCCAAAGCGGGTCGGGGAGGGGAAGGGAGATGGAGCAATTTACCACAAGGGAGGGGATGGAGACTTGAACCCATGCCCCCCAAAAGGGAGGCACTTATGAGGAGGGGATGCACCAAATGTGCTACTCCTCAACCCCATTGTAAAATGCATGTCACATTATAACTTTTGTAATACAACATTCTTCTATTTATAACGGTAATCTATTGTTATTTATTATGAATGCTTTATTTTTTACTGGTATGTTGTAAAAGCATGTCGTATTACAATATTTATAATACAACTTTCTCTTTATTATAATAGTAATCTATTATCCTTCATTATGAATGTTCTATTTTGAGATACATAATGTATATCATTTCTAATAGAGTGCGTTGTAATACAACGGTTATAAAATGCATAGGTTGTATTACAATGATTGTAATACGACTTTCTTTTTATTATAACAGTAATCTATCGTCATTCATTACGAATGCTCTATTTTATAAGACATAATGCGTATTATGTTAAATGAGAGTATTGTAATGCATAATACAATGGTCATGTCTTTCTTCTTTGTTTCAGAAACACAAAATATATATGTATCAACTATGTTACTATTTTCATGGATAAATACCTTAAATACCATCTTCAACAGTAAAAGATTCATTACTTACGTTTAAATGTCGATTGCTCTGGTCGAATCCAACTTCAAAGTGTTCCAGAGACCCTGCTTCGAAAATGAAAATGCTAACTCGTTGAACAAAGTGATGCGACTATCATTTTACAGGTTACATTATCAAATGTAAGATATGTATAACAAAAATAAAATGGAAAGAATAAAATTTGTTATATCAAACAAGATTCTATCACTAATTTTAGAGAAATACATAAAAATTAATTAAATAGATTATAATTTATCATTTACATGATTTACGAAAATTACTCAAAAAAAATATATAATTTAAAATATCATCAAAATAAGAAGATGTAATATTGAAAAATAACACATATGATCGAATGGATAGTATGTCTTGCCTAATTTTAATCTTTCAAACGAATCCCTCAAAAGATACTTTTTCGTGTGTGTGTGTATATATATATATATATATATACCGACGGACGCAACTTCCCTTTAAATTAAAAAATCATTGGGAAAGGGTCACGAATGGTCTGGGTGATCCCTTGCATTGCCGATGGATCATATCTCCACGTCCTCGTCTTCTGATTGGATCACGCTCAATAATAAGGGCCTCCGTACTTTAAATTTGCACGCAACACCTCGTATTTTTCTGTCATTCACAAAAGCCTCGCATGGTTTCATGTCTCCCAAATCTGAGCACTCCTTCGCGTGCAGGATATGCTGAGAACATGCCATCTTCTTCATTTCAATTCCTTCACTGGTCAGTCTTTGTCAATATTAATTAATTATTTAAGTTCGGCGATGGAGACGAAGCCACATCTTACTAAATTGATAAAATGTAGCTAATTATGAGCATTAAATATATGCCAAAGGCATCCCATACATTTCTGATAAAGATATACGAGCTATATATAATCAGTGGCGGAGTTAGAAATTTTTTGAATAATAGTATATACATGACAAATTTCATGCTCTATTACACAATATTGCACCATTATAAAAGTCCATTTCAAACATCAGGTTTCATTTTCACCTACGTCCACGCGTTAGCAGGTGCGAGTGGTGCAAGCACAACCCACGTGAAGGCCCACAGCTTAGGGCAACTGAGCCCCTCGTGACGGCACAAAAGACCATCTACACCACCGAGGACCCACAGTTGAAACACTCATGAGGCGATGCACAGCACACACCGACGACAACACACAACACACACAGGGTCTGTTCGTTTGCTGGGAGTTGGTGCACTATCCTGTGTTTGGCACCCACAAACCCAGTATTGAAATAACTTGGGTTTTAGCTCATAAACTTGAGTTGATTTCATCTCATTGGGGGAGGTGGGATGGGATAATCCCATCATTTCATCCTGTGTAGGATTGGTCCTCTCCACACTATCCTATCAATAAATATTCTAACTAACCAAATGGAGAATTAATTCCTTCAATCCTTTGACTTAACCCAAAAGTGTAAGCAAACACAAAATGATCACAATCCTAAAATTATCTCACAATCCCATATATACAATTTACAATCCTTTAAAATCAATCATCACAAATAGACAGCGCCACAAGTGGCACACAACAAACACCGGCGGCAGCACGCAGCACACGCCCCAAATGACACACAGGGATGGCACACAGGGGGCACACAGCACACGCCCCCCAAAACGGTACACACACGAGACGGCACGTGCACGGAGCGCAACGTCAGTCGTCAGGTAATGGATGTATGGGGTGCTTATATGGTCATGTATGACAAAATATTATATTATACATAACAGGCACAAAATGACGATGGTATGCAAGAAGGTTGCCACAACAATTCACTGATGGGTAAAAACAAATAGAGCATCATCTACGCTCTTGTATATCACGAAGATTATCAACAGCTTCCAAATGCCTCAAACTTTGAACATTTCTAGAACCAAGATAATGGATCGAAACTCATCAGTAGCACACATCCCAAACTGGTCGAAAACAATTAAATGCCCAATGTATTCTGGGAGCAGCTCACAACCATTGATTTAAATGTCGATGGTATGCCGTCGACAAGGTCATTTCTGGAAGGAGGTTATGCTGACATGAAAATATTGTCGATTTACAGGTGTACCACCGGCATGCCGATGAATTTCGCTGGCATGCCGACGATTTCGCCGGCATGCCGATCGGCGCTGCGAGTGGTTTGAAATGCAAGTGCTGGAGACTGGGAGGGGTTGAAATCTAAAATAGGGTGCTTAGTTAAGGGCTGAAATTCGAAAATTGGGAGACTGTCACACACACAAACAGAGCGATTTGAATGCAGGAATAGGAGATTCGAAACTGGGAATGTGGGGGGACTGAAATGACACACACATGATGATTAACTCAACTAGAGACACTCAAGCTTTCCAACTAGACACACACTTCATTTTGAGTATTTATGTGATTTTCTATTTCATTTTGAGTATTTATGTAATTTTTTATTTCATTTTGAGTATTTATATGATTTTCTGTCGGCATGTTATCGGCATGCCCTCGACATTCCCACGATGTGCCCTCGGTATGCCTATCGGCATGATAATCGAAAAACAGGTATTTCCACGGCATACCTTTGGCATATCCACGAAATATGCACTTAAAATTTAATCGGCACGACGTCGAAATCGATATTTCAAACCTTGCTCACAACCAAGTATGAGAATTAACTCACAGCAACTTTGTAGCAATAACCAGCACAAAACGGTAGCACTATTTTATATGATCAACATAACCGACGAGTTTTAAAACCATGGCAGTGTCTTGCATTCTCGGAAAGAGTTGGAGATACATTCGAATATTAAATCTCTCAGAACCAATAAAATTGACAGCAATCACAAGCTCGAAACATGGACAGTTCTCAATGTAATAAACATGGGAAGCACACGTAAATAAGCATATGTGTGCTGCGTCACCTCCTGTAGGCAGCACACGCCACATGTGCTGCATGGAAACTCCTTAGCAGCACACACCATATGTGCTCATGGAAACTCCTTGGCAGCACACAACCCGTACATGGTCAAAAAGAATCAGACGACCAACGGAGTTTGTGAGTAGCTCACAAAACATTAACACTGTTTTATGTCATTAGCATAACTGACGGCTTTAAAAACCATCACAACGTCTTACATTCTCAAAAGTGAAGATACGGAGATTCAATTGAATATTAAATCTTCCAAAACCCAAAAAACTGACAGCAATCTCAAACTCAGCACATGGACAGTTTTCAATGTCCTAAACATGGGAAGCATACGTAAATCCGCATGTGTGCTGCTTCACCTCCAGTAGGGATGCAGCACACACACCATATGTGCTACATGGCTACTCCTCAGCAGCACACGACCCATACATGGTCAAAAAGAATCAGACGCCCAATGTAGTATCACAACCAAGTTCAGGCACTCACGCCAGCTACGTAGCAATAATCAACAGAAGACATTAACAGTGTTTTATGTCATTAACATAGCTGACGGCTTTCAAAACCATCTCAACGTCTTACATTCTCAAAGTGAAGATATGGAAACTCATCTCCCAAAGCCCATAACACTGACAACAATCTTAAACTTAGCACAAAGACACTTTCCAATGTCGTAAACATGGGCAGCACACATAAACAAATCCCACGCACTGAAGAAATAGAAGAATAATTCTGCACCCCACATTTCCACCATCTCCTCTCCCTCAAAAATGACCATTTCCACCCAAACTGATGATCGTGCAGTTCAATCAGCATGAACTCAGTACATCATATGGGGAAATAGTGAAAATTGCAATGAAGAACTTGATGGACCGACAACATTAGCATCCAATCCTACAGCAGCCTGTGAGAATCGTTTTTCCGAGGCACCCAGCATGGCACACAGTCCAACTGAGAGGAGAGGATTGTTCACAAAAGAAGGGCAGGCAAAGCCGAAGAGGAGCTCAAAACGCAGCCCAAGCCACTTGCTCCATCTAATTTAAAAGACAACCCACGATGCGAACCACATGCTCCATAGAGAGGTCACGTGCCCGACCTTGGGAAGGAACGTGTGTGTTCGTGGAATACCGGCCGAGATAACTATGTCAAACTAAATGCTTAAGAAAATAACATTCTTTAGTATTTCATTAATAGATGTCCATACTTGATGTTACATGTCTATTTCAATTACATTAAAGAAATTCAAATGCACCAATTGACACTTTCCTCTCATGTATTTCGAAGCTTCTATATATACCACCAATCTTTTATAAAAAATGATTACAAGTAATTGTCTTCCAAACTAAAGGCAAAACGAATGAACTTTTTATGGATAGATGGTGTAGAAATAATTTGTACTTGACGTAAAAGTAGAATGACCTTAATGCTAGAAAATAATGGCAGTAACGATCATTCTTTTGCATCGAAGATTATAATATATAAATTGTAGGTTTAGACAAGTATGTGCAGAGGTATGGAATGTAACCTATAATATCCATGTATCACATATTTATGCATGGACGGAGGATACCTATGTCATCTAACTCTACTTTCTCCTCTTCTTGAGGGGCATCCATGAAGATACACATGGATCACCAGGGAGTTCAAAAATCCTAGCATCTAATACTGAAAATTACAAATCAAGCGGTTAATCAAATATGGTAATTAAAAGGAAAATGTGATGAGAACAAAATTATATACACAGAACCTCACTGTTTAGGTCCTCTTTGATTAGCATGTTAACTAAAATTACGTTAGATTAAATATTTAACTCATCATTTAATTTAGTTAATACTTCCATCAGGTTAAGTCTCATATAATATGAGATAAAATTATTTCATTTTCTCTATCAAATAACTTATTAAAATATTTAAATAAATTAATTAATTTATTACATCATTTATTTTACTCCTCTTCTATTTATTTTTGCAAATTAATTTTACTTACCAAATGAGAGTTCGACGTACACATGGGTGTCCACAAATCACCATTCATGTGGTGGGGTTCAATACGTACATGCCCGACCCGCACGCATACACCAGAACTCCATTCCTCGAAACCTCGGGGGACTAAGTGCAAATATGCCACAGAGAGAGGCTACCAAACAACCACACGAGATAACATAAAAAAACCTCCGTTCCCGAGAAGATCACCGAAGAATATCTCCGGATTCGGTCCTTTGTACGCGACGCCCCGACGTCGATCGCCACCTCCCCAGGCCCGCCCAATCTCCCAATCTCAATCCCTACCCACTTCACCTCACACCCCAATCCACCCGTTCCCACCCGAAAGACCGCACCTTGATGGCCGCCGCGAGGCGCCGCGACCATCCCGTTCCACTTCTCGCCTACGTCGCGGCACTGGAGGAGGAGCTCAAGAAGATCCAAGCTTTCCAGAGGGAGCTCCCCCTCAGCCTCGACCTCGTCACCCGAAGTACGTACGCCCTTCCCGACTTGCTTCCTCGTGTTCGTTTCAGGGTTTCTCATCTTGGGTCTACCTCGTGTGGTTTAAGCTATCGAGAGCTTCCGGCAGGAGATGTCGGAGGTGGACGAGGAGACGCCGGTGGTGATGGAGGAGTTCATACCAATGAAGGCGATTTCGGGTCCCGAGGAAGCCGAGAAGGATCAGAGATCAGCGGGAGGTGAAGAGGCTCAGGATAAAGCAGATTGGCTGAGATCCGCGCAGCTCTGGAATCAGCATCAGCATCAGTCGGAGCAAAGCGATGATGTGATGCCCGAGATCCCTTCGCATGTGGTGTAATCGCATGTGGGTTCTCTGGTTAATTAGCGACGTATAATTACCGACGTTTGTTGATGTCAGGTTATGGAAGTGGAGGCGCCGGTGGCGGCTGAGGCAGAAGGGAGCGACGCGGGAAGCGACGAGGGCCGAGGGGCCGCCGGCGGCGATCGGGAGAGGGGGGAGCAGTCGACGCAGAAGAAGGAGAGGCGGTGCTGGTCGAAGGATCTCCACCGGAAGTTCCTGGATGCCGTGCAGGTTCTCGGCGGCCCCGAAGGTGGTTAATTGCTTATAGTTAATTAATGGGTTGATTAGCGTTTACCGATTGGTTATGTGTTGAGGTTTTGACCGGTTCGTTTCTTTGGTCCAGTCGCTACTCCGAAGCAGGTTAAGGAGCTGATGAACGTTGACGGGTTGACTAATGACGAGATCAAGAGTCACTTGCAGGTAAACCATTAGTAATTAGAAGACCATTTTCCTGATGACCTAGAATCACATTTAAGCAAAAGTGCGGAGGAATTGACCATCCTCCACACACCAATTAATCATCCAGGTGATGCAGGGATGGAGGTTCGAACTTGGATTTAGTCCACCGTTTGATCATATCCTGATAGGCAGTTATTAGAAGACTATGACGTTCTTAGATTTTGTATCTTAATTACTTCCTGTTTCCTTCTCTTTGTTTTAGTCAACAAACAAGAGGAATGCACGGAGCAGATATGCTTAAGCACGGGGTGTGATGAGAGGCACTAATTAAAAAGTGTACGATGATAAAACCATAAGTTGGTCATTGGTTAGATGGGCGTGTTTTTATTGCATCTGGATACCAAAGTCTCCGGGTGAATTTAACGGGATTAAGTTTGAGTTCCGTTTTGATCTATGGTTGTCGGTGCTGATGGAGCTGTCCTTTTGGCGGCTCTGAAAGGGCATGCAACATGTAGATCAGCGTTTTCTACGAAATTGTATTAATTACTTAATATGCAAAATATGTATTCCACGGAAGCATACGTACGTCTTACTCCAAATGACCACGTCCTTCTTTTCACTTGGACCAGGATTTGGTGACAACGTGCCCATTTTAGGGTAAGTGGTCGAGTCGTGGATGTGATCCCAAGTGCGAGATTGCAACAAAGTCAATACATATCAATAATAGGATTTTTGATTTTTTTGAAATCTTAATGAGAAATTAAACCGTATGGGTAGGAAACTTACTACTTGTACAGATTGTGTGGATGGTAAAAATTTAAAACAAACTTGTGAAATGTTCGATGGCTTTCCTAAAAGCATCAAAAAATGCTTTTGCTATTTGAGCCTTGGGTTTTCTGGAAAACTCTCTTATTTGGGGGGGGGGGGGGGGGGGGGGGGGGGGGGGGGGGGGTTTTGTTTTGGGTGGCAGCGGCGGTGGTGGTTAGAGGAGGTTGAGGGTCGGGCAGAAGAGGAGGAGGTGGTGGAGGAGGAGAGAGTGGGGAGTTCCAATACCTCGAGGACGATTGGAGGCAAGACGACGAGGAGAATTGGAGGTACGGCGGTGAGGAGGAGGCGCTCACACAGACACTACAGGGGGGGAGGGGGAGATTGAGGAAGAAGAGAGGAGTCACGTGTAATGAACACAATGTGCCTCAATGCTCCACCATTGGCTACAGTTTCTAGAAAATCATTGTCGAAAGGTATTATGAAATTAATTCGATAATACGATTACAACCGTCGTTGAATTCATTAAAAGAATTTGCTACTTGCACGCGTAACACAAAATTCTAGACATTTTTCGTGACAATAATGTTAAAAGTATCTTAAATTATATACGGTGACAGTTTCGAAACCGTTGTTGATTGTATGATATTTCTCGTTTCGTGCCATTACAAGCACGGGTTTAATGTTACTTTAAACAACGGTTACGTAAACATCCGTCGCCGATGGGCATCTTCTGCCATGGTTGAAAAACCATTGCAAAATGTGCCTTTTGCAGTAGTGTACACACAAACCTACACACTCTATTACACACACACAGTACACACGCACGCACCCAGGTGTATATACAGGTACATATTGGTATGTATATGTGTATGAATAGACGTTAGTGATGCATGCCAAATGCTTGCATTTCAGAAGCATAGGATACGGTCAAAAAGGCCAGCTGCCCGTGCGACTCCACTGGTTGAGAACACGGTTAGTTGCCAGAGTAACCAGCCCCAGGTCCTTTTTGGCATTTGGGTGCCGCAAGGCGACTACGCAGCCATGGCGGCAGCGGCCGCCGCCGCCATGGCATCGCTCCCTTTGGAACCGAAGCGGAAGAAGCGGAGGAAGCAGAAGGAAGCAAACAACAGCAACAATGCCACCGGACCGGTTTTACAGTCTCAAAATGCAACGAGCACTTCTGGTTCCAACACAACATCTGCTTAAGCGTTAACGTTCAAATCTTAGATTCGCTAGGGATATTGATTTGATATCTCAGGTCCCGCCCATGGATAAAGATAGGCAGCCATATATATATGCGCAGAGATGTAGATTTATACATGTATCTGCATGAGCTCGTCCACTGTCTGTATCTTTTTGTTTTGTGCATATAGAGACCTCTCTTACAATATATATATATATATATATATATATATATATATATATATATATATATATATATATATATATATATATATATATATATATATATATATATGTTTTAATGTCTTCTCACGTAAAATTTAAGGCTCGTCCACTGTTTTCTCACGTAAGTTGTCAACATGATTGTCCATCCTAACAAGTTGCTTCAATTCGTTCTTCCCTAAGGGTAAAATTTAGCAAGGACTAATTAAGCCAAGTTAATTTTCCAACAAAGATCTGTAATTATATACGAATACCCCCACACTCTCACCCCCCATCCACAATCAGATGCCTTCCACCATCTCCTGATGCTGGCCGAGTAACAATCAAACTAATGGAAAGTGAATGAAGTTTTTACCATGCAGAGAGTTGCAGCAAAACACCAATCAAAACTATGAACGCATAAAAAATTGACAACTTATAACCTCTACAACATATGTGAGGAATGAGTCAATTGAAGAAGGCTAAAGACTTCGCCACCTCTTTCTGACATGTGTGGATTTTTGTGTGATTAATGTTGTTTTGTTTACGCACGTTTAGTGGGCTTACTTTGTTGTTAAAGTATATGAAGATCCTGGTGTGGGAAAGATCAACAAGATGCAATCACATAGAGAGAGGATTTTGGACCTGGTTCCTCTAGGTATGTCAATGGATCGGGCTTATATTAGACTTGAATGAACTCACTGATTATATCATATTTATTTATCCATTGGCTATCTTATCCTAAATTCACACTTATAGACATTGAACCATGAAGTGCCCATTTAACCATTGGATATACTCATTTATCCATCAAGTATTGGGATACTGCCACATCCATCTCAGTGCAAGAGCCAATCTTAACTTGAAACCAGATGACATGTACGGAAAAAAAGGATTCAAAGGTTAACATGAAAACATTATTCAGGAGCCACGATTTAACATTAATCTATAAACATGCACCGCTTAACGTGGAAATTGTGTAAGTTGCAGTAGTTGTTCAATTGACATTAATACACAAGTATATATAAGATTACAATCAAAAGTTCATATTTTCCGTCACAAAATAAAGTTAATCTTGGTAAACATAGAACAATTCATATGACAACTTAAAATCAATCTTTACTGTGATGTTAAAATCTTCTCAATTTCATGAATATGATTGCAAAAGGCATATATGATTGCAAAAGCATATTACAAAAACCAAGATACAAAATATAGTATGTAATACTAGCTCCAACGACCCTAATATAAAATGGTTGACATTTTGTTTAGGGTCAACCTAAAATTTCTTGCTCAATTGTTATTGCCAATCAAACATTTGATAAGTACATCCACAGTATAAATATGACTCCTATTCACATAATATTTTCATCATGGTAAAACAATAGGAGGACAAAGCAAAGACCATGTAAAACATCTCTCTCATGCTATGAATAAAACCTATCATTTAACAAACTACACTGAGAAATAAAAATGAAATGTTGTTTCTGCATCTTCCACTTTGGTAATGTCAAATTTTCTCGACGCACCAGCTATGTATCTAATGCCTAACTATTTCTTCAATGATGTCGTGTTCCTTTTGCCGATAAAAATCCATTTCTTGAAAGAATGCTGAAGAGTATTCAAGTGAATTAAGCAAAATGCACAACAGTGTCCTCTCTTAGCTAATGGATTCCAAGAGCTTCACTAAGGCTATAATTTCTTTAGTAGTCTACAAGACATGCATCATTTGCTTTTATGCCAATCTTTAACGTTTATGTTTTCTTCTAAACCCACTTGTGATAAGGTTATCATAGTCGATTAGATACTGT
This sequence comes from Thalassia testudinum, assembly GCA_037157565.1. Classification (NCBI taxonomy): domain Eukaryota; kingdom Viridiplantae; phylum Streptophyta; class Magnoliopsida; order Alismatales; family Hydrocharitaceae; genus Thalassia; species Thalassia testudinum. Next base: position 49,188,179 of record JAZHRO010000030.1, read on the forward strand.
TAACATCCGAGGCCATCTCCAAAATGAACACCTATTTAATTCAACTTATGTCATCACAAGTTGATTAGGTTTTATCCTCATTGGCTAGGATATGTGGAAGTATTAGGGATTTTCTTCTTCTTCTTCTTCTTAGCTAGTCAACTAGGTATCTATCTAACTAGTCATCTCTTATAATTTTAGAATATCATCAAAACTTGAAAATCTCTTGCATTTGAAGGCGATGGGCCTTATATCTTGATTCAACTCTTCCTCTTGTTATAGAATTCAACAAGTAATTTATTTGAAGATCTACTAGTTAGATTAAAAGGCACAAATGAAAGGATATTTGGATCTTAAAAATAACATGGTATCAAGTACATCTAATAGGAGAAATAGAATGAGTTTATACTACCATAATTGGTAGTTCTAAATTTACTCAATTTTGAATCTTCCAGCTTATTTGTAATTCTAATAGAGTGTCCAATGGAATTCAAAAGAAGAATGGAAAGGAGACATGTTTGCCATTCCAAGCTAAAGCATTAACTAGAGCTTTTTAAAACAATCTTTTTTGTAAACTACAAGTAGTTCCTCTAATGCTGCACTTTAACGAAGATATTCATTGACTTCCTCATTTCACTTGCTAAACTATGATGACCACTTATTGGAGTTTCTTCTTTTAGATGAAGAGCAAGAATTCCTTTGTGTGGCCTTGAAAATTTCCAAGGACCTAGGTGTAAAATTGCATGAGTTTAAGAGTTAGAAGCAAGTCTAAATTTAAGAGCCATGATGAATATGAAGAAAATCAAGATTTCAAAACAAGAAAAAAGAGTATTTGATTTACGAAGTGAGTTAAATAATTGACTAATTGACTTAGCATTTTAACAAACTCTTTGCATAATGAATAGTTGACTAGGCATCTCAATCAATCAATTAGATGTGCAATATTACATAATAATGGTCACCTTTTTCATCATTTTTCAAGATGTTAGTATGTACTTCATTTTGTGGCTAACAACACATTGGCCTATTCTCTTTAGTTTCTTATTTATTGGAACTAAAGTCCTAATTTCCATGTAAGCACAACATTTCAACTTCTTTCTAGTAATTCAAGGAAGAACGAAGGATTACTATCACCCGGAATGTTCCTAATTAAATAAAGGGTGTGTAGGAACTCCCGCTATAAATAGAGGGATAAGGTATGGAGTTTGGACATAGCAACTGTAGGATTAATCTTGTGGAGAAGTCAAGATTTACTACTAAAATAGAGTGTATTTGGGTTTAGAGAAGGAGTTTTGCTTGCCATCTAGGTGAACATTCAATGAGCCAGCGATACTTTTATGGAGCTTCAGTCCAAGGTTGCATGTGGATGGTTAGCATATATGCTAAGTCCTTGGAATATGAATAGCCTGAATTCCTTCTAGGATCAACTTGTTCACAGGCTCCATGTGCTCCCCCTGCAATTAGTGCCTAATTGTTGGCTCTTCTTCAATGTCTTCCAGTATCAACCCTTCATTCGAAGTATTCGACCAACCACAAGTTATTACTTTGTTTATGTATCCTTTATGTTATAATTGATTTTACATCTAATAAGGGCTACGACAAGAAGTGATTTTACTTGAGGTGTAGTGGTCCTTGAGGTTTTCTTGATGACTAACACCATCCCTATAGTCACCATAACAAGGCCTTATCCAGTGGGCTTTATTAATCCATTTCCATTGAGGCAGTGGGTGCTTAGCCTATGCTTGTGTAATCTTATTTTCAAGGAAGTCATAATAGATAACGAATTATAAGAGGCTCTCACTTGGACACCCAAGGAGGATTAAAGGGAAGGCTTTTGCTTATTTTTCCTCTTGGTTGCTTTATGTTAGACCTAGTCATCAAAACCTACTCATTTTGTTGGTCATTCCTTTTCATAGTCTTCATCCACATGCAATCTATTCATCTACCAGCTATCATAGCTCTCCTTGATGGTGATCTTACAGTACCTTAGTGCAATCCTAGGCCTTATACTTTGCTCCTATAGTGTCGTCATCACATTAGGCAGAAGTGTGGTGGGTCCTTCTAGAGCATCGACTTAGACTCCATCCCCTCGATAGAAGTGTAAGGAGAAAGTCGAGAGGCAGAAAGGGACAGGGAAGATCCCTTGCCTCCCTTAAAAGGGATGGATGATGAAGCAAGCTTGGGGGGCCCACTGTCAAACAAGTGGAGGCAAGAAGATTCAAAGCAACTTCTCTCTTCACTTTCAACTTTGATATCTATAGCTAATGGTGTTGCACCACTACAACCCCTCATTTTGGAGGTAGTCCCTTCATTGATGGCGTGGAGGGAGGTGTAAGGGGAGATTCTTGTCATGGTGGATTACGTTATAAAGGCATTTTTCATCATGTGAGAGGGTCTAAGGACAAGCAAAGGGAAGTAGGGGATGAAAGCCCATAGGCCTCTCTTGTGGAGGTGGAAGTGGTGGAGGATTGTGTGTATGGTCCTTGCTGAGTTCTGTTGACTGTTTGCCTAGTTCAACCACATTGTCTTTTCCAAGACATTACAATCTTCTTTCTTAAGGACAGACCCCCCAACCATATCCTCCTTAGTCTGAGACTAAACATAATGATTCCTCAACTGACGGGAGGGGACTCATTTTAGAAGGATAATGACCTTGAATGGGCCTATGAGCTTTCTAGGAACCTCGATCCTAAAGTAACCATATTGCTTAGTGGTTATCTTACATTGATGCTTTGCACACGATAAGGTTCATCGTCCCCCCCCCCCCCCCCCCCCCCACCCCCCCCACCACCCTTTTTTTGTCCCTTTTTGCTTCATGCTAATACCATCTTTCTTGTAGTTTCATTTGAAGCACTTGGTAGCTTGTGCTCCCATATATTGCCTCTATTCTTATTAGCATTGGTTACGTGGAGTAGTGAAGGAGGTCCAGTGCAGGAGCTAGGTGCTATAGGAGCAACTTGCCACACCAAGGTTGAGAGGTGGAAAAAGGTAGAGAAGGAAATCTAGGGGCTTCATGATCATCTTGGTAGCCTTTACGATTAGCTGCATGTCCTTGGAGTGTTGGAGGAACATCTTCTAAAAAGGAATGGCCTGAAATGGTGGAATCAAGAACTTAAGGGGATCGATTTCGAGGTTTAGGTTTTTGATGTTTATACTTGTGATAAGGCTCAGGACTCGAAATTGGAGTTGCAAAAGAGTGTGTGGGATCTTTTTCTATCTCTAGATGTGGAGAGGTGTGCTTGCACTATTATGAAGAAATCTCACCAAGAGTTGAATAATTAAGGCTTTCTCTAGCTATCATAGAGGAAAGCAGGTTTCACTCTTCTTTGGGTAGGTCGTAAGGGAGATGAAGGCCTCCTTGCTTTTGGAGGTCACTTTGAAGATGAAGGCCTTTTGCCAAGAGTGGGAAGACCTTAGTTAAGGGATGCCCTTATAACCGAGCACTGGCAAACTTTGGTCCTGGCTATCCACCTCCTTAGACCCTTTGGATCTTGAGGGATTGAAGGAGAAGTATTGTTGAAGTGGAGAATCGTTGCAAATAGATTTGAGTTTGGAAAAACTTGTCATTGTAATGCGATTTGCGAGAAAAATCATCAACAGATAAATTTAATCGAAACTCGAAAGGAATTCTAGGTCGAACACAGGGAGGGAAACATTTGATTAAAAACTACGTTTGTTTTATTTGTCACGAAGCAGATTAGCTGGTCGAATTGAATCTAAACTAGCTATCTACTTAAAGAATAATGAATAGAAGAGAGAGGGAGAATATTACAAATAAAGATAAAATAGAAATAGAATAAACATAGATTTCATAATTACAGAATGATGTCTATTACAACTAACCACTACAGTAGAAAGCGAGAAATCTTACCACTAGAAATCGGTAAATCTACTATAGAAAGCAGTAAGAGGAAGGTGGATAAAAGTTATCTTCCTCGACGGCTGCTTGGAGGACGAGCCACGTTGACGGAGCGCTTGGAGGAATGTGGTGAGATGCGAGATGAAGGAGAACGACAACGGACGACGGAGAATGGGGTAGGGCGACATCGCAGCGGGGTCTGCTTCCCAAATGACGGTGAGAGGACCACTGCGGAATGCTCCACGAACGGGATGAGAAGGTGGAAAGTTATATTTTTAACTCTAGAGGAGCATCTCGGGTTTGAGACAAGCTCTTAGAGCTTTGGAGGGGGTGAGAGAAGAGAGGAAGGGATGAAGAATTCGAGTGGTAGGGGTCTCCTTTTATAGTTGTAGGGATTAAGGGCAATTTGGTCATTTTATACTTAAAAACATTAACTAGGGTTTTTAGTGACGGATTTAAGCATCATTATAGCCCCTGAACATGGGCGTAGGTCGCACGCACGCGTCAGCCCCTCCTCTTCCACGCTAAAAAATGCCTGCGCATGTCTAAATAACCTCAGCCGTCTGATCTTGCGATCACCGGCTGAGATTGTATTACTCCGCGCCTTCATAACACCCCCCGCATGTGATCACACGTGTAGAGACGCATCTGATCGCGCTTGCGGTGCTCCTCGCATCTGGGTGCGCCACGTGGCACTCCTGCCATCACCCGATGTACCTCGCACGACTAAAATCAACCGCACCCCGCGTTCAGCAGATTTGAGGCGCTTGCGAGGGCTCGAACGTGTGACCTCCACATCGCCCATGGCTTCGAGATTGCTACTCTACAGTTGCCATTTGGTCGCGTTTATGAATTAAGGCACGAGCGTCCATGGCCGTTGGATCAAGATCCAATGGCCCATATCCGATCGCACGGTTGAGGTGAGAGAGGGAGCAGGTGCCTTTGGCCGGTGTGGGCGATTGAGATGATGCCACGTGACATCATCTTGGTCATCCATCTTTTGTGTCTTGTAGATGGTGCCATGGATGTCGGATTTGATCGATTTTCGTGCAGTTGGGCTACGATCGTCGATCTGAATCCATCCGTGTGGTTAGATTTGTCATTTAATGTACGAATTTACACCATCTTGGTCCCTTGACCTCTGATCTTTCTCAGACTACATGTGATGCTACGGAAGTCCGATTGGGACGATCTTGGAATCGTTGAACTCCAATCATCGCCCTGATTAGATCCGTATGGTTGGATCTTCAATTCGAGGCCCCAATTAAATGTTGTCCTATTACCTGACCATAAAAAGGAGAAATTAATTTAAAATTTATACAACCTATCTTAAATGCATGATGATGCATGTTATGCAATATTTATAATGTATAATGCAACTATATGTCTAAGAACATGTAAAATTAGATGGTTTATGTGATATAAATATGTTTACATCGAGTATCTATAAAACAGTTGCTGGTAGGCAAGGTATCTTGAAATCTTCAATGATGCCACAGAGATGGCTTTTTATTACTACTAGGCCTAGATGGTTCACTAGGCTAGGTGTCTCCCCCTTACATTGACCTCGTTGACTTCCTTGAGCTAGTGAAGCAAGTGAAGGAAGCTAAGCTAATCTTGAACAAGGAAAATCACAGAGAAGAGGAATGAAGGAGTCCTCCCATTCCTAGCCTCTAGGCCTCTTATCATTGGATGTTTTACCTTATTTTTTAAGCAATAGAAGGGTTCGGTATCTTTTTCCTCCATGTTATACTTTCCATAGCACACGTTTGTTATTCTTTAAGGTCCTTGTATGACCCATGCTGATTGGGAGCCAACTCCTTAGCTTTTAGTGGTTAGGAAGCCTTGACTCTTTTGAGGATTAGGCCTCTATAACACGCTTGTTAGTTGGCTTATGGAGAATCACGAGGTCCCGAATTAATTGCATAGAGATTGCACAAATTGATTACCAACCTACTAACAAGCACTATATCTCAAGAGATATGTTGGTCTCTTAATGCAATATTTCAGTAGTGGAGTACAAGAGATTTTCTTGGAAACATAGCTATAAACGGAGTTTTTTGACTGTACAAGCCTTTGGACTTATCTCAAATCAGATTTAGCATGATTTAGTTCAGGTTCTCCCCTTTTAATTACCAGAGTTTAATCAGAATCAATTGGGAATTGAATCAAAATTCCTGTGCCTCTCCCTCGGAGTTTGGTAGGCCTTATATATTTATGCCATCAACATCCCACATGGTAGGATATTATCCCTTAATACATGTTTACACACAAGGCAATTTGTCATTGTTAGAGATTTGTTGTTAGGCAATGATGATGGTCATGTCAATCAGGGGTTGATTCTTGTTGTAGTGACAATTTTAATATTCTTATGGGCATTGTTTTGTTTCCCTAGGCGATGCCACACCTACTACGCCACTTGTTGCTTTCTTGGTCCGATTCTTACTTGACCAAACCTCCTCATATCTGAACCTGGAACATTTGAACCCTCTAGAAACTTCCTCGAGGGGGCTAATTTGGTCTAAAGGTGGAGTAGATATGACCATAAGGAGTGAGTTGAAGCTCAACTCCTATTAGGATGACATGTGAGTGATTGGTGTAACCTCTTGTGCATTGGTATTAGGCTTGCCTTGGTCATTGACTATTGCGATACTTGATATTAGCCTTTGTGTACCTTTATCTATGCTTGTCGACTGCTATGGTGCTTGAGGTAGATACTTGGAATAGCATGTCTCTCTAAGAATTGGGGATATACCCAAATTGGATACAACTTGGGTCTACTCCAAGTGTTCTATCCATTATTGTCATAGAAAACACTATCCACGGTAGATTGCATCACATGCATGAGAGCGAACTACCTTTGATGTCCCCTTTGAAGGTTGTATGTTGATTGTGTTCTATGCCACAGGTCTCAAAGGTAGGCAAGATCCCCAAGGGCCCATGGTGAGCCTAATTTGAGATTAACTACGTAATGAATCAAAGTGCAATTAATTTATGGATGAGATTAAATACTTAAAAATTGATAAATTCATGCATTCTTATTCCTTCTTGCTGCATTGTGGCAGATTGTTTATGGCAGTTGGATTATTTCTTTAATATGTTTAATTACTCTTATTAGGCTAACTTTAGATACAAGTATCCTTTAAGAAACTAACGATTGAGACATAGACGAGTATCTTAATGAGGTTGTCAGACTTTATCTTCCTTCTTTGAATTATAGTTGACTCATTTTTCGATTAATATTTGGATCTAATTATTATATTTATATATGCAAATCTAAAAATAATTACCTTTATTTCATTTAGTTAAGATAGTGCATCTCTCGTTTAGTTAAACAATGTGTTTCAAAATTGAAAAGGATATATAACTTAATATCTCCCCATATTAGGGTTGCCATACTACTAACTTACGTTCTCTAGCTAAATGTCTTGACCAGGAAAGATAAAATTGTCTTCAAGAATTCGATTTCAAGCTTATGAGAAAAAATAGAAATATTCTTGCAACTCTTTTCGAAGAGAGATACAAGTCTGCTTCTCCACATCCACGCACGCGGAGGTCATGTGAAATCCTTTTTACCCTTCACGTGTTTCTTCTGAGAAATGGAAGTTATCTCCTCCACAAAACGACAAAAGTAAATCTAACCTCCAGCAATGGTGACGTGCTTCCGAGGATATCTCTTTTTTACCAGGAGAGACCGTCGCTGTCCTTTGTGGGTCCCTTTTTTTTTGTCTGGTTTTGTTTTGTGACAGATGTCGAGAGTCGGCCCTTTTCTCATTTCAAACCCAAAGGAAAAAAAAAAAACAAAAAAGGAAAGAAAGAAAAAAAATTGCTACAGTCGCCTTCGGTCGTACGCGACGCCCCGACCCCGATGGTACTCTTCACGTGCTTCCCACCACCTCCCGCGATTTCCGTCGCTACCCACTTCACATCACACCCCAATCTACCCATCCCCACCCGAAAGACGGCACCTTGATGGGAGCCCCCCCGGCGGCGAGGCCTGACCGGTCCCTTGCCCACGTTGAAGCAGTTCTCGAGGAGGAGCTCGGGAAGATTCAACTCTTACCTCGGGAGCTCCCCCACGTCAGCCTCGATCGACCTCGTCACTCGAAGTTAGTACTAAACCACCTCACCACCTCCCAATTGGGTTCCTCAACCGTGGTCTTTTCAGGGATTTCTGATCTTGGGTGCCATGGAGAGCCTCCGGTGTGAGCTCGCGGAGTTCGGTGACGAGAGTCCGGTGCTCGAGGAGTTCATACCCAAGAAGGGGAGACAAGGAATCTGTGGAGACGAAGCTCAGGATACGGCCGATTGGTTGAGATGCGCGCAGCTCTGGAATCTGCAGCAGCAGTTAGATCAGAGAGATCATGTGATCAATGTTCACGATCTCCTCGCTTGGGATGTTACTGTATGTGATGTTTCCCATTAATTAGCGACGTATAATTAGAGACGTACTTGGTATCGGGTTATGGAAGTGGAGGGGCCGGTGGCAGTTGAGGGGGAAGGGAGCGATGCGAGGAGCGATTGCGGGAGCGGCGATGGCCACGCGGCGGCGGGCGGTAGAGGGAAGAGCAGACGCAGAAGAAGGCGAGGCGGCGGCGTTGGTCGCAGGATGTGCACCGGGAGTTCCTGCAGGCGGTTGGAGGGCCTGAAGGTAGTTAGTTAGTTAGTTATTGGTTGACCACGTTGGGTTTTGTTTGATTAATGTCATTTAGTTACAAAAGCGCTTAGGATGCTATTGTTTGATTTTGGTATAGTGGCTATTCCGAAGCAGATTGAGCAGCTGATGGACGTTGATCGGCTGAAGAAGTACATCATCGGGAGCCCTTTGCAGGTCAGTTTAGAAGATTATAAACCTGTCTATTTGTATCTTAGTTAGACGACTCCTTGAACATGAGAAGTTGGTTTGTCATGGAGTAGGTGGTTTCCTTTGTTTTTGTTCTTAGGGTTAATGGGAGGAATTAATAGACAAAGCACTACATATGCTTAATCACGGGTGTTTGATTAAAGCACTGAAAGCATATAATGGGGTATAGAAGAAAATTATCAAATAACTAATGGGGACTACCATAAATGGAAATAAATCTTCACATCAGTGGAACACCATCCCTACATTATCCAGCGGATTTGTGTGTAGGAGATGGCTAATTCCTCCTCGGTTTACCCAAGGTCAACAAGAAAAAAGATACAAGTTTGCCAGGACTTCTTGGCTCCACATCAAGGCTTCAGTAAAATATGGTGAATGGATTTAAAAATGACTCTTGCTTTGACCCGGTTGGGAGACGAACTTCACGCAGCTTATAATAAGTTAAATAAAGGTATGTACCATGTTTACCTTAGATCTATCTTGGAAATTGAGCTATCCAAAGTTGGTATGGCTAGGAGATTTGAGAGATGGGTTTTTGTAGGGAAGTTTACAATTGATGCTTGAATTAACCCTTTCACCTTTTATTCAAGGCTAAGTGTATGTGCCTGCAAGCCCCTTTAAAGAAGGACATGCAAACATATTAAAGGGAACTTTAAGCCTTGATTCTATCGATGTTCATTGAAGGTAATGTCAATGCTTTGGATTCTATTCTATCTAGAAGCGAATCTAGATCATTCTCTTTAGGGATTCCTCACTTAGCTCTTGATATAAAAGCCTTTGTGGGTCTATAGTTGTCTTACCATAACCTCCTTGCTTGTTGTAGTATCCTTCGGGGCGTTCACTCCAAAAATGATCAATTCTATTGCAAGGGAAATTCATGATGGGGCAATTAATTTTTGGATGGATCGCTGGATTGGGGATTCTCGCTTCCAAACTCACCTCCTTGATGATTCCAATGTCTCTATTGTCTTAGTCTGTAACTTTCCTCCTTCTACCTCGCCCTTTCTTTCTTTTCATCTGTTCCATGCCAAGTTACGAAGCAAAATTCTCAATGTGAGCCTTGAGCCTAGCCCCGAGCTTCCAATTTGGAAACCTACCTTTAATGGCATGCTTACCATCTTTTTAGCCTTGCAGTTGTACTCCAATCTTCACCTTCATTGGGCCCACAACCTTTTGTCTCTACATATACCTCTTCACATCTCTCTCTTCACCTAGCATTTGATCTGAGGCAAGCTCCCTACGGATGACAGTATCCAAAAGCTTGGGATCCCTCTTCCCTTCCATTGTTATTACTGTCTTAACCTCCCTAAAACTAAAAGCTTACTGCACCTTTTCCATGAAAACAAGCTCAGTAATACTGTTTTGGTGTGGGTTTGCCTTTAATTCCCAGTTAATACCTCCTTTCTTGAACCCATGGATATCATTTCCTCTACCCCCAATTTCTCCTCTGTTAAGATGAATTGGGCTATCTTGGCCTTCATGTGGTTTGCTATTTAATTGGTGGGTCCGAAATAAGGCAAGCACAACAATTTCAATTTTCTGGGTATTGTTGGTTTCTTGGATCATTTATGGTCTTACCTTAACATCATAGATTAGATTAAGGCCAATTGTGGGACTCCCTTCTAGCTTCATTGGACCAGATTTGAGAATGGGTTTAAGCTCAATATTGCATCCATCAAAACGACCAATTCAAGCTACTTGGGATGGGTTTTGAGAGATAGTAGTGGTGACTTCAGAAGGGCTACTTATGGCTCCTCTAACCTTAACAACCATGAGAACCTTTCTATTTAGACCATCATCCATGCTCTTACTTGCTGTGGTGATATTGCCATTGATGTTCATGTTGAGGCTGATTCTTCTTTGCTTACTCCCTATTGGATGGGCAAGGTCCCCATTCCTTGGAACTCTAAGTGCCACCTTACCAGACTTATGAACTATTCTACAAATATATCTTTGCTCAAGCTGGTCCACAGGTAGGGATGAGCATTGAGCCGGCCTAAGCTCGAGCCTAAAATTAACTTGGGTCAGGTTTGAGTTGTAAATATGATTCATTTATTAAATGGGTTGGGCCTTGGGCCGAGGTTGCCCAAACTCAACTTGGCCCATTTATGGGCTCAGTCTAAGGCCTGGCCTATTAACCTAATTACATCAATATATATCATATATGTATATATAGTCATGCTATCTATCAAAGTATACATCATATATACATTATACATTAAACATTAAAATAAAAATGCATTGTTCTTGCTATTTTTCCACCAAAAAAACCTTCAACCCTGTGTTCCTTGCAATTGCAAATTGTATAATGCAATCCTAACATCCGTCTAAACTAAATATGAACTATTGACTTTATCTCATAGAGAAGTTTGGCCATCTAAATTCGAACTAAATATGAATACATAAGATGTGTACTTTTATTTTTTATTGTAATTTCCCCCTACTTGTTATATTTGATTGGCTTGTGATCATATGGTGTATATGTAAAATATTCAACTTAAATACTTGAAATGCAAGAAGTTGGATTTTTGTAGTTGCATGTGTATCTATGATGACTTAAAGATTTTTTAATTCACACAAAAATTAAATATAATAACCCTGTTATTTACATAGCTTAAAATGATAATTATCCTTTACAAGTTATTTTTTACTTGTATCAAATCATATTATTGCTTGTACTTTTAAAATAATTATTGATGTGAAACTTCATTTACATATTGTTTTGCTGGCATAAGTGAAATAAACGAGACCATGAATAAATGGGTTGGCACGGCTTGGCCCAAGTCCTTTTTTTGGGCTAGGTCGGGCTTGGGTCAAAAAATTTTACTTTGGATTTGGCCTTGGGTAACCTTTTTAGTCCATTTATTAAATGAGCTTGAACCGGGTCAAGCTTAGCCCATAAGGGCCCGACCCAATGCTCATCCATATCCACATGTTAGCGAACTCTCCTCCCTTAAAATTGGCTATGACTATCGCATAGAGAGAGGTCGGGAACTAGATTGTCTTCCAAGATATTCATCAACTTTCTACGTGCACTCGTGGTGCTCTTTGACTAGACGCTATTCAGATGCCTAATGCCCACCTCTAAGGCCTAGTGTTCCTAATTTTGTTGCCTTCTGCATTTCACTTTCGGTGGTTTTTGTTTTGCTATACTAGGTTGTGACTCGTGGTTTGTTTTCCTTTTTTATGTACTCGATAGGTCTTATCCTGGTCTCTCTACCTTTTTGTGACTCTAGGGATCGCAAAGGGCAAAAAATATTGACTTTCATTTAAACGAAAAATTAAAAAAAATGAGATCACTACAACAATTTAAACCTACACTGACGGTCAAAAACCATCGGTGTAGGTCGAAAATACCATCCCCATAGCTGCAAAGGCCTATTTCGACGGTCAGCTTAAGCATCTTCTTAAGAGGTGTCACTGTAGGTTATACTGACGGTAAAAATCATCGGTGTTTCACTTGATTCTACAGCGACGGTCAACTCTCCAAAGGCTGTTTAGTTTTGCTTTTATGCAGCAGTGATGGTTTTATCCGTCGGTATAGATCAAGACTGTCAACTCTATTGGTATAAAACGTCAGCACTACTGTCGCTATAAGTAAGAACTCCATCTTTATATTAGTATTTGATAACAATAAGAAATGCTAGTGCCGTCACTATAGAAAAATGAAGTTTTGATAAAGCCCATACAACATTTTTTTCCCGTTAGTGATTGTTGCCATAGTTTCTTAATATGCTAATGTCCAAATGTTGTATAATTATTTATAATTCTACTATCTTTAAACAACCTCCAATTTCTATGTGGTTAAAGTAAAGAAATTCAAGAAGGATAAATATTAAGAAATAGATGTTCCAACTTGAAATTAAAAAAAGATGCACCAACTGGGAATCGAACCCAGGTTTGCACCGTGAAAGGGTACTATTCTACCACTAAATCACTGGTGCTATTCATGTTTTAGGAACCTAAAATAACACAAACTAAGAGTGATTAGAAGATAAATAATTCGAAGTTATACCTAATAATTCTGAAATAATAATGATGCAAAAAATGGCTACAAAAAGAATAATTTTTTATATACCTTAAAGTGATTGTGTGGTTTCAATAAATTTAAAGTAAATGACAATAACAATCCATATATGATGGTAATTTTTTAGATATCCTTGCTCATGAAATTCCTGCAAAAAGAAGGAAATGGATAAACAAAAAAGATAAGAAATAGCTATAATCTCATATACCTTATGTAATTAACCATAATAATTCTAAATTTGGAATTAAATCTTGGATGAATTTGTTACCTTTCCTTTATTACTTGTTCATGTATGGTTAACAAATACATAAGATATATGTTTTGACAACCTCATTGAATTGGGAAACCCTTTGCTGTATTTATGGTGCTTTTTTCATATGTAGCATGCTTTGCACTTATTTTCCTTTTTGGTGGGGGTGAGGATAAGGATTATGAAAATCTTGTTTGTGGTTAAATGTGCAGTAGAGGATGGTTCAATGATGACAAATTAAGCCAAGTTATGCACAACCCCACTAATGAGCATGTTGAAGCATTAAACATGTGCTTCACTCTCTAAAAGGAGCAATTAATCTTGGGTTATTCCTACCCTCCAGAAAAACTTCAACCTCAGTTTTTACTCTAATGGACATTTAATCCTTCCCAATTGATAGAAAATCAACAACCTTTGTTATTTTCTTCAATGGTGCACCGATTTATTCACAATTCAAAATGCAACCAACTGTTGCCTAATCATCCACTGAAGCAAAGTATCATGTCATCACAAATACTTCTACCTATTCAATTTTAGACTCTCCAACAATTACTGCAACAATGTTGGTGCCAAATACATGATTGCAAATCCTATCTTCGACTCACATACTATACATGCCAAAATTGACTATTATTTTGTCCACAATCATGTCACCAATAAGGAGGTCTTTATGTGGTACATTCTAACTCAGTTGCAGATTAAGGATAACTTAACAAAGCCATTGCCTACAAGAAGATTTTAGTACTTGAGAAGCAAACTACACGTTCATAAGAAGACATCAATTTGATGAGGCATATTAGGGAGAATGCAATTCACTTGTAAATTTGGAATTAACTGGCTGTTTTGTTACGAACTACTGACTCAACAATTCTACAGCTATTCAATTGATTTCTCCATGGACATCCATGTCGAATTGGTGGAATGTTACACCTAACCATCCTTGTTGGATTATTGTGCACTGGATCTTGGCCAGTTTGCCTTTCAAAATGAGAGACCTTGACATTGTGAAAGAGTAGCAAATTCCTAGAATTCAAAAGTAGAAGGTAATGTGTGATGCTATTGAATTGCCTTGCTTGTTACTCATAATCAGTGTGAGTGTCAAGTATGTCACCTTGCTCAATGAACCACAAGGACCAAAAAGAACACAAAATGGATGGGAATTGCACAATTGCACCATGATTTTCCACTGCAATGACCTTAGCCCTAGCCAACAGAACAGGTTTAACATCTTTGTGAGTAAAAATCGATCCCTCAAAAGCTGAAGCTTGCATAGTAGTGGAAGATAGTTATCTAAACCACTCTTTTCCATAAAAGAAAAAAAACTACGCATTTAGATATAGGCAATATTTGCTCAATAGCTGAAGAGAAGAAGGAGTAGTGCAATTCAGTGGCATGACTTGTAATGCTTGTTCTAGATAGTGGCAATATAATGGGCATCTTGAATATATACTAAATTGGAGAATAGGAAGAGGGCAAACCACCTTTAAGGTACCAATTCCTAGCCCCTCCAAATGCCTAACTCCAATGACACGGAAACGGACATGAGTGCCTTCTTTAAACCTTTTCTCCAACCTCTGTACTTCCTCATTAGAAGGATCAAGCCTCTATAGGGATCATTGTTTTTCCCAATTGCATAATGTCCCGTCAATCAACGTTGAAGAAAAAGTCAATAAGAAATCAAACTAGGATAGTTCATTATGAAATATACACTAACATATGCAGGTGACACTTCTGGGGAAGAAGGAATCTCAAGCAAAAGGCTGATTCTCTTATCGATTTGAACAATCCTTGAATCATCAAAAACATCTCAGTTTTAACATACAGTATCCCAACAGTGAAAACAACAAATCAACATGAACCAAACACTTTGCAAGATAATAAATCATGGTCATAATGGGAAAAAATCACAAGATATAATCTTACTGATTGAGGAACTGAGTAGCGAATAAGATGGGGATTGAAAGTGAACCCAATAGCTCTTGTGGATTGATGAATAAAATTCGAGCATTGAACTTCACTAGGAGAAAGGAAAAATAAAGATCAGTGGAGAATCTTTAAAGCAAAACATAATAAACAAAGACACAAAATTTCATATTCTTCAAAACAGAAGATACTAGACAAAAATGGAAAAGTAAAAGCTAGGCCATCAAGACATGAAAATCTTAAAAACATATTACATTAAAAGACTTCATGCATAATTATCCGAATGGCTGCAATTCCTTAAATCTTGCAAATAATTCTACAAATTATAATCGGTGTTTTTAAAATCAGACCAGGTAGTTAAATTGTTCCAACTTAAATCCACTGTGCCAGAATAGCTAGGCCAGCCAACTTTTAAAGCAAAGTTAAAACTCACAAAATACATCATAGCTTGCTCAGTCATTTGAAGTGGGAAAACAGGACTGTCATAACAAGTCCTTTCAAAAAAAAACCTTTCCTACTCGTAGTTTCAAGTAGTGATGAGTTTTAGTTAATGAAATAAGAGAAAGCAGCATAAATCAAGATGTGCGAGCTAATAGAGAAAGCACAATATATTCATAAGTTTCCTTCCCTTTGAATAGGAGTATGTTTTACTTTTCATATGTCTAGGACATATGAAACAATTTTTATTTAAGTGAGAAAAATTGATAATTATTCAATCTTTTTAAATAATAAAAAAGCAAACTCACATACTTGCAGGCATACTGTAAAGTGATGATTAAAGACTAGCAATAATCCACTATTTCAAGAACTAATCATTAGCCAAATAGAATTCTACTAAGCAAAGTGCATGTGATTAATTAATTAATTAATTACCTTGAATGTCAATTGATGCTCATTTCCATCTCACTCTCATCTGCTGGACTCATCTTCTCCTACAAACAACAAGTTCTTGCTCTCCTCCACAGTGCCCCATCCCCATCCGCAATCCTCACAAGAGGGTTCTTGTTGGTGATAGCCACGTAATACCGATACATCCTGGTGCCCAAAAGGAAGAGGAACATCAAGATAGCCATCACTGTGAACAGGATGCTGAAGCCGATCCCCTAGCTGACATTATTAGTGTCCTGTTGTCATAAGAAAGGAGAAGTTGGGTGGGGGAAATTAAAGGGAAAGGAGGGCGAAAGATCAACACATGGCCTGCACCTCATATCTGCACTACCACTTCACACCTTACCCCTACTGCAGCATTACATCAAACACCTGGCCTGTACCATCTCAACCCTCCCTTTCACAGTAGCATTTTGCTAAACACCTTGTGAGAAAGATCAACACATATATCGAGAGAGATTGAGTGGGAGATCCTGATTGTAGATCCGACCACATGTTTGATCTCAAACCCTAACCAAGCAAGAGATTTGAAAGAGATCCCATCTTTAAGATCCGGGTGAGTTTGATCAGATCCGAGAGATCTTACTTGTGAGAGTGAGAGATCGAGAGATGGAGAGATCAGAGAGAGAGATCGAAGAGAGATCCATGCAAACCCAAGCAAAATCTAAAGAGTCATGTAAGGAATGCAAGGAAGAGCGGGAGAGACCTACTCTTATAATTGAGACATTGGTGGAGACGTTGCAGGCACTGCGGAGAGGCATCGGTGAACGGAAGGGGAGAGGTGTCGAGTGTGTGTGCGTGCCCGGTGGGAGGAAGGGGTGTTGGGTTGAAACACATCGGAGGTCCTCGTGTGTTAAGGGGTTTGCGGTGCGAGTGGCAGGGGTTGAAGAGCGTCGGCTTGTTGAGGAGGGTTGCATGGGTTTAGGTTTTGGATAGGAAAAGAGAAATCAATGGAGGGAGGAGGGATAAAAAAAGGAAAAAAGGAAGGAAAAAAATAAAGAAAATTAGTGACCTTTCAAAGGAGACAAACAACAACGTATTTGAAATGTTGCTGTAGTTTGCCCGTTGGTGTACATCAAATTTTTTGTAGTGTATAGAATTAACTTTTTATTATTATTTTTACACATATACCCATAACTCTTAATTCTTTTCATGTAAAATTAAAATCTACAGAGATAACATTAAAATTTTTCTACAAAAATTACGTGAAAAACCTTGGGCAGGTAGGGCATGTGCCCCAGTTAGATCCGTCCCTGGCTACTTCTCTGATCTTAATCATCACATGCATATAAGTGGCGGTCCTATTTTATTATTTTTCTATCTTTATTTCGTCGGCTTTACTGGGAGAGGAGAATTTCTTGCCATTTTACATTTATGTGGAGAACATTGTCACCGGTTTTTCTTAAAAGGAGAAAAAGAAACAGAAGAAAAAAAAAAGGAAGAATGTTCAAATCAACCTAAATTTCCCTTTTTATTGTCAAGGATATGGCCCCTGGATCGTGTATTAAAGTTTAGTGATTGGAGCTGAATCCTTTTACCACAATACGATGAAATTTCTTTTCTTAGGTTGTTTATTTTCACATCTTTTATATCTGCAAGCTAGGACGACGATTAGTGCAGATTGGTATAGTTCCTCTCCTGAAACATACACGATGATATATTATCTAAGAAATCCATTCTTTTAGAGACAATGAGCAAAATTACTTGTATTTTGGAGATTTAAAAGTCAATATTTCGACTCCACTTGGTAGATGGAGAACCGTTCGGATAGAATAAAAGAGGAATAAATTAAGAAAAAAAAATATTTTTCTCAAGAAAAGTGTGATAAGTAATAGATGTAAATTATTGGTATGATATTGTGATGTTATTGAATGATTTTTTAATATTATGGTATGGGTGTAAGTAGGTTTATGTGATATAATAAATGTGTTTTAATGGATATGTTAAATTACAGTAAATATATTTTAAGATATATTGGTATTAATATGGATAATTTGATGTTGATTATTGATGGAGTATGATAAGTTATTTCTCCTAACTTTAGATTTTATTCCTTTAATATTTCTTCTTTTTTTTTTTTGATAATATTGAGGGGCATAGCAACTACCTAACAACCTCAATAAGATACGATGAAGAAAAACAAGAGGCACAAGATGGCTATTGCAATCCAGATGCTTCCAACTAAGTTGTGAACAGAAAGATTGGGTAGCCAGAGATCCAACAAATGGAGGATGGAAATACTACCTGAAGATCTCAATAAAGACATTTGAAAAGCACACACCACATGCATCTCCTAACTACTGGCGAGAACATACAAGAACACCACCACAAAAACCAACGACAACCTAAAACTAACAAAAGGAAACAAATAGGGAAAAAGAACCACACCACCAATAGGATGAACAAATGTCTCAAGGATGGTGGCGCAATGAGTGGATTCTTGGCCGAAAAAGACAAAAGCAGCTCCTTTGAACTCCAGACATGACAAATCCAGGGAAGATGGCCACCAGATGCTAGCGATGAAGTTCACTAGACAACCTTGGCATGGCCACCCAAGGATGCCTAACCCAAAGAATGCAAAGATTGAAGAAAGGTACAGATGGAGCACATCAACGCGAGTTAGCCATCGTCTCAACATAAAGAGAAGAAAGATAATGAGGCACCGGCAGAGTGGCGATGGCACGACACCGCATTGGACCAGCTTCATAGCATCAAGAAGGCATAGTTGTGATGAGGATGGAGGAGTGAAAAGGGGAACAAGGTTGAAATATGGTCATTAAGGAGGAACAGAGTTCCGATTGGTGTTGATCAGCCAATTAGGGCCTAAAGGAGGACCAATGGATAACCCTTAAGTTGCCCTCTACCAAACAGACTCTTAGGCTATTCTTCTTTAGGAATTAAGATATCATATGATAGAATAGATGGTGATATAGGTTGGGTAGATGTTTGTTTGAGGGAACAAAATTAGCAGTCATTTTTTAATTACCTCTAAAGAGTGGGGATGAATAAGATATGATCCTTCCTTAACAAAAAACTTGTGCTGGTATAAAGTGATTAATTTTTTGATGTAATGTTAATAGATAATATTTTAATATTATTATATGAAAGTGACATAGATTGGTGTGATGTAAATATATTCAATGTATACATTACGCCAAAGTAGATATTTTTTAATATATATCGTTGTTAATGTAATGTAGTGGATATATTGATGTGATGGAACAAGAAAAGTATGAGATAGCCTGATCAAAGATATCCTCCGAGATATCCCTCAAATACACATACCCTAAAAGGGCTTAAGATTTCTTGTACATTTCCAAATCCAAGTTTTATAATGCCTTAACTATTCACGATGAATCCTATACATAAATTAATTTCCCGACATTGCTTAGATCCCTATCTCTGGTGATTTGTGCAATGTCCTTACACTTTCAAATCTCATTCGCTAGATTGGGTCATCACAATAATTATTAAGGGTCTGATACACAATTAACTCCATGATCTTTAGATCCTAATCTATCCCGTTCCTTTGCGAAGAAATGCAATTCAAGATATATACTTGTACAAAAAGGAAATCCAATAATTACCCACATGACATTATCATGTAATAAAA
The DNA here is from genome assembly GCA_037157565.1 of Thalassia testudinum. Taxonomy (NCBI): domain Eukaryota; kingdom Viridiplantae; phylum Streptophyta; class Magnoliopsida; order Alismatales; family Hydrocharitaceae; genus Thalassia; species Thalassia testudinum. The sequence continues at coordinate 49,207,582 of JAZHRO010000030.1, forward strand.
GATAGCCAAAAGAATAGCTTGTTGAAACAAATAAAAGTAATTATACAAAATATATAATTTTTTATTTCCTTTTTAGTAGGATTTGACATATCATCGATATATCGGTATCGATGACTTAGGACGTATCGATATCACTAGATTTTTTTTTTCATGATATCAGTGATATATTGTCGATATCACAATATCTCGTTGATGTATCGGGTGATATCTCCACGATATCAGCGATAGATCATCGATATTAGAGGTTGTTGGGTGCCATCTCTCTTATACGGGCAGGAAAGGTGTTCACTGTTGGGCATCGGTTTTTTCAACTGGGTGGGAAAGCCATTTCTCATTGTTGGGCACTAGCTTTTTGAACTTGGTGGAAAAGCTATTCCTCACCGTTGGGCACTAGCTTTTTCAAGTGGATTTTTTCCAACTATCACACACACAGTTGGTTTGCATTCAAAATTCATCTTCTAGACAGAGACAAAGAGTTGATTTTCCAATTAGTGTTCAATCGAAATTCGTCTCATAGGTATTTCTTTACTAAAATGTTAACTTTCATAAAATTTGTAACATTTTTTGACTTTTTTGACCTTTCTGAGTGATTTTCCCAAATTAACCGATATCAGCGATATATCCTCGATATATCTCTTTTTTGACTTGTCGATATGATATTGATATCAATATTTAAAACCTTACTTTTTAGAAACTTAGACATGAGAGTATCTCCCATAGCCAGAATGATCGTTCATCATCCATAGGTTCATTTTTTCTTTTTAGGCTAAAAGTCGTACAAAGATGTAGTAAACAAACTCAATCTTCTTAGACTCACCCATCATTCTAATTAATTATGCGCCACGATTGCAGTCCAGTTCTCAGTGACCTTAAGACCTTTTGCCTCGAGGGAAAATACATATATATATGTCACGTAATGTTGGAGAAATGTTTAAGAGAAAATTTTCCCTTAAAAATAAAACGAGGGCACAGATCCTAATAGTTGATGTGACATGACAAAAAGGGAATGTATGCTGAATATCAAAAGTCAAGATGAGTTAGCTTGGATTATAAATTAAGTTTTGACTTGATTAACTAATTCATTGGTGCTCGCTAGATCGTCGCTCGCTGATGTGGTGGCGCACACTTGCAAGTGGCTATGGTGCTAGTAGGGCCGCACTAACGTTAGCCTGCAATGTTGGTGACGATGCTCTGGTAGTGGTGCTGCTTTAGACAAGTTGCAACTCCACTGGAGGTGGGCCTCGTTGATGTTGCTTGCGGTGGTAACGACGGTGCGATTGCCGGTCGTCAGGGTGGTGCTAACAACGGCGGCGAGGACTCTCGGTACCAGAGGTCCATCCTCTTCGAGTCCTAATGGTTTGAGGGAGTATATCGCTTTTTCCATTTTCATTGACTGTAATTTTCATTTCCTCTCATTATCATCTCGTTGATTCTATGTTTCAATGTCGCTTGATGCTCAAGTTCCATTTTCCACCTCTGTGGCCTATATTTTTTCTGTGATGGGGTTGTTGGTGCAAGAGCACCTTGATCGTTGATTTTGATGATAACAAAACACTTGTTATTTAATATTTGCATTTGAGTTATAGTTTCAGGATAAATGCAAATGAAATCAAGTGTAAAAGAGTTCAAGTTCGCATTCATGGCGGATTGGAGGAGCTTGTTGGAGAAGAGAAGATGGAGCTTCACGCAGAGCGAGAGCTTGAAGATAAGAAGAATAGGATAATTGTCTTTTTGTCTTGTACTTTGTATTTGTTGTTTTTGTTCTTTGCTCTTTTATTTTCTTAATTAGATTCATGTAAAGAGTCCAAAGTTCCTTACATTAGTCCTAGTGTTGGTAACGTTCAAGTCGAGTTTTAGGAAAGCGTAATGCTTGCATTATAGTATAGTCGAGAAAATCGTTTTACAACATTTAAATTTATAAAGAGTGCTCAAAATCAGGAAATTGAGTCTGAGGTCGTTCACAGGACTCAAATATGGAATTCACAACATTAATCGCATTCAGAAATAATGAACATAATCAATGAATCACAATTAAAGATATTCAATGAATAATTTACTCAAAATGATATTCAATGATAAATCAAATTATATCTCAAAAGTTGATGGGATAAAAAGAATAAGAAACACTAAAAATGGTGATTTAAATCACCAAGGATATCCCCAAATTAAGCACATATTCAAGTATTCAATTTCTCAACAGTGGTTTTTCAACCACTAATCCACTCAGATAAGTCCACAGTTCCAGATCAATGCCCAACACAAGCACAAAGCCAAATATCCTCACAACACAAGGCATAAGAGACGTCAGACCCTAAGGTTAGATGACTTAAGTAATCGACTTTCTATGACATTTTTTGGTATTTTTGACTTTGTAAATTTTTTCAAAATTCTCAATTTTTTTGGTATGTTTGATAATACTATACTATATACACTACAGGTGTGTTTACGATTGCATTTTAGTAAATGATTCACCATTTACACCCCCATGCTTAAATGATGCAATGTCTTCATTGTATGAATAGGGTGGATGCAAATGCATGCTCTGCTTTTCACTATTTTAGACTGGGTGATAGAAGGAAGTCGGAATGGGGAGATAAAAATCTCTATGCGGATGATTTCAAGTTTGATACAAAATCAGAGTAGAAAGTCGGGCTAAGAAGTGAAATACATGACATATGTGACAATGAATGTATGTTAAAAATGCAAGGGTAGACACCTAATGCAAGAAATGAAAAATAAGAAAGGTGAAAATAGCTATATACAAAGGATAGGTTTGCTAAGTTTTATGCCTTTAGCTAAGCGTAAACCCAATAAAAGATGTGTCATTAGAAATAGGTTCAAGAAGTCAGAGCGAAATAGTAGAATTGATAAGTCTGAGATCATGTGGCTCAATGAAGGGTTTCAGTCTTTATCCATTGACAATGAAAGGTTCAGATTTGTCAATCTCGGTGATTTCAACAGCTCCATTATCAAAGATTCTCAGGATCTTTAAAGGTCTAGTCCACTTTGATCTGAGTTTCCTTGGGAAGAGTTTAAGTCTTGAGTCAAATAGAAGGACTTTTTGACCAGGGTGAAAGGTTTTCTTACGGATGTGATAGTCATGGAAGGCCTTTAATTTATCCCTATAAATCCTCGAGCTTTCATAAGATTCCTTCCTCAATTCATCTACCTTGGAAATTTGTAGTCTTCTATGATCACCGGCCTTCTCTAGGTCCAGATTACACTTTTTGATGGTCCAATAGGCTTTGTGTTTATGTTCTAGGGAAGATGACAGGGTTTCCCGCATACAAGTCTAAATGGAGACATACCTAACGGGGTTTGTGAGCTATCCTATATGCCCACAACGCATCAGAAAGGCGGGAAGACCAATCCTTTCTATCAGGTCGAATAGTAGTCTGTAAAATCTTCTTGATTTTCCAATCGGACAATTCTGCCAGTCCATTGGTTTGAGGGTGATAAGGTGTAGCAATCTTTATGTGATACCCCATACTTTTGAAGTAGGGACTGAAAGTGGATGTTCCTAAAGTGAGACCCTCCATCACTAATGATGGCTTTTGGTACCCCAAATCTAGAAAAGATGTAATCCTGAACAAACTGGTTTACAATCTTGCGATCATTTGTCCTTATGGGGATGGTTTCAATCAATTTAGAAACATATAATCAACTGCTAATAAGATATACTCGATGCCAATGAAATTTGGAAAAGGTCTCATGAAGTCAATGCCCCAGATATTAAATATTTTGCATACTAAGAAAGGATTCAAGGGCATCATGTCTCGACGGCTAATACTGCTAAGAGACTGATAGCGTGAACATGCCCTACTATATTCGTATGCGTCTTTGAAAAGTGTAGGCTAGAAGAAATCACTCTGTAAAATCTTAGCAACAGTCTTTTTTCCAGAGAAGTGACCGCCACAGACCTGGTCATGGCAGAACGATAGGATGCTCTCTATCTCCTTATCGGGAACACACTTCCTAATGATATGGTCAGAACAAGATTTAAATAACCAAGGTTCTTCCTAAAAGTAATGAATAGCTTCGTCTCTAAGTTTGTTGATTTGGGATTTAGTCCAACCATTAGGCACTACACCAGAAGTCAGGTAGTTGACAATGTCAGCATACCAGGGGCGATCAAAATGAATGACCAGTAATTGCTCGTCTGGGAAGTTGTCAGTGATGGGAAGTGAGGGAGATATCGCTTCAAAAGGAAGGTGGGATAAATGGTCAACTACCACATTCTGCTTCCCGACCTTGTCATGAATCTCTAAATCAAACTCCTGCAACAGTAGGATCCATTTAATCAGACGAGATTTTGCATCCTTCTTGGCGAGAAGATGTCGAACTGTAGTGTGGTTAGTGTAATTATAATGTGGGAACCTAAAAGATAAGGTTTGAATTTTTCCAGTCAAATACTATAGCTAGCAATTCTTTTTCAGTGATGGTGTAATTCCTCTAAGCTTCATCTAAGGTCTTGTTAGCGTAATAGATGACTGTAGGTTTCTTATCCAGTTTTTGCCCAAGGATAGCCCCAACTGCATAATCAGAAGCATCACACATGATCTCAAAAGGGTTAGACCAATCTCAGGATTGCAGTATTGGTGGCTTGGTAACCAAATCACGAAGTGTTGTATAAGCACAAACACAATCGTCAGAGATCTGGAAGTCTACATCCTTAGAGAGGAGATTGGTGAGAGGTCAGGCTATTTCTGAGAAGTCTGCTATAAAGTGGACATAGAAACCAATATGCCCGAAAAAAGATCTAATCTGTTTAACCGACGAAGGTAAAGGCAGGTTAGAAATCAATTTTACCTTTGCACGATTAACCTCTATTCCTCTCTCAGAAATAAGATAACCTAGAACTAGTCTTTCTAGTACCATAAAATGTGATTTTTCCCAAGAAAGTACCAGATTCACATTGATGCATCTTTGCTGGACCTTAGTCAGGTGGTCTAAGCATGCATTAAATGTGCTCCCGAAGACCGAGAAGTCATCCATAAAGACTTCTAAGCAATCACTACTAAATCGAAGAAAATTGCAAACATACACTGCTAAAATGTAGCAGGTGAGTTACATAATCCAAATGGCATCCTACGGAATGCAAATGTTTCATAGGGGTAGGTGAAAGTCATTTTCTCTTGATCATTGGGGTGAATTGCCACTTGATTATAACTTGAGTAGCCATCCAAAAAGCAGGAAAATCTATTCCCAGCCAATCTTTCCAGTATCTGATTGATGAAGGTCAGTGGGAAATGAACTTTCTTCATGGCTTGGTTGAGTTTGTGATAGTCAATACATACTCGCCACAAACTAGCAATCCGTGTAGGGATGACTTCTCCAGAGTCAGTGGTTATGACGGTAAGTTCGGCCTTCTTAGGCACAACTTGAACAGGACTTACCCATTGACTATTAGAAATGGGAAAAATGACTCAATTGTCTAACCACTTGATCATCTTGTTTTTAACCACCTCCTGAAGTGTTGGGTTCAGTCTATGCTGTGGCTGTCTAGTGGGTCTAGATCCTTCTTCTGTAAAAATCCTATGTGTGTAGTAAGAAGGACTAATGCCAGTCATGTTAGAAAGGCTCCATCCTATAGCCTGCCTATGTGCTCTTAGGATAAATAAGAGTCATGATTCTTGATCAGACGATAAGTGAGAATTGACAATCACATGATAAGTTTGATCTGGCCCTAAGAAGACATAGTTTAAAGAATTAGGAAGAGGTTTGAGTTCAACAGGTATAGGATCAAGTGAAGGAGTAGGTGTGGAGATGTCAAAAGATCCTAGAGACACTAAGGGAATAGGAGGTAAGTTCTCAGTTTCTAAGATTAGTGTCTCAAGGAGAGTCAAGTCAGAGGCCAAAGGTTGTTGAGGTTCTAAGTTAAGTGAATCAATCAATGTATCCTCGACCAACTTATCCAATGAATCCAAGGAATAGATTTCCTCAATTAAACTTCAAGATGGTCCCCTTTGGGCCTGAAATATATAAATTTTCATTCTCTGATCTCCAAATTTCAACTCTAAAAGGCCCTCACAATTGATGTTTGCCTTGGCCATAGCCAAAAAACGTCTTCTTAGAATGATAGGTGTGTTATGGATATCTTCAAGTACTTTCATGTCAAGGACAATAAAGTCTACAAGAAAATAAAAGTCCTTGACCCGCATTATAACATTTTCCAGCACTCCCTATGTCTTAACTAATCTATTAGCTAATTGCAGGGACACCTCGGTTGGCTTTAGATTGCCAACCTCGAAATGTGTCAGTAGGGAGGTTGGTATAAGATTGATAGAAGCACCTAGATCAAGCAGTACTCTATTAAATGTGGTGTTTCCTATCATGCAGGAAGGAAGAGGGGTGCCTGGGTTTTTCTTCTTAATAGGGAGGTTTGAAATAAGGGAACTCGCTTGTTTCTAGAGAATGACAGGACCACTCCCTTTCTGAATTCTAGCCTTACGCCTAGGTGTACAACAAGGGGATGTTTATATAATGAATTGCATCCAACAAGAGGATGTTTATATGGATTTGCTCAAAGAGCTTGAGCAGATCCTCCTCAGGTGCCACACAAGGTTTCTTCTTATTTTCATCACTTTTCTTTTCTAAGGCCTCTAGAAAAGGTACAGAAGTGGTAACAGGAGGATCAATCAAAGGCTCAAAAGAGTTAGGTACAAGTGAATCGGCAATAGGAGTGGAAGGTCCAGGTTGAGATGTAGAAGTTGGCAATGGTGGATCAATTGTGCTTCTACCACTCCTAGTAGTGATGGCATTCAAATCAAATTGTGGAGTAGACAATGAATCAAGATTAGGTATGACAGGTGGTTGTGGATCAGAATAAGAAATAGGATCAGAATAGAAAGAATTAGGATTGGAGTAAAGCTCAGGTTCGTGCAAGATTTGTGATATGTAGTGTGCTTGACCTTGCAAATGAGGTCTGGGTTGTGCTTGAGATGGTAGTGAATGTGGTTGACAGGATTCCGTCAAGTGTGATAGCTGGGCCCTCATCTCAACTAGTGCCGCGTCCTGTCTCTGCTGCATAGTAATGTTTTGCTATTGCATGTCAGTGAGAGCTTTCATGATATTCTCCAATTAATCATCTCATGTAGGCCCAGGTTGTGAGTATTGGGTAGGCCTGGGTTGGGGTTGCTGGTAGGCATGCGGTGGATACCCGTGCGGTTGTGGAGGTGGTACTCGGATCATGTTGTGAAGTGGTGGTGCAGAAGGTTGTTGATAAGTAGGTCTTTGTGAATTTTTCGACCATGAGAAATTTGGTTGATTTCGCCATCTAAGGTTATAAGTTTGTGAATAAGGATCATTGTGAATGGCGTGGAGCTCTTCTAATGCTCCAGAACGTGTAGGGAATTCAGTGTAAGGAGGAACAAAGGTTCCTCCAACCGGTAAAGGATATGGAAATGAATAATCCGGTAATGTAAGTTGTGTCACAGATAGAATTTTCACAATTTCCCTCCCTGTGGGAAATTGAGAAGTGTGAGGTGCAGGTGACTGAGAAGAAGATGATGAAGGTTTAGAAGAAGTGTGAGGTGCAGATAGATTGTTCCATACTTTATCTACTTTCTTCTCTATTAAGCCCACATTATCCAGCTAACTAGTCACAATTTCTAAATCTTTATTGCTGGATTGGGCTTCATGTACTCCTGTGTGTGAGTGGGAATGAGAAGACTATCTATTAAAAATACTCATCGAAGCATTGTTAATCTGAGTCCTCGTTCCGACACAAAAAATTGCCTCCATAAGCGACACCAACAAAATTCCTTGTGTCATCATGGAGCTCATGATAGAAGATCTGGACCTGTTGCCAGCATGGGACACCATGGTGCGGACATTTCTTAAGAAGCTCATGGAATCACTCTTAGGTCTTGTGCATTTGTTCTCTTGAATTCTGGGTAAATGTGGTGATGGCATGCCTCAAGGCATTTGTGTGGCCTATAAGAAAGCATTTCTTAAGGAACTCATGTTTCCAAGAAGCTCAAGTTTCTATTGGTGTAGTCTGTGAAAGAGTTCTAAACTAGAAGGCTGCCTTATCTTTTAATGAAAAGGAGAATATTTTCATCAAAAGCGTATACTGATCATGACCTTGCGGACCCAAGGTTTGAGCAAGGTTTTTCAGCTCCTCTAAATGTTGAAAAGGGTCCTTAGAAGCAAGACCATGGAAGTTAGGAATAAGTGCTATATTGTTTGGCTTTAGTTCAGCAACACGATCCCCATCGGGATAACGTACCACAGGCATAGGTTGTGCAATTGTAGGATTATAGTACTCCCGTAGTTGACGTCTACGAGGTTGAGGTGGTGCTTGAGGATTTCTAGGTTGAGGTTGGGGGTTTGCCAAAAGATTAACAACTTGTGTAAGCTGTTGCACCTGTTGGGTTAGGATATTCATTTGAAGTTGTGTTTCAAACAGGTGTTGCAGATGAGGCATAGGACCTCTCTCCGGTGGTGGTTGGTTAGGGAAGTTAGGGTATAGAGGAGGTTGAAACCTATGATTTGGTGGTGGTGGTGGAGGACGATGTGTAGAGAGATGTGGACGAAGTTCTTCGAAATCCTTGAATTATGCAGAATCATGATCATCCTCAGGATGGATGGAGTGGTGAATGAGAGTTTGAGGCCTAGGAGTATAGAATTTGATGTGGAAGGCATCGAAGTGGAAGCTTGGGCATCAGTACCCAAAGGAAGTACTAATTCAGGGTTTTGGGATCTCCTACCTTCCATTGAGTCATTTTTTGAAAATGAGTTTTGAAACAGTCACAACTCAAAAGGAAAGGTAAATCTCAATCTCATTCACAATAAAATCAGAAATCCCAATCAATCTTAATAATCAAAAGACCAATCAAGCAAGTCAAGCGAGAAAAATTGAATTCTTCCTAGAGTCTGCTATGCAAAAATAGTAGTATGCAAACAAATGTTTCAGAATAATTGTACAGGCTTAAAGATAACCTAACGGAGTGCAAACCTCTAAAATCCATTGGGAATCTGGATAAGACTGGCGTGCGAATCCAAACCCTATGGTTGCTCAAGGAGATGAGATAGAAACCCGTGTATTTGTGAACTTAACTGATCGTGTAGTGTGTACACGATAGCAATAAACAGAATAGCGATGAAAACTCAGACAAGGTTTCAAACATTTTTTAGTCTCTTTTTGAATTTGATTTAGATAGTTAAGCGTATTCTATGTAGCTCATCTCGCTTTTTAGTTCTTTTCGAGGACAAGATGGTCTTATTAATGTTAAGTCAAATGTAGAGTTGGCAGGAGCTCAGAAGATAGAAATGCGTACCTGACTCCAGCAATTCTACAGTATGCAATTTGACTTGAAGTAAGATCTAGCAGGAAATGTGATCCTAGGTATGGATGCCTAGAGTATGCTGCTGCTAGCTAAAGGATGAAATCTTTTTGGTATTTTTGATTTTATAATTTTTTTGGATTTTTGAATACAACAAACAAAAACAAAAGAAAAAGAAATCAGAAAATCGCGATACGGAAAAAATGCGTCGATGAGAGATGAGTTGAGAGATATAGAGAGTCTAGAGAGTCCAAGTTATTACAAATATGTGTGAAAACAGGCTCTCACAACTTATGCCTAACACAAAGTCCTAAGAAATATTCCTAAGTCTAACTACCAACTAATCTAATCTAATCTAAGAAAAGCAAGAATGCAGCTCCATCTGGAAAGACTCCTCCGGGAAGTCAAGTCTGAAGTGCAGCGAATCCACCAAGAAGAAGTCCACCTAGAAGAAATCACTACTTCTCCTACTCCTTAAGTGCTGCAAAAATAACAAATGATTAGTAAGTCAATTATATACAAAACATATCAAAGAATATAATGAATAAAAGTATATATATACAACAAAGAATATAAATGAAAGAATAGTTATATACAAAGAAAAACAAAAATATGTACACATAAAAGAACAAAAGAATAGTTTTGGCGTATAGAAAGTTGCCTCCTCAGCAACAGTGTCAAAAATAATTGACTTTCTGCAACATTTGTCAAACAATCACAATAAAGTACTGTTGTCAGGTTTTTCTCTCCAGCAACGACTTAAAAAAAAATGATCGTCGACAATCGGTTCACACTAAAAAGGGATTTTAAAAATGTTGTTTTAATATATGTTTCAAATGCAAACCGATGTCGCGTCAATTTTATTCATTTGCTTAATTTTTACTGATTTATTCCAAGTCGTTCAGTGGGAGACAATTATTGATATACATCACTCTCTAAGTCCAAAAACACTCTTTTATTCCAAAAATGTTGATTTTATTTACAAGAATAAATGAAAGAATCAAATAACTGCATGAATTAGTTAATTTTGTACAAAACAATGAGTTAATATACATTACAATTCTTGAAAACAAGTGTACACAAACAAGTACAAAAAACTATATATAACTACTCTATGTTAATTATTTACAACTATATAGTTAATACCTGAGTATAGGTACAAAAATAGTTAATAATACTTACTATACTAAATTATTATAACATACTAATACCTATAGTAATATATATTATATATATAGTAACATATATAAGTGTCGCTAAAACCTTAGTAAAATTATATAGATAACATAAAGTAAAATACTATCTATATTAACATATAATACTATGTATAGTGACATACATAAACGTCGGTGTAGCCTTAGTAACATATTTACACTACCTAAGGCAAAAACTAATTATATATATATATATATATATATATATATATATATACTGGCAGATGAATCTGTCACTAAAGCTCTAAGTGTTATGTATACATAAGAGCTCAAACATTCTACTCTATCTACGCTTATATATACTATACTATATTATTTAAAGTATACATTATTTATATACAGATACTTATTATACACACCATAAATATATATATATATATATTTATATATACACAACACACACATACACACAAGCAAAGCTAACACACACAACACATACTAAGGCACAGGAGTTCTAATAACTTAGGCATTTCGGAGCTCCACACTTAGTGGCAATTCCTCTCTTCTTGTCGCAACCCGCTCCTGGTTCCCTACAGGACCCGAGAACGACTCGCCTCGACGAACCTTAAGACCCAGTCGTCCAACGAGAAAGAACAAAATGTCATAATCATTCCACAATCACACGAGCAATATAACCAAGCAGATAAATATACGACTGAAAATAAAGGAAGGAAAAATAGCAAACCACTAGTGTCTCACAGTATACAGTGGAAAGTATAGAACATAGCCATCACAACTGGTAGAAAATTACAACTGAATACAACTATGAGCTATAGATACTCACTAAGAACAAAAACTCTGTAAAAGAAACGACAGGAAACTACAGCTGAGCGCGACTGGGCTCAACACCCTCAGCAGCCGGTGGCTCTAGCTGCTCAAATCCTTGACCTAAACAATGTTATAAAATTCTGTGGTTAGTTAATGCTGAGTAGAGTGGTGGTTAAATCATATAATTTAAACAGGTAGCTAACATGCATTTAACAATTCATTCATTATCGTCCGTTCCCAATTATCGTCTTTCCAATCCGAGTATTCTAAACATATTCCATAACATTTCCCAATCTTCTTGTTCCCTAAGGGAACGATCTTGTTTGTTATTTTCCCATGACGCAGGATGCATACGTGGCACTCTTCTGGTTGAAAGAATCCCCCGTACTAATCCTACACCCAGTTTACTATCCCGAGATCACGGTCGCGACGTAGCGGTGACTTTGGCATGCGTGATAAACTCACAGGTAGCTACCCCACACTAGCACGCGGTCAATCATTTCCGCTAACGGGTACGCCTAAATGTACATCACGTAACAGTATAGGGCCTTGCCCTCTCAGAATCGGGGTCTCGCCCCTCACAATTCGCGTACCCTCGTCCAACTATCCCGGTTTGCCCAACGGGCTAACAAGAGTCGGTGTAGGGTGGCCATACCTAACCCCAGGTCCCCTTGGGCTATTAGCTACTCCCTACTCTAAGTAGCTCACCTCGGTACTACGTACGTGATGGCCAAACAGGAGTCTATGTAGAGCGGCCAAACTCACCCCGGGTCTCAGCCTAAGGGTCGGTAAGCTCCCCTTTACTCAAAAGGGATAGTTGCTCTCCTCAGTACTATGTACAGAAGGGCCAGCTCACTTCCCTTAACCAAGTCCGAACAGCCACCGTAGCCGATGTGTTCCCAAAACCCGAATAGCTCCTCAGTACTATTATTGGTTTCTTTCTAAATTCCTCGTAGGGTTTGTGCATTGACTTTCTTATTCCTATATCTGGTTCATTGTACGAAAAACAGGCAACTCAAATTCCATCGTCATTTATTTAGTACAAGTATGTATTTTCATTCATGACATATTTCATTTTAGGCAGTTCATGATTTTATCACGGTGATCCAAACATTTATTAATTACGCATGCATTTCTTCCAGCCCTAGTGTTCATGTCACAACCTAAGGTTCGATCGACTATATTGTATGCTAGCATGCATTTATCTCTTCCTAGGGTTTGTCTCACATCCTCGGTTCAATTTAATTCTACGCATGCAACTTATTAATTCCAAGATTTGGGTGAGAACCACTCTACCAGGATAACCGAGAGATGTGGGGGCACAGTCAACAGAGCTTGTAATCCTCGCGGGTTCTATGTACACCACAAACGGATGACCTATCACATTGACCCATATGTTAGAATGAGCTTAGAACAGCAAGGACAAGATATCATTACGTAAAGAAACTCTAACGAAAACTAAGGACGTTTCATTTACGGAAAACCGACACTGTTTGGGCCCTGAATGGGCCCAAAAGCATAACTCTGACCAAAATCAGACGTATGGGAAAAGTCCTTGACGTCTTAAATGAAACCTCAGGTATACCTTACTCGGGGTGCCTTTCTCTGGATGTCTAGAAGTCCGTGCGGATGTCTAAGGGTGGCTTCAGACGTCTGGAGGCATTTCCAGACGTCTGAAATTACCTCGATCCTCGCACCAGCGTGCTTCCCCACCCACTGACACACGTACGTGCATGGTCAGAAATCTGGCAGGAAAAATAAACAAAATCATGCGCTATCAGACGTCTGAGATTTACCTTCGAACATTCGACCTGATGTCTAGAGGTCACTCCGAACATCTGATTCTACGGAAGAAAATGATTCCGCAGAATCAATTTCGACCCTTTTCTCTCCACAACTCTCCCTCTCCTTCTCCTCTCGCTTAGCTGCAGGCTCCTGTAGCAGCTCCACCCCTCTGGATCCTCCAGCTGCTGCTCCCACTCTCCACCTCCCCCCTTCAGCTGTGGTGTGGGGAGAATGACGGAGGAGGAGGGGGGTATTTCAGGAGCTCGGGGAGGATGGGAAGCGGCATGGACGGGAATGAGGGGTGTGGCATCGGGGGGAATGGTTGCCGCAGAGGGAGAGGTGAGGCGTGTGCAGTGAGGGGGGGAAAGGAGAAGGTGTGCGTATGGTGAGGAGAGATGATGGAGAAATTGAGAGGACATCCCTGCAATTTCCCTCTCCCCCCTCACAAATCCTCAAAATAAAAGATAAGGGGTTTAAAATTGCAGAAAAACCTCCACAGGTTCTGGAAATGCCAAACAACCTCAAGAAGGATCATTTCAACATAACAAACCTCAAGAAGGAAATTTCGTCCCTGAAACTTGAGCCAACTAGGGTGAGGAAAATAAAGTAAATGTGCATAACAAACTTAAAGAGGATCAAAGTAGGTCAGAAGCGATGTACCCTCAAAAAGCTCGAAGTGCTGTGCTCGCATAGCCGCCTCAGGCTCCCAAGTGGCCTTCTCGTACCGTTGGCTTCTCCATAGGACTTTCACCAGGGGTACTTGCTTCCGCCTCAATCTCCAGACCGCTCAGTCTAGTATCTATACAGGCCTCTCAGGATAGGTCAAGTCGTCTCTCACCTCAATGCTCTCATGGCTCAGAATATGGCTGGGATCGATGATGTATTTCCTGAGGCTGGACATGTGGAACACGTCTAGTATCCTGCCCGCTCCAGGATCTCAAAAGGCCCCACGAATCTCGGCGCAAGCTTCCCTCTCACCCCAAACCGCTATAAGCCTTTCATAGGCGAAACACGGAGGAAGACGTGATCCCCAACCTAACTATGAAACTCATAGAGACAAACGAATGCATGGCACCAGAATCTAAAAGTACATAATGAGTCTGCCGAAAACTGTAACCATACCTGCCACTACGGAGCCTGAAGCTCTAGCATCTCCGTGAATTAGGGCGTTAACACGCCCCTCAGCACTCGGTGCAGAAGAAGCAGCCATGCTTTGGGTCAGGCAAGAAGCAGCTGGCCGGTACCCTCCTCATGATTGCTGTCCTCCTCGGGCCTGGTAATTGCAGCTGCTAGATCGACCTCCAATGCTTGGTGCTGGGAGTGTCTGCTGTGCTTTGGCCCTAGATGGGCAGTCCCTCCGTATGTGGGCGGCTGGCCACATTGGTAGTAGAGAAGGACACGACCTCCCCCTCCCTCTATCTGCTATCCCTGCTGGCAGCTAGGCGAGGGTCTGCTCCAGTCGGCTGGTCCTTATTTGGGGCCCCCAAAGGTCCTTGGTGGACCCACAGAACAGGACGACTCCCCCACAGGTGCTAGATGCCTCCTCTCGCGACGGCCCTGTGAGTGCTCTTGCTAGTAGGGCCTCTTCCATCCTCCCCCGTCGACGTCTTGCACGGATGGGTTGGTCTCTTCATACATCATGGTCGCCTCGACCACTCGGGAGAAGGTAGGTAGCTTTAGGGGCTTTACATACCCCTGAATGGCAGGGCGGAAACCCTCAGTGAACCTCCACAGGAGCTCCTCCTTGGTAGATGCAGCTGTCGGGGAGAAGCATGACAGCTTCAGGAAATGCGTACGATACGCGCTAACCATCATTGCCCCCTAGCGGAGAGTATGGAATTCCTGCCTCCTCTGATCCTGCTAGGTCTCATGCTGGCTCTCCCTCCTCCTGTCCTCTGACCGCCCTCTACCACCTGTGAGCTGCATTCGCCAGCTGGTACGTGGCGAAGGCCACGCGGCACTCTGCAAGAGGATGGAGTGTGTCGAAGATCTTCTCCATCTGCTCCAGCCAATCCTCTGCCTCAGATGGGCTCTCATCCCCCTTGAAGGAGGGGGGCTTCAGCTTCCAGAACTGGTCGAAATGCTCGTGGTGGAGTCGCAACGGGGGAACGGGTGTGCCTCCAGGCAAGGAGGACTCATGGCCCGAAGTGTCTGAAGGAGGTGGGGGTGGTGGAGGATCACTCCCCCCCCCCCCCTCCCCCAGCTAGTCTAGCGCCATGGCAACTCGCCTGTCCAACGGAGGACTCCCCCTCCGCATCCCTAGGAAGAGGTGGTTGAGGAGGAGGCTGCTGGAGCTCCTCCCATATGAGATCCCAGATCAGCTGGGCGAGGTCCGAGGCCTAAACGCCCGGAAGGAGAGGTGGAGCTGCTCCATCCTCGGTTATCGCTCGTGCTCCCTTGCGATCACACCCACGGCCACGACCACGTCCGCGGCCTACTTCAAGAGCTCCCTTGCGAGGCATCTCCTACAATGAGATCGAAGAAAAGTTGGAACTGTTAATGACACATTGATTTTAGAGGGAAAGTACGACTTGGAAGTGATAACCCAGACCATACGTTGTGATGGCTATCCTAGCTACAAGTACAGGCATGGTCTACACCGACGACTCATTACAGGGATTGGGGTGTGTGCTCATGCAACAGGGCCACATTATCGCTTACTCTTCACTGCAACTAAAGCCCCATAAGCATAACTACCCCACCCATGACTTGGAGTTGGCAGTAGTTGTCCTTGCGCTGAAGACATGGAGGCACTACCTGTACGGAGAGACGTTCGAGATCTTCACCGATCATAAGAGCCTAAGATATCTGTTTGACCAGAAGGAGCTCAACATGAGACAGTGACGTTGGTTGGAGCTCCTGAAGGACTACGACTGTAGCATCTCCTATCATCCAGAGAAGGCTAATGCGGTAGTTGAGTCCTTGAGTCGGAAGGTGCCTGCCCACTTGACTAGTCTACAAGCACAGAGTTGGTGACACATGGAGGAGGTGGGCAGTTGACGACTTCAAGAGTCACGGGGATACTGCAAGGCAATGATAGTGGCAAGGCAGGCACAACCAGAGCTGATAGATCATATCGTTACTAAATAGATGACGGATCCATATCTGGAGACACTGCGAGACCAGGTGTTGATAGGGAACCGAGAGTGAGTCGCAACACTTCTCCTCTCTTCCTTTAGACCGATTCGATTTAATCTTCAACCCAAAAATTGGTTTAGTGGGCGGGGGACCTTTTCGAGGGATACGCAGCACCCATTACAATGTGGGACCAGACCTCTACTAGGGCCACTCTAATTCTTTAATTAGGTGTATTATGTCCGGTTCAATGCTCGTTAATGGGCTCACACAAGGTCACACACAGTGCATGACCCCTGGCCCATGCACCGTACACTATATCCTCATGCCATATTCGTACAAGAGAGGAGAGAGGTAGATGTGTATAAGAGGGCGCTTCACGCCTGACGACCGAGAAGGCATAAACAGAAAATCCTAATAAGGTGCTATGGCTGCTCCTACGTTTTCAATATGGCACTAAAGAGGTGCTCGATTGAGCACTTCAGCTGCGCATAGGGCTTTACTGATTAGGTAACTTTGACTCTCGATTTGAGGGTCATAATTTAATATAAATTAAAATTAAATTATGGGATTGTAAAGCCCTTATATAGGGCTACATAATTATGTATTTACTTTAAAAAATAAGTTAGTTTGTTATATAATTAAATTGGGTAAAGTTGATTGTTTATACTAGTTTGCTAATTATAGTATAAATTAGTTAATTAATAATACAATTGACTTAATACAGTATTAATATACATAATAAATTATTTATTATATATTTTTATGATATTTTATAAGCTTTATTTTAATTTATTTACAATTAAATACATGTTTTACATGGTTTATAATATAAATAAGCTATAAATACTATAATACAGTATAAATACAATTTAAATTAGTTGAAAATACTTAATATAATATAGTACAAATATACACAATAAGTTCTCAGTATGAACTTAAATTACTAATCTATTTTATTTTAACTTAATAAATTACCTAATTAACTTAATAACTTAATTATTTACTGTAAATATATAATTAAACTATAATGCAGGTATTATATGGTACATAATACATATATAAATACATATGTATAGTATTGGGTACAGATATGTACATTTAAATAGGTTTATATAATTACTTAGTTATTACACAATTAAGTTATATAAATTAATATCTAATAATACAATAAAGTTATATATATGTTAAATTACTCTAAATACTTAATTTAATTCATAGAATACATATGCAGGTTATTTATATACATTAAATACATATTATACAATATTACTTATAGCTTAGGTTTAATTACTATATACAAGTACATACATATAGTAGAGATAGAGGATGAGAGAGAAAGAATGATATGAGAGGGAAGAGTCATTTTTGGTGTTTTTGATGTTAAGTTATTTTATTAAGTTTCAAGATATAATAAACCGTCGGTTGGTATGTTCTACCAAGCTGGTGGTTCAGAATACCTTGAAACTTGGCACACCTAAAAATATACATAATCTTGACTAAGGCAGGTTTATTTTATTTTTTTTTTAATTTTTATAAGATTTTTATTTGTTTACAAAGTTCACCAATTTAAGGCCTTGAAAGGGTTCTCAAAGGGAACTTAAGGCACTAAAATCAAGTTGAGTGGCTAGAAAGGGTGTTTAAACAACTCAAAACATCCAACACACTATATGAACCATGTATGGATAGTTAAGCACGATTTCCACTTTGAATTTCATTAAAATCAAGTTTGGATAGATTTACACATGCAAATAGCTGACAAAAGAATTTAACCTAAGGTTACAAGCACTCCAAATCAAATTAAAATCCATTTCAAGTTCATGTACGCTTATATAAGGTATACACAACATTACAAATCATGTCAACTCACTTTCAACTTCACATCTCAGCTGAAATCCACTCTCAGATCAGCCAAATCAGCCAAACAATGGCTGATCTGCTGGATAATAGCAATTGCAGTGAACATAGTAGCAACAGCAGACACTTATATGGTTGCTCAATGCAACTATCGATCAACCACCAACAAATACAGCAACTTATATAACTGCCCATGAAACTTAGCAACAGCTACCTAATTGGCTCAAATCAGACGACTTAGACCAGCTTAGATGAATTCAATCAAATCTTCTCAGGTCTAACTTGAATTCATCATAGCTGATCTAAGTCTAGAAAATCAAATCCTTGTAAAACTAGTCAGAGATCAACTCCAATGCTCTTTTAAAGATCTACAAACATAAAATTCCATCCGTATATTTTGAAATCTCAAAAGTCCCTAACATGATCTTTTCCCTACATTATAGACAATGAAGAGGAAATATATCATATTAGGTGATTGAAGTCATTTCCAAACAGCTCCAGACCTCCATTAAAATCTTATAAAACCATTGATGAACATTATTTTCCAAATTGAATTTTATATAGATCAAAAACCCATGTTGCCTTGATTTGGGCTTTTAATGTGATTTAATATCTGAATAAATCATCCGATCTACTTAAACACCATCGATTGGTGTTCAAGATGATCTAGTGATTAACTCAGAATCAATTGGGTCCTTGTTTAACCTCAAATCAGGATCACTGATTAGCTTTGGTCGAACTACCTAAAATAAGGCTTAACTTAAGTGCATGCTCATCCACAAATTAAAAATCAAATCCAAAACCTTGGATTCATTGTATTACACCTAATTTAGCGATTAAAACCTTGAATCGCTCAATTAAACTCGAATAACACCAAATTAACTCTAAATCAAAAGATTGGATGTGAAAACCAAATCAAAAAGAATTGAGCAAATTAAGACAATCAAATCAGATCGGGGGGTCTTTGTGAACTTATGGAATGAATGGGAGACCCCCCACGTGGATTTTTGGCAAAAATTCAGATCTAGAAGCCAAGGCTTCAGATTTGAATTTGACTTTGATGGATGGGTGGATGATGAAAAGATTGCGAGGGAAAATCAGAAGCGAATCATGAAGCGTAAAGAAAGCTGTATGCGTCGAAATGGACGTGGAAAAAACCTCTCTGATCTGAATTGATCAGAGAGGACGAGATTGAATCTATACTAATCTACTCCTAAACTACACTAATCCATCAACCAGTGAATTCTAACATCTAATCTACTCCTAAATTACTCTAGTTATTACTACAACTAGTCTAGAAAACAGGAAAACTACACTAGGAAAGCAATAAATCTAGCTAACAGACGAAGGTGATGTCCAAGGTCCATCGGCTGGAGGTCAATGGCGATGAAATAGAAGAGTCCCTCAACTGAAGAAGGCAGCGTCCAAGAGCCAACAGCTGACGACTAGAGGCAATTGAAGGAGGGAGAAAAATAGTCTTTGTCACCGACCACTGATGAAAGGGGGTAGAAGGCTGAGGGGATGGACGAAGGGAACCACTCAAGGGGAGGGAGCTGGTTAGTCATGCGCGTAGCTCAAGGGAGCTGCTTAAGTTGGCAGAGGAGTGATTGCACTCATCGCAAAGGTGCGATTAAGCACCTAGGGCTTGGGCAGTGGAGATAAGAAGAGTGGTGCGTGCAAAATCCAAATCAAAGCACGCGAGGCTTCGATTGGAGCTGGGCCACTGGATCATGGGAGCGAAGGATGAATGATCGAGATCAATAGAGTTCTTCGTACGCTATAGTACTCCCACCTATGCAGTAGGTCTAATGGTGTTTTTGCACGATGGCCCTTATGGGCGAATGGGTAAAGGTTTGCATGGAAGCCCATAAGTGGTGAAGAAAGATATCAGAGCAGTCCTTAGGTGTTACAAAAAGGTCCCTGCAACTTTCAAACAAGTCCTTGGAAGGTTTTTAAATGAATAAATGTATGTGAACAAATGACCTAAATGTAAAAGTACTAATGCAAGGTCCTAGTGATGTCCAAATGCAACCAAGTTTATGTTGAAGCATAATTGAATATTTAGGAAGTTGATTTCACTTTTGATTTGAAGTTTTGAACTCAATTATATGTTCAACTTGTAATTGGATCATTATTTTACATTAATGAATAGAATATCTCATTTAATGACCTAATTTTGCATTTTTAACACAGATTTGATGTTTTAGGTCTTTTTCACTATTTCCCACACTTAACCCATTTCATGTGTTAATTCAATAGTGTTTAACATAGTTTCTAGCTTAGCTTGGGCATTTTAACTATGATAAGTCACACCTCATCATTATGTCGCCAAGGCTTAAGCATAGAGTACCAGCACAACACAAGACCCTCAAATATAGCTAAGCATAGAATGCATAGGCACACATCTCAAGAAGCACAGGGCAAAACCACCCCCCACCCTCAGATTTCCTCCTCTTCCCTTCTCTCAGAACCGAGTATATGGATGCATAGTAACTAGGCTATCGGGTAATCGGGTATACGGTCTAGAGGTCCAAGCTCGCCAATGTGGAGGCAGGTGAGGGTGCGTGGGTCATGTGCATCGGGGACCCGACCCCCCGTGTGCTGGACGATAAGCCTCTGTCATGAATGAGTATTATACGTTGTTGCGCAGTTGGAGCTAACCGATGTGGGACTATGTCTCCTACTCCGCGCTGTGGCAGCTGTGAAGAAGTGTGCTCAATTTGGTCTACTACTGCCATGGCTTCGCCCAATTGAGGGTCTGGAACTAATCCTGAAGCTGTTCTGCGTCGATTGAGAGTAGGGGCGAGACCGAAGGTGGCCAGATGGCGGTGGTCGAAGACGAAGATGATGACTGAAGACAGTAAGATACCTGTGACAGAAATACAACCCTAAAGCCCAATTAGATAGCTGAGAACCCTCGTCGTGGTGTGGCGAAGGTAATGGTCAGTGCAATTTGGTGCGAGGTGCAGTGGAGTGACCGAAGCGTGAAGGTTGGCAGAGCTCCGACGAACGGAGTCGGGGAAGGTGACAGAGGCATTGAAGCATTAAATTAGGTTGGGCAAAAGTATGGTGGCGGTGTGTGTGAACTCTTGCCCAACCTAATTTGGGTGGAACAGGGAGGAGGAGTTCTGACAATGAAGGTGGTGGTGGTGGTTGCCCGAGTCAGAGAAGGTGAAGGAGAGGAAATTGGGACCTAAGATTTAGCCTAAACCTAATTGGAGGGGAGAGAGAGAGAAGGCCTAACGTTATTGGACGAATGGAGGTATGAGAAAGCTTACTGGAGGTATGTCGGAGCTGTGGACGAAGGAGGTGAAGATGGAGCCGATGAGGGGTAATTGGGTCATCTTCTTTGTCCAGAAGCACAGCGACGAGGTGTTGAGGAGAAGCGCTCTTCCTATTGTACGTGGGAGCAGTCGAAGAAGGGGTTTGAAGAAGCTCCAGGTCATCGTCAATGGCGGTGGAGGAAGAAGTAGGGTCAGATTTGCGTTCTAGAATTAGACAACTTTAGCTTGATCAAATGCATCTCTACTTATAGAGAGCTTCTCCTCTCAATTTGTAAGCAAACAAGGTAATTTCTGCCTTGCTGTGAAGTTGTTTCATGGGTTTAGAAACTTGGGTTCGTAGGTGAACAAAACGGCCATGATTGATCTCAAATTCGAGTCTGGCCGATCGACCAAGATCTTGGGAACGAGTTTGCCAAATTTGGTGATTTTTTATTGAAGAATCTTAAATCAATTTGCCCAATTAAATGATGCGACTTGGGTTTTAGGAACTTGGCAGGTTCCTTCTCTGTGCACGAGGAGGATGATGACATCAGGGACTTTTTTAACAAAAAGATGAGAAACTTAGAGACCTGAATGTGATAAAATTGAAAACTAGGGATCAGATTGAGAGAAATAGATATTTAAGGGACTAAAATGCAAATAGGTCAAGATGAACTCTGATTGGGCCCAAATTTTGGCACCAACCTAATTTGGACCCAAGGAATCTGATGGTGAACTTGAATTTGAATTTTAACCACGTTTGACTATGCCATTTACATAGAAACCCAAATAAGGGTAAAATCTCATCCGAAGCTTTGTCTAAGGTCAAAATGGGTTCAAATTGCTAAACCAATGATACCAAACCTCTTAGAATATTTTTCTATGAATTTTAGGTAGTTTAGATGAATTTCATCCTGACCAAAACCTCTTCAATTCAAGTGGGTCTGAAATTAGAGTTTTAGGTGCCGTTGCGGTTCTCGGAATGCGTGAAACCCCGTTTCTGTTTGCATGGACCCACTCTTTAGACTTTAATGCTCAATAGACCATTAATTAACCCCTGAAAAATCCCGTGGTTATTCTGCATTTATGATGTCATGTTAAAACTGTAAATTTAACCTTATTTTGATGTTTTCTTCTCAGAATGGATTTGAGTGAAATTACTGTCCTCAGGCAATCATTCAGGAGCATTTTTCACTTTATTTCAACTAATTCAAGTCACTTATGGCTAATGATGGTGTTATCATCACCTGGGAACACTTACACTATCCCAAGGATACTTAGACAATCTTAGAAATCACATAGAAAACAAAAACAGTAATCAGATAGCCCGATCAGATGTCCAATTTGGACATCAGATGTCTAATCTTAGCTTTTAAAATGTCTGACTTTTTCTCCAGACGTCCAAAACACTTAGGCTGGAATCCTATCCTCTGTCTTCAGACGTCCATCCCATAGTCCAGATGTCTTACAAGACGTCTGAGGACCTTGCCAGACGTCCAATAATAAGTCTGTTGGACTGTCAAACCTTTATCTTAAATGATTAAGTGTTAATCAAATTTACATCTTACTTTCAAAAGGTCGTAGATCATCTCAGACGTCTGCTAAATAGACGTTACTTTAAGATCTGACCCAAATCACCTTTTGTCAAACCTAATAGTCGTTTAAACCTTGAGAAATCAATTCCCGCAGATATCTCTCATTCTAGACGTCCGACATGTCGCCTAACCCGTATAACACTAAAACCCTGTTTCGATCTAGTGAAAACATGAAGTAATCTGTCTTTTGATTAGACGTCTGATTTATAACTAGACATTTTAAAAATGAATCTTAAACGTTCGTCTTGATCCAACCCTGTGTAGAAGATCAACCCTTTTAAGATCAGACGACCGAATTTTAGATCAGATGATGACACAGACGTTTGACCATAAAACCAGACGTCCGATAATCCTGCTAGAATCATAAATGACCTTGATTTTGGTGGAATTTTGGACCACACTCTTGAGCCTTGTTCCTAACGGCTATAAGAGACTTCCAAGGCCTTCCAAAGCCTTCTCAGGACCTTTATAAATAGAGCACACTTCCTAAGCAAAACACACCTTGATATACTATTTCCACATCATATTATGTCCAAGTGATCTTGCTCTCCAAAGCCTTAGTCTACATCTTGAAAGCATCATCCTAGCTGTGCACCCGCTCTCCCGCCTACGAATACGAGAGCGTCGTCATGCCATTACGTGGATCACGCACCCCTCATTGCTAGCCAACGCACTTCCATCAAAGGGAAGTTTCCTTTGTCTATAGTAGCTAGATTTAATACATACTTTGTGGCTTTATAAGATATATTGTAATTGTCTTTGTTTGGGTATTCGCTTTGCGAATTTTCGTCTCCCTCGCGGAACAAACTACTCGTGAAAATGAGGGGTTGTAAGAGGTTAAGTCACCCTTGTTTAAGTGACTTAGATAGTGGATTTGATTGACTAGGTCGATTAAAAAATCCTAAATCGAGAGATTTAGGTGATGGTTTTTATCTGGGTTTGAATTTTTACCTAAAAATACTTGTGTACTTGTGAGATGTTTATTTCATGTGATTGTTCTTCTGTTTCTGCATTATTGTTTATTACACTCAATCTCATCCCCCCTTGTTAGCGAATCTTGAGGGGTCACGTATGACACTGAACTTTCTATAGGTTTGATATCTTTTGGATGACTCACTTGTGCGGGTCATTTTAATTACCACGTGTTACTTGATGGTAGAACCATTTTCAACGAGTGTGAAGTTGCTGCTAGAACACAACTTAAACTATTTTACTAGGATGCCTTTTTTGTATTTTGTTATCTTTCTTTTTCTTTCATAATAAATCTTGTGTCCCCTTTTAGCGGGTAGCAACTTTGCCCTCCTTCGGAGGGTGTTCAGGTTTTATCTTCCTTCTTTTCCCTCGATGGAGCTACATCCTTTTGTATCTAATTGTTTCCTTTTAATGAAATAACTTATTATATAAAAAAAATGCTAAAAGAAAAAACTAATGCTCTTTAAGTAATGATATTAATTGATAATCATTTGTTTCTTATATTATTCCATTTGGAGAAATTAATAATAACATAACCTTCCAAGACTTTCCGTAAAGAGAGAGACTTTACTCAAACTCTTTTTCGAAACCCTTTCCTTACAAAAGAGAGCACACATTCTTTTCCGAAACCCTCCCCTTAGAAAAGAGAGGGCACAATCTAAACAATACATGTGATATCCAAATAACACGTGCTGTTGATCTGAGAAAAAAACTTAGAAAAAATTTTTGACTCAACCATTACAGGAAAGAAAAAGCACATTTTAAGTCTAAAATAAAATGTAAGATAAGAATATGGCCTGGCTGAGAAACCAGGCAGACTAATACGGCCGATAGTACGGTCTGACATCACCTCCTTTGAACTTCATCACCATCGTTCTTTTTTCTGGAGTATTGATAAGATAAGAATATGCTCGTGTTGTAAGAAAAAAAAAAAGGTGAGATAGGAATGGTATCACTGGATACTCATAACCTCGCAAGGATAAAGCAGATATTTCTGCGATGCGTTCCTCTAACGATCATGATCGAGTAGCACGACATCCTCAAATCATTTAGGTTAAGTTTGGTAAGGAGATAATCTATCCGATCAGTGTTAATTTTATTTGATAGGAATGATATTTTAATTTAGATAAAGAAGATTTAATTTAAGATAAATTACTCTGAAGTTGATGTACGATAAATTATTTTTATAGATTATTTTATATATTTCAAAAGGTAATCTAAAAATTTTTCAAATAATCATGAATTAATCCGCCACTTATAACTTCCAAATAAAAATATAAGATAATTCATCTGCAAAAAAAAGTCATTTCATAAAATTTATCTTTGCATCCAAATTAGCACCTAAGTACCTTGGAATAGATATAGTTACGTTGACGGTTCCTTCTCTTCGAAGAACAAGCTTTAAGTAAGCTTGTGAATAGCTTAGATGATGCTTCTCCCTTTCAAAGCCATCCATCTCCTTGACATATTACATATGAAAGTTTTGTTCTCGAGTTCATTACCTCCATTAATTAAAGCTCCCATCTTATACGCAAGGCTTCCTTGGTCGGGGAGGCCCATCTCCAAAGAGAGAGTTGCGAGCGGAGAGCGCCCCTCCCCCTTCCCCTTTTCCTTCCCCCCTCTGCCTCTTTCTCTCTTCCCTCTCTTTTTCTCCTCTTCACCGTTGCCTTTGCTCCCTAATCTGGGTAGGCCCTTCTAGTCTCCCCTCTCTGGAGGGGGTCGAAAGCTCTCTTCCCAATAGTTTGAGCTCCCCACTGGAGATGCCGTGGTGAGCTGTTTCGATGTGGTTCTGTTTATCTTTTGTTGCTTTGTTTCTTTCTTTTTCATTTGTTTTTTGTGTTGTTGCTATGGGTTTTTTGCTTTTTGTTCTTGTTTTTGTCTCCTCGATCTTTTTCTGGAGTTCGATCATCGCTTTCTTGAAAGAGATCCCTTTTGCCTCTTGGTGAACGTGATCCTTTGTCTTGTCAATCTTTTGGCTCCGCTGACAACTTGAGCTTCTTTTTTGTGCTTTGTATTGTCGTGGTGTGTTATTTCTGTTCGTCTTCTCCTCTTCTCTGTTTTGTGTTCTTTTTGGTTTTTGTTTTGTTCCTCCTCTTCTGGAGTCCAATAATCGCTTTTCTGACAAAGATCTCTTTTTCCTCTTGGTGAACGTGATCCTTTGTCTTGTGAGTCTTTTGACTCTGCTAATGACTTGAGCTCCCTTTTTGTTTCTTTTGTATTATCCTCTTGTGCACTAGCTGCTTTCTTCGATTTTCACTCGTGTGTAGTCTGCTTTTCTTGGTGCTTCGCTCAAGTTGTGCCTGGGAGCGATGTCTTCATCCAAAGAACCTGAGTGTCCCCTTTTGTTGGGAGATGAAGCACCGCCTCTACCACCGAAGCCTTCTTTTGCCTCGGTTGTGGGAGGATATGATCCTATCCATCCTTCCTTAGAAATGCCCTCACTTCAGGCGAGGCATCTTGAGACTAGGGATAGGGTCCTTTGTACTATCTTCTCCTCTTCGGAGGTTTCGGACCTAGGCCGAATGTTCTCCTTTTCACTTGTGGCCCAATCTTGGGGTCCTTGACCTTCCCATCAGGCTCTTCATGGTTTTCTCACTAACAAGTTAAGATCACTAATTTTTCCCTATCTCCATTGAATTCTAGGCATTGGTTCATTCATTGTGAGTCGTATGCGGATTTCTCGTAGACCTATGCTTTTGAATCCACGGTTATTGATCGGATGAGGGTTCAATTTATCAGATGGACACCTTCATTTCACTCTGATACTCCAGTTTCGAAAATCAAGATAAAAAAGATAATCAATGAATTTATGCTTGGGTTGCACATCTTCGGAATCAAAAATGTCATAAGAATCCTGATAGAAGGTTGGTGGTTTCAGGAAAATAGGAACCCTTAGACTCAGACTTTTGTTTCCCTTGGAATTTACTTCCCAAATCTTCATTTCCAGATTCCTATCCTCCACAATCAGGATTTCTGGGACCTCTGAATTATTACACACCCCATATACAATATCCAAGTCTAACAATTGTGACTTAATCAAGATTGACTTGGGTACAATGATTTCAAAAACATTATCATTCAGCTCTTTAGGGTGTGATTAAGGAATGTGGCTATTAATTGAATTATCCATGAAAATAGGATTTGTATCTCCCAAGCTAACCCCAACAGGATAAATTTTCTCAATTACTGGGCTATTAAATGATTCATTAAATTCCTTAGGCCCAGTCGTCTTACTAAAATCATTTTCCTTAAACTTAAGTGAGACTTTGCATAAAGATTTTTCAACCTCAAAATCAAAGAATTCTGGATCCTCATTAATATATGTCTCAAAATCATCGATTATTTCTTAGTCCATGGAGACATTTTTCCTCGTACCCTGGTTCAAGGATCTCTGGTGAAGAAATCAATTCATCCCCAATTGATTGCTCTAGACCAAGCTGGTCATCCTTGGTCTCGTAAAATGTATCCCCCCTATAGGTGCTTGAGCATGTTCTGACATTGGCTCTCCTAAAAGGGATTCATCTTGGGAATCAACCCAAGATTGAATTAAAGCAACCATAAATCTCATCCTCAATTTTGACAATTTCCCAAGTAAAATCTCACCCGGATCCTTATCTATAACATCTTGGAGCCAATCTAATAAATACTTGTTAAGATCATCAATCATTTGAATCAAAGGTTCCAATTCTTCAGTGCAAGGTGTTGACTGATCTTTTAAAGATTATATGGTATTCCTTAAGTTAGCTAATACCTTATCTTGGACCTGGTTCACCTGAATCAAATGGTTTGGTTCAGGGTTGGGTGGGTTTGGGTTTAGTCAAGGGGAGTTAAGAAATTGAGATTCTTGGTGCCCTCCCTGATAATAGGTCACTTCGGATTGTTCAAAGAGGGGTGGTGACCTATATGTAGTGTAATCTAGGGGAGGGTAAGAGTTGTAATCAGGATATCATTCTTGATTGTAGATCGAGTTAAATTGATCATCAAAGTCTGGAGATCTATAATCAGTGTAGCTCGGAGAACAAAAATCAAAATCATGGTGTTCAGGGTTAGACCCTTAACACAAAGGTCTAGAATTGTATCCCTAATCAGGATTATCCCAACTGATAGATGGGTGCAAATAAGTTTGGTTGGGATAATAATCATCATGGGAATAAGTAGTGGTAGGAGGGTAGGAGTGGAACTGTGTGTAGGATTTGGAAGGATTCATGACAAAATGGGAGGAAGAAAGGTGCCCTACAGTATAAATAATCAAACCTGTCCTTAGGTAGGGTAGCCTAAAGAAATATAGGCTCTCAGAACCCATCTCGAGATGAAAGAAGCGATTTGGTTACTTCTTTCCGGTCAATCCAACCAGTTAGAGGGAGGGATTGGGGAGAAGGTTCTTCTCTTAGCTTTCGCCTCAGGTTCCTTTGATACCCCCCAACTGCGGTCGTTTGACACTGCTCCCCTAACTAGACATCAGATTGAACAATAGGAGCAGATTAATTGAAAATAATCTCCATTTGGGCCTCGAAGAGCAAGTCCAATCCTTAAGGCTAATGCCTACTTAATTTTAATTAGGCTTAGGTTTGAATGTGCTCTGGAATGTGATGGGCCCTTTTAATAGGTTGTGCCATTAAAGATTGATTAATATGTGTGTGCATGCACAACCAGGGTTTTCAAACAAGGTTTATTGATGATTTGTCTTTTAGGGTTCAACCTTGTTTAATAGCTTTTAAGGTTCAACTTTAGGTGTATTTAATCAAGTTCAGTTGGCACACCATGTTTTGAAAGCATAGGTGAAGATCTCTTCCTTTAAAATCAAAATAAGATGGAGTGCTTGATACTGACCCTAATGAGCAAGTTACTTGATGAGTCATTTTTAGATGAAGTGGTCCAGCCTAAATACTCAAGCAATTGGCCTGATGCACCACTGAATTAGGCACACAAATGATTATTTAATCTGATTTCTACTTGATTATGTGTTGATTTACGTGTACTGATTCTAAAGATCGGGTTACCGATTGAGTATGAAAAATCAGAAGAATTGTGTACCTCTATAGAATTTTTTTAGATTGTTTTTTTATATATGGAGGGTGAGGTGGGTGGAGGTGGCAAATAAATAACCAAAACTAACCTTAGGGTTTATGAGAGCACCTAGGTTAATTAGGGTTTGCATTATTAGGTGCTGGAATAAAATCTAGGGTGTGGGTGGTGTGGGGTAAACTTACAGACCCTTTAACAACGCTTTACTCAAATCTACCGCTTTTGCTCGCCTCGAGAGTAAGAAAAGAGAAAAGTGATGTAAAAGATAAGTAAGGCGGAAAACATGGGAAATCAAAGAGCGTTGCCACCCCGGCAATGGCGTCAAAATGATTTGCGAGGTGTCTACGCTAAAAGATTTGGTTTGAAACCTGTCGATGTAGTTGCGTAAAAATTCGGTATCAAATAAAATTTACCGAAACTCTAGTGTGTGCCAGGTCAAACACTGGGAGGCGAACGTTTGATTAAAAATCGTGTTGGAATTATTGTCACGAAAGCATATTAACTGGTTGAAATTAATATATGCTAGCTATTCAACTTAAAAAATAGCCAACAGAAGAAAGAAAAAGAATAATACAAAGAAAGAGAAAATGGGAAGAGAATGAACAAGCATTTCATAATCATAGCATTATGTCCATTATATCTACTTGCTATACTAGAAAGTTGGAAATCTACACTACAAAGCAATAAAAAGAGAGGGATGAGAAAATCTTCCTCGACAGCTGCATGGAGGACGAGTCGTGTTGATGGAGCGCCCAGATGATCGGGATGAGATGCTGGACGAGGGAGAACAGAGCTAGAGGACGGAGGACAAAGTAGGGCGACGTCATAGTGGGATTCACTTCCCAAACGCTGGTAAGAGGACAATCGTAGGATGCTCCACGAAGGGGATAAGAAGATGAGAAAATTATTTTACACTAGCTCTAATGGGGCATCCTGGGTATGGGATCAACTCGTAGAGTTTTGGAGGGGGTGAGAGAAGAAAGAAGGGATGAAAAAATCAATGGTAGGGGTGGCCTTTTTATAGGTGTAAAAATTAAGGGCAAAAGAGTCTTTTAAGGTCGTTAAAATAAATGCAAGGCCTTTAGTGACACTTGTAAGCGTTACTAAAGGCCCACGTCGCTGAAGCCATGTGGAACAAGGCCCCTTTGATCACAATCCAACGCTCCAAGATCAACCACGTCGTGCACCTTCTCTCCTTTAGCCGTTTGCGCACGATCAAGCACAGTGTCGCTATCAACTGTCCGATCAATGGATCGGACGACTTAAAAGCCATCCGATCCACAACGCCTCTGCGGCATGTCAGATCTCGCGTGAGAAGCCGCATCATCGTGCATGTCCGCCCACGCTTGCATCCAACTCTTGATACTGCGCCACGTAGATGTTGCATCTGCTGCTCACCTCGCATCCAATGACTGAATTTCGTCGCGGCCGCTCACGCTGTAGATTTGAGGTGTGTGAGGATTCGATCGCACGACCTCATTCTTTGCAAACATCACTCGATCGCTGCGCCACGTTCATGTTTGTGTCGAGTTTTGAACTCAAGGCCCACGTGTTCTCATCGTTGGATGAAGATCCAACGACCGAGATTGCGTAGGTCTTTTTCTTTAGAAATGCGGAGCGCATGGAAGAGGCGACGTAGATGTTTCTTGGCCGTTGGATGGATGATGGACGATCGAGATTGCTCCTTTGTAGAACTGAGGGGTGATTGGCATGGAGAGCTCTTGGTCGTTGGATGAAGATCCAACAGTCAAGATCAGATCTTGATTCGCCTCTTTAGAAGGGAGGGGTGCTGTGGATGGTCATGGGCTTCTTGGATAATGCCACGTGGCATCATCTGAGCCGTCTATCTTCTTTTGCTCATAGGTGGTGCCACGGATGTCGAATTGAATCAATTTTCATGTCGTTGGACTGCGATCGTTGATCAAAATCCATCTGTACAGTTGAATTTATCATCTGAAGTCTGGATTTTCACCACCTTGCCCCTTGACCTCTAATCTTCCTTGACCTACATATGATGCTAGGGAGGTTCGATCGGGATGATCTTGGAGGCATTAGGCTTCGATTGTTGCCCTGATTAGATCCATCTGGTTGGATCTTCCATCTGAGGCTCCGAAATGATATTGCCCTGCTCCCTGGCCATAAAAAGGATAAATTAACCTATAATTTGTACAAACTAATCTAAATGCATGATAATGCATGTTATGCAATATTTATAATGCATGATGTAATTATATGCCTAAGAATACACATAAATATATAGTTTATGTGACATAGATGTGTCCACATCAATCCCTGTTCCCCTTGTCAGGATAAGGACCCATGGGAGATGGATGCGTCGTCTTCCCATATGAAGGCTCCTGAGGATTCGCCAATAGATACACAAGTCTCTTTTCCTCTCCCTGAAATGGACCTAGGGCGGGACAATGGTGAAAATTGTAATCTGATCTGTAATAACTCTTCTCCTTCTTCGGGGGTTTTCATTACTTCTTATGGTTCGGTGGCAAGGAGAAAGAGAGTAAAAGTTTGCCTTCGCCATCATCATCCCAAGTTGCCTCCTCCTCTGCCTAGAAATTTGGTTGATTATGAGGAGCTTCCTCGTCCAGAAGCACCTCCTTCCCCGTAGATTGTTAGAGTATCCTTTGCTGGGAACCGATAACTGCTTGTATGCCCATTGTGGAAACCGATAACGTCTTTGAATTGTAAATATTGTAGCTGGGGCATCTACCTTCCTCTGCTATCTCCCTCTCTTGACCCTGATCCACCTCTTATTGAGAAGATTCAGGATGAGGAGGAGGGACCTAAATTCAGCGATGATGGGGGCATTAACAAATGTAGGTCTGATTGTGACTCTCCAGATTTGTCGGATTTCCATAATTCTTCTACTCGATCCTCAACAAGGTTGGCATATGTGGCAAACTCTCCTGCCAAGGCTAAAGGAGCCTGTGGTGGTCATTCCTTGCAGGTATTGAGTTGAATCACTCGAAGTCAATCAAGAACCCATTCCAAATCCTTTTCCTTATAAAGTGCATGTTTTTGAATTTTCGAGGAATCCTGAATGACCCAACTTTAGTTCGATTAAAAACTCTGATTCGAGATCAACATTTTGATTTCCTATTTCTTTTTGAACCTTTTTCCCACCCCTTTCTCATCAACACAGTTAACGATTCTCTTTCCTTTGACCACTATTTGGTTGACCCCTGTGCTCCTAATATTTGGTATTTTTGGTGTGGCACTTTCCACATCCTCTTTTAATGACATCCCTTAAACTCTCACTATTGAATGCAAGTACAGTCCCTTTAATTTAACCCTCTCTAGTGTCTATGCCTCTCGCAAAGCTTCTGCTAGGGAAGACCTTTGGCATCATCTGACTCAAACTTCTCCTTCTGGTCCGTGGATCATTGGGGGGGACTTTAATTGTATTCTTCACCCTCATGAGAAGACTGGGGGCCTACTTTTGCGGGACTCCCTTTCATCCCCTTTCCGTTCATTCACTGATGACCTAGTGTCATGAACAAGACATCAACAATCATAAGAAAGCATATTAGTGCCAAAAATATGATCGTCAACCTTCAATTCGCATTAAAAATGATGTTTAAAAATGTCATTGTTGTAGTATATGTCACAAAATGCAAACTGACGTCGCATTAATTTTATTTATTTACTATTTTTACTGGTTTGTTTACAAGTCGTTCACTAGGAGGCAGTTATTGATATACATTATTCTCTAAGTTCAAAAGTATTCTTTTATTCTAAAAAATGTTGACTTTATTTACAAAAATAAATGAATGAATCAATGAATGAAATAAGTTATTTAATCATTTACAAAAGAATCCATAAAAATACATTACAATGCTTGAAAATATGTATACATAAACAAGCATAAAAAACTATATATAATTACTCTATATTAATTATTTACAACTAATATAGTTAATGCCTAAGTATAGGTACAAAATAGCTAATAATATCTATTGTACTAATTCATTATAACATACTAATATCTATAGTAACATATATAATATATACAGTAACATATATAAGTGTCGCTAAAACCTTAGTAAAATTATATGCAAAACATAAGGTAAAATAGCTATCTATACTAACATATATGCATATATACAGTGATAGGCATATTTGTCACTAAAGCTCTAGTTATTTATGTACATATAACAGCTCAAACATACTATACTCTACTTATATTACACATATATACTTTAGACATATGTACTACAGTATACATTATTTATTTATATACATATACTTATTTAATTACATTATTTATATACATATGTATTTATACTATACTATACGTATATACATATGTACAAACACATGCACACACATAGGCAAGCACAAGTCTCAACACTTAGTAACACTTAGTCTCTGTAGGCTATTCTCTCACTAATGCACTCACGTGCTGTTCACTTAGACAAAATTAGGTTATTTAATTGGCGGGCAACTTTTTCAAGGGATACATAATATCCTTCTCAAGGTGGGGTCAGACCTCTACTAAGACCACCGTAATTCATATTTGGGTTCGTTAAATTCGGATCAATGCTCCTTATTGGGCCCATGTTGACCCTGAACAAGCCCCCATCCCGACATTGCTCATAATTAAATCATGCTTGTATCAATGCTCAAGAGTATCAAAGGTAATGGGTATGGTGTATTTCATGCCGTGAGCTGTCAACTGCGGAGCAAAGAACACAGAAACAATATATACTATGTTGAGTGGTCTAACATTACCGATATGGCACTATTGCCAATGCTAATTGGCACTACTGCCAGTGTTCTGTGCGTGCCTAATTTGATAACTTTAGCCGTCGATTTGAGGGTCATAATTTAATCTATTTAAAATTAAATTATGCCATTGTAAAGCCTTTATACAGGGCTACATAATTATATAATTACTTTATAAAAATAAGTTATTTTATTATATAATAAAATTAGTTAAAGTTTACTATCTGTACATGTTAAATTAGATGTTAATTACTTAATTAAAGTATAAATTAATGACTTAATTATAAAATTAACTTTATATAGAGTTAATATATATAATAAATTATTTATTAAAGATTTTTATTATATTTTAGAAGCTTTATTTTAATTTATTTACATTTAAATACATGTTTTAGTTAGTTTTATACATATATGTACTATAAATACTATAATACAGTATAAATACAATTTGAATAAGTTGAAAATACTTAATATAATATAATACAATATAATTTATCTGAGTATTAACTTAAATTAATAATTTATTTTATTTTAACTTAATAAATTACCTAGTTAACTTAATAACTTAATTAGTTACTGTAAATATATAATTAAATTAAATTACAGGTATTATAATATTCATAATACATATATAAATACGTATGTACAGTATCAGATACAAATATGTACATATAAATAGGTTTATATAATTACTTAGTTATTATACATTTAGGTTATATAAATTAATATATAATTATACAATAAGATTATATATACAATAAGTTGTTCTAAATACTTAATTTAATATATATAATACATATATAAGTTAAATATATATATTATGTACATATTATACATTATATACACTTAGCTTAGATTTAAATTATATATATAAGTATATACATAGTATACATGGTATTTTTGGGGTTTTTCTGATTTTTATGGGTTTTATATATAGTAGAGATAGGGGAAGAGAGAGTGTGTGAGATGAGATAGATAGAATTATTTTTGTGATTTTTCATGTTTGGTTCTTTTATTAGGTTCTAAGGTACACTGAACCGTCGGTTGGTATGTTTTACTAAGCTGGGGGTTTAGATTACCTTGAAACTTTGCATACACATAGAAAAATCCCTGATCTTACTCAAGATAAGTTTATTTTATTTTTTTGAAATTTTTTATGTTTTCATTTATATTACAACTTAACACAATCTAGGCCTTAATGAGTGTTGAAACCTAAGAACCTAAGGCCTCAAGCTCAATTCTAAAGGCTGGAAATGAGGTATAAACATTTAGCAATGTCCATCATACAATATAAAAGGTATATGGAGCATTAAGCAAGATTTTCACATTGAATTTCATTAATAAATTAGATTAGACAGTTATAACATTTAACAAATAGCTGACAAAGGTTTAAAACCAGAAATTACAAGCATTTATATCAAATAGAAATCCGTCCTTATGCATGAATGCTTACATATAAGTGTTCTAACTATATACACATGTCAATTACATTAAAACCTAAAAATTCTCAACTCAACTCCCTTGAATCATTCTCAAAACAAAACACTGCAGCTGCTAAAATAGCAACTGAAGTGCTATTGCACTTCAAATCCAAAATTCAGCAGCTGACAGTGGTTGCTGCTGCTCATGACAGCAAACGTCTTAAACTTCTGAAGCAGTTGCTGCTGCTATTTCAGCTGCAACTCAAATGTGAAACCAACAGCTGGAAGTTGATCAGATCACAAAGGTCAAATTTAAGTTCAAATCCAATTCCAAATCAAGCCTACCAAATAAGAGAAGAACTCTAATCTAATCCTTCTTTCATGCTATCGACAGCATAAAGAGAAGGCTTAAATCAGATTTTTAAAATCTACTGGAAGCCTTATTCAAGTCTTTCAATGCTTGAATTCATGTTTAATCACAAAGAATGTAGCTGATATGCAACCTTTAATTAACTGATTTTGGGACATTTAAGCCACAAATGCATTCTTGAAAATCCAAAAATACACTAATCAACTCCGTGCATTGAAACTCTCAGAAATGCAACATCTCAAACCCTTCTTAGAAGATCGGATCTGACATATCTGATAAAAATCTCATAGGAAATCAACTCCAATTCATTTCAAACATCTTGAAAACCAAAATGAAGACTCAAATCTCCCAATTGTCATTAACATCTGACATATCTGATAAAAATCTCATAGGAAATCAACTCCAATTCATTTCAAACATCTTGAAAACCAAAATGAAGACTCAAATCTCCCAATTGTCATTAACATCTTAATAGGACCTCCATCTTATACTATAGGCAGTATAAGACAAAATTCCTGGTCAAGATATCAAAGCATGAAAACTCCATTCCAAATCCATCCCATCTGAATATGCAGACATGAAGAGAGCCTCAAATCAGCAAGGCAGATTATCCTTACCTCTAGCATCTAAAAATCCTTTTGAAAATTGTAATGTGATAAACACCAGTTTATCATTATTCTTATGCCCTAAAACAAATCTAGCTCTTAGGATTTTAACTCCGCAAATGAATTTTTGAGATGCATTTAGGCATTAATTAGGTTAGGCATGCATTGCATGATTTGTTACATTTTTGACACATTTATTTGAGTGTTAGGGATAAGAAGATAGATAGATCCCTAAAACCCTGACACTCAAGAAGGCAACTAGAGAAGAGGAAGCTCAATCCAAGAGGATTTGTTTGTATCATAATGTGTTTCTTTGCATCATAATGTGAAGAGGAATTGGGTGTAAGCTCATCTACAATTCAAATTCAAAATAAAACACATAAGACTCATTGCAATACACCCAATTAAATAATTAAAAACCTCAAATAGCTCGATTGAATCTGATGAAAACCAAATGATCTCCAAATCATAAGATTGGGCATTAAAAGCAACTTTGGAAGAAATCGAGCAATTTGAGACACTAAAACCAGATTGGGGGGATCTTTCTGGATTTATGGAATGACTGGGAGACTCCTAAATGGGTTTTAGGTGCTAATTTCATATCTAGGAACCAAGATTCCCAAATCTGAATTAGTCCCTGATGAAGGGGTGATCAATGAATAAAAATATGAGGGAAAACCAGAAACGAATCACGATGCGTAGGGAAAGTTGTATGAGTCGAAATGGAGGTAGAAAAACACATCTCTGATATGAATTGATCAGAGAGGGCGGAGTGGATCTAAGTTAATCTACTCCTACCCTACACTAAACCATCACTGAATTTGATTTCTAATACTCCTTCTAATC
This sequence comes from Thalassia testudinum, assembly GCA_037157565.1. Lineage (NCBI taxonomy): Eukaryota > Viridiplantae > Streptophyta > Magnoliopsida > Alismatales > Hydrocharitaceae > Thalassia > Thalassia testudinum. The sequence continues at coordinate 49,244,405 of JAZHRO010000030.1, forward strand.
TAAATTACACTAATTACTAATCTAAGCTACTCTAGAAAGTAGAAAATCCTATGTAACAAGAGGAATGGGATTGCCTAGATCCAAAGCCAGCGGTTAAGGAGGAAGAATGGGGGGAGATCTCCAACGAGTGCAGAGCCCACAAGAGGAGCTCTAGGGTTGTCCTCAAGCGTACGTCATCCCTAGTGGTGAGGAGGAATTGGAGGTGAAAAACCATGCCCTTGTCACAAGCGTGGCGAGTGAAGGGGTTTGGAGTGCTGGAGAGGGAAGAAGGTGACCAACTCGAGAGGTGTAGGAGGGAGTCAATGGTGCGCACGCAAGCTAGGAAGGGACTTTAGTAGCTTTGTCACTGGATCTGGGCATCGCAGTGGTGGAATCAAGCGCTTAGGTCTTCAATGGTGAGATGGAGAGAAGAGGAGGGCGCGAAGCTTCAATCCAAATCACGGCTATTGGATGAGATCTAGAGGGGATGGGGATTGCACGTGCAAGGGCACGTGAAAGTTTGATTGGAGATCGGCCATTGGATTGAGAGAACATGAGATGAATGGCCCAAATTGGCCATGTTCTTGCATGAACAGTGATCGTGCGCACCAGGAAACCCTATCAAGGTGAAGGGGTAAAAGATTTTCACGGAAGCCAATAAGTGATGAAGAAGGATAACAGAGCGGTCCCTAAGATTTGCAAATAAGTCCCTAACGACCTACAAAATGGTCCCTGAAAATTTTAAACAAGAAGAAAATGTGTTTGAACTGAGGACCTAAATGTAATATCAATGATGCGAGGTCCTAATGATGTCCAAATGCCATAAGATTTTTATTCAATCTCAATTGAACATTTTAGAAGTTGATTTTGCTTTTAATTTGAACTCTTGAACCCAAACATATGTTCAATTTGCAATTAGATCATCATCTTTCATTAATAAATAGAATATCTCATTTTATGACCTAATTTCGCATTTTTAACATAGATTGGATGTTTTAGATCATTTCTATTAATTCCCACACTTAACTCATTTCATGTGTTAATTCAGTAGTATTTAACCTAGTTTCTAACTTAACTTGAGCATTTTAGCTATGATGAGCCACACCTCATCACCTAGCGCTGTTAGACCTTCCTATGGGTGGAACCAATTCTCCTGGTGTAATGGGAGGAGAGGGAGTGATCGGATTTATCAAAGACTTGATCGTTGTCTTATTAATGCCGACTGTATGACTCTTGGTCGTTTTGGTCGTTATCTTCGTATTACCATCGATCATGCTCCTATGCTTATCGACTTCCTACCTATTCAATCTCCTTTCCCTAAATCGTTCCGATTCCAGAACATGTGGTTTAGGGATCATGATTTTAAGGAGCGAGTCACATCTACCTGGAATCTTCCTTCTATGGATACTATCTTTAATCTTAGCTTTGGTCCTACTGTTGATCTTATGTCTAGCCTTATTTCTAAACTGATTACCCTTAAAAAAGTCCTTAAATCCTAGAACAGATCAACTTTTGGTGATATTCAATCTTTGGTTAGAGATCTAGAGAGTCACTATGAAGTCCTGGACTCTAAGTTGACATTCTTGTGGAATGATTCAATTGTCGCTGAGCTCAATGACTCTCATATCCAACTTCAGGATGCCCAAGCTAAATATAATGATTTTCTCCTTCAAAAACCCAAGGTGCAATGGATGATTAATGGGGAGTATAATACTAAATTCTTTCATACTTATATTAAAAGGAAATTTGCTAAAAACTCCTGCACGTCTCTCAACTATACCATTGGCCACGGCTCCTCGTCCTTGGCCTCGTCTAAAGCCTCCAATTTCTATGCCAATCTCCTCTCTTCTAAAGGCATTAACCAGGTTGATCAATTTCTTCATGGCATTCCTCCCCTTATCTTTGAGCCTGATTCTATTTTTCTGATTGCTGCTCCAGAAGAGGAAGCCTTCCGCTCTTTGAAAGATATGGCCCCTAACAAAACCCCTAGTCCTAATGGTTTTAATGTCAAATATTTCCTTAACTTTTAGGACATTGTTAAATCTGATGTCATCGCAGCTATATCCTTCTTCTACTTTGAGTTTCGTGCTCCTTGTGTGTTGAACAATACTTTCATATCCTTAGTTCCAAAGAAGCCTGATGCTTGCGATCTTAAAGATTTCAGACCTATTACCCTTTGTAATGTCATTTACAAAATTGCTTCTTTGATTGTTGCCAATCATTTGAGTACTTTGCTTCCTAAAATTATCTCTTCTGAATAGGTGGGCTTTATTAAAGATAGATCAATTTTTTATTATATCTCCACTACCTTTGAGCTTGCTCAGAGAATCAATCGGAAGATTTTTGGTTCTAATATCATGTTGCAACTTGATCTTGAAAAAGTCTACGATTTGGTGGAATGGGAGGCCCTATATCTTATCCTTGATAAATTTGGTTTCTCTTCCCATTTTCTCAATCTGATTAAGGCTTTTGTCTAACACAAATGTTCATCCATTCTCATTGATGGTGTCTCTGCTCTTTTTTTTTTCAAATGTCTCTAGAGGGCTTCATTAAGGAGATCCTCTCTCTCCTTACTTATTTGACATTTTTATGGAACCTTTCATTAGGAAATTCAAAGAGTCGGCCTTTGTGGAAAAAATTATCCCTTTTGCTGTGAAACGTGGGGTTCAAGCTCCTATAGCACTCTTGTAAGCTGATGACATTATTATCTTCCTCAATGGTAGAAACAAATCTATCTTGTAACTCTCCTAGTTCATCAAAAATTTTGAGAAGGCTTTTACCAAAAAAGTTAGTTTGACTATATTGGTAAAACCCTCCCAACTGGGCAACTCTCTCAAATTCTTTGGGTACCAATTGGGATCTTTTCCTTTCCGGTACCTTGGTCGTCCTATATTCCATGGCCGAGCTAAGGTCTCCTACTTCAGCTTTATTGTGGATAAAATTCACTCTAAATTGGCAGGTTGGAAAGCTAACCTTTTATCTTTTTCTACTAGACTTCTGCTTATAAAATATATGCTCACTTCGATCCCATCCATGTTCTCTCAATGCTTGATGTCCCTAAGTCTATTATTAAGAAATTGGGATCTGCCTTTGCCAATTTCTTTTGGGCCAGCTCTACTTCTCAACGTCGCAAACATTGGATATTTTGAAATAGTATTTGCAAGCCGTTCGAGAATGGTGGTCTGGGCATCAAAAATCTCTCCCTCTTCGTTAAGGCCCTTCGGATGAGATGAGTTTGGAATGTCCTTTTTGGGGACTCTTATGTACAGCAAATTAATTCTTAATCTCTATGATTTGAAGGGCCTTCGTTCTGTCCCAGCTAGAGTTCATACTCTTAGAAATTTGTATCCGAAAATGAGGCCGTACATTCGTTGAGAGCTCCGCGAGGGCAAAATTGATTTCTGATTTGACGTTTGGATTGGAGATTATCGTCTGAGCTCTTCAATCTCCAAGATTCTCATCTGAAGGATTATATCCCTCGGCGTCTTCTTCGGGAAATTGAGTAGGTCTCTTGTTACAGCTCGCTTAAGGATTCCCCCCATTTGGAGTCTTCGGGTATCTTCCAAACTGCCTTTGCCTACAAGATTAACTTTATCAATTCCTCCGTTTATTTGTGGGCAAGGAAATTATGTCATCTCAAGCTTCCCCCTCGTATTTCGCTTACCTGCTAGAGGTTTTTAAAGAGGAAACTCGCCACTGACGATAATATTCGAAAGTATGGCGTATATCCTCCTTCCAAATGCATCTGCTGCCCCAATTCCCCATCCGTCGAGACTATGAGCCAATCTTTTTTGCCATAGTCATCTTGTTACCACGATTTCTAGATTGATCTTTTCAGAAAATGGGATTAACTTTATTGACCATTCTTATTTTCCTGATGCCTTTCATCTTATGGGGATTATTGCTTTCATTTGGCATTGTGTTTGACTTTGCAGAAATAGGATAAAAAATGAGAGATTAAATTTTGTTCAAGTTCCTTTCCTCCTTAGACAATGTTGGTCTAATTTTGATATGTCTTGTTGGTACAAAGAACATCGGCCTTCTGTTGTCCTGCTGAGTTGGGTTCGTCCTTCGAATGGGTGCAATATTAACTACGCTGCTTATTCTGATGGATCCTACTCTTATATTAGTTGGGTGGCTCGTAATCAGATGGGGGACTTCATTCGTGGAGCTACCACACGTATTCTAAATCTTTCCAAGGAGAAGGCACTCATTGAGGCTATCTATCATTCCTCTTCGTGTGATCTTAAGGAATATGCTCCTTGCCACCTTGAAGCTGATTGTACCCTATTACACTACTGGTGGACTGGGAAGATGCCTATCCCGTGGTATATTAAAAAGGATTTCCAACGCATCCACTTCCTAAGGGAGAGTATTCAAGACATTAATTTTATTCATCCTGCTGTGAATACCTTGGCGTCCAGGTTGGAATCTTTGAGCACGAAATAGTGGAAAATTTTTCGTCAGTTTAGGGAGCTTGACTTTCGTTTGCAGGGCATCTTTCCTCCAGACAAAATTCATATGCCCTATCCTGTCTGCAACAGCTAGCTGCCTACAATTTTGTTGTTCGTAGGTGTTTCTGTTGATTTTTAATCCAATTCCTCTTTTTTGAGTTTTTCCTCCCTTATATCCTAGGTCATAAGTTGTGGTCCGTCTTTTTTTTTTTTTGTATGGGTAAGTTTTAATCTAATCCCCTTACCTTCCTTTTCACTGCCTCCTGAAAATGGGAGATGAATAAAATCTATTGCCACTTTAAAAAAAAAAAAAAAAGCTTCCTTGGTGAAAACAACTGATGGGAAACATAATTAATGCATGATTGTGATTCTGTGAAATTTCTATAGTTCTACCGAGCGGTGCAAAATAATTATAACATTCCACTCAAATGTCAACTTTTTCGAAACGGAAATATACATATCAACGTCGTTCCTTCAGAGCATCAAATTAAGTAAAATATTTAAGACTGGGTCAACAAAACCAGGTTGGAAATCTGAACCAGTATGGGGAATATATGATAGCCAGCTCTGTGATCCACAAGGAACCTCACGCAGGGTTCAAACCCGTCGAAAATTAAGCGCCTGAAGCTCCATCACCCTTCCAATATCCTTCCAACCAGACCCTGAGCTGAAGATCGCGTTGCTCTGCACCTTTCCCTCTCCCAATCTTTTACAGAAAACGAAGAGAATCTATAATATTTTTAGATCCAAATTTTAGATCTTAAAATTTTCAGCAAAATAGATCGTTATACATCATCATGTCTACAATCTGCTTATGTTTCAACACACAATTAAATAAATCTTGACAATCGGATAAATAAATGATCCGATTAAAGATCTATTTAATGTAACTCTTATTTTGTAAATATATTTTTATTTTTCTTATCTTTCGAGAGAGCAACGTATGTGAGGTTTCATTGATGAGGCGGATTAAATATTTAACTTATCACTTAATCAATTTTTTATTTATAAATTTAATATGAAATAAAATTATTTTATTTTTTTATAAAATAATTTTAATCCATTAAAAAATTCAAATAATTAACTCATCTTTTTTACTATTTATTTCTCTCTTTCCTGGTTCATCTATTTATTTCACTTGTTTATTTTCCTTATTAAATTAGACTTAAGGATTTGTCTTTTTTTCTTTTGTGGAGGCGTGGGTTTTGTACTGCATATTTCACCGTATATATATATATATGCAGGTGATTTTTTCCCTCAACGGTGGAGGGATTTCCACATAAATCCTTGCCATCTTGTAGTTATTTGCGTGTATTCGTTACTTTGCACGATTTCCCAACATAGATCGAATCGTAAACCCAAAAACCCTAAAAATTATACGTGCTTGATGTCCGCTAACCCTAGCTGTCAAACATACCAGCAAATGAAGCCCGGCCATATCAACCTTTACCAGACACCGAATATACAATTATATGTGTCCTAACAAAGGGAGAGCCTACTTCTCATCACATAATAATCCACTAATTTTCTTTCTACTTGCAGGGAAAAAGACTTCCACTCATGAAGCAAGAGGAACTGCACCGACAGAAAAAGGAATTACCAAAAACATACATATATAATATAAACAGCACGCTTTCTTTTTCAAGCCATTATTTGGCACGAAGATCGAGAGATGAATTAAGGATACCGTCCGTAACCACACCCTCGATGAAAAACTACTGATCAGCAGCAGCATCAGAAGTAGCAGCAGAAGAAAAACTAGCAGAGAACCGCCCTCCACCCCTCCTTCCTTCCTTGGCAGTGAGCTCGAATTCGTGTCCACCCAATGAACGGCCTCATACGTACCCTAGGTGGGGCTTTCCCCATCTACCCCAGCATGCAGATAGGTGGATCGAAGGTGACCCGACCACGTACCCATCAGGCCCCTTCTGGATTTCGTTGGCAGTTGCGATCACCGACGTTGTCGAGGAGGAGTTGCTAGCTGGTGTTGACGGGTGGGTTGATGGGGAAAGGGAGAAGGCATGAGGGGCCGACGCATGCAACTGGTGGTGGTGGTGGTGGTGGTGGTTCCTCCCTGTGGCCCGGATGTTGTGTGGAGTGGTGGTGGGGTCTGCTTTTGGATGCAAGTTGCCAAGTGGGAGAGGCAGAGGGCAGATAGGGTTGGATCTATCCTGGAGCAGTGTTACCCTATGAACTCGGACGCTCTTTTTATCCACGTACACTTTCTACCAAGGGGATGTCAGCCGGATGGATTTGGGATTTAAACCGGGAATTGGATATAGTTCGCATAGTTTTGTTTGCATGAATAAGCTCGCTCTGAGGATAAAAGCTTATCCCATTCACCACTGACAATACTTTTTAGGGATTACATGACTTCTTTTTTTTTAAAATCCAGAGCCAATTTTATTCATCCAAAGAAGGTAGGGGAACTAGATCAAAATCTATCAGTAGAAGAAAGAGAATTACGACTCGTGATTTAGTACAATAGCAACAAAAAGAATAAAACTAACAAAAACCCTTAAGGGAAAAACTGACATAAGGGAGTTGCACCTTATCAAGGAATAGAATACCCTGAATCTTCGAAGGGAGCAAGTGAACGTTATCAAAATAAATCCAATCAGCAACACCAAGATCCACAATATGGTGAGCCAAAGAGTTGACCGTACGATGGACAAAATCTAGCGAATCGATGCGGTTCTTCTAGCTTAGAATAAGTTGGAAGATTGACTTGGCATACCACGGAACATCCAGTTTCCCATTCTACCAATAATATAGCATAAAAGAATCAGTCTCAACCTAAAAGTTCATCATCAAAATAGTGGAACAAAAAATCGCATTCCAGATAATGTGGAGAATAGTGCAATCAGAATTAGTAGCACACAAACTATCAGCAGCACCCTGGATAAAATCGCCCTTGCAATTTCTAACCACCCAACCACCAAAGATAATGTCATCCCCAAAGGAGATATCGACATTGAGTTTGAACCCAGTTGTAGGAATGACCCACGACAATTTAAGAAGGGGGGAATTATGAGAGCAAAACCAGGAATGAAGATTGAAATCATCCCAATGACACCTAAGGATAGAGGCAAAGTTCTTGAGAGGAAAGGAGTCATGAATAATCTAATTCTGGATAAGCCAGACATTAGTCCAAATGAAACAAATTAGATCTTTATTGATTTGGGAAGATGAAGAATTGCTCGTGGAGTTCAAGATATCAACAAAGCATGAAGGGAATATACGAGGCCGGTGAGCCTGATCAAAAACCCAATCAGATACATTGATGGCAAGCAGACTCTCCTGAAATAGGTGATGTGTCGTCTCACAAGAAGGAACATTGCAATAGACACATTTAGAAGCCAAAGAAATACGCAACTAAATAATATTGTCATCCGTAGGTAAGCCATTATGAAGGATACACCAAGTTCAAAGAGTAATTCTGAGAGGGAGTTTGAGATTCAAAAGGAGCTTCTATGAACTATTGTAAGTACAGGGGGAAAACTGGCTACCATAAGTAGAGGCAACCAAAATAGTACCCGAGGGAGAAAGCTTCCAAATGGGAACATCTGAAAGACTCTCGGTGATGCAATTAGAGATGAGGGAGCGGAAATGGTTTGGAATCATTTGAAGCAAAGGAGGGGTAACCGTAGATGAGGGAAGGAAGTCCTTAAGCGGTTGGTCACCAATCCATAAGTTAGTCTAGAAATCAATAAGATCCTCATGAATCTCCCAACGGATGAAAGGCTTCATACACACAAACGAATCCCTCAAGACCTTAATCCTATGAGAGAGAGAGCCCATAAGACGATCACCATAGAGTTGCTTGACCAGCTTGCCATAAGGGGAATCATAAAAGAGAATATTCCAAGCGTGTTTCATTCTAAGGGAATTGATCAGAAGGGAAAGATCCTGTCTACCGTCGAGCACACCCCACTGGTCTCGTTGTTAGCACATCGACAGCACATTGGATACCATTGAGGTGGACAATTGATTGCGCAGCAATTCACGTCTCTAATTAGGTAATCTTATGCTCTTTCCTAACATTGAGCATTTATATTAGATAGCTATGCATGCATCTTGCAAATACTCGCATTTGTGCATTTTATGAAGAGGAAGATAGAGAGAGATTGAGCATCCATTCCATTCCTTCCATTTCCACCTTATTACCATTTAAATCCCACCACTTATTCCTCCTAATAACAAGTTACATTAATATCCATGATACTTCAAGTGCATACATGCAAAATTCCCACACACAATTCTCGCACCCCTATGGCCTCCCCTTCTCATCTTCTACCCCTCCTCATCTATATAACCCCCTTCACCTCACTCTGTACAGGTCGTCGGCACCCATATTTCCCATACCTTCAACTACTCCCTCCACCTCCATATCCCTGAGACACACACACACCATCACAACACACAATGCACACAGTCGGCCACTCTTCCCTGGCCTCTCCTCTCTCCCTCTCTTCCCCTCCTCATTCTCAGTATCCTCTCACAAGTTGAGAGGAACACTAAGAGCAGAGGAGACTCTCCCGTGGGTACAACCACCACAGTGAGGGAGCACCACCACCTAGCTCCATCGTGAGCAGGTGGGCGTGGTGTATTCTTTTTTTTTTTTTGTTAGTTTTGATTTATTTTATTTTCATTTTGGTTCTATTTGTTTGATTTTTTTTGTCATCGCCATTGGTAGAGCTTCAAGCTCTAAAGCTCCACCTTCCCATGTGCCTGTGTGCTTCCGCCACACTTCACCGCACGCCTCCGCGTGCCTCAGCAGCCGATGCGTGTTCCTCTGCGCACGTTTCCAACCGATCTAAGACCTCCTCTGCACGATGCCCAGCCCATGACCGTGAGCTCCAACCGGTCACATTTTTGCCCCTGCACCGTAGCTGCGACCTCACGTGGCTACAATGTGCGACCGGGGAGCTTCTCACTTAGCCAGTGCACACAGCACTCTCTCTTCTCCGCACAACCCTTGCCAGCCGGTTGCAGCACCCAGCACTGCGCCTTTACGCTGTGCGCTCCACTGCCCGTGCCTCTCCTCACCATCAGACGTCCGCACCCTCCATCAGACGACTTCAAACACACCACACACACTCTCTCTCTCACAAACATAGACTCCACACACACACATACATATTCATATACACACGCACATATACATACATATGTAAATATATATAAATATATATATATAGACATATATATATATACACTTGTATATATACCTATATACATATATATTTGTATAGTTATATATACCCACACACACATATATACATACTGACATATTCCAATTACTCCTTCACACATTTACACCTATCTCCCATTCACATTACCATGCACCTATCCATCTACTATGCATCATATCGCAGGAATATTCGCACCAGTTGCATATATTTCCCGAAATTCGCGCATAGCAAGTTTTCTACCCACATTTCCACACGTCTACTCCACACCCACACACAACACGTAGCTGGGTTAATCCCGTCTTGCTAGACAATGATTAACCTACCATTGTGCTGCATTTCTATTGAATCCTAGATTCAATATTCACTATCCTATTATCTAGTTATATATACTTATACCTATATATATATATATATAGCTAAGTATTTCCACTCTTTTCTTTTATTGTGTTGATAAAGAAAAGACCAAAAAAAAACTTAAAATAGAAAAGATAATTCTTATCTTTCCAGGTACACGATCTTGCATGTAGCAAGATTCATTTTGAACCTGATTTTTGGCGAATCGCCAAGGAATAACTTTTGGCGGTAGCCAAGAATAAATTTTTAAGGGTATGCCTCAAGGACAAGACTATCCAAGCAAATTATAAAACCAAGAAAAATCCAAAAGTAGAATAAGCGAATGAAATTGATGCGAGTCATAGGAATCGCGTAGAAACAAATTAACCCCAAACCCGCCTCTTTGAGTTCGACCCGGCATAAAAGTGACAATCTTAAAATTTGATCTAGCAAGGATAATAATTTTTTTTATAAACAACTGCAAATTCGCTTGCAGGTTAACCACTTCCACTATATACAATTTGACGCTAATTTCACCTAATTAAATAACCCTACTCGCGTTTCAACACAAGTTTCTAGCACCGTTGCCAGGGAGGCGCTATCTAAAGTTAAGTTTCTATTCTCTTCCTTTGATTTTCTCTTCTTCCACCCTTCTCTTCCCTGGTGTTTTTGTTTGTTTTTATGCAGGTGTACTCGTTGAGAGGAGACACGTAGAGGAGGTCAGAGACATGGGCAAATTCGAGGTAGGAGTGAGAGCAGGAAGTTGCCAGCGCCACTTGAAGCTTCGCCCACGTTGCTGAGGAGGTAGGTGTCTTCCTCTTAGCAATTTAGGTCATTCTGTCACATTGAAAAATATGAAAAAAAATTAAAAAATCAAAAAACCTAAAAAACTCTTCTTGGGATTTCTGGGGCGAGTGGATTAAAATCCACTGTTTGATTCATTTCATCACCACCACCGCCCTTGATTTTCCCACTTTTTCGTGCACGAAAAATTCAAGAATCTCGATTCTTGGTTATTTCATGATGCGAAAGATCTTTGAGGTGGATTTGAAACCAATTGTTTGTTACACATTTTTCGCCTCATTATTTTGCATTCGAGATCCAAACTTTGGTTGGGGAGTCTTGGAGTTGATTTGACTCCAACCCCACCATGACCCTAAAACATATCTTGATTTGATCCCAGATCTCAACTCCAATATATTCATTTTCATGTTTTTTACATTTTAGTGGTCGAGCCTTGTGTGGATTCTTATTTTTGTGATTGGGAACACTTGAATTGAAGTGCTTTAGCTCCCTTTCACATTGAATTAAAACTGATTCGTGCATCCACCCAATTAGTGGCCCATTTGCATTGTAGCATGTATTCACTAAACTAAATTGAAGGAGGGTTGTTTGGGCTTAGAGAACTTGTACTTTTTGAAAATCCGGAGATTGGTTGAATTAGTAATTAAGTGAAATCATAAAATCCTAAAAGCCATTCATCATCTAAAACTTCAATTCGGGGAGATTTCCCTGTTGTATTTCTTGCTTTACACACTCAAAAATTGATGCACTTGGGCATTATCTGTATACAACGCGAATCACATTCCAAAGCACTTGAATCCTACACCTCTTAATTAAAACTGGTAGTAATTTGACCCCCATTAAGGTTTGGAGGTCTAACTACCTGTGTGTAGCGCTTACGTGTTATTGCGAGTTCCCACATGCTATCGGGTGTCTAAGACTGGGGCAAACAACCTTTCAATCTGGCTCGGTGGTTCCGTAGTGCTCGTATTCGATTCCATAGGTTGCGATAGTAGGTAACTTAGATCTTTAGGTCTTAGGTCATCTTTAGAGGTTAGGACCTTAATTGATTGATTTGTAATCAAGTGCACCTATTCGGTGTCCTTTCTCATCCCCTTCTCTCTTCTCATCTCCCCAATTCTTCCTGCGACAGTGCATATTTGGGAGGAGGTCACAAAACCCTGAACTTGTTGAATTGTCTAATCACTCTAGAATGGAAGAATCTGATGAATCGTTCTCCTGCTCTGTAAACACGGTTGCTCTCCCACCCCCAAATCCCGAGGGAGGAAATCGCCCCCCTCCAAATCCACCAGGTGGTGGAGGAGCCATTGACCCATTAACCTGCCTCCAGGCCCAAATGGAATTGTATACTGAGCAGATTGAAGTAATTAGGGAATCCTTGGAGTAAATGCAGAATCCTCCCGAACGGGAGGAGCCCAAGTCTCTTAGCTCATATCAGAATCCCGATGCAATAGAGACCCGTGGGCATATTCGTGTCCCCGTGGGTAGGGAGGATTTCAAGCAAAAACCAAATGTAATCTACCTATTCAACTTCTATTACCATGGATTGGCCAGTGAAGACCCTTTTCTACACTTGGAGGACTTAACTCGCCTAGTTGGAATGATTAAACCAAGAAATATCGGGATGCATATCGTCCTCATGAAAATGTTCCCGTTTTCTTTGCGAGACAAAGCAGTGCAATGGTTGCACACCATTGGGAAGCCTCTCTGAACTTTGGAAGAGATGCGTACAATGTTTCTGAAGAAATTCTTCCCAATCGGGCGCACCAATGTGCTTCGCCATGCTATTACTTCTTTCACACAACAAAACAGCAAGCAATTTCATGAGGCCTGGGAAAGGTATAATGACTTCCTTAGGAAATGTCCGCACCAAGGTTTACCTAAGTGGCATGTAGCCATGATTTTCTATTATGGGCTAAATGAAACTTTAAGTTAGATTGTTGACGCTTCCTACGGAGGGAATTTTATGAATAAAGACGAGGATAGAGCATTCGAGCTATTGAAAATATATATGAGAATTTTATGAATAATGCTTCCATTGTCGCCTTTAATCGGACTAGCACACCTCGTAGTAGAGCACACAAGGTTGACACGAGACCTTCCCACTCATCCACCAACTCAAATGTAATCGCTCAAAAATTGGATGAAGCCTCCCTCGTTCACAAGAAGATGGACGAATTTTTGGCCAACAATACCCATCCTGTGGCTCACACATCGACTCCTTCACCACGTCACAAAACCAATCCTTCCCAAGTCAGGATGATATCTAGGAATCCGGCAAGACCTGCACCATCCTTACCGAGTATTGCGCCAAGCGACTCAATAAGTAATGTGGATCTGGCTTCTGCTAGCCAGTATTATGACATGGAGGACCAAGCCTCCATGTACTCGGATGTTGTACCATATGCAGACTCGTCTTATGAATTCGAAGACGTGTGCGCCTTAGGGAATAACCCATATTCTGCTACTTAAAACCCAGGATGGTGCAACATCCAAACTTCGCATGGTCCAACAACCCTTAGCGCCAAACCTTGCTGGTGGACCAATGCAATCGTCCACTCCTATCATCCCAAGGGCCCAATATAATCCTTCGGCAAATCCGCCGCCGGACCCCTGCGCACCTCAATCGGATCACACATCAAGTCCTCTTGATAAATTGATGCGAAAGATGACAGAAATGTCCAAGAGTCATGAAGAAAATATGACCTCTCTTTAACACCAATTGGTGTAGCAGAATGCTAAGATTAGTCAACTACGCATGACAACTCGATCTCAGGGCACTCTTCCAGCCCAACCTATTTCAAACCTGCAAAATTTCATACCTTGTGGCCTACAACCACAAGTACGACCTTCTCAAGGGCAGGTTCATCAGATTCTGCAAGCTCCAAGTGCTCCACCGGGATTTTAGGGTAATCTCGCAGCAGCACATCACCCATATATCCCTATTGTGAACCCTCCTCCGCCTTATGATTCCACTAGACCTACGACGTCCAATGCGATTACAGCGAGTGGTAAACAAACTGTCCATCCGCCTTGACCTGATCCTAGCCCATCTTCATCATCCTCTCATCCATATTGCACATCGCATTTTCATGAGGATGACACACCCAAACTGGTGCCAAAATCAGTCCCATTCCCTGAGGCTCTATTGAGGTAGCCAAAAGACAAGAAAAAGAACACACAGACCTTTTATAATCTGCGTCATTTATTTAAGGATGTTGAAATCAAGGTTCCCTTGTTAGAGGCGATCAACCACATCCCTAATGTCACCCATTTCTTTATAGACTACACTATACCTAGGCGACAGCAAAAGAAAACTAAGAATCTGGTGATTCTCTCACCTCATGCAAGTTGTACTATACTGTCAAAATTACCACTAAAGCAGAAAGATCCAAGCACCCCTCTCATTTCCTGCAACATCAAAGGTTGCAATTTTGATCGTGCCTTGCTAGATTTAGGATCTTACATTAACCTTGTACCGACCATCATGTTCCAGAAATTTGCATTAGGAAATCTAAAACCCACACCTACTACATTGCAATTGGCAGATCGCTCTGTCAAAATCCTGCAGGGTGTGGTGAAAGATGTGGTGGTTAGAGTCAATAGTCTCTGTTTTCCTGTTGATTTTCTTGTATTAGATATGGAAGTTCCTGATTCACTTTCTGATTATCCGATAATCCTCGATAGACCTTTCTTGGCCACAGCCCACGCCCATATTGATTGTGAATCGGGTTGTGTTGAGATTGCTTGGCCTCTGAAAAGCTCAAACTTAATATTTTTAAGGCAGCCAAGAATTTTGATTGCAATTTTATCGAGGATGACACATCTGACAATGACATGGCTGTCAATGGATGTATCAAATTGGTTGGAACCTATTCAACTTGCTACGACATGCCCCAAGAAAATCAAGACCAGACTAACCTATACAGTGACACTTCCCCATCCCTTCCCTTACCCTTATCTCTCCCTGACCAGACCCATGACAAGGTCCACTCCACCTCTTATGCCTCGTGGTTTGAGCCATATCCGGGCTGCTCACCTCCAGTCTACCCCCTTGAAGACCGAAGTGCCCTTTCTTTCCGGCCAAATCAAGTGAAAACAACATTCCACACTGGGACCTTGTTCCCAAATGTTGATCTTTGGGACACTCCTTTCTTGGATCCATCAATCCAAGATGCCCCTCTCCTTGGCCAACCTGAGGGCCAATTCCTTTTTCCCTTATTCCTTCTCCTGATCCTTTTGGGACACTCTCGCCCCAAGATTTGCCAAATCTTTCACCATCCACTCCTGAGCTTAAAGTGCTTCTTGACACACTAAAATATGTTTTTCTAGCACCAAATGAAACGCTTCCTGTAATCATCAGCACCAAATGGAACATAAGGCAACTATTGGATGGTCTTTATCTAATCTGGCTAGCATTAGCCCCTCCTACTGCACTCACCATATATATACGGAGGAGGCTCGACCTTCCCGTGAGATGCAGCAACGTCTCAACCCTAATATGCGGGAGGTCGTTAAGAATGAAATTATCAAGTGGCTTGATGCAAGCATCATTTATCCGATCAGCGATGGCTCCTGGGTGAGCCTGATTCATGTTGTGCCTAAAAGGGTAGGTGTCACCATTTATGTCAATGACAGGGGAGAATCCATTCCTACATGCACTCCTACATCTTGGAGAGTGTGTGTAGACTATAGGAAACTTAATATTGCTACCAAGAAAGACCATTTTCCGCTACCTTTTATCAACCAAATCCAGGAGCGGTTAGTGGGAAATCAGTTCTTTTGTTTCCTGGATGGATTCTCAGGCTATAACCAAGTGGCTATTGACCCTCAGGACTAAGAGAAAACCACCTTCACCTGTCCCTTTGGCACCTTCGCTTTCAGAAGAATGTCATTCGGACTATGTAACGCACCAGCTACTTTCCAAAGATGTATGCTGGCGATATTCCACGATATGGTGGGTGATTTTCTTGAAGTCTTTATGGACGACTTTTCTATCTTTAGACCGACTTTTGATGGCTACCTAGCCAACCTGACCTACATCCTTTGGAGATGTATTGATGTTAACCTTGTGCTTTCCTAGGAGAAAAGTCATTTTATGGTGCACGAAGGTATTGTTCATGGACATATCATCTCCGAAAGGGGTATTGAAGTGAACAGAGCTAAGCTTAATCTGATTGCTGATTTACCCGTTTCTAGCTCTTTCCGGCAAATTTGCTCCTTTCTGTGTCACGTCTATTTTTATAGGAGATTTATCAAGAATTTGTTCAAGATTTCCTAACCTTTGACTCATCTTCTATTGACCGATGTACCCCTCGACATGGGCCTTGACTGTATTCAAGCATTCACGCAACTACGTGAGGCTGTCACCAAGGCCCCTGTTCTCCAGCCGCCTGATTGGTCCCTCAACTTTGAGCTGATGTGTGATGCTTCTGACCTAGCTATCGAGCCATATTGGGATAAAGGCGCGATAAATACCCCTTCGTGGTGTATTACACCAATAAGACGCTGGATGAGGCCCAGTGTAATTACTCGACCACTGAAAAAGAGCTGCTGGCGGTCGTCTCTGGGCTAGAGAAATTTCGTTCATATCTTCTGAGTTCTCATGTTACCATTTTCACAGACCACACGGCCATTCATCATCTCATGCATAAGAACTATGCAAAACCTCGATTGATTTGTTGAATCCTTCTGCTTCAAGAATTTGATCTTGAGATATGAGATAAGGCCAGAACCCAGAATGTTGTTGTAGACCACCTATCGAGACTAGACCCTGACCATATTGTACTTACATTACCTTTAAATGAATCTTTTCCTGATGAGCACCTTCTAGCGATTGATGTGGCAAGTGGACCTTGGTATGCCGATATCACTAATTACCTTGCTTCTGGATCTCTTCCTCGAGGCTGGCCTAAAAACTAGTGTGAGCATCTCATTCCAGAAGCAAAGTATTATTTCTAGAATAATCCACTACTTTTTAGAGTAGGTGCTGATCAAATAATTCGTCGCTGTGTTCCTGACAATGAATTCCCCAGTGTGTTATCCTTTTGCCACGATTAGGCCTGTGGAGGCCACTTTTCAGAGAGGAAAACTATAGCCAACGTGTTGCAATGCAGATTCTTTTGGCCTTCCCTTCATCAGGATGCACAAAATTACGCTAAGCATTGCACTAGGTGCCAGTTGCTTGGGTCAATGTCACGTCACAACATAATGCTCTTACAGCCCATCCTAGCTACAGAGATTTTCGACATTTGGGGAATCAACTTTATGGGTCCCTTTCCTCCATCCAACGATTTCGAGTACATCCTTGTTGCCGTTGATTATGTCTCAAAATGAATTTAGGCTATTCCCACACACCGTGCTAACCATGTTGTTACCACCAAGTTCGTAAAAGACAATATTTTTGCGCGCTTTGGGATCCCTCAAGCCATCATTTCGAGTGGAGGAAGTCATTTCACCCATTTTTTTGTTGTCTCAAAAAAAAATGTGAAGCGTCAACTACGATTCGTATAAAAAAACGTTGTTGTTGTAGTATATGTCACAAATACAAATCGTTATCGTGTCAATTTTATTTATATACTTAATTTTACTAGTTTATTACAGATCATTCACTGGGAGGTAATTATTGATATACATCACTCTCTAAGTCCAATATTATTCTTTAATTCCAAAAAGATTGATTTTATATACAATAATGAATGAATGAATAAAAGAATGAATCAATTGTATGCAAAGGAATGAATTACAAATCAATACAATGCTTGAAAACAATTATGTACAAACAAGCATCAAAAATTATAAATGAATACTCTATACTATCTATTTATATCTTATATGAATAATACTTAGATATATGTACAATAATAAGTAATAATATATACTATACTAACTTAAGTTAACATACTAACATTTACAGTACATATAATGTATGTACAGCGACACATATAAGCGTCGCTAAACTCTAGAAAAACTATATACATAAGCTAAGGTAAAAATAAGATCTATACTGATGTTTATTCTATCTACAGTGACGGATATATATGTCACTAAAGCTATTCTTTATTTATATACATATATATAGCTCAAACATCTACTCAACGTATACTCATATACTATTTACATTTATACTATATATTATATATCTATACTATATATACATTATGCACATATACACCTGTACATACATACATACATACATACATACATATATATATATATATATATATATATGCACATACTCAACACACCCACAGTGTATATATATACACTACACACAGGCACAGGAATATCTCCAACACTTAGCCAATTTCGACTACTTCTCTTCTTTGTTTAATCCTTGATTACTATTCATCTTCAACAAAAATTAATTTTTAATTGGCGGACGACCTTTTCAAGGGATACACAGCACCCTAATGGGTGAGACCAAACCTCTACTAAAAATCACCTTAATTTCTTAATTAGGCATCCTAATCTCATTTGATGCTCGTTGATGGGCCCAATTAGGCCCACGCATAGTGTACAGCTCCTCGCCTGTGCATTGCACACATATTCTCAAATCAATGCCAATTCATATGCTCAAAGGGGGGATACGTATATGTGGTTTTGGGCACTCGGCGCCTGTGATGACTGAGCGATGGAGAGGACAAAAACAACTTAAGCAGCAACGACAACTCCTGTCTCCACGATGTGGCGCTAAAGGCGCCTCTAATAGGCATTAGAATCCTAGTGGACAGCATGTCTGATTGGTCGATTTTTGGCCCTTGATTTGAGGGCCCAAATTAATTCCAAATTTAAAATAAATTATATATTTGTAAAGCCCATATATAAGGCTATATAATTATTTAGTTTATTTACAAAAATAATTACATTTACTATATAAATAAATTAGCTTAAGATTATGATTTATGCACACTAATTTTTAAGTTTATTTCTTAATTACAGTATAAATTAGTTAATTAATAGTCTAATTGACCCTGTACGGAGTTAATATACATATTAATGTATTTATTACAAAGTTTTATTATATTTTACATGGTTTATTTTAATTTATATACATTTAAATATATAATTTCAGTGTATTTTACATATAAATTAGGTATAAATAGTATAATACATTATAAATATAGTTAAATTAGTTTAAATTACTTAAAATACTATAATACAAATGTACAGTATAAATTAATTCAATTATAGCTTAATTTACTAATTTATTCTAATTTAACTTAGTAACTTACTTGATAACTTAGTAAATTAATTATACTGGTATAAATTAATATATAATTAAATTATGTTATTAGCATGTTAGTGTACATTATACATATATAAATACATATGTACAGTATCAATAATAAATAATGTTATTTATAGGAGTTTATTAATTTAAATAATTTATAGTACATATAAGTTAATATAATTGCTAATTAAATATATAAAAAAGTTATATACAATTTAAGTTATCTTAAATTCTTAATTTATTTTATAGCATATGTACATAAGTTATATATACATATTATATACATAGTATACATTATGTACATATATAGCTTATATATACACAGTGTTTTTGTGTATTTTTGGGGTTTTTCTGATTTTTATGGTTTTTATGGATTTTATAGAGGTAGGAGGTGAGAGAGAAAGAAAGAGATGAGAGAAATAGATTTGTTTTTCATGTTTTTGATTTTGAGTTCCTTTATTAAGTTTCAAGGTATGTTAAACCATCGGCTGGTATGTTCTACCAAGTTAGGGGTTCAAATGACCTTGAAACTTACTAGGCACTCAAAAATATATCTAATCTTGACCAAGAAAGGTTTATTTTATTATTATTTTTTCTTTTTAGATTTTTTATATTATTTTTATTTAACTACAAATCAAACTCAATCTAGGCCTTAGAGGAGGTTTTCAAAGGTAACCTAAGGCACTAGAAGGAGCACTATGGGCTGGAAGTATGCTTTAAACATCTAAGATCATTCAACACATCACATGAAAGATGTTTCAAGTATTAAACAAGATTTTATCATTTAATTCTACTAATAAATTAGATCAGAGAATTAATCCATTTCATATGAGCTGATAAGAGACTAAAAATCAGGTTTACATGCAATTTTAAATGGAATTAAAACCCAAAACCTGATACATAAACGCTTACAAATTATAATACACACTTCGGCTCATCCATACCTTAAACATAATATATGTTTAGCTCATCCATACCTTAAAAACAACTCAAATCTCCAACTTAGACTCTCAAAGAAGCCTATTGTTGTCTAAACAGCAGCAAAGTGTTGTTGTCTAACAGATTAGCAACTTGATTCATTTTATATTGTCGCTTCATACATCCAGCAGCATTCTACAGACGTCCTAAATAATTCTCAACGGCTGCAGCAATGCGTCTATTCATCAATCCAGCAGCTGCAGTAGGTCTGATAGGCAGATCTAGTATCTAAAATATATCCAAAATCAGACTTTGTCAAGTCTAATTTTTGGATCAAAAACATCCAACTTCAAGGAGTGATTTGCATCAAATTTAGGGTTAATAACTCCTTGGATATGTAGCTGCTTAAGCAGCACTTTGATATATAGAATTGGGATTCAAAAATCACACAATAAGCATCCTTAAAAAAAAAATCCGACAATACTTGGAAATCATTTTGCAATCAAATCGGGGTGTAAGGATTCACATCAAAAATTCTCAAACCATATTCTTCATTCCAAATCAGAGAAAACCACTGATCTAACACCTTCCTTATGCTATAGATAGCATGAAGGAAGAGATCACATCAGTCAATTAAATCCACTTGAATCCCAATTGTCTAAGAACCTTACGGAATACTGAAAATTCCTTAGGTTGGAAATCAGAATCTCTCAATCAAAACAATAGAAAAATTCTTGGTAGAGGCTCAAATCAACAAAGTGAATTTTCCTTAGCTCTACCTCTCATTAAAAAGCCATCAAAGTCCCGATTCACACCCAATTCAGACCTAGCTCATTTAAGGAAGAGTTTATCATCATAACATGTCAAACTCACAGCCAAGGTATGAATTAAACAAAAATGTATCAATCACTTGATAAAAAATCCTTTAAAGGCCAATTTGATCAAAATCTTGCGATCTTGCTTTGAAATCCAAATTAAAATCAGATCAAGCGAATCGATTCTTTTCAAAATCAAATCAGGGGTCTTTGTGGAAAATCTGAAATGGATGGGAGACCCCTAGATGGTTTTTGAGTGCAAATCTTCATCACAAAGCTCAAAAACAATGGGATGAGGATTTGACTCTAATGAGTGGGTGGATTGCGAATGAAAAATCAAGGTAAATCAGAATGCGAAATGGAAATGTGAAGAGGGAGAGCAGTGATCAGCGAGTGAGATGAAATCATCTCCTCTGATCTAAAGTGATCAGAGGAGGTGGATGTGTGAATTCTACTCTAATATACTCTTAAGCTAATGATCAAACCAGTGGATTTCTAACTGATCTACCCCTAACTAAGCTACTGTATACTACTTGCTACTCTAGACTACTCTAACAAAGCAGGAAATCCTAATCTAATCAAGTGATGGGGACTCTCCTGGATCCAAAGCCGACGGCTAAGGAGGAAGAATGGGGGGAGATCTCCAACAAAGGGAAAGCCCACAAGAGGAGCTTCAAGGTTGTCCTCAGGCGTACGTCATCCCTAGCGGCAAGGAGGAAATTGTGGTGAAAAATCACACCACTGTCACTGATGTGGTGAGTGAAAGGATAAGGAGAGCTGGAGAAGGCAAAGGGATCAGCCTCAAGGAAGTAGGAGAGGAGGTCGATCCTTTGTGCGCGAGGCTAGTGAGGTGCTTAAGTAGAGTGATCAATGAATCAGGGCACCATAGTGGTGCGATTAGCCACCTAGGGCACTTATGGTCGGATAGGGAGGAGAGATCGCGTGCGAGGTTTAAATCAAATCCTTGCCGCTAGATGGGATCTGGGCAAGGTGGTGAAGCTACATGCCAAATCGCATGAAGCTTCCAATGAAGGGCAGCCACAGATCAAGAGAATTGGAGATTGAATGGCTAAGATGGGTTGTGTTCTAATGATGAATAGTAGTCCACGAGGATCACTGTTCACTTTAGCTCTATTAGGAAAATTACACAATACGCCCCAAATGAAACAGTATGAAATTTGTAGGGAGGCCCATAAGTGGTATAAAAAGATTACAGAGCAGCACTTAGAGGCTTTCAACTAGGTCCTTGTAGGTTACAAATAGGTCCTTGGAAGGTTTTCTATGCATGAAATGTGATATGTGAGGGACCTAAATGTGAAACTCTAATTACAAGGTCCTAATGATGTCCAAATGCAACCAAGCTTTTATTAAAACTCAATTGAACATATTAGAAGTTAATTTTACTTTTGATTTAAAGTTTTGAGCTCATTTGTGTGTTCAATTTGCAATGGGACCACCATTTTATATTTAATAATAGAATATCTCAATAACTGACCTAACTTTGCATTGTTAGCACAAAATTGATGTTTTATGCCTTGTTCTCTATTTCCCACACTTAACCCTTTTTATGTGTTAATCCCATAATGTTTAACCTAGTTTCTAGCTTAACTTAAGTGATTTAACTATGATGAGTCACAACTCATCATACCCCCATGCTTAGGTTTTGCTAATCCCTTAGCAAACAACTCATTAAAGTCCAAAGCAATTTAGGCATCAGCAAGGTAGGTGTGTTGAGATATCTATTTTTCTTCTTTTCTTTTTCTCAAAAAGTTAAGTATTTAAGGATGATCTTTAAGCTGAAACATTTTTCTGATAAACCAACTGTGTTTATATCTGGACATTGTGAGAACCTGTTTCTAGGAAGACTGGCCAGAACTTAAGACTGATATGACACAGCTAGACCATCTCTCGACTAACAAGGACTCTTGATATTTAAATCTTTCAGTCAAATTCCATTCCTCAGGGGGTTTTACAGAGACTCAAATGCTAAGAGGTTATGTTGTGCTTAGTGATGGGTCAGGACTAACCAGGTAAATTTTAAAACTCAATCCCAGGGTTTCACTTCTTTTTAAGTCCAGGTTGGTCCTAGCTTCAACTCATGTTTTTGGATTGACTCTCAAAAAATGAGGAATACTCAAACTCAACTCTTATTGCATTTGTGGCTCAAAGAATATTTGGTGGAATAGGGTATTTGTATTGCACCCTGAAAACATTTTTGGTGGAATTTTGTATTTACAGGATTTGGAGAACATACTTGACTTATTCAAAAAATGTCTTTTTCTTAAAATTCTTTTTGACATTTTCTAATTTTTTTCTTCACATAAATGTCAGTATGTCTCCGACAACTTTATTTGATAGAGTACATTATTTGGTGGGTGAGTTCTTTGGTGGAAAGAGTTTCTCCTAGGCACAAGACTAATGACTAGGAGAAAGAGTCTACCTGCACGGATAGGTAAGGACTCCACCTTCCCTAATGAACATTAGGGTTGAATTTCAACTTGACAAGGTTCTTCCCGGCACTGTGTAGTGTAAACCAAGGTTACTTAGTCTCCTAAGTCAAAGCAAACCAGTGAATCTTATACTGGTGACTCAGGTACAAGAATACGTCCTTGAGTTAGGAGAGATCCTGGTCTATCTTGTCAAAGCTTGAAGTGTATTAAGCCAAAGCTTGAGCGAATCAAGCTACAGTGGCCCAGAAAGTCTAACCAGCAAAGGTTGAAGTCCAAAAACACTTATTCCATTTTTGTTTTCAACTAGAAGATCATAGATAAACACTTGTATTTTTCTTTAAAACTTTTCTCTCAGATTTCTTTTGGAGTTCTCCCTTAGTCAATAAGTACAGGTCCCTTATTGTATTTTTGGAATTTTGTGTTTTGCCATTTTTTTGTATTTTTGACTTTGTATTTTTTTTCAAAATTTTCAAAAAATTTCAATTTTTTTGGTATTTTTGATAATACTATACTATATACACTAGGTGTGTGTCTACAATTGCATTTCAGTAAATGATTCACCATTTACACCCCTCCATGCTTAAATGATACAATGTCCTCATTGTATGAATAGGGTGGATGTAAATGCATGCTATGCTTTTCACTATCCTAGGCTAGGTGATGGAAGGAAGTTGGAATGAGGAGATAAAATCTCTGTGCAGACGATTTTTAGTCTGATACAAGATCAGAGTGGAAAGTAAGTGCTAAGAAGTGAAATGTATGACATATGTGACAATGAAATGTATCCTTAAAATGCAAGGGTAGACACCTAATGCAAGAAAGGTGAAAATAATAAAGATGAAAATTGTTATATACAAAGGATAGGTTTGCTATGTTTAACACCTTCAGCTAGGCGTAAACCTAGTAGATGTCAAGAATGTAGGAGCTAGATAGATGGGTGAGAATTGACAAGTCAATGAAGTTCAATGAAAGAATACAGATCATGAAGAATGGAATGAGGTTTGTCGATCTCAAAAGTGAAGAATAACTCCATAATCAGTATGCATCAGAATCAGATACTTGGTACAAGGCCTAAGTAAAAAAATGGGTATCAAATCAGAGATACTTGGCTCAAGGTCCAAGTAAAGAAACAGTATATCCAGAAAAATCAACAGCTTTCACCTCTTCAATCAGTTAATTGCAGAGTCAAGATGAAGAAGATGAATTTAGGTTGGGAAGAAGAGGTGATTGCTGATCTGAGTAAAGTGTGGAAGGATTAGGATTGTGTAAGGCTTGAGAAATGACATGTGCTTGGCCTTGGGAAGTTCTAGGTTGGACATACCTCTGGGCAGGTATGCTCTTTGGATTGGGTTCTGCTTGAGATGGGAGTGAATGTGGTTGATGGGATTCCATCAAGTGCGATAGCTGGGCTCTCATCTCAACTAAAGCTATGTCCTATCTCTGCCGCATAGCAATATTTTGTTGTTACATGTCAGCAAGAGCTTTCATGATTGTCCCCAACTGATAATCTCGTGCAGGCCCAAGTTGAGAGTATTGGGCAGGCCTGGGTTGGGGTTGCTAGTAGGCACACTGTGGATATCCATGTGTTTGTGGAGGTGGTGCTCGGATCAGGTTGTGAAGTGGTGGTATAGAATGTTGTTGATAGATAGGTCTTTGTGAATTTTCTGACCATGAGAAATTTGGATGATTCTGCCATCCAGGGTTATAGGTTTGTGAAAAAGGGTCATTGTGAATGGCGTGGAGCACCTCCGAAGGTCCGGAAGGTGCAAGGAAGTCAGTGTAGGGAGGAACAAAGGTTCCTCCAATTGGTGAAGGATAGGAGAAAGCATAATCCAGTAGTGTAGGTTGCAAAACAGATAGATTGTTCACAGTTTCCCTTCCTATGGGAAACTGGAAAGAAGTGTGAGGTGCAGGTAACTGAGAAGAAGATGATGAAGGTTTAGAGAGAAATTTCCATACTTCATCTACTTTCTTCTCTATTAAGCCCACCTTATCCTTTAGCTGACTAGCCACTATTTCTACGTTTCTGCTGCTGGATTGGGCTTCATGTACTCCCGATTGTGAGTGGGAATGAGAGGACTTTCCGTTAAACACGCTCATCGAAGCATTGTTAATAGAGTTTTTGGCCATGCCTTCGAAGAGCTCAAACATTGAGTCCTCATTCCGACACAAGAAATTGCCTCCACATGCGGCATCTACAAAATTCTGTGTGTCATCATGGAGCCTATGATAGAAGATCTGGACCTATTGCCAGCGTGGGACACCATGGTGGGAACATTTTCTCAAAACCTCATGGAATCTCTCTTAAACCTCGTGCATCTGTTCTCAAGAATTTTGGGTAAAAGTGGTGATAGCACACCTTAAAGAGTTAGTGAAGCCTACAGGAAAGTACTTCTTTAGAAACTCATGTTTCAAAGAAGCCCATGTGTCTATAGGTGTAGTCCGCGCTAAGGTTCTAAATCAGAAGGCAGCTTTGTCTTTCAATGAAAAGGAGAACATTTTCATTAAAAGTGTGTTGATCATAACCTTGCAGATCCAAAGTTTGAGCAAGGTTTTTCAGCTCCTCTAAATGCTGAAAAGGGTACTTAGAAGCAAGACCATGGAAGTGAGGAATAAGTGCGATAATGTTTGGCTTCAGTTCAGCAGCATGACCCCCATTAGGATAACGTACCATAGGCATAGGTTGGGCAACTACGGATTATAGTAATCCCGTAGTTGACGTCTACGAGGTTGAGGCGGTGCCTGAGGATTTCTAGGTTGAGGTTGAGGTTGGGGGTTTGCTAAAAGATTAATAACTTGTGTAAGCTATTGCACCTGTTGGGTAAGGGTATTCATTTGAAGTTGTGTTTCAAACAGGTGTTGAAAATGAGGCATAGGTCCTCTCTCTGGTGGTGGGTTAGGAAAGTTTGGATATGGAGGAGGTTGGAACCTATGGTTTGGTGGTGGTGGTGGAGGATGATGTGTAGAGAGATGTGGGGGAAGTTCTTCGAAATCCTCGAATTGTGCAGAATCATTATCATCCTCAGGATGTGTGGAGTGGTGGAGGGGAGTTTGAGGCCTAAGAGGTATAGGATCGAATGTGGAAAGCATAGAAGTGGAAGTAGAAGCTTAGGCTTCAGTACCCAAGGGGAGTACAAGTTCAGGGTTTTGGGATCTCCTACCTTCCATTGAGTTGATGTTTGAAAACGTAATTTAAAAAAAACAAAAAAAATAGTCACAACTCAATAGAAATGATCAAATCTCAATCTCTCAAGAAAATTAGAAATCCCAAATCAATCTCAATCACAGAAAAAACTAATCTATCAATCAAGCGAGAGAAATCGAATTTTCCTAGAGGCTGCTACACAAAATAGTAGTATGCAAACAAACGTTTCAAACAATTGTACTCGTCCTAAGGTAAACCTAGCAACGTGTAGACCTCTATAATCCATCGGGGGTCTAGATAAGACTATCGTGCGAATCCAGATCCTGTGAGTGCTAAAGGAGATGAGATAGAAACCCATGTATTTGTGAATCTTATGTGATCGTGCTGTGTGCACGATGGCAATCAACATAGTAGCGGTGAAAAACCAGCCAGGGTTTCAAACAAATTTTAATGTCTCCTTTTGGATTTGATTCAAGTATTTAGAAGTGTATTCTATGCTGCTTGTCTCGCTTTTTAATCTTTTCAACACTAGGGATGGTCTTGTTAATTAAGTCAAATGTAGAGATGGCAGGAGTTGAAGAAGGTAAGAAGGTGCGTACCTGACTCCAGCAAGTCTACAAGTAATGCAATTGACTTGGAATTGAATCTAGTAAGAAATGATGCAACCTAGATATGGATGCCTAGAGTATGCTGCTGCTAGATAAGAGATGAGATCTTTGTGGTATTTTTGATTTTATAATTTTTTATATTTTTGTATAATGCAATCAAGCAAAAACAAAAGAAAAAGAAATCGATACGAAAAATCGTGAACGGAAAAATCGCATCAATGAGAGATGAATAGAGAGATAAAGAGTCCAGAGAATCCAAATTATTTCAAAATGTGTGTGAGAACAGGCTCTCACAACTTATGCCTAACAAATATATCCTAAGTAATATACCTAAATCTATATTATACGATACTAATCTACTCAAATGTAGCTCCATGGAAAAACTCCGCTAGGAAATCGGGTCAAAATCACAGCGAATCCACTAAGAAGATCTCTGCCTGGAAGAAGACACTACTACTCCTCAAGCGCTGCAAAAACAACAAATGATTAGTAAAAGAATTAAAGAATTTATATACAACAAAGAATAAAAGAATAAAAGAATTTATATACAATGAAAAATTTGAATACAAGAATCACCATATATATAATGAATGAATCAATGTTTATATACAAAAGCAAAAATTATTTAAAAATAAAGAACTAGAGAATAATTTTGGCGTATAGAGAGTTGCCTCCTTGGCAACTATGCATGAAATGTGATATGTGAGGGACCTAAATGTGAAACTCTAATTGCAAGATCCTAATGATGTTCAAATGCAACTAACTTTTTATTAAAGCTCAATTGAACAGATTAGAAGTTAATTTCACTTTTGATTTGGAGTTTTGAGCTCATTTGTGTGTTCAATTTGCAATTGGATCATCATTTTATATTTAATAATAGAATATCTCAATAATTTACCTAACTTTTTATTTTTAGCACAAAATTGTTGTTTTAGGTCATTTTCTCTATTTCCCACACTTAACCCTTTTTATGTGTTAATTGTATAGTGTTTAACCTAGTTTCTATCTTAACTGAGGTGATTTAGCTATGATGAGTCGCAACTCATCAGTCCCTTTCTTCCATCCAATAGTTTCGAGTACATCCATGTTATCATTGATTATGTCTCAAAATGGATTGAGGCTATTCCCACGCACCGTGTTAACCATGTTGTTACCACCAAGTTCGTAAAAGACATCATTTTTGCGTGCTTTAGGATCCCTCGAGCCATCATTTCGGATGAAGGAAGTCATTTCACCCGTTCGTCTTTCCGGGCACTTTTGAGGAAGTACGGAGTCTACCACCATATCGCTTCTCCGTATCATCCTCAAACGAACGGTCAAGCTGAAGTGTCGAACAGACAAATCAAGCAAATCCTCCAGAAAATAATTTGACCTGTCCATAAGGATTGGTCTAACAAGTTGATTGATGCTTTATGGGCGTATCGGACCGACTTCAAGGTTCCCCTTGGTATGTCTCCATACAGGATCATTTTCGGGAAGCCTTGTCACCTGCCCGTGGAGTTGGAGCACCGCACTTATTGGGCAGTTCGCCAATGTAACATCGACCCAGACCTATGTGGTCGAGAAAGGAAACTCCAACTCCAGGAATTAGAAGAGCTACGTCGTGAAGCTTATGACTCTACCCTGACCTTAAACAATGTACCAAGGCCTTTCACGACAGCCACATTAGGCGGAAGGAATTTGAGCCATCACAGCAGGTTTGGCTTTATAATGCCCAGCTCAAATTCTTTCCTGGAAAACTGAAGTCCAAATGAACTGGTCCTTTCCTGGTCTCAAGACCTTTTTCCCAACGGAGCCATCAAAATTGAAAATCCCAAATCTGGGCATAAATTTACGGTTAATGGACAGCGGTTGAAACCGTATCTTACTCATGAGTCTGCCTCCATTGGGGAATCAGTTGCCCTACTGGAGGGTTACTAATATGAGCCTCACACAGAATTTGACTGGGGACGTTAAATTTAGTACTCACTAGGAAGCACCCCAACACCCTTTCACTATTCACTCCACATCACATTTCACTCACTACACTCGCTTCGTTTCACTCCACTTCTAGCCAACCACTATCCGCCCACCCATCCACCCTACTTTATACCTTGTACTTACCCTTGCACCTAAATCTTTACCCCTGTCTAACCCCTTTTGCATGCATATGAGGACATAGCATGATTTAGCATGGGGGGGTGGATAGGCATCCATAGGATCTAGGTATTATATGGGTACTTTGAAGACTACTAACCATTATATATTTCTATCTATAGTATGTATATATATAGCCTAATTGAAAAATCCCTAAAAATTGAAAAAAAAAATTACAAAACACAAAAAATCTATAAAACTGGAAAATTTCAAAAATGTTTTCAAAAGTATTTAGCTTTGAACTGAAAGCTAAAGCAAAAAAAAAAAGTGTTTATGGACATTCAGCCTTTGCTTTGAAGACTTTCCTGGCCACAGAAGCTTGATTCACTTAGACTTTGGCTAATACACTCGAGCAATGACAAGATAGACTGGAATCTCTCCTAACTTAGGACGTATTCTTGTACTTGAGTCACCAGTATAGGATTCGTTGGTTTGTTTCTGCTTGGGAGTCTAAGTAAACATGGTTCACACTACACAGAGTCAGGAAAGCCCAGATGAACGTAAGATCCAACCCTAGTGTTCATTAGGGAGGGTGGAGTCCTTACCTATGCGTGCAGGTAGACTCTTTGTCCCAATTTTTAGTCTTGTGTTTAGAAGAAACTCTTTTCATCTAAGTTCTCACCCACCAAATAACTGTGCTCTACCAAATAAAGTTGTCGGAGACATACTAACATTTATTTGTATAAAAAAAAAAAGAGAGAAAAAGTCAAAAAGAATTTATAGAAAAAGGCATTCTTTTGAATAAGTCAGTATGTTCTCCTGCATCCTGTAAATTCCTCCACCAAAAGTTTTTCAAGGTGCATTACAAATATCCTATTTCTACCAAATATTCTTTGAGCAACAAAGCAATAAGGGTTGGGTTGAGTTTTTTCTCATTTTTTGAGAGTTAATTCGAAGACATGAGCTAAAGCTGGGACCAACTTGGACTTAAAAGGACATGAAATCCTTGGATTAAATCTTAATGTTCATCTGATTAGTCCTGATCAATCACTAAGCACAAATCATAACCTCTTAGCTTTCGAGTTTTGCAAAACCCTCTGAGTCCTAGAAATCGCACTTAAGGTTTAAATATCATGAGTTCTTGTTAGTCGAAAAATGGTTTATGTTATGTAAGACTTGATCCTGGTAGTCTTCTTTGTTCTTGTTAGTCGAAAGATGGTTTATGTTATGTAAGACTTGATCCTGGTAGTCTTCTTTGCAATTGCCTCTCACAATGTCCAACTAATAAACACAGTAATGCTACTTCAGAAAAATCTTCAGCTTAAAATCACTTCTAAACACTACTACCTTGTTAAATAAGTATTTTGCTAGGGACTAGCAAAATATAGACATGGGGGAGTGATTGCACAGCAATTCACGTCTCTAATTAGGTCATCTTATGCTATTTCCTAACATTAAGCATTTATATTAGATACCTATGCATGCATCTTGTAAATACTCGCATTTGTGCATTTTATAAAGAGGAAGATAGAGAGAGAGATTGAGCATCCATTCCTTCCATTTCCACCTTATTACCATTTAATTCCCACCACTTATTCCTCCTAATAACAAGCTACATTAATATCCATGATACTTCAACTGCATACATGCAAAATTCCCACACAAAATTCCCACACCCCTACGGTCTCCCCTTCTCATCTTTTGCCCCCCCTCATCTATATAACCCCCTTCACCTCACTCTGCACATCCAAAAAGTTCTCTGTGGTCTCCACACTTATTAACGCACATCCAAAAAGTACAGACTGAGCGTGGTTGTTGACACCGACAAACAAGGCAAAAGGTATGTCATACTTATTGTTAATTTGTGTGAAAAGAGACTACTTCACCAAAAAACTTATATGCAACACGACTACTACAATCAACCCAAAATACATTACGAAGGCATCCATCATCATCAAGATCCATCATATCAAAGAAACTAGAGTTCATACTTTGCATTCCACAGAAGTATTTCTATATTGCATCAGCATCATCTGTTCCCATCCTTAATTTCTGAAGCTTCGTAAGCTCATTCCTATAGCATCCTCTTGGGTAAATGGTATATTTGCATAACTTCCACTCTCCGCAACAAAAGAGGACATTGCCTTCGATAATCCTATACCACATCGGTCATTCAAATCTATCCTCCACTTTTTAGCAAAACTCAACTTCTTCCTTGTTCATAGGAATCTGGTTAGAGGCTTATCTAGCAACCCGCGATTATGCTCTAATTGCATGTCAACTATTATGTGCTGCTGATTATAAAACTTGATTTTGACCTTACATGGACAATTTATCTTGCTTGTTGACCGTTTTGAGTAAAATGCATCATATGGTTTCTGCGAGGCATAGCCCAACCTCGAACAAGCAAGCGTTGCTCGTAGTAGTAAATTCTTGTCATGTTTATCATACTTAGACCATAAAATGCAGAACTCAAAACCATTGTTGTGGGCATAGTTTTGACAATTACCATAACAAACATCAAAAGACCGAAATTTCTTACCCAATGATAGGTTCTCATCACAGCCACTCTACTCTGAAGTTAACTGAAAAGCTACTTGAGGTGGTGATGTTCGCTTAGATAATTTAACAGACATCCACATTGAATTTGATTAAATCAAATATCCAAATACATACATGAACATTTACCTAAATCATTGTGTGGAACAATTGATTGTGCATCCCCTTGACATTGAACGGCATCATTAACTAAGATATAGAGCAAGAAGGTAAGCGGACTGCACAACATAAATCATACAAGAAGAAAATGTTGCAAATCCAGTACGACATACTTGGGCATTCAAGTAACTGACTTGGCAGAACATCTTGGACTTCCAAAGCGGCTTTGTGCTCTACTTCAGGTTGGACAACTTCATCTACCAACGAACCTCTACAGGAGAGAGGGCCATGAAAGGCACATGAATCCTCTAGAAGGTCCTTCTCAACATCACAATCAATTAGAGCCATCACTTCATCCATATCCAAGGAAGAAAAGTCTATGCGACAACAACGAAAACACAAAACATTGGAATCGAGAGAAAACTATTGCATATAGTCATCTTGTAATATAACATGCCATCGTTATCAACCTAAAGCAGATGGTAATTGTGAAAGGCAAACTAGTGTTGAGGTCAATATCCATCCACAACTGCACATCGCACAAACCTTCATTAAGAGGACAAGGGAAATATTTTAAACGAACATGAAGAGGACCCTCAAAGCACAGACATTGCAGAAGTACAACTTCATCGAAGTTCGAAGGGAGGCGGACCTAGGTGACCAAGTCACCACACCACCGCAAACCCCACTGAGAGGACAATAGGCACACCGCACGTAGGAGAGGGAAAAAGGAAGGAGATGAATTGCACAGTGCTTTGTCTACAGTACTCGAAGAAGGCATATCGCAAATGGGACACATTAGAGACGTACAAAGGCCCAACCGTGTTGTACAACTTGAGAAGGATCCATTAACCGATGGGCAATAGAGAGGCCAACAAGGTCTATTCAAACATCACAACCCAATTTCACCAGCAGGAATCACGTGCTTCTCGCCATTGCACGTGATGAGGACCTCAAAAATATGCGCACGTGAAACAATTCGTAAACAAAGCATTGTGCAATCCATTTTTCTTTGGGAAAGAGGATGGGATGGATTGGCAAATCTCTGTGCATCCATCCATTTGTGCATAGTTTCTCTTATAAAGGTTAGAATATGAGTACGGAAATACGTGTTGTAATATATTTTGTAACGCATGATCAGAATCAATTGGTTGAAAATCATAATCAACCGATTGAAAATTAAGCAAATCAAAACATACCAGTTGGAAATGATTTTCAACCAGTTGGAAATGGTTTTCAACTTGTTGAAAATCAAAATACATTGGTTGGAAATGATTTTCAACTAGTTGAAAATCAAAATACACTAATTAAAAATATTTTTCAATCTGTTGAAAATCAAAATACATTAGTTGGAAATGATTTTCAACCAAAACACACCAGTCGAAAATGATTTTCAATGTGTTGAAAATCAAAATACACTGATTAGAAATGATTTTTAACTGGTACCGATTGAAAATCGAAACACATTAGTTAAAAATGAAAATACACTAGTGTATTTTACTTTTCTATTTGTGGTAAATAGATTTTCACTTGGAACATGATATTTTTCTATGGGAAATGATTTTTCACATACAAAGTGATTTTTCATTTATGAGAAGTGATTTCCATTGGTAAAAACTAAAATACATCGGCTGAAACCACCATTCTCCCTTTATACGTTGTAAAATGTGTTGCAAAAATACATTTGTTTACTTTTTAACTAAAGTTAAGGGTTGTTTAAAAAGAAAAATTAAAGAAAAAGTAATTGCAAGAGGAATAAACAAAAAAATAATAATATTAAGGGAGGAATTAGATTCTTTTTAGTTTGATTGAAAAGTTAGAAATAAATTGGGTGTTTAAAAACTAAAGAGTATTACATGGTAGAATAATAAAAGATTAAAAGGAAGAATAAAATAATTTTAATTATTTTCTTTTCAAATTAAAGTCCTAATTTCAAATCAAACTAATTTCGAAATAAAAAAATTTCAAACGTAAAATTAGACCTCTAATTTAACCAGCAACCTCTAATTTTTCCAAAATAGAGTTTTCGCCGTTGGGTCACAAGCTAACCTATCTTGTGTTTAATGCGCATTGTAAGGGTACGAATTGCATTTTTAAATATTTAATACTATCTTTTCCCTTTTGCTATTGTAATACGTGCTAAGACTCCATTTTATCTTTGTTAGGTGCTCAAAATAATAATAATAATAATAATAATAATAATAATGGTGTTGTGCAATGTGCTTTCTATGAGTGTATATATAATACTACCAAGATATTTTAATTGATGTGGCGTAAGAGATCAGACAGAAACGGGAGAGGATCATGGTGTATCATATTCTTGTTATCAACCAAACTAAGCCGGGGGTTGAACTAGGGTCGGCATGTTTGAAGATCTTGCTACATATGAAAAGGACTATAAAGGAGTTGGGTTAAAGATCAAAGATGATACAAAAGGTGATGTGTGCGTGTGTGTTTTGGGGAGTGGATGGGTGCAATACTATGGAAATGAAGGTGAGAAAAGAGAGCAAGTGGATTACAGAAGATAAGGATGTATGCTTTCCAGTCTGTCCATGTATTATTACTTTTTGTTCTTAACCTTGTTGTAATTAAGCACCTTCTTTTGTGGGTAACTATCATTCTCCACCTAGTCATGGCTCGTGCTTGTCTCCTTCAATGGTGAGTTCAAAAATTTCTTTGTCAGTTTTGTAATAGGACACAAGTCATGATTAGTTTGACCAAAAAAGAAAGGAAAATTAGAGCTTTCAAATTTATGTTTTTTTAGGTAAAAGCCTATATATATTCCTTAGCATGAAGTGTAATCCAAATGAAATAGGATAGATTTGACAAACGTGAAACCTGTATCTGTCCTTGTGAAATTAATATGGTAATGGATTGAATTTGGATAAATTTGTAATTGCATCTCATAATGTATACATGTAGCAGCACCTATTTTTTCTCACAACATTTCTTTGTGGAGATTGAGTTGTTTATATTACATTTGGATCCTTCAATCATGAGTTATAACAATTCCAAGATAGAGCCCTCAATCCTAGAATTATTCAATTCTAGAGAGAGAGGTGAGATGAACTTAACCCTCCCTCTTATGAGAGAACACTTTGAGCTATCTCTTTAAGCACTTCATGATTTGACCTATATTTTTTTAAAATAAAAAAACTTTACAATTCTAAGTTTTTCTTTTTTAACAAATATGGAAGATAATCTTATTCATCCCCCATTTCCTGGAGGCATGAAAAGAGAGGCAAGGAAACTCTACCAATACCTACCTATTACAAGTAAAAGGCAGATCACAACTCAGGGCCTATTGCAACAACAAGAAACAACAAAAAGAAGAAAGGGCAAAGTAAGCCAAGCCCAAGCCACAAGAAGCATAAAAACCACCTAATAAGGATAACACCAATAAGGAAGCTCCCCACTCAGCAGCAAGCTAGTTGCCAAAAATGACGTAGGGCATCTGAATTTTATCTCAGCAGAGGATCACCTTACTTCAACAATCGAGTTCCCCATGGTCATGAAAAACCTTCCAACTACCTGTTGCTAGCGCCACCAGTCTATATGCAAGCATATTAACAGAAGAATGCACATAATAAAGGTTTTGAATCCACTCCTTCAATTCCATGAAAATCTCTTTTGACTGACCAAGGGAAAGGAATCTTTCTTTTCCACCAGGCAAAATTGGTTGTGTGAATGGAATGTTGAATGGCCTGGATTAAAGCAAATTTAAAAAAAAAAAAAAATAGGAGCAATTTTATTCATCCCCTACTCCCCATAGGCAAGAAAGAGGGGGGGCAGGGGAACTATACCAAAACCTACCCCTTACAAAGAAAAGAGGATCACGATTCATAACCTAGTACATAAAGCAAAAGAGCAGCAAAGGGGCTATAGATGAACAACATAAGGCATCTAAATCTGGTCCAATTTGATAATACCCGCTATATTGAGAGGGAGCTAATCTAAGCAGTAGAAACAACGCCAGTTCCGATCTCCAAGTCCCACAAGCCTAGAAGTAGCCTCATTGACAAGCAGATGGACGAAGAAGGAGTGGATCCTAGAGGAGCGCTTGCGAAGAGAAGAGAAGAACTTTTTGATCTGCCACACAATCTAAAGCTTACCAGACCACTAATAGTAAAGTAAAATCGAATCCATTTCCACCTGAAAAGAATCATCAGAAAAGTAGCAGATAGCATGAATAATGGCTCTAATGAGAGCAGCCTCAGAGAAGACACCAGCAACACCAGCAGCAGTAGCCATAATGAAATCCCCAGAGGAATTCCTAATAATCTAGCCAAAATAGCAACGATCCCCCACCAAAGAAGCAGCAACGTTGATTTTAAGGCCCTGAGCAGAATGAACCCAGCTAAGGGAGAGACAGGAGGGGCGGGAGGACTTAAGCCAATTTGCCATCTGAAGATTCCTCCAGTGCTTATCAAGTAAAAGATGGAGCATTGGCAAGATTGAAACCATCATGTTTCGAAGAAGCGGATCCACCAAACATTATACCAGATAAAGCAAATCAAACCCTGAACAAACTTGAGCCAACTAGAGGGGGAAGGGTTCAAGATGATGTCAAAAAAGAGGGAAGGATCCTTGAAACCCAGGTAATTCTGATTAAAGGTCCAAGTGGAAATATCATGAACCAAGTGACTATTCGAGAAAAGATGAGGGAGAGTTTCAAGTGCAGGATAAGTAGGACAACAAAGACATTTAGAAGCAATGGGAATCCCTAACTTATTGATATTATCATCGGTGGGGAGGCTGCCTTTAAAAAGTTTCCAAACAAAGAGGGAAATTCTAAGAGGCAGGTTGAGATTCCAAAGAAGAATAACAGAGGAGTCCTTCGGGAAGGATCAGAACATCAGCTAATAAGTCGAAGAGATAGAAAAGTTTCTAGAAGAGGTCGGAGTCCAGATCGGCAAGTCCTTAAGAGGGTCTAATTGGAGGCTAGAAATCTCGATAAGCAGATTAGGAGGAATGGTAGAGCGAAAAGGAGCACTAGAGAGTAGAGGGTGAGCTATACGAATGGAGATTTGGGAGAGAGTAGAGCCTTTAGGAAAGAGAGGGTAGAGAGGAGAGTCACCAATCCATAAATCATACCAGAAGCCAATGGAGACTTCATGGACCTCCCAGTGAATGAAAGGCTTCAACTCCCTGTGAGCTTGAAGGAGCAGATGAGACCGAAGAAGGAGAGAGGATTCGGAGTTGGAATTGCCAAGCAAAAGATCCCTCATAAAAGAATGGTGGAGAGAGTCACCAAAAAAGATATTCCAAGCTCTCTTCAATCTCAAGTATTTAATGAAAAGGTTTAAGTCAAGGATGCCAAGGCTGCCAAAGTCAAAGGACGCGCAATAGAAATCCAAGAAATCCAATGATGGGGAGAGCTATGATCAGAGGAACCCCAGAAAAAGTTAGCAAAAAGAGCATGGAGTTTCCAAATAACAGACTTAGGAACCTCAATGGCAGAAAGCATATAAATAATAGTAGAGGTTGAGACATATTTGATAGGAAGAAGTCTAGCAGTAGAAGAAAGGAGGTGGGCCTTCCAACCAGCAAGTTTGGATCTGATCTTGTCCACAATGGGATCGAAATAAGAAATCTTGGTCCTACCAGAAAAAATAGGACAGCCGAGATAGGTAAAAGGGAAGGATCCTAATTTAAAGCCCAAAATAGAGAGAATGCAGTCTCTACGAGGAGGAAAATGCCAACCCATAAAGTAGAAGCTTTTGGGGAGACCGACAAATAGAGACTGACAGATTGTCTCAAAGAAGATTCAAAATCTCTAATGAAGGAAGCCAAATTCCGCATGGAGGAAACGTTATCATTTGTAAAGATAATAATACCATCTGCATAAAAGAGAGCAGGGGGGAGGAGACACCTCTTTTTACCAGGTAGGGTTGAAGTTTGCCAAAAAAGGCAAACTTCTTGATCCCACGAATAAATGGTTCCATAAAAATATCAAAGAGGAAAGGAGAGATAGTATCTCATTGCCTTAGACCTAGAGAAATAGGGAAACAATTTGAAGAGCTCCCATCCACCAAAACATAGGAGCCTTCATGTTGCACGAAGACTTTGATAAGAGAAACATTATTAGAAGAGAAGCCAAAGCTGTGAAGAACTTTGAAAAGAACACTCCACTCAATGTGGTCAAAAGCTTTTTCCAGATCTAGCTGGACAATAACATTGGAGCCAAAAGATTTATGATCAATATGTTACGAAAGATCAAAAGTAGATGCAATGTGATCATAGATAGGTCTACCTTTGATGAAACCAATCTGCTCAGGGGAGATGATTTTGGGAAGGAGGAGGCAGAGACGGTTGACCAAAATCCCAGAAGCAATTTTGTAGAGAACATTGCAGAGACTTATAGGCCGATAATGGGAGAGGTCCGAGGCCAACAGGGTTTTGGGAACTAAGGAGATGAAAGTGTTGTTGAAGGCCCTAGGGGTAGATCTAGAGATAAAAAAGTAAGTAATAGCCTCAACAACATCCGGTTTGACCAGGTCCCAGAAGTGAGAAAAATTCAGCGTTGAAACCATCAAGGCCCGAGGTTTTGTTCAGGAGCATGCTAGAAAGGGAGTCAAAAATTTCAGACTCTGAGGGAATATGGCTTAAATCGATGTAGTCATCAGAGGAGAGAAGCGGGGGAATGGTGTCAAGAAAGGAGTTAACATTGATATCACCCTTGGAAGAAAGCAGATTACTGAAATAATCAAAAGAGAGGCTGCTTTTTCCCAAGAACCATCCCCAATAGAAGAGGTAAGGGAAGTTCTAGCACGTTTAGCAAAGCATCTTTTGACTAAAGTAAGAAAGAACTCGTTGCAACCTTCACCATGATTCAGCCAATCAATTTTAGATTTCTGAAGATAAAAGTCATTGAGCTTTACTAGGGCATTGTCGAAGAGAAGAGAAGTATCATTGAGCTCAGCAGCGGTAAAAGGATCCCAGTGAAGGGAGAACCTGAAGTCTAACTCTTCATAGCAAGATTCAAGATCTTCAACCATCTTGTGAATATTACCAAAACTCGATCTATTCCTGTTTTTGACTCCTCTTTAAAATAAGAAGCTTAGAATATAGCTTGGAAATAGGATTAGAGCAAGAGAGATTAAAGGAATGCCAAATGGTTTCAACCAAAACCCTAAGACGCCCATCCCTCAACTACATGTTCTCAAACTTGAAAGGCCTAGGACAGACCACCGAGGCAGAAGCAATAGAAAGAAGCATTGGGGCATGGTTAGAGTTGCAACGGGAGAGATAACGACCAGTAGGGACAAGAGCCATCATAAAATGATTGAGAAGGATATGGTCTAACTTTTGATAGATCCTAGAGTGACCCTGCCTACCATTACACCAAGGCATTTGATTACCTCCCAAAGGTAAGTCAATGAGAGCAGCATTGGGAGGAGGAGAAAGGACGACTGCCTCTCTTCTCAGAAGCAAAGAGGATGGAATTAAAGTCCCCCCCAACAATCCAAGGGGAGGAGGGGAACTTGGTCTTAATCATAGAAAGATGATTCCAGAGGTTGAGCCTAGTGTTAGGGTCATAAGAGGCATAAACAGCAGAGATGGTGAATACATGACCTAGAAACCTACACTCAATCGTTAAGGCTTGGGAGTAGGAGAACAAGGAGGAAATGGAGAACGAGTCTTTCTGAAGACACCAAATATTAGGACACTCTGGAGGAGATAAAGCATGATCAAAACGAATATCCTGTAAAGTGCGATCAATGTCCGACGAAGTAGCAAAAGGCTCAAACAAAAAGATGAGTTGAAGGCGACTAAAGGAAATCATAGCTTTCAAGCGATTTAAAGTAGGGGTATTGATAATATCCCTACAATTCCAGAAAAGATAGTTCATTGGGAAATGGAACAAGATTGGGATTCCGATCGACTCCTAGTAATCCTAGTCGAACCCATCAAAGAATGACCCCCACGGACTCCTCTAAGCCTAGACGGAGAGTGTGCCACATGTGCCAAATAAAGATGGGTAACAGATGTAGAGACAAGAGGGTTGGAAAAATCAAGAGATCTCACTTTAGAAGTAGAAAATCCATTGTAGCCATCATACCTCACTTCCTCAGTCCCACCCACCTGAGAGATTTTCGTGATTTTAGGAGGGTCAGGATCAAGGGAAGGAGTTGGCCAAGGAAGATAAATGCCCCAGGAAAGCTTGCCATTAAGGTTATTACCAACTAGAAGATTTCCATCAAACTTGGATAGATTAGCGTTGTCCAAAGAAGCACCCTGAGAATGCTTATCGTTGCCATCAGAGAAACAAGCTAAATAAGGAGATTTAAAAAACTTGAGATCACTGAGAAAGAAAGGAGAAAAATCGTGCGATCGAGAAGCCACATCAAAAGAAATCAAATCCTTCCCAACCCATATCTGATGGGAGGAGTTCGT
This sequence comes from Thalassia testudinum, assembly GCA_037157565.1. Lineage (NCBI taxonomy): Eukaryota > Viridiplantae > Streptophyta > Magnoliopsida > Alismatales > Hydrocharitaceae > Thalassia > Thalassia testudinum. The sequence goes on from JAZHRO010000030.1 coordinate 49,284,470, forward strand.
CGAGGCAATAGGAAAATTGATCGTGGTGCAAATGTTCCCAACAGAAGGGAAACTAGTAGCAACAAGAGATTTATCACAGGCATCATCAACAAGCTTATTATCATTAGCCACAGGGGTAGAGTACACCTGAACGGGGAACGAAGAGACCTGGGGATGCTCCTCCAAAACTTGGTTCCTCGGACCGGGAAGGTGCTTGACGAAGCGGCAGTGGCGACGACAATGAAGCTTGAAGGTCTTCGGGGCCGAAGAGCTAAAACCCTTGCCCAGTTCCTCCGTTGGAGGCCGAGTCAGAGTAATGGAAGGCAGAGGTGGATTCAACTCCACTACAGGAAGTGGAGGCACACCTCCTCCTCGGGAAGCCGAGCCACCACACCAGCATCAGAGGAACCATCACTAAATGCTTGCAACCTAGCATCCTGAAAAGGAGCATCAGAAGCATTAGATTCCAAATCCCCCTCCTCAGGGGGATTTTCAATCGAGTTACGAACCAAACAGCGTAGCAGGGAATGACCAAACAAGGAGCAACGGGAGCAAAAGAGTGGAAGTCTCTCATAAACCACCCGTTGTTTAATCTTGATAGTACCATTCAAGGTGAAAACAAAGTCTGGCTTAGGTGAAAGCATATCAATCTCAACACACACGCGTGGGTAACCCGGACAGAAACCACGAAGGGTGCGCGGATCAACAAAGACAAGATTATCAATCTGATAAGCAAGAGAGAGCAAAGCATTCAGATGGAGAAGGTGAAGGTTCAATCCAGGGAAGCCGACCCACACCGGGGCAGAGGACACCGAGGAGTCGGTGTGGAAGGAAGTAGTCCATTTGATGAATTGAACCCTAATAGTCTCCAAAACCAATGAATCGAACGAAAAAACCTTACAAAAATCAAGATACGAAGGACAACAAATTAGCCAATAGCAAAGGTCAAGGGAAATAATCAAAAAGAGGAAAGAAACAAGGAGCTGATTGGAGAGAAATCAACGCATGGTCTAAAAGGAAGCTTAGGGCCCCAAGCGTGGGCGACCACTGTAGAAGATAAGTCCGACCACAGATCAGCGACCTCCCCCACAGAGAAAGAGGTACAGGAAATGCCCTTGTGAAGGGTTGACTTGCACATAGGAAGAGAGAGCTCCTTGAAGTGCTTCTCCGAAGGAAGGGCCTGACCAGAGACGACCAAAGCAAAGGAAGGCTTCGGAGGGGGATCTAGATCGAAGCCTAAAGGAGAAGGTGGGGAGAGCACCTCCACTGCCATCGTAGACAAGCAAACCCACAAAACAAGAGGACAAAAACCACGAGCAAGCACCAGAAACACAAAATAAAAAAGAAAGCAAGATCGAAGGAAACCACAAGACAAGCGAAGGCAAAACCAACAATAAAGTAGAGCACATCAACCAAAAGCCTGAAAATGCATGAAAAGAGAAGAAATGAAAAACCCCTTCACGAGACCCAAGAGGGTCCGCAAGGTGAAGACCAATCGGCCTCCCCCTAAAGGGGAGGAGGAAGGAAGGAGATCACTAGAGCAAGGAGGACCAAAGCACATCGGGAGCAGGAAGAGGGGGGAGGAGGGAGAGGGGCTGTACAGTGAGAGACAAGAGAAGGGAGGCAAAGGAGAGGAGCGACTAGGGTTCCACGGAGCAACCCTTTCCACTACCTAGTCATATGCTTTAATAGATTAAAGCAACTTCCCAAGTTATACAAGGGACCCTAATAGTAGCTGCTTTCACAAAATCCCCACAATGGTCTCGAATGACCCATCTGACAAAGGTGTAAGATCCATCAATGTAAGCAACGTAGTTTGATTTGAAGCCAAAGGATGGGCAGACCCAACTTAAGAGAATGGTAGAGGGTCGATGCCTTTTGAACCAGTTTGACATCTCAAGATCATACCAATTGTATTTAAGGACAAGAGTAATCTTTTTTGAAAATAAAGCATTTGTTCTTAATTTTGTTTCTAAAATACCAAACATTATGTCAAATGAAAGCTATTATAGCTACAATTCTTTTCCTTTTAATAAAGAGAGAATCCTGATGGTAAATATTCTAATAATGCACAGGATCAACAAATTTCACATCATTTTCGAAAAAAACCCATTTAGAGATTAAAATAACCAGGTGACTATGGGAAAGAGGTGACGAAACACTACTAGAAAAATGTGGTATGCCATCAGTTCCTTTCCGTCGGTTAATAAAATCGATAGCAATATTATTTTTACCGTCGCTTATTAAAATAAGCGACGGCGAAGGCCTGTACTCGACCATCCATCAGTTGAAGAAAAGCGATTGGGTGCGCGATTATCATTAATATTCGCCATCACAGTAGTAAGCGATGACAAATATTTTTTTGTCGTCGGTTGGTAGAATAAGCGATGGCACAAATATTTTTACCATCGGTTAGAGTATTAAGCGATGGCAAAGGAGTCGTGTATAATTACGTACCCCTCCCCTCCTCACTAACTCCTCGAAGAGCGATGGAGTTTTAATTGTGCTTTTGCCGTTGTCTTTTTAGATAAGCGACAGCGAATATATTTTTGTCTTCCCAGACGTTCGGCCTATCGTCCGGGCAACTTATCCTAGAATCCTATTTCGATCTTGTGAAAACAAGAAGGAAAGCATCTTAAGATTAGATGTCTGACATTTATCCCAGATGTCTTATAATTGAAGCTTTATCGTCGGTTATAGAAAGAAGCAATAGCGAAATGGCGAATAAATTTCCAGCCAAAATTTGGGTGCAATGGAGGAGCAATTGAAGTTATCCTTTGCCATTGATTGTTTTAATAAGCGACGGTAAAAAGTACGTTAAATTTAGCACCCAAAATTTGGGTGTGATAGAGAGTGGATTTAATTCATCTTTTGCCGTTGGTTAGTAGTTAAATTGACGGCGTATCTCGCTTCATCTATCGTTCGTGACGTCAACCTCCTATCACTGTTCATCTTCTCCCCAGCGCCTCTCCTTGCAAAACCCTCCCTTCCGCCTCCTCGCAAAACCCTCTTTTCCACCTCTCCTTGCCCTCTCAAGTAAGGCCCCTCCTCCCCACTCCCTCCGCCTCTCCTCCTCCTCGACCATTGTCCTCCCGACCCCCTCTGGCTCTCCTCCTCCTCATCCTCCCCCTACGGCGGCCGCTTCTCCTCATCCTTGTGCGATCGGGCACCTCCCCCTCCTCCGCTTCTGCCAACACCGCCCTGCTCCTCCTCTCCCCCTCTTCCTCTCTTGCTCCTTGTCCTCCTCTTGTAGCCACCGCCACTTCTCCTCACTCCTCCTACGATCCGCCCTTCCTCCTCCTCCTCCCCCTCCCCCTCTTCCTCCTCAGCAGCTACTCCCCCTCCTCCACCCAGACCCTTTTGCGTTTCCCCCTCCTCCCCAACACCCTGCCGCCGCCGCCCTCCTCCTAGAGCCCCTCCCGCCACTGCCCTCCTCCTCCTGCCTTCCTCCTCCTCTCATCCTCCTCCACCTCCTAACCACACCCCTCCGCCCTCCTCCTCCTCAGCTCCCCCCATCCTCCTCCACTTCCTAACCACACCCCCCCTTCTCCTGCTCCTCCCCGTCCTGCCTACCCCCACCTTCTCCCTGTCCTACCACCCCCCTCCTCCCCATCCTATTGTCGTCCTCCTCCTCCTCCTACTGCCGGCCTCCTCATCTTCCTCCTCATCCTCCTTCTCCTGTTGCATTCCTCCTCCTATTGTCGTCACTGTTGCCTCTATTTTATAAGTTTTAATTTTTTGAATAACATGATAATATGTTATTTAATAAATTGTGTTTATGAAATTGCAGGTTATCGATGATGACCATTCTCAGAAGCTATAGTCGTTCGAGGTATAATTTTAATATTTTTTATTTATTGTAATGATATTTTAGGCTTTTGTTAGATGTGGGGTGTGCCCACATATTGTTGTTAATTTCATTGAATGGATGTATGATTTATTGTGAATGTGGGGTGTGCCCACTTTTATGATGAGTCTTATTTTGCTATGCAGGTTTATAAAAAACTTCAAAACATATGGGGAAACTCTATCAATTTTTTTTCAAAATTATTTTAATGTTTATAATTTAAGGGGCAAACCTAGAACATTGCATTTCCTAGGTTTAGTTGGGTTTAATATATGTTGTATAGGTTTGGTATTAGGCTGTGTATATGGTGCTTGGGCTAGGGTTTTAGGGTTTGAGTAGGGGGAGGGTTAGGGTGTTTGAGTTGGGCTAGGGTTTAGGATTTGACTTGAGCTAGGGTTTGGATAGTTGGTTTGGGTTGGGGCTTAGGATTTAGGATTTGACTTGAGCTATGGTTTGCACGTTTCGTTTGGGTTAGGGTTTGGGAATGTGGTTGTGTTGGGTTGGTTTGGGTTATGCTATGGTTGATAAATCATTCTTAAATTATCCTTTTGTCTTTCATTTAAGCGTATCCTCCTAGGGTTTAGGATTAGAATTTGTTATTTAATTAATTTTACTTTTGAAATTACAGGTTATCAGTGTCAGGTACACTCGAAGGCTTCAGTAGTTTGTGGTATATATATATACATTCAATCTTTTTAATTTAATTGAATGATATTTTAGTTTTTTGGTAAATTTTTTAATGTTTAAATTAGTTATTATTTAGATGCACACATTTGCTAAAGAAGATATATGCATGCAAAGCAAAGCATTAGATATTCTAACCTCTAGGCTAAAAGTCCTTCGAGTTAAATTCTGTCCAAATTACTCGCCTGTCGAGACTTATGATCATAATATAAAAACAATGCAGGAAATGTATGTATACCTCACTTACATGCATGATGTGTTGTCTTTGTAGCATGCCATAAGACTCGATCGACTTTAGTTCGGTAAAGTACCGAACTAAAGAAGATCCTTAAAGATTTGATCACAACTTAGTTTTGCTCATTACATGTAACCTTGTGCAGTGAAATTTCAATGGCTTCTTCCTGCTCTTCTCTGGTATACCAACTAATCTTATCTAGTTTCCTGTGGTGCCCCTAATTGGGTGTTAAAGGAAATCTAGCTAAGGTTAGTATTGGAGGTATACTGGAGAAGTGCGGGGAGATGCTACTGAAATTTCACTGCACTAAGGTTACATGTAACGAGCAAGCCTAAGTTATGATCAAATCTTTGAGGATGGGCTATAAAGTGAAAATCTTAATCAAAATACACATCATTCGATCCTTTCCCTTCCTAATAAGTTATTTGTTTACATTAAATTTTAGGTTACAATAGATAAATCTTTGATTGGATTGCGGGGTTCAGATTACATCAGATATAAGGATGGAGTAATTTCATTTCTAAATTGGGCCTTTGATGATGATAGGAAGATATTTAGGCAAGGGGTCAATTTGAGAATATCTTCTACCCATGCAGAAGATGTTTGAATGGTTCCTTGCATGATCGTAATACTGTGCTCGAGCACTTGATTTATAATGGGTGGTGGCAGCATTACACTACTTAGGAAGCTCATGGAGAAGAGTTGACTGAGAAAGTCATAAACAATGAGATCACTACTGATGAAGAGATCGGCGAGAAAATTGGTGATAGCAGAGGTGAAGAAATACAGGACACGTTGAATGAGATGAGAGCAGTAGAGGATATAAATACAGATGAGGAAGATCTATTCAGTTGTGATCCGTTCTATGAGGCTGTTAAGGTGACTAAGGATCCTATTGCTCCTGATGTTACAAAAATGTTAAAGTTGTCATTTTTGTTGAAGATGTTTCAACTGAAGGTTATGAATAGAGCTAGTGCTAAATTCATGTCAGAAATACTTCAGTCTATTGCTAAGCTGGTTTTCCAACTTCATGGTATGAGGCAAGGAAACAGATTCGTAAGCTTGGTTTAGACTATCAAAAGATTGATGCATGTCCGAATGATTGCATTCTTTTCAGAAATAAATTCTCAAACTTGAGTAACTGTCTCGAATGTGGACTTGAGAGATATAAGGAAGGTAAAAATGATAGTAAGAGGAAACAACCTCAGAAGGTTCTTCGTTACTTCTCACTAACACCTAAGCTTCAACACCTTTTTATATTAAGTAAAATTGCATGGTTGATGACATGGCACTAGGATTGTAAATCTCAAGATGGAAGAATATGTCATCCTACTAATTCAGAGGAGTGGAAGAGATTTGACGAAAGAAACAATTCATTCGCTTTAGAAGAAAGGAACGTGCAGTTAGGTCTTACAAGCGATGGATTCAATCCATTTAAGAGTATGTACCCGTCGTACTCTATATGGTAAATGGTAATGGTCACTTATAATTTACCTCTCTGGTTGTGTATGAGATCGTCATTCATGATGATGACCCTATTAATCCCCGATCCAAAACAACTAGGAAATGCAATAGATGTTTACCTCCAGCCATTAATCGATGAACTAAAATAGTTGTGGTTTACTGGCATGAAGTATGATGCAGAAAAGAAAGAATTTTACAATATGCATACAGCATTGTTATGGACCATAAACGACTTTCCGATGTACGCAAATTTGTCAAGTTGGAGCACTAAAGGAAAGCTTGCTTGCCCAGTCTGTATGGAAGACACTCATCACCTATGCCTGCTGGAAAGTAAGAAATTCTGTTGCTTAGAACATCGCAAATTTCTACCTATTGAACATAGATGGCGAATGTCACAGTTCAGGAGTAAATTTGATGGTAGGACGTGTCTGTATTTAAAGAAAAATCCAAAAAATGAACTTTGTACAGATTCTATCAAGTTGCTAGGTCAGGTTATAATGGAGAGACTACAAAAAATGGGTGAGATACGGTTGGGTCGACCATTCAAACAAGACTAGACGGCCTCGAGAAATTCTAGATTTTGAAATAAAAGCATTTTCTTTATGGAACTATCATACTGGAAAGATCTTACAATACGTCATAATTTAGATATTATGCACATCGAAAAGAATGTGATGGATAACATCTTAGACATATGTTACGACCCGATCCCAGATCCCTACAGGACCCAAGACCGGCCCTCCTCGACTAATCCCAAGACCTAGTCATCCAACAAGAAATAACCAAAAGCAAGAAATAATTCACAATCATACATGCAATGTAACTAAGCAGAAAATAATCTAGAGATAGTAAAAGAAACAGAGCGAATAGTCTATCAATATTATAGGCCATCACAACTACAACAGAGGAAAGTACAGCTAAAAAATAACTGAAACAGTATTACATAGAACAAAAATACTCACTACTACAACAGAAGCTAGGGGAAATAGTAAGAAAGCGCAACTAAGGCTAGGCTTGACGGGACCCAGCTCCCTCTGCAGCCGGTGGTGCGGGTTGCTCAACTCCCTAACCTGAACAATGTTATAAAATTTTCAAAGTCAACGAACGCTGAGTAGAGTGGTAATTTAGCCATTTACATGTAAGTAAGACAAGCAATTAATTAATGCAACTAAGTAATTATCATTTTCATTTAGCGCAACCAAGTACTTCTACTTTGTTGCTCCTTTATTCATCTAATCATTTCTTGATCTGGCCTGTTCCTCACGGGAGCGATCTTGATTGCAGTCTTTTCCATGATGTAGGATGTACACGTGGTGCTCTCATGGCCGAGAGAGTCCCCCGTGGGAGTCCTACACCCAGTCAACCACCCCGAGGTCACGATCGCGATGTAGCGGTGACTACGGCACACGTGATAAGCGCATAGATAGCTATTCCGCACTAGCACGCAATTAGTCGTTTTCGCTAGTAGGTACGCCTAAAGGTGTTGGTGCTAGCACACCACGATCATTTGTTTTGATGATAACAAAACACGTGTTATTTAACATTTGTAATTTGAGTCCTAGATTTCAGGTCAATTGCAAATGTGGACGTGTTTAGACAGAACTCGAGCTCGCATCCAGGACGGATTGGAGGAGCTTGACGGAAAACAGAGGAGGTTCGCGTGGAGCGAAAGATTGAAGATGGAAGGAAATGAAGAATAGGATAGATTTCCTTCTTTTGTACTTGTTGTATTTTTCGTTTCTTTTGTTGCTCTTTATTTCCTTAGATATTTCATGTTAAAGAGCCTCAAAGAACCCTAACAGTAGTCCTAGGAACACCGGCACAACCCTAGGATACTTAGGTTTTCTGTAGAATACTTAGAAAACCAATATAGGGTTCAAACAGACTTTCCAGACGTCTAATTCCCAAATCAGACGTCTGATAAAGTATTTTAAGACGTCTGACTGTTGTTTCAGACGTGTGATAACTGTTAGGCTGGACATAGCTAGTTCTGTCTGATGAAATCAGACGTCCATACCTTAGTCCAGACGTCTTAGAAGACGTCTGATGACTTTGCCAGACGTCCAATTAGTGGACCGTTGGCTGGCTTAGCAAACAGTCAAGAATATGACCGTTAGAGCCTTATCAGACGTCCATAGGACTGTCCAGACGTCTGATAAATGACCGTTTTGCCTCGGCTGACCCAAAATCTCTTCTCAGAGATTTTCTAGCCGTTGCAACATTTGGAAATCAATTCCCACAGTAAAAGTAGGTTTCCAGACGTCCTTACTTAGTGCCAGACGTCCTGTATGTCGTCTGATGGACTTGCACAAGAACCCTGTTTAGATCTGATTCAAGTCAGGGAGAAACCCGCATAGAATCAGACGTCTAACCTTTGAATCAGACGTCTTATAGTGAGCTTCCAGACGTCTGATGCTAGAATTAGACGTCTGATAAGCCTGTCAGAACAATGATTGTTCCTGATTTTGGGCTGATTCACTTGGGCTTTGCACCCAACGGCTATGGAAGCTTTTCCAAGCCTTCCAAAGCCTTCCTAAGGCCTCTATAAATAGAGGGGAGCCTTTACACACAACATATACACCTAGAGAGACCAAGATACACAAGAAACAATTTGTATTACACTTTCCACTCTCTTGTGTCCTAGCTAGCTCTTGCTCTCCAAGCTCAAGCACCATTCTCTTGAGAGCATCAAGCTGTTGCGCACCCGCTCTCCCGCCGTAGTTCACGAGAGCGAAGTTGCGCCGTCGTGTGGCTCACGCATCACGTCATCGTCGACGCACTCCTAGCAAAGGGGAGTTTCCTAAATCCTATAGAAGCTTAGGTTTATTACTTTGTTGGCTCTATAGGTTTGTTGTTTATTTTACCTTTGTCTTTTGGTTGGGTATTCGCTTTGCGAATTCCCGTCTCCTTCGTGGGACAAAATCCTTCTCGTGGAGAGAAGGGGTTGAGGAACGCTACCCTCGTACTTGTAGCGTGGTTGTACTGAGGTTGAATCACCCTCGTTTTAAAGTGATTCGTTTAGTGGATTTGATCAACTAGGTTGATCGGAAAATCCTAACTCGAGAGGGTTAGGTGGTGGTTTTCACCCGGTTTGGGTTTCCACCTAAAATTACTTGTGTACATTTTGTGATTGATTTTTGTGAGATTTCTTTATATATTTTATTTCCGCATTTTTTACGTCACACTGATCTCACCCCTCCAAGTAGGGAAATTACAAAAGGTACAACACGGAATAGTACAAGGCCTTGTCCTCTTAGAACAGGGGTCTTACCCCTCCACAGTCCATGTACCCTTGTTCGACTGTCCAGATTTGCCCAGTGAGCCTAACAAGAGTCGGTGTAGGGCGGCTAGTCCTAACCCCGAATCCCCTAGGGTGGCTAGCTCCCTCCCTACACTAAGTAGCTCACCTCGGTACCACTTACACGAGGGCCAAACAGAGTCGGTGTAGAGTGACTAGGCCTGACCCCAGGGCTCAACCCAACAGGTGGCTAGTACCCCTTTATACTAAAAGGGATAGTTGCTCTCCTTGGTATCGCGTACACAAGGGTCAACTCACTTCCCGTCTACAGGAGTTCTCCTAATTCCCCATAGGATTCATGCTGGTATTCCTTTCATTTCATGTTCCAACATTCCGATCTCTCTATTCACATTTCCGGTTTCATTCCTATAATAGGCAGCTCATGATTTACTAACTGAGAAAGCATCACATTAAAGTAACCAATACATTCGCTAGCATTTAGAGTTTTACATTCATCTTAAGTATATAGTGTAGCTCAACCATACTCATTTGTTCCTGCCCTAAGGTTCATTCTCATCCTAGGGTTCATTCAAGTTATTCTAACATGCAGTTTATTTGTTTAAATCATAATATTAATGTAAACCACTCTACCGGAAAACACGGGAGGAACGGGGGCTCGGATCGCAGATCCCATCGCCTCCGCGGCTCCCGCATACTCGACTGGCTGGAGACCTATACAATTGACCAACCACATCAAACGAGTCCAAAACTGTATACAAGTGACACTAACTCATAGAGAAACTCAAGCGAAAAACAACAGTAGTCCATTTGTGGAAATCCGATTCCATTTAGGCCCTAAACAGGCCAAAAACACGCACACTGTCCAAAATCAGATGTCTACGACTAGTCTCAGATGTCTTAAAAGACGTCAGTACTCACGTTGGGTTTCCTGCAGCTTCCTCGGACGTCCGAATCCTTCCACAATCATCTGAGGAGAGTTCTAGACGTCAGACTCCCCTTCTGGTCGTCTGGAAGTACGTTCAGACGTCTGGCGATGTGTCCAGACGTCCAAAAGTGCCTCTAAGGGCAAACCGTGTGCCTTTCCAATGCTCTGCTCCTACGTACGTACGTGCAGACCTAAAAATGGCCAACCAAATCCCCTGTGATAGGGCCTGCATGGCCAGAAACCATGCAGAAGCACGTACCTTGGCACTTACGTGCTTTCAAACGTCCGGCTTCAGCTCCGGACGTCCCCCTGCTACTCCAGACATCTGGGATGTGCTCCAGACGTTTAATACTGGAAATATCCAATACGCAGAACTCTCGCAAGCCTTCTCCTCCATGTGGACCCTTCCGTGCCTCCTGCAGCTACTACGCCAGCATCTTCAGGAGGTCGCAAAGATCACCTTCGCGAGCTCCTCCTCCTCCCCACACAAGCTCCTCTGAGCTCCCACGGCTCCCTCGTGAACTCCTCCCCTTGAGCTCCTCCCACGCTCTCGCTCCCCTCTCCTCCTCCTCCGCGCCCCGTCTCTCTTCTTCCTCTCCACTCGACACGCTGGTGGCTGGGAGGAAGGTGGCGGTCGGCAAGAGGGAAGGATGGAGGTGGTGACTGGTGGGGATGGAAAGAGTGGCGTGGGTGTGGGGGTTTAAATAGGAAAGGGTTTAGGGTTTGGGGTGAGGAGAGAGGGGGTGAGCGTGCAGCGCGCGTGAGGAAAAGAAAATAAGGTACGGTCCTTCTACTTTCAGACATCCGACCTTCTATCCAGATGTCTGGGCAGACATCTGATGGATAATCCAGGTGTCTTAACCAACCCTAATGGCAGCGAATCATTTCAACGTATTAATTTTGACCGATGATCCAAAGGACACAATGAAAACAAGAAAAGACATGAAGTGTTTGGGGATACGTCCGAAGTTGCATATTCATGAGGATGATGGTTGCTTCCCACCTGCTATTTATAGCTTGAATTAGGACCAAAAGAGTATACTGCTCACCTTCCTAAAGGAAATTCAAGAGCCAGATGGATTTTCCTCGCAGCTTTCCCATTTTGTGAATGAAGCGCAGGAAAAGATATCTGGCTTGAAAAGTCATGACTCACACGTTTATATGCAAGTATTGTTTCCACTAGCGATTCGGGGGATACTACCAGAGCCAATTGTTGATTCAATCACAGAGATGAGCAGATTTTTCAAAGCTGTTTGTTCGAAGACGCTACAAAATGATACGTTGGATTACTGGGATAAACAAATAGTCATTACTCTCTGTAAGATAGAACATATTCTTCCCTCAGCCTTCTTCGATGTAATGGTTCATCTAACAATGCATCTTGCAAATGAAGCAAGAATCGATGGACCTATATAATTTAGATTGATGTATCCTTTGAAGCGATTTTTGAAAAAGCTTAAAAATTATGTTTTGAACTAGGAAAAGCCAGAAGGATCAATTGTAGAAGGCTATCTCGTGGAGGACTGTATTAATTTTATGTCCATGTACATGATTGAAACAGACAACCGCTTTAATAAACTTCAAAGGAATTATGAGGGGGATACAATGACAGCGATGAAGAATGTTTGTCAATTTTTAATATCAGAGGAAGATCTATCCTTCATACAGAGTACAAGAGTATTTCAGAAAATGGCAGACATTGCGCGCATCTATATATTTTCAAACAAATTCCTAAAATCGATCCATTTTAAGAGGAATTCGAACAATTACCTCTTTCTAGGACAAACGAATTTGGCTTTTTAGATTGGCTTAAAGACCGAGTTCGACAATTGAAAAAGGATAAGGACCCACGATGGGTACCAAATTTTGATATAATTGTCGATTCACCATTACATTATGTACATTATCATTCTGAGTATATAATAAATGGATTCAGAATCAGAATAAAGAAATTGATGATAAGAAGGTTACATAACAGGCTGGAGTTGTTAATTCAGATCTTTCCATAAGTCCAGATGACTACTATGGAAAAATCAAAGAAATTGTGCAAATTAGCTTCAGATATGATCATATAGTTGTCCTATTTAAATGTCATTGATTTGATGTTTTTAAAGAGGGCACAAGTTTCAAAATTGATAAGAAACACAATTTCTTTAGTTTAAATCTTAATCGTCAAATTCTTCAATCTGATAAACTATTCACATTGGTATGTCAAGCGACACAAACTTTTTATGTCCCCGATAATTGCCAAAGGGGATGAGTTATACCCATAAGAACAATACCGTGCAACCATTTTGACGCACAGTTTGAAGCATATCAAGAATTAATAAAAGAAGGTCATATAGATTTAAATGCAATAGATGTGGACATTTAAGGTTAGTAATAATTTCTTTACTTTGTTTCATTTCTCTGTATATCAAATGCATATTCAAATTTAAGAAATCTAAACTACAACTGTTATTTTCTATACATTATAAATAACTAAACTTAAACCAATCACGCACACATGTTCAAATTTTTTCTCTTGCTCTACTGGCATTTTAATTACTTTTGTTTTTCAAATTATAAGATATCGGTGACGAGCATACTCGAAGGTTATTATACTTAGAGGTATAATTTCAATGTCTTAAATTTAATTAGATGAAATTATATATTTTTGCTAGATGTGGGGTGTGCACACATATTATTTTTTATTTCATTAAATAGATGTGGGGTGTACCCACTTGTGTTACATATTTTATTTAAATGGATGCAGGGTGTACCCATTTGTGATGTCTTTACACTTTTTTTTTATGTGGGGTGTGTCCACTCTAATTTTAATATGCAAATCTATAGGGAAACTTCTAAATGTAAGGGGAAACTCTGTCGAAATTTTTAAATATTTCTTTTTTGTTTTGCAAACTTTTTTCATTGATGATTTATATATTAATGATTTACAACTGTATTAATTATTGCATTTTATACTTGTTACAAATGAAGTTGTTTAAGAAAAAAGTCCAAAAAAAAGGGTCCTCATAAGACACAGCCCTCCATGCAGCCTGATTCATCTCCTCAAGCTCAACCACCCCCCCCAAACAGGTTCAGCCACCTCCCCTGTCACGTTTCATATGACCTAAGGAGATGGCACGTTTACTATATGCGGGGGGGATGGGAAAGGGGAAGAAGATTGCTCAAACCTTCCCAGATTGAGTAGAGGATGATCCAGATTATGGAGGATCAGAGGAGGTTGAGGGAGAGGAGGAGGGGGAGGAGACAAGAGAGGAGATAGAGGAGGAGGGCGAGGAGGCGGAGGATGAGATGGTGGGGAGTACGTCCCCAGTCATGTCGACAACCCACCGGCGGGCTCAAGTTTGGGTAAGAAATCATATACCTTTAAGAAGTAAATTGTATACCTTCAAAAATATATAATGAATATGATTAATATTTATGTAGGTAAACTAAGAAAAGGATAGGGAAAGACAAAAAATCTAGACCTCTAGCGTATCCCTGAAGGCGTCAAATTAACGATTAGGCACAAATCCATAGGGGAGGCGGAGAATTATCCGGGCTTTATCAGTCGAGTGGGTACAATTGTTAAGGCCATTGTACCCATTTCCTACTTCGACTAGAGGAAGGTGTCCGCAGAGCTGAAGATGCAGTTCATCCGTCAATTGGAGGTAATTTCATTTACAAAAGTTATTTCTTTTATAACTTTATCTTAAAATTATTTTAAAGTAACATCGGCATATATTTTTTTAAAATTAATGTAGCAAAATTAAGATTGGGGTGACGACCCCAATGCCTCCCGATATACCTTAAGAACGTCACCAAAATCCACAAGGATTAGAGGATGGAGACCAAGAGAAATGTAAGAATTTTTAAACATTTACATTTTTATTATATACATAACTTCTTATATTATTTCTAAAAATTTATATTTGGTATTTAGTGATTCTCGAACAGGAGTTCACCCGAGGAGGCAATGAATGATACTCCTGATATCATGCCTGACGATTGGAAGAAGGCATGCGAGCATTGGATGAATCCAAAGACAAAGGTTAGTAAACGATTACAAATTATTCTATTAATTTAATATATCTTAAATTAATAAAAAATATTATTATGTATGTCTGCAGGAGCAAGCAAAAAAGAATAAGGCCAATAGGGCTAAAGCTCCACCACAAACCCATTGTTTGGGTCGAAGGAGTATCGAGACGATCAAGAATCTTTATGTAAGTATTGAAATTACTTTTCAATTAAATATTACTTAATTTTTAAGTTATTTTAACCTAATTGTATCATTTTTATATTTTCAATCCGCTACACATGATGGGATGGAAATGACTAAGATGGAAATCTGCGAGATCACCCACAGTAAACCAGCAACTGAGGGTGCTCGTAAGTGGATTCATGAGTTATACCAGGAGAAACACGTAAGTTTCCTAAACTAAAAAAATTTATAACTTTGTATATATATATTATTATAATATTTTTTATTACATTTAGGATCAAATGATACAATTAGTACATCTCCCCGCTAATGAGGCCTCCGACAGCATCCAGCAACCTTTGGATGCAGAGGAGGCATTTAGGAGAGTGATGCCACCGAACCACGGTGGTTTCATTCGTAGTGTGGGAAGGGCAAACTCATTATCCACCTGGTATGGGAGGAAAGGTGTCATCTCATTTAGCATTGTCGAGCAGCTGCATCAAAAGATCGACACACTACAGAGACGAGAGGAGGAGAGGGAGAAGAGAGAGGTAAAAATGAAGAATAAGATGAATGCCATGAATGATAAGCTTCAAATGCTTATAGCCCTTATTCAGAACAAGGGTCAATCAGAGCATCCATCTTCCACAGATCCCAACATCTAAAGATGAGACGATGACGACTCCATGGGTGGTGCAAGTGGAGCTGGTGACATTGGAGCAACTATATCTTAATTTATATCCATTTTCTTTTCTTATGTTTTTCATGTAACCTTTTTTATGTAAATATTTCATTTTCAAATTTTTAATGTACTAGATTTTATATTTTTAAAATATAAATTTCTATTCATTTTCATTACTTGTTTTACTATAAAAGCAAGACTTTTAAGTATGTTAGTAGGTAATTTCCATCATTTGGTAATAAAAAAAAAATCCATACATTTGCTGTCGCTTATTCAAATAAGTGACGGCATATAGGTAACGTTATAAATATTTTTACCGTCGTTGATGTAATAACCGACGGCGTAGAAGGTTTGATAAAATCACTATTTCATATTTTATGCCGTCAGTTTTATGAATAAGCAATGGCTAAATTATTTTTACCATCACATATCTGCCGTCGCTTATTTGAATAAGCGACGGTAAAAATGTTTACCTTCAGTTATAGAAGCAACGATAAAGTTACATAAACGACAACGAAAATAAAAAATGGCACATAAAGTCGAGAAAAAGTGACTTACATATATCATCGGTTATTAAATAACCGACGATAAAAACAAGTACCGTCGATTTTGAAATCACATCAAAATCTTCAATCGATCCGATGGTCAAACATTATTTTGACATCAAATTAACCCTGTAACCGATGGTAAAATAAAATGATGATATTAACAACGTCATTGATTGCGATCGGTTATTTGATATTGGCCGTTAATTTACAACCGACGATGAGAGATCCGTATGTTATGTGAAATGTCTCAATAGATGGGAACTGGGGACAGCGGTAGCATTTCGAAGGAAGGCATGTATCAAGTTTGATCACATTGTCATTCGTAGCAACTTTTTTCTGCATGATGTGCCAACAGGTAGAGAGATGCGAAGCGGATGTTTAAGACTCCCAATATTTTTGGCCATTTCATCCACCAGTAAATTTGTGAAGTGAAGGTTACGACACATTAAACTTTCCAGAAGGAGTAGGAGATCATATAAGAGCATGCATGCTTAAGAAAATCAATAGAAGCATTTTGAATACTCCCCATGATGGCCTCAGGAACGTAGGATACTTAATTAGTAGATCCAAGATTATTGAGCAAGTCCCTAACGGAAATGGAAGGAGGGAAAACGCCTTCGTAGAGGAAGTCAGCGAAGGGAGAGTCATCAATCCAAACATCGAACTAGAAGTCAATTTTTTTCCTCACGAAGGTCCCATCGAATCTGGGATTTCATTTCAAGGTAGACCCTTCTTGGAGTTTCAAGTCCTGCGTAGACAGACATTCTCCAAAAATAATGTTTCAAATATGTTTCATTCGAAGGACTTCGATAAAAAGCGAGAGATCCCTAATTCCTAAATCACCGTGTCCACAAGGTTCTGATAAAATTTTTCAAGAGATCCAATGTCGACGATGTTCACAGCTAGAGGCGACCTCAAAAGAAAAGGTTAGCAAAAATAAAGTTCTACTTCATAAGCATCCATCGCTATTCTAAGTTCATCCCATAATCTCACTATTCGTAAAATCAATCCTTCAAAATAAATCCTGTACCTCATGATTAAAAAAAAAAAAACAGAGAGAGAGAGAGAGAACCATTGCACAAAATGCAAGGTTCTGAAATGGTCAGAGGGAAAACGATGGTTGTGCAGTTGGGGCCAAAACGGATTATTCGTGGAACTTGATCGCTTATGGTTGTTTTCAGCTGTGCAAGCCAACTGGTTGCAACTTGCAACTTGATGGGACGCTCGTCCACAGCGGGCAATGAGTGTTTTTTTTTTTTTTTTTTTTTGTAGCGTGAAAGTATGTTTCTTTTCTTTTCTTTTTTTTTCATAAAATTTACATAAAAAAAAAAACATAACACAAGTAGACGCGGATAAAGATAGAATATCCTTTCCTATGAAAAGAAAAAATACATCATATAGAAAATGAAAGAGCATAAAATGTAGAAAATAAAGAAAAAGAAATACATCACGAAGATGGAAATCAAACGAACTTTCGAAGCAAGACGACCCATACTCGTGAGAATGATAAAACGTCAACAAAATGAATCTCAAAATTTGTATTAATAAATTAATCGTATAGATGAACTAAAAATCAAAATAAATTTTAGATTCATTCCCTGTCACACATGGCAGAGGATTTATCGTCTCATATATCTCTTCATGTAATGATACAATAAAAAAAAAAAAGGAAATACATAGTTCAACCTCTTATCTACTTCTTATCGACCATTAAAAACTAGTCTCGTAAGTTCAGAAATAAATATCGAGGATTCGTACCTTCATCCCTGTTTTAAAGACCTTTGTTGGGGTTGCCACTAACTTATCAACAGTAAAAAGTAACCTTATTTATAGTATAATTAACCTTAACGGCATGTTTGATAGGATAATAAAAGAGGAGATAGGAGTAGATTATTTTAATTAATATCTTTACTTATCAATATCTTATTATATCATATTAATATTAATATATATTAAAATATATTTATTCTAATATAATATATTTATTAAAATATATTTATAATATCATATCACTCCAACTATATATATATATGTATCTTGATATTAAATAAACATATGATATCACATCACATCGATATTCTCTCTACTATCTCACCTCAAAATAAATATGTTTATCAGTTTGGTAACCATTGTGTAATCTGTGCAAGGCTTTTGGATGATGATATGCATGAATGCCTATCATATCTATAGTTGGGCGATGGGAAAAACTGCGACAAACTTGGGCTACATAAGTGCCTATCATTTTTTATTTTTCTTTGAGAAGTGTCTGTCGTACTTTTAGTTTCCATTCTACTATTATATGTTAAAATTAAAAAAAACAATTTGATCTTAAAAGAAAAACAATATCTGCTTGGCCACTACTACCTTGGAAGATAAGAAATAATGTCATCGTCAAAAACGATGGCAGCAGTAAGCATGCAGTTGAATTCAAACTCAATAACGTAAACGTAGCTTTTAGAACATCCATATTTCACATCCAATATGCACCGTTTTCCTTTACTGTTCTGTACCATTTTAATTTCTTTCTGTTCTGTGTCATTTTTTTCCTTCATTAACTTTTCTTGCTTTCTAGGACCAAAGGAAAGATTGTGGTTGCAATTCTTCTTTATTTCTTTAGGATCTTAGTAGTTAAGTGTGTTCTTTCCCTTATTGTCAACCAATCTAGAGTCAAAACATTTCATATCACCTTCTTCCCTACATCCTCTAACTTATTGGGATCATATAATTAGCTGATAGTATATTCCTTCCATTGCGTTTAAAGGGGAGTAGTTTTTGAAAGAGGTGGATATATAATGTATTGAATCATTGTGTTTAAAAAATTTTGATTTACTATTCTGAATCACCTTTAATGACTGAAGGTAGATATGCATCTTCAATGGTAAAGATCAACGAAAGCGAATATGAGTAGATCAGTGATAGCCCATCTACCTCTATCCTATTACCACATTCCCAAATAAGGGCTTATCATGAGCAAATAATTTCTTGAGCGATTAAGGTTGCGTTTGATCATCTTGAGCCCATCCATGTAGCTTGAAGATCTTTTTGAAATGGATCATTAAAAATTGAATCTATTTTTCTTGAGACTGTGGATTTTTGTGTCAGTATATTCTATTTGATGATTTGGAATACTGGAGCCGTGGGTAAGAAAATTGATAGTTACAAATTTGGTTCATTGTTCCAATTGCATCAATCAATTTTGAATCAAGTTTATTTTCTCTAGGTGAGAAGCATTTTTATAGAACGCTTGGAAATCAACCTATTTCTCCAATGTCATCGTAGGTATGTGATAAGGGGGTAAAAGATATCTTTAGATTCAAAATTCTGTAGGAAGTTTAAAAAAGGATCCAGTTACCTGGATCTTAAGTAATCAGGCAGATCGGATCTTATCGAACCCACCTACACCAAGGTGTATCAGGATCCGCCTACCTCTAGGTGGGTCCGAATAGATTCAACCCACTAGAAAATCCGATTTGATCGAGGTCAAAAAAGCGATGGAAAAAGTTCATGACACCCATGTCATGGTAACAATGACGTTACTAGCATGCATCATTAATAGTCTAACAAGAGACATGCCCTGACAACGACTATACCCTTACAGAAGATCTTACGACGAGATCTCCTTCCGATATTATAAATAACAAATAATGACCCTTGAAGCTCTTCTTCATACGATCGAAGAGAAAGAAGAGATTATATTACCACTATTTATCACTACATATTTGATATCATCACCTTTCCTCCATATATACATCCCTTCACGGTAAAGTTGAATCATTGATCTTCGCATCTTTCTTGTGATTATTTATTCAATACTCGTTGCATCAGACCATCTAATTACCTAGAAAATTCGATCAGTAGGCAAGAAGGTAATCTATTTCTTACAGAACCTCTCTTTTTCATCGTCGTATTGTAGTCCTGTTGTTTACTTCTGAGTGTGTAACAATCCATTGCATGTATATTCTGGCACCTAAAATTAGAATGGTTCTTTAAATCGCTTACGAAATTGATGTTAATGAGATAAATGTAGTTACATCCTTTGCGACATAGACATAAACTGTACTTTATGATTATAATTATTTGAAGTGCTGACTAGAAAACAGCCTTGCCTCTGGAAAGCACGCGACTCAACACTAGTTTACTATTAACGAATAGTTCATTCACTTATTGGATGTTGTGAAATGCACGCCTTGATATCCATGCACCCAAGTTGGCAACTAGCTACATCTGATTCCTTGTCCTTTATGCCTCAGAAGGCTTAATTTATTGATACCATCATCTTGAGCACTGTCTATGAATATTTGACATGTCACCCTGCTCAACATTGATGTGCCTATTTATTCTTCAATGTCTTTTTCCTCCCTTTTTTTTTTTTTTTACCCCTTCTTTTTTATCGTTTTAATATTTCCTTTATGAATTGGAATATATTACATGTAAATTAGGAGAATGGACAGTCCCACAGCATCAATTTCCGAGAGTCAAAATTCGAACTTAGATTTCCTTTATTGTACTAATTGAGTTGTATCTTAACAAATCCTTCCTCTCTTGTCCTGACTTGATCTATGAGAATACCCAAAATCGCATCCTTCCTTGAGTTCTCAACCGTGTTCTTTTTTTTCTTTTCGATCGAATTGACATTTCAAATGTCCAAGCACAAAGCACTCTTTCTGAGTGGATATTTTCTCCGATCATTTTTTGCTGTAAATTCTGTTTGTGTGAACCAAGTAATGCTAGTGGGTTTTTTTTTTACGGGAAAAGAAAAGATCTCTAACTTTGCGTGTCGTTGGAATTAATCAAGAATGATCTTAATAAAAAAGGAGACAAAATATAGGCATTATAAATTAACCAGAAAATGTGAGATCATGTAGTTCGATGAAATTGATTACAGAGGTGATCGTAGGCAAATTTTTGCTCGAGATTCGTTATATTACCATTCATTATTAAGTAATTATTCTTTTCTATTTTTTTTTGTGAAATTAATTTTTATTTTCAAAAAAAGGGAAAGAACCTGATACATGAGACGTAAGGTAAAATGAGAAACACCTATCTCTCAAAAAGGGAAGAAAAACACCTCTTAACGGGGGAACGCCACAACACCCCGTAAAACAAGGGAACATCAAAACACAGAAACGTATAAATGAAAAAGAAAAAGAAACGTTCCAAGATCGGGAATCGGACGATCTCCCAAAGAAGAATGACCCCATGCTCGTAAAACGGTAAGAGACCAAATGAATCGGATCCTGACTCTCGTCAGAAAATTCTGTCGTAAATTGCATGGGATCACACGTGGTCCCCAAAACAAAACAAACATACTACAAAAAAAAAAAAAGAAGGGCAATCAACACCGGCACTTAAAACACTCGCAGCAACAAACACCACCGTCCGCATTGCCATCAACCGCGCCACCACCTCAGATCCCTGCCTCACATCCGCAGCTAACCACGACCGTGATGAACGTCAAGGCCGTGTATGCAGCGTTAATAGCAATGCTGTCCACATCAACCTCTGTTAATGCAAGTTGCAGTGCCGACCGCAACATCATCCCAGGCAACCATCGAGCAAGCAAACTCCACGATCAACCGACCACGAGCACTCGAAGTTATGACCTCCAAAGCCACACAACGGCCACGACGAATGGGCTTGCGCACAACCTCGAGCAAAGTTCCAAGCTCTTGAATGACTGCAACCTCCGACGCCTCCATCGATCACCGCCTGCCACGTACGGCCTCAACGAAATGACGCCGAACAACGGTGCATGTCACCACTCGGCTCTGATTGTCGATGAAAAAAAGCCCCAGAGAGAGGGGGAAGGATCCGAAGGAGGGGAGGGCTCAATCAGCCGAGGCTGGCTGATCGAGGCCCCGAGGTGGCAAGGTTAACTTTTTGCTCAGGAGGAGAAGCTCGAGAAGAGAGCTCTTTCGCTCGTAATTGTTCTTTCCTTTGTTTGGTACAATTTCTAGACACAGTTTCTAGCAGTGTCAACTTGTTTCATCCGGTATAGCATTGGGTAATGGCACCTTTGATGTTAACAAAATTTCTTATCAACTACTAGGCAATTGGAATAATTTCGAGAAGGCTAACTAGCTTCGCAAGCAGCAACCTATGAATTTTGCCCCCAATTGGGTCCATCTTGGTGGTCTGAAGATTAATATCACGGCAACCCACGATAGTACTTGCTCCTATTTAGGTTGGGTGATTCGCAACTAGTTTGGCGAATTAGCTTGTGTTGCCTCTGCCAAGACCTCCAAGATGCTTATGCTTAGTGAGATTACTTTGCTTATTAGGTCCCTCCATCATGGTTTTTCCATTTATGCTACTTCCTCTTTCACGTTACACATGGAAGTGGATTCTACTCTTCTTTATTATTGGTGGAATGGACATATCCAAGTTGCTTGGCTGGCTAGGAGGGACTTTTCTGCGGTCCAGTTCTTGAGACATCGAGTTGAGTCCCTATCGTATGTTCACCCTTTTGTCAACCTACTGGCAACCAGAATTGTTGATCTGGGAGAGGATTGCAACCGCCTCGTCAAATGCAAGGCATTATTCAATTAGACAAGATTTAATTGCCTCATATCATCCGTTAAGCACCTAGTCTTTTGCTGGTTGGTTTTTGTGGTTGTTCCACCTTCTTCTTCTTCTTTCTTGCTTGCCTTTCTTCTGAAGCACTAGATCACAAGTTGTGAACCTTTAACATTATCAAACTTGGTATGATCCCTTCCCTCTAAATGCTCTTGTTGTCCCACTACCCCAAAGGTGGAGACCACCATGCACATCTTCTCCTAAAGTCAACTTCTCAGCCAGGTCTCAAATTGGGTTTTCTCAAAACACCTAATCACCCCTGCTAGTCCTACTCTATTCTTCCATATCATGAAGACCCATACCGACACTACTAGGAAACGTTTTCTCAAGGGCCTCATCAACTTTATTTGGTTCAATGTCTGGTGGATCAGAAACAAACTTAGGAACAATCAAATTTCCACAAATCAAATCCAATTCAATCTTGCTTATAATTGGAACAAGTTTGACATATCTTGGTGGTTCCGTCAACAACATCCGATGACATTTGCACTCAGTTGGGTCATGCCGATGATTGGTGTTAAGATTAATGTGGCTATGCAAAATGATGCATCTTATTCTTGTATGGCTTGGGCAATGCATAATACCAATGGCGACTTCTTGATGGGTGCTTCTTGCAGGTCTAATGCTAGGAAGAGGGAGGCAACCACTTTAAAGGCTATACTTCATACTTTTACCGTTGCATCATACTCTTCTTCTGCACAACTGGAATATGATTCTACCCTTTTACACTATTGGTGGACTGGCAAAATCCCTATGGCATGGTATGCTCAGCAAGCTTATTCGGGCATGCTAAAATATAAGCACAGATTCAATTCCATCTCATACATCTGCCTTGCTACAAATACTCTCTCCTCAACACTTGTTGAGTTGGGGGATGAGAACTAGAAGGTTTACACTAACTCCTTCGATCTTCCCAGTTGCCTACAGGGGATTATCAGACTGGATAAAATTGAATTTCCTTATGCTACCTTCTGAACCCTGTTTGTTTTGTTCCTACTTCCTCTCAAGGCATTAGACTTTACTTTGCTCTGCATTTGCTTTGTTGCAGTGTAATAGATCATGAGTTGTGGCCCATCTTTTCTTCTACTCGACATGTTTTCGTTCAATTCCCCTGTCAATATACTAGCCTTCAAGGAGTTGGGAGATGAATAAGATTAACTCCCATATTTCAAAAATATATATATATATATTTAACATATATCCGATAGATTTTGATTTAACTCCCTTATCTTTTTTTTTAATTGCCTCCAGTATAACATAGACGATTTTCTTCTTTTTTTAAAAAAAAGGAAGAAGATCTTGTCTCAAACTGTGGGCTGGATGACAAATGTGTGCGTGCATGTGTGCGTGTTTCCCATTTTTCACCTGCCCACTCATGCGTTTCACGTTTCTTTTACTTTTCGAAAGTAAAGTTGGTCTGCATGATTGCCCTTATAATCTTTCCACACGTGTATTTGATTAAAGGATAATTTTCCAGTGTTCATCAATATATATATATAATTTTCCTCATCCGACCCGACGAGCTTACCGTTAACATTACGAACATGCCATTCACATTCCTGAATGCTTTTCTGTTTGTAAAAAGAATAAACAATGAACAAAACAAACCAAAGCCTGATGCATACAATGAAGTCCTATCCTCGTGGATTATGACCAGTTGCCTTATTTTTTTCTTCTTCGAAACAAATTATGACCAGTTGCCTTACATCAATCAGCCAAAAGACAAAAGTTAGCCGGCTACCACATATAACCTCTAGGATTAATTCACTTGAGGGGTTTAACTTTTCTTTTGGAGTGTTAAGTTTTATTTACTTAAAGGGTTTATATTTCGACCCGTCTCCAACTCCTTACAGAATCCGAGAACGACTCACCTCGACGAATCTCAATGAAAAATAACCAAACGCATACTCATTTTACAACCACACGAGTAATGTAACTAAACAGAAAATATATAACTGATAATAAAAGAAAGCAAACAGCAAACCACTAGATTTTTACATAGTACAGCGGAAAAGTATAGTTACCAATTTAGCCATCACAACAAGGAACTGATAAAAATATAACTGAGTATAACAACAAGTTACAGGTACTCACTACAACAAAAACTCTTTGTAGCGAAACTAAAGAAAGGAACTATGGCTGGGCTCGATTGGACTCAGTGCCTTCAGCAACCGATGGCTCTGGCTGCTCGAATCCCTGACCTGAACATGGCTACAAAATCCGAAGTCAGTTAATGCTTAGTAGAGTGGTGGTTAAGTTAATTACATGCAACATAATGAAAACAATAATAAGCTAAACATTCAATTGTCAGTTATTTATTTTCATCCATTTCCAATTCTCTGGTTTATGTGTTTCCGAGTCGAGTACGCTAATTAGGTTCCATGATATTATTCAATCTTCTTGTTCCCTAAGGGAACGATCTTTCTTGTAGTTTTTCCACGATGTAAGATGTACACGTGACACTCTCCTAGCCGGGAGAGTCCCCCATGATAGTCCTTGTCGCGACTCGCTCCCGACTCCCTTACAGGACCTGAGAATGGCTTGACTCGATGAACCCCAAGGCCTAGTTGTCCAACGAGAAAGAAACAACTGACATAATCATTCCACAATCACACGAGTACTGTAACTAAGCAAAAAATATATGACTGAAAAATAAAGGAAACAAAGTAGCAAACCACTAATATCCCACATTATACAACGGAAAGTATGATTACAAGCATAACCATCACAACAGAAACTGGTACAGATATAACAGAATGTAACTATGAGCAATAAGTACTCACTACTAACAAAACTCGCTGTAAGAGAAACAAAAGAAAACTGCACTTGGGCTCGACTAAGCCCAGCACCCTCAGCAACCGGTGGCTCTGGCTCCTCGAATCCCTAACCTAAACAAGGTTATAAAATCTGTAGTCAGCTAACACTAAGCAGAATGGTAGTTAAATCACTTACATATGATATAATTTAAATAGGCAGCTAGCTAAATATGCATTTAACAGTTTACTTAATATCATCTGTTTTCAATTATTATTTTTCTAATCTGAGTACTCTAATTAGGTTCCATAACATTTCTCAATCTTCTTATTCTCTAAGGGAACAATCTTGCTTGTAGTTTTCCCACAATGCAGGATGTACACGTAGCACTCTTCTGGTCGGAAGAGTCCTCCGTGGTAGTCCTACACCTGGTCTACTACCCCGAGGTCACGGTCGCGACATAGTGGTGACTACGGCACGCGTGATAAGTGCACGGGTAGCTACCCTGCACTAGTATGCGGTTAGTCGTTTCCGCTAACGGGTACGCCCAAACGTATAGCATGAAACAGCACAGGGCCTTGCCCTTCTCAGAACAGGGGTCTCACCCCTCAAAACAAGGGTCTCGCCCCTCACAGTCTGCGTACTCTCGTCCGACTATCCCGATTTGCCCAACGGGCTAACAGGAGTCGGTGTAGGGTGACTAGTCCTAACCCCGGGCCCTATGGGGCGGCTAGCTCCCTCCCTACACTAAGTAGCTCACCTCGGTACCACGTACGCAAGAGCCAAACAGGAGTTGACGTAAAGTGGCCAAACCCACCCCGGGTCTCAACCCAAAGAGCGGAAAGCTCCCCTCTACTCTAAAGGGATAATTGCTCTCCTCGGTACTACATACACAAGGGCTAGCTCACTTCCCTTAACCAAGTCCGAACAACCGCCCGTAGGCGACATGTTCCAAAACTCGTAGGTTTTCCATACTACAGTATTCCTGATTTCTTTCTAAATTCCCGGTAGGGTTCGTACATTGACTTTCTTATTTTCATAATTGGTTTATTGTATGTAGAACAGGCAACTCAAATTCCATCATCTATTATTCAGTACAAGCATGCATTTCCATTTATGACGTTGTTCTTTACTGGTAGTACATGCAACTCATGGTTTATTTCTTTTCAGAAAACTTCACAGTAACTTGATCATTCATTAACTATCCATGCATTTCTTCTAACCCTAGTGTTCATTTCATCATCCTAGGGTTCGAGCGAATATATTCTAGAGTAGCATGCATTTAGTCCTAGGGCACATCGCATAACCTAGGTTTAATTAATTCTACGATGCAATTAATTAGTAACCACTTGTTTCGAAACGTTTTGTCGGATTTTTAAAGGATGTCACGTTGTAATATAGCCGAAAAAGCATTCAAAACAAATAAAGATTTTTATTACTCGAAAACCGGAGTATCCGAGGTCGAACACAAGGAGCAATCTAAGTACTGTTAAAAACTTGAGAATACAACTTCATTTAAATGAAAAATAATTGGTTTAATGAGAAAATTATAAAAAATGAATTGCTAAAAAGGACAGAATTGGACGTCTGATTTTTGCATTAGATGTCTTAAATGTAAGTCTTCTTCTACCTTGCTATTCTTCTTCTTATTCTTTTGATTCTGTCTCCTGTTAGTCCTTCTTCTTCTTCTCCTTCGTGGGTCTTCTGATTCTGTCTGCCTTCTTCTTCTTTTGAGTCCTGCGTCCTCTTTCTTTCTCTGCAGTCTTCACTTCTGCTAAGGCTTCTCTTCTTCTTCTTCTGCCTTGGCGAGCCTTTTCCTCTGCTCAGCTTTTCTTCTTCAGCTTCTTCTCTTCTCCTTCCTACGGCCAAGTGCTGAGCTTCTTCTCTTCGCCGCTCTGTCTGCCTGCACACAAGGCAGCAAAACCTATCCCTTCCTTCTACCCGCACGTATCTCTCTCTCTCTGCAAATCGCTCACAGGAAGCTTTCCCAGAGCCGGGTTAACGGGTTGGGTTGCGTACTCGGGACCAGGCGCACCAACGTGTTATGGTGCGCAAGGTGTGCTCGGTAGTGTGCCGGGTCAGATCCTCCAGGTCCGCGTGGTGAATCCGCGGACGAGGCGGGCGTGGGGCACGGGACCTCACCCCTGGTGTGTCAAAGGCGATAAGGCTAATTCACAAAATCAACTTAAACCAGTGCAACGCTTTGTGAACTCACGATGTGGGACTAACTGGTGCCTCTCCTCGCGCGCACCTGCAAGAAGACTTCTTCGCAATCTCCTCAACTGCAGCTTCGGTTCTCTTCGGTTGCTGGCTGGCTGCCTTCGCAGAAGTCTCCCCAATCTGCAGCAGCTAAAAACCTGGAGCCTTGAAGCCTGGAGCTGGGAAGAAGCTGCTTCAAGGTGCTTTAATGGCAGTTGAGCATCAGAATCTGTCAGAGACGAATACGGCCTCACGGCCTAATTAAACCACCGGAAGACCTTCGTCGTGGCACGGCGAAGGTGGTGCGATGTGCAGCAAGCTGTGGGGCAGCTTAGGCGTGCGTGCCTAGGTCAACTTGTGACCGGAAAGTTGGGTGTGTTCGGGGGTGAGTTGTGTGAGTATGGAGGGACTGTGGAGGGGCAGAGCATATTCAGTGGGATGAGGCGAAGCTTCTGGGTCGGTCGGCGAGTTGTATGGAGCTGCGGATCGACGGGGACAACTCGCCGGAGGTTGGCCGGAGGCGAGAAAGGTGATGGTGGTCAGGCATGGTCGAGGGTCGGTTTGAATGAAGTAATGTGGGAAAAGAAAGAGGGGAAAATGGGGAGTAGTTCTAACTTACTTGCAGGGACGAAGGGTGCCGGAGAGGCGGGCAGTCGTATTGATTGTCGCTGGAGAAGAAGCACCCAGAGGGAGAGAGCGGCGATGAGGAAGTGGGCAGGGAAGCGTGCGCTTGGTGCGGCGCGATGCATGAAGACTAGACGAAGCAAACTCTGCTGCTGGTATGGCAGCAAAGCGACGAGAAGGAGGAGGAGTGGCCGCTGGAGCTTGCGGGTTTCCTAACGGAGAAGGAAGAGAGGAAATTTTGAGAGATTCTCCGCCAAGACAAGCTTGCCTCAAGCGGTTGTGTTGAACGTGCGAATCGCAACGCTAACATGTTTGGTTTTAGAAAACCTGTCGTTGTAGCGTGAAAGCGAAGAATTCGTGTTCAACAAATAAAATTTATACTGAAATTGAAATTCCGGGTCGAATACAGGGAGGCGGACGTTTGATTTAAAAACTACGCATTTCTTTTTATTTGTCACAAAGTAATTCAATTAAAAACTATCTAATTAGTTATAATAAATAGAAGAGAGAGAGAGGGTAAGAAAGAGAGAGAATATTACACATAAAAATCAAAATGAGAAGTAGAATAAACAAAGAATTTATCATTAGGGAGATTTGTTCATTACAACTAGAAAGTATAAAACAATTGCACTAGAAAGCGATAAATTTACTCTAGAAAGCATTAAAAGAATAGAGGGAGAAATGTCGTCCTCGACGGTCACTTGGAGGACAAACAAAACTACACTAGAAAGCAGTAAAAAGAATAGGGAGAGAGAAATCCTTCTCGACGGTTGCTTGGAGGACGAGCCGGACGGGACGACGCTTGGACGAAGGAGAACGAAGCAAGACGAAGGAGGACGAAGTAGAAGAACGGGAACGGAGCAACACGCCGTCGTCGTCGCGGGATCCACTTCCGAAAGGGGACGAAAATTTGGACTTTATCTCGCGAGAAGCATCCCGGGTGTGCGACAAGCTTCTCTTGAGCTTTGGAGGGGTAGAGAAGAGAAGGAAGGGATGAGAATTTCGTATGGAGGGGGTCTCCTTTTATAGTTGCAAGGAGTGGGGGCAAAATGGACATTACAACTTCAAACTAATAAATGAGGGGTCTCTAGTGACGGATAAATCCGTCACTAAACCCCCAACGTGGGCGTAGCTCCCGCGCCCACGCACGCCTCCTCAGCTGCCCGCGCACATCGCTCACGCACGTTCTTTGATTCTCAGCGATCGGACGGCTTAAGACGAATCTCCGCCCGCTGCTGCGCCCGCCTGGTGCGTGCAATCGCGCGTGACGCAGCGCATTCAATAGCGCGTAAATGCTATCAGGAGAGCGTGGCCGATGGATTACGATCTGATGGTTGATGAAAGCGTGCCCGCTCGCCTCAGAAATCTCTTGGCGAGGCTCGAACGCACGCCAGCACCTCGCGATAAGGCACTGGACCGCTGCGCTACCTCGCCCGAAAGGTCGCGCGGATGATTTTAAAGAGCCGCATCCACAGCCGTTGGATCGAGATCCAACGGCGGAGAGGGGGCAGGTGCGCGGTCTTCATGGAATGTAAGCGGCCGTTTGGGCGGCCGGGATGGCGCCACGTGGCGCCATCTTGGCCGTCCATCTTCTAGAAGTTGTAGGTGGTGCCACGGATGTCGGATTGACTCGATTTTTGCGTCGTTGAGCTGCGATCGTCGATCCGAATTCATCCGTGCGATTGGATTTGTCATCTGAAGTGCGGATTTACACCGTCCTGGCCCTTGATCTTCTCGGATTCCCAGATCACTATCGGATGCTACGGATGCCTGATTAGGGCAATCTTGGAGTCGTTGAACTCCAATCTTCGCCCTGATCACATCCATACGGTTACATCTTTGATCTGAGGCCCCGATAAAATGTTTGCCCTGTCCAAGCACATAGAAGGAGACAATTAGCCTCCATTTTATTCAAACTACTCTAAAAGCAAGATGATGCATGTTATGCAATATTTATATCATGAAATGCAATCATATGCTTAAGAACATGCAAAAATAGACATTTTAAGTAGTGTAAATGTGTTTACATCAGGCTAGTCCTGGGGTTTCTTTTATAGGCACAAGCAGAGGGTCAGATGCACGGAGGGTGAGTAAGGCTCTCACCAAAGGTCGCCCAGGTACAACACCCATACCTCTCGAGCGTTCGCACGAGAGGTATGGTGCGAATCAAGGCATGGGGAGCTGCTCAGGCGGTAGGGGACTTCTTAGGGAACCCCCCTTTCAAATCTGAGAGCAACTCCCTAGGGAAGCGAGGAGAAATCCTCCTCGAAACTTCGCCGGAGTATGGGTCTTCTGCTGCATTGGCAGAGGGACCGGAATGTAGAAAGTGACTAGAAAAGTTGGGGGGGTTTTCACAAGGATTTTCAAAAGTTAGGGGCCAGAATGTAATTGGGTGGACTATTTTGCAAAGTAGGTCAAGATGTCCTTCCCTTAGGTCCAAATTTTGGTACAAACCTAATTTGGACCTAAGGAATCCAATGGTGAAGTTGGATGTTAGGTTTGACCACGTTTGACTGGACATTTTGCATAAAAATCCATATTAGGTCAAATATTGAGCTTGGACCCCAATCTAGGTCAAAACAGGTTCCAAAGGCCAAATTGAAGGTTCTAAACCCTAGGGGATATTTTTCATGAATTTTAGTGGGTTTAGTTAATTTTTATCCTGACTGAAACCTTGTGAAATTAAGTAGGTTTGTTTTAGGGTTACAAAGTGTCATTTAATTCTTAAATTTCACAATAACCCTTTTCTGACTGAATCATACCACTTTTCCTCTTATTAAGCCCAATTGACTATGTTTAGCCCGTGGAAAATCCCGTTGATGAGCTGCACTGGTAAAATTGCAGTTTTACCTTTTGTTTCATGTTCTCTTCCCAGATTAGTGATCCCTTGAATTAGGCCTTTCTCTTGGTTATGTAGGAGCTTTTGTTCTCTTTATTAGGTCAAAATGAGCTAGTTATGGCTCATGATGAGGCTCTCATCACCACTCTACCAGGATAACCGAGAGATGTGGGGGCACAGTCAACAAAGCTTGCAATCCCCGTAGGTTCCGTGCACACCACGAACAAACGACTTATCACAATGATCCATATGTCAAAATGAGCTCAAAACTGTATAGACATTATACCAATACGTAGGGAAACTCGAATGGAAACCCATGACGTTTCATTTGCGGAAAATCAACTCCGTTTGGGCCCTGAACGAGCCAAAAACACCAACCCTGATCAAAATCAGATGTCTGGAAAGAGTCCCAGACGTCTTAAACGAACTCAAGGACTCACCTTGCTTGAGGCACCTTTTCTGGACATCTGGAACTTCGTGTAGACGTCCAAGGGTGTCTTCAAATGTCTTGAGACACTTCCGGACATTTGAAATTACCTCGGTCCTCACATCAGCGTGTTTCCCAATCCTCTGACATATGCACGCGCTTGGTCAGAACTTCAGCAGGAAAAATAAATTAAGAAATGCATTCCCAGACGTCTAAGATTACCTTCGAACGTCCGATTCAACGTCTGGAGGTCACCTCAGACGTCTAATTCTGTGGAAAAATAATTCCGCAGAACCGTTTGCGAGGTCTTTCTCACCGCAAAAGCTACAGCAACTACAGCACCGCCTCACCCTCGTGTGTCCTCCGCTCTCGAGCCACCGAACTGTTGGTGCTAGAGCACCACGATCATTTGTTTTGATGATAACAAAACACGTGTTATTTAACATTTACAATTTGAGTCCTAGATTTCAGGTCAATTGCAAATGTGGACGTGTTTAGACGGAGTTCGAGCTCGCATCCAGGACGGATTGGAGGAGCTTGACGGAAAACAGAGGAGGTTCGCGTGAAGCGAAAGATTGAAGATGGAAGGAAATGAAGAATAGGATAGATTTCCTTCTTTTGTACTTGTTGTATTTTTCGTTTCTTTTGTTGCTCTTTATTTCCTTAGATATTTCATGTTAAAGAGCCTCAAAGAACCCTAACAGTAGTCCTAGGAACACCGGCACAACCCTAGGATACTTAGGTTTTCTGTAGAATACTTAGAAAACCAATATAGGGTTCAAACAGACTTTACAGACGTCTAATTCCAAAATCAGACGTCTGATAATGTATTTTAAGACGTCTGACTGTTGTTTCAGACGTCTGATAACTGTTAGGCTGGACATAGTTAGTTCTGTCTGATGAAATCAGACGTCCAGACCTTAGACCAGACGTCTTAAAAGACGTCTGATGACTTTGTCAGACGTCCAATTAGTGGATCGTTGGCTGGCTTAGAAAACACTCAAGATTATGACCGTTAGAGCCTTATCAGACGTCCATAGGACTTTACAGACGTCTGATAAATGACCGTTTTGCCTCGGCTGACCCAAAATCTCTTCTCAGAGATTTTCTAGCCGTTGCAACGTTTGGAAATCAATTCCCACAGTAAAAGTAGGTTTCCAGACGTCCATACTTAGTTCCAAACGTCCTGTATGTCGTCTGATGGACTTACACAAAAACCCTGTTTAGATCTGATTCAAGTCAGGGAGAAACCCGCATAGAATCAGACGTCTGACCTTGAAATCAGACGTCTTAAAGTGGCCTTCCAGACGTCTGATGCCAGAGTTAGACGTCTGATAACCCTGTCAAATGTAATCATTGTCCTGATTTCGACCTGATTCTCTTGGGCTTTGTTCCCAACGGCTATAGAACCCTTTCTAAGCCTTCCAAAGCCTTCCTAAGGCCTCTATAAATAGAGGGGAGCCTTTGCAACACAAAAAACACATAAGAGACACTTAGAAATACACTTGGATACACTTAGCTACACACTTTCACACTCTTGTGTCCAAGAAGTTCTTGCTCTCCAAGCTCAAGTTCTACATCTTGAGAGCATCAAACAGTTTGCGCGCCCGCTCTCCCGCTGTTGTTCACGAGAGCTACGTAGCGCCATCGCGTGGCACACGCACCGCGTCATCGTCGACGCACTCCTTGCAAAGGGGAGTTTCCTATTTCCTATAGAAGCTAGGTTTAATTATTTTGTTAGCTCTATAGGACTATTGTTTATTTTATCTTTGTTATTTGGTTGGGTATTCGCTTTGCGAATTCCCGTCTCCTTCGTGGGAAAAAATCCTTCTCGTGGAGAGAAGGGGTTGAGGAACGCTACCCTCGTACTTGTAGCATGGTTGTACTGAGGTTGAATCACCCTCGTTTAAAGTGATTCATTTAGTGGATTTTGATCAACTAGGTTGATCGGAAAATCCTAACTCGAGAGGGTTAGGTGGTGGTTTTTACCCGGTTTGGGTTTCCACCTAAAAATTCCTGTGTACATTTTGTGATTGCTTATTTTTGTGAGATTGCTTTATATATTTTATTTCCGCATTTTATTACGTCACCCCTCCTAGTAGGGAAACCTTCACGAACTTCCCCTGCTCTCCACTCTCCCTCTCCTTCTCCTCTCGCTCAGCTGCTGGTGTGGGGAATGAATGAAGGAGGAGGAGGATGAACCCTAGGACTAAATGCATGCTACTCTAGAATATATTCGCTCGAACCCTAGGATGATGAAATGAACACTAAGGTTGGAAGAAATGCATGGATAGTTAATGAATGACAAAGTTACCATGAGGTTTTCTGAAAAGAAATAAATCATGAGCTGCATGTACTATCTGTAAAGAACAACGTCATAAATGGAAATGCATGCTTGTACTGAATAATAAATGATGAAATTTTAGTTGCATGTTCTACGTACAACGAACCAGTTATGGAAATAAGAAAGTCCATGTACAAACCCTACGGGGAATTTAGAAAGAAACCAAGAATACTGTACTACGGAAAACCTGCGAGTTTTTGAACATGTCGCCTACGGGCGGCTGTTCAAACTTGGTTAAGGGAAGTGAGCTGGCCCTTGTGTACATAGTACCGACGAGAGCAACTATCCCTTTAGAGTAAAGGAGAGCTAGCCGCCCAATGGGACCCAGGGATAGGACTAGCCACCCTACACCGACTCTTGTTAGCCCGTTGGGCAAATCGGGATAGTCGGACAAGGGTACGCGGATTGTGAGGGGTGAGACCCCTGTTCTAAGAAGGGCAAGGCCCTATGCTGTTCCGTGTTGTACGTTTGAACGTACCCATTAGAAGAAACAACTGACCACGTACCAGTGCGGGGTAGCTACCCGTGTGCTTATCACGCATGCCATAGTCACCGCTACGTCGCGACCATGACCTCGGGATAGTAGACCGGGTGTAGGACTACCACGGGGGACTCTTCCGGCCAGAAGAGTGCCACATGTACATCCTACATTGTGAGAAAATTACAAGCAAGATCATTCCCTTAGGGAACAAGAAGATTGAGAAATTTTATCGAACCTGATTAGAGTACTTGGATTAGAAAAATGATAATTGAAAACGGATGATAATGAGTTACATGTTTAGCCAGCTACCTATTTAAGTTATATCATATGTAAGTGATTTAACCACAACTCTACTCAGCGTTAACTGACCACAGATTTTATAACCTTATTCAGCTCAGGGATTCATGCAGCTAGAGCCACCGGCTGCTGAGAGCACTGAGCCCAATTGATCCCAACTGTAGTTTTCTTCTATTTCTCTTATATAGAGTTTTGTTAGTAATGAGTACCTGTTGCTCATAGTTACATTCTGTTATATCTGTATCAGTTTCTGTTGTGATGGCTATGCCTGTAATCATACTTTCCGTTGTATAATGCGGGATACTAGTAGTTTACTGTTTTCTTTCCTTTATTTTCAGTTACATATTTTTTGCTTAGTTACAGTACTCATGTGGTTGTGGAATGATTATGGCATTTGGTTCTTTCTCGTTAGATGACTGGGTCTTGGGGTTCGTCGAGATGAGCCATTCTCGGATCCTGTAAGCGAGCCGAGAGCGAGTCGCGACAAGATGGTATCAAAACAAGGTCGTCTTGAGGAATGAACCAAATGGTCTAGAACTAACCACACTTGTACATGTAGCTAAGATAGCCATTACAACGTATTATCTTGATTGTTGCTTCCGAGTCTTATTTCTCTCTGTGATGGCTATGCTTGTAATCATCCTTTCCACTGTATAATGTGAGATACTAGTGGTTTACTATTTTCTTTTCTTTATTTTCAGTCATATATTTTTCTGCTTAGTTACATTACTCGTGTGGTTGAGAAATGATTATGGTATTTGGTTCTTTCTCGTTGGACGACTAGGTCTTGAGGATCATCGAGACAAGCTGTTCTCGGGTCTTGTAAGAAGCCGGGAGCAGGACGCGACAGTCCTACACCCGGTCTACTACTCCGAGGTCACGGTCGCGACGTAGCGGTGACTACGGCACCGCGATACGCGCATGGGTAGCTACCTCGCACTGGCATGTGGTCAGTCATTTTCACTAGCGAGTACGTCTAAACGTATAGCACGAAACAGCACAGGGCCTTGCCCTCTTAGAACAGGGGTTTCACCCCCTCAGAACAGAACAGGGGTCTCGTCCCTCCATAGTCCGTGTACCCTCATCCGACTACCCATGATTTTCCCAATAGGCTAACAAGAGTCAATGTATGGTGGCCATACCTAACCTCGGGCCCCATGAGACGACTAGCTTTCCCTATATTAAGTAGCTCACCCCAGTACTACATACACAAGGGCCAAACAGGAGTCAACATAGAGTGGCCTAATTTAACCTCAGGTCTTGATGGTTTCTTACCTCAACTCAGTTAATTAAGTTAATTTTACTTAATTATAAGTAGAGAAAAGTCACTTAGGTTAACTCAAAGTTGTGTCAATTAGTAGTATAAGGTCGAATTAACCTAACATTTTAGAAAATTTTTACTGGTTGAGTCCAGGTCGTTCATTGGGAGGTATAATTCATTCTGAATTCACTAGTTATCTTTTATTTTTTTTTATAAGTATAGGAGGTATATTTAAGTTAATTATGGAAGCATGAATTTTGCTAAAGATTGGTTAAACTGGAATAACAAGCAAAATCCCATATGAACTTTTATTTACGACATTTATTTAAAATGATTAAAGGCAAATAAGAGTTTATACATTCAAAACATATGCCTTATTACAATTAAAAGCAAAAGAATACAAGAAAGTAAATCCTTTATTATCTTTTATTTATTTCTTCAGCCTCTCTCTCTCTCTCTTTTCTTCTTCTTTCTTTCTTTCTTTTACTTTTCTTTATCTTTATTCTCTCTTATATTTTTGAGCTCTTTCCTTTTTCCTTTCTATCTCTTTCTTTCTTCTCTTCTACTTCTGTTCCTGCCCTTCTTCTTCTCCCTTATTCTTCCTTAGCTTCTTTTAGCACCTGCCTGTTCTCTTCTTCCTCTTAGCTTCTCCTTTATCTTTAGCTTTCTTCCCTTTTGCGAGTTCTTCTTTCTCTCTTTATCTTTCTCTTCCTTAGCGAATTTTTAAGCACCTGCATCCTTCAATCTTTCTTTTCTTTTCCTTAGCTTTGAACCTTAGCACTTCTTCCTTCACACTTTGCCTTCTCATTGAATTGGGTTTATTTCCTCCTCAACCAAAAATTAGTTTAGGATTTGCGGTGAGGTCCTTTCGAGGATACACAGCACCCTGAGATTAGGGTGGGACCAGACCCTACTCGGTCCTCGCCTACTTTCATTAGGGTTCAATTTCAGTTTATTTTCTCTTAAGCTAAATCGACCCTCTCTCGAGCCGAACCGGCTCAACGCCTCCGAGGCCTCGCCCTCCCAAGGCCAATCACACACACACACCCACTTGGGTGCACACCCACAGGCGCACTCGCCCACACACACACACATGCTTAGAGGTTCAGGTTTTCCTTTTGCACCGAGTGCTGATGACTAAAGTAGCCACTTAACAAAACACTTTTATACTAAGGCGGGTGCTTGAGGACTTCCAATGTGGGACTAACTTCTCCCCCTCCAGACCTAACTTCAAACAATGAATTCTCCCTACTCACAGCTCCAAATCAAGCGAAATAAAGCTTGATGGAGAGCTCTAATGTAGCTCTACAGGATTCTAGGGTCAATTTGAGGTTTAGAGGATAATTTCCTCTTCGATTTAGAAAGCGAAGTTAGGGGCTTTCTATTGGTTTAATATGCCTGGAAATGGTTTTAAGTCTACCGTGTCTATAGGATGGACATTTTACCTTACCTAAGGGTCTAAACAGATTATACAGGTGGTTCTGCAGCTGCTTGTGTGGATTTTAAGTTCTCAAGAACTTCAGGTGAAGCACAGAAGCTCAAAGCTTCTCTAGAAGTTTCAGAGAACGAAATTTCAAATTCTGAAATGCACAATAGACAGCAAAGGACATTTGTAATTAGTTGGGATAGCTTCTAAAGATCGTTATAAGCTTGTCTAGGCAAGATTCAGGTTCAAGAATAACCCAAACTGGTTATAAGGATTGTTATAAGCTTGTCTGACAGGTTTGCAATCCTATTCAAATTAACTCATAAAGCTTAACTATTTCTTCCTAGAATCATTCAAATAAATCTTAGAAACTCTCCAGACTCCTCAATTCATCAGATTGTGTACAAAACCCAAAGATCAGACTTAGGTTTAACTTGAAGGCTTCAAAATTTGACTTTCTGATTAAAGCTTTTTCTCAGGAAATTAAAACCTAAAATCTCTTCTCCTCAACCTTAGAAACATGCTCAGACCTCTAAACAAATGTTTGGACCTTGAATTCTAGGGTTTCAGGCTCTTTGCCGAAGATCAAAAACTGCTTTGTCTGTCAGAGAAATTGAGAGTTTGTTACACTAATCTAAGGACATGAATAGCTTTAGTGTACTGCACTGAAGCTTCTAGACTTGTTAAATATGACTCTTAAGCTTCTGTACCGGTTTCTCCAACTCCGCCAGAGTTGGAGAACATGAGGACTAATGTGTAGCTCCAGATGTTAAAATTCCAATTTAAGTACCTCAGCATAATCAGTGATCAATATCATGTCAATCTGGAGCTTCTTAACAAATTCTAAAGGCTGAAGGTCAAAAACGACTCACCAGAGATCCGGTGAGTCCAGAAGAAGACGAAAAGTGTGTTCAGACTGAAGAATCGCGTCATTTTTCGATCTAAAATTGATCCTAAGGTTGCAAGGAACCTCAAGAACTCATTAAATTCTTTAATTGATCATTAAATGAAAGATTAAGCAATGAAATCAGTTTAAATGGATTTTGAGTTAGTTGAAGCTTGGGACTTGTTTTCCCACTCAATGGAGTGGTGATGTAAACAAATTTACACTACTTAAAATGTCTATTTTTGCATGTTCTTAAGCATAGGATTGCATTTCATGATATAAATATTGCATAACATGCATCATCTTGCATTTAGAGTAGTTTGAATAAAATGGAGGTTAATTATCTCCTTTTATGTGCTTGGATAGGGCAAACATTTTATCGGAGCCTCGGATCAAAGATCCAACTGTATGGATGTGATCAGGGCGACGATTGGAGTTCAACGACTTCAAGATCGCCCTAATCAGGCATCCGTAGCATCAGTTAGTGACTCGGGAACCCTAGAAGATCAAGGG
This sequence comes from Thalassia testudinum, assembly GCA_037157565.1. Lineage (NCBI taxonomy): Eukaryota > Viridiplantae > Streptophyta > Magnoliopsida > Alismatales > Hydrocharitaceae > Thalassia > Thalassia testudinum. The sequence continues at coordinate 49,322,909 of JAZHRO010000030.1, forward strand.
CCAGGATGGTGAAAATCCGCACTTCAGATGACAAATCTAACCGCACGAATGAATTAGGATCGACGATCGCAGCCCAACAACGCAAAAATCGAGTCAATCCGACATCCGTGGCACCATCTACAACTTCCAGAAGATAGACGGCCAAGATGGCGCCACGTGGCGCCATCTCAGCCGCCCAAACGGTCGCATGCAATCTCAGCAGTCTCCGCATCCGCCTTTCCCCGCCGTTGGATCAAGATCCAATGGCTGCGACACGCCCGCGATGAAGTCAGGCTCTCGACATAAACGCGACCCCAGCACGTTGGTCGAGCACTCTAACGCGAAGCGGGGACGCGCGTTCGACCCTCGCCACGTTGAAATTGGAGCGGTGGCACGCCTCCGATCGACCGCACGATCGCGATCCAACGGCTGCGCGCGCTCAATCAAGATGACGCGCTCACGCACGCCCGCGCGTAACGCACGATCGCACGCGGGCGGGCACGCAATGTAGCGGGTGAAGGCGCGACTTAAGCCGTCCGATCGCTGAGGATCGTTGAACGTGAGTAGGCGTTGCACGCGCGAGCAGCTGAGCGAGCGTGCATGGGCGCGGAAGCTACGCCTACATTGGGGGCTTTAGCGACGGTTTTATCCGTCACTAAAGACCCCTCATTTATTATTTTGAAGTTGTAACGTCCATTTCTCCCCCACTCCTTACAACTATAAAAGGAGACCCCCTACATACGAAATTCTCATTGCTTCCTTCTCTTCTCTACCCCTCCAAAGCTCAAGAGAAGCTTGTCCCACACCCGGGATGCTTCTCGGGAGATAAAGTCCAAATTTTCGTCCCCCTTCGGAAGTGGATCCCGCGACGACGACGGCGTGCTGCTTCATTCCCGTTCTTCTGCTCCGTCCTGCTTCGTTCCCCTTCGTCCAGGCGTCGTCCCGTCCAACTCGTCCTCCAAGCAACAGTCGAGGAGGATTTCTCTCTCCCTATTCTTTTTATTGATTTCTAGTATAAATTTACTGCTTTCTAGTGTAGTTTTGCTCGTCCTCCAAGTAATCGTCGAGGAGGAAATTTCTCCCTCCATTCTTTTAATGCTTTCTAGAGTAAATTTATCGCTTTCTAGAGTAATTGTTTTATGCTTTGTAGTTGTAAGAGTGAAATGAACAATCTCCTTGATGATAAACTCCTTGTTTATTCTACATCTCATTTTGATTTCTCTGTGTAATATTCTCTTTCTCTCTTACTCTCTCTCTCTCTTCTATTTATTGTAAATAATTAGGTAGTTTTAAATTGAATTATTCCGTGACAAATAAAAAGAAACGCGTAGTTTTTAAATCAAACGTCCGCCTCCCTGTGTTCGACCCGGAATTTTCATTTCGGTATAAATTTTATTTGTTGAACACGAATTCTTCGCTTTCGAACTACAACGACAGGTTTTCCAAAATCGAACATGTTAGCGTAGCGATTCGTAACGTTCAACAAGTGGTCAAAACAAGTCAAAAGTAATTTGCGATACTAAATATATAATTAATTAAAGATTTCAACTACGCTTGAGCTGCCATTAACAGCGAGCTCAGGAGCTTAAATAGATTTAGGCGTTCAGGTTATAGGTGGTAATTATTCAAATTGAAGTGATAATTAGGATCCTTAGATTGTGAATAGGTGGTGGAGGACCCTATGGAGGTGGATCTAAGCTAAGTTACTGTCGCCATGGACAGCGATAGTAGCTGTGAAGGTAGAGGTGAATTAGGTGAAACAATGATCAATTTAGTGTTTTAATGGATTAGAAATGGTCATGAGTGATAGTAGAAGGTGATCGCGACTTTAAAAGACAAAATCAGGACTCTGGTGAGCTCAAGGAACTCGCCGGAGTCGAAGGAGATGAAGTCTGAAATCTAAAATCAAGCTAAACTAACTAACTAATTAACTACCTAAACTACTCCTACTCCTACCTATTGTTACCTAGACGAAGGTGTCAAAGCGTTTCTGCGATGGCTCATAGAGGAAGACGAAATCAGAGGGAATGAGAAGAATCTCCGGTGGCGGATGTGAGGTGAAGCAGAGGAGCTCCTTGGTTGTCGCTTTTGTCTAGAGACGCGGCAGACCTCGGCGGAGTTCCTCAGCTAATCAGGATGGACGGAGGAAGCTGGAAGATGAAATGGGGAGTTGCTGGAGTTGTGGAGAGAATAGCCTATTGAAGTCGGCTGCAGTGAAGAAGAGGGAAGGGAGCTAACTTGAGAGAAATCGAGGGGGTGAGGGGGTATTTATAATGGATGGCGACGAAGAAGCTTAGGGAGTTTAACCTCCGACATCGTCTTCGACGACGGTGAGGTTAACTCCCACCAAAAATTAGGATCTCAGAGTAATCCAGACCGATGGATGAAGATGGGATGGTGAGCGCAAGCTCCAGATGCTTGGAGAAGGAAAAATGATGTCGGCAAGCCAGTCATAGCGTGGTGGAGTCGCTCTTTGTCATCAGCCATTCAATCAGCTAAAGAAGAAAATGAAGAAGAAGACGACAGTGACTTATATGCAGTGAAACTTAAGGACCTATATGAAAATTAAGGATCCTATTGCAATGATTAGTAAGGACCTAAATGTAAATCCAAGGTTTTAAAGGTTTATTTTAACTTAGATCTTTTTCAACTTTTTATATATGTTAATAAATAAGATAATTATTATGTTTACACCTTGAATTTACATTTTTGACCTTTTAAGGTTAATTTATTAAATTAAGTAAAGTTACTTAAGTTATATACTTATGTATACATTATGTTTAAGTTACTTAACTTATTAATTAAGGGAATAGTTAATAAGATTTCGAGTCCAATTATTAATTACATTGTTAATAATGTTAATTGAATGATAAAATATCATTTTTAACTTATTTTAAGGTCCTTTACTATATATCCCTTATTTTATAATTAACCCTTATATACTCATATCCTTAGCTAATTAACTAGGAAGACTAGTTAATTAGGGGTAATTAGTGATCATGATGAGTCTCTCATCAGGTCTCAACCCACGGGGTAGCAAGCTCCCCTCTACTCTAAATGGATAGCTGCTCTCCTCGATACCACATATATGAGGGCCAGCTCACTTCCTGTTACGACCCAGTAACCGAATCCCAACAGGACCCGAGACCGGCTCGACTCGACTAATCGCAAGATCCAGTCATCCAACAATAAATAACCAAAAAGTAGGAAAATAAACCACATTCACTATGCAAGTTAACTAACAGTAAAAGCATACAAGCAGTAAAGGAAGTAAAAGCTACTAATCAGTTCATACCACCACAATAACAGGAAAGTAGAACAAAAGTACAATAACAGAAATAGTAAAAAGAAGTCTGAAACTCACTAGCAAAAAAGAAATTACAACCACAATACGAAACTACTACTGAGCTCGACTGGGTCCAGCACCCTTTGCAGCCGGTAACTTGGGCTGCTCAACTCCTGGACCTGTAAAGGGTTACGTAAAAAAAATGGAGTCAGCAAACGCTGAGTAGAGTGGTAACCAGACTATCTAAAGCAATAAAAACTAGCAAGTAAATTTATCTTTTCCAGTTATTTATTTACAGGTAATTTCCTTTCATCCCATTAGTTCACTTTCAGGTCTTTTTCATGATCTTGCATGTTCCTCATGGGAACGATCTTGATTGCAGTCTTTTCCGAAGAGTAGAAGGTACACGTGGTGCTATCCTGACCGGGAGAGTCCCCCATGGTAGTCCTACACCTAGTCAATCACCCCGAGGTCACTGACAAACGTAGCGGTGACTACAACACGCGCGATAAGTGCACGGCTAGCTACCCCGCACTGGCACGCGGTCAGTTGTTTCCGCTAGTGGGTATGCCCAAAGTACAGCACGGAATAGTATAGGGCCTAGCCCTCTCAGCAACAGGGGTCTAGCCCCTCAGAACCGAACAGGGGTCTTGCCCCTCCAAAGTCCGCACACCCTCGTCTGACTACCTCGATTTGCCCAGAGGGCTTAACAAGTCGGTGTAGGGTGGCTAGCTGAACCCCGGGCCCCGTGGGGTGGCTAGCTCCCTCCCTACACTAGTAGCACTCCCCGATACTATGTACGCGAAGGCCAACAGAAGTCGGTGTAGAGTGGCTAATCCTAACCCTGGGTCCCAACCCAAGGGCGGCTATCTCCACTCTACACTAAAAAGGGGATAGTCGCTCTCCTTAGAACCACGTACTCAAGGGCCAGCACACTTCTCGTCCACATTTCTAGGCCTTTCCATTCATCCACAGGAGCTCTACTCCTAACTCCCCATAGGGTTCAAGCTCATATTCACCATATTATTTCATACCAGGTTTCATCATTCACAATTCCATTCTCGTATTATACACATGCAGCTCGTATTTCCGCAATTAAACACATGCAACAAGCTATAACACAGGTAACAGTTTAATTATCTCAGACAGTTCATATTCATTAACAGGCAGTTGCTAACACTTTAGCTCATTCATACAATTCCAATCACACAAGCAAGCGGTTCAACCATTCTCATCCTAGGGTTCATGCAACATCCTAGGTTTACAGTTATCTAACTTTCATAGATGTATTCATATTTTGTAACTAGAACAAGGGGAAACCACTCTACCAGACAATCCAGGAGTACTGGGGGCTCGAACTACAGTTCCACGTGCCTCTGCAAGCCCCACACACGCAACAGATCGAAGTCTTATACCAAAGAACACATCACAATGAAACATTTTGAATAGTATATAAAGGTTTCTAACATGTAGAGGAACTCACAAGGAAACCACAGATATTTCGTTTGCGTAAAATGGATCTCAGTCGGACCCTAAACGAGTCGAAAATGTGCCTGCATACCCAAATCAGTCATCTGGAACCAAGTCCAGACATCTTAAAAGTCATCAGAGACTCACCTCAGGTTCCTGTGATGACCTCAGACGTCCAGGACTCCTCCGCGACCGTCTAGACTCAGTTCCAGACGTCCGACCAATCCTCCGGTCGTCTGGGAATGCCTCCGGTCGTCTGGTAAGCTGTCCAGACGTCCGAAAAGCGTGGGAGGGCGTGCTGCATACCTTCCCAAAGCTGCTTCTGCGCATGACAGAGTAGCACACCACTTTTAGCCATGCAGATCACCTCTGTAGTGCGGCCTGCATGGCCATAACTGCGAGGAAGATGTACCTTCGCGATACACCCGCTTTCAGACATCCAGTGTCATCGCCAAACATCCAGCCTGTCATCCGGAAGGCACTCCAGACATCTAATACTTGAAAAACCCCAGTATCAGACTGCCCTCCCGCTTCTCTCGTCGTGCTCCGTCGCGGCTCCTCCTACTCTACTACAGCTCCAACCTCTACAAAAGGTCAGGGACGACGCCCCAACACTCTCCTCCTCCCGCACGCATCATGGTGGCCATGCAAACCTCCGGTGAGCCTCCACGAGCTCGCGACCTCGGCCCTCTCCTCCTCTCTCTCGCTCCCTCTCTCTCGTGCGCCTCACTCACGACAGTGGAGTGGGGAGGAAGGTGGTGGTGGTGGAGTGGAGAGGAGAGGAAGGGGGGTGCTTTTTATAAGCGAGGGGTTTAGGGTTCTGCGGGGTAAAAGAAGAAGAGAGGAGAGAGACGGAGGTCAGCGCACTGCCTGCGCGTAGAAAGCAAATCGCGTACAGATTTTTCAATTTCCAGATGTCTGGGAAGGGGTCCAGACGTCTAACCAGACATCTGACTGACAATCCAGATGTCTTAAAAGGCTCAAATCAGAACAAGTCTTTACACTTCCATTAACCAAGTCCGAATAGCTGCCCGTAGGCAATATGTTCCAAAACCATCAGGTTTTCCGTACTACATTATTCTTGGTTTCTTCCTAAATTCCCCGTAGGGTTCGTACATAGACTTTCTCATTTCCACATCTAATTCATTAAATGCATAACAAGAAGCTCAAGATTTCACAATCGATTACTGAGTACATCACAGGTATTTTCATTCATGTCATGGTTTATTAAATGTAGTACAGGCAACTCAGGGTTTACTACTTTCAGGAAGCATCACAACAATTTTAATCATTGATTTACATGTGCATTCATTTCTTTCAACCCTAGTATTCATTTCATAATCTGAGATTCAATCAAATATTTCTAAGGTAACATGCATTTATCTCTTTCAGTCCTAGGGTTCATCTCACAACCTAAGGTCAATCAAATAATTTTAAAGCATGTAATTTAATTATTAATTCTGGGATTAGAGAGAACCACTCTACCGGTTAACCGATTGGAATGGCGGCTTGTTCGGTAGCTCCCAATGTCTCTGCAGGTCCCGTATACTCTACGAACTGGAAACTTACAACATGGACTGACAGGTCAAACGAGCTCAAAACTGCATAGACATTATATTATTACGTAGAGAAACTTGAACGGAATCCAACGGCGTGTCGTTTGAGGAAATCCGACTCCGTTTGAACCCTGAACAATCCAAAAATGCCACTCTAACCAAAATCAAATGTCTGGGAAAAGTCCCAGATGTCTTAAACGAACTCAGAGACTCACCTTGCTTGGGGTGCCTTCCTTCGGATGTCTGGAGATACTTCCAAACGTCTGAAATTGCCTCAGTCCTCGCACCAACGTACCTCCCCAACCTCTGATACATGCATGTGAGGTCAGAACTCAGCAGGGAGAAAAATAATCGAAAGAAAATGCGCTATCAGACGTCTGGTATTACCTCTGGACGTCTGGACAGACGTCTAGTGGACACTCCAGACGTCTGATTTTGTGCAAAAATAACTCCACAGAACTGTTTGCAAGCTCTCTCTCTCTCTCTCTCTCGCAGAAGCTGCAGCAACTACAGCACCTCCCCGTCTCCCTCTACTCTCAAGCCTCCGGCCTCCTCTGCTCTCCACCTTCTCCTCCTCATGCTCCCCACTCTCCCTCTCAGTGGTGTGGGAACGAATGGAGGAGGGGGGCTTATATGGAGATGGGATGCGTGGGGAGAGGTAAGGTGGAGGCATGGAGGGGTGTCATGGGTGAGGTAGGGGGAAGGTGTATGGGAGAGGGGTATGGGGTGAGATACGGTGGAGATGGGTGGGTGTGCGTGGGGTAGGGGAATGGTGTGGGAAAAATTGTGGGGGCACCCCCGCAAGTTCTCCTTTTCCCTCGCATACCCACAATAAAAACCTAGCTGGGTTAAAATTGCACAAAAACCCCTAAAAATTTCAAAACACCAAACGACCCTTAGAAAGGATCATTTCAGTTTACATGTATGGTCATAATTAACTCAGGTTGGGATTCTTAACATCAGTTTGGCTAACATCAATTTGGAAGGATATTAGCAAAATTAATGTTAATTTCACACCTAAATCTTCACTTTCTAGAAACTGATGTCAACACTAGTTCAAACGAATAAACATCACAAATGTTAACATCATTGCTTAACATCAATTTAAGTAGAAATTGGTGATGACACCACTCTACAAGTAAAGAAAAATGAAGGTTAGTATCAGTTTTATATTTCTTAACATTAGTTTCTTAACCCTAAGTAAACTAGCCCTTAAAAACAAGGGTGTGGAGGTAGAGATGAAGTTAGCACATGCAAAGTTAAAAAGGTTATGTTTATCGGTAAGAATTTAATAATAGGGACTTGATCTAGACAAACAATGAGATAATTGATTAAACTTAAAAGATGCAATATGAAATGTCAAAGAAATTAAAATGCCCAATGCCTCCCCTCCTGCTCTCCCATTTATAAGAAAAGGAACCGTACTTACCCTTCTCAAAATAAAAAAAGAAAGGAAAAAAAAAGGATAAAGCACTTGTTAGTTCAAAACAAGGAACTCCCGTCTATAGGTTTGGTTGTTTTGTTGCACGAGAATGCACTTACACCAAGTGTAAATATATTCATGAAAAAGTTTGCGAACCCTTGTAAATATATTCATTAAACCTCTTGACGATGCAGATATTTACATAAGGAACAATATATAAACATTTAATATAATAGGAATATGCTCATAATTTTATATGTGCACATAAATCTCTATACAAAGTTGATACTAAATGCTCCTTTAGATGAGCTTCACCAAAATCTCCTTCGAAGGATCCATACGTCTATGAGAAATTAGTCTAAGAGTTAGCTAGCTAATTGAAGGGTGCTAATCATGACCTGGATGTTGAGAAATTAGACTAAGAACTAGCTAGCTATACATATCAAGGATCGATATGCAAATAACTAAAATGGATTATGATTCGTAGCCTAGTGCATACTAGCAACATAAATTTAGTCAATTTGGATTTTTCTCCCAATCTCTCCCTAACTACTATAGCGCAAACAAATAGCTAGGTGAATTACAAATTCCATTGTCTAAACATGAAATTGAGCTCAAAAACTAAAGAAGAACCACACCCAGATCTTCAATCCATTAAATTTGAATTCTTTCCTAATCTCTCCTTAAGCTCTCATAGAAGCTCATTAAGTTTGCAAAAGAGTTTCAAAATCCAAAATCAAGCTTTAAATTAAGGTTCACGATGTTGGACGAACAATTCATCTATAGAAGCATTTAAAATATTCATTTAAAATTCGATTCAAGAAATCAATTTAATGCCCAAAAAATCGAACAATAAAAAATCAAACAAACAACCTATACTAGAACCATAAAGGGGAGAACTATTTTCTTTCCATTCTACAGTCTCTATAAGAATCATGAATACACCTCCAGGATGGCATAGTTAACACATCACCTCATGCATGTGTTGTACCTCCTACAATAAATTCTAAAATGATAAGAATCCCTTCTTCTCATCAAGTTGACGAGGCTCATGATGCTCAGAACACTCAATCCATGAGCAATGTGAACCATTTGCGAATCTTAAAGCAACACAAAGATCTTCACATACTAGACGTCCAGTCACATTACTAGAGATCCAGCAGGCTTCATGGATTTTTAATGGTGATAATGGACATCCAGGAAGAGATGATTTGGATGTCCAACCCACTTCTTGGGATGAAGTTGGAAATCTGGACGTCCAAAAATTGAAAGAGGAAGAGGAGAGTGGTGGTTCTCCTTTCTCCGTCACAAGGATGGAAGGTTGATTACGCACAATTGATTAGTTAGGGTTTCAACCCTTGCATTTGAGAGATGTGTATAGGGAATTATTATAATTTTAATACATTGGGGACCGTTGGACAAATTTAACAAGTACGAACTATTCCTACATAATTATTTGTAAATTGGCCTTTACATTAATTTAGCCTATTAAGTTTTAATACCCAAATCGCGCTCAATTTCTAACAAAATCCTTTCAGATTAAAACCAAACCTTTTTAGCCCAAATTAATTGTCAAATCAAATGCTATTTAACCCTTTAAATAATATTTGATTTCTTTACAAGTAGAAAGTCTACCAAAATTATTATTAGTTTCGTCATGTTAATAATGAAATATCTTGGATTCATGATTTATGGTACTACGCCTCCCTTAAGTATTCCAAATACCCATAAATTCTCCTATGCTAGCTCTCATATACACACTAACTTTCTTGTCTCGACACCATAGTAGGTGCATTGACTAACGATCCGCCAAATGTGTTTATTCAAGTACAGAGACACATATTTATCTCAAGTTAAAGAATATGCTTACTCCGTGATAGTGATAAGAAAAGGACTTCCTACATCTCTATCCCATAAAGTCAACCCCGTGACTTAACTTTTGTGAGAGTCCTAAATCTTCATTCTTATCCAGAAGATGTGCATCAACAGCACCAATTATGCAACACTTTCTTGAGAAGACTGCTATTTCTTATCAGATTATGGATAATCAGTTGGATATCAGGAAATCCTTAATCTGAACTATTCAAATCTTCAATACCTATCATTGATATATCTAACATGGCTATGGCATATTTCCCCACTTTTCTTGAGAGATCCTACTAACCACATTAGTGTGCCAACGTCATTTGATATTCGGATTTGAATCACTAATTAAGTGATTTTAACTCAGATTGACTTGCTAAGAGTACACAATTTCAACACATCAATCAAATACTAAAGAATGAAAGTGTATATACTTTCAATTAGAATAATAATACAACTCATTTTAGGCCTTTGGACTTGAAATGACCCATCCCAATGGTCATTAGGCCATTTTCTAAAATTTAGGGGGATGTTGCTGCAATTTGTAACCCCCTGGATTTCTTGTTTTGGGGGTTCTACGAATAAAAGAGGGTCTTGCAGGACATTTCTTGCAAAATTCCTCGGCCCCACCTACACTCACGCACACCCACACCCCTAAACCCTAACCCCCTACTCTATTTAAACCCCTTGCCTCGATTTTCGAGCCACCTACCCACTCCCATTTCCCTCTTCGAGTAGTGCCCACCCTCCTTTCGTTCCTCTACAAGCGGCAGGAGAGGGAGGATTCCCAGAGATCAAGAGAGATAGAGAAAGAAAGGGTGGTGTTGCTGCTGCAGCCCATGGTGCAGGGGGATGGTGTGATTTCGAGAGGAGAAGAAGGCTCGCGAACGGTTCTGCGAAGTCATTTTTTTCGCAAAACCAGATGTCTCGGGAGTCAAACAGACATCTGGTTGGGCATCCGAAGCTATCACTGGATGTATGATACCGTGCAAAATCTAAGGTAACTCCCTGTTTGAGACTTGTGCGTGATTTTAGGTGTACTCTTCTCTGCCTAGTAGGCATAAGACTGAGCGCCTTGGTGTGTGTGTGCTGCATAGGGCGTTGGCGCTTTCCGCGAAGAGAGGAAGGCTCGCAAAGGGCTCTGGGAGAGATTTTTCTCTATAGATCAGACGTCTGTATCTCTCAACAAACGTCTGACCGGACATCCGGAGGTAGCACTAGACATCTGATAAAGCAGATTCAAACGATAAGTTCTTGTTCGCTTGTATATTTCGTACGTGTTGTCTGTGAGTGACTGTACGTCACTGAATGCATGCAGGGCCGTTGGGAAGAGGCGCAAGTGCAGCTCCCCAGACACTTTAGGACATCTGGACGTCTCTTCAGATGACTGATACCCGTCCCAGACGTCCGAGTGCACTGCCAAACGTCTGGAAAGACCCCCGGATGACCGTAAGGGGTGCCAAACATCCGAAATCAGCGCAGAACACAAGGTAAGCATTCTAGTGTCGTGTAAGACGTCTGAAAGTTGTTCCTGACGTCTGATTTCAGTTTGGTTGGAATATTCCAGGTATCAGGTGGCCGATCCAGCTGGACCAACCTACCTGGTCCGATTCAGGTGAACCGAGAAGTGTGTTTGGGCCGATTCAAGGCCCAAACGAGGTCGATTTTTCGCAAACAAAGTACTGTTGGCGTTCTGTCAGATTTTCCAATGTGATGGAGCTTTATTCTCATTGTTCTGAGCGGATTCCTATCATGTGAGATGTTAGTAATGTATGGTTTGACCGTTCGTGTTAAATAGGTTGTCTGTTCGTGGTGTGCACAGGACTTGCAGAAGCTGCGAGGTCCGCCGTTTGTGCCCCCACATCTCCCGATTACTTTGGTAGAGTGGTTTTGCTATGCCCTATGAATTATATAATTGAAGCGCATGTTACATTAGAACTATTGATTGAACCCTTAGGATGTGCAATAAACCCTAAGGCTGAGATAGAGGAATACGCATTATTTGAATGCTTAATATGTTGTGATGTTTCCTGAATGTAGTAAATCATGAGTTGCATGCTTATAATTATTGAACCATGACTTAAACTGAAATGCATGTTGTATCCTATATAATTGGTGGTTGAGATAATTACTAGATTGCGAAACCATGAGCTACGTGCCACGTGTTTAATGAATCATGACATGAATAGAGATATATGTTGTACTACAGAAATAAGGAAATCTATGCATGAACCCTATAGAGAATTTGAAAGGAAACTGAAATCGTGATGTGGAAAATCTATGGAATGATGGAACAAGTTACCTATGGTAGTTGTTCAGACTTAGTAAGGGAAGTGAGCTAGCCCTCCTGTATATGATACCGAGGAAAGCAACTGTCCCTTAGTATGGAAGTCAGCTAGCCCTCGTGTACGTGGTACCGAGGAGAGCTACTGTTCCTTTTGTATAGGGGGAGCTAGCCACCCCTTGGGACCCGAGGTTAGGACTGGCTCTCTATACCGACTCCTGCTGAGTCCCATTGGGCAAATCGGGACAGTTGAGTGAGGGTACGCAGACTGTTGAGGGGCGAGATCCTGATTCTGTTCTGTGTTGTACGTTTGGGAGTACCCGTTAGCGAAAGCAACTGACCACGTGCTAGTGCGGAGTAGCTACCCGTACGCTTATCGCACGTGTCGTAGTCACCGCTACATCGTGACCGTGACCTCAAGGTGGTAGACTGGGTGTAGGACTACCACAGGGTGCTCTCCTGATCAGGAGAGTGCCACATGTACATCCTGCGTTGCGGGAAAAACTGTAATCAAGATCATTCCCTTAGGGAACAGGAAGATTAAGATACATTGTGGATCTTTGTTAGAAAATCGACTCATGAACACTTAGTAGTTAAATTAACCGTATGTTTGGATAATTGAATAAATACATGCATAAAACTACTATTCTTTATTGTCTTTAAATGCTATAACTATTTTAAATATACCACTCGACTTAGCGTTAGCTGACCACCGTCATATATAACCATGTACAAGTTAGGGAGTCAAGCAGCCAGCACCACCGGTTGTAAAAAGTGCTGGGCCGAGTCGAGCCCAGCCTTAATTTTACTTGTTCCTTTCCGTTTCCGCTACTTTCTGTTGTTAGTGAGTACTTTTGTCTTATGATGAGAACTATTATCGTTATACCTTTTTTGCCTTAGTTGTGATGGCTAGTGATTATGTTTTCTGCCTATGGCATGATATTCTCGTAGAATCTAATTTATAATTTCGTTGTTGGCTTTATTTAAATTACTTAACTATTTGCATGTGTGGTTTGTGGTTTGCTTCGTATATTTGAGATAGTCTCTCGTTTAATGACTAAATCTTAGGATTAGTTGAGGTAACCCATCCTCAAATTCCTAGACGGATCAGATTCAGGTCATAACAGGACTCAATCTTAGTCTTAGGCTTTCACATCCCCATCCTTCGCACCCATCTCCTCAATTCAAGCAACAATGACGTTCATCCATAAAGAATTAAACCCAAAATAGAGTAAACACAACGGAAGGGAATACTCGATCCTTGCCTTTCTTATAATCCATTGAGACATTCCCATGCGAAGCTTCTTGTATCCCCTCTATGCCTTCACCAACTCCTTGTCAAATCACTCGAAATCTACATGAAATAAGCAATAGCCTCCCAGCTTTACCTCCTTCTGAAGCCCAAAACTCATCACAAAAACCTCCTTGATCTATAGGCGGTTGTGACCATTTATTGCCTAGTACCATCCTTTTTGGGATCGCCTTTGGATCGGCTATATATGTTGCAGAGTTCGTCACGAGAGAGGCTATTGGGCCATTTGGGCATCTATGACTTTGTATGTCTGATCTTCTTCATTTGGTCATCTCAACTTGAGGGGTTGAGTAGTGCTGTGCCCCTATTCCTTGCACATCTGCCTAGTTTAGTTATCTAACTCAATGCCTTAGACATCTAAAAACACTTCTCACTTAAAATTCAATTTTTTTTATCATTTTTTCTCCTTCTATACCTAACCCTCCTTCCTTAGAAATGTCCTAAAGAAGTCTGAAACTGTTGTTGGAGTTTTGAGTGATTAAGACCCACAGTTATTACAGCTTTGTTGATGTTGCTCCATTTGCACATGCATGAGCTTTTCCATCTTTTCCGTGCCACTCTCAAGTGTCGTATAGTGCTGGCATAGGCACATTTCCCATCATACATGAAGGGGATGACCCCGCAATCGACTCTGCACGTACAACCAAGATGCTCCTTCCAGGCACCCTGTGGGCCACGTGTCATTAGCTAACAACATACAAGTAGGATCTCCATCTTTAATTAGCCGGATGGTCTATAAGCTTGGACCATGAGCTCCTAATAAACACCAACATCACTTACAAAAGCAACATGATAATTGATAAATAAACTTGCATATATATATATATATATATATATATATATATATATATATATATATATATATATATATATTCTTGTATTCCTAGTGGGGATAGATCCTACAGCTAGAACCATCGTAACCCTCCAGCTCTTGGAGTCTTTTCCTGTGATAAGTTATGCAATTCCATATGAAGTAAAAATACACATTGTTTAATAGTACTAATCCAAACAAAGTGAAATTATAAGTTGATCAAGGTATGTACTTACGAGGTTATGCCCAGAATGATACATTATTTTTCTACCCATCTAGTGGATAGCATCTTTCGACTTAGCCCTATTTGCTTGTACTTTTCCATCATCTAGCTCCCATAAATATATATGTTAAGATCGAAAAATTGGTTATATCATCATATAAAGCATGCTAAGCAAAAAATACTACTTAAAATTAGTGCATTACCTTGTATCTGGCACTACTTCATTAATCCACAAGAGCATGCCATTGGTAAAGATATATGACCTCGGGTACGTATAAATCAAGAGTTAGGATTGAGGTGTATGTATGTATATATATATATATATATATATATATATATATATATATATATATAAACACGATTGCAGTCATTAAAGTTAGGTGTACAGCATTGAATGTGACTACTAAATATATGGAACCCCACTCTCCCCGCAGGACTTGCTTATAGTCAATCTGGTAGGATAGGATTAAACCTTTGATGGAACCAAGCAAGCAGAGATCCTTTGTGTGAACCAGAGGTACAGTGGCCTGGACATCAGCATATCCCACTTGGGCCACTTGGGTCGACTTTAATTTCTCTCTCCTCCATCTCCACCTCCACCTCCACCCCTACCCTACCCCTCTCCTCTCCTCTCCTCTACTTTCTGTGGGAAGGCATCAATGCCAGCGAGGATGGACCAGCCCCCCTTGCCCAACTTGCATGGCCTCTGCCAACCTCCCTCAGGTCCGGACTGTCACTTGATTTCTTTTGTTGGATGACGATCCATCGATTCATCCATCCATGCACCACACCCCTCCACTCATTGAGATCTCTGCCATTGTTGCATATCTAACACCACCATAGATCCCACTTACTGGCTGTTTGCACACACGCATACATATACATCACACATTAATTAACATATATAAAAAACGGCTGGCTTATGTATTTGTGTACATATGTATCATCTCCACAACAGTATTATTATATCCTTTGAGATCTGCCCTGCATATATATATATATATATATATATATATATATATATATATATATATATGGAGTTGGGATTGAGTGTAAAGTGAGTTCCTTCGTCATTCCTTACCCTTTTATATATATGCAGAAGATGTGGATTTTGGGTGGACGACCATGGGATCCTCCGCTAGCTGTTAAATAAATACCTAATTATAACCACGTACGTACGCACGTTGTCAGGGATCTCATTCCATGAGTGGTTAGATCTTAATCCAACGGTGACAGTACTACTGCACCAAGTAATGATGCTAGAAGGGAGGATTCCGTCCATTGGATTCGATGCTTTGATTTTGACAAGTATACGTGTTCGGTGGAAATGACTCGTGTATGAAAAGTGCATAGTGATCGGGGGAGAGTTCAACGCACCCCTCCTCCCCGGGGGCCTTTTTCAGGTGAAAACCCTCGTTTTCTTCGTTTCGGCTAATTAAATGCATGGAATGTCAGCGAACATAGATTAATAAATACATCATAGAGTGTACGGAAGCATCATCAAATAACCACCTTTGTGCGTATCCGCAAGACTATATAATTGGACGGGATAGGGAAATACATGTTGCAAACATTCGTATTATGCAATGCATACCCCCTACTAATTACCGGAAAGAGCACTTGCACTTATGTATTTATGTTAAAAAAGTAAACTAAATCGATTCACTCTAAAAAATACTTATCTATTCATGTGGGATCGACTGTTGCTAAATAAAATAATAATAATTTATCACATTATATGTGAAAAAATCAGAACATTTAAGTTAAAATTTAAAATATTTTAATTAAAAATAATTTTTCACTCACAACCAAAAGTAAAGGTAGGTTGTATACTCGACTTTAATTTAAGAGAAATTATTTTTTATTTAAATATAATTTTTTATTGATAGAAAATTAAAATATATAAGTAAAAAATTGAAATACATCGATGAGACATGGAAACATACAGGTGGATTTCATAAGTGGAAAATGATTTTATCTATCAAAAATTGAAATTGTCAGTTAATCTATTATTTTGATTTAAAAATATTACTTTTTATTCGATGGTGATTTCCATGATTCAAAGATCAAAATATAACGGTGGAAAGTGAAAACACATGATATATTTTATTTTTCCACCTTACCTATAGGTAAAAATTAATTTTTTATTTATAAAAATTAATTTTTTACCTATTAAAATTAATTTTCACCGATAAAAAATTAAATATACCGATTGAAACTACCTATTAAAAGTACTAGTTGAAACCATCAACGTAAGTAGGATTCTACGTATTGCACAATGTATTGCGACGTATATTTTTGACCTTTTTCACATACTTTTATGATGTACATGAATATATATAAATACATAGGATATACCACTAGCCTGTTAAGTTTGAAACGATGTACGGTGAAAGTTCAACGTTTAGATGTATTGGAGAGGCTATGGACAAATTAATTTGATACTTCCAGGAAGCAACAATTGATATCTCAACAGTTGCAATTTTTTGGGTCCAGGTCACGAAATATTTGGCTAAAATACAATCGGATCTGCGACTGTAATGTTATGTATTTCTTGGCACTTAAAATTGGTCAATGGTAACTGGAGTACGGTAACGGTTAAACTGTTGGTCATACGGGTACTTTGTGACCTGTGAGGTACAAATAAACAAGAATGAAAAGCCTTTGATGGAAACCAGTGGTAACGGGAGTCTCCAACTCACCCCTTCGATGACTCTTCTCTCACAGCCTTTGTTTCTTACCGGGGTATGTCATTTCTGGATGTCATATGTGGGCAACAAAAACAAGTGAACTGTCCCAAAACAGTGCATCTCTACGCGAGAGCCAAAGAAATTTTGCCCTTTACATGGGATGAAAGGCTTTTGTTTTTTCCTTTTTTTTTTAATGAAATTAAAACAATTTCCATAAGATAAATCGTGGGTCAAAATTCATGCCTCCTCCTTATTTGATCAAGATTCTAGGGATAGGAATCTTGAATCAAGCAAGCAATTGATCAAGGTCTGTAGATTAGGAATTTTGATGCAAGCCTACAATCACAAAGAGAATCACGCAAGAGATCGGCGACCCAATTCCAATTGGATAGGTATGGGAGAAGAATGAAACTCTCAAATTTCACTAGTATTTTATAATACAATCTCTCTTAGTATTCTTTATCTAATTGTGTAAAAAATATAAGCTAACCCATCCTAAGTATTTATAGGATGAACCTCCTTTGATCACGAGTGTCCTCCTCTCCCATGATCTTGCGACTTGACTATTAATAGCATTTAATTAATCAACTATCGGATGGCCGTCAGCATAAATGTTGGCACAACGTTATACGTTTCTCCTTCAGTCAGTGCAGTCAATGGTCATGTTAGTGGTTCCCCAAGTTAGGCAAGACCTGACTAGTAGTTAGGTAATCGAATCCATCAGGATGACTGATAGCCAGATCCACTCGGACGCTAGGCACTT
Source organism: Thalassia testudinum (assembly GCA_037157565.1). Lineage (NCBI taxonomy): Eukaryota > Viridiplantae > Streptophyta > Magnoliopsida > Alismatales > Hydrocharitaceae > Thalassia > Thalassia testudinum. Next base: position 49,340,569 of record JAZHRO010000030.1, read on the forward strand.
AGATCCGTGAGAAGATTTTTCTCCCCTCATCAGTGGCCCCCACTCTCTTTACTCGAGTCTTCGGCAAAGAGAGTAGCAGATTTTAAGAAACTTCGTGTGTACCATGCCCTTGATGACGGGTTGGGTGATTTTCAGGCAGTCTAATCATTGAGAATTAATGCAAAGTTTAGCATATGTCTTGGTGGGCAAGGCGCTACTTACCACTTATATGGATAGGTCAAGGCCTATTCCTTTGAGAAAGATTGAGGCAGATAGAGCACCACCTATTTATATAATAGGCATGTATTTGGGTAGATAAGGCACCGTCTACTTACTTTGTAGGCATGTCGTTGCCTATTTCCTAGGAAAAATAAGCATGTCGCCGCCTAAAATTCCTATTGACCTTAAGAGGCCAACTACCCAAGTATTTAATGGATGACGTAATCATCGCCATCTGCAAATGATGGCTAGTCATTGTAGGATTAAATTTTTCATTTAGCCCTGAAACGATGAGCATTAATTGTTATAATGATCATGTTTTCGCCCTGGTAATCGCAACAGATTTGCTGTAGAGACGAGATGTCGCAATGATTAAATGCGCAGGGACATTAATTATCCCTTACAAAAGTGGCATTTAATAAATTAGAAATGCGCATGAGGCAAGTGCTTATGCAAATACCCCTTTCGTCTGGTTAGCTTAGTTAGTTAGGTCTCTCTCCTCCTTACTTCCTCTTCCATTCTTCTATCATTCAATTCGACCTCCTCTACCGCAGTTCACCCTCATCTCTTCCATCTTCAGCGACCACTCCAGCAAGGGTTTCCGTCCGCTACACATCTCCATTCCCCTCACAAACAAGCCCACAACTTCCATCGTGTGCCCACGACCAAAAGCCCTAACTCTATTAGGCCGCTCGACCACCCCAGCCACCTAACGACCAACCCACCATTCTCCACCCAACTCCTTCATCGTCCGACCACCATACACCTCCACAAGCCACAAAAACACCACCAATGCACTCCATGCCCTATGGCGAAGCTCCTGAGCTTGTTTAATTGGGTCGTGAGGCCGTGTTTATGTTTTCAAGTATTCGCCCTCTTTGCCATTAACAAAGCTCCTTCGAGGAGCTTGAAGAAGGTTTCTTGCCATCGCAAACCCCAAGCAACATCCCCAAGTTGTGCGGAAGACTTCTAAGCACACGCCTAGGTGGTCAATTAGGTGCCACACTACCTACTTCAGCTTCAATTGACGAGACCTTCACCTGCAGCTGACGCAAGAAGGGAGGTGGTGGGATAGTCCCACATCAGGCGCTAACAGACGCATAGAAGCGCATAAATTGATTTTGTCACATACGCTTATCACCTCAACTAATACACAGGGGGTGAGGTCCCCGCAACCCTCATGCGCCTCACTCATGACACCTAACCCGCGGGTCTGGTGCACCCGATTACCCGCCTAAGCCATGTTCACACCTCGCTCACCACCCACTACCGGTGAGCCTGGTCTCGATGAGCTCTACCCGAACATCCGATAACCCGAGGCCCTGGGAGGGCGGATCCCAGAGAAAGAAAGAAAAAGAGCACGGGGGTTAGGGGGGTTTTGCTTCCCTGTGTATTGGCTAACACTTAGCCAAATCTGAGAGTTTCCCCCCTATGCATAAAGAGAAGGAAGAAAGCCTTCACAGAAGAGGAGGAAAGGAAGAAGGCTTGCAAGAGAAGTGAAGGTAGAGAAGAGGAAGAGAGCTACTGAAGAAGGACAACTAAAGAAGAACTTGAGAGAAAAAGAGAAAGAAGAGGAAGAAGAACAATGCTAGGGAAGCACTGTAACACTTGTTGGTTAAGTCATCTGGTCATCAGACCCAACGTTTGATTTAAGGCTTGATATTGTGAACAATTGATTTGGAATTACTGTTAAGATATTTAAATTGATTGAATGCTTGAGATATATATGCTTAGAGAGAAATTGGTGATTTAAATCACCATTGTTTTATCTTCTCTACTATTTTTATTGTCTCAAGATACATGAGAATTCATTAAATATCTAATGTGACAGATTAGTATTTATTGAATATCATTATTTGGTTTAAGTTCTTGTACTCAATTACATATTATTTGATATTAGTATATGAATTTCTATTTGCTTCCTATGTTCGATCTCGGACTTTTGTTCGAGTTATAAATTTTATTTGTTTTCAAACGATTTCGATCTATACTACAATATAGCTTTTACAACATCGATCTCGCTCGTTAACACACGTCCACCAAAACCCCTCAAGAAATTGAGGGGATTGGCCACTCGACACCTCCACCGAACTCAACCTCCTCCGCACCACCTCCTCGACCTCGCCAGCACACCACACACACCTTCTCAGCACACCACGGCCACCATTGTGTTCCTTAGAACACGGCAATCCTTCTGAGCTTCTTTGATGCAGTCGTAAGGCCTTGTTTGTGATTTCAAGTACCCGCCGGAGCTCCGCCGCCGCCCTCGTCTTCTCCGATCCCATTCATCATCTCCATCCCCCAACTCACCCAACTGAAGATCACAATCGACATGGAGCCTTCATCTGTAGTTGTCTAGGACCTTAATCAAAGCCATCGGCTGCAGTTGCTGCTCCAATTGGAGACTTCATCGTCTGCTGCCGCTATGGGAGGAAGAAGCATGGGATTAGTCCCACATCGTGAGAGAACGAAGACCTAAAGGCGTATAATATGAAAAAGTTGTGGTGCCTTATCACCTTCGAATCACTGGGGTCAGGTCCCCACGCACACACCCTTGCATACGCGCTCCTCACACGCTTGTCCATGCCCTCGCCTGCGCACATGCCTCGCGGGTCTGGGCGGTGGATCCGTTTACCTGCTACCTGAGTCAGGTTTGTTCTGAGCTTGGAAAGGGAAGAAAGAGAATGTAAGAGAGAGGGGGATGGGTTTTGCTGCCTCGAGATTTGAGCCTTCCCCTCTCTCAACACTTAGCCTTTGCAGGCTTTGTGAGGCCCTTGACCCTCTATTAGTGCTGCTACTATGTTCTTCTGAGGCATGAAGGAGAGGAGCCTTGTGCTTCACTTGTGAGGCTCTTGAGCCCCTTCTGATAAGGCATCTAAAGCCTTTAGTGTAATGACTCGATTCCCGAATCCCTACGAGACACGAGAATCGGACCGACTCGACTAACCCCAAGACCAGTCATCCAACGAGAAAGTAACCAAAAGAGCAGTAAAATAAACCACATTCAACATGTATATAACTAGCAGTAACAAAATACAGCAGTAGAGAAAAGAAATACTACAGTATGCACCACCACAACAGTAGAGAAATAAACATATACATAAACATGAAGCTTACAACAAAGAGAGTACAGGGGGTAACAGAAACTACTCACAACAACAGCAAAAAAAAGTACAGTGGGTACTACAAGTGACACTACTGGGCTCTACTAGACCCAGCGTCCTCTGCAACTGCCGACTCTGGCTGCTCAACACTTGGTCCTGAAAAGTAACAAGGGTGACACGTCAGCGAAACGCTGAGTAGAGTGGCAACTAAAAGCTAGAAGAAGCAGTAGAGTGGATAGTAGCTGTTATATTTTTACTTTCTTTCTTTATATTTTTCAATTTATTCACTATTGATTTATTTCTCAGATCCTTCTCTTGATCTTGAATGTTCCTCGTGGGAACGATCTTGATTGCAGTCTTTTCCGAAAAGTAGAAGTAACACATGGTGCTCTCCTGGCCAGGAGAGTCCCCCGTGGTGGTCCTACCCTCAGTCAACCACCCCAAGGTCACTGACAGACGTAACGGTGACTACGGCACACACGATAAACGCACGAGTAGCTACCCCGCACTGGCACGCGGTCAGTCATTTCTGTTAACGGGTGCACCCAAAGCACAGCACGGAACCAGTATAGGGCAAAGCCCTCTCAGTAACAGGGGTCCAGCCCGTCCACAGTAACCAAACAGGGGTCTTGCCCCTCCACAGTCTGCGCACCCTTGCCTGACTACCCTGGTTTCCCTAGTGGGCCTAACAAGTCGGTGTAGGAGGGCTAGCAGAACCCCGAGGCCCGTGGGGTAGCTAGTGCACTCCCTACACTAATAGCTCTCCTCGGTACTGTGTACACGAGGGCCAAAAGTCGGTACAAAGTGGCTAGACCTAATCCCGGGTCCCTGGGGCGGCTAGCTCCGCTCTGCACTAAACAGGGGGACAGTTGATCTCCTTGGTACTCCGTACTCAAGGGCCAGCTCACTTCCTCAATTCTATTCCATTCACTTTCCAAGAGTTCTACTCCTAACTCCCCGTCGGGTTCATGCTCTTTTAACTCAGCCAATTTAGGTTTCACCGTTCCAGCTTTATACCCTTACAATTCATGTTCTCAACCGTATTTATCCATTCATAATAGGTAGCTGTTAACCAATTTACAGGCAGTTATCGTTTCCTTTCCACTTTTCCAAGACTGCAATGTATATATTCAACTAGTTTTCCAATCCTACGATTCATGCCATATCCTAGGATCTATCATTCAATCTAGTTTTCCAGTCCTAGTAGTGGCAGTGCGACCGAAGCTAGGTCTTTTGTTTGTTATAGTAATGTCGTTATGGTACAGATAAAATATCTACAGTTTGTCGTCATTGCCACTATTACAATTTTACTCAGAAATATTTTTCTTCCGAGGTCGAACTCAGGGAGCTACTAGAATTCTAGAAGTACAATACTTTTATTATAAAAATAAAAGAGAGAGAGAGAGGTAGATTTTGTTTCTTGGCTTTTTCTTCTCTTCTTTCTCTCTTTGCTTGTCTTCTTCTTCTCTTCTTTATCTTCTTTATCTTCTTTTCTTCTTCTTCTTTCTTCCTTCTTCTTTCTGCATTCAGCTGCGGCACCTTTTATTTTCTTTTTCTTCTTCTTTTCTTTGTCTGCAGAGCTTCATCCGTCGTCTGATTTCTCAATCAGACGGCTTAAGTGGTGTCTACTATAGTGCTTCCTTTGTGCTTCTTCTTCTTCTTCCTTCTCTCAGTCTTCTTCTTCTTCCTTCCTCTTTCTTTCTTCTCGTAGTCTTCTTCTTCTTCTTCCTGCGGTCTTCTTCTTCTTCCTTCTTCTCTCAGTCTTCATCTTCTTCCTGCGGTCTTCTTCTTCTTCTTTCTTCTTCTCGCACCCTGTCCCTGCACAAAGAGCAAAACCTACCCTGTCCATATACCCGCACATCTCTCTCTCTCTCTGTAAAGCACTCACAGGACGCTCTCCCAGAGCCGCGGGTAATCAAGTCGGGTTTCGTGCCCGTGACCAGGCGCACCGGTGTGTGGGTGATGTGCGAGGTGTGCTCAGATAGGGTCGGGTCAGATCCGCCGGATCTGCGTGATGAGCTCGCGGATCGGGCGGGTGAGTGGGAGCGGGACCTCACCCCAGTGCTTTCGGAGGCGACCAGTAGAAAGCACAAAATCAATTTATACTACTGCGGGATTTAGTAAACTCACGATGTGGGACTATCTTCAGCACTCTTCTCGCGCGTGCCCGCAGCAGACCGCAGCTTCGCTTCCTCAGCTGCAGGCTCTATTCGCGTCGATTGCTAGGTTAGCTGCCTTCACACTACCCTCCCGACCTCGCAGCACCTGGAGCCCTGGAGTTCTGAAGCCTGGAGCGTGCGTGGAGCTGCTTCAATGCAACGTCAATGGCGGTCGGGCGTCGAAACTGCCATACACGAAAAGGGCCTCTCGGCCTAATCAGATCAGCGGGAGACCTTCGCCGTGGCACAGCGAAGGTGGTGCGAGGTGCAACAGGTCGTGGGGCGGCCTAGGCGTGCGTGCATAGGTCACCCTGTGACCGGAGGTGTGGGTGTGTTCGGGGGAGCGATGAGTGGGTGTAGAGCGGCAGTGGATGGGCGAAGGTTGTTCAGCGTGATGAGGCGGAGGTTATGCGAGGGTCGGCGAGGTGTGTGGGGCGGCGAAGCGATGGGAGGATCTCGTCGGAGGGTGGCCGGAGACGAAGAAGGTGACGATGGACAGGAGCGGTCGAGGGTATAATCGAATGAAAGACAGTGAGGAAAAGAAAGAGGGGGAGATGGGGAGTAGTTCTGACCTAGTTACAGGGACGAAAGGGCTAGAGCAGGGCGGCAGTCGTATCGACTGTCACCGGAGAAGAAGATACCCAGAGGGAGAGGGCGGCGGCGAGGAAGAGATCGGGAGCGCATGAGCTGGGTACGGCACGACGCGGGAAGAGCAGGCGAAGGTGGCTCTGCTGCTGGTATTGCAGCAGAGCGACGAGACGGAAGAGGAGGAGCCGCCAGAGCTGGTGGGTTTCTGCCAGAGTGGGAAGAGAGGAAAAATGGGGGTTTTTCTCCGTCAGGACCGAGCTGCCCCCGTCGGCTGGCGACGGCGGTCCTTATAAAGGCGAAGGCGGAAGGGTGGGCGCAGGGAGGCGACGTGCCTCCCTCGCCGAAGAATGGTCGGAGTTGCAACCCATACCTTCCGCGCATTCACACAGAAGGTGTGGGCAATGGCAGAGGTCATGGTGGTGTCCCTGCGACAGCAGACGTCGTAGGGAACACCCGGTTCAACTGGCAGAGGGCCTCCCTCACCCTACACGGCGCCATGCTCCGCGCGAAGTCGCTGGAGCATGGCGCTGCTCAGAGATTTGCAGGGGGGACCTAAGTGCAAAGAACAACGAAGAACGTAGGGGCCAAAATGTGAGGGTTTCCAAAGTTGAGGGTCAAAAAGTAATAAATGAGGACCAAAATGCAAAGTCGGTCAAGAAGGTCTCTTCTTAGGCTCAAGTTTTTATGCATGAATAAATGGGACCTAAGGATTCTAATGGTGAATTTTATTTCTAGGTCAGACCTTGCTTGACCGGCCAATTTACGTAAAAATCCAAATTAAATCATTAATTGGGCATGATTCTCAATGTAGGTTAAAATGGGTTCCCAAGGTCAAATTGAATGTTTTAAACCCTAGAGATTATTTTTCTATGAATTTTAGAGTGTTTAGCCGATTTTTACTTTGCCTCGAACCTCGTGAATTGAAGTGGGTTTGTTTTAGGATTACAGAATGTCATTTAATTCCTTGGAGTTGTTGTAGCCCTTGTTGGATCAAATAATCCCACTTTCCTTCTTATTAGGTTAGTTTGACCTATGTTTGGACCCTGAGTTACCCTATTTACTGATTGTGTTGGTGAAATTGCATTTTTACCCCTTATGACATATTTTCTTTACAAACTCAAAATTCTCTGAGTGAAGCCTTTCTATGAGTTATGTAGGAGCTTTTTCTCGCATATCTAGGTTAGATTGTACTAGTTAGGGTTCATGATGAAGTTCTCATCATAACCCCATGCCTAGCTTTTGCTAGTCCCTTAGCAAAAACTTAAGGTTTTAACATTTGTTCTAGACCATGATTTTTTTAATAATTGCAGATAAGTGCTCTTAGATTAGGTTAGAATGCTGACCATAGGCCTAAAAGGTACTCTAGTACCAACCAAGATCTAGATCTACCTAGCCTCAGCCTCAGTCCTTAGCACAGGTTTTTAAGGCCCACAAGAACTAACCTAAGATCTATTGGACTTTGTGGTTAAAGCACCCGTTCTTGAAATGATTTTAGCCCTGGCTGAGTTCGCAGTGCGTTTTGTAAGAGAGAGAGACAGAAGATTTTTCTATTTGGAGAGTTTTCTCTCTCTTTTTCTTTTTAATTCTAGCTTAGGATTGGCTTTTCAACACGGTCTGTATCAGATTCCTTGCTCCCATCATCAATCCTCAAGGGTTCCTGGTAATCGATGCTTCGAGATAGCACCACCCATGGCAACCCCCGGAACCCTGGCTATTGAGATTTCGAGATAATCCCATCCATGGTGTTCCGTGGCCAAATCTTGACCCTGGCAATTGACACTTCGTGATAATGCCATCCATGGAATCTGAACCAGCAGAGTGCTTACATGCCCCCATTAGGATATGTAAATATCCTAAGAGACAAGCACCGAGGAGATGATATTTTGTTACGCATCTTCGAGGGGAATTTCCCACCTCTCCGCGCTAGGAACTCGTCTAAGTCAACTTGTGTTGATCGGCCGCTCCTACTCTAGGCATACTTTTCAGAATTTTGTGACGCTTCTGCGTGATTTTGATTTTTACGCTTACTGAACCAGGCTGTGTGTGAGGTTAGGGTGCTTAGGTTACTGAGTCTCATTAACCAAAAGTTAGTTAATGAGGTCAAATACTCCCTAAGCCTTGGACCTAATACTTAAGCTTTTCATTTTCCTCAACCTCTTGAGGAATGTCTAGATCTTAATGGGTACTAAGAATCTATCCAAGAATGCCTAAAGTTTGCATTCTTACTAATCTCACCATGCACTTTTCATTTCTTTTCTTGAATAAGGTCTAAAACTTAGGTCAATCCCTTAGTTTCTTACTAATGACTATCACGCTTTTCTTTCATTTTTGTGCTCCTTTTTCATTTTGTTTCTTTTCCTTCTCCCACAAAATTTCCTTTCTCCTCTTATTCTATTATTCTTTTTCGAAAAAATTTTTTAATTTTTATGGTATTTTTGGCATATGTGAATTTTTGGAAACCTTTTCTTACAAGTTTTGCACTTTTATATCCCCCCATGCCTAAGGTTTGCAATGTCCTCATTGTGACTTAGGGGGTTTTTATTTACGTAGTTCATTACTTAAGACAGATGTTTTGATGAGTGAATGGGTCGGGATGAATTTTGCGGACGATTTCTAATCTCAGATGCAAGCATCTGAGGTGGAGTCGGTTGTCTATAAGGGCGAACCTTACGTGCACAAAGGTGTGAAAAAGGGTTTAGATTTTCAGGAAAATGACGGGCTGCCTCCCGTTAAGCGCTGAGTTTTACGCCATCGGCTGGGCATAATAAGCTCAAGGGGAATGGAGGATATAAGATGATTCAGCCGAATCAGTAGAAGTCACATCAATGAACGGCTTGAGTCTCTGACCGTTCACGATGAAAGATTCGGAATCGTGGCTGAGCGGACTGATTTTGATGGCTCCATTTCCAAAAACCTGTTAGACTAAATATGGTCCGACCCACTTGGATCACAACTTTCCTGGGAAAAGTTTGAGTCGGGCATCAAAGAGTAGGACCTTCTGACCAGGATGAAAGATCTTTCTCGAGATATGCTTGTCATGGAAGGATTTAACCCGCTCCTTGTAGATTCGCGAGTTCTCATACGCATCGAGGCGTAATTCATCGATCTCGTTGATTTGAAGTTTTCTGTGGGTACCAGCCTTCGAAAGATCTAGATTACAGTTCCGTACTGCCCAATAGGCTTTATGCTCCAGTTCTACGGGAAGGTGACATGCCTTCCCATACACCAGTCTAAAGGGAGACATGCCTAATTGGGTTTTGTGGGAGGTCCTATAGGCCCACAAGGCTTCTGGAAGGCGGGACGACAAGTCCTTTCTGTCAGGCTGAACAGTGACCTGCAGGATTTCCTTGATCTCCCGATTTGATAGCTCAGCTAGACCATTAGTTTGGGGGTGGTAAGGAGTAGAGATTCGATGAGACACCCCGTATTTGGTCATCAGTGACCTAAACTAAGCGTTTGTGAAATGGGTCCCCCCATCAGAGATTATAGCACGAGGAATCCCGAACCTTGAGAAAATGTTTTGATGAATGAATTTGAGAACGATTTTGTGATCACAGGTTCGGGTTGGTATGGCTTCGATCCATTTGGACACGTAGTCCACAGCAAGCAGAATGTATTCGAAACCATCCGAAGCAGGAAAGGGGCCCATAAAATCAATCCCCCAAACATCAAAGATTTCGCATACGAGAATCAGCTGCAAAGGCATCATGTTGCGACGGCTCATGTTGCCCAAAGTCTGGTAACGACTGCATGCCTTGCAGTGATTGTATGCGTCTTTAAGCAGCGTGGGCCAGTAAAAGCCACATTAGAGGACTTTTGATGCGATTTTATGCCCAGAGAAATGGCCACTGCATGCCTGGTCATGGCAGAAAGAGAGAATATTATTGATTTCCTCTTCCGGGACACATCTCTGAATGACTTGATCAGCACCTATACGGAAAAAGTATGGGTCTTCCCAGATGTAATACTTGGCATCAGAATGCAATTTGTCTTTCTTGGCCTTCGGCCAATCAGACGGGATCTGATGAGATGCCAGGTAGTTTATTATATCAGCAAACCATGAAAGTCTAGTACCGATAGCCAGCAGGTGTTCATCAGGGAAATGTTCCGTGATAGGTCCGGAAGGGTTGACAATCTCAGAAGGAAGACGGGACAGATGGTCGGCTACCACATTCTGCCTTCCTGCCTTGTCACGAATCTTAAGATCGAATTCTTGCAACAGCAAGATCCAACGAATTAGTCGGGGCTTCGCGTCCTTCTTGGCAAGGAGATGCCTTACAGCCGTGTGATCCAAATAGATGATGACATGGGAACCCAGGAGATACGATCGGAATTTTTCAAAGGCAAATACTACGGCTAGCAGCTCTTTCTCCGCAACCGTATAGTTACGCTGAGCCTCGTCAAGTGTCTTGCTAGCGTAGTAGATGATCACGAGTTTCCCGTCAGCTTTCTGCCCCAGGACTGCTCCTACAGCGAAATCAGACGCATCGCACATGATCTCAAAAGGTTGAGACCAGTCAGGGGATTGTAGGATAGGTGCCTGGGTGACTCGGTCACAAAGGTTTTCAAAGGCTAGTGTTCATTCCTTGGAGATTTCAAAGGGTACATCCTTAGAGAGAAGAGAAGTCAAGGGGCGTGTGATTTTTGAGAAATCCAGAATGAAACGACGGTAAAAACTGACGTGCCCCAGAAAAGAACGGATGTCCCTGATCGAACTAGGCATAGGAAGGCGAGAGATCAAATCAACCTTAGCTCGATCCACTTGGATGCCTTTTTCCAAAATTAAATGTCCTAGGACAATTCCCTCAGGCACCATGAAATGGCTCTTTTCCCAGGAAAGAACCAAATTCACATCGATGCATCGCCTGAGTATCTAGACCAAGTGTTGGAGGCAATCGTCAAATGATGCTCCAAAAACTGAAAAGGCATCCATGAAGACTTCCAGATAGTCACCTACCATATCTGAGAATATGGCAAGCATGCACCGCTGAAAAGTAGCGGGTGCATTGCAAAGATAGAAAGGCATCCTTCGAAAAGCGTATGTTCCGAAGGGGCAGGTGAATGTGGTCTTTTCTTGGTCCTCAGGATGGATTGCCACCTGGTTGTAATCGGAGTACCCGTCAAGAAAGCAGAAGAACCTATTTCCCGCTAGTTTCTCGAGAATTTGATCAATGAAAGGTAGTGGGAAATGATCCTTCTTCGTGGAGGAATTGAGTCGGCGGTAATCTATACAGACTCTCCATGCGTTGGCTAATCGGGTAGGAATGACTTCTCCGGTTTCAGTTGTTATAGTGGTGAGTCCTGCCTTCTTAGGCACAACCTGTATTGGGCTCACCCAACGACTATCAGAGATCGGGTAGATGATTCCGGCATCTAACCACTTGATGATCTCCTTTTTCACGACCTCCTGCAGATTAGGGTTAAAACGTCTCTGCATTTCACGAGAAGGTTGTGCGCCCTCTTCTGAATAGATATGATGAGTACAATAGGAGGGACTTATTCCAGTCAAATCATCGAGAGTCCACCCGATGGCTCTGCGATGTTGCTGGAGGACAGCAATCAGGCAGGATTCCTATTCGGGATTGAGGTTGGAATTGATAATCACGGGAAGGGTCTGATTAGAACCCAAAAAGATGTATTTCAAGTGAGCAGGAAGGGGCTTTAGTTCGAGGATGGGGTTATCAGCAGCTGCGGGTGGTTCAGAATAGACGTGAGGTTCAAGGGTAGGAGCTACAGGGTTGTCCAAATCTGGATTCGACTCCTCTGTTTGCGGGTCAAGATCTTTCTGCGGTTGATGAGGTATAATCAGGTCATTCTGGAAGTGTGTTTCATCAACCAAAGCCCTAATGTCACAAATTTATTCGATGACAACGCAATTGATTCCTTGTTGGGCCTTAAATATATTGATTTTCAGGGTTTGATTCCCAAATTTGAGCTCTATTTGGCCCTCCTCACAGCTAATGTTGGCTCTAGCAGTAGCCAAGAAAGGTCTCCCTAAAATGATTGGTGTATCCCTAGGGTTCTCAGGTACGTCCATGTCTAAGACTATGAAGTCTACCAGAAAATAGAAATCCCGTACCCTCACAATAACATCCTCGAGAATCCCTTTTGGTGACTTTATAGATCGATCTGCTAATTGTAATGTCACCTTAGTTGGTTTTAGCTCAGATTCTTCTAGATGGTCAAGGATGTGGGTATCAGATTTATGGAAGCACCCAAGTCTAGCAAGGCTCTATCAAATTGGGTATCACCTATTTTGTAGGAAATCAGGGGAGTACCAGGATCTTTAGCCTTGGGTGGGAGTCTGCCTAGGATTACAGAGCTGGCTTGCTCTGACAGAACAATTGGACTCCCACTCTTGGTTCGCGGCTTACGCTGGGGTGTACACACATTCTTTAAGAATCGTGCGTAAGCCAGTACGTGGCGGATTGCATCCATCAAGGGGATGTTTATGTGGACCTGCTCAAAGAGCTTGACCAGGTCCTCCTCAGGTGCCACGGCCTTGGTAGTCTTCTTTCCCTCGGTCAAGGCCTCGGGAAACGGAACCTTGGTTGGTTCTTCTAGGATAGGTCCAGGTTTTTGATCTGGGACAGGGATAGGAACGTCCTGGATTACCGTCCTAGGCTTGGGATCACTACCAGGCTTGGAATGGTTTGGATAAGGTGGATCTTGGGTTTCTTTACCACTACGGGTTGTCACGGAATTAAGTCCTGCCTGATTTTGATTGGGATTGGGTAAGATGGGTTGCTGCTGGTAGCCCGCAAAAGAAGTGGAAGCCTCCGTCCCGTCGGGTGAAGGAACAGAGGGGGCCTGATAAATCATATGGGCTTGGCCCGGGTTTGGGTTCATAACGCACCGCTGGGTTGGCACGTTATTCGGGTTAGCAAGAGGTTGGGAAGGAAGAGTGCCCGGCTGGCGAGAATTTGCCAACTGGGTTAGTTGATTTCGGACCTCTGTAAGCTCGTCCTTGTGTTGTTTTTGGATAGCCGCATTCGTTCTCTGAATGTCAGCCAAAGTCTGAAGGATAAGGGACATTTGATCCTGATTTGGCCCTGATGGATAAGTAGGGTTGGGCCGAGGCTGAGGCGGCTGGTAAGGACGAGAGGGTTGTGGGCGGGGCTGAAAGGGTAGTCTTTGGGTTTGGGAATTTCCCGCCCACTGAAAGTTGGGATGGTTTCGCCACCCAGGGTTATAGGTGTTGGAGAACGGGTCGTTCTGGATGGCGTTGAGGTCCTTGCAGGTCTGAGGAACCTCCAGAGAGTCAGAGAAAGGGGGAATGGAATTCCCCGAGCTGGTGTAGAAGGGATCGGATGGCCTTCCGATCCGAGAATCAGATGATGGATATGGATCCATCCCAGGAGAAGATCGATGGAGAATGTTTTGCACAGTCTCCCGTGTGGAAGGAGGCTGTGTGAAGGAGCTATGCACAGAGGTGGCTCGCTGCAGGTGCTGAGTCAGCTCATCCACCTTCTTTTCAATGATTGAGACCTTGTCCAATCGACTGGCCATTAATTTCAAGTCGACTGATGCGGACAGGCCCTGCGTCTCATGTGCTCCCCTAAGATTCGTCAATGCGCGAGTATTCATCCTGTCGAATAATCCCATGGAGTCATTGTTGATGGAGTTCTCACACATGTTTTCGAGAATCTCCCACGCGGTGTCCTCATGTTGACCCATGATATTCCCTCCGCAGGTTGCATTGACGAAAAGACGGATGTCCTCACGGAGTCCCTGGTAAAAAATTGGACCTGTTCCCATTTAGGAACTCCGTGATGGGGGCACTTTCTCATGAGATCCTGAAAGCGATCCCATGCCTCATGGAGAGGTTCCCCTGTTTGCTGAGTGAAGTGAGTAAACTGATGGTGCAAGGCATTGGTCCGACCAACGAAAAAGAACTTTTTCAAAAATTCAGACTGAAGTTCTTCCCAAGTGTTGATCGGCCGGGTCTGAGTTTGATACCAATGAGCGGCCTTGTCCATAAGAGAAAAAGAGAACATCTTCATGAGAAGAATATCCTGATTTTCTGCATCTGACCCAAAAGTTTGGGCCAGATGCTTTAGCTGTTTGATGTGCTGGAAGGGATCTTCGGAATTAAGCCCATGGAATTTAGGTATAGCATGAATCATATTGGGCTTCAATTCGGAATCAGGTCCTCCAGTCGGGATTCTGACTCGAGGCTCAATGGCCACCGTAGCAGGATTATAATGGTCCCGCATCAAAGGACGCTGCGGTGGGTGCACAAAGTTTTGGAAGAGGTCATTGAGTCGCTGGAGCTGATGCTCCAGATTGTTTTCTTCCTCAACTGGCTGAGCCATGATGGGGGAAGAAGAAGAGCTTGGTTCAGAATCAGATGAGAGAATTATGGGGTAGGGTTGCTGTGCAAACACGGGCGTCAAGGCTTGGCCTTGACAAGAGTGAATTCCTAAAGGAGATCTTAAGGGTGGTCTTAAGGATCTCCTACCGTTCATGCACTGTTGGAATAGATGAGTTTAGAAGGTGCTGGACCCAATCAAGACACCCAAAAATTGTTGGGTGACTACAGAGGTGCAGGGTAGATGGACCCCTTGATCAGAAAGATCGTCCACCTAAGAATTACCTGGGCAGCCAGAGAGGGTGAGTCCTGCGAAGACCCCTACACGGTAGAGCGTCCCCACGGGTTACAGGGTTTCCCCCACCCGACCTCTCTTGTCACTGCGGTTCCAGGTAGACTAGAATGGGGATATTGACCTCTTAAGTCTACCTCTTTTACTTTAAGATCAAGGTGCTCAAGGTTTCACTTGAACTCTTAGGTATTTTTGTGAACAAGGTGACCTAATTTGAAGGTTGGTTGACCCTAGGGGTCAACTTTACCTAGTGATTCCTTTGAGAATTTATTAGGTCTTGTTTTTTTTTTTTAGGGTTCAAGTGTTTAGAGAGCCAATTGTTTAGGGTTTCTCTGAATAGGTATTTTCAATCAATGGCTTAGGCACACTTCTTTTGGATTTTCTCAATTCTTGATTAAGGGGTGTGTCTCTGAAACCCTAATGTTTAATCATATGTTGGTTCTACTTGGTCCAGTTAACTCCTTGCTGGGTAATTAGGGCTCAGGCAAGAATTACCTTTAATATTGTGTGCAGGAATAGTAGTTTTGAGAACATGCAGCTATTACTACGTATGAAAGACAGGTTATACCTTTTTTTTTCTTTCTTTTTCTTCCTCTTTAAAATTTTAGGGTTTAATAGTGAGAGGATAGAAGTTACCTGTCCTTGGAGTGGTTGTGGTGCAGCTGCGTCCTAATTTTTTCCTGTACCTGCACACAAAAGAGAGAAGACATTATCAGAAACTCACAAATAGAAATTTTATAACTTCTAGAATAGCCGTTGCTCCTCGGCAACGGCGCCAAAAATAGTGGCAGTGCGACCGAAGCTAGGTCTTTTGTTTGTTATAGTAATGTCGTTGTGGTACAGATAAAATAGCTACAGTTTGTCGTCATTGCCACTATTACAATTTTACTCAGAAATATTTTTCTTCCGAGGTCGAACTCAGGGAGCTACTAGAATTCTAGAAGTACAATGCTTTTATTACAAAAATAAGAGAGAGAGAGAGAGAGGTAGATTTTGTTTCTTGGCTTTTTCTTCTCTTCTTTCTCTCTTTGCTTGTCTTCTTCTTCTCTTCTTTATCTTCTTTATCTTCTTTTCTTTTCTTCTTCTTCTTTCTTCCTTCTTCTTTCTGCTTTCAGCTGCGGCACCTTTTATTTTCTTTTTCTTCTTCTTTTCTTTGTCTGCAGAGCTTCATCCGTCGTCTGATTTCTCAATCAGACGGCTTAAGTGGTGTCTACTATAGTGCTTCCTTTGTGCTTCTTCTTCTTCTTCCTTCTCTCAGTCTTCTTCTTCTTCCTTCCTCTTTCTTTCTTCTCGCAGTCTTCTTCTTCTTCCTGCGGTCTTCTTCTTCTTCCTTCTTCTCTCAGTCTTCTTCTTCCTGCAGTGTTCTTCTTCGTCTTTCTTCTTCTCGCACCCTGTCCCAGCACAAAGAGCAAAACCTACCCTGTCCCTATACCCACACGTCTCTCTCTCTCTGTAAAGCACTCACAAGATGCTCTCCCAGAGCCGTGGGTAATCGGGTCGGGTTTCGTGCACGTGACCAGGCGCACCGGTGTGTGGGTGATGCGCGAGGTGTGCTCAGATAGGGTCGGGTCGGATCCGCCGGATCCGCGTGATGAGCTCGCGGACCAGGCGGGTGAGTGGGTGCGGGACCTCACCCCAATGCTTTCGAAGGCGACCAGTAGAAAGCACAAAATCAATTTATACTACTGCGGGGTTTAGTAAACTCACGATGTGGGACTATCTTCAGCGCTCTTCTCGCGCACGCCCGCAGTAGACCGCAGCTTCGCTTCCTCAGCTGCAGGCTCTATTCGCATCGATTGCTGGGTTAGCTGCCTTCGCACTACCCTCCCGACCTCGCAGCACCTGGAGCCTTGGAGTTTTGAAGCCTGGAGTGCGCGTGGAGCTGCTTCAATGCAGCATCAATGGCGGCCGGGTGTCGAAACTGCCAGACACGAAAAGGACCTCTCAGCCTAATCAGATCAGCAGGGGACCTTCACTGTGGCACGGTGAAGGTGGTGCAAGGTGCAGCAGGTCGTGGGGTGGCCTAGGCGTGCGTGCATAGGTCGCCCTGTGACCAGAGGTGTGGGTGTGTTCGGGGGAGCGATGAGTGGGTGTAGAGCGGCGGTGGGTGGGCGAAGGTTGTTCAGCGTGATGAGGTGGAGGTTATGTGAGGGTCGGCGAGGCGTGTGGGGCGGCGGAGCGATGGGAGCGTCACGTCGGAGGGTGGCCGGAGACGAAGAAGGTGACGGTGGACAGGAGCAGTCAAGGGTTTAATCGAATAAAAGACAATGAGGAAAAGAAAGAGGGGGAGATGGGGAGTAGTTCTGACCTAGTTACAGGGACGAAAGGGCCAGGGCAGGGCGACAGTCGTATCGACTGTCGCCGGAGAAGAAGATACCCAGAGAAAGAGGGCGACAGCATGGAAGAGAGCGAGAGGGCGCGCGCTGGGTACGGCACGGCGCAGGAAGAGTGGGCGAAGGTGGCTCTGCTGCTAGTATTGCAACAGAACAACGAGACGGAGGAGGAGGAGCCGCCGGAGCTGGTGGGTTTCTGCCGGAGTGGGAAGAGAGGAAAAATGGGGTTTTTCTCCGTCAGGACCGAGCTGCCCCCGTCGGCTGGCGACGACGGTCCTTATAAAGGCGAAGGCGGAGGGGTGGGCGCAGGGAGGCGACGTGCCTCCCTCGCCGGAAAATGGTTAGAGTTGCAACCCATACCTTCCGCGCGCTCACACGGAAGGTGTTGGCGATGGCAGAGGTCATGGTGGTGTCCCTGCGACAGCAGACGTCGCAGGGAACACCCGGTTCAACTGGCAGAAGGCCTCCCTCACCCTGCGCGGCGCCATGCTCCGCGCGAAGTCGCCGGAGCATGGCACTGCTCAGAGATTTGCAGGGGGGACCTAAGTGCAAAGAACGACGAAGAACCTAGGGAACAAAATGCGAGGGTTTCGAAAGTTGAGGGTTAAAAAGTAATAGATGAGGACCAAAATGCAAAGTCAGTCAAGAAGGTCTCTTCTTAGGCTCAAGTTTTTATGCATGACTAAATGGGACATAAGGATTCTAATGGTGAATTTTATTTCTAGGTCAGACCTTGTTTGATCGACCAATTTACGTAAAAACCCAAATTAAATCATTAATTGGGCATGGTTCTCAATGTAGGTCATAATGGGTTCCCAAGGCCAAATTGAAGATTTTAACCCTAGAGATTATTTTTCTATGAATTTTAGAGGGTTTATCCGATTCTTACTTTGCCTCAAACCTCGTGAATTGAAGTGGGTTTGTTTTAGGATTACAGAATGTCATTTAATTCCTTGGAGTTGCTGTAGCCCTTGTTGGATCAAATCATCCCACTTTCCTTCTTATTAGGTTAGTTTGACCTATGTTTGGACCATGAGTTACCTTGTTTACTGATTGTGTTGGTGAAATTGCATTTTTACCCCTTATGACATGTTTTCTTTACAAACTCAGAATTCTCTGAGTCAAGCCTTTCTATGAGTTATGTAGGAGCTTTTTCTCGCATATCTAGGTTAGATTGTGCTAGTTAGGGTTCATGATGAGGTTCTCATCACCTAGGATTCATGCAATACCCTAGGATCTATCATTCAATCTAATTCTTCAGCCCTAGGGTTCATGCAATGCCCTAGACTCTATTAATTATTTCATAAATGTATAATTTTGGATAATTAAATTAAAAGGTCACTCTACCTGCAAAATCGGAAGTACTGAGGGCATGGTCGGCAATCCCACGTGCCTCTGCAACCCCCAGAGTCGCAACGGAACGGGATCCTAATACAATGATCAAAGACAAGGAGTTACTCAGAACAGTATACGGTTACTGTAAATAGGTAGAGGAAATAAATCTGGGAAGAACGAAACTTGAAACGCAAAAAACGGACTCCGAACGGACCCTAAACGGGTCAAAAACGACGAGTCTGTCCAAAATCAGACGTCTGAAACTTCTTCCAGACGTCTTAAAAGGTCGATCATGCCATACCTTGGTCTGCGCAATCCTTCAGACATCCAGAAGCTCGCTGGATCGTCTGGACTTAGTTTCCAGACGTCCGATTGTCACCCCGGACGTCTGGAGGTCCTCTCCGTCGTCTGGTACTGTGTCTAGACGCCTAATCGGTGTGGGATGGCAAGCCCTACCGCCCTCCTGAACGATTCCTGCACACACGCACACTCGCTCTCGTCACGAAGGGGTGCAGAAGAACGCGGCGGACAGCTGCATGGCCGTACACGCGTAAAAAGGAGAAAATAAGAAAACATTGTACCTGTCAGACGTCTGGACCTTCCTCCAGATGTCTTATGCGTCGTCTGGACGTAAGTCCAGACGTCTGATTTCAGGAAATTTTCCCAGAATCAGAACCCTTCTCGCTCTCCACCTGCAGCGCACGGCCGTGTCGCGCCACGTCTGCCTGCTGCCCGAGCTGCAGCAGTACCTCCGCGACACCCCACGCTCGCTGCTCTCCCGCCGACCGGCTCCAGCTGCCCCGGCAAGCTCGTACCCTCGCAGTCGAGCCTCTACTTCCTCTCGCAACAACCCCTCCTTCCCGCACACTCGCAGCAGCCGCTGCTGCCGCTCTCGCTCGCTCGCACTCTCGCTGGCAGGGAGAAGGAGAAGAAGAAGGCGGTGGAATGTGGGTGAGGGAGAGGGGGAGCATTTTTATAAGGCATCCGCGGGGAGAGAGGAGGAAAAACGACGCCTGTAGGGAGAGAAAGAGAAAAACAAAGGCGGCGGGTTCAGTCTGCGCGCATAGGTGCGCAGACGCGAACCCGTACGCCAAAAAAATTTAATACCAGACGTCTGGGAAGGGTTCCAGACGTCTGGCCAGACTTCTGGGCCACTTCCTAGACGTCTTAAACTATGTCTGATGCCCGACTCATAACAATATAACAAACTCAAAGGAAGTTTCGTCCCCGAAACTTGCGCTAACTAGGGTGCGAGAAAGAACAATATATACATAACAAACTCAAAGAGGACCGAAGCTGGTCTGAAAAGACGTACCCGCGAAAAGCCCCAGGTACCGCTCCCGCATCGCTGCCTCAGGCTCCCAGGTGGCTTCCTCGTACCGCTGGCTCCTCCACAAGACCTTCACCAGGGGTACTTGCTTTCTTCTCAAACTACAGACGGCTCTATCCAGAATCTGCATTGGCCGTTCGGGGTAGGTCAGGTCGTCGCCCAACTCGACGCTCTCGTGGCTCAGGACGTGACTGGGATCGGTGACATAATTCCTGAGGTTGGACACGTGGAACACGTCGTGCACACCAGAAAGCTGAGGAGGGAGGGCAAGCCTGTAAGCAACGGGTCCAACCCGCTCCAGGACCTCAAAGGGCCCCACACATCTCGACATGAGCTTCCCTCTCACCCAAAACCGCTGCAGACCCTTCATGGGCGAAACACGAAGGAAGACGTGGTCCCCAACCTCGAACTGCCCCTCTTTGCGTTTCCGATCCGCGTAGCTCTTCTGCCTGCTCCTGACAATGCGAAGTCTCCTGTGAATCTGCTCGACTACCTCCTGACTCTGCCGGATCAGCCTGGGGCCAACCTCCCACTTGGTCCCCACCTCAGCCCAACTCAAGGGTGCCGTACATCTCTGTCCATACAGAGCCTCACAAAGCCTTTCTCTAAAAGATCCTGCAACTGAGACTTGAGTTCTCGCAGCTCAAGTGGTGCCATCCTGTATGGTGCGGTGGAGATGGGGCTGGTCCCTAGTACTAATGAGATCTCAAACTCGATCTCACGCTCGGGCGGTAGTCCTGGCAACTCGCCTGGGAACACGTCGGGGTACTCTCTGACCACCGGGATACTCTACCACCACACAAGCTCGGAAGCCCTCACGCCCCTGGCTCAAAAGTCTCGCCGTCCGAAGTGCAGAAATGCACCTGAAGCCTCCGTCCACTGGCTAACCTTGGAACTCGAAAGAAGGCAACTCCGATAAGGAGAAGACAATCTTCCTCTCAAAATAGTCCACCAAAGCGTGGTAAGTGGACAGTCAGTCCATCCCCAGAATTACGCTAAAGTCCTCCATCTGTATCATAATCAGGTCAGCGGGAAGGCTATGTCCCCCAATACTGACCTCGCAACCCGTGTATACCTCCTCAGCTACAAACAGCTGACCACTCGGACCTCTGATCACAAATGGATCCTCTAACAGCATATAATCCTGCCCCAGACTAACTGCGAAACTAGCTGCGACAAACGAGTACGTAGCGCCGGAATCGAAAAGTGTGCAAACGAGTCTGCCGGAAACTGAAACCATACCTGCCACCACTGATCCCGAAGCTCTGGCATCCCTGTGTGTCAGGGCGTTGATACGTGTCTCAGCCCTAGGTGCGGACGAAGCAGCCACACTCTGCGTTGTACGGGTAGCTGCTGGCCGGTACCCTCCTCGTGACTGTTGTCCTCCTCCTCGCGCCTGGAAACCGTGGCCTCCTGCTCGCCCTCCAGTGATCGGTGCGGGAAGCGTCTGCTAACCTCCTGGCCTGGACGGGCAGTCCCTCCTGATGTGGCCTGGCTAGCCACACTGGTAAGAGAGGGGAACCCGACTCCCACCCTCAGTGGGTCCTTGCTGTCGGTTGGGCGGGGGTCCGGTGCTAGCAATTGGCCCCTGTCGAGGGCCCCCAAAGGCCACTGATGGCCCTACAAAACATGACGGCTCTCCTGCGGACGCCACATGTCTCCTCTCTCGCCGGCCCTGTGAAAAATCTGGCTGGTAGGGCATCTTCCGCCCGCTGTCAGTATCTCGTGCAGACGGGTTGGTCACCTCGTAGGTCATAGCTGCCTCCACCACCCTCGAGAACGTAGGCAGCTTCAGGGGTTTAACATATCCCCGAATCACAGGCTGGAGCCCCTCGGTGAACCTCCAAAGGCGCTCCTCCTCAATGGCTATTGCTGTCGCTGCGAAGCGGGACAGCTCCAGAAAACGCATGCGGTACGCGCTCACAGTCATCGTCCCCTGGCGGAGAGTGTGGAACTCCCGCCTCCTCTGGTCCTGCCACGTCTGGGGAAAGTACTGCTCGCAGAAGAGGGTGACGAACCGGCCCCAGGTCGGCTCGTCCCTCTCCTATCCTCTGACCGCCCTCCACCACCTATGTGCCACACTCTCCAGCTGGTACGTGGCAAAGGCCATGCGGCACTCCATCGGGGGGCGAAGGGTGTCGAAAACCTTCTCGATCTGCTCGAGCCAGTCCTCCACCTCGGTCGGGTCCTCATCCCCATTGAAGGAGGGGGGCTTCAGCTTCCACAACTGCCCGAAAAGCTCGAAGTGGCGATGCAGTGGGGATGCTGGTGCACCTCCAGGTAAGGAAGCCTCGTGCACAGAAGCGTCGGAGGAAGGTGGGGGCAGTGCCAGCCCATCCCCTCCCCCGCGTCCAGCGCCACGTCCGTCGCATGGTTCCACAGAGGACTCCCCCTCCGCAGCCCCAGGGAGAGGCGCTCGGGGCGGTGGGTGGAGCTCCTCTCGCACTATCTCCCGTATCAGCTGGGCGAGGTCTTGGGCCTGAATGCTCGAGAGCAGTGGCTGGTCCACTGAGACGTCAACCGCAACACGCCCACCCCACCGACCACGTCCTCGACTGCGCTTGCGACCCGCCTCGCTAGTCCCTCGTCGAGGCATCTCCTACAAGGAGACGCGAAACAGAACGGAAACACGTCAATATGGAACGATATGTAACGAAGAAGTCTAAGAGTTCATGTCAAAAGAAACGTTGTGGTGGCTACTCTAGTTACAGACACGTGAATTGGTTATTTTCCAGTCAGTTGGTTCACTTCTCGGGACAACCTTGCTTTGATACCATCTTGTAACAACCCGATTCCCGAATCCCTACAAGACACGAGAATCGGACCGACTCGATTGACCCCAAGACCTAGTCGACCAACGAGAAAGTAACCAAAAGAGCAGTAAAATAAACCACATTCAACATGTATATAACTAGCAGTAACAAAATACAGCAGTAGAGAAAAGAAATACTACAGTATGCACCACCATAACAGTAGAGAAATAAACATATACATAAACATGAAGCTACAATAAAGAGAGTATAGGGGGTAACAGAAACTACTCACAATAACAGCAAAAAAAGTACAGTGGGTACTACAAGTGACACTACTGGGCTCTACTAGGCCTAGCGTCCTCTGCAGCCACCGACTCTGGCTGCTCAACACCTGGTCCTGAAAGGTAACAAGGGTGACACGTCAACGAAACGCTGAGTAGAGTGGCAACTAAAAACTAGAAGAAGCAGTAGAGTGGACAATAGCTCTTATATTTTTACTTTCTTTCTTTATATTTTTCCATTTATTCACTATTGATTTATTTCTCAGATCCTTCTCTCGATATTGAATGTTCCTCGTGGGAATGATCTTGATTACAGTCTTTTCCGAAAAGTAGAAGTAACACGTGGTGCTCTCCTGGCCGGGAGAGTCCCCCGTGGTGGTCCTACCCTCAGTCAACCACCCCAAGGTCACTGACAGACGTAACGGTGACTACGGCACGCGCGATAAACGCACGGGTAACTACCCCGAACTGGCACGCGGTCAGTCGTTTCCGTTAACAGGTGCGCCCAAAGCACAGCACGGAACCACTATAGGGCAGAGCCCTCTCAGTAACAGGGGTCCAACCCCTCCACAGTAACCAAACAGGGGTCTTGCCCCTCCACAGTCCACGCACCCTCTCCTGACTACCCTGGTTTGCCCAGTGGGCCTAACAAGTCGGTGTAGGAGGGCTAGCGGAACCCCAGGGCCCGTGGGGTAGCTAGTGCACTCCCTACACTAGTAGCTCTCCTCGGTACTGTGTACACGAGGACCAAAAGGTCGATCATGCCATACCTTGGTCTGCGCAGTCCTTCAGACATCTAGAAGCTCGCTGGATCGTCTGGACTTAGTTTCCAGACGTCCGATTGTCACCCCGGACGTCTAGAGGTCTTCTCCGTCGTCTGGTACTGTGTCCAGTCGTCTGATCGGTGTGGGATGGTGATGTAAACACATTTACACTACTTAAGATGTCTATTTATGCATGTTCTTAAGCATAGGATTGCATTTCATGATATAAATATTGCATAACATGCATCATCTTGCATTTAGAGTAGTTTGAATAAAATGGAGGTTAATTGTCTCCTTTTATGTGCTTGGACAGGGCAAACATTTTATCGGAGCCTTGGATCAAAGATCCAACCGTATGGATGTAATCAGGGCGACGATTGGAGTTCAACGACTCCAAGATCGCCCTAATCGGGCATCTGTAGCATCAGATAGTGACCGGGGAACCCTAGAAGATCAAGGACCAGGATGGTGTAAATCCGCACTTCAGATGACAAATCCAACAGCACGGATGAATTCGGATCGACGATCGCAACCCAACGACACAAAAATCGAGTCAATCCGACATCTGTGGCACCATCTACAACTTCCAGAAGATGGACGGCCAAGATGGCACCACGTGGAGCCATCTCGACCGCCCAAACGGCCGTATGCAACCTCTGAAGACCCCGCACCCGCTCGCTCTTCGCCGTTGGATCTCGATCCAACGGCTGTGGTCAGCCACGCTTAAAAGCATCCGCTCGACCATCTGCGCCTCGTAGCGCAGTGGTCGAGCACGCTTACGCGAGCTGCGGGAGCGGGTTCGAGCCGCAGAGAAGGTGAGGAAGGCGCAGGCGTGCGGGCGATGGCGGGCATTGGATCGCGATCAGACGGCCGTCAGCGCTCAATCGAGTTTACGCGCTATTGAACACGCTGCGTCACGCGCGATCGCATGCGCCAGGCGGGCGCAGCAGCGGGAGGAGATGCGTCCTAAGCCGTCCGATCTCGCGATCGAACGGCTGAGAATCAAAGTACGTGCATGAGCGTTGTGCGGGCAGCTGAGGAGGCGCAGGTGGGTGTGGGAGCTATGCCCACATTGGGGGCTTTAGTGATGGATTTATCCGTCACTAAAGACCCCTCATTTATTATTTTGAAGTTGTAATGTCCATTTTGCCCCCACTCCTTGCAACTATAAAAGGAGACTCCCTCCATATGAAATTCTCATCCCTTCCTTCTCTTCTCTACCCCTTCAAAGCTCAAGAGAAGCTTGTCCCACACCCGGGATGCTTCTCACGAGATAAAGTCCAAATTTTCGTTCCCCTTCGGAAGTGGATCCCGCGACGACGACAGCGTGCTGCTCTGTTCCCATTCTTCTGCTTCGTCCTCCTTCGTCCTGCTTCGTTCTCCTTCGTCCAAGCATCGTCCCGTCCGGCTCGTCCTCCAAGCAACCATCGAGGAGGGTTTCTCTCTCCCTATTCTTTTTACTACTTTCTAGTATAGATTTACTGCTTTCTAGTGTAGTTTTGCTCATCCTCCAAGCAATCGTCGAGGAGGACATTTCTCCCTCCATTCTTTTAATGCTTTCTAGAGTAAATTTATCGCTTTCTAGAGTAATTATTTTATGCTTTGTAGTTGTAAGAGTGAAATGAATAATCTCCTTAATGATAAATTCCTTATTTATTCTACATCTCATTTTGATTTCTCTGTGTAATATTCTCTTTCTCTCTTACCTCTCTCTCTTCTATTTATTGTAAATAATTAGATAGTTTTAAATTGAATTATTCCATGACAAATAAAAAGAAACGCGTAGTTTTTAAATCAAACGTCCGCCTCCCTGTGTTCGACCCGGAATTTCAATTTCGGTATAAATTTTATTTGTTGAACATGAATTCTTCGCTTTCAAACTACAACGACAGGTTTTCCAAAACCAAACACGTTAGCGTAGCAATTCGTACGTTCAACAGATGGCGAGCCCTACCGCCCTCCCGAATGATTCCTACACACACGCACACTCGCTCTCGTCACGAAGGGGTGCAGAAGAACGCGGTGGACGGCTGCATGGCCGAACACGTGTAAAAAGGAGAAAATAAGAAAATATTGTACCTGTCAGACATCTGGACCTTCCTCCAAACGTCTTATGCGTCGTCTGGACGTAAGTCCAAACATCTGATTCTAGGAAATTTTCCCAGAATCAGAACCCTTCTCACTCTCCGACCGCAGTGCACGGCTGTGCCGCGCCGCGTCTGCCTACTGCCCGAGCTGCAGCAGCTCCTCCGCGACACCCCACGCTCGCTGCTCTCCCGCCGACCGGCTCCAGCTGCCCCAGCAAGCTCGTACCCTCGCGGTCGAGCTTCTACTTCCTCTCACAACAACCCCTCCTTCCCACACGCTCGCAACAGCCGCTGCTGCTACTCTCGCTCACTCACGCTCTCGCTAACAGGGAGAAGGAGAATAAGGCGGTGGAATGAGGGTGAGGGAGAGGGGGAGCGTTTTTATAAGGCAGCCGCGAGGAGAGAGAAGGAGGAAAAACGGCGCCTGCAGGGAGAGAAAGAGAAAAACGAAGGCGGCGGTTGCGCGCGCAGACGCGAACCCGTACTTCGAAAAAATTTAATACCAGACGTCTGGGAAGGGTTCCAGACATCTGGGTCACTTCCCAGACGTCTTAAACTACGTCTGATGCCTGGCTTGTAACATTTAGTCAACGTCTAAGGCTTTCTGCTAGTTACTATTGGATTATTTAAATAACTTAATTGACGTGGATTATTAATTGTGGTTTACTGTTGAAATATTTAAGTGGTTGTGAGCTTAAACTTAAAGGGTTAATTTGGTGATTCAAATCACCATTTTAACCCGATCTTTGTGCACTATTCTTCTGGTTTTTATTGAAATATCATTCCGAATATTATTGATTTCAATTGCATATTTATTTCTTATAAGTGGTGAATTAAATTACATAATTGCTCCCTGTGAATAATCTCAGACTCTTTTCTAAATCTGAGTTTTGTAAATTTAAATGCTTTGAGTGACTTTGTCCTATACTACAACGCATTCCTTAAACAACGACAATTTCACCCAAACATGGTCGATCCGGTCCCTCACGAAAAGTGGATTTGTAAACCCAACATTTTTTATGTTAGAATGTAGTTAAGTTAGGTTAAATTGTGGGTTTGTAAACCCAACATTTTTTATGTTAGAATGTAGTTAAGTTAGGTTAAATTAACTAAGTGTTGGGATGTGTTATATTAAGTGTTAGTAAATATTGTGTACATAATTAATATAGTTAGTATATATAGTAGTTTAGTATAAATGTATAAGTAAAGTATATATATTATACACTATGTACATTCTTTTTGCCTTATTTTGTATATAAGTATTTTTTAGGCTCTTTAGTGACGTTTACATATGTTAGTGTATGTAGTATATATCTGTTAGTATAGTATGTAATATAGATATGTATATATATTCTTTTTATGCCTATATTAAGGCATTACTTAGATAGTATTGTACATAATTAACCTAGATTAGTTTAAATCAGTTTTTGATTCCTTTGTATCTATTTATATCTTTGAGGCATTGTCATTAACATAATTCATTCATTGTTTTATATAATTGACTTAGACTAATTCATTATTTGATTCTTTCATTCATTTATAAATAAACTTAACATTTTTGGACTAAAAGATGATTTTTGGTTAATAGAAAATGATGTATATCAATAACTATCTCCCAATGAATGACCTAAAATAAAATCAGTAAAAATTATATATAAATAAATGTCATCCGTCTGGATTGCAACACTATACTATGACATAATTCATTTTTGCATAAAGACTCCTATTGGGATCTTTAGCCTGATATTCACCTTTAATTTGGATGCTACTAATTGGGAGTCCGTATTTACTTTTAAATATGAAGCCCCCATGGATCTGGCTACCTTGACATTGGCTAACAAAGCCTCATACTCCACAACATTGTCAGAGGCGGAAAAAGCCACCTTGATGGCATACTTATGAGTAGTGCCATCAGGGGTCGTCAGAGTGATCCCAGTGTCGGCCCCTTCCATCATGGAAGACCCATCAACGTATAGTTTCCATTGCAAGGTGATGGGAGGCTTTGGGTCTATAAAATCTGTCACAAAAGCTGCCAGGACTTGGCTTTTAATGGACCTCCGTAGCTGATATTTAATGTCAAATTCAGCTAGTTTCATAGCCCATTTCATTTGTCAAGTTGACCCAAGTTTAAATACCTGATGCATATTTCATTGAAAGGGAAAGCAAGAAGGATTGCAAATACCTGAGACCAACACCTTGGAACTCAAGGCAAGGAAAATAATTAGCCAAACTATATAATGGATAGATTTACCATGTTTAGACTTGGCCCAAAAGGAATTACTTAGTAAAGTATCAATCAAACCTTAAAAATCCAAAAGGTACATCATACTTGGAGAGAATATGGATGCATATCAAAGGTAATACATGTTTTATTGAGATTAATCATGTCCTAAATGATAGAGTTCAATTTTCTAACTAGCTATTTTTTTTCAATTCTTTTTTTTCAATTGAAGACCTAAAGTAATTTTTTTTTACCCAACCATGCATTGAATATGGGACAACCAAGGTAACTAAAGGGTAGTGCACAAAAGGTACCACTAGGTATGTGAATTGAGTGTACAAGGTGGTCCTTAGGGAACATGATCCAATGAAAATAGAACTTACTATGGTTGCCTTTCCCATGAGGTGTCCTATGGAAACAACCAAAAAAGTACCATTATTTGAGCATATTTTATCATCCATATATAAGGGCAAAGGGGGGACCACTGTGTTTCTTTTCACATGGTAAGTAGTCATAATTCCAATAGATTGACACTTGTAATAAAATCCTCAATTAGTAAGAATGAAGAGATAGGGGATATTGGATCCTCTTGGATGATGTCTCTAAAGCATGGAAGAAAGAACCAAAAGCATATCCACTAAATTTGAAGAACTGCTATGCTTAACACCTTCAATAAGTAAAGAAATGAATTAATGGAGAAACCAAATTTAGCAGGAACTTTATAAAGAGAACTCTATCCCTCCTTATAATACACTTCCATAGATCTAGTTGGAACATAACATTAGACCTTGAATAGGTTTTGTTTAGTCCTTGATTCAACTTAAATGAAATTCCAACATTATCAAAGAAAGAGTTCTCTACCATAAAATCAACTTGGTTCTTAAATATGAGAATTGAAAAAAATTTCTTAAGATGGTTAATAATGAGCTTGAATATTATCTCATAGATAATGATGCAAAGGCTTCTCATATGACAACTGACTAGGGATTGTGGGGATCATTCTCAAGATAAGAGAAATAGAGCGAATTGGAAGTGGTGGAATAGGAATATTAGAGAAGAAAGTTGCATCAAGCTGATACCTCACCTCTTGAAGGTCCAGGAAAGTTTTTTTTTTTTTTTTTGAGATATGGGAGTCAATCTTATGCATCCCCCACTTCCTAGAGATTGGAGAAAGTTACTTCTCAACAAGTTGATTGAGACACAACCTTAATTACTTGAATCTAGCACTTTCTATTGATGGAGAATCGGCTCCTTTTCTCTAAGTTTCATCTCACTTGAGCACCATTAGGTTTTCCAGGAGAGAAAGGATAGCCTTTGAGTGTCCTCATCCAACCCAACCATGAGGGAGAAAGGTGGGGTGGGGGAAATCCTGTAACCCGCAGGGACGCTCTACCGTGTAGGGATCTTCGTGGGACTCCCTTTCTAGTTGCCCAAGAAATTCTCAGGCAGGTGGATTTGTGATCTAGAGGCCCATCTGCCTCGAATTAGCCATAGTCATCCAATTAATTTGGGTGCCTTGCTTGGGTCCTATTCATATCTAGTCCCTCTCCTATCTTCACAGTCTATGCACAGGAAGGAGGTACTTAAAACTCACATTAAGGCCTCCATTAGAGTTTAATCTGAATTGGGGTCAAGCCCCGATTGTCTTGCGTGTTCTCTAATCCAATCAAAATTCTCTTTTGGTCAATTTGAACTTGATTTTGATTTATCATCTTTTGATCCACCACCTGACCTAGAAATCAACCTGAAAAATTAAGGAAATGGCCACTAGTCTTGAACCCCGTATGAGCATGAAAGACAGGATGATTGAGGATACTATTAGGTGCAGTGAAGAATCTTTTAGAACCACAACCACTTTTAGCGGGAATCTGGATAGTGAACAATATTGTGAACCCAATTATGAACCACATCCAGATGACTGCAATCCATATTTCTTGTGGTTCATCCCGGGAGACTCTCTTGGAACAAATGAGAAATCTAAGAAAACTTCATAGAACGAAGGGTATGCAATATCTTGTAAATCCAGAATTATGGGAGAATTACCAAGATTTCATTAAACAACGTAGGGATCTGCTAGATCAATTGGAAGATTTGATTAACGAAAAATACTTAGACCCCCACCCAGAAATTGATTATGAATCTTAGAGTAATTTTGAGGACCAATATGATTTTCACAAACCCAGGTTCGAGAATGGAGGTTTCTGTGTTGAATCCCCAACCCGATTTGAATTAAATGATGATTTTGAGTATAAGGAATTACTTGATATAGAAAATCAATTCTTGGGTTGGAAGGATTCCATCATAGGTGTTCTTGATTTTGAGCCAGAAATCAAAATTGTTGAAATTGGTTCAACCCAAGTAGAATGTCCAAACACCTGTGATAAAATCGATTCTGATTACGTCAAGGATATAATTGCAACACCTTATCTTGGTAGGGTCTTCCTCGAGCGAAATTCTAACATCCCAATTGAGCTGAATGTCGATTCTAGTGACCCAATTTCTATTTTTAACCTAGAATCTAGATCCGAACCTATTTGGAATGATTATAAGGTTCAATTTGATGAGGATAAAATCTCAAATTCACAATATTATGATTTTTATGAGCCTATTTTTATGACGAAACCTGTCCAGATTCCTCGGAAGAGTGGAATGATTCATTCGAAGTGAAACCAATTTATGATATAGAATCAGAGGAATCTGAAGAGATGGAAATAAATTGGATCTACCATAAATATCCAAAAACCAAGCCTCATCCCCTCATCCGAGTATTTTCTCTCTCCCTCCTCGTTCCTTCATCTCTATCACTTGCTATGACGTGTAAAATAAGTCCCCTAAATGTTAAATATAGATTATACAATTACATTTTAAGCCATTGATGATAACTTCATTATCAGCCATATCTAGCTTTATTCAGTCATATTCCATCATTAAATGCTCCTCCATAACCACCAGAAGACAATAATTCATTGCACATCCTTTCTAAGAGCATAACAAGAAACCAGAGTTAAAACTGTAATTTTACCATTATATCATGAATGCAGAATAACTGTGGGTTTCTCCAAGGGTTAATTAAAGGTTAAAAGGTCATAATTGTCTAACAAGTAAGTCCGTGCAAAAAGAAATAGGTTTTCACACGTTTCAAGAATTAAATAGCATCTAAAACCCTAAAAACAAACATGCTTAATCTACTGAGGTTCTGGTCAGGATAAAATTTACCCAAATCCTCTAAAAATCATATAAAAATGTTCTCTAGGGTTTGATACCTTCAATTTGACCATCAAAACCCAATTTGACCTAAAACAGAGTCACAGACAGACTATTACCCTAATTTGGGTTGTTGCATAAATTACCCAGTCAAACTTGGTCCAAACCTAAATTCAACTTCACCATTGGATTCCTTATGTCTAAATTAAGTTTTTACCAAAATTTGCATCCAATCTGAGATCATCTTGACCTAGTTTGCAATTTAGTCCTATCTGAGTCTTTTCTCTCACACACATGCCCCTAAATTTTGAATTCTTTACAAATAGCCCCACAGCTTTATCGTATTATTCACCAATAGGTCCCCACCACCTGCAAATCCTAAACCTACTTCGTCGGCGACGTTTGATTGAAGAAATCTCCCTGATTGATTGACGAAACTCTCCCAAAATAGAAAGGGAGACTCCTGAGAGATTTTCCTACAAATTGAGCCGCATCTTGGGCTCTAATTCTTGCCTAAATCCTCATGTGAATCGCTTGAAGGATCGGATCTCCTCCTTGTGCGTAAGCTCCAAGCTTCCAAGCTTGGAAGGCCTCCTTGAGCCCTATAAAAGGACCCAGGTTGCAAGGCTGAGTTCCTCAACTAGGTTTTGAGCGAAAAACTTCTTCAAATACCTATCTCCGGCCTTCTACGACCTACGCTCCGGCAAACCTTATCGACCTCCTTCCTCCACACCTCCAACGGTCAAATTGGAAGCGTAGCGACCTTCCTCGTCTTCCTCCGCGCCTCGCCAGTCAAAGCGAGGGTTGTCCTCATTCTTCACCACCGTCTCCCTCCCGAGAGTATTCACCTTCCACGGTGCCGGTGAACCACAACCAGTGCCAATTCTACCTCCTTCGTCCCCCTAGAGTAGGTAGTTAGGTTTAGTTAGATCCTTAAGTTAGTTTCCCCTATTTGAAAATCAAAAACAACCCTCGATGACTGTCGCACGCCACCTTCATCTTCACCTCCAACCACCTCTCCGGTGAAGCGTTTCCATCACCTCACACCTCCAACTGCCTCACCACCTATTCCACAACCTTCGCCACATCCACCCGCACAAAACCCCTCTCCTATTCCATCCTCTCAACCTCCCAAACCACCCCCTGAACAAACCAACCTTCACTCTTCATCTCCGTCACCAACACACGTCCTCTGACCACCACTGAGTTCGCCTTGTCATGGTGGACCTTTTGAGCACTCTAATTGGGGTTAGCGCCCGTGTTCTTGATTTCAGGTCCCACACCGTCGCTTTGCCACCAAGCCATTACTGTTGACATATTCTTCGTGCTCAAGGACAAGCAACCCCCAGGTGCTACGCCTAGGAGTTGCGGTGACTTCCAAGCATTCCCCCAGGAGGTCCAGTGAGGGAATCACCACCCGCTGCTGCTCCAATTGAGGAGGACTTCACCTGCAGGCGTACGTGAAGGATGTGGGACGTTTAGTCCCACATTGAAAAGTGAAAAGGTGTTGGCTGAGAATAAATTATTTTTGTGTGCAAGGCTTATCGCCTCAGACACTTGGGGGTAAGGTCCCCTCACACCTTCACTGCCCGACCCATCTCACTCCTCGGCTGCGACCACGCCCGTAGCCCTGGACCCGGGTATGCGCTTGACCCGAATACCTGATTACCTGGCTTTAGAGAAAGAGAAGAGATAGAGAGAGAGAGTGTGTGTGTGTGTGGGTAGGTTTTGCTCCTAAAACCTTCCAACACTTGGCCAAAATCCGAGAGCTCCTCCCTTGTGCGTGAAAAGGCAAGAAAGAAGAAGAGAAGGAAGGCTCTGTGTAGAAGAAGAGAGAAGAAAAGAGCTTGAGAGAAGAAGCTAAGGCTGAAGAAGCAGGCCTGAAAGAAGAAGAAGGGGGAAGGAAGAAAGGTAGAAGAAGGAAAAAGAAAGAAGAACAAAAGGAGAAGGGCTCATACATAGATGAAGAAGATGAACAGTGCCTTTGCACTATAGCAGAGCTAAACTTAAGTCGTCTGGTCATCTGACCTGACGTCTGATTTGGTTGAAAATACTGTGGCATTATTTAAGATACCGCTCATTTATTTAAATCATTAAGTAATTATTATATGTGTATCTAAGCTAATAATTGGTAATTCAAATCACTATTATTTTATCGTAGATGTCTTTTTGCCTCATTAGATTCTTAGTATACTCATGTTATACATTGAATATTAGCCTTTGAGTAATTAATTGTGTTCATTTATATTGTTTATTGAGATTAATGTGTGAATTCTATGTTTTCTCCCTACATTTGACCTCGGACTTAAATTCGAGTTATAACTTATATTTATTGACGAGTGACTTTGATTTGTACTACAACGTATCAATCTTAAATATCAATTTCGCACGCCCAATAACCATCAATAATTTTTTATCCCTCCATGTGTAAATATAGGCTTAAGTGAGTCCCCTAAATGTTAAATATAAATTATACAGTTGAAACTTGTGTCATCAATTTTTTTTTATCCCCCCATGTGTACACATAAGGGCTTAAGTGCATTGATATGAATATATGTGCATGCTGACGCATGTGTAACACATATCTGTATTGTATATTTTGTGTAACTATTCCTACTTTTTGTAATTTGACTTTTTAAAAGTATGATATTTTTACCATTATAAATTTTACCTACATCATCCAAATAAAATTCCACAAAAAAATCCCATCTCCCCACCCCCCCAAAAATAAATTCTACAGAAAAAATCTTCACTTTACCCTAAAAATAAATCTTACAGAAGGCTCAATCATTATATCTTTTTACTTTAAAATCAATCAAATGATTGTCAGGAAAATCGCATATAACTCTTATTATATTTTTTTAAATTTTAACCATACTTTCATAATTTATATTATTATTAATTATCAAATTTAATATAAATAAAAATTAAATTATAAATTAAATTATATTAAATAAATTTTTTAAATATTTAATCAAATCATATATTATAATTAGATACATACAAATACCATAAACTCCCGCTAGGAAATGGGGGTATGTCACAAGTATAAACTATAATAGGAATTTTACAGCCCACGTGTCAGCCTTCCCCGGCCGCTTTCTCCTTCACCCTCCATTCCCTCTCTCTCTCTTTATCCCTTTGTTTCCCTCCGTTTACCTCCTCACGCCATCCTGTCTCTCTCTCTCCAAAATTATTTGTTACTTATCATTTTTATTATTTCATTTCTTTAACTGTAAAATTTCTAACTAGCAGCATTCTTTTTGTTTTTCCCGTACATACTGTGGATATCATACATTCTTATTCTTTTATTTAAGATTGTGTTTGACCGGGTGTTATTTTGGAATATAATTAGAGTAGAATAATTATAAAAAAGTATTTAATTGATAAGATTATAACGATTGATGAGATAGTGAGATTGTAATGATATGTGTAATTATTAATAATTGATACGTTGATTTTGTTAGAAATGAAAGAAAATTAGTAGTTTTTTTTTGAAACAAAAAGGAGAGCTATCGTCCTGCGATGTCAGTCCAAAGTAGTATATTATGTGTAAAGAAAAGAGATTACAAAAAGGATCTTCAAGACTGTATGAAGGACCGACACTCTCTTACAATATTCTCACAACAAATCGGCCTCTCCTGAAAAAGTCTCCCATTCCTTACCTTCCATACTCACCATAGAGAAGCAGCCATATGGACATGTGATTTTCCTCTCAAGTCAAATCCATGCCACATAGAATTCCACTCAAAATTAGTAGATTTTGATAGGTTGAATTGTAATTATTAAATAATATTTTTTTAATTATATATGGAAAAAGAAAATCTTAATGAACCTCATATCCCATACCTCGTTTCTTGTGCTTCTCACAACGCCCTCCTGACGCCCCTCCAATCCCCCATTCCGACTGCAAGCCCTACTTGTATACATAAGACCGCCGGTATCAACCACACTGCATCATCCATTCTACTGTCCTTCTGTAAACAGTGAAAACAAGCGACCATACCCGGACATTATTACACTTCCACACGTACATACCAGTCCACACGAGTAGTATACGCTTATATTTTTTTTTCCTTTGCCACGAGAAGACATAAATGCATAAATGTACAAAGTTTATAATATATATATATATATATATATATATATATATATACACTCGTCCGCAAGTTGAACTGGAAAGCGAGAAGAGCTTCCGAGGTCGACATCTCCTACTCCACAAGAACTGATCAAGGTGCTGAGATCGATCGAGTAGGGAGAACGCCCCTCCCCTTCCTCCACATGGCATGGCAGAGCTCCTGCAACCACAGAGACGAGGAGATTGAACAAGAGACGAGAAGAAGGAGTAGTAGAAGATCCTTCCCTCCTAGCCCCCTCCACCACACTACTACTCCTCCCCCTCCCCCTCCCCCTTCCCTTCATGGTCCACCACCACCTCCTCATGTGAACACCCACATCCACTTGCACCTGCACCCATTCACACCCCCTCCCCTCCCCTCCCCCACCACCACTCCCACCATCGATCGCCCCTCGCTAAATAAACCCCTCACCTTCCTCCTTAATAACCAACGACAAGGAGAAGAAGAAGATAATACTACTAATACTAATACGTATAATATGCACCCGGTGTTGTTCGTCGCGAGCAGGTCGAGCACGACAACGACGGCGGACTCCGGGAACAGCATCGAGGAGATCTACGCGGGGGCGACGACGGAGGCGCAGCAGCAATACCCGTTGCTGCCGCCGGGGTCGTCTTCGCAGCAGCAGCGGAAGCTGCCGTCGTCGCAGTACAAGGGGGTGGTGCCGCAGCCCAACGGGCGGTGGGGCGCGCAGATCTACGAGAAGCACCAGCGCGTGTGGCTCGGCACCTTCAACTCCGAGGCGGACGCCGCGCGCGCCTACGACGTGGCCGCGCAGCGCTTCCGCGGGCGCGACGCGGCCACCAACCTCCCCGCCCTTTCCCCGCACTCCCCGGAGCTCCTCTTCCTCCTCTCCCTCCCCAAGGCCGAGCTCGTCGACATGCTCCGCAAGCACACCTACCTCGACGAGCTCCACCACTGCCTCCGCCACAACGGCTCCTCGTCCTCGAACAACCCCGCTTCTCCGTCTTCCACAGCCGCCGCCGCCTTGCGGGACCTCCTCTTCGAGAAAGCGGTGACGCCGAGCGACGTCGGGAAGCTGAACCGGCTAGTGATACCGAAGCAGCACGCGGAGCGCCACTTCCCCGCCCCGCACGCGGCCGGCGGCGACGGGAAGGGGGTGCTGCTGAGCCTGGAGGACGGCAGGGGGAAGGTGTGGAGGTTCCGGTACTCCTACTGGAACAGCAGCCAGAGCTACGTCCTCACCAAGGGCTGGAGCCGCTACGTCAAGGAGATGGGGCTCCGTGCCGGGGACGTCGTCACCTTCCACCGCGCCGTCGGTAGGGACGGCCAGCTCTACATCGACTGGCGGCCCGGCAACGGCAACGGCGGTGCCAGCGGTGGAAACGACAGCTACACTTCCGCGACACCGTCGAATTCGACGGTGTCGCCGTCGCCGGGGTACCACCCCGTCAAGCTCTTCGGGGTTAATATCGGCGCCGGCGGAGGTTAGATTTCGCTAACGTCCGCCGGCGTGAGGAGGTGAGCGGAATCCATAACCATTTTTTTTTCCGGCTCTCTCTTGAATAAAGTGAAGAAAATTGATCTCTTATAATTCCCTGGCGATATCTTCTGTCCAGTCTCCTTTGATTGTTGATATGATTAACGCAGTCATTGGTTTGCGTTTTGAAGTGATGTTGGGGATTACTTAATATGTATCATGGATGAAGGTTGTGATGGGGTGTTGGGATCATCATAAATTTTTTATATTTTTGGTCTCTGCCCAGTGGATCACTGCACTTCAATTCAGATGATTGGATTGATGGTGGAGCATTTACACTTTGGGAATAGTTAGTTGGCTGTGATTGTATATGATGATTAAAGGAAGGAGTTTCTGTAAAGAGTAGAGAAGGAAGTGAATAGAGTTTCTGAGAAGGTGTGGAGAGGAATGCTGTATTTGATATGTTTGTCATTGATTGGGAAGTTTCTTTTGAACGAATTAGATCGATGTCAGAAGATTGGACACTATTGTCAAAGACAGACCAAGATCTTGTGTGGTCAAGGGGTTGGGGGGGGGGGGGGGGGGGTGGGGGTTGTTTGGATTGCGGTGTTGATATGATATAAGTCTGATTAATTAAAGAGCAAAATCTTTTGTTCTAATTCAATCTTTCACATTTGGCTATTCAAATAATTCAATAATATATATAATATTTAAATTATTAGAATCTATTTCTTTTTTTCCTGAAATCCATGAAGTTTCGAATGACCTACAAGAGCACTCTTGGGAAGGCAAAGTATTTTAGGTGGATGACACTACTGCATTCACCTTGACCTATATCTCTGCATTGGGTGAGACAAGTTTTCTAGTGAGGGTTCTGGACATGTTTTCAATGTTCTGCATTTTCATGCATTCATTACAAAGTCTTATGAAATATGAAATTATTTTAATATCCTTCTGACCATTTTTGCATACTTCTCAAGTGTATTTGATTTCATTATATATTCAGGCAAGCATCCCCATAGATAAGGGTGAGGGAACTTGGCATTTCATGATGCATTTCATGTTAGGTCATAAATGCATATATGACCTATTGCTCATCATAGTTCTTCAGTAGAATACAAGGACTCATTCAACTTATCTAATATCAATTTTGATAACCCATAGTCCCATTTGAGTAAATTAGGAAAGAACTAATGCTCTCCCACACACCAATCCTCTGAGTAACGAAAGGATGGTCTTATCTAATATCAATTTCTATAAAAGAGAATCAAATTTTTCGTTGGTCAGTTACATTAGTTCTATGTCTCCACTTAAACTTTTTCTAGGTCATTTTAGGATATAATTAAATTCAAATCATCGTGATAGTATTAACTTGGTACTTTAACACTTCCTCCCTGTTATCCCATTAGTCTTTTCAAGCTCATTGTCCAATTTCTCACATTCTTGGGCCAATGCATCACAAGACCTTCTCTCTAGATATCTAAACCAATATAAATTATTATATCTTATATTTTGTTACTCCAACTTTTAACTGACACTGTCATTTCAGATTCAAGCTTTCTCTACAGTACTTCTGCATCAACATTTTAACTCCTACCGTAGACATCGTTTCTGCATGCCCATACTTTACATTCCAATATTTAAATCCTTTCAGTATCGCAGATCTTATTTCTACTTTATCGTATCCAAAGAAATCTTCTTTCTATGTAAGTTTAAAAAAAATACAAACAAACAAAGAAGAAAGAAATAAAAAACTGTATCTGTCATACAATCCACTTGAAGTCTCTTTTTCACTTAATCCAGTTTGTGTATCCCTATCACAACAACAGTAACTGTGAAGGAGGTCTATCACAACAACCATGTTTGAAAAATATAAGTTTCATTATTTTGCCTGGGCATAGGAACCTTATTTCATTCCATTTTTAGTAATATAGTCAAGACAAATATGGTACGGACAGAGGGGATCCAAATTTATTTGTTAGGTATATCTATCTTAGGTTTGACATGCTCCAATATATTTATCTTAGACCTGAATCTAGCTTTTATTAAAGTTGAATCTTATAAATTATTCCTGCATATTTTGTAATGATCCAAATATCGTCATTTCTTGTTTCATTATAAAATCTAAGGAAATCTTGTACTGGATCCAAATATCTTGTTTCATTTCTTTGTTAAGGTAAATAACAAATAAATTGTTCAAATATTGCCCAAATAAACATTATTTCGGTTTCAAATCTAATCCTTTGTTCCTCTAGTCAAAAATGCATTGCTCCTTCTTTCTGTCTTCTGGCATGAGACTTGCATCAACCATCAACCTCTGTCCGGTTTGTCAACCTGTCCAACTCAATCAAAGGATCCATCAAGCACGGAGGTCTGCCTTTTGGGGTTTGAATGTGGAAGAAACGTTTTTCCTTGAAAAGTTATATCCGATGTCTTTGATGGCACAACTGACGTTAGAACAATATTGGTGGACTATTTTGTAAACGAATTCATATCTTGATGTCTCAATGAAAATTTTAAAAGAACAAAATCCAAATTGATGAAGGATCACTTGAATTTATCATCTTGTTTAAATTATTTTTTGCGGTGTTACAATGCTTTTTTTTTAATTTTGATGGCACAGGGAAATAGATGTGATCTTTTTGCTCACTAACATGATTAAGGTGTGAGGATCGTTTAAAATGTAATAATTTTGGTATACGGTATTGCTTCTCATTGAATTAATAAAACTATCATTTGAGTATTTCACCCAACAACGTTAGATATTCTTGGGCCAGAATTATACGGACTATGCGCTAAACAAAAAAACATCAATTGATTATAAGTCAACGATCTTAAATGCAATAACTACCATAACAACACACTTCATCAGAGGGTGGTTGGTGGTATAATTTTTTCAATTTTATTGTTTCTACTTCATCACGTTCTACGTTCATCTCCTAATAGCTTTTTTTTTTTCACATATATTCAATGGAAAGGCCATGAGGAAAGAAGATGTATACTTTTTGAATCGACCTAAATGGATGGGAGATATTACTATAATGACTCTCTGAGAGATGTGATGAACGATCTCAATACACAAAATATAGCTTTTTAGATACCAACAACGAAATAGTCGATGTGGGAAATATGACATTTCGGATGCGAAAGAAAAGTGTGACAGGATGACTCAGGGCATAGTGCAGCGATGGGAATGGAGCATTAATTGATGGTAAAATATGTCTAGTAATTTTACGTAACTCTATAATTTTACTTGCTTAAGGTTACACCACCATACACTCTATTAAGAAAGAAAATATATGTTCCCCTGCACCCTCCAAGGTCCTTGGCAGAATTAGATTTTTTTTTTTTTTTGTTTGAGGTGTTGATTTGAATCCTTAATTTTGTTATTTCAAAATTTTATCCTTCAATGAAATTATTTAAATTTTTTTGTTAATTTTGTTTGCTCCATCTTTTCAATTAATTTTTTCTTTATTCTATTAACTTATTAAACACAAATATGAAAATATGTTTTCCAACGTATTTTGTAACATACAATCAAAATCAATTAATTGAAAATTAAATCGAATAAAATATACTGGTTAAAAATCAAAATATTATTATTAAAAATCAAAATACATCGATTGTAAATCAAAATACACTGGTGTATTTTACCTTTCTATTAGTGGGAAGTGATTTTTTAATTACAACGTAGTTTTTCACTTATGAGAAATAATTTTTCATTTAAAATGTGATTTCTATCAATGGAAAACTAAGATACACCAATTGAAATCGTCACTCTCACTTTGTGTGGTGCAAAATACATTTCAACATGTTTTTGTTAACTTATTCAACCAAACAAACATCCCAAGTGGAATAAAACTTTCTTTTAATAAAACAACAAATCCAATCAAATACCAAAATCTCTCAATTTCTTCATTCCTCCTCTTTCCAATTTTTATTCCTTCCAATAGTTCCTCTTACCAAATGGAACCTAAAGTTTCCTAAGAAAGGTCAATTTCAAAACCATAAAAAAGGCCATGCTTAACGAGTACAATAGTCCATGCTACCTTCCAGTAAAGAACGTGTTCCTTAAGGTGTGGTTTGTCTGATAGAAATGGACTTTTATTACCCCCATTTGGGATGTCCAATTCTTTCGTTAGACTGATTTTTGTCTCTATTTTGACCTCTTATCTCCGTTTTGCTTGCTTTTTGTTTCTTACATCATCCTAGATCATGAATTATGATCTTTTTTTTTTTTTTTTTTTTTGCTTGTATCCAGCAATTTGATTTAATCTCCGTATTATCTTTTTTTTGCCTTCGGGAAGTTGGGATCGCATCAGAATCAGAACAAACTAATTACGATATCCACCTAGAACCAATCTTCGAGAAACCACTCAAGTTTTAGCATAACCTTCTCTGTTTAGTTCGAAACAAATTAAAAGAGAAGCGACTCCAAGAAAGCCACATGCATCTGCATTCTCCCGTTGCTCGGTATGAGAGAGAAGCTAAGAGAGGGAAGATTCCAACATTTCAAGCAGGGACATTAAATTTGGATGCTAATTAACGAGAAGAAGTTAAACCTCCATTAATTCTAGAGCAAGCTATATACAGGCCCCGCTTAATTAATTTGCAAGCAACTTGCTCGTACGAGAATCCATGACCTGAATAGGGAAAACCGGAGTACTTATCATCACCAACCCATCAAAAGATGCACCCCCTCACGCGCGGAGCTTTAGAAGTTATACCATCTACATATCCCTCCTCACCCCCTCAACACCACCGCCCCCCCCCCACTACGAGATTCGGACAAATGACTCATCTGCATCAAATTTAAAACCTTGAAAAGTGCTGCAAGTGGATCTGACTCAGGCACAGCATTTAAATAAATAAATAATCGCGTACGCGTATATATACATGCATGCATACTCGTACTGACAGGAAGCTCAGATCTCAGAGATACAGCACTATTCTTTGTCAAGATTACTGTACATTTAGACGGGGAAGAGTTGCACTGTGAGGAATATACGTGTGATAGAGGGGGGCTGCAAGTTGGGGGGTGTGGGTAGGAAGGGACAGCCCACTTGACAACATCCGGTGCCTGGACTTGTTCCCATGCATGCATTTCCGTACATCAACTATCTCCCTTTCTCTCTCTTTCACGTATATATTTTATAGTATATTTTTATCTTAATTCTCCGTTTGCCTTTGCTTTGTTTTGTCTACTACTTCCCGTCTGAGGGCAGCAGAAGCCCTATCCATTTGCATCTTAGCTCTCGAGAGGACTCCCTTTCCCATCCTGCCAGGGGCCTCTACTGGCACGGATCATTTGGATTTGGAAAGGAAATAAACCCGTTGCAATTTTAAAAGAATGGAAGAGAAAGTGTTTCCTCTCGGTTGAGAAGAAAGAGAATGTGCATGGAAGGGTCGACATGCTGCAGATAATTTTTTTAGTTCTAATTTATTTAAGGGTAACCTTTCAAAAGGGAAGTTATAACCCTTGTTTACTTGTCTCGACGATATTCAAATGCCTCACGTGTAACGACGCAAGCACATGACATGTTTTAAAGAACATTCTTAATAGATATATAACGAGTGCAAACGATCCATATGACAACCAAAAAATAATTTATTTATGACATCGTCGTATTAGTCATAAGCTATTTGGAAGAAAGAAGGATAACAGAAACAAATAACATAACTAAGTACTAAAAAATTCAGTATATTAAAAATGACGTATATAAAATCATCACTCCTATCTTAACGTAAGCAAAAAATGAGCAGGATCTTTATTAAGGATGAAGATAAATTTTCTTTTTCTCCACTACCTATGATCAAAATGTCATAATAAATCAATAATCATTGAAGCACATGAAAATCATAAAAATATCAATATTATCATTGACATTAGATAATTCGTTTAAAGTTTCCATTAGCTCATCGTATTCAGTTATCCCTTAAAACCCCACCACTTGAATTAATGTCCCGCTCTTACAATTATCTTTGTTATTGTAAAAGAAAAATTAAATTTATTTATTTGTTACTTTTATCATGTCAGAGGTACAAATATGGACTGGTACAAACTGAAAGGACATCAATCGAATCTTGTGATCTTATCACTTGAATTCCTCGTGATCCTAATACACCCACAGAAGATGTTACTCTTTAGGCTTTGAGAACGATAATGGATAATCCTTCCAAATAAAAAACGGATAATCCGTAGGATTGAAAACAACCGACCCATTCAAGACGTGTGCCGAAGTATAATTACTGTTACTTTCGTGAAATTTAATACCAATTCCTTGCTACAGTATTCAATCTTTTATATATATATATATATATATATATATATATCCATGAATTAAATAAATCATATGCATACACCAACGACAACTTCATATGCGATTGAAATATACATAAAGGCTTTTTGTTTTTAATATACAGAAAGGGATAAATATATGCGTATAAAAAAAAAGATAGGAAAACCAATAAGGAAAGTTCCTCGTAGGCAATCTCTAAAGCAAACTCGCAAACTTTAGTGGTTGCACATAACGACAGGTGGAAAAAGGATAAAGAGAGATCGAATATGTTAACTATTTAATGTATTTATTTAGGTACTATATGGGAAGAGAAAATCCACCATGATCATATTCCTGATCAAGATGATATGAAGATCATAGATAATATAATATGGAGACTTATATTTTAGATTAACCATAGGGGTACGTACCTTAATCATATATCCTTAAAATTCATGAAAGGGAATGCACACCCATATTTTATGACAGATTTTTTTCGTTTAGCCTAAGATCTTATATGACTAGACATATCAATACACATAAAATACATGACGATAATCATAACAAACAAACATCCTTATAACCACAAGAAAACCCAAAACTAATCATATCATGAGTCACGACCCAAACTTTGGCACAATACACGGAATTTATATTGCCCAAAAAAAAGCTATCGATTACTATACTAACAATTTGAGTTTGAAAATCCTGTCATTGCAGTAGTGTAAAAATCCGTTAAACAAATAATTTAATTGAAACTTTGGTGAGTCCCGAGTCAAATACGGAGAGGCGTACGTTTGATCAAAAATTGCATTTGTATTTGTTGTCACGAAGTAGAGTAACAGTCGAATTAAATCTACTCTAGCTATTCTACTTAAAGAATAAACAATAGAAGATAAAGAAAGAATAATACAAATAAAGAGAAAATAGAGAGAATAGACAAATATTTCATAACCACATAATTATGTTCATTACATCTACGTACTATACTAGAAAATAGGAAATCTACACTAAAAAGCGATAAAGAGAATGAGGTGAGAAGTTATCTTCCTTGACGGCTGCTTAGAGAACGAACTGCATTAACGGAATGCCCGGATGAAGGTGGTGAAACGTTGGACGAGGGAGAATGAAGACAAAGGATGGAGGACGGAACAGGGCAACGTCACAATGGGATCCGCTTCCCAAACGATGGTGAGAGGACAACCACAGGATGCTCCACGAAAGGGGTGAGAATGTGCAAAAATTATATTTTTAACTCTAATGGAGAATCCTGAGTTTGGGACAAGCTCATAGAGCTTTAGAGGGGGTAAGAGAAGAGAGGAAGAAATGATGAAAATGAGTAGTAGGGGTCCCCTTTTATAGGTGTAGTCATAGGGGCAGAAAGGTCCTTTTACAAGCTTAACACATTAATTGCTAAGGTCTTTAGTGACGGATATAAACGTCACTAAAGATCCTACGTCGCTGAAGCACGCATGCACCCTCGCCTCTTTGCCTTCAATCGTTGAGATGCTCCTCCGCACGCATGCATCCTCAGTCGCTCGATAGAGAGATCGGACTGCTTAAACGCGTGCATGCCTCTTGATCTCCAGTGTAACGCTTACCCACGTTAGATTGGGCGTACGTTCGCACGTCAGATCGTGTGTGAAGTACGCGCCTTCATCCAACGTGCCACGTCGCGCTTCTTCGACCACCTGATCGCCATCACACGAGCAAATTTCACTTGCGTTCGCGTGCGTGCTTGATTTAAGGTGCACCGCGCTTCGAACCGGTGCCCTCTTTTCCACGTGAAGGCGCACAACCAATGCGCTACACGATCATTTGAGGTGCGTTTTGGATTTAACGTTTGCGCGCTCTCAA
Organism: Thalassia testudinum; assembly: GCA_037157565.1. Lineage (NCBI taxonomy): Eukaryota > Viridiplantae > Streptophyta > Magnoliopsida > Alismatales > Hydrocharitaceae > Thalassia > Thalassia testudinum. Next base: position 49,385,244 of record JAZHRO010000030.1, read on the forward strand.
TCATTGGATTTCGATCCAACGGCTGAGATCGCATCTTGATCACGCCTTCAAAGGTGGAGTGAGAGGCTTAGCTAGTGTTGGGCGGTTGGATGGCATCACGTGGCACCATCCTGGCCGTCCATCTTCTATTGCTCATAGGTAGTGCCACGGATGTCGGATTGAACCAATTTTCGCGTCGTTATGCTGCGATCGTCAATTCGAACCCATCCGTGCTGTTGGATTTGTCATCTGAGATGCGAATTTAACACCACATTAGCCCTTGACCTCTAATCTTTCTCGAACTACATCTGATACTATGGAGGTCCGATCGAGGCGATCTCGAAGTCGTTAAACTCCGATTGTCACTCTGATCAGATTCGTACGATTGGATCTCAAATCCGAGGCCCCGATAAATGTTAGCCCTATTCTCTGACCACAAAAAGGAAAAATTAACCTAAAATTTATGCAATCTAACATAAATGCATGATAATGCATATTATACAATATTTACAATACATGATGTTTCTATGACACTAAGAATATCCATAAATAGACATTTTAGGCTATTTCGATGTATACACATCACACCCTCATGCCTATCTTTTGCTAGTCTCTAGTAAAACTATATGCTATTTATAAAAGAATTAGGATCAGATTTCCTGGACAACAGTTATTTTTCAACACTATAAAAATTTTACTAAGACCAGAACTATAGAGACACAACAGTACCCAGGTGTCTGCCAAAATGGAGATTACCCAAGCCATCGCCTTATTCAAAAGCAAAAGGATCTTTTTCTTTTTCTTCCTTTCTTCTTTTTTGATTTTTTGAGTTTAAGGTTTCGAGGCAACTTTCTACGGCTACCCAACCCACCAAAGACTCAAAGAGAACTCTAAGTACTGGACATCTTTTTATGTGAATGTGATAGACTCACTAATCGGCAGTCAAAACAGACTTCGGGTCTCTATGCCCCTAAGTGACCTTGAAAAGAAATTCTACCTAAAAATGTATCTATCCAACCGGTAGCTTTCTCCCTACTTTTTAATTTTATGGGGTCAACGCAAGAGCGAACCCAGTGTATATCTCCCCGGCTTATTCTACTTCTCCACTTCTTTCTAAGTGTTTGAAATTAAACATGCATTTTTGTGAGCTAGGTTCTGAACAACCGGCCGATGAGCTGTTACCACCAACAACTTGTCAGCCATACTCATGCGGTGAGGTGTGATTTATTTCTTTTTCTTCTTTTCTGTTTCTTTTTCTTTTAATTTTGGATATCTTTCTATTTTTTTTCTCTTTTTTATTTTTTTTTTCTAAGTAGGTGGCTTCCCAGATCTAAGATTTACCTAAAGGTAGTAGGAAGAGAATGGGCGTGTGGCTAGACTCTGGATAACCGATCGATGAGCTATTACCACCGACAACTTGCTAGCCATATCGCCCTAAAAGGTTCATTAGCTATCCAATTTCTGCTAAAAATGCCAAAAAGTGAGTCAATGCAAAGAGTGTATAGAGCTTGGCTTAAAGTCCCCTCAAATCAGAGGGTAGGTTATAAGTCGTGTACTTATCGCCTCAACTTATTTAACCAATTTGAAATAAATTTTCAAATGGAAAGGACTCAAGAAACAAATCCACATTTTAGTGGACACCTAGGATGATTAAGCCCTAAGACCTGAAGAATCTAAGTGTTCAAGTCATATCGTATCATTCCTATGGTTGACAATTTTCTAAAGTCCAAATTCTCTTTTCCTAATTCAATTTTTTTTTAACTGAAAAGAAAATAAAAAGAATCTACGGAGCCAACAAGATGATTCAGAGAATGATATCCACCCCCTATGCCTATCTAATGCAATGTCCTCATTATATTAAAAAGACATGAAACAGGGTGGAGTAGAGTAGAAAGCACTTGAATTTCATGATTACCTGATCAGCTCCTAGATGAAAAGAGACTGTATATATGTTGAATTTAGTTCCTTCATCTAGGCACACTATACAAACAAAGAAGAAATAAAGAATTCACAGATGTAGGTCAGGATCAAGATAAGAAAATCTATTTTTAGACCTGCCAGAAGAAGATGTCCACAGATGTGGACAAAGTTGTGGTGCAAACCCATGCCCCACAGTCGATTGTATCTAAGGTTCTGGATAAAAATTACCCAAAACCTAAGATCAGTATGCAAGCGAGGTTGGGCCTACCGTTTGTGAGGATGCAACCCAAATCCCAAAAGTCAGGCAATAGGATAATTAAAATCAAAAAGATAATTAGTAAATTTGTGCTTGGGTTGCACATCCTCAGAATCAAAAATGTCATAAGGGTCCTGGTAGAAGGTTGATGGTTTCAGGTCTATAGGAACCCTTTGACTTAGATTTCTACTTCCTCCGGAATTGGCTTCCCATATCTTCATTTCCAAATTCCTATCCTCTACAATCAGGATTTCAGATTCCAAGACCTCCTGCATGTTAATCGCACCATCTAAAATTTCCAAGTCCCAGATTTATGGCTGAATCATAATTGACTTGGGTAGAGTGATCTCAAAATGAAAATCGTCATTATGCTCAAAGGGGTGTAATTGAGGAATAGGGCTATGAATTGAATCCTTCATGAAATCAGGATCTAAATCCACCATTTTAGCCCCAACAAAATCAATTTCCTCAGTTATGAGACTATCAAATGATTTACCATACCCTGCGAGCCCGTTTGTCTCACTAAAATTATCTTCCTCAAATTCAGGCGAAACTTCACACGACGATTCTTCACCTTCAGAATCAAAGAATTCTGGATCCACATTTATATATGTCTCAAAATCATTTATTATTTCCTAGTGCATGGAGACATAATTTTCTTCGTACCCTAGCTCATGGATCTTAGGTGAAGTAATCCATTCATCTACAATTGGTTGCTCTAGAACAACTTGGTCATCCCCAGTTTCATAAAACATGTCCCCCCTACAGGTGCTTGAACAGATTCTAACATTGGCTCTCCTAAAGGGGGTTCATCCTGGGAATCATCCTAAGATTGAACTAAAGCAACCAAAAATTTCATCCTCAATTTCGATAACTTCCCAAGTAAAAACTCACCTGGGTCCTTATTAACATCTTGGAGTCGATCCAACAAATACTTGTTATGATCGTCAATCATTTGAATCAGAGGCTCTAATTCTTCAGTGCAGGGTGTTGGCTGAGCTTGTAAAGATTGAATGGTATTCCTTAAGTTAACTAACAACCTATCTTGGACCTAATTCACCTAAACCAAATGGTTTGGTTCAGGGTTGGGTGGGTTTGGGTTCAATCCAGGGGAGTCAACAAATTAAGGTTCTGGGTTCCTTCCCTGATAATAGTTCGTTTCGGGTTGTTCATAGAGGGGTGGTGACCCTTATGCAGTGTAATTTGAGGGAGGGTAAGGATCAACATATCCTTCTTGATTGTAGATTATATTAGGTTGTTCACAGGAAGGCAATGGTTTATAATCGATGTAGCTCGAAGAAGGATAAAAATAAAGATCATGTTATCCAAGGTTAAACCCTGAATACGGAGGTCCGGAACTGTATCCCTAATCACGATTATACCAACTAGTAGATGGGTGAGAATAAGTTTGATTGGAATAATAATAATCTTAGGAATAAGTAGTGGTAGGAGGGCAAGAGTGGAAATGCGAGTAGGATGTGGAAGCATCCATGGCAAAGAGGGAGGAAGAAAGGTATCCTACAGTATAAACAATCAAACATGTCCTTAGGTAGGATAGCCTAAAAATCTACAAATTCCTAGAACCCATCTTGAGATGAAAAGAACGATTTGATCTAGTTCTTTCTTATCAATCCAACCAGTTAGAGAGAGGGACTGGGGAGAAGGTTCTTCCATTGGCTTTCACCTCAAGCTCCATTGATACCCCCCAACCGCAGTCATTTGACTCTGCTCTCCTAACTAGACATCAGATTGAACGATAGAAGCAGATTAATCGAAAATAATCTAGATCTGGGCGGCGAAGAGCGAGTTCAATTATATTTGTATTGCACCCTGAAACAGGGTATTTGTATTTCACCTAGAAAATAATCTCGAAACAGGATATTTGTATTGCACCATGAAAATGTTTTTCCTTTTAGAAATGTATTTACAAGACTTGGAAAACATACTTGACTTATTCCAAAGAATGTCTTTTTCTTTTCTTTTTTGGACTTTTTTTTTCACAAGTAAATGTCAGTATGTCTCCGACAACTTTATTTGGTGGGTGAGTTCTTTGGTGGAAAGAGATTCTCCTAGACACAAGACTAAGGACTAGGACAAAGAATCTACCTGCATGCACAAGTAAGTTCTCCACCTTCCTTAATGAACACTAAGGTTGAATTTCAAATTTACAAGGTCTTTCCCGACACTGTGTAGTGTGAACCAAGGTTACTTAAAGTCCTAAGCTAAAGCAAACCAGCAAATCTTGTGCCGGTGACTCAAGTACAAGAATATATCCTAAGTTAGGAGAGATCGTGGTCTATCTTGTCAAAGCTTAAAGTGTATTAAGCTAAAGCCTGAGCGAACCAAGTTACAATAGCCTGAAAAGTCTAACCAGCAAAGGTTAAATGTCCATAAACACTTATGCTATTTTTGTTTTCAACAAGAAGATCATAATTAAACACTTAAATTCTTTTCAATACTTTTTCTCTCCTCAGTATTTTCAATTTTTGGAGTTCTCCCTCAACAATAAAGATCAAGTAAGGTCCCTTATTATATTTTTGAAATTTTTTGTTTTTGTAATTTTTTTGTATTTTTGACTTTGTAATTTTTTCAAAATTTTCAAAATTTTCAATTTTATGGTATTTTTGATAATACTATAATATATACACTACAAGTGTGCCTACAATTACATTTCAGTAAATGATTTACCATTTACACCCCCCATGCTTAAATGAGGCAATGTCCTCATTATATGAATAGGTTGGATGCAAATGCATGCTTTGCTTTTCACTATCTTAGACTAGGTGACGGAAGGAAGTTGGAATGAGAAGATAAAAATCTCAACGCGGATGATTTTAAGTCCGATATGAGATTAGAGTGGGAAGTCGAGCTAAAAAGTGAAATGCATGACATATGTGACAATGAATGTATGCTAAAATGCTAAGGTAGGCACCTAATGCAAGAAATGGAAAACAAGAAAGGTGAAAACAACTATATGCAAAGGATAGGTTTGCTAAGTTTTACGCCTTCAACTAGGCATAAACCCAGATGGTAGTTCAAAATATTGAAGCGAAACAATAGAATTGACAAGTTTGAGATCATGTGGCTTAACGAAGGGTTTCAACCTTTGTCCATTGACAATGAAAGGTTCAGATTTATCAATTTCAGTGATCTCAACAACTCCATTGTCAAAGATTCTTAAGATTTTGAAAGGACCAGTCCACTTGAATCTGAGTTTCCCTGGGAAAAATTTAAGTCTTGAGTAAAAAAAGGACTTTCTAACCAGGGTGAAATGACTTCCTATGGATGTGACGATCATGGAAGGCCTTTAACTTATCCTTATAAATCCTCAAGCTTTCATAAGATTCATTCCTTAATTCATCTAGCTCAGAAATTTGTAATCTTCTATGATCACTAACCTTCTCTAAGTCTAAGTTACACTTTCTGATGGCCCAATAGGCTTTGTGCTCAAGTTCTACGGGAAGATGACAGGGTTTCCCATACACAAGTCTAAAAGGAGACATGCTTAATGGGGTTTTGTGAGCTGTCCTATATGCCCACAATGCATCAAAAAGGCGAGAAGATCAATTCTTTCTATCAGGTTAAATGGTAGTCTGTAAAATCTTCTTGATCTCCCAGTTGGACAATTCTACCAGTCCATTGATTTTAGGGTGGTAAGGTGTAGCAATCCTATGTGATACCCCATATTTCTAGAGTAGGGACTAGAAATGTGTGTTCCTAAAATGAGACCTTCCATCATTAATGATGGCTTTTGGTACCGCAAATCTAGAGAAGATATAGTCTTGGATAAATTGTGTCATAACTCTATGACCGTTAGTCCTTGAGGGGATGGCTTCAATCCATTAGAAACATAATCTACTGCTAACAAGATGTATTCAAAGCCATGAGAATTAGGAAAAGGTCCTATGAAGTCAATGCCCCATATGTCAAAGATTTCACACACTAAGATCGAATTCAAGGGCATCATGTCTCGGCGGCCAATACTGCCGAGAGACTTACAGCGTGAACATGTCCTACTATATTCGTGTGCGTCTTTGAAGATCGTGGGCCAATAAAAACCACTCTGCAAAATTTTTGTAACAGTCTTTTTGCTAGAGAAATGATCGCCACAAGCCTGGTCATAGCAGAACGACAAGATGCTTTCTATCTCCTTATCGGGGACACACTTCTTAAGGATCTGGTCTTTGCAGTGCTTGAAAAGCCATGGTTCTTCCCAATAATAGTGCTTGGCCTCAGATCTAAGTCTGTCTTTTTAATGTTGGACCCAATTAGAGGAAACAATTCTAGAAACCAAGTAGTTGATAATGTCAGCATAGCAAGGAAGATCAAAATGAATGACCAACAATTGCTTATCAGGGAAGTTGTTGATAATGGGAAGTAAAGGAGAAATCCCTTCAGAAGGAAGGCAGGATAAGTGGTCAACTACCACATTCTACTTCCCAGCCTTGTCACAAATATCTAAATAAAGTCCTGCAATAACAGGATCCATCTGATCAGACGAGATTTCGCATCCTTCTTGGCAAGAAAATGTCGAATTGCAGTGTAGTCAGTGAAGACTATAATATGGGAACCTAAAAGATAAGGCCTGAATTTTTCCAATGCAAATACTGTTGGTGCTAAAGCACCACGATCGTTTATTTTGATGATAACAAAACACGTATCTTTTAACATTTGTTTTTTAGTCCTAGTTTCCAGGTCAAATTGCAAATGGAGATAGGTGTTTAGACGAAGGTCAAGCTCACATCCATGGCGGATTGGAGAAGTTGAATAGAGGTGGAGGAGTTTCGCGAGTTGCAAAAGCTTGAAGAAGGAAGGAGATGAAGAATATGACAGATTTCCTTTTATCTTAGTCTATGTAATTTTGTTTCTTTGTTTTGCTCTTTATTTTCTTTCTTAAATCTTATGTTAAAGAGACTCAAAGAACCCTTAAAGTAGTCCTAGGAACACCTGCACTACCCTAGAATACTTAGGTTTTCTGTAAAGAACTTAGAAAATCAAAATAGGGTTCAGACAACCTTATTAGACGTCCAATCTGGAAATCAGACGTCTGATATTGACTTTTAAGACATCTAACTATTTGATCAAACATCCAAAAACATCTAACCTGGACTAAGTAGCTTTTGTCTGTTATAATCAGTCATCTAGACCTTAGTCCAGACATCTTAGGAGACATCTGATGTCTTTTGATGAGAACCTCATCATAAACCCTAACTAGCACATTTTGACATGATTAATTGTACAAAAGCTCCTACAAAACCTAACGGAAAGCCTAAATCAGGGGATTTCGAATCTGAGTATAAAATAATTTACAAGGGGTAAAACTGCAATTTTACCATTGCAATACATAAACAGGATTTCTAAGGGTCCAGTTACAGGTCAAATGGGCTTAATAAGAGAAAAAGTGGGATGATTCGATCAGGAAAGGGTTATGACAAAATCTAGGAATTAAATGACATTCTGTAATCCTAAAACAAATCCGCTTTAATTCACGAAGTTCCATGAAAGATAAAAATCAATTAAATACTCTTAAATTCATAAAAAAATATCCCCTAGGATTTAGAACCTTCAGTTTGGCCATTGGAACCTATTTTGACCTAAATTGAGAATCATACCCGATTTTTGACCTAATTTGGGTTTTTTTGCAAAATATCTGGCAAACATGGTCAAACCTAAAATCCAACCTCACCATTGGATTCCTTAGGTCCAAATATCTGGTAAACATGGTCAAAATCCATCGGCGAGACGCATCAATAGCTCCACACCTCCACACGTCTCGCCACCAACTTCAACACCTCCGCCATCGACCGCTGACCATTTTCCACCCATTCACAGACCGCCACACATGCTCCACACTTCCACCGAACACACCCACTCACACGGTCTCAGACAGACCTAGGCACGCACACCTAGGCCGGTCTGAGCCACGCCACCACCCTCCTCACCTTCGCCGTGACACGGCAAAGGTTCTCCTATGGTCTAATAAAGCCGCAAGGCTCCTTTTGTGTCATGCAAGGTAGAGCTCCCATCCGCCATTAACAAGCACCTAAGCTTGCTTGTTCTCCAGCTGCAGGAGGCAAACTCCAAAATTCAAGGTCCCAGGCTGTGCGGATTGTGGGCGAGAGTGAATCCAGCCTTAAAGCAAGTGCCACGAGACCTGCAGCTGCGTCAATTGTGCGAAGACACTCTCCTACAAGCCAGCAGAAGCAGGTGGGACTTTTAGTCCACCTCGAAAGTTTGCGGGCGGGCAACCGCACATAAATTACAAAAGTGTTTCAGGCTTATCGCCTCGAAACACACTAGGGTGAGGTCCCTGTTGAACGTATGAATCGCTATGCTTACATGTTTGGTTTTGGAAAACCTATCGTTGTAGTTTTGAAAGCGAAGAATTCGTGTTCAACAAATAAAATTTATACCAAAATTGAAATTCCGGGTCGAACACAGGGAGGCGGACGTTTGATTTAAAAACTACGCGTTTCTTTTTATTTGTCACGAAGTAATTCAATTTAAAACTATTTAATTATTTACAATAAATAGGAGAGAGAGGGGGTAAGAGAGAGAGAATATTACACATAGAAATCAAAATGAGATGTAGAATAAACAAAGAATTTATCATTAAGGAGATTGTTCATTACAACTAGAAAGCATAAAACAATTGCACTATAAAGCGATAAATTTACTCTAGAAAGCATTAAAAGAATGGAGGGAGAAATGTCCTCCTCGACGATTGCTTGGAGGACGAGCAAAACTACACTAGAAAGCAGTAAATCTATATTAGAAAGCAGTAAAAAGAATAGGGAGAGAGAAATCCTCCTCGACGGTCGCTTGGAGGACGAGCCGGACGGGACGACGCCTGGACGAAGGAGGACGAAGCAGGACGAAGCAGAAGAACGAGAACGGAACATCACGCCATCGTCGTCGCAGGATCCACTTCCGAAGGGGGACGAAAATTTGGACTTTATCTCGCGAGAAGCATACCGAGTGTGGGACAAGCTTCTCTTGAGCTTTGGAGGGGTAGAGAAGAGAAGGAAGGGATGAGAATTTCGTATGGAGGGGGTCTCCTTTTATAGTTGCAAAGAGTGGGGGCAAAATGGACATCACAACTTTAAAATAATAAATGAGGGGTCTTTAGTGACGGATAAATCCGTCACTAAAGCCCCCAATGTGGGTGTAGCTCCCACGCCCAAGCACACCTCCTCGGCTGCCCGCTTCTTCAATGCATACGCACGTCCATCAGTTCCCACGATCGGATGGCTTAAGATGCATCTCCTCCCGCTCGTTGTGCGCCTGCCTGGCGCGTGCGATCGCACGTCCATGCCGCGCTTTCAATCACGCGTGAACGCTATCGGGCGCACGCAGCCGTCCGATCGCGATCCAACGCCCGCGCCTTCCAGCCCTTCGCTGCGGCTCGAACCCGCGCCCGCCGCTCACGTAAGCGCGCTCGACCGCTGCGTTACGAGGCACGGATGGTCGAGCGGACGCTTTTAGGCGCAGCTGACCACAGCCGTTGGATCAAGATCCAACAGCGAAGAGAGAGTGGGTGCGGGGCTTCATAGAATGTAAGCGACCGTTTAGGCGACCGAGATGGCGCCATGTGGCACCATCTTTGCCGTCCATCTTCTAGAAGTTGTAGATGGTGCCATGGATGTCGGATTGACTCGATTTTTGCGTCGTTGGGCTGCGATCGTCGATCCGAATTCATCCGTGTGGTCGGATTTGTCATCTAAAGTGTAAATTTACACTATCCTGACCCTTGATCTTCTAGGATTCCCCGGTCACTATCTGATGCTATGGATGCCTGATTAGGGCGATCTTGGAGTCGTTGAACTACAATCGTCGCCCTGATCACATCCATACGGTTGGATCTTTGATCCAAGGCCCTGATAAAATGTTTACCCTGTCAAGCACATAAAAGGAGACAATTAACCTCCATTTTATTCAAACTACTCTAAATGCAAGATGATGCATGTTATGCAATATTTATATCATGAAATGCAATCCTATGCTTAAGAACATGCATAAATAGACATTTTAAGTAGTGTAAATGTGTTTACATCATACCCCCATGCCTATCTTTTGCTAGTCCCTAGCAAAAACTATATGCTATTTATAAAAGAATTAAGTTGGATTATTTGGGCATGAGTTATTTTCAATCATTAAGAAATTATCTACTTAGGAACTGAACTTTCAAAGACACAACAGCGCCTGAGTATCAGCCAAAATGCAAACCGCCTCAAGCCTCGCCTTATTCAAAGAAAAATTTCTTTTTCTCTTTTAACTCTTTTCTAATTTTTTTTGGATTTTCAAATTTTAGGGTTTAAGAGTGGCTTTCTACGGCCATTCAACTCACCCAAGATTTAATGAGAACCCTAAGTTTTAAGCATCTTATTGTGAATGTGATAGACTCATTGACCGGTAGTTGAAACGGACTTCGGATTTCTATACCTCTAGGTGACCTCAAAAAGAATTCTGCCTAAAGGTGTACCTTTACAACCGGTAGCTTTCTCCCTACTTTTATTTTTTACGGGGTCAACACAAGGGTGAATCCAGTGTATATCTCCCCGGTTTATTCTACTTCTCTGCTTCTTCCTAAGTGTTTTGGGAATTTTTAGTGCATTTACTGAGCTGGGTTCTGAACAACCGGTCGATGAGTTGTTACCACCGACAACTTGCCAGCCATACTCGTGCGACAAAGTGTGGCTTATTTCTTTTTTTTTCTTTTCTTCTTTTCTACTTGTCTTTTTCTTTTTCTTCTTTTTTTTGCTTTTTTTTTTTAAGTAGGTGGCTTCCCTAGTCTAAGATTTACCTAAAGGCAGCAAAAAGAGAAAGATCCAGTGACTGGGCTCTGGACAACCTACCTATGAGCTGTTACCCACGATAACTTGCCAGCTGTTGAACGTTACGAATCGCTACGCTAACGTGTTTGGTTTTGGAAAACCTATCGCTGTAGTTTGAAAGCGAAGAATTCGTGTTTAACAAATAAAATTTATACCGAAATTGAAATTCCGGGTCGAACACAGGGAGGCGGACATTTGATTTAAAAACTACGCGTTTCTTTTTATTTGTCACGGAATAATTTAATTTAAAACTATCTAATTATTTACAATAAATAGAAGAGAGAGAGAGTAAGAGAGAGAGAGAATATTACACATAGAAATCAAAATGAGATGTAGAATAAACAAAGAATTTATCATTGAAGAGATTATTCATTGAAAGTATAAAACAATTACACTAGAAAGCGATAAATTTACTCTAGAAAGCATTAAAAGAATGGAGGGAGAAATGTCCTCCTCGACGATTGCTTGGAGGACGAGCAGAACTACACTAGAAAGCAGTAAATCTATGCTAGAAAGCAGTAAAAAGAATAGGGAGAGAGAAATCCTCCTCGACGATTGCTTGAAGGACGAGCCGGACGGGACGACACCTGGACGAAGGAGGACGAAGCAGAAGAACGGGAACGGAGCAGCACGCCATCGTCGTCGCGGGATCCACTTCCGAAGGGAGACGAAAATTTAGACTTTATCTCACGAGAAGCATCCCGGGTGTGGGACAAGCTTCTCTTGAGCTTTGGAGGGGTAGAGAAGAGAAGGAAGGGATGAGAATTTCGTATAGAGGGGGTCTCCTTTTATAGTTGCAAGGAGTGGGGGCAAAATAGTCATTACAACATCAAAATAATAAATGAGGGGTATTTAGTGACAGATAAATCCGTCACTAAAGCCCCCAATGTGGGCGTAGCTTACTCGCCCACGCGTACCTCCTCAGCTGCCCGCTCGCGCAACGCATGCGCACGCACTTTGATTCTCAGCCGTCCGATCGCGAGATCGGACGGCTTAAGACGTATCTCGCCCGCCTGGTGCGTGACGCCGCGCGTGCAATAGCGCATGAACGCTATCGGGCACGTGCGGCCGTCCGATCAAGATCCAACACTCCACGCGCCTGCTCGCTTGCGCCTGATTTGAGGCTCGCGGGACTCGATCCCGCGACCTCTGCTTCGCCCGCAACTTCGTCTCCGCTGCGCTACGCGATCGAAAAGGTCGCGCGGATGATTTTAAAGAGCCGCGTCCACAGCCATTGAATCGAGATCCAACGGCGGAGAAGGGGCGGGTGCGCGGTCTTCATGGAATGTAAGCGACCGTTTGGGCGACCGGGATGGCGCCACGCGACACCATCTTGGCCGTCCATCTTCTGGAAGTTGTAGATGGTGCCACGGATGTCGGATTGACTCGATTTTTGCGTCGTTGAGCTGCGATCGTCAATTCAAATTTAACCAGTGCGGTCAGATTTGTCATCTGAAGTGCGGATTTACACCATCCTAGCCTTGATCTTCTAGGATTCCCCGGTCACTATCTGATGCTACGGATGCCTGATTAGGGTGATCTTGGAGTCGTTGAACTCCAATCGTCGCCCTGATCACATCCATACGGTTGGATCTTTGATCCGAGGCCCCGATAAAATGTTTTCCCTGTCCAAGCACATAAAAGGAGACAATTAACCTCCATTTTATTCAAACTACTCTAAATGCAAGATGATGCATGTTATGCAATATTTATATCATGAAATGCAATCCTATCCTTAAGAACATGCAAAAATAGACATTTTAAGTAGTGTAAATGTGTTTACATCACCAACCATATCACCCTAGAAGGTTCATTAGCTGCCCAACTTCCATTAAAATCGTCGAACAATGAGTCAGTGCAAAGATAGTGTGTAGATGCTTAAGACTCAAAATTCCCTCAAATCAGAGGGCGGGTTGATAAGTCGTGTACTTATCACCCAAACTTATTTACTCCAATTAAAATAAAATTCAGGTTGGCGAGAACTCGAAAAACAAATCCACATTTTAGTGGATACACGGGCTGATTAAGTCCAAAAACCTGGAGGGTCTTTGTGTTCTGATTTTAATGTAGTATTTTCTAAGATTGAAAATTTTCTTAAACCTAAATTCTCTTTCCTAATTCTGAAATTTTTTTTATATATAAAAGAAAATAAAATAAATCCACGGAGCTGACGAATGAATTCAGAGATAAATATCCACCCCCCCATGCCTATCTAATGCAATGTCCTCATTGTATTAAAAAGACATAAAATAGAGTGGAAAAGCATAGAAAGCACCTGAATTGCGTGAATGTCAAGTCCGCTCTGAGATGAAAACTAAGAAAAAACTGTATATGTGCTAAGTTTAGTGCCTTCAGCTAGGCACACAATACAAGGAAAGAAATGAAAAATTCACAAGTGCAGGTCAGAATTAGAATAAACAGAGGAATCTTCCGACCTGTCAACAAAGGTCTACAGATGTGGACCAAATTGTGGTGCAGACCCATCCCCATAATCGAGAATATCTAAGGTTCTAGATAAAAATTACCCAAAACCTAAAATCAGAATGCAAGCGGGGTAGGGCCTACGATTTATGAGGATGCAACCCAAGACCAAAAAGTCGGGTTACAGAGAATTGAAGCTCAAAAGGATAATCGTTGAATGTGTGCTTGGGTTTGACATCCTCAAAACAAATATCGTAAGGGTTCTGATTTGATGGTTTCAGCCTAAAAGGAACCCTTCGACCCAATCTTCCATTTCCTCTAACATTAACTTCCCAAATCAGAACTTCCCAGCTCCTATCCGCCTCATTCAGCATGTTAAATTCTGAGACCTCTTGCATGTTAATCACCTCGTCTGAAATCTCCAAGTCTAAATGATGTGGCAGAATCAAAATTGACTTGGGTCTAATTATCTCAGAAACAGAATTATCAATAAGCTCAACGGGGTGTAACTGATAATTAGGGCATTGAATTGATTCCTCCAGAAAATGTGATTCTGGATCCGTAATGTGTACCCTAATAAGATCAGTTTCCTCTGTTATTGGGCTATCAAATGATCTATCAGATTCCTCAGGCCCAATCGTCTCACAGAAATCGTGTTCAGAAAACTCACGTGAGACTTCGCAACTTGAATCTTCACCATCAAGGAAATCAGGATCCGTATCAATGTATGTCCCAAAATCAGTTGTCACTTTCTATTCCCAGGAGACATACGTTTCCTCGTAACCTGGCTCAGGGGTCTCAGGTGAAGAAATCAAATCTTCCTTAATTGGTTGCTTTAATTCAATCTGGTCAGCCTCGTAACACGTGTCCCCCCCAACAGGTGTCTGAGCGGGTTATGTCATTGGCTTTCCTAAAGAGGGTTCATCCTGGGAATCATCCCAAGATTGAATCAAAGCAACCACGAATCTCATCCTCAATTTCGCTAATTTCCCAAGTAGAAACTCACCCGGGTTCTTATCCTTAACGTCCTGGAGCCAATCCAACAAAGACTTATTCAAATCATCAATCATTCCAATCAGGGGCTCCAATCTCTCAATGCAAGGTATTGGCTGAACTCTAAAGATTGAATGATATTCCTCAAGTTAGCCAGAACCTTATCTTGAACCTGATTAACCTGAACCAAATGAGTTGGTTCAGGATTGGGCGGGTTTGACATCAATGTAGAGGAATTAACGAATTGAGATTCGTTATACCCTTCCTGATAATAGGTCATTTCAGATTGTTCAAAAGATGGTGATGACCTAAAGGCAGTGAAATCAAAGGATGGGTAAGGATCGGTGTATCCTTTTTTATTGTAGATCGTATTAGGTTGTTCATGAAAGGAAGACGATCTATAATCGATGTAGCTCTGAGAAGGATAGAAATCAGAATCAAAGTGTTCAGGGTTAGACAATAAACACGGGGGTCCGAAATTGTATCCCCAATTCGAATTATCCCAACTGACTGATGGTTGATTACAATACGAATCGGGATAATCGTCATGTTGAGGATAATTCACAACAGGAGAGAAAGAGTGGGAATACGTGAAATATGTGGAAGGATTCATGAGACACGGGAGGAAGAAAGGTGCCCTGCAATACAAACAATCAAACCTGTCCTTAAATGGGTTAGCCTACAAACCTACAGACTCCCAAAACCCGTCTTGAGATAAAGGAACGATTTGATCTACTTCTGTCTGTTCAATCCAACCAGTTAGAAGGAGGGACTAGGGAGAAGGTTCTTCCTTCGGCTTGCACCTCCGGTTCCTAGTGTACCCCCCAGCCGTGATCGTTTGACTTTGCTCCCCTAGCTAGACATCAGATTGAACAGTAGAAACAGACTAATCGAAAATAATCTCGTTCTGAGTTCTGAAGAGCGAGTTCAATCCTTAAGGCCAACGTCTACTCTGTTTTATTTAGGGCTAGGTTTGAATGTGCTTTGGAATGTGATGGACCCTTTAAATGGGTTTTTCCCTTAATGATTGATTGATTGTGTGTGCGTGCACAACCAGTGGTTTTTAAGCAAGATTATTTTTGATGTGGTGAATTTTAAGGTTCAAATCTTGCTTAGTAGCTTTTAGGATTCAACTTTAGGTATTTTCAAACAAGTTTCATTGGCACACCAGGTTTTACAAGCACAGATGAAGATGTTTTCCTTTAAAGCTTAAAAAGAATGTGGAGTGCCTGGTAAATCCCTAAGAGTTGAACCTAATTGGCAGCTACTTGATGAGTTTATTTTATTTGAAGTGGTGCGGCCCAATCAACTCAAACAACTAGCCACAAATGCACCACTAAGTTAGGCACACAAATATGGTTAACCTAGAATGATTTCTACTCTTTCATGTGTTGCTTTATGTGTACCAGTTCCACAGATCAGAATCCGGTTGAGTAGAAACAAATCAATTCGGTTAAGTGCCTTTGAATGTGGGTGTACTTTGTGTGTTTGTTGAAAATTGCCCCACAAAATTATCTTTTTATTTTTTTTTATATATAAATGAAGGTGGAATGAATGTGAGTGAGAATCCAAACAACTAAACTATTCCAAGGATTTATGCAAGCACCTAGGTTAATTGGAATTTGGATTTAATGTGGCGAATGAAATCTATGGAGAGGGAAAAAATGGGGGATAACTTACAAAACCTTCCACAGCACTTTACTCCAATCTACCGCTTTTGCACGTCTCAAAAGAGTACCTACAATTACAATAAGAAAGGAGAAAAATGAGGTAAATGATTCGTAAGTTACAAAACACGAAGAGAAATCAAAGATCGTCGCCTCCCCGGCAACGATGCCAAAATGTTGAACATACGAATCGCTACGCTTACGTGTTTGGTTTTGGAAAACCTATCGTTGTAGCTTGAAAGCGAAGAATTCGTGTTCAACAAATAAAATTTATACCGAAATTGAAATTCCGGGTCGAACACAGGGAGGCGGACGTTTGATTTAAAAACTACGCGTTTCTTTTTATTTGTCATGAAGTAATTCAATTTAAAACTATCTAATTATTTACAATAAATAGAAGAAAGAGAGAGGGTAAGAGAGAGAGAGAATATTACACATAGAAATCAAAATGAGATGTAGAATAAATAAAGAATTTATCATTAAGGAGATTGTTCATTACAACTAGAAAGCATAAAACAATTGCACTAGAAAGCGACAAATTTACTCTAGAAAGCATTAAAAGAATGGAGGGAGAAATGTCCTCCTCGACGATTGCTTGGAGGACGAGCAAAACTACACTAGAAAGCAGTAAATCTATATTAGAAAGCAGTAAAAAGAATAGGGAGAGAGAAATCCTTCTCGACGGTCGGTTGGAGGACGAGCCGGACGGGACGACGCCTGGACGAAGGAGAACGAAGCAGGACGAAGGAGGACGAAGCAGAAGAACGGGAACGGAGCAGCACGCCGTCGTCGTCGTGAGATCCACTTCCGAAGGGGGACGAAAATTTGGACTTTATCTCGCGAGAAGCATCCCGGGTGTGGGACAAGCTTCTCTTGAGCTTTGGAGGGGTAGAGAAGAGAAGGAAAGGATGAGAATTTCGTATGGACGGGGTCTCCTTTTATAGTTGCAAGGAGTGGGGGCAAAATGGACATTACAACTTTAAAATAATAAATGAGGGGTCTTTAGTGACGGATAAATCCATCACTAAAGCCCCCAACGTGGGCGTAGCACCCGCGCCCACGTGCGCCTCCTCGGCTGCCCACTTCTTCAACGGATACACACGTCCATCAGTTCTCAGCCGTCCAATCGCGAGATCGGACGGTTTAAGACGCATCTCCGCCCGCTCGTTGTGCGCCCGCCTGGCACGTGCGATCGTGCATCCATGCCGCGCGTTCAATCGCACGTGAACGCTATCGGGCTCGCGCGCTCAATCGCCCGTGCCTTCCAGCCCTTCGCTGCTGCTCGAACCCGCGCCCGCCACTCGCGTAAGCACGCTCGACCGCTGCGCTACGGGGCGCGGATGGTCGAGTGAATGCTTTTAGGCGCGGCTGACCACAGCCATTGGATCAAGATCCAACGGCGGAGAGAGAGCGGGTGCGGGGCTTCATAGAATGTAAGCGACCATTTGGGCGACCGAGATGGTGCCACGTGGTGCCATCTTGGCCGTCCATCTTCTGGAAGTTGTAGATGGTGCCACGGATGTCGGATTGACGCGATTTTTTCATCATTGGGCTGCGATCGTTGATCCGAATTCATCCGTGCGGTCGGATTTGTCATCTGAAGTGCGGATTTACACCATCCTATCCTTGATCTTCTAGGGTTCCCCGGTCACTATCTAATGCTACGGATGCCTGATTAGGGCGATCTTGGAGTCGTTGAACTCCAATCGTCGCTCTGATCACATCCATACGGTTGGATCTTTGATCCGAGGCCCCGATAAAATGTTTGCCCTGTCCAAGCACATAAAAGGAGACAATTAACCTCCATTTATTCAAACTACTCTAAATGCAAGATGATGCATGTTATGCAATATTTATATCATAAAATGCAATCCTATGCTTAAGAACATGCATAAATAGACATTTTAAGTAGTGTAAATGTGTTTACACCAGTCCCTCAAACCCCCGCCATGCCTCATCCGTGACATTTCACCCACGGACCTGGCACCTGAATCCGATTAACCCCTCCGTGCACTCCTTGTGCACCACACCCACGCCGGTGCGCCTAAACCCGAGTGCGTGACCGACCCAATAACCCGGCTCTGGGAGAGTGAAACCTGGAGTGAATTTAAGAGAGAGAAACGTGAGGAGGGTAGGGGTTAGGTTTTGCCTAACCATGCACTGTTCAGGGAAGCAGGAAAAGGAGGAGGGAGTGTAGCCGCATGAAGAAGAGACGGAGAAAGAAAGAAAGAAGAAGAAGGCCTCGCACAGCAGAGAAGCAAGGATAAGAAGAGAAAGAGAAGCCGCAGAGAATACAAAGAAGCCAAGAGGAAGAAGAACCAGCAGCAGCGGCAGCTGAAAAGAAGAGGCAGAACACTGTAACAAGTGGAGTTTAAGCCGTCTAACCCTTGGAGTCAGACGTTTGAAGAGAGAAAGAAAGAGGCAAAAGAAGAAGAAAGAGAGAGAGAAGAAAAGAAGAACAAAGTTTCCTTTCTTTGATCTTTAATCTTTGTTGTAAAACAGTATACATTTATATTGTAAATTGTGATTTTGTACGCTTCTAGAATCAAGTGTTGCTCCCTGAGTTCGACCTCGGAAATTTTCTAATTTCGAGTAATAAAATAAAAATAAAAACACATACTGGTCGGAACCACGACCAATATTTTGTTATACCAAAATTTGGACCTAAGGAAAGGTCGCCTTGACCCACTTTACAAAACGGCCCTAAATAATTACTTTTTGACCCTTAGCTTTGTGAACTCTTGCAATTACCCCCTACCTTTCTCGTCTCTTTCTTCAATCAGGTCCTTCTGCCCCCGCACAATGCAGGCCATACCTCCGGTGACTTTGCGCGGAGGATGGCGTTGCACAGACCTAGGGAGCTGGCCCCAGACTTTAAAGGAGGATCCCCTACGTTGTCCTCTTCCGCATTGACCAGTTCCCATGCCCTGCCGGGCACCATACCTCTCGTGCGAACATGCGAGAGGTATGGGTCTTTTTCCGGCCATGCCTCCAGCGAGGAGCCCACGCCTCCTCCTCGCGTTTCCCTCCCAGCCAGCATCTATTTAAGGAACGACAGGGGCTGCCGCTTCCTTCAAGCTTGTTTTGGCCGCAGACTCCCTCAGAATTCATCTCCCCTCTCTTCGGCCAAGTAGCCCGCAAGCTCCGGCTACTTTTCCTCCTCCCTCTCATCGCTCTGCTGCCATACCATCAGTAGGGTTCACTTTGCCTCGATCTTCCGCATTGTGCTGCACCAACGCACGCCTTCCTATCCTCCTCTTCCTCGTCGTTATCTCCCCCTCAAGGCCGTCTTCTCCGACGACGGCACAAACGCGCCATTCGTCTCCTCCACCTCCGCTTCGCTCCAAGTACCCCAGATAAGCTCCTCATCTCCTACCCTCTATTTTCCCTTAATCTATTTCACAGATTACCCTACGACTGCCACTGTCCGCCTGCATCTTCCCCATCTCCGGCCAACCTCCGACGAGACACATCCATCGCTCCACACCTCCACTCGTCTCGCCACCAACCTCAACACCTCCGCCATCGACCGCTGACCATTTTCCACCCATTCACAAACTGCCACACGCGCTCAACGCTTCCACCGAACACACCCACTCACACGGTTTCAGACAGACCTTGGCACGCACGCCTAGGCCGGTCTGAGCCACGCCACCACCCGACTCACCTTCGTTGTGACATGGCAAAGGTTCTCCTGTGGTCTGATAGAGCCGCAAGGCTCCTTTTGTGTCAACCAAGGTAGAGCTCCCATCTTCCATTAACAAGCACCTCAGCTTGTTTGTTCTCCAGCTACAGGAGGCAAACTCCATAATTCAGGGTCCCAGGCTGCGCGAATTGTAGGCAAGAGTGAATCCAGCCTGAGAACAAGTGCCACGAGACCTACAGCTGCGTTGATTATGCGAAGACACTCTCCTGCAGGCCAGCAGAAGCAGGTGGGACTTTTAGTCCCACCTCGGAAGTTTGCGAGCAGGCGACCGCACATAAATTGCAAAAGTGTTTCAGGCTTATCGCCTCGAAACACACTAGGGTGAGGTCCCTCACACCCCCGCCATGCCTCGTCCGTGACATTTCACCCGCTGACCTGGCACCCGGATCCGATTAACCCCTCCGTGCACTCCTCGCGCACCACACCCACGCCGGTGCACCTGGACCCGGGTGCGTGACCGACCCGATAACCCAGCTTTGGGAGGGTGAACCTTGGAGTGAATTTGAGAGAGAGAAACGTGGGGAGGGTAGGGGTTAGGTTTTGCCTAACCATGCACTGTGCAGGAAAGCAGGAAAAGGAGGGAGTGTAGCAGCAAGAAGAAGAGACGGAGAAAGAAAGAAAAAAAAGAACTCGCACAGCAGAGAAGCAAGGAGAAGAGAAAGAGAAGCCGCAGAGAAGAAGAAGCCAAGAGGAAGAACCAACAGCAGCGGCAGGTGAAAAGAAGAGGCAAAACACTGTAGCAAGTAGAGTTTAAGTCGTCTGACCCTTGAAGTCAGACGTCTGCAAAGAGAAAGAAAGACACAAAAGAAGAAGAAAGAGGGAGAGAAGGAAAGAAGAACAAATTTTCCTTTCTTTGATCTTTAATCTTTTTCGTAAAAAAGTATACATCTATATTGTAAATTATGATTTTGTACGCTTTTAGAATCAAGTGTTGCTCCCTGAGTTCGACCTCAGAAATTTTCTATTTTCGAGTAATAAAATAAAAATAAAAATACATACTGGTCGGAACCATGACCAACATTTTGGCGCCGTTGCCGGGGAGCAATGGGCATTCTGGAAGCTATTAAATCACAATTTCTGATTGACTACTGACTTAATCTCTCTTTTGTTGTGCAGGCACAAGAAGGCAAGAAGGAACAAGCAGCCGCACAACAACCACACCAAGGGACAGGTAATTGAAATGAGAGGTTGGCAACCGTGGTGCTTTGTATTTATTATAGTACAGTCGTTATAGTATAAGCTACAGTTGTCGCTATCATTATAATTTTTACTCCGAAATAAAAGGTTTTCCCGAGGTCGAACTCAAGGAGCAAACTATAATTCTAGAAGTACAATGTTTCTATTACAAAAATAAGAGAGAGAGAGAGGTAGATTGGTCTCTTGGCTTTTTCTTCTTCCCTTCTTTCTCTCTTGTTTTTGTCTTCTTCTTTCTCTTCTCTTCTCTTTGCTTGATCGTCCTTAGTTCTTCTTCTATACCCTCTTTCTTTTTCTTTCCTTCTTCTCTCTTTGATCTTCTTCAGCTCTTTATCTTCTATTCTTCTTCTGTTCTTTCTTCGTCTTTTTGCTTTCAGTTGCGGCGCCTGTTCTCTTTCCTTCTTCTTTTCTTTTTCTTCAGAGCGTCGTCTGATTTCTCAATCAGATGACTCAAGCAGCACCTGCTACAGTGCTTCCTCGGTGCTCCTTCTTCTGCTTCTTTCTTCTTCTTCTCCTTCCTCTTCTTCTTGCAATCCTTCTTCTTCTGCTTTGCTTCAAGCAGCCCTGGCTGCTTCTTCCTTCTTTTTCTTCTCCTTCCTCTTCTGCGGTCTTCTTTCTCCTCTTCTTCTTCTCTGCCTGCACGCTCACATAGCTTGGTCAGAGCAAAACCTAACCCTACCCTCCCCCACGTCTCTCTCTTTCTCAGATTTCGCTCAAAGGATCGCTCTCCCAGAGCCGGGTATTCGAGTACGGATTTGCGCCCGGGACCAGGCCCACCGGCGTGCGGTGGTGGGCGAGGAGTGCAGGTCGGGTATACGGGTCGGGCCAAGTCCACGGGGGGTGGTCGCGGACAAGGCCGGGTGAAGCGGGTGAGAGGGACCTCACCCCGTGATCAGGAGGCGAAGAGGTTATGTCACTTTTCCAATTTATGCACGGGCGGCGTTTCGAAATCCCACGATGTGGGACTATCTTCTATGCTCGTTTCACGCGTGCCCGCAGGATGACTCCACCTCACCCTCTGATCAGCTGCAGCCGATGTCGGAGCCAACTGATGAGGCAGGAGTCTTCAAGGACTTCGCCCCAACCTGCAGCACCTGGGAACCTGGGGCTGCAGGGTCTGGAGCTCGCCTCGAAGCTGCTTCAGTCGTCGTTAATGGCAGCTGGAGCAGCGACCCTGTCAGACAGAAGCACGGCCCTTCGGCCTAATCAAACTAGTGGGGGACCTTCGCCGTGGCACGGCGAAGGTGGTGCGGGGTGTGGCAGGTCGTGGGACGATGTCTGACGGGGGGCTAGGTCAGAGAGCGACCGGAAAAATGGGTTTGTTCGGGGGAGTGTGGTGGGGGTATGGAGCGGTAATGGGTGGGCGGAGGTTGCTCAGTGTGATGAGGCGGAGGTTCTGTGAGGGTCGGCGAGGCGTGTGGGGCTGTGGAGCGATGGGGGCGTCTCGCCGGAGGGTAGCCGGAGACGAAGGGGGTGACGGTGGCAGGAGTGGTCGAGGGTTTAATTGAGTGAAAAACAATGAGGAAAAGAAAGAGGGGGAGGTGGGGAGAAGTTCTGACCTAGTTAAAAGGACGAACGAGGCCGGAGCAAGGCGACAGTCGTATCGACTGTCGCCGGAGAAGAAGATGCCCAGAGGGAGAGGGCGGCGGCGAGGAGAGAGCGGGAGGGCGCGTGCTGGGTACGGCGCGACGCGGGAAGAGTGGGCGAAGGTGGCTCTGCTGTTGGTATTGCGGCAGAGTGACGAGGAGGAGGAGGAAGAACCGCCGGAGCTGGTGGGATTCTACCGGAGTGGGAAGAGAGGGAAAAAGAGGGTGTTTCTCCGTCAGGACCGAGCTACTCTCCTCTGCAGGCAGAGGCGATTTTTATAGAGGCGAAGGCGGAGAGGTGGGCGGAGGGAGGCGACGTGCCTCCCTCGCCAGAGGATGGCCGGAGTAGGGACCCATACCTTCCGCGCGTTCGCACGGAAGGTATGGGCTACTGCAGAGATCATGGAGGTGTCCCTGCGACAGCAGACGTCGTAGGGAACACCCGGTTGAAAGGGCAGAGGGCCTCCCTCACCCTGCGCGGCGCCATGCTCCGCGCAAAGTCGCCGGAGCATGGCGCTGCTCAGGGTTTTGCAGGGAGGACCTAAATGCAAAGAACGATCAAGACTTAGGGGTCAAAATGCGAGGGTTTCAAAAGTTGAGGGTCAAAAAGTAATAGATGAGGACCAAAATGCAAAGTCGGTCAAGAAGGTCTCTTCTTAGGCTCAAGTTTTTATACATGACTAAATAGGACCTAAGGATTCCAATGGTGAATTTTATTTCTCGATCAGACCTTATTTGACCGGTCAATTTACATAAAAACCCAAATTAAATCATAAATTGGGCATGGTTCTTAATGTAGGTCAAAATTGGTTCCCAATGACAAATTGAAAGTTATAAACCCTAGAGATTATTTTTCTATGAATTTTAGAGGGTTTAGTCGATTTTTACTTTTCCTCGAACCTTGTGAATTGAAGTGGGTTTGTTTTAGGGTTACAGGATGTCATTTAATTCCTTGGAGTTGCTGTAGCCCTTGTTGGATCAAATCATCCCACTTTCCTTCTTATTAGGTTAATTTGACCTATGTTTGGACCCTGAGTTACCCTGTTTACTGATTGTGTTGGTGAAATTGCATTTTTACCCCTTAGCTCCTATTTTTTTCACAAACTCAGAATTCTCTGAGTCAAGCCTTTCTACAAGTTATGTAGGAGCTTTTTCTCGCAAATCTAGGTTAGATGGTGCTGGTTTAGGGTTTATGACGAGATCCTCATCAGTAATCTTCTATCATCTCTTTTAAGCCCCTTAAATTCTAAAGAGGAAGAAGAAAAAGAAAATCAATCTAGGGTTACCTGTCTTTTATACATAGTAAAGCACAAGAGTTGCCTACTTTTTAATTTCAACACATTCTATCTGCGTATCCACTAAAGGTAATTAGGGTTAAAACCTTCTTGCTTGAGCCCTAGTTACCTAATCCTAAGGCAACTAACTGGACCAATTAAAGCCAACCTAGGATTCTAAGCTAGGGTTTTAGAGACACACCTTCTAATCAAGAACTGAAATTTTCCAAAAGAAGTGTGCCTAGGCCATGACTTGAAAAGACCTAATAAGAGAAACCCTAAGTAATCCGGCTCTTAATTCACTTGAACCAGAAAAGAAAGGACCTAATAAGCTCTCACAGGAACTAATAAGTGAAGTTGATCCCTTGGATCAACCAACCTTTAAATTAGGTCACTAATTGCACACAAAAGGTTAAAGTTCAAGTGAAACCCTAAGCACCTTGATCCTAATTAAAAGTGGTAGACTTAAGAGGTCAAGGTCCCCATTCTGGTCTACCTGGAATCTCAGTGACAAGAGAGGTCAGGTGGGGGAAACCCTATAACCCGTGGGGGTGCTCTACCGTGTAGGGGTCTTCGCGGGACTCACCCTCTCTAGCTACCCAGGTAATTTTCAGGTGGATGACCTTCTGATTAAGGGGTATCATCCGCCCCGAACCTCTATAGTCACCCAGCATTTTGGGTGTCTCGATTGGGTCCAGCACCTGCTAACCTCGTCCAATCCCTCAGTGCATGTTCGGTAGGAGGTCTTTGAAACCTCCTCTAGAAATTCACTCTCCCCGAGGTCAAGCCTCAGTACCCTTGTTTGTGCGACAACCACTTCACATAGACCTCTCTTCTGACTCTGAACCTAATTCCCCTTCTTCTTCCACAATGGCTCAGCCTGTTGAAGAAGAGAATAATCTTGAGCACCAACTCCAGCGACTCAATGATCTCTTCCAAAACTTCATGAACCCACAGCAGCGTCCCATGATGCAAGATCACTATAATCTCGCTGCTATGGCAATTGAGCCTCGAGTCAGAATCCCGACTAGAAGACCTGATTCCGAATTAAAGCCCAACATGATTCATGCCATCCCAAATTCTATGAGCTTAACTCTGAAGACCCCTTCCAGCATATCAAACAGCTTAAGCATCCGGCCCAGACCATCGGGTCAAATGCGCAGAATCGGGATATCTTGCTCATGAAGATGTTCTCTTTCTCCCTTATAGACAAGGTGGCTCATTGGTATCAGACACAAACCCGCCCGATCAACACCTAGGAAGAACTTCAGTCTGAATTTTTGAAGAAGTTCTTCCCCGTTGGTCGGACAAATGCCTTACGCCACTAGATTACTCACTTCACATAGCAGACGAGAGAACCTCTTCATGAGGCATGGGATTGATTCCAGGATCTCATGAGAAAGTGCCCCTATCACGGAGTTCCTAAATAGGAACAGGTCCAGTCTTTTTACCATGGACTCCATGAAGATATTAGACTGTTCGTCAATGCAACATGCGGAGGAAATATCATGGGTCAACATGAGGACACCTTGTGGGAGATTCTCGAGAATATGTGCGAGAACTCCATCAACAATGACTCCATGACACTATTCCACCGGACGAATACCCTCGCAGCGACGAACCTTAGGGGGGCACACGAGACGCAGGGCCTATTCGCAATAGTCGACCTGGAATTAATGGCCAGTCGATTAGACAAGGTCTCAATCATTGAGAAGAAGGTGGACGAGCTGACTCAGCACTTGCAGCGAGCCACCTCTGTGCAGAACTCCTTCTCACAGACCCCTCCCGTACGGGAAGCTATGCAGAATGTTTTCCACCGACCTTCTCCTGGGATGGACTCTTATCCACCCCCATCTGACTCCAGGATAGGAGGGACCTCCGATCCTTTCTATCCTTGCCAGGGGAACCCTACTCCCCCATTCTCCAACTTTTCTGAGGCTCCTCAAACCTGCGAGGACCTCAATGCCATCCAGAATAACCCACTTTCCAACACCTACAATCCTAGATGGCGAAACCATTCCAATTTCCAGTGGGCGGGAAATTCTTAGAATCCAAGACCACCCTTTTTAGCCCCGTCCACAAGCCCCTCGTCCTGATCAACCGCCTCAACCTCGGCCCAACCCCACGTATCCATCCGGGCCCAACCAAGATCAAATGTCTCTTATCCTCCAGACATTGGCTGACATTCAAAGAATGAATGCAGCTATCCAGAAGTAACATAAGGACGAAATCACTGAGGTTCGCAACCAACTTGCCCAGTTGGAAAATTCCCGCCAACCTGGGATGCTTCCTTCTTAGCCTCTTCCCAACCAGAATAGCGTGCCGACCCAATGGCGCGTTATGAACCCAAACCCGGGCCAAGCACATTTGATCTATCAGGCCCCTTCTGTTCCATCACCTGACAAGATAGAAGCATCAACCTCCTATGCGGGTTACCAACAGCAACAGCCCATTCTACCAACCCCCAACCATAACCAGGCAGGACTAAATTCGGTAACAACCCGTAGTGGTAAGGCAACCCAAGATCCACCTTATCCAGACCACTACAAGCCTGGTAGTGACCCAAACCCTAGGACAGTCATCCAGGATGTGCCTATCCCTGTCCCAGATCAAAAACCTGGACCTATCCTAAAGGAACAAACAAGGTTCCATTTCCCGAGGCCTTGACCAAGGGAAAGAGGACAACCAAACCGATGGCTCCTGAGGAGGACCTGATCAAGCTCTTTGAGCAAGTCCAAATAAACATCCCCTTGATGGATGCAATCTGCCACGTACCGATTTACGCACGATTCTTGAAGAATGTGTGTACACCTCAGCATAAGTCGCGAACCAAGAGTGGAAGTCCAATTGTACTGTCAAAGCATGACAGGTCTGTAATCCTGAGTAGACTCCCACCTAAGGCAAAAGACCCAGGCACTCCCCTGATTTCATGTAAGATTAGTGAGACCCAGTTTGATAGAGCATTATTGGACCTGGGTGCCTCCATAAACTTGATACCCACATCCCTACTTAACCATCTAGAATAATCTAAACTGAAACCAGCTGAGGTGACATTACAGTTAGCCGATCAATCAATCAAGTCACCTAAGGGAATTCTTGAAGATGTTATTGTTAGGGTGCGGGATTTCTACTTCCCTGTAGATTTCATAGTTTTAGATATGGACACACCTGAAAACCCAAGGGATACACCAATCATACTAGGGAGACCTTTTCTAGCCATGCAAGGACCAATATAAGTTGTGAAGAGAGCTAGATAGAGCTGAAATTTGGAAATCAGACTCTCAAGATTGATATCTTTAAGGCCCAACAAGGGATTCATTGCGGTGTCGCTGAACAAATTTGTGACATCAGAGCTATGGTTGATGAACCACAAATTGAGGACAACATAATTATCCCTCATCAACCACAAGAAGATCTAGACCCGCAATTAGAGGAGTCAGAACTTGATCCAGATAGACCCATAACTCCTACCTTTGTACCCCACACTCACTCTGAACCACCCGCTGCTACTGATAACCCCATTCTTGAACTCAAACCCCTTCCCGATCATTTGAAATACATCTTTTTGAGTTCCAATCAGACATTTCCGATAATTGTAAACTCCAAACTCACACATGACCAGGAATCTCGTCTGATTGCTGTTCTCCAGCAACATCGTAGGGCCATTGGCTGGACTCTCAATGATTTGACTGGAATAAGTCCCTCTTATTACACACACCGCATCTATTCTGAAGAGGGCGCACGATCTTCACGTGAGATGCAGAGACGTCTGATTCCCAATCTACAGGAGGTCGTGAAAAAGGAGATCATTAAGTGGTTAAATGTAGGGATCATCTACCTGATCTCCGACAGTCGTTGGGTGAGCCCAATCTAGGTTGTGCCTAAGAAGGCAGGGCTCACCACCATCACGACTGAAATCGAAGAGGTCATACCTACCCGTATAGCCAACTCGTGGAGAGTTTGCATAGATTACCGAAGACTCAATTCCTCCACGAAGAAGGATCATTTTCCCCTACCGTTCATTGATCAGATTCTCGAGAAACTAGCGGGAAATAGATTCTTCTGCTTTCTTGACGGGTACTCCGGTTATAACCAAGTGGCGATTCATCCAGAGGACCAAGAAAAGACCACGTTCACCTGCCCCTTCGGGACATACGCGTTCCGAAGGATGCCTTTTGGTCTCTACAATGCACCTGCGACTTTTCAACGGTGCATGCTTGCCATATTCTTTGATATGGTAGGTGATTATCTGGAAGTCTTCATGGATAACTTCTCAGTTTTCGAGGCATCCTTTGATGATTGCCTCTAGCACTTGGTTCACATACTCAGGCGTTGCATTGACGTAAATCTGGTTCTTTCCTAGGAAAAGAGCCACTTTATGGTGCCTGAGGGGATCGTCCTGGGACACTTAATTTCCGAGAGAGGCATCCAGGTGGATAGAGCCAAGGTTAATCTGATTTCTAGACTTCCTATGCCTAGCTTGATCAGGGACATCCGATCTTTTCTGGGGCACATCGATTTTTACCATCGTTTCATCCCTGATTTCTCAAAAATTGCGTGCCCCCTGACTACTCTTCTCTCCAAGGATGTACCCTTTGAGATTTCCAAGGAATGCACTCAAGCTTTTGAGATCCTTCGTGATCGAGTCACCCAAGACCCGATCCTACAGTCCCCTGATTGGTCTCAACCCTTTGAGATCGTGTGCGATGCATCGAACTTTGTTGTAGGAGCGATTCTAGGGTAGAAGATTGACGGGAAACCCGTGGTCATCTACTACGCTAGCAAGGCACTTGACGAGGCTCAGCGTAACTACACGGTTACAGAGAAAGAGCTGCTAGTTGTAGTATTTGCCCTCGAAAAATTCAGATCTTATCTCCTGGGTTCCCACGTCATAATCTACTCGGATCACACAGCTGTGAGGCATCTCCTTGCAAAGAAGGACGCGAAGTCTCGTTTAATCCGATGGATCTTGCTGTTGCAAAAATTTGACCTCGAGATTCACGACAAAGCGGGAAGACAAAACATGGTAGCTGACCACTTGTCTCGCCTTCCTTCTGAAATCATCGACCCTTCTGGAACCATCACAGAGCATTTTCCTGAAGAGCACCTCTTAACTATCAGTACCAGGCTTCCATGATTTGCTGATATAGTAAACCACTTGGCATCACACCAGATCCCATCTGATTGGCCAAAGGCCAAGAAAGACAAGTTGTGCTCCAATGCCAAGTACTATATCTGGGAAGACCTGTACTTATTCCGCATAGGTGCTGACCAAATCATCCGATGATGTGTCCCAGAGGGCGAATAAATGACATTCTCTCTTTTTACCATGACCAGGCATGCGGTGGCCATTTTTCTGAGCATAAAATCGCATCAAAAATCCTCTAGTGTAGCTTTTACTAGCCCACTATCTTCAAGGACGCATACAGTCACTGTAAGGCATGCAGTCGTTGCCAAACCTTGGTCAACATGAGCCATCGCGACATGATGCCTTTACAGCCGATTCTCGTATGCGAGATTTTCGATATTTGGGGGATTGATTTCATGGGTCCCTTTCCTATCTCGGACGGCTTCGAGTACATTTTACTCGCTGTGGACTACGTGTCCAAATGGATCGAAGCCATTCCAACCCGAACCTGTGATCACAAGATCGTCATCAAATTCATTCATCAGAATATCTTCTCACAATTCGGGATTCCTCGTGCGATCATCTCTGAAGGAGGAACTCATTTTACCAATGCTCAGTTCAGGTCACTGATGACCAAATACGAGGTGTCTCACCGAATCTCAACTCCTTACCACCCCCAGACTAATGGTCTAGCTAGGCTATCAAATCGGGAGATCAAGAAAATCTTGCAGGTTACTGTTCGACCTGACAAGAAAGACTGGTCATCCCGACTCCTGGAAGCTTTGTGGGCTTATAGGACCGTCCACAAGACCCAATTAAACATGTCTCCTTTTAGACTGGTGTATGGGAAGGCGTGTCACCTTCCCATCGAGCTGGAGCACAAATCCTATTGGGCAGTACAAAACTGCAACCTAGATCTTTCTAAGGCTGGAACCCACAGAAAGCTTCAGATAAGCGAGATTGATGAATTATGCCTTGATGCATATGAGAACTCGTGAATCTACAAAGAGCAGGTCAAAGCCTTTCATGACAAGCACATTTCTAGAAAGATCTTCCACCCTGGTCAGAAGGTCCTACTCTTCGATGCCCGACTCAAACTCGTCCCTAGGAAGCTGTGATCCAAGTGGGTCGGACCATATCTTGTCCGACAGACTTTTGGAAATGGAGCCATCGATATCAGTCCACTCAGCCACGACTCCAAACCTTTCGTCGTGAACGGTCAGAAACTCAAACCGTTCATTGACATAACGAATACAGATTTAGCTGAGTCATCATTTATCCTCCATTCTCCCTGAGCTTATTGCGCACAGCCGATGGAGTAAAACTTAACGCTTAACGGGAGGCAGCCTGTCATTCTTTTTTGAAAAACCAAAACCTTTTCTGACATTTCTTTGCACTTTAGGTTCATTCCTTAGGATAGCCGACTTCACCTCAAGTACTCGTACCTGAGATTAAAAATCATCCGCAACAGTCACCTCGACCCATCCACTCACCTAAATATCTGTCCTAATGTTTGAACTTGACCAAATAAAAAAAAATTACCTATTGTACAATGAGGGCATTGCAAACCTTAGACATGGGGGGGTATGAAAGTGCAATGAAATGACGTAACAAGAAAAGGTTTCAACAAAAAAATCTGCATATACAAAAAAACAAAACTTTGGAGGAGGAAGAAAATGCTGGTAAACTTTACAAAAGGAGGAGGAGAAAAAGAGCAGAATGCTAAAAAGGAGCACAAAATGAAAAAGAAAAGGGATAGTCATTAGTAAGAAATTAAGGAATTAACCAAAGTTCTAGACCACATTAAGGAAAAGTAAAGCGAAAGTGCACAACAAGATTAGTAAGAATGCAAACCTTGGGCATTCTTGGCTAGACTCCTAGTACCCATTAAGATCTAGATGTTCCTCAAGAGGTTGAGGAAAATGAAAAGCTTAAATATTAAGTCTAAGGCTTAGGGAGTATTCGACCTCGTTAACTGACCTTCGATTTATGGGACTCAGTAACCTAAGCACCAAAATTCACACACACAGTCTGGTTCAACGAGTATAAATATCAAAATCACATGGAAGCATTTCAAATATTCTGAAAATGTCACCTAGATTAGGAGCGGTCGATCAACACAAGTTGATTTGGACGAGTTCCCGATGCGAAGAGGTGGGAAATTCCCTTCGAAGATGCGTAACAACATATCATCTCCTTGGTGCTTGTCTCCTAGGATATTTACATATCCTACTAAAGGCATGTAAGCACTCTGCTGGTTCAGATTCCATGGATGGCATTATCACGAAGTGTCAATTGCCAGGGTCTGAATTCGACCACAGAACACCATGGACGGGATTATCTCAAAATCTCGAAAGCCAGGGTTCTAGGGGTTACCATGGGCGGTGCTATCTCGAAGCATCGATTGCCAGGGACCTTTGAGGATTGATGATGGGGACGAGGAATTCGATACAGACCAGGTTGTGAAACCAATCTTAAGCTAGAATTAAAAAGATAAGAGAGAGAAAACTCTCCAAACAAATAAAACTTCTGTCTCTCTCTTACAAAACGCACTGCAGACTGAGCCAAGGCTAAAAATATCTCAAGCATGGGTGCTTTAACCATGGAGTCCAATAAACTTTAGGTTAGTTCCCGTAGGCTTTAAAAACCTTTACTAAAGACTGAGGCTAAAGCTAGACAGATCTGGATCTTGGTTGATACTAAAGCACCTTTTAGGCCTATGGTTGGCATTCTGACCTGATCAAGGATACAAGAGAAAAAGCACTTGTCAAATTTGATGAAAGGAATTCATGGTCTAGAATAGAGGTTAAAACCTTAAATTTTTGCTAAGGGACTAGCAAAAGCTAGGCATGGGGGTATGATGAGAACCTCATCATAAACCCTAACTAGCACATTTTGACTTGATTAATTGTGCAAAAGCTCTTACAAAACCTAAGGGAAAGCTTAAATCAGGGGATTGCAAATCTGAGTATAAAATAATTCACAAGGGGTAAAACTGTAATTTTACCATTGCAGTACATAAATGGGATTTCTAAGGGTCTAGTTACAGGTCAAATGAGCTTAATAATAGAAAAAGTGGGATGATTCGATCAGGAAAGTGTTATTACAAAATCTAGGAATTAAATGACATTTTGTAACCTTAAAATAATTTCGCTTTAATTCACAAAGTTTCTGGTAAGATAAAAATCAATTAAACCCTCTAAAATTCATAAAAAAATATCCCCTAGGGTTTAGAACCTTCAATTTGGCCATTGGAACCTATTTTGACCTAGATTGAGAATCATACCCAATTTTTGACCTAATTTAAGTTTTTATGCAAAATGTCTGGTCAAAAATGGTCAAACCTAAAATCCAACCTCACCATTGGATTCCTTAGGTCCAAATTAGGGTTATACCAAAATTTGGACCTAAGGAAAGGTAGCCTTGACCAACTTTACAAAACGGTCCTCAATAATTACTTTTTAACCCTTAGCTTTGTGAACTCTTGCAATTACCCCCTACCTTTCTCGTCTCTTTCGTCAATCAGGTCCTTCTTCCCCCGCACTGTGCAGGCCATACCTTCGATGACTTTGCGCGGAGGATGGCGCTGCACAGACCTGGGGAGCCGGCCCCAGACTTTAAAAGAGCATCCCCTACGTTGTCCTCTTCTGCATGGACCGGTTCCCATGCCCTGCCGGCTACCATACCTCTCGTGCGAACACGTGAGAGGTATGGGTCTTTTTCTGGCCATGCCTCGGCGAGGATCCCACGCCTCCTCCTCGCGTTTCCCTCCCAGCCAGCACTTATTTAAGGAACGGCAGGGACTGCCGCTTCCTTCAAGCTTGATTTGGCCGCAGACTCCCTCAGAATTCATCTCCCCTCTCTCTGGCCAAGTAGCCCGCAAGCTCTAGTGACTTTTCCTCCTTCCTCTCATCTCTCTGCTGCCATACCATCGGCAGGGCTCACTTCGCCTAGATCTTTCGCGTTGCGCCGCACCAGTGCACACCTTCCTATCCTCCTCCTCGTCGCCGTTATCTCCCCCTCAGGACCGTCTTCTCCGACGACAGTACAAATGCGTCGTTCGTCTCCTCCGCCTCCCCTTTGATCCAAGTATCCTAGATAAGCTCCTCATCTCCTACCCTCTATTTTCCCTCAATCTATTTCACAGATTACCCCTTGACTGCCACTGTCCGCCCGCATCTTCCCATCTCCGGCCAGCCTCTAGCGAGACACATCCATCGCTCCATGCCTCCACACGTCTCGTCACCAACCTCAACACCTTCGCCATCGACCACTGACCATTTTCCACCCATTCACAGACCGCCACACGCGCTCCACACTTCCACTGAACACACCCACTCACATGGTCTCAGACAGACCTAGGCGCGCACGCCTAGGCCGGTCTAAGCCACGCCACCACCTGCCTCACCTTCGTCATGACACGGTGAAGGTTCTCCTGTGGTCTGATAAAATCGCAAGGCTCCTTTTGTGTCATGCAAGGTAGAGCTCAAATCCTCCATTAACAAGCGCCTGAGCCTACATGTTCTCCAGCTACAGGAAGCAAACTCCAGAATTCAAGGTCCCAAGCTGCGCGAATTGCGGGCGAGAGTGAATCTAGCCTGAGAGCAAGTGCCGCGAGACCTACAGCTGCATCGATTGTGCGAAGACACTCTCCTGCAGGCCAGCAGAAGCGGGTGGGACTTTAAGTCCCACCTCGAAAGTTTGCTGGTGGGCGACCGCACATAAATTGCAAAAGTGTTTCAGGCTTATCACCTCGAAACACATTGGGGTGAGGTCCCTCACACCCCCGCCACTCCTCATCCGTGACATTTCACCCGCAGTCCTAGCACCCGGATCCAATTAACCCCTTCGTGCACTCCTTGTGCACCACACCCACACCGGTGCACCTGGACCTGGGCGCGTGACCGACCCGATAACCCAGCTCTGGGAGGGTGAACCCTGGAGTGAATTTGAGAGAGAGAAACATGGGGAGGGTAGGGGTTAGGTTTTTCCTAACCATGCACTGTGCAGGGAAGTAGGAAAAGGAGGAGGAGGGAGTGTAGCAGCAAGAAGAAGAAGAGACGGAGAAAGAAAGAAAGAAGAAGAAGGCCTCACACAGCAGAGAAGCAAGGAGAAGAAGAGAAAGAGAAGCCACAGAGAAGAGGAAGAAGCCAAGAGGAAGAAGAACCAGCAGCAGCAGCTGAAAAGAAGAGGTAGAACACTGTAGCAAGTGGAGTTTAAGTCATCTGACCCTTGGAGTCAGACATCTGAAAAGAGAAAGAAAGACGCAAAAGAAGAAGAAAGAGAGAGAGAAGGAAAGAAGAACAAATTTTCCTTTCTTTGATCTTTAATCTTTTTTGTAAAACAGTATACATCTATATTGTAAATTGTGATTTTGTACGCTTCTAGAATCAAGTGTTGCTCCCTGAGTTCGACCTTGGAAATTTTCTATTTTCGAGTAATAAAATAAAAATAAAAATACATACTGGTCAGAACCACGACCAACACCTTTGCCAGACGTCCAATTAGTGGAACGTTGGCTGCCTTCGCAAACATTGAGGAAATGACCATTAGCCTTGTATCAGACGTCCGTAGAGGACCCCAGACGTCTGATACATGACCGTTTTGTCATGGCTAACCTAAAATCTTCCTTCATAGATTTTCTAGCCGTTATACTTCCTTAGGAATCCATTTCCGCAGAATAATTGGTTTCCAGACGTCTAGACCTACTGCCAAACGTCCTGTATGTCGTCTGATGGACATACACTAGAACCCTTTAGGTCTGATTCAAGTCAGGAAGGAAACCCGCCTAGAATCAGATGCCTGACTTAGTTCCCAGACGTCTTAAACAGGTTTTCCTGATGTCTGATGCCAGGACCAGACGTCTAATGACCTTGTCAGAATCATGATTAATTCTAACTACGGCCTGATTTGCCTTGGATTTGCACCCAACGGCTATGAAAGCCTTCCTAGGTCCTCTATAAATAGAGGAGGGCCCCTTGGCTTGGAAGATACACCCAAGACACACCTTGCAAGAATATTTTCACTCTCTTGTGTCAAAAAGAAGTAGAAGATCAAATAGAAGAAGCTCTAGCTCTACAAGCACTCACTTCACACCTAAGAGCTTCGTCCTGTTGTGCACCCGCTCTCCCACTGACATTATGAGAGCGCCGTTGTGCCAAAGTGTGGTTCACACATCCACATCGTCACATTGATGCACTTCCACCAAAGGAAAGTTTCCTAACTCCTGTAGAAGCTAGGCTTAAATATTTGTGGCTCTATAGGATTGTTGTACATTTTATTGTCTTTGGTTGGGTATTCGCTTTGCGAATTCCCGTCTCCTTCACGAGACAAAATCCTTCTTGTGAAGAGAAAGGGTTTTGAGGTACACTACCCTCGGCCTAAGTAGTGTTGTTGTAATTGAGGTTCGGTCACCCTCGTTCAAGTAACTGGGTTTAGTGGATTTGATCGAATAGGTTGATCGAAAAATCCTGACTCGAGAGGGTTAGGTGGTGGTTTTCACCCAGTTTGGGTTTCCACCTAAAAATACTTGTGCCCATTGTGTGATTGTTCATTTTGTGAGATTGTCTATTTTAATTCTGCATTTTATATTACGTCACGCACATCTCACCCCCTCCAAGTAGGAAATCACAATTAGTCTCAGAGCAGGGTTCACATTTTCGACGTTACACACCGGCGAAGATCCGATGGAGGGAAGCGTCACCACCCCCAGAATTGTCAAGGGGTAGTCCACCATCCAACCGCCTTTCTTCGATGGAAGCAACTACGGCTACTGGAAGTTACGGATGAGGATGTGGTTTCAAGCCACCGACTTCGCTTTATGGGAACATTGTGAAATCCCATACGAAGTCTCGGAGAAACCAAAGAGAGGCTATTCGCAGCAGCAGACCCGCAAGCTTTCCCTCAATGCGAAAGCTATGAACGCGTTGTACTGCGCCCATAACCCGGAGGAGTTCAACTGAATATCTCAGTGCGCCACTGCATATGAGGTATGGCACACTCTAGAAGTTACACATGAAGGTACGACTAAGGTAAAGACTTCTAAAATAAATTTACTTTCTCAAGAATTTGAGTCCTTTTCAATGAAATATAACGAATCTCTAAGTGAGATGAACATTAGGTTCACTCTCATTATAAATTGTTTAAAAGCTTTAGGTAAGACCTTCATCAAGGGGGAGCATCAAGGAAAGCTACTCCATTCCCTTGGACCAGAATGGGAGCAGAAGGTCATAGTAATCGAGGAGGCAAACGAAGTGGAAGAGCTCAATATGGAGGATCTCCTACGCAACCTAATGGCCTATGAGACAAATTTAAAGCAGAAGAAGAATGATACACCAGAGCCAAAATCGAAGAAGACCTTCGCCTTCAGAGCTGCATCGGATAGCGAGGTAAGTTCCGACGATGAGGACTTTAAATTTTTACTTAAAAAGTTTTCCAAGTATTGTAGGGAATCAAGGAAAGAAAAGGAGAAGAAGGAAAAGGAGAGCCCGAGACGTTGCTACCACTGTAACGAGAAAGGACATCTACCACCCGAGTGCCCTCTTCTCAAGAAGGAGAAGAAGGAGAAGGAGAAGGAGAAGAAGAAGAAGAACAAGGCATTCCAAGCAACTTGGGACAACTTGAGCTCAGATGAAAAAGAGGAGAATTCTGAGGAGGAAATCGCCTGCATGGGCTTCATGGCCATGGGAAGTGATAGCAACAGCGACAACAGGGACAATGAGGTAAATCCCAATCTACAAGATGCTTTCGATGAATTATTTGAGCTTAGTAAATCACTTAAGGTAGAAAATAAAAATATTAAAAGGAATCTTAGTTTTCTTAAAAGTGAAAATGAAATATTAGAAATAAAACTCAAGGATCTAGAAGTTAGTCCTAAGGATAATAACTTGGTATTAGAAAATAAAGATTTAATGAATGAAAATACTAAATTGATTGAAGAAAATGTTAGTCTAAAATTAAAAATTTCTGATTTAAAGACTAAGATGCATATTATAGAAAAAGAAATCGCATATCTTAAGGAAAATTCTAACAAATTAATCAACAAAGTAGAAAATTTGCATAGCCCTAAGATTGAGAAAGGATCTCCGTCAAGGAGACCCGCTAACAGATCCGAATCCAAGCTCACTTAGATACCGAAGAAAGAATTGGAATCTTGTTTTGTAGGTTTCAAAGAGGATATCAACGTAAAGGACTGGACCTACAAGCTCAAGAATGGTCAACTCGAGTTAGGAGGAACAAGGAGTAGACCAAGGAGGAGAATGAGAAGACCAACGAGATGACGAACAACCGAACAACCCGCCACACGTCGTTCACCAGATTGGAGACCGGCGTCGATGCCTGGGCCTCCAAGCTACGGATGAGAGCTCCATCCGATGTGGCATCCACCACCTCCATTTAGGCCATTCTATTGGCCATGGTAGGTGAGGTATCCCTTAACACTATCTTTTTATTAGCATATAGATAGGGGGAGTTAAAATTATGAGCTATTTGTCAATCATTAAGGGGGAGATCATGTTAGCTATATTTCCTTTAGAAAGGGGGAGAAAAATAATAGTTATCTTGTTGTTACAAAGAGGGGGAGGACATTACTCTTGTTAAAAGA
The DNA here is from genome assembly GCA_037157565.1 of Thalassia testudinum. NCBI lineage: Eukaryota > Viridiplantae > Streptophyta > Magnoliopsida > Alismatales > Hydrocharitaceae > Thalassia > Thalassia testudinum. The sequence goes on from JAZHRO010000030.1 coordinate 49,422,804, forward strand.
AATTCAACCCAATTATAGAAGAGCATGTTTTAAGGGGGAGTTATAGAAAATTTAAAATCGATAAAACCTTTTCTGATAATGTCAAAAAGGGGGAGGATTTTATGCATTATTATTTTTGATTTTGTCATCATCAAAAAGGGGGAGATTGTTGGTGCTAGAGCACCACTATCGTTTATTTTGATGATAACAAAACACGTCTTTTAACGTTTGCTTTTGAGTCCTAGTTTTCAGGTCAAATTGCAAATGGAGATAGATGTTTAGACGAAGGTCAAGCTCACATCTATGGCAGATTGGAGGAGTTGGACAGAGGTGAAGGAGTTTCACGAGCAGCGAAAGCTTGAAGAAGGAAGGAGATGAAGAATAGGATAGATTTCCTTTTATCTTAGTCTATGTAATTTTGTTTCTTTGTTTTGCTCTTTACTTTCTTTCTTAGATCTTATGTTAAAGAGCCTCAAAGAACCCTTAAAGTAGTCCTAGGAACACTTGCACTACACTAGAATACTTAGGTTTTCTATAAAGAACTTAGAAAACCAAAATAGGGCTCAGACAACCTTATCAGACATCCAATCTAGAAATCAGACGTCTGATATTGACTTTTAAGACATCTGACTGTTTGATCAGACGTCCAAAAATATCTAGGCTAGACTTAGTAGGTTCTGTCTGTTAGAATCAGTCGTCCAGACCTTAGTCCAGACGTCTTAGGAGACGTCTGATGCCTTTGCCAGACATCCAATTAGTGGAACATCGGCTGCCTTCGTAAACATTGGGGAAATGATCGTTATACTTGTATCAGACATCCGTAGAGGACCCCAGACATTTGATACATGATCGTTTTGCCTCAGCTGACCCAAAGTCTTTCTTCAGAGATTTTCTAGCCATTGTACTTCCTTGGGAATCCATTTCCGCAGAACAATAGGTTTCCAGGCGTCCAGACCTACTGCCAGACGTCCTGTGTATCGCCTGATGGACAAACACTAGAACCCTGTTTAGGTCTGATTCAAGTCAAAAAGGAAACCCTCCTAGAATCAGACGTCTGACTTCGTTCCCAAATGTCTTAAACAGGTTTTCCAGATGTCTGATGCCAGGACCAGACGTCTGATGACCCTGTCAAAATCATGATTATTTTTGACTATGGCCTGATTTGCCTTGGATTTGCACCCAACGGCCATGGAAGCCTTCCAAGACCTTCCAAAGCCTTCCTAGGCCCTCTATAAATAGAGGAGGACCCCTTGGCTTGGAAGATACACCCAAGACACACCTTGCAATAATAATTCCACTCTCTTGTGTCAAAAAGAAGTAGAAGATCAAATAGAAGAAGCTCTAGCTCTACAAGCACTCACTTCACACCTGAGAGCTTTGTCCTGCTGTGCACCCGCTCTCTCACCGACGTTACGAGAGCGTTGTTGTTCCAAAGTGTGGTTCACGCATCTGCGTCATCACATCGACACACTTCCACCAAAGGGAAGTTTCCTAACTCCTATAGAAGCTAGGCTTAAAAATTATTAGCTCTATAGGATTGTTGTACATTTTATTGTCTTTGGTTGGGTATTCACTTTGCGAATTCCCATCTCCTTCGCAAGACAAAATCCTTCTTGTGAAGAGAAGAGGTTTTGAGGTACACTACCCTCGGTCTAAGTAGTGTTGTTGTAATTGAGGTTCAGTCACCCTCATTCAAGTGACTAGGTTTAGTGGATTTGATCGACTAGGTTGATCGGGAAATCCTGACTCGAGAGGGTTAGGTGGTGGTTTTCACCCAGTTTGGGTTTCCATCTAAAAATACTTGTGCCCATTGTGTGATTGTTCATTTTGTGAGATTGTCTATTTTAATTCCACATTTTATATTATATCACGCACATCTCACCCCCTCCAAGTAGGAAATGACAAATACTACTACTAGCAATTCCTTTTCAGTGACAGTGTAATTCCTCTAAGCTTCATCTAAGGTCTTGCTAACATAAAAAATGACGGTAGGTTTCCTGTCCAGTTTCTGCCCAAGGACAGCCCCACACATAATAAGAGGCATCACACTCAAAAGGGTGAGACCAATCCGAGGGTTGCAGTATTGGTGCCTTGGTAACCAAATCATGAAGTGTCGTATTGGCACGAACACAATCGTCAGAGATCTATAAGTCTACATCCTTAGAGAGGAGATTGGTGAGAGGTCGAGCTATTTTCGAGAAGTCAACTATAAAGCGGTGATAAAAACTTACATCCCGAGAAAAGATCTGATCTGTTTAACCGACGAAGGTAAAGGCAGGTCAGAAATCAATTTCACCTTCGCACGATCAACCTCTATTCCTCTCTCAAAAATAAGGTGACCTAGAACTAGTCCTTCTAGTACCATAAAATGTGATTTTTCCTAGGAGAGTACCATATTCACATTGATGCATCTTTGCAAGACCTTAGTCAAATGGTCTAAGCATGCATCGAATGTACTCCCGAAGACCAAGAAGTCATCCATAAAGACTTCTAAACAATCACCTACTAAATCGGAGAAGATTGCAAACATACACTGTTGAAATGTAGCAGGTGCGTTGCAGAATCCAAATGGCATCCTACGGAATGCAAAGGTTCCATAGGGGTAGGTGAAATTCATTTTCTCCTGGTCATCGGGGCGAATCACCACTTGATCATAACCTGAGTAGTCATCCAAAAAGTAGAAAAATCTATTCCCAGCCAATCTTTCCAGTATCTGATCAATGAAAGGTAATGGGAAATGATCTTTCTTCATAGCTTGGTTGAGTTTACAGTAGTCAATACATACTCACCACGAACTAGCAATCCGTGTAGGGATGACTTCTCTAGAGTCACTGGTTATGACGGTATGTCCATCCTTCTTAAGCATAACTTGAACAAGATTTATCCATTGGCTATTAGATATAGGGAAAATAATTCCGTTATCCAATAACTTAATCATCTCATTTTTAACCACCTCCTGAAGTATAGGGTTCAGTCTACGTTGTGGCTGTCTAGTGGGTCTAAATCCTTCTTCAGTAAAAATCCTATGTGTGTAGTAAGAAGGACTAATGCCAGTAAAGTCAGAAAGGCTCCATCATATAGCCTATCAATGTGCTCTCAGGAGAAATAAGAGTCATGATTCTTGATCAAACGATAAGAGAGAGTTGACAATCATAGGATAAGTATGATCAGGTACGCTCCTTCACCTGATCCTGTACCTATTGGACTCAAACCTCTTCAAGACACTTTAAAATATGTCTTCTTAGGACCAGGTGTGGAGATCTCAGAAGATCCTAGAGACACTAAGGGAATAGGAGGTAAGGCCTCAGTTTCTAAAGTTGGTGTCTGAGGGAGAGTCAAGTCAGAGGCTAAAGGATGTTGAGGTTCTAAGTTAAGTGAATCAATCAATGTGTCCTCAACCAACTTATCCAATGAATCCAAGGAACAGATTTCCTCAATTAAACTATAGGATGGTCCCCTTTGAGCCTAAAATATATCAATCATTATCCTCTGATCTCCAAATTTCAATTCTATAAGGCTCTTCTCACAATTGATGTTTGCCTTGGCCATAGCCAAGAAAGGTCTTCCTAGAATGATAGGTGTGTTCTGAATATCTTCAAGTACTTCCATGTCAAGGATAATAAAGTCTATAGGAAAATAAAAGTCCTTGACCTGCACTATAACATCTTTCAACACTCCCTGAGGTGTCTTAACTGATCTGTCAGCTAATTTTCAGAGACACCTCGGTTGGCTTTAGATTGCCAACCTTGAAATGTGTCAATAGGGAGGTTGGGATAAGATTGATGGAAGCACCTAGTTCAAGTAGTGCCCTATTGAATGTAGTGTTTCCTATCATACAGGAAAGAAGAGGGGTGCCTGGGTCTTTCATCTTAGTAGGGAGGCTACTAGATATGATGGAACTCACTTGTTCCGAAAGAATGATTGGACTACTCCCTTTTTGAATCCTTGCCTTACACTTAGGTGTACATAGGTTTTTCAAAAACTTAGCGTAAAGAGAAATGTGGCAAATTGCATTCAACAAGGGGATGTTTATGTGGACTTGATCAAAGAGCTTAAGCAAATCCTCCTCAAAAGCCACATAAGATTTCTTCTTTCCTTTTCCCTTCTTCTTTAAAGCCTCTGGAAATGGTATAGAAGTTGTAATGGGAGGGTCATTCCTAGGTTGAGAAGAATCAGGAAGAGGTGAATCAGATGGAGTGGAAGTAGAAAGTACAGGTAAAGATGTAGAAGCAGGACATGATGGATCTACAGTGCTTCTACCACTCCTAGTGGTAATGGCATTCAATTCAGCTCTAGATGTAGACAGTAACTTAGAATTGTGAAGAAGAGGTGGTTGAGATTGATGATAGGCAGAATTTAGATCAATGTAGAATTTTGGTTCATGCAAGGGTTGCGAAATGGCATGTGCTTGACCATGCACTGAAGATCTAGGTTGAACATACCTCTGGGCACGTATGTTCGTAGGATTGGGTTGTGCCTGAGATGGGAGTGCATGTGGTTGATGGGATTCTGTCAAGTGTGATAGCTGAGCTCTCTTCTCAACTAATGCCGCATCCTATCTCTACTGCATAGCAATGTTTTGTTGTTACATGCCAGCAAGAGCTTTCATGATATTACCCAACTAATCATCTCGTGTAGGCCCAGGTTGAGAGTATTGAGCGGGCCTGGGTTGGGGTTGCTAGTAGGCATGCGATGGATACCTTGTGGCTGGGGAGGTGGTGATCAGATCGGGTTGTGAAGTGATGGTGCAGAAGATTGTTGATAGGTAGGTCTTTGTAAATTTTCCAACCACGAGAAATTTGGATGATCACGCCATCCAGGGTTATAGGTTTGTGAATAAGGGTTATTGTGAATGGCGTGGAGCTCCTTCGAAGCTCCAAAAGGTGTAGGGAAGTCAGTGTATAGTAAGGAGGAACAAATGTTCCTTCAACCGGTGAAGGATAGGAAAAAGTATAATCCAGTAGTGCAAGTTATGTCACAGATAAATTGTTCGCAGTTTCCCTCCCTGTGGGAAACGGAGAAGTGTGATGTGCAGGTGACTGAGAAGAAGATGATGAAGGTTTAGATAAGAATTTTCATACTTCATCTACATTCTTCTTTATTAAGCCCACCTTATCCAGCTGACTAGCCATTATCTCTAAATCTCTGTTACTGGATTGGCCCCCATGTACCCCAGTGTGTGAGTGGGAATGAGAGGACTTTCTATTAAAAATACTCATTGAAGCATTATTAATGGAGTTTTCTGGCATGCCTTCGAAGAACTCAAAAGCTAAGTCCTCGTCTCAACACAAAAAATTGCCTCCACAAGCGACATCAACAAAATTCCTTATGACAGCATGGAGCCCATGATAGAAGATCTAGACCTGTTGCTAGCGTGGGAACCATGGTAGGGACATTTCTTAAGAAGCTCACGGAATCTCTCCCAAGCCTCGTGCATCTGTTCTCCTGAATTCTGTGTGAAGGTAGTGATGACACGCCTTAAAGTGTTTGTGCAGCCTACAAAAAAGTACTTCTTTAGGAACTCATGTTTCAAAGAAGCCCATGTCTCTATTAGTGTAGTCCGTGCAAGTGTTCTAAAATAAAAGACTGCCTTATCTTTTAATGAAAAGGAGAACATTTTCATCAAAAGCGTGTGTTGATCATGACCTTGCGAACCCAAGGTTTGAGCAAGATTTTTTAGCTCCTCTAAATGCTGAAAAGGGTCCTTAGAAGCAAGACCATGGAAGTGAGGTATAAGTGCCATGATGTTTGGTTTCAGTTCAGTAGCATGACTCCCATCAGAATAGTGTATCACAGGTATAGGTCGTGCAACTGCGAGATTGTAATAATCCCGTAGTTGACGTCTATGAGGTTGAGGTGGTGCCTGGGGATTTCTAGGTTGAGGTTGGGGGTATACCAGAAAATTAACAGCTTGAGCAAGCTGTTACACCTGTTGGGTTAAGATATTCATTTGAAATTGTGTTTCAAACAGGTGTTGCAAATGAGGCATAGGACCTCTCTTCAGTGGTGGTTTGTTAGGAAAGTTAAGTTATGGAGGAGGTTGACACCTATGGTTTGGTGGTGGTGGTAGTGGTGGAGGATGATGTGTACAGAGATGTGGAGGATGTTCTTCAAAATCCTCAAATTGTGCAGAATCATTATCATCCTCAGGATGGATGGAGTGGTGAATGGGAGTTTGAGGCCTAGGAGGTATAGAATTTGATGTGGAAGGCATAGAAGTGGAAGCTTGGGCATCAGTACCCAAAGGAAGTACTAACTCAAGGTTTTGGGATCTCCTACCTTTCATTGAGTCGATTTTTGAAAATGAGTTTTTAAAACAGTCACAACTCAATGAAAAGGATCAATCTCAATCTCAATAAAACCAGAAATCCCAATCAATCTCAATAATCAAAAGACCAATCAAACAAGCAAGCAAGATAAATCGAATTCTTTTTTCCCTAGAGTCTGCTACGAGAAAATAGTAGTACACAAACAAATGTTTCAGAACAATTGTACGCATCCTAAGGATAACCTAGCGGAGTGCAGACCTCTAAAATCCATTAGGAATATGGATAAGACTGGCATGCGAAACCAGACCTGTGGTTGCTCAAGGACTTGAGATAGAAACCCATGTGTTATAACGATGTATAGAGTGTTTATATTATCGTCGTCGTAGTTCAAATCCTCAATCGATCGAACAACAAATACAATGTATAACTCGAAATCAAGAAATGAAGTCCGAGGTTGAATACAGGAAGCAAGTATTGCAATTCACACACTAAACTCAATTAAAATATAAATGAGCATAGGAAATCAAGCCAATAATGATATGCAATGAATAATATCTACTCAATTTGATATTCAATGACAAACATTAGTATTACAAGAGTTGAAGAGGGTAAAAGATATCTAAGACAAAATAATGGTGATTTAAATCACCAATTATTAGTTTAGACACATGTATATCAATTACTTAATAACTCAAATAAATGCACAGTGACCTGAATCAGTAATGCCACGCAAGCTTAAGTGGCCAAAGTATCAAATGCTCAATCAGACATCGGCTTTTTAGATCAGACGACTTAAACGTTGTCCTATAGTACACGCACAAGCCTTGCTTTTTCTTCTTTCTTCTCTTCTTTCCTTCAGCTTATTCTTTCTTCCTTTAGCCTTTCCTCTTCTCTTCTCTTCTCCTTCACAAGCACAAGAGCTCTCTCACAGCTAAGTGTTGAAGTTTTTCACAGGGACCAAAACCCTCCCCCGCTCTCTCACAACTTCCTTCCTACTCTTCTCCCTTCTCTCTCACATAATCGGTCGCATTATCGGGTTAACGATCTAGGTACATGGACCAGGGCTATCGGCAATGAAAGGTAGCCGAGGAGTGCGTATGGGTGAAGAGGGGACCTCACCCCCATGGTCTTGAGGCGATAAGGCCTATGCACAAAAACTTAATAAGCGCATACGAGTGCTCTTCTCCTACCGATGTGGGACTAAACCCACACTTCATCTTCGCATGTGGCTACAGTGAAGATGCTTTATTCAATTGGTGATGCCCTCACAGCTGGAACCTCCAATTGAGGATCAGGATGACTTCCTAGGGCTATTCTGCTCTACTTGGAGGTGAGACCTAGAGCTTTCATGGCCTGGAACTCAATGAACAAGGCAGCGGCGATGGCAGAGCAGGCAGAGGATGGCGAAAACCTACAAGTCATCAACACGGCCTCTCGGCCACATTAAAACAATTCATGAGCATCACTGAAGGGTGTGGAATGTGAAGGCGGGGGTTGCGTGGCATGAGGGCGTGTGTGGTGGTCAGGCGAAGTTGAAAATGGTGGTGCGACAGTGGGTTGTTCGGAGGAGGTTTGGAGGGGTGAATATCCCAAAATAGAAGAGGGCTTTTGAAGGTGGAACAACGACAGAGCTTTTGGGAGGGTTGGCGACGTGTTTGGTGGCGTGTGGTGGCGAAAAGCCTCGCCGGAGGAGTGGCCAGAGACGGAGACGAAGGTGGATGGTGGTGCCATCGAGGGCCAATTCAGAGTTTTGAAGATGGAGAAGAACCTAAAGAATTAAAGGGGACCTATCTACCCTAATCTAATGGTCGAAATGGGAGGAATGGCATCGGTTTTGATTGGCTGGCGCCAGAGACAAAGAAACCTTCGGTGGTGAAGGAGCGACGAGGAAGACAAGGAGGGGGCGCTGGCCGGTATTGCGAGACGCAGAAGAAGACGAGAAAGGAGAATCCACCCACTATTGTCTGTGAGGGTGGATGAAGAAGATGGTCGGAGGGCTCGCCAGAGCTCACGGAGCTTATAGTCGGGGAGAAGGGAAGATGGTGGGAAACCAGCTAAAAATGAGCAAGGAGGTTGGCTATGCGACCTGGGTCCTTTTAAAGGGCTTAGGAAGGCATTCCAAGCTTGGAAGCATGTGAACCTTGCACATAAAGGAATCCTAAACATCAAAGGATTCGCATGATGATTTGGGCTCAAATCAAAGCCCAATGAGTGGCTCAAATTGAAGGGGATTCTCTCAGGAGTTCTTTCAATTTTGGAAGGGTTTCGTCAAGAAATCAAGGAGAAATCCCTGATTGAAGTTCTCCAGAGTAGGAGTTCCTTCGCGATAATGGCGGAGGGACATGATTGCAAAGCAGACGACCAACTTAGGGTCCCATTTTAAGGAATTCAAAAATCTAGGGGTACGTATGTGAGAAAAAGAGTCAGAGTAGACTGAAATGCAAACTAGGTCAAGATGATCTCTGATTGAGCCTAAATTTTGGTACAAGCCTAATATGGACGCAAGTAATCTGATGGTGAAGTTGGATTTTTGTTTTGACCAAGTTTGATTGGGTAATTTATGCAGAAACTCAAATTATGGTAACTTCCTATCTGAGACTCTGTTTTATGTCAAAATGAGTTCTGATGGTCAAATAAAAGGTACCAAACCTTATAGAATATTTTTCTATGATTTTTAGAAGGTTTAGGTGAATTTTATCCCAACCAAAACCTCAGTTAATTAAGTGCGTCTAAAATTAGGGTTTCGGATGTCCATTAATTCTCAAAATGCACAAAACCTATTTCTATCTGCACAAACCATCTTGTTAGACTTTAGTGCACATTTGACCTTTAATAAACCCTTGGGAAACCCCATGATTGTTCTGCATTTATGATCTTTTGTTAAAACTGCAAATTTACCCTTGATTTAATGTATTTCTCTCATAAAGAATATGCAATGAATTATGGCTCTTCGATGGTTATGTAGGAGCATTTATTTGTTGATTATGAATAAATAAGGCTAGTTATTACCGATGATGTCATTATCATCACCGTGTATTTTATGAACTTAATGTGATCGTGTAGTGTGTACATGATAGCAATCAACAGAATTTCGAAGAAAAACTCAGACAAGGTTTCAAGAAACTTTTAATGTCTCCTTTTGAATTTGATTTAGATAGTTAAGAAGTGTATTCTATGTAGCTCGTCTCACTTTTTAGTTTCTTTTTCAAATAGAAGATGGTCTTGTTAGGTTTTAAGTCAAATGCAGAGATGGCAGGAGTCAAAAAGGATAGAAGATGAATACCTGACTTAAGGAATTCTACAGTATGAAATTTGACTTGCAATGAAAATCTAGCAGGAATAATGCAATCCTAAGTATGGATGCCTAGAGTATGCTGCTGCTAGATAAGGGATGAAAATTTTTTTAATTTTATTTTATTTTTGAATTTTTGAATGCAACAAAAAAAATAAAAGAAAAAGAAATCGATACGAAAAAGTTACGATGGGAAAAATTGCGTCGATGAGAGATGAGTAGAGAGATATAGAGAGAGAGTCCAGAGAGTCCAAGTTATTATAAATATGTGTGAGAACAAGCTCTCACAACTAATGCCTAACAAAATAATCCTACTAAAATACCTAGGTCTATATTATCAACTAATCTAATAAAGTAGAAAATGCAGCTCCATCTAGAAAAACTCCTCCAGGAAGTCAAGTCTAAAGCGTAATGAACCCACTAGGAAGAAGAAGTCTACCTAAAAGAAGACACTACTCCTACTCCTCAAGTGCTGCAAAAATAACAATTAAATGGTTAGTAAAACAATTATATACAAAACAAATCAAAGAATATAATGAATAAAAGAATTTATATACAACAAAGAATATGAATGAAAGAATGATTATTTACAAAAAAATCAAATATATTTACAAATAAAAGAATAAAAGAACAGTTTTGGCATATAGAGAGTAACCTCCCCTACAACGATGCCAAAAATATGATCGTCGACGATCGGTTTGCACTAAAAAGGGGTTTTAAATGTCGTTGTAGTATATGTCAAATACAAATCGATGTCGTGTCAATTTTATTTATATACTTAATTTTTACTGATTTATTCCAGGTCGTTCACTGGAAAGCAGTTATTGATATACATCATTCTCTAAGTCCAAAAATATTCTTTTATTCCAAAAATGTTGATTTTATTTACAAAAATGAATGAATAAATAAATAAAAGTATTTGGTTAATTATGTACGAAAGAATGAATAAAAATACGTTACAATGCTTGAAAATATATGTACACAAATAAGCAAAAACAATATATAATTATTTTATATTAATTATTTACAACTAATATAGTTAATACCTAAGTATAGTGATGGGAACACCATCATGAGCCCTAACTAGCTCTTTTTTATCCAATTAAGTCAGTAAATGCTCCTACAGAATCGCCAGAGAACCATAACTCATTATATAACCATTCTGAGAGAAAAATAAGAAACTAGGGTTAAAATTACAATTTTACCAGCTTATCATGAATGCAGTAAAACCACGGGTTTTCTCGAGGGCTGAATAAATGTCAAATGGTCTTAATAAGATAACAAGTGGGTTAGATCAAATAGAAAAGGATTTGCGTATGTTTTGAGAATTAAATGACTTTTGAAATCCTAAAAACAGACCCACTTAATTAACCAAGGTTATGGTCAGGATAAAATTCACATAAACCCTCTAAAAATCATAGAAAAATATTCTCTAGGGGTTAGTACCTTAAATTTGACGATCAGAACCTATCTTGACCTAAAATGGAGTCTTAGACAGATATTTACCCTAATTTATATTTTTACATAAATTACCCAGCCAAACGTGGTCAAAACCAAAATCCAACTTCACCATTGGATTTCTTAGGTTCAAATTAGGTTTGTACCAAAATTTAGACCCAATATGAACTTGCCTTGACCTAGTTTGCAAAATGATCCTATCTGATTACATTTATACCCCCAACTTTCAAAAACCCTTGCATTCAGCCCCCTAACTTCTTCATCATCTTCACAATTAGGTCCCTCCATCATTATCGCAGAGGAAACCTACTCCGGCAATCTTTGACAGGAGATTTCTCCTTGATTACTTGGCGAATCTTTTCCAAAATTGAAAGGGAGACTCCTTGAGAAATTCCCTTCAATCTAAGCCCGTCCTTGTGCTCCAGATCTTTTCCAATGTCTCATGCGAACGCATGAGAGATTTGGGTCTCAATAAATACCTAAATTCAGCGACCTTCCAAGCTTAGGAAGCTTGCTTCCGAAGCTCTAACCGCCTCCTAGAACCCTTTATAAGGACCCTCAGATCTTCCCGAACGCCTTACACTCGAAATTGGCCATGAAATCCCCACAATTCCTCTCTCTCTTCCACGGCTGAAGGCTCCTCAATGTCCAGCAATCCCCTCTGCCTTTCCTCATTGTCCATCCTCAATACCAGTGGTAGATTCCTCTTCCTCGCCTCCGTCTGCGTCTCGCTGAACCAGCAGACGCCCTTTCCTCCTTCGTCCTCGCCATTTCTACCGCATCGAAGCCACCTTCGTCTCCAGTGTTGGCAACACCACATCCGACACCATCGCTGCCCCACTTCGTCCACCTACCTCCTAACTAAGTCCCTTACCTTCTTTACTTTATTTTCGCACTCACCCCACTTCAAATCGACCACTAACGCTTCTCTGCAACTCCATCTCCTCCATCTCCAGCCACCCCCCCCGGCGAGACCATTTCACCTCCACAGACCACCAAATTCATTGCCAACAAGCCCACGACCATCACCACACCTCACTGATCATTTCCCCTCTCTTTATTCACCTCTCCACTCACTCACACGCACCCCTGAGCACACCCACTCACATGCACACAGTCTGACCACACCATGCACTCACAGCCACTATCGCTCCATGCCACCACCCCCATCACGTTCACCGTGCTCAGGCAAACCTCGCTGAGAATTTTGACGTGGCCGAAAGGCCGTTTCACTGATTTCAAGTGTACACTCTGTCCGCCATTGACGAGCAAGCTTCAAACTTGCTTGAAGCTCGCTCCAGGTGACCCGGTCCCAGGTCTCTACTCCAGGTCGCACGAAATCAACCCTTGAACGCAACCAGGCAGTCAATTGGGCAACTCTGCCCAGCAACTGCTGCAATTGCAAAGGAGACCCCCAACTGCAGACACGCAAAGGAGGAAGGCGCAGATAGTCCCACATCATCGGCTGCGAAGCGTGCTGAGGCGCATAAATTGAATAAGTGATAGCAGTTGTTCGCCTCAGTTCACAGGGTAAGGTCCCTCTCATCCGCTCACCCGGCCTCGTCCACGACACCTACCCGCAGACCTGGTCGACCCGATAACCCGCCTAACCTGCACTCCTCGCTCACCACCAAACGCTGGTGAGCCTGAACCCGGGTACGCGCTTGACCCGATAACTCGGATACCCTGTGGCTCTAGGAGAGCAGATCCTAAGAGAGAAAGAGAGAGGAGAGTTGCGTAGGTAGGGGGAGGGTTTTGCTACAGGGAACTTCGGCTGACAGTCGGATTCAGAAGAGGAAAGCCAGAGAAGGAAGAAGAGAAGAAGACGAGGATCACAGAGCTAAAGGCAGAAGAAGAAGAGGCGAAGGCCATAGCTGAAAGGCCAGAGAAGAAGGCTTAGAGAGGAAGAGAAGGTCATAGCTGAAGCAGAGAAAGAGAAGAAGCTGCAAAAGAAAGGAAGAGTCAGAGAAGGAAGAAGAAAAGAAGACAAAGATGAGAATCACTTTAAGTCGTCTGATTTTTAAATCAGACATCATATTTAGCTTTCATTTCATACATATACATTGAGTTCCTTAGTTGATATTGTAGGAGTATTTGGTAATCTAAATCACCATTTTACTCCCATATTTTTGCACATTGATACTGATATTATTGTAAATTCTTTTAGTTTTAAATTGTGATTTTATTTTTTAGATCCTATATTGCTCCCTATGTCCGACCTCGGAACTTTTTCAAGTAATAAAAATTGTATTTGTTTTCAAAACGATTTCGACTATATTACAACATTTTACTTTAAACTTCATTTCACCATGTTAAACATATAAGTACAAAAATAGTTACTAATACTTACTATACTAAATCATTATAATATACTAATATCTATAGTAACATATACAATGTATACAGTAACATATATAAGTGTCGCTAAAACCTTATTAAAATTATATACAAAAGGTAAAATACTGTCTATACTAACATATAATCCTATATACAGTGACATAAATAAATGTTAGTGTAGTCTTAGTAACATATTTACACTACTTAAGGCAAAAACTAATTATACTAACATACATATATATACAGTGATGGATGAATCTGTCACTAAAGCTCTAAGTGTGATTTATATACATATAAGAGCTCAAACATACTACTACCTATACTTACTATACTATTACAATATACTTATTTATTTACATTATATTATATTATTTATTACATATACTTTATATACTATATACATACATATATATGCATATACACAAACAACTCACGCACTCAACACACACATATACACGCTGACACACAACTCACGCTTATGCACAGGGGGGTTCAACACTTAGCTTTTTTTTCAACTTCTCTTAGCTGGTTCACTCTTCTTCTCTTCTTTTCTCAACCAATTTAGACCGACTCGGTTCAAATTTTGGTTTAGTGAGCGGGCGACCTTTTCGAGGGATACACAGCACCCATTTCTGAGTGGGACTGGACCTCTACTAGGGCCACCCTAATTCTTAGTTAGGTGTATTATGTCCGATCTAATGGACCCACACAGGCCCACGCACAGTGCATGGCCCCCGGCCCAATGCACCGCACACAATGCTCATGCCATGTTAAGTATCGAGAGAGAGAAGTGAGTGATGGTATAAGGGCGCCCAGCACCTAACGACTGAGGGGCCCTAAACACAAAAATATCTTATAGCTCTACACCTGCTTGTAATCTACCGATGTGGCGCTATTATTAGCGCCTAAATTCATTGCAGCAACACGCTTTTGCTGTCTGATTGACCAACATTAGCCCTAGATTTGAGGGCCATAATTTAATTTTAATTAAAATTAAATTATGGGGTTATAAAGTCCTTACATAAGGCTACATAATTATGTAATTACTTTACAAAAATAAGTTAGTTTATTATATAATTAAATTAGCTAAAGTCTACCGTTTATATACATTAAATTAGAGTTTAATTTGCTAATTACAGTATAAATTAGTTAATGAATCATACATTTGACTTAATACAGTATTAATATACATAATAAATTATATATTACAGATTTTTATTATATTTAATAAGATTTGTTGTAATTTTATTTACAATTAAACACATGTTCTAGGTAGTTTAACACATAAATAAGTTATAAATACTATAATACAGTATAAATACAGTATAAATAAGTTGAAAATACTTAATATAATATATTACAAGTCTACACTATAAATTATCTCAGTATTAACTTAAATTACTAATTTATTTTCTTTTAACTTAATAAATTACCTAGTTAACTTAATAACCTAATTTTTTACTGTAAATATATAATTAAATTAAATTACAAGTGTTATAATATTCATAATACCTATATAAATACATATGTACATATAAATAGGCTTATATAATTACTTAGTTATTATACAATTAAGCTACATAAATTATTATATAATAATACAACAAAGTTATATATACGATAAACTACTCTAAATGCTTAATTTACTATATAGAATACATATACAGGTTATTTATATACATTAAGTACATATTATACAATATTTACATATAGCATAAGTTTAATTACTATATACAAGTATTTACATAGTATACATGGTATTTTTGGGTATTTTCTAATTTTTATGAGTTTTATAGGTATAGCAGAGAAAAAGATATGAGAGAGAAGAAAAGAGAAGAGAGAGAGAAGAGTTGTGTTGCTTATTTTTGATGTTAAGTTCTTTTATTAAATTTCAAGGTATACTAAACCATCGACTGGTATGTTCTACCAAGTCGAGAGTTCAAAATACCTTGAAACTTGGCACACACCTAAAAATATACCTAATATTGACCAAGACAGGTTTATTTTATTTTTTTGATTTTTATTTATTTACAAAGTTCACCAATTTTAGGCCTTCAAGAGTATTTCTAAAGGGAACCTAAGGCACTAAAAGAGGTTTAAGTGGCTCGAAATGCAGTTTAAACATCTCAAAACACTCAGCACACTATCTGAAACATATTTGAACTCTTAAACATGACTTTTTGTTGTGATTTCATTAAAATTATCATCATTGGACAGATTATACATGCAAATAGTTAATAATGCAATGTAACCTAACATTACAAACACTCCAAATCAAATTAAAATTCATTTCAAGTACATGAATGCTTGATACAAAAAATTTCTACACTACAAAACAAGTCAGCCTCTCAAACACTCAAAAACCCAGCCAAAACCACTCTAATCAAACTCCTTTCCAGCAAAACAATGGCTGCTGTCAAATGGCAGCGGCAGCTACTGAAATTTAGCAGCAACAACTGCTGTTGTTGCCATCAACAATCAAATGATTCCTGCTATCCAGACATCTTAAATCCAAACTCAAATCACTTCAGCAGTTGTTGCTACTATCAGACTCAACAGTCAACACTGCTACACTGCAAATAACCTAAATCATACATGAAAAAGTCTAATCTAAAGCCAATTACATCTTGACAAATCAATTTGTCTAAATATTTTTGAAAATCATGTATGGAGATTTGAAAACCTACAAATCCATTCAAATATTTCAAAATCCCAAAAGATCCTAATATGATCTTTTCCTGACATCATAAACAATATAGAGGACATAGATCATGTTAGGTTACTGAAATCATTTCAAAACCACATCAGATCTTCATCAACACACTCTAAATCTCCATAAACATCTGCAAATCAGTTTAGAACCATTTTTAAAATTTAGAAATCTTTTTGGAGTGAAAATCAAATGCTGCCTAGATTGGGCCTTTTGATTTAGAATTTGCATAGGTGATCTGATCATTAGAATCTCCCAAACACTAGAAATCAGTATTTAGGGATTCAAGCAATCCTATAAAAACCAAATGAGCCATGGTAATGCTTCATCTCAGTGATTCTGAGACTCCTTAGCAAAACTACTCAAAGCAAGGCTCAAATAGGGCATTTACTCATTTGAAAATAAATGCCTAAATCAAATCACCTCAAACTCATTGCAAAATACCCAATTGAGCAAATCTAAACTTGAATTACTCGATTAAATTCCATTAAAATCACATTGACTCCAATTCATCAGATTGGGCATGAAAACCAAATTTGAAAGAATCAAGCGAATTGGTTCAATAAAAATCGTATCGAGGGGTCTTTGTGTATTGATGGAGTGAATGGGAGACCCCCCAAGTGGATTTTTAGGCGCAAATTCAAATCTAGAAGCCAAGGCTTCAGATCTGAATTTGACCTTGATGGATGGGTGGATGATGAAAAGATTGTGAGGGAAAATCAGAAGTGAATCGTGAAGAGTAAAGAAAGCTGTATGCGTCGAAATGGAGGTGGAAAATACCTCTCTGATCTGAATTGATCAAAGAGGGAGGAGTGGATCTACACTAATCTACTCCAAATCTACACTAATCCATCACTGAATTTTGTATCTAATCTACTCCTAGCTAATCTAATTAAACTAATCACTACTGTACATTACTCTAGAAAGTAGGGAAATCCTAATCTAACAGAAGAATGGGACCTATTGAGAAGATCTGCAGCTGGTGGCTGCAGTGACGAAGGGGGGAGGATCTCCAGTGGATTTAAAGTCCACTAATGGGACTCAATGTCTCCCTCAGGTGCATGTGATCCTTAGCGGAGAGGAGTGGTCGCAAGAGGTGGAATTCCATTGCATAGGCATAGGAATGGAGGTGTATGGAAGAAGAAACTGGAGAGGACGAAATTGCTCAGCTCTTGAGAGTATGAGGGAGTTGATGGTCGTGTGCACTAGCTGGGCAGGGACTTAAGTAGGCTTAGGGAGTGAATGGAATCACCACAAGGTGCGATCACTCACCTAGGGCTTGGGCGGTGGGGATGAGCTAGCGAGGGAGCATGAAGTTCCAAATCAAAGATCGGCCGTTGGATGGGATCTGAGCCAAGGGGTGAACACACGCGCCAAAGCATGTGAAGCTTTGAATCAGGGAAGGCCATCAGATCGAGAGAACAAAGGATGGATGGCCCAGATTGGGCGAGTTCTTCGGTCGCAACAGTGCCCCCGCACTGCAGCAAGTCTAATGGAAGAATTGTGCTGAGGTCCTTAAAGCGAAACGGTAGGATTATTGGGGGAAAGCCCATAAGTGGCAAGAACTGACAGCAGAGCCATCCCTAGGATTTGCAAATAGGTCCCTGGTGACTTTCAAACAAGTCCTTGGCATATTTTTATGCATGAAATGAGGATGACCTAAGGACCTAAGTGAAAAGCTATTAATGTAAGGTCCTAATGATGTTTAAATGCAACCAAGTTTTTATTGAAGCTTAATTGAACATTAAGGAAGTTAATTTTACTTTTGATTTAAAGTTTGAACTCAAATTTTTGTTCAATTTGCAAATGGATCATCAATTTACATTAATGAATAGAATATCTCATTTAATGACCTAATTTTACATTTTTTACATAGATTTGATGCTTTAGGTATTTTTCACTATTTCCCACACTTAACCCATTTCATGTATTAATTCAGTAGTGTTTAACCTAATTTTTAGATTAACTTGAGCATTTTAGCTATGATAAGCCACACCTCATCACCCGTCTCGGAGGAGTACCTACAATCACAGCAAGATCGGAAAAAAAGTGAGATAAAAGTTAGGTAAGGTGGAAAACGTCGGAAAGTAAAGAGTGTCGCCTCCCCAGCAACGGCGCCAAAATGTTGTAGTGGGATTTCTACACTAAGAATTTGAGTTTGAAAACCCTGTCGTTGCAATGGCATAAAAATCCGTTAAAATAATAATTTAACCAAAACTCTGTTGAGTTCTGAGTCGAATATGGGGAGGTGTACCGTTGATCAAAAATCGTGTCTATATTTGTTGTCACAAAGTAGAGTAGCTAGTCGAATTAACTCTACTCTAGCTATTCTACTTAAAGAATAAAAAATAGAAGACAGAGAAAGAATAATACAAATAAAGAGAAAATAAAGAGAAAATAGACAAATGTTTCATAACTACATAATTATATTCATTACATCTACATGTTATACTAGAAAGTAGGAAATCTACACTAGAAAGCGATAAAGAGAAGGAGGTGAGAAGTTATCTTCCTCAACGGCTACTTAGAGGACGAGCCGCATTCATGGAGCGCCTGGATGAAGGTGGTGAGACACTGGACAAGGGAGAATGAAGACGAAGGACGGAGGATGGAATAAGGCAACATCACAGCAGGATCTGCTTCCCGAACGGCAGTAAGAGGACAACCGTGGGATTCTCCACGAAGGGGGTAAGGTCAAAAAATTGTATTTTTAACTCTAATGAAGCATCCTAGGTTTGGGACAAGATCATAGAGCTTTGGAGAGGGTGAGAGAAGAGATGATGAAAATGAGTGGTAGGGGTCCCCTTTTATAGGTATAGTCATAGGGGCAAAAAGGTCATTTTACAAGCTTAACAAATTAATTGCCGGGGTCTTTAGTGATGGATATAAACGTCACTAAACACCCATGTCATTGAAGCATGCACACATTCCCGCCTCTCTACCTTCAACCATTGAGACGCCCCTCTGCACGCATCCTCAGCCATCCAATTGAGAGATCAGACAGCTTAAACGCACGCATGCCTCTTGATCTCTAGCATAACACGCGCCCGCGTCAAATTGGGCGTGCGTTCACACGTCAAATCCCGCATAAAGCGCACTCCTTCATCCAACGCACCACGTCACGTTTCCTCGACCGCCATCGTACAGGCAAATTTCACCCGTGCCCGCATGCTCACTCGATTTGAGGCGTGCTACGCTTCAAACCGACACCCTCTTCTCCGTGTAAAGGCATGCAACCAACGCGCTACACGATTGTTTAAGGCGCGTTTTGGATTTAACATTCTTACACTCTCGGCCATTGGATCTTGATCCAACAGCTAAGATCACATCTTGATCACACCTTCAGAGGTGAAGTGGGAGGCTTGGCTAGTGTTGGGCGATTGGCATGGTGCCACATGGCACCATCCTAGCCGTCCAACTTCTACTGCTCATAGGTTGTGTCACAGATGTCGGATTGGACCGATTTTTGCGTCGTTGGGCTGCAATCATCAATTTGAATCCATCTGTGCGGTTGGATTTCTCATCTGAGATGCGGATTTAACACCACCTTGGCCCTCTTCTTTCCTTCTTTCTTCTTCTGCCTCTCTACCTTTTGTGTTCTTCTACACTTCTTCTTCTGCCTTTCTTCCTGTGCAGCTCCCCTTCTTCTTCTTTGGCTGTTGTCTCTTCTCCTTGGCTCTACGTGCCTCCTCTTCTTCTGCCTTGACTTCTCTTTTCTTTTCTTCCTCTTCTTCCCTTCTCACACAGAGGGGGATCCTTCTTCAAACAGCTTAGTGTCAGCCGTTATTCTCTATAGCAAAACCCCCTACCCCTGCACACAATCCTCTCTTTCTCTCCTTAGGTCACGCTCTCCCAAAGCCTCTAACAGTACCAGGTTATCAAGTTACGAACCTAGAGCGCACCTGGGTCCAGGGCTGCAGGCGTGATCGCAGCTGAGGAGTGAAGTCGGGTTAAGCGGGTCAAGTCTGTGCCAGGCTTGTGGGGGACGGGTCACAGGCGAGGCGCAGGTAGGTGGGTGAGCAGGGGACCTCACCCCAAGTGTCTGAGGTGATAAGCCCCAGACACTTTTTCCTCTTATGCGGCTGCAAATGACTCTCAGCTTCTAAGGTGGGACTAAAGTCCTACCTTTCCTTTGCACGTCCCCAGCAACATGGTCTCCTCCTCAATTGGGTCAGCTGCTGAGGGTATCTTCCTCAATTGGAGACCTAGGCATGTGTGCGTGATGACTCCGCGCGGTCCGGATCAAAGGCCTAGAGTGAAGGCACCCTGGAGTGAGCTTGAAGCTTGCTTGAAGGTCAGCTATAATGGCAGAGGGGGGCTCAGGAACTATCGTCGGAGCACGGCGAGTGTGACGATGGGTGTGGCATGGAGTGAGAGTGCATGTAAGTGGCTGGCGGAGACAGAACTGGTCGGAGGATGATGGGTTGTTCAGGGAGGTGTTTGAGTGGATGGAATGGCAAATAAGGAGAGGGGTTTGGTTGGTGGAGTTGAGGCAAAGGTTATGAGGTTGTCGGCCAGGTGGATGGAGGTGTGTAGCTGTGGAAACACTTCGCCGGAGGAGTGGCTGGAGCGGAGGATGAAGAAGGCGGTCAGTGTGATACGGCAGTCGAAATGAAGTGCTGTTGGTGTGTAAAGGGGGTAGAGGAACTATGGAACTTATCTAGGTGATTAGCGAGTGAAGAGAGGCAGAAGCAACATCGATTGTGGTATGGACGACATCGAAGACGAAGGTGACTCCGATGAGAAGGAAATGGCGAGGAAGACGGAGGGAGAGACGCCCGCTGGTACGGCGTGGCGCTGAGGAAGGCAAGGAAAATGAATCCGCCACTTGTATTGCGGACGGATGACGAAGGAGGTCGGAGGGGATCGTCGGAGCTCGAGGACCTTTTGGCCGGGTTAGGAGAGAGGAATGTAGGGGAGATCCAGTCGAAATTAAGCTTGAGGAGAACGGTTTGATCTAGAGGTCTTTTTATAGGCCTTTAGAGGAGGTTCTAGGCTTGGGAAGCAAGATTCCCAAGCTTGGAAAGCTTCATCGGAGTTGAAAATTTTTTGATATCCAAATCTCTGATGCATTTGCATGAGAGATTGAGAAGGTTTTGGGGCATTGGATTTGGCTCAAAAGGAAGGGAATTCCTTGACAAACTTCCCTTTCAAATTTGAAAGGGATTCGTCAAAGAATCAAGGAGTTCTTACCAATTTTAGGTCGTCGATGCTTATAGGAATAGAATTAATGGTGGTAGGGACCTATTTGTAAAAATGATGACAAAGTTAGGGGTCTTTTTGTAAAGATTTTGGAGGTTAAGGGCATAAATGTAATCAAATAGGACCAAGTTGCAAACTAGGTCAAGACAATTTCAGCTTGGGTCCAAATTTTGGTACAAACCTAATTTGGGCATAACGAATCCAATGGTGAAGTTGGATTTTATATTTGACCGCGTTTAAATGGGTAATTTATGTAAAAATCTAAATTAGGGTAATTGTCTGTCTAAAACTCTATTTTGGGCCAAAACGAGTTCTGATGGTCAATTTGAAGATACCAAACCCTAGAGAATATTTTTATATGAATTAAGAGGGTTTAAGTGAATTTTATCTTGACCAGAACCTCATTTAATTAAGCAGATCTATTTTTAAGGTTTCAAAAGTCATTTAATTCTCAAAAAAAATGAAACGCCTTTTCTGCCTGTTGTAACCCACTTGTTATCCTTTTAATACCATTTAACCCTCAATTAACCCCTGAGAAACCTATGGTTGTACTGTATTCAAGTTATGATGGTAAAATTACAGTTTTAACCCTAGTTTCTTGTCTTTCTCTAAGAATGCTAATGCAATGAATTATGACCTTCTGAAGGTTATGTAAGAGCATTTAAAGACTTAATTAGATCAAATTGAGCTAGTTTATGGCTCATGATGGTGTTCCCATCATACCCCCATGCCTAGCTTTTGCTAGTTCCTTAGCAAAATTTCAAGGGATTTACTCGAATTCTAGACCAAATGCCTTTCTATGCTCAAAACTCTGATGTGTGCTTTCTTTTATAGATTAGGTCAGAATGCCCATAGTAGGCCTAGAGGAACTCAAGTATCAACCAAGATCCAGACCTGACCAGCTCTAGCTCAGTCCACCGCGAAGGTTTCTAAGGCCCACAAGAACTAACCTAAGTTTCGTTGAACTCCTCGGTTAAAACACCCGTGCTTGTAACATGTTTTAGCCCAGGTTCAGTTTGTAGTGAGTTTTTGTAAGAGAGAGATAGAAGAATTTTTCTTTGCTTTTGGAAAGTTTTCTCTCTCTTTTCTTTTTATTTCAAGCCTCAGATTAGCTTTACAACATGGTATGTATCAAATTCCTAGTTCCCACCATCAATCCTCGCAGGGTCCATGGCAATCGATGCTTCGAGATAGCACCGCACATGGAAAGCCCCAGAACCATGGATTTCGAGATTTCGAGGCAATCCCACCCATGGCATTCTATAGCTAAATTCAGATCCTGGCAAATGACATTTCTTGATAATGTCGACCATGGCATCTGAATCAACACAAGGTGCTTACATGCCCCCGGTAGGATATTTAGATATCCTAGGAGACAAGCACCGAGGAAACAAAATGTTATTTCGCATCTTCGAGGGGAATTTCCTGCCTCTTTGAGCTGGGAACTCGTCCAAATCAACTTGTGTTGATCAGCCGCTCCTAATCTAGGTAACTTTTTCAGAATAGATTTAACGCATTTGCGTGATTTTGATACTTAAGCGCACTGAACCAAACTGTGTGTAGATTGGGGTGCTTAGGTTACCGAGTCCCGCAAACCAGAGGTCAATTAATGAGGCCGAATAATCCTTAAGCCTTAGACCTAATACTTAAGCTTCGTATTCTCCCCAACCTCTTGAGGACTATTGTTACGACCCGGTTCCCGAATCCCTACAGGACCCGAGACCGGCTCGACTCGACTAATCCCAAGACCCAGTCGTCCAACAAGAAATAACTGGAAAGCAGGAAAAGAAATCACACTCACTATGCAATGTAACTATCAGTAAAAGCATACAAGCAGTAAAAGAAGTGAAAGCTGCTAGTCAGTACATACCACCACAACAATAGGAAAGTAGAATAATAGTACAGTAATAGGAACAATAAACAAAAGTCTGAAACTCGATAGTAGAAAAGAAAGTACAACCACAATACGAAAACTACTTCTGGGCTCGACTTGGCTCAGCACCCTCTGCAGCCGGTAACTCGGGTTACTCAACTCCTGGACCTGTAAAGGGTTATCTAAAAATGAAGTCAGTGAATGCTGAGTAGAGTGGTAACTAGACTATCTAAAGCAGCAAAAGCTAGCAGGTAAATTTATCTTTTCCAGTTATTTATTTTACAAGTAATTTCTTTTCACCCCATTGGTTTACTTTCAGATTTCTTTCTTAATCTCGGATGTTCCTCGTGGGAACAATCTTGATCGCAGTCTTTTCTGAAGAGTAGAAGGTGCACGTGGTGCTCTCCTGGTCGGGAGAGTCCCCCGTGGTAGTCGTACACCCAGTCAACCACCTCGAGGTCACAGACAGACGTAGCAGTGACTACGGCACGCACGATAAGTGCATGGGTAGCTACCCCGCACTGGCACATGGTCAATCATTTCCGCTAGCGAGTATGCCTAAAGTACAACACGAAATGGTATAGGGCTTAGCCCTCTCAGAAATAGGGGTCTCGCCTCTCAAAACCAAACAGGGGTCTCACCCCACCACAGTCCGCGCACACTCATCTGACTACCCTGGTTTTCCCAGAGGGCCTAACAAGTCGACGTAGGGTGGCTAGCTGAACCTTGGGCCCCATGGGGTGGCTACCTCCCTCCCTACACTAGAAGCTCTCCCCGGTACCGTGTACGCGAGGGCCAACAGAAGTCGGTGTAGAGTGGCCAATCCTAACCTCGGGTCCCAACCCAAGGGCGGCTAGCTCCCCTCGACACAAAAAAAAGGAGGGGACAATCGCACTCCTTGGTACCACGTACTCAAGGGCCAACACACTTCCCATCCACATTCCTAGGCCTTTCCATTCATCCACAAGAGCTCTACTCCTAACTCCTCGTAGGGTTCAAGCTCATATTCACCGTATTATTCCATATCAGGTTTCATCATTCGCAATTCCGTTCTCGTATTATACATATGCAGCTCGTATTTCTACAATTAATCACATGCAACAAGCGATATCACAGGTAACAGTTTAATTATCTCAGGCAGGTCAAATTTTACCAAGCAACTCGTATTCATTAACAAGCAGTTGCTAACAATTTAGCTCATTTATTCATAACTACAATTTCAATTACGCAAGCAAGCGATTCAACCATTTCTCGTCCTAGGGTTCATGCAACATCCTAGGTTTCCAGTTATCTAATTTATATAGATGCATTCATATTTTATAAGTAGAATAGGGGGAAACTACTCTACCAGACAATTCAAGAGTACTGGAGGCTCGAACTGCAAACCCACGTGCCTCTTCGAGCCTTAGACACGCAATAAATCGAAGTCCTATACCAAGGAACACATCACAACGGAACGTTCAGAACAGTATATAAAGGCTTCTAACATGTAGAGGAACTCACAAGGAAATCACAGATATTTCATTTACGTAAAACGGGTCCTGATCGAACCCTAAACGGGTCAAAAACATGTCTGCAAACCCAAATCAGACGTCTAGAAACAAGTCCAGAAGTCTTAAAAGTCATCAGAGACTCACCTCAGGTTCCTGTGATGATCTCAGATGTCCAGGACTCCTCTGCGATCATCTAGACTCAGTTCCAAACATCCGACTAGTCCTCCGGTCGTCTAGTAAGCTGTCCAGACGTTCGAAAAGCATGGAAGAGCATGTCGCACGCCTTCCCAAAGCTGCTCCTGCGCACAATAGAGCAGCACACCACTTTTAGCCAAGCAGGTCGCCTCTACGGTGTGACATGCATGGCCGTAACCGCGAGGAAGACGTACCTTCGCGATATACCCGCTTTCAGATGTCTAGCGTTGTTGCCAGACGTCTAGTCCGTCATCTAGAAGGCACTCTGGACATCTGATACTGGAAAAACTCTAGTACTAAACCACGCTCCTGCTTCTCTCGCCACGTGTTAACGGGGCAAAATCAGTTTTTAAAGATGTCGCGTTGTAGTATAAATGAAATCTCCTCGAAAATAAATAAGAATTTTATTACTTGAAAACCTACGTATCCGAGGTCGAACACAGGGAGCAAATTGGTATTTAAAAACTAGAATCACAACTTCCAACTTTATAAAATATAATGACCAATCCAATCAAAGTTATGAAGTAAAAATGAGGTCAATGTATAGAGAAGCTCAAAAATATCAAGATGGACGTTTGATGTAAAAATCAAACGTCTTAAATAATTAATGCTCTTCTGATTTCTAACTTTGGCTTCTTCTTTCTCTCTTCTTTCTCTTTCTCTACAACCACTCTTCTTCTTCTGCCTTCTTCTTTCTTCTTTTTCTTCGCTTATTTCCTTAGCTTTCCTCTGCCTTTGTTTCTCTGCTTGGTCGCACCTCTGCTTCCTTCTTTCTTCAGCCTCTTCTTCTTCCCTTGTTTCCTTAGCTTTCCTCTTTTCTTCTTTTGCCTCTGCTTCTACCTTCAAATCTTTCTTCCTTCTTCAACCTCTGCTTCTATGGCTACAGTGCTTCTTCCTTCCTTCTTTAGCTGCTCCTGCCTTCAACTTCTAAGTCCTTCTTTCTTCTGTGCTCCTGCCTTTAGCTTTCTTCCTTAGCCTCTTCTTCCTTCTCCTTCTTTCCCTGCACAGCACAGAGCAAAACCTACCCCTACTCTCCCCCGCGTCACTCTCTCTATTTCTCTCTTTGCTCTCCCAGAGCCATCCAATCGAGTATATGGGTCGGGTTATGCATGCCCGGATCCAAGCGCATCAGCTTGGGTGGTGCACGAGGAGTGTAGGGTAAACGGGTCAGCCAGGTCCGTGTAGGTGTGGGTCGCAGACGAGACGGGAGCGTGGGCGAGGGACCTCACCCCGTGTTACTTAAGGTGCTAAGAGAGAAACACAAAAATAATACAAAGCACGCACCTGCGCCAAGTGTTTCCGAGGTGGGACTAAAGTCCCACCCACTTCTTCGCCCGCCCGCAAAGAAGACACCGTCCAATTGAGACAGCTGCAGTCGCGGATGCTTCTGATTGCTAGGTGCGGATGCTTCGTAGGAGGGTTCCGTGCACCTAGGACGCTTCTACCTGGAGTGGGATGACCTGGAGCACGCAAGCTTGCTGCTTCACGCCTTCGCTAATGGCAGCAAAGGCTCCAAACCTGAAACACACTAATATGGCCTCGCGGCCCTGTCAAATGCCTTGGGGATCTTCGCCGTGTCACGGCAAAGGTGAGACAGGGGTTGGTTGGCTGCAGGATGGCCTAGGCATGTGTGCCTAGGTCACTCTGTGGCCATGAAGGTGCGTGTGTCAGGTGAGGGTGTAGGGCATGTGTGGCGGTTAGTGAAGGGGCTGAGGATGATCAGTGAGTGACGGCGAAGGTGATTAGGTAGGTGGCGAGGCGTGTGGAGTGGGGGAGTGACGGATTCGCCTTGCCGGTGGTTGACCGAAGATGAGGGAGATGGAGGTGGATAGTGGCTATCGAGGGGTATTTTACGAAATTGAATGAGGGAAAATGAACAGTCGGAGAAGGGGACTTATCTGCGAGTAGCTGGACGAAGGGGAGGCAGAGGGGACGAGCGGCATGTATGTGCCGTCGTCGTGGAAGAAGGCCTTGAGGTGAGGATGACGACGACGAGGAAGGGGTCAAAGAGGCGCGCGCAGGTAATTGGCCACTGGTATTGTGGTAGAGCGATGAGAGGAGGGAGGAGGGATCGCCGGAGCTTGCGGGCAATTGGCCAGAGATGAGGGAGGAAGAAATTAAGGAGGTATCTGCAGCCAATTCAAGCTTGGAAGATGCGGCAAGGACCGGGGGTCCTTTTATAGCTGCTGGCCGAGACCTTTGTGCTTGGAAGGCAAGCTTCCAAGCGCAAAGATCTCACCGAAGATGGAAGGTGCGTAAGACACCCAAATCTCTCGAGCGTTCACACGAGATATTTGGTGTAAATCCGATCTTGGGATCCTGTTCAGACAGTGGGGAAATCCTCAGATAATGTCCTTTCCAAATCTGGGAGGAGATCTCTGAGGATTCGGGGAGATATCCTCCTCAAATCCTTGCCGAAGTAGGATTCCTCTGCTATAATGGTGGAGGGACCTGAATGCAAAGAGTGGCAAGGAAGATAGGGGGGTCTGTCCAAGGGTTTTTAAAAGTTAGGGGCCAGAATGTAATTGAGTGGACTATTTTGCAAAGTAGGTCAAAGTGACCTTCCCTTAGGCCCAATTTTTGATACAAACCTAATTTGGACCTAAGGAATTCAATGGTAAAGTTGGATTTTAGGTTTGACCACGTTTGACTGGATATTTTACACAAAAACCTAAATTAGATCAAATAATGAGCTAAGACCCCTATTTAGGTCAAAATAGGTTCCAAAGGCCAATTTGAAGGTTCTAAACCCTGGGGGATATTTTTCCATGAATTTTAGAGGGTTTCGCTGATTTTTATCCTAATCAAAACTTTGTAAAATTAAGTGGATTTGTTTTTGGGTTACAGAATGTCATTTAATTCTTAGATCTCACAATAACCCTTTTCTGATTGAACCATCTCACTTTTCCTCTTGTTAAGTTCAATTGACTTATGTTTAGCCCCTGAGAAATTCCATTCATGTACTGCAATGGTAAAATTACAGTTTTACCCTTTGTTTCATGTTTTCTTCTCAGAACCATTATCCCTTGAATTAGGCCTTCCTTTAGGTTATGCAGGAGCTTTTGTTCACTTTCTCAGGTCAAAATGAGCCAGTTAGGGCACATGATGACGTTCTCATCACCGCGCTCCGCTGCAACTCCTCCCGCTCCGCTACAGCTCCGACTACTACAGAAGGTCGGAGACGATGCCCCGACACTCTCCTCCTCTGCATACTCCCTGGTGGCTGTGCAAACCTCCGGCGAGCCTCCACGAGCTCACGACCTTGGCCCTCTCCTCCTCCTCACACCCTCTCCTCCTCTCTCTCGCTCCCTCTCTCTCACGCGCCTCACTCACAGCAGTGGAGTAGGGAGTATGGTGGTGGTGGTGGAGTGGAGAGGAGAGGAAGGGGGTGCTTCTTATATAGGCTGGAGGGTTAGGGTGCGATGGGGGAAAGGAGAAGAAGAGAGAGAAGGAAAGGGCCTGTGCGCTGGCTGCACGCAGAACCAATAGCGCGTACAGATTTTTCAATTTCCAGACGTTTGGGAAGGGGTCCAGACATCTGGCCAGACATCTGACTAACAACCCAGACATCTTAAAAGGCTCAAATTAGAACGGGTCTTTACAACTATCCAGATCTTAGCAGTTACTTGAATTTTTAAGCCTAAGATCGTAGCCCAAGAGGCCTACGATCAACATTCATATTAATCTCTTTTGTCTCTTAGCACTTTTTGCGTTTCATTTTCTTTCTTTTTGATTTGGTCTAGAGTTGAGTCGATTCCTTAATCTTTTACTAATGACTATCTCTTTTTCTTTTCTTTTCAAATTGTGCTCCTTTTTGATATTTTTATCTCTTCCGCTTTTTCTACTTAAACATGATATGTGATCAATTCAAAATTTCCTCCCTTCTATTTTTGTTCTTTTTCTTTTTTTTCTTTTTCTTTTTTGGTTTTTGGAATATGTGATTTTTTTTTATGAAACCCTTTCTTGTGAAGTAATTTTCACAGCGTTTTGCACTTTAATACCCCCCCATGCCTATGATTTGCAATGTCCTCATTATAAATTAGGTGAGTTCGAGTTCAGCTTAGATCATTCATTAGAATAGGTTTTGGATGGGTGGATGGGTCGGGATGACTGTTGCGAACGATTTCATGCTCAGGTATTGCTACCAAAGGTGGAGCCAGCTGTTCTAATGGATGAACACTAAAGTGAAATATGAGTTCAACATAAGATGTATCAAGAAGGGTTTTGGATTTTTTAAACAAGATGACGAGTTGCCTCCTGTTAAGCACTGAGTTTAACGCCATCAGCCAGGCGCAATAAGCTTAGGGAGAATAGAGATCAAAAGATACCTCAGCCATGTTTGTATCAATGAGTTCAATGAATGGCTTAAGTCGCTAACCGTCCACGACAAAGGGTTCTGAATCAAGGCAGGGTTGGCTGATTTCTATGACTCCATTTCCAAAGATTCATCTGATAAGATATGGTCCAATCCATTTTGATCTGAGTTTTCCTGGGAATAATTTGAGTTTGGCATCAAAGAGTAGTACTTTCTGACCAGGGTGAAAGATCTTTCTGGATATGTGCTTGTCGTGAAAGGCCTCAACCTGCTCTTTGTAGATTCACAAGTTCTCATACGCATCATTGAGTAATTCATTGATCTCAGTCATTTGAAGTTTTCTGTGGGTTCCTACCTTAGAAAGATCTAGATTACACTTCCGTATAGCCCAATAGGCTTTGTGCTCCAACTCGACAGGGAGGTGACATGCCTTCCCGTACACCAATCTGAAAGGAGACATGCCCAATTGGGTTTTGCGGGAGGTCCTATAAGCTCATAAGGCTTCTAGAACTTGGGATGACCAATCCTTCCTGTCAGGTCGGAGAGTGACCTGAAGGATTTTCTTAATCTCCTAATTCGATAGCTTAGCTAGACCGTTGGTTTGGGGGTGATAAGGAGTAGAGATTCGGTGCGACACCCCATATTTGGTTATCAGTGATCTGAACTGAGCATTTGTGAAATGGGTCCCTCCATCAGAGATAATGGCATGTGGAATCCCGAACCGAGAAAAGATGTTCTCATGAATGAATTTGATTACCACCTTTTGATCATTGGTTCGAGTCGGAACGGCTTCGATCCATTTGGACACGTAGTCAACAACAAGAAGAATGTATTTGAAGCCGTCCAAAATAGGGAAGGGTCCCATGAAATCAATCCCTCAGATGTCGAAGATTTCGTATACGAGAATCGGTTGTAAAGGCAAGATATCGTGGTGGCTCATGTTGCCCAAGTTCTGGCAACGAGTCATGCCTTATAGTGATCGTATATGTCTTTGAAAATAGTGGGCCAATAAAAGCCTCACTGGAGGACTTTTGCTGCGGTTTTATGAACGAAAAAGTGCCCACTGCAGGCCTGGTCATGGCAGAAGAACAAAATGTCCTGAATTTCTACTTCTAGGATTGATGAGAACCTCATCATGAACCCTAACTGGCATAATCTAACCTAGATATGAGAGAAAAAGCTCCTACATAACTCATAGAAAGGCTTCACTCAGAGAATTCTGAGTTTAAGAAGAAAATAGGTCATAAGGGGTAAAAATGCAATTCCACCAACACAATCAGTAAACAGGGTAACTCAGGGTCCAAACATAGGTCAAATTAACCTAATAAGAAGGAAAGTGGGATGATCTGATCCAATAAGGGCTACAGCAACTCCAAGGAATTAAATGACACTCTGTAACCCTAAAACAAATCCACTTCAATTCACGAGGTTCGAGGCAGGGTAAAAATTGACTAAACCCTCTAAAATTCATATAAAAATAATCTTTAGGATTTAGAACCTTCAATTTGGCCTTGGAAACCCATTTTGACCAACATTAAGAACCATGCCCAATTACTGACTTAATTTGGGTTTTTACGTAAATTGGCTGATCAAACAAGGTCTGAAGTAAAAATAAAATTCACCATTGGAATCCTTAGGTCCCATTTAGTCATGCATAAAAACTTGAACCTAAGATGAGACCTTCTTGACCAACTTTGCATTTTGGTCCTCATCTATTACTTTTTGACCCTCAACTTTTAAAACCCTTGCATTTTAGCCCCTAGGTTCTTCGTCGTTCTTTGCATACAGGTCCCTCCTGCAAATCTCTGAGCAGCGCCATGCTCCGGCGACTTTGCGTGGAGCATGGCACCGCGCAAGGTGAGGGAGGCCACCTGCAAGTTGAACCGGGTGTTCCCTGCGACGTCTGCTGTCGTAGGGACACCGCCATGACTTCTGCCCTCGCCCACACCTTCCGTGCGAATGCACGGAAGGTATGGGTCGCAAGTCCGACCACTCTCCGGCGAGGGAGGCACGTCGCCTCCCTGCGCCCACCCCTCCGCCTCCGCCTTTATAAGGACCAACGTCGCCAGCCGACTTTGGTAGCTCGGTCCTAACGGAGAAAAACCCCCATCTTTCCTCTCTTCCCACTCCGGCAGAAACCCACCAGCTCCGGCGGCTCCTCCTCCTCCGTCTCGTCGCTCTGCTGCAATACCAACAACAGAGCCACCTTCGCCCGCTCTTCCCGCGTCGCGCCGTACCCAGCGCGCACCCTCCCGCTCTCTTCCTCGCCGCCGTCCTCCCCTTCTGGGTATTTCTTCTCTGGCGACAGTCGGTACGACTGCCGCCCTGCTCCGGCCCCTTCGTCCTTGTAATTAGGTCAGAACTATTCCCCATCTCCCCCTCTTTCTTTTCCTCACCGCCTTTCATTCGATTAACCCTCGACCACCCCTGTCCACCGTCACCTTCCTCGTCTCCGGCCACCATCCGGCGAGATGCTCCCATCGCTCTGTAGCCCCACATGCCTCGCCGACCCTCACATAACCTCCGCCCCATCACGCTGAACACCCCCAGCCTCTTCACTGCCACTCCTCACCCTCACAACACTCCCCCGATCAGACCCATTTTTTCGGCCGCTGTCCGACCTAGCCCCACCGCCAGACACTACCCCACAACCTGCTACACCCCGCATCACCTTCGCCGTGCCACGACGAAGGTCCCCCGCTAGTCTGATTAGGCCGAGAGGCCGTGCTTCTGTCTGACAGGGTCATAGCCCCAGCCGCCATTGACGGCGACTGAAGCAGCTTCTAGGCGAGCTCCAGGCCCTGCAGCTTCAGGATCCCAGGTGCTGCAGGTTGGGGTGAAGTCTGCGAAAACTTCTGCCTCAGCATTTGGCACCGATAGTGGCTGCAGCTGAGCAGAGAGTAAGGTGGAATCGTCCTGCGGGCGCACGCGAGAAGAGCACAGAGGATAGTCCCACATCGTGAGTTTACCAAACCCCGCAGTAGTATAAGTTGATTTTGTGTTTTCTACTGGTCACCTCCGAAAGCACTGGGGTGAGGTCCCTCACCTTACTCATGCTCGCCTCGTTCGCGATTTCACCTCGCGGATCTGGCGGGATCCGACCCAACCTTATCTGAGCACACCTCGCGCATCACCCACACATCGGTGCACCTGGTCACGGGCACGAAACCCGACCGGATTACCCGCTGCTCTGGGAGAGTGTCCTGTGAGTGGTTTACAGAGAGAGAGAGACGTGCAGGTAGAGGGACAGGGTGCGAGAGAAGAAGACCGCAGGAAGAAGGAGAAGGCCAAGGAAGAAAGAGGGAGAAGACCAAGGAAGAAGGAAGAAGAAGAAGACCGCAGGAAGAAGAAGAAGAAGGAGAAGCACAAAGGAAGCACCGTAGCAGACACCACTTAAGCTGTCTGACTGAGAAATCAGACAACGGATGAAGCTCTGCAGACAAAGCAAAGAAGAAAAAGAGAAGAAAAGGTGTCGCAGCTGAAAGAAAAGAGAAGAAGGAAGAAAGAAGAAGAAAGAAAGAAGACAAAGAAGAGAAGAAGAAGAACTGAAGAAGATCAAGAACTGTGAAGAAGAGAAGAAAAAGAAGAGAAAAAAGAAGAAAAGCAAAGAGAGAAAGAAGAGAAGAAAAAGCCAAGAAACAAAATCTACTTCTCCCTCTCTCTCTCTCTCTTATTTTTGTAATAAAGAAGCATTGTACTTCTAGAATTCTAGTAGCTCCCTGAGTTCGACCTCGGAAGAAAAACATTTCTGAGTAAAATTGTAATAGTGGCAATGACGACAAACCATAGCTATTTTATCTATACAACAACGACACTACTATAATAAGAACAAACAAAAGACTAGCCACGGTTCGATCGAGCAATCACCAAGGATGCATCATCTAATCATCTAATCAACACTAATGTGGAAGAGGTACGGATCTTCCCACATGTAGTACTTGGCATCGAAAAGCAATTTGTCTTTCTTGGCCTTCGGCCAATCAAACAGGATCTGATGTGATGCCAAGTAGTTTACTAGATTAGCGAACCAATGAAGTTCCGTACTAATAGTCAGGAGGTGCTCATCGGGAAAATGTTCTGTGATGGGTCCGGAAGGGTCGATACTGTAAAAAGGAAGGAAGGATAAGTTGTTAGCTACCACATTCTGCTTTCCCACTTTATCGAGAATCTCAAGATCAAATTCTTGCAACAGCAAGATCCAACGGATTAGTCGAGGTTTCGCGTCCTTCGCAAGGAGGTGCCTCACTGTAATGTGATCTAAGTATAAGATAACATGGGAACCCAAAAGATATGATCTGAATTTTTCCAGGGCAAATACTACGGCTAGTAGCTCTTTCTCAGTAACTGTATAGTTATGCTGAGCATCATCAAGTGTCTTCCTAGCATAGTAGATGACCACGGGTTTCCCTTCTATTTTCTGCCCAAGTACTGCTCCTACAGCATAATCAGATGCATCGCACATGATCTCAAAGGGTTCAGACCAATCAGGAGACTGTAGGATAAGTGCTTGGGTAACTCGATCACGTAGGATTTCCAATGCCTGAGTGCACTCCTTGGAGATTTTAAAAGGGACATCCATAGATAGAAGATTAATGAGGGGGCGAGCGATTTTCGAAAAATCGGGAATGAATCGACAGTAAAAATAGACGTGCCCCAGAAAGGATCGAATGTCTTTGACCGAGCTACGCATAGGGAGTTTGGAAAATCAAATTCACCTTGGCTCGATCAACCTAGATGCCTTTTCCAGAAATGAGATGTCCCAAGACAATTCCCTCAAGTACCACAAAGTGACTCTTTTCCTAGGAAAGAACCAAGTTCACAACGATGCACCGCCTGAGGATTTGGACCAAGTGCAGGAGGCAATCATCGAATGACTCACCAAATACCAAGAAGTCATCCATTAAGACTTCATGGTATTCATCTACCATATCTGAGAATATGGAAAGCATGCACCGCTGGAAAGTAGCGGGTGCATTGCAGAGATCGAACGGCAACCTTCGAAATGCATATGTTTCGAAGTGGCAGGTGAAGGTGGTCTTGTCTTGGTCCTCGGGATGGATTGCGACCTGATTGTAACCGGAGTACCTATCCAAAAAGCAAAAGAATCGATTTCTCGCTAGTTTCTTGAGAATCTGATCAATGAACGGTTGTGGGAAATGATCCTTCTTCATGGAGGAATTGAGTCTTCTGTAATCAATGCAGACTCTCCACGAGTTTTCTACACGGGTCGGTATGGTATCTCCGATTTCAGTCGTGATGACAGTGAGTCTTGCCTTCTTAGGCACAACTTATATTGGGCTCACCCACCGACTATCGGAGATCGGGTAGATGATTCCTGCATCTAACCACTTGATGATCTCCTTTTTCATCCTGCAAATTTGGATTTAGGCGTCTCTGCATTTCACGGGATAGTCGTGAGCCCTCTTCAGTGTACATGTGATGTGTGTAGTATGAAGGGCTGATACCAGTCAGATCATCGAGAGTCCATCCAATGACTCTCCGATGCTACTGGAGAATAGAAATCAGGCGTGTTTCAAGATCAGGTGTGAGTCGGGAGTTGATAATTACAGGAAACGTCTGATTGGAACCCAAAAAGACGTATTTGAGATGATCAGGAAGAGGCTTTAATTCCATAACCAGGTTGTCAGCAGCAGCAGGTGGTTCAGAGTGGATGTCAGGGACAAAGGAAGGAGCTATAGGTGTGTCTAGGTTGGGTTCAGACTCCTCTAATTGTGGGTTTTGAGCCTTTTGTGGTTGATCAGAAATAGTCGGGTTTTCCACGATACATAGGTCGTCAACCACAGCCTTGATATAGCAAATCTGTTCTATAACTCCACAATTAATTCCTTGTTAGGCCTTAAATATGTCGATCTTTAGTGTCTTGCCCCCAAATTTTAATTCAATTTGGCCCTCCTCACAATTGATATTGGCCCTAGCAGTGGCTAAAAAGGGTCTCCCTAGTATGATCGGTGTATTCTTCACATTCTCAGGAGCATCCATGTCTAAGACAATGAAATCCACTGGAAAATAGAAGTGTGTACCCTAACTATGACATCTTTGAGAATTCCTTTTGGTGACTTAATAGATCGGTCGGCTAGCTGCGAAGTCATTTCTGTCGGTTTAAGCTCGGATTCCTCGAAGTAGTCTAGTAGGGATGTAGGTATCAAACTTATGGAGGCTCCTAAGTCCAGTAAAGCTCTGTCGAATTGTATATCACCGATTGCACAGGAGATTAGAGGGGTGCCTGGGTCTTTTGCCTTAAGCGGGAGTTTGCTCAAAATGATGGAGCTAGCTTTCTCCGACAGTATGATCGAGTTCCCGCTTTTGGTTCACGACTTACGCTTAGGTGTACATACGTCTTTCAGAAATCGTGCGTAAGCCGGTACATAGCGTATCACATCCATCAAGGGGATGTTTATATGGACATACTCAAAGAGCTTAACCAAGTCCTCCTCAGGTGCCACGGGTTTGGCTGTCCTTTTTCCCTTGGTTAAGGCCTCGGGAAATGGAACCTTAGATGGTTCCTCTAGAATTGGCTCAAGCTCTTGATCTGGGATGGGTGTGTCCTGGATGACCAATCTAGGGTTAGGGTTTGTATTACCAAGCTGGGAGTGGTGTGGATAAGGTGGTTCCTGTGTTGCTTTGCCACTATGGGTAGTAACAAAATTCAATCCCGCTTGGTTCTGGTTTGGGTTGGGCAAAATAGGTGTTTGCTGTTGAAATCCCGAGTATGAAGTTGAAGCATTCATCCTGTTACGTGATGGGGCAAAAGGGGCCTGATAAACAAAGTGAGCTTGGCCCTAATTTGGGTTCATAATGCACCTCTGGCTCGACACGTTGAGGCTGAGAAGGAAGTGCACTAGGCTGGCGAGCACTTGTGATGAAAACCTCATCATGAACCCTAACTAGCACATTTTAACCTAATAAAGTGAACAAAAGCTCCTACATAACCTAAGGGAAGGCCTAATTAGAGGGATTGTTAATCTGAGAATAGAACATGACACAAGGGGTATCACAACCCTCTGCCTCCCCCTTTCGCTCCTAACCTACCAGATAAGTTCCCCTTACTCCCCTCTTCATTTCCCCTCTCCTAATTTGTGCCTTCGACCCCTCGACACCACTGTCCACCATCATCCTCTCCACCACCAACCACCAACTCCGACGAGGCCATTCCGCCACCACAGACCGTTTCACCCCTCGCCGATCGGTCCCTAAGCTTCACCACCTCCCACTAATGACCTTTCGCCCTTCCACTCACCGCTGATTGCATGCTTTTCACTCAACTCAGTAATTAAGTTAATTTCACTTAATTAAGAGTAGAAGAAATTACTTATGTTAACTCGAAGTTGTGTCGATTATGTAGTATAGGGTCAAATTAACCTAACATTTTATAAATTTTTACTAATTGAGTCCAGGTCATTCACTGGGAGGCATAATAATTTTCTCCAAATTCACCAATTTTCTTTTATCTCTTTAAGTTTAAGGGGGTATAACTAATTTGATTTTCAAAACATGAATTTTGTCAAAATATTTAAACCATAAAGGATATACAAAATTCCATATGCAAAACATATTTACTCAAAATGTTGTACTTTATTAACAAGTAAACATGCTAGTTTTTCAATTTTATTTCATTTTAAGAAATTAAGGCAATTAAAAAGTTATTCTATTAAAACAAGCCTTTTTACATTTAAGAACAAAAAGATACTAACGCAAGAAAAATTTATTTATTTTCATTTATCTCTTCAGCCTCTAATCTTCTTCTTTCTTTCTTTTATTTTCTTCTCTCGAGCTCTCTTTCTTCTTACCTTTCTTGTGTTGTTCCTGCCTTCTTTTCTTGTTCCTGTCTCTTATCTTTTTCCCTTAGTCTCCTGCCTTCTCTTCTTCCCTTAGTTTTTGTCCTTTGTTCCTTAGTCTCTTTTTCCTTAACACTCCTTAGCGCCTGTGCCTTCTTCTTTAGCTTTCAGCTTTAACACTTAGCATCCTTCAGCGGCTTCTCTTTTCCTTAAACTTTCAACTAAATCGGGTTTTTTTTACTTTTTTAACCGAAAGCTTTTATTTATTTACGGCGAGGTCCTTTCGAGGATACACAGCACCCTGAGACCAGGGTGGGACCAAACCCTACTCGGTCCTCGCCTAATCTCAGTTAGGTTTATTTCGGTTCATTTGTTAATCAGTTCACAGTCTCGAGCCGTATCGGCTCAACCCGGCTGCCTAGGCCACACTCGCCCTCCTGGGGCACAATCACTTTCGCACGCCCCCAAGGGCGCACACCCGCAGGCATAAGCCCACACACACAGACACACAATGCTCAGATCAGAATAGATGGAATCGGAACCGGTGCGCCAAGCGCTGACGACTGCATAGCCAAGGAAACAAATTGGTTTTATCCCCAGGCGCGCGCTCGTGAATAACCGAGGTGGGAAGAACTTACCCCTCTCAGACCG
Source organism: Thalassia testudinum (assembly GCA_037157565.1). Lineage (NCBI taxonomy): Eukaryota > Viridiplantae > Streptophyta > Magnoliopsida > Alismatales > Hydrocharitaceae > Thalassia > Thalassia testudinum. Next base: position 49,460,374 of record JAZHRO010000030.1, read on the forward strand.
GAATTCAAATGTTCATAACTTTCTACCCAGAGCTCCAAATTGAATGATTTAAAGTTTATTGGAAAGCTCTAAGGGTAATCTACACAATTACGGGGTCAATTTAATGTTTTAATGATGTTTTGCTCTTCAATTTAAAAGATGAAATCAGGGGTTCCAACGGGGTTTTTACTAGCCTGGAAGTAGTTTTTATGTCAGGAGAGTCCTCAGATGGACTTCTCTCTTCTATTTAAAGGTCTGTATAAGTGATATAAACAATTCTACTTCTATTAGAGTAGGTTTTAAACTTTCAAGATCTTCAGAACATGCAGAGAAGCTTTTCTCTTCTCTGAAAGCTTCAAAGATTGATTTTTAGATTTCAATAAGTGCAACAGACACTTTAAAGTGTTCCTAATCTATTTAGATTAATTCTAAGGGTTATAACAGATCAATCTAGGTAGGTTTTAAGTTTAAACTGCATCAAAATAGTACTCCTGTTGATTTGGGTTCGAAAGTAACCCAAATTAGCAGAAACTAAATACTCACACATTCATTCATCTGAGCTTACTTTATTTAATTTCAGATTATCAAATAAGATCCCAGAAACAGTTTTCACATCTCAATTACTCAATTCAAGCTCAGAACTCCATTATCAGACTCATGTTTGACTGTGGAAGCTCGAAAATTGACTTTCTGTTCTAAGTTTCCTCCCAAGAAATTAATGCCTAAAATAGAGTCTTCTCATCATCTAGAATTTATTCAGATCTTTAGATTTGTGTTTCAACCTTAATTCCTAGGGTTTCAGGCTCACCGCCTGAACTAAAATAGGTGTGTGTTCGACAGAGTCATGGAAAGATTGTTACAATGTTTTGAGGGTTAAAATATCTTCAGTGCATCGCACTGAAGCTTCTGAGCTCCTTAAATGCTTCTCAAATTATTCCTAACAGACTTCTCCAACTCGTCGAAGTTGGGAAAGAAGAAGTTACATCTATAGCTCCAGTGGTTAAATCCTCAAACAAATTTCTTTAAAATAATCAGTAATCCTTATTTTACTATTCTGGAGCCACTTAGCAAGTTCTAGAGGCTGCAACACAACTTTGGCTCACCGAAGCTCGTCGGAGCTCTGGACTTCGAGCTCCGATGAGTCCAAAAAATGGCAAAATGTACGTACAGATTGTTAAAACTAAACATTTTTAATCCAAAAATGATCCTAAGGTTGCAAGGAACCTCTTTATCACATTAAATTCTTCATTTGTTCATTAAAATTAAGATTTAACAGTAAGTTTGTTTTCTTAAAGATTTGAGTGGTTAAAGCTCAGGACTTGACTTAACCACTCAATTGAGAAGTTAAATCAAGTCAACAGATGTTATTATTCATAAATATGTATTTAATTTATAGTTTGAACTATTCCTGAGCTGCCATGGACAGCGAGCTCAGGAGCTAAATTTAGATTTAGGCGTTTAATTATAGATGATAACAATAGGTATTATAATGTCGATTAGGGTTCATTAGTGGTGATAGGTGATGAAAGAACCCAATGAAGGTAAAATTAAATCGACTACTGTCACCATAGACAGTGTCAGTAGTCCGTGAAGGTGAGATTTGAATTAGGCGTTTAGGTGATTTAATTAAACGATTAAGTGAATTAGAAGTGAACATGGAAGATACAGGAAGGTGAACAATGAGTTAAAAGACAAAATTAAAGCTCTGGCGAGCTCAAGGAACTCACCGGAGTTGGAGGAGATGAAACTAAAATCTGAAATTACTCTAACCTAACTAACTAAACTAACTAACTAAGCTAGCCTACTCCTACTCCTACTCCTAGTCTACTGTTACCTAGACGAAGGGGTCAATAGGGTTCCGCCGAAGTCTTATGGCGAACGACGAAATCAAAGGGTGGAAGAAAGATCTCCGGTGGGCGAATTTGAGGTGGAGTGGAGGAATCCTAGGTCGGCGCCTTTGTCAGAGGTGCGGAAGACCACGGCGGATCTCCTCGGCTACTTAAGATGGACAGAGGAAGTCGGAAGATGGAATGGGGAATCGCCAGAGGTTTGGACGAATAGCCTATTGGGTCAGCTGCAGTGTTAGAAGAGGGAAGGGAGCCAACTTGCCTAAAATCAGAGGTGTAAGGGGGTATTTATAGCAGTTTGCGGCGAAGAAAGTGGTGGGGTCTGGCCGAAGAAGGAGCTCGAGGAGCTTAACCTCCGTCGTCGTCTCCGACGACGGTGAGGTTATCTCCCACTGAAAAATAGGATTCTCGGTTAATCCAGACCGATGGATGAAGTGGAGGTGGTGAGCGCAAGCTGCAAGAGCTTGGGCAAAGAGGAATGATGTCGGCAGGGCGGTGATCGAGCGATGGGGTGACTCTCTGCTGCCAGCCGTTCATTTGGCTGGAGAAGAAGAAGATGAAGAGGGATTTAGAAGTAATAAAACTTAAGGACCTGTGTGATAAATAAGGACCCGACTGTAATTAATATTAAGGACTAAAATGTAAACCCAGGTTTTGAAGGTTTATTTTAATTTAGATCTTTTTCAACTTTTTATATATGTTAGTAAATAAGGTAAATATTATGTTTACACCTTGAATTTACATTTTTGACCTTTTTAGGTTAATTTATTAGATTAAATAAAATCACTTAAGTTATTACATACTTAAGTATACATTATATTTAAGTTACTTATCTTATTAATTAAGGAAATGATTAATAGGATTTCGAGTCCAATTATTATCTAAATTATTAACAATGTTAATTGAATGATAAAATGTCATTTTTAACTTATTTTAAGGTCCTTAACTAAATATCCCTTATTCTATAATTAACCCTTATATATTCATAACCCCAGCTAATTAACTAGGAAAACTAGTTAATTAGGGGTAATTAAAGATCATGATGAGTGTCTCATCAGCCATCCACTGGAACCTCCCCCCGAACACACCCACCTGCATGCACACAGTGTACCCTAGGCACACACACACAGCCACCCTCACACCACGCTGACCCCCGGGCCATCTTCGCCGTATCACGTCGAAGTCTGCTGAGTGATTTGACGTGGCCGCAAGGCCGTTCTTGTGATTTCAGGGTTGCGACCTCTTCCACCATTAGCGCAGAAGCATGAAGCTTCGTGCAGGTCCCAGCGCCCCTAACCTCCAGGTCCAGAAGGTGCGAAATCCCCTCACGCACTCAACCAAGCCTTCACCTAGCGTTGGAGGCCTTAGCAATAGCTGAAATTGAACGCGCCATCTGCTGCCAAGCGCACGATAGGAAGGTGGGACGTTTAGTCCCACCTCATGAGTTTTTGAGCGAGCGCTGGTGCTTAAATTGAAAAAGTGTCAGGGGCTTATCGCCTCCTGACACGGGGTGAGGTCCCACTCGCCCATTCACGCCTCGTCCGCGACCCCACACTACGTGGACCTGGTATCTAACCGACTACCCCCGCACTCCTCGCCCACCACACATGCTGGTGGGCCTAGTCACGGGCGTGCCAACCCGACCCGTATACCCGAGCAGGCTCTGGGAGAGCGAACTGAAGAGAGAAACAGAGAGAGAGATGCGGGAAGGGTAGGGGTAGGTTTTGCTTAACCATGTACCTGTGCAGGGAAGAAGAAGAAGGAAGGAAGAAGAAGCAGCTGCATGGAGGAAGAAGAAGAGAAGAAGAAGAGGCCAACTGAAGAAGAGGAAGAAGACTTAGTCGTAGGAGCAGGAGCTGAAGAAGAAGGTAAAGGAAGGAGCACAGTGCAGAAGGAAAGGAAGAAACAGAAGAAGGCAAAGGAAGCAGCTGAAGAAGAAGAAAGAGCCAAAGAGGAAGAGAAGAAAAGAGAAGGAGGAGCTGCCGCAAAGAGGAAAGCCAAGTAGGGAGGAAGAAGAGAAGAAGAAGAAGCCAAGGAGAAGCAGCAACAGCAGCCAAAGAGAAGAAAGGAAGAAGAAGAAGAGGGTGCGCACTGTAGCAGTCGCCACTTAAGGCGTCTGATTCCTAGAATCAGACGTCTGAAGACAAAGAAAAGAGAGAGAGCAAAGAAGAAGGAGAGAAAAGAAGAAAAAGAGAAGAAAAATTCTACTTTTAGTCTCTACGTTTTTTGTAAAACATTACAGTATTGTGAATTGTGATTTTTCCGCTTCTAAAATCGAATTTGCTCCTTGAGTTTGACCTCAGAATGTTTTCAAATTTCGAGTAATAAATAAATTAAATTGATAATCGTTTTTCGCAACATACTACAACGTGTAGCTTTTTGAAAATCGCGACGAACGTACCATCAGTTTTTGGCGCCACTGCCGGGGAGCAACAGGCACTTTAGAAGCTTTAAATCACAATTATTGATTTTATATTGACTTAGTCTCTCTTTTGTTGTGTTTATTGCAGGAAAGGAAGTCAAGAAAAGACAAGCAGCCGCACAACAACCACACCAGGGAACAAGTAACCTCCAACCCTCTCTCCTAATCCCCTCGAAACCTGAAAAGGAGAAACAAAGAGGAAAATCAATTTAAGGCTACCAATCTTCCATACTTAGTAATTCACAAAGTTGCCTGATTCCTACTTTCAACACATCTTAACTGCATATCCACTTAAGGTAATTAGGGCTAAAACTTTCTTGATTGAGCCCTAGTTACCCATTTCTGAGGCAACTAACTTGGACCAACTAGAGCCAACCTAGGATTCCAAACTAGGATTTTAGAGACACATCTTCTTCTAATCAGAAAATTAAAAATTCCAAAAGAGATGTGCCTAAGCCATTGTTTGAAAAGACCTATTCAAGAGAAACCCTAAGCAAATCAGGCTCTTAATCTACTTGAACCCTAAAAGAAAGGACCTAAGAAGCTCTTACAGGAACAAAGAGGTGAAGTTGATCCTTTGGATCAACCAACCTTTAAATTAGGTCACTCTTGCACACAAAAGGCTTAAAAGTTCAAGTGGAACCCTAAGCACCTTAATCTTAACTGAAAGTGGTAGACTTAAGAAGTCAAGGTCCCCATTCTGGTCTACCTGGAATCTCAATGACAACAGAGGTCGGGTAGGGGAAACCCTGTAACCCATGGGGGCGCTCTACCGTGTAGGGGTCTTCACGGGACTCACCCTCTCTGGCTGCCCAGCTAATTCTCAGGTGGACAACCTTCTGATCAAGGGGTATCATCCACCCCGAACCTCTATAGTCACCCAGCATATTGTGGGTGTCTTGATTAGGTCCAACACGTTCTAACCTCATCCAGTCTTTCAATGCATGTTTGGTAGGAGGCCCTTGAAACCTCCTCAAGAAATCCACTCTCCCCTAGGCCAAGCCTCAACACCCTTGTTTGTGCAACTACCCCTCCACATAGACCTTTCTTCCGATTCTGAACCTAGTTCTCCTTCTTCTTCCATCATGGCACAGCCTGTTGAAGAAGAAAATAATCTCGAGCACCAACTTTAACGTCTTAATGACCTCTTCCAAAATTTCATGAACCCACCACAACGCCCCATGATGCGAGATCACTATAATCCCGCTATGGTGGCAATCGAGCCTCGAGTCAGAATCCCAGCTGGAGGACCTGATTCTGAATTGAAGCCCAATATGATTCATGCCATACCTAAATTCTATGAGATTAACTCTGAAGATCCATTCCAGCATATCAAAAAGCTCAAGCATCTGGCTCAGACCTTTGGGTCAGACGTGCAAAATCGGGATATCTTACTCATGAAGATGTTCTCTTTCTCTCTCATGGACAAGGCGACTCATTGGTATCAGACACAAACCCATCCAATCAACACCTAGGATGAACTTCAATCAGAGTTTTTAAAGAAGTTCTTTCCCGTTGGTCAGACAAACACCTTGCGCCATCAGATTACTCACTTCACCCAGCAGACACGAGAACCTCTTCATGAGGCATGGGATCGATTCCTGGATCTCATGCAAAAGTGCCCCCATCACAGAGTTCCTAAATGGGAACAAGTCCAATCTTTTTACCAGGGACAACGTGAAGACATTAAATTATTCGTCAATGCAACTTGCGGAGGGAATATTATGGGTTAACATGAGGACACCGTGTGAGAGATTCTCTAGAATATGTGCAAGAACTCCATCAACAATGACTCCATGGGTTTATTCGACCGGACAAATACCCGTGCATCGATGAATCTTAAGGGAGCACATGAAACGTAGGGCCTGTCCGCATCCGTCGACTTGGAACTTATGGCCAGTCGGTTGGACAAGGTCTCTATTATTGAGAAGAAGGTGGATGAGCTAACTCAGCATTTGCAGTGAGCCACCTCTGCGCAAAACTCCTTCGCACAGCCACCTCCCGCAAGGGAAACTGTGTAGAACATCTTCCATCGATCTTCTCCTGGGATGGACCCGTATCCACCCCCATCTGACTCCAGGACCGGAAGGACCTCCGATCCTTTCTATTCTTGTCGGGGGAACTCTGATCCCCCATACTCCGACTTTTCTGAGGCTCCTCAGACCTGCGAGGACCTCAACGCCATCCAGAATGACCCATTTTCCAACACCTACAACCCTGGATGGCGAAACCATCCTAATTTCCAGTGGACAGGAAATCCTCAGATCCAAAGACTACCTTATCAGCCCTGTCCACAAGCCCCTCGTCCTTATCAGCCGCCTCAGCCTCGGCCCAACCCCACTTATCAATCTGGGCCAAACCAAGACCAAATGTCCCTCATCCTCCAAACTCTGGCTGACATTCAGAGATCGAATGCGGCTATCCAAAAATAGCACAAGGATGAAATCACAGAGTCCACAATCAACTCACTCCAAGCCTGGTAGTGACCCAAACCCTAGGATAGTTATCCAGGATGTCCCTGTCCCAGATCAAAAACCTGGACCTATTCTAGAGGAACCAACCAAGGTTCCATTTCCCGAATCATTAACCAAGGGAAAGAGGACAACCAAACCCATGGCTCCTGAGGAGGACCTGATTAAGCTCTTTAAGCAGGTTGAAATAAACATCCCCTTGATGGATGCAATCCGCCACGTACCGGCTTACGCATGATTCTTGAAAAATGTGTGTACACCCCAGTGTAAGCTATGAACTAAGAGTGGGAGTCCGATCGTACTGTCAGAGCAAGCCAGCTCTGTAATTTTGAGTAAACTCCCACCCAAGGCAAAAGACCTAAGCACTCCCCTGATCTCATGTAAAATTGGTGAAACCCAATTTGATAGGGCATTGTTAGACCTAGGTGCCTCCATAAACCTGATATCCACATCCCTGCTTAACCACCTTGAAGAATCTGAGCTTAAGCTGAATGAGGTGACATTGCAGTTAACTGATCGATCCATTAAGTCAATTAAAGGAGTTCTCGAGGATGTTATTGTTAATGTGCGGGATTTCTACTTCCCAGTAGACTTTATAGTTCAAGATATGGATGCACCTGAGAACCCAAGGGCTACACCAATTATACTAGGGAGACCTTTTCTGGCCACTGCTAAGGCCAACATAAGCTGTAAGGAGGGCCAAATAGAGCTGAAATTTGGAAACCAAACCCTTAAGATTGATATCTTTAAGGTCCAACAAGGGATTAACTGCGGTGTGGTAGAACAAATTTATGATATCAGAGCCGTGGTTGATGAACCGCATATCAAGGACAACCTGATTATCCCCAATCAACCACAAGAAGATTTAAACCCACAACTAGAGGAGCCTGAACCCGATCTAGACACACCCATAACTCCTACCCTTATTCCTCACACCCACTCCGAACCACCCGCTGCTGCTGATAATCCCGTTTTGGAACTCAAGCCCCTTCCCGATCATTCGAAATATGTCTTTTTGGGTTCCAATCAGACACTTCTTATGATTATAAACTCAAGACTCACCCCTTACCAGGAATCCCGTCTAATTACTGTTCTCCAACAACAACGTAGAGCCATTGGTTGGACTCTCGATGATTTGACTGGAATAAGTCCCTTTTATTGCTCCAATCCAGGTTGTACCTAATAAGACAGGGCTCACCACCATCACGACTGAAATCGGAGAGATCATACCGACCCGTATAGCCAACTCGTGGAGAGTTCGCATTAATTACCGAAGACTCAATTCCTCCACGAAGAAGGATCATTTCCCACTACCATTTATTGATCAGATCCTTGAAAAACTAGCAGAAAATAGATTCTGCTTTTTTGACGGGTACTCCGGTTATAACCAAGTGGCGATTCATCCAGAGGACCAAGAAAAGACCACGTTCACCTACCCCTTTGGGACATACACATTCTGAAGGATGCCTTTTGGTCTCTGCAACGCACCCGTGACTTTTCAGCGGTGCAGGCTTGCCACATTCTCTGATATGGTAGGTGATTATCTGGAAGTCTTCATGGATGACTTCTCAGTATTTGGGGCATCATTTGACGATTGCCTCCAGCACTTAGTTCAAACACTCAGGCGATGTATTGACATGAATTTGGTTCTTTCCTGGGAAAAAGGCCACTTCATGGTGCTTGAGGGGATAGTCCTGGGACATCTAATTTCTGAAAGGGGCATCCAAGTGGATCGAGCTAAGGTTAACTTGATTTCCAAACTCCCCATGCCAAGCTCGATCAGGGACATCCGATCTTTTCTGGGCCACGTCGATTTTTACCGTCAATTCATCCCTGATTTCTCCAAAATTGCGTGTCCCCTGACCACTCTTCTCTCCAAGGATGTACCTTTTGAAATTTCCAAGGAATGCACTTCATGTAAACACAATTACATTACTTAAAAGGTCTATTTTTGCATGTTCTTAAGCATAGGATTGCATTTCATGATATAAATATTGCATTACATGCATCATCTTGCATTTAGAATAGTTTGAATAAAATGGAGGTTAATTATCTCCTTTTATGTGCTTGGACAGGGAAAATATTTTATCAGGGCCTCGGATCAAAGATCCAACCGTATGGATGTGATCAGGGCGACGATTGGAGTTCAATGACTCCAAGATCGCCCTAATCAGGCATCCGTAGCATCAGATAAGTGACCCGGGAACCCTAGAAGATCAAGGGCCAGGATGGTGCAAATCCGCACTCCAGATGATAAATCCGACCGCACGGATGAATTCGGATCGACGATCGCAGCCCAACGACACAAAAATCAAGTCAATCCGACATCCGTGGCACCATCTACAACTTCCAGAAGATGGACGGCCAAGATGGCGCCACGTGGTGCCATCTCAGCCGCCCAAACGGCCGCTTGCATTTTGTGAAGGCCCCCGCCCGATCGCTCTCCGCCGTCATATGGAGATCCAACGGCTGTGGTCGCTCGCGCTTAAAAGCGTCCACGCGACCATTTCGTCCGCGTAGCGCAGCGGCGACGCAGCCGCGGGAGAAGCAGAGGTCGCGGGTTCAAGTCGCGGTGAGGGGGTGGAAGGCGCGGGCGACCGGGCGCGAACGAGCGTCAGATGAAGATCCAACGGCTACGCGCGCTCAATCAGGACAACGCGCGATTGGACGCCCGCGCGATCGCACGCGGGCGGGCGCGCTACGCAGCGGGCGCGGACGCGATTTAAGCCGTCCAATCTCGCGATCGGACGGCTGAGACTTCACGGACGTGCGCAGGCGTTACTCGCGCGAGCAGCCGAGCGGGCGTGCGTGGGCATGGAGGCTACGCCCACGTTGGGGGCTTTAGCGACGATTTTATCCGTCACTAAAGACCCCTCATTTATTGTTTTAAAGTTGTAATGTCCATTTTGCCCCCACTCCTTGCAACTATAAAAGGAGACCCCCTCCATACGAAATTTCCATCCCTTCTTTCTCTTCTCTACCCCTCCAAAGCTCAAGAGAAGCTTGTCCCACACTCGGGATGCTTCTCGCGAGATAAAGTCCAATTTTCGTTCCCCTTCGGAAGTGGATCCCGCGATGACGACGGCGTGCTGCTCCGTTCCCGTTCTTCTGCTTCGTCCTCCTTCGTCCTGCTTCATTCTCCTTCGTCCAGGCGTCGTCCCGTCCGGCTCGTCCTCCAATCAATCGTCGAGGAGGATAATTTCTCTCTCCCATTCTTATTTACAGCTTTTCTAGTGTAGAATTTTCTGCTTTATAGTGTAATTGATTTTCCGCATTCTAGTGTAACTTTTATAAACTATTGAAATATTGAATGCATGTTCTCTTTCTCTCTCTCTCTCTCTTTCTCTCTCTCTCTCTCTCTCTCATAGTTTGATAGCCCCATTGTAATTATAACGCCTTACTTAAAGAAAATCTTAAAAAAAAATATAATTGCGAAAATAGATCAACGTAGCCTCCCTGTGTTCGACCCGGAATCATTTTCGGTATAATAACCAATCTCGTTAGCGTAGGTTCGTACACACCTGGGATGCTTCTCGCGAGATAAAGTCCAATTTTCGTTCCCCTTCGGAAGTGGATCCCTCGACGACGACGACGTGCTGCTTCGTTCCCGTTCTTCTGATTCGTCCTCCTTCGTCCCGCTTCGTTCTCCTTCGTCCAGGCGTCGTCCCGTCCGGCTCGTCCTCCGAGTAACCGTCGAGGAGGATTTCTCTCTCCCTATTCTTTTTACCGCTTTCTAGTATAGATTTACTACTTTCTAGATTAATCTACTCGTCCTCCAAGCAATCGTCGAGGAGGACATTTCTCCCTCCATTCTTTTAATGCTTTCTAGAGTAAATTTATCGTTTTCTAGAGTAATTATTTTATACTTTCTAGTTGTAATGAACAATCACTTCAATGCAAAAATTCCTTATTTATTCTACATCTCATTTTGATTTCTCTGTGTAATATTCTCTTTCTCTCTTACTCTCTCTCTCTCTCTTCTATTTATTGTAAATAATTAGATGGTTCTAAATTGAATTATTCTGTAACAAATAAAAAGAAACGCGTAGTTTTTAAATCAAACGTCTGCCTCCCTGTGTTCGACCCGGAATTTTAATTTCGGTATAAATTTTATTTGTTGAACGCGAATTCTTCGCTTTCGAACTACAACGACAGGTTTTCCAAAACCAATCTCGTTAGCGTAGGTTCGTACACGTTCAACATTTTGGCGCCGTTGCCGGGGAGGCAACGATTTTCGATCTTTTCTTCGCATTTCTTGCACTTTATTTGTTTTCTAACTAGCTTTCTCTTGTGTCTATTGTTTTGCAGAGACCTCCATCAAGGAATCAACAAGCGGTAGACTGGAGTAAAGTGCAGTTGAAAACAACTGTAAGTGTTCCCCCATTCTTTCCCCCTCCATAGATTTCATTCGCCACATTAAATCCAAATTCCAATTAACCTAGGTGTTTGCATAAATCCTAGGAATAGTTTGGTTGTTTGGATTTCCACTCACATTCATTCCACCTTCGTTCATAAAAAAAAATAACAAAAAGATAATCTTGTGGGGTAATTTCCAACAAACACACAACACACACCCACATTCAAGGCACTTGATCAACTTGATTTGTTTTCTACTCAACCGGGTTCTGATCTATGGAACCGGTACACATAAAGCAACACATAACAGAGTAGAAATTATTCTAGGTTAACCATCTTTGAGTGCCTAACTTAGTGGTGCAATTGTGGCCAATTGTTTGAGTTGTTTGGGCCGCACCATTTTATTTAAAACCAACTCATCAAGTAGCTCCTCCTTAGGGTTTTCAATCTAGGTATATTCCAGGCACTCCACTTTCTTTCTGATTTTAAAGGAAAACTATCTTCACCCGTGTTTTACAACTTGGTTTGCCTAGAAACTTCATTGCAATTCACCTAATTTGAAACCCTAAAAGCTACTTAAGCAAGATTTGAACATTAAAATTCACGCATAATAAATAATCTTGCTTGAAAACCCTGGTTATGCACGCACTTACACAAATTTCAATCAATCATTAAGGGCACAACCCATTGTAAGGGCCCATCACATTCCATAAGCACCACAATCCCAAGCCTTAATAAAATTGAGTAGACGTTGGCCTTAAGGTTTGATTCGCTCTTTAGGACTTAGTCTGAGATTGTTTTTGATTAACCTACTTGTACTAATTAATCTGATGTCTAGCTAGGGGAGTAGCGTCAAACGACCGCGGCTGGGGGGTACACTAGGAACCGGAGGCGAAAGCCAAAGGAAGAACCTTCTCCTCAGTCCCTCCTTCTAACTGGTTGGATTAAACAGACGCAAGTAGAGTAAATCACTTACAGTCTTAAGGCTGGTTTTGGGAGTCAGTAGATCCTTAGGCTACCCAAATTAAGGACAGCCTTGTTTTGTTGTGCTGCAGGGTCCATATCCCCAGTCCTTCCGACCTTCTCCTAGTTTATGCTGGGAAGACGGTCATTGAATCCCCGATTGGAAGGACCATTAGAACATTCTAGGAGGCGCAAGTTAGATTTTGGTCAATTTGATCCCATGGCCGAACAACAGCCTCCTCTGCTTGAAAATCCACAGGAAGAATTTAGAAGGCAGCTGGAACAAATGCAGAGAATGCAAGAATGGTTCCAGAGAATGCAGGGCGCTCAGCCCTTGAAGGATTTTTATGATCCTTCGAATTACGGGGAACGTCCCGGCGTCCAGATTCCAGCCGGTGACGTAGAAATCAAGCCCCAGGTGTTAAGCCTGATTAAACATTATCATGGGCTTGGCTCCGAAGATCTGTTTCAGCACTTGGAGGATTTGACCACTTTGGTCCAAACCACCAAGGCTCGAAACGTTAACGAGGAGCAAATGATCATGAGGCTCTTCCCCCACTCTCTTAGGGATAAAGCCGCGCATTGGTATAGGACAATAGGAAGACCAATTACAACTTGGAATGAGTTGAAATCGACCTTTCTGAAGAAATTCTTCCCAGTCGGTCGTACCAATGCTTTGAGATGGGCAATCACTACTTTTACCCAGCGGCTGGGGGAGCAGTTTCATGTGGCCTGGGAGCGATTCCAGGACTTATTGCGGAGGTGTCCACACCACAAGGTGCCGAAATGGAAACTCGTGCAGATCTTCTATCATGGGTTGAATGAGCAACTCAGAAACCATGTGGATGCTTCTTGCGGAGGCAATTTCCTCAATAAAGATGAAGATAGTGCACATGATTTATTTGAGGAAATGAGTGAGAATTCAATTAATCATGCCTCCATGGATACTTTTAACCGGTCCCAGCAACCCAGATCAAATATCAATGAAGTCCAGGACTCTCATTCATTTGATATGGAATTGATTTGTAATAAACTTGATAAGGTGGACTTGGTTGCTAAAAGAATGGAAGAGTGGATGGCTGGTAATTCTATGAACAACTCTCAATCCACTCAATCCCAAAATTAGGGACTCCATTCCCCACGAGCTCCTTCTGGACGGGAGTTCGTGAATCAACTCGATGTGACTCAATCTATGAGTCAGCATTTCTCGGAACCCCATGAGTTCCCAACTGGGGCCTTTGATCCCAGTTTTTCTGATCCTTCCCTTTCTTTCTCTCCATCCTCACCCTATGAGAATGTCTGTACTGTACAAGAGAATGTTAGATCCAACCCCTACTCGAATGCCTATAATCCAAGTTGGAGAAACCACCCTAACTTCTCTTGGAAAAATCCGGGGCAACAGACCCAATTCCGACCCAACAACTATTCTCCGCAACGTCCAATGGGTCAGGGTCAAGTATATACTCAGTTGCCTCCGAATCAGGTCAATCAGCCAACTTGGAATGCCCGTCAACCCGCAAGGCAGGCTGATTTGAACCGTCAAATGGTAGAGATGCAAGGATCTATGCTCCAGCTTATGCAGCAAATGAAAAACTCACTGGACAACTTGCAATCCGGGCTCATTACTAACTCTCGTCAACCCGGATCTCTACCATCCCAACCCGTACCCAACCCGCGAAACATTATAAATTCGGGCAATCAAGCCCAAGGGTACAGAAATCAGAGGGACCCGCACGCACATGCTCAGGTGGTTGAGCAGGGTTCCTCGTCTTCTTCTTCTGCTAATCAACAATTCATGATCAATCAAGCCCCTCCAATCTTTCCTAACCTTCCCCAAGATCCAAATTCTTACGCTTCTGCAAATTCTGTCACTTTGAGGAGTGGTAAGAAGACTCAGGATCCACAACCACACTATTCTGATCTTTTGAATCCTGAAGAATCTAAGGAGAGAGAGGAGAATTCTAGAGAAGAAATCAAGGCTCAGGAACCTGATTCCAAAGATCTAATTAATGTTCCTTTTCCTGAAGCCTTAGCCAAAGCAAAGAAGAAGAAGTCTGTTGATAGCAATGAGGAGCTTCTGAATTTATTTAAGAATGTCGAGATCAATATTCCGCTCCTTGATGCTATCAAGCACATACCGGCTTACGCAAAATTTTTAAAGGAATTATGTACACAAAAGCATAAGTCAAGAGAATCTGTTCCGAGGAAGGTGGTACTCTCTGAGCAGGCTAGCTCTGTTATCCTGCACTACCTCCCTCAGAAAAAGAGAGATCCTGGTGCTCCTTTGATTACTTGCGTTATCGGAGATTACACATTTGACAGAGCACTTTTGGATCTCGGTGCATCCATCAACCTAATCCCGACTTCTCTTTATGAGAAGTTTGGGTTAGGTGAACTTCGGCCAACTTCAGTAGCGCTACAGTTAGCGGACCGTTCGGTCACAAACCCGCGAGGCGTTATTGAAGATGTTATAGTTAAGGTCAAGGATTTCTATTTTCCTATAGATTTCCGTGTCCTTGACATGGATGTACCGGATAATCTGAGGAACACGCCCATCATTCTGGGGCGTCCGTTCCTGGCTACCGCAAAGGCCAACATTAATTGTGAAAGCGGTAGCATGGAAATCACCTTTGGGGACCAACGAATGAAATTGGATATTTTTAAGGCGATAAACAAATTTGAGGATTGTGGATTTATTGAGGAACTTGATGAGGATAATGTTAATATTGAAACTTGTTTGACAGTTTCTTCAATTGAAAGTTCCTCTTTGGTTAATGAATTTGACCCGCAACCCTCTGACCTGACATCTTCGGAAGAGGTTACTGATTTTGTTCACTCAAAACCTCTTCCTCTTGTTGAATCTTCAGCATCTACCCTACCATCAATCAATACCCCACCCCAGCTTGAATTGAAACCATTACCCGAGAATTTAAAATATCAATTTTTAGGACCGCAGAATACGCTCCATGTGATTATTAGTGCTAAATTGACAAAGGAGCAAGAGATTAAATTGATTAAGGTCCTAAAGGAACATAAGGAGGCAATTGGTTGGACCATTCATGACCTCAGGGGGATCGAGCCATCTTACTGTAATCATAGAATATTTTTGGAAGATGGATTCCTCCCTTCTCGCCAGATGCAGAGGAGATTAAATCCAAATATGCGAGAAGTGGTCAAAAAGGAAATCATCAAGTGGCTCGATGCAGGAATTATTTATCCAATCTCTGACTGTCCCTGGGTAAGTCCCGTTCAGATTGTTCCAAAGAAAGCCGGGATTACTGTTGTGACTAATGAGAGAGGTGAATCTGTCACAACTCGTTCAGCTTCCACTTGGAGAGTTTGTATTGATTACAGGAAGTTGAACACAGCCACTAAAAAGGATCATTTTCCCCTACCCTTCATTGATCAAATCTTGGAAAAATTAGCTGGGCAGAAGTACTTCTGTTTTCTTGATGGCTACTCGGGATATAATCAAGTTCCTATCCATCCCGGGGATCAGGAAAAAACTACTTTCACCTGTCCCTACGGAACCTTTGCTTTTCGTAGGATGCCTTTTGGGTTATGCAATGCACCTGCGACTTTTCAAAGGTGTATGCTAGCCATATCTTCCGACATGGTGGGAGAGTTTATGGAAGTCTTCATGGATGATTTCTCTATTTTCGGAGAATCATTTGACTCTTGTTTGGCTAATTTAGAAATGATTCTTAAGCAATGTATCAAGACACGACTGGTCCTTAGCTGGGAAAAGAGTCATTTCATGACCCAAGAAGGCATCGTTTTGGGTCATGTAATCTCTGAACGGGGAATTGAAGTGGACAAAGCTAAGGTTGATGTTATCGCTAAACTTCCTCATCCCACATCTGTTAAACAAATCAGATCATTTCTTGGCCATGTGGGATTTTATCGAAGATTCATCAAGGATTTTTCGAAGGTTGCTCGTCCTTTGAGCAATCTTCTTGCCAAAGAAACGCCGTTTGTTTTTGACGAATCATGCTGAAAGGCATTTGATTTTCTGAAAACGGCAGTCACCTGTGCTCCAATTTTGCAACCACCAATTTGGATAGCCCCATTTGAGATCATGACCGACGCTTCTGATTACGCGGTCGGGGCAGTCCTGGGTCAAAAAATTGATCGAAAGCCCTCTGTCATTTACTACGCTAGTAAAACTCTGGATGAAGTCCAGAGGAATTATACTGTTACTGAAAAGGAATTACTAGCTGCAGTATTTGCTTTGGAAAAATTCAAGGCTTATCTCTTGGGGTCTCATGTTATTGTTTATACCGACCACTCGGCCCTGAGACATCTCTTGGCTAAAAAGGATGCTAAACCCCAGCTTATTCGTTGGATTCTTCTTCTTCAAGAATTTGATCTTGAAATTAAGGATAACGTCGGGGTACAAAATGTGGTAGCGGATCATTTGTCGAGACTCCTAGGTGATTCTTCTTGTCCGGATATTCCGATTGCTGACACTTTTCCGGATGAAAAGATTCTTACAGTTTTAGGTGTCCACTCCCCATGGTTTGCTGACATTGTTAACTATTTGGCCGTTGGTCAAATCCCCTAGGATTGGACCAAGCAACAACGAGATAGACTCAAATCTGAGGCCAAATACTACTTTTGGGAGGACCCTGAACTGTATCGCATCGGCTCTGATCAGATTATTCGCCGGTGCATACCGGAGAAGGAATTCAACAGTATACTCGAGTTTTGCCATGCATCTGGGTGTGGTGGACATTTCTCCGGAAGAAAGACGGCTGCAAAAATCTTGCAATCTGGCTTCTATTGGCCGTCTTTATTCAAGGATGCCCAGGATTTCTCAAGGTCATGTTCTCGATGTCAGGCACTCGGGAGCATAACTAAGAGAGACATGATGCCCCTAAACCCTATTCTTCCTGTCAAAATTTTCGATGTTTGGGGCATCGATTTCATGGGACCCTTTATCCCTTCATTTGGACATCAGTACATTCTCGTTGCTGTTGATTATGTGTCCAAATGGATTGAGGCAATTCCCACCCGAACCAATGACCACAAGGTGGTCATTAATTTTGTCAAGAAAAATATCTTCAGCAGGTTCGGGATTCCGAGGGCTATCATCAGTGATGGTGGCACTCATTTTACTAATGCCCAATTCCGGAATTTATTGGCCAAATACTGGGTTAATCATCGAATTTCCACACCTTACCATCCCCAAACGAATGGACAAGCCGAGATCTCCAATCGAGAGATCAAGAACATTCTGCAAAAAATGGTTAGGCCTGATCGCAAGGATTGGACTCAAAAGCTTGAGGATGCTCTTTGGGCCTACCGTACGGCGTATAAAATGCCCATCAACATGTCTCCATTCCATTTGGTGTATGGAAAGGCGTGTCATCTACCTGTAGAGATTGAACACAGGGCATTCTGGGCAATCAAACAATGCAATCTAGATCTAAATCTAGCTGGGAAGACCAGGAAACTCCAACTATCTGAGTTGGAGGAGCTTAGAAATGATGCTTATGAGAACGCCAAGATCTACAAGGATCGGACCAAAGCTCTACATGATCAAATGATTTCTCGCAAGAGCTTTGAGCCAAACCAGAAGGTCTGGTTATTCGATTCTAAACTTAAGCTCTTTCCTGGTAAACTTAGATCTAAATGGAATGGCCCATTCATAATTGATCAGATTTTTCTAAATGGTGCCGTTCAGATTTCTGACCCAAAGACGGGTAACACATTTAAAGTCAACGGTCAACGTCTGAAGCCTGTTGTTAACCGTAATCTTCCAGAACCCGTTTCAGACTCTGTTGCTCTAGCCATTCTGTGACTTCTTTGGCTGGACTTCGCCTAGCTGACGACATTAAACTCAGCAATTGTAAATATGACACAAGGCTGATACGAGCTTCATATCCAAGTGACATCTTTCATATTCTACCCTCTCTTTCATGTCTCTTTTTCAATGAGGACATTGCATCAGCTAGGCATGAGGGGGTGGATTCATTCTTGAATTATTTGGTCAACCTTGTGAAATCCATGTAAATTGTTTCTCTTCCTATAAAAAAATAATTAGGAAGGATTAGTTGGACATTAGGACTTTTCAATCCTAAGAAATTTTACATTAGGATCTGAACACAAAGACCCCTCAGGTCTTTGGACTTAATTAGCCTGTGTATCCACTAAAATCTGGATTTGTCTTTGAGTCCTCGCCATCTTAATTCTATTATAATTGGAATAAATAAGTTTGGGTGATAAGTACACGACTTATCAACCCGCCCTCTGATTTGAGGGAATTTTGAGTTTTAAGCATCTACACACTTTCTTTGCACTGACTCGTTATTCGGCGATTCTAACGGAAATTGGGTAGCTAATGAACCTTCTAGGGTGATATGTCTGGCAAGTTATCGTGGGTAACAGCCCATAGGTAGGTTGTCCAAAGCCCAGTCACTGGACCTTTCTCTTTTTGCTGCCTTTAGGTAAATCTTAGATCAGGGAAGCCACCTACTTAAAAAAAAAAAAAATCAAAAAGAAAAAGGAGAAAAGAACAAAAAGAAATAAGCCACACTTCGCCGTACGAGTATGGCTGGCAAGTTGTCGGTGGTAACAGCTCATCGACCGGTTGTCCAGAACCCAGCTCAGAAAATGCACTAAAAATTCCCAAAACACTTAGGAAGAAGCGAAGAAGTAGAATAAACCGGGGAGATATACACTGGATTCACCCTTGTGTTGACCCCGTTAAAAAAATAAAAGTAGGGAGAAAGCTATCGGTTGTAAAGATACACCTTTAGGCAGAATTCTTTTTGAGGTCACCTAGAGGCGTAGAAATCCGAAGTCCGTTCTAATTGCCGGTCAACGAGTCTATCACAATCACAATAAGATGCTTAAAACTTAGGGTTCTCATCAAATCTTGAGTGAGTTGAATGGTCGTAAAAAGCCACTCTTAAACCCTAAAATTTGAAAATCCAAAAAAATTAGAAAAGAGTAAAAAGAGAAAAAGAAATTTTTCTTTGAATAAGGCGAGGGCTTGAGGCGGTCTGCATTTTGGCTGATACCCGGGCACTGTTGCGTCTTTGAAAGTTCAGTTCCTAAGTAGACAATTTCTTAATGATTGAAAGTGACTCAGGTCCAAATAATCCAACCTAATTCTTTTATAAATAGCATATAGTTTTTGCTAGGGACTAGCAAAAGATAGGCATGGGGGTATGATGTAAACACAATTACACTACTTAAAAGGTCTATTTTTGCATGTTCCTAAGCATAGGATTGCATTTCATGATATAAATATTGCATTACATGCATCATCTTGTATTTAGAATAGTTTGAATAAAATGGAGGTTAATTGCCTCCTTTTATGTGCTTGGACAGGGCAAATATTTTATCAGGGCCTCGGATCAAATATCCAACCGTATGGATGTGATCAGGGCGACGATTGGAGTTCAACGACTCCAAGATCGCCCTAATCAGGCATCCGTAGCATAAGATAAGTGACCCGGGAACCCTAGAAGATCAAGGGCCAGGATGGTGTAAATCCACACTTCAGATGATAAATCCGACCGCACGGATGAATTCGGATCGACGATCGCAGCCCAACGACACAAAAATCAAGTCAATCCGACATCCGTGGCACCATCTACAACTTCCAGAAGATGGACGGCCAAGATGGCACCACGTGGCGTCATCTCAGCCGCCCAAACGGCCGCTTGCATTTTGTGAAGGCCCCTGCCCGATCGCTCTCCGCCGTCAGATGGAGATCCAACGGCTGTGGTCGCTCGCGCTTAAAAGCGTCAGCGCGACGATTTCGTCTGCGTAGCGCAGCGGTGACGCAGTCGCGGGCGAAGCAGAGGTCGCGGGTTCGAGCCGCGGTGAGGGGGTGGAAGGCGAGGGCGAGCGGGCGCGGACGAGCATCAGATGAAGATCCAACGGCTGCGCGCGCTCAATCAGGACGACGCGCGATTGGATGCCCGCGCGTAACGCGCGATCGCACGCGGGCAGGCGCGCTACGCAGCGGGCGCGGACGCGATTTAAGCCGTCCGATCTCGCGATCGGACGGCTGAAACTTCGTGGACGTACGCAAGCGTTACGCGCGCAGGCAGCCGAGCGGGCGCGCGTGGGCGTGGAGGCTACGCCCACGTTGGGGGCTTTAACGACGGTTTTATCCGTCACTAAAGAACCCTCATTTATTGTTTTAAAGTTGTAATGTCCATTTTGCCCCCACTCCTTGCAACTATAAAAGGAGACCCCCTCCATACGAAATTTTCATCCCTTCTTTCTCTTCTCTACCCCTCCAAAGCTCAAGAGAAGCTTGTCCCACACCCGGGATGCTTCTCGCGAGATAAAGTCCAATTTTCGTTCCCCTTCGGAAGTGGATCCCGCGATGACGACGGCGTGCTGCTCCGTTCCCGTTCTTCTGCTTCGTCCTCCTTCGTCCTGCTTCATTCTCCTTCGTCCAGGCGTCGTCCCGTCCGGCTCGTCCTCCAAGCAATCGTCGAGGAGGATAATTTCTCTCTCCCATTCTTATTTACAGCTTTTCTAGTGTAGAATTTTCTGCTTTATAGTGTAATTGATTTTCCGCATTCTAGTGTAACTTTTATAAACTATTGAAATATTGAATGCATGTTCTCTTTCTCTCTCTCTCTCATAGTTTGATAGCCCCATTGTAATTATAACGCCTTGCTTAAAGAAAATCTTAAAAAAAAATATAATTGCGAAAATAGATCAACGTAGCCTCCCTGTGTTCGACCCGGAATTATTTTCGGTATAAATTTTATTTGTTGAACACGAATTCTTCGCTTTCGAACTACAACGACAGGTTTTCCAAAACC
Source organism: Thalassia testudinum (assembly GCA_037157565.1). NCBI lineage: Eukaryota > Viridiplantae > Streptophyta > Magnoliopsida > Alismatales > Hydrocharitaceae > Thalassia > Thalassia testudinum. Next base: position 49,481,207 of record JAZHRO010000030.1, read on the forward strand.
AATCTCGTTAGCGTAGGTTCGTACACGTTCAACAGCACTCAAGCATTTGAGATCCTTCGTGACCGAGTTACCCAAGCCCAGATCCTATAGTCCTCTGATTGGTCTCAACCCTTCAAGATCATGTGCGATGCATCTGACTTCGCTGTAGGAGCGATTTTCGGGCAAAAGATTGACGGGAAACCAGTGGTCATCTACTACGCTAGCAAGACACTTGACGAGGCTCAGCATAACTACACTGTTACGGAGAAAGAGCTACTAGCCATAGTATTTGCCCTTCAAAAGTTCAAATCTTATCTCCTGGGCTCCCACGTTATTATTTACTCGGATCACATAGCTGTGAGGCATCTCCTTGCGAAGGACACGAAACCTCGATTAATCCGATGGATCTTGCTGTTGCAAGAATTTGACCTCGAGATTTATGACAAAGTGGGAAGACAGAACGTGGTAGCTGACCACTTGTCCTACCTTCCTTCTGAGATCATCGACCCTTCCAGACCCATCACAGAGCATTTTCCTGATGAGCACCTCCTGACTGTTGGTATAGGGCTCCATGGTTTGCTGATATAGTAAACTATTTGGCATCACATCAGATCCCATCTGACTAACCGAAGACCCATACTTATTCCGCATAGGTGCTAACCAAATAATCCGGCGATGTGTCCCGGAAGCTGAAATCCATGACATACTCTCTTTCTGCCATGACCAGGCATGCAGTGGCCATTTCTCTGGGCACAAAACCGCATCGGAAATCCTCCAGTGTGGCTTTTACACACCCACTATCTTCAAGGATGCATACAATCACTGTAAGGCATGCAACCGTTGCAAAACTTTGGGCAACATGAGCCATTGTGACATGATGCCTTTATATCCGATTCTCGTATCCGAGATTTTTGATATTTGGGGGATTGATTTTATGGGCCCCTTCCCTATTTCGAACGGCTTCGAGTACATTTTACTCGCTGTAGACAACATGTCCAAATGGATCGAAGCCATTCCGACCCGAACCAGTGATCAAAAGATCGTCATCAAATTCATTCACCAAAATATCTCCTCACAGTTCGGGATTCCACGAGCAATCATTTCTGATGGAGGCACCCATTTCACTAACGCTCAGTTCAGGTCACTAATGACCAAATACGGGGTCTCACACTGAACCTCTACTCCTTATCACCCCCAAAGTAATGGTCTAGCTGAGCTATCAAACCGAGAGATCAAGAAAATCCTTCAGGTTACTGTTCGACCTGACAGGAAGGACTGGTCATCCCGGCTTTCGGAAGTTTTGTGGGCTTATAGGATCACCCACAAGACCTAATTAGGCATGTCTCCTTTCAGACTGGTGTACGGGAAGGCGTGTCACCTCCCTGTTGAACTAGAGCATAAAGCCTATTAGGCAGTACGGAACTGCAACCTAGATCTTTCTAAGGCTGGAACCCACAGAAAGCTTCAGATAAGCGAGATTGATGTATTACCCCTCGATGTGTATGAAAACTCGTGAATCTACAAAGAGCGGGTTAAAGCCTTTCATGATAAGCACATATCTAGAAAGATCTTTCACCCTGGTCAAAAGGTCCTACTCTTCGATGCCCGACTAAAATTGTTCCCAGGTAAGCTGCGATCCAAGTGGGTCAGACCATATCTAGTCCGACAAATCTTTGGAAATGGAGCCGTTGAGATCATTCCACTCAACCATGATTCCAAACCCTTTGTCGTGAATAGTCAGAGACTTAAACCGTTCATTGACATGACCAATACAGATTTGGCTGAGTCATCCTTTATCCTTCATTCTCCCTGAGCTCATTGCACCCAGCCCATGGCATAAAACTCAGCGCTTAACAGGAGGCAACCTGTCATTCTTTTGAAAACCTGAAACCTTTCTTGACATTTCTTTGCACTTTAGGGTTCATCCTTTAGGACAGCCGACTCCACCTCAAGTGCTCGTACCCAAGATTAGAAATCATCCGCAACAGTCACCTCGACTCGTCCACTCACCCAATATCTGTCCTAATGAATGAACCAAGTTGAATAAAAACCCACCTAATTTACAATGAAGACATTACAAATCTTAGGCATGGGGGGTATGAAAGTGCAATAAAAACTCACAACAAGAAAAGGTTTCAACAAAAAATTCACATATGCCAAAAACACCAAAAAAATAAAAAAAAAAATTTGAAAAAGAACAAAAACTGGAGGAGGGAAGAAATTTTTGTGGGCTTTACAAAAGGAGGAGGAGGAGAAAAAGAGCAAAATGCTAAAAAGGAGCACAAAATGAAAAAGAAAGAAATAGTCATCAGTAAGAAATTAAGGGATTACCGAAGTTCTAGACCACATTAAGAAAAGTAAAGAGAAAGTGCTAAAGAGACAAAAAGATTAGTAAGAACGCTAACCTTAGGCCTTTTTGGCAAGACTCTTAGTACCCGTTAAGATCTAGATATTCCTCAAGAGGTTGAGGAAAATGCAAAGCTAAAGTAGTAGGTCTAATTCTTAGGGAGTATTTAGCCTCGTTAACTGACCTTCGGTTTACGGGACTCGGTAACCAAAGCACCCTAAATCACACACAGTCTGATTCAGTGAGCATAACTATCAAAATCACGCAGAAGAGTTTCTAATGTTCTGGAAATGTTACCTAGATTAGGAGCGGCCGATCAACACAAGTTGATTTGGACGAGTTCCCGGTGCGGAGAGGTGGGAAATTCCCCTCGAAGATGCCTAACAACATATCGTCTCCTCGGTGCTTGTCTCTTAGGATTTTTACATATCCTACTGGGGGCATGTAAGCACTCTGCTGGTTTAGATACCATGGATGGCATTATCACGGAATGTCAATCGCCAGGGTCTGAATTCGGCCACAGAACATCATGGGTGGGATTATCTCGAAATCTCGAAAATCAGGGTTCTGGGGGTTACCATGGGCGGTGCTATCATGAAGCATCGAATGCCAGGGACCTTTGAGGATTGATGATGGGGACGAGGAATCCGATACAGACCGTGTTGAGAAGTCAACCCGAAGCTAGAAATAAAAAGAAAAGAGAGAGAAAACTCTCCAAACAAGTAAAACTTTTGTCTCTCTCTTCAAAAAATGCACTGCAAACTGAACCAAGGCTAGAATTATGTCTCAAGCATGGGTGCTTTAACCATGGAGTCCAATAAACCTTAGGGTAGTTCCTGTGAGCCATAAAAACCTTTGCTAAAGACCGAGGCTAAAGGTAGACAGGTCTGGATCTTAGTTGGTACTAGAGTACCTTTAGGCCCATTGTCAGTATTCTGACCTAATCAAAGATAAAAGAGAAGAAAAAGCACTTATCAAGATTGGTGAAAGAAACTCATGGTCTTGAACAGAGGTTAAAACCTTAAATTTTTGCTAAGGGACTAGCAAAAGTTAAGCATGGGGGTATGATGAGAACCTCATCATGAACCCTAACTAGCATATTTTAACCTAATAAAGTGATCAAAAGCTCCTACATAACCTAAGGGAAGGCCTAATTTAGGAAATTGTTAATCTGAGAATAGAACATGACACAAGGGGTAAAACTGTAATTTTACCATTGCAGTGCATCAACGAAATTTCTAAGGGTCTAGACATAGTTCAAGTGGACTTAATAAGAGAAAAAGTGGGATGGTTTAGTCAGAAAAGGGTTATGGCGAAATCTAGGAATTAAATGACATTCTGCAACCATAAAACAAACCCACTTTAATTCTCGAAGTTTCAGGTAAGATAAAAATCAACTAAATCCTCTAAAATTTATGGAAAAATATCCCCTAGGGTTTAGAACCTTCAATTTGGCCTTTAGAACTTATTTTGACCTAGATTAAGGTCCATACCCAATTTTTAACCTAATTTGGGTTTTTGTGCAAAATATCTAGTCAAACGTGGTAAAACCTAAAATCCAACTTCACCATTGGATTTCTTAGGTCCAAATTAGGTTTATACCAAAATATGGACCTAAGGGAAGTTCATCTTGACCCACTTTGCAATTTGGTCCTCAAAATTACTTTCTAACCCTTAACTTTTTGAAACCCTTGCGATTACCCCTCAACTCCCTCGTCGTTTTCTTCACTTCGGTCCCTCTGCCATCCGCAGTAGGGGCCATACCTCCAACAACTTCACGCAGAGGTTTGCGCCTCATCTGCATGGGGAGCCGCCCCCCAGATTTGAAAAGGGAGCTCCCTGCGGAGCCCCCTACCGCATGGGCTGCTCCCCATGTCCTGAAACCCACCATACCTCTCATGTGAATGCACGAGAGGTATGGGTATCCAACCGGCCATACCTCCGACGTGGCCTCTCCGCCGCCCTCGCACGCTTCCTGCCCTACCTTTGCTTATCTAAGGAAGGGCAGACCACGCTGCTTCCTCCAAGCTCGATTTGGCCTGAGATCCCCCTCCAATTCGTCTCCTCCCAACTCCGGCTGACTGCTCAGAGCTTGTGTCGACTCTTCCTCCCTCTCTCATTGCTTTTCCACTGTACCAGTGGCAGAGCTAGCTTCGCCGTCCTCCACCACACCGCATCGTACCAGCGGGCCCCCTCCGACCCCCTTCCTCGTCGCCGTCTTCTTCCCCTGGGTGCCTTCATCTCCGACGACGGTAGGCACTAGCCGCTCACCCTCTGCCTCCCCATTTCACTCCTAACCTACCAGATAAGATCCCCTTACTCCCCTCTTCATTTCCCCTCTCCTAATTTGTGCCTTCGACCCCTCGACACCACTATCCATGTAACGACCCGATTCCCAAGTCCCTACGAGACACGAGAATCGGACCGACTCAACTAATCCCAAGACCTAGTCGTCCAACAAGGAAGTAACCAAAAGAGCAGTAAAATAAACCACATTCAGCATGAATATAACTAGCAGTAACAAAATACAGCAGTAAGAAAAGGAACTACTACAGTATACACCACCACAACAGTAGAACAGAACAACAAATATGTACATAACATGAAGCTTAAAATAAATAAGTACAAGGAGTAACAAGGAAATTACACACTACAGTGGAAGAAAAGTACAAAAAGAACTGCGGGTAACTCTACTGGACCCTACTAGGCCCAGCGTCCTCTGCAGCCGCTGACCCTGGCTGCTCAACACCTGGTCCTGAAAAGTAACGAGTGTAACACGTCAGCGAAACGCTGAGTAGAGTGGCAACTAAAAGCTAAAGAAACAGTAGAGTGTACAGTAGCTGTTATATTTTTACTTTCTTTATTTACGTCTTTCTATTATTTCACGATTTATTTATTTCTCAGATCCTTCACTTGATCTCGAATGTTCCTCGTGGGAAAGATCTTGATTGTAGTCTTTTCCGAAAAGTAGAAGTAACACGTGGTGCTCTCCTAGCCGGGAGAGTCCCCCGTGGTGGTCCTACCCTCAGTCAACCACCCCAAGGTCGCTGATAGACGTAACGGTGACTACGGCACGCGCGATAAGCGCACGGGTAGCTACCCCGTACTGACACGCGGTCAGTCATTTCCATTAACGGGTGCGTTCAAAACACAGCACGGAACTAGTATAAGGCAGATCCCTCTCAGTAACAGGGGTCCAACCCCTCCACAGTCCGCGCACCCTCGCCTGACTACCTTGGTTTGCCCAGTGAGCCTAACAAGTCAGTGTAGGAGGCTAGCAGAACCCCGAGGCCCGTGGGGTAGCTAGTGCTCTCCCTACACTAGTAGCTCTCCTCGGTACTGCGTACGCGAGGGCCAACAAATCGGTGTACAGTGGCCAAACCCACCCTGGTCTCAACCTGAGGGCGGCAAGCTCCCCTCTACACTAAGAGGTAATGTGTGCTCTCTTTGGTACCACGTACCCAAGAGACAACACACTTCCATGTTTCACTTTCTCAGTTCCATTCTATTCTCTTTCCAGGAGCTCTACTCCTAATTCCCCGTAGGGTTCATGTTCTTTTCGTTTGGCCATTTAGGATTCACCGTTCCAGTTTTACGTTCATACAACCCATGTTCCCAATCATATTTATTTATTCATAACAGGCAACTGTTAATCAATTTACAGGCAGCTATTATTGCCTCTCTACTTTCCAAGACTGCAATATTTATACATTTCACTAGTTTTCCAGTCCTACGATTCATGCCGTACCCCAGGATCTATCATTCAATCTAGTTTTCCAGTCCTAGGTTTCATGCAATACCCTAGGATCTATCATTCAATCTAGTTTCTCAGTCCTAGGATTCATGCAATGCCCTAGACTCTATTAATTGTTCCACAATTGTAACAAATTTTGTTAAATAAATAAAAAGCCACTCTACCAGCAACAACGGGAGTATTGGGGGCGTGGTCGGCAATCCCTCGCGCCACCTCAACCCCTAAGACTGCAACAGAACGGGGTCCTAACACAAGAATCAATCCCAAAGAGTTTCTCAGAACAGTATACAATTATAGTAAACGAGTAGAGGAATTTATTCTAGAAAGAACACAACTCGAAACGCGGAAAACGGACTCCGAACGAACCCTAAACGGGCCAAAACCGACGAGTCTGTCCAAAATCAGACGTCAGGAACTTCTTCTAGACGTCTTAAAATGTCGATCAAGACATACCTTCTTCTGCGTAGTCCTTCAGACATCCAGAAGCTCGCTGGATCGTCTGAAGTCAGTTTCCAGACGTCCGATGGTCACCTCGGACGTCTGGAGGAACTCTCCGTCGTCTGGTACTGCGACCAAACGTCCGATTCACGTGGGATGGCGAGCCCTCGCGCCCTCCCGAGTGCAACCTCCGCACACACACTCCTGCTCTCAGCACGACGAAGCGCAGGCGAAGTCGCGGCGGACAGCAGCATGGCCGTACATGCGAAAAAGGAAGGAGATAGAAATATCTTACCTGTCAGACGTCTGGACAATCCTCTAGACGTCTTCACCGTCGTCTGGTCGAAATCCCAAACATCTGATTCTGGAAAATTTTCCAGAACCAGAGCCTGACTCGCTCTCCGCCTGCAACGCACGGCCGCGCCGCACCCCATCCTCCTGCTGCCCGAGCTGCAGCAGCCCCTCCACGACAACCCACGCCCGCTGCTCCTCCGCCAGCCGGCTCTAGCTGCCCCGGCAAGCTCGCACCTCGCGGTCAAGCCTTCTTCTTCCTCCCGCGACACTCCTCCCTCCAACTCGCTCGCTGCAGCCGCTGTGGCCACACCCGCTCGCTCGCGCTGGCAGAGAGAAAGAGAAGGAGAAGGCGGTGGAGTGAGGTTGAGGGAGAGGGCGGTGCTATATAAAGGCAGCGCGGGGAGAGAGAAAAGAGAAACGGCGCGTTTGCAGGGAGGGAGAGAGGGAGCAGAACGAAGGCGGCGGGTTCAGTCTGCGCGCGCAGGCACGCAGACGTGAACCCGTACGCCGAAAAAATTTAATACCAAACGTCTGGGAAGGGTTCCAGACGTCTGGGCCACTTCCCAGACGCCTTAACGGCGTCAGATGCTGTGTTCGTAACAGTCAACCATCATCCTCTCCACATCTGACCACCAACTCCAACGAGGCCATTCCACCACCACAGACCGTTTCACCCCTCGCCGACCGGTCCCTACGCTTCACCACCTCCCACTGATCACCTTTCGCCCTTCCACTCACCGCGCCACCCACTGGAACCTCCCCCTAAACACACCCACCTACACGCACACAGTGTGCCCTAGGCACACACACAGCCACCCTCATGCCATGCTAACCCCGGGGCCATCTTCGCCATATCACGACGAAGCCTGCTGAGTGATTTGACATGGCCGCAAGGCCGTTCTTGTGATTTCAGGGTCGCGACCTCTTCCGCCATTAGCGTAGAAGCTTGAAGCTTGCCTGAAGCTTCGTGCAGGTCCCAGCGCCCCAGGCCTCCAGGTCTAAAAGGAGCGGAATCCCCTTGTGCACACAACCAGGCCTTCACTTGGCGTTGAAGGCCTTAGCTGCAGCTGAAATTGAACGCACCATCTACTGCCAGGCACGCGACAGGAAGGTGGGACGTTTAGTCCCACCTTGTGAGTTTTCGAGCAAGCGCTGGCGCTTAAATTGAAAAAGTGTCAGAGGCTTATCTCCTTCTGACACGGGGTGAGGTCCCACTTGCCCACTCACTCCTCGTCCGCGATCCCACGCTACACGGACCTGCTATCCAACCCGACTACCCCCTCACTCCTCGCCCACCACACACACCGGTGGGCCTGGTCACGGGTGCGCCAACCTGACCCGTATACCCGAGCAGGCACTGGGAGAATGACCCGAAGAGAGAAACAGAGAGAGAGAGAGAGACGCAGGAAGGGTAGGGGTAGGTTTTGCTTAACCGTGTACCAGTGCAGGGAAGAAGAAGAAGGAAGGAAGAAGAAGAGGCCAACTGAAGAAGAGTAAGGAGACTTAGCCGTAGGAGCAGGAGCTAAAGAAGAAGAAGGCAGAGGAAGGAGCACAGTGCAGAAGGAAAGGAAGAAAAAGAAGAAGGCAGAGGAAGTAGCTGAAGAAGAAGAAAGAGCCAAAGAGGAAGAGAAGAAAAGAGAAGGAGGAGCTACCGCAAAGAGGAAAGCCAAGCTGGGAGGAAGAAGAAGAGAAGAAGAAGAAGCCAAGGAGAAGAAGCAGCAGCAGTAGCCAAAGAGAAGAAAGGAAGAAGAGGAAGAGGGTGTGCACTGTAGCAGTCACCACTTAAGGCATCTGATTCTTAGAATCAGACGTCTAAAGACATAGAAAAGAAAAGAGAGAGAGCAAAGAAGAAAGAGAGAAGAAGAAAAAGAGAAGAAAAATTCTACTTTTAGTCTCTACGTTTTTTGTAAAACATTACAGTATTGTGAATTGTGATTTTTCCGCTTCTAAAATCGAATTTGCTCCCTGAGTTTGACCTCGGAATGTTTTCAAATTTCGAGTAATAAATAAATTAAATTGATAATCGTCTTTCTCAACATACTACAACGTGTAGCTTTTTGAAAACCGTGACAAACGTACCATCAACTTGCAAGTTGGGCCAGTTGATTTCATAGCTCAGAGATCTCTTCTTTGTGTTGTTTTTGCATGTCAACCAAGGTTGGAGAATTAGAGATGTATGATCTTCTTTAGGTGGTCCTGATTGGAAATTTTGAGTGGGCCTTGGTTGGGTGGGCTAATAAGGTCGCGGAGCCTGTGGTCGGGGTTGGAATTGAGGTCTTAGATATGGGTTGTTACCCGACCACAGAAAGTTAGGATGATTACGCCCTCCAGAGTTGTAAATGTTGGAGAAAGGATTATTCTGGATGGCATGAAGATCCTCGCATGTCTGAGGAGCTCCGAGATAATCAGGGTACGGGGGTTCAGAGTTCCCCCAACTAAGGTGGCCTGACCCAGAGTTGCCTCCGAAGCCATAATCAGACGGAGGTGGATATGCATCCATCCCCGGGGAGTGGTAGATGTTGTGCGCAGTCTCCCTTCCCGTGAGTGGGTGCGCATATGTGCCTTGAGGTGCAGAGGTGGATTTGTGTAGATGAAGAGTGATGTCATCCAACTTCTTCTCGATAATCGAGACCTTGTCCAATTGACTGGCCACCAACTCCAGATCAACAGATGCGGAAAGGCCTCGAGATTCGTGTACCCCCCGATTATTTTTCAATGTGCGAGTGGACATCCGATCGTATGCACCTAATGACTCATTGTTCAGGGAGTTCTCGCACATGTTTTCGAGAATTTCCCAGATTGTGTCTTCATGCTGACCCATGATGCTACCACGCAAGTTACATTAACAAAGAGCATGATATCCTCACGGAGTCCGTGGTAAAAGGATTGGACTTGTTCCCACCTCGGAACTCCGTGATGGGGGCACTTACACATGAGATCCAGAAAGCGATCCCATGCTTCGTGTAGAGATTCTCCCGCTCCTTGGGAGAAGTGCGTCATTTGGTGCCGCATTGTGTTGGTATGACCGATGGGACAGAATTTTTGCAGGAAGGCGGTTTGAAGTTCTCCCCATGTATTGATCATGTGTGGTTGAGTCTGAAACTAGTGAGCGGCTTTGTCAGCCAAGAAGAATGAGAAGAGTTTTAAGAGTAATCCATCCGTATTATGTACATTAGCACCAAAGGTGTGGGCCAGATGTTTCAAGTTCTTGATGTGCTGGAAAGGATCCTCGGAGTTCAAGCCAGGAAATTTTGGAGTCATATGAAGCATGCTCGGCTTGAGATCTACCTCGGGTCCTCCCACGGGAATGTTGATTCGGGGTTCGATCTCCACCGCTGCAGGATTATAGTGATCTCACATTTGAGGATGCAACGATGGGTCGATGATGGCATTGATTCGATTTTGGAAGTCATGGAATTGTTGCTCAAGCCTAGGTTGTTCTTCTTGGTGATCCATAGCTGATGAAGGGGAAGTAGGTTCTGAATCAGAAGATATGTCAATGTGATCAGGTTGTTGCACAAACACGGAAGTCGAGGCTCGACCTCGACGAGAGTGAATATCTAATAGAGACCTCAAGGATGGTCTTAAGGACCTCCTCCCGAGCATGCACCAATGGAGTAGACGAGAGGCAGAATGTGATGGACCCAATCAAGACACCCAAAAAAAATTTTTGATGACTATAGAGGTTCAGGGTGGATGATACCCCTTACTCAAAAAACCGTCCACCTAAGAATTACCTGGGCTACCAGAGAGGGAGAGTCCCCTAAAGACCCCTACACAGTAGAGCGTCCCCATAAGTTACAGGGCTTCCCCCACCCGACCTCTCTTGTCATTAATGTTCCAAGTAGACCAAAATGGGGACTTGACCTCTTAAGTCTACCAGTTTAATTAAGAGCAAGGGTGCTTATGATTTCACTTGAGCTTTTAAGATCTTTTTGTGAAAAAGTGACCTAATTTGAAGATTGGTTAACCCACCAAAGTGGGTCAACTTCACCTGTATTGTCCTTTTGAGAAATTTAGGTCCCCTTTTAGTGTTCAAATGAATTTAAGAGCCTAATTTTAATATTTTCCTGAATAGAACAATTCAATCAAGGTTTAGGCACACATTATTTGGAAAGATTAATTCTTGATTAAGCAAGTGTCTCTAAAATCCTAAACTGGAATCCTTAATTAGCTCTGATTTGGTCTAATTTAATTTATCAAAATGTGATACCTAGGGCTCAAACAAGAATGTGATAGCCCTAGATACCTTAGCTTCAAATGGGAGCACAGATCAGGGTTTGGATGTTGCCTAAATAGAATGTATCAAATCAGGCACTTGATGATTTGTCTAAGAATAGAATGCAAGTAGCCCTAATTGATTTTTCCTTTTTTAGCCTTTTCAGATTCAAGGGTTTTCGAAGAAGGTACATGGAGTTTACCCGCCCCTGGAGTGGTTGATGCGCGGCTGATCTTCCTTTAGTGAGTCCTCCCTGAAACAGATCACAATCAAAAGAGATGTAGCAAGTTAAAATCCAATCTGATTATTGCAATCAAGAGATCTGAATTGCGCGTTGCTCCCCGGTAACGGCGCCAAAGTGTTCGCGAGCGAAATCGAGGTTTTAAAAACTGCATTGTAGTATAGTCGAAATCGCTTTAAAAATAAATAATATTTATTACTCGAATTTGAAGTCCGAGGTTGAACATAGGACCAATATGGAATTTAATCTCAAAATTGCAATTTAAACACAGTATGAGTAATTTATAATGAAACTTCAAGCAAGAATAATATATCAATGAAAGTTAATGTCAATACTGTAAAAAGAATGGAGTAAAATGGTGACTAGAATCACCAATTACTCCGCACAATGATAGTTAAGAGATGCACATATCAATTAAGAATTTAAAAGAAATTTCTTTCTTCTGCTTAAACTCTTCCTCCTTTCTCTTCTCTGTTTGTGTGGGTCCTCTTATTTCCTTCTTTCTTCTTCTACCGCTCTACCTTTCTATTCTTCTACTCTTCTTCTACCTTTCTTCCTATGCAACTCCCCTTCTTCTTCTTTGGCTGTTGTGTCTTCTCCTTAGCTCTACGTGCCTCTTCTTCTTCTGCCTTGACTTTTCTTTTCTTTTCTTCCCCTTCTCTTCTTCTCACACAGAAGGGGATCCTTCTTCAAACGACTAAGTGTCATCCGTTATTCTCTATTGCAAAACCCCCCTGCCCCCACACATGATCCTCTCTTTCTTTCCTTAGGTCACGCTCTCCCAGAGCCTCCAACAGTATCGGGTTATCGGGTTTCGGACCTAGAGTGCACCCGGGTCCAAGGCTGCAGGCGTGATCACAGCCGAGGAGTGAAGTCGGGTTAGGTGGGTCAGGTCTGCGCTAGGCCCACAGGGGATGGGTCACGGGCGAGGCGCAGGTGAGTGGGTAAGCTGGGGACCTCACCCCCCAAGTGTCTGAGGCGATAAGGCCCAGACACTTTTTCCTCTTATGCGGCTACAAATGCTTCTCAGCTTCTGAGGTAGGACTAAAGTCCCACCTTTCCTTTGCACGTTCCTAGTAGCACGGTCTCCTCCTCAATTGGGGTAGCTACTGAGGGTATCTCCCTCAATTGGAGACCTGGGTGTGTGCGCATGATGACTCCGCGTGGTCTGGAGCCAAGGCCTGGAGTGAAGGCACCCTAGAGAAAACTTGAAGCTTGCTTGAAGGTCAGCTATAATGGCGGAGGGGGGCTGGAACCTGAAATCACAAATAAGGCCTTTCAGCCACGTCACAAGGCTCAGGAAGGATCGCTGGAGCACAGCGAGTGTGACGGTGGGTGTAGCGTGGAGTGAGAGTGAGTGTAAGTGGCTGGTGGAGCCGGAACTGGTCGGAGGATGATGGGTTGTTCGGGGAGGTGTTTGAGTGGATGGAATGGCAAATAAGGAGAGGGGTTCCGTTGGTGGAGTTGAGGCAAAGGTTATGAGGTTGTTGGCAAGGTGGATGGAGGTACGTAGTGGGGGAAACACTTCGCCAGAGGAGTGGCCGGAGCGGAGGACGAAGAAGGTGGTCAGTGTGATATGGCGGTCGAAATGAAGTGCGGTTGGTGTATAAAGGGGGTAGAGGAACTATGGAACTTATCTAGGTGATTGGCGAGTGAAGAGAGGTAGAAGTGACATCGGTTGTGGTATGGCCGACGCCGGAGACGAAGGTGACTCTAGTGAGAAGGAAACGGCAAGGAAGACAGAGGGAGAGACACCCGCTGGTATGGTGTGGCGCGGAGGAAGGCAAGGAAAATGAATCCAACGCTTGTATTGCTGACGGACGACAAAGGAGGTCAAAGGGGATCGCCGGAGCTCGAGGAGCCTTTGGCCGTGTTAGGGGAGAGGAATTTAGGGGAGATCTGGTTGAAATCGAGCTTGAGGAGAACGGTTTGATCTAAAGGTCTTTTTATAGGCCTTTAGAGGGGGTTTTGGGCTTGGGGCTCGGGAAGCTTCCCAAGCTTGGAAAGCATCACCGGAGTTAGGAATTTTTTGATACCCAAATCTCTTATGCGTTCGCATTAGAGATTGGGAAGGTTTTGAGGTGTGGGATTTGGCTCAAAAGGAAGGGAATTCCTTGACAAACTTTCCTTTCAAATTTGAAAGGGATTCGTCAAGGAATCAAGGAGTTCTTGCCAATTTTAGGTCGCTGGTGCTTGTAGGAATAGGATTAATGTTGGTAGGGACCTATTTGTGAAAATAATGACACAATTAGGGGTCTTTTTGTAAATATTTTGAAAGTTAAGGGCATAAATGTAATCAGACAGGACCAAGTTGCAAACTAGGTCAAGACAATTTCAGCTTGGGTCCAAATTTTGGTACAAACCTAATTTGGACCTAGAGAATCCAATGGTGAAGTTGGATTTTGGTTTTGACCGCGTTTGGATGGATAATTTATGAAAAAACTCAAATTAGGGTAAATGCTTGTCTGAGACTCTGTTTTGGGTCAAAACCGATTCTGATGGTCAATTTCAAGGCACCAAACCCTAGAGAATATTTTTATATGAATTTTAGAGGGCTTAGGTAAATTTTATCCTGATCAGAACCTCAGTTAATTAAGCAGGTCTGTTTTTAGGATTTCAAAAGTCATTTAATTCTCAAAAAATGCGAAAAGCTTTTTCTGTCTATTCTAGCTCACTTGTTATCCTTTTAAGACCATTTGACCCTTAATTAATCCCTGAGAAAACCCGTGGTTATACTGTATTCAAGTTATAATGGTAAAATTACAGTTTTAACCCTGGTTTCTTGTCTTTCTCTCAGAATGTTAATGCAATGAATTATGACCTTCTGAAGGTTATGTAGGAGCATTTAAAGACTTAATTAGATCAAATTGAGTTAGTTTATGGCTCATGATAGTGTTCCCATCACTGACCACAAGGAGGAAAAATTAACCTAAAGTTTATACAATCTAACCTAAATGCATGATGATGCATGTTATGCAATATTTACAATGCATGATGTTTCTATGACACTAAGAACATGCATAAATAGACATTTTAGCTTACTTAGATGTATACACATCAAAGGGCAATCCAAAAATTGCATATTTATGAGTTTTAATTGCCTGGTTATTTTTATTATTATCAACTGAAATCAAGGATGTTACATTATGTTATCCTTTGACAGTGTGGTTTATATTATGCTGCATCTTTCTTTTTGATGTTGCTTTGCTTGTACTATGCCACAAGTCATGATACTCTTTATGATGTAATGACAGGTTTTGACTTAGTTCCCCTGTCTCTTTTCTAATCACCTCTAGGGAGTGGGGGATGAATAAGATAAACTCCTGCATTTTCTAAAAAAAGAAATCATGTCTACTTGTCTACTTAACCCTTTATTTGCTAACCTGGGTTTAACTACTTTAACACAGATTTGTCTAACACCAAAATCGTACACTACTTATACCTCTGACGACCCTCATATTTCATATTCTTAACACCACTACCAACTAAACGTCACAGGGGTTAATACTATAACTTAACACCAATTCAAGTAAACACAAACTAGTGTTAACACAACTCTGCAAATAAACACAATTACGGGTTAACGCTAATTTCACATTTCTTAACACCACTTTTGTAGTCCCTCAAATAAACTAGCCCTTAGGCCTAGTTTACTTGAGGGGTTAACCCCTCAAAAGGGAGTTAACCCCGTTTAGCGAAATTCATCTAACAAGACTAAACCCTAAATCCATCATCCCTTCTAACCTCCCTATGCATCTCAGAATGCTCTATGAAGCTTATAATGAAATGAAACCTTTTATTAGGTGGGAGGTTCATGAAGGAAAAATAGATTTTTGGGCGGACATTTAGGTTGGTGGCTCCCCCCTCCGTGATTTCCTTCCTAACGATTTCATGCCTGAGCCCATTACTGTCAAGGTTGCTCTTTTGCTCCCTAAAATCAATCATTGCTCCCTAAAAATTGACAATAAGCTCATCATTTTTAACTCCCCCTATCTAAATGCTTATAAAAAGGATAGGGTTAAGAATTTTACCTCACCTACCATGGCCAATAAAATGGCCCGAATGGTGGTGGTGGATGCCACATCGGATGGGGCTCCCATCCGTAGCTTGGAGGCCCGGGCATCGGTGCCGGTCTCCAATCTGGTGGTCGACGTGCGGCGGGTCCGTCGTTTGTTCGCCGTCTCGTCGGTCTTCTTCTTCTCCTCCTTGGTCTACTCATTGGTTCTCCTAACTTAAGTTGACCAGCCTTGAGCTTGTAGGTCCAGTCCTTTATGTTGTAGTCATCCCTGAACCCTACAAAACAAGATTCTAATTTTTTCTTTGGTATCCAAGTGGGCTTGGATCCGGATTTGTTAGCGGGTCTCCTTGATGGAGATCCTTTCTCAACCTTAGGGCTATAAAAATCATCTACTTTGTTGATTAGTTTGTTAGAGCTTTCCCTAAGACATGCAATTTCTCTTTCTATAATTTGCATCTTAGTCTTTAAATCAAAAATTTCTAACTTTAGACTATTATTTTCCTCAATCAATTTACTATTTTCATTGATGAGGTTTTGATTATCTAATAATAGGTTATCATCCTTAGGACTAGCTTCTATGTCCTTGAGTTGTTTTTCTAACCTATCATTTTCATTTCTAAGAAAACTAAGGTTCTTTTTAATGCTTTTATTTTCTACCCTAAGTGATTTACTAATCTCAAAAAGTTCATTAAATGCTTCTTGAAGATCCAGGTTTACCTCATTGTCGGAGTCGCTTTCGCTGTCGATGTCGCTTTCTCCGATTGCCATGAAACCAAGGCACGTGGTTTCCTTCTCTCCGAGATCTTCTTCCGAACTCGTCTCCTCATGAGTGCCTTCCAACCTCCTCCATATCTCGTGAGCGGTGGTGCACTCTTGGATTCGTTCGAATTCTTTCGGACTCAACGCGCAATACAAGGCATTCATTGCCTTTGCGTTGAGTGAGAGATCTTGAATCTGCAGCTGCGAGTAGCCTGCATCCGATCGCTCCGGGATCTCGTATGAGGCTTCGCAACGTCCCCATAGAGCGAAGTCCGTGGCTTGAAGCCACATCCTCATCCTCAGCTTCCAGTAGCTGTAGTTGTTCCCGTCAAAGTAGGGCGGACGGGTTGTGGACTGTCCCTCCGAAATCCTACACGCGGAACTGCTTCCCTCCATCGATCTTCTTGCTTGGTTGTTACGCCGAAACAGCAAGACCTGCTCTGATACCAATTGAAGGTTTCCCTACTAGGAGGGGTGACGTAAAAATATGCGGAAATAAAAATATAAAGCAATCTCACAAAAATCAATCGCACAATGTACACAAGTAATTTTTAGGTGGAAACCCAAACCGGGTGAAAACCACCACCTAACCCTCTCGAGTTAGGATTTTCCGATCAACCTAGTTGATCAAATCCACTAAACCGAATCACTTAAAACGAGGGTGATTCAACCTCAATACAACCACGCTACAAGTACGAGGGTAGCGTTCCTCAACCCCTTCTCTCCACGAGAAGGATTTTGTCCCACGAAGGAGACGGGAATTCGCAAAGCGAATACCCAACCAAAATACAAAGATAAAATAAAACAACAGTCCTATAGAGCCAACAAAATTAAACCTAGCTTCTATAGGAAATAGGAAACTCCCCTTTGCAAGGAGTGCGTCGACGATGACGCGGTGCGTGTGCCACGCGATGGCGCTACGTCGCTCTCGTTATCTACGGCGGGAGAGCGGGTGCGCAACGGGAAGGATGCTCTCAAGATGATGGAGCTTGAGCTTAGAGAGCAAGTGCTTCTTGGACACAAGAGAGTGGAAATATGTAGCTAAGTGTATCCAAGTGTATTTCTAAGTGTCTCTTATGTTTCTCTTCTCTTATATTTGTGTTACAAAGGTTCCCCTCTATTTATAGAGGCCTTAGGAAGGCTTTGGAAGGCTTGGAAAAGCTTCCATAGCCGTTGGGTGCAAAGCCCAAGAGAATCAGGCCGAAATCAGGACAATGATTGCATTTGACAGGGTTATCAGACGTCTAACTCTGGCATCAGACGTCTGGAAGGCCACTTTAAGACGTCTGATTCCAAGGTCAGACGTCTGATTCTATGCGGGTTTCTCCCTGACTTGAATCAGATCTAAACATGGTTTTTGTGCAAGTCCATCAGACGACATAGAGGACGTCTGGCACTAAGTCTGGACGTCTGGAAACCTACTTTTACCGTGGGAATTGATTTCCAAACGTTGCAACGGCTAGAAAATCTCTGAGAAGAGATTTTGGGTCAGCCGAGGCAAAACGGTCATTTATCAGACGTCTGTGAAGTCCTATGGACGTCTGATAAGGCTCTAACGGTCATATTCTTGAGTGTCTTCTAAGCCAGCCAACGGTCCACTAACTGGACGTCTGGCAAAGTCATCAGACGTCTCCTAAGACGTCTGGTATAAGGTCTGGACGTCTGAATTCATCAGACAGAACTAACTATGTCCAGCCTAACAGTTATCAGACGTCTGAAACAACAGTCAGACGTCTTAAAATCCTTTATCAGACGTCTGATTCGTGAATTAGACGTCTGGAAAGTCAGTTTTAACCCTATATTGGTTTTCTAAGTGTTCTACAGAAAACCTACGTATCCTAGGGTTGTGCAGGTGTTCCTAGGACTACTGTTAGGGTTCTTTGAGGCTCTTTAACATAATGTCTAAGGAAAATAAAGAGCAAGAAAATAAATACAAGAGATACATGAAAGGATAAAAAAGAATCTATCCTATTCTTCTTGTCTTCCATCTCCAATCTTTCGCTCCACGCGAACCTCCTCTATTTTCCGTCAAGCTCCTCCAATCCGTCCTGGATGCGAGCTCGAGTTCCGTCTAAACACGTCTTCATTTGCAATTGACCTGAAATCTAGGACTCAAATTGCAAATGTTAAATAACACGTGTTTTGTTATCATCAAAACAAATGATCGTGGTGCTCTAGCACCAACAGTTTTCTATTTTGTTGTCACTCTAAATGTACTATGCCACAAGCTGTGGTACTCTTTATGATGTACTGATAGGTTTTGGCCTAAGCCCCCTGTGTCTTTTGCAATAACCTCCATGGAGTAGGAGATGAATGAGATTAACTCTCGTATTTCTAAAAAAAAACTGCAATGGACCTATAGTGGTTGGTTTGACATCTCAAAGGACTAACTATAGGCACTACTTTTGGACATCACACCATGACGGCCCCTCAATGTGGGTAGTTGGTGGCAAAACATCTAAGGCCGACAAGCTCTCAAGAGAGAGGACTTTTACTTTTAATGCTATCCTCTTGACATTAACTCCCCATACTCAACTTGATCTTGGCATTCAATTCAAGTAAATTCAACTCAAAAATCATTCCCCTATAATCCACTACTGAAATTAAATAGTGAAATTCATGCCCATACCTTACTAATCATTCGGGTTTATAAACCAAAGCTTCCACCTATCTAAAAGTTAAATCGATTTGCAATTACTCCAAATCTATCAAGATAGTTCTATATATTCAACCTCTGAAGCTCTATCTAGATTTGGGTTGATGGATGGGTTAAGTGAGTAGCTATAGGATTATATAAAAAGTACAAGAAAATTAAGTGTAGTCTATGAAAATGTCATCTCATATCTCTGTTAAAAACATATCAACCCACCTATCACCTTCGATCACTCCTTACTAGCTTCCACAACAAGAGAAAAGATCTTTTTAGACATTTACTTTGTTAAACATCCAAATAACAAAATAAGATCTATTGCGATATATTAATTCTTTCAAGATGTTTGATTCAAACATATTTTGAGATATTCTTTCAAGACATTCAGACCAAACATCTTGAAAGGATATGCCTTTTTTTTTAAAGCGAAAGTAAATATTATTCATCCCTCACTCTCTGCAGACAATCAAAATGGCAAGAGAATTAGACCAAAACTTGCCTAGTACAAGGAAACCAAAAAAGCCACAACTCGTGACTTAATACAAAAGGGGAAAAGAAAGCAGCACTAACAAAGGGAAAGCAAACCTACCTAATAGAAAGCATGCACCAAAAAGGAAGGATCAAGACCCAACATCAACTGATAATGTGAGGAAAGTGGATTTTGCCAAGCTTGATGGTACCGCATGTACGAGAGCTAAGTTGATTCACTTCATGATAGGTCTACCAGCTCTTGGTGCCTAGTTCAGTAATCAAAGAAGCCAGAAGGTTGACAGTAGTGTGCACGAACTGAACAAAAACAATCTAGCTGTCAAGCCGTTAAACCTAAGAGAGGTACGATCTGGCTTGCCATGCGACGGGGAGCTTACCATTCCACCAAAAGTATAAGTTTAAATCTGCTTCCACATGTAGTGGAATATGACAATCATTCCATTCACCAAGGAAGTGTCAAAGAGCGATCAAGCGACCAATTTCTTTGGGAAGGATGGGCAATTTAGTAGCAGCACCAAGGAGAAAAGTCCCATTATCCTCACAAACAACCCAACCCAAATAGGAGGATATGTCACAATAAATTTACTTGACATTATTTTTTGTTAAATGTCGAAATAATATTATAATCTAAACATTTAGGAAATAAACATTTAGATTGGTCACTTTTCTTGTAATGTTTATTTTCTAACAAGATAATAACAAAAGCACAACCAATAACAAATCTTTAAGAGGAAAAAAAAAATCTAATCTCCTCTCTACTTAAATCACATCAAGTCCTTTATAATGTATCCCAACACCAAATCCATCCCTTTTCTAACTTAGCACTTCCTAAAACTTAATCAATGCTCATTAACCATCATCTAAATGCATTCTAATGATACCTTTCTTTTGAGGATATATCTCCTCCTTGATGCTTTCGCATATTTCTATCATAGAATTCCAAACACACCTCATTTGTTATTAAATCACACGATTATGGCTTTTTAAAAAAAAAAATTGAGTTAATTTTATTCATTCCCACCCACCATCTGGAGGCTATGAAAAAGAGAAAGGGGTGTTTGTTGACTTGCCCCACCATTCAACAACCAAATTAAGAAAAAATTTCAAATAAAAAAATAATTTTGTGTAAAATTTATCTCTTAAATTTATCCTCTAATTCAGCCCTTGTTCTATATTCTGAAACCAAGCTACAGCTATGACCCTTCTTTTTTTTTTTTTCCAAGATTCTAAATCTTGAAAAGTTACCTTTCATGGAAAAGAACAAAAAATTAGCTCACTCTGTCAACATTAAATGGAGAAAAAAAGAGGGGAAATGAATGACAAGATCCATAAGAAAATCCATGTTTCAATATCCAAGATCCCAACATTACTTGGGAGATTGAAACTTTATCCCATTTTCACACTTACTTCGTAATGGAGGTGGAAACAAATAGTCACAATATATAGAAGAGTGGGATAAGGCATGTGTTTTGTCAAGGTTAAATGCTCATAGCCCTCGTCTTAAGGGGCAGAAGTAAGATATCTATTTTCCCTTACTTCTATAGGTAATATCAAAAGATTCAAACTTACAACTCCCACTGAGATTATTTTCACCTCATGCTAACTTGACTCGTGAGAAAAACTATGGGCATCATTTCATAGCTCTTGGTTGCAAAAAAGAAACTCCAAGATTTGGTTCCTTTGAACGAACCGTTTAACATGATATTTAACTTTAATGAAGCATAAAAACAAGTACACAATCGTTGCTAGCTAGCTATATATACGTGAAGTACATGTTTATGTCTGTAAATATCCATGATAGAAATTAACAGTAAAAATAACAGCAAAATGCAGTCCCTCCCAATCACGAAGAGCAAAATATTACATCACTGAGAGATTAATGCTTCGTTTAATTAATTGCACTAAAAAATTCCATGCTCCCTCAGAACAATAAAAATAAGTAAACAAGATAACATATAGCTTGAAAATAAACTAAGGGGGAAAAAATCTAAAACGTGAATTCATAGTACGTTCTAATAAGGAGAATTTATTTGTACCAAGTGCGCAAATTCTTAAGTCTTTGCAGCAAAACCAGTCGGGGAGTGAAGAAGCACCTATGTCATCAGTCAGAACGTGCAGACTACACGTCACGATGTATCCATATGGTATAACACCATGAATTGTAAACAATAGAGAGGAACACGATAGATTTACGCTATAGATGTAGGGGATGCAGAAGCGTCAAATGTGAAGGTTTGTAATTTTTTTTCTTGTCTCTCTCAATACTTGTGCTTTGATGGAGAATAGAGTAAGGTATACAAATCTTTTAGTGATTTACTTGTATTTGAACTACATGTGTAGTTGTAATATAAAGCAGTATTCACTTTTTATTTAATAAAATACAAAAGTCAATATTATTCATCCTCATTCTTGGAGGCCAGAAAAGGGGGAGGCGGGGGGGATTAGACCAATACCTGCCTCTTATAGGAAAGGAGAGACCACAACTCATGGCCTAGTACATCAAGCAAAATAGAAAGACTACAAGGACAAAATATAAGGCATTTAGATTTTATCCAACTTGATAAGCCTTGCAATCTTATTAGGAAGCTGATGCAGCAAAGTGAAGCATTACAATTCACCATCCCCCAGGTCCGCAATCTTGTAAGCAAAATCATTAACTAACAGGTGAACATATGAAACAAAGTGAATTTTGGTAGAAAGCACACGGAGGGAAGCATGGTGCCTTTTGGCCTGCCAAGCATCCGGAAGCTTTCCAAACCACCAATAATAAAGTAACACCGAGTCCATTTCCACCTGAAATAAGTCATGAGAAATACAAGAAAGTGCATGGGTGATAACTAGGATTAGGGCAATCTCTGAAGAAACATTAGAAAGTTTAGCAGAAGCAGCCATGACAAAATTCCCAAGATTATCCCAAATAATCCAACCCAAAAAACTATGATCCCCATTAGAAGAAGCAGCATTGATTTTAAGCCCCACAGAAGGTCGAGCCCAACTAAGGGTGAGGCAAGAGGGTCTGGAATATTTTAACCAATCAGTAGGTTCCTCCAATTTTTGTTTAAGAAATGATGTAGGTTAGCTAAACTAAAACCATCATTCTTGGTCTCATTACGGACCCAACAAACATTACACCAAATAGAGCAAATCAACCCTTTAATAATCTTCATGCAAGGAGAATGAGAAGAGTTCATGATGATATCAAAGAAGAGAGGAGGATCCATACATCTGTGGGAGTTCTGCTTAAAAGTCCAATAAGAAATGTTGAAAACCAGCTAACTATCAAAGAAAAGATGAAGAGTCTCAGAAGCAAGGTTGGTAGGACAACAATGACATTTAGAGACCAAAGGGATCCCCAACTTCATAATATTATCATCCGTAGGAAGTCTGAACTTAAGAAGTTTCCAAACACACAAAGAAATCTTAAGGGAAAGCTTGAGATTCAAAATAATCTTAACAGAAGGATTCCTAGGAGAGTCTCTGAACATCAAATGATAAGCAGAAGACACGGAGAAAATGCCAGAAGAGATAGGAGTCCAGATCAATAAATCCTTTTGCGAGTCTAAAGTGATGTTGGAAATCTCATCAAGAATGTTGGGAGGAATGACAAAGCTAAAGGGAGAATTTGGAAGCATAGCAAGAGCCCTTTAGATCGAAATAGGAGGAGGTATAGAACCATCAAGAATGAAAGTATGAAGGGGAGAATCACCAATCCACAAATCAAACTAAAAATCAACAATTCCTTCATGGATCTCCCAACGAATAAAAGGTTTCATCTCCCTATAGGCTTGCAGCAGCAGGAGAGAACGAAGAGGAAGAGAAGACTCCAAGTTGACATTGGTTCTCAACAAATCCCTCATGAACCGAGAAAAGATAGAGTCCCCAAAGAAAATGTTCCAAGCTCTCTTCATTCTCAAGGCCTTAATGAAGATACTCAGATCATGAATACCCAAACCACCATGATTAAGGGGATGAATGATGGAACTCCAAGCAATCCAATGGTGGTAGGACCTATTCTCATAACAGCCCCAGAAGAAATCAGCAAAGAGAGCTTGGAGTTTACGAATAATAAAATTAGGGACATCAATAACAGATAAGATATGAATGGGAGTAGAGGTTAAAACATGTTTAATGAGAAGCAATCTCGCAGCAGAAGAGAGGAGATGGGCTTTCCAACCTGCAAGCTTAGATCCGATCTTGTCAATGATAGGATAAAATAAGAAACCTTAGCCCGACCAGAGAATATAGGACAACCCAGATAAGTAAAAGGGAAAGAACCCAACTGAAAGCCCAAGATAGAGAGGAGGCGATCTCTATAGGACGAAGGGAAATGACGACCCACAAAGCAGTAACTTTTAGTGAAGCTAACAGTCTGACCCATAGACATCTCAAATTCCTTAATAAAGGAGGCCAAATTCCGAATGGAAGAGAGGTTGCCATTCACAAAAATGATGATATCATTCACGTAAAGAAGGGACAAAGGAGAGTCAACACCTCTTTTCACCAAGAAAGGTTGGATTTTATCAAGGAAGGTCAACTCCTTAATGTTGTGGGGCGAATCGGGGAGTTTTAAAATATGCGTTCATTGTAATACACTCCTAAATCGTACAACAAAATATTTAAATTTATAAAACTTAGATTCTAAAGAGAGTCTGAGGTCGTTCGCAAAGAGCAAATATGAAATTCACATATTAATCTTCATTCAAAATCAATAAGCACAATAAATTGAGCATCAATAACAAATATGCAATAAATGGATTGCTCTAATTGATATTCAAATGTAATTCAAAGGATCATGAGACAAAAAGAATAGAAAGATAAAATAATAGTGATTTAAATCACCAATTATTCATCTTTAATTAAGCATATATCTCATACTCAAATTATTCAAATAAATCAACAGTACCTTCAATCAATTAATCAATGTTAACTTAGGTACTTAAATAATACAACAGTGCCAGCATCAAATCAAATCAGACATTGTCTTCACAGAACCAGATGACTTAATATAGCATAGCACAGTGCCTCACAGTAGGCACACAAGGGCGCCAACCTTCCTTTAATGCCTTTGCAAGACCAAAGCCTTCTCTTCTTCAGAGGCTAAGTGTACACCTCCCTTTCTTCATCACAAGGCCAACTTCCTCAAAGCAAAACCCACCCCCCTCCTCTCACAAATCCTCTCCTTTCTTCTCTCTCAGACCCGGGGTTAATCAATCGGGTATACAGGTATGCATAGTACCCGAGTAATCGAGCGTATATAGTGACCAGGCTCACCAGGCGTGAGGTGAGCGAGGTGTGGAGAAAGTGAGTGCGAGGGGACCTCACCCCCTGTGTGTGAGGCAACGAGCCCACTTTACGTTTGCAACTTATACTGCTGTGTGTGCTTTTACCCACACAATGTGAGACTATCTGACTCGTCTTCTTTGTGTGAACAGCTGCTGTGAAGCCTCCTCTGATTGGTGCTTGTGTTGGTGTGGCTTTGCCCAATTGATGGTCGGGAACTGATCGTGAGGTTGTTCTATGTCGATTGAGAGCAGGAGTGAGACCAAAGGTGGCCGGATGATGGCAACCAGAGACGGAGATGATGATCGGCGACAGCAAGATATCTGCAACAGAAATATAGCCCTAAAGCCAGAATTAAATACGTGCACAAGTCCGGCGCAAAGGCCCAGCACTACTCATTGGACAAATGCCCTAGAGAAATTGGGTGTGCGAGTGGTCAAATGTGTGTGTCAGAGAAGCTCTGGTGAGCTTCTGTCATCAATGATGGAGAGAAGTGATGGAGACGGCTAATGGTGAAATTGAGGAGCTGGGGAGCTCCGCGAAGCTGAGGTGATGCTATCGGTGTGGGTTGTGGGGTGTACAATGGGCGGAGGTATGCTGGCGGTGAAGGTGGTCGGAGGTGAAGCAGCCGATGTTGGAGAGGGAGAAAGAGAGGGAATTGGAACCTAAGATTTAACCTAAACCTAGTTGGAGGGAAGAGAGAGAGAGAAGCCCTAAGGTAATTGGACGAATGGAGATTCGGGGAAGCTTGCTGGAGGTACGCTGGAGCTGTGGACGAAGGAGGTGAAGGTGGAGTTGATGAGGGGGTAATTGGGCCGCCTTCTTTGTTCGGAAGCATGGTGAAGAGTAGAAAGGAAGCCCTCTCCCTATGGTATGTGGGAGCAGCAAACGAAGGGGGTTGGTGAAGCTCCAGGTCCTCGTTAATGGCGGTAGTGGAAGAAGAAGAAAGGAGGAGTTGCTTACCAAAAACTAGACAAAGACGGCTTGGGTGGATGTGGTCGCTTTTATAGATGAGGCTTCCCTCCTCTGAAATTCCTATTTGGAAGGTGTCCAAAGCTTCCTGAAGACTTGATTTTCTGGAGCTTGCCTACGTAATTTCTGGCCATGATTGCCCTTAAGAAAGACCTTGGTCGATGCGGATTGATTTGAGGATCAATTTCACCAAATTTGGCAATTTATGGTTGAGATTTCACTAATTGACTTCCCGAAATCAATGAAGTAGGTTTGGGTTAGTTCCTGCTTCTTTCCTAGTTTGATCACGAGGAAGAAGATGGCGGTTGGACCCGTTTGCAAGAGAAACGAGAAGCTATAGGCCTCTTTGAAAGAAAAAGATGAAAGCTAAGGGTTTAAGTGCAAGGAATAGAGGTCTGGGGATTGAGTTGCAAACTAGGTCAAGATGAACTCTGATTGGACCCAAATTTTGGTACAAACCTAATTTGGACCCAAAGAATCTAATGGTAAAGTCAAATTTGAGTTTTGGTCAATTTTAACTGGGAAATTTGTGCAAAAACTCAAATTATGGTAGAATTCCATCTAAGACTCTATTTGAGGTCAAAATAGGTTCAAACGTCAAATCAAAGTTACCAAACCTCAAGGAATATTTTTCTACAAATTTTATCCTACCCAGAACCTCAGTAAATCAAGCAAGTCTGAAATCAGGGTTTTGGATGTTGTATCAGTTCTTGAAATGTGTGAAATCTTATTTTTGTCTGCATGGACCGTCTTATTAGACTTTAGTGCTCATTAGACCTTAGATTAACCCCTGACAAACCCCGTGATTACTCTGATTTGATGATATGATGTTAAAACTGCATAATTAACCCTAATTTAGTGTTCTTTTCTCAGAAAGGATATACAGGGAATTACGACTCTCAGGTGATTATGTAGGAGTATTTGTCACTTAATTATGACCAATTAAAGCTAGTTATGGCTCATGATGATGTTATCATCACTTAATACCACAAATGAAAGGTTCCATGAAAATATCGAAGAGAAAAGGAGAGATTGGATCTCCTTGTCTCAAGCCACGAGAAACAGGAAAAAGCTCTGAAGAACTCCCATCCACCAAAACAGAAGAGCTCTCATGCTGCACAAAAGCTTTGATGAGGCAGATATTGTCAGAGGAGAAACCAAAGCGCTGAAGGATCTTGTACAGGACCCCCCAATCCACTCTATCAAAAGCTTTTTCGAGGTCAAGTTGAACAATAACATTAGAACCAAAGACCTTATGATCAACACGTTGGGCTAACTCAAAGGTAGTAGCAATATGATCAAAGATAGGCCTACCCTTGATAAAACCAATATGTTCAAAAGGGATAATTTTAGGGAGAAGGATGAAAAGGTGATTAGCAACGATACCCAAGGCAATCTTATAGAGAACATTACAAAGGCTAATGGAGCGATAATCAGAAAGGTCTGTAGCCAAGTGTTTTTTGGGAACCAGAGAAATGAAAGTATTATTGAAGGCTCTAAGAGTAGATTTAGTAACAAAAAAGTGGGTGATAGCCTCAACAATATCAGGTTTAACCAAATCCCAAAAGGTAGAGAAAATTTAACGTTGAAACCATCAAGCCCCGACGATTTATTAGAAGGAATATTGGAGAGGGTGTCAAAAATTTCAGGCTCAGTTGGGATACGATTCAACTCGATACAATCATCCTTAGAGAGAATGGGAGGGATGGTATCTATAAAGGAATTAGCATTGATATCCCCAAGAGACGAGAGCAGATTTTTAAAAAAGTCCACAGAGTAGCAGCTTTGTCCCAAAACCCATCACTAATGGTAGAAGTAAGAGAGGTTTTAGCACATTTGGCAAAACACTTTTTGATGGAAGTGAAGAAAAATTTACTACAACCTTTTCCTTTATGCAGCCAGTTAATTTTAGTTTTTTGAGATAAGAAGTCATTGAGCTTAGCAAGGGCATCATCAAGGAGAATAAAAGTGTCATTGAGCTCAGCAACAGTATTATCATCCCAATGGGAGGATAGTTTGGCATCCAACTCTTCATAGCAAGATTCAAGATCTTCAACCATTTTGTGAATATTACTAAAAGTCGATATGTTCCAAGACTTGATACTCTGTTTCAGAATGTAAAGCTTAGAATAGGGTTTGGAAATAGGATCAGAATTAGGGACAATAAAGGTGTTCCAGATTTCATCCACCAAGCCCCGAAGCCTTACGTCCCTCGACCACATGTTCTCAAACCTAAAAGGTCCAAGACGGTCCACCTTACGAACTTCAAGATGAAAGAGCAAAGGGGCATGGTCAAAGTTACGGCTAGAGAGATAACAACCTAGAGGCGTGAGGGCCATGGTTTCAGGATTGAGAAGAATTCAATGTAACCTTTGATAAATCCTAAAAGAGCCCTGCCTACCATTAACCAATACACCACAACATTTGGTTACCACCCAAGGGAAAATCAATAAGAGCCGAACCATTGATAAACCGTTGGAAGGGTAAAGCTTGGGAGCCAAAGAAAGGACACCCACCTCTTTTCTCAGAAGTCGAGAGGACGATATTAAAATCCTCACCAACAACCCAAGAAAAGGAATTGCATGAAGCAATAATCAAGGTGAGATGATTCCAAAGATTGAGCCTAATGTCAGAGTCATAAGAAGCATAGATAGCAGAGATGTTAAGCACTCGACCAAGATGCATACATTCAACCATCAAAGCTTAAGAGTAAGAGTACAAAGAAGTGATGGAGAATGGGTCTTTCAAAAAAATAGATGTTGGGACAATCAAGTGGAGCTAAAGCATGATCAAAGTGGATTTCTTTCATAATTCTGGAAATTTCCAAAGAATTAGCAAAAGACTCCAACAGGAAGATAATCTAAAGGTGATTAGTGGAAATCATAGATTTGAGCCAACTTAAAGTAGGAATATTAATAATATCCCTACAGTTCTAGAAAAGGTAGTTCATTAGGAAACAGAACGAGTTTGGGATTTTGATCGACTCTTGGTAACCCTAGTCGAACCCATGGAGGATTGACCTCCACAGACTCCTCTAAGCCTAGACGGAGAGTATGCCACATGTGCCAAATCACGATGGATAAAGGACTTGGGAACAAGAATGTCCAAAGTATCAAGAGATCTTGGTTCGGAAGAAGAAAAACTGTCGTTACCATCATTGCTCAGGATCCCCGTTGATGGGAACACCATCATGAGCCCTAACCAGCTTATTTTGACCCAATGAAGTCAATCAATGCTCCTACATAACCAGCTGAAGATCATAATTCATTGCATAACCATTCTAAGAGAAAAAAAAGAAACTAGGGGTAAAACTGTAATTTTACCAGCTTATCATGAATGCAGTACAACAACGGGCTTTCTCAAGGGCTGAATAAAGGTCAAATGGTCTGAATAAGATAACAAGTGGGTTAGATCAAACAGAAAAGGGTTTGTGTATGCTTTGAGAATTAAATAACTTTTGAAACCCTAAAAATAGACCCACTTAATTAACAAAGGTTCTGATCATGATAAAATTTACTTAAACCCTCTAAAAATCATAAAAAAATATTCTCTAGGGTTTAGTACCTTCAATTTGTCTATCAAAATCCATCTTGACCTAAAATGGAGTCTCAGACAGATATTTGCCCTAATTTAAGTTTTTGCATAAATTACCCAGTCAAACGTGGTCAAAACCAAAATCCAACTTCACCATTGGAATCCATAGGTCCAAATTAGGTTTGTACCAAAATTTGGACCCAAGATGGATTTTCCTTGACCTAGTTTGCAAAAGGGTCATGTCTGATTACATTTCTACCCCTAACTTTCAAAAACCCTTGCATCCAGCTCCCTAGCTTCTTCTTCGTCTTCGCAATTAGGTCCCTCCGTCATTATCACAGAGGAAACCTACTCCGGTGACCTTTGAAAGGAAATATCTCCTTGATTGCTTGGAGAATCTCTTTCAAAATTGGAAGGAAGATCCTCTGAGAAATTCTCTCTAGTCTGAACCCATCTATGTGCTTTGATTCCTTCATAATCTCTCCTGTGAACACATGAGAGATTTGGGTATCTTAACAGCTCCCAAGTCCGGCGACCTTCCAAGCTTGGGAAGCTTGCTTCCCAAGCCCTAACCGCCACTCAGATCCCTATTTAAAGAAGCCCATATCCTCCTGAACTCCTCACGCTCGAATTCAGCCGTGAATCCTCTCAAATTCCTCTCTCCCTCATGGCCGAAGGCTCCTCGACGTCCAGCAATCCCCTCTACTCTTTCTCGTCGTCCGTCAGCCATACTTGTAGCAGATTCCCCCTCCTTGTTCTTCTCCACGTCTCGCCGTACCAGCAGACGCCACTTCCTCCTTCATCCTCGCCGATCCCACCTCACCGAAGCCGCCTTTGTCTCCAGCGTTGGCCACACCAAACCCGATGCCCTCACTACCCCCCTTCATCTATTAACTTCCTAGCTAAGTCCCCTGTCCTTTCTACTTTCCTCTCCATTCTTTTTCTTCCAAATCTGACCACTGACGCCCCTTCGCACCTCCATCTCCTCCATCTCCAACCACCCCCCCAGCGAGGCCATCCCACCTCCACAAGCCACCAAAACCCTCACCGACAAGCCCACGACCATCACCACAACTCACTGATCACTTCCCCTAGCTTTATTCACTTCTCCATCCACCCAAGTCACCCCCCGAACACACCCACTCATACGCACACAGTTTGACCTAGGTACGCACTCACAGTCACTCACGCTCCACGCCACCACCCCCATCACATCCACCGTGCTCCGACGATACTCCCTAAGCGCTCTGACGTGATCGAAAGGCAGTTCTGTTGTTTTCAGGTTCAGACCTTATTCGCCATTGGCGAGCAAGCTTGAAGTTTGGTTGAGGCTGCTCCAGGCCTCGCTACGCCCAAGCTAAAGTCCCAGGACGTGCGGAAGAGCCTTGCGCACGGTCCCAAGTCTTCAATTGAAGTCGCAAGTCTTAGCAACTGCTGCAATTGGAAAAGGATCCCTGCTACAGACGTGCAGAAGAAAGGGTGCACGGATAGTCCCACATTGGAAGTTGTTGAAGCCGCGCACCTGCATAAATTGAAAAAGAGCCATCAGTTGTTCGCCTCAGTTACCACGGGGTGAGGTCCCTCTCACCTTCACCCGGCCTCATCCACAACACTGCACCCACGGACCTGGCCTGACCCGACCCAACCTGCACTCCTCGCTCACCACCACACGCCGGTGAGCCTCGACCCAGGTACGCACCTGACCCGATAACCTGGATACCCGTGGCTCTGGGAGAGCGGATCCTAAGAGAGAAGAAGAGAGGAGTGTCGCGCAGGTAGGGGGAGGGTTTTGCTACAGGAATCTTCGGCCGACACTTAGCTGAATTCTGAAGATGGAAGCCAAAGAAGAGGAGGAGGAGACCTGAAGCTGAAGAAGAAGAGAAAAGCAACCAAGGGACAAGGAAGAAGAAAGATAAAGGAAAAGGAAGAAGAAGAGGAAGGCTCGGAGAGGTCGTAGCTGAGAAAGAAAAGAAGAAGAAGAAGAAGCAGGGCTGAAGAAAGAGCTGAAGAGGAAAGGAGAAGATAGAGAAAGCAAACATAGCTGAAGCAGAAAAAAAGAAAGGGAAGAAGAAGAAAGGAAGAGTCAGAGAAGGAAAGAAGAAAGACAGAGAAGAAAAGAAGAAGAAGAAGCAGACCACTTTAAGTCGTCTGATTTACAAATCAGACGACAGATCATTAGCTCTCATTGCATATACATTTACATTGAGTTCCTTGGTGATATTGTAGGAGTATTTGGTGACCTAAATCACCATTTTACTCCCATATTTTTGCACATTGCTACTAATACTATTGCAATCTCTTTTAATTCTAAATTATGATCTTGATTTCTAAATCCCATATAGCTCACTATGTTCAACCTCGGAACTTTTTCGAGTAATAAAAATTCTATATGTTTTGAACGCTATTTCGGCTATACTGCAATGCGACACTTTTTAAACACCGACATCGAGGATTGACCTCCACAGACTCCTCTAAGCCTAGATGGAGAGTATGCCACATGTGCCAAATCATAATGGAAAAAGGACTTAGGAACAAGAATGTCCAAAGTATCAAGAGATCTTGCTTCGGAAGAAGAAAAACTGCCGTTACCATCATTGCTCAGGACCCCCGTCCCACCTTCCTGTAAGATTTTTGAAATCAAAGGAGGGGTGGGACGGGGAAGATAAATGCCCCAGGAAAGTTCACCATTAAAATTATTACCAACCAGATTTTTGCCATCAAAACTATGAAGCTTAAGCATTTCTTGAAAATCGCACCTATAAATGGTTTCCGAAACAAAGCCCAAAGTAGAATCATCAGGATAAATTTTCCAAGGCTTTGAAACCATTAGAATGATAAATGTTTGAAGAATCGTTAGGACAATAAAAATCAACGATGAAAATGGATTTCGAGGGTCCTTTTTTAATCTAGAAATTATCAAAAGAGGAATTTATCTAGTTTATCGAAAAACCCACAGCAGTACAAACATTCTCAGCAGAAGGGAATCAACATCAGAAATAGGCTACTCACGAGAATCATCAACATGCAAACCATCATCAACCACAGGAAGATTGGAAGAGGTCACCTGAGCGAGGACCGAGGAGTCTTGAGGTTGGACCTCCACAATCCTGTTCCCCATACCCCGAAGGCATTTGATGGTTCAGCGTCGATGACGACAGTGGAGCTTGAGCTTCTTCAACAGCTTTTCCAACGAAGGAGTAGAATGGGGATGAGAAGATTGAGAACCCCCCCAGAGAAGAAGAAGGATTATTACAAACCGGAGTACAAACACAATCACCCTTGCCCAACTCCTCCGCTGGAGACCGAGTCGAATTAGAGGGGTTCTGAGGAAGACCCTCTTCCACACAAGGTTGCGAATGCTCCACACCATGATCGGAAGGGGAGGCATCCCCAGAAGGATGAGATTGGTTAGCCTGAAAAGGAACCTGAAAGGCATTAGAATCCATACCCCACTCAATAGCAGGAGGGTTCTCGAAAATATTATGAGCCGAACATTGCAACAAAGAATGGCCAAAAAGGCAGCAACGGGAGTAGAAAAGAGGAAGCCTCTCATAAACAATCTGTTGCTTAACCTTAATACCACCATTCAGAATATAAACAAAATCTAGCTTAGTCGAAACCATATCTAACTCCACACAAACACACGGATAACCTGGTCGAAAACCACAACAGTGCGCGGATTGACAAAGATCAGGTTACCAATTTGATAAGCAAGAGACAGCAGAGCATTGGGGTGATGGAGGTGGAGATTCAATCCCAAGAAACCCACCCACACCAGTGCAAAAGACACCAGGGAATCAGTACAAAAAGCGAGGCTCCACTTGATGAATTGGATACGCACACACTCCAAAACCACCGAATCCATAGCATAGATCTTGCAGAAATCCAAATAGGAAGAGCAACGAATCAACCAGTGGTGAAGATCGAGAGAGATAATTGAAAAGGGGGAAGAGAGCTTAAGCTTGTTGGAAAGGTAGTCCCTCATGACCTAAAAAGAGGGCTTAGGACCCCAAGAACTGGCCACCACAGCAAAGGAGAAATCATTGCCCAAGCTTGAGGCCTCCTCCTCAAAGAAGGAAGTGCAAGGGACACTGTCCAAAACGATCGGTTTGCGAACAAGCAATGAAAGCAACACAAAATGCACTGTAGAAGAAGGATCCTAACCAAATACCACCGAAGCAAAGGAAGGCTTCGAAGAAGGATCCGAACCAGAAGCCTCCAGAGGAGGAGAAGAAAGCCCCTTAGTAGCACAAGGTGAAGCCATCACAAACCACCAAACCCAAAACACCAAAAGGAAGCTGAAAAGCCAAAAAAGCCCAAAAAGCACCAAAGATCACCAAACCAAAAAGGAAAGAGAGATCGGAGGCAAACAATGAGAAAACCACAGGCTAAACCATGAAAAAGCAAGAACGGAAGCCAGAGATGCCAACCACAAGCACCTCGTAGCGTCACCCAGCAAGAAAACCAAACCAAAAAAGAACAAAAAAGGGGAAGGAGGCGTAAATCCCATCCACCATAGAGCCCAAGAAAGACTTACAAAGGCGAATGCCTACTAGCCTCCCCGCAAAAGGGGAGGAAGGAGGTAGGGCTTCAACAGAACAAATGGAGCAGGACGCAAAAAAGCGAAGGAAAGGGAAGAGGAAAAGGAGCGGAGAGGAGAGGGGCACTCTAGAAGGGGAAAAGAAGAGGGGAGTCAAGGGGCACAAGATATTTTTCACTTGTAATATAATTTTTTGCACTTCTATGATAAATAATATTTCTAATAGAAGTTTGTATTATAAGTAATTTTGAATTGTTATTTATATTACAACTATACATGCAATTGTAATACAAGTCAGTTTCACTTATAATAGAAATTTTAGCACTTCCATTACAAAGAATACTTGTAATACGAGTTTGTGTTACAAACAATTTTGAGTTATTAGTTGTATTACAACTGCAAGAATAGTTGTAATACAAGTTAGTTTTCACTTATAAGACAAATTTTAACACTTTTATTGTAAGGAATACTTGTAATACAAGTTTGTATTACAATCAATTCTGAGTAGTTACAACTACACATGCAATTTCCTTTTGCATAAGCAATTAATATTCTGTCTCCGCATTTGGAATACTGCACTAAATGGAGATCTTTAATTGATTCGTATATTTAGAAAGTATCATTAATGATAGAAATTTTCTAATTACAAAAAAAGAAAATTCATTGTTACTACACAGTGTGAAACCACCATGTTATTTTTGTAATTTCTTCATGGAACATTGAATTTTCATCGAATAGTGTAGATCTGGTTCTTTTTTGGTCTACTTTGAGCACTGTGCTCATAGGTTCCATACCCTATATATATATATATATATATATATATAGAGAGAGAGAGAGAGAGAGAGAGAGAGAGAGAAGGGAGTGTGAAACTCACCTACACATAACTTAAGTAAAGTTTACCTAATGTCTTCTACTACAAATAATGTTTTGAAGTGAAAATTTGAGGATTAAAAACATATAAACATATTGTACACAAAATTTTAAATCAATCTAATGCTCTTATCCCTTACATCAAAGGAGGCTCAATTTCAATGACTTAAATATTACAAAATTTAATCTTTCTTGATGGAGGTACTAGAGTCATTTGATTTTGATAAAATTTTGTATACTTTATGTTTTTACTAAATGATTTCGATTCTTAAATTTTTATTTTTAAAATATTGATTTTGTATATATATATAATTCGATTATTTATCTAATTAATTGCTGGTTGATTGTGACTAAAAAATGAGTGGAAAGCAGCAAGGAATTGCTCCAACCCTATCCATCCCCAGGCCAATAGCTAGACTGCAAGCTGTTGGGTATCCCTTTAAGGACCTACTTGAAGCTAATTGTGAGGTGTGGTGTGGGGGTGGGGGGGACTACACCTATTAACGAGCAGAGGGGTCCATCTCCGAGCCTCCACTAAACCCAACTTGCACCCCCCTGCAGGCTTCATGGGAGACTTTTTGCACTGCCCCCTCAGTACATCCCTTAGCTGCTTGCTTCTTTCTTTATTGCGGGAGGGAGAGAGGGGATTAGATTCTTCAATTGGTGTGACAAGATATATATGTCGTGAGCAAAGTTTAAAGGCGATAGATAGCATTGAGATCCGGTGCAAAGAACATATATACATCATAAAATTAACCACAGGGCAGCCCTTGGAGGCCCCACCTGTATGAGGTTAAATGAAAGGAGTTGCACCGACAAAAATTTAAATGCACGCATTGACACCATATAGAACTCTGACCCTCTTAAACGTCTGGTGGTAGATTGGTTGGACTCTTATTCAAGATACGTCATACCAATTTCTCAAAAGGAAGAAAGAAATAAAAAAAGAAACAAAAATTCCAAGGACTGGTTTATATTGTGGGTTAGTTTACAATATCTATGATCTCCAAAATTGTATGATATATGTGGAATGTCAAATAGGCAACTAGACCTCCATCAGAGAAAAGGCGAGCAACTGAAAAATAAGTAATGACCGTTAAGTGTATCTCTTCGTTTGTTTTTTTTTTTCTTGCTTTCTTCCTCTAGTTTTCGGTGTCTGTGTAAGGATTCTCTTTCAATGATGAGGAGTTGAGAAAGGTGGCTATGAAAAGAGGATGGCCGCAAGAGAAAGGCTTGAAGAGGAAAAAGAACCCAAGGTCGACACCCTCAAAGTAGCTTCTAGCTTGTTACGATCGACCATTTTTAACCTCCAGGGAGTATGTGATGAATAAAATTAACTTATTTAAAAAAAAGAAAAAAGAAAAAAGATTGATAAGATTAGTTCACAAGACGAGCTATGCAATCTCAATGGTATTAACCCCTTTACGCATGACTAAATGGAACTCCATTTTTTTTTTTGATCCTCCGTAAGGACGATATATAAAGATTTCTATATATCCAACCAGATCAATCAATGACATCGAAATTGGAGGACTCGGTCACGTCGGCTTGCTGATAAGTCACCCGGATACCTTGCAAATTGAACTTTAGAGAAGGATCCAACGAGATGAATAAC
The DNA here is from genome assembly GCA_037157565.1 of Thalassia testudinum. Taxonomy (NCBI): domain Eukaryota; kingdom Viridiplantae; phylum Streptophyta; class Magnoliopsida; order Alismatales; family Hydrocharitaceae; genus Thalassia; species Thalassia testudinum. Next base: position 49,517,206 of record JAZHRO010000030.1, read on the forward strand.
CGAGACCACGTCTCAAGCTCAATCTAAGAGTCAATTCAAGACATGTTCATGCCTTGGTACATTTTTACGCTCATCATCAAGAATCCCCGAGATCAACCGATGCAAGACCCATAAGGTCTCCAAGGCAATTTTCATTCTTAAAATATGGGTTACACTTAATAACCTCTTTGCAGCTTCACTATTTAGACGAGCTAGAAATCCAACTACAAAGACAGAAGTGAAACAAATTCTAGCACTCTCAAGTGAAGGTCTAAGTTACCAATTGAAAAAGGTCATCCCGATCCGATGCTTCCTAATATATGCTTGTTACTTGGCCTCGTCCACTAAAATCTCCACGAAAACAAATCACGTGAGAACAGAAATTTTGTTATCTTGATGAATGGCAGTCAATTTCTCAATCCTTAGGCCTGGTTTGTTAGAGACCTACACATTAAGATTGGATAACATTTAGAAATTATTAAAAAGAGATAAGTAGATAGATAAAAGAAGGATTAGTAGATTTAGATGTAGTAATTAAATTGATATGTTATTATTTATTTTTATTTTTATTTTTATTAAAAGTAAGTTAATGTGATAGATGTGATAGGTGACAATGTATTTGTAAAGGAAGATGCGATGGGTGAAAGTAAATTAGTGGGGATAGATATAATTGATAAGATAGATGTGGTGTGCTTTCATTAAATCAAGGACGTCAGGCAACCAATAGGTGCTGCATAAACTTGCAACGAGACTTGGAGTGAGGCTCTGTCATATTGAAGTAACAAGCAATCTGATCAAGAGAGATGCATGCCTGTTTGGAAAGAATAAACAGAAAGAGAGAGTTGCTTTAGCTTATTTTTAGAGCACGGACCGTGCAATATGCTGAGTGAGATCGAGAACCACCACTTGGTTTCATCAACTAGACCTCAAGAGAATCACTCATCAGCATTCAATTGGCACATCTTATATTTCTTCAGTAGACCACACGAAAGAGAGCTAAATATGCTGCCCAGGAAGGTGGGTGTAGATTGCTGTATTTCTTGTGAGAAGTTTACACAAGATATAACATATATAGATGATGCCAATCAAAATAGCAAAAACTAGGGTTCACAATCAGCTTGTTCTAAAAAGAATTTGTGTACAATGTATAATCATGAATTAAGTGGAAGGGAGACAAATCCGTCTATGATAGTATATCATCCATGAAGGGAAGCTCAAATGGCAATTGTACAAGGCCAGTGGCAACCACGAGGAGGAATGCCCAAGATCATTTGACAGGCCACCAATACATTCTTTTGAGCTGCATAGAAATTATAACAAGAGCAGTGAGAACTAGAATTGATCATCCTCCACACAGAAGGTTCAGTCAGTAAGGACTTAAAAGGACACAAAGGAACTCAGATATACCTTGCAGAACCTTATCTTCTGTTTTTTGTGCCACCCACCCACACAACTCGCGGACTTTCTTCTCGAGGGAACTTTCTGGCTATCCGATCGGAGTTGAAGCTAACAGGCCCATCATGGAATAGGATCCTTTGGCGAGCACCCTGATGGGTGATTAACAGATCAAGACCACATCAACAAATGTGGTAGCCCACTAGATATGCAATTAATAAAATAGTAAATACTATCATGTTTTCCTGCACAAAGAGTATAGTAGAAATGTAATTTTCCTACAGGAAATGTGGGGCACACCCTCTGTAAGACTGCTGTGTCCATCTTTTGCTAACTGTAGAAATAGAAGCCATACTAACGTTCAGCACTGAAAACTTGGACTAGAGCTGTTTTTTTTTTTTTTTTTTTTTTGTTAACACTTTGGCTAAGACTTGAAACAGAACCAAACGAATAAGAAGGGCCAGTTCCTCTAACTTTAGCTTTATTTAGATTCCAGTTACCACTGCATAGGTTACTTTGTGGTTCGGGAGTTACAGTACCAATATCATTATTTAATTACTAGCTTCGAAATACGTAATTGACAAGAGGGGGAAGATCTAACAGTACCCAAGCAAATAGACCTACTTTGAGATTGGAAGAGGGGATCCAGCTCCTAATGACAGAGTGGACAAATATTCTACAGTACAAAATCATGTATCTCATGCAAACAATGAAAATCAGGTGTGCAGAATGGGGATGCAAGGTCCTGGTACCCCTTGAGAATCATCCAGTTGTTACAGCTGTGCAGAGCCCAGTAGCTAGGGGAATCCTGAAATTTTGTAAAATCTTCGGCATTTTTAAAGTTCGGGTGTAATGATATTGTATATATGGTGGGATTTCAAGATCCTAATTTTTCAAAGAGGTGAAAGATTTTTTTGAAACTAAAAGAGCCTATCCCAGTGAAAAGAGAGCTAGAAAACATCAAGGATCCTCTTGCAATGCTAGAGCAAACTTAATTTCGTAAATAACTCTGAATTTTCCTTGTCAAAGTAAATGTTTGTGGCAAGAAGCTGCATTCTTGACCATACACCTCCAGCATTTCAAGGTTAATTCGTAATTTACATATCTATCATTATTCACTTTTAACCATAAGAACATTAGACCAGTGAAACCTTGCAGTTGACCTTGGAATTAATGAGGCACCGTAGGATTGCATGCCTCTGCAGTTCTTCCTTTTCCTTTTTGCCTTATCTGCCTCTCTTTGACTTGTTCCCTTTGTTCAGGAATTTCTTTTCTTCTTTGTTCACGGATATCACTCATCATTGCAGACCACCATTTCAAGATGAGGCATTGGATTGAAGAAAGAAATGGCCAGGGTTCAAAGATTTTAGAAAACTGATCTGTATGCCAATTAAGGTAGCTTAAGGCGGACACAGAAGCAAAGCACAATGCACATTTTCTTGACTTTTTACTGCTATGGCTTCAGGATTTATACAGAAGAAATGTGACCAAAAAAACGCGAAAAGGAAGAGAGATCCAATTCTTAGCCCTTGGTAATAGCTTGGAACTCCTGAGATCAGATTATCAAAAATACACCGGAACGCCTTGTTAGAGCAGGACAAATTAAGATTCTTGATGAACTAAAATGGTTAATAAACATATAGAAACAAAACAAAGAAATACATATATTTCCGAAAAAAAACTGAGAAATTCATAGCATATTGACATAAACCCATAAGCACCAAAGAAGTAAACTAATCCCTAGCTTACCACTTAAAAGGGTTCTTAATGAACAGCCTTAACCAAAGTTCAACATAGAAGCAGAGCTGCATCAAAGGTACTGTGACAAAAGCAGCACAGGACACTACTGGTCACATCAGACCACGCACATCATTCAATATGGCACACCAGATTAATTACATACTGACGATTGACCATTTTGATAGACCATTTCTAACATAAGATTTCTGATTATGTCTGCAATTCTGTCTTCTTTCCGGAAATTGGCAGCGTGCCCGGTATAGTGAGGTAAGCAGCCCCAAATTTCAAATTCCTTCCTGTAGCATGCAATATAGAAAAGAAATTAGGGATGTAAGAGAAATTAGGGATGTTTAGTTACTGTGGAGGGGCTGGATCCTTGTTACTGAGAGGGCTCTGCCCTATATTGGTTCCGTGCTGTACTTTGGATGCACCCGTTAACGAAAACAACTGACCACGTGCTAGTGCGGGGTAGCTACCCGTGCGTTTATCGCGCGTGCCGTAATCACCGTTACGCCTGTCAGCGACCTTAGGGTGGTTGATTGAAGGTAGGACTACCACGAGGGACTCTCCCAACCAGGAGAGCACCACGTGTCACTTCTACTTTTCGGAAAAGACTGCAATCAAGATCGTTCCCACGAGGAACATTCAAGATCAAGAGAAGGACCTGAGAAATAAATCAACAGTGAATAAATGTAAAGATATAATTAAAGAAAATAAAAATATAACAGCTACTGTACACTCTACTGCTTCTTTTAACTTTTAGTTGCCACTCTACTCAGCGTTTTACTAACATGTCATCCGTGTTACCCTTTTAGGACCAGGTGTTGAGTAGCCAGAGTCAGCGGCTGCAGAAGATGCTGGGCCTAGTAGAACCCAGTAGTGTTACCTGTAGTACCTTCTGTACTTTTCTTTCCGCTATAGTGAGTAATTTTCTGTTACTCCCTGTACTCTCTTTATTGTAAGCTTTATGTTATGTACATGTTTAATTCTCTACTGTTGTGGTGGTGTATACTGTAGTATTTCCTTTCTTTACTGCTGTATTTTGTTACTACTAGTTATAAACATGGTGAATGTGGTTTATTTTACTACTCGGTTACTTTCTCGTTGGACGACTGGGTCTTGGGATCAGTCGAGTCGGTCCAGTTCTCGTGTCTCGTAGGGATTCGAGAATCGGATCGTCACACAAACCCTAACCCATCTTTATTTAAACCCCTACACCATTCCTCTTTCTCCCCAATACCACCAGCCACCACCTCCATCTCCTTTCCCTCCTGCCGACAATGACCTTCCTCCCTCGCCTCCAATGTGGCGAGTGGAGAGGAAGAAGAGAGACGAGACGCAAAGGAGAGGAGAGTGTGAGCAAGGAGCGAGAGCGTGGGAGGAGCTCGAGGGGAGGAGCTCGCGAAAGAGCCGTGGGAGCTCAAAAGAGCTCGTGCAGGAGGAGTCGAGGACGCGTGCGAAGAGGAGCTCGCAGGCAGAAGCCTTGGCCTCCTGCAGCCGCTAGAGGTGCTGCTGCAACTCCTGTGGGCGAGCTCGCAAAGGAGACAGCTCGCGGGAGAGTTCTGCATACTGAATATTTTCCAGTATCAGACGTCTAGAGCATCTCCCAAACATCTGGAGTAGCAGAGGGACATCCGGAGCTGAAACCGGACGTCTAAAAGTATGTTTAGTGCCAAGGTACTTGTTTCTGCACGGTTTCCGACCATGCAGGCTTTACCGTAGGAGACTTTCAGCCATTTTTGGCTCTGCACGTGCATACGCAGGTGCAAAGCGTTGGAAAGGCGCACGGTGCATCGTTCGAGGCACTTTTGGACGTCTGGGCACATCACCAGACGTCTGACTATACTTCCAGATGACCGGAAGGAGAGTCTGACATCTGGGACTTCCCTCAGACGATTGCAGAGGGGTTCGGACATCTAAAGAAGTCGTAGGAAACAAAGGATGAGTTCTGACGTCTTTTAAGACGTTTGGGCCTAGTCTCAAACGTCTGATTTTGGACAGTATGCGTATTTTTGACCTATTTAGTGCCAAAATGGAATCGGATTTCCGCAAACAAAGTACCGTTGTTTTCCGCTTGAGTTTCTCTACGAATTAGTGTCACTTGTATATAATTTTGGACTCATTTGACGTGTCAAGTCAATTGTATAGGTCTCCAGCCAATTGAGTACGCAGGACCCATGGAGGCAACAAGACATGCGGTTCTCGCCCCCATTCCTCATGTGTTTTCCGGTAGAGTGGTTTGCTTTCATTATCAAGATTTAATAAAACTAAGTGCATGTTTAGAATAACTTAATTGAACCTTAGGGCGTGAAATGAACTCTAAGGCAAAAACGAACAAATGTCGCTTGAGCTACACTGCCTTTCTTGATATGCATGCTAAACCAATTTGCTAGCAAATATATTAGTTTATTGATGTGATGCTTTCTTTAGAAAACGTATGAAATCCGTAATGTGAATAGTGAGATCTGAATGTTGGAAAATGGAATGAAAGGAATACACGCATGATCCCTACGGGGAAATTAAGAGAAGAACTCCTGTATATGGAAACAATTTAGTAAGTAGACGAAAAATGAGCTTGCCATTGTGTACACAATACCAAGGAGAGCAACTGTCCCTTTAGTGTAGAGGGGAGCTAGCCGCCCCTTTGGGTTGAAACCTGGGGTTAGATCTAGTCACTCTACACCGACTTCTATTTGGTCATCGTGTATGTGGTACCGAGGTGAGCTACTTAGTGTAGGGAGGAAGCTAGCCGCCTCACGGGACCCGGGGTTTGGACTAGCCGCCCTACACCGACTCTTGTTAAGCCCACTGGGCAAACCGAGATAGTCGGACGAGGGTACGCGGACTGTGGAGGGGCGAAACCCCTATTCTGTTCTGAGGGGTGAGACCTCTATTCTAAGAGGGCAACTCCCTGTGCTGTTAAATACTGTATCTTTAGACGTACCCGCTAGTGAAAACGACTGACCACGTGTCAGTGTGGGATAACTACCCGTGCACTTATCGCGCGTGCCGTAGTCACCGCTACGTCGTGACCGTGACCTCGGGGTGGTTGACTAGATGTAGGATTACCACGGGGGACTTTCCTGACCAGGAGAGCACCACGTGTACATCCTACATCATGAAAAAGGCTATAATCAAGATCGTTCCCGTGAAGAACAGGCCAGATCAAGAAATGATTTGATGAATAGAGGAAACAAATTAGAACTACTTAGTTGAACTAAATAAAAATGAATAATTAATTAATTACTTGTCTTAATTACATGTAAATGGCTGAATTAACACTACTCAGCGTTCGCTGACTCCGAAAATTTTATTACCTTATTCAGATCAGGGAGTTGAGCAGCCAACACCACCAACTGCAAAAAGAGCTGGGCCCAGTCAAGCCCAGCCTTAACAGTTAATGTTTTCTGTTCCTCCACGTTTCTTTTGTAGTAGTGAGTATTTTGTTATATGTAATACCGTTTCAGTTACTTTTCCGCTGTACTTCCCGTTGTTGTGATGGCATGAAAAATTACGAGACATTTTGTTCTATTTCCTTTACTGTCTCCATATTATTTTCTGCTTAGTTACATTGTACTTGCGATTGTGATATATTTTTCTACTTTTGGTTATTTTTCGTTTGACGACTAAGTCTTGGAATTAGTCGAGGCAGACTGATCTCGGATCCTGTAGTGATCTGGGATCAGGTCATAACATCATCTATGCATGAGTCACCATGAATGACCATGAGTTGTTCCCAGGAGATCACCATGGATGGCCAACAGTTCAGTATGTAATTGGCTCTGAACTTGATCTAGATATCCAATGATTGAATTCTTAAAACGTCAGAACCGAAAAAGTCACACCCCCATTATTTTTTTGAAAAGGGTCGGACCCAGATATTTGTCAGATTTGATGCAAATTTAGGTACATAGGTTCTAAAAATGTTTGAATACGGATATGAATATAGCTTCAAAGAAAACTTGGATAAGGATATGGATGTCCAAAAGTTTCTCTATGCTGTAACACACCTGCAGATACGCTCATACATATAGTTGCATATATAGATACGTTCATTTGTGTCTATATCTATGTTTCTAACAAATATATGTATATATACATACATACATACGTATGTATGTGTGTGTATGTATGTATGTGTACATGACTGTATGTACAAGTGTGTCTATAGAAGTCAGTCCAATCCCCTCATGATCCATTAGGCTGAATGAGGTCCTGAGAGTCCTACATTACTACTAATAATACAGACAACCAACAAGCCATTGGGTACCTTTCTTTCACCCGAGACAAAATTTGTGCTTGCTTATAAAGATAGATAGAGTTCTAGCTACTATAGAACCTCAACGCCTTGAGGTCCCTCCTACACTAGCTCGATACGTCGAGGGTCATTTTCCTTTCCTCCTCTTCCACGGTGAGAACTTGCTCCCAAACCCCTTCCTTAACCCAGTTAAATAATCACACGGTGAAAGAAATAATCACACGTTAGCCAGTTAAAGCCTAAAAACCCCTTCCTTAACCCAGAAAGTGTCTTGAGGAGAAAGGGCCTCAACCCAATCTTAAAGAGAAGACACCTAAGACAGGAGGCATGGGAATCAGAGAGCCAAACCAAGATGTCAATCACCTTTTTGAAGGGGCATTCCATTACCTCTCTAATAATTGTGTCCTAGCTTAGCATGAGAGAAGCTTAATAGGATAAGGACCTCAATTACAAAGGGAACTGTCTCCTAGTTCTATCTCAAATAGAAGAGGATATGATATATACTTAACATTACAGAACATGCCTATGCATATGTATATGTATATAAACATATTTGTATGTACATATGTATGTTGTAAACCTATACGTGTATTGCACCATACACACCAAAATCCCCTCCAATAATATATAATGATTATAACTTACAACCCGTCCCTCCCCACTTTATGATAATATATGTTATAATCTAGGGATTTTTACAGAAATGCCATTATGAACTTAAGAAATTACATTATTGCCATCATAACTTCAATATTTATATACATGGCAATATAAAGTTGATTACCTTAAAAAAAAGCCACTCTAATTAGGTTCCATAAAAGCAATCTACTATTTTCAACTAAAAAGTTAAACAAGTGGTTGTTTTTTTCCTCTCGATTACATCACAACCTTAAAATATGCAATTGCATTGCTTCACTCCAACCTATCTCCTTTCTATACCTTTCTAACAATGCCACTTTGCCCATTATTGCTTCATTCAACTCAGCGTCACGGGACTGACATACCTTGATAAACCTAGCCAATATTCCCAAAGATCTTTTGCCACCTTTTTGCCCCCCTTAGCCTTTTTTGCTGCATTAGTCTAACTCAAGTCTAACCTCATTAATTTAATGGCACTATTGCAAAAAGAGCTTGTTTGTAGTGGCATATATGTAGATATGAATTTCATAGTGACATTTATGCAATATCAAAAGTTTTGATGTCATTCATGTAAAAACCACTAATCTATAATCTATAACTTACTCAAACATCTTACTCTTGCTCCTACTAGCCAAAACCCCTGGTAAGCCCTTTCCCACCTCCTTGCATGAACACCACCGCAAACATCCCTTATTACCAAACGCTTCCCCTTTCACACTCTACCTTTTGTTGTCCCTCCCGCCCACATTATACCATCCCCTCATTTGCAAAGATGCCCAACCTCAAGTAGGACCATAGAACCATTGGGAGAACGCCCACCACACCTCAAGGTCCCTTAGTGTGATTGCGCAATTTGTGACACCTTGAGCAAAAAGACTAAATCCAGCAACATTTACTCAAGTGCATACTAAAAAGCTATTAGTCGGTTCCTATACCATGCTACCAATGAACTTAGAATAAAACATGATTTTTTTAATAGAAAATAGGAAGAGTACCAACATTCAATAGCCATCCAGTTTCATTAAAATAAAATAAAGATAAATACAGAAAATACAAAAATAAAAGCAACAGTATGATAAGAAACCGCATACAAACAGGTCCCACCCGCTCCGCTGACAGAAATCAAAGGACCAACACAAGTCACACTACAGAGAAAGAACCCATAGGGTCATAACTGTTAGAATGGCTGTTGTGGACTGTCCACATGACAACTTCTAAAAGGCCCATTGGGGCCAGCAGTCGTGGGCTTTTTGGACCCAAGTTTCAAGCCTTTTGCTTAAGAAGAAAGTTTTCTATTTTTAGTAAATATGTTTTTAGGAAAAAAGTGTGGGATTTGATTTGTTTAGAGATAAGATCTTTCCTTACGGGATAAGATCTTTGGTTTCTAAGAATAAGAATATGTACTCTCTATAAAAGAGAGCATTCCCTGTTTGTAATTTCTTGAGTTCATAATAATTTTTCCAACTTTACAAACTCCCCTCCCTCTCTCTATTCTCTCCACAAGGCTCGCTGGCCACCAACAAAGAGCAACCGGCCACCTGCACCAACCCACAGGGGCTGCCGACCACCTCTTGCAGCCAAGGGCCACTCTCCCTGCTCCACGCGTGCACAGCTCCACGTGGGACTATTTTTCCTACGCACAAGGAGCCTCTACTCTCTAGTTTGCATGATATCACAGCCACCGTTCTAGGCTCGTTGTGCATGTGATTTTTTAAGACCACATGTTGGTGATTCTCGTCTCTAGAGAAAATCTTCAAAATATCTGGCGCCTTATGCAGAGAAGGACTAGTGAAGATAACAGAAGCATCGGCAATGGTCAACAAAGCCATGCTTGGATCGGGAGAGGGCACGGTGGTTGTCTCCGAGACAACCATCAAGCTCTATGGGGCATCCAACTATATTTTGTAGGCCCACGCCTTCAAAATATTCGTTGGAGGTCAAGAAAAACTCAGCGTTCTCTTGGAAGAACCACAGGAGATGAAGACAAGAAGAAGAAGAAGAAATATGAGAAAGAGAATTATATGATTATGAATTAACTCATGAACTCAATGGACCCGTCCATCACCTAAAACATGTTTTACAAAAAGAGCACATATGAGATTTGGACGACCCCCGAGAAAAGGTATGCTCGAACCTCAACCAATATGCGTTTTATTGACCTCTATACTTGCATTTAGACAGCTAGTCAAGGCGATCTCTCATTGACAAAGTATTATGAGAAGATGGAGGCATTGTTCGAGGAGTTGGAGATCTACGAGCCACCCTGTTGCAACAAGCCGGGGGAGACTCGAGCGGTTTGGCAATCCGCCAAGTTTTTATCGGGGTTGCATCCTCATTATCGAACCGCCCGAGATTAGATCCTGGCTTCTGACGGGAGAATGGATCTTGAGACCATCTTCTGTCGTCTTATCAAGATGAAGATCGTTGAGGATGAAGACTCAGCGAAAAGCAAGAACTCCGCACTTGCTATCCCCAAAGCAAGTGTAGGACGTGGACGAGAACGTGGATCTTACCACATCTATCCGAAGTGCCAACACACGGACGCAACAACCATCCACAAGACAAGTGCTAGGAGAAGTTTAGGAAACTACCATGTGGGGCTACTAGCACCTCACATGTGGACTCCCTAACTCATGAAGACCTTGAAAGGCTACGGGCTCTACTTCGAGAAGACAAGACGACAGCCACCAGAGTGACGACTACTCAAGTTACCACAAAGGCAACAACTTCGAAGGTCGCAAGAGGCTTCACCGTTGACATGTCGAAGGAGAAGACTGAGAGCATGGCTCTCGAAGAAGAAGAAGAATAGTAGGGTATCTAACCTCACAAGTTGAAGACCAAGTCGTCGGCCTCCCGGCCTTCGACTTGAGGGGGAGTGTTAGAACGGCAGAATAAAGCCACGCAGATAGGCCACGTGGACTATCCACGTGGCAGCTTCTAGAAGGCCCATAAGGGCTAGTAGTGATGGGTTTTTTGGACCCAAGTTTGGAGCTTTTTGCTTAGAGAAAAGTTTTCTATTTTTCGTAAATATGTTTTTAGGAAACGCTTGTGGGATTTGATTTGTTTAAAGGTGAGATTTTTTCTTATGAGATAAGAGCTTTGGTTTCCAAGAATAGGGATATGTACTCTCAATAAAAGAGAGCCTTCTCTCTTTGTAATTTCTTGAATCCATAATAATTTTCCAACTTTACAAACTCCTCCCCCTCTCTCCTCTCCACAAGGCTCGCCAGCCACCTACGCCAACCCATAGGGGCTGCCGGCCACCTCTTGCAGCCAAGTGTTGCTCTCCCTACTCCACACGTGCACAACCTCATGTGGGACTATTTTTCCCATGCATAAGAAGTCTCAACGCCGTGGTTTGTGCCAAGTTGTGACAATAACAATAATCAAATCTAACTTCCTACGGCAATATTTAACCCCCCACCCATAAAAAGATATCTAAACACCAAAAACAATCAACAAAGAGATGCACATTCAACCTCCTTCTGTGCATGCACCCATTGTTTCTTCGTGCAATAAACCACCTTGCGTGTTTGAAACACCGGCTTCCACACTCAAGTACCACACCAAGACTCTCCACTTGTCACAGATGTACAATCATATGCTTCAACACCGTCGCCTTTTCTGGTACATTGGGATCACAGACTGACTTCGTACCAACCTCAACTTCTATCACCAAAGATGCCGATCAAAATACATCGGATGAGAACCCCAAACTATCCTCCACCACCATAGGGAAAGAGAACCGCTTTGGAACTCTTTTCCTTGGAACAACAGTAGAGAAGGAAATAGCTATAGTCAGATCAAAATCCAGATTGAGACTCTGAATTACCGTTGAACAGGAACCATGCCGATGGCTATGAGAGAAATTGACCCCATCATCAACAACAACCACTGAAAATGGATCAAAACCCAAGCTCGCACTCACAGCTTCACACTTAAGATGTTTTTGAAAAGAAATCTGCTCAGTACCCTTCTCCAACTTGTCAGATTTAATTCCTGAGGATCCATTGCCAGATTTGGCCTTTGCCCAATCTGCATTACCCACCAAACCCACAAAGAGATATGGGTCAAAATCCAACGAAGACCCCACATCATTGCCAACCAACCGATCTCCACAATTATTGTTTCCATATGTAACAAACCAGCCACATTCTTTCCTTTTTTATCCCCTCTGCCACCACAACCATTTCCAAAAATTGGTGCAACGGTGGCCTGCCAGCTATTAATGGAATGTGTGCAGCCATCGCCCACAAATTGTGGAACTGAAAACTGCAATACCACATTTTCCACACTGTGGCACCCAGCATTCCCAAAGCTTTGTGTCTGACTATTGAACCATCTCGTATGAGTTCTGTAGGATAACTAAACAATGAGGCAAGTTGGTGGTAAAATGGCCTTCATTGCCAAAGCCTTCCATCATAAACTCCTTGTTAGTCTGCAGGCTATCATACTACCTCTTTGCAGTGGCATCTCTGTTTGAGTCATCAAAGTATGCCTATTCTTCGCCAACACTTTCTAGATTTAGTGTATTCTGAGTCTTTTCAATATAAAGCTCATTAAGTTTACAAGCATCACAGGTCGTCCTTTCAATCAACGTTGAATAAAAGGAAGCTTAGTCCTTTTGCTATAATCTAAGTAAATTTACGGGGACCATGTCGTGTAAGGAGTCTCGAGGGCTGTCAGTGTCTTCTTGCTTTCATGGATTATTGCATTCGAGTTGAGTCAACATGTTTAAAAAAAAAGGTCTAAAACTCATAATCATCAAGAGCTTCTTGAGTGAACCAAAGAATCGATTTTCTACTACCATTCATGTGTTTCAAAGTGACAAACCAACCCGATTTCGTGAAGTTTAGTCTCTCTAAATCTTTGAGCACGCTACATCAGACTCGTGTTCAGATTTCTCAATTGAACGGTGTCTTGGATGGAAATCGCATCCTTGCTTGGACATATATAACACATACCATTATGTTTCAGATAAAAATCCCTTCACGTTACTACAACTGCTTCACTTATGATCAGTAAGGTCCCACATTGTCTTTTGTACACTAAAAAAAGATCTCTTTCCATTATCTCCTTGAGTATTTGATTGTGTCCGTTTCATACACCTTCAAGTGTAGATCTTTTTTGCAATACTCTGTAACTCGAGATGGGACAGTTGTTATCATCCAACAACATATTTGTCCTACATTAGTGGGTACGTGACTTACTTCTGTTCTACGGGGAAAGATGCCAAGATCACCACAGATGATCGGGTACCTTTGTCCATTCCTCTTGAGATATGAGAGGAGGACGCCAAGGAAGAAAGCCACGCACAGAGCAGCATCGTCGCCGTCGACGACGCCGATAGCCTTCTCGATCTCGATGACCGTGGGACGCCTCTTCCTCCCCGTCTCCTTCGTTTTGCTGAATCTAAGGGCATCTTTGCCGCCCTCACCGCCATTGGTTGGGGTTAGGCTTCTGCTGCTTCTGTGGAAGGATTAGCGACGGAAGTGGGGGGAGGCGGGGAGAGCATCGGTGAAGAGGGAGTGAGGTGGGGTGACTCGGGCGAGGGCTGTGAATGCCGGAGAGCAGCGGTGGTGGAGCCATCGGTGGAGGTGTCAGCAAAGGTACCGTTGCCTTGAGATAGTACGTTCGATTGGGTAAATTTTGAGGAATAAATTTTATAATAGATAGAATTAATGGATAAGGTGGGAATTAAATTAAATTAATTTTGGTGTCTGAGAAATATATTGGTTGAATTACGAGATAAGTAAAGGTGTTTAAAGAGATAAATAAGGGTGTTGTCTCAAAAAGGAGAGATAAGTTTATCCGATCTTCTCTCATAATAAATTTATTTCAAGATTTTCTCTCATCTCAAGATAAGGGATACATGGTCATATCGCTCAAAACAAACAATACTTGGGCTAAAGAGGGTTAATGCATGGCAAAGGAGGTTTTATTTTGGGATCTTTCTAGTTTTACCACATCTTGGTTTCGTATACGTTCAACTAATCAAAAGACTCTTGCGTTTGGATCTTGATTGATCTGGGTTGTTCTTAATTGATGATCTTGGAAAGGACAATCTTCAGAAAGGATAAAACTAATTAAGGAGGAGGGTTTTGTTTGATATCTTGGGAGGACATCACAAGCCACGATTCATTAATTTCAGGGCAAAAAAGGGAGTAGTGCTTCATGTTTCCTCTCAAGCTCTGATTGCTTGCAGGATATCCCAATCAAAGAGATAAATGTGGTAATAACTTTGCAATCAATAGGATATAATTTAACCCACTCCATCACTTCAACATCTATTACTATCAATGTATCCAACCAAATTACATCAATACTAACATATATATAAAATATACATATTCTAACATAATATATCCACTCACTACATCACACCAGTCTATCCCACTTATGTCATAACGTTAGAATATCACCCGTTAATATCATATAAACAAATTGAACATTTCACTACTCATCCCACTACTCAGCCAAACGCTCTCCCCAACTTCTCCCTCAAACAAACGAACCCTCGTGGGGCTTTAGGATGCTACTATTTGAGAGTCCCACGTGTTGTCTAGAATGAAAAGAAAGAAAGGTACGTCTATTGCCAATATAAATTCTGAAATTCTTGCCTTTGAAATCTAAAATACGAGATTAATACTAGATTCATATCCCATATGAAATCTGAAAACTTTCGCAGCAACCCATATCAGTCCATCTTGAAATATGAGACAAATCTGAAATCTGCAGCAAGAATGCTCCGAAATAAATCTCATTGAAACCATATGCTTGAGTGAGAACTTTTCAAAATCGACACCCATACATTTACGTCCCATGCAAAATTTAAAGGAATAAAAGAACTACTCCAAATAACCCCATCTTTGAATCAAAACAGTTCCATCCTTACAACTCAAAATGAATCTTCTACAAAGAGTCTCATCCCCGAATTAGTACTCCAAGTGGCAGCGCCATTCGAGATGGCACTGCAATGCATGTAGGATTAGAAGCCTGGGCAACAAGGCCTGCTAATGGACTGATGGTGGTTGGCAAGGGAGGTCAATGGGGTTTGGTGGTGAGGGAAGGATGATGGAGGCCATTAGTGTTTGCAACAAGGAAGGGAAGAGTAGCAATGAGAGATGTTGGTTGGTGATGGAGAAGGAGAGCATTGAGAGCCTGCTGGCAACCATGGTGGAGCTGATGGTGGAAGCGTCATTGGAGGTCACGCTGTAGTTCACGGTGAAGCCAGTGGTGGGGGCCTCGATTGAGGTTCTCATGGAAGCCATGGTGAATGTCCTAGTGGAGCCAAAGATGGAGGTGTCGACAGAGGCCATGGTGGAGCTAATGATGGAGGCATCGACCACAAGGGATTCCATGGTGCATTGCTAAGGTGACAGGGAAGGGCAGCAGGAAACGCAGAGACAGAGTTGGGCAAGAAACAAACGATTGGACAAAGCACAGGATGGGGCCATTCGATTTTTTCTCATCTAACGGTGGAGAATTAGGATTTGGGGAAGCTCCCTACACCCTGTTGTAGGTTCCATTTTGCCACTGTTATATTATTGGATAGTGTAACATAAAAAAAGTCTCCCGCCTTAAACCAAGAATCACCTTCTGCAGTATAAAAATCCAACGCGTGTAGGTATCACATAGGATATGCTACAACCAAATGCAACCTCATATACAAGTGATTCACCCTCACCAAATCCGCTTCTGTTGTTTACATAAACAATCTATTTACTTCAGTTATCCTACTTGCCAGGTAAGGAAAAGAACAACATTGGTAAGATATTTAACTTATTCATGGTATCCTTCAAAGCCTTCTAGCACTTCCAACCTCCAAATTTGAGAAGAAAATGCTGTAAATAAGGAAATATCTCCTGTAGAGCTCGGAAAAAACACAGGATAGTTAACGGATAGGTAGCCCATAATTGATCAAAAATTTGTTGACTTAGCCTCGCATCACAAAAAAATTTCTTGATTCAATAAAATATACAATCAATTTAATGTCTAAACCTTTTTAAGTCTGTTCCATTCCCTTTGATGCTAAATAAAATTTCTCGCCTACCTATTGATCATGCAAGATGCAACCATTCTAACTGCGATATAACCATCTATATCCATATGCTTCATGGCATAGCATAACCATGTTTTTTTCACACCAGGTAATGCAACTTTAAGGCACTCTCTATTGATGCATACCAGATATAGCATCTGTACGGTATCAAAAGAATAACCTTTAAGAAAAAAGGGATGAGAATGCAAAAACACGAATGATAGACTCAGGGATGAGAGAAGGTTACATTGGCAACCTACAAGATCTCATACTAAGATGGTCATGGTTTCATTGCGTAAAATAAATAGCGACCAAATCAAGCAATATATTCAAGAACGCCAGGGACTACTCAAATTATCAGCAAGGATCCGATATAATACAAAGGGACGAGAGTTGGGTCATGAATTGCATGATTCATTACCCACTGGCATCATCTGAGAATGGTCATCTATTTCTCCCATGCTTCAACCGCTTCGAAATAGCCTGAGTGGAAAGGTTTTCATCGCCAGCTGAAGAAACACGGGCAAAATTAAAACCAACGGATTGATTTCGGGTACAGAAATAGCACCTTACTCACCCAAGGCCTTGGAGTTCTGAGATCAGACTTTGGATATAGTTTTGATAGCTCAGATTGAAAAGTGATGACTATAGAGACTTGAAACTCAATGGAGAATGGCCTGTGCAAAATTTTACAAGGAGAAGCGTAAAATTGCAAGGGTGACGATATCCTTCCATATGTAAACAGAATGGGAAAATAACAAATAATAATAATAATAATAATAATAATAAAGGCAGAAAAGAAAACCAAGATATGATAAATTTGATTGTCACCATCAATTATTCAGCGTGACCACCAATAAGAAGGGACTAATATTGCACATAAATTTCTGCAAATCTTGGTATCAAAACGTAAAATAAATTAATTCGATTGATCTCTCAAGTTGAGGCCTCCGACATTGTGCTTTCTGTTAGGAATTAAGCAAGCCAGTTCCTCAGTTTGCACAGCAATCTAAGTGTCATTAAAAAATTCCAACTTTTGGTTTGAAAAAGACCATTCAAGGAACCCATCTCTGGAGGCAGTCAATGCCAGTGGCAAGTCCTTGACGGGCACATGAATATGAAATGCCTAGATTGTAAGTGAATGCAAGTCAAATCATTGGTGAAACCTCATCAAAATGAAAGATTAAGAAAATTTTCCTTTTATTTTACTTCTAAAACATCATTCAGACAATCCCCAATTAGTGAGTATAGTCCTGATAAAGAAATTTGTGCAACAAATCATATGCAGAATACACATGAACACAATACTTCACAAGCATATTTAAGTAGTGGACGAGAAAGGTGATCTCAAGTGTAAAATGCAATGCATACACAGTTTAGTTACCTCATTATATCATTTTTTTCGGCAGCAATACCTCCTTTCAATGGTTAATGAATCACTGGTTATGCTAAATTAAACCATCAAACAGAATTTTCGGCAGGAAACGGTAACAGAAGATGAACTCAGTGCAAGAAAACCAATTAATTTTTGCTTACCGAGCCAATACAGTAGGACAGGTCAAAAGACGGGGCAATAGGACATAAATAGGTAATGTCATTGGTCGAAACACATCGCCATCTGCAATCTGCAAAGCAGTTCATATGTAAAAGGAAATCCTATTTCTTGCAGCTATTTTTGTTTTCTTAGGCAAGAGACTACTATTTACCTGTGTGGTCTGAATAACAGAGGTATCAGTCACCACTTTATCCCCAACAAGGACAGACTCCACTCGCAGTAACTGTATATCAATAGAACATATAGGGACGGCAGATGTTTCAACTGTAAGCTCCCCACTGAGAGGCTCCAATAGGGAACACTGGGTGAGAATCTTTCCTTTTACCTGGAAGTTGCCTGCAGGATGAATAGAACAAAGCCTTTTTTTTATAAAAAAGGATGAATGGAACATTAATCAGTGTGCATGAAGGAATTATGCCAATGCTGGTAAAAGTTAATTTAAAAAATCATGTAGATGGGATAAGGGAGAGGGTATTTGATTTCAAATTGATTTCAAATGGCAAGATGAAGTAACTCTTGTTTTGAGAAGGGCATTCCATGATGAGAAGAAATAGAAATGTTCCATTCAATTAGCAAGAAAAGTAATCGTCAATAGAAGACAAGAGTCAACAAGAGAAAACTAACCATCTATATTTACCAAAAGAAACCTCTGATGTACATGACCATTTATTTTTTGTTTGCAGGCTTTCCTTTCATGGAGATAGCCGTTACAAGTAGGGAATTCACTTCATATAAACTTTATGTAATGTCCAAGAAAAAAGGTCCTCAACTGTAAGGCTGGAGACAAAAAAGGTAGCCAATTTTATTAAGGCACTAAAATTTTGTTCAATTGTCCTCTAGCAGAAAACAATCACATGCCAATACAAGCAAATGCCTTTCATTTTTCCATGAACACTCCTGTAAGCAGTCCAAAAGATAGTTCCCACATGGAAAATTCATGAAGTTAAATAGTAGGATAAAAAGGATTAAGATTTTTCTTCCCGAAAAATAAAGGATGACCACTCAAATTAGTAGCCATCTACAATCATCGATCCATCAAATCAAGAAAGTGTAAAGGATTAAGAAGTGCTACTTGATAATTTGGGGCTAAGCATTTCAGGTTATTGTCCTGTTCCCATAGCCAATTTGTCAAGGTTAGTTTTTCTCAACTTTTCTATTCAATTAGTAAGAAGAGAAACTGTCAATAGAAGACAAGAGTCAAAAACAGGAAACTAACCATCTACTTTTACCAAAAGTAACCTCTGATGCCAGCAGGTTCCACCAGGTGTTGGTTTTCCTTGGCCTTGGCAGGGACTACCATCCCGCTAGGCCAAGCCATCCCGCCTGGGCCTTTGCACCAGTTAGCATTGGTGGGGCACCATACCTCCCTCTCTGTTTTTAAGAAGGTGAATGCGGTGATCCCATGACCACTTAAATGCCAACGGGGTGCTCTACCACTGAGCCAACCCCTTGGTGGTACCATACCTCCCTTTCAGTTTCTTTTTGAGGACTATCTCTTCTCTGACTTGCTGGATGGACTCACAAGGTTCGAATTCAAGTTGGATCTTGTGAAGACCTTTATTCAAATTAGTTTAACCTATTTAGTCAGGTTGGACCATTGGTCAAATCCTTTAGTAGATCTTTCCTCATCAAGAGGATTACAAAAAATTGAGGATTACTGCCCAATAACTTGGGCTCAAGCACATTAGGTTATTGCCTTAGATCCATTGAGCTTATACCCACCATTAGTCTCATTTTCTCTTACTATCACTCCCCTGCGGTGTTACTTCACTTAATTCTAGCTTTTTTGCGGTTTACTCATGGTCCAAGCAATGTCATAATAAATTAATAATGACAAGTCTATGGATGGGAAAGGGACAATTGTTAAATAAGTGAACAAAAGTGTTTCACCTTTTAACAATGTCATAACCTGTGATAATTTTGGCTAATGATAATGTGATGGGGAGATCAAAAAAATCACATTTGAACATATTTTCAAAGTTAGGCACGATTCCTTTAAAAAAAAAAAGGCATGATTCTCTCACAAACATATCATTGGGGAACTCTTTAGTATAATATTTATTGCCAGCAGCAATATGGATACAGGAAAAATTCAACAGTTCACAGGAAGAGTTTAAAGAGCTCTACCCAAGTATATATTTACTTTGAACTCCTTTCATAATTTATGAAACTTGAATGCAGTCAGTTGAGAAGCAAAGCCTGGAGCTTACAGAAATGTATTCTCTTATTTTGTGGGAAAAAAAAGGCATTGTATCGCTAAAAACTGAGCTCTAAACCTCTAAAAGGAAATCCTTAACCAAAGACTTAGTTCTTGACTCTTTCTAAACACTATGGCCCTCTTTACATGGCAGGTGTTGTAGCATCATAATTGCACAAATAAGGAATAAACATCACATTCTTCATATAGTTCACATGATAAGAAATAGCCCTGATTCCACTTTCAAGGCTCTTAGTTCAAATGAAAAATTTTCCACCTCTAGTAAGAATCACATTTTTTTTCGAGCTTTCTGCAACTAATGTTGCAAGATCAGGTCCAACGGATGCCTATGCTGCAATGCATTGTCTTTTTTCTTTTCTTCTCTTTTCAAGAGGTAGTATGAAACCACACAAATATCCATATTTTTCCTCTAATGTGGCATTGACTCCAAGCTTCAGGAATATCATACAAAGAAGCTTCATTTTCGCTTATGTTATGGTGCACCTCTTTTACCATTACATCCCAAAAAACCACTCTTGTGCAACAAACTCTAGACAGAGCTAGCACATGGAGTTGTATCTTCTGGTGAAGGTTCACAAGAATTTTGGCAAAGATAAGGTAGATTGCATTGAAAAATGACATTTGATTTTCAGTCCCTTCAGAGTAACTTATGTAACAGTTACTCCAACCACCCATTAGCAAAGCAGTTCTGGCTTTTTCCTCTAGGCCTTGGTGTACAAAAACAGTTTACAAACTTTATTCAGGGGAATTAACAGTAAGACAAACAAAAGACGCATGACAGATCACAAATCTTTGGCTTCACAATTTAGGCCTTCTAGTAAAAAGTGATCATAGATTGATGATAGAGTTCTAGGATGATGGAAAGCTATTGTTTAAGTTGCTGAAATGCACAAAAGAGATAACCAAGATAATTTCTGTGTGTTAATCTTAATACAAAAAGCAAAGTGCAAAGTCATAGAAGAAAGCATGAATATAGAATAACAGAAAGCAATATGAAGATAATGAATAAATAAGTAAACACAAACAGGCAACCTGTGAGAAGTTCAGGAAGTAGTAGGTGATTTTGGGTTTCTTGAGTAATTAAAAAGTTCTCCATATCATAACAAACTGGTGGTTCTAAGAATGCTGTCAAAACAAATGTCAAAAAAAAAATGTCGTAAGTTTTAGAAAAAAGTCACTTAACAAATTGAAGGAAAGTCAAAACACTGTAAATTACCTCCATCAGCCTCAACTATGAATTCCAAAGTAGTTGATAATGACTTGTGCAGGTATCCTCTTATAATTTCTGCAGTTAATAGATACTAGCATATGAAGTATTAGGAAAAGGAAATCCTATAAAATATGTTTTCTTTGTCACATTTCCTCATAAATAGTGCACAAATTGAGTGAAAACAATAATAATAATAATAATAATAATAATAATAATAACCACCTTTGAGAGGTTTTTTTTTTTTTTATGAAAAGTTGGAGAGTAATGTTTTACCTGAATGCTAATATTGGATCCATGATAGGTCTCATAAAATGTTCCAATATTTTCTCCTGAGACCAGAGTAACTGAAAATGGTATCTGTCAAATCAAGGTATGAAGATCAATGGATAGAGTTGAATTGGAAGTTAAACTAATGCTTCATAATTTGGGATAACATCAAAAGAACCCAAAAGATCAGTTGAACGCATTTTTGTTAGGAGAGTATGATTCAGTTACCCAAGGATTCTAGCTCAGCCTTAACCATTGCCAGCAATTGAGCACTCTTTTGAGCCTCATTTAGAAGAAAATGAAAGTGCAGGGAAAAAGCTAGAAACAGAATTATCATACTAATTAAGAAAATAAAAACTTCTGTTAAATTCTATGATATTGTAGCTGGGATTATGGATCTTATGGGTGGATCCATTTATCCTGTAACATACTCACCCCTCCCCTCCTTTGCCTTTAGTTTTTTCTCCTTTTTTATGAAAAGTCTCCTTTGTCCTTTAGTGAAAAGAAACTGTAGAGATATCTTGGTCTATGCTCCCATGGTTTTTCCTTTTGTTATGCAGGGTGCTCCATGTAAATCTTGTGTTTGAAATTGTCTTTTTGTGGTGATCTGTTGACAACAGGGTATCAGCATCATATGATGTGTGATCCACATACATTGGCAGCTCAATTGGTTCTATCCTCTTCATGACTGCATGTGGTAGGGATCAGCTCATGTCTGAAGAGTGAAGAAGGCAACCAAGTGGTGAGCAGTGACCTAGTGCACAAGGTTGTCAATCCACAGCGAGGTTCTGTCTGATCCATTTTTTCTATTGCCGCATGAGGAAGGTCAGTGCACCTATTCAAGCCACATGGTGAAGTGAAAGTCTCTGTTAAGAGGTATGTTTCAAGAAACACACTAAATTTTATGGTAAACACTTTCTGCAAAAAAAAATAGGGACACCCCTCCCCCCCCAAGAAACCCAGCAGAAGAACCCCCCTACCACTGCAAGCAACTGAGTGACTGAAAGAAGACCCTGCCTCCTAGTGGTTTTGAGATTCTGTGGGGATTTGCTGTCGGGTCTAGCCTTGGAATGTGGTTCCTGTGGAGTGTGTTGCAATTCTTAGGTGTCAGTTGTATCTATGACAGCCAACTGTGTGTGAAGGCACACTAACGTGCATGATCTGAAATGTGGTGCCTATGTATGGCTCCCTACGCAAATGATTTATAAACCTCACCCCAAGCCACCAAGCTAAAAATTGGCCTTTACGTGCGTGCCTCTTCCACAAAACTTTGGATTTATCAATCTCCATCCCCACCTTCCTTGGCATCTTGAACATTGACAACTGACAAGTAAAAAACCAAAATTGCAAATAGAAATGGCCTTAACAAAACCAACTTATCACCCCTAAATAGACGCATCCACTTCCAACCATCAAATCTCTTCCCCAACCTATCAACAACAGTGCTCCAATCTCTACCAGACAATCTTTAAGCCATCAAAGTTAAGTCCAAGTTATTAATCAACAATGACCCAGCTGGCATATTCAAACACCCACACACATGCCTTCTCTCCCCTAAAGACATCCCAAAGGAGCAGAAAGACGACTTTGGATGATTTATCCCAGGCTGACGAGTCCCTAAACAAGCAGACCAACTTTGTTGCATTTTATGCCCTCTCCCTCCAACCAAAAAAAAAGGTGTCATCAGCATATTAAAAAATAGAAACAAGAGTTCACAGTTCCAATCAGGCAACCAGCATCACCCACCAGAAAGAACTAAACTGGCTCACCTGCCATAAGAATAAATAGCATTGCTGTAATTATAGGTTACACTTATGGGCATGCTTCCTATGTTATGCATACACCTAAAGCCATGAACAATGGACACTTGTGTGTACATGGCTTCTCCAACGCTACTTATACAAGTTCTCATAAGAACAGACGTTATAAGCGTGCTCAACACTGCTGTTGGGGAGTAAATTGTGGCTTAGAAAAGCAAAAGGCACAATGTTGACCCCATATGACAATAGAGATCTGTGGTACATATAACTTGTGGACTCACATGGATGCAATCCTTGTTGCATAATTTTGGAGTTCATATAGTGATCCTATGCATATGAACTGACAACGTGGCTAATACAATCATTGCCAACAATCTACAGATTGCACAAAACATATTGAAGTGAATTGCTACTTCATCTGCAATGTTGTGTTAAGAGGGATGATTAGTACTCCATACTTATGTGTGAAACTGGCTCATATGTTTCCTAGAATCTCAAAAGCAATCATCTTTCTTATGTTTTCTCTAAGTTGAACATGATTGATACATATGCTCCAGTTTCAGGGAGCACTAAGACAAACATAAGAATTAGGTTTTTTGAAATGGAACATAAGAATTAGTATCTCTATATTTCTTCCCTATAAATCTTTCTAATATACTTAATTGTAATTTTTTCCAGCATGCCCAATGCATAAGAGGGTATACACCTTTTGACAAAAAATGTTTGAGACTTTTCTCCACATTCTTGATAGTTCGCGATTGAAAAAAGAGCACAAAATGGTAACATAGTCAAATTACCATGCATCTTGAAATCAAGAATTGTAACCCAGTATGAAGTTAAGCTCCTTCCACATACCTCTGTCTTACCGGATCCTATCTTGCCAGGAGATACCAATTCTCTACATTTCCTTCTGTTATACAATAAGAAATCCAAAATGCAAGAGTCAGAAACATGCCAAAGTTAGCCAAACAAAGAATTGCAAGCTAATCCTTCTAAAACAAAATGTATGATTCCTTTGTAGATTTGACACTCCTGATTATTATAATTTTTTTCAAATCCTCTAAGCATAAGCCCCTCTTCGCCTTCCCTCTCAAGACCGCCTTCCCCTTTCCCCACCCATTTGCACCTCTGACAACATCATCCCAGCTGCCTCTGCTGTCTCCATGCACTGTCACCATCCAAACATCACCGCCTGCTCGCCCACTGTGTTGCCTGCTTCCATGCCGTGCTGCTCCTTCACACCCCACCGCTCTCCCCATGCCACAGCACTCCTTCACACCCCACCAAACTCCTCCCCACATCATTGCACTCTCTGCATTACCGCACTCCACACACCACTATATTCCTACCACGTTACTGCCACCATCCACTTCCCTGCCCCACACTCCACAACTTTCTTCACTCCTCCCCCCATCATCACACTCCTTCCCACGTAGCTACACTCCTTCCCTGTTGTTTGTGCACCTCCCTAGGCTGCCACACTGAGCCCCTCGTCACCACACTCAGTCCCTGCACCCATGCCCTTCTTGCTCTAACTCCACCCCTTTCCCCGCACTGCTACTCTCTTCCTCGCACCACCACCCTCTTCCCTGCACCACCTCCCTCTTCCCAGCATTGTCAACACATTATGCACATAGTTTATATTTCAGATACATATTTTGCATTCATTGCACATTGTTTGCATCCATAAAGAAACGAAAATTCCTAACTGTCACATTGTGCAAATAATTTGTATTCCTGACACACAGTCTGCACAAATTACATATTGTTTGGTTCGGCAAAAACGTATATCTGTAGCAGTCACATTATAGTTGCATGCATTAAATATCATTTGCATTAGTGTGAATGAATGTTTCTGGAAGTCACATTATGCACATAGTTTGTATTCCACGTACAAAGTCTGCATGCAATGCATATTGTTTGTATCAAGAGATGATATGTAGCATATGATAGTTACATTATGCATGGTTTACATATTCACTACACATAATTTGTATGTAGTACACATTATTTGTATAAGGATGCAGAAAGGACACATCACTCACCTGACAATAGGTGTGCACATAGTTCATATTTCATGCACATAATATGTATGCACTACACAATATTTGTATGAGTGTTGACACATTACACAAGGAAGAGAAAGAGGGCATGGCGCCAAGGCATGAGGAAGAAGGTGGTGGAATGGGGAAGAGAGCAAGGGTGCAAGGAAGAGGGTAGAAATGGGGTAGGTAGAGCGTAGAAGCAGGGGCAGGAAGGAGTGCAACAATATGGAGAGGAGTGCAGCAACAAGAGGAGTGCAATGATAAAAGAGTGCAGCATATGGGGAGGAGTGTGACAAGATGGCGAGGAGAGAGGCAGGGTGGGGAAGTGGGTGCTGGGGTATGGACGCAAGCAGCGACCACAGTCAATGATTTAAATGCCAACGGCATGCTGCCAAAATGGTGGTTTTTGGAAATAGGCCATATCGACATGCTTAAGATGTCAAAACTTAGGGATTTCGTCGACATGTTACTGTTTCTATTATTCCTGTTGCAGCTCTCCTGCTGCTACTATACAAGTTATGTATCGACATATCGCATATGAAGTAAAAGATAGGATTTAGGGCATAAATGAAAATATTTATCTATTGAAATGATTATTTTTAAAATTTTAATCATTTTGACTACTTCTGCCATTTTTGTCGACATGCCAACAAAATACGCACTTGAAAATTTATCGAAACAACATCGAAATCGGTATTTCAAACCTTAGCCAAGGTAAGAGGACGCTTGCAACTACACAAGTGCGACAACACAGCAAAGAGTGCAGCATCATAGGGTGGAGTGAGGTGGGGTAGGAGGAGTGTAGTGGGCAAGGAAGTTGGCAGCCAAGTGGGGAAGTAGACGATAGCATGGGAACAATGTCAGTGACCAGGATGCTTTCAGCAAAGGTGAAGATGAGTAGGGGAAGGGAAAGGGGGGTTTTAGAGGGAAGGGGAAGGGAACTTAAGGTTTGGAGGATTGGGAAAAAATTCAAACCAAAGTAGTGGACTAGAAACAAACATTGCCATCCCAAAGCACTTATTCAAATAATGAACACCTCCATGAAATCTTTCACCAATTTTCACTAAAAAATTAAGACTATGGACAAACTGTAAGGTTTACTCATTCAAGACCAATGGCAAGAGGAATGTGGAAGGAATAACATTTTATAGCACCAATATACAGGAAGGACAAAGAATAAGTATGAAAACAACAATTCTTGATAAATAATAATAATAAAGTATGAAATTGACAAGTCAAATCAACAGCTAGTCTAAATGACTTACGCAATGGAACCCCATGACAAAAAAAGAAAGGGGTTTTTAAGGTGAGAATAAGTATGCAACCAACAATAAAGTGTGAACTTGACAAGTCAACAGCTAGCCTAAATGGCTTGCACAGTTGGAATCCCATAACAAAAAAAATAAAATGGGTTTTTAATAAATACCATGATAAACTTACAAAATTACATAATTGTCATCATAGTTCTCACGTTTACACAAATGTCACCATAAAGTTGATTATCTTTACAAGAATGCCACTCTAATTAGGTTCTATCAAAATGATATAGTATTTTCAACTAAAAACGTTAAAAATGGTCAGTTTGCGTAGATTGTATAATAGTAAAAAAAATGCAATCACATTGCTCTTCTCCATCCTATCTCCTTTCTATATCCCTCTAAGCCCCATTGCTACTCCCTCCAAATCGGCATTGAACACCCCAACAAAGCCATCCAACATCCTCAAAGAAGTCCTTTGCCATCTTTTTTCCCTCTTGTAACCTTTTTTACTCTTTGGCAACTTGAGTATCACTAAAGTCTAACCTCACATTAATTTAATGATATTGTGTTAGCATATGCACTAGTTTTGTATGAAGAGTCCCTTGTTATTTTATTTCTTATGATATTGTGTTAGCATATGCACCTATTTTGTACGAGAGGTCCCTTGTTATTTTATTTCTTACTCTAGTATTGTACCGCAACTTTTCCACCTCTCCATTATATAAGGAGAGGTAGAGCTCAATAATAGACTATCTCATTTCCTTCAATTTATTGTTCCAAAAAAAGCTGCATTTTTTGTGGTATATATGTAAATATGAAATTCACAATAGAATTTACGTAATATCAAAAGTTGTTGATGACATTTATGCCAAAAACCTAAAGAAAAAACAATTTGCTTGCGGTTCTTTTTCTCCTTGCTTGGTATTAGTATCTAGGTGGTATGAAACTAGCTTTTAGCATGATGGCATCCAATTCTCAACCTAACACTGCTAAAACTAAAGCTTGATACCCTACTATGGGATATTCATTCTCATAACCCACAAGTACATACAAGCAGCACTCTCTCTTGGTCCATGTATCAAGAGCCTTTATCACTAACTTAGGTGCAATTTTAGAATTAAAGTATGGCCAAGCAATGGGATTAACAATATCCCACCAAAGGCATTTTGGTGACATAAGCTCAAAGGATCTTTCCATTTATTTGAAAAGGTAAAGGATAACTATCAAAGGTCAGTAACCATCTATTTCACCAATTAATAATAACAAAAAAGAGGTTACAAAGATTGTTGCCAAAGTCTAGACATAAAGAAAGCCTCCCTGACAATTTTCCACCTAAAGCATCTAACGTTTAAGACAACCTAGGTGGGATTTGAGTTCAAAATGATCAATATGTAGAATTAGAACAAGTGATTGCTAAGATTCACCTCTGAGCATCCACTTTGAATTGGAAAGAAAGGGTTCAAAAACATATTTCTTCTTAATTGAAAGGAGAAATGCATTGGAGTACCAATGTCTACACATTAGTTCATATGGTAATGTTCATCTGTTATCAAAAACATGTCATTTATGGATATTAGCCGCAAGTACGTGTAGATCCAATTCTTTTTCACTCTGACCCACGAGTTCATCGAGAGGTGGAAAATGGGGTCCTAAAAAGAGCATTGAAAGACAAGGTCCGTGTGCATCGGAAGTTTTGCACAGTCAGATTTTCCCATTCAATGAGCCTTTGACCTCTTCAGTCTTGGTGAATGGTGCCTTCCACAACTGTCAAGCAAGGCAATCCCTTATCCCTGAAACTAGCTCACTGACTGTAATGGACTCCTCACTCTTTTGCTCGATGGCTATCAAAGACTCTTGGATTGTCATTGGCCTAATTGCCAAAAGATGAAAGCTAGCAACTACAAGTTTCTAACTCAGTGAGATGTGGTGGGTTGAAGCAAAAGTCATACCCTGCCTTTCTCATTCACCTTACCACCCTCCGAACCTTCATACAACAGGGATAGAAAGATCACTACTTATCTCACTCCAATGCTTGCTTACTTGCTTCACATAAACCACCTGCCAAATGCCTTGCTTAAAGCCTACATGGTAAAAGACCCAAACCTTCCTACTCTTGCTACTCCTCCTAACAAGATTGTCACTTGAGCCAGTCCAGTTAGGTCTCACGGTCACTCAAACCTACCAAGGAAATCAAACAATAGCACCTTCCCAACCTCCATGCCACCTTAATGAAGATCACTAACGCTCAGTCAAACCCAATCACAAAGATTACAAACCCACAAGCCTCTTCATGCACCTAGTAGCATCTATATGTAAGCCTACACTTGGAGTGCACTCTAGGAACAACGTGCAAGCTCAGATCATCTACATCATCATTAAGTTGCCACCAAACCTATGATGTGAAGAAAGATGTGAAATAACTTTTTTTTGCACAATCACGCACGTACTAACAACATTTTTGGCTCCCATCTTCTCCAAAGCACCTTACTTACTGATGAGGGGCAAAAGCACCCTCAAACTCAGCTTTGAGGGAAGTCCAACAAGGATTCGAACTACTCGAATGTGAGGTAAGCAGGCAAGTCTAACCCGCCTCCACTCAGGGAGATCTAAATATAGGCGGGTCCAGCGAACCTGGTACCAACCGAAGACAGGAAGATGGCGGAAAAGTCTAACATGTCCATACCAACAATAATGATAGCATAGCCGCCGTAATTAATAGCTTGACAACATATATACCTTAACAACGGACATATCTAGTCAAAAGATCCTACGACTGAATCAACCCCTAGCACTATAAATATCAAAGAGAGACCCTCGAAAAGAAAAAATAGATATTATATTATCACTTCTTACTAGTAAATAATTAGGAACACTGCTCTCCCCCCAAACATATACCCCTTGCGGTGGAACCAGGTTACCAACCTTCTTGTCTCTTTGCAATTGCCTGTTTCTAAATCATTGAGTCGGATCCTCCAATCGCTTAAGAGGTCTGATCAATTGGCGTCCTCTGTGGAAAACGATTATCATTCGAGAACGCTTCCTCTCATTAAATCTTTTTCAATAGCTCCTATGACTCGCAACTCCTCTTGCGCTTGCCCCAAGAAGGTGCCAGCCCAGGCAAAATCAAGTGTCTCGATGTCCAAGAAATACCCCCAGCCTGTCAGGCCAAGTAAGGAGAAGTCGGGAGTCCCCGACCAATTGCTGGGACTCCAAGCGGGACCCTCCCCTGGAGATCCAGGCGAGGGAAGAGCAATATCAGGCCACGCTGGCAACTCTTAGGGCTGAAGAACATTCAGTCACCAAGAAACTCCAAGAGATCACACAGATCCAGAAGTTTGGCAAAATCCCGTCGGAGGAACCCCACCAATCGAGCCCTGAAGACGAACAACAAAGGTAGCATCGTACAGTGGAGGAAAACGCCCACCTGCGTAAATAGCTCGAAAAGTTAAAACGAGAGCTCAGTAGCCAGAGAGAGGAAGCTCCTCCCAGTCTGCCTAAAGCTCCCCGCCCGCCTTTGTCGAGGGATCATTCAAGAGCTCAACCTTTGGTGACCAGTAGCGGAGGCTCGATCCCTAAGATCATCCGCCAGGTCACCCAGGCAATGCGGGACATACACCCAAGGGCTTATGTCACCACCTATCCTTTCACTGAGGTAATGACGACCCCCCTACTGGAAAAATTCAAGCAACCCGTCATGGCCCAGTATGACGGGACGATGGACCCTAACCACTTCGTTGGGAGTTACCGTCAGATGATGCTAGTGCACGGCTGCCTTGATAGGGTACTCTGCCGGATATTCCCGTCCTATCTGTCCGACATGGCCCATGAATAATTCAATAAACTACCAGCCGAACAAATCATAAGCTTCCAAGAACTGGCAGACAAGTTCTACTAGTACTTTGCTGGGCAATAGAGGGTTGAGACAACCCTGAGAGGCTTTCGGAGATTTGGCAACGGAAGAATGAATCTTTCCGATCTTACCTAGATCGATTTAAGGCCCAGTACTTCAAATGTAAGCAGCCTCACGATACCATTGTCATCCAATACTTCAAATCGGGACTCCTGACTCAAAGATTTTGATATGACATTAATGATTTCCCACTCGAAGAAATGGTAAAGCTCTAGGATAGAGCCACAAGGTTCGCAGAGCAGGACGATTCTTTTCACTCCTGCAACCAACTGGCGGAGGGATATGGAAACGATGTCAGTCCGATCAGAGAGAAGCGGGCCTTAAGGGAGTCCTCTCCCTTCTCCATCCGCGGAGGCAGCCGCTTCAACAAGCGCAAGGCTAACTTCTTAGAATGGAGAAGTGATCGACTCGCCAACGGCCACAACAATGGATCCCGCCAGCCTAGACGGAATTATTTTGAAGAATACACTCCCCTTGCCGTGAATCAGGCAGACATGTTAGCGAAAGTATAGTATACAGACAAAGACATGCTACCCCCGCCAAAGCCGTTGAAAAAGAAGGCTGACTCTGGGCCCTACTACAAATACCACAAGGCCTGAGGGTATGCCACAGAAGACTGTCGGGATCTGCAGGACCAGATCAAGTCCCAAATCCGGCATGAAAATCTGGCCTACTTCGTCAGGTGCAGTGAGGGCCAGGATCAGGGCAAAAAGGCCCATGGAGGGTCCAGAAGACTACCACAAGAAAAAGCTTCAGCGGTTCCGTGGAGTCAACATGGTCCTTATCGAGGGCCACAGGCCCAACGGCACCTCAACCCGCCAGATCAAGCAGGTGGTGTCACCCCTACTCCCCTCGGTCGAGTATCATCACCAGGTTTTGGCGACTACAGCTATATTACCCCAAAACACTCATCTCCCGCCATCTACGAGTGTGGAGGTCGAAGTGATTTTTAGGGTCAACACCGCCTCAAGTCAGCAACTCACCTCCTCTGAGCCGGCGACCTATAGCACGTCCCCCACTCTTCAATGAGCAAGAGAGGCCCCATCAAGCAGGCAGCCTCCAGACTATTTGCCTCTTTGTCGAACCCGACAGAGTATGCTGACCCGCTTTTGGTAACGCTCCTACTAGTGGGACAACAGCAACCCTGGCTCCTTGTGGATGAAGGCAGTGCCATCGGTGTCCTCTTCTCCAGAACAGTACTCCAATTGGACTTCAAAGAAGAGCATCTTTCCCCGTCAACTCACCCGATTATAGGGTTTGACAACCCCAAGGTAATACCAAAAGAAGAGATCAGCCTTCCCTTGTCCGTCTGCAATAGGGACAGGCACCTCAACCGAACAGCTACATTCATAGTGGTCGAACTAACGACAGCATTCAACGGCATCCTCGGCCACCCGACTACCCACGCCTTCCGCCTAATCCCCTCTTCATACTTCCAATCTATGCTCTTCCAATCCCCTCACAGGGTAGGAATGGTACACAGGAATCAAATGGCCGGGCGTGAGCTCCTAAGGATTGAGCTAAAACAATCCATGGAGTCAAGACCCACCAACCCACAGAAATGGGGGAAGAAGAGAAACCAAGCCTAGACAATCCAGTAGGAAGCAAATCCGACTGATCCGCCAACGACTTCAGGACTGCAACCAGGCTCTTCAGCCATGGCTATACAAATGTATCCTGACAACGCTACCAAGCTCGTCTAGGTCAGAGCGGATCTTGATCCTTCCAAAATACAGGCATTGCTACTCCTACTTCGGACCAACCCGGACAACTTCGCTTGGTCCACCAATGACCTACTGGGAGTAGACCCGTCCCTGATTCAGCGTCATCTGAACATCCAGGTAGGCACCTACACGATCAAACAGGCATGCCGGCACAAGTCAGTCGAACAATGGCAAACGACAAAGGCCGATGTCCAAAAGCTCCTTGAAGTCGAATTCATTGAAGAATCCTTATATCCGGCATGGCTCTCGAACATGGTCATGGTGAAGAAAGCTAACGGCAAGTGGCATATGTGTGTGAGCTTCACCAACCTCAACGAAGCCTACCCAAAGGATGAATTCCCCTTACCAAGGGTGGACGCTCTGGTGGACTCCTGCAACAGACTTTCGCACATGTCCTTCTTGGATGCCTACAGCGGGTATCACCAGATTAGCCTTACTCCAGCTGACAGACCTCACACCTCCATTATTACTGATAGGGGTCTGTTTCAGTATAAAGTCGTGCCCTTTGGCTTGAAAAATGCTGGAGCAACTTACCAGCGCCTTGTAAACATGATTTTCTCTAAAATAGGAAAGTCATTTGAAGTGTATATAGACGATATGCTTGTGAAGGGAGCTAACTTCCCTCAGCACTTAAAATATTTAGCAGAGGTGTTTTAAATATTGAGGGACACCAACCTCCGCTTGAACCGCGAGAAATGTATCTTCGGGGTCTCAACTAGCAAATTTCTGGGGTTCTTGGTCTCCGATAGAGGAATTGAAGCCAGGCCCAACAAGATCCAGGCGATCATGGACCTTCAGCCGCCAAGTATGCTGAAAGGGATGTAGTCATTGGTCGGCAAAATCACCTCTTTAGGCTGATTGCTGTCTTAATCCCCTGACAAGTGCCTCCCCTTCGAGTGTATCAAGACGAGCAAAGGCTATACTACTGCCCATTAGACTCCTCACTGCCAAAAGGCCCTACAGGACATCAAAGAGGCGCTCCAAAGCCCCTTATCCTGACGGCTCCTAAGCCCAAGGAAGCTCTTTTTTT
Source organism: Thalassia testudinum (assembly GCA_037157565.1). Lineage (NCBI taxonomy): Eukaryota > Viridiplantae > Streptophyta > Magnoliopsida > Alismatales > Hydrocharitaceae > Thalassia > Thalassia testudinum. The sequence goes on from JAZHRO010000030.1 coordinate 49,550,236, forward strand.
TTGTATCCGACGACGTCCCTAACTGCCGTCAGCGTCGTCTTAGTCAACAAGCTAGAAGGAGCACAACAGCTGATATACTTCATTAGTAAAACCTATCAAGGTGCAGAAGCTAAGTATACGGTGATGGAAAAGCTCAAGTTAGCCCTAGTGACTACCGCCAGGAAACTACGCCGATATTTCCAAGCCCATACTATAATCGTTCTGCCCAACTACCGCCTTCGACGAATGTTACATACGCCCATGGGGTCGGCACGATAGATAAAATGGGCTATGGAATTGGTCGAATTCGATGTTCAGTACCAGCCGATGAGGGCAATTAAGGGCAAGTCTTGGCAGACTTCGTAGTAGAATTCACAAACCTAGATGCATCTCTCACTCTGCCGTGGAAGTTATATGTGGATGGCTTATCGATGATAGCCGGGTTTGCAGCTGGCATAGCCTTGACCGCCCCAAACGGCGCTACTCATAAGTACGCCATCAAACCAGTTTTTCCAGCATCCAATAACTAGGCAGAGTATGAGGTCATGCTAGCAAGCATCCGGGTGGCCAAATCAAAAGGTGTCTCCTCACTCGAAATCTATACGGATTCCCAGTTGTTGAACGCTCGAATTACTACGCTAACATGTTTGATTTTGGAAAACCTATCGTTATAGTTTGAAAGCAAAGAACTCGTGTTCAACAGATAAAATTTATACTGAAATTGAAATTCCGGGTCGAACACAGAGAGATGGACGTTTGATTTAAAAACTACGCGTTTCTTTTTATTTGTCACGAAGTAATTCAATTTAAAACTATCTAATTATTTACAATAAATAGAAGAGAGAGAGGGTAAGAGAGAGAGAATATTACACATAGAAATCAAAAATGATATGTAGAATAAATAGAGAATTTAATTGTTCATTACAACTAAAAAGCATAAAACAATTGCACTAGAAAGCGATAAATTTACTTTAGAAAACATTAAAAGAATGGAGGGAGAAATGTCATCCTCGACGAATGCTTAGAGGACGAGCAGAACTACTCTAGAAAGCAGTAAATCTATACTAGAAAGCAGTAAAAAGAATAGGGAGAGAAATCCTCCTCGACGGTTGCTTGAAAGACGAGCCGGACGGGATGACGCCTGGACGAATGAGGACGAAGCAGAAGAATGAGAATGGAGCAGCACGCCATCGTCGTCGCGGGGGATTTCTCTCTCCCTATTCTTTTTACCGCTTTCTAGTATAGATTTACTGCTTTCTAGAGTAGTTCTGCTCGTCCTCCAAGCATTCGTCGAAGACATTTCTCTCTCTCCATTCTTTTAATGTTTTCTAGAGTAAATTTATCGCTTTCTAGTGCAATTGTTTTATACTTTCTAGTTGTAATAAACAATCTCCTTAATGATAAATTATATGTTTATTCTACATCTCATTTTTTATTTCTATGTGTAATATTCTCTCTCCCTCTTACCCTCTCTCTCTTCTATTTATTGTAAATAATTAGATAATTTTAAATTAAATTACTTCGTGACAAATAAAAAGAAACGCGTAGTTTTTAAATCAAACGTCCGCCTCCCTGTGTTCGACCCGGAATTTCAATTTCGGTATAAATTTTATCTGTTGAACACGAGTTTTTCGCTTTCAAACTACAACAACAGGTTTTCCAAAATCAAACACGTTAGCGTAACAATTCAAGCGTTCAACATTTTGGCACCGTTGTCGGGGAGGCAACGATTTCCGATCTTCTTTTCGCATTTCTTGCACTTTATTTGTTTTCTAACTTGCTTTCTCTTGTGTCTATTGTTTTGCAGAGACCTCCATCAAGGAATCAACAAGCGGTAGACTGGAGTAAAGTGTAGTTGAAGACAACTGTAAGTACTCCCCCATTCTTTCCCCCTCCATAGATTTCATTCGCCACATTAAATCCAAATTCCAATTAACCTAGGTATTTGCATAAATCCTAGGAATAGTTTGGTTGTTTGAATTTCCACTCACATTCATTCAACCCTCATTCATAAAAAAATAACAAAAAGACAATCTTGTGATGTAATTTTCAACAAACATACAACACACACCCACATTCAAGGCACTCAATCAACTTGATTTGTTTCTACTCAACCGGGTTCTGATCTGTGGAACCGGTACACACAAAGCAACACATAACAGAGTAGAAATCATTCTAGGTTAACCATTTTTTAGTGCCTAACTTAGTGGTGCATTTGTAGCCAATTGTTCAAAATGTTGAACGATCGAATTGCTATGCTAACGTGTTTGGAAAACCTGTCGTTGTAACTTAAAAGCGAAAAATTCGTGTTCAATAAATAAAATTTATACCGAAAAGAATTCCGAGTCGAACACAGGGAGGCTACATTGATCTTTATTCGTAATTTTTTTTTTTAGAATTTTTGAAAAGCGAGGCAATATAATTACAATGGAGCTATCAGACTAAAAGAAAGAGAGAGAGAACATGCATTCAATATTTCAAACTGTTTATACAATCAAACTAAATAAAAGTTACACTAGAAAGCGGGAAATCAGCTACACTATAAAGCAGGAAAATCCTACACTAGAAAAGATGTAAAGAAGAATGGGAGAGAGAAGTTATCATCCTCAACGATTGCTTGGAGGACGAGCCGGACGAGACGATGCCTGGACGAAGGAGAACGGAGCAGGATAAAGGAGGACAAAGCAGAAAAACGGGAACGGAGTAGCACGCCGTCGTCGTCGCGGAATCCACTTCCAAAGGAGGACGAAAATTTGGACTTTATCTCACGAGGAGCATCCCGGGTGTGGGACAAGCTTCTTTTGAGCTTTGGAGATGTAGAGAAGAGAAGGAAGGGATGAGAATTTCGTATGGAGAAGATCTCCTTTTATAGTTGCAAGGAGTGAGGGCTAATGGGTCATTACATCTTTAAAACAATAAACGAGGGGTCGTTAGTGACGAATAAAATCGTCACTAAAGCCCCAACGTGGGCGTAGTACCTGCGCCTACGCGCGCCTCCTCAGTTGCCCGTGCTCAACGCATATGCACATGTTCTTTCATCCACAGCCGTCCGATCTCTTATGATGCGCCATCGCCCGCTGCTGCGCGCCCATGCCTTTCTCCCCTTCGCTGCGGCTCGATCCCGCGGCTGCAGCTCACGAAAGCGCTCTCGACTGCTACGCTACCTCGCCCAAAAGGTCGCGCGGACGATTTCAATGAGCCGCATCCACAACCGTTGGATCGAGATCCAACGGCGGAGAGGGGGAGGATACGGAGCCTTCAGAGATTGTATGCGACCGTTTAGGCGGTCGAGATGGCGCCACATGGTGCTATCTTGGCCGTCCATCTTCTGAATGTTGTAGATGGTGTCACGGATGTCGAATTGACTCAATTTTTGCGTCGTTAAGCTGCGATCGTAGATCCGAATTCATCCGTGCGGTCGGATTTGTCATTTGAAGTGCGGATCTACACCATCCTGGCCCTTGATCTTCTAGGGTTCCCTGGTCACTATCTGATGCTACGGATGCCTGATTAGGACGATCTTGGAGTCGTTGAACTCCAATCGTCGCCTTGATCGCATCCATACGGTTGGATCTTCGATCCGAGGCCCTGATAAAATGTTTGCCATGTCCAAGCACATAAAAGGAGATAATTAACCTCCATTTTATTCAAACTACTCTAAATGCAAGATGATACATGTTATGCAATATTTATAGCATGCAATGCAATCCTATGCTTAAGAATATGCATAACTAGACATCTTAAGTAGTGTAAATGTGTTTACATCACCAGCTGGTCGCCCATCAGGTCAATGGTGAGTACCAAGCTAGGGACCCAAACATGATCCTGTACATCGACAAGGTCAAGGAGGAGCTGTTCAACTTCAGAACCATCTCAATTAGGTGGATACCTCGATCCAACAACCCCCTGGCAGATGCCTTGGCCCGCTTGGCTTCAGCAATCCCTCTTGACTAAGAGGAGGATATCTATCTCCAAACCTTGAAGGAGCCGACAATACTTGCTCTCAGGATATTCACAGTAGAGCAATCCTCATCATGGATGGCGCCCATCATCACCTACTTAAAACACTAACAAGCTACCCCCAAGGGAACCACAGCCCAAGGCTTTCCGCCTAAAGGCCTCTAGATACACCTTGATAGACGGGCAATTATACAAGCGGGGTTTCTCCACTCCCTTGTCGTGCTGCCTTACAGAAGAAGAGGCATCTCAAGCCCTCCAAGAAGCTCATGACGGCACTTGCAGGAACCATGAAGGGCATAAGGCCCTTTTGGCCCAGCTATTCCAGGTGGGATATTTCTAGCCACAGATAAAGCAACAATGTAGAATTCGTACGCAAGTGTGACAAGTGCCAACGGTTTTCTACCCGACACTACTTGCCACCTGAAAAGTTAGTCCATATCATATCACCTATTCCCTTTGCGAAGTGGGGCATGGACTTCATAGGCCCTTTCCCACCAGCCCCATCTCAGAAAAGGTTCATACTGGTGGCAGTGGACTACTTTTCTAAATGGGTTGAGGCTGAAGCAATGGCTAGCCCGAAGGTTGATAGAGTTATCTCCTTGTCCGCAAAAACATCATAGCTCGAAATAAGATACCTCACCACATTATCACAGGCAATAGCACCCAATTCGTCTACAAAAAGTTCGAAGAATTTTGCAGCAGCTGAGATATCCGCCTATGCTTCACATCTGTGGGTCATTCCCAAGCAAACAGACAAGCGGAAGTAACAAACCGTACCATCATCTTAACAGTGAAACATCAGCTAAACTCAGCCAAATGGAAATGGGCGAAGAAACTGTCGAACCTTTATAGGCCACACGCCTTTAGCCTAATCTACGGCATGAAAGCCCAGCTACCTATTGAGGCAATCCTTCCAATTTATCAGACACAACTCTACAATCCTGCCTCTAATGATGACCAAATCCGCCTGGCCCTGAACCTAGTGGACGAGCTAAGGGAAGAAGCCTCCAAAGCGACGCTAAAGTACAAAGAGGCCACTGTAGCCACCTACAACAAGCGGGTGTGCAAGCGAAAATTCTCAAAAGGAGATTTAGTCTTGTGCAGAAGCAAAGTCTCCATACCCAGCCACTCAAGTGGGAAGCTAGACGCCCCATGAGAGGGACTATACAAAATTTGTAAAGACAATCCGGGCAACTTCTACAAATTGCAAACCCTAAGCGATGAGGCAATCTCTCGTACTTGGCATGCGAGCAATCTACGCTTATATCATGTATAACAAGAAAACGCAAAAAAAAATAAAAGCTTTTCTTTTTCATTGAAAATATTGTTCGATTGCATCTCTGGGGCCGAGACCATCATTCCCGCCAAAAACAAAACAAAATGAGAGGAAATGCGACAAAGGCTTTAGTAGCACTTTGAAGACTCGAGAACTTCACTCCCAGTCTTCAAAAATATTCACCCCTGGCATCGCAGGAGGCGACGAAATAGCACCACAAGGACTGGTTGACTGGGTAGGTGGATTCGCAACCTCCGATGGCCTCGGCTTGAGCACCTCCTCCTCAGGAACCGACTGGTCCAAAGGACCCAGCTGATCCCCATCCCCTCACTGATTCGCAGGCCACTCTATGGCAACTTTGTCGGCAATACGCCCGTTAGCTTTCTGACGGTCATATTCAGACATAAGCCGATCCATGGACCAGCTGCATAACTCCTCCGCTGAAGTCTACTTATCCTCAAGAAGGGCCTACACCACCGCCAAGGTGTGCTTCCCGATCTCTCTCGAAACTGCCTCCCAGGTCTCTTCCATAGACAAATCAGAGGCAAAGAATGCCATTGCCGTCTCAGGATCGAGCTCCCGCAGGAAAGTGCATTCTGGCTCGAGCACCCCCTTACCCTTGTCCTCAGCAAGACGCTGAGCCCTGGCAAGCTCAACCCCCAAGGCCTCCACCTCCTTTTCCTAACTTGCCGACAACTCGGCAAGTTTGTCAATGATTGCGCCCAGGCGAAGGTGCTCTTCCTCAAGGGCCACCTCATATCCCTCCAAAACCAAGGAATGTTCGACCCTTGGCACCTACACCTCCTCCTTCAGCAAAAGAACGTTGGTGCAGGAGCTTTGCAGGCACTTAGACAAGTCTCGCAGAGCCTCGACTTCAATCTCGAAAGCTCTAGCGAGACTCTTTCATTTTTTCGCCAAGATAGGCAGCCTTCCTCAAACCTTGGCAGGCTTACCTCAACTCCTCTAGCCGGGATACTTAACGAGCCACCTGCTGCTGCGAGTGGAGCTTACGAAGGGCACCCTCTGTTGTCTTCACCTTCTCTCGGGCAACAATCACCTCCTCTACACGGCAAGCAAAATTGTGCTGCTCCACCTTGGTAGTCACAACCCACTTGGTGGCCATGTCAGCCGCCCCGGAAGAGCCGTGAGGCCCAGCAACGTCCGCAAGAGAACCGCCACGTGGGACAAAGGTAGTCCCGAGAAGCTCCACCTGTTCAAAACTATAGGCGGGTATGAGGAGAAAGTTCCTCTCCAAAATATAAGTAAAGGACAAGCAAGAGAAGACTTACTGCTCAGAGGCAATAGTAGAACACATAGTTCAAATGCATGTCTCCCAATTGGGAGGCAACCTAAAATACGGCATCCTCCAAATGCTGAATCACCTGCCTCTCAACGCTAAGTCTCCCGCCCAAACTACTCACCTGAGTCGAAACCACCTGGCCAAGCACGAAGCTTTCACCAGCAGCCTCCAAAATGGATCCTTGGTAGATCCGACCGTCTGGCCGATTAGCCTAAGCCCCCCTCAGTCGAAAGGATTCACTAGCACCCTCGCCCTCATCAAGCTTCTCCTATAATGCGGCTACGCAAAAATGCTCCCACTAAGGAAGCCACCGGTGACGGCCACTTCCTACGCCAGCTTGGAGAGGGCATCGGCTGATTCAGACGGGGCATTGGAGGCACTGGCTCCACCTGCCTAAGCCATCTCTGCTGAAGCAACGGGTGGAGAGTTGAGGATTATAAACCCTTCTGGCGATCCTGGCAAACCTGAAGGGGCAGGTGAGTCCACCGGGGCTTCCCTGCCTTAACCTCGCTCGAACTCTCACGAGCGAACGTCGCTGGCTGCACACTACTCGAACCCCTCTTTAGGCACTTAAGAAGAGCCTCTACCTTCTCCTCGCTCCCTTCCCCCTCCTTCCTCGTAAGCTCCTTGGAGCGAGAGGACTGGCTCCCCTCACTCTGCTCTACAGGCCTCTCTTCCCTGCAGTGCGACCGATGGTGGGAGGAACCACTACCTCGACGCCTAGAAGTGTCCTTGACCAAAGGCTACAAAAAAAGAACAGAAACGTCAAGCCATTAAATAATGAACGAGGAGGATACACATTCTAAAGCTATCACCTCCCCCTACTTACATGGCATGGGATAGGAATCTGCAACCCACGACAAAGCTGCCTAGACGTCTTCCCGCTTGAGCTCAGAGCAGGCAATTGGCCTAAAGTTAACAATCCTATTGGCGTCCTCCTAAGCAGCCGAATCAAGCTCCTCAGGCCTAGGCAACAGGTCCTTATCAAAAGGACCCTACCAGGAATAAGGGACGTCGTAACCCTTATCATGGAAGACAGAAAAATGGTGATCCTACCCCTTCAGACCGTCATACAGATCAACTATTTGGTACTTTGTATGTCGGTTGTACAGCGTATAAGTACCTGACGAAAGCTTGCCCTTCTTAACCTTAAGGGGCATAAGCCCAAAAAGCAAGCGGAACAGACCCAGGCGAGGGACAATCTGCAAATGAAGGCAGACAATAGTAAAGCCAATTAAAACCAGCCAACAATTGAGGCTAAGCTATGAGAGGGCCAGGCAGTGGTAGCAAAGGAATGAACACAAGAATGGATTCAAAGGTATCCGAAGGCCATATTCTATGGCATATTTACAAATGATGAACAAATCCTTAGACCCATTCGAGCATAGGCGAGTATGCAACCCACAGGGGTGAAACGAAACTCCATCGAATCTGTACTCAATCAGAAACACCTCAACGACGGAACAACTATGGAAGTCAGAAGCAAAGGTGTAAAGGTCCCTCATCTCGAGATACCGAACTAGGACGAGGCGGACTTACCCTTGCCCGCGAATCCAAACATGACGTCTACAACACTCGCCGGGAAAAGGAGCTCTGAGAACAGCACCTCCTTACGCCTCACCTAAAAAGAAAGGGATCGCACCAACGTCGAAAAACGCTCAAAAAGGGTCGGTGGGGCATTAACCATGCCCTACACCCCCTATCTATAACCTCCATAGCGGGCAATTCTCTCCTTGAGGGACAAAAATTTCAAAAAAAGAGCTCCCGCGGATACGGCGTGGATTTCAAAACATACCGCCTAAAGGCAAGGATACCTCTATAATCATTACCAACATTAAATGCTCGTGTGCGCATATCTTGCACAGTACTAATGCCGATCATATCGCTGGCAAGCGAGGTATCTTGGGCCCTTATGTCTCATCATGATGGCAATTAATGCCATCTTATCATAAAACAAGACAAAAATCAAATCCCGCAGTGATTGGTCATCACTCACGAAAGATGACACATACGTCGCATTTACTCCCGAGAAGCCGCCTCTTAAGGCCGACAGTAAATCAGGCGAACACGCCTAAAGCCACCTCTTAAAGCCGACAATAAAACAGAGGAACACGCCTAAAGTCGCCTCTTAAGACCGACAGTAAAACAGGTAAACACTCCTAAAAGTCATCTCGTAAAGCCAGCAGTAAAACAAGCGAACGCACCTAAAAGCCACCTCCTAAGGCCGGCATGAACTCAGCCACACCCACCCACATTCCCTTTACCAACAAGCCACCTCCCATTGATCAGCAAAAACTAAGGCGTATCCTGCCTCTAACCTCTTTACTACAAGAATCGCCTCTCTAAAGACGGCAACACTAAAGCTACCTTGGCCGCTTACATTTACAACTCCCGCTTTATGGGAAATGCTCCCCTGTTTTAACGAAAAAGCTGGGAAACCATTTGGAGGCATCATCTACTGCGAAGTTTTAAATACTTTAATTACTCTCTCAGCAGCATTCGCTAGCTAGAGAGTAAAGGACATATGATAAGGGGCAAAAAGCACTCTCGGACTCAAAACTCCACGAGAACTCTGAAAAGCCCAACAAGGGATCCAACTACCCAAATGTGAGGTAAGTAGGCAAGTCCGACCCGCCTCCACTAAGGGAGATCCGAATATAGGTGGGTCTGGATAAACCCGACTCACTAGAGAACCCGGTATCAACCGATGACAGGAAGACGGAGAAAAAGTCCAACACGCCCATACCAACAATAATGATGGCATGACCGCCGTAATTAATAGCCTGACAACATACATACCCTGACAACAGACGTATCCGGTCAGAAGATCCTACGGCAGAATCAACCCCCAACACTATAAATAGCAAAAAGAAGCCCTCAAGGTCCTCTCTCTGGCAATCAAAGAGAAAAAAGAGAGATTGTATTATCACTTCTTACTAATGAATAGTTGGGAGCATCGCTCTCCCCCCAGACATACACCATTCGTGGTGGAACTGGATTACCAACCTTCTTGTGTCGTTGCGATTGCTTGTTTCTAAATCATTGAGTCAGACCCTCCAATCACTTACCAACCTTTCCCTTTAAAGAAGCCAAGAAAGGACTTTTCTTCAATGGGATTTTTAACATCCAAAAGCAATCGCAAACTATCCAACATTACCATTTTCACTCTTGCCTTAATTCTAACAAGTTTGTAAGCCTTCTAGATGCTAAACTTTCCCTATTCCAAGATAAAGGATCAAGCACATCCAATCTAAGCCACTAACTTTCAATCACAAATAATAGTAGTTGCAAATCTACTCATCTAGCCTCAAACAAAACATTTCCACCTGCAATGGCCACACCCCTCTTCCCCTCTCCATAGGTCCCTCCCACGAGTATGAAATATAGGTATTCCAATCCACTGCAAGTGCACCAAAACCTACACTCCAGAGAAGACAAAATAATTGCTCCAATACAATCATCATTACAAAACTTGAAAAACTTCCTTTTTCCCATGGTGGGTTCAGAAAATGTCCTACCCAGGCATAATTGCACAAAATCCCCCCCTCAAAAAAAAAGCCGAGGCACCTTAGGGGATCATCATCTCTTACCAATTCAGCTCCTTAGAAAGAATGCAAAGTGCTTCTCTATGTTGCATCGTCATTCTTTAGCAATTTCCTCTCCACGTAGTCAAGAAGACGTAAATAAAATATAGCAAATGGCACACCCAAAACACATTGTTTAATATGCCCATAAACTTCTTCCTAGTCCATAAGATGCATAAACGAGCACCCATGCTAATTGCCTTTCCAAAAGAATCTTTCCTAACAGTACCAAAATTCTTTAAAAAATTCTTTGGCAGCCTGCATACTGTATAGAAAATAGGAATGGCTGGAAGAACATACTCCAAAAATAATTCATTGGCCTCTAGGGAGTAGCTTTCCCTCCACCCTGCCAACCACTTCTTCAACCTCTTTGGACCAACGGTACCTAATCCCCCAGCAGTAGCAGCCTACAAAGGTGGGCCAAAAAGCAGTAGGCAAAGAACAGGGTGTTGTATAAAAGGCATGGGAAGACTTCTCCATCTCTTCTGCAGACAAACTAGGAGTAGTAAACGTAGATTTCGCCTGATTAACACACAAGCCGTAGAATTCACCAGAAATGCTCACCAAAACCCCCAGATTTTTCGCCTCGATAGCCCCCCCTTCCACAAAAAAAGATATCGCTGTCCGCATACAGTAAGACAGGACTTGAAGTGGGTTGCCCATCAGAATATCGCTCTCTCTGCAACTTAATAGCATCAAAATTCAAGTATTTCCCATGAACAATAAAATTGCCCAAAACCCAACTTTTTGTAACAAAGTATTGGAGAACAGTCTAACCAAGATGTCCCTCATTTTTTTCCCTCCAAAAAAGGAAGATGTCCCCCGTAATAAGCTTGTAGATTCTTGGGTAAATAACAATGGTTAAGGTTCAATTTCAACATCTTAATCACTAAAATCGAAAGAAGGGAGGTTCAAACTACATTATCTCTAGTTAACACATGGAAGATCTTCATTCAAACATATTTCAGTCAATCAAGATGCTCAAACCATATGCCCGATCCTCAAGGTCGCTACTTGTCATCGTTTCCAATCACGACAATCGAACACAAAGAACATCTGAAGTAATCCAGACAACATTTTAAACAAGTAAACAAAAGAGAGCACCGCGGGTGGGATGGGGGGGGGCGCAAAAGAAAAAAAAGAGCAATCATATTCAAAATCCGACGATGGTGGATTAAATGGAGAACAAATTTAGCAATCAGAGGAAAAACCTAGACAGGCAGTAGCAATCAAACTACAGATCCACACTCACACAATCGTTACGGGCTTGACAACATTGTAGAGCAACTCGACGACCCCCACCATTCCAGCCCTAATCTGAAGAGAATTCTCAGCATCAAACCAAATCCGCATCTTTAACTCGAAATTTAGGCGTGAGATCCATCACCTGAAGGTCGACGGTGGCGGAGACGGTGATGCGGATGCCGTGGTGGGAGATGGGAGAGGGCAGCGAGACCACGAGCTTCCCTTCCACCGCCTCCTGAAGAGATCCGAGATCGAAGGTTTAGGGTTTTGATTGGGAGTGGGGGAGTTGGGGGAAAGATTGGGTCTTACGGAGGGGCGGTAGATGCGAGTGGATCGGGAGGGCTTCAGCTCCATTTTGGAGCTCGAGGAGGAGGAGGAGGAGGAGGAGGACGCCGGCATTTGGATTGAGATCTTTCTCTTAGGTTGAGAGGGCGAACTACACGAATAGCTTTGACGAAGCTCCTCTTTTGAATTGTGTCGCTTTTTTTACCCTCACCACCTGATCTCTTGCGTGTATCTGGAAGTGGATCTTCCGCAATTTCTCAGGTTACCCCGAATTATCTCACCCTTTTTTTTTTAACTTCACCGTCTGACCCGTGCGAGCATATGCGAGATTACCATTAACAGCAAGAAAGTAGATTAGGATTAATTTTCAATGAGATACAGGAAGATGATTAGCTCATACAATGGATAAAAATATGTCATGTATATATGAGATCAAGAGTGAAAAAATCTACTGATTTAGTACGATAAATAGATGTTGCAATAACTTATGTCATAAAATAATTTTATAGATTAATGGATCTCTTGTTATATTAGAGTACCTCCAAAAACTCAGATGCTCACCTTTATTAACAAATCGAAATAATTTCTTAGAATTAGGGCCAATGAATCTCTATTCAATGATTATATTGTATTACAAAAGTGTTGTAGTACTAAGGGATTTGTGTAAGGATTTGAATTTTTAATTAAACCAAACTAGATCGATTCAACCTTAATGTGGCTACTAATTAGTTACTAAAAGGTTAACTATGCTTAATTAACTTAAATCGAGACCTAATGGTCTTGACTCTACACTTTGGACCAATTACAAATGGGGTATTTGTGAGGAAACGATGAGGGAGGACTTCTTTTTAATACTAGCTTTTAGGAGAGCTACTAACTAATTTGCCCATGAGAGTCTATGAGACTTCATGTACTCATAAGAGATTAATTTTTATCTCAACGTAGCCACCTTTCCTCCCTTGCTCTTCTCCTCTCTCCTTTCCTTCACCTTCTTGCTAACCATCGAAGGAAATTAAAGGCAAAGGAAGAGCCTCCATTGCAAGGTAAGCTTCCCTTCAAGCCCTAAGCCTTAAAACCTCTCCTGATCCCTTTTTCTTTTGGGTTTCAAGTGACATTTGGGGAGAAAAAGGTAACCATCGGGGACTTTTGTAGTGGCTGGAGGTCTAAGAAGAAGGAAGGCACATCCAAGAAGGAGGAGAACCAAGGAAAAGAGCTGTGGTGGTGGCCATTTCCTAAGTAGGGATCTTTTTTCCTCTTGGTAATATCCTCTCGTGAGGTTTCTAAGGCTATAAGAGGTCATGATGCTTCAAGGTATCAAAATTTATGGTTGCATGTCATTGATGGTTATGCATGTAAAGAATATGGGGCCATCTTGGGGTAGTTAGATTGCATTGACCTCCTACTGTTTAATCCAAATTTATGGGTGAGTTCACAAGCTTTATATGCTTCTTACATGGTAGAGAAACCCCTAAAAATGAAATAGGGTCGCATAGAGGGCCTTTACATTAGTTTGGAGCCTAAAATCCACATTTACAACTTGTTGGAAAACTTTCCAGCAACCCTAATGTTAGAAAGCCCTAAATGGGGTCCTTGACATTAGTCACAACATTCTTAATTCCCCATATGCCTTTTAACATTAGGTGGCCTAGTGTATGGTTAAAACTAACTTTTAGTGAAAATTAACCCTCATTATGCCTAACGCAAAGCCCTCATTAAATCTCAACTCTAAATTGATATTAAATGGGAAATGTAGACCCTAATAAGATTGGTGAATTTACAAAAATACTCTCATGACCTGATAAGGGAGTCTTGATGGAGTCTAAACCCCTAATTAGGACTAAATTGGACCCTAAAAGAGCAACTAATGGTCTAATATTGTAATAATGAAATTAATGACCCTGTCAAGGGCCCGATGAATGGAATTTAGGTCTCTAGAGTTTAAATCAAACCCTTGGTAACCTAAGTGAGTCCTTAGGGATAAGGTGACCTTGGCGAGAAGTGAAGCTAAGGCGTGAAATGCAAGGGTGAAATAGGCCAATTATAGGTGGATTCGTAGGCATTACATTATGACCTTGTATATTATGGGATTCACCATTCTGGGTTGCAAACCCGAGGTAAGCTAGTAGCCCACCAATACCCGAGAAAATGAGAATTCGTAAAATTTTCTGAGTACAATGATAGGTCATGAGTCAATTATCGAAATAAGGTACCTATAGCATGAAATAGGGCACACTTATAAAAAGAGGAAGAAAAAAGAAACACACTCTTAACGGGAGCCTGGTGGCCCAATCCATCTAACCTCCCAGTTAAAGAACATTTGAAATATCATAACTAACCTCGATTGGTTCAAGTCAAGTCATCTCCTCCCGATCTCAAAGTAATGGCCTAGGTATCTCCCAAAAGGCCCAACCATACTGATTGTGACAACAACATTCTCACATATTGAGGACGATACGTCTCACTCAGGGATCACAAGGCTTTCAGTCTCCCCCCCGATCAAGGAGGGAACAATTGTACCATGATATGCCTAAAGGCGGATACATTTCCATACCCTCTCTTAGAAAGGGACAATTATAGCTAATAAGACCTATGAGACAAGTAAGAAAATAAATAAAAAGGGTTTATTAACCAAAAGAGTGATTATTGAATGCTGGAGTGGGTTAATCAGTTAGCTCATAGTATAGTTACCCGCACAATACTCTTTCTTGTTTACACCTATAGTTTTGTCCCTGATGAGAACTTCATCACGAACCCTAACTAGTACAATCTAACACAAATATGTAAGAAAAAGCTCCTACATAACCCAAAGAAAGGCTTAACTTAGAGAATTCTGAGTTTGAGAAGAAAACAAATCATAAGGGGTAAAACTGTAATTTCACCAACATAGTTTGCAAACAGGGTAATTAAGGATCCAAACACAAGTCAAATAAACCTAATAAGAAGGAAAGTGGGACGATCTAATCTAAAAATGGTTATAGCAACTTCAAGAAATTAAATGACATTCTATAACCCTAAAACAAACCCACTTCAATTCACAAGGTTCGAAGTAAGATAAAAATTAACTAAATCCTCTAAAATTCATAAAAAAATAATCTCTAGGGTTTAGAACCTTCAATTTGGCCTTAGAAACCCATTTTGACCTAAAAAGAGAACCATGCCCAATTAATGACTTAATTTGGATTTTTACGTAAATTGGTCGGTCAAACATGGTCCAACCTAGAAATAAAATTCACCATTAAAATCCTTAGGTTCAAATTAGTCTTGTATAAAAACTTGAGCCTAAGAAGAGACCTCCTTGACCGACTTTGCAATTTGGTCCTCTTCATTTACTTTTTGACCCTCATATTTCGAAACCCTTACATTTTGGCCCTCAACTTTTTCATCGTTCTTTGCAGAACGGTCCCTCCTGCAAAACTCTTCGCAGCACCATGCTCCGGCGACTTTGCGCGGAGCATGGCGCCGCGCAGAGAAGGGGTACCACCCTGTAAAACAGACGCAAGGTTCCCTGAGACGTCCTTTGTCGCAGGGACCCAGCCATGCTCTCTGCCGACCCCCATACCTTCCGTGCGAACACGCGGAAGGTATGGGTGCCCTTTCCGACCACGCTCCGGCGAGGCTGGCACGTCACCAGCCCCTTTATAAGGACCGGCACCCCCTGCCGGTTCCTTCAAGCTCCTCTTTGACGGAGAGCACCCCCCCATTTCATCCCTTCCTCCTCCGTCAGAAGGCCCGCAGCTTCCGGCGACTTCCTCCTCTTCCTCCTCGTCGCTCTGCCGCCTTACCTGCAGCAGGGTTCTCCTTGCCCTCTCGTCTGCGCTGGGCTGTACCCGCCGGCGCCCTCCGCCTGCTTCCTCGTCGCCGCACTCCTCCTCCAGGGCCCTTTCTTCACCAGCTCCGGCAGATACGAGCCGGCGGCTTCGCCCTCCCCCTTCGTCCAAAACCTAGGTAAATAGCTTCCTCTCCTCCTCCCTTACATTTTCCCTCTATCAATTTACCTTTTTGCCCCACCGCACGCGACTTCCACCTCTGCCTGCTCCATCTCCGACCACCCTCTCCGGCGAGCCCATTTCACCTCCACAGACCTCCTCACCCCTCGCCGACTACCCCAGAAGCTTCCCCTCACTCCACTCAACCGATTCCCCCTTCCCATTCACTGCCAAACGCCACCTAACAACCCCCGAACAAACCCACTTCTCCGACCACAGTCCGACCTAGGGCTACCACCACATGCCACCTCACGCCTCGCCACCACCCGCACTGCCTTCACCTCACTCCGGCGAAGCTCCCTGCATCTTCTGACTAGGCCGAGAGGCCATATTCCTGTTTTCAGGTCGAAGCCGCCTCGCCGCCATTACCGAGCTGCTGCAGCTCCTTCTCCTACAGCTGCAGGTGTTGTTCCACCCAGGTCCGCACCCCAGGACGCGCGGGTTGCTGCTGCGAATTATCCCAGGTCTGCAGCTGAGGCAAAGGCCTCGCGTGCTGCTGCAATTGCCTGCAGCTTCCTCAGCTGCAGGCGCCAATTTGGGAGGTGGGACTTTAGTCCCACCTCGGAAGTGCGTGGCTAAGCGCCCGCACATAAATTAGAAAAGTGTTTAAGGCTGTTCACCTTCGAACACTGGGGTCAGGTCCCTCCCGCACGCTGCGCGCCACGTGCTCACTCGCCCTCGCCCGCGCTCACGCCCTGCGGGTCTAGGCCGGATCCAATTACCCAAACCGCACACTCCTCGCCCACCACCGCACGCCGGTGGGCCTGGTCCCGGGCGCGATACCCGCACCCGATTACCCAGCTCTGGGAGAGAGATCCTATGAGAGAAATCTGAGAAAGAGAGAGACGCGGGGAAGGGTAGGGGTAGGTTTTGCTTTCTAATCCTTGTGTGAGCGTGCAGGAACAGAAGGAGAAGAAGGAAGGAAACAGAAGAAGGAAGGCGGCTGAAGTCTTAGCCGCTCAGGGCAGAGAAGAAGAAGAGGAAGAGAAGAAATAGAAGAAGAAGAAGAGAAGCACTGTAGCAAACCTACAGTTAAGTCGTCTGACCACTGCATCAGACGATGGTTGAGCAGCGACCAGAAGAGATAAAGCAAGAAAAGAAAGAAAGAAGGCTGAAGAAAGAAGAAGAAGAAGAAGGCTGAAGAGAAAGAAGAACAGAAGAAGACATAGCTGCCAAAGAAAAAGAAAGAGAAGAACAAAGAAAGAAAATGAAGAAAAGAAGAACAGAAGAAGAAGAAAAGAAAGAAGAAGAGAAGAAGAGCAGCTGAAAGAAGAAGAAGGAAAAGGAGAACAGAAGAAGAAGCCAAGATAAACTCTCTCTCTCTCTCTTATTTTTGTAATCTAATAGAGAACTTTTGTATTTCTAAAATTCTAGTAGCTCCCTGAGTTCGACCCTGGGAAAACTATTTCCGAGTAAAAAATTTTGTAATGATAACCTGATAGCTGTCTTATTACTACAACGACTGTAATTTAAAGTATAACAAACATAAACAAGCTGACCGAACAGTAACCTACCCACACTATCAGTCCCTACCTGACTACTTGGCTCATTCCATGCTTGTGACCTATTTTTAGGACAAGATAGTGTCATGGGGCAGTGGGTTTAAGATGTCATGAGATTAGCATTGTTTCTTGGAGAGGGCAAGACGTCGCTTCTACCTGGCTTTGTGGCGATTGAATATGGCAATGGTCGAAGTTTTACTTGGGTGGACTCCCTAAACCACTATAGGAGCTCATCTTGGACTTCATCTAAATGACTTATCTTATGCATCGGGCCATTTGTTACATAGGATTTTGACCCAAGGATGATATAGACTAGTTACTAGTGGTATATGATCTTTTGATAACGTTGTTGGGTTACTTTTAGGCAACTCTGATGTAGGCCCCTTTTGTAAATATAAATATTGCAAAGGCTCCGTGTTTTAATGTAATTAGGTATTTTTGGATTTTGTATGGATCCTTTTATATGACTTGGTGAATAATGTGATGGATGCCATAAAGTTTATGTTAATACTTGTATATTAGCTTGTTATCACTCTGCTGACAATTTTTTTATTATTGCTCCTTTATGTTCTCTAATGTGTTGCCATGTCTTGTATGTCACATATTTTTGAATATGACCCATGTGTTATAAGTTATCCTTGGACTAAGATTTAATCAATGATGGAATAACCCAAATCATCCTAAGTAGCTGGGATCTAAATCCTTTATTGCTTTATAATTGTTTAATTAGCTATTGATTATTTTATGATTGTATTGAGTGACTATGATCCTATAGTTTGAATGATAATTTGTACTCAGCAACTTGGGTTCTACCAAGCCTAATAAGTTGGTGGGATCCGAGTCGTCACATTTGCTAATACCCATGATCCATCCTTTTATTATCCCCTTCACAATCTCTCTTTCTCCCCTTTAGGCTACAACCCAAGGAATCATTTATCAAGGTTAAGGCAATCTAGTTAAGTCCTTCCCCTTTATGGAGGAAAAGGCATCAATTGGTTGTTGTACAAAATTGATCTCAAGTAATTTTTGTTGGTGCTAGAGCACCATGATCGTTTGTTTTGATGATAACAAAACACGTGTCATTTAACATTTGCACTTGGAGTCTTAGATTTCAGGTCAACTGCAAATGGAGATGTGATTGGACGGAGTTCGAGCTCGCATCCAAGATGGATTGGAGGAGCTTGATGGAGAACAGAGGAGATTCGCGAGGAGCGATAGATTGAAGATGGAAGGACAAGAAGAATATGATAGAATTTTGTTTATTTCTTTCATGTACTTTTGTCCTTATTTCCTTGCTCTTTTTGTTCCTTAGAACATCATGTTAAAGAGCCTCAAAGTACCCTAACAGTAGTCCTAGGAACACCTGCATAATCCTAGGATACTTAGATTTTCTGTAGAAAACTTAGAAAACCAATATAGAGTTCAAATAACTTTTTCAGACGTCTAATTCCAAAATCAGACGTCTGATAATATGTTTTAAGACATCTGACTGTTGATTCAAACGTCTGATAACATTTAGGCTAGACTTAGTTAGTTTTGTCTGATGAAATTAGACGTCCAGAACTTAGTCCAGACATCCTAGAAGACGTTTGATGGACTTTCCAGACGTCCAATTAGTGGATTGTTGGCTGACTTAACAAACAATGAAGAATAAGACCGTTAAAGCCTTATCAAACGTCCTTAAGCCTTTCTAGACATCTGATAAATGATCGTTTTGCCTCGGCTGACCCAAAAATCTCTTCTCAGAGATTTTCTAGCCGTTGCACTCTCTTGGAAATCCATTCCTGCAGAAAAGTAGGTTTCCAGACGTGCAGACATAGTGCCAGACATCCTGTATGTCGTCTGATGGACTTGCACTAGAACCCTGTTTAGATCTGATTCAAGTCAGGAAGAAACCCGCCTAAAATCAGACGTCTGACTTTGTTCCCAGACATCTTAAACTGAACTTTCAGACGTCTAATGCCAGGATCAGACGTCTGATAACCCTGTCAATGCAATCATTATTCTTGATTTCGGCCTGATTCTCTTAGGCTTTGCACCCAACGGCTATGGAAGCTTTCCAAAGCCTTCCTAAGGCCTTTATAAATAGAGGGGAGCCTTTGCCACTCTACACACACCTAGACACACCAAGACACACCCAAGCAACATACTTTCTACTCTTTTGTGTCCTAGAAAAGCTCTTGCTCTCCAAGCTCAAGTTCTTCATCTTGAGAGCATAAAACCTTTGCGCACCCGCTCTCCCACTGTAACGACTCGATTCTCGAGTCCTTACGAGACACGAGAACCGGACCGACTCGACTAATCCCAAGACCTAGTCATCCAACGAGGAAGTAACCAAAAGAGCAGTAAAATAAACCACATTCAGCATGAATATAACTAGCAGTAACAAAATACAGCAGTAAGAAAAAGAACTACTACAGTATATACCACCACAACAGTAGAACAACAATTATAACATAACATGAAGCTACAAGTAAAGAAGTACAGAGAGCAACATAACTGCTCACTATAGTGGAACAAAAGGGGTATAAAAAGAACTGCGGTAACTCTACTGGACCCTACTCGGCCCAGCGTCTTCTGCAACCGCTGACCCTGGCTGCTCAACACCTGGTCCTGAAAAGTAACGAGTGTAACACGTCAGCGAAACGCTGAGTAGAGTGGCAGCTAAAACTAAAGAAGCAGTAGAGTGTACAGTAGCTGTTATATTTTATTTCTTCCTTTATTTACATCTTTCTATTATTTCACAATTTATCTATTTCTCAGATCCTTCACTTGATCTCGAATGTTCCTTGTGGGAACGATCTTGATTGCAGTCTTTTCCGAAAAGTAGAAGTAACACGTGGTGCTCTCCTAGCCGGGAGAGTCCCCCGTGGTGATTCTACTCTCAATCAACCACCCCAAGGTCGCTGACAGACGTAACGGTGACTACGGCACGCGCGATAAACACACGGGTAGCTACCCCGCACTGTCACGCGGTCAGTCGTTTCCGTTAACGGATGCGCCCAAAGCACAGCACGGAACCAGTATAGGGCAGAGCCCTCTCAGTAACAGGGGTCCAACCCCTCCACAGTTCGCGTACCCCTCGCCTGACTACCCTGGTTTGCCCAATGGGCCTAACAAGTCGGTGTAAGAGGCTAGCAGAACCCCGGGGCTCGTGGGGTAGCTAGTGCTCTCCCTACACTAGTAGCTCTCCTCGGTACTGCGTACGTGAGGGCCAGCAAGTCGGTGTACAGTGGCCAAACCCACCCCGATCTCGACCTAAGGGCGGCAAGCTCCCCTCTACACTAAGAGGTAATGTGTGCTCTCGTTGGTACCACGTACCCCAGAGGCAACACACTTCCACGTCTTTCTTTTACAGTTCCATCCATTCTCTTTCCAAGAGTTCTACTCCTAATTCCCCGTTGTGTAACTTTTTTTGTGGTACGCACTAAGATGGTTGTGTCACTCTCATAGGGGAGCTTCATACAACCACTCTCATAACAAATCCTTAAGATGGCAAAAAGGAGATCTAGATGGCTGTGTGGATCAACCTCGACTATTGAGCTAGACTACTTGCTCCTCACCTACCTAAGCTTTCCTTTCTAGATTGTTTGTAAAAAGGGCAATAGACGATTTTTATGAGTCGAAGCTCAGTGAGCGAAATCTTAAACCTCTAGTGAAGAGAAATATCATTTTAACTTATTATTCAAAGTCAATCACAATGTATAACATAAACATATTGGCAAGGAAAAGGCATGGCATACTGAATAACTAAAGTACTAGAAGAAATATGCAACTAACTAGGTGCTAAAAGCAAAATGAATCTTTTCTACTATAAACATGTAGTTAGAAGGAAACATGGCATACCACTTAACTAGAGTACTAAAAGAAACACATAATTACTCTTTATTAAACTAATTTGTCTTTTAACCACACGTCTATATTATATTGCATAATTTCCTTACAAGTCATACTTAATACATAAATGTATAAAATACGTAACTCAACCCATAACCGTATCATACTGTCATATGCATGTACCGCACTAAAGGCGAAGGACACCCCACATACGGCCCAAAGCCTTGTGTGTATTTGGAATGCCAGTCCAAAGCCTTCTTACTAAGACATCTACTGGCAAGTTTATGATTGTTTTAAGTAGTAGGCATGGTGCATCATTTTTAAAGTTCCATGTGTTAAAATCATAAAAACATATTATAAATCTTATGCAATCTAATAATGAGAAGATGAATAAAAGAAAGAGATCCAATCACATATAATGCTAGAAGATGGCACTTGTAGAAAAATTATAGCTAGACAACTGTTCAAAGAAAAAAAGAACTAATAAATGGAGTAAGATACAAGCTAACGTTAAATAAATCATGACCTTTAATCAACTACGAGGATCAAATTCATATAAATATAAAATACATCTATTAAGATAAACGTAACACAAATTTACAAGTCAAGACCACTCATCTACTCGTTACGTCTAAGTTACAACCACGTGGTTCCACATGTAACCTTCCCCAAGATTAAAGTCACTAATGAGCATCTAAACCTTCAAATATATCCATATGTGTATGCATGCTGGTATGGCTTATTCCTACATCATTCTACCGATAATATGATATTAGGCCCTGGAAATATAAGCTCTAATGACAACTAAACATAACATGAGCAACCATTTAGTGCCTCTAATATCTAATTAGGAGTTCACTTAGAAAGTTAGTTTTCAAAAACAAAGAGGGGTGCAGTGCAAGCTAAATAAAATTACACAGTACACTGTCAACATAGACTAGTTAGGAAAATGGAGATCCACTCTTCCATAGATTTAACAGGAAAAATAAATAGGAAGAAACAAAAAAGGAAAAGGAAACTCCCAACATATGGTGAAGATCATGAAAAAAAAAACTCACACGTTCTTCCATTCCAAGACCTAAGGCGAGATTTTACCATTTAATGCGCATGCAACGATAAAAATTAATTTAAAATGGGAGAAACCAACCGGTTGCACACAACATCCCCCCGCTTCAACCCTTCACCTTCCCAGAAAGAAAGAGAGGGAGAGAGTTACGGTAAAGGTATAAGAATTTAGGTGGTGGGTGGTGACTTGCCTCAAAAAGCCCTCAACCCAAGCCCCACGGACAAAACCCTCCTTTGCCAACAATGTCTGCCAGCCATATCCCTCTCCATCCCCAACTAACAAAAAGTTTTGTTAAAAATTGCAACTTGTCCCAAGAACTTAAGGAGTTTGCCCGAAACAACTCAAAAGATTGAATATATTAAGTAGAAAAGCCTTAGGATGGGAGGGGTTTACATCCAACCCTTTCTTTCACCTTTCTTCTTAATCATGAGATCCCATCCCTAGGTGCTTAAAAACTAGCCATTTACTAGTCAACTAATTGCAATTTTCATGTATTGACCCCTGGTCTTGGTATCTAGGTTTTTGGTGGCATCAAACCCATCAAGTTCAATTATTTCCAACATCAATCAAAACATCTAACATTTGGTATTTGCGACTTCACGGTAGTTTTAGGATTTTGTACCCTGCAGGAGCATCTTTAGCTCACCAATGTTAGCTTTAGGACAACTAACATTGGGTCTTGTTGGTAGTAAGTCTTCTTACCATCAAAGAGCTCTTTATGTCCTCCAAATCCCATCCTATCTCTTTCTTATCGTTATTATGCAATGTAAGAGATTTAGGCACGATTTTTACTCAATTAACACAAGAAATCTACAATTATTATATGCAATTAAATCCTTTTTCATAAACTTCCATCTCCAAGAATACATGTTTAGATTTCATCTCCATTCACCCTCAGCAGCACCCTTTGGAGAAATTGCGATAGGAGCAGCTCTCTCTTCCTTCTTCTCTTTCTCAACCCACCTTGGAACATAATAGGAGAAGAATTAGGTCAAGGGATGAAGGAAGAGATCATATTTTACCTTTAACTTAATGTCATTTTCTTCAAGTTAAGAAAAGGGTATTTGTAAGAAATGGGTTCTAAATTTGATGACAATGGATGTTTGATAAAAGATAGTTAAGTTATTTAATAAACACCCCCTGCCCCCTCTTCACCTCAACACACACTTGAGAACCCGTTGCTCAACATGTAAGAGAACCCCATCACTACTACCATAAGACCCTCGATGAGCCTCCATGGCTAGTCGGAGACTTGGGGACCCCTTACCCTCTTCCTCCCTTGCCTTCTCTTTCCCCATACTCTCAAGGGGATTAATCTCACCTCCTTGTCCTTGGTTATGACACCCCCTGCCCTATGATAATTTTTGCATAACCACCCTCAAAACACACTCAAAGTAACCGAGATCTATTTCTAGATTACTCCTCTTGTGGAGTCATTCATCTCTTCCATTGATTGGTAGGCCACTTTCACGAGCTTTTAGTTCTTTCTTTTCGATGCGTACTACGTAATAGTCTCTACCACGAAGGAATGATCAATTTCAATTGAGTCTCCACATATTTGCATCGAGTTTCTTCTATGCTCTGATCCTGATCTCAATTGGCTAGTTGTTCCCCCTCTTTGGTTGTCTTAAATCTAGAGCTACATTGATTTCATCCTCTTAGCAAATCTCACAAGGCAAGAGATTGCTAGTAGTGGATAGCTTAGCCTTGGTTGGAGGAGCAGCTTCCTTAGATAATCTCCTAAAAAGAAATCCTAGGTCTTGTAGTCACACGATTTTCTCTGTAATTGTGTCATTATTAGAGCCAATATTTTAAAGATTTTTGTTATGTATATCATGAGTATGTTGGATGAGAAATGTTTGATGTTGATTATCTATGGAACGAATGCCTGCCATGATAGAGATATTTGGCCTTAGTAGCGCTGTGCAATTTGAATAACTCGCATTGTTTGCAAGATAGCCAAAATCTTGATTCGGCTTGAAGCTTCAAAAGGGATGTAGTTAGGCTCTACCTTCCACCTTAAGGGTAAGAATTGCTAAAAATCTTAGGACTATACAAAAAACTAGGCATAATATGATCATATTTTAAACTAGCCTTAAGTTGCCGATCCTTCCATCTCATGCAAATTACTGATTTTATTATAAGTAATGTGAGTGATCATCTAAACTTGAAGCAACATAAAAATTATTCACATTATTCTTATTCATTTTCTTTTGTTTATCTTTTATTTTGATTATTATAGGGTGAGAGCTTTATTCTATATTATTCCTCTAAGGTGTAGATTTCCTTCATTATAAGATAGCTAAGTTATTCTCTTCACCTTTTAAAGAGTTTTTTTTTTTTTTTTTGAAGATCGACAATTACCATTAAAGGGAAGACCTGATACATGAATACACGCCCCATAAGAGAAAGAAAAATAGAAAACCCTAATGTCCTCAACGAGGGGGAGGTTCCTCATAGAAACGAGGGAAAGCAAAAATAAAAAATGAAGATAAGAAATAAAGGAGAAAGAAAAAGAAAGACGCGTCGAAATATCAGGAACCAGTCAATCTCTAGAAGGAGGTCGACTCCACGCTCATGAATGCGGCAAGGCACCAATGAGATGAATCTCAAGGAATGCGTCAGTGAATCAATATAAATCAACCAAAATACCGAAATCGATTCCTGACTTAAGTTAGAAAACCCGACTGTATGAGGCCCGAAGTCTCATGCAATCCCCCAACAAAAAAAAATCTAAACTAGAAAGAAAAAGAACAGATCAACCCCATAACACGCACACAAACATGCTATCGCCAAACCACACAACCGACACGAAAATTGAAGTATCAAGGCAAACCATCATGTGCTGCCAACCCCTATCATGTGCTGCCAACCCCACCGCCGCACGCCACCACTTGTCGTGACCCCCATCGCTACATGTCGGTAAGCCCCATCTTCGCAGCGCTTCACTTCACGGAATTGCTACGACTATGAAGAAACCCGTGTGCACGGAGGAGAGCTTGCTAATTGGAGGAGTCACCCACCGTCATCGTCGCCTCGCCGAATCAGCCATTATGAGCACCAAGAAGATATGTATGTCAAGATCCGAGTTGTAGGAGAGATCATGAGGAAGAGGGGAGATTCCGATGAGCAAAGGGACTCTGATTAACCTCAATGGTCGATCGAAATTTCTACTATAGTAATTAGATTTTTTTGAAAAAAAAAATGAAGCAAACAAAATTTTACATGGATGGAAGAATAAAAGATTTTTTCAAAAATTTTCTTTACATAATCAACTTCCTTTTCCACCAAAGAAGATTATCCTTGAAGAAAAAAATCGTAGCTTCGTGGAGATTAACGTTCCCAGATCCGACACGCATCTCCCATGGAATTAAAAAAGAAAAGAAAAGAAAAGAATATGATCGCCCTCCCAAAGGATTGGGCGGCAGAGACCATCACCCCGTATCCGTTGCACGCTTTTTTTCGGCAGAGCTCCGTTTCGGAGTGTGAAGAAGAAATAGTCGTGTCAGCTCACAAGCGAGCCGCGTAGGGGAGACGAGAGGGAGGGAGAGCATAATAAGCATAATCGTCATCACTCATCAGCATCGGCTTTAGGAGCGGTGGAAATGGAGGGTGTTGGTGTTGGGAAGGCGGAGGGGCCTCGTCGGTTCCTCCAGGGCGGAGGAGTGCTCGGGCAGGCCGTCCTGGCCCTCGCGGCCGCCCTCTTCCTCCGCCTGGTCTCCGGCCCCGGCCCCGCCCTCCCCGAGTCCCCTGAAGACGAGGACTCCTCCGTCTCCTGCGGAGAGGCGAACAAGGTGCCACCCGTCACCATCCGGTGGTCCAACATCTCCTGCACCCTCTCCGACAAGCGCGGCGGCCGCATCGTAATCTCCATAATCCAATTTATCTGCATGTGTGTGTGTTGAGTGCGTGCATATGCGCGTGTGCGAGTGCATCTGCTCTTTTTGGATGGAGAGGAGAGTTAGGTGGCGTTTGGTAAGTGGGATAAGTTTTATTGGATTGCGGGAGAGGCCAAAAATGGGATAAGTGGGGTTATCTCATGCAGTGTTTGTTAAGAATGTGGGAGAAGTTAAAGTTTATGAGAGGACAGTGCGAGAAGCTATCCTACAATCCTAATTCCAGAGGAAAATTTGGGAGAAGCCGAAGCAATCCCTGAATTAAACAATTCCAGAACCATGGCCCCTCCCAAATCAGGATTTCCCACCTTATTCCACATACCAAATGGTGCCTTATGAGTGATAAGGCGTTTATGCGATGGAAGTACTGTAGAATGATAAATAGCTCATCCACTGTAATTAAGAATGTCATCCCTTTTGACATGGAAAAAAACCAGTTACATAGCTAATCTTGCCTGTGTTCCAACAACTTTCATTGAACTCTAGGTGGTTCCAGCTCTTGCATGTCGGGAGTGAGAGATGAGGTGATTACATCGAGTATTCCACAGTGTAACTAGTTTTGCAAGCTATCTCCACCTAGCAGTTTGATATCGAAGAGGTAGGATCCTTGAGGTGATGAGGTGACGACTAGATATGGCATGCCTTGTCAATCTTCTAACTCTGGTCATGAAAGACCAATCAAAGTGATTTTCATTGGAGCCTTTTGTTTTTTTGTTGAATAACCAGATGTTGACTCAAACAGTAGTCTTGAATCTAGTTGGAGTTAGTTACATGCATTTGTTTGATGTGGTTTGCTCATCGAAACAGCATGGGCTTCACCTGAGTTCATTTGACAGAGCCTTTATGGACAGTTGGATTCCTTCCACCATCTCTTATTCTTCACAGAAGAGAGACAGAGATCTTTTCTTCTCTCCGGTGGTCAAAGTCATTGTATATTCTACATGTGACTTCCTAGAAATATGAAATGTAGTGGGGTTTGTCTTATAAACTCTAGCAGGTCGATGTGCGGATTCTACACGGATTTTCTCCCTGAACTACTGTTGTTTTCATATGCAATTCTCATAAAAGAATTTGGATTAAAGTGGCTAATTTTCTTTTTCTTGACCCATGCAAGGAGAAGTTTACTTTTATTTTAACTTAAAGTGAACATAATGACCCTTTTTACCTTTTTAACAAAAATTTCCGTTCCTATTCACATTCGGAAGCAGGTTGCCATGATTCGATTATGTAACTTCTTGTATCTGAGGTTGTTCATCTATTTTTCTCAATTATATTGCATTGTTGCATGTTGTTTGATAAGGGGACATTTAAAACTGCACTTATTGATGTAATTCTTTGCATGAATTTCACGTGTAGAGCCACAAACATAGGTAGAATCTGCTTCCCCTGAATCTGCTAGGGTGTGGATGGATGGATGTGTATATCATCATCCTTTTTTTCATTTTGTAACTATAGATAAACTAGGATCTGGAAAATCATACTTGAGAGATGGATACCAGAAGTCATTTGGATATATATATATCATGGATATATGCAGATATTCTTTATAATATATCAGAAAATTGATTTTCAGATAAGTTGGTCAAACATGCTTAAAATGCATAAAGTGGCACTGAGAAAATATCAATTATTGGTACATTCATAAATGTGGAAAAATATATGAAATAATAGGAATATGTATAGCTTATACAGATTGGATTCATATTTGCATCTGTATCTATTTCCTCGAAGACTTACCAGTATTTCACCCAATCATCTACTTGAGAGTTGTCTATGGGACTATGATATGTGGACAAACCTCTGTGCATTTGGATATTCTCCATGTTGTATTTTTCTTTTATGCATTTTCAAGCTCCTAATTAGTCTACGTTTCTCTTTTATGAGGAGTCTGCTGTTTGGTTGATGTTAGCTTATTTCCCTTGATTTTCTCTGTAGACAAGATTTCTGCTCTCTAACGTGAATGGAGAGGCTAAGCCTGGAAGACTACTCGCCATCATGGGTCCTTCAGGGGCTGGGAAGACCACCTTACTTAACGTGCTAGCAGGACAGCTCATTTTCTCCCCTTTGATGCAGCTTACAGGGCGTATTGACATCAATGGAAGACCAACAAAAAGGGGAGGATTCAAGTAACTGCTTCTCAGAATCAGCCACTGTTGATTTGTTTTTGTCAGTGATATGTGATTGTTTTGTCTCTGCTATTCATTATTCATTGGGTTCTTCAGGTCAGCATATGTGAGACAGGATGACCTTTTCTTCTCACAGCTGACAGTTCGAGAGACTTTGTCTTTAGCGGCAGAGTTGCAGCTTCCAGAAATGCTATCAGCAAAAGATAGAGAAGACTATGTGAAGAAGCTCTTGTTTCGATTGGGTCTGGTAAGACCATTTTGTTACTGGAATCAAAATTTGTCCTTAAATTACAAATAAATGACACTTTTGTGGTCATTCAATTGCGGAATAACCTTTTTATTTCGGCAGTAGTGAGGATGACTGCCTATGTTTGGTTGATGATCATTGGGTCCAAAAATAGACAGTTTTGTCCCCATCTTATGCTCCTTTTCCTTACTATAAGACAAAATTTTAACCATCCTGCTAATGTTTAGGATAAGCTATATGTTAGAGAATTTTAGTAAGAGACTTAGTGAGTTATCCACCAGGGTTTATCCCTAAATTTGTAGATGGAGAGAGAGATTTGCTGAGAGAGTGTGAAAATTGAAAACCTTTTTATAGAAGTAGATTTTTACAAAGGCTTCCGATGTCCCCCCAAATACACACACACATACACACAAAAACCACCAGCACAAGAAAAGAGGGAAAAACTCCCTGTAAAACAGGAATTTTAAATAGTCATGTCCAAGTGCACGTGAAGCAATTAAAGCCGTACATTTGTGCAGATCTCCCATTTGTCAACTTGGACTTGATTAAATTTTTGGATAATTAGCTTTAGGCCCATTTAGGACGGCACTTGATGCATTGACATGGATTGGTAAACCTTCAGGACTTAACTGGGCCTTACTCACTCCGCTGGTAATTGATCCTATCCTTTGCCTTTTTTCTTTTAGGTTCTCTCTGTTGCACAACCCAACACCCCACACCACACAACACCCCTCCCCCCACAACTACCTACTCCACTGATTACAGAGATGACTTATGCTTTCCTATGAAATTAGCACGATGCAAGCAATTACCAGGATAAAATTCCTACATTGGTAGGAACACCTCATTATCTGGCATTGTCTATCTTCATATCACTTCAAGATTTAGTACTGGTGCTTTCAATCATTAAAATATAGCTCGCTAAAAGTTCATTTGTTGTCTGCTAGCAGCATCTAGCTGGTGTTCTCCTTGATCTAGATAGCCTTGCTTTGTTAATACATTATTCTTTCAGAGACTCTCAATTGTTTCTCTTAGTGTCTAACAGTTCAATTTTGTCTCTGATATAAGGTCAATTGTGCGGACTCTATTGTGGGTGATGCGAAAGTTCGTGGAATCAGTGGTGGTGAAAAGAAGCGCCTATCACTTGCTTGTGAACTAATAGCCAGCCCATCTGTTGTTTTTGCAGATGAACCCACAACTGGTGTGTCTCTTTGGACAGACCGTTTAGAAGCACAAATAATATCTTTGGCTTTCGTTTTCCTTACTTGTATGTCCTAGTTTAATAGATCTCCTAGTGCTATTTTTCATTTGGTTATTTGCTTTTTTGCCTGTTTCTGTGGATAACTAAAAAAAATTAGTTGCTAAACTTGCTTCCCTGTAGGAGTAAAAGCAATAATGCAACTCAATATCTCGTAACATTTTCTTTTCTAAAAATAGATCGTGTCATATCAGGAAGCCCATCCTATTGTGAGATGTCTTTGGCCAAGCTTAGATTTTGGACCGTATGCAGTCACCAGCATCATCTTTCAGTTGTAGGTCTGGGATCTGGAATATGATTCTTTGATATCAAGCAGTTTATACACACTATAATATGATCAGATATTTACTTTTAACACTTTCCTACCAGAGGATTGATTTCACGGTTAAATTCATAATTCCAAACCATTATTTTTATGGATTTCTAGCTAAAGCTGCGAATTTATGTTGTATATTTAGCAATTCATATGTTTGGGATTCATGCAGGACTGGATGCATTTCAAGCTGAAAAGGTGATGGAAACTCTTCGGCAACTTGCAGGGGATGGCCATACCGTTCTTTGCTCCATACATCAGCCAAGAAGCTCAGTATATGCCAAGTTTGATGACATTGTGCTTCTGTCAGAAGGTTCTGTTGTCTACATGGGCCCAGCAAAAGAAGAACCATTATCCTATTTTGCAAACCTCGGGTTGGTTGGTTAGCTGATCCAATTTTCTAGCATTTCAGAGAATGAGATAGAGAGTTCTCTTTTATCCTCTTAGCTACTATGGAAAATTTTATATTTTCAACCTTAAGGCTAAACCTTTAATTATAGTGGTAAATGTGTACCCTGCAACTTACAGTAGAATATGCAGCAGAGAGTATGGAAACAAAAATTGCAATCTTGAATCTAGATGAATAAATTGGATCAAGTATTTACATAAATCCTAGATTGAAAACTACTGATATAGATATGATATAGATATCATTGGATCTCAAGTACCTGGTCGAGAAAGTAACAAATCAATCACACAATTGAGAGAAACAAAGGAAAAAGATAGGGAGTCAATGACCCAGTTTCACCTTGGAGGTGCACATCTGGGGAAGGGATCTAACCTTCAGTATTGCAATATGTAATTCTCTTCTTTTTTTGCTCTTGGGTATAGGATGGGTGATTACCCCTTTCTTGTGTACATGGACCCCTTTTTATAAGGGTCTTGAGTCGTAATTAAGATGGATAATTATTAGCTCCTTGAGAAGAGTGACTATTCTTGTCTCCTCGTCTTCAGAGTTGCCACCTCATCATTTGCGTTGTTGCTTCATCTCCTCTCTCAACGTTGTCTGACGTAGCCCCGCGACGAGTTGGTTGGTCTTAGGTCCTGTAGGGGGACCTTGCCACTTGGGATCGGGCAAGACTTGTTGTTTTGAGTGAATCTAGTAGGTAGACTCGCTGGCTAACTTGGGTGGATTAGGTGGTCCATCCGAGGCGTTAGCGGCATGCCTATTGTTGGTGTCTTGGGCTCGCTTTGCTTTAATGCTGGGCCGACTCTCTTCCTACCTTAGTCGAGGCTTGTTGGGCTTTGTGGGTTGCTTGTAATGGGTCTAACTTTTCTTCCCTCAGTTGCCCCTACTTTTGTATCTATTTTGTGGGCTACAATAGTAAAATAAGAGCTTCTCTCCCTTTCTTTCTTTCTTTCTTTTTTAAGTGTCCCCCCTTGTCCCCAATAGCTATTGGCTAATTTAGCTTGGGGGTCGATGCTCTTTCCTTATAATGGTGTGCTCCTTTTTCAAGGGCTTGTTATTTTGGTGTTCTATCCGCTTGAGCACTCTAGCAATTCCTCCAGGTTCTTTTGCCTCCTATCTGGGCTTGGTGGGTATTTGTTATTCATAATTCTATTGGGCAACTTGACTCGGCTTGGTGGTTTGTCTACTCAAGCAGTAAGGCGAATGGTGACTAGCCATCACCTTATGCCTTTTGTACATGACGATATGGCAGGTGATGTCACATCATTTAGGATTCTTGTTGCCTGGGGTGAGAGGTGTCACATCCTCTTTGACTCTGTGATCGAGGTAGTCCCTTCGAATTACTGAGAGGTAAAAGTTGTTGGGTAATTGGATGGTGGGAGATCCAATTGCACATTAGTTTAATCCCCCATAGTGGAGTAAGGACTTGAGAGCTGTGTGGTGGCCTATAAAAGGGCCTTTATACCCCCATTTGTTCTTTGAGAAGAATATAGAGATATCATGCCCATAGGGGTGCTTCTCTCATGGTTTTCTCCTCGTTCTTCGTAAGTGGGGTTTCCACGTAAACTCAAGTGTTCCACATTTTAGACGTTGATACGTTTGTTCGTTTCCGCTTATTTATATTTTATAGCATGATATTACGGCAAGTTAATTCTTGGAAGGTTATTTTTTCTCGTTCTAGGAATTTTATCATTATTGATTCTTCTTGTTCTTGGACCTCTCTGTTCATATCAAGGGAGCATAAGCGAACAGGTTTCTGACTGTGAACAAGGAGAAGGTGTAGGAAGAGATTGACAAAAGCGCATCCTTGCGCTCCAGATTGAGGAATCCGTAAAGAGCTCATATGAGGCCAACCTCGTCTTCACCAACCTATGATTCTTGATCGTCTCTGATAGCCTCCTACAGATTGAGAGGCACTCATCAAGATTGGAGATGTAGTAGGAGTCGAGGAGGTTGCCAATGGCATTGACGTAGGGGATCCTCAAGTCGGTGAAGCAATAGGATGCCGACAACCTCATTGCATCAAAACCCTTGGTCTTGATCCATCGAACAAGGAGTTGAGGCCTTAGTGAAGTAAGGCAACGCAAGAGCTGCTTGGCTTGCTTATGGCGCGTAGGGGGAAGCACATGAATAGCCTGTCCCTTCAGTTCTATAGATCATAGACCATCGGCTACGTGGTGGTTGACTTGCAGGGTTGCTGTATGGTTGCCACCTTGATAGGGGGCCTTATCAGGAAGACGTTGGGATGCAGCGTACGAACGGTGATGCGAAAGCGCAAGGGCTTGCGAGATTGGTAATGGAAATGGCGATGAAGGCGATGTGTGCACACAATGATGAAGACAATAAAGGGAGGTGCTACAGGAGTTGGCGACGATGTGCATGACGGAGGCAAGGAAGGTCGTAAGGTTTGCGACATCGATCAGTGGAGCGATCAAGCATCAGTGCGCGTCCATGTGTGGGTGATAGCGATGACTCTGCCGTAATAGCGATGAAGGCGTGCGAGGACAAGAGGTTGCAAGTCAGGAGGATATTCGGTAAGTCTATGACTCACAATTCAAGTAGCTTCACCATGATGAGAATGAGGCAATGAATCGTGTGGAGATGTGGAAGATGATGATGGCGGTGGCTAAAATGGTAATCTGGCAAACCTTAGGGATCTCTTGGGCATTTTATATGTTTGACTCACTCTTTTCTGCTTTACGTGGTTATTTACCTATTAACTTACAAAAAAAAGGAAGAAGAAAAGAAGAGAAAAAAAAAGGGAAAAGGAGGAAGGAGGGGGGGGCGTTGAGAAAAAAAAAGGAGAAAGAAGGAAGAACATGATGATAAAAAAAGAGAAAAAAAGGGAAGAAGGAAAAAAAATGAGGAAAAAAATGAATGATAAAAAAATGGTTTGAACTTGAAGAGAATAGGGGGAGAAGCTCTTCTTTCATTATCTATCTTTTTTTTTTTTTGGAAAAGTCAAATGGTAGTTATCCAAGCGATAGCCACCCACCATCATCTCATTCCATAGAAAATAATTTCATCAAAATTACAAAGAGGAACCCCAGAACTCCACCTGGGAAGAGATGGAAGAAACAAAATTCTCTACATAAGGTCTCTCCCCCCTAAAAATGACCCCATTTCTTCCCAACCAAACACTCCACAACACAACCAAGACCTTAACTCTATCACTTTTTGATCTAAAAGAGATAGTTCCATCCAAAGCATTCCCTCTGCGAAAGGAAGACCAGAAGGTATTCGTGTCTCGATGAGCAATCCAGCCAATTCCCATCCTTTACCACACCTACACCACAAATGGACACTGAAAGAAGAGATGATGCATGTCTTCCTCTGCTCTTTCACAAAGAGGACACCTCACATCATCCATCTAAGCCCATCTCGCTCTCCACCTCTTTGTCATAAGCCTCCCCCCTTAGCAACCAGGAGAAAATCTTCACCTTCAGTGGGCACTCCGCTATCCAAAGCAGCCTACAGTCTCTCAAGAGGTCGACCTCCAGGGTGACTGTAGCGACATTCAACCTTCGGAAGACCTTTGCGATAGAGAACTCTCCTTCCTCCCATGAATACATTGTCACCACCTTCTTCCGGCTCCCATCCTTCCAATTCCTGAAGCATCCGCTGGAAGTCTTCACACCTCTGGTCGGAAAGACCTACTCGGAAGATTGGGCACCATGCCCCGGTCTAACAGTCCCTCACTGTAGCCAAAGGATCCACCACTCCCCCAAAGAGACGTGGGAATTTGTCAGCGAGTGTAGTTCCAACACCCCGCCAGTCATCTTGCTAGAACCGAAAAGCATCTCCTTCCCCTAGCGTAGGAGAGAAGAATAATCGTACCTTCCTTGCCACCTCTACCAGACCCCTCAGAAAAAAGGAGGCCCCAGGAGGAGGAGACTCCAAAGGCCCCCAGGAGAGAAAAGTTCCGTAACAACTCTGCATGATGTCACCAAATAGCCCCTGCTTACATCCCACCAGTCTGGCTACCCACTTCGTAAGGAGACTGATATTCGTTTTATCCACATCCCTAACCCCCAAACCTCCTTCCTATATTGGTCTACGTATCTCTTGCCAAGCCACCATTCTCGCCCCTCTTCCTGCTGCCCCCCCCCCCCCCCCCCCCCCCCCCCAATTCGCCCATAAGAAGTCCCTCATCAAACCAGAGATCTTCTCAACTTGCTGCAGAATCCTGAAGATTGAAAGAAAATACTGGTATGGAAGTCAGAATTGCCTTAACCAATGTTAATCTCCCACCTTTAGATAACAGCTTAGAAGACCACCTTGCCAGTCGCCCCTCCATTCTCTCCAGTAAAGGAAGCCAATCTTGCAATCTAAGATGCCGATCTGGCAACGGGAGGCCCAGATACACCAGTGGCAAAGAACCAACTTCTGTCCCCAAAGCATCACCCACCCTCTCCACCTCCTCATCTGCCATATTCAGTGGGATAAAGGACAACTTCTGGTAATTAATCTGCAAACCTGAAGCCGCGCCAAAAAGTTCTAGAATGATCCTTATTCTCCTAGCCTCCAGACCCATTCCTTCAACCAGGAATAGGGTGTCATCCGCGTACTAAAGGATCGCCGTCTCTCCGTCCTCCCTAGCCAGAAAACCTCTAATCAGAACTGTAGCACATGCCTTGTGAGTCGCCCTCGCCAATGCATCTGCCGCCAGAACGAACAGTATAGGTGCCAGCGGGCACCCTTGCCTGACCCCCCTCCTAGGCTGTACCCAACCTCCTGCCGGATTCCCATTAACCAGGGTCGCAAAGGATGTCGTCGTCACGCATTTTTTCATCCAATCTATCCATAATGTGGGGAAGCCCCTCCTCAATAGAGAAGCCCATAGGAAGTCCCACTGCACTGAGTCATATGCCTTGCTGAAGTCCACCTTCCATAGAAAGGCCTGCTTCTCCCTCGTCTAGGTAGCCAGTGCCTCCATAGCAATGACAAAACTATCTAGAATTCCCCTACTTGGGACAAAAAATGTTTGTATGTGGGATATCAAGGCTCCAAGGAGGCTCCTGAGCCTGTTAGTTAATACCTTAGCAACGATAAGGTATAAAGCATTCGACAACGCAATCGGACGGAAGTCCTGTATCGCTTCCGCACCTTCCTTCTTAGGCGGCAAAAACAAAAAGTACCTGTTAATCCTGTCGAAACCTTTGTTCTCAACTGCAAACTCTTCCATCACCTGCATCACATCCGATTCAACTAGGGACCAAAACTCCCTATAGAAGAAGACAGGAAAACCGTATGGTCCAGGGCACCCATTCGCATTCAACCCCCAAATCGCTTGCCACACCTCATCCTCTGAGAACTCGGTCGTAAGTCTTACTGCCTGATCATCACCGATGCTTTGCACCTCCTCCCCTCTCCATCTCCAGGACCCCCTATGCGCCTCGCTGTGAAGACTTTGAAGTAATCCACCACAGCCCGTCCCACCTCCTCTCTATCGGAGAAGGTCTCCCCATGGACCACCATCTTCTCTATCCCATTCCTCCTCCTCCTGGCAGATGCCATTTGGTGAAAGAACTTGGTATTGGAATCACCTTTTCTCAACCACTTCTGTCTAGATCTTGCCTTCCACTCCACCTCTGCTTACTTGTCTTTTTCTTGAATCACACGCATCATCCTTGTTTTGGTCTCTTTCCTCAGCCGAGATGGTAGTCTGATCCTCCTGCCTGTCAATCCTAGAAATCTCTACCAAAGCCTTCTCTTTTCTAGCCCTCTTGGCTGCTCTGATATCCTTCTTGTAGACCTTCAAGTGATCACGCAAGATACGTAGTTTAGTTGCCAGGCGAACTGTGGCTGATCCTTCCACCTCTATAGACCTCCACTTCTCCACCATACTCTGGAACCCATCCTCCATAAGCCATGATCTATCGAATTTGAAGTAGGTGTTGAAAAAGGCCCCCTCATTGGGGCGCCACATAAGTGGTGTGTGGTTCGAGAAAGACCTCTCCATAGGAGACACCTCTGCTAGCGGGAAAGCCTCTGCCATCTCCATGTTGGAGAGGAATCTATCAATCCTGGACATCTGTCCATAGTTATTCCTCCAGGTATATGCACATGATGTCGGGGCTAAATCCACAAGGCTATGCAAGGCCACAAACTCTACAAAACGGTTCGACCCAGGATCTTGCCTCCCACATCTGCTCGATTTGTCATCCATCTTCAAGGTGACGTTAAAATCCCCTCCAATCAGCCAAGGCCTCCCGCAACACTTGACAACCATAGACGAGAGCTCCTCCCACATCACATCTCTCTCTTGGACATTTGAAGGACC
Source organism: Thalassia testudinum (assembly GCA_037157565.1). NCBI lineage: Eukaryota > Viridiplantae > Streptophyta > Magnoliopsida > Alismatales > Hydrocharitaceae > Thalassia > Thalassia testudinum. Next base: position 49,586,788 of record JAZHRO010000030.1, read on the forward strand.
ATATACCCCAGTGACCGTCATCTTGGCGCCTCCCACCTTCCGCATCAGCCTGACAGAGATGGCATGTTCTCCACATAAACAATCCTCCAAGGAAAAAGCTTCCTCCCGCCACCCCAGAAGCTATCCTCCTGAACGACCAACCACTCTAATAGATCGAAACCCTTCCATCCAAGAGCCACTAATCTCTCGCCATACTCTACAATCACAGTCGGACAACTTTGTCTTCTGCAACAAAACAATGTCTGCTTTCCACTGACGAATGTAGTTCCCCAAGGACACCTGCCTTGATGGGTCATTGAGACCCCTTACATTTCATGTAAGGATACCATTCATCTAGAACTGATGGGAACCTCCCTACCCGTCGGTCGGAAGCCACATGCCTCCGCAGTCTGATGCACCTCATCTTTCTGGTCCAGCACCTCCACCTCCTGTGGTAGTTGAAGTGATTTGCTACGACCATCCACCACCACTTGAGAACCTCGACCACTTCTACGATAACACCATTTCTGTTTATACTGGAAAGCACCACCACGGTCCTCTTTCACTAGGGCTGGCCTCCATCTGGTCAGGGGAACCCCCTATTGGTCAGCAGACTCGAAAGATAGTTCTTCTGACTGCTGTTGTATCAAATCTGTAGCAGTTCGGCTCCTCAGAGATCCCATCACCTGTCGAGCGTCCATAGCTTCCTCCCCATCCGCCACAGAGTCACTTACATCCTCCTTTCACCCTGACTGAGGCACGTCGATCTCCACCGCCGCCCCTTGAGGATCAACTTTCCTCTGGGTAGCCATCAAGGGCTCTAGCAGGAGCTCCGCACTCGTAGCAGTCGAAGATGGTGCTTTACCTCTGACATCGCTCACCTCCGGCACACCCACCTCAGCTAGCCTCGGGCCCAAAGCCGAGAGGATGCCCGAGGCCTCCTTCTTGATAGAAGGTCCCCCTGTCCTACGTGATTCAGGACCCATCGGCTTCGGATCCAAAACAGGGGGTGGTGCAATTGCCTATTTGGACCGAGGTCCGGATCCACCACCTTCGAACCCGATGCACATAAATTCGGCTCCAGCTGGCAAGAGTCTCCTCCAAGCGCAGTCGCTTCCAGCTGGGGCTCGAAGGGCAATCCCGTGAAATCCTCCTTCGCCTCTTCCGCTTCCGCATTGAAAGGGTGCACCGCAATCTCGGGACATGGCATATCCTCACGCGAGATCTGCGGAGATCTGTCGGGGACCGAAGAGACGCCAGCGACCGCTCGCCTCCTCCAGACCTTCATCAGATGCCGCTTCTCCACCCTCCTCCATGTCGGAGCAGCGCCATTGACCACCGGCTGCGTTGCTCAACGCGAGCAGGACACCACCCACGACGAGCCCCCCAGGCGGAGCATGATCTTGTCGATCACCTCTGCCCCGATCTTTGGCTTTATCACTGCCAGCAATGGACCTTCCGCGAGGCCCATCGACCTACACTTTACGAGTCGAACAAACGGTGAGACCACCGCTTTCACAACCTCCACCGAGCGCAGCCACCACGGGACACCTTCCACAACACCTCAACCAGCGGCCGTTCTGGCGGCCTCTCCGATGATGCCCCATCGTGTGGACAGGGTCATCGCCATCTCCATCTCCCCATCTTTGATCGAGTATGGGAGAAAGGGGGTGCGTGAGAGCCCATTGTGACCCATATATGAGGTAGACTTTCTTCGAGGTCTCTACATGAGAGAAACTCTTAATTGGTCCCTATATGAGATGAACATTTATGTGGTCCCTATGTGAGAGAAGCCTGGTGAGAGATTTTCATATGGGGGAGGTTAGTTTTGAGGTCTTCATGGGAGAGGCCCATTTTGAGTTCCCATATGGGAGAAGCCATTCTCGAGGTCTCCAAAAGAGAGACACACTTCGAGTTTTTGTGTGGGAGAGGCCATGTCTTGGGTTCTCCATGGGAGAGACCCATTTCTGAGAGATCCAACGGGGAAGGCACTAACACAAGTTCAGGTCTCTAGGAGAAAGATCAATCAAAGCCAACTTCAGTAGTTTATCTATCAAACTCTGGCCTAGGTTGATGTGTCATCATTAACACACCCCTCTTACAAGGAAGAACATGGATGTAATTGCCTTTATTTGCCTAAAGGAGAGCCATGACTCGATTGCAACAATTGAGTGTTGTGTTCTACTTGTGAGAGTGAGGGTTTATGTTGTACAAGCTGAGCATTCCATGCTCCAGCTTGATGGGGAGTGTTGAGAGGTAAATGTTGTAGTTGGGTAATAGGGTGGTGGGAGATCCAATTACACGTTAGTTTAGTCCCACATAGTGGAGTAAGGACTTAAGAGGTGTGTGGTGGCCTATAAAAGGACCTTTGTACACCCATTTCTTCTTTGAGATGAATATAGAGATATCACACCCATAGGGATGCTTTCCCCATGATTTTCTCCCCGCTCTTAATGAGTGGAGTTTTTACGTAAACCCAAGTATTCCATATTTTATGCTTTGATACTTTTGTCCGTTTTCGCTTATTTATATTTTAGACACACATTAAATGCTGACGGGATGGTGTGGGGGCGGTAAAGGTTGTGCCTTGTTGCCTTCCTCCTTCCCTTATAAATATGTGGTAGGTGGGTTCATCTACTTTTACTCTTAGCACAAGTTATTGCAGTCATTGTTCCTGAGCTTTCGTTATGCTTGGAGCGATTGTTGAAGTGGGGTTCACTCAACCAGGCACGAGGAATCCAAGGATGTCTTCAATTAATCAAGATGAGAACCCTTCTTCTTTCGCCTACCTTAGTGCAGAGATCGTTTCCCCTTATGATTTTACCTCCTCGATATGTTGTGAGGAGGTAGGAAGGCTCCTCTGTAGGCATAATCTGGGCAACGTTAGTTACATTGTGGTGGGTGATCAGCTCAAACTTTGCTTGTCCGGTTGGTCTGATAACTTTATTATTTGCAAGTAGGACATCAAGAACAAGCTTTGAATCCCTCTTAATCCTTTTATTGTTTCTTTCCTTTCCCATTATGACCTTGCTCCATGCCATGGCACATGCTGAGACAAGGGATGTAAGGTGCAGGATTGGGTTCCCTTCCTCAAGGCAATAGAAAGGTTAATGTCAACACTTGCAGCATCATGGGAGGATACCTCTTCATGAGGCTTAGTAGTGCTACGAACATCCGTGCAATTAGACTTGAAATTACATTAGTCTCATTTGGTTTCAGGATTACCTCAGAAGCACGTGGCGGCAGAGGCGTTGGAGGAGGGGGGTCTTGCTGCTGCATGTGTCTTGATTTGTGAACATAGACTAGACAAAATTTGTGATCCTGCTCCTTATTTAGCATCACAAGCTGCTTGGGATCAGGAATAGGAATAGGAAGGTAGGCCTCACTCTCCGTAGGAGAGAGTCAAGAGACCTCGACATGGGAACCCGCAGAAGAGTAATAAGGGATGGACTCAAAAAAAGAGATGTCGACACTGACACAATGTCTTCTCCCAATTGGATCATAGCATCTATAACCTTTCCAAGTCCTAGAATAACATAAAAAGATACATTTGATGGCTCTGAGTGACAACTTGTCTTGGTTGGGACCATGAATATGAACAAAGGAAATGCACCCAAAGACTTTAGGAGCAACATTGAACAACTCCTTGTTAGGAAACAAAATAGAGAAGGGTACCCCTTCATCAAGAAGGGTTGAGGGCATGTGATAACAGGCAGCAAAGATGACATCCCTCCAATAGGACATGAGCACACTATTTTGACTAAGTAGGGTGCGAGCCACATCCATAATGTGCCTATGTTTCCTCTTAGATATCCCACTCCGCTAAAAGGTATAAGGGTGACTAGTCTGGTGAATGATTCCTTGATCATGAAAGATAACCTCAAGCATAGAAGAATAGAATTCTAAGGCATTATTAGTGCGAATATCTTGACATGAGCATCAAATTGATTCTTTATTTCAACTAGGAAATGCTTGATTACAAGCCCCACCTTAGATTTGGCCTTCAAAAGAAAAACCCAAGAGAGATGCAAAAAATCATCAACAACCACAAAATAGAAATGATGGCCCAGCTGATCAGGTGAACAACTAAGAGCCCAAACATCTAAATGTAACAACTGAAATAAGGACTCAAAACTACACCCTTGTCGACTTGGGAAGGAGCTTTAGTGGTGCTTCCCTAGCAGACAGGTCTCACACTGATAGGTAGCTGTAGGTGGGATCTGGGGAATAACTTGTCTCAACTTCCGCAAAGGAAGGTGGCCTAAGTGAAGGTGCCACAGATAACTTGATGCTCCTCTAGAAGACGTCACTGCACGGCTGGCATACAGAGTCTACTCCAAATGGTAGATCCCCCCCTCTCCTCATGGGCATAACCAATCACCTACCTCGTCAGCATATCCTGAAACACAGGAGCCATGGCATCAAAAACAATGCAGCGGTGAAGTTCCTTAGTAATACGACTGACATAAAGCAAGTTCAAACTAAACCCAGGAGCTTGTAGATCATTCTAAAGTTGAAAATGAGGGGCAAGCTGAATCTCCCCTTGCTTAGTGGTAGGGGACCTCTTACCATCAGCAACAACAATAGTCCTCCCAGAGGCATCAGGATGCAGACTAGTGAACTGTTTTGCCTTGCTACAGATGTGGCGAGAGGCATTGGAGTCCACCAGCCAATTTGTGCCAGCCTTGAATGTATGGGAAGTAAGACTAATACCTGATGTCGTGGTAGTAGCTACAGTATCACCATGCTTAGAAGTAGTGGCCTGAGGTCCTGAAGAGATCTAGGAGATCCTTTGGATCAAGTCATCAAACTTAGCTCGAGTGATGGGAGCAGGCTTAGGGGTCACCTCTAGTTCGATCACTGCTTAGCGAGCGCTGGCTAGCCTCCCATGCTTGGTCCAACACGACTCCTTTACATGTCCAGGTCTGCCACAGTATGTGCATTGAGATTTGGCATGCCAAGTGTCCAACCATAGTTTGGCTCTTCTAGAGCTTCTGTGACTTGCACAAGCATACAGGGGTATAGGCATTAAGCCTCTCAAATGCACAGTTGAGGCTAGAGTAGTACTGGGCCAAGGGTTGCCCATCTTGCCTCATGTGGGCAATTTGATGGTGAAGCTGGAGTATCCTGGCTGCATTTTTGTCCTAAGAATGTGTGGCAAAGGACATCCTTCATTTCCTTTATAGTCTTGTGATACATTATCTCTGTGGCTATGCACTAGATCGTAGTGTTCATGATCCACACCCTGACCATGGTACTGTTCTTCTATGTAGCATTCTTTCCAATCTTTTCGGTGGGCTTCGTTTCCAAAAGTGTGTGCTCCTTATCATGACTCCCAACCACATTGAGGATCTATTCGGCCCATAGGGCATAGTTTGACACGTCAAACTTAGCAATGGGGCCAAGGAAAGGGTTCTTGAAATTCCCTTGACCTTCTTCCCCATGAGAGGAGGAATCAACAATCTTGAATGCCATACGTCCCCATCAGAGCCCTAAAAAACTATTTAAGACTAAATCTGTCCTTCGTAGAACATCCCAAGCACCAATTCGATGCTTCAAATGGTCTCCAGGAGTTTCTGGCGGCACTGTGGCGGTGCAGCCAGATTTTAGCTATGCTTTGGCGAGGTGAACAACCACCAATTAATCATGAACTGGTAGCCCATGGTCCAAGGGAGCCAGACATTCCCTTAGATGGTCCTAAGGACCTAAGGAAACCCTTCCAAAATGAGATCCAATTAGGCTGGACAACAACGATGCCGGATGCTTTTTGCATTGTTGGCGACGATCAGTTGGTTGGATCTTAGTTGGATGGGGTTCATTTGGCTGATAATGCGTCGGCAACACCCCACCAGGGGGCTGATGACGATTGAAGGTGTAGAGACCTTCGAATGATCGGACCTAGGGCGTGAAGAAGGGAGAAGGGGTTGAACACCAAAGGAAGATCCACACTAGAAGAGTTGTTTCTAGGGCATGAATCTCAATAACCTATTATTTGGTGGAGAAAGGGAGGAGATGGGATCAAGGACATATCGGATGCTGGCCTAGGACTGCTGCTCTAATACCATATAAAGAAATAGTTGCATTCACTAAATGAAACACAAACCCTAAGCTCCTATATATAGAAAGGGAGCTTGGGAAAATAACAAGATGGCCCTAACTTGGGTAAAAAGAAAAGGGAAAACATCAAGGAAAGATAATATGAAAAGTAAGACTCGAACATTGGTAGACCTTGGACTCTTGGGTGAACCAAGCCAAGATGCTAGAATTCTAGAGGAGTAGGTGGCGTAGGTCTTTTACTTATTCTTCCTTGAGATTAGTGGTAATCTGCATTGTCTTTGTTGGGTCCTCGGCGTAGAATTTTATCATTAATGTGGTGGATCTTGGCTATGTTGACTTAGGCAGCTCTTCTATTGCTTCTTGTCTTGGATTGATGGAGTTAATTGCCGCTTTCTTTTTTCCCCACTTATGAGGCTTTGGGGCAATCCATTGGATTTTCTGCTCCATCTCCAAGTGGAGGAGCTCTTGTCTATTGATCAATTGTCGTGGACCATGTCGATATTGACCAGAGAGCGGAAAAGGATAATTTGGAAATAAGACGACGCGATCGATGTGAAGGCATGTGTAGATGGCTGTCTAATGATCTTGTTGAAGGTGGTGTAGAGGTTGGCTATGGTGGAGGTGGCGGTTAGATTCAAGTATCGATTCTCATCTCAAAGGGTGACAGGGAGGTCAATCTCCCCCTTAGGCATCACTTTATGGTAACCAAACCCCACCACTGGGTAGTGGGGCGGTGTAAGGTCCTTCTCGAATCCTAGCTGGATTAAGGTTTGAAGGAAGAGCACATGCACAACACTTAGCTCCTTGACCACTAGGTGCAGCTGGCTCTGGACAACCATAATGAGGGTGATCAATGGGGGTTGTTGTGGTGGCCTGGGTCCAAGAGTCATTGGAATATTGACCCCCATCTTGAGACGGCTAACATAGCTTGGATTGGGTTCGTTTGGAAGTTCAACGTCCAAGTGGAGTTGGCATTGATGTCGAAGATCATGTCCACTGCACTTCTTGGCTCACCGAGCAGCTAACGTATCTCGGGCGGGCCGGCTAGGGCAAGGGCAAGTGCCCCTCTACGTTGCCTGGCAAGCATGTCTAGTGCACGGGGATGGTATTCTTCAGGCGGAAGGTCTTGAGTGAGTTCGTTTGCTAGGGTGTTGGAGATGTCCTTACGATCTTGGGGCTTGTTAATTACCTCAACGTTTGTCCCCTGAAGTGTTGCAGCTAAGCTCGGTGGAACTCCTTTAAGTCTTTAAGTGGTCACTTCCCTTTGTCAACCTTGTTGTGTTGGACGTATTGCGTAAAGGCTGCTGCCCTTGATTTGGGACTCAATCTAGTCATGGAGGTCTTTGTAGTTCTTAGTTGAATGGCCCTTCTCCTGATGGTATCGGTAGTAAGGGCAATTCGTAGGAGGCTTGCGTAGAGGTGGGGGAGGAAAAAGGAGTTCTGCTTGGTTTGTGCTAAGGACCTCCACCAGGATGTTTGCTTGATTGCACATGAGAGGGGTGTACTCTTGGTACGCCTCTCTCCTTAGTTGTTGTTTGTCGTCGTGATCGTTTGGGCGGTGCTTATTATCTTTTTCATCATGGCGATGCCGACAAACCCAACTAAATTGGTTCTATTGACAGTCCCCATGTCGATTGGGCTCCTGGTTATCCTGACGCTCCTAGTTATCTTGGCGCTCCTAGTTATCTTAGTGCTCTTGGCCTCTGTCACCTGAGTTGTTCGCGTGGGCCTCCTCGAGCATGCTCGATGTTGTTAGGCAGGAGCAGAAGGATTTGTTTTTGTTCGTGTGGTGGTTCATGTGAACTTAGAGTTTTTCCATGTCGCATGGCAGGAGGTCCTCTATGCTATTCCATAAGTCGTTATCTAGGAGGCCTTGCTTGAATACTTGGATCACTATCTGGTCATGTGGCCTCCCACAACGGAAATATTAGGTCTTATAGTCGTTGAGGTAGGCCTTTAATGTCTCTTTCTTTTTCTAGCGAACCTCTACCAGTTTCTTGGGGTTGTCCCTTGTCCTTTGCTGTTTGAAGAAATACTGGCAGGATTTCTCCGTTAGCTCCTAGAAGGACTGATCTGCCTTATTAGCAGATTGCTGAAGCACTCGTGGGTGCTGTTGGTTAAGAGGAACGAGAATACTTGGCACATTATAGCATCGGGACACTCGTGAATGAGCATATGTTGCTGATAGTTTCTGACAAAGTTTGTCGGGTCAATTGTCTCTTCATATTGGGGAAGAGTGGGATACTTAAAGCACTGGGGAAGGGGGTATTCATAACCTCCTCCATGAAAGGGAAGGCCATAACCTACGACTTCATGTGCATCCCCTTTATCACTCAAGTGACTCACCATACGAGGTTGGCTACTTGCTCATTTGGGTGGGGTTAGGGTGGGTTGAGGGAGGATTAGAGTTTACCTTGGAAACTCTAGGTGGCACCTCAAGGTCCCGTTTTGTCTATCAGTAGACTAGTTGGCATAGTTGCTCCAATTGTTGCTTGAGACGAGTGTTCTCCTTGACTTGGTGTATGTGGGCTTAGCTCGGCTTCTCGAGTGAGGGTTCCTAGTTTGCAGGACCCTTTTTGGCCTTAAGAGCTGCTTCACTCCAGGCTTGGGTGTCTCGAAGTGACTTTGCTAGCTTGCGTGTCTCCTCAGCAATGGCTTAGAGTTGCTGTTGATACCTACTCTCGTCCTCCTCTGCTTGATGGAGAGGGTCATAGGGTCCTCCTGGCTTAGGGTTTCGAGCTTGTGAGACTCTTCATCTTCTCGCGTTGGAACTACCTCTCTCTCCGTGGAACATGGGTTTACCTCCTCTTCAAAGTGGCTTCTCAAGTTCCTGAGGGAGATGTTAGGTTTGTCGTCAACCTCCTTGCTGAGATTGAACTTCTTTGCCTTAGGGGCCATGTTCTCACAACCATGGTCCGTAGCCTTTCAAATGGTAGAGCCTTTTCTCACAGATGGTGCCAAATGATTGTGTCCCAAGGACCTAATCGAGAAAGTAACAAATTATCATGCAATTGAGAGAAACAAAGGAAAAGGATAGGGAGTTGGTGACTCAATTTTACTTTGGAGGTGTACGCCTGGGGAGGGGGTCTAACCCTCAATATTGCACTATGTAATTCTCTTTTTCTACTGTTGGGCACAAGAAGGGTAATTACCCCTTTCTTGTGTACGTGGACCCCTTTTATAAGGGCCTTGAGTCGTAGTTAAGACAAATAATTATTTGCTTCTCGAGAAGAGAGATATTCCCCCACGTCTCCTCATTCTTTGAATTGTCGCCTCGTCATCCGCATCATTGCTTTGTGTCCTCGTTCGGCAATGTCTAATGTGGCTTCATGATGAATCGGTTGGCCTTAAGTCCCTTAGGGGACCTTGCTGCTTGGGATTAGGCAGATGAGGCGGGACTCACTGTTTCAGGTGAATGTAGTAGATGGACCCGTCGGCTAACTTGGGCAGATCGGGTGGTCTGCTCGAGGTGTTAGCGGTGCACCTGATGTTGGTGTCTTGGGCTCACTTTGCTCCAATGTTGGGCCGACTCTCTTCCTACCTTAGTCGAGGCTTGTTGGGCTTTGTGGGTTACTTCTAATGGACCTGACTTTTCTTCACCTTTACAATGACTGTCATTTTTTTCATATTCAACGATGATGATTTTCATTTTGTATTCATCTAAAAGGCGCAGTCCTATTGCCATTTTTACATGCCTTCTTGATTTTAAGATCTAGATTAATCCATGGATGTGGTAGTAAGGATGTACATGGGTTAGGTTAGGTCGAGTTATGACTCAATCCAAACCCAACCCATAGTTTTAAAGTTGGGATTTTTCCAACCCAACCTAACCCGTTACACTACTGAATTGAACCCAACCTAACCCATAAAAATCGGGTCAGGTTGGTCGGATTGATTGGGTTGTTGACTAGTTAAAGGACTTAAAACTTATGTTTATCTCCTGGATAATTTTTTTGTCTTTTATACTTAATAACAAAACATTTTAAACTTATAAATAACTTACATCTTCTAAAAAAGTGAATAAAATAGATAAAAATAAAAAACACTTGATAGTTGTATAATAATAACTGCCTCTTTCCTCTAGAAAAGTAAATATATATTACAAGATGATTATCTTATGCATGTAATTTTTTTCATAGATGTAGGCATTCAAAACAAAGAATTAGACGAGAATCAAAATAATTTTTTACTAGTAAGGGAAAAATTCAAAATGTACATGTGGATGTCTTTTAATTCTGTCTAAACAAAGAATTAGATGAAAACCTAAATAATGATGTTTAATTTAATCATCAAAGTTTGAATGCCTACGTCGAAGTTTCAAATAATTTAGGCTAAATTAAGGGAAGGCAGAGGAGGAGGAGAATGGCCGAGAGAGGGGGTGGTGGCTATTGGCTATAGTGAAAGAGGATGGTTAGTGAGGGGGTGGTAGGTTGTGTGATGATGGTAGTGGTGGTAGCGACTCTAATGATAGGTTGGGCGGAGGGGAAGGTAGAGATGATGGTGGATGGACGGTGAGGGGTGGTGGGTTGTGTGGTGGTGGTGGATCGGTGGTAGTGGGCCAGCGACTCGGGTAGTAGGCTCAAGCTGAGCAGAGGGAAGGTAGTGATGACGATGGATGGTCGGTGAGGGGGTGGTGGGTTGTGCGGTGATGGTGGTGGTGGTGGCGGTGGCAGTGGCTCTAGTGAAGGGAGGTGGTGGCTATCACTAATGTAGAGGAGGAAGAGAGGAGGGAGGAAGATGCTAACCTCGAGTGGTAATGACGAGAACAATGGCGCCAATGAGAAGGGAGCTACGAGAGAGGTTGGTGGCAATGACGAGAGAGGAAGCTCGATATAGGGCTTGCAAGCGGAAGGGAAACTGAAAAGAAGTGCACGATGGAGAGCACACAGGGAGAGGGAAAAGTGAAATTGAGAGAGTGGCGTGTGTTATTTGCGTGGGTTTTTTTTGTCTCATTTCAAGTTTAAACAGGGTAGCTTTTTTTCCTTTAAAATTTTAATGGATACTCTCGTGCGCGTGTGTGTATTGAGTTGAATAGGGTTGCGGGTTGGGTTGGGTTTATTGGACCTCAAACCCAACCCAACACATTTTTTATCGGGTTAGGAAAATCTCAACCCAACCAACCCAACCTAATCCAATCGGTTTGGGTTCGGGTTGGGTTCAGGTTGAACCCGACCCGTGTACATCCAGTGTTAGTGTATGGATGTTGTTCTGGTTGTTGGGTTTCGCAAAATCTCTAAACTTGGTCAAGCCACTTTTTTGAATTATTTGAGAATAGAGAGGATTATGTTGTAGATTCGATGCATTGGACAAGGTGTAGGGCTACTTTTTCCTCTGTAGAAGTGTACTTCATATATTCCCCTGGTCACTATTTCACATTTGCTAAGTTAATCCCAAACACATGTCAAAATTCAGAAGATTCAGTTAATGACTGCTTTTGCAAGGAGGTCTTGGATTAAGCTCTTAATCTTTATTCCAAGTGACTTGATGATTTTTTACTCAGGTACCGATGCCCTGATCATGTGAATCCTGCTGAATTTTTAGCTGATCTGATATCAATAGATTACACATCTGCTGAAAGCGTGGAGGTTTCCCAGAAAAGGACTGATGACCTTGTGGAGGCATTTGCAAATAGCACACCAATCACTCCAACTGTAACTCCACTCATAAAACAGGAAGGTCCTACATTCCCCCAGGATAGTGGCAGAAAAATTATTGTCAAACGAAAGAGAAGTGGTTGGTGGAGGCAGTTCTGGCTGCTTCTCAAGCGTGCATGGATGCAGGTATATTCTTCACCTTTTCTTTTTACAGTTGAGAGAGCTATGCAGTTTCTTCTTGATGTAGGGATTTGCTTGCAGGTTTATCGTTTTATTTTATCTAAAAGGTTGTTTATTTATCCAAGGGAATTATATAGTAGACTTCACTAAATTGTGGGGAAAGCATAAGCTTTAGTGGCCTCCAGGAACCGGTTGTCGTAAAAGGTACCATCTGAATTGTTGAGAGGGGCAGCCATCATGGCATGTGTAACCATTATTTCAAGATTCTTGGCTTAAAATAATTAGATTTGATTTTTTCTTTGAAGCAGATCAACTGGATGGCAACATGTATTTGCACCTTCTTATCTATCCCTTTATCATCTTCAGGAAGATAATTTTGCCCACTGCAGTATGACTTTCTTCTGTTGTCACTAATTTTTATTCTTCATTTTACAGGCTTCTCGTGATGGATCTACAAATATAGTCCGAACAAGGATGTCTGTTGCATCTGCTTTAATATTTGGGTCAGTCTTTTGGCGTATTGGGAGATCTCAAACATCTATTCAGGATCGGATGGGTTTACTTCAGGTACTAAACGACTGCTTGAAGTTGTACTTTGGTATTGCTTTTGACATCTAAAGCATTATGTTACTCTAGTCCAATTAGATCTCAAACTCCATCAGTGACTGTTCTTTGACCACTGCTTCCCCTGCTGCCAAACATATAACTATATATTCCATTTAGCATCAATCCCCTTGAACAGGTGAAGAAATAAAAAAATACTCTCAAAGAAACAAGTTAGATAGAAGCTATATGAAGATGACACATAACAGAATTGACAAGAAACTGGGTTTGCTTTCTCAGCTGAGCAATTTCTTGAATTACAGAGAGGAATAGCTGAAGTATAGAGTAGTCTAAGAAAGAAAGTAACAAGAGCTACATCAGAGGAACAGAATGGATAATTGACTGGCTATAAGTTGTATGTGTAATTTTATGTTTGTTATTGTTGCCGTATCTAGAATGCAAACAGCACTCGCTTTTTCAGTTTGCTTTTCTTCTCATGGGCTGACTTCAGTTAAATCTTATCTGAGGGAGATCTTGTTTTGTAAGACCAAAAAAGATTCAAACAAATGTTAAATTGATTCAAAAATTGAACAAGGATTCAATTTCACTTAAGAGTGATTTCTTTAAATTGCTTTACTTTCTATTTACTGGGCGTGACTAGTGTTCTTGATGCTAATTTATTTTCCACTGTACTCTGATACATGCAACTGGGCATTTGTAAATATAGTAGAAGGGGCCTTATTGTAAAAGAAAGATGACTTCTCTAAGTTAAAAAATTGTCCAATGTGAATCATCTCTAAGTACGATAGTTTTCCATGACACAAACTTACAGTTCTCTGATGTTTGAAGGTTGCTGCAATAAACACTGCCATGGCAGCCCTTACAAAAACAGTAGGGGTATTTCCAAAAGAACGTGCAATTGTAGCTAATGAACGTGCCAAAGGATCTTATGCCCTGGGACCCTATTTACTTTCCAAGCTGTTGGCTGAAATTCCCATTGGAGCTGCATTCCCTTTGATGTTTGGAGCAATTCTATATCCCATGTCTCGTCTCCATCCTACCATTTCCAGGTGTGTTGGTAACAATTTAGTTAATATCGAAAAGAAAAACTGATTTATGCTCTTCTAAGGGAAAAAATTGCTTTGACTATTGCATTATCCACATTGTTGGTCAATATTGGAGCATATTCCACAATATTTCTTGTTGCTTATACTTGGGCTTGATAAATAATTGGCCATTTTCGATTCCATGTCAATAGGCTACAGGATGGAACTCTCATATGTACGGAGTTGCATATCTGCTGGGATGAAACAGCTTAATGTTTATCCCAATAGAGGTTGTAAGATAGGTTCATTGGCCTTGAAAATTTAAGTGAAATCTGTATGATAAGTCAGTCCTGGCAAGCTCCTCAAGATGTCCCCGTATCCAATCTTATCACACTTGGGAGCTCTTCCACTGAATTTTACCCTTCATGATATTTTATATTTGTAATATCAGGGTCATTGATTCCCTAGCTTTAAAGTTACCTCTGAATCCTTTCATTAATATCATAGATATTCTGACAGTCAAAAATTACTTCATTTGCATTTGGCTTTCAGATTTGCCAAGTTTTGTGGTGTGGTGACGGCAGAGTCATTTGCTGCATCGGCTATGGGCCTTACCGTGGGAGCTATGGTTCCAACAACTGAAGCAGCCATGGCTTTAGGACCTTCTCTCATGACCGTGTTCATAGTCTTTGGGGGCTATTATGTGAATGCTGAAAACACACCTTTGATATTCCGATGGATTCCTCGAGTCTCTCTCATCCGATGGTGGGTTGTCTAAAGAGACTTTGTATACTATAGTTGCTTCACAAGATATCATTTTAATCTTTGTTTGTTAATTCTCTGTCCGATTGTCTCACAGGGCATTTCAGGGATTATGCCTCAATGAATTCCGCGGTTTGGAGTTTGAACACCAGAACTCATTTGATATTCAAACCGGAGAGCAGGTAGGGAATGCAAAAACGTGACAATATTCCTGGCCTTTCTTTAATGAGATGGGCATGACTTAAACATTTAGACAGGTCTTTGACATTAACTTTGAAGTGAAAACATCAACTTCACGACAGTTGGAATAGGGAAAGGGTTGGCATTTAGAAGCAAAAGTTGAAAGAAAGCAATAAAGTTTGAGCTATATCAAAGATCCATAAATGTAAACCTATTTGGACGTTTACTAGATAACATTGAGACATATAACTGCTTCCCCACCCTTAAAAAAATAGACGTCAAGAGTTGCTTGACAGTGTCAACATTTACTAAACACCTGAGATAGGTTGATTTATCTTGATGTTTGTTTTTTTTAGCAAAAGTCAAGAAATGCCAGGGATGGATTTGAAGTATTTCTTTTAGTTAGTAATCTACAAAATGAACTATCTTTCAAACGTCTCCACTTGATATAGATGTACATTCTACCATTTGCCTTTGCACTGCGAACATATGCTGTAGCTTAATGCGTATTCTGATAAGATTCAACCTCTCGCTTTACTCATTTGTATCATGTGGTAGGCACTCGAGAGGCTCTCATTTGGCGGGAGTTGCATTCGGGACACTGTGGTGGCTCAGGGGAGGATACTTATGTTTTGGTATTGGTCAACTTACATGCTGCTTCAGAAGAATAGACCTAAATATCAGCAACTTCTTCCTCCTCATGAGCCCAAATCAGCACAATGAGTTTCAATAATATTACTTGGAGGGGATCTGCAGTGACAATAATCACTTGAGTGGCTCTTTGTTCACATTTTGGAGTTGAGAAATTTCAAATAAGGGTAGTGATTAAATTGTAATGCATTGGCTGAATCGCGAATTTGGGGACAGTTTAGGAAAGTTTGCTAGAAGGGGATTGTGGATGAATTATAGAATCATGTAGTTATGTGAAGAAATGCCGACCTTGGTTCGGTTGACTGCTCTTTTTAATTTACATCTGGATGCTATCATTTCCTTAACGGAGAAATGATTGTTTGGTTGAGTTTCTTACGAGTAGTTTGTTGGTTGACAAATCAGTACGTTGGATATCCATTCCATTTTTGCTCTTTGATTTTGGAATATACTAGAGGTAGAGATTGTGTCTGCAATGATAATCTTTTATGATGTGCATATCCTAGTACTTGCAGGCAACATTGGAATTATTGGATTAGTAGACGTGATAAAAAATCATCTTAAGTCGTTTCCATTTGTTCCATGGAGGTTATCCCCTTCACCGCATTAGTTTTGTTACATGGAGGCATAAATTTAGGAACTTGGGTTTTTACAAAAATGAAAAACATCTTTGAAGCAGACGCCCTCTTACTTCCCACCCACGTTTACTTTAGTGCTGATTTAGCATGTTTTGTGCACAAATATTGTGGCACTTATGCTGCATGGCACCATTGTTGTTGCGTTGGTGCATGGTACCGATGTGCTGCTATAGCTTTTATTTTAGTGTCTAACAATAATATAACGTTTCACCTTCGTCAGATTTATGGCTTGCAGGTGGATTTGAAGGACTCAACTCTTTTGGTTTATTTTAAGGGAGTAACTCAGACGCCTACGAGGCAAAAATACAAACACACAAAAGAAAGATGCTTGACCTAAATTGTTTCTTAGACATCTTTTACGCTTTGATCACAATTCACGTCATTGAAACAACATAATTCACGTCATTGAAACAACATCGACGATTCGTGTGAGACGATTAACGAGTGGATGTAAACAAGTGAGGAATCTGATTGTATCAGATTCAATTTCTATTGTGACCTTAGATGAGAAGTCAAAACAAAATAAGAAAAAATAAAGAATAAGAAACATAGAAATCACAAATGGAAAAGGTCAAGCGAGGTGGGTGAAGGTAGGGTGCATGAAGGTCGACAACTTGCATTAGAGGTGTCCATCACAGTAATTTACTGGAAAGCAACAACTGGAGAAGGGAGAGGCTATGTCACCACATTGGAAGTCAATTGTCCAACTTGGGTCATTGACCCTAGCGCGACCACACAAGAAGCCCAACATAGATGGAAAGGCAACAAAAAATGAGAGTAGAGGGAGAGGGGCATATGGTGAAAGGTGATGAGGGAGGGAGGGGGCTCCAATTAGCACTGATTCGCCAACTAGACCTCCAAACGGTGTTTGCAAGGGTTTTTGAGGGGAGAGAGTGGAAAGGGAAAAGTTAAGAGCTAGAGGTTAGAAGTCACCTCCTGTTCCCTCTCTTCTGGAAAAACAAACTTGCTCTCCTCTCACTCTCCACAACTAAAACTTGTATTTCCCAAGTTATGTCTGTGCTATTTCCTTTTTCCGCTCCTTGACACCATTTCAAAGCCTTTGTCTCTATGTTAGCAAGGTGGGAAATATGCACATAAAAGTGCATAAAACAAGTACATTGACATCTACAACATGTGTGTATGAAGTAGGTGAGAGTTATTACATTTTCATTTGTAGTTATATAACTTTTTGTTATAATTTCTGTGAAGAAATGATTTGCTTTTCATTATAAATTACGTAATAACTGGTGTTTTAAAATTGAGTTTAGCTTCTTTAGTATCAACCTTTCTAGTGTTTTTTTGTGATAAGTTAATTGCCAATGTTACATCTAAGATAGATTTATGGTTGAAGTGTGTGTGGATTGAAATGGGAGGTTATATGATGATTGAGATTTACAATGCATTAGTTCTAATAAGAAAACAATCCAAGAATAAATGTAAATCAAATATGCTACGATTCTCACTTGCCTACTTGGTTAGCTAAGAACCCTCTTTGGAAGAGAGCACCGAAATTTCTCCCTTTAAAGGGTCATAACTTACTTCATCTAGATAAGACATCAATAAAGAATTGAAGCCTGATCATGACTCTCCAATAGAGTCACGTGGAAAACTGAATTTTATATAAATGCTATCGTAAGTTTTTGACATTATAGAAAAGTTATTTATACTTTATATTTACACAAATGTAGCTATATACATTCCTCTTTTTGCAATAATAATATTAAATTATTATAAGATTAGACTTTAACTACGTTCAAGTAGTTAAAAAGATAAAAAATTTAATGAGAGGTAAAAACATCACAGGAACAGAAACTTTTATTAACGTTTGCTTTCCTAAACATTTAAATAATTATGATATTATTTAAATGTTTAATTAAAAAAAGTCAAAGTGACATGGGACGTTTGGTCTCAATTTCTTAATGTTTGGTTCAAAGTGCCAAGTTAGATTCGTTGTAATATATTCTTTTGAGATGCTCCTACCAAATGACTTTGAAAGGATATGTTACGGAAGATTTAATATAATGTTTATATTGATTATAAATTAAGAGAATACTATAGTTATTTGGATGTTTATGAAACAAATGTTAAGAAAGATATTTATTCTTATAATGAAAGGTGGTGAAAGTTGAGAATTCCCACCACCGTTTGACGACATCCTGATCGGCGGGAAAGACATTTTTCAACCAAAATTTTGGATATGTGGTAGAGTTCATAATTCTATGGAGTAATGGAGGACTTCCTCCAAAAGTGACAAACATGGTGCATGATCCAATTTTAAAATTCAAGGAATTTACATAAAAAGATCTCCGATTACAAGTCAATTCCAGAAAAAGTTTTTTTTTTTAAAGTCTTTTCCTGAACTTGGGATTCTTTTCTTTCAAGGTAACCTTGAAAACAAAAAGAAATATGTTCATTCGGTTTGGATGGCTTTGCCCTTAAACAAAATGTACCGTCTCCCCTCTCCTGCATCAAGAAGCCTTCAATTTCCAGAAATAGAGTTTCATTGACAAAGCCAAGACCATCCTAAGAATAAACATAAATCACAGACAAACACGCAGAATATACCAAAAAAAAAAAACCCAACTCTTCTCCAAGTTTGCAAGAATTCAATCATAACTCGTCAAACACATGAAATTCTCATTTGAAACAATCGAAGGTAATTTAGAGTGACCTTACAAATGCTTATCATATGTTTTCCCTTCCCTGGCGAACCCCATCACAGCAAGACGCAATCTGTGGCGACCATCACAAAACGGGACCTAATGCGTGCGTTCCCGGAAAATTAAGGCCTCTTCTAGGAACCGCCCAATACTTGCGGACCTTGTCGTAAATTACTCTCGACTTGGGATGCAGTTGAAATCCATCCAACAGATCGAGACACCACCTGTAATTTTACCACGATCAAAATTTACTGCAAGACGCCAAAATGGCAACCTCGTCACGTGGGCGATGAGATGGATCCCACGTTGCCACTGAGGCTTGTGGATTCTTCTTCCCAAGACAAACCAGAAATCCAACCCTTCTCATCGATCAATTGGCGAGGTTTGGAATCCCGTAAGCGGATCAGTGACTGACCACCGCCGTCACCATTTTATGTAAGTTTTTTCTTTTTTTCTTTTTAAATTTTGGGTGTTTGTGTTCTTGAGATTTTCTGCTCCTATTCAAAATTTTTGGTTCCACCATTACCTACGAACACGTGCATGTTATCGACGAAAACGTTTTGGTGAATATCGTGAATTGTTTTTCCCCCCTTCCCATTTTGCAGGCACACGTGCATGTTAGAATCTTCGTTTTGGAGGTTTTTTGTGATGAGGAGTTGCTGATACTTCTGTGGTTCATAAGGTGATTCTTTCGTCCCTATTCAAGAAGTTGGAATCTTTTGCTGGATCTGGTTCTCCAGGCTGTTTTGAATCATTGTAAAGTACTGAAAATAATGCCCTGATTTTTTTTTTTTTTAAACTTTGAAGGTGATTAATATTTGCTGAAAAACATTGTGAAGTGTAGTTTTTCATATTCTTCTTATGAGAGCCCTTTTTCCTAGATTATACGTGAAAATTCAGATACTGTTTAATTTCTTTAAGTAAGACTCACATTGGAATAGGTTAGGTATTCTTCAATTTCTGAGAGAAATTTTCCGTAATTTTCCCCCTTCCCATGCTTTGTTGTTGTTGGATTTGTACAGGGGAATTGGAGGAGGAGGAAGACGAAGAGAAAGGAAGGAAGAAAATGGCTTTTGCTGTGGAATCGGCGATGACTGCAGACGTCAGTCCTAAGTCGGCGAGGACGACGTTCGCGAGCGCCGTGGTGCCCCTGATGAAATTGCTAACCCTAACCCTAATAGGTATAATCCTGGCCCACCCCAAGACCCAGATCATCCCCAGGGCAACCCTAAGGCTCCTAAGTAAGCTCGTGTTCGCGTTGTTCCTCCCCTGCCTCATCTTCATCCACCTCGGTCAATCCATCACCCTCGACGAGGCCCTCCGCTGGTGGTTCATCCCCGTCAACGTGCTCCTCAGCACTGCGATCGGGTGCGCGCTCGGTTACTTCGTCGCGATCGTATGCCGCCCCCCGCCGCAATTCTTCCGTCTGACCGTGATCATGACGGGGTTTGGGAACACGGGCAACCTCCTGATTGCCATTGTGGGATCCATCTGCCACAGCAGCAACCACCCGTTTGGACCTGATTGCCACCAGAACGGCATCGCGTACGTCTCGTTCGCGCAGTGGGTGGCGGTAATCCTCGTGTACACACTCGTGTACCACATGATGGAGCCGCCCCTTGAGTACTACTACCTTGTATCCACCGAAGGTGGCGAGGGTGAGATAGAGGACGAGGAGGCACCAACCGTCAACATCAGCAGGCCATTGCTCCATGAGGCGGAGTGGCCAGGGATAGAGGATAAGGAAACTGAGCATTGCAAGACGCCCTTTATAGCAAGGGTGTTCATGAGCATCACGGGTTCGTCGAAGAACAATTTCCCCGATATCGATTTCAGCGAGGAAGCAGGCCCAAGCCATGGGAACAGCAGCCCCAAGTCCATCAGGTGCCTGGCAGAGCCAAAGGTGGTTCGCAGGATCAGAACCGTTGCCGAGCAGACACCAATCCAACATGTCCTCCAGCCACCGACCATCGCATCATTGCTGGCCATAATTGTCGGGCTGGTACCTACGTTCCGGCATTTCATGTTTGGTTCTGATGCGCCGCTATCGTTCTTCACGGATAGTTTGGAGATCCTGGGGGGAGCCGTCGTGCCCTCGGTGATGTTGGTTCTGGGCGGGATGCTTGCGGAAGGGCCGAACCACTCGATGCTTGGGGTCAGGACCATAATTGGGGTTACAGTCACGAGGCTCTTGATTCTCCCACTCGTGGGGATAGGGGTGGTGATGGCGGCAGAGAAGTTGAATCTGCTGGTTGCTGCTGATCAGATGTACAAGTTCGTGCTGCTAATGCAGTACACGACGCCGACGGCTATTTTGCTGGCCGCCATCGCCAGCTTGAGAGGATACGCGGTTGCAGAGGCGTCGGCGCTTCTGTTCTGGCAATATGTGTGCGCCGTCTTTTCCCTTTCGCTGTACCTTGTCATCTACTTCAAGATTCTGTCTTATATCTAGTTATGTTCAGCAAGTTTGGGATTGACATGCATCATGGAGAAACCACGAAAATTGGTGCTGTCATATCTATTGATGCACCGTTCCATGGCGTTGTGATGTTCTTACTGTTATGCTTTTGCCAATCTTTCTTGTTTGGTGAATGTTTAGTTTGCTAGTTATTGCATAGTTCATTACCTCCAGCTATTTCTTTGGTTTTTCCCTTTTGCTAATTTAATTTGATTGCTCGATGCCCATCACACATAGGGAGGTGCTACAAAACTCGGTTCATATTGAAAAAGACTCATAGAAATGCACACTTAATCTTTCTTTCCGATGGAAAGCAATTTTTCTTGGAATTGAGGTTTTCGTAATATCTAAACCATTTTGCATACATCGAGTGAAGAATGATGCACGTAACGTTGACACAGCCTCATCTTTGTCTTTTAGTCGAAAGATCTATATATTCATTTATAAGATCTACATCATTTTGCAAATGTAATATCATCTGAAGGTTACAAGTTCAATATCCCAGGAAACATTTTGTTTTTTTTACTAAATGGAAAGCAACTATCTTTTTTATTGAAAGTTCTCTCTGGCTGCTGCTCTGGATGGACCTTATTAGGCACTTGAGTTTGATGTGTAGCTCCCTCACCTAACCACTCGTTCCTCGTCTAATCAGTTGTTACATCCGTTATATCCCCCTCTAAAATCTCCCAAGCCAAGCATATAATCTTGACATTGCAGTTGATAAATAGTGAAGAAAGTTTCCAGCATTTATGAGTGCAGAGGCATGGAAAATTTAGGGGAAGAATTTGGAGAAAAGAGGCAAAAGGGTAGGCAACAAATCAATGAATTTGTCTTCAATGCTGCACCCCATGACAACAATGTTCGGCTTGGAATAAATCATGGCCTTCTACATATAAATTGTAAAAAATCCCTTGACAAATCTACATGCATATTGTATGTAAATGAATTGACCAATGAAGGTCATACTAAGGAGTAAGGAGTCATATTTGTCCCTGTTAACTTTGTACACCAGAGTTTTGGCAGCTTATTTGGACCAATCTTAAAAGCAAAGAGGGACAGAGTTTGCTCCTTGGTGTAGCCTATAAGCACCTGTATCTAATGCACTCCCTGCCTCAGGTTTTCAACTGAAAAAGCAGCTTCCGATCTGTAGCCCTTCAATCTCTCCATTTTACTTCCCTCTCCCACCAGCAGCTTTGGAGCCTCAGTTTGGACATTCTGGAAGAAATTTAATCAGAAAATTTCCCTTGCACAATATTTTCCCTCATAAAATGATTGACTCCACTGTTTCTTATTTGTTTACCAAATGATAGATTATGGGCAATGAAAGCTGCAGCTTAATTTCCACAGTCAATTGCCAGTTTGCTGGGATAATGTCAGCACTGAGTCATCCAATTAGAAACTGTATCCACATTATTTGCTAGTTACAAGGACATTCCCAACATTCAGGTGTGTCATACTTAAGCAGGTTTGTTGATTATCTTCTTCAGAGGTAACTACTTTTTGGTAGATTATTCAACTTGCTATCTCATAATTACGTGATCCAACTATTAAAACCTGCCATGATGCATTTATTTTCTTTCCTTCCGTTTACTTTTTGGTTTTGAAAGGTGACACGATGCACTTTCTGATTGGTAATGCTATACTATTCTTCAATAGCATTTTGTATGCTATCACTGTAGAGAAGTATTGCAACTTCAACATTTGCATTTTTTGTCTTCATGTTTCTTATGGGTTATTATGGCACACAAGTGTGTGAAGGCTTTGTACTGTGCCTGTGACCCATATATTGTAGTGGATAAGTTAGAATCGAAGTGATTCTTGATTGAGATCCATGTAGGAATTGTGATTTTTTTTGGCTATGATGGAAGGGCTAATTAGATGAAGCATCAACTTCTTGTAGCTTGATATTGGGGTCTGATGGGCCTCGGAAGGCTACCAAGAGATTTATTAGCGTAGGAGGTGTTATTTAGCAATGATTCATCCATCACACGTGGGAAAATTTGACAATCACACAAGGGAAACCAGAGGTTTGGTGACCCAGTTCCACAGCAAAGGGTTTACGTCTGGGGGGAGGATGGCACTCTCAACCATGCATTAGAAAATTAGTGATTACAAGATTTTTTTCTCTCCTCTCCAGGGGAGTCCCCTTCTACTGGGGGCCTCCCTTTCTGTTTATAACATGGAGGAAACTCTCACTGATTGGCTCTAGTACCTCTATTTGTCAGGATACATGGTACCTGTCAGGGTGCAAGTGGTTAGGCTCATCATTGCATATCTTTTGCCCTTGCTGTGTAGGATCTTTTGGCAGACTGGGCTCGTAGCTGGGATCTAGCTGGTCCTAGGCGGAACGGGGTGCTGGTTTCGCCTACATACCCTATATCCGGGTGGCTGGATCCTTTGTCGGGTTGGGTGCAGAGTTTTAGATCCGAGGGTATTTTTGGCCCCTCAGCATATGCTCTCACTCTCTAGCTAGTGTGAACTGCCGAGAGAGTATTGAAAGTGGCCAAAATTCTGCGGTAAGTAATGCGCTCAGATGTTCTTCAGATGGTCCTGTAGCGGGGAGAAAATTTTGTGTTGGAGGAGTTGGATGGCTTCCACCTGCTTCTGATTGATTGGAAGAGGTTCATTGTTAAGGGCGTATGAGCCCGCATTCACGCGCGGCCTTGGGGAGCGGCCGAATTTGGGTGTGGGGCGTATGAGCCCAAGTCCGTGCCAGCCTTAGAAGGTGGCATTCACTTGGGCAGGGCATATGAGCTCGAGCTCGTGCCAGCCTTAGAAGGCGGCATTCACTTTGGCGTGGGGCGTATGAGCCCAAGCCTGTGTCGGCCTTAAAAAGCAGCATTAACTTGGGCATGGGGCATATGAGCCCGAGCCGACCATAGAAGGCAGCATTAATGGGCGTGGGGCATATGAGCCCGAGCCTATGCTGGCCTTGGAAGGCGACATCTTTCCACGTTGGCACGCTGAGGCAGACATTAACTCTTGCTGCCGTGAAAGGTCGTGGCCCGAAGCGTCACACCTGAAAGGGTGTGAGAGTCGTTTTGTAACGTCTATTTGATTGTCCGACGTGTGATAACTTGCAGGGTCCTTGACCAGCGATTTTGCTGGTGCAGTTACGCTACCGCGGAATCAGTGCCATATCTCAAGGGATTCGATTACTTGGGAACTGCCGATCCGTAGCGGGTAGAAAGACGTTACTGCCCTCGCGGGCCCTTACGGTGGGGCTATAAATAGAGCCCTGATGTGGGGCTTACTTAACCGCCTTTCATTGCCCTTGATGTGCTTGAGGGACTTAAGAGTTGTGGGGAGGAACGGTTGTGGCTTGTTCTCTCCTTAGGCAAGGCTCTGTCGTAGAACTTCTGTGTCTGGCTGAGCAACCAAAGGATAGCTATGTGTGGCTTTTTGGATGGGGGTGAACCCCTTCTTTTGCCCCTGCGTAGCCCTTTTGGTGACTCTGCAATGGTGGAGCAGGGACTGTTGCCGTCGGGAACTCCTCTCGTGGGAGTGTATTTTCCTAGGTAGAGGTAGGGCGCCAGTTGGGTGATGCCCACGACGCTTGCTCAGACGGTTGAACACGTCTGGGGATTCCCTACGGAAGGGCTAGCTAACAGCCTGGCGGCATCAGCTACATGGGGCCCCTCACTGATAGATTGGGGTGTATTTCGCATATTCGGGTGGCCTTGACTGCCTCTAGCGGTCGGGGGCCGTTCCCTTCCCGTGTCGCTTTATTCCCTCTACGACTCTGTGAAGGTGGGGCAGGGGTTGCTGCAGTCGGGAGCTCCTCTCATGGGAGTGCATTTCCTCGAGTAGAGGCGGGGTGGGGCTCAACGAAGGCATTAGCAGGAGTATACCTCCCCGGTTACAAGGCCTTTTGGGGTTTGCCTAGACGGCTGGTGTGTTTGGGGGTCCTTTTTGGAGGGGCCTACCAGAGAGAAAAGTGATTTAAATGCCGCCGGCAAGGCCATTTCTAGAAGGGGGTCATGCCGACATGAAAATATTGTCGATTTACAGGTGTGCTGCCAGCATGCCGATCGGCGCTGCGAGCAGTTTGAAATTGAGGTGCTGGAGATTCGGAGGGGCTGAAATCTGAAATAGGGGGCTTAGTCAAGGGTTGAAATTCGAAAATTGGGGGACTGTCACACACACAAACAGAGTGATTTGAATGCAGGAGTGGGAGATTCGAAACTGGAAATGTGGGGGGAGGGGCTGAAATGACACACACACGATGATTAACTCAAATAGAGACACTCAAGCTTTCCAAGTAGACACACACACACATCATTTTGAGTGTTTATGTGATTTTCTATTTCAGTTTGAGTATTTATGTGATTTTTTATTTCATTTTGAGTATTTATGTGATTTTCTGTCGGCATGTTATCGGCATTCCTACGGCGTGCCCTTGGCATGCCCATCGAAAAACGGGCATTTCCACGGCATGCCCACGAAATGTACACTTAAAATTTCATCGGCACGGCGTCAAAATCGGCATTTCGAACCTTGCCAGAGACCTTGTTGTGTAAGGAGGCAGTGTCGATTTTCGTGTCGGGTGGCGCCCCTTGCTTGGGGCGATGGGCTTTTCGGCTCCTGGGATCCGTTGTGTCCTGGTCTTGCCTTCCTGCCATAAGATACGGGCTTTGGCTGCATCCAGGCCATGCCCCTTGGAGGCGCGTTCGCCTCGCGTCTCAACAGTTAAGCTGGGTTGCCTGAGGCGTACGTTTGCCCGTCCTTTTGGGGAGTCTTCGGCAATGTTGGGGGAGGCGCCGAACGTGGTGCAGGAAGCTACGCTGGGGCTCCACCCTCAGGAAGAACAAGCAGGTGGAGTGTGCCACCTATCGGAGGAGCTGGGTGAGGTTTGCCGTAGGATAAGGTGGCTTTCTCGGCCAAGTTGGATGCTGGTCGTGGAGGTAGGGGAGAGCCTCAGCGGGGCGTTCGCAGTGAGGCCCTTGGAGACTCGTCTGCATCGCCGCCTGCTTCGTGCTACACATTCCCCTTGAAGGAGGGGGTGCATACCTCCGAGGTACCCGTCTCTCTTATGGGGGGTGGGATACCATGCAGTGTCACCTTCATCCTTGGGGCCGGATGGGCGGAATCGCTGGGTGTCGTTGTTAGCACTTGTGTACTAGTCTCTTTCTAGCTGTAACTTAGCCGGAGATCATATTCCGGGGAATGTAACGGTCTATGTTTAATATAAAGGAAGAAATTTTTTCGTTCCTTATATGAAGGATTGCTCATATGCCAAGTGTGAGGAATTGTTTTATTGCTTGGGAGTTTTAACTCGCATGAGTTACATGAATCGCATTTTATGAGTCTTGGCTTTGATTCCCTTTGTTCGTTCGAATGTCTTGGTATAGAGAGTTGTCCTGTTACTCCTTCCCAACTAATTATTGGCGGTATCGAATGAGATGCCCGTGGAGAAACTATCCGAGGTATTGGTCAGGCACTTATAGCTTGTACTTGTGATGGCGTAGGCGGGTGGCCCTTGGGTATCCTCTTGCGGTTTCCAAAGTCCGGATATTCGCCTGGCGCCTTGTCCACTCGCCCTCGCTTGGTACACGGGGTAGCTGGCCATAAGTGGGATCGGTGCCTTGGCCGCACCCCATTTGCTTGGTGGGGCGGGCAAGCGTGGACCCTTTAGCAAGTGAGAGCGGCACGCTATCTTTAGGCGAGAGGTTGGGTCGAGGTTACTTGATGTGCAACACTTGCTTCTCTAAGGGCGGTTGAGCTAGGGGCAGTCGTCGTGAGTGACTCGCCTTCGAATACCATTCCCTGTGGGGTGGCATAAGGAGGGGGTGGAGAGTCCCTACTTGCCTTGACGATTTTTTAGGGGGACGCCCCAACCCTTCGTGTACTCGGAATCACTCACTGCTTGATGGGGTTTGCCTTAGGCAGAGGTGAGAGGGTGCTCCAACTTCATCTGTGCCCCACCCGTGCTCCTTTGTTCGGGAGGTTGAGGGCGAAGGAGTTGTGGTCACCTTTGTGGTGTGGTCCTTCTGTCCTTTTGTTGAGGATCATTGGAATGTTCAGTCGGGTCTCCTGGAGATCCCTTGGCGGGGATAGGTCTGTCTTAGGCGATGCTCGCTGCATGTCCCGTGTGGGGATTGGGCACAGGCGTCCGATGCAGGAGCGCCTGGGTGCCTATCCTTGATGAGGGAGCCTTGGGGCAGGATCTGCTGGAGGGGTTTATGGGCGTATACTGTTCTACGGCCGTCACTTCCAGCGTCGGCAAGGGGGTTTTCGGAGCAGGGCCATGCCGACAGAAAGATGGTGTCGGTTTAGAGGTAAACTGTCGGCATAAGAATCTGGAGGGAAGAATCCACACACACGTTTTTTGTCACACAGGCTTAAATGATGATTATTTTTTGTTATATACAACTGTATGCAACTGTAAATACATAGGCTTAGATAATGATTGTCTTCAAATTTTAATCATTTTTGTCATTTCTGTCAGCATGCATCGACGTGCCCTCAGCGTGCCTCAAAATGTCATTTTTCGGGCTGTCGAAATCTGCCATCGAATAACGGGCATTTCCACAACATACAAAATGTATACCTACAATTTCATCAGCATGGCGTCGAAATCGGCATTTTGAACTTTGGTCACTTCCCTCTAGAGTTGTGCTCGCCATAGGGGCCCAATAGTGTTACGACCCGATTCTCGAATCCCTACGAGACACGAGAATCGGATCGACTCGACTGATCCCAAGACCCAGTCGTCCAACGAGAAAGTAACCAAAAGAGCAGTAAAATAAACCACATTCATCATGCATGCAACTAACAATAACAAAAGTACAACAGTAAAGAAAAGTACTACAGTACACACCACCCCAACTGCAGAGAATTTAAACAGGTACATAAATATGATGCTTACAATAAAAGAGTACAAGTGTAGCAGGATATACTCACTACAACAGAAAAACGGTACAGTAGGTACAACACAAGTAGAACTGCTGGCATCTACTAGGCCCAGTACCCTCCGTAGCCGCAGGCTCTGGCTGCTCAACACCTGGTCCTGAAAAGGTGATACGTCAGCGAAACGCTAAGTAGAGTGGCATCCAGCTAACTAAGAAAAATCGTAAAGGTGGATAATTAGCTATTGTTTTTAGTTTCTTTCTTTATTCCTCTATTTACTCGTTCTCGAATTATTTCTCAGATCTTTCTCTTGATCTCGAATGTTCCTCGTGGGAACGATCTTGATTGTAGTATTTTCTGAAAAGTAGAAGTAGCACGTGGTGCTCTCCTGGCCGGGAGAGTCCCCCGTGGTGGTCCTACCCTCAGTCAACCACCCCAAGATCGCTGATAGACGTAACGGTGACTACGGCACGTGCGATAAACACACGGGTAGCTATCTCGCACTGGCACGCGGTCAGTCGTTTCCGTTAACGGGTGCGTCCCAAAGTACAGCACGGAACTAGTATAGGGCAGACCCTTCTCAGTGACAGGGGTCTAGCCCCTCCACAGTAACCAAACAGGGGTCTTGCCCCTCCACAATCCGCGCACCCTCGCCTGACTACCCTGGTTTGCCTAGTGGGCATAACAAGTTGGTGTAGGACGGCTAGCAGAACCCTGGGGCCCGTGGGGTGACTAGCGCTCTCTCTACACTAGTAGCTCTCCCCGGTATTGTATACGCGAGGGACAAAAGTCGATACAAAGTGGCCAGACCTAACCCCGGGTCCCTGGGGCGGCTAGCTCCGCTCTGCACTAAACAGGGGGACAGTCGCTCTCCTTGGTACTCCGTACTCAAGGGTCAGCTCACTTCCCTAATTCCATTCCATTTACCTTTCAGGAGCTCTACTCCTAATTCCCCGTAGGGTTCATGCTCATATTTCTCTAGCCAAGCCATTTTATGTTTCATCATTTCAGTTTTATTCCCATATAGTCCGTGTTTCCAATAATTAATATACATTCATATACAAGCAGCTGTTATCCAATTACAGGCAATTATCATTTTTCTTTCTACTTTCCCAAGACTGCAATTCATATATTTACGACATTCGTTTCAGTGTTTCTGTTCCTAGGATTCATGCCACATCTTAGGATCTATCATTCAATCTAGTTTTCCAGTCCTAGGGTTCATGCCATACCTTAGAATCTACTATTTATCTCACAAGTGCATAAATGTTGATAATTAATCAAAGGCAGCCACTCTACTCGCAAAATCGGGAGTACTGGGGGCGTGATTGGCAGGTCCGCGTGCCTCCGCAATCCCCAGAGCCGCAACGGGACGAGGTCCTAACGCAAGGATCAAACGCAAGAAATCACTCAGAGTAGGATACAAGTATTTTAAACAAGTAGAGGAACAATTTCTGAGAACGGAATTTCAAACGCGGGAATTGGATTTCGAACGGACCCAAAACGGGTCAAAAACGACAATACTGTCCCAAATCAGACGTCTGAAACACCTTCCAGACATCTTAAACGATGGTTCAGATCATACCTTACTTCTGCGCTGCTATTCAGACGTCCAGGATCCCGCTGAACCGTCTGGACCTAGTTCAAGATGTCCGTCTATTACTCCAGACGTCTGGAGACGCTCTCCGCCGTCTAGTGACTTGCCCAAACGTCCGATCTGTGTGGGAGGGCGTGCCCTTGTGCCTTCCCGAACGAAACCTGCATGCGTATGCAACCGTCCGTAACACGGCAATGAGGCAGAACCCTCGGCAAAACGGCCTGCATGGCCGTACCCGCAAAAGGAAGAAGAAAAGAAATATTGTACCTTTCAGACGTCTGGATCTTCCTTCAGACGTCTCCCGCGTCATCTGGACGTAGGTCCAGACGTCTGATTCAGGGAAAATTTCCCAGAATCAAGACCTCATCGCCCTCCTCCTGCTGCGCACGGCCGTGCCGCGCCGCGCTCGCTTGCTGCCTGAGCTGCAGCAGCACCAGGGTAACCTCCCCAGCACCACGCTCCCGCTGCGCGCTCGCCGGCCAGCCCTGGCTGCTCCGACGAGCTCGCTCTCTTCCTCACGCGCTCTACCTCTTCTCCCTCTCGCTGCACCTCCTCCTCCCTGCATGCGCCCGGCAGCAGCTACTGCCCTCTCTCTCACTCGCGCTCAAGCTGGAAGGAGGGGACGGTGGGGGGAAATGGGTGAGGGAGAGGGAAGGGTATGTGAAGGCGTGGCAGGGTGGGGAAAGGGGTCTGCAGGACGGTGAGGGAAGAGAGAAGAAAAGAGGGCGGCGGGTTCAGTCTGTGCACGCAGACTCGCAATCGTACGTCGCAAAAATTAAATTCCAGACGTCTAGACCTACTCCCAAATGTTTTAAAAGACGTTTGATGTCGTGGGTCTTAACAAATAGGGTCGACTTTGGGAGGCTTCCGAGACTCGACCTTGCCCTTTTGTTGTAAACGAATGATGGCCGCCTGAGTGGGCGGATCCTTTGCCTAGACGAGATATGCGACGTCGTCAGGGTAGGATCGAGTGGCTGAGGTTGAAGAACCTAGCCTAAAGCTTACCAGGGGTAACTCGGACCCGGTTGTTGAATCGCGATCCGTCATCTCGGCCTTCTTGCAGGGGTAAGGATATGGAAGTTGGCCACCGGGTGACTCATCTTATCTGCAAAGGCTGTTAGCGGTTTTGGCCGTCTTGTAGGTATAACCATTCTACTGCTGGGTTCGCTCTTATCATACCGGAATGAGGGGCGATTTTGTCGTTGCAGCCACGGGGTGTGATACTGCTGGGCGTACACTTGTCTGGCCGTGCCCCCGGAGAGGGCAGGCGCAAGGGGATTTTTGCGTGCGTCGATCCTTGGGAGTGACCATTGCCTGGATCCTTCTGTAGAGGGTGGCCATGAAGTAGCGCCAACCTTGGAAGGCAGCGTCAGGGGCGACTCGAAGGGGAGTCAACCCTGGGAGGTGGCGACGAGAGCCAAGAGTAGGCGCTTGGTTTCTCACCGGTGGAGGTCCAAGTCTGTGTTACGGGCGTTGCGTGACACGGGGCCCTAGGGTCCCGACCTGGCCTTTAGTGACCGGTATGGTGTCCCTTGGGCAAGGTGGCCTGAACCCTTATCATTTGCTCCAATGGGTGAATGCTCAAGGAGTTGAAAGTTTGTCAGTGGGTCGAACTTCGGGACGCATGGGCCGCGTCGTTATCGGCCCGTGGAACTGTTATCATAGCTACTGGAACCTGGGGCATGGGAGCTCGAGTTATGCTGTTCTTTCGGAACGGTTGATAAGCGGGGTGCAAGTGCCTCACGGCAGGTATTGGAAGTATGTTTGCCAACCTTACAACGCAGCAATTTTGAGGAGCGTCAGATGCATCCGTCGATTCCTTGGATGCGTTCGTTTGAGTTCTCGCCGACCTTGAGAGGTCTTTAGCCAGCCTGAACAGGTGACAAATGGAACGTCAGATGTGTCCATCCGAGTTTTTGCTAACCTCAAGAGGTTGCCTGCCAGCTTGAAGAGGCGACAATCCTTTAGGACTGTCAGGCAGGTTCATCCGAGTCCTAGTCAACCTGGAGAGGTGATTGGCCAATCTGAATAGGTGGTGGTGTAAGGGATCGTCGGGCGAACCCGTCCAAGCTGGAACCAACGTTTAGAAGTGGCATGTCAACCGTAAGAGGCGGCAATATGTGGAGCATCGAACACGTCCATCCGAGCCCACGCCGACCTGAAGAGGCGGCTTGCCGGTCGGAAGAGGCAGAAATATGGGGAAGGTCGGACACGTTCGTCCGAGTTCGCGCTGACATGAAGAGGCGGCTTGCCGACCTGAAGGGGTGGCAATATGAGGAATGTCTGAGGCGTTCGTCTGAGTTCGCGCCGACCTGAAGAGGGGGCAATATGAGGAACGTCGGACACATCCGTCCGAGTTCGTATTGACTTGAAGAGGCGGCTTGCCGGCTTGAAAAGGTTGCAATATAAGGAACGTCAGACATGTCCATCCAAGTTCGCCTCAACCTTAAGAGGTGACTTGCCGGCTTGAAGAGGCGGCAATATAAGGGACATCGGACGCATCCGTCCGAGTTCGCGTCGACTCGAAGAGGCAGAAATATAAGGGACGTTGGATGCATTCGTCTGAGTTCACGTCGACCTTAAGAGGTGGCTTGTCGGCCTAAAGAGGTGACAATACAAGGGACGTTGGACGCGTCCGTTCGAGTTTGAGCTATCTTGAAGAGGCGACTTGTTGGCCCGAGGAGGCGGCAATATCAGGAACATCGAACGCATCCATCCAAGTTTGTGCCGACTCGAAGAGGCAGCTTGCCAGCCTGATGAGGCAGCAATATTAGGAACGTCGGACGCGTTCATCTGAGTTCATATTGACCTTAAGAGGTGTCTTGTTGGGTTGATGCCTGGTCTCTGCCATTCCCTGAGGCGAGTTGCCGGGTGAGGGCATAGGGTGATCGCCATCTTTTTTGCGAACGGCAGCCGACCATCGCGAGGGGTAAGATGCTGCCCCTGGCAAGGCAGGTCGGGCTTCTTGTTAACGTTGCGATAGGGTGGAGGCCTCAAGTGCCTAGTTTGGCAGTTATAGGATTGCTTCCTGTGTGACGGGGGTCAGATGCAATGGGTATCTAGTGTCGGTCGGCCTCGAGGGGTGATTTCGCCATTACAAGGACTCAGGGGGATGCCCTGGTCCTTGATAGCCTTGCGAGGTGGCTTTTGGGCACGTGGAGCTTTCCGGGGGGTCGTCGCCCCTGGACCTTTGGAGGGATCGAGATCCCCTCCAACCTCGACAAGCTTGGCCACGTCGTGAGGAAAGAAGAGAAGGTGGGGAATGCAGCAACAGGAGAGTCTGGTTATGATCCCGAAGTCGTTTGGCAGATCAGCCGGGTTAACCCATTGTCGGATCGCATGGACTTGGTTCCCCTTTTTCTTTCTTTGCGTGGGCTCCTTGGGTTGCCTTGACTCAGCCCTAAGGGCTTTGCAACAGGTTGCCGCATCCGTGCATGCTGTTCTTCCCCTCTTGAGGAAGTTAGGCACGTGTTGAGAGGATCTGGCGGCGAATGTATATTGGTTGTCAGCTGACTGGGTGGCCTAATGCTATCGTCAACCTAGTCGCTTCGAGTGTGGCAACCTGGATGAGGTGCCCGTCCTCGTCCAAATTGGTCGAAGGAGGGCTGTGTCCTTCCTCTCTCTTCTCTTCCCGATCATTGAAGGTCCATGATTGGAACGGCTGATGGGGGGAGGGGAAGGAGTTTCCACCAGAGGGGTGGATGTGCTATGGGTGTGCCGATTCGCATGGGGTGGCTTGGAAAGCAGCTTGGCCCGAGTGTCTTGGAGTGTTGTGGGCATTATTGTTGGTTAGGCGAGTTGTGGACCTGTTTCGGGCGTTGCCGCTCCCGAAGGTTGCCTCAGCCTGTGCACTGGTGCACCCAGGATGCTGGAGGCGGAGGCCTCGGATCACTGCGGGTGCTGTGGTGGTGACTTCTACCTAATCCATGGCCAGGTGAGCATGTTTTTCGAAGGGCTCGGTGCTGACCCGGAGGGGGGGAGACTCTTGCCATGACGAACTTGGATGCTCTGTTGGATCCTGTGGGGAGACCTGGTTGTTTCCTCCTTACCCGGATGAAAGTCTGGAGGGAGGTACATGGAGAGAGTCGACTCAGAAGGAGGGGCTCGGATGCCTGCTGTGACATCGGCCCGAGGTTACCTTAATCTCTGTGTTGATGTGCTCAAGCAGTAGGAGAGGACCTCGGGCGGTGCAAGCGTCACCGCCAGAACTTGGCGGTGATGTCCGTCAGGAGGGTGAGCTGGGGTGATACCGCTTGCCTGCTGGGGTGGGGCGCTAACCTGCCTGGCTCTCAGTTTGCCTGGAAGAGCGCCTCGGCTACCTACAGTCGTCGGAGCCCCTTCTTGGGGTGGCCCCTTAGGCGCTTTGCAGGCCTTTTGTACTCCCGCCCTATGGGACCTGGGGCCAACGAGTCCTAGCTCGGGGACTGACCCCCTCTAAGCACGCTCGCCTGGTTCATGGTTAGGAGGATGCGTTCTCTAAGGGACCCCTGTTCGGCACGACAGGGTCCATATCGGTGATCTTCAACGAATCGACTCCTCTCTAGCACTCTACTTGGTGCACGACTAAGGGAATGCATTTCTAGAAGAATTCCTTTGGCGCGGTTTGCCATAGCGACCCTTTGGGGGTCGGCTGTTGTCTTGGGGAAGGAGGCCCTTCGCTTGTGGAAATGGGCCTCTACCGTTGGTGAGCACAGGGGCGCGCTTGGCGAGGGGTGTTCTCACCCTCAGCAGGGCTACCGTTGCCGCTGCGTCGCTTAGTTGATCCCCGAGAGAAGTTATCTTGCTTCGCGATTTTCTCATTGGGCATTTTGGTGCGTGATCGAAGGCATTGCGCTCGTGCTTGCGAGACAGATGGACTAGCTCGGGATGTTGAAGGATTATCGCCTTACGGGGCCTTCCTCGGGATCTTTTCCTTGCTCAAGGTGTCGTGCCATGAGTTGATCGAGATAAGATCGAACGGGCTCGGTTTTCCACCGCTCGACGTCCGACAACCTCATGGGGTCGTTTTTGGTCCTCCAGTGCTTGGCGAAGCACTCCAAGGACCTGCCACCACTCCTCGGGGAGCGGATAGCCAACCTGGTCAGCCGAGTGGCTACTCGCAGGCAGGCCCGTGGTGGGTGGACGTTGTCAGAAGCGCCCTGGCGGGACTTCCTTTTAGGGTGACCGAGCGTCTGTTCTACCCGAGGGTGGCTCCCAGGGGTGCAGTGTGTGAGCTGGGGTCCATCGTCTTTTCGCGCCAGGCCTTGACTGGCTCACCAAGCACTTCCAGCGTGGGACCTCCCTTTCCTCCTTCCCGCACTGGGGGGAGGGGGGGTTACGTGTAGGGGCGTACATCAGAGGCCACCTGCCTCAGCTTGCTACTCCCCTTCCCTGGGCCTCGACTCGAGGAAGGGAGGTTCGCTTTGGGACCTCGGGCAATTGGCCGAGGTTTTTGGGCCGTGATGGCGTCAAATCCCGGCTAGGCCCTTCTTTGGGGAGGGGAGTCGCGAGTAGGATCGCGAGCGGCCACGACCACCATGGAGATTCTCCCTTGGGGAGGTCAAGGTAGAGCGTCGGAAGGGCTCCTCCCAGCGATCAGATGCTCATGAGAGTGATGACTCTTTTGTTGACGCTTCCCACAGATGCCATTTGATGGGTCTCGGAAGGCCACCAAGAGATTTATTAACGTAGGAGGCGTTATTTAGCCATGATTCATCCATCGCACGAGGGAAAAATTGACAATCACACAAGGGAAACCAGAGGTTTGGTGACCCAGTTCCATAACAAGGGGTGTACGTCTAGGGGGAGGATGGCACTCCCAATCATGCACTAGAATATTAGTGATTACAGGATTTTTTCTCTCCTCTCCAGGGGTGTCCCCTTCTACTGGGGGCCTCCCTTTCTATTTATGACATGGAGGAAGCTCTCACTGATGGGCTTTAGTACCCATATTTGTCAGGCTACATGGTAGCTGTGAGGGTGCAGGTGGTCAGGCCTATCATTTCATATCTTCTACCCTTGTTGCGTAGGATCTTTTAGCAGACTAGGCTGGTGTCAGCTGGGATCCGGCTAGTCCTAGGCGGGATGAGGTCCTGATTTCGCCTACATACCCTGTATCGGAGTAGCCGGATCCTCTGTCGGGTTGGGTGTAGAGTTTTGGATCCAAGGGCATTTTTTGTCCCTCATCAGGGTCAATGATGGGAAATTGGTTCTAGTTCTTGTGGTGTCGGTGGTAGTTGTGATGACAATGTTATTCTTGTTGTTGGCATTGCCTTTATTCTGATAAAATGTTGTCTATATTGATGACTTTGCTGAAGCAAGTGAGAAGGTGGTGGACACGGTATAGTTTTACCCAAAGATGGTGATTCAAAGTCCTGCAATGTTGCTAGTATGAGTGGATCCACTACTTATTTGGCATTGGTATCTTACATGGAAGTTTCTGAGTGGACTGTTTACTTTGGAGCATTGAGACATGTATATTGATGCTCACGAGTTTGCCAATATTTAGCTAATAAGGGGACTGCAGCATTTCCTCCTCCTCCTTGTTTCTTTTTTTTCTTTCTTTCTTTCTTTCTTTTTCCTTATTTGATAAGGGACTTAAAGGAGTTCAGTTAGCAAATTGGAGATTACCACCTATCACAGTTAGGGACAGGTCCATTTATTACCAATGTTGTAGTTGTTAAGGCATCTCATTTTGCTCTAGAGCATGTTGTTCATTAGTCATGTTGCCAAGAAGCTTGATTGCAAAGTAATATTTAATCTAGTGTATTGTAGATTTCAAGATCTAACGACTAGAAAGAGAATTGGCAGTGGTCATGAAGAAGCGGGTGACTGTTATTTCCATGAATCACCTATTTTAGTGATATCCACATTGTTAGCTAATGGTTCCACTACTACGTAACCGTGCCACCTTCTGTTAAAAAAAAAAAGTCTCACCTTTGGTTTGGCCATATGCCATTCTAGAAGTTTTACTGCCTACTGCCTTGGATTTTACCATCATCCACTTTTGATTGTGAGGTAGGCCAACTGGGGAAACACACTCTCCCACTTTTCATTAAAGTGAAATTATTTTGGTATAAATATATTTAGT
The DNA here is from genome assembly GCA_037157565.1 of Thalassia testudinum. Classification (NCBI taxonomy): domain Eukaryota; kingdom Viridiplantae; phylum Streptophyta; class Magnoliopsida; order Alismatales; family Hydrocharitaceae; genus Thalassia; species Thalassia testudinum. The sequence goes on from JAZHRO010000030.1 coordinate 49,623,048, forward strand.
TCAATTCACATTGATGTGCATCGGCCTAGTCATGTTCCCAATTGAAGAGGATTGAAGAGGATTCATGATCATTAACTCATTGTTGATGATTTCTTGTCTGTCTCAGGTGATCATGTTGAAGGATAGAGACGAAGTTGGGGACGCTCTCAAAATCTCTAGTAAGTTCTTGAATTCTACAGTATGAAATTTTTGGAGTCATTTTGTATCCAAGGATTGCACACCAGAGCACATGTCCTCATACATCACAGTTAGAATGGAGTGATAAAAAAGGAAGCATGAACACCTTATTGATGAAGCTTATTTCCTTATGCTTCATTCTAGCATGCCAAATTGACTCGCCTGATGCAGCAACAACAACCTGCTACCTTTCAACTGCACGCCCTCTTCAGCTACTGATAAGCAGATATTGTATCAACATCTGTTCATGCATATATTGTCTTGTTAAAGATGTTTAGAGGTGTTTACTCTGTCCACATGTTGGAGCAAATAGAGACAAGTTACCACCAACTTGTGAAGTTTGCATTCTTGGGATATTTCACCTTCTTTGAGTTCATGTCTTATTTCTCCAGTTTTGACAATCCTGATGAGTCAAGTCACATGACTCTTCCTATACTGCCATCTAGGTAATACCTATAAGAAATTTTCTCTTGCCTGATATTTAATGCCATTCCTTAGACACATTAACATGCATTACTAGATCCAGATTGGCATTATGTAGGATGAGATGGATGCATTAATATCTTGGTGCACATGGAGACTTGTTTCTCCACCAAATGCTCCAATGGTTGGATGCAAATAGATCTCCGTTGTCAACCATGTATTTGATGGCTTTGTAGAGCGGCTCAAGGCTAGATTAGTTATCAACTGCCATGTTCAAACCTACGATGTTGATTTCTTGAACCTATTTCTTGTTGGTTTGTAAATAATGCTACAATGTAGAAGAAAAATCGCAAAGAGAAATTCGAGATGAAAGACGGGTGTTGTTCATTCTGCCTCAACCTATAATAGTTATCGGGGCAGGCCACTCTTGAGTCTTAATTGGAATTACTAATCTACATTCAGAGACGGGCAACGTTTCAGTGGAATATTGTACCAACTCAAGTACACCTCAAAGTCTGGAGAAGGTTAATTCTTCAGATACTCCAAACATAAATCAAGGGAGAAATTGAGTTGAAGCATGGGGAAGTTGCATCCTGAATTCCATGTTGTATCTATCCTGCTGTTACTTTAAATTAAGTTAATGTTCCTCAACTCTTGACAATATTCTTCAGATACTGTTTAAAAAAATTCTTCAGATAGTCAAGCTTTCTGCTTTTCAATCTTTTAATGTGATTCTAGGATTTTATATGTGTCTATGGGATGGCTATTGCTATCACACCAGAAACATGGAAACTTGGGAGATGATATTGCAACCAGACACCCCCTACTATCCTTCTGCAAATTTTTTTCCTGGTTCCAAAGCGAAGATTTTCAGAATGTTATAATGATGTGATCGGGAATGTGAAAACTATTTAACAAGTATACCCATCTTCAGATTCATTTCCATGCATGCTCCCACTATTAGTACCACTAATCCATGCTACTACCTTGCTTCATCATTTTGTTTTCCAATTCTACAATATTCTATCTTGCACGATCAAAATCTGATCTCAGCCATTCTTCTGGAGGATGATGCAAGGTGGATGAAAAAATTTCAGGCTTTATTTCCTTGGAGAGCTGGATCATCATGTGGCTCCTATCTTCTGTTGCTTTATTGAAGCATACCCCTCTGGATATTGCTCGTGCAAATCAATTGATTCTCCTGTCATGATAGGGCTAATCAACATGTGTGCTGGACTGGAGGCATTTAGCTCTTGCCAGTGCCTTTCTAAGCTAGCTGATGCAGTTGGTGTAATTGCTTTATGGAAAGGGGTGATTAATAGATAAGCATGAGACGTGACGTGGGAACACCCTTTGGGGTGTCTCTGCCATGAAGGAACAGGTATTTGAAATGATCCTTTCCATCGATCTCTGCTGGTTTATTGAGTGACTCGAGTTCCATTACAAATTATTTTGGTTGTTGACTTCATCCTATCTTTGCATTCTTAAAGTTTTTGATGGATGTAGGTGTTTGTCCACACATAGTAGCTACAATGGCATCTAGAAGCCAGGGAAAACATCCCCTGATAAAAATGTTTCGTTGGAAATTGTGCTATGATCAACCGTTGCTGACATTTGAACAAAGCTTTCACTTTCTCGTGCAGGATCTTTAACTCGCCAAGAAATAATGTATTTTGTATGGATATTATACGGTAAACAAGACAAATTGTGCCTAAGAAACTTCATGTAATCAGGTTAACGGCTCGCTCTCTTCTTCCTCTCTTTTAAGCTATCAATCCATTAAATGGGGAGGAGGTCTAAGTATATCGGATCACTGTCTTGAAGGATGAGAGAGGAAGAGACACCCCACCGCAAGGGGGAAAACAGACCAACCTGGGGTTGGGGGTGGACATTATTTGGATCAACCCAAATAACTTATTTAAATAATGAAAATTATGTGAAATGAGTTGGGTTATGGGTCAGATCTTGACTTAAATCGTAGATTATTATGGATATTGAGTTGATTTGTAAGTTCACTAATTTCTACTGAACCTACCTAAATAACCTGATATTTCATTACATGTGACCAGTAGGTGAGACACATCCACCCGACCCAAATTAATTTTTTAATAATATATAATTTATGAAACTCTATATACCCTTTCCCCTCTAATCCTTTTGTTGTTGTTGTTTTTTTTTTGTTGTTATTTTGTTATTTTTATTTTATTATTATTTTAAGTTTAAATCAAATATCACATCTTCAGATTAAATATCATCGGTGATATTTAATTTTAAATAAAATATTATTAATTATATTTAAAATAACAATCGTGATATTTAAATATTTTAATTTTAAATAAGATATTTGAACCCATGGGGGAAAAGGGCGTTAAGATAGGGTGTATTTGTGCTAGGATGAAGGAAAAGAGATTTCTTTGTAAAAAAAATGCGTAAAATTTAAGTTTCACTTGACCCTAATGGATGAGTTATGAGTGATTATTTTGTAAATCCGAATCGAAAATTAATCAAATTGAATAATTTAAATCCACCTAATCCGATCGAATGCCTACCCCTACCTGGGGATCTCGTTGCCCCAAAAGAGGAAAAACAGCATAAATAGCAAGAGAAGAAGGTTGGCTTCTTACTTTTTAGTGAATACCCCATGCATTGATAACGGTCTGCACCACCAAAGTAGAGTCAGTGAATCACACATGACGAGGAAAAACCAAACAGGTTCAGGCTGGTGATGTCTCGACCGTGCTTAGTCTGGATCTTTGCATGGCTCCAACGTCAACTGCAAAATTGTGGCAACGTGGAGGGTAGAGCCTTTGCACTCTAGACCGTCATCTGCACCCAGCAAGACCTGAATGAAGCCCATCCTTCGGCTCTAAGTGGCTATTCAAGCTGAATCGGATCTTGTAGCCTTAGGCAGACTTCCTAGCCAAAAAGCCAAAGCCGACAACCACCAAATCGACCTCTCCCCGTTGGGCACCCGATAGAAGATGCAAAACCTTTGGATCAATGTTATAAGCTTGAATGAAGGTTTGACAGCATGGCTCCCCTTGGGCAAGACGGTTGCTCAGCTGATCGGGGGCGAAGTCCATCCTTCAATGGGCAATCCAATACCTTGTGGGATGCGAGAAAAGATAAAAAGGGTCATTGTAACTTGAAGAGCAAGGTCACCACCGTTGAAGGGCAACCGACAAAGATGGAACGTTTGGGAGTGCAGGGGTGGAGCAGAACCTCCAACGAAGAGGAAGGAATCCCCACTCTCAGACAACGTATCCTGTGTTGTGGGGAAGAAGGGGTTCCAACTTCCAAGTTAATGGGGGTAAAGCAACATTGGCTTCATTTGACAAGGGAAATAAGTTTGTTGAATAAATAGAGAAATAGGAAAAAAGTGGAATAAATAACAAAATAAATAAATTAATATATTTGGAAGTTAGACATGTTAAACTTACTTAACCCGTCATAAAATTTCAAACATGGTAACTCATTTTCAAACGTATTAAGCGATATGTCAACAAACGGAACTTAAGGTTCATGAAGCGATGCAACCGGTGGAGGAAAGGAGGAAAAACTAGTCTTAGGTATGCGTCTGTTTGTGACAGATACCTACGGAAATTCTTCCCGGATTAAAACACAACACCACTCAAATCAAATCACGTGAAACTAGTTCACCACCTTTATAAAGAGTACTATTTTCCTCGGTGCATATCTCATGCCTTTTTCCACATCATAGCATCCTCACCGTCTGCTTTAAAAAGTTGACAATGGCTGTAACTTCCGGAGGTGGGTCTCTTTTTTATGATGGGGGGGTGTGGAAAAGATCGTGAAAAGAACTTGAAATCGTCTTTCCTTTACACTAATCGTCCCATCAAGCTAACGCATCTCGCCTGAAAAAAGAAATTTATGTAGGGACTTCTTTAACACCCGCAATAATCCATACTGAAACGGCATTCCATGTAGGCAAAAAGACATCCCCTCTCAAATGACGTTGGCGTGAACCATGCAAAACAGCTGCTAACTACAGAAAACAGGAGTACTCACCGAAGCCATAAAACAATATTCATCTATCACGTTAGTGGCGTTTCAATTAACCTGATATTGATGACGATTTCTGTCACCAGCCAAAACAAAACTAGAAGGTTTTAAAGGATATAGTGCATTCAATTAAAGAATACTATCAAGTCAATTTAGACCCACCAGTAGTCATCCACCAAATCAAAGGTCGCTGCCTTCAGCTTTGTAGTCCATTAGCATCTTCTACAATGCAATCATGATTATCTTTCCCATTAGGCTCACGATTACTTTTCCCATTAGGCTCTGCAGACTGCCTATGGCAGTGATCACGATGGTTACGGTTATGGCGATGATGGCTGTGCCTGCGATGATGCTTCTTTGAGTTCCTCACCTCATTATAGCTATCATCAGACTCAGATGAACTGTCATCAGCACTGCATCAACCACGCTGCTTCCGGTGCTTCTGGTGGCTCCTGTCACTGCCAGAATCAGAAGAAGCGTTGTTGCGATGGTAGTGTTTGTGGCACCTTGAGTGGCTTCTCTTCACATTTTTATCATCAACACTTGAGAAACCATCTGTGTCACTGGATCCCCCACTGGAATCATCATGCCTGTACCTTCTTCTATGGCTGTGTTTCTTCCGGTGGGGCTGCTCTTCCCCAGACTCACCTTCATATTCATCACTGCTACTCTCATCACAGGATGGCATCTTCCTTGACCTATGTCTGTGTTTCTTCTCCTTCCTCCTGTTATCTCCAGAAGAGTCAGAATGGCTGTGCTTCTTCCTCTGCCTCTTGGCAGCCCTCTTGATATGTTTCCTCTCATCATCACTGCTCTCGCTATCACTACCGTGGTCCGATGAAGATGATGTCTTCTTCTTACGCTCCAAATGCCTGTGCTTCTTCTTTGCTTCAGCATCTGCTTTGAGCTTGGCTGCAGCCTCTAGCTTCTGTTCCCGCTTTAAGGGGGCCTCTTTCCTTTCCAGAATTCGCTTCTTTTTCTCCTCAACCAGCTGTAGAAACTTCTTGGCTTCCATTTTTCACTATTAAAAGGCAATTTACTACCTGCATTTTCGGGAAATTATGCAAGGAAGTGCATCTCACAGAAGAGAAGAGTAACCACGTTAGCTCAAATGTTCGATAACGGTTTGAATGTAGTGGCTTAGGGTCTGTAAATATGACATACCAAACGTATTAAATAAAAAATATTGATCTCAATTCTATTGCATCAATTCTACTTTCTTTACAAGCAATATCAAGTTTTCCGAACATTTTCCCTCTCTACAAGTGGGATTTGAATAGATCAAACAAGTTGCCCCAAAACCTTCTTAATTCTTATCATTCATTGCCATGCACCATTCTAAGATACTGTGAACTAGTGATGTTTTGGCCCATTCTCTTACAGCTATTGCAAGACAATGTTGCAATACATATTTTCAAGGGGACAATCACAGGGAATTTAAAGTGTTTTGAAAAATAATGAATTAACAGATGACTATTTTAAGCAAAATAAAGATGATCGACTAACATATTACTCGTGGCTCAAGTAAATGCATGGTCTTGATAAAAGAGTTGTGTATATTCTTATTGGGTATGGGAATTCAAGCCAAACACGGTTTACTAGATGATCCATAAAGCACCTTTGAAGCACTCTATTTCCAAGCAAACAAAGTGTAGGATATAAAGATGTCAATGTGCACAGGCTTCGGAGTACAATTCTTTGCATGTAGAAACTCAATATTGGGAAAAAAAAATCAAGTGAAAGTAATAAGATATAGGTCGATCTCCTAGTAGAATGACAGCCTACTTGGAGATTGGCAATGATCTGCATAATCTAGACGATCTAAACAAGTTCACAACTAATTATTCAAAGGAGAAAGGTTCCACATGGTACGGAACCATGGGGCAAGAATGATTTCTTTGTTTGTGATGAATGATTACAAACAATGCACTATGTCATCTCTCTGCATTCATATATTTTACCTTACCAAAACTTTTCCTGTTTGTCCATTTTCCAATACCATACAAACCCTGTATTCCCCTTCTCACAAGTCACAAGCAAAACACCTCCCCCTAATTTTCGACCGAGACAAGCTTACCTTTAAAATATAACCACCAAGCCACTGGCCTTTAGCCTAATTAAGTTGAACATTTGCTCTGTCAACCTTCAACAACGACAACAACCAAGCTTTTTCCCACACTAAGTGAGGTCGGCTATATGGATTCTTTGCCTCCACACAGATCAATTTTCAGCTATTTTAGGACTTAAATTAAAGTAATTGAGGTCATACTTAATAGTTTCCTTCCAACACTTGTTTGGTCTTCCTCGCCCCCTCTTAGCGGGTTCAGCCTCCAACTTTTCACATCTCCTAACTAGAGCATCTAGTGACCTTCTTTGTAAATATTCAAACCATCTTAGACGGACCTCTCTCATTTTATCCTCTATTGGTGCCACCCTAACCCTGTTTCTAATAAATTCATTTGAAATACGGTCCTTTTTTGTATGACCACACATCCATCTTAACATCTTCATTTCTACCACAGATATCTTCTGTACATGCCTATAGTTTATAGCCCAGCATTCAGAACCGTACAACATGGCTGATCTTACCACAGTTCGATAGTATTTTCCTTTGACTTTTAAAGGAACCTTCTTATCACAGAGAACACCAGAAGCACCCCTCCATTTCAACTACCCTGCATTAATTCTATGTGTAACATCACTATCAATTCCACCATCATGTTAGAAAATGGATCCCTAGTACTTAAAAATATCTTTCATTGGAATACACTCTTCTCCAATTTTTACATCAATCCCTTCGTTGTTCCCTCTACTACTAAACTTACATTCCATATACTCAGTCTTCGTCCTACTTATGCGTAATCCTTTATCTTCCAGGGCTTCTCTCCAAAGCTCAAATTTTCTGTTCACTCTATCTCTTGTCTCATCAACCAACACAATGTCATCAGCAAAAAGCATATACCAAGGCACCTCAATTTAGATATGCTTCGTCAACTCATCCATAACCAAAGCAAAAAGATAAGGGCTTAAAGTCGAACCTTGATGCAGACCAATGAAGATATCAAAGTAGTCTGTCAAATCATCATTAGTCTTTACACAAGTTATAGCTCCATAGTACATATCCTTAATAAGATTGATATATATAATTGACACTTGTCTCTTCTCCAAAATTCTTCACAAGATATCTCTTGGGATAGAATCATAGGCCTTCTCCAAATCAATAAAAATCATATGTAAATCCTTTTTCTTCACTTTGTAAGTCTCCATCATACGTCTCAAGAGGTGTATTGCTTCAATAGTAGACCTACCTGACATAAAGCCAAATTGCTCTGTCAACCTTACCAAAAAAAAACGGCTTGACCATTTTGTTATGACAACTTTACTGGAATCTTGTCAGGAAACAACTTTGACTACAGAATCACCCTGGGTGTGGTGTTTGGTTCATCTGCAACAGTAATTTGGCATTGAGTACGATTGTGGGTCTCTTATTCATTATGAATAGCCATGCACTGTTTAGATGTGCATTACCACTTTGCTTTTATGATAGCACACAATATCAAGTGGACCAGAAATAAACCCAACCGGTTGATACTTCAGAACCCATCTCAGCTCCATCAATGCTCTTCTTTGCAATCATTCTTTAAGAAGGGAATGGAAAACCACCAATCTCAGACTAGTTAACTGCTCAGATTTGTAGCCAGTGCAGATGGTGACAACAATGTTTATAGTGCCTTGATTGTCAGTGGAGCATGCTTCTGTGAGGAGAGATGGTGCTTAAGGAAGATGTATGATTCCAACTCCACATACACACCAATTTTCTGAAAAGAAAAAGAAAAAAGAAAAAAAAAACTACACAAACACACCAAGACATGAGAGACCAGGTTAACTGTAATTTGACTAGGGTGGTGAACCTGACGACTAAACACGCCATCCCAAAAATTTTCAGGATAGACATGAAATTGGAAACTAAAGAACGGTAAGAGTGTTGGTGATTTGTGCAAAGAAACAAAGAAATCATGGCAATAAAAGTACCTAACAAAAATATCTAATGAAAGAATATGTTGTATTTGGCGAGTAACTTTAAAATGCAACTTAATTAGTTAAAAGATGCACATGTGAGTAATGAATTTTACTTTGGTTCCGAAACTTCAATACCCAAATTGGTTTATGGAAAGAGAAAGTAACCAAAGAAACAGAGGAACATGACAAGCGTTGTTTTTGAAGAGAACATGACACACATTTTTTTGACATCAACATGACAAGCATTCTGAATTCCCCACAATGGCAAACTCAACACATGCAACAAGAAGACACAATCAGCAAAATATGGATGGTAAATTGCATATTGGGTGTTTTTCTTTTTCTGGCATTAACCTAGTTCAAATAAGGATCAAGAGTCCTTTTCTATTCTTTCCAGACCAAAAACTTCTTATGATGGTGAAATTTCCTACCACAATGCAAATTTCTCAAAGAAAGACCTCAATCACAATCCTTTAAAATCGAAATTTAACAGAACTGACTGTACATGTATGACCTAATCATCAAGGTCATGGTTGACATCAAAAGCAAACACTAGAATCAAATCTCATGTAAAAGGGAAGTCCAATTATGTCAAGAAAAACCAATCAGGACCCAAATTTTTTTCTCATAAAATAGAGAAAGTAAATAATTGTTTATACTGTGTGAAATTCAACTTATCCCAAATTAAGGAAGATTTAGCTACAAGACAATTTTCTTTGGTGACCACAACAGATAAAACCAACTAACATGTGCACACTAGTTGACGTCAACAAAAATATCAACACTTACTAGATAACGCTCAGCAGCAAGTTCCCTAACAGCCGTTTTCAAAAATACCAACCAGACAAACATGGCATCAAGAATTGCAAATAGTTTCCAAACAAATTCGACAAACACAGATATGGAATTATTACTTCTTTCTTCTCTTGTTCCCGAGATTATATCCCTTGTTAAAGCCTCTTGAATCATTTATTGTCTCTGCAGTGTTCTGCTTCTTCATTCCTTTCCTTCCTCCACTGCCAAACTTGAGATTTCTACGCTCCCTTTTCAGATTCCTCTTCTGCTTTCCACGGAAGCCGCCAGACCTGTCACCTGGGGCCACCCCGGGCCTCTTCTTCTTAGACATCCCAAAACCCTTGTCCTCATCGAAATCTAATTCGAGTTCACTGTCTTTTCCACCAGCAAATCCACTCTTCTGCCTCTGCTTCCTCCATCGCTTGACAGACTCGATTTCCTCTTTCTTTGCCTTGGCCCTCTCCTTCAGTTTCTGCGCTTGGACTTCCTTCGCTATTTTCTTTGTTTCACGGGCTTTTTTCCGCTCTTCAGCCTCCTCAGCCTTTTGTTTCCGTTCCAACAGCTTACCCTTCAACTTCAACATGTGAGAATCAGACTTGACCATCTCCGCATAGTAGTCTGGTGGCCTGAAAAATGGAACCCCCATTGATAGAAGCTTCGCATAGGCCTCTCGAGTGCCTTCTAATGCTTGAGTGTAAAATGCCATCTCACGAACAATGTCATCGTTAACATCAATATCTTGCCCGTGATCATGATCAACAGTAAGCCTCTGTACCCATTCTACATGCTCGGCCCAGTGTATGTCTTGAAGCTTTTCTAAAATGCCCTCTTTGTTGTAAATGGCCTTCTTTGAAGGTTCACTCAGTAGAATCTCTTCAGGTTCTGAATCTGATTCTGGTTCAGAATCAGACTCAAACCTTAACTCTCCTGTCATAACTGTAATAACGTCTTCCTTCAAAGGCTTGAGTATTTTGCCTGCAACCATTTGTAAACTTGAGCAAAACAAATCAATTAAATACCTTACAGTTCAATTCTAGTTTGCCCCAGTTTATTTCTAGAAGACAAAAAAGAAATGAGAAAGAAAGAAAGAACAAGGAATTAGAAAAGGGACGATCAGTAGAATCTTCCCTGAAAAGGGACAATCAAACTTTAGAGAATTAGAAAAGAGTTCTAGATTAAATGAGAAAAAAAGAACAAGGAAGATGTATGATCCTTGCTCCACATACAAACCACTTTCCTAAAAAGAAAAAGAGAAAGGAAAAAAACCCTCCACATGCACACCAACATGTATAAGAAACCAGGTTAATTGAAATTTGACTGGGATGGTAAACCTGAAGACTAAGCATGCCACCCTAAAAATTTTCACGATAGACATGAATTTGGAAAGTAAAGAATGCTATGAGTGTAGTTGATTTGTGCAAAGATACAAAGAAACCATGGCAGTAAAGTACCTGACAAAAATATCTAATGAAAGGATATCTTGTATTCAGTGAGTAACTTTAAAATGCATGGCTTAGTTAGTTAAAAGATGTGCATTTCCGTAATGAATTTTACTTTGGTTCCAAAATTTCAATTCCCAGATTAATTTACGAAAATAAAAAGTAAGCAAAGAAACAAAGGAGCATGACAAGCAATCTTTTTGAAGAGAACATGACACATTTTTTTAACATCAACATGACAAGCATTCTGAATTCCCCACAATGGCAAGCTCAACACATAACAACAAGGCACGATCAGCAAAACATGGCTAGTAAATTAGGCATCGGGTGTTTATCTTTTTCTAGCATTAACCTAGTTCAAATAAGGATCAAGAGTCCTCTTCTATTCTTTCCAGACCAAAACCCTGTTATGATGGTACAATTTCCTACCAAAACACGAATTTCTTAAACAAAGAACTCAATTGCAATCCTTTTAAATCTAAATTTAACATAACGTACAAATGTATAACCAGTTATTTTCAATTAAAAAATGTAGAATCAATTTGGATTCACATCTCACCCCCGGTAGGTATACAACTGAAGTGACGTATACTTAAGGTTTTAGTAGAATTTTTTAAGTCAGAGAGAAAAGATCTACATATGACTTCCACTGATTTGGAAAGAGTTACGGTTGTACTCCAATAGACATCGTTGAGAATTTCATAAATGAGAGAGTTGTTCATTTTGCATATCAACCACATAAAAGAATAAGTATGATGGAGCTGGAGATTGGGTAAACGATCAAACTATCAACCTCATGAATGAATAAGCATGATGGAGCTCGGGATTGGGAAAAAATCTCAAACTTAGGGTTGCCGATAGAGTCGGCTTGCGTTGAATCCAGCCAATTTTTTCATAAAGCTGCAAAAGCACCTCAGATCCAATCTGACCTAGGTCATTCATTAACCAAACTGAACCTGAAATGGAAGCCTGAGACCTCGCCCAATATGGAAGTTGCAGACTCGACACAACACATTAACCCAATGGATCCACAGTCCATGTGGGTCCTTAACAAATCCTATAGGTCTGTTGGGTCTCTAATGGGTCTTATGAGTTCTTAACAATTCCCAAACACTCCACATCTCCTTCCTCAAAATTCAAACATCACTTCTTCATGGGTCTTCTCTCGCAAACCCTATAGAATCCAGCAAGTCTGCTTAGGTCTAACCCCCAACCGAGAGCAAGAAGATTCAGAAGTTGATCCAATCTGGATAGACCTATTAAGCTGATAACCATATTGGGTTAGGTTCAAGTCCTCTAATCAAGTTGGGTTCTGGTTAAGTCAGTCAGGTCCATGTCTGCTTTGACAACCCTAAAGTGGATTGAGATGTACTGAACACAAACTCGGTGGACAAGATGGTTTAAAATTAAGATCTATCTACTTCAAGGTTTGACTTTAACTCCCTTACCTCCTTGATTTGGTATGAGCTAGCAAAATGCATCTGAGGTACCATGGTGCTTGTTTCTGCAGATGATATTGTGCTCATCGATGAGAGAGGAAATATCAAACTTGTGCATTAGAGAAGTTGTTGAATCCAAAGCCTACCCACTAAATAGAACAAAAACTGAATGTATGGAATGTGAAATTAGAGTGTACACAGATCAAGGGTTAAAAATAGGCTTTTTTCACAAAGGTAAAAATGGACAGTTTCCATTCCAACAAAAATGATTTCTCTAACTGGGATAACCTTTTTTTAACAAGATGAAGGAATTGATAGAGATGCCAAGCACAAAATCAATGCAGGTTGAGCTTCAGGTGTCCTATGTGATAACAAGATTCCTTTAAAAGTTGAGGCAGATACTAGAAAGTAAAAATAAAATCTACCATGATATACAAACTTCAAAGTTACACAACCAATTGCAAGCATGTGTAGGGGATGCGTACCACAAAAAAATAAGATGTTGAGGTACTGTGTCCAACAGGAAGGACTAGATTCTAAATCCAATTATAAAAAAAAAAGACCAATATGACCATTAACAGATAAATGAGGATGATTAAATTTTAGGTAGTTCAATCATTTAGTGAGGCCCTTTGATGTGCCAGTTTAAAGGTGTCAGAAATTAAGTGTTCGGACTAAGAAAAGAGGGAATCTCTAAATAAGTGTCGTAAGGAAACTATTAACCATTATTCTACGACAAAATCAATTTAACAGCCCCATTTACTATGGAAAAAGGCTTGGTTATTGTTGTCGATTGACCATACAAATGTGCAACCTTGAAAATCCTCCAAGTCAAAAACACTGAGAGAGAGTGAGAGTATGTCTTGCTTTACGAAGAATAGTAGATGTAGCTGCTAGTTTTTAGTAAAGAACATGTCGTAAACTTTCTTACCTTATGCACAAGCTAACTTATATTCGACAAAGGCTTGTCTCTGACTTGATGTAGGTGTAGCTTCTCTAGATGACTGTAACTGCAAAAAGTTCCATGGAAAAAACACATATCAGGAGACAGATGACTGTCAGAAATATAAGCAATGGCAAAGTATAAGAAACTATACTAACTAATATGCAATTGATGGCATAATCAGTTCCAAGTGTTCGATTTCATTAGATTTAAAGCAATATTTGTGTACAAGCAAACATATACACATTACTAATACGTCCATATCAAGTTAGATTACCGCATCTAGAACCACGAATCCAGCTGATGCCAGAAAAATCTGAACCAGCAGGTATATGTGTGTTTTCTCAGCTTGACAGCAGTTGATAAAATTAGTCACACTCTAAAGAAATCTAGTGAATGTTGCTAAGTCATATATTGCTAGTGGAAAAATTTTGAAATGTCCAATACAATGAAATAAGCATATTACTCAATATCAAATAACTATTAGATATACAATCCAAATTGAACAAATTAATGTTGGATTGAGGAGAAATGTAGACGAGAGGAGGGGTCAGGGATTAAATGCTTCCTTCTGGGTGAGACTGGAACAACAGCTAACTTCTTCTTGGAAGGAAGAAAAAGGTTTGCATTTGAGAATATCTATACAAAGTATGCACATGTTTACAAAGTCCTTTCTCTTATACTCATCTTCTCAACATGTGGATTTCCTTGCATGATGCCCAGTTGCCCACCACCCTCCTACGCCATGCTATAATCAAAAAGTCAAAAGGATAACCCATTTATCACTTAACAATAATCCAACTCTATGTCCCTCAACCAACTTTTCCTACTTTCCATCTCATCCTGGAAGGCAGGCAGATCAAGTGAATAAAATCTTGAGAGCAATATACTCAACATTTGGGGAAAACAACTTCTAGTCATGTAACCATTTGTCCTCCATTCTTAAAAAACCAACATGCAATGTCAACAAAAGCCAAGTAGTTTGGTCGTGTGCTCCATAGCCTTGGTGGTTGGACCAGCTTTTTCTTTAAGGATAGCAGTTCCTTTCATTTGAATGCGTTGATTCATGCCTTGATTCACCTCCATTTAACTTTGGTTTTTACCTCAAGACAATATACTTGTTCTAACAAGCAGAGCCAGACAATGTGAGCCAACCTAAAAAGCTACCTTACCTCCTTGACCACACCAACAAACCACATAGGCACCCACAATCCGACCAAACGCACACTTTGAACCCAGCATGCCCTCTTGTTCTCCGTAGGCAGGGCCCTCTATATTCATTCTCTCTCCCCACTGTGGGATCTCTCCCACTCTAAGATCCAATCTCGCTGACCCCCAATGTTCATATTAATTTCCTCGTGGCTTCCGGACTGTGAATTCCACCAAAATCAACCAAACTACTCGGTCTCAAAATCAAACAGAGAAACATAAGCCTTAGCCATACCCACGAGCAACTCCCCTTTCTCCTACCTCCGATCATCCATTTACACGAGGGGAGAAAAAGATGGCATCTTTAACTACACATATCCACAATACAAACACAACAAATCAAGGCCTCACATTCTCTTACGCTGCAAAACCAATCAGATGCAAGAACATTGCAAGTTCACACGCTTCCACAAGAATCCCACAGCCAGCAGACGACACGTCTCCATCCCTCAGCGAGTGACTCTATCAGAGGAGCACGGGCAGGGCCAGAGGGGAAGGCGGAGGAGGTGGTGATGGTTGTGGCTGGGACTGCTGTGCGGAGGAGAGGAGGAGGGATGGGTGGTGGTGGCCTGCTGAGGGGGAGGGGGATGTACAGGAGGAACCGAGGAAGAGAAGAGGGAGAAGGGAGGACTAAGGGGATGACCTCGACGACGACAAGGAGGGAGCTATTGATGAAGATGGCTGAGACAGCAAGGAGGATGGCGGCGACAGCAGATGGGGCGGCTGGGCGTAGACGGGGAGAGAGGGAACTCGGGGTGGGGGTTAGGGTTTTGCGGGAGAGGAGATAGCAACCGGAGGGAGGCAGGCAGAGAGACCCGTCACCCGTGAGGTGTGGGGTTGATGGACGCCAACGTGAGTGACTCTACAGAAGGGAAAGGACGGGCCACGGATGGCTTTGAGATTTTCTCTTGTTTTAATGGACTCATTGGATTTGCAAATGGGTTAATGTAATTAATTTACAATCTCCTCCTTACATGCGTATCCGTCTCCATGTACATTTCATTTTTAATTTAAATTTTTATTGAATGAATATATATCATTTTAACATTCGATTGATCGAATTAAGAATGTAGTGTTAGTTTTTTTTTTTTATAAATATTTTTAAATATTTAAACAGATGAATTTGAATTGAATTTAACTGTTTAATTTAATTTGAAATCCTAAGTTAAAATTATTCCTGCTCATATATAATTGAACAAAAATATTAATACTATAGTTGTATTTTTTACGTGAGCAATTGAATTTTACCATAATTGAAGGCATGAACATTTTAGATGATTAAATCATACCAAGAAGGATTGGGAAAGCTTAAAGCTGCTGCTGCTACTACAACATAACCTAAAACTAAATTTGTCTTGGCAAAATTTTGTTGGGTCCCCACAAAATGAACACTGTCAGAAGCATCCTTGAATGGCGAGGACTCATAGGAAATTCTGCCATGACTCTCCCTATAACAGTAAGCCTACTTTCATCATCAAGAGCTTCAAGCACCTTCAGGTATCGTTCAGCCTCTAAAACTATTGTGGAATCAAAAGTCGAACAACGAATGTTAAACCACAAAAATTGAGACCCAATGGTAGAAGCATGTGACACTATTCTATACCATAATTACCTTATTAACTCCCATGTACTTCATAAAAAGGACAACACCAAATTCTGAAAATATCTTGCCGAAGACTGCAGATGAATATAGGTGGTAACCGTGGCCTAGTGCAGTTCTGCCTGCTTTTCCCGTCCGTTGAGTAGCTGTAGCCTTGCTTATCCATTGAACTTTGTATGTTTCCATTCCATTAGCATGATTATAGTTCCTCATCTTTTCTCTACCAGTGTCAACAACATACTTCATTCTTGGGATGGTCAGAGATGTTTCAGCAACATTAGTGGCAACAACTATTAGTCTCTCACCTTCACGTACATTATCAAATACACGTAGCTATTCTGAAGCAAGTAGCCTCACATAAAGGGGCAAGACACACAATGCACCAGCAGAAGGAAATGAATTCTTTGTGGAACATCTTTTAATGGATGGAGAAGTTATGTTTGTTTTATATGCAGAAGTTTCATGGTCTTTACTTCCATAAAGGGCTTCGAAAGAAGCCTTCAATGAAGCAAGGGTTTTGCGGGAGAGGAGATAGCAAGTGGAGGGAGGCAGGTAGAGAGACTCATCACCCGTGAGGTGTGGGGTTGATCGACGCCAACGTGAGTCTACAGAAGGGGAAGGACAGGTCATGGATGGCTTTGAGTTTTTCTCTTATTTTAATGGACTCATTCACAAACCTGTTGGGATTCACAAACATGTCAATGTAATTCATTTACAATCTCCCCTTTACATGGGTGTCCATCTGCATGTATATTTCATTTTTAATTTAAATTTTTATTGAATGAATATATATCATATTAACATTCTATTGATTGAATTAAGAATATAGTGTTATTATTTATATTTTCTTATGAATATTTTTAAATATTTTAATAGATGAATTCGAATTGAATTTAAATGTTTAATTTAATTTGAAATCCTAAGCTAAAATCATTCCTACTCATATATAGTTGAACAACAATATTAATGCTACAATCATATTCTTTACATGAGCAATTGAATTTTACCATACTTGAAGACATGAACCTTTTAGATGATTAAATCATACCTAGAAGGATTAGGAAAGCTTAAAGCAGTTGTTGCTACAGCATAGTCTAAAACTAAATTTGCCTTGGCAAAATCTTGTTGGATCCCCACAAAATGAACACTGTCAGAAGCATCTTTGAATGGCAAGAACTCGTAGGAAATTGTGCCATGACTCTCCCTATAGCAGTAAGCCTACCTTCATCATTAAGAGCTTCAAGCACCTTCAGGCATCATTCGGCCTCTAAACTGCTGTGGAATCAAGAGGTGTTGGAAAAAGAAGTTGCATAACTTGATTCAAAAGTCGAACAAAGAATGTTAAACCACAAAAATTGAGACCCAATGGCAAAAGCATGTGACAACATTCTATACCATAATTACCTTACTAATCCCCATGTACTTCATAAAAAGGACAACACCAAATTCTGAAAATGTTGCTGAAGACTGCAAATGAATATAGGCGGTAACCGTGGCTTGGTGCAGTTATGCCTGCTTTTCCCATCCGTTGAGCAGCTGAAGCCTTGTTTATCCATTGAACTTCGTATGTTTCCATTCCATTAGCATGATTATAATTCCTCACCTTTTCTCTACCAGTGTCCACAACATACTTTATTCTTGGGATGGTCAGAGATGTTTCAGCAACATTAGTGGCGACCACTATTAGTCTCTCACCTTCACGTATATTATCAAATACACGTAGTTGTTCTAAAGCAGGTAGCCTCGCATAAAGAGGTAAGACACACAATGCAACAGCAGAAGGAAATGAATTCTTTGTGGAACATCTTTTAATGGATAGAGAAGTTATATTTGTTTTCTCCGTAGAAATTTCATGGTCTTCACTTCCATAAAGGGTATCGAAAGAAGCCTTCAATGAAGCAAGGGTTTTGCGGGAGAGGAGATAACTAGTGGAGGGAGGTAGGCAGAGAGACTCGTGACTCGTGAAGTGAGGTGAGGAGTTGATCGACACCGAGATAAGTCTACAGAAGGGGAAAGGCAGGTCACGGATGATTTTAAGTTTTCCCTTTGTTTTAATAAATTCGTTCAAAAACCTGTCGAGAATCACAGATGACTCAAAATAATTCATTTACAATATCTTCCTTACATGCGTGTCTATCTGCATGTATATTTATTTTTTAATTTAATTTTTTATTGAATGAATATATATCATATTAACCTTCAATTGGTTAAATTAAGAATGCAATGTTATTATTTATATTTTTTTGTGAATATTTTTAAATATTTTATCAAATAAATTTAAATTGAATTTAAATTATTTAATTTGATTAACAATCCAAAAAAATAATTATATCTGCTCATATATAGTTGAACAACGATATTTATACGATAATTATATTCTTTACATGTGTAATTTGATACCATACTTGAAAATATCAATCTTTTAGATAATTAAATCATACCTATCGAAGGTGAGTGTTGGAAGTGAATCGGAGTGAATCAAAAGGAAGAAGCTGCTTAGTGACATGGATGGTTAAGGTGTTCAAGATCGACATTGTATATAAAGTGTGACCTGCGAGGGGGCAAAGGGGAGGTATGCACAAGATAAGTAAGTGTATTTTTGTACATATGTGTGTCCCCAA
Organism: Thalassia testudinum; assembly: GCA_037157565.1. Lineage (NCBI taxonomy): Eukaryota > Viridiplantae > Streptophyta > Magnoliopsida > Alismatales > Hydrocharitaceae > Thalassia > Thalassia testudinum. Next base: position 49,641,737 of record JAZHRO010000030.1, read on the forward strand.
GCGGGTATGCATATCTCACCACTTAACCTACCATACAATCAAAAAAAAAATCAAAACTTATCCCACTTGAAATATCCAAGTGGACAAACTTTTCTCACGATCAAATGCACCACCATACAGACCATATCCAACCCTTTACTAATTACGTAGAAACATATGCCTTAATCTTATTTAATCCACTAACTAATCTTGATTACCATATATTCTGACATCAACGATAATCGGATGTCTTTGGTGAAAGAAATTTATGATCAGCACTAGACTTCTTAATCCAGAAGCTGACGTTATACAACAATTTTTTTTTTTACGGGCAAAGGATATACAATAAAATTTTGAGTAAATTAAGCAAACACTACGATATTTCCAATAAGACAACCAATTTCACCCCCCTCCCTAAATTTTTTCAGATCGGATGAGCTATCTCGTTAATCTTTTCACCCCCCGGTGGTGAAAAATCTCAGCAGCCACTAAAAAGCTGAACATCTTGACACTGGGCATCCGAGCACATGATACATGTGATGTGTAACGCAACATCATTCAACACCCAAAAAGATGATCGTTCTTGCAATTTCACAGTAACAAAACTACATTCGATGTGAAAATAAGATGCAAATTAATTCAATAGTATTAAGTGAGGGAAATTCAGAGATCAGCCCTTCCTGGATATCTTGGGAAGGGTATAATGTCTCTGATGTTGTCTATGCCAGTGGCGAAGAGAGGCATTCTCTCGAAACCCAGCCTGAATCCACTGTGTTTTACGGTTCCAAAGCGACGGAGGTCGAGGTACCATTCATAAGCCTCAAGTGAAAGCCCTGATTCTACTATCCTGAAAGATATGGAAAAACAAACAATCACAGACCATACGATTAGGAATGTCTGAAAACGATATGTGAGCATGGCAATCCCAAATTCCCAGTCGCGTACAAGGATCCTCTGCATTATCAAAAGGCAATGAAGTTTGAATTGCAAAATCAACTGGTCGGGGGCCCAATGGCAACCACTGTAGCTAAGTTTGAGGAGGATTTGGTGGAGACCGAAGCAAAGGCTCTAGAAGGTTTGTGGTTCTAATTTCAAAGATGATCTTAGGACATCAAACTCCCACAAAGTTGATATCAGCAAGAACCAACTACTCTCCATCAACATCGATACCCTTGAAAAGTAGCAAAAGAAGGACACTAAAGCTCGTTAAGATGGGTTGAAAGAAAGCGAAATCCTTCACAACGTAGAGTCTTCCACCAAAGGTTTGATGCATTGAAAACAAGAATAGAACAATAAACTCACGAAAATCAACTTAAATATAATCAGATATTGATGACGATTTCTGTCACCAGCCAAAATAAAATTTGAAAGTCTTAGAGGACATAGCGCATTCAATTAAAGAATACTATCAAGTCAATTTAGACTCACCAGTAGTCATCCACCAAATCAAAGGTCGCTGCCTTCAGCTTTGTAGCCCATTAGCATCTTCTACAATGCAATCATGATTATCTTTCCCATTAGGCTCACGATTACTTTTCCCATTAGGCTCTGCAGACTGCCTATGGCAGTGATCACGATGGTTACGGTTATGGCGATGATGCCTGTGCCTGCGATGATACTTCTTTGAGTTCCTCACCTCATTATAGCTACCATCAGACTCAGATGAACTGTCATCAGCACTGCGTCGACCGCGCTGCTTCCGGTGCTTCTGGTGGCTCCTGTCACTGCCAGAATCAGAAGAAGCGTTATTGTGATGGTAGTGTTTGTGGCACCTTGAGTGGCTTCTCTTCAAATTTTTATCATCAACACTTGAGAAGCCATCTGTGTCACTGGATCCCCCACTGGAATCATCATGGCTGTACCTTCTTCTATGGCTGTGTTTCTTCTGGTGGGGCTGCTCTTCCCCAGACTCACCTTCATATTCATCACTGCTACTCTCATCACAGGATGGCATCTTCCTTGACCTATGTCTGTGTTTCTTCTCCTTCCTCCTGTTATCTCCAGAAGAGTCAGAATGGTTGTGCTTCTTCCTCTGCCTCTTGGCAGCCCTCTTGATATGTTTCCTCTCATCATCACTGCTCTCGCTATCACTATCGTGGTCGGATGAAGATGATGTCTTCTTCTTACGCTCCAAACGCCTGTGCTTCTTCTTTGCTTCAGCATCTGCTTTGAGCTTGGCTGCAGCCTCTAGCTTCTGTTCCCACTTTAAGGGGGCTTCTTTCCTTTCCAGAATTCGCTTCTTTTTCTCCTCGACCAGCTGTAGAAACTTCTTGGCTTCCATTTTTCACTATTAAAAGGCAATTTACTACCTGCATTTCCATGAAATGATGCAAGGAAGTGCATCTCACAGAAGAGAAGGGTAACCACGTTAGCTCAAATGTTGGATAACGGTTTGAATGTAGTGGCTTAGGGTCTGTAAATATGACATACCAAACGTATTAAATAAAAAATATTGATCTCAATTCTATTGCATCAATTCTATTTTCTTTACAAGCTATATCAAGTTTTCCGAACATTTTCCCTCTTACAAGTGGATTTGAATAGATCAAAAAAGTTGCTCCAAAATCTTCCTAATTCTTATCATTCATTGCCATGCACCATTCTAAGATACTGTGAACTAGTGATGTTTTGGCCCATTCTCTTATAGCTATTGCAAAACAATGTCGCAATACATATTTTCAAGGTGACGGTGACAGGGAATTTAAAGTGTTTTGAAAAATAATGAATTAACAGATGACTATTTTAAGCAAAATAAAGATGATCGACTAACATATTACTCGTGGCTCAAGTAAATGCATGGTCTTTATAAGTATGTTCTTATTGGGCATGGGAATTCAAGCCAAACACGGTTTACTAGATGATCCATAAAGCACCTTTGAAGCACTCAATTTCCAAGCAAACAAAGTGTAGGATATAAAGATGTCAATGTGCACAGGCTTTGGAGTACAATTCTTTGCATGTAGAAACTCAATATTGGGAAAAAAAAATCAAGTGAAAGTAATAAGATATAGGTCGATCTCCTAGTAGAATGACGGCCTACTTGGAGATTGGTAATGATCTGCATAATCTAGAGGATCTAAACAAGTTCACAACTAATTATTCAAAGGAGAAAGGTTCCACATGGAACAGACCATGGGGCAAGAATGATTTCTTTGTTTGTGATGAATGATTACAAACAATGCAATATGTCATCTCTCTGCATTCATATATTTTACCTTACCAAAATTGTTCCTGTTTGTCCATTTTCCAATACCATACAAACCCTGTATTCCCCTTCTCACAAGTCACAAGCACAACACCTCCCCCTAATTTTCGACCTTGTCTAAAGGGACAAGCTTACCTTTAAAATATAACCACCAAGCCACTGGCCTTCAGCCTAATCAAGTTGAACATTTGCTCTGTCAACCTTACCAAAAAAAAAAAATGGCTTGAACATTTTGTTATGACAACTTTTCTAGAATCTTGTCAGGAAACAGCTTTGACTACAGAATCACACTGGGTGTGGTGTTTGGTTCATCTGCAACAGTAATTTGGCATTTAGTACGATTGTGGGTCTCATTCATTATGAATAGCCATGCACTGTTTAGATGTGCGTTACCACTTTGCTTTTATGATGGCACACAAGATCAAGTGGACTAGAAATAAACCCAACTAGTTGATACTTCAGAACCCATCTCAGCTCCATCAATGCTCTTCTTTGCAATCATTCTTTAAGAAGAGAACGGAAAACCACCACAAATCTCAGACTAGTTAAATGCTCAGATTTGTAGCCAGTGCAGATGGTGACAACAATGTTTATAGTGCCTTGATTGTCAGTGGAGCATGCTTCTGTGAGGAGAGATGGTGCTTAAGGAAGATGTATGATCCCAACTCCACATACACACCAATTTTCTGAAAAGAAAAAGAAAAAAGAAAAAAAAACTCCACAAACACACCAAGACATATGAGAGACCAGGTTAGCTGTAATTTGACTAGGGTGGTGAACCTGAGGACTAAACACGCCATCCCAAAAATTTTCAGGATAGACATGAAATTGGAAACTAAAGAACGGTAAGAGTGTTGGTGATTTGTGCAAAGAAACAAAGAAATCATGGCAATAAAAGTACCTAACAAAAATATCTAATGAAAGAATACATTGTATTTGGTGAGTAACTTTAAAATGCGACTTAATTAGTTAGAAGATGCACATGTGAGTAATGAATTTTACTTTGGTTCCGAAACTTCAATACCCAAATTAATTTACGGAAAGAGAAAGTAACCAAAGAAACAAAGGAACATGACAAGCACATTTTTTTGACATCAACATGACAAGCATTCTGAATTCCCCACAATGGCAAACTCAACACATGTAACAAGAAGACACAATCAGAAAAATATGGATGGTAAATTGGATACTGGGTGTTTTTCTTTTTCTGGCATTAACCTAGTTCAAATAAGGATCAAGAGTCCTTTTCTATTCTTTCCAGACCAAAAACTTCTTACGATGGTGAAATTTCCTACCACAACACGAATTTCTTAAAGAAAGACCTCAATCACAATCCTTTAAAATCGAAATTTAACAGAACTGACTGTACAAATGTATAGCCAGTTATTTTCAATTAGAAAATGTAGAATCAATTTGGATTCACACCTCACGCCTGGTAGGTATACAACTGAAGTGATGTATCCTTTAACCTTCCAGTAGAATTTTTTAAGTCTCAGAAAAAAGATCTACATATGCATTCCACCGATTTGGAAAAAGTTATGGTTATACTCCAAGAGAGATATCGTTGAGAATTTCATAAATGAGAGAGTTGTTCATTTTGCATTTCAACCTCATAAATGAATAAGTATGATGGAGCTGGAGATTGGGAAAAAGCTCGAACTTCGGGCTGTTGATAGGGTCGGCTTGGATTGGGCCCAACCAGTTTTGTCCTAAAGCTTCAAAAGCATCTCAGATCCAATCCAACCTAGCCATTAACCAAACTGAACCTGATACAGGAACCTGAGACCTAGCCCAATATAGAAGTTGCAGACTTGACACAACACATTAACCCAATGGGTCCACAGGCCATATGGGTCCTTAACAAATCCTATAGGTCTGTCAGGTCCCTAATGGGTCTTACAAGTCCTTAACAATTCCCAAACACTCCACCTCTCCACCCTCAAAATTCAACCATCACTTCTTAATGGGTCTTCTCTCCCAAACCCTATAGAATCCAGCAAGTCCGCTTGGGTCTAACAAGCAACTGAGAGCAAGGAGATTCAGAAGTTGATACAATTGGGTTTGACCTATTAAGATGATAACCGTATTGGGTTAGGTTCAGGACCTCTAATCGAGTTGGGTTCCGGTTAAGTTAATCAGGTCCATGTCTACTTTGACAACCCTAGAGTGGATTGATGGACTGAACACAAACTCAGTTCACAAGATGGTTTAAAATTAATACTGGTTTTTTTGGAAAGGTTAAAATTAAGATCTTTCTACTTCAAGGCTTGACTTTAAGTCCCTTACCTCCTTGATTTGGTATGAGCTCTTAAAATTAAGATCTTTCTACTTCAAGGCTTGACTTTAAGTCCCTTACCTCCTTGATTTGGTATGAGCTCACAAAAAATGTCTGAGGTACAATGGTGCTTGTTTTTTGCAGACGATATTGTTCTCATGGATGACAGACGAAATATCAAACTTGAGCATTAGAGAAGTTGTTGAATCCTAACGCTACCTACTAAACAGAACAAATACTGGATGTATGGAATGTGAATTTAGTATGTAGACAGATCAAGGGTAAAAAAATAGGCTTTTTACATAAAGGTAAAAATGGATAGTTTCCATTCCAACAAAAAGGATTTCTATAACCGGGATCATTTTTTTTTTAACAAGAGGAAGGAATTGTTAGAGATGACAGGCACAAAATCAATGCAGGTTGAGCTCCAGGTGTCCTATGTGACCGACAAGATTCTCTTAAAAGTTGAGGCAGAAACTAGAAAGTTTTATTAGTTACACTATCAATTGCAAACATGTGCAGGGGATGTGTACCACAAAAAATAAGAGGCTGAGGTACTGTGTCCAACAGGAAGGACTAGATTCTAAATCCAATTATCAAAAAAAAGAGCAATATGATACCGATAAAAGATAAATGAGGATGATTAAATTTTAGGTAGTTCAATCATTTAGAGAGGCCCTTTGATGCGCCAGTTGAAAGGTGTCAAAAAATAAATGTTCAGCCTGACAAAAGAGGGATTCTCTAAATAAGAATTATAAGGAAACTATTGGACAAGATTAACAATTATTGTAAGATGAAATCTATTTAACAGTCCCATTTACTATGAAAAAATGCTTGGTTATTGTTGTTGATTGACCATACAAATGTGCAACCTTGAAAATCCTTCAAGTGAAAAACAGAGAGAGAGAGAGAGAGAGTATGCCCTGATATATGAAGAATGGTAACTGTAGCTGCTAGTTTTTAGTAAAGAACATGTGGTAAACTTTCTTACCTTATGCACAAGCTAACTTATATTGGACAAAGGTTTGTCTCAGACTTGATGTATGTGCAGCTTCTCTAGATGAATGTAACTGAAAAAAGTTCCATGGAAAAAGGAATATCAACAGACAGATGACACAGAAATATAAGCAATGGCAAATTATAAGAAACTATACTAACTAATATGCAATTGATGGCATATTCAGTTCCAAGTGTTCAATTTCAATATATTTTAAAGCAATATTTTTGTTTAAGCAAATATATACACATTACAAATATGTCTATATCAAGTTAGGTTACCGCATCTAGAACCACCAGTCCAGCTGACGTCAGAAAAATCTGAACCAGCAGGTGTATGTGTGTTTTCCTTTCCCTCTGACTATTGCAGCTTGATAGCAGCTGATAAAATTAGTCACACTCTAAAGAAATCTAGTGAATGTCGTTAAGTTGCACATTCCTAGTGGAAAAATTTTGAAATGTCCAATACGATGAAATGAGCATATTGCTCAATATCATATAACTATTAGATATAGAATCAAAATTGAACAAATTAACGATGAGCTGAGGGGGCATGTAGATGAGGGGAGGGATCAGGGGTGCAATGCTTCCTTCCGGGTGAGACAGGAACAACAGCCAACTTCTTCTATTCAACAGATCCAATTCTTGGAAGGAAGAAAAAGGTTTGCATTTGAGAATATCTATACATAGTATGCACATGTTTACAAAGTCCTTTCTCTTATACTCATCTCCTCAACACATGGATTTCCTTGCATGATGCCCACCAACCTTCTGCCCCATGCTATAATAAAAACGTCACAAGGATGACCCTTTTATCACTTAACAATAATCCAACTCTATGTCCCTCAACCAACTTTTCCTGCTTTCCACCTCATCCTGGAAGGCTGGAAGGCAGGCAGAATAAGTGAATAAAGTCTTGAGAGCAATATACTCAACATTCGGGGAAAACAACTTCCAGTCTCGTACCCATTTGTCCCCCACTCTTAAAAAACCAAAATTGCAATGTCAACAAAAGCCAAGTAGTTTGGTGGCATGTCTCATAGACTTGGCGGTTGGCCAGCTTTTTTCATTTGAATGCATTGAGTCATGCATTGTTTCACCTCCATTTAACTATGGCTTTGTACCTCAAGTCATTCTACTTATTCTTCTCTAACAAGCACAGTCCATTGATTTAAATGCCGACGGCATGCCGCCGACATGCCGTCGGCAAGGCCATTTCTGGAAGGGGGTCGTGCCGACATGCAGAAGTTGTCGATTTACAGGTGTGCCACCAGCATGCCGACGATTTCGCCGACATGTCAATCGACGCTGCAGGAGATTTCGTCGGCTTCCCTTCACGACTGTGCTGACGTGTGTATTGTCCAGTGAAGGGCCTGTCTTGGACAGACCAAAATCAGAAACCTTGACGACCAAATTGTCATCCAAAAGGATGTTGGTTGTCTTCACATCACGGTGGATGATGGTGTACTTGGCACCGGTGTGCAGATAATGGAGGCCACGAGCAGCCCCGATACATATCTCAAGCCTCTACTTCCAACTCAAGGGCTGGTTCTTGAACTTGTAGAGGTGCTCGCGGAGCGTGCCATGAGCCATGTAGTCATACACAAATATCATCTCGCCATTCTCTTCACAGTAACTGATTAGAGAGACAAGATGGCGGTGACGGAGCTTGGACAACATCTCAATTTCATTCTGGAACTCGTGCAGGCCCTATTCGGACATTGGGTTAGCACGCTTGATCGCTACCATGGTCATCCCATCATCGATACTGCCGCGGTAGACCTTCCCAAAACCACCAACGCCAAGCAGAAGCTTCTCATCGAAATTATTCGTTGCGGCCTTGATCTCTGCAAACGTGAAGTGGCAGCAAAGATTGGAAGGCAAAGATGATCCATAACTCATTGTCGTCGTTTTAGCCCCCGAGCTGGTGATGGAAAGTGGCAGCCAAGCATGGCCTGCTTCCTCATGTGCTTTGCGCCGATGACAGCAGCAGAAGAACACCAAGCCACTTATCAACAACAAACCCACCATAGATCTATGGGCAACAACATGCCATATATCTAAAATCACATGCCTCAATCTAAAAGTACTCCAATGACGCTTTTCAAGCTGACAAGCATTACAACCGATGACAACAGTAAGAGATCCCTGTGGTATAATATGATGATTATCCAGAGATAAATGACCCAAATAGAGATGCCACTGAAAATGAAACTCAACAGAAGTGGTGACTCTACCAAAACTTACCGCAATAAAAGGAGATTAGAAGAGACGATAGACTTCCCCTCTTTACAACCACCACTAATCATTCTCCCCATCAGGATATTCTAAAAAGTACAAGCAACTACATCAAATATAGCTTGGCAATTCAATTCATTGGTAATTCTGCTAACTAAAAGTAAACTGATCGAAAAATCAAGAACAAGCAGGATATCAGTTAATCTCATGTTGGAGACGCCAGTAACCTCCTCTTGACCAGTGATGGGAGAATGCCTCCCGTTGACCACCTGTACTATATGTCCAGGAGGAACAAAGAGGAGACGACAGAAACGTCGCCGATCTCGACTCAAGTGACGTAATGCTCCTGAGTCCACTAGCCAATATGTGTCACATAAATCATCACTTTGTACAGAGAGTGTAGGCAATATATCTGAAGAGGTGGTTAGGGCAGCTTTAGCAGAGGTAGAAGAGGTCACCAGGATAGTAGTGTCAGATGCAGAAGAAGTATCTTGAGAGAGCTAACAAAGTCGTTGAAGAGGCTTATCATAGTCAAACCAAGGTACTGATACAGTGTCTCTTGGCTGCTCTTCAGTGGCAAGCACCTGATTGGCAAATAGTTGTCATACATGCTTGGTTCAACAAGTGCTCTCAATATAACCAAGCTTCCCGTAATATGTGCAGGATTTGCACCCTCTGCCCTTAGCACCATGCCTCCCGTCGGTAGAGAGAATACCTTGTCCATGACCTTGGGCAACAACCAAGGAAAAAGCCTGACCTATGGACTCAATCGTGAGAGAAATGAAGATCCTACTCAGCATGTTGTATGCTTTCTCAAGACTAGGAAGCTCTGTTAATGTAAGCATCTAAGAATAAGAAGTCGCATACTGAAGCCCCAAACCAACCAGAAACTTCACAACTGCAGCTTCCTTGTGATACGCCTTTTATGTGTCACAAACACTAATCGAGCAACACGTATTGGACTTCTCAAAGACGTCCTTAAGTGTCGATTGTCACTGAGATAAAGTGCAACCTTCTGGTTGTCGTTCTGTTGCTTTAGTCTGTGATTTAAATGCAGACGGCATGCCACCGGCATGCCGTCGGTAAGGGATTTTTTGGAGGGAGGGCATATCGACACAAATATAGTGTCGATTTGCAGGGAAACCGTCGGCATGCCGACAATTACCGACGAAACGTCGGCATGCCGATGGTGGTTGAGCGGCAGGATACTTGAAAAGGGTGGGCGGGAAGCTTTTGGGAGGGAAATGGGGGCGGGGAGCGGGCGCGAGGGGGGGTATCTGGGAGGGAAGGGAAAGTCAAGGGCGTGGGGGCGGTCTGGGAGTGAAGGGAAGGTCACACACACACAGAGCTAAAATAACCTATTTTTATTATAAAAAAATATTTCTAATATCTTGATCACACACACATATAGAGATAGATTTTCAGGCTAAAATAACCTATTTTTATTATAAAAAAACCTGTAAAACGTTTCTAATATCTTGATTTAGTTGTCTTTCAAATCTTAATCATTTCTATCAGCATGCACCGGCATGCCCTCGACGTGCCCTAGGTGTGCCTCGAAATGTCATTTTTTCGGGCCGTCGAAATCATCGAAATCTGCCATCGAAAACGGGTATTTCCACGGTATGCCTTCGACATGCCCACGAAATGCATACCTACAATTTTATCGGCACGGCGTCGAAATCGACATTTCGAACCTTGTCACAGCCAGACCATGCGAACCAACCTAAAAAACCATCCTACCTCCTTGACTACACCAACAAACCACACAGGCACCCACAATCCGACCAAATGCACACTATGAGCCCAGCATGCCTTCTTGTTCTCAGTAGTCAGGGCCCTCTATACTAATTCTCTCTCCCCACCAAGGGATCTCTCCCACTCTAAGATCCAATCTAGCTGATCGCCAATGCTCATATTAATTTCCCCATGGCTTCCGAACTGTGAATTCCCCAAAATCAACCAAACTGCTCGGTCTGAAAATCCAACAGCAGAGAAACAACAACCATAGCCATACCCACGAGCAACTCTTGAACGCCCTTCTCCTACCTCCGATCATCCATATACACACAGGGAGAAAAAGATGGCATTTTTAACTACACATAGCTACAAAACATCCACAACAAATCAAGACCTCACATTCTCCAATGCTGCAAAACCAATCAGATCCAAGAACGTAGCAAGTTCACACGCTTCCACAAAAGATCCCACAGGCAGCAGACGACAACGAAATCGTCGACACCAAAACCCTAAGCAGGAAGGAACATTGCAGCATAACAAATCGGTAACGAAGTCGGACTACGTCGTCGTCGGGAACCCCGGAAGGGGAGGATCAGATGGAGACTGTAAGATCTATATAGAGGAGCAAAAACCCTAGATCGTCTGGGGATCAAGAGAGTGGGGACAGTAGATCGGAGGAGACGTCTACGAAAGTGTATTATTTACCAAATCAATCTCATGTGTAGGGAGAGGTTAGGGATTGGGGATTGCTTACGGGGGATTGGAGATCGGGAGGAGCGGCACCGGAGGTGAGCGACGACGCGTCGAGAGGGATGGATGGATCTACCTATCTAACAAGCGATATGACTGGCTTTGAGGCCCCGTGGATTCTTCTGGGAATTATAAAAAGGAAGCCTCCAGAGCAAACCCTCGCCTATTTTACGTTACGACAATGATAGGTTTGTACATTAAATTATATATATACACTCATATAAATATGTCTAATTTAATGACATGTTATGAAATATTTAATTTTTTTAATAAAAAAAATGTTACGTGTGTATGAAATTATGTATATTTTAGTTTTCACAAATTTTTGTTTTTACCTTTACATTCAATGAAATTTTCATGTGCATGCTTTAAATCCTCTCTAATCACAAGCTTACTCCTGTAAGCATCGTAGATAGTTAGTTGTTCCCGATTCAAAATAAAAGTTTGACTTGTCGCAACTCAAGTAGTGTTGGGAGTGGGAGACCACTAGGTGGCGATCAACACAAGGTTGGTGAGTTGTCGGATAGGGAGCAAAGGTAGGGGGAGGTGAGGATGGTGAAGGTGAGCTCAGAGAAAAAGTGAGGTGGACGATTAAAGAGAAAGAAAAATGTAATATTAAAAATGAGAAGGAAAATAAAAATATTAGAAAGAAAATATTGATTATTTTTTATTCATTTAAAAAATAAAAAAGTAAAAATATAACACAACTCATCTGATAAAAAACTTAAGAAAAAATTATAAAAACACCTCTCAAAATTAAATAATGGACTAAGGATTGATATCATCATGATGTAAAATTTAGATTGCATCATCAATCTATATTGTAGCTCAAGCGGGTTGTCCTTATGTAGATGGGGTAGGTCATGCTTAGGTGTGTTATTAAAGTGCATGTCCTTTGGTTGTAGCTTAGGCTGTGTTTAACAGGTCGTTTAGGCTATCTTGGGATAGGATTGGAGTAGGATAAGTGAGAGAGGTATTTGATTAGAGGGCTTGTAATAATTAGTATGGTGATATGATGTTAAAGAGTGATATTTTAATATTATAATATGGTGTGAGTGGGTACATTTTAATATATATCAAAGTTAATGTGAGTAGGTATTGATGTTGATGTGATATAGGTAGGGAATTGTGAAACCTTTTTGGAGAAGACTTCAGCTTATTCAAATCTCACTCGCAAACCCCTATTCCACCTGCAAACCCGCTGCCAAACGCAACCTTAGAGTATAGTGTGTTGTGATGGAGGAAGAATTAGAGATTGAGAAAGTCATGGATTAAAGAAAAAGAGAAATACACCAAGCTAAACCCTTGACTTAAGTTAAGGGTGTTCCTACAACATTTAATGTCAATTCCATAGCATACCAATTTGAATGTTTTTTTTTGTAGCAAACCTTATTATTTCTCTAATAAATGATAGTTCTTCGATTAAAAGGGAAAAAAAAAAGGGTTGGTTCATCTTGAAACTCATTCAAAGAATTTAATTCGATCAAAATTTACGTACGATACACGCACACAGGCGTTATGGGAAATCCCTCTTTCACACCATCTTGCTCATCCTCCCCTACTCCTCCAGTCTAACACACCGTTTGAATAGGTGAATAAAACACTTTATTCATTATTTGACCAATCACATTCAAGTGTTGTTACGACCTGGTTCCCAAATCCCTACAGGACACGAGATCGAACAGATTCGACTAATCCCAAGACTCAGTCGTCCAACGAGAAAGTAACCAAAAAGCAGTAAAATAAACCACATTCACAATGCAAGCAACTAATAGTAACAAAAGTACAGCAATAAAGAGGTAAACTACTACAGTACATACTACAACAACAGTAGAAAATTAAACAGATACAGGAATATAAAGTGCAGAACGAAAGAGTACAAAATATAAAGGTACAAGAAGCTACTCACTACTACAAATGAGTACAAAAGAACTACGACTACAGGTCTCTATTGGGCCCAGCACCCTCTGCAGCAGTAAGCTCTGGCTACTCAACACCTGGACCTGAAAAATGTTATGAGTACAAAACGTCAGCAAACGCTGAGTAGAGTGGCAACCAACCACTAAAGTAGTAAAGGTGGACAGGTAGATGTTGTTTTTCAATTTCTTTCTTCCTTTAACTAATTATTCTTTATTTCACCACTTGATTTACTTATCAGGTCTCTTTCTTGATATCAAATGTTCCTTATGGGGACGATCTTGATTGCAGTCTTTTCCGAAGAGTAGAAGTAGCACGTGGTGCTCTCCTGGCTGGGAGAGTCCCCCATGGTGGTCCTACACCCAGTCAACCACCCCAAGGTCATGGACAGACGTAACGGTGACTACGCAAGCGCGATAAATGCATGGATAGCTACCCCGCATTTGCACCCGGTCAGTCATTTTCGTTAGCGAGTGCGCCCAAAGTATAGCACGGAACCAGTATAGGACATAACCCTCTCAGTAACAGGGGTCTAGCCCCTAAGAACCAAACAGGAGTCTCGCCTCTCCACAGTCTGCGCACCCTCGCCTGACTACCCTGGTTTGCCCAATGGGCCTAACAAGTCGGTGTAAGGTAGCTAGCTGAACCCTGGGTCCCGTGGGGTGGCTAGGTCTCTCCCTACACTAGTAGCTCTCCCCGGTACTGTGTATGAGAGGGCTAAAAAGTCGGTATAAAGTTGCCAGTCTTAACCCCGGGTCCCAACCCTAGGGCGACTAGCTCCGCTCTACACTAAACAGGGGGACAGTCACTCTCCTTGGTACTCCGTACTCAAGGGCCAACTCACTTCCCCATCCACATTTCCAGTTTCATTCCATTTATTTCCAGGAGCTCTACTCCTAATTCCCTGTAGGGTTCATGCTCATGGTTCTCAGGCCAAGCCATACTAGGGTTCATCATTCTAGGTTTATTCGCAGGTAGCTCGTATTTCCAACATTCAATCTTTCATTTCCAATTCATATACATGTAGCTCGTATTTAGTTGCAAACAACAGTAATTTACACGTAACAGTTGCTAACAACAGTACTTTACATTTCACAGGTAGCAGTTATCCAATTACAGGCAATTATTATTATTTTATTTACTCATCCAAGACTGCAATCCATGCATTCAATACAATTGTTCCAGTGTTTCTAGTCCTAGGATTCATGCCATACCCTAGGATCTAACATTCAATCTAAGGTTTCTAGTCCTAGGATTCATGCCACACCCTAGGATCTAACATTCAATCCAGTGTTTCTAGTTCTAGGATTCATGCCACACCCTAGGATATAATATTTATTCCAGATATGCATTTATGTTTGTAATTAACTAGGGGAAGCCACTCTACCCGCAAAATCGGGAGTAATGGAGACTTGATCGGCAGGTCCACGTGCCTCCGCAACCCCCAAATCCGCAACGGAATGAGGTCCTAACACAAGAATCAACCACAAGAAATCCACTCAGAACATGATAAGAGTATTCCAACAAGTAGAGGAACTTATACGAAGAACAACGGAATCTTAATTGCGGAAATCAGACCTCAAACGGATCCTAAACGGGTCAAAAACGACAATCCTGACTCAAATCAGTCGTCTAGAACACCTTCCAGATGTCTTAAAAGGAGTCCAGCTCCATACCTCACTCTGCGTTGCTCTTCAGACGTCAAGGGGTCCTGCTGAACAGTCTGGACCTAGTTCCAGATGTCCAAGCACCTCTCCGGACGTCTGGAGACGCTCCCTGCCATCTGGTTCCTCGCCCAAACGTCTGAACCGCGTGGGAGGGCGTGTCCCGCGCCTTCCAGAAGCGAATCCTGCACGCGTAACGCAAAATCTTCTTAATACGGCACATAACTGTGCCTCGGCGAAACGGCCTGCATGGCCGTATCCGCAAAGAGAGGTATAGGGCGTAGGGTTTACCTCTCAACCGTCTGGAGCCTCCTCCATACGTCTACGTCGTCTGGATGTATATCCAGATGTCTTATTCTGGGAAAAATCCTAGAACCAGAAGCTTCTTCGTCTTCTTCATGCTGCACACAGTTGCGTCGCGTTCGTTCGCCTGCTGCTCTAACTGTAGCAGCGTCAGGGAGGACCTCCTCGACACACCCCTCCGCCTTGCGCATGCCGGCCGGTCGTGAGCTCCTCTGGCGAGCTCGCGCGCTCTCCTCTCTTCCCTCTCGCTGCTCCTCTCCTCTCCGCCGTTGCACTTGGCCGCAACTCACCTCTCTCACTGGAGGAGGGAGAAGGTCGATGGGAGTGGGGTGGCGTGAGGGAGAGGAGGGTATATGTAGGCGCGGGGGTAGGGTTCGTCGGTGAGAGGGGAGAGAAGAAGGCGGCTACGCACAGTCTGCGCGTGGCACACGCGCAGACTCGAGGACGTACGTACACAAAGTTTAATTTCCAGACGTCTGGACACCTGACCCAAGTCCCAGACGTCTTAAAGGGCTTTAATAGCACGGGTCTTAACAGTCTCTCTGTGACCTCTCGTCTCCACGCACATTCTCCACCGACAACCGTCACAGCACTCTCCACCCCCATCACGATCTCGTCGTCCTTCCCCCCTCAATCTTTGACTCTTCTTCTTCTTGATATTATCTATTTTCGTAGTACTTTGACTTTCTAGCAGTAATAAAGTTCTTATTTGCATTTCGTGCTTTCTTCGTATTTATTTCTATGCTTGCTTCATTTATCTGCTTTTATTATAAAAAAATATAAAAACATTATTAAAAAATAATTAAGTTGGTTAGGTTGGAAATTATCTAGATATCCCTACCTTCCTATAAGATGACATGTACTCTTAATATTATTGTTATATTTTTCGGAGATGATTTCATAAATTTAAAACGACTTATTTTTGCACCTACTACGATAGATTTATCATTAGAGTGATTTCACAATTATTAGGTAAGCCCAACTTTTGGTCCCCATCTCTGGGATCTGCCCCTATATAGGGTGCCCATTAAGAATAATGACCTACATGTTTCGGTATTTGCCTGTGCTTTCCTAGAAGGAAATGTGTTGCCATGCATGAGATCTGCCTAGCAATTCATGGCTGCATTGCTGTCTCTTGTTTTGAAGCATGAGGCATTTGGTTAGAGAAGGGTTGCTTGATTTATTGAGTTGGTTGAAGAAAGGGCCAAAAGTTATTGATAGCCATGCTAATCTACGTGAAGCATGGAAGGATAATCGTCGAGCACCATACCTGGAGATTAGGTGCTGGTTTTAGGGGAAGTTTAGGAGCGAATTTGAAGAATTTTGGTGAAAAATGCATGGGGAGGTAGATTTGGAGCCCCATGAACTCTTTCCCAAGAGAACAAGAAAAACTAAGAAGCTATGCAGACAATCTGTAACAAGTTTTGGCTGTATAATTTAGTAGATATGATTGTATTCAACTTATTTATTACTTGTGGCTAATTAGTTTTCTATTATAGCATTTTTCTCAATTTAATTGTTTTGTTTGTCATTCGTGATAAATGTGTCCCTACTTTTTATGCGGTATCTTTTTTCTTTATGGAAAAGGAAAAGGATGATCACATGAAGTGATTATTTACTTCATTAGAAAGAGAAGGCTTGCTATATTAATACGTCCTGACAAACATTTTTAATAAATGATTTTTAATAAACATTTTCTACCTGTTATGTGCCTAATGCTTCTAGACTACTCTACCAAAGCATTTTTCATATGCAATCTTGCAGCCTTTTTACCTGACATGTATTGGAATTACCTACAATTTAACTATATTAATATGGTGGTCATTCTTGCAATAACGAGAATTCTTCTCAGTTTTTGTTTGTGAAAAATGTCTTTAACAAATGAAGATAAATGAAGCATCTATCTCCAATGAATGGCTAATTATCTATCCCTAACATTTTCTAACTTTGGCTACAAATTATATATTTCAATGAAACTTTAAAGATCCAAACCAATCAACACAATGAGGACAATCCATTTTGATTGGGGTCAACATGAGGAGGGACATACAGGGCAAATGAAGTGCATAGAACTCCATCTACTCCTAAACCCACTGTGTGTTGCCATAAGCCTCCGATCAAACTTCCCGCGTTGATTGGAGACCCTGCCCACCTTCGTCGCTCACCTTTCCGCCCCCTCCCCCTCTCCCCCTGCGCCTATGATCGTGTGGAAGTCCTCTTTATTGGACTAAGGGGTCCATTGAGCAATAAAGATGTTGTCGTTGCTTAGCTTCCAGTGCTTGAACGTGGCCATGTGTCTTCTTTGCTTGAAGATCCTTGATATGGCTAAGGAGGTTGCCTTTATGCTCAAGGGTTTTACCTTCCCCATTTTGTCAACTACAGCTTTCAGTCCCCCCTCGACTCCTCTTCTCCACCCACCATCTTTGAGCTCCTTCTCTACCTCTTCCCTTGATCGTGTGGCTATGGGTTGCACTCCCTTAATCGCTTGGTTCGTCAACTCCCATGATGCTCCTCCTGTAAATGTCGTTTTGATTTTCGTGAATTTGTTGTTCTATTCTTGTTTTCAATGCATCAAACCGTTGGTGGAAGAATGTACATTGTGAAGGCTTTCGCTTTCTTTCAACTCATCGTAACGAGCTTTACTGTCCTTTTGCTACTTTTCAAGGGTATCGATGTTGATGGAAAGTAGTTGGCTCTTACTTATGTTAGCTTTTAGGGGAGTTTGATATGTCCCAAGATCATTTTTGAAATTAGAACCACAAACCTTCTAGAGCCTTTGCTTCGGTCTCCACCAAATCCTCCCCAAACCTAGCTACAGTGGCTGCCGTTGGGCCCCCGACCAGTTGATTTGAGCCGGTTGAGGACCCCCCTGCCAACCCCCCTTCTCCATTTCTACCTCACCGCATCCTCCCTCCTTGATCGAGCTGCTTGTTGGCTCCATCCATTCTTGGAACCTCTCGATCGGGGTCTCCCTCTTTCTCAGCATATTCCACTCGTCATGGAGTTGTTGGGGGCAAACAACGTTGCTGCGTTCGTTGTATGCGTCGTTTTGCTTGTGTGCTTGATTCTCGTTACAGTGTTGTTGGCTCATTGAGGTGTCTCTCTTGATGATGGCGATGAATCTTGTTGTACTCACTGTCGTCAAGTTGCTCCTTACAAGGTTGCGTACGGTGGTGTTGCGTCAATTGTGGTGGCTAGAGGTTTGTCGGCAGTGCTTGCTATGTTGCGGCAGGGCATTGGTAGGGGGGTTCTTGCTGTGGTGGTTCTCGCATTGGCTATGGAGGTTTCCTTCAAGATGGGTCTTGCTTTGTGACTTGATTGTATTGGGAGTGCATTGTAAATCTCCTTCCATTGGCCGTTGTCTTCATCCCACCTCATTTCATCCTCTCACTGATTTCGTATCAGTTTGCTTGACCTATTGTGGGTTCCAACACTTGTCGATTTTCTCACTTTCGCGGATTGTGATGATCTTCGAGTTCATCCTTGATGGCACTGTTGATATCTTCGAGCATGAAGTTGTCGCTTTTTCAGGATATGGGGTTGGGTACATGGGTTTTTTGCCTCCACTTAAATCTATTTTGTGTCGTTTCTAGGTTTAGATTAAAGTAATTAAGGCTATATTTAATAGTGTTTTTCCAACACTTCTTTGGTCTTTCACACTCCCTCTTAGTGAGTCTAATTCCTAACTCCCTACATCTTTTAACTGGGCCATTTATTGGTCTTCTCTGTAAATTTTCAAATCACCTTAGATGTATCTTTCTCATTTTATCCCCTATTGGTGTCATCCCAATCTTTTCTCGATAATCTCATTTGAAATACGGGTCTTCCTTATATGACCATACATCCATCTTAATCAATGTTGTAAACATTGCCTGGCTAGGCCGTCTACTCGGTTGAGTAGTCCAAGTTAACCCTCTCACTAACCTAACTACTCATACTTAGGATAATAGTTGATCGGCTCGACTATTCAGTTGAGTAGTTGACTTAGTTGGCTAATTATAAGGTAGATTTCTACATGTGAGTACATTGTTGGATCACAACCAAGTAACTTACATCATCACCACTACCCCCACCATACATTATGCCTCTAATGTTATTTTCAACCCTCACTACAAAGTAACTTTTCTTTCAAATTTACTTTTTACAATTTAATCCTCAAAAAGATTCACAACTTCAAGTAACAAATCGAATTGCTCATATAAAAAATACACTTTTGATATTAGTGTCGTTACTTGATACACAAAAATATAATTTACTGATAAATTACCCTCCACTCAATCCAACTCGGTGATTCATAGATAAGTCATACACAACTAAGTCTCCCACTCGTATATTCTTTCCCCTTCCTTTTTTTTTTACTCAACACAAAAAAAATCCCACAGCTAACAAAACCCTCCCTCGCCCCTACCCCAAACCCTCGATTCCCGTTCTTCCCCGTCGCCAAGCCATTCCCGAGCCTCCCACACCGCCGGCTTCCCACGAGCTCCTCCTCCCCACCCCCTTCCGCATCACAACAACAGCAAACCCTAATTAACCTAACCTAACAGGGTAGGAAGAAGAAGGAGAAGGGATGTCTTCGTTCCCCGCCGACTACCTCCCCGTGGCGGCGATGTCGATGGAGGAGGATGAGGAGGGAGCGTCGCTGGATCCGTCGCTGGATCTGACGCGGGTGAGGTCGATCCTTTCGGGAGACCCGGAGGAGCTGGCGGGTCGGAAGGTGGCGGTGGGCGGGTGGGTGAAGACCGGGAGGGAGCAGGGGAAGGGCACCTTCGCCTTCCTCGAGCTCAACGACGGCTCCTGCATGGGCAACCTCCAGGTCATCGTCGACGCTTCCGTCCACGCCCTCTCCCCCCTCGTCGCCACGGGCACCTCCGTGGTCCTCGAGGGCGAGCTCAAGAAGCCCCCCGTGGGGGCCAAGCAGAAGCTCGAGATGAGGATCGACCGCGTGCTCCACGTGGGCCCCGTCGACCCCGCCAGGTACCCCATCCCCAAGACCAAGCTCACCCTCGAGTTCCTCAGGGATTTCGTCCACCTCCGCGCCCGTACCAACACCGTCAGTTCCCCCCTTTTCTTTCCTCCATGTTAAAATTCTACTCTTTTCACTAAATGTCGAGGAATCGGTACGCGTGGAAGGAAAAAAAAATCTCTTCTCATTGCAACCGAATCGCAAGGAAAGGATTGAAAAATCGAGGGGCACCTCCGAAATGTGTTTTGCTTGTTTGAGCGTGTTTCCGTTGCATTAGAATCTCCGTCCAAGTTTGGATTTTTTCGTACAGTGTGTATACATATATTATCCTACAGGTGGCGGTGGATTATTTTAGAGAGTTCACTGGGAGGCGGTTTAGGGGGGGATAGAGATGGACGGGGAAGGATGTGCAGTGTATCACGAAGTCCCAAGCAGAGGGTTTTACGGCTGGCTTCTCATAGGGCGAGGTGAGACAGGTGGTTTGGGGGTTGAATGTGGAGGGATATCCCAGCCCAGATGGTTTCCCTGTTTTTTCTTTTCAAAGAGTTTTGGCCCCTTGTGGGGGCGAATGTGATGCGGATGATAGAGGAGTTCATGGTCGACAACAGCGGTTTCGATAAGCTGAATAGATACTATCTGTTTTTACTGCCTAAGAAGGGGTGTAGGCGATTCAGGATTTTAGATCGATTGCTCCATCTAATACGGTTTACCTTATTGTAACTAAAGTCCTGGATAACAGACTGAGGGGACTTCTGGGAGAGTTGGTTTCCCCTGTTCAGACAACTTTTGTTCTTGAGAGAGGAATTTTGGATGGTTTTGTGATTGCACTGGAAGCCTTGATCGCGTGGAGGAGGGAGAAGTAGGCATTTTTGTGAAAGGTTGATTTTAGCAAGGCATATGACTTAGTTCAGTGGGATTTCCTGTGGGCTTCCTTGCCGAGGAGGGGTTTTCCTGTGGTCTAGATTGATTTGATGAAGAGATGTGTGACGATGACATCCTTCTCAGTCTTTATCAACGGGAACCCGACTAGAGGTTGGGTCCAACCTAGAAGAGGGGTCAGACAAGGTTGCCCTCTTGCGCTTATGCTTTTTGTTCTTGCAACATATTCTCTTGCATGGGCAACGCACAGGGCATGTAGTAGGGGTCTGTTTAGGGGCTTTGAGTCTGGTAGTGGCAAGGAGGTAGTGGTCCTACAGTATCCTGATGATATGCTCTTCCTGGTCGAGGGAACGAAGTTGGAGGCGAGGAGGTTGAAGATCCTTCTGGAGCTCTTTGGTGAGGCATCTAGATTACAGATTAATTATTATAAATTGACTTTTGCTCCTTTGAATTTGTCCGCCACCGAGACGAAGAGGGTGGGTGCTACTTTGGAGACAAAGGTGGGTTCTTTGCCGTTAGTGTATTTGGGCCTCCCTTTGTTCGACCGTCGCCTCAGAGTACATGATTGGTTCTCGCTATTGGAAAGGATTGAGAGAATGTTGGCAGGGTGGTCTTACAGGCTCTTGTCTAGAGGTGGATGACTGACCCTGGTGAAGGCGGTTTTGGCTTCCATGCCGTCATACTTCCTTTCGGTCTTCAAGTTGCTGCGTCAGATTGAAAAGGTCTTGGGGTTGATGATGGACTTCTTTTGGTCTACTGCAGGGTCGTCAGGAAGGGGGGCAAGATTGATGGCTTGGGAGGAGGTGTGTAGGCCTACCCAAGAGGGGGGCCTTGGGGTTAGAGATGTGGACAGAACGAATATCAGCCTTCTCACAAAGTGGATTGCAAGGTTGGTGGGGCAGGAGTACGGACTTTTTAGTGATGTTATGCGGTGGTACTATGGAGACTTCCCATCGTAGGGACCGTTTTTCTCCCCTCCTCCTGGAGCGTCACACTTCTACAGGGGCTTGGCGGTGGTGGCAGCGAAAGTGCGAGGCTTCCTTGACCCAGTGCTTGGTGTGGGGGTCTCGTTCCATTTCTGGCAGGATGACTGGCAGGGGGTTGGATCTACTTTAGGGGAGAGGTTCCCTCATCTCTTGGGGAGTGTGGTGGATCCATCGGCCAAGGTTGGGGAATGCTGGGATGGCTCTTGGTGCCCCATTTTCCAGGGGGGTCTCTCCGATCAGAGATGTGAGGACCTCCAATGGCTATTGCAGGAGTTGGTGGGTTGGGTGTCGGACGAAGGCCTTGATGGTTTTTCTTGGGAAGAGAGAGATTTCTCAGTGGCAAGGGTATATCGCAAGTTGGGGAGTGGAGCGGTTGATTTGTTATGGGATTGCAGATTGATATGGATGGCAAAATGCCCGTTAAAGGTGAAGAACTTTGCCTGGTTGGTGAGAAGAGGAAGGATTATGATGAAGTAGTGAGAGCGAGATGGGCCCACATGGACGACCTGGCATGTCCCCTTTGTGGGGGGGCTGATGAGAATATACAACACCTTCTTCCCCAGTGCCCATTTGTAGTGCAAGTTTGGTAAGAGATGAGGATCGATTGGATCTCCCGCAAGGACGTGGCTAGCTTTTGGTCCTCCTTTCGTAGGGGAAGTATTGGTAGTGGAGTCTTCACCTTTTGCTCCAAATATGACTGGGCAAAGGTCTTGGCTATTTTGTGGGGGGTTTGGCTAGGGAGGAATGGGGTGTTGTTTAGGAGAGAGAGACCATATGTAGAGAATTTTGTATCCTCCATCTCCTTTCAGATTGATTTCTGGAGGTCTATTTTGTAGCTTTTGATGTAATTTTATTTTGAGATTGAATGAATATGGGTGGTTATCTCTTGGATAATCGCCTTTTTGCCTTTCAAAAAACTACATGTCAAAACAAACTTCCATAACATATATTATATGTATTAATCAAGATAGTGACATATATTATATATACTATACGTACAATATAATACAAGCTTAATGCTATAAATTATACATATATTGTTATATCTCATTATAGGGTTACTTATAATAACGAATATACATAACACATATCATTAAACTAACAACATATATCATAATTATTGTAGAGACTTACAATAACATATTTGTATAATTTATGCATGCATATCCTAAGAAACAAACATGAGTCTAAGGTTAGTAAGATAAATGAGATCAACATATATAACATATTATATATATAACTTAACACTAAAAAAGATCCTTACGGTCTTTCTTAGAGTGAATCAAAAGTAGGGTGACGAGGTGCAAGGCAACCCAGGTGACAAAGGAGGCAACCAGGTGATAGCTCAGATGAAGCCCCTCGCCTAAAATGATTTTAAGGTATCCTTTGGCTTTCTTGCCTAGCTTAGTAGCCTGGTAGCCTGAGACGATAGCCTTGACAGCATTGGTCTAAAGCTGATGCATATGGACACTCACTCGTGACCTTCTTCTCTCCAATTGTTTGGAGACTCATTCCCTTTGACAAGGAAATCTCATGTCTGAATAGGAGAAAGCCTCTCTTGAAATTTTCCATGTGGAATCTTTCATGATCTTTGATATATGTCTTTGTTGCAATGATCCTAATATTCTATTTTTTAAACATCTTTAGACCCAACATATAAGGGACTTTTCCAAGATCTTTAATCTTGAAATTCTGGGACAGGCTAAACTTTACACTGTATAATATTCCTATAGCATTCCTAACAAGTAGGATGACATCTACATATAATATTAGAAAGGTGATAGTCCTCCCGCTAGCTTTTTTCTGTAGACACAAGGGTCATTTAGGTTTTGATGGAATTCATAACCCTTTACAATCTTATCAAACAACATGAGGTTTTTTTGAGTCCTAGGTGGATATCTTCACCTTGTATACTTTCCCTTCCCCACCATCTACTTTGAAGCCCTCTTTATGTTATTTGGATGGATTACAAAGAACACAAATTCCAATATTCTGTGTGTTAGTTATCAATCCATAACAAGGTCAAGTCATTTATTATTAGAAGCCTTTAAGGAATGTCGAACACCTTTGCAAGAGCTTACTTGGCTGTCAAAGGAGATTTGTTTTTGGTTACATCGTTGGTATTCCCTTGGAATTATTGCAAATGTTTATCCTTGCCTGGCAGCCTTGGCACTGGAGCCTATAGCTTGTGTAGTAGAGTGTGTCCACAATAGGCTGTGGATACCTTGTCCCCTCATTTTTGGATGCTAAGGTGAAATATCTTACCCTTACTGTACATGCACCAGAAGATATCCTTTGGGAGAAGGGAGAGATGGCTGGATTTGGAGATGTGGTCCCTTCTTAGTGAAGAAGGCCTAAGTTCACTATATGGGGGCCCTACTACAGTTGGATTCCCTTCTCAGAGAAGATTGGAGGTTGATCTGAGGAACCACCTACCGCTTAAAGTTTGCTTCTTTATATGGCTTCGGAGGAGAGTCGTCAATTGAGTTTCCCGTCTGCAGTAGTTGCTGAATACTGATGCATCATGTGTACTGTGTGACTTTGCTCTGGACAATGTGGACCACCTTTTATTTTTCTTCTTATTTTTTTTGCTACAACATTCTAGCTTTCTTCTAAGGTTTGATAGTTGGATTTCTCTCAAGTAACCTTTTTGGAGCAGCCTTTGTGGACAATATCAGTTTTGATGCTTGAAATCCTTTTAGGAGAGCTATTTTGTTTTTGCTGTTTGTGGTCAGAGCATGATGGTCTAAGTTTTAGTGGGTGAAGGTCACATCCGGATTGTGTAATGTCTTAATTTCGCTCCCTTCATAATCCTTAGAACTATTAGCTCTCCTTTTAAATGACTTTGAGGAATTAACATCCTTTGTTAACCTCCTTTTTCTTTTCCCCAAAGAAATTAATATGTTATCAATGGAGATGTCACATAAATCAGTATAGATTGGTTGAAGTTACGTTTTAAGTGTTTTACGCAATATGAAGCTTAGGTGCAAATATTATAGAGTGAGACTTGCCACTCTATGAAGATCAAAACAAAATAAATTTTTGGATCGATCCTCTAATGTGCCATTTCAAAATTGTGAGATACTTGGATATTGAGCTTGAAAAGAGGATCATGTAAGACCAACTAAGTGCTGGAAGGGATTTGGATTTAAGTTTTTAAGTTACCTGAAAGTGGAGAATCCATGTAGCCAAACACATGCTGCATAAGAAAAACCTAATGTGGTCGACAATGGATTTAATCCCCAATGTTCTATTGTCAATTATGTCTTTTAATCTCTCTTCAGAAAGAAATGACATTTTTTAAAAACTTTTTTACTGTTTGCTTTCAATTATCATATATATGTTGAGAGAATTTATTTTATGCATGTTTAGTTTTCCTTTCAATTTCCCATCCTTCAAAATGTTTATTAATTAGGCTTCATATATGTTTTTCAGATCTCTGCAGTGGCCCGAATCAGGGATGAACTAGCGTATGCAACACATACTTTTTTCCATAACCATGGGTTTCGATACGTTCACACTCCTATAATTACAACTAGTGATTGTGAGGGTGCTGGAGAAATGTTTCAAGTGACAACAATGTTCAGTGATGCTGAGAAGGCCGAGAAAGATCTCAAGGAGAACCCACCTCCTTCGGAATCTGACATTGAAGCTGCCCAAAATTTTGTCAAGGAGAAAGGAAATGCAGTTGCCTTACTAAAATCTAACAAAGCCAGGAAGGAAGAAATTTCTGCTGCTGTTGTTGACCTTAACAAAGCCAAGGAAAATCTTTCAAGGCTAGAGGAACGTTTTAAGCTGAAACCTGGAATTCCATATAAAGATGGGAAAGTTGATTGCTCCACTGACTTTTTTGGACGCCAAGCCTTTCTTACAGTGTCAGGTCAACTTCAAGTGGAGACTTATGCTTGTGCCTTGGGTAGTGTATATACGTTTGGACCAACATTTCGTGCAGAACATTCACACACCTCAAGGCACCTGGCTGAATTTTGGATGGTAGAGCCAGAAATTGCATTCGCAAACTTGGAGGTATGTGCTTGTCATATGCTCTTCAAATTCTGACAAAATAAGATAGTTTTTGAGAAATTTTCCTTGACAGTCTCTGCACAGTGTTAATAATCAGTACGTGGGAGGGGTATGGTGATGCTGATAGCCTCTTATTTTTATGCAGGATGATATGAGCTGTGCTGAAAATTATGTCAGGTTCCTCTGCCAATGGTTAGTAGATCATTGCCTCGAGGACATGGAATTCATGAAAAAGAATTATGATCCAACGGCTATTGACCGTCTGAAGATGGTATCATCTACTCCATTTGAGCGTATTTCCTACACAAAAGCTGTTAAGTTACTGGCAAGTGTAACTGACAAGAAATTTGAGAACAAGGTGGAATGGGGTATTGATCTTGCATCAGAGCATGAAAGGTATCTGATTATATTTATGAAGTAGGCTGTATCAACTTTGTACTTAAACTTGTGTTTCGCTTTGAAGGTACTTGACAGAAGTGATATTTAAAAAACCTGTCATTGTCTACAACTATCCAAAAGGAATTAAAGCATTCTACATGAGACTCAATGATGACAACAAGACTGTAGCTGCCATGGACGTTCTTGTTCCCAAGGTAAATAACATGCTTTTCCACTTGATTATTTATTGGCACTTTAATCCATTGAGCTGTCCTAGTAAGGAAATAACATCCTCTAAAAGTTTCATCCCATAACTTGATGCGAAGAGTTCCATCTGATCATTTTCTTTTCAATTAATGCTTTTCACTGGCATCTTGAGTTTTCTTTATCCTATTCTCTAGGTTGGTGAGCTCATAGGAGGAAGCCAAAGAGAGGAGCGGCTTGAGGTCCTTCAGAAAAGGTATGGCGCAAAGTTTGATCCAAGTTGTCTGGCATTTAGCTCTCTTCAAGCAAGCTTCTGATTAAACAGAAATATATTCTGGGAATATATTTTGAACACATTAATGCCTATAACTTTGGATTTTAGAGATCATAAAATGCACAATACCTGGAACTAACAAATAATCCACTTATTAATATCATCAACAGATTATAAAAGAGTCTTCTAGAAAGATGAAAGTTTTGCAATTCAAACTTCATTGCCTTTTGATAATGCAGAGGATCCTTGTACGTGACTGGGAATTTGGGATTGCCATGCTCACATATCATTTTTAGACATTTCTAATCCTATGGTCTGTGATTGTTTGTTTTTCCGTATCTTTCAGGATACTAGAATCTGGGCTTTCACTTGAGCCTTATGAATGGTACCTTGACCTCCGTCGTTTTGGAACTGTGAAACACAGTGGATTCGGGCTGGGTTTCGAGAGAATGCTTCTCTTCGCCACTGGCATAGACAACATCAGAGACATTATACCCTTCCCAAGATATCCAGGAAGGGCTGATCTCTGAATTTCCCTCACTTAATACTATTGAATTAAGGGCGTTCATCTTATTTTTACATCGAATGTAGTTTTGTTACTGTGAAATTGCAAGAACAATTATCTTGTAGGTGTTGAATGATGTTGCGTTACACATCACATGTATCATGTGTTCGGATGCCCAGATAATCGTCCCATATCATTGGTTCAATGTCAAGATGTTCTGCTTTTTAGTGATTGGTGAGATTTTTCACCATGAGGGGGGTGAAAAGATTAACGAGATAGGAATTTCGAAGCTTATCTGATTTGAAAAAATTCAGGGAGGGGAGTGAAATTGGTTGTCTTATTAAAAATTTAGTAGTATTGGTTTAATTTGCTCAAATTTTTATTGTATATCCTTTCCCCACAAAAATCAATTGTTGTATAACGTCATTTTCTGGACTTAAAAGTCTAATGCTGATCATTATTTTTTTTCATTAAAGATAAATCAGGTTACCGTTGATGGTCAGAATATATTATAACCAAGATTAGTTATTGGGTTAAATAAGATTAAGGCATATATTTCTACGACATAATAAGTAAAGGGTTGGATATAGTCTTATAGTGGAAGTGATTATGATAAATTTTTTTTTCTGTAGTGAGGCTTGAAAAGGTTGAATGGAGTATGTTGCATTGAATTAACAAATCCAATTTGATTCTCTTAAATGACTATCCATTAACAATGTAGAGCTTGATCCTTTCCACCCATGAGTTATTTAGATATAGTTGAATTACTTGGTATCTATTTTGAAGGTTAATTTACTTTAATTTATAAGATAAATGTAACATATTTCGTGCTTTCATCCTTTTAAGTAAATTATCTACTTGGATATTTAAGGTGGGATAAGTTTTGATATTATTTTAGTTGTATTGTAAGATAAGTGATGAGATATGCATGTACGAGTGTGCACACATACATGTATACAAAAGTACACCTACTTATCTTATACCTACCTCTCCTTTGCTCCCTTGCGGATCACACTTTGTATATAATGACGAACATCTTAACCATCCTCGTCTCTAAATAACGTTTTCTTTTTTATTTACTCTCAAAACTCACCTTCAACAAATATGATTTAATCAATTACTCATATAAAAAATATGATTATCATATTAGTATAGTTATTCAACTATATTCGAAAAGACATAAATTTAGAATAGGATTGTTAATCAAATTAAATAATTTAAATTTAATTCAAATTCATCTGATAAAATATCTAAAAATATTTAAAAAAATAAATAAAAATAACACTGTATTCTTAATTCAACCAATCGAAAATTAATATGATATATATTAATTCAATAAAAAATTAAATTAAAAAATAAATGTACACGCAGATGGACATGCAAGGGAGATTATAAATAAATTATATTGACTTCACCTCACGGGTCACAAGTACCTCCACCTGCCTCCTTCCGCCTGCCTCCCTCCGCTTGCTATCTCCTGTCCCGCAAAACCCTAACCCCCACCCCGAGCTCTCTCTCTGACCGTCTACGCCAAGCTGCCCCATCTGCCGTCGCCGCCATCTTCATCAATAGCTCCCTCCTTGTCGTCGTCGAGGTCATCTCCTTAGTCCTCCCTTCCCCCTCTTCTCTTCCTCGGTTCCTCCTGTACGTCCCCCTCCCCCTCAGCTGTCCACCACCACCCATCCCTCTTCCTCTCCTCCGCACAGCAGTCCCAGCCACCACCTCCTCCGCCATCCCCTTTGGCTCCGCCCGTGCTCCTCTGATAGAGTCACTCGCTGAGGGATGGAGACGTGTCGTCTGCTGGCTGTGGGATTCTCTCTGAAGCGTGCGAACTTGCAATGTTATTGCATCTGATTGGTTTTGCAGCATAAGAGAATGTGAGGCCTTGATTTGTTGTGGTTGGATTGTGGATATATGTAGTTAAAGATGCCATCTTTTAGTGGATCGTCAGAGGTAGGAGAAAGGCGTTCAAGAGTTGCTCGTGAGTATGGTAAGGCTTATGTTTCTCCGTTGTTCGATTTTGAGACCGAGTAGTTTGGTTGATTTGGTGGAATTTACAGTCCGGAAGCCACGAGGAAATTTATATGAACTTCGAGGGTCAGCGAGATTGGATCTTAGAGATCCCTTGGTGGGGAGAGAGAATGAATATAGAGGGTCCTGCCTACTGAGAACAAGAAGGCATGCTGGGTTCATAGTGTGCTTTTGGTCGGATTGTGGATGCCTATGTGGTTTGTTGGTGTGGTCAAGGAGGTAGGGTAGCTTTTTACGTTGGCTCACATTGTCTGGCTCTGCTTGTTAGAACAAGTATATTGTCTTGAGGTAAAAACCACAGTTAATGGAGGTGAATCAAAGCATGAATCAACGCATTCAAATGAAAGGAACTGCTATCTTTAAAGAAAAAGCTGGTCCAACCACCAAGGCTTTGAAGCACACGACCAAACTACTTGGCTTTTGTTGACATTGCATGTTGGTTTTTTAAGAGTGGAGGACAAACGGTTACATGACTAGAAGTTGTTTTCCCCAAATGTTGAGTATATTGCTCTCAAGATTTTATGCACTTGATCTGCCTGCCTTCCAGGATGAGATGGAAAGTAGGAGAAGTTGGTTGAGGGACATAGAGTTGGATTATTGTTAAGTGATAAATGGGTCATCCTTTTGACTTTTTTATTAGAGTATGGTGTAGAAGGGTGGTGGGCAACTGGGCATCATGCAAGGAAATCCACATGTTAAGGAGATGAGTATACGAGAAAGGACTTTGTAAACATGTGCATACTATGTATAGATATTCTCAAATGCAAACCTCTTTCTTCCTTCCAAGAATTGGATCTATTGAATATAAGAAGTTAGCTGTTGTTACTGTCTCAACCAGAAGGAAGCATTTCATCCCTGACCCCTCCTCTTGTCTACATTTCTCCTCAATCCAACATTAATTTGTTCAATTTGAATTGTATATCTAATAGTTATTTGATATTGAGTAATATGCTTATTTCATTGTATTGGACATTTCAAAAATTTTCCACTAGCAATATGTGACTTAGCAACATTCACTAGATTTCTTTAGAGTGTGACTAATTTTATCAACTGCTGTCAAGCTGAGAAAACACACATATACCTGCTGGTTCAGATTTTTCTGGCATCAGCTGGATTTGTGGTTCTAGATGCAGTAGTCTAACTTGATATGGACGTATTAGTAATGTGTATATGTTTGTTTGAACACAAATATTGCTTTAAATCTAATGAAATCGAACACTTGGAACTAATTCTGCCATCAATTGCATATTAGTTAGTATAGTTTCATATACTTTGCCATTGCTTATATTTCTGACAGTCATCTGTCTCCTGATATGATTATTTTACATGGAACCTTTTGCAGTTACAGTCATCTAGAGAAGCTGCACCTACATCAAGTCTGAGACAAGCCTTTGTCGAATATAAGATAGCTTGTGCATAAGGTAAGAAAGTTTACAACATGTTCTTTACTAAAACTAGCAGCTACGGCTACTTTTCTTCATAAAGAAAGACATACTCTCTCTCCCTCCCCCCCCCCTCTCTCTCTCTCTCTGTCTCTCTGTTTTTGACTTGGAGGGTTTTCAAGGTTGCACATTTGTATGGTCAATCAACAACAATAACCAAGCCTTTCTCCATGGTAAATGGGGCTGTTAAATTGATTTCATCATACAATAATCGTCAATAGTTTCCCTATGACACTTATTTAGAGATTCCCTCTTTTCTTAGTCCAAAACACTTAATTTCTGACACCTTTCAATTGGCACATCAAAGGGCCTCACTAAATGATTGAACTACCTAAAATTTAATCATCCTCATTTATCTGTTATTGGTCATATTGGTCTTTTCTTTCATAATTGGATTTAGAATCTAGTCCTTCCTGTTGGACACAGTACCTCAACATCCTGTTTTTTTGTGGTACGCATCCCCTACACATGCTTGCAATTGGTAGCGTAACTTTAAAGTTTGTATATCATGGTAGATCTTATTTTTACTTTCTAATTTCTGCCTCAACTTTTAAAGGAATCTTGTCATCACATAGGACACCTGAAGCTCACCCTGCATTGATTTTGTGCTAGTCATCTCTATCAATTCCTTCATCTCGTTAAAAAAAGGTTATCCCAGTTATAGAAATCATTTTTGTTGGAATGGAAACTGTTCATTTTTACCTTTCTGAAAAAAGCCTATTTTTAATCCTTGATCCATCTACACACTAATTTCACATTCCATACATTCAGTTTTTGTTCTGTTTAGTAGGTAGCCTTTGGATTCAACAACTTCTCTATTGCACAAGTTTGATATTTCCTCTCTCATACATGAGCACAATATCATCTGCAGAAACAAGCACCATGGTACCTCAGATGTATTTTGCTAGCTCATACCAAATCAAGGTGGTAAGGGACTTAAAGTCAAACCTTGAAGTAGATGGATCTTAAGTTTAAACCATCTTGTCAACTGAGCTTGTGTTCAGTCCATCTCAATCCACTTTAGGGTTGTCAAAGCAAACATGGACTTGACTAACTTAACTGGAACCCAACTCGATTAGAGGATTTGAACCTAACCCAATATGGTTATCAGCTTAATAGGTCTATCCCGATTGTATCAACTTCTGATTCTTCTTCCTCTCGGTTGGGGGTTAGACCTAAGCGGACTTGCTGGATTCTATAGGGTTTGGGAGAGAAGACCCATGAAGAAGTGATGTCTGAATTTTGAGGAAGGAGACATGGAGTGTTTGGGAATTGTTAAGAACTCATAAGACCCATTAGGGACCCAACAGACCTATAGGATTTGTTAAGGACCCACATGGCGTGTGGACCCATTGGGTTAATGTGTTGTGTCGAGTCTGCAACTTCCATATTGGGCGAGGTCTCAGGCTTCCATTTCAGGTTCAGTTTGGTTAATGACCTAGGTCAGATTGGATCTGAGATGCTTTTGCAGCTTTATGACAAAATTGGCTGGATTCAACCCAAGCCGACTCTATCGGCAACCCTAAGTTTGAGATTTTTTCCCAATCTCCAGCTCCATCATGCTTATTCATTCATGAGGTTGATAGTTCGATCGTTTACCCAATCTCCAGCTCCATCATACTTATTCTTTTATGTGGTTGATATGCAAAATGAACAACTCTCTCATTTATGAAATTCTCAACGATATGTCTGTTGGAGTACAATCGTAACTCTTTCCAAATCAGTGGAAGTCATATGTAGACCTTTTCTCTCTGACTTAAAAAAATTCTACTGAAACCTTAAGTATACGTCACTTCAGTTGTATACCTACCAGGTGTGAGATGTGAATCCAAATTGATTCTACATTTTTTAATTGAAAATAACTGGTTATACATTTGTACGTTATGTTAAATTTCGATTTAAAAGGATTGGGATTGAGTTCTTTGTTTAAGAAATTCGTGTTTTGGTAGGAAATTGCACCATCATAACAGGGTTTTGGTCTGGAAAGAATAGAAGAGGACTCTTGATCCTTATTTGAACTAGGTTAATGCCAGAAAAAGATAAACACCCGATGCCTAATTTACTAGCCACGTTTTGCTGATCGTGCCCTGTTGTTATGTGTTGAGTTTGCCATTGTGGGGAATTCAGAATGCTTGTCATGTTGATGTTAAAAAAATGTGTCATGTTCTCTTCAAAAAGATTGCTTGTCATGCTCCTTTGTTTCTTTGCTTACTTTCTATTTTCGTTAATTAATCTGGGAATTGAAATTTTGGAACCAAAGTAAAATTCATTACGGAAATGCAGATCTTTTAACTAACTAAGCCATGCATTTTAAAGTTATTCACTGAATACAACATATCCTTTCATTAGATATTTTTGTTAGGTACTTTACTGCCATGGTTTCTTTGTATCTTTGCACAAATCAACTACACTCATAGTATTCTCTACTTTCCAAATTCATGTCTATCGTGAAAATTTTTAGGGTGGCATGCTTAGTCTTCAGGTTTACCATCCCAATCAAATTTCAATTAACCTGGTTTCTTATACATGTTGGTGTGCATGTGGAGGGTTTTTTTCCTTTCTCTTTTTCTTTTTAGGAAAGTGGTTTGTATGTGGATCAAGGATCATACATCTTCCTTGTTCTTTTTTTCTCATTTAATCTAGAACTCTTTTCTAATTCTCTGAAGTTTGATTGCCCCTTTTCAGGGAAGATTCTACTGATCGTCCCTTTTCTAATTCCTTGTTCTTTCTATCTTTCTCATTTCTTTTTTGTCTTCTAGAAATAAACTGGGGCAAACTAGAATTGAACTGTAAGGTATTTAATTGATTTGTTTTGCTCAAGTTTACAAATGGTTGCAGGCAAAATACTCAAGCCTTTGAAGGAAGACGCTATTACAGTTATGACAGGAGAGTTAAGGTTTGAGTCTGATTCTGAACCAGAATCAGATTCAGAACCTGAAGAGATTCTACTGAGTGAACCTTCAAAGAAGGCCATTTACAACAAAGAGGGCATTTTAGAAAAGCTTCAAGACATACACTGGGCCGAGCATGTAGAATGGGTACAGAGGCTTACTGTTGATCATGATCACGGGCAAGATATTGATGTTAACGATGACATTGTTCGTGAGATGGCATTTTACACTCAAGCATTAGAAGGCACTCGAGAGGCCTATGCGAAGCTCCTATCAATGGGGGTTCCATTTTTCAGGCCACCAGACTACTATGCGGAGATGGTCAAGTCTGATTCTCACATGTTGAAGTTGAAGGGCAAGCTGTTGGAACGGAAACAAAAGGCTGAGGAGGCTGAAGAGCGGAAAAAAGCCCGTGAAACAAAGAAAATAGCGAAGGAAGTCCAAGCGCAGAAACTGAAGGAGAGGGCCAAGGCAAAGAAAGAGGAAATCGAGTCTGTCAAGCGATGGAGGAAGCAGAGGCAGAAGAGTGGATTTGCTGGTGGAAAAGACAGTGAACTCGAATTAGATTTCGATGAGGACAAGGGTTTTGGGATGTCTAAGAAGAAGAGGCCCGGGGTGGCCCCAGGTGACAGGTCTGGCGGCTTCCGTGGAAAGCAGAAGAGGAATCTGAAAAGGGAGCGTAGAAATCTCAAGTTTGGCAGTGGAGGAAGGAAAGGAATGAAGAAGCAGAACACTGCAGAGACAATAAATGATTCAAGAGGCTTTAACAAGGGATATAATCTCGGGAACAAGAGAAGAAAGAAGTAATAATTCCATATCTGTGTTTGTCGAATTTGTTTGGAAACTATTTGCAATTCTTGATGCCATGTTTGTCTGGTTGGTATTTTTGAAAACTGCTGTTAGGGAACTTGCTGCTGAGCGTTATCTAGTAAGTGTTGATATTTTTGTTGACGGCAACTAGTGTGCACATGTTAGTTGGTTTTATCTGTTGTGGTCACCAAAGAAAAATGTCTTGTAGCTAAATCTTCCTTAATTTGGGATAAGTTGAATTTCACACAGTTCTATCACAGATGCTATCCATACAATATAAACAATTATTTACCTTCTCTACTTTATGAGAAAAAAAAAAAGGGTCCTGATTGGTTTTTCTTGACGTAATTGGACTTCCCTTTTACATGGGATTTGATTCTAGTGTTTGCTTTTGATGTCAACCATGACCTTGATGATTATTGGTCGTGGTTGATCATAAAACTTAAAGTACTCCACTAAATATGGGCCCATTATTATTGGGTCTTCCTTAAGTATGTTTGCTCTCGATTCCAGACTCAATACAACTTCATGAGCTCTTAATGCATTGTTTGTGGGCATGTCATCCAAAAATATGCATCCATAAAAGAATTCTTCTACCTATCAAGCGCATGAATCAACATGCCAAAGCCGATTTATATAAAGGAAATAACTAGACTAAAGTTAGTGGAACATGTCAATTATCAGTGCCCACTGCAGGGTTATTCAGTTGCCCAAACCAAACGAATGCAACTGTTGCAGTGATTTCTATCGGTGTGGTACAAGAACGATTGGTAGCATTCTAAATCCATATGTGAGTACACTTTGCTTATTGGTCATCAACACGTATGAATGGGTGTTCTTCATCCATGCTAGGATTGGAGATACATGACCTTTTCTTCAAACCTTAAAGAGTTAAAGGGTTAAAGTTTCTAGAACTGGATGTTAAATTTGGAAACAAATGTACGTTTGTTAAGACCTAAGTCATTAAGTCTTTTTAAGATGTCTGTATTTTAGGTCAGACGTCTGGTAAGACGTCTGGACTGAGGGTCAAGCGTCTTGCAAGACGTATGGATACATTCCCAGACGTCTGAAAATCAAAATTTTCGTGTACGTCCTCGCGTCTACACGCGTGCTACACGTAGATAGTATGCGACCTCGTTTTCTTCTCCATCTCTCTCCTCTCGTCGACGCAAACCCTAACCCAGCACCTTATTTAAACCCCCCTCCTCTCCCTCGTTCACCCCACTTCCAGCCACCCTTCTCCTTCCTCCAGCAAGAGCAGCGAGCAACGAGCGGCGTCGGGGGAGAGGAGGAGCAGCGAGGGGAAGAGAGGAGAGCAAGCGCGCGAGCTCATGTGGGAGCTCGTCGAAGAGCTCACGGTAGGTCGGCGTGTGCGCGAGGCGGAGAGGTGCATCGGGGAGGTCCTCCCCGACACTGTTGCAACCGGAGTAGCAGGTGAGCGGGCGCGGTACGGCCACGCGCAGCGTGAGAAGGCGAAGGTAGGTTCTGATTCTGGGTTTTCTCCCAGAATCAGACGTCTGGATCGACGCCCCGACGACGTAGACGTCTGGAGGAGGTTTCAGATGACTGAGAGGTAAGCTTCGCGACGTATACCTTCTTTGCGGATACGGCCATGCAGGTCGTTCTGCTGAGGCACTGTTTCGTGTCATATTGAGGAGATTTTCATTGACGGGTGCAGGATTCATTTCGAGAAGGCACGGGACACGCCCTCCCACGCAGTTCAGACGTCTGAGCGAGGCACTAGACGACGGGAACGTTTCCAGACGTCCAGAGAGGTAGTCGGACGTTTGGAATTGGGTCCAGACGGTCCAGCGGAGTTCCTGGACGTCTGAGGAGTGATGCAGGAGTTGAGGTATGGTTCTTGACTCTTTTAAGACGTCTGGAAGGTGTTCCAGACGTCTGATGTGAATCAGAATTACTGTTTTTGACCCATTTAGGGTTTGTTTGAGGTCCGATTTCCGCAATTAAGATACCGTCGTTTCCCGTATAAATTCCTCTACTTGTTGGAATACTTTTTATCCTGTTCTGAGTAGTCTCTTGTGAATGATCCTTGTGATAGGACCTCATTCTGTTGCGGATTTAGGGTTTGCTGAGGCACGTGGACCTGCCGATCAAGCCCCCACTACTCCTGGGTTTACTGGTAGAGTGGCTTCCCCTAGTTTAATTACAAACTTGAATGCATATGTGAAATGAATGTTAGATCTTAGGGTGTGGCGTGAATCCTAAGACTAGAAATACTGGAATGTTTGTATTGAATATATAGATTGCAGTCTTGGATGAGTATAATGATAACAATTGCCTGTAAATGAATAACAGCTGCCTGTGAAATGTAAAGTACTTGTGCTAGCAAACTGTTGCATGTAAATTCCTGTTGTTTACGTTAAATGTCATAGTATGAGCTGCATGTATATGAACTGAAAATGGAAGAGTGAATGTTGGAAACACGAGTTACTTGCGAATAAACCTGGAATGTGAACAATAAAGTTACATGTTACATGTGTAGAACCTGAGAAATGGAAATAGAAATGATAAAACCTGGTATGGCTTGGCCTGAGAAACATGAGCATGAATCCTATGGGGAATTTGGAGTAAAGCTCCTGGAAATAAATGGAATGGGAAAGTGAGCTGGCCCTTGAGT
Organism: Thalassia testudinum; assembly: GCA_037157565.1. Classification (NCBI taxonomy): domain Eukaryota; kingdom Viridiplantae; phylum Streptophyta; class Magnoliopsida; order Alismatales; family Hydrocharitaceae; genus Thalassia; species Thalassia testudinum. Next base: position 49,678,831 of record JAZHRO010000030.1, read on the forward strand.
ACGGAATACCAAGGAGAGCGATTGTCTCCCCTGTTTAGTGCAGAGCGGAGCTAGCCGCCCTTAGGTTGGGACTCGGGGTTAGGATTGGCCACTCACATGTAGAAACCTACCTTATAATTAGCCAACTAAGTCAACTACTCAACTGAATAGTCGAGCCGATCAACTATTAGCCTAAGTATGAGTAGTTAGGTTAGTGAGAGGGTTGGCTTGGACTACTCAACCGAGTAGACGGCCTAGCTAGGCAATGTTTACAACATTGATTAAGATGGATGTATGGTCATATAAGGAAGACCCATATTTCAAATGAGATTATCGAGAAAAGATTGGGATGACACCAATAGGGGATAAAATAAGAAAGATACATCTAAGGTGATTTGAAAATTTGCAGAGAAGACCAATAAATGGCCCAGTTAAAAGATGTAGGGAGTTAGAAATTAGACTCACTAAGAGGGAGTGTGAAAGACCAAAGAAGTGTTGGAAAAACACTATTAAATATAGCCTCAATTACTTTAATCTAAACCTAGAAACGACACAAAATAGATTTAAGTGGAGGCAAAAAACCCATGTACCCAACCCCATATCCTGAAAAGGCGACAACTTCATGCTCGGAGATATCAACAGTGCCATCAAGGATGAACTCGAAGATCATCACAATCCGCGAAAATGAGAAAATCGACAAGTGTTGGAACCCACAATAGGTCAAGCAAACTGATACGAAATCAGTGAGAGGATGAAATGAGGTGGGATGAAGACAACGGCCAATGGAAGGAGATTTACAATGCACTCCCAATACAATCAAGTCACAAAGCAAGACCCATCTTGAAGGAAACCTCCATAGCCAATGCGAGAACCACCACAGCAAGAACCCCCCTACCAATGCCCTGCCGCAACATAGCAAGCACTGCCGACAAACCTCTAGCCACCACAATTGACGCAACACCACCGTACGCAACCTCGTAAGGAGCAACTTGACGACAGTGAGTACAACAAGATTCATCGCCATCATCAAGAGAGACACCTCAATGAGCCAACAACACTGTAACGAGAATCAAGCACACAAGCAAAACGACGCATACAACGAACGCAGCAACGCTGTTTGCCCCCAACAACTCCATGACGAGTGGAATATGCTGAGAAAGAGGGAGACCCCGATCGAGAGATTCCAAGAATGGATGGAGCCAACAAGCAGCTCGATCAAGGAGGGAGGATGCGGTGAGGTAGAAATGGAGAAGGGGGGTTGGCAGGGGGTCCTCAACCGGCTCAAATCAACTGGTCGGGGGCCCAACGGCAGCCACTGTAGCTAGGTTTGGGGAGGATTTGGTGGAGACCGAAGCAAAGGCTCTAGAAGGTTTGTGGTTCTAATTTCAAAAATGATCTTGGGACATATCAAACTCCCCCATAAGCTAACATAAGTAAGAGCCAACTACTCTCCATCAACATCGATACCCTTGAAAAGTAGCAAAAGGACAATAAAGCTCGTTACGATGAGTTGAAAGAAAGCGAAAGCCTTCACAATGTACAGTCTTCCACCAACGGTTTGATGCATTGAAAACAAGAATAGAACAACAAACTCACGAAAATCAAAATGACATTTGCAGGAGGAGCATCATGGGAGTTGACGAACCAAGCGATTAAGGGAGTGCAACCCATAGCCACACGATCAAGGGAAGAGGTAGAGAAGGAGCTCAAAGATGGTGGGTGGAGAAGAGGAGTCGAGGGGGGACTGAAAGCTGTAGTTGACAAAATGGGGAAGGTAAAACCCTTGAGCATAAAGGCAACCTCCTTAGCCATATCAAGGATCTTCAAGCACAGAAGACACATGGCTACGTTCAAGCACTGGAAGCTAAGTAACGACAACATCTTTATTGCTCAATGGACCCCTTAGTCCAATAAAGAGGACTTCCACACGATCATAGGCGCAGGGGGAGAGGGGGAGGGGGCGGAAAGGTGAGCGACGAAGGTGGGCAGGGTCTCCAATCAACGCGGGAAGTTTGATCGGAGACTTATGGCAACACACAGTGGGTTTAGGAGTAGATGGAGTTCTATGCACTTCATTTGCCCTGTATGTCCCTCATGTTGACCCCAATCAAAATGGATTGTCCTCATTATGTTGATTGGTTTGGATCTTTAAAGTTTCATTGAAATATATAATTTGTAGCCAAAGTTAGAAAATGTTAGGGATAGATAATTAGCCATTCCTTGGAGATAGATGCTTCATTTATCTTCATTTGTTAAAGACATTTTTCACAAACAAAAATTGAGAAGAATTCTCGTTATTGCAAGAATGACCACCATATTAATATAGTTAAATTGTAGGTAATTCCAATACATGTCAGGTAAAAAGGCTGCAAGATTGCATATGAAAAATGCTTTGGTAGAGTAGTCTAGAAGCATTAGGCACATAACAAGTAGAAAATGTTTATTAAAAATCATTTATTAAAAATGTTTGTCAGGACGTATTAATATAGCAAGCCTTCTCTTTCTAATGAAGTGAATAATCACTTCATGTGATCATCCTTTTCCTTTTCCATAAAGAAAAAAGATACCGCATAAAAAGTAGGGACACAGTTATCACGAATGACAAACAAAATAATTAAATTGAGAAAAATGCTATAATAGAAAACTAATTAGCCACAAGTAATAAATAAGTTGAATACAATCATATCTACTAAATTATACAGCCAAAACTTGTTACAGATTGTCTGCATAGCTTCTTAGTTTTTCTTGTTCTCTTGGGAAAGAGTTCATGGGGCTCCAAATCTACCTCCCAATGCATTTTTCACCAAAATTCTTCAAATTCGCTCCTAAACTTCCCCTAAAACCAGCACCTAATCTCCAGGTATGGTGCTCGACGATTATCCTTCCATGCTTCACGTGGATTAGCATGGCTATCAATAACTTTTGGCCCTTTCTTCAACCAACTCAATAAATCAAGCAACCCTTCTCTAACCAAATGCCTCATGCTTCAAAACAAGAGAGAGCAATGCAGCCATGAATTGCTAGGCAGATCTCATGCATGGCAACACATTTCCTTCTAGGAAAGCACAGGCAAATACCGAAACATGTAGGTCATTATTCTTAATGGGCACCCTATATAGGGGCAGATCCCAGAGATGGGGACCAAAAGTTGGGCTTACCTAATAACTGTGAAATCGCTCTAATGATAAATCTGTTGTAGTAGGTGCAAAAACAAGTCGTTTTAAATTTATGAAATCATCTCCGAAAAATATAACAATAATATTAAGAGTACATGTCATCTTATAGGAAGGTAGGGATATCTAGATAATTTCCAACATAACCAACTTAATTTTTTTTTAATAATGTTTTTATATTTTTTTATAATAAAAGCAGATAAATGAAACAAGCATAGAAATAAATACGAAGAAAGCACGAAATGCAAATAAGAACTTTATTACTGCTAGAAAGTCAAAGTACTACGAAAACAGATAATATCAAGAAGAAGAAGAGTCAAAGATTGCGGGGAGAAGGCCGACGAGATCGTGATGGGGGTGGAGAGTGCTGTGACGGTTGTCGGTGGAGAATGTGCGTGGAGACGAGAGGTCACAGAGAGACTGTTAAGACCCGTGCTATTAAAGCCCTTTAAGACGTCTGGGACTTGGGTCAGACGTCTGGATACATTCCCAGACGTCTGGAAATTAAACTTTGTGTACGTATGATAACACCACGCAAGGGGGTAGTAATTAGGTTGAATATGGCCCATCTTTAGAATAAAAGGCACAACATAAAGTAGAATAGGAGCATTGCATGCATCAAGTACCAAGATTGCTTATAAACTGTATTAATGGCCATTTGTGTAAAGCATTTGTCAAAGCAGGCCTCAGATGAGCAATCGGACCGCACGGATGGATTCAGGACGACGAACGGAGTCTAACGGACTCAAAATCGGCCAAATCCGACATCCGGAGCTCCCACAATGGGCCCAAGAAATCCTGACCGTTGATCTTCGATCGAACGGCCGAGATCCGCGCGCTCGCCCACGGTCGCCGCGACAAAGCGCGGGCGTGGCGCAACGGTTAGCGCGCACGCCCGCGTCGCGGCGACGCGCGTTCGATTCGCGCGGAGCGAAAATCATCTGCGGGCGAAGGGCGCGGCAAAATTGAGCCGCGCGATCAGAAGCGAGCGGCTAGGATCGCGCCACGCGGCGCGACGACAGCACCCCACCTCCCACGCGCGCGCGCACGCCGGGCGGAAACGCGCGCGCGCACGCGCGCCCGAAGCGCGATCCTAGCGCAGGCGCGGGAGGATCTCAGCCGTCCGATCATCAATCGGACGGCTCTCGTTCGACGCCCACGGATCGCGCCTGAAGAGAGAGAGGGGCGGGCGGCTGACCGGCGGCAGAAGACCTTCACCGACGTATATGGAAGCGGTTTTAGCGACGTTCTGGATGTCGCTAAAGCACATTCTTCTTTTAGGAAGCCCTTAACTCTATTTAAACCCCCTTCTACCACCATTCAAGGCATCCTCTCCCACTTGCAACTACTCCACTCCTCTCCTAGCTAGTCTTAGGCACTCTTGTAATCGTCGGAGACGACGAGCCGCCGACGGAGCCTCCTCCACCACCGTGGCTGCCTCGTCGCTCTCCACTCTCTCTCTACCTCTCTCTCTCTCTCTTTTAAGCTTTCATTTACTTTTGTTGAAGCATGTATTTAATATTGTAAACCATGAACTATGAATGCATGTTTAATGAAATTATTTTTCATTTAGTTGCCTTTTTAATTTCTGTTTAAAGTGCATGATCAAAACCAAGAGCTTTCTAACCCTAAACTCTCTCTATCTCTCGCTTTTCAAAACCGTTTCTTTCGCAAGCAAAACTCCGCCTTTTTCGTGACAACAAGTGGTAAACAAAATCCGATTTCCACGCCTCCCTGAGATCGACACTCGGACTCACCTCCGTTTACTTCTTTTAAAACCGACGTATCAAGTGCAACTATAACGACACCTCTTAACACACACGCACGAAGGCACGTCAGTTTTTGGCGCCGCTGCCGGGGAGGCAACGGATTTGTTTTATCACCTCCATTCCACCTTCATTCTCATATCGTCTAATGCCCTATTTTCCTTTTTACTTGACGGATGCAGGAATTCGGCGCATGGACGGCGGAGCGACGCATTCCACTATGGTAGCAAGGAAGTAGGCGCCTCGAGGACCGATAGTAAGTACTCTCTCTCTCATTGTTTGCTTGCGTGAAAAAGCTAAAAAAATCATAAAAACTAAAAAAAAATTGGCGTGGTGAATGATTGCTTGACCCACATTCTTAACACATCACCCTACAAAAAAAAATGTACACTCTAATATACTGGACAAATTCTTGGAGTGTTCTTTTCTTTTTCTCTTGAGTGGTGTTTGCGAAGCCACCGTGAGTTGACCTGGGCCGCATCACTCAACCCTAAAAACTAACTCATCTAATAGTAGCTGCACGATCTTTAGGATGAGTACACTAGGGTTTTTAGAGCCTCTACAAGATAAAAAGGAAATCTACTTTCACCAAGTTGTGTGTAGAACGTGACGTGCCCATTGAAACTTGTCTGAAAGCATTAAGACACGTCAACCCTGAAAAAACACTAAAGTAAGGATGAAACATTAAAAGACACCACACCCTAAAAATTCTTGCTTTAAAACCCTGTTTTGTAGAAGCACACACCTTGAAAAGTGGAAAATTAAGAGGCACCACCCCAATCAACGCCTCATCACATTACCCTAAGCACAAGCACTATCCTAACCCGTTAAAACTGAGTAGACGTGCCCTAGGCAGGACTGAGTTAAGTCTCAAAAGGTGAGGTTTTGTTCGCTAGGCACTTGGCTTTCATTCCCTTGGTAGAATCTGGTGGCTAGGCTGCGGGGCAGTGTCAAACGACCGCGGTTGTGGGGTCTATGGAACCGGAGGCGTAAGCCAAAGGAAGAACCTTCCCTGCAATCCCCTCGTAATCAACCTGGCCAGATTAGCCTTGAGAAGGGAAGTCCAGTGCTTACGGACTTAATCACCCTTTGTGAGATTTCTAGGTCTCCTAAGGAATACACCATAAGGATTAGGCTTGCGTGCTTGATTGAAACACATTTCTCGCATCTGTCGCCCTCCGCATCCCCTCCAGTTCTTCTCTAGTGTATGCACGGGAGGCGCTCACTGCATCCCGAATTGTGTGTTTTGGGGCAGGAATCTAGACGACGTAACTCTGTTGAAAACATGGCTGAACCTAGGGTAGATGAGGCTGAAGATCAACCCCCACCAGATGCTATGGCTGTCGTCCAGGCTCAAATCAATGCTAACCATCGGCTTCAGCAACGACAAATCCACACCATCATGCAAGCCATACAACGGTTACAGAACCCGCAAGAACAACCACCACCTTTCAATGACATACCAGGACAACCACCACTTGATTTACCACCGTTTCAGAACCAGCCAAGACCCCTCCGTGATTTCTATAACCCTTCTGCCATTAGAGTCGAGCCACACCTTAGGATCCCCGAAGGGGGAGACGATTTTGAGCTAAAACCTAATGTATTAAGTCTAATCCAGAGCCACTTTCATGGAAGCTCAAATGAAGACCCCTTTCAGCACCTAGAAGATCTCGACCGCATAGCAAGAACAGTAAAACCTAGGAACATTAGCCTTGATATTGTTCTAATCAAGATGTTCCCTTTCTCATTAAGAGACAAGGCTTCTCATTGGCTTAGAACCCTAAGTAGACCTATCACCACCTGGGAGGAACTGAGGCATGCATTTTTAAAGAAATTCTTCCCCATAGGAAAGACCAATGCCCTCAGAAGAGCTATCACTACCTTCACACTCCAGGGTGGGGAACAATTTCATGAGGCGTGGGAAAGATTCAATGAACTTTTGAGGAAATGCCCACACCACGAAGTTCCAAGGTGGCAATTAGCCCAGATCTTCTACCACGGTCTGGATAGCAACCTACGGAACTTCGTCGATGCCTCATGCGGGGGAAACTTCCTAAACAAAGACGAGGAGAGCGCGTTTGAGCTCTTTGAGTCTATGAGCGAGAATTCGCTCAACAATGCCTCCATGAACCAGTTTAACAGATCCAGTCAACCCCGTGGTGGGATTTATGAGGTACAAGCAAATTCTGGAATGGTTGACATGGACATTATTGCCAAAAAGTTGGATCGAGTGGAATTGGTGGACAAGAAGATTGATGAGCTTCTAAACCAGACCAGGAACCCCTTGCAGACTTTCACCCTAGCAAAAGGAGCACATAATGTTGACCTGGTCCAACCCTTCACCCAACTAAACTTGGAACAACCCCCAACCATGTTCCAAGGAGGGACCTTTGCTCCCTCGACCCTTGATTACTCCCTTCCTTCTTCATCAACATCGGCTATTCTAGAAGATGTGCAAGCCGTCCAAGGATATGCAAAACCTGACCCTTTCTCCAACACTTACAACACCGGCTGGCGTAATCACCCCAACTTTGGTTGGACAAACCAGAAACTACCGCAATTCCAAAACCAGCCCAGGCCAAACCAACAGCCACACTTGCCCCCCTATCAGCAAGGACCACCAGTTAGACCCCAATATAACCAAAATAGGGCGGCCCCTCCCCCACAAAACCAAATGGACACCCTAATAAAGATGATGGCTGACATGAACCAAAAACATCTGGAGGAAATGGCCTTGGTAAAGGGACAGTTAAGCCAACTCTTGGACTGTAAACAGCAAGGATCTCTACCGTCCCAACCACAACCAAACCCGCGAAACATAATTAACAGAGGCCCCAATTCGCAAGGGTTCCAAGGCAACCCCGGGCAGGCTCATATGGTCCAACCAGCTCCACAAGCACCTCCTGGGTTTGGCGCCTCTTCATCCTCATCTTCTCAAGGATCACCCCATGGCCCCAATGCCTCTGCAAATGCGGTAACCTTGAGAAGCGGCACCAAAACCCAGGATCCCAAATGGCCGACTCTCCCCGAGACTTTACCCGACTTAGAAGAAGCACCAACCAAGGACCCAAACATGGAACCAATCCAGACACCCTATCCTGAGGCCTTGGAAACAATCAAGAAAAAAAAGAATACTGTGGAAACTGAGGAGCTGATGGAAATTTTTAAACAAGTACAGATTAATATTCCGCTTCTAGAAGCTGTCAAACACATCCCCGCTTACGCCAAGTTCTTAAAGGATGCCTGTACACCCAAGCGTAAGACGAGACCTCAAGCACCTAGGAAGGTTGTACTCTCTGAGCAAGCCAGTTCCGTGATATCAAGCAACCTTCCACTCAAACGAACTGACCCAGGAGCACCCCTGATTTCCTGCAACATCGGGGACATGACATTTGATAGAGCGCTCCTGGACCTAGGTGCTTCTATCAACCTAATTCCCACAACCTTGTACCACCAATTTGGTTTTGGGGAGCTGGCACCAACCCCTGTCACCATCCAGCTGGCGGATAGATCAGTGAAAACCCCGAAAGGGGTTGTCGAGGACGTGATTGTACGGGTCAAGGACTTCTATTTCCCAGTCGACTTTTTGGTGCTCGACATGGAAGTCCCTGAAAAATTACAGAACGCACCCATAATCTTAGGCAGACCTTTCTTAGCCACGGCTAAAGCAAACATCGATTGCGACACGGGATGTATGGAAATCGCCTTCGGAGACAGGAAAATGCAATTAGATATCTTCCGGGCAACAAAGTCTTTTGATTGTGATTACATTGAGGAACATGATCCCGTGGAAACTTTAATCGAGGAATGCCTTACCCTCAATTCTGTCTCAGACCACCAAACCCGTAGTTCTGACTCGCCACCATCATTACCTGTGGACCTCTGTAAGGCTGAGTATCATCACATGACACCATTTGAAGAAATCAATGTTGATCAACTACCGCCCTTTCCATTCCCATCGACTGTGGTCCCACCCGCACCTGAACTTAAACCATTGCCCGAGAATCTCAAGTACGTCTTCTTGGGACCTGGCCAGACCTTCCCAGTGATTATTAATTCCCATCTAACCAAGGATCAGGAACTAAGGTTGACTGCAACTCTTTCAGAACATCGGGCCGCCATTGGTTGGACCATCTCAGATCTAAGAGGAATTAGCCCCACCTATTGCACCCACAAGATTTACCTGGAAGACGGGGCCCGACCTTCCCGCCAGATGCAGAGACGGTTAAACCCTAACATGCGGGAGGTCGTTAAAAAAGAAATTATCAAGTGGCTCGACGCCGACATCATCTACCCTATCTCTGATAGCCCCTGGGTGAGCCCCACTCAAGTGGTTCCAAAGAAGGCTGGGCTCACCGTTGTCACTAATGATCATGGCGAATCCATTCCCACCCGCACCACCACCGCATGGCGGGTGTGTATTGATTATAGGAAGCTTAACGAAGCCACTAAGAAGGACCACTTCCCCTTGCCATTCATTGACCAAATCCTTGAAAGATTGGCAGGGCAGAAGTATTTTTGCTTCCTGGATGGATATTCAGGATATAACCAAGTCGCAATTGCTCCGGAAGATCAGGAAAAGACCACATTCACTTGCCCGTATGGCACATTTGCATTCCGTCGAATGCCGTTCGGGTTATGCAACGCACCCGCAACCTTCCAGCGTTGCATGCTAGCCATTTTTTCAGAAATGGTGGGTGAATACTTGGAGGTCTTTATGGATGATTTCTCTGTATTCGGGAATTCATTCGACCATTGTTTGAGCAACTTGGAGAAAATCCTGAAACGATGTATCGAGGTTAACTTGGTGTTAAGTTGGGAAAAGAGCCATTTTATGGTTCAAGAAGGAATTGTCCTCGGACACATCGTTTCGCATAAGGGCATCGAGGTAGATCGAGCTAAAGTTGATTTAATTTCCAAACTTCCTCCACCTAGTTCGGTCCGACAGATTCGCTCTTTTCTAGGACATGTTGGCTTCTACCGAAGGTTCATCAAAGACTTTTCCAAACTTTCCAAACCCTTGACCGACCTTCTAGCCAACGACGCAACTTTCCACATGTCTCCTGATTGCACCCAGGCTTATCATACCCTCCGGGACTTAGTCTCCACCGCACCGGTACTTCAACCCCCAGACTGGTCCCAGGGTTTTGAGATTATGTGTGACGCATCAGATTTTGCCATAGGCGCTGTCCTGGGACAAAGGCAAGACAAGAAGCCCGTGGTGATCTACTACGCGAGCAAAACGTTGGACGAGGCCCAGCGTAATTATACGGTCACAGAAAAAGAGTTGCTTGCTGTAGTCTTTGGACTGGAAAAATTCCGATCATACTTACTGGGATCCCACGTGACTATCTACACCGACCATTCAGCCATCCGGCACCTGTTGGCCAAAAAGGATGCAAAACCCAGGCTCATCAGATGGATCCTGCTTTTGCAGGAATTTGACCTGGAAATCCAAGACAAGGCCGGATCGAAAAATGTGGTGGCTGACCACCTGTCAAGACTTCATCCAGACCACATTGGACCCTCCCTACCTCTATCTGATACCTTCCCTGATGAACACATCCTAGCCGTGCAAGACAAGAAAATGCCATGGTATGCTGACTATGTCAACTACCTGGTTATAGGACAAACCCCGCACAGCTGGTCCAAACAGCAACGGGACAGGTTCTTGGCTGAGGCCAAGCACTATTTCTGGGATGATCCCATGCTGTTTCGCCTCTGTGCTGATCAGATCATCAGAAGGTGCCTCCCCGAAGACGAGGTTCAGAGTGTGCTTTCCTTTTGTCATGACCAAGCATGTGGCGGCCATTTCTCTGGCAAGAAAACAGCTGCAAAAGTTTTGCAGTCTGGATTTTATTGGCCGTCCCTATTCAAGGATGCACACATCTTTGCCAAGACTTGCTCACGATGCCAAACACTAGGGACAATGACCAAAAAAGATATGATGCCCCTTCAGCCCATTTTGATTGTCGAAATTTTCGACGTTTGGGGTATCGATTTTATGGGCCCCTTTCCACCATCCAACGGCTTCGAGTATATCTTGGTCTCGGTAGACTATGTTTCCAAATGGATTGAAGCCGTCGCCACCCGACGATGCGATCACAAGACGGTCATGGACTTTGTAAAGAAGAACATCTTTTCCCATTTTGGAATACCCAAGGCCATGATCAGTGATGGTGGAAGCCATTTTATCCATTCCCAGTTCCGTGCCCTACTTAGAAAATACGGGGTAACCCACCGCATTGCCACCCCGTATCATCCACAAACAAATGGGCAAACTGAGGTCTCAAACAGACAAATCAAGAACATTTTACAGAAGACTGTGAGACCTGACAGGAAAGACTGGTCCACACGACTTGATGATGCCCTGTGGGCATACAGGACCGCTTTTAAGACCCCGATAGGCATGTCACCTTACCGCTTGGTCTTTGGCAAAGCTTGCCATCTCCCTGTCGAATTGGAACACCGGGCTTACTGGGCTGTTAAGCAATGTAACATGGATCCCCAGTTAGCTGGTGCGCAAAGGACTCTTCAATTATCTGAGCTTGAAGAAATTCGTCGGGACGCCTTTGACAATAGTCGGCTATATAAGGAGAAAATGAAAGCCGTCCACGACCGACTCATTCATAGGAAAACCTTTGAGCCAAACCAACAAGTCTGGCTATTTGATGCACGCCTGAAACTCTTTCCAGGGAAACTTAGGTCCAAATGGACAGGACCATTTCGGGTGGTCAAGCCCTATTCCAATGGGGCAGTCGAAATCGCCGATCTTAATACCGGGCACACCTTTACAGTCAATGGTCAAAGATTGAAGCATTTCCTGGCCCAGGTACCCCCCAAGGAGAGTGTCACCCTTGTTGAGGGCTGACACCAGGCACCGCCCAGCTGGAGGCGTTAAACTCAGCGCTTCCTGGGAGGCAACCCAGCGGATTCAGACTGATCTGGTAGTTTACGTCACTCAGGTACTATCTTTTTGAACCCTTTTGCATCCATGCATCTGCCAATGAGGACATTGTCCAACTTAAGCATGGGGGGATGGTAAACTGCATAATCCTGAGCTTAATTAATCAGTCTGAATGAATAAATTAATTGATTAAAAAAAAAAAAAAAAAAAAAAAAATGAATTTAGGAAGAAAAACTTAGGCATTAGAAACTTGTCAATAGTGGGAAATAATACAAAAAGAACTTAAACAGTTAGACTTTTCAGGCCTTCAGGCTTAATTAGCCCTGGTGTCCATTAAAATATGGATTTAGCGGCGAACCCTTGCAACTTTAAGCTATTCTAATCCACCTAATAAATAAGGTAATAAGTATACGACTTATCAACTCACCCTCTAACTCAGGAAAACTTTGAGTCTAAGCATCTACACACATTTTTGCACAGACTCACTTCTCGGAGATTTTGACAGAAATTGGGTAGCTAATGAACTTTCTAGGGTGGTATGGCTGGCAAGTTGTCGTGGGTAACAGCCCATTGGCAGGTTGTCCAGAACCCAGCCACAGGCCATTTCTTTTTCACTGCCTCTAGGTACATTTGAGATTAGGGAAGCCACCTACGTAAAAAAAAAAAAAAAAAAAAAAAAAAAAAAAAAAAAGAAGAAAAGAAAATAAACCACACTTCACCGCACAAGTATGGCTGGCAAGTGATCGTGGGTAACAGCCCATTGGTCGGTTGTCCAGAGCCCAGCTCAATAATTGCACAAAAAAAGAAGACCAAAAACACCTAAGGAAGAAGCGGGGAAGTAGTACAAGCCGGGGAGATATACACTGGAAAATCCTTGTGTTGACCCCAAGTAAAATGAACGCAGGGAGAAAGCTACCAATCGAACAAATACACCTTTAGGCAAAAATTTATTTTCTTTTCCGGTCACCTAGAGGCGTAGAAACTCGAAGTCTGTCTCAATTACCGTTAAGTAAGTCTATCACAACATTCACACCAAGATGCTTAGCACTTAGGGTTTTGACCGAGTTTTGGGTGGGTTGGGTAGCCGTAAAAAGTTACCAACCCACACTGAATTCTAAAAATTCTAAAAAGACATATATAGATATATACGTATACATAAGTATAGTTATATATACAAAGCAAGGATTCGGGCGATTCGTATTTTGGCAGACACCCGGGCGCTGCTTAGTCTTTGTAGATTAAGATCTTCGTATAGTTCCTCTTATTAACAAGTAACGAAGTGCCTAAGCAATTACTTCTTGAATTCGCCAAAGAAATAAAGGCTAGAATAAACCTTGCTAGGGACTAGCAAGGAGTAAGCATGGGGGTATGATAACACCACGCAAGGGGGTAGTAATTAGGTTGAATATGGCCCATCTTTAGAATAAAAGGCACAACATAAAGTAGAATAGGAGCATTGCATGCATCAAGTACCAAGATTGCTTATAAACTGTATTAATGGCCATTTGTGTAAAGCATTTGTCAAAGCAGGCCTCAGATGAGCAATCGGACCGCACGGATGGATTCAGGACGACGAACGGAGTCTAACGGACTCAAAATCGGCCAAATCCGACATCCGGAGCTCCCACAATGGGCCCAAGAAATCCTGACCGTTGATCTTCGATCGAACGGCCGAGATCCGCGCGCTCGCCCACGGTCGCCGCGACAAAGCGCGGGCGTGGCGCAACGGTTAGCGCGCACGCCCGCGTCGCGGCGACGCGCGTTCGATTCGCGCGGAGCGAAAATCATCTGCGGGCGAAGGGCGCGGCAAAATTGAGCCGCGCGATCAGAAGCGAGCGGCTAGGATCGCGCCACGCGGCGCGACGACAGCACCCCACCTCCCACGCGCGCGCGCACGCCGGGCGGAAACGCGCGCGCGCACGCGCGCCCGAAGCGCGATCCTAGCGCAGGCGCGGGAGGATCTCAGCCGTCCGATCATCAATCGGACGGCTCTCGTTCGACGCCCACGGATCGCGCCTGAAGAGAGAGAGGGGCGGGCGGCTGACCGGCGGCAGAAGACCTTCACCGACGTATATGGAAGCGGTTTTAGCGACGTTCTGGATGTCGCTAAAGCACATTCTTCTTTTAGGAAGCCCTTAACTCTATTTAAACCCCCTTCTACCACCATTCAAGGCATCCTCTCCCACTTGCAACTACTCCACTCCTCTCCTAGCTAGTCTTAGGCACTCTTGTAATCGTCGGAGACGACGAGCCGCCGACGGAGCCTCCTCCACCACCGTGGCTGCCTCGTCGCTCTCCACTCTCTCTCTACCTCTCTCTCTCTCTCTTTTAAGCTTTCATTTACTTTTGTTGAAGCATGTATTTAATATTGTAAACCATGAACTATGAATGCATGTTTAATGAAATTATTTTTCATTTAGTTGCCTTTTTAATTTCTGTTTAAAGTGCATGATCAAAACCAAGAGCTTTCTAACCCTAAACTCTCTCTATCTCTCGCTTTTCAAAACCGTTTCTTTCGCAAGCAAAACTCCGCCTTTTTCGTGACAACAAGTGGTAAACAAAATCCGATTTCCACGCCTCCCTGAGATCGACACTCGGACTCACCTCCGTTTACTTCTTTTAAAACCGACGTATCAAGTGCAACTATAACGACACCTCTTAACACACACGCACGAAGGCACGTCAACGTACGTCCTCGAGTCTGCGCGTGTGCCGCGTGCAGACTGTGCGTAGCCGCCTTCTTCTCTCCCCTCTCACCGATGAACCCTACCCCCGCGCCTACATATACCCTCCTCTCCCTCACGCCACCCCACTCCCATCGACCTTCTCCCTCCTCCAACGAGAGCGGTGAGTTGCAGCCAAATGCAGCGGCGGAGAGGAGAGGAGCAGCGAGAGGGAAGAGAGGAGAGTGCGCAAGCTCGCCAGAGGAGCTCACGGCTGGCCGGCGTGCGCAAGGCGGAGGGGTGTGTCGAGGAGGTCCTCCCTGACGCTGCTGCAGTTAGAGCAGCGGGCGAACGAACGCGGCGCGATTGTGTGCAGCATGAAGAAGACGAAGAAGCTTCTGGTTCTGGGATTTTTCCCAGAATAAGACGTCTGGATATACATCCAGACGACGTAGACGACGTCTGGAGGAGGCTCCAGACGGTTGAGAGGTAAACCCTGCGCCCTATACCTCTCTTTGCGGATATGGCCATGCAGACTGTTTCGCCGAGGCACAGTTATGTGCCATATTAAGAAGATTTTGCGTTACGCGTGCAGGATTCGCTTCTGGAAGGCGCGGGACGCGCCCTCCCACGCGGTTCAGACGTTTGGGCGAGGAACCAGATGGCAGGGAGTGTCTCCAGACGTCCGGAGAGGTGCTTGGACATCTGGAACTAGGTCCAGACTGTTCAGCAGGACCCCTTGACGTCTGAAGAGCAGCACAGAGTGAGGTATGGAGCTGGACTCCTTTTAAGACATCTGGAAGGTGTTCTAGACGTCTGATTTGAGTCAAGATTGTCGTTTTTGACCCGTTTAGGATCCGTTTGAGGTCTGATTTCCTCAATTAAGATTCCGTTGTTTTTCGTATAAGTTCCTCTACTTGTTGGAATACTCTTATGATATTCTGAGTGGATTTCTTGTGGTTGATTCTTGTGTTAGGACCTCGTTCCGTTGCGGATTTGGGGGTTGCGGAGGCACGTGGACCTGCCAATCAAGCCCCCATTACTCCCGATTTTGCGGGTAGAGTGGCTTCCCCTTGTTAATTACAAACATAAATGCATATCTGGAATAAATATTAGATCATAGGGTGTGGCATGAATCCTAGGACTAGAAACACTGGATTGAATGTTAGATCCTAGGGTGTGGCATGAATCCTAAGACTAGAAACCTTAGATTGAATGTTAGATCCTAGGGTATGGCATGAATCCTAGGACTAGAAACACTGGAACAATTGTATTGAATGCATGGATTGCAGTCTTGGATGAGTAAATAAAATAATAATAATTGCCTGTAATTGGATAACTGCTACTGTGAAATGTAAAGTACTGTTGTTAGCAACTGTTACGTGTAAATTACTGTTGTTTGTAACTAAATACCAGCTACATGTATATGAATTGGAAATGAAAGATTGAATGTTGGAAACACGAGTTACCTGCGAATAAACCTAGAATGATGAACCCTAATATGGCTTGGCCTGAGAACCATGAGCATGAACCCTACAGGAAATTAGGAGTAGAGCTCCTGGAAATAAATGGAATGGAACTGGAAATGTGGATGGGGAAGTGAGCTGGCCCTTGAGTACGGAGTGTTGGTGCTAGAGCACCACGATCATTTGTTTTGATGATAACAAAACACGTGTTATTTAACATTTGCAATTTGAGTCCTAGATTTCAGGTCAATTGCATTGTGGACGTGTTTAGACGGAACTCGAGCTCGCATCCTGGACGGATTGGAGGAGCTTAATGAAGAACAGAGGAGGTTCGCGTGGAGCGACAGATTGAAGATAGAAGACAAGAAGAATAGGATAGATTCTTTTTAATCCTTTCTTGTATCTCTTGTCTTTATTTTCTTACTCTTTTTATTTTCCTTAGAATATTATGTTAAAGAGTCTCAAAGTACCCTAACAGTAGTCCTAGGAACACCGGCACAACCCTAGGATACTTAGGTTTTCTGTAGAATACTTAGAAAACCAATATAGGGTTGAAACAGCACTCCCAGACGTTTAATTCCCAAATCAGACGTCTGATAAAGTATTTTAAGACGTCTGACTGTCGTTTCAGACGTCTGATATCTGTTAGGCTGGACATAACTAGTTCTGTCTGATGAAATCAGACGTCCATACCTAATACCAGACGTCTTAGGAGACGTCTGATGGACTTGCTAGACATCCAGATAGTGGACCGTTGGCTAGCTTAGCAGGCACTCAAGGATATGACCGTTAGAGCCTTATCAGACGTCCATAGGACTGTCCAAACGTCTGATAATTGACCGTTTTGCCTCGGCTGATCCAAAATCTCTTCTCAGAGATTTTCTAGCCGTTGCAACGGTTGGAAAATCCATTCCGTAGGAAAAGTTGGTTTCCAGACATCTGGGCATAGTGCCAGACGTCCTGTATGTCGTCTGATCAACTTGAACAAAAACCCTGTTTAGATCTGATTCAAGTCAGGAGGAAACCCGCATAGAATCAGACGTCTGACCTTGAAATCAGACGTCTTAAAGTGGCCTTCCAGGTGTCTGATGCCAGAATTAGACGTCTGATCACCCTGTCAAATGTAATCATTGTCCTGATTTCGGCCTGATTCTCTTGGGCTTTGCACCCAACGGCCATAGAACCCTTCCTAAGCCTTCCAAAGCCTTCCTAAGGCCTCTATAAATAGAGGGGAACCTTTGAAACACAAATATACACTTAGAGACACAAGATACACACTAAGAGAAACAAGAGACACACCTAAGCAACTTAGTTCCACTCTTTTGTGTCCAAGAGAAGCCCTTGCTCTCCAAGCTCTAGTTCCTTTCTCTAGAGAGCATCAAGCTTCGCGCACCCGCTCTCCCGCCGTTGTTTACGAGAGCGACGTTGCGCTATCGCGTGGCACACGCACCGCGTCATCAACTAGACGCACTCCTTGCAAAGGGGAGTTTCCTATTTCCTATAGAAGCTAGGTTTAAATTACTTTGTTGGCTCTATAGGATTACTTGTTTTATTTTATCTTTGTCTTTTGGTTGGGTATTCGCTTTGCGAATTCCAGTCTCCTTCGTGGGACAAAATCCTTCTCGTGGAGAGAAGGGGTTGAGGAACGCTACCCTCGTACTTGTAGCGTGGTTGTACTGAGGTTGAATCACCCTCGTTTTAAAGTGATTCAGTTAGTGGATTTGATAAACTAGGTTGATCAGAAAATCCTAACTCGAGAGGGTTAGGTGGTGGTTTTCACCCGATTTGGGTTTCCACCTAAAAATACTTTGTGTACTTTGTGCGATTGTCTATTCTGTGATATTGTTTATATTTATTTCCGCATTTTATTACGTCACCCCTCGTCGTAGGGCCAAACCTTCACGGAGTACCAAGGAGAGTGACTGTCCCCCTGTTTAGTGCAGAGCGGAGCTAGCCGCCCTAGGGTTGGGACCCGAGCTTAAGACTGGCAACTTTGTACCGACTTTTTAGCCCTCTCGTACACAGTACCGGGGAGAGCTACTAGTGTAGGGAGAGAGCTAGCCACCCTACGGGGCCCGGGGTTCAGCTAGCCGTCCTACACCAACTTGTTAGGTCCACTGGGCAAACTAGGGTAGTCAGGAGACGGTGCGCGGACTGTGGAGGGGCGAGACCCCTGTTTGGTTCTTAGGGGCTAGACCCCTGTTACTGAGAGGGCTATGCCCTATACTGGTTCCGTGCTGTGCTTTGGCAGCACCCATTAACGGAAACGACTAACCGCGTGCTAGTGCGGGGTAGTTACCCGTGAGCTTATTGCGTGTGCCGTAGTCACTGTTACGTCTGTTAGCGACCTTGGGGTGGTTGACTGAGTGTAAGACCACCACTGGGGACTCTCCCGGCCAGGAGAGCACCACATGCTACTTCTACTCTTCGAAAAAGACTACAATCAAGATCATTCCCACGAGGAACATTCGAGATCAAGAAAAAGACCTGATAAATAAACCAAGTGATGAAAGAAAGAATAATTAGTTAAATAAAGAAAGAAATTGAAACAACAACTACCTGTCCACCTTTGCTGTTTTTAGTTAGCTGGTTGCCACTCTACTCAGCGTTCGCTGATTTCGTGTACTCATAACCTTTTTCAGGTTCAGGTGTTGAGCAACCAGAGCCTACGGCTGCAGAGGGTGCTGGGCCTAGTAGAGCCCAGTAGTGTACCTTTTTGTTGTACCGTTCTGTTGTAGTAAGTATTTTTGTTACACTTCTGTACTCTTTCGTTGTAACTTTATATTCCTGTACCTGTTTAAATTCTCTGCTGTTGTGGTAGTGTGCACTGAATTAGTTACTTTTTTACTGCTGTACTTTTGTTACTGTTAGTTGCTTGCATGGTGAATGTGGTTTATTTTACTGCTTTTTGGTTACTTTTTCGTTGGACAACTGGGTCTTGGGATCAGTCGAGTTGGTCCGGTCTCATGTCCTGTTGGGATTTGGGAACTGGGTCGTAATAGAGATGCTGTGAAAATGTGGGAACACATCGAAGAACATGAGAAATTTATCGAGCAACCAAAGAATAAAAAGGAAGCATAGAGAAAAAGAAAAAGCAAAAATAGAGAGATGTGATGGTGATGATGGACGTGAAGAGAGAGCGGAAGAAAGAGAATGTGGAGACGGATGACATTGGAGAGAGATAATTGGAGAGGGGAGTATGGTGGTGTTTAAATATTTGAGAGGGAGGGAGAGGGGGCATGGTTTTTAGGAAAATTGTTGCATGGGATAATGATTTTTAAGGGATTCGGAAGTGGAGGTGTGGGATTATTCGACGAAGGGAATAGGTTGCGTAGGGGCATTGCATAGGATAGAGAAGTCTGTGGAAATTTCGATGGGTTGTTTGGTTTTGCATGGGAATAGGAAAGTATGTAGGATCTTTTAGGCATTTGGTGGGAATGTATCGGAACAATGTTTGATTTGAGAATTGTGTGAATGGGATTTTGGTGATAGATATTATAAAGATCTGTTCTGTTCTGAGCCCTTTAAGACGTCTAGACTGTCGGTCAGACGTCTGTACTCCTTCCCAGACATCTGGAAATTGGAAACTTAGTATGTAACTTTGCATCTGTGCGTGGGCTACGCGTAGACAATACCGCTCCCTTCTCTTTCCCTCTTCTCTCCACTCGAACCCTAGCACGCCCTTAGAAAACCCCTCTCCCCCTTCCTTTCTTCCACACTTCACCACAACCACCTTCCTTCCTTCCTCTCCACTGCAGCGAGAGGGGCGAGCGCGAGAGAGGGCGTGAGAGCGAGCGACAAGGAGGAGAGGCGGCGTGAGGAGAGGAAGAGCTTGAGCTCGCTAGCTAGTGGGAGCTCGCTGGAGGATGCACGGCCGGAGTGATGCGTGCGGGAGGAGGAGAGCGTCGGGGGAGACGTCCCCGACACTTGCTACAGCCAGAGCTATAGCCGAGGAGGAGAGGCCGCGACTGTGTGCGGCGAGGAGGAGCAGAAGGTAGTTCTGGTTCTGGGATTTTCCTAGAATCAGACGTCTGGCGTGCCGTCCAGACAACGGGTTGGACATATGGTGACGACACCGGACGTCTGAAAGTAGTGTTTTGCGAAGGTATGTTCCTCTTGCAGATACGGCCATGCAGGCCGTACCGCAGCTTCTATCTGCATGGCTAAATATAGGTGATATGGTTTGTTGTGTGCAGAGATAGCTTCGGGAAGGCGTGGGGCACGCTGTTAAGACCAGAGGCATCAAAACTCTTTAAGATGTTTGGGAGTTGGTCCAGACGTCTGGACACCTTCCCAGACGTCTGGAAATAAATTTTTGCGCGCGTACAATCGCGAGTCTGCGTGCGTGCCGCTCGCAGACTGAAACCTGCAGCCCTCTTCTTTTCTCTCCCCTCGCCGACCTGCAGACGCCTTTTCTCCCCCCCACGCCTACAAATACCCCTCTCCCCTCTTCCTCATTCACCACCCCACCGTCTTCTCCTTCCTCTAGTGCGAGCGCGAGCGAGCCGCCGCTGTTGCCGGGTGCGGTGGAGGAGAGGAGAGGTGCAGCGAGAGGAAAGAGGAGAGAGCACGCGTGCCGTGAGGGAGAGAGCTCGCCGGAGCAGTTGGAGGCCGGCCGGCGGGTGCGCGGAGGAGCATGGTCTAGGGAGGTTTCCCCGGTGCTGCTGCAGCTCAGGTAGCAGGCGGACGAGCGCGGCGCGGCTGCGAGCAGCGGGAAGAAGACGAAGGAGGTTCTGATTCTGGGAATTTTTCCTAGAATCAGACGTCTGGACCTACATCCAGACAACGTAGGTGACGTCTGGAGGGAGCTCCAGACGACTGAGAGGTACGTATTTCCTCCTATACCTCCTTTTGCGGATACGACCATGTAGGCCGTTCCGCCGAGGTTCTGAGACGTGTCGTCTTGAGGAAGTTTTCATTGCGCGTGCAGGATTCATTTCGGGAAGGCATGGGGACACGCCCTCCCACGCAGTTCAGATGTCTAATAAGGCACTAGACGGCGGAGAGCATCTCTAGACGTCCGGAGAGGTGGTCGGACGTCTGGAACTAGGTCCAGACGGTTCAGCAGGATCACTGGACGTCTGAGGAGCAGCGCAGAGTGAGGTATGACCTGGATCACTTTTTAAGACGTCTAGAAGGTATTCCAGGCATCTGATTTGAGTCAGAGTTGTCATTTTTGACCCGTTTAGGGTCCGTTCGAGGTCCGATTTCCACGTTTAAGATTTCGTTCTTCGCAGAATTAGTTCCTCTACTTGTTTGAAATACTTCTATCTTGTTCTGAGTGGTTCCTTGTGATTGATCCTTGTATTAGGACCTCGTTCTGTTGTGACTTTGGGGGTTGCGGAGGCACGTGGACCTGCCGATCACGCCCCCATTACTCTCAGTTTTGTAGGTAGAGTGACTTCCCTTAGTTAATTACAAACATTAATGCATATCTGAAATAAATGATAGATCATAGGGTACGGCATGAATCCTAGGACCTGAAAACTAGATTGAATGATAGATCCTAGGGTATGGCATGAATCCTAGGACCTGGAAACTAGATTGAATGATAGATCCTAGGGTGTGGCATGAATCCTAGGAACAGAAACATTGAAACGAATGTCTTGAATGCTTGATTTGCAGTCTTGTATAAGTAGATAGAATAATGATAATTGCCTGTAATTGGATAACAACTGCTTGTGAAATGTAGAGTACTGTTGCTAGTAACTGTTACATGTAATTGCTGTTGGTTGAAATTAAATACGAGATGTTTGTATATAAATTGGAAAGGAAAAGAAGTTTGAATGTTGGAAACACGTCTATATGCGAATAAACCTGAAACGATGAAACCTAGTATGGCTTGGCCTAAGAACATGAGCATGAACCCTATGGGGAATTAGGAGTAGAACTCCTGGAAATAAATGGAATGGAACTGGAAAAGTGAATGGGGAAATGAGTTGGCCCTTGAGTACGGAGTACCAAGGAGAGAGACTGTCCCCCTGTTTAGTGCAGAGCGGAGCTAGCCGCCCTAGGGACCCGGGGTTTGGTCTGGCCACTTTGTACCGACTTTTGGCCCTCGCGTACACCGTACCGGGGAGAGCTACTAGTGTAGGGAGGTAGCTAGCCACCCCACGGGGCTCGGGGTTCAGCTAGCTGTCCTACACCGACTTGTTAGGCCCACTGGGCAAACCAGGGTAGTCAGGCGAGGGTGAGTGGACTGTGGAGGGACAAGACCCCTGTTTGATTACTGTGGAGGGGTTGGACCCCTGTTACTGAGAGGGTGTTACGAACATGGGCATCAGACGTAGTTTAAGACGTTTGGACAGACGTCTGGTATTAAATTTTTTCGGCGTATGGGTTCGCGTCTGCGCACCTGTGCGTGTAGACTGAACCCGCCGCCTTCGTTTTTCTGTTTCTCTCCCTGCAGGCGTCGCTTTCCTTCTTCTCTCTCCCCGCGACTGCCTTGTAAGAACGCTCCCCCTCTCCCTCACCCTCACTCCACCGTCTTCTCTTCTCCTTTTCCCTGCCAGCGAGAGCACGAGCGAGCGAGTGAACGGGTGCGGCAGCAGCGGCTGCTGCGAGCGTGCGGGAAGGAGGGGTGGTTGCGAGAGGAAGTAGAAGCTCGACCGTGAAGGTGCGAGCTTGCTGGGGCAGCAAGAGCCGGTTGGCGGGAGAGCAGCGTGCGTGGGGTGGCACGGAGGAGCTGCCGCAGCTTGGGCAGCAGGCGGATGAGGCGCGACGCGGCTGTGCGTCGCAGGCGGAGAGCGAACAGGGTCCTAATTCTGGGAAAAATTCCAGAATCAGACGTCTGGACTTACGTCTAGACGACGCCTAAGACGTTTGGAGGAAGGTCCAGACGTCTGACAGATACAATAATTTCCTACCTTCTCCTTTTTATGCGTGTACGGTCATGCAGCAGTCCGCCACGTCCTTTTGCACCCTTCGTGATGAGAGTGAGTGTGTGTGTGTGTGCAGGTTCTACTCGGGAGGGCGCGAGGGCTGGCCATCCCACACGGATCAGACGTATGGCCTTAGTACCAGACGACGGAGAGGACCTCTAGACGTCCTGGGTGACAATCGGACGTCTGGGAACTAGGACCAGATAATCCAATGGGCTTTTGGACGTCTGAAGGACTACACAGACCAAGGTATGACCTGATCAACCTTTTAAGACGTCTGGAAAAAGTTCCAGACGTTTGATTTTGGGTAGATTCGTCATTTTTGACCCGTTTAGGATTCGTTCGGAGTCCGTTTTCCGTGTTTCAAGTTGCGTTCTTTCCAGATTTAATTCCTCTACCTATTTACAGTAATTGTATACTATTCTGAGAAACTCGTTGTGATGATCCTTGTGTTAGGACCCCGTTCCATTGCGGCTCTTGGGTTGCGGAGGCCCGCGGGATTGTTGACCACGCCCCCAGTACTCCTGATTTCGCAGGTAGATTGACTCTTTAATTTATTTAACAAAAATTGTACAATTATGAAACAATTAATAGAGTCTAGGGCATTGCATGAACCCTAGGACTGAGAAATTAGATTGAATGATAGATCCTAGGGTATTGCATGAATCCTAAGACTGGAAAACTAGATTGAATGCTAGATCCTAGGGTACGGCATGAATCCTAGGACTGGAAAAATAGTTGGTTATATAAATATTGCAGTCTTGGAAAAGTGGAAAGGAAATGATAACTGCCTGTAAATTGGTTAACAGCTGCCTGTCATGAATGAATAAATACGATTGAGAACATGGGTTCTATGAATATAAAGCTGGAACGGTGGAACCTAAATTGACTGAGTTAAAAGAGCATGAGCCCCACGGGGAATTAGGAGTAGATCTCTCGGAAAGGAAATGAAATAGAATTGGGGAAGTGTGCTGGCCCTTGAGTGCGGAGTACCAAGGAGAGCAACTGTCCCCCTGTTTAGTGCAGAGCGGAGCTAGTCGCCCCAGGGACCCGGGGTTTGGACTGGCCACTTTGTACCGACTTTTGGCCCTCGTGTACGCAGTACCGAGGAGAGCTACTAGTGTAGGGGGAGCACTAGCTACCCCACAGGCCCCGGGGTTCTGCTAGCCCTCCTACACCGACTTGTAAGGCCCACTGGGCAAACTAGGGTAGGCAGGCGAGGGTGCGCGGACTTTGGAGGGGCAAGACCCCTGTTTGGTTGCTGTGGAGGGGCTGGACCACTGTTACTGAGAGGGCTCTGCCCTATACTGGTTCCGTGCTGTGCTTTGGGCGCACCCGTTAACGGAAACGACTGACCGCGTGCTAGTGCGGGGTAGCTACCCGTGCGCTTATCGCGCGTGCCGTAGTCACCGTTACGTCTGTCAGCGACCTTGGGGTGGTTGACTGAGGGTAGGACCACCACGGGGGACTGTCCCGGCTAGTAGAGCACCACGTGTTACTTCTACTTTTTGGAAAAGACTGCAATCAAGATCGTTCCCACGATGAACATTCAAGATCAAGAGAAGGATATGAGAAATAAATCAATAGCGAATAAATGGAAAAATATAAATAAAGAAAGTAAAAAATATAACAGCTACTATACACTCTACTGCTTCTTTTAGCTTTTAGTTGCCACTCTACTCAGTGTTTCGCTGATGTGTCACCCTTGTTACCTTTTCAGGATCAGGCGTTGAATAGCCAGAGTCTGCGGCTGCAGAGGGCGCTGGGCCTAGTAGAGCCCAGTAGTGTTACCTGTAGTACCTTCTGTACTTTTCTTTCCGCTGTAGTGAGTAGTTTTCTGTTACTCCCTGTACTCTCTTTATTGTAAGCTTCATGTTATGTACATGTTTATTTCTCTTCTGTTGTGGTGGTGTATACTGTAGTATTTTCTTTCTTTACTGTTGTATGTTGTTACTGCTAGTTATATACATGGTGAATGTGGTTTATTTTGCTGCTCTTTTGGTTACTTTCTCGTTGGACGACTAGGTCTTGGGATTAGTCGAGTCGGTCCGATTCTCGTGTCTCATAGGGATTCGGGAATCGGGTCGTTACAGAGGGCTCTGCCCTAGACTGGTTCCGTGCTGTGCTTGGGGTGCACCTGTTAACGGAAACGACTGACCGCGTGCCAGTGCGGGGTAGCTACCCGTGCATTTATCACGCGTGCCGTAGTCACCATTACGTCTATCAGCGACCTTGGGGTGGTTGACTGACGGTAGGACCACCACGGGGGACTCTCCCGGCCAGGAGAGCACCACGTGCTACTTCTACTTTTCGGAAAAGACTGCAATCAAGATCGTTCCCATGAGGAACATTCGAGATCAAGAGAAAGACCTGAGAAATAAACCAAGAAAAAGTAAAATAAAGAAAGAAATTAAAAACAATAGCTACTTGTCCACCTTTACTATTTTTTTTTCTTAGCTAGCTGGTTGCCATTCTACTCAGCGTTTCGCTGACGTGTCATACTTATCACCATTTTCAGGTCCAGGTGTTGAGCAGCCAGAGCCTACGGTTGCGGAGGGTGCTGGGCCTAGCAGAGCCCAGTAGTTGTACTTTTGTTGTACCGTTTTCTGTAGTAGTGAGTATTCTGTTACACTTTTTGTTACGAACGTGCGGCTTCAGACGTCTTTTAAGACATCTGGGAGGTGGCCCAGACGTCGGACCAGACGTCTTGAACCCATTGCAGACGTCTGGGATTCGGTTTGTTCGACACAAACGGTTTCGTCTGCGTGCCTGAGCGCGCAGACCTGAGAGCGCATCTCTTTCTCTCTCTCTTTTTCCCTCTCTCCTACGGCCGCAGTCTGCGCCCTCTGCCCTCTCGCTCTCCTCCCCGCGCGACTTTAAAACGCCACGCCCCCTCCCTCACTCTCATCACCTACGCCCCCTTCCTCTTCTCCTTCCAGCCGGTGCGCGAGAGCGAGCGCGAGTGAGCCGCGGCGGCGACAGCCGCGGCGGGTGAGGGAGGAGTTGCTGCGCGAGGGAGGAGGCGTCGGCCGTGAGGGCTCGAGCCTGCCGGGGCAGTGGGAGTCGGCCGGCAGGGGCGCAGCGGATGCGGGGTGACGCGGGAGGCTTGCTGCAGCTCGAGCAGCAGGCAGACGAGTCGCGGCGCGGCCGAGCGTCGCGAGCGGAGGGCGAGTTGCGCCCTGATTCTGGAATTTTCTCCAGAATCAGACGTCTGGGCTTACAACCAGACGGAGGGGAGGACGTCTGGAGGACTTCCCAGACGTCTGAAAGGTGAGTTATTTCCGTCTTTCTTCCTCTTCTTCGACTGACCGTACTAAGAGAGAGAGGAAATGGGTACGCGCAGGTTCGGATTTGCCATCTAGCGCGAATCTGACGTCTGGCAGTGGTGCCAGACGACGGGAGCGACTTCCAGACGTCCTGGGTAACCATCGGACGTCTGGAACTAGGCCAGATGCCCCCGTAGGCTTCTGGATGTCTGAGAGACCACGCAGAGCAAAGGTAACCTCTGATCCACTTTTAACGCATCTGGAAGAGGTTCAAGACGTCTGATTTTTGCACTGTTTCATCGTTTTCGACCCGTTTAGGGCCCGTTCGGAGCCCGTTTTCCGCGTTTCGAGTTGCGTGCTTTTCGGAATTAAATCCTCTACCCGTCTACAGTAGTTGTATACTATTTTGAGAAACTCCTTGTGTTTGATCCTTGTGATAGGACCCCGTTTCGTTGTAGTCTCGGGGGTTCCGGAGGCACGTGGGATTCCCGACCACGCCCCAAGTGCTCCTGTTGTAACCGGTAGAGTGGCTTTTAAGTTTATTGGTATAATCTGTTAAATTATGGAATCATAAATAGCACCTAGGACATTGCATGAACCCTAGGAATGAGAAACTAGAATGAATGGTAGATCCTAGGGTGTTGCATGAATCATAGAGCTGGAAAACTAGATTGTATGATAGATTCGAGGGTATGGCATGAATCCTAGGATGGGAAGAACTAGTGGAATATATGAATACTGCAGCCTTGGAAAATGTAGAAGGGAAATAATAGTTGCCTGTGAATTGAATTAACAGCTGCCTATTATGAATAAATGAGCATGTCTAAGAATATGGGATGTATGAACGTGAAACTGGAAAGGTGAAACCTGAATATGCTGAGTTAAAAGAACTGGAACCCTACGGGGAATTAGGAGTGGAACTCCTGGAAAGAGAAAGGAATGGAACTGAGAAAGAAAGACGTGGTGGTGTGCTGTCTCTTGGGTACGTAGTACCAAGGGAAGTACCTGTACCTGTTTAGTGCAGAGCGGAGCCAGCCCCCCAGGGACCCGGGGTTAGGACTGGCCACTTTGTACGGACTTGCTGGCCCTGGTGTACGTAGTACCGAGGAGAGCTACTAGTGTAGGGAGGTACTAGCTACCCCACGGGCCCCGGGGTTCTGCTAGCCTCCTACACCAACTTGTTAGGCCCACTGAGCAAACCAGGGTAGTCAGGCGAGGGTGCGCGGACTATGGAGGGGCAAGGCCCCTGTTTGGTTACTGTGGAGGGGTTGGACCCCTGTTACTGAGAGGGCTCTGCCCTGTACTGGTTCCGTGCTGTGCTTTGGGCGCACCCGTTAACGGAAACGACTGACCGCGTGCCAGTGCGTGTTAGCTACAGGTGCGTTTATCGCGCGTGCCGTAGTCACCGTTATGTCTGTCCGTGACCTTGGGGTGGTTGACTGAGAGTAGGATCACCACGGGGGACTCTCTCGGCCAGGAGAGCACCACGTGCGACTTCTACTGTTCGGAAAAGCCTGCAATCAAGATCGTTCCCATGAGGAACATTCGAGATCATGTGAAGGATCTGAGAAATAGATAAATTTTGAAATAATAGAAAGACGTAAATAAAGGAAGAAAGAAAAGTAAAACAGCTACTGTACACTTTACTGTTTCTTTAGTTTAGCTGCCACTCTACTCAGCATTTTGCTGACGTGTTACACTCGTTACCTTTCAGGACCAGCTGTTGAGTAGCCAGGGTCAGCGGCTGCAGAGGACGCTAGGCCGAGTAGGGTCCAGTAGAGTTACCACTGTTCTCTTGTACCTCTTTTTGGTTCCACTGTAGTGAGTAGTTCTTGTTACCGCTGTACTTTTCTTTACCTGCAGTTCATTTTATGTTATGAATGTTGTTCTACTGTTGTGGTGGTATATACTGTAGTGGTTTCTTTCCTTACTGTTGTATTTTCTTACTGTTAGTTATATTCATGCTGAATGTGGTTTATTTTACTGCTTTTTTGGTTACTTTCTCGTTGGACGACCAGGTCTTGGGTTTAGTCGAGTCGGTCCGGTTCTCGTGTCTCGTAGGGACTCGGGAATCGGGTCGTTACAAGATGTATCAGAGCAAGGTCATCCCGAGAAGTGAACCAACTGACTGGAAAATAACCAATTCACATGTCTATAGCTAGAGTAGCCACCACAACATACCTTTTGACATGAGCTCTTAGACGTTTCCGTTAGGTATCGTTCCGTAGTGACGTGTTCCGTTTTGTTTCGCGTCTCCTTGTAGGAGATGCCTCGTCGTGGAACTAGGAGGGTGGGCCACGGGTGCGGCCGAGGTCGGGGCCCGAGGGACAGATGTGTCGGGCTTGGAGTACATACTATCCCTCCTCTTCTCCTGAGCATACCATCTCCGGACCTCGTCCAACTAATTCGAGAGGTGGTTCGAGAAGAATTTCAGCTTCCACCCACATCGCCACCCCCTCCTCCCCCTTCCGAGCGTACGACGGGGGAGTTGGTGGTGGAACGAGATTTCCGCCGTCACACTAGGCGTGTTAGGAGAACTCAAAGGGGACACGTGGCGTCCGCAGGAGAGTCGTCACGTTTTGCAGGGCCATCAGTGGCCTTTGGGGGCCCTCGACAGGGGCCAGTCGCCAGCACCGGACCCCCGCCCAGCCGACAGCAGGGACCCACTGAGGGCGGGAGTTGGGTTCCCCTCTGTTACCAGTGTGGCCAGCCGGGCCACATCAGGAGGGACTGCCCGTTTAGGGCAGGAGGTCAGCAGATACTTCCCGCGCAGAGCATTGGAGGGCGCGCAGGAGGCCACGGTTACCAGGCACGAGGAGGAGGACAACAGTCACGAGGAGGGTATCGGCCAGCACCTGCCCGTCTGATGCAGAGTGTGGCTGCTTCGTCCGCACCTAGAGCTGAAGGGCGTATCAACGCCCTGACACACAGGGATGCCAGAGCTTCGGGCTCGGTAGTGGCAGGTATGGTTTCAATTTCCGGCAGACTCGTTTACACACTTTTCGATTCCGGTGCTACGCACTCGTTTGTCGCAGCCAGTTTCGCAGTTAGTTTGGACCAGGATTATACACTGTTAGAAAATCCGTTAGTAATCAGAGGTCTGAGTGGTCAGCTGCTTGTAGCTGAAGAGGTGTACACGGATTGCGAGGTCAGCGTCGGGGGACATAGCTTGCCAGCTGACCTGATTATGATACAGATGGTGGACTTTGGAATGATTATGGGGATGGACTGGCTGTCCGCTTACCACGCCTTGGTAGACTGTTTTGAGAGAAAGATTGTCTTCTCCATGCTGGAGTTGCCTTCTTTCGAGTTTCACGGACAGACAGTGGACGGAGGCTTCAGGTGCATTTCGGCACTTCGGGCGGTGAGACTTTTGGGCCAGGGGTGTGAGGGCTTCCTAGCTTGTGTGGTGGCAGAGCCCAGCCCTGTGGCAGACTTCCAGAGCATCCCGGTGGTCAGAGAGTACCCTGACGTGTTTCCAGACGAGTTACCAGGACTACCGCCTGAGCGTGAGATCGAGTTTGAGATCTCGCTAGTACCAGGGACCAGTCCCATCTTCGCCGCGCCATACAGGATGGCACCGCTTGAGCTACGAGAGCTTAAGTCTCAGTTGCAGGACCTTTTAGAGAAGGGTTTCGTGAGGCCCAGTGCGTCTCCCTGGGGAGCCCCGGTACTGTTTGTGAAAAAGAAGGATGGTATCCTACGCCTTTGTGTGGACTACCGATAGCTGAATAGGGTGACCATCAAGAATAGATATCCGTTGCCGAGGATCGATGACTTGTTTGACCAATTGCGGGGTGCCACGGTGTTCTCCAAGATCGACTTGAGGTCGGGATACCACCAGTTGAGGATTAGGGAGACCGACGTCTCCAAGACAGCTTTCCGCACCCGGTACGGACACTACGAGTTTTTGGTTATGCCATTTGGGCTGACCAATGCCCCCGCTGCTTTTTTGGATCTGATGAATCGGGTGTTTAGATCGTACTTAGACCAGTTCGTGGTGGTTTCCATAGATGATGTACTCATCTATTCTAGAGATCAGACGCAGCACGGACAGCACTTGCGGATGGTTCTGGACACTCTGAGACGACGTAGGCTGTACGCCAAATACAGCAAGTGCGAGTTCTGGTTGAGGGAGGTGACCTTCTTAGGTCATGTGATCTCTGGAGACGGCTTGGCGGTGGACCTAGCCAAGGTCGAGGCAGTGCTCAGGTGGGAGAGACCGCGTTCAGTCACTGAGATTCGCAGTTTCCTGGGACTGGAAGGCTAGTACAGACGATTCATCAGAGGTTTTTCACAGATTGCGCGTCCTATGACACAGTTGACCCGGAAGGACGTGCCCTTCACTTGGACAGACGCCTGTGAGGCGTGTTTTCAGGAGCTGAAGGAGAGGTTGACCTCGGCTCCCGTGCTCACCATCCCTGACAGTAGTGGCGGGTTCGTTGTGTACACGGACGCCTCCTTGCAGGGGTTAGGAGGTGTGCTCATGCAGAGGGGTCACGTCGTCGCTTACGCTTCGCGGCAACTGAAGCCTCATGAGCATACCTACCCTACCCACGACCTAGAGTTGGCAGCTGTTATCTTCGCGCTGAAGACTTGGAGGCACTACTTGTACGGTGAGACCTTCGAAATTTTCACAGATCACAAGAGCCTCAGATACCTTTTTGATCAGAAGGAGCTCAACATGAGACAGAGACGTTGGTTGGAGCTCCTGAAGGACTACGACTGCAGCATCTCCTACCACCCGGGAAAGGCCAATGTGGTGGCTGACGCCTTGAGCCGTAAGGCGCCCGCACACTTGACCAGTTTACAGTTACAGAGTTGGAGCCTTTTGGAGGAGGTGGGCAGTTGGCGACCCCTGGAGTTACGGGGCATTGTGGGGCAGTGACGGTGACACGACAGACTAGGCCAGAGCTGATAGACAGCATCATCACAAGACAGATGGCCGATCCATACTTGCAGTCCTTGCGCGACAGAGTACTGTCAGGAGACCCAGGGGACTTCTCTTTCACAGACCAGGTGCTGCGCCTGAGGGGACGGTTGTGCGTTCCCAGAGACGAGGAGCTGTTGAGAGAGCTCCTGACTGAGGCACACGGTTCCAGATTCACCATACATCCCGGAAACACGAAGATGTACCACGACTTGAGACGCGAGTTTTGGTGGAGGGGGATGAAGCGGGATGTGGGTGAATTCGTGCAGTAGTGCTTAGTGTGCCAGCAAGTGAAGGCCGAGCATCAGAGGCCTGCAGGGCTGCTACAGCCGCTTCCAGTGCCAGAGTGGAAGTGGGAGAGCATCACCATGGACTTGGTGGTGGGCTTACCTGTTACCCAGCGAGGGCACGACGCTGTCTGGGTAATTGTGGATAGATTGACGAAGACAGCACGATTCCTGCCGATCCGAGTCACTTTGGGACCAGCACAGTTGGCAGAGAGGTGTATCCGCGACGTGGTACGACTACACGGAGTTCCGCGGGAGATCGTATCGGACGGGGATACCCGCTTTACGTCCTAGTTTTGGGCTGAGTTTCAGTAGGCCCTGGGGACGCGGTTGAGGTTTAGTACAGCTTACCACCCCCAGACGGACGGACAGTCTGAGCGCACGATACAGACACTTGAGGACCTCTTGCGTGCCTGTGTACTGGACTGGAGGGGCTCTTGGGAGGAACACCTGCCCCTGGCGGAGTTTGCATACAACAACAGTTATCACTCGAGCATTGGCATGGCTCCCTACGAGGCTCTGTACGGACGAAGGTGTACGGCACCCTTGAGTTGGGTTGAGGTGGGGACCAAGTGGGAGGTTGG
Organism: Thalassia testudinum; assembly: GCA_037157565.1. Classification (NCBI taxonomy): domain Eukaryota; kingdom Viridiplantae; phylum Streptophyta; class Magnoliopsida; order Alismatales; family Hydrocharitaceae; genus Thalassia; species Thalassia testudinum. The sequence goes on from JAZHRO010000030.1 coordinate 49,710,736, forward strand.
CCCCAGGTTGATTCGGCAGAGTCAGGAGGTAGTCGAGCAGATTCATAGGCGACTCCGTACTGTCAGGAGCAGACAAAAGAGCTACGCGGATCGGAAACGCAGAGAGGTGCAGTTCGAGGTTGGGGATCACGTCTTTCTTCGTGTTTCGCCTATGAAGGGCCTGCAGCGGTTTGGGGTGAGAGGGAAGCTCGCGTCGAGGTTTGTGGGGCCCTTTGAGGTCCTGGAGCGGGTTGGACCCGTTGCTTACAGGCTTGCCCTCCCCCTGCAGCTTTCTGGTGTGCACGATGTGTTCCACGTATCAAACCTCAGGAAGTACGTAGCCGATCCCAGTCACGTACTGAGTCATGAGAGAGTTGAGGTGGACGACAACCTGACCTACCCCGAGAGGCCAGTGCAGATTCTAGACCGAGCCGTCCGTAGTTTGAGACGAAAGCAAGTGCTCCTGGTAAAGGTTTTGTGGAGGAGCCAGCGGTACGAGGCTACATGGGAGCCTGAGGCGGCAATGCGGGAGTGGTACCCGGAGCTCTTCGCGGGTACGTCTTTTCGGACCGGCTTCGGTCCTCTTTGAGTTTGTTATGGTTGCTATGACGTTTTTCCCGCACCCTAGTTAGCGCAAGTTTCGGGGACGAAACTTCCTTTGAGTTTGTTATATTGTTACGAACGCGCGGCTTCAAACGTCTTTTAAGACGTCTGGGAGGTGGCCCAGACGTCAGACCAGACGTCTGGAACCCATTCCAGACGTATGGGATTCGGTTTGTTCGACACAAATGGTTTTGTCTGCGCGCCTAAGCGCGCAGACCTGAGAGCGCATCTCTCTCTCTCTTTTTCCCTCTCTCCTGCGGCCGCAGTCTGCGCCCTCTGCCTTCTCGCTCTCCTCCCCGCGCGGCTTTAAAACGCCACGCCCCCTCCCTCACTCTCATCACCTCCGCCCCCTTCCTCTTCTCCTTCCAGCCGGTGCGCGAGAGCGAGCGTGAGTGAGCGGCAGCGGCGATAGCCGCGGCGGGTGCGGGAGGAGGTGCTGCGCGAGGGAGGAGGCATCGGCCGTGAGGGCTCGAGCCTGCCGGGGCAGTGGGAGTCGGCCGGCGGGGGCGCAGCGGATGTGGGGTGACGCGGGAGGCTTGCTGCAGCTCGAGCAGCAGGCAGACGAGTCGCGGTGCGGCCGAGCGTCGCGAGCGGAGGGCGAGTTGCGCCCTGATTCTGGAATTTTCTCCAGAATCAGACGTCTGGGCTTACAACCAGACGGAGGGGAGGACGTCTGGAGGACTTCCCAGACGTCTGAAAGGTGAGTTATTTCCGTCTTTCTTCCTCTTCTTCGACTGACCGTACTAAGAGAGAGAGGAAATGGGTACGCGCAGGTTCGGATTTGCCATCTAGCGCGAATCTGACGTCTGGCAGTGGTGCCAGACGACGGGAGCGACTTCCAGACGTCCTGGGTAACCATCGGACGTCTGGGAACTAGGCCAGATGCCCCCGCAGGCTTCTGGACGTTTGAGAGACCACCCAGAGCAAATGTAACCTCTGATCCACTTTTAAGACGTCTGGAAGAGGTTCCAGACGTCTGATTTTTGCACTGTTTCGTCGTTTTCGACCCGTTTAGGGCCCGTTCGGAGTCCGTTTTCCGCGTTTCGAGTTACGTGCTTTTCGGAATTAAATCCTCTACCCGTCTACGGTAGTTGTATACTATTTTGAGAAACTCCTTGTGTTTGATCCTTGTGATAGGACCCCGTTCCGTTGCAGTCTCGGGGGTTGCGGAGGCACGCGGGATTCCCGACCACGTCCCCAGTACTCCTGTTGTAACCGGTAGAGTGGCTTTTAAGTTTATTGGTATAATCCGTTAAATTATGGAACCATAAATAGCACCTAGGACATTGCATGAATCCTAGGAATGAGAAACTAGAATGAATGGTAGATCTTAGGGTGTTGCATGAATCCTAGAGCTGGAAAACTAGATTGTATGATAGATCCTAGGGTATGGCATGAATCCTAGGATGGGAAGAACTAGTGGAATATATGAATACTGCAGTCTTGGAAAATGTGGAAAGGAAATAATAGCTGCCTGTGAATTGAATTAACAGCTGCCTGTTATGAATAAATGAGCATGTCTGAGAATATGGGATGTATGAACGTGAAACTGGAAAGGTGAAACCTGAATATGCTGAGTTAAAAGAACTGGAACCTTACAGGGAATTAGGAGTGGAACTCCTGGAAAGAGAAATGAATGGAACTGAGAAAGAAAGACATGGTAGTGTGCTGTCTCTTGGGTACGTAGTACCAAGGGAAGTACCTGTACCTGTTTAGTGCAGAGCGGAGCCAGCCGCCCCAGGGACCCGGGGTTAGGACTGGCCACTTTGTACCGACTTGCTGGCCCTCGTGTACGTAGTACCGAGGAGAGCTACTAGTGTAGGGAGGTACTAGCTACCCCACGGGCCCCGGGGTTTTGCTAGCCTCCTACACCGACTTGTTAGGCCCACTGGGCAAACCAGGGTAGTCAGGCGAGGGTACGTGGATTGTGGAGGGGCAAGGCCCCTGTTTGGTTACTGTGGAGGGGTTGGACCCCTGTTACTGAGAGGGCTCTGCCCTGTACTGGTTCCGTGCTGTTTTCCTTGTGAGTTCCTCTACTTGTTAGAATGACTTTTATACTGTTCTAAATATTCCGTTGTGGTATGTCCCTTGGTATAGGACTTCGATCTGTTGCGGGTTCAGGGCTTACTAAGGCACGTGAGTCTACCGTTCGAGCCTCCAATACTCCCGAGTCATCTGGTAGAGTGGTTTCCCCTATTTTAATTATAAAACCTGAATGCATATGTGAAATTGGATAACTAGAAACCTAGGATGTGGCATGAATCCTAGGATGAGAAGTACTTGCACTGTTTGTATGTGTGTTTGAAATTGCAGTCTTAAATGAATGAATAGAAATGTGAACTGCTTGTTAATAAACAAGAGCTGCTTGTGAAATATGAAATGCCTTTGCTAGTTAAACAGTTACCTGTGACATTACTTGTTGTATATGTTAAATGATGGAAATACGAGCTGCATGCGTATAATCTGATAATGGAAATGTGAATGATGAAACTTGGTATGGAATAACATGGGGAATACGAGCATGAACCCTACGGGGAATTAAGAGTAGAGCTCCTGTAGATAAATGGAATGGATCTGAAAATGTGAGTGGGAGGTGTGCTGGCTCTTGAGTACGTGGTACCAAGGAGAGCGACTGTCCCATATTTAGTGTAGAGTGGAGCTAGCTGCCCTTGGGTTGGGACCTAGGGTTAGGATTGACCAGTCTACGCCGACTTCTTTGGCCCTTGTGTACACTGTACCGGGGGGAGCTACTAGTGTAGGGAGAGAGCTAACCACCCTACATCAACTTGTTAGGTCCACTGGGCAAACCGGGGTAGTCAGACGAGGGTGCGCGGACTGTGGAGGGGCGAGACCCCTGTTTGGTTCTGAGGGGCTAGACCCCTGTTACTGAGAGGGCTTGGCCTTATATTGTTCCGTGTTGTACTTTGGGCGTACCCACTAGCGGAAATGACTGACCGCGTGCCAGTGTAGGGTAGCTACCCATACGCTTATCGCGCGTGGCGTAGTCACCGCTACGTCTATCCGTGACCTTGGGGTGGTTGACTGGGTGTAGGATCATCACGGGGGACTCTGCCAACTAGGAGAGCATCACGTGTGCCTTCTACTCTTCGGAAAGACTGCAATCAAGATCGTTCCCACGAGGAACACTCGAGATCAAGAAAGAGATCTGAAAAGTAAACCAATGGGTGAAAAGGAATAACTTGTGAATTAAAATAATTGGAAAAGACAAATTACCTGTTAGCTTTTACTACTTTAGTTAGTTGGTTACTACTCTACTCAGCGTTCGCTGACTCCGTTTACTCATAACCTTTTTCAGGTCCAGGTGTTGAGCAGCCCGAATCACCGACTGTAGAGGGTGCTGGGCCTAGTCGAGTCCAGCCGTAGTTTCCTATTGGATTTGTGATTTATTTGGTGGGGTATAATGTGGTTGTCCAATAAATGTCAATGAATTAAAATACTTAGGTTAGTCACATTAAGGTTGGCTAGGATTAAGTGTAGGAAGTTGGGTTTCTAAATAGGTTATGGCTAATTAAGTCTAATCGGATCAGGGTGCAGGTAGGAAAGTGTTATAACCGGGCATCAAGCGTCGTTTAAGACGTCTGGGAAGCGGTCCAAACGTCTGGAAGCCTTCCCAGACGTTTGGAATTAAATTTTTTCGGCGTACGGGTTCGCGTCTGCGCGCATGCATGCGCAGACTGAACCCGCCGCCCTCCTTCTTCTCTTTCCTCTCCTCCCTGCAGACGCAGCTTTTCTCTTTCTCTCTCCCCGCGGCTGCCTTCAAATACGCCTCTCCCTCTCCCTCTCCCTCACCCTCACTCCACCGCCTTCTTCTTCTTCTTCTTCCTGTCAGCGAGAGAGCGAGCGGGTGAGAGCAGCAGCCGCGATTGCTGCGAGTGAGTGGGGAGGAGGAGCTGTTGCGAGAGGAAGAGGGAGCTTGACCGCGAGGTTGCGAGCTCGCCGGAGCAGCCGGAGCCGACCGGCGGGTGCGTAGCAAGCGTGGGGTGCCGCGGAGAAGCTGCTGCAGCTCAGGCAGCAGGCGGGTGTGGCGAGGCACGGGTTCTGATTCTGGGAGGGCGAGAAGGTCCTGATTCTGGGAAAATCTGGACTTACATCCAGACGACGAAGGAGACGTCTGGAGCAAGGTCCAGACGTCTGAAAGGTACGTTATTTTATTTTCTTGTTCTTTCGCGTGTACTGCCATGCAGTTGTTTCCGCCGAAGTCTTCTGCTTCCTTTAGTGTTGAAAGCGGGCATGTGTGTGTGCAGGATTGTTCAGGAAGGAGCAAGGACACGTCATCCCACACAGATCAGACATCTGGGCACGGCGCCAGACGACGTAGAGGGTCTCTAGACGTCCGGAGTGACAGTCGGACGTCTGGAAACTAAGTCCAGACGGTTTAGCGGGCTTCTGGACATCTGATGGACTGCGTCGATCGAGGTATGACCTGAGCGATCATTTAGGACGTCTGGAAGAAGTTCCAGACGTCTGATTTTGGACAGACTCATCGTTTTTGACCCGTTTAGGGTCCGTTCGGAGTCCGTTTTCCGCGTTTCAAGTTTCGTTCTTCTTAGATTTAGTTCCTCTACCTGTTTACAGTAATCGTGTGCTGTTCTGAGTAGCTCATTGTCTTTGATCCTTGTGTTAGGACCCCGTTCCGTTGCGGCTCTGGGGGTTGCGGAGGTGCACGGACTTGCCGATTACGCACCTAGTACTCCCGATTTCACGGGTAGAGTGGCCCTTGCAATTATTTATCAAAAAATATGCAATTGTGAAATAATTAATAGAGTTTAGGGTATTGCATGAACCCTAGGATTGAAAAACTAGATTGAATGATAGATCCTAGGGTATGGCATGAATCGTAGGACTGGAAAATTAGATTGAATATCTATACATTGTAGTCTTGGAAAAGTAGAAAGGAAACGATAACTGCCTGTAAAATTGGTTAACAGCTGCTTGTTTATGAATGAATAATTACTGTTGAGAACATGGGTTATATGGATATAAAGCTGGAACAGTGAAACCTAAATTGGCTGAGTTAAAAGAGCATGAACCCTACGGGGAATTAGGAGTAGAACTCCTGGAAAGTGAATGGAATAGAATTAGGGAAGTGAGCTGGCCCTTGAGTACGGAGTACTAAGGAGAGCGACTGTCCCCCTGTTTAGTGCAGAGCGGAGCTAGCTGCCCCAGGGACCCGGGGTTAGGTCTGGCCACTTTGTACCGACTTTTGGCCCTTGTGTAAACAGTACTGAGGAGAGCTACTAGTGTAGGGAGAGCACTAGCTACCCCACGGACCCCGGGATTCTGCTATCCCTCCTACACCGACTTGTTAGGCCCACTGGGCAAACTAGGGTAGTCAGGCGAGGGTGCGTGGACTGTGGAGGGGCCTGACCCCTGTTTGGTTACTGTGGAGGGGCTGGACCCCTGTTACTGAGAGGGCTTTGCCCTATACTGGTTCCGTGCTATGCTTTGGGCACACTCGTTAACGGAAATGACTGACCACGTGCCAGTGCGGGGTAGCTACCGGTGCGTTTATCGCGCGTGCCGTAGTCACCGTTACGACTGTCAGCGACCTTGGGGTGGTTGACTGAGGGTAGGACCACCACGGGGGACTCTCCCGGCCAGGAGAGCACCACGTGCTACTTCTACCTTTCGGAAAAGACTGCAATCAAGATCGTTCCCACGAGGAACATTCAAGATCAAGAGAATGATCTGAGAAATAATTCAAGAGTGAATAAATGGAAAAATATAAAGAAAGAAATTAAAAATATAACAGCTACTGTCCACCTTACTGTTTCTTAGCTTTTAGTTGCCATTCTACTCAGCGTTTCGCTGACGTGTCACCTTTGTTACCTTTTCAGGATCGAGTGTTGAGCAGCCAGAGTCGGCGGCTGTAGAGGGCGCTGGGCCTAGTAGAGCCCAGTAGTGTTATTTGTGTAGTACCCACTGTACTTTTCTTTTCGTTGTAGTGAGTAGTTCTGTTACCCCTGTACTCTTTTTATTGTAAGCTTCATGTTTATGTACACGTTTATTTCTCTACTGTTGTGGTGGTGTATACTGTAGTATTTCTTTTCTTTACTGCTGTATTTTGTTACTACTAGTTATATACATGGTGAATGTGATTTATTTTACTGCTCTTTTGGTTACTTTCTCGTTGAACGACTGGGTCTTGGAATCAGTCGAGTCGGTCCGATTCTCGTATCTCGCAGGGATTCAGGAACCGGGTCGTAACAGAAAGTGACTCACCCTCTCTATGAAATTTAGCTCAATGTAGTTTCTACTCCCTGTAATGCTTTAATCAGATTTATACTTGGCACCTGCACACGTATAAATAATGACATCAAGGCACAAGATATAAGTAGTAATGCAATATTTATAAAATGATGCCAAGTGACTATTATAACATAATATGATGCAATGTGAACTAGTTTACCATTAAACTAATAATAGTTAGGCATAAATTATGTAAATAAATATGGATATATCACCCAACGCAAGAGCTCATCAGTCATAGGCTCGATATAGGGCTTCAAGTTAGTAATTGGCGCAAAGAAACTGCAAAGAGAAGTGGCATACCTGATAAGCCAATCAGACTTTGACTGGTCACCCCATGCATATATGGTCATTTTGTGTAGCGAAGTTTGGTATAAACAAGAAATTCAGGTGCAGTTCGAGCAACCATGGACCAGCGACGAAGATATATGGTTTCATTAATAGCACATGATTGATAGCGAACAACTCTAGCCTTTTGATTAATTTCTGATAGCTTAGAAGCTTTTCGGACCTGCTTGGCCATCCTATCCACCCATCCAGCACATGTAGCTTGCGCCAAAATCTCTTCTTCATTAATCAACAGGGGGTGTTTATTGGATGGGACCGTCTAGGCATCCTCGACATCTTTGGCACTTCCATGATTCCACGTGAATTCCTGAAGTGACTTGCTATAAGTAAATATTAGCTAAAGAAGTTGTTTGCTCAATTTAGACATCTCATCCATTGTTTTGTAGTGCAATGAGTTGTTTTCACAGAACTCCGATGGCTTCTCTACAAGTTCAAATAGATGCAAGGCATATGATATGGATAAAGCATCACTAGTTGGATTGCAGAACTTTTCGCGTGCTGCTTTTGCCATTGCTTTTAGTTTTTTTTGCTTCTTTCTTTCTTCTTTGTGGACATCAAAGCTTTTGTGGTGATCTAAATCATACTCTCCTCCAATCGAATGTTGAAAGGATTGGGAAAGCTTAAAGCCACTGCTACTACAGCATAGCCTAAAACTAAATTTGCCCTGGAAAAATTTTGCTGGGTCCCCACAAAATGAACTATTAGAGGCATCCTTGAATGGAGAGGACTCATAGGAAATTGTGCTAAGACTCTCTCTATAGCAGTAAGACTACCATCATCATCAAGAGCTTCAAGCACCTTCAGGCATCGTTCAACCTCTGAAACTGCTGTGGAATTAGGAGGTGTTGGAAAAGGAAATTGCACAACCTAATTCAAAAGCCAAATAGCAAATGTTAAACCACAAAAAATTAAGACCCGATGGCAAAACCATGTGACAACATTCTATACCATAATTACCTTACTAATTCCTACGCTCATAAGTGTCAAAAATTTTATTTTTTTGGTCAAAAGAGCCATTGATTTCTGTAAGTCCTTCAACTTCTATGCCTTCACTTGTAACATCTTTTTTCTTGACATTGTTTTTAGTAAGCAGCTATAAAGCTTTGCGTAGCTTTTTGCACAAGTACTTGATTTCCCTCTGTCCAATGAGGAATACAAAGGTTAAAGATATCACCAAGAAAAAGTCACTCTGTAACATACAAAGGTTAAAGATATCACCAATGCAACTAAGGCATAGAATTTTACACCAACAGAAAAATCAATCAGACATAATTATGCAGTTCAAATACTGCAACTACTTTGCAAAAGAATATGCCTTCCAAGCATTTACATCAGTTGCATCCAATAGGAATTCAACCCACAAGTTCAATAATGAGTTGGGCAGTTTAACCATTCAACCATGGATGCATGCTTTGCAGGAATCAGCATTCCAAAGTCCATTTTTTTTTTAAAAGCATTCCAAAGTCCAATTGTCCCTCCAAATGTGATATCCCATTAGCATGCATCCAGTCTGAATTTGTTGTCATCTGATTTTGCTACTTAAGACTCTACATATTTACCGGAGGTGTTATACGAAAGTAATTTTTTATTACCAATGTACAAAATGGTTTAATGTCATAATAAGAAGCATCAAATGGTCAAGCACATAAAGTAATGACGTAAAATGGACAAGGCCTGAAAGCTCGAACTCGGAATTCAAAATGAAGAATCTTCTTAGCTTACATAGAAGCTATATGCGAGTTTCAGAAAGCACACATCCAATAAGAATGAGAGATTTTCCAGAGAATTTTTTCTTTTATGGTCACCAGGGAAGAAATTGACCCAAACATAATTCAAGAAATTAACTTCTAAGATATCTAATTTATTTTCTCCAGCCATGCTTATAACATTTTGAAGTGTAGATCAATCAAGGTAACTTGCAGTGGAGTTTAGAGAGCAGAGGCTTGACAATGGAAGCAACTTGATATGCACAGTGGTGCTATTAAGAATTATACTTCCTGCTTGAAGGGAAGAATCTATATTTGGGAAAGGGTCTCTTTAATGTACCTAGGCTCCCATTTCAGTTACATTACAGCCAATTAGAATAACTAGGGCAAATGATAATATTCAGAAGGCAGTGGCTTGCAAAGGGAAACAAGTCAATATAGGAATGGCACCATTAATAGTTTAAAATATATTAACAATTTACAATCCCTGTTGTAGAGGACATAATGTATAATTTATAGAATGGTGAGCTTAAAGAGGCTACTAAGAAGTTGGAATTTTGGACCTAGGTAAATTTAACAAGTGATGCTTCCTTGGTTTAGTAGATCCTTATCAACAATTGATGCTGACCATACTTCCTCCTTCCCTGAGAATCAAGCATTCCTTCTGTTTTCCAACCATGCAGTCACTGACCAAACAAAGGTTGAAGTGTCCTCTACTCTAAGCATACAACATTTCTTTCCAACTAGTGCAAGAAGTACTAAAAAGGGTGCTAATGGTAGTCAGGCTCTTGCAGGTAATGAAAAGCTTAGAAAATGAAACCCGAATTTAACCCTTACAATAAGGTAAGAGTTCATAGGTATCAAGAATTGAAATTGTTATACTAATGCTTCTATTGGTAGATCGGACTATTTCTTCAAGCAAGGATAGAATGTAATATTATTTGACAACCCCGTTTCTGCAAAAACAATCCCATTTCTTTCCAACCAAATGGCCCCCAACACTATTAGTTCATTTGTAGGTTTGCTCATGATGAATCTTGGTCATCCTATGTAATATTGTTTGCTCTAGTTTTATACACTGTATTTTGGACAAGCTGTATAATGGCTTAAAACTTTAGACAGTGGTGTAGTTTTCCTTTTTTTTGTTTGATAACCTTGTAAGACCTATGACAGGTTGCCACGTTAAACTTGGGCATGGCAAAAATTGAAGGGAATTTGAGAATAAGAGGGCCAACTAATAATTCATCTTAAAAAAACTACAATCTTAGATCACTATGTTGAAGGGGTTTAACATCAATGACCTCATCTTTGTTGAGATCACTTTGTTTTAGAGCTCAGGGGCAATCACCTACTAAGGCTTCTTATACAGGAAATGATGCCAAATTAAATTTAGTAAGATCCAGGGAATTTAAGATAGAGGATGTGCAGTAGAAAGCTAGGATAGTCAGATGGCAAAGCTAATTGTGGATGTAATAAACTGAGCATTGATGAAGCAAACAATAGGAACCTGGAGATATCGAGAAGATAGACTACAACAAGTTGGGACGAAATTTCATTTTTGCCTTCACAAAGTATCATGCTACTGCTTGTAATATGGAGGACAAGATTAAGGTTTACCAGGTAGGATTCTACTATGAAAAGAGGGGATTTTGTTTAATTTGGTGGACTCTGATTTAGTTGTTTTGGCGCAAATGCTCAAGGATAACCATTGTAGTGGTTGGAATCTTCAGAGTTTAGATTTGATGGCGGTTCACCCTCTAGCATAAGCCCATCATCATTGGAACACAGCAACAATATAGGAAGGCTAATGGTATTGCAAATACTATGGCAAATTAAGCATTTGAGCTCAAGAGTAGTAACTAGTTTGAATCGCTCCAGTGGCCAACAAGAAAGCATAGGGAGTAACTGGTCAACCCTTCCGATGCCAGATTCCAATAATCTAGGGATATGAATAGAGAATGCCCTTGGCATTCCATTTATGAAGTGTACAAGATAAGTCTCTTGCTCCAAATTTATTTCATTTCTATCCTTCCGATACTAATGCAGCATTTTCTTTTCCAGTTGTTACTGAACTACAATTGTTTGATAGAATCATACTCTTGAGATGTCATGTGGAGGTCTTTTAGTTGGAATTCTTTTACGCTCTCAAGTTCGATCGATACCTTGCAAGCAGCGTTGCAAGTGCCCATATCCAGAGGATTTCTCGCTGGAATATTTACTGGCTTCTCATCATTTTATCAACACTGGAGTTTTTATTTGGAGGCTGAAAAGGGACTGGATAAGATGTTCCAAGAGATGGGCAACCTAATTTGTACCTTCCCATTGCAGCCATCTCCACTGCTCTTTCCCGTGTCCTTCCTCCTTCTCGGTAGAGCAATCGCATTACTATCTCCCTTGTTGTCTAAGATGTCTGCGATGTCGAGATCCTGTTGTTGTTTCTCCATTGCAAGATTTTATACCTATGCGAGAAGGTTTAGATTCCCAGCCACATATTACAGTAACAGTAAGCAAATTTCGATTCACGGCAAGGGTGGACGGGCAAGTTATACCAAAGGGGAGGGCATGTGCAACAACGTCCGACCCGGACAGGCGGTTGCAGTAGGCGGCAACGATGTTTGGATTGGAGTTGTCCAACGTCGCACTGACAAAGGCAAAGGTCGCCGATTATGGTCAAACGAAGGGCGGTGATAGGGGAAGGTCGTGTGGGCGTGCATTGGCAGATGAGTGGCTGAGTGGAGAGGAGGGCTGCGATGGTGGTGGCGATCGTGCACCGGTGGAGTGCGATATATCATCGAGAAGGTGGCGTCGGTGGTGGTGCTAGAGTATTAAGGCACCGTTTGTTTCAAAGGGATCGATTTTGAGGGATTGCAAATTGTGTATGTGGTATTGTGAAGTAATCTTAGGTGTGTGATTATTTTTTTGTGTATGTGGTATTGTGTAGAGAGGGTTTAATCTCACGCGGGATGAAGCGATGGGATTATTCCATCCCACCTCCCCGATGGGATGAAATCAACCTGAGTTTATGAGCTAAAACACGAGTTGCTTCAATGCTGGATTTGAGGGTGGCAAACGAGGGATTTGCCACCCACTCCCTGGAAACAAACAGGGCTTAAAGGTTAGGTTGTTGGGGTGGGGTGGGGGGGGGGGGGGCAATGATGGGTTGAATGTGTTGAAATAAATGCATATATGAAATAAGTAAATAAAAATATATGCATTTTCAATATTTTTGCATAGATTAAAAATATTAAATTAAGTAAGTCAAATATAATTTAGCAAGATCTAGAATAAAATAAAGAACAAATAACATGCAATAGTATAAATAAATAAAATGAGAAGGGATTAGATTTTACTCCGATCAAAGCGTCCATTAAGGACTTCCCTTAGAGAAGGTATCGCCCCCTACAATACTGATGTGTCGGGGTCTGACGAGCTCATCGCAGGATACGATGATCCACCTCAAAGATTCGACACACTTCGATCTTAGACATCTTCGAAAACCACCTCAGGAGAATGATGCCGAGGTAATTTGATTTCCAACTAAATTCTTTATTGATCTACTAATTGAATGGTTTAATAACCAAAAACTTCTCGTAAATCTCTTAATCTCCTTGTGCAACATCGACAAAAATGATTGGAAAATTTTCTACTAATCTTACGTCGAATGAATGCACTAAGAAAAAGAGACAAGAACGAGAGAGAAGGGGAGAGAGTGGAGAGAGGTTTTTTGCTCTTATTGTGTGTCAACTGAGAGCCCTCTTGTGGCCTTTATATAGAGCTCACAACCAAATGTTTATGGAAATTCACGTTTTATGGAAATACGGTAATTGATTTATCAATGAACTTAATTGATCGATCAATTAAGTTCATTGATCGACGAAAACAACTGATCGATCAAATTTCACTATTTGGTCGACAAATCCAATTGATTGATCAAAACAATTGATCGACCAATTTCGCTATTTGATTAATCAATCTAGATCAAAATCGTAAGATTAAAAATCTGTAGCAAAAGAAGTCTAAGTTCTAAATTGATTCTCACTCAAGTCTGAGCTGGGGCGGGGCACGTGAGCGTACGTGATCCACACCTTACCTTTCGCTCTTTGCTACATAAGTCATGTGAGGCAGAAAAATTTTACACTTATCAAGAGATTTTTCCACTTCCAGTATGAGATTAAAAATCTCTCCCAAATATCATTTACTTTAATATGAATGCATACGTCATCATATAACAATTATATCCCAATTAATATAATTAGGCTCTCAAATCTAATAGAATATTGCATTTGTAAGAAGTAGAAAGAGGTGGGAAGAAGAGTGGAAGGGAAGAGGGGCAAAGTCACGCGGGTGGAAAAAGTTCGGGGCCGTGGGTGTGGGGAGGGAATAAGCACCCAAAAACATTTGCTGCCTTTGTGAAAAGTTATAAAGATAAGAAAAATAAATAAAGCTTAGCAAACGGCTACGTGACATTATCCACTAAAGTATGAGCCTCCCGACATACACGTAATCAAATAATAATAAAATGAATAAGGATTTATTCCATGCGTTTGAGTTAAAAAATTCCTAAAATCATGATAAATCTTACGGATAACCTAAAAATAGAATGTTATCTCTATTACTATTATACTGTAACAAACTCTAAAATAATAAAATAAAACAAATAAATGAAAACTTGCATTAATGTCCTCTAGTGTTGTGTGAATGAAGGAGGAAAAGGAGGAGAGAAGGAGAGGAAAAGAAGATGAGGAGAGAAATTGGTTTCTCTGTGTCTCTCTCTTATGCTTTCTAATACGAATGTTTCAGACTCTTGCTATGGGGTAGACCCCTATCACCTCTGTTTATAGCCTTAGGGATGCATGCCAGGTCAAATTACTCACGCGCATGCACGAAAACGCCCCTTGATTTGATTTGCGTAACCAACATCCCTACAAAAGTTATTTGTCACCTAATCTTTGCTACACAACTTAAATCTTCACAAAATTAATTTTATTGACAAACTTGTGATAAGATAAATCTAATAATATCGTATATAACATGATCTAAGCATTTTTTTTCCAAAGATTTGACAGAGGCTGACTAAAACCTGTGTTTCCTTATTTTCAAGCGATGTTATAATTCAATTTGCACATAACAAGAGTCAATGGATTTGTCTTGACGTGTCTAATTTAAATTTGGGCTTGGATTTAAATTTTGGATTATAACAACTCGCAAGGGGAAACACCCTCTCATCTTTTCTAGTGATCCAAGCCTCGATGTTGCATCTTTACTTGACAATACACTTGATTCGGAGGTAGGGTGTACTCCTTTGGTAAGAGATCTTGCTATGACAACCTTAAGAACTTCATTGTCAAGTTTTCAAGGCCCAAGGGGAATTTCTTCTTGCACTTTGAGAGAGAATGGGTTGCTCATCATCAAGGTCTTAGAGAGGGACGACTACATCAACACCCTCGAGTGTGGATCGCGGTTCCTCTGTGAAGCCTTGCTTGTGGTCAAGAGGTGGTTGCTAGATATGGAGATGGATTGGGTTTGGTTGGTTTATCGACCTTGGCATCTACCTTCAATCCAAGAAAGCCATCGGTAAACTTGCTAGCACGATTGGAGTTCCCATGGAGAGGGATTGTCGCACCCTTACGCAAGATTTTCTTAAATCACATAAGGATTTGTATTGAGTTGGACGCCTCTCAGAATCTCCCTTCCGAGGTCGAATACTCTCGCGGTGGGGCTCGAGCGGGTTTTGTCAAGCTTCGCTGGGACCGAATCCCACCTCGGCTGCCCGCTAATGGTGCCCACTTTCGATGACGAATCTGTTGTATTGATTTGCAGCCTACATGTGGACGTGTTTGGTCGCAGGGAACCACTGGTCGGGCAACTTGAGGAGACACATCCCTCTGCATCCCATGTTGGAAAGATGCAAATCTTCGTAGAACAAACCCACTCCTCTCCTTATTGGGGCCAAGAGGGAACTAAGATCGATGTTACGTGATGATGAGTCATATGATGATGCTGTGGGCCACCGACAACCTAATTCCAACGTTGAGTTTGGAACTCCATCGTGTGAGTGCACAGATCCCCAACCTTAACTTCTCGCCATCCGTCTCATTCAACTCCTCCGATAACGACACCAGAAAAAGTACGAATCATCCTACCTTTGAAATCATGCAACACATGCTCCAGGAGGGGCCCAATGGTGCTACTAGGAAATGGAAACAACCCCAAAAGAATAAAAAGTCAGAAGGGAAGTAACCAGGAGGACCTCGACATCAGGGGATGCCCATCCTCCTCTACGTCACTGAGGTCTAGTTTGATTAAAGGGAATAATTCATCAAAATAAAAGTTAAATTTTTTTTTTTTTTTTTGATGAAAATGATATTTTGATACAAATTAAAAAAATTTAATATGAAATAAATTATTCTGAAGTTGACGTAAGATAAATTTTTTTATAGATTATTTCATGTATTTTTAGAAATTAATCTAGAAATATTTTAGACAAATACATGTTTATAACTTTTAAATAAAAATAAAAAATAATTTAATTATAAAAAAATTATTCTATAAAATCTATCATTCCTTCCAAACTAACCTTAACCGTATGGAACAACCAGGGCCTCGACACCTCGAGGAAATTAAAGGAGGTAATCCACCTCCATCAGAAAAACGACGTTCAGATCGCAGCTCTTCTGGAAACGAGAATCCCGACAAGGGGATGGGATTGTGTCCGTAGGCGTATCCCGAGCAAATGGTCCATCCCGAACAATCTCGCCTATGGCTACAATGCGAGGATCGTAGCGCTACGTTTTGCCTCATTTCCTATCCGTATCATTTTCAAAATATATTAATTTCTCGAAGTCACGAAAATGCTTAATACGATGGCCTGCACAAAGAATGCAGAGTGAATAATTCCGGTGGGAAAAAAAAAAGGAAAAAGGAAATCAGCCACACCCTTTGATGGAAAACAAAATCAAACCTTCGTCCAAACTACTTGCAATAATTTGTAGTCGATTATTCAATTTGGGAGGAGAAATAGGAGGGAGTATGGTAATACTTTCATGGCTTATATTTGTAGGCCCATCCATTAATTATTGACGGTGATTAATAATTAATCACCAATAAATAACGATGAATTAAACAAATATCTCATGATGTGATAGATTCTACGTGGAGTGATCATTACAACTTTACTTTAGTATGTTTTTATTTTTCTAAACTTTATAATGCATATAATAAAAATTCCTTGCATTGTCTGATAGGATACGACCCAAGGGCAGAAATTCTAGACCTTAAGAGGAAAGATCCATGTTCATACATTACTTAGAGGATTGATGTGAGGAGGATGAATAATTCTTCTCCAATTTGTTGGATTGGGGTTTTAAGTCATTGATCAAGATCCTTACATTAGGAGCCTTGATTCAAGTAAATAGACATAAAAGAAATTACATCATAAATTGATGACTCAATTCCACCTAGAAAATGTGAACATTTGGGAGTAGAGTAATTTTCTCACACTTCACTAATATTTTTGATAACACAATAACACTCACTCGAATCTTTTTGATTGTGTAACAAACATTCACTTTTCCTATGTATTTATAGGGGAAGCTTCTGTCGACCATGGGTCTCTCACATTCCCACAATCTTCCTATTAGTGACATTTATTTGAGTAACCATTAAATGAATTAGTGTGAATATCGATACAACAATCATGTATTTCAACTTTAATCGACACGGTCCACGGGTAAGTTATTGGATCTTTGGATTGAGTCAGATCCGACAGGCTATCGGTCAGTTAGGTTTTCTCGAATTTGACAAGATGTCGTGCGACCAGATCTAAGATACCAGGTGGTTGGATCCATCAAGTTAATTCTCAAAATTTATTCAAGATGATTTATCTCTCCTCATCAATTATAAAACTTTACAAGCACAAACAAATTATTTTGAGAATCTATCGTTTCCAAACAAATAAGCAAAAAAACACAAAAAAAGTTATTCAAAGAGAATTTATTCCTTCACTTTCATTTCTCTCCCCATTCGCTTGGAACCATAGTTAAATACCCTCCATTTTTGGAGCTCGCGCACCCCCTTTAAGATTGATGGAGGAGTAAATCATGTACCGAATGATGGAAATTTGTTCAGTATGAGAATCAAATCAAATGAATAAAATTCTTTAGAATTAATTTTTTATTAAATCTCAAGATCAAGCATAATTAAACCCATCGTCTTGAGACGAATCACTGAGGATATATACATGGAGATCCTCCTGTGGTCGATGGAGTTCCTCCTTCAAAGTGGACAATGATGCTTCATTAAATGACATAAACTGTGTGATGAAATAACCTAATGACTGCAATAATATTTTTTCGGCAATCAACCTGTGGTTATGCGGAGTAGACTAACTAATACAAAACTTAGCTTTGAGTTTAAAATTGTTGGGCTCTCCTGTAGAAGAGTAACCCTACAAAAATTAGCGTATGCCGCTTTAAGTGACGAGCACACGGTACTCTTTAGTAAAAGGCGAAAGAATAGTTCGCTCTGTGCCCCTCACGCGGCTGCGTGACTGAAAACTCTGCCCGCGCAACATACTTAAAGCCTTTTCCTGCGTTAGCCAAACTAAATCTTACGATGTGGCACCTTGACGCCATGACCGTACAAGCCGAACAGGAGGCAACTGCGACGAGGCCGTCTATTGCATACACATGAAACATGTAGTGGCGTTAGGACGACCTGACGAGATAAAATCTAAAATCAAGTTTTGATATTGCGGTCTTCGAATAAAGATTTTGCATGTAGTATTTTATGGGATAAATTTTATAGCCGGTAGAATAGGATGTTAAATTTAGAATAAATTGATTTTGATATTTGAAAAAGATATGGATCAAATTTTAAGATAAATATTTGAAAGAATTATGACTCAAATTATGAGTTAAATGAGAAAATTTAGGAGATAGGTGGACTTGATATTCTATAAAAAGAAGGTAAATTTATCTCATCTCTCTTGTAACATATATTTATCATAAATTTTAAAATTTTCTTTCGAAATAACTATATCTTAGGATAAAATTCACTAAATATAGGATAAATTATTGTATCATGTATGACAAACATATCCTTGTTGGCGGGATCATTTTTAAGAAAATGGTTTTGCCTATGTGGACATTGCAGATCACTCGACAACTTGCCCAAGGTTTCAAATCTATCAATGGATGAGGCATGGATGTGCGTATGCACGCATGTTTGGAGGGAGGGGAACAACTTGAACAAGTACGACCCGATTATCTTTTAGTTGATATTTGGTTAATGGATTAAGGCACTTAACGTGTTTTTATTCGTCACTTAACATGTCACTTATTTGAATTGAATTAAATTCATTCCATCCTCTATGCAAATTAAGTTTAACTTATCTAAATTTTGAAACATCCAAAGTTACTTATTCGATTATTATATTTTACTCACTTCTCGTTCTTTTATTTATTTTATAAATTTATTCTCCTTGTTAAATACCATCGTAGCATTTTTCTAAAGGATTTAAAAACTTTAGTCATACCCTTTTAGACCATAAGGTCTTGTTTGGTCGACGAAATAAATATCAATTCCGTAATTAATTTTATGTTTGTCATATCTAATTTTAAAATTATGTGATTCTAAAATTAAGGATGTAATTTTAAAATTAAATAATTTCATTCTTTCTAGTGAAATCATGTAATTTTATTTGTTGATTTCATTTTTTTTTTTAATTAATTTTCTTCTTATTTGACTAACTTATCCTATCAAATAAACATTCCAAATACAATAAAACTTCCTAATTCCCTTAACAGGACAACAAACCTAACCAAACACATAGGATAGAATAAAATCTCTTAATTCTTTCATAACTCTTAATAATTCTCCTTACTAAACAATACCTAACTAGAAATAAGCCCATTTGAGGGACTTCACCGCATCCGACGGTAGTGCATGGATGAATAAGGCCGACGATGTACTTTTTAGCCTACGGGGACAGGTGCATCACTTTTTCAAAATCCACGTCAACTAATATATACAATCATTTGAATTCAATATACCGAAGAGGTAGTAACACATCTCAGGTTTTTGCAGAGAGGTTTTTATTTTCCAGGGGTACGGGACGCAACAACAGCGGAAATTTTCTCAATTGATTCATCGGGTCTGATAGGGCTCCACGCCCTCCGTAATATAGAATGATTACATTCTATTAGCGGCAAGCAAACAAACAAACAGATCAACGTGGTTTTCAAGTCATAGTTGCAGGCTTGCAGCCTCCAATCAGAAAATTTTAGTGACCAGACAAGTGAAGTGAAGAGCTTCTCAATATTTATTCCTCTGCGGTGGAATCAACACGGCCATCAGAAAGTCCGAGGAAAGCAACCAGGTCTTACAAACTCATAAAAGTCATGAAGTTAAGTAAATTGTTGCTGAAATTAAACGTAAGAAATAAATAAGTGCCTTTTGTTTGGGCACAATATTTCACATGGAAAAAAATCACTTGCATAATGTATACAGAAAATGTGTTATGCCACTAAAACCTTGCTCTCGCAACCTGTCCTTGAAGCCAATCATACATTTGAGCTGTTTTTATTCAGCTAATGACCCAATTTCATCGGAGTGATTCTGCAATTTCTTCATGTGGAGGATATTTGGAGTTTTCGAAAGCAGCCAAGGCAGCACTAACTTGAACCGTATCAAGCTCATCAATGAGGCCCTCGCACCACCGACAAGCTCACTGTATCCCATCCCTTTTGTTTCCTTGAATAGCAGTCACATAAGAGGGCTTCGAGCTTTCAATAGTGATCGTTAGCCGAAACAGAAAAATGAAGTACCACCCCTCGCAGACTGCCAACACCACGATAAACTCCAACACGATTTGGCATGGCTTGGTTTTCAGTCATTGTATTCAACCAGACAATGAATTTGTGCCATGTTTCCTTTTTCGTGGGTGCTCTCCGGTGTCTCCTTCCTAGTAAGCCCTGCAAACTTTACATGCCCCAGGCATAAATTCAGCTTTCTCAATGGCCATGTATTGTTAACCTTACCAATAATCTCCACAAGAACATGAACCACCTTTAAAGTGGTGGAATCGCTTATTATCTCTCAAGATTATCAACCTCGATTCCATTGTGGATACACATTTGATGAAACTGTGGCAATCTTCGCATACTCTTAGATTCTTGATTACCCTAATAGGATGGCCGGGAGGGATTTTCAAAATTCCATATGCAATAGCGAGCTTCTCACTGTGATACCTGAGCATGTGTTCCTTCTCTTCCTCCTCCACATCATGCAATACCAAATTGGTAGAGGATTTATAACCTGCTTTTTTCAGCCGTTGATCCAGTTCCTCCAAGAACGAATAGATTGCATCCTTCTCTGGATGCAAAGAATCCCCAACAGAAAAGGTGTGTATCTTGTTCATAACTTCAATCCAGCTAAAGCCAGGCACTTTCCTCACACCTCTATCCCGCATCATCACTCTTAGCTTGTCCACTTTCATCCAGTTGCCAGAAGCTGCATACAGATTAGAGAGGAGGACATACATGCCTGCATCGTCAGGCTTCATTTCGAAAATGCGTTCTGCTGCCATTTCCCCCAATTTTGTATTCCCATATTTTCTGCTGGCACCAAGCAGTGCACCCCACATTGTAGCATGTGGTTCAAATGGCAAGTCCTTCAGGAGCTTATAAGCTTCCTCTAGCCGTCCAGCTCGGCCCAGGATATCGATCATGCATGTATAATGCTCAGGCTTAGGTGTAATGCCATAACGTTCATGCATCATGTAAAAATAATCCGTGCCTCTATCTATCAACCCAGCATGGCTACAAGCTGCTAGAATGGCAACCTGCTTCAATATAAAAACATGAGAACTAGTGTAGAACCTGCGTAAAGTTTCAAAGGCTAATAATTGAACAAGCAAGGTTCTTAAAACGTGGCAATCCTGCCAAAAAAAAGGGCATGACAATCACCATCCTCAGTTCCATGAGATTCAGTCTGTTAGCATCAAGCAAAAGCTTTCTTGTATGTTCAAACTAGTACTTTGGACAGTCTTACAAAAGAAACTCCCTCGCATAGCTTAGATAAGAAGGGGTAAATTGTATCTTGGCAATGATAGACGCGTTTACTGCTAAATTTCCTTAGCTTTTGTCGGGCATATTCTAACATGTATCGCTAAAGATATTTCAACCTTTTAGTGTAAAGACCATTTCAGTATAAAAAGTACCATTTGTAGAAGCCATTCAAAGATTTCTTATCCTACCTTACTTGCAAAAAATAAAAAGGTATAGAATTTTATGGCGTGATCCCTAGCCCTAAAATATCCTTTCACCAAAAAGCTAAAGAACTTCACACACTTTTAGTGTTGTACTGAGAAGTGAGAATTGATGTAGAGGGGATCCCATGACCTCTTGGATGCCAATGGGGTACTATACTAGTACTACTAAGCTAACTCGGTGGCCAATTCTTCTTCTTCTTCGTGGAACTCATTCTCCATTCCAGTATAAATGGATCAGATTTAAAAAAATTCCATTTTTCAACAGGTAGAAACCTATCTACTTGCAAATTATTGTAAAGTTCCTTGGATCCTAACTGTCGCTCAGTTAAAACTGGAAAGCCTGCCCTAACCTCTTGATTGGGAAAGAACAAAAAGATCTTCCATGTAAAAAAGAAAATGACATCTGGACATATAAAAGAAAAAGAGATGTGAATTCATTCCAATTTCCAGAAGATTCATTACCAATGTGATATCATCCGGTTTAGTTTCCGATCCACTCATCATGTCAAACACCTTCAAAGCCTCATTCCCAAACCCATGCCTTGCATAACCGGCAATCATGGTGTTCCATGTCACCACATCCTTCTCCAATATATCGCAAAATGCATCGTACGCCTCCTCTATGCTCCCGCACTTGCAGTACATAGCAAGGAGCGCATTGCCCACAAAGGAACCTGCCTCATACCCTGCTTTGATCAGCTTCCCGTGCAGCTGCCTCCCGCAATTGAGCATCGCGATATCTGCGCACGTACTCAATACACACGTGAAACTCGACTTGTTCAGGCTCTCTCCACACCTCTGCATCTCCACAAACATGTGCAAAGCCTCCTCGCTAAACCCGCCCTGCGAGTATGCTGCGATCATCGCCGACCACGATATCACGTCCTGCCTCGGCATCACGTCGAAAACCCGCCTGGCAGAGTCTATATCTCCATTCTGCGCAAAACCCGTCAGCATGGTGTTCCACGAGCTGATGTTCTTGCAGGGCATTTCGTCGAACACCTCCTTTGCCATCAACATCTTCCCGTGTTTTACATACGCCGCGATCATTGCATTCCATGAGACCGCGTTGCGCTCGGGCATCGCGTCGAAGACAGCCCGCGCGTCATCGAGCAGCCCGTTCTGGGAGTACCCGGAGACCATGGCGGTCCAGGTGAAGACGTCCTTGTCCGGGGCGGCGTCAAAAAGCAGCCTTGCCTCGCCCACCTGCCCATTCTGGGCGTACCCGGTGATCACGGTGCTCCAGGAGACCACGTCTCTGTGGGGCATTTCGTCGAACAGATGGCGGGCATCACGCGTGCGGCCCCTCCTCATGTGGGCGTCGATCATGGCGTTCCAGGAGAGGAGATCCCAACTAGGGTTCGAGCGAAAGAGGGCGAGGGCCTCGTCGAAGCGGTTGTTTTGGAGGTAGGCGCCGAGGAGGCCGTTCCAGGAGACGGGGTTCTTGACGGGAGCGCGGTCGAAGACGGCACGGGCGTCGTCGACTAGGCCGTTGCGGGCGTAGGCGGAGATCATGGTGTTCCAGGAGACGACGTCCCTGTGGGGCATCTCGTCGAACAGCTTGCGGGCGGAGGAGAGGTCGCGGTGGAGGGCAAGGCCGTGGAGGAGGGTGTTGTACGAGACGAGGTCACGGCTAGGCATTAAGTCGAACGCCTTCCGGGCGGAGGGGAGGTCGCGGTTGAGGAGGTAGCCGGAGAGGAGGGAGTTCCAGGAGACGGTGGTGCGGCGGGGCATGCGGTCGAAGAGGGCGCGGGCATCGGCGCAGCGCCCGCGCCGCATCAGGTCGGTGATGGCGCGGTTCCATCGAACCACCTCGCGCCACACGGCCATCGGTGCGTCCGTTCTCGAGGCGCGGCGACGTCAATGGGTGGAGGGTGGTGTTGGTGGCGCGGTATGGCCGGAGGTGATGGAACATTTTGATTTGGAGAGAGTGTAGGATGCTGCTCTACCTGCATGATGTTTTCTCCTATTATTAAGAAAATATATCTCCTTGACGACCTCTTATTTTATCGAGAATTGAGTCCCATTTACGCAGATATGATTTATTTGTGGAGAAATAGTGATGCACGATTTTTGTTACATTGAGATGGATGATGTTTGAATTTTTGAGATATTTTTTTAATTTTTGAGGTGTCATATAATAAGTGTTCGTCACGTTATTGTGTTTTAGATGTTTGTTTATGGTTGAGAACACTTGAGTTTTTACTTTTTTGGTAGTTATCTTCCTCATACGGTTGTGCCTTCGTACTGCGGTGCTGTAGTTGTACCTTCGTGCTGTGGTGCTGTAGGTGCTATAGGTGTAGGTGCTGGGATATGTATGATGTGGATATAGATGTTGTGTATTAGTGTTTTGTATGTTGGTGTTGTCGATTGCTATCTGTTAACTCACGAGTGGATGATATAGTTTCTTGTGGGAACAACTTTTATTTATGCAATGGATGTCGATCTGAATGCACCCGCCAACAACGAATCTTACGTTATTGATGTCACCAATGATGATAATGGTATGTTGCTCTTTTGAAATGTTTTATCTTTGTGAAATTTCAATTTTTTTTCGGTCTGTTTTATGAACTAATTTTCATTGGTGCTTAGTATTTGAGGATGTGAATGTCAATGAGTTCCTTGCACTTCTTAAGTCGGAGCCTTCTCACAGACCTAATGCTTTTAACTGTGGTCATGTTTCAACCGATAATGATGTTTGTGCTGGTTCGTCAACATTAGAATGTTGTGATCGTGTGAAGTTTCAACCATCTGTTGTTGCTTGTTGCGAGGATGTTGCCTCTCCACCTAATGGAGGTTTGTTAATAATTTAAATAGCTCCTTTTATTGCTTACATATCTTCATATAACATATATTGTGTTATTGATGGTGTTCAAGGTTCGTTACCGACGATTAATGTTGTTGGGGATGATGTCAGTTTTCAGAGAAGCCGTTATCTTAGGAACGATGATGTCAAGTGTGTTGCAAAAGAAGGTTATGTTGCTATTAACTGTAATCTTATGCTTGGTAAATGTTGAATATTTTGTGTTAGGTATTAATACATTGTTTTATTTGTTCTCTTTCAGAGCAAGTGTATGTAGATGCTGGAGAAGCTGATACCTCTAAATCTATACAGTGTTTAATTTCCCTTGGCATGGAGTTCCCTTCCTTTTAGGAGTTGTATTCACATTGTCAGAAATATGCTCACAATTGTGGTTTTGAATTTTGCGTTAAGTGGTTAAAGTATGATGTCGTTGATAAGTCGTTGTTGGTCCATGCGAGGCTTTCATGTTCTCATTCTAGTAGTGCGCCGAGAAAGCCCCGAGATATTTTCTACTCGAAAAGAGTATCGGGTAGGACGAACTGTGGTTGTAAAGTTATGGTGAAGTTGTATGGTAGTAGTTCGTATATTGTGAATGGTTTGGATCTTTCTCACAACCATGACCTTCTACATTCATCGTTGATTCGTTTCTTGTGCATGAGAAAGGATATGATTTTTATGAAGAAATGAAGGATCGATATGAATGATCGTTGTGGAATTGGTTTGTCAAGGACTATGTTGTCATTTGTATCTGAGAATGGTGGCTTTGATAAGTTAGCATTCACCCATGAGGATGCTCGTAATGAGTTAAGGAAGTTACGTAAACTATGTATGGGAGAAGGTGATGCTGAGGCTTTCCAGAAGTACTTATGTCGAATGCAAGGTTTGAACTCTAACTTCTTTTACATTCTTGATATTGATGGTGAGGGGTACATAAGGAACATATTTTGGGCTGATAACACTTGTAGGGTGGCTTATAAGTTCTTTGGTAAGGTTGTCTCCTTTGACACCACCTACCTAACAAACAAATATGAGATGCCATTTGCTCCTTTTGTCGGTGTGAATAACCACGGTCAATCTGTATCGTTCAAGTGTGCCCTATTATGTGAGGAGGCAACGGAGAATTTTATTTGGCTCTTGTATGAATGGAGTTTTGTCGCTTTATATTATCACCGACCAATCCCAAGCAATTATTAGGGTTGTTGCAACTATTTTCCCTACTTCTCGACATCGCTTATGTCTTTGACATATAATGATGAAGTTGCCTCAATGTTTTGGTAGTGATACAAGTACTCATGATGAGTTGAAGCGTATTGTTCATAAATCACGAACAATTATCGAGTTTGAAGAACGGTGGATGGATTTGGTTAAGAGATGTCTTGAGAAGAATACTTGGATGTTGCATATGTATGAGATACGGCACATGTGTGTGCTTGCCTACTTTGATGACATGTTCTAGGCTAGCATGATGACAACACAAAGAAGTGAGAGTATAAATGCGTTCCTTGATGGTTATGTTAGTTCAAAGACTACCCTGAAGCAATTTGTTCAACAGTACGAACTTGCTATGTTAGCTAAGAAAGAGAAGTTGTGTAATGCTGAGTTCCAATCAATTCGGAAGGTTTTTCCTTTGAGGTCTTCACTTTGGATGGAGCAACAAATATGGGCAATTTACACTCCTTGAGTTTTCAAATTGTTTCAAGATGAGATTGAAAATTTGAAGTATTGTAGTGTTGGAAGTACCAATTCCAATCTTGGTAATGGGATTGTTGATGTTGTGGTGTATTGATGAGACACTCATCATGATCTCTAATTACCCCTAATTAACTAGTCTTCCTAGTTAATTAGCTAAGGTTATGAATATATAAGGTTAATTATAGAATAAGGGATATTTAGTCAAGGACCTTAAAATAAGTTAAAAATGACATTTTATCATTCAATTAACATTATTAATAATCTAGATAATAATTAGACTCGAAATCCTATTAATCATTCCTTTAATTAATAAGATAAGTAACTTTAATATAATGTAAACCTAAGTATATAATAACTTAAGTGATTTTACTTAATCTAATAAATTAACCTAAAAAGGTTAAAAATACAAATTCAAGGTGAAAACATAATATTTACCTTATTTACTAACATATATAAAAAGTTGAAAAAGATCTAAGTTAAAATAAACCTTCAAAACCTGGGTTTACATTTTGGTCCTTAAAATTTATTACAGTCGGATCCTTACTTCTCACACAGGTCCTTAAGTTTTATTTCATTTAAGTCCCTCTTCGTCTTCTTCTTCAGCTGAATGAACGGCTGGCGGCAGAGAGTCACCCCACCGCGTGATCACCACCCTGCCGACATCATCCTTCTTTGTCCAAGCTCTTGTAACTTGCGGTCACCACCTCCACTTCATCCGCTGGTCTGGATTAACCGGGAATCCTATTTTTCAGTGGGAGATAACCTCACCGTCATCGGAGACGATGACGGAGGTTAAGCTCCTTCTTCGGCCAGACCCTACCACTCTCTTCGCCGCAAACTACTATAAATACCCCCTCACACCTCTGATTTTATTCAAGTTGGCTCCCTTCCCTCTTCTAACACTGCAGCCGACTTCGATAGGCTATTCTTCCAAAACTTCGGCGACTTCCCATTCCATTTTTCGACTTCCTCCATCCATCTTAATCAGCCGAGGAGATCCGCCGTGGTCTTCCGCGTCTCTGACATAGGTGCCGACCCAAGGAATCCTCCGCTCCACCTCAAATCCGCCCGCCGGAGATCTTTCTTCCACCCCCTAATTTCATCGTCCGCTATGAACCTTCGACGGAACCCTATTGACCCCTTCGTCCAGGTAACAGTAGATTAGGAGTAGGAGTAGGAGTAGGCTAGCTTAGTTAGTTAGTTTAGGTAGTTAGATTAGAGTAATTTTAGATTTTAGCTTCATCTCCTCCGACTCTGGCAAGCTCCTTGAGCTCGCCAGAGACTTAATTTCATCTTTTTAATTCATTGTACATCTTCCTGTATCTTCAATGATCACTTCTAAATCACTTAATTGCTTAATTGAATCACCTAATCGCCTAATTCACATATCACCTTCACCGACTACTGACACTGTCTATGGTGACAGTAATCGACCTAATTTCACTTTCATTGGGTTCTTCATCAACTATACACCACTTATGAACCCTAATCGACACTATAATATATACTATTATCATCTATAAATTAAACGTCCAAATTTTAATTAAGTTTATGAGCTCGCTGTCCATGGCGGCTCAGGAACAGTTCAAATCTTAAATTAAATATATATTTATGAATATAAACATCTGTTGACTTGTTTTAACCTCTCAATTGAGTGGTTAAACAAGTCCTGAGCTTAATTCAAATCAAATTCTTTAAGAAATGATTTTGCTGTCAAATCTTACATTTAATGGATAAATGAAGAATTAAATGTGATACTGAGGTTCCTTGCAACCTCAGGATCTTTTCTAAATCAAAAATGGTAAGTTTTATCAATCTATGCACACTTTTCCTATTTTCTGGACTCATCGGAGCTTCGGCGAGCTCCAGCGAGCCATTCTTGAGTTTCAGCCTCTAGAACTTGTTGAGTAGCTCCAGAATGATAAAGTATGGATCACTGATTAATTTGAGGATATTTGTTTGAGGATTTAACCACTGGAGCTGTAGAATGAACTTCATCTTCCCCAACTTCGACGGAGTTGGAGAAGTCTGTTTAAAGAGATTTGAGAAGCATTTAATGAACTCAGAAGCTTCAGTGCAATGCACTGAAGCTGTTTAAGTCTTTAAAACACTGTAACAACCTCTGAATGATCTTGTCGAACACACACCTTTTTCAGTTCAGGCGGCAAGCCTGAAACCTTAGGAATCGAAGTCAGTACACCATCCTGAAGATCTGAATAAGTTTCTAATATTGAGGAGACTCTAATTGAGGTTTTAATTTCTTGTGGAAAAGCTTTGAACAGAAAGTCAATTTTTGTGCTTCCACAGTCAAACATGAGTTGTTAATGGAGATCTGAGCTTGAATTGAGATATTGAGGAGTGAAAATTATTTCTGGAAACTTGTTTGATGATCTGAAAGTGATTAAAGTGAGCTCAAATGATTTATTTAGTGAGAATTTAGTTCCTATCAATTTGGGTTACTTTCGAACCCAAATTAACAGGAGAACCATTTTGATGAAATTTAAATTTAAATCCTGCCCAGATTGATCTGTTATAATCCTTAGAATTAATCTAAATAAATTAGAAACACTCTTTTGTGTCTGTTGCACATATTGAAATCTGAAATCTGAACTCTGAAGCTTTCAGAGAAGTGAAGAGCTTCTCTGTTGGTCCTGAAGGTCTTAAAAGCTTAAAACCTATTCTAACAGATGCAGAATCACTTATAAAACATGTACAGACCTTTAAATAAAAGAGAGAAGTCCATTTGAGGACTTTGTAAATATAATTTCACTTCCAGGCGTTTAAATAACCCATAGGAACCCTTGATTTCATCTTTCAAATTAAAGAGGAAAACATCATTAAAACATTAAATTGACCCTGCAATTACATAGATCTATCTTAGAGCTTTCTAACAAACTTGAAATCACTTGATTTGGATCTTTGGGTAGAAAGTTATGATCACTTGAATTTGGGTTTGGAAGGGGTAGGTTAGTCCCACATCGCTTGTTCACGAGCGCGAGCCTAGGGATAAAAACAATTTGTTACTTTGGCTATGCAGTCGTCAACGCTTGGTGCACCGGTTACCGATTCGATTTGAACATGAGCATGTGTGTGTGTGTGCGAGCTTATGCCTATGGGTGTGCGCCCTTGGGGGCGTGAGAGAGAATGTGCCTTGGGAGGGCGAGAGAGGCCCGGGAAGCCAAGTTGAGCCGATGTGGCTCGAGACTGTGAACCGACAAGAAATAAACCAAAAACGAACCTAATTGATATTAGGCGAGGACCGAGTAGGGTTTGGCCCCACCCTGCTCTCAGGGTGCTGTGTATCCTCGAAAGGACCTCGCCGCAAATAAAATAACTTTTGGTTAAGAAAGTAAAAAAAAAAACCTGGTTCAACTGAAGAACTTAAGCAAAAGAGAAGCCGATGGTTGTTAAGCTAAGTGTTAAAGCACAGGCGCTAAGGAAGGAAAAGAGACTAAGGAACAAAGGAGAAAACTAAGGGACGAAGAGAAGGCAGGAGAAGACTAAGGGAAGAGGAGAAGGCAGGAAGAAAAGAAGAAAGGTAAGAAAAAGAGTTCGAGAGATAGAGAAGAAAATAAAAGAAAGAAAGAAGATGAGAGGCTGAAGAAATAAATGAAGAAAATCTTTTCTTACATCATTTTTAATTACTTTTTGTTCTTAATTGTAAAAAGGCATGTTTTAATAGAATAACTTTTAATTATCTTAATTTCTTTTGAAATAAAATTGGAAAACAAACATCATTTTGAGTGAATATGTTTTTCATATGGAATTTTGTATATTCTTTATAGTTAAAATATTTTGACAAAATTCATGTTTTAAAAATCAACTTAGTTATACCTCCTAAACTTATAGAGAAATAAAAGAAAATTGGTGAATTTGGAGAAAATTATTATACCTCCCAGTGAACGACCTGGATTCAACCAGTAAAAATTTCTAAAATGTTAGGTTAATTTGACCCTATACTACACAATCGACACGACTTCGAGTTAACTTAAGTGATTTCTTCTACTCTTAATTAAGTAAAATTAACTTAATTACTGAGTTGAGTGGAATCTCACGATCATGTATGAATATACGAGTCCAGTTTATGTCACAGAAGAGGTGTACGGATGAGAACCTCATCATGAGCCATAACTAGCTTATTTTGACCTAATACAAAGGATAAAAGCTCCTACATAACTTAGCAAAGGGCTTAATTGAGGAATAAGTGTTCTGAGAAGAAAATATGAAATAAAGGTTAAAAACTGCAATTTCACCATTGCAGTACATAAACGGAATTTCTCAGAGACCGAACATAGGTCAAATGATCTAAATAAGATAAAAAGTGGGTTGAATCAATTAGAAATGGGTTCATGAGCAATTTAAGAATTAAATGACATTCTGTAACCCTAAAATAAATCCACTTCAATTCACGAGGTTCGAGGCAAAGTAAAAATGGAATAAACCCTCTAAAATTCATAGAAAAATAATTTCTAGGGTTTAGAACCTTCAATTTGGCCTTGGGAACCCATTTTGACCTACGTTGAGAACCATGCCTAATTAACAACTTAATTTGGGTTTTTACGTAAATTGACTGGTCAAACAAGGTTTAATCTAGAAATAAAATTCACCATCAGAATCCTTAGGTCCTAATTAGTCATGTATAAAAACTTGAGCCTAAGAAGAAACCTTCTTGACCAACTTTACACTTTGGTCCTCATATATTTACTTTTTGACCCTCAACTTTTGAACCCTCACATTTTGGCCCCTAACTCTCCTTCATTCTTTGCATTTAGGTCCCTCCTGCAAAACCTGAGCAGCACCATGCTCCGGCGACCTTGCGCGGAGCATGGCGCCGCGCAGGGTAAGGGGGGGCCTGCCAAGTCAAATGGGGGTGCCCTGCGTCGTCAGCCGTCGCAGGAGCACCCCCCTGAGTGCTTCAACCAGCCATACCGGCCGTGCGAACGCACGGACGGTATGGGTCTCCTTCCTCTGGCGTCCTCCGGCGAGGGAGGCGAGCGAGGGAGGCACGTCGCCTCCCTCTGCCATCCTCTTCGTCTCTACCTCTATAAAAACCCCACAAGCTCTGTCGTTCTCCTCAGCTCGGATCTGACGGAGATACCCCCTCACTTCCTCTCTTCCCACTCCGACAGACGCCCCCTTGCTCCGGCGGCTTCTCCTCCTCCTTCTCGTCACCCTACCGCACTACCAGCAGCAGGGTTGCCTTCCCTCGCTCTTCCCACGCCGCGCCGCACCCAGCGCGCGCTTCTCCGGCCCTCTCCTCGCCGTCGCTCCTTCCCCTGGGCAGCTTCTTCTTCGGCGATAGTCGATACGACTGTCGCCTGCTCCGGCCCCTCCTCGTCCTGCTAAGTAGGTATAACTTCTCCTCTTCCTCCCCTCTTCCTTTTCCTCACTTTAAACCTTTACTGTCGCCCTCGATTCCGACCAATCACCCTCACCTTCTCCACCTCCGGCCACACTCCGGCGACTCGCTCCCATCACTCCAGCAACCCACACGGCTCGCCGACCACCACTGTTGAGCGAGAATCTACGCTAACGTGTTTGTTTTTGGAAAACCCGTCGTTGTAGTTCGAAAGCGAAGGATTCGTGTTCAACAAATAAAATTTATACCGAAATAAGAATTTCCGGTCGAACACAGGGAGGCGAACGTTTGATTTAAAAACTTCGCGTTTCTTTTTATTTTGTCACGAAGAAATTTAATTTAAACTATCTAAGTATCTACAACGAATAAAAGAGAGAGAGGGAGTAAGAGAGAGAGAAAGAATACTACACATGGAAATTAAAATGAGATGTAGAATAGACAAGGAATTAATCATAAAAGAGTTCATTCGTTACAACTAGAAAATATAAAACAATTACTCTAGAAAGCATTAAAAGAATGGAGGGAGAAATGTCCTCCTCGACGATCGCTCGGAGGACGAATAGACTACTCTTAGAAAGCAGTAAATCTATACTAGAAAGCAGTAAAAAGAATAGGGAGAGAGAAATCCTCCTCGACGGTCGCTTGGAGGACGAGCCGGACGGGACGACGCCTGGACGAAGGAGAACGAAGCGGGACGAAGGAGGACGAAGCAGAAGAACGGGAACGAAGCAGCACGCCGTCGTCGTCGCGGGATCCACTTCCGAAGGGGGACGAAAATTTGGACTTTATCTCGCGAGAAGCATCCCGGGTGTGGGACAAGCTTCTCTTGAGCTTTGGAGAGGTAGAGAGGAGAAGGAAGGGATGAAAATTTCGTATGGAGGGGGTATCCTTTTATAGTTGCAAGGAGTGGGGGCAAAAATGGACATTACATCTTCAAAATAATAAATAAGGGGTCTTTAGTGACGGATAAAACCGTCGCTAAAGCCCCGCCGTCGCCGTCGCCGCCGCACCCACGCGCGCCCGCTCGGCTGGCCTGCGCGTAACGCAGACGCACGTCCGCGTCGTCTCAGCCGTCCGATCGCGAGATCGAACGGCTTAGATCGCGTCCGCGCCCGCTGCCGAGCGCGCCGCCCGCGTGCGATCGCGCGCCCACCAGAGCGTCCAATTGCACGTCGGCGCTATCGGGCGCGCGCGGCCGTTGGATCTTCATCCGACGCTCGTGCGCGCCTGCTCGCCCGCGCCTTCGACCCCCCTCTCCGCGGCTCGAACCCGCGACCTCCGCTTCGCCCGCAGCTGCGTAGCCGCTGCGCTACGCGGCGAAATGGTCGCGCGGACGTTTTTAAACGCGCGCGACTGCAGCCGTTGGATCGAGATCCAACGGCGGAGAGGAGACGTTGCGCGGTCTTCACAGGACTCCTGCGGCCGATTGGGCGGCTGGGATGGCGCCATGTGGCGCCATCTTGGCCGTCCATCTTCTGGAAGTTGTAGATGGTGCCACGGATGTCGGATTGACTCGATTTTTGTGTCGTTCGGCTGCGATCGTCGATCCGAATTCATCCGTGTGGTCGGATTTTCCATCTGAAGTGCGGATTTACACCATCCTGGCCCTTGATCTTCTAGGGTTCCCCGGTCTCTATCTGATGCTACAGATGCCTGATTAGGGCGATCTTGGAGTCGTTGAACTCCAATCGTCGCCCTGATCATATCCATACGGTTGGATCTTTGATCCGAGGCCCCGATAAAATATTTGCCCTGTCCAAGCACATAAAAGGAGACAATTAACCTCCATTTTATTCAAACTACTCTAAATGCAAGATGATGCATGTAATGCAATATTTATATCATGAAATGCAATCCTATGCTTAAGAACATGCATAAATAGACATTTTAAGTAGTGTAAATGTGTTTACATCATACCCCCATGCCTATCTTTTGCTAGTCCCTAGCAAAAACTATATGCTATTTATAAAAGCATTAGGTTAGATTATTT
Source organism: Thalassia testudinum (assembly GCA_037157565.1). Lineage (NCBI taxonomy): Eukaryota > Viridiplantae > Streptophyta > Magnoliopsida > Alismatales > Hydrocharitaceae > Thalassia > Thalassia testudinum. Next base: position 49,743,757 of record JAZHRO010000030.1, read on the forward strand.
GGACCTGAGTTATTTTCAATCATTAAGAAATTGTCTACTTAAGAACTGAACTTTCAAAGACACAACAGTGCCCGGGTATCAGCCAAAATGCAGACCGCCTCAAGCCTCGCCTTATTCAAAGAAAAATTTCTTTTTCTGTTTTTACTCTCTTTTTTTAGATTTTCAAAATTTAGGGTTTAAGAGTGGCTTTCTACGGCCAATCAACTCACCCAAGATTTGATGAGAACCCTAAGTTTTAAGCATCTTATTGTGATTGTGATAGACTCGTTGACCGGCAATTAAAACGGACTTCGGATTTCTACGCCTCTAGGTGACCTCAAAAAGAATTCTGCCTAAAGGTGTATCTTTACAACCGGTAGCTTTCTCCCTACTTTAATTATTTTTAACGGGGTCAACACAAGGGTGAATCCAGTGTATATCTCCCCGGTTTATTCTACTTCTCCGCTTCTTCCTAAGTGTTTTGGGAATTTTTAGTGCATTTTCTGAGCTGGGTTCTGGACAACCGGTTGATGAGCTGTTACCACCGACAACTTGCCAGCCATACTCGTGCGGCGAAGTGTGGCTTATTTCTTTTTGTTCTTTTCTCCTTTTTGTTTTTTTTTTTTTTAAGTAGGTGGCTTCCCTGGTCTAAGATTTACCTAAAGGCAGCAAAAAGAGAAAGGTCCAGTGACTGGGCTCTGGACAACCTACCTATGGGCTGTTACCCACGATAACATGCCAGCCATATCACCCTAGAAGGTTCATTAGCTACCCAATTTCCGTTAAAATCGCCAAACAACGAGTCAGTGCAAAGAAAGTGTGTAGATGCTTAAGACTCAAAATTCCCTCACATCAGAGGGCGGGTTGATAAGTCGTGTACTTATCACCCAAACTTATTTACTCCAATTAAAATAAAATTCAAGTTGGCGAGAACTCGAAAAACAAATCCACATTTTAGTGGATACATAGGCTGATTAAGTCCAAAGACCTGAAGGGTCTTTGTGTTCAGAACATAATATAGTATTTCTTAAGATCGAAAATTTTCTTAAACCCAAATTCTCTTTCCTAATTTTGATTTTTTTTTTTTTTATATAAAATAAAACAAATCTACGGAGCTGACAAATGAATTCAAAGATAAATATCCATCCCCCCATGCCTATCTAATGCAATGTCCTCATTGTATTAAAAAGACATAAAACAGAGTGGAAAAGCGTAGAAAGCACCTGAATTGCGTGGATATCGGGTCCGCTCCGAGATGAAAATGAAAAAGAACTGTATATGTGCTGAGTTTAGTGCCTTCAGCTAGGCACACTATACAAAGAAAAGAAATGAAGAATTCACATGTGCAGGTCAGAATTAAAATGAACAGAAGAATCCTCTGACCTGTCAGCAGAGGTCCACAGATGTGGACCAGATTGTGGTGCAGACCCACACCCCATAATCGAGAATATCTTAGGTTCTGGATAAAAATTACCCAAAACCTAAAATCAGAATGCAAGCGAGGTCGGGCCTGCGATTTGTGAGGATGCAACCCAAGGCCAAAATGTCGGGTTATAGAGAATTGAAGCTCAAAAGGATAATCGTTAAATGTGTGCTTGAGTTTGACATCCTCGAAACAAATGTCGTAAGGGTTCTGATTTGATGGTTTCAGTTTAAAAGGAACCCTTCGACTCAATCTTCCATTTCCTCCAAAATTGACTTCCCAAATCAGAATTTCCCAGCTCCTATCCTCCTCATTCGGCATATCAAATTCCATGACCTCTTGTATATTCATCACCCCGTCTGAAATCTCCAAGTCTAGATGATGTGGCAAAATCAAAATTGACTTGGGTCTAATTATCTCAGAATTAGAATCATCAATAAGCTCAACAGGGTGTAACTGATAATCAGGGCATTGAATTAATTCCTCCAGAAAATGCGATTCTGGATCTGTATCGTGTGCCCTAATAAGATCAGTTTCCTCAGTTATTGGGCTATCAAATGATCTATCAGATTCCTCAGGCCCAATCGTCTCACAAAAATCGTGATTTGAAAACTCGTGTGAGACTTCGCAACTTGAATCTTCACCATCAGGATCCGTATCAATGTATGTCCCAAAATCATTTGTCACTTTGCGTTCCAAGGAGACATACGTTTCCTCGTAACCCGGCTCAGGGATTTCAGGTGAAGAAATCAAATCATCCTTAATTGGTTGTTTTAATTCAATCTGGTCAGCTTCGTAACACGTGTCCCCCCCAACAGGTGCCTGAGCGGGTTCTATCATTGGCTTCCTGAAGAGAGTTCATCCTGGGAATTATTCCAAGATTGAATCAAAGCAACCACGAATCTCATCCTCAATTTCGCTAATTTCCCAAGTAGAAACTCACCTGGGTTCTTATCCTTAACATCCTGGAGCCAATCCAACAAAGACTTGTTTAAATCATCAATCATTTCAATCAGGGGCTCCAATCTCTCAATGCAAGGTATTGGCTGAACTTCTAAAGATTGAATGATATTCCTCAAGTTAGCCAGAACCTTATCTTGAACCTGATTAACCTGAACCAAATGAGTTGGTTCAGGGTTGGGCGGGTTTGACATCAATGTAGAGGAATTAACGAATTGAGATTCGTTATACCCATCCTGATAATAGATCATTTCAGATTGTTCATAAGATGGAGATGACCTAAAGGCAGTGAAATCAGAGGATGGGTAAGGATCAGTGTATCCTTCTTGATTGTAGATCGCATTAGGTTGTTCATGAAAGGAGGACGATCTATAATCGATGCAACTCTGAGAAGGATAGAATTGAGAATCAAAGTGTTCAGGGTTAGACCCTAAACACGGGGGTCCGGAATTGTATCCCCAATCCGAATTATCCCAACTAACTGATAGTCTATTACAATACGAATTGGGATAATCGTCATGTTGAGGATAATTTACAACAGGAGGGAAAGAGCGGGAATGCGTGAAATATGTGGAAGGATTCATGAGATACGGGAGGAAGAAAGGTGCCCTGCAATACAAACAATCAAACCTGTCCTTAAATGGGTTAGCCTACAGACCTACAGACTCTCAAAACCCGTCTTGAGATAAAGGAACGATTTGATCTTCTTCTGTCTGTTCAATCCAACCAGTTAGAAGGAGGGACTGGGGAGAAGGTTCTTCCTTCGGCTTGCGCCTCCGGTTCCTAGTGTACCCCCCAGCCGCGATCGTTTGACTCTGCTCCCCTAGCTAGACATCAGATTGAACAGTAGAAACAGACTAATCGAAAATAATCTCGTTCTGAGTTCTGAAGAGCGAGTCCAATCCTTAAGGCCAACGTCTACTCTGTTTTATTTAGGGCTAGGTTTGAATGTGCTTTGGAATGTGATGGGCCCTTTAAATGGGTTGTGCCCTTAATGATTGATTGCTTTGTGTGTGCGTGCACAACCAGTGGTTTTCAAGCAAGATTATTTTTGATGTGGTGAATTTTAAGGTTCAAATCTTGCTTAGTAGCTTTTAGGATTCAACTTTAGGTGTTTTCAATCAAGTTTCATTGGCACACCAGGTTTTGCAAGCACAGGTGAAGATATTTTCCTTTAAAGTTTAAAAAGAATGTGGAGTGCCTGGTAGATCCCTAAGAGTTGAACCTAATTGGCAGCTACTAGATGAGTTGATTTTATTTGAAGTGGTGCGGCCCAAACAACTCAAACAACTGGCCTGATGCACCACCTAATTAGGCACACAAATGATTACCCAATCTGATTTCTACTCGATTATGTGTTTGGATGTGTGTACCGGCTCCTAAGATTGGTTTACCGGTTGAGTTAGAAAATCAGATGAGGTTGTGTACCTCTGTGAGATTTTTTTTATTTTTTTCTTTTTTTAATGTGGGGGTTGGAGTGAGTATGGATGTCAAACAACAAACAATCTAACCTTAGAGTTTATAAGAACACCTAGGTTGATTGATGTTTGAATTATTATGTGATGAAATGAAATCTAATGGGTGGGAGGTGGGGGGTAACTTACAAAACCTTCCACAGCACTTTACTCCGATCTACCGCTTTTGCCTGTCTCAAAAGAGTACCTGCAATTACAATAAGAAAGGAGAAAAGTGAGGTAAATGATTTGTAAGTTACAAAACGCGAAGAGAAATCAAAGAGCGTTGCCTCCCCGGCAACGGCGCCAAAATGTTGAGCGAGAATCTACGCTAACGTGTTTGTTTTTGGAAAACCCGTCGTTGTAGTTCGAAAGCGAAGGATTCGTGTTCAACAAATAAAATTTATACCGAAATAAGAATTCCGGGTCGAACACAGGGAGGCGAACGTTTGATTTAAAAACTTCGCGTTTCTTTTTATTTTGTCACGAAGAAATTTAATTTAAACTATCTAAGTATCTACAACGAATAAAAGAGAGAGAGGGAGTAAGAGAGAGAGAAAGAATACTACACATGGAAATTAAAATGAGATGTAGAATAGACAAGGAATTAATCATAAAAGAGTTCATTCGTTACAACTAGAAAATATAAAACAATTACTCTAGAAAGCATTAAAAGAATGGAGGGAGAAATGTCCTCCTCGACGATCGCTCGGAGGACGAATAGACTACTCTTAGAAAGCAGTAAATCTATACTAGAAAGCAGTAAAAAGAATAGGGAGAGAGAAATCCTCCTCGACGGTCGCTTGGAGGACGAGCCGGACGGGACGACGCCTGGACGAAGGAGAACGAAGCGGGATGATGAGAACCTCATCATGAGCCATAACTAGCTCATTTTGACCCAATACAAAGGATAAAAGCTCCTACATATCTCAAGGAAAGGCTTAACTCAGAGAATTCTGAGTTTGAGAAGAAAACCAGTCATAAGGGGAAAAAGTGCAATTTTACCAGTATAATCTGCATACAGGGTAATTCAGGGCCCAAACACAGGTCAAAACAGCTTAATAAGAATAAAAGTGGGATGAGATGATCTAGCAAGGGCTACAGCACTTCCAAGGAACCAAATGATAACCTGTAACCCTAAAACAACCCGCTTCAATTCACAAGGTTCGGGGCAAAGTAAAAATAGAATAAACCCTCTAAAATTCATAGAAAAATAATCTCTAGGGTTTAGAACCTTCAATTTGGCCTTTAGAACCCATTTTGACCTACATTGAGAACCATGCCCAATTAATAACTTAATTTGGGTCTTTACGCAAATTGACCGATCAAACAAGGTTTAATATGAAAATGAAATTTACCATCAGATTCCTTAGGTTCTAATTAGTCATGTATAAAAACTTGAGCCTAAGAAGAAACCTCCTTGACCGACGTTACACTTTGGTCCTCATATATTTACTCTTTGGCCCTCAACTTTTGAACCCTCGCATTTAGGCCCCTAACTCTCCTTCGTTCTTTGCAATCAGGTCCCTCCTGCAAAACCCTGCCAGCACCATGCTCCGGCGACCTTGCGCGGAGCATGGCGCCGCGCAGGGTGAGGTGGAGGACTTGGCATGTATACCGGGGGTGCCCTGCGTCGTCAGCCGTCGCAGGGGCACCCCCCTGGTCATTGTAGCCCACCATACCGGCCGTGCGAACGCACGGACGGTATGGGTCCGTATTCCGACCATTCTCCGGCGAGGGAGACACGTCGTCTCCCTCCGCCTTCCTCCCTGTTTCATCCCTATAAATACCCCCCGCTCCTCCACCGACCAGGGCAGCCTGGATCTGACGGAGAAAACCCCCAGCTTTCTTCTCTTCTTTCTCCGGCAGACGCTCACCAGCTCCGGCGGCTTCCTCCCCCTCCACCTCTTCGCTCTGCCGCAATACCAGCAGCAGAAACTTCCTCCCCTGTTCTTCCCGCGCCACGTCGCACCCAGCTGGCGCCTCTCCAGCCCTCTGCTCGCCACCGCCCCTCTCCCTGAGCATCGTCTTCTCCGGCGACAGTCGATACGACTGTCGCCCTGTTCCTCCCCTTTCGTCCCTGCAAGTAAGTTAGACCTACTCCCCTTCTCCTCCTCTTTCTTTCCCCGCTTTCAATTTAGTCAATTAAGCCCTCTACCGACCCTGTTCACCCTCACCCTCTTCGCCTCCGACCACCCTCCGGCGAGCCGCTCCCATCACCTCAGCGACCCACACGGCTCGCCGACCACCGCAGAACCTCCGCCTCCTCACTCTGATCCTCTTCCGCCCCTCCACTTCCACCCAAACACCCTCTGCAGATCCACCGAACTCACCCACTTCCTCGCTCACAGTTTGACCTAGGACGACCTGTTAGCTCCATCTCGCCCCCTGCAAACCCCCTGACCACCTTCGCCGTGCCACGGCGAAGGTCCCCCGCCTGTCTGATTTGGCCGAAAGGCCGTTCTTCTGTGACCAGGTGACTCGCCCGCCGTCGCCATTACTGCGCAGGCAGAGCTGCTTCACCTGCAGGTGCAGGCACGCCTTCACCCAGGGTTGACTCCCAGGTTGCGCAGGGACTCTCCGCGAAACGTCCCTGGTTCACAGACGGGGCGAAGGCCGCGCGGGAAGCCACGATCGCCCACTGCTCCATCCGCGATGCGCGCTCAATTGGGGTGGGACATTTAGTCCCACCTCGGAACCTCTCGGAGGCGCGCGGAAGCATAAAGGCAAAAAGTGCCTTATGCTGTCTGCCTCCTGACCACGGGGTGAGGTCCCTCTCACCCGACCCGACCCGGCCTCGTCCGTGACCACGCTCCGCGGACCTGGCCCGACCCGATTAGACTGTCCTGCACTCCTCGCCCACCACGCACGCCGGTGGGCCTGGACCCGGGCCTGACCCGAACCCGATTACCCGATAGCGCTCTGGGAGAGCTTCCGAAGAGTGATTTCAGAGAGAAAGAGAAACGCGGGGGAGGGGGGTAGAGTAGGTTTTTGCCCTCTGATGCTGAACTCTTGAGCGTGCAGGCACAGGTGAAGGATTGCGGGAGAAGAAGCAGCTGCACTGTAGCAACTGCTCAGTTAAGTCGTCGAAGCACCGGGCCAGACGACGGACAGTCAGCAGCCAGAGCAACACAGAAGGCAGGCTGAAGAAGAAGGAAGGGAGACTTAGTAGCCGAAGGCAGAAGCACCACGATTGCAGAAGAAGGAATGAAGAGAAGCAAGAAGCAAGAAAAGAAGAAGAAGATCTGAAGAAAAAGAAAGAAAGAAAACTAGGAAGAACAAAAGCCAAAGAGGAAGAAAGAAGAGAAGAAGAAGAAGCCAAATTTTCATATCTCTCTCTCTCTCTCTCTCTTTATTTTTGTAATAGAACTTGTATATCTCTAGAATACAACTTGCTCCCTGAGTTTGACCTCGGGAACTCTTTCATTTTTCCGAGTAAAAAATTTTTATATGAAACGTTGGTAACAACCGGCTTCACTACAACGTTATAACAAACCCGGCAAAACCAACGTTCTTCACGGGACGAAGGAGGACAAAGCAGAAGAACGGGAACGAAGCAGCACGCCGTCGTCGTCGCGGGATCCACTTCCGAAGGGGGACGAAAATTTGGACTTTATCTCGCGAGAAGCATCCCGGGTGTGGGACAAGCTTCTCTTGAGCTTTGGAGAGGTAGAGAGGAGAAGGAAGGGATGAAAATTTCGTATGGAGGGGGTCTCCTTTTATAGTTGCAAGGAGTGGGGGCAAAAATGGACATTACATCTTCAAAATAATAAATAAGGGGTCTTTAGTGACGGATAAAACCGTCGCTAAAGCCCCGCCGTCGCCGTCGCCGCCGCACCCATGCGCGCCCGCTCGGCTGGCCTGCGCGCGTAACGCAGACGCACGTCCGCGTCGTCTCAGCCGTCCGATCGCGAGATCGGACGGCTTAGATCGCGTCCGCTCCCGCTGCCGAGCGCGCCGCCCGCGTGCGATCGCGCGCCCACCAGAGCGTCCAATTGCGCGTCGGCGCTATCGGGCGTGCGCGCCCGCTCGCCCGCGCCTTCGACCCCCCTCTCCGCGGCTCGAACCCGCGACCTCCGCTTCGCCCGCAGCTGCGTAGCCGCTGCGCTACGCGGCGAAATGGTCGCGCGGACGTTTTTAAACGCGCGCGACCGCAGCTGTTGGATCGAGATCCAACGGCGGAGAGGAGACGTTGCGCGGTCTTCACAGGACTCCTACGGCCGATTGGGCGGCTGGGATGGCGCCACGTGGCGCCATCTTGGCCGTCCATCTTCTGGAAGTTGTAGATGGTGCCACGGATGTCGGATTGACTCGATTTTTGTGTCGTTCGGCTGCGATCGTCGATCCGAATTCATCCGTGTGGTCGGATTTTCCATCTGAAGTGCGGATTTACACCATCCTGGCCCTTGATCTTCTAGGGTTCCCCGATCTCTATCTGATGCTACAGATGCCTGATTAGGGCGATCTTGGAGTCGTTGAACTCCAATCGTCGCCCTGATCATATCCATACGGTTGGATCTTTGATCCGAGGCCCCGATAAAATATTTGCCCTGTCCAAGCACATAAAAGGAGACAATTAACCTCCATTTTATTCAAACTACTCTAAATGCAAGATGATGCATGTAATGCAATATTTATATCATGAAATGCAATCCTATGCTTAAGAACATGCATAAATAGACATTTTAAGTAGTGTAAATGTGTTTACATCAACCACAGAACCTCCGCCTCCTCACCCTGATCAACCTCCGCCCTTCCACTTCCCACCAATCGCCCTCTGCAGACCCACCGACCAAACCCATCTCGCCACCTGCAGTTTGACCTAGGGCGGCCCTTAGGCTCCGCCCTGCCACCTGCAGACCCCCCGACCACCTTTGCCGTGCCACGGCGAAGGTCCTCCGCGTATCTAATTAGGCCTAGAGGCCCTTTCTCTGTAAACAGGAACTTCACTCGCCGCCGCCATTGCTGAGGTGAAGAAGCTCCTTCGACCTGCTGCTCCAGGCGCGCCGCGCCCAGGGCGCGCTCCCAGGCTGTGCGAGGTATTTTCGCGAAGCGCCAGGCTGCATTTGAGGCGAAGCCCTCGCGCGAAGCTCTCGTGCGAAGCCTCGACCGCCGCTGCTTCCTTCGCACAGGAGCCCAAATTGGGGTGGGACATTTAGTCCCACCTCGGAAACCCACCGAGGCGAGCGGGCTCTTAAAGGCAAAAAGTGCCTTAAGCTCTTTGCCTCAGATCACGGGGTGAGGTCCCCTTCACCCGCCCGATTACCCGGCCTCATCCGCGCTCACGCCCCGCGGACCTGGCTCCGACCCGTTTAGCCCGACCTGCACTCCTCGCCCACCACCGCACGCCGGTGGGCCTGGACCTGGGCGCGACCCGCGTATCCGATTACCCGGTTGCTCTGGGAGAGCTTTCCTAAGAGCGAATTCTGAGAGAGAGAGAGACGCAGGGGGGGAGGGTAGAGTAGGTTTTGCCCTCTGGCGAAAACCTTGAAGTGTGCAGGCACAGGTGAAGAAGAAGAAGAAGGACTGCGGAAGAAGAAGAAGAAGAGAAAAAGAAGAAGAAGATGGAAGCTAAGGGAGACACTGTAGCAGCAGCGATTTAAGTCGTCTGATTGCAAAATCAGACGACATCTTGAAGGCAAGGAAGAAGAAGAAAAGAAGAAGCAGGACCGCGACAAAGAAGAGGAAAGACAAAGAAGAAGAGAAAACAAGGAAGAACAGAAGACAGAAGAAGAAGAGCACGAGAGGAAGATCTGAAGAACAGAAGAGAGAAGACAAGAAGAACAGGAAGAGAAGAAAGAAGAGACAAAGAGGAAGAAAGAAGAGAAGAAGAAGAAGCCACCAAATTTTTCATCTCTCTCTCTCTCTCTTTATTTTTGTAATAAGAATTTGTACTTCTAGAATACGACTTGCTCCCTGAGTTCGACCTCGGGAACTCTTTTATTTCCGAGTAAAAAGATTATATATGTAATGATGGCAATAACTAGCTGTACTACAACGCTATTTCTATAACAAAACCTAGTTAACGCTTCGAACATCACTTTGGCGCCTGTTTCTTTTTAGTTCTAATAATCTCCTCTCTTTTCTGCAGCTACAGGAAATCAAGAAGACAAGCAACCGCACGACAACTACTCCGAGGACAGGTAATTTTTTCCTCTCACTATTAACCCCTAAACTCTAAAGAGGAAAGAACAAGCAATATAGGTCCATCCTGTCTTCTATACTTAGTAAAGCATCAAAAGTTGCATGTCTTCAACCCTTTATTTCTGCACACACTATTAAGGGTACTTAAGGGCTAACACCTTCTTGACTGAGCCCTAACTACCCAACAAAGAGCTAACTGGACCAAGTAGAACCAACCTAAGATTCAACATTAGGGGTTTAGAGACACACTCCTTAAGCAAGAATTGAGAAAACCAAATGAAGTGTACCCAAGCCCTTGTCTGAAAATACCTATTCAAAGAAAACCTAAAACAAGTTGGCTCTCTAAAGACACTTGAACCTTAAAAAACAAGACCTAATAAGCTCTTAACAGAACTAGCAGGTAAAGTTGACCACTTGGGTCAACCAACCTTCAACTTAGGTCACTCTTTTCACTCAAAACACCTAACAAGTTCAAGTGAAACCTAAGCACCTTGCTCTTAAATTAAAAGTGGTAGACTTAAGAGGTCAAGATCCCCATTCTGGTCTACCTGGAACCGCAGTGACAAGAGAGGTCGGGTGGGGGAAACCCTGTAACCCGTGGGGATGCTCTACCGTGTAGGGGTCTTCGCAGGACTCTCCCTCTCTGGCTGCCCAGGTAATTCTCAGGTGGAAGATCTTTTTGATCAAGGGGTCCATCTGCCCCGCACCTCTATAGTCACTCAATAATTTTTGGGTGCCTCGATTGGGTCCAGCACCTGCTTATCTCATCCAGTCCTTCAGTATTTGGCAGGAGGTCCTTGAAACCTCCTTCAGAAATTTATTTCCCCCCTCCCCGAGGCCGAGCCTCGCTGCCCTTATTGTGCAACCAATTATTCACACAGCCTTTTTCTTTAATTCTGAAACAAAGTTCCCTTCTTCCATCTTGATTCAAACTTCGATTCTATATCTTGATTCCACCACCTGATTTAAAGATGCAGCCTAATTACCTAGCAAGACTACCATTCAAAAAATCTGAATATCTGAGATCCATGAAAGATAAGATGATTGAGGATGCCCTTGAATTCTATGAAATCAAATGTAAACCCTCAACACTAATAGAAAACATTCAGGTTGATGTCCCAACAACCACAGCTTTCATCATAAACTGTGCCCAAATTCTGTTGACAGAAATTACAAAAGGATCAACCCGAGATATGCTCATGACAGGATACATTGAGATAGAAAAATTACACCAATCTGAATACCTTCAATACTTGACAAATCCTGTACTTTGGGAACAACACCAAGATGCCCTGATAAAACGGGTAGAAATGATGAAATCAGTAGAACAAATTATCAACCAGAAATACCCGTACATACCATAAATAGAGGATGAACCATCTTGGAACAGTATTAAGGAACAATCTAGTTTCCCAGATCTCGGGACTGAGGCACAGGGTGGTTGTAGATTCCCAACCCAGATAGAAGACAACATTGAATTAGGTTGGGATATTGCAGGAGAACACAATGATGAGCCGAACTTAGACCATGAATTGCCAAGCCTAGAATTCCAAAACTCCTGCAATAATGAGATCAGAACTGAACCTTTTGAGGGTATAAATTCCGCCCCTTATTTTGATAAGGTGGCCCTCGAAGGTTATTCGGACTTAGGTTCTAATAATTCTACCCACATCCTAAGCCTAGAACCTAGATCTGAAACTTATTGGGAAGATTATGAGGCCCCTTATGAGAAAGATCAAATTTTTACAGAATATGACTTCGGGCCTCTATTTGATGAATATCCCTCTCCAACATCCTCAGGAAATCTGATCGATTTTTCAGAAAACATGCCAATTTATGATACAGAAACTGGGGAGTTGGATGAGCAGGGTTTTAATTGGGTCTATCCAACCATCTTCGAGCTTGAGCCTGGACAGAACACCTTTTTAAGCCCAGAATTGACATATAGGCTAGACCCCAGTCAGGCTGCTGATTCCACATCTGATGATTTATGCTGCGGTGGAATTCATCATCATGAATCTCATTTTCGCAAACTCTCCGACAACTTCAGATCCGACTATAATTGCGGAGACATTCTCCTTCCTCAACACACCAGGCCTATCTACGACCTCAGTCCACATGACTCCAACTCCGACTCTGAGGTCCTGATTCCCGAGATCACTGGTAACACAGAATCATTCCTTTTTGATCCTCAGGAACCAAAAACAGAAAAAGCCAAGAGTGATTGCAACACAGAATTCAAATCTTTTCTCAAATCAGATTTCCTTCATCCTATAGACGCTCTTCAGGCATTTGATAGCTACCCAGAGGACTCTTTACAGAAAATCACCTGTCATTCCTTTCTAGAAGAGCCCTCATACACGGTTGCCACCTCGTCCGCACACACAGAACAGATCAAAACCTCTTCCCAACCCCGACCCGCAACCGGACTCAATTTCTATTCAGATTCACCTCTCACCGAGCCGATTGCATTTCCACATCGGGTTTCGAACACTGATCAGACTACATACCATGCTCTATCATTCTCTGATCACCCCTGTAGGGTTCCTGCACCAATCACTGATTATTCTACGGGTCCCTACTCTGACCAGGCTAATTCGACTCAGCCAAACCCTGCATTCACACTTCCACATCCATCTGAGCTTCATAGTATATGGTGGGTTCCACACCTTTTGATCTACATCTATCAACCCACCAGATTGATTGGGTTTGGGTTGCATCATCAGCCTGTCGATCTGAACAAGCACCTGGTTGGACCAACCAGGCTCTTAATCAAGGTGCTTGTCTTACAAAACTCTGCTGATTTGATCATCCCCTCTCCATCGCATTTCCTGCTTGGCTGAAGGCATCAAATTTAGCGCTCAATGGGAGGCAGCCCGTCATTCTCTTTGAAAACCTAAAACCTTTTCTGACACCTTTTTGCACTTAAAGTTCACACTTTAGGACAGTCGACTCCACCTCAGATGCTTCCATCTGAGATTAGAAATCGTCCGCAACAGTCACCCCGACTCATTCACTCATCAAAACATCTGTCCTAATGTATGAACTAAGTTGAATAAAAACCCCTAGGTTACAATGAGGACATTGCAAATCTTAGGCATGGGGGGGTATAAAAGTGTAAAACTTGTAAAAAAAGGTTTTAAAACAAAAAAAATTCACATATGCCAAAAACACCATAAAAAGTAAAAATTTTTCAAAATAAAAAGAAGAATAAGAGGAGAAAGGAAATTTTGTGGAGAAGGAAAAGAAACAAAAGGATAAAAGGAGCACAAAATATGAGAAAAAAGTGATAGTCATTAGTAAAGAACCAAGGAATTAACCTAAGTTCTAGACCTCATTCAAGAAAATAACTGAAAAGTGCACAATAAGATTAGTAAGAACGCAAACCTTAGGCATTCTTAGATAGACTCTTAGTACCTATTAAGATCTGGACACTCCTCAAGAGGTTGAGGAAAATGAAAAGCTGAAGTATTAGGTCTAAGGCTTAGGGAGTATTTGACCTCATTAACTAACTTTTGGTTTACGGGACTTAGTAACCTAAGCACCCCAACACCACACACAGCCTGGTTCAGTAAGCAAAAAAAATCAAAATCACGCAGAAGCGTCGCAAAAACTCTGAAAAATACACCTAGAATAGGAGCGGCCGATCAACACAAGTTGATTTGGACGAGTTCCCAGCACGGAGAGGCGAGAAATCCCCTCGAAGATGCGTAACAAAATATCATCTCCTCGGTGCTTGTCTCTTAGGATATTTACATATCCTACTGGGGGCATGTAAGCACCCTGCTGGTTCAGATTCCATGGATGGCATTATCACAAAATGTCAACTGCCAGGGTCTAAATTCGGCCACGGAACACCATGGATGGGATTATCTCGAAATCTCAATAGCCAGGGTTCTGGGGGTTGCCATGGGCGGTGTTATCTCGAAGCATTGATCGCCAGGAACCCTTGAGGATTAATGATGGGAGCAATGAATCCGATACAGACCGTGTTGAAAAGCCAATCCTAGGCTAGAACTAAAAGAAAAAAAAGAGAGAGAGAAAAACTCTCCAAGCAGAAAAAACTTTCTATCTCTCTCTTGCAAAACGCACTGCAAACTAAGCCAGGGCTAAAATCATCTCAAGCACGGGTGCTTTAACCACAAAGTCCAATAGACCTTAGGTTAGTTCTTGTAGGCCTTAACAACCTTTGCCAAAGACTGAGGCTGAGGCTAGACAGATCTGGATCTTGATTGGTATTAGAGTACCTTTTAGGCCTATGGTCAGCATTCTAACCTAATCTGAGTTCAAATGAAAAAGCACTTATCTTAAGTTGTTGAAAAAGTCATGGTCTAGAACAAGGGTTGAAACCTTAAGTTTTTGCTAAGGGACTAGCAAAAGCTAGGCATGGGGGTATGATGAGAACCTCATCATGAGCCATAACTAGCTCATTTTGACCTAATACAAAGGTTAAAAGCTCCTACATAACTTAGCAAAGGGCTTAATTGAGGAATAAGTGTTCTGAGAAGAAAACATGAAATAAAGGTTAAAAATTACAATTTCACCATTGCAGTACATAAACAGAATTTCTCAGAGATCGAACATAGGTCAAATGATCTAAATAAGATAAAAAGTGGGTTGAATCAATCAGAAATGGGTTCATGAGCAATTTAAGAATTAAATGACATTCTGTAACCCTAAAACAAACCCACTTCAATTCACGAGGTTTGAGGTAAAGTAAAAATGGAATAAACCCTCTAAAATTCATAGAAAAATAATCTCTAGGGTTTAGAACCTTCAATTTGGCCTTGGAAACCCATTTTGACCTACGTTGAGAACCATGCCCAATTAACAACTTAATTTGGGTTTTTACGTAAATTGATCGATCAAACAAGGTTTAATCTAGAAATAAAATTCACCATCAGAATCCTTAGGTCCTAATTAGTCATGTATAAAAACTTGAGGCTAAGAAGAAACCTTCTTTACCAACTTTACACTTTGGTCCTCATATATTTACTTTTTGGCTCTCAACTTTTGAACCCTCACATTTTGGCCCCTAACTCTCCTTCGTTCTTTACGTTTAGGTCCCTCCTGCAAAACCTGAGCAGCACCATGCTCCGGCGACCTTGCGCGGAGCATGGCGCCGCGCAGGGTAAGGGGGGGCCTGCCAAGTTAAATGGGGGTGCCCTGCGTCGTCAGCCGTCGCAGGAGCACCCCCCTGAGTGCTTCAACCAGCCATACCGGCCGTGTGAACGCACGGACGGTATGGGTCTCCTTCCTCCGGCGTCCTCCGGCGAGGGAGGCACGTCGCCTCCCTCCGCCCTCCTCTCCGTCTCTACCTCTATAAAAACCCCACAAGCTCTGTCGTTCTCCTCAGCTCGGATCTGACGGAGATACCCCCTCACTTCCTCTCTTCCCACTCCGACAGACGCCCCCTTGCTCCGGCGGCTTCTCCTCCTCCTTCTCGTCGCCCTACCGCACTACCAGCAGCAGGGTTGCCTTCCCTCGCTCTTCCCGTGCCGCGCCGCACCCAACGCGCGCTTCTCCGACCCTCTCCTCGCCGTCGCTCCTTCCCCTGGGCAGCTTCTTCTCCGGCGATAGTCGATACGACTGTCGCCTGCTCCGGCCCCTCCTCGTCCTGCTAAGTAGGTATAACTTCTCCTCTTCCTCCCCTCTTCCTTTTCCTCACTTTAAACCTTTACTGTCGCCCTCGATTCTGACCAATCACCCTCACCTTCTCCACCTCTGACCACACTCCGGCGACCCGCTCCCATCACTCCAGCAACCCACACGGCTCGCCGACCACCACAGAACCTCCGCCTCCTCACCCTGATCAACCTACGCCCTTCCACTTCCCACTAATCGCCCTCTGCAGACCCACCGACCAAACCCATCTTGCCACCTGCAGTTTGACCTAGGGCGGCCCTTAGGCTCCGCCCTGCCACCTGCAGACCCCCCGACCACCTTCGCCGTGCCCGCCCTGCCACCTGCAGACCCCCCGACCACCTTCGCCGTGCCATGGCGAAGGTCCTCCGCGTATCTAATTAGGCCGAGAGGCCCTTTCTCTGTAAACAGGAACTTCACTCGCCGCCGCCATTGCTGAGGTGAAGAAGCTCCTTCGACCTGCTGCTCCAGGCACGCCGCGCCCAGGGCACGCTCCCAGGCTGTGCGAGGTATTTTCGCGAAGCGCCAGGCTGCAGTTGAGGCGAAGCCCTCGCGCGAAGCTCTCGTGCGAAGCCTCGACCGCCGCTGCTTCCTTCGCACAGGCACCCAAATTGGGGTGGGACATTTAGTCCCACCTCGGAAACCCACTGAGGCGAGCGGGCGCTTAAAGGCAAAAAGTGCCTTAAGCTCTTTGCCTCAGATCATGGGGTGAGGTCCCCTTCACCCGCCCGATTACCCGGCCTCGTCCGCGCTCACGCCCCGCGGACCTGGCTCCGACCCATTTAGCCCGACCTGCACTCCTCGCCCACCACCGCACGCCGGTGGGCCTGGACCTGGGTGCGACCCGCGTATCCGATTACCCGGTTGCTCTGGGAGAGCTTTCCTAAGAGCGAATTCTGAGAGAGAGAGAGACGCAGGGGGGGGAGGGTAGAGTAGGTTTTGCCCTCTGACGAAAACCTTGAAGTGTGCAGGCACAGGTGAAGAAGAAGAAGAAGGGCTGCGGAAGAAGAAGAAGAAGAGAAAAAGAAGAAGAAGATGGAAGCTAAGGGAGACACTGTAGCAGCAGCGGTTTAAGTCGTCTGATTGCAAAATCAGACGACGTCTTGAAGACAAGGAAGAAGAAGAAAAGAAGAAGCAGGACCGCGGCAAAGAAGAGGAAAGACAAAGAAGAAGAGAAAACAAGGAATAACAGAAGACAGAAGAGCACGAGAGGAAGATCTGAAGAACAGAAGAGAGAAGACAAGAAGAACAGGAAGAAAAGAAAGAAGAGACAAAGAGGAAGAAAGAAGAGAAGAAGAAGAAGCCACCAAATTTTTCATCTCCTCTCTCTCTCTCTCTCTCTTTATTTTTGTAATAAGAATTTGTACTTCTAGAATACGACTTACTCCCTGAGTTCGACCTTGGGAACTCTTTTATTTTCGAGTAAAAAGATTATATATGTAATGATGGCAATAACTAGCTGTACTACAACGCTATTTCTATAACAAAACCTAGTTAACGCCTCGACCATCATGTACTTTGATTGATTAAGTCGTGAAATATTTTGTAGCAGTAGGTTCTTTGAGACCGATGGGTTGCTATGTCTCTATGTTCTTTGTGTGTTATTGGATAATGGTGTTGATGAGGTTCCAGAGAGATATGTACTTCAGAGATGGAAGAAGGATATTAGGTTGCCAGAAGTGACAAATCAAGTTACTCGTTCTGTGCGACTTGTGGAGGATGTAGGTGACCATTATGAGGACATCTGCTCACGGATTTTTAGATTTACAGAGTATTTATCTGTGTCCATTGATAAATACAATGAATGCGTAAGTGTATTGGAAAAAGGTTACATGGATCTTATTTCTTCTGGTGGATGCAATGTATGCTTTTCTTTATCCTCTTATGTTAAATGTATCGATATTATTTACGATTTTCCTATGTGTTTAATTTCATTTTTAATGGATAGAACTTCTCTCATCATATGGGTGCTGAGAAAGGTGTTGGAATATGGCCTCCAAGACGTGTGAAGAGGGTGGGTCGCCCCCCTGCGAAGAGGCTCAAATCAAGCTGAGAGATATCCCTCCACAGGAAGCGTAGGGGTCGGAAGGTAATTATGATGTAAATACATTTACACTACTTAAGATGTCTATTTATGTATGTTCTTAAGCATAGGATTGCATTGCATGCTATAAATATTGCATAACATGCATCATTTTGCATTTAAAGTAGTTTGAATAAAATGGAGGTTAATTGTCTCCTTTTATGTGCTTGGACAGGAAAATTTTTATCGGGGCCTCGAATAGAAGATCCAACCGTACAGATGGGATCAGGACGACGATTGGAGTTCAACGACTCCAAGATCGCCCTAATCAGGCATCTGTAGCATCAGATAGTGACCGGGGGACCCTAGAAGATCAAGGACCAATATGGTGTAAATCCACACTTCGAATGACAAATCCGATTGCACGGATGGATTCGGATCGACGATCGTAGCCTAATGGCGCAAAAATCGACTCAATCCGACAACCGTGGCACCATTTACATCATCCAGAAGATGGATGGCTAAGATGGCACCACATGGCGCCATCTCAGCCGTCTAACCGGCCCTCAAGCACCGCCGCACCTTCTCTTCTCCAATCAGAGTGCCACTTCTCCGCCGTTGGATCAAGATCCAACGGCTGTGGATGCGGCGCCTTGAAAACGTCTGCGCGACCATTTGGACGACGCAGCGCAGCGGTTTAGCGCCTTATCGCGAGTTGGCGCGGGATCGAGTCGCAGCGAGCTGGCAAGGGGCGCGGGTGAGCAGGCACGGGCGAGCGTCAGATCGTAATCGAATGGCTGCGCATGCCCGATAGGCCCCACGCGCTATTGCATGCACAGCGAAGACGTGGGATCGTACGCGGGCGGGCACGTAGCGAGGCGGGCGAAGGCGTGATCTAAGTCGTCCGATCTCATGATCGGACGGCTGAGATCGTCTGGACGTGCGTAGGCGTTGCGCGCGTGGGCATGCGAGTGGGCGCACGCATGCTGCCCACTGTGCCCACGTTCAGACCTTTAGCGACGGTTTTATCCGTCACTAAAGGTCCTGAATTAATGTTTTTAAAGATGTAATAACCAAATTGTCCCCACTCCTTGCAACTATAATAGGAGACCTCCTCCACATGAAATTCTCATCCCTTCCTTCTCTTCTTTACCTCTCCAAAGCTCAAGAGAAGCTTAGCCCACACCTGGGATGCTCCTCGCGAGATAAAGTCAAATTTTCGTCCCCCGTTCGGAAGTGGATCCCGCGACGACGACGACGTGTTGCCCTGTTCCCGCTCTTCTGCTTCGTCCTCCTTCGTCCAGGCGTCGTCTCGTCCGGCTCGTCCTCCAAGCGATCGTTGAGGAGGATAACTTCTCTCTCCCGTTCTTCTTTACAGCTTTCTAGTGTAGAATTTTCCTGCTTTCTAGTGTAGCTTATTTCCCGCTTTCTAGTGTAATTCTTATTTGATTTTATTGTATAAACATTTTGAATTATTAAATGCATGTTTTCTCTCTCTCTCTCTCTCTCCCTTTTAGTTTGATTATTGTTAAAGCTTCATTGTAATTACATTGCCTCGCTTTTCAAGAAAAAATTCTTAAAAAGAATATAATTGCGAATATAGATCGACGTAGCCTCCCTGTGTTTGACCCGGAATTTCAATTTCGGTATAAATTTTATTTGTTGAACACGATTTCTTCGCTTTCAAGCTACGACAATGTTTTAAAAATCAAACACGTTAGCGTAGCAACTCGTATGTCCAACATTTTGGCGCCATTGCCGGGGAGGCGACGCTCTTTGATTTTTTTCTTCACGTTTTCTAACTTACAAATCATTTACCTCACTTCTCTCTTTTCTTATTGTGATTGCAGGTATTCTTTTGAGACGAGCAAAAGTGGTAGATTGGAGTAAAGTGCTGTGGAAGGTTTTGTAAGTTATCCCCCACCTCCCACCCATTAGATTTCATTTCACCACATAATAACACAAACATCAATCAACCCAGGTGTTCTTATAAACTCTAAGGTTAGATTATTTGTTGTTTGACACCCACACCCGCCCCAACCCAGACATTAAAAAAAAAAAATCACACAGAGGTACACAACCTCATCTGATTTTCAAACTCAACCGATAAACCGATCTTTAGAGCCGGTACACACACTCAAACACATAATTGAGTAGAAATCAGATTAGGTAATCACTTGTGTGCCTAATTAAGTGGTGCAACAGGCCAATTGTTTGAGTTGATTGGGCTGCACCACTTCAATTAAAATCAACTCATTAAGTAGCTGCCACTTAGGTTCAACTATTAGGGATTTACCAGGCACTCCACATTCTTTTAAGTTTTAAAGGAAAACATCTTTACCTGTGCTTTCAAAACCTGGTGTGCCAACAAACTTGTTTGAAAATACCTAAAGTTGAATCCTAAAAGCTATTAAGCAAGAATTGAACTCTAAAATTCACCACATCAAAAATAATCTTGCTTGAAAATCACTGGTTGTGCACGCACACACAAATCAATCAATCATTAAGGGCACAACCTATATAAAGGACCCATCACATTCCAAATCACATTCAAACCTAGCCCTAAATAAAATAGAGTAGACGTTGGCCTTAAGGATTCGACTCGCTCTTCAGAACCCAGAACGAGATTATTTTCGATTAGTCTGTTTCTACTGTTCAATCTGATGTCTAGCTGGGGGAGCAGAATCAAACGATCACGACTGGAGGGCACACTAGGAACCGGAGGCGCAAGCCGAAGGAAGAACCTTTTCCCCAGTCCCTCCTTCTAACTGGTTGGATTGAACAGATAGAAGTAGATCAAATCGTTTCTCTATTTCAAGATGGGTTTTGGGAGTCTGTAGGTCTTTAGGCTAGCCCACTTAAGGACAGGTTTGATTGCTTGTATTGCAGGACGCCTTTCTTCCTCCCGCTTATCATGAATACTTCCACATATTACACGCATTCCCGCTCTTTTCCTCCTATTTTGAATTATCCTCAATATGATGATTATCCCGACTAGTACTGTAATCAACCATCAGTTAGTTGGGATAATTCGGATTGGGGATACAGTTCCGGACCTCCGTGTTTTGGGTCTAAGCCAGAACACTTTGTTGTGATTTCTATCCTTCTCAGAGCCACATCGATTATAGATCGTCATCCTTTCATGAACAACCTAATACGATCTACAATCAAGAAGGATACACTGATCCTTACCCATCCTCTGATTACACTGCCTTTAGGTCATCACCACCTTTTGAACAATCTGAAATGACCTATTATCAGGAAGGGTATAACGAATCTCAATTCATTAATTCCCCTGCATTGATCCCAAACCCGCCCAACCCTGAACCAACTCATTTGGTTCAAGTTAACCAGGTTTAAGATAAGGTTCTGGCTAACTTGAGGAATATCATACAAACTTTAGAAGTTCAGCCAACACCTTCCATTGAAAGATTGGAGCCCCTAATTCAGATGATTGATGATTTGAACAAGTCTATGTTGGATTGGCTCCAGGATGTTGAGGATAAGAACCCGGGTGAGTTTCTACTTGGGAAGTTAGCGAAATTGAGGATGAGACTTGTGGTCGCTTTGATTCAATCATGGGATGATTCCCATGATGAACCCTCTTCAGGAGAGCCAATTTCGGAACCCGCTCAGGCACCTGTTGAGGGGGACACGTGTTACGAGGCTGACCAGATTGAATTAAAGCAACCAATTAAGGAAAATCCGATTTCTTCACCTGAGATCCCTGAGCCGAGGTATGAGGAAACGTATGTCTCCTTGGAACAGAAAGTAACAAATGATTTTGGGACATACATTGATACGGATCTTGATTTCTTTGATGGTGAAGATTCAAGTTGTGAAGTCTCACGCGAGTTTTCTGAACACGATTTCTGTGAGATGATTGGGCTTGAGGAATCTGATAGATCATTTGATAGCCCAATAACTGAGGAAACTGATCTTATTAGGGCTCACATTATGGATCCAGAATTGCATTTTCTGGAGGATTTAATTCAATGCCCTGATTGTCAGTTACACCCCATTGAGCTTATCGATGATTCTATTTCTGAGATAACTAGACCCAAGTCAATTTTAATTCAGCCACATCATTTAGACTTGGAGATTTTAGATGGGGTGATTAATATACAAGAGGTCCTAGAATTTGGCATGCTAAATGAGGAGGATAGGAGTCGGGAAATTTTGATTTAGGAAGCTAGTTCCGGAGGAAGTACAAGACTGAGTCGAAGGGTGCCTATTAAGCTGAAATCATCAAACTAGGGCCCTTACGACATTTGTTTTAAGGATGTCAAACCCAAGCACACATTCAACGATTATCCTTTTGAGCTTGAATTCTCTGTAACCCAACTTTTTGGTCTTGGGTTGCATCCTTATAAATCGCAGGCCCGACCCCGCTTGCATACTGATTTTAAGTTTTGGGTAATTTTTACTCATAACCTAAGATATTCTCGATTATGGGGTATGGGTCTACACCACAATCTGGTCCACATCTGTGGACCTCTGCTGACAGGTCGGAGGTTTCTTCTGTTTATTCTGATTCTAACCTGCACCTGTGAATTCTTCATTTCTCTTCTTTGTATAGTGTGACTAGATGAAGGCACTAAATTCAGCACTTATACAATTTTTTTTTTAGTTTTCATCTCAGAGCGGACCTGACATTCACGCAATTCAGGTGCTTTCTACGCTATTCCACTCTGTTTTATGTCTTTTTAATACAATGAGGACATTGCATTAGATAGGCATGGGGGGGTGGATATTCATCTCTGAATTTATTCGTCAGCTCCGTAGATTTGTTTTATTTTCTTTTATTAAAAAAAAAATGGAATTAGGAAAGTGAACTTGGGTTTAAGAAAATTTTCAATCTTAGGAAATACTACATTATGATTTGAACACAAACACCCTTTAGGTCTTTGGACTTAATCAACCCTGTATCTACTAAAATGTGGATTTGTCTTTCTAGTCCTCGCCATCTTAATTCTATTGTAATTGGAGTAAATAAGTTTGGGTGATAAGTACACGACTTATCAACCCACCCTCTGATTTGAGTGAACTTTGAGTTTCTAGCATCTACACACTATCTTGTCACTGACTCGTTGTTCGGCGATTTTAACGGAAATTGGGTAGCTAAGGAACCTTCTAGGGTGATATGGCTGGAAAGTTATCATGGGTAATAACCTATAGGTAGGTTTTCCAGAGTCCAATCACTGGACCTTTCTCTTTTTGCTGCCTTTAAGTAAATCTTAGACCAGGGAAGCCACCTACTTAAAAAAGAAAAAAAAAATCAAAAAGAAAAGGAGAAAAGAAAAAAAAGAAATAAACCACACTTCGTCGCACGAGTATGGCTGGCAAGTTGTCGGTGGTAACAGCTCATCGACCGGTTATCCAGAATCCAGCTCAGTAAATGCACTGAAAATTCCCAAAACACTTAGGAAGAAGTGGAGAAGTAGAATAAATCGGGGAGATATACACTGGATTCACCCTTGTGTTGACCCCGTTAAAAAAATAAAAGTAGGGAGAAAGCTACCGGTTATAAAGATACACCTTTAGGCATAATTCATTTTTTTAGGTCACCTAGAGGCATAGAAATCCGAAGTCTATTTTAACTGCCGGTCAATGAATCTATCACATTCACAATAAGATGCTTAGAACTTAGGGTTCTCATCAAATCTTGGGTGAGTTGAATGGTCGTAGAAAGCCACTCTTAAACCCTAAAACTTGAAAATCTAAAAAAATTAGAAAAGAGGAAAAAGAGAAAAAGAAATTTTTCTTTGAATAAGGTGAGGCTTGAGGCGGTCTTCATTTTGGCAGATACTCAGGCACTGTTGTGTCTTTGAAAGTTCAGATCCTAAGTAGACAGTTTCTAAATGACTGAAAACAAACTCAAGCCCAAATAATCCAACTTAATTCTTTTATAAATAGCATATAGTTTTTGCTAGGGACTAGCAAAAGATAGGCATGGGGGTATGATGTAAACACATTTACACTACTTAAGATGTCTATTTATGCATGTTCTTAAGCATAGGATTGCATTGCATGCTATAAATATTGTATAACATGCATCATCTTGCATTTAGAGTAGTTTGAATAAAATGGAGGTTAATTGTCTCCTTTTATGTGCTTGGATAGGGCAAACTTTTTATCGGAGCCTCGGATCGAAGATCCAACCGTACATATGTGATCAGGGCGACGATTGGAGTTCAACGACTCCAAGATCACCCTAATCAGGCATCTGTAGCATCAGTTAGTGACCGGGGTACCCTAGAAGATTAAGGGCCGAGATGGTGTAAATCCACACTTCAAACGACAAATCCAATCGCACGGATGGATTCGGATCAACGATCATAGCTTAACGGCGTGAAAATTGACTCAATCTGATAACTATGGCACCATCTACATCATCCAGAATATGGACGGCCAAGATGGTGCCACGTGGCGCCATCTCAGCCATCCAACTGACCCTCAAGCACTGCCGCACCTTCTCTTCTTCAATCAGAGCACCGCTTCTCTGCCCTTGGATCAAGATCCAACGGCTGTGGATGCGGCGCCTTGAAAACATCCGTGCGACCATTTGGACAACACAGCACGGCGGTTTAGCACCTTATCGGGAGCTGACGCGGGATCGAGTCGCAGCGAGCAAGCGAGGGGCGCGGGTGAGCGAGCGCAGGCAAGCGTCAGATCGCAATCGAACGGCTGTGCACGCCCGATAGCGCCCACACACTATTGCACGTGCGGCGAAGACGCGGGATCGTACGCGGGCGGGCGCGTAGCGAGGCGAGCGAAGGCACGATCTAAGCCGTCCGATCTCGCGATCGGACGGCTGAGATCGTCTGGACATGCGCAGGCATTGCGCGTGTGGGCAAGCGAGCAGGCGCGCACCTGCCGCCCACTACACCCATGGTGATGGGCCAACCGCGGTGCTGCTTTTGCGTTTTTATGTTTATTATAGTACAGTCATTATAGTATAAAATAAGACAGCTATGGTTGTCATTACCATAGAAATTTACTCGGAAATAGTTTCCCGAGGTCGAACTCAGGGAGCTACTGGAATTCTAGAAGTACAAAGTTTCTTTATTACAAAAATAAGAGAGAGAGAGATAGATTTCTGTTTTTGGCTTCTTCTTCTTCTCTTCTTCTCTTTCTTTTCTTCTTCAGTTCTTCTTCTTTTTCTCGTCTGTCTTCTGCTCTTCAGCTGCAAAGTCTTCTCTTTCTTCCTTCTTCTCTTTTCTTTCTCTTTTCTTCAGCTGCGGAGCCTTCTTCTTTCCTTCTTCTTTTTCTTCTTCTCTGCTTTATCTCCTCTGAAGGTTCATCCGTCGTCTGATATAGCCGTTAGACGACTTAAACTGCGGTCTGCTACAGTGATTCTCCTCTTTTCCTTCCTTCGCTGCTTCTTCTTCTTTGGCGAGCCTTCTTCTTCTTCTGCTTCTTCTCTTCTCCTTCCTGCGGCTAAGTGCTGAGCCCTTCTCCTTCAGCGCTCCTATCCTACACACAAGGGGAAAGCAAAACCTATCCCCTCCCTCTACCCGCACGTATCTCTCTCTACAAACTGCTCACAGGAAGCTCTCCCAGAGCCGCGGGTTAATGGGTCGGGTTGCGTACCGGGACCAGGCACACCGGCGTGATTTGGTGCGCGAGGTGTGCGTGGGTAGTGTCGGGTCGGATCCGCCGGGTCTGCGTGGTGAAACCGCGGATGGGGCGTGTGATGGGGCGTGATGTTGGTGCTAGAGCACCACGATCATTTGTTTTGATGATAACAAAACACGTGTTATTTAACATTTGCAATTTGAGTCCTAGATTTCAGGTCAATTGCAAATGAAGACGTGTTTAGACGGAACTCGAGCTCGCATCCAGGACGGATTGGAGGAGCTTGACGGAAAACAGAGGAGGTTCACGTGGAGCGAAAGATTGAAGATGGAAGGAAATGAAGAATAGGATAGATTTCCTTCTTTTGTACTTGTTGTATTTTTCATTTCTTTTGTTGCTCTTTATTTCCTTAGATATTTCATGTTAAAGAGCCTCAAAGAACCCTAACAGTAGTCCTAGGAACACCGGCACAACCCTAGGATACTTAGGTTTTCTGTAGAATACTTAGAAAACCAATATAGGGTTCAGACAGCACTTCCAGACGTCTAATTCCCAAATCAGACGTCTGATAAAGCATTTTAAGACGTCTGACTGTTGTTTCAGACGTCTGATAACTGTTAGGCTGGACATAGTTAGTTCTGTCTGATGAATTCAGACGTCCAGACCTTAGACCAGACGTCTTAGGAGACGTCTGATGACTTTGCCAGACGTCCAATTAGTGGACCGTTGGCTAGCTTGGCAGGCACTCAAGATTATGACCGTTAGAGCCTTATCAGACGTCCTTAGGCCTTTCCAGACGTCTGATAAATGACCGTTTTGCCTCGGCTGACCCAAAATCTCTTCTCAGAGATTTTCTAGCCGTTGCAACGTTTGGAAATCAATTCCCACAGTAAAAGTAGGTTTCCAGACGTCCAGATATAGTGCCAGACGTCCTGTATGTCGTCTGATGGACTTGCACAAAAATCCTGTTTAGATCTGATTCAAGTCAGGGAGAAACCCGCATAGAATCAGACGTCTGACCTTGAAATCAGACGTCTTAAAGTGGCCTTCCAGACGTCTGATGCCAGAGTTAGACGTCTGATAATCCTGTCAAATGTAATCATTGTCCTGATTTCGGCCTGATTCTCTTGGACTTTGTTCCCAACGGCTATAGAACCCTTTCTAAGCCTTCCAAAGCCTTCCTAAGGCCTCTATAAATAGAGGGGAGCCTTTGCAACACAAAAACACATAAGAGACACTTAGAAATACACTTGGATACACTTAGCTACACACTTTCACACTCTTGTGTCCAAGAAGTTCTTGCTCTCCAAGCTCAAGCTCCATCATCTTGAGAGCTAAATTCAGTTTGCGCGCCCGCTCTCCCGCTGTTGTTCACGAGAGCTACGTAGCGCCATCGCGTGGCACACGCACCGCGTCATCGTCGACGCACTCCTTGCAAAGGGGAGTTTCCTATTTCCTATAGAAGCTAGGTTTAATTATTTTGTTGGCTCTATAGGACTATTGTTTATTTTATCTTTGTTATTTGGTTGGGTATTCGCTTTGCGAATTCCCGTCTCCTTCGTGGGACAAAATCCTTCTCGTGGAGAGAAGGGGTTGAGGAACGCTACCCTCGTACTTGTTGCGTGGTTGTATTGAGGTTGAATCACCCTCGTTCAAAGTGATTCGGTTAGTGGATTTGATCAACTAGGTTGATCGGAAAATCCTAACTCGAGAGGGTTAGGTGGTGGTTTTCACCCGGTTTGGGTTTCCACCTAAAAATACCTGTGTACATTTTGTGATTGCTTATTTTTGTGAGATTGTTTATATATTTTCAATTCCGCATTTTTTTCGTCACGCTGATCTCACCCCTCCTAGTACAAGGGTAGAACCTTCAATTGGTATCAGAGCAGGTCTTGCTGTTTCGGCGTAACAACCTGGCAAGAGATCAGATGGAGGGAAGCACATCAGCAATCAGGATCTCCGAGGGGCAGTCCACAACCCGTCCGCCATTCTTCGACGGGAGCAACTACCCCTACTGGAAGTTGCGGATGAAGACCTGGCTTCAAGCCACCGACTTCACGGTCTGGGCCAGATGCGAGACGCCTTTCGACATCCCAGAAAAACCCGCGGGAGGATACTCGCAGCAGCATATTCGAGAGCTTTCACTCAACGCAAAGGCAATGAATGCCATGTATTGCGCGTTGAGTCCGGAAGAGTTCGAGAAAATCCAAGAGTGCACCACCGCTCACGAGATATGGAGGAGGTTGGAAGGCACTCATGAGGAGACGAGTTCGGAAGAAGATCTCGGAGAGAAGGAAACCACGTGCCTTGGTTTCATGGCAATCGGAGAAAGCGACATCGACAGCGAAAGCGACTCCGACAATGAGGTAAACCTGGATTTACAAGATGCTTTTAATGAACTTTTTGAGATTAGTAAATCACTTAGGATAGAAAATAAAAGTATTAAGAAGAACCTTAGTTTTCTTAAAAATGAAAATGATAGGTTAGAAAAACAACTTAAGGACATAGAAGCTAGTCCTAAGGATGATAACCTATTATTAGATAATCATAACCTCATCAATGAAAATAATAAATTGATTGAGGAAAATGTTAGTCTAAAATTAGAAATTTCAGATTTAAAGACTAAAATGAACATTATAGAAAAAGAAATTGCATGTCTTAGGGAAAATTCTAACAAATTAATCAACAAAGTAGACAAGTTTTATAGCCCTAAGGTTGAGAAAGGATCTCCATCAAGGAGACCCTCTAACAAATCCGGATCCAAGCCCACTTGGATACCGAAAAAAGAATTAGAATCTTGTTTTGTAGGATTCAGGGATAACTACAATACACAGGACTGGACCTACAAACTCAAGGCTGGTCAACTCGAGTTAGGAGAACTAAGGGGTAGACCAAGGAGGAGAACAAGAAGACCGACGAGACGGCGAACAAACGATGGACCCGCCGCACGTCGACCGCCAGATTGGAGACCGGCGCCAATGCCCGGGCCTCCAAGCTACGGATGGGAGCCCCATCCGATGTG
This sequence comes from Thalassia testudinum, assembly GCA_037157565.1. Classification (NCBI taxonomy): domain Eukaryota; kingdom Viridiplantae; phylum Streptophyta; class Magnoliopsida; order Alismatales; family Hydrocharitaceae; genus Thalassia; species Thalassia testudinum. The sequence goes on from JAZHRO010000030.1 coordinate 49,771,983, forward strand.
GCATCCACCACCACCAATCGGGCCATTTTATTGGCCATGGTAGGTGAGGTAAAACCCTTTACCCTATCTTTTTATCATAAGCATTTAGATAGGGGGAGTTAAAAAAAAGGATGAGCTAATTGTCAATTTTTAAGGGGGAGATATAAGGTAGCTAAATTTCCTTTAGAAAGGGGGAGAAAAATAATAGCTATCGCATTGTTACAAAAAGGGGGAGGACATTACCTTTGTCAAAAGAAACTCATAGAAGAGCGTGTTTTAAGGGGGAGTTATAGGAAATATAAAATCAATTAAACCTTTTTGATAATGTCAAAAAGGGGGAGGATTTTTATGCATTTACGGTTTTGTCATCATCAAAAAGGGGGAGATTGTTGGTGCTAGAGCACCACGATCATTTGTTTTGATGATAACAAAACACGTGTTATTTAACATTTGCAATTTGAGTCCTAGATTTCAGGTCAATTGCAAATGAAGACGTGTTTAGACGGAACTCGAGCTCGCATCCAGGACGGATTGGAGGAGCTTGACGGAAAACAGAGGAGGTTCACGTGGAGCGAAAGATTGAAGATGGAAGGAAATGAAGAATAGGATAGATTTCCTTCTTTTGTACTTGTTGTATTTTTCATTTCTTTTGTTGCTCTTTATTTCCTTAGATATTTCATGTTAAAGAGCCTCAAAGAACCCTAACAGTAGTCCTAGGAACACCGGCACAACCCTAGGATACTTAGGTTTTCTGTAGAATACTTAGAAAACCAATATAGGGTTCAAACAACACTTCCAGACGTCTAATTCCCAAATCAGACGTCTGATAAAGCATTTTAAGACGTCTGACTGTTGTTTCAGACGTCTGATAACTGTTAGGCTGGACATAGTTAGTTCTGTCTAATGAATTCAGACGTCCAGACCTTAGACCAGACGTCTTAGGAGACGTCTGATGACTTTGCCAGACGTCCAATTAGTGGACCGTTGGCTAGCTTGGCAGGCACTCAAGATTATGACCGTTAGAGCCTTATCAGACGTCCTTAGGCCTTTCCAGACGTCTGATAAATGACCGTTTTGCCTCGGCTGACCCAAAATCTCTTCTCAGAGATTTTCTAGCCGTTGCAACGTTTGGAAATCAATTCCCACAGTAAAAGTAGGTTTCCAGACGTCCAGATATAGTGCCAGACGTCCTGTATGTCGTCTGATGGACTTGCACAAAAATCCTGTTTAGATTTGATTCAAGTCAGGGAGAAACCCGCATAGAATCAGACGTCTGACCTTGAAATCAGACGTCTTAAAGTGGCCTTCCAGACGTCTGATGCCAGAGTTAGACGTCTGATAACCCTGTCAAATGTAATCATTGTCCTGATTTCGGCCTGATTCTCTTGGACTTTGTTCCCAACAGCTATAGAACCCTTTCTAAGCCTTCCAAAGCCTTCCTAAGGCCTCTATAAATAGAGGGGAGCCTTTGCAACACAAAAACACATAAGAGACACTTAGAAATACACTTGGATACACTTAGCTACACACTTTCACACTCTTGTGTCCAAGAAGTTCTTGCTCTCCAAGCTCAAGCTCCATCATTTTGAGAGCTAAATTCAGTTTGCGCGCCCGCTCTCCCGCTGTTGTTCACGAGAGCTACGTAGCGCCATCGCGTGGCACACGCACCGCGTCATCGTCGACGCACTCCTTGCAAAGGGGAGTTTCCTATTTCCTATAGAAGCTAGGTTTAATTATTTTGTTGGCTCTATAGGACTATTGTTTATTTTATCTTTGTTATTTGGTTGGGTATTCGCTTTGCGAATTCCCGTCTCCTTCGTGGGACAAAATCCTTCTCGTGGAGAGAAGGGGTTGAGGAACGCTACCCTCGTACTTGTAGCGTGGTTGTATTGAGGTTGAATCACCCTCGTTCAAAGTGATTCGGTTAGTGGATTTGATCAACTAGGTTGATCGGAAAATCCTAACTCGAGAGGGTTAGGTGGTGGTTTTCACCCGGTTTGGGTTTCCACCTAAAAATACCTGTGTACATTTTGTGATTGCTTATTTTTGTGAGATTGTTTATATATTTTCAATTCCGCATTTTTTTCGTCACGCTGATCTCACCCCTCCTAGTACAAGGGTAGAACCTTCACGTGAGACCTCACCCCAGGTGTATCGGAGGCGATAAGGTAAAAACACAAAATCAATTTAAATGGGTGCGGTGCTTCGAGAACTTACGATGTGGGACTAAACTTCTGCTTCTTCTCGCGCGCGCCCGCAGGAAGACCATGACCTCACTTCAGCAGCTGCATCCTTGTTTCCCTTCGCGTGCCAGCTGCTTGCCTTCACCCGAGTCTCCCCAATTCGCATCAGCTGGAGACCTGACGCTCTGAAGCCTGGAGCTTGCTTGGAAGCTCCTTGAGTCGTCGCCAAAGGCGGCCGGGGCAACAGATCTGTCCAGCACAAAAAGGGCCTCTCAGCCTAATCAGACCACAAGGGAACCTTCGCCGTGGCACAGTGAAGGTGGTGCGAGGTGAAACAAGCCGCGGGATGGCCTAGGCGTGCGTGCCTAGGTCGTCCTGTGGCCGGAAAAGTGGGTTTGATCAGGGGTGAGTTGTGGAGGTGTAGAGTGGCAGTGGAGGGGCAGAGGGTGTTTAGTATGATGAGGCGGAGCTTTTGGGACAATTGGCGAGTCGTATGGGGTTGTGGGATGACGGGGGCGACTCGCCGGAGAGTGGCCGGAGGCGGAGAAGGTGAGGGTGATCAGGCGTGGTCGTGGGGCAATCAAGCAAAATAGATTGGGGAAAAGAAAGAGGGGAAGAAGGGGAGTAACTGCAACCTACCTATAGGGACGAAGGGGGCTGGAGAGGCGGGCAGTCGTACCGACTGTCGCCGAAGAAGAAGCACCTAGAGGGAGAGAGCGGCGGCGAGGAAGTGGGCAAGGAGGCGCGCGCTTGGTACGGCGCGACGTGGGAAGATTAGGTGAAGCTGGCTCTGCTGTTGGTATTGCAGCAGAGCGACGAGAAGGAGGAGGAGGGGCCGTCGGAGCTGGTGGGTTTCCTGTCGGAGTATGGAGAGAGGAAGGGTTGAGGATTTCTCCGCCAAGACCAGACTGCGAGAACCGGCTGGCGATGCTGGTTCTTATAAAGACGGTGGCGGAGAGGTAGATGCAGGCTGGCGACGTGCGCCCCTCACCAGAGTATGGTCGGAGACGAGACCCATACCTTCCGCGCGTTCACACGGAAGGTGTGGGGGTCGTCAGGCAGCATGGCTGAGTCCCTGCGACAGCAAACGTCGCAGGGAACTCCGCGTTCACTTTGCAGGACGTCCCCCTCACCCTTCGCGGTGCCATGCTCCGCGCAAAGTCACCGGAGCATGGTGCTGCGTAGAGACTTGCAGGAGGGACCAAAATGCAAAGAGCGACGAGGAAATTGGGGGCCAAAATGCAAGGGTTTCGAAAGTTAACGGTCAAAAAGTAAATGATGAGGACCAAATTGCAAAGTCGGTCAAGGAGGTCTCTTCTTAGGCTCAAGTTTTTATGCATGACTATGTTGAACCTAAGGATTTTAATGGTGAATTTTTTTTCTAGGTCAGACCATGTTTGACTGGCCAATTTACGTAAAAACCTAAATTAAATCATTAATTGGGCATGGTTCTCAATGTAGGTCAAAATGGGTTTCTAAGGAAAAATTGAAGGTTCTAAACCCTAGAGATTATTTTTATATGAATTTTAGAGGGTTTAGTTGATTTTTACCCTACCTCGAACCTCGTGAATTGAAGTGGGTTTATTTTAGGGTTACAGAATGTCATTTAATTCCTTGGAGTTGCTGTAGCCCTTGTTAGGTTAGATCATCCCATTTTCCTTCTTATTAGGTTAGTTTGACCTGTGTTTTGACCCTTAATTACCCTGTTTGCAAATTGTGTTGGTGAAATTGCATTTTTACCCCTTATGACTTATTTTCTTTTTGAACTCAGAATTCTCTGAGTTAAGCCTTTCTTTGAGTAATGTAGGAGCTTTTTCTTGCATATCTAGGTTAGATTGTGCTAGTTAGGGTTCATGATAAGGTTCTCATCAGCCCACGTTCAGGCCTTTAGCGATGGTTTTATCCATCACTAAAGGTCCTGAATTAATGTTTTTAAAGATGTAATAACCAAATTGCCCCCACTCCTTGCAACTATAAAAGGAGACCTCCTCCACACGAAATTCCCATCCCTTCTCTTCTCTACCTCTCCAAAGCTCAAGAGAAGCTTGTCCCACACCCGGGATGCTCCTCGCGAGATAAAGTCAAATTTTCGTCCCACATTCGGAAGTGGATCCCGCGACGACGATGACGTGCTGCCCCGTTCCCGCTCTTCTGCTTCGTCCTCTTTCGTCCTGCTCCGTCCTCCTTCGTCCAGGTGTCGTCCCATCCAGCTCGTCCTCTAAGCGATCGTCGAGGAGGATAACTTCTCTCTTCCATTCTTCTTTACAGCTTTCTACTGTAGAATTTTCCTGCTTTGTAGTGTAGCTGATTTCCCACTTTCTAGTGTAATTCTTATTTGATTTTATTGTATAAACATTTTGAATTATTGAATGCATGTTTTCTCTCTCTCTCTCTCTCTCCCTTTTAGTCTGATTATTGTTATAGCTTTATTGTAATTACATCGCCTCGCTTTTTAAGAAAAAATTCTAAAAAAAATATAATTGCGAATATAGATCGACGTAGCCTCCATGTGTTCAACCCGAAATTTCAATTTCGGTATAAATTTTATTTGTTGAACATGAGTTCTTCGCTTTCAAGCTACAATGACAAGGTTTTAGAAACCAAACACGTTAGCGTAGTAACTCGTACGTCTAACAAATAATCATCGTGTATTATAGTTGTCTAATACTTTTTTATGTTTGTAAATTTCTACTTTTGTTTTCTACAGCCATCCAGTGCACATGTTGATCCTAAAGTTGGACAGTCTGATGTTACGCTTTTGGGGAACATGCTGTTTGGGGATTCGTTGTCATCAAGAATGGAATTGGCAAACCCGCATTAAGGACGTGGGAAGGGTGAGCTGAAGGATGCTTCGTGAAAGTTATTTTTTGATGTATGATCTTTATTGGTTTTTTTGGTCGGTGCTGAGTACCATGAATGTTGTTTGTGGCTTTATTCAAAGTTTCTGTAGGTGTATTTATGGTGCTTTCATTTTTGATCATTTAGCAGAGGTGCACGCTTGGTGCATGTGAGTATTATGTGTTGCGTATATTCCTATCTGTGTTTGTGTTTGATGTTTTGTGGATAATTTCAAAGAATGTAGTTATGTATTTTGGTGGAAAAGTTCTATATGGTTAGCGATGTTGATGATTTGTTTTGATTATCGATTGGTTAAATGTGTAATCTTGATGCTTTCTTTTTTATTGAAATGAAAGAAGGTAACGCAAGTGTAAATCAACGTGAAATCGTGTTGTGCACCGATGATCAATTATCGCACTAGTAGTACGAATGAACGTGTGCAACACCCACGCTGTGGGGGGGGAGGGGCATTTGAAAGGTGATGCCATTACTGTGTTTACATTCGTGTAAGGTTGGACGTGCTGGTTTCATAATGTTATCAATGGTAATGTTGTGAAAATTGAAGTATAATTTCATCAATTGATTTATGAATTAGCGCTAATGGTATTTCCTTGGAGTTAGATGGTCTGATATAAGCTTACAAGTAATGTTCATTTCTTTTATTAATATATGTATGGTGGTAAGTAATATGTTGTAGCATTCAAAGGGGAAATAGAAATTGACTTGAGTTAAATGTCTGTGGTAGTGAGTGTTTGGGATTTTACACTAGAATGGGAGTAGAAATTGAGTTGAATCACTATATGAATACCGTATCTCTTCTATTTCGTAATTATAACTCAAGTTCAAAAGAGGGTGTTCCTTTTGAAGTATAAAAATTTTAGAGTTTGAATGGATACTTGTTATTACATACTGTGCTTCAACAAGCAAAGATCTTCACAAAAAGAGTTACTATATCCATACATGACGTAAAAAAGGAAGCACAAAAAATATGTCCGAAGTCGCTATATCATGTCAGCCAGTGCGTGCTTGTCATTTAGAATCCCAGCTGCATATGTTAAACGAAAGACATGAATATATTGGTCTCCCTCTGAGTCAACAATCTTCAACCCTGTCTTTAGTCTCTGAGTCCAACACATCAAGTGAATTCCACAAGTATTGCTGTCTGGCTTCTGCTACGGTGCCTCAACTGCGTCATGGATGATTTGCCATTTCCTCTCGGATGATTTCCTTATTGTGGATAGTTCTACTTGTATCCTACACACCTGATAAAATGATACAAACATAGGTTACATGATGTCAGTAAGGTGTAGATTATTTATTTGAAGTTTGATTACCATCTCATGCGCAAATCTATTTGTGGGTGCTGATTTAGCTCTATCTCTAATGCTATTGTAGTGTATTGAGTTGGCAGTATCCCAATATACAACGAGGAAGTGCTAATGCCTTTTTGTGCACAATGGTACTGCTACTGCATCGCAATTTAGGAGCCTCCATGTGTGCTTTTCTATTTCACTCTTATATATTGATTCCTGCTTCTGTTCAATTGCTAATGCAATTGTTGTTGGGAGGAGATGGAGGTTATTAGGGTTTCTAGGTCGAATAGCTCTATCTAAGAGGATGAGCTGATGTGCATCTATGACTTGTTAAATGTATGGCTTACAGTCATTTCAATGAAGATATTACTAATTACAGATGAATCTAATGTTACTTCGTTTGCTTACTGCACTGCTAGTGAATCCTCCTATTTTGAGCATTTCACAGAGACAGTCTTTGCAAATGCTTACGCCAGAGCATTCCCAGAGTATGTCATCCTTTCTACTTGCATGATTAACCAATTCCCTAAGGATTTTTCTGTCTTCATCCTCCTCTTGCTGCTGATTTTTGGAGTTCATCTACAATTTATGGGACAATATTGTCGTCCTAGCATTATGCTTGACGTTCCTTTCCAAAGATCCAAATTTCAATCTTTCAGCATCGATTGATGGTGTAATATGCAATTTGATGCATGAATTAATTAGTTGTAAATTCAGTTTTGTTCTATTTTTATTCATGGAACTATTGTACTAAACCTGAAGTTTTGCAGTGGTGTCGGTGCTGCTGTGTGGGTACTCATCGTGCTTTTATTTGTCATCAGTTGTAGTTGGAGGTGTTGAACCTTGAGAAGAAATCCACACGTCCTTTGTTTTGGGAGAGTGGTTGCACGGTAGATACAATGTGTGAGATTATATGTGTTGTCTTTCTGCAACTCAGTATAATTGATCAAAGAGCAGTTGTCAAGGTTACTTACCAATGATGGATTGATGGTGCATTGTTTTGTGGTAGTGTCTACACTCGTTCCTTGCATGTTTATTTTATCTCCTATGAAATGTTGCTGTTGGGAGAATGAATCATTAATGTTTCGTAAGATGATGTAGAGGTTTTTGAAGGATGTTCTTACCACGGATTGTGGTTGTTCGTTGTTGCCATGCTCATTAATAGTGACATTTTCTTGGCTAATTTGAAGGTCAGAGCTTGGCTGCTTATACACGAATGAGAAAGTTAGTGTAATGTTTGGAATTTTGTTTGTAAATTTACATGATGCACTATGGTTGACTCTTGCTTGGGTGATTTGCTCAGACCCCTCCCACACTGTATGTCCGTTTCCCTTTTTGTAGCTTTGAAGACATTTTCGACTTCCTGCAATTGCCATGTTTTATTTATTGATGATAAAATTTCTCATCTATTTAATTTGCCCTACTCTAATTGTTTACCTTCATGAATGACTCTGTGTATGTTGAATTGTTGCTTCTGTTGTTGTTGCTTTTTGGTGTAAGGTTGTTAGGATGATCCTGAGAGAGGTTTTATATTGTATGGTTACTTATATTGTATAGTCCAACATGCAAATTAAGAATCTCTTTTGACATCAATCAGATAGGCAAGAGTCGATACCTGTGCCTAATTTGTCCTCGCAAGGGAAAATATTTGTGATGGAGATCTTGGTGGCTGTTGTTCGTCTCCTTGAGTGACAGTGTTGCCTTTGTTCCTTCGTGCACCCTGAAGAAAGTATGTTAGTGTTAGTTGATGTTTTTGAAAAAAGAAAACAATTAAGAAACTTGCAATGTTGTTCAAATGGTACAATGTGGCTAATCCTCTAATGTGCTGGGAGAGTGGTGTTGTTCAGATGGTACAATGTGCCTTTATGTTGTTGTTGTGAATCCGACATGGAGCTGTTGAAATTTCACATGTATGTTTCTATTATTATAACTTGATTTATACATGAGTGTTAGCTTGAGAGTACTATGCTGTAAATGTGTATATGGATACTTCTATTTTTATATGGAGAGATATTATTTTGATGAATTGAAAGCTCGTATCCCCATCTACTTCTGTCTTAATTGTAGATGTTGAAGTGTTCCAAATTATATGTAGAAGTTATTTCATAAGAGAGACACAATTTAACTTTATATTGATTATACTATAAGACACAACTTCATTTTTTAACATACGTCAATATTAAGGAAAAATAGATTCTGACATAGATCTAAAGTAATTTAGTAATTGATAGTTTTCTTTACTCTATATTGATTAATAGTGTACGAAAATAGATGTTAGAGTATTGATACAAGTAAATTTTCATTTGGTCTCTCTTCATGACTACTAGTTGAAGTCAGTTGGATTTTTCTATGTGCTTATTGTTATAAAATGGTACATATAGGGTCCTTATATAGAAAACATTTCATTTATAGTTATGAAATGATAGAGGATCGTATAGCATGTAAAGGTTGTGAGATTTTGCTGTTTGGCTATATAATCTCCTAACAGCATTGACACTTTTCTCATATCACGAATAATAGACCAAAGAAAATCAATTTTAATACCTGTGGGAGAGATGGGCTCCCGAGTGATACTATGTGCGTCGGTGATTTTGGTGATTGTTGTTTGTTGTCGTTAGTACACTACTATCATGGAGCCATGGAACCTGCAAATTGTTTTGATATATTATTTTCATATGTTTGAGATTAATTTGTAAATAAATACGTGTAGATTCTAGAAGTGACTTGCCTATTCAGCCAATGGAGGAAGTGAGTAATGATGTGTGGATGTTAAAATGTAAGCTTCCCTTGCTTCCGTGGGCCTCCCTTGCATCTGTTCAATATTGATAATGATGTTTATTCGATTATTAGATAATGTAAGTATAATCAGAGAGTAGGAATTATTGAACCTGTTCCTGCACTGCCGTCATCTGCTGTTTGCAGTTCTGGTACGAGTCATGAAGAGTATGGAACTTCTCCATCAATTGTTGCATGTCCTCAAATAATTTTTGGTTCTGCCTGTCCCTCTTGTGAACCAGTGTTGTTAGTTCGTTGATTTTTTCAATGACATCGTTGTTTTGTGTTTGTGTTGAATTGCTTGGAGCAGTAGTGGGTGTCTGTGCTGCTAGGTTGGTTCTTCTCCTTTGATGGCGCTGGTTGTGTTCCTTTATTGGTGGATTATGTGCCTGTCGATTTCTTCTGCTAGGCACTTTTGGGCTCACCTCTGTTGGATGTGTGGGTCTGTGAACTGTTGAGGTTGACTCTCTTCTATATATCTTGAATGCACCTTGACGAAAATAAATTGGGGAGAGGTCGTCAATATTCAAACCTTTGTCTTGTAGCAGTCTTGATATTGGCTTTGAGTAGTCCCATCTTGCGATAATTGGATATGTTGTATGGTTCAGTGGTTCTATTATATTGAGCACCTCAAGAGTCCACACCTGAAAGGTAGATATTTAGATTGTTCACGTAAAATTTTAAAATGAGAAGATATTGTATAGTATTTTACTGTTAGGAGTGGCGCACATCCTTTAAGATAACCAAATCCCTTTCCGTCTCTGTTGTTGTACATTTTGGTTGCCATTTCCCTAAAGCCCTCATGTAGTAGCTGGCACACTACCTGAAAGGACCCTTCCCAAGGGTCATTCGGGAATTTCTCAAAATTTTAGGTGTGTTAATGCAATTTTAAACCCCCTGGGATTTACTATGTAGACTCTGCGGGAATAGAAGGCTTTTGCAGGGTCAACTTTGCAAAATGCACCCCACACCCCACTCAACCGATGCACACACACACCCAAAACCCTAACCCTTCTCTTTAAAGACCCCCCACTCCACCCTCCACTCCATCACATGGCAACCCTTTCCCCACATCTCCATCGCCACCACACCTCCACCTTCACTCCTCCACCCTTTGCAGCCGGTAGCCATCCCTTTCCCCCCATTCCCTTGCCATCGTGCGTGGGGGAGGAGAGGAGAGGAACAGGAGGAGCACAAAGGGGAGGGAGAGAAAGCGAAGGAGAGGAGGGGAGGAGGAGTGCGGAGGAGAGGAAGAGAGAGCGTGGGGGAGGGAGGGGTGGTGCGTGCAAGGGGAGGAGCTGGAGGAGCACGGAGGGCACACCTCCATTTTCTTCCACCACCGTCAGCCATCTTCTCCTCCTCTTCCACCTTGCGACCAGGAGAAGGAGAAGAGGGGAGCCGAAGGAGTGCGTGGAGGGGGAGAGAAAGGCGGCTGAAGGAGGAGTTGGGAAAGGAGGAGGATCTCGTGAAGGAGGACCTCGAAGTCTCCTGGAGCTGCTATGGTAGCTGCTGCTCCACAGGTGGAGAAGAGCTTACGAGGAAACTCTACGCGTAGATATTTCTGCATCATCAGACATTTGCAACCCTTGTCAGACGTCTGGAGGGGTTGTTAGACGTTCAGAGAGAGCTTCGGACGTCCGATAGCACGTAAAGTGTTGAGGTACGTCCTCTGCACGAACCCTGCACGACCATGCATGTGTACGGTGGTGTGAGGTGTCGTTGTTGTGGCTGTGCGTGCATGCGCAGGTATGAGGGTGTTGGAAAGGCTCGCGGTGGAACACTCGAGTCACTTTTGGATGTCTGGAGGCTATGTCAGACGTCCGACTGCCCTTCCAGATGACCGGGAGCAATGCCAGACATCTGGAGACCCCCTCAGATAGCTGTAGGGGTAGTAGACGTTGGATACAGACGTAGGAGAGCAAGGTGATCTTCTGCATTCGTTTAAGATGTCTGGGACTCGCCCCAGATGTCCGATTTTGGTCAGAGTGCGTGTTTTTGGGCTAGTTCAAGGCCCAAACGAAGTCAATTTTTTGCAAACAAAGTATCGTTGGTTTTCTTTCAGAATTTTCTACGTGTTAGTGTAGTGTCTATGTGATGTGCATACATTTGAATAGCTAAAAATGTCTATTAATGCATGTTCTTAGTATCATATTAGCATCATGCATTGTAAATATTACATAACATGTATCATCATGCATTTAGGTCAAATTATACAAATTGTATAGTAATTTCTTCTTTTTGGTGGCCAGGGACAACGCGACTTTTAATTGGGGCCTTGGATCAAAGATCCAACCGTACGGATCTGATCAGGGCGACGATTGGAGTTCAACGACTCCAAGATCGCCCCGATCAGACTTCCGTAGCATCAGATATAATCCGAGGAAGGTCAGAGATCAAGGGCCAAGATGGTGTCAATCTACACTTTAGATGACAAATTCGACCGAATGGATGTGTTCGAATCGATGATCGCAGCCCAACGGTGTGAAAATCGATCCAATCCGACATTCGTGGCACCATTTACAAGACATAAGATGGACGACCAAGATGGCACCACGTGGTGCCATCCCAGTCGCCCAATTGACCGAAGGAACTGCTGCTACCCTCTCTCTCCTCAACCGTGCAAATGAACTCAATCGTAGGATCAAGATCCAACTGCTGAGAGAGCTCGTGCCTAAATGCGTAAACTTGCCTCAAACGCATGTGTAGCGCGTTGGGCGAGCAAGCGTTCACGACGTGCAAGTTAGGAGTTCGAGACCGCGTGTGCTCAAAATCAAGGCGCGGGCACGGAGTGATAAAATTGGACTGTTGGATGTGGTGTAGACAGTGGATGAAGCGGTGACGTGGCATGATTTGGGCGCACGGATCACACATGCCTGATTGAACGCTTGTTTCAATGCTCAATCTAACACGCCTATGCGTTGAGGCGCGACGTGTTTAAGTCGTCCGATCTCTCAATGGGACGACTAATAAGGTGAGATCGTGCGCAGGCGTTGAGGCAACTTAAGGTGAGGAGGTAGGTGTGTGTGCGGCAACTACACCCACGATCTGGGCTTTAGTGACGGTTTTATCCATCACTAAAGACCCCTAATTTAATGTTTTAAAGTGTAAAAACCTATTTGCCCCCTCCAATCTACACCTATATATAGCCCTACGACCCCCACACTTTCTTCATCCCTTCCTCTCTTCTCTCACCCCCTTCAAAGCTCTAAGAGCTTGTCCCAAACCCAGGATGCTCCATTAGAGTTAAAATTAGAATTTTTTCACCTTCTCCCTCCTTCGTGGAGCATCCCGCGGTTGTCCCCTCACTCCATTCGGGAAGTGGATCCTGCGACGACGACGTCTTGCCTCGCCCCTGGTTCTTCTCGCTTCGTTCTCCTTCTTCCCACTCCGTTCTCCATCTTCCAGGAGTCGCCCCATCCGGCTCATCCTCCAAGCAATTGTTGAGGAGGATACTTCTCTCTTCATTCTCTTTACTACTTTCTAGAGTAGATTGATTGCTTTTTAGCATAGATTTCCTGCTTTCTAGTTGTAATGATTAGTGTAATGAACAACATTTGATGATGAAATCTATGATTATTCTACCTCTATTTTCTCTTTATTTGTAATATTCTCTTTCTGTCTTCTATTCTTTATTCTTTAAGTAGATAGCTAATTTTGATTCAATTCGATTAGCTAATCTGCTTCGTGACAATTAAACAAACGTAATTTTGAATCAAACATCTGCCTCCCTTTGTTCGACTTGGAATTCTTAGAGTTTCGGTATAAATTTATCTATTGACGGATTTCTTTGTAAATCATACTACGATGACGGATTTTTCAAAATCCAATCCCTTTTTGCGTAGATCTCCCGCTTCAACAAAATATTATTTTGAGCTCGTTTGACATGTTGGTCAACAATATAAGTCTCTAGTTTGTAGTGTGTATGGGACCCACGGAGACGTCGGGATCCACAGTTCGAGCCCCCATACCACCCGTATACCTCGGTAGAGTGGTCCTCCCTACTTCTGTGATTTGAATTAGTAAAGTGCATGTTGATTTAGAAATGTTTGCATGAAACATAGGTTATGAGATGAACCTTAGGAATGAGAATGTGAATGGTTTATATTTAGTGCATGAACCTCGCATGTTATAAAACCTGAGAATGTATGTTGTTAAATTTCATACTATAATAATTGGAATAGTTCAATGCTGAGATGGTTGCTTATCCTGTTAATGATGGTTTAACCTATTAATTTACGAGCTGCTTGTTGTATGAATTAGAAATCAGTATATGATAAAGATGCATGCCGTGAAATGAAATAGGATGAGTATTATGCATGAACCCTACGGGGAACTAGGAAAGGAATTCAAAATACACTAGAACGGATATCTGATGTATGATGGAACCTGTTGCCTACGAGAGTGTTGGTAGGCTATTTAGACTTGGGTATGGAAAGTGAGTTAGCTCTCGCATACGTGGTACCGAGGAGAGCTACTGTCACTTTAGTGTAGGGAGGAACTAGCCGCCCCTTGGGTTGGGACCCAAGGTTAGGACTGGTCACCCTAAATCGACTCCTGTTAGGTCCACTGGGTAAACTGGGATAGTCGGGCAAGGGTACGCAGACTGTTCAGGGGTGTGGCCCCTATTCTGTTTTGTGTTGTACGTTTGGGCGTACTTGTTTGCGGAAATGACTGACCGCGTGCCAGTGCGGGATAGTTACCCGTGCGCTTATCGCGCGTGTCGTAGTCACCGCTACGTTACGGCCATGACCCCGGGGTGGTAGATCGGGTGTAGGACTATCACAGGGTGCTCTCCCAGCCAAGGGAGTGCCACGTGTACATCCTGTATCGTGGGAAAACTGCATCAAGATTGTTTCCTTAGGGAACAAGTGGATTAAGAAATATTGTGAACCCTTACTAGAATAACAGAATTAGAAACACATAGATGATATAAACGGAAACCAAGGATAATACATAATTGAAAGTTGTATGATTAGTTAGTTACTTTTCCCTTTATGTTAAATTGCATGTAAATTACATATACACCACTCTACTCAGCGTTAGCTGACCACATATATATATAACCATGTTCAGGTCAGGGAGTTGAGCAGCTAGCGCCACCGGCTGTAGAGGGTGCTGGGCCCAGTCGAGATCAGTCATAGTTGTACTTTCTCTGGTTTTCGTTGCAAAGGCCCTTTTTGTTGGTAGTGAGTATCTGCAGCGTAATAATTCATGTTTTTATTATGTTTCTCTCTACTTTAGTGTGATGTCTATGTCAGTAAACGTACTTTTCCGCTTGTGACATGTAATACCTTTGGGTTTTTGTTCTATTTTCTATTACTGTCTATTATCTATTTCCTACTTAGTTATATTGCATGTGTAGTTGTGGAATGATTTACGCATTTGGTTATTTCTCATTGGACAACTGGGTCTTGGGATTTAGTCGAGGCAGGCTGTTCTCGGGTTCCATAGGGAGTCGGGATCGAGTTATAACACTACCCTTTTCCCATGCATAACAACCAAGATCTTCAAGCGCAGTGGCGTACTCAAAGAGTTTGGGATATATTGCATGTGCCTCGTGAGGTAGCAGGAAAGTGGCACATAGTAACTGTAAAGACATGTTCTGTTCTGAGCCTTTTAAGATGTCTGGTCAAACGTCTGGATCCCTTCCCAAACGTCTGGAAATTGAAATTTTGGTACGTGACTTCGCGTCTGCACGTGGGCTACGCGCAGACAGTACCCTTCTTCTCTCTCTTTCCCTCTTCTCTTTCCCCCCATCCGAACCTTAATGCACCTCTATAAAATCCCTCTCCCCCTCCTCTTCCCCACTTCACCCCAGCCACCTTCTTCTCTTCCTCTCCACCACAGCGAGAGGAGCGAGCACGAGAGAGAGCGCGAGAGCAACGACGAGGAGGAGAGGTGGTGTGAGGAGAGGAGAAAGAGCTTGAGCTCACGAGCTTGTGGGAGCTCGCCGGAGGGTGCACGGCCGGAGCGGTGTGTGTAGGAGGAATGCATCGGGGGAGCCGTCCCCGACACTACTGTAGCCGGAGCTGCAGGCGAGGAGGCGAGGTCGCGGTTGCGTGCAGCGAGGGAGAGCAGGAAGTGGTTCTGGTTCGGGGATTTTTCCAGAATCAGACGTCTAGAGTGACTTCCAGATGACGGGGCAGACATTTGGTGACTACACCGGACGTCTGAAAGCAGATCTTCGCGAAGGTACATTCTTTTTGTTGATACGGCCATGCAGGCCGCTCCGCAGCTACGTGTTGCGTGGCTAAATGTAGGCGTTTTGGCTGTCGCGTGCAGGGATTGCTTCGGGAAGGCACAGGGCACGCCCTCTCACGCGTTTCGGATGTCTAGATAGCTTACCAGACGACCGGAAGCACTCCCAGACGTTTGGAAGAGAGGTTGAACGTTTGGAGCTGGGTCCAGATAGTCTAGAAGAGGTTTTGGATGTTTAAGGTCGACGCAGAACCTGAGGTGAGTTTCTGATTACTTTTAAGACGTCTGGACCTTGTGCCAGACGTCTAATTTGGGTCTGTAGCCCTGTTTTTGACCCGTTTAGGGTCCATTTGAGGTCCGTTTTACGCAAACGAGATATCAATGTTTTCCTTGTGAGTTCCTCTACTTGTTAGAAGACCTTTTATACTATTTTGAATGTTCCATTGTGGCATGTTCCTTGGTATATGATTTCGATCAGTTGCGGGTTCGGGGCTTGCTGAGGCACGTGAGCCTACTGTTCGGGCCCCCAATACTCCCGGGTTGTCTGGTAGAGTGGTTTCCTCTTTAATTAATTATTAAACATGAATACTTATGTGAAATTGGATAACTAGAAACCTAGGATGTGGCATGAATCTTAGGACGAGAAGTACTTGCACTATTGTATGCATGTTGAGATTGCAGTCTTAAATGAATGAATCGAAATATGAATATCTGCCTGTTAATAAATAAGAGCTGCCTATGAAATATGAAGTGCCTGTGCTAGTTAACCTGTTACTTGTGACATTACTTGTTAAATTATGGAAATACGAGTTGCATGTGTATAATACAAGAATGAATGATGAAACCTGGTATGGAATAGTATGTGAATATGAGCATGAACCATACGGGAAGCTAGGAGTAGAGCTCCTGGGGATGAATGGAAAGGTCTGGAAATGTGAAAGGCAAGTGTGCTGGCCCTTGAGTACGTGGTACCAAGGGGGAGCAACTAGCCCCTTTCTAGTGTAGAACGGAGCTAGCCACTCTTGGGTTGGGACCCGGGGTTAGAAATGGCCACTCTACACCGACTCCTGTTGGCCCTCACGTACATAGTACCAGGGAGAGCTATTAGTGTAGGGAGGGAGCTAGCCACCCCACGGGACCCGGGGTTAAGCTAGCCAACCTACACTGACTTTTTCTTTGGCCCTCTAGGCACACCGGGGTAGTAAGACGAGGGTGCGCGGACTGTGGAGGGGTGAGACCCCTGTTTGGTTCTGACGGGCTAGACCCCTGTTACTGAGAGGGCTAGGCCCTATACTGTTCCATGCTATACTTTAGGCATATCCGCTAGCGGAGACGACTGATCGCGTGCCAGTGTGGGGTAGCTATCCGTGTGTTTATCGCGTGTGCCGTAGTCATTGCTACGTTTAGACAGTGTCCCTGGGGTGGTTGACTGGGTGTAGGATTATCACAGGGGACTCTCTCGGCCAGGAGGGCACCACGTGTGTCTTCTACTATTCGAAAAGACTGCAATCAAGATCGTTCCCACGAGGAACATTCGAGATCAAGAAAGAGAGCTGAAAAATAAACCAATGGGTGAAAAGGAATAACTTGTGAAATAAAGTAAATGGAATAGATACTTTACCTGTTAGCTTTTACTGCTCTAGTTAGTTGGTTACCACTCTACTCAGCGTTCGCTGACTTCTTTTACTCATAACCCTTTTCAGGTCCAGGTGTTGAGCAGCTCGAGTCACCGACTGCAGAGGGTGCTGGGCCGAGTAGAGCCCAGTAGCTGTAATCTTCCTGTTGTGGTACCTTCTTTTGTTAATGAGTTCAGACCCTTGTTACTGTTTACGTTATGTACTTTGTTTCCGCTTTACTGTTGTGGTGGCGGTATGTTCTGTTAGCAGCTTTTCTTTCCTTACTGCTTGTACTCTTTTACTGTTAGTTACTTAGCATAGTGAATGCGGTTTACTTTCCTACTTTTTTGTTATTTCTCGTTGGATGACTGGGTCTTGGGATTAGTCGAGTCGGACCGATCTCGTGTCCTGTAGGGATTCGGGAACTGGGTCGTAACAGTAACAGCACCAACAATCTGACCTGGTCATTCAATTTGTGATTTGGTCCAATGCTCTGAAGATCCAAAAGAGCTCTTCTGGCCTTAGACACGTTTAGAGTCCCACCATCTGAAAAGTATTTTGTTCTAAAAGGATGCCTAAATCCTATTTTGTCGGCTTTAAGGTCAACCTCTTCTCCATTCATCGGTAGACCTGTAATTATTGCAACGTGTTGTGTTGTGAATGGGACTCTGCGCCTGCAAAGGAAGAAATCACCTAATTCAGGGTCATAGGCAGAGATTAGCTGTGCACACAGTCATACGTCCTTTATTGGGTAGTTGTAGCCCTGGAAGTAACCAAATGGTGTTGATTTGAATTTAATCTTGACACGGTCTAAACACTTATTGTACAATACAAGGAACTCCTTTATTGTAGATCTGCAATCAAATGTGATATTCTCTTCCCTTTTTTTTTGAGTAGTTGTTATTATATAGTTAATGTATTTAAGGAATGGATAAAGGTCAGCACGTTGAGGGATCACCTTTGGATTTCCTTTTCTCTTCTTTGAGGTGGGTTGATAGTTTCCGTTGTGTTTGTTTGCGGAGAGGGATTTGTTTGTGCTGATGTCAATGGTGTGTGGAATCTTTGGTTTGGAGTGCGTCATTGGGAAGTTGGTGTTTGATTCAACCTTGGGCTCCTCCTATGGAGAAATATTGAATTACTTTCCAATTGCAATGAAATAAGAGTAATTTATACTTGAGGGGGTATTGACCTTGGTGTGAATTGTAACATGCGGTACTGCTGCAATGGTGAGAATTCTCTATTTTGTTTAGAGAGTCTAGTGTGAGGCCTGCAAATGTTCCACAATAGGTAGATGAGTGAGTAGATAGCTGTTGTATGGTGAGGTTTGCAATGGTGATAATTGTTGGTTGTGTATGAGTATATGTTACACTGGGCTTATGGAATCATAGTATGGCTAGTTCGGTGACCTGTTTGCACTGTCATATTCCCTGCTAGATGTATAACATATTCGTGAAGATGGTTGAATGGATAATTACGATGAATCAATTAAGGTGATTGTTGTTTGTTCTTACACAGGGTCAGGTGGTATGAGCCTTCTCCTACGCCTCCTGTTTGGTAATGGAAATTGTTAGATTGAACATGGAGCACTTACATGATAGTGCACAATGACGATCCGCGTTACCAATTTGTTTTTGTTGGTGTGGTTTAGAATGAAATAGAAGTAGAAAGAGGAAAATTATTACAAAATAATCATGTTATACAATTAGGAAATAATCATGTTATATAATCTTGTGATAAAAAGGTACTTGTGGTGTTTTTTTGGGTGGTTTAGAAGACCCTATATGGGAAATACAATTGTGCACTGCATTATCTCTTCAAGATTTTTTTTTTAATATATGTTTTCTTAGGTGTACAGATAATTGGTGATATTTGTACTAAGAGCATTCAAATGATGGATGATTATGTATATGTACTATGAATGCTTAGTTGTGCATGATGGTTAATTCCACTAATTGCATTTTAAGTCTGTATTTTTTGGTTGTTTAGCATGAAAAATGTGTTTGTTACTTCTGTGGATTACATTCTGAAGAACACTGTGTACTTGTTCTTTCAAACCTATGTTACTATTCTTTGAAATACATGAAATGGATGGAAAGGAAAATAGTGGGAAGTATGTAGCCCTATTTTGTTGGGGTGTGCTACCTTTGTATATGCGTGTTTTGAAGAGAACACTGTGTGCTTTTTCTTTGAAATATATGCTACTATTGCTTCAAATAGATGCAATGGATGGTAAGGGAAATAGTAGGAAGTATGTAGCCTATGTGATCGAAATATGTAGTCTACGTTTGAGTTTAAAAGGAACGTACCTTTGTTGCATCTACTGGTTGCAATGCATCTTTGAGTGAGTGGCGTCAACGTTGAGCTGGACTTCTCAGCTTCCACTTCTTGCTTTGCGTCTTCGTGCAGATGCATTTGCGGGAAGAGGGGGTTTGGAGGTTGAGATGGCTTGTTCGGTAGCTTGGTGATGAGAACCTCATCATGAACCCTAACTAGCACATTTTGACCTAAATAAGTATACAAAAGCTCCTACAAAATCTAAGGGAAAGCCTAAATCAAAGAATTATAAATTTGAGTATAACGTAACTCACAAGGGGTAAAACTGTAATTTTACCAATGCAGTACACAAACGGGATGTCTAAGGGTCTAAACACAGGTCAAATGGGCTTAATAAGAGAGAAAGTGGGATGATTTGATCTGAAAAGGGTTATAGCGGCTTCTAGGAATTAAATGACATTCTGTAATCCTAAAACAAATCTGCTTTAATTCACGAAGTTTCAGGCAAGATAAAAATCAATTAAACCCTCTAAAATTTATGAAAAAACATCCCCTAGGGTCTAGAACCTTCAATTTGGCCATTGGAACCTATCTTGACCTAGATTGAGAATCATACCCAATTTTTGACCTAATTTAGATTTTTATGCAAATTGACTGATCAAATGTGGTCAAACCTAAAGCCAAACTTCACCATTGGATTCCTTAGGTCCAAAATAGGTTTGTACCAAAATTTGGACTTAAGGGAAGGCCATTTTGACCTACTTTACAAATTGGTCCTCAAAAATTAATTTTTGACCCTTAACTTTTTGAACCCTTGCATTTAGTCGCTCAACTTTCCCTTCGTTCTTTGCAAGCCGGTGCCTCTACCACCCATAGCAGCTGCCCATGCCTCCGGCGACTTTGCGCGGAGGATGGCGCCGCGTAGGGTATGGGGATCGGCCCCAGAAACGAGGGGGTCCCCTGCGTTGTCTTCTTCCTCATGGACTTCCTCCTATGCCCTATCGATGCCCATACCTCTTGTGCGAACGCGCGAGAGCCATGGGTCTCTTCTTTGGCCATTCTCTGGCAGCCTACCCACGCTTCCTCCTCGAGATCTCCTCCTCGCCAACATCTATTTAAGGAGCGGCAGGGGCTGCTGGTTGCGGCAAGCTCGATTTGGCCAGAGAACTCCCCTAAATTCGTCCCCTCCTCACTTCGGCCAACAGCCCGACGCTTCCGGCGACTCTTCCTCCCTCTTCTCATCGCTCTGCCACCATACCAGTGGCAGAGCCATCTCCTCCATTCTCCTCCACGCCAGGTCGTACCAGCTGGCACTCTCCGACCCCTTCTCTTCGTCGCCGCCCCCTCCTCTAGCACCTTCGTCTCCGGCGACGGCAAAGATGCGCCAATCGCCATCTCCTCTCTTTCGTCCGCTTAGCTAGGTGAAAACTCTTCCCCTTACTCTCTCCTTTATTTCCCCCCTGTTAATTTGTTGTTTCTACCCTTCGACCGCCACTGTCCATCGCCACCTTCTCCATCTCCGGCTGCCCTCTGGTGAGATGCTTCCGTCACTCTGCAACCCCACATGTCTCGCCACCCACCTCACAACCTCTGCCACACTCCACTGAACATCCTCCACTCGTCCACAGACCGCCTACACCACCACAACCGCCCCCCGACCTAACCGATCCATCTGGCCACAGAGCGACCTAGGCACGCACACCTAGGCCACCCCGCAGCCTGCCACCTACTGCCTCACCTTCGCCGTGACACAGCGAGGGTCCTCCTGTGGTCTGATAAAGCTGCAAGCTTCTTTTTGTGCCGTGCAGGGTCTGAGCTCCGACCGCCATTAGCGATGGCTTGAGGAGGTTGAAAGCTCGCTCCAGGCTGAAGTGCTGCAAGGTTCCAGGTCCAGCAGGTTCGGGGAAGTCTCGTGCATCCAGCTGTCTAAGCAATTGGCGCTGCGAGACCTGTAGCTACTGCAATTGGACGGAAGATCTCTTGCCGGCGCGTAAGCAACAGCGGGTGGAACATTAGTCCCACTTAGTGAACCTATGAGTGAGGGAAGCAGGAGAAGAAGAAAGGAGGAGGAACGGCTGGAGACTTAGCCGCACAGGGCAGCAGCAGAAGAGAAGAAGAGGCAGCTGCTGAAGAAAGAAGAAGGCAGGAAGGTCGAGAAGCCAATTGAAGAAGGAGAAGGCACAGTGCAAGAAGAAGAAGAAGAAGAAGGAAGCTGAATAGAGAAGAGAAGAAAAAGAAGCCAAGAGGAGAAGCTGCGAGGCACTGTAGCAAAGGGGCTAATAAGGCATCTGATTCAAAGAATCAGACGTCCGAGAAAGGAAAGACAGAGAAAGAAGAGAAGGAAGAGAGAAGAAGAGAAGAAAGAAAAGAAGAAAAGGATTTTTTTGTTCACTCTCTCTCTTTAATTTTTGTAAAGTAGTATATAGTTAATTATGAATTTGTATGCTTCTAGAATCAAAGTTTGCTCCCTGAGTTCGACCTCGGGATATTCTAAATTTTGAGTAACAAATTAAAATAAATTGATAATCACTTTTCGCAACATACTGCAATGAACATATCTTTAAAACACGACGAAAGAGCGATCATCAGTTTTTGGCGCTGTTGTCGGGGAGCAACGGGCATTCTATAAGCTATTAATTCACAATTTCTGATTTACTGCTGACTTAATCTCTTCTCTTTTGTTGTGCAGGCACAGGAGAACAAGAAGGAACAAGCAGCCGCACAACAACTACACCAAGGGACAAGTAATTTTCTATCCTCTCTTTCAAGCCCCTAAAATTCTAAAGAGGAAGGAAAAAAAGGAAAAGCAATTTAGTGGTTACCTGTCTTTCATACATAGTAAATCACAAGAGTTTCCTGTTTTTCAATTTCAACACATTCTATCTGTACATCCATTAAAGGTAATTAGGGCTAAAACCTTCTTGCTTGAGCCTTAGTTACCCAATCTTAAGGCAACTAACTGGACCGATTAGAGCCAACCTAAGACTCAAAGCTAGGGTTTTAGAGACACACCTTCTAATCAAGAATTGAAAATTCCCAAAAGAAGTGTACCTAAGCCACTGCTTGAAAAAATCTATTAAGAGAAACCCTAAGCAATCTGGCTCTTAAGTCACTTGAACCTTAAAAGACAAGACCCAATAAGCTCTGACAGGAACTAATAGGTGAAGTTGATCCCTTGATCAACCAACCTTTAAATTAGGTCACTCTTTGCACTCAAAAGGTTAAAAGTTCAAGTGAAACCTTAAGCACCTTGATCCTAATTAAAAGTGGTAGACTTAAGAGGTTAAGGTCCCCATTCTAGTCTACTTGGAATCTCAGTGACAAGCGAGGTTGAGTGGGGGAAACCTTGTAACCCGTGGGGGCGCTCTACCGTGTAGGGGTCTTCGCGGGACTCACCCTCTCTGGCTGCCCAGGTAATTCTCAAGTGGACGACCTTCTGATTAAGGGGTATCATCTGCCCCGAACCTCTATAGTCACCCAACATTTTGGGTGTCTTGATTGGGTCCAGCACCTGCTAACCTCATCAAATCCATCAGTGTATGTTTGGTAGGAGGTCCTTGAAACCTCCTCTAAAAATTCACTCTCCCCGAGGCCAAGTCTCGGTACCCTTGTTTGTGCAACAACCTCTTCGCATAGACCTCTCTTCTGATTCTGAACCCAATTCCCCTTCTTCTTCCATAATGGCTCAGCCTGTTGAAGAAGAGAATAATCTTGAGCACCAGCTCCAGTGACTCAATGATCTCTTCCAAAACTTCATGAACCCACCGCAGCGCCCCATGATGCGAGATCACTATAATCCCGCTGCGGTGGCAATTGAGCCTCGAGTCAGAATCTCGATTAGAGGACCTGATTCCAAGTTGAAGCCCAACATGATCCACACCATACCTAAATTCCATGGGCTTAACCCTGAAGACCCCTTCCAGTACATCAAACAGCTTAAGCATCTGGCCCAGACCTTCGGGTCAGATGTGTAGAATCGGGATATCTTACTTATGAAGATGTTCTCTTTCTCCCTTATGGACAAGGCGGCCCATTGGTATCAAACACAGACCCGCCCGATCAACACTTGGGAGGAACTTCAGTCCGAGTTCTTGAAAAAATTCTTCCCCGTTGGTCAGACCAATGCCTTGCGCCATCAGATTACTCACTTCACGCAACAGATGGGAGAACCTCTTCATGAGGCATGGGATCGTTTTCAGGATCTCATGAGAAAGTGCCCCCATCACGGAGTTCCTAAATAGGAACAAGTCCAGTCTTTTTACCAGGGACTCCGTAAAGATATTAGACTGTTCGTCAATGAAACTTGAGGAGGGAATATCATGGGTCAACATGAAGACACCGTGTGGGAGATTCTCGAGAATATATGCGAGAACTCCATCAACAATGACTCCATGGGATTATTCGATCGGACGAATACCTGCACAGCGACGAACCTTAGGGGAGCACACGAGACGCAGGACCTGTTCGCATCAGTCGACCTGGAATTAATGGCCAGTCCATTGGACAAGGTCTCTATCATTGAGAAGAAGGTGGATGAGCTGACTCAGCACTTGCAGCGAGCCACCTCTACGTAGAACTCCTTCTCACAGCCCTCTCCCGCACGGGAAACTGTGCAGCACATTTTCCACCGACCTTCTCCTGGGATGAACTCGTTTCCACCCCCATCTGACTCTAGGACCGGAGGGACCTCCGATCCTTTCTATTCCTGTCGGGGGAGCCCTACTCCCTCATTCTCCGACTTTTCTGAGGCTCCTCAAACCTGCGAGGACCTCAACGCCATCCAGAATGACCCTTTTTCCAATACTTACAATCCTGGATGGAGAAACCATCCCAATTTCCAGTGGGCGGGAAATTCTCAGAATCCGAGACCACCTTTTCAGCCCCGTCCACAAGTCCCTCGTCCTTATCAGTCACCTCAGCCTCGGCCCAACCCCACTTATCCATCCGGGCCAAACTAAGATCAGATGTCCCTTATCGCCCAGACTTTGGCTAACATTCAGAGAATGAATGCGGCTATCCAAAAGCAACACAAGGACGAAATCACAGAGGTCCGCAACCAACTTGCCCAGTTGGCGAATTCTCGCCAACCAGGCACACTTCCTTCTCAGCCTCTTCCTAACCTGAATAACGTGCCGACCCAGCAGCACATTATGAACCCAAACCCGGGCCAAGCACACATGGTCTATCAGGCCCCTTCTATTCCTTTACCTTACAGGATGGAAGCCTCAACCTCCTATGCGGGTTACCAACAGTAGCAACCCATCCTACCAACCCCTAACCAGAACTAGGCAGGAAAAATTTTGTAACAACCCATAGTGGTAAGGCAACCCAAGATCCACCTTATCCAGACCGCTCCAAGCCTGGTAGCAACCCAAACCCTAGGACAGTCATTTAGGATGTTCCTATCCCTGTCCCAGATAAAAAACCTGGACCTGTCTTAGAGGAACCAACCAAGATTCCATTTCTCGAGGCCTTGACCAAAGGAAAAAGGACAACCAAACCCGTGGCTCCTGAGGAGGACCTGGTCAAGCTCTTTGAGCAGGTCCAAATAAACATCCCCTTGATGGATGCGATCCACCACGTACCGGCTTATGCACGATTTTTGAAGAACGTGTGTACACCTCAGCGTAAGCTGAGAACCAAGAGTGGGAGTCCAATTGTATTATTAGAGCAAGCCAGCTCTGTAATCCTAAGTAGACTCCCACCCAAAGCAAAAGACCTAGGCACTCCCCTGATTTCATGTAATATCGGTGAAACCCAGTTTGATAGAGCATTATTGAACCTAGGTGCCTCCATAAACTTGATACCCACATCCCTACTTAACCATCTAGAAGAATCTAAGTTAAAACCAACTGAGGTGACATTACAGTTAGCAGATCGATCTATCAAGTCACCTAAGGGAATTCTTGAGGATGTTATTGTGAGGGTGCAGGATTTCTACTTCCCTGTAGATTTCATAGTTTTAGATATGGATGCACCTGAAAACCCAAGGGATACACCAATCATACTAGGGAGACCTTTTCTGGCCACTGCAAGGGCCAATATAAGTTGTGAAGAGGGCCAAATAGAACTGAAATTTGAAAATCAGACTCTCAAAATTGATATCTTTAAGGCTCAACAAGGGATCAATTGCGGTGTCATTGAACAAATTTGTGATATTAGAGCTATGGTTGATAAACCACAACTTGAGGACAACATGATTATTCTTCATCAACCATAAGAAATCTTGAACTGCAATTAGAGGAGTCGGACCTTGATTTAGACAAACCTATAACTCCTACCCTTGTACCCCACACTCACTTTGAACCACCCGCTGCTGCTGATAACCCCATTCTTGAACTCAAACCCCTTCCCGATCATTTAAAATACGTCTTTTTGGGTTCTAATCAGACATTTCCTGTGATTATAAACTCTAAACTCACACCTGATCAGGAATCCCGTCTGATTACTGTTCTCCAGTAACATCGCAGAGCCATTGGTTGGACTCTCGATGATTTGACTAGAATAAGTTCCTCTTATTGCACACATCGTATCTATTCTGAAGAGGGCGCACGACCTTCACATGAAATGCAAAGACGTTTGAATCTCAATCTGCAGGAGGTCGTGAAGAAAGAGATCATTAAGTGGTTAGATGCAGGGATCATCTACCCGATCTCCGACAGTCGTTGGGTGAGCCCAATCTAGGTTGTGCCTAAGAAGGCAAGGCTCACCACCATCACGACTGAAATCGGAGAGGTCATACCCACCCGTATAGCCAATTCGTGGAGAGTTTGCATAGATTACCGAAGACTCAATTCCTCCACGAAGAAGGATCATTTTCCACTACCATTCATTGATCAGATTCTCGAAAAGTTAGCGGGAAATAGATTCTTTTGCTTTCTTGACGGGTACTCTGGTTACAACCAAGTGGCGATTCATCCAGAGGACCAAGAGAAGACCACAATCACCTGCCCCTTCGGGATGTACATGTTTCGAAGGATGCCTTTCGGTCTCTGCAATGCACCCGCGACTTTTCAGCGGTGCATGCTTGCCATATTCTCTGATATGTTAGGTGATTATCTGGAAGTCTTCATGGATGACTTCTCAGTTTTCGGGGCATCATTTGATGATTGCCTCCAGCACTTGGTTCACAAACTCAGGCATTGCATTGACATAAATCTAGTTCTTTCTTGGGAAAAGAGCCACTTTATGGTGCTTGAGGGGATCGTCCTGGGACACTTAATTTCTGAGAGAGGCATTCAGGTGGATCGAGCCAAGGTTAATCTGATTTCTAGACTCCCTATGCCTAGCTCGATCAGGGACATCCGATCTTTTCTGGGGCATGTCGATTTTTATCGTCGTTTCATCCCTGATTTCTCGAAAATCGCGTGCCCCCTGACTACTCTTCTCTCCAAGGATGTACCCTTTGAGATTTCTAAGGAATGCACTCAAGTCTTTGAGAACCTTCTTGACCGAGTCACCCAAGCCCCGATCCTACAGTCCCCTGATTGGTCTCAACCCTTTGAGATCATATGTGATGCATCTGACTTCGCTGTAGGAGGGATTCTGGGGCAGAAGATTGACGGGAAACCCGTGGTCATCTACTACGCTAGCAAGACACTTGACGAAGCTCAACGTAACTACACGGTTACGGAAAAAGAGCTGCTAGCCGTAGTATTTGCCCTTGAAAAATTTCGATCTTATCTCCTGGGTTCCCACATCATAATCTACTCTGATCACACAGCTGTGAGGCATCTCCTTGCTAAGAAGGATGCGATGCCTCGATTAATCCGATGGATCTTACTGTTGCAAGAATTCGACCTCGAGGTTCACGACAAGGCAGGAAGACAGAACGTGGTACTTGACCACTTGTCTCGCCTTCCTTCTGAGATCATCGACCCTTCTGGACCCATCACGGAGCATTTTCCTGACGAGCACCTCTTGACTATTGGTACTAGGCTTTCGTGGTTTGCTGATATAGTAAACTACTTGGCATCTCATCAGATCCCGTTTGATTGGCCGAAGGCCAAGAAAGACTAGTTGCGCTCTGATGCCAAGTACTACATCTGGGAAGACTCATCCCTTTTCCTCATAGGTGCTGACCAAGTCATTCGGCGATGTGTTCTAGAGGGCGAAATCAATGACATTCTCTCCTTCTACCATGACCAGGCATGTGGTGGTCACTTCTCTGGGTACAAAACCACATCAAAAATCCTCCAGTGTGGCTTTTAGTAGCCCACTATCTTCAAGGACGCATATAGTCACTGTAAGGCATGCAGTCGTTGCCAAACTTTGGGCAACATGAGCCACCGTGACATGATGCCTTTACAGCCGATTCTCGTATGCGAGATTTTCAATATTTGGGGGATTGATTTTATGAGCCCCTTTCCTGTTTTGGATGGCTTCGAATACATTTTACTCGCTGTGGACTACGTGTCCAAATGGATCGAAGCCATTCCGACCCGAACTTGTGATCACAAGATCGTCATCAAATTCATTCATCAGAATATCTTCTCACGGTTCGGTATTCCTCGTGCAATCATCTCTGATGGAGGGACCCATTTTACCAATGCTCAGTTCAGGTCACTGATGACCAAATACGGGGTGTCTCACCGAATCTCTACTCCTTACCACCCCTAGACTAATGGTCTAGCTGAGCTATCAAATCGGGAGATCAAGAAAATCCTACAGGTTACTGTTCGACCTGACAGGAAGGACTGGTCGTCCCGACTTTCGGAAGCTTTGTGAGCTTATAGGACCGCCCACAAGATAGGCATGTCTCCTTTTAGACTGGTGTACGGGAAGGCATGTCACCTTCCCGTCGAACTGGAGCACAAAGCCTATTGGGCAGTACGGAGCTGCAACTTAGATCTTTCTAAGGCTGGAACCCATAGAAAGCTTCAGATAAGCGAGATTGATGAATTACGCCTTGATGCGTATGAAAACTCGCGAATCTATAAAGAGCAGGTTAAAGCTTTTCATGACAAGCACATATCTAGAAAGATCTTCCACCCTGGTCAGAAGGTCCTACTCTTCGATGCCCGACTCAAACTCTTCCCTGGGAAACTACGATCCAAGTGGGTTGGACCGTATCTTGTCCAACATATTTTTGGAAATGGAGTCGTCGAAATCAGTCCTCTCAGCCACGATTCCAAAACTTTCGTCGTGAACGGTCAGAAACTCAAACCGTTCATTGACGTAACCAGTACAAATTTGGCTGAGTCATCATTTATCCTCCATTCTCCCTGAACTTATTGCGCCTAGCCGATGGCGTAAAACTCAGCGCTTAACGGGAGGCAGCCCGTCATTCTTGAAAAACCCGAAACCTTTTCTGACATTTCTTTGCACTTTAGGTTCATCCTTTAGGACAGCCTACTTCACCTTAAGTACTCGTACCTGAGATTAGAAATCGTCCGCAACAGTCACTTCGACCCATTCACTCATCAAATACCTATCCTAATGCATGAACCAAGCTAAATAAAAACCCACCTAATGTACAATGAGGACATTGCAAATCTTAAGCATGAGGGGGTATGAAAGTTCAATGAAATGACATAACAAGAAAAGATTTCAAACAAAAAAATCTGCATATAAAAAAAAAACTTTGAAGGTGGAAGAAATTGTTGGAAAACTTTACAGAAAGAGGACGAGAAAAAGAGCAGAATGATAAAAAGGAGCACAAAATGAAAGAGAAAAGGGATAGTCATTAGTAAGAAATTAAGGAATTAACCTAAGTTCTAGACCACATTAAGGAAAAGCAAAGGGAAAATGCACAATAAGATTAGTAAGAACGCGAACCTTAGGCATTCTTAGCTAGACTCTTAGTACCCATTAAGATCTAGATATTCCTCCAGAGGTTGAGGAAAATGAAAAGCTTAAGCATTAGGTCCAAGGCTTAGGGAGTATTCGGCCTCGTTAACTAACTTTCGGTTTACGAGACTCAGTAACCTAAGCACCCAAATTCACACACACAGTCTGGTTCAGTGAGCATAAATATCAAAATCACGCAGAAGCGTTTCAAATATTCTGAAAATGTCACATAGATTAGGAGCAGTCGATCAACACAAGTTGATTTGGACGAGTTCCCGACGTGAAAAGGTGGGAAATTCCCCTCGAAGATGCGTAACAACATATCATCTCCTCGGTGCTTATCTCCTAGGATATTTACATATTCTACCGAGGGCATGTAAGCACTCTGCTGGTTCAGATTCCATAGATAGCATTATCACGAAGTGTCAATTGCCAGGGTTTGAATTCGGCCACGGAACACCATGGACGGGATTATCTTGAAATCTCAAAAGCTGGGGTTCTGGGGGTTACCATGGGCGGTGCTATCTTGAAGCATCGACTGCTAGGGACCCTTGAGGATTGATGATGGGGACAAGGAATCCGATACAGATCATGTTGTGAAGCCAATCCTAAGCTAGAATTAAAAAGAAAAGAGAAACAAAACTCTCCAAACAAATAAACCTTCTGTCTCTCTCTTACAAAACGCACCGCAAATTGAACCAAGGCTAAAAATATCTCAAGCACGGGTGCTTTAACCACGGAGTCCAATAAACGTTAGGTTAGTTCCTGTAAGGCCTTAAAAACTTTACTAAGGATTGAAGCTAAAGCTAAACAAATTTGGATCTTGGTTGGTATTAGAGTACCTTTTAAGCCTATGATTGGTATTCTGACCTAATCAAGGATACAAAAGGAAAAGCACTTATCAAAATTTGATGGAAGAAATTCATAGTCTAGAACAAAGGTTAAAACTTTAAATTTTTGCTAAGGGATTAGCAAAAGCTAGGCATGGGGGTATGATGAGAACCTCATTATGAACCCTAACTAGCACATTTTGACCTAAATAAGTATACAAAAGCTCCTACAAAACCTAAGGGAAAGCCTAAATCAAAGAATTATAAATTTGAGTATAAAGCAACTCACAAGGGGTAAAACTGTAATTTTACCAATGCAGTACACAAATGGGATGTCTAAGGGTCTAAACACAGGTCAAATGGGCTTAATAAGAGAGAAAGTGGGATGATTTGATCTGAAAAGGGTTATAGCAACTTTTAGGAATTAAATGACATTCTGTAACCCTAAAACAAACCCGCTTTAATTTATGAAGTTCCAGGCAAGATAAAAATCAATTAAACCCTCTAAAATTCATGAAAAAACATCCCCTAGGGTTTAGAACCTTCAATTTATCCATTGGAACCTATCTTGACCTAGATTGATAACCATACCCAATTTTTGACTTAATTTGGGTTTTTTGTGCAAATTGACCGATCAAACGTGGTCAAACCTAAAATCAAACTTCACCATTGGTTTCCTTAGGTCCAAAATAGGTTTGTAGAAAAATTTGGACTTAAGGGAAGACCATTTTGACCTACTTTACAAATTGGTCGTCGCCCCCTCCTCTGGCACCTTCATCTCTGGCGACGGCAAAGACACGCTGATTGCCATCTCCTCCCTTTCGTCCCTTAGCTAGGTGAAAACTCTTCCCCTTACTCTCTCCTTTATTTCCCCTTTGTTAATTTATTGTTTCTACCCTTCGACTGCCACTGTCCATCGCCACCTTCTCCATCTCCGGCTGCCCTCCGACGAGATGCTTCCGTCACTCCGCAACCCCACACGTCTCGCTCCAGCCGTGCAGGGTCTGATAGAGCTGCAGCCGGCGAGATGTAGGCGTGACACGGCGAGGGTCCTCCTGTGGTCTGCTAGAGCTGCAAGCTTCTTTTTGTGCCGTGCAGGGTCTGAGCTCCAGTCGCCATTAGTGACGGTCTGAGGAGGTTGAAAGCTCACTCCAGGCTGAAGTGTTGCAGGGTTCTAGGTCCAGTAGGTTCGGGGAAGTCTCGCGCTTCCAACTGTCTAAGCAATTGGCGCTGCGAGACCTGCAGCTGCTGCAATTGGACGGAAGATCTCCTGCGGGCGCGCGAGCAACAGCGGGTGGAACATTAGTCCCACCTCGTGAACCTGTAAGTGAGGGAAGCAGGAGAAGAGGAAAGGAGGAGGAACGACTGGAGACTTAGTCGCACAGGGCAGTAGCAGAAGAGAAGAAGAAGAGGCAGCTGCTGAAGAAAGAAGAAGGCAGGAAGGCCGAGAAGCCAACTGAAGAAGGAGAAGGCACAGTGCAAGAAGAAGAAGAAGAAGAAGGAAGCCGAACAGAGAAGAGAAGAAAAAGAAGCCAAGAGGAGAAGAAGCTGCGAGGCACTGTAGCAAAGGGGCTGATAAGGCGTCTGATTCAAAAAATCAGACGTCCGAGAAAGGAAAGGCAGAGAAAGAAGAGAAGGAAGAGAGAAGAAGAAGAGAAGAAAGAAAAGAAGAAAAGGATTTTTTTGTTCATTCTCTCTCTTTAATTTTTGTAAAGTAGTATATAGTTAATTGTGAATTTGTATGCTTCTAGAATCAAAGTTTGCTCCCTGAGTTCGACCTCGGGATATTCTAAATTTCGAGTAACAAATTGAAATAAATTGATAATCGCTTTTCGCAACATACTGCAACGAACATATCTTTAAAACACGACGAAAGGGCGATCATCACTTGGCGGATGCTATTAGCATTTGCTTCTTCACCCGGAGGGAAATATTTTTCGTCCATGCTTCCGTGTTGGATTGTAATGATGATCTTTGCCTCGCGTCACATCACTTGTGCGGTATGGCTTGGTGCAGCGGTTGCATGATGGGGGTTGAAGTCTTCGATCATGGGGAGATGCGGCGATTTATGGGGAATGTGGGATACACAGTTTCCACAGCATCGATAAAGCTTTACTTCCCTCCAAAATATGATTTTTTTGTGCTCAATAGGTTTCGCATGTATGCTACTAAGTCGGTGGATTTGGGAATTAAATTTGGATAAAAGGAAGTTATATAGCAATGTTGGAAACAAATATTCATTTCTTAAAAGATATTAAAAAACATACAAGTCCTCATACTGCATAAGCACTAATAGTATTGTAATCACAAAACATAAAGATAGACGGCCTTTGCAGGTATAGGGAAGATATTTGACCATCATACGACCACTATGTAGATGTGTGACCATTGTACGACTTTTATGACGTGTAGTCTATAACCTGCATTGTTTGCAAACATTAAAGCACTTCGGTCAAGGTTAACGACCTTGCCGCAAAGTTATGCATTTGGTTTAGCTACGCCTGAAGACCGGAACTCTGTTCATGGTAGAAATCAAGAACCTCCCGTATCATCCTTACAAAATCCTTCTTTTCGTCCTTAAGGTCCTCAATGGTTGCTTCATTGATGGTGATATTTGTCATCAGCTCTTGCACCTCCTCCTCCAGCTTGTTGCGCTCCTTCTCAACTTTGTCAACGTAATTGGCGATGGTAGAACTGATTTTCCCCAGACATTAAGCTTGAAGTTGCATTGTTTGGCATTATTCTGTAACTTTTGTCAATGTGGTAAATAATATAAACTTACTAATTACAACGTTAGATGTTGTAAAATGGAATCGTAGTTACTACTTTGACATTTAGGCATCTTAGGTGCACCCTTGTCAATGGATGTGATTCGCTCATGCCTATTCTTTCGTTGATACATAGCTTTGCGATGCAACTACATTTGCAATAAATCGGCCTGTTGTAATCACCCATATCCTGAAATAGAATGACTACCTTGTGTAGTATCGGTTGTTTGCAATAGAAGATAACGTCTGATTTTTTAATGAGATAGATGCGTACCATTCCTTTCATCTTTGAAGGATTTGAAACTAAACGTAACTTGACGTTTGGGATTCACACTGCATGAAGGAAAGACAGAATGTGTAAGAAGGTACAGGCAACTTCAACACAAATGTTGGGCCCACCCCTTCATCAGTATTCGCATATAACAACACTAGCACCTATGCTCTTGGGCAGCACACGCACAATATAGCAGGAGCACTTATGGCAACGCACCAGCACTAGCACACAAGCATATGAACCAAGCAGCACACACAGTTCACATAGCACACAGTTGTCTTACCACACACCTAGAAACTCTACTAATATGTGCTTCGCGCACGTGGGGGGATCCATACCTTATAACAGCACAAACCTACCGTCGCAGCACGCAACACACAACACGGGCTCCTCCTAGCCGTAGCACTCAACACCCAGCACAACCACCTCTCGCTCGCTCCATCCGCGTGCGAGCGATCGATTGCCAAGGACCCTGCGAGGATTGATGGTGGGAGCTAGGAATCCGATACAGACCGTATTGTAAAGCTAATCCAAGGCTAGAAATAAAAAGAAAAGAGAGAGAAAACTCTCCAAAAATAAAAATTCTCCTGTCTCTCTCTTACAAAAACACACTGCAAACTGAACTTGGGCTAAAACATGTTACAAGCACGGGTGCTTTAACCATGGAGTTAAATAAACCTTAGGTTAGTTCCTGTGGGCCTTAGAAACCTTCGCAGCGGACTAAGGCTAAAGCTGGTCAGGTCTGGATCTTGTTTGGTACTTGAGTACCTCTAGGCCTACTATCAGCATTCAAACCTAATTTACAAAAGAAAGCATACATCAAAGTTTTAAGCATCAAAGGTTTTACGGTCTAGAATCAAAGTTAATACCTTGAAATTTTGCTAAGAGACTAGCAAAAGTTAGGCATGGAGGTATGATGGGAACACCATCATGAGTCCTAACTAGCTCATTTTGATCCAATTAAACCAGTAAATGCTCCTACATAACTTCCAGAGGGTCATATTTCACTACATAATCATTCTGAGGGAAAAACATGAAATTAGGGTTAAAATTGTAATTTTACCACCATATCATGAATGCAGTACAACCACAGGTTTTCCTAGGGGTTAATTAAGGGTCAAATGATCCTAAAAGGGTAACAAGTGGGTTAGAACAGTCAGAAAAGAGTTTACACGTGTTTTGAGAATTAAATGACTTTTGAAACCCTAAAAACAGACCTACTTAATTAACCGAGGTTCTAATCAGGATAAAATTCACCTAAACCCTCTAAAATTCATAGAAAAATATTTTCTAGGGTTTGGTATCTTCAATTTGACCATTAGAACCCATCTTAACCCAAAATAATGTCTCAGACTAACATTTGCCCTAATTTAGATTTTTACATAAACTGCCCAATCAACCAAAGTCAAAACCTAAATCTAACTTTACCATCAGATTCCTTGTGTCCAAATTAGGTTTGTATCAAAATTTGGGCCTAATCTGAAATCATTTTGACTAAGTTTGCATTTTGATCCAATCAGACACTTTCTATCTCATTCAGATCCTTAGCTTTTCAAATTCCTTGCAAAAAGCCCCTATCTTTATCGTTATCTTCACAATCAGGTCCCTCCTCCATTATTGCGGAGAAATCCTTTGATGGGAACACCATCATGAGCCATAACTATCTCATTTTGACCCAATGAAAAGAATAAAAGCTCCTACATAACCAACTAGAGGTCATAATTCACTGAATAACCTTTCTGAGAGAAAAGTAAGAAATAAGGGGTAAAATTGTAATTTTACCATTGCAATACAACAAAGGGTTTTCTCAAGGGCTAAACACAGGTCAAAAGTGTAAAACCCTACTTGGAGGGGGTGAGATCAGTGTGACGTAAAAATAATGCGGAATTATAAATAAAACAATCTTACAGAATAACAATCACACAATGTACACAATGATTTTTAGGTGGAAACCCAAACCAGGTGAAAACCACCACCTAACCCTCTCGAGTTAGGATTTTCCGATCAACCAAGTTGATCAAATCCACTAACGTACTACTTAAACGAGGGTAGTACAATCTCAATTATAACTACACTATTTTATACGAGGGTAGCGTACCTCAAACCCCTTCTCTTCACGAGAAGGATTTTGTCACACGAAGGAGACAGGAATTCACAAAGCGAATACCCAACCCAAATAACAAAGTAAATTACAAATAGTCCTATAGAGCCAACAAAGATATTCTAAAACTAAGCTTCTATAGGAGTAAGGATGCTTCCCTCTGGTGGAAGTGCATCAACGATGCGAATGCATGAACTACGCAACGGTGCTCTCGTGAACTACGGTGGGAGAGCGGGTGCGCAAGTGATCGATGCTCTCTAGATGTAGAACTAAGCTTGGAGAGCAAGAGCTTCTTCTATAAATCAATTTGACACAAGGATGTAGAAATGCTTGTACTTGGTGTGTCTTTGAGTGGCAAAGGTTCTCCTCTATTTATAGAGGTCCTAAGAAGGCTTTGGAAGGCCTTGGAAGGCTTCCATAGCCGTTGGGTGCAAGCTCCAAGAAAATTAGGCCGAAATCAGGATTAATCATTACACTGACAGGGTTATCAGACGTCTGATCTTGGCATTGGACGTCTGGAAAACCAGTTTAAGACGTCTGGGAACAAAGTCAGACGTCTGATTATGGGTGGGTTTCCTTCCTGACTTGAATCAGATCGAAACAGGGTTCTAGTGGAAGTGCATCAGACGACACACAGGACGTCTGGAATGATGTCTGGAAACCTACTTTTCTACGAAAATGGATTCCCAAGGGAGTGCAACGGCTAGAAAATCTCCGAGAAGAGATTTTGGGTCAGCCGAGGCAAATCGGTCATGTATCAGACGTCTAGGGTCCTCTACGGACGTCTGATACGAGGCTAACGGTCATATCCTTCATTGTTTGCTAAGGCAACCAACAGTCCACTAATTGGACGTCTAGCAAAATCATCAGATGTCTTCTAAGACATCTGGACTAAGGTCTGGATGTCTGATTTCATCAGACAGAGCTAACTAAGTCCAACCTAGTCTAATTTTCAGACGTCCGATAAGGCTATCTGAACCCTATTTTGATTTTCTAAGTTCTCTATAGAAAACCTAAGTATCCTAGGGTTGTGCGAGTGTTCTTAGGACTACTGTTAGGGTACTTTGAGGTTCTTTAACATGAATCTAAGTAACAAAATAAAGAGCAACAAAAGAAACAAAAATACATAGAGTACAAGGAAGGAAAATATATCATATTCTTCATCTCCTTCCTTCTTCAAGCCATCGCTCCTCATGAAGCTCCTCTGT
This sequence comes from Thalassia testudinum, assembly GCA_037157565.1. Lineage (NCBI taxonomy): Eukaryota > Viridiplantae > Streptophyta > Magnoliopsida > Alismatales > Hydrocharitaceae > Thalassia > Thalassia testudinum. Next base: position 49,808,129 of record JAZHRO010000030.1, read on the forward strand.
TCTCCGTCAAGCTCCTCCAATCCACCATGGATGCGAGCTTGAACTCCGTCTAACCACGTCTCCATTTGCAATTTACCTGAAATCTAAGACTTCAAGTGCAAATGTTAAATGACACGTGTTTGTTATCATCAAAATAAACGATCACGATGCTCTAGCACCAACAAAAAGGTCTTAACAAGATAAAAAGTGGGTTGGATTTGACAGAAAAGGGTTTGTGTGTATCATGTGAATTAAATGACTTCTTGTAACCTTAAAACAGACCCACTTGATTAACCAAGGTTCTGGTCAAGATAAAATTCACCTAAATCCTCTAAAAATCATAAAAAAATATTCTCTAGGATTTAGAACTTTCAATTTGGCCATTGAAACCCATCTTGACCTATAATGGGGTTTCAGACAGATATTTACCCTAAATTAGATTTTTACATAAATTATCCAGTCAAACGTGGTCAAACCCAAAATCCAACTTCACCATTGGATTTCTTAGGTTCAAATTAGGTTTATACCAAAATTTGGACCTAAGGGGAACTCATCTTGTCCCACTTTGCAAATAGGTCCAACCTGATTACATTTGTACCCCTATCTTTCAAAAACCTTTGCAAAAGCCCCCTAGCTTCTTCATCGTTCTCGCAATTAGGTCCCTCCGCCATTATAGCGGAGGAATCCTACTTCGATGAGTTTTAGAAGGTGGTTTTTCCCTGATTTCTCAGAGAATCCCCTTCAAAATTGGAAGGGAGATTCTCTGAGAAAATCCCTCCAATGTGAACCCAGTTTGATGCCCTACTTGTTACCCAATCTCTCATACGAATGTATGAGAGATTTGGGTCTCTTTTGGAGTTGCCATCTCTGGCGAGCATACCTTGCTTGGAAGCTTGGCTTCTAGGCACAAATCCCCCTCCAGAGATGTATTTAACCAACCCCAGATCCAACCGACTCCTCCAAGCTTGAAATCGATCAGAAACCCCCTCAAATTCTTCTCTCCTCCTCCGGCCAATTCGCTCAAGCTCTGGCGACCTTCCCTGATCTCCCTCGTCGCTTGACCACAATACCAGTGGCAGGTTCATCCTCCTCGCGTTTGTATGCGTCGCACAGCACCCGCCGACACCCTTGTCTCCCCTTCATCCTCACCGACCATCCCTCTCTAAGCGCCTTCGTCTCCGGCGTTGGCGGTACGCGCTCGATGCCATCCTTGCCTTCCCTTCGTCCACTATCAACCTAGATAAGTCCCTTTCCCCCTCTTTATTTCCCTAAATCGACTACTGCTGCACTCCACCACCATCATCTCCTTCACCTCCTGCCACCACCTCCGGCGAGATCGCTCCACCACCACAGACCATCCTACCCCTCGCCGACAAGTCCATCAGCATCCCCTCACTCCACTCAACATTTCCCCTCACTCATACCACCACTCCACTCACCCAAACACACCCCCGAACACACCCACACATACGCACACAGTGTGCCCTAAGCACGCTCACATAGGCGTTCCCACGCCACGCCAACCACCGTGGCACACTCGTCGTGCCTCGACAAAGCTTCCTGAACGATTTGACGTGGTCGCAAGGTCCTTCTCATGTTCTCAAGTATCCGACCACCGGCCGCCATTGATGAAGGAACTTGAAGCTCGCTTGCTACGCTCCAGGTGCTGCTGCTCCAAGCGAGAGTCCCAGGCGGTGCGGACTTGAGACACGAACGCACTCAGGTTCTCAATCAGAGTAGAGTGCAGCCGCAACCTCGCAATTTGAAGAAGACATTTGCTACTGCTGCGCGCAAGGGAGGTGGGACATTTAGTCACACCTCGAAATTGGAAGAGTAGCTGTGTGGGCATAAGTTGAATTCTTGCAATAGCCTTGTCACCTCCTAATCACGGGGTGAGGTCCCTCTCACACGACTGACCCAGCCTCGTCCGTGCTCACGCCCCGCAGACCTGGCCTTGACCCAACTCGACTGCACTCCTCACCCACCATCGCACGCTGATGGGCCTAGTTCCGGGTACATACCCAACCTGATTACCCGTAACGTGTGGCTCTAGGAGAGTGGAACCTAAGAGAGAAGAGAGGAGAGTGCACGCAGGTAGGGGGTAGGTTTTGCTGCAGGCTGAAGAGGAGGAGAAGTGAAGCTGAAGAAGAAGAAGAAGGAGAAGACAAGGACGTAGAGAAGCTAAGGCAGAGAAAGAAAGAGAAGAGGCAGTCGGCAGAGCAAGGCAAAGGAAAGAGAAGATAGAGAGAAGGAAGAAACTGAAGAAGGACCATAAAGGCTTAAGGCTAAGGGTCAAGGCCGCAAGGTAAAGGAAGAAAGAAGGCAGTCGGCAGAGAAAGAAAGAAGGAGAGAAGGCAGAAGTCAGGGAAAGAGAAGAAAAGCCAAAGAAGAAGAAGAAGGGAAGAGAAGACAGAGAAAGCTAAGGAAAGAAAGATAGAAAGAAAAGAAAGCTCGCCAAGACAAAATAAGAGGAAGAGAAGAAATCAAAGAAAGAAGAACTCAAAAGGAGCACAGTTCAAGACATCTAATTTACAAATCAGATGTCCAATTTTTTTCATATACATTGAGTTCTTGAGTATTTTGCAATCTACATTGTTAATTACTCCTATATTTTTGCACTGTGATATTGATATTCTTCTAAATTTTGAATTGTGATCTTGATTTCTAAACACCAATTTGCTCCCTGTGTTCAACCTTTGACTTTAAATTCAAGTAATAAAATTGTATTTGTTTTGAACGCTCTTTCAGCTATATTACAACGCGATATTCTTAAAACCCGATTCAGCGATCACAAACATCCTTCTCCGACGACCTTTGATTGAAGAGAACTCCTCCTCTGTTCAATCAATCCCTTCCAAAATTGGAAGGGAGATTCTTTGAGAAGTTCTCTTCCCTCTGAATCCATCCACAAGGTCTCAAACCTTCCCAATCTCTCATACGAACGCATGAGAGGTTTGGGTATCAAGAAGTTTCCTTCTCCGGCAATCTTGTAAGGCTTGGGAAGCTTGCTTCCCAAGCTCAAAACTTCTTCCTGAGGTCTATAAAAGAGCCCCCTGATCAGACTGTGTTCTTTAGCTTGAATTCTAACCGAAAACCCTCCTCTTCCTCTCTCCTCTTCGGCCACGAAGCTCCTCAAGCTCCAGTGACTTTCTTCGACTCCTCTCGATATCTAACCACAAAACCAGTGGTTGGATTTTCTCTCTCTCTCGTCTGCTCTTGGCCGTACCAGTAGGAGCTCTTCTACCTCCGTCGTCGTCGCCGTTCCCATCGTCGGAGCACTTTCTTCCCCAGCTCCGGCCTGACAACACCGATGCTGCTCTCCCTCTTTTTGTCCAATTAGAATAGATAATTAGGTGTCTTTAGGTTTATAGGTTAAGTTTCCTTTATTAAAAGATCAAAAATACGCCCTCGATATCGTCGTTCACCCCCTTCATCTTCCACTCCGGAACTCCTCCGGCAAAGGATTCCGCCCACTACATGCAACCATCCCCTTCGCCGACCACCCTACAACCTCCACCGCACCTCCCCGCTCATTTCCCATCTTCCTATTCTCTGTTCTATCCACCCAAACACCTCCCAGAATAGACCCATCATCTCCCGCGTATCTCGCATCCATCTGGCCACCATACACATCCATTCGCCACGTCGACCCTCTCTACAAATTCACCGTGCTATGGCGACGCTTCCTGAGTGCTTTAACGCGGCCGAGAGGCCTTCTTTGTGGTTTTCAGGACACAGGTCTCACACCATTGCCATAGCTACTTCGAAGGAGCTTGAAGCATGTTCTCGTGACTTGTAGCTCCAGGTGTTGTGCCCAGGTCAAGCGGAAGACCTCCAGGAAGAGATTCAGGGCTGCAATTGGATTCACCAGACCAAGTTGCTGCCCCGATTTGATCATCATACCAGCTGCTACGCTGCGTGGAGGAAGAACAACTTTAGTCCCACCTTGGATATGAAGACGCTCCCGTAGCTGAATAAGATGCAAAACTGAAAGGGGTTGTTTGCCTCAGACACTGGGGGTGAGGTCCCTGCTCACCCTTCACCGGCCTCATTCGTGACACACGCCTGCGGACCTGGCTTGACCCGTATACCCACCTATACTCTTCTCACACCTTGCTCACCACCCCATGTCGGTGAGCCTGGTCCCAGGTACGCTCTAGGTCCGATTACCCGACTATCCTATGGCTCTGGGAGAGCGAGACCGAAATAGAGAAGGGAGAAGAGAGAGTTGTACGAGTAGGGGAGGGTTTTGCCCTGAGAAGCTTGGCCCTAACACATAGCTAAATTCTGAAGAAGAAAAAGAAAGCCTGAAGAGAAGAGGAAGAAGGAGGAGGGCCATAGTAGAGAAGGTGAAGAAGAGGTATTGAAGAAGAGGAAAGGTCTGAAGAACAAGAAAAGAAGAAGAACTGAAGCAGAGAAAAGAAAATAAGAAGGGTACTGTAGCAAACGTCAATTAAGATGTCGGATTGCAAAATCAGACGTCTGATTTCACTCTCTCCCTTGAATAGATTTGAGTAAATATTCTATGTATTAGACTTATAATTGGTGATTCAAATCACCATTATTTTGTCTAAAATTTTTTTTACTCTTTCATAAACTCATTACAAATTAGTTTTTGAGTAATATTCTGTGTTCAATTCCATTGATTATTGAGATTAGTGTTTGAATTCCATATTGCTCTTTATGTTCGACCTCAGAATCTTTTTGAATAATAAAATTATTTGTTTGAGCGTTATTTTAGCTATACTGCAACGTGACACTTTTAAAACACCGATTTAACGTGCTAGCACCTTTATCTATTAAAGTGTTATTTGGTGAGTTGATGAGAACCTTATCATGAACCATAACTATTACAATCTAACCTAGATATGTAAGAAAAAGCTCCTACATAACCCAAAGAAAGACTTAACTCAGAGAATTCTGAGTTTTGGAAGAAAACAAGTCATAAGGGGTAAAACTGCAATTTCACCAACGCAGTTTGCAAATAGGGTAATTAAGGGTCCAAACACAAGTCAAACAAGCCTAATAAGAAGGAAAGTGGGATGATCTGATCTAAAGAGGGTTACAGCAACTTCAAGAAATTAAATGATATTCTGTAACCCTAAAATAAATCCACTTCAATTCACGAGGTTCGAGGTAGGGTAAAAATAAACTAAACCCTCTAAAATTCATAGAAAAATAATCTCTAGGGTTTAGAACCTTCAATTTGACCTTAGAGACCCATTTTGACCTGCAAAGAGAACCATGCCCAATTAATGACTTAATCTAGATTTTTACGTAAATTGACCGGTCAAACATGATCCAACCTGGAAATAAAATTTACCATTAAAATCCTCAGGTGAAAATTAGTCGTGCATAAAAACTTGAGCCTAAGAAGAGACCTCCTTGACCGACTTTGCAATTTGGTCCTCTTCATTTACTTTTTGACCCTTATCTTTCGAAACCCTTGCATTTTGGCCCCCAACTTTCTCGTCGTTCTTTGCAGAACGGTCCCTCCTGCAAAACTCTGCGCAGCACCATGCTCCGGCGACTTTGCGCGGAGCATGGCGCCGTGCAAGGAGAGGTGACCGCCCTGCAGAACAGACGCGGGGTTCCCTGCGACGTCCTCTGTCGCAGGGACCCAGACATGCTGCCTGCCGACCACCATACCTTCTGTGCGAACTTGCGGAAGGTATGGGTCTCGTCTCCAACTACGCTCCGGCGAGGCTGGCACTTCGCCAGCCTGCGCCTCCCTCTTCGCCATCCCCTTTATAAGAACCAGCACCCCCTGCCGGTTCTGGCAAGGTCTCTTTGACGGAGAACAACCCCCCACTTCGTCCTCTCCTCCTCCTTCAGACAGCTTGCAGCTTCCGACGACTCTCTCGTCTTCCTCCTCGTCGCTCTGCTGCCTTACCTGCAGCAAGGTTCCCCTTGCCCTCTCGTCTGCGCCGTGCTGTACCCGCCGGCGCCCTCCGCCTGCTTCCTCGTTGCTGCACTCCTCTCCAGGGCCTCTTCTTCCCCAACTCCGGCAGGTACGAGCCGGTGGCTCCGCCCTCCCCCTTCATCCAAAACCTAGGTAAAAAGCTTCCTCTCCTCCTCCTTTAAATTTCCCCTTTGTCAATTTATCTTTTCGCGCCACCACACACAACTTCCATCTCCGCCTGCTCCATCTCCGACCACCCTCTCTGGCGAGCTCATCCTACCTCCACAGACCTTCTCACCCCTCGTCAATTACCTCAGAAGCTTCCCCTCACTCCACTCAACAGCTTCCCCCTTTCCATTCCTTGCCACACGCCACCTAACGACCCCTCGAACAAACTCATTTCTTCGACCACAGTCCAACCTAGGGCTGCCACCATACGCCACCTCACGCCTCGCCACCACCCGCACTGGCTTCGCCGCACTCCGGTGAAGCTCCCTGCATCCTCTGACTAGGCCGAGAGGCCGTATTCTTGATTTCAGGTCACACCCTCTTCACCGCCATTGCTGAGCAGGTGAAGCTCCTTCACCTGCAGCTGCAGGTTCGCCCTCACCCAGGCTCGCACTCCAGGACGCGCGGCTTGCCCCCGCGAAGCATCCCAGGCCTATAGCTGGGGTGACAGCCTCGCACACGGCCGCAATTGACCGCAGCTCCCTCAGCCGCGGGTGCGAGATTTGGAGGTGGGACTTTAGTGTGCGGCTGCGCGCCCACACTTATATTGAAAAAGTGTTTAGGGCTTACTGCCTTCGAACACAGGGGTCAGGTCCCTCTCACCTGCACGCAGCGCGCCACGCGCTCGCTCGCCCTTGCCCGCGCTCACGCCCCGCGAGTCTGGGCCGGATCCGATTACCCAAACCCGCGCACTCCTCGCCCACCACCGCACGCCGGTGGGCCTGGTCTCGGGCACGATACTCGTACCCGAATACCCGACTCTGGGAGAGTGATCCTATGGGAGAAATCTGAGAAAGAGAGAGACGCGGGGAAGGGTAGAGGTAGGTTTTGCTCTGACCCATTGTGCGAGTGTGCAGGAGCAGAAGAAGAAGAAGAAGAAGAAGAAGAAGAAGAAGAAAGGAAGGCGGCCGAAGCCTTAGCCACTCAGAAGAAAGAAAGAAGAAGTAGAAGCAAGAAAGAAGAAACAGAAGAAGAAGAAGAAGAGCACTGTAGCAAACCTACAGTTAAGTCGTCTGACCACTGCATCAGACGACGGTTGAGCAGCGGCCAGAGGAGATAAAGCAAGAAAAGAAGACTGAAGAAAAAGAAGAAGAAGAAGAAGAGGGAAGAAGACATAGCCGCCAGAGCAAAAGAAAGAGAAAGAAAGAAAAAGGAAGAAAAGAGAAGAAAGAAGAAAAGAAGAAGAAGCCAACAAAACTCTCTCTCTCTCTCTCTCATTTTGTAATCTAATTAGAGAACCCTTGTAATTCTAGAATTCTAGTAGCTCCCTGAGTTCGATCTCGGGAATACAACTTCCGAGTAAAAAAATCTTTTATAATGATAACCGTAACTGTTTTGTCTTATACTATAACGACTGTACTATAATAAACATAAAGACGCAAAATGGCCTACAGGCTGCCATGAGTTAAATCAACTTAATTTTTGTTTGAGTGAACTTACATCAATGTACATCTGACTTGAGTTAAAAGTAACTTAATCGAGTGCAAATTTGTTTCCTCCTCTTTAGAGGATAATGTTCAGCCTATTAGGTTCTTTAATATCTTAGGAGTTTAACTGAAATTAACCCACATTTGATTTAGGATAGACCTTTACAATAACTTATCTTAACTAGACTTAACATCGATTGGGTACCAATACTGGTATATCAGTACCGGTATCACATATGCTTAGTATTGGTACTGATGGATCAGTACCGGTATCCTTAAGTCACAAGTATGAGTTCTATATCCTAATGAGTACCGATATTGATTCCAAGTACCGGTACCCATAGGTTACACTTTAAAACTCATGTCCAGATGAGTACTCATCCAATACTCACTATGTACTGGTACTCATGTTGAGTACCGATACTTAGTGAGTACTGATATCACTCCAGGAAATAACTGATCTCAACGAGTACCAGTACTCATGAAGAGTACCGGTATTGTTGAGTACCGGATACACTACCTATAGCCTATCAATATCGTTACTTGTAAGCTACAGGTTCTGGAGACTTCAAGTCCAGAACCTAACCTAGGACTCACGTGTACTAGTACTCATGAATAGTACCGGTACATGTAAGTCTCAATTTTGGACTTAAGACGAAAGATGACCTGAAGCTGATCTATAGCTTGCATGTATCAATATTCATGAAGAGTATCGGTACTAGCAACCTACAGTATACTTTAGGTTCAAAACTGTAACGGCTAAGTACTGGTACCCATCTAAAGGTACCAATACTACTTGCAGTTATGAGAAGCCATTTTGGTTCTCTTAGAAGATGAAAGATCGGTTCAATGCAATGATAATTAACATTAAGCTTGAGATTAACATGCGATATTTATTTAGATTGAACAACTAGTATGCACATAAAACATATGAAAGAAAATCATTATACAAATAAGCAATATATGAATTTTCTTATTATCCCATCATCATAGATATGAATATTTTCATTCTTGAAACAAAGACATACGAATGATGCTCAGAAATACCTATGTTCATCTTGAAAACAAGAGAAGGGGATTGCCAATGGTGCTTCCAAAAGAACCCACCTTAATCCCTTATAAAGAACCACCTGAAGGATGAAATCCCTTTCTTTTCCAATCATTCTCTCCTTAGCAACCACAGAGCACGATGGGGATCACTCTTAGGTTTTGTCAATTATGGGTCTTTTAGGGACCATGACCCCAAAGACATAATTTAGCAATTAGTGTGACTAATTACTATGTAAATTGCATGTCTACCCATCGAGAACATACAATTTACCCATAGGTCTCAGCACATTTAAACACCACACTAAACCATTTACATTTATACTCATGCACTCAAAATAACTTAATTTGAACACTCTGATTAATGAGCAGTATATGACAGTCCTTTATATGTTGATTGACTATATGCATACATTATGCATATATCAATCCATACGTTGGATCAAAAAATCAACAATCTTCCACTTGGACTATATGCAACTTGTTAGTCATTCAACATATAAAACCAAATTTGAGCTCAACCTTGCTATCTTAACCAGAAATGCATATCTATAAACAATCTGATCTACCAATCACACTAATAATAGAGCCAAAATAGTTTTTGCTACATTCTAGTAACTAAACCAATAAGGACCATGTACACTAATGCAAAAAGTAACAAAAAACGTGTGAATGTGCAGTACGGAAATTACATACCAATTTGATCAACGTATGTCTATTTCCAACTGGTCCTACGAATAGAGATCACTTCTAAAAAACTGAAACCAAATTACTTCTCAGAATATATAATCACTAAACTGAAAACTTTAAGTTTTATTTATCTCATAACAGAAATAAAACTTTACAAACTTTATACATAACCAAAAAACTCAATTACTGAATTTATATATTACAAATAAGCATTATAAAGATTACATAGCTTACCTATTATCTCAAATATCAAAATCCAATTATTCCTCCATTCTTTATCACTCTTACCTAATTTTTCTATTTATGCCACAAATTTATTTCCTATGTCAAACAACACCTAAGTAAATACTTCAGTAGAAAATTCTAAGCCTCAACATAGAATCTAGTATCTACCACACCATCTATGTTGAAGCCTCCACTGCCATCACCACACCATTGCAACTGCCACTGTTGCCACCATTAGGTTATGTTTGGCAAGGGAATAGTACTATACCAGGATAGAATTGGAGTGGAATAAGTATAAGAAAGTGTTTGGTTGGTGAGATTGTAGTTATTGGTATATTGATTTTGTGAGAGAGGAGAGAGAGTTAATGGGTTTTAATTTGATGTATTTTAATTATTAGGTAGTATTTTTTGAGTTTTATGGGAAAAGAGAAGATATTAATGAACCTCGTGACTCAAGCCTTGGAACCTGTGCTCACCTCCTCCTAACCCCCCTCCAATCCCTTATTCCAACTAATGTACGTCTGCCAAACGTAGCCTTAGAGTCACGCACTATCTGTGGTCACCATGATAGTTTGAGAAGCATTGATGGTGGTGATGATTGTGATGGTGAAAGGTTGTTGGCTTCTATTGTTGTAGGTGTTAATGATTGTTCGGAAGGTGTCATCTGGAAGATGTTGGTGCCATTGCTCATGTGATGATTATTTCAATGTTATCAATGCCGTGGTAGTGTAACGTCCTAATCCTCCTACCACGATTGAGGTATTTTTGTTGGCCCTAAAGTCATGGTGCTAACGGAGAGGTCATCATGTTGTGACCATAGATGTCGGTGTTGTGGTCATCATGCTATGATTACTTCAATCGTTGCACAGTCATTCTACTGTTATTGCTGCAATGGTGGAGGTGCTGCTACAATTGTGGCTATCATGTTGCGTCAAGGTATTATCTCTAGCAATCCAAGGTCACCGTAACCGATGCAGCTAAAGGGTGCACAAGCTACCTACGAGGAAAAAGGTGCTTTTAATGCTAGTGTTGACATTCTAGGAATCACGAAAATAAAAAGTATCGATTTTTTCCTGCCAAATTCGACAGCATAATTCATGCACCTCTTCCAATCCGTTGGATCCGGAGAAGAAGACAAACAAGGGGCATGAGTCCCACTTGTCTGCAGGAGGCCCTTTTTTTGATAAGGGGTGGGCATAGAATTTGACATCTATTTTTGTTTAGAGTAATAGTAAATGTAAGATATAGTCTATGCCTTTTTTCAAGCCAACAGCCGCCTATAAATAGGGATCATCACATGCGTTCCGCTTGCACGGGGATGTGGATGAGTGAATGTGCTTCGTGTGCCGGCTCCTCGTGGAGGACATGTGTTGAGCGGGATCAAGCGATGGAGGAGACAGCACACGGCAAGAAGGTATGGTTCTTTCTTCGTAAAAGCACATTTGGCACACACCGCACATACATCGTGTGCATGGCAAGCACATGGAGCACAAGCAGTGGACACATATGTTCACAGTTGTTCGGAGCACAACATAGAATGCATGTAGAGCACGTTGGTGGGTTAGCGTTTGGAAAGCACATTGTTGTGTTTATGATTGGAGGTTCATGATTAGAGGGCAGCACAGATGGCAGATGCGGAGCATGCGAAGCATATGGGGATATGGTGAAGGCACATGTGTGCTAAAGGGGGGCAATTAAGGGACGCAGGATGGATATGTCGCGTAGAGGTACATGCAGCCGAAATGAATTACGCGTAATAATATTGAATGATGATGCAGGTTGAGTGTATGGAAGGAAGGCCTCGTGGAGCAATATTTTGCAAGTGAGGGGAAATTGCTAAGCTAATGGTGGACAAAAGGGAAGGAGCAAATTTGGACACGCATCCCCTGAAACAGATACATTTCAAGTGTGCATATAGTGAAGGGATACGTTGATAATCATTCATAAGTTTGAAGGGGAAATGAATATGTTTAATTTTTTTTTTTGGTACAAATTTCAGTGGGAGCCAAAGGGATGTGACTTCAAGGTGAGTGTTTGGTCGAAGGGAGTGCTTGATACAGATTCCCTTGCAGGTAACAATGGCCGCATGAGAGATATTGTCTACCTAATGGCTAATGAAGTGGAGTACCTAGAGAAAGAGGTTAGAAGGATCGAAGCACAATTTCATGACTTGAACGAGAGTATATCCATAGCTGAAGCTATGATTGAAGATCTGAAGGATGAAAAGAAAGAATTTCGACATAAAATAGAAGAAGTATTAGAGTTTTATCATGACCACAGCTCAGGACTCCAATTGTTAATCACATATGGGAAGTTGCTTTTGGAACACTTGATATGACATTTTATTTTCATATTGTGAAAGACTGATATATAAGTATGAGTACGTATCGTTGGATTGGTGAAGGCACTCGAATGTAATATATATGTTTGCTATAAATTATGCTGGATGTATGGTGTATGGTGGTGGTGGTTTTTTATTCTTTCAAATGATGTTATTTACATTGGATACAAGGCATTTTGGTTTAGTGGTAATTTATTATTTGAAAGGGAAAAATGATTTATTCCTGGATGTAATAATCCCCAGTACCTAGAGAGAGGAATGTGCTTTATGTACTCTTATTTGGAGAGAAACCCCTAAAGGAGCGGTTGCTTCCCAAGACATCAGTACCATCCCACTGGAGGAAGTTTGACTGCAAATCTTGCAAATCTTTTACTTACGGCACACGGAGTGGTTGCTCTGCTGAAGGTATGGGCAGAGGTACTGCATGCAGGTCCCAAAACAAGGAAAAACCACACCACGAATATCGTGAGGAGCAAGGATCAACGAAGACCTCTAGGAAGGCGTCCTCAACAGCGAAGGCATTGAAGGTCCGGGAGCATTTCTTGAAGGGCGTTACTCGAGTACCGCCGAGCGTGATCGAGAAAAGGAAGAAGATGCGTAGGCACGGAGGGTGCTATCAACCCGAGTCTAGGTAACCGTAAAACTTCTCGTTTTCAAAACGATTGAAAGATTTCAAAAGGCAGGTTCTTCGTTTATTAAGAATATGTTATCCATGTGCTTCCATTGGAACTCCATGCAAGTGGTCCTCCATGTGCGACCTTTCGTGGAGGGATAAAAAATGAAAAATGGATAAAAGATGCTTTATTCCATGACTATTACCGAATAAAAAACATAGATGTTGTAGCATTTTTCTGAGGGATGTGTTAATTATATTTAGAGTGCTTTATGTGTCGATCATTTATATAAAAATCTTCTTTTATTGCGTATCTAACCAACCACAAACATGTAATTTAGCTTTCCTTCTTAGAGAAGTTGGATGTTCTGAAACATGTATAAAGTGCTTCCTCCTCAAATTTCATAGAGATTAAAAGGAAATTTCATTGGTGTTACATCTATCTTGGAGCATTATTATCTATCTTGGAGCATACATCTATTATTATCTACAACATACATATATCTTTAAGCATTTTGTGCATCATTGCTTATTCACAGTATATGAAATAACTCTTAGCCTATTTGTACTAGGCACAGAGCATATCATAAATAGGTGGAAGGTTAATGGAATTAGGGGCATGCATTGATGCGAAGAAGAATGTAGATTGTGGCATGAATTATCCAATGCTATACTAAATGCATGCATATTATTTTCTTAATATGGCAGTGATTTCCACACAGCAACCCCATACCATGAAAGGCGTGGCAATGACTCTCCAAATGAGTACAACATGTGAGCAAAGCTATTAATTATAATTGAGTACTTACGTTTATAAGAGATATTTATTCTATGAAATTTATAATAGTAGGTTAATGAAATGACAAGTATGTTCGTTAACCGGAGAAGAAGGAAGAGGCTTATACCACGTAAAAGCCCGTATGCTAAAAAAGCTTATTTCTGAAAGAACCGTAGAGTTTCAATTTCCTAATTCTAACGCTTACAACTATATATATGTGGTTTTGAAAATGAATCAACTTTCAAAGACTCGATGAATGTTGATGAGTTCAACAATGATGAATACGTTTGCAATGTCAGCCCGAATAGGTTCGATGAATGAAATCCTACATTCTTTATAACTTAAAATTCTTGTTCATTGTTGATGGAATGATTTTGTTGCAGGACACGCGTGAAGTCCTCTCACTGGAGCACACAATTGAAGCAATACTCACCATACTCCATCTATCAGAGAACCCCAAGGTGAGGTACCACCAGCTTTATATGTTGATCATAACGAATTTGGGTGGACTCATGATGCTTACTGAATGTGCACACATTCATTTCAGAAGAAGTCCCAAATTGAATCCACCTGTTAAGAATGAAAGATATGTTATTCCATCTTTCAGAAATTCAACTCCAAGAAGGACTCCGGTTCGCAGTCCTACTCCAAAAAATACTCCTATTATGCATCCAGATAGAAGGGAAAGAGGAAAGGAACATCTACAAAGGTAATGTGTGTTGTAAAGTAATATATTGTAGTAATAATATTTCATATACAATGATGTGAGATGTGCTCTTTTTTTACAATGACGGAATTCTATAAGGGACCAAGCTGCATCATTTGACTCAAGGAGTGCAATTAAGAATTTCCTTATTGCATTGCGTGGTTGCTCAGATCTTGTTAAAATTAGGTTCAAAGAAACTCCGTTTGGATTTTTCATTGGCTGAGTACCCTGTGAAAGATGAGATTATGTGCAAAACTCGTTAGTGATTATGATAACGACAGTGGTGACTTCATAGCTGGACAGCATGTCCCATTCACAGCAGAGCAAGTATCAAAGATTATAGGGTTGCCATTAAATGCACATGAAATTGAATTAAGGGCAGAGAGATTTGAGAAGCATCCATTTAGATTGAAGTACTTCCTGACTGGGAATCCTACAGTCTTACAAGCAAGAAAAGCTCTAAAAGAAGTGCAATGTGAGCAAGGTGATGAGAATGTTGACGACCAAGTGAAACTTTTGATATGGCTTTTGTGTGGGAATTTTTTGCTTGCACATGGATCACACTCTATCTACCCAAAACTGTTCCATTATATTGAAGTGAACGATTCCTTGCATGAGTATGCGTGGGCATCGACGGTGCATGAAGTCATGGCTGATGGGCTTGCATAAATGGCTAAGAAGATGTACATCTCAAGGAATGGAGCAGGATTCGGATACTTGAAGGGACGTGCTCCATTACTAAGTGTATGCTACATCATGAAACACAAATATAAACAAGTATTAAAATTCCCTCTAAGATAAAAGTTGGTATTTGAAAACATTGCAGGTTTGGGCTCTCGAAGTGCTTCAACTCGATGAACCAACAAATCCAACCGCATACCCCATTGTTGCACGATGGAGTTATAGGAAGCCTATTTCAAGATTGCTTGATGATTACGGTGTTGACCTTGATGACTTGCCAGCAAGATTCCTGAGGAGAAATTCTTTCAAAATCTATACTGGAGAAACCAATACAATTGAAATAGGAATTGGTGATGGCAAATGTAAAGCAACCACTCAAGCACAAATTAGCCTCCCAGCACATAGAAGAAGCCCAGCAAGGCATCAGGTTCACACTACAAGGAAGCATGATGGGATCTCCGAAGTGGTCAAACAGAAGGATGTGGGAAATGGTCACCTAGCATCAAACTTGGTAGTGTTGGTGAAGTACAATTATTTGGAGAAGTGCTACGAATCATGCAAAGAGGAGATTGCATCCATTCATGCACAGGTAAACAGAGAGGAGATTGAATTACTTAATGTTGATCTCATACAACCATTAGACATTAATGTTATATGTACATAATCTTGCAGATTGCACAGAATTGTCAGATGCAACAAATAAAATAGGAGAGCCAATTCCAACAGGTGAGCAATTACATAACATAGTGCTGTTGGTATTTCATTTGTCTAAATTTTATAGTATACAGTTGTGTAAGCTTCAATGTTCGTATTTCATTGTAATATTATGTATAGGAAGTACCTTCTCACATAACACCTACATATACTTCAGTAATCCATCAAGTTACTCCAACAAGAACTCAATCCATAGTACGTGATGAACATCATAACCATAACTTCCATTCAATGTTAACGGTATAATAAATTTGCCCATCAAATTGCAGCGAAGTGAGTTCGTTGAAAGTTGAAATGGTAAAAGTGATTCGCACATTAGAAGGCTAACACCAATTGGTTTGGCAACTCAATCGCACGCAACACAGGCATCCACTTTCCACTAATTCCAAGTCTAAATACAAGCATGAAGCACATAGAACACTGCTCGACATCACATTCATGCCCCATATACAAAGAGGGAGCTAATTTCTCAATTAATGATTCAATTATTAGGGTCAGTATAGTGCCCTACAAAAGTAGCACATGAGAGATGATATAACAGACCACTTTCTTTGTATAACAAATTGAAACAAACAAAGCAGGAGATCGATAATTTGGTGGAAGATACAATTAGGCAGAGGAGTCCACAACACAAAGTCCAATCCCATTCAACACCACTACAAGAAATGGTATATAATTAAACTACATCAATTCAACATGTACTGTTCTTTTCCATTTACGAAAGTCATTTTGTCTTACAGCTGCATTTCGATTATGGGCAACATCAAATCTTGTTGCTAAGAAAGATGTCACCTGTAACGACCCGATTCCCGAGTCCCTACGAGACACGAGAACCGGACCGACTCGACTAATCCCAAGACCTAGTTGTCCAACGAGGAAGTAACCAAAAGAGCAGTAAAATAAATCACATTCAACATGAAATATAACTAGCAGTAACAAAATACAGCAGTAAGAAAAGGAACTACTACAACATGTACCACCACAACAGTAGAACAACATTTATAACATAACACGAACTACGAGTAAAGAAAAGTACAGAGAGTAACAAAAACTACTCACTACAGTGGAACAAAAAGGGCACAAAAGAATAGTGGTAACTCTACTGGACCCTACTCGGCCCAACGTCCTTTGCAGCCGCTGACCCTGGCTGCTCAACACCTGGTCTTGAAAAGTAACGAGTGTAACACGTCAGCGAAACGCTGAGTAGAGTGGCAGCTAAACTAAAGAAGCAGTAAAGTGTACAGTAGCTGTTTTATTTTCTTTCTTCCTTTATTTACGTCATTCTATTGTTTCATAATTTATCTATTTCTCAGATCCTTCACTTGATCTCGAATGTTCCTCGTGGGAACGATCTTGATTGCAGTCTTTTCCGAACAGTAGAAGTAACACGTGGTGCTCTCCTGGCCGGGAGAGTCCCCCGTGGTGATCCTACTCTCAGTCAACCACCCCAAGGTCATTGACAGACGTAACAGTGACTACGGCACGTGCGGTAAACGCACGGGTAGCTACCCCGCACTGGCACGCGGTCAGTCGTTTCCGTTAACGGGTGCGCCCAAAGCACAGCATGGAACTAGTATAGGGCAGAGCCCTCTCAGTAACAGGGGTCCAACCCCTCCACAGTAACCAAACAGGGGCCTTGCCCCTCCATAGTCCGCACACCCTCGCCTGACTACCCTGGTTTGCCCAGTGGACCTAACAAGTCGGTGTAGGTGAGCTAGCAGGACCCTGGGGCCCGTGGGGTAGCTAGTACTCGCCCTACACTAGTAGCTCTCCTCGGTACTGTGTACACGAGGGCCAACAAGTCGGTACAAAGTGGCCAGACCTAACCCCGGGTCCCTGGGGCGGCTGGCTCCACTCTGCACTAAGCAGGTAACAGGTGCTTCCCTTGGCACTACGTACCCAAGAGACAACGCACCTCCACATCTTTCCTTCTCAGTTCCATTTCATTCTCTTTCCAGGAGTTCTACTCCTAACTCCCCGTAGGGTTTCAGCTCTTTTAACTCAGTACATTCAGGTTTCACCCTTTCAGTTTCACGTTCATACAACCCATATTCTCAAACATGTTCATTTATTCATAACAGGCAGCTGTTAAAATCAATTTATATGCAGCTATTATTTCCTTTCCACAGTTTCCAAGACTGCAATATCTATATTCATTTCACTAGTTTTCTAGTCCTAGGATTCATGCCGTACCCTAGGATCTATCATTCAATCTAGTTTTCCAGCCCTAGGATTCATGCAATACCCTAGGATCTATCATTCAATCTGGTTTCTCATTCCTAGGATTCATGCAATGCCCTAGGTTCTATTAATTGTTCCATAATTGTAACAAATTATGTTAATAATTTCTAAAGCCACTCTACCAGCTACAACGGAAGTACTGGGGGAGTGGTCGAAAATCCCGCACGCCTCCGCAATCCCCAAGACTGAAATGGAACGGGGTCCTATCACAAGGATCAAACACAAGGAGTTTCTTAGAACAGTATATAATTACTGGAAACGGGTAGAGGATTTTATTCCGAAAAGAACGCAACTCGAAACGCGGAAAATGGACTCCGAACGGGCCCTAAACGGGTCGAAAACGATGAAACAGTCTAAAATCAGACGTCTGGAACCTCTTCCAAACGTCTTAAAATGTGGGTTAGATGGTACCTTTGTTCTGCGTAGTCTCTCAGACGTCCAGAAGCCTGCGGGGGCATCTGGCCTAGTTCCCAGACGTCCGATGGTAGACCCGGATGTCTGGAACTCCTCTCCGTCGTCTGGCACTGCGACCAGACGTCTAATTCGCGTTGGATGGCGAATCTCAGATCCTGCACATACCCACTCTTCGTGCTCAGTATGAACGGTCGCAGAAAAGGAAGAATGATGAAAATAACTTACTTGCCAGACGTCTGGATAGTCCTCCAGATGTCTTCACCGTCGTTTGGTTGGAAGCCCAGACGTCTGATTCTGGAAAAATTTCCAGAATCAGAGCTCGACTTGCTCTCCGCCCGCGACGCACGGCCGCGCCGTGCCTCGTCCGCCTGCTGCTTGAGCTGCAGCAGCCCTCCCGCGACACTCCTCGCCCGCTGCACCCCCGCCGGCCGGCTCTCGCTACCTCGGCAAGCTCGAGCCCTCACAGCCGAGCGTCTCCTCCCTCACACAACACCTCCTCCCGCAACTCGCCGCGGCTGCCGCTACCACCGCTCGCTCGCTCTCGCACTGGCTGGAAGAAGAAGAAGAAGGGAGCGGAGGGGATGAGAGTGAGGGAGAGGGCGAGGCCTTTTTAAAGCCGCGCGGGGAGAGAGAGAGAGGGGGGGCAGCGTTGCGCCTGCGGAGGAGAGAGGGGAAAAGAGGCGTCGTAGGTCTACGTGCGTAAGCACGCAGACGAAATCGCGCGTGCCGCAGAAATCAAATCCCAGACGTCTGGAAGGGGTTCCAGACGTCTGGGCCACCTCCCAGACGTCTTGAAGCCACGTTCGTAATAATATAACAAACTCAAAGGAAGTTTCATCCCCGAAACTTGCGCTAATTAGGGTGCAGGAAAAAAAATGTCATAATAAACATAACAAACTCAAAGAGGACCGAAGCCGGTCCGAAAGATGTACCCACGAAGAGCTCCAGGTACCGCTCCCGCATTGCCGCCTCAGGCTCCCAGGTAGCCTCCTCGTACCTCTGGCTCCTCCACAAAACCTTCACCAGGGGTACTTGCTTTCGTCTCAAACTGCGGACGGCTCGGTCAAGAATCTGCACTGGCCGCTCGGGGTAGGTCAGGTGTCGCCCACCTCGACGCTCTCGTGACTCAGTACGTGACTGGGATCGGCTACGTACTTCCTGAGGTTGGACACGTGGAACACATCGTGTACACCAGAAAGCTGTGGAGGGAAGGCAAGTCTGTAAGCAACGGGTCCAACTCGCTCCAGGACCTCAAAGGGCCCCACGAACCTCGGCGCGAGCTTCCCTCTCACCCCAAACCGTTGTAGGCCCTTCATGGGCGAAACACGAAGAAAGACGTGGTCCCCAACCTCGAACTGCACCTCTCTGCATCGCCGATCCGCGTAGCTCTTCTGTCTACTCCTGACAGTGCGGAGTCGCCTGTGGATCTGTTCGACTACCTCCTGACTCTGCCGGATCACCCTGGGGCCAACCTCCCACTTGGTCCCCACCTCAACCCAACTCAAGGGTGCCGTACACCTCCGTCCGTACAGAGCCTCGTAGGGAGCCATGCCGATGCTCGAGTGATAGCTGTTGTTGTATGCAAACTCCGCCAGGGGCAAGTGCTCCTCCCAAGAGCCCCTCCAGTCCAGTACACAGGAACGCAAAAGGTCCTCAAGTGTCTGTATCGTGCGCTCAGACTATCCGTCCATCTGGGGGTGGTAAGCTGTACTAAACCTCAACCGCGTCCCCAGGGCCTGCTGAAACTCAGCCTAAAACTGGGACGTAAAGCGGGTATCCTGGTCGAATACGATTTCCCGCGGAACTCCGTGTAGTCGTACCACGTCACGGATATACCTCTCTGCCAACTGTGCTGATCCCAAAGTGACTCGGATCGGCAAGAATCGTGCCATCTTTGTCAGTCTATCCATAATTACCCAGACTGCGTCGTGTCCTCGCTGGGTAACAGGTAAACCCACCATCAAGTCCATGGTGATGCTCTCCCACTTCCACTCTGGAACTGGAAGCGGATGTAGTGGCCCTGCAGGCCTCCGATGCTCGGCTTTCACCTACTGACACACTAAGCACTACTGCACGAATTCACCCACATCCCGCTTCATCCCCCTCCACCAAAACTCGCGTCTCAAGTCGTGGTACATCTTCGTGTTTCCGGGATGTATGGTGAATCTGGAACCCTGTGCCTCAGTCAGGAGCTCTCAATAGCTCCTCGTCCCTGGGAACGCACAACCGTCCCCTCAGGCGTAGCACCTGGTCTGTGAAAGAGAAGTCCCCTGAGTCTCTTGACAGTACTTTGTCGCGCAAGGACTGCAAGTAAGGATCGGCCATCTGTCCTGTGATGATGCGGTCTATCAGCTCTGGCCTAGTCTGTCGTGTCACAGTCACTGCCCCACAGTGCCCCCGTAACTTCAGGGGTCGCCAACTGCCCACCTCCTCCAAGAGGCTCCAACTCTGTAACTGTAAACTGGCCAAGTGTGTGGGCGCCTTCCGGCTTAAGGCGTCTGCCACCACATTGGCCTTGCCTGGGTGATAGGAAATGCTGCAGTTGTAGTCCTTCAAGAGCTCCAACCAACGTCTCTGTCTCATGTTGAGCTCTTTCTGATCAAAAAGGTATCTGATGCTCTTGTGATCTGTGAAAATCTCAAAGGTCTCACCGTACAAGTAGTGCCTCCAGGTCTTCAGCGCGAAGACGACAGTTGCCAACTCCAGGTCGTGGGTAGGGTAGGTATGCTCATGGGGCTTCAGTTGCCGCGAAGCGTAAGCAACAACATGACCCCTCTGCATGAGCACACCTCCTAACCCCTGCAAGGAGGCATCTGTGTACACAACGAACCCGCCACTACTGTCAGGGATGGTGAGCACGGGAGCCAAGGTCAACCTCTCCTTCATCTCTTGAAAACACGCCTCACAGGCATC
Source organism: Thalassia testudinum (assembly GCA_037157565.1). Classification (NCBI taxonomy): domain Eukaryota; kingdom Viridiplantae; phylum Streptophyta; class Magnoliopsida; order Alismatales; family Hydrocharitaceae; genus Thalassia; species Thalassia testudinum. The sequence continues at coordinate 49,829,028 of JAZHRO010000030.1, forward strand.
TGTCCAAGTGAAGGGCACGTCCTTCCGGGTCAACTGTGTCATAGGACGTGCAATCTGTGAAAAGCCTCTGATGAATCGTCTGTAGTAGCTGCCAGTCCCAGGAAACTGCGAATCTCAGTAACTGAACGTGGTCTCTCCCACCTGAGCACTGCCTCGACCTTGGCTGGGTCCACCACCAAACCGTCTCCAGAGATCACATGACCTAAGAAGGTCACCTCCCTCAACCAGAACTCGCACTTGCTGTATTTGGCGTACAGCCTACGTCGTCTCAGTGTGTCCAGAACCATCCGCAAGTGCTGTCCGTGCTGCGTCTGATCTCTAGAATAGATGAGTACATCATCAATGAAAACCACCACGAACTGGTCCAAGTACGGTCTAAACACCCGGTTCATCAGGTCCATGAAAGCGGCGGAGGCATTAATCAGCCCAAACAGCATGACCAAAAACTCGTAGTGTCCGTACCGGGTGCGGAAAGCTATCTTGGAGACATCTGTCTCCCTGATCCTCAACTGGTGGTATCCAGACCTCAAGTCGATCTTGAAGAACACCGTGGCACCCCGCAACTGGTCAAACAAGTCGTCGATCCTCAGCAGCGGATATCTGTTCTTGATGGTGACCCTATTCAACTGTCGGTAGTTCACATAAAGGCGTAGGGTACCATCCTTCTTCACAAACAGTACCGGGGCTTCCCAGGGAGACGCACTGGGCCTCACGAAACCCTTCTCCAAAAGGTCCTGCAACTGAGACTTGAGCTCTCGTAGCTCAAGCGGTGCCATCCTGTATGGCGCGGTGGAGATGGGGCTGGTCCCTGGTACTAGTGAGATCTCAAACTCGATCTCACGCTCGGGCGGTAGTCCTGGTAACTCGTCTGGGAACACGTCAGGGTACTCTCCGACCACCGGGATGCTCTGGAAGTCTGCCACAGGGCTGGGCTCTGCCACCACACAAGCTAGGAAGCCCTCACACCCCTGGTTCAAAAGTCTCGCCGCCCGAAGTGCCGAAATGCACCTGAAGCCTCCGTCCACTGGCTGTCTGTGAAACTCGAAAGAAGGCAACTCCGGCATGGAGAAGACAATCTTCCTCTCAAACAGTCTACCAAGGCGTGGTAAGCGGACAGCCAATCCATCCCCAGAATTACGCCAAAGTCCTTCATCTGTATCATAATCAGGTCAGCCAGTCCATCCCCGACGCTGACCTCGCAATCTGTGTACACCTCCTCAGCTACAAACAGCTAACCACTCGGACCTCTGATTACTAACGGATTCTCTAACAGCATATATTCCTGGCCCAAACTAACTGCGAAACTGGCTGCGACAAACGAGTGCGTAGCGCCGGAATCGAAAAGTGTGTAAACGAGTCTACCAGAAACTGAAACCAAACCTGCCACCACCGAGCCCGAAGCTCTGGCATCCCTGTGTGTCAGGGCGTTGATACGCCCCTCAGCTCTAGGTGCGGACGAAGCAGCCACACTCTGCGTCGGACGGTGATGAGAACCTCATCATGAGCCATAACTAGCTCATTTTGACCTAATACAAAGGATAAAAGCTCCTACATATCTCAAGGAAAGGCTTAACTCAGAGAATTCTGAGTTTGAGAAGAAAACAAGTCATAAGGGGTAAAAGTGCAATTTTACCAGTATAATCTGCATACAGGGTAATTCAGGGCCCAAACATAGGTCAAAGCAGCTTAATAAGAATAAAAGTGGGATGAGATGATCTAGCAAGGGCTACAGCACTTCCAAGAAACTAAATGATAATCTGTAACCCTAAAACAACCCACTTCACAAGGTTCGAGGCAAAGTAAAAATAGAATAAACCCTCTAAAATTCATAGAAAAATAATCTCTAGGGTTTAGAACCTTCAATTTGGCCTTTAGAACCCATTTTGACCTACATTGAGAACCATGCCCAATTAATAACTTAATTTGGGTTTTTGCGCAAATTGACCGGTCAAACAAGGTTTAATATGAAAATGAAATTCACCATCAGATTCCTTAGGTCCTAATTAGTCATGTATAAAAACTTGAGCCTAAGAAGAAACCTCCTTGACCGACTTTACACTTTGGTCCTCATATATTTACTCTTTGGCCCTCAACTTTTGAACCCTCGCATTTTGGCCCCTAACTCTCCTTCGTTCTTTGCAATCAGGTCCCTCCTGCAAAACCTGCCAGCACCATGCTCCGGCGACCTTGCGCGGAGCATGGCGCCGCGCAGGGTGAGGTGGGGGACCTGGCAAGTAAACCGGGGGTGCCCTGCGTCGTCAGCCGTCGCAGGGACACCCCCTGGTCATTGTAACCCACCATACCGGCCGTGCGAACGCACGGACGGTATGGGTTCTTGTTTCCGACCATCCTCCGGCGAGGGAGACACGTCGTCTCCCTCCGCCTTCCTCCCTGTTTGATCCCTATAAATACCCCCCGTTGCTCCACCGACCAGGGCAGCTCGGATCTGACGGAGAAAACCCCCAACTTTCCTCTCTTCTCACTCCGGCAGACGCCCACCAGCTCCGGCGGTTCTTCCTCCTCCTCCTCTTCGCTCTGCCGCAATACCAGCAGCAGAGACTTCGTCCCCTGCTCTTCCCGCGTCGCGCAATACCGGCGCGCGCTGCCTCTGCCCCGTCGTCACCGCCGTCCTCCCCCCACTGGGCATCGTCTTCTCCGGCGACAGTCGATACGACTGTTGCCCTGTTCTTCCCCCTTCGTCCCTGCAAGTAAGCTAGAGCTACTCCCCTTCTCCTCCTCTTTCTTTCCCCGCTTTCAATTTATTCAATTAAGCCCTCTACCGACCCTGACCACCTTCACCCCCTTCGCCTCCGACCACCCTCCGGCGAGCCGCTCCCATCACCTCAGCAACCCACACGGCTCGCCGACCCTCACCGAACCTCCGCCTCATAACACTGAGCACCCCCCACCCCTCCACTGCCACTCCACACCTCCGTAACACTCCCCCGAACAAACCCATTCCTCCGGTTGCAGTCCGACCCAGGGCTGCCGCCAGACACCACCTTGCGGCCTGCCGCGCAGCTCCTCACCTTCGCCGTGCCACGGCGAAGGTTCCCCAGTGGTTTGATCAGGCCGCGAGGCCATATTCGTGTCCGACAGGTTTTGAGGTTCGACCGCCATTAACGCACATTGAAGCAGCTTCTCCCGCGCTCCAGGCTTGAGGACTCCAGGTCTCCAGCTGCTGCGGAGTACGGGGAGTCTCGCGAAGGCAGCCAGCCAGCAACCTATGCAAATCGAAGCCGCAGCTGCAGAAGCCAGGCCGCGGTCTCCCAGCAGGCGCACGCGAGGAAAGGTCTGCGTTTAGTCCCACATCGGTAAGCCTCACACCCGTTCCACTGTTTAAATTGATTTTGTGCAGTAGCCTTAGTGCCTCAGTACACGGGGTGAGGTCCCCTTACACCTGCCCGGTTACCCGGTCTCGTCCGCGCTCACGCCCCGCGGACCTGACCCGACCCGACTTAGACTGACCTGCACTCCTCGCCCACCACGCACGCCGGTGGGCCTGGACCCGGGCGTGACCCGAACCCGATTACCCGGTAGCTCTGGGAGAGCTTTCCCAAGAGTGGTTTCAGAGAGAAAGAGAGACGCGGGGGGGGGGAGGGTAGAGTAGGTTTTGCCTCTGACGAAAAACTCTGAAGTGTGCAGGCACAGGCGAAGAAGAAGACCCGCGGAAGAAGAAGGAGCTGCACTGTAGCAAATGCATAGTTAAGTCGTCTAAGCACCGGGTCAGACGACGGAAGGTCAGCAGCCAGAGCAGGAAAGAAGGCAGGCTGAAGAAGAAAGAAGAGCAACGGCCAAAGCAGAAGAAGAAGAAAGGAAGACTTAGTAGCTGAAGGCAGAAGCTCTGCAGCCATAAAGAAGAAAAGGGAAAAGAGAAAAGGTCACCACAATTGCAGAAAAAGAAGAAGAGAGGCCAAGACAGAAACCAAGGAAGAATCTGAAGAGGAGCATCACCTCTGCAGAACGAAGAAGAAGAAGAAGGAGCTCTGAAGAAAGAAAGAAAGAAGAACATCACGAGGAGAAAATGAAGAGAACAACAAATTCTTTCCCTCTCTCTTTCTTTATTTTGTAAAAGAAACATGTATATCTCTAGAATACAACTTGCTCCCTGAGTTCGACCTCGGGAACTCTTTTATTTTCCGAGTAAAAAAATTATATTTGAAGTGTTGGTAATAACCGGCTTTACTACAACGTTATAACAAACTAAGACCCGGTTGAACCCAGCGATTTCATTTTGGCGCCGTTGCCGGGGAGCAACGGCTATTCTAGAGGTAAACATTCCTGTTTCTTTTAATTTCTGATAATCTCCTCTCTTTTGTGCAGCTACAGGAACTCAAGAAGACAAGCAACCACACGACAACCACTTCGAAGACAGGTAAATTTTTCCTCTCACTATTAACCCCTAACTCTAAAGAGGAAGAAAAGAAAAGAACAAACAATATAGGGCTAACCTGTCTTCCATACTTAGTAACCATAAAGAGTTGCATGTTTTCAACTCATCACTCCTGCACACTATTAAGGGTATTTAAGGGCTAACACATTCTTGCTTGAGCCCTAATTGCCCAACAGAGAATTAAATGGACCAAGTAGAGCCAACATAAGGTCAAACATTAGGATTTCAGTAGAGACACACCCCTTAATCAAGAATTGAGGAAATCCAAAAGAGGTGTGCCCAAGCCATTGATTGAAAATAATTAACAAGAAAAATCCTAAACAATTGGCTCTCTCTTTAAACACTTGGACCCTAAAAGAAAGGACCCAAAAAGCTCTCAAAGAAAACAAGAGGTAAAGTTGACCCCTTTGGGTTAACCAACCTTAAATTAGGTCACTCTTTGCACTTAAAAAGACTAAAGTTCAAGTGAAACCTTAAGCACCCTGATCTTAAAATTGGTAGACTTAAGAGGTCAAGATCCCCATTCTGGTCTACCTGGAACCGCAGTGACAAGAGAGGTCGGGTGGGGGAAACCCTGTAACCCGTGGGGACGCTCTACCGTGTAGGGGTCTTCACGGGACTCTCCCTCTCTGGCTGCCCAGGTAATTCTCAGGTGGACGATCTTTCTGATCAAGGGGTCCATCTGCCCCGTACCTCTATAGTCACCCAACACATTTTTGGGTGTCTTGATTGGGTCCAGCACCTTTTAATCTCATCACATCCTTCAGTATATGCTTGGAAGGAGGTCCTTGAATCCTCCTTTAGGAATTCACTTGCCCTGAGGTTAGGCCTCAGTTCCCTTGTTCATGCAGCACCACCACATTAATCTTTCCTCTGATACTCCCTTCTTCCATCTTGGCACAACATGAGTCTACATCGAAGCCTTTAATTCCACATCTTGATTCCACCACCTAATCCAAATATGCAGCCAAACCACCTAAGACTACCATTCAAGAAACCTGAATATCGGAGATCTATGAAAGATAAAATGATCGAGGATGCCAGAAAATTCTATGAAAAAGAAGAAAAAACCTCAACACCAATAGGAAACACTCAGGTTGATGTTCCAACAACCACAGCTTTCATCATAAACTGTGCCCAAATTCTATTGACTGAAATTTCAAAAGGATCAACCCGAGATATGCTCATGACAGGATACATTGAGATGGAAAAATTACACCAATCTGAATACCTTCAATGCTTGACAAATCCTGTACTTTGGGAACAACACCAAGATGCCCTTATAAAACGGGTAGAAATGATGAAATCTGTAGAACAAATTATCAACCAGAAATACCCGTATATACCAGAAACAGAGGATGAACCATCTTGGAACAGTATTAAGGAACAATTCAGTTTCCCAGATCTCGGGATTGAGGCACAAAGTGGTTGTAAAATCCCAACCCAGATAGAAGACAATGTTGAATTAGGTTGGGATATTGCAGGAGAACACAATGCTGAGCCAACCCTAGGCCATGAATCACCAAGCTTAGAACTCCAAGACTCCTGCAATAACAAGATTAGAATTGAACCTCTGGAGGGTATAAATTCCACCCCTTGTTTTGATAAGGTGACCCTCGAAGGTTATTCGGACTTAGGTTCTAATAATTCTACCCACATCCTAAGCCTAGAACCTAGATCTGAAACTTATTGGGAAGATTATGAGGCCCTTTATGAGAAAGATCAAATTTTTACAGAATATGATTCCGGGCCTCTATTTAATGAATATCCCTCTCCAACATCCTCAGGAAATCTGATCGATTTTTCAGAAAACATGCCAATTTATGATACAGAAACTGAGGAGTTGGATGAGGAAGGTTTTAATGGGGTCTATCCTACCAGCTTAGAGCTTGAACAGAACATCTTTTTGAGCCCAGAAGTAACATATAGGCTAGAACCCAGTCAGGCTGCTAATTCCACATCTGATGATTTTTGCTGTGGTGGAATTCATGATCATTTTCGCCAACTCTCCGACAATTTCAGATCTGACTATAATTGCGGAGAGATTCCCCTTCCTGAACACGCCAGGCCTATCTACGACCTCAGTTCACACGACTCTGACTCCGACTCTGAGGTCCTGATTCCCGAGATCACCGATAACACAGAATCATTCCTTTTCGATCCTCAGGAACCAAAAACAGAAAATGCCAAGAGTGATTGCAACCAAGAATCCAAATTTTTTCTCGAATTCGATTCCTTTCATCCTACAAACACTCTTCCGGCATTTGATAGTTACCCAGAGGACTCTCTACAGAAAACCACCTATCATCTGTTTCTAGAAGAGCCCTCGTACACAATGGCCACCTCGTCCGCACACACAGAACGGATCAAAACCTCTCCCAAACCCCGACCCGCAACCGGACTCAATTTCTATGCAGATTCACCTCTCACCGAGCCGATTGCATTTCCACATCGGGTTTCGAACATTGATCAGACTACATACCATGCTCTATCATTCTCTGATCACCCCTGTAGGGTTTTCGCGTCATTCATTGATTATTCTACGGGTCCCTACTCTGACCAGGCTGATTCGACTCAGCCAAACCCTGCGTTTACACTTCCACATCCATCTGAGCTTCATAGTTTATGGTGGGCACCACACCTTTTTATCCACATCTATCAACCCACCAGATTGATTGGGTTTGGGCTGCATCATCAGCCTGTTGATCTGAACAAGCACCTGGTTGGACCAACCAGGCTCTTAATCAAGGTGCTTGTCTTACAAAACTCTGCTGATTTGACCATCCCCTCTCCATCGCATTTCCCGCTTGGCTGAAGGCATCAAATTTAGCGCTCAACGGGAGGCAGCCCGTCATTCTCTTTGAAAACCTGAAACTTGTTCTGACAGCTTTTTGCACTTGAAGTTCACACTTTAGGGCAGCCGACTCCACCTCAGGTGCTTGCATCTGAGATTCATCAAAACAGCTATCCTAATGTATGAACTTAATTGAATAAAAAACCCCTAGGTTACAATGAGGACATTGCAAATCTTAGGCATGGGGGGGTATGAAAGTGCAAAAACTTGTAAGAAAAGGTTTCAAACAAAAAATTCACATATGCCAAAAATACCATAAAAATTAAAAAATTTTCGAAAAAGAATAAGAGGAAAAGAGGAGAAGGAAAATTTTGTGAAGGAAAAAAGAAACAAAATGAAAAAGGAGCACAAAATTATAAGAAAAGGTGATAGTCATTAGTAAGGAACTAAGGAATTAACCTAAGTTCTAGACCTCATTCAAGAAAATAACTGAAAAGTGCACAATGAGATTAGTAAGAACGCAAACCTTAGGCATTCTTGAATAGACTCTTAGTACCCATTAAGATCTAGACACTCCTCAAGAGGTTGAGGAAAATGAAAAGCTGAAGTATTAGGTCTAAGGCTTAGGGAGTATTCGGCCTCGTTAACTAATTTTTGGTTTACGGGACTCAGTAACCTAAGCACCCTAATCTCACACACAGCCTGGTTCAGTAAGCGTAAAAATCAGAATCACGCAGAAGCGTCGCAAAAATCTGAAAAGAACACCTAGAATAGGAGCGGCCGATCAACACAAGTTGATTTGGACGAGTTCCCAGCGCAGAGAGGCGGGGAAATCCCCTCGAAGATGCGTAACAAAATATCATCTCCTCGGTGCTTGTCTCTTAGGATATTTACATATCCTACTGGGGGCATGTAAGCACTCTGCTGGTTCAGATTCCATGGATGGCATTATCTTGAAGTGTCAATTGCCAGGGTCTGGATTCGGCCACGGAATACCATGGATGGGATTATCTCGAAATCTCAATAGCCAGGGTTCCGGGGGTTGCCATGGACGGTGCTATCTCGAAGCATCGATCGCCAGGAACCCTTGAGGATTGATGATGGGAGCAAGGAATCTGATACAGACCGTGTTGAAAAGCCAATCCTAGGCTAGAACTAAAAAGAAAAAGAGAGAGAAAACTCTCCAAACAGAAAAACTTTCTATCTCTCTCTTACAAAACGCACTGCGAACTGAGCCAGGGCTAAAATCATTTCAAGCACGGGTGCTTTAACCACGAAGTCCAATAAACCTTAGGTTAGTTCTTGTGGGCCTTAAAAACCTTTGCTAAAAGACTGAGGCTAAGGCTAGACAGATTTGGATCTTGATTGGTACTAGAGTACCTTTTAGGCCTATGGTCAGCATTCTAACCTAATCTATGCTCAAATAAAAAAGGGCACTTATCTAAAACTATTAAAAACTTCATGGTCTAGAACAAGGGTTGAAACCTTAAGTTTTTGCTAAGGGACTAGCAAAAGCTAGGCATGGGGGTATGATGAGAACCTCATCATGAGCCATAACTAGCTCATTTTGACCTAATACAAAGGATAAAAGCTCCTACATATCTCAAGGAAAGGCTTAACTCAGAGAATTCTGAGTTTGAGAAGAAAACAAGTCATAAGGGGTAAAAGTACAATTTTACCAGTATAATCTGCATACAGGGTAATTCAGGGCCCAAACATAGGTCAAAGCAGCTTAATAAGAATAAAAGTGGGATGAGATGATCTAGCAAGGGCTACAGCACTTCCAAGAAACTAAATGATAATCTGTAACCCTAAAACAACCCACTTCACAAGGTTCGAGGCAAAGTAAAAATAGAATAAACCCTCTAAAATTCATAGAAAAATAATCTCTAGGGTTTAGAACCTTCAATTTGGCCTTTAGAACCCATTTTGACCTACATTGAGAACCATGCCCAATTAATAACTTAATTTGGGTTTTTGCGCAAATTGACCGGTCAAACAAGGTTTAATATGAAAATGAAATTCACCATCAGATTCCTTAGGTCCTAATTAGTCATGTATAAAAACTTGAGCCTAAGAAGAAACCTCCTTGACCGACTTTACACTTTGGTCCTCATATATTTACTCTTTGGCCCTCAACTTTTGAACCCTCGCATTTTGGCCCCTAACTCTCCTTCGTTCTTTGCAATCAGGTCCCTCCTGCAAAACCTGCCAGCACCATGCTCCGGCGACCTTGCGCGGAGCATGGCGCCGCGCAGGGTGAGGTGGGGGACCTGGCAAGTAAACCGGGGGTGCCCTGCGTCGTCAGCCGTCGCAGGGACACCCCCTGGTCATTGTAACCCACCATACCGGCCGTGCGAACGCACGGACGGTATGGGTTCTTGTTTCCGACCATCCTCCGGCGAGGGAGACACGTCGTCTCCCTCCGCCTTCCTCCCTGTTTGATCCCTATAAATACCCCCCGTTGCTCCACCGACCAGGGCAGCTCGGATCTGACGGAGAAAACCCCCAACTTTCCTCTCTTCTCACTCCGGCAGACGCCCACCAGCTCCGGCGGTTCTTCCTCCTCCTCCTCTTCGCTCTGCCGCAATACCAGCAGCAGAGACTTCGTCCCCTGCTCTTCCCGCGTCGCGCAATACCGGCGCGCGCTGCCTCTGCCCCGTCGTCACCGCTGTCCTCCCCCCACTGGGCATCGTCTTCTCCGGCGACAGTCGATACGACTGTCGCCCTGTTCTTCCCCCTTCGTCCCTGCAAGTAAGCTAGAGCTACTCCCCTTCTCCTCCTCTTTCTTTCCCCGCTTTCAATTTATTCAATTAAGCCCTCTACCGACCCTGACCACCTTCACCCCCTTCGCCTCCGACCACCCTCCGGCGAGCCGCTCCCATCACCTCAACAACCCACACGGCTCGCCGACCCTCACCGAACCTCCACCTCATAACACTGAGCACCCCCCACCCCTCCACACCTCCGTAACACTCCCCCGAACAAACCCATTCCTCCGGTTGCAGTCCGACCCAGGGCTGCCGCCAGACACCACCTTGCGGCCTGCCGCGCAGCTCCTCACCTTCGCCGTGCCATGGCGAAGGTTCCCCAGTGGTTTGATCAGGCCGCGAGGCCATATTCGTGTCCGACAGGTTTTGAGGTTCGACCGCCATTAACGCACATTGAAGCAGCTTCTCCCGCGCTCCAGGCTTGAGGACTCCAGGTCTCCAGCTGCTGCGGAGTACGGGGAGTCTCGCGAAGGCAGCCAGCCAGCAACCTATGCAAATCGAAGCTGCAGCTGCAGAAGCCAGGCCGCGGTCTCCCAGCAGGCGCACGCGAGGAAAGGTCTGCGTTTAGTCCCACATCGGTAAGCCTCACACCCGTTCCACTGTTTAAATTGATTTTGTGCAGTAGCCTTAGTGCCTCAGTACACGGGGTGAGGTCCCCTTACACCTGCCCGGTTACCCGGTCTCGTCCGCGCTCACGCCCCGCGGACCTGACCCGACCCGACTTAGACTGACCTGCACTCCTCGCCCACCACGCACGCCGGTGGGCCTGGACCCGGGCGTGACCCGAACCCGATTACCCGGTAGCTCTGGGAGAGCTTTCCCAAGAGTGGTTTCAGAGAGAAAGAGAGACGCGGGGGGGGGAGGGTAGAGTAGGTTTTGCCTCTGACGAAAAACTCTGAAGTGTGCAGGCACAGGCGAAGAAGAAGACCCGCGGAAGAAGAAGGAGCTGCACTGTAGCAAATGCATAGTTAAGTCGTCTAAGCACCGGGTCAGACGACGGAAGGTCAGCAGCCAGAGCAGGAAAGAAGGCAGGCTGAAGAAGAAAGAAGAGCAACGGCCAAAGCAGAAGAAGAAGAAAGGAAGACTTAGTAGCTGAAGGCAGAAGCTCTGCAACCATAAAAAAGAAAAGGGAAAAGAGAAAAGGTCACCACAATTGCAGAAAAAGAAGAAGAGAGGCCAAGACAGAAACCAAGGAAGAATCTGAAGAGGAGCATCACCTCTGCAGAACGAAGAAGAAGAAGAAGGAGCTCTGAAGAAAGAAAGAAGAAGAACATCACGAGGAGAAAATGAAGAGAACAACAAATTCTTTCCCTCTCTCTTTCTTTATTTTGTAAAAGAAACATGTATATCTCTAGAATACAACTTGCTCCCTGAGTTCGACCTCGGGAACTCTTTTATTTTCCGAGTAAAAAAATTATATTTGAAGTGTTGGTAATAACCGGCTTTACTACAACGTTATAACAAACTAAAACCCGGTTGAAACTAGCAACACCAGACGGGCAGGTGCTGGCTGGTACCCTCCTCGTGACTGTTGTCCTCCTCCTCGCGCCTGGGAACCGCGGCCTCCTATGCGCCCTCCAGTGCTCTGCGCGGGAAGTATTTGCTGACCTCCTGCCTTAGACGGGCAGTCCCTCCTGATGTGGCCCAGCTGGCCACACTGGTAACAGAGGGGAACCCGACTCCTGCCCTCAATGGGTCCCTGCTGTCGGCTGGGCGGGGGTCCGGTGCTAGCGATTGGCCTTTGTCAAGGACCTCCAAAGGCCACGGATGGCCCTGCAAAACGTGACGGCTCTCCTGCGGATGCCACGTGTCTCCTCTCTCGCCGGCCCTGTGAAAAGTCTGGCTGAAAGGGCCTCTCCTGCCCGCCGTCAGTGTCTCGCGCAGACGAGTTGGTCTCCTCGTAGGTCATGGCTGCCTCCACCACCCTCGAAAACGTAGGCAGCTTCATGGGTTTGACATACCCCCGAATCACAGGCCGGAGCCCCTCGATGAACCTCCAAAGGCGCTCCTCCTCAGTGGCTACCGTTGTCGCTGCAAAGCGGGACAGCTCCAGAAAATATGTGCGGTACGCACTCACGGTCATCGTCCCTTGGCGGAGAGTGTGGAACTCCCGCCTCCTCTGGTCCTGCCACGTCTAGGGAAAGCACTGCTCGCAGAAGAGGGTGACGAACCGGTCCCAGGTCGGCTTGTCCCTCTCCTGTCCCCGGACTGCCCTCCACCACCTGTGTGCTGCACTCTCCAGCTAGTACGTAGCAAAGGCCACGCGGCACTCCACCAGGGAGCGAAGGGTGTCGAAAATCTTCTCCAGCTGCTCAAGCCAGTCCTCTGCCTCGGTCGGGTCCTCATCCCCCTTGAAGGAGGGGGGCTTCAGCTTCCGGAACTGCCCGAAGAGCTCGGAGTGGCGCTGTAGTGGGGATGCTGGTGCACCTCCAGGCAAAGGTGCCTCGTGCACAGAAGTGTCGGAGGAAGGTGGGGGCAGCGGCGGCCCATCCCCTCCCCCGTGTCCAGCGCCGCGTCCGTCGTGTGGTCCCACAGAGGACTCCCCCTCCGCAGCCCCAGGGGGAGGCGCTCGGGGCGGTGGGTGGAGCTCCTCTCGCACAATATCCCGTATCAGCTGGGTGAGGTCCTGGGCCTGGACGCCCGGGAGTAGTGGCTGGTCCACTGAGGCGTTGGCAACGGCATGCCCACCTCGCCGACCTCGTCCTCGGCCGCGCCCGCGGCCCGCCTCACCAGTCCCGCGACGAGGCATCTCCTGCAAGGAGACGTGAAACAAAACGGAACACGTCAATATGGAACGATACCTAACGGAAACGTCTAAGAGCTCATGTCAAAAGATATGTTGTGGTGGCTACTCTAGTTATAGACATGTGAATTAGTTATTTTCTAGTCAGTTGATTCACTTCTCGAAACGACCCGATTCCCGAGTCCCTACGAGACACGAGAACCGGACCGACTTGACTAATCCCAAGACCTAGTCGTCCAACGAGGAAGTAACCAAAAGAGCAGTAAAATAAACCACATTCAACATGAAATATAACTAGCAGTAACAAAATACAGCAGTAAGAAAAGAAACTACTACAGCATGTACCACCACAATAGTAGAACAACATTTATAACATAACAAGAACTACGAGTAAAGAAAAGTACAGAGTAACAAAAACTACTCACTATAGTGGAACAAAAAGGGCACAAAAGAACAGTGGTAACTCTACTGGACCCTACTCGGCCCAGCGTCCTCTGCAGCCGCTGACCCTGGCTGCTCAACACCTGGTCCTGAAAAGTAACAAGTGTAACATGTCAGCGAAACGCTGAGTGGTAGCTAAACTAAAGAAGCAGTAAAGTGTACAGTAGCTGTTTTATTTTCTTTCTTCCTTTATTTACGTCCTTCTATTGTTTCATAATTTATCTATTTCTCAGATCCTTCACTTGATCTCGAATGTTCCTCGTGGGAACGATCTTGATTGCAGTCTTTTCCGAGCAGTAGAAGTAACACGTGGTGCTCTCCTGGCCGGGAGAGTCCCCCGTGGTGATCCTACTCTCAGTCAACCACCCCAAGGTCACTGACAGACGTAACGGTGACTACGGCACGTGCGGTAAACGCACGGGTAGCTACCCCGCACTGGCACGCGGTCAGTCGTTTCCGTTAACAGGTGTGCCCAAAGCACAACACGGAACCAGTATAGGGCATAGCCCTCTCAGTAATAGGGGTCCAACCCCTCCACAGTAACCAAAGAGGGGCCTTGCCCCTCCACAGTCCGTGCACCCTCGACTGACTACCCTGGTTTGCCCAGTGGGCCTAACAAGTCGATGTAGGTGAGCTAGCAGGACCCCGGGGCCCGTGGGGTAGCTAGTACTCGCCCTACACTAGTAGCTCTCCTCGGTACTGTGTACACGAGGGCCAACAAGTCGGTACAAAGTGGCCAGACCTAACCCCGGGTCCCTGGGGCGGCTGGCTCCGCTCTGCACTAAGCAGGTAACAGGTGCTTCCCCTGGCACTACGTACCCAAGAGACAACGCACCTCCACATCTTTCCTTCTCAGTTCCATTTCATTCTCTTTCCAGGAGTTCTACTCCTAACTCCCCGTAGGGTTTCAGCTCTTTTAACTCAGCACATTCAGGTTTCACCCTTTCAGTTTCACGTTCATACAACCCATATTCTCAAACATGTTCATTTATTCATAACAGGCAGCTGTTAAAATCAATTTACATGCAGCTATTATTTCCTTTCCACAGTTTCCAAGACTGCAATATCTATATTCATTTCACTAGTTTTCCAGTCCTAAGATTCATGCCATACCCTAGGATCTATCATTCAATCTAGTTTTCCAGCCCTAGGATTCATGCAATACCCTAGGATCTATCATTCAATCTGATTTCTCATTCCTAGGATTCATGCAATGCCCTAGGTTCTATTAATTGTTCCATAATTGTACCAAATTATGTTAATAATTTCTAAAGCCACTCTACCAGCTACAACGGAAGTACTGGGGGCGTGGTCGGAAATCCCGCGCGCCTCCGCAATCCCCAAGACTGAAATGGAACAGGATCCTATCACAAGGATTGAACACAAGGAGTTTCTCAGAACAGTATATAACTACTGGAAACGGGTAGAGGATTTTATTCCGAAAAGAACGCAACTCGAAACGCGGAAAACGGACTCCGAACGGGCCCTAAACGGGTCGAAAACGACGAAACAGTCCAAAATCAGACGTCTGGAACCTCTTCCAGACTTCTTAAAATGTGGGTTAGATGGTACCTTTGTTCTGCGTAGTCTCTCAGATGTCCAGAAGACTGCGGGGCATCTGGCCTAGTTCCCAGACGTCCGATGGTAGACCTGGACGTCTGGAACTCCTCTCCGTCGTTTGGCACTGCGGCCAGACGTCTGATTCGCGTTGGATGGCGAATCTCAGATCCTGCACGTACCCACTCCTCGTTCTCAGTACGAACGGTCGCAGAAAAGGAAGAAGGACGAAAATAACTTACTTGCTAGTCGTCTGGACAGTCCTCCAGACGTCTTCGCCGTCGTCTGGTTGGAAGCCCAGACGTCTGATTCTGGAAAAATTTCCAGAATCAGAGCTCAACTCGCTCTCCGCCCTCGACGCACGGCCGCGCCGCGCCTCGTCCGCTTGCTGCTCGAGCTACAGCAGCCCTCTCGCGACACTCCTCGCCCGCTGCTCCCCCGCCGGCCGGCTCTCGCTGCCTCGGCAAGCTCGAGCCCTCACGGCCGAGCGTCTCCTCCCTCGCACAACACCTCCTCCCGCAACTCGCCGCGGCTACCGCTGCCGCCGCTCGCTCGCTCTCGCACCGGCTGGAAGAAGAAGAAGAAGGGAGAGGAGGGGATGAGAGTGAGGGAGAGGGCGAGACCTTTTTAAAGCCGCGCGGGGAGAGAGAGAGAGAGAGGGGCAGCGCTGCGCCTGCGGAGGAGAGAGGGGAAAAGAGGCGTCGCAGACGAAATCGCGCGTGCCGCAGAAATCAAATCCCAGACGTCTGGAAGGGGTTCCAAACGTCTGGGCCACCTCCCAAACGTCTTAAAAGATGTCTTGAAGCCGCGTTCGTAACATCACCCCTACAGAACACGTGAACAGACATTCACAGTCCCCACAACCTGAAATAGTATTCTTATTGTTTAATGATATGAGGAAAAATTACGCAGCTGTAGAATAAAACTAACAGAACAACCTTTCAACCATCATTTCAACTTCCTCCAGCTAAAGAGTTGGAGCCTGAGAACAACTTCAATCTCTCTTTGGTAGTAGCATATGTAGTTTGAGCAGTACATGCTTTGAAGCAATTTTAAGTGTTCTTTTAGGGCAGGACACTTGGGTAGAACAGCAACCACAATCAACAAAAGTATCTCCTGTTCAAGTGAATCAAAGCCAAAGTACAGCTGAAGCAAAGGTGAGTGAGTTAGTTCGGAAAGTAGAGGATATGCATGTTGTAGAATTAAAAGGTTTTGTAGTTGACAATTACAGAGTAACTTTCAGTACAGGTTAAGGTAGAAACAAAGCAAATGAAGCATGTATGCGGGTCAATGGAAAGGGATATCAAACTAATCCCATGAACAAGGAACCTCTCACAAAAAATGAAGCTTAGCAAAGGAATTTCCTATGACTCCAAAGAAGGCATAGAAGCAAGTTCAAATGAAATTCTTTGAGAAGTAGTCGACCATGGTAAATGCAAAGAGGATCTTGTATGGCAAAAAGGCATGGTTCGAGTCCATAAAGATGACTTTTGTGAGATCTTAAAGCCTATAGGATTCACCAGTAGCTTGGTACATATCCTATGAGTTTGTGCATTAATATCTAAATTCTGTAGTAACAACATCAAAGGATTATTTTTTTCGATTATTAATTACAGATCATAGATGCGCATGAGCTCCTCCTACTCGAAAGAAGCTTTCGCAGTGGCAACCTCTTCAATGCACATTTGCTGCCGACATTTATATCGATGGTAGCTGTACAGAACCAAGATGGGATCTTCAACAAGGAGATAACTGAACATACCTGTAGGTTGCAAACATGTGACTTTTGTGTATTACTAATGAATACAAGCAATCATTGGCATCTCCTTGTTATCAACTGTGAGGATGCATCATCAACACACTACAACAGGTTACGTCATAGTTCAACATTGTCACTCGCAAACAGATATGCAGAGACAATGGTATGTTATATGAAATTACAAAAGAGTCATAATCGTTTGGAAGAAATCTATTAATTATATTATCCATTTGTATGTGTAGGCATCAACTATGCATTAGCACATTGACAAAGTACGTGGGCTACGCAATAGGGGTTGGGAAGTTATCCATGACAAATGCACACCACAACAAAAATAAGGAAGCAATAGTTGTGGCATCCATGTTATGAGATGGATGGAAATGATTATGAACGGAGAGGATCCTAAAGAAAGTGAGACAAAGACATTTATAGCCTTCGTAGCAAATATGTTATTCGCATTCTCACCAGCAAGTATACAGTTGCAGAGTTGGTATGAGTCGATAGGAAGAGCACAAAATCAATTGGCTACAATCAAATTCCACGTGCTGATGTTTTCTTAGCTTTTCTTTGCATACTTTGTACGATCTGTTAAGTGGGGAACCTTTGTGAAGACCATGTTTTTGGGTTTTGGCAAGAACAGCTATTAGTAATTTTTTGGGTTGTATGAACTTACATCTTGCAGTAGTTCTATTTGTTTAATATAATTTCATGACTACTTTTATCATTTTGTGATTACGTTCGTTCCTTTCTAACATTTTTGCTAACCGGTAGAAATATGGGATGTGGTTTGATATCTATGTAATATTGAAGGAAAATGTGCAACATTTGAATGACTTACATAATGTACCACTTGTTATGGCCGAAGCACATACATGTGTCCGTTGTTTTATGTAATGATAATATATTCGTGAAAATTACATGAGAAAATAGACATTGGATGAATTGAGACCGAAGGAAAGACCCAAAAATTATATCCATAAGTGATTGTAGAGTGTAGATTGGGTGTCAAGTAAGACTAAGTACAATGGTAAGTGGGAAGACGGGTGGAATATACGCATAACACACTTGCTCAATTGTGGTAGCATAGAAAAAAATTTGAATGGTATCCAACAAGCATCCACACATCTGGAATAAATTCTTGGGATACAATTTTGTCAGTATAATGAAAGTGATGATGATTTTTTTAGAAATCAAATAAGTAGTTGACACGTGTATCCACACACATGAATATGTATATTATAAACGAAACACATGACACAATAAAGTATATGATCTCACTAAAACAATTTTCTAAAATAGAGGGGAATGTACATTAACATGAAAGTAAATATATTAATCAGAAAAGGTATTTATATTGAAGAATTGATGAGATCTCTAACACCAAATACAGATCCTCCATTGCATTCTCATCAAAAAGTAGAGAATGCACCATTGCATTCTCATGAAAAAACTCAAAGCAAACAGTATCCTCTCTAATAAGAAACTCAAAATCCAAACTTTCACTATAATAAACTACACATGCCCTCCATCAATTATAACATTTGCTGTAGAAGCCTCTAATCTTCCATCTAACCAATAAAGTTGTCCGAGGTAATTGGAAAACATTATTGGTGCAACACTTGGAATTGAAGCATGTCGTCCATTATTTGAGGAGACTATTGTACTGCATGACTGGAGCACATCCTGATCTCGATGTATCTGTATTAGGGATGTTCCCTACAAACACAAATCAATGGGTAATTTATAACATTAACATGCATACACATTAGAAGCACACAGAAAGAAGGTACTTGTAAAGAAAAAAAGAAACGAATGTGTAATTAACATACCTGGTCATCCTTTCTTCCTCTATGTCTCAATGTAGCAACCTCCCTACTTGACTTCTTTCTCTTCTCAGGGGGCTTTCTAACTCTCTTAACATGCTTAGGGTTACGAAGTATAGTTTGTTCAGAATGAACCCCTAAAAAATGACCCTGATCATAGGGAGAAGTATGTGGCATATTCAGTTCAGTAGATTAAAATTTGCGGAAATCAGGAAAAGCACAAAATGGCCATACCGTACAATCACCGCTTACTACCAAATCGGAGTACGCTTTCTCTAGCACCTTGACGCATGTAGCATACTTCTCAACAGACAGAGAACCAAATTCAACAAACTTAACTATACAGCCAATTATATCCTCGTAACGATCACCAACATCATCTACTGGTAGGGCAGATGTTGGAATGTGAGATGTGATAGCAGGCATCCTTATTTCCTTTAACCAACGGGACAATATATATCTATCAGGTACCTCATCCATGTCGTTATCTAACATAACACAAAGGATGTGGCGACACAACAAGCCGTCAGTCTCAAAATATCGGCAAGCACAATTGAATTCTCTCTTGAGAACATTGTAATGCATATCAAAAGCAACACTCCTATGCTTACTATATTCAAGAACTTCAACTAAATATGAGCCGGAAGTGGACTCCTTAACACAACTTTGACATGAGCAATGCATTAGCAACTTAAGCTCATCTTGGAATAACTTAAATATCCTTGATGTGTATTTCTAACGTAATTGCTCTTCCATACGAAATTCAAATATTAAAGGTAGAATCCTATGCATTGAATGGAAGTCGGCCTTCCGCAATTTCTCTTGCTTGACTTGCATAGCTAACTCAAATTGTTAGACAAATTGCTTTAAAGTTATCTTGGAATTTACATAACTATCAAAATATGCATTCATACTTTCACTTCTCTGTGTTGTAGTCATTCCAGCCCAAAACATTTCATCAAAATATATTAGGACCCAAAATTTACGAATATCATACATGTGTCGAATCCAAACATTACTTGCCAAATTACAATTTGCAACCATCACAGACCAGTTTGACTCAAATACTTCAATTGTACGAGACCAATATACAATTCTCTTGAGCTCGTCTCTCGTTGTTTGGTCACTTTCGAAACATTGAGACAACTTCATCATAATGTGCCATAAGCATAATCTATGTCGTGTGCTTGGGAAAACAATAGCCACTGCCTTGATAATAGCTTGAGACTGCTCAGTTATAATACCAGATGGAGCAACATCATTCATGCAAGACAACCAAGTACGAAACAGCACACAAAGTTTTCTGCAGTTTCCTCAAAAATCAATGCACAACCTAGCAATACAGACTGACCATGGTTGTTTACGCCAACAAAAGGTGCAAAGGGCATGTCGTATTTGTTTGTTAAATGTGTTGTATCAAAGGAGACTACCTCCTCAAAGTACTTATACGCAACACAACTTGTTGAGTCAACCCAAAATATGTTTCAAAGGCAACCTTGATCATCAAAATCCATCATATAATAAAACTTAGAGTTTAAGGTTTGCATTCTACAAAAATATCTTTGTATTGCATCAGCATCATCCGAACCCATTCTCAACTTTCGCAACTTCCGAAGTTCATTCCTAGCATCTTCCTGAGTAAACGGTACATTATCATAATCACCATTCTCAACCACAAAAGATGACGTTGTCTTTGATAACCCAATCCCACAACAATCGTTCAAATCTATCATCCATCTTTTCATTGACGATAAGTTCTTCCTCGTACGTAAGTAACGAGTCAATGGTCTATCCAACATTTCATGGTTGTGCTCTAATTTCAAATCAACAATAATATAACTTCCATTATACAACTTGACCTTCACTCTACATTGACAATTAGTTTTGCTTGTGGATCACCTAGAGTAGAAAACATCATATGATTTTGATGGATCAACACCAGACTGTGAGCAACCTAAACTTTCCCTCAATACAATTTGCTTGTCCTGCTTATCGTACTTAGACCAAACTATCAAAAACTCAAATCCATTCATATGTGCATATTCTTGGCAATGAGAATAAAATGCATGAAATGTTTCAAATTCCATCCCAACAAGCAAACTGATTTCTTGAATTTCCAAACAGTTTTCATTTGAAGGTTGATGCACAACAATTTCACTTAAATTAATGTCGCACATGTAAGTACTAAAGATCTATATGGCAGAAATGAGAAAATATAGGGAGAAAAAGACCTCTAGGAAATACCAGTGGATTTTTCTATTAATGTGTTATCAGGTTGAGAAGTATGTAATGTCATCTGTGAATCTTGCACGGTTTCCTCCCTAGAAATAATAGCATCTGTTAGGAAGAAGAGATCATTGAAATTTAAGCAAATAAATTACCATAGCTAAGTATAAGTAGGACATGCAACATATACATTATGTCCCTCCGTTAATTGATTCCATTTCAATATCGGGCATATATCATGCACCTCCACATCACCTGCATTTAATTCGTTCAATAAGCATAATGAACTTAGAACATACATGACAAGTAAAGGGCATTAAATACCAGACACTTCTAGCAGCAACTTCTCCTGAGGTTCTCCCTCATGTATATTAAGGAGAGATTTTTTCTCACCCTCCACATCACAATTGATAAGAGCAAAGACATCATCAATATCTTCGAATAAATTTCCTGTTAAGAATATTTTATTGTCAGGACTTTAACATGAATGGTAGGGGAAAATGTTCTCAACAATACAAACCTTCGTTCTCTACCAACGATGTGCAATCATTGGTTGGGGACATTGGAAGATTTAAATCCAACCCATCTGAAATGACCCTTTCCCGAGGTCATTTGGCGTTTCCAAAATTCGTAGGGGTTTTTCTGTAGCTTTTAACCCCTTAGATTTTATTTTGGAGTCCAAGAGGGGGAGAGGAAAATTGCAGGGGCATCCCTGCAATTTTCCCCACCACCATCCCTCTTCCACGACACCCTCACCTTACCTCCCTCACTGCACCCCTCACCCCCCCTCCTGCAACACTCTCCACCACCCCCTCCTCCATACCGCCCCCCTCACCTCCTCTCCCCATATAAGCCCCCTTCCTCTTCGTTCTCACACCGCCATAGCCGAGTAGGAGAGGGAGAGTAGGGAGCTGGAGAGAGCGGGGAGC
This sequence comes from Thalassia testudinum, assembly GCA_037157565.1. Lineage (NCBI taxonomy): Eukaryota > Viridiplantae > Streptophyta > Magnoliopsida > Alismatales > Hydrocharitaceae > Thalassia > Thalassia testudinum. The sequence continues at coordinate 49,850,464 of JAZHRO010000030.1, forward strand.
AGAGGGCACCGGGGTTCTGAGTTCGTGAGGGAGTTGAGAGGTACTACTATTGCTGCAGCTTCTGCAGCGAGGGGAGCCTAGAACAGTTCTACTAAAGTCATTTTTCCGCAAAATCAGACGTCCGAAGTGACCTCCAGACGTCAGGTCAGACGTCCGGAGGTAATATCAGACGTCTGGAAAAGCAATTTCTTTCTTTTATTCCTCTGCCAAAGTCCTGACAATGTATGTGCATGTGTCAAAGGTTGGGAGGCACGTCGGTGCGAGGACTAAGACAGTTTCAGACGACCGGGATCATCTCCAGACGTCTGAAGGCATCCTCAGATGTCTGCACTGAGTCCTAGACGTTCGAGGAAGGTGCCCCGAGCAAGGTATGCTCGTGAGTTAGTTTAAGACGTCTGGGACCCTTCCCAAGCATCTGATTTCAATCAGGATTGGTGTTTTTGGGCCCATCCAGGGCCCAAACGATATCGATTTTCCGTAAACAAAACGCCTTTGGTTTCCATGCGAGTTTCTCTATGTAATGATACTTTATCTATGTCATTTTGAGCTTATTTGACCTGTCAATCCATGTCATAGGTCTCCATTCCGTCAAGTATACGGGACAAGCGGAGTCGTCGGGAGCTGTTGTATGAGCCCCCATTTCACTCGGTTACCCTGGTAGAGTGGTTCTTACCCTAATCTCGAACTTAATAATGTGTAAATGTAGTTGAACCTAGGATGTGAGATGAACCCTAGGAAGAGATAAATGCATGCTATAGAATATGTTTATTCAAATGAACCCTTGGTTGTGTTATGAACACTAAGGTGAGAGGAAATGCATGTGTAAGGAAATAAATGATTGAATAAATCATGAGCTGCCTGTATTACTGAACTACAAATCAAATAATACACTCATACTGAATGATAAATGTGGAAATTGAGCTGCCTGTTTTGCGTGAAACAAACCAGATGTGGAAAAGTTCATGTATGAACCCTACGGGGAATGTAGAATGAAACCTGAATATTATGGTATGGAGAACCGGACGGTTCTAGAACATGTCGCCACGGCCAACTGTTCGAGCTTAATTAAGGGAAGTGAGCTGGGCTTCGTGTACTTGGTACCGAAGAGAGTAACTATTCCTTTTAGAGTAGAGGGGAGCTTGCCGCCCTTGGGTTGGGACCTAGGGTGGGTTTGGTCACTCTACATCGACTCTTGTTGGCCCTCGCGTATGTGGTACCGAGGTAACCTACTTAGTGTAGGGAGGGAGCTAGCTGCCCCATGAGGCCCGGGGTTAGGTCTAGCCACCCTACACCAATTCTTGTTAGACCCACTAGGCAAACCGGGATAGTCGAACGAGGGTACGCAAACTGTGAGGGGCAAGACCCCTGTTTCAGAGGGGCGAGACCCCTGTTCTGAGAGGGCAATACCCTATGCTGTTCCGTGCTGTACGTTTGAGCTACCTGCTAGCGGAAACGACTGACCGCGTGCTAGTACAGGGTAACTACCTGTGCGCTTATCACGTGTGCCATAGCCACCGTTACGTCACGACCGTGACCTCGAGGTAGTAGACCGAGTGTAGGACTACCACGGGGGACTCTCCCAGCCAGGAGAGTGCCACGTGTATATCCTGCATCGCGGAAAAATTACAAGCAAGATCATTCCCTTAGGGAACAGGAAGATTGAGCAATGTCATGGAACCTGATTATAATACTCAAATCAATAACACGTAAAAAGACAATCGGGAACTGAGATAAATATTCTAACTGCTTGTTTAAATTACATTATATGTTTAGCCACCACTCTACTCAGCATTAGCTAACTTCATATTACATAACCTTGTACAGGTTAGGGATTCGAGCAGCCAGAGCCACTAGCTGTTGAGGGTGCTAGGCCCAGTCGAGCCCAGCTATAGTTTCTTCTGTTATACTTCAGCTATCTTGTTGTAGTGAGTACCTGTAGTTCATGTTATTCCGATTATATTTCTACCTTGTATGTATTAATTTTTGTTGTGATGGCTGTGCTCGGTACTTGTATCTCTCGTTGATGGCCTGTAATATTATAGTAATTACCGTTCTTTTTCTCTACTGTCAGTTTTTATTTCCTGCTTAGTTACATTACTTGTGTGGTTGTGGAATGAATATGTATTCGGTTATTTCTCGCTGAACAACTGGGTCTTGGGGTTCGTCGAGGTGACCCATCCTCAGGTTCTGTAGGGAGCCGGGAACGGGTCGTGACACCATCCCTTCGAAATTCAATAGAACCGAAGGCAATAAGTTACAAAGTAAAGAAGAAGCAGATTCGTAGGTAAAATGCATATAATATTGTCAAGCACATACAAAAGACAGTCTGCACATACCTAGAAAAGCACATAGCAAAATGAAGAAGACATCTGCACATAAAAAAGCAGAAAAGGCAGAGCAACTAGAAAGCACATACGAAATGTAGAAGGTTCTTAGAGAAATGGCAAATGAAAACAAGAAAGAATAAAGGGAGAGAAGGAACGCATGGTTGGTTAAACGCAAAGCAAATGTGCTGAGAAGATTCGAAGCACACGCTTCAAAACAAAAAAAATAAGAAACAAGAGGATAAAGCAGGGGAGGAGTGGATGCGAAGCACATGTGCTGCATTGGTGCTGAGAAGATTCGAAGCACACACTTAAAACCTATAAACGAATGAGCAAAAGGATAAAGGAGGGGAGAAGTTGATGGCAATCATATGTACTGCATATGGTTTGAAGCACAAAAGAAAAGTTGGAAACTTTGAAGATCATCTGAAAACGACAACACCAAAGAATAACGGGGGAATGCACATCGCTTAAACCTGAGAAGCTTCGCAGCACATACGATAAAATGAAAAGACCAAAGAATAAGGAGAGACGCAAAGCATATGTGATGCATAGGATTTGATGAGCACACCTAAGAAGCTTCGCAGCAGACACTCCAACCTCGAAGTTTTAAAGGACAGCTTCCACGAGCTCCACTGCCTCGACACAAAAGCACACACTTCAAACCTAAAAACAAACAAATAAAATGATAAAGGAGGGGAGAAGTTGATGCCAATCATATGTGTTGCATATGCTTCGAAGTACAGAAGAAAAGTTGGAAACTTTGAAGGACATCTGAAAATGAAAATAACAAACAATAACGTGGGAATGCACATCGTTTAAACCTGAAAAGCTTCGCAGCACATACGATAAAACGAAAAGACCAAAGAATAATTGGAGACGCAAAGCATATGTACTGCATGCAATGACTCGGAAAGCATATGTGCTACATAGGATTTGATGAGCACACCTGAGAAGCTTCGCAACAAGCACTCCAACCTTGAAGTTTCGAATGTGCTTCCACATACTCCACTGCCTCGACACCAAAGTGGTGACCTGATAAATTATGTGATGCGGGAGGCACGTGAAAATGCAGGTTGGGTGGGAAATCACCGAAAGTGCCTCAAGATAGAAATGAGACACCTCGAAATTGGAAGCGCTTGGAAAAATTCATCAAATAAAACTTACATTGTCCTTTTTTTCTTTTGTGTATGTTTCCCATTTCTCAAATAATAATTAAACAGCTCATCTATCCCATCTATGCTATATACAAAAGTTAAGGTTTTACCTAGGCACGTGTCTCCTCCCTCCCTGCCCATCCCACGCCGCAGCTCTCTCCGTCTCACCCAGTCAAGGTAGCTTTAGTTTTCGTATTTACTTTTTACTGCTTCCCCCTCCCACGCTCAGCATTCCCCTTTCCCCTCCCCCTTTCTCCCTCTTTGGCATTTAATGCCCCCCGCTCTCTCTCCTCCCCTCCCTCTGTTTTTTTTTTTTTTTCTTCTTTTTCGTATCCTAATAATTGTTGGTCTAGTGTAATCTCTATTATATCCTTATTCTATAAGAGAGTTTTCCATGTCACATGTTCAATTTATTCTTTTTTTGTTCTTTTATACAGTTATTACTGATAATCCATCGTGCTACCTAAATCTTAACTTATCATTTTAGCATATAAGAATAGATTTTATAAGTAAGATAGATTTTTTTGTGAATAATTTACTTTGTATGTAGTATTGTATATTATACATTATTGATATGAGAATGTAAATAAGATCAAGTTTGATTAAATTTACATATTTATTTTCAAATGTAATGCTCATACATGCATACCTTGCCCAATTCACATGAATTCTCACATCTTTCTCTTTATTTTTTTCTCGCATCGATGCATGGCCAAACACACCAAATCCTATAATACTAAAGGCAGGTTTGGACTGGTCACGTATCAACCCTCCATCGCTCTCTCACTCTCTATAAAAGTGGGGTGTAGAATTTAACATAAAATTTTCCTTATATTTTTCATTTCTCATTTTCTTTTCCTCTCTCTCTCTCTCTCTCTCTCTCTCTCTCTCTCTCATTTTTCTCCCCTCTCATCAAATTATAGGTGAACAAAAAAACAAGGCAGTTGACTTAAATTATAAGTGTATGAAAAATGAAATGTTTAACCTTCTTTTTTTACCTCTCATCAAATTAAAGAGAAAGAAAAAAAAAATCGGTGTCATACTTCATGTAATCTTAATAACTATTTTTCATTTATCCTATAATATTAAAGCCAAAACCCTCCATCCCCCTTCCCCCCACCCCCCCTCAGCCAGATATTCTTCATTTATCTATTTATATATTTATTTTATAGGTAAGATAACTACTTTTTTTTATGGAATAATTTGCTTTATATGTAACATTGTACATTATACATTAATAGTAAAGGATATGTGGATGAAAATAAGGTAAGATTTTGTCAAGCTTACATATTTACTTTTAAATTTAATACCCATAAGTACATACCTTACCTACTTTACATGAATTTCCACGTCTCTCTTTCTCTCTATTTTCCCTTCCCCCTCATCAATCCTACAGCAAAGCACCGAACCAAATACGCTAGCTTTAGTTTAAAGATTGGGTAAGGATGCCCAAATGCCATTTCAAGAAGAATACTGGTTTTCAAACGGACTCTTCTCTGGACGTGACTCCCCCAACTTTTCCCCCTTCAGAGAAAAACCCACAATAACCCTTGGGCTTTGATCGAAGGCCCCCCCCACCCCCCCTTCTTCTAACTACGATCCACTTCCTTGACATGCTCGTAGCGATCGTTTCGAAGTTGTGGCACGATGGAGGTGTTTCGTGAGACCGCACAACAGACACTCAGCATGTGGTTGCTCGATCACCGACCTTGGGCGTTGCGGCCGCATGGAGGGTAGTTGTGTGGTGATAGCGATTGTGCCATGGTGATCTTCTACGGCTTCGAGGGTTGCACCACGAGTGACTTAGTTGATTTGTTGGGTTTGTTCGTTTTGTTGAACAGTATTGATTCTTCTTTTTCCTTTTCTTTAACATAGTTTAAATTTTGTCCGGATCACATATAACCCTGTGCCTTTCACGGCCAACACAATTCTTCGAATCCTTTTCTCGTTGACGCTTGCCGTTCTACAAGCGTGGAATCAACCTCCTTCGGGAGATCATCCGATTCCCGATCTCGAGATGTTTCTTCTTTTTCTTTTATTTCTTAATCTTGTTTTTTACGTTTAAGCATCTCCCATTTCTACAAGTCATTTTTCTTCTCCCTTATTGAGGGTTAGGTTTCTCTATTTTTTCCCTTATGATTTTTTTTCGTATTAGATACTTTCCTTTTTAATGAAAATATTAATTTAAAAAAATAATAATACTAATTTTCTACCCCAAAGCACAGCCAAGATCTTGACTTTTTGATGGAGACAAACGTGGGATCTGTGCCATTAATAGGGGGATGGGATTTGTGTCGTCCATGAGTTTGTAGTGTGCATTGAGCTGTTTCTTGGATTCTCGGAATGTCCCAAATTTTTTCCTTTCAAGAATACTTCCGTCACTCTTGAAATTACCTAAACATAGCATTTCAACAACCATAACGAGGACGGCAGATAGATCACAAAGAGCCACTTCTATAACCTGTGCAGGTATCGCCCCTCTTTGACTTAAAAATTAACTAAACATGCTTATTCACTTTCGATAATCAGATCAATATATGTTCCATTAAAAAACCCCAAAAGACTTTGCGTGGACCTGAACGTGGCAGCATTAGTTCGGGGTCCGCCTTGAAAGCCAACTGATAAAAAGCCGAGTTGCTTTACTTTAAAAATGTATGGGAATTATCTATATATATATAATTACTCGTTAAAACTATATATCCCTACTTCGTTACATACAACCGAATAGATTATACAAAATTTTAAAAAATAAAAAAAAATTATATTTACTTTCCTATACTTATTTTATCATTTATTTCAACACCCCTTCTCTCTTCCTTTCTCCTCTCACCAACCATCATCATCAACTTCCTGAACCATCAAGGCCAAAGAGGGAAGGTGCATGGGTGTTTCACTCGACCACAGAGCTCGTGCCACAACACCTAATGAGTTCAATCTCCTTTCAGATCTACTGCCATGATCCTTAGACTTCCAAATTTGGTGCATCGCCAACTCCACCACCACCCTCCACTGCTGCCGCCTCCTCCTCCTGACAAGATGCACCCCCCAGCAGCCGATAGCGGTGGAGGGCTTGTCGACCTACGTGGAGGTGGTGGAGAGGAGGGCAAGGTCAAAGTCGGAGATCATGACGTGGCCGTTGGAGCAGAGGACACTCTCGAGCTTAAGGTCGCAGTAGACAATGTCTCGGAGGTGAAGGTACTCAAGGGCGACGAGGCCCTCGACGACATAGAAGCAAGCGAAGGGGGCAGGGAAGCAACGGTTGGGTTGGCAATGGAGGGAGTGGAGGCCCCCCGCGAGGCAGAAGTCGATGATGGTGCACATGTGGTGCGGGGAGGTGCCAAAGGAGGCGCAAAGGGAGGGGAGGAAGGGATGGTGGAGCCGTAGCATGCCATGTCAAAGCACTCGCTCTTATTCTTCTTGGTCACCTCTCACCTGTCCACAATCTTCATGTCAAAGTGGTGGAGGGGGTCACCGGTGAGGCAACAAAGGTAGCAATGGAGAGGTCCCCCGAGCCAAGGGGGCGAAGAAGGGTGAAGTCGCATGGGCCAAGCGATGAGGAGGATCCAATAGTACTAGTAGTAGCACTAGTGGTGTGGGGCAAGAGGTGAAGGTAGGGGAATGGAGAGAGATTACCACTGGTGTGAAGGTAGTAGACCTCTGGAGAGTTGAAATAAATAATAAAATAAATATAGAGAGCTTAATATGAATTTTTTTATTTTTAAAAATTTTGTACAACATTTTCCTTTAAATTTAATGAAGTAGGAACATACAACCTTAAGGAAGGAACTTTATATGCATCTTATTGAAAATTTACACACACATATATATATATATATAGCCCAAAATGTGTTTCAACGTGTGTGGAGGTAATTGTGTGCGTGATTGCGGGCGCGTGTTGGAAGGGATGGTATGTGTGGAAACAGTCGACCACTCCAAAATGTAATAAGAATAGCAACGGAGTCCCTGACAAGTGTTGGAGTACCTTTCACAGAAGGACATCTGCACAACCGAATCAAGTCTCTGCAGCAAAGACCCTGCCCAAGGGCACAAAGAATCAATCGCCTCCCTTCTAAATTCTGCTTCTACTACAAACAATAAGAATAAAGCCTCCGTATTTATAAAAAAAAAAAAAAAAGACAGACTGAAGAAAGGGGTCGAAACCAAAAATATTTAACCACCATATCAAGGGAAAAGTCAGAATGAAGAACGAGGCCGAAACCAAGAGTATTTGATGATGATTGCCTTGATATGATAATCAGCTTCGGCCTCACCATCACTGTATACATCCCTGGATTAATCAATCTGTCGTGGTCAGAAATGGAGCTATCAAGCAGCCCTCTTTGTGATGTGCAGGGATTATGGGCTCAAATCCCCATTAATTAAGAGTTCCAACAATGGAATCAAGACGGAACTGATGTGCATCCTTGCATCATGTGCACGAATTCAATCCTGACCGCCAATCATCTACAAGCATTGTCATCAATTCACCAAGCTTCTCCGCCCGGGAACCTGGACGTATGGAATTCACATCGTTCCATTGAGAGCAGGGGTCTGACCACCAGCTGTCCTTGCCAGAGCACCATGCCCCAGGAACTGCTCGATGGCGCCTTCTTCCCAAGATCCTCTCGTCAATTCTACTCAGGACAGGATCATCCTTATGGAACTTCCTTGCAAACGGAGCACTGCTATTCTCCAATTCATCGTACTCCTCGATGCTCAAGAAATGGGGCTGCATCTTAGGGGGTGTATCCCAAACCGCATATCTTAAATCGTTGTTAACTGTGGTGTTCTTGAACTCCTCGGCATTGCAAACTAGGGATTGGAAGTAGCTCTCCTGGGGAATCATTACATTTGTAAAATACATGAGCAGTGTTCGTGGAAGATTATCCCATCCCAATATGCAGAATTCGAGGAAACGTCGGCTCAACATAACCCAAGGTGAACCTAGTGGGAGATGATAAAAAGAATACCTGTCATAAAAATAAACAACAAAGCAAATAATTTAACAAATGCATGCAATGTGAGTCAGACTCATGCCAGTGAAGAACTTAAAGGATTCTGGAGTCGGCCGCCTCTCTGTGGCATAAAAGATCTGGGCCCTTCTTGCAAGATAAGTTGCTGGATCAACAACAATTGGCTGTACTCTGTGATAGCTGCACTAGAAAAGTTTTGGAAGGTGAGGATTGCAATCAAGGAAACGTGAGAGGACAGAAAATTACAAACTTCTAGAGAAATCAAAGATATTACTAAGAATCAGATAAAGAAGGATCTGCCTACTTTTTCCACCCAAGATCACTGGTGTGGTCAATGAAGTTGAGATCCCTTGGAACAGTTGAGAAAACATGGAACAAGTCTGCAGAGAGGATCAAGCACTAGAATAAGTACCACGTGACCACCTGATAAAAAGCAAAATGTATATACAAAGGATCAAAAAATAACCTGATACCAGTCATTTTGTACAAGATAAGAGATCAGACAGTAACCTGATGCTCATACTGCTCTGGCAAAACTATACATGAAAGTAGACTAAAAACAGAGGCAGAGGAAAAAAGATGAACAGATGCTTATGTTGTTTTGGCAAATTAGGAAAGAAGTTAGAAAAAGGTCAGATAATAATATAATGAAAATTTGGGTTCAACACAATAAAGCTACAGAAACAACAACAAATCTTTTTTTCCATTTTAATTAGAGTTGGTTTCATGGATTCTTTGCCTCGGTTCAGATCTATCTTGACCCATTCCCAAGCCTAAATCCAAGGAATCAAGATCATAAATTACAGTTTCTTTCCAAAACTTTTTTGACCTTCTTCAGACCCTTTTTCAGAGTTCAACATCCAACTTCTCACATCTTCATTGAGGCTCTAATTTGATGTCTAAAACACTTTAAACATCTCTCTTTCGGAGCTATCGTGACCCATTCCCCAGCCTAAATCCAAGTGATCAAGATCATAAATGATAGTTTCTTTCCAAAACTTTTTTGGCCTTTCTCAGACCCTTTTACAAGGTTCAACATTCAACTTCTCACATCTTCTTATTGAAGCACTAATTTAATGTCTAAAACACCTTAAACATCTCTCTTTCATTTTATCCTCCGTCAATAATACTCAACCTTTTCCTTAATAATTTCATTGTGAATTCAATCTTTTCCTTGAATAGCCACGCATCTACCATAATATCTTAATTTTTGTAGTATGCATCCACTGTACATGCTTGTAAATGGTAGTCTAGCATTAGAAATCATAGATCTAACGACTCAAGTCTAATTAAAAAAATCTATCCTTGACAACTTATTGGATGTAGACTTAGCGGACTCAAACAACTGCTCAAAATACTTAAGCCTAAGTTGTCAAATGGTAATTTACAATACTTATATCCCAGTACTCATTGTCATGAGCTTACTATATGAGACTACTTTTAGAAGTGTTACAATAGGACATGGCAAGTCCCATGGCTAATTTTTTTGAATGAAGGATCATGGCTACTTCATAATGCTTCCCTTTTAACTTTCAAGGGAATCTTCTTGTAACACATAACACTAAATGTTCTCCATTTCTACCAACTTGCATTAATTTATACGCATGACATCTCTATCAACTTCTTCATTTTGATGAAAATCCAATTCTAAATACCAAAACATCCTTTTCCCCCTAAATAAAGTCTGCATCAATTTTCACCTCTCTATCTCAGTCTGCACCACTACTAGACTTTCCATATACTTGGTTTTTGCCTAATTCAGTTGAAAAAATTGAGCTTCCAAAACCTTTGTCCAAAGTTTAAATTTTCTATTTACTCTACCACTTATCTCATCAACCAATACATTATTGTTAGCAAAAAGCATACACCATGACACATTATTTTGAATGCACTTCATTAAGTCATGCATGACAAAGGTAAAGGTAAGAGTTAAAGCTAATCTTTGATAAAGGCCAATGGTGATATAAAGAGTCTACCAACTCAACTCGAGTCCTCACACAAGCTGCAACTCCATCATATAGATCTTTTATGAGGTTGATCTACAAAACCAACGGATGTCATTTCTCCATAATTCACCATGCACTATCGCTTCGCACAAAATCATAAGCTCTCCCGAAATCAATGAAAAATAATGCATGAAGCATTAGGAACAAAGCCTATCTTACGAGGTTAAACTGAAACCAACCAAGAAATGGTGTTTGATCTGATCTTTTTTCCATTTTGAGAAAATAAAAGATAGCTAGTGAAAGTAGCCATCCAAAGCTTTGTTGCAAGAACCAAAGCTGTCAAGGCGTTAGGCAACTGCAAGGCGACTAACTCCTTAATCGCCCAAGGCAGGAGACGACAAAAAAATGATTACCTGATTAAATTGAAGTAAAAAATCATTTTATTCCTTAAAATATTGAATATGTCTAAAACTCATATGAAAACATTGACTTTCATAAGAAACATATTATTTAAGTGAAACAATGATCACATCATTTTTAAGTAACAATAGCATACATATTTATATTATGATACAATGTGTAAACATACATATTACATTTGTAATTGTAAGCTAAAACAAACAACCAAAATATATATATCATATGTATCTACCAAAACAAAATAGTAACATGTATTTTTTTTAAAGAAGAAAAGAAAGATTAACAATGGATGTTAACCTTCCACTGCATTAAAAAAAGAAGCTAATTATACTAAAAATTCAAAGAACATTATAATGATCAAGCACTCCCTCTATTAAAACTCCCTATGGAAAATCACTCAATTATGTCCGAGCCAAATGCACTACAATAAAGTAAAGGCATTCCTCAAGATAGAGGCATCCACCAATAACCCAAAAGCTAGCCCAAAAGGTTGTCTCTGAGTTATATTCAAGATAATAACATGTATTATAATATGTCACATTTACAATACAATCAAACTTAATACCATAACTTGTACATATATTGTTATATATCATTAAAGAGTTGTAGACAATAACAAATATATACATACATACACACATCATTAAACTGTAATATATCATAATTATATCATAACAAACATACAATAATGTATATGTATAACTTATACATATGTCTTAATAGATAAACAATAATCTAAGTTAGGAAGAGAAGGTAAAATTGAGAATATGATATGTATATATGTATTATATATATACAACAATGTATAACACAAACATATCTATAATATATGTAACTTAAGACTAAATAAGAATCTTATGATCTTATTTACCTAAAGTAAATTAAAAGTAAGGCGATGAGGCGCAAGGTGACTCAAGCGATAAAGAAGGCAACTGGGTGATAGTCCAGATGAAGCCCCCAGCCTGGAATAGCTCCAAGGCAACCTTTAGCTTTCTCACCTGACCCAGTAGCTTGATAGCCTGAGGTAATAGCCTTGACAACATTGACAAGAACACACCTACTGTATCATTTTTACAAAAAGGGGAACATCAAGAATATGCATCCGCCATGCCCAAGCAGCAAATGACATGGGAAACATTCCTCTGGCCAAGACTAGAGAAACCCTTGTGTATGCCACCATAAACTGAAAAGCAAAATGCAAGAAACAAAATCAATGCCATTTCTTGGACATCTAAAAGAGCCCACAGCACTCACCAGAGTCACCACGCTTCCCATGACACAGACCATATGAGTTGAAGCTTCTATTGACGAGTTGTGGCCCTTGTCGACAGTCAGGATCTTCCTTCAATCATGTCCCTTTTGAAAGCCAGAATCCCCATGTGAAGACAGTAAAACACCTGGAACAGGTAATGTGTAGCATGAATCATATGCGTTGAAATTCTTGTCAAGAGTACACATTTCCAGAGGAATGATGAAGAACTCATCAAATATCTAGCAACAGTTGGTGTTGCTTCCTACATAGTTCTATAATCCCCTCAACCATCACATATGAAACCTGGACCAATTTTTGTGGACCGCCCTGGCAATCTAAAATCAGCATATTGAGTTGGTATAAAATCCAAGCTCCATTTTCGTGAAGATCCTCCATCTTTTCCATGATAGGCAATATTATGCCTGCTATCTTGGGAGCAATTTCACTTTCACCCAAAATCCACAGTGTGAGTTAAAGAGCAAAGTTTCACCTCCTTTCTGCCAAGTTAAGAACAAAATGCAGTAGCTTCCTGAAATTGATAGCTTGTCATATTTCTCCAAGAACAGGTGAGCCAGATATAGGCTTAAATTTACAAATTCTGTTTAGTCCAAGTACAGGTGAGATAGATTTAGCTGTGAATTCACAGGTGCTAACTTAAAATTGGCTTGGACTACATTCAGAACTCACAACTGAAAACCCTTGGCTTAACGAACACATTGGCAACAGTGTCTTTATGTTTATTTACATGTTACCTTATCAATACAAATGAAAGTGAGACATTTGAACCATAGCTTACTGTGTCTCAGGCATTTATGTTAACCATGTCAAGCCTCAAAGTCAGCTGGTCTAATTCAATTTGGTTTCCATATTTGACCCCTTGTCCTGTATGATATATGGTGCAAGACTTTGAGCCCCCATGGTTTGACACATTTATATCTCCATTTGATGGAGTACCAAGAAAAGGGGAAAAGAAAATGCTCGACATGGTATCTCTTTTTCCCATTATTACTATAAGCAGAATAAGCACTGACTATTGAACAGTAAGTCTCAGCATTTCATCCAGTACCATCTGCAGTTTGGTATACTCAGAGAAGAAAACACGACTTCCACAAAACATCAAATATTCAGGTAATACAGTAATGCCAAAACCAGAAAGGTGCATTGCAACCAAAAGTTGTGCTCCTGAACTCCAAAAATTACATGATTGTCTCTTGTCATCTAACCTTAAACAAAAGCACACATAGCAAATTCAGAACCAACACAAGCTAAACAAACATCTTAAGTCTCTGTCCTGCATTTCCATTTAGAAATAAAACCCTATATGTTACCAAGACAATGCAAATCTGCAATGGACTAGTTAAATTGATCCAACTTCCATGGATAATAGAGGTTGTCTCAACAGTCTCCATTATCAAAGAAGTTAGCACCAAGGATACAACAAGATGTTTCAGTTCAACATATCCCTATTTAGATGAGCTTTTGCCATTCACAAATGGGTAGCTTCCCAAAGAAACGCCAAAATAGGACACCAATCCTTCAATTTTTCAAGAAAAGGATCCAAAACAAACACAAATAAACCTTAAAGGAACTTAAAGACAAATTTCTCCAAGATAGAGCTACTTCCAAAAGATTGGCCATGGATAGCCCATGTCTCCCTTGCAGCTAAAACGACAACTTTTGAGATGCACCCTTATTTACCAGATAGTGAAATTGTACAGGAGGAAAGAGGTCGTCGAGAATGAAAGAAGAATAATAAATAAAGTAAAGAGGATGCCGCAAGCCCAATGTTGGTGGAACTCAATTATTAGCCATCGCTCACGGAGGGCTTGGCAAGCTCCTCAAAGAGGCCTTCCCCACTGGATAATACATCATAAAGATAAGCAGACAAAACAAACACATCAAGCATCTGAATTACGAGTCCTGTACATCTTTCTAGGCAGATTTTTTTATGCTCATTATCAGACAATCACTTATGCTCGCCTCTTCTGTCCGCTCAACCTCAACGACAGATAATTTCGATCCAAAGCCAACCATGCAAGCTCATCACCTATTCGCCAAGTAATCGGAAAAGCTCATAGATCAAGTAGAGCCTATAACCAGCCCCTCCACAACTTGGCCCACAGCAACATCCCTCCTTTAAGGCCTAACCAACACATCCCCACTCCCAAATGCAGCTATCAAACGCGAAACCCGTGCAATGCCACCACAGATAAATCGGCTCAGATTCCATTGGGGCGAGATCCCCAGTGGGTTTTATAAGCGTAATCGTACCGTCCTGTGGGACGAGGGGGTAGTCGGCGGCGCTGAGGGCGACGAACCAGTCCCAGTCGGCGTCCATCCGGAGGAGGACGGCGGCGGCGTGGAGCGTGGCGGCGAGGACGGACGATCCCATGTCGGTGTTGGGGTCGCCGGAGGCGAGGACGTCGACGTTACCGAAGACGCGGGCGGCGGGGGCGATGGCGCTGGCGGCGGCGGCGAGGGAGCGGCGCTCGCCCGGGGAGGCGTCGAAGGAGAGGTGGAGGAGGTAGCGGTTGCGGGGGTGGTAGAGGGAGAGCAGGAGGCGGAGGAGGCGGTCGCGGTCGCCGCGGCAGCCGGAGAGGTAGTAGGCGAAGGAGGGCGGGGAGGAGGGCCCGCCGCGGCGGGGGAGCGGGGAGGGGGAGTGGGAATGGCGGCGGTAGAGGAAGGCGTAGGAGGCGGTGAAGCCCGAGAGGGCGGAGAGGGCGAGGAGGAGGCTCACGAAGGCAGCGGAGAACAGCGGGAACAGCCACTTCTCTGCTCCCCGCCCCGCCATGGGTAGAAGGGGAAGGGGAAGGAGGAGGAGGAGGTTAGTCTGTTAGGGTTGTTGGGATGATCGGACGGAGGGGGAGGGGGAGGGGGAGGGGGAGGGGGAGGAGGTCAGCACAGTCGGTAGGGACCGTCCCCCGAGGAGGTGAGCAGCGTAGAGTTGGGAAGGTTGTGGAGGGTGGTGGTGGGGGTGAAGGAGGTGGTGTTGTGGAAAGTGGAGGCAGGAAGGTGGTGGGATTCGTTTGGGACGGGGAGCGTAAAGGTTGTTGGTTTATTATTATTATAGGCGCTTGCAGATAATAAGTGGACGCCAGTGATTTTTATAGCAATAGCCTTGTAAATTAAGTATATTACATATGGGGCTCTGAAATTGTCGCATCTGCACATCTGTCCTTACGAAGTTACTTCGACTCCATAGTTTATGCCCATGTGTAGGGTGGAGCATCAAGCCAAGCTAGTTTGATCCTGGCCTGAAAAAGTCCAACTTGGCTCGAGCCTAACGATCATTTGGGTTAGATCTAGGCCTTAATTTTTTTAAAAATTTAGATTTAGATCTGACCCGATCCGAACCCGAAAAGATCCAAATAAACTTATTGGACCCGTTTATATATAATTTTGTGATGTTATTCTGTGACATATAATTTTATATGGGTAAATTTTAAAATATGATTCTTAAACAAGGATCTTAAATAGTTGAGGTGTGGTCAAAATTTAGGTATGATTTTGGTTGAAAAATTAATATGTTTATTTTTTTCTTTTTTTTTGTTGAGTTTGTATAATGTAAAATAATTATTGTAGGTTAAAAAGAGAATATTATTTCATAGGACAAAATTTCTTCTCAAAAGTTTCATTTATTAAATGAATATAATCTAAAGTTGTAAGTTAACATACTTGGTTGAATTATATTTCATTCATAGCAATATATTTTATTCGTATTAGTATTTATGAAATTATAAAATTATCATAAAAGTATTATTATATATCAAAATTATTATGATTATACTTGTTCAATTTTAACTTTAAATTAGGCCTTAACAACCTTGACTCAACCTTACTTATGTAACAATAAAAAAATTAACTTTAGTAAACTTAGTTAATTCTTATTTAAAAATAAATAGAAATATATTGTAATAAATTTTTTGAGCTTCAATTGACTTTTCTAGGCTCGATGGGCCAGCCCGACTCAGCCATGAGCCCATAAACATGGGCCTTGGCCCAAGCTCGAGCCTTGATTTAGTAAAAATTTCAGACTTTAGACCTGACCCAATGCTCAAAAAATAAAATAAGCTTTCTTAGGTTTAGGTGGGCCTAGGTGGGGCCCAACCTAATGCTCCATACCGATGTATCTAAGGAGCGTGTGACAATGATATATGTAAACAATTTTGTAATTAGTTTTAGACATAAAGGCTCCACGTGAAACATAACATGGCATGTAATATGTCATTCATGTTGACGTGGCACATATATGTGTTGACGTGCCGTGGCTGACCTGACCTGAAATGACCTGGGGATCGTCAAGGAAATTATAAGTTCTTTAGAGTGCTTCCTACGATTTTTACATGTCAATCGAACAATCGAGGGTCACATTATAAGTTTTCTAGACTTCATGGGGTTTTCTGCAAATTCTACGCATCAATTATGGTGTCTAAATGGTCCCAAGGAGTTCCTCTTAACTCCAGGGACCTCTACACGATTTTTCCACGGACTATAGGACCCACATAGGACCCTCTTGCAAATCTTTTTGCTCACATAGGGGAATGGTACAAAATTTCCACCCCTACATTTGGATTTAGGGACTTTTCCCATAATTTCACCAGGCCACATAAACTCCCTACAAACCCTACACATGTCCCTATAAAAACCCACCCGAGCACCAAGCTCAACACACCCTCCTTTGTCCCCTAGCCATCTCGGGCGACGCACCCTCCCCCAACTTCGTTTCTCGCTGTGATTGAGAGGAGAGAGGGCTTTGGGAAAGGGTGTCACTTCCTCTGTCGCATGTGCAACGAGGTCACAAGGTGCGGCAAGCAAGGACTACACGTGGTGTGGGGTGCCACACATCACGAGGGGGAGCACGTGCCTTGAGTTTGGCTGCGAGTAGCACAAGGAGTGACAGGCACGGTTGCTTTGGGAAGGAGTGCCACATTGCTATGTGAAATGACCCATGGCCTTTTTGGATTGTTTAAGACGTCTGAATGATCCGTCGGACGTATGTCCAGACATCTGGATGAAAGGTCGGACGTCTAAAAGTAGAATAACCGTACATTCTTTCTTTTCCACGCGCGCGCTGCACGCGCACTCACCTCTCTCTCCTCACCCCAAACCCTAACCCTCTCCTATTTAACCCCCCTCCCCCACGCCACTCCATCCATCTCCACCAGCCACCACCTTCATCCTTCCTTCCTCCTTTCCTTTCAGCGTGGCGAGAGGAGAGGAAGCAGAGAGGCAGGCTGAACACGGAGGAGGAGAGCGCAACGGGAGCGTGGGAGGAGCTCGTGAGGGAGCCGCGGGAGCTCGTTGATGGGAACACCATCATGAGCCCTAACTAGCTCATTTTGACCTAGAAAAGAGAACAAAAGCTCCTACATAACCTAGAGAAAGGCTTAATTCAAGGGATTACTGTTCTTGGAAGAAAACATGAAATAAAGGGTAAAACTATAATTTTACCATTGCAGTACATCAACGGGATTTCTCAAGGTCTAAACATAAGTCAATTGGACTTAATAAGAGGAAAAGTGGGATAATTCAGTCAGAAAAGGGTTATTGTGAGATCTAAGAATTAAATGACATTCTGTAACCCTAAAACAAACCCACTTAATTTTATAAGGTTCTGGTCAGGATAAAAATCAACTAAACCTTCTAAATTTTATGAAAAATATCTCCTAGGGTTTAGAACCTTCAAATTGGCCTTCAGAACCTATTTTGACCTAGATAGGGGTCCTAATTCATTTTTGACCTAATTTGGTTTTTGTGTAAAATGTCCAGTTAAACGTGGTCAAACCTAAAATCCAACTTCACCATTAGATTCCTTAGGTCCAAATTAGGTTTGTATCAAAATTTGGATCTAAGGGAAGGTCATCTTAACCTACTTTACAAAATAGTCCACCCAATTACATTTTGACCCCTAGCTCTTGAAAACTATTGCGCAGACCCCCCTATCTTCCTCACCACTCTTTGCATTTAGGTCCCTCTACCATTTCAACAAAGGAGCCATACTCCGGTGAGGTTTCTAGGAGGATTTATCCCCGTTTCCCCAGAGATCTCCTCTCAGATTTGGTAGGGGGATCCTCTGATGAATTCCCTATCATCTGAACACAATCCCAAGATCTGATTCGCACCATACCTTTCGTGCGAACGCTCGAGAGACATGGGTGTCCTCCGCACCTTCCTTCTCCAACGCAATTCTTGCGCTTGGAAGCTTGCCTTCCAAACACAAGGACCTCTGCCAGCAGCTATAAAAGGACCCTCGGTCCTTGCCGCTTCTCTCAAGCTTGTTATGGCCGCGGATAACCCCCAAATTTCTTCCTCCCTCATCTCCGACCAACTGCCCACAAGCTTCAGCGATCTCTCCTCCCTCATCTCGTGCCGTACCTACGTGCACCTCTCCGACCCCTTCCTCGTCGCTGTCATCCTCACCTCAGGGTCTTCTTCCCCGACGACGACACATACATGCCGCTCGTCCCCTTTGCCTCCCCTTCGTCCAGCTACTCGCAGATAAGTTCCTCTCCCTCTACTCTTCATTTTCCCTCATTCAATTTTGTAATTCACCCCTCAATAGCCACTGTCCACCTCCGTCTCCCTCACCTCCGGTAGACCACCAGTGAGGTGCATCCACCACTCCACGCACTCACACGCCTCGCCAACCACCTCGACAGCATCGCCTCATCTCACTGATCACCATCCACTCCACTGACCGCCACACACAACCTACACCCTCATCGGACACACGCACTTCCACGGTCACAGAATGACCTAGGCACGCATGCCTAGGTTGTTTTGCGCCACACCAACCCCTGCCTCACCTTCGTCGTGACACGGCGAATCTCCCCAAGGCATTTGATAGGGTCACGAGGCCATATTCGTGCATTTCACGAGGCCATTGGAGGAAGCTTGAAGGAGCTTGCTTGCTCCAGGTCGCGTGCTCCAGGCAGACGAGTCCCAGGTGACGCGTGAGGAGTGCGCGCACACATCCAGCCAAGTGAGCAGCCTGGAGAGGAATCATCGCAGCAGCAATTAGGCGAAGTTCTCCTGCAAGCGCACAAGCAAAGAGGGTGGGACTTTTAGTCCCACCTCGGAAACTCAGGCGTGCGGTAAGTGCTTTTTATTGTTTTTGTGCTTTTATCTGGTCTCCTCAGGTAACACAGGGTGAGGTCCTTCACCCACTCCACCTGCCTCATTCGTGACCACACCTATGCATACCTGGCTGACCTGTTTACCCTGCACTCCTCGTGCACCACCCATGTCGGTGCGCCTGGACCCAAGCGCACGTAACCCGACCCAATTACCCGGCTGGCTCTGAGAGAGTGTAGAGAGAAATAGAGAGAGAGTGACGCGGGGGAGGGTAGGGGGTAGGTTTTGCTCCACTCTGTGAAGGGAAAGGAGGAGAAGGAAGAAGAAGCTGTGGAAGAAGCTGAAGGCAGGAGCGGCGAAGGAAGGAAGAAGAACTTGGAGGCAGAAGCTAAAGAAGACAAGGAAGGAAGGGAGAAGCACTGTAGCGGTTGAATAAAAGGCTGAAGGAAAGAAGGCCGAAGAAGAGTTGAAGGAAAGAAAAAGAAGGAAGAAGAAGACAGAAGAAGAAGAGTAGCCGCAAAAGATAGAAGGCAGAAGAAGAGAGAAAATCCAAAGGCAAAGTCAGACATGAGAAATCAAAGGCAGAGAAGAAAAGAGAAGAGAGAAGAAGCCATCGGAGAGAAAGAAGAAAGAAGAGAGAAAACATTCAATTTCTTTTGCACTTTTATTCTCTCCTTAACTTTTATCTACATTGAATCTCATTTATATTCCTGTTGAACATCACATTTTGAGTAATTTGAGATTGTGATTTTAGTTCTTTAAAATACCAATTTGCTCCCTGTGTTTGACCTCGGATACCTAGATTTTCGAGTAATAAATTCTTATTTATTTTCGAGGCGATTTCATTTATACTACAACGAACATCTTTTAAACATCAATCTCGCCTTTCGACAAAACACTCGTGCGGGAGGAGTCGAGGGCGCAGGCGAGGAGGAGCTTACGAGCAGGAGCCTTGATCTCCTGTAGCCGCTGGAGGAACTACCGCAGCTCCCGCGAGCAAGTTCGCAAAGGAGCAGCGTCGCAAAGGAAGTTCTGGTATTGAAAATTTTCCAGTATTAGACGTCTAGAGGGTCGACTAAACATCTGGGGAGGCATCAAAACGTCCAGAGCTAAAGTCGGACATCTGAAAGCATATTATCGTGCAGAGGTATGTGTTTCCTACACTACTTTCCGCCATGCAAACTGTAGTGTAGGAATGTCTAGCTAAAATTGGTTCTGCATTTTTCGTACGTAGGTGCAGGGCATTGAAAAGGCGCGTGGTGCGCCTTTCCAAGTACTTTTGGATGTCTGATTGCATCGCCAAACGTCCGACATCACCTTCGGACGACCGGAGGCATAGTCTTACGTCTGGAACTTCCTTCAGATGGTCGCGGAGGGATCTGGACGTCTGAGGAACCTGCAGGAGACACAAGGTAAGATCTAACGTCTTTTAAGACATCGAGGACTAGTCCCAGAGTCTGACTTTGGATAGTATGGGTGTTTTTGGCCCATTCGGGGCCCAAACGGAATAGGATTTCCGCAAATGAAGTACCGTTGGTTTCCACTCGAGTTTCTCTGCATGTTAGTGATGAGTACATACTGTTTTGAGCTCGTCTAATGTGACTTAGTCGCTGATACAGGTTACCAGTCGGTGGCGTATTCGGTGCCTGCGGAGACGACGAGATCTGCTGTGCAGGCCCCCATTCCTACCGTTATACCGGTAGAGTGGTTTAATTCAGTTATTAATATTTAAATAAGAATGTGCTTGTTTAGAATAATCAAATCGAACTCTAGGATGTGGAATGAACCCTAGGGTAGAAATGAATGAGCCTGTTTTGAGCTATATTGTTTACTTGAGTGCATGTTTAAATTAAATTGCTAGCAATGGTATTAGTGTAATTATGAGATACTGTGTTCTACATAAAAACACGAGCTGCCTGTATATGATGAAAATTTGAGAATTGGATAGTATGATCCGGATATTGATAATGAGATGAATATGATCATGAACCCTACGGGGAATTAGGAGTAGAACTCCCGTGTATGAAAGGAATCTAGTATGTAGACGGGAAGTAAGCTGGCCCTTGTGTACACGGTACCAAGGAGAGCAACTGTCCCTTTTAGTGTAGAGGGGGAGCCAACCACCCCTTGGGTTGAGACTCGGGGTAGGACTGGTTACTCTACACCGACTCCTGTTGGCCCTAGCGTACGTGGTACCGAGGTGAGCTACTAGTGTAGGGAGGGAGCTAGCCGCCCTATGGGGTCCGGGGTTAGGACTAACCAAGCTACATCGACTTTTTAGGCCCTTTGGGAAAATCGAGATAGTCGGACGAGGGTACGCAGACTGTGGAGGGGCAAGACTCCTGTTCTGAGAGGGAAAGGCCCTGTACTGTTCCGTGCGGTACTTTAGGCGTACCTGCTATCGGAAACAACTGACCACGTAACAGTGCGGGGTAGCTACCCATGTGCTTATCACGCGTGCCGTAGTCACCACTACATAGCGACAGTGACCTCAGGGTAGTTGACTGGGTGTAGGACTATAGCGGGGGACTCTCTCGACCAGGAGAGCACCACGTGTACCGGTGTCGTCGTTTTCTCGGTCTAGGATTTCGTCGTAGTATATTATAGAGAAACGGTTACCAGTTTAATACAATTTGTTACTCGGAAATAGAAAGTTTTCCCGAGGTCGAACTTAGGGAGCAAATGATAATTCTAGAAGTACAATGTTTCTACTACAATAGTGAGAGAGAGAGAGAGATATTGGGCTATTGGCTTTTTCTTCTTCTCTTTTTCTCTCGTCTTTGTCCTCTTCTTCTTTTTCTTCTCTTCTCTTCAGTTCCTTCTTCTTCTTTTCTTTCTTTCTTTTTCTGTTCTTCTTCTTTCTTTCTTCTTCTTTTTCCTTCCTTGCGGTGCCTGCTCTCTTTCTCTTCAAAGCGTCGTCTGATTTTTCAATCAGACGACTTAAGTAGCTTCTGCTACAGTGCGTCCTCCTGTTTCTCTCTTCTGTGTCTTTCTTCTTTTTCTTCTTCTTCTACTTTGCTTCGAGCAGCCAAGGCTTTGGCTGCTTCTTTCTTCTTTATCTTCTCCTTCCTCTTCTGCGGTCTGCTTTCTCTTCTTCTTCTTCACCTGCACACTCACACAGCTTGGTCAGAGGGCAAAAACCTAACTCTACCCTCCCCCGCGTCTCTCTCTCTCAGATTTCACTCCTAGGATCGCTCTCCCAGAGCCGCCGGGTATTCGGGTACGGGTCGCGCCCGGGTCCAGGCCCACCGGCGTGCGGTGGTGGGCGAGGAGTGCAGGTCGGGTATACAGGTCGGGCCAGGTCCGCGGGGGGTGGTCGCGGACGAGGCCGGGTAAGCGGGTGAGAGGGACCTCACCCTGTGTAACTGAGGCGATAAGCTTACAGCACTTTTACAATTTATGCGGCTGCAGCGCGTCCAGAACTACCGAGGTGGGACTAAATGTCCCACCCCAAATTGGCGCCTGCAGCTGAGGAAGCTGCAGGCAATTGCGGCCGTGTGCGAGGCTTTCACCCCAGCTGCAGGCCTGGGAAGCTTCGCGGGGGCAAGCCGCGCGTCCTGGAGTGCAAGCCTGGGTGAGGGCGAACCTGCAGCTGCAGGTGAAAGAAGCTCCACCTGCTCAGCAATGGCTGACGTGGTCTCGTGCGTGTGTATTAAGAGGTGTCGTTATAGTTGCACTTGATACGTCGGTTTTAAAAGAAGTAAACGGAGGTGAGTCCGAGTGTCGGTCTCAGGGGGCGTGGAAATCGGATTTTATTTACCACTTGTTGTCACGAAAAAGGCGGAGTTTTTCTTGCAAAAGAGACGGTTTTGAAAAGCGAGAGATAGAGAGAGTTTAGGGTTAGAAAGCTCTTGGTTTTGATCATGCACTTTAAACAGAAATTAAAATGACGACTAAATGGAAAATAATTTCATTAAACATGCATTCATAGTTCATGGTTTACAACATTAAATACATGCTTCAACAAAAGTAAATGAAAGCTTAAAAGAGAGAGAGAGAGAGGTAGAGAGAGAGTGGAGAGCGACGAGGCAGCCACGGTGGTGGAGGAGGCTCCGTCGGCGGCTAGTCGTCTCCGGTGATTACAAGAGTGCCTAAAACTAGCTAGGAGAGTAGTGGAGTAGTTGCAAGTGGGAGAATATGCCTTGAATGGTGGTAGAAGGGGGTTTAAATAGAGTTAAGGGCTTCCTAAAAGAAGAATGTGCTTTAGCGACATCCAGAACGTTGCTAAAACTGCTTCCAGATATGTCGGTGAAGCCCTCCTGCCGTCGGTCAGCTGCCCACCCCTCTCTCTCTCCATGCGCGATCCGTGGACGTTGAACGAGAGCCATCCGATCTTCGATCAGACGGCTGAGATCCTCCTGCGCCCGCGCTTAGATCGCGCCTCGGGCGCGCGTGCGCGCGCGCGTTTCCGCCCGGTGTGCGCGCGCGCGTGGGCGCTCGGGAGTTGTCATCGCGCCGCGTGGCGCGATCCTGGGCGCATGCTGCTGATCGGGCAGCCCAATTTTGCCGCGCCCTTCGCTCTCGCTTGATTTCCGCTCCGCGCGATTCGAACGCGCGTCGCTGGGATGCGGGCGTGCGCGCTAGCCGTTGCGCCACGCCCGCGCTTTGTCGCGGTGACCGCGGGCGAGCGCGCGGATCTCGGCCGTTCGATCGAAGATCAACGGCCGAGATTCGTCCTTGGCTGGCTTGAGGGCGTGCGAGCAGTGGGGGCGGGGCGACGTGGCGCTTTCTGGGCCGTTGATCTCCAGATCAATGGTCAGAATTTCTTGGGCCCATTGTGGGAGCTCCGGATGTCGGATTTGGCCGATCTTGAGTTCGTTGGACTCCGTTCGTCGTTCTGAATCCATCCGTGCAGTCTGATTGCTCATCTGGGGCCTTCTTTGACACATGCTTTACACAAATGGCCATTAATGCAGTTTATAAGCAATCTTGGTACTTGATGCATGCAATGCTCCTATTCTACTTTATGTTGTGCCTTTTATTCTAAAGATGGGCCATATTCAACCTAATTACTACGCCCTTGCGTGGTGTTATCATACCCCTGATGGCTCGTGCGTTGTGACTAGCTTTTGTTATAGAAATAGTATTGTAGTACAGCTAGTTATTGCCATCATTACAGATATTTTTTTACTCGAAAAATAAAAGAGTTCCCGAGATCGAACTCAGGGAACAAGTCGTATTCTAGAAGTACAAATTCTTATTACAAAAATAAAGAGAGAGAGAGAGAGATATGAAAAATTTGGTGGCTTCTTCTTCTTCTCTTCTTTCTTCCTCTTTGTCTCTTCTTTCTTCTCTTCCTGTTCTTCTTGTCTTCTCTCTTCTGTTCTTCAGATCTTCCTCTCGTGCTCTTCTTCTTCTGTCTTCTGTTCTTCCTTTTTCTCTTCTTCTTTGTCTTTCCTCTTCTTTGCCGCGGTCCTGCTTCTTCTTTTCTTCTTCTTCCTTGCCTTCAAGACGTCGTCTGATTTTGCAATCAGACGACTTAAACTGCTGCTGCTACAGTGTCTCCCTTAGCTTCCGTCTTCTTCTTTTTCTCTTCTTCTTCAGTCCTTCTTCTTCTTCACCTGTGCCTGCACACTTCAAGGTTTTCGTCAGAGGGCAAAACCTACTCTACCCTCCCCCCCCCGCGTCTCTCTCTCTCTCAGACTTCGCTCTTAGGAAAGCTCTCCCAGAGCAACCGGGTAATCGGATATGCGGGTCGCGCCCGGGTCCAGGCCCACCGGCGTGCGATGGTGGGCGAGGAGTGCAGGTCGGGCTAATCGGGTCAGAGCCAGGTCCGCGGGGCGTGAGCGCGGACGAGGCCGGGTAACCGGGAGGGTGAAGGGGACCCCACCCCGTGATCTGAGGCAAAGAGCTTAAGGCACTTTTTGCCTTTAAGCGCCCGCGCGCCTCTGCGAGTTTCTAAGGTGGGACTAAATGTCCCACCCCAATTTGGGCGCCCGTGCGAAGGAGCAACGGGCAGTCGAGGCTTCACGCGAGGGCTTCGCCCCAGCTACAACCTGGGACTCTTCGCGAAGATACCCCACGCAGCCTGGGAGCCTGATCTGGGCGTGGCGCGCCCAGAGCAGCAGGTCGAAGGAGCTTCGCTGCTCAGCAATGGCGATGGTGGGCGGAGTACCTGCTTACAGGGAAACAACCTCTCGGCCTAATCAGATACGCAGAGGACCTTCGCCGTAGCACGGCGAAGGTGATCGGGGGGTCTGCAGGTGGCGGGGCGGAGCCTAAGGGCCACCCTAGGTCAAACTGCAGGGGGCGAGATGGGTTTGTTCGGTGGAGTTGCAGAGGGCGATTCGGGGGAAGTGGAAGGGCGGAGGATGATCAGGGTGAGGAGGCGAAGGTTCTGTGGTGGTCGGCGAGCCGTGTGGGTTGCTGGAGTGATGGGAGCGGGTTGCCGGAGTGTGGCTGGAGGTGGAGAAGGTGAGGGTGATTGGTCGGAATCGAGGGCGACAGTAAAGGTTTAAAGTGAGGAAAAGGAAGAGGGGAGGAAGAGAAGTTATACCTACTTAGCAGGACGAGGAGGGGCCGGAGCAGGCGACAATCGTATCAACTGTCGCCGGAGAAGAAGCTGCCCAGGGGAAGGAGCGACGGCGAGGAGAGGGCCGGAGAAGCGCGCGCTGGGTGCGACGCGGCACGGGAAGAGCGAGGGAAGGCAACCCTGCTGCTGGTAGTGCGGTAGGGCGACGAGAAGGAGGAGGAGAAGCCGCTGGAGCAAGGGGGCGTCTGTCGGAGTGGGAAGAGAGGAAGTGAGGGGGTATCTCCATCAGATCCGAGCTCGGAAGAACGGCGAAGCGACGGGGGTATTTATAGGGGCAGAATCAGAGAGGAGGGCGGAGGGAGACGACGTGTCTCCCTCGCCGGAGGAAGGATACCCATACCGTCCGTGCGTTCACACGGCCGGTATGGGTGGTTGCAGCCATCAGGGGGTGTTCCTGCGACGGTTGACGACGCAAAGCACCCCCATTTGACTTGGCAGGCTCCCTCCCTTACCCTGCACAGCGCCATGCTCCGCGCAAGGTCGCCGGAGCATGGTGCTGCTCAGGTTTTGCAGGAGGGACCTAAACGCAAAGAACGAAGGAGAGTTAGGGGCCAAAATGTGAGGGTTCATAAGTTGAGGGTCAAAAAGTAAATATATGAGGACCAAAGTGTAAAGTTGGTCAAGAAGGTTTCTTCTTAAGCTCAAGTTTTTATACATGACTAATTAGGACCTAAGGATTCTGATGGTGAATTTTATTTCTAGGTTAAACCTTGTTTGACTGATCAATTTACGCAAAAATCCAAATTAAGTTGTTAATTGGGCATGGTTCTCAATGTAGGTCAAAATGGGTTCCTAAGGCCAAATTGAAGGTTCTAAACCCTAGAGATTATTTTTCTATGAATTTTAGAGGATTTATTTGATTTTTTATCTGCCTCGAACCTTGTGTATTTAAGTGGATTTGTTTTTAGAGTTACAGGATGTCATTTAATTCTTCGGAGTTGCTGTAGCCCTTGTTGAGTCATTTCATCCCACTTTTCTTCTTATTAGGTTGTTTTGACCTATGTTTGGACCCTGAGTTACCCTGTTTTCAAATTGGATTGGTGAAATTACATTTTTACCCCTCAGTTTATGTTTTCTTTGCAAACTCAGAATCTCTCTGAGCCAAGCCTTTCTAAGGTTATGTAGGAGCTTTTATTCTCTATATTAGGTCAAAATGAGCTAGTTATGGCTCATGATGAGGTTCTCATCAACCCCCATGCTTACTCCTTGATAGTCCCTAGCAAGGTTTATTCTAGCCTTTATTTCTTTAGAGAATTCAAGAAGTAATTGCTTAGGCACTTCGTTACTCATCAATAAGAGGAAATATACGAAGATCTTAATCTACAAAAACTAAGCAGCGCCCGGGTGTCTTCCAAAATACGAATCGCCCGAATCCTTGCTTTGTATATATAACTATACATATGTATACGTATATATCTATATATGTCTTTTTATAATTTTCGGAATTCAGTGTGGGTTGGTAACTTTTTACAGCTACCCAACCCACCCAAAACTCGGTCAAAACCCTAAGTGCTAAGCATCTTGGTGTGAATGTTGTGATAGACTCACTTAACGGTAATTGAGACAGACTTTGAGTTTCTACACCTCTAGGTGACCGGAAAAGAAAATAAATTTTTGCCTGAAGGTGTATTTGTTCGATTGGTAGCTTTCTCCCTACGTTCATTTTACTTGGGGTCAACACAAGGATTTTCCAGTGTATATCTCCCCGGCTTGTACTACTTCCCCGCTTCGTCCTTAGGTGTTTTGGTCTTTTTTGTGCAATTATTGAGTTGGGCTCTGGACAACCGACCAATGGGTTGTTACCCACGATCACTTGCCAGCCATACTTGTGCGGTGAAGTGTGGTTTATTTTCTTTTCTTCTTTTTTTTTTTTTCGTAGGTGACTTCCCTAATCTCAAATGTACCTAGAGGCAGCGAAAAAGAAATGACCTGTGGCTGGGTTCTGGACAACCTGCTAATGGGCTGTTACCCACGACAACTTGCCAGCCATACCACCCTAGAGAGTTCATTAGCTACCCAATTTCTGTCAAAATCTCCGAGAAGTGAGTCTGTGCAAAAATGTGTGTAGATGCTTAGACTCAAAGTTTTCCTGAGTTAGAGGGTAAGTTGATAAGTCGTATACTTATTACCTTATTTATTAGGTGGATTAGAATAGCTTAAAGTTGCAAGGATTCGCCGCTAAATCCATATTTTAATGGACACCAGGGCTGATTAAGCCTGAAGGCCTGAAAAGTCTAAGTGTTTAAGTTCTTTTTGTATTATTTCCCACTATTGACAAGTTTCTAATGCCTAAGTTTTTCTTCCTAAATTCAATTTTTTTTTTTAATCAATTAATTTATTCATTCAGACTGATTAATTAAGCTCAGGATTATGCAATTTACCATCCCCCCATGCTTAAGTTGGACAATGTCCTCATTGGCAAATGCATGGATGCAGAAGGGTTCAAAAAGATAGTACCTGAGTGACGTAAACTACCAGATCAGTCTGAATCTGCTGGGTTGCCTCCCAGGAAGCGCTGAGTTTAACGCCTCCAGCTGGGCGATGCACAAACAGGAATGGCTTGGGTCAAGATGATATGTTCAAAATTAACCAGACCCAAAATCGGAAGTCCACAGATGCGAATAAGGTTGTGGTGGAGTCCCGTTCCTAAGGGGCGGGAATTCTGTAACAGATATATCATGCATGCCCGTGTCAGATCCTCTCTTAGTTTGTGGGCATGCAAACAAGTTGCTGTGGACGAACGCACCCCAAATATGGCATGCCAAACACTAAAGATGTAAGTCTTATATTCAGCTTGTGTCCCCATAAAACTGTAATCCATCGAAAGTGTATCAATTCCAGTGCATTCGGGTTGCGGGATTCTTATTCTGGTAGG
This sequence comes from Thalassia testudinum, assembly GCA_037157565.1. NCBI lineage: Eukaryota > Viridiplantae > Streptophyta > Magnoliopsida > Alismatales > Hydrocharitaceae > Thalassia > Thalassia testudinum. The sequence continues at coordinate 49,879,017 of JAZHRO010000030.1, forward strand.
GCAGGTAACAAAGTCCAGAGTTTCATACTGAGCCCTATAACCAAGCATGAGACCTCTCTCCAAAGACGAATCCATCTCTTCCGCAACTATGGTTTCATCACTCATTCCTTCCAAGCCCTTGATCTCAAGAATATTTTCTGCCACCTTCTCTGTATCAGATTCACTGTTTGGGGTTACATTAGAGGTAGGGTCAATTTCATCCTCTAGATCATATTCTTTCTCTCGGCCCTCCTCTAAATTTGTGATGGGGATTCCAACCGATTCATAATCAATTTCTTTGAGATTGTAACTCCATTCTCCATCTATGATGGTGGCTGCTGCTCCCACCGGATTGCTTCTCTTGGGCTAATTGGATTCAGATTCCAAGGCCTCTCCCCTCACATTCTCAGTTTCCTCCTGATGTTTCCCCAAATTGTGTTCCAAGGAATCCTTACTGTCCTTATCCACTGAGGGGTATCAATGGTGGACTGAACCAAATCAGGATGACTGGGTGTAGTCCAATTGATCATGGTAGGTCCTTGCTTTATGAGTGGCGTTGTGTGCAACATCTTTCTCTGGCCTTCTTTCCCCAATTGTTGGAACAAATCCAACATGGCCTGTTGCCCTTTAACCAATTCTTGATTCTGTCTATGTAGTTCTAATTTGAGGTTATCAAGAATTGACTGTTGGTGCTAGAGCACCACGATCATTTGTTTTGATGATAACAAAACACGTGTTATTTAACATTTGCAATTTGAGTCCTAGATTTCAGGTCAATTGCAAATGAGGACGTGTTTAGACGGAGTTCGAGCTCGCATCCAGGACGGATTGGAAGAGCTTGACGGAAAACAGAGGAGGTTCGCGTGGAGCGAAAGATTGAAGATGGAAGGAAATGAAGAATAGGATAGATTTCCTTCTTTTGTACTTGTTGTATTTTTTGTTTCTTTTGTTGCTCTTTATTTCCTTAGATATTTCATGTTAAAGAGCCTCAAAGAACCCTAACAGTAGTCCTAGGAACACCGGCACAACCCTAGGATACTTAGGTTTTCTGTAGAATACTTAGAAAACCAATATAGGGTTCAAACAGCACTTCCAGACGTCTAATTCCCAAATCAGACGTCTGATAAAGAATTTTAAGACGTCTGACTGTTGTTTCAGACGTCTGATAACTGTTAGGCTGGACATAGTTAGTTATGTCTGATGAAATCAGACGTCCAGAACTTAGACCAGACGTCTTAGGTGACGTCTGATGACTTTGCCAGACGTCCAATTAGTGGACCGTTGGCTGGCTTAGAAAACACTCAAGATTATGACCGTTAGAGCCTTATCAGACGTCCATAGGACTTTCCAGACGCCTGATAAATGACCGTTTTGCCTCGGCTGACCCAAAATCTCTTCTCAGAGATTTTCTAGCCGTTGCAACATTTGGAAATCAATTCCCACAATAAAAGTAGGTTTCCAGACGTCCAGACATAGTACCAAACGTCCTGTATGTCGTCTGATGGACTTGCGCAAAAACCCTATTTAGATCTGATTCAAGTCAGGGAGAAACCCGCATAGAATCAGACGTCTGACCTTGGAATCAGACGTCTTAAAGTGGCCTTCCAGACGTCTGATGCCAGAGTTAGACGTCTGATAACCCTGTCAAATGTAATCATTGTCCTGATTTCGACCTGATTCTCTTGGGCTTTGCACCCAACGGCTATAGAACCTTTCTTAAGCCTTCCAAAGCCTTCCTAAGGCCTCTATAAATAGAGGGGAGCCTTTGCAACACAAAAAAAACACAAGATATACACTTAGAAACACAAAAGACACACTTAAGCAACATACTTCCACTCTCTTGTGTCCAAGAAGCTCTTGCTCTCTAAGCTCAAGTTCTATATCTTGAGAGCTAAATTCAGTTTGCGCACCCGCTCTCCCGCTGTTGTTCACGAGAGCGACGTAGCGCCATCGCGTGGCACACGCACCGCGTCATCGTCGACGCACTCCTTGCAAAGGGGAGTTTCCTATTTCCTATAGAAGCTAGGTTTAATTATTTTGTTGGCTCTATAGGACTATTGTTTATTTTATCTTTGTCTTTTGGTTGGGTATTCGCTTTGCGAATTCCCGTCTCCTTCGTGGGACAAAATCCTTCTCGTGGAGAGAAGGGGTTGAGGAACGCTACCCTCGTACTTGTAGCGTGGTTGTACTGAGGTTGAATCACCCTCGTTTTAAAGTGATTCGTTTAGTGGATTTGATCAACTAGGTTGATCGGAAAATCCTAACTCGAGAGGGTTAGGTGGTGGTTTTCACCCGGTTTGGGTTTCCACCTAAAAACTTTTTGTGTACATTGTGTGATTGTCTTTTTGAGATTGCTTTATATTTCATTTACGCATTTTTTACGTCACACTGATCTCACCCCTCCAAGTAGGGAAACTACATTGACATGGTGTCATTTGGTGTCCTTTGGATTTCCTCCTTGAGATCCTGGTTAAGAGAGTATGGTTGAGGTTGTGGATCAGAACCCACACTGGTGTTTAGGTTCTTGGGTGGGTCCTCTATTCTATCATGTTCAGGGTCCAGTTCTTCAAGAGGAACCATTCTCTGTTTGGTCCTACTCCAGAATAGTTGAGGTTCTAAGTCCTCCTCCCAGTCAGATTCTTCATCAGGGGACCAAATGAAAGGTTGATGATCCTGGGCTTGCCTAGATTTCTGATCATTTTCTGATTTCCATTTGTCTAGAACTCCTTCTAATCCAAAGGTCAAGTAGGCAAGGTTGTTGAATTCAGATGACCTTTCTTGGTTATTATCCTGAGATGAGTAAGGTTCTTGGTGTTCTCCTAAAGTGTAGGTCCTATCACAGTAGAGTGGGTCGGACCTAAATGAGGATGCATCGTGAGGACAATCGAGATATGGAGCCCCATGATTTGAATCGTACCCTTGGGTGGCTATGTTGGTTGTATTCCAATAAGAGGTTGGTGCGGTTTGGTCATAGTTGGGCCAAGAGGGATATTCAAGGTTGTACCCCCAACTTGGTGGTTGGTTAGCCCAAGTAGGCTGTGGGTATGGTCCACTTGGGTTAGCATATAAATCCTGTTGGGGGTAGTTTGGGTAAGATGGATAGGCATTGAAATCCATGGTTTGGAAGAAATGGAGGGATGTGGGAAGAACAGATGCGAGAGAGTTGTGTCCTCAACCAAGCAAACAAGCCTAGTCCTTATGGTGTATTCCTTAGAAGACCTAGAAATCTCACAAAGGTTGATTAAGTCCATAAGCACTGGACTCCCCTTCTCGAGGTTAATCTGGCCAGGTTGATTACGAGGGGATTGCAGGGAAGGTTCTTCCTTTGGCTTGCGCCTCCGGTTCCATAGACCCCACAACCGCGGTCATTTGACACTGCCCCGCAGCCTAGTCACCAGATTCTACCAAAGGAATGAAAGCCAAGTGCCTAGCGAACAAAACCTCACCTTTTGAGACTTAACTCAGTCCTGCCTAGGGCACATCTACTCATTTTTAAAGGGCTAGGATAGTACTTGTGCTTAGGGTGATGTGATGAGGCGTTGATTGGGGTGGTGCCTCTTAATTTTTCACTTTCAAAGTGTGTGCTTCTAGCAAAACATGATTTTCAAGCAAGGATTTGTTAGGATGTGGTGTCTTTTAGTGTTTCATCCTTACTTTAGTACTTTTTAGGGTTGACGTGTCTTAATGTTTTCAAACAAGTTTCAGTGGGCACGTCAAGTTCTGCACACAATTTGATGAAAGTAGATTTCCTTTTTCTTCTGTAGAGGCTCTAAAACCCTAGTGTACTCATCCTAATGATCATGCAGCTTCTATTAGATGAGTCAGTTTTAGGGTTGAGTGGTGCGGCCCAGGTCAACTCATGGTGGCTTCACAAACACCACTCAAGAAAGAAAAGAACACTCCAAGAATTTATTCAGCATATTAGAGTGTACATTTTTTTGTAGGGTGATGTGTTAAGAATGTGGGTCAAGCAATCATTCACCATGCCAATTTTTTTAGTTTTTTACAATTTTTTTTTTAGCTTTTTCACGCAAGCAAACAGTGAGAGACAGGTTACTCACTATCGGTCCTCGAGGCGCCTACTCCCTTGCTACCGTCGTGGAATGCGTCGCTTCGCCGTCCATGCGTCGAATTCCTACAACCGTCAAGTAAAAAGGAAAATAGGGCATTAGACGATGTGAGAATGAGTGTGGAATGGAGGTGATAAAACAAATCCGTTGCCTCCCCGGCAACGGCGCCAAAAACTGACGTGCCTTCGTGCGTGTGTGTTAAGAGGTGTCGTTATAGTTGCACTTGATACGTCGGTTTTAAAAGAAGTAAGCAGAGGTGAGTCCGAGTGTCGGTCTCATGGAGGCGTGGAAATCGGATTTTGTTTACCACTTGTTGTCACAAAAAAGGCGGAGTTTTGCTTGCGAAAGAGACGATTTTGAAAAGCGAGAGATAAAGAGAGAGTTTAGGGTTAGAAAGCTCTTGGTTTTGATCATGCACTTTAAACAGAAATTAAAATGGCGACTAAACGGAAAATAATTTCATTAAACATGCATTCATAGTTCATGGTTTACAACATTAAATACATGCTTCGACAAAAGTAAATGAAAGCTTAAAAGAGAGAGAGAGAGGTAGAGAGAGAGTGGAGAGCGACGAGGCAGCCACGGAGGTGGAGGAGGCTCCGTCGGCGGCTCGTCGTCTCCGGCAATTACAAGAGTGCCTAAAACTAGCTAGGAAAGGAGTGGAGTAGTTGCAAGTGGGAGAGTATGCCTTGAATGGTGGTAGAAGGGGGTTTAAATAGAGTTAAGGGCTTCCTAAAAGAAGAATGTGCTTTAGCGACATCCAGAACGTCACTAAAACTACTTCCAGATACGTTGGTGAAGCCCTCCTGCCGCCGGTCAGCTGCCCGCCCCGCTCTCTCTCCATGCGCGATCCGTTGACGTTGAACGAGAGCCGTCTGATCTTCGTCCGATCGAAGATCGGACGATTGAGATCCTCCTGCGCCCGCGCTTAGATCGCGCCTTGGGCACGCGTGCGCGCGCGCGTTGGCGCTCGGGAGCTGTCATCGCACCGTGTGGCGCGATCCTGGCCGCCCGCTGCTGATCGGGCGGCCCAATTTTGCCGCACCCTTCGCTCTAGCTTAATTTCCGCTCCGCGCGATTCGAACGCGCGTCACTGTGATGCGGGCGTGTGCGCTAGCCGTTGCGCCACGCCCGCGCTTTGTCGCGGCAACCGCGGGCGAGCGCACGGATCTCGCCCGTTCGATCAAAGATCAACGGCCGAGATTCGTCCTTGGCTGGCTTGAGGGTGTGCGAGAGGTGGGGGCGGGGCGACGTGGCGCTTTCTGGGCCGTTGATCTCCAGATCAATGGTCAGAATTTCTTGGGCCCATTGTGGGAGCTCCGGATGTCGGATTTGGCCGATCTTGAGTCTGTTGGACTCCGTTCGTCGTTCTGAATCCATCCGTGCGGTCCGATTGCTCATCTAGGGCCTTCTTTGACACATGCTTTTACACAAATGGCCATTAATGCAGTTTATAAGCAATCTTGGTACTTGATGCATGCAATGCTCCTATTCTACTTTATGTTGTGCCTTTTATTCTAAGGATGGGCCATATTCAACCTAATTACTACCCCCTTGCGTGGTGTTATCAATGGCGACCGAGGACGGGTGACCTGATCACAGAAATACGGCCTCTCGGCCTAGTCAGAAGGTGCAAGGAGCTTCACCGAAGTGCGGCGAAGCTCGTGCGGGTGGCGGCGAGGCGTGGGGCGGAGTGCAGGGGCAACCTCGGTCGGACTGTGGCCAGGAGAATGGGTCTATTTGGGGGGTCTTCAGGTGATGTGTGGCAGGAAATGAAGGGGGCGAAGCTGTGGAGTGGAGTGAGGGGAAGCTTCTGAGGTGATTGGCGAGGAGTAAGGGGGTCTGTGGCAGTGGGATGGTCTCGCCAGAGGGGGTGGTCGGAGACAGAGCAGGTGGAGGTGGAGGTTGCGTGTGGGGGTGCGAAAGTACAAATTGACAGGGGGAAAGTTGAGAGGAGGAGAAGGGGAAGCGTTTACCTAAGCTCTAGACGAAGAGGGGAAGGTGGAAGCACCAGCTCGTACCTGCTGGAGCTGAGGAGGAAAGGGCCCTGAAAGGGGAGAACGGCGACAAGGAGGCAAGCGGAGAGTGTCGGCGGGTGCAGCGCGACACAGACGAGAGGGTTAGGGGAACCCTACTGCAGGTAAGGAAGCAGAGAGACGAGGAGGAGGAGGAGATGGTCGTCGGAAGCTGCAGGCCGTCTGTCGGAGCTGGAGAGGAGGAAGTGGGGGGGTATTCTCTGTCAGAAACAACTTACTCTCTTCAGCAGGTGGAGGCGGCTTTTATAGAGGCGAAAGCGGAGAGGTGGGCGGAGGGAGGCGACGTGCCTCCCTCGCCGAAGGACGGCCGGAGTAGGGACCCATGTAGTTTTCCCTTCGAAGAGGGGCGACGTAATAAATGCGAAAATAAAATATAAAGCAATCTCACCAAAGAAAACCAATCACACAATGTACACAATTATTTTTAGGTGGAAACCCAAACCGAGTGAAAACCACCACCTAACCCTCTCGAGTTAGGATTTTCCGATCAACCAAGTTGATCAAAATCCACTATACCGAATCACTTAAAACGAGGGTGATTCAACCTCAATACAACCACGCTACAAGTACGAGGGTAGCGTTCCTCAACCCCTTCTCTCCACGAGAAGGATTTTGTCCTACGAAGGAGATGGGAATTCGCAAAGCGAATACCCAACTAAATAATAAAGATAAAATAAACAACAAGTCCTATAGAGCCAACAAAGTAATTTAAACCTAGCTTCTATAGGAAATAGGAAACTCCCCTTTGCAAGGAGTGCGTCGAGTTGATGACGCGGTGCGTGTGCCACGCGATGGCGCAATGTCGCTCTCGTGAACAACGGCGGGAGAGCGAGTGCGCAAAGGTAATTTAGCTCTCTAGGTGTAGGAACTTAAGCTTGGAGAGCAAGAGAGACACAAAATGGTTTGAAAGTATATTGCAAGGTGTGTCTTGGTGTATCTAGATGTGTAAAGGCTCCCCTCTATTTATAGAGGCCTTAGGAAGGCTTTAGAAGGCTTAGGAAAGGTTCTATAGCCGTTGGGAACAAAGCCCAAGAGAATCAGGCCGAAATCAGGACAATGATTGCGCTTGACAGGGTAATCAGACATCTAACTCTGGTATCAGACGTCTGGAAGGCCACTTTAAGACGTCTGATTTCAAGGTCAGACGTCTGATTCTATGCGGATTTCCTCCTGACTTGAATCAGATCTAAACAGGGTTTTTGTTCAAGTTGATCAGACGACATACAGGACGTCTGACACTATGCCCGAACGTCTGGAAACCTACTTTTACTGTGGGAATGGATTTTCCAAACGTTGCAACGGCTAGAAAATCTCTGAGAAGAGATTTTGGGTCAGCCGAGGCAAAACGGTCAATTATAAGACGTCTGGAAAGGCCTAAGGACGTCTGATAAGGCTCTAACGTCATATTCTTGAGTGTTTGCAAAGCCAGCCAACGGTCCACTAATTGGACGTCTGGCAAATCCATCAGACGTATTCTAAGACGTCTGGACTAAGGTATGGACGTCTGATTTCATCAAACAGAATACTAACTCCAGCCTAATAGTTATCAGACGTCTGAAACAACAGTCAGACGTCTTAAAATACTTTATCAGACGTCTGATTTGTGAATTAGACGTCTGGAAATGCTGTTTGAGTCCTATATTGGTTTTCTAAGTATTCTACAGAAAACCTAAGTATCCTAGGGTTGTGCAGGTGTTCCTAGGACTACTGTTAGGGTACTTTGAGGCTCTTTAACATAATATTCTAAGAAAAATAAAAAGAGCAAGAGAATAAAGACAAGAGATACAAGAAAGGATTAAAAAGAATCTATCATATTCTTCTTGTCTTCTATCTTCAATCTGTCGCTCCACGCGAACCTCCTCTGTTTTCCGTCAAGCTCCTCCAATCCGTCCTGGATGCGAGCTCGAACTCCGTTTAAGCACGTCTACATTTGCAATTGACCTGAAATCTAGGACTCAAATTGCAAATGTTAAATAACACGTGTTTTGTTATCATCAAAATAAATGATCGTGGTGCTCTAGCACCAACAATCTCCCCCTTTTTGATGATGACAAAACCATAAATAATAATGCAGAAAAAACCTCCCCCTTTTTGACATTATTAAAAAGGTTTAATTGATTTTACATTTCCTATATCTCCCCCTTAAGACATGCTCTTCTATAAATTTCTTTTGACAAAGGTAATGTCCTCCCCCTTTTTGTAACAATGAGATAGCTATTATTTTTCTCCCCCTTACTAAAGGAAATTTAGCTACCTTATATCTCCCCCTTAAAAATTGACAATTAGCTCATAAATTTTAACTCCCCCTATCTAAATGCTACTGATAAACAAAGATAGGGTCAAGAATTTTTACCTCACCTACCATGGCCAATAAAATGGCCCGAATGGTGGTGGAGGATGCCACATCGGATGGGGCTCCCATCCGTAGCTTGGAGGCCCGGGCATCGGCGCCGGTCTCCAGTTTGGCGGTCGACGTGCGGCGGGTCCGTTGCTTGTTCGCCGTCTCGTTGGTCTTCTTATTCTCCTCCTTGGTCTACTCCTTGGTTCTCCCAACTCGAGTTGACCAGACTTGAGCTTGTAGGTCCAATCCTTTATGTTGTAATTATCCCTGAACCTTACAAAACAAGATTCTAATTCTTTTTTCGGTATCCAAGTGGGCTTGGATCCGGATCTGTTAGCGGGTCTCCTTGATGGAGATCCTTTCTCAATCTTAGGGCTATATAAATCATCTACTTTGTTGATTAATTTGTTAGAGTTTTCCCTAAGACATGCAATTTCTTTTTCTATAATACTTATCTTAGTCTTTAAATCAGAAATTTCTATTTTTAGACTAACATTTTCCTCAATCAATTTATTATTTTCATTGATGAGGTTATGATTTTCTAATAACAGGTTATTATCCTTAGGACTAGTTTCTATGTCCTTGAGTTATTTTTCTAACCTATCATTTTCATTTCTAAGAAAACTAAGATTATTTTTAATGCTATTATTTTCTCTTTTTAGTGATTTACTAACTTCAAAAAGTTCATTAAAAGCTTCTTGTAGATCGAGATTTACCTCATCGTCGGAGTCGCTTCCGCTTTCACGGTCGCTATTGGTTCCTCTGGCCATGAAACCAAAGCAAGCGGTTTCTTCTTCTTTTTCTTCTTCTTCTTCCTCCGAGCTCATCTCTTCATGAGTGTCTTCTAACTTCCTCCATATCTCGTGGGCGGTAGTGCACTCTTAGATTTTCTCGAACTCTTTCGGACTCAACGCGCAATACAGGGCATTCATTGCCTTTGCGTTGAGTGAAAGCTCTCAAATATGCAGCTGCAAGTAGCCTCCCGCGGGTTTTTCTGGGATCTCAAATGGCGTCTCGCATCTGGCCCAGATCGTGAAGTCGGTGGCTTGAAGCCAGGTCTTCATCCGCAACTTCCAATAGGGGTAGTTGCTCCCGTCGAAGAACGGCGGACGGGTTGTGGACTGCCCCTCGGAAATCCTGCTTGTGGAACAGCTTCCCTCCATGATCTTCTTGCCAGGTGTTACTCCGAACTCTCAAGAACCTGCTCTGATACCAAATGTAGTTTTCCCTTCGAAGAGGGGTGACGTAATAAATGCGGAAATAAAATATAAAGCAATCTCACTAAAGAAAACCAATCACACAATGTACACAATTGCTTTTAGGTGGAAACCCAAACCGAGTGAAAACCACCACCTAACCCTCTCGAGTTAGGATTTTCCGATCAACCAAGTTGATCAAAATCCACTAAACCGAATCACTTAAAACGAGGGTGATTCAACCTCAATACAACCACGCTACAAGTACGAGGGTAGCGTTCCTCAACCCCTTCTCTCCACGAGAAGGATTTTGTCCCACGAAGGAGACGAGAATTCGCAAAGCGAATACCCAACTAAATAACAAACATAAAATAAACAACAAGTCCTATAGAGCCAACAAAGTAATTTAAACCTAGCTTCTATAGGAAATAGGAAACTCCCCTTTGCAAGGAGTGCGTCGAGTTGATGACGCGGTGCGTGTGCCACGCGATGGCGCAATGTCGCTCTCGTGAACAACGGCGGGAGAGCGAGTGCGCAAAGGTAATTTAGCTCTCTAGGTGTAGGAACTTAAGCTTGGAGAGCAAGAGAGACACAAAATGGTTTGAAAGTATATTGCAAGGTGTGTCTTGGTATATCTAGATGTGTAAAGGCTCCCCTCTATTTATAGAGGCCTTAGGAAGGCTTCAGAAGGCTTAGGAAAGGTTCTATAGCTGTTGGGAACAAAGCCCAAGAGAATCAGGCCGAAATCAGGACAATGATTGCGCTTGACAGGGTAATCAGACGTCTAACTCTGGCATCAGACGTCTGGAAGGCCACTTTAAGACGTCTGATTTCAAGGTCAGACGTCTGATTCTATGCGGGTTTCCTCCTGACTTGAATCACATCTAAACAGGGTTTCTGTTCAAGTTAATCAGACTATATACAGGACGTCTGGCACTATGCCCGGACGTCTGGAAACCTACTTTTACTGTGGGAATGGATTTTCCAAACGTTGCAACGGCTAGAAAATCTCTGAGAAGAGATTTTGGGTCAGCTGAGGCAAAACGGTCAATTATCAGACGTCTGGAAAGGCCTAAGAACGTCTGATAAGGCTCTAACGGTCATATTCTGGAGTGTTTGCAAAGCCAGCCAACGGTCCACTAATTGAACGTCTGGCAAATCCATCAGACGTATTCTAAGACGTCTGGACTAAGGTATGGACGTCTGATTTCATCAGACAGAATACTAACTCTAGCCTAATAGTTATCAGACGTCTGAAACAACAGTCAGACGTCTTAAAATACTTTATCAGACGTCTGATTTGTGAATTGGTCTGGAAATGCTGTTTGAGCCCTATATTATTTTTCTAAGTATTCTACAGAAAACCTAAGTATCCTAGGGTTGTGCAGGTGTTCTTAGGACTACTGTTAGGGTACTTTGAGGCTCTTTAATATAATATTTTAAGAAAAATAAAAAGAGCAAGAGAATAAAGACAAGAGATACAAGAAAGGATTAAAAAGAATCTATCATATTCTTCTTGTCTTCTATCTTCAATCTGTCGCTCCACGCGAACCTCCTCTGTTTTCCGTCAAGCTCCTCCAATCCGTCCTGGATGCGAGCTCGAACTCCGTTTAAGCACGTCTACATTTGCAATTGACCTGAAATCTAGGACTCAAATTGCAAATGTTAAATAACACGTATTTTGTTATCATCAAAATAAATGATCGTGGTGCTCTAGCACCAACAACCCATACCTTCCGTGCATTCGCACGGAAGGTATGGGTCGCCGCAGAGACCATGGAGGTGTCCCTGCGACAGTAAACGTCGCAGGGAACCCCCGGTTGACAGGGTAGAGGGCCTCCCTCACCCTGCGCGGTGCCATGCTCCGCGCAAAGTGGCCGGAGCATGGCGCTGCTCAGGATTTTGCAGGGAGGACCTAAATGCAAAGAACGAAGAAGACTTAGGGGCTAAAATGCTAGGGTTTCAAAAGTTGAGGGTCAAAAAGTAATAGATGAGGATCAAAATGCAAAGTCGGTCAAGAAGGTCTCTTCTTAGGCTCAAGTTTTTATGCATGACTAAATGTGACCTAAGGATTCTAATGGTGAAATTTATTTCTAGATCAGACCTTGTTTGACCGATCAATTTACATAAAAACCCAAATTAAATCATTAATTGGGCATGGTTCTCAATGTAGGTCAAAGTGGGTTCCCAAGGCCAAATTGAAGGTTTTAAACCCTAGAGATTATTTTTCTATGAATTTTAGAGGGTTTATTTGATTTTTTATTTTCCTCAAACCTCGTGAATTGAAGTGGGTTTGTTTTAGGGTTATAGGATGTCATTTAATTCCTTGGAGTTGCTGTAGCCCTAGTTAGATCAACTCATCCCACTTTCCTTCTTATTAGGTCAGTTTGACCTACGTTTGGACCCGAAGTTACCCTGTTTACAGATTGTGTTGGTGAAATTGCATTTTTACCCCTTAGTTCCTATTTTCTTCACAAACTCAGAATTCTCTGAGTCAAGCCCTTTCTATAGGTTATGTAGGAGCTTTTTCTTGCAAATCAAGGTTAGATGGTGCCAGTTTAGGGTTTATGACGAGGTTCTCATCATACCCCCATGCCTAGCTTTTGCTAGTCCCTTAGCAAAAACCTAAGGTTTTAACCTTTGTTCTAGACCATGATGTTTTTAACAACTTTAGATGAGTGCTTTTTCATTTGAATTTAGATTAGGTTAGAATGCTGACCATAGGCCTAAAAGGTACTCTAGTACCAATCAAGATCCAGATCTGTCTAGCCTCAGCCTCAGTCTTTGGCAAAGGTTTTTAAGGCCCACAAGAACTAACCTAAGGTTTATTGGACTTTGTGGTTAAAGCACCCGTGCTTGAAATGATTGTAGCCCTGGTTCAGTTCGCAGTGCATTTTGTAAGAGAGAGATAGAAAGTTTTTCTGTTTGGAGAGTTTTCTCTCTCTTTTTCTTTTTAGTTCTAGCCTAGGATTGGCTTTTCAACACGATCTGTATCAGATTCCTTGCTCCCATCATCAATCCTTAAGGGCTCCTAGCAATCGATGCTTCGAGATAGCACCGCCCATGGCAACCCCCGGAACCCTGGCTATTGAGATTTCGAGATAATCCCATCCATGGTGTTCCGTGGCCGAATTCAGACCCTGGAAATTGACACTTCGTGATAATGCCATCCATGGAATCTGAACCAGCAGAGTGCTTACATGCCCCCAGTAGGATATGCAAATATCCTAAGAGACAAGCACCGAGGAGATGATATTTTGTTATGCATCTTTGAGGGGATTTCCCGCCTCTCCGCGCTGGAAACTCGTCCAAATCAACTTGTGTTAACCGGCCGCTCCTATTCTAGGCGTGTTTTTTAGAATTTTGCGACGCTTCTGCGTGAGTTTGATTTCTACGCTTACTGAACCAGTGCTGTGTGTGGGGTTGGGGTGCTTAAGTTACTGAGTCCCGTAAACCAGAAGTTAGTTAATGAGGTCAAATACTCCCTAAGCCTTGGACCTAATACTTAAGCTTTTCATTTTCCTCAACCTCTTGAGGACTGTCTAGATCTTAATGGGTACTAAGAGTCTATCCAAGAATGCCTAAAGTTTGCGTTCTTACTAATCTCACCATGCACTTTTCATTTCTTTTATTGAATAAGGTCTAGAACTTAGGTCAATTCCTTAGTTTCTTACTAAGGACTATCACTCTTTTCTTTCAATTTTGTGCTCCTTTTCATTTTGTTTCTTTTTTCCTACAAAATATCCTTTCTCCTCTTATTCTTTTTATTCTTTTTTGAAATTTTTTTTTAATTTTTATGGTGTTTTTGGCATATGTGAATTTTTTTATTTTAAGACCTTTTTTTACAAGTTTTACACTTTTATACCCCCCATGCCTAAGGTTTGCAATGTCCTCATTGTGACTTACAGGATTTTTATTTACTTAGTTCATTCCTTAAGACAGATGTTTTAATGAGTGAATGGATCGGGATGAATTCTGCGGATGATTTCTAATCCCAGATGCAAGCATCTGAGGTGGAGTCGGCTATCTATAAGGGCGAACCTTAAGTGCACAAAAGTGAAAAAGGTTTTAGATTTTTAGGAAAATGACGAGCTACCTCTTGTTAAGCGCTGAGTTTTACACCATCGGCTGGGCGCAGTAAGCTCAAGGGGAAAGGAGGATATAAGATGATTCAGCCAAATCAGTAGAAGTCACATCAATGAACGGCTTGAGTCTGTGACCGTTCACGATGAAGGGTTTGGAATCGTGGCTAAGTGGACTGATTTTGATGGCTCCATTTCCAAAAACCTCTTGGACTAAATATGGTCCGACCCACTTGGATCGCAGCTTTCCTGGGAAAAGTTTGAGTCGGGCATCAAAGAGTAGGACCTTTTGACTAGGGTGAAAGATCTTTCTCGAGATATGCCTGTCAGGGAAGGCTTTAACCCGCTCCTTGTAGATTCGCTAGTTCTCATATGCGTTTAAGCGTAATTCATCGATCTCGCTGATTTGGAGTTTTCTGTGGGATCCAGCCTTCGAAAGATCTAGATTGCAGTTCTGTACTGCCCAATAGGCTTTGTGCTCCAGTTCTACGGGAAGGTGACATGCCTTTCCGTACACCAGTCTAAAGGGAGACATGCCTAATTGGGTTTTGTGGGCGCTATAGGCCCACAATGCTTCCGGAAGTCGGGACAACCAGTCCTTCCTGTCAGGCCGAACAGTGACCTACAGGATTTTCTTGATCTCCCGATTTGACAGCTCAGCTAGACCATTAGTTTGGGGGTGGTAAGGAGTAGAGATTCCGTGAGACACCCCGTATTTGGTCATCAGTGACCTAAACTGAGCATTTGTAAAATGGGTCCCCCCATCAGAGATTATAGCACGGGGAATCTCGAACCTTAAGAAAATGTTTTGATGAATGAATTTGAGAACAATCTTGTGGTCACAAGTTTGGGTCGGGAAACGGGATCTTGGTTGGTTCTTCTAGGATAGGTCCAGGTCTTGGATCTGGGATAGGGGTAAGAACGTCCTGGATTACTGTCCTAGGCTTGGGATCGCTACCAGGCTTGGAGTGGTTTGGATGAGGTGGGTCTTGGGTTTCCTTACCACTACGGGTTGTTACAGAATTAAGTTCTGCCTGGTTTGGTTGGGATTGGATAAGATAGGTTGCTGCTGGTAACCTGCAAAAGAAGTGGAAGCCTCTATCCCGTTGGATGAAGGAACAGAGGGGTCCTGATAAATCATATGGGCTTGGCCCGATTTGGGTTCATAATGCGCCGCTGTGTTGGCACGTTATTCGAGTTAGGAAGAGGTTGGGAAGGAAGAGTGCCTGGCTGGCGAGAGTTTGCCAACTGGGCCAATTGGTTTCGGACCTCTGTAAGTTCGTCCTTGTGTTGCTTTTGAATAGCCGCATTCGTTCTCTGAATGTCAACCAAAGTCTGAAGGATAAGGGACATTTGATCTGGATTTGGCCCTGATGGATAAGTAGGGTTGGGCCGAGGCTGAGGCGGCTGGTAAGGACGAGGGGGTTGTGGGAGGGGCTGAAATGGTGGTCTTTGGGTTTGGGAGTTTCCTGCCCACTGAAAATTGGGATGGTTTCGTGATGAGAACCTCGTCATAAACCCTAAACTAGCACCATCTAACCCAGATTTGCAAGAAAAAGCTCCTACATAACTATAGAAAGGCTTGACTCAGAGAAATTCTGAGTTTGTGAAGAAAACAGGAACTAAGGGGTAAAAATGCAATTTCACCAACTCAATCTGAAAACAGGGTAACTCAGGATCCAAACATAGGTCAAACTAACCTAATAAGAAGAAAAGTGGGATGAATTGATCCAATAAGGGCTACAGCAACTCCAAGGAATTAAAAGACATCCTGTAACCCTAAAAACAAATCCACTTCAATTCACGAGGTTCGAGGCAAATAAAAAATCAAATAAACCCTCTAAAATTCATAGAAAAATAATCTCTAGGGTTTAGAACCTTCAATTTGGCCTTTGGAACCCATTTTGACCTACATTGAGAACCATGCCCAATTAATGACTTAATTTGGGTTTTTACGTAAATTGATCGATCAAACAAGGTCTATTCTAGAAATAAAATTCACCATTAGAATCCTTAGGTCCTAGTTCGTCATGTATAAAAACTTGAGCCTAAGAAGAGACCTTCTTGACCAACTTTACATTTTGGTCCTCATCTATTACTTTTTGACCCTCAACTTTTGAAACTCTCGCATTTTGGCCCCTAAGTCTTCTTCGTGCTTTGCATTTGGGTCCTCCCTACAAAATCCTGAGCAGTGCACGCCGCGTAGGGTAAGAGAGACCCTCTGCCAAGACAACTGGGGGTTCCCTGCGACGTCTGCTGTCGCAGGGACACCTCCAAGGTCTCTGTGGCTGCCCATACCTCCCGTGCGAACGCACGGAAGGTATGGGTCTCCATCTCCGGCAGTCCTCCGGCGAGGGAGGCACATCGCCTCCCTCCGCCCTCCTCTCTAATTTCACCTCTATAAAAGCCACCCCCGTCTGCCGCACTCAGCAGCTCGGTTCTGACGGAGAATCACCCACAGCTTTCCTCTCTTCCCACTCCAGCAGAATCCCTCCATCTCCGGCGGTTCCTCCTCCTCCTCGTCGCTCTGCCGCAATACCAGCAGCAGAGCTGCCTTCGCCCGCTCTTCCCGCGTCGCGTCGTACCCAGCGCGCACTCTCCCGCTCTCTCCTCGCCGCCGCCCCTTCTCTCTGGGCACCTTCTTCTCCGTCGACAGTCAATACGACTGCCGCCCTGCTTCGTCCCCCTTCCGTCCCTCCAAGTAGGTACAGTTGTCTCCCTTCCTCCCCTCTTTCTTTTCCCTACTTCAATTTGTTCAACTACCCTTCGACCGCGCCTGATCACCCTCACCTTCTCCATCTCCAGCCAACCTCCGGCGAATCGCCCCCATCATTCCACCACTCCACACGACTCACCGACCGACCCAAAACCTCCGCCTCTTCACGCTGAACCACTTCTGCCCCTCCATTTCTCGCCATTCGCTACCTAAAGACCCCCCGAACAAACCCATTCCCCCGGCCACAGTCCGACCTAGGGCAGCCCCTACACTCCGCCCCATGCCACGCCACCACCTGCACGAGCTTCGTCGCACTCTGGCGAAGCTCCCTGCACCTTCTGACTAGGTTGAGAGGCCGTATTTCTGTGAACAGGTCACCCGTCCTCCGCCGCCATTGCTGAGCAGGTGGAGCTTCTTCTGCCTGCAGCTGCAGCTTCGCTCTCGCCCAGGCTTGCGCTCCAGGACGTGCGGTTCGCCCCCACACAGCTGCCCAGGCCTGCAGCTGGGGTGAAAGCCTCGCAACAGCCGTAATTGCCTGTAGCTTTCTCAGCTGCAGGTGCCAAATTGGGGTGGGACATTTAGTCCCACCTCTGTAGTTCTAAAGGCCACGCACCCGCATGAAAGAAAAAAGTGTTGTAGGCTTATCGCCTTAGTTACACGGGGTGAGGTCCCTCTCACCCGCATACCCGGCCTCGTCCGCGACCACCCCCCGAGGACCTGGCCCGACCCGTATACCCGACCTGCACTCCTCGCCCACCACCGCACGCCAGTGGGCCTGGACCAGGGCGCGACCCGTACCCGAATACCCGGCGACTCTGGGAGAGCTATCCTACGAGCAAAATCTGAGAGAGAGAGACGTGGGGGAGGGTAGGATTAGGTTTTGCCCTCTGACCAAGCTGTGAGTGTGCAGGCTGAGGCAGAGAAGAAGAAGAAGGGAACAGAAGGAAGAAGCAGCCAAAGCCGTGGCTGCTTGAAGCAAAGCAGAAGAAGGAGGACTGCGAGAAGAAGAAGAAGAAGAAAGACACAGAAGAAAGAAGAAAGGAGGACGCACTGTAGCAGAGGCTACTTAAGTCGTCTGATTGAAAAATCAGACGACGCTCTGAAGAAAAAGAAAAGAAGAAGGAAAGAAGAGCAGGCACCGCAAAGAAGAAAGAAAGAAAAAGAATAGAAGGAAGAAGACGAAGAGCTGAAGGAGAAAGAAGAGAGAAGCAGAACACGAAGAGAAAGAAGAAAAGCTTGGAAGCAAAAGAAAGAAGAAGAACAAAAGAACAGAAGAGGAAGAAGAAGAAGAAGAAAGAAGACTGAGGAACTGAAGAGAAGAAAAAAAAGAGGACAAAGACGAGAGAAATAAGAGAAGAAGAAAAATCCAACAAGACAAATCTCTATCTCTCTCTCTCTCATTTTTTGTAATAGAAACATTGTACTTCTAGAATACAGTTTGCTCCCTGAGTTCGACCTCGGGAAAACTTTTATTTCCGAGTAACAAATTGTATTAAACTGGTAACCGCTTTTCTATACTATACTACGACGAAATATTAGAACTACAGACGAGAGGCGAGCCATTTCGCCACCCAGGGTTATAGGTGTTGGAGAATGGGTCATTCTGGATGGCGTTGAGGTCCTCGCAGGTCTGAGGAACCTCCAGAGAGTCAAAGAAAGAGGGGATGGAATTCCCTGGGCTGGTATAGAAAGGATCGGATGGACCTCCGGTCAGAGAATCAGATGGTGGATATGGATCCATCCTAGGAGAAGATCGATGGAGAATGTTTTGCACAGTTTCCCTTGTGGAGGGAGGCTGTGCAAAGGGGTTATGCGCAGAGGTGGCTCGCTGCAGGTGCTGAGTCAACTCATCCACCTTCTTTTCAATGATCGAGACCTTGTCCAATAGACTGGCCATTAAATCCAAGTCGACTGATGCGGACAGGCCCTGCGTCTCATGTGCTCCCCTAAGATTCGTCGATGCGCGGGTATTCGTCCTGTCAAATAATCCAATGGAGTCATTGTTGATGGAGTTCTTGCACATGTTTTCGAGAATCTCCCACACGGTGTTCTCATGTTGACCCATGATATTTCCTCTGCAGGTTGCATTAACGAAAAGACGGATGTCCTCACGAAGTCCCTGGTAAAAAGATTGAACCTGTTCCCATTTAGGAACTCTGTGATGGGGGCATTTTCTCATGAGATCTTGAAAACGATCCCATGCCTCATGGAGAGGTTCCCCTGTTTGTTGAGTGAAGTAAGTAATCTGATGGCGCAAGGCGTTGATCCGACCAACGGGAAAGAACTTTTTCAAAAACTCGGACTGAAGTTCTTCCCAAGTGTTGATCGACCGGGTCTGAGTTTGATACCAATGAGCGGCCTTGTCCATAAGAGAAAAGGAGAACATCTTCATGAGAAGAATATCCCGATTTTGCGCATCTGACCCAAAAGTTTGGGCCAGATGTTTTAGCTGCTTGATGTGCTGGAAGGGATCTTCGGAATTAAGCCCATGGAATTTAGGTATAGCATGAATCATGTTGGGCTTCAATTCGGAATCAGGTCCTCCAGTCGGGATTCTGACTCGAGGCTCGATGGCCACTGTAGCAGGATTATAATGGTCCCGCATCATAGGACGCTGCGGTGGGTGCACAAAGTTTTGGAAGAGGTCGTTGAGTCGCTGGAGCTGGTGCTCCAGATTATTTTCTTCCTCAACTGGCTGAGCCATGATGGGGGAAGAAGAGCTTGGTTCAGAATCAGATGAGAGAATGATGGGGTAGGGTTGATGCTCAAACACGGGCGTCGAGGCTTGGCCTTGACAAGAGTGAATTCCTAAAGGAGATCTTAAGGGTGGTCTTAAGGATCTCCTACCGTTCATGCACTGTTGGAACAGATGAGTTTAGCAGGTGCTGGACCCAATCAAGACACCCAAAAATGTGTTGGGTGACTATAGAGGTGCGGGGCAGATGGACCCCTTGATCAGAAAGATCGTCCACCTGAGAATTACCTGGGCAGCCAGAGAGGGTGAGTCCCGCGAAGACCCCTACACGGTAGAGCGTCCTCACGGGTTACAGGGTTTCCCCCACCCGACCTCTCTTGTCACTGCGGTTCCAAGTAGACCAGAATGGGGATCTTGACCTCTTAAGTCTACCTCTTTTACTTTAAGATCAAGGTGCTTAAGGTTTCACTTGAACTCTTAGGTGTTTTTGTGAACAAGGTGGCCTAATTTGAAGGTTGGTTGACCCTAGGGGTCAACTTCACCTAGTGGTTCCCTTGAGAATTTAGGCCTTGTTTTAGGGTTCAAGTGTTTAGAGAGAGCCAATTGTTTAGGATTTTTCTTATTAATTATTTTCAATCAATGGCTTGGGCACACCTCTTTTGGATTTTCTCAATTCTTGATTAAGGGGTGTGTCTCTGAAATCCTAATGTTTGACCTTATGTTGGCTCTACTTGGTCCATTTAACTCCTTGTTGGGCAATTAGGGCTCAGGCAAGAAGGTGTTAGCCCTTAATTACCTTTAAGATTGTGTGCAGGAATAGTGGTTTTTGAGATTATGTAGCTATTACTATGTATGAAAGACAGATTATACCTATTTTTTCTTTGTTTTTCCTCTTTAAAATTTTAGGGTTTAATAGGAAGTTACTTGTCCTTGGAGTGGTTGTGGTGCAACTGCATCGTTTTCTTTCTGTACTTGCACAACAGAGAGAAGAGCTTATTAGAAACTTATAAATAGAAATTTTATAACTTCTAGAATAGCCATTGCTCCCCAGCAACGGCGCCAAAAACTGGTGTCGTCGTTTTCTCTGTCTAGGATTTCGTCGTAGTAGAGTATAGAGAAACGGTTACCAGTTTAATACAATTTGTTACTCGGAAATAGAAAGTTTTCCCGAGGTCGAACTCATGGAGCAAATGATAATTCTAGAAGTACAATGTTTCTATTAAAATAGTGTGAGAGAGAGAGATTGGGCTCTTGGCTTTTTCTTCTTCTCTTTTTTCTCTCGTCTTTGTCATCTTCTTCTTTTTCTTCTCTTCTCTTCAGTTCCTTTGTTCTTCTTTTCTTTCTTTCTTTTCTGTTCTTCTTCTTCTTTCTTTCTTCTTCTTTTTCCTTCTTTAGGGTGCCTGCTCTCTTTCTCTTCAGAGCGTCGTCTGATTTTTCAATCAGACGACTTAAGTAGCTTCTGCTACAGTGCGTCCTCCTGTTTCTCTCTTCTGTGTCTTTCTTCTTTTTCTTCTTCTTCTTCTTCTTCTTCTGCTTTGCTTCGAGCAGCCAAGGCTTTGGCTGCTTCTTTCTTCTTTATCTTCTCCTTCCTCTTCTGCAGTCTGCTTTCTCTTCTTCTTCTTCACCTGCACACTCACACAGCTTGGTCAGAGGGCAAAAACCTAACTCTACCCTCCCCCGCGTCTCTCTCTCTCAGATTTCACTCCTAGGATCGCTCTCCCAGAGCCGCCGGGTATTCGGGTACGGGTTGCGCCTGGGTCCAAGCCCACCGGCGTGCGGTGGTGGGCGAGGAGTGTAGGTCGGGTATACGGGTCGGGCCAGGTCCGCGGGGGGTGGTCGCCTGCAGCTGAGGAAGCTGAGGCAATTGCAGCCGTGTGCGAGGCTTTCACCCCAGCTGCAGGCCTGGGAGGCTTCGCGGGGGCAAGCCGCGCGTCCTGGAGTGCAAGCATGGGTGAGGGCGAACCTGCAGCTGCAGGTGAAAGAAGCTCCACCTGCTCAGTAATGGCGGCGGAGGACGGGTGACCTGATCACAGAAATACGACCTCTCGGCCTAGTCAGAAGGTGCAGGGAGCTTCGTCGGAGTGCGGCGAAGCTCGTGTGGGTGGTGGCGAGCGTGGGGCGGAGTGCAGGGGCAGCCCTAGGTCGGACTGTGGCCGGGAGAATGGGTCTGTTTGGGGGGTCTTCAGGTGATGTGTGGCAGGAAATGAAGGGGGCGAAGCTGTGGAGTGGAGTGAGGGGAAGCTTCTGAGGTGATTGGCGAGGAGTAAGGGGGTCTGTGGTAGTGGGATGGTCTCGCCAGAGGGGGTGGTCGGAGACGGAGCAGGTGGAGGTGGAGGTTGCGTGTGGGGTTGCAAAAGTACAAATTGACAGGGGGAAAGTTGAGAGGAGGAGAAGGGGAAGCATTTACCTAAGCTTTGGACGAAGAGGGGAAGGCGGAAGCACCGGCTCTTACCTGCTGGAGCTGAGGAAGAAAGGGCCCTGAATGGGGAGAACAGCGACGAGGAGGTAGGCGAAGAGTGTTGGCGGGTGCAGCGTGACACAGACGAGAGGGTTAGGGGAACCCTACTGCAGGTAAGGCAGCAGAGCGACGAGGAGGAGGAGGAGATGGTCGTCGGAAGTTGCAGGCCGTCTGTCGGAGCTAGAGAGGAGGAAGTGGGGGTATTCTCTGTCAGAAACGGCTTACTCTCTTCAGCAAGTGGGGGCGGCTTTTATAGAGGCAAAAGTGGAGAGGTGGGTGGAGGGAGGCGACGTGCCTCCCTCGCCGGAGGACGGCCGGAGTAGGGACCCATACCTTCCGTGCGTTCGCACGAAAGGTACGGGTCGCCGCAGAGACCATGGAGGTGTCCCTGCGACAGCAGACGTCGCAGGGAACCCCCGGTTGACAAGGTAGAGGGCCTCCCTCACCTTGCGCGGCACCATGCTCCGCGCAAAGTCGCCGGAGCATGGTGCTGCTCAGGGTTTTGCAGGGAGGACCTAAATGCAAAGAATGAAGAAGAATTAGGGGCCAAAATGTGAGGGTTTCAAAAGTTGAGCGTCAAAAAGTAATAGATGAGGACCAAAATGCAAAGTCGATCAAGAAGGTCTTTTCTTAGGCTCAAGTTTTTATGCATGACTAAATGTGACCTAAGGATTCTAATGGTGAAATTTATTTCTAGATCAGACCTTGTTTGACCGGTCAATTTACATAAAAACCTAAATTAAATCATTAATTGGGCATGATTCTCAATGTAGGTCAAAGTGGGTTCCCAAGGCCAAATTGAAGGTTTTAAACCCTAGAGATTATTTTTCTATGAATTTTAGAGGGTTTATTTGATTTTTTATTTTCCTCGAACCTCGTGAATTGAAGTGGGTTTGTTTTAGGGTTATAGGATGTCATTTAATTCCTTGGAGTTGCTGTAGCCCTAGTTAGATCAACTCATCCCACTTTCCTTCTTATTAGGTCAGTTTGACCTACGTTTGGACCCTAAGTTACCCTGTTTACAGATTGTGTTGGTGAAATTGCATTTTTACCCCTTAGTTCCGATTTTCTTCACAAACTCAGAATTCTCTGAGTCAAGCCCTTTCTATAGGTTATGTAGGAGCTTTTTCTTGTAAATCAAGGTTAGATGGTGCCAGTTTAGGGTTTATGACGAGGTTCTCATCATGTACCTTCTACACCACGAGAAAGACTGTAATCAAGATCGTTCCCATGAGGAATAGGTAAGATCAAGAAACACATGGATCCCTTGTGAAATAAATGAACCAGAAATATATAGATGAGACAAATTGAAATGAGGATAAAAAGAAACCCTGTTGCTTAGTGTACTTTACTTGCACATAAATAATGTAAACACTACTCTACTCAGCATTCGCTGACTCTGTCTTTTCGTGACCCTGTTCAGGACCAGGAGTTGAGCAGCCTAAGTTTCCTACTGCAGAGGGTGCTGGGCCCAACCGAGCCCAGTCGTAGATGTTTCTTTCCAGCTCTTTAGTTTTCTGGTGTTGTAGTGAGTACTAAACATCTATTTTACTATTCCTGTTACTTCTATTTTCTTTCCTGCTATTGTTGTTGTGATGGCAAGTATTACTTGTTGAGACTTTTAGCTCTGTTGTTCCTTTACGTCTCGTTTTCCCTTCTACTTAGTTATATTGCATATGTGAATGTGGTTTATTTCCAGCTTTTGGTTATTTGTCGTTGGATGACTAAGTCTTGGGATTAGTCGAGGCAAGTCGATCCCGGGTCCTGTAGGGATTTGAGAATCGGGTCGTAACAAGATGGTATTAGAGCAAGGTCGTCCCGAGAAATGAACCAATAGGTCCGAGAATAACCACTCACGTGCATGTAACTAGAATAGCAATCAAAACGTATCGCTTTGATATTCGCTTTCGAGTCTTATTTTCTCTATATAATCCGGTATCATTAACATCTCTTGTTCTTGCTCTTGCATCTCCTTGTAGGAGATGCCTCGTCGAGGAGTTCTCGAGGCGGGCTGTGGTCGTGGCCATCGACGAGGTCGGAGGGGCGCACGTGCCAGACCTGAGGCACCAGTTGACCCACCTCTCCTCCCGAGCATTCAGGCCCAAGATCTCATCCAACTAATCAATGACATTGTGCAGGAGGAGCTCCAGCAACCTCCTCGGGCACCTCTCCCTGATGACGTGGAGGGGGAGTCTTCTGTGGGACAAAGAGACCGTTGCAGCGCCGGACGAGTAGGAAGGGGAGGGGGTGATCCTCCACTGCCCCCACCACACTCTGACACTTCTGAGCACGAGTCCTCCTTGCCTGGAGGCGTGCCCGTTCCCCCACTGTAGCTACACCACAAGCTTTTCGGATAGTTCTGGAAGCTGAAGCCCCCCTCCTTCAAGGGGGATGAGAGTCCATCTAAGGCAGAGGACTAGTTGGAGTAGATAGAGAAAGTGTTTGACACCCTCCTGCCTCCTGCAGAGTGCCGCGTGGCCTTTGCCACATACCAGCTAAAGAGCACAGCACACAGGTGGTGGAGGGCAGTCAGAGGCCAGGAGGGGAGAGAGTCGATGTGGAACCAGTTCGTGGCTCTCTTTTGCGAGCAATACTTTTCACAGACCTAGTAGGACCAGAGGAGGCGAGAGTTCCACACTCTCCGCTAAGGGACGATGACGATTAGCGCATACTGCACGCATTTCTTGGAGCTGTCACGTTTCACCCCGACAGCAGTGTCTACCGAAGAGGAGCACCTATGGAGGTTTACTGAGGGGCTCCAACCTGCTATTTGAGGGTATGGCAAACCCCTGAAGCAGCCCACCTTTTGACATGTGGTCAAGGAAACCATGACTTACGAGGAGACCAACCCGACCGTGCGACACTGACGGCAGACGGAAGAGGCCCTACCAGCCAGAGTACTCACAGGGCCGTCGGGAGAGGAGGCACACGGTGCCTGCAGGAGAGTCGTCTCATTTTCGGGGCCACCAGTGGCCTTTAGGAGCCCCAGACAAGGGCTAGCTACCAACACCGGACCCTCGCCTAGCCACCAGCAGAGACTCACTGAGGGAGGAGGTCGCGTGCCTCTCTGCAACCAGTGTGGCCAGCCGAGCCACATCAGGAGGGACTGCCCGTCTAGGGTCGGAGCACAGCAGATGCACCCCGCACTGAGCACTGGAGGCCGAGCTGGTGACCGTGGTCACCAGGCGTGTGGGGGAGGACAGCAGTCACGAGGAGGGTACCGACCAGCCGCTGCTCGTTCGACCTAGAGTCTAGCTATTTCGTCTGCACTGAGAGTTGAGGAGAGTATCAACACCCTAACACACAGAGACGCCAGAGCTTCGGGTTCTGTGGTGGCAGGTATGGTTACTGTTTCTGGCATATTAGTGTATGTACTTTTTGATTCCAATGTGATGCGGTCGTTTGTTTGTAGTTTTCAAAAAGATATGTTGTAGTATATTGTGAAAAATGATGATCAATTTAATTTAATTTATTACTCGAAATTTAAAATATTCCGAGGTCGAACTCAGAGAGCAATCTTGATTCTAGAAGCATAAAAATAACAATCCACCATGATGTACAAAAAAAGGGAATTGTATAGAATAAGAGTGGAATTAATCTCTCTCTCTTTCTTCTTTTCTCTCCTTTGTTTTCTCTCTGTCTTCAGACGTCTGGTTCTGGGAATCAGACGTCTTAAGTAGCGTTTTCTACAGTGCTTGTTTCCTTCTTCTTCTTCCTTTCACTTTGGCTGCTACTGCTTCTTCTTTTCCTTGGTTTTTTCATCTTCCCTTCTTTTCTTCCTTGCTTGGCCTTCTTGGCTTCTTCTTTCTCTCTGTTGAGATACGCCTCCTCCTTCTTCCTTTCTTTCTGCATTGTGCCTTCTTCTTCTTCAGTTGGCTTCAGCTCTTCCTCTTCTTCCGCTTCAGCTCCTTGGTGTGGCCAAGTCCTCAGCCACTTCCTCTTCTCTTCTTCTTCTTTCCTGCACAGGGCACGGTTAGGCAAAAACCTACCCCTACCCTCCCCACGTCTCTCTCTATTTCTCTCTCAGGTCACCGCTCTTCCAGAGCCATTGGTAATCGGGTTATCGGATTCAGGCGCGTACCCAGGTCCAGGCTCACTGGCGTGTGGTGGTGAGCGAGGAGTGCAGGTCGGGTTATCGGGTCGAATCAGGTCCACAGGGGGGGTGGTCGCAGATGAGGCCGGGTAAGCGGGTGAGAGGGACCTCACCCCACGCCTCAGTCACTTTTTCAATTTATGCACCGCGGGGCGCTTGAAAACTTACGAGGTGGGATTAAACGTCCCACCCTCCTGCCTGTGCACTCGCAGCTGAAGGCGCGAGCAACTGTAGCACCCGCTGAGGTCTTCACTGCTAATCGAAGACCTGGAGTTGTGCGTGGAGGTATTCCGCGCAACCTGGAGCTGAGACCTGGGACTGCAGTGTTATAACCGAGCATCAAGCGTCGTTTAAGATGTTTGAGAAGCGGTCCAGACGTCTGGTCAGATGTCTGGAAGCCTTCCCAGACGTCTGGAATTAAATTTTTTCGGCGTACGAGTTCGCGTCTGCGCGCATGCACGCGCAGACTGAACCCGCCGCCCTCCACCTTCTCTTTCCTCCTTCCCTGCAGACACAACCTTTCCTCTTTCTCTCTCCCCGCGCTGCCTTCAAATACGCCTCTCCCTCTCCCAAACCCTCACTCCACCGCCTTCTTCTTCTTCTCCCTGTCAGCGAGAGAGCGAGCGGGCGAGAGCGGCAGCCGCGACTGCTGCGAGTGTGTGGGGAGGAGCTGTTGCGAGGGGAAGAGGGAGCTTGACCGCGAGCTTGCGAGCTCCCCGAAGCAGCCGGAGCCGATCGGTGGGTGCGCAGCAAGCGTGTGGTGCTGGGGAAGAGCTGCTGCAGCTCAAGCAGCAGGCGGACGCAGCACGGCACGGTCGTGCGCTGCGGGCGAAGAGCGAGAAGGTTTTGATTCTGGGAAAATTTCCCAGAATCAGATGTCTGGACTTACGTCCAGACGACGCAGGAGACGTCTGGAGGAAGGTCCAGACGTCTGACAGGTACGTTATTTTTATCTTCTTCTTCTTTCGCGTGTACAGCCATGTAGTCGTTCCGCCGAAGCCTCCTGCATCTTTTCGTGATGAGAGCGAGCGTGTGTGTGTGCAGGACTTGTTCGGGAAGGCGCAAGGGCATGCCATCCCACACAGATCAGACGTCTGGGCACAGCACCAGACGATAGAGAGGGTCTCCAGATGTCCGGAGTGACAGTCGGACGTCTGGAAACTAAGTCCAGACGGTTCAGCGGGCTTCTGGACGTCTGAAGGACCGCGCAGATTGAGGTATGACCTGAGCGATCATTTAAAACGTCTGGAAGAAGTTCCAGACGTCTGATTTTGGGCAGACTCGTCATTTTTAACCCGTTTAGGGTCTGTTCGGAGTCTATTTTCCGCGTTTCAATTTCGTTCTTCTTAGATTTAGTTCCTCTACCTATTTACAGTAATCGTATGTTGTTCTGAGTAGCTCCTTGTCTTTGACCCTTGTGTTAGGACCCCGTTCCGTTGCAGCTCTGGGGGTTGCGGAAGCGTGTGGGCTTGCCGATTACGCCCCCAGTACTCCCAGTTTTGCGAGTAGAGTGGCCCTTTCAATTACTTATCAAAAATTATGCAATTGTGAAATAATTAATAGAGTTTAGGGTATTGCATGAACCCTAGGATTGAGAAACTAGATTGAATGATAGATTCTAGGATATTGCATGAATCCTAGGACTGGAAAACTAGATTGAATAATAGATCCTAGGGTATGGCATGAATCCTAGGATTGGAAAACTAGCTTGAATGCATATACATTGCAGTCTTGGAAAAGTAGAAAGGAAACGATAACTGCCTGTAATTGGTTAACAGCTACCTGATTATGAATGAATAATTATGGTTGGGAACATGGGCTATATAAAGCTGAAAAGATGAAACCTAAATTGGCTGAGCACGAACCCTACGGGGAATTAGGAGTAGAACTCCTGGAAAGTGAATGGAATGGAATTGGGGAAGTGAGCTGGCCCTTGAGTACAGAGTACCAAGGAGAGCGACTGTCCCCCTGTTTAGTACAGAGAGGAGCTAGCCGTCCCAGGGACCCGGGGTTAGGTCTGGCTAATTTGTACCGACTTTTGACCCTCGTGTACACAGTACCGATGAGAGCTACTAGTGTAGGGAGAGCACTAGCTACCCCACGGGCCCCGGAGTTCTACTAGCTCTCCTACACCGACTTGTCAGGCCCACTGGGCAAACCAGGGTAGTCAGGCAAGGGTGCACGGACTGTGGAGGGGCAAGACCCCTATTTGGTTACTGTGGAGGGGCTGGACCCCTGTTACTGAGAGGGCTTTGCCCTATACTGGTTTCGTACTGTGCTTTAGGCACACTCGTTAACGGAAACGACTGACCGCGTGCCAGTGCGGGGTAGCTACCCATACGTTTATCGCGCGTGCCGTAGTCACCGTTACGTCTGTCAGCGACCTTGGGGTGGTTAACTGAGGGTAAGACCACCACAGGGGACTCTCCCGGCCAGGAGAGCACCACGTGCTACTTCTACTTTTCGGAAAAGACTGCAATCAAGATCGTTCCCACGAGGAACATTCAAGATCAAAAGAAGAATCTGAGGGATAATTTGATAACGAGTAAACGGAAAATATAAGGAAAGAAATTAAAAATATAACAACTACTGTCCACCTTACTGTTTCTTAGCTTTCAGTTGCCACTCTACTCAGCGTTTCACTGGCGTGTCACCTTTGTTACCTTTTCAGGACCAGGTGTTGAGCAGTCAGAGTCGACGGCTGCAAAGGACGCTGGGCCTAGTAGAGCCCAGTAATGTTACTTGTGTAATACCCACTGTACTTTTCTTTCTGTTGTTGTGAGTAGTTTCTGTTACCCCTGTACTCTTTTCATTGTAAGCTTCATGTTTATGTACATGTTTATTTCTCTACTATTATGGTAGTGTATACTGTAGTATTTCTTTTCTTTACTGTTGTATTTTGTTACTGCTAGTTATATACATGGTGAATGTGGTTTATTTTACTTCTCTTTTGGTTACTTTCTCGTTGGACGATTGGGTCTTGAGATCAGTCGAGTCGGTCCGATTCTCGTATCTCGTAGGAATTCGGGAACCAAGTCGTAACAAGATGGTATCAAAGCAAGGTCGTCCCGAGAAGTAAACCAACTGACTGGAAAATAACCAATTCACGTGTCTGTAACTAGAGTAGCCGCCACAACATTTCTCTTGACATAAGCTCTTAGACTTCTTCGTTAGATATCGTTTTATACATTGACGTATTTCCGTTCTGTTTTCGTGTCTCCTTGCAGGAGATGCCTCGACGCGGGACTAGCGAGGCGGGCCGCGGGGGCAGCCGAGGACGATGTCGAAGGGGTGGGCATGTTTAGGTCGACGTTTCAGTGGACCAGCCACTGCTCCTGGGCATTCAGGCCTAGGACCTCACCCAGCTGATACGGGACATAGTGCGAGAGGAGCTCCACCTGCCGCCACGAGCACCTCTCCCTAGGGCTGCGGAGGGGGAGTCATCTGTGGGACCACACGACGGATGTGGCGCTGGATGCAGGGGAGGGGATGGGCCGCCACCGCCCCCACTTTCCTCCGACACTTCTGTGCACGAGGCTTCTTTACCTGGAGGTGCACCAGCATCTCCACTACAACGCCACTTTGAGCTTTTCGGACAGTTCCGGAAGCTGAAACCCCCCTCCTTCAAGGGGGATGAGGACCCGATCGAGGCGGAGGACTAGCTCGAACAGATCGAGAAGGTTTTTGATACCCTTCGCCCCCCGGTGGAGTGCCGTGTGGCCTTTGCCACATACCAGCTGGAGAGTGAGGCACACAGGTGGTGGAGGGTGGTAGGGGATAGGAGAGGGACAAGCTGACCTGGGACCGGTTCGTCACCCTCTTCTGCAAGCAGTACTTTCCCCAGACGTGGTAGGACCAGAGGAGGCGGGAGTTCCACACTCTCTGCCAGGGGACGATGACCGTAAGCACGTACCGCACGTGTAGCCATTGAGGAGGAGCGCCTTGGGAGGTTCACCGAGGGGCTCCAACCTGCGATTCGGGGGTATGTCAAACCCCTGAAGCTGTCTACGTTCTCGAGGGTGGTGGAGGCAGCTATGACCTACGAGGAGATCAACCCATCCACGCGAGATACTGACAGCGGGCGGAAGAGGCCCTATCAACCAAACTTTTCACAGGGTCGGCGAGACAGGAGACACGTGGCGCCCGCAGAAGAGCCGTCACGTTTTGCAGGGCCATCAGTGGCCTTTGGGGGCCCTCGACAGGGGCCAATTGCTAGCACCGGACCCTCGCCCAGCTGACAGTAGGCACCCACTAAGGGCGAGAGTCGGGTTCCCCTCTGCTACTAGTGTGGCCAGCTGGGCCACATCAGGAGGGACTGCCCGTCTAGGGAAAGAGGTCAGCAGATGCTTCCCGCGCCGAGCACTGGAGGGCGAGCAGGAGGCCACGGTTTCCAGGCACAAGGAGGAGGACAGCAGTCACGGGGAGGGTACCAGCCAGCAGCTACCCGTCCGACGTAGAGTGTGGCTGCTTCATCTGCACCTAGGGCTGAGGGGCGTATCAACGCCCTGACACACAGGGATGCTAGAGCTTCGGGATCAGTGGTGGCAGGTATGGTTTCAGTTTCCGGCAGACTCGTTTACACACTTTTCGATTTCGACGCTACGCACTCATTTGTCGCCGCCAGTTTCACGGTTAGTCTGGGGCAGGATTATGTGCTGTTAGAGGATCCGTTCATGATCAGAGGTCCGAGTGGTCAGCTGTTTGTAGCTGAGGAGGTATACGTGGGTTACGAGGTCAGTGTTGGGGGACATAGCCTTCCCGCTGACCTGATTATGATACAGATGGAGGACCTTGACGTAATTCTGGGGATGGACAAGCTGTCCGCTTACCACGCCTTGGTGGACTGTTTTGAGAGAAAGATCGTCTTCTCCATATCGGAGTTGTCTTCTTTTGAGTTCCACGGTCAGCCAGTGGACGGAGGCTTCAGGTGCATTTCTGCACTTCGGGCGGCAAGACTTTTGAGCCAAGGGTGTGAGGGCTTCCTAGCTTGTGTGGTGGCAGAGCCCAGCCCTGTGGCAGACTTCTAGAGTATCCCGGTGGTCCGAGAGTACCCCGACATGTTCCCAAACGAGTTGCCAGGACTACCACCCGAGCATGAGATCAAGTTTGAGATCTCGCTAGTACCAGAGACCTGCCCCATCTCCACAGCATCATACAGGATGGCACCACTTGAGCTGCGAGAGCTCAAGTCTCAGTTGCAGGACCTTTTGGAGAGGCGCTTTGTGAGGCCCAACGCGTCTCCTTGGGGAGCCCCGGAACTGTTTGTAAAGAAGAAGGATGGTACCCTACGCCTTTGTGTGGACTACCGACAGCTGAATAGGGTCATCATCAAGAACAGATATCCGCTGCCGAGGATCGATGACTTGTTTGACCAGCTGCGAGGTGCCACGGTATTCTCCAAGATCAACTTGAGGTTTGGATACCACCAGTTGAGGATCAAGGAGGCAGACGTCTCCAAGTCAGCTTTCCGCACCCGGTACGGACACTACGAGTTTCTGGTCATGCCGTTTAGACTGACCAATGCCCCCACTGCCTTCATGGACTTGATGAACCGGGTGTTTAGACCGTACTTGGACCAGTTTGTGGTGGTATTCATTAATGATGTGCTCATCTATTCTCGAGATCAGACGTAGCATGGATAGCACTTGCGGATGGTTCTGGACACACTGAGACGACGTAGGCTGTACGCCAAATACAGCAAGTGTGAGTTTTGGTTGAGGGAGGTGACCTTCTTAGGTCATGTGATCTCTGGGGATGGCTTGGCTGTGGACCCAGCCAAGGTCGAGGCAGTGCTCAGATGGGAGAGACCGCGCACGGTTACCGAGATTCGCAGTTTCTTGGGACTAGCAGGCTACTACAGGCAATTTATCAAGGGCTTTTCACAGATTGCACATCCTATGACACAGTTGACCCGGAAGGACGTGCCCTTCACTTGGACAGACGCCAGTGAGGCGTGTTTTCAGGAGCTGAAGGAGAGGCTAACTTCAACTCCCGTGCTCACCATCCCAGACAGTAGTGGCGGGTTCGTTGTGTACACGGACGCCTCTTTGCAGGGGTTAAGGGGTGTGCTCATGCAGAGGGGTCACGTTGTCGCTTACGCTTCGCGGCAACTGAAGCCCCATGAGCATAGCTACCCTACCCACGACCTGGAGTTGGCAGCTGTCGTCTTCGCGCTAAAGATCTGGAGGCACTACTTGTACGGTGAGACCTTCGAGATTTTCACAGATCAAAAGAGCCTCAGATACCTGTTTGATCAGAAGGATCTCAACATGAGACAGAGACGTTGGTTGGAGCTCCTGAAGGACATGACTGCAGCATTTCCTACCACCCGGGAAAGGCCAACGTGGTGGCTAACGCCTTGAGCCGGAAGGCGCCCACACACTTGGCCAGTTTACAGGTGTAGAGTTGGAACCTTTTGGAGGAGATGAGCAGTTGGCGACCCCTAGAGCTACGGGGGCACTGTGGGGCAGAGACTGTGACGTGACAGATGAGGCCAGAGCTGATAGATCGCATCATCATAGGACAGATAACCGACCCGTACTTGCAGTCCTTGCGTGATAGAGTACTGTCAGGAGACCCTGGAGACTTCTCTTTTACAGACCAGGCGCTGCGCATGAGGGGACGGTTGTGCGTTCCCAGAGACGAGGAGCTGTTGAGAGAGCTCCTAACTGAGGCACACGGTTCCAGATTCACCATACATCCCGAAAACACGAAGATGTACCATGACTTGAGACGCGACTTTTGGTGGAGGGGGATGAAGCGGGATGTGGGTGAATTCGTGCAGCAATGCTTAGTGTGCCAGCAGGTGAAAGCCGAGCATCAGAGGCCTGCAGGGCCGCTATAGCCACTTTCAGTGCCAAAGTGGAAGTGGGAGAGCATCACCATGGACTTGGTGGTGGGCTTACCTGTTACCCAGCGAGGACACGACGCAATTTGGGTAATCGTTGACAAATTGACGAAGACGGCGTGTTTTTTGCCGATCCGAGTCACCTTGGGACCAGCACAGTTGGCAGAGAGGTATATCCGCAATGTGGTACGCCTACACGGAGTTCCACGGGAGATCGTATCCGACCGGGATACCCGCTTTACGTCCCAATTTTGGACTGAGTTTCAGCAGGCCCTGGGGACGCAGTTGAGGTTCAGTACAGCTTACCACCCCCAGATGGACGGACAGTCTGAGCGCACGATACAGACACTTGAGGACCTTTTGCATGCCTGTGTACTAGACTGGAGGGGCTCTTGGGAGGAGCACTTGCCCTGGCAGAGTTTGCATACAATAACAGTTATCACTCGAGCATCGGCATGACACCCTACGAGGCTCTGTACGGACAGAGGTGTATGGCACCCTTGAGTTGGGTTGAGGTGGGGACCAAGTGGGAGGTTGGCCCCAGGCTGATCCGACAGAGTCAGGAGGCAGTTGAGCAGATTCACAGGCGACTCCGCACTGTCAGGAGCAGGCAGAAGAGCTATGTAGATCGGAAACGTCGAGAGGTGCTGTTTGAGGTTGGGGACCACGTCTTCCTTCGCGTTTCGCCCATGAAGGGCCTCCAGCGGTTTAGGGTGAGAGGGAAGCTCGCGCCGAGGTTCGTGGGGCCCTTTGAGGTCCTGGAGCGGGTTGGACCCGTTGCTTACAGGCTTGCCCTTCCACCACAGCTTTCTGGTGTGCACGACGTGTTCCACGTGTCCAACCTCAAGAAGTACGTTGCCGATCCCAGTCACGTCCTGAGTCACGAGAGCATCGAGGTGGGCGACGACCTAACCTACCCCGAGCAGCCAATGCAGATTCTCGACAGAGCCGTCCGTAGTTTGAGACGGAAGCAGGTACCCCTAGTGAAGGTTTTGTGGAGGAGCCAGCGGTACAAGGAGGTTACCTGGGAGCCTGAGGCGGCGATGCGGGAGCGGTACCCGGAGATTTTCGCGAGTACATCTTTTCAGACCGGCTTCGGTCCTCTTTGAGTTTGTTATGCATATATCGTTCTTTTCCGCACCCTAGTTAGAGCAAGTTTCGGAGACGAAACTTCCTTTGAGTTTGTTATATTGTTATAACCGGGCATTAAGAGTCGTTTAAGACGTCTGGGAAGCGGTCCAGATGTCTGGTTAAACGTCTAGAAGCCTTTCCAGACGTCTGGAATTAAATTTTTTCAGCGTACGGGTTCGCATCTGCGCGCATGCGCGCGCAGACTGAACCCGCCGCCCTCCTCCTTCTCTTTCCTCCCTCCCTGCAGACGCAGCCTTTCCTCTTTCTCTCTCCCTGCGCTGCCTTCAAATACGCCTCTCCCTCTCCCTCACCCTCACTCCACCGCCTTCTTCTTCTCCCTGTCAGCGAGAGAGCGAGCAGGCGAGAGCGGCAGCCGTGACTGCTGCGAGTGTGTGGGGAGGAGGAGCTGTTGCGAGAGGAAGAGGGAGCTTGATCGCGAGGTTGCAAGCTCGCCGAAGCAGCCGAAGCCGACCGGCGGGTGCGCAGCAAGCGTGTGGTGCTGGGGAAGAGCTGCTGCAGCTCAGGCAGCAGGCGGACGTAGCACGGCACGACCGTGCACTGCGGGCGGAGAGCAAAAAGGTTCTGATTCTGGGAAAATTTCCCGGAATCAGATGTTTAGACTTACGTCCAAACAACGCAGGAGACGTCAGCAGGAAGGTCCAGACGTCTGACAGGTACGTTATCTTTATCTTCTTCTTTCGCGTGTACGGCCAAGCAGCCGTTCCGCCAAAGCCTCCTGCATCTTTTTGTGATGAGAGCGAGCGTGTGTGTGTGCAGGACTTGTTCGGGAAGGCGCAAGGGCACGCCATCCCACACAGATCAGACGTCTGAGCACGGCACCAAACGACGGAGAGGGTCTCCAGACGTCCGGAGTGACAGTCGGACGTCTGGAAACTATGTCCAGATGGTTTAGCAGGCTTCTGGACGTCTGAAGGACCATGCAGACCGAGGTATGAACTGAGCGATCATTTAAGACATCTGGAAGAAGTTCCAGACGTCTGATTTTGGGAAAACTCATCGTTTTTGACCCGTTAAGGGTAAGTTCGGAGTCCGTTTTCTGCGTTTCAAGTTTCGTTCTTCTTAGATTTAGTTCCTCTACCTGTTTACAGTAATCGTATGCTGTTCTGAGTATCTCCTTGTCTTTGACCCTTATGTTAGGATCCCGTTCCATTGCGGCTCTGGGGGTTGCGGAGGCGCGCAGGCTTGCCGATTACGCCTCCAGTACTCCCTGTTTTGTGGGTAGAGTGGCCCTTTCAATTATTTATCAAAAATTATGCAATTGTGAAATAATTAATAGAGTTTAAGGTATTGCATGAACCCTAGGATTGAATGATAGATCCTAGGATATTGCATGAATCCTAGGACTGGAAAACTAGATTGAATGATAGATCCTAGGGTATGGCATGAATCCTAGGATTGGAAAACTAGCTTGAATGCATATACATTGCAGTCTTGGAAAAGTAGAAAGGAAACGATAACTGCCTGTAATTGGTTAACAGCTACCTGATTATGAATGAATAATTACGGTTGGGAACATGGGCTATATAAAGTTGAAAAGATGAAACCTAAATTGGCTGAGCACGAACCCTACGGGGAATTAGGAGTAGAACTCCCGGAAAGTGAATGGAATGGAATTGGGGAAGTGAGCTGGCCCTTGAGTACGGAGTACCAAGGAGAGAGACTGTCCCCCTGTTTAGTGCAGAGCGGAGCTAGCCGCCCCAGGGACCCGGGGTTAGGTCTGGCCACTTTGTACCGACTTTTGGCCCTCGTGTACACAGTATCGAGGAGGGCTACTAGTGTAGGGAGAGCACTAGCTACCCCACGGGCCCCGAGGTTCTGTTAGCTCTCCTACACCAACTTGTCAGGCCCACTGGGCAAACCAGGGTAGCTAGGCGAGGGTGCGCGGACTGTGGAGGGGCAAGACCCCTAATTGGTTACTGTGGAGGGGCTGGACCCCTGTTACTGAGAGGGCTTTGCCCTATACTGGTTCCGTGCTGTGCTCTGGGCGCACCCGTTAACGGAAACGACTGACCGCGTGCTACTTCTACTTTTCGGAAAAGACTGCAATCAAGATCGTTCCCATGAGGAACATTCAAGATCAAAAGAAGAATCTGAGGGATAATTTGATAATGAGTAAACGGAAAATATAAGGAAAGAAATTAAAAATATAACAGCTACTGTCCACCTTACTGTTTCTTAGCTTTTAGTTGCCACTCTACTCAGCGTTTCGCTGACGTGTCACCTTTGTTACCTTTTTAGGACCAGGTGTTGAGCAGCCAGAGTCAGTGGCTGCAGAAGGCGCTGGGCCTAGTAGAGTCCAGTAGTGTTACTTGTGTAGTACCCACTGTACTTTTCTTTCTGTTGTTGTGAGTAGTTTCTGTTACCCCTGTACTCTTTTCATTGTAAGCTTCATGTTTATGTACATGTTTATTTCTCTACTGTTGTGGTGGTGTATACTGTAGTATTTCTTTTCTTTACTGCCGTATTTTGTTACTGCTAGTTATATACATGGTGAATGTGGTTTATTTTACTGCTCTTTTGATTACTTTCTCATTGGACGACTGGGCCTTGGGATCAGTCGAGTCGATCCGATTCTCGTATCTCGTAGGGATTCGGGAACCAGGTCGTAACTGGAGCTGCTTACGAGCTTGCTCCAAGCCCGGCGTCAATGGCGGCGAAGGCTTAGGACTTGAAAGCATGCAAACGGCCTTGCGGCCCTGTCAGAATGCTAGGCAGGCTTGGCCAGAGCACGGCGAAGTTACTGTGGGGGTTGGCGTGTCTTAGAACGGCCTAGGCATGCGTGCCCAGGTCAGTCTGAGTCTGTGTGAGTGGGTTTGTTCGGGGGGTGGTTTCAGTGGGTGGCGCGGTGAGTGAAAGGGCGAGAGGTGATCAGTGAGTTGTGGCGAAGCTCAGGGACTGGTTGGCGAGGGGTGGAGCTGTCTGTGGGGGTGAAATGGCCTCGCCGGAGTTGGTGGTCGTAGGTGGAGATGGTGAGGGTGGACAGTGGAGTCGAGGGGCCGAAACAACAAATTAATAGGGGGAAATAAAGGGGAGAGTAAGAGAAACTTATCTATAAGTCCAGAGCGAAGGGGGAGCTGTGGAAATGGCAAGCGGCCGGTGCTGCCGTCGTCAGAGACGAAGGTGCCAGGGGAGAACGGCGACGAGGAAGAGGAGCTGGAGGGCGCCCGCTGGTATGGCGAGGCGCTGCAGAGGATGGCGGAGTTAACCCTGCCACTGGTATGGTGGCAGGGCGACGAGAGAGGAGAGGGAGAGTCGCTGGAAGCTCTGGCAGTTGGCCGGAGTTGGGAGGAGATGAAGAGGAGGGGGAATCTCAGGCCAAACGAAGCCTGGTCGGTGCGGAATGATTTGGGCTTGCGTAAATAGGCACGGGCAGGAGGTTATTCGCAAGGAGGCGGCCAAAAGTCGTCGCCGGAGGAATGGCCGGAGGGGATACCCATACCTCTCGAGCATTCACACGAACGTTCGCACGAGAGGTATGGGGCGATTCAGGGTATGGGGAGCTGCCCATGCAGTAGGGGGTTTCGCAGAGAGCTCCCCTTTCAAATCTAGGAGCATTTCCCTAGGCAAACAAGGAGAAAACCACCTCGCAATGTCACCGGCGGTAGAGGGATCGGTTTGCAGAAAATGCTAGAAAAGTTGAGGGGGTAAATGCAAGAGTTCAAAAAGTTAAGGGTCAAAAAGTAATTATTGAGGATCAATTTGTAAAGTGGGTCAAGGAAACCTTTCCTTAGGTCCAAATTTTGGTATAAACTTAATTTGGACCTAAGGAATCCAATGGTGAGGTTGGATTTTAGGTTTGACCATGTTTGACTGGACATTTTACACAAAAACCTAAATTAGGTCAAAAATTGGGTATGGTTCTCAATCTAGGTCAAGAAAGGTTCCAATGGCCAAATTGAAGGTTCTAAACCCTAGGGAATATTTTTTCATGAATTTTAGAGGGTTTAATTGACTTTTTTTTTGCCTGAAACTTTGTGAATTAAAGCGGATTTGTTTTAGGGTTATAGAATGTCATTTAATTCCCAGATTTTGCCATAACCCTTTCCTGATTGGATCATCCCATTTTTTCTCTTATTAAGCCTGTTTGACCTATGTCTAGACCCTTAGAAATCCCATTTATGTACTACATTGGTAAAATTACAGTTTTACCCCTTGTGAATTATTTTATACTCAAATTTGTAATTCCCTGATTTAGGCTTTTCCTAAGGTTTTGTAGGAGCTTTTGTACACTTATTTAGGTCAAAATGTGCTAGTTATGGTTCATGATGAGGTTCTCATCATACCCCCATGCCAAGATTTTGCTAGTCCCTTAGCAAAAATTTAAGGTTTTAACCTCTATTATAGACTATGAATTCCTTTCATCAAATTTGATAAGTGCTTTTTCTATTGTATCCTTGATTAGGTCAGAATGACAACCATAGGCCTAAAAGGTACTCTAGTACCAACCAAGATCCAGATCTGTCTAGCTTTAGCCTCAGTCTTTACCAAGGGTTTTTAAGGCCTACGGGAACTAACTACAGCACGCGTGATAAGCGCACGGGTAGCTACCCCGCACTGGCACATGGTCAGTTGTTTCAGCTAGCAGTATGCCTAAAGTACAGCACGGAACAGTACAGGGTCTTGCCCTCTCAGACCTCAGAACAGAATAGGGGTTTCGCCCCTCCACAATCTACGTACCCTCGTCCGACTATCTCAATTTGCCCTATGGGCCTAAAAAGTCGGTGTAGCTTGGCTAGTCCTAACCCCGGGCCCTGTGGGGCAGCTAGCTCCCTCCCTACACTAGTAGCTCACCTCAGTGACACGTACGCGAGGGCTAATAGGAGTCGGTGTAGAGTGACCAGTCCTACACCGGGTCTCAACCCAAGGGCTGGCTAGCTCCCCCCTACACTAAAAGGGTCAGTTGCTCTCCTTGGTACCGTGTACACAAGGGCCAGCTTACTCCCCGTTTACATACCAGATTCCTTTCATACATAGGAGTTTTACTCCTAATTTCCCCTAGGGTTCATGCTCATATTTATCTCATTATCAATATCCGGATCGCACTATCCAATTCTCAATTTTCCATCATATACAGGTAGCTCATGTTTTCATGTCCAAAATAGCATCTCATAATTATACTAATACCATTGCTAGCAATTTAATTTAAACATGCACTCAAGTAAATAGTATAACTCAAAATAGGCTCATATATTTCTACCCTAGAGTTCATTCCACATCCTAGAGTTTGATTCGATTATTCCAAACAAGTACATTCTTATTTAAATATTAATAACTAAATTAAACCACTCTTCCGGGTATAACGGGAGGAATTGGGGCTTGCACCGCAGATCTCGTTGCCTTCGTGGGCCCCGAATGCGCCACCGGCTGGTAACCTGTACCAGCGACTAAGTCATATCAGACAAGTTCAAACAGTAGGTACTCAACACTAACACGCAGAGAAACTCGAGTGGAAAACAACAATACTTCGTTTGCGAAATTCCGATTCCATTCGGGCCCCGAGTGGGCCAAAAACACCCATACCGTCCAAAATTAGACGCTGGGACTAGTCCCAGACGTCTTAAAAGACGTCAGATCTTATCTTATGTCTTCTGCGGGTTCCTCAGATGTCCGGATCCCTCCGTGACCGTCTGAAGGAAGTTCTAGACATCGGATTATGCCTCTAGTCGTCTGAAGGTGTTGTCGGACATCTGGCGATGCGGTCAAACGTCCAAAAGTGCCTGGAAAGGGGCACCGCATGCCTTTCCAACGCTTTGCACCTACGTACGAAAAATGCAGCACCATTCTCAACCCGACATTCCTGTGCTACAATCTGCATAGAAGAAAGTAGCGTAGGAACACGTAACTCCGCACGATAAAAATGCTTTCAGACGTTCGGCTTCAGCTCCGGACGTCCTGATGCCTCCCCAGACGTCTGGTCGACCCTCCAGATGTCTGATACTGAAAAAATTTCCAGTACCAGAACTTCCTCCATGACGTTGCTCCTACACGCAAAACCCTTCGCGCTGCCCACAGGAGCTGCAGTAGTGCCTTCAATGGCTGCAGGAGGCCAAGGTGCCTGCTCGCAAGCTCCCCCTCTTCTCGAGCTCTCCTCTCCTCCTCCTCGTCCCATCTCTCTCTCTCAGCTCCCTCTCCTTTCGCCACGCCAGAAGGAAGGACGGAGGTGGATGAAGGTGGCGATGGCTGGTGGAGAGTGGCATGGGTGAGGGGGGGTTTAAATAGAAGAGGTTTAGGGTTTAGGGTGAGGAGAGAGAGAAGAGAGTGTGCGTGCAGCACGCACGTGGAAAAGAAGAAGGTACGATTTGTCTACTTTCAGACGTCCGACCCTTCATCCAGATGTCTGGACAGACATCTGACAGCTCATCCAGACGTCTTAAATAACCCAAATAGGCAACGGGTCATTTCAACATAACAAACTTAAAGGAAGTTTCGTCCCCGAAACTTGAGCCAAGTAGGGTGCGGAAAAGTAACGTAAAAGCACATAACAAACTTAAAGAGGATCGAAGTAGATCTGAGAAGACATACCCTCAAAAAGCTCCGAGTACTATCCTCGCATTGCCACCTCAGGCTCCCAAGTGGCCTCCTCGTATCGCTGGCTTCTCCATAGGACTTTCACCAGTGATACCTGCTTCCGTCTCAGACTTCGGATGGCTCTGTATAATATCTGGACTGGTATCTCTGGATAGGTTAGGTCGTCACCCACCTTGACTCTCTCGTGGCTCAGAACGTGGCTGGGATCGGCGACGTACTTCCTAAGGTTGGACACGTGGAACACGTCGTGCACTCCAGAGATCTGGAGAGGAAGGGCAAGCCGGTAAGCAATGGGTCCAACCCGCTCTAAAACCTCAAAGGGTCCCACAAACCTCGGTGCAAGCTTCCCTTTCACCCCAAAACGCTGCAAGCCCTTCATGGGTGAAACACGGAGAAAGACGTAATCCCCAACCTCGAACTGTACCTTTTTGCGTTTCCTGTCGATGTAGATCTTCTGTCTGCTCCTGACAGTGCGGAGTCGCCTGTGAATCTGCTCTATCACCTCCTGACTCTGCTGGATCAGCCTGAGGCCAACCTCCCACTTGCTCTCCACCTCGACCCAACTCAAGGGTGCAGTACACCTCCGTTCATATAGAGCCTCGTAAGGTGCCATGCCGATTCTCGAATGATAGCTGTTATTGTATGCAAACTCTACGAGGGACAAATGCTCCTCTCAAGAGCCTCTCCAGTCTAGTACACAAGCGCGTAGGAGGTCCTCAAGTGTCTGTACGGTGCGCTCTGACTGCCCATCGGTATGGGGGTGGTATGCAGTGCTGAACCTCAAACGGGTCCCTAATGCCTCTTGAAACTCTGCCCAAAACTGGGAAGTGAAACGAGTATCCCTGTCAGATACGATCTCGCGAGGAACCTTGTGCAGACACACCACATCTCTGATGTACCGCTCTGCTAACTGTGCTGGCCCAAAGCTGACTCAGATCGGTAGGAATCGTGTCGTCTTTGTCAACCGGTCTACTATCACCCAAACTGTGTCGTGCCCCTGCTGGGTAACTGGTAGACCCACCACCAAATCCATGGTGATGCTCTCCTACTTTCACTTTGGCACAGGAAGTGGCTGCAACAGCCCTGCAGGCCTCTGGTGCTCGACCTTCACTTGCTAGCATACCAAACACTGCTGGACAAACTCACCAACATCCCGCTTCATCCCTTTCCACCAGAAGTTGCGTCGCAAATCATGGTACATCTTAATGTTCCTAGGATGTATGGTGAACCTAGACCCGTGCGCCTCGATCAGGAGCTCTCTCAATAACTCCTCGTCTCTAGGAACGCATAGGCGTCCCCTCATGCGCAGTATCTCGTCCGAGAAGGAAAAGTCTCCTGGGTCCCCTGCAACACCTTGTCTCGCAGCTTCTGTAAGTACAGATCGGCCATCTGCCCTGCAATGATGTGGGCTATCAGCTCTAGTCGTGCCTGTCGCGTCAATGTCATTGCCCCGCAGTACCCCTGGGACTCCCGAGGTCGCCAACTACCCACCTCCTCCATGAGTCTCCAACTCTATGCCTGCAAGCTAGCCAAGTGGATAGGCGCCTTCCGGCTCAAAGCGTCGGCCACCACATTGGCCTTCCCTGGGTGGTAGGAGATGCTGCAGTCATAGTCCTTCAGGAGCTTTAACCAACGCCTCTATTTTAGGTTGAGCTTCTTCTGGTCAAATAGGTACCTAAGGCTCTTGTGATCTGTGAAGATTTCGAATGTCTCACCATATAGGTAATGCCTCCATGTCTTCAGCACGAAGACAACTGCTGCCAACTTTAAGTCATGGATGGGGTAATTATGCTCATGGGCCTTCAGTTGCTGCAAGCGTAAGTGACAACGTGACCCCTCTACATGAGCACACCACCCAACCCCTGCAAGGAAGCGTTGGTGTAGACCACGAACCCACCACTACTGTCTGGAATGGTAATTACAGGAGTTGAAGTCAGCCTCTCCATCAACTCCTAAAAACACGCCTAGCACTCGTCAGTCTAGGAAAAGGGCACGTCCTTCTGGGTCAGTTGAGTCATAGGACGTGCGATCTAAGAGAACCCTCTGATAAATCGTCGATAGTAGCCTGCCAGTCCTAGAAAACTGCATACCTCTATCACTATTTTTATCTCTCCCACCTGAGCACGGCCTCAACGTTGGTTGGATCCATAGCCAATCCGTCTCCCGATATCACATGGCCCAAGAAAGTCACTTGTCTCAGCCAAAACTCACACTTGTTGTACTTAGCATACAGCTTGCGTCATCTCAAGGTATCCAGGACCATACGTAAATGTTGTCCATGCTACGCTGGATCCCATGAGTAGACTACGACATTGTTGATGGACACCACCACAAACTGGTCTAAATATGGTCTAAAAACATGGTTCATCATGTCCATGAAAGCAACAGGGGGTTGGTCAGCCTAAACGGCATGACCAAGAACTCGTAGTGCCCATACCTTGTATGAAAAGCTGTCCTGGAGACGTCGGTCTCCTTGATCCTCAACTAGTGGTAACCTGACCTCAGATCTATTTTAAAGAATATTGTGGCATCTCTCAACTGGTCGAAGAGGTTGTCGATACGAGGCAGCAGATAACGGTTCTCGACAGTGACCGTATTCAAATGCCTATAGTCAATGCACAGCTGAAGGATACTGTCCTTCTTCACAAACAGTACAGGAGCTCATCACGGGGATGCACTGGGCCTCACAAATCCCTTCTCCAATAGGTCTTGTAGCTGTGACTTGAGCTCTCGCAGCTCAAGCGGTGCCATTTGGTACGATGCAGTAGAAATGGGGCTGGACCCCGATACCAGTGAGATCTCGAACTTGATCTCACGCTCAGGCGGTAGTCCTATCAACTCCTTTGGGAAAACATCGGGGTACTCGCAGACCACCAAAATACTCTGAAGGTCGACCACGGGGCTAGGCTCTGCTACGACACAAGCCAAGAAGCCCTCACACCCCTGGCCCAAAAGCTTCGCTACCCGAAGGGCAGAGATGCATCTGAAACTTCCGTCCACAAGCTGACCGTGAAACTCAAAGGGAGGCAACTCTAGTATGGAGAAGACGATCTTCCTCCCGAAATAGTCCACCAGGGCGTGATAGGTGGACAGCCAGTCCATCCCCAGAATCACGTCGAAATCCTCCATTTGGATCACAATCAGGTCAGCAAGGAGACTGTCTCCCTATGTTGACCTTGCAGTCCGTGTAGACCTCCTCGGCTACAAATAACTGGTCACCTAGACCTCTGATCACAAACAAATCCTCTAACAATACACTACCTTGCCTCAAACTGACGGCAAAACTCACAGAGACGAAAGAGTGGGTGGCGTCGGAATCAAAAAGTACGTACACTAATCTGCCGGAAACTGTAACCATACCTGCCACCACAGAACCCGAAGTTCTAGTGTCTCTATGTGCTAGGGCGTTGATATGCCCCTCAGCTCTCGGTGAAGACGAAGCAGCTACGCTTTGGGTCGGGCGAGCAACAGTTGGCCGATATCCTCTTCGTGACTGCTGTCCTCCCCCACGTGCCTGGTGACTGATAACACTACATCTTGGGGTAATAATTTTGTCAATTGAGGTTTATCTTAAGGGTAATGTGCACAAATAACACATCATAAATGGGCATGGGAGAATGACATGCATCGCACATTGAGATTACTTATTAAACAGTATTAATGGCCATTTCTATAAGTTCATGTCAAAACAGGCCTCAGATGAGTAATCGGACCTCATGGATGGATTCAGAGCGACGAACGGAGTCCAACGGACTCAAAATCAACTAAATCTGACAT
Source organism: Thalassia testudinum (assembly GCA_037157565.1). Lineage (NCBI taxonomy): Eukaryota > Viridiplantae > Streptophyta > Magnoliopsida > Alismatales > Hydrocharitaceae > Thalassia > Thalassia testudinum. The sequence goes on from JAZHRO010000030.1 coordinate 49,922,987, forward strand.
CCGAAGCTCCCACAATTGGCCCAAGAAGTTCTGATCGTTGATCTGATGATCAACGGTCAGAAAGCTGCCACGTGTCGACATCACCGCGCCCCTTGACCGCAGCATAACTCCACCACCCTTCATCACAGGATGAATCTCGGCCATCGATCTTCAATCGAACGGCTCCACAGCACTCCACGCCCGCGTGCCCCACCTCCTCTTCGCGACCATCCAAGCCCCACAGCATAGCGGGTCGCACACCATTCGCAAAGGCAGCAGCGGGCATTCGAAACCTCGCACGCTGCCAAATTGCTTCTCACGAGGGCGCGACCAATTAAGGCCATGGATTCGCACGCGGAGGGTGACAATTGCGCCATGCAGCGCTCCCTCGAACCCAGACGTCGGGTGCGCAAGATGACGCGTGCAATCCACGCCTGCGCTCACACGCGCTTGAGGCGCAATCCAAGCGTGCCCTTCGCGAGCTCTCAGCCGTCTGATTTTCGATCGGATAGCCTACAACGCATGCACATAGATCGGGCCTGAAGAACGGGCACGAGCGTGAGACCAACGGGCAGGGGGCTACACTGACACTTTTAGCACAGATTTAGTGACGTCCCGGACGTCGCTAAAGCCCATACTTAAATTAGAAACCTCTTCTTCCTATATAAACCCCTCCCAACCACCCATGTAAAGCATTCAATTCACTTAGCAAGTGTTGTATCACCCTCCTAGCCTCCCTTAGCATCTCTTGTAGTCAACGGAGTCGACGAGCCACCGACGGAGCCTTCTTCCAATGCCGTGGCTTCCTCGTCGTCTCCCCTCTCTCTCTTTCTCTCCCTTTACTCTAGCTTTACTTTCCTTTTGTTTAAGCATTTAACTATCATTATATTTGTAAAACTTGAATTACAAGTTAAATATAGTTTTGATGTTGTTTTCCATCTTGATCTAAGTGATTGCCATGATTTAAAAGACTCTAACCCTACTCTCTCTCTCTCTTTCTCTCTCTCACTCGCTTTTCTCCCACGCCTTCTCACAAGAAAAAACCTGTCATTTCCGTGACACTATGTTACGACCCGGTTCCCGAATCCCTACAGGACAAGAGACCGAACAGACTCGACTGATCCCAAAACCTAGTCGTCCAACGAGAAAGTAACCAAAAAGTAGAAAAGTAAACCACATTCACTATGCTAAGCAACTAACAGTAACAAAGTACAGCAGTAAGAAGTAAAACTACTTCAGTACACACCACCACAACAATAGAAAATAACCAGGTACAGGAATATAAAGTACAGATGGTAAGAGTATAGAGGTGCAAGAAACTACTCACTATAATAGAAAAGAGTACAACAAGAAGCTACAACTACTGGGCTCTATTGGGCCCAGCACCCTCTGCAGCCGTAGGCTCTAGCTGCTCAACACCTGGACCTAAAAATGGGTTATGAGTACAAAACGTCAGCGAACGCTGAGTAGAGTGGCAACCAACTAACTAAAGCAGTAAAAGTGGACAGGTAGCTGTTGTTTTTCAATTACTTTCTTTAACTAATTATTCTTTTTCACCACTTGATTTATTTATCAAGTCTCTTTCTTGATCTCGAATGTTCCTCATGGGAATGATCTTGATTGCAGTCTGTTCCAAAGAGTAGAAGTCGCACGTGGTGCTCTCCTCGCCGGAAGAATCCCCCGTGGTGGTTCTACACCCAGTCAACCACCCCAAGGTCACGGACAGACGTAACGGTGACTACGGCACGCGCGATAAGCACACGGGTAGCTACCCCGCACTGGCACACAGTAAGTCGTTTCCGTTAGCGGGTGCGCACAAAGCACAGCATGGAACCAGTATAGGGCATAGCCCTCTCAATAACAGGGGTCAAGCCCCTAAGAACCAAACAGGGGTTTCTCCCCTCCATAGTCCGTGCACCCTCGCCTGACTACCTTGGTTTGCCCAGTGGGCCTAACAAGTCGGTGTAGGGTGGCTAGCTGAACCCCAGGCCTCGTAGGGTGGCTAGCTCCCTCCCTACACTAGTAGCTCTCCCCGGTACTATGTACACGAGGGCCAAGAAGTCGGTACAAAGTGGCCAATCCTAACCCCGGATCCCAACCCAAGGGCGGCTAGCTCCGCTCTACACTAAACAGGGGGACAGTCGCTCTCCTTAGTACTCCGTACTCAAGGTCCAGCTCACTTCCCCACTCACATTTCCATTTCCATTCCATTTATTTCCAGGAGCTCTACTCCTAATTCCCCGTAGGGTTCATGCTCATATTCCTTAGGCCATTCCATACTAAGTTTCATCATTTCTATTTTCATTCTCAGGTTATATACATGCAAATTGTAATTCTATCGTTTATATTTCCATATTCAGGTTATTAGCAGGTAGCTCGTGTTTCCGACATTCACCTTTCCATTTCCAAATTACATACATGCAACTCGTATTATATCATTTCACGTGTGTGACAGGAAAGCTACATTCAACAATTAACTATCACAAATATTACATATTTCGCAGGCAACTGTTATTCATTTATAGGCAACTGTTATCATTCTATCTACTCATTCAACACTGCAATCCATTCATTCAATACAGACATTCCAGTATTTCGAATCCTAGGATTCATGCCATATCCTAGGTTCTAACCATTCATTCCACACATGCATCTAGGTTTTAATTAAATTAAGAGGAAGCCACTCTACCAGTAAACCCAGGAGTAGTGGGGGCTTGAACGGCAGGCCCACGTGCCTTAACAAGTCCTGAACCCGCAACGGAAACCAGTCCTATCACAAGGATCAATCACAAAAGAATACTCATAACAGTATAGAAAGTCTTCTAACAAGTAGAGGAATTTCATACGGAAACATCGGTATCTTATTTGCAGAAAACAGACCTCAAACAGACCCTAAATGGGTCAAAAACAATGTTTCTGAGTCAAATCAGACGTCTGAAACAACTTCCAGACGTCTTAAAAGTGTCCAGTACCATACCTAAAGCCCTGCATTAATCCTCAGACGTCTAGAAACTCCTCTAGATCGTCTGGACCCAGTTCCAGACGTCCGACCACCTCTCCGGACGTCTGGAAGCCCTTCCCGTAGTCTGGTGCCTCGCCTAGACGTCTGAAGTGCGTGGGAGGGCGTGTCCTGCACCTTCCTGAAGCAACTCCTACACGAATCAACCAAATCTCCTCAAAAAGGCATGTAATAATGCATCGGCGGAGCGGCCTGCATGGTCCACTGAGGAATACATTATAAGGACTAGGCTTGTTTGCTTGGTAGTGCACACACACTTCTCGCATCTGTCGCTCTCCGCATCCTCTCCCGTTCTTCTCTAGTGTATGCACGAGAGACGATCACTTCATCCCGAGTTGTTTATTTTGAGACGAGAATCCAGAAGACCTGATCTTGCTAGAAACAAGGTCGAACCTAGAGTAGATGAGGTTGAGGACCAACCCTCACCAGACACAATGGCCATCATCCAGGCCCAGATCAATGCAAACCATCGACTTCAGCAGCAACAGATCCACACTATCATGCAAGCCATACACCGGTTGCAAAACCCACAGGGGCAACCACCACCACCTTTCCAGGACCCGCATGGACAACCACCACTTGATCCACCACCATTCCAGGACCAGCCTAGGCCCCTCAGCAACTTCTACAATCCTTTTGCAATTCGGATTGAGCCACACCTTAGGATCCATGAAGGGGGAGATGATTTTAAGCTGAAACCAAACGTCCTGAGTCTGATTCAGAGCCACTTCCATGGAAGCTCAAATGAAGAACCCTTCCAGAACCTAGAGGATCTTAACCGGATCGTCCAGACTGTAAAACCTAGGAACATTAGCCTAGACATTGTTTTGATTAAGATGTTCCCCTTCTCGCTGAGAGACAAAGCATCTCACTAGCTTAGAATCCTAGGAAGACCCATCACCACCTGGGAAGAATTGAGGCATGCATTCTTAAAGAAATTCTTCCCCATAGGAAAAACCAATGCCCTCAGAAGAGCCATTACTACCTTCACACTCCAGGGCGGGAACAGTTCCATGAGGGGTGGGAAAGATTTAATGAACTATTGAGGAAATGCCCACACGGCGAAGTACCAAGGTGGCAATTGGCCCAGATCTTCTACCACGTTCTGGACAGCAACCTTCGGAACTTCGTCGATGCCTCATGCAGGGGAAACTTCCTGATCAAAGACGAGGAGAGCACGTTTGAGCTCTTCGAGTCTATGAGCGAAAATTCGCTCAACAATGCCTCCATGACCCAGTTTAGTCGATCCAATCAACCCCATGGTGGGATCTAGAGGTATAAGCAAATTCTGGAATGGTTGACATGGATCGAGTGGAATTGGTAGAAAAAAAGATAGATGAACTACTGAACCAAACCAGGAACCCGTTACAGACCCTCTCCCTAGCAAAGGGAGCTCACAATGTTGACCTGGTCCAGCCACTAAGACAAATGAACCTGGAACAACCCCTGACCACGTTCCAGGGAGGGACCTTTGCTCCCTCAACCCTTGATTATTCTCTTCCCTCTCCCTCGACATTTGCTATCTTTGAAGATGTACAGGCTATCCAAGGTTATTCCAAACCTGACCCTTTCTCCAACACTTCCAACACCGGCTAGCGTAATGATGAGAACCTCATCATGAGCCCTAACTAGCATATTTTGACCTAATAAAGTGAACAAAAGCTCCTACATAACCAAGAGAAAGGCTTAATTCAAGGGATCACTAATATGGGAAGAGAACATTAAACAAAGGGTAAAACTGTAATTTTACCAGTGCAGTTCATCAATGGGATTTTCCAGGGTCGAGATATAGGTTAATTGGACTTAATAAGAGAAAAAGTGGGATGGTTCAGTCAGATAAGGGTTATTGTGAAATTAAGAATTAAATGACATTTTATAATCCTAAAACAAACCTACTTAAATTCATGATGAGAACCTCATCATGAAATCTAACTAGCTTACTTTGATTTAATAAAATGAACAAAAGCTCCTACATAACCTAAAGGAAGGCCTAATTCAAGGGATTACTAATCTGAAAAGAGAACATGAAACAAGGGGTAAAACTATAATTTTACCATTGCAGTGCATCAACGGGATTTCTAAGGGTCTAGACATAGGTCAATTGGACTTAAGAAGAGGAAAAGTGGGATGGTTCCGTCAGAAAAGTGTTATGGTGAAATTTAGGAATTAAATGACATTCTGTAACCCTAAAACAAACCTACTTAAATTGACAAGGTTCCAGGTAAGATAAAAATCAACTAAATCCTATAAAATTCATGGAAAAATATCCCCTAGGGTTTAGAAGCTTCAATTTGGCTTTTAGAACTTGTTTTGACCAAGATTGGGGTTCATGCCCAATATTTGACCTAATTTAGGTTTTTGTGTAAAATATCCAGTCAAACATGGTCAAACCTAAAATCCAACTTCAACATTGGATTCCTTAGGTCCAAATTAGGTTTATACCAAAATTTGGACCTAAGGGAAGGTCATCTTGACCTACTTTGCAATTTGGTCCACCCAATTACTTTCTGACCCTTAACTTTTGAAAACCCTTACAAATCCCCTGCCAACTTCTTCGTCTCTTTCTTTATTTCGGTCCCTCTACCATCACAGTAGAGACCCATACCTCCGGCGACTTTGCGTAGAGGTTCTCTCCTCTATCTCATGGGGAGCCACTCCTAGATTTGAAAGGGGAGCTCCTTGCGAAGCCCCCTACCGCATGGGCAGCTCCCCATGCCCTGAAGCACCCCATACCTCTCGTGCGAATACTCGAGAGGTACGGGTCTCCCTCCGACCTTACCTCCAACATAGTTTTCCCGTCGTCTCCTCGCCAATCCTACTCTACCCTTGTCTATTTAAGGAAGCCCAAATCTCTCCGCTTCCTTCAAGCTTGAATTGGTCGAAGATTACCCCCCAATCTCGTCTCCTCCTCACTCCGACCAACTGCCTGCGGCTTCCGGTGACTCTCCCTCCCTCTTCTCATTGCTCTGCCACAGTACCAGTGGCAGAGCCATCTCCGCCGAACTCCTCCACGCCACGCCGTACCAGTGCGCGCCCCTCTGCCTCTCTTCCATGTCGTCGCTTCTTCCCCACAGGGTCTTCATCTCCGGCGACAACAGGCACCCGCCGCTCGCCCTCCGCCTCCCCCCTTCACTCTGAACACCCTAGATAAGCACCCCTTTCTCCCCTCTTCATTTTCCCCATATTAATTTCCTAAATCGACTACTGCCACACGCCAACCACCATCATCCCCTTCACCTCCGGCCACTACTCCGGTGAGTTCGCTCCACTACCACAGACCACCTCCCTCCTCGCTGACCGGTCCCTAAGCACCACCCCGACTCACTACCACCATCCACTCTTCCATCAACCGCCACACACACCCCACGAGCCCACAGAACACACCCACCTGCATAGCCACAGTAAGCCCTAGGCACACTCACACAGGCATTCCCACGCCACCCCGACCACTGCAGCACCTTTGCCTCGACATGGCGAAGCTACCCAAGTGTTTTGACAGGGCCGCAAGGTCGTTTTGGTGTATTCAGGTACTCAACCGCTGGCCACCATTACTGACGACCTTGAAGCAAGCTTCGAGCGGGCCCAGGCTCCGCACTGCTCTAGGTGAGACTCCCAGGCTATGCGGATTTGAAGCCCGCGTGCGTCCAGGCCCTCACGCAACGACTCCAGCCTCTGCAGCTTAGCCAATTGGACGCGCCATCTGCTGCTGTGCACGCAACAAGAAGGTGGAACGTTTAGTCCCACCTCAGAAGTGGGTGAGTGGGTGTAGCAATATAAATTGAAAAACTGCATAAGGCTCTTCGCCTCCTACTCACGGGGTGAGGTCCCTCGCCCATGCCACCTGCGTCGTCCGCGACCACACCGACGTGGACCTGGTTGACCCATTTACCCTGCACTCCTCGTGCACCCCCACGCCGGTGCGCCTGGACCCGGGCGCACGTAACCCGACCCGATTACCCAGCTGGCTCTGAGAGAGCGAAGAAAGAAATAGAGAGAGAGATGTGGGGGAGGGTAGGGGTAGGTTTTGCTTCTCTGTGCTGTGCAGGGAAGGAGGAAGAGGAAGCAGCCGCGGGGAAGAGGAAGATAAGAAGAAGAGGAGCAACTAAAGAGGAAAAGAAGAAAAGAAAAGGAAGGAGCCAAAGAACAAGAAGAGGTCTACAGAGCCTAAGGAAGAAGGAGTTGAAGATTTAGCCGTAAAAAGACAAGGAAGAAGGAGCCGTAGAAGAAGAAGAAGAGGAAGGACTTGAAGAGGAAGAAGAGAAGGTGCAGCAGCTAAAGACTCAGCCGTAGAGAAAAAGAAGAAGAAAGAAGAAGGAATTGCTGTAGAGAAGAAAGAAGAAGAAGCCAAGGAGGCAACCACAGAGAAAGAGAAGAAAGAAGAAAGCAGAAGAAGGAGAAGAAGTAGCCAAAGACAGAGCAACAGAAGCCAAAGAGAAGGAAGGAAGAAGAAGGCTCGGCACTGTAGCAAAAGGCAGTTAAGGCGTCTGATTCAAAGAATCAGATGTTTGAAAGAGGAAAATAAAGAGAAGAGAAGAAGAAAGAAAAGAGAAGATTTATTTATTTTTACTGTCTATATACAATGCATTATTGAACATTATCTTTCAAGTAAATTTTGAGAATTATGGATTTTGCTTTTCTATATTTTTATAAACACTACATTATTGTTGAGAATTATGATATTTTTCTTTTGAAATACCAAATTGCTCCCTGAGTTCAACCTCTGAAGTTTTTAAATTCCGAGTAAACAAATTTGATAATCGTTTTTTGTGATATACTACAACGCATATCTTTTAAAACTGTAAAATAAAGCGATTAATTCACAAGGTTCCAGGTAAGATAAAAATCAACTAAACCATCTAAAATTCATGAAAAAATATCCTCTAGGGTTTAGAACCTTCAATTTAGCCTTTGGAACCTATTTTGACCTAGATTGGGATCCAAGCTCAATATTTGACCTAATTTAGGTTTTTATGTAAAATATCCAGTCAAACGTGGTCAAACATAAAATCCAACTTCACCATTGGGTTCCTTAGGTCAAAATTAGGTTTGTACCAGAATTTGGACCTAAGGGAAGGCCATCTTGACCTACTTTGCAAAATAGTCCACCCAATTACATTCTGGCCCCTAACTTTTGGAAACCCTTGCAGAAACCCCCTCAACTTTTCGTCACTTTCTTCATTCAGGTTCCTCTGCCACTGCAGCAGAGACCCATACCTTCGGCGAGGTTTCGAGGAGGTTTCTCTCCTCGCTTCCCCAAGGAGATGCTCTCAAATTTGAAAGGGGAGTCCTCTGCGGAACCCCCTACCACCTGAGTAGCTCCCCATGCCCTGAATCGTCCTATACCTCTCATGCGAACACTCGAGAGGTATGGGTATCACCTCCGGCCATGCCTCCGGTGAGGACTTTTGGCCACCTCCTTGCGCCTGACCCTCTGCCTGTGCCTATATAAGAAGACTCAGGTCCGGTCGCTTCTTCCAAGCTTGTTCTGGCCAGAGAATCCCCCTAAATTTCGTCCTCCCTCATCTCCGGTCGTCTGCCCGCAAGCTTCGGCAACCTATCCTCCCTCCTCTCGTCACTCTGCCACCATACCAGTGGCAGAGTCGTCTCTGTCTCGTTCCTCCGCATCGTGCCGTACCCGCGCGAGCCTCTCCGACCCCTTACTCGTCGCCGTCATCCCCATCTCAGGGCCTTCATCCCCAGCGATGGTAGGAACGAGCCGTCCACCTCCTGCCCCCCTTTCGTCCCTTAAATAGGTTAGAACTCTTTCTCTCCCTCTACTCTTCATTTTCCCTCATTCAATTTCGTAAAACATCCCTCGATAGCCACTAACCACCTCCGTCTCCCTCATCTATGGCAAACCACTAGTGAGGTGCAACCGTCACTCCACTACTCCATACGCCTCACCACCTACCTCAGAACCTCCACCATCACCCACTAATCATCCTCTGCCCCTTCACCAATCGCCACACACGCCCTACACCCTCACTAAACACAAGCACCTTCATGGCCATAGGGCAACCTAGGCCTTCCCCTGGCCAGCCAACCACTGTCTCACCTTCGCCGTGACACGGCGAAGGTCCCCAAGCCATTTGACAGGGCCACGAGGCCGTGTACGTACATTTCAGGTTCGCGCCTCCACCGCCATTAGCGAAGGTGTGAAGGAGCTTGCAACAGCGCTCCAGGTTGCGTCCACCTAGGTGCTGCGCTCCAAGTGACGCGCGTTGAGAGCGCGAACGCCTCCAGCCAGATAGCAGGCATCACGAGGCACCCAGCTACGCCAATTATGCAGACCTTCCTCCCGCGGGCACCAGCAGAAGCGGGTGGGACTGGGACTTTAGTCCCACCTTGGAAATGCCCAGCGCAAGTGAGTGCCTTTTATTGATTTTGTGTTTCTTTCTTAGCGCCTCAAGTAACACGGGGTGTGTTCCCTCACCCACTCCACCCGCCTCGTCCGCGGCCACTCCTATGCAGACCTGGCTGACCCGATTACCCTGCACTCCTCGCGCACCACCCACGCCGGTGCGCCTGGACCCGGGCATGCGATACCCGACTCGTTTACCTAGCTGGCTCTGAGAGAGCGAAGAGAGAAATAGAGAGAGAGTGACGTGGGGGAGGGTAGGGGTAGGTTTTGCTCTGTTCTGTGCAGGGAAAGGAGGAGGAGGCAGCTGAAGAAGAACTTGAAGGTAGGCGTAGCAAAGAAGAAGAAGGAAGACGGCACTGTAGCTGTAGAGAAGCTGAGGCAGAAGAAGAAGGAAGGACTTGGAGGCGCAGCTGAAGAAGACAAGGCCAAAGTTGAAGAGGGACGTAGCCGTAGAGGCAGAGGCTGAAGAAAGAAGAAGGAGAAGGTGCGGTTGAAGGCAAAGGCAGAAGAAGGAAGAACTCAAGGCAGAGAAGCGATAAAGGCTGAAGAAGAAAAAGAAGAAGAAGGAGCTGCAGAAGAAGAAAGTAGGAGTGGCCAAGCAGAAGGAAAAGGCAAGGAAAGAAGAAAGAAGAAGAAGCCAAAGAAGGCAGAAGAAGCACAGCTACAGCAGAGAAAGAAGAAAGAAGGAGAAGGCAAAAATCACATCTCAAGCACTGTAGCAATTTGCAAGTTAAGACGTCTGATTCACCAACTCAGACGTCTGATTCACAAGAGAAGAAGACATCGGAGAGAGAAAGGAGAAGAAGAAACAAGAGAACATTCAATCTCTTCTCTTTTTGCATATTTTCTCTTTAGTTTTCTTAAACATTGAATTGCATTGATATTTTTGAACATTATCTTTTGAGTAATTTCAAAGTTTTGAATTTAGTTTCTAAAATACCAATTTACTCCCTGAGTTCGACCTCGAAAATTTTGGATTTCAAGTAATAAAATTGTAAATTGTTCATATGCTTTTTCGACTATACTGCAATGAGGTTGATTTAAAATACAAGAAAGCGACACGAACATTTTTGGCGCCGTTGCCGGGGAGCAACGGGCATTCTAGAAGCTTTAATCACAACTTCTGATCTAATACTGACTTAATCTCTCTCTTTTGTTGTGTTTGTTGCAGGAAAGCCGAGAAGAGAAAAGCAACCACACAACAACCACACTAGGGAATAGGTAAACTTTTATTAGCCCTCTCTCTTAATCCCCTCAAAATCTAAAAAGGAAAATAAAGAAAAATCAATCTAGGGCTACCTGTTTCTATATTTAGTAATTCATAAAAGTTGCCTGATTTTTACTTTCAACACATTTTAATTGCACATCCACTTAAGGTAACTAGGGCTAAAACTTTCTTGATTGAGCCCTAGATACCAATTTTTGAGTCAACTAAATTGGATAAACTAGAGCCAACTTGAGGATTACAAGCTAGGATTTTAGAGACACATCTACTTCTAAGCAAAGAATCAAAAATTTCAAAAAGAGGTGTGCCTAAGCCTTGTTTGAAAAGACCTATCCAAGAGAAACCCTAAGCAAATCCGGCTCTTAATTTACTTGAACCCTACCTAAAAGCTCTCAAAGGAACAAAGAGGTAAAGTTGATCCTTTGGGTCAACCAACCTTTAAATTAGGTCACTTTGCAATCAAAAGACCTAAAGTTCAAGTGGAATCCTAAGCACCTTGATCTTAACCCTAAACCAGAACCAGGCAGGATTAAACTCCGTAACAACCTGTAGTGGTAAAGCAACCCAAGACCCACCTTATCCAAAACACTCCAAGCTTGGTAGTGACCCAAGCCCTAGGATAGTTATCCAGGATGTCCCTATCCCAGATCAAGAACCTGGACCTATTCTAGAGGAATCAACCAAGGTTCCATTTCCCGAGGCCTTGACCAAGGGAAAAAGGATAACCAAACCTGTGTCTCCTGAGAAGGATCAGATCAAGCTCTTTGAACAGGTCCAGATAAACATCCCCTTGATGGATGCAATTCACCATGTACCAGCTTATGCACAATTTTTGAAAGACGTGTGTACACCCAAGCGTAAGCCACGAACCAAAAGTGGGAGTCCGATCATATTGTCAGAGCAAGCCAGCTTTGTAATCTTGAGTAAACTCCCACCCAAGGCAAAAGACTCAGGCACTTCCCTGATTTCATGTAAAATTGGTGAAACCCAATTTGATAGAGCATTACTAGACCTAGGTGCCTCCATAAACTTAATACCTACATCCCTCCTTAACCATCTTGAAGAGTTGGAGCTTAAACTGACAGAGGTGACACTGCAGTCAGCCGATCGATCCATCAAGTCACCTAAAGGAATACTCGAAGATGTCATTGTTAGGATATGGAATTTTTACTTCCCAGTGGATTTCATAGTTCTAGATATGGATGCACCTGAGAACCCAAGGGATACACCGATTATACTAGGGAGACCTTTTCTGGCCACTGCTAGGGCCAACATAAGCTGTGAGGAGGGTTAAATAGAATTGAAATTTAGGAACCAAACTCTTAAGATAGACATCTTTAAGGCCCAACAAGGGATTAATTGCGGTGTTGTAGAACAAATATGTGATATCAAAGCCGTGGTTGATGAACCGCATATTGAGGACAACCTGATTATCCCCAATCAACCACAATAAGATTAAAACCTGCAATTAGAGGAGTCTGAACCTAATCAAGATACACCCATAAATCCTACCCTTGTTCCTGACACACACCTTGAACCACCCGCTGCTGTTGATAATCCCGTCCTGGAACTCAAGCCCCTTCCCAGTCATCTGAAGTACGTCTTTTTGGGTTCCGATCAGACATTTCCTGCGATTATAAACTCCAAACTCACACCTGATCAGGAATCCCGTCTGATTACTGTTGTCCAGCAACATCGTAGAGAAATTGGATGGGCTCTCGATGATTTGACTAGTATAAGCCTCTCTTATTGCACACACCACATCTATTCCGAAGAGGGCGCACGACTTTCGCGTGAGATGCAGAGACGTTTAAACCCTAATCTGCAAGAGGTCGTGAAAAAGAAGATCATTAAGTGGTTAGATGTAGGGATCATCTACCCAATCTTCGACAGTCGATGAGTGAGTCCAATCCAGGTTGTGCCTAAGAAGGCAAGACTCACCACCATCATGACTGAAACCGGAGAGGTCATACCGACCCGTATAGCCAACTCGTGGAGAGTCTGCATAGATTATAGAAGACTCAATTCCTCCACGAAGAAGGATCATTTCCCACTATCGTTTATTGATCAGATCCTCGAAAGACTAGCAGGAAATAGATTCTTCTGCTTTCTTGACGGGTACTCTGATTATAACCAAGTGGCAATCTAATCGGTGATTTTCGCGATGAGATCGTGTTTTAAAAAGATATTCACTGTAGTATATTTGAAATTACAGCGAAAAACGATTATCAATTTTATTACTCGAAATTCAGAAATATTCCAAGGTCAAACTCAGGGAGCAAATTGGTATTTTAGAAGCAAAATCACAAACTCAAATTTTACTTGAAAGATGTTCAACAATAATGTAATGTAGATAAATGCTAGAGAGGAAAATGTAAAAAGAAATAAATTCTCTTTCTTTTCTTCCATCTTCTCTTCTCTCTTTCTTTTTCTTTGCTTTCTTTCTTCTTTCCCTGTCTTTGGCCTTCTTCAGACGTCTGATTTTGTGAATCTGACGCCTTAACTGATGACTGCTACAGTGCCTTTACTTTGATTCTCTCTTCAGCTGAGCCTTCTTCTTCTTTCTTCCTTCTCTTTGGCTTCTACTTCTCTGTCTTTAGTTTTCTTCTTCCTTGGCTCCTTTGCTGCTACAATTTCCTTCCTCCTCTGGCCTTAGCTTCCTCTTTCTTCTCTACGGCTAAGTCCTTCTTGGAGTCTTCTTCTTCTTCTTTCTTCTGCTCCTGCTTCTCTCTGCTGTGCCTTCTTCTTTCTTCTTTTCTTTCTCTGCAGCTGCCTCTTTAGCTTCTTCTTTTTCTTCGGCTCCCTCCTTGCCTTTGCTTTATCTCTTCCTTCTTTCATTTTCTCTTTCTCTATGGCTTCTCCTTCCTTCAACTGCTTCTCTTCTTCTTCTCTTCCTCTTCCCCGCAGCTGCTTCCTCTTTCTCCTTCTTCCCTGCATAGCATAGAGAAGAAAAACCTACCCCCTACCCTCCCCACATCTCTCTCTCTCTATTTCGCTCTCAGGACAGCTCTCCCAGACCCTTCTCAGGTTATCGGGTTGGGTATGCGTGCCCGGGTCCAGGCGCACTGGCGTGGGTGCTGCGCGAGGAGTGCACAAGTAGTCGAGTCAGGCAGCCAGGTCCGCGGAGGTGTGGGTCGCGGACGAGGCTAGTGATTGGGCGAGGGGACCTCACCCTATGTCAAGAGGCGATAAGCCCTTTACACTTTTTCAATTTATGTCACGGTGCCCGCTTCAGAACTTCCGGGGTGGGACTAAATGTCCCACCCCCCTTGCGCGCGCTGCAGCAGCAGGTGTTCCCTTTGATTGTGAAGCTACAAGGGGTTGCGGCTTCAATTGGTGGACTGAAGTCGTGCGTGAAAATGTTCCACGCGACCTGGGATAGCAACCTGGGGCTGGTGAAGTCTAGAGTAGCTTGCAAGCTTGCTCTAAGCTTTGCTCCAATGGCGGAGGGACGTCGGAACCTGAAAGCACCAAAACGGCCTCGTGGCCCTGTCAAAACACTTGGGTAGCTTCGCCGTGTCGAGGTGAAGGTGGTGCGGTGGGAGGCATGGTGCAAAACCACTTAGGCATGCGTGCCTAGGTCGAATTGTGACCGAGAAAGTGCGTGTGTTCGGTGGGCGTGTTGAGAGTGTGTGGTGGTCGATGGAGAGGGGGGAAATGATTAGTGGAAGATGGAGGAGCTTCTGAGGGGTTTGGCGAGGTGGATGGAGGAGTGGAGCGGTGGGAACACCTCGCCGGTGATCTAGTCGGAGGTGGGAACTATGGTGGTGGTAGTGGCAATCGAGGGGTCGAAAATAGAAATTGATAAGGGGGAAATGAAGAGTAGAGGGAGAGGAAGTTAGCTGAGGGACTTGGAGCGAAGGGGGGAGGTGGAGAGAGAGCGGCGCATGTCTTCCGTCGCCGGAGATGAAGCCCCTGAGATGGAGAGGCAGCGACGACGAGGGGGTTAGAGGGGCTCACGTGGGTATGGCGCAATGCGAAGGTGAGGCAAAGATGGCTCTGCCACTGGTACGGTGGCAGAGCGATGAGAAGAGGGAGGGAGAGTTGCCGGAGCCTACAGGCAGATGGCCGAAGGAGGAGGAGACAAATTTGGGGGGATTTCTTTAGCCAAATCAGGCTTGTCCCGAAGCGGAGGGCTCTAGGCAAGCTTAAATAGGCGCGAGCAGAGGGAGAATCGCAAGGAAGAGGCGGGAACAACACGCCGGAGGTATGGCCGGAGTGAGACCCATACCTCTCGAGCGTTCGCACGAGAGGTATGGGGCAATTCAGGGTATGGGGAGTTGCTCATGCGATAGGAGGCTTCGCAGAGAGCTCCCTTTTCAAATCTGGGAGCAACTCCCCATGGAGATGAGGAGAAAACCTCCTAGCAAAGTCACCTACGGTATGGATCCCTGCTGCAATGGCAAAGGGACCAAAATGAAGAAAGTGAAGAAAAAGATGAGGGTGTATTTGCAAGAGTTTTCAAAAGTTAAGGGCCAAAGTGTTATTGGGTGGACCAATTTGCAAAGTGGGTCAAGAGGACCTTCCCTTAGATCCAAATCTTGGTACAATCCTAATTTGGACCTAAGGAATACAATGGTGAAGTTGGATTTTAGGTTTGACCTCGTTTGACTGGATATTTTGCTCAAAAACTCAAATTAGGTCAAATATTAGGCTTGTCCCCAATCTAGGTCAAAATAGGTTCCAAATGCCAAATTGAATGTTCTAAACTCTAGGGGATGTTTTTCCATGAATTTTAGAGGGTTTAGTTGGTTTTTATCTTATGTAGAACCTTGTGAATTTAAGTGAATTTGTTTTAGGGTTACAGAATGTCATTTAATTCCTAAATTTCACAATAACCCTTTTCTAACTAAACCATCCCACTTTTTCTTTTATTAAGTCCAATTGACCTATGTCTAGACCCTTAGAAATCCCATTGATGCACTGCAATGGTAAAATTGTAGTTTTATCCCTTGTTTCATGTTCTCTTTTTAAATTAGAAATCCCCTAAATTAAGCCTTCCTTTAGGTTATGTAGGAGCTTTTGTTCATTTTATTAGATCAAAGTAAGCTAGTTAGGGCTCATGATGAGGTTCTCATAACAATCCATCCAGAGGACCAAGAGAAGACCACGTTCACCTGCCCCTTCGGGACGTATGCGTTCTGAAGGATGTCTTTCGCTCTCTGCAATGCACCCTCGACTTTTCAGCGGTGCATACTTGCCATATTCTCTGATATGGTAGGTGATTATCTGGAAGTCTTCATGGATGACATTTCAGTATTTGGGGCATCATTTGACGATTGCCTCCAGCACTTGGTTCAAATACTCAGGCGATGTATTGACGTGAATCTGGTTCTTTCCTGGGAAAAGAGCCACTTCATGGTGCCTAAGGGGATCGCCTGGGATATCTGATTTCGAAAAGAGGAATCCAAGTTGATCAAGCCAAGGTTAACTTGATTTCTAAACTCCCTATGCCTAGGTCGATCAAGGACATCTGATCTTTTTTGGGGCACGTCGGTTTTTACCGTCGATTTATCCCTGATTTTTCGAAAATCGCGCACCCCTGACCACTCTTCTCTCCAAGGATGTACCTTTCGAAATCTCCAAGGAATGCACTCAAGTATTTGAGATCCTTCGTAATCGAGTTACCCAAGCCTCGATCCTACAGTCCCCTGATTGGTCTCAACCCTTTAAGATCATGTGCGATGCATCTAACTTCGCTGTAGGAGCAGTTTTGGGGCAGAAAATTGACGGGAAACCCGTGGTCATTTACTACGCTAGCAAAACACCTGACGAGGCTCAGTGTAACTATACTGTTACTGAGAAAGAGCTGCTAGCCATAGTATTTGCCCTAGAAAAGTTCAGATCTTACCTCTTGGGTTCCCATGTTATCATCTACTCGGATCACATAGCTGTGAAGCATCTCCTTGCAAAGAAGGACGCGAAACCTTGATTAATCCGATGGATCTTGCTATTGTAAGAATTTGACCTCGAGATTCGCAACAAAGTGGGAAGACAAAACATGGTAGCTGATCACTTGTCCTGCCTTCCTTCTGAGATCATTGACCCTTCTGGACCCATCACGGAATATTTTCCTAATGAGCACCTCCTGACTATCGATACAAGGCTTCCATGGTTTGCTGACATAGTAAACTACTTAGCATCACATCATATCCTATCTGATTGGCCGAAGGCCAAGAAGGACAAATTACGTTCCGATGCCAAGTATTACATTTGGGAAGACCCATATTTATTCCGCATTGGTGCTGATCAAATTATCCGACGATGTGTCACAGAAGCGGAAATCAAAGACATACTCTCTTTCTGCCATGACCAAGCATGCGGTGGCCATTTTTTTGGACACAAAACCGCATCAAAAGTCCTCCAGTGTGGCCTTTACTGGCCCACAATTTTCAAGGATGCATACAATCACTTAAGGCATGTAATCATTGCCAGACTTTGGGCAACATGAGCCATCATGACATGATGCCTCCTTTACAGCCGATCCTGGTATGTGAGATTTTCGACATTTGGAGGATTGATTTTATGGGACCCTTTCCTATCTCGGACGGCTTCGAATACATTTTACTTGCTATTGACTATGTGTTCAAATGGATCGAAGCCATTCCGACCCGAACCAATGATCACAAAGTTGTTCTCAAATTCATTCACCAAAACATCTTCTCACGGTTCGGGATTCCACGTGCAATCATTTCTGATAGAGGGACCCATTTCACAAATGCTCAGTTCAAGTCACTGATGACCAAATACGGGGTGTCACACCAAATCTCTACTCCTTACCACCCTTAAACTAATGGTCTAGCTGAGCTATCAAACCGGGAGATCAAGAAAATCCTCCAGGTTACTATTCGACCTGACAGGAAGGATTGGTCATCCCAGCTTGTAGAAGCTTTGTGGGCTTATAGGACCATCCACAAGATCCAATTAGTCATGTCTCCTTTTAGATTGGTGTACAGGAAGGCGTGTCACCTCCCCATCGAATTGGAACATAGAGCCTATTGGGCAGTACGGAACTGCAACTTAGATCTTTCTAAGGCTAGAACCCACAGAAAGCTTCAGATAAGAGAGATTGATGAATTACGCCTCGATGCATATGAAAACTCGTGAATCTATAAAGAGCGGGTTAAAGCCTTTCATGACAAGCACATATCTAGAAAGATCTTTCACCCTGGTCAAAAGGTCCTATTCTTTGATGCCCGACTCAAACTGTTCCCAAGAAAGCTGCGATCTAAGTGGATCGAACCTTACTTAGTCCGACAAATCTTTGGAAATGGAGCCGTTGAGATCAGTCCACTCAGCCAGGATTCCGAACCCTTCATCGTGAACGGTCAGAGACTCAAACTATTCATTGACATGACTAATATAGATTTGGCTAAGTCATCCTTTATTCTCCATTCTCCCTGAGCTCATTGTGCCCAGCTGATGGCGTAAAACTCAGCGCTTAATGGGAGGCAACCCGTCATTCTTTGAAAAACCTGAAACCTTTCCTGACATTTCTATGCTGAATTCATATTGCACTTTAAAGTTCATCCATTAGGACAGCCGACTCCACCTCAGGTACCTGTATCCAAGTTTAGAAATTGTCCGCAACAGTCACCTCGACCCGTTCTCTCACCCAACACCTATCCTAATGAATGAACTAAGCTGAATTCAAACCCACCTAATTTACAATGAAGACATTGCAAATATTAGACATGGGGGGTTATGAAAGTGCAAAATGTATGAAAACTCATATCAAGAAAAGGCTTCAACAAAAAAATCACATATCATCTAAAAAAAAACTGAGAAGAGGGAGGGAAATTTTTTGTGAGCTATACAAAAAGAGGAGTAGAAAAAGAGCAAAATGACAAAAAAAAGGAGCACAAGATGAAAAAAGAAGGAGATAGTCATTAGTAAGAGATTAAGGGATTAACCGAAGTTCTAGACCACATTAAGAAAAGTAAAAAAAAGTGCTAAAGAGACACAAAGAGATTAGTAGGAACGCTGACCTTAGGCCTTTTTTACTAGACTCTTAGTACCCGCTAAGATCTAGATAATTCTCAAGAGGTTGAGGAAAATGCAAAGCTTAAGTATTAGGTCTAAGGCTTAGGGAGTATTTGGTCTCGATAACTGACCTTCAGTTTGCGGAACTCGGTAACCTAAGCACCCCAATCCACACACAGTTTGGTTCAGTGCGCATAACAATCAAAATCACGCAAAAACCGTTTTAATGTTCTGAAAATGTTGCCTAGATTAGGAGCGACGAATCAACACAAGTTGATTTGGACGAGTTCCCGGCACGGAGAGGTAGAAAATTTCCCTCGAAGATGCGTAACAACATATCGTCTCCTCGGTGCTTATCTCTTAGGATATTTACATATCCTACTAGGGGCATGTAAGCACTCTGCTAGTTCAGATACCATGGGTGGCATTATCACGAAATGTCAATCACCAGGGTCTGGATTCGGCCACGGAAAGCCATGGGCGGGATTATCTCGAAATCTCGAAAACCAGGGTTCTGGGGGTTACAATGGGCGGTGCTACCACGAAGCATCGATTGCCAGGAACCTTTGAGGATTGATGATGGGGACGAGGAATCCAATACAGACCGTGTTGAGAAGCCAATCCGAAGCTAGAAATAAAAAGAAAAGAGAGAGAAAACTCTCCAAAAAATAAATCCTCTGTCTCTCTCTTACAAAAACGCACTGCAAACTGAACCAAAGTTAAATATGTCTCAAGCACGGGTGCTTTAACCACGGAGTCCAATAAACCTTAGGATAGTTCCTACGGGCCTTAAAAACCTTCGCGGAGGACTGAGACTAAAGCTAGTCAGGTCCAAATCTTGGTTGGTACTAGAGTACCTCTAGGCCTATTGTCGGCATTCTAACCTAATCACTGAGGAAAAAGCACTTATCATAACTAGTGAAAGAAATTCATGGTCTAGAACAGAAGTTAAAACCTTGAAATTTTGCTAAGGGACTAGCAAAAGCTAGGCATGGGGGTACGATGAAAACCTCATCATGAGCCCTAACTAGCATATTTTGACCTAATAAAGTGAACAAAAGCTCCTACATAACCAAGAGAAAGGCCTAATTCAAGGGATCACTAATCTGGGAAGAGAACATGAAACAAAGGGTAAAACTGTAATTTCACCAGTGCAGTTCATCAACGGGATTTTCCAGGGTCTAGACATAAATAATCGATGATTTTCATGACAAGATCGTATTTTAAAAAGATATTCGCTGTAGTATATTTGAAATCACCGCAAAAACGATTATCAATTTTATTTACTCGAAATTCAAAATTTCAGAAGCAAATTGGTATTTCAGAAGCAAAACCACACTCTCAAATTTTACTTGAAAGATGTTCAATAATAATGCAATGTATATAAATGCCAGAGGAAAATGTAAAAAAAAAAAGAAATAGATTCTTTTTTTTCTCTTTTCTTCCTTCTTCTCTTCTCTCTTTCTTTTTCTTTGCTTTCACTCTTCCTTCTCTTCTTTCTCTATCTTTCCTTTCTCAGACGTCTGATTCTGTGAATCAGACGTCTTAACTGATGACTGCTACAGTACTTCTTCTTTTTCTTTTCTTCTTCACTTGGCTTTCCCCCTTGGCTTCTTCTCTCTACTGTGCCTCCTCTTTCTTCTTCTTCTGCAGCTCCTTCTTCCTCTTCCTTTCTGTGCCTTGAGCTTTGGCTGCGTCTTAAGCTTTTTCTTCCTTGGCCTCTGCAGTCTCCTTCCTCTTTGCCTTCCTCTTTCTTCTTCTTCTACAGCTGCTTGTTCTTCTGTTCTTTCTTCTTTTTTTTCTTTTCTTCAGCCGCACCTTCTCCTTCTTTCAACTGCTCCTCTTCTTCTCTTCCTCTTCCCCGCAGCTACTTCCTCCTCCTTCCCTGCACATCACAGAGAAGCAAAACCTACCCCCTACCCTCCCCTGCGTCTCTCTCTCTTTATTTCACTCTTAGGTTCGCTCTCCCAGAGCTAACTCAAGTAAACGGGTCAGGTCAACGCGCCCGGGATCAGGCGCACCGGCGTACGTGGTGAGCGAGGACTGCACAGGTAATCGGGTCAGGCTACCAGGTCCACAGAGTAGTGAATCGCGAACGAGGTGTGGGGAGGCGAGTGGGACCTCACCCCGTGTCAGGAAGCGATAAGCCCCTGACACAATTACAATTTGTTCCACACCGCCTGCTCGAAAACGCCCGAGGTGCGACTAAAAGTCCCACCTGCTTTCCGTGCACCTGCAAGAGAAGACTTGATTAATTGCAGCGACTGCAGTGCTCTGGGACTCCAATTGCTGGCATGAGGGGTTCGCGAAGGGAGCCCACGCACCTGGGACCTTGCTTCCTGAGGCCTGGAGCAATAGGTGAAGGTTACGAGCTTGCTTCAAGCCCGCTCTAATGGCGGCCGGGGTCAAAACCGATAAACACAAATACGGCCTCACAGCCTTGTCAAAACACTCAGAAGGCTTCGCCGTGACACGGCAAAGGTGTCTCGGTGGGTGGCGTGGCGCGGGGTGACCTGGGCGTGCGTGCCTAGGTCGTTCTGTGACCGTGGTGATGGGAGTGTTCGAGAGAAGAATGTGGGACGTGTGGTGGTCGATGGAGAGGGGGGAAATGATCAGTGAAAGGTGGCGGAGCTTCTGAGGGGTTTGGCGATGTGCATGGGTGAGTGGAGTGACGGAGGCACCTCGCCGGTGGTCTGTCGGAGGTGGAGAAGGTGATGGTGGTCTGTGGTGGTCGGTGCGTGATTTGTGAAATTGATGAGGGGAAAATGAAGAGGGGAGAAAGAGGACTTATCTGCGAGTGGATAGATGAAGGGGGAGAGGTGGAGGCGGATGGCTCGTATGTGCCGTCACTGGAGATGAAGACCCTGAGGTAGGGATGACGGCGACGACGATGGGGTCGAAGGGGCGCGCGTAGGTACGGTGCGATGCGGAGGAGCACGGCGGAGATGACTCTGCCACTGGTACGGTGGCATAGTGACAAGAAGAGGGAGGGAGAGTCGCCGGATCCTGCGGGCAGATGGCTGGAGGAAGAGGAGACGAAATTAGGGGGAATTCTTTGGCCAAAACAGGCTTGGGAGGTGCGGAATGATCTGGGCTTGCTTAAATAGGCACAGGTAGAGGGAGAATAGCAAGGAAGCGGCCAGAGGTCTTCGTCGGAGGTATGGCCAGAGTAGAACCCATACCTCTCGAGCGTTCACACGAGAGGTATGGGGCGATTCAGGGCATGAGGGGCTACTCAGGCAGTAGGGGGTGTCGCAGAGGACTCCCTTTTCAAATCTAGGAGCAGCTCCCCATGGAAACGAGGAGAAAACCTTCTCACAAAGTCGCCGGCGGTATGGGTCACTACTGCAATGGAAGAGGGACCAAAATGAAGAAAGTGACGAAAAGTTGAGGGGGTTTCTGCATGGGTTTTCAAAAGTTAAGGGTCAGAATGTAATTGGGTGGACCATTTTGCAAAGTGGGTCAAGATGGCCTTCCCTTAGGTCCAAATTTTGGTACAAACCTAATTTGGACCTAAGGAATCCAATGGTGAATTTGGATTTTATGTGACTACGTTTGACTGAATATTTTGCACAAAAACACAAATTAAGTCAAATATTGGGCATGGACCCTAATTTAGGTCAAAACAAGTTCCAAAGCCCAAATTGAATGTTCTAAATCCTAGGGGATATTTTTCCATGAATTTTAGAGAATTTAGTTGATTTTTATCTTACCTGGAACCTTGTGAATTAAAGTGAATTTATTTTAGGGTTATATAATGTCATTTAATTATTAAATTTCACAATAACCCTTTTCTAACTGAACCATCTCACTTTTTCTCTTATTAAGCCCAATTGACCTATGTATAAATCCTAAAAAATACCATTGATGCACTGTAATGGTAAAATTGCAGTTTTACCCTATTCTTTAGGTATTCTTTTCAGATCAGTAATTTCCTGAATTAGGCCTTCCTTTAGGTTATGTAGAAGCTTTTGTTCATTTTATTATATCAAAGTAAGCTAGTTAGGACTCATGATGAGGTTCTCATCAGCATGTAAAATAAAATAACTAGAAAAGAGAATTAAACATGTTACTTTTACTGCTTTAGATAGTATAGATACCACTCTACTCAGCGTTCGTTGACTCTTTCTTTTCAAAACACTGTTCATGTACAGGAGTTAAGCAGCCCGAGCTTCCAACTGCGGAGGGTGCTGGGTCCAATTGAGCCCAGCCATAGTTTTCTACACTCTTGTTGTATCCCCTTTTTCTGTTATAGTGAGTTTCAGACTCCTAGTTAATTTTGTTACTGTTGCTTTCGTTTCTGTTATTTCTGTTGTTGTGGTGGTATGTATTGGAACAACAGTTTTACTTTCCTTTACTGCTTTGTATGTTTTTACTGCTTAGTTATATTGCATATGTGAATGTGGTTTACTTTCCTACTTTTTTGTTATTTCTTGTTGGACGACTGGATCTTGGGATTAGTCGAGGCGAGTCAGTCTTGGGTCCTGTAGGGATCCAAGAATCGGGTCGTTACACCTGGTGTCTCTCTGTTTTAGGGTGTTGATACACCCCTCAGCCATGTGTGCAAAAGAAGCATCCACGCTTTGGGTCGGGCGAGCAGCAGCTAGCCGGTACCCTCCTCGTGACTGCTGTCCTCCTCCACGCGCCTGGTGACCTCAGCCGCCAGATCGGCCTCCAGCACTCAGTGCAGGGAGCTTCTGTTGTGCTCTAGCCCTAGATGGGTAGTCCCTCCTAATGTGGCCGGCTGGCCACACTGGTAGTAAAGAGGGGCACAACCTCCTCCCTCAGTCGGTCCCTGCTAATGGCTAGGCGAGGGTCTGGTGCTGGCAGCTGGCCCCTGTCTTGGGCCCCCAAAAGCCACTGATGGCCCTGCAGAACAAGACGACTCCCCTGGGGATGCCGTGTGCCTCCTCTCCCAACAGCCCTGTGAGTACTCTAGTTGGTAGGGCCTCTTCCGTCCACCGTCAATGTCTCATGCAGACGGGTTGGTCTCCTCATAGGTCATGGCCACCTCGACCACGCGAGAGAAAGTGGGCAACTTCAGGGGTTTCACATACCCTTGAATTGCATGTCGAAGCTCCTCAGAAAACCTTTACAGGCTCTCCTTCTCAGTAGACACAACTGTCGGGGAGAACCATGACAGCTTCAAGAAACGTGTGCGGTACGCGCTAACTGTATTGCCCCCTTGCAGAGAGTGTGGAACTCCTGCCTCCTTTAGTCCTGCCAGGTCTGCGGGAAGTACTGCTCGCAGAAAAGAGCCACGAACTGATCCTACGACGACTCTCTCCCCTTCTGGCCTCTGACTGCCCTCCACCGCCTATGGGCTGTACTCTCCAGCTGGTACGTGGCAAAGGCCACACGACACTCTACAAGAGGGCAAAGTGTGTCAAACACCTTCTCTATCTGCTCCAGCCAGTCCTCTGCCTCAGACAAGCTCTCATCCCCATTGAAGGAGGGGGCTTCAGCTTCCGGAACTAGCCGAAAAGTTCGTGGTGAAGCTGCAACGGGGGAACATGTACGCCTTCAGGCAAGGAGGGCTCATGCTCAAAAGTGTCTGAGGGTGGTGGGGGTGGTGGAGGATCACCCCCTGTCCCACAGAAGACTCTCCCTCTACGTCCTCAAGGAGAGGTGGCTGAGGAGGCTGCTGGAGCTCCTCTCATACTTTATCCAGGATCAGCTGGGCGAGATCCTGGGCCTGGGTGCCTGGAAGGAGAGGTGAGTCGACTGGTGCTTCAGGTCCGGCACGTTCGCCCTCCGACCCCGCCTACGGCCACGTCCGTGGCCTGCCTCGAGAACTCCTCAACGAGGCATCTCCTATAAGGAGATACAAGAGAAAGGGCAAGAACTGTCAATGATACCGGATTACATAAAGAAATAAGACTCGGAAGCAAAGATCAAAGCGATATGTTGTGATGGCTATCCTAGTTACATGCACGTGAGTGGTTACTTCCAGACCATTTGGTTCATTTCACAAGACAATCTTGCTCTGATACCATCTTGTTACGACCTAGTCCTAGATCCCTACCGGACCTGAGACTGGTTCGCCTCGACTAATCCCAATACTCAGTCGTCCAACGAGAAACAACCAAAAGCAAAAAATATTCTACAACTACACATATAATGTAACTAGGCAGAAAATAAATAAGTAAATAGTAAAGGAAAACAGGATGAAATGTCTCACAATATTACATGCCATCGCAACTACAACAGCGGAAAGTAAAGCAGAAATGTAACTGAAACAGTATTACATATATCGAATACTCACTACTACAACAGAAGCTCGGAAACAAAAGGTAACGACAACTAAGGCTGGGCTCGACTGGGCCTAGCTCTCTCTACAGCCGGTGGTGCTGGCTGCTCAACTCCCTGACCTGAACGAGGTTACAAAATCTGTGGTCAACTAACGTTGAGTAGAGTGGTAGTTAAGCCAATTACATACAGTTAACATAAGACGAGCAACTAAATTAATTATTCATTTCCATTTATCTCAACTAAGTAGTTCTGATTTGTTTATTTTCTTAAGAATCTCGTCATTTCTTGATCTTGTCTGTCCCTCAAGGGAACGATCTTGATTGCAATCTTTTTCATGATGTAGGATGTACACGTGGTGCTCTCTTGGCCGGGAGAGTCCCCTGTGGTAGTCCTACACCCAATCAACCACCCCGAGGTCACAGTCGCAACGTAGCGGTGACTATGGCACGTGCAATAAGCGCACGGGTAACTACCCCGCATTGGCACGCGGTCGGTCGTTTCCGCTAGCAGGTACGCCCAAAGTACAACACATGACCTTTTCCTCTCAGAACAAAGGTCTCGCCCCTCCAAAGTCCGCTTACCCATGTCCGACTATCCCAGTTTGCCCAGTGGGTCTAACAAGAGCTGGTGTAGGGTGGCTAGTCCTAACCCCGGGCCCCGTGGGGCAGCTAGCTCCCTCCCTACACTAAGTAGCTCACCTCGGTATCACGTACACGAGGGCCAAACAAGAGTTAGTGTAGAGTGACTAGTCCTAACCTCGGATCTCAACCCAAAGGGGCGGCTAGCTCCCCTTTACACTAAAGAAACAGTTGCTCTCCTTGGTACTATATACGCAAGGGCCAGCTCACTTCCCGTCTACTTACAAGGTTTTTTCCGTATACAAGAGTTCTTCTCCTAATTCCTCATAGGGTTCATGCTTATATTTGTTTCATTTCATTTCTCAACATGCATATCTTGTTGTTCGCATTCCGATTCTCATTAATATATAACATGCAGCTTGTGTTTTTACAACTGAAGAAAGCATCACATCAAGTATTTATACCCTTGCTAGCAATTAGGGTTTAACATGCATCTCCAAGTAAACAGTGTAGCTCAAGCAATATTCATTCGCTTTTGCCCTAGGGTTCATTTCACATCCTAAGGTTCAATCAAGTTATTCTAAACATACACTCTACTTATTAAAATCTTAATATTAAAGTAAACCACTCTACTAAGAAACACGGGAGGAATGGGGGCTAGAACCGCAAGTCCTGTTGTCTCTGTGGGCCCCGAACACACTATAGGCTGGAGACCTGTACCAGTGACTAAGTCACATCAGATGAGTTCAAAGCAGTATATAATTGACACTAACACGTAGAGAAACTCGAGCGGAAAACAATGGTATTTCGTTTGCGTAAATCCGACTTCATTTGGGCTCTAAACGAGCCAAAAACGTGCATACTGTCTAAAATCAAACATCTAGGATTAGACCTAGACGTCTTAAATGATCTCAGAATCTCACCTTGCTTCCCTGCGTTACTAGCGGACATCTGGAACCCCTTCACAGTCGTCTTGGGTCTTTCCAGACGTCCGTCAGTGCGCCCAGACATCTGATAAGTCTGTCAGACGTCTGTAGAGATGTCCAGACGTCCTAAAGCACTTCAAAGAGCGTGCTTACGCGCCTTTTCAAGACCTGTACCTGCGCATGCAGTCGAAATCTTAAAACAACGACATGCAACGCTAACGTACTTCACGTACGTGCATGCATGAGCGTATAGGTCGCATATCTCGGCACTCCGCGTATTTTCAGACGTCCGGCTTCAGCTTCGGACGTTCGCTGCTGCTCTAAACGTCTAGCAAATTCTCCAGACATCAGATACTGGAAAAATTCAGTACGCAGAACTCCTTGTGAAGCTTGTCTTCTCTCAGGCCTCCACTCGCAGTGCCTGCAACAGCTGCTCCAACGGCTGCAAGAGATCGATAAGCTCTTCTCCACGAGCTCCTCTTTGTCCGTGTCCTCGTCTCTTCCTATACGAGCTCCTCCAAGCTCCCACGGCTCCTCCCCTCGCACTTCGGGCACTCGTTGCTGCACCTGCAGCAAGGGCGCTCCTCACGCGCAAGCTCCCCTGCTTAAGCTCCACTAGCCGCGCACTCTTGAGCTACCCCCGAGCTCTCTCTCCTCTCCCATTCTCTCCCCCTCTTCCTCTCTTCTCCGAGCTCCACCTTGAGCTTTCCTCCTCCTTCCCCACCTGCAGCTTGTAAGGAGACGGGGAAGGGAGGTCGCTGGTAGTGGTGGAGGTGGTGGAAGTGGTGGTGGTAGTGTGGAGATGGAGAGGGTGGTGGGGTTTAAGTAGAAGTGGGGCTAAGGTTTGGAGGGGAGGGGGAAGTGTGCATGTGTGTGTGTGTGAGTGTATGTGTGGTGTTGGAGGAGAGAGAGAGAGGGAAAGTTGCGGAGTTTCCCCCGCTAAACTCTCTTCTTCCCAAAGAACCCACACACTCAACTCAAAGAGTCAAAATTTTCACTCATGCCCCTAAATTTCCAAAGAAACTCTGAACGGTCCTTAGAAAGAGTCATTTCACACATCAACCTGTAGCTCTTCCCTGTTCTACGGAGACCAAGCGAGCTGGCCACGCCCTTTTATCTTCTCGAGTAGAGGTAAAGTGGTCATCTTTCACTTTTCCTTCTCAAGTAATTAAGTGAATGCTATAGGTTAAGTAAGCCAATTTTGTCACCGAAATATTTGCAAGCTCTTAAGTTGTTTTTCTTTTGGCACCATTCAATTGATGAATGCATGCATGTCCACGCTTGCATCGGTGGAGTTGCTGGAGTAGGATTTACATTTTCTACAAACCATGAGTGCTAGATTTAACCGTGCAAGTTGTAAGTTTATCACTCAGATGGAATATTTGTCAAGCTTGTACGGTGTGATATTGGTTTATGATAGTTGGATGAAGCCTTAGCACATGCCAAAAGAAAAAGATCTCTTTAGGTAACTGTTGTATACGTTTGAAATACATTAAGGGTAGGGGTGAAGATTCCATCCACTTGATTAGAGCACAATATTACAGTGTTGCACTTTGACTGCATTTTCTCTTTTATTTTATTTTGCTGATCTCTCATTGTTTGCCATCACATGCATGTTTAGTTTTCTTGCATTGTTGTATATGAAATCATGTACTTTATTACCATCCACAGATGTCTTTCCTATTATTGTTGTTCCTCAAATTTCTTCTATCCAGCTACATTGCCAATTGGGTCATTATATGATCCTGAGAGTCCTTTATCTTAAGATTCAATAGAGGCTCTTATGGGTAAATTGCTATACAGATGGTTACTTGACCTGATATGCCATTTTTCTCAGAATAAGTCAACTTATGGACAACCCAAAACAATTTAAATGGAGTGCTGCTTATCACTTATCCATGTATTGAAAGTCTTCCCATGGTAACTGAGTCTTCCTATAGATGTATAGAAATCTCAGTACTAAGGGTTCTCTGATATAGAATTATCTTGGTTATAGTTAAGGCAAATGTTCCATAGTTGGATGCTATACTTATGCTGGTGGGAGTGTGGTCCCTTGGAAAGTAAGAAATGATACGTTTATTCTGGATTGCTTCTTGTCTAAGAGATAGAGGCGTACAATTATAGCATCCAAATGCAAAGGTTCTTGGGGATTAGAACAACTATTTTTATTGCCAGAGAAAATACTTTTCATGAATGAGCTGAACACGTTCAGTTGGATTGCCAATTTATTCATGAACACGGGTGCATGGATGGATAAGCACTCTCTAACTTGTTCTTTTGATCACATACTAAGATGCTTCCAAGAGTTATCCACCATGCAGGATCCTGGGTTTGTTTGTCTCAACGGGACATTTGCAAACGCCACAGCCCCAGAACAGCAGCTTGGCTACAGGAAAAAGTTGCGGCTGCAGTTGACACAGTTGTAGTGGTAATGGGGGTTGCCGATATATTAGACACTTAGACAAACATCCTTTTGAGTGGAATTAAGGGTGGTGGTATACACATGTAATATGTATGTATGTAGCTGTACCTGCATGTATTCATACAAGCATAAAATTCTGTATGTCTGTTGGTATGTTTATTTATAAATGTGCATATATGCATATTTTGTGTATGTTGTTATTTTTATATATGCAAGTGCATGTATAATTTTTATGTACATAGAATTATACTTTTACACACACATGTGCATGTATGGAGCTATGGATTTTCAAACACTAAGATCTAATGGATGGCGACATGTGAATTACCGATACTAACCACATCAAAATTGTTAGAACTAAATCAAAATAAAGATAAACCTAATTGTGAAATGAAAGCAAGAACGTGAGGCCGTGACCAGCCAAGTGAGTGCTAGTGTGTTAGTACTAGTATCGGAGTAAGCTAGCCCTCTGGTACGCATGTACTGAGGAGAGTCAACTATCCCTTTGTGTAGGGAGAGAGCTGACTTCTTCTCGAGTTGGGACCCAGGTTAGGCATGATCGACTCCTGTTAGGACCACGAGATCAACCGGGATAGTCAGGCGAGGGTACGAAGACTGGTGAGGGCACGACCCCTGTTCTGTTATGTGTTGTACGGCTTAGAGTGTACCCGTTAACGAAAACGACTGACTGCGTGCCAGTGTGGGGTAGTCTCCTATGTGTTTATCACGCGTGCTATACGTTGCGACTATGACCCCGAGGTGGTAGACCGAGTGTAGAACAAATGCGGGGTGTTCTCTTGACCAGGAGAGCAACACGTGCATGTTCTGCATCGCGAGAATACTGTAACAAGATCATTCCGTTAGGTAACATGTGAATCAAGAGAAAGTGGGATCCTTTGCTGGAATACTTGAAATTGAGAAAACTAGTAGCTAATAACGAAGATAAAACATACAAAATACCTGCAATTGTATTGCTTTTCTCTTTAGTCAAAGTTGTTAGATTAATGTACACTTGTCACTTTACTCAACTTTTGCTGACGTCTACCACTTGTACTCAAGTCAGAGGAGTAAGCAGCTAGCTTCACTAGCTGCAGGGAGCTGGGCCTAACGGAGCCCAGCCTCAGTTGTTCCCGTTTTTGTTTTGCTGTAGCTCGTTTTTCCTTTCTATTGTCGTGAGTATTTATTTTGGAACTATTGGTTTATACTTCCGCTTTTCTATCATGTTGGTGATGGCTATGGTGTAAACTTTGCTATTTTTTGTGGTATTGTTTCCAGTTACAGTCTACCTTAATGCTTTTCTGTCATTTAATTATATTTCTAGCTATGGTGTATGTGTGAAAAACATTAGGTTTTGGTTTATTTCTCGTTGGACGACTGAGTCTTAGGATAGATGATGCGAACTGACCCGAGTTTTGAAGTAGAGCCGGATTGGGTCGTAACAGATTCTATCTTTGAAACCATTAGTTACAGCTCTCCCTCTTTTATTTGTCTTGTAATATGATGGCTATGTGCGGATTCTGTTCTTTTGTCCCGATACTATTGCGGGATTGTTTGTTTTACTATTTTCCTATTATTTAATTATTTCATTGCTATGGTGCATGCATGGGAAATGTCATGATTTTTATTTATTACTCATTAAATGACTAGATCTTGAGATAAGGACACAACCCAATTCGATTTACAAGCAGATCCAAGTTGGATCGCAATATGATCCATTACCGTAGGAAGAAAATACTTACCATGACATATCATATGATATAACACATAAGCTATGTATATAATAATGTATAAATCTATATCCACCGAGGCCTCGTCATCCCTAGTGTCCAATAATTATCAAATAAATGTTAAAGAAATTAATTTTAAAGTTAAAATAGCTTATTCTCCTCCATCAACAAAAATATATATTAAAGTATAATATTAATATAATAGATAATTAAAATACATTAATTATATCACATCAATATATTTATACCTCTATCATAATATTAAAAAATTATCTATCAATACTACATCACAATATCAATTATTTTATTCATATTATATTTTATATCTCAATCAAACATTATTCCTGTAATATTTTATTATAACATAACCCTTGACTCTGCTAAATACAGTCAAAGTATTTTCCTTATCAATTGCGGTTGGAAAATTTAGAATGTTCACCCTATACCTCTCTGGGTTCTCATTTCTATGCACCTTATGTGTTAAAAGAACCTCTGCGTGGTTTGCTGGTAGTTGACGTAGACTATTTGTTCACTTCTTGAAGACGTTCTCATTTGAACGTAAGGTGGGGAAGATTTGGCGGTTTTTTTTTTTTTTGTTTGTGTGTTTAATTGCTGAAGTAGCTTCCTACGTACACAGTATTTGACAGCGTCCGGTATTTCATTTGTTAGGTAGTTTTTACGAGGGATTTAAGAAAAATATCACCTATTTCAGTTCTCCTCACTTTTTAGAGGTATGTTATTCATTTTTCAAGGGGTATATTTTAATTTTTAATTTCTGATCATTTTATTTAATTTTCAACAATTAAATTTTAATTTTCATCCAATATATTTTAATTTTTAATTAATTAATTTTAATTTTTAACTAATATCTTTTACTTTCTTTTTTAAACTGAGACATAAGTGAAGGATATACATTGCTGGATACGTTACAATACACAATTCTATACGAATGTCCTTTTTTACTTGTAATTCCCAACATGCACGTATATCCTCTTCTACCATCTATGCAAGTTATATCTTTCTCTATTTTATTCTCGAGTGGTGTTATTTTTCTTTCGTTTGTCCATGTTTCGTTCGACCAAGTTCATCTTTTTTATGATATAAGTTTAGGATAAAGATGACGCATGACAAAAATGGGTATATTTATTTATTTCTATATTTATAGGTTTCAAACCTACTCTTTCCTTTTAAGTCAGTTGATTGTTCTTCTTGTTGGCAATCAACCTTCCCTTGGTACTATAAGCTCTGCAAACTTATCATCAAGCTAACTAGCGACTTAAATCAGACTCATCCTAGGTGTAAGGGCTTAGAATTCACTTAACATTGTATTAATTTAATCTTGATATTTTAACTTGATCTAAAACGTTTGGATCTGGTTGTTTTTGCAGCTTAAGTGGATGGGGTTCTGGATGCTTTGTGGATATGTGTAGTTAAAGATGCCAACTCTTTGTGTCCATGGAGGCTTGGATGTAAGACAAGGATGTGCAAGAGCTGCTTGTGTGTGTAACTAAGGCTATTTATCACTTGTTGGATTTTGAGTTTGCCATGAGACTTGATGTGCTACAATTGATCACCGAGTAGATTGATTGGTTATGGCTAAGTTATAGCTGTTGAGCCATGGGAGAACACTGGGGTCAGGGAAATAAATTTTATATATCGAGATTAGATCTTAAAGAGATCCCCTTGGTAGGGAAACGGGGAATATACAATGCCTCTCTAACCAATAACAGAAAGGCATGCAAGTTTATAGCGTGTATTTGTGTTCAATGTGGTTTATTGGTGTAGTCAAGGAGGCAGGATTGCTATTAGGTTTGAGAATAAGTAGAATCACTTGATGTAGAGGCTGCAGCTAAATGAAGGTGAAGCAAATTATGAGTTGATGCATTCAAGAGAAAAGGAAGTAGTCAATCCACTACGTCTCTCAAGCGTGCAACCTAACTAGTTGGCTTTTGTTTACATTGCAATATTGGTTTCTTAAGAGTTGAGGATCAATAAGTGCAAGACTAAAATTTTTGTTCACAATATCTAGAGCAGTTTGCTCTAAAAATTTGAGTTAGCCTGATCTCCCGGACTTATAGGGTGGGGTAGAAGGTAGGAAAGCTTGGTTGAAGAAATTCTACATGCCGATAGAGGGTAAATGGAGGGCGATTAATTAGTAAGTTGAGGTCTTTTTAGTAGTTGCATGTCTCAGTCTCTTCTTCAAGTTGGATTTTGAGGTGGTTGATTGTAAATGATAAAAGGGTGATCCTCCTTGTGACTTTTTTATTAGGATGGTGCAGAAGAGTGTTGGGAATCATGTGAGGAAATCCGCTATAGGATTAAAGGACAATGTAAATAAATGTACGTTACATGTGAGGAATATATTCTCAAATGCAACTCTTTCTTTTCATTCCAAATACTTGATTTATTTAAGAGAAGAAATTAGATGCTGCTCCTGTCCTACCAAGAAGGAATCATTTCACCCCTGTCCTCCCTCTCTAAACTTTTTCAGTTTGCCCCGATCCAACATTAGGTTGCTCAATTTTGATTGTATATATATCTAATTGGGTATGTGATAATGAGCAACATATATGGTTATTTCATTATACTTGTCTGGACATTTTGAAATGTTTCCAACAGTAACAGTATTTGATGTAAGTGATATCATCAGGTTTCTGGGGGCCTGGCTAATTTATCAACTTCTACATACCTTCAAATTTTTCTGACATCAACTAGATTTGAGTTGACATTTCTTATGTGTGCATGCCTATTCACTTGAATTTCTTTATGTGCATGTATTCACATGAATCAAAACATGGCTCTAAAATCTAATGAAATTGAACAATTGGAACCGACTATGGCATCAATTGCAGCTTTAGCTTCCCTTTACCCTATATGTGCGTGTGTGTGCGTGTGTGTGAAGCCTGAGACAAACCTTCGTCCAGTTAAGTTAGCTTGTGCACAAAACAATAGAGTTTCTCCACCACGTATAAGTTAGCTTTTTATTTCATTTTGTTTTATTTTTTGTTATTGGGTTTGCAACACCACATAAAGGAGGGATCGATTGTTGTTTGGAAATATAGTACGGACAGAATTGGGAGCTTGTTCCTTTGAACTTCTCATCTGTTTTCCCTGTGCTGGTGACGAATGATCAGGGCCACACTTTTTTTTTAGTTTGTTTGAGTAATAGGTCCACACGTTTTCATGCATATCAAATAAGTCCAAGATGGAAGTGGCTGCAGCCCACGATTGGTGCTTGTGTCCAGGGAGAGAAGTCCCTCGAAAAAGAGAACCCCCGGCCTAGAGTGCACCACTCCCTGTGTCCACAAGGAAGCAAAGAAGAAAAAAAAAGGGGAAGAAGGAAAATAAAGAAGAAAAGATAGAAAATTCCCTCCCCACCAATTTCATGAAGGAAAATAGGGAGTAGACACTTCTCTGTACACCAACTTATACATATGGTCTCAACCCCACCTAATCTACAAGTGAGGGATGAGACTTAGTGTCTACTTAGATGTATAAAGTGGTGTCCCTGTAGCAGCACCCCCTTATATCTCCTAGCAAGGGATATGACCGGCAATGTCACGCTCGATCAAGGGGCGATGAGATCCAACCTTCGTTGATCTGTTGGAATCGAAGGCTCATACTGCGTGGTGGCATGGTTGTAGATCACACTGAGGTTTAATTCCCCATCCCCCAATCTCACAACTCTCCAATTGAGAGAGAAAGAGAGAGAGAGTTAATAGGAATGATAGGGAGATCCATGGCAAGGGCATCACCTCTATTCACGTGTGCCTTCAATCCATCAATCTCCGATTTGACACTCCACGTCTCCCTACTTTAATGTTGGTTTGCTTGAGGAAAGAAGGCAAATGAAGTGTCTTCTTCCATAAATTGCTTCTTTCTTGGTTTAGTTACCTTTTTAAGCAATTACTCCAACAAGGTGAGGCCTTCAGCTTGAACCGAATCGGAAGTTGGAAATTGACATGAGAGAATCCAAAGAATAGAAGCATCATTCTTCGAACAAACTGTTGAATCATAAGAATTGTTATTTGCAACAGCTGCATCTATATAGATAACGTAATTGAAGGTAGAAATAACTTCATTTGGATTGGTATCTTATTTATGCAAGTTTAGGCGTATTGTCTTTGAAAGGGGAACTTGACGGTAGCTCTTCCTTCATAAAACTTGATCATATTGTTAGCATGATTGATGATTTTATACATATTTGCTTGTGTTGATTTTTTCGGAGAACTTTGCATCTCTGATTCCAGATTGCTTCTAGCAAGTAAATCACCATCTTACCTTGATGATTATGATTGTGTTGACTTATAAAATTCTCTAGAAAGGCATGAAAGTTCTTATCGTCATCAACCCTCCAACTAAGATAGAACCAAATTACTCTAGAAAAATTACAGCTGCAAAAGATATGTTCCAGATCAACCATGTGTTCGTTGCAAAAGGGATGCAAATGAGAATTGGCTTATAGAAATTTATTGAGTTGATCTCTAGTAGGTAAGGCATTCACAAGAAGTTTCTATGTAAAAGACTTTAATTCTTGGTGGAAGCTTTGGATTTCATAACTTTCTTATTAACTTTTGCTGGAAGTTTCATCTTTTGAGAACTTATAAGACTGATTGATCAAACAGCGATAAGTAGGTCTCACAGAAAGCATACCCTTCTTTTGAGGTTTCCAATATTTAATTGTATACTCTTGATGGCAACGACAATGTGAAATGACCCCAGGCACTCTTGCGAGATTTCTGAATTCTCCGAGGTGGTCCTTGAAATTTTCATGCGTCAAATAAGCACTCGAGGGTCACTTTGTGACTTTTTTTCTAGACTCTAAGGTGTTACTGTGAAATTGTTACACCCCTACGTTTTCCCCTAAAGCCTTATAAGGAAAAGAGCAATTGTAGGGCCTTTCTGTAATTTTTCCTGACCCCACGAGACCCACATGAGCCCTAAACCCTACCCAATGCCCCACTATTTATACCCATCTCCCCATTTTTGACCCCCTCCTCATTTCCAATGCTAGCTCGAGCGACGCACCACCCAAATTTGGGAGAGAGGGAAGAGTACGAAGAGCGGGGAGGATAGGTGCTCTTCGCAGGTGTGAGACGCAGGAAGAGGTGCAGGCACCCTCTTTTCCCACTCACTCACATGGATCGAGGGTTGTAGCTGGCACGAAGATTGAGAGCTGTGCTCCTTGTTACTTGCACTGAGGAGAGGAGTGGGGACCTGCGCTCCTCGTTAAAGGTTCTGACGAAGGGAGGTGAGATCTGCGTGATACAAAATAAAATGCGGAAGTGGAATAACAAGCACACAAAAAGAGCAATCTCACAAGTACATAAGTAATTTTAGGTGGAAACCTAAACACGGATAAAAATCACTACCTAAGCCTCTCGACTTAGGATTTTTCGATCGACCTACTTAATCAAATCCACTATCCGAACTACTTAAACAAGCGTAGTTCAACTTCTTACAATCGACGCTACTTAAACGAGGGTAGCGTACCTCAAACCGACACTACTATGTACGAGGGTAATGTATCCTCAAACCCCTCACGAGGAGTATTTTGTTTCGTGAGGGAGACGGGAATTTGCAAAGCGAATTCCCAACAAAGACAATGTTACAATAGTCCTATACAACCACAAAGTATAAACATAAATCTAGCTATTATAGGAAAAGGAAACTTCCCTTTGATGAAAGTATGTTAGTTAGCAACACAGTAAGCGTGAACCATGCAAGGCACAACGGCGCTCTCGTATGTAATGGCGAGAGAGCGAGTGCACTATGAAGATGGTGCTCTCTAGATTTAGACAAAGGCTTTGGAGAGCATGATCACTTTGATATAATATCATGTGGAAATAGTGTATCAAGGTGTGTCTAATAAAGGAAGTGTCCTCTATTTATAGATGGCTTAGAAACCCTTAGAAAGGCAATGAAAGCCTTAGATAGTCATTGGAAACAAATCCAAGGCTAATCAGGCCGGATCAGAGCTATTAATGATTTTGACAGTGTTATCAGACGTCTGGATCTATTATCAGACGCCTGGGTCATCGTCTGATCTAGGGATCGGTCATCTGATCTAGAAGGGTGGATCCTATGGACGAGGTTGGATCAAGACAGATGATTAATAAGTTATTTTAAAACGTCTGGGAATCTAATCAGACATCTAATTCTAGACAGGTTTCCTTCTTATTTTATCCAGATCTAAATAGGGTTCTAGGATTTGTTGGTCAAACGACAGGTGTAAAAACCGGTGCTGTTCTGAGCCTTTTAAGATGTCTGAACCGTCATTCAGACGTCTGGTCAGACGTCTGGACACCTTCCCAAACGTCTGGAAATCAAAATTTTTGAGTACGAGCTCACGTCTGCGCGCTGGCTACATGCAAACAATACCCTCTCGCGGGCAGCGTGCAAACAATACCCTCTCGTTTTCCTTCCCTTCTTCTCTCTCTCCCCGCCTCCAACGAACCCTAACCCACCCTCTTTATAAACCCCTTCCCCTTCTCTTGTTCTCCCTACACCAGCCACCTTCCTCTCTTCTTCTCCACTCCAGCGAAAGAGCCAACACGAGCAAGTGAGTGTGAGAGCGGCGACGAGGAGGAGCGGCGTGAGGAGAAGAGGAGTTGTGGTCGCGAGCTCGTGTGGGAGCTCACCGGAGCGGCGCGTGCGGGAGGAGTGCGTTGGGGAAGTCATCCCCGACACTGCTGCAGCCGGAGCTGCAGGCGAGGAGGCAAGTCGCGGCCGAGCGCGGCGGGAGCGAGCGCGAGCGAGTTCTGGTTTTAGGTTTTCTCAGAATTAGACGACTGGAGTGACGTCCAGACGATGGTGTGGACGTCTGGAGGCAGTTCCAAACGTCTGAAGAGAGATCTCAGCGAAGGCACGTTCCCTTTGCAGATACGGCCATGCAGGTCTCTCCGCTGCTGCTCTTCGCGTGGCCTTTTTGAGAAGATTTTGTGGTGTCATGTAGGATTTGCTTCAGGAAGGCGTGGGACACGCCCTCCCACGCAGTTCAGACGTCTGAGCGGCTTACCAGATGACTGGAAGCACTTCCAAACATCCGGAGAGGAGGTCGGATGTCTAAAGCTGGGTCCAGACAGTCCAGAAGAGTTCCTGGACGTCTGAGGTCGACGCAGAGTATTGAGATGCATTTTTTGACACTTTTAAGACGTCTGGAAGTTGTTTCAGACGTCTAATTTGAGTCAGCAACACTGTTTTTGACCTGTTTAGGGCCCATTTAAGGTCTGTTTGACGCAAATAGGATACTGATGTTTTCCTTGTGAGTTCCTCTACTTGTTAGAAGGCTTTTTATACTGTTCTAAATGTTCTCTTGTGATTATTCCTTGTGATAAGACTTCGTTCCGTTGCGGGTTCGAGACTTGCTGAGGCACGTAAGCCTGCCATTCAAGCCTCCAATACTCCTGGGTTGACTGGTAGAGTGGCTTCCCCTAATTTAATTATAAACCTAAATGCATGTGTGGAATGAATTATTAGAATCTAGGATGTGGCATGAATCCTAGGACGAGAAATACTTGAAATATCTGTATTGTGTGATTGAATTGCAGTCTTGAATGAGTAGGTAAAAATATTAACCACTGCCTATAAATGAACAAAAGCTGCCTGTGAAATACGAATTACCTGTGCTAGTTAACAGTTGCATGCGACCTTCTTGTGGTATACGTTAAATGAAATAATACGAGCTGCATGTGTATAACCTGAGAATGGAAATGTGAATGATAGAAATACGAGCTGCATGTGTATAACCTGAAAATGGAAATGTGGATGGTAGAAATACGAGCTGCATGTGTATAACCTAGAAATGAAAATGTGAATGATGAAACCCGGTACGGAATGACATGAGAAACATGAGTAGGAACCCTACGAGGAAAGTAGGAGTAGAGCTCCTGGAAATATATGGAATGGATCTGGAAATGTGATGGGAAGTGTGCTAGCCCTTGAATACGTGGTACCAAGGGGAGCGCATGTTCCCTCCTAGTGTAGAGGGGAGCTTTCCACCTTCGGGTTAAGACCTAAGGTGGGTTTGGCCACTTTGCACTGACTTCGTGGCCCTTGTGTACACTGTACCGGGGAGAGCTACTAGTGTAGGGAGAGAGCTAGCCACCCCGCGGGGCCCAGGATTCAGCTAACCACCTCACACCAACTTGTTAAGCCCACTAAGCAAACCAAGGTAGTCAGGCGAGGGTGCGCGGACTGTGGAGGGGGGAGACCCTTGTTTGGTTCTTCGGGGCTAGACCCCTGTTACTGAGAGGGTTAGGCCCTATACTGTTCCGTGCTGTACTTGGGCGCACCCGTTAACAGAAACGACTGACCGCGTGCCAGTGCGGGGTAGCTACCCGTGCACTTATCACGCATGCCGTAGTCACCGTTACGTCTGTCTGTGACCTTGATGTGGTTGACTGGGTGTAGGACCACCACGGGAGACTCTCCTAACCAAGAGAGCACCACATGCGACTTCTACTCTTTGAAAAAGACTGCAATCAAGATCGTTCCCACGAGGAACATTCAAGATCAAGAAAGAGACCTGATAAATAAACCAAGTGGTGAAAAAGAATAATTAGTTAAAGAGAGAAAGTGAAAAACAACAGCTACCTGTTCACTTTTACTGCTTTAGTTAGTTGGTTGCCACTCTACTCAACGTTCGCTGACATTGTGTACTCATAACCCTTTTCAGGTCCAGGTGTTGAGCAGCCCGAGTCTCAGGCTGCAGAGGGTGCTGGGCCCAGTAGAGTCCAGTAGCACTAGCTTCTTTTGTAGTAGTGAGTTCAGACTCCTGTACTTTACGTTCTGTACCTTTACTTTTCTGCACCATCACGTTTCTGTACCTTGTTACTTTTCTACTGTTGTGGTGGTGATACGTATTGTAGCAGCTTTTACTTCTGTACTGCTGTACCTTTTTACTATTAGTTGCTTAGCGTAGTGAATGTGGTTTACTCTCCTGCTTTTTGGTTATTTCTTATTGGATGATTGGGTCTTGGGATCAGTCGAGTCGGTCCGATCTTATGTTCTATAGGGATTCGGGAACCGAGTCGTAACAACAGGTCGACCATCTGGCAAAGTGTCTGGATGTCTGGAAACATAAATCACCGCAAAAATAGATTTCCTGAGGCTCAAACAGCTATAATTATCTGACATAAGTGATTTAAGTCAGATTGAGCCTAACGTTTATTTATCAGACGTCCGGGATGTATTACGGACGTCTGAAAGTATATGTAAATCATATTAAAGTTAATCCTCAACAATTAAGTCTGACAAGCTAATTGTCTTTTAGTTGGATGTCTGGCAAGGTCTTCAGATGTCTAGACTATGGACTGGACGTCAGAATGTGGCTGACAGAGAGTGGGTTTCAAGCCTAAGTATTTTAGACGTCTAATCAAACAGTCAGACATCTTAAAGTCTAAGATTAAACGTCTGATCAGGCTGTCTGATGCCTACTTTGGTTTTATGATTTATCTAAGAGTTTGTCTAAATATCCTAGGGTTATGTATGTGTTCCTTGGACTACTA
This sequence comes from Thalassia testudinum, assembly GCA_037157565.1. Classification (NCBI taxonomy): domain Eukaryota; kingdom Viridiplantae; phylum Streptophyta; class Magnoliopsida; order Alismatales; family Hydrocharitaceae; genus Thalassia; species Thalassia testudinum. The sequence continues at coordinate 49,962,968 of JAZHRO010000030.1, forward strand.
TTTGTTACTTTGGGCTCTTTAACAATTAATCTAAGCAAAAATAAAGAGCAAAGATGTAATGACCCGCTGCATTTTAGCCATTTAAGACGTCTAGACCTATTCCCGGATGTCTGAAAGTGGATTATTTCGTACAACGCTTTGCGCTCTACACGCGGGCGACGCGCAGAGGCCGTTCTCCTCTCTCTCCATTTCCCCCCCGAACCATAAACCCTACACCCCTCCTATTTATACCCCTCTTTCCTCTTCTCCCTCCTCACACCACTAGCCACCACCACCTCCAGCGCTCCTATGCGATAGCGGCGAGGTCTGAGAGAGAGGCACTAGAGGAGGGGCGAGTGAGGGAGAGCGAGAGGGAGGAAGGAGAGTGTGGAAGGTCAGAGGACCTTCGGGAGGTCAACGGAGCTCGCACGGTCGATGGTAGGTGCGTGCGCGCGTGGAGGACGTCGGCGAGGAGCTATCCAAGCTCCTACAATGGTTGAAGCTACCGCCGCAGGCGAAGACGCGAGCGGAGCGAGCTGCGAGCAAGTTCTAATACTGGAAGTTTTCCAGTATCAGACGTCTGGCGTGACATCCAAACGACTGGCGAGGGACCTGGACGTCCGAAGCTAAGGCCGGACGTTTGAGAGCACGTACTGCGCGAGGTATGTACATTCCTACGCTGATTTCTCCCATGCAGAAGATCTCAGCGCAGGAGACGTTGTCGGCTGACCGCGCCTGCGTTTGAGTGCGTAGGTGCAGTTTTGGGAAGGCGCACGAGACGCTTTTCCATGCGCTTTTGGACGTTTGATCACATCACCAGACATCCAGAGGTGCTTTAATGAGAACCTCATCATAAACCCTAACTAGCACATTTTCACCTAAATAAGTATACAAAAGCTCCTACAAAATCTAAGGGAAAGCATAAATCAGAAAACTATAAAATTGAGTATAAAGCAAATCACAAGGGGTAAAACTATAATTTTACCAATGCAGTACACAAACGGAATTCCTAAGGGTCTAAACACAGGTCAAATGGGCTTAATAAGAGAGAAAGTGGGATGATTTGATCTGAGAAGGGTTATAGTGGCCTCTAGGAATTAAATGACATTCTGTAACCCTAAAATAAACCTACTTTAATTTACGAAGTTTCAGGTAAGATGAAAATCAATTAAACCATCTAAAATTCATGAAAAAATATCCCCTAGGGTTTAGAACCTTCAATTTGGCCATTGGAACCTATCTTGACATAGATTGAGAACCATACCCAATTTTTGACCTAATTTGGGTTTTTGTGCAAATTGACCGATCAAACGTCGTCAAACCAAAAATCCAACTTCACCATTGCATTCATTAGGTCCAAATTAGGGTTATATTAAAATTTGGACCTAAGAAAAGTTTTCCTTGACCTACTTTACAAATTGGTCCTCAACAATTACTTTTTTACCCTTAACTTTTTGAATTCTTGCAAAAACCCCCTCAACTTTCTCATCACTTTCTTCATTCAGGTCCCTCTGCCACAGCAGCAGGGACCCATACCGCCGGTGACGTCGCGAGGCGTTTTTCTCCTTGCTTGCCTGGGGAGCTGCTCCCAGACTTGAAAGGGGAGCTCTCTACGAAACCTCCTACCGCATGAGCAACTCCCCATACCCTGAATCGCCCTTACCTCTCATGCGAACGCACGAGAGGTATGGGTATCCCCTCCGACCATGCCTCCGGCGTCGACTTCTGGCTGCCTCAATGCGATGAACCGCATGCCAGTGCCTATTTAAGCAAGCCCAAATCGTTCCGAACCGGGCAGACTTGTTTTGGTCGCAGAATCCCCCAGCTTTCATCTCCCCTCTCTCTGGCCAAGTAGCTCGCAAGCTCCGGCGATTCTTCCTCCTCCCTCTCGTCGCTCTGCTGCCATACCTGCAGCAGGGTTCACTCCGCCTCGTCCTCCCGCATCGCGCCGCACCAGCGCACACCTTCCTCCTCCTCCTCCTCGTCACCGTTATCTCCCTCAGGGCCGTCTTCTCCGACGACAGCACAAACGAGCCGTCTGTCTCTGCTGCTCCCCCTTCACTCCAACTAATCCAAATAAGCTCCTCGTCTTCCACTCTTTCATTTCCCTCATTCTATTTCACACAACACCCCTCGACCGCCACTGTCCACCCGCATCTTCCCCATCTCCGGCCACCCTCCGGCGAGACGCTTCCGTCACTCCGCACCCCCACACGTCTCGCCACCCACCTCACAACCTCCGCCACACTCGACTAAACATCATCCACCCAGTCACACACCGCCTACACCACCACAAACACCCCCCGACCTAACCCATAACTCCGACCACAGAGCGACCTAGGCATGCACGCCTAGGCCGCCCCGCGGCCAGCCAACCTCCGCTTCACCTTCGCCGTGATACGGCGAAGGTTTTCCTCTGATCTGACAGGGCCACAAGGTCGTGTTCACACGTTTTAGGTTTCGACGTCCCTCTGCCATTGCCGAAGAAGCTTGAAGAGAGCTTACTGCAGCTGCAGGCCTCTCCACTCCAGGTGCATAGCCCCAGGTTGTGCGGAATCCTCCTGCGCACAACCCCAGCCAAGTGTTTGGCTGCAAGGACCCCTGCAGCATCGGCAATTGAATGCAGCTCCTGCTGCAAGTGTTCGCGAAATTTAGGTGGGACTTTTAGTCCCACCTCGTAAACGTCCAAGTGCAGCGCTTCAAATAAATTGAAAAGGTGTCTTACGCTTATCGCCTTCGATACACAGGGGTCAGGTCCCTCGCCCACACATGCAGCGCGCCACGCGCTCGCACCCACCCTCGCCCGCGCTGACGCCCCGCGAGCCTGGGCCGAACCCGATTACCCAACCAAGCACTCCTCTCCCACCACCGCACGCCGGTGGGCCTGGTCCGGGTGCGTTACTCGACCCGTATACCTGCGAATGCTCTGGGAGCGAGCCTTTGAGAGAGAGAGAGAGACGTAGGGCGGGTAGGGGTTAGGTTTTGCCTAACCTTGTAATGCGCAGGGAAGCAGGAAAAGAAGAAAGGAGGAGGAGCAACTGAAGACTTAGTCGCACAGAGTACAGCTGAAAGAAGAAGGAGAAGGCACAGTGCAAGAAGAAGAAGAAGAAGGAAGCCAAGTGGAGAAGAGAAGAAGAAGAAACCAAGAGAAGAAGAACCTGCAAGACACTGTAGTAAAGGGGCAGATAAGGCGTCTGATTCAAAGAATTAGATGTCCAAGAAAGGAAAGGCAGAGAAAGAAGAGAAGGAAGAGAGAAGAGGAGAAGAAAGAAAGAAAAGGATTTTTTTTGTTCACTCTCTTTCATTAATTTTTGTAAAGTAGTATATTATAGTAAATTATGGATTTGTATGCTTCTAGAATTAAAGTTTGCTCCCTAAGTTTGACCTCGAAATATTCTAAATTTTGAGTAATAAATTCACTTAAATTGATAATCGCTTTTCATGGTAATACTACAACGAAGATATTTTTAACACCCACAAAAGAGTGATCGTCATGCTTCCAGACGATCGGAGACATTGTTCGACGTCTGGAACTATCTTCAGACGGTCGCAGAGAAGGCTTGGACGTCTAATCAACCGCAGGAGACATAAGGTGAGTTTTGACGTCTTTTAAGACGTTTGGGATTAGACCCAGACGTCTGATTTGATCAGAAATCGCGTTTTTGGTCTGTTTGAGGCCTAAACAGAATCAGATTTCCACAAACGAAGTACCGTTGTTTTCTACTCGAGTTCCTCTACGTATTCGTGTTGAGTATTTATTGTTTTGTGCTTGTCTAATATACATTGGTCGCTGGTACAGGTTACCAGCCAGTGGCATGTTCGGAGCCCGCGAAGACAACAAGATCTGCGACACAGGCCCCCATTCCTCCCGTGATACCCGGTATAGTAGTTTAATTCAGTTAATAATATTTAAATAAGAATGTGCTTGGTTGAAATAGCCGTATGGAACTCTAGGATGTGGAATGAATCCTAGGGTAGAGAAAGGAATGAGCCTGTTTGTACTGTACTGTTTACTTGAATGCATGGTTAAGATAAATTACTAGCAAATGCTTGTATTATAATTACGGGTTGCCTGTTAGAATATGAGCTGCCTATATTTAATAAATAATTTCCTGTGAAACCACCAGTTGTATGTTATTGAGAATTGAACAATGAAAACATGAGCTACCTGTATGGCTGAGAAATGAATTATGAAACATAAGACCTGGATCTAGATAAATGAGGTGAACATGAGCATGAACCCTACAGGGAATTAGGAGTAGAACTTCTGTGGATAAACGGAATTTGGAATGTAGACGGGAAGTGTGCTGGCCCTTTAGTGCGTGGTACCAAGGAGAGCAACTGTCCCCTTCTTGTGTATAGCGGAGCTAGCCTCCCTTGGGTTGAGACCCAGGGTTAGGATTGGTCACTCTATACCGACTCCTGTTGGCCCTCGGTACGTGGTACTGAGGCGAGATACTAGTGTAGGGAGGGAGCTAGCCACCCCACGGGCCCAGGATTCAGCTAGCCATCCTACACCGACTTGTTAGGCCCTCTGGGCAAACAAGGGTAGTCAGACGACGGTGCGCAGATTATAGAGGGGCGAGACCCCTGTTTGGTTATGAGGGCCGAGACCCCAGTTCTGAGAGGGCAAGGCCCTATACTATTCCGTGCTGTACTTTAGGCGTACCCGTTAGCGGAAACGACTGACAGCGTGTCAGTACGGGGTAGCTACCCGTGCGCTTATCACGCGTGCCATAGTCACCGTTGCGTCTTGACAGTGACCTCGGGGTGGTTGACTGGGTGTAGGACCACCACGGGGGACTCTTCCAGCCAGGAGAGCACCACATGTACCTTTTACTCTACGGAAAAGACTGAAATCAAGATCGTTCCCACGAGGAATATGCTAGATCAAGAAATATCTGGAAACTTTAAGAAATGGGTGAAACGGAAACATATAAAACAGATAAATAGAAATGAGAATTAAATCTGTTGTTTTTTCTGTTTTGTACTTACATAATATAAGCACCACTCTACTCAGCATTCGCTGACTCTGTCTTTTCATAACACTGTTCAGGACCAGGAGTTGAGCAGCCTGAGTTTCCGGTTGCAAAGGGTGTTGGGCCCAGTCGAGTTCAATCGTAGTCTTTCTTTAGCACTTTCTTGTTCTCTACTGTTGTAGTAAGTAATTGATACCTAGTTTACTATTTCTACTACTTCTGTTTCCTTTCTGCTTTCTGTCGTTGTTGTTGTTGTTGTGGTGGTATGTATTGAGACAATTGTTCTACTTTCTTTATTGCTTTGTATGTTTCTTCTACTTAGTTATATTGCATGTGTGAATATGGTTTATTTTCCTGCTTTTGGTTATTTTTTGTTCGACGACTAGGTCTTGAGATTAGTCGAGACGAGCCGGTCTCGGGTCCTGTAGGGAACCAGGTCGTAACAAAAGAATATAAAGATACAAATACAAGATACAAGACAAAAGACATTTATCATATTCTTCTTGTCTTCAAGCTCTCGTTCCACGCAAAGCTTTTTCTCCTCCATCAAGCTCCTCCAAACCACCATGAACGCAAGCTTGAACTCCTTCACACTTGTAACCATTTACATCTATCCAAAATCTAAACTCAATGCAAATGTTAAATAATAAGTGTTTTGTAATCATCAAAATTAATAATCATGGTGCCCTTACACTAACAATCTCTCCCTTTTTGACATTATCAAAAAGGTTTAGTTAATTTTAAAAATTATCATATACTCCCCCTTAAAACATACTCTTCTAATTCCATCTTTTTGACATAACAAGATAGTTATATAATTATCTCCCCCTTTCTAATGGAAATATAGCTATGTCATCTTTTGAGGTCTCCCCCTATCTAAATGAAGGAAATCTTCCTCCCCCTTAATGATTGACATATAGCTCATTAATTTTAAACCCTCCCCATTTAAATGCTATTTATCAAAAGTAGGGTTAAGAGTGTACCTCACTTACTAAGGCCAATAGCATGGCCCAAATGGAGGTTGCTGCCAAAATGGATGGGGCTCCCATCTAAATCTTGGAGGTCTGGTTATCGAAGCTGGTCTCCAATTGAACAGTCGACACGTTGACGGTTTGATCACCTGCCGATCTTCTCGTCGATCTTCTCGTCTTCCTCTTTGGTCTACTCCTTGATAATAATTTGGCATCATTTCCTATATAATAAGCCTTAATAGGTGATTGCCCCCAGCTCTAAAACAAAGTGATCTCAACAAAGATAAGATCATTGATGTTAAACCCCGTCAACATAGTGTTCTTGGATTGCAGTTATTTTAAGATGAATTATTAGTTGGTCCTGTTATTCTCAAATTTCCTTCAATTTCTGCCATGCCCAAGTTTAATGTGGGAACCTGTCACAGGTCTTGAAGGTTATCAAATAAAAAACAAGGAAAACAAGGAAATCTTCCTGCATTGATTGGAGACCCTGCCCACCTTCTCTCATCTTTTTGTCCCCTCCCCCTTTCCCCCTGTGCCTTTGGTCATGTGGAAGTCCTCTTTATTGGACTAAGGGGTCCATTGAGCAATAAAGATGTTGTCGCTGCTTGGTTTCAAGTGCTTGAAGGCAGTCATGCATCTTCGGTGCTTGAAGACCCTTGATATGGTTAAGGAGGTTTCCTTTATGCTAAAGGGTTTCACCTTCCCCATTTTGTCAACTACAACTTTCATTCCCCCCTCGACTCCTCTCCTCCACCCTTCATCTTTGAGCTCCTTCTGTACCTCTTCCCTTGATCGTGAAGCTATGGGTTGCGCTCCCTTAATCGCTTGGTTCATCAACTCTCTTCCTCCTGTGAACGTTGTTTTGATTTTCATGAGTTTATTGTTCTATTCTTGTTTTCAATGCATCAAACTGTTGGTAGAAGACTCTACTTTGTGAAGGATTTCGTTTTCTTTCAACCCATCTTAACGAGCTTTATTGTCCTTCTTTTGCTACTTTTGAAGAGTATCGATGCTGATGGAGAGTAGTTGGTTCTTGCTCATATCAGCTTTTGGGGGAGTTTGATATGTCCCAAGATCATCTTTGAAATTAGAACCACAAGCCTTCTAGAGCCTTTACTTCAGTCTCCACCAAACCCTCCCCAAACCTGGCTATAGTGGCTGCAGTTGGGCCTTCGACTAGTTGATTTGAGTTGGTTGAGGACCCCCCCTCCCCCCCCCCCGCCAACCCCTCTTCTCCATTTCTACCTCACCGCATCCTCCCTCCTTGATCGGTCTACTTGTTGGTCCCATCTGTTCTTGGAATCTCTTGATCGGGGTCTCCCTCTTTCTCACATGTTCCACTCATCATGGAGATGTTGGGGGCAGGAGGCATTGCTGCGTTTGTTGTATGCATTGTTCTGCTTGTGTGGTTGATCCTCATTGAAGTGTTGTTGGCTTGTTGAGGTGTCACTCTTAGTGATGGCGATGGATCTTGTTGTACCCGTTGTCGTCAAGTTGCTCCTTGCAAGGTTGCGCACGGTGGTGTTGCGTTAATCGTGGTGGCTAGAGGTTCGTCGACAGCGCTTGCTATGCTACGGTGTGGCATTGCCGGGGGGTTCTTGCTGCGATGGTTCTCTCATTGGCTGTGGAGGTTCCTTTCAAGATGGGGTCTTGCTTTGTGACTTGGTTGTATTAGGAGTGCATTGTAAATCTCCTTCCATTGGTCGTTGTCTTCATCCCACCTCATTTCAACCTCTCATTGCTTCCATATCAGTGTTTGTTCGATGTTTCAAGGTCCAGTTTCCACTGTTGTGCTCAACCTTTTGTCATTATTGGCGACCACGTGCGGCTCTGAGCTTCCTTCAAAAAATTGCTCGACCTATTGTGGGTTCCAACATTTGTCGGTTTTCACGTTTTTCCTGATCGTGATGATCATCGAGTTCATCCTTGATGATGCTGTTGATATCTACGAGCATGAAGTTGTCACTTTTTCAGGATATGGAAGACCGCAGCTAGATCTCATTACATGGACACCTTTTTTTCTTATCTCTTATATTTTCTCTTTCTTTATTTTTGCACTTTGTTGTGATTTTGTGAATTCCCCCATTATATGTGGAGCAGACTTCCCCTCTTAGTGAGAGCATCTGATCTTCTCTTCCCCATTCCCCTTAATTAGGGCTCCATCTTGATGTAATCGGTTTCTTTCCTTCAATGGAATGCTTCCTTTTCAAAAGAAAAAGAGATCATCTCTGAAAGTTTTTCGACTTGGATATCTGGATTTGATTATTGGAAGGGTAAGGAATTTCAAGTGCCTACTCAGTTCAGGGTTAGATGTGGTGTTGGTTTTGAGTTGTAGGCTAAAGTTACCTAGTTCTCGAGTTTCACCTTCGTGCCTGCAGTCCTTTCTTTATTTTCCTTTCGCAGGTTTCAGCATTGTGTGCTATGGGAGCAGTATCAGATTTGAGCTTCATTTCAAGGATGTCTGACATTATCCACAACTAGATTGTAGAGTCGATAAATGGATCTATACCATTGATGATGAGATGATTTGTAGAATGTATTTCATGTTTGGTAGAGTGCATACTTGTGGAAGTGCTAGATGGACAACTTTTTTTTAATTTTTCCCATTTTATGAATGCACGAAGTGTTGTTTTAGTTTATTAAGTACACTCGCGTGCATCCTTTTGTTCCAGGTGGGTCTTGTCCTCAAATTGTAGGTGTTCATTTAGTTATTTTTGTCTTTTTTCTTCATATGGCTGTACTCCCTCCCTAATCCCACGGGGTGACTCTATGATATATGTTGTTCTCTCTCTTTTAATGTAATTCGAGCATTGCTTAGCAAAAAAAAATGGATGTGTTTCAAATTTCATTGGAATCGACGACGGCTGTTGTCCCTTCATCATAAATAAGATAATTTTTTCAATATTTATGATGCAGTCATTTGTTCACGATTTTTGAAAAGGTACGTTGTAGTATGTTGTGAAAAACAATGATCAATTTAATTTAATTTATTACTCAAAATTTAAAATATTCCGAGGTCGAACTCAGGAAGCAATCTTGATTCTAAAAACACAAAAATCACAATCCATCATAATGTACTGTTTTAAAAAAAGGGGGGAATTGTAGAGAATAAGAGTGGAATTAATCTCTCTCTTTCGTCTTTTCTCTCCTTTGCTTTCTCTCTGTCTTCAGACATCTGATTCTGGGAATCAGACGTCTTAAGTAGCGTTTTCTACAGTGATTGTTTCCTTCTTCTTCCTTTCTCTTTGGCTTTTTCTTTTTCTCTTCTTTTCTTCCCTGCTTGGCCTTCTTGACTTCTTTTCTTCTTCTCTACTGAGCTGCGCCTCCTCCTTTTTCTTCCTTTCTTTCTGCTCTATTCCTTCTTCTTCTTCAGCTCCTGCTCCTCTGTGCGGCTAAGTCCTTGGCCGCTTCTTCTTCTACCTCTTCTTCCTCCTTGCTGTTGCGCTATCTCCTCCTCCTTCTCCTTCTTCTTCTCCTGCTTTCCTGCACGGTGTAAGGTTAGGCAAAACCTAACCCCTACCCTCCCCGCGTTTCTCCCTCTCTCTCAAATTCACTCCAGGGTTCGCTCTCCCAGAGACTTAATCGGGTAAGCGGGCCGGGTGATGTGCCCGGGACCAGGCGTACCAGCGTGGGTGGTGCGCAAGGTGTGCATAGCCAGGGACTAATCGGATCTGGGTGCTAGGTCCACGGGGAGTGATCGCGAACGAGGCGTGGCGGGGGTGCGAGGGACCTCACCCTAGTGTTTCAAGGCGAGAAGCCTGAAACACTTTTACAATTTATGTGCGGGCGCATGCCCACACACTTCCGAGGTGGGACTAAAAGTCCCGCCCGCTTGTCGTGCGCCTGGCAGCAGCAAACACGTGTAATCGCCGCTTCAACAAAGGCCTCTGTCACCAATTGAAGACCTGGAGCTGTGCGCGGAAGTATTCCGCGCGACCTGGGCTGCTGGCCTGGAGCTGGAAATTCTTGGAGTTGCTTGCGAGCTTGCTCCAAGCTCAGCATCAATGGCGGCGGAGGCACGAGACCTAAAACCACGAATACGGCCTTGCGGCCCTGTCAGAACGCTCGGCGAGCTTCGCCAGAGCACGGTGAAGACAGTGCGGGGGTCGGCGTGACGTGGGGGGGCCGGAGTGTGCGTGCCTAGGGCACCCTGTGTGCGTGAGAGTGGGTGTGTTCGGGGGGTGTTCTAGATGTGTGGCGTGGTGAGTGGAGTAAGGATTTAGGATCAGTGAGGTGTTGCAGTTCTTATGGGGTGGTTGGCGAGGCGGATGGAGGTGTGGAGCGGCGGGGACGCCTCGCCGGAGATCTGGCCGGAGGTGGAGATGGCGATGGTGGACAGTGGAGTCGAGGAGTCGAAAGATCAAATTGACAGAGGGGAAATAAAAAGGAGAGTAAGGGGAACTTATCTGGTAAGTTAGGAGCGAACGGGGGCAGCGGAGATGGCGAACGGCTGGAACTGCCGTCGCCGGAGACGAAGATGCCAGGGGAGAGAACGGCGACGAGGAAAAGGGGTCGGAGAGCGTCCGCTGGTATGGCATGGCGCTGCAGAGGATGGCGGAGTTAACCCTACCACTGGTATGGTGGCAGGGCGACGAGAGAGGAGAAGGAGAGTCACCGGAAGCTCTGGCAATTAGCCGGAGTTGGGAGGAGACGAAGAGGAGGGGGAATCTCAGGCCAAACTAAGCTTTAAGGAAGCAGCAGCCCCTACCGTTCCTTAAATAGGCACTGGCTGGGAGTGAAACGCGAGGAGTGGGCTGGTCGCCAGAGGCATGGCCGGAAGAAGACCCATACCTCTCGCGCATTCGCACAAGAGGTATGGTGGCCGGCAAGGCATGGGAACCGGTTCATGCATAAGAGGACAACGCAGGGGATCCTCCTTTCAAGTCTGGGGCCAGCTCCCATGCCCTGCGCAGCGCCATCCTCCGCGCAAAGTCGCCAGAGGTATGGCCTACTGCTGCAGGTGGCAGAGGGACCGGTTTGTAGAAAATGATGGGAAAGTTGAGGGGGTAAATGCAAGAGTTTAAAAAGTTAAGGGTCAGAAAGTAATTATTGAGGCCTAATTTGTAAAATGGGTCAAGACGACCTTCCCTTAGGTCCAAATTTTGGTATAACCCTAATTTGGACCTAAGAAATCTAATGGTGAGGTTGGATTTTATGTTTGACCATGTTTGATTGGACATTTTGCATAAAAACTCAAATTAAGTCAAAAATTGGGTATGATTCTCAATCTAGGTTAAGATAGGTTCCAATGGCCAAATTGAAGGTTCTAAACCATAAGGGATGTTTTTTCACGAATTTTAGAGGGCTTAATTGATTTTTATCTTGCTTGAAACTTAGTGAATTAAAGCGGATTTATTTTAGGGTTACAGAATGTCATTTAATGCCCAGATTTTGTCATAACCCTTTCCTGATCGAATCATCCCACTTTTTCTCTTATTAAGCCTATCTGACCTGTGTTTAGACCTTTAGAAAATCCATTTATGTACAGCATTGATAAAATTACAGTTTTACCCCTTGTGAATTATTTTATACTCAAATTTGTAATTTCCTGATTTAGGCTTTCCCTTAGGTTTTGTAGGAGCTTTTGTACACTTATTTAGGTCAAAATGTGCTAATTAGGTTTCCTGATGAGGTTCTCATCATACTCCCAGGCCTAGCTTTTGCTAGTCCCTTAGCAAAATTTTAAGGTTTTAACCTCTGTCCTAGACCATGAATTTCTTTCATCAATTTTGATAAGTGCTTTTCCTCTTGTATCCTTGATTAGGTCAGAATGCCAACCATAGGCCGAAAAGGTACTCTAGTACCAACCAAGATCCAGATCTGTCTAGCTTTAGCCTCAGTCTTTAGCAAAAGTTTTTAAGGCCTACGGAAACTAACCTAAAGTTTATTGGACTTCATGGTTAAAACACCCGTGTTTGAGATATTTTTAGCCTTGGTTCAGTCTGCAGTGCGTTTTATAAGAGAGAGACAGAAGGTTTAATTGTTTAGAGAGTTTTCTCTCTCTTTTCTTTTTAATTCTAGCCTAGGATTGGCTTCACAACCTGGTCTGTATCGGATTCATCATCCCCATCATCAATCCTCAAAGGTCCCTGGCAATCGATGCTTCGAGATAGCATCACCCATGGTAACCCCCAGAACCCTAGCTTTTGAGATTTCGAGATAATCCCGTCCATGGTGTTCCGTGGCTGAATTTAGACCCTGGCAATTAACATTTCATGATAATACCATCCATGGAATTTGAACCAGTAGAGTGCTTACATGCCCCCAGTAGGATATGTAAATATCTTAAGAGACAAGCACCGAGGAGATGATATGTTGTTACGCATCTTCGAGGGGAATCTCCCACCTCTCCGCGCCGGGAACTAGTCCAAATCAACTTGTGTTGATTGGCCGCTCCTAATCTAAGTGATATTTTCAGAATATTTGAAACGCTTTTGCGTGATTTTGATATTTATGCTCGCTGAACCAGACTGTGTGTGTGAATTTTGGGTGCTTAGGTTACTGAGTCCCGTAAATCGAAGGTCAGTTAACGATGCCAAATACTTCCTAAGCCTTAGACTTAATACTTAAGCTTTTCATTTTCCTCAACCTCTTGAGGAATATCTAAATCTTAATGCGTACTAAGAGTCTAGCCAAGAATGCCCAAGGTTTGCATTCTTACTAATCTTGTTGTGCACTTTCGTTTTACTTTTCCTTAATGTGGTCTAGAACTTTGGTTAATTCCCTAATTTCTTACTAATGACTATTCCTTTTTTTTTCATTTTGTGCTCCTTTTTAGCATTCTACTCTTTTTCTCCTCCAAAGTTTTTTTTTTGTATATGCGGATTTTTTTTGTTGAAACCTTTTCTTGCTATGTCATTTCATTGCACTTTCATATCGCCCCATGCCTAAGGTTTGCAATGTCCTCATTGTACATTAGGTGGATTTTTATTTGGTCAGGTTCAAGCATTAGGAGAGATATATAGGTAAGTGGATGGGTCGAGGTGACTGTTGTAGACGATTTATAATCTCAGGTACGAGTACCTGAGGTGAAGTCAGCTGTCCTAAGAAATGAACCTAGAGTGCAAAGAGATGTCAGAAAAAGGTTTTGGTTTTTCAAAAAGAATGACGGGTTGCCTTCCATTAAGAGCTGAGTTTTATGCCATCGGCTGGGCGCAATAAGCTCAAGGAGAATGGAGGATAAATGATGACTCAGCCAAATCTATAATAGTTACTTTAATGAACGGCTTGAGTCTCTGACCGTTCACGACGAAAGGTTCAGAATCGTGGCGGAGTGGACTGATCTTGACGGCTCCATTTCCAAAAATCTGTCGAACACGATATCGTCCGACCCACTTGGATCGCAACAGGGAAGAGTTTAAGTCGAGCATCGAAGAGTAGGACCTTCTGACCAGGGTGGAAAATCTTTCTAGATATGTGCTTATCATGAAAGGCTTTAACCTGCTCTTTGTAGATTCGCAACTTCTCATACGCATCAAGGCGTAAGTCATCAATCTCGCTTATCTGAAGCTTTCTGTGGGTTCCAGCTTCAGAAAGATCTAAGTTGCAGCTCTATACTGCCCAATAGGCTTTGTGCTCTAGTTCGATGGGAAGGTGACACGCCTTCCCGTAAACCAATCTAAAAGGAGACATGCCTAATTGGGTCTTGTGGGCAGTCCTATAAGCCTACAAAACTTCCTGAAGTCGGGATGACCAGTCCTTCCTGTCAGGTCGAACAGTAACCTGCAGGATTTAGTTGATCTCCTGATTTGAAAGCTCAGCTAGACCATTAGTCTGGAGGTGATAAGGAGTAGAGATTCGATGAGACACCCCGTACTTAGTCATCAGTGACCTGAACTGAGCATTGGTAAAATGGGTCCCTCCATCAGAGATGATTGCACGAGGAATCCCGAACCGTGAGAAGATATTCTGATGAATGAATTTGATGACTATCTTGTGATCACAGGTTCAGGTCGGAATGGCTTCGATCCATTTGGATACGTAGTCCAAAGCAAGTAAAATGTACTCGAAGCCGTCCAAGACAGGGAAGGGACCCATAAAATCAATCCCCCAAATATTAAAAATCTCACATACGAGAATCGACTGTAAAGGCATCATGTCGCGATGGCTCATGTCGCCCAAAGTTTGGCAACGATTGCATGCCTTACAGTGACTGTATGCATCCTTGAAGATAGTGGGCCAGTAAAAGCCACAGTGGAGGATTTTTGATGTGATTTTGTGCCCAGAAAAATGGCCACCGCATGCCTGGTCATGGCAGAAAGAGAGAATGTCATTGATTTCGTCCTCTGGGACACATCGCCGGATGATTTGTTCAGCACTTATGCGGAATAGGTACAGGTCTTCCCAGATGTAGTACTTGGCGTCGGAGCGCAACATATCTTTCTTGGCCTTCGGCCAATCAGACAGGATCTGGTGTGATGCCATGTAGTTTACTATATTAGCAAACCATGGAAGCCTGGTACCAATAGTCAAGAGGTGCTCATCAAGAAAATACTCCGTGATGGGTCCAGAAGGGTCAATGATCTCAGAAGGAAGGCGAGACAAGTGGTCAGCTACCACGTTCTGTCTTCCCACCTTATCGTGAATCTCGAGGTCGAATTCTTACGACAGCAAGATCCATCGGATTAATCGAGGTTTCGCATCCTTCTTCGCAAGGAGATGCCTCACAGCTGTGTGATCTGAGTAGATTATGACGTGGGAACCCAGGAGATAAGATCTAAATTTTTCGAGGGCAAATACTACAGCTAGCAGCTCTTTCTCCGTAACCGTGTAGTTACGCTGAGCCTCGTCAAGTGTCCTGCTAGCGTAGTAGATGACCACAAGTTTCTCGTCAATCTTCTACCCCAGAACCGCTCCTACAGTGAAGTCAGATGCATCGCACATGATCTCAAAGGGTTGAAACCAATCAGGGGACTGTAGGATCGAGGTTTAGGTGACTCGGTCACGAAGAATCTCAAAAGCTTGAGTGCATTCCTTGGAAATCTCAAAGGGTACATCCTTGGAGAGAAGAGTAGTCAGGGGTACACGATTTTCGAGAAATCAGGAATAAAACGACGGTAAAAATCGACGTGCCCTAGAAAAGATCAGATGTCCCTGATCGAGCTAGGCATAGGAAGTCTAGAAATCAGATCAACCTTGACTCGATCCACTTGGATGCCTCTCTCAGAAATTAAGTGTCCCAGGACGATCCCCTCAGGCACCATAAAGTGGCTCTTTTCCTAAGAAAGAACCAGATTTACGTCAATGCAACGCCTGAGTATGTGAACCAAGTGCTGGAGGCAATCGTCAAACAATGCCTCGAAAACTGAGAAGTCATCCATGAAGACTTCTAGATAATCACCTACCATATCAGAGAATATGGCAAGCATGCACCGCCGAAAAGTCGCAGGTGCATTGCAGAGACCGAAGGGCATCCTTCGAAACGTATACATCCCGAAGGGGCAGGTGAACGTGGTCTTCTCTTGGTCCTCTGGATGAATCGCCACTTGGTTGTAACCGGAGTACCCATCAAGAAAGCAGAAGAATCTATTTCCCACTAGTTTCTCAAGAATCTGATCAATGAACGGTAGGGGGAAATGATCATTCTTCATGGAGGAATTGAGTCTTCGGTAATCTATGTAGACTCTCCACGAGTTGGCTATACGAGTAGGTATGACCTCTCCAATTTCAGTCGTGATGGTGGTGAGCCCTGCCTTCTTAGGCACAACCTGGATTGGGCTCACCCAATAACTGTCGGAGATCGGGTAGATGATCCTTGCATCTAACCACTTAATGATCTCCTTCTTCACGACCTCCTGCAAATTGGAATTCAGACGTCTCTACATTTCATGTGAAGGTCGTGCGCCCTCTTCAGAATAGATGCGGTGTGTGCAATAAGAGGGACTTATTCCAGTCAAATCATCGAGAGTCCAACCAATGGCTCTGCGATGTTGCTGGAGAACAACAATCAGACGAGATTCCTGGTCATGTGTGAGTTTGGAGTTTATAATTACCGGAAATGTCTGATTGGAACCCAAAAAGACGTATTTCAAATGATCGGGAAAGGGTTTGAGTTCGAGAATGGGGTTATCAGCAACAGCGGGTGGTTTAGAGTGGGTGTGCGGTACAAGAGTAGGAGTTATGGGTCCGTATGGTTCTAGTTCTGACTCCTCTAATTGTGGTTTTAGATTTTCTTGTGGTTGATGAGGGGTAATCATGTTGTCCTCAATTTGTGTTTCATCAACCACGGCTCTGATGTCACAAATTTGTTCAATGACACCGTAATTGATCCCTTGTTAGGCCTTAAAGATATCAGTTTTGAGAATCTGATTCCCAAATTTCAGCTCTATTTGGCCCTCTTCACAACTTATGTTGGCCCTTGTAGTGACTAGAAAAGGTCTCCCTAGTATGATTGGTGTATCCCTTGGGTTTTCAGGTGCGTCCATATCTAAAACTATGAAATCTACAGGGAAGTAGAAATCCCGTACCCTAACAATAACATCCTCAAGAATTCCCTTAGGTGACTTGATAGATCGATCTGCTAACTACAATGTCACCTCAGTCGGTTTCAGTTCAGATTCTTCTAAATGGTTAAGTATGGATGTGGGTATCAAGTTTATGGAGGCA
This sequence comes from Thalassia testudinum, assembly GCA_037157565.1. Lineage (NCBI taxonomy): Eukaryota > Viridiplantae > Streptophyta > Magnoliopsida > Alismatales > Hydrocharitaceae > Thalassia > Thalassia testudinum. The sequence goes on from JAZHRO010000030.1 coordinate 49,979,505, forward strand.
CCTAGGTCCAATAATGCTCTATCAAACTGGGTCTCACCGATCTTACATGAAATCAGGGGAGTGCTTGGGTCTTTTGCCTTGGGTGGGAGTCTACCTAGGATTACAGAGCTGGCTTGCTCTGATAATACAATTGGACTCCCACTCTTGGTTCGCGGCTTACGCTGAGGTGTACACACGTTCTTCAAGAATCGTGCGTAAGTCGATACTTGGCGGATCGCATCCATCAAGGGGATGTTTATTTGGACCTGCTCAAAGAGCTTGACCAGGTCCTCCTCAGGAGCCACGAGGTTTGGTTGTCCTTTTTCCTTTGGTCAAGGCCTCGGGAAATGGAATATTGGTTGGTTCCTCTAAGATAGGTCCAGGTTTTTGATCTAGGACAGGGATAGGAACATCCTAGATGACTGTCCTAGGGTTTGGGTTGCTACCAGGCTTTGAGTCATCTGGATAAGGTGGATCTTAGGTTGCCTTACCACTATGGGTTTTTACAGAATTTATTCCTACTTGGTTCTGGTTGGGGGTTGGTAGGATGGGCTGCTACTACTGGTAACCCGCATAGGAAGTTGATGCTTCCATCCCGTCAAGTGATGGAACAGAAGGGGCCTGATAGATCAAGTGTGCTTGGCCCGGGTTTGGGTTCATAACGTGCTGCTGGGTCGGCATGCTATTCAGGTTAGGAAGAGGCTGAGAAGGAAGAGTGCCAGGTTGGTGAGAATTTGCCAACTGGGCAAGTTGATTGCGGACCTCTATGATTTCGTCCTTATGTTGCTTCTGGATAGCCGCATTTGTTCTCTAAATGTCAGCCAGAGTCTGGAGGATAAGAGACATTTGATCTTAGTTGGGCTCGGATGGATAAGTGGGGTTGGGCCGAGGCTGAGGCGGCTAATAAGGACGAAGGGCTTGTGGACGGGGCTGAAAGGGTGGTCTTGGGTTCTAAGAATTTCTTGCCCACTGGAAATTGGGATGGTTTCGCCATCCAGGGTTGTAGGTGTTGGAAAATGGGTCATTCTGGATGGCGTTGAGGTCCTCGCAGGTTTGAGGAGCCTCAGAAAAGTCGAAGGATGGGGGAGTAGGGTTCCCCCGGCAAGGATGGAAAGGATCGGAGGTCCCTCCGGTCCTGGAGTCAAATGGGGGTGGATATGAGTCCATCCCAAGAGAAGGTCGGTAGAAAATGTTCTGCACAGTTTCCCGTGCGGGAGGGGGCTGTGCGAAGGAGTTCTGCGCAGAGGTGGCTTGCTGCAAGTACTGAGTCAGCTCATCCACCTTCTTCTCAATAATTGAGACCTTGTCTAATCGAGTAGCCACTAATTCCAGGTCGACTGATGCAGACAGGCCCTGCATCTCATGTGCTCCCCTAAGGTTCGTCGCTACGTGAGTATTCGTTTGATCGAATAATCCCATGGAGTCACTGTTAATGGAGTTCTCGCACATATTCTCGAGAATCTCCCACACGGTATCCTCATGTTAACCCATGATAATTCCTCCACAAGTTACATTGACGAACAGTCTAATATCTTCACGGAGTCCCTGGTAAAAAGACTAGACTTGTTCCCATTTAGGAACTCCGTGATGGGGGCACTTTCTCATGAGATCCTGGAATCGATCCTATGCCTCATGAAGAGGTTCTCCCGTCTGCTACGTGAAGTAAGTAATCTGATGGCACAAGGCATTTGTCCGACCAACAGGGAAGAACTTCTTCAAAAACTCGAACTGAAGTTCCTCCCAAGTGTTGATCGGGCGGGTCTGTGTTTGATACCAATGAGCTGCCTTGTCCATAAGGGAGAAAGAGAACATCTTCATAAGCAAGATATCCCAATTCTGCGCATCTGACCCGAAGGTCTGGGCTAGATGCTTAAGCTGTTTGATATGCTGGAAGGGATCTTCAGAGTTAAGCCCATAGAATTTAGGTATGGCATAAATCATGTTGGGCTTCAATTCGGAATCAGGTCCTCCAGTCGGGATTCTGACTCGAGGCTCAATTGCCACCGCAGCGGGATTATAGTGATCTCGCATCATGGGGCGCTGCGGTGGATTCATGAAGTTTTGGAATAGATCATTGAGTTGCTGGAGCTGGTGCTCAAGATCATTCTCTTCTTCAACAGACTGAGCCATTGTGAAAGAAGAAGGGGAATTAGGTTCAGAGTCAGAAGAGAGGTCTATGTGAAGTGGTTGTTGCACAAACAAGGGTACCGAGGCTTGTCCTCGGGGAGAGTGAATTTCTAGATGAGGTTTCAAGGACCTCCTACTGAACATGCACTGATGGATTGGACGAGGTTAGCAGGTGCTAGACCCAATAAAGACACCCAAAATGTTGGATGACTATAGAGGTTCGGGGCGGATGATACCCCTTAATTATAAGGTCGTCCACCTGAGAATTACCTGGGCAGCTAGAGAGGGTGAGCCCGCGAAGACCCCTACACGGTAGAGCACCCCCACGGGTTACAGGGTTTCCCCCACCCAACCTCTCTTGTCATTGAGATTCCAGGTAGACTAGAATGGGGACCTTGACCTCTTAAGTCTACCACTTTTAATTAGGATCAAAGTGCTTAGGGTTTCACTTGAACTTTAACCTTTTGTATGTAAAAAGTGACCTAATTTAAAGGTTGGTTGATCCAAGGGATCAACTTCACCTATTAGTTCCTGTGAGAGCTTATTAGGTCCTTCCTTTTCTGGTTCAAGTGAATTAAGAGCCGGATTGCTTAGGGTTTCTCTTATTAGGTCATTTCAAGCAATGGCTTAGGCACACTTCTTTTGGGAATTTTCAGTTCTTGATTAGAAGGTGCCCTAGCTTAGAATCCTAGGTTGGCTCTAATTGGTCAAGTTAGTTGCCTCAGGATTAGGTAACTAGGGCTCAAGCAAGAAGGTTTTAGCCCTAATTACCTTTAGCGGATATGCAGATAGAATATGTTGAAATTAAAAAACAGGCAACTCTTGTGATTTACTATGTATAAAAGACAGGTAACCCTAGATTGATTTTCTTTTTCTTTTTCCTCTTTGGAATTCAAGGGGCTTAAGAGAGAGGATAGAAGATTACTTGTCCCTTGGTGTGGTTGTCGTGCGGCTGCTTGTTCCTTCTTGCCTTCCTGTGCCTGCACAACAAAAGAGAGATTAAGTCGGTAGTCAATCAGAAATTGTGATTTAATGGCTTCTAGAATGCCCGTTGCTCCTCGGCAACGGCACCAAAAACTGATGCGGTCGTTTATTCACGATTTTCGAAAAGGTACGTTGTAGTATGTTGCGAAAAACGATGATCAATTTAATTTAATTTATTACTCAAAATTTAAAATATTCCGAGGTCGAACTAAGGGAGCAATCTTGATTCTATAAGCATAAAAATCACAATCCACCATAATGTACTGTTTTTTTAAAAAAGGGGGGAATTGTAGAGAATAAGAGTGGAATTAATCTCTCTTTTGTCTTTTCTCTCCTTTGCTTTCTCTCTATCTTCAGACATCTGATTCCGGGAATCAGACGTCTTAAGTAGCGTTTTCTACAGTGCTTGTTTCCTTCTTCTTCTTCCTTTCTCTTTGGCTTTTTCTTTTTCTCTTCTTTTCTTCCCTGCTTCGCCTTCTTGACTTCCTTTCTTTTTCTCTGTTGAGCTGCGCCTCCTCCTTTTTCTTCCTCTCTTTCTGCTCTGTGCCTTCTTCTTCAGCTCCTGCTCCTCTGTGTGGCTAAGTCCTTGGCCGCTTCTTCTTCTTCTGCCTCTTCTTCCTCCTTGTTGTTGTGCTATCTCCTCCTCCTTCTTCTCCTGCTTCCCTGCACAGTGTAAGGTTAGGCAAAACCTAACCCTTACTCTCCCTGTGTTTCTCTCTCTCTCTCTCTCAAATTCACTCCAAGGTTCGCTCTCCCAGAGCCTTAATCAGTTAAGCGAGTCGGGTGTCGCTCTCGGGATCAGGCGCACCGGTGTGGGTGGTGCACGAGGTGTGCACAGGCAGGGACTAATCGAATCCGAGTGCCAGGTCCGCGGGGAGTGATCGCGAACGAGGCGTGGCAGGGGTGCGAGGGACCTCACCCCAGTGTTTCGAGGCGATAAGCCTGAAACACTTTTATAGTTTATGTGCGGGCGCACGGCCACACACTTCCGAGGTGGGACTAAAAGTCCCACCCACTTGTTGTGCGCCTGGCATCAGCAAACACGCGTAATCGCCGCTTCAGCAAAGGCCTCTTCCACCAATTAAAGACCTGGAGCTGTGCGCGGAAGTATTCAGCGCGACCTGGGCTGCTGGCCTAGAGCTGGAAAGGCTTGGAGCTTGCTCCAAGCTCGACGTCAATGGCCGTGGAGGCACGGGACCTGAAACCACAAATACGGCCTTGCGGCCCTGTCAGAATGCTTAGCGAGCTTCGCCAGAGCACAGCAAAGACAGTGCGGGGGTCGGCATGGCGTGGGGGGGCCGGAGTGTGCGTGCCTAGGGCACCCTATGTGTGTGAGAGTGGGTGTGTTCAGGGGGTGTTCTGGATGTGTGGCATGGTGAGTGGAGTGAGGATTTAGGATCAGTAAGGTGTTGCGGTGCTTATGGGGTGGTTGGCGAGGCGGATGGAGGTGTGGAGCGACGGGGTGGCCTCGCCGGAGGTCTGGCTGGAGGTGGAGATGGCGATGGTGGACAGTGGAGTCGAGGAGTCGAAAGATCAAATTGACAGAGGGGAAATAAAAAGGAGAGTAAGGGGAACTTATCCGGTAAGTTAGGAGCGAACGGGGGCGGCGGAGATGGCGAACGGCTGGCACTGCCGTCGCTGGAGACGAAGATGCTAGGAGAGAGAACGACGACGAGGAAAAGGGGTCGGAGAGTGTTCGCTGGTATGGCATGGCGCTGCAGAGGATGGCGGAGTTAACCCGGTCGGAGAGTGTTCGCTGGTATGGCATGGCACTGCAGAGGATGGCGGAGTTAACCCTGCCACTGGTATGGTGGCAGGGCGACGAGAGAGGAGGAGTGTCGTCGGAAGCTCTGGAAATTGGCTGGAGTTGGGAGGAGACAAAGAGGAGGGGGAATCTCAGGCCAAACAAAGCTTTAAGGAAGCGGTAGCCCCTACCGTTCCTTAAATAGGCGCTGGCTAGGAGTGAAATGCGAGGAGGAGGCGTGGGCTGGTCGTCGAAGGCATGGCCAGAAGAAGACCCATACCTCTCGAGCGTTTGCACGAGAGGTATGATGGCCGACAAGGCATGGGAACCGGTCCATGCAGAAGAAGACAACGCATGGAATCCTCCTTTCAAGTCTGGGGCTAGCTCCCATGCCTTGCGCAGCGCCATCCTCCTCGCAAAGTCGCCTGAGGTATGGCCTGCTGCTGCGGATGGCAGAGGGACCGATTTGAAGAAAATGATGGGAAAGTTGAGGGGGTAATGCAAGAGTTCAAAAAGTTAAGGGTCAGAAAGTAATTATTGAGGACTAATTTGTAAAGTGGGTCAAGACGACATTCTTTTAGGTCCAAATTTTGGTATAACCCTAATTTGGACCTAAGGAATCCAATGGCGAGGTTGGATTTTAGGTTTGACCATGTTTGACGGGACATTTGCACAAAAATCCAAATTAGGTCAAAAATTGGGTATGATTCACAATCTAGGTCAAGATAGGTTCCAATGGCCAAATTGAAGGTTCTAAATCCTAGGGGATGTTTTTTCATAAATTTTAGAAGGTTTAATTGATTTTTATCTTGCCTGGAACTTCGTGAATTAAAGTAGGTTTACTTTAGGGTTACAGAATGTCATTTAATGCCCAGATTTTGTCATAACCTTTTCCTAATCAAATCATCTCACTTTTTCTCTTATTAAGCCCATCTGACCTGTGTCTATACCCTTAGAAATCCCGTTTATGTACTGCATTGGTAAAATTATAATTTTACCCCTTGTGAATTATTTTATACTCAAATTTGTAATTTCCTGATTTAGACTTTTCCTTAGATTTTATAGGAGAATTTGTATACTTATTTAGGTCAAAATGTGCTAGTTAATGTTCATGATGAGATTCTCATCAATTTATATCATCAAAAATTTTACATTATCAATGGAAGACATGAAATAGTCTAACCTAGTTGAGATTGATATATTTTTTACTTGTATCAAACTATTTCCATCTCTAAAATTTTACAGTGACATGTATTTCAATAATAAAGACAAAAAAAATCAATTATATCTTAAAGTAACCTATTTCATATTTCCAATCAAACAACACAAATATAAAAATCGCATTATCAAACTTCAACCCAAACCTAACTTGACTCCAATTTTAAACTTTCCTATTAAATCAAATTCCGACCGCATCGTTGCTAACTCTTTTCATACCAAGGAGAGATCTTTGTTTTGACAAAGCCAAGGAGATATTTTTCATTCCCCGACATAAGTATGAGTATAAAAATTGCTCGTGCTACCTCCCTTATCTCTTGCAGCCACCAGAGCGCAGCGGCAGAGCATAAGCGGTGAGGCGTGGAAGAGCACCGGTCTCAATGGCGCTCGCGGCCCCCATCACCACCCTCAGCCCCCCCACCACCACCTCCCTCCGCTTCCCCTCCAACCGCCGCCTCACCACAAGGAGGGCCGCAGCCTTCACCGTTAGAGCGTCGTCTTCCGACAATAGAGAACTCGTCCTCAAGCACTTCCGCGAGAGGAACGCTCTAAAGGTAATCAGATTCTCCTTCACTGCCTTCGTGCGAAATGTGGTGAATTGGTGTTTACCCATATGAGAGATAATCATGCATGAATGCTGGTGTAGTTGTAGTTGCCTTGCAAATGGAATGAATCGATGAAGTGAGCTGCTGATCATTTTGAATTCTAGAGCAGAAACAAACTATCGGGTGTGATCTTGGTCATTTGGATTTGAGTCCCAGCATAGACGAGATCGATCCAACTTAAGTGTGGGAAAATGCCTTGCTGTTGTTGTTGTTGTTGTTGTTTCCATAGATAGAGAGAGGTTTGCTCAAGAAAGTTTCCAGAATATATTGCGAGGAAAACAAAATATTGATTCATATTCAAGTACATAAGAATCATATAAAAGTCAATTTGTTGTTGCTTTTGTTGTTGTTTGGATTTACGTTCCCGCATTGGCACCTTTTGGGATGTGGGATTTATTCACTTGAAATGGCTCATCTATGATGTTTTGGAGATTTATTGTGATTCACTAGGGTTTAGACACGCCTCGAAGAAAGATTCGGGCTGAGACCGTGTGATAAAGGGGCTGAGGATTACTACCATCCTCTTGACTGTTGCGATCAGTGATTAAAAGGGCTCGAGCTTAGACTTGATTTGAGTAATTGGTTAAGGTTGATTATGTCTATTGGACTTGAATTTTTACCGGGGTTGTTGCATTTACTAGTAAGGCAATTTTAAGTCTCTCTGGGCTCCATTGTGCTCACTGATGCTTTATGTGGAGATTGCTTGTTGATGGGGTTCTACATGTTCCCCTTAGCTTACTTTTTGGAGATCTTGGGTTATAAAAGAAGGAAAAAGAAACAAAAAAAGGGTGAATGGAAAAAATGGCATTGCTCTTGAAAAGAAACATCTTTGGAGGTGCAGAATTGAATGGAGTAACTTTGAGTTTTTGGTGAATAAACTGACTCATAAAGGTCATCCGTAAACAATTGCTTGAGTTATCAAAATGTTTGTTGAGCAATGGGGTTTATTTTTGCTTATGATATGCAATTGATACTGATGAAAAGATTGAATTTTAATTATGCATTTGGTAGATAATGAACACTTGAAAGATGGATATTACTTGCTAAGTAATTTTCAGACAAGCACCTATTCACAAACCTAGTATGGGGGTATTCATTTTTCATCTCAGGAGAACTTTTGTTGCACTGGTTAGCTTCATCTCCTTCTAGGCAAATATTGCTGAATTTGTGTTGTGTATGAAAGTAATTTTTGAAACTTGAATTTTCAAGAAAAGTGGACCATTTTGAGTGTTACTATATTTTTTAAACTATTACAATATTGGTTTAGGAAGTGCATAAATTTGTGTTGAAGAATTACGAATCTAAGTATTTGGAAGTCATTTCAGGAATATTCTTTTGATCCAAATTAAATCAGGCATGGATAATGACGGTAAAGGATTATGCACATTTTTTAAACCATCATCTTACTATAAAACTGATTTTCTTTGTATCTATTGCTATCTAGCTATTATGCACACATTCGAGCCTCATCTCACTATCTTTTGGTGACAGATTATATCAGGATTGCAAAACTTTAACAGAGACAATGTTGCATCTGTTGTGACTGCTGCAGAGAAGGTTAGGATGCAAGCTTGTTTAACTTGGTTTGTATACACTTAGTCTGCTGTTTATTTCATGAGATCATTTCTGATCCCACTCGTTGATTTTCATTATCCTTTTTTTTAAAAAAAAAAAGTTGGTGGGAGGGAGGGGATTCAATAAGTTACTTGATATTACTTGAGTTTAATGTTGAACAACATTTTGAATCATGAACTATTTGAACATAAGAATATGGATGCTGAGCTTCATGAATGATTTCAAAAGGATCTTCACAATGAAAGGACAGTTAATGCTTCTAAAACATTTTGAAGAAAGTGAAAAAATATTGATAGAGCCTTGACATAACATTTGACGTTCCCTGTATATATTTTTCCCCTCTTACAGTTGTCCAGGGGTCAAAATTTTCATTTAGCAATGAACTCTACATGAGATCACTAACTTAGTCCAGGTTTTTTTCTTACTTTTCAAAGTATAAGGCCGCTGTAAAGTTTCTAGCTATATGGAGCTTTAACTGATCAAGCACCATCTTTAAGGAATCCTTTTTCTAGTATTTTCGTATTTTCATTCTCATACTACAAACTATAGCTCTTGTGACAGGGTGGAGCAACTCATGTTGACATTGCTTGCAATCCTGAGTTGGTGAAGCTTGCTTTGAGCTTGACTTCTCTTCCAGTATGTTCCATCATCTTTGACTAGTTAAACCTATTTGCACATTACTCAAGTAGAATTTCAGTGGTGATTTCAAACATGTAATGTGCAAGATTTGGAGCTTTTCATCCTAGAACTACTCAGGTTAAATTTACTTGCTCACGTAGTATTTTACTAAACAATTATTAGTCAATGTTCAAAACTTGGTGGTTTTTTATTGATTTTACTCTGTAGTGAACTTCATCTCTCCCCACAATGACCCCCCACACCCCACACACACACACACACAAATGAAATGAAACTTGAAACTTAATATCATATTTATAATGCTATAACGTGATTCCTTAGAAATTCCTTTTCATCGAAATTGCACTGATATTGCTTAACATAATGTTTTTGTTTGACAGGACTTTTCCTTTTAACTCTCTGGTTGCATTTTGCAGATATGTGTTTCTTCTGTTGACCCTTCAGAATTACCTGTTGCCATTAGAGCCGGTGCTCATATGGTCAGATTATGAGATTATCTAAACAATTTATTACTTATTTTTTACTTTTTTCTCCAAATTGGAAAAGAATAACTTTGATGAACTCCTTACAACAAAAAAAAAAAAAAAATGGATGTGCAGGTAGAAATTGGAAATTATGACTCCTTCTATGGAACAGGGAGGGAATTCACTCCAGAACAGGTGTTTGTCTGACAGCTTTTTCCAGAATCTATGTTCTTGGCACTTATATCCTACATTTAGTATTTTTGGTTCCAAGAATCGACCAATCTGCACCATCAAGCTAAGTCAGTTTAATAATGTATGTGATGTTCTTTTTGGTTTGGAGATGATGTGCCACCTTGTTAAGTTTCAGTTGGGAGTAAGAATTTTTTTCTGCGAATTTCTAATAAGCTATGAGAGAATTGAACACATTGTTGCCAGCATTGTTTTTTGGCAATTTGGCTCATGTTTAGGCATAAATTGTTAACTTGAGCACGACAAGTCTCCTTTTTGTTTTACATATTTCAGAACCTATGAATAAGGCATCCGCTTTATTGCATGTACTTCAGATTCTATCATTAACAAAAGAGACAAGGAAACTTCTTCCATCTACGGTGTTGTCTGTTACAGTGCCTCATGTGCTTAGCCTACCTGATCAGGTTAAAAAATTTTCTATGCTTATGTTATTTTCTAGTTTACATCCATCGCTGTGTATCTTATAAGCTACAAACTGTTGCTAAACAAATTACAGGTTAAGTTGGCAGAGTTACTAGAACAGGAAGGTGCTGATATCATCCAAACTGAAGGAGGGAAGTGTTCTAGTCCTTCAAAGGCTGGAGTTATGGGTTTGATTGAGAAGGTATTTCCAATTTTGCCTAATCTGCCCACATGTTTATTATAAAGGGAAACTAAGCATCATGTTCAGCTCTCTGCATTACTGCTATGACATGACATCACAGCTGGAGGTACGCTCTCTGCTCTCCGCTGGAGTTATGCACACATCCCAACTTCAGGAAGATATGAATGATGCCTAAATGCTCAGAAATAAAAATCAGATGCATAAACTAGTTTGATATCAACAATAGAATCCAAATAATGATCTTAAGAATTAATGTGATCATTTGGACTTGAGTCCATTTAGGACTTATATTGAGTTTAGACATGATTTACTGATGAAGTTAACTTATGTTCTGGTGGGACCTATTTGTGGTTTTCTACTGTTTGTTGCACTGAAGAAGAAAGAGAAGAAACATTTGAACCCTTGCAGTCCCCCTTTCTTTAGAATAGGGTAGCATATTGTTTTGGCAAACCAGGAGTATGAATTCGGTGCTTGTTTCCAACTTTTCGATATGTCTCCTTTTTGTTATTTAGCTTCACATGATGACTTTTGGTCAATCTTAATTGATGAATTTTACCTGATTATTACCAGAATCAGGAGGATAAGTCACCAGTAGTAAAGACATTTGCAATCTTTAAAGGGAAAGAAAAAGATGGTTTCTTCCAGTATCAGGAGTGCTCTTTAATTTTCTTTCAGTATAGATTTCCCCATAGTTAGTCTATGGTAAAAAAAAATGGTGCTAATATATGAGCTGATTCGTTGGTAGTGTTTGGGTTCATAGAGGATCTGATATAATGAGCAGGCTTTGGAGTGAACATTAAGAAATTGAGGACTCTTTGGGATGCCATGGTGGACCTCCATTGAAATGTACTACTTTCCTTTCATAATAAATACACGGAATGGTTTGTGCAGCTATTCCGTCTTTTACTTTAGTTCCCATCCTTTATGATCTCAATTCATGCTTGTTTACCCTCAGTATGTGCATAAAAATGATTAGTCCATGTTATGTGCATAAAATGATTTAAGTCCATGTCGGCTTATGAGGACATGAGATACCCAGTGAAAGTGTAATCTTGGCCTATGAATTGTATGTATGACAAAATACTATAACATCATATTAGCTAGTTTTATACAAGGGAAATGCACAAATGCATCTTTTTCCTTTCTTACCTTGTTTAGAAGTTTTCCTTGAGGAAAAGTTGAAAATAGAATTTCAATGGTCAGAGTTAGTCAAGGTGTGAAGTATGTGTCAAGCCCTAAGGGATTGTATCTGGGAAAGTATTTGGAAATAGTTCTCATTAATTGAAAGTAGAAGTCAACCCCTCTTTATATAGAGAGAGGAGATAACCATAGTAATCCTAATACTAACTCATTCAGAAACAGACTATAATCAAATCAAATCCTAATGATAGCATAACAAAATAAGAAATCCTAACCTAACTCTCAAGAAATCTATTTTAATTATTCTTGTTTCTAACTTGTCTCATTCAGAATCATTTAGGAAAATGACCTATAGAGAGTTCTTTTAGAAAAATATTTGAAAATGCACATTAGAGGAGGGGGGGGGGGGGGGGGGGGGGGGTGTGTTAAATAGTGTGAGATAAAAAATTTTAATTAAATAAAAACGTGATACAAAACCACCACAAAGAGGCTCAAGATTTTTAGGTAGAAAACCCACAAAGGTAAAAATTACCATCTAAGTCTCCCTTACTTAAGATTTCTCAGATTGGTAAAACCGATCAAATCCACTAAACCATACTACTTTAAACATGAGGGTGGTGTAAGCTCAAGTATAACAACTCACCGGTCCCTCCTAATAAGAATTGTCTTGAAGAGACGAAAATTCACAATTCGAACACCCTTATAACAAATTGAAAAAAATTTACAAATCCTTATAGAACCCAAGATATAAATTAGATGAATTTAGTTTATATAGGAATGGACTTCTTTTCTTTAGGTAGAGAGAGGGTGGAAGCAATGATTCAAAGAGCTCTCGCAATTTAGTCAAAGAAATGTGGAGAGCAAGAGCATGAGTTCTCGAGAGAGTATGAGAGTCTAGATCAGTGCAAAGGGAGACTTCTTGGGTATTTATAGATGTAATAGGAAGGCTCTAGATGGCCCTAAGTAAAGGATTTAGTCATTACAGTCCAACTGTAGAATCAAGAAATCAAAGAGTCATCTAGTAGACAATAATTGTTGGTCGTCCAACTCATTGATTGGTTGACCAATAAGTATACTTTTGGATGTCTCCTGATTGATAGGTGGTCGTCCAACAACTAAATAGGGGTAACTGAATAGAATGTGTGATTGCTGGTCGACCAAGAGTGTTATGGTTGGCCAACTTAAACAATGATTTTGGTTGACCACTTAGCAAAGCGTTTTGGGATTGAAATCCCTAGAAGTTTTTGGATTTGTGCAAAGTTGGTACATGGTCGTCAAACCAATATGGTTGGTCGACCACTCAATGAAGATTTTTTTTTTTTTAAAGGAAGAAGGGTGGTTATCCAGATGATAACCACCAGATTCATTGCTCAACAAAATGAGACACTCAATGAAGAATTGGTCTTCCACTCATATGCATTAGTCTTCCAAAAGTATGTGTGACCTAAGGATGGGATAGTAATTAATGAAAGTCACTTTTCAAGGTTAATTATGACAAGTGAATGTTATAAACTCAACGTTCCTCTATTGGTCATCCAATCTTTGTGTTGGTCAACCACTAAGTGAAGTATTGGTCTTCCAATGAGGGAGTTGGATGTCTAACTATAAAGGTATTGGTAGCTTAAATGGTTCTTTGGTCGCCTAACTAGTCTTGATGAAGGTCAAGCTCATAGGTAATCAAGGTGGGTGTTTTATGACCTTAATCCTAACGGTTGGATGAGGTGATTAGTGATGTAAGCTATTTATTAAGGGATCTTTAATGTCAATCTAGAAGAAATAAAAGAATATTACATCTCTCTACACATTACATAAAAATAAATTATACAAAAGACTAATGTTTTTTAGAACTACTTGAGATCCCATGGTCTTGAAATGCTCGGTGAAAATACTCGGGGCTTTTATCTTGGCTTGATTAAACTGTTCTCAAAGACTTGTAGGTTAGCTTCCACACAAGGCATTTCTAACATAAAAGATTAATTTTCTAATATCTCATTTCCAATTTGTAAATCATCAAAACTTAACGTGGGTAGCACCAACAGTATCTACTGACAATTATTTTGACACTCAACGTACTGAAGTTAATAACAGATTTCTCAAAGGTTTTCTCCAAAAAGCAAAGGAAAATGTAGAGTGAAAGTGCATCTCTATAAACTGTCCATCAAAGAGTGAAGAATTTGAAACAACCCTGCCCCCCACCCCCAACCCCCCAAAAACAAGAAAAAAGGGAAAAAAAAAAGGGAGAGAGAGAGAGAGAGAGAGAGAGAGAGAGAGAGTAAATGTTAACTTGAATCTGAATCGGTGAGGGAGTCTGAACTTGGTCCGAGGTCCATTTGCTACCAAATTGTCTGAACATATCAAGTTTACGCAGGAGAATTCCCTTCTCAGATAACAGGCATACTTCCCTCCTCCAGATCCAGCAGGGAAATGGCAGGTAATTGATGCTTGATGCACCACAATGACCACGGTTGTTCCCCGCAGCATGCAAGTCATTGGTACTTAGCGGTTGTTTTTTCACCCTTCTTGTTTATTTCATGTGACATATGTGTTGCATTTTTTTCATCAACAAAAGGCTGAAGATCTCTTTTGTAATTGCAAACCGTGATGTTCTTGTCTAGGTTCTTGTACATTTCTCCTGATGTGATAAATATTTTGTCGATGGTTGTTCCTTTGTATGAACGGATGATTATTTCAGAAGTTTTTGAGTGATAGACTAGATGCATATTGAAATACTGTTGTGTAGTAGTTGGTCCTAAGTGCTGTGTAAATTTCACTTCTGTTGTGCAGGCAACTCCTTCGCTTGCTGCCGCCTATTCTATCTCGAGATCTGTCAAAATTCCTGTCATGTGCTCCTCAGGACTCAGTTCTGTAACAGCACCAATGGCCTTGACTGCAGGAGCATCTGGAGTGGTAATGCAATTTTCCTCTCTGACTACGTAGTTTGCATCCGTGTTTGCACAGTTCTCAAACCCATCCCTGCCAAAACGTGAACTCAAACAAAGTTGCGTATGTTGATTGTAGTTGTTAAAATTTATGCACCCTTATATCACGAAACGTTTGCTTTCTAGAAAGTGAGTTGTCTCTCACTTTTGCCAAGAATCACACATGAAAAATTGTTGAGCCATATATTTTTTTTGTGTTATGATTCTGAATTCAAGTTACAGTATGATTATTGAGACATTGGGTTAACAAAATCTAACTCTCCAACTTCTTCCAAAAGCTGGCACTTAACGAGAAATCTGGAGAAGTTTTCAAAGGATTCAACTTTCTTGGTCCCTGAAAATTGATAAATATAGCCTTGTTCAGTTTCAACTTTTAGCATGTAGAATAGTGCAACATCTATAAATACCTGGGAACTGAAGTTGCAGTTGCCACCTGATTTTTCCTACGAAAGGCAGAGTATTGGATTCTGCAATGCAAAATTCAGTTTTTGTGCTTCAGAATGCATGTGGTTTGTCTTTCCCCGAGGAAAATAAAACAAATATCTTGGGCACATGTGGTGTGCTTTACCATTCTTTAGATAACTAACTACTGATGGTGCATGAATGTGGATATTAGCAAAAGTAGATGTAGAAATCTGAAATATATGCTTGCCTCAAGTTGGGTTGGGGGATTGGATTTATTATAGGAACATGGGTTTAACTAATTGATTTATCAACGAACAAGGACAAATATTGCCTAGACAAGAAAAATGATCCACTTTCAAATAACAAGAATTAATTGCCATAAATGGATTTTGAATCGTGATGTTATGATTAAATGCAGCTGACAAACCAGCAATACATAAAATAGTGGAGTACGGAATGTTATAAAATGTGAATAATGTGTATGATAGTAAATGGATATTGGGAATCCATATTCATGTCCACATGATTGGTCATTTTTTATGATGAGGCTGCCATTGTGACACAGGGAGTTGGCTCGGCAGTTAATAAGTTGAATGATGTGGTGGCAATGATAGCAGAGGTCACTAGCATCGCTCAAGCAGTGGGCCTTTCAATGGCAAATGCTTCAGAAGAAGCCAGAGCCCTTAGGATCAACTAGGCAGCATCTTGTTTTGTAATTTTTTTTTGTTGTAGAATTAGTGTGTCCAAGGTGCATAAACAGCTCCCTGATTCCAACAAGAGATTTGTCTTGATTGCATCTCAATACAAGCTCCTTTGTAACAGATCATGTCGTTTTTTTCACCTTTCCAAAAATGGCGATTTTTCACATCTATAAGGTTCACCCATTTGATGTATGCCTGAAATCAATTGTTTTTTTTTTTTTTATTTGTTTGGAACTAAAGTATTCATTCACCCGTTGAGGTTTCAAGTTAAAAGCAATTACATTTCCCAGCATCTCTTCCATTACAAATTTACAACTTAGTTTTAGCTGATGAGTGATACAACCCCAACTCCGTCATTATACCCTCTGATGCGTGCGAAGTTTAAAGGAATAATTATTTTATAGGCACATAGACACATGGGTACATCGTATTTTTTAGTATATATAAGTTATTTCTTGATATCAGTTCTATTATTTGCACGCTTCAGCAAGGTCGCTTTCCGAATGTTGATCCATTTCTACCTGGTAGATACGTGAATAGTTGCGCAGGAAGTGTAATGCTACATAGATCACTTTTTCAAAGAACAAAATGGTAAAATAAAAATATAGCTCTTATAATCTGCTCATACTTTGCTTTTTGATGAGTGATGTTAGGGTGAATTAGAAGTGGTTCTTTCCATGGATACGAGATTGCTTCATGAAATCCTCTATGGATACTTCACCAACAACTTATGAGCTCTTGATTCTTTTGTTAATTATGCGAATTAAAGTGGTGGTAATGATTTTCAAGCCATCTGTCATATTGAAATCTAATGAAGCCCATATAAAGTACCCATGTACCTACATACTGTTAGTTCTTGTTCTTGTTAAGTTTAAGACCTCAATAGATAATTACAGCTGACAGAAACGTAATATGGTCATGATCCTTTGTCAATATTCACGTTAAATTACTTAAGACTTATATTTTTCTTTGAGTAATTCTTCGTATCAAAGTCCAAGGGGTCCATGCGATCTGTGCTAAGTCGAAAAAATAAATAAATTGGCAATATACAAAGGAGGATAGGTTATAAAGTATGATAGTACAAATTTAAGTTTTTAAGCACTCATATATAAATATAATAATTATAGGAAATATGATCACAATTAAAATACAAAATGATGTCTCAATAATCTAGAATAATTTCATGACACCTTCGCATCTTTTTGTTGTTTATCTATTTATTACATCCACAATTAGCCTTTCCATTTGACTGTCCTAACTCTCTGTTGCACATCCTCTGCCTTAAATTTTATGGAGCTTACTAATTTTAAGTTGCCATTATTTCCTATATAATAAGCCTTAATAGGTGATTGCCCCTAAGCTCTAAAACAAAGTGACCTCAACAAAGATGAGGTCATTGATGTTAAACCCTTTCAACATGGTGATCCAATTTTTTTAAGATGAATCATTAGTTGCTCCTCTTATTCTCAAATTTCCTTCAATTTTTGCCATGCCCAAGTTTAACATGGCAAATTATCAGAAGTCTTGCAAGGTTATCAAACAAAAAAATGGAAAACTACTCCACCCTCTAAAGTTGTAAGCCATTATACAGCTTGTCCAAAATACAGTGTATAAAACTAATGCAAACAATATTACATAGGATGACCAAGATTCATCATGAGCAAACTTGCAGATAAACTAATAGTGTCGAGGGTCATTTGGTTGGAAAGAAATGGGGTTGTTCTTGCAGAAATGGGGTTATCAAACAATATTACATTCAGTCATTGCTTGAAGAAATAGTCCAATCTGCCAATAGAAGTTTAGTATAACAATTTCAATTCTTGATACCTATGAACTCTCACCTTATTGTAAGGGTTAAATTTGGGTTTCATTTTCTAAGCTTTTCATTACTTATAGGAGCCCCACTGCCATTAGCACCCATTTCAGTACTTCTTGAGATAGTCGCAAAGAAATGTTGTATGCTTAGGGCAGAGGGTGCTTCAACCTTTGTTTGGTTAGTGACTGCATGGTTGGAAAATGGAAGGAATGCTTCATTCTCAGGGAAGGAGGAAGTATGGTTAGCATCAATTGTCAATAAGGATCTACTAAACCAAGGAAGCGTCGCCTATTAAATTTACCCGAGGCATGTCCAAAATTTCAACTTGTTAGTAGTCTCTTTAAGCTCACCATTCTACAAATTGTACATTATGTACTCTACAACAGGGATTGTAATTGTTAATATTTTTTAAACTATTAATGGTGCCATTCCTATATCGACTTGTTTCCCTTTGCAAGCCTTCGCGTTCTGAATATTATCCTTTGCCTAAGTTATTCTAATTGGCTGTAATGGAACTGAATTGGGAGCCCATGTACATTAGGGGTACCGTTTCCCAAATATAGATTCTTCCCTAGGAAGTATAATTCTTAATAGCACCATTGTGCGTATCAACTTGCTTCCCTTTACAAGCCTCTGCCCTCTAAACATCAACTCCACTGCAAGTTACCCTGATTGATCTACACTTCAAAATGTTATAAGCATGGCTGGAGATATAAATTAGGCATCTTAGAAGTCAATTTCTTGAACTATGTTTGGGTCAATTTCTTCCCTAGTGACCCTAAAAGAAAAAATTCTCTGAAAAATCTCTTATTCTGATTGGATGTGTGCTTTCTGAAACCTGCATATAGCTTCTATGTAAGCTAAGAAGATTTTGCATTTTTGAATTTTGAGTTGGAGCTTTCAGGTCTTTTCCATTTTATGTCATTACTTTATGTGCTTGACCATTTGATGCTTCTTATTATGACGTTAAACCATTTTGTACACTAGCAATAAAAATTTGCTTTTGGATAACCACCTCCAGTAAATATGTAGAGTCTTAAGTAGCAAAATCAGATGACAACAGATTCGAACTAGGTATATGCTAATGGGATATCACATTTGGAGGGACAATTGAACTTTGGAATTCTTTTTAAAAAAAATTGGACTTTGGAATGATGATTTCGGTGGAGCATGCATCCATGGCTGAATGGTTAAACTGCCCTACTCATTACTGAACTTGTGGGTTTAATTCCTGCTGGATGCAGTTGATGTAAATGCTTGGAAGGCATATTCTTTTGCTAAGTAGTTGCAGTATTTGAATTGTGTAATTATGTCTGACTGATTTTCTGCTAGTGTAAAATTGTATGCCTTAGTTGCATTGGTGATATCTTCAACCTTTGTATGTTACAGAGTGACTTTTTATTGAAGTACTTAGTTATCATTCTGGATGAGGCTCATGAGAGGAGCTTGAATATAGATATACTCATAGGAATGCTTTCACAGAATATAAGATTGCGTCAGGTAGTAATTAATATTGTCTTGTCTTTTTTTGCCCAATTTAATTTGTTGATTATTTTTAAACTTGCTTTTGTAATCGATGTAGAAAATGTATCTTGAGCAACAAGTGAAAATAATTTCTGGTGGGAAAATAAAACCTGAAGACACCATAGGACAACTAAAGCTTGTACTGATGAGTGCCACCCTTTGAGTTGAAGACTTCATCTCAGATAGGAGACTATTTCAAGAGGAACCACCTGTTATAGAGGTTGCCACTAGGCAGTTTCCTGTGACCACTCACCTCTCTAAGAGGACAGATTTAGTGGATTATGTAGGACTAGCCTATAAAAAAGTCTTGCAGATCTACAAAAGGCTACCTCCTGGTGGCATTCTTGTTTTCCTCACTAAACAGAGGGAAATCGAGTGCTTGTGCAAAAAGCTGCGCAGAGCTTCACAACTGCTTACTAAAAATAACGTCAAGAAAAAAGATGTTACAAGTGAAGGCATATAAGTTGAAGGACTTATGGAAATCAATGGCTCTTGACCAAACAAATAACATTTTTGACACTTATGAGCAAGATGAGGATGATCTAAAAAAGGACTTTACTTCAGGTTCTGACATGGAGAGTGAGCTACTTGTTGACAGTGAATCAAGTGATGAGGATTTTGAGCACAACACAAGCCCTCAGAGCACTGATTCTGTATTGGAATTCATCAAAGAACCTGAGACCCTTGCTTTATTGAAGGCTTCTTTCGATGCCCTTTATGGAAGTAAAGATCATAAAACTTCTGCAGGGAAAACAAACATAACTTCTTAATAGTGCTGGTTGTGAGCTAGTTTCGTCTTTATGTTTATGGTTTACAATCGTTGCAGTAGTATGTGACAAAACAGCTACCAGATTACTATAAGATTTTTTTTTTTTTACTCGGAATAACAAAGTTTTCCCAAGGTCGAACTCAGGGAGCAACTACATTTCTAGAAGCTTGCATAAGTTCTCAATTATGTTACAAAAATGAGAGAGAGAGAGAGAGAGTTTTGTTGGCTTCTTCTTCTCTCTTCTTTTTCTTTCTTTTCTTCTTCTCTTTGCTTTCCTTGCTCTTCTTCAGTCTTGCCTTCTCTTTTCTCTTTTTCTTCTCTGTGGTAGTGGTGATCTTCCTCTTCTTTTCTTCTTTTCTTCCTTCTTCTTGGCCGCTGACTTTCCTTCCTCTTTTCTTCTTTCTTCTTTCTTCTTTGCTTACGGCTGTGGTGACTCCGACGTCTGATGCAGTGCTCAGACGACTTATCTGTGGCTTTGCTACAGTGCCTTCCTTCTTCTTTCTTCAGCTGCCCAGTGTGGCTTCTTCTTTTCTTCTTCTGTTTCTCTCCTTCCTTCCTTTTTCTTTAACTGCTGCTGAGCGGCTAAGGCTTCGGTCGCTTCTCTTCTTCCTCTTCTTCTTTTCTTCCTACACGCTCACACAAAGGTCAGAGCGAAACCTACCCCTACCCCTTCCTCGCGTCTCTCTCTTTCTCAAAATCTCTCTTAGGACTACTCTCCCAGAGCCGGGTATTCGGGTTCGGGTAGCGCGCCCGGGACCAGGCCCACCGGCGTGCGATGGCGGGCGAGGAGTGCGTGGTTCGGGTAGTCGGATTCGACCCAGACCTGCGGGGCGTGAGTGCGGGCGAGGTCGAGCGAGGGAGTGGCGCGCTGCGTGCGGGTGAGAGGGACCTGACCCCTGTGTTCAAAGGCAGTAAGCCCTGTGCACTTTTGCAATTTAAGTGTGGGCGCTCGGCCGCACACTTATGAGGTGGGACTAAAGTCCCACCTCCCGAATTTTTGCTCGCAGGCGAGGAGTCCGCGGCCAATTGAAGCAGCTGCGAGGGTTGCGAACCAAATCGCAAGCCTGGATGCCTTCGCGGAGACTACTCGCACAACCTGGGACGTGCGCCTGGGCTGGGGAAGACCTGGAGCTGTGATAACACCACGCAAGGGGGTAGTAATTAGGTTGAATATGGCCCATCTTTAGAATAAAAGGCACAACATAAAGTAGAATAGGAGCATTGCATGCATCAAGTACCAAGATTGCTTATAAACTGTATTAATGGCCATTTGTGTAAAGAATTTGTCAAAGCAGGCCTCAGATGAGCAATCGGACCGCACGGATGGATTCAGGACGACGAATGGAGTCTAACGGACTCAAAATCGGCCAAATCCGACATCCGGAGCTCCCACAATGGGCCCAAGAAATCCTGACCGTTGATCTGGAGATCAACGGCCTAGAACGCGCCACGTCGCCCCGCCACCGCCGCCCGCACGCCCCCAAGCCAGCCAAGGACGCATCTCGGCCGTTGATCTTCGATCGAACGACCGAGATCCGCGCGCTCGCCCGCAGTCGCCGCGACAAAGTGCGGGCGTGGCGCAACGGTTAGCGCGCACGCCCGCGTTGCGGCGACGCTCGTTCGATTCGCGCGGAGCAAAAATCGTCTGCGGGCGAAGGGCGCGGCAAAATTGAGCTGCGCGATCAGAAGCGAGCGGCTAGGATCGCGCCACGCGGCGCGACGACAGCGCCCCACCTCCCACGCGCGCGCGCACGCCGGGCGGAAATGCGCGCGCGCACGCACGCCCGAAGCGCGATCCTAGCGCAGGCGCGGGAGGATCTCAGCCGTCCGATCGTCAATCGGACGGCTCTCATTCGACGTCCACGGATCGCGCCTGAAGAGAGAGAGGGGCGGGCGGCTGACCGGCGGCAGCAGACCTTCACCGACGTATATGGAAGCGGTTTTAGCGACGTTCTGGATGTCGCTAAAGCACATTCTTCTTTTAGGAAGCCCTTAACTCTATTTAAACCCCCTTCTACCACCATTCAAGGCATCCTCTCCCACTTGCAACTACTCCACTCCTCTCCTAGCTAGTCTTAGGCACTCTTGTAATCGCCGGAGACGACGAGCCGCCGACGGAGCCTCCTCCACCGCCGTGGCTGCCTCGTCGCTCTCCACTCTCTCTCTACCTCTCTCTCTCTCTTTTAAGCTTTCATTTACTTTTGTTGAAGCATGTATTTAATATTGTAAACCATGAACTATGAATGCATGTTTAATGAAATTATTTTTCATTTAGTTGCCTTTTTAATTTCTGTTTAAAGTGCATGATCAAAACCAAGAGCTTTCTAACCCTAAACTCTCTTTATCTCTCGCTTTTCAAAACCGTTTCTTTCGCAAGCAAAACTCCGCCTTTTTCGTGACAACAAGTGGTAAACAAAATCCGATTTCCACGCCTCCCTGAGATCGACACTCGAACTCACCTCCGTTTACTTCTTTTAAAACCGACGTATCAAGTGCAACTATAACGACACCTCTTAACACACACGCACGAAGGCACATCAGTTTTTGGCGCCGTTGCCGGGGAGGCAACGGATTTGTTTTATCACCTCCATTCCACCTCCATTCTCATATCGTCTAATGCCCTATTTTCCTTTTTACTTGACGGATGCAGGAATTCGGCGCATGGACGACGAAGCGATGCATTCCACTATGGTAGCAAGGAAGTAGACGCCTCGAGGACCGATAGTGAGTACTCTCTCTCTCTCATTGTTTGCTTGCGTGAAAAATCTAAAAAAAAAAAAAAAAATCATAAAAACTGAAAAAAATTGGCGTGGTGAATGATTGCTTGACCCACATTCTTAACACATCACCCTACAAAAAAATGTACACTCTAATATGCTGGATAAATTCTTGGAGTGCTCTTTTATCTTTCTCTTGAGTGGTGTTTGCGAAGCCACCGTGAGTTGACCTGGGCCGCACCACTCAACCCTAAAACTGACTCATCTAATAGAAGCTGCATGATTATCAGGATGAGTACACTAGGGTTTTAGAGCCTCTACAAAATAAAAGGAAATCTACTTTCACTAAGTTGTGTGCAGAACTTGACGTGCCCACTGAAACTTGTTTGAAAAAATTAAGACACGTCAACCCTAAAAAGTACTTAAGTAAGGATGAACACTAAAAAGACACTATATCTTAACAAATCCTTGCTTGAAAATCATGTTTTGCTAGAAGCACACACTTTGAAAGTAAAACATTAAGAGGCACCACCCCAATCAACGCCTCATCACATCACCCTAAGCACAAGCACTATCCTAGCCCTTTAAAACTGAGTAGACGTGCCCTAGGCAGGACTGAGTTAAGTCTCAAAAGGAGAGGTTTTGTCGGCTAGGCACTTGGCTTTCATTCCCTTGGTAGAATCTGGTGACTAGGCTGCGGGGCAGTGTCAAACGACCGTGGTTGTGGGGTCTATGGAACCAGAGGCGCAAGCCAAAGGAAGAACCTTCCCTGCAATCCCCTCGTAATCAACCTGGCCAGATTAGCCTTGAGAAGGGAAGTCCAGTGTTTACGGACTTAATTAACCTTTGTGAGATTTCTAGGTCTCCTAAGGAATACACCATAAGGATTATGCTTGTTTGTTTGATTGAGTGCACAACTCTCTCTCATCTGTTCTTCCCGCATCCCTCCATTTCTTCCATGGATTTCAATGCCTATCCATCTTACCCAAATTACCCCCAACAGGATTTGTATGCTAACCCAAGTAGACCATACCCACAGCCGACTTGGGCTAACCAACCACCAAGTTGGGGATGCAACCTGGAATATCCCTCTTGGCCCAACTATGACCAAACCACACCAACCTCTTATTGGAATACACCCAACATAGCCACCCAAGGGTACGATTCAAATCATGGGGCTCCATATCTCGATTGTCCTCACGATGCCTCCTCATTTAGGTCCGACCCGCTCTACTGTGATAGGACCTACACTTTAGGAGAACACCAAGAACCCTACTCATATCAAGATAATAACCAAGAAAGGTCATCTGAATTCAACAACCTTGCCTACTTGACCTTTGGATTAGAAGGAGTTCTAGACAAATGGAAATCAGAAAATGATCAGAAATCTAGGCAAGCCCAGGATCATCAACCTCTGATTTGGTCCCCTGATGAAGAATCTGACTGGGAGGAAGACTTAGAACCTCAACTATTCTGGAGTAGGACCAAACAGAGAATGGTTCCTCTTGAAGAACTGGACCCTGAACATGACAGAATAGAGGACCCACCCAAGAACCTAAACACCAATATGGATTCTGATCCACAACCTCAACCATACTCTCTTAACCTGGATTTCAAGGAGGAAATTCAAAGGACACCAAATGACACCATGTCAATTCTTGATAACCTCCAGTTAGAACTACACAGACAGAATCAAGAATTGGTTAAAGGGCAACATGCCATGTTGGAGTTGTTCCAACAATTGGGGGAAGAAGGCCAAAGAAAGCTGTTGCATACAACGCCATTCATGGAATTCATAAAGCAAGGACCCACCATGATCAATTGGACTACACCTAGTCATCCTGATTTGGTTCAGTCCACCATTGATACCCCTCAGGAGTTGGATAGCTCAGTGGATAAGGACAGTAAGGATTCCTTGGAACACAATTTGGGGAGCATTGAGAACAAACATCAGGAGGAAACTGAGAAGGTGAGGGGAGAGACCTTGGAATCTGAATCTAATCAGCTCAAGACAAGTAATCCGGTGGGAGTAGCAGCCAACGTCGGAAATGGAGAATGGAGTTACAATTTCAAAGAAATTGATTATGAATTGGTTAGAATCCCCATCACAAATTTGGAGGAGGGCCGAGAGAAAGAATATGATCTAGAGGATGAAATTGACCCTACCTCTAATGCAACCCCAAACAGTGAATCTGATACAAAGGAGGTTGAAGAAAATATTCTTGAGATCAAGGGCTTGGAGGGAATGAGCAATGAAATCATAGTTGCGGAAGAGATGGATTCGTCTTTGAAAAGAAGACTCATGCTTGGTTGTAGGGCTCAGTATGAAACTCTGGACTTTGTTACTTGCCCTACCAGAATAAAGATCCCGCAACCCGAATGCACTAGAATTGATACACTTTCGATGGATTACAATTTTATGGGGACACAAGCTGAATATAAGACCTACATCTTTAGTGTTTGGCATGTCATATTTGGGGTGCGTTCGTCCACAGCAACTTGTTTGCATGCCCACAAACTAAGAGAGGATCTGACACGGGAATGCATGATATATCTGTTACAGAATTCCCGCCCCTTAGGAACGGGACTCCACCACAACCTTATCCGCATCTGTGGACTTCTGATTTTGGGTCTGGTTAATTTTGAACATACCTTCTTGACCCAAGTCATTCCTGTTTGTGCACCGCCCAGCTGGAGGCGTTAAACTCAGCGCTTCCTGGGAGGCAACCCAGCGGATTCAGACTGATCTGGTAGTTTACGTCACTCAGGTACTATCTTTTTGAACCCTTCTGCATCCATGCATCTGCCAATGAGGACATTGTCCAACTTAAGCATGGGGGGGATGGTAAATTGCATAATCCTGAGTTTAATTAATCAGTCTGAACGAATAAATTAATTGATTAAAAAAAAAAAAAATTGAATTTAGGAAGAAAAACTTAGGCATTAGAAACTTGTCAATAGTGGAAAATAATACAAAAAGAACTTAAACGCTTAGACTTTTCAGGCCTTCAGGCTTAATCAGCCCTAGTGTCCATTAAAATATGGATTTAGCGGCGAATCCTTGCAACTTTAAGCTATTCTAATCCACCTAATAAATAAGGTGATAAGTATACGACTTATCAACTCATCCTCTAACTCAGGAAAACTTTGAGTCTAAGCATCTGCACACATTTCTGCACATACTCACTTCTCGGAGATTTTGACAGAAATTGGGTAGCTAATGAACTCTCTAGGGTGGTATGGCTGGCAAGTTGTCGTGGGTAACAGCCGATTGGCAGGTTGTCCAGAACCCAGCCACAGGCCATTTCTTTTTCACTGCCTCTAGGTACATTTGAGATTAGGAAAGCCACCTACGTAAAAAAAAAATAATAATAATAATTAAAAAAAATAATAATAAAATAAACCACACTTCACCGCACAAGTATGGCTGGCAAGTGATCGTGGGTAACAGCCCATTGGTCGGTTGTCCAGAGCCCAGCTCAATAATTGCACAAAAAAGGAAGACCAAAAACACCTAAGGAAGAAGCGGGGAAGTAGTACAAGCCGGGGAGATATACACTGGAAAATCCTTGTGTTGACCCCAAGTAAAATGAACGCAGGGAGAAAGCTACCAATCGAACAAATACACCTTCAGGCAAAAATTTATTTTCTTTTCCGGTCACCTAGAGGCGTAGAAACTCGAAGTCTGTCTCAATTACCGTTAAGTAAGTCTATCACAACATTCACACCAAGATGCTTAGCACTTAGGGTTTTGACCGAATTTTGGGTGGGTTGGGTAGCCGTAAAAAGTTACCAACCCACACTGAATTCTAAAAATTCTAAAAAGACATATATAGATATATACGTATACATAAGTATAGTTACAAAGCACGGATTCGGGCGATTCGTATTTTGGCAGACACCCGGGCGCTGCTTAGTCTTTGTAGATTAAGATCTTCGTATAGTTCCTCTTATTAACAAGTAACGAAGTGTTTAAGCAATTACTTCTTGAATTCGCCAAAGAAATAAAAGCTAGAATAAACCTTGCTAGGGACTAGCAAGGAGTAAGCATGGGGGTATGATAACACCACGCAAGGGGGTAGTAATTAGGTTGAATATGGCCCATCTTTAGAATAAAAGGCACAACATAAAGTAGAATAGGAGCATTGTATGCATCAAGTACCAAGATTGCTTATAAACTGTATTAATGGCCATTTGTGTAAAGCATTTGTCAAAGCAGGCCTCAGATGAGCAATCGGACCGCACGGATGGATTCAGGACGACGAACGGAGTCTAACGGACTCAAAATCGGCCAAATCCGACATCCGGAGCTCCCACAATGGGCCCAAGAAATCCTGACCGTTGATCTGGAGATCAACGGCCTAGAACGCGCCACGTCGCCCCGCCACCGCCGCCCGCACGCCCCCAAGCCAGCCAAGGACGCATCTCGGCCGTTGATCTTCGATCGAACGGCCGAGATCCGCGCGCTCGGCCGCGGTCGCCGCGACAAAGCGCGGGCGTGGCGCAACGGTTAGCGCGCACGCCCGCGTTGCGGCGACGCACGTTCGATTCGCGCGGAGCAAAAATCGTCTGCGGGCGAAGGGCGCGGCAAAATTGAGCCGCGCGATCAGAAGCGAGCGGCTAGGATCGCGCCACGCGGCGCGACGACAGCGCCCCACCTCCCACGCGCGCGCGCACGCCGGGCGGAAACGCGCGCGCGCACGCACGCCCGAAGCGCGATCCTAGCGCAGGCGCGGGAGGATCTCAGCCGTCCGATCGTCAATCGGACGGCTCTCGTTCGACGTCCACGGATCGCGCCTGAAGAGAAAGAGGGGCGGGCGGCTGACCGGCGGCAGCAGACCTTCACCGACATATATGGAAGCGGTTTTAGCGACGTTCTGGATGTCGCTAAAGCACATTCTTCTTTTAGGAAGCCCTTAACTCTATTTAAACCCCCTTCTACCACCATTCAAGGCATCCTCTCCCACTTGCAACTACTCCACTCCTCTCCTAGCTAGTCTTAGGCACTCTTGTAATCGCCGGAGACGACGAGCCGCCGACGGAGCCTCCTCCACCGCCGTGGCTGCCTCGTTGCTCTCCACTCTCTCTCTACCTTTCTCTCTCTCTTTTAAGCTTTCATTTACTTTTGTTGAAGCATGTATTTAATATTGTAAACCATGAACTATGAATGCATGTTTAATGAAATTGTTTTTCATTTAGTTGCCTTTTTAATTTCTGTTTAAAGTGCATGATCAAAACCAAGAGCTTTCTAACCCTAAACTCTCTTTATCTCTCGCTTTTCAAAACCGTTTCTTTCGCAAGCAAAACTCCGCCTTTTTCGTGACAACAAGTGGTAAACAAAATCCGATTTCCACGCCTCCCTGAGATCGACACTCGGACTCACCTCCGTTTACTTCTTTTAAAACCGACGTATCAAGTGCAACTATAACGACACCTCTTAACACACACGCACGAAGGCACGTCAAGCTGCTGCAGCAGGTCGACAATGGCGGCAAGAGGGTGCGAACCTGAAATCACAGTGACGCCCTCTCGGCCAAGTCAGAACACGTGGAAAGCTTCGCCGGAGTGTGGCGAAGCTTGTGCGATGGTCGGCGAGGCGCGGGAGTGCGTGTGAAGGTCGACCTAGGTTAGACTGTGGGCAGAAAGATGGGTTTGTTCGGGGGATGGTTGGGCGGTGCTTGGCAGTGAATGGAGAGGGGGGATCGGTGGAGTGGAGTGTGGGGGAGCTTCTGGGCTGGTCGGCGAGGGGTGAAGAGGTCTGTGGACATGGGATGGACTCGCCAGAGAGGGTGATCGGAGGTGGGGTGGCTCGGTGCCAATCCTCTATGGTTTTAATATCTCGTTGTAGTATAGTATAGAGGAGCAGTTACCAGTTTAATATAATTTGTTACTCGGAAAATAAGAGTTTTCCCAGGTCGAACTCAGGGATTAAATTGTATTCTAGAAGTACAAAGTTTCTATTACAAAAGTGAAAAGGGAGAGAGAGAGATTTAGTTTGTTGGCTCTTTCTTCTTCTCTTCTTTCTCGGATCTTCTTCCTTGATCTTCTCTTTTCTTCTTTCTTCAGAGCTTCTTCTATTTCTTCTCTTCTTCTTTCAGCTCTGTCTTCCTTGCGCTTCTCGTCTTCAGCTTCTCTTTTTTTTCTTCTTCTTCTTGTCTTTTCTTTTCTTCTCTGCGGCAGTAGTGATCATCCTCTTCTTTTTCTTTCTTTATTTTCCTTCCTTGCTTCTTCTTTTCTTTCTTCAGGGCGTCATCTGATTTTTCAATCAGACGACTTAAGTAGCTTTTGCTACAGTGCATCTTCTTTCTTTCTTTCCTCTGTGGCTTTCTTCTTCTTCTCGCAGTCCTTCTTCTTCTTCTTGTCTTCTCTTTTCTCTTCTGTGCCTGCACACTCACAGTTTGGTCAGAAGGCAAAAACCTACTCTACCCTCCCCCCGCGTCTCTCTCTCTCTCTCAGAATTCACTCGTAAGATAGCTCTCCCAGAGCTGCCGAGTATTCGGGTACGGGTCGCGCCCGGGTCCAGGCCCACCGGCGTGCGTGGTGGGCGAGGAGTGTTCAAGTCAAGTCCGGTCGAGTCGGCCGAATCCGCGTGATGAGCTCGCGGACCGGGCGGGTGAAGTGGGTGAGAGGGACCTCACCCTGTGTGCTGAGGCGATAAGCTTATTTCACAAAAACAATTTAAACCGGTGTGGCGCTTTGAAATCCCACGATGTGGGACTAAACTTTGTCCCTCGCTTGCGCGCGCCCGCAGGAAGGCGCGACCTGGCTTCAGCAGCAACGCGCTTGTTTCTCTTCACAGATCTGCTCCTTGCCTTCGCTCAAGTCCCCCCGCTTTGCCTCAGCTGGGATCCTGTTGCTGCAGGGCCTGGAGCTTGCTTGGAAGCTCCTCGCCTTGTCGCCAATGGCCGCCGGGGCTACAGACCTGCCAAACACAAACGGGGCCTCTCGGCCCAATCAGACTACAGGGTGACCTTCGCCGTGGCACGGCGAAGGTAATGCGGGGGGTAGCAGGTTGTGGGGCGGTGTCTGGCTGCGACCCTAGGTCGGACTGCGACCGAAAAAATGGGTTTGTTCGGTGGAGTGTGGTGGGGCGGTGGAGCGATAATGGGTGAGCGGAGGTTACTCAGTGTGGTGAGGCGGAGGTTCTGTGAGGGTCGGCGAGGCGTATGGGGCTGCGGAGCGATGGGAACGTCTCGTCGGAGGGTGGCCGGAGATGGAGAAGGTGAGGGTGATTAGGCGTGGTCGAAGGGTGGTTGAGCAAATTAAAATAGGGAAAAGAAAGAGGGGAGGAAAGGGAAGAACTGTACCTACTTGGAGGGACGAGGGGGACCGGAGCAGGGCGACAGTCGTATCGACTGTCGCCGGAGAAGAAGGTGCCCAGAGAGAAGGGGCGGCGGCGAGGAGAGAGCGGGAGAGCGTGCGTTGGGTACAGTGCGACGCGGGAAGAGCGGGTGAAGGCAGCTCTGCTGCTGGTAGTGCGGCAGAGCGACGAGGAGGAGGAGGAAGAACCGCCGGAGTAGGGGGGCTTCCGCCGGAGTGGGAAGAGAGAAAAGGGGGGAGGTTTCTTCGTCAGAACCGAGCTGCTGAGTTCGGTGGACGGGGGCGGTTTTTATAGAGGTGGAATCAGAGAGGAGGACAGAGGGAGGCGACATGCCTCCCTCGCCAGAGGACGCCGGAGATGGAGACCCATACCTTCCGCGCGTTCGCATGGGAGGTATGGGTGGTTGCAGAGACCATGGAGGTGTCCCTGCGACGGCAGACGTCGCAGGGAACCCCCGGTTGACTTGGCAGAGGGTCTCCCTTACCCTGCGTGGCGCCATGCTCCGCGCAAAGTCTCCGGAGCATGGTGCTGCTCAGGGTTTTGCAGGGAGAATCCAAATGCAAAGAACGAAGAAGAGTTATGGGCCAAAATGCGAGGGTTTCAAAAGTTGAGGGTCAAAAAGTAATGGATGAGGACCAAAATGCAAAGTCGGTCAAGAAGGTCTCTTCTTAGGCTCAAGTTTTCATGCATGACTAAATGGGACCTAAGGATTCTAATGATGAATTTTATTTCTAGATCAGACCTTGTTTGACCGATCAATTTACGTAAAAACTCAAATTAAGTCATTAATTGGGCATGATTCTCAATGTAGGTCAAAATGGGTTCCTAAGGCCAAATTGAAGGTTCTAAATCCTAGAGATTATTTTTCTACGAATTGTAGAGGGTTTAGTCGATTTTTTCTTTGCCTCGAACCTCGTGAATTGAAGTGGGTTTGTTTTTAGGGTTACAGGATGTCATTTAATTCCTTGGAGTTGCTGTAGCCCTTATTGGATCAACTCATCCCACTTTTCCTCTTATTAGGTTAGTTTGACCTATGTTTGGACCCTGAGTTACCCTGTTTTCATATTGGATTGGTGAAATTACATTTTTACCCCTTAGTTTCTATTTTCTTTACAAACTCATAATTTCTCTGAGTCAAGCCTTTCTATAGTTATGTAGGAACTTTTTCTTGCAAATCTGGGTTAGATGGTGCTAGTTTAGGATTTATGACGAGGTTCTCATCATGGGGAAGATGGGTTTGGACAGTGGCAGTTGGGTGGTCGAAATGACAAATTGGAAGAGGGAAAATACAAGGGAGAGCAGAGATTATTTACCTATTTACTCAACGAAGGGGGAGGGAGGAGCATCCGGCTCGTGCCTGCCGAAGCTGGAGACAAAGACGCCCTGGAGGAGGGTTTCAGCGACGAGAAAGCAGTCGGAGGGTGCCAGCAGGTACAGCCTAGCACGGACGACAGGGCAGAGTAAACCCTACTGCAGGTAGGACAGTAGAGCGATGAGGAGGAGGAGAAGATCACCGGAAGCTTCGGGCTCTCTGACCGGAGGGGGAAGG
Source organism: Thalassia testudinum (assembly GCA_037157565.1). Classification (NCBI taxonomy): domain Eukaryota; kingdom Viridiplantae; phylum Streptophyta; class Magnoliopsida; order Alismatales; family Hydrocharitaceae; genus Thalassia; species Thalassia testudinum. The sequence continues at coordinate 50,010,574 of JAZHRO010000030.1, forward strand.
GATGAAGAGGTGTTTCTCCGCCAAAGAAAGCTTGAAGGAGTCGGCAAGGTCTGCCGTTCCTTATAAAGGGCTTGGTGCGGAGAGAGGGACGAGGTGGCGTCGTGACAGCCTCGTCGGAGTATGGCCAAAAGGGATACCCATGCCTTCCGTGCATTCGCACGGACGGCATGGTTGATGGCAGAGGTTGTGGGCGGGTCCCTGCGACAGAGGACGTCGCAGGGAACCCCCTTCTGTTCTAGAGGACGGCAGCCTTGCCCTGCGCGGCGCCATCCTCCGCGCAAGGTTGCCGGAGGCATGGCGCTACGCAGAAGTGGCAGGGAGGACCGTTCTGCAAAGAATGATGAGAAGTTGGGGGCCTAAATGCAAGAGTTTCAAAAGATAAGGGTCAAAAAGTAAATAAAGAGGACCAAATTGTAAAGTCGGTCAAGGGAGTCTTTTCTTAGGTTCAAGTTTTTATAACAGACTAATTTGAACCTAAGGATTTTAATGGTGAATTTTAATTCTAGGTTGGACCATGTTTGACTGGCCAATTTGCGTAAAAATCTAAATTAAGTCATTAATTGGGCATGATTCTCATTTTAGGTCAAATAGGTTTCAAAGGCCAAATTGAAGGTTCTAAATCCTAGGAAATATTTTTATATGATTTTTAGAGGGTTTATTCAATTTTTATCCTGCCTCGAACCTCGTGAATTGAAGTGGGTTTATTTTTAGGGTTATAGAATGTTATTTAATTTCTAGAAGTTGCTATAACCCTTTTCAGATCAAATCAACCTACTTCCCTCATTGTTAAGCTTGTTTGACCTGTGTTTGGACCCTTAATTACCCTGTTCGCATACTGCATTGGTGAAATTGCAGTTTTACCCCTTATGATTTGTTTTATTCTTTAACTCAGAATTCTCTGAGTTAAGCAACTTTTTGGGTTTTATAAGAGCTTTTTCACACATATTTGGATTAGATTGTGCTAGTTAGGGTTTATGATAATGTTCTCATCACTTCTCCATCCATTAAATGATGTTTCACAAAGAATTCATTTCCTTTTGCTAGTACATTGTGTGTCTTGCCCCTTTATGCGAGGCTACCTGCTTCAGAACAGCTACATGTATTTGATAATGTATGTGAAGGTGAGAGACTAGTAGTAGTTGCCATTAATGTTGCTGAAACATCTCTGACCATCCCAGGAATAAAGTATGTTGTGGACACTGGTAGTGAAAAGGTGAGGAACTATAATCATGCTAATGGAATGGAAACATACTTAGTTCAATGGATAAGCAAGGCTTCAACTGCTCAACGGAGCCTATATTCATTTGTAGTCTTCACCAACATATTTTCAGAATTTGCGTGTCCTCAGATTTCAAAGATTCCTGTAGATGGTGTTGTCCTTTTTATGAAGTACATGGGAATTAGTAAGGTAATTATGGCATAGAATGGTGTCACATGCTTTTGCCATTGGGTCTCAATTTCTGTGATTTAACATTCATTGTTCAGCTTTTGAATCAGGTTGTGCAATTTCCTTTTCCAACACCTCCTGATTCTCCAGTAGTTTTAGAGGCCGAACGATACCTGTAGGTGCTTGAAGCTCTTGATGATGAAGGTAGGCTTACTGCTATAGGGAGAGTCATGGCACAATTTCCTACGAGTCCTCCCCATTCAAGGATGCTTCTGACAATTGTTCATTTTCTGGGGACCCAGCAAGATTTTGTTAGGGCAAATTTAATTTCAGGCTATGTTGTAGTAGCAATAGCTTTAAGCTTTACTAATCCTTCTGGATATGATTTAATCGTCTAAAAGGTTCATGTCTTCGGGTATGGAAAAATCCAATTGCTCAGGTAAATAATACGATTATGGTATTAGTATTGTTATTTAACTATATATGAGCAGACATGATTTTAGATTAGGATTGCTAATCAAATTAGATAGTTAAATTCAATTCGAATTCATCTAATAAAATATTTAAAAATATTCATAAAAAATATAAATAATAACACTACATTCTTAATTTAATCAATTGAACCTTAATATGATAAATATTCATTTAATAAAAATTTAAATTAAAAAAGAAATATACATGCAGATGGACATACATGTAAGAGGGAGATTATAAATGAATTATATTGATCCATTTGCAAACCCTGGTAGATTTGTGAACGAATCCATTAAAAGAAAAGAAAAATTCAAAGCCATCCGTGGCCCACCCTTCTCCTTGTGTAGACTCACATTGGTGTCCATCAACCCTTTCACCTCAGAGGTCACGAGTCTCTCTGCCTGCTTCCCTCCATCCTCTCCCGCAAAACCCTAACCCCCACCCCGAGCTCCCTCTCTCACCGTCTACGCCCAGCCGCCCCATCTGCCGTCGCGGCCATCTTCCTCGCCGTCTCAGCCATCTTCATCAATAGCTCCCTCCTTGTCGTCGTCGAGGTCATCTCCTTATTCCTCCCTTCTCCCTCTTCTCTTCCTCGGTTCCTCCTGTACATCCCCCTCCCCCTCAGCCGACCACCACCACCCATCCCTCCTCCTCTGCTCCGCACAGCAGTCCCAGCCACCACCATCACCACCTCCTCCGCCTTCCCTTCTGCCTCCGCCCGTGCTCCCCTGATAGAGTCACTCTCTGAGGGATGGAGACGTGTCGTCTGCTGGCTGTGGGATTCTTGTGGAAGCGTGTGAACTTGCAATGTTCTTGCATCTGATTGGTTTTGCAGCGTAAGAGAATGTGAGGCCTTGATTTGTTGTGGTTGTATTGTGGATATGTGTAGTTAAAGATGCCATCTTTTTCTCCCCTCGTGTAAATGGATGATCGGAGGTAGGAGAAAGGGGAGTTGCTCGTGGGTATGGCTAAGGCTCATGTTTCTCTGTTTGATTTCGAGACCGAGTAGTTTGGTTGATTTTGGTGGAATTCACAGTCCGGAAGCCACGAGGAAATTAATATGAACATTGGGGGTCAGCGAGATTGGATCTTAGAGTGGGAGAGATCCCACGGTGGGGAGAGAGAATGAATATAGAGGGCCCTGCCTACGGAGAACAAGAGGGCATGCTGGGTTCAAAGTGTGCGTTTGGTCGGATTGTGGGTGCCTATGTGGTTTGTTGGTGTGGTCAAGGAGGTAAGGTAGCTTTTTAGGTTGGCTCACATTGTCTGGCTCTGCTTGTTAGAACAAGTATATTGTCTTGAGGTAAAAACCACAGTTAAATGGAGGTGAATCAAAGCATGAATCAATGCATTCAAATGAAAGGAACTGCTATCCTTAAAGAAAAAGCTGGTCCAACCACCAAGGCTATGAAGCACACAACCAAACTACTTGGCTTTTGTTGACATTGCATGTCGGTTTTTTAAGAGTGGAGGACAAACGGTTACATGACTAGAGGTTGTTTTCCCCAAATGTTGAGTATATTGCTCTCAAGATTTTATTCACTTGATCTGCCTGCCTTCCAGGATGAGATGGAAAGTAGGAAAAGTTGGTTGAGGGACATAGAGTTGGATTATTATTAAGTGATAAATGGGTCATCCTTTTGACTTTTTGATTATAGCATGGCGTAGGAGGGTGGTGGGCAACTGGGCATCATGCAAGGAAATCCACATGTTGAGGAGATGAGTATAAGAGAAAGGACTTTGTAAACATGTGCATACTATGTATAGATATTCTCAAATGCAAACCTTTTTCTTCCTTCCAAGAATTGGATCTATTGAATAGAAGAAGTTAGCTGTTGTTCCTGTCTCACCCAGAAGGAAGCATTTAATCCCTGACCCCTCCTCTCGTCTACATTTCTCCTCAATCCAACATTAATTTGTTCAATTTGGATTGTATATCTAATAGTTATTTGATATTGAGTAATATGCTTATTTCATTGTATTGGACATTTCAAAATTTTTCCACTAGCAATACGTGACTTAGCAACATTCAGTAGATTTCTTTAGAGTGTGACTAATTTTATCAACTGCTGTCAAGCTGAGAAAACACACATATACCTGCTGGTTCAGATTTTTCTGGCATCAGCTGGATTCGTGGTTCTAGATGCGGTAATCTAACTTGATATGGACGTATTAGTAATGTGTATATGTTTGCTTGTACACAAATATTGCTTTAAATCTAATGAAATCGAACATTTGGAACTGATTATGCCATCAATTGCATGTTAGTTAGTATAGTTTCTTATACTTTGCCATTGCTTATATTTCTGACAGTCATCTGTCTCCTGATATGTTTTTTCCATGGAACTTTCTGCAGTTACAGTCATCTAGAGAAGCTGCACCTACATCAAGTCAGAGACAAGCCTTTGTCGAATATAAGTTAGCTTGTGCATAAGGTAAGAAAGTTTACGACATGTTCTTTACTAAAAACTAGCAGCTACAGCTACTATTCTTCGTAAAACAAGACATACTCTCTCACTCTCTCTCAGTGTTTTTGACTTGGAGGATTTTCAAGGTTGCACATTTGCATGGTCAATCGACAACAATAACCAAGCCTTTTTCCATAGTAAATGGGGCTGTTAAATTGATTTTGTCGTACAATAATGGTTAATAGTTTCCTTACGACACTTATTTAGAGATTCCCTCTTTTCTTAGTCCGAACACTTAATTTCTGACACCTTTGAACTGGCACATCAAAGGGCCTCACTAAGTGATTGAACTACCTAAAATTTAATCACCCTCATTTATCTGTTAATGGTCATATTGGTCTTTTTTTTTTATAATTGGATTTAGAATCTAGTCCTTCCTGTTGGACACAGTACCTCAACATCTTTTTTTTTTGTGGTACGCATCCCCTACACATGCTTGCAATTGGTTGTGTAACTTTGAAGTTTGTATATCATGGTAGATTTTATTTTTACTTTCTAGTATCTGCCTCAACTTTTAAAGGAATCTTGTTATCACATAGGACACCTGAAGCTCAACCTGCATTGATTTTGTGCTTGGCATCTCTATTAATTCCTTCATCTTGTTAAAAAAAGGTTATCCCAGTCAGAGAAATCATTTTTGTTGGAATGGAAACTGTCCATTTTTACCTTTATGAAAAAAGCCCATTTTTAACCCTTGATCTGTGTACACTCTAATTTCACATTCCATACATTCAGTTTTTGTTCTATTTAGTGGGTAGGCTTTGGATTCAACAACTTCTCTAATGCACAAGTTTGATATTTCCTCTCTCATCCATGAGCACAATATCATCTGCAGAAACAAGCACCATGGTACCTCAGATGTATTTTGCTAGCTCATACCAAATCAAGGAGGTAGGGGGGTTAAAGTCAAACCTTGAAGTAGATAGATCTTAATTTTAAACCATCTTGTCCACTGAGTTTGTGTTCAGTACATCTCAATCCACTTTAGGGTTGTCAAAGCAGACATGGATCTGACTGACTTAACCGGAACCCAACTTGATTAGAGGACTTGAACCTAACCCAATATGGTTATCAGCTTAATAGGTCTATCCAGATTGGATCAACTTCTGAATCTTCTTGCTCTCGGTTGGGGGTTGGACCTAAGCGGGCTTGCTGGATTCTATAGGGTTTGGGAGAGAAGACCCATTAAGAAGTGATGTTTGAATTTTGAGGAAGGAGACGTGGAGTGTTTGGGAATTGTTAAGGACTCGTAAGACCCATTAGGGACCCAACAGACCTATAGGATTTGTTAAGGACCCACATGGCCTGTGGACCCATTGGGTTAATGTGTTGTGTCGAGTGTGCAACTTCCATTTTGGGCGAGGTCTCAGGCTTCCATATCAGGTTCAGTTTGGTTCATGGCCTAGGCCAGATTGGATCTGAGATGCTTTTGCAGCTTTATGACAAAATTAGCTGGGTTCAACCCAACTCTATCGGCAGCCCTAAGTTTGAGATTTTTCCCAATCTCCAGCTCCACCATACTTATTCATTCATGAGGTTGATACCTTGATCTTGTACCCAATCTCCAGCTCCATCATACTTATTCTTTTATGTGGTTGATATGCAAAATGAACAACTCTCTCATTTATGAGATTCTCAACGATATGTCTATTGGAGTACAACCGTAACTCTTTCCAAATCAGTGGAAGTCATATGTAGACCTTTCTCAGACTTAAAAAAATTATACTGAAACCTAAAGTATACATCACTTCAGTTGTATACCTACCGGGTGTGAGACGTGAATCCAAATTGATTCTACATTTTTTAATTGAAAATAACTGGTTATACATTTGTATGTTCTGTTAAATTTTGATTTAAAAGGATTGCGATGGAGGTCTTTGTTTAAGAAATTTGTGTTTTGGTAGGAAATTGCACCATCATAACAGGTTTTTGGTCTGGAAAGAATAGAAGAGGACTCTTGATCCATATTTGAACTAGGTTAATGCCAGAAAAGGATAAATACCCAATGCCTAATTTACTAGCCATGTTTTTCTGATTGTGCCTTGTTGTTATGTGTCGAGTTTGCCATTGTGGGGAATTCAGAATGCTTGTCATGTTGATGTTAAAAAAATGTGTTATTTTCTCTACAACATGAATGCTTGTCATGCCCCTTTGTTTCTTTGCTTGCTTTCTATTTTCGTAAATTAATCTGGGTATTGAAATTTTGGAACCAAAGTAAAATTCATTACTGAAATGCACACCTTTTAATTAACTAAGCCATGCATTTTAAAGTTACTCACTAAACACAACATATCCTTTCTTTAGATATTTTTGTTAGGTACTTTAAACTTTTACTGCGATGGCTTCTTTGTATCTTTGCACAAATCAACTACACTCTTAGCATTCTTTACTTTCCAATTTCATGTCTATCCTGAAAATTTTTAGGGTGGCATGTTTAGTCTTCAGGTTTACCATCCTAGTCAAATTACAGTTAACCTGGTTTCTTATACATGTTGGTGTGCATGTGGAGGATTTTTTTCCTTTTTCTTTTTCTTTTTAGGAAAGCGGTGTGTATGTGGCGCAGGGATCGTACATCTTCCTTGTTCTTTTTTTCTCATTTAATCAAAAACTCTTTTCTAATTCTCTAACAGTTTGATTGTCCCTTCTCAAAAGACAGTTTGATTTTGTCCATTCCTTGTTCTTTCTTTTTCATTTCTTTTTTTTTCTTCTAGAAATAAACTGGGGCAAACTAGAATTGAACTGTAAGGTATTTAATTGATTGTTGTCCACTCATCTGCCAGTGCACACCCACACGACCTTCCCCTGTCGCCGCCCTTCATTTGACCATAATCAACGACCTCCACCTTCGTCAGTCCGACGCTGGACAACTCCAATCCAAACATCGCCGCCACCTACTGCAACCGCCACTCCGGGTCTGACGTTGCTGCACATGCCCTCCCCTTCGGTATAACTTCCCCATCCACCTTTGTTGTGAACCAAAATTTGCTTGCTGTTACTGTAATCTGTGGTTGGGAATCTAAACCTCCTTGCGTAGGTATACAATCTTGCAATGGAGAAACAACAGGATCTCAACGTTGGACACAGCTTCGACAACGAGGGAGATAGTAATGTGATTGCTCTACCGGGAAGGAGGAAGAAGAAGGACAGGGGAAAGAGCAGAGGAGATGGGTGCAATGGGAAGGTACAAATTAGGTGTATCTTCTAAGTTTCTGATAAATTTTGTTGGTGGTTGGGACTTGAGCTCTCACAAGATTGCGGTGTTGTGGATTTCCAAGATGTAGAAGAAGAGGGGCGAGGAGCCCATATTGGGCAAAAGCAAGCACAGGAAGCTGAGGCGGATTCAGGTTTGTGTACTTGCCTTGTTTTATAGAAGAAGTTCAATCTTGGCTTTATTTGTATGGTTGTCCAAGCCCAGACCTGAATGCAATTAGTAGAATGCTCGTATGGTTTAGGCCCAGTGGATCCAAAGGCCACCATTACGAAGTAGTAATGCTCGACATTTTTGTCCACTACTCAGTTTCTTGAGTTGTTGATGTGCTATTTTTGGGACATAACTACTTGGGTTATTATTATGATTTGCAGGAGGAGAAAGAGAGGAAGGCTAAATTGGCTGAAAGTTTGGAGCTTTTGGAGTACGGTTTTCCCTTTCATACCCTTCCATATACTCGCATCTTTTGTTCTACTAAGCATTTTGGTTTCTATCTACCTACCGTAATTTGTTTCCGATGGGCTGTTTGTTTGGCAAAACACTTGTTGGTAAATGTAAGCTGTGGATTTTTTGTTTCAGGAAGCATAGGCTCAGAGACAATGTGCATTGTTTGTTAAGATCTTCAGGCACAATTGGTCAGGTTGTACTGCTACTGAACTTGAAACTTGATGCTTAGGGTTGATGGCTGTCATTTTTAGTTTTTCTCATTCTTCATCTCCTTTTTGGTAATGTGTTGGTTTAATTGGATTGCAGGCACAGACAATGCGAGAGAAGCGCTTGTTGGCAACACGGTTTGCTAGAGTAGGGTTAGAGATTCCTGAGGATGTGCCGGCAGCGAAGAGGAGAGTGGGCCGCGATTATTTTAATGACATGGAAGAGCCTGAGCCTTGCTCACCTATTTCTAATCCACAGATGGATGCCATCTGCATGAATGAACATAGGGTTCCCAAGGAAGGAAATAAAGATCATGCTGCTCTTGGTAATGGAGAATATGCAGGGGTGTCTTTTCATTATAGGCCTTGTCAAGATCTCGGTTCTGTGAATAATCATGCGGAAACAGTGGAGATGGTTACTAAGGATGTTGAGAGTAAACAGTCCATGCTTCCTCAGTTTGAGCAGGCTCAATGCTATAATGTCAATGATACCACATCGAATTCGATGGCGATGCCCTCGGAGTCTACCATGGCAAAGAATGATGCATTCTCTTCAAAGGATCAGATGATTGCTTCACAGGTAACATGCTGTGACAAAAATGAGCAAGACCATAAATCACAAGTGTCCATCGAAATCTTCAAAATATATTCACTTTTTCTTTTTATGGTATGCTATTAGAGCTTATATGTCTTCGCTTTGCCAACTTGTTCTATTTGACTTCCTAAAAAAACCAATCTTATCTAATGCAACTAAGGTGATATTCATTGCTATTATTTAGGAATATCGTTTAAAAAACACATCTTGAGGCTATAGAGGCGTACGCCTCGAGGCGAGGCAGGCCAAAATAGCCTTGAGGCGGTAGCCTCAGGCTACTGACAAGAGGCATGTGCCTCACTTTGGTCGAGGTGCTGGAGGTGATTTGAGGCGTTGAGGTGCATCTGAGGCACCGCCTCAAGTGCAATAGTGTTGTTGTCGTCAGAGGAGTATTGCTGGTGGTGCAGTAGCCGTTGTCGGAGGGTTTTGGTTGGTTTCTGCCCTTTATTCCCATTGCTCGATAATTGCGAGGCTTGTGGAGGGCTCCACCATTCCTCATAAGTCAGTATGATCAGCCCTAAACCCCTTAAGGTTTGGCTATCGTTGCCACTAGCCTTAGCCACCGTTGCTACAGTTGCCCAGGCTCTCGATTAGCTAAAGGAACAGCCCCCTTTGGCATCTCCTAGGTCCCACATCCATCTCATTGAGGTTGCTCACCGCCAAGGAACTCCCTAGCGGCATCTGCCTTAACCCATTGGCAACTTTCCTTAAGTAGAGGCTCCAAAATGACCTATTTAGGTCATTTGACTTTGAGTTTTAGTTCTTTTAAGTTTTCCAATGGTCTGGGAAGTTAGTTTAGTTTGTACTTTTGTTATGGTTTCTAATCTTCTATATTATATGGATGTTTATCTTTTTATTTAAATGTCATATCTCGTTTAGTTTCGCTCTTTCAATATTGTGATAGAGGAAAAAATATGATAAAAGTGTGTTATTGATATTCTTATTTCCTTATTAACACTTAACAAATATATATCATATTATTTTTCTATGTTTTTTATGCAAATTCTGAGGCTTACGCCTTGAGGCTCATGCCTCACCTGGACGAAGGCAAACCGCCTCGGTATCGCCTCGCATTTTTTAAAACCTTGTTAAGGAATGGAGACAGGGAAGCATCTATTGTTCAACATGTATAACTACAGATGTAAAAAAAGAATGGTCCATTGTACAGTTTGTACTCAAAGATTTAGTATTGATGTTTGTGATTGAAGTTTCTTCAGTATTCCTGAAATCAATTGTTTGCAGTTTTACTCTGGAAGTGAACCACCTGTTGGTCAGAATGCTAACTAGTTAAGGTATTGTGCATATTAGCTCCTGTGAATTTTGGTCATTATAATCAAATATTGAGAAAAAAATAGAAAAGAAAGACTTTTTTTTCCTATGATGTTACATACATTGCTTCTTCAATATTGGCGATCATGGAAATGGTAAATCATCTTGAAAAAATCAGGCTAACGCAATTATTTGACCTCCACACAAAATTTGTCTGTCTAGCATCACGGTGGTACTATAATTTAGTGTACCAAAGGAAAATGGCAATTTGGGTTTATGACTTCCTCTGATGTAATACTAATGCCTTTTTTTTGAACCAGGATAAACCAAGAGATGACAGTAATACTTCTCTGATTACTGCTCCTAATACAGGTGCCTCCATTGAGAATTCTGTGAAAGTACCAACGGTTGTGCACATTTCAAGGCCTAAAGAAGTTGAGGTGCAGAGAAGCTCTCTTCCCATTATCATGATGGAGCAGGAAATAGTGGAAGCCATAAACGAAAATTCTGCTATAATCATCTGTGGAGAAACAGGATGTGGCAAAACCACACAAGTTCCTCAGGTATGATGCTTAATTGCAGGACACCATTTGGTACATTTGATGAATGGCGACATATGCAACATGGAAAGTTTGTTTTTGTTTTTCTTCCTTTCTTTCGATTTTTTAGATAAGAAATTTTTACCCATGTAAGGATTGTAAATCGCTTTTAATCAAGAACTTCATGTAGGATCAGTTCCGATACCTGAAAATTATTGCAATTTGAGTGAAATTGGTCTCTAGGTTGAAAAATGTAGGTTGCAGAACTTGTTTCTTTTTCATTGTGCTGTCATATAGGTGCTGCGCACCATATGAAACAGCAAATCAATGATAGAAGTGTACTTCAAGCCATTTTACTAAACAATAAGAAAAATGTATCTTTGGTTTTAGATTTTAACATACAATAATTACGTGTTCTATATATTGGTTAAAGGCCCTGCCAAAATGCAGCAAGTTTATGGATGTAGTGTGGTTATTGCGAGTGCGCAATAAGTTACTTTTGATGTTAGATGAAAAAAACTCATGGTTTATCTGTGTTTGTGAGCATTTTATTAGTTTATTAACATTGATAACATTGTGGGTATGTTGCCATTCTTTACAGTTCCTTTATGAATCTGGATTTGGATCTAGTAGTTCTCTGGCCAAAGGGGGAATTATAGGCATCACCCAGCCACGCCGCGTTGCAGTACTTGCAACAGCAAAGCGCGTTGCTCATGAATTGGGTCTTTCTCTTGGAAAGGAGGTTGGCTTTCAAGTTCGGCACGACAAAATGCTTGGAGAGAAATGCTCAATTAAGTTCATGACAGATGGGATCCTGCTTCGAGAGTTGCAGGTTTGAAACTTGCTTTTCTTTTCTTATTTTGTAATTCTAGTTTTCTTTTATCCTGAAATTCTATTTGACCCTTACCATTTGTTACACGTGGCACTCTTCTAGGGAAATTAGAGTCCAAAAAGAAGAATCAAGAAAGTAAAGGCCCTATACTAGGATTACCATATATGCAAATCATAACCAAAAAGAAAAAAGAAAAGAAAACAACTTGTAGATGTGCCTCTAACATTATGAGAATCTTCTCCTTTCTGCAATCCACTATTTGCCATGCATCCACATCACCAAATTAGCCTTTGTATTATTTCAGCAAATCTCCATCTTCGGCTTAATCAGCTTTTCAAGCACCTTTCAGCAATCCAAAATGCTACAAATCTGTTCAATCCTGCCCTCAATTCCATCATCTCCATCAGTTAGCCCTTCACCTTTCACAAACCCAGCCTGCCCCTGAGCTTCTAAGAGGATATCCATGTGAATCTGCACCCCTCTGTCTCTGCACGACTGCTTCAAGCAGCGTTTAGTGACCAACCCTCAGAAGAGCTCCGATCTGCACTTTGCCCTTCATTCAGTAGGAAGGCCCTATTGTACTCCTATAACATTGTTTCCCTAGCCTATTGGACCTTTTCTTCCTTGACCTGCAACTGACAAAACTGGGGGGGAGGAAGTGCGCAATAAATTTGTTCTTGACTGACTGTGGATTATATGAAGGTCTTATCAGTCTACCAGCAGGAATATGCCTTTGACTGAGATGTAGGTTCAAGGGCTTCGGGCTGTTCCCTATTCCCAGGTTTTGATCATTGCATGGGACTATGTATCTACTTTTACAAACACAATATCTTGAGTACCTCTACAAAAAAAAAAGAGCACCTATGATGATGATTTCATTCATTGGCAGTGGTGTTTGGACATAAAATCGAGTTCTTGTGGGTGGACAATGTTAGGTGCTTGTTTGCTTTTGTCAACTCATGTGCATGGTGCCAACAGAGAGCTGATAGAAAGTGAAGCCAAACAAATGTTGGAGCGAGCAGGCATAGTCCCTTTTGTATATTCCCTAAAGGAAATAGTAGGTTACTTTTGAAGCGGTGAGGATGTGGCCATCTAAGTGTAGGTAATAGTTGAGATTTCAGAATTCAACAGCAATAGGGCCCTTTATACGAAATTTTAACCACTCAGCACCAAAAGAAGACAAATAATACATAAAGTGAAATTTAAAGGGTATAAAACCTATGTTTTATGTATATGTCATTTTGAAATTTGCACCTCCAGCTACCAAGGTGTTGGCACAGTGGTAGAATCCTCCTTTTGCATCTAAGAGGTTATGGGATCAAAACCCATGGTCCCATATTTACCTTAAAAAAAAAAACAAATTGCACCTCTGAAATTTCATACCCAGGCATTCAGCCAGAGGAAACTTGATTCTGATTCGTTTCAATCTGATATTTCTTTCCACCAACCAAAGCCCAAAGACATAGGAACTAGTTGTCCGTACTGCTGAATGATGTGCATACCCAAGTATAATCGCCAAGGCACTGGCCAAACAAAAATTTCCTGGTAAAAAATTAGACATCTTGGAAGTCAATTTCTTGAACTATGTTTGGGTCAATTTCTTCCCTGGTGACCCTAAAAGAAAAAATTCTTTGGAAAATCTCTCATTCTGATTGGATGTGTGTTTTCTGAAACTTGCATATAGCTTCTATGTAAGCTAAGAAGATTCTTCATTTTTGAATTCAGAGTTGGAGCTTTTAGGTCATTTCCATTTTACTTTATGTGCTTGACCATTTGATGCTTCTTATTACGACCTTAAACCATTTTGTACACTAGGAATAAAAAATTACTTTAGTATAATCACCTCCGGTAAATATGTAGAGTCTTAAATAGAAAAATCAGATGGCAGTGGATTCACTGATGTATGCTAATGGAATATCACATTTGGAGGGACAATTGAACTTTGGAATGCTTTTAAAAAAGAATTGGACTTTGGAATGCTTTTAAAAGAGAATTGGACTTTGGAATGATGTTTCCTGTGGAGTATGCATCCATGGTTGAATGGTTAAACTGCCCAACTCATTACTGAACTTGTGGGTTTTATTCCTGCTGGATGCAGCTGATGTAAATGCTTGGAAGGCATATTCTTTTGCTGAGTAGTTGCAGTATTTGAACTGTGTAATTATGGCTAATTGATTTTCCTGCTGGTGTAAAATTCTATACCTTAGTTGCATTGGTGATATCTTTAATCTTTGTATGTTACAGAGTGACTTTTTATTGAAGAAGTACTCAGTTATCATTCTGGATGAGGCTCATGAGAGGAGCTTGAATACAGATATACTTGTAGGAATGCTTTCACGGATTATAAGATTGCGTCAGGTAGTAATTACTATTGTCTTGTCTTTTTTTGCCTAATTTAATTTGTTGATTATTTTTAAACTTTTGTAATCGATGCAGAAAATGTATCTTGAGCAGCAAGTGAAAATAATTTCTGGTGGGAAAATAAAACCTGAAGACACCATAGGACAACTGAAACTTGTACTGATGAGTGCCACCCTTCGAGTTGAAGACTTCATCTCAGACAGGAGATTATTTCAAGAGCCACCACCTGTTATAGAGGTTGCCACTAGGCAGTTTCCTGTGACTACTCACTTCTCTAAGAGGACAGATTTAGTGGATTATGTAGGACAAGCTTATAAAAAAGTCTTGCAGATCCACAAAAGGCTTCCGTTTGGTGGCATTCTAGTTTTCCTCACTGGACAGAGGGAAATCGAGTACTTATGCAAAAAGCTACGCAGAGCTTCACAGCTGCTTACTAAAAACAATGTCAAGAAAAAAGATGTTAGAAGTGAAGGCATAGAAGTTGAAGGACTTATGGAAATCAATGGTTCTTTTGACCAAAAAAATAACATTTTTGACACTTATGAGCAAGATGAGGATGATCTACAAAAGGACTTTACTTCAGGTTCTGACACTGAGAGTGAGGTACCTGTTGATAATGAATCAAGTGATGAGGATTTTGAGCACAACACAAGCCCTCAGAACACTGATTCTGTATTAGAATTCATCAAAGAACCTGAGACCCTTGCTTCATTGAAAGCTTCTTTCGATGCCCTTTATGGAAGTAAAGACCAGGAAACTTTTGCAGAGAAAACAAACATAACTTCTCCATCCACTAAAAGATGTTCCACAAAGAATTCATTTCCTTTTGCTGGTGCATTGTGTGTCTTGCCCCTTTATGCGAAGTTACCTGCTTTAGAACAGCTACGTGTATTTGATAATGTACGTGAAGGTGAGAGACTAGTAGTGGTTGCCACTAATGTTGCTGAAACATCTCTAACCATCCCAGGAATAAAGTATGTTGTGGACACTGGCAGAGAAAAGGTGAGGAACTATAATCATACTAATGGAATGGAAACATACGAAGTTCAATGGATAAGCAAGGCTTCAGCTGCTCAACGGTTGGGAAGAGCAGGTAGAACTGCACCAGGCCACTGTTATCGCCTATATTCATCTGCAGTCTTCAGTAACATATTTTCAGAATTTGCGTGTCCTCAGATTTCAAAGATTCCTGTAGATGGTGTTGTCCTTTTCATGAAGTACATGGGAATTAGTAAGGTAATTATGGTATAGAATGGTGTCACATGCTTTTGCCATTGAGTCTCAATTTTTGTGATTTAACATTTGCTGTTTGGCTTTTGAATCAGGTCGTGCAATTTCCTTTTCCAACACCTCCTGATTCCACAGCAGTTTTAGAGGCCGAACGTTGCTTGAAGGTGCTTGAAGCTCTTGATGATGAAGGTAGGCTTACTGCTATAGGGAGAGTCATGGCACAATTTCCTACGAGTCCTCGCCATTCAAGGATGCTTCTAACAGTTGTTCATTTTGTGGGGACCCAACAAGATTTTGCCAGGGCAAATTTAGTTTTAGGCTATGCTGTAGCAGCAGCAGCAGCTTTAAGCTTTCCCAATCCTTTCAACATTCGACTAGAGGAGAGTCATGGTGCCTCTGATGATTTAGATTACGACAAAAACTCTGATGTCCATAAAGAAGAAAGAAAGAAGCAGAAAAAACTAAAAGCAATGGCAAAAGAGGCACATGAAAAGTTCTGCAATCCGACCAGTGATGCTTTATCCATATCATATGCCTTGCATCTATTTGAACTTGCAGAGAAGCCATCGGAGTTCTGTGAAACCAACTCATTGCACTACAAAACAATGGATGAGATGTCTAAATTGAGAAAACAACTTCTTCAGCTAATATTTACTTATAGCAAGTCACTTCATGAATTCACATGGAACCATGGAAGTGCCAAAGATGTTGAGGATGCCTGGAGGTTCCCATCCGATAAGCACCCCCTATTGATTAATGAAGAAGAGATTTTGGCGCAAGCTATATGTGCTGGATGGGTGGATAGGGTGGCTAAGCAGGTCCGAAAAGCTTCCGAACTATCAGAAATGGATCAAAAGGCTAGAGCTGTTCGCTACCAATCTTGTGCTGTTAATGAAACCATATATCTTCATCGCTGGTCCATGGTTGCTCGAACTGCACCTGAATTTCTTGTTTATACCGAACTTCGCTACACAAAACGACCATATATGCATGGGGTGACCAGTGTAAAGCCTGATTGGCTTGTCAGATATGCCACTTCTCTCTGCAGTTTCTCTGCACCAATTGCAGACCCGAAGCCCTATTACGAGCCTATGACTGATGAGCTCTTGTGTTGGGTAAGCCCAACTTTTGGTCCCCATCTCTGGGAGCTGCCCCTATATAGGGTGCCCATTAAGAATAATGACCTACGTGTTTCGGTATTTGCCTGTGCTTTGCTGGAAGGAAATGTGTTGCCATGCATGAGATCTGCCCAGCAATTTATGGCCGCATCGCCGTCTCTTGTTTTGAAGCCTAAGGCATTTGGTCAGAGAAGGGTTGGTGATTTATTCAGTAGGTTGAAGAAAGGGCCAGAAGTTATTGATAGCCGTGCTAGGCTACGAGAAGCATGGAAGGATAATCCTCAAGCACTGTACCTGGAGATTAGGTGCTGGTTTCAGGGGAAGTTTAGGAGCAAATTTGAAGAATTTTGGCTAAGAATGCATGAGGAGGTAGATTTGGAGCCCCATGAACTCTTTCCCAAGAGAACAGGAAAAACTAAGAAGCTATGCAGATAATCTGTAACATGTTTTGGCTGTATAATTTAGTAGATATGATTGTATTCAGCTTATTTATTGCTCGTGGCTAATTAGTTTTCTATACAGTTATAGCATTTTTCTCAATTTAATTGATTTTTTCATCATTCGTGGTAACTGTGCCCCTCCTTTTTATGTGGTATCTTTTTTCTTTGGAAAAGGATGATCACATGAAGTGATTATTCACTTCATTAGAAAGAGAAGTCTTGCTATATTAATACGCCAAAGAGTGGCCACCATTTCCTCATAAAACTCTATGTCCTGACAAACATTTTCTACCCGTCATGTGCCTAATGCTTTCAGGAAGAGAGAGAGAGAGAGAGAGTGTGTAAATGTCAACTTGAATCTGAATCGGTGAGGGAGTCTGAGGGCCATTTGCTACCAAATTGTCTGAACATGTCAAGTTTACGCCGGAGAATTCCTTTCTCAGATAACAGGCATACTTCCCTCCTCCAGTTCCAGCAAGGAAATGGCAGGTAGTTCGCTGCAACATGCAAGTCATTGGTACATAGCGGTTGTTTTTTCACCCTTCTTGTTTATTTCATGTGATATAGGTGTTGCATTTTTTTCGTCAACAAAAGGCTGAAGATCTCTTTAGTAATTGCAAACCGTGATGTTCTTGTCTAGGTTCTTGTACATTTCTCCTGATGTGATAAATATTTTGTCGTTGGTTGTTCCTTTGTATGAACGGATGATTATTTCAGAAGTTTTTGAGTGATGGACTAGATGCATATTGAAATGCTGTTGTGTAGTAGTTGGTCCTAAGTGCTGTGTAAATTTCACTTCTGTTGTGCAGGCAACTCCTACGCATGCAGCCGCCTAGTCTATCTCGAGATCTGTCAAAATTCCTGTCATGTGCTCCTCAGGACTCAGTTCTGTAACAGCACCAATGGCCTTGACTGCAGGAGCATCTGGAGTGGTAATGCAATTTTCCTCTCTGACCACGTAGTTTGCATCCATGTTTGCACGGTTCTCAAACCCGTCCCTGCCAAAATGTGAACTCAAACAAAGTTGCATATGTTGATTGTAGTTAAAATTTATGCACCCTTATATCACGGAACGTTTGCTTTCTAGAAAATGAGTTGTCTCTCACTTTTGCCAAGAATCACACATGAAAAATTTTTAAGCCATATATATTTTTTGTGTGTTATGATTCTGAATTCAAGTTACAGTATGATTATTGAGACATTGGCTAAACAATATCTAACTCTCCAACTTCTTCAAAAAGCTGGCACTCAACGAGAAACCTGGAGAACTTATCAAAGGATTCAACTTTCTTGGTCCCTGAAAATTGATAAATATAGTCTTGTTCAGTTTCAACTTTTAGCATGTAGAATGGTGCAATATCTATAAATACCTGGAAAATGAAGTTGCAGGGTATTGGATTCTGCGATGCAAAATTCAGTTTTTGTGCTTCAGAATGCATGCCGTTTGTCTTTCCCCGAGGAAAATAAAACAAATATCTTGGGCACATGCGGTGTTCTTTACCATTCTTTAGATAACTAACTACCGACGGTGCATGAATGTGGATATTAGCAAAAGTAGATGTAGAAATCTGAAATATGTGCTTGCCTCAAGTTGGGTTGGGGGATTGGATTTATTACAGGAACATGGGTTTAACTAATTGATTTATCAACGAACAAGGACAAATACTGCCTATACAAGAAAAATGATTTACTTTCAAATAACAAGAATTAATTGCCATCACTGGATTTTAAATCGTGATGTTATGATTAAATGCAGCTGACAAACCAGCAATACATAAAATAGTGGAGTACGGAATGTTATAAAATGTGAATAATGGGTTTGATCGTAAATGGATATTGGGAATCGATATTCATATCCACATGATTGGTCATTTTTTGTGATGAGGCTGCCATTGTGACACAGGGAGTTGGCTCGGCAGTTAATAAGTTGAATGATGTGGTGGCAATGATAGCAGAGGTCACTAGTATCGCTCAAGCATTGGGCCCTTCAGTGGCAAATGCTTCTGAAGAAGTCAGAGCCCTTAGGATCAACTAGGCAGCATCTTCTTTTGTAATCTTTTTTTTGATAGAATTATTGTGTCCAAGGTGCCTAAGCAGCTCCCTTATTCCAACAAGAGATTACTCTTGATCGCATCTCAATACAAGCTCCTTTGTAACACATCATGTGGTTTTTATCACCTTTCAAAAAATGATGATTTTTCACGTCTATCATGTTCTTTCATTTGATGTATGCCTGAAATCAATTTTTTTTTTTTTTTTTGAACTTAAGTATTCATCCACCCGTTGAGGTTTCAAGTTCAAAGCAATTACATTTCCCAACATCTCTTCCATTACAAGTTTATGACTTAGTTTTAGCTGATGAGTGATACAATTTTTCACTCCTTCATTATACCCCTATGATACGTGTGCAGTTTAAGGTTTCGTTTGATAAGGGAAATAAGTCTGTGGAGTAAGTTGAGGAATAAGGAAAAAGTGAAATAAATGGTAGAATAAATGACTTAATTCGTTTAAACATTAGACGTTTTAATTGGCATGTTAAAAGTTATTCCATCGAGGGATGGAATAAGTTTTAGACGTGTTAATTCATTCTTGGACGTATTAAATTTCAAACATGTTAATTTATTTTTAAAAGTATTAAGTGGGGTGTTAAACAATTATCATCCTAAATGAATGGATGTAAATGAATAATTATTTTATAGGCACATAGACACGTGGGTATATCGTATTGTCTAGTATTTATAATTTATTTCTTGATATCATTTCTATTATTTGCACGCTTCGCGAAGCTCGCTTTCCGAATATTCCATTCCTACATGGTAGATACATGAATATCTGCGCAGGAAGTGCAACGCTACATGGATCACTTTTTCAAAAACTTACAAGCTAAAATAAAAATATAGCTCTTATAATCTGTCCATACTTTTCATTTTGATGAGTGATGTTTTTTGAAAGGATTTTGATGAGTGATATTAGAGTGAATTAGAAGTGGTTCCTTCCATGGACACGAGATTGCTTCATGAAATCCTCTGTCCATACTTCACCAAAAACTTATGAGCTCTTGATTCTTTTGTTAGTTATGCAAATTAAAGTGGTTGTAATAATTTTCTAGCCATCTGTCATATTGAAATCTAATAAAGCCCATATAAGGTACCCATGTACCTACATACTGTTCTAGTTCTTGTTCTTGTTAAATCGTAGGTCTCAATGGATAATTACAGCTGACGGAAACGTAATATGGTCATGATCCTTTGTCAATATTCATGTTAAAATACTTAGATTTATATTTTTCTTTGAGCAATTCTTCATATCAAAGGCCAAGTGGGTCCATGCAATCTGTGCTAAGTCGAAAAAAAGTAAATTGGCAATATACAAGGGAAGATAGGTTATAAAGTACGATAGTATAAATTTAAGTTTTTAAGCACTTATACATAAATATAATAATTATAGGGGATATGATTAAAATACAAAGTAATGTCTCAGTAGTTTAGAATAATTTCATATGTCACCTTCCTACCTTTCTTTTTTTCTATTTCTTTTTCTTTCTTTTCTTTTATATATTTGCTTGTTTCTCTTTGGCATAAAGTGCTTCATCGGTGCTTTACTCTTCTCTTATTTCTTCGTTTGACAATTTGGATGGATTTTGATATTATTTTCTCAAAATAAAATGGAAAGGACTCTATCACATTGAGATGTTAATTTATTATTTTCTCAAATTTACATGAAAATATCCCTTTGGAAGAATGATAAAAAATCCATTGATAATGCACTTGAGTACATCGTGGCTCCCATTTTAAATAAAATGAGATGATTTAGTTCATATAGGCATATATATACATACCCAAATTCTATGTCACTTATAGAAGCTCTTCATCAATCAAGGGGTGCGATTTCATATCAAATTTAACACTCCAATTGTTGGAGAATCCATAGATTGTGATTTGATTTTGTTCAATATGTCACATAAGTGAAATTCACATAATCAAAGAACTTGCTTATTGATTGATGTCCATATCGATAATATCAACTATGGAAGATTCCAATCTTTGAGGTAGATTTAGTAAGATTCATACAATAGAGGAAAACTCGAAAGGTGTTCAAGGCATAGTCCCAACACCTTGTTTTTCAAGGATCACTTTAATTTTACTCTTATGATAGAATTTTATTGGTTTCTTTATGATGGGAATAATTGTCAATAGCAATTAAAAAAGAGATTAAACTATAGTGCAAACCACAAGTTTGAAAGCATAAAACAACAAAGGTGAAGAAGATTAACCCTAAAGATAGAGATGCTGAGATATGAAACACAAACAAAGAGGTATTTTCAACATATACTTGTTAAATCTTATATCATTATTATTCTATTATATGTTACAGTGACTTAACATCTATACCCACCTTATTAATAATAAAGATCCTTTAGTTTTATGATAGTGATGCAATACAAAGAATTTTTTTAAGCATTATGGAATAACTTAAGTTTCGAGAATAATATCTCAAGGTTACGATGACAACTCATTTTTATTATCGGCTTAACATGTCCTATATATTTGTGAATATATGACATTTATAAGAAATTATATACGAATATAAGGAAGGCAATACTTTTCAATTAGGCATGAAAGAAGTAAAATTTATAATTTATGATGTTAGAGTCATTGTGGGTTTTGCTTACAGTAGGATATGTGTGCACTATAGTAAAAGAGATTTCAAGGATAGTTTGACAAAAAAAAAAAAACTACTTGGTGATAAATAGACTTACACAAGGATTCAATGAAGTCAAAACTTGAGAGAGTATATGTGAAAGATGACTAGAAGAACATTGGAAGATTTTGTTGGATCCTTATATTATACATGATTGCCACCTTTTAGATGCCCTACTTTACTTACTCTATTCACTTTAATTTGGTAAAGTATTTTGATGATATATGCCTTAGAAGCATATAATTGGGCAACTTATTCATCCATTGTGTTTGATATAAAAGGCATTTTTGAAGATCTACATGTAAGGATGAGACACAAGTTGCAATGACAAAAAAGGTTAGCTCTTGATTGCATAATTTGTTAATGATATGTGTTCATAAAATCAATTAACTATTGTAAACTTTTATATGCTACTTTACTTCTTAAATGAGTATCTAATTGATATTTATTATATATATTTTATGCAATCATGATCCTATGAACATGTTTAAATTTATAGGAACTTGGATAGTTAGGAGTTGATGACGAAGATGATATCTTTAATTTGTCATTCTCCTTTGTGAAAGAAGAATATTTTAAAAATTTTACAATGAACGACCGTGCTCAAATGATCCATTTAATTTGGTACAATTTTGAAATCCATTTTGTAAGTCTAGAATTGACAATTTAGTAGATGAAGATAAATTTGACTAGATAAAGGAAAATATTTTTTTCCAAATGAAATTACAAAATTAAATTTTTATCTCCAATAATGAAGGGAAGATCGTGACTGTATATTCGACATTAGAAAGGCCACATATGTGTCAAAAAAACATGACTACTTGAATGTCAAAGTTAAAATAAAAGTGCACAACGAAAAAACATAATGAGAATAATGTAAAAGATGTTCATAACTTAATAGTTTAGGAGATAAAAAATCAATTTCAAACAACTATATGGGGAGACATAAAATAAAGAGAGAGTGAAATAAAGAGTTACAAAATAGAAAATCATTACTATGGATAGTAAAGTAAAGTGCATTCCTTTGAAAAATAAGTTTAATTTATAAGTAAATTTTTTCTTATTATTAAATAATTTTTGTCGACAATAGGTTATTATGCGAAAGAAGGAGCTCTCAACATTTTGTGATTCATTTTGTATTGTCAAAAGTGATCAATTGTTAGTTAAGAGTTCCTTGTCTAAATTAATTGCTGGGTATGTTGTCATAAAAATATGTTTTATTATCAAAGGAACTATTATATCATACTTTGTAATAACTAACATCATATGCTCTTAAATTTAGAAGGATAACATTTGTAAAGAGTGAAATGAGAATTATGTCAATGGCTTACGACTCTATTTGCTATTATTTTGGAATATGGTTTGAGTTGATGTAGGTATTTTTTTGAATTTTACATTTCACTAAACATCACATCTTAATTGCATGCTTGACAAGATTTTTCCTTTAATAGGTTATAAATGTTTCTTTGTTTAAACTACATGAAGAGTTGTACTTGTTAAATAATAAAGTACAATATGATCACATTTTTTTATATGTGAGATTGATTTCTACATTTAACTTTTCTAAAATATTAATCATCTATCAACCAATACTATATATATCTTCCTCCAATAACAAATTATATTTAAAACGAAACAAATTAATCGAGACATTCATATAATCAACATTGTTAGATAAAAATATAAAAAAGATAAAAGTTTATCAAATAGTTCTCATCCATTTACATTTAGAGTAATGATATACCTACACTATATTATAAACTATATAATTTGTATAACAATTATTATACAAGTTAAATCATATATAACTTATATAAAAAAATAACAATTCATTACTGTCATAAATATTAAAAAATAAATAATATTTTCCATGAACTCATATATATATATATATATATATATATATAAAAGCAAACCAATCATCAATCCACTTTAAGATATATATAAAATTAGATAGTGTCGATATTTCCTACAGGCATTTGTCCTTATTCCAAGAAAATTTTACACAATCACTCCCGTCCGGCTGTGTACATTCACGCACAAATGTTCCCCCATCAGCTTATCTATCCGTTAGCTTTCCCACTCGGCGTGTTCTCATTCCCCTCCACACTCCACAAAAGAAGAAGCTCTCCTCTCTCGTCTCCTTTAATTCTCCATTCCTCTCTTCCCATGGGAACTCCACTGCTACTCCAAACCCCCACCCACCTCTACCCCTGCTTCCGCAAGCAGCCACAGCTCCACCTTCGGTTCTCTCCTCCCCTCCCCTCGCGCTCCCGCGCCTCCCCCTACCTCCTCCTCCGCCTCCCGCGGCCCCGGTCGACGCCGCGGAGGATACGCTGCTGCGGCCCCCCCGCAACCGGCGGGGGCGCCGAGTCGCAGCAGCAGCGGAGGGCGTCGTACCCTTTCCGTGAGATCGAGAGGCGGTGGCAGCGCTACTGGGAGGAGAACCGCACCTTCCGCACCCCCGACGAGGTCGACACCTCCAAGCCCAAGTGCTACATCCTCGATATGTTCCCCTACCCGAGGTCCGAAATTGCGCGATTCCCCCCTTTTCTCCTCATTGCTCAACTATATTTGCTGAAGGAGGGTTGAGAGTAAGGATGAAAATGGATCAGATATGGATTCGGATATCCGATGATAATGTCCGAGTATATTCGAATTCGGATATTTGTCGGATTTGGATACAGATTCGAATAATAAATCTGGAATTTTGTCGGATATGGATTTGGATATGGCACGTCAAAATTCAAATTGGATTTGGATTCGGATATCCGACATATTAAGTGTATATGTTATGTATTTTTAATTTCTTTTATGTACATTAATTCTTTTGAAAAGTCTTTTAAGTATATTATTCTTTTAGATATTGTAAGACTTAAATTGTTTGCGCCTTTTAACAATTCGCTCATGCTTTAGCAATTGTTTGAAAGTTCTAACATATTCACATTTTTATCCAATATTTATCTACATCAATTATACCTTATATTAATATTTGACTTATATTCATATTTGATTTATACCTTATATTAATATTCGACTTATATTCATATTCGATTTTTATCTTAAGTGAATTTGTATCCGATTTTCTTATGATATGGTAAGAAAAAATTATACATTCTAATCTGAATTCATATTCGACTTTGTAAAAACAAATATGGATATGGAAATAGTCATATCTGAATCGTATCCGATTCAATTTCATCCATAGTTAAGAGTTGTGTGCGTGTGGTTGGGAGTAGTATGGATGTGTGCTTCTCGGTTAATGCGTGTGTGAGGGTTTTCTGGTCTTGGCGGTGTGCTTTTTGCGATAATGCATGATTGCTGTTGACTTGCAAATATGCAGTGGAGCTGGATTGCATGTTGGTCACCCTCTTGGATACACAGCTACCGACATCTTAGCAAGATACAAGCGCATGAAAGGTTTCAATGTATTGCATCCGATGGGATGGGATGCCTTTGGTCTCCCTGCTGAGCAATATGCTATCGGGGTATAGTTTCTTGTTTTGACGCAGGGGAACAATCTTAAATCTTGTGATGGGACATCTAATCTACTTTTGCCTTGCCTTTTTTGCAGACAGGAACTCATCCTAAGATTACGACTTCAAGGAACATCGAGCGCTTCCGTTCTCAGGTTTTCCACTTACTAATGCATTTCCATCGTGCATTTGGATTTTACCATGATGTTGTCAAAGAAGCCACTTGCCTTGTTGATGTTGCAAGATCTTTTTGGGAACTTGTCAAAGCTAGATGTCAAACCAAGACCGAGTCTTTTCCAGCACTATTTGGTGTTGGCTACGCAGATTCTCATCTGCAATTTTGGTTTATCCTGAATCACACTTGCACCAACCAAGTTAGTGTAAAATATTGTTCTAAACGTGGTAGCTTTTTCGAGTGTGTTTTCGAGTGTGCTAGCATTTTGTCCTTTTGAGTTGCACGCAAATAGGAGTGGCATAGGTTGAACTTGAAACAGATATATTTAGGAAGCTTTCTGCATACCATGGTTCTGGTCCTATGAACATTCATCTAGCATAGACATTGATTTTGCAAGTTATAAATCTGTGGACCTTTCCTAACCTTAGTTCCCATCCCATGAGAAACTGACAATAGTCTTTTAGTAGATAGAGTGATCTACAAAAATGGGCCCCAATTACGAGGTCATGATTGTAAAGGGTTCTGATAAAAAAATTCTTTACGTACCTAATTTTTTACGCTAATGTCACCATTAATGCCACTATATTTTTGTCAATAACCACCTTTACCCTTCGCCCAAGTCTAACAAAACTAAGTCCTCAATTGCCAAAGATGAACCCCAATAGAAATAGAATAGCTCTAAACCCACACCCATTAGTTACTGCCCAGCAACCTGTTCCATCCGCCATTGCACCTCCTCTCCTTCTCGTTTTGTTCCTGTCCGTTCATTGGATGTTGTGCCTTCTCGAATTAGAGATCAAGATTTTCAAATCTGTGGTACATCTGGGTGGGTCTATGTTTTTGGGGTAAGGTGTAAGATTTGAGGCGGTTGAGGCATAAGCCTTGTAATTATGGTATTATTGTCATAAGAATGGTAAAATATTTTTAGCTGACTGTAGTGTGTCTGTATGTGCATCCATGCATTTGTTTGTCTTTGTGTGCATATGGCATACCATATAGTTATCCAAAACTTGTAATATATGTAAGGTACAATGTATTATATGCCATATATTCATCTTGAACTTAGTACTCATGGCATATATTCAACTTGAATGAGATATATGACAATCAAATATTCATTAGCTACAAATGGCACCTATTAATTGCCATCTGTAACTAAGAACTTAAAGTAAAATAATATTTGTTTAGAAATTAAGTTGAAACACAACAAGACATATTACACATAATATAACAAGACTAACTTGGATAGACCACATAATATAAGTAAAAGAGATTAGCCCATATTACTGGACAAACTCAAACAGACTGTATAATACAAGTAAAATAGCTACTATATAATATAAGTAGAATAACTAACGCAAATGTGCATGTATGCATTCAGGGAGGGAGGCCCACACCAATGTCCATACCCATGCCTATGCTCATGCACATGTTAAAATGTTAATACATAGAAACACAGTCACTTTTTGTTTCTGTTTTTCTTTTTTGTTTGAGAAGGACAAACAAAGTCACATTAGCATTCTGATATTTCTACATTTATTTTCCTCTTATTCTTCTTCCCCAGTTGTTTTTTTCTCTTCTTTTACCCTGTTTGCTTTTTCCTCTTCAAATTCAGAAGTTAAAATTTCCGATTCTCACATCATCCAATTTTTAAAGATGAGATTCATCATTTTGGAAATATCGAAAGAAAAGAAAGAAGATGTTTTGTCGATTTGATCCAAAAGAAGCAGTGGGTGTGCATTTGCTGGGAACATTTCCCAAGCAACTGTTTTACATCTGTGAACACACATGAATCCTTACAAAAATCCAATTGTTGTAACTCATCAAGAAATCTCTTTTACTTAATCCCCACAACTACCCCCAGCAGTATCAGTGTCTTCAACCTTGTGGCCCAACCCTAGACACCTTAAGAACCTTTTCCATTTCAAACGTGCTCCCCCTTTGGAGTCAGGAGATAGATAAACTGACACATCCCATTGTGCTGGCAGGAGGTGCTTGTAGTGACCATTTTATATACACACACAGTATAAGCTGTGCTTGGCCTCAAGTTGTAAGTGTGTTGCTCTGCTTTTGGTAAACAAGTATGAATAGTACCTTTCAAAAAAAAAAGTATGATTGGTGTAGCTTGTGGATGTGCTTGAACACGTAAAATGCCAAGCAGATCCTATTGTTATCTGGTTGGCAACATGAATGAAGGTTGCACCTGAGCTATAAACTATCATATAAGTTTGCCGTTTTGGCCTGCTACAGGTGTAGGTCTTTTGAAGCAGCAATGACAGAGTCAACGTGTTGGGTAGCAGCAGTTTGAAGAGGTAATGCAAAGGTCAATTGGCATCAAAATGGCGGCTGCTTGGTGGCTTGGAGGAGGAACTTTCGTCATCACAAAAGAAGAGAATAGATGAGGAAGAGCCTGGTCAGGGCATTAACCGTCCCACATACCAAGCCATCTCCTAAGCTTAGTGAGGCAATGCCTTGTGATCTTCTCACTGCCTCATAGCCTTAAATGTGCCTGATGTAGTTGTGTGCATGCCTTACTAGGTTGGGTTCAAGGTTGCCTTGAGGTGCATTTGCTCTTGAGGTATATGTTGAATAATATAAATGAGCAGAAGCATAAAAGATATCAAAGTATAAATAAATAAAAAATGCTGGGTTTACATGGAAACCCTACTTATGAAGAGTTGGAAGAAAACTACGGGAGAAGGCCTCGATAGGGCTGATATCTCTATTGATCTTCTTAAAGAAACAAGTGGGGGGTACATGCCTATTTATAGGCCAGCACACATTCTAACACTCCACATCTCATGATGTGGTATTGAACCAACCGCACATTCTCTAACACTCCCCCCCTCAAGCTAGAGCATGGAATGGTCAGCTTGTACAACAATGAAATCCCACTCGACACAACAAGACATAACTTTCTCAACTGATTCTTGCTTGTAGGCAGATGTGCTGATGACGACACATTGGTGAGGTTTGGAGCTACTAGATGAACTGCTGTAGCTGGCTCTAATAGGGGTCTCTTCTCTGGATACCTCATTTGGTGCTAGTGGCTCCTCATTTAGTATCCTTGACATGGGTCTTCCTCTGAAGACCTCGAAACTGAATTTTCTCTCTAGAGTCCACGAAATTAGATCTACAACATAGAAATATGATATAGGTCATTCCTCTGAGGACCTCTAAATTGGATCTCCCTCTCTAGAAATCTCGAAACTCTAGACATCCCAGAGTTGTCGTTTCTCATGTGGTGATCTACAATAAAGGGATTTCTAAATGGGGGATGACTATAATAGCATCTACACTTTCCCTTTCTCCCATGTTCGTATGGGAGAATAACAAGAAGAAGAAGAAAATATCACAAAGAAAAGAGCTTCTCCCCCCTCTTTTCTTTGAATTAAACCTCTTTTTCTTTTTTTTTTCATCATTTTTTTCTCCCTTTTTTTCTTTTTTTTTTTGAAAATTTCCTTCTTCTCCCCTTTTCTTTTTATTTCTTTCCCATCCTTTTTTTTTTTCTTCCCGTGCCTTCTTCTAAGTTGTAAAACAAAATGATACTCAACAAAAATATATAAGAGGAAACAGAGGGGGCAAAAAATGTAAGGACCCCAAACTCACGGAGTTCAACGAGATCGCGTCTTCATCATTTCTCCTTCTTCCTCGCCTTCTTCATCTTCACCGTCAATGTCGAAGATTGCTCCTTGAGCATTGGTGGAATGGAAAATCAACGATCTAGGTTCTCTTTCAATCCCCTATCACCGGAGAGGGGCAGATTCGGTTGGTGGTGGGGTGGTGGCGTGGTCACCGGTTACCGGTCTCCAGGGAGGCCATCGATCGGTTGGGGAGGCCAAAAAAGGCGGCGGTGGATCTCCCTCTCCAAGCTAGGGTTAGGTTTTTTTGTTTTGTGGAAGATCAGGAAGGGTATAGAACACTAGCTTAGAATCACTGCTCTGATACCGAGTCAAGAGAAATGACCAACTTGTTTATTACGGAACCCTACATCCCAATATATAGAGGATGTGAGTAAAGTATAGAGAAGTCCATAGAAAATAGAGAAAACATAAAAGAGGACTCATTACATAATCCTCAACAGTATCATTAATGATTTTGATTGTTGATTTGCCAATTCTTAGTGGATTATCAAGTTTTGGACTGAAAGCTATGCTTGGGATATGAGTACTAATCTGAAGCAGCGTATCTACATTGCTGTTGATAATGTCTGAGGAACCCCTTGCAGTCAATTTGAGAAATTAAATTGGCGCACACTTTCCACTGGTTACAGCTGAAAAATTTGAGGTGGTGATTTTTTTCTATGTTGTTGCAATATCAACTACATAAATCCTGAATGATCAAGCTGTAGTTCTTAAAATCTAACGATAAGCCAATGCCATAGGCTTTATGTTATGAAATAGTGAAAGGAATAACAATGAAACTGTGCAATTGTTTGCTACCAAATGTGGCTAATGCTGTTCCTAACACCCAATTAATTTTTTTACTCTGCAGCTAAAGTCATTAGGCTTCTCGTATGATTGGGATCGTGAACTTTCTACTACAGAACCCGGTTATTATAAATGGACACAATGGATTTTTCTTCAGTTACTGAAGAAAGGGCTTGCTTATCAGGTACTACTCATTTCAGGATGAAATTCAAGCCTGAAGCATTTCTTTTTAGTCTGGAATTCAATCACTTCTTGGACTACGTAATTGTGTAATTTCATGATCACTATTGAGTTGTGTCTGCACATTGGTACTTTGGACAGATTTCCATTTAACTCTCACTTATTGTAGCTGACACATTCAGGCTGAAGTACCTGTTAACTGGTGCCCTGCACTTGGCACAGTTTTAGCAAATGAAGAGGTAATAAATGGGGTCAGTGAACGAGGGGGCTTTCCTGTGATAAGAAAGGTAATCTAATGAATGGAAGTGGGATGATTTTAATTTGATAATGTTTTTGTTGAGCTTGAGTTTGCATCAGCTATCCATTTGAACAGCCAATGCGCCAGTGGATGCTCAAGATAACGGCTTATGCTGATCGCCTTCTTGAGGATCTGGAGGAGCTTGATTGGCCAGAGAGTATTAAAGAGATGCAGCGAAACTGGATTGGCCGTTCTGAAGGTGCTGAGCTGGAGTTTAGGATATCTGGGAATAAGGAGGGTCTGAAGTTGGTTGTCTACACAACCAGACCTGATACAATTTTTGGTGCAACGTATATACTCTACCATGTGCACTTTGAAATTTTGTTTCCTTGACTCTCTTAGGGTAAAACTAAGTAGAATTCTTTTATTTAGTGAAGTGGGTTTCATTTACCATAAAGTTTTGGTTTCAATTTGGCCCCTGTAAATTACATAGATGTAGCATCTTTGTTAACATTAAGTTCTATGTTCCTTCTAGAGGAAAAAATTAAGATGCGTGAGAAATCTTATTTCACCAACTATTAGAGGGATGCTTGATTTCCAAGTCAGCACTCATAAATACCTTAGCCAGCCTTGCTAAGGAAGACATTAGATGGAGTCATCTAGGTGCAAAGTGGATGGGTGATTTATGGGTGAGAAGCCCTTGGCTTTGTGATGTACTGCAGTTGGCACTTGGATGCCAGACTATGTTTAATAGTAGTGATAACATTAGTTTTGGCACATAATTGTCAAAAAAGGTCCTTAGCCGGTTGTTTTTTGAAGCCCAATGGTGAAGTGGGTAGTAGACATGCATGTTGTAGCAAAGAGAGAGAAATTGGTATTAAAGGTTGCAGAGTAGGAAGGGACAGGTAAGGCAACAGAGAAAGATGTTATGGGGGCTGTTTTTTGCTTCCCTCCTATTATACTTGGCATATCAGCAAAATGTCATCTAGAGAATAGGTCTTGTTTAAGAGAGACTTCATGGGGAAGGAGGATGATGCAAGATGGAGTGCCATTTTGGGGCAATGAGAGAGATGGTAAAATGGTAATTTTCCAGGTTTTGGAGATATGATGGGTGGATATGTTGGGTTGAATGTCATTACAGTGTTGGAAGAAACTGATGATGGTGGTGCACAGTCATAATATCTATGGGGGCGACATGGGAGTAGAAGTGCATGTTGATGTTGGGGTAGGAGGGAGGTGAAAGTGAAGGGCCTGAAATCTGGGTAAGGGCAATGTGGGCATATGGAGGAGGAAAAGACAGGATGAGATTCCCATGAAAGTGGTTGAAAGTAACCAGATTAGGAAGGGGGAAGAACTCAGAGGTTGAAGAGGCAATTTGCCGTGGCACCATCAGCATGCTGTACATAGCTAGGAGGAAGAGAAAGCAAGTGGCATTAACATGATGACTAAGGGTACTATGGGAGAGGAAGAACGAAAGAATAGTCTAGTTGGCCACTAGATAAATTTTAAATATGCAATAAAAGAAAATCAGTGGATAGACAACATTGATGTGAGTCTGAAACTGTTTGCCTTTCAAAAAATAAAAACTAAAGAATTTGAAACTTTTAGAAAAAGCCCCAGCCCAAGAGTGCAGGGACCTTTCTGTACCAGTTTATTTATTTATTTATTATTATTATTATTATTTTATTTTTGTCTTCTCTGATTGCTCTACTTGTGCCTCTTGAATTATCTCATTTTAATTTTCTCTCTCTCTTTCTCTCTCTGTCTCTCTTCCATTTAGGTACCTTGTTGTAGCACCTGAACATCACTTAGTGTCATCTGAAGTATCTGAGGAGCAGAGAGAAATTGTAAGTTATATTTTTTGTTTTCTTTTGTAGGTTTATTTCTGATGATCAGCTACCTTATACCATACAGCATCTAAAATTGCATCACATATTCAGGTAAGAGAATACTGTGATCAAGCATCCAGAAAAAGCGACCTTGAAAGAACTGATCTGCAAAAGGAAAAGACTGGGGTTTTCAGTGGTTCATATGCTATAAATCCAGCAACTGGTGAATCTATTCCGTTATGGATAGCTGATTATGTTTTGGGAAGGTTCACAATGAGGCTTTATAGAATTAACTGCTGTTCTGTTTGTTTAGATGTAATGACTTTACTGTAAAATCTTGGAATTATATGCTTTTTTGCCCAAGATTGCTTTGGTTCTTTACAACGTTTTAGCTAGATATCAGTTAAAATAAGTAGGAAACAATAAATTTTTGGTTTGTCGTTGTTAGAGATATTATAGAATTAGGAAATTCTATTTTTGATTTATCACTTTATATTTTTAGTGATATGATTAGATTTGGTTCGTTAGATATTTGTTTCTTTCTTATTCTAGAAGATTATGTAGGAGTTAAAGTAGGAGTGACCCTCTCTATATAAAGGGACCAACTCCTATCATTTGTTTCTTGAAATCTATAATAATATTTTCAATTTCCTCTAAATCTCCAACATGGTATCAGCGTGGGTTCGATCCCATTTGAAAAAGAGAGAAAACACCATCGAACACCCTAAAAGAGGGCCACCAACGACACCGTTGGACCTCGTGGCCGCAGGCAAGCCTCCAGTAGCTCCTCTCCTTATGCGCTACACACATGTGTTGTCACTTCCTACACGCAATAGTGTGCTGCTACACCGGTACCCTGCACGCACTCATACGTGATCACTGCACCAAACTCCTATGTGCAATCACCTCTATGTGACCTCTACGTGTGTGCCATCATCAGCGTTCTCTTCTTGCTCGCAGTGCACATGCGCGTCGGTCTCCTTGCTGCTACGTGCCATCGTGCTTGCCTGCCCACCGCGCCATCGCATGTGGGTCTCTTTGTTTTTGCGCGCCACTGTTCACCCTTTTGCTGCCTCTGTGCAAACCGTGCTTTACTACTTCTACAACCCTACTGCTACTACTGCTGCTACTACTACTACAGCGTACCACCGTTTATTGTTGATACTACTGCTACAACCCTACTATTGTCATCTGTGACTTCTACTTCTGCTATAGTTGTTTACCCTTTTCTGCTGCTACTTCTACCTACTACTACTATTATTGTTGGCTTGGGATTCTCCTATTACCTGAGTACTATTGCTCTTAGTTTACTGTGGTTGCTACTCCTACTATGACCGTTCTTGATCCTTTAATCTACTGCTTGCTCCTTCAGAAGTCTACATTGAGTGGGAGTTCTCTTTTGTTCTAAGTTGGGTGCTGCACGCTCCAACTTGGGGGAGAAGTGTTACTTTATATTTTTAGGTATATGATTAGATTTGGTTTGTTAGAGATTTGTTTCTTTCTTATTCTAGAAGATTATGTTAGGATTTGAACTAGGAGTAGCCCTTGCTATATAAAGGGACCAACTCGTATCATTTGTTATTTGAGATCTCTAATAATATTTTCTATTTCCACTAAATCTCCAACAATTGTCATTGTAGTTGGTGAACAATGAAAGATAGTGTTCAATTGGCCTTCTGTACACCTAAGAAAAGAATGTAAAGAAACTTTTCCTGATTTTGTATGTCATATGCTCTGCCATTTCCTTTTCTTTCCTGCATCTTCACTTTTACCTTTTTTTCCTTTTATTTTTGGGCTTATCATTTTTTCATGATTGTAGCTATGGTACGGGGGCAATAATGGCTGTACCTGCCCATGATAGCCGGGATTACGAATTTGCTTTGAAATACAAACTTCCTATTCACACAGTTGTAGCACCAGTTGTGGAAAGGTCCATCAAAGTGCCATTTACAGGTGATGGTATTGTAATAAACTCATCAAGTTTAACTTCAGGTTTAAATATCAGTGGCCTGTCAAGCAAAGAAGCTTGTCTGAAAGTAGTAGATTGGCTTCAAAGAACTGGTCTTGGGAAAAAAAAGGTAGCTACCTTTAAACCCACATTTTTATTTTTTTCATTTCATATCTCTAACCCATTTTTTTTATTTTTTCTTTTTTATAAGCACTCTCTAATTCGATTTTTGCATTAGGTAAATTACAAATTGAGGGATTGGCTCTTTGCTCGGCAGCGGTACTGGGGTGAGCCTTTCCCAGTAATATTTCTGGATGATACTGGTGAAGTTGTCCCCCTTCCAGAAATTGAGCTGCCAGTTTTATTACCAGAATTGGACGATTTTACTCCTACTGGAACAGGAGAACCTCCATTATCCAAAGCAATGGCTTGGGTTTGTCCATAGAACTAAATGATTTTTTTTCCCCTGTTATATTTGCTGCCTTTTCACATGTGCTTTTCCTTTTTTATCTTCTCTCCACTTGATAGATGATGTCATTTTTTGATCAAAAGATATATGAAATCCTTTTTTTTTTGTAAAATGACATCAATTGGAACTTGGAATCTGTTGGAACTTAATTCAACAACATATTATAATGGACAATTACAGAGTAAGAATTGGTGTTACTAAAGGTCAGAGCACTGAAAAGAATCATTGTTATCAAAGTCGAGAGGCACTCCAAGGCACCAAGGATCCATATTAATGTCAGGCACTTGTCCAGGAGAAAATAGATATGCACCACCCAAGGATACCAAACTATAAGGTGGTTTGTTATGGTGGAGTGCTGCCTAACATGGACACCAAATTGTATTCTTTTTTGCTGAAAAGACACCTAGTTGGATCTTGGTAGTATCGATTTGTCCAACACTGAAATACTATGTCTTTCTCAACAAAATGGAAGGTGCTAAAATATAAAAATAAATACAAAAGGCATTTAAACTGTGCATTGCATGAAAAATAGAAAAATACTTGGTCGTAAGTGAAACACATGACCACTTTATTCTAAAACCTGAAACTGACTAGGGCTCGCTCAAGATTTGGGTACGGAATTTAGTGCAACAGCCTTCATGTCTACAAATCACTAGAAACTAAATCTTCCTTATCTTCATCGAGATCCACAGTTTCTGCTTCTTTTCATTTGATTTCTCGGTCCCAACTTTTCTGTCATCTTCAAGATCAACTTCATCAACTATTGATCTCAAATTTGATGGTTTTGTGGTAGTTGCTAAAGGTTTGCCAGTGGGCAGGAGGGATACAACTTTTTTCTTTTTCTTTTGATGACCTAGAATCTGTGAAGAGAAAATTAGAAGAAAGTACATAGAGCCCATGTGCACGATCCCTGGGTAAAGCAATGCTGGGCCTTACTGGCATGCTAAAGGGAACAAATCTCCATATTTGTAGTAAATATGCAACCGTGGGATGGGAGCCCATGACCAATAGGACTCAAGCAGGGTGGACATCACTCTACCAAACCCTTGGTGGCAGGGGATAAACATTGTTAGGAGGATGGCAGGAGGCAGGGGGTATTGGGGAATAAATCTCCACCTTTTCTTTCAGTGGATATTGTATATGTTCAGGAAGTTGGGTTAAAAACTTTCTGTTCTCTTTTCATAAAAAAAAAGTTCTGAAAGATGGTGAAGACAAAGTAGAGAGTTGCTTAGGTCAAAGTTGTCTAGCTCTGAGTTTTACTCTTAAGGTTATTAAGAAAGAGTGGTATATATTAATATTAGTTGCATGGACAACAATGGTTTTCTTTGACTGAGGTACTTTTGTTTCGAGTGATCTAGAAATTCTTTTGTCAGGACCTCTGCCGAGTTTTGAGTTCTTGACTGAAGATGCTCATTTTGTTGGTATTTGAGCAGAAACACCCATCCTGTGGTGGGGCCAAGTACATAGGGTTCACATCACTAGAGCACCTAGGGGTCAGCTTGCTTTTGATCACTGGAACCGACCCTTTAGACCGAAGCTAAAAGGGCGGAGTTAGTACAAAGAATGTTGTAAAGATCAATTCTTTGACTTAAAAGAGAATATTTCTACAACTGATGAAGATGTTGCTCAATGTCAGGTAGGGGAATTGCTTCCGGTAAGGTGGTTGGTCTTTTAATCTCAGATCAAAATCAGAATCTAGAATACCACAATCTACTAAAGGGACATGAACCACTGTTTCCATTCTAGTGTCCCAAACCAACACCTCACTTTTCAGCATAAGCCTCCCATGAAGTTCAACTTTGAATAGGTCGCTGACTGAAGTGAAGTACGTCTTCTTATCTGAGTGACAGCTATATATCTTTAAATAGCTCCACAAGGTTCACCTTCCTCTTTTCAAAAGCTTTCTAGGCTGGAAAATTGAACTTGATTGAGAGGTGAAAGAGTATGACATGTAGGTGATAGCTGGAGTGGAGAAAAACAAAGGGCTTTTTATTTCTTATTCCCTCCTTTTTGGGATAGAATCTATTTTGTTCACACCTTTCTTATTTATAGAGGAATGGACAACTCTTTCAAAAGAACAAAAAAAAGAATGGAATGGACAGAATGAAGGAATGAAATACACAACTTTAGGAGTGGCTTGATAAGGGTTTTACCAGGCTAAGTACTTCACCATGGTATGGTGTTGTTCATCAAGAAAAGGACAAGTTTTTATGACGCTTTATATATTGTTGCCGATGGGGTACCATTCAGAATAGACCATGAGATTGAAATGAGTTGATGGTAATTCAACCTTCATTCAAACCTGCTGTATGAAAGAGAGACTGACCAACATACGAGCTTGTGGGTCAGATGTGAAGGAGATTAGCAAACTTGCTTTGCAAAACAGCTGCATCGTGCAAGTTGGATGGCTTTTCTTTTTCTCGCTCCACTCTCCACTTTGCTGCACTTGTACCTTCATGTTCAGCAATTGCTCCAGGGTTGGGGGGGTGGTGTGTGGGGTGGTGGAAGCAGTAGATGGAAGTCAAAGAGGTCCAGCCCCTGTGCATGGTGCATAGTCAATGACACAATCGCCTTTTTCCCTAACCCAAAAGAGAAGAGAATTGGACTTACCTTGGGAGGTGGCTTGCTCGTCAAGCCATCCTGGTCTTTCCGTTGGCTTGATTATTCTTGAAATACCTTAAAAAAGTGTAAAAGAGAAACTAAAGCCCAATGGATCCATAGAACTACAACTCAAAGAGGAATTTCATTTTTTTTTTTTTTGAAAAAGAAAAGGGTAGTTATCCAGGGTGATAACTACCCAAATAAACAGGAATTTGATGATCGGAATACTATCTGACTTTATCAATCATGTCAGCCTGCTTTGCAGGGTAGGCTCAACTATGCCTAGTTTGCTTGTATGAGAGAATGAGGAAAAGATTATTAAAATCAGATCTCTGTAAAAGAGGTTCATTGAAGAAAAAATTCTCCACGCTAGTAATGGGCAATAGGAAATATTAAATAAAAAACCCACAACCGACAACAATTCCAATAACTATGTTTCCACCAAGTATAAAATGCCTGATTAAATATCGAGCATGTTATTTCACATAGAAGCTAATTGTGATGCCATTTATTGGCAGTATTTGATAGATTCAGTTTGTTTGCAGGTTAAGACTGTTGATCCTTGCACTGGGAAACCTGCAACTCGAGAAACTAGCACAATGCCTCAATGGGCTGGTTCATGTTGGTAATTCATCCTGATTTTTCCTGCTTGTGCATTTATTGGCATTATAGTTCATATTCTACTAGTTATCCTGTCAAGAAAATCAAAAGCCACAAAAACTTTTCCTTCTGAAGAGAAATGAAAACGGTAGCTCTTCTTGATATTCTGAAGGGGTTTTATAAAGCTTTTTTTAAAAGTGATGCAGACCACCAGTCGTTGGGTTCTTTAAACATTATTACTTCAGGTTTACTTTAAATATTATTATTTCCAATTTGCCTTGGGAAGATTCACTACTGATTTAGCTTATTTACATCTGTATTTGGGTTGTAAGCGTCTCTACTACCAAGTCAAATGTATTATGTGCGTCACACCATCTTCTTATGAGAAATTGGGACTATCAGATTATCTGTTTAAGATCAATACCTGGCAGTCCTCTAGTGAGATATGAACTATTTTGGTGAAAAAAATCCAACTTTGATTGCAAGTGGCTTGGCTTATACGCATACTCTCTCGTTAGCTGCCTGTTATGTGAGACTATAAATTTGTTATAGAATCTCATTCTTGCTCATCCTTTTTTCCTAATTTTCTATTTTTATAATTCATCATGTTATTTGTCTGTTATGCTGATTTTTCATAGTGGAATGTTTTTGAGTGGCTGGTATAACGGATATCTAGTAGTCAATTATGTCATCTGTTCTATGGGATTTGACTTGAAAGATAGTGATCTTGCTTTGTTGGGTTGTGAGCAGTTGTTAAAACTCATTTGGTTTGGTGTCTCAGGTATTATTTGAGATTTATGGACCCAAAGAACACCACTAGTCTGGTGGACAAAAAGAAGGAATCGTAAGTTGTCTAATCTTACATCCTTGGCCTGATTCTTGTTGTCTTCAGTTGCTATGAGGAATCATCTTTTTGGCACTAGTAGAAGATTTTGTGTTGGGAAAGTTATAGATCAAAATGATGATATTTGTATGATCTACTTTCTTGTGCTATATTGTGGACAGCATGGGTCGGCATCTGATCTTAGGTCTTGTATTATATATGTTTTTAATTATTATGCCAGTATTACTTATTTATCTGCATGCTTATACTGAGCATAGAGTTTAGCATGCTTGGCTCACATCATATTACAATTTACAAAACATCATTCAGCCTTGTATTATATATTTTTTTACTTATTATGCAGTATTGCTTATTTATCTGCATGCCAATACGAAGCATAGAGCTTAGCATGCTTGGCTCACATCATATTACAATTTTGAAAACATCATTCAACCCCCCACCCAACACACACACACACACACACACAAAGGATTCTGGGATGAATGCATAATGTAATTAAATAATAGAAATCATTTTCTAAATAAGGTACTTAAGATAAATTTTATGCATGACAGTAGTGACAACTCATAATCATATTTTTCTTCTGTAGATGTGTTAGCTCATAAGATCATCCCAAATTAGAAAACAGCATATATCCCAAATCACTGGGAATGATGCAGATAATTGAGTAATTTTTCATTATGAATGCTGAATTTAAGGAAATGCTAAAACACCATCGTCTAAGAATAAAATTTAAGTTTGACTAGAACATGATTATATTTAGGTGATTGTGTATTTGCTTTTTGATGAAGATTTAGGAAATTGCTTGTGAATTATCTCTGCATGATAATCAGATGTATAAATGGTTTCTAGAAGAATTTCTAATACCATGCATTAATTTTTTAAACATCAGGAGAATATGCTGTGAACACTGACATTTTGTGTGGATCTGGAGTGGGTAGGATCGTGCTGAAGGACTTCTGAACTGATGTAAAGTCCTCATAGAGATGTATTGTGCTAATAATGCAGAAACCTTTATTAGAAATACCCATCCCATCTTGCAAACTATACTAATGAGTAAAGAAATGAAAACTAAGATTTATCCAAGTACTGATTTCTTCCCATTTATGCTTATTACATGTCTTGCACTTTTAGAGGGCACACCAATTGTCCGATGTCAAACCTGCTCACTGAATCGGTTGTAAGGGATGCTGTATACATGTATGTGAATATGAATGATTATGATTGAG
Source organism: Thalassia testudinum (assembly GCA_037157565.1). Lineage (NCBI taxonomy): Eukaryota > Viridiplantae > Streptophyta > Magnoliopsida > Alismatales > Hydrocharitaceae > Thalassia > Thalassia testudinum. The sequence goes on from JAZHRO010000030.1 coordinate 50,049,868, forward strand.
AATGTGTGCCTTCTATACATAGAAAAGTATCTATTAGCATTATTGGAATAGGAGTTTATAAAATGGAAGCACAAAAAAAGTAGGAGCTTTTACATATATGCTTCTAGAATTTTTTTTAAAGATGTGGATGCCCCTGCATAAACTGTATTTATGTATGAACCCTTGAAAACAACCATTTGCTTGTACATGCCCTTGTGAAGTGGACTGAATGATAAAGATTTTATTTTTATTTACTTTTCTTCTCCTTTCTCTCCAACAAACCCCTCCACCTCCTCTCCCTCTCTTCCCCCTCCCTTCATCCACCTCTCCTCCCCCTCCTCCTTTTTCCTCTGCCACCACCTCCCTGTCCCCACCTCCTTTAACAACCTCTCCTCTACCCCTTCCTTCTTTAATGAGCTCCTCCGTCCTCCTCCACTCCTTTGATGACCTCCCCCCTCCACACCCCTTTCCTCCTCTGGTGATCTCCCTTATGGTATGGCTCCTTTGTTCCAATCTCTCTCTATTACATTCTCCTTTCCGCTTTTTGTATTTTACCTGCTGTGATCACCCCCCTGCAGTACCTGCCAGCTGCTGCCACCACCACCCCCCTACATAGCAGTGCAACCACCTCCCTGTAGCACCCACCAGCCACCACCACCCCCTCCCCAACGCCATGACCACCTCCTTGGAGCACTTGTTGGCTGGCACTACCCCCAACCCAGCATGGCAACCACCTCCTTCCAGTACTCATCTGCTGCTACCACCACCACCACCACTTTCAACCTTCTTTGCTTCTTACTTTGCTACTTATGTTCTCCTAAGTTGTCATCAACTTTGTTTTGATAAAAAGCCTCGAAGCAAGCCCCCTTCACTCTATGCTTCTCTAAGTTCTCTTGTACTTCTTTAACCACCACAAACATTCCCTTTCTCATACCAACTAAATTTTGTAAAGAATTTCAAGACTAACTAAACTAGAAGCTGAATTGGCCATGCAAGCTGATAAAAGCTACAAACATCTTGATTGTTGGGTCAAAGATAAGTAAATGAATATTGTCAACTTTGTACACGAGATGTAAGAAGGACATGCAAGCAATTGGATTTATAATCATGTTAAATCACTTTCTAGATCCTAGATGTGGTTACAGTTTTATGTGGTTGCAGTTTTATCAGAGTTTTGGTGGCTACAATCTAGGTCCTTGGACTAAATTTAACGAGCCATTTCGTTTATGTCAGCCTTCTCTAATTTCATTTTTCTTTCCTTTTATTTCTTTTTGTTCAAGGTATTGGGGCCCTGTTGACATATATGTTGGTGGTGCTGAGCATTCCGTCTTACATTTACTCTACGCTCGATTTTGGCATAAGGTTATTTCTTGAAATTTTGTGTACTAAATTTTCTTAGCAATTTGTCACCATTTAATTTATGATGGTGGTACTTTTTTTTAAGAGGAGCCTTTGTAGTTGTTAGTGTTGAAATAAATAATTGAATAAATCGAACAAAAATATCAAAGCCTTGCAGTGGAACACTTGAGTTTATGTGAAAACCCCTCTCACAAAAAGATGGGAGAAAACTATGGGAGAAGCACCCCTATGGATGTGATTTTTTAATATTTCTTCTCAAAGACAAATGAGTGGTACAAGAGCCTTTATATAGGTCACCACACACCTCTCTCTTTCCCACTCCACTGTGTGAGACTAAATGTGTAATTGGATCTTACACTATTCAATTACCCAACAACAACATTCATTTCTCCCGACAGTTAGCATGAGACTATCCAACTATATATGACATGGGTTGGAATGGTCATGTACTTTTTAAATACATGTCAAGTCTGATACCTGTAACATGGAATCCTCTTTTACACTATCCTTTCATGTGGCCTGAACAAACCAAATGGATTACATGGTGGAACAATATTATTTTGCCACAATGATAAAACATTTCACGTAATACTAGTCAGAGAAGATTAAAGAGATCAGACATTTATGTCCCGAAATTATCTTTAGATGGATAATCAAAGAGATGTCATTTTATTTTTCTTAGAGGGTTACAGAGATTAGAACTGTATAGAAGATACTTAAAAATAAAAATTACACTTGTAGTAGAAAGAAAAATATACACCTTACAAATTGGGTCATGGCTCTCCTCTAGGCAAATGATGACAACTACATCCTCGTTCTTGCTTATAGGTGGGTATGTCGATGATGACACATTAGCATACGTTGGAGTCTGGTAGATGAACTATTGAAGCTGGCTCTGATCGATCTCTCTCATAAAGATCTCAAATAGTGTTGGTGCCTTCCCCATTGGAGATCTCAGAAGTGGATCTCTCTCTTGGAAACCTTGAGATAGGGCCTTTCACATACGAAAATCTTGCAGTAGACTTTTCTCATATGGGGACTAGTAATATGCTCCTCTCATATATAAACTAATATTGAGCTTCTCTTATGTGAGAACCTCGAAGACTGAGTCTTCCTTATATGGGGTCCACAATAGACTCTTATACACTCACACACCCCGTTTCTCTTGTACGGGGGAAGAAACTACATAGAGAAGAAGACAACTAGAGAAGAGCTTCTTTCCCTCTTCTTGTCCACTTCATTTCATTTTTTTTTTCTTTTTTTTTACCCATCATTTCCCTTTTTTTTATCAACTACCTTCTCTTTTTCTTCTTTTTTTTACTTTGTTTCTTCTTCCTCTCTCTTTTTTTTTCTTCTTTTTGTAAAGCTAATAGATAAAAAAACAACATAAAAGAAAAAAATAGGGCTAAAAAGGGTAAAAGGCACCTAAGGGCTTGATACAACACTAGGATTCTTCATCGCTGATGCCACTATGCCATCAGGGCACCTTGCCGATCACGTAGATCATGTAGGCCTCTTCCTCTTAGTGTTCGTAGAACCCAACCACGTTGCGAAAGCAGTTGACGTAATTGACCATCCTTGCTATCTCTCGCAAGATCTTCGTCGACACTTCCTTTGTGCGAGATCTACTAACACACCTAATCACCTTCTTCTCATGCGTCGCAAGCAGTAATAACTGCTATCGATCCATGGTGCTTGTGATGATGGATTCCTAATCGATGAAGATCACCTCTCCTTTGTCGCCACCTTCCTCATCAACTGCTTCTCTTCCCTGATTGAGATGTCCTCCTATAGCAGCTTTGGAGCATGTAGAACACATGGTCCACCATTGACATTGTGAGGCTATCAGGCACCTACTCGTCGATCTTGATCACCTTCCTTACATTCTCCAACATGAAGAACCCCTCGAGGATCACATAGAAGCCAGTGATGTCTTAAACCACACGTCTGAAGCTCCTGCTACGGAATGCCTTCGTGGCACACAGGACAAGCTTAAGGTCGACGAGGGTGAGCCCCCAAGTTGGGCTCCCTCATCGTCTACTGCAACATGTCTTGATACTCATTTCTTAGCAAGTTTGCCATGCTGCTCAGCATCGCAAGGATTGAGCTCGAATTCCCCATTGAGATTGCCCTCCACTGCAACATGTCTTGATACTCATTTCTTAGCAAGTTTGCCATGCTGCTCAGCATCGCAAGGATTGAGCTCGAATTCCCCATTGAGATTGCCCTCCCTTGAACAAGATATTTGATAAAATTTGAGAATAATAGCAAGATCAATGATAAAATCCGAGAACAAACTCCTCTGATACCATGTTAAAATAAATAATCGACTTAAATGAAGAAAAATATCAAAGTATTGCAGTGGAACATACTTGGGTTTACGTGGAAACCTCTTTCACAGGAAGAAGTGAGAAAACTACGGGAGAAGCACTCCTATGGGCATGATTTTTCAATATTTCTTCTCAAAGACAAATGAAGGGTACAACTACAAGAGCCTTTGTATAGGCCACCACATACCTCTCTCTTTCCCACTCCACTATGTGAGACTAAACATGTAATTGGATCTCACACTATCCAATTACCCAATAACAACATTCCTTTCTCCCAACAGTTAGCATGAGGCTATCCAACTGAATATCAACTGACATGGGTTGGAGTGGTCATGTACTTTTTAAATACCTGTCAAGTCTGATGCCTGTAACATGGAATCATCTTTTTCACTATCCTCTCATGTGGCCTGAACAAACCAAATGGGTTACATGGTGGAGCAATATTATTTTGCCACAATGATAAAACATTTCATGTAATAGTAGTCAGAGAAGATTAATGAGATCAGACATTTATGTCGTGTCAATTATCTTTAGATGGATAATCAAAGAGATGATATTTTTTTTTCTTAGTGGGTTACGGAGATTAGAATCGTATAGAAGATACTTAAAAAAATTACACTTGGAGTAGAAGAAAAATATACACCTTCAAAGTGCGGAAAAGATTTGATGCAATGCTCCTTAAAGCTTGAATGAAATGCACACTGGATATTTTTACTTCAAATTCAATTTGGATACAGAGATAGGCTCCACCAGCTTTGTCCTCTCAATGAAGTATGGCCTTGTTTTGTATTATAGCAGTGACTTTATTGTCACATTATGCTATGGCTACTATCCAACCAATCATATATTAGAGTTTACATTAAGTCTAAGGTAATATAGTCCAAAGTTCTGTTAGACAAGACTTGGATCCTGGATGCATTTTGCTGCATCAAGCACTTAATCATTTGCATTGGTCATTTAGCAGGCTTGCATGGACTGTCTTGACATAGATTGGATGGATTCAGTGACATTTTCATACAGCTGACATGTCTTGTGAGGAGATGGTGCTTCCTTGCAACTCATTTGATCGATGCTCCAAGCTGGCATTATTGACATTTATGACCTTGCTTGAGGGTGTTTGAAAGTACTCTTTATTTTCCTATAGTTTGTGTTCCCTCATTAGGGCATGCATATACTTTTTTTCCATTAATCTATATAAAGAGGGTTAGCTTTCTGAATAACATCAAGGTAATCATTTCTTTTAACAGGAACATAATTATCCCAACACTTTGTACTAATTTATTGAAATTTGCAAATTCAGGTGCTTTATGACATTGATGTTGTTTCAACAAAGGAGCCATTTCAGTGCCTCATAAATCAAGGATTAGTGCTCGGAGAAGTGAGGAGGCTCATATTTATAAACAATATTTTCTATCGTTCTGGAACCTGGTTTCTAATTACCATAATAACAGGTGGAGTATACAGCATATAAAGACCAAGAGGGAAGGTTCATATCTGCTGAGCATGCTGATGAAACAGGAAAGTATCTTCAAGAGAAAATACCCCAAGAAAAGGTTATTTTCTTAAAATTTTATTTCTCCATTTTTTTTGAGAAAGTCTTGCTTTCATTTGAGAGTTGTGGTTTAGTGCACAAAGTTGAAATAACGCCTGATTGACTAGGTGATAAAGCAAGATGATTTCTTTGTGCTAAAAGATGATCCAAGCTTTCGCTTGGTTTCACGAGCTTATAAGATGAGTAAAAGTAGAGGAAATGTTGTCAATCCTGACGTTGTCATCTCTGAATATGGGGCCGATTCGCTTCGGTTGTATGAAATGTTCATGGGGCCATTACGGTAAGATGGTACTCCATTTCACAATCTAATAGGTTGCGACTAAATATCTGTCAGCTTGTTATGTACTCAAGAATTCACTAATTACTATTCCAGAGATTCTAAAACTTGGAGCACTGGGGGAATAGAAGGTGTTCACAGGTTTCTAGGTAGGACTTGGAGGTTAATTGTTGGATCTCCTTTACCTGATGGATCCTATAGAGATGGGACCATTGCATCAGACAAAGAGCCTACTCTAGAACAACTGCATGCCCTTCACAGATGCATACATAAGGTAATACAACTGTTCAGTGTTCAATTGTCTTCATATCTATTTGTCTGGTTTATCTATCATCTTTCCAAAAGAAAGCTCCATAAGTGAAGTCAAATACAACCTAACAGTGCCTATTTATTGAGGGAATGGATGTCTGGATATATCAGATCTTCTTCTTCTTCTTCTTCTTCTTTTGAGAAAGTAAAGGGTGTTTACTGGAGGTCGGTAAACATCCACTGCATTCCTTAAAATAAAAAAGGTTAAGACATACTTACAGATTTTGGGGCCAAAAATGAAAAGAATACAGTGCTTCCCATGCAACATCTTCTGGTCACATCCCACAACCGCCTATCAGGAACACCTAGAGCCAGGCTTGTTTTCTGTATCCAAGGTGTACAAGCTCCTAAGAGGATTGCCTTTAGAAGATGATATTCTTATTGGCGACTGCTGATTTTTTTGGCGGATGAAGATACCTTTGAAGGTTAAGGTTTTCCTTTGGTTGTTAAGGAGGGGCTGCTTGGTTATGAAGATTTGCAAAAGTAGGTAGGTGGAGAATGCTGATACAATGTGTTCTTTGTGCCATGAGGATGATGAAGACATTCCCCATTTGTTTCGGTCATGTGGCTTTGCTTTGTTAGTTGGGAGAAGCTACGCCTCGAGGGGTAAATGTCACAAGTATGATTGGTCTTCTTTTCGAGGTGGCATGCAGTCAAATATGTGCAACTAGATTGTGGCTGCTGTGACTCTTGGGTCCCTCTGGCTTCAGCATAATGCAATGCTCTTTAATGGGGAACGGACTTGGTTGGAAAATGTCACCAGGGAGGTAACTTCTTTGTCTCATGTTTGGATTCATAATTTGTAAATTTTGATTAATGAAGTGGATGATTACTAACCTCCGGTAATCATCCTATTTTCTCTAAAAAGAAAACATCTTCTAGCCATACCTTTCGTTTCTAAAGACTGTTCAATTCCTTTGCAACCAAGCTGACCACAAAATTGCTACCATCTTCACACAAAGAGTCCGATCCACGACCTGCCCAACATGCAAAGCCTTCCAAAAATCATCCAAGTTGTCATCCCTGACCATTGCAAAGAGGTCCTTTACAAAACCACATCATAGTAAAAGGTGCCCCACATCATCATCACCCACTCCACAAAGGGAACAGGAGTCACCATCCAAGAGCCACCTCAGCACCACCACCTTCATGGGTAGTCTTCTCCTCTAACAGGCAAAGAAAAATCTTCATTTTTAGAGGCACCTTTAGCTTCCAAAAAGTGGAGCAGTCCACAAACAAATGACCAGACTTCAGACAAGCAACTCGTTAGTTTCACCTGCAAATTCATTCAAAGCAGCTAACCTAAATTGCTTTAACTATTTATAGTGATCTTCAACTCTACTTTCTTTTCCGAAAGAAGAAAATAGATACCTCTACCTGATAGCTTAACATTCTTATATACTATTATTCATGATATGTTAGATGCCCTGAGATTGCTTCTTTCATCCTAGCAACTCATCTAAAATTGGTGGATAGTAATCCTCAACAGTGACATACTAAGAAAGGTAGAATATCTAGTGAGCGATTAGTGTTTCTGTTTTTTTTATGAGAAATGATTATGGGAAATTATAGAGCAATCTAATAGGAAGAACCAAAAAGGAGGCAAATATTGTAAAGAATGTGCTCGTTTTCCTAGCTCTTCCCAGGTAAGAGCATTTCATCTTGATTAATATCATTAGTAATTCATTACCAAGATGTTGTGCGCATGCAGTTTTTCTATGAGCAATCATGCATCCTATGCAACCATAATGTTAAGATGGATCATTTGCATTAACTAGAAAAGGATGGTGAAGGGGAAAGGGAGATAAATTTGTTACATCACCTTTTGGGCAGACAAATGTTAGCAACTTATGGGGGGATACAGTGCAAAATCCGGGCTCAAATATCAGGTTTACAACCATAATGTGACAAGTGAAAGGTGCTAAAAGGTGAGAGGGGTCCAAAATGCTTAAGGCGCCAAGTGCTCAACCGAGAAAAATGAGATGCTAAAGGATTTATAGATGCATATGTACAGTGTTGTAAAAGTCGGTAATCGGTATTCAGTTGGTTAGGCCATTGATTAAGGAATATATGGTATGCGGAGAAGTAGTCAGGGAAGTACTTGTCGGGCATTATATATATATATATATATATATATATATATATATATATATATATATATATATATACACGCACACACATATTAAGAAGTAAAATATATCATTACATATTCAAGTTCAAGGTTATAAAATAAGCTACAAAGTACAAATAATATCAAATTCATTACAAATTCAATAATTAAATTAAGGTATAAATCATTACAAATACATCACTAACGATAGAGCAACATAAACCAAGAATTAATATATATTTGAATCAAATATATTACAATATATGCTTTAGCGATGGGGGGTTTTTGCTTGGTTGAAGAGGAGTCTTGGGTGAAAATAAGCGATTTTAGGAGAGTGGTCGGGGGAGGGGTGGTCGAGTGGGGTTTTATTTGACCTAAAAAAAAAAATACCTACATACCTATTTTTCCCTCTATGCAAAAATCGGCCTACTATTTAGCCAACTATATTGACTACTCGGTCGAGTAGGCAGTGTTGCCGACTATAGGCCCGACTATGGGTTATTCAGTCGGTAGGGCACCGCATAGGATTACTCAGCCAAGTAGGTCGATTTTTACAACACTGCATATGTGCATACATGGACATGCACACAATAACAAAAATATGATATTGTTATGCATACACACATGATATATAAATGCTTAGACAATTACAAGTGCAATGCACATACATATGCACATTTATACAAATGGTAGGTGTGCATATAGTTTCGTACATATACATATACATGCACATATTTGTAAGCACACATTTATGTTTATATGCTTTTATGTGTTTTTGAAAAACTATATGCTCTAATGTTTATGTGCTATATTTATGCATATATATGTATGGATGCATGTATGTATATATTTATGTGTATGTGTGCATGTATACATGTACAAACATACATATATACACAAACATATAGAATATATGTGTATATTTGCATCTATATGTGTATCTATTATATATACATATCCATGGATGCACATGTATGTGTGTATATCTATGTATGCATACGTATGTTTACCTAGAGAGAGCATTCAATAATTAGGTAAAAAGAAATTAAAATCCTTAAAAGTATTTCAAAAATGAAAAACCTCCAAATTTAGTTTAGGCGCTTGCTTGGGGCGGTTGATGCCCTTGCCTAGGCTCTCGCCTAGGCAACGCCTCAGGCAAACTAGGCGAGGCGAGGCCTAGCGAGGCACTAGGGCCTCACCTTGCCTCATCTTGATGCCTAGGCACTCCTAGGCAAGCGCCTTGACAACACTAGTCCATAGTATATATTGAACCAATTGGTATATAGAATGTCTTGTGGAAGGCTACCTCAGCAAATTGGTAGTTTCACCAGAGCGTGATAACCCTTGCTATGTTGGACTAAAGAAGCAATTTTCCTTAGGTCCATAGGGGTAATGCATTCCCTCTTATTCCTACTTCCTAGTGAGGTAGAGTTACTGAAAGGTGCTAAACGAAAACAATGGTGAAATTCCTTGCTTTAAGTATGGTTCTAAGATCCCTTTAGAAAAGGAAAAAAAAGTGTGGTGCTAAGAACTTGTCCTCACTTTTCTTGCATATTACATGTAAAAGCATACCACAAAAGGCTGGCAGATGGAGTGATGGTGACAAGATATTTACATCCGACCAGCTGAGATTAGAGAATGGAAGAAAAGTAGGGAGTAAACCAGTAGCTTTTTTACATGCAGGCTTAATAAATAAATTATAAACTACAACAAACATACCTTTTTTCTTTAACTAAAGCAAGACCTTGAGATTCTGTTCCAGGTATGGCTGAATCAGAGATACAACCATGAAAAACACCATCCTGGCTGTATGACTATGGAGCATGCATAAAAATGAGTCTTGAGCTTCTTTCTTTTAAGGGAGATCCACTTAGTTCTGTCCATCAATTCCTCTCACTAAAAAAAAAGGTTCTGTACATCAATTCGAATCAGACTGGAATGGGCACTTGTTTTTTTAAATTGCAGGTCTCAGAGGAAATTCAAGAAACTAGATTTAACACGGGGATCTCAGCAATGATGGAGTTTGTTAATGCTGCATACAAGGTGAGGTTCATGAATCATCTTGAACTTGACATATAAAGCAAATATATATATATATTTTTCAATGACTCACACAAGGTACTTATCCAGTTTGAGAAAAATTAGGAGAAATAGCTAAATGGTCAATTTTTATTTTCCTTCTTTGTTGAGTTTATGACGTTTATTCTGTTATTTTTAGATGCCCTCAAAGTTATCATATAGTTTGAAGTAACTTTTTGGAAGGTCTGTTTGCACTGTGCATGTGAGTTGACATCCATGCTTGGATTGGCAGTTTGGGGTCCTGGGAGTCTGCCAATGACAAGGGGAATTGCAGCTAGACCATATAGCTTTGTTTTTTTTTTTTAACCTAAAATTGTGCTGATATCATCTCAGAACGAAATTAAAATGTTTTATTGGCATTTAACCTCTGTAAGCAGATGCTTACTCTTGCTTACTCAAATTAAAGTCTTAAATTGCAAGTTAAAATTTTCTTGAGAAAGCATGGCCACCTTTTTTTCCATATAAAATATCATCTCATAATAAATCTCAAAATGTAGGATTCCTAAAAGCAGTCACAATCACATACTTTATCTTGCAAAAAAATTCCATTTGTATATTTACACAGAATGATAGGATTTCTGCACACATGCCCTCTAAACATGTAAATATCCTTATATTGTACAATTTTACATGTATGTTAAAAAGCCATAAATGCTATTGGAAAAAATTAAGGATCTTATTACAAAAACACCCTTTTTAGTTTTTTTCTTCCCTCTACTCCTCTTAGCTGCATCTAGTCCCTCATCTACTTCTGAGGTCATGATGCCACCTCCTTGGTTGCCAGCCAAACCGTTTCTCCTCTATGCATTCCGTAATCTCCGTCTCCAACTCCATCACCATACCCATGTCCTGCTGCAAGCACTATCATGATATCATGGACCTCTTCCAATGTTTTAACCAATCCAGTGACTTCCAATGCTATCTCCTATTCACTACAAGGCTAGCCATCTTGACGGTCCATCCTCATCTACAAGTGCATCCTCAGAACTGCCCCCATCTCCCCCTTCCATGTCATATATTGTGACCTCATCAGGGACATTGTGAATGTTGGCCACATCATTAAGGCCTTCAGCTTTTCCTCGAGATGATGAACCGTGAGATAGCTGTCGCTCAATTGTCAGATGAGGGCATGGCTACAAGTCGTAGTGGAAAAAGTGTGTATCCTGCAGAGGCTCATTCTAGTATGCGAATGCAATTGCCACTTGGTGATTTCATGTGATGATACAGGGGATGCAAAAGGGGGATGGAGACAGGGAGCGCTAAGGTTCCAAACCTGCAAAAACATGCCAAATGCCTTGGAGTTGAGGACTGGAACCTGGAGGAAAAAGGGAGAGAAATGACTTCAACCAGGCCCAAGTGACATCCAACTGAAAACAAGATGAAACAAGAGGAGGCAGATGCATCAGGCTCACCTTATCAGGGAAATCCTGAGGTAGATAAACTAGGCTCACCTTATCAAGGAAATCCTACGGACTACCTTGCTTGACTGCAAGGGAGCCTCTAAGATGCTTGAAGCTAAATGAGCTAGACAAGATAATTCTAATAATGTGAAGAGTGTAAAGTAATAGAGCCTCATGGACAGGCTGTAACAGAAAAAAAAAAATGAAAAATTGTGCATGGTGTGCGTAGACATTTCATTAGTGTCGGATATTTTGGAGCCAAATTAGTTAGGATTGGGTGTCCTACTATTTTTAGGCTTTTTTTATTTTTGGTGGGTGGGTTATTATATTTTGTGATGTTTTCTTATATATGTAAGCCCTCTCTCTATATAAAGAGGTCTAAGGCTTTCTTTTTTACACAATACAAAATAATCTAATTGAGTTTTTTCAATATGGTATCAGAGTAGCGATCCTAAATCAATGATTTGATGTCCCACCAAATATATCTACCAAAACATGATTTTGAAATCACCAATGTTGTGGTGATTCTTAAGAGGATAATTGGATCATTGAGGATGGATCGAGGATCTCCAGCGGCGTTGCACAAGGTTGTAGCAGCAGCGTTCCTGGCAGCATAGAGTGGTGGCAGTGCTGATCTACAGGACCGAGCAGTGGCGACGTAGTTGCTACTATCCCTGGGTGTGGTAGTGATGATGCATGGGGCTGGTCTCCTCTTGCGTGTATGTACGTATGGTTTGGACTTGTTTGTTCAATGGTAATCTTGGTACTTGGACTTCTATCTCAAGTTGTATCCATATGTTCATTCATATGTATGTTTTTTGGAGAACTATGGACAATTTGCCTAAGTCATAGGCGTGAACTAGACTTGTATGGTCTAGTGTTTTCAATCCAGAGCATCCAGAGATTAGTCCAGACAATGGGTCATAAATTTTGGCGCATCGATTCATCTCACCGGAGATACCGTAGAGTTGAAGAACCCTATTAAGCTACACAAAGTTAAAGAATACAGAGTGGCAAATGGGGCAACTTCTGTGACCATAGTTGGAGAGGTCCAGGTATCTTTAGGTTTCTGTGTTAGTGATGTGCATTGCGCCCTAGAGTTTCCGATGAACTTATTGTCAGTTAGTAAGATCTGCAAAGATCTCCAATGTCTTGTAGTATTTGATGGTAAACACTTATATTTCCAAGATAGGAAGACAAATAAGATCATTGGTGAAGGCATAAAGAGGGACAATCTTTATTTCCTAGATGTTTCTACAGCCTTTGCAAGAGTGGCATCAATTGTAGGTGATCCATGGTTGTGGCATAGATGACTAGGGCATCCTTCCGCTGGCAAGATGTGCCAACTGTATCCAGAGCTACTAGACATCTTGTCTTTGGAGTGCAAGGATTGTTAATTAGGAAAGCACCCCATGAGTTCCTTCCCATGCCGACTTGATGGGGTTAGTACAATTTCGTTTGCTCTAGTTTGTTGTGATGTATGGGGGCTAGCAATTGTGCCTAGTATTGGTGGCCATTGATATTTTGTTGTTTACGTGGAGGATCATAGTTATTCAACTTGGGTTTTTCTGATGAAAGCTAGATCTGAAATTCCACAGGTTGTCCAGTGGTTTTTTGTCGAGATCCAGACACAACACTTTGCCACCATTTAGGTTTTTCAGAGTGATAATACTGTGGAATTCATAAATAAGGAGATGCAGGAGTTTTTTAGCGCATGAGAGATTATTCACCAGACACCATGCGCTCACACGTCTTAGCAAAATGGCGTGGCAGAACGCAAGCTGAGGCATCTTTTGGATATTACACGAACTCTGATGATTCATATAAAGGTACGTAAATCATTTTGGGACGATGCCATGTTAACTGCAGCTTATCTGATAAATAGAGTGCCTTTTGTGCTTTGGGGGTGAATTCCCTATCAGGTTTTGCGTCCCCATTGTAATAAACCCTTTGCTCTACCATTATGTGTTTTTTGTAGCACCTGTTATGTTTAGGCATTTGGTACCCAAGACAAGTTTTCTCCACGGCCAGTAAAGTGTTTTCTTAGGGTACTCTCGGACTCAGAAGGGCTATAGGTGCTATGATTGGGTCCACAGGCATTATATAGTGATTGCTGATGTCACATTTTTCGAGTGGATACTTTATTACTTAGAGGAAGGAGCTACCATGAGTTAGGTCCTGGGGAGACCTAGGTCTACTAACATCATCAAAATCCACTTCTTACGGCTCTAGAGATTCTCGCTTCTATGGCACCAGCTGATTTTGAGGCAAATGATGTCACACCTATTGCGCTACACAAATCTAGCTCCACAGCAATGAACTCAAATCCAGGTCAAGGGTATCGTTTGATGTAAACTCAATCCAAGGTGTGTGCAAATTCAAGGCAACGTAACCCATGATGAATCATTAAATGCAAATTCACATGTGGAAGAGAACCAAGCTATCTTTTGCTAATGGGTTAAATAACAACAGAGCTATATAACTCACACAACTTTCACAATAAGATGAAACTAGACCACATGAACTTGAGACATCAAAATTCATCAAAGTGCAATTCATATCGTAAGCTCAACTATTCTTGCTAGTTGCTATTGCATAAAGAAGTCACATGAATTTAATAAGAACTAAACTAAGGCTATACCACAAAGTGATGCTAAGTCTAGGTCAAAACAGGAACATTGTGCAAAGTAGAATATAGATGCAATGCAATCATTTCAAGTGCATATACATAAAGGGGAGCAATCAAAGTAAACATCTACTAATGCATAGAACCAGTAAGACAGAAGATGAAACCACACTATTTACTAACTAAAAAATGCAATGAACCAATCTATCTAATCAAGCAATAACTAAAAAGAATTAAAGTTCTATAATTGAGTTGAAGGAAATGAATCTTCTTAGTTTATCAAGAAGTCCCTACACTTTTATATAGGTGAGGGAAAAGTACATCATAAACCTACTAGTAAAATAAAAATAACAAAACACTCTCCCTCAAGTTGGAGCATGTATATCCATCATGTTCAGCTTGTTTCTACACTTCTTAAACTGGGGACGAGACAACGGCTTGGAAAACATGTCAGCAGTCTGGTCTGAGGAGGTAAGACAAGTAGTACGAAGTAGACCATGTTGAATCAAACTCCTGGTGTAATGACAATCCACTTCCACATGTTTTGTTCTCTCATGGAATATAAGATTGTTGACAATGTAGGTGGTAGTCCGATTGTCACAATGTATCTCCATAGGTTCTTGAATATTAACATGAAGATCTTGTAACAGAGATATGATCCATATCATTTCAGCTGCAGTATGTGCCATGGCCCTCTACTCAGACTCAGCACTAGAGTGTGAAACAACACTTTGTTTCTTGCTCCTCCAGGTTACCAAGTTCCCAGCAACAGAAGTACAGAAACCAGTAGTAGACCACCTGTCACTGACATCACCTGCATAATCTGCATCTGAGTATGCAACAACAGACATAGGTGCCTTTCTCTAAAAAAGAATGCCTCTACCTAGACATCCCTTGATGTACCTCAGCACTTGCATCACGACCCGCCAATAAACCTCAGTGGGCTTATCTAAGAACTGGCTCAGCTTCCCTACGGCAAAACTAATATTTAGCCTAGTGATAGTCAGAGATAATAGCTTCCCCACTAGCTGTCGATATGCCTTCTTGTCTTTTAGTTTTACATTATCCTCAAACAGATGAGTTTTAGGATCCATAGGAATATTTGCATCTTTGGATTCTAGCATGCCTGTCTTCTAAAGAATATCAAGGGCATATTTCCTTTGCGACATAATTGCCCCTTGCTTACTTGTAGCAAACTCAATGCCTAAAAATATCTCAGCTTCCCAAGATTTTTCATGACAAACTAGTGTGCCAAGTACTCCATCTGAGATATACCATCTGCATCATCACCTGTAAGAATAAGATTGTTCACATACACAAGTAAAGCCACTGTACCCCTACCGATCTTCTTCACAAATAGTGAATGATCAGATAAAGATCTCTGCATCCCAATAACAGACAACGCCGCAGACAGGCATTAAAACTAGGCTCGGGGGCTCTGCTTAAGACTATAAATGGCCTTACGAAGCCTACATGTACACTCCCCCTGAACCTCAAAGTCAGGTGGCTGCTGCATATATATCTCTTCCTCTAAGTCTCCGTACAGAAATGCATTTTGACATCCAGCTGATGTAACTGCCATCTATAATGAGCTGCAACAGAGATAAGGATGCAAACAGTGGAGAGTCGTGCAACAGGGGAGAACATGTCAAAGAAATCCACCTCATATATCTGAGTGAATCATTTGGCCACTAGGTTGGCCTTATACCTTGAAATAAAACCATCTGGATTGTATTTCAAGGCAAAGACCCATCTAGCTCCAACAAGGTGCGTGCCAGACGGTAAAGGTGACAACTCCCAGGTACCTCTAGTAGTAAGTGTAGATATCTCCTCCTCCATAGCTGCCTTCCAGTGTGGATGTAGCAGAGCCTGCTGGTACGAGATAGGTAACTCAGCACTGGATACAACGGCTGTGAATGCATGAAACTCTGAATTTAGAGAATCAGCAGAAACAATACTCCCAACAACACGATACGGGGCACAAGATCGTGGAGCCTTCCTGATAACAATAGGAATATCCTTATCAGTACTCATGGAATTAGGACCTAGAGAATCATCCACAGGTGACAAACTCTTACCCTTTACATCTGCTGACACTGTATTGGAAGAAGCCTCCTGAGTAGAAATCGCCTCGAGGTTATTAACACTAACCTGAGGAGGTTGTGGAATAGATGGTGAGGGCTTTTGCCCTATACACAATTGGTAACTGATAGGTGTAACCCTTGAAGGTTCCTTCATCCGCTGGTGCAGGCCTAAATGTGTTGGTAGGTGGCTCAGTAGCCTGAGGACTACTAGTATTTGTGAATATACCATGGCATAGGAGTAACTGGTACAGGCGTACACTCCGATATACTTTGCACCTCCCTGGCAGTAACAGAAAAATAAGGCACAGTTTCATGAAAGGTGACATCTGCACGGATATAATATTTCTGGTGTAGGGGATCAAAACATTGATACCGCTTTTGAGTACGAGAGTAGCCAAGAAACACACACTTGACTGCTCTAGGTGCTAATTTATTGCACCCAGGTCCAAGGAGATGTACAAAAGCGACGCACCCAAATGTCTTGGGTGGAAGATCAAATAACTCATCATTTGGATAAAGCACCTGCACGGTATCTGCTCGTGAATCACTGAGGAGGGCAATCTATTAATAAGGTAGCAAGTTGTGAGAACTGCATCTCCCCAGTATTTATGTGGCACACTATTATGGATAAGAAGAGCTCTGGCCATATCAAGGATATGTCTATGCTTCCTCTCTGCGACTTCGTTTTGCTGAGAGGTGTGAGGACATGAGGTTTGGTGAATTATACCATGTAAGCCATAGAATTCTGCCAACTTACGAGTACAAAACTCCAGTGCATTATCAGACCTGAGAGTCTTAATGCAAACATCAAACTGATTTTTTATCATCAACACAAACTTCTCAATCAGTTCACCCACTTCAGACTTATTCTTCATGAGAAAGAGTTAGGACAATCTAGAAAAATCATCAACCACAATCAAATAGTACCGATGTCTCACTCTATCAGGAGTCCTATTGGGACCCCAAACATCAAGATGCAATAAGTGAAAACACGAAGCCGAACGTGGTCCTGTAGCAGTTGGAAAGGAAGATCTATGGTGCTTCCCAAGTTGACATGCATCGCAGGAAAGTTGTGTAGTTGGAGATATATGAGGAATAAGTCTGTGTAATTTTTCCAAAGAAGGGTGGTCCAATCGTCTATGCCACTGTAGAGCACTCCCAGATGTAGTATTAACCCGACATGCTGCAGCCATGGGACCCTGCTGAAGTCGATAAACTCCTCTTTCTTCATATCCACTACCAATAGTCTTCCTTGTCATTCTATCCTGGAAAATACATCCACACTCATCAAAGATAACATGGTAATTCATTTGCTTAATGATCTTACTGACAGAGAGCAAGTTCATGGATAAATCTGGAACAAACTAGACATGATTAAGCTGCATAGAGGGGCTAACATTAATTTCCCCCTGACCACTAATAGGAGCAAGTCGCCCATCAGCCATCTGTATTGTACGACCTCAAGAGACAGGTTGAATCTGTCCAAAACACTACAGATTCCCGAATAAATAATTGGAAGCACCTGAATCAATCAACCACGTCACACAAGTGGTTAGAGTATTTCCCACAGCGGTTTCTAGTGCAACCTCTTACTAAGACACTGCCTTGTTCACTGTAACACATTGCCACAAACACCCATTAATTTGAAAATTGACAGAAAATGGGGAATACACACCCCAACAAATATACTAACCGGGAATACACATCCCAAAAATCTCTACTCACATACGGTCAATACTAAAGGGGACTACACACCCCAAAAACATGCATCAAAGGGGAATACACCTCAAAAACATGCCCTCAACTTGACTCTGATACCAAGTTGACGGAAATGAACCTTCTTGGTTTATCAAGAAGTCCCTTCACCTCTATATAGGTGAGGAAAAAGTACATCATAAACCCACTACTATAATAAAAATTATAAAACACTCCTTAAAACACAAACATAACTCATAACTCGGCAAATTGTGTTTGTATGTGTTGGTGATAGTGAGTGTATATTGGTGACAGTGAATGGGGTAGCGTTATATGTGATATGAATAATATGTAAGTAATGTAAATGTAGTCCATAGTAGTCCGTCAACCTTGGTTATACATATGTAATGTGGAGTGGTGGCATGATAGGAGGTATAAATGATCGGTGGTCAGCCATGAGAGTGTGTGATCGTGGTGCTAAGTGTCTTTAATGGTGGTGTGGAGGTGAGTGTCCGGAAGGTGGTGAGATGTTCTGCTATGAGCGGTTTGATGGATATATTTTGTGCTGAAGGCTTCAACAAAAAAGAAAAAACAGTGCTGTGGTGCAATAAGAGTCATGTATGGGTGATCATGTGGTGTGGGACAGCTGTGAATAGTAGTATCTGTGCCACTGGGTCAAAAGTGATGTATGAAGATCACAGTAGCTGCTGACCATCAAAGTTGGACTTAAAGATGGTGAATTATTGGAGGATTTATGGGGAGTAGCCATTCCATGGTGATGGTGGAATGGTGCCTTTTAAGGTAAGGGAGCCCATCAAGCTAGTGATATGAGATGGCGATGGAGTAATGGAGGAGAACCTTAAGTGTGGAGATGGAGATTGGATTTGAGGCCCTCCCTTAGGATGGGAGGCTGAGAGTGGTGGTTTATGTAGGCTATAGGGTGATCCCTAATGATCCTTAAATCTAGGTTTTGGGTGGGTGGGGGAAACCATGATGGAGAATAGAAGGTGAGGGTGGTGGAGGGTGTAGATTAGAAGGTGAGCTGAAATCCAAAGTGAAGTTAAGTGAGTGATATTGGGCGGTAGAAATTATAAGGAAACAAGAGTATCTTAGTAGGGCAATTGGATTTAAGTGAGGGTGAAGGTTAGAGATTAGAATATTAAGAGGTACGATGGATTTGAGGCTTATGGATATTAAGATAATAGATGAAGACTCTCTAAACAAACTAAAATAGCTAGGGACATGACAAAAAAAAGATCCAACTTGGATTCTTGATAATACTTTGAATTTGACAATAGCTAGGGACATACTATTGTGGGTTTAGGAGTGAGGGTTGTGTTCTGGGATGTGCGGACTTTAGTTTGGGTATGCAGTGAATTTGTTAGTGTGAAGATTCGTCGAAGCGTGACGGCCTTGGCAAGTGGAAGATCCTACATGTGGAGAGTGGTGGGCAATGGAGAGAGAGAGTTGGCGATAGAGAGAAGAGTTGAGAGATTGGAAATATTGTTGTATTCAACTCAAATAGAAATTACATACGTTTTTAGAGAGATTACTCCTATTGCTAAATATAGAAAACAGAAAATAAGGGCTCAATTAATAGGCTAAAAATGGTAAATAAATCTCCTACTAACAACTCTAATTATCCCTACAACTAACATACTAAATTTGACAAAACTTGGACCTAAAACAAACTAGATTTGACCCTCAAGAAATCAACTAGGGCTGGCGCCCCTCCTTGATGAACTAGACTACCACGTGGCACTGCCACATGGCTGATGTGCCACGTGGACTGTCCATGTGGCTACTGTGCCACATGGTAGTGTCACGTGGCTTCTTTGTTCTTCACATTCCCCCTTAAGTCGAGGCTGGGAGGATGATGACTTGCTCTTCAACTTTGTAAGACTAGATGCCTCACGACTTGCATCTTGCTCGGTTCTTTGATAAATGAACTTCTTGGATCAATTATTAGTCTTTTTGCAACTTGGAAAGTCGTTCCTCCTTTTGGCAACCTCAGAAGTCGTTGCGATGATTGCAGGTGTTTTCTTTTTGCTTTGAGGTAGTGTCTGATTTTCTTGACGTGATAGAAAGATGAGCAATCCCATGCATGGAATTTGACATCTTTTCTCTAGGAAAATCTCCTATTTTGAAGGAGAATAAAAAATCGGATATAAAGTGTTCATTGGAAAAGTATGAAGATCACAAACCATATAATAACTTGATAAATATCCTCTACCTTTTTTTGGGCCTCAAGCTTCTCCATCTTCGTCTTCAAGAAACGAACCTCTCTACTACGCTCCGTTTAGGGTGCTGGATACGTGAGAGAGATGACTTGCCAAGGTCCTCTTCTCGACTCCTTGGACCTTGCGTAAGGTGCTAAGGATCTTCAAGGAGTTCTTGAGAGAACTTCCTATGTTGGATGATCTCGACCCTTACCTCAAAGGCCAAACTTTTTGCCTCTACTTTTGTTCAAGGGACTATTATAAAGTTGACAGGATCCTAGAACTACATGCTTTGGTCGAGAGCTTTCTGCATCTTTGTTGGAGGCCATGAGAGGCTACATGTGCTGACAAAAAATAAGCCAGGTGCTAAGGATGACAAGTTCAAAAAATGGGAGGACAACTATTTGGTCATTAATTGATTCATGAAGAGTAAAGACCAGAAGATTGCAGCTAACATGCTATATAAACAGACAACCAAAGATATTTGGGAGACTCTGGAGCATAGGTACTCTATGCAGCCTAGTAGCTCACGTGGAGCAGATATCTACAGGAAAATTTAGAGCATGAACTAGGGTGATATGACTGTGGTAGGTTACTTCTCTATACTCAAGTGGCTTTTTAAGGAGCTTACTATTTTTCAGCCCCCGTGTTGTGATAAGGTCATTGAGAGGGCAAAATGGCAGACATACAAGTTTCTTGATGGTTTGGGTTATCTAATCGATACCAACCTATTAGGGGTTAGATCTTAGTAGTCGAGACAACTTCGAGTCTGGAGACAGTTTATGGTCGACTCCAGAAGTTAGATGTTGATTCCACCTCAACACCTGCAATTACTATGCCTAAGCCTGTTGCCCTTGCAGCTTCGGGGGGGAGAGGTGGTTGATCTGGTGGACGTGGATGAGGTCATGGTTGCGATGGAAGTTGTGGTTGCCGTACTTTATTCCCTTGTGTCCACTACCAGAAGACTAATCATCCCTCAGATCGATGCTAGGAGAAATTTGGGAGACCTACTTGGGTTAATTAAACTTTTACAGATATTGTGCCTGCTCTTGAGATTGAGGCTACTCCTGACTCGACTAGCTTCCCATTTAGTATTGATGAGTTGGATCGGTTGCGCTAGTTTCTGCGATTTGATATGAGCTCCTCCACTGTTGCTCTTGCCATAGGTATCGCAGCTCATGCTGCTTATACAGGTACGACTGATTGGATTATTGATTCTGGGGTTTCTACTTGACCAGTAAAGGTAACAATCTATCTTCTACCAGAGATTCTGATCTTACATCTATTTGATTGGTGAATGGAAGTATGTCTCCTATTACTTCTGTAGGCATTGTGAAATTCTCTCCCCATTTGCAGTTACCAAATGTTTATTGTGCTCATAATTTTCCACTTAGTTTACTATATGTTAGTCAAATTTGTAAGCAGGTAAAATGTTGTATTATATTTGACAAGTATCATGACATTCGGATGAAACAAATGATTGGTGGGAGTTATGAGTATCGTGGACTCTACTACTTGGACCTACCCTTTGTCTTTGCTGGAGCTACCTTTATTTCATCAAATCCTCTATTATGGCATACCATACTTGGCCATCTCTCCTTGTCCAAGTTTTGCCAGATGTTTCCTAATATTCCTCCTTCCACGACCTTTGAGTGTGACACTTGCCAATTAGAAAAGCATCATAGGAGTGCTTTTCACTCTCGTGTTGAGAAATAGAGTCGTAGTATTCTTGAGCTGGTACATTGTGATGTGTGGGGTCCATGTCTTGTTATCTTTATGTTTGGGTATAAGTATTTTGCTATTTTTGTTGGCAACTTTAGTTGTGCTTTTTAGGCGTTTTTATTAAAAGACAAGTCTGAGTTATTTTCAATAATAAAGAAATTTTTTTTAGGTGTAAAATTCCTTCTCCATCAAGATTAAATGTTTTAGGTCTGACAATGCTCTTGAGTTTGTTCAGCATCCTCTCCAGTTTTTCCTTGAGGACAATGGTACTATCCATTAAACCTCATGTTCTCATACATCACAACAGAATGGGGTTGCTAAAAAAAAGTTGCGTCACTTGCTTGATATTGCTAGGACACTTCTTATTTCTATGAGTGTTCCTACATCTTTTTGGGTTGATGCGGTTCTAACTACCATATATCTTATTAATAGGCTTCCATCTTCTGTGCTTGAAGGTGATATTCTTTTTAAACTTCTTTATCCAGATAGGGAGTTGTTTCCTTTACCCCTACACGCACTTTTGGGTGTGTGTTTGTTCATAATTTTAACAATCTAGATAAGCTATCACCTAGAGCTAACAAGTGTGTCTTTCTTGGTTATTCTTGTACCTAAAAGGGTTATAGATGCTTTGACTAGGCTGGCAGATGATATCGCACATGTGCTGATGTTACTTTCTTTGAGAGAGTCTCCTATTTCTCTCCTAAGGGTCGTGATGCCCAATTTTAGCCCCATGTGTACCACAGAAGATATCTACCACCAAATATATCTGCGCCTCTTCCTGTTTCTGTTACTCTTGATATTGATGCAGTTGCTGGTCCATTTAATGCTACACCCTCTACCAACATTATTCTGGATGTTCCTCTCCCATAGAAGGAGGGCCACAATGGGGACAACGATGATGATAGGCCTATTACTATGAGGAAACCGGTTAGCTCTTGCACATTTCATCCTATTTCTCATTATACTTCTATCATCCACTTGAATTTCTTTGTGTAGTAGTTTTCTCAAGCACTTAGTAACACAATCTTACCCAATCTTATCACGAGGTAGCTCAAGATCCAAAGTGGGTGGTTGCTATGGATGCCGAGATGGAGGCTCTTACTACCAGAGGCACATGAGATATTGTTCATGCTCCTCAAGGGGCAAAAGTGGTACATTGCAAATGGGTCTATCCAGTCAAGTATCATGTAGATGGGGTTGTTGACATATTTAAGGCCAGGCTGGTTGCAAAAGGGTTCACCCAAACCTATAGGGTGGACTTCTTTAAGACTTTCTCTTGAAGTGGCGAGAGTCAACTCCATTAGGACGATCTTATTTGTTGTGAATTTAGGTTGGCCACTTTATCAACTTGATATTAAAATTGCTTTTTTCTATGGTGATATCCAGGAAGAGATATTTATACGTCAACCTCTGTGCTATGAGGTTGAGGGGGAGTTTGTCTGTAGATTGAAGAAGGCTATTTACGGCCTTAAGCAGAGTCTCAGAGCATGGTTTGACATACTAAACATTAAGGTTATGAAAATCGACTTTCATAGATCTACATTTGATCACTCTATATTTATTAGGAAATTGGTGTTTGGCACTATGATACTTGTTGTCTATGTAAATGATATGATTCTTACAGGAGATGACACTACTGGGATTCAGGAGGTTAAGAACTTATCTACAACAGTCCTTTGTAACTAAAGATTTGGGTGACTTGCATTATTTTATAGGGATTGAGGTGGTCGGAGACAGATCTGGTATGGCTTTATCTTTGAGAAGGTACATCCTTGAGATTCAAGAGGATGTTGGCCTACTTGGTACTAAGCCTTCTGCTATTCCTGTAGAGTAGAAAGGCAAGTACGATCATTCTGGAGATACTATGTTTGAGGATGTACATAGGTATAGGAGTCTTGTTGGGAAGCTGTTATATCTGACCATCACCTCTCTAAATATTAGTTTCGCTGTGAACCGAGCCATTCAGTATATGGATAAGCCTCAATATTGTCATTGGAATGATGTGTGCCTCATTCTAAAATATGTAAAGGACTCTCCTAGAAAGGCCTCTACTACAAGAAGAATGGTCATCTTGAGTTATCTCCCTATTCAGATGCAAACTATGCAGGCTCTTATGATGACAGGAAATTCACTACTGGTTTCTTAGAGGAAATATTGCTTCTCGGTGCAGCAAGAAACAAACTATTGTGGTGTGCTCTAGTGTAGAGATTGAATACAGAGCTATGACCCACTTGTGAAGTGATATGGATTACTACTTTTCGTAATGATTTTGGTGTATCGGTGAAGAGTCCTACTCCTATGCATTGTGATAACAAGTCAACCACTTATATTGCTTCGAATCCTATTTTCCATGAGAGGACTAAACATATTGAAGTAGATTGTCGATACGCAATGCTGTGATGGAAGGAAAAATATCTACACCTTACATCGCATTTGAGCTCCAGTTGGTTGATATCTTTACCAAGGCACTTCCCAAAAAGTAACATTGCTTCCTGTGCAATAAGTTGGGCCTGAAATTGAAAGACATCTACGCTCTAACTTAAGGGGGAGTGTTGGATGTTATATTTGGTTTTGTGACTTTAAGCCATAGTTGTAATTTTTATTTTTTTATTGGACTCTTCATGTAATTTATCTATTGCTCTTCTCCATATAATAAGAGAGGCTAGGGTTTTCTTTTTAAATGAGAATCTCTTTTCCCATCTAACACACATATCCCTACAAGGTTTGCACTTACACACATGCCTTTACAAACATGGCTCTATCTACAACCAATGTACGTCCTCAAGTGAACTTCTAGAATAAAAAAAACCCACACACACACACACACACACACACAAAACCAAATCTAATATCACGTAATTTCCCCTCCAGGTTTAACACCCTACCTTGTTTTCTCCCTCTCCTGACCACTTTAAGCACCTTCACTTCTTCCTGCCTTGGACACCACCTTCTCTTGGACATTACAATCACATGCCCCCTTCCTCCTCAACCATCTTGGCCGCCACCCCTGCCTGTTTCCCCCTCCATCACCACCACAAGGCTCAAGCATACCCTCCAACATCCCTTGCCCTCTTCCTTTACAACCACCACCCCAGTCTCTATTTCTCTCCCCCTGTTACAGCTAGCACTCTACCCCTTTCCATCTCCTTCACCGTCACCAATTAACGTGTACCCTCTCCACACACACCAACACCAACACTTGTCCGTCAATGCAAATGGTGTCAACACATAAATAGATGGATGGAGAATGATGGAAGTGCAACTGCAGCATATTGTTCTACAGCTAAATTTTTCGAAGTATTTAATCATCTAAAACATTTTCATAAATGTTTCTAGTGGGATGAACATCCGAGGTCAATGTTAGAAGCTTTTGTTCTGTTGCTATCGCCTTATTCGCCTCATATGGCAGAGGAACTTTGGTCTCGTCTTGGGCATTCTACCTCATTGGCATACGAGCCCTTCCCTGAGGTATGTATGTTTTTTCTTGTTACTTTCTATTATTGGCGACAATGTTGAATGCATTCCTCCAATATGTTGCTTGCCCAATCTAGTTATTATTTTATATCCGAGTGCCCTACACTTTGTCAGCTCAGATTAAAGTAAAGAATCCATTTGATTGATTGTGATGTTTTACAGTTATGTTGTATGGATCCAAATCACAGTCCATTTATCTAAAATATGATTACCTTTAATGGAATTACATTGTATGGGAAGCTTATAGCATTCTTCCAAGGTGAAAAATCATATTCTTTGTGCAAGTAGAAGTTTATGGAGTTATCTTACATGGAACTTTTTTTGTCAACCTTAAAAGGATAATGTCATTGACTTGCACTACCCAGTTAATCTTGTCGCTTTAATGGATTTACAGGGGCAGCACACTGGCATCCTTGCCAAGTTAAATATGCTGAATGGCTCAGTACACATGGGAATTCCTATTGTAGAAAACCTCTGTTTGCATCATATATAGCCTTTAATTTGTCCTCTTAAGCCTACAATACCAGCTTTTCACAGTTTCAGGGGAAGGGAAGAGATCATCGTTAGCTTGTTGAAGTTTCTCCAATTGGTTCCCTTGAATCAAGGTTATTAAAGAGATTGTAGAAGGGAATCCCTCTCTTCTCCTTGTTAACATCCACTTACAGCTTCCAAATGCAACGTAGGCTTTAAGATATAATAAGAGAGGCAGAAGAGTCCCCCTACTTGCAAGATTCAAATAAGCTCCTTAGGTTCCTCACTGAATAAGCTTCTCATTTTTGCCTTAAAGTGGGTTGTTGACTAATACTAACTAATAACCAAGGATTATGTCGGAGACATCCTGAATCACCCACAATCAGCTATACCAATCCAGATCATGGATTCTTTCAAAAAAGGAGAAAAAAGATTGGCTAATTTATGAGCCCCAGCATCTTATGTAAAGAATATTTTTAGTAGGCTGAATATGGTAACATCTCCAGTTGGCTTAAGGATAGCATCAAGGAGAGTCGACGGATCTTTTTCCATTCTGGATAATATGGTCAATGGTTAGTATTACTGCTTATTGCCAGTAAATAATCACTCTGAAGTTAGATGATGTCATTGTGACATCTTGTGAGGGCATATTTTTTAATGACTTTGGCGTGGAATAATAATCATCAAATGATAGTATGGCTAATTTCAACTTCAAATTGATGACAGAATACCTGTGGTTACTCCTGGCAAAGATATTGGTTTAAGTTTCCTTTTCAAAGAGATGGATCCAAGTTCCTTCAAGTCATTAGGGGAAAATAAGTTCCTACACTATGGGTTATTGCATGTCCATCCTTTCATTTTTGGAGAAACGAATTTTGATTCTAAGCATAATAAACTGTCAGATGTAATTGACCCACAATTTCTTAATCAACTTTCTGACCTTTAACTAATCGACCTAAGTAATATTTTGAAAAGTAAAAGAGAAACACCAAGCAATAGGCATGCTATTTGATTTCCCAATGACATTTATGAACAAGATACAAAATTCAACACCTTTTTAGTGATTTTTTTGGATGAATCTCATGCTTGAAAGATTTGTTCAGGCCAAAAGCGAGTACTTGAAAGACGACAGTGTGGTGCTGCCAATTCAGATCAATGGGAAGACAAGAGGTACTATAGTTGTCAACAAGGGATGTTCTGAAGAAGATGCCATCGAAGTTGCATCATCTGATGAGAAGCTCTCCAAATACATAAGTGGGCAAACGATCAAGAAGACAATTTATGTTCCAGGGAAGATTTTGAATGTCATTCTGGAGAAACAAAAATTAGCTTCGAAGTAGTCGCAGATTTTGTTGTCACTTGTGGAAATTTTGTAGCAGTAGGATGATTTTTTGTTTAATTTGTAGGAGAGTTGATTATGATTCCATCAAAGAGTCACGCTGGTGATTGATCTCAGACTGACAGCAATAGATATTTGTAATTGTTGTCACCAAGAGCTATAGTTAATTCATTGAATTGCTCTGCAGATGGCAATTTTATCATTACATGATATCTGATTACTTATGATTCCTGGCATTTCGTGAGTCAGAAGTTTGGAATGTTTAAAATTTCAGCAACAGTATGACTAATGTTTGAAATTATTGACTGAAAATGCAATTATTCCCACGTTGCTCCGGCAGCATAGTTTGCAGCTGCTTGTACTTTGATCCAGACCGTGTATATAGAATAGATGGATACCTGAGATCCAGCTTAAAGTGTCTGGTAATTGCATTTGGTTTATGTCCTTTATGATGGTTGTACCTAAGTCTGCCAAAAATCTGAGGCTATTGAATTTCTTAGGTTGCATTTCTTAAGAGTTTGATTCTAAAGGAAAATTCATCGTGTGCATTGTTGCCTACATAGTTTAGTATATTTGTACATATGGTTGGGCAATCATGTTTAAGATGTATAGCACGATAGGGAGGGGGTAGTTGGACCATCAACCTGAACCACCTCCCCTTCCTGTGGACAACCTACCTAAAATCCAATTGCACAAAAGTCAGTATTCTTTTATCACCCTTGGCATCACTCCTCCACCCGTAGTACCATCTAGGGTTGTCAAACATTTTCTCGACATGTACCGTATTGACGATAATTGACGGTTTGGTTTTGATTTGACAGGAAATTACATGGATCAAGCCTAAACATGGTATTTGAGTTAACAAATCAAATTCAAATTAGGTGGCATGGATCCTCTCTATTTGTACATCTCGTTTTATCAAATTCACTGTATGGGTGCAATGCTAGGCATAAGAAGGAGAAAAACTTGTATGTAATCTCTCTTGGTGAATTATGCAAGGAACTAGATACTAGCAAAGAATTGATGAAGGTGAACTTAGTGCAAGAAGCTAGGTAGTGGCAAAGAATTGACAAAGTGAATAAAGATTCTGATAGGCTAATGGACCTTTTGGCAACAATTAAAAAGCTGCATCTGGATGCATCCATGTTCCTGAATACGACATTCCATAGATGCCCTGCCCAAACACAGTTAGCAACTTTGGCAACAAGCTCCCACTCACAATGCTTGTGGCGAATGTAATACAGGAAGCATTGATTTCGTCAAGCCCTTGTTTTCCTCGGGGTAAACTGGGGTTAGCCCAACAGGTTAAACACCACTCATAAGAGCCTGTATTTTGGATAGAAAATATGCGTCTCGCAGAATCCATGTTCCTTTCGGTGTTAAGCTGAAAGTGGTGTTAACTCTGTTTTTTGAATGTTTCTCCCCCTTAAAACCATTGAGTTAACACCTGTTTCAAGTAAACAAGTAAATAAAAACAGGTGTTATCCTACAGGTTAAGACTCCTGCAAAGCAAACAAGAGCAAGAGTTTGACACCATTTTCACATTTGAAAATCCAAGTTTTGTGACACCTCAAGGGAACTAACCCTGAGTGGCTCCCCTCTGCTTTGTCTAAACAGCTCAAGTCCCATGCATTGGCAACCATGTCAACAGTCACTCCAACATCCAAACAGCACCAAGGATGAGCAAAATGGTGTCATGGAATGGGTAAAGTATCATGCCAGACAACTTTGAACGAAATTTTAACTATGTTTTTTTTTTTTTTTAAACTATGCTCAATCAGGATTTATTCAACTGATGTTCTTTCTGTGATACGTAAATCCTGAGCCAAGTGACAAAGTTAGCATATGTCCATAACTCGAGAAAAGTGCTTGGCACATCCTACACAATACATGAAGATTGATGCAACGATAGGAAAAATGCCAAAATGGCAGCTGGGAAGGTCAAATGCCACAGTCCACCGAGACATGGAGACGGGATCATCCACCCAATAAACCCAAATGTTTACGGTAAATAATATCCATTCTTCATTTCTGTCATATCAAAACTTAAACATTTGAGTGACTTAAATCACACAACGTATCTTTGAACGGTCCTAGTCATTTCCAGGTGTTGTAAGTACCCAAGTAGACTTTGAGAATTTTCCAACCTGCAGTCAATGGTAATGATGTTTAGAAATTACACCAGTTACTGGGCAATTATGAGGGAAGAAAAAGTCCAGGGATATAGATAGAAGAAATGCATGAATTTTCTGCTCTGGCTTCTAGAATGTCGAAAACAGAAACTGCGAACTAGTAGCCCATGCTTCTCCATAAAAGCCAACCTGCTCCTCCCGTCCTGTGAAGCCTTTGCCCCACCAGCCCGATGAAACCACTCCATTTCTCTATTCCAGCCTGGCTTACCAAATCTAACCATTTTTGTTGAGAGATTAACATGTCTGAACTAATCTGCGCTTGGACTGTTGCTTCAGGTCCATAATCATACACGAGGGTGGCTTTTGGAGCTGCATCGGGAATGTATGTAGTAGGGTATATCTTTCAGTTTGACCTGCAGAGAACTACCATAACATATTTATGTCCATACCTTAACAGTGCAGGAGACATGTGACATGCCCCTTTGGTCAACAATGCAAGAGACCTGTGATGTGCCCCTTTGAGTTCTTTAACAAAAGGTACTAACCAATATTCCACAAGCAGCTTTGCAGTAATGCCGGCAGATGTTAGAATGCAATTAAATGACGAAAATTCATCTTGCTAAGATCCGATGGCACAAGCTCTAGCAAGCATGTCAAAATAATGTGAGATTTTGCCATTTGATGGTCTTTAAGGCTCTCCAAGCTAACCATAAAAAGCGCATCCATACTGCTTCTATGTTCGTAATGGTGGTGGAGGTCAGCATTCTCAACTGGCTCATAAGTGCTTGGACAAGTTGGGCTATGCAAGCAGATAAAGAAAGAACATAAGATGAAAAATTTAAAATGGTGATCTTGAACTGAATATTGGAAGCAGATATCAATCAGAACATTAAAACCCTAGCTTTTTTTTTTTTACCGGCCTGAAACATTGTAAGGGCCTGGGCTACCCCATCGTTCATTGACTAAAGTTATCTAAGTATAATAGCCCAAAGGCTTACGCCACTCTAAATGCCAATGGCTGCTTCGTCCTTCACTCCATCACTAATGGCCTACATGGCCTACCACCCAAGAAAGCCTAAAGGAAGATTCAAATATACATGTCAGGTTCTTTATAATTTGTCCGAGCCTTTCCTTCTAATCTCTTGGATCTTCTTTTCAATGTTACCGATGATGGAGAGCCATAAACTTTGTTAAATGTACCATGTAAACCTCTCCCTTGAACTTTTTCATGAAAAGCCTTAAGCTCCTCCTTGGACCAACTTGTATGGCTCACAGCATGTCAGGCTCTTTCTCCACCACATACTTTTTCCATCTAACAATATCATCATCACCTGCCCATAACTCCGAATCGATACGTGCTTCCAAAAATCTTTTATTTCTTTGATATATCTTTTTTGCCAAGCATTTAGAAAATTCACTTTCAGATTCACAGCCCCTCTCCATATCAATTTGAACCTTCCTTACCCTTCTATGATATGAGCAAGCCATCATCAAAAGCTGTTACAGGATCTTCTGCCCAATTTGCGTCATTTTGTAAGACCACAGAGGTGCTCTTCAAAGGGACTGAATTCTGAACTCCTGGCTGAATAGATCCATGCCTTTTTTTTGCCTGCCTCCACCATCACCTTGATTCTTAATCAATTGCTGACCATTCTCAGATATCAGTTCTATTTTTCCTCAGCTGCATATGTTCTCCATTCATAGCATTCATGCCACACTTCTTCATCTCTCCTATGCAATTTGCTCGGTTGCTGCTGCCCTTGTTCCTTCTCAAAAAGTTCTCACCCACGTGGCTGTGCACGTAGGGTAGCACGCGTACACACCATGAGGAAGAGAGCATGCGACCCGTGGCCGCAAGTCACCTAGACCGAGGCACTATCACGTGACTCGTGGGCGTGTGGGGGGCGGTGCGTGGGTTCATATTGGGTTTGGTTCGAGGCCCAGACGGACTCGGAATCACGCCCGTGAGACGCCATTGGAAAGCTCTTCCGATCACCTATGTCTTGGTAACGCTTTTCAATACTGTTGTGAACACTCTTGGACTTTCTGAAAATTTATGAAAATCTAATAAACTGTGTTGATCCCCCTTGCGACTTAGGCTTGGTGCCGAATGCGGTACAACACACGGGGGACGGTGAGCGGCACCTACCGGGGGTGCGACCAAGCCACCCACACCCCCATACCTCCCGAGACCTTAAGGTAGAATGGCGCACCCACGTGGTTTTTTTTTTCTTATTTTTCCATCATGATTTAATGATCCGTGACTACCCGTGCAAATTAGGCCCCACCCACCTGCCGTGAACTTGCAGCCAAGTGCTGTGGTGGTTAAGTTCGACACCATGCGTGCACATGACTTGCACTAGATTTTCAATGCATTTGTATACGTTTTCCCAGTTACAACTTCATGCTCCCGGTGTATATATTATGGATTATCCGTCCCATTAATTTCGGGCTTGGCTGGGGTTGGTGGACCCCTATATATATATAGTTTCGTTAATCCTTATCCAAGAGATTGTATGTGTCTGTGCATGGGATTATCCGCTATGTATGCAATGCCTGGGGAATGTGGTGGTGGTGATCGGGTGATGATGTGGGCCACTCTGCAACCTTCTCATGCCCTTCATTGCCATGTCCACGATTGGGATGGAAAGAAATTGGGGGTTGGTGCTAACTTTATGGGTTTTCACATATTTTATTTCTTTGCTATTTAGATATAGACATGACACAAGGTATAGTGGCATATATTTTTTGGTGATATGCATGTGTAGAAAAAAATTCGGTTGATGTACAAAAATGTAAGAGCATGTGTGCTTTGTGTAGAGTACTGATCACGTACTTGCTCTTTCATGGATGAAGTGAATAAGGAATAATCCAGTGACTAGATGTGGGCTTTGTGGTGGGGATGAGTTGGTCCTTGGATACATGTGTACCAAGGAGAGTTAACTATCCCGTCATGTGGGGAGTGAGCTGACCTATCCGAGTAAGGACTTGGGATAGAAACGGCCTTCCCACACCGACTCCTATTGGGCATACGTGGGGTCAATCGAGATAGTTGGATGAGGATGCACAGACTGGTCGAGGGGTGTTACGATCCGGTTCCCGAATCCCTACAGGATACGAGAATCGGATCGACTCGACTAATTCAAAGACCCAGTCATCCAACGAGAAAGTAACAAAAAAAGAAGTAAAATACAATTGGAACAAAATTTGGGTAGCCTCTCACAGACAAGTTTTTGTTTAAAAATCTGTTCATCACCATTCTTTATCAATATAACACCAGGAAGAGATTTAGAGAAATCAATCTCAACCATCATCCTAGGACAACCAAGCCCTACAAGATTAAAAATGTCAGTATCAAGCCCTATAAAGGTTCCAATTGCATTGGCAATAGACATCATAGCTTCTCTATTACAAAGATGCAAGTTTAAATATGGCAAACCAATCCAAATTGAACACATAGAAGATCTTTTATAAGGTTTGAAAGAGGGGGTCCATCTAGAAATAGAAACTCTTTTGCCTTCTATCATACTACCATCCAATGTTTTAAAAATCAAATCGATCATTGAATCAGTTTGGTGCTGGTTTGATTTTTTAGTGGTTCAATCGACAGTTTGTATTGGTTGAACCGATGATGACGTTAGCATGATGTTAGCATTTAGATTAGTTTGTATTGATTTAACCAAGTCTAACCGATTTGAAAATTATTGAAGATATATAGTAGGAAAAGTTATTTTGCAACTCTAATTATACTAAAATTGACATATTTTTATCGATATTAAAGAAAAGTTAAAGGTATAATTGAAATTTAGAACCTAACCTTGAAAAATATATAGATCTTTGAATCTTTGTTTCAACTTTTAAAGTCACATGTATTTGCCTTTTTTTTAAAAATTTTTTAGCTCTCAAGAGAATGGTCAAATCAGATGATTGGTTTAACCAAACTAGCTGGTCCAACCGGTAAGACACTGATTTCTGGTTGAACCGGTTGAACCGATAGGTTCAATTCGATTTTTAAAACATTGCTACCATCCTTTGAGAAAGCCCAAACAAAATCATTCTCATTCACCACTCTAATGAGAACATGTCTTGAATCTATTGAACCCAAAGAGGAAATAGCTTTCAAACCCAATGTGCATTAATTTCATTCCAGGTCTTATCCAAATCAGGCCTTATAGTAAATAATTTTGCAATCAAGCAATGACTGAAAGGCTTTTTCAATGAATCAACTTCATCCATTGTAAATTCAACATAGGGCAAACCCTCCTTCACACCCTTAACAATTGATGCAAATGATCGCCCACCTGAGCCATAAAACTGACTGTGCAGCAAGACTCTGAACTCAAAAATCGAATATAAAGAGCACACCAAAATCTAAACAAAAATGCTTCATCAATCTGCAGCTTCTCCTCAATCAATCCCATAAATCTTGAAACACGGAACTGCAGCGCACTCTGCTGCACAACAGATTTCAAAATTACCTCATGTGCAGCACCATTTGGCTCTTCACACTGCAACACACAGATTTGGGAATGGCACCACTCCACAAAGCTGCTACTCCACAAGAAACTCTGATCAGCCCAAACACAACAGCAATACCCACCGATCAGATCTAGACACTGCCACTTCTTCAAGAGAACATCACCACACTCAGATAACAGCTCCTGTGACTGTGACCCATGGCACCACCAGCCTCCTCGACCTGGAGCTGCTGAACCCTAAGCACCGCCACTTCTCTCCCCAGCAGACGACACGCAGATCTGCATGACTTGATCCTTGCCAATGCACCACCACTCAGCCTCGACTCACCAGACCAGGACCACCACCAAGCTCAGATCTGAACACTCCTGCCGCTGCCTCCTCAGGTCCAGGTGCCGCTGTCAGATCTTTCCACCAGATCTGCCACCACCGCTGGTACAGTTGTAAAGCCACACACCACCTCTCCAAAATAGCACCACCACATGCATAGAGAGCACGAGGTGGCCTTCAAAACCAACGTAGTGCATGCGAGGGCAGTGGGTTCATGGAGCTGCCAGCCATCAGATGGGAATGTGTGCTTAAATAAGTGTGGTTTTAGGGATGGGGATGGAGAGGGTCAACATATAGGTTAACATATTCTTGACTGAAAGATTAAAAAAAAAAATGATAATCCGTATGATTTCAACTAAGATTTACTAAAACCCCATGAGTTGAATGAAACCAGATGGGGGATGAATTTTGAACTTTTGCAAAGAGATTTTAATCATAAAAATCAGAAAATCCTTTAGCCAAAATCAAAGGCCAAACCTTGATACAGTAGGCAGATGCTTTCATTTGAAAAGATGGTCGAGAATTGCTGCAGCTACCTGTGTGATTCTTCTGCAAATGACACAGGATGTCAACTGCAATCTAAAACAATGTCCAAGTTGGTCAGACATCTGAGAAATTAAAGTGGTCAGATGAGTGCAATTGCTGGAAGGGTAGTCAAAAGTTTGGTAAAGTATGGACTACTTCTGCCTACATATCGCCAAATCTGCTTTCTTATAATCATGCGACGGTCCCAACTGCTCCTTGCCAGTTCCCATAGCCTCTTCCAATGTACCTCTAGCTTGGGAAGCATTATGAAAAATGGATGTCACAGACCTTCAAGCATGCTGCTGGAACACAGAAGACAAGCATGTTACATGAAACAGAAAGAAAAAACAGAAGGAAAATCAGCTCTAAAACCAATTATGCACTGGGATAATGCCAATGGATGGTAAAGTCATGGCCAATTGATCCTGTCCAAGGTTGGCTATATGAATTTGTCCTTCTTGGGGACTAGATAAACTTTATCCTTTCAAGTTGGCTCCTATTTTTGGAACACAAGCACAGAGAATGAGATACATCAATCCCACGTTTCACCTCAAATGCAAAACAACAGAATAAGGAGTCTAATTTAAGACCGTTAGGAATAAGGAGGCCACGTGGCAGCCAGACAGGCCATGTGCCACGTGGCAGCATCAGAGGGGCCCTCAGGGCCGGCGATTTGCAGGATCCAAGGTCTGGTTTGCTTAGATGTCAAATTTTGTTATTTTGTTAAGTGAGTTTTAAGAAAGTTGTTTTTAGGAATTAGTTTTGAGGATTTGAACTTTATTTTAAAGATAAGATTTATTTCTTATTTTATTGGGATATGTTTTCTCTATATAAAGAGAGCCTACCCATTGTAATTGATTCTCGGGTCCAATAATAATATTTCCAATAATTCAAAGACTCCTCTCCTTTCTCTACTTCTCTCAACATACCCGGCTACCATCACCACCATTGCCGACCACCTTCACCGACCACTAAGAGCAGCCGGTGGCTGCTCCTCCTCTCCCTGATCTCCATGTGGGCAGTCCCCTTGTGGACTGTTTTCCCACGCCCATGGGAGCCTCCACGCTCCATGCACGTGATTCGTAACATGGCTTCAGAGCCTTCAGTCTAGGCTCTCTTGGTGCATGTGGGTTTTTGACCACACATAGGTGGCTTGCTTCTCCGCAGAGAGTCTTCCTCAACAAATCCGGCACCTTACGCGGAGAAAGAAGACTATAGAAGGTGACGGAAGCTTCCACGACGATTGGTGACGCCACGTTGTCAATAGAGATGATGGAAGCCCAAAAAAGAGAAGAGGAGGTTTGTCAAGTTATCTTCATATTGACACATCTGATTTTTACTCCTTCAAAAGAGGAGATTTTTTCGGAGAAAAGAAGTCAAATATTATGTTGATCGCTCCAAGAAGATGGCACCACAGTCCACGCAACGACTTTAGAGGTTGCCAAAAAGAGCAACGACTTCCTAGGTTGCGAAAAGACTAGTGGTCGGTCCAAGAAGTTCATTTTCTAAAGATCCAGGCAAAGTACAAAGACCACTACGTAAGGCTACTAGCACCTCACATGTGGTTTATCACGTTTGTCGATCTTCAGAAGATAAGTCAATGGTGGTTGTCACGATGACTGTTTAGGTTGCCACAAATGCAACAATTACGGAGGTTGCAAGGGGCTACACCGTTGACTCATCCAAA
The DNA here is from genome assembly GCA_037157565.1 of Thalassia testudinum. NCBI lineage: Eukaryota > Viridiplantae > Streptophyta > Magnoliopsida > Alismatales > Hydrocharitaceae > Thalassia > Thalassia testudinum. The sequence continues at coordinate 50,086,043 of JAZHRO010000030.1, forward strand.
GAAAAGACTAAGAGCACGACTATCGAGGAAGAAGAGTGGTAAGGCGTCTAACCTCACGAGTTGAAGATCAAGTTGTCCGCCTCTCGACCTTCGACTTGAGAGGGAGTGTTAGGAATAAGAATGCCACGTGGCAGTGCCACGCAGCAACATTAGAGGGGCCCTCAGGGTCGGCGGTTTGTAGGACCTAAGGTCCAAGTTTGGTTTGCTTAGAGGTCAAGTTTTGTTATTTTGTTAAGTGGATTTTAGGAAAATTATTTTTAGAAATTAGTTTTGAGGATTTGATCTTTTTTATTTTAGAGATAAGATTTGTTTCTTATTTTGTTGAGCTATGTTCTCTCTATATAAAGAAGAACATTTTCATTGTAATTGGTTCTTGAGCCCAATAATAATATGTCGAATAATTCCAAGGTTCCTGTCCTCTTTCTACTTCTCTCAACATAACCGGTCACCATCACCACCATCGCCAACCACCTTCATTGACCACCAAGAGCAGCCGATGGCTGCTCCTCTCCCTGATCTCCACGTGGGCAGTAGTCCCCTTGTGAACTGCTTTCCCACGCCCAATGGAGCTTCCATGCTCCACACACGCAATTCGTAACAAAGACATTCATTCTTTTATTAACCTATCACTTGTTCTTTATCCCCCATCCAACGATTGCCTAAAATCTTGGAACAAATTGACCTAAACATTGGAGGCATTGCATATTTTCAGGAGGCATAATATCATGGAAGTCAAGAAGTACATTTGTTTCATGAAAGAGGACAAAACTACACTTTCATTAGACATAGAAACTTGTAAGGTCACGAGGATCATGAATGGCCCAATCACAACAGCAATTTGATCTTTAACTAAACATAGCTACAATATAAGGAGGCCAAAACACAAGAATAACAATGCACAGGCAAAAAAAAAGCCAATCCAAATGGTCAATATTCCGTAAACAAAAGAATTAACCAAAAGCCACCCCGATGCACAAAAACTCAGTGAAGAATAAGTACATCATGTCAAAACCTAACATTCAATAATATTGATGATGTAATACTCCATTTTTGACCAAACCTACAAAGATTTGGAGAGAAGACCTTTCAGAGGGTGGAAAAAATTGAGGTAAATAAAGTCATGCACATAGAATGCACGGGTAGAGTGAATACATTTTTTAATAGGGTTTCTCACAAAAACTGGTACAAAACCAAAAAACAGAGCTAAGAGTACGTCACCTTCACTTAAGCAGCAAAGTTGCAGCTGCAATGGTAGGCAATAGTGATGCTACAATTTTATCCTACGCACCAAAGAAGTAAACCCACTTTGAGAAAGAAGATGAGAGAGAAATGTTTTGTCCTTATCCTTGTCACTGGAGTAACTCAAATTGCTTATAAGGGACCAATGGGTCTTAAAATCTGGGGGATGTCTGCTTTGTTGCATTTTCTGCATAAAAGATGAAGCCTTGCATGGATTATTTTCTGCAACATAGCTATCAATAATAGAATATATAATATAATCTGGGAGAGATTGCCCTGACTGCAAACTTAATTCCAAAACCATTCTTGCATCATCAGTCCTTCTACAACCACAAAGGCCCTGTATAAATGCAATGCAAATCTCCTTACTAGGCTGGAGGTTCTTGTGATGCATCTCAGCAATGAAATCAAGAGCCTGATCAAAATCTTTCTGGTGTAAAAGCCCATCTAGCACTGAGTTATAACTTACCTCACTTGGAAGGTTTCCTCTCTCTACCATCATATTGAGCAACTTAATTGCCTTCTCTACTCTCTTATGAATGCATAAAAATTTAATAAGACTGTCATAGCAAATGTTATTAGGAACCAAATCATGTTGTTCAAATCGAGCTAAAAGTGCCTCTGCATCATCCAACTTGCCTTGTGAAAGAAGGCAACCAACAAGTGCACTTTGAACGGCAGAACCATGCTTAATGCCCCAAAGCTCCATTGCCTTGCTTAATTCTAATGCCCTGTTGATTCCAGTGTGGTTGCACAGGTTGCAGATTACTGTCTTAAAGCTGCGCCTACTAGGTGTTAAATTCCTCTCTATCATGGCAAATAATGTCTCAATAGACTTGGGAATGTTCGAGCATTTATTGTACCCATGTATGAGGAACTCATAAGAGGCTTGATTCAATACCAACTTCTTCTCACGTATTTCATTCAGAACATGATCTACAAATGTACCATGTTCTGTCTGGAAGAGAGAAAATATGTCAATGTTATACATGGTGATAAGTTGAGATTTGTCCCCTACAGAGAATAAAAGTTTCAAATTAACTGCACTAAATAATCGGTGTTGCAAGCATTTCAAGCGTACCAGTCTTTTGTAACTTGAAATGCCAAGCATAATATTCTTCTTGAGCATGAGACATAACACTTCATTGGCATTAATATAGTTGTTTTCATTTATATACCCAATAAGCATCGAATTTAATATAGACATGTCTGGTTGCAGTCCCTTTGTTTTCATCTCAGATAACTGAAGCTTTGCTTCTTTCATATGTCCTGTACTGCAGAAAGCATTTATCAGAATTTTATATACACAATAAGAAGATTCTTGTTTATTATCCAGCTTGATCTGCTTTAAATTCACAGCCTTCTCCATTTCTTTGGATCTCAACAATAGAGGAATAACCAACTGGAATGTGCTCAAAGTAGGTAATACATTTCTGCTTAACATAAAATCAAGCACTTTTTGGACTTCTTTCAACATCTTCTCATGATATAACCCCTTTATGAGATGCTCGTAGGTCCCTTCCTCCAAGACTAGATCCATGTGAGCTGCACTTTTCCACAAATTATATGCAACTTTTGTAGATCCTGTAAGACACAACTCCCTCAAAATGGATTTATAGACATCTGAACTTGAGCTTGGGAATCTTTGTAGCATGCCCTCAAAAAGCTCCAATGCTTCCTGTACCATTCCAAACTTACATAGACAACTGGCACAACACTCGAATTCCTTGGCTTGTAACAGCAATCCATTTTTACATACAAATTTCCAGCACTCTCTAAATCTATATTGATTTTTCTGGTTAGATAACCCCACAAGCAGAGACAAAAAAGCATCACTACTAACAGGCAATCCTCTTCTTACCATTTTCTCCAGTACCAACCTTGCCTTGATCAAAAATCCCATCTTGCACAAATTTCCTACTAGCTGATTAAGTACTTGGTGATCCAATCGATTTAAAAGCTCGGGCATTTCCTCTATGATATTATTTGCCTTCAAGACGTCCAATGGTGAAGACGATGATACCAGACTCTGAGCCAAAGTGGTGTAAGCATGCAAAGAGAGATCCTTTCCACGACAATAGCTCTCTTCCTTCAACTTGAGCGCGACATCCAAATTACCCTTTTGGCATTCACTTGTAACTGCAAGACTTAAATCGGGAACCATGGCATCATCAAGAATAGATGATAAGATTTGATTATACTTGTCGACGTCTGTATCCAAGTACAACCCATTACCAAGAGAGTCATGAAACTCGGCCTTTTGTATCCCAACATCGTTGCACCTCTTCACTTTGACACCCAATTGCCTGAGTCCCAACATGCCAAAGACCTTAGAGATGGGGTCCTCGACTGGATCAATAGAAACCATTCTTCTCTTCTCCATATCCTCAAGTGTTGACCTTACCTCATCAAATCTCCTCTCATGACAATACCCCGCCAACATAATCCCAAATGTTGACACATCGGGCTCCACCCCGAACTCAACCATGTCGAGGAAAACATCCCCAACCTTCTCCCACATCCTCTCCTTGAACAAACCACACATGATCGCATTGTAGCAATGCACATCGGGTTTCAACTTCCTCAAGAGCATATCCGAGAAATGCACAAAGGCATTCCTCAGCTTCCCTTCCCGGCAGCTCCAACCGATCAAAATCCCGAACGTCCGGTTCTCTGGCGCAAACCCGAGGCCCTCCAAACTCTGCAAGAACTCCACCGCCACCCCTGTGCCGCGATTCTCGCACAAGGAATTCACAATCCCGTTGCAAACGCGTGTGCCCGGGGCGCGGCCCCACTGCCTCAGGAAGCTCATCAGGTCGTCAAAATCTCGTTTTCTACGGTACCCGTCAGCGACCGCGTCGAACTCCACGGGACCCATTTCCTCCCCTCTCCTAAGCAAATCCGCGGCCTCCAAAATCCTTTTTTCCTTGCACAGATGCCTAACCGCGAACTCGCGAAAACGGTTCTCCGACGCGAGAAACCCTAGTTGGGCCAGATCCATGTAAACCCCAAGGAAGGATTCGCGGTCGTCCTCGTCGATGAGAGCCTCGAGGAGGGCAACGCAAGAGGATATCTCGGGGGTGACGCCCCGAATCCTTGCTCGATCGAAGAAAGCGAGCGCCTTTCCAACCTGAGAGGCCTTCAGGTGGCCGGAGATGAAACCTCCGTAGATTTCGCCGGCGATCTCGGCCGGGACGGACCGGGGGTCGGTGCGGTCGAGGAGGAGGGCGGCGTCGTCGAGGAAGCCGGCGCGGAGGAGGAGCAAGATCATGGCTTTGGAAGAGGAGGAGGGGAGTAGGGGGGTTGCATGGGATTGGTGGGCGTGGAGGAAGAGGGAGAGCAAAGGTGGGATCTTTGGAGGGGTGAAGGGTGGGTGGCGGAGGAGGGAGAGGGGGAGGGAAGGGGGGAGGGAGGTGGCGCGCCAGAGGGGGCGGAGGAGGGAGGGGCAGAGGTGGAGGGTGGAGTTGATGAGGTCAGGGAGGGTGGTGGTGGGATTTGGACGTTGGAGCAAAGGAAGAGGAAAGTGGTGGGAGGAGAAGCTTCTGATGGGTCTTCTTCCTCTTCTCGCAGTAGTCGTTGGTGATGGGTTTGTGGGAGAGGAGAAAGGTTTCAGCTTCATGGTATGTACGTAGGCTTCTCGTCTGCAAGAACCTGCGGTGGTTGGCGGGGCATCCTGCAAGAGGAGGGAGACAGATGACGGTTGAAGACGCTTCCTTTGTTTGGGAAAATGAGGACTTCCTCCTTTTTTTTCTTTTTTTCCTCTTCCATGGTTGTGATTTCGGTTGAGTAGTTTTGGAGTGTAAAGTAACTAAGGTTAACGAAGGATACTTAAAAGATTGGTCAACCCATGCATTTGTTAATCTTGCACTAATATGATTGAGGATAAGGATAGGCAAAGTTTATAAGTGAGGTTTATATTTGTAACTTATTAAATTTTATAGATCTATTATGACTGTAAAGTTTGTTACAAGGTACGATTACATAAAATATGGTGATAAAAATGTACTTGTTTTGCAATTTTTTTTTCTTAAAAAGGAAAAGGTTGAGCTAGATTGAATGTTAAGAAGAATTGTTTCTTACTTTAACTTCACTCTAATTCCTTACTTGGCTTAAATCTTATTTAAATGGGTATCATGATCTCTTACCTTTAGTAAATTTCAAGGTTTAACTTGTTTTGAGAAATAAGTCATCTTATCTTTTGAATAAGCTTTGTTCTCTCGAGATAGAACTCACTTCATACTTATTACTTTTAACTTGGACTAGATTTATTCTACCCACAAGGTAGAATAAGTTATTGTGCATATTCCTTGATGTGATATTAACTACACTTTTCTTCTCTAATTAGACACAAATTGCAGTCAACTAAATTGTAATCACATCCTATTTGTTAAACAACGTATCTCAATCTTATTCATTGAGTTAGCAACTACATTCCTCTAAATACAAAAGTTATGTTAACCTTAGGATAATTTTTTTTATTGTTTGAGTTATCTCTCAAATCTTGCTACTCTCCCTAAATAATGACCAAAGTATCGATCAATTAATACATTGAGAAAATCCTAAACATTAAACTGTCAATAGACTTAAAATAACGTAAAGATAACACTTACTCAATCTTGATGTGAATGGAATAACTTTAATACTTAATGTTACGAACGCAGCTTCAAAACGTCATTTAAGATGTCTGGGAGCTGGCCCAGACGTCTGGGATTTAATTTTCTGCGGTAGGGTGGTTTTCGTCTGCGCGCCTGCGCGCGCAAACCTGCGATGCCCCCTTTTTCCCCTCTCACCCCCGCAGGCGCTGCTCTCTCTCTCTCTCTCCCTGTGCGGCTTTAAAAAGAGCCCTCGCCCTCTCCCTCACTCTCATCTCCTCCGCTCCCTTCTTCTTCCTCTTCCAGCTGGAGTGCGAGTGCGAGCGCGAGCAAGCGGCGGCAGCGGCAGCCACGGCAGGTGTGCGGGAGGAGGCGTTGCGCGAGGGTGGAGACGCTCGGGCATGAGGGCTCAAGCTTGCCGGGGCAGCCGGAGCCGGCCGGCGGGGGAGCAGCGGGCACGGAGTGACGCGGGAGGTCTGCTGCAGCTCGAGCAGCAGGCGGACGAGGCGCGGCGCGGCCGTGTGTCGCCGGCGGAGGGCGAGTAGCGCTCTGGTTCTGGAAGTTTTTCCATAATCAGACGTCTGGTCTTCCAACCAGACGACGGGGAAGACGTCTGGAGTACTATCCAGACGTCTGGAAAGTAAGTTATTTTTTTCCGTCCTTCGTGTTGGTGCTAGAGCACCACGATCATTTGTTTTGATGATAACAAAACACGTGTCATTTAATATTTGCGCTTTGAGTCCTAGATTTCAGGTCAATCGCAAATGGATACGTGATTAGACGGAGTTCGAGCTCGCATCCAGGACGGATTGGACGAGCTTGATGGAAAACAGAGGAGATTCGTGATGAGCGATAGATTAAAGATGGAAGGAAATGAAGAATAGGATAGATTTCCTCCTTTTGTACTTGTTGTATTTTTCGTTTCTTTTGTTGCTCTTTATTTCCTTAGATAATTCATGTTAAAGAGCCTCAAAGTACCCTAACAGTAGTCCTAGGAACACCTGCACAACCCTAGGATACTTAGGTTTTCTGTAGAACACTTAGAAAACCAATATAGGGTTCAAACAGAGTTTCCAGACATCTAATTCCCAAATCAGACGTCTGATAAAGTATTTTAAGACGTCTGACTGTTGTTTCAGACGTCTGATAACTATTAGGCTGGACATAGTTATTTCTGTCTGATGAAATCAGACGTCCAGACCTTAGACCAGACGTCTGATGGATTTGCCAGACGTCCAATTAGTGGACCGTTGGCTGGCTTAGCATACACTCAAGAATATGACCGTTAGAGCCTTATCAGACGTCCATAAGACTGTCCAGATGTCTGATAATTGACCGTTTTGCCTCGGCTGACCTAAAATCTCTTCTCAGAGATTTTCTAGCCGTTGCAACGTTTGGAAAATCCATTCCCACAGTAAAAGTAGGTTTCCAGACGTCCAGACATAGTGCCAGACGTCCTATATGTCGTCTGATGGACTTGTGCAAGAACCCTGTTTAGATCTGATTCAAGTCAGGAAGAGACCCGCCCAAAATCAGACGTCTGACCTTGAAATCAGACGTCTTAAAATGAAGTTCCAGACGTCTGATGCCAGAATTAGACGTCTGATAAGCCTGTCAGAACAATGATTTTTTCCTGATTTCGGGCTGATTCTCTTAGGCTTTGTTCCCAACGGCTATAGAACCTTTCCTAAGCCTTCCAAAGCCTTCCTAAGGCCTCTGTAAATAGAGGGGAACCTTTGCAACACCAAGACACACTAAGAGAAACACAAGACACACTTAAGCAACATAGTTCCACTCTCTTGTGTCCTAGATAGCTCTTGCTCTCTAAGCTCAAGTTCTACATCTTGAGAGCATCAAGCTGTTGCGCACCCGCTCTCCCGCCGTTGTTCACGAGAGCGAAGTTGCGCCGTCGCGTGGCTCACGCACCGCGTCATCAACTCGACGCACTCCTTGCAAAGGGGAGTTTCCTAATTCCTATAGAAGCTAGGTTTATAATTACTTTGTTGGCTCTATAGGATTACTTGTTTATTTTATCTTTGTTATTTGGTTAGGTATTCGCTTTGCGAATTCCCGTCTCCTTCGCGAGACAAAATCCTTCTTGTGAAGAGAAGGGGTTGAGGTACGCTACCCTCGTTTAAGTAGCGTGGTTGTATTGAGGTTGAATCACCCTCATTTAAAGTGATTCGGTTTAGTGGATTTTGATCAACTTGGTTGATTAGAAAATCCTAACTCGAGAGGGTTAGGTGGTGGTTTTCACCCGGTTTGGATTTCCACCTAAAAATACTTGTGTACTTGTGTGATTGATTTTTTTTGAGATTATTTATTTTATTTCCGCAATTATTAGTCACCCCCTCCTGGTAGGGCCGGAAACCTACACTTCGTCCTTTTTCTGCGACCGTTGTACTGAGAGCGATGAGTGGGTACGTATAGGCTGAGATTCGCATCCAACGCGAATCAGACGTCTGGCCGCAGTGCCAGACGACGGGAAGGACTTCCAGACGTCCAAGGTGACCATCGGACGTCTGGGAACTAGGCCAGACGCCCCCGCAGGCTTCTGGACGTCTGAGAGACTACGCAGGACAAGGTATCATCTGATCCCCATTTTTAAGACGTCTGGAAGAAGTTCCAGACGTCTGATTTTGCACTGTTTCATCGTTTTTGACCCGTTTAGGACCCGTTCGGAGTCCGTTTTCCCCGTTTCGAGTTACGTCCTTTTCGGAATAAAATCCTCTACCCGTCTATAGTGATTAGATACTGTTTTGAGAAACTCCTTATGTTTGATCCTTGTGATAGGACCCCGTTCCATTGCAGTCTCAGGGTTGCGGAGGCACGCGTGATTCCCGACCACGCCCCCAGTACTTCTGTTGTAATTGGTAGAGTGGCTTTTAAGTTTATTAGTATAATCTGTTAAATTATGAAACCATAAATAGAACTTAGGACATTTCATGAATCCTAGGAATGAGAAACTAGAATGAATGGTAGATCCTAGGGTGTTGCATGAATCTTAGGGCTGGAAAACTAGATTGTATGATAGATCCTAGGGTGCGGCAGGAATCCTAGGACTGGAAAACTAGTGAAATGAATATACATATTACAGTCTTGGAAAATGTGGAAAGGAAATAATAGCTACCTGTAAATTGGTTTAACAGCTGCCTGTTATGAATAAATGAACATGATTGAGAATATGGGATGTATGAACGTGAAACTGGAAAGGTGAAACCTGATTGTGCTGAGTTAAAAGAGCTGGAACCCTATGGGGAATTAGGAGTAGAACTCCTGGAAAGTGAATGGAATAGAATTGGGGAAATGAGCTGGCCCTTGGTACTTCGTACCAAGGAGAGCGACTGTCCCCCTGTTTAGTGCAGAGCGGAGCTAGCCACCCCAGGGACCCGGGGTTAGGTCTGGCCACTTTGTACCGACTTGCTGGCCCTCGTGTACGCAGTACCGAGGAGAGCTACTAGTGTAGGGCGAGTACTAGCTACCCCACGGGCCCCGGGGTTTTGCTAGCTCACCTACACCGACTTGTTTGGCCCAGTGGGCAAATTAGGGTAGTCAGGCGAGGGTGCACTGACTGTGGAGGGGCAAGGCCCCTGTTTGGTTACTGTGGAGGGGTTGGACCCTTGTTACTGAGAGGGCTCTGCCCTATACTGGTTCTGTGTTGTGCTTTGGGCGCACCCGTTAACGGAAACGACTGACCGCGTGCCAGTGCGGGTTAGCTACTCGTGCGTTTACCGCGCGTGCCGTAGTCACCGTTACGTCTGTCAGTGACCTTGGGGTGGTTGACTGAGAGTAGGATCACCACGGGGGACTCTCCCGGCCAGGAGAGCACCACGTGTTACTTCTACTGTTCGGAAAAGACTGCAATCAAGATCGTTCCCACGAGGAACATTCGAGATCAAGTGAAGGATCTGAGAAATAGATAAATTATGAAACAATAGAAAGACGTAAATAAAGGAAGAAAGAAAATAAAACAGCTACTGTACACCTTACTGCTTCTTTAGTTTAGCTGCCACTCTACTCAGCGTTTCGCTGACGTGTTACACTCGTTACTTTTCAGGACCAGGTGTTGAGCAGCTAGGGTCAGCGGCTGCAGAGGACGCTGGGCCGAGTAGGGTCCAGTAGAGTTGCCACTGTTCTTTTGTGCCCTTTTTGTTCCACTGTAGTGAGTAGTTTTTGTTACTCTCTGTACTTTCTTTACCCGCAGTTCTTGTTATGTTATAAATGTTGTTTTACTGTTGTGGTGGTACATGCTGTAGTAGTTCCTTTTCTTACTGCTGTATTTTGTTACTGCTAGTTATATTTCATGTTGAATGTGGTGTATTTTACTGCTCTTTTGGTTACTTCCTCGATGGACGACTAAGTCTTGAAATTAGTCAAGTCGGTCCGGTTCTCGTGTCTCGTAGGGACTCGGAAATCGGGTCGTTACACTTAATAACTAGTGTAACAGTTTCCACGACAAGAAGCTCTCCGCTTCCTTCTTCTTTAGATCTATTTTAAATTTGATGGTCATCTGTCTACTCAAAATAATTCTTGAAATTTTTCACAACACTTCTTATTTATGATTTATCTTATAAATCTTTTGGATGGGTGTTGATTCAAAAACACAAAATAGTACATCAAAGTGTGCACCCTCTTCCTCACCTAGTAGCGGGATTCACTTTTGAAGGTAAATCCCATCTATTAAGTAGGAAAATATATGCTTTGGTGTATAACTTAGTCTCTCTCATAGATTATCCCGATTACTTGAATGACTTTTTTTTTTTCAAGTCCTTCCCATAAGGGGGAAAAGATCATTCCATTAAGAAAAGGGGAAGAACTCGATATAGAGGATGCACCCCATAGTGGGAAGGAAAGAAAGAAAAGTTTACCCTTAAAAGGGGAAGAAGATACACCTCGTAGAAATGAGGGAATACCAAAACACAAAAAGTAAGATAAGAAATAAAGGAAAAAGAAAAAGAAGCATCCCGAGATCGCGAACTGGATAATCTCCCGAAGGAGATCGACCCCACGCTCGTAGAATCGGCAAAGCGCCAACAAGAAAAATTTTAAAGATCGCGCTAATGAGCAACTCCTAAACCGCATTAGGGAACTCGACCGGGTAAACTCGAGGTCACACGTGATCCCCAACAAAATTTACCTACACTAAAAAGAAAAAAGAAAAGGAAAGACCTATAATTTCCCACAACACAAAATAACCATACGACACAGCAAACCACTAAGGATACCCGCAACACTGTGTAATGCCCATGCAGCCGCTACCAATCGAACGCTATCGCAATGCGATCGCGACCACCGCAGCAACATGTCGAGTACGATTGGATGGGCACTGCAGCGACCACATGATCGAAAACGACGAGGCCATCAGTCAAACACGATCGCAACCAAATACTGAAACGCCACGAATAGGAGTAGAGCAGTTGTGAGCCCTAGCATCGAGACCACCACCACCTCTGTCACGTCGTCGGGAGGACCACGATTACGAATGCCGACGAGAAAACCTCTATGACCACAGTCAACGCAACCGGACACTATGAATTCCAAAGATGATGCATATCAAATGAACACTTCGACCACATAATAACTTTTAAATACATATAATAACTTCATTATTACGATATAAAATTTATTTATAATATTCTTCAGAGATTTTTTATAATTTAATCTCAACCACTTATACGTGGAGTGAAACACTTCCACCTTGAAATAACTTTTAAACACACGTAATAACCAGTCTACTTGGGTGACATTCTTTACTTCATCTCAACCTCTGATTCCCAAGAGCCTCCACTCGCAACTCGGAGATCCTCCAAAGTCTTCTCTGCATCCAGAAGCACAAAAGTCCAATGGCGAGATCGCTCTCACTCCCACTCCTCTCATTCCTCCTACTACTCCTCTCCACCACCCTCCCTCACGTCCGCTCTCTCCCCACCACCCTCCCACGCCGTTCGATTGCCGCCCTCCTCCACGCCAACATATCCTACTTGATCGAGCAAAGGCCCCGCCTTTCCCAGGTAGGATCCGATCCGAGGTGGTGATGTTGGTGGTGGGGCCCTTTTGGACCGGTAAAGATGCGATCTTCGGTGGTGGTTTTTGTTCGTAGGGGGAGGGGGTGAAGGCGAGCTGCTCCTACACGGTGACCATATCGACGAGTTGCAAGTCGCCGAGGTACACGTGGGACCAGATCAGCCTCGAGTTCGGTGACTCCTACGGCAACCAGGTAGGTAGGGATTTGGAGCTGGATCGAGTGGTGTGTGTAACTTTTGATGATTTTCTTTCGCCTTTTTTTTGTTTTTATGGCTTCTATTTGGTTATAGTTTGGTCAAAGTTGGATTTTTTCAGGTAAAGAAGTGAAAAAATTGGTGAGTGGCATTGGAAAAAAAAAATTCAACCATGACAAGGCAACAAAACTCCCAGAAAGGATCCAACTACAACAGTCAGCTTCCCCCCATGATGCATCATCATTAGCCATTGTGTCATGAGAATCCTTCCAACAATTGCCATCTTTACCCTTCATGATAGTGACTTTCCTTGGTTGTCTCCTCACAATCATAGCCATCTATGGCTAGAGCCATACTTCCCTATTAGTTGGATTTAATTGTCGGAGAGATCGATTGTCTGTGATTGCCTAGATGAGGAAGCATGGTCATTGTAATGGACCCTTTGTGGATGCGGATCAATTGAAGAAATGTGTGATGTCATGTCTTGCTCTCCTAGTACAAAGAAGCTGATGAGCTCTAGGCATTGAATTTGGATCTTTTGCTAGAGTCAAGTGTTGGGGTTAAATCATAATTAACCCACCAAACCTCATTGATGGACTTGATTTACTAACCCATGAAAGTTGTCCTGTATATTGAATGCGTATTGGTATTGGATCAGTACCGATACCCGTGACTCATTGTCAAGTGTACCAAGACTCCATATATATTGAGTGCCATAGTAAGGGTTTAGTACCAGTTACCTAACATGTATTGTTTGAAGTCATAACACATGTCATGCTCCTCTGGTAGTCTAGGTGTATCGGTACTAAAGCTTTAGTATCGATATGTAAAGGTTATTGGTTTAGTACACTAAAACTCCAAGACTCAACTTATCGCAATGAGTATTGGCATTAAGAATTAGTACTGGTACTTGCTGAGTACTGGTAGAACCTTAGAAACTTAAGATTCGGGTCTGAACTCAACATGTACTAGTATTAAAGTTTAGTACCGATACTTGTGAGGTCTAGATCAAAGTCTCAGAATCTTGACCTCTTCCTATATTCATAGTGTACCGGTACTAAGATTTAGTATCGGTAGCTATGACATATAGGGACAAGACATCCCAAACAACAGAGTGAACCTGTATGTTATGAGTATTAGTACTGAGGTTCAATATCAATACCCAATAGCTATAGGTTTAAAGCTTGAAACTTTATCACAAAGCTGTAGCCTACACGTATCAGCACTAAGCTTTAATATCAGTGCTTGTAGCAATTACACAAATAAAAATTGAGTTTTCACAAACTGTTTATGTATCTAATACCTAGTTTATGCCAAATCCTAGAGTGCTTGAAGAGAACTTTCTATGAGCAAATACAAATAAGAACATGAGATACGTAAAGATATGAAAGAAGAAAATGATACCTATTAATTTGTGAAGTAACATGTATCCTAACTCGTGGCCATTGATACCTCAATGGGGATGATGGAAATGACCTTCCAATCTCAACACAGCCTCAACAAGGAGTACTGATTCCCCAGCAAGATGGGAGATGATCAAGCCTTCTTTCCTCCTCAGATCCTAGTGAAGGTATCTTCTGAGTTGGACTTTGCTAAAGGCAAATCTGACCTGCTCAGATCCTAGTGTTTAGAAGAACGGCCACCTACTTGACTGAGTAGTCCTAGGCAACCTAAGGATTGAAGTGGATATGTGTCATTAGTCTATTATGCAGTTGGGCTGAGTAGTTTGAATACTCGGTCAAATATTCCATCTATTTCCTACTGGATATATATAGATATATTTTTTAGAGGAATTTCCTAATGGATATTCAGAATGAAGCTCCTTAAACTTTGTCATTTTGGATGTTTAAGATGAAGCTCTTGGAGTTTATGCAACTTCATTTTCTTTGAGACATGATATTATTTTATTACAACATTTCATTTATGCTTTATTTTACTCAAGCTTTTCTTGAAAGGTGATTTTGTGTTTTAGTACTCATGTTTTCTGTTAGAATATTTGTTATTCTTTACTATTTACTTTTCAGTCCCTGTTATTACTTTTTAGTCCCTGCATGTTTTTTCATTCTTGTGCTTTACCTTTTTGGTCCTTGTACATGTTTCTTTCCTTGGGTTACTCTCTATATAAAGGATTCAAGGGACCCTGTAATAAGGTTGATGCCATTTCATCCTAACATTTTCTACTCTAGTCCCCTATGAATTTGTTTAATCAGTGGTGCAACATAATTATTTTTTATTTCAATCACTTGAAAATACAAAACTGTGTATTCGTCTGTATACACGTCTAAATTTTGAGTGCTTACTATGTAGTAACCTATCTGACCAAATAATACTGCATACTGACTTCTTGACATTGTCAGATCTCCATGTTAGTCTCATGCCTAACCTTGTCTAACTCATTCCTTCAAGTCCACCGAAATCTAGATAATCTTGCATCATCACTTTCTTTTCCAAATTGGGCTAGTTGGGAAACTGAGAGAAATAGCCTCACTTTCTTAGTCTCTCTTTATATACCTTATATTCCTTAATTCTCTTGATTAAGTTTCTTTTGGAAAAAAAAAAGATCTCTTGATTATGATTATAAATACCTTTTTACATGGCGACAAAACCTGCCATCTCTAACGCAAGACTTTGGGATCTCAAATAAAAGATTCTGGAGAGTACAACCTTGCTCCCTCTGATCTGCATCATTCATAATTGGTAGTGAAGCAGTTCTCTTCTCCATTAAGCATGTGATTGTCTAAGATGCGCAAACTATTAGATTTGGAACAGAAAGAGATTCCACTTAATTTATCACATTTGAAGAAATCATATATATTTTGAATTTCACAAAAATCTCTAACATGATAAAGAATGTACACAAGGATATCAGGTTGTAGATTAAAACCATTCTCACACAGTTTCCAATACATAAAAAACTGTACAATCCAAATGAAATCAAATACATAAAGCCATAAAATATAGTGTAATACCACAGAAATAAGTGAAATTAAGTTAAAAAAATGCAATATTGGGTAATGCTTGAAGACACTTGAGAAACCACTACGTCATTATCTAAATTCAACAAGAAGGAAAGTAAATAAAAGAAAGTACATTTTCTTCTATGAGCGGGAGCAACCTCTCAATCACTTTTTGTTCAACTGACCATTTGAGGCAGATCTCTTGCATAAAAAATGTACATCGAAAATGTACATTGATGAGCAACTATACAGTAGAGCACAACTAGGTATATAGGGTAAACCAATGTTGAAGGTGCAAAGGCTAACAAGAGAAGAAATACAAAAGACATCTCACACTTGGAGTCATTTTTTAGCTTATTATTTAATGGTCTTAATCATCAAGTTATTTAATTTGTCGTACTTAATTATGTTTCTTAGAATTACTAAGTTTTGACTTTCTAGATAAAGAGGTTAAGGTTTCTATTTTCAATAAGACAGTTCATTAGTTTCTCCACATGGTATCAAAGCAGGTTTAGGGAAAAGAAAAAAAGCCCTAACCTTGGGACCCTCTCTCTCTCTCTCTCTCTGAGGAGGATTGTCGACCGCTTTCTCTCTCGCGTAGACTGCTTGGAGGAGAGGGGGGCTACCGTCACCCTTCTCCTTTCTCTGTCTTGCGTAGATTGCTAAGGAGGAGAGGGGTACTACTGCCCTCCTCCCTCTCGCATGCAGACTACCTGGAGGAGAGGAGGCTATCGTTGCCCTCCTCTCTCTCTTGCATGCATACTGTTGGAGGAATGGGCTACCGTCGCCCTTCACCCTCTCTTTCTTGTGCGTGCTATTGTTGGGGCATTGTTGCTTGGCTTTGTGCCCTACGAGGACTGTCACCCAACCTCCTCTTCTTGCTCAGAGCATTGCCCTACCAAGTCCCCACTGCCCTTGTGCACTTAGTGCATGGATCCCTTAATGGTTGACGCATAGTTGATTACCATGACTTTTGAGGTCAAGAATTTGACATTCGTTCTAGTTCAGGGAACCATGTTCAAGTTGTCGGGTTCCTCAAACTATATGCTCTGGTCATGTGCCTTTTGTATCTTTGTTGGGGGATAGGATAAATTACATGTGTTGAGTGACATGGCCCTTAACTCCAAGGATGGAACAAAGTACAAGAAATGTTGGGAGAAGTTTAGTAAGGCTACTTGGGCTATAACCAACTGACCATGATAGAAACTTTGATACTTGAGATTGTTCTAGTATAGCCTTCCATCCCCTTCACCATAGCGAAGCTAGATCACCTAAGGATGCTATTGAGGAGCGAGCCATCCTCCTTTACTGCTATTGTTGTGACTGCTACTGATGTCGCTTCAAGCTTTGCCACCCTCCTTGCTTCTGATCCTACATATTCTAATCCTTTTGGAGATGCAGATGACGTTGATGACTAGTGGGAGAATTAAGTGTGATGCTCATCTCCTTTTGCTTGCCGACTACTGCCTATTATCCATTGCCTTCTTGCTATGTCCTATCTGCTTGTCTTTCTCTAGTGTTTTGTCCTTTCTTCTAAAGAGACGGGTTTCCACTGCTGTGAGTTGACTACTACTATGACAGTCTGTTTGATTGCCTGTCTGCTCCTCCAACTAGGTGATGTTGTCATTGTGGGGGAGTCCTTTTTTCTTTTTGTCTACAAGTTGGACGTGTTCTCCACGCCCCAACTTTGGGGGGGAGTGTTAGAGTTACTAAGTTTAGTTAGTTATAAGTTTGCTTTATTTAGGTTGAGAGTTCTAATTTTTTTCCTATTCCTATTTGTCATTTTGTATTTCTATTGTGACTACTATGTAATTTTTCTAACATGACTCTCTATATAAAAAGGTCAGGATTTCTATTTTAAAACTAGTTCCTCAACAATGTTCTTGGTTATGTATTATCCAGATTTGAATTTGCCATCAGTAGTAAACTCCTGTCTTTAATTCTCCCAAGGCTGCGAGTCTATTGCTTGCCTTAGGGACTTAACTCATATGACTCATATCTGGTTAATGACCATTAACAAACTAACGATCATCAAGATATGGTGTTCCTACTCCATGATAACCTTTGCTTACTGCAGAATAGAAGATGCATCATCCAAAACAAAGTAAAAGTGGGGTACGGTTGACAATCAGATTAGCAAGGTGGCTTGCAAGTCCTTTAAACAAGCCTATAATCCATGCTATCTTGTTTCCAATCTCTATTCACCATGCAAAATTGTGTTAGGGCTTTAACTTGACATCAGCCATTCTTGATTTATTTATTTAGAAGTAGGAGTATAACAAACATTAGAGGAGCCTTTTGTTGCAATCAATGTTCATATCTGATATTCATGATGTTCAAACAGTTCAAAAACACTTAATACGAACCACTTGGAAACAGCATAAATATATTCCTGTCATCCAAGTACTCCAGTTCATCGATGCATTACACAAACATGACATCAAATATACCATCAATCTTGATCCATTCCTAGGTTACTTATAATCTGTACAAAGAAAAGATTTAGCTTATTTCTCATGCAATTTCTCTTTTAATCCAATTCATTCAACGATATTGGATTCTATTCTATACTTACACAGAACCATTTACCTTCTACTTGCCCATGATTAACCAAAGCAAGAACATCAAATTATTGGTTTTACTATAAGGAATAATATGATGGTTTTACTGCGGTGAGGACAACCATGGATCAGCAATGCATATGTGCAAGAAGAAATGTCAGGGATTTAAGGCAAGAATCTTATGGTGTGAAAACATGGCATGAATATACATGGTTAATGACGGTGTGTGACACAAGAATCTTATGTAAGGGATTTAAGGTAAGAATCTTATTGGGCATATAAATATGGGGCATTAGCTTTTCGTAAAACAGGGACACTAGGAATGATAAGTGACCATGAACAGGAGGGGAACACATGTCCTACCTGGTGGGTGTGTGGGAACATGCACTGACAAACTCTGTGCATATACATATACATGTATCTGACTTGCCCTCCACATACATTTTACCTCAATGTTCATGCTTGTAACACCCAAAATGTTATTACATTGGAAACCCTGAAAAAATAAGATGGCAGCTTGGGCTTGAGTATTTCAAGTGGTTGGTTTGGATCCATTGGATCCAAACTCAATAAATTTATCATGGTCAGTGTTATTATAAGACTTGCCATATAGAAAGAGGGCCTTTCAAGGACTATTATATATGAGTTTCAAATGTCAGTAATTCAGCCATGTTGGTGACTGCTTCCATTACATGTTTTTGCTAAATGGCAATATTTTGTTGCCAGGATTTTAATTACACAGTATTCAATGATGGGTTGATAGTGGTTGCTTTGAATAGTCAAATTCCGTGCTTTCCTTTCAAGGTATACAGACGGGTAGAAAGAGGATAAATCTTGAGCAGAAACAAGATTTACATGGAAAGCGAAGCCTAAGTTGATAGGTACACTGGAAAATTGATAATTGGGGATAATCAAAGTTCACTACCAAAAAAGCAAGTCAAATGTGATCAATGATTTTCATTTCGGTTCCACTTATAGGCACAGCAGGTTGATGGTTTCAATTAAACGTTCTAGTCAAAATGTGCAGAGCCAACCATGTATCAATTTCCATTCTCCTTTCAGAACTCAAATACATTCAGTTTGAAGTGGTTATATTGCCACACTCTCTAGTTTGTGTGGATATCCCACCTTTGTTTCGCTACCCTAATCCACCTTTGGAAGGATAGGGATGCCAGACTTCATTTTTGTTTGAAAGAAGTTGCAGATGGATTGTATTTTTAATTATCTATCCATTCAACATGCATGTCCATAAGTCTAATTCATCTTAATGAGCATTTTGCACATTGCATATTACCTTTCATAAGATTTTTAATACTTGATGCATTTGGTTAGGCTTGTATAATCTAACGATACATCTACCATACACATGTAAGGTTACCATATGCACTAAATTCACTCATTGTACATTACTGATTTGATATTTTGACGTATTTCATACATTCCAACATTGGAATGCATACCTCTGCGTCCTTTCGATATATATATATATATATATATATATATATATATATATATATATATATATATATATATATATATATATATATATAGGGTAAATCCTATACGCACTATGTTCATTTTACTACTTGTGAATTATGCCTTACAAGTAACCGATTAAAATCTAATGGTTCTACATAAAATCACTATTCTGACTTAAAGGTGGTTTCGTAATACGAAAAAAATGGAAACATTCTAAAGAAAGTAACAACCCTATCAATAAATATGTCATATTCAAAAAAGAAAAAATGCTAAACGAGATACGTTACTTCCATAAACATCGGAATTCCTTTAATGTAGCAACTAAATCATGACCAACATTCTAATTTCAAAACATAAATGGTGCAAAATATGGTACATCTTATATTTTTGTCGTATTGTGTGCATCTGGTTGACGTAATATAAGATATAAAATGTTGTAACGGGTGATTCATGTAGTCGTAATGAAGATAATAACAGATTGTAACGAAAGTATAAAGTAGTCGTATGATGTAATAAAATGAAATAGTGACATATCTAAACTTTGATGTGTTTACAGCTGATATACAATAATTTTTAAAATTGTGTTATTACGAATGTTATATTTTGAGAATATGATAACGTTGTAAATACATGTGTCTTGTTACAATGCTTGTAATACAACAATTTTCTATTTATGAAGAAAAAATAACGGTTATTATTACAACAATTGTAAAAATAATTGTAAACCAAGAATGTTGTAAAACGATCAAGAATGCTGTATTACAGCGATTGTAAAAATGCATATGTCATATTACAACGCTTGTAATACAATATCTTTTTAATTAAAAGCTTGATTGTAAAATGATCAAGAATGATGTATTACAACAATTGTAAAATGAGAAGGATCTACATGTTTCGGGGGGGAAATGAGAGAAGGAGAGAGAGAAAGAGGTCTGGCGACGGGGGCGGGGAGGTTTGGCCCGGGCTGGACGGTGATGGGCAGGAGGTCGAGGAAGGATGCGGCACCGGCGAGATGCTTCAAGTGCCTTGGTGAGGGGCACTTGGCAGCGGTGTGCAGGGACCCGATGCGGTGCCTGCGATGCGGCGCTCTGGGTCATCGGAGGTCAGGCTGTGGGCATCGGGGGTCGGGTGTGGTGGTCTCTTCGGGGAGAGGGGAGACATTTCCGTCCCCTCCGGAGGGAGCGCCCCTCGTGGAGGTCGAAGCGCCGTGGTTGGAGGAGATGGGCGCGCTGGAAGGGAGGCTGTCGTCGGTGCTGGTGGCGGTGGTTTTGGAGGGGTTGGTGGAGGTGGAGACCCTGAGGGAGGCGGTTGCCGCCTACTTGGGGATCGACGGAGGTCGGTTGGGGGTGGCCTCTCTGGGAGGTGGGCGGATGGTGCTGCTGGGACTGAGCCGGGTGGAGTTGAGGCGGTTGGTTTTCAGGGTGCTCCGGTGTGTTGGTGGTGTGGTGAGATGCCGGTGGCTGGTCAGGTCTGATGGAGCTTTGGCGGAGAGACCGCCGTCAGGCGTGAGGAGGGTCTTGATTGAGGGGGTTCCGCTCTTCCTCCGCACGGTGGAGGTGGTGGCGGCGATGGTTGCCCATTTGCAAGGTTGCGCGGATGCGGGGGCCTCGGCCTGAAGGCGGCTGATCTATCGCGGATCGAGGCTTGGGTGGAGATGAGGCCGGGGCAGCGGTTGGTGGAGAGGTCGGTGCTCAGGTGGGGTAGCTCCGCCTTGCTCCTCCGTATTTCTTGGGGTTCCGGGAACCCTAGATCATTTGCTGAGGTGGTGGGTGGCGAAGCGGCGGAGATGTGTGGAGGCGGTAGCGGCGGGCGGGCGGAGGAGGGCCGGACTGCTCTTGGGAAGGTCGAGGGTCGTGGCGAAGATTGCAGCGGGGATCTTAGGGCGATTGCGATTCCCATGGCGCAATTGGTGGCAGGCGAAGGGGCGGGGATGCGGAGGGCCACTGCGATCTTTGCGGAGGGGTCGGGGGAGGTGAATGCGACGCTGAGGCCGAGTGACCCTGCTGAATGCGGGTGTGCTGGTGGCGACGTTTTGAATCCTGGTTTTGAAGGAGTGGTGGCTGGTGGGCTCGGGTCGGGTGTGCGTGACCCGGTTACGGGGTCTGAGGGCCCCGGTGCTGATGCCGGGTCGGGCCTTCTTGCGCGCGCGACTCCGCACCCGCAGGTCTCTGCGGAGGAGAGGCGGGATGCTACTGGAAAGGATTCGAGGCGCTCTTTGGTTGGTCCGATCTGAGCGGAGAAGGGAGCAACAGGACAGGACGTGACTGGCGGAGATGGGAGCGGGCGACGATGGGAGCAGAGGTTGGCTGGTTTGCAGAGACTCTTCTACCAGTCGCGATGGTCGTACCATAGGGGGCTGGCTCGGAAGACCCCGATTGGAGGGGTGGCTGGGGTCGACCGACGTCGGTCGCCGGAGGGGCTGGGTACGTCTGGTGGCGCTGGGTCGCCAGCGATGGCGTCTGCTGGGGGCGGCGGCGGAGGTTTGTCTGCTCCGGAGGTGGCAGATGCAGGTGGGGACGAGGCAGATGCAGGTGGCAGGGCGGAGGTGACAGATGCAGGTGGCAGATGCAGTGGTGGGATGGGGGGCTGGTGGCTGTAAGGGCGAAGAAGATGACAAATGAGGCGGCTGGGCTGCTTGGGGATGAAGCTGGGTTGCTGGGGGCTGGTGTTGGGGGTGGGGAGTTGTTGGCTGTAGGTGGTCTGGAGACTGTGGGGCGAGAAGGTAAGGTATGTGGTGGTGAGGGGAGCCAGGAGGTCCAACGTTTGTTGGAGGAGGAGGATCATGTGGCAGAAATGATAGGGTTTAAACGGCTGACGTCTGGAGGCGGCTCCCGGAAGACCTCATGACTATGGTCCTGTCCTGGAATGTGAGGGGTCTGAATGACCCGTCGAGAAGAGTTGTTTTGCGGGGGTATATTCAGAGATGGGGGCCTGATGTGGTTTTTTTCCAAGAGACGAAGTGTGGGAGCTGTGATGGAAGGTTGTGGAGGGAGGTGGGGGGAGGGAGTTGTGGGGGTTTCCTGGTTCTGGATGCAGATGGGAGTGCGGGAGGAATTGCTGTGGGGTGGAGGGAGGAGGAGTTCTCCTTGCTGGACACTCTGGTTGGATCCCACGTTATCACTGTCAGACTTCATAGACGCTGAGACGACACGTGTTTGCTCTTTTCCTCGGTTTATGGCCCGACGAAGGGTCGGAGAAGACAGGTCTTATGGGAAGACCTGAACCAAGTTGCGGCAGCTTTCCAGGGGGTTCCTTGGTTGATTAGTGGTGATTTTAACGTTACTCTGCAGGCTGAAGACAGACCGGGCGACCAAGGAGGTTTGGACCAGGGCTCTGAGGTGTTTGCAGACTTTGTGGCAGACCAGGGGCTGGTTGATATGCCTCTGTTGTCCTGTCTCTACATTTGGAGGAATTCTGGAGGGCAGTGATCCCGTATTGACAGATTTTTGGTTTTGACGGTGATGGCAGAATTATTCCCGATGGCGGAGGTTTGGCCTTTGGAGCGCCTGTTCTCGGATCACACCCCGTTGCTGTGGGCGTCGAACGAGGAATGGAGGCATGGCACTTACTTTAAGTTTGACAAAGCGTGGCTCATGGAGGAGGGCTTTAGGGGTTTGATTGAGGAACGGTGGAAGTCATCTCAGGCGGATGGGTCGGCGGCTGCCAGACTGGAAGCGAAACTGAAGGATTTGAGATCTTTCTTGAAGACCCACATCAAACAGGTTAGGGAGGAACGCGGGAGGAAGAAAGAGGAGGCTTTTGCTGCGATTACACGCCTGGACAGGGCAGAGGATGTTGGGCTCCTTTCAGAAGATGACAGGGTTTACAGAGCGAGGCATATTCAGGTGATTCAAGAGGAATACCGGAAAGCGGAGGTGGAGTGGAGGGTGAGGTCTAGGCAGAAGTGGCTGAAGGAGGGTGATTCCAACACCCGTTTTTTTCATATGGCTGCGTCAGGCAGGAGAAGGAATTGGATTAATAGATTGGTGGTAGATGGGGAGGAGTTTGTGGGAAGGGAGGCGGTGGGAGGGGCAGCTGTAAGTTATTTTAGAGATTTTACGGGGTGGAGACGGGGGGGAAGGTGGAGGTGGTTAGGATCTGGGATACCACAGATCCGGGAGACAGACACTGACTTCTTGACGGGATCGTTTGGGGAAGATGAAGTCTGTGAGGCGGTTTAGGGGTTGAACGCGGATGGATGTCTGGGGTCGGATGGCTTTCCGATTGCCTTTTACAGTGAGTTCTAGCCGGTGGTGAAAGAAGACGTAATGCAAGTGGTGCAAGAGTTTAGAACGAGCAACTTGGGTTTTAATAGGCTGAACATGTTCTATATGTTCTTGTTACCGAAGAAGGAGGGCGCTGAGGAGATTCAGGAGTACAAACTGATAGCTCTTTCGAATGCTATCTACCTGGTGGTGGCGAAGCTTCTGGCGAATAGATTGCAGAGGACGCTGGGTGGGATTATAGACTCGGTGCAGACGGCCTTTGTTCCTGGCAGGAATATTTTGGAGGGTTTTGTGATGGCCTCGGAAATCCTTTCGTCCTGGAAAAGAGATAAGAAGAAGGCTTTCTTATGGAAGGTTGATTTCAGCAAAGCTTATGACTCGATCTAGTGGTCGTTTCTTTGGGCGTCTTTGGTGAGGAGGGGGTTTCCGCCGGTGTGGATTGAGTGGTTGAAAAGGTGCGTCACCACGACGTCTTTCTCGGTTCTTATCAATAGAAACCTAGCTGGGGGTTGGATCCAACCTAGGAGGGGGTGAGGCAGGGTTGTCTGCTGGCCCCGATGCTCTTTGTGATTGCCGTGGATGCACTTGCTAGGGCGGCGAGGAGGTCGTGTGGGAGACATGTGGTGAGTGGTTTCTCCTTGAGGGATGGGACGAGTATCCCATTTCTCCAGTATGCGGATGATATGATCTTCTTCATTGAAGGTGGAGAAAAGGAGGCCAGAAGGTTGAGGTTCCTTGTTTTCTTACTGGGTGAGGCGTCCGGATTGCAGATTAACCTGGCTAAGTCGGGGTGAGGCGTCCGGATTGCAGATTAACCTGGCTAAGTCGGAGTTTGTCCCTTTCAACATGACTGAGACAGAGGCGAGGGGATGTAGTTTGGGTCTTGACACGGAGCAGGGTAAACTTCCGATTAAGTATTTGGGCCTACCGTTGTCGGATGGGAGGATTCTGGTGAGAGACTGGACCTCCCTGGTGGAGAGGCTGGTTGGGAGGCTGGAAGGGTGGGCGTCCAGGCTTCTGTCTAGAGGTGGGAGGTTGGTCCTGCTTAAAGCGGTTCTGTCGGCGATGCCGTCGTATTTCATTTCTGTACTGAAGATGCCTCGACAAGTGATTGCAATGATTGAGCGAACTATGAGGAGTTTCTTTTGGTCCAATCAGGGGACGAGTGGAAAAGGGTGCCAGGTTGGTTGCTTGGGAGGAGGTCTGCAGACCGCTGAAAGACGGGGGGCTCGGTGTGAGGGATCTGGGGAGATTAAATGACAGTCTGTTGGCGAAATGGGTGGGGTGGCTGTTGGAAGGAAGGGGGGATTTGTTGGGCAAGGTGTTTGAGACGGCGTATGGCTGTCCGATGTGTTGGGATCTCCTGGTGTCTCCGCCTAGGGATGCTTCTCACTTCTTGAAAGGCTTGTCGATGGTGGCCCCTAGGGTGAGGAACTGCTTTGTCCCTGTGTTGGGAACATGGGAGATTTTCAGGTTCTGGCAGGATGACTGGACCGGTGATGGAGCACTTTGCAGAAGATTTCAGAGACTATTTGCCTTATCCCAGGACAAGATGGCGTCTGTGGCTGAGGTGTGGGAGGATGGGTGGTGCCTGCGCTTCGTTAGCAGTCTATCAGATGCGAGAACGCTTGATTTTCAGACCTTGCTGAGTTGGAGGGACTGCATCCGACGGCTGGTACAGACATGTTTAGTTGGGATGAAGGTGAGTTTTTAGTTGCGGCCGCATACAGGAGGTTGTCCGCTGGTGGTCCAAAGGTGGAGCTGGTTCTGGTAAGGGACTGCAGACAGATTTGGAAAGCCACGTGTCCGCTGAAGTTCAAGATTTTTGCCTGGCTGCTTAGGAGGAGAAGGCTGGTGACTAAGGTGTGGAGGGCAAAGTGGGCTCCTGGAGAATGTAAGGTATGCTCTTTGTGTGGGGGTGGTGAGGAGGACGTTGACCACCTTTTTTTTGCTTGCCCTTTTGTGATGCAGATTTGGGGTAGGATGGGTGGGAGGTGGTGGGAGTATCGGCTGTTTAAGGAATTCTGGCATAGCTTCAGCAGTGGAGGTGGTGTTGGCGAACAGTTTGTTTTCCGTACAAAGGAGAAAGCCAGGCCGTTGGCAGTCCTTTAGGGAATTTGGTTGGGCAGAAATGCGGTGGTTTTTCGGGGCCAGAAACCTTACATAGAGAATTTTGTTGAGTGTATTGACTCTTTATTGTCCCTTTGGGCTGAATCTTTGTGAGTAGGGGACCCTGGTGTCTGCCTATTGTAATGTTGTTTTTGTTTGTTTCTAATATATAAGATTTTGGGTAGTTATCACTCTGGATAACTACCCTTCCTTTAAAAAAAAAAAAAAAAATGTAAAATGCATATGTCGTATTACAACACTTGTAATACAATATTCTTTTATTTATAACGGTAATCTATCATCATTTATTACGAATCCTCTATTTTTTACCGGGTGTGTTGTAAATGAATATGTCGTATTATAACGTTCCCAATACGACTTGCTTCTTATTATAACAGCAATCTATTGTCTTTTATCATGAATGCTTTATTTTGAAAGACAATGTATATCATCTCTAACGGAGTGCGTTGTAACACAATGGTTGTAAAATGCATATGTCGTATTACAACATTCGTAATACGACATTCTCCTTATTATAACAACAATATATTGTTCCTCATTATGAATGCTCTATTTTGAGAGACATAACGTGTATCATCTCTAACGGGGTGCATTGTAATACAACGGTTGTAAAACGCATATGTCATATTACAACATTTGTAATACGACTTTCTTCATATTATAACTGTAATGTATCGTCTTCATTACGAATGCTTTATTTTGTGAGATATAATGTATATCATGTCAAACAAGAGTGTTGTAATGCATAATACAATGGTCATATCTTTCTTCTTCGTTTCAGAAACAAAAAGTATATATATATATCAACTATGTTACCATGTCTCATGGATAAATACCTTGAATACCATCTTCAACAGTAAAAGATGCATCTATATTCTCGCTCAAGCATCATCAATTCATGGAGAACCGTGATTAAACAAAATGAGAGCGCCGTGATTTTTTTTTTTTGTTGAGATAAAAATGACGATAACAATGGTGGTTTCCGATATTGATTGATAATAGAATGAGATCCATGTATGGTAATTGACTTAAAAACAATTAATTGATTACGCCTGTAAATCAAGAAAACCACCACAATATGAATAGTGGCTTCCGATACCATCGTGGAGAAGGGGATACGATTTTGGGAAATGACGTGTAGGATTAAACGAACCATATTATGTGCTCATTTTTAATCTTTTAAATACGATGCTCAAAAGATACTTTTCCTATATATATGTATATGTATACATATATATGTGTGTGTGTGTGAGCGTGCGAGCGTGTGTATACCTACACACACACACTACTATAGGTACAGACAACGGATGGGATGTGGTAGAACTTACAACTGCATTCAATTGTTTGTTCCTTTGCAGGTTTATTTGCCAAGGCTGGATGACCCAACATCGCGAACCTTTGAGCAGTGCTCAACGGACACATTCAAGGTCACGGGCCCATGCATCTATTCAACATGCTTCCTGTACCTTTACAGGTATGGGAATGATGGGTGGGTGCCAGACTATGTCATGGCCTCAGACTCTTATGGCACCATGACCTTCTACTTTGGAATGGCTCTCCCCAATGGCAAGTGGTATGGCTATGATCTCTGCGATTCCAGCAGCACCAAGTTCCAGCCTTCTGCTGTAGCTACTACAACTGCTGCTATAATCGCTCTTCTTCTTCTTCTTCCTCCTTTTTCTCTTCAGATTGAATCATGAATATTGGGATGGTTTATGATGGTGACGCGATTAAGCTACTTTAGATCTGTTGCAGAATGCTGTCATTCTCTTCCTCTACGAGTACAGTCAGATTTAGGGAATCAGTGTCTGATGTACGTTGCTGTCTATGTTTTAAACATTTAAATTACGGGGATGGGTTTATCCCATTCATTTGTATCAGTTTCACCCTTTGACATTATTTCGGTTAAAATATATGGTTAGAATTGCAATCTTCTCATTCAACTTGTTGTTTACATGCTTTCTTGCTTTGTGTTTTGAGTGCCTTCTGGATGAGCAGAGCATGGCAACATGCTGTACCTGCTATGGACTTTATGCAACTTCAGAATGATGCTTCAAACATCTTTTCTATGATATCCCATTTTTTTATTTTTGTTTTTGTTTTCTTCTAGTTGAGATCGATAAATGCATTAGGATTTGTGGTTTTGAATGTTTCCAATCCAATTTTCCATGAATTAGGATATGGGTTTAGGGTTCAAATCCATGGCTTTGAAACAGAAGTCAAGATGCCATTGGTTATTCTGGGTCTTGATTGGCTGTTTGTCTTCTAAGCGATGTGTTCTCACAACATTGCCAGCCCTATCTGCATGGAGGTCATTTTGAGCTTAAGAAACCTAAAGTCAATCTTATATGCATGTTTTAGGTAGTCGTCAACGTTTACTTTGTAATTGATTCCATACGTCGTATCGATCAGTGCTTTATAGTCACTTCCGATTGAATCCACATTTTGGTTTGAAATTCTAAATGTAGCTTCTTGCTATAAATCCCATCAACCTGAATGCTTGAGGGCCGAAAACGGTGCAACAAGTACATCTCACATCCATATCACATTGGTGTTGGGCTTGGGTTGTGCCTTAATGAGCAAATGAAGATTCCACTCTACTTGTTATTTGGCTCATTTTGGTGACTTAGGGTTAGTTTGGATGGATGGATAGATTTTATGGGATAATTTTTTTACAGTTGGGTTATCCCCTATTTTTGTTTAGGAGTCATAAAGGTTATCCTGGTGAGTTAATTTGTAACTGTTTGGAAAGTTTCTAGGTTAACTTGTGAAAACATATGAGATAACCCATAAAAAAAATTTATCCTACATCAACATTAAAATAACTTATCTTGGATTAAATTTTTTTAACCTTGGTCAAAATATCATTCACATCAAATAAGATTAATTCCTATTTTGATGGATTATCCTTCTTACCAAATTAGACCTTATGGTTGAATTTAAATCATGATTTAAATAGTCTAGCTTGATGGTATTGAGTCAAACCATCCAAGAAATCTACAAAAAGATCTAGTTTCATTTGATTGGTTGGCCAGACACTTGTAGCCTGAAATGACCCTTTCTCAGGGCCACTTGACATTTTTGGATTTTCGTAGGAGTTTTTGTACAATTCTAAATCCCTTAGGTTTTGTTTTGAGGTTTTTAGGAGGGAGGAAAAATTATAGGGGCATCCCTGTAATTTTTCCCCACCACCACTCCACCATACACACACCACCCCCCACACGTCGCACCCCTCCCCCTTGAGGTAGCCTCACCCACGACATCCTCCACACCTCCACTTTGCCCCTTTCCCATTCCTCCCCACTCCTCCCCATTCCACACCCACACATGTAGCTCCTTATATACCCCCTCCTCCTCTGCCATTCTCCCCACACCATAGACGAGAGGGGGAGGCAAAGGAGAACGGGAGTAGCAGCAGGAGGATCTAGAGGGACGGAGCTGTTGCAGGCACCTGCAGCTGAGCGAGAGGAGGAGAGGGAGAGTTGCGGAGAGAAAAAGGGTCGAAATCGATTCTGCGGAATCATTTTCTGCAGAATCAGATGTCTGTAGTGACCTCCAGACGTCGGGTCGAACGACCGAAGGTAAATCCCAGACGTCTAATAGCGTGTATTTTGTTTATTTTCCTGCCCGATTTTTGACCATGTGCGTACGTGTGTCAGAGGATGGGGAAGCGCGCTGGTGTGAGGACCGAGGCAATTTTCAGACGTTCGGAAGTGCCTCCAGACGTCTGAAGCCACTCTCAGATGTCCGCACGGAGTTCCAGACATCCAGAGAAAGGCACCTCGAATAAGGTATGCCTGCGAGTTCGTTTAAGACATTTGGGACCTTTCTCAGATGTTTGATTTTGGTCAGGATTGATGTTTTTGGGTTCGTTCAGGGCCCAAACGGTGTCGATTTTCCTCAAACGAAATGTCATTGGTTTCCGTTTGAGTTTCTTTACGTAATGATACATTGTCCTTGCTGTTCTCAGTTCATTCTGACATATGGGTCAATGTGATAGGTCATCCGTTCGTGGTGTGCACGGAACCCACAGGGATTGCAAGCTCCGTCGACTGTGCCCCTACATCTCCCAGTTATCCTGATAGAGTGGTTCTCACCCAAATCTCGGAATTAATAAATGCATGCGTAGAATTAACTAGAGCCTAGGATGTGAGTTGAACGCTACTAGGTGAGGAAGAGATAAATGCATGTTGCTATACAATATAGTCGATCGAACCCTAGGTTGTAACATGAACACTAGGGCTAGAAGAAATGCATGCATAATTATTAAATGATTGGATCATCGTGGTGAAATCATGAGCTGCCTGAAATGAAATACGTCATGAATACATACTTGTACTAAGTAATTGATGATGGAATTTGAGTTGGCTGTACAACAAACCAGATATGAAAATAGGAAAGTCCATATACGAACCCTACGTGGAAGTTAGAAAGAAACAAGGAATACGGTAGTACGGAAAACCTGCGGGTTTCGGAACATGTCGCCTACGGGCGGCTGTTCGGACTTGGTTAAGGCAAGTAAGCTGACCCTTGTGTACATGGTACCGAGGAGAGTAACTATCCCTTTAGAGTAGAGGGGAGCTTGCCGCCCCTTGGGTTGAGACCCGGGGTGAGTTTGGTCACTCTGCATTGACTCCTGTTTGGCTCTTGCGTACGTGGTACCGAGGTGAGCTCCTTAATGTAAGAGGAGCTAGCCGTCCCATGGGGCCCGGGGTGAGGTATAACCACCCTACACCAACTCTTGCAAGTCTGTTGGGCAAACCGAGATAGTCGGACGAGGGTACGTGGACTGTGAGGGGCGAGACCCCAGTTTTGAGAGGGCAAGGTCCTGTGCTGTTTCGTACTGTACATTTGGGCATACCCGTTAGAGGAAACAACTGACCGCGTGCCAGTGTGGAGTAGCTACCTGTGCACTTATCACGCGTGCTATAGTCACTGCTACGTCGTGACCATGACCTCGAGGTAGTAGACCAAGTGTAGGACTATCGCGGGGGGACTCTTCCCGCTAGAAGATGAAATGACCCTTTTTTGGAGTCGTTTGGAATTTTCGGAACCCGTAGGGGTTTTCTTGCAATTTTTACCCCTTATCTTTTGTTTTGAGGGTTTGTGAGGGGGAGAGCGAAATTGCTGGGATGTTCCCGCAATTTCCCCACCACCTCTCATCGTACACGCCCCCTCACCCCGCACATCGTGCCATCCCCCTCCCCTGCGACACCCTCACCTCCCTCTCTTGACCTTTCCCTCCCCCATACCTCCTCCATTTAAACCCCCTCGTCCCTCCTCCATCCTCCGTACACCGCAACCGAGAGGAGAGTAGAGAGCCAGAGGGGTGTGTGCGGGAGGGGAGAGCTGCCGTTACTGCGGTAGCAAGTGCTGCTGCAGTTGCAACAGCCCGGGGAGAAGAACTCGCCAACAGTTCTGCGGAATCATTTTTCCGCAGAATCAGACGTTTGTGAAGTATGCCAGACGTCTTGTCAGACATCCTAAGGTAGTTTCGGATGTCTGATAGCGCATTTTTTTTCGAATTATTTTTCCTGCAAAGTTCTAATTGTACATGTGCGTGCGTCAGAGGTTGAGAAGCGCATTGGCGTGAAGACCGAGGTAGTTTTAGACGTCTGGATGTGTTTCCAGATGACTGAAGACACTCTTAGACGTCTGCACCGAGTCCCAGACGTCCGGGAAAGGCGCCCCAGCAAGGTCAGTCCTTGAGTACGTTTAAGACGTCTGGGACTCTTCCCAGACGTCTGATTTTGGTCAGGGTGGTGTTTTTGGGACTGTTCAGGGCCCAAATGGTGTCAGTTTTCCGCAAATGAAACGTCTTTGGTTTTCGCGTGAGTTTCTCTATGTAATGGTACCTTGTCCGTGTCTTTTTGAACACTTTTGACTTGTCGATCCTTGTCATAGGTTGCCTGTCCATTGAGTATACGGGACCTACAAAGACATTGGGAGCTACTGTACGAGCCCCCATTCCACCCGATTTCCCTGGTAGAGTGGTTTTTCCCTAATTAATAAAGTACATGCATAAAAATTAGTTGAACCTAGGATGTAAATTGAACCCTAGGAAGAAGTAAACGCATGCTTTGGAATACATTTAATCAATTAAACCCTAGGTTGTGACATGAACACTAGGGCTAGAGAAGATGCATGTAAATCATAAACTACCTGTACTACCTAAAATGAACTACATTATGAATAGAAAAATGGACTCGTACTGTGGAAATTGAGATGCCTGTTTTGTATGTGTTACGACCCGATTCCCGAATTCCTACAGGACCCGAGATCGGCTCGACTCGACTAATCCCAAGACTTAGTCGTCCAACGGGAAATAACCAAAAAGCAGGAAAGTAAACCACATTCACTATGCTAAGCAACTAACAGCAAAAGAGTATGGCAGTAAAGAAGTAAAAGCTGCTACAGTACATATCACCACCACAACAGTAGAACAGTAACAAGGTATAGGGGCGTAAAAGTAAAGAAATGTAAATGTACAGAACGTAAAGTACAAGAGTTTGAACTCACTACTACAAAAAGGTACTACAAAGAAAGCTACTGCTACTGGGCTCTAATGGGCCCAACACCCTCTGCAGCCGTAGACTTGGGTTGCTCAACATCTGGACCTGAAAAGGGTTATGAGTACACAAAGTCAGCGAACGTTGAGTAGAGTGGCAACCATCTAACTAAAGCAGTAAAGTTAACAGGTAAGCTAGCTATTCAAATTCATTAATTTACAAGTTATTCCTTTTCACCATTGGTTTATATATTTCCAAATCTCTTTCTTGATCTCGAATGTTCCTCATGGGAATGATCTTGATTGCAGTCTTTTTCGAAGTGTAGAAGGCACACGTGGTGCTCTCCTGGCTGGGAGAGTCCCCCGTAGTGATCATACACCTAGTCAACCACCCCAAGATCACGAACATACGTAACAGTGACTACGGCATGTGCGATAAGCGCACGGGTAGCTACCCCACACTGGCACGCGGTCAGTCGTTTCCGCTAACGGGTGCACCCAAAGTACAGCACGGAACAGTATAGGGCCTAACCCTCTCAGTATAGGGCCCCTAAGAACCAAGGAGGGGTCTCGCCCCTCCATAGTCCGCGCACCCTTGCCTGACTACCCTGGTTTACCCAGTGGGCCTAACAAGTCGGTATAGGGTGGCTAGCTGAACCCTGGGCTCCGTGGGGTGGCTAGCTGAACCCCGGGCCCTATGGGTTGGCTAGCTCTCTTTCTACACTAGTAGCTTTCCCCGGTACAGTGTACATGAGGGTCAAGAAGTTGGTGCAGAGTGGCCAAACCCACCCCGGGTCTCAACCCGAAGGGCGGCAAGCTCCCCTCTACACTAAGAAGGAACAGGCGCTCCCCTTGGTACCACGTACTCAAGGGCTAGCACACTTCCCGTCACATTTCCAGTTCCAT
Source organism: Thalassia testudinum (assembly GCA_037157565.1). Taxonomy (NCBI): domain Eukaryota; kingdom Viridiplantae; phylum Streptophyta; class Magnoliopsida; order Alismatales; family Hydrocharitaceae; genus Thalassia; species Thalassia testudinum. The sequence continues at coordinate 50,118,859 of JAZHRO010000030.1, forward strand.
TCCATTTATTTCCAGGAGCTCTACTCCTAATTCCCCGTAGGATTCATGCTCATATTTCTCATGCCATTCCATACCAGGTTTCATCATTCAACATTTTCATTCTCAGGTTATACACATGCAGCTCGTATTTCTATCATTCACGTTTCCATTCTCAGGTTATACACATGCAGCTCGTATTCTAGCATTTAACGTATACAACAAGTAAAGTCGCATGTAACTGTTTAATTAGCACAGGTAGTTCATATTTCACAGGCAGCTCTTGTTCATTAACAGGCAGTTGTTAACATTTCTCTCTACTCATTCAAGACTGCAATTCAATCATCCATACAGACATTTCAAGTATTTCTCATCTTAGGATTCATGATATATCCTAGGTTCTAATCATTCATTCCACACATGCTTTCAGGTTTATAATTAAATTAAGGTAAGCCACTCTACCAGTCAACGTAGGAGTATTGGGGGCTCAAATGGTAAGCTCACATGCTTCAGCAAGCCCCGAACTCACAATGTAACGAAGTCCTATAACAAGGGACAATCACAATGGAACATTTAGAACAGTATAGAAAGCCTTTTAACAAGTAGAGGAACTCACAAGGAAAACATCGATATCTTGTTTGTGTAAAATGGACCTCAAACGGACCCTAAACGGGTCAAAAATTGGGCTATTGACTCAAATCAGACATCTGGAACAACGTCCAGACGTCTTAAAAATGTCCAGAAATGCACCTCAGGCTTTGCGTTGACCTCAGACGTCTAGGATCTCTTTTGAACTGTTTAGACCCAACTCCAGACGTCTGACCTCCTCTTCAGACGTCTGGGAGTGCTTCCAGCTGTCTGGTGAGCTGCCCAGACGTTTGAAATGCATGGGAGGGTGTGTCTTGCACTTTTCTGAAGCAAATCCTGCACGCAACAGCAAAATCTTCTCAAGGAAAATTCTTCGTGTGCATTGTTGCCTACATAGTTTAGTATATTTGTACATATGGCTGGGCAATCATGTTTAAGATGTATAGCACGATAGGGAGGGGGTAGTTGGACCATCAACCTGAACCACCTCCCCTTCCTGTGGACAACCTACCTAAAATCCAATTGCACAAAAGTCAGTATTCTTTTATCACCCTTGGCATCACTCCTCCACCCGTAGTACCATCTAGGGTTGTCAAACATTTTCTCGACATGTACCGTATTGACGATAATTGACGGTTTGGTTTTGATTTGACAGGAAATTACATGGATCAAGCCTAAACATGGTATTTGAGTTAACAAATCAAATTCAAATTAGGTGGCATGGATCCTCTCTATTTGTACATCTCGTTTTATCAAATTCACTGTATGGGTGCAATGCTAGGCATAAGAAGGAGAAAAACTTGTATGTAATCTCTCTTGGTGAATTATGCAAGGAACTAGATACTAGCAAAGAATTGATGAAGGTGAACTTAGTGCAAGAAGCTAGGTAGTGGCAAAGAATTGACAAAGTGAATAAAGATTCTGATAGGCTAATGGACCTTTTGGCAACAATTAAAAAGCTGCATCTGGATGCATCCATGTTCCTGAATACGACATTCCATAGATGCCCTGCCCAAACACAGTTAGCAACTTTGGCAACAAGCTCCCACTCACAATGCTTGTGGCGAATGTAATACAGGAAGCATTGATTTCGTCAAGCCCTTGTTTTCCTCGGGGTAAACTGGGGTTAGCCCAACAGGTTAAACACCACTCATAAGAGCCTGTATTTTGGATAGAAAATATGCGTCTCGCAGAATCCATGTTCCTTTCGGTGTTAAGCTGAAAGTGGTGTTAACTCTGTTTTTTGAATGTTTCTCCCCCTTAAAACCATTGAGTTAACACCTGTTTCAAGTAAACAAGTAAATAAAAACAGGTGTTATCCTACAGGTTAAGACTCCTGCAAAGCAAACAAGAGCAAGAATTTGACACCATTTTCACATTTGAAAATCCAAGTTTTGTGACACCTCAAGGGAACTAACCCTGAGTGGCTCCCCTCTGCTTTGTCTAAACAGCTCAAGTCCCATGCATTGGCAACCATGTCAACAGTCACTCCAACATCCAAACAGCACCAAGGATAAGCAAAATGGTGTCATGGAATGGGTAAAGTATCATGCCAGACAACTTTGAACGAAATTTTAACTATGTTTTTTTTTTTTTTTAAACTATGCTCAATCAGGATTTATTCAACTGATGTTCTTTCTGTGATACGTAAATCCTGAGCCAAGTGACAAAGTTAGCATATGTCCATAACTCGAGAAAAGTGCTTGGCACATCCTACACAATACATGAAGATTGATGCAACGATAGGAAAAATGCCAAAATGGCAGCTGGGAAGGTCAAATGCCACAGTCCACCGAGACATGGAGACGGGATCATCCACCCAATAAACCCAAATGTTTACGGTAAATAATATCCATTCTTCATTTCTGTCATATCAAAACTTAAACATTTGAGTGACTTAAATCACACAACGTATCTTTGAACGGTCCTAGTCATTTCCAGGTGTTGTAAGTACCCAAGTAGACTTTGAGAATTTTCCAACCTGCAGTCAATGGTAATGATGTTTAGAAATTACACCAGTTACTGGGCAATTATGAGGGAAGAAAAAGTCCAGGGATATAGATAGAAGAAATGCATGAATTTTCTGCTCTGGCTTCTAGAATGTCGAAAACAGAAACTGCGAACTAGTAGCCCATGCTTCTCCATAAAAGCCAACCTGCTCCTCCCGTCCTGTGAAGCCTTTGCCCCACCAGCCCGATGAAACCACTCCATTTCTCTATTCCAGCCTGGCTTACCAAATCTAACCATTTTTGTTGAGAGATTAACATGTCTGAACTAATCTGCGCTTGGACTGTTGCTTCAGGTCCATAATCATACACGAGGGTGGCTTTTGGAGCTGCATCGGGAATGTATGTAGTAGGGTATATCTTTCAGTTTGACCTGCAGAGAACTACCATAACATATTTATGTCCATACCTTAACAGTGCAGGAGACATGTGACATGCCCCTTTGGTCAACAATGCAAGAGACCTGTGATGTGCCCCTTTGAGTTCTTTAACAAAAGGTACTAACCAATATTCCACAAGCAGCTTTGCAGTAATGCCGGCAGATGTTAGAATGCAATTAAATGACGAAAATTCATCTTGCTAAGATCCGATGGCACAAGCTCTAGCAAGCATGTCAAAATAATGTGAGATTTTGCCATTTGATGGTCTTTAAGGCTCTCCAAGCTAACCATAAAAAGCGCATCCATACTGCTTCTATGTTCGTAATGGTGGTGGAGGTCAGCATTCTCAACTGGCTCATAAGTGCTTGGACAAGTTGGGCTATGCAAGCAGATAAAGAAAGAACATAAGATGAAAAATTTAAAATGGTGATCTTGAACTGAATATTGGAAGCAGATATCAATCAGAACATTAAAACCCTAGCTTTTTTTTTTTTACCGGCCTGAAACATTGTAAGGGCCTGGGCTACCCCATCGTTCATTGACTAAAGTTATCTAAGTATAATAGCCCAAAGGCTTACGCCACTCCAAATGCCAATGGCTGCTTCGTCCTTCACTCCATCACTAATGGCCTACATGGCCTACCACCCAAGAAAGCCTAAAGGAAGATTCAAATATACATGTCAGGTTCTTTATAATTTGTCCGAGCCTTTCCTTCTAATCTCTTGGATCTTCTTTTCAATGTTACCGATGATGGAGAGCCATAAACTTTGTTAAATGTACCATGTAAACCTCTCCCTTGAACTTTTTCATGAAAAGCCTTAAGCTCCTCCTTGGACCAACTTGTATGGCTCACAGCATGTCAGGCTCTTTCTCCACCACATACTTTTTCCATCTAACAATATCATCATCACCTGCCCATAACTCCGAATCGATACGTGCTTCCAAAAATCTTTTATTTCTTTGATATATCTTTTTTGCCAAGCATTTAGAAAATTCACTTTCAGATTCACAGCCCCTCTCCATATCAATTTGAACCTTCCTTACCCTTCTATGATATGAGCAAGCCATCATCAAAAGCTGTTACAGGATCTTCTGCCCAATTTGCGTCATTTTGTAAGACCACAGAGGTGCTCTTCAAAGGGACTGAATTCTGAACTCCTGGCTGAATAGATCCATGCCTTTTTTTTGCCTGCCTCCACCATCACCTTGATTCTTAATCAATTGCTGACCATTCTCAGATATCAGTTCTATTTTTCCTCAGCTGCATATGTTCTCCATTCATAGCATTCATGCCACACTTCTTCATCTCTCCTATGCAATTTGCTCGGTTGCTGCTGCCCTTGTTCCTTCTCAAAAAGTTCTCACCCACGTGGCTGTGCACGTAGGGTAGCACGCGTACACACCATGAGGAAGAGAGCATGCGACCCGTGGCCGCAAGTCACCTAGACCGAGGCACTATCACGTGACTCGTGGGCGTGTGGGGGGCGGTGCGTGGGTTCATATTGGGTTTGGTTCGAGGCCCAGACGGACTCGGAATCACGCCCGTGAGACGCCATTGGAAAGCTCTTCCGATCACCTATGTCTTGGTAACGCTTTTCAATACTGTTGTGAACACTCTTGGACTTTCTGAAAATTTATGAAAATCTAATAAACTGTGTTGATCCCCCTTGCGACTTAGGCTTGGTGCCGAATGCGGTACAACACACGGGGGACGGTGAGCGGCACCTACCGGGGGTGCGACCAAGCCACCCACACCCCCATACCTCCCGAGACCTTAAGGTAGAATGGCGCACCCACGTGGTTTTTTTTTTCTTATTTTTCCATCATGATTTAATGATCCGTGACTACCCGTGCAAATTAGGCCCCACCCACCTGCCGTGAACTTGCAGCCAAGTGCTGTGGTGGTTAAGTTCGACACCATGCGTGCACATGACTTGCACTAGATTTTCAATGCATTTGTATACGTTTTCCCAGTTACAACTTCATGCTCCCGGTGTATATATTATGGATTATCCGTCCCATTAATTTCGGGCTTGGCTGGGGTTGGTGGACCCCTATATATATATAGTTTCGTTAATCCTTATCCAAGAGATTGTATGTGTCTGTGCATGGGATTATCCGCTATGTATGCAATGCCTGGGGAATGTGGTGGTGGTGATCGGGTGATGATGTGGGCCACTCTGCAACCTTCTCATGCCCTTCATTGCCATGTCCACGATTGGGATGGAAAGAAATTGGGGGTTGGTGCTAACTTTATGGGTTTTCACATATTTTATTTCTTTGCTATTTAGATATAGACATGACACAAGGTATAGTGGCATATATTTTTTGGTGATATGCATGTGTAGAAAAAAATTCGGTTGATGTACAAAAATGTAAGAGCATGTGTGCTTTGTGTAGAGTACTGATCACGTACTTGCTCTTTCATGGATGAAGTGAATAAGGAATAATCCAGTGACTAGATGTGGGCTTTGTGGTGGGGATGAGTTGGTCCTTGGATACATGTGTACCAAGGAGAGTTAACTATCCCGTCATGTGGGGAGTGAGCTGACCTATCCGAGTAAGGACTTGGGATAGAAACGGCCTTCCCACACCGACTCCTATTGGGCATACGTGGGGTCAATCGAGATAGTTGGATGAGGATGCACAGACTGGTCGAGGGGTGTTACGATCCGGTTCCCGAATCCCTACAGGATACGAGAATCGGATCGACTCGACTAATTCAAAGACCCAGTCATCCAACGAGAAAGTAACAAAAAAAGAAGTAAAATACAATTGGAACAAAATTTGGGTAGCCTCTCACAGACAAGTTTTTGTTTAAAAATCTGTTCATCACCATTCTTTATCAATATAACACCAGGAAGAGATTTAGAGAAATCAATCTCAACCATCATCCTAGGACAACCAAGCCCTACAAGATTAAAAATGTCAGTATCAAGCCCTATAAAGGTTCCAATTGCATTGGCAATAGACATCATAGCTTCTCTATTACAAAGATGCAAGTTTAAATATGGCAAACCAATCCAAATTGAACACATAGAAGATCTTTTATAAGGTTTGAAAGAGGGGGTCCATCTAGAAATAGAAACTCTTTTGCCTTCTATCATACTACCATCCAATGTTTTAAAAATCAAATCGATCATTGAATCAGTTTGGTGCTGGTTTGATTTTTTAGTGGTTCAATCGACAGTTTGTATTGGTTGAACCGATGATGACGTTAGCATGATGTTAGCATTTAGATTAGTTTGTATTGATTTAACCAAGTCTAACCGATTTGAAAATTATTGAAGATATATAGTAGGAAAAGTTATTTTGCAACTCTAATTATACTAAAATTGACATATTTTTATCGATATTAAAGAAAAGTTAAAGGTATAATTGAAATTTAGAACCTAACCTTGAAAAATATATAGATCTTTGAATCTTTGTTTCAACTTTTAAAGTCACATGTATTTGCCTTTTTTTTAAAAATTTTTTAGCTCTCAAGAGAATGGTCAAATCAGATGATTGGTTTAACCAAACTAGCTGGTCCAACCGGTAAGACACTGATTTCTGGTTGAACCGGTTGAACCGATAGGTTCAATTCGATTTTTAAAACATTGCTACCATCCTTTGAGAAAGCCCAAACAAAATCATTCTCATTCACCACTCTAATGAGAACATGTCTTGAATCTATTGAACCCAAAGAGGAAATAGCTTTCAAACCCAATGTGCATTAATTTCATTCCAGGTCTTATCCAAATCAGGCCTTATAGTAAATAATTTTGCAATCAAGCAATGACTGAAAGGCTTTTTCAATGAATCAACTTCATCCATTGTAAATTCAACATAGGGCAAACCCTCCTTCACACCCTTAACAATTGATGCAAATGATCGCCCACCTGAGCCATAAAACTGACTGTGCAGCAAGACTCTGAACTCAAAAATCGAATATAAAGAGCACACCAAAATCTAAACAAAAATGCTTCATCAATCTGCAGCTTCTCCTCAATCAATCCCATAAATCTTGAAACACGGAACTGCAGCGCACTCTGCTGCACAACAGATTTCAAAATTACCTCATGTGCAGCACCATTTGGCTCTTCACACTGCAACACACAGATTTGGGAATGGCACCACTCCACAAAGCTGCTACTCCACAAGAAACTCTGATCAGCCCAAACACAACAGCAATACCCACCGATCAGATCTAGACACTGCCACTTCTTCAAGAGAACATCACCACACTCAGATAACAGCTCCTGTGACTGTGACCCATGGCACCACCAGCCTCCTCGACCTGGAGCTGCTGAACCCTAAGCACCGCCACTTCTCTCCCCAGCAGACGACACGCAGATCTGCATGACTTGATCCTTGCCAATGCACCACCACTCAGCCTCGACTCACCAGACCAGGACCACCACCAAGCTCAGATCTGAACACTCCTGCCGCTGCCTCCTCAGGTCCAGGTGCCGCTGTCAGATCTTTCCACCAGATCTGCCACCACCGCTGGTACAGTTGTAAAGCCACACACCACCTCTCCAAAATAGCACCACCACATGCATAGAGAGAACGAGGTGGCCTTCAAAACCAACGTAGTGCATGCGAGGGCAGTGGGTTCATGGAGCTGCCAGCCATCAGATGGGAATGTGTGCTTAAATAAGTGTGGTTTTAGGGATGGGGATGGAGAGGGTCAACATATAGGTTAACATATTCTTGACTGAAAGATTAAAAAAAAAAATGATAATCCGTATGATTTCAACTAAGATTTACTAAAACCCCATGAGTTGAATGAAACCAGATGGGGGATGAATTTTGAACTTTTGCAAAGAGATTTTAATCATAAAAATCAGAAAATCCTTTAGCCAAAATCAAAGGCCAAACCTTGATACAGTAGGCAGATGCTTTCATTTGAAAAGATGGTCGAGAATTGCTGCAGCTACCTGTGTGATTCTTCTGCAAATGACACAGGATGTCAACTGCAATCTAAAACAATGTCCAAGTTGGTCAGACATCTGAGAAATTAAAGTGGTCAGATGAGTGCAATTGCTGGAAGGGTAGTCAAAAGTTTGGTAAAGTATGGACTACTTCTGCCTACATATCGCCAAATCTGCTTTCTTATAATCATGCGACGGTCCCAACTGCTCCTTGCCAGTTCCCATAGCCTCTTCCAATGTACCTCTAGCTTGGGAAGCATTATGAAAAATGGATGTCACAGACCTTCAAGCATGCTGCTGGAACACAGAAGACAAGCATGTTACATGAAACAGAAAGAAAAAACAGAAGGAAAATCAGCTCTAAAACCAATTATGCACTGGGATAATGCCAATGGATGGTAAAGTCATGGCCAATTGATCCTGTCCAAGGTTGGCTATATGAATTTGTCCTTCTTGGGGACTAGATAAACTTTATCCTTTCAAGTTGGCTCCTATTTTTGGAACACAAGCACAGAGAATGAGATACATCAATCCCACGTTTCACCTCAAATGCAAAACAACAGAATAAGGAGTCTAATTTAAGACCGTTAGGAATAAGGAGGCCACGTGGCAGCCAGACAGGCCATGTGCCACGTGGCAGCATCAGAGGGGCCCTCAGGGCCGGCGATTTGCAGGATCCAAGGTCTGGTTTGCTTAGATGTCAAATTTTGTTATTTTGTTAAGTGAGTTTTAAGAAAGTTGTTTTTAGGAATTAGTTTTGAGGATTTGAGCTTTATTTTAAAGATAAGATTTATTTCTTATTTTGTTGGGATATGTTTTCTCTATATAAAGAGAGCCTACCCATTGTAATTGATTCTCGGGTCCAATAATAATATTTCCAATAATTCAAAGACTCCTCTCCTTTCTCTACTTCTCTCAACATACCCGGCTACCATCACCACCATTGCCGACCACCTTCACCGACCACTAAGAGCAGCCGGTGGCTGCTCCTCCTCTCCCTGATCTCCATGTGGGCAGTCCCCTTGTGGACTGTTTTCCCACGCCCATGGGAGCCTCCACGCTCCATGCACGTGATTCGTAACATGGCTTCAGAGCCTTCAGTCTAGGCTCTCTTGGTGCATGTGGGTTTTTGACCACACATAGGTGGCTTGCTTCTCCGCAGAGAGTCTTCCTCAACAAATCCGGCACCTTACGCGGAGAAAGAAGACTATAGAAGGTGACGGAAGCTTCCACGATGATTGGTGACGCCACGTTGTCAATAGAGATGATGGAAGCCCAAAAAAGAGAAGAGGAGGTTTGTCAAGTTATCTTCATATTGACACATCTGATTTTTACTCCTTCAAAAGAGGAGATTTTTTCGGAGAAAAGAAGTCAAATATTATGTTGATCGCTCCAAGAAGATGGCACCACAGTCCACGCAACGACTTTAGAGGTTGCCAAAAAGAGCAACGACTTCCTAGGTTGCGAAAAGACTAGTGGTCGGTCCAAGAAGTTCATTTTCTAAAGATCCAGGCAAAGTACAAAGACCACTACGTAAGGCTACTAGCACCTCACATGTGGTTTATCACGTTTGTCGATCTTCAGAAGATAAGTCAATGGTGGTTGTCACGATGACTGTTTAGGTTGCCACAAATGCAACAATTACGGAGGTTGCAAGGGGCTACACCGTTGACTCATCCAAAGAAAAGACTAAGAGCACGACTATCGAGGAAGAAGAGTGGTAAGGCGTCTAACCTCACGAGTTGAAGATCAAGTTGTCCGCCTCTCGACCTTCGACTTGAGAGGGAGTGTTAGGAATAAGAATGCCACGTGGCAGTGCCACGCAGCAACATTAGAGGGGCCCTCAGGGTCGGCGGTTTGTAGGACCTAAGGTCCAAGTTTGGTTTGCTTAGAGGTCAAGTTTTGTTATTTTGTTAAGTGGATTTTAGGAAAATTATTTTTAGAAATTAGTTTTGAGGATTTGATCTTTTTTATTTTAGAGATAAGATTTGTTTCTTATTTTGTTGAGCTATGTTCTCTCTATATAAAGAAGAACATTTTCATTGTAATTGGTTCTTGAGCCCAATAATAATATGTCGAATAATTCCAAGGTTCCTGTCCTCTTTCTACTTCTCTCAACATAACCGGTCACCATCACCACCATCGCCAACCACCTTCATTGACCACCAAGAGCAGCCGGTGGCTGCTCCTCTCCCTGATCTCCACGTGGGCAGTAGTCCCCTTGTGAACTGCTTTCCCACGCCCAATGGAGCTTCCATGCTCCACACACGCAATTCGTAACAAAGACATTCATTCTTTTATTAACCTATCACTTGTTCTTTATCCCCCATCCAACGATTGCCTAAAATCTTGGAACAAATTGACCTAAACATTGGAGGCATTGCATATTTTCAGGAGGCATAATATCATGGAAGTCAAGAAGTACATTTGTTTCCTGAAAGAGGACAAAACTACACTTTCATTAGACATAGAAACTTGTAAGGTCACGAGGATCATGAATGGCCCAATCACAACAGCAATTTGATCTTTAACTAAACATAGCTACAATATAAGGAGGCCAAAACACAAGAATAACAATGCACAGGCAAAAAAAAAGCCAATCCAAATGGTCAATATTCCGTAAACACAAGAATTAACCAAAAGCTACCCCGATGCACAAAAACTCAGTGAAGAATAAGTACATCATGTCAAAACCTAACATTCAATAATATTGATGATGTAATACTCCATTTTTGACCAAACCTACAAAGATTTGGAGAGAAGACCTTTCAGAGGGTGGAAAAAATTGAGGTAAATAAAGTCATGCACATAGAATGCACGGGTAGAGTGAATACATTTTTTAATAGGGTTTCTCACAAAAACTGGTACAAAACCAAAAAACAGAGCTAAGAGTACGTCACCTTCACTTAAGCAGCAAAGTTGCAGCTGCAATGGTAGGCAATAGTGATGCTACAATTTTATCCTACGCACCAAAGAAGTAAACCCACTTTGAGAAAGAAGATGAGAGAGAAATGTTTTGTCCTTATCCTTGTCACTGGAGTAACTCAAATTGCTTATAAGGGACCAATGGGTCTTAAAATCTGGGGGATGTCTGCTTTGTTGCATTTTCTGCATAAAAGATGAAGCCTTGCATGGATTATTTTCTGCAACATAGCTATCAATAATAGAATATATAATATAATCTGGGAGAGATTGCCCTGACTGCAAACTTAATTCCAAAACCATTCTTGCATCATCAGTCCTTCTACAACCACAAAGGCCCTGTATAAATGCAATGCAAATCTCCTTACTAGGCTGGAGGTTCTTGTGATGCATCTCAGCAATGAAATCAAGAGCCTGATCAAAATCTTTCTGGTGTAAAAGCCCATCTAGCACTGAGTTATAACTTACCTCACTTGGAAGGTTTCCTCTCTCTACCATCATATTGAGCAACTTAATTGCCTTCTCTACTCTCTTATGAATGCATAAAAATTTAATAAGACTGTCATAGCAAATGTTATTAGGAACCAAATCATGTTGTTCAAATCGAGCTAAAAGTGCCTCTGCATCATCCAACTTGCCTTGTGAAAGAAGGCAACCAACAAGTGCACTTTGAACGGCAGAACCATGCTTAATGCCCCAAAGCTCCATTGCCTTGCTTAATTCTAATGCCCTGTTGATTCCAGTGTGGTTGCACAGGTTGCAGATTACTGTCTTAAAGCTGCGCCTACTAGGTGTTAAATTCCTCTCTATCATGGCAAATAATGTCTCAATAGACTTGGGAATGTTCGAGCATTTATTGTACCCATGTATGAGGAACTCATAAGAGGCTTGATTCAATACCAACTTCTTCTCACGTATTTCATTCAGAACATGATCTACAAATGTACCATGTTCTGTCTGGAAGAGAGAAAATATGTCAATGTTATACATGGTGATAAGTTGAGATTTGTCCCCTACAGAGAATAAAAGTTTCAAATTAACTGCACTAAATAATCGGTGTTGCAAGCATTTCAAGCGTACCAGTCTTTTGTAACTTGAAATGCCAAGCATAATATTCTTCTTGAGCATGAGACATAACACTTCATTGGCATTAATATAGTTGTTTTCATTTATATACCCAATAAGCATCGAATTTAATATAGACATGTCTGGTTGCAGTCCCTTTGTTTTCATCTCAGATAACTGAAGCTTTGCTTCTTTCATATGTCCTGTACTGCAGAAAGCATTTATCAGAATTTTATATACACAATAAGAAGATTCTTGTTTATTATCCAGCTTGATCTGCTTTAAATTCACAGCCTTCTCCATTTCTTTGGATCTCAACAATAGAGGAATAACCAACTGGAATGTGCTCAAAGTAGGTAATACATTTCTGCTTAACATAAAATCAAGCACTTTTTGGACTTCTTTCAACATCTTCTCATGATATAACCCCTTTATGAGATGCTCGTAGGTCCCTTCCTCCAAGACTAGATCCATGTGAGCTGCACTTTTCCACAAATTATATGCAACTTTTGTAGATCCTGTAAGACACAACTCCCTCAAAATGGATTTATAGACATCTGAACTTGAGCTTGGGAATCTTTGTAGCATGCCCTCAAAAAGCTCCAATGCTTCCTGTACCATTCCAAACTTACATAGACAACTGGCACAACACTCGAATTCCTTGGCTTGTAACAGCAATCCATTTTTACATACAAATTTCCAGCACTCTCTAAATCTATATTGATTTTTCTGGTTAGATAACCCCACAAGCAGAGACAAAAAAGCATCACTACTAACAGGCAATCCTCTTCTTACCATTTTCTCCAGTACCAACCTTGCCTTGATCAAAAATCCCATCTTGCACAAATTTCCTACTAGCTGATTAAGTACTTGGTGATCCAATCGATTTAAAAGCTCGGGCATTTCCTCTATGATATTATTTGCCTTCAAGACGTCCAATGGTGAAGACGATGATACCAGACTCTGAGCCAAAGTGGTGTAAGCATGCAAAGAGAGATCCTTTCCACGACAATAGCTCTCTTCCTTCAACTTGAGCGCGACATCCAAATTACCCTTTTGGCATTCACTTGTAACTGCAAGACTTAAATCGGGAACCATGGCATCATCAAGAATAGATGATAAGATTTGATTATACTTGTCGACGTCTGTATCCAAGTACAACCCATTACCAAGAGAGTCATGAAACTCGGCCTTTTGTATCCCAACATCGTTGCACCTCTTCACTTTGACACCCAATTGCCTGAGTCCCAACATGCCAAAGACCTTAGAGATGGGGTCCTCGACTGGATCAATAGAAACCATTCTTCTCTTCTCCATATCCTCAAGTGTTGACCTTACCTCATCAAAACTCCTCTCATGACAATACCCCGCCAACATAATCCCAAATGTTGACACATCGGGCTCCACCCCGAACTCAACCATGTCGAGGAAAACATCCCCAACCTTCTCCCACATCCTCTCCTTGAACAAACCACACATGATCGCATTGTAGCAATGCACATCGGGTTTCAACTTCCTCAAGAGCATATCCGAGAAATGCACAAAGGCATTCCTCAGCTTCCCTTCCCGGCAGCTCCAACCGATCAAAATCCCGAACGTCCGGTTCTCTGGCGCAAACCCGAGGCCCTCCAAACTCTGCAAGAACTCCACCGCCACCCCTGTGCCGCGATTCTCGCACAAGGAATTCACAATCCCGTTGCAAACGCGTGTGCCCGGGGCGCGGCCCCACTGCCTCAGGAAGCTCATCAGGTCGTCAAAATCTCGTTTTCTACGGTACCCGTCAGCGACCGCGTCGAACTCCACGGGACCCATTTCCTCCCCTCTCCTAAGCAAATCCGCGGCCTCCAAAATCCTTTTTTCCTTGCACAGATGCCTAACCGCGAACTCGCGAAAACGGTTCTCCGACGCGAGAAACCCTAGTTGGGCCAGATCCATGTAAACCCCAAGGAAGGATTCGCGGTCGTCCTCGTCGATGAGAGCCTCGAGGAGGGCAACGCAAGAGGATATCTCGGGGGTGACGCCCCGAATCCTTGCTCGATCGAAGAAAGCGAGCGCCTTTCCAACCTGAGAGGCCTTCAGGTGGCCGGAGATGAAACCTCCGTAGATTTCGCCGGCGATCTCGGCCGGGACGGACCGGGGGTCGGTGCGGTCGAGGAGGAGGGCGGCGTCGTCGAGGAAGCCGGCGCGGAGGAGGAGCAAGATCATGGCTTTGGAAGAGGAGGAGGGGAGTAGGGGGGTTGCATGGGATTGGTGGGCGTGGAGGAAGAGGGAGAGCAAAGGTGGGATCTTTGGAGGGGTGAAGGGTGGGTGGCGGAGGAGGGAGAGGGGGAGGGAAGGGGGGAGGGAGGTGGCGCGCCAGAGGGGGCGGAGGAGGGAGGGGCAGAGGTGGAGGGTGGAGTTGATGAGGTCAGGGAGGGTGGTGGTGGGATTTGGACGTTGGAGCAAAGGAAGAGGAAAGTGGTGGGAGGAGAAGCTTCTGATGGGTCTTCTTCCTCTTCTCGCAGTAGTCGTTGGTGATGGGTTTGTGGGAGAGGAGAAAGGTTTCAGCTTCATGGTATGTACGTAGGCTTCTCGTCTGCAAGAACCTGCGGTGGTTGGCGGGGCATCCTGCAAGAGGAGGGAGACAGATGACGGTTGAAGACGCTTCCTTTGTTTGGGAAAATGAGGACTTCCTCCTTTTTTTTCTTTTTTTCCTCTTCCATGGTTGTGATTTCGGTTGAGTAGTTTTGGAGTGTAAAGTAACTAAGGTTAACGAAGGATACTTAAAAGATTGGTCAACCCATGCATTTGTTAATCTTGCACTAATATGATTGAGGATAAGGATAGGCAAAGTTTATAAGTGAGGTTTATATTTGTAACTTATTAAATTTTATAGATCTATTATGACTGTAAAGTTTGTTACAAGGTACGATTACATAAAATATGGTGATAAAAATGTACTTGTTTTGCAATTTTTTTTTCTTAAAAAGGAAAAGGTTGAGCTAGATTGAATGTTAAGAAGAATTGTTTCTTACTTTAACTTCACTCTAATTCCTTACTTGGCTTAAATCTTATTTAAATGGGTATCATGATCTCTTACCTTTAGTAAATTTCAAGGTTTAACTTGTTTTGAGAAATAAGTCATCTTATCTTTTGAATAAGCTTTGTTCTCTCGAGATAGAACTCACTTCATACTTATTACTTTTAACTTGGACTAGATTTATTCTACCCACAAGGTAGAATAAGTTATTGTGCATATTCCTTGATGTGATATTAACTACACTTTTCTTCTCTAATTAGACACAAATTGCAGTCAACTAAATTGTAATCACATCCTATTTGTTAAACAACGTATCTCAATCTTATTCATTGAGTTAGCAACTACATTCCTCTAAATACAAAAGTTATGTTAACCTTAGGATAATTTTTTTTATTGTTTGAGTTATCTCTCAAATCTTGCTACTCTCCCTAAATAATGACCAAAGTATCGATCAATTAATACATTGAGAAAATCCTAAACATTAAACTGTCAATAGACTTAAAATAACGTAAAGATAACACTTACTCAATCTTGATGTGAATGGAATAACTTTAATACTTAATGTTACGAACGCAGCTTCAAAACGTCATTTAAGATGTCTGGGAGCTGGCCCAGACGTCTGGGATTTAATTTTCTGCGGTAGGGTGGTTTTCGTCTGCGCGCCTGCGCGCGCAAACCTGCGATGCCCCCTTTTTCCCCTCTCACCCCCGCAGGCGCTGCTCTCTCTCTCTCTCTCCCTGTGCGGCTTTAAAAAGAGCCCTCGCCCTCTCCCTCACTCTCATCTCCTCCGCTCCCTTCTTCTTCCTCTTCCAGCTGGAGTGCGAGTGCGAGCGCGAGCAAGCGGCGGCAGCGGCAGCCACGGCAGGTGTGCGGGAGGAGGCGTTGCGCGAGGGTGGAGACGCTCGGGCATGAGGGCTCAAGCTTGCCGGGGCAGCCGGAGCCGGCCGGCGGGGGAGCAGCGGGCACGGAGTGACGCGGGAGGTCTGCTGCAGCTCGAGCAGCAGGCGGACGAGGCGCGGCGCGGCCGTGTGTCGCCGGCGGAGGGCGAGTAGCGCTCTGGTTCTGGAAGTTTTTCCATAATCAGACGTCTGGTCTTCCAACCAGACGACGGGGAAGACGTCTGGAGTACTATCCAGACGTCTGGAAAGTAAGTTATTTTTTTCCGTCCTTCGTGTTGGTGCTAGAGCACCACGATCATTTGTTTTGATGATAACAAAACACGTGTCATTTAATATTTGCGCTTTGAGTCCTAGATTTCAGGTCAATCGCAAATGGATACGTGATTAGACGGAGTTCGAGCTCGCATCCAGGACGGATTGGACGAGCTTGATGGAAAACAGAGGAGATTCGTGATGAGCGATAGATTAAAGATGGAAGGAAATGAAGAATAGGATAGATTTCCTCCTTTTGTACTTGTTGTATTTTTCGTTTCTTTTGTTGCTCTTTATTTCCTTAGATAATTCATGTTAAAGAGCCTCAAAGTACCCTAACAGTAGTCCTAGGAACACCTGCACAACCCTAGGATACTTAGGTTTTCTGTAGAACACTTAGAAAACCAATATAGGGTTCAAACAGAGTTTCCAGACATCTAATTCCCAAATCAGACGTCTGATAAAGTATTTTAAGACGTCTGACTGTTGTTTCAGACGTCTGATAACTATTAGGCTGGACATAGTTATTTCTGTCTGATGAAATCAGACGTCCAGACCTTAGACCAGACGTCTGATGGATTTGCCAGACGTCCAATTAGTGGACCGTTGGCTGGCTTAGCATACACTCAAGAATATGACCGTTAGAGCCTTATCAGACGTCCATAAGACTGTCCAGATGTCTGATAATTGACCGTTTTGCCTCGGCTGACCTAAAATCTCTTCTCAGAGATTTTCTAGCCGTTGCAACGTTTGGAAAATCCATTCCCACAGTAAAAGTAGGTTTCCAGACGTCCAGACATAGTGCCAGACGTCCTATATGTCGTCTGATGGACTTGTGCAAGAACCCTGTTTAGATCTGATTCAAGTCAGGAAGAGACCCGCCCAAAATCAGACGTCTGACCTTGAAATCAGACGTCTTAAAATGAAGTTCCAGACGTCTGATGCCAGAATTAGACGTCTGATAAGCCTGTCAGAACAATGATTTTTTCCTGATTTCGGGCTGATTCTCTTAGGCTTTGTTCCCAACGGCTATAGAACCTTTCCTAAGCCTTCCAAAGCCTTCCTAAGGCCTCTGTAAATAGAGGGGAACCTTTGCAACACCAAGACACACTAAGAGAAACACAAGACACACTTAAGCAACATAGTTCCACTCTCTTGTGTCCTAGATAGCTCTTGCTCTCTAAGCTCAAGTTCTACATCTTGAGAGCATCAAGCTGTTGCGCACCCGCTCTCCCGCCGTTGTTCACGAGAGCGAAGTTGCGCCGTCGCGTGGCTCACGCACCGCGTCATCAACTCGACGCACTCCTTGCAAAGGGGAGTTTCCTAATTCCTATAGAAGCTAGGTTTATAATTACTTTGTTGGCTCTATAGGATTACTTGTTTATTTTATCTTTGTTATTTGGTTAGGTATTCGCTTTGCGAATTCCCGTCTCCTTCGCGAGACAAAATCCTTCTTGTGAAGAGAAGGGGTTGAGGTACGCTACCCTCGTTTAAGTAGCGTGGTTGTATTGAGGTTGAATCACCCTCATTTAAAGTGATTCGGTTTAGTGGATTTTGATCAACTTGGTTGATTAGAAAATCCTAACTCGAGAGGGTTAGGTGGTGGTTTTCACCCGGTTTGGATTTCCACCTAAAAATACTTGTGTACTTGTGTGATTGATTTTTTTTGAGATTATTTATTTTATTTCCGCAATTATTAGTCACCCCCTCCTGGTAGGGCCGGAAACCTACACTTCGTCCTTTTTCTGCGACCGTTGTACTGAGAGCGATGAGTGGGTACGTATAGGCTGAGATTCGCATCCAACGCGAATCAGACGTCTGGCCGCAGTGCCAGACGACGGGAAGGACTTCCAGACGTCCAAGGTGACCATCGGACGTCTGGGAACTAGGCCAGACGCCCCCGCAGGCTTCTGGACGTCTGAGAGACTACGCAGGACAAGGTATCATCTGATCCCCATTTTTAAGACGTCTGGAAGAAGTTCCAGACGTCTGATTTTGCACTGTTTCATCGTTTTTGACCCGTTTAGGACCCGTTCGGAGTCCGTTTTCCCCGTTTCGAGTTACGTCCTTTTCGGAATAAAATCCTCTACCCGTCTATAGTGATTAGATACTGTTTTGAGAAACTCCTTATGTTTGATCCTTGTGATAGGACCCCGTTCCATTGCAGTCTCAGGGTTGCGGAGGCACGCGTGATTCCCGACCACGCCCCCAGTACTTCTGTTGTAATTGGTAGAGTGGCTTTTAAGTTTATTAGTATAATCTGTTAAATTATGAAACCATAAATAGAACTTAGGACATTTCATGAATCCTAGGAATGAGAAACTAGAATGAATGGTAGATCCTAGGGTGTTGCATGAATCTTAGGGCTGGAAAACTAGATTGTATGATAGATCCTAGGGTGCGGCAGGAATCCTAGGACTGGAAAACTAGTGAAATGAATATACATATTACAGTCTTGGAAAATGTGGAAAGGAAATAATAGCTACCTGTAAATTGGTTTAACAGCTGCCTGTTATGAATAAATGAACATGATTGAGAATATGGGATGTATGAACGTGAAACTGGAAAGGTGAAACCTGATTGTGCTGAGTTAAAAGAGCTGGAACCCTATGGGGAATTAGGAGTAGAACTCCTGGAAAGTGAATGGAATAGAATTGGGGAAATGAGCTGGCCCTTGGTACTTCGTACCAAGGAGAGCGACTGTCCCCCTGTTTAGTGCAGAGCGGAGCTAGCCACCCCAGGGACCCGGGGTTAGGTCTGGCCACTTTGTACCGACTTGCTGGCCCTCGTGTACGCAGTACCGAGGAGAGCTACTAGTGTAGGGCGAGTACTAGCTACCCCACGGGCCCCGGGGTTTTGCTAGCTCACCTACACCGACTTGTTTGGCCCAGTGGGCAAATTAGGGTAGTCAGGCGAGGGTGCACTGACTGTGGAGGGGCAAGGCCCCTGTTTGGTTACTGTGGAGGGGTTGGACCCTTGTTACTGAGAGGGCTCTGCCCTATACTGGTTCTGTGTTGTGCTTTGGGCGCACCCGTTAACGGAAACGACTGACCGCGTGCCAGTGCGGGTTAGCTACTCGTGCGTTTACCGCGCGTGCCGTAGTCACCGTTACGTCTGTCAGTGACCTTGGGGTGGTTGACTGAGAGTAGGATCACCACGGGGGACTCTCCCGGCCAGGAGAGCACCACGTGTTACTTCTACTGTTCGGAAAAGACTGCAATCAAGATCGTTCCCACGAGGAACATTCGAGATCAAGTGAAGGATCTGAGAAATAGATAAATTATGAAACAATAGAAAGACGTAAATAAAGGAAGAAAGAAAATAAAACAGCTACTGTACACCTTACTGCTTCTTTAGTTTAGCTGCCACTCTACTCAGCGTTTCGCTGACGTGTTACACTCGTTACTTTTCAGGACCAGGTGTTGAGCAGCTAGGGTCAGCGGCTGCAGAGGACGCTGGGCCGAGTAGGGTCCAGTAGAGTTGCCACTGTTCTTTTGTGCCCTTTTTGTTCCACTGTAGTGAGTAGTTTTTGTTACTCTCTGTACTTTCTTTACCCGCAGTTCTTGTTATGTTATAAATGTTGTTTTACTGTTGTGGTGGTACATGCTGTAGTAGTTCCTTTTCTTACTGCTGTATTTTGTTACTGCTAGTTATATTTCATGTTGAATGTGGTGTATTTTACTGCTCTTTTGGTTACTTCCTCGATGGACGACTAAGTCTTGAAATTAGTCAAGTCGGTCCGGTTCTCGTGTCTCGTAGGGACTCGGAAATCGGGTCGTTACACTTAATAACTAGTGTAACAGTTTCCACGACAAGAAGCTCTCCGCTTCCTTCTTCTTTAGATCTATTTTAAATTTGATGGTCATCTGTCTACTCAAAATAATTCTTGAAATTTTTCACAACACTTCTTATTTATGATTTATCTTATAAATCTTTTGGATGGGTGTTGATTCAAAAACACAAAATAGTACATCAAAGTGTGCACCCTCTTCCTCACCTAGTAGCGGGATTCACTTTTGAAGGTAAATCCCATCTATTAAGTAGGAAAATATATGCTTTGGTGTATAACTTAGTCTCTCTCATAGATTATCCCGATTACTTGAATGACTTTTTTTTTTTCAAGTCCTTCCCATAAGGGGGAAAAGATCATTCCATTAAGAAAAGGGGAAGAACTCGATATAGAGGATGCACCCCATAGTGGGAAGGAAAGAAAGAAAAGTTTACCCTTAAAAGGGGAAGAAGATACACCTCGTAGAAATGAGGGAATACCAAAACACAAAAAGTAAGATAAGAAATAAAGGAAAAAGAAAAAGAAGCATCCCGAGATCGCGAACTGGATAATCTCCCGAAGGAGATCGACCCCACGCTCGTAGAATCGGCAAAGCGCCAACAAGAAAAATTTTAAAGATCGCGCTAATGAGCAACTCCTAAACCGCATTAGGGAACTCGACCGGGTAAACTCGAGGTCACACGTGATCCCCAACAAAATTTACCTACACTAAAAAGAAAAAAGAAAAGGAAAGACCTATAATTTCCCACAACACAAAATAACCATACGACACAGCAAACCACTAAGGATACCCGCAACACTGTGTAATGCCCATGCAGCCGCTACCAATCGAACGCTATCGCAATGCGATCGCGACCACCGCAGCAACATGTCGAGTACGATTGGATGGGCACTGCAGCGACCACATGATCGAAAACGACGAGGCCATCAGTCAAACACGATCGCAACCAAATACTGAAACGCCACGAATAGGAGTAGAGCAGTTGTGAGCCCTAGCATCGAGACCACCACCACCTCTGTCACGTCGTCGGGAGGACCACGATTACGAATGCCGACGAGAAAACCTCTATGACCACAGTCAACGCAACCGGACACTATGAATTCCAAAGATGATGCATATCAAATGAACACTTCGACCACATAATAACTTTTAAATACATATAATAACTTCATTATTACGATATAAAATTTATTTATAATATTCTTCAGAGATTTTTTATAATTTAATCTCAACCACTTATACGTGGAGTGAAACACTTCCACCTTGAAATAACTTTTAAACACACGTAATAACCAGTCTACTTGGGTGACATTCTTTACTTCATCTCAACCTCTGATTCCCAAGAGCCTCCACTCGCAACTCGGAGATCCTCCAAAGTCTTCTCTGCATCCAGAAGCACAAAAGTCCAATGGCGAGATCGCTCTCACTCCCACTCCTCTCATTCCTCCTACTACTCCTCTCCACCACCCTCCCTCACGTCCGCTCTCTCCCCACCACCCTCCCACGCCGTTCGATTGCCGCCCTCCTCCACGCCAACATATCCTACTTGATCGAGCAAAGGCCCCGCCTTTCCCAGGTAGGATCCGATCCGAGGTGGTGATGTTGGTGGTGGGGCCCTTTTGGACCGGTAAAGATGCGATCTTCGGTGGTGGTTTTTGTTCGTAGGGGGAGGGGGTGAAGGCGAGCTGCTCCTACACGGTGACCATATCGACGAGTTGCAAGTCGCCGAGGTACACGTGGGACCAGATCAGCCTCGAGTTCGGTGACTCCTACGGCAACCAGGTAGGTAGGGATTTGGAGCTGGATCGAGTGGTGTGTGTAACTTTTGATGATTTTCTTTCGCCTTTTTTTTGTTTTTATGGCTTCTATTTGGTTATAGTTTGGTCAAAGTTGGATTTTTTCAGGTAAAGAAGTGAAAAAATTGGTGAGTGGCATTGGAAAAAAAAAATTCAACCATGACAAGGCAACAAAACTCCCAGAAAGGATCCAACTACAACAGTCAGCTTCCCCCCATGATGCATCATCATTAGCCATTGTGTCATGAGAATCCTTCCAACAATTGCCATCTTTACCCTTCATGATAGTGACTTTCCTTGGTTGTCTCCTCACAATCATAGCCATCTATGGCTAGAGCCATACTTCCCTATTAGTTGGATTTAATTGTCGGAGAGATCGATTGTCTGTGATTGCCTAGATGAGGAAGCATGGTCATTGTAATGGACCCTTTGTGGATGCGGATCAATTGAAGAAATGTGTGATGTCATGTCTTGCTCTCCTAGTACAAAGAAGCTGATGAGCTCTAGGCATTGAATTTGGATCTTTTGCTAGAGTCAAGTGTTGGGGTTAAATCATAATTAACCCACCAAACCTCATTGATGGACTTGATTTACTAACCCATGAAAGTTGTCCTGTATATTGAATGCGTATTGGTATTGGATCAGTACCGATACCCGTGACTCATTGTCAAGTGTACCAAGACTCCATATATATTGAGTGCCATAGTAAGGGTTTAGTACCAGTTACCTAACATGTATTGTTTGAAGTCATAACACATGTCATGCTCCTCTGGTAGTCTAGGTGTATCGGTACTAAAGCTTTAGTATCGATATGTAAAGGTTATTGGTTTAGTACACTAAAACTCCAAGACTCAACTTATCGCAATGAGTATTGGCATTAAGAATTAGTACTGGTACTTGCTGAGTACTGGTAGAACCTTAGAAACTTAAGATTCGGGTCTGAACTCAACATGTACTAGTATTAAAGTTTAGTACCGATACTTGTGAGGTCTAGATCAAAGTCTCAGAATCTTGACCTCTTCCTATATTCATAGTGTACCGGTACTAAGATTTAGTATCGGTAGCTATGACATATAGGGACAAGACATCCCAAACAACAGAGTGAACCTGTATGTTATGAGTATTAGTACTGAGGTTCAATATCAATACCCAATAGCTATAGGTTTAAAGCTTGAAACTTTATCACAAAGCTGTAGCCTACACGTATCAGCACTAAGCTTTAATATCAGTGCTTGTAGCAATTACACAAATAAAAATTGAGTTTTCACAAACTGTTTATGTATCTAATACCTAGTTTATGCCAAATCCTAGAGTGCTTGAAGAGAACTTTCTATGAGCAAATACAAATAAGAACATGAGATACGTAAAGATATGAAAGAAGAAAATGATACCTATTAATTTGTGAAGTAACATGTATCCTAACTCGTGGCCATTGATACCTCAATGGGGATGATGGAAATGACCTTCCAATCTCAACACAGCCTCAACAAGGAGTACTGATTCCCCAGCAAGATGGGAGATGATCAAGCCTTCTTTCCTCCTCAGATCCTAGTGAAGGTATCTTCTGAGTTGGACTTTGCTAAAGGCAAATCTGACCTGCTCAGATCCTAGTGTTTAGAAGAACGGCCACCTACTTGACTGAGTAGTCCTAGGCAACCTAAGGATTGAAGTGGATATGTGTCATTAGTCTATTATGCAGTTGGGCTGAGTAGTTTGAATACTCGGTCAAATATTCCATCTATTTCCTACTGGATATATATAGATATATTTTTGAGAGGAATTTCCTAATGGATATTCAGAATGAAGCTCCTTAAACTTTGTCATTTTGGATGTTTAAGATGAAGCTCTTGGAGTTTATGCAACTTCATTTTCTTTGAGACATGATATTATTTTATTACAACATTTCATTTATGCTTTATTTTACTCAAGCTTTTCTTGAAAGGTGATTTTGTGTTTTAGTACTCATGTTTTCTGTTAGAATATTTGTTATTCTTTACTATTTACTTTTCAGTCCCTGTTATTACTTTTCAGTCCCTGCATGTTTTTTCATTCTTGTGCTTTACCTTTTTGGTCCTTGTACATGTTTCTTTCCTTGGGTTACTCTCTATATAAAGGATTCAAGGGACCCTGTAATAAGGTTGATGCCATTTCATCCTAACATTTTCTACTCTAGTCCCCTATGAATTTGTTTAATCAGTGGTGCAACATAATTATTTTTTATTTCAATCACTTGAAAATACAAAACTGTGTATTCGTCTGTATACACGTCTAAATTTTGAGTGCTTACTATGTAGTAACCTATCTGACCAAATAATACTGCATACTGACTTCTTGACATTGTCAGATCTCCATGTTAGTCTCATGCCTAACCTTGTCTAACTCATTCCTTCAAGTCCACCGAAATCTAGATAATCTTGCATCATCACTTTCTTTTCCAAATTGGGCTAGTTGGGAAACTGAGAGAAATAGCCTCACTTTCTTAGTCTCTCTTTATATACCTTATATTCCTTAATTCTCTTGATTAAGTTTCTTTTGGAAAAAAAAAAGATCTCTTGATTATGATTATAAATACCTTTTTACATGGCGACAGAACCTGCCATCTCTAACGCAAGACTTTGGGATCTCAAATAAAAGATTTTGGAGAGTACAACCTTGCTCCCTCTGATCTGCATCATTCATAATTGGTAGTGAAGCAGTTCTCTTCTCCATTAAGCATGTGATTGTCTAAGATGCGCAAACTATTAGATTTGGAACAGAAAGAGATTCCACTTAATTTATCACATTTGAAGAAATCATATATATTTTGAATTTCACAAAAATCTCTAACATGATAAAGAATGTACACAAGGATATCAGGTTGTAGATTAAAACCATTCTCACACAGTTTCCAATACATAAAAAACTGTACAATCCAAATGAAATCAAATACATAAAGCCATAAAATATAGTGTAATACCACAGAAATAAGTGAAATTAAGTTAAAAAAATGCAATATTGGGTAATGCTTGAAGACACTTGAGAAACCACTACGTCATTATCTAAATTCAACAAGAAGGAAAGTAAATAAAAGAAAGTACATTTTCTTCTATGAGTGGGAGCAACCTCTCAATCACTTTTTGTTCAACTGACCATTTGAGGCAGATCTCTTGCATAAAAAATGTACATCGAAAATGTACATTGATGAGCAACTATACAGTAGAGCACAACTAGGTATATAGGGTAAACCAATGTTGAAGGTGCAAAGGCTAACAAGAGAAGAAATACAAAAGACATCTCACACTTGGAGTCATTTTTTAGCTTATTATTTAATGGTCTTAATCATCAAGTTATTTAATTTGTCGTACTTAATTATGTTTCTTAGAATTACTAAGTTTTGACTTTCTAGATAAAGAGGTTAGGGTTTCTATTTTCAATAAGACAGTTCATTAGTTTCTCCACATGGTATCAAAGCGGGTTTAGGGAAAAGAAAAAAAGCCCTAACCTTGGGACCCTCTCTCTCTCTCTCTCTCTGAGGAGGATTGTCGACCGCTTTCTCTCTCGCGTAGACTGCTTGGAGGAGAGGGGGGCTACCGTCACCCTTCTCCTTTCTCTGTCTTGCGTAGATTGCTAAGGAGGAGAGGGGTACTACTGCCCTCCTCCCTCTCGCATGCAGACTACCTGGAGGAGAGGAGGCTATCGTTGCCCTCCTCTCTCTCTTGCATGCATACTGTTGGAGGAATGGGCTACCGTCGCCCTTCACCCTCTCTTTCTTGTGCGTGCTATTGTTGGGGCATTGTTGCTTGGCTTTGTGCCCTACGAGGACTGTCACCCAACCTCCTCTTCTTGCTCAGAGCATTGCCCTACCAAGTCCCCACTGCCCTTGTGCACTTAGTGCATGGATCCCTTAATGGTTGACGCATAGTTGATTACCATGACTTTTGAGGTCAAGAATTTGACATTCGTTCTAGTTCAGGGAACCATGTTCAAGTTGTCGGGTTCCTCAAACTATATGCTCTGGTCATGTGCCTTTTGTATCTTTGTTGGGGGATAGGATAAATTACATGTGTTGAGTGACATGGCCCTTAACTCCAAGGATGGAACAAAGTACAAGAAATGTTGGGAGAAGTTTAGTAAGGCTACTTGGGCTAACCAACTGACCATGATAGAAACTTTGATACTTGAGATTGTTCTAGTATAGCCTTCCATCCCCTTCACCATAGCGAAGCTAGATCACCTAAGGATGCTATTGAGGAGCGAGCCATCCTCCTTTACTGCTATTGTTGTGACTGCTACTGATGTCGCTTCAAGCTTTGCCACCCTCCTTGCTTCTGATCCTACATATTCTAATCCTTTTGGAGATGCAGATGACGTTGATGACTAGTGGGAGAATTAAGTGTGATGCTCATCTCCTTTTGCTTGCCGACTACTGCCTATTATCCATTGCCTTCTTGCTATGTCCTATCTGCTTGTCTTTCTCTAGTGTTTTGTCCTTTCTTCTAAAGAGACGGGTTTCCACTGCTGTGAGTTGACTACTACTATGACAGTCTGTTTGATTGCCTGTTTGCTCCTCCAACTAGGTGATGTTGTCATTGTGGGGGAGTCCTTTTTTCTTTTTATCTACAAGTTGGACGTGTTCTCCACGCCCCAACTTTGGGGGGGAGTGTTAGAGTTACTAAGTTTAGTTAGTTATAAGTTTGCTTTATTTAGGTTGAGAGTTCTAATTTTTTTCCTATTCCTATTTGTCATTTTGTATTTCTATTGTGACTACTATGTAATTTTTCTAACATGACTCTCTATATAAAAAGGTCAGGATTTCTATTTTAAAACTAGTTCCTCAACAATGTTCTTGGTTATGTATTATCCAGATTTGAATTTGCCATCAGTAGTAAACTCCTGTCTTTAATTCTCCCAAGGCTGCGAGTCTATTGCTTGCCTTAGGGACTTAACTCATATGACTCATATCTGGTTAATGACCATTAACAAACTAACGATCATCAAGATATGGTGTTCCTACTCCATGATAACCTTTGCTTACTGCAGAATAGAAGATGCATCATCCAAAACAAAGTAAAAGTGGGGTACGGTTGACAATCAGATTAGCAAGGTGGCTTGCAAGTCTTTTAAACAAGCCTATAATCCATGCTATCTTGTTTCCAATCTCTATTCACCATGCAAAATTGTGTTAGGGCTTTAACTTGACATCAGCCATTCTTGATTTATTTATTTAGAAGTAGGAGTATAACAAACATTAGAGGAGCCTTTTGTTGCAATCAATGTTCATATCTGATATTCATGATGTTCAAACAGTTCAAAAACACTTAATACGAACCACTTGGAAACAGCATAAATACATTCCTGTCATCCAAGTACTCCAGTTCATCGATGCATTACACAAACATGACATCAAATATACCATCAATCTTGATCCATTCCTAGGTTACTTATAATCTGTACAAAGAAAAGATTTAGCTTATTTCTCATGCAATTTCTCTTTTAATCCAATTCATTCAACGATATTGGATTCTATTCTATACTTACACAGAACCATTTACCTTCTACTTGCCCATGATTAACCAAAGCAAGAACATCAAATTATTGGTTTTACTATAAGGAATAATATGATGGTTTTACTGCGGTGAGGACAACCATGGATCAGCAATGCATATGTGCAAGAAGAAATGTCAGGGATTTAAGGCAAGAATCTTATGGTGTGAAAACATGGCATGAATATACATGGTTAATGACCGTGTATGACACAAGAATCTTACGGTGTGAAAACATGGCATGAATATACATGGTTAATGACGGTGTGTGACACAAGAATCTTATGTAAGGGATTTAAGGTAAGAATCTTATTGGGCATATAAATATGGGGCATTAGCTTTTCGTAAAACAGGGACGCTAGGAATGATAAGTGACCATGAACAGGAGGGGAACACATGTCCTACCTGGTGGGTGTGTGGGAACATGCACTGACAAACTCTGTGCATATACATATACATGTATCTGACTTGCCCTCCACATACATTTTACCTCAATGTTCATGCTTGTAACACCCAAAATGTTATTACATTGGAAACCCTGAAAAAATAAGATGGCATCTTGGGCTTGAGTATTTCAAGTGGTTGGTTTGGATCCATTGGATCCAAACTCAATAAATTTATCATGGTCAGTGTTATTATAAGACTTGCCATATAGAAAGAGGGCCTTTCAAGGACTATTATATATGAGTTTCAAATGTCAGTAATTCAGCCATGTTGGTGACTGCTTCCATTACATGTTTTTGCTAAATGGCAATATTTTGTTGCCAGGATTTTAATTACACAGTATTCAATGATGGGTTGATAGTGGTTGCTTTGAATAGTCAAATTCCGTGCTTTCCTTTCAAGGTATACAGACGGGTAGAAAGAGGATAAATCTTGAGCAGAAACAAGATTTACATGGAAAGCGAAGCCTAAGTTGATAGGTACACTGGAAAATTGATAATTGGGGATAATCAAAGTTCACTACCAAAAAAGCAAGTCAAATGTGATCAATGATTTTCATTTCGGTTCCACTTATAGGCACAGCAGGTTGATGGTTTCAATTAAACGTTCTAGTCAAAATGTGCAGAGCCAACCATGTATCAATTTCCATTCTCCTTTCAGAACTCAAATACATTCAGTTTGAAGTGGTTATATTGCCACACTCTCTAGTTTGTGTGGATATCCCACCTTTGTTTCGCTACCCTAATCCACCTTTGGAAGGATAGGGATGCCAGACTTCATTTTTGTTTGAAAGAAGTTGCAGATGGATTGTATTTTTAATTATCTATCCATTCAACATGCATGTCCATAAGTCTAATTCATCTTAATGAGCATTTTGCACATTGCATATTACCTTTCATAAGATTTTTAATACTTGATGCATTTGGTTAGGCTTGTATAATCTAACGATACATCTACCATACACATGTAAGGTTACCATATGCACTAAATTCACTCATTGTACATTACTGATTTGATATTTTGACGTATTTCATACATTCCAACATTGGAATGCATACCTCTGCGTCCTTTCGATATATATATATATATATATATATATATATATATATATATATATATATATATATATATATATAGGGTAAATCCTATACGCACTATGTTCATTTTACTACTTGTGAATTATGCCTTACAAGTAACCGATTAAAATCTAATGGTTCTACATAAAATCACTATTCTGACTTAAAGGTGGTTTCGTAATACGAAAAAAATGGAAACATTCTAAAGAAAGTAACAACCCTATCAATAAATATGTTATATTCAAAAAAGAAAAAATGCTAAACGAGATACGTTACTTCCATAAACATCGGAATTCCTTTAATGTAGCAACTAAATCATGACCAACATTCTAATTTCAAAACATAAATGGTGCAAAATATGGTACATCTTATATTTTTGTCGTATTGTGTGCATCTGGTTGACGTAATATAAGATATAAAATGTTGTAACGGGTGATTCATGTAGTCGTAATGAAGATAATAACAGATTGTAACGAAAGTATAAAGTAATCGTATGATGTAATAAAATGAAATAGTGACATATCTAAACTTTGATGTATTTATAGCTGATATACAATAATTTTTAAAATTGTGTTATTACGAATGTTATATTTTGAGAATATGATAACGTTGTAAATACATGTGTCATGTTACAATGCTTGTAATACAACAATTTTCTATTTATGAAGAAAAAATAATGGTTATTATTACAACAATTGTAAAAATAATTGTAAACCAAGAATGTTGTAAAACGATCAAGAATGCTGTATTACAGCGATTGTAAAAATGCATATGTCATATTACAACGCTTGTAATACAATATCTTTTTAATTAAAAGCTTGATTGTAAAATGATCAAGAATGATGTATTACAACAATTGTAAAATGAGAAGGATCTACATGTTTCGGGGGGGAAATGAGAGGAGAGAGAGAGAGAGGTCTGGCGACGGGGGCGGGGAGGTTTGGCCCGGGCTGGACGGTGGTGGTCCGGAGGTCGAGGAAGGATGCGGCGCCGGTGAGATGCTTCAAGTGCCTTGGTGAGGGGCACTTGGCAGCGGTGTGCAGGGACCCGATGCGGTGCCTGCGATGCGGCGCTCTGGGTCATCGGAGGTCAGGCTGTGGGCATCGGAGGTCGGGTGTGGTGGTCTCTTCGGGGAGAGGGGAGACATTTCCGTCCCCTCCGGAGGGAGCGCCCCTTGTGGAGGTCGACGCGCCGTGGTTGGAGGAGATGGGCGCGCTGGAAGGGAGGCTGTCGTCGGTGCTGGTGGCGGTGGTTTTGGAGGGGTTGGTGGAGGTGGAGACCCTGAGGGAGGCGGTTGCCGCCTACTTGGGGATCGACGGAGGTCGGTTGGGGGTGGCCTCTCTGGGAGGTGGGCGGATGGTGCTGCTGGGACTGAGCCGGGTGGAGTTGAGGCGGTTGGTTTTCAGGGTGCTCCGGTGTGTTGGTGGTGTGGTGAGATGCCGGTGGCTGGTCAGGTCTGATGGAGCTTTGGCGGAGAGACCGCCGTCAGGCGTGAGGAGGGTCTTGATTGAGGGGGTTCCGCTCTTCCTCCGCACGGTGGAGGTGGTGGCGGCGATGGTTGCCCATTTGCAAGGTTGCGCGGATGCGGGGGCCTCGGCCTGAAGGTGGCTGATCTATCGCGGATCGAGGCTTGGGTGGAGATGAGGCCGGGGCAGCGGTTGGTGGAGAGGTCGGTGCTCAGGTGGGGTAGCTCCGCCTTGCTCCTCCGTATTTCTTGGGGTTCGGGGAACCCTAGATCATTTGCTGAGGTGGTGGGTGGCGAAGCGGCGGCGATGTGTGAAGGCGGTAGCGGCGGGCGGGCGGAGGAGGGCCGGACTGCTCTCGGGAAGGTCGAGGGTCGTGGCGAAGATTGCAGCGGGGATCTTAGGGCGGTTGTGATTCCCATGGCGCAATTGGTGGCAGGCGAAGGGGCGGGGATGCGGAGGGCCACTGCGATCTTTGCGGAGGGGTCGGGGGAGGTGAATGCGACGCTGAGGCCGAGTGACCCTGCTGAATGCGGGTGTGCTGGCGGCGACGTTTTGAATCCTGGTTTTGAAGGAGTGGTGGCTGGTGGGCTCGGGTCGGGTGTGCGTGACCCGGTTACGGGGTCTGAGGGCCTCGGTGCTGATGCCGGGTCGGGCCTTCTTGCGCGCGCGACTCCGCACCCGCAGGTCTCTGCGGAGGAGAGGCGGGATGCTACTGGAAAGGATTCGAGGCGCTCTTTGGTTGGTCTGATCTGAGCGGAGAAGGGAGCGGCAGGACAGGACGTGACTGGCGGAGAGGGGGAGCGGGCGACGATGGGAGCAGAGGTTGGCTGGTTTGCAGAGACTCTTCTACCGGTCGCGATGGTCGTACCATAGGGGGCTGGCTCGGAAGACCCCGATTGGAGGGGTGGCTGGGGTCGACCGACGTCGGTCGCCGGAGGGGCTGGGTACGTCTGGTGGCGCTGGGTCGCCAGCGATGGCGTCTGCTGGGGGTGGCGGCGGAGGTTTGTCTGCTCCGGAGCTGGCAGATGCAGGTGGGGACGAGGCAGATGCAGGTGGCAGGGCGGAGGTGACAAATGCAGGTGGCAGATGCAGTGGTGGGATGGGGGGCTGGTGGCTGTAAGGGCGAAGAAGAGGACAAATGAGGCGGCTGGGCTGCTTAGGGACGAGGCTAGGTTGCTGGGGGCTGGTGTTGGGGGTGGGGAGTTGTTGGCTGTAGGTGGTCTGGAGACTGTGGGGCGAGAAGGTAAGGTATGTGGTGGTGAGGGGAGCCAGGAGGTCCAACGTTTGTTGGAGGAGGAGGATCATGTGGCAGAAATGATAGGGTTTAAACGGCTGACGTCTGGAGGCGGCTCCCGGAAGACCTCATGACTATGGTCCTGTCCTGGAATGTGAGGGGTCTGAATGACCCGTCGAGAAGAGCTGTTTTGCGGGGGTATATTCAGAGATGGGGGCCTGATGTGGTTTTTTTCCAAGAGACGAAGTGTGGGAGCTGTGATGGAAGGTTGTGGAGGGAGGTGGGGGGAGGGAGTTGTGGGGGTTTCCTGGTTCTGGATGCAGATGGGAGTGCGGGAGGAATTGCTGTGGGGTGGAGGGAGGAGGAGTTCTCCTTGCTGGACACTCTGGTTGGATCCCACGTTGTCACTGTCAGACTTCAGAGACGCTGAGACGACACGTGTTTGCTCTTTTCCTCGGTTTATGGCCCGACGGAGGGTCGGAGAAGACAGGTCTTATGGGAAGATCTGAACCAAGTTGCGGCAGCTTTCCAGGGGGTTCCTTGGTTGATTGGTGGTGATTTTAACGTTACTCTGCAGGCTGAAGACAGACCGGGCGACCAAGGAGGTTTGGACCAGGGCTCTGAGGCGTTTGCAGACTTTGTGGCAGATCAGGGGCTGGTTGATATGCCTCTGTTGTCCTGTCTCTACATTTGGAGGAATTCTGGAGGGCAGTGATCCCGTATTGACAGATTTTTTGTTTTGACGGTGATGGCAGAATTATTCCCGATGGCGGAGGTTAGGCCTTTGGAGCGCCTGTTCTCGGATCACACCCCCTTGCTGTGGGCGTCGAACGAGGAATGGAGGCATGGCACTTACTTTAAGTTTGATAAAGCGTGGCTCATGGAGGAGGGCTTTAGGGGTTTGATTGAGGAACGATGGAAGTCATCTCAGGCGGATGGGTCGGCGGCTGCCAGACTGGAAGCGAAACTGAAGGATTTGAGATCTTTCTTGAAGACCCACATCAAACAGGTTAGGGAGGAACGTGGGAGGAAGAAAGAGGAGGCTTTTGCTGCGATTACACGCCTGGACAGGGCAGAGGATGTTGGGCTCCTTTCAGAAGATGACAGGGTTTACAGAGCGAGGCAAATTCAGGTGATTCAAGAGGAATACCGGAAAGCGGAGGTGGAGTGGAGGGTGAGGTCTAGGCAGAAGTGGCTGAAGGAGGGTGATTCCAACACCCGTTTTTTTCATATGGCTGCGTCAGGCAGGAGAAGGAATTGGATTAATAGATTGGTGGTAGATGGGGAGGAGTTTGTGGGAAGGGAGGCGGTGGGAGGGGCAGCTGTAAGTTATTTTAGAGATTTTACGGGGTGGAGACGGGGGGGAAGGTGGAGGTGGTTAGGATCTGGGATACCACAGATCCGGGAGACAGACACTGACTTCTTGACGGGATCGTTTGGGGAAGATGAAGTCTGTGAGGCGGTTTGGGGGTTGAACGCGGATGGATGTCTGGGGTCGGATGGCTTTCCGGTTGCCTTTTACAGTGAGTTCTAGCCGGTGGTGAAAGAAGACGTAATGCAAGTGGTGCAAGAGTTTAGAACGAGCAACTTGGGTTTTAATAGGCTGAACATGTTCTATATGTTCTTGTTACCGAAGAAGGAGGGCGCTGAGGAGATTCAGGAGTACAAACTGATAGCTCTTTCGAATGCTATCTACCTGGTGGTGGCGAAGCTTCTGGCGAATAGATTGCAGAGGACGCTGGGTGGGATTATAGACTCGGTGCAGATGGCCTTTGTTCCTGGCAGGAATATTTTGGAGGGTTTTGTGATGGCCTCGGAAATCCTTTCGTCCTGGAAAAGAGATAAGAAGAAGGCTTTCTTATGGAAGGTTGATTTCAGCAAAGCTTACGACTCGATCTAGTGGTCGTTTCTTTGGGCGTCTTTGGTGAGGAGGGGGTTTCCGCCGGTGTGGATTGAGTGGTTGAAAAGGTGCGTCACCACGACGTCTTTCTCGGTTCTTATCAATGGAAACCTAGCTGGGGGTTGGATCCAACCTAGGAGGGGGTGAGGCAGGGTTGTCTGCTGGCCCCGATGCTCTTTGTGATTGCCGTGGATGCACTTGCTAGGGCGGCGAGGAGGTCGTGTGAGAGACATGTGGTGAGTGGTTTCTCCTTGAGGGATGGGACGAGTATCCCATTTCTCCAGTATGCGGATGATACGATCTTCTTCATTGAAGGTGGAGAAAAGGAGGCCAGAAGGTTGAGGTTCCTTGTTTTCTTACTGGGTGAGGCGTCCGGATTGCAGATTAACCTGGCTAAGTCAGGGTGAGGCGTCCGGATTGCAGATTAACCTGGCTAAGTCGGAGTTTGTCCCTTTCAACATGACTGAGACAGAGGCGAGGGGATGCAGTTTGGGTCTTGACACGGAGCAGGGTAAACTTCCGATTAAGTATTTGGGCCTACCGTTGTCGGATGGGAGGATTCTGGTGAGAGACTGGACCTCCCTGGTGGAGAGGCTGGTTGGGAGGCTGGAAGGGTGGGCGTCCAAGCTTCTGTCTAGAGGTGGGAGGTTGGTCCTGCTTAAGGCGGTTCTGTCGGCGATGCCGTCGTATTTCATTTCTGTATTGAAGATGCCTCGACAAGTGATTGCAATGATTGAGCGAACTATGAGGAGTTTCTTTTGGTCCAATCAGGGGACGAGTGGAAAAGGGTGCTAGGTTGGTTGCTTGGGAGGAGGTCTGCAGACCGCTGAAAGACGGGGGGCTCGGTGTGAGGGATCTGGGGAGATTAAATGACAGTCTGTTGGCGAAATGGGTGGGGTGGCTGTTGGAAGGAAGGGGGGATTTGTTGGGCAAGGTGTTTGAGACGGCGTATGGCTGTCCGATGTGTTGGGATCTCCTGGTGTCTCCGCCTAGGGATGCTTCTCACTTCTTGAAAGGCTTGTCGATGGTGGCCCCTAGGGTGAGGAACTGCTTTGTCCCTGTGTTGGGAACATGGGAGATTTTCAGGTTCTGGCAGGATGACTGGATCGGTGATGGAGCACTTTGCAGAAGATTTCAGAGACTATTTGCCTTATCCCAGGACAAGATGGCGTCTGTGGCTGAGGTGTGGGAGGATGGGTGGTGCCTGCGCTTCGTTAGCAGTCTATCAGATGCGAGAACGCTTGATTTTCAGACCTTGCTGAGTTGGAGGGACTGCATCCGACGGCTGGTACAGACATGTTTAGTTGGGATGAAGGTGAGTTTTTAGTTGCGGCCGCATACAGGAGGTTGTCCGCTGGTGGTCCAAAGGTGGAGCTGGTTCTGGTAAGGGACTGCAGACAGATTTGGAAGGCCGCGTGTTCGCTGAAGGTCAAGATTTTTGCCTGGCTGCTTAGGAGGAGAAGGCTGGTGACTAAGGTGTGGAGGGCAAAGTGGGCTCCTGGAGAATGTAAGGTATGCTCTTTGTGTGGGGGTGGTGAGGATGTTGACCACCTTTTTTTTGCTTGCCCTTTTGTGATGCAGATTTGGGGTAGGATGGGTGGGAGGTGGTGGGAGTATCGGCTGTTTAAGGAATTCTGGCATAGCTTCAGCAGTGGAGGTGGTGTTGGCGGACAGTTTGTTTTCCGTACAAAGGAGAAAGCCAGGCCGTTGGCAGTCCTTTAGGGAATTTGGTTGGGCAGAAATGCGGTGGTTTTTCGGGGCCAGAAACCTTACATAGAGAATTTTGTTGAGTGTATTGACTCTTTATTGTCCCTTTGGGCTGAATCTTTGTGAGTAGGGGACCCTGGTGTCTGCCTATTGTAATGTTGTTTATGTTTGTTTCTAATATATAAGATTTTGGGTAGTTATCACTCTGGATAACTACCCTTCCTTTAAAAAAAAAAAAAAAATTGTAAAATGCATATGTCGTATTACAACACTTGTAATACAATATTCTTTTATTTATAACGGTAATCTATCATCATTTATTACGAATCCTCTATTTTTTACCGGGTGTGTTGTAAATGAATATGTCGTATTATAACGTTCCTAATACGACTTGCTTCTTATTATAAAAGCAATCTATTGTCTTTTATCATGAATGCTTTATTTTGAAAGACAATGTATATCATCTCTAACGGAGTGCGTTGTAACACAATGGTTGTAAAATGCATATGTCGTATTACAACATTCGTAATACGACATTCTCCTTATTATAACAACAATATATTGTTCCTCATTATGAATGCTCTATTTTGAGAGACATAACGTGTATCATCTCTAACGGGGTGCATTGTAATACAACGGTTGTAAAACGCATATGTCATATTACAACGTTTGTAATACGACTTTCTTCATATTATAACTGTAATGTATCGTCTTCATTACGAATGCTTTATTTTGTGAGATATAATGTATATCATGTCAAACAAGAGTGTTGTAATGCATAATACAATGGTCATATCTTTCTTCTTCGTTTCAGAAACAAAAAGTATATATATATATCAACTATGTTACCATGTCTCATGGATAAATACCTTGAATACCATCTTCAACAGTAAAAGATGCATCTATATTCTCGCTCAAGCATCATCAATTCATGGAGAACCGTGATTAAACAAAATGAGAGCGCCGTGATTTTTTTTTTTTTTGAGATAAAAATGACGATAACAATGGTGGTTTCCGATATTGATTGATAATAGAATGAGATCCATGTATGGTAATTGACTTAAAAAAAATTAATTGATTACGCCTGTAAATCAAGAAAACCACCACAATATGAATAGTGGCTTCCGATACCATCGTGGAGAAGGGGATACGATTTTGGGAAATGACGTGTAGGATTAAACGAACCATATTATGTGCTTATTTTTAATCTTTTAAATACAATGCTCAAAAGATACTTTTCCTATATATATGTATATGTATACATATATATGTGTGTGTGTGTGGGCGTGCGAGCGTGTGTATACCTACACACACACACTACTATAGGTACAGACAACGGATGGGATGTGGTAGAACTTACAACTGCATTCAATTGTTTGTTCCTTTGCAGGTTTATTTGCCAAGGCTGGATGACCCAACATCGCGAACCTTTGAGCAGTGCTCAACGGACACATTCAAGGTCACGGGCCCATGCATCTATTCAACATGCTTCCTGTACCTTTACAGGTA
Source organism: Thalassia testudinum (assembly GCA_037157565.1). Taxonomy (NCBI): domain Eukaryota; kingdom Viridiplantae; phylum Streptophyta; class Magnoliopsida; order Alismatales; family Hydrocharitaceae; genus Thalassia; species Thalassia testudinum. Next base: position 50,155,327 of record JAZHRO010000030.1, read on the forward strand.
TGGGAATGATGGGTGGGTGCCAGACTACGTCATGGTCTCAGACTCTTATGGCACCATGACCTTCTACTTTGGAATGGCTCTCCCCAATGGCAAGTGGTATGGCTATGATCTCTGCGATTCCAGCAGCACCAAGTTCCAGCCTTCTGCTGTAGCTACTACAACTGCTGCTATAATCGCTCTTCTTCTTCTTCTTCCTCCTTTTTCTCTTCAGATTGAATCATGAATATTGGGATGGTTTATGATGGTGACGCGATTAAGCTACTTTAGATCTGTTGCAGAATGCTGTCATTCTCTTCCTCTTCGAGTACAGTCAGATTTAGGGAATCAGTGTCTGATGTACGTTGCTGTCTATGTTTTAAACATTTAAATTACGGGGATGGATTTATCCCATTCATTTGTATCAGTTTCACCCTTTGACATTATTTCGGTTAAAATATATGGTTAGAATTGCAATCTTCTCATTCAACTTGTTGTTTACATGCTTTCTTGCTTAGTGTTTTGAGTGCCTTCTGGATGAGCAGAGCATGGCAACATGCTGTACCTGCTATGGACTTTATGCAACTTCAGAATGATGCTTCAAACATCTTTTCTATGATATCCCATTTTTTTATTTTTGTTTTTGTTTTCTTCTAGTTGAGATCGATAAATGCATTAGGATTTGTGGTTTTGAATGTTTCCAATCCAATTTTCCATGAATTAGGATATGGGTTTAGGGTTCAAATCCATGGCTTTGAAACAGAAGTCAAGATGCCATTGGTTATTCTGGGTCTTGATTGGCTGTTTGTCTTCTAAGCGATGTGTTCTCACAACATTGCCAGCCCTATCTGCATGGAGGTCATTTTGAGCTTAAGAAACCTAAAGTCAATCTTATATGCATGTTTTAGGTAGTCGTCAACGTTTACTTTGTAATTGATTCCATACGTCGTATCGATCAGTGCTTTATAGTCACTTCCGATTGAATCCACATTTTGGTTTGAAATTCTAAATGTAGCTTCTTGCTATAAATCCCATCAACCTGAATGCTTGAGGGCCGAAAACGGTGCAACAAGTACATCTCACATCCATATCACATTGGTGTTGGGCTTGGGTTGTGCCTTAATGAGCAAATGAAGATTCCACTCTACTTGTTATTTGGCTCATTTTGGTGCCTTAGAGTTAGTTTGGATGGATGGATAGATTTTATGGGATAATTTTTTTACAGTTGGGTTATCCTCTATTTTTGTTTAGGAGTCATAAAGGTTATCCTGGTGAGTTAATTTGTAACTGTTTGGAAAGTTTCTAGGTTAACTTGTGAAAACATATGAGATAGCTCATAAAAAAAATTTATCTTACATCAACATTAAAATAACTTATCTTGGATTAAATGTTTTTAACCTTGGTCAAAATATCATTCACATCAAATAAGATTAATTCCTATTTTGATGGATTATCCTTCTTACCAAATTAGACCTTATGGTTGAATTTAAATCATGATTTAAATAGTCTAGCTTGATGGTATTGAGTCAAACCATCCAAGAAATCTATAAAAAGATCTAGTTTCATTTGATTGGTTGGCCAGACACTTGTAGCCTGAAATGACCCTTTCTCAGGGTCACTTGACGTTTTTGGATTTTCGTAGGAGTTTTTGTACAATTCTAAATCCCTTAGGTTTTGTTTTGAGGTTTTTAGGAGGGAGGAAAAATTATAGGGGCATCCCTGTAATTTTTCCCCACCACCACTCCACCATACACACACCACCCCCCACACGTCGCACCCCTCCCCCTTGAGGTAGCCTCACCCACGACATCCTCCACACCTCCACTTTGCCCCTTTCCCATTCCTCCCCACTCCTCCCAATTCCACACCCACACCTGTAGCTCCTTATATACCCCCTCCTCCTCTGCCATTCTCCCCACACCATAGACGAGAGGGGGAGGCAAAGGAGAACGGGAGTAGCAGCAGGAGGATCTAGAGGGATGGAGCTGTTGCAGGCACCTGCAGCTGAGCGAGAGGAGGAGAGGGAGTTGCGGAGAGAAAAAGGGTCGAAATCGATTCTGCGGAATCATTTTCTGCAGAATCAGATGTCTGTAGTGACCTCCAGACGTCGGGTCGAACGACCGAAGGTAAATCCCAGACGTCTAATAGCGTGTATTTTGTTTATTTTCCTGCCCGATTTTTGACCATGTGCGTACGTGTGTCAGAGGATGGGGAAGCGCGCTGGTGTGAGGACGGAGGCAATTTTTAGACGTTCGGAAGTGCCTCCAGACGTCTGAAGCCACTCTCAGATGTCCGCACGGAGTTCCAGACATCCAGAGAAAGGCACCTCGAATAAGGTATGCCTGCGAGTTCGTTTAAGACATTTGGGACCTTTCTCAGATGTTTGATTTTGGTCAGGATTGATGTTTTTGGGTTCGTTCAGGGCCCAAACGGTGTCGATTTTCCTCAAACGAAATGTCATTGGTTTCCGTTTGAGTTTCTTTACGTAATGATACATTTCCTTGCTGTTCTCAGTTCATTCTGACATATGGGTCAATGTGATAGGTCATCCGTTCGTGGTGTGCACGGAACCCACAGGGATTGCAAGCTCCGTCGACTGTGCCCCTACATCTCCCAGTTATCCTGATAGAGTGGTTCTCACCCAAATCTCGGAATTAATAAATGCATGCGTAGAACTAACTAGAGCCTAGGATGTGAGTTGAACGCTACTAGGTGAGGAAGAGATAAATGCATGTTGCTATACAATATAGTCGATCGAACCCTAGGTTGTAACATGAACACTAGGGCTGGAAGAAATGCATGCATAATTATTAAATGATTGGATCATCGTGGTGAAATCATGAGCTGCCTGAAATGAAATACGTCATGAATACATACTTGTACTAAGTAATTGATGATGGAATTTGAGTTGCCTGTACAACAAACCAGATATGAAAATAAGAAAGTCCATATACGAACCCTACGTGGAAGTTAGAAAGAAACAAGGAATACGGTAGTACGGAAAACCTGCGGGTTTCGGAACATGTCGCCTACGGGCGGCTGTTCGGACTTGGTTAAGGCAAGTAAGCTGACCCTTGTGTACATGGTACCGAGGAGAGTAACTATCCCTTTAGAGTAGAGGGGAGCTTGCCGCCCCTTGGGTTGAGACCCGGGGTGAGTTTGGTCACTCTACATTGACTCCTGTTTGGCTCTTGCGTACGTGGTACCGAGGTGAGCTCCTTAATGTAAGAGGAGCTAGCCGTCCCATGGGGCCCGGGGTGAGGTATAACCACCCTACACCAACTCTTGCAAGTCTGTTGGGCAAACCGGGATAGTCGGACGAGGGTACGTGGACTGTGAGGGGCGAGACCCCAGTTTTGAGAGGGCAAGGTCCTGTGCTGTTTCGTACTGTACATTTGGGCATACCCGTTAGAGGAAACAACTGACCGCGTGCCAGTGTGGGGTAGCTACCCGTGCGCTTATCACGCGTGCTGTAGTCACTACTACGTCGTGACCATGACCTCGAGGTAGTAGACCGAGTGTAGGACTATCGCGGGGGGACTCTTCCCGCCAGAAGATGAAATGACCCTTTTTTGGAGTCGTTTGGAATTTTCGGAACCCATAGGGGTTTTCTTGCAATTTTTACCCCTTATCTTTTGTTTTGAGGGTTTGTGAGGGGGAGAGGGAAATTGCCGGGATGTTCCCGCAATTTCCCCACCACCTCTCATCGTACACGCCCCCTCACCCCGCACATCGCGCCATCCCCCTCCCCTGCGGCACCCTCACCTCCCTCTCTTGACCTTTCCCTCCCCCATACCTCCTCCATTTAAACCCCCTCGTCCCTCCTCCATCCTCCGTACACCGCAACCGAGAGGAGAGTAGAGAGACAGAGGGGTGTGTGCGGGAGGGGAGAGCTGCCGTTACTGCGGTAGCAAGTGCTGCTGCAGTTGCAACAGCCCGGGGAGAAGAACTCGCCAACAGTTCTGCGGAATCATTTTTCCGCAGAATCAGACGTTTGTGAAGTACGCCAGACGTCTTGTCAGACATCCTAAGGTAGTTTCGGACGTCTGATAGCGCATTTTTTTTCGAATTATTTTTCCTGCAAAGTTCTAATTGTACATGTGCGTGCGTCAGAGGTTGAGAAGCGCATTGGCGTGAAGACCGGGGTAGTTTTAGACGTCCGGATGTGTTTCCAGATGACTGAAGACACTCTTAGACGTCTGCACCGAGTCCCAGACGTCCGGGAAAGGCGCCCCAGCAAGGTCAGTCCTTGAGTACGTTTAAGACGTCTGGGACTCTTCCCAGACGTCTGATTTTGGTTAGGGTGGTGTTTTTGGGGCTGTTTAGGGCCCAAATGGTGTCAGTTTTCCGCAAATGAAACGTCTCTGGTTTTCGCGTGAGTTTCTCTATGTAATGGTACCTTGTCCGTGTCTTTTTGAACACTTTTGACTTGTCGATCCTTGTCATAGGTTGCCTGTCCATTGAGTATACGGGACCTACAAAGACATTGGGAGCTATTGTACGAGCCCCCATTCCACCCGATTTCCCTGGTAGAGTGGTTTTTCCCTAATTAATAAAGTACATGCATAAAAATTAGTTGAACCTAGGATGTAAATTGAACCCTAGGAAGAAGTAAACGCATGCTTTAGAATACATTTAATCAATTAAACCCTAGGTTGTGACATGAACACTAGGGCTAGACAAGATGCATGTAAATCATAAACTACCTGTACTACCTAAAATGAACTACATTATGAATAGAAAAATGGACTCGTACTGTGGAAATTGAGATGCCTGTTTTGTATGTGTTACGACCCGATTCCCGAATTCCTACAGGACCCGAGACCGGCTCGACTCGACTAATCCCAAGACTTAGTCGTCCAACGGGAAATAACCAAAAAGCAGGAGAGTAAACCACATTCACTATGCTAAGCAACTAACAGCAAAAGAGTATGGTAGTAAAGAAGTAAAAGCTGCTACAGTACATATCACCACCACAACAGTAGAACAGTAACAAGGTATAGGGGCGTAAAAGTTAAGAAACGTAAATGTACGGAACGTAAAGTACAAGAGTTTGAACTCACTACTACAAAAAGGTACTACAAAGAAAGCTACTGCTACTGGGCTCTAATGGGCCCAGCACCCTCTGCTGCCGTAGACTTGGGTTGCTTAACATCTGGACCTGAAAAGGGTTATGAGTACACAAAGTCAGCGAACGTTGAGTAGAGTGGCAACCATCTAACTAAAGCAGTAAAGCTAACAGGTAAGCTAGCTATTCAAATTCATTAATTTACAAGTTATTCCTTTTCACCATTGGTTTATATATTTCCAAATCTCTTTCTTGATCTCGAATGTTCCTCATGGGAATGATCTTGATTGCAGTCTTTTTCGAAGTGTAGAAGGCACACGTGGTGCTCTCCTGGCTGGGAGAGTCCCCCGTAGTGATCCTACACCTAGTCAACCACCCCAAGATCACGAACAGACGTAACAGTGACTACGGCATGTGCAATAAGCGCACGGGTAGCTACCCCACACTGGCACGTGGTCAGTCGTTTCTGCTAACGGGTGCACCCAAAGTACAGCACGGAACAGTATAGGGCCTAACCCTCTCAGTATAGGGCCCCTAAGAACCAAGGAAGGGTCTCGTCCCTCCATAGTCCGCGCACCCTTGCCTGACTACCCTGGTTTACCCAGTGGGCCTAACAAGTCGGTGTAGGGTGGCTAGCTGAACCCTGGGCTCCGTGGGGTGGCTAGCTGAACCCCGGTCCCTATGGGTTGGCTAGCTCTCTTCCTACACTAGTAGCTTTCCCCGGTACAGTGTACATGAGGGTCAAGAAGTTGGTGCAGAGTGGCCAAACCCACCCCGGGTCTCAACCCGAAGGGCGGCAAGCTCCCCTCTATACTAAGAAGGAACATGCGCTCCCCTTGGTACCACGTACTCAAGGGCTAGCACACTTCCCGTCACATTTCCAGTTCCATTCCATTTATTTCCAGGAGCTCTACTCCTAATTCCCCGTAGGGTTCATGCTCATTTTTCTCATGCCATTCCATACCAGGTTTCATCATTCAACGTTTCCATTCTCAGGTTATACACATGCAGCTCGTATTCTAGTATTTAACGTATACAACAAGTAAAGTCGCATGTAACTGTTTAATTAGCACAGGTAGTTCATATTTCACAGGCAGCTCTTGTTCATTAACAGGTAGTTGTTAACATTTCTCTCTACTCATTCAAGACTGCAATTTAATCATCCATACAGACATTTCAAGTATTTCTCATCTTAGGATTCATGCCATATCCTAGGTTCTAATCATTCATTCCACACATGCTTTCAGGTTTATAATTAAATTAAGGTAAGCCACTCTACCAGTCAACGTAGGAGTATTGGGGGCTTAAATGGTAGGCTCACATGCTTCAGCAAGCCCCGAACTCGCAATGTAACGAAGTCCTATAACAAGGGACAATCACAATGGAACATTTAGAACACTATAGAATGCCTTTTAACAAGTAGAGGAACTCACAAGGAAAACATCGATATCTTGTTTGTGTAAAATGGACCTCAAACGGACCCTAAACGGGTCAAAAATTGGGCTATTGACTCAAATCAGACATCTGGAACAACGTCCAGACGTCTTAAAAATGTCCAGAAATGCACCTCAGGCTCTGCGTTGACCTCAGACGTCTAGGATCTCTTTTGAACTGTTTAGACCCAACTCCAGACGTCTGACCTCCTCTTCAGACGTCTGGGAGTGCTTCCAGCTGTCTGGTGAGCTGCCCAGACGTTTGAAATGCATGGGAGGGTGTGTCTTGCACCTTTCTGAAGCAAATCCTGCACGCAACAGCAAAATCTTCTCAATATAGCCACGCGAAGCGTGGTTGCGGAGCGGCCTGCATGGCCGTATCCGCAAAGGGAACGTACCTTCTCGAAGATCTGACCTCAGACGTCTGGAGTCGCCTCCAGACGTCCACTATGTCATTTGGATGTCACTCTAGACGTCTGATTCTGGGAAAAACCCAGAACCAGAACCTGCTCTTGCTCGCTCTCGCCGCGCGCAGCTGTGGCTCACCTCCTCTCCTGCAGCTCCGGTTGCAGCAGTGTCGAGGATGACTCCTCGGACGCACTCCTCCTCCTTCCACATGCGCCACCTCGGCCGTGCGCCCTCCGGTGAGCTCCCACACGAGCTCACGAGCTCAACTCCTCCTCCTCTCCTCATGCCGCCTCTCCTCGTCACCGCTTTCGAGCTCTCTCTCTCTCGCGCTAGCTCCTGTCGCTAGGGTGGAGAGGAAGAGAAGAAGGTGGCTGGAGTGGGGAGAATGGGAGAGGAAGGGGGGTTTATAAAGGGAGCGTTAGGGTTCGTATGAGGAGGAATAGAAGGGAAGGAAAAAGAGTGTACTGTCTGTGCACCGCCCATGCGTAGACGCGAAGGTGTGCACAAAAATTTCAATTTCCAGATGTCTGGGAAGGGTTCTAGACGTCTGACCAGACGTCTAACCGACAGTCCAGACGTCTTAAAAGGCTCAAGACAGAACGAGTCTTTACATCATAACAAACTTAAAGGAAGTTTCATCATCGAAACTTGAGCTAGCTAGGGTGTGGGAAAGAAATATATTCGCATGACAAACTTAAAGAGGACCGAAGCCGATCCGAAAAGATGTACCCTCAAAAAGCTCCGGGTACCGCTCTTGCATCGCCGTCTTAGGCTCCTAGGTAGCCTCCTCGTACCTCTGGCTCCTCCACAAGACCTACACCAGGGGTACCTGCTTGATGAGAGCCTCATCATGAGCCATAACTAGCTCATTTTGACCCAATAAAGAAGATAAAAGCTCCTACATAACCTAGAAGAAGGCTTAACTGAAGGAACAAGTGCTCTGAGAAGAAAACATGAAATAAAGGTTAAAACTGCAAATTTACCATTGCAGTACATAAACGGGATTTCTCAGAGGCAAAACATAGGTCAAATGGTCTAAATGGGATAAAAAGTGGGTTGAGTAAATTAGAAATGGGTTTATGTGCAATCTAAGAATTAAATGACACTTGGTAACCCTAAAACAGATCCGCTTAAATTAACAAGGTTCCGGTCAGAATAAAAATCAAGCAAACCCTCTAAAAATCATGGAAAAACATCATCTATGGTTTAGAACACTTAATTTGGCCTTTGGAACCCAGTTTGACCTAGATTAGGGTCTTAGCTCTTCAATTAACCTAATTTGGGTTTTTTACGCAAAATGTCTAATCAAACGTGGTCAAACATAAAATCCAACTTCACCATTGGATTCCCTAGGTCCAAATTAGGTTTATACCAAAATTTGGACCTAAGGGGAGGTCATCTTGACCTACTTTACAATTTAGTACACCCAAATCATAAATTGGTCCCTATCTTTTGAATATCTTTGCAGAGAGCCCCCTAAGTTCTTCGCCCCCTTTGCAAACTGGTCTTGCCGCCATTTTTTGGGAAGAACCAAGCTCCGGCGAGGTATAGAGAGGGATTACTCTCTAATCCCTCAGAGATTCCCTCCCAGAAATGAAAGGGGGATTCTCTGAGGAATTCCCTTCCATCTAAAGCAGATCACGATCTCTGGTGTGAACCCAATCTCTCGTGCGGACGCACGAGAGATTTGGGTATCCACCCTCTTTCCATCTCTGCGAGCCGACAGAGTTGATTGCGCAGTTTCCACGCGCTAGAAGGTGCGGCCAGCACCTATAAAAGACTCCCCAGACCCTGCCGCAGATCCTAAGCTTAAATTTGACGGAGATCCCCTCAAATTTCCTCTCTCCCATCTCCGGCCAAAAGACCCGCAAGCTCCGGCGACCTCCTCCCCTCCTTGTCGCTCTGCTGCCATACCAGAAGCAGAGTCAACTCCGCCGCTTCCTCCCACGTCGCGTCGTACCAAGCGCACGTGCCCCTGCCCTCATCCTCGTCGCCGCTTCCTCCCTCAGGGTCCTTCTTCCCCGACGACAGCAGTTACGCGCTGTCCACTCCGCTGCCTCTATTCCTTCCGATCACCCCAGATACCCTCTCCATCCTCTCCTCTCTCTTTTCCCACTGCTATTTTATCCAATTACCCCTCGACAGTGCCTAACCACCTCCATCGTCCTCGCCTCCGACCGCCCTCCGGCGAGCCGCCCACACCACTCCGCCCCTCCACACGGCCCCCCAACCCTCTCGTGAGCTCCGCCTCACCACCAGGAACTCAGTCCACCCCTCCACTGCCACTCCAGACCTCCACAATCACCACCCGATCAACCCCACTCCTCCGACCACAGGTTGACCTAGGCAGGCACGCCTAGGCCAACCTGCGGCCTGCAACACTGCGCATCATCTTCGCCGTGCTACGGCGAAGGTTTCTAGCTAATCTGATTAGGCCAATTGGCCGTTCTTGTGTATGACAGGTTGCAGCTCTTGCCGCCATTGACGGCCGAAGCAGCGAGGAGCTCGTAGCAGCTTCAGGCACCAGGGATCCCAGGCTGCAGGTGCGGCAGACTCACACGGGTGTCGCGAAGCGAGTGAGGCCAGCAAGTCGCATTGCGAGGCTAGCAGCTGGGACAATTGCACGACGGAAGCTCTGCAGGCGTGCGTGGAATCGGGGCTGATCAGATAGTCCCACATAGTGGACTCGCGAAACACATGTATAATATAAATTGTTTTTGTGTTTTAAGCTTACTGCCTCCGTAAGCACAGGGGTGAGGTCCCTCACCTGCCCTCACACCCGCCTCGTCCGCGGCTTGTCCTCGCAGATCTGGCGGGATCCGACCCGACCCTAACCTTGAGCACTCCTCGCGCATCACCACCTGCCGATGCGCCTGGTCCCGGGTGCGAAGCCAACCCGATTACCCGTGTAGCTCTTGGAGAGCATCCTTGAGCGAATTGCAGAGAAATAGAGAGACGTTTGGATAGAGGGATGGGGGTAGGTTTTGCTTTGGCCGTGGTGTGCGCAGGAAAGAAGAAGCAAAGGAAGAAGCGAACACTTAGCAGCTGCAGAAAAGGAAGAGAAGAAAGAAGAAGAGGCTGTGTAGCAGAAAAAGAAGGAGAAGCTTTCGTAGAGAACCAAAGAGCAGAAAGAAGGAAGGCAAGGCAAAAGAAAAGAACGAAGAGAGGCCAAGTGAAGACTCTGTAAAGATCAGAAGAAGAAGAAGAAGGAAGGAAGGCAAGGCAGGAGAAGAAATAAGATACAAGAAGCAAAGGCAGAAAGAGAAAGAAGCAGAAAGGAGAAGAAGAGAGAAAGGGGATTACATTTAAGACGTCTGATACAGAAATCAGACGTCCAATTCTATTTCCTCTTACAAATCTTTTTTTTTAAATTCTCTCTTTGAATCACTCATTTTCACTTAACAGTTGTATTCTTTAGTTTTAAAAAGTACTGAGATTGCTCCCCGTGTTCGACCTCGGATACTCTAGTTTTTCGAGTAATAAAATTCTTTATATTTGTTTAAACGTTTTGTCGGTTATACTACAACATGATACCCTTTAAACCCGCACAAAAACGTGAGAACATTTTGGCGCCGTTGCCGGGGAGCAACGGGCACTTTTAAAGCTTTTGATTACAACTGTTCTATCTAATATCTGACTTAACTTCTCTCTTTTGTTGTGTTCACATAGGGAAAGCAAAACAAAAAGGAAAGAACAATAATTGCACAATAGACTCTCCAAGGAATAGGTAATTTCCATAAGCCCTCTCTCTTAACCCTCTCAAAATCTAAAAAGAAAAAAAAAGAAAAATCAACTTAGGGCTACCTGTTTCATAATTAGTAACTCATCAAGTTGCCTGATTTTCATTTCAACACATTTTTATTTGTTCATCCAACTAAGGCAACTAGGGCTAAACTTTCTTGATTGAGCCCTAGGTGCTAATTTCTGAGGCAACTAAATTGGACCGACTAGAGCCAAGTTAGGGATTGCAAAGCTAGGATTTTTAGAGACATATCTTCTCTGAAAACAAAGAAACAAATTGTCCAAAAAGAGGTGTGCCTAAACCGTGTTTGAAAAGATCTATACAAAAGGAACCCTAAGCAAATCAGGCTGTTAATCCATTTGAACCATAAAAGGACCTAAAAGCTCTCAAAGGAACAAGAGGTGAAGTTGATCCCTTGGGTCAGCCAACCTTAAAATTAGGTCACTTTTGCACTCAAAATACTTAAAAGTTCAAGTGGAACATTAAGCACCTTGATCTTAAAATAAGAAAAGGTAGATTTAAGAGGTCAAGGTCTCCATTCTGGTCTACCTGGAACCGCAGTGACAAGAGAGGTCGGGTGGGGGAAACCCTGTAACTCGTGGGGACGCTCTATCGTGTAGGGGTCTTTGCGGGACTCTCCCTCTCTGGTTGCCCAGGTATTTCTCAGGAGGACGATCTTCTGATTAAGGGGTTCATCCGCCCCGAACCTCTATAGTCACCCAACAATTTTTTTGGGTGTCTTGATTGGGTCCAGCACCTTCTAAATCTCATCACATCTTTCGGTGCATGTTCGGTAGGAGGTCCTTAAGGCCACCCTTAAGACCTCCTTTAGAAATTCATTCTCGTCGAGGCCAAGCCTCGATGCCCTTGTTTGTGCAGCAACCCCATTATATAAATCTCTCATCTGATTCAGACCCTGGTTCTCCTTCCACCATGGCACAACCCATTGAAGAGGAAAACAACCTTGAACACCAACTTCAACGCCTTAATGATCTCTTTCAGAACTTTGTAAACCCACCACAGCGACCTATGATGCGAGATCACTATAATCCCGCTGCGGTGGCAATCGAACCCCGAGTACGAATCCCAATTGGAGGACCTGATTCTGAACTGAAGCCCAATATGATTCATGCCATACCGAAGTTCCATGGGCTTAACTCTGAGGATCCATTCCAACACATTAAACAACTCAAGCATTTGGCCCAGACCTTCGGGTCAGATGTACAAAACCGGGATATCCTACTCATGAAAATATTTTCGTTTCCCTCATGGACAAGGCCGCACACTGGTATCAGACTCAGACCCGTCCGATCAACACATGGGAGGAACTGTAGTCCAAATTTTTAAAAAAATTCTTCCCCGTTGGCCGGACGAATGCCTTGCGCCACCAGATCACTCATTTCACCCAACAACCGGGAGAACCTCTTCACGAAGCTTGGGATCGATTCTTAGATCTCATGCGAAAGTGCCCCCATCACGGAGTTCCTAAGTGGGAACAAGTCCAGTCTTTTTACCAGGGACTCCATGAGGATATTCGTTTATTCGTCAATGCAACGTGCGGAGGAAACATCATGGGTCAACACGAGGACACGGTGTGGGAGACTCTCGAAAACATGTGCGAGAACTCCATAAATAATGACTCCATGGGCTTATTCGACAGGACGAATGCCCGCGCATCGACGAATCTAAGAGGGACACATGAGATGCTGGACCTGTCCACTTCCGTCAACTTGGAACTGATGGCCAGTCGGTTGGACAAGGTTTCTATCATAGAAAAGAAGGTGGACGAGCTAACTCGACATTTACAGCAAGCCACCTCTGCGTAAAACTCTTTTGCACGACCTCCTCTGGCAAGGGAAACTGTGCAAAACATCTATCACCAACCTGCCAAGGGGATGGACCCATATCCACCCCCGTCTGCCTCTCGGACCGGAGTAACCTCCGATCCATTCTACTCGAGTTGGGGGAACTCTGAACCCTCGTATTCTGACTTTCCCGAGGTTCTTCAGAACCGCGAGGACCTCAACGCCATCCAGAATGACCCATTCTCCAATACCTACAACCCTGGATGGAGAAATCATCCTAACTTTCAGTGGGCGGGAAATTCTCAAAGACCACCATATCAACCCCGTCCACAAGCCTCTCGTCCATTTCAGTTGCCTCAGCCTCGGCCCAATCCCACCTACCAATCCGGGCAAAATCAGGATCAAATGACTCATCCTTCAAGCACTGGCTGACATTCCAAAGACGAATGCGGCAATGCAAAAACAGCACAAGGACGAGATCACAGAGGTTCGCAACCAACTAGCCTAGATGGCAAATTCCTGCCAACCTGGTACCCTTCCCTCGCAACCTCTGCCCAACCCAAATAACGTGCTAACCCAGAAGCGCGTTATGAATCCAAATTCGGGCCAAACACATGTGATTTATCAGGCCCCTGCTACTCCATCACCAGACGGGATGGAGGCTTCAACATCTTATGCGGGATTTCAGCAGCAGCCACCCCTCCTACCTAACCCAAATCAGGTCGGGTTGAACTCTGTAACAACACGTAGTGGTAGAACAACCCAGGACCCACATTATTCGAACCACTCCAAGCCTGATAATAGCCAAGACCCTAGGATAGTTATCCAAGATACTACTGTCCCAGATCAAGAACTTGGACCTATCCTAGAGGAACCAGCTAGGATCCCATTTCCTGAGGCCTTGACCAAAGGAAAAAGAATAACCAAACCCGTGGCTCCCGAGGAGGATCTGGTCAAGCTCTTTGAACAGGTCCAGATAAACATCCCGTTGATGGATGCAATTCTCCACATTCCGGCTTACGCAAGATTCTTGAAAGACATATGCACACCTAAACGTAAGCTGCGAACCAAGGATGGGAATCCAATCGTACTGTCAGAGCAAGCCAGCTCTGTCATCTTGAGCAAACTCCCACCCAAGGCTAAAGACCCAGGAACTCCCTTGATTTCTTGTAAAATTGGTGAAACCCAATTTGATAGAGCCCTATTAGATCTAGGTGCCTCCATAAATTTAATACCTACATCCCTCCTTGACCACCTTGAAGAATGTGAACTTAAACCCACTGAGGTGACATTGCAGTTAGCCGATCGATCCATCAAGTCACCCAAAGGAATACTTAAGGATGTCATTGTTAGGGTATGAGATTTTTATTTCCCAGTGGACTTCATAGTACTAGACATGGATGCACCTAAGAACCCAAGGGACACATCAATCATATTAGGGAGACCCTTTTTGGCCACTACTAGGGCCAACATTAACTGAGAAGAGGGCCAGATAGAATTAAAATTTGGGAATCAAAACATGAAGATTGACATTTTCAAGGCCCAACAAGGGATTAATTGCGGGGTTATAGAGGAAATTTGTGATGTCAAAGCCGTGGTTGATGAATTGCATATAGAGGACAACCTGATTACCCCTGATCAACCACTGGAGAATCAAAACCTGCTAGCAGAGGAGTGCGAACATGATCTAGACACACCTATGACTCCTACCATTGCCCCTGATATAAACCCCGAACCACTCGTTGCTGCTGACAACCCTGTCATGGAACTCAAACCCCTTCCCGAACATCTGAAGTATGTCTTTTTGGATTCAAATCAGTCGTTTCCTGTGATTATCAATTCTCGACTCACACCTGACCAGGAACTCCGTTTGATTTCTGTTCTCCAGCAACATCGTAGAGCCATTGGATGGACTCTTGATGATTTGACTGGTATAAGCCCTTCATACTGCATACATCGAATCTACACAGAAGAAGGCGCACGACCTTTAAGAGAAATGCAAAGACGCCTAAACCCTAACTTGCAGGAGGTCGTGAAAAAGGAGATCATAAAGTGGTTAGATGCAGGGATCATCTACCCGATCTCCGACAGTTGTTGGGTGAGTCCAATACAAGTGGTACCTAAGAAGGCAGGACTTACCATCATCACGACTGAAATCGGAGAAGTCATTCCTACCCGAATAGCTAACTTGTGGAGAGTCTGCATTGATTATAGAAGACTCAATTCCTCCACGAAGAAGGATCATTTCCCTCTACCGTTTATCGATCAGATCCTCGAGAAACTAGAGGGAAATATGTTCTTCTGCTTTCTTGACGGGTATTCCGGTTACAACCAGGTGGCAATCCATCCAGAGGACCAAGAAAAGACCACATTCACCTGCCCCTTCGGGACGTACGCGTTTCGAAGGATGCCGTTCGGTCTCTGCAATACACCTGCAACTTTTCAGCGGTGCATGCTTGCCATATTCTCAGATATGGTAGGTGATTATCTGGAAGTCTTCATGGATGACTTTTCAGTTTTTGGAGAATTATTTGACGATTGTCTCCAACACTTGGTCCAAATACTCAGGCGATGCATCGGGGTGAATTTGGTTCTTTCCTGGGAAAAGAGCCATTTCATGGTGCCTGAGGGAATTGTCCTGGGACATCTAATCTCGGAGAAAGGCATCCAAGTGGATCGAGCTAAGGTTAACCTGATTTCCAAGCTTCCTATGCCTAACTCGATTAAGGACATCCGATCTTTTTTGGGGCACGTCGGTTTCTACCGTCGATTCATCCCTGATTTCTCCAAAATTGTGCGCCCCTTGACCAATCTTCTTTCCAAGGATGTGCCTTTCGAAATTTCTAAGGAATGCACTCAAGCATTTGAGAGCCTACGTGATCGAGTCACCCAAGCCCCAATCCTACAGTCCCCTGATTGGTCTCAATCCTTTGAGATCATGTGCGATGCATCTGACTTCGCTGTAGGAGCGATTTTGGGACAGAAAATTTACGGGAAACCTGTGGTCATTTACTACGCCAGCAAAACACTGGATGAGGCTCAACGTAACTATACGGTTACTGAGAAAGAGCTGCTGGCCGTAGTATTTGCCCTGGAAAAATTCAGATCATACCTTCTGGGTTCCCGTGTTATTATATACTCGGATCACACAGCTGTGAGGCATCTCCTTGCTAAGAAGGATGCGAAACCTCGATTAATCCGATGGATCTTGCTGTTGCAAGAATTTGACCTCGAGATTCGTGACAAGGCGGGAAAGCAAAATGTGGTAGCCGATCACTTGTCCCGCCTTCCTTCTGAAATTATTGATCCTTCTGGACCTATTATAGAACACTTTCCTGATGAGCACCTCCTGACTATCAGTACAAGTCTTCCATGGTTCGCTGATATAGTTAATTACCTGGCATCACATCAGATTCCGTCCGATTGGCTGAAGGCCAAAAAGGACAAATTACGCTCCGATGCCAGGTATTACCTATGGGAAGACCCGTATCTATTCCGCATTGGTGCTGATCAGATAATCCGCTGGTGCGTCACGGAAGTGGAAATCAAAGACATACTCTCATTCTGCCATGACCAGGCATGCGGTGGACATTTTTCAGGACATAGAACCGCATCAAAAGTCCTCCAGTGTGGCTTTTACTGGCCCTTAATTTTCAAGGATGCATACGATCACTGTAAGGCATGTTCCCGTTGCCAGACTTTGGGCAACATGCGCCATCGAGACATGATGCCTCTATAGCCGATCCTGGTATGCGAAATTTTTTATATTTGGGGGATTGATTTCATGGGACCCTTCCCGATCTCAGATGGCTTCGAATACATCTTACTCGCAGTTGACTATGTTTCCAAGTGGATAGAAGCCATTCTGACCCGAACCAACAATCATAAAGTTGTTATAAGATTCCTTCATCAAAACATTTTCTCAAGGTTCGGGATTCCACGGGCTATAATTTCCGACGGAGGGACCCATTTTACGAACGCTCAGTTCAGGTCACTGATGACCAAGTACGGGGTGTCACACCAAATCTCTACTCCCTACCACCCCCAAACTAATGGTCTAGCTGAGCTATCTAACCGAGAGATCAAGAAAATCCTTCAGGTTACTGTTCGACCTGATAGAAAAGATTGGTCTTCTCGGCTTCCGGAAGCATTGTGGGCCTATAGGACCGCCCACAAGACCCAATTAGGAATGTCTCCCTTCAGACTAGTTTACGGGAAGGCATGTCACCTCCCCGTCGAGTTGGAGCATAAAGCCTATTGGGTAGTACGGACTTGTAATCTTGACCTTTCTAAGGCTGGAACCCACAGAAGACTTCAAATGAGCGAGATCGATGAATTACGCCACGACGCGTATGAGAACTCGCGAATTTACAAAGAACGGGTTAAAGCTTTTCACGACAAACACATTTCTAGAAAGGTCTTTCATCCTGGTCAAAAAGTTTTACTCTTTGATGCCCGACTCAAATTATTCCCAGGAAAGCTAAGATCCAAGTGGGTCGGACCCTACCTAGTCCGACAAATCTTCGGAAATGGAGCCATTGAAATCAGCCCACTCAGCCATGATTCTGAACCTTTTGTCGTGAACGGTCAGAGACTCAAGCCGTTCATTGACATGACCAATGTAGATTTGGCTGAGTCATCCTTTACCCTCCATTCCTCTTGAGCTCATTGCGCCCAGCCGATGGCGTAAAACTCAGTGCTTAACGGGAGGCAACCCGTCATTCTTTGAAAAATCTGAAACCTTTTCTGACATCTCTATGCGGAACTCATATTGCACTTTAGGGTTTATCCATTAGCACAGCCAACTTCACCTCAGGTATACCTACCCGAGATTAGAAATCGTTCGCAACAAGTCACTTCGACCCATTCACTCATCACACACCTGTGCTAATGCATGAATTAAGCTAAATTCGAACCCACCTAAATTACAATGGGGACATTGCAAGTCTTAGGCATGGGGGGTATGAAAGTGTAAAATGCCAGGAAATTCATATAAAGAATGGGTTTCATAAAAAAAAAAAAAGAGACTTGATAAAGGGGAGGAACAATTCAGGGTCATACAAATGAGAGGAAGAAAAGAGAGCAAAATGATAAAAAGGAGCACAAAAGGAAAATAAAAAGAAATAGTCATTAGTAAAAGATTAAGGGGTTAACTGAAGTTCTAGATCGAATCAAGAAAAAGAAAAGAAAAGTGCTACGGAGATATAAAAAGTGGTTAGCAGGAACGCTGGTCTTAGGCCTCTTGGGCTAGTATCTTTAGCTTAAAAATTCACGTATCCATTAAAATCTGGATAGTCCTCAAGAGGTTGAGGAAAATGCGAAGCTTGAGTATTAGGTCTAAGGCTTAGGAAGTATTCGGTCTCGTTAACTGACCTCCAGTTTGCGGGATTCGGTAACCTGAGCACCCCAAATTCACACACAATCTGGTTCAGTGCGCATAAACATCCAAATCACGCGAAAAGCATTTAATGTTCTGAAAAAGTCACCTAGATTAGGAGCGGTCAATCAACACAAATTGATTTGGACGAGTTCCCAGCGCGGAGAGGCGGGAAATTCCCCTCGAAGATGCGTAACAACATATCGTCTCCTCGGTGCTTGTCTCTTAGGATATTTAAATATCCTACTGGGGGCATGTAAGCACTCTGCTGGTTCAGATACCATGGGCGGCATTATCGCGAAATGTCGATCGCCAGGGTCTGGATTCGGCCGCGGAATGCCATGGGCGGGATTATCTCGAAATCTCGAAAGCCAGGGTTCCGGGGGTTGCCATGGGCGGGATTATCTCGAAATCTCGAATGCCAGGGACCCTTGAGGATTGATGATGGGGACGAGGAATCCGATACAGACAGCGTTGAGAAGCTAATCTGAAGATAGAAATAAAAAGAAAAGAGAGAGAAAAGCTCTCCAAACAAATAAGTCTTCTATCTCTCTCTTACAAAAAAAATGCATTGCAAACGGAACTTAGGCTAAAAATGTCTCAAGCACGGGTGCTTTAACCGCGGAGTCCAACAAACCCTAAGTTAGTTTCTGTGGGCCGTAGAAACCTTTGCGGAAGACTGAGGCTAAAGCGGAACAGGTCCGGATTTTGGTTGGTACTTGAGTACCTCTAGGCTTATTGTCAGCATTTCTACCTAATCACAAAAGAAAAGGAGAAGCACTTATCATGATTGTTGACAGACATTCAGGGTCTAGAATGGAAGTTAAAACTTTGAAATTTTGCTAAGGGACTAGCAAAAGCTAGGGATGGGGGTATGATGAGAGCCTCATCATGAGCCATAACTAGTTCATTTTGACCCAATAAAGAAGATAAAAGCTCCTACATAACCTAGAAGAAGGCTTAACTGAAGGAACAAGTGCTCTGAGAAGGAAACATGAAATAAAGGTTAAAACTGTAAATTTACCATTGCAGTACATAAACGGGATTTCTCAGAGGCAAAACATAGGTCAAATGGTCTAAATGGGATAAAAAGTGGGTTGAGTAAATCAGAAATGGGTTTATGTGCAATCTAAGAATTAAATGACACTTGGTAACCCTAAAACAGACCCGCTTAAATTAACAAGGTTCCGGTCAGAATAAAAATCAAGCAAACCATCTAAAAATCATGGAAAAACATCCTCTATGGTTTAGAACACTTAATTTGGCCTTTGGAACCCAGTTTGACCTAGATTAGGGTCTTAGCTCTTCAATTAACCTAATTTGGGTTTTTTACGCAAAATGTCCAGTCAAACGTGGTCAAACATAAAATCCAACTTCACCATTGGATTCCCTAGGTCCAAATTAGGTTTATACCAAAATTTGGACCTAAGGGGAGGTCATCTTGACCTACTTTGCAATTTAGTACACCCAAATCATAAATTGGTCCCTATCTTTTGAATATCTTTGCAGAGAGCCCCCTAAGTTCTTCGCCCCCTTTGCAAACTGGTCTTGCCGCCATTGTTAGGGAAGAACCAAGCTCCGGCGAGGTTTAGAGAGGGATTACTCTCTAATCCCTCAGAGATTCCCTCCCAGAAATGGAAGGGGGATTCTCTGAGGAATTCCCTTCCATCTAAAGCAGATCACGATCTCTGGTGTGAACCCAATCTCTCGTGCGAACGCACGAGAGATTTGGGTATCCACCCTCTTTCCATCTCTGGCGAGCCGGCAGAGTTGATTGCGCGGTTTCCACGCGCTAGAAGGTGCGGCCAGCACCTATAAAAGACTCCCCAGACCCTGCCGCAGATCCTAAGCTTGAATTTGACGGAGATCCCCTCAAATTTCCTCTCTCCCATCTCCGGCCAAAAGACCCGCAAGCTCCGGCGACCTCCTCCCCTCCTCATCGCTCTGCTGCCATACCAGAAGCAGAGTCAACTCCGCCGCTTCCTCCCACGTCGCGTCGTACCAAGCGCACGTGCCCCTGCCCTCATCCTCGTCGTCGCTTCCTCCCTCAGGGTCCTTCTTCCCCGACGACGGCAGTTACGCGCTGTCCACTCCGCTGCCTCTATTCCTTCCAGATCACCCCAGATACCCTCTCCATCCTCTCCTCTCTCTTTTCCCACTGCTATTTTATCCAATTACCCCTCGACAGTGCCTAACCACCTCCATCGTCCTCGCCTCCGACCGCACTCCGGCGAGCCGCCCACACCACTCCGCCCCTCCACACGGCCCCCCAACCCTCTCGTGAGCTCCGCCTCACCACCAGGAACTCAGTCCACCCCTCCACTGCCACTCCAGACCTCCACAATCACCACCCGATCAACCCCACTCCTCCGACCACAGGTTGACCTAGGCAGGCACGCCTAGGCCAACCTGCGGCCTGCAACACTGCGCATCATCTTCGCCGTGCTACGGAGAAGGTTTCTAGCTAATCTGATTAGGCCAATTGGCCGTTCTTGTGTATGACAGGTTGCAGCTCTTGCCGCCATTGACGGTCGAAGCAGCGAGGAGCTCGTAGCAGCTTCAGGCACCAAGGATCCCAGGCTGCAGGTGCGGCAGACTCACACGGGTGTCGCGAAGCGAGTGAGGCCAGCAAGTCGCATTGCGAGGCCAGCAGCTGGGACAATTGCACGACGGAAGCTCTGCAGGCGTGCGTGAAATCATGGCTGATCAGATAGTCCCACATAGTGGACTCGCGAAACACATGTATAATATAAATTGTTTTTGTGTTTTAAGCTTACTGCCTCCGTAAGCACAGGGGTGAGGTCCCTCACCTGCCCTCACACCCGCCTCGTCCGCGGCTTGTCCTCGCAGATCTGGCGGGATCCGACCCGACCCTAACCTTGAGCACTCCTCGCGCATCACCACCTACCGATGCGCCTGGTCCCGGGTGCGAAGCCAACCCGATTACCCGTGTAGCTCTTGGAGAGCGTCCTTGAGCGAATTGCAGAGAAATAGAGAGACGTTTGGATAGAGGGACGGGGGTAGGTTTTGCTTTGGCCGTGGTGTGCGCAGGAAAGAAGAAGCAAAGGAAGAAGCGAACACTTAGCAGCTGCAGAAAAGGAAGAGAAGAAAGAAGAAGAGGCTGTGTAGCAGAAAAAGAAGGAGAAGCTTTCGTAGAGAACCAAAGAGCAGAAAGAAGGAAGGCAAGGCAAAAGAAAAGAACGAAGAGAGGCCAAGTGAAGACTCTGTAAAGATCAGAAGAAGAAGAAGGAAGGAAGGCAAGGCAGGAGAAGAAATAAGATACAAGAAGCAAAGGCAGAAAGAGAAAGAAGCAGAAAGGAGAAGAAGAGAGAAAGGGGATTACATTTAAGACGTCTGATACAGAAATCAGACGTCCAATTCTATTTCCTCTTACAAATCTTTTTTTTTAAATTCTCTCTTTGAATCACTCATTTTCACTTAACAGTTGTATTCTTTAGTTTTAAAAAGTACTGAGATTGCTCCCCGTGTTCGACCTCGGATACTCTAGTTTTTCGAGTAATAAAATTCTTTATATTTGTTTAAACGTTTTGTCGGTTATACTACAACATGATACCCTTTAAACCCGCACAAAAACGTGATCCCCAACCTCGAACTGCACCTCTTTGCGCTTCCGATCGGCATAACTCTTCTATCTGCTCCTGATAGTGCGAAGTCGTCTGTGAATCTGCTCTACCACCTCCTGACTCTGCCGAATAAGCCGGGGGCCAACCTCCCACTTGGTCCCCACCTCAACCCAACTCAAGGATGCAGTACACCTCCGTCCGTATAGAGCCTCGTAGGGTGCCATGCCGATACTCGAGTGATAGCTGTTATTATATGTAAACTTTGCCGGGGGTATGTGCTCCTCCCAGGAACCCCTCCAGTCCAGTACACAAGCACGTAAAAGGTCCTTAAGTGTCTGTATCGTGCGCTCTAACTGTCCGTCTGTCTGGGGGTGGTACGCCATACTGAACCTCAACCATATCCATAAAGCCTTCTGTAACTTAGCCTAAAATTGGGAAGTAAAATGGGTATCCCGATCGGACACAATCTCACGTAAAACTCCGTGTAGACGTACTACGTCACGAATATATCTCTCTGCCAACTGCGCTGGTCCCAAGGTGACTCGGATCGGCAAGAAACGTGTCGTCTTCGTCAATCTGTCTACAATCACCCAGACTGCATCGTGTCGCTGGGTAACGGGCAAGCCCACCACCAAGTCCATGGTGATGCTTTCCCTCTTCCACTCTGGCATGGGAAGTGGCTGCAATGGTCCTGCAGGCCTCTGATGCTCGGCCTTCACTTGCTAGCACACCAAGCACTGTTGCACGAACTCACCTACATCCTACTTCATCCCCCTCCACCAAAAGTCACATCGTAGATCATGGTACATCTTCGTGTTCCCGGGATGTATGGTGAACCTGGACCCATGAGCCTCAGTCAGGAGCTCTCTCAACAACTCCTCGCCCTGGGAATGCACAAACGTCCCCTCATACGCAACACCTCATCTGTGAAGGAGAAGTCTCCTGGGTCCCCCGATAGTGCTCTGTCGCGCGACGACTGCAGGTACGGATCTGTCATCTGTCCTGTAATGATGCGGTCTATTAGCTTTGATCTCGTCTGTCGTGTCACTGTTACTGCCCCACAATGCCCTTGTAACTTTAGGAGTCGCCAACTACCCAACTCCATGAGTCTCTAACTATGTGCCTGTAAGCTAGCCAAGTGGGCGGCTGCCTTCCGGCTCAAGGTGTCAGCCACCACGTTGGCCTTCCCCAGATGGTAGGAGATGCTGCAGTCATAGTCCTTCAGGAGCTCTAACCAACGTCTCTATCTCATGTTATGCTCCTTCTGATCAAATAAGTACCTGAGGCTCTTATGATCCGTGAATATCTCAAATGTCTCACTGTACAGGTAGTGCCTCGATGTCTTCAGTGCAAAGACGACAGCTGCCAGCTCAAAGTCATGGGTAGGGTAGCTATGCTCATGGGGCTTCAGTTGCCGCGAAGCGTAGGCGACAACGTGACCCCACTACATGAGCACACCCCCTAACCCCTACAACGAAGCGTCCATGTAAACTACGAACCCGCCACTACTGTCTGGGATGGTAAGCACAGGAGCCGAAGTCAGCCTCTCCTTCAACTCCTGAAAACACGCCTACAAGTGTCTGTCCAAGCAAAGGGCATGTCCTTCCAGGTCAACTGAGTCACAGGACGCGCAATCTGCGAGAAACCCTTGATGAACCGCCGGTAGTAACCTGCCAGTCCCAAGAAACTGTGGATTTCTATCACTATACGTGGCCTCTCCCACCTAAGTACTGCCTCTACCTTGGCTGGATTCACAGCCAAGCCATCCCTGAAATCACATGACCTAAGAAGGTCACCTGCCTCAACCAAAACCCATATTGCTGTATTTGGCATACAGCCTACGTCGTCTCAATGTGTCCAGAACCATCCGCAAGTGCTGTCCGTGCTGTGCTTGATTCCGTGAGTAAATGAGCACATCATCAATAAATACCACCACAAACTGATCCAGATACGGTCTGAACACTCGGTTCATCAAATCTATGAAAGCAGCGTGGGCGTTGGTCAGCCCAAACGGCATGACCAAACACTTGTAGTGTCCGTACCAGGTGCGGAAAGCTATCTTGGAGACGTCGGTCTCCCTGATCCTCAACTGGTTGTAGCTATATCTCAAATCTATCTTGGAGAATACCGTGGCACCTCACAACTGGTCAAACAAATCATCAATCCTCTGCAGCGGATACCCGTTCTTGATGGTGACCCTATTTAGCTGTCTGTAGTCCACACAAAGGCGTAGGGTGCCATCCTTCTTCACAAATAACACCGGGGCTCCCCACGGAGAAGCATTGGGCCTCACAAAGCCCTTCTCCAATAGGTCCTGCAACTGGGACTTGAGCTCTCGCAGCTCAAGTGGTGTCATCTTGTAAGGTGTTGTAGAAATGGGGCTGGTCCCCGGTACCAGTGAGATCTCAAACTCAATCTCATGCTCAGGCAGTAGTCCTGGTAGCTCCTCTGGAAACATGTCGGGGTACTCTCTGACCACCGGGATGCTCTGAAAGTCTGCCACGGGGTTGGGCTCCGCCACTACACAAGCCAGAAAGCCCTCACACCCCTGGCCTAAAAGTCTCACCGCCCGAAGTGCAGAAATGCACCTGAAGCCTCTGTCCGCCGGCTGTCCGTGAAACTTAAAAGAAGGCATCTCCGGTATGGAGAAGACGATCTTCCTCTCAAAATAGTCTAAGGTGTGGTAAGCGGACAACCAATCCATTCCCAGAATTACGCCAAAGTCTTTTATCGGTATCACAATCAGGTCAGTAGGGAGGCTGTGTCCCCCAACACTTACCTCACAGTTTGTGTAAACCTCCTCAGCTATAAACAGCTGACCACTCTGACCTCTGATCACAAAAGGATCCTCCAACAACATACAGTCCTATTCCAAACTGACAGCAAAACTAGCAGCAACAAACGAGTGCGTAGCACTGGAATCAAAAAGTACGTAAACTAATCTACCGGAAACTGTAACCATACCTGCCACCACTGAAGCTGATGCTCTGGCATCTCTGTGTGTTAGGGCGTTGATATGCCCCTCAGCTCTCGATGCAGAAGCAGCCACACTCTGCGGCGGACGGGTAGTTGCTGGCCGGTATGCTCCCCGCGACTGCTGTCCTCCCCCACGTGCCTGAGAACCACGGCCACCTACTCGGCCTCCAGCGCTCGGTGCGGGGAGCATCTGTTGTGATCCAGCCCTAGACGGGCAGTCCCTTCTGATGTTGCCCGGCTGGCCACACTGATAGTAGAGGGGGACTCGACTCCCTCCCTCGGTAGGTCCCTGATGACGGCTGGGCAGGGGTCCAGTGCTGGCAGCTGGCCTTTGTCGGGGACCCCTAAAGGCCACTGACAGCCCTGCAAGGCAAGTCGGCTCTCTTGCGGCTGCCGCGTGTCTCTTCTCTCGTCGACCTTGTGAGTACTCTGGCTGGTAGGGCCTCTTCTGTCCGCTGTCAGTGTCACGTGCGGCCGGGTTGGTCTCCTTATACGTCATAGCTGCCTCCACCACTCTCGAGAATGTGGGCAGCTTCAGGGGTTTGACATACCCCTGAATGGCAGGTCGGAGCCCCTCAGTGAACCTCCACAGGCGCTCCTCCTCAGTATCCATAGCTGTCGCAGCAAAATGAGATAGCTCCAGAAAATGCGTACGATACGTGCTAACAGTTATCGTCCCTTGGCAGAGAGTGTGGAACTCCTGCCTCCTCCGAGCCTGCTACATTTTCGGGAAGTACTGCTCGCAGAAGAGGGTCACAAACTGGTCCCTCATCGTCTTTGCCCTCTCCTGGCCTCTGACTGCCCTCCACCACCTGTGTGCCACACTCTCTAGCTGATACGTGGCAAAGGCCATGCGGCACTCCGCAGGGGGGCGAAGGGTGTCAAACAACTTCTCGATCTGCTCCAACCAGTCCTCCGCCTCAGTCGGGTCCTAGTGGCAGTATGATTAGGTTTTGTTGTTTTGTTATAGAAATGGCGTTGTAGTACAGATAGTCATTGCCACTATTACAATTTTTACTCGGAAATAAAAGATCTGCTGAGGTCGAACTCAGGGAGCAAACTGTATTCTAGAGATACAAAGTTTCTATTACAAAAATAAAGAGAGAGAGAGAGAAATTTGTCTTGTTGGCTTCTTCTTTTCTCTTCTCCTTGGTTCTTCAGTTTTCTTCTTTCTTCTTGTTCTTCCTTTGTTCTTCTTTTTCTTGCTTTCTTCTTTCTTTTTCTTCAGAGCTTCTTCTTCTTTTCTTCTCGTGTTCTGCTTCTCTTCTTTTTCTTGCTTTCTTCTTTCTTTTTCTTCAGAGCTTCTTCTTTTCTTCTCGTGTTCTGCTTCTCTTCTTTTGTCTTCTTCCTTGCGGTCCTGTTCTTCTTTTCTTCTCCTTGCGGTCCTGTTCTTCTTTTCTTCTCCTTCTTCTTCGTCCTCGGAGCGTCGTATGATTTTTCAATCAGACGACTTAAGTAACCCGCTGCTACAGTGCGTCCTCCTTCCTTCTTTCTTCTTCTTCCTCTGCGGTCTGCCTTCTCTTCTTCTTATTTTCTCTTGTGCCTGCACACTCGCAGTTTGGTCAGAGGGCAAAAACCTACTCTACCCTTCCCCGCATCTCTCTCTCTCAGAATTCACTCATAGGATAGCTCTCCCAGAGCTACCGGGTAGTCGGGTACGGGTCACGCCCGGGTCTAGGCCCACCGGTGTGCGGTGGTGGGCGAGGAGTGCAGGTCAAGTAAACAGGTCGGGCTAGGTCCGCGTGGGGTGGTCGTGGACGAGGCCGAGTCGAGTGGGTGAGAGGGACCTCACCCCGTGGTCAGGAGGCAAACAGGCTAAGGCACTTTTTGCCTTTATGCGGGTGCGTGGCTTCGAAATCCCACGATGTGGGACTAACTTCTGCTGCCTTCGCGCGCGCCCGCAGGACGACTCCACCTCGCCCTCTGATCAGCTGCAGTCGATGTCTGGGCCAACTGAAGAGGCAGAAGCCTTCGCGGGCTTCGCCCCAACCTGCAGCACTTGGGAATCTGGGGCTGCAGGGCCTGGAGCTCGCCTCGAAGCTGCTTTAGTCATCGCTAATGGCGGCTGGAGCGGCGAACCTGTTAGACAGGAATACGGCCCTTCGGCCTAATCAAACACGCGGGGGACCTTCGCCGTGGCAAGGCGAAGGTGGTGCGGGGTGTGGCAGGTCGTGGGATGGCGTCTGGTGGCGGGGCTAGGTCAGACTGTGGCTGCGAGAATGGGTTTGTTCGGTGGAGTATGGTGGGGGTGTGGAGAGGTAATGGGTGAGCGGAGGTTGATCAGGGTGAGGAGGCGGAGGTTCTGTGAGGGTCGGCGAGGCGTATGGGGCTGCGGAGCGATGGGAACGTCTCGCCGGAGGGTGGCCGGAGATGGAGAAGGTTAGGGTGATTAAGTGCGGTTGAGCAAATTAAAGTAGGGAAAAGAAAGAGAGGAGGAAAGGGAAGAACTGTACCTACTTGGAGGGACGAGGGGGGGTCGGAGCAGGTGAAGGCAGCTCTGCTGCTGGTAGTGCGGCAGAGCGACGAGGAGGAGGAGGAAAAACCGCCGGAGCAGGGGGGCTTCTGTCGGAGTGGGAAGAGAGGAAAAGGGGGGGGGGTGTTCCTCCGTCAGATCCGAGCTGGAGAGTGCGGCAGAGCGTCGAGGGCTTTTATAGAGTTGAAATCAGAGAGGAGGGCGGAGGGAGACGACGTGCCTCCCTCGCCGGAGGACGCCGGAGATGGAGACCCATACCTTCCGCGCGTTCGCACGGAAGGTATGGGTGGTTGCAGAGACCATGGAGGTGTCCCTGCGACGGCAGAGGTCGCAGGGAACCCCCGGTTGACTTGGCAGAGGGTCCCCCTTACCCTGCGCGGCGCCATGCTCCGCGCAAAGTCGCCGGAGCATGACGCTGCTCAGGGTTTTGCAGGGAGGACCCAAATGCAAGGAACGAAGGAGAGTTAGGGGTTTCAAAAGTTGAGGGTCAAAAAGTAATGGATGAGGACCAAAATGCAAAGTCGGTCAAGAATGTCTCTTCTTAGGCTCAAGTTTTTATGCATGACTAAATGGAGCCTAAGGATTCTAATGGTGAATTTTATTTCTAGATCAGACCTTGTTTGACTGATCAATTTACGTAAAAACCCAAATTAAGTCATTAATTGGGCATGGTTATAAATGTAGGTCAAAATGGGTTCCTAAGGCCAAATTGAAGGTTCTAAACCCTAGAGATTATTTTTCTACGAATTGTAGAGGGTTTAATCGATTTTTTTCTTTGCCTCGAACCTCGTGAATTGAAGTGGATTTATTTTAGGGTTACAGATTGTCATTTAATTCCTTGGAGTTGCTGTAGCCCTTATTAGATCAGATCATCCCACTTCCCTTCTTATTAGGTTTGTTTGACCTGTGTTTGGACCATGAATTACCCTGCTGGCAGATTGTGCTGGAAAAATTGCATTTTTACCCCTTATGACTTGTTTTCTTCTTAAACTCAGAATTCTCTGAGTTAAGCCTTTCCTTGAGTTATGTAGGAGCTTTTATCCTTTGTATTAGGTCAAAATGAGCTAGTTATGGCTCATGATGAGGTTCTCATCATACCCCCATACCTAGCCTTTGCTAGTCCCTTATCAAAAAAACTTAAGGTTTCAACCTTTGTTCTAGACCATGGAGTTCTTAATAGCTTTAAATAAGTGCTTTTTCATTTGAACTCAGATTAGGTTAGAATGCTGACCATAGGCCCAAAAGGTACTCTAGTACCAATCAAGATCCAGATCTGTCTAGCCTCAGCCTCAGTCCTTAGCAAAGGTTTTTAAGGCCTACAAGAACTAACTTAAGGTCTATTGGACTTTGTGATTAAAGCACCCGTGCTTGGAATGATTTTAACCCTGGCTCAGTTCGCAGTGCGTTTTGTAAGAGAGAGAGATAGAAAATTTTTCTGGTTTGGAGAGTTTTCTCTCTCTTTTTCTTTTTAATTCTAGCTTAGGATTGGCTTTTCAACATGATCTGTATCAGATTCCTTGCCCCCATCATCAATCCTTAAGGGTTCCTGGCAATCGATGCTTCGGGATAGCACCGCCCATGGCAACCCCCGAAACCCTGGCTATTGAGATTTCGAGATAATCCCATCCATGGTGTTCCGTGGCCGAATCCAGACCCTGGCAATTGACACTTCGTGATAATGCCATCCATGGAATCTGAACCAGCAGAGTGCTTACATGCCCCCAGTAGGATATGTAAATATCCTAAGAGACAAGCACCGAGGAGATGATATTTTGTTACGCATCTTCGAGGGGATTTCCCGCCTCTCCGCGCTGGGAACTCGTCTAAATCAACTTGTGTTGATCGGCCGCTCCTACTCTAGGTGTACTTTTCAGAATTTTTTGCGACGCTTCTGCGTGATTTTGATTTTTACACTTACTGAACCAGCCTGTGTGTGAGGTTAGGGTGCTTAGGTTACTGAGTCCCGTAAACCAAAAGTTAGCTAACGAGGCCAAATACTTCCTAAGCCTTAGACCTAATATTTCAGCTTTTCATTTTCCTCAACCTCTTGAGGAGTGTCCAGATCTTAATGGGTACTAAGAGTCTATCCAAGAATGCCTAAGGTTTGCGTTCTTACTAATCCTTTTGTGCACTTTCGGTTCTTTTCTTGAATGAGGTCTAGAACTTAGGTTAATTCCTTAGTTTCTTACTAATGACTACTTTTTTTTCCTCATATTTTTGTGCTCCTTTTTCATTTTTTTTCTTTCCTTCCTCCACAAAATTTCCTTCTCCTTTTTTTCTTTTTCGATTTTTTTTTTTTAAAACCTCTTCTTACAAGTTTTGCACTTTTATACTCCCCCCCCGTGTCTAAGGTTTGCAATGCCCTCATTGTGACTTAGGGGATTTTTTATTTACTTAGTTCATTCCTTAAGACAGAATGCGGATGATTTCTAATCCCAGATGCAAGTATCTGAGGTGGGGTCGGCTGTCTATAAGGGTGAACCTTAAGTGCAAAAAGGTGTCAGAAAAAGGTTTTGGATTTTTAAGAAAAAGACGGGTTGCCTCCCGTTAAGCGTTGAGTTTTACGCCATCGGCTGGGCGCAATAAGCTCAAGGGGAATGGAGGATATAAGATGCTTCAGCCAAATCAATAGAAGTCACATCAATGAATGGCTTGAGTCTCTGACCGTTCACGATGAAAGGTTCGGAATCGTGGCTGAGCGGACTGATTTCGATAGCTCCATTTCTAAAAACTTGTTGGACTAAATATGGTCCGACCCACTTGGATCGCAGCTTTCCCAGGAAAAGTTTGAGTCGGGCATCAAAGAGTAGGACCTTCTGACCAGGATGAAAGATTTTTCTCGAGATATGCTTGTCGTGGAAGGCTTTAACCCGCTCCTTGTAGATTCGCGAGCTCTCATACGCGTCTAGGCGTAATTCATCGATCTCGCTGATTTGATGTTTTCTGTGGGTTCCAGCCTTTGAAAATTCTAGATTACAGTTCCGTACTGCCCAATAGGCTTGATGCTCCAATTCTACAGGAAGGTGACACGCCTTCCCGTACACCAGTCTAAAGGGAGACATGCCTAACTGGGTTTTGTGGGCGGTCCTATAGGCCCACAATGCTTCCGGAAGTTGGGATGACCAGTCCTTCCTGTCAGGCCGAACAGTGACTTGCAGGATTTTCTTGATCTCCCGATTAGACAGCTCAGCTAGACCATTGGATTGGGGGTGGTAAGGAGTAGAGATTCGGTGAGACACCCCATATTTGGTCATCAGTGACCTAAACTGAGCGTTTGTGAAATGGGTCCCCCCATCAGAGATTATAGCACGAGGAATCCCGAACCTTGAGAAAATGTTTTGATGATTGAATTTGAGAATGATTTTGTGATCACAGGTTCGGGTCGGTATGGCTTCAATTCATTTGGACACGTAGTCCACAGCAGCAGAATGTATTCGAAACCATCCGAAGCAGGAAAGGGGCCCATAAAATCAATCCCCCAAACATCAAAGATTTCGCATACGAGAATCGGCTGCATAGGCATCATGTCGCGATGGCTCATGTTGCCCAAAGTCTGGCAACGACTGCATGCCTTGCAGTGATTGTATGCGTCTTTGAACAGTGTGGGCCAGTAAAAGCCGCACTGGAGGACTTTTGGTGCGATTTTATGCCCAGAGAAATGGCCACCGCATGCCTGGTCATGGCAGAAAGAGAGGATATTGCTGAATTCCTCTTCCGGGACACATCTTCGGATGATCTGATCAGCACCTATGCGGAAGAGGTACGGGTCTTCCCAAATGTAATACTTGCCATCAGAGCGCAATTTGTCTTTCTTGGCCTTAGGCCAATCAGACGGGATCTGATGAGATGCCAAGTAATTTACTATATTAGCAAACCATGGAAGGCTAGTACCAATAGTCAGCAGGTGCTCATCGGGAAAATGCTCTGTGATGGGTCCGGACGGGTCAATCATTTCAGAAGGAAGGTGGGATAAGTGATCAGCTACAACATTTTGCTTTCCCGCTTTGTCAAGAATCTCAAGGTCAAATTCCTGCAACAGCAAGATCCATTGGATTAATCGAGGTTTCGCGTCCTTCTTTGCAAGGAGATGCCTCACAGCCTGTATCCCTACGCACTAGTCACTCCACCACGCGTTATATCGCAGGAATATCTGTACCAGTTGCTAATATTCTCCGATACCCTCATAAAGAAAGCGTCTCCGCACACACTTCCGCACATCCATCCTACACTCCATGCGGCACTTCGTCCTGTTGGTTGCGTCTTCCTAGACAAGGACCAACTTGAGCCTGTGCTACACGCCATTTCCACCTCCACCCCCACCCCTATATACATCTTATATATATATAAATTATATTTATTTCTTTATAAGCAACCTATCTAGTTTTTATTTCTATTGTGTTTCCTTCTATTAAAAAGATAAAAAAAAGAGTAAAAGAGAAAATAATCCTTGTTTTGCAGATACTCAGTCTTGCAATTAGCAAGATCAGTTTTTGGAACCCTAATTTGGCTCAAAGCCAAGAACAATTTGGCTCAAATTCAAGGACCTGATTTTGAGGGTGTACCTCAAGGACAAAATTATCAGCAAAAAGATCTTAAATGGAAAAAAAACAAAAAACATAATAAACGCACGGAAGAGATTTGTTGTAGGAAAGGTGTAGAAACTTATTCACTCTTAATCTCCGCCTCCCTGAGTTCAACCCTGGGCCTAAAATTGACCAATATAAAATTAAGTAGGCCAGGTAAAAATTTTTTTTGTAAAAAGATGGTTAGGCTCGATTTAGGTTAACCACTATATTCACTTCAACGATAATTTCACCATATTAACACATCCTGTTCGAGTCCTGACACGTCTTTTTCTGGCGCCGTTGCCGGGGAGGTGCACATTGAGTAAGTTTCTACTCCATTCCTTTAATTTTCTCTTCTCACACCCTTCTCTTCACAGGTGTGTTTTTTTGCTGGTGTGCAGGTAAACCAGTTGCAAGGAGGAGGCAAGCAGAGGAAGTCGGAGACGTGGGCAGATCCAAGG
This sequence comes from Thalassia testudinum, assembly GCA_037157565.1. Taxonomy (NCBI): domain Eukaryota; kingdom Viridiplantae; phylum Streptophyta; class Magnoliopsida; order Alismatales; family Hydrocharitaceae; genus Thalassia; species Thalassia testudinum. Next base: position 50,187,195 of record JAZHRO010000030.1, read on the forward strand.
TGGGAACGAGAGCGTGAAGTCCCCGGCGTCGCACTAGAGTTTCGCCCACGTTGCTGAAAAGGTAGGTCTTTTTCTCTTAGCAACTTAGGTCAACTTGTCACCTTAATAAAAAAAAAACCTAAAAAAAAAAAAACTTCTTGGGATTTCCTGGGGCAAGTGGATTAAAAATCACTTGTTTGATTATTTGCCATCACTCCCACCGCCCCGGGATTTCTTGTCAAACTTCGCATAACGAAGATCGAAGAATCTTGATTCTTAAATCTTTCGCCGTGTGAAGTATTCTTTGAGGTAAGATTAAATAGATTGATTGCCATCCCTCCTTGCCTCATTTATCCACAATTCGGGATCACATTTTTGGTGGGGAGACTTAGAATTGAGTTGATTTCAACCCCACCACGACATTTCACGTGCCTTAGATTTGATCCTGAATACTTCAACCCCATCATTTTGATTTTCTCTACATTATCTTGTGGTTGAGCCTTGTGTGTGGAACATCATTTTGGTGATTGAGAGTACTTGAATTGAAGTGCTTTGGCTCCCTTTCACTCTAACTTAAAATTGACCCGTGCATCCACACATAGAAATTTCCATCTAGGGAAGCCCATAGCATTTTTAGCATGCATTAACCAACTCACATTGAAGAAGGGTTTGCTGGGCATAGAAGAACTTGCATTTTCTCCAAAATTCGGAGATTGGTTGAATTGGTAACTCAGCGAAATCTTAAAATCCATACTACTTAAGGCTAAAATTCTAAAAACCATTCATCAACTAAAACTTCAATTCGGGGAGATTTTCCCGTTGCATGTTTGGTTTACACACTTTCTAAAAGCAACACAGTTGGGCATTACCCGTAAACAACGTCCTTCACATTCCAGAAGCACTTGATCCTATGCCTCTAATTAAAACTGGTAGCAATTTGACCCTTATTATGGATTTGAGGTCTAACTACCTGCGTATAGCGCCTACGTGCTGGTGCGGGTTCTCGCGTGCTATCGGGTGTCTAAGATTGGGGCAAACGGCCTTTCAATCTGGCCTGGTGGTTCCGCGGTGCTCGCATTTGGATCCGTAGGTTGTGACATTAGGTAACTTTGATCTTTAGGTCTAAGGGCACACTATAGAGATTTGGAATTTGATTGCCTTGATTTGTCATCAAGTGTACCTTTGCGGCGTCATTTCTCTTATCTCCTTTTCCCTTCTTATCCCCCCAATTCTTCTTGTGGTAGTGCATGTTTGGGAGGAGGTCACAAAGCCCTGAATTGTTTGAATTGTCTGATAATTTTAGAAGGACAGAAATCGAATCGTCATCCTCCTCCACAAACATCGCTGCACGCCCACCCCTAAATCCTGAGGGAGGAAACTACCCTCAAAACCCACAAGGTGGTGGAGCCATGGACCCCATATCCTGCCTCCAAGCCTAAATGGAAATGTATAATGAACAAATTGAAGTCATTAGGGAAACCATGGAGGAAATGCAGAACCCTCCCGAATGGGAGGAGCATGGTCTATTAGGTCCTATCAGAATCCTGCTGCTACAAAGACCATAGGACAAATTCGTTTCCCCATGGGTGGGGAGGATTTTGAATTAAAACCTAACATAATTGGCTTGATTAACTTTCACTTCCATGGTCTTGCAAGTGAAGATCGTTTTCTCCAGTTGGAAAACCTAACCCGATTGGCTGAAACGGTAAAACCTAGAAACATCGGGTTATCAATTGTCCTCATGAAAATGTTCTCGTTTTTGTTGTGGGATAAAGCGTCACAATGGTTACACACCCTTGGGAGAACCATCCATTCTTGGGAAGAGATGGGAACAGCATTTCTCAAGAAATTCTTCCCAATTGGGCGAATCAACATGCTTCGTCGTGCTATAACTTTACGCAACAAAATGGCGAACAGTTTCATGAGGCTTGGGAGAGGTATAATGACCTCCTCCGGAAGTGTCCGCACCACGGTCTGCCTAAGTGGCATATAGCCCAGATTTTCTATTATGGGCTAAATGAGACTTTGAAACAGATTGCAGATGCTTCCTGCGGAGGGAATTTCATGAATAAAGACGAGAATAGAGCATTCGAATTATTTGAAAACATGAGCGAAAACTCAATGAACAATGCCTCCGTTGTCGCCTTTAATTGTACTAGCCTGCCCTGTAATGTTCACGAAGTTGACACGGGACCTTCCCATTCTTCCACTGATCTTAACCTTATCGCACAAAAATTAGATGAAGCCTTTATCGTGCACAAGAAGCTGGACAAGCTTCTGGCCAATCCCGCCTGTTCCATGGCAAACACCCCCACCTCACCACTTCGTCACAATCCCAATCCTTCCAACGCCTGGCTTATCCCCAAGAACCCCGTGAGATCTTCCTTACCGAGTGTCGCGCCGAGCGATTCGGTAAGTCATGTGGATCTGGCTTCTGCAAGCCATTATTTTGACACAAAGGACCAAGCCTCCGTGTGCTCGGATGCATATTTACATGCGGACTCGTCTTCTGGCTTGGAAGATGCTTGCGCCCTAGGGAATAACCCGTTCTCTACTACTTATTGTTAGTTCAACCACTCATATATAATATTTTGATGATTTTACAAAATGAAGAAAATGAAATAAAAAATAAAGCGTAGCATATTGTTTCTCTCTGTAATACCATATTTGCAGGATTTCATAAAGTTTTCCAAGACGGGAGATTAAAAGCGTGAAGACAAGTAGCATAAGTATTAGGTCTTAGGCTTTTTCATGTAGACTTTCAAAGGTTGTAATTTTCATTTTATTTGAGTCTAAAAATGTTGTAGAGTGCCCCCAAACATAACCTATAAATAGCTAACTTAGGCTCTCTACACTTAGGATAAATTAGAAACAAAAACCCAACACTTATACTCTTATCAGACGTCTAGAACAATGGTCAGACGTTTGATTTTCCACTTTAAGGCATCTGACAAGTGTCTCAGACGTCTAATTTCCAAGAGTTCTGCCTTTAGTTTGTCTCCTCATAAACATCAGTCGAAGCACTTCACTATCAGACGACGATAACCTTACACAGACGTCTGATTCTTTACCTAGACCTCCTCAGACTAACAGTTAGACTAAGCGTAGGCAAAAATGAATTTCCAGACGTCTGGACACACTTCCAGACGTCTAGCTTTGAACAGTTGGCCATGATTTTCTGTGCGTATCTCATTACGGCCACAAAATCTTTTGGCAGAAGAAGTAGGAAAGTGTTTTTTGGTTTTCAGACGTCTGGTGATTTCCTCAGACGTCCATAATGACGTCTGATCCTTTAAACCTAGAACCCTATTTGGATCTGACGAGAAGAGGAACGAATCCACCCTTTATTAGACGTCTAATAACCTAATCAGACGTCTTCTGTGAAAATATCAGATGTCCTTTTGATCCAATGAAGTCAATTTAGGATGGCTGATGAGAACCTCATCATGAACCCTAACTAGCACAATCTAACCTAGATATGCAGGAAAAAGCTCCTACATAACTCAAAGAAAGGCTTGACTCGGAGAATTCTGAGTTTAAGAAGAAAACAAGTCATAAGGGGTAAAAAATGCAATTTCACCAGCACGATCTGCAAATAGGGTAACTCAGGATCCAAACATAGGTCAAACTAACCTAATAAGAAGGAAAGTGGGATGATCTGATCCAACAAGGGCTACAGCAACTCCAAGGAATTAAATGACATTCTGTAACCCTAAAACGAATCCACTTCAATTCACGAGGTTCGAGGCAGGGTAAAAATCTAGTAAACCCTCTAAAATTCATAGAAAAATAATCTCTAGGGTTTAGAACCTTCAATTTGGCCTGAAAAACCCATTTTGACCTACATTGAGAACCATGCCCAATTAATGATTTAATTTGGATTTTTACGTAAATTGATCGGTCAAATAAGGTCTGACCTAGAAACAAAATTCACCATTAAAATCCTTAGGTCCAATTTAATCATGCATAAAAACTTGAGCCTAAGAAGAGACCTTCTTGACCGACTTTGCAATTTGGTCCTCATATGTTACTTTTTGACCCTCAACTTTCGAAACCCTTGAATTTTGGCCCCTAATTTCTTCGTCGTTCTTTGCATTTAGGTCCCTCCTGCAATTCTCTGCGCAGCGCCATGCTCTAGCGACTTTGTGGAGCATGGTGCCGCGCAGGGTGAGGGGGATGTCCTGCAAATTAAACCTGGTGTTTCCTGCGACGTCTGTTGTCGCAGGGACACCGCCATGCCTCCTGACGACGCCCACACCTTCCGTGCGAATGCGCGGAAGGTATGGGTCACACCTCCGGCCATTCTCCGGCGAGGGAGGCATGTCACCTCCCTACGTCCACCCCTCCGCCACCGCCTTTATAAAGACCAGCGTTGCCATTCGGTTTGGGCAGCTTGGTCTTGACGGAGAAAACCCCAACCCTTCCTCTCTCCCTACTCCGACAAGAACCCACCAGCTCCGGCGGCTCCTCCTCCTCCGTCTCGTTGCTCTGTTGCAATACCAGCAGCAGAGCCACCTTCGCCTGATCTCCCCGCGTCGCGCTGTACCAAGCGCGTGCCTCCCTGCCCTCTTCCTCGCAGCCGCTCTCTCCCTCTGGGTGTTTCTTCTCCGGCGACAGTCGATACGTCTGCCGCCTTGCTCCGGCCCCCTTCGTCCCTGTAGGTAGGTTACTGTTATTTCCCTTCGTCCCCTCTTTCTTTTCCGCATTGCCTTTCAGTTGATTACCCCTCGACTGCGCCCGACCACCATCATCTTCCATCCCTCCGGCAACCCTCCGGTGAGTTGCCCCCGTCGATCCGCCACTCCACACAACTCGCCAACTGTCCCAAAAGCTCCGCCTCACCCTACCCAACACCCCCCACCCCTCCACTGCCAATCCACACCTCCACAACACTCCCCCGATCAAACTCATTTTTCCGGTTGCAGTCCGACCTAGGGCTGCCTCCAGACACCGCCCCGCAACCTGCTGCACCCCGCACTACCTTCGCCGTGCCATGGCGAAGGTTTCCCTGTGGTCTGATTAGGCCGAGAAGCCTGTTTGTGTTAGGCAGATTTTTAGCCCCGGCCTCCATTGGCGACGAAGCAAGGAGCTTCCAAGCAAGCTCCAGTCCTTGAAGAAGCAGGATTCCAGCCGAGGCGAATTGGAGAGACCCAGGTGAAGGCAGGCAGCTGGCACGTGAAGGGAAGCGAGGACACAGCTACTGAGGCAAGGTCGCGATTCTTTCTGCGGGTGCGCACGAGAAGGTACGAAGTTTAGTCCCACATCGTAAGATTTCGAAGCGCCGCACCCATTTAAATTGATTTTGTGTTTCTACCTAAGCGCCTCAGAACACGGGGTGAGGCCCCCTCGCCCACTCGCCCGCCTCGTCCGCGACCCACGCCACGCGGACCTGGCCGACCCGTTTACCATGCACTCCTCGCGCACCACCCACGTCGGTGCGCTTGGTCACGGGTACGCTATCCGACCCGATAACCTGGCTCTGGGAGAGCTTCCTATGAGCGGTTTTCGGAGAGAGAGAGAGAGACGTGCGGGTAGAGGGAAGGGTTAGGTTTTGCTGTGCCTTGTGCAGGAACAGGGCGCGAAGGAAGAAGGTTCACCACTTGGCCGTAGGAAGAAGAAGAGGAGCGGAAGAAGAAACTCTGAAAAGGCTCTGCAGCTGAGCAAGGCAGAAGACCAAGGAAGAAGAAGCGGGAAGAAGAACAGAAGAAGAAGAAGCAACAAAGGAAGAAAAGAGGGGAAGCACTGTAGCAGACTGCTGTTTAAGTCGTCTGACTGTGATATCAGACGACGGATGAAGCTTCAGAGGAGATAAAGCAGAGAAGAAGAAAAAGAAAAGAAAAGGCTCCGCAGCTGAAGAGAAAGAAAAGAGAAGGAAGAAAGAAGATAATGACAAGAAGAAGAAGAAGAACCGAAGAAGAAAAGAACTAGAAGACAAGCAGAAGAAGAAGAGGAATTGAAGGCAATCAGACCAAGGAAGAAGACCCGTAAAGATAAAGAAAAGAGAAAGAAGAGAAGAAGAAAAAGCCAAAAGACAGAAATCTATTTCTCCCTCTCTCTCTCTCTTATTTTTGTAATAAAGAAACATTGTACTTCTAGAATTCCAGTAGCTCCCTGAGTTCGACCACGGGAAACTATTTCCGAGTAAAATATTAATGGTAATGACAACCGTAGCTGTCTTATTTTATATCACAACGACATTACTGTAATAAGCATTAAAACAAACAATAACTAGCCGCAGTTGGGAAACGTCACCATTTTCTTGGCGCCTTCTAGAAGCTTTGAATTTCTTTTAAAAGATTGCTAATCTTTTTCTCTCTCTTGTGTGCAGGTAAAGGAAAAGAAGAGCAGCCGCACGACAAACACTCCAACAAACAGGCAATCTCTATTAGCCCTTTCTTAACTCCCTTAAAATCTGAAAAGGAACAAAGAGACGAATCATCTTAGGGCTACCTGTGTTATACATAGTAATTCATCAAAATTGCCTATTTCAACACATGCTTAACTGTTCATCCAACTAAGGTATCTAGGGCTAAAACCTTCTTGATTGAGCCCTAGATACTAAAATTTTGCGGCAACTAAAATGGACCAACTAGTGCCAATCCAAGGATTGAAAATCTAGGGTTCTAGAGACACACCTTCTATTAACAAAGAAAAGATCTTCCCAAAAAGAGGTGTGCCTAAACTTTGTTTGAAAACGATCTATACAAGAGGAACCCTATGCAAATCAGGCTCTTAAATTCATTTGAACCTTAAAAGAAAGGACCCAAAAGCTCTCAAAAGAACAAGAGGTGAATTTGACCCCTTGGGTCAACCAACCTTCAAATTAGGCCACTTTTTCACTCAAAATACTTAAAAGTTCAAGTGGAACCTTAAGCACCTTGATCTTAAAGTAAAAGAGGTAGACTTAAGAGGTCAAGATCCCATTCTGGTCTACCTGGAACCGCAGTGACAAGAGAGGTCGGGTGGGGGAAACCCTGTAACCCGTGGGGACGCTCTATCGTGTAGGGGTCTTCGCGGGACTCACCCTCTCTGGCTGCCCAGGTAATTCTCAGGTGGATGATCTTTCTAATCAAGGGGTCCATCTGCCCCGCACCTCTATAGTCACCCAACAATTTTTGGGTGCCTCGATTGGGTCCAACACCTGCTTATCTCATCCAGTCCTTCAATGTTTGGTAGGAGGTCCTTAAACCTCCTTTAGAAATTCACTCTCCCCGAGGCCGAGCCTCGGTGCCCTTGTTTGTGCAACCAAACATTCACACAGCCCTTTTCCTTTGATTCTGAACAAAGTCCCCTTCTTCCATCTTGATTCAAACTTCGATTCTATATATTGATTCCACCACCTGATTCAAAGATGCAGCCACACCATGTAAGACTACCATTAAAAAAACCTGAATATTAGAGATCTATGAAAGATAAGATGATTGAGGATGCTCTTGAATTCTATGAAATCAAATGTAAACCCTCAACACCAATAGAAAACATTCAGGTTGATGTCCCAACAACCACAGCTTTCATCATAAAATGTGCCCAAATTCAGTTGACAGAAATTACAAAATGTTACGAGCCGTGCTTTCAAACGTCTTTTAAGACGTCTGGGAGGTGTCCCAGACGTCGTACCAGACGTCTGGTATCACTTCCAGATGTCTGGGATTCATTTTTTTACGTGCAAACCGTTGCGTCTACGCGCCTGTACGCGCAGACCTGCTCCGCCTCTTCTTTTTCCCTCTCCCTCCTGCGCCCTCTGTCGCGCTCTCTCTCTCCTCCTTGCGTGGCCTTAAAAGGCCACACCCTCTCCCTCACTCCCATCACCTCCGTCTCCTTCCTTTTCTCCTTCCAGCCAGTGTGCGAGAGCGTGCGCGAGAGCGAGCGCGAGGGTGCAGCGGCAGCGGCGACAGCCGCGGCGGGTGCGGGAGGAGGTGCTGCGCGGGGGAGGAAGTGCTCGGCCGTGAGGGCAAGCTCGCCGGGGCTGCTAGGGCCGGCCGGCGGGGGGCGCAGCGGGCGTGGAGAGACGCGGGAGGACTGCTGCAACTCGAGCAGCAGGCGGAGTACTCGCGGCGCGGCCGGGCGTCGCGAGCGGAGGGCGAGTGGCGCCCTGGTTCTGGAAACTTTTCCAGAATCAGACGTCTTGGCTGATAGCCAGACGACGGGCACGACGTCTGGAAGACTGTCCAGACGTATGAAAGGTGAGTATTTCCGTCTTCTTCGACTGACCGTACTGAGAGAGAGATGGGTACGCGCAGGTTCGGTGATTCGCCATCCAACGCAAATCGGATGTCTGGCTCCAGTGCCAGACGGCGGGAACGACTTCCAGACGTCCTGGGTGACCATCGGACGTCTGGGAACTAGGCCAGACGCCCCCGCAGGCTTCTGGACATCTGAGAGCCCACGCAGAGCGAGGTAATTCCCTGATCCACTTTTTAAGACGTCTGGAAGGAGTTCCAGACGTCTGATTTTACACTATTTCGTCGTTTTTGACCCGTTTCGGGCCCGTTCGGGCTCCGTTTTCCGCATTTCGAGTTGCGTTCTTTTCGGAATTACATCCTCTACCTGTCTACAGTAGCTGTATACTGTTTTGAGAAGTTCCTTGTGTTTTATCCTTGTGATAGGACCCCGTTCCGTTGCAGTTTTGGGGGTCGCGGAGGCACGCGGGATTCCCGACCACGCCCCCATTACTCCCGTTGTACCTGGTAGAGTGGCTTTAAGTATAATCTGTTAAATTATGAAACCGTAAATAGAACCTAGGACATTGCATGAATCCTAGGAATGGGAAATAGATTGAATGGCAGATTCCTAGGGTGTTGCATGAATCCTAGGGCTGGAAAACTAGATTGTATGATAGATCCTAGGATATGGCATGAATCCTAGGATGGGAAAACTAGTGGAATGTATGAATACTGCAGTCTTGGAAAATGTGGAAAGGAAATACTAGCTACCTGTGAATTGAATTAACAGCTGCCTGTTATGAATAAATAAACGTGATTGAGAATATGGATTGTAAGAACGTGAAACTGGAAAGTGAAACCTGGATGTTCTGAGTTAAAAGAGCTGGAACCCTACGGGGAATTAGGAGTAGAACTCCTGGAAAGTGAATGGAATAGAATTGGGGAAGTGAGCTGGCCCTTGAGTACGGAGTACCAAGGAGAGTGACTATCCCCCTCTGTTTAGTGCAGAGCGGAGCCAGGCGCCCCAGGGACCCGGGGTTAGGACTGGCCACTCTGTACCAACTTGCTGGCCCTCGTGTACGTAGTACCGAGGAGAGCTACTAGTGTATGGAGGTACTAGCTACCCCACGGGCCCCGGGGTTCTGCTAGCCTCCCACACCGACTTGTTAGGCCCGCTGGGGCAAACCAGTGTAGTCAGGCGAGGGTGCGCGGACTGTGGAGGGGCAAGGCCCCTGTTTGGTTACTGTGGAGGGGTTGGACCCCTGTTACTGAGAGGGCTCTGCCCTGTACTGGTTCCGTGCTGTGCTTTGGGCGCACCAGTTAACGGAAACGACTGACCGCGTGCCAGTGCGGGTTAGCTACCCGTGCGTTTACCGCGCGTGCCGTAGTCACCGTTACGTCTGTCAGTGACCTTGGGGTGGTTGACTGAGAGTAGGATCACCACAGGGGACTCTCCCGGCCAGGAGAGCACAACGTGCTACTTCTACTGTTCGGAAAAGACTGTAATCAAGATCGTTCCCACGAGGAACATTCGAGATCAAGTGAAGGATCTGAGAAATAGATAAATTGTGAAACAATAGAAAGACGTAAATAAAGGAAGAAAGAAAATTTAAAACAGCTACCGTACACTTTACTGTTTGTTTAGTTTAGCTGCCACTCTACTCAGCGTTTTGCTGACATGTTACACTCGTTGCCTTTCAGGACCAGATGTTGAGCAGCCAGGGTCAGCGGCTGCAGAGGATGCTGGGCTGAGTAGGGTCCAGTAGAGTTACCACTATTCTCTTGTACCTCTTTTTGTTCCGTTATAGTGAGTAGTTCTTGTTCCGCTGTACTTTTCTTTACCTGCAGTTCATATTATGTTATGAATGTTGTTCTACTGTTGTGGTGGTACATACTGTGGTAGTTTCTTTCCTTACTGCTGTATTTTCCTGCTGTTAGTTATATTCATGTTGAATGTGGTTTATTTTACTGCTCTTTTGGTTACTTCCTCGTTGGACGACTAGGTCTTGGGATTAGTCGAGTCGGTCCGGCTCTCGTGTCTCGTAGGGACTTGGGAATCGGGTCGTTACAAGATGGTATCAGAGCAAGGTCGTCCCGAGAAGTGAATCAACTGACTGGAAAATAACCAATTCACATGTCTATAACTAGGATAGCCACCACAACATATCTTTTGACATGAGCTCTTAGACATTTCCGTTCGGTATCGTTCCGTAGTGACGTGTTCCGTTTTGTTTCGCGTCTCCTTGCAGGAGATGCCTCGTCGTGGGACCAGTGAGGTGGGCCGCGGGCGCGGCCGAGGACGAGGTTGGTGAGGTGGGCGTGCCGTTGTCGACACCCCAGTGGACCAGCCACTACTCCCGGGCGTCCAGGCCCAGGACCTCGCCCGGCTGATACGAGACATTGTACGTGAGGAGCTCCACCCACTGCCCCGAGCACCTCACCCTGGGGTTGCGGAGGGGGAGTCCTCTGTGGGACCACTCGACGGACACGGCGCTGGACACGGGGGAGGGGATGGGCTGCCGCAGCCCCCACCTTCCTCCGATACTTCCGTGCACGAGGCACCTTCGCCTGGAGGTGCACCAGCACCTCCCCTACAGCGCCACTTCGAGCTTTTCGGGCAGTTCCGGAAGCTGAAGCCCCCTTCCTTCAAGGGTGATGAGGACCCGACTGAGGCAGAGGACTGGCTTGAGCAGCTGGAGAAGATTTTCGACACCCTTCGCCCCCCGGTGGAGTGCCGCGTGGTTTTTGCCACGTACCAGCTGGAGAGTGCGGCACACAGGTGGTGGAGGGCGGTCCGGGGACAGGAGAGGGACGAGCCGACCTGGGACCGGTTCGTCGCCCTCTTCTGCGAGCAGTACTTCCCCCAGACGTGATAGGACTAGAGGAGGCGGGAGTTCCACACTCTCCGCCAAGGGACGATGACCGTGAGCTCGTACCGTACGCGTTTCCTGGAGCTGTCTCGCTTTGCAGCGACAGCGGTAACTACTGAGGAGGAGTGCCTTTGGAGGTTCACCGAGGGGCTCCGACCTGCGATTCGGGGGTATGTCAAACCCCTGAAGCTTCCTGCGTTTTCGAGGGTGGTGGAGGCAGCTATGACTTACGAGGAGACCAACCCGTCCGCGCGAGACACTGATGGCGGGCGGAAGAGGCCCTTTCAGCCAGACTTTTCATAGGGCCAGCGAGAGAGGAGACACGTGGCGTCCGCAGGAGAGCCGTCACGTTTTACAGGGCCATCAGTGGCCTTTGGGGGCCCTCGACAGGGGCCAGTCGCCAGCACCGGACCCCCGCCCAGCCGACAGCAGGGACCCACTGAGGGCGGGAGTCGGGTTCCCCTCTGTTACCAGTGTGGCCAGCCGGGCCACATGATGAGAACCTCATCATGAGCCATAACTAGCTCATTTTGACCTAATACAAAGGATAAAAGCTCCTACATAACTCAAGGAAAGGCTTAACTCAGAGAATTCTGAGTTTAAGGAGAAAACAAGTCATAAGGGGTAAAAATGCAATTTTACCAGTATAATCTGCATACAGGGTAATTCAGGGTCCAAACATAGGGCAAAGAAACTTAATAAGAATGAAAGTGGGATGAGATGATCTAGCAAGGGCTACAGCAATTCCAGGGAACTAAATGATAATCTGTAACCCTAAAACAACCCACTTCAATTCACGAGGTTCGAGGCAAATTAAAAATAGAATAAACCCTCTAAAATTCATAGAAAAATAATCTCTAGGGTTTAGAACCTTCAATTTGGCCTTCAGAACCCATTTTGACCTACATTGAGAACCATGCCCAATTAATAACTTAATTTGGGTTTTCGCATAAATTGACTGGTCAAACAAGGTTTAATATAGAAATGAAATTCACCATCAGATTCCTTAGGTCCTAATTAATCATGTATAAAAACTTGAGCCTAAGAAGAAACCTCCTTGACCAACTTTACACTTTGGTCCTCATATATTTACTTTTTGGCCCTCAACTTTTGAACCTTCGCATTTTGGCCCCTAACTCTCCTTCGTTCTTTGCGTTCAGGTCCCCCTGCAAAACCTACCAGCACCATGCTCCGGCGACCTTGCGCGGAGCATGGCGCCGCGCAGGGTGAGGGGGAGAGCCTGGCAAGTAAACCGGGGGTGCCCTGCGTCGTCAGCCGTCGCAGGGACACCCCCTGGTCGCTGTAACCCACCATACCGGCCGTGCGAACGCACGGACGGTATGGGTTTCCATCTCCGGCGTCCTCCGGCGAGGGAGACACGTCGTCTCCCTCCGCCTTCCTCCCTGATTCGGTCCCTATAAATACCCCCGTCGCTCCACCGTTCTTCCCAGCTCGGATCTGACGGAGAAAACCCCCAACTTTCCTCTCCTCTCACTCCGGCAGACGCCCACCAGCTCCGGCGGTTCCTCCTCCTCCTCCTCTTCGCTCTGCCGCAATACCAGCAGCAGAGACTTCTTCCCCTGCTCTTCCCGCGCCACGCCGCACCCAGCTGGCGCCTCTCCGGCTCTCTGCTCGCCGCCGCCCCTTCCCCCGGGCATCTTCTTCTCCGGCGACAGTCGATACGACTGTCGCCCTGCTCCGGCCCCTTTCGTCTCCGTAGCTAGGTCAGAACTCCTCCCCATCTCCCCCTCCTTCTTTTCCTCACTGTCTTTTATTTGATTAAACCCTCGACCGCTCCTGTCCACCGTCACCCCCTTCGTCTCCGGCCATCCTCCGGCGAGCCGCTCCCATCACCCCAGCAACCCACACGGCTCGCCGACCACCGCAGAACCTCCGCCTCCTCACCCTGATCAACCCCCGCCCTTCCACTTCCCCCACATCACCCTCTGCAACCCCACCGAACAAACCCATCTTCCGACCCACAGTCCGACCTAGGGCAGCCCTTGCACGCCGCCCCACGCCTCGCCACCACCCACACGAGCTTCGCCGCACTCTGGCGAAGCTCCCGGCACCTTCTGATTAGGCCGAGAGGCTGTTTTGCTGTGAACAGGTCACCCGACCTCCGCCGCCATTGCCGTGCAGAAGGAGCTGCTTCCGCCTGCAGCTGAGTCGAATCTGGGCGTGGCGCGCCTGCAGCTGCAGGCGCGCCACGCCCAGATTCGACTCCCAGGCCTTGCGAGGCATTTCGACAAAGCATCAGGCTCGCAGCTGGGGCGAAGGCCTCGCGTGAAGCCGCGATCGCCCGCTGCTTTCTCCGCTGCGGGCGCTCAATTAGGGTGGGACATTTAGTCCCACCTCGGAAAACTCTGAAGAGGCGCAGCGGTATAAAGCGAAAAAGTGCTGGAGGCTTACTGCCTCAGCACACGGGGTGAGGTCCCCTTCACCCGCCCGGTTACCCGGTCTCGTCCGTGCTCACGCCCCGCGGACCTGACCCGACCCGACTTAGACTGACCTGCACTCCTCGCCCACCACGCACGCCGGTGGGCCTGGACCCGGGCGCGACCCGTACCCGGCTACCCGGCAGCTCTGGGAGAGCTATCCTATGAGCGGATTCTGTGAGAGAGAGACGGAGGGGGGGGGGGTAGAGTAGGTTTTGCCCTCTGACGTAAACTCTGAAGTGTGCAGGCACAGGTGAAGAAGAAGGACCGCGGAAGAAGAAGGAAGCTGAGGGAGACACTGTAGCAACAAGCGGTTTAAGTCGTCTGATTGGAAAATCAGACGACGTCCTGAAGGGAAAAGAAGAAAGAAGGAGAGACGACGTCCTGACAGGAAAAAGAAAAGAAGAAAGAAGGAGATCTGAAGAACAAAAGAACAAGGAAGAACAACAGAAGAAGGCGAGGCAGAGGAGAACACAGAGAGGCCAAGGGAAGAGCTGAAAGAAGAAGATCTGAAGAAAGGAAAAGAAGAAAGAAAGGAAAAGAAGAAGAAGAACATCACCACTGCAGATAAAGAAGAAGATAACAGAAGATCTGAGACGAGGAGAAGCAGAGAGAAAAGAAGAAAAGACAACAAATTCTTTCTCTCTCTTTCTTTATTTTTGTAAAAGAAACTTGTACCCCTAGAATATAACTTGCTCCCTGAGTTCGACCTCGGGAACTCTTTTATTTTCCGAGTAAAAAAAATTTTGAAATGATGGCAATAACTGGCTATACTACAACGCTATAACAATAAAACCCGGTTATCTCTCGAAGCCACAGCGTTTCATTTTGGCGCCGTTGCCGGGGAGCAACGGCTATTCTAGAGGTAAACATTCCTGTTTCTTTTTAATTTCTGATAATATCCCCTCTTTTGTGCAGCTACAGGAAATCAAGAAGACAAGCAACCACATGACAACCACTCCGAGGACAGGTAAATTTTTCCTCTCGCTATTAACCCCTAAACTCTAAAGAGGAAGAAAAGAAAAGAACAAGCAATATAGGGCTAACCTGTCTTCCATACTTAGTAACCATAAAGAGTTGCATGTTTTCAACTCATTAGTCCTGCACACTATTAAGGGTATTTAAGGGCTAACACATTCTTGCTTGAGCCCTAATTACCCAACAAAAAAATTAACTGGACCAAGTAGAGCCAACATAAGATTCAACATTAGGGTTTTAGAGACACACTACTTAAATCAAGAATGGAGAAAATCCAAAAGAAGTGTGCCTAAACCATTGATTGAAAATACCTATTCGAAAGAAAACCTAAAACAATTGGCTCTCTAAACACTTGAACCCTAAAAGACAAGACCTAAAAGCTCTCAAAGAAAACAAGAGGTAAAGTTGACCCCTTGGGTCAACCAACCTTAAATTAGGTCACTCTCTGCACTTAAAAGACTAAAGTTCAAGTGAAACCTTAAGCACCCTGATCTTTAAATTGGTAGACTTAAGAGGTCAAGATCCCCATTCTGGTCTACCTGGAACCGCAATGACAAGAGAGGTCGGGTGGGGTAAACCCTGTAACCCGTGGGGACGCTCTACCGTGTAGGGGTCTTCGCGGGACTCTCCCTCTCTGGCTGCCCAGGTAATTCTCAGGTGGACGATCTTTCTGATCAAGGGGTCCATCTGCCCCGCGCCTCTATAGTCACCCAACACATTTTTGGGTGTCTTGATTGGGTCCAGCACCTTCTAAACTTACCTCTTCCAACAGTGCATGTACGGAAGGAGGTCCCTAAGACCACCCTTAAGACCTTTAGAAATTCGCTCTCGTCAAGGCCAAGCCTCGACGCCCGTGTTTGTGCAGCAACACCCTCACATTATTCTCTCTTCTGATTCAGAACCAAGTTCTTCTTCTTCTCCCATCATGGCTCAGCCAGTTGAGGAAGAAAATAATCTGGAACACCAGCTCCAGCGACTCAATGACCTCTTCCAAAACTTCGTGCACCCACCACAGCGTCCTATGATGCGGGACCACTACAATCCTGCTGCGGTGGCCATTGAGCCTCGAGTCAGAATCCCGACTGGAGGACCTGATTCCGAATTAAAGCCCAACATGATTCATGCTATACCTAAATTTCATGGGCTTAATTCTGAAGATCCCTTCCAGCACATCAAACAGCTAAAGCATCTGGCCCACACTTTTGGATCAGATGCGCAAAATCGGGATATTCTTCTCATGAAGATGTTCTCCTTTTCTCTTATGGACAAGGCCGCCCATTGGTATCAAACTCAGACCCGGCCGATCAACACTTGGGAAGAACTTCAATCCGAGTTTTTGAAAAAGTTTTTCCCCGTTGGTCGGACCAACGCCTTGCGCCATCAGATTACACACTTCACTCAACAATCAGGAGAACCTCTCCATGAGGCATGGGATCGTTTTCAGGATCTCATGAGAAAGTGCCCCCATCACGGAGTTCCTAAATGGGAACAAGTCCAATCTTTTTACCAGGGACTCCGTGAGGACATCCGCCTTTTCGTCAATGCAACTTGCGGAGGAAACATCATGGGTCAACATGAAGACACCGTATGGGAGATTCTCGAAAACATGTGCGAGAACTCCATCAACAATGACTCCATGGGATTATTCGACAGGACGAATACCCGCGCAGCGACGAATCTTAAGGGAGCACATGAGACGCAGGGCCTGTCCGCATCAGTCGACCTGGAATTAATGGCCAGTCGATTGGACAAGGTCTCAATCATTGAAAAGAAGGTGGATGAGCTGACTCAGCACTTGCAGCGAGCCACCTCCGCGCGTAACTCCTTTGCACAACCTCCTTCCACATAGGAGACTGTGCAAAACATCCTCCACCGATCTTCCCCTGGGATGGATCCGTATCCATCCCCATCTGATTCTTGGATCGGAGGATCATCCGATCCTTTCTACACCAGCCGGGGGAACTCCATTCCCCCTTTCCCTGATTCTCAGGAGGTTCCTCAGACCTGCGAGGACCTCAACGCCATCCAGAACGACCCATTCTCCAACACTTACAATCCTGGATGGCGAAACCATCCCAATTTTCAGTGGGCGGGAAATTCCCAAACCCAAAGACCACCTTTTCAGTCCCGCCCACAGCCCTCTCGTCATTACCAGCCGCCTCAGCCTCGGCCCAACCCTACTTATCCATCAGGGCCAAATCAGGATCAAATGTCCCTAATCCTTCAGACTCTGGCTGACATTCAAAAAACGAATGCGGCTATTCAAAAACAGCACAAGGACGAGCTTACAGAAGTTAAAACTCAACTGGCCCAGTTGGCAAATTCTCGCCAGCCAGGCACACTCCCTTCCCAACCTCTTCCTAACCCAAATAACGTGCCAACCCAGAAGCGCGTTATGAATCCAAATTTAGGCCACGCTCAATGGATTTATCAGGCACCTACTGCTCCATCTCCAGACGAGATGGAAGCCTCAACTTTTTATGCGGGATTTCAGCAGCAGCCACCCCTCTTACCAAACCCAAACCAAAATCAGGCCGGATTAAATTCTGTAACAACACGTAGTGGTAAAACAACTCAAGACCCGCATTATCCAAACCACTCCAAGCCTGATAACCATGACCCTAGGATAGTTATCCAAGATACCGCTGTTCCGGATCCACAACCTGGACCTATCCTAGAAGAACCAACCAAGATCCTGTTTCCCGAGGCCTTGACCAAGGGAAAGAAGACCACCAAACCCGTGGCCCCTGAGGAGGACCTGGTCAAGCTCTTTGAGCAGGTCCACATAAACATCCCCTTGATGGATGCAATCCGCCACGTACCAGCTTACGCACGATTTCTAAAGAATATATGTACACCCCAGCGTAAGCCGCGAACCAAGGGAGGGAGCCCAATTGTTCTGTCAGAGCAAGCCAGCTCTGTAATCCTTAGTAGACTCCCACCCAAGGCAAAAGATCCTGGGACTCCCCTGATTTCCTGTAAGATAGGTGGTACCCAATTTGATAGAGCATTGTTAGACTTGGGTGCATCCATAAACCTGATACCCACATCCTTACTTGACCATCTAGAAGAATCTGAGCTAAAACCAACCGAGGTGACATTACAATTAGCAGATCGATCTATAAAGTCACCAAAAGGGATTCTCGAGGATGTTATCGTAAGAGTGCGGGATTTCTATTTTCCAGTGGACTTTATAGTCTTAGATATGGATGCACCTGAGAACCCTAGGGATACACCAATCATTCTAGGGAGACCTTTCTTGGCTACTGCTAGAGCCAACATCAGCTGTGAGGAGGGCCAAATAGAGCTTAAGTTTGGAGATCAAACACTGAAAATTGATATATTTAAGGCCCAACAAGGAATTAATTGCGGCGTCATCGAACAAATTTGTGACATCAAGACTTTGGTTGATGAATCGCACCTCCAGAATGACTCGATTATGCCTCATCAACCACAGAAGGATCTTGACCCGCAAACAGAGGAGTCGAATCCAGATATGAACAACCCAGTAACTCCCACCCTTGAACCTCACATCTATACTGAACTACCCGCTGCTGCTGAAAACCCCATCCTCGAACTGAAACCCCTTCCTGCTCACTTGAAATACGTCTTTTTGGGTTCTAATCAGACCCTTCCTGTGATTATCAATTCCAACCTCAGTCCTGAACAGGAATCCCGTCTGATTGTTGTCCTCCAGCAACATCGCAGAGCCATCGGATGGACTCTCGATGATTTGACTGGAATAAGTCCCTCTTATTGTACTCATCATATCTATTTAGAAGAGGGCACACGACCTTCTCGTGAAATGCAGAGACGCTTAAACCCCAATCTGCAGGAGGTCGTGAAAAAGGAGATCATCAAGTGGTTAGATGCCGGAATCATCTACCCGATCTCCGATAGTCGTTGGGTGAGCCCAATTCAGGTCGTGCCCAAGAAGGCAGGACTCACCACTATAACGACTGAGACCGGAGAAATCATTCCTACCCGATTAGCCAACTCGTGGAGAGTCTGTATAGATTATCGCCGACTCAATTCCTCCACGAAGAAGGATCATTTCCCACTACCCTTCATTGATCAAATTCTCGAAAAACTTGCGGGAAATAGGTTCTTCTGCTTTCTTGACGGGTACTCCGGTTATAACCAGGTGGCAATCCATCCTGAGGACCAAGAAAAGACCACGTTCACCTGCCCCTTCGGAACATACGCTTTCCGAAGGATGCCTTTCGGTCTTTGCAATGCACCCGCTACTTTTCAGCGATGCATGCTTGCCATATTCTCAGATATGGTAGGTGATTATCTGGAAGTCTTCATGGATGACTTTTCAGTTTTCGGAGCATCATTCGACGATTGCCTCCAACACTTGGTCCAGATACTCAGGCGGTGCATCGATGTGAATTTGGTTCTTTCCTGGGAAAAGAGCCATTTCATGGTGCCTGAGGGAATTGTCCTGGGACAGTCAATTTCGGAGAAAGGTATCCAAGTGGATCGAGCTAAGGTTAATCTGATTTCTCACCTTCCTATGCCTAGCTCGATCAGGGACATCCGTTCCTTTTTAGGGCATGTCGGTTTTTATCGACGATTTATCCCTGATTTTTCAAAAATCGCGCGCCCCCTGACCACTCTTCTCTCCAAGGATGTTCCTTTCGAAATTTCCAAGGAATGCACTCAAGCATTTGAAATCCTGCGTGACCGAGTCACCCAAGCCCCGATCCTACAGTCCCCTGATTGGTCTCAACCCTTTGAGATCATGTGCGATGCATCCGACTTCGCTGTAGGAGCGGTTTTGGGGCAGAAAATTGACAGGAAACCTGTGGTCATTTACTACGCCAGCAAAACACTTGATGAGGCTCAGCGTAACTATACAGTTACTGAGAAAGAGCTGCTAGCTGTAGTATTTGCCCTAGAAAAGTTCAGATCGTACCTTCTGGGTTCCCGTGTCATCGTATACTCGGATCACACAGCTGTGAGGCATCTCCTTGCAAAGAAGGACGCGAAAGCTCGATTAATCCGATGGATCTTGCTGTTGCAAGAATTTGACCTTGAGATTCGCGACAAAGCGGGAAAGCAAAATGTGGTAGCTGATTACTTGTCCCGTCTTCCTTCTGAAATAATTGACCCTTCCGGACCCATCACTGAGCATTTTCCCGATGAGCACCTGCTGACTATTGGTACTAGCCTTCCATGGTTTGCTAATGTAGTAAATTACTTGGCAACTCATCAGATCCCGTCCGATTGGCCGAAGGCCAAGAAAGACAAATTACGCTCCGATGCCAAGTATTACATTTGGGAAGACCCGTACCTCTTCCGCATAGGTGCCGATCAGATCATCCGGAGATGTGTCCCGGAAGGGGAATTCAACAATATCCTCTCTTTCTGCCATGACCAGGCATGCGGTGGCCATTTCGCCGGGCATAAAACCGCATCAAAAGTCCTCCAGTGCGGCTTTTACTGGCCCACACTGTTCAAAGACGCATACAATCACTGCAAGGCATGCAGTCGTTGCCAGACTTTGGGCAACATGAGCCATCGCGACATGATGCCTATGCAACCGATTCTAGTATGCGAAATCTTTGATGTTTGGGAGATTGATTTTATGGGCCCCTTTCCTATTTCGGATGGTTTCGAATACATTCTGTTGGCTGTGGACTACATGTCCAAATGGATCGAAGCCATACCGACCCGAACCTGTGATCACAAAATCGTTCTCAAATTCATTCATCAACACATTTTCTCAAGGTTCGGGATTCCTCGTGCAATAATCTCTGATGGGGGGACCCATTTCACAAATGCTCAGTTTAGGTCACTGATGACCAAATACGGGGTGTCTCACCGAATCTCTACTCCTTACCACCCCCAAACTAATGGTCTAGCTGAGCTGTCTAATCGGGAGATCAAGAAAATCCTGCAAGTCGCTGTTCGACCTGACAGGAAGGACTGGTCGTCCCGACTTCCGGAAGCATTGTGGGCCTATAGGACCGCCCACAAGACCCAATTGGGCATGTCTCCCTTTAGACTGGTGTACGGAAAGGCATGCCACCTTCCCGTAGAACTGGAGCATAAAGCCTATTGGGCAGTACGGAACTGTAATCTAGATCTTTCCAAGGCTGGGACCCACAGAAAACTCCAAATCAGCGAGATCGATGAATTACGCCTAGACGCGTACGAGAACTCGCAAATCTACAAGGAGCGGGTTAAAGCCTTCCACGACAGACACATCTCGAGAAAGATCTTTCATCCTGGTCAAAAGGTCCTACTCTTTGATGCCCGACTAAAACTCTTCCCAGGAAAACTGAGATCCAAGTGGGTCGGAACATATTTGGTCCGACAGGTTTTTGGAAATGGAGCAATCGAAATCAGTCCACTCAGCCACGATTCTGAACCTTTCATCGTGAACGGTCAGAGACTCAAGCCGTTCATTGATGTAACTTCTACTGATTTGGCTGAAGCATCTTATATCCTCCTTTCCCCTTGAGCTTATTGCGCCCAGCCGATGGCGTAAAACTCAGCGCTTAACGGGAGGCAGCCCGTCATTCTCTTTGAAAACCTGAAACTTGTTCTGACACCTTTTTGCACTTGAAGTTCACACTTTAAGACAGCCGACTCCACCTCAGGTGCTTGCATCTGAGATTAGAAATCGTCCGCAACAGTCACCCCGACCCATTCACTCATCCAAATTTCTGTCTTAAGGAATGAACTAAGTTAAATAAAAACCCCCTAGGTTACAATGAGGACATTGCAAATCTTAGGCATGGGGGGGTATGAAAGTGCAAAACTTGTAAGAAAAGGTTTCAAACAAAAAAAATTCACATATGCCAAAAACACCATAAAAATTAAAAAATTTTTCGAAAAAGAATAAAAGGAGAAGGAAATTTTGTGAAGGAGAAAAGAAACAAAATGAAAAAGGAGCACAAAATTATGAGAAAAGGTGATAGTCATTAGTAAGGAACTAAGGAATTAACCTAAGTTCTAGACCTCATTCAAGAAAATAACTGAAAAGTGCACAATGAGATTAGTAAGAATGCAAACCTTAGGCATTCTTGAATAGACTCTTAGTACCCATTAAGATCTGGACACTCCTCAAGAGGTTGAGGAAAATGAAAAGCTGAAGTATTAGGTCTAAGGCTTAGGGAGTATTTGGCCTCGTTAACTAATTTTTGGTTTACGGGACTCAGTAACCTAAGCACCCTAACCTCACACACAGCCTGGTTCAGTAAGCGTAAAATTCAGAATCACGCAGAAGCGTCGTAAAATTCTGAAAAGAACACCTAGAATAGGAGCGGCCGATCAACACAAGTTGATTTGGACGAGTTCCCAGCGCGGAGAGGCGGGAAATCCCCTCGAAGATGCGTAACAAAATATCATCTCCTCGGTGCTTGTCTCTTAGGATATTTACATATGCTACTGGGGGCATGTAAGCACTCTGCTGGTTCAGATTCCATGGATGGCATTATCTCGAAGTGTCAATTGCCAGGGTCTGGATTCGGCCACGGAACACCATGGATGGGATTATCTCGAAATCTCAATAGCTAGGGTTCCGGGGGTTGCCATGGGCGGTGCTATCTCGAAGCATCGATCGCCAGGAACCCTTGAGGATTGATGATGGGGGCAAGGAATCTGATACAGACCGTGTTGAAAAGCCAATCCTAGGCTAGAACTAAAAAGAAAAAGAGAGAGAAAACTCTCCAAACAGAAAAACTTTCTATCTCTCTCTTACAAAACGCACTGCGAACTGAGCCAGGGCTAAAATCATTTCAAGCACGGGTGCTTTAACCACAAAGTCCAATAAACCTTAGGTTAGTTCTTGTGGACCTTAAAAACCTTTGCTAAAGACTGAGGCTAAGGCTAGACAGATTTGGATCTTGATTGGTACTAGAGTACCTTTTAGGCCTATGGTCAGCATTCTGACATAATCTATGCTCAAGTAAAAAAGCACTTATCTAAAACTATTAAAAACTTCATGGTCTAGAACAAGGGTTGAAACCTTAAGTTTTTGCTAAGGGACTAGCAAAAGCTAGGCATGGGGGTATGATGAGAACCTCATCATGAGCCATAACTAGCTCATTTTGACCTAATACAAAGGATAAAAGCTCCTACATAACTCAAGGAAAGGCTTAACTCAGAGAATTCTGAGTTTAAGGAGAAAACAAGTCATAAGGGGTAAAAATGCAATTTTACCAGTATAATCTGCATACAGGGTAATTCAGGGTCCAAACATAGGTCAAAGAAACTTAATAAGAATAAAAGTGGGATGAGATGATCTAGCAAGGGCTACAGCAATTCCAAGGAACTAAATGATAATCTGTAACCCTAAAACAACCCACTTCAATTCACGAGGTTCGAGGCAAAGTAAAAATAGAATGAACCCTCTAAAATTCATAGAAAAATAATCTCTAGGGTTTAGAACCTTCAATTTGGCCTTCAGAACCCATTTTGACCTACATTGAGAACCATGCCCAATTAATAACTTAATTTGGGTTTTCGCATAAATTGACCGGTCAA
Organism: Thalassia testudinum; assembly: GCA_037157565.1. NCBI lineage: Eukaryota > Viridiplantae > Streptophyta > Magnoliopsida > Alismatales > Hydrocharitaceae > Thalassia > Thalassia testudinum. The sequence continues at coordinate 50,210,121 of JAZHRO010000030.1, forward strand.
ACAAGGTTTAATATAGAAATGAAATTCACAATCAGATTCCTTAGGTCCTAATTAATCATGTATAAAAACTTGAGCCTAAGAAGAAACCTCCTTGACCAACTTTACACTTTCGTCCTCATATATTTACTTTTTGGCCCTCAACTTTTGAACTCTCGCATTTTGGCCCCTAACTCTCCTTCGTTCTTTGCGTTCAGGTCCCCCTGCAAAACCGGCCAGCACCATGCTCCGGCGACCTTGCGCGGAGCATGGCGCCGCGCAGGGTGAGGGGGAGAGCCTGGCAAGTAAACCGGGGGTGCCCTTCGTCGTCAGCTGTCGCAGGGACACCCCCCTGGTCGCTGTAACCCACCATACCGGCCGTGCGAACGCACGGACGGTATGGGTTTCCATCTCCGGCGTCCTCCGGCGAGGGAGACACGTCGTCTCCCTCCGCCTTCCTCCCTGATTCGGTCCCTATAAATACCCCCGTCGCTCCACCGTTCTTCCCAGCTCGGATCTGACGGAGAAAACCCCCAACTTTCCTCTCCTCTCACTCCGGCAGATGCCCACCAGCTCCGGCGGTTCCTCCTCCTCCTCCTCTTCGCTCTGCCGCAATACCAGCAGCAGAGACTTCTTCCCCTGCTCTTCCCGCGCCACGCCGCACCCAGCTGGCGCCTCTCCGGCTCTCTGCTCGCCGCCGCCCCTTCCCCCGGGCATCTTCTTCTCCTGCGACAGTCGATACGACTGTCGCCCTGCTCCGGCCCCTTTCGTCTCCGTAGCTAGGTCAGAACTCCTCCCCATCTCCCCCTCCTTCTTTTCCTCACTGTCTTTTATTTGATTAAACCCTCGACCGCTCCTGTCCACCGTCACCCCCTTCGTCTCCAGCCATCCTCCAGCGAGCCGCTCCCATCACCCCAGCAACCCACACGGCTCGCCGACCACCGCAGAACCTCCGCCTCCTCACCCTGATCAACCCCCGCCCTTCCACTTCCCCCACATCACCCTCTGCAACCCCACCGAACAAACCCATCTTCCGACCCACAGTCCGACCTAGGGCAGCCCTTGCACGCCGCCCCACGCCTCGCCACCACCCACACGAGCTTCGCCGCACTCTGGCGAAGCTCCCGGCACCTTCTGATTAGGCCGAGAGGCTGTTTTGCTGTGAACAGGTCACCCGACCTCCGCCGCCATTGCCGTGCAGAAGGAGCTGCTTCCGCCTGCAGCTGCAGGCGCGCCACGCCCAGATTCGACTCCCAGGCCTTGCGAGGCATTTCGACAAAGCATCAGGCTCGCAGCTGGGGCGAAGGCCTCGCGTGAAGCCGCGATCGCCCGCTGCTTTCTCCGCTGCGGTCGCTCAATTAGGGTGGGACATTTAGTCCCACCTCGGAAAACTCTGAAGAGGCGCAGCGGTATAAAGCGAAAAAGTGCTGGAGGCTTACTGCCTCAGCACACGGGGTGAGGTCCCCTTCACCCGCCCGGTTACCCGGTCTCGTCCGCGCTCACGCCCCGCGGACCTGACCCGACCCGACTTAGACTGACCTGCACTCCTCGCCCACCACGCACGCCAGTGGGCCTGGACCCGGGCGCGACCCGTACCCGGCTACCCGGCAGCTCTGGGAGAGCTATCCTATGAGCGGATTCTGTGAGAGAGAGACGGAGGGGGGGGGGGTAGAGTAGGTTTTGCCCTCTGACGTAAACTCTGAAGTGTGCAGGCACAGGTGAAGAAGAAGGACCGCGGAAGAAGAAGGAAGCTGAGGGAGACACTGTAGCAACAAGCGGTTTAAGTCGTCTGATTGGAAAATCAGACGACATCCTGAAGGGAAAAGAAGAAAGAAGGAGAGACGACGTCCTGATAGGAAAAAGAAAAGAAGAAAGAAGGAGATCTGAAGAACAAAAGAACAAGGAAGAACAACAGAAGAAGGCGAGGCAGAGGAGAACACAGAGAGGCCAAGGGAAGAACTGAAAGAAGAAGAGCACGAGAAGAAGATCTGAAGAAAGGAAAAGAAGAAAGAAAGGAAAAGAAGAAGAAGAACATCACCACTGCAGATAAAGAAGAAGAAGATAACAGAAGATCTGAGACGAGTAGAAGCAAAGAGAAAAGAAGAAAAGACAACAAATTCTTTCTCTCTCTTTCTTTATTTTTGTAAAAGAAACTTGTACCCCTAGAATATAACTTGCTCCCTGAGTTCGACCTCGGGAACTCTTTTATTTTCCGAGTAAAAATTTTTTTGAAATGATGGCAATAACTGGCTATACTACAACGCTATAACAATAAAACCCGGTTATCTCTCGAAGCCACAGCGTTTCACCACATCAAAAGGGACTGCCCGTCTAGGGCAGGAGGTCAGCAGATACTTCCCGCGCAGAGCACTGGAGGACGCGCAAGAGGTCGCGGTTCCCAGGCGCGAGGAGGAGGACAGCAGTCGCGAGGAGGGTACCGGCCAGCACCTACCTGTCCGACGCAGATTGTGGCTGCTTCGTCCACACCTAGAGCTGAAGGGCGTATCAATCCTTGACACACAGGGACGCCAGAGCTTCGGAATCGGTGGTAGCAGGTATGGTTTCAGTTTCCGGCAGACTCGTTTACACGCTTTTCGATTCCGGCGCTACGCACTCGTTTGTCGCAGCCAGTTTCGCAGTTAGTTTGGACCGGGATTATTCACTGTTAGAGAATCCGTTCGTAATCAGAGGTCCGAGTGGTTAGCTGTTTGTAGCTGAGGAGGTGTACACGGATTGCGAGGTCAGCGTCGGGGGACGTAGCCTGCCAGCTGATCTGATTATGTTACAGATGGGGGACTTTGGAGTGATTCTGGGGTGGATTGGCTGTCCGCTTACCACGCCTTGGTGGACTGTTTTGAGAGGAAGATTGTCTTCTCCATGCCGGAGTTGCCTTCTTTTGAGTTTCACGGACAGCCAGTGGACGGAGGTTTCAGGTGCATTTCGGCACTTCGAGCGGCGAGACTTTTGAGTCAAGGGTGTGAGGGCTTCCTAGCTTGTGTGGTGGCGGAGCCCAGCCCTGTGGCAGACTTCCAGAGTATCCCGGTGGTCAGAGAGTACCCTGACATGTTCCCAGACGAGTTACCAGGACTACCACCCGAGCGTGAGATCGAGTTTGAGATCTCACTAGTTCCAAGGACCAGCCCCATCTCCACCGCGTCACACAGGATGGCACCGCTTGAGCTGCGAGAGCTCAAGTCCCAGTTGCAGGACCTTTTGGAGAAAGGTTTTGTGAGGCCCAGTGCGTCTCCCTGGGGAGCCCCGATGCTGTTTGTGAAGAAGAAGGATGGTACCCTACGCCTTTGTGTGGACTACCGACAGCTGAATAGGGTCACCATCAAGAACAAATATCCGCTGCCGAGGATCGACGACTTGTTTGACCAGTTGCGGGGTGCCACGGTGTTTTCCAAGATCGACTTGAGGTCGGGATACCACCAGTTGAGGATCAGGGAGACCGACGTCTCCAAGACAGCTTTCCGCACCCGGTACGGACACTACGAGTTTTTGGTCATGCCGTTTGGGCTGACCAATGCCCCCGCTGCTTTCATGGACCTGATGAACCGGGTGTTTAGACCGTACTTGGACCAGTTTGTGGTGGTTTTCATAGATGATGTACTCGTCTATTCTAGAGATCGGACGCAGCACGGACAGCGCTTGCGGATGGTTCTGGACACTCTGAGATGACGCAGGCTGTACGCCAAGTACAGCAAGTGCGAGTTCTGGTTGAGGGAGGTGACCTTCTTAGGTTATGTGATCTCTGGAGACGACTTGGCGATGGACCCAGCCAAGGTCGAGGCAGTACTCAGGTGGGAGAGACCGCGTTCAGTCACTGAGATTTGCAGTTTCCTGGGACTGGCAGGCTACTACAGACGATTCATCAGAGGATTTTCACAGATTTCACGTCCTATGACACAGTTGACCCGGAAGGACGTGCCCTTCGCTTGGACAAACGCCTGTGAGGCGTGTTTTCTGGAGCTGAAGGAGAGGTTGACCTCGGCTCCCGTGCTCACCATCCCTGACAGTAGTGGCGGGTTCGTTGTGTACACGGACGCCTCCTTGTAGGGGTTAGGAGGTGTGCTCATGCAGAGGGGTCATGTTGTCGCTTACGCTTCGCGGCAACTGAAGCCCCATGAGCATACCTACCCTACCCACGACCTAGAGTTGGCAGCTGTTGTCTTCGCGCTGAAGACTTGGAGGCACTACTTGTACGGTGAGACCTTCAAAATTTTCACAGATCACAAGTGCCTCAGATACCTTTTTGATCAGAAGGAGTTCAACATGAGACAGAGACGTTGGTTGGAGCTCCTGAAGGACTACGACTGCAGCATCTCCTACCACCCGGGAAAGGCCAATGTGGTAGCTGACGCCTTAAGCCGTAAGGCGCCCGCACACTTGGCTAGTCTACAGTTACAGAGTTGGAGCCTTTTGGAGGAGGTGGGTAGTTGGCGACCTCTAGAGTTACGAGGGTACTGTGGGGCAGTGACGGTGACACGGCAGACTAGGCAAGAGCTGATAGACCGCATCATCACAGGACAGATGGCCGATCCGTACTTGCAGTCCTTGCGCGACAGAGTACTGTCGGGAGACCCGGGGGACTTCTCTTTCACAGACCAGGTGCTGCGCTTGAGGGGACGGTTGTGTGTTCCCAGAGACGAGGAGCTGTTGAGAGAGCTCCTGACTGAGGCACACGGTTCCAGATTCACCACACATCCTGGAAACACGAAGATGTACCACGACTTGAGATGCGAGTTTTGGTGGAGGGGGATGAAGCGGGATGTGGGTGAATTCGTCCAGCAGTGCTTAGTGTGCCAGCAGGTGAAAGCCGAGCATCAGAGGCCTGCAGGGCCGCTACAGCCGCTTCCAGTGCCAGAGTGGAAGTGGGAGAGCATCACCATGGACTTGGTGGTGGGCTTACCTGTTACCCAGCAGGGACACGACGCAGTCTGGGTAATAGTGGATAGACTGACGAAGATGGCGCGATTATTGCCGATCCGAGTCACTTTGGGACCAGCGCAGTGACAGCGAAATACGCGTGATTTGTAAAAGCAGTTTTTTTAACGTCGTTGTAACACGCGAATCCGCTTTCGCTCTTAAATTTATAATCCTAGATAGGGGAGTATCTAGGGTCGTCCAAGGAGGCCAATTGTTTGCAATAGTGATTCTCTTGCTAGGAATATAAATCTCACCTTTCTTTTTGGTATTTTTCAATATATCATTTTTTTTTTATTTTTAAACTAAGGCAACATGCGAACTGATGGCGGGAAAAATGTTTACACTTCGAATTAAAATACTACTTTTATGTGACAAGCAGAGCCTCTCCCTAAGCTCACTCTAAGCAAGTGGAGGCCTAGAATAATTAGGGAGAGGAAGTGAAGAATGCTGAAAATAAGCAAATAGAAATGCAAACAAGATATGCGAAGAAGGCAACTAGATAATTGATAAAGTGTTTAACAAAAATGCCTAGTAGAGGAATGCTTCTACTACTAAATAATTGAAATAAAGAAAGAAAACACAAATCCTCTAAATAGATGGTGAAGAAGAGGGCTTCTTGCTCCAAGGTTGGTGGCTCCCAAGCTTGAAAAGAATCCTTCAACTCCTTCCTTGCAGTACTCCGCCAAAGTGATGACCTCCAAGGCAAGCCCTAAGGGGGCGTGCCTTAAGTTTCTCTCCAAGGGTGGACGTCCACCCTAAGCTTTTCTCCTTTACCTGGCCGTCCTCCTTGAAGTGGGAGAGTCCTCCTCCTTGGCGTGGCTCAAGTTGAAGAGAGTGGGGAGAAGAAGGCACCAAAAGGGCTGGTGATGTGCCCCTTTAATCTCCTTCTCTACTCCTTCTTCTTGGCCGTAGGTATAGGTGGTTTAGGTAGAAAATATACTAAGGGAGGATGCCCAAAAATGGTGGTAGGTGGTGGCCTTTTATAGAATAGGAGGGGGGCTATGGTGACCTTTGAAATGGATGGCTAGGATGGAAGGAGGGAGGTGGTTAAGGATCCAATGGCCAAGGGTGTTTGGCGCCACCTTAAGGGACACCTAAGGGGTGGTTATGTGTGTTGACACCCCTTGATATTGGCGCCAAAAGGGCTTCTAGAAGAGGGTCTAAGTTGGCGCCAAGAAGGATTCTAGAAGGGGGGTTAGGTGGATGGCTAGGATGGCTTATGTGGGTAGGTGTAGGGTGGATTAAGGGGCTGAAAGTTGCGCCAATATAGAGGTGGTTAGGGGTGGTTTTTGGCGCCAACTTGAAGTGTCTTTTGGTGGAGATAATGGGGTGAAGGGATGGCTAGGAGGTGGTGCCAACTTGAGTAGGGTAGCTAGCTTAGGTAGGCTTGAGTTGGTGGAGCTAGCTAGGGTTGATTTTGGAGGTAATGAATGGCCAAGGAGCTCGTTGTTAGCTAAGCTAAGCTAAGCTAAGATAAGCTAAGCTAGCTTAGCTAAAGGTGGAGTAGAGGAGAAGGTGTTGGAGCTAGGGTTTGGAGGAAGGAGCTGAGGAGAAGAAGTCTGGAGCTGGAGCTGGAGCTGGCTGCTGCTGAAGAGGCTGGCATGGGGCTACTCTAGCTGGCTTAGCTTGCTAGTTCTTTGCTAGTTGCTAAGCCAAGCTAAAGTGAGCTAGCTTCTACCAAAATGAGCTAAGGTGAGCTGGGTCTGGTGCTCCCAGGGAGAATCAAGCTGGTTGAGGCAGCTAAGGTAGCTTAGCTCAACTGAGTTGAGCTAAGCTGAGTCCCTGTGAGTTGGACTTGAGCTTCCTGAGCTGGGATGAATTCTTCTTCAGCTGGTTGGAGCTGAGTGGAGCTGGATCTGAGCTGGGGTGAACTCCTGTCAACTCAGCTGAGCTAGCTAGAGCTCCCTGTGAACTAGTGGGAGCTGAGGTGAGCTGGGTCTCAACTAAGTTGAGCTGGATCTGAGCTGACTTGAGCTAGGGTGAGCTAAGGTGAACTCTCTTGAGCTGCCATCCAGCTGAGATTAGCTGAATGGAGCTGGGATGAGCTAACCCTAGTTCAAGTAAGCTAGGTTCCAGCTGCGGTGAGCTGGATCAAGCTGGGTTCCAACTAGTCTGGGCTTCTCCTTCACCAATTGCCTTCTTGAGTGCTAGGGTTTTAGGGATCTGTGAATCTGTACATCCCTAACACTCACAAAAACACATTAAAACAACAATAAAAAATGCAATGCATGCATATCCTAATTTATGCCTAAATGCAGCCCAAAAACCCGTTTGCAGAGTAAAATCCTAAGAGCTAGGTTAGTTTTAAAGCATAAAAATGATGATAAACTGGCGTTTATCACGCAGTTGGCAGAGAGGTATATCCGGGATGTGGTACGACTACACGGAGTTCCGCAGGAGATCGTATCCGACCGGGATACCCGCTTTACGTCCCAGTTTTGGGCTGAGTTTCAGCAGGCCTTGGGGACGCGGTTGAGGTTTAGTACAGCTTACCACCCCCAGACGGACGGACAGTCTGAGCACACGATACAGACACTTGAGGACCTTTTGTGTGCCTGTGTACTGGACTGGAGGGGCTCTTGGGAGGAGCACTTGCCCCTGGCGGAGTTTGCATACAACAACAGTTATCACTCGAGTATCGGCATGGCTCCCTACGAGGCTCTGTACGGACGGAGGTGTACGGCACCCTTGAGTTGGGTTGAGGTGGGGACCAAGTGGGAGGTTGGCCCCAGGTTGATTCGGCAGAGTCAGGAGGTAGTCGAGTAGATCCACAGGTGACTCCGGACTGTCAGGAGCAGACAGAAGAGCTACGCGGACCGGAGACGCAGAGAGGTGCAGTTTGAGGTTGGGGACCACGTCTTTCTTCGTGTTTCGCCCATGAAGGGCCTGCAGCGGTTTGGGGTGAGAGGGAAGCTTGCGCCGAGGTTCGTGGGGCCCTTTGAGGTCCTGGAGCGGGTTGGACCCGTTGCTTACAGACTTGCCCTTCCCCCACAGCTTTCTGGTGTGCACGACGTGTTCCACGTGTCCAACCTCAGGAAGTACGTAGCTGATCCCAGTCACGTACTGAGTCACGAGAGCGTTGAGGTGAGCGACGACCTGACCTACCCCGAGCAGCCAGTGTAGATTCTAGACCGAGCCGTCCGCAGTTTGAGACGAAAGCAAGTACCCCTGGTAAAGGTTTTCTGGATGAGCCAGTGGTACGAGGAGGCTACCTGGGAGCCTGAAGCGGTAATGCGGGAGCGGTACCCGGAGCTTTTTGCGGGTACGTCTTTTCAGACCGGCTTCGGTCCTCTTTGAGTTTGTTATGGTTATTTTGACGTTTCCCCGCACCCTAGTTAGCGCAAGTTTCGGGGACGAAACTTCCTTTGAGTTTGTTATATTGTTACGAGCCATACTTTCAAATGTCTTTTAAGACGTCTGGGAGGTGTCCCAGACGTCGTACCAAACGTCTGGTATCACTTCCAGACGTCTGGGATTCATTTTTTTGCACGCACACCGTTGCGTTTGCGCGCCTGTACGCGCAGACCTGCTCCGCCTCTTCTTTTTCCCTCTCCCTCCTGCGCCCTCTGTCGCGCTCTCTCTCTCCTCCTCGCGTGGCCTTAAAAGGCCACGCCCTCTCCCTCACTCCCATCACCTCCGTCTCCTTCCTCTTCTCCTTCCAGCCAGTGTGCGAGAGCGTACGCGAGAGCGAGCGCGAGGGTGCAGCGGCGGCGGCGATAGCCGCGGCGGGTGCGGGAGGAGGTGCTGCGCGGGGGAGGAAGTGCTCGGCCGTGAGGGCGAGCTCGCCGGGGCTGCTAGGGCCGGTCGGCCGGGGGCGCAGCGGGCGATGAGAGACGTGGGAGGACTGCTGCAGCTCGAGCAGCAGGCGGAGTACTCGCGGCGCGGCCGGGCGTCGTGAGCGGAGGGCGAGTGGCACCCTGGTTCTGGAAACTTTTCCAGAATCAGACGTCTTGGCTGATAGCCAGACGACGGGCACGACGTCTGGAAGACTGTCCAGACATATGAAAGGTGAGTTATTTCCGTCTTCTTCCTTTTCTTCGACTGACCGTACTGAGAGAGAGAGATGGGTACGCGCAGGTTCGGTGATTCGCAATCCAATGCAAATCAGACGTCTGGCTCTAGTGCCAGACGGCGGGAACGACTTCCAGACGTCCTGGGTGACCATCGGATGTCTGGGAACTAGGCCAGACGCCGCCGCAGGCTTCTGGACGTCTGAGAGCCCACGCAGAGCGAGGTAATTCCCTGATCCACTTTTTAAGACGTCTGGAAGGAGTTCCAGACGTCTGATTTTACACTGTTTCGTCGTTTTTGACCCGTTTCGGGCCCGTTCGGGCTCCGTTTTTCGCATTTCGAGTTACGTTCTTTTCGGAATTACATCCTCTACCTGTCTACAGTAGCTGTATACTGTTTTGAGAAGTTCCTTGTGTTTGATCCTTGTGATAGGACCCTGTTCCGTTGCAGTCTCGGGGGTCGCGGAGGCACGCGGGATTCCCGACCACGCCCCCATTACTCCCGTTGTACCTGGTAGAGTGGCTTTAAGTATAATCTGTTAAATTATGAAATCATAAATAGAACCTAGGACATTGCATGAATCCTAGGAATGGGAAATAGATTGAATGGTAGATTCCTAGGGTGTTGCATGAATCCTAGGGCTGGAAAACTAGATTGTATGATAGATCCTAGGATATGGCATGAATCCTAGGATGGGAAAACTAGTAGAATGTATGAATACTGCAGTCTTGGAAAATGTGGAAAGGAAATACTAGCTACCTGTGAATTGAATTAACAGCTGCCTGTTATGAATAAATAAACGTGATTGAGAATATGGATTGTAAGAACGTGAAACTGGAAAGTGAAACCTGGATGTTCTGAGTTAAAAGAGCTGGAACCCTACGGGGAATTAGGAGTAGAACTCCTGGAAAGTGAATGGAATAGAATTGGGGAAGTGAGCTGGCCCTTGAGTACGGAGTACCAAGGAGAGTGACTGTCCCCCTCTGTTTAGTGCAGAGCGGAGCCAGGCGCCCCAGGGACCCGGGGTTAGGACTGGCCACTCTGTACCAACTTGCTGGCCCTCGTGTACGTAGTACCGAGGAGAGCTACTAGTGTATGGAGGTACTAGCTACCCCACGGGCCCCGGGGTTCTGCTAGCCTCCCACACCGACTTGTTAGGCCCGCTGGGGCAAACCAGTGTAGTCAGGCGAGGGTGCGCGGACTGTGGAGGGGCAAGGCCCCTGTTTGGTTACTGTGGAGGGGTTGGACCCCTGTTACTGAGAGGGCTCTGCCCTGTACTGGTTCCGTGCTGTGCTTTGGGCGCACCAGTTAACGGAAACGACTGACCGCGTGCCAGTGCGGGTTAGCTACCCGTGCGTTTACCGCGCGTGCCGTAGTCACCGTTACGTCTGTCAGTGACCTTGGGGTGGTTGACTGAGAGTAGGATCACCACAGGGGACTCTCCCGGCCAGGAGAGCACAACGTGCTACTTCTACTGTTCGGAAAAGACTGTAATCAAGATCGTTCCCACGAGGAACATTCGAGATCAAGTGAAGGATCTGAGAAATAGATAAATTGTGAAACAATAGAAAGACGTAAATAAAGGAAGAAAGAAAATTTAAAACAGCTACCGTACACTTTACTGTTTGTTTAGTTTAGCTGCCACTCTACTCAGCGTTTTGCTGACATGTTACACTCGTTGCCTTTCAGGACCAGATGTTGAGCAGCCAGGGTCAGCGGCTGCAGAGGATGCTGGGCTGAGTAGGGTCCAGTAGAGTTACCACTATTCTCTTGTACCTCTTTTTGTTCCGTTATAGTGAGTAGTTCTTGTTCCGCTGTACTTTTCTTTACCTGCAGTTCATATTATGTTATGAATGTTGTTCTACTGTTGTGGTGGTACATACTGTGGTAGTTTCTTTCCTTACTGCTGTATTTTCCTGCTGTTAGTTATATTCATGTTGAATGTGGTTTATTTTACTGCTCTTTTGGTTACTTCCTCGTTGGACGACTAGGTCTTGGGATTAGTCGAGTCGGTTCAGCTCTCGTGTCTCGTAGGGACTTGGGAATCGGGTCGTTACACAGAAGGATCAACCTGAGATATGCTTATGACAGGATACATTGAGATCGAAAAATTACACAAATCTGAATACCTTCAATGCTTGACAAATCCTGTACTTTGGGAACAACACCAAGATGCCCTTGTAAAATGGGTAGAAATGATGAGATCACTAGAACAAATTATCGACCAGAAATACCCGTATATACCAGAAACAGAGGATGAACCATCTTGGAATAGTATTAAGGATCAATCCAGTTTCCCAGATCTCGGGTCTGAGGCACAGGGTGGTTGTGGATTCCCGACCAAGATAGAAGACAACATTGAATTAGGTTGGGATATTGCAGGAGAATACAATAATGAACCAACCCTAGACCATGAATTGCCAAGCTTAGAATTTCAAAACTCCTGCAATAATGAGATCAGAACTGAACCTTTTGAGGGTATAAATTCCGCCCCTTATTTTGATAAGGTGACCTTCGAAGGTTATTCGGACTTTAATTCTAGTAATCCTACCCACATCCTAAACCTAGAATCTAGATTCGAAACTTATTGGGAAGATTATGAGGCCCCATGTGAGAAAGATCAAATTTTTACAGAATATGATTCCGGGCCTCTATTTGATGAATATCCCTCTCCAATATCCTCAGGAAATCTGATCGATTTTTCAGAAGACATGCCAATTTATGATACAGAAACTGAGGAGTTGGATGAGTGGGGTTTCAATTGGGTCTATCCTACCAGCTTGGAGCTTGAACAGAACACCTTTTTAAGTCCAGAATTGACATATAGGCTAGACCCCAGTCAGGCTGCTGATTCCACATCTGATGATTTATGCTACGGTGGAATTCATGATCAAGAATCTCATTTAGAACTCAATTTTCGCAAACTCTCCGACGACTTCGGATCTGACTATAATTTCGGAGAGACTCTCCTTCCTGAACACACTAAGCCCATCTACGACCTCAGTTTACATGACTCATTCTCTGACTCCGACTCTGAGGTCCTTATTCCCGAGATCACTGATAACACAGAATCATTCCTTTTTGATCCTCAGGAACCAAAAACAGAAAATGCCAAGAGTGATTACAACCCAGAATTCAAATCTTTTCTCGAATCAGATTTCTTTCATCCTACAGACACTCTTCAAGCATTTGATAGTTACCCAGAGAAAACCACCTGTCATTCGTTTCTAGAAGAGCCCTCATACACAGTGGCCACCTCGTCCGCACACACAGAACTTATCAAAACCTCTTTCCAACCCCGACCCGCAACCGGACTCAATTTCTATTCAGATTCACCTCTCACTGAGCCGATTGCATTTCCACATCGGGTTTGGAACACTGATCATACTACATACCATGCTCCATCATTCTCTGATCACCCTTGTAGGGTTCCCGCGCCAATCACTCATTATTCTACGGGTCCCTATTCTGACCAGGCTGATTTGACTCAGCCAAACCCTGTATTCGCACTTCCACATCCATTTGAGCCACATTGCATATGGTGGGTCCCACATCTTTTGCTCTACATCTATCAACCCACCAGATTAATTGGGTTTGCGCTGCATCATCAGCCTGTTGATCTTAACAAGCACCTGGTTGGACTAACCAGGCTCTTAATCAAGGTGCTTGTTATATTAAACTCTGCTGATTTGGCCATCCCCTCTCCATCTCATTTCCCGCTTGGCTGAAGGCGTAAAATTTAGCGCTCAACGGGAGGCAGCCCGTCATTTTCCTTGAAAACCTAAACCTTTTTGACACCGTTGTGCACTTAAGATTCGCCCTTCTAGACAGCTGACTCCACCTCAGATGCTTGCATTTGGGATTAGAAATCGTCTGCAACAATCATCCCGACCCATTCACTCATCAAAACATCTGTCTTAAGGAATGAACTAAGTAAATAAAAACCCCCTAAGTCACAATGAGGACATTGCAAACCTTAGGCATGGGGGGTATAAAAGTGCAAAACTTGTAAGAAAATGTTCTAAACAAAAAAATTCACATATGCCAAAAACATCATAGAAATTAAATTTTTTTTTTAAAAATAAAAAAAGAGGAGAAAGGAAATTTTGTGGGAGAAGGAAAAGAAACAAAATAAAAAAGGAGCGCAAAAATGAAAGAAAAGAGTGATAGTCATTAGTAAGAAACTACGGAATTGACCTAAGTTCTAGACCTCATTCAAGAAAAGAAATGAAAAGTGCATGGTGAGATTAGTAAGAACGCAAACCTTAGGCATTCTTGGATACTCTTAGTACCCATTAAGATCTGGACACTCCTCAAGAGGTTGAGGAAAATGAAAAGCTTAAGTATTAGGTCCAATGCTTAGGAAGTATTTGGCCTCATTAACTAACTTTTGGTTTACGGGACTCAGTAACCTAGGCACCCTAACCTCACACACAGTTTGGTTCAGTAAGCGTAAAAATCAAAATCATGCAGAAGCGTCGCAAAATTCTGAAAAGTACACCTAGAGTAGGAGCGGCCGATCAACACAAGTTGATTTGGACGAGTTCCCAGCGCGGAGAGGTGGGAAATTCCCCTCAAAGATGCGTAAAAAAATATCATCTCCTCGGTGCTTGTCTCTTAGGATATTTTCATATCCTACTGGGGGCATGTAAGCACTCTGCTGGTTCAGATTCCATGGATGGCATTATCACGAAGTGCCAATTGCCAGGATCTGGATTCGGCCACAGAACACCATGGATGGGATTATCTCGAAATCTCAATAGCTAGGGTTCCGGGGGTTGCCATGGACGGTGCTATCTCGAAGCATCGATTGCCAGGAACCCTTGAGGATTGATGATGGGAACAAGGAATCTGATACAGACCGTGTTGAAAAGCCAATCCTAAGCTAGAATTAAAAAGAAAAAGAGAGAAAAAATTCTCCAAACAGAAAAATCTTCTGTCTCTCTCTCTTACGAAACGCACTACGAACTGAGCTAGGTCTAAAATCATTTCAAGCACGGGTGCTTTAACCACAAAGTCTAATAGACCTTAGGTTAGTTCTTGTGGGCCTTAAAAACCTTTGCTAAGGATTGAGGCTGAGGCTAGACAGATCTGGATCTTGGTTGGTACTAGAGTACCTTTTAGACCTATGGTTAGCATTCTAACCTGATCTAGGTTTCAAATGAAAAGGCACTTATCTGAAACCATTAAGAACATCATGGTCTAGAACAAAGGTTGAAACCTTAAGTTTTTGCTAAGGGACTAGCAAAAGCTAGGCATGGGGTTATGATGAGAACCTCATCATGAACCCTTACTAGCACAATCTAACTTAGATATGCAAGAAAAAGCTCTTACATAACTCAAAAAAAGGCTTGACTCAGAGAATTCTGAGTTTAAGAAGAAAACAAGTCGTAAGGGGTAAAAAATGTAATTTCACCAACACAATTTGCAAACAGGGTAACTCAGGATCCAAACATAGGTCAAACTAACCTAATAAGAAGGAAAGCTAGATGATATGTTCCAACAAGGGCTACAACAACTCCAAGGAATTAAATGACATTCTGTAACCCTAAAATGAATCCACTTCAATTCACGAGGTTCGAGGCAGGGTAAAAATTGACTAAACCCTCTAGAATTCATAGAAAAATAATATCTAGGGTTTAGAACCTTCAATTTGGCCTTAGAAACCCATTTTGACCTTCATTGAGAACCATGCCCAATTAATGATTTAATTTGGGATTTTAGGTAAATTGGCCGGTCAAACAAGGTCTGACCTAGAAAAAAATTCATCATTAAAATCCTTAGGTCCAATTTAGTCATGCATAAAAACTTGACCCTAAGAAGAGACCTTGACTGACTTTGCAATTTGGTCCTCATCTGTTACTTTTTGACCCTCAACTTTCGAAACCCTTGCATTTTAACCCCTAGTTTCTTTGTCATTCTTTGCGTTTAGGTCCCTCCTGCAATTCTCTGCGCAGCGCCATGCTCCAGCTACTTTGTGCGGAGCATGGCGCCGCGTAGGGTGAGGGGGATGTCCTGCAAATTGAACCTGGTGTTCCCTGCGACGTCTGCTGTCGCAGGGACACCGCCATGCCGCCTGACGACGCCCACACCTTCCGTGCGAATGCGCGGAAGGTATGGGTCACACCTCTGGCCATTCTCCGGCGAGGGAGGCACGTCGCCTCCCTGCGTCCACCCCTCCGCCACCGCCTTTATAAAGACTAGCGTCGCCAGCCGATTAGGGCAGCTTGGTCTTGACGGAGAAAACCCCAACCCTTCCTCTCTCCCTACTTCGACAGGAACCCACCAGCTCCGGCGGCTCCTCCTCCTCCGTCTCGTCGCTCTGCTGCAATACCAGCAGCAGAGCCACCTTCGCCTGATCTCCCCGCGTCACGCCGTACCAAGCGCGTGCCTCCCTGCCCTCTTCCTCGCCGTCGCTCTCTCCCTCTGGGTGTTTCTTCTCCGGCGATAGTCGATACGACTGCCGCCCTGCTCCGGCCCCCTTTGTCCCTGTAGGTAGGTTACTGTTATTTCCCTTTGTCCCCTCTTTCTTTTCCCCACTGCCTTTCAGTTGATTACCCCTCGACTGCGTCCGACCACCATCATCTTCCATCCCTCCGGCAACCCTCCGGCGAGCTGCCCCCGTCGAT
Source organism: Thalassia testudinum (assembly GCA_037157565.1). NCBI lineage: Eukaryota > Viridiplantae > Streptophyta > Magnoliopsida > Alismatales > Hydrocharitaceae > Thalassia > Thalassia testudinum. The sequence goes on from JAZHRO010000030.1 coordinate 50,225,666, forward strand.
CCGCCTCTCCACACAACTCGCCAACTGTCCCAAAAGCTCCGCCTCACCCTACCCAACACCCCCCACTCCTCCACTACCACTCCACACCTCCAGAACACTCCCTCGATCAAACCCATTTTTCCGGTTGCAGTCCGACCTAGGGCTGCCTCCAGACACCGCCCGCAACCTGCTGCACCTCGCACTACCTTCGCAATGCCATGGCGAAGGTTTCCCTGTGGTCTGATTAGGCTGAGAACCCCTGTTTGTGTTAGGCAGATTTTCAGCCCCAGCCACCATTGGCGACGAAGCAAGGAGCTTCCAAGCGAGCTCCATGCCTCGAAGCAGCAGGACTCCAGCCGAGGCGAATTGGAGAGACCCAGGTGAAGGCAGGCAGCTGGCACGCGAAGGGAAGCGAGGACACAGTTGCTGAGGCAAGGTCGCGATTCTTCCTGTGGGCGCGCGCGAGAAGGGACGAAGTTTAGTCCCAGATCGTAAGATTTCGAAGCGCCGCACCCATTTAAATTGATTGTGTTTCTACCTAAGCGCCTCAGAAGACGGGGTGAGGTCCCCTCGCCCACTCGCCTGCCTCGTCTGCGACCCACGCCACGCGGACCTGGCTGACCCATTTACCCTGCACTCCTTGCGCACCACCCACGCCGGTGCGCCTGGTCACGGGTACGCTACCCGACCCGATAACCCAGCTCTGGGAGTGCTTCCTATGAGCGGTTTACAGAGAGAGAGAGAGACGTGCGGGTAGAGGGAAGGGCTAGGTTTTGCTGTGCCTTGTGCAGGAACAGGGCGCGAAGGAAGAAGGTTCACCACTTGGCCGCAGGAAGAAGAAGAGGAGCGGAAGAAGAAACTCTGAAAAGGCTCTGCAGCTGAGCAAGGCAGAAGACCAAGGAAGAAGAAGCGGGATGAAGACGAGAAGAAGAAGAAGCAGCAAAGGAAGAAAAGAGGGGAAGCACTGTAGCAGACCGCCGTTTAAGTCGTCTGACTGTGATATCAGACGACGTATGAAGCTTCAGAGGAGATAAAGCAGAGAAGAAGAAAAAGAAAAGGCTCCTCATCTGAAGAGAAAGAAAAGAGAAGAAGGAAGAAAGAAGATAACGACAAGAAAAAGAAGAAGAACTGAAGAAGAAAAGAACTAGAAGACAAGCAGAAGAAGAAGAGGAACTGAAGGCAATCAGAGCCAGGGAAGAAGATCCGTAAAGATAAAGAAAAGAGAAAGAAGAGAAGAAGATAAGCAAAGAGAGAAAGAAGAGAAGGAGAAAAAGCCAAAAGACAGAAATTTATGTCTCCCTCTCTCTCTCTCTCTTATTTTTGTAATAAAGAAACATTGTACTTCTAGAATTCTAGTAGCTCCCTGAGTTCGACCTCGGGAAACTATTTCCGAGTAAAATTTTAATGCTAATGACAACCGTAGCTGTCTTATTTTATATCACAACGACATTACTGTAATAAGCATTAAAACAAACAAGGACTAGCCGCGGTTGGGAAACGTCACCAATGGCCTACAGTATTAGATGACCAGAAGTAAAATCAAAAGTCCTATAAGACGTCTGATCCTAAAATTAGACATCTAATATTGCTGTCAGACTCATCATTACCCTGATTTGTGGTGGATTTCGTCCTAATCTCTTGGGATTTGTCTCAAACGGCTAGAAGAGCTCTCCTAAGTGTTCTTGAAGGTTCCAAACTTGTCTAGAAATAGACTGCAACTCCTCTTAGGCAAGACACACCTCTTGAGATACAATTCCATTAGAAAAAATCACTTGCTCACTACTCTAAGCTCCATCTTGCCCTTGTGCTGTGCCAACACTTTGATCAAAGGGCAAATCCATACTCCCGGCTCACTCCGTTCTGTAAATCCTCAGGGTGTTCTTTTCATTCTTAGTTGATTAGAAAGTAATTGATGTATTGGGGTGCTCTATAGGTTTTGTTTTAATTCTTATTTTTGTACTTTGGGTATTCGGCCTGTCGGGTCCCCGTCTCTTCATTTTGAAGGGAGAAACCTTCGTTTAGGGATTGGAGGTGGGATTTGTAATTGAAGTACACTACCCTCGTTTAAGTAGTGTGGTTAGTGGATTGATCATCTTGTAATCGAAAATCCTAAGTCAAGAGATTGGCTTAGGTGGTGGTTTTCGCCCATCTTGGATTTCCACCTAAAAATCTGGTGTCACCTTTTGTGATTGAATTTTTTGCATTACAAGATTTTATAATTTCACTATTCACCCCCTAGTGTAATTTCATTTGGTATTAGAGCAGGTTTTTCGCCTACAGGAGTAACATCCGCGGAAAGATCACATGGAGGGGAAGGTCATTTCCATCGGTAGATTGGAGGGGCAATCCACCACTCGACCACCACTCTTCGAAGGAACAAACTACACTTACTGGAAGCTGAGAATGAAGATGTGGCTTCAAGCCAACGATTTCTCAATTTGGGAGAAATGCGAATCCGCATACATCATTCCCGAGAAACCAGAAACATGATACACAGTTGAGCAAATTCATCACCTTGGACTAATTGCCAAGGCAATAAACTCACTCTACTGTGCACTCAGCTCGGAGGAATTCAATCGCATCAGCCAATGCAAAACCACCTACGAGATCTGGAGAACCTTGGAGGTAATTCACGAAGGTACGTCTAACGTTAAATCCTCAAAGATAAACTTGTTATCGTAGGAATTCGAAGCTTTCTCTATGAAGGAGAATGAAAGACTTGGGGACATGTACACCCGATTCACGTTAATCGTGAATAGCCTCAAGTCTTTAGGAAAGACATTTATAAAGGGGGAGCTTCAAGGGAAGCTCCTTCGCTCCCTTGGACCTGAGTGGGAGCAAAAGGTAATGGCAATAGAAGAAGCCAACCAAGTAGAGGATCTAGATATGGAAAATCTACTTGGGAATCTCATGGCTTACGAATAAAAAATGGAGCAAAAGAAGAAATCAATCTCATCGGAGCCAAAGAAGAAAACCTTAGCCTTCAAAGCTACTTCGGATGATGAGGTAAGTACTGATGACGAAGAATTTATTTTATTAGCTAAAAAGTTTAAAAAGTTTCTCAGAAATAAAAGAGAGATCAAGGGAAGGAAAAGAGAGGAAGAACCTCTAATTTGCTATAATTGCAAAAAGAGAGGTCGCATAAGGAAAGATTGTCCCTTACTTAAAATGGATGATGAGAAGAAACCCAAGAAACCTTCCAACTACAAGAAGATCTCCAAACCGAAAGGATTCAAGAAGAAGGCATTTCAAGCAACGTGGGATGACTCCACCTTCGAAGAAGAGGAGGAAACAAATGAAGAAATGGCATGCTTGGGATTAATGGCAACAAATGATGGTTCTGAGTCTGAATCTGAGGAACCTGAGGTAAACTCATACTCTTCAGATGAATTATAAGATGCCTTTGATTTATTATATGTAGATCTTAAGAAAACAAAAACCCAAAGCAAGGCTTTAAAATAAGAAAACTTAGAAAATAAAAGATTAATCAATGATCTTGTAGAAAAGAATCTAATTCTTACAAAAGAAACCATTGCTTTAAATATGCAAATAAGAAATCTAATGATTGAGAAAGAGTCATTAAAAAATGATTTGTATACGGCAATGAGTGAACAAAAATTTCTAGATAGAGAAGAATTATTCGACAAAATCCATGTACTTGAAAAATCAAACTCCTTTAAAAAGGATGGAAATAGCTTACTTAGAGTAGAGATTAGGGCATTAGAAGATAAGCTAGACATAATGAAAATAGAGATAAATCACCTCAAAGAAAAGTCAAATCAACTTCTTGAGGACCTAGCCAAATTTACAAAGGGGAAAGATAACTTGGACAAACTCATTGCCCATCAAAATCTTTCCTCAAGTAAATTTGGATTAAGCTTTTATGAACCTAGTCAAAGTGAGCCAAAAAAGGACCCTCCTCTAAAGGAGACCACTAAAAAATACGGATCCACATTACAATGGATACCGAAAAGACAACTCTCACTTTATTTTGTAGGGATGAAAGGACATCATAATGTCAAGAATTGGATATACAAAATGAAGGATGGACGACTCAAATTAGAAAGATCTATAGAAACACCAAGTCACCATCGAAGATCTTTTGTAGGAGGAAGAAGGTCTACAAGGAAGAAGACAAGGAGACCACTGCCACCAAGGAGGTCGATGGGTGGACTCTGGATGCTCTAAACATATGACGGGAGACAAGCGCTTATTTTTGGACCTTCAACCTATGGATGGAGGAACAGTTACATTTGGCAACAACCACAAGGGCCATATTATTGGCCTTGGTAAAATATGTAGCCCTCTCTCTCCCATCTCAAATGTTTCTCTAGTTAAAGGAATAAAACATAATCTTTTAAGTGTCAGTTAAATATGCGATAAGGGCTTTAAAGTAGTGTTTACTTCTAAAACATTTGAAATTATGCATGCATTAACCAATGAAACCCTTCTTAAGGGAACTAGATTTAAAGACATTTATGTCGTAGAATTTGATAAAAATGACACTTATGAATGTCTTATAGCAAATGATGAGTTAAGTATATGGCATAGAAGACTAGGACATGTTCATATGAAGCTGGTTCAAAAACTAGCCAAACATGAATTAGTCTGAGGTCTTCCTAAAGGAAAATTTTTAAATGAGCCTATCTGTGATTCATGTAAATTAGGTAAGATTATAAAATCTAGTTTTAAAAGCAAAGAAATCATATCCACATCAAGACCTTTAGAACTACTTCACCTAGATCTGTTTGGACCTATAAAATATGAGAGCCTCAGTGGATGCAAATATTGCCTTGTAATTATAGATGATTTTTCGAGGTTTTCATGGGTCTCCTTCTTGAGATCCAAAGAACGAGTGTTTTCCATCTTTTCTATTTTTTGTAGGAAAGTTCAAATTGAAAAAGGCTACCAAATCACTAGTATTCGTAGTGATCGTGGGGGCGAGTTTGAAAATTCCTTGTTTGATGATTTTTGTCAAGAGCATGGTATTGCTCATGAGTTTTCTTTTCCTCGAACACCTCAACAAAGTTGGGTGGTTGAGAGAAAGAACCATACTCTTCAAGAGTGTGCTCGAACATTTCTCATAGACTCGGGGTTACCGAAGTTCTTTTGGGCTGAGGCGGTTAACACGGCTTGTTATGTGTTAAATCACACCTTAATTCGATCCGGATTGCGAAAAACTTGTTTTGAACTATACTATGGGAAAATACCCAAAATTAGTTATTTTAAAGTTTTTGGATGTCGATGTTTTGTCTTGAATACCCGCTCTAATTTAGATAAATTTGATGTCAAAGGTGAAGAAGCCATCTTTATTGGTTATTCCTCACGTAGTAAGGCAAATCGGGTTTTTAACAAGGCCACATTAATAGTGGAGGAAACCCTCCATGTTTCCTTCGATGAATCTCCTCACTCCTCCATTGACCGAGTCAATATGGATGATGAAGATAATTCTAGTATTGATGTGTCTAACATTCCAAACTCCGATATCCATAATCTTCCAAAAGATTGGATATATCAAAGGGATCATCCCGAAAGTTAAGTCATTGGAAGTGTTTCTGATGGCGTTAAAACCTGATCTCGTTTTAGTTGCTCCTGTCTCTCCGCCTTTGTATCTCAAGTTGAACCCAAGAATGTAGAGGAAGCGTGCTCCGAAAAACCTTGGATGATGGCCATGCAGGAGGAACTCAACCAATTCCAAAGGAATGAAGTTTAGGATCTAGTACTTAAGCCTGAAGGGCAAACGGTAATAGGTACCAAATGGGTATTTCGGAACAAGTTGAATGAATCCGGTATGGTTATTCGAAACAAGGCTCGGTTGGTAGCACAAGGGTACAACCAAGAAGAAATAATTGATTTTGATGAGACCTACGCTCTATCTTGCATTCAAGGCATTAAAATGCTCATGAAAATCCAAATCAGATTATTGCTCATCTAAGGTGAATTTTGACTTCAGAATCACCTCAGATTCCCAGCCAAACAATGAATCGCTATCAAAGATATCTCAGTTTGCTAGATCAAAACATTCAAAGCCCAAAATGGATAAAAATCCTTGAAATCTGAATTCATAAAATATCTGACAAACTGATTCAATTTTAGCTCAGATCATGGGCTTTTGTGATAAAAATGGGATGAATGGGAAGCTCCTAATGTGATTTTCGATGCTAGTTTCAGATCTGAGATTGGAAACCAATCAGATATGAAATTAAGTCTATTAAGTGGGTAAATTGCGAGAAATAAATCACAGGAATCAGAAGCGATATGGAAAACATGGAGAGGAAGAAAATTTATGGTCAGTGACAGTGTGAAAACGTCTCCTCTGATTTGGAATAATCAGAGGAGGTGAGTGGGTGTTCTAATTCTAAATCTACTCATAATGCTAAACTAATCAGAAAAGCAGATCAATCACTAATTTTAACTCTAATTCTACATCTAACCTATTTAACTACCGCTACAGCTAACCTACAAAGTAGTAAAACTATTCTAACAGGAGGAATGAGACCTGTGGGTCCTTAGTCGGTGGCTAAGGAGGAAGAATGGAGGGAGTTGGACTCTAGAGGAGGGAAAAGCCTTCTAGTGAAGCTTCTGGGTCATCCTCAGGCATACATCATCCTTAGCGATGAGGAGAGTTGGAGAGAAGTCGGAGAATTCACAGTTGGTGGCTGTGAAATCTGGGGATCGATGAAGAGGGGTGGCTGGAGTGGACGAATGATCACTAATAATGTAGGAGGGAGCGATCCTTTGCGCACGTGACCAAGGAGCTGCTTAAGTAGCCAATCAAGTGAGTCAGATCACCGCGCAGGTGAAATTAGGCATAGAGGGCATGGGCGGTGGTGATGAGAGGAGGGAGCGCGCACGGCTACCAATTAAAAATCTGACCGTAGGATGGGATCTGGGGGTAGTGGTGAGCACACGCGCCAATTCGCGCGAAGCTTCGAATCAAATCTAGCTGCAGATCAAGATCAAGTGAGAATGGACGGTCTAGCTGGAGCGTGTTCTTCGCATGCTACAGTGCATGTGTAGCAAGAAGGTGTTCAGGTTTCAGTTGGGTCATTTGCAGGGTGAGCCCTTCTACGAAGGGGTAGAAAATTAGCATGCAGACCCTTAAGTGGTAAGAATATGTAACAGTGTGGTCCCTAAGGGCCTACAAAAAGGTCCCTACGGGTTACAAATAGGTCCTAGGAAGTTTTCTAATGAAGGAAATCTAATGCATAAAGGACCTAAATGTAAATCCTAAATTTCAAGGCCTTAATAATGTCCAAATGCCATCAAGTTTTTATATATGCTTAATTGAGCATTTAGGAAGTTAATTACACTTTTGATTTGAATTTTTAAACTTGTTTGTGTGTTCAATTTACACTTGGATCATCATTTGAGCTTTTTCTCAAGAATATCTCGTTTTATCACCTAATTATGTAATTTTAACACATAATTAATGTTTTAGGTCTTTTTCTTTGATTCCCACACTTAACCCTTTTTATGCGTTAATTTGGTATTGTTTAACCCAGTTTCTAGCTTAACTTTAGTTTTAGCTATGATGAGTAGCCACTTATCACCGGGGTGGGTTTGGCTACTCTACGTCAACTCTTGGCCCTCGCGTACGTAGTACTGAGGAGAGCTACTTAGTGTAGGGGAGAGCTAGCCACCCCAAGGGGCCTGGGGTTAGGACTGGCCACCCTACACCGACTCTTGTTAGGCCCAATGGGCAAACCAGGATAGTTGGATGTGGGTATGATGACTATGAGGGGCGATACCCCCGTTTTGAGAGGGCAAGGCCCTGTGCTGTTCCATGTTGTACGTTTGGGCGTACCCGCTAGCAGAAACGACTGACCAAGTGCCAGTGCGGGGTAGCTACCCGTGCGCTTATCACGTGTGCCGTAGTCACTACTACGTCGCGACCATGACCTCGGGGTAGTAGACCGGGTGTAGGACTATCACGGGGGACTCTCCTGGCTAGGTGAGTGCCATGTGTACATTCTGCATCGCGGGAAAACTATAAGCAAGATCGTTCCCTTAGGGAATAGGAAGTTTGAGAAATGTAATGGAATCATATTAGAATACTCAGATCAGCAACACGTAATAAGATAATTGGAATAGGAAGATGATATTTTTAAGATGCTTGTTAAGTAACATAACATGTGTAACCACCACTCTACTCAGCGTTAGCTGACTGTAGATGTTATAACCTTGTATAGGTCAAGGATTCAATCAGCCAGAGCCACCAGTTGCTGAGGGCGCTGGACCTAGTCGAGCCTAGTTGTAGTTTCCTTCTACTAGTATTGTAGTGAGTTTCTGTAGTTCATATTATTTCAATTATATTTCGATCATACTGTACTAGTTCTATTATGATGGCCTGTAAACTTATTGTAATCGTTGTTCTCTTGCTTTACTATTAGCTTTATTTTTGCTGCTTTGTTACATTACTTGTGTGGTTGTGGAATGATTGTATATTCGATTATTTCTCGCTGGGCGACTGGGTCTTGGGGTTCATCGAGGCGACCCGTTCTTGGGTTCTGTAGGTGGTAACGCTGGTAAGGCTTGTTGTATCTTTATGTTTATTATAGTACAATCGCTATAGTATAAGACAAAACAACTACCAGATTACTATTACAAAAACTTTTTACTCGGAACAAGGTTTTCCAAAGGTCGAACTCAGGGAGCAACTATGCTTCTAGAAGTCTAATTAAGTTCTCTATTATGTTACAAAAATAAGAGAGAGAGAGAGAGAGAGAGAGAGAGATGAAGATCTTGGCTTCTTCTTCTTCTCTTTCTCTTTTCCTCTTTCTCTTCTTCCTTGACCGTTTCTCTTCTTCTCTTCTTCTTTCTTTCTTTATTCTTTCTTCTTTCCTCTTTGTTTCTTTCTGGCGGTGATGTCTTCTTCCGTCTTGCCTTCTTATTTCTTCTTTTCTTGGCCTCTTCTTCTGTTCTTCTTTTCTTTCCTTCTTTTCTTTAGCCGGCAGCTGTGGTGATCTTCCTCTTCTTTCTCTTCTTTTCCTTCCTGCCTTCTGCGGCTGTGGCGATTCCGACGTCTGATACTGCGTTCAGACGACTTATTTGTGGCTCTGCTACAGTTCTTTTCTTCTTCCTTTCTTCTTCTTCTTCTTCTTCTGTTTCTCTCCACTTCTTTTTCTTCAGCTGCACTGAGCGGCTAAAGCTTCGGCCGCTTCCCTTCTTCTTCTTCTTCTGTTCCTACATGCTCACACAACGGTTAGAGCAAAACCTACCCCTACCCTTCCCCGCATCTCTCTCTTTCTCAGATTTCTCTCTTAGGATTGCTCTCCCAGAGTGGGTAATCGGGTGCGGATATCGCGCCCGGGACCAGGCCCACTGGCGTGTGGTGGTTGGCGAGGAGTGCGCGGTTTGGGTAATCGGATCCTGCCCAAACCCGCGGGGCGTGAGCGCGGGTGAGGGCGAGCGAGCGCATGGCGAGCCACGTGTGGGAGAGGGACCTGACCCCTGTGTTCGAAGGCGATTAGCCTTTGGCAGTCTTTCAATTGAAGTGCGGGCGCTTGGCCACGCACTTCCGAGGTGGGACTAAAGTCCCACCTCCCAGATTGGCGCCCGCAGGCGAAGGAACTACTACCAATTGGGGCAGCCGTAAGGCTTGCAACCCAATTGCAGGCCTGGGCATGTTCGCAGATTTAATCCGCGTCACCTGGGACTCACGCCTGGGCTGGAGGACGCCTCGAGCTGCGAGTGAAGGTGCTGCAGCAGCTCAGCAATGGTAGCGAGGGGCTGCTGACCTGAATCACAGAGACGGCCTCGCGGCAAAGTCAGATATCGTGGGAAGCTTCCTCGGAGTGTGGCGAAGCTAACGCGGGGTTCGGCAAGGTGCGAGAACGCGTGTGGCGGTAGACCTAGGTCAGACTGTGTGTGGGAAGATGGGTTTGTTCAGGAGGTGGTCGGGCGGTGATTGGCAGTGAATGGAGAGGGGGGAATGATCGAGTGGAGTGAGGGGGAGCCTCTGACTGGTCGGCGAGGGGTGAGGATGTCTGTGGCAGTGGGATGGCCTTGCTGGAGAAGGTGACCAGAGATGGGGAAGATGGAGTTGGGCAGTGGCGGTTGGGTGGTTGAACTGGCAAATTAATATGGGGAAAATACAAGGGAGAGAGAAAGGAAACTCTGTACCTAGTTACTCGACGAAGGGGGAGAGAGCAGCACCCGACTCGTGCCTGCCGGAGCTGGGGACGAAGGTGCCCAGGAGGAGGGTATCGGCGACGAGGAGGCAGTCGGAGAGCGCCAGCTGGTATGACCTAGCGCGGACGACAGGGCAAAGTAAACTTTGCTGCAGGTAAGGCAGCAGAGCGACGAGGAGGAAGAGGAGAAGATCGTCGGAAGCTTCGGGCGCTCTGATCGGAGGAGGAAGAGATGAAGGGTGGGGTATTTCTCCGCCAGAGGGCGTTTGCCAGAGCCGGCAGGGTCTGTCGGTCCTTATAAAGAGCTTGGCGCGTAGAGAGGGGCGAGGTGCGGAGGGGTCTGCCTCGCCGGAGTATGGCCGGAAGGGACACCCATACCTTTCGCGTGTTCTCACGGAAAGTATGGTGGTCGGCAGAGGGCATGGGTGGGTCCCTGCGACGGAGGACGTCGCAGGGAACCCCGCTTTTGATTTGCAGGACGGCAACCCTGCCCTGCGCAGCGTCATGCTCCGCGCAAGGTGCTGGAGTATGGTGCTGCGCAGAAGTTGCAGGGAGGACCGTTATGCAACGAATGATGAAAAGTTGGGGGCCTAAATGTAGGGGTTTCAAAAGATAAGGGTCAAAAAGTAAATAAAGAGGACCAAATTGTAAAGTCGGTCAAGGTGGTCTTTTCTTAGGCTCAAGTTTTTATACAAGACCAATTTGAACCTAAGGATGTTAATGGTGAATTTTAATTCTAGTTTGGATCATGTTTGACAGGCCAATTTGCGTAAAAACCTAAATTAAGTTATTAATTGGGCATGGTTCTCTTTTTAGGTCAAAATAGGTTTCTAAGGCCAAATTGAAGGTTCTAAGCCCTAAAGAGTATTTTTATATGAATTTTAGAGGGTTTAGTTGATTTTTATCCTACCTTGAACCTCGTGAATTGAAGTGGGTGTATTTTAGGGTTATAGAATGTCATTTAATTCCTGGAGGTTGCTACAACCCTTTTCAGATCAGATCAACCTACTTCTCTCATTGTTAAGCTTGTTTGACCGATGTTTGGATCCTTAATTACCCTATTTGCAAACTGCATTGGTGGAATTGCAGTTTTACCCCTTATGATTTATTTTATTGTTCAACTCAGAATTCTCTGAGTTAAGCATTTCTTTGGGTCATGTAAGAGATTTTTCTCACATATCTGTGTTAGATTGTGCTAGTTAGGATTTATGATGAGGTTCTCATCATACCCCCATCCCTAGCTTTTGCTAGTTCCTTAGCAAAATTTTAAGGTTTTAACCCTTGTTCTAGACCATGAAGTTCTTAATGATTTCAGATAAGTGCTTTTTCTTTTGCAAACTAGATTAGGTCAAAGTGCCAACCATCGGCCTAAAATGTACTCTAGTACCAACCAAGATCCAGATCTGTCTAGCCTCAGCCTCAGTCCTTAACAAAGGTTTTTAAGGCCTACAAGAACTAACCTAAGGTTTATTGGACTTTGTGGTTAAAGCACCCGTGCTTGAGATAATTTTAGCCCTGGCTCAGTTCGCAGTAAGTTTTGTAAGAAAGAGAGGTAGAAGATTTATATGTTTGGAGAGTTTTCTCTCTCTTTTTCTTTTTAATTCTAGCTTAGGATTGGCTTTTCAACACGGTCTGTATTGGATTCCTTGTCCCCATCATCAATCCTCAAGGGTTCCTGGCAGTCGATGTTTTGAGATAACACCACCCATGGTAACCCCCAGAACCTTGGTTGTTGAGATTTCGAGATAATCCCATCCATGGTGTTCCGTGGTCGATTTCAGACCCTGGCATTTGACATTTCGGGATAATGCCATCCATGGAATCTGAACCAGCAGAGTGCTTACATGCCCCCAGTAGGATATGTAAATATCCTAAGAGACAAGCACCGAGGAGATGATATTTTGTTACGCATCTTTGAAGGGAATTTCCTGCCTCTCCGCGTTGGGAACTCGTCCAAATCAACTTGTGTTGATCGGCCAGTCCTACTCTAGGTGTCATTTTTAGAATTTTTGCAACGCTGCTGCGTGATTTTGATTTTTATGCTTATGAACCAGGCTGTGTGCGAAGTTAGGGTGCTTAGGTTATTAAGTCTCGTAAACCAAAAGTTAATTAACAAGGCCAAATACTCCCTAAGTCTTGGACCTAATACTTAAGCCTTTCGTTTTCCTCAACCTCTTGAGGAATGTCTAGATCTTAATGGGTACTAAGAGTCTATCCAAGAATGCCTAAAGTTTACATTCTTACTAATCTCACTGTGCACTTTCCATTTCTTTTCCTGAATGAGGTCTAGAACTTAGGTTAATTCCTTAATTTCTTGCTAATGACTATCACTTTTCTTTCATTTTCTGCTCTTCTTTTCTTTTTGTTCCTTTTTCTTCTCCTCATTTATAGAGTCCTCAAAATTTTCTTTCCTCTCATTTTATTATTTTTTTCAAAAAAATTTTTAATTTTTATGGTGTTTTTGGCATATGTGAATTTTTTTTTTTTAAAACCTTTTCTTACAAGTTGCACTTTCATACCCCCCATGCCTAAGATTTGCAATGTCATTGTAACTTAGGGGGTTTTTATACAACCTAGTTCATACATTAGGACAGATGTTTTGATGAGTGAATGGGTCGAGGCGACTGTTGCGGATGATTTCTAGTCTCAGGCGCAAGCACCTAAGGTGGAGTTGGCTGTCCTAAAGGGTGAACCTTAGGTGTAAAAAGGTGTTAGAAAAGGTTTCAAGTTTTCAAAGAGAATGACGGGCTGCCTCCCGTTAAGCGTCGAGTTTTACGCCATCGGCTGGGCGCAGTATGCTCAGGGAGAATGGAGGATAAATGATGATTCATCCAAATCAGTAGAGGTTACATCAATGAACGGTTTGAGTCTTTGACTGTTCACGATGAAAGGTTTGGAATCATGGCTGAGTGGATTGATTTCGATGGCTCCATTTCCAGAAACCTGTCGGACCAAGTATGGTCCGACCAACTTGGATCGCAACTTCCCAGGGAAAAGTTTGAGTCGGGCATCGAAGAGTAGGACCTTCTGACCAGGATGAAAGATCTTTCTAGAGATGTGCTTGTCATGGAAGGCTTTAACCCGCTCCTTGTAGATTCGCGAGTTCTCGTACGCATTAAGACGTAGTTCATCGATCTCGCTAATTTGAAGCTTTTTGTGGGTTCAAGCCTTAGAAAGATCTAGATTACAATTCCGTACTGCCCAATAGGCTTTGTGCTCCAGTTCGACGGGAAGGTGACACGTCTTCTCGTACACCAGTCTAAAGGGAGACATGCCTAATTGGGTTTTGTGGGCGGTCCTATAGGCCCACAAGGCTTTCGGAAGTCGGGATGACCAATCCTTTCTGTCAGGCCAAACAGTGACTTGCAGGATTTTCTTGATCTCCCGATTTGACAGCTCAGTTAGAACATTAGTTTGGGGGTGATAAGGAGTAGAGATTCGGTGAGACACCCAGTATTTGGTCATCAGTGACCTGAACTGAGCATTTGTGAAATGGGTCCCCCCGTCTGAGATGATAGCACGAGGAATCCCGAACCGTGAGAAGATATTGTGATGAATGAAGTTGAGAACGATTTTATGATCACAAGTTCGGGTCGGTATGGCTTCGATCCATTTGGACACGTAGTCCACAGCCAGTAGAATGTATTCGAAACCATCCGAAACAGGAAAGGGGCCCATAAAATCAATCCCCCAAACATCAAAGATTTCGCATACGAGAATCGGTTGTAGAGGCATCATGTCGCGATGGCTCATGTTGCCCAAAGTTTGGCAACGACTGCATGCCTTGTAGTGATTGTATGCGTCCTTGAATAGAGTGGGCCATTAAATGCCACACTGGAGGATTTTCAATGCGGTTTTGTGCCCATAGAAATGGCCACCGCATGCCTGGTCATGGCAGAAGGAGAGAATATCATTGACTTCTTCTTCTGGGACACATCTCTGGATGATTTGGTCGGCACTTATGCGGAAGAGGTACGGATCTTCCCAAATGTAATACTTGGCATCAGAGCGCAATTTGTCTTTCTTGGCCTTCGACCAATCAGACGGGATCTGATGAGATGCCAAGTAGTTTACTATATCAGCAAACCATGGAAATTTAGTACCAATAGTCAGCAGGTGTTCATCAGGGAAATGCTCCGTGATGGGTCCGGAAGGGTTGATGATCTTAAAAGGAAGGCGGGACAAATGGTCAGCTACCCCATTTTGCCTTCCTACCTTGTCACGAATCTCGAGGTCGAAATCTTGCAACAGCAAGATCCATCGGATTAGTCGGGGCTTCGCGTCCTTCTTGGCAAGGAGATGGCTCACAGCTGTGTGATCCGAGTAGATGATGACGTGGGAACCCAGGAGATAATATCGAAAATTTTCAAGGGCAAATACTACGGCTAGCAGCTCTTTCTCTGTAACTGTATAGTTACGCTGAGCCTCGTTAAGTGTCTTGCTAGCGTAGTAGATGACCATGGGTTTCCCGTCAAGTTTCTGCCCTAGAACCGCTCCTACAGCAAAATCAGACGCATCGCACATGATCTCATAGGGTTGAGACCAATCAGGGGATTGTAGGATCGGGGCCTGGGTTACTCGGTCGCGGAGGTTCTCAAAGGCTTGAGTGCATTCCTTGGAGATTTTAAAGGGTACATCCTTAGAGAGAAGAGTCGTCAGGGGGCGCGCGATTTTCGAAAAATCAGGAATGAAACGACGGTAAAAATCGCGTGCCCCAGAAAAGAATGGATGTCGCTGATCGAGCTAGGCATAGGAAGACGAGAAATTAGATCAACCTTGGCTCGATCCAGTTGGATGCCTTTCTCATAAATCAGATGTCCTAGGACGATCCCCTCAGCAATGGCGGCGAGGGGCTGCTGACCTGAATACACAGAGACGGCCTCGCGGCCAAGTCAGATATCGTGGGAAGCTTCGCCGGAGTGTGGTGAAGCTAACGCGGGGTTCGGCGAGGTGCGAGAACGCGTGTGGCAGTAGACCTAGGTTAGACTGTGCGCGGGAAGATGGGTTTGTTCAGGAAGTGGTTGGGCGGTGATTGGCAGTGAATGGAGAGGGGGGAATGATCGAGTGGAGTGAGGGGGAGCCTCTGGCTGGTCGGCGAGGGGTGAGGATGTCTGTGGCAGTGGTATGGCCTCTCCGGATTAGGTGACTGGAGATGAGGAAGATGGAGTTGGGCAGTGGCGGTCGGGTGGTTGAACTGGCAAATTAATATAGGGAAAATACAAGGGTGAGAGAAAGGAAACTCTGTACCTAGTTGCTCGACGAAGGGGGAGAGAGCAGCACCCGGCTCATGCTTGCCGGAGTTGGGGACGAAGGTGCCCAGGAGGAGGGTATCGGCGACGAGGAGGTAGTCGGAGAGCGCCAGCTGGTACGACCTAGCGCGGACGACAGGGCAAAGTAAACTCTACTGCAGGTAAGGCAGCAGAGCGACGAGGAGGAAGAGGAGAAGATCGTCGGAAGCTGCGGGCGCTCTGATCGGAGGAGGAAGAGATGAAGGGTGGGGTATTTCTCCGCCAGAGGGAGTTTGCCAGAGCCGACAGGGTCTGTCGGTCCTTATAAAGAGCTTGGCGTGTTGAGAGGGGCGAGGTGCGGAGGGGTCTGCCTCGCCGGAGTATGGTCGGAAGGGACACCCATACCTTCCGCGCGTTCGCACGGAAGGTATGGTGGTCGGCAGAGGGCATGGGCAGGTCCCTACGACGGAGGACGTCGCAGGGAACCCCGCTTTTGCTTTGCAGGGCGGCAACCGTACCCTGCGCAGCGTCATGCTCCGCGCAAGGTTGCTGGAGTACGGTGCTGTGCAGAAGTTGCAGGGAGGACCGTTCTGCAATGAACGATGAAAAGTTGGGAGCCTAAATGTAAAGATTTCAAAAGATAAGGGTCAAAAAGTAGATAAAGAGGACCAAATTGTAAAGTCAGTCAAGGAGGTCTCTTCTTAGGCTCAAGTTTTTATACAAGACAAATTTGAACTTAAGGATTTTAATGGTGAATTTTAATTCTAGTTTGGACCATGTTTGACAGGCCAATTTGCGTAAAAACCTAAATTAAGTTATTAAATGGGAATGGTTACTTTTTTAGGTCAAAGTAGGTTTATAAGGCCAAATTGAAGGTTCTAAATCCTAGAGAGTATTTTTCTATGAATTTTAGAGGGTTTATTTGATTTTTATCCTACCTCGAACCTCATGAATTGAAGTGGGTGTGTTTTAGGGTTACAGAATGTCATTTAATTCTTAGAAGTTGCTACAACCCTTTTCAGATCAGATCAACCTACTTCTCTCATTGTTAAGCTTGTTTGACCGATGTTTGGACCCTTAATTACCCTGTTTGCAAACTGCATTGGTGGAATTGCAGTTTTACCCCTTATGATTTGTTTTATTGTTAAACTAGGAATTCTCTGAGTTAAGCCTTTCTTTGGGTCATGTAGGAGCTTTTTCTCACATATCTGGGTTAGATTATGCTAGTTAGGATTTATGATGAGGTTCTCATCAGTAGGGAGTTGAGAATGAGCCGTGACAAGATGGTATCAGAGCAAAATTGTTTCGAGAATTGAACCGAATGGTTTGGAAATAACCACGCTCATACATGTAGCTAGAATGGCTGATGAGAACCTCATCATAAACCCTAACTAGCACAATCTAACCCAGATATGCGAGAAAAAAGCTCCTACATGACCCAAAGAAAGGCTTAACTCAGAGAATTCTGAGTTTAAGAATAAAATAAATCATAAGGGGTAAAACAGCAATTTCACCAATGCATTTTGTAAATAGGGTAATTAAGGGTCCAAACATAGGTCAAACAAGCTTAACAAGAAAGAAAGTGGGATGATCTGATCTAAATAAGGGTTATTGCAACTTCTAGGAATTAAATGACATTCTGTAACCCTAAAACAAACCTACCTCAATTCAAGAGGTTTGAGGTAGGATAAAAACCAAATAAATCCTTGAAAATTCATATAAAAATATTCTCTAGGGTTTAGAACCTTCAATTTGGCCTTAGAAACCTATTTTGACCTAAAAAGAGAACCATGGCCAATTAATAACTTAATTTGGGTTTTTGCGTAAATTGACCGATCAAACATGGTCCAACCATGAATTAAAATTCACCATTAAAATCCTTAGGTTCAAATTCGTCTTGTATAAAAACTTGAGCCTAAGAAGAGACCTCCTTGATCGACTTTACAATTTGGTCCTCTTCATTTATCTTTTGACCCTTATCTTTTGAAACCCTTACTTTTAGGCCTTGAACTTTTCATCATTCTTTGCAGAACGGTCCTCCCTGCAACTTCTGCGCAACGCCATACTCCGGCGACCTTGCGTGGAGCATGGCGCCACGCAGAGCAGGGTTACCGTCCTGCAAAGAAGAAGTAAGGTTCCCTACGACGTCCTTCGTCGCAGGGACTCGCCCTTGCCCTCTGCCGACCACCATACCTTCCGTGCGAATGCGTGGAAGGTATGGGTGTCATCTCTGGCCTTACTCCGGCGAGGCTGGCACGATGCCAGCTCACCCCTCCCTCTACGCCAACCCCTTTATAAGAAGCAGCACACCCTGCCGGCTTCTGCAAGCTTTTTTTTGACGGAGAAACCTCCTCCCTTTCATCCCTTCCTCCTCTATCAGAAGGAACGAAGCTTCCGGCGACTTCCTCCTCTTCCTCCTCGTCGCTCTGCTGCCCTACCTGCAGCAGGGTTTGCCTTGCTCCATCGTCCGTGTTGGGCTGTACCCGCCGGTGCCCTCCGCCTGCTTCCTCGTCGCCGCACTCCTCCTCCAGGGCTTCTTCTTCTCCAGCCCCGGTAGATACGAGCTGGCTGTTCCGCCCTCCCACTTCGTCTAATACTTAGGTAAATAGCTTCCTCTCCTTTTCTCTTGCATTTCCCCCCTTTTAAACTGCCCTGTCGACCACCCGACCGCCACTGTCCAGACCATCCTCTCCACCTCCGATCACCCCCTCCGGTGAGATCATCTCACGTCCACAGACACCCTCGCACCTACCCGACCACCGCACAAGCTCCCTCACACTCCACTCTACCGATTCCCCATCTCCATTTACTGCCAAACGCCACTCGACCACCCCCCGAACAAACCCACCTCTTCGGCCATAGTCTGACGTAGGGCTGCCTCCACACACGCCGTCGCGCCTCGCCGACCCTTGCATTGTCTTCGCCACACTCCGGCGAAGCCTTCCCCGTATTTTGATTGGGCCAAGAGGCCGTTTGTGTGATTCAGGTGCGCGCCCCTCGCCGCCATTGACGACGAGCTGCAGCAGCTTCACCTGCAGCTGCAGGCACTCTCCAGCCCAGGTGCGTGTCCCAGGTCGCGCGGGTTGCCTCTGCGAAGGCAGCCAGGTCTGCAGCTGGGGCGAAGACCTCGCAGGCTGCTGTAATTGGCCGCGGGTAGCTTGCCTGTGGGCACCGATTTGGGAGGTGGGACTTTAGTCCCACCTCGGAAGTGCACGGCCAAGCGCCTGCACTTAAATTGAAAAAGTGCCTAAGGATATTCGCCTTCGAACACAGGGGTCAGGTCCCTCTCCTGCACGCTGCGCGCCACGCGCTCGCTCGCCCTCGCTCGCGCTCACGCCACGCGTGTCTGGGTAGGATCTGATTACCCAAACCGCGCACTCCTTGCCCACCACTGCACGTCGGTGGGCCTGGTCCCGGGCGCGATACCTGCACCAGATTACCTGTCTCTGGGAGAGCGGTCCTAAGAGAGAAATCTGAGAAAGAGAGAGACGCGGGGAAGGGTAGGGGTAGGTTTTGCTCTAACCCTTGTGTGAGCACGCAGGAACTGAAGAAGAAGAAGGGAAGCGGCCGAAGCCTTAGCTGCTTAGGGCAGCTGAAGAAGAAGAAGCGAAGGAGAGAAATAGAAGAAGAAGAGAAGGAAGGCACTGTAGCAAACCTACAGTTAAGTCGTCTAACCACTGCATTAGACGACGGAAGGGCAGTGGCCAGAACAGAAAGAAGAGAAAGGAAGAGGAGCTGTAAGGGAAGAAAAGAAAGAAGGAAGCAGAGAAGAAAAAGAAGAAGAAAAGAGAAAGAAGGAAGAAGACACAGCCGCAAGCAAGGAAAGAAAGAGAAGAACAGAAGAAAAGAAGCAGAAAGAAGAAGGCTGAAGAAGAAGTCAGAGAAGAAGAAAAAGATTACCACAGCCGCAGAAGAAGAAAAGAAAAGAAAGAAGAAAGGAAGACTTTGCAGGAAAAAGAACAGAAGAAGATTAGCTGAAAGAAAAAGGATAGAAAGAAAAGGAAGAGAGAAGAAGAAGAAGCCAAGAGAACTCTCTCTCTCTCTCTCTCTTATTTTTGTAACATAATAGAGAACTTAATTAGACTTCTAGAAGCATAGTTGCTCCCTGAGTTCGACCTCAGGAAAACCATGTTCCGAGTAAAAAAAATTTGTAATAGTAATTTGGTAGCTGTTTTATTACATACTATAACGACTGTAACTTAAAGTATAATAAACGTAAACAAGCCAACCGGACACTAATGGCCAACACATCATTTCATTTCGGTTGTCCCTTCCAAGTCGTACCTCTCCTTTGTAATCAAACAGTCACCGATAGTTCCTTCTCCTCTTCGATCTCCGTGCAGGAGATGCCTCGTCAGGGAGCTCTTGAGGCAGACTGTGGATGTGGTCATGGCCGTGGGCGTGGTCGCATGGGAGGGCGAGCGAGGGCCGAGGACGGGGCCGCTCCACCCCTCCTTCCGGGTGTTCGGGCCTCGGACTTTGCCCAGCTGATCCGAGATCTCATACGGGAGGATCTCCAACAGCCTCCTCCTCAGCCGCCTTTTCCTAGGGATGCAAAGGGGGAGTCCTCCATGCGGCAGGCAAGCCGCCACGACGCTGGACGAGCTGGAGGGGGAGGGGGTGATCCTCCACCATCCCCACCTTCTTCAGACACTTTGGGGTATGAGTCCTCTTTGCCTGGAGCTACGCCTGTCCCCCCGTTGCGACTCCACTACGAGATTTTTAGCCAGTTTAGGAAGCTGAAGCCCCCTTCCTTCACAGGGGAGGAGAGCCCGTTTGAGGCTAAGGATTGGCTGGAGAAAATGGAGAAGATCTTCAACACGCTTCGTCCTCCTGTAGAGTGCCGCGTGGCCTTCGCCACGTATTAGCTGGAGAGTGTAGCCCATAGGTGGTGGAGGGCAGTCAGAGGACAGGAGGAGGGTGAGCTGGCGTGGGACCGATTTGTGACTCACTTCTACAAGTAGTACTTCCCACAGACCTAGCAGGATCAGAGGAGGCGAGAGTTCCACACTCCCCGTCAAGGGGCGATGATGGTTAGCACATATCGTACGCGTTTCTTGGAGCTATAGTGCTTCGCCCCGACAGCTGCATCTACCGAGGAGGAGTGCCTGCGGAGGTTCACTGAGGGCCTCCTACCTGCCATTAGGGGGTATGAAAAGCCCCTAAAGCTGCCTACCTTCTCCCGTGTGGTTGAGGCTACCATGACCTATGGGAGTTCCACACTCTCTTGAAGGACTACGACTATAGCATCTCCTACCATCCCGGGAAGGCCAATGTAGTGGCTGATGCCTTGAGCCAGAAGGTGCCCACCCACTTGGCTTGTTTACAGGCACGGAGTTGGAGACTCATGGAGGAGGTGAGCAGTTGACGACCCTAGGAGTCCCAGGGGTACTGCGGGGCGGTGACAGTGGCGGGACATGCACGACCAGAGCTGATAGATCGCATCGTGGCTAGGCTCGATTGCCACCGCAGCGGGATTATGGTGATCTCGCATCATGGGATGCTGTGGTGGGTTCACAAAGTTTTGGAAGAGATCATTTGGGTGCTGAAGCTGGTGCTCAAAATTATTTTCTTCTTCAACAGGTTGTGCCATGATGGAAGAAGGAGAACTTGGTTCTGAATTAGAGGGAAGATCTATGTGGTGGGGTTACTGCACAAACAAGGGTACCAAGGCTTGGCCTTAGAGAGAGTGGATTTCTAAAGGAGGTCTTAAGGACCTCCTACCAAACATGCACCGAAGGATTTGGTGAGATCAGAATGTGCTGGACCCAATCGAGACACCCAAAATATGTTGGGTGAATATAGAGGTTCGGGGCAGATGATACCCTTTAGTCAGAAAGGTCGTCCACCTGAGAAATACCTGGGCAGCTAGAGAGGGAGAGTCCTGCGAAGACCCCTACATGGTAGAGCGTCCCCATGGGTTACAGGGTTTCCCCCACCCGACCTCTCTTGTCACTGAGATTTCAGGTAGACCAGAATGGGGACCTTGACCTCTTAAGTCTACTTTTTTTTAGTTAAGATCAAGGTGCTTGGGGTTCCACTTGAACTTTAGGTCTTTTGAGTGCAAAGTGACCTAATTTTAAGGTTGGTTGACCTAAAAGATCAACTTCACCTCTTTGTTCCTTTGAGAGCTTTTAGGTCCTTGCTTTTGGGGTTCAAATGGATTAAGAGCCTGATTTGCTTAGGGTTTCTCTTGGATAGATCTTTTCAAACAAGGCTTAGGCACACCTCTTTTTGAAATTTTTGATTCTTTGCTCAGAAGAAGATGTGTCTTTAAAATCTTAGCTTGTAATCCTTAGGTTGGCTCTATTTGGTCCAATTTAGTTGCTTCACAAATTGGTATCTAGGGCTCAATCAAGAAGGTTTTAGCCCTAGTTATCTTAAGTGGATGTGCAATAAAAAATGTGTTGAAATGAAAATCAGGCAACTTTTGGTGAATTACTAAATATAGAAACAGGTAGCCTTAGATTGATTTTTCTTTATTTTCCTTTTTAGATTTTGAGGGGATTAAGAGAGAGTGTTAATGAAGGTTTACCTGTTCCTTGGTGTGGTTGTTGTGTGGCTGCTTTTCTCTCCTCGGCTTTCCTGCAACAAACACAACAAAAGAGAGAGATTAAGTTAGTATTGAATCAGAAAATGTGATTAATGCTTCTAAAATGCCCGTTGCTCCTCGGCAACGGCGCCAAAAATATAATGTTGATTCGTTTTGCGAGACAAGATCGTGTTTTAAAAAGAAGACATTCATTGTAGTATATCTGAAATCATCGCGAAAAATGATTAACAATTTATTTTACTCAAAAACTAAAGCATCCGAGGTCGAACTCAGGGAGTAAATTGGTATTGTAGAAGCTAAAATCACAATCTAAAAATATAATATTTAACAAGAGTATAAATGAGAGTTTATATATAAGAAAACTAAAAGGGAATAGAAATGTGAGAGGAAATTGGATATTTTCTCTGATGGCTTCTTTCTTCTCTTTCTTCCTTTTTCTTTCTCTTCTTGGCCGCACCTTTCCCTTCTTTCTTTCTTTGACTTTCCTTTATTTTAGACGTCTGATTCTGTGAATCAGACGCCTTATCTCGCGGTTGCTACAGTGCCTTCTTCTGCTCTCTATCTTCTTTTTCTTCACTTCGCTTTCCTCCTTCCTGTCTTCTTCTCTTCTGCTTGGCCCTTGCCTTGAGTTCTTCTCTTTTCTTCTTCAGTCGCACCCTCTTCTTCCTTCTTCTTCTGCCTCAGTTTCTCTGCAACTACAGTGCCATCTTCCTTCTCCTCCTTAGCTGCTCCTTCCTCTTCCTTCTTCCTCTTTGATTTCTTCTTTTCCCTGCACACACGAAAGAGTGCAAAACCTATCCCCTACCCTCCCTTGCGTCTCTCTCTCTCTCTCTATTCTCTCTAAGGTACGCTCTCCCAGAGTCGAGTAATCGGGTCGGGTATCGCGCGCTCGGGTCCAGGTGCACCGGCGTGGGTGTGATGCGCGAGGAGTGCGTGGGATAGGTAATTGGGTCGGGTGCCAGATCCGCAAGGGCAGGTTGTGGACGAGGCGTGAGCGAGTGAGGGCAAGGGACCTCACCCCTGTGTATTGGAGGCAGACAACTAAAAACACAAATTCAATTTAAGGCTCTCTCTGCGCTTCTGAGTTCACGAGGTGGGACTAAATGTCCCATCAGCTTCTATGGTTGCGTCTGCAAGAGACCTGCTTCAATTGACATAGCCTCGATCTCCTGCTAAGCCAATTGCCTGGCTATGTGAGTTCGCGACACCAATTCGCTCCACCTGGGACTCTGACGCCTGGAGCGGAGCTTGCAAGCTTCTTGATTTAGCATCAATGGTGGAAGGGGGTGCTGACCTGAAGTTCATGAATACAGCCTTGCAGCCCCATTAAAACACACGAGGAGCTTTGCCGTGTCTTGGAGAAGGTGAAACGGTGGGTGGTAGGCCGCGGGGCAGCCTAGGCGTGCGTGCCTAGGTCACCCTGTGGCCGTGCTTATGGGTTTGGTTGAGGGACGTTTAGGGAGGTGATGGTGGTCAATGGATGGGCGGACGGTGATCAGTGGACGATGGTGGAGGTAGTGAGGTGTCGGGCGAGGAGTGTGGAGGTGTGGAGCGGTGGATGCACCTCGCCGGTGGGCGACCGGAGATGGAGAAGATGGCGGTGGACAGTGGCTGCGAGGGGTCAAAAAGGGGAAATAGAAAGAGGGGAATTGAAGTGGGGATAGAGAGGAGTAATTCTAACCTAACTAAGTGGATGAAGGGGGAGAGGTGATGACTGGCGGTACCTGCTGTCACAGGAGAAGAAGGCCCTGAGATAGAGAGGACGATGATGAGGAGGAGGTTGGAGATGCTCGCACGGGTACTGATGATCGTGCGTTGTGACTAGCTTTTGTTGTAGAAATTACGTTGTAGTACAGCTAGTTATTGCCATCATTACAGATATATTTTTTACTCGGAAAATAAAAGAGTTCTCGAGGTCGAACTCAGGGAGCAAGTCGTATTACAAAAATAGAGAGAGAGAGAGAGAGAGAGAGAGAGATGAAAATTTGGCTTCTTCTTCTCTTCTTTCTTCCTCTTTGTCTTCTCCTCTCTTTGGCTCTTGATTTCTTCTTCTTTGTCTATCTCCTCGTGGTCTTCTCTTCTGCCTTCTGTTCTTCCTTGTTTTCTCTTCTTCTGTTCTTCAGATCTTCCTCTCGTGCTCTTCTTCTTCTTTTCTTTTGCTTTCAGGACGTCGTCTCTCCTTTCTTCTTTTCTTCTTCTTCTTCAGTCCTTCTGTCCTTCTTCTTCTTTTGCCTTCAGGACGTCGTCTGATTTTCCAATCAGACGACTTAAATGCTGAAGCTACAGTGTCTTACTCAGCTTCCTTCTTCTTCTGCTTTGTGTTCTCTTCTTTTTCTTCCGCAGTCCTTCTTCACCTGTGCCTGCACACTTCACGGTTTACACGTCAGAGGGCAAAACCTACTCTACCCTCCCCCCCGCGTCTCTCTCTCTCAGAATTCACTCTTAGGAAAGCTCTCCCAGAGCAACCGGTTAATCGGGTACGCGGGTCGCGCCCGGGTCCAGGCCCACCGGCGTGCGGTGGTGGGCGAGGAGTGCAGGTCGGGCTAATCGGGTCGGGCCAGGTCCGCGGGGTGTGAGCGCGGACGAGGCCGGGTAGTCGGGCGGGTGAGAGGGACCTCACCCCGTGATCAGGAGGCGAACAGCTTAAGGCACTTTTTGCCTTTAAGCGCCCGCATGCCTCTCAAAGTTTCCGAGGTGGGACTAAATGTCCCACCCCAATTGAGCGCCTGCAGCGGAGGAGGCAGCTGGCAATCGCGGCTTCACGTGAGACCTTCGCCCTAGCTGCGAGCCTGGGACTCTTCGCAGAGATGCCCCACGCAGCCTGGGAGTCGGACCTGGGCGAAGCGCACCTGGAGCTGCAGGTTGAAGGTGCTTCTTCAGCGCAGCAATGGCGACGGGGCGGAGCATGAGGGCCGCCCTAGGTCAAACTGCAGCGCGGGAAATGGGTTTGTTCGGGGGGTCTACAGAGGGCGTTTGGTGGGAAGTGGAAGGGCGGAAGAGGATCAGGGTGAGGAGGCGGAGGTTATGCACGGGTCGGCGAGCCGTGTGGGGTGCTGGAGCGATGGGAGCGGGTCGCCGGAGTGTGGCTGGAGGTGGAGAAGGTGAGGGTGATTAGGTCGGTCGAGGGTGTAATTGACTGTAAAATAGGGAGGAAAAGAAAGAGGGGATAGAGAAGACTAATTCTAACCTAGCTAAAGTGACGAAGGGGACGAAGAGGCTGCCGGCTCGTACCTACCGGAGCTGGAGAAGAAATGCCCAGTGGGGGAGGACGGCGGCGACGACGGGGCAGAGGCAGCACGCACCGGTATTGCGCGACTCGGAGGAGAATCAGGAAGAAGTATCTGCTGCTGGTATTGCGGTAGAGCGAAGAGGAGGAGGAGGAGAAGCCGCCGGAGCATGGGGGCATCTGTCGGAGTGGGAAGAGAGGAGGTGAGGGGGTATCTCCGTCAGATCCGAGCTCGGAAGAACGGCGGAGCGACGGGGGTATTTATAGGGGCAGAATCAGAGAGGAGGGCGGAGGGAGACGACGTGTCTCCCTCGCCGGAGGACGCCGGAGGAAGGAGACCCATACCGTCCGTGCGTTCGCACGGGCGGTATGGGTGGTTGCAGCGCTCATGGGGGTGCTCTTGTGACGGCTGACGACGCAGGGCACCCCCGTTTGACCTGGCAGGCTCCCTCCCTTACCCTGCGCGGCGCCATGCTCCGCGCAAGGTCGCCGGAGCATGGTGCTGCTCAGGTTTTGCAGGAGGGACCTAAATGCAAAGATCGAAGGAGAGTTAGGGGCCAAAATGTGAGGGTTTCAAAAGTTGAGGACCAAAACGTAAAGTCGGTCAAGATGGTCTCTTCTTAGGCTCAAGTTTTTATGCATGATTAAATGTGACCTAAGGATTTTAATTGTGAAATTTATTTCTATGTCAGACCTTGTTTGACTGGCCAATTTACGTAAAAACCCAAATTAAGTTATTAATTGGGCATGGTTCTCAATGTAGGTCAAAATGGGTTCCTAAGGTCAAATTGAAAGTCCTAAACCGTAGAGATTATTTTTGTATGAATTTTAGAGGGTTTAGTTGATTTTTACCTTGCCTCGAACCACGTGAATTGAAGTTGATTTGTTTTAGGGTTACAGATTGTCATTTGATTTTTAAATTGTACATGAACTCATTTCTGATTGATTCAACCCACTTTTATCTTGTTTAGATCATTTGACCTATGTTTGGTTTCTGAGAAATTCCGTTTATGTACTGCAATGGTGAAATTGCAGTTTTTAACCTTTATTTCATGTTTTCTTCTCAGAACACTTATTCCTCAATTTAAGCCCTTTGCTAAGTTATGTAGGAGCTTTTATCCTTTGTATTAGGTCAAAATGAGCTAGTTATGGCTCATGATGAGGTTCTCATCAGGTACGGCACGAGGCAGAGGAGCGAGGCGGAGATTACTCTGCCACTGGTATGGTGGCAGAGCGACGAGAAGAGGTAGAGGTCGTCGGAGCTTGCGGGCTATTGGCCGAAGGTGAGGGAGGGCAGTTTTAGGGATTTTCTCATGCCAAATCAAGCTTGCTCCATTCGGCTGAAGATGGTGCTTCTTATAAAGGCATGGGAAGAGGGTCAGATGCATGGTGGTGGGCGAAAATTCTCGCCGGAGGTATGGCCAGTAGTGATACCCATACCTCTTGAGCATTTGCACTAGAGGTATGAGGCGATTCAGGGCATGGGGAGCTACTCAGGCGGCAGGGAGTTTCGTACAGGACTCCCCTTTCAAATCTGGGAGCAGCTCCCTGGGGAAGCGAGGAGAAATCCTCCTCGAAACCTTGCCGGAGGTATGGGTCTCTGCTGCAATGGCAGTGGGACCGGAATGCAGAAAGTGACGAGAAAGTTGAGGGGGTTTTCGTAGGGATTTTCAAAAGTTAGGGGTCAGAATGTAATTGGGTGGATCATTTTGCAAAGTAGGTCAAGATGACCTTCCCTTAGGTCCAAATTTTGGTACAAACGTAATTTGGGCCTAAGGAATCCAATGGTGGAGTTGGATTTTAGGTTTGACCATGTTTGACTAGATATTTTGCATAAAAACATAAATTAGGTCAAATATTGAGCTTGATCCCCAATCTAGGTCAAAACAGGTTTCAAAGGCCAAATTGAAGGTTCAAAACCCTAGGGAATATTTTTCTATGAATTTTAGAGGGCTTAGTTGATTTTTATCGTACCTGGAACCTTGTGAATTTAAGTGGGTTTGTTTTAGGGTTACAGAATGTCATTTAATTCTTAAATTTCACAATAATCCGTTTATGACTGTGCCATCCCACTTTTTCTCTTATTGAGTCCAATTGACCTATGTCCAGACCCTGAGAAATCCCGTTGATGTAGTGTAATAGTAAAATTGCAGTTTTACCCTTTGTTTCATGCATTCTTTTTAGATCAGTAATTTTTTGAGTTAGGCCTTCCTTTAGGTTATGCAGGAGCTTTTGTTCACTTTATTTGGTCAAAATAAGCTAGTTAGGGCTCATGATGAGATTCTCATCAAGCTCCTGACTAAGGCACACGGGTTCGGATTCACCATACATCCTAGGAACACAAAGATGTACCACGACCTACGACGCGATTTCTGGTAGAGGGGGATGAAGTGGGATGTTGGTAGATTTGTTCAGTAGTGTCTGGTATACTAGCATGTGAAGGACGAGCACCAGAGGCCTGCAAGCCAGTTCCCGTGCTGGTGTGAAAGTGGGAGTGTCACTATGAACCTGATAGTGGGGTTACATGTGACATAGTGTGGACCCGACGTAGTCTGGGTGATAGTAGACAGATTGACAGACGTCATGATTTTTGCCAATCCGAGTCATATCTGGACTAGCGCAATTGGCAAAGCGCTACGTTAGAGACGTGGTGCGCCTTCACAGAGGCCCTCATGAGATTATTTCGGACACTTGAGGATCTCCTACACGCTTGCGCGCTGGATTGGAGAGGGTCCTAGGAGGGGCATTTGCCCTAGGCAGAGTTTGTATACAACAACTACCACTCGAGCGTCGACACGGCACCGTATGAGGCTTTGTACAGGAGGAGGTGTACTGCTCCCTTGAGTTGGGTTGAGGTGGGGACCAAGTGGGAAATTGGTCCCAGGCTGATACGCCAGAGTCAGGAGGTGATTGAGTAGAACCATTAATGACTCTGTACTATCATGAGCAGGAAGAAGAGCTATGCTGACCTGAAGCGTAGGGAGGTACAATTTACGGTTGGAGATCGCGTCTTCCGCTGTGTTTCGCCCATGAAGGGCTTGCAGTGGTTTGGGGTGAGAGAGAAGCTTGTATCGAGCTTTGTAGGGCCTTTTGAGGTCTTGGAGTTGGTAGGACCTATTGCTTACCGGCTTGCCCTTCCTCCCCAGCTCTCTAGAATGCACGACGTGTTCCACGTGTCCAACCTCAGGAAGTACGTCGCCGATCCCAGTCATGTTCTAAGCTATGAGAGCATTGAGGTGGGGGACGACTTGACCTAGCATGAGGCGGCAATGCAAGAACAGTACCTGGGCTTTTTGAGGATACATCGTTTCTGACCTACTTTGATCCTCTTTAAGTTTGTTATACACATTTACGTCTATTTCTGCACCATAGTTAGCTCAAGTTTCGGGGACGAAACTTCCTTTAAGTTTATTATGTTGAAATGACCCTTCCCAAGGGTTGTTTGGCGTTTCCAAAAAGTTTTGGGATTTTTGTGCAGTTTTAACCACCTTAGGTTTTTTGTGGATATACTAGGGGAAGAGAACTTGCGGGGGTGCCCTCGTAATTTCCCCACACCATCCCCCTACCCCACGCACACACACCCCTTACCCCTCCACCATATCCCTCATTCCTCCCTACTCCTCCCCATCCCCACCATGCCTCATGCCATCCCTTCCCCACGCCTCCCACCTCCATAAGAACCCCCCTCCTTCACCATTTTCTTGCCACACAGCAAGCCAAGAGGAGGAGAGGTAGAGGAAAGAGCGGAAGAAGCACAGAGGGGAAGGGCACGTGCGAGAGAGGAGGGGGAAGCAACAGGAGAAGTTGGTTGCAGCGAACGCAGGGGAAAGAGAGAGCTGGCAAACGGTTCTGCGGAGTCATTTTTCCACAGAATCAGACGTCTGTAGAGATCATCAGATGTCTGCCCAGACATCCAGAGGTAATACCAAATGTGTTCTGACCTCATGTGCATGTGTCAGACGTTGGGGAAGCGCATCGGTGCGAGGACCGAGGCAGTTTTCAGACATCCGAGAGTGTTGCCCGACGTCTGAAGGCACCCTCAGACATTTGCACGGTGTCCTAGACGTTTGAAAGAGGCGCCCTGAGCAAGGTGAGTCCCTGAGTTCGTTTAAGACGTCTGGGACTCTTCCCAGACGTTTGATTTTGATCAGGATTGTGTTTTTGGGCTCGTTCAGGGCCCAAATGGAGTCGGTTTTCTATAAACGAGATATAGTTGGTTTCCGTTCGAGTTTCCCTACGTAATGGTATAATGTCTATACTGTTTTAAGCTCATTTTGACATATGGGTCAACATGGTTGGTTTTTCATTCGTGGTGTGCATGGGACCTATGATGGTTGCAAGCTCCGTCGACTATGCTCCCACATCTCTCGGTTATTCTGGTAGAGTGGTTCTCTCATTAATCCCAGATTTAATAATTAAATTACATGCTTTAGAATTAGTCGAACCTTAGGTTGTGAAATGAACTCCAGGGATGAAAGAGATAATTGTATGCTACTTTAGAAATATTTGATTGAACCCTAAGATGTGGAAGGAACCCTAGGGCTGAAAGAAATGAATGATTAAATTGTTGTTTCCTGAAAGTAGTAAATCATGAGCTTCCTGTAATGAACCATGACATGAACAGAAACACATGCTATAATTGATGGACGTGATTGTGAAATTATGAGTTTCCTGTTATGCATTTATTGAATCAGATGTGGCAATGAAAAAGTCTATGTACGAACCCTACAGGGAATTTAGAAGAAAATCAAGGATACAGTAATACGGAAAATCTGACGGGTCATGGAACATGTTGCCTACGGGCAGTTGTTCGAACCTGGTAATGTGAAGTGAGCTGGCCCTTGTGTACGTTGTAGCGAGGAGAGCGACTGTCCCTTTAGTGTAGAGGGGAGCTAGTTGCCCCCTTGGGTTGAGACCCAGGGTTAGGACTAGTCACTCTACACCGACTCCTGTTTGACCCTCGCATACGTGGTACCGGGGTGAGCTACTTAGTGTAGGGAGGGAGCTAGCTGCCCTAGGGGGCCCAAGGTTAGGAGTAGCCACCCTACATTGACTCTTTGTTAGGCCCACTAGGCGAATCGGGATAGTCAGACGAGGGTACGGGGACTGTGGAGTGGTGAGACTCCTGTTCTGTTATGTTCTGAGGGGCGAGACCCCTGCTCTGAGAGGGCAAGGCCATGTGCTGTTCCGTGCTGTACGTTTGGGTGTAGCCGCTAACGGAAACGACTGATCGCGTGCCAGTGCGGGATAGCTACCCGTGCGCTTATCACGCGTGCCGTAGTCACCGCTACGTCGTAACCGTGACCTCGAGGTGGTAAACCGGGTGTAGGACTACCACGGGGACTCTCTCGGCCAGGAGAGTGCCACATGTACATCCTGCATCGCGGGAAAACTGCAAGTAAAATCGTTCCCTTAGGGAACAAGAAGATTAAGCACTGTTATAGATCCTGATTAGAGATCTCGACTCAGAAACGCGTAATAAATGGGAATGGATGATAATAATAACCGACATATACATATGTAGTTAGTAGCTTGATTAATTGCATGTAAATGGCTTAACCACCACTCTACTCAGCATTAGCTGACCAAGGAATTTGTAAGCATGTTTAGGTAAGGGATTTAAGCAGTCAGTGCCACCGGCTGCTGAAGGCGCTGGGCCTAGTTGAGCCCAGCCGTAGTCTTTCTCCTGTTTCTACTGCAGAGCACTTGTTAGTTGTGAATACTGGTAGCCTGTAGTGACTGTTTCGTACTTTTTCTGTTATAATTCTACTAGTGTCTATTGTGATGGCTATATTCAGTAACCGTACCTTTCTGTTATATTATGCAATATCCTTGTGATTTCCTGTTCTATTTCTTTTGCTGTTTGTTATTATTTTTCTGCTTAGTTACATTAGTCGTGTGGTTGTGGAATGAGCATGCATTTGGTTATTTCTCGTTGGACGACTGGGTCTTGAGGTTCTGTAGGGAGTCGGGAATGGGCTGTGACAGAAGAGTACCACGTGTATATCTTGCATTGCAGGAAAACTGCAAGCAAGATCGTTCCCTTAGAGAACAAGAAGATTGAGAAATATTCTGGAACCTGATAGAATACTTGCATCAGGAAGACGATAATTGGGAATGGATGATAATAAATAAACTGTTAAATGCATGTTAGCTGCGTGTTTAAATTATATGTTGTAACCACCACTCCACTTAGCGTTAGCTGATCACAGAATTTTATAATCTTGTTTAGGTCAGGGATTTGAGCAGCCAGAGCCATCGGCTGTTGAGGACGCTGGGCCCAATCGCGTCCAGCTGTAGTTTCTTGCCATTTCTTTTACAGAGTTTTTGTTAGTAGTAAGTACCTGTAGCTCATAGTTGTTTTCAGTTATATTCTCTACCAGTACTAATTGTGATAGCTATATTCTATACTTTCTACTGTAAACTGTGAGATACTAGTGGATTGTCATTTTCTTTCCTTTATTTTCAGTTAAATATTTTCTACTTAGTTACATTACTTGTATGGTTGTGGAATAATTATGACATTTGGTTCTTTTTCGTTGAACAACTGGGTCTTGTGGTTCGTTGAGGTAAGTCATTCTCGAGTTCTCTAGGAAGCCGAGAGTGAGTCACGACATAACCTCTAGGAGGATAATCTTATACCCCTAGTTGACTACAAGACATGAATTTTAAGACAATATTTCTACCCTAATTTGTTATTTTTATCATTTGAGTTAATTACATTTATGTTTCTATAATTATTGTCAATTTATAGTTATGTATCTAACTCTGAAAACAGTCTCATGTTTTCTTTGTATATCTTTACAAATTATGTGGGTTAAATAATATGGATTTTTTTTAATAGATACAATTTTTTTAATCTTTTATTTTACAAAAATCCTTGCCCACCCTCGGCTCGCCATTTATTGAAAAAAGAGTATAAGAGGGGTTTTGGTCGAAAGAGAACAAAGTGCAAAATGGTATACATATAAAAAGATATTTGTTATTTTACTTCACACAGTTTATAGTGGTACACGAAAAAGATAAATGGTTATTTTTGAAGGTAAATACGTAACTATAAAATGCATGGGATGCACACGTCGTTGATAATAATTATAGACATATGTATGTAATTAACCCTTACCAGTTTTGCACCCCGGACCTTGGGATTTGCACTAAGTTGCCGACTGTGTTTCACCGGTGACCAGCTATGCATTTAAAATTAGTTTAACTTCAAGCTGTTGATTAACTTAGGTTGGTTAACATTTATTTAACATTTAACCTCATCTATCTGCCTATACCTACGAAGTAAACAGCTATGACCCTAACAAGGTGCTCCTTCCTAATTACGTGGTTGGCCCACCCATCAATAGCCGGATATGACTTCGAGTGAAATCGTTCCCTATCTTTTTTAAGCCGAAACAATTTTTTACAGTGGTTTTAAAAGTTATGGAAACATGATGAAATCATGGTTTTAAAATTTGAAAATCTAATCTATTCGCCTACTGATGTGGAATCTTAGAGTTTTTCCGTTTAAACTTCAATTGATTCCAAACTCTGACGTGTTCATTAAAATAAAACTATTTAGATTCTTAGGCTCATTTGATAGAAATTTTAAAGTTTAAGGTTCGATGAAGCTCCGGTAAAATTTGAGAATGGTGAGATAAGTAGTAGATTAATGAAGGTATGGATGTGATGGTTAAGTTGATATATTATTATTGTTTTCTATTTGTATTTGTATTGAAAATATGTTAATGGGATAGATATGATAGGTAAGAGTGTGTTAGTAGATGCACACATGAGATGGGTGGGAGTAGATTAGTGTAGTTAGATGTGATAGATGAAAATAGATTAATAAAGAAAATAATATATTTTTACTATTTATGTACCATAGCATTTAGGAAATTGATATAAAATAAAACCCTACTTTAATCTACCACTAAACGGAGCCTAAGTTCCTTATTGAAATTGCTACCCACGTGGAGACAACATATAGCTTTTGTTGTCTTTTGGTGACTTTAGAAGTTTGGACTTTGATCGATCGTCAGTAATGGGACAACTGTGATAACTATTTGATCATTGTAAGAAGCCCTAAAGTTGCATTTCTTTTGTTGATCTATGAGGTGTCCACGACCTGATTTATATATATATCATGTTTCTTTTGTTATACTTAGATTTGAAAAATATGCTTTCCATTGGTTTTCCTCCCTTTCTAGGCTATGCTTGATATTTTCCCTCTTAAGGGATATTTCTTTTTTTGGTAACCTAGAACCCTTGGGTTCATTATCAGTGAGTGATAATAATAGCAAAACATATTGAGGACAAATTAGTACAACGTTTGCTAGCCCTTAGGTAATATTGCCAAGATGAGGACTTGTATCTAGATATCTGTCAGCTAAAAACTCATAGGTCTCCACCATTAGACCATGCCTTTTTATTGACTAAAATATGTGCGCAAATTGGATATCTATTTCAAGAAAAGTTGTTGAAGGTGTAGTTGTGCAACCAAGCTAAGACATTGGAGATTCAAATGCATCAATTGCAATTATGCTCTTGGCTCCAAACCAGCCCATGCACACATTTGTGTGTTCTTTTAATTCTCGATTTCTTGAAAACCTTAACTTTAATAAACTTTCCATGGAACCTATCACGAATCTTTTATACCTTACTTTAGTAGAAAGACATTCCGAAGGATTTTATCTAGATGTAGTTATTTAAGTCCATTCTGATGAGAGAGCTATCCATATCCTCATGTTGGAACGAGATCTCGACTAGATTTCCCATAACAAAAATCAAAAGATATTTCCTCTTTACAGTAATATTGCATGTATCTTTATGCTTGGAGATAAGAATCCATATGTCATGAACTTACCTATAAATTGCTCCTCCTCCTCTCTCACTCTTACACCTAAACTTGACAATGGCTACCTTGAACGAATGTTACGAGTCCCATCTTATCAACCATGAAGAGCCTGAGCTCCTTGACTTTGATTCACATAAGGTGCTACCTGATTCGCACATATGGGATCCACCAGAAGATCCACATATTTATGAAATTGTGGATGAGCAGATTCCCATCATTAATCTTGATGACCCTGAGGATGCTGTTATACCACAAATTGCCCATGTATGCAAGTCATGGGGCTTGTTTGGTCTTAAGGGCCATGGGGTGCCTTTGCACCTCCTCCGTCGTGTAATGTCTGAATGTTGCCGCCTTTTCTCTCTTCCAAGAGAGCAAAAGCGTAAGGCCCTTAGGTCACCCTCCAAGCTCTCGGGCTATGGTAGTTTTGTTATTGCCAAGTATTTCTCAAAGGCCATGTGGTCGGAATCTTTCACCATAGCCGGGTCGATGGTTGATGATGTCAAAGCTTTGTGGCCTGAGGATTATCATCAATTTTGGTATGCATTTAAAAAGTATAGATTTAAATAGTGTAGTTCATGAATGCCAATTTGTTCATGCACCTGTACACGCATGGTAGCACTACCATATAATCTCATAGTAATAATGCTACAACACTCATATACATATCATTGATGCTATATAATTAACCTCGTAGTACCGATGCTAATCTCATAACACTAGTAGAATACACATATCATTGATGCTACATAACTTCATAGTATTGGTGTTAATCTCAAAACACTAGTCTCATCGGACACGTAGGCCTGGTTTATTTGAAGGGTTAATTAACATGTGTGTAAACGGGGGTTAACCCTTGATTACTTCTTGGGTTAACGCCACAACTTGAAACCTGGGTTACCATTGGTGTTGAAATGAAATTGGTGTTAACCCTCCTTTCTCCCCCCTAACACCCTAGGTTAACACCTGTTTCAAGTAAATAGAAGCAAGTGTGGACCCCTCTTGTAAAGTAAACAAAAAAGGAAAGTTAACACCAGTTGCACATTAGAAAACCCGAGTTTCAGAAGACCTCAAGTGAACTAGCCCTCGAAGTTGACATGCCACAACCGCATGTGTGGTGAAGAGTGCTTATATTTCTTTACGTTTTGGGTTTGACCAGTTATTTATGGTAATGCAATTTTGTCTTCCCAGTGAGGTTTTTGAAGAGTACAGGCATGAGTTGAAGAAGCTAGCAGTGAGATTGACGGAGCTCATTTTTGCATCTCTTGGATCATCCTACGACGAAACTGGATGGCCAGGATTTGAGGAGGCAAACCCTGTGCTCCAAGCTAACTGGTACCCTGCATGCCCTGATCCTACTCGAGCCATGGGACTTGCACCACATACTGACTCAAGTCTTGTCACCCTCATCTATCAGAGCAACACATCTGGTCTTCAACTCCTCCGTCCTGCCAACGAGCAGTACCCAAAACGTTGGGCTGCCGTGCCTTCCATCCCAGGCACGTTGGTGGTGAACTTGGGAGACTTGTTTAGGATTCTCTCGAATGGGAAATACACGAGTGCTCTCCATCGTGTCGTCTCCAATGAATGTGAACGTTATTCGGCTTCCTTTTTCCTTGGTCCATCGGTATCGGCTAAGATCTCACCATTGAAGAAACTTGTGGCTGAAGGTGAATGCCCGGAATATCGTGCAGTGACATGGGGTGAATTTGTCAATTTGAAGCAAAAGCACATGGACAAAACCCTAGATGAGACGACCCTCGCCGGCTACATAATTGGTCCTATAGTTTTTTTTTCATCTTCCTTTCTTACTTTGTTACTGTATTCATCGTTTTATCGATTGAATAAAGGTAATGATGAGTTAACTTTATTGCAAAGCTTAATTTGTCCACAAATTTGAATGCAAGAGAGAACTCTCGGATATAATACAAGCTTCTCAAGGAAGGCCCTATAACTAGAACACCTTATACTTAAGGGCCTTTATATTTACATAAATGCATCTGAGAGGTTGCACCATTTCACAAATCTATTCCTTAGCTAAAGTTAGATTACTTGCTTCATTTCGCAAGTCTATTCGTTATATGGTTAATGTTAGATTACTGAATTAACCATACTCGAGTTAGTGATTACAAGAATTTAGATAGTGCATATCTTGGAGTCCAATCATTATAGACATCTAGTTGAAAACTAGAGAAAAGAAGTGGATTAATCTCCTCTGAAGATAAGCACTCCTTTGACTTCGCCTAGAGTTTTTCCATTCTCACAAATGCTTGGACACTTTGAAGTGGGCTCTCTAGCATTATCTTCCAATGGTTTTACATTATGCTCTGGCATAGGTGTTGTAGCATAACCTCCAGTAGTTGAGGGAACGAGAAGCTTAGGGAGGTGGAGGGAATAAAAAAGAATGATCCGGGGTCGAAGTTGCAATAAATTAATGAGGTCATTGGTGATGTGTTCATGAGAAAAAAATTAACATTCTT
The DNA here is from genome assembly GCA_037157565.1 of Thalassia testudinum. Classification (NCBI taxonomy): domain Eukaryota; kingdom Viridiplantae; phylum Streptophyta; class Magnoliopsida; order Alismatales; family Hydrocharitaceae; genus Thalassia; species Thalassia testudinum. The sequence goes on from JAZHRO010000030.1 coordinate 50,262,104, forward strand.
CTTGGTGGTCTACAATGTTCTTGATGGTGGATCGAACATCGATCCCTTTCTGAGAAAATTTCCGAGGCAATGGCCTCAACCCAAGATCAGATGGGCATGGTTTGTTTCTAGAAAAGACATGCAAAAGTTCGAGTACTTATACCTTGATGGCTTCATAATTTAAAATTTTTTCTATATTTAAGTTCTCTAGTATAGCTCCATCAATCATATTAGAGATATGGAAAATGTGCAGTAGACCACCTTCTGTATGAAAAACATGAGTAGCCATCAATGCGTTCAAATACTGACCTAATTGAACCTCTTGTCCCTCCTCTTAAGTGGTTACTATTTTTTGCAAGTACAACTCAATTGGTAGATTTCTTGCTTTACTAACTCTTAGAAATCTTCTTCGTTGATTGAAAAGAATCACGCTTCAAATCTTACTTTGCTTGAAATACGAAGTATAACTTGAGTTCATAGTTTTTAGGGATTTTTATATAAATGTTACTGAAATCTTTTAAAATTACTTAAATGCTATTCAATTCACTATATTTATAGATATGCTATTGAAAAAATAACACCGTTTTCGTATTTGTCACTCCATTAGCTATAACCGTTAAACTTAACAATCATATATTGAAATGTAATTAAAAATTAATTTTTAGTCTTAAAAAATTATTTTTTAGTCATCAAAATTTTTTTTAATCCTCAAAATTTTTTTGTCCTCAAATTTTATTTTTTAAATTTTCACCCCCTCCCATCCCCCTCCCTTCACCAATTCACCTCCCTTCCTCCTCACCTTTGAACACCTCCTCTACCCCACTCTCTAGCCTCTGACCACCTCCTTTGCCCCCTTGATGGGAACACAATCATGAGTCATAGCTAGATCAATTTGATCTAATTAAGTCATTAGATGTTCCTACATAACTATCAAAAGGTCATAATTCATTGCAAATCCTTTCAGAGAGATACAAGAAACCAAGGTTAAAACTGTAATTTTATTATCATATAATGAATGCAGAATAACCACGGGTTTCTCCAGGGGTTAATTAAGGGTTAAATGGTCTTAAAAGTCTAACAAGTGGGTTAGTATAGACTGAAAAGGATTTTCGCATGTTTTGAGAATTAAATGACATCTGAAACCTTAAAAACAGACCCGCTTAATTAAATGAGGTTATGGTCAGAATAAAATTCAATTAAACCCTCTAAAATTCATATAAAAATATTCTCTAGGGTTTGGTACCTTCAATTTGACCATCGGAACCTGTCTTGACCCAAAATAGAGCCACAGACAGACTTTGCACTAATTTGGATTTTTACATAAATTGCCTAGTCAGACTTGGTCAAAACTTAAATCTAACTTCACCATTGGATTCTTTGGATCCAAATTAGGTTTGTACCAAAATTTGAGCCCAATCTGAGATCATCTTGACCTAATTTACAATTTGGTCCTGTCTGATTCTTTTATCTCACACACATGCCCCTAACTTTGAATACTTTGCATTTTGGTCCCTATATTTATCATATTTTTCACAAATAGGTCCCTGTTGCCATGAAATCCTAATCCTACAACTCCGGTGAGCTTGATTTGTCATGTTCTCCTTAATTCCTTGACGAATCCCTCTTAGATTTGAAGGGGAAGTTCGTTAAGGAATTCCCTTTCTTTTGAGCTAGATCCTAAGCTCTAAAACCTTCTCAATCTCTCATGTGAATGGATGAGAGATTCGGATATCATAGAGTTTCTGAACTCCGGCAAACTTTCCTAGCTTGGGAATCTTGCTTCCCAAGCTCAAGTCGACCTCTAGAGCCTTATAAAAGACTCCCCAGATCAGGCCGAGTTCCTTAGACTCGATTTCAGCTGGAAAATCCTTAATTTCCTCTCCCCTATTTCGGCCGAATAGCTCCTTGAGATCCGACGACTCCCTCCGACTCTCGTCATTTGATTGCAATACCAGCGACATATCCTCCTTCCCTGTCTTTCTTCGCGTCGCACCATACCATTAGGCGCCTCTATCTCCATCCTCGTCATCCTACCCCCACCAGAGCACTTCGTCTTCTCCGTCCTCGACATACCCCCGGCGCAGATTCTCCCCCCTTTCGTCCACTTAGAATAGGTAGTTAGGTCTCTCTAGGTTCCTAGTTTAGTTTCCTATTCAAAAAACCCAAAAATATTCCCTCGACATCTACGTAAGCCGCTCTCGTCTCCACCTCCGGTGACATCACCAGTGGGGGTTTCCGTCCGCTACACATCTCCATCCCCCTTGTCGACAAGCCCACAACTTCAGCCATGTGCCCACGACCAATAGCCCTAACTCCATTGGGCCACTTGACCACCTTAGTCACCTGTCGACCAACCCACCGTTCTCTGCCCAACTCCTTCACCCTTTAGCCACCTCACGCACTCCCACACAACGAAATCACCGTCATTCACTTCCTCGCCTCACGGCGACGCTATTGAACCTTTTAACCGTGGCTTTTAGCCCATATTTCATGTTTTCAGATTCTACGTTGGAGCTTTGCCGCCACTGTCATCTCTGCCTGTTCTTCGTTGTTCTCTGGCTGTTCCACGTCCAGGCAGCATCCTTAGGACTTGTTGACTACATCTAGGCTTCGCTCCAGGATCTTAATTCGAGCTTGCGTGCCAACCTACTGCCCCAATAAAGGCCTTCAATATCAGCTGCTGCATTGAGGCGAAGGGAGAGGGGATTGATTTAGTCCCACCTCGTGGGTTTTAGAAGCAATGTAGTGGGACAAATTGAATTTCTGTCAGTGGCTTATCGCCTCAACTAAACACAGGGGGTGAGGTCCCTACTCACCCTTCACTTGCGCCTCGCCCGTGACCTCTCCCCTGTGGGCCTGGCACTGACCCGACCCGCCTAACCCGACTTCACTGCTTGGCTGCGATATCACGCCCGCAACCCTGGTCTTGGGTGCACTTAGATCCGAATTCGATTGCCCAGTACTGTGGCCCTGGGAGGGAAGATCCTAGAGAGAGAAAGGAAATAGAGCGCGTGGGGTAGGGGAGGGTTTTGCTCTCACTAGTACCTGTGCGACACTTAGTCACGAGAAGAGGAGGAGAACAGGTGAAGAAGGAAAGCCAGAGAGAGAAAGAAGAGCAGATGCAGAAGGAAAGAAAGAAGAGAAGAGGAAGAAGAAGAACAGTGCTTCCTTAACACTGTAGCACTTGCTGTTTAAGTTGTTTGATACAAGTTTCTATTGTCTGATTGCATACATTTAAGGATCTATTTCCTTGGTTGATACTGTTAAAATATTTGCTATTATTGTGAGGGGCAATTGGTGATTAAAATCACCATTTTACTCAATTCTTTTTGCACATTGATACTTGATATTATTACTATATCATTTTGAATTAATTCTAATTGCAATTTCTTATATCTTTAACTTAAATTGTGTGCTCATTTACATTATTTGTTGAGATTAGTGCGTGAATTCATATTTTCTCCCAACAAACAACCTTGAACTTCCATTCGAGTATAGATTCTATTTGTTTTTCGCACTAATTCAATCTATACTACAACGCATTGATTTAAAAATCCGATTCAAAGCGATTAACACCCCTCTCTCTAACCACCATCTCCTCCTCTTAGGGTGATGACCTTGCCCTCGTCCTTTGTCGTTTTCTCACCATTTGCGATGTTGCTCTTCAACTTCTTGTTGTTTGTGATGACACCCTTCTTGGGCTTGTGGTCAAAGAAGCACCCAAAGATATTGTGGTGGTGGTGGTGGGCTTTAAGGACCTCCTTTTCGATGTCGCCTTGAGAGGAAGAGGTGGTTGAGAGGAGGTGGCGATTAGAGATAGGGGGAGAAAGAGGTGGTCAGAGGTTGGAGAGTGGGGGTGGAGGAGGTGGTCAGAGGTGAGGAGGAAGGGAGGTGAACTGGTGTTAAGACCTGTGCTTTTAAGCCTTTTTAAGACGTCCGGACTTTAGGTCAGACGTCTGGACTGAGGGTCAGATGTCCTGTAAGACGTCTGGACTCATTCCTAGACGTTTGAAAATCGAAAATTTCGTGTACGAGCTCGTGCTTGCGTGTGTGCTGTGCGCAGACAGTACACTTCTCTCATTTTCTTCTTCTTCTCTCTCCTTCCGCCCGACGAAAACCCTAAACCCACACCATTATATAAGCCCCCTCCTCTCCCTCATTCCTCCCCCACTCCCAGCCACTTTGCTCCTTCCTCCAGCGAGAATAGCAGAGCAACAACGGCGGAGAGGAGTGGCGTGAGAGGAGAGGAGCGACATGAGAAGGAGAGGAGAGCAAGCTTGCGAGCTCACGTGGGAGCTCGTTGGTGAGCTCACGGTCTGAGCGGCGTGTGCGCACGGTGGAGGAGTGCGTCGGGGAGGTCCTCCCCGACACTGTTATAGATGGAGCAGTAGGCGAGAGGGCACGGCGCGGCCGCGCGTGGCGCGAGAGGGCGGAAGCAGGTTCTGGTTCTAGGATTTTCCCAGAATTAGACGTCTGGAGTGACCTCTAGACGACGGTGTGGACGTCTGGAGGTGGCACCAGACGTCTGAGAAGGAGGCCTCGCGAAGGTACGTCTTCCTTATGGATACAGCCATGCAGGCTGCTCCGTCGATGCATTGATTCATGTATTATTTGAGAAGATTCGATTTCCGCGTGCAGGATACGCTTTGGGAAGGCATGGGACAAGCCCTCCCACGCATTTCAGATGTCTGTGTGACCTACCGGATGACGGGAAGCACTTCCAGACGTCCGAAGAGGTGGTCGGACGTCTGGAACTAAGTCCAGACGATCCAGCGGAGTTCCTAGACATCTGAGGAGTGGCGTAGGACTTGAGGTATGGTGTTGGACACTTTTAAGACGTCTGGAAGTTGTTCCAGATGTCTGATTTGAGTCAGAATCATTATTTTCGACCCGTTTAGGGTCCGTTTGAGGTCCAATTTCTGCAATTAAGATACCTATGTTTCCAGTATGAATTCCTCTACTTGTTAGGCCCACTGAGCAAACCAGGGTAGTCAAGCGAGGGTGCGCGGACTGTGGAAGGTGATGAGTTGCTACTCATCATGACTAAAAAGCTGAAGTTAAGCTAGACACTAAGTAAAATAATATCAAATTAACAGATAAAAAGGGTTAAGTGTGAGAATTAAAGAAAAAGACCTAAAACCTTTACTCTGTGTTAAAACTTTATAATTAGGTCACAAAACGAGATATTCTGAAAGCAAAGTATAAATGATGGTCCATGCATCAATTGAACAAAAATAAGTTTGAAAGGCCAAATCAGAAGTATAATCAATGTCTTAAATGTTCAATTTAACACATATAAAAATTTGAAGGCAATTGGACATCATTTAGGTTATGAAATAGGTAGTTTACACTTAGGTCCTTCATGCATTACACTCTTACCCTCAAAAACTCCTCTTTGGACCTACTTGTAAGTCGCAGGGATCCTTTTGAAAGGCTGCAGGGCCCTTCCAGTTGTAGTTCGTTTCACTTATGGGCCTGCACGTAATTCTTCTACCCCTTCGTTTAACGGTCTGTATGCAAATTTTCCTTTATTTCAGAGAGAGGCCTGCTGCTCTTCGCACGCACTGTAGCGCACGAAGAACACGGCCAATCTCAGCTGTCCGTCGCTGTTCATAATCTTGATCTGCGGTTGGATTCGAGTGGAAGTTTCACGCGATTCGGTGCGTGCGATCACCCCTCTCCCCAGATCTCATCTGACGGTCAGATTTTGTGCTTAGCTCACCGCGCGCTCCGCCCTCTCATGCTCGCTGCCGGTTGCATCTTGATTATTCTCACCTGCGCGGTGATCTCAGCCACTGAGCATGCTACTTAAGCACCTCAGTGGTGTCGCGCGCAAGGGATCGCCGCCTCTTACACCTCTTAGCGATCATTCGTCCACTCCAGTTTCCCCTCCCCATCCAGTCTCGACCTCCTCGTCGCTAAGGACTTCGTAGCACTTGAGGACGACCCTGGAGCCTCACTAGCAGACTCTTCCCTCCGCTGGAGTCATCTTCCTCCTTTCTTCCTCCTTAACCACCGGCTAAGGACCCATAGGTCCCATTCTTCCTGTTAGATTAGGTTTATAATTTTGCATATTAGTTTTAGCTGTAGTTAAGTAGTTTAGAGTATAATTAAGGTAACTGTTAATGTTTAATTTTGCTGTAGGATAAAGTAGCAGTAGCAGTAGAATTAGGCTTAAATCCCCCCCCCCCCCCCTCACCTCCTCTGATCATTCCAGATCAGAGGGGAAGATTTCATATATCCATGTTTTCAAATTCTCTACCTCTCCATACTGTCATATCCATTTCTGATTTTCCACGACATGTTTTCTCATCTTCCACCCATACACTCTGACCCAATTTCAGATTTGGTTGGTTTTCAACCTCAGATCTGAAATTGGTGTCAACAAGCACTTAAGGGGCTTCCCACTCACCTCACTCTTGGTCACAAAAGCCCCTGATTTTGTGTTGAAATTTTCAGTTTGTCAGATTTCTCCTCAATGTGGATTTTAAGGATTTTTCTTTTTGGTTTTACTGCCTGATCTGACAAATTGAATGAAGTTGATTTGAATTCCCTGTTGGCAAGGAATCTGAGAGGATTTCTGGTGACAGAAATCATCTTAGAAGTGCCATACATAAATCTGGTTTGATAATGTCTTGAATGCATTGAATGCAAGTCAGATCTAAGGATAATTACTGTGGTAATTTGAAGTCTGATCTCGCATTCATAAGTTTTGTTAATGGCTGTTTGGTGATTTCCTAACCTAAGGAGTTCTCAATACTCCTTAAGGTTTCATGAAACTGGGATTTGATCTAAGGGCTTTAATTGATTGAATTAATTCTTCCTTCATGCTATCTATAGCATTAGGAAGAGTTAATTCAGTGATATTCGTGGATTTCATCTGAAATGAAGTTTTTGATGGGGATTTTTGGCATTTGAATTGTGGTATTTAGTGATTCAGTGAGACATTAAACCCTTGTCAGATTTGGGATTGACTGATTTTCTTTTTAGTTTGGATTTGTTTGACTCTGATCCCAATAAACAAAGCAAAGTGCTGCATCTTGCAGCTACATTTTTTTCTCTCCAAACTCACATTTCTTCTCAAATGGACTAACTGCAGCAGTAGTTAGCCCATTTAGACAGTGACTGAAGCTGCGGCTGAGTCTGGAAGTTTTGTTGTTGCTACTTCTAGTAGGTTGTAACAGATAGGTTTTATTGTTAAATCCTATAGACTTTAATTTGATCTGAGCTGACAGTAGATTGTATTTCATCTCATATGTAAACAAATTTTCTTGTTCAATACTTGAGATCTAATTTCGATACATACATGTCTACTCTTTCTCAACTCTGTTAGCTAGTTTAGTCAGGAATCCCATCCTAAACAAGTTTTAAAAGAGAGAACTGAACTGAGGACTCTCTCCTTAGTAAAATGTTCCCTTCTTCTCTCCTACTTCTGCTAAACCTATAACAACAGTAAACTAATTAGAATGAAATACTCAAAAGAGAAATAAAAATAGTTATATAGCTATATATGTACATATACATATTACTTTGTATAGTAAATATACTTATATAGACATAAGTTATATATTAGGCTACACATGTAAATAGATAGTGTAAATATATATATATATATATTGTATACTTAACTATGTAAATATAATACTGTAATTTAGGTTTTAGATCTAGTTTAGACAATAAATATAATAATTATATAACTATATATAAATTGAACTAAGTTATATGTAGTATTAAACTGAATAGATCAGTAAGTAGTTTAAACTATAAAACTGTATATATATCTATGTATATGTAGATTATAAATAAATAAAATCTTTTATCTTAATTTGATCCTTTATAGATTATAAATAATGAATTTATTAAGTTTATAGCTAAGTTGTTAATTAAATTAGTTAAATTAGTAATTTAGAATTATAATTAAGTTAAATTGAATCTGTATACTAAGACTAATATACTTTAAGTAATTTAAGCTAATTTAAGTATATTTAGACCTAATTATATTAAGTTTAACTTAATTTATAAGAAGAACAATTGAAACTACTATTTAAATATAAATAACACATATATTAATTCGGAAAAGTATAATAAAAATGTGTATAAAATACTTATGTATATATTCTAACTCTGTATGAGGTCAATTAGACCATCTAGTAACTAATCTATAAGTAATTAACCAAGAAAACACCAAAATCAGTGTATAAAAATAGTCCACTTTAGTAAATTTATTTATATAGTAAATCTAATTAAAATTTAAAATTAATTGAACAATTATATAGTATTATGTAAATACTTTATTTTCCATAATTTATTTTTATTTTTAAATAAATTATGGCCCTCGAATTGAGGGCCAAAATCGCTTCCAGCCCACAACTGCATGTGGTTTCCAGCGCAGATGTGGCGCTCGAATAGCGCCACATCGTGCACTGCAAACCACACGCAGCGGTATATTTTGAAAATGTGCATATGCTCTTCAGTTGTCACGGGCGCCGGGCGCCCGAAACAACCTTTACCGAGCATACATATGAGCATATCTGAGCATATTCTGTCTGTGGGGCCGGGGGCCCGGAGAGGCGTGTGCTTGGGGCTATGTATGCCCTGTGCTGAGTTAAGAAACGTAATTAAGCGGCCTAATGAGAATTAGGGCGCGCTTTGTAGAGGTTTGGTCCCACCCTCTGGGTGCTGTGTATCCCTCGAAAAGCGCGCCCGTAAATTAAACATATTTTTAATTGATTAAAGAGAGTTAATGACAGTTGTTAAAAGCCTCTCCTCCGCAGCGTGTAAAAGTCATTAATCCAAAGTGTAAACACAGAAGGAGAACATCTGTTGAGAATCTGTGTGAAGGAACAAGAGAAAGAGATGTTGTACATACGTAAGTAAAAATACATATACAATAAAAATATAAACATATATATATATGTACGTATATGTAGTATAGCCAATTATTTGTTTAAATAAACCAATATATTTACTAACAGAATAAAGTATAACCATAAGTGTCGCTACAGACCTCAGTTTCCTTCCTTAGGTTTGTATATAGTGTTTTCTGGGATCTAGCGACGCTTACGTCTGTCACTAAAACTATTGTATGTGTTACTGTAGATATCAGACTAGTAAGTTAAGTTAATATACTATGTAATCTTAGTCTATTGTGTACTTTCATGTAAGTATTAATACTATAACTTGTAAAGGCAGTTTAAAGTATAGTTATAAATTATTTGGTGCTTGTGTATAGTTAGTTTTTGCAAGCATTACAATTAATTCTTAATAAGTATGCAAACCATGTCCACATTCATTCATTCTTTAATAAGATGTAAAGCTTCTTTTTGGAATTAGAGGGTAATTTTGAGATCAAAGAGCGATGTAATTCAATAAATTGCCTCCTAGTGAACGACTTGGAATAAAACCAATAAAAATTAGATAAGTAAATAATAATGATTGTAATGATTGGTATTCCATACAACTCACCACAATGACACTCATGGTGTCTCAATTACTACAACGCATCATTATAACAATCAACAATCCATTATATAACCACCATTGCAACCCATTGTATTAGAAGGGCGAAACCCCTGTTTGGTTCTTAGGGGCTAGACCCCCTGTTACTGAGAGGGCTATGTCCTATACTGGTTCCGTGCTGTGCTTTGGGCGCACCCGCTAACAGAAACGACTGACCGCGTGCCAGTGTGGGGTAGCTACCCGTGCTCTTATCGCGTGTGCCATAGTCGCCGTTACGTCTGTCCGTGACCTTAGGGTGGTTGACTGGGTGTAGGACCACCACGGGGGACTCTCCCGGCCGGAAGAGCACCATGTGCGACTTCTACTCTTCGGAAAAGACTGCAATCAAGATCATTCCCACTAGGAACATTCGAGATCAAGAAAGAGACCTGATAAATAAACCAAGTGGTGAAAGAAAGAATAATTGGTTAAAGAGGGAAAGAAATTGAAAAACAACAGCTACCTGTCCACCTTTACTGCTTTAGTTAGTTTGTTGCCACTCTACTCAGTGTTCGCTGACGTTTTATACTCATAACCCTTTTTAGGTCCACGTGTTGAGTAGCCGGAACCTACGGTTGCAGAGGGTGCTGGGCCAAATAGAGCCCAGTAGTTGTAGCTTTCTGTTGTACTCCTTTTCAGTGTAGTGAGTAGTTCTTACACCTCTGTACTATAACATTTTGTACTTTATATTCCTGTATCCATTTACTTTATATTGTTTTGGTGGTGTGTTCTGTAGTAGTTTTATTCATTTACTGCTGTACTTTTGTTACTGTTAGTTACTTAGCATAGTGAATGTGGTTTACTTTCCTACTTTTTGGTTACTTTCTTGTTGGACGACTGGGTCTTGGGATCAGTTAAGTCGGTCCGGTCTCGTGTCCTGTAGGGATTCGGAAACCGGGTCGTAACAAGATGGTATCAGAGCAAGGTCTTCTTGAGAAGTGAACCAACTATCTTGAGAATAGCCAATTCACGTGCTTGTAACTAGAGTGGCCACCACAACGTACCTTTTTACATCTGTCTTGAGGTTCTTTTGCTGAATGCCCAATAGAATTGACGTCTTCTTGTTCTGTTGTTCGCGTCTCCTCGCAGGAGATGCCTCGATGTGGAACCATTGAGACAGGCCGTGGACATGGACGTGGGCGAGGCTGGAGGGGCAGACGTGTCGAGCTTGGAGTACGTGCAACCCCTTCTCTCTTGAGCGTACAGTCTCAGGACCTCGTCCAGTTGATTCGGGAGGCCGTTCGAGAAGAATTTCAGTTTTCGCCTACTCCATCGCCCCCTCATCTCCCTTCCGAGGTTACGGAGGGAGAGTTTTTCGTGGGACGGCAATGTCACCGTAGCACCAGGCGAGTCAGGAGAGCTCAAGGGAGGCACGCGGCGCTCGTAGGAGAGTCGTCTCATTTTGTGGGGCCATTGGTAGCCTCTGGGGGCCCCCGACAGGGGCCAGCTGTTAGCAATTGACCCTCGCCCAGCCGTCAGCAGGGACCTACCGAGGGAGGGAGTCAAGTCCCCCTCTACTACTAGTGTAGCTAGCCGGGCCACTTCAGGAGGGACTGCCCGTCTAGGGCTAGAGCACAGCAGATGCCCACCGCACCGAGCACTGGAGGCCGATCGAGTGGTCGTGGGTTCCAGGTGCATGAGGGAGGGCAGCTGTCACGGGGAGGATACCGGCTAGTTGTCACTAGCTCCGCCCCGGGCTTGGCTATTTTGTCCGCTCCTAGGACTGAGGGGTGTCGCGACATCATGACTCACGGGGATGTCATAGCTTCAGTTTCTGTGGTGACAGGTATGGTTACAATGTTTGGTCTTTTTGGAGTACGTATTTCCTGCTTCTAGTACGACGTACTTTCTTGCTCCACAAGTTTAACGCTACTTTGGGGTCCGATAGCACTCCATTAGGGGATCCCTTATGATCAGATACCTAGGTGGCCAGCTATTTGTAGCTGGGAAGATTAATACAGACTGTGAGGTTAGTGTTGGGGGACACAGCCTCCCCGCTGACCTAGTTGTGATACCGATGGAGGACTTTGGCATGATTCTGGGGATGGATTGGTTGTCCTTTTGCCACTCTTTGGTGGATGGGTTTGAGAGGAAGATTGTTTTCTTTACACCAGAGATAATTTCTTTTGAGTTTCACGGACAGCCGGTGGACGGAGGCTTCGGGTGCATTTCTGCACTTTGGGCAGTGAGACTTTTGGGTCAGGGGTATGAGGGCTTTCTTATTTTTGTAGTGGCAGATCCCAGCCCCGTGGCAGACTTCTAGAGTATCCTGGTGGTCAAAGAGTACCCCGACGTGTTTCCAGCGGAGTTGCCAGGACTACCACCTGAGCGTGAGATTGAGTTGAGATCTTACAGGTATCGGGGACCAGTCCATTTCTATAGCACCTTACAGGATGGCACTGCTTGAGTTGCGAGAGCTCAAGTCCCAGTTGCAGGACCTTCTGGAGAAGGGCTTTGTGAGGCTCAGTGCATCTCCGTGGAGAGCCTCGGTATTATTGTGAAGAAGAGGGATGGTACCCTACGCCTTTGTGTAGACTACAAACAACTGAATATGGTCACCATCAAGAACAGGTATCCGCTGCCAAGGATTGATGATTTGTTTGATCAGTTGCGAGGTGCCACGGTCTTCTCCAAGATAGACTCGAGGTCTGGCTACCACCAGTTGAGGATCAAGGAGACCGACGTCTCCAAGACAGCTTTCAGCACCCGGTACGGACACTACGAGTTTTTGGTCATGCCGTTTGGGCTGACCAACGCCCCTGCTGCTTTCATGGAATTGATGAACCGAGTGTTCGGACCGTATCTGGATCAATTTGTGGTAGTATTTATTGATGATGTGCTCATCTACTCGTAGGAGCAGGCGCAGCACGGACAACACTTGCGGATGGTTTTGGACATGTTGAGGTGACATAGGCTGTATGCCAAATACAGTAAGTGCGATTTTTGGTTGAGGCAGGTGACCTTACTAGGTCATGTGATTTCAGGGGATGGCTTGGTTGTGGACCCAGCCAAGATAGAGGCAGTACTCAGGTGGGAGAGGCCACGTACAGTGACAAAGATCCGCAGTTTCTTGGGACTGGTAGGCTACTACCGGTGGTTTATCAGGGGTTTCTCGCAGATTGCACATCTTATGGCACAGTTGACCCGGAAGGACATGCCTTTTTCTTGGACAGACGCTTGTGAGGCATGCTTTCAGGAGTTGAAGGAGAGGCTGACTTCGGCTCCTGTACTTACCATTTCAGACAGCAGTGGCGGGTTCGTTGTGTACACTGACACCTCTTTGCAGGGGTTAGGGGGTGTGCTCATGTAGCGAGGTCACGTTGTCGCTTACGCTTCGCGGCAACTGAAGCCCCATGAGCACAGCTACCCTACCCACGACCTGGAGCTGGCAGCTGTCGTCTTCGCGCTGAAGACATGGAGGCACTATCTGTACGGTGAGACCTTTGAGATATTCACAGATCATAAGAGCCTCAGGTACTTGTTTGATTAGAAGGATCTCAACCTGAGACAGAGACGCTGGCTAGAGCTCCTGAAGGACTATGACTGCAACATTTCCTATCATCCAGAGAAGGCCAACGTGGTGGCTGACGCCTTGAGCTGGAAGGCGCCTACCCACTTGGCCAGTTTACAGGCATAGAGTTGGAGACTCATGGAGGAGATGGGCAGTTGGTGACCCCTAGAGTTACTGGGGCACTGTTGAACATGTTTGGCGAATTGCTACGCTTACGAGATTGGTTTTGGAAAACCTGTCGTTGTAGTTCAAAAAGCGAAGAATTCATGTTCAACAAATAAAATTTATACCGAAAAGAATTCCAGGTCGAACACAGGGAGGCTACGTTGATCTATATTCGCAATTATATTTTTTTAGGATTTTTTTATAAGCAGGGCAATATAATTACAATGGAGCTATCAAACTATAAGAGAGAGAGGGAGAGAGAGAGAAAGAGAGAGAGAGAAAGAGAGAGAGAGAGATAGAGAACATGCATTTAATATTTCAATTGTTTATAAAAGTTACACTAGAAAGCGGAAAATCAATTACACTATAAAGCAGGAAAATTCTACATTAGAAAAGCTGTAAATAAGAATGGGAGAGAGAAGTTATCCTCCTCGACGATTGCTTGGAGGACGAGCCGGACGGGACGACGCCTGGATGAAGGAGAACAAAGCAGGACGAAGTAGAAGAACGGGAATGGAGCAGCACACCGACGTCGTCGCGGGATCCACTTCCGAAGGGGAACGAAAATTGGACTTTATCTCGCAAGAAGCATCCCGGGTGTGGGGCAAGTTTCTTTTGAGCTTTGGAGGGGTAGAGAGGAGAAAGAAGGGATGAGAATTTCGTATGGAGGGGGTCTTCTTTTATAGTTGCAAGGAGTGGGGGCAAAATGGACATTACAACTTCAAAATAATAAAAGAGGGGTCTTTAGTGATGGATAAATCGGTCACTAAAGCCTCGACGTGGCCGTCGCCTCCGCGCCCACGCGTGCCTCCTCGGCTGCCCGCTCCTCAACGCCCGCGCACGTCCAGCGCTTTTCAGCCGTCCGATCGCGAGATTGGACGGCTTAAGATGCGTCCGCGTGCTGCGCGCCCCCCGAACGTCTGATTGCGCGTCTGATTGCGCGTCCAATCTCGCGTCGGCGCTATCGGGCGCGCGCGGCCGTCCGATCTCCATCCGACGCTCCAATTGCTCGCGCCGGCCGCTCCTCGCCACGGCTCGAACCCGCGCCCGCGCTCGCGATAGCGCGCTCGACCGCTGCGCTATGGGGCGTGGATGGTCGAGCGGGCGTTTTCAAATGCGAGCGCCCACAGCCGTTGGATTAAGATCCAACGGCGGAGAGCGATTGGGCGCGGAGCTTTCACAAGACGCAAGCGGCCGTTTGGGCGGCTGAGATGGCGCCACGTGGTGCTATCTTGGCCGTCCATCTTCTGGAAGTTGTAGATGGTGCTACGGATGTCGGATTGACTCGATTTTTGTGTCGTTGGGCTGCGATCGTCGATCCGAATTCATCCGTGAGGTCGGATTTATCATCTGAAGTGCGAATTTACACCATCCTGGCCCTTGATCTTCTAGGGTTCCCGGGTCACTATCTGATGCTACGGATGCCTGATTAGGGCGATCTTGGAGTCGTTGAACTCCAATCGTCACCCTGATCACATCCATACGGTTGGATCTTTGATCCGAGGCCCTGATAAAATATTTGCCCTATCCAAGCATATAAAAGGAGATAATTAACCTCCATTTTATTCAAACTATTCTAGATGCAAGATGATGCATGTAATGCAATATTTATATCATGAAATGCAATCCTATGCTTAAGAACATGCAAAAATAGACATCTTAAGTAGTGTCAATGTGTTTACATCATACCGCCATGCCTATCTTTTGCTAGTCCCTAGCAAAAACTATATGCTATTTATAAAAGAATTAGGTTAGATTATTTGGACTTGAGTTATTTTTCAATCATTAAGAAATTGTCTACTTAGGAACTGAACTTTCAAAGACACAACAGTGCCTGGGTATCAGCAAAAATGCAGACCGCTTCAAGCCCTCGCCTTATTAAAAGAAAAATTTCTTTTTCTCTTTTTCTCTTTTCTAATTTTTTTGGATTCTCAAATTTTCGGGTTTAAGAGTGGCTTTCTACGGTTATTCAACTCACCCAAAATTTGATGAGAACCCTAAGCTTTAAGCATCTTATTGTGATTGTGATAGACTCATTGACCGGCAGTTAGAACGGACTTCGGATTTCTACGCCTCTAGGTGACCTCAAAAAGACTTCTGCCTAAAGATGTATCTTTACAACCGGTAGCTTTCTCCCTACTTTTATTTTTTTACGGGGTCAACACAAGAGTGAATCCAGTGTATATCTCCCTGGTTTATTCTACTTCTCCGCTTCTTCTTAAGTGTTTTGGGAATTTTTACTGCATTTTCTGAGCTGGGTTATGGACAACCGGTCGATGAGCTGTTACCACCGACAACTTGCCAGCCATACTCGTGCGGCGAAGTGTGGCTTATTTCTTTTTGTTCTTTTCTCCCTTTTTTTTTTTTAAGTAGGTGGCTTCCCTAGTCGAAGATTTACCTAAAGGCAGCAAACTAAGAAAGGTCTAGTGACTGGGCTCTGGACAACCTACCTATGGGCTGTTACCCACGATAACTTGCCAGCCATATCACCCTAGAAGGTTCATTAGCTACCCAATTTCCATTAAAATCGTCGAACAACGAGTCAGTGCAAAGAAAGTGTGTAGATGCTTAAGACTTAAAATTCCCTCAAATCAGAGGGCGAGTTGATAAGTCGTGTACTTATCACCCAAACTTATTTACTCCAATTACGAAAGAATTAAGATGGCGAGGACTCAAAAATAAATCCACATTTTAGTGGATACACAGGCTAATTAAGTCCAAAGACCTGAGGGGACTTTGTGTTCAGATCCTAATGTAAAATTTCTTAGGATTGAAAAGTCCTAATGTCCAACTAATCCTTCCTAATTTTTTTTTTCTTTCTTTTTTTTTTTAATTTTTTAATAAGAAGAGAGACAATTTACATGGATTTCACAAGGCTGACCAAATAATTCAAGAATGAATCCACCCCCCCATGCCTAGCTGATGCAATGTCCTCATTGAAAAAGAGACATGAAATAAAGGGTAGAATATGAAAGATGTCACCTGAATATGAAGCTCGTATCAGCCTTGTGTCATATGTACAATTGCTGAGTTTAATGCCGTCAGCTAGGCGAAGTCCAGCCAAAGAAGTCACAAAATGGCTAGAGCAACAGAGTCTGAGACGGGTCCTGGAAGATTACGGTCAACAACAGGCTTTAAATGTTGACCATTGACTTTAAAGGTGTTACCCGTCTTTGGGTCAGAAATCTGAATGGCACCATTAGGAAAAATCTGATCAATTATGAATGGGCCATTCCATTTAGATCTAAGTTTACCAGGAAAGAGCTTAAGTTTAGAATCAAATAACCAGACCTTCTGGTTTGGCTCAAAGCTCTTGCGGGAAATCAATTGATCATGTAGAGCTTTGGTCCGAGCCTTGTAGATCTTGGCATTCTCATAAGCATCATTTCTAAGCTCCTCCAACTTAGATAGTTGGAGTTTCCTGATCTTTCCAGCTAGATTCAGATCTAAATTACATTGTTTGATTGCCCAGAATGCCCTGTGTTCAATTTGTACGGGTAGATGGCACGCCTTTCCATATACCAAATGGAATGGAGACATGCCGATGGGCATTTTATACGCCGTACGGTAGGCCCAAAGTGCATCCTCAAGCTTTTGAGTCCAATCCTTACTATCAGGCCTAACCGTTTTTTGCAGAATGTTCTTGATCTCTCGATTGGAGATCTCGACTTGTCCATTTGTTTGGGGATGGTATGGTGTGGAAATTCGATGATTAACCCCGTATTTGGCCAATAAATTCCGGAATTGGGCATTAGTAAAATGAGTGCCACCATCACTGATGATAGCCCTCGGAATCCCGAACCTACTGATGATATTTTTCTTGACAAAATTGATGACCACCTTGTGGTCATTGGTTCGGGTGGGAATTGCCTCAATCCATTTGGACACATAATCAACAGCAACAAGAATGTACTGATGTCCAAATGAAGGGATAAAGGGTCCCATGAAATCGATGCCCCAAACATCGAAAATTTCTACAGGAAGAATAGGGTTTAAGGGCATCAGGTCTCTCTTAGTTATGTTCCTGAGTGACTGACATCAAGAACATGACCTTGAGAAGTCCTGGGCATCCTTGAATAAAGACGGCCAATAGAAGCCAGATTGCAAGATTTTTGCAGCCGTCTTTCTTCCGGAGAAATGTCCACCACACCCAGATGCATGGCAGAACTCGAGTATACTGTTGAATTCATTCTCCGGTATGCATCGGCGAATAATCTGATCAGAGCCGATGCGATACAGTTCAGGGTCCTCCCAAAAGTAGTATTTGGCCTCAGATTTAAGTCTATCCCGTTGTTGCTTGGTCTAATCCTGGGGGATTTGACCAACGGCCAAATAGTTAACAATATTAGCAAACCATGGGGTGTGGACACCTAAAACTGTAAGAATGGTTTCGTCCGGAAAAGTGTTAGCAATCGGAATGTCTGGACAAGAAGAATCACCTAGGAGTCTCGACAAATGATCCGCTACCACATTTTGCACCCCAGCTTTATCCTTGATTTCAAGATCAAATTCTTGAAGAATAAGAATCCAACGAATAAGCCGAGGTTTAGCATCCTTTTTAGCCAAGAGATGTCTCAACGCCGAGTGGTCGGTATAAACAATAACATGAGACCCCAAGAGATGAGCCCTGAATTTTTCCAAAGCAAATACTACAGCTAGTAATTCCTTCTCAGTAACAGTGTAATTCCTCTGGGCTTCAGCTAGAGTTTTACTAGCATAGTAAATGACAGAGGGCTTCGATCAATTTTCTGACCCAGGACAGCCCCGACCGCGTAATTAGAAGAGTTGGTCATAATCTCAAATGGGGCTGTCCAAATTGGTGGTTGCAAAATTGGAGCACAGGTGACTGCCGTTTTCAGAAAATCAAATGCCTTTCGGCATGATTCGTAAAAAACAAACGGCGTTTCTTTGGCAAGAAGATTGCTCAAAGGACGAGCAACCTTCGAGAAATCCTTAATGAATCTTTGATAAAATCCCACATGGCCAAGAAATGATCTGATTTGTTTAACAGATGTGGGATGAGGAAGTTTAGTGATAGCATCAACCTTAGCTTTGTCCACTTTAATTCCCCGTTCAGAGATTACATGACCCAAAACAATGCCCTCTTGGGTCATGAAATGACTATTTTCCCACCTAAGGACCAGTCGTGTCTTGATACATCGCTTAAGAATCATTTCCAAATTAGCCAAACATGAGTCAAATGATTCTCCGAAAATAGAGAAATCATCCATGAAGACTTCCATAAACTCTCCCACCATGTCAGAAAATATGGCTAGCATACACCTTTGAAAAGTCGCAGGTGCATTGCATAACCTAAAAGGCATCCTACGAAAAGCAAAGGTTCCATAGGGATAGGTGAAAGTAGTTTTTTCCTGATCCTCGGGATGGATAGGAACTTGATTATATCCCGAGTAGCCATCAAGAAAACAGAAGTACTTTTGCCCAGCTAATTTTTCCAAGATTTGATCAATGAAGGGCAAGGGAAAATGATCCTTTTTAGTGGCTGTGTTCAGCTTCCTGTAATCAATACAAACTCTCCAAGAGGAAGCTGAACGAGTTGTGACAGATTCACCTCTCTCATTAGTCACAACAGTAATCCCGGCTTTCTTTGGAAAAATCTGAACGGGACTTACCCAGGGACTATCAGAGATTGGATAAATAATTTCTGCATCGAGCCACTTGATGATTTCCTTTTTGACCACTTCTCGCATATTTGGATTCAATCTCCTCTGCATCTGGCGAGAAGGGTGGGATCCATCTTCCAAAAATATTCTATGATTACAGTAAGATGGCTCAATCCCCCTAAGGTCATGAATGGTCCAACCAATTGCCTCCTTATGTTCCTTTAGAATCTTAATCAATTTAATCTGTTGCTCCTTTGTCAATTTAGCATTAATAATCACAGGGAGCGTATTCTGCGGTCCCAAGAATTGATATTTTAAATTCTCAGGCAATGGTTTCAATTTAAGCTGGGGTGGGGTAATGATTGATGGTAGGGTAGATGCTGAAGATTCAACAAGAGGAAGAGGTTTTGAGTGAACAAAATCAGTAACCTCTTCCGAAGATGTCAGGTCAGAGGGTTGCGGGTCAAATTCATCAACCAAAGAGGAACTTTCAATTGAAGAAACTGTCAAACAAGTTTCAATATTAACATAATCCTCATCAAGTTCCTCAATAAATCCACAATCCTCAAATTTGTTGATCGCCTTAAAAATATCCAATTTCATTCGTTGGTCTCCAAAGGCGATTTCCATGGTACCGCTTTCACAATTAATGTTGGCCTTTGCGGTAGCCAGGAACGGACACCCCAGAATGATGGGCATGTTCCTCAGATTATCTGGTACATCCATGTCAAGGACAAGGAAATCTACAGGAAAATAGAAATCCTTGACCTTAACTATAACATCTTCAATAATGCCTCGCGGGTTTGTGACCGAACGGTCCGCTAACTGTAGCGTTACTGAAGTTGGCCGAAGTTCACCTAACCCAAACTTCTCGTAGAGAGAAGTCGGAATTAGGTTGATGGATGCACCGAGATCCAAAAGTGCTTTATCAAATGTGTAATCTCCGATAACGCAAGAAATCAAAGGAGCACCAGGATCTCTCTTTTTCTGAGGGAGGTAGTGGAGGATAACAGAGCTAGCCTGCTCGGAGAGTACCACCTTCCTCGGAATAGATTCTCTCGACTTACGCTTTTGTGTACATAATTCCTTTAAAAATTTTGCATAAGCAGGTATGTGCTTGATAGCATCAAGGAGCGGAATATTGATCTCAACATTCTTAAATAAATTCAGAAGCTCCTCATTGTTATCAACAGACTTCTTCTTCTTTGCTTTGGCTAAGGCTTCAGGAAAAGGAACATGAGTCAGATTTTTGGAATCAGGTTCCTGAGCCTTGATTTCTCCTCTAGAATTCTCCTCTCTCCTCAGATTCTTCAGGATTCAAATGATCAGAATAGTGTGGTTGTGGATCCTGAGTCTTCTTACCACTCCTCAAAGTGACAGAATTTGCAGAAGCGTAAGAATTTGGGTCTTGGGGAGGGTTAGGAAAGATTGGAGGGGCTTGATTGACCATGAATTGTTGATTAGCAGAAGAAGAAGACGAGGAACCCTGCTCAACCACCTGAGCATGTGCGTGCGGGTCCCTCTGATTTCCGTACCCTTGGGCTTGATTGCCCGAATTTATAATGTTTCGCGGGTTGGGTACGGGTTGGGATGGTAGAGATCCGGGTTGACGAGAGTTAGCAATGAGCCCGGATTGCAAGTTGTCCAGCGAGTTTTTCATTTGCTGCATAAGCTGGAGCATAGATCCTTGCATCTCTACCATTTGACGGTTCAAATCAGCCTGCCCTGCGGGTTGACGGGCATTCCAAGCTGGCTGATTGACCTGATTCGGAGGCAACTGAGTATATACTTGACCTTGACCAATTGGACGTTGCGGAGCATAGTTGCTGGGTCGGAATTGGGTCTGTTGCCTCGGATTTTTCCAAGAGAAGTTAGGGTGGTTTCTCCAACCTGGATTATAGGCATTCGAGTAGGGGTTGGATCTAACATTCTCTTGTACAGCACAGACATCCTCATAGGGTGAGGATGGAGAGAGAGAAAGGGAAGGATCAGAAAAACTGGGATCAAAGGCCCCAGTTGGGAACCCATGGGGTTTCGAGAAATGCTGACTCATAGATTGAGTCGCATCGAGTTGATTCACGAACTCCCGTCCAGAAGGAGCTCGTGAGGAATGGAATCCCGAATTTTGGGATTGAGTGGATTGAGAGTTGTTCATAGAATTGCCAGCCATCCACTCTTCCATTCTTTTAGCAACCAAGTCCACCTTATCAAGTTTATTACAAATCAATTCCATATCAAATGAATGAGAGTCATCGACTTCATTGACATTTGACCTGGGTTGCTGGGACCGGTTAAAAGTATCCATAGAGGCATGATTAATTGAATTCTCACTCATTTCCTCAAATAAATCATGTGCACTATCTGCATCTTTATTGAGGAAATTGCCTCCGCAAGAAGCATCCACATGGTTTCTGAGTTGCTCATTCAACCCATGATAGAAGATCTGCACGAGTTGCCATTTCGGCACCTCGTGGTGTGGACACCTCCGCAATAATTCCTGGAATCGCTCCCAGGCCACATGAAACTGCTCCCCCGGCCGTTGGGTAAAGGTAGTGATTGCCCGTCTCAAAGCATTGGTACGACCGACTGGGAAGAATTTCTTCAGAAAGGCTGATTTCAACTCATTCCAAGTTGTAATTAGTCTTCCTATTTTCCTATGCCAATGTGTGGCTTTATCCCTAAGAGAGTGGGGGAAGAGCCTCATGATCATTTGCTCCTCATTAACATTTCGAGCCTTGGTGGTCTGGACCAAAGTGGTCAAATCCTCCAAGTGCTGAAACGGATCTTCGGAGCCAAGCCCATGAAAATGTTTAATCAGGCTTAACACCTGGGGCTTGATTTCTACGTCACCGGCTGGAATCTGGACGTCGGGACGTTCCCCATAATTTGAAGGATCATAAAAATCCTTTAAGGGTTGAGTGCCCTGCATTCTCTGGAACCATTCCTGCATTCTCTGCATTTGTTCCAGCTGCCTTCGAAATTCTTCCTGTGGATTTTCAAGCAGAGGAGGCTGTTGTTCGGCCATGGGATCAAATTGACCAAAATCTAACTTGCGCCTCCTAGAATGTTCTAACGGTCCTTCCAATCGGGGATTCAATGACCGTCTTCCCAGCATAAATTAGGAGAAGGTCGGAAGGACTGGGGATAGGGACCCTGTAGCACAACAAACAAGGCTGTCCTTAAGTGGGGTAGCCTGAGGATCTACTGACTCCCAAAACCAGCCTTAAGACTGTAAGTGATTTACTCCACTTGCGTCTGTTTAATCCAACCAGTTAGAAGGAGGGACTGGGGAGAAGGTTCTTCCTTTAGCTTTCGCCTCCGGTTCCTAGTGTACCCCCCAGCCGCGATCGTTTGACTCTGCTCCCCTAGCTAGACATCAGATTAATCAGTACAAGTAGGTTAATTAAAAATAATCTCAGACTAGGCCCTGAAGAGCGAATCAAACCTTAAGGCCAACGTCTACTCAATTTTATTAAGGCCTGGGATTGTGGTGCTTATGGAATGTGATGGGCCCTTACAATGGGTTGTGCCCTTAATGATTGATTGAGATTTGTGTAAGTGCGTGTACAACCAGGGTTTTCAAGCAAGATTATTGATAATGTGTGAATTTTAGTGTTCAAATCTTGCTTAAGTAGCTTTGAGGGTCTTAAATTAGGTGAATTGCAATCAAGTTTCTAGGCAAACCAAATTGTAAAACATGGGTGAAGATTGTTTTCCTTTAAAATCAGAAAGAAAGTGGAGTGCCTGGAATATACCTAGATTGAAAATCCTAAGGAGGCGCTACTTGATGAGTTGGTTTTAAATAAAGTGGTGCGGTCCAAACAACTCAAACAACTGGCCACAAAAGCACCACTAGGTTAGGCACTCAAAGATGATTAACCTAGAATGATTTCTACTCTGTTATGTGTTGCTTTGTGTGTACCGGTTCCACAGATCAGAACCCGGTTGAGTAGAAAACAAATCAAGTTGATCAAGTGCCTTGAATGTGGGTGTGTGTTGTGTGTTTGTTGAAAATTACCCCACAAGATTATCTTTTTGTTATTTTTTTTTTATGGATGAGGGTGGAATGAATGTGAGTGAAAATCAAAACAACCAAACTATTCCTAGGATTTATGCAAACACCTAGGTTAATTGGGATTTGGATTTAATGTGGAGAATGAAATCTATGGAGGGGGAAAGAATGGGGGAGCAATTACAGTTGTCTTCAACTGTACTTTACTCCAGTCTACCACTTGTTGATTCCTTGATGGAGGTCTCCGCAAAATAATAGACACAAGAGAAAGCTAGTTAGAAAACAAATAAAGTGCAAGAAATGCAAAGAAAAGATCAGAAATCGTTGCCTCCCCGGCAACAGCGCCAAAATGTTGAACGTGTTTGGCAAATCGCTACGCTTACGAGATTGGTTTTGGAAAACCTGTCGTTGTAGTTCAAAAAGCGAAGAATTCGTGTTTAACAAATAAAATTTATACCGAAAAGAATTTCAGGTTGAATACAGGGAGGCTACGTTGATCTATATTCACAATTATATTTTTTTAGGATTTTTTTTATAAGTAGGGCGATATAATTACAATGGAGCTATCAAACTATAAGAGAGAGAGAGAGGGAGAGAGAGAGAAAGAGAGAGAGATAGAGAACATGCATTCAATATTTTAATTCTTTATAAAAGTTACACTAGAAAGCGGAAAATCAATTACACTATAAAGCAGGAAAATTCTACACTAGAAAAGCTGTAAATAAGAATGGGAGAGAGAAGTTATCCTCCTCGACAATTGCTTGGAGGATGAGCCGGACGGGACGACGCCTGGATGAAGGAGAACAAAGTAGGACGAAGTAGAAGAACGGGAATGGAGCAGCACACCGTCGTCGTCGCGGGATCCACTTCCGAAGGGGAACGAAAATTGGACTTTATCTCGCAAGAAGCATCCCGGGTGTGGGACAAGTTTCTTTTGAGCTTTGGAGGGGTAGAGAGGAGAAAGAAGGGATGAGAATTTCGTATGGAGGGGACTCCTTTTATAGTTGGAAGGAGTGGGGGCAAAATGGACATTACAACTTCAAAATAATAAAAGAGGGGTATTTAGTGACGGATAAATCCGTCACTAAAGCCTCGACGTGGCTGTCGCCTTCGCGCCCACGCGTGCCTCCTCGGTTGCCCGCTCCTCAACGCCCGCGCACGTCCAGCGCTTTTCAGCCGTCCGATCGCGAGATTGGACGGCTTGAGATGCGTCCGCGCCCGCGCGTTGCGCGCGCCCCGCGCGTCTGATTGCGCGTCCGATTGCACGTCCAATCGTGCGTCGACGCTATCGGGCGCGCGCGGCCGTCCGATCTCCATCCGACGCTCCAATTGCTCGCGCCCACCGCTCCTCGCCACGGCTCGAACCCGCGCCCCGCGCTCGCGATAGCGCGCTCGACCGCTGCGCTATGGGGCGTGGATGGTTGAGCGGGCGTTTTTAAATGCGAGCGCCCACAGCCATTGGATTAAGATCCAACGGCGGAGAGCGATTGGGCGCGGGGCTTTCAGAAGACGCACGCGACCGTTTGGGCGGCTGAGATGGCACCACGTGGCGCTATCTTGGCAGCCCATCTTCTGGAAGTTGTAAATGGTGCCACGGATGTCGGATTGACTCGATTTTTGTGTCGTTGGGCTACGATCATCGATCCGAATTCATCCGTGCGGTCGGATTTATCATCTGAAGTGCGAATTTACACCATCCTGGCCCTTGATCTTCTAGGGTTCTTGGGTCACTATCTGATGCTACGGATGCCTGATTAGGGCGATCTTGGTGTCGTTGAACTCCAATCGTCACCCTGATTACATCCATACGGTTGGATCTTTGATCCGAGGCCCTGATAAAATATTTGCCCTGTACAAGCACATAAAAGGAGACAATTAACCTCAATTTTATTCAAACTATTCTAAATGCAAGATGATGCGTGTAATGCAATATTTATATCATGAAATGCAATCCTATGCTTAAGAACATGCATAAATAGACATCTTAAGTAGTGTAAATGTGTTTACATTAGTCACTGTGGGGTAGTGACTGTGACACGACAGACGAGGCCAGAGTTGATAGACCGCATCATCACAGGACAGATGGCAGACTTGTACCTACAGTCGTTGCGTGACAGAGTACTGTCAAGGGACCCTGGAGACTTCTCCTTTACCGACGAGGTGATGCGCATGAGGGGATGTTTGTGCGTTCCTAGGGACAAGGAGTTGTTGAGAGAGCTCCTGACTGAGGCACACGGTTCCAGATTCACCATACATCCCGGGAACACAAAGATGTATCATGATCTGAGACGCGACTTTTGGTGGAGGGGAATGAAGTGGGATGTAAGTGAATTCGTACAACAGTGTTTGGTGTGCTAGTAGGTAAAGGCTGAGCATCAGAGGCCTGCAGGGCCATTGCAGCTACTTCCAATGCTAGAGTGGAAGTGAGAGAGCATCACCATGGACTTGGTGGTGGGCTTGCCCGTTACCCAGTGAGGACACGACGCAGTCTAGGTGATTATAGATAGATTGACGAAGACGACACGTTTCTTGCCGATCCGAGTCACCTTGGGACCAGCATAGTTGGCAGAGGTGTATTCGCGACGTGGTACGTCTGCACGGAGTTTCGCGAGAGATTGTATCCTACTGGGATACTCGCTTTACGACCTAGTTTTGGGCTGAGTTTCAGCAGGCTTTGGGGACACGGTTGAGGTTCAGTATGGCATACCACCCCCAAACAGACGGACAGTTAGAGCACACGATACAGACGCTTGAGGTCCTTTTACGTGCTTGTGTACTGGACTGGAGGGGCTCTTGGGAGGAGCACTTAACCCTGGCGGAGTTTGCATATAATAACAGCTATCACTCGAGCATCGGCATGGCACACTACGAGTCTTTTACGGACAGAGGTGTACTGCACCCTTGAGTTGGGTTGAGGTGGGGACCAAGTGGGAGCTTGGCCCCAGGCTGATTCGGTAGAGTCAGGAGGTGATTGAGTAGATTCACAGGCGACTCCGCAGTGTCAGGAGCAGACAGAAGAGCTATGCCAATCGAAAGCTCAGAGAGGTGCAGTTTGAGGCTGGGGATCGCGTCTTCCTTCGCGTTTCACCCATGAAGGGCCTGCAGTGTTTTGGGGTGAAAGGGAAGCTTGCGCCGAGGTTTGTGGGGCCCTTTGAGGTCCTAGAGCGGGTTGGACCCGTTGCTTACAGGCTTGCCCTTCCTCCCCATCTTTCTGGTGTGCACGACGTGTTCCACGTGTCCAACATTAGGAAGTACGTCATCGATCCCAGTCATGTTCTGAGCCATGAGAGTGTCGAGGTGGGTGACGACCTGACCTACCCCGAGCGACCAGTGTAGATACTAGATAGAGCCGTCCGGAGCTTGAGACGGAAGCAGGTACCCCTGGTGAAGGTCTTATGGAGGAGTCAGAGGTACGAGGAGGCTACTTGGGAGCCTGAGGCGACGATGCGAGAGCAGTACCCGGAGCTCCTTGAGGGTACGTCTTTTTGGACCGGTTTCGATCCTCTTTGTGTTTGTTTTGTGTAACGACTCGATTCCCGAATCCCTACGAGACACGAGAATCGGACCGACTCGACTGATCGCAAAACCCAGTCGTCCAATGAGAAAGTAACCAAAAGAGCAGTAAAATAAACCACATTCAACATGTATATAATTAGCAGTAACAAAATACAGCAGTAAAGAAAAGAAATACTATAGTATACACCACCACAATAGTAGAGAAATAAACATGTACATAAACATGAAGCTTACAATAAAAAGAGTACAGGGGTAACAGAAACTAATCACTACAACGGAAAGAAAGTACAGTGGGTACTACACAAGTAACACTACTGGGCTTTACTAGGCCCAGCACCCTCTGCAGCCGCCGACTCTGGCTACTCAACACCTGGTCCTGAAAAGGTAACAAAGGTGACATGTCAGCGAAACGCTGAGTAGAGTGGCAACTAAAAGCTAAAAGAAATGGTAAGGTGGCCAGTAGCTGCCATATTTATAATTTCTTGCTTTAATTTTTCCATTTATTCACTATTGAATTATTTCTCAGATCTTTCTCTTGATCTCGAATGTTCCTCGTGGGAATGATCTTGATTGCAGTCTTTTCCGAAAAGTAGAAGTAACACGTGGTGCTCTCCTGGCCGGGAGAGTCCCCCGTGGTGGTCCTACCCTCAGTCAACCACCCCAAGGTCGCTGACAGACGTAACGGTGACTACGGCACGCGCGATAAACGCACAGGTAGCTACCCCGCACTGGCACGCGGTCAGTTGTTTCCGTTAACGGGTGCGCCCAAAGTGCAGCATGGAACCAGTATAGGGCAGAGCTCTCTTAGTAACAGGGGTCCAGCCCCTCCACAGTAACCAAACAGGGGTCTTGCCCCTCCATAGTCCGCGCACCCTCGCCTGACTACCCTGGTTTGCCCAGTGGGCCTAACAAGTCGGTGTAGGAGGTCTAGCAGAACCCTGGGGCCTGTGGGGTAGCTAGTGCTTTCCCTACACTAGTAGCTCTCCTCGGTACTGTGTACACGAGGGTCAAAAGTCGATACAAAGTGGCCAGACCTAACACAGGGTCCTTGGGGTGGCTAACTCCACTCTGCACTAAACAGGGGGACAGTTGTTCTCCTTGGTACTCCTACTCAAGGGCCAACTCACTTCCCCAATTCTATTCCATTCACTTTCGAGGAGTTCTACTCCTAGTTCCCCGTAGGGTTCATGCTCTTTTAATTCAGCCAATTTAGGTTTCACCATTCCAGCTTTATATCCATATAACCCATGTTCTCAACAGTAATTCATTCATAAACAGGCAGTTGTTAACCAATTTATAGGCAGTTATCGTTTCCTTTCTACTTTTCCAAGACTGCAATGTATATACATATTCAACTAGTTCTCCAGTCCTAGGATTCATGCCATACCCTAGGATCTGTCATTCAATCTAATTTTTCAATCCTAGGGTTCATGCAATGCCCTAGACTCTATTAATTATTTCACAATTGCATAATTTTTGATTAATTGAAAGGGCCACTCTATCCGCAAAATCAGGAGTACTGGGGGCGTGGTCAGCAATCCCGTGCACCTCCGCAACCCCCAGAGCCGCAACGGAACTGGGTCCTAACACAAGGATCAACACAAGGAGTTATTCAGAATAGTATACAATTACTGTAAATAGGTAGAGGAACTAAATCTGGGAAGAACGAAACTTGAAACTCGGAAAACGGAATCCGAACGGACCCTAAACAGGTCAAAAACAACCAGTCTGTCCAAAATCAGATGTCTTAAAAGATATCTCAGGTCATACCTTGGTCTGCGCAGTCCTTCAGACGTCCAGAAGCTCGCTGGACCGTCTGGACTTAATTTCCAGACGTCCGATTGTCACCCCAGACGTCTGGAGGCCCTCTCCGTATTCTGTGCCTGACGTTTGATCTGTGTGGGATGGCGTGCCCTTGCGCCTTCCCGAACAAGTCCTGCACACACACACGCCCGCTCTGATCACGAAAGGGTGTAGAAGACCTCGGCGAAATGTCTGCATGGCCGTACATGCGAAAGAAGGAGAAGATAAAAATAACGTACCTGTCAGATATCTAGACCTTCCTCCAGACGTCTCCTGCGTTGCCTGGACTAAGTCTAGACGTCTGATTCTGGGAAATTTTCCCAGAATCAGAACCTTCTCGCTCTCTGCCAGCAGCGCACGGCCGTGCCGCACCGTGTCCGCCTACTGCCTGAGCTGCAGCAGCTCCTCTGTGGCACCACACGCTCGCTGCTCTCCCGTCGGTCGGCTCTAGCTGCCTTGGCAAGCTCGCACCCTTGCGGTCGAGCTCCTTCCTCCTCTCGCAACAGCCCCTCCTCCCCATACACTCGTAGCAGCCGCTGCTGCCGCTCTTGCCCGCTTGTGCTCTCTCGCTGACAGGGAGAAGAATAAGAAGGCGGTGGAGTGAGGGTGAGGGAGAGGGGGAAGCGTATTTGAAGGCAGCCACGGGGAGAGAGAAAGAGAAAAGCTGCGTCTGTAGGGAGGGAGGAAAGAGAAGGAGGATGGCGACGGGTTCAGTCTGCACAAGCATGCACGCAGACGTGAACCCGTACGCCGAAAAAATTTAATTCCAGACGTCAGGGAAGGCTTCCAAACGTCTGGCCAGATGTCTGGGCCACTTCCCAGACGTCTTAAACAACGCTTGATGCCCTGGTCGTAACATTATGCGTATGTTATTCTTTTTTTTTCTTTTTCCTTCGCACCCTAGCTAGCTCAAGTTTCGGGGACGAAACTTCCTTTGAGTTTGTTATGATGTTAATACCTGTGCTGTTAAGCCTTTTTAAGACGTTCGGACTTTTGGTCAGATGTCTAGTAAGACGTCTGGACTGAGGGTTAGACGTCTTGTAAGACGTCTGGACTCATTCTCAGATGTCTGAAAATTGAAAATTTCGTGTACGAGCTCACGTCTGCACGCGTGCTGCGCGCAGACAGTACACTTCTCTCGTTTTCTTCTTCTTCTCTCTCCTTCCGCTCGACGAAAATCCTAAACCCACACCCTTATATAAGCCCTCTCCTCTCCCTCATTCCACCCCCACTCCCAGCCACTTTCCTCCTTCAGCGAGAGCAGCAGTGCGACAACGATGGAGAGGAGCAGCATGAGAGGAGAGGAGTAGCGTGATAAGGAGAGGAGAGCAAGCTTGTGAGCTCGCGTGGGAGCTCACCGGTGAGCTCACGGCCGGAGCGGCGCGTGTGCAAGGCGGAGGAGTGCGTCGGGGAAGTCCTCCCCGACACTGTTGCAGCCGGAGCAGCAGGAGAGAGGGTGCAGCGCGGTCGCACTCGGTGAGAGAGGGCGGAAGTAGGTTATGGTTCTGGAATTTTCCCAGAATCAAACGTCTGGAGTGACCTCCAGGTGACGGTGCGGACGTCTGGAGGTGGCGGTAGACATTTGAGAAGGAGGCCTCGCGAAGGTACGTCTTCCTTGCAGATACGACCATGCTGGTGGTAGAACTCGAATAGGTTGTGTTAATATGGTGAATTTATCGTTGAAGTTATTATAGTGGGTTAACCTAAATCGAGTCTAACCATCTTTCACAAAATTTTTTAACCTGGCCTACTTGATTTTATCTTGGTCAGTTTTAGGCCCAGGGTCGATCTCAGGGAGGCGGGAATTAAATGTGAAGGAGTTTCTACGCCTTTTCTAAAATGTATCTCTTCCTTGAGTTTATTATGTTTTTTGGTTTTTCTATTTAAGATTTTTTTTTTTTGATAATATTTTCCTTGAGGCACACCCTCGAAATAAAGTTCCTGGCTTTGAGCCAAATTGTTCTTGGCTTGTAGCCAACTTAGGGTTTCCAAACACTGGTGCTGTTATTCACAAGACTGAGTACCTACATGACAAAAATTATCTTTTCTCTTTTACTTTTTTTTTCTTTTTAATAGCAAGAAACAAAAGATAAATAAAAACAAGGTAGGTTGCTGGCAAAGAAAGGATACTTAGCTTAATATAATAAATATAGTATCTATATATATATGTATATAATATATATAGGGGTGGAGGTGGAAGTAAAAATGGAGTGTAGCACAGTGTCAAGTTGGTCCATGTCTAGTAAGATGAAACCAACAAGACGGAGTGCCGCATGGAGTGAGGGGCGGATGTGTGGGAGTGTGTAAGGAGGCGCTTGCTTTGCGCTGATATCAGGGAATATCAGCAACTGGTGCAGATATTCCCTCGATATGATGCACGGTGGAGTGACAAGTGCACGGGCGTATGGATATGGGTAGGTGGATGTGTATGTAAATATATATATATATATATATATATATATATAACTATATATGTATATATATATATAGTTATATACATAGATATATTTGAATAAGTATCTATATATATATATGTATACATATAAATATATATGTGTGTAGGCGTGAGTATATAAGGGTGTGTGTGTGTACTAGTGTGTGTGAGAGAGTACAAGTGCATGTACAAGTGAGTGTGTGTGTGTGCACCGGCGAGTGAGTGTGAGAGAGAGGGAGAAGTTAAGTCTTTTGGCGGGTAGGACGTGCGCAGGCACATAAGGGCTGCGCGCGGGTGCGCAGGCACGGACGAGTGCGGGCGCGGGTGATAAAGTGCAGTGCAACGCACAGCGCTGCGGGTAGGAGCGGGTGCAGGCGAGTGCGGGCGCGGGCGACCGGCTGGCGCGGGTAGCGGGCGAGGGAGAGAGCGCGTTGCGACCGGCTAAATGAGAAGCGAGACGGTGGCTACAGTGTCGTGCAGACCGGGCGCTACAGTGCGCTACAGTGCGAGCGCAGTCTGCCGACTAGTAGCGGCCGGTTTCGCGCGCCTTGCGCGTGCGGGAAGAGCTTGCGCAGGGCCTGCAGGAGTGTGCGCAGTGGCTGGTGGTGCTACGGGCCGGCGTTGCTGCTACTGGAGCTTCTGAGCTTGAAGCTTTGGCAATGGCGGTGAGGGCGATCAGCGATGAAAACAGAAGGTGAAACCACCACGCCCACCTGCTCACGAAAGAGCTGGGCGGTGGTGGAACTCACAGTGGAGGTTGTGGGACCACTGTGAGTTTTCTCCTGCCCACAATGTGTCTCTTCAGTGAGAAGAGATACTGCGTATGGAGAGGGAGAGGGGAGGAGGTTGGCTTGACGGTGGTGGAAATGCCTGTATGTTTGTGTGTATGGGCCTGCCCCTGCACGAGGGAGAGGGCCATGGGTTTTAAAGAGGAAGAGGAATGCCAACCCATGCTGCTGGCAGCATAACTCTTGCCATGCTGTTGGCAGGAGGCATGGCACGAAGAGGCTCGCATGCTCACTGTCCCGCAGCTGCGAGAAATTCAAAGTAAAATAAAAATATGAGAAGATGGTGAAATTGCAATGCAGTACTTGTTGAAGATGTTAATTGATAGATGGCCAATTATTACAACTCTCCTCCCCTCTTTAAAAATGCATGCATGTGTCCATGTACAAATGCAACTATAGCTACATAAGATGCAATGGTAGTACTGGGAAATAACACAAGATGGCATATTTACTGGTGTATTTTTGCTGTGCAATCATACCCCCATGCCTATCTTTTGCTAGTCCCTGGCAAAACACTTTTTCTTTTTCTTTTTTTTTTAGAAATGATCTTAAGCTTAAGATTGAAGTGACATGGGTGTGCTTATTTGTTGGATATTGTGAGAAATAATTGCAGAGAAGACTACCGTACTTTAAGTCTTACGTGACATAGACCATCTCTCGGCTAACCTGGACTCTTGATATTTAAACCTTAAATATGATTTCCAGGACTCAGAAGGTTTTTGTTGTACTCGAGAGCTCAAGAGATTATGGTTTGTGCATAGTGAAGGATCAAGACTGATTAGATGAACATTAAGGCCCATGCCCAGGGTTTCACAAATTTTTAGGTGCAAGTTGGTCCTAATTTCAGCTCGTGTCTTCGGATTGACCCTTATGACGGAAAACTCAACTCCCATTTTATTGCTTTTGTGGCTCAAGGAATATATGGTAGAAACAGGGTATTTATGACATGCCCTGAAAAACTTTTTGGAGAAGAGAATTTACAGACATTTGAAAGATATACTGACTTATTTGCACATATTTTCTCTCTCTCTATTTTTTTTTTTTAAACAGGTGTCAGTATATCTCTTACAACTTTATTTGGAGGGGCACACATTTTTGGTGGGAGAGTACCTTCTTGGTGGAAAGAGTTTCTCCTAGATACAAGACTAAAGCCTGGGATAAAAAGTCTACCTGCGTGCGCAGGTAAGGACTCCACCTTCCCTAATGAACACTAGGGTTGGATCTTATGTTCACCTGATCTTTCTTGATATGTGTAGTTTGAACCAAGATTACTTAGGCTCTCAAGTAAAAGCAAACCAACAAATCCTGTACTGGTGACTCAGGTACAAGAATACGTCCTTAGTTAGGAGAGATTCTGATCTATCTTGTCAATGCTCAAGTGAATTAAGCCAAGCCTTAGCGAATCAAGCTTCTGTGGCCTGGAAAGTCTTCAAACAGTGGTTGAATATCCATAAACACTTATTGTATTTTTGTTTTAGCCTTCAGATCATTGCTAAACACTCCTTTTTTTTTTTTAAGCTATGTATATATTTATAGATGGATATATATAATGGAAGCTGCGTGATACCATAAAATACCCAGATCCTATGGATGCCTATCCACCTCCCTATGCCAAATAATGCTATGTCCTCATATGCATGCAGGGTAGAGGAAGGTCCAAAGATCGGGGAACGAGAGCTGACATGCAAGGTATAAAGCAGGGTGGTAGAGTGGGTGGATGGTGGGTGGTGAAGTGAAAAGGTGTGAATGGAAGTGTGACAGTGGAGGAGTGTTGCTGGGGTGCCTCCCAACGAGCGCTGAATTTAACGTCCCCAGCTGGACTTAGAATGAGGCACGAAATTAGTTACCCTCCAGCAGGGTAACAGTTTCACCAATGGGGGCAGGTTCATGAGTAAGATATGGTTTTAAACGCTGCCCATTGATCGTAAATTTATGCCCAGATTTGGGATCTTCATTTTCAATGGCCCCGTTGGGAAATGGTCTAGAGACCAAGAGGGGACCAGTCCATTTGGACTTCAATTTCTTTGGAAAGAATTTGAGCCGGGAATTGTAAAGCCAAACTTGCTGAAATGGCTCAAATTCCTTCGCTGAATTCGGCTGTCGTGAAAAGCCTTAGTGTGTTGCTTGAAAGTTAAGGCAAAATCATATGCTTCACGACAGAGCTCTTCCAGCTCTTGGAGTTGGAGTTTCCTTTCTCGACCACACAGATCTAGGTCGTGGTTACATTGGTGAACCGCCCAATAAGCATGGTGCTCCAGCTCCACGGGAAAATGACAAGGCTTCCCATAAACGATTCTATAAGGAGACATACCTAGGGAAGCCTTGAAGGTGGTTTGATATGCCCAAAGTGCGTCAATCAGCTTGTTAGATCAATCCTTACGGTCAGGCCGAATCGTTTTCTGGAGAATTTGCTTGATTTGCCAGTTCGACACCTCAGCCTGGCCGTTCGTCTAAGGATGATACGGAGATGCGATACGATGGTGGACTTCATATTTCCTCAGAAGTGCCCGAAAAGAAGCATGGGTAAAATTACTTCATCAGAGATAATGGCTCGAGGGATTCCAAAGCGTGCAAAAATGTGGTCTTTGACAAATCGAGTAGATATGACATGGTCAGCATGGCGCGTGGGAATAGCCTCGATCCATTTGGAAACATAATCAATAGCAACGAGGATGTACTCGAAGCCGTTGTAGGGAGGAAAGGGACCCATGAAATCGATTCTCCAAATGTCAAAGATTTCGGTAGCTAGGATGGGTTGCAAGGGCATCATGTCACGACGTGACATTGACCCTAACAACTGGCACCTAGTGCAATGTTTGGCATAATTGTGTGCATCCTGGTGAAGGGAGGGCCAAAAGAAACTGCACTGTAACACCTTGGCTGCAGTTTTCCTCCCCGAGAAATGGCCTCTGCAGGCTTGATCGTGGTAGAAGGATAGCACACTGGGGAATTTGCTGTCAGGAATACAGCGACGGATGATCTGGTTGGCACCTATTCGAAAAAGTAATGGATTATCCAAGAAATAGTACCTTGCTTCTGCAATGAGACGCTCGCACTAGTTTTTAGGCCTGCCACGTGGAAGGGAACCAGAAGCAAGGTAATTGGCAATGTTGGCATACCAAGGTCCATTTGCTACATTAATTGCCAATAGGTGCTCATTGGGAAAAACCTCATTGATCGATAGGGTAAGTCCAATGTGGTTAGGGTCCAGTCTCGAGAGATGATCGGCAACAACATTCTGGGCTCTGGCCTTATCGTGGATCTCAATGTCAAATTCTTGGAGCAGAAGAATCCAACGAATCAGTCTAGGCTTGGCATCCTTCTTGTGTATGAGATGGCGAATGACCGTGTGGTCAGCGAATACAATAACATGCGAGCTCAGATGGTAAGAGCGGAATTTCTCTAACCCAAAGACGACCGCCAGTAGTTCTTTTTCAGTGGTTGTATAATTATGTTGGGCCTCATCCAACGTCTTATTGGCGTAGTGCACCACGAAGGGGTGTCTATCGCATCGTTGTCCCTGGATGGCTCCACTGCAAGGTCGGAAGCGTCACACATGAGTTCAAAGTCGAGGGACCAGTTAGGTGGCTGGAGAACAGGGGCCTTGGTGACAGCATCACGCAGCTGCGTGAATGCTCGTATGCAGTCGGGGCCCATATCAAAGGGTACCTTGGTCGATAGGAGATGAGTTAAAGGTCTAGAAATCTTAGAGAAGTCTTTGATGAATCTCCTATAGAAACCGACGTGGCCCAGGAAGGTGCGGATTTGTTTGACAGAGCTAGGCATAGGTAAATCAGTAATTACATCAAGCTTGGCTCTGTCAACCTCAATACCTCTATCGAAGATGATATGCCCGAGAACAATTCCCTCGTGTACCATAAAATGACTTTTTTCCCAGGAAAGCACGAGGTTCACATCAATACATCTCCAAAGGATATTGGTCAGGTTGGTAAGACAGTCATCAAAAGAGGGTCCAAAGACCGAAAAGTCATCCATGAAGACCTCAAGAAAGTCACCCACCATGTCATGGAATATTGCCAGCATACATCTCTGGAAAGTTGCTGGTGCGTTACAAAGTCTGAAAGGCATCCTTCTAAATGCGAAGGTGCCGAAGGGGAAGGTAAAGGTGATTTTCTCTTGGTCCCGAGGGTCAATTGCCACCTGGTTATATCCAGAGAATCCATCCAGGAAATAGAAAAATTTATTTCCCGCTAACCACTCCAGGGTTTGGTCAATAAAAGGTAGCGAAAAGTGATCTTTCTTAGTTACAGCATTCAGTTTCCTATAGTCTACACACACTCTCCAAGATGTAGGAGTGCGTGTAGGGATGGATTCGCCCCTGTCATTGACACGGATGGTGAGTCCCACCTTTTTGGGCACAACATGAATCGGGCTCACCCAGGGGCTATCGCTGATTGGGTAGATTATACCCGCATCCAACCACTTAATAATTTCCTTTTTAATGACCTCTTGCATGTTAGGGTTGAGACGTCACTGCATCTTGCGGGAAGGTCGAGCCTCCTCCGTATATATACGGTGAATGCAGTAGGAGGGGCTAATGCCAGTTAAGTCCGATAAGGACCATCGAATGGCTGCCTTGTGTTCCATAAGGACCCTTGTTAGTTTGCACTCTTGCTCTCTGGTCAATTTTGAACTAATGATTACGGGGGGGGTTTCATTTGGTCCCAAGAAAACATACTTAAGTGTATCAGGCAGCTCTTTCAGCTCGGGAGAGGATGGTGAAAAATCTGGCATTTCTTGGGATGAGAGTGTCCCAAGCGGATCAGAAGAAAACAAGGCATGAGGAAGAAGTTGGCCCTCAGATTGGCCAAGAAGAGGGGCATCTTGGATTAATGGATCCAAAAAGGGATAGCCCCAGTGAGCAGTATGTGGGCTAAAGGTCCCAGTGTGGAGTTGCAATTCCGCCTGATTTGGCGGGAAAGAACGGGCAATCCGGTCTTCAAGAGTGTGGATCGACGGTGAGTAGCCTGAATATGACTCAGACCACGAGGTATGGGAAGCGGAGAAAACCTCATTAGAAGTCTGGTCAGGAGAAGGTACGGGTAAAGGGAGGGATGGGGGAACGTCACAATATGTGTCGGTCAGGCAATTATCTGTGTTCAAAGGCAATCCACAGCAGTTAGAATAGGTCCCTATTAGTCTGAAACACGTGCTGACGGCCATGTCCTCGTTAGACGTGTCATCCTTGATGCAATCGCAATCAAAGTTCTTGGCTGCCTTGAAGATGTTTAGCTTGAGCTTCTTAGAGCCAACGGTAATCTC
The DNA here is from genome assembly GCA_037157565.1 of Thalassia testudinum. Taxonomy (NCBI): domain Eukaryota; kingdom Viridiplantae; phylum Streptophyta; class Magnoliopsida; order Alismatales; family Hydrocharitaceae; genus Thalassia; species Thalassia testudinum. The sequence goes on from JAZHRO010000030.1 coordinate 50,298,717, forward strand.
AATGTAGCCCGACTCGCAGTCGATATGGGCGTGGGCTGTGGCCAAGAAAGGTCGACCAAGAATGATTGGACAATCAGAAAGTGAGCTAGGAACTTCCATATCCAAAACAAGAAAGTCAATAGGAAAACAGAGACTGTTGACCCTAACCACCATGTCTTCTACCACACCCTTCGGTATTTTGACGGAATGATCTACCAACCGTAACGTGACAGGGGTGGGTTTCAGATTTCGTAAGGCAAATTTCTTGAGCATGATGGTTGGTATATGATTGATGGAAGATTCTAGATTAAGCAAAGAATGGTTAAAATTGCAGCCTTGGATGCTACAAGAAATAAGCGGTGTGCCCGGATCTTTCTGCTTCAGTGGTAGATTTGACAGTTTAGCACAACTCGCATCAGGCGAGGGAACCACCGAATTCTTTATTTTCTTTGACTATTGCCTGGGTGTAGTGTAGTCTTTGAAAAATCGAGCAACAGTGGGTATATGGTCGATAGCTGATGAGAACCTTGCCATAAACCCTAAACTAGCACCATCTAACCCAGATTTGCAAGAAAAAGCTCCTACATAGCCATAGAAAGGCTTGACTCAGAGAAATTCTGAGTTTGTTAAGAAAATAGGAACTAAGGGGTAAAAATGCAATTTCACCAACTCAATTTGAAAACAGGGTAAATCAGGGTCCAAACATAGGTCAAACTAACCTAATAAGAAGAAAAGTGGGATGAGTTGATCCAATAAGGGCTACACCAACTCCAAGGAATTAAATGACATCCTATAACCCTAAAAACAAACCCACTTCAATTCACGAGGTTGGAGGCAAAGAAAAAATTGACTAAACCCTCTAAAATTCATAGAAAAATAATCTCTAGGGTTTAGAACCTTCAACTTGGTCTTAGGAATCCATTTTGACCTACATTGAGAACCATGCCCAATTAATGACTTAATTTGGGTTTTTATGCAAATTGACCAAGTAAACAAGGTCTTATATAGAAATAAAATTCACCATTAGAATCCTTAGGTCCTAGTAAGTCATGTAGAAAAACTTGAGCCTAAGGAAAGACCTTCTTGACTGACTTTACATTTTGGTCCTCATCTATTACTTTTTGACCCTCAACTTTTGAAACCCTCACATTTTGGCCCCTAAGTCTTCTTCGTTCTTTACATTTGGATCCTCCCTGCAAAACCCTGAGCAGCGCCATGCTCCGGCGACTTTGCGCGGAGCATGGCGCTGCATAGGGTGAGGGAGACCCTCTGCCATGACAACCGGGGGTTCCCTACGACGTCTGCTGTCGCAGGGCACCTCCATGGTCTCTGTGGATGCCCATACCTCCCATGCGAACGCACGGAAGGTATGGGTCTCCATCTCCGACCGTCCTCCGGCGAGGGAGGCACGTCGCCTCCCTCCGCCCTCCTCTCTGATTTCACCTCTATAAAAGCCGCCTCCGTCTGCCGCACTCAGTAGCTCAGTTCTGACGGAGAATCACCCACAGCTTTCCTCTCTTCCCACTCCGGCAGAAGCCCTCCAGCTCCGGCGGTTCCTCCTCCTCCTCCTCGTCGCTCTGCCGCAATACCAGCAGCAGAGCTGCCTTCGCCCGCTCTTCCTGCGTCGCGTCGTACCCAGCGCGCGCTCTCTCGCTCTCTCCTCGCCGTAGCCCCCTCTCACTGGGCACCTTCTTCTCCGGCGACCGTTGATACAACTACCGCCCTGCTCCGTCCCCCTTCCATCCCTCCAAGGAGGTACAATTGTCTCCCTTCCTCCCCTCTTTCTTTTCCCTACTTCAATTTGTTCCACTACCCTTCGACCGCGCCTGATCACCCTCACCTTCTCCATCTCCGGCCACCCGCACGAGCTTCGTCGCACTCTGGCAAATCGCCCCCATCATTCCACCACTCCACACGACTCGCCGACCGACCCAAAACCTCCGCCTCTTCACGCTGAACCACTTCCGCCCCTTCATTGCTTGCCATTCGCTACCTAAAGACCCCCCGAACAAACCCATTCTCCCAGCCACAGTCCAACCTAGGGCAGCCCCTACACTCTGCCCCACGCCTCACCACCACCCGCACGAGCTTCGTCGCACTCTGGCGAAGCTCCCTGCACCTTCTGAATAGCCGAGAGGCCGTATTTCTGTGAACAGGTCACCCGTCCTCCACCGCCATTGCTGAGTAGGTGGAGCTTCTTCCGCCTGCAGCTGCAGCTTCGCCCTCGCCCAGGCTTGCGCTCCAGGATGCGCGGTTCGCCCCCACGTAGCTGCCCAGGCCTGCATCTGGGGTGAAAGCCTCGCAAAAGCCGCGATTGCCTGCAGCTTTCTCAGCTGCAGGCGCCAAATTGGGGTGGGACATTTAGTCCCACCTCGGTAGATTCTGAAGCCGCGCACCTACATAAATTGTAAAAGTGCTGTAGGCTTATCGCCTCAGTTACACGGGGTGAGGTCCCTCTCACCCGCTTACCCGGCCTCGTCCGCGACCACCACCCCGCGGACCTGGCCCGACCCGTATACTCGACCTGCACTCCTTGCCCACCACCGCACATCGGTGGGCCTGGACTCGAGCGCGACCCGTACCCGAATACCCGGCGGCTCTGGGAGAGCTATCCTACGAGCAAAATCTGAGAGAGAGAGAGACGCGGGGGAGGGTAGGATTAGGTTTTGCCCTCTAACCAAGCTGTGAGTGTGCAGGCCGAGGTAGAGAAGAAGAAGAAGAGAGCAGAAGGAAGAAGCAGCCAACGCCATGGTTGCTTGAAGCAAAGCAAAAGAAGAAGGACTGCGAGAAGAAGAAGAAGAAGAAAGACACAGAAGAAAGAAGGAAGGAGGACGCACTGTAGTAGAGGCTACTTAAGTCGTCTGATTGAAAAATCAGACGATGCTCTGCAGAGAAGAAAAGAAGAAGGAAAGAAGAGCAGGCACTGCAATGACGAAAGAAAGACAAAGAATAGGAGACAAAGAGCTGAAGGAGAAAGAAGAGAGAAGCAGAACACGAAGAGAAAGAACAAAAGCTTGGAAGCAAAAGAAAGAAAAGAAGAACAAAAGAACAGAAGAGAAAGAAGACTGAGGAACTGAAGAGAAGAAAATGAAGAGGACAAAGACGAGAAGAGAAGAAGAGAAAGCCAACAAGACAAATCTCTCTCTCTCTCTCTCTCTCATTTTTGTAATAGAAACATTATACTTCTAGAATATAGTTTGCTCCCTGAGTTCGACCTCGGGAAAACTTTTATTTTCGAGTAACAAATTGTATTAAACCGGTAACCGCTTCTCTATACTATACTACGACCCCTCTTTGGCTGCTCAGGTAATTCTCAGGTGGACGATCTTTCTGATCAAGGGGTCCATCTGCCCTGCACCTCTATAGTCACCCAACACATTTTTTGGGTGTCTTGATTGGGTCCAGCACCTTCTAAACTCTTCTATTCCAACAGTGCATGAACGGTAGGAGATCCTTAAGACCACCCTTAAGATCTCCTTTAGGAATTCACTCTCGTCAAGGCCAAGCCTCGACGCCTGCGTTTGAACAGCAACCCTACCCTATCATTCTCTCATCTGATTCTGAATCAAGCTCTTCTTCTTCCCCCATCATGGCTCAGCCAGTTGAGGAAGAAAACAATCTGGAGCACCAGCTCCAGCGACTCAATGACCTCTTCCAAAACTTTGTGCACCCACTGCAGCGTCCTATGATGCGGGACCATTATAATCCTACTGCGGTGGCCATCGAGCCTCGAGTCAGAATCCCGACTGGAGGACTTGATTCCGAATTGAAACCCAACATGATTCATGCTATACCAAAATTCCATGGGATTAATTCCGAAGATTCCTTCCAGCACATCAAGCAGCTAAAGCATCTGGCCCAAACTTTTGGGTCAGATGCGCAAAATCGGGATATTCTTCTCATGAAGATGTTCTCCTTTTCTCTTATGGACAAGGCCGCTCATTGGTATCAAACTTAGACTCGGCCGATCAACACTTGGGAAGAACTTCAGTCCAAGTTTTTGAAAAAGTTCTTCCCCGTTGGTCGGACCAACGCCTTGCGCCATCAGATTATGCACTTCACTTAACAAACAGGGGAACCTCTCCATGAGGCATGGGATCGTTTTCAAGATCTCATGAGAAAGTGCCCCCATCACAGAGTTCCTAAATGGGAACAGGTCCAATCTTTTTACCAGGGACTCCGTGAGGACATCCGTCTTTTCGTCAATGCAACCTGCGGAGGAAATATCATGAGTCAACATGAAGACACCGTGTGGGAGATTCTCGAAAACATGTGCGAGAACTCCATCAACAATGACTCCATGGGATTATTCGACAGGACGAATACCCGCGCATCGACAAATCTTAGGGGAGCACATGAGACGCAGGGCCTGTCCGCATCAGTCAACCTGGAATTAATGGCCAGTCGATTGGACAAGGTCTCGATTATTGAAAAGAAGGTGGATGAGCTGACTCAGCACCTGCAGCGAGCCACCTCTGCGCATAACCCCTTTGCACAGTCCCCTTCCACAAGGGAAACTGTGCAAAACATTCTCCATCTATCTTCTTCTAGGATGGATCCATATCCACCATCTGATTCTCTAACCAGAGGTCCATCCGATCCTCTCTATACCAGCCCAGGGAATTCCATCCCCTCTTTCTCTTACTCTCTGGAGGTTCCTCAGACCTGCGAGGACCTCAACGCCATCCAGAATGACCCGTTCTCCAACACCTATAACCCTGGATGGCGAAAACATCCCAATTTTCAGTGGACGGGAAATTCCCAAACCCAAAGACCACCCTTTTAGCCCCGCCCACAACCCCCTTGTCCTTACCAGCCACCTCAGCCTCGGCCCAATCCTACTTATCCATCAGGGCCAAATCAGGATCAAATGTCCCTTATCCTTCAGACTTTGGCTGACATTCAAAGAACGAATGCGGCTATTCAAAAGCAACACAAGGACGAACTTACAGAGGTCCGAAACCAATTGGCCCAGTTGTCAAACTCTCGCCAGCCAGACACTCTTCCTTCCCAACCTCTTCCTAATCCAAATAACGTGCCAACCCAGCGGCGCGTTATGAACCCAAACTCGGGCCATGCCCATATGATTTATCAGGCCCCCTCTGTTCCTTCACCCGACCGAATGGAGGCCTCCACTTCTTTTGCAGGTTACTAGCAGCAACCTATTTTACCCAATCCCAACCAAAATCAGGCAGGACTTAATTCCGTAACAACCCGTAGTGGTAAGGAAACCCAAGACCCACCTCATCCAAACCACTCCAAGCCTGGTAGTGATCCCAAGCCTAGGACAGTAATCCAGGACGTTCTTACCCCTATCCCAGATCCAAGACCTGGACCTATCCTAGAAGAACCAACCAAGATCCCATTTCCCGAGGCCTTGACCAAGGGAAAGAAGACCACCGAGCCCGTGACACCTGAGGAGGACCTGGTCAAGCTCTTTGAGCAGGTCCACATAAACATCCCCTTGATGGATGCAATCTGCCACGTACCGGCTTACGCACGATTTTTAAAGAATGTGTGTACACCCCAGCGTAAGTCGCGAACCAAGGGTGGGAGTCCAATTGTTCTGTCAGAGCAAGCCAGCTCTGTAATCCTCAGTAGACTCCCACCCAAGGCTAAAGATCGTGGTACTCCCCTGATTTCCTGCAAGATAGGTAATACCCAATTTGATAGAGCTTTGCTAGACTTGGGTGTATCCATAAATCTGATACCCACATCCTTACTCAACCATCTTAAAGAATCTGAGCTAAAACCAACCGAGGTGACATTACAATTAGCAGATTGATCTATAAAGTCACCAAAAGGGATTCTCGAGGATGTTATTGTAAGGATACGGGATTTCTACTTTCCTGTAGACTTCATAGTTTTAGACATGGACGTACCTGAAAACCCTAGGGATACACCAATCATTTTAGGGAGACCTTTCTTGGCTACTGCTAGAGCCAACATTAGCTGTGAGGAGGGCCAAATAGAGCTCAAATTTGGGAATCAAACCTTGAAAATTGATATATTTAAGGCCCAACGAGGAATCAATTGCGGTGTCATCGAACAGATTTGTGACATTAGGGATTTGGTTGATGAAGCACACTTCCAGAATGACCTGATTATACCTCATCAACCACAGAAAGATCTTGACCCGCAAACAGAGGAGTCGAATCCAGATATAAACAACCCAGTAACTCCTACCCTTGAACCTCACGTCTATACTGAACCACCCGCCGCTGCTGATAACCCTATCCCCGATTTGAAACCTCTTCCTGCTCACTTGAAATACATCTTTTTGGGTTCTAATCAGACCCTCCCTGTGATTATCAATTCCAACCTCAATCCCGAACAGGAATCCCGTCTGATTACTATCCTCCAGCAACATCGCAGAGCCATCGGATGGACTCTCGATGATTCGATTGGAATAAGTCCCTCTTATCATACTCATCATATCTATTCAGAAGAGGGCGCACAACCTTCTTGTGAAATGCAGAGACGTTTGAACCCTAATCTGCAGGAGGTCGTGAAGAAGATCATCAAGTGGTTAGATGCCGGAATCATCTACCTGATCTCCGATAGTCGTTGGGTGAGCCCGATTCAGGTTGTGCCTAAGAAGGCAGGACTCACCACCATAACAACTGAGACCGGAGAAATCATTCTTACCCGATTAGCCAATGCGTGGAGAGTCTGTATAGATTACCGTCGACTAAATTCCTCCACGAAGAAGGATCATTTCCCACTACCTTTCATTGATCAAATTCTCGAGAAACTAGCGGGAAATAGGTTCTTTTGCTTTCTTGATGGGTACTCCGATTACAACCAGGTAGCAATCCATCCTGAGGACCAAGAAAAGACCATGTTCACCTGCCCCTTCGGAACATACGCTTTCCGAAGGATGCCTTTCGGTCTTTGCAATGCACCCGCTACCTTCCAGCGGTGCATGCTTGCCATATTCTCAGATATGGTGGGTGATTTTCTAGAAGTCTTCATGGATGACTTTTCAGTTTTTGGAAAATCTTTTGACGATTGCCTCCAACACTTGGTCCAAATACTCAGGCGGTGCATCGAGGTAAATTTGGTTCTTTCCTGGGAAAAGAGGCATTTCATGGTGCCTGAGGGAATTGTCCTGGGACACTTAATTTCAGAAAAAGGCATCCAAGTGGATCGAGCTAAGGTTGATCTGATCTCTCACCTTCCTATGCCTAGCTCGATCAGGGACATCCGTTCTTTTTTGGGGCACGTCGGTTTTTACCGTCGTTTCATTCCAGATTTCTCGAAAATCGCACGCCCCTTGACTTCTCTTCTCCCTAAGGATGTATCCTTTGAAATCTCCAAGGAATGCACACTAGCCTTTGAAAACCTGCGTGACCGAGTCACCCGGGCGCCTATCCTACAATCCCCTGATTGGTCTCAACCCTTTGAGATCATGTGCGATGCATCTGATTTTGCTGTAGGAGCGGTCCTGGGGCAGAAAGCTAACGGGAAACTCGTGGTCATCTACTACGCCAACAAGACACTTGACGAGGCTCAGCGTAACTATACGGTTATGGAGAAAGAGATGCTAGCCGTAGTATTTGCCCTTGAAAAGTTTCGATCATATCTTCTGGGTTCCCATGTCATCATTTACTCGGATCACACGGCTGTAAGGCATCTCCTTGCCAAGAAGGACGCGAAGCCACGACTAATCCGTTGGATCTTGCTGTTGCAAGAATTCGATCTTGAGATTCCCGACAAGGCGGGAAGGCAGAATGTGGTAGCCGACCATCTGTCCCGTCTTCCTTCTAAGATTATCGACCCTTCCGGACCCATCATGGAGCATTTTCCTGATGAGCACCTGCTGACTATCGGTACTAGACTTCCATGGTTTGCTGATATAGTAAACTACTTGGCATCTCATCAGACCCCGTCTAATTGGCCGAAGGCCAAGAAAGACAAATTGCGTTCTGATACCAAGTATTACATCTGGGAAGATCTGTACCTTTTCCGCATAGGTGCTGATCAAATCATCCGGAGATGTGTCCTGGAGGAGGAATTCAACAATATCCTCTCTTTTTGCCATGACCAGGCATGCGATGGCCATTTCTCTGGGCATAAAACCGCATCAAAATTCCTCCAGTGTGGTTCTTACTGGCCTACACTATTCAAAGACGCATACAGTCACTGCAAGGCATGCAGTTGTTGCCAGACCTTGGGCAACATGAGCCGTCGCGACATGATGCCATTGCAGCCGATTCTCGTATGCGAAATCTTTGATGTTTAGGGGATTGATTTTATGGGCCCCTTTCCTATTTCAGATGGTTTCGAATACATTCTACTCGCTGTGGACTACGTGTCCAAATGGATCGAAGCCATACCGACCCGAATCTGTGATCACAAGATTGTTCTCAAATTCATTCATCAAAACATTTTCTCAAGGTTGGGGATTCCCCGTGCTATAATCTCTGATGGAGGGATCCACTTTACAAACGCTCAGTTTAGGTCACTGATGACCAAATATGGGGTGTCTCACCGAATCTCTACTCCTTACCACCCCCAAACTAGTGGTCTAGCCGAGCTTTCAAATCGGGAGATCAAGAAGATCCTGTAGGTCACTGTTTGGCCTGACAGGAAGGATTGGTCGTCCCGACTTCCGGAAGCATTGTGGGCCTATAGGACTGCCCACAAAACCCAATTAGGCATGTCTCCCTTTAGACTGGTGTACGGAAAGGCATGTCACCTTCCCGTAGAACTGGAACATAAAGTCTACTGGGCAGTACGGAACTGTAATCTAGATCTTTCGAAGGTTGGCACCCACAGAAAACTCCAAATCAGCGAGATTGATGAATTACGCCTAGACGCGTATGAGAACTCGCGAATCTACAAGGAACGGGCTAAAGCCTTCCATGACAAGCATATCTCAAGAAAGATCTTTCATCCTGGTCAGAAGGTCCAACTCTTTGATGCCCGACTCAAACTTTTCCCGGGAAAGCTGCGATCCAAGTGGGTCGGACCATATTTAGTTCGACAGATTTTTGGTAATGGAGCTATCGAAATCAGTCCGCTTAGCCACGATTCCGAGCCCTTCATCGTGAACGGTCAGAGACTCAAGCCGTTCATTGATGTGACTTCTACTGATTTGGCTAAATCATCTCTTATCCTCCATTCCTCTTGAGCTTATTGCGCCTAGCCGATGGCGTAAAACTCAACGCTTAACGGGAGGCAGCCCGTCATTTTCTGAAAATCTAAAACCCTTTTCACACTTTTCTGCACTTAAAGTTCACCCTTATAGACAGCCAACCCCACCTCAGATGCATGCATCTGAGATTAGAAATCGTTCGCAGAATTCATCCCGACCCATTCACTCATTAAAACATCTATCTTAAGGAATGAACTAAGTAAATAAAAGCCCCTAAGTCACAATGAGGACATTGCAAACCTTAGGCATGGGGGGGTATAAAAGTGCAAAACTTGTAAAAAAAGGGGTTTTAAAACAAAAAAATTCACATATGCCAAAAACACCATAAAAATTAAAAATTTTTTCAAAAAAGAATAAGAGGAGAAAGGAAATTTTGTGGAAGGGAAAAGAAACAAAATGAAAAGGAGCACAAAAAAATGAAAGAAAGAAGTGATAGTCATTAGTAAGAAACAAAGGAATTGACCTAAGTTCTAGACCTTATTCAAGAAAAGAAATGAAAAGTGCATGGTGAGATTAGTAAGAACGCAAACTTTAGGCATTCTTGGATAGACTCTTAGTACCCATTAAGATCTAGACAGTTCTCAAGAGGTTGAGGAAAATGAAAAGCTTAAGTATTAGGTCCAAGGCTTAGGGAATATTTGACCTCATTAACTAACTTCTGATTTACGGGACTCAGTAACCTAAGCACCCGAACCCCACACACAGCCTGATTCAGTAAGCGTAAAAATCAAAATCACGTAGAAGCATCACAAAATTCTGAAAAATACACCTAGAATAGGAGCGGTCGATCAACACAAGTTGATTTGGATGAGTTCCCAGCGCAGAGAGGCGGGAAATCCCCTCGAAAATGCGTAACAAAATATCATCTCCTCGGTGCTTGTCTCTTAGGATATTTACATATCCTACTGGGGGCATGTAAGCACTCTGCTGGTTCAGATTCCATGGATGGCATTATCACGAAGTGTCAATTGCCAGGGTCTGAATTCGGCCACAGAATACCATGGATGGGATTATCTCAAAATCTCAACAGCTAGGATTCCGAGGGTTGCCATGGGTGGTGCTATCTCGAAGCATCGATTGCCAGGAACCCTTGGGTATTGATGATGGGAGCAAGGAATCTGATATAGACCGTGTTGAAAAGCCAATCCTAGGCTAGAACTAAAAAGAAAGAGAGAGAGAAAACTCTCCAAATAGAAAAGCTTTCTACCTCTCTCTCTTACAAAACGCACTGCGAATTGAACCAGGGCTAAAATCATTTCAAGCACGGGGTGCTTTAACCACGAAGTCCAATAGACCTTAGGTTAGTTCTTGTGGGCCTTAAAAACCTTTGGCAAAGACTAAGGCTAAGGCTAGACAGATCTGGATCTTGGTTGGTAGTAGAGTACCTTTTAAGCCTATGGTCAGCATTCTAACCTATTCTAAGTTCAAATGAAAAAGCACTTATCTAAAGTTGCTAAAAACATCATGGTCTAGAACAAAGGTTAAAACCTTAGGTTTTTGCTAAGGGACTAGCAAAAGCTAGGCATGGGGGTATGATGAGAACCTCGTCATAGACCCTAAACTAGCACCATCTAACCCAGATTTGCAAGAAAAAGCTCCTACATAACCATAGAAAGGCTTGACTCAGAGAAATTCTGAGTTTGTGAAGAAAACAGGAACTAAGGGTAAAAATGCAATTTCACCAGCTGAATCTGAAAATAGGGTAACTCAGGGTCCAAATATAGGTCAAACTAACCTAATAAGAAGAAAAGTGGGATGAGTTGATCCAATAAGGGCTACAGCAACTCCAAGGAATTAAATGACATCCTGTAACCCTAAAAACAAACCCACTTCAATTCACGAGGTTGGAGGCAAATAAAAAATCGACTAAACCCTATAAAATTCATATAAAAATAATCTCTAGGGTTTAGAACCTTCAATTTGGCCTTAGGAACCCATTTTGACCTACATTGAGAACCATGTCCAATTAATGACTTAATTTGGGTTTTTATGCAAATTGACTGGGAAAACAAGGTCTGATCTAGAAAGAAAATTCACCATTAGAATCCTTAGGTCCTAGTTAGTTATGTAGAAAAACTTGAGCCTAAGGAAAGACCTTCTTGACCGACTTTACATTTTGGTCCTCATCTATTACTTTTTGACCCTGAACTTTTGAAACTCTTGCATTTTGGCCCCTAAGTCTTCTTCGTTCTTTGCATTTGGCTCCTCCCTGCAAAACCTTGAGTAGCGCCATGCTCCGGCGACTTTGCGTGGAGCATGGCGCTGCGCAGGGTGAGGGAAACCCTCTGCCAAGACAACCGGGGGTTCCCTGCGACGTTTGCTATTGCAGGGACACCTCCATGGTCTCTGCGGATGCCCATACCTCCTGTGCGAACGCACGGAAGGTATGGGTCTCCATCTCCGACCGTCCTCCGGGGAGGGAGGCACGTCGCCTCCCTCCGCCCTCCTCTCTGATTTCACCTCTATAAAAGCCGCCTCCGTCTGCCGCACTCAGTAGCTCGGTTCTGACGGAGAATCACCCACAGCTTTCCTCTCTTCCTACTCCGGCAAAAGCCCTCCAGCTCCGGTGGTTCCTCCTCCTCCTCCTCGTCGCTCTGCCGCAATACCAGCAGCAGAGCTGCCTTCGCCCGCTCTTCCCGCGTCGCGTCGTACCCAGTGCGTGCTCTCTCGCTCTCTCCTCGCCGCAGCCCCCTCTCATTGGGCACCTTCTTCTCCGGCGACAGTCGATACAACTGCCGCCCTGCTCCGTCCCCCTTCCGTCCCTCCAAGCAGGTACAGTTGTCTCCCTTCCTCCCCTCTTTCTTTTCCCTACTTCAATTTGTTCAACTACCCTTCGACCGTGCCTGATCACCCTCACCTTCTCCATCTCCGGCCAACCTCCGGCGAATCGCCCCCATCATTCCACCACTCCACACGACTCGTCGACCGACTCAAAACCTCGGCCTCTTCACACTGAACCACTTCCACCCCTTCATCGCTTGCCATTCGCTACCTAAAGACCCCCCGAACAAACCCATTCCCCCGGCCACAGTCCGACCTAGGGCAGCCCCTACACTCCGCCCCACGCCTCGCCACCACCCGCACGAGCTTCGTCGCACTCTGGCGAAGCTCCCTGCACCTTCTGACTAGGACGAGAGGTCGTATTTCTGTGAACAGGTCACCCATCCTCCGCCGCCATTGCTGAGCAGGTGGAGCTTCTTCCGCCTGCAGCTGCAGCTTCGCCCTCGCCCAGGCTTGCGCTCCAGGACGCGCGGTTCGCCCCCACGTAGCTGCCCAGGCCTGCAGCTGGGGTGAAAGCCTCGGAACAGCTGCGATTGCCTGCAGCTTTCTCAGCTGCAGGTGCCAAATTGGGGTGGGACATTTAGTCCCACCTCGGTAGATTCTGAAGCTGCGCACCTACATAAATTGTAAAAGTGCTGTAGGCTTATCGCCTCAGTTACACGGGGTGAGGTCCCTCTCACCCGCTTACCCGGCTTCGTCCGCGACCACCCCCTCGTGGACCTGGCCCGACCTGTATACTCAACCTGCGCTCCTCGCCCACCACCGCACGCCGGTGGGCCTGGACCCAGGCGCGACCCGTACCCGAATACCCGGCGGCTCTGGGAGAGCTATCCTACGATCGAAATCTGAGAGAGAGAGATGCGGGGGAGGGTAGGATTAGGTTTTGCCCTCTGACCAAGCTGTGAGTGTGCAGGCCGAGGCAGAGAAGAAGAAGAAGAGAGTAGAAGGAAGAAGCAGCCAACGCCATGGTTGGTTGAAGCAAAGCAGAAGAAGAAGGACTGCGAGAAGAAGAAGAAGAAAGACACAGAAGAAAGAAGGGAGGAGGACGCACTGTAGCAGAGGCTACTTAAGTCGTCTGATTGAAAAATCAGATGACGCTCTGCAGAGAAGAAAAAGAAGAAGGAAAGAAGAGCAGGCACTGCAAAGAAGAAAGAAAGAAAAAGAATAGAAGGAAGGAGACAAAGAGCTGAAGGAGAAAGAAGAGAGAAGCAGAACACGAAGAGAAAGAAGAAAAGCTTGGAAGCAAAAGAAAGAAAAGAAGAACAAAAGAACAGAAGAGAAAGAAGACTGAGGAACTGAAGAGAAGAAAAAGAAGAGGACAAAGACGAGAAGAGAAGAAGAAGCCAACAAGACAAATCTCTCTCTCTCTCTCTCATTTTTGTAATAGAAACATTGTACTTCTAGAATATAGTTTGCTCCCTGAGTTCGACCTCGGGAAAACTTTTATTTCCGAGTAACAAATTGTATTAAACTGGTAACCGCTTCTCTATACTATACTACGACGAAATATTAGAACTATAGAGGAGCGGCGAGCCAATAGCCTCCAACAGGGGTACCTTGATTTCAACATCCCTTAATAAATTACGCAGGTTATCAAAGGCCTATGTATCCTTTTTCTTGCCCTTTGGCTCCCTCAGTAGAGCCTCAGGGAATGGGACTGATTCTGGCACTAGTTTGGGTATATCGTCCTCACTAGAATGCAGTGCGCATCTTGAATGAGAGGGCGATGAAAAAGATGGGCCAGGATCAGGTCGAGGCAGATCTACAGTTTGCTTACCGCTCCTCGTAGTAATCGCATTGGACGTTGTAGGTCCAGTGGGATCACAAGGTGGTGGAGGGTTCGCAATAGGGACATAAGGGTGAGGTGTTGCTGCGGGATTAGCCTGAAATCCCGATGGAATGCTCGGTGCGTGCAGAATCTGATGAACCTGCCCCTGAGAAGGTCGTACCTGTGGCTGAGGACCACGAGGTACAAAATTTCGTGGGTTGGGAACAGGTTGGGCTGGAAGAGTGCCTTGAGATCGAGTCGCCATGCGTAGTTGATTGATCTCAGCATTCTACTGCGCCAATTGGTGCTGAAGAGAGGTCATGTTCTCTTCATGGCGCTTAGACATTTCCATCACCATTCGCATTAGTTTATCAAGAGGACTTGATGCGTGATCTGTTTGCGGTATGCAAGGACCTGATGGTGGATTTGCCACAGGATTAGATTGGGCCCTTGGATGGCGGTTGCGGATGGTGGCATTGGTCCACCTGCGGGGTTTAGGCGCTGCGAGTTACTGGATCATGTGAAGTTAGGATTATTTCGCCACCCTAGGTTATAACTAGCAGAGAATAGGTTGTTCCCCAGGGACTAAGCCAGAAGACGAATCCGCATGTAAATATGCATTCGAGCACATGGAGGCTTAGTCCTTCGTGTCAAAATACTGGCTTGCAGAAGGCAGATCCACATGACTTACCGAATCGCTCGGCATGACACTCGGTAAGGAAGATCTCACGGGGTTTTTGGGAATAAGCCTGGCGTTGGGAGGATTAGGGTTGTGATGGAGTGGTGAGGTAGAGGTGTTTGCCATAGAACGAGCGGGATTGGCCAGAAGCTCGTCCAGCTTCTTGTGCACGACGGTGACTTCATCCAATTTATGTGCGATACGGCTAAGATCAATGGATGAATGGGAGGGTCCCGTGTCAACTTCGTGAACATAAAACCTACTCTACCCTCCCCTGCGCCTCTCTCTCTCAGAATTCACTCGTAGGATAGCTCTCCCAGAGCTGCCGGGTAGTCGGAGGGTGGCCGGAGATGGAGAAGGTGAGGGTGATTAAGCGCGGTTGAAGGGCGGTTGAGCAAATTAAAGTAGGGAAAAGAAAGAGAGGAGGAAAGGGAAGAACTGTACCTACTTGGAGGGACGAGGGGGGCTGGAGCAAGGCGACAGTCGTATCGACTGTCGCCGGAGAAGAAGGTGCCTAGAGAGAGAGGGCGGCGGCGAGGAGAGAGCGGGAGAGCGCGCGCTGGGTACGGCGCGATGCGGGAAGAGCAGGTGAAGGCAGCTCTGCTGCTGGTAGTGCGGCCGAGCGACGAGGAGGAGGAAGAATCGCCGGAGCAGGGGGGCTTCTGTCGGAGTGGGAAGAGAGGAAAAGGGGGGGCGGGTTTCTCCGTCAGATTCGAGCTCGAGAGTGAGGCAGAGCGTCGAGGGCTTTTATAGAGTCGAAATCAGAGAGGAGGGCGGAGGGAGACGACGTGCCTCCCTCGCCGGAGGACGCCGGAGATGGTGACCCATACCTTCCGCGCGTTCGCACGGGAGGTATGGGTTGTTGCAGAGACCATGGAGGTGTCCCTGCGACGGCAGAGGTCGCAGGGAACCCCCGGTTGACTTGGCAGAGGGTCCCCCTTACCCTGCGCGGCGCCATGCTCCGCGCAAAGTCGCCGGAGCATGGCGTTGCTCATAGTTTTGCAGGGAGGACCCAAATGCAAAGAACGAAGAAGAGTTAAGGGCCAAAATGCGAGGGTTTCAAAAGTTGAGGGTCAAAAAGTAGTGAATGAGGACCAAAATGCAAAATCGGTCAAGAAGGTCTCTTCTTAGGCTAAAGTTTTTATGCATGACTAAATGGGGCCTAAGGATTCTAATGGTGAATTTTATTTCTAGGTCAGACCTTGTTTGACAGGTCAATTTACGTAAAAACCCAAATTAAGTCAATAATTGGGCATGATTCTCAATGTAGGTCAAAATGGATTCCTAAGCCCAAATTGAAGGTTCTAAATCCTAGAGATTATTTTTCTACGAATTGTAGAGGGTTTAGTCGATTTTTTATTTGCCTCGAACCTCGTGAATTGAAGTGGGTTTGTTTTAGGATTACAGATTGTCATTTAATTCCTTGGAGTTGCTGTAGCCCTTATCAGATCAGATCATCCCACTTCCCTTCTTATTAGGTTTGTTTGACCTGTGTTTGGATCCTGAATTACCCTGCTTGCAGATTGTGCTGGTAAAATTGCATTTTTACCCCTTATGACTTGTTTTCTTCTTAAACTCAGAATTCTCTGAGTTAAGCCTTTCCTTGAGTTATGTAGGAGCTTTTATCCTTTGTATTAGGTCAAAATGAGCTAGTTATGGCTCATGATGAGGTTCTCATCATACCCCCATGCCTAGCTTTTGCTAGTCCCTTAGCAAAAAACTTAAGGTTTCAACCTTTGTTCTAGACCATGGAGTTCTTAATAGCTTTAGATAAGTGCTTTTTCATTTGAACTCAGATTAGGTTAGAATGCTGACCATAGGCCTAAAATGTACTCTAGTACCAATCAAGATCCAGATCTGTCTAGCCTCAGCCTCAGTCCTTAGCAAAGGTTTTTAAGGCCTACAAGAACTAACTTAAGGTCTATTGGACTTTGTGGTTAAAGCACCTATGCTTGGAATGATTTTAGCCCTGGCTCAGTTTGCAGTGCGTTTTGTAAGAGAGAGAGATAGAAAATTTTTCTATTTTGGAGAGTTTTCTCTCTCTCTTTCTTTTTAATTCTAGCTTAGGATTGGCTTTTTAACACGGTCTGTATCAGATTCCTTGCCCCCATCATCAATCCTCAAGAGTTCCTGGCAATCGATGCTTCGAGATAGCACCGCCCATGGCAACCCCCGAAACCCTGGCTATTGAGATTTCGAGATAATGCCATCCATGGTGTTCCGTAGCTGAATCCAGACCCTGGCAATTGAACTTCGTGATATTGCCATCCATGGAATCTGAATCAGTAGAGTGCTTACATGCCCCTAGTAAGATATGTAAATATCCTAAGAGACAAGCACCGAGGAGATGATATTTTGTTACGCATCTTCGAGGGGATTTCCTGCCTCTCCGCGCTGGGAACTCGTCTAAATCAACTTGTGTTGATCGGCCGCTCCTACTCTAGGTGTAGTTTTCAGAATTTTTTTTTTGCGACGCTTCTGCGTGATTTGATTTTTACGCTTACTGAACCAGGCTGTGTGTGAGGTTAGGGTGCTTAGGTTACTGAGTCCCGTAAACCAGAAGTTAGCTAATGAGGCCAAATACTTCCTAAGACTTAGACCTAATATTTCAGCTTTTCATTTTCCTCAACCTCTTGAGGAGTGTCCAGATCTTAATGGGTACTAAGAGTCTATCCAAGAATGCCTAAGGTTTGCGTTCTTACTAATCCCTTTGTGCACTTTTCAGTTCTTTTCTTGAATGAGGTCTAGAACTTAGGTTAATTCCTTAGTTTCTTACTATTGACTAATTTTTTCTCATATTTTTGTGCTCCTTTTTCATTTTGTTTCTTTTCCCTTCTCCCATAAAATTTCCTTTCTCCTCTTTTTTTTTTTTTGGCATATGTGAATTTTTTTTGTTTTTAAACCCCTTTTTTTACAAGTTTTGCACTTTTATACCCCCCCATGCCTAAGGTTTGCAATACCCTCATTGTGACTTAGGATTTTTTATTTACTTAGTTCATTCCTTAAGACAGTTGTTTTAATGAATGAATGGGTCGGGATGAATTCTGCGGACGATTTCTAATCTCAGATGCACGCATCTGAGGTGGAGTCGGCTGTCTATGAGGGTGAACTTTAAGTGCACAAAAGTGTGAAAAGGGTTTTAGATTTTCAGAAAATGACGGGCTGCCTCCCGTTAAGCGCTGAGTTTTACGCCATCGGCTGGGCACAATAAGCTTAAGGGGAATGGAGGATGAGAGATGATTCAGCCAAATCAGTAGAAGTCACATCAATGAACGGCTTGAGTCTCTGACTGTTCACGATGAAAGGTTCGGAATCGTGGCTGAGTGGACTGATTTCGATAGCTCCATTTCTAAAAACCTGTCGGACTAAATATGGTCCGACCCACTTGGATCGCAGCTTTCCCGGGAAAAGTTTGAGTCGGGCATCAAAGAGTAGGACCTTCTGACCAGGATGAAAGATTTTTCTCGAGATATGCTTGTCGTGGAAGGCTTTAACCCGCTCCTTGTAGATTCGCGAGCTCTCATATGCGTCTTGGCATAATTAATCGATCTCGCTGATTTGAAGTTTTCTGTGGGTTCCAGCCTTTGAAAAATCTAGATTACAGTTCCGTACTGCCCAATAGGCTTTGTGCTCCAGTTCTACAGGAAGGTGACACTCCTTCCCGTACACCAGTCTAAAGGGAGACATGCCTAACTGGGTTTTGTGGACGGTCCTATAGGCCCACAATGCTTTCGGAAGTCGGGATGACCAGTCCTTCCTGTCAGGCCGAACAGTGACTTGCAGGATTTTCTTGATCTCCCGATTAGACAGCTCAGCTAGACCATTGAATTGGGGGTGGTAAGGAGTAGAGATTAGGTGAGACACCCCATATTTGGTCATCAGTGACCTAAACTGAGCGTTTGTGAAATGGGTCCCCCCATCAGAGATTATAGCACGAGGAATCCCGAACCTTGAGAAAATGTTTTGATGAATGAATTTGAGAACGATTTTGTGATCACAGGTTCGGGTCGGTATGGCTTCAATTCATTTGGACACGTAGTCCACAGCCAGCAGAATGTATTCGAAACCATTCGAAACAGGAAAGGGGCCCATAAAATCAATCCCCCAAACATCAAAGATTTCGCATACGAGAATCGGCTGCATAGGCATCATGTCGCGATGGCTCATGTTGCCCAAAGTCTGGCAACGACTGCATGCCTTACAGTGACTGTATGCGTCTTTGAATAGTGTAGGCCAGTAGAAGCCACACTGGAGGACTTTTGATGCGGTTTTATGCCCAGAGAAATGGCCACCGCATGCTTGGTCATGGCAGAAAGAGAGGATATTGTTGAATTCTTCTTCCGGGACACATCTTCGGATGATCTGATCAGCACCTATGCGGAAGAGGTACGGGTCTTCCCAAATGTAATACTTGGCATCAGAGCGCAATTTGTCTTTCTTGGCCTTCGGCCAATCAGACAGGATCTGATGAGATGCCAAGTAATTTACTATATTAGCAAACCATGGAAGGCTAGTACCAATAGTCAGTAGGTGCTCATCGGGAAAATGCTCTGTGATGGGTCCGGAAGGGTCAATCATTTCAGAAGGAAGGCGGGACAAGTGATCAGCTACCACATTTTGCTTTCCCGCTTTGTCGCGAATCTAAAGGTCAAATTCTTGCAACAGCAAGATCCATCGGATTAATCGAGGCTTCGCGTCCTTCTTGGCAAGGAGATGCCTTACAGCCGTGTGATCCGAGTAAATGATGACATGGGAACCCAGAAGATACGATCGGAACTTTTCAAGGGCAAATACTACGGCTAGCAGCTCTTTCTCCGTAACTGTATAGTTACGCTGAGCCTCGTCAAGTGTCTTGCTAGCGTAGTAGATGACCACGGGTTTCCCGTCAGCTTTTTGCCCCAGGACCGCTCCTACAGCGAAATCAGACGCATTGCACATGATCTCAAAGGGTTGAGACCAATCAGGGGATTGTAGGATAGGTGCCTGGGTGACTCGGTCACGCAGATTTTCAAAGGCTAGTGTGCATTCCTTGGAGATTTCAAAGGGTACATCCTTAGAGAGAAGAGAAGTCAAGGGGCGCGTGATTTTCGAGAAATCTGGAATGAAACGATGGTAAAAACCAACGTGCCCCAAAAAAGAACGGATGTCCCTGATCGAGCTAGGCATAGGAAGGCGAGAGATCAGATCAACCTTAGCTCGATCCACCTGGATGCCTTTTTCTGAAATTAAGTGTCCCAGGACAATTCCCTTAGGCACCATGAAATGGCTCTTTTCCCAGGAAAAGACCAAATTCACCTCGATGCATCGCCTGAGTATTTGGACCAAGTGTTGGAGGCAATCATCAAAAGATTCTCCAAAAACTGAAAAGTCATCCATGAAGACTTCCAGAAAATCACCTACCATATCTGAGAATATGGCAAGCATGCACCGCTGAAAGGTAGCGGGTGCATTGCAAAGACCAAAAGGCATCCTTCGGAAAGCGTATGTTCCAAAGGGACAGGTGAACGTGGTCTTTTCTTGGTCCTCTGGATGGATTGCCACCTGGTTATAACCGGAGTACCTGTCAAGAAAGCAGAAGAACCAATTTCCCACTAGTTTCTCGAGAATTTGATCAATGAAAGGTAGTGGGAAATGGTCCTTCGTGGAGGAATTGAGTCAGCGGTAATCTATACAGACTCTCCACGCATTGGTTAATCGGGTAGGAATGATTTCTCCGGTCTCAGTCGTTATGGTGGTGAGTCCTGCCTTCTTAGGAACAACCTGAATTGGGCTCACCCAACGACTATCGGAGATCGGGTAGATGATTCCAGCATCTAACCACTTGATGATCTCCTTTTTCACGACCTCCTGCAGATTAGGGTTCAAACGTCTCTGCATCTCACGAGAAGGTCGTGTGCCCTCTTCTGAATAGATATGATGAGTACAATAAGAGGGGCTTATTCCAGTCAAATCATCGAGAGTCCACCCGATGGCTCTGTGATGTTGCTGGAGAATAGTAATCAGACGGGATT
The DNA here is from genome assembly GCA_037157565.1 of Thalassia testudinum. Lineage (NCBI taxonomy): Eukaryota > Viridiplantae > Streptophyta > Magnoliopsida > Alismatales > Hydrocharitaceae > Thalassia > Thalassia testudinum. The sequence goes on from JAZHRO010000030.1 coordinate 50,319,095, forward strand.
CCTGTTCGGGATTGAGGTTGGAATTGATAATCACAGGGAGGGTCTGATTAGAACCTAAAAGGATGTATTTCAAGTGAGCAGGAAGAGGCTTCAACTCGAGGATAGGGTTATCAGCAGTAGCGGGTGGTTCAGTGTAGACGTGAGGTTCACGGGTAGGAGTTATTGGGTTGTTTATATCCGGACTCCACTCCTCTTTTTGCGGGTCAAGATCCTTCTGTTGATGAGGCATAATTAGGTCATTCTGGAAGTGTGTTTCATCAACCAAAGTCCTAATGTCACAAATCTGTTCGATGACACCGCAATTAATTCCTTGTTGGGCCTTAAATATATCAATTTTCAAGGTTTGATCCCCAAATTTGAGCTCTATTTGGCCCTCCTCACAGCTAATGTTGGATCTAGCAATAGCCAAGAAAGGTCTCCCTAAAATGATTGGTGTATCCCTAGGGTTCTCAGGTGCGTCCATATCTAGGACTATGAAGTCCACGGGAAAATAGAAATCCCGCACTCTCACAATAACATCCTCGAGAATCCCTTTTGGTGACTTTATAGATCGATCTGCTAATTGTAATGTTACCTCGGTTGGTTTTAACTCAGGTTCTTCTAGATGGTCAAGTAAGGATGTGGGTATCAGATTTATGGATGCGCCCAAGTCTAGCAAAGCTCTATCAAATTGGGTATCAACTATCTTGCAGGAAATCAGGGGAGTACCAGGGTCTTTAGCCTTGGGTGGGAGTCTGCTTAGGATTACAAAGCTGGCTTGCTCTGACAGAACAATTGGACTCCCACTCTTGGTTTGCGGCTTACGCTGGGGTGTACACACATTCTTTAAGAATCGTGCGTAAGCCGGTACGTGGCAGATTGCATCCATCAAGGGGATGTTTATGTGGACCTGCTCAAAGAGCTTGACCAGGTCCTCCTCAGGTGCCACTGGCTTGGTGGTCTTCTTTCCCTTGGTCAAGGCCTCGGGAAACGGGATCTTGGTTGGTTCTTCTAGGATAGGTCCAGGTTTTGGATCTGGGATAGGGGTGGGAATGTCTTGGATTACTGTCCTAGTCTTGGGATCACTACCAGGCTTGGAGTGGTTTGGATGAGGTGGGTCTTGGGTTTTCTTACCACTACGGGTTGTTACGGAATTAAGTCCTGCCTGGTTTTGATTGGGATTGGGTAAGATGGGTTGCTGTTGGTAACCCGCAAAAGAAGTGGAGGCCTCTATCCCGTCTGGTGAAGGAACAGAGGGGGCCTGATAAATCATATGGGCATGGCCCAGGTTTGGGTTCATAACGTGCCGCTGGGTTGGCACGTTATTTGGATTAGGGAGAGGTTGGGAAGGAAGTGTGCGTGGCTGGCGAGAATTTGCCAACTGGGCCAATTGATTTTGGACCTCTGTAATTTCGTCCTTGTGTTGCTTTTGAATAGCCGCATTCGTTCTTTGAATGTCAGCCAGAGTTTGAAGGATAGGGGACATTTGATCCTAATTTGGCCCTGATGGATAAGTAGGGTTGGGCCGAGGCTGAGGCGGCTGGTAAGGACGAGGGGGTTGTGGGTGGGGTTGAAAGGGTGGTCTTTGGGTTTGGGAATTTCCCACCCACTGAAAGTTGGGATGGTTTTGCCATCCAGGGTTATAGGTGTTGGAGAACGGGTCATTCTGGATGGCGTTGAGGTCCTCGCAGGTCTGAGGAACCTCCAGAGAGTCAGAGAAAGAGGGAATGGAATTCCCCGGGTTGGTATAGAGAGGATCGGATGGACCTCTGGTTAGAGAATCAGATGGTGGATATGGATCCATCCTAGGAGAAGATTGATGGAGAATATTTTGCACGGTTTCCCTTGTGGAAGGAGGTTGTCCAAAGGAGTTACGTGCAGAGGTGGCTCGTTGCAAGTGCTGAGTCAGCTCATCCACCTTCTTCTCAATGATTGAGACCTTGTCCAATCGACTGGCCATTAACTCCAGGTCGATTGATGCGGACAGGCCCTGCGTCTCATGTGCTCCCCTAAGATTCGTCGATGCGTGGGTATTCGACCTGTCGAATAATCCCATGGAGTCATTGTTGATGGAGTTCTCGCACATGTTTTCGAGAATCTCCCACACGGTGTCTTCATGTTGACCCATGATATTTCCTCCGCAAGTTGCATTGACGAAAAGACGGATGTCCTCACGGAGTCCCTGGTAAAAAGATTGGACCTGTTCCCATTTAGGAACTCCGTGATGGGGCACTTTCTCATGAGATCCTGAAAATGATCCCATGCCTCATGGAGAGGTTCCCCTGATTGCTGAGTGAAGTGAGTAATCTGATGGCGCAAGGCGTTGGTCCGACCAACGGGAAAGAACTTTTTCAAAAACTCGGATTGAAGTTCTTCCCAAGTGTTGATCGGCCGGGTCTAAGTCTGATACCAATGGGCGGCCTTGTCTATCAGAGAAAAGGAGAACATCTTCATGAGAAGAATATCCCGATTTTGCACATCTGACCCAAAAGTTTGGGCCAGATGCTTTAGTTGTTTGATATGCTGGAAGGGATGTTCGGAATTAAGCCCATGGAATTTAGGTATAGCATGAATCATGTTGGGCTTCAATTCGGAATCAGGTCCTCCAGTCGGGATTCTGACTCGAGGCTCAATGGCCACCGCAGCAGGATTGTAGTGATCCCGCATCATAGGACGCTGCGGTGGGTGCGCGAAGTTTTGGAAGAGGTCATTGAGTCGCTGGAGCTGATGCTCCAGATTGTTTTTTCCTCAACTGGCTGAGCCATGATGGGGGAAGAAGAAGAGCTTGGTTCTGAATCAGAAGAGAGAATAATGTGAGGGGGTTTCTGCACAAACACGGGCGTCGAGGCTTGGCCTTGACGAGAGTGAATTTCTAAAGGAGGTCTTAAGGGTGGTCTTAAGGACCTCCTACCATACATGCACTACTGGAAGAGATGAGTTCAGAAAGTGTTGGACCCAATCAAGACACCCAAAAATGTGTTGGGTGACTATAGAGGTGCGGGGAAGATGGACCCCTTGATCAGAAAGATCGTCCACCTGAGAATTACCTGGGCAGCCAGAGAGGGTGAGTCCCGCAAAGACCCCTACACGGTAGAGCGTCCCCACGGGTTACAGGGTTTCCCCCACCCGACCTCTCTTGTCACTGCGGTTCCAGGTAGACCAGAATGGGGATCTTGACCTCTTAAGTCTACCAATTTTAGTTTAAGATCAGGGTGCTTAAGGGTTCACTTGAACTCTTAGGTGTTTTTGTGAACAAAGTGGCCTAATTTGAAGGTTGGTTGACCCTAGGGGTCAACTTCACCCAGTGGTTCCCTTGAGAATTTAGGCCTTGTTTTTTTTAGGGTTCAAGTGTTTAGAGATAGCCAATTGTGTAGGATTTTCCTTATTAATTATTTTCAATCAATGGCTTGGGCACAACTCTTTTGGATTTCCTCAATTCTTGATTAAGGGGTGTGTCTCTGAAATCCTAATGTTTGACCTTATGTTGGCTCTACTTGGTCCATTTAACTCTTTGTTTGGGTAATTAGGGCTCAGGCAAGGATGTGTTAGCCCCTAATCACCTTTAAAACTGTGTGCAGGAATAATAGTTTCTGAGAATATATAGCTATTACTATGTATAAAAGACAGGTTATGCCCATTTCTTTTCTTTTTTCTTTAAAATTTTAGGGTTTAATAGGAAGTTACCTGTCCTTGGAGTGGCTGTGGTGCGGCTGCGTCTTTTTGTTTCTTTCTGTACCTGCACAAAAGAGAGGAGAGATTATTAGAAACTTACAAATAGAAATTTTATTACTTCTAGAATAGCCGTTGCTCCCCGGCAACGGCGCCAAGAATAATGGTGGTATGACTAGGTTTTTTCGTTTTGTTATAGAAATGGCGTTGTAGTACAAATGGTCATTGCCACTATTACAATTTTTACTCGAAAATAAAAGATCTCCCGAGGTCGAACTCAGGGAGCAAACTGTATTCTAGAGATACAAAGTTTCTATTACAAAAATAAAGAGAGAGAGAGAGAGAGAAATTTGTCTTGTTGGCTTCTTCTTCTTTTCTCTTCTCTTTGGTTCTTCAGTTTTCTTCATTCTTCTTATTCTTCCTCTGTTCTTCTTTTTCTTGCTTTCTTCTTTCTTTTTCTTCAGAGCTTCTTCTTCTTTTCTTCTCCTTCTTCTTCGTCCTCGAAGCGTCGTCTGATTTTTCAATCAGACGACTTAAGTAACCCGCTGCTACAGTGCGTCCTCCTTCCTTCTTTCTTCTCCTTCCTCTGCGGTCTGCCTTCTCTTCTTCTTTTCTCTTGTGCCTACACACTCACAGTTTCGTCAAGGGCAAAAACCTACTCTACCCTCCCCCGCGCCTCTCTCTCTCAGAATTCACTCGTAGGATAGCTCTCCCAGAGCTGCCGGGTAGTCGGGTACGGGTCACGCCCAGGTCCAAGCCCACCGGTGTGCGGTGGTGGGCGAGGAGTGCAGGTCGGGTAAACGGGTCGGGCCAGGTCTGCGTGGGGTGGTCGCGGACGAGGCCGAGTCGAGTGGGTGAGAGGGACCTCACCCTGTGGTCAGGAGGCAAAGAGGCTAAGGCACTTTTTGCCTTTATGCGGGTACGCGGCTTCGAAATCCCACGATGTGGGACTAACTTCTGTTGCCTTCGCGCGCGCCCGCAGGACGACTCCACCTCGCCCTCTGATCAGCTGCAGTCGATGTCTGGGCCAACTGAAGAGGCAGAAGCCTTCGCGGACTTCGCCCCAACCTGCAGCACCTGGGAATCTGGGGCTGCAGGGCCTGGAGCTCGCCTCGAAGCTGCTTCAGTCGTCGCTAATGGCGGTTGGAGCAGTGAACCTGTTAGACAGGAATACGGCCCTTCGGCCTAATCAAACACGCGGGGGACCTTCGCCATGGCAAGGCGAAGGTGGTGCAGGGTGTGGTAGGTCGTGGGATGGCGTCTGGTGGCGGGGCTAGGTCGGACTGTGGCCGTGAGAATGGGTTTGTTCGGTGGAGTATGGTGGGGTGTGGAGTGGTAATGGGTGAGCGGAGGTTGATCAGGGTGAGGAGGCGGAGGTTCTGTGACGGTCGGCGAGGCGTATGGGGCTGCGGAGCGATGGGAACATCTCGCCAGAGGGTGGCCGGAGATGGAGAAGGTGAGGGTGATTAAGAGCGGTCGAAGGGCGGTTGAGCAAATTAAAGTAGGGAAAAGAAAGAGAGGAGGAAACGGAAGAACTGTACCTACTTGGAGGAACGAGGGGGGCCGGAGCAGGGCGACAGTCGTATCAACTGTCGCCGAAGAAGAAGGTGCCCAGAGAGAGAGGGCGGCGGCGAGGAGAGAGCGGGAGAGCGCGCACTGGGTACGGCGCGACGCGGGAAGAGCAGGTGAAGGCAGCTCTGCTGCTGGTAGTGCGGCAGAGTGACGAGGAGGAGGAGGAAGAACCGCCGAAGCAGGGGGGCTTCTGTCGGAGTGGGAAGAGAGGAAAAGGGGGGGTTTCTCCGTCAGATCCGAGCTCGAGAGTGCGACAGAGTGTCGAGGGCTTTTATAGAGTCGAAATCAGAGAGGAGGGCGGAGGGAGACGACGTGCCTCCCTCGTCGGAGGTCGCCGGAGATGGAGACCCATACCTTCCGCGCGTTCGCACGGGAGGTATGGGTGGTTGCAGAGACCATGGAGATGTCCCTGCGACGGTAGAGGTCGCAGGGAACCCCTGGTTGACTTGGCAGAGGGTCCCCCTTACCCTGCGCAGCGCCATGCTCCGGCGACTTTGCGCGGAGCATGGCGCTGCTCAGGGTTTTGCATGGAGGACCCAAATACAAAGAACGAAGAAGAGTTAGGGGCCAAAATGCGAGGGTTTCAAAAGTTGAGGGTCAAAAAGTAGTGAGTGAGGACCAAAATGCAAAGTCGGTCAAGAAGGTCTCTTCTTAGGCTCAAGTTTTTATGCATGACTAAATGGGGCCTAAGGATTCTAATGGTGAATTTTATTTCTAGATCGTAACTTGTTTGACTGGTCAATTTACGTAAAAACCCAAATTAAGTCAATAATTGGGCATGATTCTCAATGTAGGTCAAAATGGGTTCCTAAGCCCAAATTGAAGGTTCTAAACCCTAGAGATTATTTTTCTACGAATTGTAGAGGGTTTAGTCGATTTTTTATTTGCCTCAAACTTCGTGAATTGAAGTGGGTTTGTTTTAGGGTTACAGATTGTCATTTAATTCCTTGGAGTTGCTGTAGCCCATATCAGATCAGATCATCCCACTTCCCTTCTTATTAGGTTTGTTTGACCTGTGTTTGGACCCTGAATTACCCTGCTTGCAGATTGTGCTGGTAAAATTGCATTTTTACCCCTTATAACTTGTTTTCTTCTTAAACTCAGAATTCTCTGAGTTAAGCCTTTCCTTGAGTTATGTAGGAGCTTTTATCCTTTGTATTAGGTCAAAATGAGCTAGTTATGGCTCATGATGAGGTTCTCATCACTGCTCGTTATACATTTCCATTTGGGCTTGGAGGCGGGTTATGGGGTCTACAGCTCCACCACCTGGTGCGATTTGAGGGGCGGTTTCCTCCCTCAGGATTTGGGGGTGGGCGTGCAGCCATGTTTGTGGAGGAGGATGACGAATCGATTTCTATCCTTCTAGAATTATCAGACAATTCAAACAATTCAGGGTTTTGTGACCTCCAAAACATGCACTACCGCAGGAAGAATTGGGGAGATAAGAAGGGAAACGGGGATGAGAGAAATGACTCCGCAAGGGTACACTTGCTAACAAATCAAAGCAATAAAAGTCCTAACCTCTACAAGGTGCCCTTAGACCTAAAGATCTAAGTTACCTACTATTACAACCAACGGAACCAAATGCGAGCACCACGGAACCACCGGGCCAGATTGAAAGGCCGCTTGCCCTAGTCTTAGACACCCGATAGCACGCGGGAATCCGCAGCAGCACGTAGGTGCTACATGCAGGTAGTTAGACCTCCAATCCTTAATAAGGGTCAAGTTGCTACCAGTTTTATTTAGAGGCTTATGATCAAGTGTTTCAGAAATGTGAAGCGCATTGTATACGGGTAATGCCCAAGTTCGTTGATTTTAAAAAGTGTGTAAACCAAGCATGCAACGGGAAAATCTCCCCGAATTGAAGTTTTATTTGGTGAAAGTTTTTAGAATTTCAGCCTTAAGTAGTATGGATTTTAAGATTTCGTTGAGTTACCAATTCAACCAATCTCCGGGTTTTGAGAAAACATAAGTTCTTCTATGCCCAACAAACCCTTCTTCAATGTGAATTAGTTAATGCATGCTAAAAATGCAATGGGCTTCCCTAGATGAAAATTTCTATGTGTGGATGCACGAGTCTATTTTAAGTTAGTGTGAAAGGGAGCCAAAGCACTTCAATTCAAGTGCTTCCAATCACCAAAATGATGTTCTACACACAAGGCTCAACCACAAGATAATGTAAAGAAAATTAAAGTGTTGGGGTTAAAATATTCGGGATCAAATCTATGGCATGTGAAAGGTCGTGGTGGGGTTGGAATCAACTCAATTCTAAGTCTCCCCACCAAAAATGTGATCCCAAATTGTGAATAAATGAGGCAAGAAAGGATGGCAATCAATCTATTTAAACTTACCTTAAAGAACACTTCACACAACGAAAGATCCAAGAATCAAGATTCTTGGATTTTCGCTATGCGAAGTTTGGCGAGAAATAAAGGGGCAGTGGGGGTTATAGCAAACAATCAATCAAGTGGTTTTTAATCCACTTGCCCTAAGAAATTCCCAAGAAGTGTTTTTAGATTTTTTTTTATTTAAATGACAAATTAACCTAAGTTGCTAAGAGAGAGACACCTACCACTTCAGCAACGTGGGCAAAGCTCCAGTGCGACGCCGGCGACTTTACGCTCTCGCTTCCACCTTGGATCTACCTACTGGCTCGACGCTCCTCTATAGTTCTAATATTTCGTCATAGTATAGTATAGAGAAACGGTTACCAGCTTAATACAATTTGTTACTCGGAAATAAAAGTTTTCCCGAGGTCGAACTCAGGAAGCAAACTATATTCTAGAAGTACAATGTTTCTATTACAAAAATGAGAGAGAGAGAGAGATAGAGATTTGTCTTGTTGGCTTTTTCCTCTTCTCTTTGTTCTCTTGTCTTTGTCCTCTTCTTTTTCTTCTCTTCAGTTCCTCAGTCTTCTTTCTTCTTCTTCTTCCTCTTATGTTCTTTTGTTCTTCTTTCTTTTGCTTCCAAGCTTTTCTTCTTTCTCTTTGTGTTCTGCTTCTCTTTTCTTTCTCCTTCAGCTCTTTGTCTCCTTCCTTCTATTCTTTTTCTTTCTTTCTTCTTTGCGGTGCCTGCTCTTCTTTCCTTCTTTTCTTTTTTTTTCAGAGCGTCGTCTGATTTTTCAATCAGACGACTTAAGTAGCCTCTGCTATAGTGCATCCTCCTTTCTTCTTTCTTTCTTCTTCTTCTTCTTCTTGCTTCAAGCAGCCACGGCGTTTGGCTGCTTCTTCCTTCTGCTCTCTTCTTCTTCTTCTCTGCCTCGGCCTGCACACTCACAGCTTGGTCAGAGGGCAAAACCTAATCCTACCCTCCCCCGCATCTCTCTCTCTCAAATTTCACTCATAGGATTGCTCTCCCAGAGCCGCCGGGTATTCGGGTACGGGTCGCGCCCAGGTCCAGGCCCACCGGCGTGCGATGGTGGGCGAGGAGTGCAGGTCGGGTATACGGGTCGGGCCAGGTCCGCGGGGGGTGGCCGCGGACGAGGCCGGGTAAGCGGGTGAGAGGGACCTCACCCCGTGTAACTGAGGCGATAAGCCTACAGCACTTTTACAATTTATGTAGGTGCGCGGCTTCAAAATCTACCGAGGTGGGACTAAATGTCCCACCCCAATTTGGCGCCTGCAGCTGAGAAAGCTGCAGGCAATCGCGGCTGTTGCGAGGCTTTCACCCCAGCTGCAGGCCTGGGTAGCTACGTGGGGGCGAACCGCGTATCCTGGAGCGCAAGCCTGGGCGAGGGCGAAGCTGCAGCTGCAGGCGGAAGAAGCTCCACCTACTCAGCAATGGCGGCGGAGGACGGGTGACCTGTTCATAGAAATACGGCCTCTCAGCCTAGTCAGAAGGTGCAGGGAGCTTCGCCAGAGTGCGACGAAGCTCGTGCGGGTGGTGGCGAGGCGTGGGGCGGAGTGTAGGGGCTGCCCTAGGTCGGACTGTGGCTGGGGGAATGGGTTTGTTCGGGGGGTCTTTAGGTAGCGAATGGCAAGCAATGAAGGGGCGGAAGTGGTTCAGCGTGAAGAGGCGGAGGTTTTGGGTCGGTCGGCGAGTCGTGTGGAGTGGTGGAATGATGGGGGCGATTCGCCGGAGGTTGGCCGGAGATGGAGAAGGTGAGGGTGATCAGGCGCGGTCGAAGGGTAGTTGAACAAATTGAAGTAGGGAAAAGAAAGAGGGAAGGAAGGGAGACAATTGTACCTCCTTGGAGGGATGGAAGGGGGATAGAGCAGGGCGGCAGTTGTATCGACTGTCGCCGGAGAAGAAGGTGCCCAGTGAGAGGGGACTGCGGCAAGGGGAGAGCGAGAGAGTGCGCGCTGGGTACGACGCGATGCAGGAAGAGCGGGCGAAGGCAGCTCTGCTGCTGGTATTGCGGCAGAGCGACGAGGAGGAGGAGGAGGAACCGCCGGAGCTAGAGGGCTTCTGCCGGAGTGGGAAGAGAGGAAAGCTGTGGGTGATTCTCTGTCAGAACCGAGCTACTGAGTGCGGCACACGGAGGCGGCTTTTATAGAGGTGAAATCAGAGAGGAGGGCGGAGGGAGGCGACGTGCCTCCCTCGTCGGAGGACGGTCGGAGATGGAGACCCATACCTTCCGTGCGTTCGCACGGGAGGTATGGGCATCCGCAGAGACCATGGAGGTGTCCCTGCGATAGCAGACGTCGTAGGGAACCCCCGGTTGTCTTGGTAGAGGGTCTCCCTCACCCTGCGCGGCGCCATGTTCCGTGCAAAGTCACCGGAGCATGGCGCTGCTCAGGGTTTTGCAGGGAGGACCCAAATGCAAAGAACGAAGAAGACTTAGGAGCTAGAATGCGAGGGTTTCAAAAGTTGAGGGTCAAAAAGTAATAGATGAGGACCAAAATGTAAAGTTGGTCAAGAAAGTCTCTTCTTAGGCTCAAGTTTTTATACATGACTAACTAGGGCCTAAGGATTCTAATGGTGAATTTTATTTCTAGAATAGACCTTGTTTGACCGATTAATTTACGTAAAAACCCAAATTAAGTCATTAATTGGGCATGGTTCTCAATGTAGGTCAAAATGGGTTCCTGAGGCCAAATTGAAGGTTCTAAACCCTAGAGATTATTTTTCTATGAATTTTAGAGGATTTATTCGATTTTTTATTTGCCTCGAACCTCGTGAATTGAAGTGGGTTTGTTTTTAGGGTTACAGGATGTCATTTAATTCCTTGGAGTGGCTGTAGCCCTTATTGGATCAACTCATCTCACTTTTCTTCTTATTAGGTTAGTTTGACCTATGTTTGGATCCTGAGTTACCCTGTTTTCAGATTGAGTTGGTGAAATTGCATTTTTACACCTTAGTTCCTGTTTTCTTCACAAACTCAGAATCTCTCTGAGTCAAGCCTTTCTATAGTTATGTAGGAGCTTTTTCTTGCAAGTCTGGGTTAGATGGTGCTAGTTTAGGATTTATGACGTGGTTCTCATCATACCCCCATGCCTAGCTTTTGCTAGTCCTTTAGCAAAAACCTAAGGTTTTAATCTTTGTTCTAGACCATGATGTTTTTTTAACAACTTCAGATAAATGCTTTTTCATTTGAACTTAGATTAGGTTAGAATGCTGACCATAGGCTTAAAAGGTACTCTAGTACTAACCAAGATCCAGATCTGTCTAGCCTTAGCCTCAGTCTTTGGCAAAGGTTTTTAAGGCCCACAAGAACTGACCTAAGGTCTATTGGACTTCGTGGTTAAAGCACCCCATGCTTGAAATGATTTTAGCCCTGGTTCAGTTCGCAGTGCGTTTTGTAAGAGAGAGAGGTAGAAAGTTTTTCTATTTGGAGAGTTCTCTCTCTCTTTCTTTTTAGTTCTAGCCTAGGATTGGCTTTTCAACACGGTCTGTATCAGATTCCTTGCTCCCATCATCAATCCTCAAGGGTTCCTAGTAATCGATGCTTCGAGATAGCACCGCCCATGGCAACCCCCGGAATCCTGGCTGTTGAGATTTTGAGATAATCCCATCCATGGTATTCCGTGGCCGAATTCAGACCCTGGCAATTGACACTTCATGATAATGCCATCCATGGAATCTGAACCAGTAGAGTGCTTACATGCCCCCAGTAGGATATGTAAATATCATAAGAGACAAGCACCGAGGAGATGATATTTTGTTACGCATATTCGAGGGGATTTCCCGCCTCTCCCGCTGGGAACTTGTCCAAATCAACTTGTGTTGATCGGCCGCTCCTATTCTAAGTGTATTTTTCAGAATTTTGTGACGCTTCTGCGGGATTTTGATTTTTACTCTTACTGAACCAGGCTGTGTGTGAGGTTGGGGTGCTTAGGTTACTGAGTCCCATAAACCATAAGTTAGTTAATGAGGTCAAATACTCCCTAAGCCTTGAACCTAATACTTAAGCTTTTTATTTTCCTCAACCTCTTGAGGATTGTCTAGATCTTAATGGGTACTAAGAGTCTATCCAAGAATGCCTAAAGTTTACGTTCTTACTAATCTCACCATGCACTTTTCATTTCTTTTCTTGAATAAGGTTTAGAACTTAAGTCAATTCCTTAGTTTCTTACTAATGACTATCACTCTTTTCTTCAATTTATGCTCCTTTTTGTTTCTTTTCCCTTCTCCCACAAAATTTCCTTTCTCCTCTTTTTTTTTTTTGAGAAAATTTTTAATTTTTATGGTGCTTTTGGCATATGTGAATTTTTATTTTAAAACCTTTTTTTGCAAGTTTTGCACTTTTATACCCCCCATGCCTAAGGTTTGCAATGTCTTCATTGTGACTTAGGGGGTTTTTATTTACTTAGTTCATTCCTTAAGATTGATGTTTTAATGAGTGAATGGGTCGGGATGAATTCTGCGGACGATTTCTAATCTCAGATGTAAGCATCTGAGGTGGGGTCGGCTGTCTATAAGGGTGAACTTTAAGTGCACAAAAGTGTGAAAAGGGTTTTAGATTTTCAGAAAATGATGGGCTGCCTCCCGTTAAGCGCTGAGCTTTACGCCATCGGCTGGGCGCAATAAGCTCAAGGGGAATGGAGGATAAGAGATGATTCAGCCAAATCAGTAGAAGTCACATCAATGAACGGCTTGAGTCTCTGACCGTTCACGATGAAAGGCTCGGAATCGTGGCTGAGCGGACTGATTTCAATAGCTCCATTTCCAAAAACTTGTCGGACTAAATATGGTCCGACCCACTTGGATCGCAGCTTTCCCAGGAAAAGTTTGAGTCGGGCATCAAAGAGTAGGACCTTCTGACTAGGATGAAAGATCTTTCCCGAGATATGCTTGTCATGGAAGGCTTTAACCCGCTCCTTGTAGATTCGCGAGTTCTCATATGTGTCTAGGCGTAATTCATCGATCTCGCTGATTTGGAGTTTTCTGTGGGTTCCAGCCTTTGAAAGATCTAGATTACAGTTCCGTACTGCGCAATAGGCTGTTGGTGCTAGAGCACCACGATCATTTGTTTTGATGATAACAAAACACGTGTTATTTAACATTTGCAATTTGAGTCCTAGATTTCAGGTCAATTGCAAATGAAGACGTGTTTAGACGGAACTCGAGCTCGCATCCAGGACGGATTGGAGGAGCTTGACGGAAAACAGAGGAGGTTCGCGTGGAGCGACAGATTGAAGATAGAAGACAAGAAGAATAGGATAGATTCTTTCTTCTGTACTTGTTGTATTTTTCATTTCTTTTGTTACTCTTTATTTCCTTAGATATTTCTTGTTAAAGAGCCTCAAAGAACCCTAACAGTAGTCCTAGGAACACCGGCACAACCCTAGGATACTTAGGTTTTCTGTAGAATACCTAGAAAACCAATATAGGGTTCAAACAGCACTTCCAGACGTCTAATTCCCAAATCAGACGTCTGATGAAGAATTTTAAGACGTCTGACTGTTGTTTCAGACGTCTGATAACTGTTAGGCTGGACATAGTTAGTTCTGTCTGATGAATTCAGACGTCCAGACCTTAGACCAGGCGTCTTAGGAGACGTCTGATGACTTTGCCAGACGTCCAATTAGTGGACCGTTGGCTAGCTTAGCAGGCACTCAAGATTATGACCGTTAGAGCCTTATCAGACGTCCATAGGACTTTACAGACGTCTGATAAATGACCGTTTTGCCTCGGCTGACCCAAAATCTCTTCTCAGAGATTTTCTAGCCGTTGCAACGTTTGGAAATCAATTCCCACAGTAAAAGTAGGTTTCCAGACGTCCAGACATAGTACCAGACGTCCTGTATGTCGTCTGATGGACTTGCGCAAAAACCCTGTTTAGATCTGATTCAAGTCAGGGAGAAACCCGCACAGAATCAGACGTCTGACCTTGAAATCAGACGTCTTAAAGTGGCCTTCCAGATGTCTGATGCCAGAGTTAGACGTCTGATAACCCTGTCAAATGCAATCATTGTCCTGATTTCGGCCTGATTCTCTTGGGCTTTGCACCCAACGGCTATGGAAGCTTTTCCAAGCCTTCCAAAGCCTTCCTAAGGCCTCTATAAATAGAGGAGAGCCTTTGCAACATAAAAACACCAAGATACACACTAAGACACACACCTTGCAATACACTTTCAATCCTTTTGTGTCCAAAGAAAAGACTCTCTTGCTCTCCAAGCTCAAGCTCCATTTTCTTGAGAGCATCAACCGTTGCGCACCCGCTCTCCCGGCGTTGATAACGAGAGCGACGTAGCGCCATCGCGTGGCACACGCACCGCGTCATCGTCGACGCACTCCTTGCAAAGGGGAGTTTCCTAAATCCTATAAAAGCTTAGGTTAATTACTTTGTTGGCTCTATAGGTTTGTTGTTTTATTTTACCTTTGTTATTTTGGTTGGGTATTCGCTTTGCGAATTCCCGTCTCCTTCGTGGGACAAAATCCTTCTCGTGGAGAGAAGGGGTTGAGGAACGCTACCCTCGTACTTGTAGCGTGGTTGTATTGAGGTTGAATCACCCTCGTTCAAAGTGATTCGGTTAGTGGATTTGATCAACTAGGTTGATCGGAAAATCCTAACTCGAGAGGGTTAGGTGGTGGTTTTCACCCGGTTTGGGTTTCCACCTAAAAATCTTTGTGTACATTGTGCGATTGCTTATTTTTGTGAGATTGCTTTTTATATTTTATTTCCGCAATTATTTTTACGTCACCCCTCCTGGTAGGGAAGAACCTTCAATTGGTATCAGAGCAGGTTTTCCGCCGACAGGAGTAACATCTGCGGAAAGATCACATGGAGGGAAGCGTTCCACAAGCAGGATTTCCGAGGGGCAGTCCACAACCCGTCCGCCCTACTTTGATGGGAACAACTACACCTACTGGAAGTTGCGGATGAAGACGTGGCTTCAAGCCACCGACTTCACAGTCTGGGCCAGGTGCGAGACCCCCTTCGACATCCCAGAGAAACCCGCCAGAGGATACTCGCAGCAGCAGATCCGGGAGCTCTCTCTCAACGCGAAAACAATGAACGCGTTGTATTGCGCGCTCAGCTCGGAAGAATTCAACAGAATCTCGCAATGCGCCACCGCATACGAGATTTGGCACACACTCGAGGTAACTCATGAAGGTACCTCTAAGGTAAAAACCTCAAAAATTAATTTACTTTCTCAAGAATTTGAATCTTTTTCAATGAAATCTAACGAGTCTTTAAGTGAGATGAACACTAGGTTCACTCTCATTGTAAATAACTTGAAAGCATTAGGAAAGACTTTCATCAAGGGGGAGCTTCAAGGGAAGCTTCTTCGTTCCCTTGGACCGGAGTGGGAACAGAAAGTCACCGCCATCGAGGAGGTGAACGAAATGGAGGAGCTCAACATGGAAGATCTCCTAGGCAATCTGATGGCCTACGAGACTAAGTTGAAGCAGAAGAAGAAGGATACACCGGAGCCTAAACCAAAGAAGACTCTCGCCTTCAGAGCCGCGTCGGATAGCGAGGTAAGTTCCGACGACGAAGACTTTAGAATTTTACTTAAAAATTTTTCCAAGCTTTGTAGGGAATTAAAGAAAAAGAAAAAGGAGAAGAAGGAAAACCCGAGACGTTGCTACCACTGCAACGGGAAAGGGCATCTGCGACCAGAATGCCCTCTTCTCAAAAAGGAGAAAAAGAAGGCGTTCCAAGCCACTTGGGACGATTCTAGCTCGGAGGAAGAAGAAGAAAAGACCATAGAAGAAGAAACCGCTTGCTTCGGCTTCATGGCCAGAGGAAGCGACAGCGAAAGCGAAAGCGACTCAGACAATGAGGTAAATCTCGATCTTCAAGAAGCTTTTAATGAACTTTTTGAGATTAGTAAATCACTTAGGATAGAAAATAAAAGCCTTAAAAAGAACCTTAGTTTTCTTAAAAATGAAAATGATAGGTTAGAAAAACAACTTAAGGACATAGAAGCTAGTCCTAAGGATGATAACCTATTATTAGATAATCATAACCTCATCAATGAAAATAATAAATTGATTGAGGAAAATGTTAGTCTAAAATTAGAAATTTCAGAT
Organism: Thalassia testudinum; assembly: GCA_037157565.1. Lineage (NCBI taxonomy): Eukaryota > Viridiplantae > Streptophyta > Magnoliopsida > Alismatales > Hydrocharitaceae > Thalassia > Thalassia testudinum. Next base: position 50,334,737 of record JAZHRO010000030.1, read on the forward strand.
TTAAAGACTAAAATGAACATTATAGAAAAAGAAATTGCATGTCTTAGGGAAAATTCTAACAAATTAATCAACAAAGTAGACAAGTTTTATAGCCCTAAGGTTGAGAAAGGATCTCCATCAAGGAGACCCTCTAACAAATCCGGATCCAAGCCCACTTGGATACCGAAAAAAGAATTAGAATCTTGTTTTGTAGGATTCAGGGATAACTACAATACACAGGACTAGACCTACAAACTCAAGGCTGGTCAACTCGAGTTAGGAGAACTAAGGAGTAGACCAAGGAGGAGAACAAGAAGACCGACAAGACGGCGAACAAACGACGGACCCGCCGCACGTCGACCACCAGATTGGAGACCGGCACCAATGCCCGGGCCTCCAAGCTACAGATGGGAGCCCCATCCGATGTGGCATCCACCACCACCATTCGGGCCATTTTATTGGCCATGGTAGGTGAGGTAAAATTCTTAACCCTATCCTTTTTATAAGCATTTAGATAGGGGGAGTTAAAAATGATGAGCTTATTGTCAATTTTTAAGGGGGAGATACAAGTTAGCTAAATTTCCTTTAGTAAGGGGGAGAAAAATAATAGCTATCTTGTTGTTATAAAAAGGGGGAGGACATTACCTTTGTTAAAAATAAATAGAAGAGCATGTTTTAAGGGGGAGTAATAGGAAATATAAAATCAATCAAACCTTTTTGATAATGTCAAAAAGGGGGAGGATTTTTATGCATTATTATTTACGGTTTTGTCATCATCAAAAAGGGGGAGATTGTTGGTGCTAGAGCACCACGATCATTTGTTTTGATGATAACAAAACACGTGTTATTTAACATTTGCAATTTGAGTCCTAGATTTCAGGTCAATTGCAAATGAAGACGTGTTTAGACGGAACTCGAGCTCGCATCCAGGACGGATTGGAGGAGCTTGACGGAAAACAGAGGTTCGCGTGGAGCGACAGATTGAAGATAGAAGACAAGAAGAATATGATAGATTCTTTCTTCTGTACTTGTTGTATTTTTCATTTCTTTTGTTACTCTTTATTTCCTTAGATATTTCTTGTTAAAGAGCCTCAAAGAACCCTAACAGTAGTCCTAGGAACACCGGCACAACCCTAGGATACTTACGTTTTCTGTAGAATACCTAGAAAACCAATATAGGGTTCAAACAGCACTTCCAGACGTCTAATTCCCAAATCAGACGTCTGATGAAGAATTTTAAGACGTCTGACTGTTGTTTCAGACGTCTGATAACTGTTAGGCTGGACATAGTTAGTTCTGTCTGATGAATTCAGACGTCCAGACCTTAGACCAGGCGTCTTAGGAGACGTCTGATGACTTTGCCAGACGTCCAATTAGTGGACCGTTGGCTAGCTTAGCAGGCACTCAAGATTATGACCGTTAGAGCCTTATCAGACGTCCATAGGACTTTACAGACGTCTGATAAATGACCGTTTTGCCTCGGCTGACCCAAAATCTCTTCTCAGAGATTTTCTAGCCGTTGCAACGTTTGGAAATCAATTCCCACAGTAAAAGTAGGTTTCCAGACGTCCAGACATAGTACCAGACGTCCTGTATGTCGTCTGATGGACTTGCGCAAAAACCCTGTTTAGATCTGATTCAAGTCAGGGAGAAACCCGCACAGAATCAGACGTCTGACCTTGAAATCAGACGTCTTAAAGTGGCCTTCCAGATGTCTGATGCCAGAGTTAGACGTCTGATAACCCTGTCAAATGCAATCATTGTCCTGATTTCGGCCTGATTCTCTTGGGCTTTGCACCCAACGGCTATGGAAGCTTTTCCAAGCCTTCCAAAGCCTTCCTAAGGCCTCTATAAATAGAGGAGAGCCTTTGCAACATAAAAACACCAAGATACACACTAAGACACACACCTTGCAATACACTTTCAATCCTTTTGTGTCCAAAGAAAAGACTCTCTTGCTCTCCAAGCTCAAGCTCCATTTTCTTGAGAGCATCAACCGTTGCGCACCCGCTCTCCCGGCGTTGATAACGAGAGCGACGTAGCGCCATCGCGTGGCACACGCACCGCGTCATCGTCGACGCACTCCTTGCAAAGGGGAGTTTCCTAAATCCTATAAAAGCTTAGGTTAATTACTTTGTTGGCTCTATAGGTTTGTTGTTTTATTTTACCTTTGTTATTTTGGTTGGGTATTCGCTTTGCGAATTCCCGTCTCCTTCGTGGGACAAAATCCTTCTCGTGGAGAGAAGGGGTTGAGGAACGCTACCCTCGTACTTGTAGCGTGGTTGTATTGAGGTTGAATCACCCTCGTTCAAAGTGATTCGGTTAGTGGATTTGATCAACTAGGTTGATCGGAAAATCCTAACTCGAGAGGGTTAGGTGGTGGTTTTCACCCGGTTTGGGTTTCCACCTAAAAATCTTTGTGTACATTGTGCGATTGCTTATTTTTGTGAGATTGCTTTTTATATTTTATTTCCGCAATTATTTTTACGTCACCCCTCCTGGTAGGGAAGAACCTTCAATTGGTATCAGAGCAGGTTTTCCGCCGACAGGAGTAACATCTGCGGAAAGATCACATGGAGGGAAGCGTTCCACAAGCAGGATTTCCGAGGGGCAGTCCACAACCCGTCCGCCCTACTTTGATGGGAACAACTACACCTACTGGAAGTTGCGGATGAAGACGTGGCTTCAAGCCACCGACTTCACAGTCTGGGCCAGGTGCGAGACCCCCTTCGACATCCCAGAGAAACCCGCCAGAGGATACTCGCAGCAGCAGATCCGGGAGCTCTCTCTCAACGCGAAAACAATGAACGCGTTGTATTGCGCGCTCAGCTCGGAAGAATTCAACAGAATCTCGCAATGCGCCACCGCATACGAGATTTGGCACACACTCGAGGTAACTCATGAAGGTACCTCTAAGGTAAAAACCTCAAAAATTAATTTACTTTCTCAAGAATTTGAATCTTTTTCAATGAAATCTAACGAGTCTTTAAGTGAGATGAACACTAGGTTCACTCTCATTGTAAATAACTTGAAAGCATTAGGAAAGACTTTCATCAAGGGGGAGCTTCAAGGGAAGCTTCTTCGTTCCCTTGGACCGGAGTGGGAACAGAAAGTCACCGCCATCGAGGAGGTGAACGAAATGGAGGAGCTCAACATGGAAGATCTCCTAGGCAATCTGATGGCCTACGAGACTAAGTTGAAGCAGAAGAAGAAGGATACACCGGAGCCTAAACCAAAGAAGACTCTCGCCTTCAGAGCCGCGTCGGATAGCGAGGTAAGTTCCGACGACGAAGACTTTAGAATTTTACTTAAAAATTTTTCCAAGCTTTGTAGGGAATTAAAGAAAAAGAAAAAGGAGAAGAAGGAAAACCCGAGACGTTGCTACCACTGCAACGGGAAAGGGCATCTGCGACCAGAATGCCCTCTTCTCAAAAAGGAGAAAAAGAAGGCGTTCCAAGCCACTTGGGACGATTCTAGCTCGGAGGAAGAAGAAGAAAAGACCATAGAAGAAGAAACCGCTTGCTTCGGCTTCATGGCCAGAGGAAGCGACAGCGAAAGCGAAAGCGACTCAGACAATGAGGTAAATCTCGATCTTCAAGAAGCTTTTAATGAACTTTTTGAGATTAGTAAATCACTTAGGATAGAAAATAAAAGCCTTAAAAAGAACCTTAGTTTTCTTAAAAATGAAAATGATAGGTTAGAAAAACAACTTAAGGACATAGAAGCTAGTCCTAAGGATGATAACCTATTATTAGATAATCATAACCTCATCAATGAAAATAATAAATTGATTGAGGAAAATGTTAGTCTAAAATTAGAAATTTCAGATTTAAAGACTAAAATGAACATTATAGAAAAAGAAATTGCATGTCTTAGGGAAAATTCTAACAAATTAATCAACAAAGTAGACAAGTTTTATAGCCCTAAGGTTGAGAAAGGATCTCCATCAAGGAGACCCTCTAACAAATCCGGATCCAAGCCCACTTGGATACCGAAAAAAGAATTAGAATCTTGTTTTGTAGGATTCAGGGATAACTACAATACACAGGACTAGACCTACAAACTCAAGGCTGGTCAACTCGAGTTAGGAGAACTAAGGAGTAGACCAAGGAGGAGAACAAGAAGACCGACAAGACGGCGAACAAACGACGGACCCGCCGCACGTCGACCACCAGATTGGAGACCGGCACCAATGCCCGGGCCTCCAAGCTACAGATGGGAGCCCCATCCGATGTGGCATCCACCACCACCATTCGGGCCATTTTATTGGCCATGGTAGGTGAGGTAAAATTCTTAACCCTATCCTTTTTATAAGCATTTAGATAGGGGGAGTTAAAAATGATGAGCTTATTGTCAATTTTTAAGGGGGAGATACAAGTTAGCTAAATTTCCTTTAGTAAGGGGGAGAAAAATAATAGCTATCTTGTTGTTATAAAAAGGGGGAGGACATTACCTTTGTTAAAAATAAATAGAAGAGCATGTTTTAAGGGGGAGTAATAGGAAATATAAAATCAATCAAACCTTTTTGATAATGTCAAAAAGGGGGAGGATTTTTATGCATTATTATTTACGGTTTTGTCATCATCAAAAAGGGGGAGATTGTTGGTGCTAGAGCACCACGATCATTTGTTTTGATGATAACAAAACACGTGTTATTTAACATTTGCAATTTGAGTCCTAGATTTCAGGTCAATTGCAAATGAAGACGTGTTTAGACGGAACTCGAGCTCGCATCCAGGACGGATTGGAGGAGCTTGACGGAAAACAGAGGTTCGCGTGGAGCGACAGATTGAAGATAGAAGACAAGAAGAATATGATAGATTCTTTCTTCTGTACTTGTTGTATTTTTCATTTCTTTTGTTACTCTTTATTTCCTTAGATATTTCTTGTTAAAGAGCCTCAAAGAACCCTAACAGTAGTCCTAGGAACACCGGCACAACCCTAGGATACTTACGTTTTCTGTAGAATACCTAGAAAACCAATATAGGGTTCAAACAGCACTTCCAGACGTCTAATTCCCAAATCAGACGTCTGATGAAGAATTTTAAGACGTCTGACTGTTGTTTCAGACGTCTGATAACTGTTAGGCTGGACATAGTTAGTTCTGTCTGATGAATTCAGACGTCCAGACCTTAGACCAGACGTCTTAGGAGACGTCTGATGACTTTGCCAGACGTCCAATTAGTGGACCGTTGGCTAGCTTAGCAGGCACTCAAGATTATGACCGTTAGAGCCTTATCAGACGTCCATAGGACTTTACAGACGTCTGATAAATGACCGTTTTGCCTCGGCTGACCCAAAATCTCTTCTCAGAGATTTTCTAGCCGTTGCAACGTTTGGAAATCAATTCCCACAGTAAAATTAGGTTTCCAGACGTCCAGACATAGTACCAGACGTCCTGTATGTCGTCTGATGGACTTGCGCAAAAACCCTGTTTAGATCTGATTCAAGTCAGGGAGAAACCCGCACAGAATCAGACGTCTGACCTTGAAATCAGACGTCTTAAAGTGGCCTTCCAGACGTCTGATGCCAGAGTTAGACGTCTGATAACCCTGTCAAATGCAATCATTGTCCTGATTTCGGCCTGATTCTCTTGGGCTTTGCACCCAACGGCTATGGAAGCTTTTCCAAGCCTTCCAAAGCCTTCCTAAGGCCTCTATAAATAGAGGAGAGCCTTTGCAACATAAAAACACCAAGATACACACTAAGACACACACCTTGCAATACACTTTCAATCCTTTTGTGTCCAAAGAAAAGACTCTCTTGCTCTCCAAGCTCAAGCTCCATTTTCTTGAGAGCATCAACCGTTGCGCACCCGCTCTCCCGGCGTTGATAACGAGAGCGACGTAGCGCCATCGCGTGGCACACGCACCGCGTCATCGTCGACGCACTCCTTGCAAAGGAGAGTTTCCTAAATCCTATAGAAGCTTAGGTTAATTACTTTGTTGGCTCTATAGGTTTGTTGTTTTATTTTACCTTTGTTATTTTGGTTGGGTATTCGCTTTGCGAATTCCCGTCTCCTTCGTGGGACAAAATCCTTCTCGTGGAGAGAAGGGGTTGAGGAACGCTACCCTCGTACTTGTAGCGTGGTTGTATTGAGGTTGAATCACCCTCGTTCAAAGTGATTCGGTTAGTGGATTTGATCAACTAGGTTGATCGGAAAATCCTAACTCGAGAGGGTTAGGTGGTGGTTTTCACCCGGTTTGGGTTTCCACCTAAAAATCTTTGTGTACATTGTGCGATTGCTTATTTTTGTGAGATTGCTTTTTATATTTTATTTCCGCAATTATTTTTACGTCACCCCTCCTGGTAGGGAAGAACCTTCATAGGCTTTATGCTCCAGTTCTACGGGAAGGTGACACGCCTTTCCGTACACCAGTCTAAAGGGAGACATTCCTAATTGGGTTTTGTGGGCGATCTTATAGGCCCACAATGCTTCTGGAAATCGGGACGACCAGTCCTTCCTATCAGGCCGAACAGTGACCTGCAGGATCTTCTTGATCTCCCGATTTGACAGCTCAGCTAGACCATTAGTTTGGGGGTGGTAAGGAGTAGAGATTCGGTGAGACACCCCATATTTGGTCATCAGTGACCTAAACTGAGCGTTTGTAAAGTGGGTCCCTCCATCAGAGATTATAACACGGGGAATTCCGAACCTTGAGAAAATGTTTTGATGAATGAATTTGAGAACAATCTTGTGATCACAGGTTCGGGTCGGTATAGCTTTAATCCATTTGGACACGTAGTCCACAGCAAGAAGAATGTACTCGAAACCATCCGAAATAGGAAAGGGGCCCATAAAATCAATCCCCCAAACATCAAAGATTTCGCATACGAGAATCGGCTGAAAAGGCATCATGTCGCGACGGCTCATGTTGCCCAAGGTCTGGCAACGACTGCATGCCTTGTAGTGACTGTATGCATCTTTGAATAGTGTAGGCCAGTAAAAGCCATACTGGAGGACTTTTGATGCAGTTTTATGCCTAGAGAAATGGCCACCGCATGCCTGGTCATGGCAGAAAGAGAGGATATTGTTGAATTCCTCCTCCGGGACACATCTTCGGATGATTTGATCAGCACCTATGCGGAAAAGGTACGGATCTTCCCAGATGTAATACTTGGTATCAGAACGTAATTTGTCTTTCTTGGCCTTCGGCCAATTAGACGGGGTCTGATGAGATGCCAAGTAGTTTACTATATCAGCAAACCATGGAAGCCTAGTACCAACAGTAAGCAGGTGCTCAACAGGAAAGTGCTCCGTGATGGGTCCGGAAGGGTTGATAATCTTAGAAGGAAGACGGGACAGATGGTCGGCTACCACATTCTGCCTTCCTGCCTTATCACGAATCTCAAGATCGAATTCTTGCAACAACAAGATCCAACGGATTAGTCGTGGCTTCGCGTCCTTCTTGGCAAGGAGATGCCTTACAGCCGTGTGATCCAAGTAAATGATGACATGGGAACCCAGAAGATACGATCGGAACTTTTCAAGGGTAAATACTACGGCTAGCAGCTCTTTCTCCGTAACCGTATAGTTATGCTGAGCCTCGTCAAGTGTCTTACTAGCGTAGTAGATGACCATGGGTTTCCCGTCAGCTTTTTGCCCCAGGACCGCTCCTACAGCGAAATCAGATGCATCGCACATGATCTCAAAGGGTTGAGACCAGGCAGGGGATTGTAGGATAGGTGCCTGGGTGACTCGGTCATGCAGGTTTTCAAAGGCTAGTGTGCATTCCTTGGAGATTTCAAAGGGTACATCCTTAGAGAGAAGAGAAGTCAAGGGGCACGCGATTTTCGAGAAATCCGGAATGAAACGACGGTAAAAATCGACGTGCCCCAGAAAAGAACGGATGTCCCTGATTGAGCTAGGCATAGGAAGGTGAGAGATCAGATCCACCTTAGCTCTATCCACTTGGATGCCTTTTTCTGAAATTAAGTGTCCCAGGACAATTCCCTCAAGCACCATGAAATGGCTCTTTTCCCAGGAAAGAACCAAATTCACCTCGATGCACCACCTGAGTATTTGGACCAAGTGTTGGAGGCAATCGTCAAATGATTCTCCAAAAACTGAAAAGTCATCCATGAAGACTTCCAGAAAATCACCTACCATATCTGAGAATATGACAAGCATGCACCGCTGAAAGGTAGCAGGTGCATTGCAAAGACCGAAAGGCATCCTTCGGAAAGCGTATGTTCCGAAGGGGCAGGTGAACGTGGTCTTTTCTTGGTCCTCAGGATGGATTGCCACCTAGTTATAACCAGAGTACCCGTCAAGAAAGCAGAAGAACCTATTTCTCGCTAGTTTCTCGAGAATTTGGTCAATGAAAGGTAGTGGGAAATGATCCTTCTTCGTGGAGGAATTGAGTCGGCGGTAATCTATACAGACTCTCCACGCGTTGGCTAATCGGGTAGGAATGATTTCTCCGGTCTCAGTCGTTATAGTGGTGAGTCCTGCCTTTTTAGGCACAACCTGAATCGGGCTCACCCAACGACTATTGGAGATTGGGTAGATGATTCCGGCATCTAACCACTTGATGATCTCCTTCTTCACGACCTCTTGCAGATTAGGGTTCAAACGTCTCTGCATTTCACGAGAAGGTCGTGCGCCCTCTTCTGAATAGATATGATGAGTACAATAAGAGGGACTTATTCCAGTCAGATCATCGAGAGTCCATCCGATGGCCCTACGATGTTGCTGGAGGATAGTAATCAGATGGGATTCCTGTTCGGGATTGAGGTTGGAATTGATAATCACAGGGAGGGTCTGATTAGAGCCCAAAAAGATGTATTTTAAGTGAGCAGGAAGAGGCTTCAACTCGAGGATAGGGTTATCAGCAGTAGCGGGTGGTTCAGTATAGACATGAGGTTCAAGGGTAGGAGTTACTAGGTTGTTTATATCTGGATTCGACTCCTCTGTTTGTGTAACGACCCGATTCCCGAGTCCCTACAAGACCTAGTCGTCCAACGCGGAAGTAACCAAAAGAGCAGTAAAATAAACCACATTCAGCTTGAATATAACTAACAGTAAGAAAATACAGCAGTAAGGAAAGAAACCACTACAGTATATACCACCACAACAGTAGAACAACATTCATAACATAATATGAACTGCAGGTAAAGAAAAGTACAGCGGTAACAAGAACTACTCACTACAGTGGAACAAAAAGAGGTACAAGAGAACAGTGGTAACTCTACTGGACCCTACTCGGCCCAGTGTCCTCTGCAGCCGCTGACCCTGGCTGCTCAACACCTGGTCCTGAAAGGTAACGAGTGTAACACGTCAGCAAAACGCTGAGTAGAGTGGCAGCTAAACTAAAGAAACAGTAAAGTGTACAGTAAATTTTCTTTCTTTCTTTATTTACGTCTTTCTATTGTTTCAAAATTTATCTATTTCTCAGATCCTTCACTTGATCTCGAATGTTCCTCGTGGGAATGATCATGATTGCAGTCTTTTCCGAACAGTAGAAGTAATACGTGGTACTCTCCTGGCCGGGAGAGTCCCCCGTGGTGATCCTACTCTCAGTCAACCACCCCAAGGTCACGGACAGAAGTAACGGTGACTACGGTACGCACGATAAACGCACAGGTAGCTAACCCGCACTGGCACGCGGTCAGTCGTTTCCGTTAACGGGTGCGCCCCAAAGCACAGCATGAAACCAGTACAGGGCAGAGCCCTCTCAGTAACAGGGGTCGAACCCCTCCACAGTAACCAAACAGGGGCCTTGCCCCTCCACAGTCCGCGCACCCTTTTCTGACTACCCTGGTTTGCCCAGTGGGCCTAACAAGTCGGTGTAGGTGAGCTAGCAGAACCCTGGGGCCCGTGGGGTAGCTAGTACTCGCCCTACACTAGTAGCTCTCCTCGGTACTGCGTACACGAGGGCCAGCAAGTCGGTACAAAGTGGCCAGACCTAACCCCGGGTCCCTAGGGCGGCTGGCTCCGCTCTGCACTAAACAGGGAGACAGTCGCTCTCCTTGGTACTCAGTACTCAAGGGCCAGCTCACTTCCCCAATTCTATTTCATTCACCTTCCAGGAGTTCTACTCCTAATTCCCCGTAGGGTTCTAGCTCTTTTAACTCAGCACATTCAGGTTTCACCTTTCCAGTTTCACGTTCATACATCCCATATTCTCAAACATGCTCATTTATTCATAACAGGCAACTGTTAAACCAATTTATAGGTAGCTATTATTTCCTTTCCACATTTTCCAAGATTGCAGTATTCATATATTCCACTAGTTCTTCCCATCCTAGGATCCATGCCATACCCTAGAATCTATCATACAATCTAGTTTTCCAGCCCTAGGATTCATGCAACACCCTAGGATCTACCATTCATTCTAGTTTCTCATTTCTAGGATTCATGCAATGTCCTAGGTTCTATTTATGGTTCCATAATTTAATAGATTATACTAATAAGCTTAAAAACCACTCTACCGGTTACAACAGGCGTACTGGGGACGTGGTCGGGAATCCCGCATACCTCCGCAACCCCCGAGACTACAACGGAACGGGGTCCTATCACAAGGATCAAACACAAGGAGTTTCTCAAAATAGTATACAACTACTGTAGACGGGTAGAGGATTTAATTCCGAAAAGCACGCAACTCGAAACGTGTAAAACGGACTCCGAACGGGCCCTAAACGGGTCGAAAACGACGAAACAGTGCAAAATCAGACGTCTGGAACTTCTTCCAGACGTCTTAAAAATGGGGATCAGATGGTACCTTGTCCTGCGTGGTCTCTTAGACGTCCAGAAGCCTGCGGGGGCATCTGGCCTAGTTCCCAGACGTTCGATGGTCACCCCGGATGTCTGGAAGTCCCTCCAGTCGTCTGGCACCACTGCCAGACATCTGATTCGCGTTGGATGCGAATCTAAGAACCTGCGCGTACCCATTCCTCGTGCTCAGTACGGACGGTTGAAGGAAAGGAAGAAGGTACGAAAATAACTTACCTTTCGGACGTCTGGACCGTCCTCCAGATGTCTTCCCCGTCGTCTGGTTGGAAACCCAGACGTCTGATTCTGGAAAAACTTCCAGAATCAGAGCGCGACTCGCCCTCCGCCCGCGACGCACGGCCGCGCAGCGCCTCGTCCGCCTACTACTCGAGCTGCAGCAGGCCTCCTGTGTCACCCCGCGTCTGCTGCTCCCCCGCCGGCTGGCTCTAGCAGCCCCGGCAAGCTCGCCCTCACGGCCGAGCGCCTCCTCTTCTCGCGCGGCACCTCCTCCCGCACTCGCCGCGGCTGCCACCGTTGCCGCTCGCTCACTCTCGCACTGGCTGGAAGGAAGGGGCGGAGGCGATGAGAGTGAGGGAGAGGGCGAGGCTTTTTAAAGCCGCGCAGGGAGAGAGAGAGAGAGAGCGAGACAGTGGGCAGCCTGCGCCTGCAGGAGAGAGGGGAAAAGCGATCGCAGGCCTGCGCGTGCAGGTGCGCAGACGCAACCGCGCGTGCCGCCGAAACCGAATCCCAGACGTCTGGAAGCCACGCGTTCATAACAGTTTGTGGGTCAAGATCTTTCTTTGGTTGATGAAGTATAATCAGGTCATTCTGGAAGTGTGTTTCATCAACCAAGGCCCTAATGTCACAAATCTGTTCAATGACACCGCAATTGATTCTTTGTTGGGCCTTAAATATATCAATTTTCAAGGTTTGATTCCCAAATTTGAGCTCTATTTGGCCCTCCTCACAGCTAATGTTGGCTCTAGCAGTAGCCAAGAAAGGTCTCCCTAAAATGATTGGTGTATCCCTAGGGTTTTTAGGTACGTCCATGTCTAAGACTATGAAGTCTATAGGAAAGTAGAAATCCCGTATCCTTACAATAACATCCTGATTGGGTAAAATAGGTTGCTGCTGGTAACTTGCAAAAGAAGTGGAGGCCTCCATTCGGTCGGGTGAAGGAACAGAGGGGGCCTGATAAATCTTATGGGCATGGCCCGGGTTTGGGTTCATAACGCGCCGCCGGGTTGGCACGTTATTTGGATTAGGAAGAGGTTGGGAAGGAAGAGTGCCTGGCTGGCGAGAGTTTGCCAACTGGGCCAATTCGTTTCGGACCTCTGTAAGTTCGTCCTTGTGTTGCTTTTCAATAGCCGCATTTGTTCTTTGAATGTCAGCTAGAGTCTGAAGGATAAGGGACATTTGATCCTGATTTGGCCCTGATGGATAAGTAGGATTGGGCCGAGGCTGAGGCGGCTGGTAAGGACGAGGGGGTTGTGGGCGGGGCTGAAAGGGTGGTCTTTGGGTTTGAGAATTTCCCGTCCACTGAAAATTGGGATGGTTTCGCCATCCAGGGTTATAGGTGTTGGAGAACGGGTCATTGTGGATGGCATTGAGGTCCTCGCAGGTCTGAGGAACCTCCAAAGAGTCAGAGAAAGAGGGAATGGAATTCCCCGAGCTGGTATAGAGAGGATCGGATAGACCTCTGGTTAGAGAATCAGATGGTGGATATGGATCCATCCTAGGAGAAGATCGATGGAGAATGTTTTGCACAGTTTCCCTTGTGGAAGGAGGCTGTGCAAAGGGGTTATGCGCAGAGGTGGCTCGTTGTAGGCGCTGAGTCAGCTCATCCACCTTCTTTTCAATAATCGAGACCTTGTCCAATCGACTGGCCATTAATTCCAGGTCGACTGATGCGGACAGGTCCTGCATCTCATGTGCTCCCCTAAGATTCGTCGATGCGCAGGTATTTGTCCTGTCGAATAATCCAATGGAGTCATTGTTGATGAAGTTCTCGCACATGTTTTCGAGAATCTCCCACACGGTGTCCTCATGTTGGCCCATGATAGTTCCTCCGCAGGTTGCATTGACGAAAAGACAGATGTCCTCACGGAGTCCCTGGTAAAAAGATTGGACCTGTTCCCATTTAGGAACTTCGTGATGGGGGCACTTTCTCATGAGATCCTGGAAACGATCCCATGCCTCATGGAGAGGTTCCCTTGTTTGTTGAGTGAAGTGCGTAATCTGATGGCGCAAGGCATTGGTCCGACCAACGGGGTAGAACTTTTTCAAAAACTCGGACTAAAGTTCTTTCCAAGTGTTGATCGGCCGGGTCTGAGTTTGATACCAATGAGCGGCCTTGTCCATAAGAGAAAAGGAGAACGTCCCCACGGGTTACAGGGTTTCCCCCACCTGACCTCTCTTGTCACTGCAGTTCCAGGTAGATCAGAATGGGGATCTTGACCTCTTAAGTCTACCTTTTTTATTTTAAGATCAAGGTGCTTAAGGTTTCACTTGAACTCTTAAGTGTTTTTGTGAACAAGGTGGCCTAATTTGAAGGTTGGTTGACCCTAGGGGTCAACTTCACCCAGTGGTTCCCTTGAGAATTTAGGCCTTGTTTTTTAGGATTCAAGTGTTTAGAGGGAGCCAATTGTTTAGGATTTTTCTTATTAATTATTTTCAATCAATGGCTTGGGCACACCTCTTTTGGATTTTCTCAATTCTTGATTAAGGGGTGTGTCTCTGAAATCCTAATGTTTGACCTTATGTTGGCTCTACTTGGTCCATTTAACTCCTTGTTTGGGTAATTAGGGCTCAGGCAAGGAGGTGTTAGCTCTTAATTACCTTTAAAATTGTGTGCAGGAATAGTGGTTCTGAGAACATGCAGCTATTATTATGTATGAAAGACAGGTTATACCTAGTTTTTCTTTGTTTTTCCTCTTTCAAATTTTAGGGTTTAATAGGAAGTTACCTATCCATGGAGTGGCTGTGGTGCGGCTGCATCTTTCTTTCTTCCTGTACCTATACCAAAGAGAGAGAGTTTATTAGAAACTTATAAATAGAACTTTTATAACTTCTAGAATAGCCGTTCCTCCCCGGCAACGGCGCCAAAAAACTGGCTCGACGCTCCTCTATAGTTCTAATATTTCGTCGTAGTATAGTATAGAGAAACGGTTACCAGCTTAATACAATTTGTTACTCGGAAATAAAAGTTTTCCCGAGGTCGAACTCAGGGAGCAAACTGTATTCTAGAAGTACAATGTTTCTAATACAAAAATGAGAGAGAGAGAGAGATAGAGATTTGTCTTGTTGGCTTTTTCTTCTTCTCTTTTTTCTCTTGTCTTTGTCCTCTTCTTTTTCTTCTCTTCAGTTCCTCAGTCTTCTTTCTTCTTCTTCTTCCTCTTCTGTTCTTTTGTTCTTCTTCTTTCTTTTGCTTCCAAGCTTTTCTTCTTTCTCTTTGTGTTCTGCTTCTCTTTTCTTTCTCCTTCAGCTCTTTGTCTCCTTCCTTCTATTCTTTTTCTTTCTTTCTTCTTTGCGGTGCCTGCTCTTCTTTCCTTCTTCTTTTCTTTTTTTTTTCAGAGCGTCGTCTGATTTTTCAATCAGACGACTTAAGTAGCCTCTGCTACAGTGCATCCTCCTTTCTTCTTTCTTTCTTCTTCTTCTTCTTGCTTCAAGCAGCCACGGCGTTGGCTGCTTCTTCCTTCTGCTCTCTTCTTCTTCTTCTCTGCCTCGGCCTGCACACTCACAGCTTGGTCAGAGGGCAAAACCTAATCCTACCCTCCCCCGCATCTCTCTCTCTCAGATTTCACTCGTAGGATTGCTCTCCCAGAGCCGCCGGGTATTCGGGTACGGGTTGCGCCCGGGTCCAGGCCCACCGGCATGCGGTGGTGGGCGAGGAGTGTAGGTCGGGTATACAGGTCGGGCCAGGTCCGCAGGGGGTGGTCGCGGACGAGGCCGGGTAAGCGGGTGAGAGGGACCTCACCCCGTGTAACTGAGGGGATAAGCCTACAGCACTTTTACAATTTATGTAGGTGCGCAGCTTCAGAATCTACCGAGGTGGGATGTTGAACTATTACGAAGCTACGTTAACATGTTCGATTTTGGAAAACCTGTCGTTGTAGTTCGAAAGCGAAGGATTCGTGTTCAACAAATAAAATTTATACCGAAATTAAAATTCCGGGTCGAACACAGGGAGGCGAACATTTGATTTAAAAACTTCGCGTTTCTTTTTATTTTGTCACGAAGAAATTCAATTTAAACTATCTAAGTATCTACAACAAATAAAAGAGAGAGAGGGAGTAAGAGAGAGAGAAAGAATACTATACATGGAAATCAAAATGAGATGTAGAATAGACAAGGAATTTATCATAAAAGAGTTCGTTCGTTACAACTAGAAAACATAAAACAATTACTCTAGAAAGCATTAAAAGAATGGAGGGAGAAATGTCCTCATCGACGATCGCTCGGAGGACGAATAGACTACTCTAGAAAGCAGTAAATCTATACTAGAAAGCAGTAAAAAGAATAGGGAGAGAGAATCCTCCTCGACGGTCGCTTGGAGGACGAGCCGGACGGGACGACGCCTGGACAAAGGAGAACGAAGCGGGACGAAGGAGGACGAAGCAGAAGAACGGGAACGAAGCAGCACGCCGTCGTCGTCGCGGGATCCACTTCCGAAGGGGGACGAAAATTTGGACTTTATCTCGCGAGAAGCATCCCGGGTGTGGGACAAGCTTCTCTTGAGCTTTGGAGAGGTAGAGAGGAGAAGGAAGGGATGAAAATTTCGTATGGAGGGGGTCTCCTTTTATAGTTGCAAGGAGTGGGGGCAAAATGGACATTACATCTTCAAAATAATAAATAAGGGGTCTTTAGTGACGGATAAAACCGTCGCTAAAGCCCCGACGTCGCCGTCGCCGCCGCGCCCACGCGCGCCCGCTCGGCTGCCCGCGCGCGTAACGCCTACGCACGTCGGCGTCGTCTCAGCCGTCCAATCGCGAGATCGGACGGCTTAGATCGCGTCCGCGCCCGCTGCGTAGCGCGCCCGCCCACGTGCGATCGCGCGTTACGCCCGGCGTCCAATCGCACGTCGTCCTGATTGAGCGCGCGCAGCCGTTGGATCTTCATCTGACGCTTGTCCGCGCCCGCTCGCCCGCGCCTTCCACCCCCTCACCGCGGCTCGAACCCGCGACCTCCGCTTCGCCCGCAGCTGCGTCGCCGCTGCGCTACGCGGACGGAATGGTCGCGCGGACGCTTTTAAGCGCGAGCGACCGCAGCCGTTGGATCGAGATCCAACGGCGGAGAGGAGATGGTGCGCGGTCTTCACAAGACGCATGCGGCCGATTGGGCGGCTGAGATGGCGCCACGTGGCGCCATCTTGGCCGTCCATCTTCTGGAAGTTGTAGATGGTGCCACGGATGTCGGATTGACTCGATTTTTGTGTCGTTGGGCTGCGATTGTCGATCCGAATTCATCCGTGTGGTCGGATTTGCCATCTGAAGTGCGGATTTACACCATCCTGGCCCTTGATCTTCTAGGGTTCCCCGGTCTCTATCTGATGCTACGGATGCCTGATTAGGGCGATCTTGGAGTCGTTGAACTCCAATCGTCGCCCTGATCACATCCATACGGTTGGATCTTTGATCCGAGGCCCCGATAAAATATTTGCCCTGTCCAAGCACATAAAAGGAGACAATTAACCTCCATTTTATTCAAACTACTCTAAATGCAAGATGATGCATGTAATGCAATATTTATATCATGAAATGCAATCCTATGCTTAAGAACATGCATAAATGGACATTTTAAGTAGTGTAAATGTGTTTACATCATACCCCCATGCCTATCTTTTGCTAGTCCCTAGCAAAAACTATATGCTATTTATAAAAGAATTAGGTTAGATTATTTGGACCTGAGTCACTTTCAATCATTAAGAAATTGTCTATTTAGGAACTGAACTTTCAAAGACACAACAGTGCCCGGGTATCAGCCAAAATGCAGACCGCCTCAAGCCTCGCCTTATTCAAAGAAACATTTCTTTTTCTCTTTTTACTCTTTTCTAATTTTTTTTTTTTTTTGGATTTTCAACTTTTAGGGTTTAAGAGTGGCTTTCTACGGCCATTCAACTCACCCAAGATTTGATGAGAATCCTAAGTTTTAAGCATCTTATTGTGATTGTGATAGACTCGTTGACCGGCAATTAGAACGGACTTCGGATTTCTACGCCTCTAGGTGACCTCAAAAAGAATTCTGCCTAAAGGTGTATCTTTACAACCGGTAGCTTTCTCCCTACTTTTATTTTTTAACGGGGTCAACACAAGGGTGAATCCAGTGTATATCTCCCCGGTTTATTCTACTTCTCCGCTTCTTCCTGAGTGTTTTGGGAATTTTTAGTGCATTTTCTGAGCTGGGTTCTGGACAACCGGTCGATGAGTTGTTACCACCAACAACTTGCCAGCCATACTCGTGCGGTGAAGTGTGGCTTATTTCTTTTTGTTCTTTTCTCCTTTTTGATTTTTTTTTTTTTAAGTAGGTGGCTTCCCTGGTCTAAGATTTACCTAAAGGCAGCAAAAAGAGAAAGGTCAGTGACTGGGCTCTGGACAACCTACCTATGGGCTGTTACCCACGATAACTTGCCAGCCATATCACCCTAGAAGGTTCATTAGCTACCCAATTTCCATTAAAATCGCCAAATAACGAGTCAGTGCAAAGAAAGTATGTAGATGCTTAAGACTCAAAATTCCCTCACATCAGAGGGCAGGTTGATAAGTCGTGTACTTATCACCCAAACTTATTTACTCCAATTAAAATAAAATTCAAGTTGGCGAGAACTCGAAAAACAAATCCACATTTTAGTGGATATACGGGCTGATTAAGTCCAAAGACCTGAAGGGTCTTTGTGTTCAGAACATAATATAGTATTTCTTAAGATCGAAAATTTTCTTAAACCTAAATTCTCTTTCCTAATTTTGATTTTTTTTTTTTATAAAATAAAACAAATCTACGGAGCTGACGAATGAATTCAAAGATAAATATCCATCCCCCCATGCCTATCTAATGCAATGTCCTCATTGTATTAAAAAGACATAAAACAGAGTGGAAAAGCATAGAAAGCACCTGAATTGCGTGGATATCGGGTCCGCTCCGAGATGAAAATGAAAAAGAATTGTATATGTGCTGAGTTTAGTGCCTTCAGCTAGGCACACTATACAAAGAAAAGAAATGAAGAATTCACATGTGCAGGTCAGAATTAGAATGAACAGAAGAATCCTCCAACCTGTCAGCAGAGGTCCACAGATGTGGACCAGATTGTGGTGCAGACCCACACCCCATAATCAAGAATATCTTAGGTTCTGGATAAAAATTACCCAAAACCTAAAATCAGAATGTAAGCGGGATCGGGCCTGCGATTTCTGAGGATGCAACCCAAGACCAAAAAGTCGGGTTACAGAAAATTGAAGCTCAAAAGGATAATCGTTGAATGTGTGCTTGAGTTGAACATCCTCGAAACAAATGTCGTAAGGGTTCTGATTTGATGGTTTCAGCTTAAAAGGAACCCTTCGACTCAATCTTCCATTTCCTCCAAAATTAACTTCCCAAATTAGAACTTCCCCGCTCCTATCCTCCTCATTAAGTGTATCAAATTCCAAGACCTCTTGTATATTCATCACCCCGTCTGGAATCTCCAAGTCTAAATGATGTGGCAGAATCAAAATTGACTTGGGTCTAATTATCTCAGAATTAGAATCATCAATAAGCTCAATAGGGTGTAACTGATAATCAGGGCATTGAATTAATTCCTCCAGAAAATGCGATTCTGGATCCGTATCGTGTGCCCTAATAAGATCAGTTTCCTCAGTTATTGGGCTATCAAATGATCTATCAGATTCCTCAGGCCCAATCGTCTCACAAAAATCGTGATCTGAAAACTCGTGTGAGACTTCGCAACTTGAATCTTCACCATCAGGATCCGTATCAATGTATGTCCCAAAATCATTTGTCACTTTGCGTTCCAAGGAGACATACGTTTCCTCGTAACCCGGCTCAGGGATTTCAGGTGAAGAAATCAAATCATCCTTAATTGGTTGTTTTAATTCAATCTGGTCAGCTTCGTAACACGTGTCCCCCCCAACAGGTGCCTGAGCGGGTTCTGTCATTGGCTTTCCTGAAGAGAGTTCATCCTGGGAATTATTCCAAGATTGAATCAAAGCAACCACGAATCTCATCCTCAATTTCGCTAATTTCCCAAGTAGAAACTCACCCGGGTTCTTATCCTTAACATCCTGGAGCCAATCTAACAAAGACTTATTTAAATCATCAATCATTTCAATCAGGGGCTCCAATCTCTCAATGCAAGGTATTGGCTGAACTTCTAAAGATTGAATGATATTCCTCAAGTTAGCCAGAACCTTATCTTGAACCTGATTAACCTGAACCAAATGAGTTGGTTCAGGGTTGGGCGGGTTTGACATCAATGTAGAGGAATTAACGAATTGAGATTCGTTATACCCATCCTGATAATAGGTCATTTCAGATTGTTCAAAAGATGGAGATGACCTAAAGGCAGTGAAATCAGAGGATGGGTAAGGATCAGTGTATCCTTCTTGATTGTAGATCGCATTAGGTTGTTCATGAAAGGAGGACAATCTATAATCGATGCAACTCTGAGAAGGATAGAATTGAGAATCAAAGTGTTCAGGGTTAGACCCTAAACACGGGGGTCCGGAATTGTATCCCCAATCCGAATTATCCCAACTAACTGATGGTCGATTACAATACGAGTTGGGATAATTGTCATGTTGAGGATAATTTACAACAGGAGGGAAAGAGCGGGAATGCGTGAAATATGTGGGAGGATTCATGACACACGGGAGGAAGAAAGGTGCCCTGCAATACAAACAATCAAACATGTCCTTAAATGGGTTAGCCTACAGACCTACAGACTCCCAAAACCCATCTTGAGATAAAGGAACAATTTGATCTACTTCTGTCTGTTCAATCCAACCAGTTAGAAGGAGGGACTTGGGAGAAGGTTCTTCCTTCGGCTTGCGCCTCCGGTTCCTAGTGTACCCCCCAGCCGCGATCGTTTGACTCTGCTCCCCTAGCTAGACATCAGATTGAACAGTAGAAACAGACTAATCGAAAATAATCTCGTTCTGAGTTCTGAAGAGCGAGTCCAATCCTTAAGGCCAACGTCTACTCTGTTTTATTTAGGGCTAGGTTTGAATGTGCTTTGGAATGTGATGGGCCCTTTAAATGGGTTGTTCCCTTAATGATTGATTGCTTTGTGTGTGCGTGCACAACCAGTGGTTTTCAAGCAAGATTATTTTTGATGTGGTGAATTTTAAGGTTCAAATCTTGCTTAGTAGCTTTTAGGATTCAACTTTAGGTGTTTTCAATCAAGTTTCATTGGCACACCAGGTTTTGCAAGCACAGGTGAAGATATTTTCCTTTAAAGTTTAAAAAGAATGTGGAGTGCCTGGTAGATCCCTAAGAGTTGAACCTAATTGGCAGCTACTTGATGAGTTGATTTTATTTGAAGTGGTGCGGCCCAAACAACTCAAACAACTGGCCTGATGCACCACCTAATTAGGCACACAAATGATTACCCAATCTGATTTCTACTCGATTATGTGTTTGGATGTGTGTACCGGCTCCTAAGATTGGTTTACCGATTGAGTTAGAAAATCAGATGAGGTTATGTACCTCTGTGAGATTTTTTTTTATTTTTTTCTTTTTTTAATGTGGGGGTTGGAGTGAGTATGGATGTCAAACAACAAACAATCTAACCTTAGAGTTTATAAGAACACCTAGGTTGATTGATGTTTGAATTATTATGTGATGAAATAAAATCTAATGGGTGGGAGGTGGGGGATAACTTACAAAACCTTCCACAGCACTTTACTCCGATCTACCGCTTTTGCCTGTCTCAAAAGAGTACCTGCAATTACAATAAGAAAGGAAAAAAAAAAGTGAGGTAAATGATTTGTAAGTTACAAAATGCGAAGAGAAATCAAAGAGCGTTGCCTCCCCGGCAACGGCGCCAAAATGTTGATGAACGATTACGAAGCTACGCTAACGTGTTCGGTTTTGGAAAACCTGTCGTTGTAGTTCGAAAGCGAAGGATTCGTGTTCAACAAATAAAATTTATACCGAAATTAAAATTCCGGGTCGAACACAGGGAGGCGAACGTTTGATTTAAAAACTTCGCGTTTCTTTTTATTTTGTCACGAAGAAATTCAATTTAAACTATCTAAGTATCTACAACAAATAAAAGAGAGAGAGGGAGTAAGAGAGAGAGAAAGAATACTATACATGGAAATCAAAATGAGATGTAGAATAGACAAGGAATTTATCATAAAAGAGTTCGTTCGTTACAACTAGAAAACATAAAACAATTACTCTAGAAAGCATTAAAAGAATGGAGGGAGAAATGTCCTCCTCGACGATCGCTCGGAGGACGAATAGACTACTCTAGAAAGCAGTAAATCTATACTAGAAAGCAGTAAAAAGAATAGGGAGAGAGAATCCTCCTCGACGGTCGCTTGGAGGAAGAGCCGGACGGGACGACGCCTGGACGAAGGAGAACGAAGCGGGACGAAGGAGGACGAAGCAGAAGAACGGGAACGAAGCAGCACGCCGTCGTCGTCGCGGGATCCACTTCCGAAGGGGGACGAAAATTTGGACTTTATCTCGCGAGAAGCATCCCGGGTGTGGGACAAGCTTCTCTTGAGCTTTGGAGAGGTAGAGAGGAGAAGGAAGGGATGAAAATTTCGTATGGAGGGGGTCTCCTTTTATAGTTGCAAGGAGTGGGGGCAAAATTGACATTACATCTTCAAAATAATAAATAAGGGGTCTTTAGTGACGGATAAAACCGTCGCTAAAGCCCCGACGTCGCCGTCGCCGTCGCCGCCGCACCCACGCGCGCCCGCTCGGCTGCCCGCGCGCGTAACGCCTACGCACGTCCGCGTCGTCTCAGCCGTCTGATCGCGAGATCGGACGGCTTAGATCGCGTCCGCGCCCGCTGCGTAGCGCGCCCGCCCGCGTGCGATCGCGCGTTACGCCCGGCGTCCAATCGCGCGTCGTCCTGATTGAGCGCGCGCAGCCGTTGGATCTTCATCTGACGCTCGTCCGCGCCTTCCACCCCCTCACCGCGGCTCGAACCCGCGACCTCCGCTTCGCCCGCAGCTGCGTCGCCGCTGCGCTACGCGGACGGAATGGTCGCGCGGACGCTTTTAAGCGCGAGCGACCGCAGCCGTTGGATCGAGATCCAACGATGGAGAGGAGACGGTGCGCGGTCTTCACAAGACGCATGCGGCCGATTGGGCGGCTGAGATGGCGCCACGTGGCGCCATCTTGGCCGTCCATCTTCTGGAAGTTGTAGATGGTGCCACGGATGTCGGATTGACTCGATTTTTGTGTCGTTGGGCTGCGATTGTCGATCCGAATTCATCTGTGTGGTCGGATTTGCCATCTGAAGTGCGGATTTACACCATCCTGGCCCTTGATCTTCTAGGGTTCCCCGGTCTCTATCTGATGCTACGGATGCCTGATTAGGGCGATCTTAGAGTCGTTGAACTCCAATCGTCGCCCTGATCACATCCATACGGTTGGATCTTTGATCCGAGGCCCCGATAAAATATTTTCCCTGTCCAAGCACATAAAAGGAGACAATTAACCTCCATTTTATTCAAACTACTCTAAATGCAAGATGATGCATGTAATGCAATATTTATATCATGAAATGCAATCCTATGCTTAAGAACATGCATAAATAGACATTTTAAGTAGTGTAAATGTGTTTACATCATGGGACTAAATGTCCCACCCCAATTTGGCGCCTGTAGTTGAGGAAGTTGCAGGCAATCGCAGCAGCTTGCGAGGCAATCGCCCCAGCTGCAAGCCTGGAGCGCTTCGCGGAGACACTCCGCGCAACCTGGGACCAGTGCCTAGGCGAGATTGGGGTTGCAGCTACAGGCGAAGAAGCTCTAGCTGTTCAGCAATTGCATCGGAGGAGGGTTGACCTGAAATCAAGCATACGGCCTCTCGGCCTAGTCAGAAGGTGCAGGGAGCTTCGCCGGAGTGCGACGAAGCTCGTGCGGGTGGTGGCGAGGCGTGGGGCGGAGTGTAGGGGCTGCCCTAGGTCGGACTGTGGCCGGGGGAATGGGTTTGTTCGGGGGGTCTTTAGGTAGCGAATGGCAGGAAATGAAGGGGCAGAAGTGGTTCAGCGTGAAGAGGCGGAGGTTTTGGGTCGGTCGGCGAGTCGTGTGGAGTGGTGGAATGATGGGGGCGATTCGCCGGAGGTTGGCCGGAGATGGAGAAGGTGAGGGTGATCAGGCGCGGTAGAAGGGTAGTTGAACAAATTGAAGTAGGGAAAAGAAAGAGGGGAGGAAGGGAGACAACTGTACCTACTTGGAGGGACGGAAGGGGGGCGGAGCAGGGTGGCAGTCGTATCGACTGTCGCCGGAGAAGAAGGTGCCCAGAGAGAGGGGGCGGCGGCGAGGAGAGAGCGGGAGAGCGCGCGCTGGGTACGGCGCGACGCGGGAAGAGTGGGCGAAGGCAGCTCTGTTGCTGGTATTGCAGCAGAGCGACGAGGAGGAGGAGGACGAACCGCCGGAGCTGGAGGGCTTCTGCCGGAGCGGGAAGAGAAGAAAGAGGGAGGGGTTTCTCCGTCAAAACCGAGTTGCTGAGTTCGGCAGACGGGGGCGACTTTTATAGAGGTGAAATCAGAGAGGAGGGCGGAGGGAGGCGACATGCCTCCCTCGCCGGAGGACGGCCGGAGATGGAGACCCATACCTTCCGTGCGTTCGCACGAGAGGTATGGGCAGCCGCAGAGACCATGGAGGTGTCCCTGCGACAGCAGACATCGCAGGGAACCCCCGGTTGTCTTGGTAGAGGGTCTCCCTCACCCTGCGCGGCGCCATGCTCCGCGCAAAGTCGCCGGAGCATGGCGCTCCTCAGGGTTTTGCAGGGAGGACCCAAATGCAAGGAACGAAGAAGACTTAGGGGCTAAAATGTGATGATTTCAAAAGTTGAGGGTCAAAAAGTAATAGATGAGGACCAAAATGTAAAGTTGGTCAAGAAGGTCTCTTCTTAGGCTCAAGTTTTTATACATGACTAACTAGGGCCTAAGGATTATAATGGTGAATTTTATTTCTAGAATAGACCTTGTTTGATCGGTTAATTTACGTAAAAATCCAAATTAAGTCATTAATTGGGCATGGTTCTCAATGTAGGTCAAAATGGGTTCCTAAGGCCAAATTGAAGGTTCTAAACCCTAGAGATTATTTTTATATGAATTTTAGAGTGTTTATTCAATTTTTTATTTGCCTCAAACCTCGTGAATTGAAGTGGGTTTATTTTTAGGGTTATAGGATGTCATTTAATTCCTTGGAGTAGCTGTAGCCCTTATTGGATCAACTCATCCCACTTTTCTTCTTATTAGCTTAGTTTGACCTATGTTTGGATCCTGAGTTACCCTGTTTTCAGATTGAGTTGGTGAAATTGCATTTTTACCCCTTAGTTCCTATTTTCTTCACAAACTCAGAATCTCTCTGAGTCAAGCCTTTCTATAGTTATGTAGGAGCTTTTTCTTACAAGTATGAGTTAGATGGTGCTAGTTTAGGGTTTATGACGAGGTTCTCATCACCTACGTCTCTGACTTCTGCTTGTCTCCTCCTTGCAATTGGTTTACCTGCGCACCAGCAAACAAAACACCCGTGAAGAGAAGGGTGTGAGAAGAGAAAATCAAAGAAATGGAGTAGAAACTTACCTCAATGCGCACGTCCTCGGCAACGACGCCAGAAAAAGCATGGTAGGACACGAATAGGTTGTGTTAATATGGTGAAATTATCGTTGAAGTTATTATAGTGGGTTAACCTAAATCGAGTCTAACCATCTTTCACAAAATTTTTTTAACCTGGCCTACTTGATTTTATCTTGGTCACTTTTAGGCCTAGGGTCGATCTCAAGGAGGCGGGAATTAAAGGTGAAGGAGTTTCTATGTCTTTCCTAAAACGTATCTCTTCCTTGCGTTTATTATGTTTTTTGATTTTTCTATTTAAGATTTTTTTTGTTGATAATATTGTCCTTGAGGCACACCCTCAAAATAAAGTTCTTGGCTTTGAGCCAAATTGTTCTTGGCTTGTAGCCAACTTAGGGTTTCCAAAAACTGGTCCTGTTATTTGCAAGACCGAGTACTTGCAAGACAAAAATTATCTTTTCTCTTTTACTTTTTTTTTCTTTTTAATAGCAGAAAACAAAAGATAAATAAAAACAAGGTTGGTTGCTGGTAAAGAAAGGAATACTTAGCTTAATATAATAAATACAGTATCTATATATATATATATGTATATATTATATATAGGGGTGGAGGTGGAAGTGGAAATGGAGTGTAGCACAGTGTTAAGTTGGTCTACGTCTAGTAAGACGCAACCAACAAGATGAAGTGCTGTGTGGAGTGAAGGGTGGATGTATGGGGGTGTGTGCAAAGGTGCTTGTTTTGCGCGGATATCGGAGAATATCAGCAACTGGTGCAGATATTCCAACGATATGATGTGCGATGGAGTGACTAGTGCACGGGCGTATGGATACAGGTAGATGGATGTGTGTGTGTATATATATATATATATGTAGTTGTATATATATATATATATATGTGTATATATATGTATATATATACATATATATATATATATATGTATATATAGATATATTTGAATAAGTATCTATGTATGAATGTATATATATGTAGATATATATATATATATATATATATATATATATATATATATATATATATATATATATATATCTGTGTGTGTGTGTGTGTGTGTGTAGGCGTGAGTATATAATGGTGTGTGTGAGTGTGTACCAGTGTGTGTGAGAGAGTACAAGTGCGTGTACAAGTGGGTGTAGGCGTGAGTATATAAGGGTGTGTGTGAGTGTGTACCAGTGTGTGTGAGAGAGTACAAGTGCGTGTACAAGTGGGTGTGTGTGTGTGTGCTGGCAGGTGAGTGTGAGAGAGAGGGAGAAGTTAAGTCGTCTGGCGGGTTAGAGAGCCGTCTGGCGGGCAGGATGTGAGCAGGCCCATAAGGGCTGTGCGCGAGCGCGCAGACGTGGACGAGTGCGAGTGCGGGCGAGAGGGTGAAGAGCAGCGCACTATGTAGCGCAGTGCACAGCACTACAGGAGGGAGCAGGCGCGGGCGACCGGCTGGCGCGGGTAGCGAGTGAGGAGAGAGAGCACATTGCCTGATGTAAACATGTTTACAATACTTAAGATGTCTATTTATGCATGTTCTTAATCATAGGATTGCATTGCATACTATAAATATTGCATAACATGTATCATCTTGCATTTAGAATAGTTTGAATAAAATGGAGGTTAATTATCTCCTTTTATGTTCATGGATAGGGAAAACTTTTTATCGGGGCCTCGGATCGAAGATCCAACCGTACAGATGTGATCAGGGCGACGATTGGTGTTCAACAACTCCAAGATCGCCCTAATCAGACATCTGTAGCATCAGATAGTGACCGGGGAACCCTAGAAGATCAAGGGCCAAGATGGTGTGAATCCACACTTCAAACAACAAATCTGACCGCACGGATGGATTCGGATCGACGATCGCAGCCTAACGACGTGAAAATCGACTCAATCCGACAACCGTGGCACCATCTACATCATCTAGAAGATGGATTGCTCAGATGGCACCATGTGGCGCCATCTCAGCTGCCCAACCGGCTGAAGCACCCACCACACCTTCTCTTCTTCAATCAGAGCGTCGCTTCTCCGCCTTTGGATGCGCATCCAACGGCTGTGGATGCGTGTGCCTGAATTCATTCGCGCGACCATCTCGACGATGCAGCGCAGCAGGCGAATGCCTTATCGCGAGCAGGCGATGCGCGTTCAAGTCTGCATGAGCGACATTTGAGGTGCGGGTGAGTGGGCTCTGCGACCGCTCGATCGCGATCAAGTGGCTACGGGTGCTCGATAGCGCCCACGCGCTATTGCACGCCGCGCCTCAGGCGGAATCGCACGCGGGCAGGTGCACAAAGGAGGCAGGCGGTAGCGTGATGTAAGCTGTCCGATCTCACGATCGGACGGCTGAGATCAGCTGGACGTGTACACGCATTACACGCGCGAGCAACCGAGCGGGCGGGCGCGCTCCGTGCCCACTACGCCCACAATGGGGGCTTTAGCGACGATTTTATCCGTCACTAAAGACCCCTGATTTAATGTTTTTAGAGTTGTAATGACCAAATTGCCCCCACTCCTTGCAACTATAAAAGGAGAACCCCTTCACACGAAATTCTCATCCCTTCCTTCTCTTCTCTCCCTCTCCAAAGCTCAAGAGAAGCTTGTCCCACACCCAGGATGCTTCTCGTGAGATAAAATCAAATTTTCGTCCCCCTTTCGGAAGTGGATCCCGCGACGACAATGACGTGTTGCCCCGTTCCCATTCTTCCTGCTTCGCCCTCCTTCGTCCTGCTCCATCCTCCTTCGTCCAGGCATCGTCTCGTCCGGCTTGTCCTCCAAGCGACCGTCGAGGAGGATATCTCTCTCCCCATTCTTTTTAATGCTTTCTAGAGTAGATTTACTGCTTTCTAGTGTAATCGTTTTATGCTTTCTAGTTATAATGTTTAGTGAAACAAACAATCTTTTTAATGATGAATTCCATGTTCATTCTACATCTCGTTTTGGTTTTTGTTTGTAATATTCTCTCTCTCTCTCTTCTATTTATTGTAAATAGTTTGATATATCTAATCAATTAATTTATTTCGTGACAAATAAAATAAATGCGTGTTTTTAAATCAAACGTCCGCCTCCCTGTGTTCGACCCGGGATTTCCATTCCGGTATAAATTTTATTTGTTGAACACGAGTTCTTCGCTTTCATACTACGACGACAGGTTTTTCAAAACCAAACACGTTAGCGTAGCAACCCAACGTTCAACACTACCACCGGCTAAATGAGAAGCGAGTCGGTGGCAACAGTGTCGCACAGACTGTGCGCTACAGTGCGCTATAGTGAGCGTGCCATCTGTCGACCGGTAGCGGCCGATTTTGCGTGCCTTGCGTGTTGGGAAGCGCATGCGCACGCGGGAAGAGCTTGCACAGGGCCTGCAGGAGTGTGCACAGTGGCTGGCGGTGCTGCGGACCAGCGTTGCGGCTGTTGGAGCTTCTGAGCTTGAAGCTCTGGCAATGGCGGTGAGGGTGATCAATGATGAAAACAGAAGGTGAAATCACCACGCCCACCTGCTCATGAAAGGGCTGGGCGGTGGTGGAACTCACAGTGGAGGTTGTGGGACCACTATGAGTTTTCTCCTTCCCACAGTGTGTCTCTTCAGTGAGAAGAGATACTGTGTATGAAGAGGGAGAGGGGAGGAGGTTGGCCTGACGGTGGTGGAAATGCATGTATGTGTGTGTGTGTATGAGCCTGCCCCCGCATGAGGGAGAGGGCCAAGGGTTTTAAAGAGGAAGAGGAATGCCAACCCATGCTACTGGTAGCATACCTCTTGCCATGCTGTTGGCAGGAGGCATGGCGCGAAGAGGCACGCATGCTCACTGTCCTGCAGCCGCGAGAAATTCAAAGTAAAATAAAAATATGAGAAGATGGTGAAATTGCAATGCAGTACTTGATGAAGATGTTAATTAATAGATGACCAATTATTACAACTCTCCTCCCCTCTTTAAAAATGCATGCATGTGTCCATATACAAATGCAACTATAGCTACATAAGATGCAATGGTAGTGCTGGGAAATAACACAAGATGGCATATTTACTGGTGTATTTTTGCTGTGCAATCAGTAGGCCGCTCCGTTGATGCACTGATTCATGTTCAATTTGAGAAGATTCGATTTACGCGTACAGGATACGCTTTGGGAAGGCACGGGACACGCCCTCCCACTCATTTCAGACGTCTGGGTGACCTACCAAACGATGGGAAGCGCTTTTAGATGTCCGAAGAGGTGGTCGGACATCTAGAACTGGGTCCTGACGGTCCAGCGGAGTTCCTGGACATCTGATGTTACGACCTAGTTCCCGAATCCCTACAGGACATGAGACCGGACCGACTCGACTGATCCCAAGACCCAGTCGTCCAATGAGAAAGTAAACAAAAAGCAATAAAATAAACCAGATTCACCATTCAAGCAACTAACAGTAACAAAAGTACAGCAGTAAAGAAGTAAACTACTACAGTACACACCATCAGAACAATAGGAAGGTAAATGGGTACAGCAATATAAAGTGCAGAACGAAAGAGTACATAATATTAAAGTAGAAGAAGTTACTCACTACTACAAATGAGTATAAAAGAACTACAACTACTGGGCTCTACTGGGCCCAGCACCCTCTACAGCCGTGTGCTCTGACTGCTCAACACCTGGACCTGAAAAGGTTATGAGTACACAACGTCAGCGAACGCTGAGTAGAGTTGCAGCCAACTACTAAAGCAGTAAAGGTGGAGAAGTAGCTATTATTTTTCAATTTCTTTCTTCCTTAACTAATTATTCTTTCTTTCACCACTTAATTCAATTATCAGGTCTATTTCTTGATCTCGAATGTTCCTTGTGGGAACGATCTTGATTGTAGTCTTTTCCGAAGAGTAGAAGTCGCACATGGTGCTCTCCTGGCTGGGAGAGTCCCCCATGGTGGCCCTACACCCAGTCAACCACCCCAAGGTCATGGACAGACGTAACAGTGACTACGGCATGTGCGATAAGCACACAGGTAGCTACCCCGCACTGGCATGCGGTCAGTCGTTTTCGTTAGCGGGTGCGTTCAAAGTACAGCACGGAACCAGTATAGGGCATAGCCCTCTCAGTAACAGGGGTCTAGCCCCTAAGAACCAAATAGGGGTCTCACCCCTCCACAGTCCGTGCGCCCTCGCCTGACTACCCTGGTTCGTCTCGTAGGCCTAACAATTCGGTGTAGGGTGGCTAGCTGAACCCTAGGCCCCGTGGGGTGGCTAGCTCTCTCCCTACACCAGTAGCTCTCCTCGGTACTGTGTACTCGAGGGCCAAGAAGTCAGTACAGAGTGGCCAATCCTAACCCCGGGTCCCGACCCAAGGGCGGCTAGCTCTGCTCTACACTAAACAGGGGGACATTGCTCTCCTTGGTACTCCGTACTCAAGCGCCAGCTCACTTCCCCACTCACATTTCCAGTTCCATTCCATTTATTTCCAAGAGCTCTACTCCTAATTCCCCGTAGGGTTCTTGCTCATATACCTCATGTCATTCCATACCAAGTTTCATCATTTCTATTTCCATTCTTAGGTTATACACATGCAACGGGTAATTCTATCGTTCACATTTCCATATCCAGTTTATTCATAGATAGCTCGTGTTTCCAACATTCACCTTTCCATTTTCAAATTATATACATGCAACTCATATTATGTGTGCAACAGGAGAATTACATTCAACAATTAACTAGCACAAGTACTACATATTTCGTAAGCAACTGTTATTCAATTACAGGCATTTGTAATCATTCTATCTACTCATTCAAGATTGCAATCCATTCATTCAATACAGACATCCCAGTATTTCTAATCCTAGGATTCATGTCACATCCTAAGTTCTAATCATTCATTCCACACATGCATTTACGTTTTAATTAAATTAAGGGGAAGCCACTCTACCAGTAAACCCAAGAGTAATGGGGGCTTGAACGGTGGGCTCACGTGCCTCAGCAGACCCCGAACCCACAACGGAACAAGGTCTTATCACAAGGATCAATAACAAGAGAATACTCAGAACAATATAGAAAGTATTCCAACAAGTAGTGGAAATCATACGGGAAACATCGGTACCTCAATTGCGTAAATCGAACCTTAAAAGGATCCTAAATGGGTCAAAAACAGGGATTCTGACTCAAATCAGATGTCTAGAACACCTTCCAGACGTCTTAAAAGAGTCCAGAGCCATACCTCAGTCCCACGCTACTCTTCAGACGTCCAGGAACTCCGCTGAACTGTCTGGGCCCAGTTCTAGACGTCCGACAACCTCTTCGGACATCTGGAAACGCTTCTCATCGTCTGGTGCCTCACCCAGACGTCCGAACTGCGTGGGAGGGCGTGTCCCGCGCCTTCTAGAAGCAACCTCTGCGCAAAACCAAGTGAAATCTTCTTAATAAGGCACGAAACAGCGCCTCGGTGGAACGGCCTGCATGGCCGTATCCGCAAAGGAGACGTATGTTCATAAAGCTTACCTTTCATTCGTCTGGGACCTCCTCCAGACGTTAGCTACATCGTATGGATATCACTCCAGACATCTGATTCTCGGAGAATCCCAGAACCTGAACTCGCCTTCGCCTCTTCGCGCCACGCATGGCTACGCCGCGCCTGCTACTCCGGCTGCAGCAGTGTCGGGGAGGACCTCCCCTACGCACTCCTCCGCCTAGCGCACGCGTCGACCGGAGATGAGCTCCCTGGTGAGCTCCCACACAAGCTCGCGTGCGTGCTCTCCTCTCTTCCCCTCGCTGCTCCTCTCCTCCCATGTCGCTCATGCTCGCTGCTTGCTGCTCGCTACTCTCGCTAGAGGAAGGAGAAGGGTGGCTGGAAGTGGGGGTGGTGTGAGGGAGAGGAGGGGGTTATATAAGGTGTGGGGTTAGGGTTTGCGTCGGGCGAGGGGAGAGAGAAGGAGAAGAAAACGAGGGTTGCGTACTGTCTGCGCACAGCATGTGCGCAGACGCGAGGACGTACATGAAAATTTCGATTTTCAGACGTCTGGAAATGAGTCTAGACGTCTTGCAAGACATCTGACCCTCAATCCAGATATCTTACCAGACGTCTGACCTAAAGTACCGCCGTCTTAAAAAGGCTTAATGACATAGGTCTTATCATCTGAGGAGTGGCGCAGGACTTAAGGTATGGCACTGGACACTTTTAAGACGTCTGGAAGTTGTTCCAAATGTCTGATTTGAGTCAGAATCACTGTTTTTGACCCATTTAGGGTCTGTTTGAGGTCCGATTTCTGCAATTAAGATACCGATGTTTCCCATATGAATTCCTCTACTTGTTAGGTCCATTGGGCAAACCAGGGTAGTCAGGTGAGGGTGCGCAGACTGTGGAGGGGCGAGATCCCTGTTTGGTTCTTAGGGGCTAGACCCCTGTTACTGAGAGGGCTATGCCCTATTCTGGTTCCGTGTTGTGCTTTGGGTGCATACGCTAATGGAAACGACTGACCGCGTGCCAGTGCGAGGTAGCTATCCGTGCGCTTATCGCGCGTGTCGTCGTCACCGTTACGTCTGTCTGTGACCTTGGGGTGGTTGACTGGGTGTAGGACCACCACGAGGGATTCTCCCGACCAGGAGAGCACCACGTGCAACTTCTACTCTTTGGAAAAGATTGCAATCAAGATCGTTCCCACAAGGAACATTCGAGATCAAGAAAGAGACCTGATAAATAAACCAAGTGGTGAAAGAAAGAATAATTAGTTAAAGAAGGAAAAAAATTGAAAAACAACAACTACCTGTCCACCTTTACTGCTTTAGTTGGTTGGTTGCCACTCTATTTAGCGTTCGCTGACGTTTTGTACTCATAATCCTTTTCAGGTCTAGGTGTTGAGCAGCCAGAGCTTACGGCTGCAGAGGGTGTTGGGCATAGTAGAACCTAGTAGTTGTAGATTTCTATTGTACTCCTTTTCAGTGTAGTGAGTAGTTCTTGCACCTCTGTACTATGACATTTTGTACTTTATATTCCTATACCTATTTACTTTATATTATTGTGGTGGTGTGTACTGTAGTAGTTTTATTTCTTTACTGCTGTACTTTTGTTACTGTTAGTTGCTTATTATAGTGAATGTGGTTTACTTTCCTGCTTTTCGTTATTTTCTCGTTGGACGACTGGATCTTTGGATCAGTCGAGTCAGTCGGTCTCGTGTCCTATAGGGATTCGAAAACCAGATCGTAACAACTGGTGAGGGGAAAGGAGGGAGGGAGTGGGTGAAAATTAAAAAAATAAAATTTGAGGCCTAAAAATAATTTTAGGATTAGAAAATAAATTTTTATTATATTTTAATCTAAAATCGTTAAGTTTAACGGTTACCACCAACGGAATGACAAAGAAGAAAATAATATTACTTTTTCAATGATATTTCCGTAAGTAAAGTGAATTTAATGATAGTTAAGTAATTTAAAAAAATTTTAATAACATTCACCTAAAAATTCCTGACTTTTAAAGTTGCATAAGGGCCAACCAAATCACATTGGGGAAAAAATTGAAAAAAATCCACTGTGCGTAATTCCACCTTAAGGATTTGCATATTCTTATCATTATTTCCATATTCGTTTCCCTTTATATCAAAAAAAAAAAAAAAAAAAAAGAAGATTTTGACCGATAAAATACGATAATCCCCAAAAGCTAGTTTGGCCCCTTATAAATGTTGAGAAAATATTAAAAAAATTACACCACGGGTTCACGGGAATGGAACTGATCCGTACAGCAGGGGGTTTTCCGAATAAAGCGGTGGTTTAGGAACCCCAGCACAAGTTTCACTTCAAAAATGCACACGGCGCGACGTGGCCCTCTCTGACACCACTAACTCCCCTCCACTGCCTACGCCGTAGCCGTCCGTCCGATGCCCATCGGACAACCTCCCCCTCTGACACGTCAGCTGCCTTTTCCGTTCTTTATAACTACCTCACTTGGCGGGAAGGGGGAACACGAAACAGTACAACTGAGCACAAAGAACAGAGCATTTCCTCAGAGCGGAGGAGAGGAAACAGAGAAAGGGGAATATGGAGCCCAACAGCCTCCTGTGGTTCCGGAAGGGCCTCCGCCTCCACGACAACCCCGCGCTCCTCCGCGCCCTCTGCTCCCTCCGCCTCTACCCCGTCTTTGTCCTCGACCCTCGCTACCTCCGCCCCGACGCCTCCGCCGCATCCCCCGGTTCTGTCCGAGCCGGCATCAACCGAATACAGTTCCTCCTCGAGTCCCTCTCCGACCTCGACACGTCCCTCCGCCGCCTCGGGTCGCGCCTCCTCGTGCTTCGTGGGGCCGCCCGCGACCCTGCGGATGTCATCGTGGGCACCCTCAAGGATGTGAGCTACCAAATTTGCTACATGAATTGATGATGTTAGTTTAGTTTTCTCTTTTTTCCTATCATTTTTAATGATTCTATGATGTGTTGATTTGGGGAAAATTGTGGGATTTGGTCAGTGGGGGATTGGGAGGATTTGCTTCGAGTTTGATACCGAGCCCTATTATCAAGATTTGGACAGGCGAGTTAAGGTACTGACTTACCCCTCCTTTTTAAACAAAACATTCATATTTCATAAGTATTATCCCTTGAGATTTTTCTCCGAAAAATATGACCAGGGATTCTGCTTTGGTTTTTTGTTTGATGGAGGGAGAGAAATGGAAGGGCTTTGGAGTTTTATGTGTGAATTTATGTTTTTTTCCCTATTTATTCTGTTTTGATAAAGTGAACTTTCAGTGCTGCAGTTGTTTTTTTTTTTTGCTGGACATTTTTTTTCCTGAAAGTTTGAATTTAGCAACTATTGTTTTATAAGATTGCTGAATGCCTGAGATTTGAGGACAGTTCTTTGCTATATGGTTGGTTGAGAGCTTGAAGAAGTTGAGGGGTTCACCTGCAAAAATGCTATAATGGCAATCTAGGGTTTTGGACTTCTAAGCCACCTGGGAGTTTTTCTTACAAGTACTAAATGGACTTTGTGGTTATACTTTGAGGACCATTTGGATCGCCATTATGCAGTGTGCTTTCATTGAATTCCTTTGCTTATAATGTAGTTGCAGTTAAATGAAGATTTTGAAGAATACACATTTATGAACTGTCAAATTATAGAAGTCATTAGTGCCTTTTCTATAATCAAATCACAAATTTGTTTAACAATTCAATTAGAATTAACTCAGATTGCTAAATGATAAGTCCAAAGAATTCCATTACATGGAAAAGGGTTCCTTGGAACCATATTAACTTTACTATTCATAAAATGCTTAATCTCATAAGTTGGAACTTGAGGAACAT
The DNA here is from genome assembly GCA_037157565.1 of Thalassia testudinum. Lineage (NCBI taxonomy): Eukaryota > Viridiplantae > Streptophyta > Magnoliopsida > Alismatales > Hydrocharitaceae > Thalassia > Thalassia testudinum. Next base: position 50,369,417 of record JAZHRO010000030.1, read on the forward strand.
CTCATCTGTTGATGACCAATGATGAAAAAAGCATTAAGAATGTGGTGGAGACACACAGAGACTTACCATATATGCTGCAAAAAAATAACTGACGACTAAGTGGCATGGCATTTATGAACACACGAAAAGTTTGGAAATTTTGCTTTACCGATCAGCAGCAACTCTTTTGCTGAATGTTGGCTGATTACAGGAATATGCTTCTCTAAATGGGATCGAGGTGTTCTCACCCGTAAGCCACACGCTATTTGACCCAGCACATATCATCTGCAAGGTATTTTATTTTCCTTTTGTTTCAACCAATTGGCATCCGGCCTCATCCTTGTTGTACTCGTTCCTTAATTAATCAATTTGCTTAAGCAGAATGGAGGACGACCTCCTTTGACATATCAATCATTCTTGAAGATAGCCGAGCAACCGCCACCTCCAGTGAAGTCAACATTTTCTTCACTTCCTCCCGTCGGGGATGTTGGGGAGTATGAAATTTTGAGTGTTCCTACCTTGGAGGAACTTGGATATACTGATGTAGAGGTAATTTCTTTTATGTTTTTCATCAGTAATACTAAGTGGAGTTGCGGTTTGAGGGAATGGATTACTAATAAGCTTGAGATCAATGATTACAAGTATACGATGTACTTTCGGCAGGAATGGAGTGGAATTACTAGTGGATTGATAGCCATCATTCCATATCTCAAAAATAGAAAAAAAAACATAGAAAGTCACCCAAGTACCTTTAAATCAAGTGTAGAGATAAATCTCTATTCTTACTCATTATTGTGAAACTTCTATGTTTCTCTCCATATGAGAAGTTCTACAAGTAGCTACAATGCATTGTCAAGGCATCTCTACCACCATCATGAGCCATCGGGGTCTCCTTTTCTTGGCGCACTTGAAGAAGAGAATAATTAACTAAAGATGGCCCTAAATCAAGAACAACCATTATTGGCTATCATCCGTAAGTTTCTTTGGCTGAATTAAAGAAGAGATGTTGACATCCCTACTATGTTAGCACCTAATATCTCTGCAGAATGCTGTGGTGGATAAGAAGAGTGCGGGAAACCTCTAATAGATGCCTGTGCTTCCACTCTGCAACCTCATTCTACTGCGAGGTATGGGGACAAGTAGTCTAGTGGATGATCCCTCGAGTCTTGTAGAACTCTGTAAGTCTCGCAGTGTAGAACTCGAGGGCATTATTTGTCTGTACAATTTTCACGGTGGCAGAGTATTGTCCTAATCTCCAAGAGGAGAGTCTTTATAACACCTCCAACATCTGCTTTATTCTTTAGAAGGAACACCCATGACATTCTAAAGAAATTGTCAACAACTACAAGATAATAACGATGTCCCATCCTACCTGGAACTCTACTCGGTCCTTAAACATCCATATGAAGTAGCTCAAAAATAGCCGCTAATCCAGGAGTACTAGCAGGAAAAGAATATCGATGATGTTTACCTAATTGGCAAACGTTACACCAAATTGCAGTGGCAGGAGAGATATGTGGAATCACCCTCTAGAGGTGATCCAGAGACAAGTGACCTAGATGAACATGCCATTGTAAGGCACGCCCACCATCATACCTGCTGGCTCTTGCAAATGGTTCATACCCAAGATGATAAACACCATTCTCCTTTGTGCCTCTGGCAATAGTCTTCCTAGTGATCTTATCTTGGACGATACATCCAGCATCATTGAAGATAACTTTACAATTAAGGTCCTCTGCAATCCTGCTCACCCATACTAGGCTTATGGGAAACTTTGACACATGTAATGCTCGCAGCAGCCGCAAAGTAGGGGTTATAGCCACCTCCCCCTAACCAACAATAGGAGCGTGCCTGCCGTTAACTACCTGTACTATTCTCCTTGGTGCAACAGAATTGAGTGACTGGAAATAACTCTAATTGCCACAACGATGCTATGAAACACCATAGTCAACTGACCATCCTGCACCATGGTGACTCCTGTCATTCTCCTGATGCATCAAGCCTGCATACTCCACCATCCCTGTCCCAATAGCGGTATCCAATGTTATCTTTGCTCCTCCTGAGACTAACATTGTGCCTAGCAGGGACCAAGGGATCGACCGACCAAATAGAACTCTCCAAACTCAGATCTGAAATCAATCTTTCAGATCTGCAAAATCATCATAACTCACAAGAAAAAATGATTTAACATGAAATTCAAATAATATCTTCCTTGAAAATCAAGTTAGAATGACATAGCAGTCCCTCCAAGGATTAAGAGGTGCACTTTAAGGCGAGGAGGGACCCCTAGTGGCCCTCAAAAGGATTGTTGTTGCTCCCCTCGCCGATGCAAGGGTAGCACAGGCCCATGGCGGTGCTACTGCCGACTAGCGACACCCCTGCTGTCGTTGCTACTGCAGATCACCACCACCACCGTCGTTCTCGCCAACACTACTGCTGCAAGTCGAGCCAGTGATGGTGTGAAGAGGTGATGATAGGAGGATTTAGGGATTTGGTGGGATACTCGAGCGCTAATCTAGGATCGCCGCTCTGATACTAAGTGAGAAGAAAGGAATAAGTTGTCTTATTCCATTGTCTAACCTCTCAATATATAAAGGTGGAGTAGAGTGCTCCACAAAGCAAAGAGAGGTAGATAAGGTAATTGCTATAAAGGCAATTACCATACAAGAGACCACAACTAAGGCAACCATCAGGGAAATAATAAAAAAGGAAATAACAAATAAGGAAGACCATAGGAGCTAACATAGTAGGGTGTAGGGATATGTCAACAAGAGAACATACTGATTTTTCTCTAACGGAGAAAAGTATGCCATGACAGTGATCCCGTTACATATGTGATTGGGAAGACCTTGGGCTCACCCTAAAGAGGTTGTGCCATCCCCCTATTACTAGAATCAAGATTTTGAGCTTTGATTTGAGAACACCATCTTGAGAGCCTTAGGTCAATCTTCCAACATTGAAAAACCCAAGAGGTTATTTATTAGTGTGAAATTACAAGATTATTTGTGAGTACTTGGATTCTGTTATGGAACGTATATATATGTGGCTTTTCAGATTGAATTTTCTCCATTCCGTGGGGGAGAGTCAGAGGCATTGAAGAGACTGAACAATTTTCTTGTCGATAAGGTACAATAGATCTCTTTTCAGAGGCATTGAATACTAGTATTTTTTGTTAAAACTGTTGCAACATTCCATCTAAAATTTCAATCATCGGTTGATATAGACTGGAATATGTTACTAGATATTACCCAGTTTTAACATTTTGTCTATGATTGGGCAAGAAATGAGATAAATCTATTGATGGTAGCCCCTCCATATTTGTGGAGGGGCACAATAAGGGAGTATGCTAGGAAACCCAACATATAAAGATAAAGTAGAACAAAAACACTACAAAGGACAAATCTCCGCTGATGCTTCAACATTGATTCTCTTTAAAAAGAAATTATTCTAACATCTATTACTTTTAGCTTTGCAGGAAAAGGTTGCTAGTTTTGAGAAACCCAAGGGTGATCCCTCTGCCTTCTTAAAACCTTCAACGACTATTTTATCTCCCTACCTGAAAGTGAGCAATGTCACTTTGTTTTTGAAGCCTTTAGCATATTAATTGTTCTTTTGATACTTATTTTGTTTTATATTCCCTAAAATTATATTAGGTGCCTGTAGATTCCTAATATGTGTGAAAACCCTCCATGGCAGTTTGGTTGTCTCTCTGCGAGGTACTTCTATCAATGCATTATTGAAGTGTACCATGATGTAGGGAAACATACAAAGCCTCCAATTTCACTCGCTGGGCAGGTCAGGCTCGTAGTATTTTCATGGAAAATTTGAGCACATGGTAACTCCTTCCTCTCACGAATCATTTGGCAGTTGTTGTGGAGGGACTTCTTCTATACAGTGGCTTTTGGAACACCTAATTTTGACCAAATGAAAGGAAACAGAATTTGCAAACAGGTACACCCCACCATATGGTGTTGCCATTACAATTGTGGAATTTGTCATTCTATTTCCTTTCCTTCCAATAATTGGGATAATAAATGTTGGCATTTATGACTCATATCAATATCACACAATTGATTATGACGGTCTTGGGTTTAATATTTTCTTAGTATAGTTTTCATGCTTAGTTTGCACACACTTTGGTTCATACTATAGATCGTGGATCTCGATACAAGCATCTGGTTCTAATGCAGATTCCTTGGAAGGAGGATGAGAAACTTCTTGCAGCTTGGAGAGATGGTCAGACTGGATTTCCTTGGATTGATGCTATCATGATGCAGGTTGTACCCCATATATAGATTATGAAAAGTATTATTTGATGTGCCTAAACATGTTAATGACATTTATAAGTAGCTTTTCATGGTTAACGTTGTAGTAGCTTCGAAAATGGGGATGGATGCACCACCTTGCACGACATTCAGTAGCTTGTTTTCTAACTCGTGGAGACTTGGTATGGTCTTATTGTCCTTTATACAATCTGCCTTATTTAATATGAACTATTATTCCTTAGATTAAGGTCAAATGTATGTGATTATATATGTCACATTTATGCTTTATACACAAAAGTGCATTTGCACGTAGAAACTTATATGCACATATTTTGAGTAGCTTTCTAGGGAATCTTTAATGTGATCATGGTCCACTTCCAGTTCAATTCACTTTCTATAATCCATCACCAGTAACGTTCCAAAATTTTCTCCTTTTGATATTTTACTCGGATTAAATTGCACTTGTAGTCGATAAACCATTGATTAGTGCTTTTTTTTTTGTTGCTTCAGAACTGCACAACAACACCAATTGGCACCCACACGCACACATGCTGCACGTGGAAGATCATGAACCTCTGAACAAGTTCATGTTTATTGTTGATACCGTTTTCAGCCTTCTTAGTTTATTATTGACATCATGTATAAGAATCATTTGTAACTACCAATGTGCAGTTCATCCATTGGGAGAAAGGCCGTGATGTTTTTGAGAGGCTTCTGATAGACTCAGATTGGGCAATAAACAATGGCAATTGGTTGTGGCTATCTTGCTCTTCGTTCTTTTACCAGGTTAGCTCCACCCTAAAAAGTCCTTTAACCCCTGATGGGTAGATGGTGCTTAGAAAACTGATGACATGAAATACAAAGGGGAAACTAACTTGCTATTGGGCCAACGATCATTTCAGTATAACTGCATTTATTCACCAATCTCCTTCGGGAAGAAGTATGACCCCAATGGGGAGTTTATAAGACACTTCCTTCCAGTCTTAAAAGGTAAGAAAATCTTTCCTTGTTTGTGGGAAGTTGTTAGTTTACAGTTGCTACGTTATGTAACTGGAATAACTGGTTGTCAGATATGCCGAGGGAGTATATATATGAACCTTGGACAGCCCCATTGAGTGTTCAAAGAGATGCCCACTGCATAGTTGGTAGAGATTATCCAAAGCCAGGTCGATTTTCCCATATATTTCTTTCTGTTTCTATGCTTTTAAGATTCCTTAAATTAGATCTCTCCGGTAGACATGCAATTATATATAGTTGTCTGATTAACTTGCAAGAAAAGGAGGTTCTCTTATCCAATTTATCTACACATAACTATAATGTTTATTCAGTGAAAAGTCGAATTCCTGATATCGATGCAAGTGAGATATCACTATAATTTTTAGTCGTAAATACAAAAAAAGCAATCATTAATCAGCGTTATCCTAAACTTTTAGTGGTTTCGCACGAGATCGCTAGCAAAGAATGCAGGCAGAGAATGGGGGAAGCCTACAAAATGAACCAGAAAGGCAATGTTGCGGTTCAGGAGGAAGATGCCAACAGCTCCAGAAGCAAACTGGAAGGTCGGGAAGTTGCAAACGAAAAGGGGATGTTGACTAAGAAGCAGAAGCATCTGTGAGAGAAAGGAAAAGGTTAACTTAACTTAAGGTCCCTTAGTTTGCAGAAATAGTGATGTAGTTAGTCTTCAGCCCTTTCTTAGGTTGGTGAGACAGCTTATACTTTATCCTAAATGTTTCGATGTAAAATCTCTTCAGTGCCTTTGGAATACTTTGTTGTTTCGATGTACATTTCTTTCATGAAAAAGAGAACTAGTTTGCTCTCTTCCTATATTTCCATTCTTCATGATAATGAGAAGAATGACTTATAATTATATTTTCACATTCTCAAAAGAAAATCCCTCAAGCATTTATCTATTGTACAACCCTTCATCGCAATGGATTATTCTAAACTAATACAGGAAGCGAACCGTTGTTTCTGGTTACTTTTAAATAAATGGCCCTATGAATATGTGTATTGACTCTATATTTATCTTATTTGCACAATGTGTTGGTAAAGTCTCAATTTGACACTTATGCTCCTCCATCAAAATGCGCTTAAAAATTAAGCCTGCACACTGATATCTGCTATTCAAAGAAATGTATGATCCAATTTCTTTGAAGGTTATAGTTAAGATTTTATTACTCATGTGAAGGCTGATATCCACTACTTAAAATATTAAATAATTGATGAAAATAAAAAATCTTGTCAAGTAAATTGAGATGTTCCAAGGGCTTGGGCCCTCAATAGATTCATAGTTAAGCTGAGGCAAGGCAAAAATGATACTAATTTGGGTATTACCATGTAGGACAAAGGAAAAAGAATTTATTTTTTTACTTCTAAAATGAAGTAGCCAGTTTCCTTTTGAAACTTAGTTTGAGGGGTATCTATCTACATGATATTTCTTTGTAGGTGTGTATTTATAAATATATAAATTTTGCGGGGGCATGTATGAGATCAATAGTTTTACAAAGGCTTGTGCTTAATGGGCTAGACCAACCAAGGAGGTTGAGAATTGGTAGAGTTAGAGAGGTGAGTCCCGAGCTGTAATAGTGGGCTTCTGAATGAGGTATGTTTGTTATCCTATCGGAAGATTTCAAATCAATGTGGAGCTTTTTTTTTCTGAAACAAGACCTTCCTATCTCATTCTCTTGGAGAGAGCTCATGTGAGTGGCTATGAACACATGAGCAAGTATTAGAAAGTGAGGGGAACTCAGGTGAGTTGCTTGAATGCTCGCCGCCTTTCTTTAGAGAGAGAAATAAAAAAATAACTCCCTTTTCCCAATCTAACAGACTTGTTACATTTCCTAGCTTTCAAGAATCCCTCGTGTCGGCTAAATTGAAAGAAGGGCCTTATTAGATCTTGGATTAATGGTAACAGAGGGTAACTTCTGATGACAAGGAGGGTCCACAACCTGCATAGAGCACCCACCAATGGAGAGGGCTTTGGAACGTGCGTGCCTCACATAGGTGTGACTGAATGGTTACTCTTAGATCTTGGATTGAAAAGCAAAAGGATCAAATAAGAATTTAGGATCTTTATCTATCAATCATATACATCAAATAATATCCCTTATTTTTACTGTTCATGAATTGTAGTTTTGATTTTTGGAATATCCTTGTTTTTGGAATTCTGTCGCGCATTTTTTCCCTAATTTTTCTTGAATGAATTGGGACACACATTAGGCCTGTTAGTCATCTAGGCCTTTTGTTGATAAAAATATATTGCACCAATGGTCCAATCGAGATCTGGCATTAAACACTATAGAAAAAGATGCGTTTCGTGACGGTTGAAAATCACCATCCTAGAGGTTGTCGGTGAAGGTTGTGTAAGGTCACATTTCGGTGACGGTTATTTTTTTGACACCTTCACCAATTATCCATCCTGACCATCACGTATAAATCATACACTTTAAGCAACGATTATTTTTAAATTGTCACTAGATCTATTTAGCGACTGTGCTTTAAATCGTCGCGGACCGTTTCAAAATGCTTAAATTAGCTTATGTTTATTAATCGTCATCGAATAAAATATGCAACGCTTAGAAATTTAGCCGTCGTAAAAAGTTGCCTATCTACATATTTAGCGATGATTATAAAATTATTGACAAACTCAATTCAGTGATGATTTCGCTACATATGTATATATATAATTGTAAAATTTAATTTTATAAATTTTACAAATAAATCACAACACACACATAGAAATCATACATAAAAAAAAAAAAATAATTTCACGATGCATACAAATATTAAAACAATCAAAACTGCAACACATTCTAGCAAATAAAAATTGAAATATAATATTAATATATAAAATAAGTTTACAGACCGTATAAGAAAAATGTATATATAACCGCAAGCACAACTGTGTTTCTTCTTGTTTTAAATAGGAATGGCCACGTTGGTTCTTTGCCTCCTTTCACCCAGGTATGGGCGCACACTGAACTATTCAATTAGGTTTAGTTCGGTGAGCTGGATAATCTATCAAAGTAAGGGGTTAATCTTAATTAGTAAAAATGATATTTTAATTTAAGTTAAGTTGACTTAATTAAGGATAAATTATTCTAAAGTTAACGTAGTATAAATTTCTTTTATAGGTTACCTATTAACTTTTTTCAACAGTTACATATTAATCAACAAGGATAACCACAATGGCTTTCAAATAAAAATAAAAGATAATTCAACTTCAAAAAAAATTATTACATGAAATCTACCTATCCGTACAAACTAACCCTCAGAGAGTTACCGTAAACATGCGATATATATCGGAAAAAATGAAAAGCGAAGCAGTAAACATTCCTAAATTACACCAGCATATCTCTCAGGCTAACCCTCATGGCACCATTTGGTTAGTGGATTAGGCCCACAAACCCGTCTCGGTAGTAAACCCCCGATTGGGCTTCTCCCAAGATTTGGGCCTTGCAATCTCCGTGTGTGAAATACCTTCCTTCACCTAAGTATTTCATCCCAACATCACAATCCCCACTATTAAATGGTACCTCCGGATTTGATGATTGCCGACCTCTGGTTCTCAAGTGCTTCATTTGCCAATACCATTAAATTTACTGCTTACAGTTAAATCACTCACCCACATTCCTGGACATCTCAGATCGTGGTAAAAAAGCAAAATCTATCTTTGTTTTTGGGGGGGGGGGGGGGACCGTGGAGGAAATTGTGCAGTAAAAGGAATGATGTGATTAATTTTGTCTTCAAAAGTGGAATACGACCCCCATTTGTATGATCTGGACTTTCATGCGTTCCCTTTTTGTCAAAATAGACGTACAGCATGCATGTAAACTTGCCTGCTCGCGCCTGCCATATTTGGTTTACCAGATCTAAAAATGAGACCAAGGTCGTTGATTTAACTAGTTGATTTAATGTGCATGGATGTTCCACCGCGTACTTAATTTCGGAAGCCGTGCTTTGAAGTGTAGGAATGACCTGTCCACCTCTAAATGGCAAGCACATGCACCACCTTATTTAAGGGACATGTAAGGTGCCTTTATTCTCACGGCAATTGATTGAATCGATTTGATGAAAGATTGGGTGTTGGGCGTGCATCATGGATGGAACTGAAACAGGTTGCTCAGCTGGAAGTTTAAAGCTTTCCATCCTGAATCAATCTTAGATAGTTTAGTGAAAAGTGGTTGTTATGCTTGCATTAATTAGTACACTGGTCAACAAACTCACACAAATAATATATCACTCGTACCCACTCCACCTCTTATTGACATGGTGATCATCGAGGCCATGTTTGTTTACCACTTAATCCGCCACCCATTTGCAACGTGCAAACTTATTCCATTTCCTCTATAGAATAGGCTTAACCTACCTAAATTACCGAATGCAAAAGGTCACTTATTCCACCATGTATTTTACTCTTGTCCCATTCTTTTACTTATTCTACGAATCTATTTCTCTTACCAAACACTACCTTAGTGGAGGAAGAAGAGCTAGGCACTTTTCTATAGCAGGTGTATGTTCATATGGCAAACTAATTTGAGGCAAGGATAGGTTTCCATTAGGGTGGTTATTTAGCAGGTGAAAGAGGTTGTACATCACGGTGTAAGAGTGGAGGAGGTGAAAGGAGGAGGAGGAAGAAGAGCAGGACGTTGGAGTCTTCAAATCTTGTAGGTTATAAAAAGAGTTAAAAAAATGAAGGGATATAGAACAATATCGCTGATGTTATAAAATTAAGCACCATAGCCCTGCATCAATGATGCTACAACACCAATACTAAAGCACTATTATAGTATTATAGCATAGCATTGGTGCAATGAGCTACAATAGCACATGATATTGATGCTAAGTTTTGTTAGCATTGATAGCATGAGCCACACATATAGTATTGATGTTACAGTGCTATAGCATCGACGCCATGAGCTATGGTAACACCATAGCGTTGATGCTATACTCCTACCATAACATTGCAAGCGGTGATGCTACACTATAGGGAAGAAGGGTTTTCGCGACAGCTGAAAATCGTCGCCTATGTCATGAAAACTGTTATATTCTGTCGTTATGAAAGTGTGTGTCGCGTAAGTATATATACGACGGTTTTAACTTAAAACCGTCATATTTTCAGACAATGATTTTAGAAACTGTTGTCTATAATATTTATGATAGTTATTCTACAAGCAGTCGTAAATAATATTTAAACGACGGTTTTGCTCACCATCCTCTATGGTATACGCAAACCATACACGACGATTTTTTACCCGTCGTATACTTATGTATACGACGATTATTTATAAAATCGTCATTTATGTTAACACGATGGTTATTTATAAATTGTCGTGTAAATCATACACGATGATTCTTGAAACGTCTTATATTTGTATACTTGACGGTTATATGAATAACCGTTGTATATATTAACACGACGAATATTTGTAGAACCATCGTGTTAATATGTATGTTTTTTTTTTAAATATAACATTTAGGGTTATAAGATTCTATAATTTTAGAATCTTATAACACCTTAAAACATATATAACATATAAAACACACATAAAACATTCAACAAATATATATATATATATAAACCTAATAATAAAAGTATGTCATATTGCCAACATACAAAACCAACTAAAAAAGAGATAAATAATAAGTTATGCCTCAGCTCCTACCCCCTGTCCAGCTCCACTACCTTCGAGGTCGTCGTCGTCTTTGCGAGGCGAGTAGTGAAAGGAAGTGTGATCTCTACCACAACCTCGTAATAATGCCATCATCTCTCTCATATCCGCTCTCTGCTGCTCCATCTCCTTCCTCTACTCCTCCATGAATTTCTTGGCATCTTGCCAAGCTTGAGTTTGATGCTCGAACTGAGGTGACATCATGGAGCTGTGATGTTACATCACGGAGCTGTATCTGCATTTGATGGACCCCCTTCTGCCCATACTAGCTGGACATCGTCTGACTTCTACCCACACTACGAATGAAACCTCCGTGTTTTGGAGGCATGCTGCTCCTAAAAGTCTCCTTAGGTGTCATAGGAGGGTACTGCGGAGTGCCAGAAGCGACATCTGTAGGGGGTTGATTAAGTTCATCATTTCTCCCTACAAATTACAATAATTTAATGTCATATTAAAGTAAGTATAAAAATTAAAGTAGTTGATAAATAACTCTTACATGTTTTTGTTGGTAAGTCTCATGTATCCATGCTCGTCCACCGTCGTTGGTGGCCTTACTATGAGTAACCTCATATACACCAACGCGATCAAGCGTGGCACCATCGTGTGAACGTGCCTGTAAATATAATTCAGGGATTTGCATGTAATAGTTGTAATTAAAACTTTAATTGAAAACATAAAAGTAACATAATTATAAGGAATTACTTACATATTTAGCCTGAACTTTATCTATGCTAGTTTGACCCAAACAGTGGGTCTGTGGTGGAGCTTTGGCCTTATTGGCCTTGTTCCTCTTCGCCTGATCTTGTACATATAACTTATATTATAATGGGAAAGAATTGAATAATTTATTTTCAAATGCTATTAAAAGTAATTGTAATTACTTCTATCTAAGGCTTATTCTAATGCTCACAACATTCTCTCCACACATCTAGTACTATTGTAGGAGACACGTTTCATAATACCTCATCATTATACGACATTGAATTGTAATACTAAATTATAGAAATAAATTATCAAATGAATTAATTAAGTAAATAATAAAAAATGAGAAATATTACAGATTTCACCTTTCTCTTCGTTGTCATCCTCCAATGACGATGTCATCTTGCGGCATGATGGAGGACATACTTGGTGACATTTACATCGTCACCTCAATCAAAGATCACCTATAATATTACAAATCGTATAAATGAATTAAATATTATTAAAGTAAACTTATATATATACATAAATAATTAATTATTTACCTCCATATTATGAATAAGCTGTCTCTTGATCTCCCTGTAGACTGACCTCTAGTTAAAAGAACAAAGGGGGACGAGCTCCTTTACCATCCTAGATAGTCTGTTGGTGAAAGGAGGATAATACGGATCTTTTCTAGCTTCATTGATATGCACTTTGATTCTCGTCCTCTTTGGAAGTGCATCTAGATATGTATTTCTTGTCAGACCCCTTCTTTTTTATTTATTACCTGATAAGAAAAATATAAAAATTAAAAATTAAAACATTATCAATGAATTTTATTAAGATTTTAACGACAATTCTTACCAGCAGAACTGCTCCTTGCCTCAACCTGGGGGTCCTGCTGAGGTGGTCTCTGTACCTCAGCATCGTCTTTACCCTCCTCGTCCTCATCCTTGCCGCTGCTGTCATCCTCATCCTCGTCGTTGTTAGGGTAGTGGGTGGCAACCTTTGGCTCTGGCTCTGGCTCATGCACCACATTGGTAACCACCTTCTTGCCCTTTTTTTGTACTATCGGGCAAGATCACTAGGCCGAACATATTCATTCTACTGCCGGATATATACGGGATTAGGTATCATGACAGTTGGGTGTTGGTGGGGAGTAGGTAAAGGGATGTACTCAGGAATGGATGGGGGAGTCTGGGTGAAATGACTCGGTGCCCTTTTAGTCAGATAAGACGTCTGGAATGTCAGTCAGACGTCTGGACAGATGTCTGGACGTCCGAAAGTAGGAAAATATTGTACATTCTTTTCTCTCTGCGTGCTGGAGGCGCACAAAGTCTCTCTCTCTCCTCCACCCCCTCAGCCCGAACCCTAAAACCTCCCTATTTAAACCCTCCATCTACACTCCACACCCTACCACTCTAGCCACCGCCACCTCCACCTTCTCCTTGCATCAGCCACGCCCCACCAACCTCACGTCTCTACTCCAGCTTCGGTGAGGGAGAATGGGGAAGAGCAAGAACGAGAGAGTGCGAGGGAGTGAGAGGAGAGCGGGGGAGAAGGACAACGACTGCGGGAGCTCGGTGGAGCTCGAGGAGGAGTTCGTGGAAGAGAGGATGCCGACAGGGAGCTTCTCAAGCTCTTGCAGCTGCTGGAGCTGCCGTTGCGTCATCTGAGGGTGGAGGCGCGAGCAGGGCGAACTGCGCAGAGGAGTCCTGATACTGGAAGTTTTCTAGTATCAGACGTCCGGAGGGTCGACCAGACGTTTGGAGGGGCATCAAGACATTCGGAGCTGAAGCCGGACGTCTGAAAGCATATCATCGTGCGGAGGTACGTGTTTCCTGCGCAACTTTCCGCCATGCAGATCATAACACAGGAATGCCTAGCTGAAAATACGTCTACGTTTGGTATACGCAAGTGCAGGACGTTGGAAAGGCCCATGGTGTGCCTTTCCAGGCACCTTTGGATGTCTTATCACATCGCCAGATGTCCTATGGCACTTTCAGACGATCGGAGGCATAGTCCGACGTCAGGAACTTCCTTCAGATGGTTGCAGAGAGATCCGAACGTCTGAGGAACACGCAGGAGACACAAGGTAAGATCTGACGCCTTTTAAGACGTTTGAGACTAGTCCCAAACGTCTGATTTTGGACAGTAACCGCTAGCGAAAACGACTGATCTCATGCCAGTGCGGGGTTGCTACCCGTGCGCTTATCACGCATGTTGTAGTCATCGCTACGTCACGACAGTGACCTCGGGGTGGTTGACTGGGTATAGGACTACTGCGAGGGACTCTCCCAGCCAGGAGAGCACCACGTGTACCTTCTACTCCACGGGAAAGACTACAATCAAGATCGTTCGCACAAAGAACAAGCAAGATCAAGAGATACTTAGATCCTTTGTGAAATAAATAAACCAGAAATACATAGATGAGATAAATAGAAATGAGAATAAAACCCGGTTGCTTGTTTTACTTTACTTACACATAAATAATGTAAACACCACTCTACTCAGCGTTCGCTGACTCTGTCTTTTCGTAACCCTATTCAGGACCAGGAGTTGAGCAGCCCGAGTTTTCGGCTTTAGAGGGTGCTGGGCCCAACTGTAGTCGTTTCTTTCCAGCTCTTTCATTTTTCTTCTCTTGTAGTGAGTAATAGATATCTATTTTACTGTTCCTGTTACTTTTTGTTTTACTTTCGCTGTTGTTGTTGTGGTGGCATATACTATTTTGAGACAGTTTGCTCTACTTTCCTTTACCGTTTCGCTTTTCCTTCTGCTTAGTTATAATGCATGTGTGGATATGGTATTATTTCCTGCTTTTGGTTATTTCTCATTGGACGACTAGTTCTTGGGATTAGTCGAGGTGAGCTGGTCTGGGGTTCTGCAGGGATCCGGGAATCGAGTCGTAACAGGATGGTATCAGAGCAAGGAAATTAACCAATTGGTCCGAGAATAACCACTTACGTGCATATAACTAGGATAGCTATCGCAATGTATCACTTTGATATTCGTTTCCAAGTCTTTGCTCAGCGTAATCCGGTATCGTTGACAACTCTTGTTCTATCTCTTGCATCTCCTTGCAGGAGATGCCTCGTCGAGGAGTTCCCGAGGCAGGCCGTGATCGTGGCCATGGACGAGGTCGGAGGGGCAGACGTGCCAGATCTGAGGCACTAGCTGACCTACCCCTCCTCCCGGGCATTCAGGCCCAGGATCTCGCCCAGCTGATTGGAGTCACATGCGAGAGGAGCTCTAGCAGCCTCCTCAGGCACCTCTTCCTGAAGACATGGAGCAGTCCTCGATGGGACAGAGAGACCGTCGCAGCGTTGGACGAGCAGGAGGGGGAGGGGGTGATCCTCCACCACCCACACCACCCTCTGACACTTCTTAGCACAAGCCCTCCTTGCTTGGAGGCGTGCTTGTTCCCCCGCTGCAGCTACACCATGAGCTTTTCGGACAGATCCAGAAGCTGAAGTCCCCCTCCTTCAAGGGGGATGAGAGCTCGTCTAAGGCAGAGGACTGGCTAGAGTAGATAGAGAAGGTGTTCGAAATCCTTCGCCCTCCTGCAGAGTGTCGCGTGGCCTTTGCCACGTACCGGTTGGAGAGTGCAGCACACAGGTGGTGGAGGGCAGTCAGAAGCCAGGAGGGAAGAGAGCTAACGTGGGACCAGTTCGTGGCTCTCTTCTATGAGCAGTATTTTCCGCAGACCTGGCAAGATCAGAGGAGGCAGGAGTTCCATACTCTCCACCAGGGGATAATGACGGTTAGCACGTACCGCACGTGTTTCCCGGAGCTGTCACGCTTCGCCCCGATAGCTATGTCTATTGAGGAGGAGAACCATTGGAGGTTTACAGAGGGGCTCCGACCTGTGATTCAAGGGTATGTCAAATCCCTGAAGCTTCCCACTTTCTCTCGTGTGGTCGAGGCAGCCATGACTTACGAGGAGACCAACTCGACCGCGCGAGACACTGACGGTGGACGGAAGAAGCCCTACCAGCCAGAGTACTCTCAGGGCCATCGGGAGAGCAGGCACACAGTGCCCGTGGGAGAGTCGTCCCGTTCTGTGGGGCCACCAATGGCCTTTGGGGGCCCCAGATAGGGGCCAATTGCCAGCATCGGACCCCCGCCTAGCCGCCAGCAGAGATTTACTGAAAGAGGAGGTCGTGTACCCCTCTGCTACCAATGTGGCCAGCTGGGCTACATCAGGAGGGATTGCCCATCTAGGGCTGAAGCACAGCAAATGCTCCTTGCACCGAGCGCTGGAGGCCTAGCTGGCGGTCGTGGTCAGTAGGTGCGTGGGGGTGGATAGCAGTCACGAGGAAGGTACCGACCAGCTGCTGCTCGCCCGACCCAGAGTGTAGCTGCTTCGTCTACACCAAGAGCTGAGGGGCGTATCAATGCCTTAATACACAGAGATGCCAGGGCTTCAGGTTCTGTGGTGGCAGGTATGGTTACCTTTTCTGGTAGATTATTGTACGTACTTTTTGATTTCGGCGCCACCTACTCTTTCGTCGCTACGAGTTTTACCGTCAGTTTGAGGTAGGGAAGTGTACTGTTAGAGGATTCGTTTGTGATCAGACGCCTAGGTGGCCAGTTGTTTGTAGCCAACGAGGTCTACACGGATTGCGAGGTCAGTGTAGGGGGACACAGCCTCCCCACTAACCTAATTGTGATCCAGATGGAGGACTTTGGTGTGATTTTAGGGATGGACTGGCTATCCGCCTATCACACTATGGTGGACAGTTTCAGGAGGAGGATCGTTTTCTCCATACCGGAGTTGACTCCTTTTGAGTTTCATGGTCAGCCGATGGACGGAGGTTTCAGATGCATCTCCGCACTTCGGGCAGTGAGGCTTTTGAGCCAGGGGTATGAGGGCTTCTTAGCCTGTGTGGTGGCAGAGGCTAGCCCCGTGGTTGCCCTTAGAGCATCTCGATGGTCTGCGTGTACCCCGACATTTTCCTAGAGGAGCTGTCAAGACTACCACCAAAGCGTGAGATTGATTTCGAGATCTCACTGGTACTAGGGACCGGCCCCATTTCTACTGCACTGTACTGGATGACACTGCTTGAGCTACGAGAGCTCAAGTCACAGCTTTCCGTACTCGGTACGGGCACTACGAGTTCTTAGTCATGCCGTTTGGGCTAACCAATGCCCCCGTTGCCTTTATGGATTTGATGAACCGTGTTTTCAGGCCGTACTTAGACCAGTTTGTGGTAGTGTTCATCGACGACATACTCGTTTACTCGCAGGATCAGGCACAGCATGGTCAGCATTTACGCATGATCCTGGATACCTTGAGGCAACGCAGGTTGTATGCCAAGTACAACAAGTGCGAGTTTTGGTTGAGACAAGTGACTTTCTTGAGCCACGTGATTTCAGGAGATGGATTGGCTGTGGATCCAGCCAAGGAAGAGGCCGTACTCAGGTGGGAGAGGTCACACACGGTGATGGAGATACATAGTTTTTTGGGACTGGCAGGTTATTATCGGCAGTTTATCATAGGATTCTCTCAGATTGCGCGTCCTATGACTCAGCTGACCTGGAAGGACATGCCTTTTGCCGGGACCGACGAGTGTGAGGCGTGTTTCTAAGAGTTGAAGGAGAGACTGACTTTAGCTCCTATACTTACCATTCCAAACAACAGTGGCGGTTTTGTGGTTTACATCGACACTTCGTTGCAAGGATTAGGGGGTGTACTCATGTAGCAGGGTCACGTTGTCGCTTACGCTTTGCGGCAACTGAAGTCCTATGATCATAGTTGCCCTACCCATGACTTAGAGCTGGTAGCAGTTGTCTTCGCGCTGAAGACATGGAGGCTCTACCTTTACGGTGAGACTTTCAAGATCTTCACAAATCATAAGAGCCTCAGGTACTTGTTTGACTAGAAAGAGCTTAACATGAGACAGAGACGTTGGTTAGAGCTCCTGAAGGACTACAACTGCAGCATCTCCTACCACCCAGGGAAGGCCAATGTGGTGGCCGACGTCTTGGGTCGGAAGGCGCCCACCCACTTGGCCAGCTTACAGGCACAGAGTTGGAGACTCATGGAGGTGGGCAGTTGGCGACCCCAAGAGTCACGGGGGTACTGTGGGGCAGTGACAGTGTCACGGCAGGCACGACCAAAGCTGATAGACCGCATCATCTCAGGGCAGATGACCGATCCGTACTTACAGACACTACGGGACAGGGTGCTGACAGGGGACCCAGGAGACTTTTCTTTCTCGGATGAGATACTGCACATGAGGGGATGCCTATGCGTTCCTAGAGATGAGGAGTTGTTGAGAGAGCTCCTGACTGAGGCACACGGGTCCAAGTTTACCATACATCCTGGGAACACAAAGATGTACCATGATTTGAGACGTGACTTTTGGTGGAGAGGGATGATGTGAGATGTTGGTGAGCTTGTTCAGGAGTGTTTGGTTTGTCAGCAGGTGAAGGCCGAGCACTAGAGGCCTATAGGGCCATTGTAGCCACTTCTTGTGTTAGAGTGGAAGTAGAAGAGCATAGCCATGGACTTGGTGGTGGATCTACCCGTTACCCGGCGGCGACATGATGCAGTTTGGGTGATCTTAGACCGGTTGATGAAGACGACACGGTTTCTGCCAATCCGAGTAACTTTTGGGCCAGCACAGCTAGCAGAGCGATACATCAAAGATGTGGTGCGCCTGCACGGAGTTCCTCCTAAGATCGTATCCAACAGAGATACTCGTTTTACTTCTCAATTCTGGGCATAGTTCCAGCAGGCCTTGGGGACGCGTCTAAGGTTCAATATAGCCTACCACCCCCAGACCGATGGGCAGTCAAAGTGCATGATACAGCCACTTGAGGACCTCCTACGTGCCTGTGTACTCGACTGGAGAGGCTCTTGGGAGGAGCATTTACCCCTGGTAGAGTTTGCATACAATAACAACTATCATTCGAGCATCAGCATGGCACCTTACGAGGCCTTGTACGGGTGGTGTACTGCACCCTTGAGTTGGGTTGAGGTGGGGACCAAGTGGGAGGTTGGTCCCAGGCTGATCCGGTAAAGTCAGGAGGTGATAGATCAGATTCACAGACGACTCCGTACTGTCAAGAGCAGGTAGAAGAGCTATGCCGATAAGAAGCGCAGAGAAGTGCAGTTCGAGGTTGGGGATCACGTCTTTCTCCGTGTTTCTCCCATGAAGGGCTTGCAACGTTTTGGCATGAAGGGAAAGCTTACGCCGAGGTTTGTGGGGCCCTTTGAGGTCCTGGAGAGAATGACACATTGCTTATCGGCTTGTTCTTCCTCCCCAGCTTTCTGGAGTGCACGATGTGTTCCACGTGTCCAACCTTAGGAAGTACGTCGCCAATCGTTGTCACGTTCTGGGCCACGAGACCATCAAGGTGGGTGACGACTTGACCTATCCTGAGAGGCTAGTACAGATACTGGACAAAGCCATCCGGAGTCTGAGACGGAAGCAGGTACCACTGGTGAAGGTTCTTTGGAGGAGCCAGCGGTACGAGGAGGTGACTTAGGAGCCTAAGGCAGTAATACGGGAGCGGTACCCGGAGCTTTTTGAGGGTACGCCTTTTCAGATCTATTTCGATCCTCTTTAAGTTTGTTATGTGTTTTTACGATAGTTTCGCACCCTATGTAGCTCAAGTTTCAGGGACGAAACTTCCTTTAAGTTTGTTATGTTGAAATGACCTGGCGCCCTTTTAGTCGGATAAGACATCTGTCTAGATGTCTGGACATATGTCCGGACGTCCGAAAGTAGGAAAATATCATACATTCTTTTCACTCTACGCACAGGCGGCGCACAGAGTCTCTCTCTCACCTCCACCCCTTCACCCCGAACCCTAAAGCCTCCCTATTTAAACCCTCCGTCTACACTCCACATGTAAAGACCCATTTTGTTTGAGCCTTTTAAGATGTCTGGTCAGACGTCTGGACCCCTTCCCAGATGTCTGGAAATTGAAAAATCTGTACGCGAATTCGCTCCTGCACGTAGCCAGTGCATAGGCTGCTTTTCTTCTCTTTCTTCCTGTTACTGAACCCTAATCCCTTGTCTATATAAGATCCCTCTCCCCCTTCCTCTCCTCTCCACTCCACCCCCACCACCTTCCTTCCTCTCCACTGCCGTGAGAGAGACGAGTGAGAGAGAGGGACCAAGAGCGAGGAAGAGCGATGTGAAGAGAAGGAGGAGGTTGAGCTTGCGAGCTCGGAGAGGCTCACCAGAGTGCGCACGGCCGCTGCGGTGCGTATGGGAGGAGGAGAGCATCGGGGAGTCGTCCCCGACTTCTTGCAGCGGCCGGAGTTGCAGCCGAGAGGGAGAAGCTGCGGCGGAGCCCGGCGAGAGGAGTAGGAGCTCATTCTGATATTGGAATTTTTCCAATATCAGACGTCCGGAGTACCTTCCAGACGACGGGCTGGATGTCTGGTGACGACTCCGGACGTCTGAAAGTGGGTTTTTACGCAGGTACGATTTTCTTGCGTTTACGACCATGCAGGCCACACCGCAGAGTCGATTTGTTAGGCTAAAAGGGGATCTGCTGCTCTGTCGTGTGCTGGAGCAGCTTTGGGAAGGCACGCGGCACGCCCGCCCACGCATTTCGAATGTCTGGGCAACTTACCAGACGACCAGAGGCATTCCCAGACAATTGGAGGATAGGTCGAACGTCTGGAGCTGAGTCCGGATGGTCAAGTAGGAGTCCTGGACATCTAAGGTCGACGCAGGGACTTGAGGTGTGACTCTGGTGACTTTTAAGACGTCTGGACTTTGTTCCAGACGTCTGATTTGGTTCTACAGTTCTGTTTTTGATCTGTTTAGGGTCCGATCGTTGTTCGTTTTATGCAAATGAGATATCTGTGGTTTCCTTGCAAGTTCATTTACATGTTAGAAATCCTTTTATAGTTTTCTGAATGTTTTATTTTGATATGTTCCTTGGTATAGGACTTCGACCTGTTGCGTGTCTTGGGTTTGTAGAGGAACGTGAGTCTGCCGTTCGAGCCCACAGTACTCCCGGATTATCTGGTAGAGTGGTTTCCCCCTATTCTACTTATAAAATATGAATGCATCTATGAAATTTAGATAACTAGAAACCTAGGATGAGAAATAATTGCTCTATTTGTATGCGTGATTAAGATTGCAGTCATAAATGAATGAGCTGAATTGTAAACAACTGCCTGTTAATAAATACGAGCTGCCTATTAGAATATGAAATGCCTGAGATAACTAAACGGTTACCTGTGATATCACTTGTTGCATATGTTAAACTGTGGAAATACGAGCTGTATGTGTATATTATGAGAATAGAAATTGTGAATGATGAAATTTGGTATGGAATAATATGGTGAATATGAGCATGAACCCTACGGGGAGTTAGGAGTAGAGCTCTTGTGGATGAATGGAAAGATCTGGAAATGTGAGTGGGAAGTGTGCTGGCCCTTGAGTACGTGGTACTAAGGAGAGCGACTGTCCCCTGTTTAGTGTAGAGCGGAGCTAGCCGCCCTTAGGTTGGGACCCGGGGTTAGGATTGGCCACTCTACACCGACTCCTGTTGGCCCTCGTGTACACTGTATCGGGGAGAGCTACTAGGGTAGGGAGGGAACTAGCCACCCCACGGGACCCGGGGTTCAGCTAGCTACCCTACACCAACTTGTTAGGCTCACTGGGCAAACCGGGGTAGTCAGACGAGGGTGCATGGACTGTGGAGGGGCGAGACCCTTATTACCGAGAGGGCTAGTCCCTATATTGTTCCTTGCTGTACTTTGGGTGTACCCGTTAGCAGAAACGACTGACCGCGTACTAGTGCGGGGTAGCTACCCGTGTGCTTATCACACGTGCCGTAGTTACCGCTACGTCTGTCCGTGACCTCAGGGTGGTTGACTAGGTGTAGGATCACCACGGGGGACTCTCCTGGCCAGGAGAGCACCACATGTGCCTTCTACTCTTGGGAAAAGACTGCAATCAAGATCGTTCCCATGAGGAACATGCGAGATCAAGAAAGAAATCTGAAAGTAAACCAATGGATGAAAAGGAATTACTTGTAAAATAAAATAATTGGAAAAGATAAATTTTACTTGTTAGCTTTTACTGCTTTAGACAGTCTGGTTACTACTCAATTCAGCGTTCGCTGACTCCGTTTTTACATAACCCCTTTTACAGGTCCATGAGTTGAGCAGCCTGAGTTACCGGCTGCAGAGGGTGCTGGGCCCAGTCGAGCCCAGTAGTAGTTTCCTGTTGTTGTTGTACTCTCTTTTCTACTAGTCAGTTTTAGACTGTTGTTACCGTTTCTGTTACTGTACTTTTGTTCTACTTTCCTGTTGTTGTGGTGGTATGTACTGTTTAGTAACTTTTACTTCCTTTACTGCTTGTATGCTTTTACTGGTAGTTACCTTGCATGGTGAATGTGGTTTATTTTCCTGCTTTTCGGTTATTTCTTATTGGACGACTGGGACTTGGGATTAGTCGAGTCGAGCCAGTCTTGGGTCCTGTAAGGATTCGGGAACCGGGTTGAAACACCACACCCCACCACTCGAGCCACCTCCACCTTCTCCTCGCGTTAGCCACGCCCCACCAGCCTCCCGTCTCTACTACTGCCGCGGCGAGGAAGGAGAGGAACCGGCGAGGGAGAACGGGGAGGGAAAGAGTGAGAGAGTGTGAGGGAGTGAGAGGAGAGCGGGGGAGAAGGACGACAACCGCGGGAGCTAAGTGGAGCTCTAGGAGGAGTTCGTGGAAGAGAGGAGGATACCGGCTGGGAACTTCTCAAGCTCCTGCAACTGTTGGAGATGCTGCTGCGTCGTCTGAGGGCGGAGGCATGAGCAGGACAAGCTACGCAGAGGAGTCCTGATACTGGAAGTTTTCTAGTATCAGACCTCTGGAGGGTCGACCAAATGTCTGGAGGGGCATCAGGACGTCCGGAGCTAAAGTTGGACGTCTGAAAGCATATCATTGCACGGATGTACATGTTTCCTATGCTACTTTCCACCATGCAGATCATAGTGCATGAATGCCTGGCTGAAAATAGGTCTGCATTGGTATACGTAGGTGCAAAACGTTGGAAAGGCACGCGATGCGCCTTTCCAGGCACTTTTGGACGTTTGATCACATTGCCAGACGTCCTACGGCACTTTCAGATGACTGGAGGCATAGTCCGACGTCTGGAACTTCCTTCAGACTGTCACGGAGAGATCCAGACATCTGAAGAACCTGCAGGAGACACAAGGTAAGATCTGACGTCTTTTAAGACATCTAGGACTAGTCCTAGACGTCTGATTTTGGACAGTAATCGTGTTTTTAGCCCGTTCAGGGCACAAACGGAATCGAATTTTCGCAAACGAAGTACTACTGCTTTCCACTCGAGTTTCTCTACGTGTTCGTGTTGAGTACCTACTATTTTGAGCTTGTCTGATATAAATTAGTCGTTGGTACAGGTTACCAGCCGATGTCATGTTCGAGGCCCGCGGAGCTGACGAGATCTGTGGTGCAGGCCCCCATTCTTCCCTTGATACCCGGTAGAGTGGTTTATTATAACATTAAGTTTTACATAATGAAAGGGCATGTTTAGAATACTTGAATAAACCCTAGGTTGAAACATGAACCCTAGGGTAGAAACAAATGAGAATGGTTGAGTTACTATGTTTACTTGAGATGCATGTTAAAATACGAGTTGCCTATATGTGAATGGGAAATTTAACTGTGAAATCACAAGTTGCACGTATATGATTGAGAATTGAAATGTGAAAACACGAGCTGCCTGTATATGGATGAGGAACGAGTTATGAACCATGAGATCTGAATATTGATAAATGAGATGAATATGAGTGATGAGAGCCTCATCATGAGCCATAACTAGCCCATTTTAACCTAATAAAGAGAATAAAAGCTCCTACATGACTTAGAAGATGGCTTAATTGGAGGAATAAGTGTTCTGAGAAGAAAACATGAATAAAGGTTAAAACTGCAATTTTACCATTGCAGTACATAACGGGATTTCTCAGAGACAGAGCATAGGTGAAATGGTCTAAATGAGAGAAAAAGTGGGTTGAATCAATTAGAAATGGGTTCATGTGCAATCCAGGAATTAAATGACATTTGGTAACCCTAAAACAGGCCCGCTTAATTCAACAAGGTTCTGGTCAGGATAAAAATCAAGTAAATCCTCTAAAATTCATAGAAAAATATCCCCTAGGGTTTAGAACATTCAAATTGGCCTTTGGAACCTAGTTTGACCTAGAATAGGGTCCTAGCTCATCAATTGACCTAATTTGGATTTTTACGCAAAATATCTTGTCAAACATGGTCAAACCTAAAATCCAACTTCACCATTGGATTCCTTAGGTCCAAATTAGGTTTGTACCAAAATTTAGACCTAGGGGAGGTCATCTTGACCTACTTTGCAATTTAGTACACCCAATTACATTTCGGTCCCTATCTCTTGAAAACCATCACATAAACCCCCCTAGCTTTCTCGCCAATCTTACAATCAGGTCCTTCCACAATTATTGGGGAAGAATCCTTCTCCGGCAAGGATGACAGGGGGAATACTCTCAGATCCCTCAGAGATCTCCTCCCAGAATTGGAAGGGAGATTCTTTGAGGAATCCCCTTCCATCTGAGCCCGATCATGATCTCTGATTCCTGTCCAATCTCTCATGCGAACGCACGAAAGATTTGGATCCCAACCACCTTCCTTCTTCGGTGAGACAACGGTGGCTAAAAGCTTGCCCTCCACGCACCAGAAGCTCGGCCAGCACCCATAAAAAGACCTCCGACCCTCCGCGAAATCTCTCAGACTTGTCTTGGCCGTAGAATCCTCCAAATTTCATCTCTCCTCTCTCCGGCCAAGAAACCCGCAAGCTCCGGCGATTACCTCTCCTCCTTGTCGCTCTGCTTCCATACCAGCAGCATAGTCTACTCCACTTCATCTTCCCGCGTCGCGCCGCACCAAGCTCACGTTTCCCTAACCTCCTCCTCGTCGCCGTTACTCCCTCAAGGTTATCTTCTCCGACGATGGCACAAACGAGCCATTTGACTCCGCTGCCCCCTTTCTCTCCCAACAGTCCAGATAAGTTCCCCATCTTCCACTCTTTCATTTAACTCACTCTATTTCACACAATCGACCCTCGACCGTCCCTGTCCACCGCCACCTTCCTCATCTCCGGCCACCCTCCGGCGAGACGCTCTCGTCACTCCGCAGCCCCACACGTTTTGTCGACCATCGCATAACCTCCGCCTCACCTCACTGTGCACCCTTCACTCATCCACAGTCCCGTGACACCACCACAACAACCCCCCAAACACACCCACCCGTCCGGCCACAGAGCGACCTAGGCACTCACGCTTAGGCAGCCCCGCGGCCTGCCGCATAGCTCCTCACCTTTGCCGTGACACGGCGAAGGTCCCCCGGTGATCTGATTAGGCCGCGAGGCAATTTTTGTGTTAGATAGATCTCAAGCTCCGACCGCCATTGACGGCAACTCGAGGAAGCTCCACGCTTGCTCTAGGCCTCAAGACTGCAAGATTCCAGGTGCTGCGAACTTGGGTAGGTCTTGCGAAGATAGTTGACCCAACAAGCGACGCCAATAGAGCCTGCAGTTGAGGGAATTGAAGGCACGGTCTGCTGCGGGCACGGGAGGGAAAGCAGTGGGCTTTAGTCCCACATCGGTAAGTCACGACGCGCGTGTATCCTTTATATTATTTTTTTCGTATAAGCTGGTTGCCTCCAGTCATAGTCGGGGTGAGGTCCCTCACCTTACCACTGCACCTCGTCCGTGAGTTCACTACGTGGATCTGGCGCGACCTGACCCGAACCGACCCTGTCTTGAGCACTCCTCGCGCACCACCCTCACACCGGTGCGCCTGGACCCGGGCGCACGATCCGACCTGTTTACCCGGCTCTGGGAGAGCTTGCTGAGAGTGGTTTACACAGAGAGAGAGAGACGCGTAGTAGAGGGTTAGGGTTTGCTGTGTGTAGTTGTGTGCAGGACACAGGGACTTAGCCGCTGCAAGCAAAGGAAGAAAGAAGGAAGGAGGCTCTGCCAAGGAAGAAAGGCAAGGTAGAAAAGAAGAAGAAACGCCAAAGGGAAACAGAAGGGAGAAGAAAGAAGGAAGGAGCCTTTGCAAAGGAGAAAGAAAGGCAAGGAAGAGAAGAAGTGAGGCAAGGAGAATAGAACCGAGGAAAGAAAGAAGAAGAGAGGCAAGGCAGAGAAGAAGATGCAAGGCCAAGGAGAATAGAACTGAAGAAGAAGAAGACAAGGGGCAGACAAAGTTCAAGAAGGCAAAGGAAAAGAAAAGAAGGAAGAAAGCCAGACCTTGGTCACAGGAAGAAAAGAAATAAAGAAAGAGAAACAGAAGCAGCAAGGGAAGAGGAGAAGGAGCTCTATTTTAAGACGTCTGATATTTTATATCAGACGTCCATTTTTTGTTCCCTTTAAGCAATTTCTTTTTATATCTCTCTCATTGAACTCGTCATTTATTCTCATTTAAAAAGTTATGTTTTCAAGTTTTGGAAATACTTAGATTGCTCCCTGTGTTCGACCTCAAATACTCTGATTTTCGAGTTATAAATCTTTATTTGTTTTCACGGAAAGTTCGTCTATATTACAATGCAATAATTGTTAAAACACGATCTAGCCGCGTCAACAATGAGCATGAACCCCACGGGGAATTAGAAGTAAAACTCCTATGTATGAAAGGAATCTGGTATGTAGATGAAAAGTGAGCTGGCCCTTGTATAGACGATACCAAGGTGAGTAACTATCCCTTTTAGTGTAGAGGTTGAGCCAGCCACCCCTTAGGTTGAGACCCAGGGTATGACTGGTCACTCTACAATGACTCCTGTTGGCCCTCGCGTACATGGTACTAAGGTGAGCTACTAGTGTAGGGAGGGACCTAACCGCCCCATGGGGCCCGGGGTTAGGACTAGCCAACCTACACCGACTTTTAGGCCCCCTAGGCAAACCGGCTGAAATGACCCGTTGCCTTTTTAGTCGTATAAGACATCTGGAGTTTCAGTTAGACGTTGATGAAAGCCTCATCATGAGCCATAACTATCTCATTTTGACATAATAAAGAAGATAAAAGCTCCTACATAACCTAGAAGAAGGCCTAAATGAAGGAATATGTGCTCTGAGAAGAAAACATGAATTAAAGGTTAAAACTACAATTTTACCATTGCAGTGCATAAACGGGATTTCTCAGAGGCAAAGCATAGGTCAAATGGTCTAAATGAGATAAAAAGTGGGTTGAGTCAATCAGAAATGGGTTCATGTGCAATTTAGGGATTAAATGACATTTGGTAACCCTAAAACAGACCCGCTCAAATTAATAAGGTTCTGGTCAGGATAAAAGTCAAGTAAACCCTATAAAAATCATGGAAAAATATCCTCTAGGGTTTAGAATACTTAATTTGGCCTTTGGAACCCAGTTTGACCTAGATTAGGGTCCTAGCTCTTCAAGTAACCTAATTTGGGTTTTTACGCAAAATATCCAGTCAAACGAGGTCAAACCTAAAATCCAACTTCACCATTGGATTCCTTAGGTCCAAATTAGGTTTTTACCAAAATTTAGACCTAAGGGGAGGTCATCTTGACCTACTTTGCAATTTAGTACACCCAAATTATAATTTGGTCCCTATCTTTTGAAAAGCATCACAGAGAGCCCCCTAATTTCATCGCCACCTTTGCAATCAGGTCCTGCCGCCATTGTTAGGGTAGAACCAATCTCCGGCGAGGTTTAGAGAGGGATTACTCTCTGATTCCTCAGAGATACCCTCCCAGAAATGGAAGGGAGATTCTCTGAGGAATTTCCTTCCATCTAAGGCCAATCACAATCTCTGGTGTGAACCCAATCTCTCGTGCGAACGCACGAAGTATTTGGGCATCTAACCTATTTCCTTCTCCAGCAAGCCATCAGAGACGCAGGCGTGCCCTCCACGCTCTGAAAGCACGACCTAGTGCCTATAAAAGAACCTCCAACCTGGCCGCTCATTTTTAGCTTGACTTGGCCGGACGTCCACCTCCAATCCGTTTCTTCTTCTCCGGCCAAGAACCCAGCGAGCTCCGGTGAGCGCCCCTCCCCTCCCTCTTCGCTTTGCCACAAAACCAGTGGCAGAGACATCTTCCTAATCCTCCTCCGCGTCGCGTAATACCCGCGCACGCCGCCTCAGCCCCGTCGTCGCCGCCGTCCTCCTCCACTGGGCAGCTTCTTCTCCGGCGACAGTAGGTACAGCTGTCCGCCTCTCCGTCGCCTTTTTCCCTGTAAGTAGGTTAGATTTGTTCTCCATCTTCCCCTCTCTCTTTTCCCCCTGTTATTTCATTTAATTGCCCCTCGACCGTCGCTAACCACCTCCATCTTCCTCACCTCCGACCGACCTCCGGCGAGCCGCATCCACCATTCCGCCCCTTCACACGGCTCGCCAATCATCTCATAAGCTCCGCCTCACCACAAGGAACAATCTCCGCCCCTCCACTGCCACTCCACACATCCACAGTAGCCCCCCCGAACTCACCCACACCTCCGGTCGCAGGACGACCTAGGTACGCACACCTAGGCCATCCCACGACCTGCAGCACCATTCACCACCTTCGCCGTGCCACGGCGAAGGTGCCCAGCTGGTCTGATTAGGACAATAGGCCGTGCTTGTGTTTGACAGGATTTCGATCCTGCCGCCATTGACGGTTGAAGCAGCTTCGCAGCAGCTCCAGGCGTCAGGTCATCCAGGCTTTAGGCGCAGCAGATTTGCGCGAGCAGTGCGAAGCCCTTGGGTCCAGCAAGGAGCGCTGCGAAGCCTGCAGCTTTGGCAATTGCACGAAGAAAGCTCTGCGGGCGCGCGCGAGATTAGGGCAGGCCAGATAGTCCCACATCGGCGAAACGCAACGTGCAGGTATGCTTTAAATTGAATTTGTGCTATCTGCCATTTGCCTCCGAATGCACAGGGGTGAGGTCCCTCACCTGACCCACGCTCGCCTCGTCCGCGGTTTCACCTCGCGGATCTGGCGGGATCCGACCTGACCCATCCTGAGCACACCTCGCGCATCACCCCACCTGCCGGTGCGCCTGGTCCCGGGTGCGAAGTTCGACCCGATTACCCATGGCTCTGGGAGAGCGTCCCTTGAGTGAATTCCAGAGAGAGAGAGACGTTTGGGTAGAGGGAAAGGGGTAGGTTTTGCTCTTTGTGTAGGCAGGTTGAACGTTGAGGAAGAAAGACTTAGCTGCAAGGAAGAAGGAGAGACTGCTGAGAAGAGGAAGAACAAGAGAAGAGGAGGCTGAGCAAGGCAGAGAAGAAGAAGTGAAGAAGAGGCTGAGCAAGGCAGAGAAGAAGAAGAAAAAGAGACTGCTGAGAAGAAGAAGAGAAAAGAGAGGGAAGAAAGAAAGGACTGCAGAGCCAAAGAAGGAGAAGAAAGAAGAGACCAAGGCAGAAAAAGCCTTCGCAGAAAGCCAACACAGAATCAGAAGAAGATAGAAGGAAGAATAGAAGACCAAGGAAGAGGAAGAAGCATTCGCAGAAGAGAAAAGAAGAAGGAAGAAGGAGAGACTGCTGAGAAGAAGAGAAAGAAGCAAGGCAAAAGAGAGGCTGCAGAGAAAGAAATATTAGAAAAGAAGAATAACACTTTTAAGACGTCTGATCACAAGATCAGACGTCCAATTTCATTTCTTTTATCATAATTACTTTTAACCGCATACATTCATATTTGAATTAAAGTTTTGAGTAAATTAGAGTGTTCAATTACATTTGAGATTAGTAGTAAATTCCAATTGCTCCCTGTGTTCGACCTCGGATACTCCGATTTTCGAGGAATAAAAATTCTTTATTTGTTTGAATGCTTTGTCGGCTATATTACAACGTGACATTCTTTTAAAACCCGATCGAACGCAGACAAACAGACGTCTGTCGAGGCGTCTAGACACAGGCTTGGACGTCTGAAAGCGGGAATTTTCGTACGTTCTTTTACGCTCTGTGCGCGGGCGACGTGCATCGCTTCTCTCTCTTCCACACCCCTCACCCTTAAACCCTAACCCCCTTCTATTTAAACCCTTCTTCTGAACACCATCTTCCCCTCACCCACGCCACTCTCCACCAACCACCACCACCTCCAGCCGTCCTCCCTGTGCAGTCGCAGCGAGGGAGAACTAGAGCGACGAGAGAGGGGGTGAGCGAGGGAGAACGAGAGGGAGAGAGGGAGAGAGGAGGGGAGATCGTGAAGGGAGGTCGGTGGACCTTCGGTGGAGCTCGTACAACTGGCAGCGGGCACGTGCACGAGGAGGGGCTCGGGGAGGTGGCCTCACGGCCCTCTGTAGCTACTGAAGCTGCTGCGATGCGTTGCGGACGGCGCTGCGAGGAGAGTAGTGCCGCAAAGGAGATTTTGGTACTGGGAAAGTTCCAGTATCAGACGTTTGGAGCATCGACCAGATGTCTGGTGAGGCATCAGGACGTCCGGAGTTGAAGCCGGACGTCTGAAAGCATAATATCGCGCAAGATACATATTTTCTGCGCTACTTTCCGCCATGCAAATTGTAGCACAGGAGATGTCGGGCTGAGAATGGGCCTGCGACTTTCGTACGCAGGTGAAGGGCATTGGGAAGGCGTGCGGTGTGCTTTTCCAGGCACTTTTGGACATCTGACCTCATCGCTAGAAGTCTGAAGGTACATCCAGACAACCGGAGGCTTTGTTTGACATCTGGAGCTGCCCCCAGGCGGTCGCAGAGGGATGCAGACGTCTGAGGATATCGCAGGAGTCACAATGTAAGATATGACATCTTTTAAGACGTCCAGGACTAGTCTCAGACGTCTGATTTTAGACAGTAACCGTGTTCTTGACCCGTTCAGGGCCCAAACGGAATCGAATTTCCACAAATGAAGTACTGCTGTTTTCCACTCGAGTTTCTCTACGTGTTTGTCTTGAGTGCCTATTATTTTGAGCTCGTCTGATGTAAATTAGTGGCTGGTATAGGTTACCAGCCAATGGCGTGTACAGGGCCCGCGGAGATGACGAGATCTGCGGTGCAAGCCCTCATTCTTCCCGTGATACCCGGTAGAGTGGTTTAATTCATTTGTTAATATGTGAATAAAGAATATGCTTGGTTGGATTAAATTGATTGAAATTCTGGGATGTGGAATGAACCCTAGGGTAGAAATGTATGGGCCTGATGTTGAGCTACTCTGTTTACTTGAGATGCATGTTAAAATACGAGCTATTTGTATGTGAATGAGAAATTGCATGTATATGATTGAGAATTGAATTGTGAAAACACGAGCTGCCTGTATATGGATGAGGAACGAGTTATGAACCATGAGATCTGAATACTGATAAATGGAACGAATACAGTACATGAACCTTACAGGGAATTAAGAGGAAAACTCCTGGAAAAGGAAAGGAATTCCATGTGTAGACGGGAAGTGAGTTCGCCCTTGTGTACGTGGTACCAAGGAGCACAGTGGTTCTTTTAGTGTAAAGCGGAGCTAGGTTGAGACCCAAGGTTAGGATTGGCCACTCTACACTGACTCCTTTTTGCCTTCGCATACGTGGTACTGAAGCGTGCTACTAGTGTAGGGAGGGAGCTAGCCACCCCAGGGGGCCCGGGGTTAAGCTAGCCACCCTACACCGACTTTGTTTGGCCCGCTGGGCAAACCGGGGTAGTCGGACGAGGGTACGTGGACTGTGAAGGGGCGAGACCCTTGTTTGGTTTTGAGGGGCGAGACCCCTATTCTGAGAGGGCAAGGCCCTATATTATTCCGTGTTGTATCTTATGCGTACCCGCTAGCAGAAACGATTGACTGCATGCCAGTGCAGGGTAGCTACTTGTGCGCTTATCATGCGTGCCGTAGTCACGCTATGTCGCGACAGTGACCTCAAGATGGTTGACTGGGTGTAGGACTACCGCGGGGGACTCTCCCGGCCAGGGGAGCACCACGTGTACCTTCTACTCCACAGAAAAGACTAGAATCAAGATCGTTCTCACGAGGAACAAGCAAGATCAAGAGATACTTGGATCCTTTGTGAAATAAATAAACCAGAAATACATAGATGAGATAAATAGAAATGAGAATAAAATCTGATTGCTTGTTTTACTTTACTTACACATAAATAATGTAAGCACCACTCTACTCAGCGTTCGTTGACTTTGTCTTTTCGTAACCTTATTTAGGACCAGGAGTTGAGCAGCCCGAGTTTCCGGCTGCAGAGGGTGCTGGGCTCAATCGAGCCCAACCGTAGTCGTTTCTTTCCAACTCTTTCATTTTTCTGCTGTTATAGTGAGTAATAGACATCTATTTTACTATTCCTATTACTTTCTATTTTCTTTCCACTGTTGTTGTTGTGGTGGCATGTACTATTTTAAGACAGTTTGCTCTACTTTCTTTTACCGTTTCGCTTTTCCTTCTGCTTAGTTATATTGCATGTGTGAATGTGGTATTATTTCCAGCTTCTGGTTATTTCTCATTGGACGACTAGGTCTTAGGATTAGTCGAGGCGAGCCGGTCTCGAGTTCTGTATGGATCCGGGAATCAGGACGTAACACTGGGTGTAAGGTGGCTGGGTGCAGGGTGGTTGGGTGCAAGGAGGTTGGATGGGTTGTGTGAGGGATGGCCGTGTGCGGGGTGGCTGGGTTCTAGGTTGCTGGGTCTCATCCCTACATGCTAAGGTGCCCTGGCCATCCTTACCCCTATTATCAAATTTCTTGAATTTTATCTGCATATACATTAAAAAAAAAAAGTATTTGTATAAATATTATGAAATAAATAAATAAAAATAAAAAAATCTGGAAAAAATTCGGCAAAGTTCCCCCTATATTACAGATATTTTCTAAAATCCTATAAAAAGGAAATAACACATTCTACATTATATAATTAAAATCACACATTTTATAGTAAAACAAAAACATAAACGTAAACATAAACAAGACTGCAAGTCAGGTTGGCCACCATAAACAACTCTTGGAATTTTTTCCCTTTTGTAAATGTAGGAGGGGGTTTTGTCCCTTAGATCTCAATCCAGGGGTTGATTACAATAGGTGATCTTAATCCAGCTTCAAAAGAAATGACAACTTAGAAATGGACGTGATACCGAGAGCAATAGGTTCGTCTGTTGTCCTAATAGCATCATAAAACTGATTACAAGTTTCCCCACTAGCCGAATCGTTAAGTCCTCTCATCTCATCAAGCATTTCATCGATGTCATTAGCTTCAAGGTCAACAATTGTCTCTTCGAAATCTATCGGAGATCGTCTGGCTTCCTCTAGCTAATCCTCTCCATGAGCAATCCAGTTAGTATAATGCTGCCACCAACCATTGCAAATCGTGTGCTCGTTGATGTAAACACATTTACACTACTTAAGATGTCTATTTATGCATGTTCTTAAGCATAGGATTGCATTTCATGATATAAATATTGCATTACATGCATCATCTTGCATTTAGAATAGTTTGAATAAAATGGAGGTTAATTATCTCCTTTTATGTGCTTGGACAGAGCAAACATTTTTCGGGGCCTCGGATCAAAGATCCAACCGTATGGATGTGATCAGGGCGACGATTGGAGTTCAACGACTCCAAGATCGCCCTAATCAGGCATCCGTAGTATCATGTAGTGACCCGAGAACCTTAAAAGATCAAGGGCCAGGATGGTGCAAATCCGCACTTCAGATGACAAATCCGACCGCACGGATGAATTCAGATCGACGATCACAGCCCAACGACACAAAAATCGAGTCAATCCGACATCCGTGAAACCATCTACAACTTCCAGAAGATGTACGGCCAAGATGGCGCCACGTGGCACCATCTCAGCCGCCCAAACGGGCGCTTGCATTTTGTGAAGGCCCCCGCCCGATCGCTCTCCGCTGTTAGATGGAGATCCAACGGCTGTGGTCGCTCGTGCTTAAAAGCGTCTGCGCGACCATTTCGTCTGCGTAGCGCAGCGGCGACACAGCCGCGGGCGAAGTAGAGGTCGCGGGTTCGAGCCGCGGTGAGGGGGTGGAAAGTGCGGGCGAGCGGGCGCGGGCGAGCGTTAGATGGAGATCCAACGGCTGCGCGCACCTGATAGTGTCAACGCGCGATTGGACGCGTAATCAAACGCGTAATCAGACGCGTCGGGGGCGCGCTACGCAGCGGGCGCGGATGCGATTTAAGCCATCCGATCTCGCGATCGAACGGTTGAAAAGTGGCGAACGTGCGTGGCCGTTGAGCACGCGAGCAGGCCACTACGCCCACATTGGGGCTTTAGTGACGGATTTATCCGTCACTAAAGACCCCTTATTTATTGTTTTGAAGTTGTAACGTCCATTTTGCCCCCACTCCTTGCAACTATAAAAGGAGACCCCCTCCATACGAAATTCTCATCCCTTCTTTCTCCTCTCTACCCCTCCAAAGCTCAAAAGAAGCTTGTCCCACACCCGGGATGCTTCTTGCGAGATAAAGTCAATTTTCGTTCCCCTTCGGAAGTGGATCCCGCAACGATGACGGCATGCTACTCTGTTCCCGTTCTTCTGCTTCGTCCTCCTTCGTCCAGGCGTGGTCCCTTCCGGCTCGTCCTCCAAGCAATCGTCGAGGAGGATAATTTCTCTCTCCCATTCTTATTTATAGCTTTTCTAGTGTAGAATTTTCTGCTTTATAGTGTAATTGATTTTCCGCATTCTAGTGTAACTTTTATAAACTATTGAAATATTAAATGCATGTTCTCTTTCTCTCTCTCTCTCTCTTTCTCTCTCTCTCTCTCTCTCTCTCATAGTTTGATAGCCCCATTGTAATTATAACGCCTTGCTTAAAGAAAATCCTAAAAAAATATAATTGCGAAAATAAATCAACGTAGCCTCCCTGTGTTCGACCCGGAATTATTTTCGGTATAAATTTTATTTGTTGAACACGAATTCTTCGCTTCCGAACTACAACGACAGGTTTTCCAAAACCAATCTCGTAAGCGTAGCGATTCGCGAAAAATACCGTTTAACATTTTGGCGCCGTTGCCGGGGAGGCAACGATTTCCGATCTTTTCTTCGCATTTCTTGCACTTTTTTTGTTTTCTAACTAGCTTTCTCTTGTGTCTATTGTTTTGCAGAGACCTCCATCAAGGAATCAACAAGCGGTAGACTGGAGTAAAGTGCAGTTGAAGACAACTGTAAGTGCTCCCCCATTCTTTCCCCCTCCATAGATTTCATTCGCCACATTAAATCCAAATTCCAATTAACCTAGGTGTTTGCATAAATCCTAGGAATAGTTTGGTTGTTTGGATTTTCACTCACATTCATTCCACCCTCATTTATAAAAAAAATAACAAAAAGATAATCTTGTGGGGTAATATTCAACAAACACACAACACACACCCACATTCAAGGCACTTGATCAACTTGATTTGTTTTCTACTCAACCGGGTTCTGATCTGTGGAACCGGTACACACAAAGCAACACATAACAGAGTAGAAATCATTCTAGGTTAATCATCTTTGAGTGCCTAACTTAGTGGTGCATTTGTGGCCAGTTGTTTGAGTTGTTTGGGCCGCACCACTTTATTTTAAAACTAACTCATCAAGTAGCTCCTCCTTAGGGTTTTCAATCTAGGTATATTCCAGGAACTCCACTTTCTTTCTGATTTTAAAGGAAAACAATCTTCACCTGTGTTTTGCAACTTGGTTTGCCTAGAAACTTGATTGCAATTCACCTAATTTGAAACCCTAAAAGCTACTTAAGAAAGATTTGAACATTAAAATTCACGCATTATCAATAATATTGCTTGAAAACCTTGGTTGTGCACGCACTTACATAAATCTCAATCAATCATTAAGGGCACAACCCATTGTAAGGGCCCATCACATTCCATAAGCACCACAATCCCAGGCCTTAATAAAATTGAGTAGACGTTGGCCTTAAGGTTTGATTCTCTCTTCATGGCCTAGTCTGAGATTATTTTTTATTAACCTACTTGTACTGATTAATCTGATGTCTAGCTAGGGGAGCAGAGTCAAACGATCGCGGCTGGGGGGTACACTAGGAACCGGAGGTGAAAGCCAAAGGAAGAACCTTCTCCCCAGTCCCTCCTTCTAACTGGTTGGATTAAACAGACGCAAGTAAAGTAAATCACTTACAGTCTTAAGGCTGGTTTTGGGAGTCAGTAGATCCTTAGGCTACCCCACTTAAGGACAACCTTGTTTTGTTGTGCTGCAGGGTCCATATCCCCAGTCCTTCCGACCTTCTAGTTTATGCTGGTAAGACGGTCATTGAATCCCCGATTGGAAGGATCGTTAGATCATTCTAGGAGGCGCAAGTTAGATTTTGGTCAATTTGATCCCATGGCCGAGCAACAGCCTCTACTTGAAAATCCACAGGAAGAATTTAGAAGGCAGCTGGAACAAATGCAGAGAATGCAAGAATGGTTCCAGAGAATGCAGGATGCTCAGCCCTTGAAGGATTTTTGTGATCCTTCGAATTACGGGGAACGTCCCGACGTCCAGATTCCAGCCGGTGACGTAGAAATCAAGCCCCAGGTGTTAAGCCTGATTA
Source organism: Thalassia testudinum (assembly GCA_037157565.1). Taxonomy (NCBI): domain Eukaryota; kingdom Viridiplantae; phylum Streptophyta; class Magnoliopsida; order Alismatales; family Hydrocharitaceae; genus Thalassia; species Thalassia testudinum. The sequence continues at coordinate 50,405,471 of JAZHRO010000030.1, forward strand.
AACATTATCATGGGCTTGGCTCCGAAGATCTGTTTCAGCACTTGGAGGATTTGACCACTTTGGTCCAGACCACCAAGGCTCGAAACGTTAACGAAGAGCAAATGATCACGAGGCTCTTCCCCCACTCTCTTAGGGATAAAGCCGCGCATTGGTATAGGACAATAAGAAGACCAATTACAACTTGGAATGAGTTGAAATCGGCCTTTTTGAAGAAATTCTTCCCAGTCGGTCGTACCAATGCTTTGAGACGAGTAATCACTACTTTTACCCAGCGGGCGGGGGAGCAGTTTCATGTGGCCTGGGAGCGATTCCAGGACTTATTGTGGAGGTGTCCACACCACAAGGTGCCGAAATGGCAACTCGTGCAAATCTTCTATCATGGGTTGAATGGGCAACTCAGAAACCATGTGGATGCTTCTTGCGGAGGTAATTTCCTCAATAAAGATGTAGATAGTGCACATGATTTATTTGAGGAAATGAGTGAGAATTCAATTAATCATACCTCCATGGATACTTTTAACCGGTCCCAGCAACCCAGATCAAATGTCAATGAAGTCCATGCCTCTCATTCATTTGATATAGAATTGATTTGTAATAAACTTGATAAGGTGGACTTGGTTGCTAAAACAATGGAAGAGTGGATGGTTGTCAATTCTATGAACAACTCTCAATCCACTCAATCCCAAAATTCAGGATTCCATTCCTCACGAGCTCCTTCTGGACGGGAGTTCGTGAATCAACTCGATGCGACTCAATCTATGAGTCAGTATTTCTCGGAACCCCATGGGTTCCCAACTGGGTCCTTTGATCCCTGTTTTTCTGATCCTTCCCTTTCTTTCTCTCCATCCTCACCCTATGAGGATGTCTGTGCTGTACAAGAGAATGTTAGATCCAACCCCTACTCGAATGCCTATAATCCAGGTTGGAGAAACCACCCTAACTTCTCTTGGAAAAATCCAGGGCAACAGACCCAATTCTGACCCAGCAACTATGCTCCGCAATGTCCAATGGGCCAGGGTCAAGTATATACTCAGTTGCCTCCGAATCAGGTCAATCAGCCAACTTGGAATGCCCGTCAACCCGCAGGGCAGGCTGATTTGAACCATTAAATGGTAGAGATGCAAGGATCTATACCCGAGAATTTAAAATATCAATTTTTAGGATCACAGAATACGCTCCCTGTGATTATTAGTGCTAAATTGACAAAGGAGCAAGATATTAAATTGATTAAGGTCCTAAAGGAACATAAGGAGGCAATTGGTTAGACCATTCATGACCTCAGGGGGATCGAGCCATCTTACTGTAATCATAGAATATTTTTGGAAGATGGATCCCGCCCTTCTTGCCAGATGCAGAGGAGATTAAATCCAAATATGCGAGAAGTGGTCAAAAAGGAAATCATCAAGTGGCTCGATGCAGGAATTATTTATCCAATCTCTGACAGTCCCTGGGTAAGTCCCGTTCAGATTGTTCCAAAGAAAGCTGGGATTACTGTTGTGACTAATGAGAGAGGTGAATCTGTCACAACTCGTTCAGCTTCCTCTTGGAGAGTTTGTATTGATTACAGGAAGTTGAACATAGCTACTAAAAAGGATCATTTTCCCCTGCCCTTCATTGATTAAATCTTGGAAAAATTAGCTGGGCAGAAGTACTTCTGTTTTCTTGATGGCTACTCGGGATATAATCAAGTTCCTATCCATCCCGAGGATCAGGAAAAAACTACTTTCACCTGTCCCTACGAAACCTTTGCTTTTCGTAGGATGCCTTTTTGGTTATGCAATGCACCTGCGACTTTTCAAAGATGTATGCTAGCCATATTTTCCGACATGGTGGGAGAGTTTATGGAAGTCTTCATGGATGATTTCTCTATTTTTGGAGAATCATTTGACTCTTGTTTGGCTAATTTAGAAATAATTCTTAAGCGATGTATCAAGACACGACTGGTCCTTAGCTGGGAAAAGAGTCATTTCATGACCCAAGAAGGCATCGTTTTGGGTCATGTAATCTCTGAACGGGGAATTGAAGTGGACAAAGCTAAGGATGATGCTATCGCTAAACTTCCTCATCCCACATCTGTTAAACAAATCAGATCATTTCTTGGCCATGTAGGATTTTATCGAAGATTCATCAAGGCTTTCTCGAAGGTTGCTCGTCCTTTGAGCAATCTTCTTGCCAAAGAAACACCGTTTGTTTTTGACGAATCAGGCCAAAAGGCATTTGATTTTATGAAAATGGTAGTCACCTATGCTCCAATTTTGCAACCACTAATTTGGACAGCCCCATTTGAGATCATGACCGACGCTTCTGATTACGCGGTCGGGGCTGTCCTGGGTCAGAAAATTGACCGAAAGCCCTCTGTCATTTACTACGCTAGTAAAACTCTGGATGAAGCCCAGAGGAATTATACTGCTACTGAAAAGGAATTACTAGCTATAGTATTTGCTTTGGAAAAATTCAGGACTTATCTCTTGGGGTCTCATGTTATTGTTTATACCGACCACTCGGCCTTGAGACATCTCTTGGCTAAAAAGGATGCTAAACCCCGGCTTATTCGTTGGATTCTTCTTCTTCAAGAATTTGATCTTGAAATCAAGGATAAAGCCGGGGTACAAAATGTGGTAGCGGATCATTTGTCGAGACTCCTAGGTGATTCTTCTTGTCTGGGTATTCCGATTGCTGACACTTTTCCGGACGAAACCATTCTTACAGTTTTAGGTGTCCACTCCCCATGGTTTGCTGACATTGTTAACTATTTGGCCGTTGGTCAAATCCCCCAGGATTGGACCAAGCAACAACGAGATAGACTCAAATCTGAGGCCAAATACTACTTTTGGGAGGACCCTGAACTGTATCGCATCGGCTCTGATCAGATTATTCGCCGATGCATACCGGAGAATGAATTCAACAGTATACTCGAGTTCTGCCATGCATCTGGGTGTGGTGGACATTTCTCCGGAAGAAAGACGGCTGCAAAAATCTTGCAATCTGGCTTCTATTGGCCGTCTTTATTCAAGGATGCCCAGGACTTCTCAAGGTCATGTTCTCGATGTCAGTCACTCGGGAACATAACTAAGGATGCCCCTAAACCCTATTCTTCCTGTAGAAATTTTCGATGTTTGGGGCATCGATTTCATGGGACCCTTTATCCCTTCATTTGGACATCAGTACATTCTTGTTGCTGTTGATTATGTGTCCAAATGGATTGAGGCAATTCCCACCCGAACCAATGACCACAAGGTGGTTATCAATTTTGTCAAGAAAAATATCTTCAGTAGGTTCGGGATTCCGAAGGCTATCATCAGTGATGGTGGCACTCATTTTACTAATGCCCAATTTCGGAATTTATTGGCCAAATACGGGGTTAATCATCGAATTTCCACACCTTACCATCCTCAAATGAATGGACAAGCCGAGATCTCCAATCGAGAGATCAAGAACATTCTGCAAAAAACGGTTAGGCCTGATCGTAAGGATTGGACTCAAAAGCTTGAGGATGCTCTTTGGGCCTACCGTACGGCGTATAAAATGCCCATCGGCATGTCTCCATTCTATTTGGTGTATGGAAAGGCGTGCCATCTACCCGTAGAGATTGAACATAGGGCATTCTGGGCAATCAAACAATGCAATTTAGATCTGAATCTAGCTGGAAAGATCAGGAAACTCCAACTATCTGAGTTGGAGGAGCTTAGAAATGATGCTTATGAGAATGCCAAGATCTACAAGGCTCGGACCAAAGCTTTACATGATCAATTGATTTCTCGTGAGAGCTTTGAGCCAAACCAGAAGGTCTGGTTATTTGATTCTAAACTTAAGCTATTTCCTGGTAAACTTAGATCTAAATGGAATGACCCATTCATAATTGATCAGATATTTCCTAATGGTGCCGTTCAGATTTTTGACCCAAAGACGAGTAACACCTTTAAAGTCAACGGTCAACGTTTAAAGCCTGTTGTTGACCGTAATCTTCCAGAACCCGTCTCAGACTCTGTTGCTCTAGCCATTCTGTGACTTCTTTGGCTGGACTTCGCCTAGCTGACGGCATTAAACTCAGCAATTGTACATATGACACAAGGTTGATACGAGCTTCATATCCAGGTGACATCTTTCATATTCTACCCTTTCTTTCATGTCTCTTTTTCAATGAGGACATTGCATCAGTTAGGCATGGGGGGGTGGATTCATTCTTGAATTATTTGGTCAACCTTGTGAAATCCATGTAAATTGTCTCTCTTCTTATTTTAAAAAAAAAAAAATTAGGAAGGATTAGTTAGACATTAGGACTTTTCAATCCTAAGAAATTTTACATTAGGATCTGAACACAAAGGCCCCTCAGGTCTTTGGACTTAATTAGCCTGTGTATCCACTAAAATGTGGATTTGTTTTTGAATCCTCGCCATCTTAATTCTATTATAATTAGAATAAATAAGTTTGGGTGATAAGTATACGACTTATCAACCCGCCCTCTGATTTGAGGGAATTTTGAGTTTTAAGCATCTACACACTTTCTTTGCACTGACTCGTTGTTCGGTGATTTTAACGGAAATTGGGTAGCTAATGAACCTTCTAGGGTGATATGGTTAGTAAGTTATCGTGGGTAACAGCCCATAGGTAGGTTGTCCAGAGCCCAGTCACTGGACCTTTCTTAGTTTGCTGCCTTTAGGTAAATCTTAGACTAGGGAAGCCACCTACTTTAAAAAATAAAAAGGAGAAAAGAACAAAAAGAAATAAGCCACACTTCGCCGCACGAGTATGGCTGGCAAGTTGTCGGTGGTAACAGCTCATCGACCGGTTGTCCAGAACCCAGCTCAGAAAATGCACTAAAAATTCCCAAAACACTTAGGAAGAAGCGGAGAAGTAGAATAAACCGGGGAGATATACACTGGATTCACCCTTGTGTTGACCCCGTAAAAAAATAAAAGTAGGGAGAAAGCTACCGGTTGTAAAGATACACTTTTAGGTAGAATTCTGGTTAGGTCACCTAGAGGCGAGTAAATTCGAAGTCCGTTCTAATTGCCGGTCAACGAGTCTATCACAATCACAATAAGATGCTTAAAGCTTAGGGTTCTCATCAAATTTTGGGTGAGTTGAATGGCCGTAGAAAGCCACTCTTAAGCTCAAAAATTTGAAAATCAAAAAAATTAGAAAAGAGGAAAAAGAGAAAAAGAAATTTTTCTCTTAATAAGGCGAGGGCTTGAAGCAGTCTGCATTTTGGCTGATACCCGGGCACTGTTGTGTCTTTGAAAGTTCAGTTCCTAAGTAGACAATTTCTTAATGATTGAAAAATAACTCAAGTCCAAATAATCTAACCTAATTCTTTTATAAATAACATATAGTTTTTGCTAGGGACTAGCAAAAGATAGGTATGGGGGTATGATGTAAACACATTTACACTACTTAAGATGTCTATTTATGCATGTTCTTAAGCATAGGATTGCATTTCATGATATAAATATTGCATTACATGCATCATCTTGTATTTAGAATAGTTTGGATAAAATGGAGGTTAATTGTCTCCTTTTATGTGCTTGGACAGGGCAAACATTTTTCGGGGCCTCGGATCAAAGATCCAACCGTATGGATGTGATCAGGGCGACGATTGGAGTTCAACGACTCCAAGATCGCCCTAATCAGGCATCCGTAGCATCATATAGTGACCCGAGAACCCTAAAAGATCAAGGGCCAGGATGGTGTAAATCTGCACTTCAGATGACAAATCCGACCGTACGGATGAATTCGGATCGACGATCGCAGCCCAACGACACACAAATCGAGTCAATCCGACATCCGTGGCACCATCTACAACTTCCAGAAGATGTACGGCCAAGATGGCGCCACGTGGCGCCATCTCAGCCGCCCAAACGACCGCTTGCATTTTGTGAAGGCCCTCGCCCGATCGCTCTCCGCCGTCAGATGGAGATCCAACGGCTGTGGTCGCTCGCGCTTAAAAGCGTCTGCGCGACCATTTCGTCTGCGTAGCGCAGCGGCGACGCAGCCACGGGCGAAGCAGAGGTTGCAGGTTCGAGCCGCGGTGAGGGGGTGGAAGGCGCGGGCGAGCGGGCGCGGACGAGCGTCAGATGGAGATCCAATGGCTATGCGCACCCGATAGCGTCGACGCGCGATTGGACAAGCAATCGAACGCGCAATCAGACGCGGGGGGGGCGCGCTACGCAGCAGGCGCGAACGCGATTTAAGTCGTCTGATCTCGCGATCGGATGGCTGAAAAGCGGCGAACGTGCGTGGCCGTTGAGCGCGCGAGTAGGCGAGGAGGCGCGCGAGAGCCGGCCACTACGCCCACGTTGGGGCTTTAGTGATGGATTTATCCGTCACTAAAGACCCCTTATTTATTGTTTTGAAGTTGTAATGTCCATTTTGCCCCCACTCCTTGCAACTATAAAAGGTGACCCCCTCCATACGAAATTCTCATCCCTTCTTTCTCCTCTCTACCCTTCCAAAGCTCAAAAGAAGCTTGTCCCACACCCGGAATACTTCTTGCGAGATAAAGTCCAATTTTCGTTCCCCTTCGGAAGTGGATCCCGCAACGACGACGGCGTGCTGCTCCGTTCCCGTTCTTCTACTTCGTCCTCCTTCATCCTGCTTCGTTCTCCTTCGTCCAGGGGTCGTCCCGTCCGGCTCGTCCTCTAAGCAATCGTCGAGGAGGATAATTTCTCTCTCCCATTCTTATTTACAGCTTTTCTTGTGTAGAATTTTCTGCTTTATAGTGTAATTGATTTTCCACATTCTAGTGTAACTTTTATAAACTATTGAAATATTGAATGCATGTTCTCTCTCTCTCTCTCTCTCTCTCTCATAGTTTGATAGCCCCATTGTAATTATAACGCCTTGCTTAAAGAAAATCCTAAAAAAATATAATTGCGAAAATAGATCAACGTAGCCTCCCTGTGTTCGACCCGGAATTATTTTCGGTATAAATTTTATTTGTTGAACACGAATTCTTCGCTTCCGAACTACAACGACAGGTTTTCCAAAACCAATCTCGTAAGCGTAGCGATTCGCGAAAAATACCGTTCAACACTCGTATACAGTGTTTCTATCATATGAATATCCATTCAAGCACCTCCTACATGGGAAAAATATCCTGTCTAACTTGTCTCATTGTCTGAATGACTTCCTATCATCATGAAATCCCTAATCAAGGAACTCTCTCACTCCATTCTTGTATCGAGTGTAATCCGAGTTCCTCAAAGTAATCCAAGACTTATCCATGATCTACAAAAATGAAATAAAATCACCAACCCAATAATTATAATATGATTTCGTAACAGTATTTGTATTTTGATTAAAATTGTCACTTAATAGCCCATTCTTGAAGATTTGATCACAACGTTACTTGTTACATGCAACCGGTGTCTGGAGAAATTTCAGCAGCATCTCCTCGCACTTCTCCAGTATATCTCCCAAGATTAACCTTAACTACTTTCCTAATAACTCTTATTTAAGGGTGCATTAGGAACGTAGATAAGATCAGTTGGTATACCAGAGAAGAGAGAAAAGATATTACCGAAATTCCTCCAGATATCGGTTCCATGTAACAAGTAACCCTGAGTTCTAACCCTGAGTTGTAACCCTGAGTAACAAAGGACGACAGCTCTTATGACATGCTATAAAGACAAAGCTTCGTGAATGTAAGTAAGGTATACAAATACTTTGCATTGTTTGTATAACATGATCATAAGTGTCGACGGGCAAGTATTTTTACACAATTATCCCCTCCCAAAACCTGTAACCTAGGGGTTAGAATACCTATTGTTTGACCTCAAGTGCATCTAGATTTTTGTAAGTATGTGTATTATGAAATGTCAATTGCCAGGGTCTGAATTTGGCCATGGAACGCCATGGGCGGGATTATCTCGAAATCTCAAAAATCAGGACTGCCAGGGACCTTTGAGGATTGATGATGGGGACGAGGAATCTGATACAGACCGTGTTGTGAAGCCAATCCTAAGATAGAATTAAAAAGAAATGAGAGAAAAAACTCTCCAAACAAATAAACCCTCTGTCTCTCTCTTACAAAATGCACTGCAAACTGAATCAAGGCTAAAAATGTCTTAAGCACGGGTGCTTTAACCACAGAGTCCAATAAGCCTTAAGGTAGTTCCTGCGGGCCTTAAAAACCTTTGCTAAGGACAGAGGCTAAAAGCTAGACAGATCTAGATTTTTGTTGGTACTAAAGTACCTTTAGGCCTATGGTTGGCATTCTGACCTGATCAAAGAAACAACGGAAGAAAAAGCACTTATCAAAATTGATGAGAGGAATTCATGGTCTAGAATAAAGGTTAAAACCTTAAAATTTTGCTAAGGGGCTAGCAAAAGCTATGCATGGGGGTACGATGAGAACCTCATCATAAATCCTAACTAGCACATTTTGACCTAATAAATTGAACAAAAGCTCCTACATAACTTAAGGGAAGGCCTAAATCGGGGAATTGTTAATCTGAGAACAAAACATTATACAAGGGGTGAAACTACAATTTTACCATTGTAGCACATGAACGAGATTTCTAAGGGTCTAGACATAGGTCAAGAGAACCTAATAAGAGAAAAAGTGGGATGATTTGGTCTAAAAAGGGTTATGACAAAACCTGGGAATTAAATGACATTCTATACCTCTAAAACAAATCCACTTTAATTCACGAAGTTTCAGGTAAGATAAAAATCAATTAAACCCTCTAAAATTCATGAAAAAATATCCCCTAGGGTTTAGAACCTTCAATTTGGCCTTTGAAACCTATTTTGACCTAGATTGAGGATCATACCCAATTTTTGACCTAATTTGGGTTTTTGTGCAAAATGTCTAGTCAAACGTGGTCAAACCTAAAATTCAACTTCATCATTAGATTCCTTATGTCCAAATTAGGTTTATACTAAAATTTAGACCTAAAGGAAGGTCGTCTTAACCCACTTTACAAAATGGTCATCAATAATTACTTTTTGACCCTTAACTTTTTTAAACCTTGCAATTACCCCCTCAACTTTCCCGTCATTTTCTTCAAATCAGTCCTTCTGCCACCCGCAGCAGTAGGCCATACCTCCGGCGACTTTGCACGGAGGATGGCACCGCGCATGCATGGGGAGCCGACTCTAGATTTGAAAGGGAGACTCCCTACGATGTCCCCTACCGCATGGGCTGGCTCCCATGCCATATCGTCTGCCACACCTCTCGTGCGAACGTGCGAGAGGAATGGGTATCCGTCTGCCATACCTCCAGAGAAGCTTTTCCCGCCGCTCTCGCGCGCCTGCTGGCCTGCCCTCGCCTATTTAAGGAGCGGCACCCTCTGCCGCATCCTTCAGGCTTCGTTTGGCCTGAGATCTCCCCTCCTATTCATCTCCCACCAACTCCGGCAAACTGCCAGAGCTTCTGGCAACATTCCCTCTCCTCTCTCGTCGCCCTGCCATCGTACCAGTGGCAGGGTTAACTCCCCCGTCTTCCGTCACGCTGTGCCGTACTAGCAGGCACCCTCCAGCCCCTCTTCCTTATCGCCGTTCTCTCCCCCTGGCACCTTCGTCTCCGGCGACGGTAGCACCGGCCGCTCGCCACCTCTGCATCCCTTCCTTCACTCTGGACTCATAGCTAACTCCTTCTTACCCTCCTCTTTATTTCCCCTCTGCCGATTTGCTATTTTAACCCCTTGACAACCACAAGCCACCACCATCTCCTCCACCTCCGGCAGATCACCGGCGAGGTGTCTCCGTCACTTCCCCACACCCATCCACCTTGCCAGACCCCTCAGAAGCATCATCACCTTTCACTGATCACCTCTCACCCTCTTACTCACCGCGCTACCCACTGAAACCCTTCCCCGAACACACTCACCTGCACGCACACAGTTTGACCTAGCCACGCACTCATGGCCACTGTCACGACACACCACCACTCCCATCACGTTCGTCGTGCTTCAACGATACTCCTGAATGTCCTGATGTGGCCGAGAGGCCGTTTTACAGATTTCAAGTGTATGCCCCCGTCTGCCATTAACGAGCAAGCTTCAAGCTTGCTCGCAGGCTCGCTCTAGGCACCCTTGTCCCAGGTTGGAGTCCCAAGCTGCACGGAAGAGCCTCGCGCACGGTCCCAGGTCCCCAATTGAAGACGCAAGCCTTGCATCTTGCTACAATTGGAAGGGCACCCCCTGCTGCGGGCACGCGAGAAAGGAGGGGCGCATATAGTCCCACATCGGTAGCTGTTGAAGTCGCGCACACGCATAAATTGAAAAAGTGACTAAGGCTTATCGCCTCAGTCACACGGGGTGAGGTCCCTCTCACACGCTCACTTGGCCTCGTCCGCGACTATCCCCTGTGGACCTGGCCTGACCCGTTTACCTAAGCCTTGCACACCTCGCCCACCATCGCACGTTGGTAGGCCTAGTCCCGGGCGCGTTACCCGACTTGCATACCTGAGTAGGCTCTGGGAGAGCGAACCCTGGAGTGAAATAGAGAGAGAGATGCGGGGAGGGTAGGGGTTAGGTTTTGCCTAACCATTCTTGTGCAGGGAAACTAAAGAAGAAGAAGGAGGAAGACGAAGCAGGAGAAGAAGCGGCTGAGGACTTAGCCGCGAAAGTTGCTGCAGCCAAAGAGAAGAGAAGAAGAAGGCTCAGGAGCAGAAGCAGAGAAAAAGGAAGAGAAAGAAGAAGACAGCAGCTGAAGCAGGAAGGAGAGAAGCCAACTGAAGAAGAAGGAGAAGACTGCGGAAGGAAGGAAGAAGAAGCTGTCGCAAAGAAGGCCAAGTAGGGAAAAGAAGAAGAGAAGAAGAAAAAACCAAGGAGAGCAGAAGCAGAGAAAGGAAGAAGGAGACGTGCAATGTAGCAATGGCTACTTAAGGCGTCTGATTCCCAGAATCAGATGTCTGAAGACTGAAAGAAGAAGAGAGAAGGACGAACAAAGAAGAAAGAGAGAAGAAAAAAAAAGAGAGAAGAAACAATTTTTATTTCCTTTCTCTCTAGTTGTTCTTTTGTAAAACAGTGTATTATTGTAAATTGTGATTTTCTACGCTTCTAAAATCAAGCTTGCTCCCTGAGTTCGACCTTGGAGAATTTTGAAGTATTCGAGTAATAAAATTTAATCAGACTGGTCCCTCACCAATTAACATTTGCTTAATACAAATTATTTCGCAATTAGGGGGAGCAATGGGAGGAGAGGAGCATGGGGTGCTACGGATGGGATGAGGAGGAGGAGGAGCTGATCGAGGATGGGAATGAGGAGGGGCTAGGGATGGGTATGAGGAGGAGGGTGGGTTGCGGATGGGGATGAGGAGGAGGAGGAGGACAGCTGTTACGACCCGGTTCCCGGATTCCTACAGAACTCGAGACCGGCTCACCTCAACTAATCCGAAGACCTAGTCGTTTAACGAGAAATAACCAAAAGCAGGAAACAAACCACATTCACACATGCATTATAACTAAGCAGAAGGAAAAACGCAACAGGAAAGGAAAGTAGAGTAAACTGTCTCAAAATAATACATACCACCACAACAATAACAATGGAAGGAAAATGAAAAGTAACAGGAACAGTAATTCAAAGGTCTAGTACTCACAACTACAGCAGAAACAAAAGCGCTGGAAAGGAAACTACTATTATGGCTGGGCTTGGCATGGCCCAGCTCCCTTTGCAACTGGAAACACGTGCTGCACAACTCCTGGTCTTGGACAGGGTTACAAAAAGATAGAGTCAGTGAACACTAAGTAGAGTGGTGTTTACATTATTTATGTACAAGTAAAGTAAAACAAACAGCCAGGTTTCATTCTCTTGTCTATTTATCTCTTCTACGTGTTTCTGGTTCATTTATTTGATAAAGGATCCAAGTATTTCTTCATCTTACTTGTTCCTCGTTGGAACGATCTTGATTGTAGTCTTTTCCGTGGAGTAGAAGGTACACGTGGTGCTCTCCTGGCTGGGAGAGTCCCCTATGGTAGTCCTATACCCAATCAACCACCCCGAGGTCACTGTCGAGATGTAGCGGTGACTACGGTACGCGTGATAAGCATACGGGTAGCTACCCCGCACTGACACGCGGTCAGTCGTTTCCGCTAGCGGGTATGCCCAAAGTATAGCACGGAATAGTATAGGGCCTTGCCCTCTCAGAACAGGGGTCTCACCCCTCAGAACCAAACAGTAGTCTTGCCCCTCCACAGTCCGCGTACCCTCGTCCGGCTACCACGGTTTGCCTAGCGGACCTAACAAAGTCAGTGTAGGGTGGCTAGCTTAACTTCAGGCCCCATGGGGTAGCTAGCTCCCTCCCTAAATTAGTAGAACGCCTCGGTACCACATACGCAAGGGCCTACAAGAGTCGATGTAGAGTGGCCAATTCTGTTAAGACCCATGCTGTTAAAGCCCTCTAAGATGTCTAGATTTGGGTCAAACGTCTGGAAATCAAATTTTTCGTATACGTTCTCGCGTCTACGCACGTGCTGCACGTAGACAGTACGCAGCCTCATTTTTCCTTTCCTTCTCTCTCTCCTCGTCGATGCAAAACCCTAACCCAACGCCCTACTTAAAACCCCCTCCTCTCCCTCGTTCACCCCACCTCCAGCCACTCTTCTTCCTCCAGCGAGAGCGGTGAGCGGCGAGTAGCGGGTAGCGGGGCGTGAGCGGCATGGAAGGAGAGGAGGAGCAGCAAGGAAAAGAAAGGAGAGCAAATGCGAGCTCGTGAGGGAGTTCTCCGGAGAGCTCACGGTCGGTCGGGCGTGCCCGAGGCAGAGAGATGCGTTGGGGAGGTCCTCCCCGACACTGTTGTAGCCAGAGCAGCCGGCGAGCGGGCGCGGCGCGGCCACGCACAATGCGAGAAGGCAAAGGCAGTTTCTGGTTCTGGGATTTTCCCAGAATCAGACGTCTAGATTTACATCCAGATGACGCAGACGATGTCTGGAGGAGGCTTCAGACGACTGAGAGGTAAGTTCCGCGATGTACACCTTCTTTGCAGATATGGCCATGCAGGTCGTTTCGCCGAGGCACTGTTACGCGCCATATTGAGGAGATTTGCGTCGATGCATGTAGGATTCGCTTCAGGAAGGCGTGGGACACGCCCTCCCACGCAGTTCAGACGTCTGGGCGAGGCACCAGACAGTGGGAAGTGTCTCCAGACGTTCGGAGAGGTGATCGGACATCTGGAACTGGTTCCAGACGATTCAGCGGGGTTCCTGGGCGTCTGAGGAGTAGCGCAAAGTTGAGGTATAGTTCTGGACTCTTTTAAGACGTCTAGAAGGTATTCCAGACGTCTAATATGAATCAGGATTGCTATTTTTGACACGTTTAGGGTCTATTTGAGGTTCGATTTTCATAATTAAGATTCCGTTGTTCTTTGTATAAGTTCCTCTACTTGTTGGAATACTTTTATCATGTCCTGAGTGGTCTTTTGTGATTGATCCTTATGTTAGGACCTCGTTCCGTTGCGGATTTGGGGTTTGCTGAGGCACGTGGACCTGCCGATCAAGCCCCCATTACTCCTGGGTTTACTAGTAGAGTGGCTCCCCCTAGTTTAATTACAAACTTGAATGCATATGTGGAATGAATGTTAGATCCTAGGGTATGGCATGAATCCTAGGACTAGAAACACTGGAATATTTGTATGGAATGTATGGATTGCAGTCTTGGATGTTTAAATAGAATAATAACAATTGCCTGGAAATGAATAGCAACTGCCTGTGAAATGTAAAGTGCATGTGTTAGCAAACTGTTGCATGTAAATTCCTGTTGTTTACGTTAAATGTCATAATATGAGGTGCATGTATATGAACTGAAAATGGAAGATTGAATGTTGGAACACGAGCTACCTGTGAATAAACCTGAAATGTGAACAATAAAGTTACATGTTACATGTGTAGAACCTGAGAAATGGAAATAGAAATGATGAAACCTGGTATGGTTTGGCCTGAGAAACATGAGCATGAACCCTACGGGGAATTAGGAGATGAGCTCCTGGAAATACATGGAATGGATCTAGGAATGTGCTGGGAAGTGTGCTGTCCCTTGAGTACGTGGTACCAAGGGGAGCACATGTTACCTCTTAGTGTAGAGGGGTGCTTGCCGCCTTCGGATCGAGACTCGGGGTGGGTTTGGCCACTTTGCACAGACTCTGTGGCCCTCGTGTATACTGTACCAGGGAAAGCTACTAGTGTAGGGTCGGTTAGCCACCCCACGGGGCCCGGGCTTCATCTAGCCGCCCTACATCGACTTGTTAGGTCCACTGGGCAAACCAGGGTAGTCAGGCGAGGGTGCGCGGACTGTAGAGGGGTGAGACCCCTGTTTGGTTCTTAGGGGCTAAACCCCTGCTACTGAGAGGGCTATGTCCTATACTGGTTCCGTACTGTGCTTTGAGCGCACCCGCTAATAGAAATGACTGACCGCATGCCAGTGCGGGGTAGCTACCCGTGCGTTTATCGAGCGTGCCGTAGTCACCGTTATGTCTGTCAGTGACCTTGAGGTGGTTGACTGAGTGTAAGACCACCACAAGGGACTCTCCCGTCTAGGAGAGCACCACATGCTACTTCTACTCTTCGGAAAAGACTGTAATCAAGATCGTTCCCACGAGGAACATTCGAGATCAAGAAAGAGACCTGATAAATAAACCAAGTGATGAAAGAAAGAATAATTAGTTAAAGAAAGAAAGAAATTGAAAAACAACAGCTACCAGTCTACCTTTACTGTTTTAGTTAGTTGGTTGCCACTCTACTCAGCGTTCGCTGACATTTTGTACTCATAACCTTTTTCAGGTCCAGGTGTTGAGCAGCCAGAGCCTACGACTGTAGAGGGTGCTGGGCCCAGTAGAGCCCAGTAGCTGTAGTTTTCTGTTGTACTCCGTTCTTGTTGTAGTGAGTAGTTGTTACACTTCTGTACTCGTTTATTGTGAACTTTATATTCCTTTACCTGTTTAATTTTTTACTGTTGTGGTGGTGTGTACTGTAGTAGTTTACTTCTTTACTGCTGTACTTTTGTTACTGTTAGTTGCTTGCGTGGTGAATGTGGTTTATTTTACTACTTCTTGGTTACTTTCTCGTTGGACGACTGAGTCTTGGGATCAGTCCAGTTGGTCCAGTCTCGTGTCCTGTAGGGACTCGGGAATCGGGTCGTGACAAATTCTAACCCTGGGTCTCAACTCAAGGGAGGCTAGCTCCACTCTACACTAAAAGAACCACTGTGCTCCTTAGTACTACGTACACAAGGGCCAACTCACTTCCCATCTGCATTCCAGATTCCTTTCATACACAGGAGTTCTACTCCTACTTTCCCGTAGGGTTCATGCTTATTATTTATCTTATTTATCCACATTCAGATCTCATGTTTTATAACTCATTCATCATCCATATACAAGCAGCTCGTATTTTCACAATTTAATTTACATACAACTTGTGGCTTCACTGTTCACTTTTTCATTCACATATGGGCACTCGTATTCTAACATGCATCTCGTAATTCATTCACATACAGGCAGCTTGTATTCTAACATGCATCTCATAATTCATTTGCATACAGGCAATTCGTATTCTAACATGCGTCTCATAATTACACTAATACCATTTGCTAGCAATTTATTTTAAACATGCATCAAATAAACAATACTGCTCAAAATAGGCTCATACATTTCTACCATAAGGTTCCTTCCGCATCCTAGAGTTCGATCCGATTATTCCAAGAAAATACATTCTTATTTAAATATTAACAACTGAATTGAACCACTCTACCAGGTATCACGGGAGGATTGGGGGCCTGTGCCGCAAATCTCGTCATCTCCATGGACCCCGAACACGCAATTGGCTGGAAACCTGTACTAGTGACTAATTTACATCAGACGAGCTCAAAAGGGTAGGTACTCAACATGAACACGTAGAGAAACTTGACTGGAAAACAACGGTACTTCGTGTGCAGAAAACCAACTCCGTTTGGGCCCTAAACGGGCCAAAAACACGATTACTGTCCAAAATCAGACGTCTGCGACTTTTCCCAAACGTCTTAAAAGGCATCTGATCATACCTCTCACTTCTTGTAGCTGTCTCAAACGTCCGAACTCCTCTACAATCCGTCTGAGGGAAGTCCCAGATGTCGGGCCCTCCTTCTAGTCGTCTGGAAGTGCCGTCGGACGTCTGGCGATGTGGTCAGACGTCCAAAAGTTGCCTGGAAAGGCGCACCACGCGCCTTTCCCACGCCCTGCACCTGCATACGAAGATGCAGACCCATTTTTAGCCAAAGGAAACCTACGTCACAATCTGCATGGGCGGACCTGTGCAGACAACACATACCTCCGCGTGAGAAATGTGTTTTCAGACGTCCGGCTTCAGCTCTGGACTTCCTGATACTTCTCTAGACGTCTGGTTGATGTCCCAGACGTCTGATACTAGAAAGCTAGTATCCAAAACTTCCTCCCGCGATCCTTCTCCTCCACGCGAACTCCTTCACGCTGCCTGTAGCTGCTATGCCAGTCGCCTCAAGAGGTCGTGAAGCTCCCTTCGAAACCTCCTCCTCCTCGCATGGCTCCGACTCCTCTAGAGGCAGCGTGTTGATGGGGAGCTCCGTGCGAGCTCTGTGAACCTCTCTATAGCTCTCCCCTTCGAGTTCCTACTCCTCAAGCTCACGCTACCGCACCCGTAGCACGGCGCTCTCCGCGTGCGGTTCTTCCACCGCACCTCCTCTCCCACACGCTCCTCTCACTCCCTCGCCCTTGTTCTCCCCTTACTCCCCTCCCCCCCCCTCACCCTCTCGCTCTCGGTCTCCCCAACTCTCCCCCGCTCTACCTCTTTCTCCCTCCTCGCTGAGAAGGTGGAGGTCACTGGCGCAAGGAAAAGGTGAAGGTGGCGGTGGCTGGAGTGGTGGGGGTGGAGTGGAGGTGGAGGGGTTTAAATAGAGGAGGATTTTAGGCTTTGGGTGAGGAGAACCGAGGAGGAAAAAGGAAAAAGGATGTGTGCGTGTCGCCTACGCACTGAAAGCAAGCAGAAGTACAGTTTTCCCCAACTTTCAGATGTCCGGCCCTCAATCCAGGCGTCCGGCCCCCAATCCAGACATCTGGACAGACGTCTTAATTATCCCAAGGGCAGCAGATCATTTCAACAACGAGCTGCCTGTGGATGGGGATGAGGAGGAGGAGGAGGGCAGCTTGCAAATGCATGGGAGGAAGAAGGGCTGGAGGGTAGGCTGCGGATGGGGATGAGGAGGAGGAGGAAGGTGAGCTGCTGCCTGCGGATAGGGATGAGGAGGAAGGGCTGTCGGGTTTGGGGACGAGGAGGAGGAGGTGTGGCGTCGGCAAGGAGTAGGAGGAGGGGTGTTGTGGATGGGAAGGAGGAGGAGGACGGCGATTGCTGCTGGAAGGAGGTGACGGCTACTGGAAGGAGGAGGAGGAGGAGTGCCAACACATGAGGAGGAGGGGGGTTGGTGTTGCACGTAGGAGACTGGCGGCGCTTGGGAGGAGCAGCGACGATGAGCAGGAGGAGGAGCATGGGCAGCACTTGGGGATGAGTAGGAGGAGGAGCGCGCGCGAAGGAGGATGATCAGGAGGGGTAGCGCGGGGCTGCGAGATCTCTGAGGAGGAGAGCCTTACGAGGAGGAGAGGTTGACGGAGGAGATCTTTGAGGAGGAGGACGACCGCGCGAGAGATTGAAGAAGACCTACAGTGCACGGGGGGTTGGGCATCTGTTAAAGGGTATAAAAACATTACATGACGGTTCTTGTCAAAACCGTCATGTAAAGTAGGGTAGGGCAAGAAAAATGTCGCCCGACCAAAATTCGTAATCAATATAAACGATGGTTATAAGATCGAACCGTTGTCTATAATACGACAATTATTATTAACACCGTTGTGTAAATATAATATATGCGGATCCACCGTTCTTATTGCACGAGATTCACGGTGAATATATACGACGATTTTAATGTTAACTGTCGTTATTATAAAAATACGACGATTTTAAAATGTCGTCGTTAGACTATAATATATTCGACGGTTATAACAAAAATCGTTGTTACAAAAATATTACGAAAGATCATTTTTCTAGTAGTGCTATGACAGTGTTACTGTTGCACTGCGATGTTGATGTTATAACATTTGATGTAAGAACATTATTTCTATCTTAAACGTTCACAAAAAGTGAGATGATGCTTGCATGACATTAGTGTTACACATGAAATTAAGTAAGATGTGTGTACACATAAGAAACTTAAAGGTACATGAAAGGCCACTTAATCCCCACCAAAGTTTACACTAAAGCCCTTATCAACTAAGGGATGTAAAGAAACAGTCCATTCATTTCTTTTGTTTATTAATTAACTAAGCCCTTATCAACTTTTCAGTATTAATTTCCCATGTAAGCAAAATTTTTTTCTTTTGATTTAACTCTTACCAATGGTAACATATGGGTGTTGTTTGTTGCGCACAACATCCACATGAGATCTTACAAAAAGGAATATGAGTCGTAAGATTTAAAAAAAAAAGAAAATTAAGTAGTGACCGATCAAACTTCCAGTAGCGGGGCCCACATCTTAGAATGCATGAGAAGAAACAAACTCCGAGCAGTAAATGCAAATTGAATATAAAAATAAAACAAAAAGGATCTTGCAATATTCATTCCTGCCCTTGGAAGTTCCAAATATTCGCTGGCCACATGCCTACAATTAATGGAGACATCTCTCCAATTAGGCCGTGAAGATCACTCGCAAACGATCGATCAAACTAACCACGAAGTCACAAACCTTACCACCACCCGACTCTCACACGGCCCTCTCCTATACAGACCGTTACCCAAATTACAAGTGCATGCGTGCAGCTTATGTGCATCCACCTTAATTCGATCTAACGACCATCACAACTTACATATCCTAATATATATATATATATATATGAGTACTGATCATGCAAGCAGCTTATGATTTAATTAAATTAAACTCTCCTACTTCGTTCTTGGGTTGTTGCTTCGGTAGTGCTGATTAATAATTGTTTTTTTGGAAAAGGCCGAGCCTCTGCCACATATGCATGCATGCTTCAAAGCAAGAGCTTGGGATGGCGGACGCTGACGAGGCGGACGTCGTCGATGACCGGCCCGCAGAGGGAGCTGGCGTCGTCGCTCCTCGTGTGGTAGTAGGAGCTGTAGAACATGATCCTCGTCCTCGTCCCGGTGGCCTTGAACCTGAGGGTGGCGCGCTTGAAGCCGCCGGTGCCGCTGGACTTGTAGGGCACCTTGAGGGCGTCCTTGTCGGCGAAGGCCTCGATGAGCATGGATCCCTCGCAGGAGTTGCTGGCGTCCCCGACGGCGAAGGAGAGGACGTACGTCTTGCCGACGATGGTCCGGACCACCTGGACGATCGCGCTCTCCCTACCGCCGACGATCTCGACCGCGCGGCGGCCCCGCGGGACGGAGAAGTGAGCGGCGTCGATGTACTTGATGGCCTTGAGGGACTCGATGATCCACCCGGGGAGAGGCGAGTGCGTGTCCTCGATGTTCGGGGGGATCAGCACCCCCCACGAGGTCTCCGGGATCACGTAAGGACCCTCTTCAAAGTTCCCGTTCTTTAGCAGATTTTCTGCAACAAAAAAAAAAAAATCAAATAAGAAAAATCCAAAAATTACAGGAAATTAACCAAGGCATTTTTCGGAGAGTTAGAGAAGGTGCAAAAGGATCCAAAATATATAGCAGATATATCACTCAGAAAATAGAGTTAAAAGATTGTTCACGACGATAGAAGTTAGCACGTCTGCCGTCTTTGGGTGTGGCCGCTGTGGATTCTATTATCTCTATTTCCATATGCTTCGTGTTGAGGTCAGAGGTATATCTTTGAGAAAGGCTCCATCATCAACATGTTAGCTTGCTTAGCCATCGTCCAGGTCTCTCACACTAATGCTGGAGCTCTTAATGTGGGGATGAAGGCATCCTATACTCTCTCCCATACTAAAGCGGAGAAGCTGCACTAGAAGAAGAGGTGGGAATTTTTCTGATCCATATAAGTGGCCGACAGTGTTGACATCCATCTCTTAATTTTTTAGGTAAGCCCCGACCCGGTAGGGAGCCTATCTTGGGCGACTAGTCAGGTGCAATATCTTCATTTAGATGCATGCCTTTTTGATCAAATGAGCTTTAAAATTTCTCGGCCACACGATTTAAAGCCATCATGGACTTTGACAGAGGAATAGGCCCCAGAAGAGTTTAGTGACCAATTCCAGTGATACTGAACTCTTTGGGGGTATTAAGTTGATGTGTTAAATAGATTTATATTAGATTAAGTATTTAATCTATCACTTAATTTACCTCTTATTTATATTAGGTTAAGTTAACTTAATTCAAAGTAAAATTATTTGACTCTTTATAAAATAATTTTAACCCATCAAAATATCTAAAGACATTAACTTATTCCTTATTTCACTATTTGTCTATTCTCCTCATTATTTCACAAATTTATACTTCTCAGCAAACGAAATGTTTATAATTAATTTTCATGACAATCAGCTCAAGTTCGACCCCGAGTTAGGTTATTTGCCTCGATTTTAGGAAATAAAATTTCCAAATATATTAACCATATTAGGCCCTCTTCCCACGGATCAGAATTTAAAAATTATGTTTCCTTAAAAGTAAAGTAAAATTTAAACCTTGATCTTTTAGACGTGAGCTTGTTTACTTGACCACCAGGCAATTTAAGTAGTTCATTTGGATATATTATTTTGCGTCATATTTTTCACGTAAACATCCACACCTCACATATCTGCGATCCTTTTAAGTATAAAAAATAAAATAAAATTGGAGGTGTGCGTCCTTATTTTGTTAGGGAGCGGGGTTATAAATTAAGTTGCGAGTTAAAAGGACTGGCGTACTGTTGGTGCGGCCAGGAGGGTAGAGGGTGCGGATGGCGACGGCGTCGACGAGGGGCCCGCAGGCGGGGTCCTCCTCGGTGCCGGTGTTGTGGAGGACGATGTCGACGTCGCGGTACTTGGCCTGGAAGGCCCACGCGTAGGAGTCCCAGCCGTTGCTGCTGTACATGGTCTGCATGGGGAGAACCCCCCACTCCGGCGTGGCCGAGACGTTGAGCTTCTCGTCCTGCGCGCACGTGCGCGCCGCGCTGAAGGTGATGGAGTAGAACTCGCCCACCTTCAGCTTGAGGCGCTTCTTTATGGAGGCGTCGTTGCCGAGGCGGACGGCGTACGCGCCCTCGGGCACGACCAGTAGCATGTCCCCCTGCTTCTGCCCCGACCTTATGTACTCCACGAACCCGGAGGTCTCCCACTCCGGGATGGCGCGGCGCCCAATCACCTTCGTGCCCTTCAGGTCCGAAGCCTTGGGCCCCATCTCAAAGTCCCCGTTCGGTAGCATACCTGTTATTTTTGTATTTGCGTATAACATGTGTCGAGGGCAACAGCACAAACTAATTATTTCATTGATAGATAAAATCAGTGTCAAGATAGATTTACCCAAAAAAAAAAAAGAGGTTGATGTATGCAGATGTTAGGATCCGATTCGGTAAAGAAAATAAATTTATGGAATAAATTGAAAAAGTAAAATAAATAATGTAATAAATAAGTTAACCTGTTTAAATATTTTAGTAGTTTAAAATTAATTTCATAAAAGGGGTGAAATAACTTTACGTCGGGTTAAATCCATTTAACTAGGCGTAAATAAGAAGTAGATTAAGTGATCGATTAAATGTTTAGCCTGTAAGCCAAATAAAACCTAGATATCTTTCATGATTAGAAGCAACTAGTTAGGATGGCTGGGTACCATTTGTATGAGGATTGTGGTGAACTACCCCTCTTGCTCGTGTACTTACTAATGTCAATATTTTAAAAATCAAATTGGTTATTGAACTTATCAAGTGTTGGGTTGACTTTTTAAAGATTTAATTGGTAATTTATATCGATTGAATCGGTGATGACATCGGTACGATGTTAACATGTGA
This sequence comes from Thalassia testudinum, assembly GCA_037157565.1. NCBI lineage: Eukaryota > Viridiplantae > Streptophyta > Magnoliopsida > Alismatales > Hydrocharitaceae > Thalassia > Thalassia testudinum. Next base: position 50,427,344 of record JAZHRO010000030.1, read on the forward strand.
AATAATCAAATTGTACATTGGTTTGTATTAGTTTAACTAAGTCTAATAGATTTGAATCGATGTTTAATAAAAAATTATTAAAAATATGTAATAGGAAAAATTATTTTACAATTCTAATTATACTAAAATTAATATATTTTTATCGATATTAAAGAAAAATTAAAAGTATAATTGAAGTTGAGAGTTTAACTTTAAAGAATACATAGATTTTTAAATATTTATTTTAAATTTAAAAGTTACAAAAGTTTTTCTTTTTCTTAATTTTTTAATTCATAAGAGGGTAGTGAAACTAGACAATCAATTTACCCAAATCAATTAATTCAACTTAATTTTAACTTCTATCACCTGAATCAATCAATCCAATATCAATTTTTAATTGAATCAATTAAATCAATCAATTTGATTCGATCTTAGAAGTATTGATTTAGACACTTTTTTTTAAGTTAAATTTTACTTTTATATTTTTTAAATTATCAACATTCGAGTGAGGATTGCCCTGCTGCATGCGCAACTATTTACACATCTTTTTTAAGAATTAAATAGTACTTTTAATGTTATCAAAAATTATAAATGTATTTTAATTATATATTAAAAATTATGGGCATTCGTGTGAGGATTTCGGTTAACCAACCCTCTCTCGCGTCCTCAAAAAAAACTAACCCTCTCTCGCTTGCGCACCTATTTATGCATCTCATTTTAGAATTACATATTATTTTTTGATATTTTTTTAAAAAGATTGGTATATTTTAATTGTACACTAAAAATTATTGATGCATTATATAAAAAAATGCTGGTGATGTCAATTTTAAGTGGGGCGTGTGCACAAACTAAGGGGTTTAATATTCATTTTTGCTTTGTACGAGGAGATGCATAACACTTGCCATCCTTCTAAGGGAAATTTGCAAGCATATCCTCCTTTAATAACCATAGTTACACCTACCGTGGCCCTCAGCTACTGTACTTTCAAATCAAATAGTCGACATGATACGATGATTTAGACGTCGATTGATGCCCGATTCTGTCTAGATTGAATTCATCTAGTTGTAAAGGGGAATAAATTTACATAAGAAATAAAAAAAAAGAAACGGATGAAACGAATGATGGAATAACTGAGTTAAGTGATTTGAATATTCTGATAAATTAAAATTTATTTTGTAAAGAGACTATAGTAATTTTAATTTGACACAAATGGAGTTTAACTTGATATAAGTAGGAGTTAAATTAAGTGATGGATTAAATGTTTAATTTAAGGTAAAACTACTTAATTTGACAATTAAATGGGGTGTACATGATTAGCTCAACCTTAATTAGGGTTGATTTTACTAGGTCTGACTGGACATGATTAGCACTGATCCATAAAAACAATGAATGTAGCTGTATTTATGTAAATACAAATGACAGATGTAGTTGACACATATCAACGAACAAGATGATATAGGATTAGTTTACGTATGCAATTCTTTCAATTCTTTTAAATGAGATTTTGGATCTTAAAGATAAAAGATTTTGGAGAGGATAAAACTTGGATTATTAGTCTCCTTCAAATATTTTTTAATCCTAAATTATTTTTGACAGGGAATTGGAGACATTCCCAACTGAATCAAAGAGGTGAGATTTGGAGGACCGGTCAAAAGCTCCGGGTGGGATGACTTTATCTCTCCTAATTATGTTTTGATGTGATTTAATGTACGTCGTTACGACTTTCGATTTGACGGTATCTCTTTTTAACGCCATAACTACCTATATTATCTTATTTTCAAATTTATTCTTATTCTATAATGTTTTATACATTTCCATCTAAGCAATAAATGGAGGATTCCTAAAACTTCGTGTACATTTGATATTATCCCCTCCTTCTAAACCCAACTTCCAAATGGATCCCTCGAAAAAAGAATGTGGATGTGAAGGAGAAACTTAACGAGTGTCCATCTGTTTGGAATATACATATAACACCACATAGAAGTATATTCACTATTTCCATCTAGTAGTATCATATGGCTTATGGGTTAGCGTTTGATGTGGATCACCTTACAATTAATTCTTTTTATTTTTCTTCTTAATTCATCTACAATTACTCACAAAAATTGCCTGAAAATTCTAACACACGTTTCATATCCATAAATATTGACATGAAGGTATGAATATGGAAGTCATAGGGCTCATACATATCCGTGTTCATGTCTAACCTACTTGAGCTCTTAAGATTAATTTAGTTAAAAGATTAAGAAACTGATTTTAAAAATATAAAATTAATATTAAAATTTAATTTTATTTACTTGTAAAGCAAGGTTAATGCCAATTTCTATTTGAAGAGTGTTGTTTAAACATGGAAAAATTTCAAAATTTACACTACTTCGCTAACATCTCTTGAACCCAAAAGAAAGTTTAAACGCACTCACCCACCACATCCCCCCCCCCCCCCCCCCCCCGGCCAACACCCAAAATAAATTACCGTAGACATCACATCTCACGTATGACTTGCTCAGAACCTTATAGCAAATGTGGTTTTGTGTGCACACAATGTGCAGAAGAGGTCCACAGGCTGACAGTATGCATGTGCTTTGCTTTTGAAGGTACTTAGGCAAACCTTTTCATTTAAAGGGGGAGTAAATCTAAGAAAAACTTCAGAAGATTGAAATTTAAAATTAAGGAATATAATTTATCTTATTTCATCAATAATATTAATATTAAAATATTTTATTATATTACATCAACATAAATATATATTAATGTAAATTTATTCTAATATAATATATTTATATTATCATATCAATGCACTCAAATTTATATTACAATATTAAAAATTTAATCATTAACCTATCGTAAAATTAATTATTTTATTTCCTCACTTGCTGTGTCACCTCCCGGCTGTCAAAGGAAACATACGTACCTCTACATACTTGGTATAGTACTATAGGCTATAGCTTTAATTATAGCGTGAGTGCTACAGCACTTAGTGCTCTGACACTCCATTCACCCTCCCACACAATTCAATGGACTTGAATGACTTAATATACATCTAATTTATTTTCCGCTTCACGTCACCAATAGCCAATACCTCGCACTCCCATTCCAAGAAGGCATCCCTCCTTGGGTGCATTCTCCACTTCTCCAGCCATCAACATCAAAGGAAGCGGGGAAGAAATGCATGAATGCTAGAATGAGCATGTGATTTTCTTTACCACTTACTAACACTCTTTGGATAAATCTCTTAATTTTAAATCTAGTAAAATATATATAAGAATGCTAGTATGAAAATTACATTACATTTAACAACATATAATAAAAAATAATCGATTGAAAATTAAAATCAATCATTTGAAAATCAATGGAAATAAAATAAGATGATTGAAAATAATTTTTAATCGATTAAAATTAAAATATATCGATTAAAAATAAAAATATATTAGTTATTTTACTTTTCACTAATAAAAATAATTTTTTACTTCAAATATAATTTTTTATTAAAAATCTAAAATATATCAATTAAAACTACTATTTTCATCTATCAATTATAAAATACTCTGTAAAGTACATCCATTTACCTTTTCCTCCTATGCCATCGTGACATAAAAATTACTTTATCAATGAAAATAAAAAATTAAAGAAAAAAAAAAAAAACAAGAAGAAGACTCCGTGCCCCAACCCTAGCTACCAACTCTACCTACTCGTCAATCATGTATATATAAAATTTATGTCCCCGACATCCCTTTCAACAATTTCTCAAATTGGCAAAGAAATTAAATGAACAGTACTCGCATTCCTTATCCAGATGTGAGGAATTACTAGGTCTGAGAAACTAATAATTGCAGGGCCCTACAGTTCACTCCACAAAGCCATGTGATCTCCATTGTTGCCATGCCCTGTGGCACCACTGCCGGAGACATGGTGAGGTTAATTTGAATTCAATCCACTAGATCCAATCCAGCCCACAGGGGGGACCCAAACATAAATGTTGCACTCCACGCCATTTTTCGTATATGAATATATTTATTCGCTCAAAAGTAAAGCCTTCGAATATATTGTTGTTCAAATCACCGCCCACCCACCTACAACTTGTAAACCTCGACACTCTTGTTTGATATATATTTTGACGCACTTAAACTGATTGGAGATGGCAACTAAAAAGGTGCTAAAACTTTGATTTACGAGCATTCCATCCACTTTCCTTCTCCGGATCTCTTGCATTCTACTTAAGTTAATTAGAACAATGATGCACAGATAAGGAGGGTGCTATGGAGGAGCAAAGGTGACGGATGCTGTTACCGTCGGTGATTGAAGCAACGAAACCCACGGCTGCGAAGAGAAGGACCACCTGCAAGATGCAAGCGCGAATCTCCATCTTCTACTTCTACCTCTTCTTATGTGCTTGGTGTTTGAAGTCTTTTAGTGGATGCTGGAGATGGGGGACGGTGGAGGAGGGGTTGGCCTTATATCAACCTCCCGTGTGGAATATGCCCAGGGATCACCTGACTATTTGCATCTGGTGCCACTATATGGGGTTGCAGTGATATGGTGTCCCCACACCATACCCATACGGCATATCTTAGCGTATAATTTCCCGTCCATTTCGGCCATGTAAAATGTCGTTATTGCCACTCACCCTTTTATAATAAGGAAAACATTCGATGGAAACACCTGCGTATGTCATTTGCCACTTTATACATAGCTGATGTACATTACTATATTAGTATAACGTATCATATCAAATCATGTAATATATCTATCACATACATATATCCTCTCTACGTAGAGATAAGATATTTCCATTTCAAATAAACATTACATTAACATGATATAATATATTATATAAAATTGTGTACCCAATCGTAACTACGAATACTTTTTCTTGTAATATTATTTTTAAAATAATTTATCCATGAATAGCGTCGCCGTGTAGACCTCCGAGGGTCCGCACGTTGAACAGGGTTGGGGATAAAAGCTGATGCAATGGTTTATGCGATAATGTGAGTGCATCTACGTATATTTTTTTTAATATTATTTGGTTGGAGGAATAATAAGAAGAAATAAAATAGTATATATAAAAATAATAAAAATTAAATATTTTTAATTTACTTAAATATTTGGTTGAATTTGTTATTAAATTAAAATTTTAAAATATTTATTTTATATGAGATATTTTATATAAAAAATAAATAAATTTTATGTGATAAAATAAAAAAATATAAGATAAAAAAAGATAAAATAAATCAACAAAATAACTAAATTTTACTTATTTTAATAAAATTAATTTATTTCAAAACCTACCTCTCAATTCTAAAATCACCGACGTCAAAATAAATGTACCAAAAATAATATTTACTCCTAATTTCTCCTCGATTCGGCCAACCAAACGTGCTCTCGAGTAACTCCTCGTGGGAAAGTGCCAAATTTGTCCGCGAACTCTCAGCGAAAGGGCACTGATAATGTCCTCTTGTCTATTTTGGAAGTTATAAAAATAACCCTGATGTTAATTCCTTCTCAGTGTTCTCCAAGCATCTTTATTTCGTTTTCTTATATTTACCATTTCACTCTCCTCGGACTCGGAGAATTGAATTAGATTTTTTTAAACAAAAGTGTGCGTACTTTACTGCAGTAGTTTTCGGAGGTGAATTGGAAGGTGAATCGGAAGAAGGATTTGGGTTTTGTTGATTTATTATGTCATAGTTACATTGGAAAAGATCGTAACCATTGTACTTTTTTCACTAAGGTATTGTTTGGGTAGAGGGATTGAAATTTAAATTTTCTATTTGAGGTGTTTAATTTTAAAATTTATAGGTGTCACAATTAAGTCTTTAAGTTTGGATTTTTATAATTCAACCCATTATAAAATTATCTGAATTCGCTTGAGGCTTCTTTTCAATTAAATTTTTTCTTATTCTATTAATTTATTTCATCAAAGAACAGTATAAAACTTCGTAGTTCTTTCGATAGGATAATACATCCATCTAAATATTAAAATACCTCAATTCCTCCATTTCTTCTCTTTATATTTTATATTTCTCCTAATAATTTCTTTTACCAAAGGAGACCTTAACATTTTGTCTCCATGACAGATTTTAGTATACCAATGGCTAATGACATCTACTTGCTTTGATTGAACTCTTTGGAGATGATATTATAATTCAATTTGGTAGAGGAACATCTACACATTATACTCTTATTTGACTTTTAGGTTAAAGTATTTAACCTATAATTTAACTCGATGGTAAGTTAAGTGAAATTTAACTCAAGATAAAATTATTCTTTCTTTTCTGTAAAATAATTTTACCTTGTCAAAATATCTAAACAAATTAATTTATTTATTTTATCATTTATCTCATTTATTTTTTATTTTTCTATTTATTTCATAAATTTACTTCCCTTGTCAAACGATACCTTAGGAATTTGAAAGCCTACTTTTACTTGTTTCGAAATTTTGGGGTCACGTACATAACCAAGATCAAGGTGGCTTCCTCTTCGGTGAAATAAATCTTAAAATAAGTTTAGGGAGGGTGAGGTTGTATGCGGTTCAGTTGCTATTTGGCGAGACCCGAAAGATTCTCCGGTCGAACCAAAGCGTTTAGTTTAGTAATTAATATACAGGACACAAAGATTGGAGAATCTCGACCCGTTGTTGCCGATTAAAGTTTGAACTGACATGGCAGAGGCGGTGGTCATGTGCTAGAACAAAGTTTTGTTGGGGGTGAATCACGTAATTAATTAAGCATTTCCAAGGCAGAGGGAATCACACACACACATCGTTGATGGTGTCAAGCAGCATTCTTCCCATTTTCACGTGCTAACACCCACCGAGAATACTCAAATTAACTTATGATTCTACTTGCACCGTTTGGGAAGCTTCCCTTGGATGAGATTCACGTTCAATTGTTTTCTTTTTTTTCACTCAATCTAACTTAAAGAAGTTGGGCCAAAACCAAAATCAAATTTTCCATGAGTGCCCTTGGGGATTGATTGTAATAATATAAACAAATTTTAAACTAATTATTAGTCTAAATACCCCTAAAAGTCTTATCTCACTACAGTATAGCTCCTAGTATATGAAATTTACAGACGTGGTAGCTCCAATGGAAAAGATTTTACTTCTAATCCAAATTCATCGAATTGGATGGAATATCTAAATAAAAGGATATTTATGTAAGCAATGCAATGTTTTCCACGGATGTTTGTGTTGATGAGAAGAATTCAAGGATTTGTTTATTTTATAATTAAAAAGAAAAAATGTTTGATGTAGGTTTAAGTGTACACAAATTTGTATACTCTTTTTTTATTACATAGGGATATCATAACTTATGACATTATCATAAGTCATAAACATAAATATATAAATTAATATACATTTGAGCGTGCACCTATCATTACCAGAAAAGATGGTGATTTCCGTACATGGATATATTCGCTGATGTGAGGGCACAACTCTTACTAACCGAGAAGACCCGCTTCCCAAAGCAGGTCTTATTTGTTGGTAAGGAGGTGTGTATGCCCGTGAAAAGTTTTCAATTCTGAAATGAACTGCAGTTTGTGAACTATTCTCTGATTTTGACACTGAAATATGAAGTGCTTGGACACTTGACGTTGAATTTCGACGTTGACTCCTTTGCAGCTCATAAAGAAGTTGAATATCCTACCTTAAAGGAAATTAATGAAGATAAAAAATAATGGGAAGGCATTCAGAGGCATACAACTTATGTACCTAAAAAGGATATTCTATGACCTTGGGTTTTTGTCATTGTCAATATATATTTCAAAATTCCGTAGTATGCTGTTAGATAGTGTGCTTCGCAACATCATTTGCAACACATGATAATTAGGAGCTTACATAGGTTTGGGTCAGGTTAGGATTCGACTTAAATTTAATCTATAATTGTAGGTTGGGATTTTTTAAACCCAACTTAACATGTTACACAATCAAATCAATCTTATCCAATTTGTAAAATCAAGTTGGGTTGATGAAATGATCCTTTTTTGGAGTCGATTGTAATTTTCGGAACACATAGGGACTTTCTTGTAGTTTTTACCCCTTTATCTTTTGTTTTGAGGATTTGCGAGGGGGAGAGGGAAATCGCAGGGACATCCCTGCAATTTCCCCACCACCTCTACTCACCGTACACACCCCCTTTCTCTCCCCCTCACCTCGCATGCCGCACCATCCCCCTCCCCTACGGCGCCCTCACCTCCCTCTCTCGATCTTTCCCTCCCCCATACCTCCTCTATTTAAACCCCCCTCGTCCCTCCTCCATCCTCCGCACACCGTAGCCGAGAGAAGGAGAGCAGAGAGCCAGATGGGCGTGTAAGGGAGAGGAGAGCTGTCGCTGCTACGGTAGCAAGTTCTGCTGCAGTCGCAGTAACATGCGAAGAAGAACTCTCCAACTGTTCTGCGGAATCATTTTTTCGCAGAATCAGACGTCTGCGAAGTATGCCAGATGTCTTGTCAAATGTCCTAATGTAGTTCCGAACGTCTGATAGCGCATATTTTCCTGCAAAGTTCTGACCGTGCATGCGCATGTGTCAAAGGTTGGGAAGCGCACTAGCATGAAGACCGAAGTAGTTTTAGACGTCCAGACGTATTTCCAGACGACTGAAGACACTCCCAGACGTCTGCACCGAGTCCCAGACATTCGGGAAAGGCGTCTCAAGCCAGGTCAGTCCCTAAGTACGTTTAAGATGTCTGGGACTCTTCCTAGACGTCTAATTTTGGTTAGGGTGGTGTTTTTGGGGCTATTTAGGGCCCAAACGATTTCAGTTTTTCGCAAACGAAACGTCTCTGGTTTCTGTGCGAGTTTCTCTATGTAATGGTACTTTGTCCGTGTCTTTTCGAACACCTTTGACTTGTCGAACCCTATCACAGGTCGCCTATCCATCGAGTATACGGGACCTGCAGAGACATGGGGAGCTACTGTACGAGCCCCCATTCCACCCGGTTTCCTTGGTGAAGTGGTTCTTCCCTAATCTCGAAATTAATAAAGTACATGCATAAAAGTTAGCTGAACCCAGGATGTGAACTGAACCCTAGGGAGAAGTAAACTCATGCTTTAGAATACATCTAATCGATTAAACCCTAGGTTGTGACATGAACATTAGGGCTAAAGAAGATGCATGTAAATTATAAGCTGCCTGTACTACCTAAAAAGAACTACGTTATAAAGAAATCAACCCATACTGTAGAAACCGAGATGCCTATTCTGCATGTAACAAACCGGATACGGAATAGGAAAAATTCATGTGCGAACCCTACGAGAAATGTAGATTGGACAAGAATACTGTAGTACGGAGAACCGGATGGTTCTAGAACATGTCGCCATGGGCAGCTGTTCGGACTTGTTTTAGGGAGGTGAGTTGACCTTCGTGTACATAGTACTGAAGAGAGCAACTATCCCTTTTTAGAGTAGAGGAGAGCTTGCTGCCCCTTGGGTGGAGACCCGGGGTGGGTTTGGTCACTCTACGTCGACTCCTGGCCCTCGCGTACATACTATCGAGGAGGGACTTAGTGTAGGGAGGAGCTAGCCGCCCCAGGGGACCTGGGGTTAGAACTGGTCACCCTACACCGACTCTTGTTAGGCCCACTGGGCAAACAGGAATAGTCGGACGAGGGTACGTTGACTGTGAGGGGTGAGACCCCTGTTCTAAGAGGGCAAGGCCCAGTGCTGTTCCGTGTTGTATGTTTGGACGTACTCACTAGCGGAAACGACTGACCACATGCTTGTGCAAGGTAGCTACCCGTACGCTTATCACGTGTGTCGTAGTCACCGCTACGTCACGATTGTGACCACGGGGTAGTAGACCGGGTGTAGGACTACCACGGGGGACTCTCCCGGCCAGGAGAGTACCACGTGTACATTCTGCATTGCGTAAGATTAGAACACTCAGATCGTTCCCTTAGGGAATTGGAAGATTGAGAAATGTAATGGAACTAGATTAGAACACTCAGGTCAGCAACACGTAATAAGATAACTAAAACAGGAAGATGATATTTTTAAGATGCTTGTTAAGTAACATAACATGTGTAACCACTACTTTACTCAGCGCTAGCTGACTCTAGATGTTATAACCTTGTACAGGTCAGGGATTCGAGCAGCCAGAGCCACCGGCTACTAAAGGCGCTGGACCTAGTCGAGCCCTGTTGTAGTTTCCTTCTGTTAGTGTTGTAGTGAGTTTTTGTAGTTCATGTTATTTCAGTCATATTCTTATCATACTGTACTAGTTCTATTATGATGGCTTGTAATCTTATAGTAATTGCTATTCTCTTACTTTACTGTCAGCTTTTATTTTTGCTGCTTAGTTACATTACTTGTGTGGTTGTGGAATGAATGCATATTCGATTATTTCTCGCTGGACGACTGGGTCTTGGGGTTCATCGAGGCGACCCGTTCTCGAGTTCTATAGGGAGCCGGGAATGGGTCATGATAGTTGAGCATGATGTTGACTAGTCAAAATTTATACTTATCTTGTACAAGTTTCTTATGTCTTTCGTACTTAATAACAAAAAATTTAAAATTTATAAACAACTTGTATGTTATAAAAAAACAAATAAAATAAATAGAAAAAAATTTAAAAATTAAAGATATGATCTAAAAGTAACCAAAAAAATATAAAGACATATATGATAATAAATTTGATAGGTAATATAAAAGCTCAGGTCTATACTAATAATCGATAATAAAAATAGAGGGGTGTTTCGTTGGTGGTGGTGGGATCCCTGTGGAGAAGAAAGGACTATAAAGCTTAACTACACATAATTTGGAGAAACTTTGCTAATATCTTTCACTACGAGTAATGTTTTAGAGTGAAAATTTAGGTATTAAGATCTCTTTATATGAACTTGTTAAGCACAAAATTTTAAGCCAATCCAACGCTCCTACCCACTACATCAAAGGGAGCTTAATTTTGACAGCCTAAATATTACGAAATTTGACTCTACTTGATGAAAGTGCAAGAGTTGTCTGATTCTAATGAAAATTTGTGCACTTTATACTTTTGGTAAATGATTTTGATTCCTAAATTTTCATTTTGAAATATTGATTGTGTATAGAAATATGCTTAAATTATAGGTAACTGTTACGAGTCGGGCATCAGACGTAGTTTAAGACATCTGGGAAGTGGCCTAGATGTCTAGCCAGACTCCTGGAACCCTTCCCAGACGTCTGGTATTAAATTTTTTCGGCATACGGGTTTACGTCTACGTGCCTGCGTGCATAGACTGAACCCGCCACCTTCGTTTTTCTCTTTCTCTCCCTGCAGGAGCCGTTTTTCCTCCTTCTCTCTCCCCGCGGCTACCTTATAAAATCGCTCCCCCTCTCCCTCACCCTCATTCCACTGCCTTCTTCTTCTCCTTCTCCCTGCCAGCGAGAGCGGCAGCAGCGGCTACTACGAGCGTGCGGGAAGGAGGGGTTGTTGTGAGAGGAAGTAGAAGCTTGACTGCGAGGGTACGAGCTTGCCGGGGCAGCTGAAGCCGGCCGGCGGGAGAGCAGCGAGCGTGGGGTGTCGCGGAGGAGCTGCTGCAGCTCGGGCAACAGGCGGATGTGGCGCGGCACGGCCGTGCGCTGCTGGCGGAGAGCGAGCAGGGTTCTGATTCTGGGAAAATTTCCTAGAATTAGACGTCTGGACTTACGTCCAAGACGACGCATAAGACGTCTGGAGGAAGGACCAGACGTTTGACAGGTACAATAATTGTTATCTTCTCCTTTTTAGGCGTGTACGGCCATGCAGCCGTCCTCCACGTTCTTCTGCACCCTTTCGTGATGAGAGCGAGTGTGTGTGTGTGTAGGAATCGTTTGGGAGGGAGGTAGGGCTCGCCATCCCACACCGATCAGATGTCTGGACACAGTACCAGATGATGGAGAGGACCTCCAGAAGTCTAGGGTGACAATCGGACGTCTGGAAACTAAGTTCAGACAAACCAACGGGCTTCTAGACGTCTGAAGGACTGTGCAGACCAAGGTATGGCATGATCGACCTTTTAAGACATCTGGAAGAAGTTCCAGACGCCTGATTTTGGGCAGACTCGTCGTTTTTGACCTGTTTAGGGTCCGTTCGGAGTCCGTTTTCCACGTTTCAAGTTTCATTCTTCCTAGATTTATTTCCTCTACCTGTTTATAGTAATTGTATACTGTTCTAAGTAGCTCATTGTCTTTAATCCTTGTATTAGGACCCCGTTTCGTTGCGGCTCTAGGGTTGCGGAGGTGCGCGGGATTGCCGACCATGCCCCCAATACTTCCGATTTAGCGGGTAGAGTGGCCTTTTAATTTAATTATCAAAAATTATACATTTATGAAATAATTAATAGAGTGTAGGGCATTGCATGAACCCTAGGGCTGAAGAATTAGATTGAATGATAGATCCTAGGGTATTGCATGAATCCTAGAACTGGAAAACTAGATTGAATGATAGATCCTAGGATATGGCATGAATCCTAGGACTGAAAAACTAGTGGAATATATACATTGCAGTCTTGGAAAAGTGGAAAGGAAATGATAACTGCCTGTAAATTGGTTAACAGCTTCCTGTTATGAATGGATAAATACGGTTGAGAACATGAATTGTATGGATATAAAGCTGGAACGGTGAAAACTAAATTGGTTGAGTTAAAAGAGCATGAACCCTACGGGAAATTAGGAGTAGAACTCCTGGAAAGTGAATGGAATAGAATTGGGGAAGTGAGCTGGCCCTTGAGTACGAAGTACCAAGGAGAGCAACTGTCCCTCTGTTTAGTGCAGAGCGGAGCTAGCCGCCCCAGGGACCCGGGGTGTAACGACCCGATTCCCGAATCCCTACGAGACACAAGAATCGGACCGACTCGACTAATGCCAAGACCTAGTAGTCCAACGAGAAAGTAACCAAAAGAGCAGTAAAATAAATCACATTCACCATGTATATAACTAGCAGTAACAAAATATAGCTGTAGAGAAAAGAAATACTATAGTATACACCACCACAACAGTAGAGAAATAAACATATACATAAACATGAAGCTTACAATAAAGAGAGTATAGGGGGAAAACAAAACTACTCACAACAACAGCAAAAAGTACAGAAGGTACTACAGGTAACCCTACTGGGCTCTACTAGGTCCAGCGCCCTCTGCAGCCGCTGACTCTGGCTGCTCAACACCTGGTCCTTAAAAGGTAACAAGGGTGACACGTCAGCGAAATGCTGAGTAGAGTGGCAACTAAAAGCTAGAAGAAGCAGTAGAGTGGACAGTAGCTATTATATTTTTACTTTCTTCCTTTATACTTTTCCATTTATTCACTATTGATTTATTCCTCAGATCCTTCTCTTAATCTTGAATGTCCTCGTGGGAACGATCTTGATTGCAGTCTTTTCCAAAAAGTAGAAGTAACACGTGGTGCTCTCCTGGCCGGGAGAGTCCCCTGTGGTGGTCCTACCTTCAGTCAACCACCCCAAGGTCGCTGTCAGACGTAACGGTGACTATGGCACGCGCGATAAACGCATGGGTAGTTACCCCGCACTGGCACGCGGTCAGTCATTTCCATTAACGAGTGCGCCCAAAGCACAGTACGGAACCAGTATAGGGCAGAGCCCTCTCAGTAACAGGGGTCCAGCCCCTCCACAGTAACCAAACAGGGGTCTCGCCCCTCCACAGTCCGCGCACCCTCACCTGACTACCCTGGTTTGCCCCGTGGGCCTAACAAGTTGGTGTAGGAGAGCTAGCAGAACCTCGGGGCCCGTGGGGTAGCTAGTGCTTTCCCTACATTAGTAGCTCTCCTCGGTACTGTGTACACGAGGGCCATAAAGTGGCCAGTCCTAACCCCGGGTCCCTGGGGCAGCTAGCTCCACTCTGCACTAAATAGGGGGACAGTCGCTCTCCTTGGTACTCCGTACTCAAGGGCCAGCTCACTTCCCCAATCTATTTCATTCACCTTCTAGGAGTTCTACTCCTAATTCCTCGTAGGGTTCAGGCTCTTTTAATTCAGCCAACTTAGGTTTCACCATTCCAGGTTTATGTCCATACAATTCATGTTCTCATCTGTAATTATCCATTTATAACAGGCAGCTGTTAACCGATTTACAGGTAGTTATCATTTTCTTTCCACTTTTCCAAGACTGCAATGTATATATTCAACTAGTTTTCCAGTCCTAGGATTCATGCCATACCCTAGGATCTATCATTCAATCTAGTTTTCCAGTCCTAAGATTCATGCAATTCCCTATGATCTACCATTCAATCTAATTCCTCAGTCCTAGGGTTCATGCAATGCCCTAGACTCTATCAATTGTTTCATAATTGTACAAATCTTGTTAAATAATTTAAAGGGCCACTCTACCTACGAAATCGGGAGTACTGAGGTCGTGGTCGGCAATCCCGCGCGCCTCCGCAACCCCTTGAGTCGCAATGGAACGGGATCCTAACACAAGGATCAACACAAGGAGTTTCTCAGAACGGTATACAATTGCTGTAAACAGGTAGAGAAATTAAATTTGGAACGAACGTAACTTGAAACGCGGAAAACGGACTCCGAACGGACCCTAAATGGCCAAAAATGACGAGTCTGTCCAAAATCAGACGTCTGGAACTTCTTCCAGACGTCTTAAAACGTCGATCATGCCATACCTTCTTCTGCGCAGTCCTTCAGATGTCCAGAAGCACGCTGGATCGTCTGAAGTCAGTTTCTAGACGTCCGATTGTCACCCCGGATGTTTGGAGGACCTCTCCGTCATTGGATACTGTGGCCAGACGTCTGATTCGCATGGGATGGCAAGCCCTCACGTCCTCCCGAACAACACCTGCGCACACACGCATCCGCTCTCATCACGAAAAGGTGCAGAAGAATGCGACGGACCGCTGCATGGCCGTACACGCATAAAAAGGAGAAGATAGAAAATTATTGTACCTGTCAGACGTCTAGACCGTCCTCCAGACGTCTTCTTTGTCGTCTGGACGTAAGTCCAGACTTCTGATTCTGGGAAATTTTCCCAGAATCAGGACCCAGTTTGCTCTCCGCCCGCGATGCACGGCCGCGCCGCGCCCTGTCTGCCTGCTGCCCGAGCTGCAGCAGCCCCTCCGCGACACCCCACACTCGGAGCTCCCCCGCCGGCGGGCTCTAGCTGCCCTGGCAAGCTCGCACCCTCGCCATTGAGCTTCTTCCTTCCTCTCGCAGCACTCCTTCCCGCATGCTCGCCGCGACCGCAGCTGCCGCAGTTGCTCGCTCACGATCTCGCTCACTCGCAGGGAGAAGGAGAAGATGAAGGCGGATGGAGTGAGGGTGAGGGAAAGGGGAGCGATTTATAAGGCAGCTGTGAGGAGAGAGAGAGGGAAATGTGGCACCTGCAGGGAGAGAAAGCGAAGACGAAGGCGGCGGGTTCAGTCTGCACGTGCCGGCGTGTAGACGCGAACCCGTACGCCGAAAAAATTTACTGCCAGACGTCTGGGAAGGGTTCCAGACATCTGGGCCACTTCCCAGACGTCTTAAACTACGCCTGTTGCCCATGTTCGTAACACGAGGTTAGGTCTGGCCACTTTGTATCGACTTTCGACCCTCGTGTACACAGTGCCGAGGAGAGCTACTAGTGTAGGGAGAGCACTAACTACCCCACGGGCCCCGGGATTCTGCTAGCCCTCCTACACCGACTTGTTAGGCCCACTGGGCAAACCAGGGTAGTCAGGCGAGGGTTCGCGGACTGTGGAGGGGCAAAACCCCTGTTTGGTTACTGTGGAGGGGCAAGACCCTTATTTGGTTACTGTGGAGGGGCTGGACCCCTGTTGCTGAGAGGGCTCTGCCCTATACTGGTTCCGTGCTGTGCTTTGGGTGCACCCGTTAGGGGAAACGACTGACCGTGTGCCAGTGCGGGATAGCTACACGTGCGTTTATCGCGCGTGCCGTAGTCACCGTTACGTCTGTCAGCGACCTTGGGGTGGTTGACTGAGGATAGGACTACCACGGGGGACTCTCTTGGCCAAGAGAGCACCACGTGTTACTTCTACTTTTTGGAAAAGACTGCAATAAAGATCGTTCCCACGAGGACCATTCAAGATCAAGAGAAGGATCTGAGAAATAAATCAATAGTGAACAAATGGAAAAATATAAAGAAAGAAAGTAAAAATATAATAGCTACTGTCCACTCTACTGCTTCTTCTAGCTTTTAGTTGCCACTTTACTCAGCGTTTCACTGACGTGTCACCCTTGTTACTTTTCAGGACTAGGTGTTGAGCAGCCAGAGTCGGCGGCTGCAGAGGATGCTGGACCTAGTAGAGTCCAGTAGTGTCACTTGTAGTACCCACTGTACTTTTTTGCTGTTGTTGTGAGTAGTTTCTGTTACTTCCTGTACTCTCTCTATTGTAAGCTTCATGTTTATGTATATGTTTATTTCTCTACTGTTGTGGTGGTGTATACTGTAGTATTTCTTTTCTCTACTGCTGTATTTTGTTACTGCTAGTTATATACATGTTAAATGTGGTTTATTTTACTGCTCTTTTGGTTACTTCTCGTTGGATGACTGGGTCTTGGAGTCAGTCAAGTCGGTCCGATTCTCGTGTCTCGTAAGGATTCGGGAATCGAGTCATTACAGTAACTTAGCTGCCCCCCCCTCTATATATATATACCGGGCACATAACTCCAAAAAATGGTCCCTTCATTAGAAGATTCTATCTTCTTTTAGCTTTACTAGGGATTTTATTCAACTTATCAGGTGCTTTGTTCAACATGAAAGTTCCTCTATCTTGATTGATGGAATTTCCTCTCCTTTCTTTAAAGTCTCTCGAGGTCTATGTTGTCTTCACTTCAATTGTATTTTAAAAACTTGTGTCGTAGGCAAATCAAACATTTAAAATTTTTAATACTCGAATTAAAAAAGAAATCCGAGATCGTCTCTGGGAGCAAGCTAATGCGTTCTTACCACTATCACTAATTTTAAGTTCTGGAACTAGTTACGATCAATAATATTTTAGTTTCAACCCTAGTTCAAAAATATAGAAAGAGAATTTCAGAGAAATTATGAGTAGTTGATTTCGCAAGACAATTTAAATAGGTTGATATTCTGTAATCATTTAATGCTAAATAAGATAGCGATTATTTTAATTAAGCATTAAACAATTTCAATAATATCCAAGGAAAATAATTAGTGCAATGAAATCCCTTTGTATGAGTCGAATTCTCACCATATGAAAAGAATTTTCGAGTTAGTCCTTGGAGACTCACGATTGGAGCCTTGGAAATATTTGTGGATTGGTGTTTTCTTTCAATTAGGTCCCTGAACCTTTACATCCATGCCCCGGCTCTCCTACTTCCTCTCCTTCTTTCTTGTTCTTTCTCCTGCCGCAGGCCTTGCGATGGAGGTGCTTGGGAGATATGTCGATGGTGAACTCCAGCCGTTGGATGGGGCTGAGATTGCTTGAAGAGGATCGCCGTGGGTCTGTCAACGTGATGGTCACCTTGGATCGGTGATCAGAGGCGGCGATAGAAGTGTTGAAGACGGTGAAGATGGGTTCAACGGCGACGAGGTGGATACGGTGGGCGAGTGGAGAGTTTGAACCCCTCAATAAGTTGAGGGGTTTTGCTCTTCATGGTTTGGCGGTGCTTGTGGGGTGGTCGACAAAGCGGGAGGCGGCATGAGACGGCGAGGCATTTTCGTCGGTGGGGTTGCCATGTGTGGAGAAGATGATGGGGTAGGGGGAGAACTTGAGGTTGAAACCTGCAAGGAGAAATCCTAAAGTGATCTAGAGGAAGAGGGGAAGGAAGAGGGATACCTGAGGGGCGAGAATGAGGCGAGGAGAAGTCGGTCGTGGACGGTCGGACTTTGGGGAGAAGGCGAAATCCAGTGGAGTTTGGGGCGACAACGGAGATAGGAACCACCTCCTTCGGCAGGGAGGACGGCGATGGAAAGAGGAAGAGGGTTGCAACCTCTTTTGGTGGAGAGACGCAGTGAGGAAGGCAAACTGAGAAGCTCCAAGGTGCAAGATAATGGTATGATGGAGAGGAGAGGAAAGGGTGGTTATTCACACCAAAATTTGCACGACCAAGCACGGAAGGACCTGGAGGGGATTTATAGCTCATGCTGGAGCAGTCGGAGGCGTGTAATTGCGAGAAATGATTGGGGAGCTCGCAACAAGTGCACCGGCTTTGACTGTCGATTGTAGGCAATTGACGTGATCTCTGGAGATGGAACCATCGCCGATGGATGTGGAACAACCTGAGGCGCAACTTTGCTTTAAGAGTTGAGGTCGTTCGAAGCTTGAGGTGGTTGCTATCCGAGCTTGATTCTCGACATCAATGGTAGTCATTGGAAGCTTCTTCAGTTGAAGACAAAGATGCCAAGGGACCAAAGTGAAAGAGAAAACGGCCACAGAGTAAAGATTTAAAAGTTAAGGACAAAAACGTAAAGTAGGCACAAATGAGGTCGACATTAGTCCAAAATTTTATAGTAGCTTAATTAAAACATATGGAATCTAATGGTAAACTCAATTTTATATTTCTATGTCGTTTGTATGGTCAATTTATGATTATACCCAAAATGTACCAAATTTCCATCTGTGATTCTGTTTTAGGTCAAACCAAGTTCCAATCATCAAATTGATTGTGTCAAACCTCATAAAATAATTTTAATTAATTTTTAAAAGGTTTAAATCACATTTATTTCAATTGAAATTTTTTTAATTAAAGCAGGTTGGAAATTTGTTAATTTGATTAAGGATTAACATTCAGATTGAATGCAAATATTGAATTATTCAGTATCAACCCATTTTTAGGACAATTAAACTCAATTGACCTTTTATTAGCCATAAGTTCACCCTCCAACTATTCTACATTTATAATTGTCAGTGAAAATTATAGAATTAACCTTAATTTTTATCAATTTCTCTTTCTTCCGCCCTAATTGAGTTATTAATGATGAAGAAGCGATCAACCACGGTTCGTATAAAATCGTTGTTGTTGTAGTATATGTCACAAATACAAACCGTTATCATGTCAATTTTATTTAATTACATAATTTTTACTAGTTTATTCCAAGTCATTCACTGTGAGGCAGTTATTGTATACATCACTCTCTAAGTCCAATATTATTCTTTAATTCTAAAAAGATAAATTTTATGCAAAATCATAAATGAATGAATTAATGAAGGAAAGAATTAAACTAATTGATGTACAAAGGAATGTATTGAAATGCTTGTAAACACAAATATACAAACAAGCATCAAACACTATAAATATATACTATATACTATCTATTTATAACTTATAATACTAATACTTACATATATATACAATAATAAGTAATGATATATACTATACTAACTTAACTTAATATATTAACATATACAGTAACAGATATAATATGTACAGCAACAAATATAAACGTCGCTAAACCCCAGCAAAACTATGTATAGAACCTAAGATGAAAACTATGGTCTATAGTTACACTTATTCTATCTGTAGTGATGGATAATTCTGTCAGTAAAGCTATTCTGTTATTTATATACATATATAGCTCAAACATTACCTATACTACATATACTTATAATATACATGTACTTTACAGTATATATATATATATACACATCTTCTTCTTTGTTTGTCTGCTTTCTTTTCCTACTCATGGCTCTCTAATTCTCCCCTTCAATTTTAACACTTAGTCATTCATTCTCTCTTCTTAATCCCCTTATTACGCCTTAATTCAAAAATTAGTTTATTAGTTGGCGGGCGACCTTTTCGAGAGATGCACAGCACCCTCTCGGGTGGGATCAGACATCTATTAAGAAACGCCCTAATTCGTTAATTAGGCCTCTTAATCTCGATTCAAGCTCTTTAATGGGCTCATTGAAGCCCTCGCACAATGCATGGCTCCCAGCCACACACTGTTCTCACATCACAGACCAGACCAAGGCTAAAGCCATTCAGAATATGCTCAGGGGATAAGGGGACGTGTTTCGGGCGCTTGGCACCCGTGACGACTGAATAGCGTAGGTAACAAAAATAATATAAGTGGCGACGGGAGGTCTAAAACACCTGATGTGGCGCTAAAGTTGTGCCTCACAGGTGCTGCTTTCTCAGCGATGTGTCCTGATTTCGGATTTTTGGCCCTCGATTTGAGGGCCATAATTTATTATAAATTAAAAATAAATTATATGATATTAAAGTAGTTACATAGTACTACATAATTGTACAATTAATTTACGAAATTAATTATGTTTATTATATAAATAAATTAGGTAAAACTCACAGTTTATTCATACTGTTATTTGAGTTTATTTCTTAATTACAGGTTAAATTAGTTAATTAATGGTTTAATTGGCCTATTACAGTAGTAATATACATATTAAAGTATTTATTACAGATTTTTATTGTATTTTACAACATCTAATTGGATTTATTTATATTTAAATATTTATTTTCAGGTTATTATACATGTGAATTACGAATAAATAGTATAATATGATATAAATATATTTAAATTAGTTTAAACTACTTAAAATATTCTAATACAAATGTATAGTATAACTTACCTCAGATATAACCTAATTTATTAATTTATTTTGATTTAACTTAATAACTTAAGTAATAACTTAGTAAATTAAGTATTTATTTTATATATATAATTAAAGTATGATACAAGGTTTCTAATAACATAATAAATATATAGATATATATATATACAATATAAATAGCAATTACATTTTTATACAGAGTTTTATAAATTTATTTAAGTTATTGTGCTTGTAGGTTAATATAAATAATAAATAGTTATATAATCAAGTTATATACAGTTTATATACTTTTAAATATGTAATTTACATTATACAACATATATATATAAGTTATTTACACCTATTATACATCTATTTTATATTATATACACATATACTTACTATATAGCTTATATTTACATGTATGTACATAATATACAAGGTATTTTTTGAGTTTTGCTACTTTTTATGGTTTATATATTTTGTAGAGGTAGGGGATGAGAGGAAGAGAGAGATGAGATGAATAGATTGTTTTTTGTGTTTTTATATGTAAAGTCTTTTTATTAAGTTTTAACGTAGACTGAACCGTTGGCTGGTATGTTCTACAAAGCCGGGGGTTGAGAATACCATGAAACTTTGCAAATGTGTAGAGAAATAGTTAATCCTACTCACTACACCTTTATTTTATTTTTCTTTTGGACTTTTTATAGTATTTTTATTTATTTATATTGAGCACAATTTAGGCCTAAAAAGGATTTTCAATGAGATCCACAGGCCTAGAAAGTAATTCTAACTGCTGAACAAAGGGTTTATACAGTCAAAAACATTCAGCAAACTTGATATAAAGTTTTCAAATGATTAAACATGATTTTCCACGTAATTACATTCAATTTCTAAATATGGGCAGTTATACACATCTATAGCTGACAAAAGAGTATTTAACCACAAATTACAAGTAATGCTACTTAGGTTAAGATCGTTTATAGTACAGGAAAGCTTGTACATTATTTTTATAAAATATAAAACATGTCAACTAATCAATTAACTCAAATCTAACATCTACTGCCCATCTAACTCAACCTACTTTCCAGCTGCAGCAACAACAAAGCAGTAGCAACATCAGCAACTGCACCAGCAATCAGCAACAGCAGCAGCATCAAACACTCAGTTCAGACGGCTTAAAACCATTCAAATGGCTGCTGCAGTGCATCTAAACACCAAGCAACAAATCTGAATGAGGAGTTTAGTTAGAGAAATGCTTCCCAGCAGCTCTGAAATGGGGATTTTAGTAGCTGCTAAATTGACCAAATCTAATCCATCATCTTTGTCTTAGATAACAAAGATAATGGAATTAGATTAGAATTTAATCCAATGAAAATGTTGCTTCTATGCAGCATTTTACTGTGTGAAGTTTGGGATTCAAAACTCACACTAAACACTTTAGAAAATCTGATGAGACCTTGAATTCTCATCTAAAAATCACTTTAAAACATTGAATCCTCACTCAAGAAAAATTTAAACCTTGGTCCTCGATTCAAATCAGAGAAATCACTGATTTGATCTCTCCCTTATGCTATAGACAGCATGAAGAAAGGGATCACATCAGTCCATTAAACTACTAACTTGAATCCCAAATGTTTGAAATCTTATGGGATATTGAGAATCCCTTAGGTAAAGATTCTCGAAAAAAAAATAGTAGAAAATTTTGGGTAGAGCCTCCAATCAACAAAGTTGATTTTCCTAGGGTCTACCATGCATTCAAAACCATAAAACTCACACTCATGACAAATCTAATCGTGGCTCATCTGAGGAAAATTCATCATTAAAATTATCTTAGATTCACAGCCATGGATTGATGTTGCTCTAAAACAAATCAATTCACTTGATCAAAATCCATTCAAAACCTAATTTGATCGAAATCTTGCGATCTTGCTTTGAAAACCAAACAGAAATCCGATCAAGCAAATCGATTCCATTTTAAATCAAGATCAGGGGTCTTTGTGGAAAATCTGAGATGGATGAGAGACCCCTAGATGATTTTTGAGTGCAAATCCTCATCTCAAAGCTTGAGAGCAATGAGATAAGGGTTTGACTCTAATGAATGGGTGAATTGCGGATTAAAAATTGACGAAAATCAAAATGCGAAGTGAAAACATGAGGAGGGGGAGTCAATGATCAGTGAATGGGTGAAGTCATTTGAAGTGATCAGAGGAGGTGAAAATGTGGAATCTATGCTAACTCTACTCCTAAGCTATACTACAGTCACGCAATAGCAGATCAAAGCTAATCTACATCTGATTTCTATAGCTAAACTACTCTAATTAACACTACAACTAATCTAGAAAGCAGTAAATCATACTCTAAATGGAAGAATGGTACCTGTTGGGAAGATCTACAGCTAGTGGCTGCAGCGACGAAGGAGGGAAGATCTCCAGTGGATTAAAAGTCAACTAATGCGACTCAAGGTCGCCCTCAGGTGCTATGTGGTCCTTAGCGGCGAGGAGAGTCAGAGAAGATGAAGTTCTTTTGCTCATGGCGCCGGAGCAGGGTCAGGTGGAGAGGAGAAACTGGAGAGGATGAAGGGATCGCCTCAAGAAAGTAGGAGAGGAGGTCGATGGCTAGTGGCGTGTTGTTTCTTGCTCTTGGCGGTGTTATAATGATTAATTCGTTGTAGTATATTACAAAAAATGGTCACCGGTTTATTACAATTTATTACTCGGAATTAAATGTTTCCCAAGGTCGAACTCAGGGAGCACACGTCATTCTAGAAACATAAAGGTTCACAATTCTGTTACAAAAAAAATAAGAGAGAGAGAGAGAGTGAGCAAAAGTTAGCTTTTTCTTCTTTCTCTTGGCTTCTTCTTTCTTCTCTTTTCTTCTTTTCCTTCAGCCGGTTCTTTTCTTTCTCTTTTCCTTGCGTCTTCTTCTTCTCGCTTTTCTTACTGTGCCTTCTCTTCTTCAGTCTGCCTTCTTCTTTCTTCTCCTCCTCTGCTACGGTTCTTCTCTCTTCTTTTTCTTTGCTGCTGCTTCTCTTCTTTCTTCTTTCTTCTGTGTCTTCTTCTTTCTTCAGCAGCTCCTTCCTTCTTCTTTTCTTTTTCTTCTCTTGTACTCTTCCTTTTCCCTGATCCAGATGTCTGATTCTTCGAGTCGGACGCCTTATCGTCGCTGTTGCTACAGTGCCTCCTTCTTCTCTTCTTCTGTTGTCTTCTTTTCTTCTTCAGCTTCTTCCTCTTCTTCTCTTTGCTGCAGCTTCTCCTTCACCTTCTTCTTTCTTCTCTCTTCTTCTTCCTCACCTATTCCCTGGACACATGCGACGTAAAACCTACCCCTACCCTTTCCCGCGTCTCTCTCTCTCTGAATCTCTCTTTGGTATGCTCTCCCAGAGCCGAGTAATCGGGTCGGGTCGCGTGCCCGGATCCAGGTGCATCGGCATGGGTGTGATGCGCGAGGAGTGCTCAGGAGTGGGGGTAATCGGGTTGCGGGTCAGGTCCGCGTGGGCAGTGCCGCAGACGAGACCCAGTGGATAGGTGAGGAGGGACCTCACCCTAGTGTTTCGAGGTGAAAAGCCTATGCGACTTTTTCCTCTTATGTGTGGGCACGTGCCCACACACTTCCGAGGTGGGACTAAAGACCCACCCCCGATCTTGAGCGTCTACGGGAGGAAGGTTCGTTCAATTGGGGCAGCGACAGAGGCCTGCAACCTTAATTGAGGTGGGACCTGCTGCCTGGGACGAAGATACCTGGGTGAAGCTCCCAAGCAAGCTTCACTTGCTCGACAATGGAGGCGAGGGTACGAGACTTGAAACCACCAATACGGCCTTGCGGCCCTGTCAGAATACTTGGTGAGCTTCGCCAGAGCACGACGAAGACAGTGCAGGGGTCGGCGAGACGCGAGGGTGCCTGTGGCCGTGTGCCTAGGGCACACTGCGTGCGTGAGAGTGGGTGTGTTCGGGGGGTGTTCTGGAGGTGTGGCGTGGTGAATGGAGTGTGGATCTAGGTTCAGTGAGGTGTCGCGGTGCTTAAGGGGTAGCTAGCGAGGCGGATGGAGGCATGGAGCGGCGGAAATGCCTCGTAGGAGGGTGGCCGGAGATGGAAAAGGTGGCGATGGACAGTGGTGGTCGGTGAGTGGAACAGCAAATTGATAAGGGGGAAACAAAGGGGAGAGTAAAGGGAAGAGTTTTACCTACTTAACTGAGGAAAGGGAGGAGGAAGGTGCTCGGCGTGTGCCTGCCGACGCCGGAGACGAAGATGCCGAGAGGGGGGTAACGGCAACGAGGAGGAGGTCAGGAAGGTGCCAGCTGGTGCATTCTGGCACGGGAGGACAAGGCGTAGTAAACTCTGCTGCAGGTATGGCAGCAGAGCAATGAAGGGGAGGACGAAGGGTCACCGAAACTTGCGGGCACCTGACCTGAGGAGGAGGTGACGAGGTTTGGGGGAATTCCTCGGCCAAATCAGGCTTGACCAAAACAGCAGCCCTAGCTGCTTCTTATAACGGTGCTGGCGAGGAGAGGATCTCGAGGGGGTGATGTGGGGAGCTCATCGGAGAATGGCCGGAGATCAAAGCCATTCCTCTCGTGCGTTCGCACGAGAGGCATGGGCAGCTGCAGGGCAAGGGGGAGGGTCCCTACGAAAGAGGACGACGTAGGGAACCCCCCATTCATTTCTGAGAGCGACCCCCATATCCTGCGCGGCGCCATCCTCCGCGCAAGGTCACCGGAGGTATGGGCGGCTTCGTGGGGTGACATAAGGACCGTTTTGCAAAGAACGAAAGAGAAGTTGGGGGGAAAAATGCAAGGGTTCAGAAAGATAAGGGTCGAAAAGTAATTCAAGAGGACCAATTTGTAAAGTAGGTCAAGATGGCCTTCCCTTTGGTCCAAATTTTGGTATAAACCTAATTTGGACCTAAGTAATCCAATGGTGAAGTTTGATTTTTGGTTTAACTAGGTTTGATCGGTCAATTTGCACAAAAACCCAAATTAGGTCAAAAATTGGGTATGGTTCTCAATTTAGGTCAAGATAGGTTCCAAAGGCCAAATTGAAGGTTCTAAACCCTAGGAAATATTTTTCCATGAATTTTAGGGGATTTAGTTGATTTTTATCCTGCTTGAAACCACATGAATTAAAGCAGATTTGTTTCAGGGTTACAGAATGTCATTTAATTCCTAGCAGTTGCTATATCAGGTCATCCCACTTTCTTTCTTATTAAGCTCATTTGACCTGTGTTTAGACCCTTAGACACCCCATCTGTGTACTGCATTGGTAAAATTACAGTTTTACCCATTGTGAATTATTTTATTCTTAAATTTAGAATTATCTGATTTAGGCTTTTCCTTAGGTTTTGTAGGAGCTTTTGTACACTTATTTGGATCAAAATGTGCTAGTTAGGATTCATGATGAGGCTCTCATCATACTCCCATTCCTAGATTTTGCGAGTCCCTTAGCAAAATTTTAATGTTTTAACCCTTGTTCTAGACCATGAATTTCTTATCAAGTTTAGATAAGTGCTTCTCCTCTTATATCCTTGATTAAGTCAGAATGCCAATCATAGGCCTAAAAGGTACTCTAGTACCAACCAAGATCTAGATCTGTCTAGCTTTAGCCTCTTCTTTAGCAAAGGTTTTTAAGACCTACAGGAACTAACCTAAGGTTTATTGGACTTAGTGGTTAAAGCACCCATGCTTGAGATAATTTTAGCCTTGGCTCAGTTCGCAATGCATTTTGTAAGTGAGAGAGATAGAAGATTTATTTGTTTGGAGAGTTTTCTCTCTCTTTTCTTTTTAATTTTAGGTTAGGATTGGCTTCACAACACGATCTATATCGGTTTTCTTGTCCCCATCATCAATCCTCAAGGGTCCCTGGCAGTCGATGCTTCGAGATACCATCGCCCATGGTAACCCCTAGAACCCTGGCTTTCGAGATTTCGAGATAACACCGTCCATGGTGTTCTGTGGCCAAATTCAGACCCTGGCAATTGACACTTCGTGATAATGCCATCCATGGAATCTGAACCGGCAGAGTGCTTACATGCCCCCAGTAGGATATGTAAATATCCTAAGAGACAAGCATTGAGGAGATGATATGTTGTTACGCATCTTCGAGGGGAATTTCCTACCTCTTCGCATCGGGAACTCGTCCAAATCAACTTGTGTTGATCGACTGCTCCTAATCTAGGTGACTTTTCAGAATATTTGAAACACTTCTGTATGATTTTGATACTTATGCTTACTGAACAAGACTATGTGTGTGAATTTGGGTGCTTAGGTTATCGAATTCCGTAAACCAAAGGTCATTTAACAAGGCCAAATACTTCCTAAGCCTTGGACCTAATCCTTAAGTTTTTCATTTTCCTCAACCTCTTGAGGAGTATGTAGATCTTAATGGGTACTAAGAGTCTATCCAAGAATGCCTAAGATTAGCATTCTTACTAATCTTGTTGTGCACTTTCCTTTTTCTTTTCCTTAATGTGGTCTAGAACTTAGGTTAAATTCCTTAATTTCTTACTAATGACTATCCTTTTTTCTTTTTCATTTTGTGCTCCTTTTTATCATTTAGCTCTTTTTCTCCTCCTCCTTTTGTAAAATCCACAAGAATCCTTCCTCCTTTCAATTTTTTTTTTTATGTTGAAACCTTTTCTTATGAGTTTTTATTTATTTTGCACTTTCATACCCCCCATGCCTAAGATTTGCAATGTCCTCATTGTAAATTAGGAGGGTTTTTATTTAGCTTGGTTCATGCATTAGGACAGGTATTTTGGTGAGCAGATGGGTCGGGGTGACTGTTGCAGATGATTTCTAATCTCAGATGCGAGCACCTGAGGTGGAGTCGGCTGTCCTAAAGGGTGAATCTAAAGTGCAAAGAGGTGTCAGAAAAGGTTTCGGGTTTTTCAGAAAGAATGACGGGCTGCCTCCCGTTAACCGCTGAGTTTTACGCCGTCAGCTTGGCGCAATAAGCTCAGGGAGAATGGAGGATAAATGATGACTCAGCCAAATCTGTAAAGGTTACATCAATGAACGGTTTGAGTCTCAACCATTCACGATGAAAGGTTCGGAATCGTGGCTGAGTGGACTGATTTCGATAGCTCCATTTCCAAAAATCTGTTGGACAAGATACAGTCCGACCCACTTGGATCGCAATTTCCCATGGAAGAGTTTGAGTCGGGCATTGAAGAGTAGGACCTTCTGACCAGGGTGGAAGATCTTTCTAGAAATGTGCTTGTCATGGAAGGCTTTAACCCGCTCTTTGTAGATTCGCGAGTTCTCATACGCATCAAGGCATAATTCATTGATCTCGCTTATTTGAAGCTTTCTATGGGTTCCAGCCTTAGAAAGATCTAAGTTGCAGCTCCGTACTGCCTAATAGGCTTTGTGCTACAGTTCGACGGGAAGGTGACATGCCTTCCCATACACCAGTCTGAAAGGAGACATGCCTAGTTGGATCTTGTGGGTGGTCCTATAAGCCCACAAAGCTTCCGGATGTCGAGACGACCAATCCTTCCTATCAGGTCGAACAGTAACCTGCAGGATTTTCTTGATCTCTCGATTTGATAGCTTAGCTAGACCATTAGTTTGGGGGTGATAAGGAGTAAAGATTCGGTGAGACACCCCGTATTTGGTCATCCGTGACCTGAACTAGGCATTGGTGAAATGGGTCCCTCCGTCAGAGATGATTGCACGAGGAATTCCGAACCGTGAGAAGATATTCTGATGAATGAATTTGATGACGATCTTGTGATCACAGGTTTGGGTCAGAATGGCTTCGATCCATTTGGACATGTAGTCTACTGCGAGTAAAATGTACTCGAAGCCATCCGAAAAAAGAAAGGGACCCATAAAATTAATCCCCCAAATATCGAAGATCTCGCATACGAGAATCGGCTGCAAAGGCATCATGTCACAGTGGCTTATGTTGCCCAGAGTTTGGCAACGACTGCATGCCTTACAGTGACTGTATGCGTCCTTAAAGATAGTGGGCCAGTAAAAGCCACACTAGAGGATTTTTGATGCGATTTTGTGCCCATAGAAATAGCCACCGCATGCCTGGTCATGGCAGAAGGAGAGAATGTCATTGACTTCGCCCTCCGGGACACATCTCCGGATGATTTGGTCAGCACTTATGCGAAAAGGTACGGGTCTTCCCAGATGTAGTACTTGGCATCAGAGCGCAACTTGTCTTTCTTGGCCTTTGACCAATCAGATGGGATCTGATGAGATGCCAGGTAGTTTACTATATCAGCATATCATGGAAGCCAAATACCAATAGTCAATAGGTGCTCATCAGGAAAATGCTCCATGATGGGTTCAGAAGGGTCGATGATCTCAGAAGGAAGGCGAGACAAGTGGTCAGCTACCATGTTCTGCCTTCCCACCTTGTCGCGAATCTCGAGGTTGAATTCTTGCAACAGTAAGATCCATCGGATTAATCGAGGCTTCGCGTCCTTCTTAGCAAGGAGATGCCTCACAGCTATGTGATCTGAGTAGATGATGACGTGGGAACCCCGGAGATAAGATCGCAATTTTTCGAGGGCAAATACTACGGCTAGCAGCCCTTTCTCCGTAATTGTGTAGTTACGTTGAGCCTCATTGGTGGCTGACTTATGACCAACCGTGGCTAGGTCTTTTGTTTGTTATAGTAATGTCGTTGTGGTACAGGTAAAATAGCTACGGTTTGTCATTGCCACTATTACAATTTTACTCAGAAATATTTTTCTTCCGAGGTCGAACTCAGGGAGCTACTAGAATTCTAGAAGTACAATGCTTTTACTACAAAAATAAGAGAGAGAGAGAGGTAGGTTTTTTTTCTTGACTTTTTCTTCTTCTCTTCTTTCTCTCTTTGCTTGTCTTCTTTTTCTCTTCTTTTATCTTCTTGATCTTCTTCAATTCCTCTTCTTCTTTCTTTATCTTCTTTTCTTCTTTTCTTTTCTTCTTCTCTTTTCTTCCTTCTTCTTTCTCCTCTCAGCTGCGTCACCTTTTCTTTTCTTTTTCTTCTTCTTTGCTTTGTCTGCAGAGCTTCATCCGTCGTCTGATTTCTCAATCAGACG
Organism: Thalassia testudinum; assembly: GCA_037157565.1. Classification (NCBI taxonomy): domain Eukaryota; kingdom Viridiplantae; phylum Streptophyta; class Magnoliopsida; order Alismatales; family Hydrocharitaceae; genus Thalassia; species Thalassia testudinum. The sequence goes on from JAZHRO010000030.1 coordinate 50,456,797, forward strand.
GCTTAAGTGGCGTCTGCTACAGTGCTTCCTCTGTGCTTCTTCCTCCTTCTTTCTTGCAGTCTTCTTCTTTTTCTCCCTTGCAGTCTTCTTCCTTCTTTTTTCTGCCTTGCAGTCTTCTTCCTTCTTCTTCTCACAGTCCTTCTTCTTCCTCTCTGCCCTGAGAGGCCAAGGCTTCGGCCACCTTCTTCCTTCTTTTTCTTCTCTACCTGCACACTCACACAACTGGTCAGAGCAAAACCTACCCCTACCCTTTCCTGCGTCTCTCTCTTTCTCAGATTTCTCTCATAGGATCGCTCTCCCAGAGCCGGGTATTCAGGTACGGGTGTCGCGCCCGGGACCAGGCCCACCGACGTGCGGTGGTGGGCGAAGTGTGCGCAGTGTCAGGTATCCGGATTCGGCCCAGACCCGCGGGGCGTGAGCGCGGGTGAGGGCAAGCGCGTGGGGCACTCGTGCGTAAGGGACCTGACCCCTGTGTTCGAAGGCGAATAGCCTCGAACACTTTTTCAATTTATGCGCGGGTGCTGAGCCGCGCACTTCCGAGGTGGGACTAAAGTCCCACCTCCTAGACTGGCGCCTGCAGGCGAGGAGCTCGCGGCTAATTGGGGTAGCCAGGAGGATTCTCGTCCTAGCTACAGACTTGGGAGTCTTCGCGGGGACACTCCGCGCAACCTGGGATCAGCGCCTGGGCGAGATCGAAGCTGCAGCTGCAGGTGAAGGAGCTTCACCTGCGCAGCAATGGCGGCGAAGGGGGCATGACCTGAACACAGGAATACGGCCTCTCGGCCTAGTCAGAAGTTGCAGGGAGCTTCGCCGGAGTGTGGCGAAGCCAGTGCGGGTGGTGGTGAGGTGTCAGGCAGTGTATGGTGGCAGCCATAGGTCGGACTGTGGTCGGAAAGATGGGTCTGTTCGGGGGGTCTTTAGGTGGCGTGTGGCAGGGAATGAAAAGGGGGAAGCTGTGGAGTGGAGTGAGGGGAAGCTTCTGAGGTGATCGGCGAGGAGTGAGGAGGTCTGTGGAGGTGGAATGGGCTCGTCGGAGAGGGTGGTTGGAGACGGAGCAGGCGGAGGTGGAAGTTGTGTGCGGGGGTGCGAAAATACAAATTGGCAGAGGGGAAACTTAAAGGAGGAGGAGAGGAAGCTTTTACCTAAGTTTTGGACGAAGGTGGGAGGGCGGAGCCACCAGCTCGTGCCTGCCGGAGTTGAGGAAGAAGAGGCCCTGGAAGGGGAGATCGACGATGAGGAGGTCGGCGGAGGGTGTCGGCGGGTGCAGCACGACACAGACGAAAGGGTTAGGGGAACCCTGCTGCAGGTAAGGCAGTAGAGCGATGAGGAGGACGAAGAGTTGGTCGCCGGAAGCTGCAGGCCGTCTGTTGGAGCTGGAGAGGATGAAGTGGGGGGATATTCTCCGTCAGAGATAGCTTGCCTCCTTCTGCAGGCGACGGCGGTCCTTATAAAGGCGAAGGCGGAGAGGTGGGCACAGGGAGGCGACGTGCCTCCCTCGCCGGAGAATGGCCAGAGTAGCAACCCATACCTTCCGCGTGTTTGCACGGAAGGTGTGGGCGATGGCAGAGGTCATGTTGGTGTCCCTGCGACAGCAGACGTCGCAGGGAACACCCGGTTCAACTAGTAGAGGGCCTCCCTCACCCTATGCAGCGCCATGCTCCACGCAAAGTCGCCGGAGCATGGTGCTGCTCAGAGAGTTGCAGGGAGGACCTAAGTGCAAAGAATGACAAGGAACCTAGGGGTCAAAATGCGAGGGTTTCAAAAGTTGAGGGGAAAAAAGTAATAGATGAGGACCAAAATGCAAAGTCGGTCAAGAAGGTTTCTTCTTAGGCTCAAGTTTTTATGCATGACTAAATGGGACCTAAGGATTATAATGGTGAATTTTATTTCTAGATCAGACCTTGTTTGATCGAACAATTTGCGTAAAAACCTAAATTAAATCATTAATTGGGTATGGTTCTCAATGTAGGTCAAAATGGGTTCTCAAGGTCAAATTGAAGGTTCTAAACCCTAGAAATTAGTTTTATATGAATTTTAGAAGGTTTAGTCAATTTTTAATTTTCCTTAAACCTCGTGAATTGGTGTGGATTTGTTTTAGGGTTACAGAATGTCATTTAATTCCTTGGAGTTGCTGTAGCCCTTGTTGGATCAGATCATCCCACTTTCGTTCTTATTAGGTTAGTTTGACCTATGCTTGGACCCTGAGTTACCCTGTTTACTGATTGTGTTGGTGAAATTACATTTTTACCCCTTATGACCTGTTTTCTTTACAAACTCAGAATTCTCTGAGTCAAGCCATTCTATGAGTTATGTAGGAGCTTTTTCTTGCATATCTAGGTTAGATTGTGCCAGTTAGGGTTTATGATGAGGTTCTCATCACTCATCAAGTGTCTTGCTAGCGTAGTAGATGACCATGGGTTTCCCGTCAATCTTTTGCCCCAGAATCGCTCCTACAGCGAAATCAGACGCATCGCACATGATCTCAAAGGGTTGAGACCAATCAGGGGACTGTAGGATTGAGGCTTGGGTGACTCGATCATGAAGGCTCTCAAAAGCTTGAGTGCATTCCTTTGAAATTTCATAGGGTACATCCTTGGAGAGAAGAGTAGTCAGGGGGCGTGCTATTTTTGAAAAATCTGGGATGAAACGACAGTAAAAATCGACATGCCCCAGAAAAGAACGGATGTCCCTGACTTGGCATAGGAAGTCGAGAAATCAGATCAGCCTTGGCTTGATCCACCTGGATGCCTTTCTCAGAAATTAAATGTCCTAGGACAATCCCCTCAGGCACCATAAAGTGGCTCTTTTCCCAGGAAAGAACCAGATTTACATCGATGCAACGCCTGAGTATATGAACCAAGTGCTGGAGGCAATCATCAAATGATGCCCTGAAAACTGAGAAGTCATCCATGAAGACTTCCAGAAAATCACCTACCATATCAGAGAATATGGCAAGCATGCACCATTGAAAAGTCGCGGGTGCATTGCAGAGACCGAAAGGCATCCTTCGGAACGCGTACGTCCCGAAGGAGTAGGTGAATGTGGTCTTCTCTTGGTCCTCTGGATGAATAGCCACTTGATTATAACCGGAGTACCCGTCAAGGAAGCAGAAGAATCTATTTCCTGCTAATTTCTCGAGAATCTGATCAATGAATGGTAGTGGGAAATGATCATTCTTCGTGGAGGAATTGAGTCTTCGGTAATCTATGCAGACTCTCCACGAGTTGGCTATACGGGTAGGTATGACTTCTCCGATTTCAGTCGTAATAGTGGTGAGCCCTACCTTCTTAGGCACAACCTAGATTGGGCTCACCCAACGACTGTCGGAGATCGGGTAGATGATCTCTGCTTCTAACCACTTAATGATCTCCTTTTTCACGACCTCCTGTAGATTGGGATTCAAGCGTCTCTGCATCTCACGGGAAGGTCGTGCGCCCTCTTCAGAATAAATATGGTGTGTGCAATAAGAGGGACTTATTCCAGTCAAATCATCAAGAGTCCAACCAATGGCCCTGCGATGTTGCTGGAGAACAGTAATCGGACGGGATTCCTGATTAGGTGTGAATCTAGAGTTTATAATCACAGGAAATATCTGATTAGTACCCAAGAAGAGATATTTTAAATGGTCGGGAAGGGGTCTGAGTTCAAGAATGGGGTTATCAGCAGCAGCGGGAGGTTCAATGTGAGTGTGAGGTACATGGGTAGGAGTTATGAGTTTGTCTATCTCAATGTCTGCCTCCTCTAATTGCGGTGCAAGATCCTCTTGCGATTGATGAGGAATGATCATGTTGTCCTCAAATTGTGGTTCCAACCAAAGCTCTAACATCACAGATTTGTTCAATGACACTGCAATTAATTCCTTGTTGGGCCTTAAAGATATCAATTTTGAGAGTCTGGTTCCCAAATTTCAGTTCTATTTGGCCCTCCTCACAACTTATGTTGTCCCTTGCAGTGGCCAGAAAAGGTCTCCCTAGTATAATCGATGTATCCCTTGGATTTCCAGGTGCGTCCATATCTAAGACTATAAAGTCTATAGGGAAATAGAAATCCCACACCCTCACAATAACATCCTCAAGAATTCCTTTAGGTGACTTGATAGATTGATCTGCTAACTGTAGTGTCACCTCGGTCGATTTTAGCTCAGATTCTTCTAGATGGTTGAGTAAGGATGTGGGTATCAAGTTTATGGAGGCACCTAAGTCTAACAATGCTCTGTCGAACTGAGTTTCACCAATCTTACATGAAATCAGGGGAGTGCCTGGGTCATTTGCCTTGGGTGGGAGTCTGCTTAGGATTACAGAGCTGGCTTGCTCTGATAGTACAATTGGACTCCCACTCTTGGTTCTTGGCTTATGCTGAGGTGTACACACGTTTTTCAAAAATCGTGCGTAAGCCAGTACGTGGCGGATTGTATCCATCAAGGGAATGTTTATTTGGACCTGCTTAAAGAGCTTGACCAGATCCTCCTTAGGAGCCACGGATTTGGTTCTCTTCTTTCCCTTGGTCAAGGCCTCGGGAAATGGAACCTTGGTTGGTTTCTCTAGGATAGGTCCAGGTCTTTGATCTGGGACAGGGATAGGAACATCCTGGATGACTGCCCTAGGATTTGGGTCACTACCAGGCTTAGAGTGGTCTGGATAAGGTAGATCTTGGGTTGCCTTACCACTATGGGTTGTTACAGAGTTAAGTACTGCCTAGTTCTGGTTGGGGGTTGGTAGAATGGGCTGCTGTTGTTGATAACCCGCAGAAGAAGTTGAAGCTTCCATCCCGTCAGGTGAAGGAATAGAAGGGGCCTGATAAACCATGTGTGCTTGGCCCGGGTTTGGGTTCATAACACGCCACTGGGTTGGCACGCTATTAGGGTTTGGTAGAGGCTGAGAAGGAAGCATGCCTGGTTGGAGAGAATTTGCCAACTGGGCCAGTTGATTTCGGACCTCTTTGATTTCGTCCTTGTATTGGTTTTGAATAGCCGCATTCATTCTCTGAAAGTCAGCCAAAGTTTGGAGGATGAGGGACATTTGGTCTTAGTTTGGCCTGAATGGATAAGTGGGGTTGGGCTGAGGCTGAGGCGGCTGATAAGGACGAGGTGCGGGTGGATGAGGCTGAAAGGGTGGTCTTGGATGTTGGGAATTCCCCGCCCACTGGAAGTTGGGATGGTTTCGCCATCCAGGATTGTAGGTGTTGGAGAATGGGTCATTTTGGATGGTGTTGAGGTCATCGTAGGTCTGAGGAGCCTCCCGACTAGAATAGAAAGGATCGGAGGTTCCTCCGATCCGAGAGTTAGATGGGGGTAGATACGAGTCCATCCTAGGAGAAGGTCAATGGAAAATGTGTTGCACAGCTTCCCGTATGCGAGGGGGCTGAGCGAAGGAGTTCTGCGCAGAGGTGGCTCGCTGCAGATGCTGAGTCAACTCATCCACCTTCTTCTCAATAATAGAGACCTTGTCCAATCGACTGGCCATTAATTCATGGTCGACTGATGCGAACAGGCCCTACATCTCATGTGCTCCCCTAAGGTTCGTCGCTGTGCGGGTATTCGTCCTGTCGAATAGTCCCATGGAGTCATTATTGATGGAGTTCTTGCACATATTCTCGAGAATCTCCCATACGGTGTCCTCATGTTGACCCTTGATATTCCCTCAGCAAGTTGCATTGACGAACAGTCTAATATCCTCACGGAATCCCTGGTAAAAAGACTGGACTTGTTCCCATTTAGGAACTCCATGATGGGGGCACTTTCTCATGAGATCCTGAAAACGATCCCATGCCTCATGAAGAGGTTCTCCCGTCTATTGCGTGAAGTGAGTAATCTGATGGCGTAAGGCGTCGGTCCGACCAACGGGGAAGAACTTTTTCAAGAACTCGGACTAAAGTTCCTCCCAAGTGTTGATCGGACGGGTTTGGGTCTGATACCAATGGGCTGCCTTGTCCATAAGGGAGAAAGAGAACATCTTCATGAGTAAGATACATCGATTATGCGCATCTAACCTGAAAGTTTGGGCCAGATGCTTTAGTTGTTTGATGTGCTGGAAGGGGTCTTCAGAATTAAGCCCATGGAATTTAGGTATGGCATGAATCATGTTGGGCTTCAGTTCAGAATCAGGTCCTCTGGTCGGGATTCTGACTCGAGGCTTAATTGCTACCGCAGCGGGATTATAGTGATCTCGCATCATGGGACGCTGCGGGGGGTTCATGAAGTTTTGGAAGAGGTTATTGAGTCGCTGGAGCTAGTGCTCAAGATTATTTTCTTCTTCAACTGGCTAAGCCATTGTGGAAGAAGAAGGTGAGTTGGGTTCAGAATCAGAGGAGAGGTCTATATGAAGAGTTGGTTGCACAAACAAGGGTATCGAGGCTCGACCTCGGGGAGAGTGAATTTCTAGAGGAGGTTTCAAGGACCTCTTACCAAACATGCACTGATGGATTAGACGAGTTTAGCAGGTGCTGGACCCAATCAAGACACCCAAAATGTTGGGTTTCTATAGAGGTTCGGGGCGGATGGTACCCCTTAATTAGAAGGTCGTCCACCTGAGAATTACTTGGGCAGCTAGAGAGGGTGAGTCCCGCGAAGACCCCTACATGGTAGAGCGCCCCCACAGGTTATAGGATTTCCCCTATCCGACCTCTCTTGTCACTGAGATTCCAGGTATATCAGAATGGGGACCTTGACCTCTTAAGTCTACCACTTTTAATTAGGATCAAGGTGCTTTAGGGTTTCACTTGAACTTTAACCTTTTGAGTGCAAAGAGTGACCTAAGTTAAAGGTTGGTTGATCCAAGGGATCAACTTCACCTATTAGTTCCTTTGAGGGCTTATTAGGTCTTGTCTTTTAAGGTTCAAGTGATTTAAGAGCCGAATTGCTTAGGGTTTCTCTTGATAAATGTTTTCAAGCAATGGCTTAGGCACACTTCTTTTGAGAATTCTCAATTCTTGATTAGAAAGTGTGTCTCTAACACCCTAGCGTTGAGTCTTAAGTTGGCTCTAATTGGTCCAGTTAGTTGCCTCAAGATTAGGTAATTAGGGCTCAAGCAAGAAGGTTTTAGCCCTAAATACCTTTAGTGGATATACAGATAGAATGTGTTGAAATTTGAAAACAGGCAACTTCTGTGATTTACTAGGTATGGACGACAGGTTATTCCTAAATTGCTTCCTTCTTTTTCTTCCTCTTTAGAATTCTAGGGGCTTAAAAGAGAGGATAGAAAATTACCTATCCCTTAGCGGGGTTGTTGTGCAATTGCTTGCTCCTTCTTGATTCCCTGTGCCTGCACAACAAAAGAGAAGAGCTTAAGTTAGTAGTAAATCAAAAAATTATGAATAAATAGCTTCTAGAATGGCCGTTGCTCCCCGGCAGCGGCGCCAAAAACTGGTGGCATGCTATTTCTTGCTCTTGGCGGTATTACAATGATTAATTCGTTGTAGTATATTACAAAAAATGGTCACCAGTTTATTATAATTTATTACTCGGAATTAAAAGTTTGCCGAGGTCGAACTCAGGGAGCACACGTCATTCTAGAAACATAAAAGTTCACAATTCTGTTACAAAAAAAATAAGAGAGAGAGAGAGTGAGCAAAAGTTCTCTTTTTCTTCTTTCTCTTGGCTTCTTCTTTCTTCTCTTTTCTTCTTTTCCTTCAGCCGGTTCTTTTCTTTCTCTTTTCCTTGCATCTTCTTCTTCTCGCTTTTCTTACTGTGCCTTCTCTTCTTCAGTCCGCCTTCTTCTTTCTTCTCCTCTGCTACGGTTCTTCTCTCTTCTTTTTCTCTGCTGCTACTTCTCTTCTTTCTTCTTTCTTCTGCGTCTTCTTCTTTCTTCAGCAGCTCCTTCCTTCTTCTTTTCTTTTCTTCGCTTCTTCTCTTCCTTTTCCCTGATCCGGATGTCTGATTCTTCGAGTCGGACGCCTTATCGGCGCTGTTGCTACAGTGCCTCCTTCTCTTCTTCTGTTGTCGTCTTTTCTTCTTCAGCTTCTTCCTCTTCTTCTCTTTGCTGCGTCTTCTCCATCACCTTCTTCTTTCTTCTCTCTTCTTCTTACTCACCTGTTCCCTACACACACATGACGCAAAACCTACCCCTACCCTTTCCTGCATCCCTCTCTCTCTGAATCTCTCTTTGGTACGCTCTCCCAGAGCTGGGTAATCGGGTCGAGTCGTGTGCCCAGGTCCAGGTGCACCAGCGTGGGTGTGGTGCACGAGGAGTGCTCAGGAGTGGGGGTAATCGGGTCGCGGGTCAGGTCCACGTAGGCAGTGCCACGAATGAGACCCGGTGGATAGGTGAGGAGGGACCTCACCCCAGTGTTTCGAGGCGAAAAGCCTATGCAACATTTTCCTCTTATGTGTGGGCGCGTGCCCACACACTTCCGAGGTGGGACTAAAGTCCCACCTCCGATCTCGGGCATCTGCGGGAGGAAGGTTCGTTCAATTGGGGCAGCGGCAGAGGCCTGTGACCGCAATTGAGGTCCTGAGTGCGTGCGCGAAAGCCTTCCACCCGACCTGGGACTTGCTGCCTGGGACGAAGAGACCTGGGTGAAGCTCCCGAGCAAGCTTCACTTGCTCGACAATGGTGACGATGGTACGAGACATGAAGCCACCAATACGGCCTTGCGGCCCTGTCAGAATACTTGGTGAGCTTCACCAGAGCATTGCGAAGACAATGCAGGGGTCAGCGAGACACGAGGGTGCCTGTGGCCGTGTGCCTAGGGCACACTGCGTGCGTGAGAGTGGGTGTGTTCGGGGGGCGTTCTGGAGGTGTGGCGTGGTGAATGGAGTGCAGATCTAGGTTCAGTGAGGTGTTGCGGTGCTTAAGGGGTAGCTGACGAGGCGGATGGAGGCGTGGAGCGGCGGAAACGCCTCGCCGGAGGGCGGCCGGAGATGGAGAAGGTGGTGATGGACAGTGGTGGTCGGTGAGTGGAACAACAAATTAATAAGGGGGAAATAAACGGGAGAGTAAAGGGAAGAGTTTTACCTACTTAACTGACGAAAGGGGAGGAGGAAGGCGCTCGCCGGCAACGAGGAGGAGGTCAGGAAGGTGCCAGCTGGTGCGTTCTGGCACGGGAGGACGAGGCAGAGTAAACTCTGCTGCAGGTATGGCAGCAGAGCAACGAAGGGGAGGACGAAGGGTCACCGAAACTTGCGGGCACCTGACCTGAGGAGGAGGTGACGAGGTTTGGGGGAATTCCTCGGCCAAATCAGGCTTGACCAAAACAGCAGCCCTAGCTGCTTCTTATAACGGTGCTGGCGAGGAGAGGATCTCGAGGGGGTGATGTGGGGAGCTCATCGGAGAATGGCCGGAGATCAAAGCCATTCCTCTCGTGCGTTCGCACGAGAGGCATGGGCAGCTGCAGGGCAAGGGGGAGGGTCCCTACGAAAGAGGACGACGTAGGGAACCCCCCATTCATTTCTGAGAGCGACCCCCATACCCTGCGCGACGCCATCCTCCGCGCAAGGTCACCGGAGGTATGGGCGGCTTCGTGGGGTGACATAGGGACCGTTTTGCAAAGAACGAAAGAGAAGTTGGGGGGAAAAATGCAAGGGTTCAGAAAGATAAGGGTCAAAAAGTAATTCAAGAGGACCAATTTGTAAAGTAGGTCTAGATGGCCTTTCCTTAGGTCCAAATTTTGGTATAAACCTAATTTGGACATAAGGAATCCAATGGTGAAGTTTGATTTTTGGTTTGACCATGTTTAACCAGTCAATTTGCACAAAAGCCTAAATTAGGTCAAAAATTGGGTATGGTTCTCAATTTAGGATAAGATAGGTTCCAAAGGTCAAATTGAAGGTTCTAAACCATAGAGAATATTTTTCTATGAATTTTAGGGGATTTAGTTGATTTTTATCCTACCTAGAACCTCGTGAATTAAAGTAGGTTTGTTTCAGGATTACAGAATGTCATTTAATTCCTAGAAGTTGCTATAACCCTTTTCGAATCAGGTCATCCCACTTTCTTTCTTATTAAGCTCATTTGACCTGTGTTTAGACCCTTAGACACCTTGTCTATGTACTGCATTGGTAAAATTACAATTTTACCCCTTGTGAATTATTTTATTCCTAAATTTAGAATTCTCTTATTTAGGCTTTTCCTTAGGTTTTGTAGGAGCTTTTGTACACTTATTTGGATCAAAATGTGCTAGTTAGGGTTCATGATGAGGCTCTCATCAATGGCCTGCGCGCGCAGCTGTGGAGGTGTTTAAGTAGAGTGAGAGAGTGAATCAGGTCACCTCGCAGTGGAATTAGGCTATTAGGGTGTGGGTGGTCTTGATGCGAGGAGAGGAGTGCATGCGAGAATAAATCAAATTGTGGCCGTTAAATGGGATTTGGGGAAAGGGGTGAAGCTACACGTCGATTTACGCGAAACTTCCAATCAAATCAAGCCATCAAATCGTGGGAACAGAGATTGGATGGCTGGGATTGTTGGAGTTCTTCGCGATGCTATAGTGTTTCGTGCGACTGCAGGTGGTTTGTCTTGTTTTGGTGAAATTTCCCTTGAAGCGCTTACGCGACGGGGTAGAACAACTAGAGAGAGGGCCATTAGTGCTAAGGAAAGCTATCAGAGCAGTCCTTAGAATATTGCAAATAGGTCCTTGCAGGTATCAAATGGGTCCTTGGAGGTTCTCTGATGAATAAAATATGATGTATGAAGGAGCTAGATGTGAATCCTTAATTGCAAGGCCCTAGTGATGTCCAAATGCACACAAGTTTTTATTGAAGCTCAATTAAACATTTAGAAAGTTAATTACACTTTTGATTTTAACTTTGAAATTCATTTGTGTGTTCAATATGCTCTTGGATCTCCATTTAACCTTCTTTAATAGAATATCTCATTTAATGACCTAATTATGCGTTTTTAACATAAAATTGATATTTTAGGTCTTTTTCTCTATTTCCCACACTTAACCCTTTTTATGTGTTAATTTGATAGTTTTTAACCTAATTTCTAGCTTAACTTAGGTGATTTAGCTATGATGAGTTGCAACTCATCAGTTATACCCTTTAATATGTTAATTTTGTGAATTTAACCTTAGAATCTAACCATATTTGGTTAGTTATAGAGAATGATGGTGATGCCATCAGCCAACAACAAGGTTATTTGTAATCACCCCTCCTTTTTGACATCTTTATGGAACCTCTCATTAGGGATCCTAATGAATTGGCCGTTATTGGAGTTATGGAAATGACCCTTCCTAAGGGTCATTCGAAAATTTTTTGGAATCTTAGGGGTGTTGACGCAATTTTAAACCCCCTGGTTTTAGTTGTGGGCTCTGCAGGAAGGAAACCTTGTAGGGGCAACCTCGTAATTTCCCCCTCACCTCCTACCCTCAACCCAGGCACACATCGACCCAAAACCCTAACCCTCCTCTATAAAAGACCCTCTCCACCCTCCACCTTCTCCATTCCACCAACACTACCTCCACCCCTCCACCACCTTGCCGCCAGCGACCATCTTCTCCCCCATCCCCTTACCGTCGTGAGTGGGGGAGAGGACGAGGGAAGGAGCACGGAGGAGGGGGAGAGAGAGAGAGCGTGAGCGACTATTGCGGGAGGAGTCGACACACTCAGGAGAGGGGGCGACGAGTGCGGCCGGAGGAGTCAGAGGAGAGGGGAGCTCAGGAGAGGAAGGAGAAGGGCAGGTGACCAGAAGCTGCAGCTACAAGGAGCTCTGCTGCGGTTGCAGCAACACGCAGAGAAGAAGCTGCAGAAGAGCTTCACAAGGAAGCTCCGTATGCGGACAATTTTGCATTATTAGACGTTTGCAAACTCTGTCAGATGTCTGGAGGTGTTATCGAACGTTTGGAGAGGGCTCAAGATGTCTGACAGCATGTATGGTGCTGAGGTACCTACCATGCACGAGCTTGCATGCATGTACGGTCATTTTTAGCTGTCGTTATTTAGGCTGCGCGTGTATGCGTAGGTACGAGGGCATTGGAGAGGCACGTGGTGCAACCTTCGAGGCACTTTAGGACATTTGGAAGTCGTGTTTGACGTCTGACTACTCTTCCAGATGACCGAAAATAGTGTCAAACGTCTGGAAGCTCCCTCAGATGGCTACGAAGGGGTTCAGACGTCTAAAAAGGGCGCAAGAAAGCAAGGTGAACTTCGGCGATCATTTAAGACGTCTAGGACTCACCCCAAACATCTGATTTTTGTTAGGGTGTGTGTTTTTGGCCAGTTCAGGAACCAAACGAAGTCGATTTTACACAAGCGAATTATCGATGGTATCCATTCGGAATTCTTTACGCGTTAGTGTTGTACCTATGCTATTTTGAACTTGTTTGACATGATTGGTCAATGGTGTAGGTCTCCAATCTGAAGTGTATACGCGACCCACGGAGATGTCGTGATCTACTGGACGAGCCCCCATTTCACCTGTATACCATGATAGAGTGGTCTTCTCCAATGCTGTGATTTTAAATAATTAAAGTGTATCTTATATTAGAATGATCTGATTGAACCCTATGATATGAAATGAACACTAGGGCTGAGAAGGTTGAATGTACATTATTTGAATCACGCTGTTATACTCTGAAATGCATGTTAAAGTCTTTACTGCTAGCAACTGAATAGTTAAGTGATGCGGTGGTTGCTTAATTTATTAAATCACGAGTTTCCTATTATACAATTAAGAACCGGAATGGGAATAGACATATATGCCGTATCATGGAATAAGACGAATGCTGATGCATAAACCCTTTGGGGAACAAGAAAAAGGAAATCAAAATGCTGCGACATGGAAAATATGATGGTTACGGAATCTTTCGCTTACTGTGAGGCATCACAGTTAGTTGAGCTTTAACTTAGGAGTGAGCTTGCCCTCATGTACGCATGTATCGAGGAGAGCTAATTACCCTTCTTCAGAAGATACGCTGGCCCTCGGGTATGCATGTACCAAGGAGAGCTAAACACCCTTCTTCAAAAGATACACTGGCCCTCGTGTACGCACGTACCGATGAAAGCTAATCACCCCTTGTGTAGGGAGAATTGGCTGGCCCTCGCATACGTGGTACCAATGAGAGCTACGGTTAATTTTGTATAGGGAGGGTGCTAGCCACCCTTGAGTTGGGACCCGGGGTTAAGAGTGGCCTCTTTACACCAACTTTTGTTAGGCCCACTAGGCAAACCGGGAAAGCCGAGCGAGGGTATGTAGACTGTTGAGGGGTGTGGCTCCTATTCTATTCTGTGCTGTACGTTTTGACGTACACGTTAGCGGAAACGATTGACTGCGTGCCAGTGCGGAGTAACTCCCCATGCGGTTATCGCGCGTGCTGTAGTCACTGCTACGTCGTAGCTATGACCCCGAGGTGGTAGACTGGGTGTAGGACTACCACGGGGTTCTCTCTTGGCCAAGAGAGGGTCACGTGTACATTCTACGTTGCGGGAAAACTACATCAAGATTATTCCCTTAGGGGACAAGTGGATTTGAGAAATGTTGTGGACCTTTACTAGAAACTGAATTAGAAACATATAGATGTTTAAACGAAAATAAATAATAATACATAACTGGAAATTGGATGGTTAGGTAGCTGCTTGTTTCCTTTATGTTTAATTGCATGTAGATGACTTATCCACCAATCTACTTAGCATTAGCTGACCACAGATTTATATAACCAAGTTCAGGTTAGGGAGTTGAGTAGGCAGCGCCATCGGCTGCAGAGGGTGCTAGGCCCAATCGAGCCTAGCCGTAGTTGTTCTTTCTCTTTTCCATTGCAGAGGCTTTTGTTAATAGTGAGTACTTTTAGCATATAGTACCTGTTTCTATTACGTTTCTCTCTATTTTAGTGTGATGGCTATATCAGTGAACATTTCTATTTCCGCTTGTGGCATGTTGTACTTTTGAGAACTCTATGCTAATTTCCAGTACTGTCTATTATCTATTTCCTACTTAGTTACATTGTATTTGTGGTTGTCGAATGAATTATGCATTTGGTTATTTCTCGTTGGACAACCGGGTCTTGGGATTTAGTTGAGGCGGGCCGTTCTCGGGTTCCATAGGGAGACAAGATTGGGTCGTAACAGTTATCATCCCTTTCTCTATGAAGCCCATAATTACCTCCCCCGTAGCTCTTCTGTATGCTGAGGACATTATCTTTTTTCTTAATGTTAGTGTCCAAAATGTCTTACATCTATTCAATTTTATTCACTCTTTTGAGTTTGCTTCAGATCAAAAGGTCGGTCGATTCAAAAGCTTGTACTATGTTGGTCATCACCTTCCCACTAGTAGAATTTCTTGTATTCTCCAAATTTCAGGCTGTCAACTTGGCAATTTCCCCTTTGGTGTCTGACCTTTCCTGGTTGTGCCAAGATCGCCTACTTTATTGATCATACCTAGAAGATTCAAAATAAGTTGGTAGGCTGGAAAGCAAATTTGCTTTCTTCTCTTACCTGTTTATTCCTCATCAAACACGTTCTCACTTGTACACCCATTTATATCCTTTCATCCTTAGAGCTTCCTAAAACTAACATTAGCAAACTCGAAGCTTCTTTTACAAAATTCTACTGGGGTTTCTCCTGTCACGGGTCTAGCCACCGTTAGATTTCCTGGAAGAATATCACTCTCCCTAAGGATGTTGGTAAACTTAGCATCCATAATCTCTCCCTTTTCATCAAAGCCATTGGAATGAAGAGGGCTTGGAACATCCTTTTTGAAGATTCCCCTTTCAATGCCATTATTCGGGGTCTCTATGGTAGTTAATTGCAACAATCCTTCTTGTTGGCTACCCTCCAAATATAAACTTGTCAGGGAGGCATAGCTTGATATGTCTCCTTCAATTAAATGGGAAATCCACAGGAGTAAATAGATTTTTGGATTGATTTGTGGATTGGTGAGATGCCCTTGAAAAATCTCCTTCCTAGTCACTATACTTTCCCCTCTATCTCCATCAAGGAAACATTGGAAACACAGCCCTTTTTCCTAATGGTTTGTCTTCTCCCACCTAATTTGAGGAATTCAATTGAGAATCTTTCCTTTTATAACCTTTGTGATATTCCTACTTGGATGCCAAATCCTTCCGGTAAATTATCTGTTGTCTTATCATTCTCTTTCGCATGAATCCTAAGCCAAGAAGTTGTGGGCTTTTAAGGTTCCTTTGTGCATTTTCTGTGTGCTTGGAAACTTATTAAGGGCAAGCTCCCTACTAATGATAATATCTATAAGTTGGGTATTCATTTTCCATTCAAATGCTTTTGTTGTCTAATCATCCCTATAGAGAGACTATTTTCCATCTTTTTGCTGAGAGTAATCTAGTTTGCTCTATTATTAGCTGGATTTGCTAAATCTACTTTCTTAAGACTATAGACCCTTTGAACTTTATGAAAAATTTTCAACATGGAGGAACTTCCGAATGGGGACGCTTCGATCCAAAGAGGCATTTTTGCTTTTATTTGGTTCACTTCCAAGCTGAAGCAAGACTACTTTAAATTCAGAGAGATTCCTTACTATCTTCTTCATATTTGGAATCAATTGAACTTGCACAATTGGATCCATATTAATCAGCCTAAAGTTTTTGCTCTTAAATGGATTCGTCCTTCATAGCGCCATAAACTCAACATTGCTCTCTACCAGGTATCCACCAAAAATTATCTAGGATGGGTTTTGCATAATTCAATGGATTGACTATTCAACATAAAGAGTCTTCCCTTGTGAATGCTCTTTTGCATGATATCCCTCTCCACATAAATCGTGGAATTAGTTTGCATATATCGAATCAGATTCAATGCTTCTTTAGTTTTGGTAGGCAAGGAAACTTCACATTTCTTGTCAGGCCAAGGCACACTTCTAACAACTAACCTCTTTTGAAAATCATATAGCTTCTTTTCATTTTATCCATAGGTTTGTAAATATACTGGCATGGAAAGCTGTTGTGCTTGAATACTTTTCTGATACTAACAATTGGGAGATGTACTCCTTTACAACTACTTTACCCTATCATATTAGAGGCTTGATTCATCTTGACAAGTTACATATGCCTCATTTGACCCTTTGAGCATCTAATTTGGTTGCCTTGCTTTCGTTTTAAGCTTCCCATCTTGTCAATAGATTGTTTGGTGGTCAATTTTGACCACCGCAATCTATTGACATGGATGGTAAGCTCAAGGCTAACTTGCCTCCTTTTTGGGTCTATCTTTTTGATGTGTTTTCTTCCTTTCATGTAATTGGTCATGAGTCATGATCTTCTTTTACTTTTTGCTTGTACTTAGTAGATTTTGATTTAATCCCCTTACCTTCATTTTACCATTAGCGAACAAGGGAAGAATAAAAGACTCATTTAATTGAAAAAAAATGTCGTTAATTTGGTTATTTAAGTGATAGAATTATATATCTTTGTGGTAAATAAATATACAATTATAGCTTTCAAGTAGATCATGCAAACTGCAGGTCCATAACAATGTTGTGTCAATAAAAAAAAAAAAAAAGAACCAGGTTAATGTTTAAGGAGAGAGGTGAGTTGGTCTTTATTTGAGCTTTTCCCTTTTTGGTTTAAGGTTGAGGGAAAATCAATCAAACTTCTGCTAAACAAATCAATTTGTTCGATTAATTAACTATCAATTTTTTGGTCCGATTGATTTGATCCACCAATCCAATTTGATTTTTAAAGCATTGGATATAAGAGCTACAATGCAAATAAAAAAAAAACTCTTATGAGAACAGTCAGCATTTTTTTTTTTTCCGTATTATATATGCATTTCTGGTTTAATTAGCAGCACCAATCAAAATCTAAACAACTAAATCATCAAGGACACTTGTCTTCCTCTGAGAAGCTCTGCTTCTTCCCTTTGGACAGAATGATTATAATAGAGCGGCCGTAAGTACAAATAATGTGCCAATTACGCGTTTCATGTGTCTTTTAAGTTCTTATCCAACAGCGTTGTGAAGGGAGGGATGTCGGGAAGGGTAGACAAAGCCCACGAGGGTGGTGGGGCTCAATAACATGGGGGTCTTCTTAATTGCATTTCATGAGTACTCATTGGCCCATTCTTATGGTGGTCATGTCATAACTTCAGGAAGCCATGTGGATCTCCTGACGACACGTTGACCGAGATACCCCTGTGCCAACCGTAGCCCTAAATTCCATTTGATCGAGGGACATGGAATAGTCACTTCAATGGATGGAAAATTACCTATTCAACTTTTAATCCATCACATTAACATCGATTTATGTTAAAATCTAACTATTATGTCAACCTATCCAACTCATATATCATTATATTAAAATATTATATATATCAATTACTTTTATTCTATTATTTATTTCATTCATTTGAACAAATATATTTCCTAATTTATCTTGAAATAACGGTTATCTCTCAAACGAATGCAACCTTGTGCATCGCTTCCCCAACACTCCAATCCAATGATAATCAACCACTTTCTTTTGTTCCTTATTTGGGACACGATCCCATCACAATTACACTTTATCTGTCACATGTAAGTCGTTGAGAAATATATAATGTTCACAACGAGGTGATTTGTGTGACTGACCATAGCAAATTAAAGTAGTTTAAAATGAGGAGTGGATGATGATAGTATTAAAGGGACGAGTCTCTTGTATTCAATTACCACTTGCAAAGTTTCTAAAAAGTGAGTTGTCTAGCAGATGGGAACAAGGATTTCCTTTTGACCCAAGCTAACACATGCATATGAGAGATTTTCCATCAGATGCATGAACTATTGGAATCGATCATTCGAGAAGACAAAATCCTTGAATAATTATGGGACAATACAATACAAGAGCTCAAGCATAGACCCCATGCCAGCTCATTGGTGCTGATAGAAGTCCACTATTAATTCTTACTAATTAACTTTGATGCTCCCAATTCAAAACTTTTTGGCACCCTATAAAGTGGATAAAAATTAACAAGGTTGTGAAGATAGAAATCACCTTAGGTGCAGCGATGTCTGAACTAGGTATTGTGAGAAATCAAGCCTAGATAGCTTTTGGCAAAAAGGCCTCAGTAAAAGCTTCAAGCTATAGCTGGCAAAGGACTTCCTTGCTTCCAAGCTCCGCCGAATAACATTAATTGTCCATTGTAGTTAAAAACTTCCCATCTTAATGCCCTTGTCCAAGGCAACCTTTGACGATGGGATAACCTACTGGGATATTCACAGCTTCACATGAAGTTTCTTCGATCATTTTTTTTCCAAAATTCCCACATGAAAAAATACTATGCCACGGTATGACCACCACATGTCCGCAATAAATATCAAACAAGCATCACCACTTATTCCAAGGGGCTCTTCACGGGTACACGTACCCTAAGGTGGGGTTTGGCAGGGAGAGTGCATTTGTGGAATAATTAGTAGATAGAGAAATATGGACAGAGTGAAATAGAATGGCAGAAAAATTGGGTTAATCTTGAAATATTTAGTTTATTGAAGTTATTCTGCAGAAAGGATTGAATAATTTTACACTGGGTTAAGTCTCCCTTAATTCGATGCTAATAGATGAGTTAAGTGGAGTGAAACGGAGGTTAACTAGACTTAACTCCGCTTGACCCACCTACCAAATTAACACGTCCTAAGAGGGTGCATTCAAAGGAAATAGGCAATCAGGATCACATCGGTCGTTAGTTTCTGGGAACAAATCCAAATCTTTAGATGCCAGCATAAGTAGTTTCATCGTCGTGAATCAAGATATGAACACATGATCACATAGTCGGATCCCATGCTTTGGCTTTACTTCACGGAATGCATGATAATTGGGTCTCACATCCTTGGGTGATCGATAGTCTGGAACTATTTGCCAATTTAGGAGAGTTGTTCTGGGATATCCAGGGTGTTAATTGATCGATCAATCTTCACTGCTGGATTGACCATCACAAGCAGAGAGAACTCACATCTCACTAGGGAAGACAAATTAAGAAGCACATCCCTATTTCCCTAGGCTAAAAGAAAAAACCTAGGGTTTCTTCCTCCTTTAACTCTAGTAACCACTATCCTATTAGGCTTCGATTGGGACCTCGATCGGGGATTGGTTGGTCGGGGACCCCTCCCTCTCCATCAATCTTCACTGGAGCTCCCCCTCGGACATTGTTGGAGACCCGATGGTGGAGTTTTCCTTTCATATCCACCCATCCCATGCTAACTTCACCTTGTGCCCTGTCGATGACGCAACCCCATCCTTGATGATGGTGCAACCCATTGTCTCGCCCTCCCCAACCACTATTGCAATTGCACTATTTCTACTTTATGCTCTTCTTGGTCGAGATGTGCAATTTGTGTGGTTAGGGTTTTCTTACCTCCCCCGTTCTTTCTTTCTTTTTCTTGTTTTCTCGATTGGTTACTTGTTGGGGATGCGTGAATATTTGACCTATTAGATGTTACTTGTTCGACATCACCATTCCTCACCTTTATCTCTTTGAAGGCTTGGGGTCTAACTTCTTCCACGCATGGCCACTAGCAGGAAATGTCTAGTGGTATGTAACTTGGCCTTCTCCCTCCTGTAATAACCAAGTATTCTGAATGATATCTTGACATTATTGGGCTTTGTCACCCTTTCCCAAGAGTGTTTTTCTCGGATGTGGCGTGTGGCCAATGGGATTTAATGTCTAGTGGTATGCAGCTTGGCCTCTTCCAGTCTGAAATAACCAGGTATTCCCGATGTTATCTTGAGATTATCAAGCTTTGTCACCCTTTCCCAAGGGTGTTTTTTTTTTTTGTTTGTGGTTGTGACAAGCAGCCAATGGGGTTTTTTCTTCTTGTCTCTCTTACGGCCTTGGTGTATATTTCCCCCTCTTGAGAAACTTTGGACTTGATTTTTCTCCCATGTTGCAATTGAATTCTTCTCCTGTAAAAAAAAAAAAAAACAAAGAAAGAAAATCATCCCATGCTATAATTCTATAGATGTATTTGATTAGTGGGACGAAAGCTGATTAATTATCGTCAATTCCAAAACTCAACTCATAATATTTCCATTGCCCATACCTGCATAAATATAAATGTATGTACATACATACCACACACTGCACCTACACTGCAGGTCTATCCTATGCATGGAAAAGTATGTATGCATATATACAATGGTAAAAACACAATTAGGAATACGCATATGACAGCATTAATCATTGTGTGTGCGTGTATATACAGACACATAATATACATACATTCACCCACAGTGGTATATGTATATATAGAGAGGGATGTCAAAATTTCCTTAAATATTTTTATTTGAGTATATAATGGCAAGAGCTCGAGGATAGAGTAATTTCCTCGTAATATTAAAAGGTCACAATCGAGATGCTTATTAACGGAAATAATTCCTTTGCCGTTTGCCATTTGTGGCTTCTGAAAATTTTTATTTCTGGATCGTCGATCGGCGGGAAGGAGGACATCGACGTCAGGTTTTATCATCTCTATATCGCTTTCACTTATGGGTGGACATCAAAATAGTAATGTATGATTAAGAGGTGTGGTTGCAATCAGCGTCACAAGGAAAGGGACTCCAGCGACGTATTAAGTGTAGGGAAACAAACAACGTGACTTAGACGACGGTTGCCACTCCATGTCCATGCAACCATTACATTGGTCATTGATGCATGCGTTGGCACCGAATTCAATTTGGATATGGGTGCATCGGTATCCGTCTCTTGCTAACCCTAGGACTCATAAATACTCACGTGGATGTAAATTTTGTATACCTGTGGCGAAACCTGTACTGGTCAAGGGTGTGAACTTCTCCCGCACGCAAAATGGCTAGGATTGGGAAGAGAGAGATAACCACATATTATAAGGGTTAGTTTACTTGATGGTGTGGGAATTGGTATTAACTTTTACTTTTATTTATTTATAGAGTGATGTTAACACCTATTATCTAATCTCTCTATCATCTCTATTGGGGATGATTTAAAGTCTGCTTTTTGCTTATCCTTTTGCCAACTAGCTTGCTTGCTTGTAGATTGGCGAGCCTTGCTATAGGTGATTAGAAGATTTTTAATGACGTTAGTTTGTATTTACTTAAATTAGTGTTAAGTTGAGGTATTAACCCATGTGACGTTTACTTGGTAGTAGTGTTAGAAATATAAAATATGATGAGTATCAGAGATGCGAGTGGTGTACAATTTTAACACGAGTTTAGTTAACACTAGTTGAAATGGTGTTAGACAAACCCGTGTTGAAGTGGTTAAACCTGGGTTAGCAGATAAGGGGTTAAGTAGTATCTTTTGGAAAAAAAAAAAAGTAGTCAAGTAAATAAGGGTTAACCTTCCTTTTTAGGAATTAACCCCCAAGTAAACTAGGCCTAAATTGGTGTTAACATTAGTTTCTAGAGAGTAGAGTTTTGATGTAGGAGAGTTACAAAGTTAACACTTGTTTTGCTAACACCTATTAAGGGTTAGTTTACTTTGAGGGTTAGGAAACTAGTGTTAAGAAATGTGAAACTAGTATTAACTCACATTTCTGTTTGCTTGCAGGGTGGTGTTAACATCAATTTCTATTTACGTAAATTGGTGTTAAGATATGGTATTAACTTTTGTAGTGTTTACTTGAACTGGTGTTAATTAACACAAGTTTCTGAAGAGTGAAGTTTAGGTGTGGGGCCGGAGTTACGAAGTTAATACTTATTTTGCTAACACCCCTTAGAACTGACGTTACTAAACAGGTGTTAACCCTCCAAAATAAGTTTTAAGATTATGCAGGTTAACCCCACAAGTAAACAAGGGTTAAAACTGATGTTAACTCACCAAATTAAAGGGGTGTTAAGATTATGTAGATTAAACCCTCAAGTAAGCGGGGGTTAATCTCCCAAGTGAGAGATTAATTCTCCAAATAAACTAGCCTTATGGTCTAGTTTACTCAAGGTCTTTTGGATTTTTTTGATGTTGAACCCCTTTTCCTCCAGGAAAAAGCATACGAGGTACACTCTCCATCATTGCCTAGAGGAGTCCGTGGTGGTCAGTCCTTGGAGGGAACGGGGAGGATTACCTGGAGTCATTCTAAATGGCTGCAAAAAATGTTTTTTCTATGAATTGTTCCTTTTGGAATTGTAGAGGCATTCTTAATGCCCCTACTGTGAATCATTTAAAGGACATGATCCACTTTCATTGTCTTAGCCTTATCTTGTTTGAACCTTTCGTTGATTCATCTTCTATCAACTCCATTCGTAAAGACATATCCTTTCATCACTACTTCGTGGTTCCGGAGGCTCCTAAGATTTGGTGTCTTTGGAAGGATAGTATCTCCATCAATTTCCTTACTAGTAGTAGTCAGGCTATAACAGTCCAATGCTCTTTCAATGCTTCCTCAATTAAAATATATGTCGTTTACACCTCTTGTGAGCCTGATCAGTGTCTGCTCCTATGGGATTTCCTTACTTGTATCTCGGTCATCATCCTACTCCTTGGATTATAGGGGGTGATTTCAATTGTGTTCTTCGGGCCTCAGAGAAAACTGGAAGACTTCCTTTCTCCCAATCTCTTGTGAATCCTTTCCAAGCTTGCATCTGTAGGTTTCGCCCTACTAGGAGGGGTGACGAAATAAAATGCGGAAATAAAATATAAAGCAATCTCAAAAATCAATCGCACAAGTACACAAGAAATTATAGGTGGAAACCCAAACCGGGTGAAAACCACCACCTAACCCTCTCGAGTTAGGATTTTCCGATCAACCTAGTTGATCAAATCCACTAACCGAATCACTTTAAAACGAGGGTGATTCAACCTCAGTACAACCACGCTACAAGTACGAGGGTAGTGTTCCTCAACTCCTTCTCTCCACGAGAAGGATTTTGTCCCACGAAGGAGACGGGAATTCGCAAAGCGAATACCCAACCAAAAGACAAAGATAAAATAAACAATAGTCCTATAGAGCCAACAAAGTAATAAACCTAAGCTTCTATAGGAAATAGGAAACTCCCCTTTGCAAGGAGTGCGTCGACGATGACGCGGGTGCGTGAGTCACGCAACGGCGCAATGTCGCTCTCGTAGACAACGGTGGGAGAGTGGGTGCGCGAAGGGAATGATGCTCTCAAGATGTAGAACTTGAGCTTAGAGAGCAAGAGCTTCTTGGACACAAGAGAGTGGAAGTATGTTGCTTAAGTGTGTCTTTTGTATTTCTAAGTGTATATCTTGTGTCTATTTGTGTTGCAAAGGCTCCCCTCTATTTATAGAGGCCTTAGGAAGGCTTTGTAAGGCTTAAGAAAGGTTCTATAGTCGTTGGGTGCAAAGCCTAAGAGAATCAGGCCGAAATCAGGACAATGATTACATTTGACAGGGTTATCAGACGTCTAACTATGGCATCAGACGTCTGGAAGGCCACTTTAAGACGTCTGATTCCAATGTCAGACGTCTGATTCTATGCGGGTTTCTCCCTGACTTGAATCAGATCTAAACAGGGTTTTTGCGCAAGTCCATCAGACGACATACAGGACGTCTAGTACTATGTCTGGACGTCTGGAAACCTACTTTTACTATGGGAATTGATTTCCAAACGTTGCAACGGCTAGAAAATCTCTGAGAAGAGATTTTGGGTCAGCCGAGGCAAAACGGTCATTTATCAGACGTCTGGTAAGTCCTATGGACGTCTGATAAGGCTCTAATGGTCATAATCTTGAGTGTTTTCTAAGCCAGCCAACGGTCCACTAATTGGACGTCTGGCAAAGTCATCAGACGTCTCCTAAGACGTCTGGTCTAAGGTCTGGACGTCTGATTTCATCAGACAGAACTAACTATGTCCAGCCTAACAGTTATCAGACGTCTGAAACAACAGTCAGACGTCTTAAAATTCTTTATCAGACGTCTGATTTGGGAATTAGACGTCTGGAGGTGCTGTTTGAACCCTATATTGGTTTTCTAAGTATTCTACAGAAAACCTAAGTATCCTAGGGTTGTGCCGGTGTTCCTAGGACTACTGTTAGGGTTCTTTGAGGCTCTTTAACATGAAATATCTAAGGAAATAAAGAGCAACAAAAGAAATGAAAAATACAACAAGTACAAAAGAAGGAAATCTATCATATTCTTCATTTCCTTCCATCTTCAATCTTTCGCTCCACGCGAACCTCCTCTGTTTTCCGTCAAGCTCCTCCAATCCGTCCTGGATGCGAGCTCGAACTCCGTCTAAACACGTCCACTTTTGCAATTGACCTGAAATCTAGGACTCAAATTGCAAATGTTAAATAACACGTGTTTTGTTATCATTAAAACAAATGATCGTGGTGCTCTAGCACCAACAATCTCCCCCTTTTTGATGATGACAAAACCGTAAATACATAAAAATCCTCCCCCTTTTTGACATTATCAAAAAGGTTTGATTGGTTTAAAATTCCTATAACTCCCCCTTAAAACATACTCTTCTATGAGTTTCTTGTGACAAAGGTAATGTCCTCCCCCTTTTTGTAATAATGAGATAGCTATTATTTTTCTCCCCCTTTCTAAAGGAAATTTAGCTACCTTATATCTCCCCCTTAAAAATTGACAATTAGCTCATTAATTTTTAACTCCCCCTATCTAAATGCTTATAAAGAGATAGGGTTAAGAATTTTACCTCACCTACCATGGCCAATAAAATGGCCCGAATGGTGGTGGTGGATGCCAATCGGATGGGGCTCCCATCCGTAGCTTGGAGGCCCGGGCATCAGCGCCGGTCTCCAATCTGGTGGTCGACGTGCGGCGGGTCCGTCGTTTGTTCGCCGTCTCGTCGGTCGTCTTGTTCTCCTCCTTGGTCTACTCCTTGGTTCTCCCAATTCGAGTTGACCACACTTGAGCTTGTAGGTCCAGTCCTTTATATTGTAGTCATCCCTGAACCCTACAAAACAAGATTCTAATTCTTTTTTCGGTATCCAAGTGGGCTTGGATCCGGATTTGTTAGATGGTCTCCTTGATGGAGATCCTTTCTCAACCTTAGGGATATAAAAATCATCTACTTTATTGATTAGTTTGTTAGAGTTTTCCCTAAGACATGCAATTTCTTTTTCTATAGTATTCATCTTAGTCTTTAAATCAGAAATTTCTAACTTAAGACAATCATTTTCCTCAATCAACTTATTATTTTCATTGATGAGGTTATGATTTTCTAATAACAGGTTATTATCCTTAGCACTAGTTTCTATGTCCTTAAGTTATTTTTCTAACCTATCATTTTCAGATTTAAGAAAACTAAGGTTCTTTTTAATACTTTTGTTTTCTATTTTAAGTGATTTACTAATCTCAAAAAGTTCATTAAATGCTTCTTGAAGATCGAGATTTACCTCGTTGTCTGAGTCGCTTTCGCTTTCGCTGTCGCTTCCTCTGGCCATGAAGCCGAAGCAAGCGGTTTCTTCTTCTATGGTCTTTTCTTCTTCTTCCTCCGAGCTAGAATCGTCCCAAGTGGCTTGGAACGCCTTCTTCTTAGATTTCTTTTCCTTTTCCTTCTTCTTCTCCTTTTTGAGAAGAGGGCATTCTGGTCGCAGATGCCCTTTCCCGTTGCAGTGGTAGCAACGTCTCGGGCTTTCCTTCTTCTCCTTTTTCTCTTTCTTTAATTCCCTACAAAACTTGGAAAAAATTTTAAGTAAAATTCTAAAGTCTTCGTCGTCGGAACTTACCTCGCTATCCGACGCGGCTCTGAAGGCGAGAGTCTTCTTTAGTTTAGGCTCCGGTGTATCCTTCTTCTTCTACTTCAACTTAGTCTCGTATGCCATCAGATTGCCTAGGAGATCTTCCATGTTGAGCTCCTCCATTTCGTTCGCCTCTTCGATGGCGGTGACTTTCTGTTCCCATTCCGGTCCAAGGGAACGAAGAAGCTTCCCTTGAAGCTCCCCCTTGATGAAAGTCTTCCCTAAAGCTTTCAAGTTATTTACTATGAGAGTGAACCTAGTGTTCATCTCACTTAAAGTTTCGTTAGTTTTCATAGAAAAAGCCTCAAATTCTTGTGAAAGTAAATTGAGTTTAGAAGTTTTTACCTTAGAGGTACCTTCATGAGTTACCTCGAGTGTGTGCCAGATCTCGTATGCGGTGGCGCATTGCGAGATTCTGTTGAACTCCTCCGGGCTGAGCGCGCAATACAACGCGTTCATTGTTTTCGCGTTGAGAGAGAGCTCCCGGATCTGCTGCTGCGAGTATCCTCTGGCGGGTTTCTCTGGGATGTCGAAGGGGGTCTCGCACTTGGCCCAGACTAAGAAGTCGATGGCTTGAAGCCAGGTCTTCATCCGCAACTTCCAGTAAGGGTAGTTGCTCCCGTCGAAGAAGGGCGAACGGGTTGTGGACTGCCCCTCAGAAATCCTACACGCGAAACTGCTTCCCTCCATCGATCTTCTTGCTTGGTTGTTACGCCGAAACAGTAGGACCTGCTCTGATACCAATTGTAGGTTTCGCCCTACCAGGAGGGGTGACGAAATAAAATGCGGAAATAAAATATAAAGCAATCTCAAAAATCAATCGCACAAGTACACAAGAAATTATAGGTGGAAACCCAAACCGGGTGAAAACCATCACCTAACCCTCTCGAGTTAGGATTTTCCGATCAACCTAGTTGATCAAATCCACTAACCGAATCACTTTAAAACGAGGGTGATTCAACCTCAGTACAACCACGCTACAAGTACGAGGGTAGCGTTCCTCAACCCCTTCTCTCCACGAGAAGGATTTTGTCCCACGAAGGAGACGGGAATTCGCAAAGCGAATACCCAACCAAAAGACAAAGATAAAATAAACAATAGTCCTATAGAGCCAACAAAGTAATAAACCTAAGCTTCTATAGGAAATAGGAAACTCCCCTTTGCAAGGAGTGCGTCGACGATGACGCGGGTGCGTGAGCCACGCAACGGCGTAATGTCGCTCTCGTAGACAACGGTGGGAGAGCGGGTGCGCGAAGGGAATGATGCTCTCAAGATGTAGAACTTGAGCTTAGAGAGCAAGAGCTTCTTGGACACAAGAGAGTGGAAGTATGTTGCTTAAGTGTGTCTTTTGTATTTCTAAGTGTATATCTTGTGTCTATTTGTGTTGCAAAGGCTCCCCTCTATTTATAGAGGCCTTAGGAAGGCTTTGGAAGGCTTAAGAAAGGTTTTATAGCCGTTGGGTGCAAAGCCTAAGAGAATCAGGCCGAAATCAGGACAATGATTACATTTGACAAGGTTATCAAACGTCTAACTATGGCATCAGACGTCTGGAAGGCCACTTTAAGACGTCTGATTCCAATGTTAGACGTCTGATTCTATGCGGGTTTCTCCCTGACTTGAATCAGATCTAAACAGGGTTTTTGCGCAAGTCCATCAGACGACATACAGGACGTCTGGTACTATGTCTGGACGTCTGGAAACCTACTTTTACTGTGGGAATTGATTTCCAAACGTTGCAACGGCTAGAAAATCTCTGAGAAGAGATTTTGGGTCAGCCGAGGCAAAACGGTCATTTATCAGACGTCTGGTAAGTCCTATGGACGTCTGATAAGGCTCTAATGGTCATAATCTTGAGTGTTTTCTAAGCCAACCAACGGTCCACTAATTGGACGTCTGGCAAAGTCATCAGACGTCTCCTAAGACGTCTGGTCTAAGGTCTGGACGTCTGATTTCATCAGACAGAACTAACTATGTCCAGCCTAACAGTTATCAGACGTCTGAAACAACAGTCAGACGTCTTAAAATTCTTTATCAGACGTCTGATTTGGGAATTAGACGTCTGGAAGTGCTGTTTAAACCCTATATTGGTTTTCTAAGTATTCTACAGAAAACCTAAGTATCCTAGGGTTGTGCCGGTGTTCCTAGGACTACTGTTAGGGTTCTTTGAGGCTCTTTAACATGAAATATCTAAGGAAATAAAGAGCAACAAAAGAAATGAAAAATACAACAAGTACAAAAGAAGGAAATCTATCCTATTCTTCATTTCCTTCCATCTTCAATCTTTCGGTCCACGCGAACCTCCTCTGTTTTCCGTCAAGCTCCTCCAATCCGTCCTGGATGCGAGCTCAAACTCCGTCTAAACACGTCCACATTTGCAATTGACCTGAAATCTAGGACTCAAATTGCAAATGTTAAATAACACGTGTTTTGTTATCATCAAAACAAATGATCGTGGTGCTCTAGCACCAACAGCATCCACCACCTAGGCCTCTTGGAGATGCCTTTGGTGGGATCTCAATTCTCATGGTGCAATGGCTGACATGGTAGCTCTCGGATCTATCAAAAACTTGTTCATGTGGTGTTGAACTTAGACACTTGGAATTTTGTCTCCTCGGGATTGTATGCATTTAGATCGAACTCAAACCATGCCCCTAGGATTCTTTCCTCTACTGCTAGTCGGGTCTCCCACCCACATCCTTTTTGTTTTCAAACTATGTGGTTTAGGGATAAGTCATTTTGGCAATTGGTGCAGAATGTCTGGCAAGATACCAATTTAATCTCCAACTAGATCCGATCTCTATTTTCTATTCCAAGTTGTCCACTCTCAAAAGGTGTTTAAAGGTGTGGAACAGATCGACTTTTTGGAATATTCGGGATATTGTTAAGGGCCTTGAGACTCGCTATGGGGATATTGATTCTAGACTCGCATCCCACTAGGATGACGACCTTGCTACTGAGCTCAGTGATACCCAAATTCAACTTGATGATGCTCTTGCCAAGCTTAATGATTTTCTCCTTTAAAAAGCTAAAATTGATTGGATAAAAGATGGGGAATGAAACACTAAATTTTTCTACTCTACCATTAGGAAGCATTTTGCTAAGAGGAATAGATCTTCCCTTTCCAATGTTGTTGGGGGTGGGTGTTTGGAAACTGGTTCTTCCAAAGCATTTGACTTCTTTAGGGATCTTTTGTCTTCGGAAAGCCCCTCGAGTCCCTTTCCGTTGCTAGATGTTGTTCCGAATATTCTCTCTATGGAGGACTTTGAACTTCTCACCCGTGTCCCTAACTCCGCTGAAATTTTTAAGAAGATTTCTAACATGCCTGTCAACCATACTCCTAGGCCTGATGGTTTTAATGTTGAGTTCTACACTAACTTTTGGGACCTTATAAAAGATGACTTAGTTCAAGCTATTTCCCACTCCTTTGCTCATAATTAGGTCCCTCGTTCTTTGAATTGCACCTTCATTTTGCCTATCCCCAAGAAAATCAATGTCCAAGACATCTCTAAATATCGGCTAATTAGCCTTTGCAATGTCTTCTACAAAATTGTCTCCGCCATTGTGGCAAGTATGCTTTCTTCTACTCTACCCAAAATCATCTCCCTTAACAAGCAGGGTTTGTTAAAGGTAGATCCCTATTTGACCACATTGCAACTACTTTTGAGCTCACCCAACGAATTGATCGCAAGGTCTTTGGATCAGGTTGAGTGGGACATTTTGTATCAAATTCTTTAGAAGTTTGGCTTCTCTTCCTCTTCCATATCCCTCATCAAATCTTTTGTGGAGCATGAAGGATCTTTTGTCCTCATTGATGGCATCTCTAGTCCTTTCTTTCAGGTGTCTCGGGGCCTTCGCTAAGGAGATCTGATATCCCTTATGCTCTTTGACATTTTTAATGGAGCCATTCATTAGGGGTATCAAAGAGCTTGCGTTCCATGGGAAAGTCAAACCCTTCTTTGTCAAGCGAGGCATCCTTCCACCTCTTGGTTTACTTTATGCTGACTATGTTGTCCTATTTCTCAATGGGAACTTACAATCCATTTCCAATCTCTCTAAGTTCCTTCGTCTTTTTTAGGACTCCTTGGGTCAATGTATTAGTAAAACCAAAAGTCTATTCTTCATTGGTAAACACTTTCTCTCTGGCAGGATTTTTAGGATCCTTCAACTTCTTTACATCCAACTAGGATCCTTCCCCTTTCAATATTTGGGATGTCCGATATTTCCTGGCAAAGCCAAAAGTTTCTATTTCTCTCATATCATTAACAAAATCCAATCTAAACTTGTAGGATGAAAAGCTAACCCTCTCTCATTTGCATCCAGGCTGATGCTTATCAAACATGTTCTCTCTTTAATCCCAATTCATATCCTTTCGGTCCTGGATGTGCCAAACTCCATCCTCTTGAAGTTAGATTCTATTTTCGCTTCCTTCTTTTGGGGTGAAACGGATTTGGACAAAATCATCATTGGATCTCTTGGAAACAGATTGCCCAACCTCTGGAAATGGGTGGTTTGGGGATTCATAATCTCAAACTATTTGTAACTGCTCTTAGAGTGAAGCGGGTTTGGAACATATTCTTCTCTAATTCTCCCTATTCCAACCTCATGCTTCAGTTGTATGGCAAATCTCCTCCTGTCATTCGTACTCTTCTTGCTAGGATTAGGCTTCTTTGGGACACCTACTCTTCTATGAAACTGCTGATTCGATGGGAGGTTCATGAAGGGAAAATTGATTTTGGATGGACCTTTGGGTTGGGGATGCTGCTCTGTACGAATTTCTTCGTGGTCCACCTTCCTCGACCCTGGCTCCTGTCAACTCTATCATTGATAATTTCCTTAACCACCCTCTCTTTGTTTATCTCTGGCAACATATCTGTTCTAAAATCTCTAAGACTACTCTAGATCACAACAAGGATATACCCATCTGGACTCCCGATCGTACTGGAAACTTCACAGTTGCCTTTACTTATCTAAATTTTTTCAAAAACTCTCCCACTAATCTGGCTGCTAAGGATCCGTGGAGTCTTAAGTTGTCGCTGAGAGTATCTATCCTTGCTTGAAGGATCCTTCATTCTAAACTTCCTACGGATGATAACATCATTAGGCTTGACTTTTCGCATCCATCCAAATGCTCATGTTGTCTTCATACTCCCAAGATTGAAACAATTCCCCACCTATTCTCTACCAGCCAACTTGTTCATATTGTTTCGAGCTAGACGTTCTCCGAGAGTGTCAGCAACCCTATTAGTCCCAATTTCTTTTTTTGGAGAATGAGTACCCCTGCTAAGCATTGCCAGACTCGTATGTACAAAGGCCTTATTTGGTTCATCTGGTTTAATGTCCAGACTATTAGGAATAAGTTAAGGTATGACCAGATCTCTATTAATCACATTAACCCCTTTCTGGCGCATGGGTGGAACAGATTTGACATTGGTGTTTGGCTTCGAAAGATGAAACCTTCTACATTTGCGATGAATTGGATTCGTCCTTTTAATGGTTTGAAAATTAATTCTACTGTTCACCGTAGAGGTTCCTTTTTGCATATGAGTTGGGTTTTGCGGAACCAGAATGGAGATTTCATAAAAGGTGCCTCTTGCAGGGTCCCCTCCATGCTTAAGGAGAAGGCGCTAATATGGACATTTATTCATTCTCTCTCCACTGTTGATGGGACAACCATGTTGCATTTAGAATCTGATTCCACACTACTTCACTTTTGGTGGGATGGAGAGGTCTTTGTTTCTTGGATGCTCAAAAAGGATTTTAGCTTACTGAAGGCAAACAAATAGTGGATTAGCTGCTTCATGTATATCTCTCCAGCAGCTAATGCTTTTGCCTCTGATTTTGTGAAAATGGCTTCTGGAGACTGGAAGGTTCTTTTGGACCCAATGCAGCTGGCTCCTAGAGCATACTTGATTGCCTCCAGTTTCCTTATGTCATTTCCTGCTTTTGATGTTTTTTTTGCTTTGTTTTCCTTTCTCAGTGCTATTTTGTACTAGGACATAAGTTGTAGTCCTTTCTAATTTGTACTAGATAGATTTTGGTTTGGTCTCCCTGCCTCTCCTTTTGTCCCCTCGGAATGGGGGATGAACAAATTAATTAAGAAAAAAATGTCTAATTTGATAACCTAGGTTTGGCTATTTTAACATAATTTTGGCTAACATGAGTTTTCATGGTGTTAACCAAACTCGTGCTAAAGTCGTATATCACCCATGCCTCCAACTTTTCTCGTGTTTTATATTCCTAACATTACTACTAAGTAAACACCTCACTATAATATAACATCAATTTAATTTATTAAGAAGGATTGACATTTTGACTATTTTGACCATTAAAAAATTCACATAGTTGATAAAGATGATAAGATTGCTCAATTGAGTTTAAATTTTATATAATTTTTATTTATATTAGGATAGTGAGGTCTTAAAAATTTCATAACAAAATATAATTTGAAGATGAAATTAAAACATCTGAAGTAATCGATTAACCCTTTGAGGTAACCACATTTTACCTTATATGTGTGGGTGTGTGTGGATGTTATCAAACGATCAATTAGAGCATACGTTGGATTTTTATTTGAACCGTATAGATATTCTATGTATGCGTACATGGTTGAATGTCTATTCGAAGTCATGGTGCATTGAGATGGTACCCAAAAGCTAACCTCTTCATCAGTGAAAAGAAATTAAATGGAATAATTGCCAAGAAAAAGTGGTCTACGGTAACATGCATGGAGAGGCTATTTCTTTTTCCACGGTAGTGTGTATACGAAGTTTTTGATGTGAAGAATAATAATTATTGCTCCTAAATCTCTGATATATCCGGTTATGCGAGGTGGAAGAGAGGACGCATTTCGTTTCTACCTCGAGAAGCGCATGCAATCCTTATATCAAGTGCGCCTAACCCATTGTACAATGGGTTCACGATCTCCATCTGGGTTAAAGAAGAAATTTTTGTTGGTAGACGGTCATAGGTAGAAATTACGATTATTCTTTAACATGACTACGAAAATATATATTATAATATATTTTACAGTATACGGTTACAATCAATCGATTGAAAATTAAATTAATTAAAATATGATGATTGGTAATTTTTTTTAATCGATTGAAAATTAAAATACGTCGATATATTTTGCTTTCCTACATGTGGTAAATGATTTTTTACTTGGAACGTATTTTTCGTTGAGCATAATTGTCTTCTCCCCTCCATGAGGTCCTGCTTTGCTTTTGCACCATTTTGCCTTCCGGTTCAACTCCAATTGGGCTTCACCTTCTTGGAGGTTAGGCAAGGCACCTTGGTTGGATATCAGGTCGACTAAATCTACAACTCTGGCAAGCTATTCCACCCAAGGCTTCGGTCAGACGCTTATGTCAAGTGGAACAATCGAGTTGTTTGGAATGGCAGCAATGCCATGGTGTGGGCCTCAGTACTTGACCACTCACTTCTATCAAAGAGCTAGTTGTGCTAACTGGAGTGAAGGCGGCGTGGCGGCGAAGCCCTAAGGGCCTGACTAGTCGCTTCAACTAGGAAACTATTGAGGTTGCCTAGAGTGATGACGATGCTGACCTAGCTCTGTTACTATGGAGTTGCTCCTCCTTGATCCTAGGCCAACCCATTCTTTTACTCTTTGAGCTTGTTGGGTTAATTATTTTGAGCTTAAACTTTTCCCTCGTCATCAAAATCTTACAAAAAGGTTAACTACTTATTAGTTAATGGTCATGATCAAACTCTTTTATATTGGCCTTACATATAAAAGATTTGTTTTATATCTAAATATGACTTTTGTAGGTGATTAATTATTATGGATAATCTAATACTTGTTGGATTTATTACCGAATGAAACCAAATCAACATATAAACGAATCGTTGGAGAGGTTTCGTAAATCCCAAGATCTCTGATTCTCATATACATTGATAACCCAAGAACAAAGAGAGTATAGATGGATACCTGAATCCATCGCCTAATCTTCTCCAAGAAGGAAGTAGGCATCAATCCTTCTAATCCTGTTGAGAATCTCGACGGGGTTTTGGCGATGGTGCTTCCAGGGATCCAGAGAGAATTAGCGCGGAAGAAGAAGGGAACATTATGTTCTCGTATCCCTTCGGTTTCCACCTAGGATCCTTATATTTCCAACGATGGGGTGCAGGGAAACAAAATCGCCCATTACTCGTATATCCTCGGGCACCACAACCATTATATTTTGTAATTGACGATTCTACCCATCAACAAACCGTAATTCCTAGAGGGTTTCTATGCAATTAACCCCATATTATTGGAAGTACAATTTACCAAATTCTTAT
The DNA here is from genome assembly GCA_037157565.1 of Thalassia testudinum. Classification (NCBI taxonomy): domain Eukaryota; kingdom Viridiplantae; phylum Streptophyta; class Magnoliopsida; order Alismatales; family Hydrocharitaceae; genus Thalassia; species Thalassia testudinum. Next base: position 50,490,595 of record JAZHRO010000030.1, read on the forward strand.
TAGATCACAAAATGGGCTTATTTACCAATATACACGTATATGATATATATATTAATATAAGTCCCCTTATAATAAAATATGTATACCCACTAATGATTATAACAATCTCCTACTTGGGCGACATATATTATTTGCACAAACTCACATTAACTTAGACTGTATGAGGTCAAACTGTATATCATATACATATAAAAACAGACCTCCACCAATCCCATCCATACTGTGTTAGTTATAGAACCAATGCGGTCTTTGTCACTTTAAATTTGACTAAACCCCTTAATGATCACATATAACAACACAAATAAAGACATATATCAAATATGGGTACATAGCATGAAAAATTATTTGTCAAATGTGAAGTTTCGTCTAACAGGAGGGGGTGGGGTAATAATTGCGGAATTGAAATAAAAACAATCTCACAAAATAAACAATCACACAAGTACACAAGTATTTTTTAGGTGGAAACCCAAACCGGGTGAAAACCACCACCTAACCCTCTCGAGTTAGGATTTTCCGATCAACCAAGTTGATCAAAATCCACTAAACCGAATCACTTTGAACGAGGGTGATTCAACCTCAGTTACAACCACGCTACTTAAACGAGGATAGCGTACCTCAACTCCTCTCCACGAGAAGGATTTTGTCCCACGAAGGAGACGGGAATTCGCAAAGTGAATACCCAACCAAATAATAAAGATAAAATAAATAATAAGTCCTATTGAGCCAGCAAAGTAAATTTAAACCTAGCTTCTATAGGAATTAGGAAACTCCCCTTTGCAAGGAGCGCGTCGAATCGATGACGCGGGTGCTTGAGCCACGCGATGGCGCAACGTCGCTCTCGTGAACTATGGCGGGAGAGCAGGTGCGCGAAGGCTTGATGCTCTCTAGATGTAGAACCTTGAGCCTGGAGAGCAAGGGCTTGTTTTCTTGGACACAAAAGAGTGGAACTATGTTGCTTAGGTGTGTATAGGTTTCTCTCGGTGTGTGTTTGGTGTGTAAAGGCTCCCCTCTATTTATAGAGGCCTTTGGAAGGCTTAGAAATGCTTCCATAGCCGTTGGGTACAAAGTCAAAGTGAATCAGCCTGAAATCAGGAACAATCATTGCTCTGACAGGCTTATCAGACGTCTAATTCTGGCATCAGACGTCTGGAAGTTCACTTTAAGACGTCTGAAAATAAGGTCAGACGTCTAATTTTGGGCGGGTCTCTTCCTGACTTGGATCAGATCTAAACAGGGTTCTAGCGCAAGTCAATCAGATGACATACAGGACGTCTGGCACTATGTCTGGACGTCTGGAAACCTACTTTTACTGTGGGAATGGATTTCCAAACGTTGCAACGGCTAGAAAATCTCTGAGAAGAGATTTTGGGTCAACCGAGGCAAAACGGTCATTTATCAGACGTCTGGAAAGGCCTAAGGACGTCTGATAAGGCTCTAACAGTCATATCCTTGAGTGTATGTAAAGAGAGCCAACGGTCCACTAATTGGACGTCTGGCAAAAACATCAGACGTCTTCTAAGACGTCTGGACTAAGGTCTGGACGTCTGATTTCATCAGATAGAATAGTACGTCCAGCCTAATAGTTATCAGACGTCTGAAACAACAGTCAGACGTCTTAAAATACTTTATCAGACGTCTGATTTGGGAATTAGACGTCTGGAAACTCTATTTGAACCCTATATTAATTTTCTAAGTATTCTACAGAAAACCTAAGTATCCTAGGGTTGTGCGGGTGTTCCTAGGACTATTGTTAGGGTACTTTGAGGCTCTTTAACATGAATCTAAGTAACAAAAATAAAGAGCAACAAAAGAAACGAAAAATACAAGGAGTACAAGAGAAGGAAATCTATCCTATTCTTCATCTCCTTCCTTCTTCAATCTATCGCTCCTCGCGAATCTCCTCTGTTTTCCATCGAGCTCCTCCAATCCGTCTTGGATGCGAGCTCGAATTCCGTCTAATCACGTATCCATTTGCGATTGACCTGAATCTAGGACTCAAAGTGCAAATGTTAAATGACACGTGTTTTGTTATCATCAAAACAAATGATCGTGGTGCTCTAGCACCAACAAAATGATCCATACATGCCTATCTTTCAACTGGTCCAACTTGATTATAAGAAATCACGAATGCAGTATAAATCAATTTCAAAATAAATATAACTTTATTTGGGTAAAATAAATGAATATGTCCACACATAATGAACACTAGAATGAAACAAACTTCCACTGAACTGTAGTATCATATAAAAGATACAACACCCATTCGGGTTACATGCTTGTGAAAGACTCTAGGTGTTATCCCCTTAGTGAGTCGGTCAACCACCATGGAGTGAGTTCCAATGTGCACTATAGATACTTGACCACTTTGAACTCTTTCTTTAATTGTTAGAAACTTAATTTCAATATGCTTTGACCTCGACGAACTTTTGTTGTTGTTCGAATACAGCACTGCGGAATTATTGTCACAATAGATTCGTAATGGTCTTTCAACACTACCCAAAATGAGTAAAGCTGTGATAAAATTCTTAAGCTATATTCCCGGATTCGAGGCCTCAAAACATGCTATGAATTCTTCTTCCATGGTAAAGGTGGCTATCATCGTTTGCTTAGCACTCCTCCATAAAATAACTCCTCCCACTAGCAGAAAAATATAGGCCAAAGTGAACCTTCAGCTATCCTGACAACCCGCAAAATCGGAGTCCGAATACCCAAGGACCTCCAAAGTATTAGATCTTTTATACGTGAGCATGAAGTCTTTTATTTTTTGAAGATATCTCATGACCCGTTTGGCTACCTTCCAATGATCAGGTCCAGGATTACTCAAGTATCTGCCTAATATGCCAACAATGTATGCAATATCTGGTCGTGTGCAGACTTATGCATACATCAAATTTCCCACTGCCAATAAATAGGGAATATTCTCCATTTCCTTAGCTTCAACTTGATTCTTAGGGCACTGATTAAGGGAGAATTTATCCCCTTTAGCCATAGGAGTGTCTCCTGTCTTACAATTTTTGTTACGACCCGATTCCCGAATCCCTACAGGACCTGAGACAGGCTCGACTCGACTAATCCCAAGACCCTGTCGTCCAACGAGAAAGTAACCACAAAACCTGGAAAGTAAACCACATTCACGATGCTAAACAATTAACAGTAAAAAGGTACAGCAGTAAAGAAGTAAAAACTACTACAGTATATACCACCACAACAGTAGAAAAGTAGCCAGGTACAGGAATATAAAGTGCAGAGCATAAGTACAGAATATAAAGGTACAAGAGTCTAACTCACTACTACAAGAAGTACAACAATAGAAACTACAGCTACTGGGCTCTATTGGGCCCAGCACCCTCCGCAACCGTAGACTTAGGCTGCTCAACACCTGGACCTGAAAAGGGTTATGAGTACGCGAAGTCAGCGAACACTGAGTGGAGTGGCAACCAACTAACTAAAGTAGTAAAAGTGGACAGGTAACTGTTTATTCCATTTACTTTATTTCATAATTTATTCCTTTTCATTCATTGGTTTATTTATCAGATCTCCTTTTGTTTTTGATCTCCAATGTTCCTCGTGGGAACGATCTTGATTGCAGTCTTTTCCATGGAGTAGAAGGCACACGTGGTGCTCTCCTGGCCGGGAGAGTCCCCTGTGGTGATCTTATATCCAATCAACCACCCTAAGGTCACGGAAAGACGTAACGGTGACTATGGCAAGTGCGATAAGCACACGAGTAGCTATCCCGCACTGGCACATGGTCAGTCGTTTCCGCTAATGGGTGCGCCCAAAGTACAGCTCTGAACCAGTATAAGGTCTAGCCCTCTTAGTAACAGGTCTCTAGCCCCTAAGAACCAAATAGGGGTCTCGTCCCTCCAGAGTCCGCGCACCCTCGCCTGACTACCCTGGTTTGCCCAGTGGGCCTAACAAGTCGGTGTAGGGTGGCTAGCTGAACCCCGGGCCCCGTAGGGTGGCTAGCTCTTCCCTTACACTAGTAGCTCTCCCCGGTACCGTGTACGCGAGGGCCAAGAAGTCAGTACAGAGTGGCCAATCCTAACCCTGGGTCCCAACCCAAGGGCGGCAAGCTCCGCTCTACACTAAATAGGGGGACAGACGCTCTCCTTGGTACTCCGTACTCAAGGGCCAACTCACTTCCCCACCCACATTTCTAGATCCATTCTATTTATTTCCAGGAGCTCTACTCCTAATTCCCTGTAGGGTTTATGCTCATTTTCCTCATGCCATGACATACCAGGTTTCATCATTTCTATTTCCATTCTCAGTTTATACACATGCAGCTTGCATTGTTATCATTTACATTTCCATATACAGGTTATATATACAGGTAGCTCGTATTTCCATCATTCACATTACCATTCTCAATTTATGTACATGCAGCTCGTATTATGTCATTTAACGTATACAACAGGAAAGTTACATGCAACAGTTAACTAGCATAAGTATTCATATTTCACAGGCAGTTGTTATCATTTCTATCTACTCACTCAGACTGCAATTCAATCATCCAATAAAGACATTTCTAGTATTTCTTGTCCTAGGATTCATTCCATATCCTAGGTTCTAATCATTCATTCCACACATGCATTCAGTTTTGTAATTAAATTAGGGGAAGCCACTCTACCAGTAAACCCAGGAGTATTGGGGGCTTGAACGGCAAGCTCACGTGCCTCAGCAAGCCCCGAACCTGCAACGGAATGAAGTCCTATCACAAGGATCAATCACAAAAGAATATTCAGAACAATATAGAAAGCCTTCTGACAAGTAGAGGAACTCACAAGGAAAACATCAGTATCTTATTTACGTAAAACGAACCTTAAACGAACCCTAAACAGGTCAAAAATAGGGTTTCTGACTCAAATCAGATGTCTGGAACAACTTCCAGACGTCTTAAAAAGGTCCAGTAACGTACCTAAGTCTTTGCGCCAATCCTCAGCTGTCCAAGAACTCTTCTAGACCGTCTAGACCCAGCTCCAGACATCCAACTATCTCTTTGAACGTCTGGAAGTGCTTCCAATCGTCTGGTAAGCTCCCTAGACGTCTGAAATGCGTGGGCGGGCATACCCCGCGCCTTCCCAAAGTGAATCCTTCACGCAGACACCGAATCCTTTCAAAAAGGGCATGCAAAGGGGTAGCAGCGGAGCGGCCTGCATGGCTGTATTCACAAAGGGGACGTACCTTCGCGAAACTCTCACCCCAGACGTCTGGAACCGCCTCCAAACGTCAACTCCGTCGTCTGGACGTCGCTCCAGACATTTGATTCTGGGAAAAACCTAGAACCAGAACTTGCTTCCGCTCTCTCACGCCGTGCGTGGCGCATCGCAACCCCTCGCCTGCAGCTCCGGCTACAGCAGTGTCGGGGAGTACTCCCTCGACGCACTCTGCCTCCTCGCGCGCGCGTCACTCCGGCCACGCGCTCCCGGCAAGCTCCCACATGAGCTCACGAGCTCACTCTCCTCCTCTCCTCATCGCCGCTCCTCCTTGACATCGCCCACGTGCTCTCTCACTCGCGCTGTCTCTCTCGCTGGAGTGGAGAAGAAGTGGGGAAGGGGTTGGAGTGAGGAGAACGAGAGAGGGGAAGGGCATTTTATAAGGTCGGGGGTTTAGGGTTTGCTGGAGGCGGGGAGAGAGAAAAGAAGGGGAGGAAAAACAAGAGCACTGTTTGCGCGCAACACGTGTGCAAACGCGAGCTCGTACTCAAAATTTTTGATTTCCAGACATCTAGGAAGGTTTCCAGACGTCTGACCCACAGTCTAGACGTCTTAAGCAGCTCAAACAGCACGGGTCTTAACAGTTTTCCATGCCAAATCTGGATAATCCAAGGATACCCAGAGAACGGTCCCAGTGTATCTGGATTCCTAATACAAAGGAAGCTACACCAAGATCTTTCATTTCAAATTTATTTGAAAGAAATCTCTTAATTTCAAATAGTAAACCATTATCATTAGAGGCAAGTAATTTTTCATCGACATATAAAATTAGGAAAACATGTCTGCCTTTATCGAATTTATGGTATATACATTCATCAATTAAATTTGTCTCAAAACCAAATGAAACGACCTGATGTAATTTGTTTGCAAGCGAAATCGAGGCTTTAAAAACTGCGTTGTATTATAACCGGAATCACTTTAAAAATAAATAATATTTATTACTCGAATGAAAGTCCGAGGTCAAACACTGGGTGCAATATGGTAATTTAAAACTCAAGCTCACAATTTGAATAAAAAATATAAGAGATTGTAATAATAATAATGTCAAGTATCAATGTGCAAAAAGAATGGAGTAAAATGGTGATTTGAATCACTAATTACTCACAAATAGCAACTAAATCAACAGTATCAATAAAGTCTCAAATATATGCAATCAGACGATTTAGGCTTGTATCAGACAGCTTAAACAGTCAGTGGCTACAGTGCTTCCAAGAGACTCAAGGGTCTCTTCTCTCTGCTTCTCTTTCTCTTCTCCATTCTTCTTCTTCAGACTCTTTTCTTCTGTGCCTTTCTGCTTCTCTTTTGAGGCCTTCTTCCTTCTTTCTTTCTGTGCTTTCTTCATCTGTCTTTCTTCTTTTCTTCTTCTTCTTTCTCTACTCTTCTTCTTCAACGCTTCTTCACGCAGAAGGGGAAGGTTCCTTAATTTTGGCTAAGTGTCAGCCCAAACCTTCTCAGAGCAAAACCCCCTGTCCCTGCACACGATCCTCTCTTTCTCTCCTAAGGTTATGTTCTCCTAGAGCCTCCAATAGTACCGGGTTATCGGGTTTTGGACCTAGAGTGCACCCGGATCCAGGGCTGCGGCGTGGTCGTAGCCGAGGAGTGGAGTCGAGTTAGGCGGGTCGGGTCTGCACCAGGCCCGTGGGGGACGGGCGAGGCGCAGGTGAATGAGTGAGTGAGGGACGTCACCCCTCAAGTGTTTGAGGCGATAAGCCCCAAGCACATTTTCCTCTTATGCGATAGCAAATGATCTTCCGCTTCTGAGGTGGGACTAAAGTCCCACCTTTCTTTGCGCATCTGCAGCTGTAGTGAAGACAGCTCGAATTGAAGCAACAGTAGGGTCTGGCGACTTCAATTGTCACCTTGAGATCGCTCCTAGAAGTCTTCCGCTCGACCTGGGCAGAGCACCTGGAGCTGAAGGCATAAGAACAGCACCTGGAGGTCTTCAAAGGAGCTCCGCCAATGGCGTGTGGCTCGAGACCTGAAAGAGACGAATATGGGCTAAATGCCCCGGTCAGTACGCTCAGGAGTTTTGCCTTGATGAGGCGAATGCAACGGCGGTGTCCGTGAGGGGTGAACGTGTGTGAGGTGGCCAGTCGACATTGGAAAGTGAAGTGCATAGGTGAGGTGTTCAGCGGAGCGATTGAGGGACCAAATCTCTCAATTTCTTGAGAGGTTTTGGTCTGTGGAGCACGACGGAGCTGGTGGAGGTGACAGTAGCAAGTTTTGAGCAGTGGGGCGGTGTGTAGGCATCGCCGGAGCTTCGCCAAAGGCAAAGAGATGAAGTGCGATGAGGGAGAAGCGGTGGTCGTGCATATGTGTAGAGTGTGGCAAAGCGAAATAAAAAGAGAGAGAGAGAGCTAAGGAGGGGCTTATTGAGATGGTTGAGAGGTGGAGGGCTCCGGTGTTGGTTGCCCGGAGCTAGAGAAGGAGGAAGATGCAGCAGAGCGGCGACGGTGATGTAGATGGAGGAACGCCTTCCCTTTGGTTGGGGAGGGTTGCGACGAAGAGAGGAGTTTAGGCCATCCAATTTGATGGTTGGACGGCTGGAGGAGGGAGATTCAGAGGGGTTGCCGAAGCAAGGGTCTACGATGGTCGGAGATAGGTTTTTAGGCCGTTTAACGTGCCAAGACTTGCTAAAATGCACGGTCGTGCGATGGTGTCTCTTTTATAGGCCATAGGAAGCCCTTCCAAGCTTGGAAGGTGCTTGAGAAGTGGGATATCCGAACCTTTAAAAGATTCGCATGGCCTTTTGGGAAGGACTTAGAGCCCAAGGAATGGCTCAAATGGAAGGCAACTTCCCAAGAAATTTGTGTTTCAAATCTGAGATTGATTGATTGAGAATTGAGCAAGAAATCCTCGCTTAATACTTGACGGTGAAGGTTTAACCTTCCAAAAATGACGTGGGAACCTACTTGTGAGGAAGACAAAGAAGTTGGGGGGGCTATGTGTAAGAGAATTCAAAAGTTAAGGGTTTGAATGAGATAGAAAGAGTCTGACTAGACCAAAATGAAAACTTAGTTTGACTGGACCAAAATGCAAACTTGGTCAAGATGATCTCAGATTGGGCCGAAATTTTGGTACAAACCTAATTTGGACCTAATGAATCCAATGGTGAAGTTAGATTTAGGTTTTGACCAAGTTTGACTTGGTAATTTATGCAAAAATCCAAATTAGGTCAAATGTCTACCTGAGACTCTATTTTGGGTCAAGACGAGTTCTGATGGTCAAATTGAAGGTTCCAAACCCTAGATGATATTTTTATATGAATTTTAGAGGATTTAGGTGAATTTTATCCTGAACAGAACCTCAGTTAATTAAGCAGGTCTGTTTTTAGGATTTCAAAAGTCATTTAATTCTTAAAACACATGCAAACCCTTTTCTGTCTGTTCTAACCCACTTATTAGCCTTTTAGGACCATTTGACCCTTAATTACCCCCTGGGGAAACCTGTGATTTTACTACGCTCATGATATGATGGTAAAACTGCAGTTTTAACCCTATCTTCTTATCTTTCCCTCAGAATGAATTTGTAGTGAAATATGGTTCTCTGGCAGTTATGTAGGAGCATTTTACTGACTTAATTGGATCAAAATGAGCTAGTTATGGCTCATGATGGTGTTCCCATAATACCTCTATGCTTGGCTTTTGCTAGTCCCTTAGCAAAATCTCATGGCATTAACTTTAATTCTAGACCATATGCCTTTTTATGCTCAAAACTCTGATGTGTGCTTTCTTTTATAGATTATGTCAGAATGCCGATAGTAGGCCTAGAGGTACTCAAGTACCAACCAAGATTCAGACCTGACCAGCACTAGCCACAGTCTGCCGCGAAGGTTTCTAAGGCCCATAGGAACTAACCTAAGGTTCGTTGGACTCCGCAGTTCGAGAACCCGTGCTTATAACATATTTTAGACCAGGTTCAGTTCATAGTGCATTTTTGTAAGAGAGAGACAGAAGAATTTTCCTTTATTTTTGGAGAGTTTTCTCTTTCTTTTCTTCTTATTTCTAGCCTCGGATTAGCTTTACAACACGGTTTGTATTGGATTCCTAGTTCCTACCATCAATCCTCGCAGGGTCCCTAGCAATCGAGTCTTCGAGATAGCATCGCCCATGGCAACTCCCAGAACCATGGCTTTTGAGATTTCAAGATAATCCCACTCATGGTGTTCTGTAGCTAAATCCTGACCTTGGCAATCGACATTTCGTGATAATGCTGCCTTTGGCTTCTGAACTAGTACAAGGTGCTTGCATGTCCCCAGTAAGATATTTAGTATCCTAGGAGACAAGCACTGAAGAGATGATATGTTATTGCGCTTCTTCGAGGGGAATTTCCTATCTTTCTACGCCGGGAACTCGTCGAAATCAACTTATGTTGATCAGCCGCTCCTAATCTAGGTAACTTTTTTAGAACAGATTTAACGCATTTACATGATTTTGATACTTAAGCGCACTGAACCAGACTGTGTGTGGATTGGAGTGCTTAGGTTACCAAGTCCTACAAACCAGAGGTCAGTTAACGAGGCCGAACAGTCAATAAGCCTTAGAGCTAATACTTAAGCTTTGCATTTTCCCCAACCTCTTAAGGACTATCCAGATCTTAGCGGATACTTGAATTTTTAAGCCTAGAATTACAACCCAAGAAGCCTAAGATCAGCGTTCATACTAATCTCTTTTTGTCTCTTAGCACCTTTTGTCTTTCATCTTTTTTTTCTTTTTGATTTGGTCTAGAACCAAGTAAATTCCTTAATCTTTTACTAATGACTATCTCTTTTTTTGTTTCAAATTGTGATCCTTTTTGGCATTTATAATACCTCCCTTTTTCCTCAAAAATGATATGCAATTAATTCACTCAAAATTTCCTCCCTTCTCCATTTTTTTTGTTCTTTTTTATTTTTCTATTTTTTTGGTATTTTGGAATTTTTTTTGTGAGAACCCTTTCGAACTTTGATTTTTGTATGCTTGCACTTTACCACCCCCATGCCTAAGTTTTGTAATGTCCTCATTGTAAACGATCGGTGTGAAACAGTTTTGGGTTCAGGAATTAGAACAAGATTATCGGGTGGGCGAACGGGTCGGGGATGACTGTTGCGGATGATTTCAAGCCCTGATACGAGTGCCAGAGGTGGGATCGACTGTTTTAAAACTGATCTCAAAGTGCAATAGACGTGAAGTACAAAGAGGATAATCAGAAGGTTCTCGGGTTTTTGGAATGATGGGTTGCCTCCCGTTAAGCGCTAAATTCAATGCCTTCAGCAGAGCGGAAAATGGTACGGAGGAGTGGTCAAATCAGATGATTTTTCTAGAACAAGCACCTTAATCAATAGCCTGGCTGGTCCAACTAGGTGCTTGTTCAGATCAACAGGCTGATGATGCAGCCCAAACCCGATCAATCTGGCGGGTTGATAGATGTAGATCAAGAGATGCGGAACCCACCATATGCTGCGGAGCTCAGAATGATGCAAAAGAGTGAATCCAGGGTTTGGCCGAGTCGGATCAACCTGGTCAGAGTAGGGATCCTCAAAAGAATCAGTGGAGGGTGTGAGATCCTTATGAGAGTGATCAAAGAAGGATGGGGTGTGATTTGTAGTCTGATCGAAGTCCGAAACCCGATTTGAATGTGGAGGAGAATCATCTGCAACTGGATCAAGAGGAGAATCAGAGTAGAATTTGAGTTCGGTAGTGGGTTGGGGTTGAAAATGGGTTTGGGAAGGTTCTGCATGTGTAGAAGAGGTGGCATCAATAAGAATTGTGTATGAGGGCTCTTCTAGTAAGGATTCTTTTAGAGAGTCCTCATAGTAGCCATCAAACTCAAAGGTAAATGCCTGAAGAGTGTTTACAGGATGAAGGAAATCTAAGTCAAGAAAAGATTCGAACTTTGGGTTATAGACACTCTCGGCAATTTTTGTTTTTGATTCCTGAGTATCAAAATGAAATGTTTCCACCTCAACTGAACCTGATTTTGAATCAATGATCTCAGGATCAGGGACCTCAGAGTCAGAGTCGAAAAATGGATCATGTATGCTGAGGTTGTAGTTTGGCTCATAGTTGTTAGGAAACAATGGTTCTTTGAAATCATAGTAAGATTTGAAATTGTCGGAGAACTTGCGAGAATCAAGTTTTGCATTTGATTCGGGATCAGAGGTTCTACCACAGCATAAATCACAAGATGTAGACTCAGCAACCTGACTTGGGTTTAGCCTATTCTCAGATTTCGAGATCAAAAAGGTGTCCCTATTAGATCAGGGCTCGAGTTCTTGGCTTGTAGGGAAGACTCAATCAAAACCCAACTCTTCCAACTCCTCGATTTCTGTATCATAGATAGGCGTGACTTCCGAAAAATCAATCTGTGTTTCTGAGGAGGTTGGAGAGGTGCATTCATCAAATAAAGGCCCAGAATCATAATCCCAATTCAAAATCTGATTTTCATCACATGGGGCCTTGTAATCTTCCCAAGAAGGCTCAGATCTAGATTCTATGCTACGGGTGTGGATTGGATCACTAGAAGCTAGGTTGGGTTCTATAAGGATGTCAGAATTGTCCTCAAGGGTCACCTTATCAAAATAAGGAGCGGAATTTACACCCTCGAGAGGTTCTGAGTCAATCTCATTATCACAGGAGTCTGGGAAATCTAAGCTTGGTGAACCACGATTTTGTATCTCTAAGGCTGGCTCGAAATTGTGTTCTCCTACAATTGGATCCTCCCAACCCGTCTCAAGGTCAGGCGTATCAATCTGTATATTAGGTTGATCATATTCCATTTGGGTTGGAGGTCCACAACAACCTTGATTCTCGAACATGCGATTTGGAAAATCAGATAGATCCTCAGTATTGTTCCAAGATGTTTCGCTAAATGTTTGGGGAACATACGGGTATTTTTTATCGATAATCTACTTTAATAATTTTATCACCTCTTCCCATTTTTCAATATCATCTTGGTGTTTTTTCCAAAGTACAGGATTTATCATGCATTGGAGGTATTCAAAGTTATGTAATGATACGACCCGATTCCCGGATCCCACGACTAATCCTAAGATGTAGTCGTCCAACAAGAAATAACCAAAAGTAGGAAAATAAATCACATTCACACATGCAATATAACCAAGCAGAAGAAAAGTACAAAGCAGTAAAGAAAGTAGAACAACTATCTCAAAACATAGTACATGCCACCACAACAACAACAGAAAATGAAAAGGAAACAGAAAGTAATAGGAACAATAAACTATGTGTCCCTTACTCACTACAGTGGTAGGAAAGCGAAAGAATTGAAAAACGACTACGGCTGGGCTCGACTGGGCCCAACACCCTCTACAGCAAGAAACTCGGGCTGCTCAACTCCTGATCCTAAACAGGGTTACGAAAGGACAGAGTTAGCGAACGTTGAGTAGAGTGGTGTTTACATTATTTAAGTGTAAGCACAGTAAAAACAACATGTTTATTTCTCTTTCCTATTTTTCTCATTTATGTGTTTCTGGTTCATCTATTTCTCAAAGTATCTAGGTATTTCTTGATCCTGCCTGTTCCTCGTGGGAACGATCTTCATTGTAGTCTTTTCCGTAGAGTAAGAGGTATACGTAGTGCTCTCCTGGCCGGGAGAGTCCCCCGTAGTAGTCCTACACTCAGCCAACCACCCCAAGGTCACTGTCGAGACGTAGCGGTGACTATGGCATGCATGGTAAGCACTCGAGTAGCTACCCCTCACTGGCACGCGGTCAGTCGTTTCCGCTAGCGGGTACGCTCAAAGTACAGCACAGAGCCTTGCCATTTCAGAACAGGGGTCTCGCCCCTCAGAACCAAATAGGGGTCTCACCCCTCCACAGTCAGCGTACCCTTGTCCGACTACCTTAGTTTGCCCCATGGGCCTAACTAACAAAGTCGGTGTAGGGTGGCTAACTTGACCCCAGGCCCCGTGTGGTGGCTAGCTCCCTTCCTACACTAGTAGTACGCCTCGGTACCACGTACGCGAGGGCCTACAAGAGTCGGTGTAGAGTGGCCAATCCTACCCCCGGGTCTCAACCCAAGGGAGGCTAGCTCCACTCTACACTAAAAGAACCACAGTGCTCCTTGGTACTATGTACGCAAGGGCCAACTCACTTCCATCTACACACGGAATTCCTTTCCATATCCATGAGTTTTCCTCCTAAGTCCCTGTAAGGTTCATGCTCATATTTATCTCATTTATCTGTATCCAGATCTCATGTTTCATCACTCGTTCCTCATCCATATACAGGCAGCTCGTGTTTTCATAATTCAGTTCTCAATCATAAACATGCAACTTGTGGTTTCACGGTTCAATTTCTCATTTACATACAGGCAACTTGTATTTTAACAGGCATCTCATAACTACCTCAAAGGCATTTGTTAGCAATTTATTTTAACCATGCATTCAAGTAAACAGTACAGCTCAAGTAGGCTCATTCATTTCTACCCTAGGGTTCATTCCATATCCTAGAGTTCCATCTGATTATTCCAACCAAGTACATTCTTATTTAAATATCAACAATTGAATTAAACCACTCTACCGGGTATCACGGGAGGAATGGGGGCCTGTGCCGCAGATCTCGTCGTCTCCGCGGGCCTCGAACACGCTATCGGCTGGTAACCTGTACCAGCGACCAATGTACAATAGACGAGCTCAAAATAGTAGATACTTAACACGAATGCGTAGAGGAACTTGAGTGAAAAACAACGGTACTTCATTTGCGGAAATCTGATTCCGTTTTGGCCTTAAACGGGCCAAAAACACAGTTACTGACCAAAATCAGACGCCTGGGACTAATCCCAGACGTCTTAAAAGACGTTAAAACTCACCTTGTGTTCCCTGCAGCTGATCAGATGTCCAGAATCCCTCTACGACCATCTGGGAGCAACTCTAGATGTCTCACCATACTTCTAGTCGTCTGAAAGTACCTCCGGATGTCTGGCGACGTGATCAGACATCTAAAAGTACTTGGGAAAGCACACCACGTGCCTTCCCAAAGCCTGCACCTACAGACGAAAATGCAGGCACGGTTTTAGCCCAAGAACTCCTACACAGAGATCTTCTGCATGACGGAAATCAACGCAAGGACGTACGTACCTTGCGCAATACATGCTTTAAAATGTCCAGACTCAGCTCCGGACGTCCTGGTGCCTCACCAATCGTCTGGACTTCACTCCAGACATCTGATACTGGAAACTTCCAGTATCAAAACTTCTTCACACCGCTCGCCCCTCTCGCCCTCCGTCCGCCGTGGCAGCTCCAGCAACTGCAGGAGCTTGAGAAGCTCCTTGTTGGCATCCTCCTCTCTCCCACGAGCTCTTCCTTGAGCTCCACCGAGCTCCCGCAGTCGTCTTCCTCCTCCCCCTCTCTCACTCCCTCGCACTCTCTCACTCTTGCCTCTCTACGCTCTCCCCTCGCCGGTGGCTCTCCTTCCTTGCTGAGGCTGCAACAGAGATGGAAGGGAACGTAGCTGTCGCAGGAGAAGGTGGAGGTGGCAGTGGCTAGAGTGGTGTAAGGAGAAAAGGAGAGGAGAAGGGAGGGGGTTTTTATAGGAGAGGGGTTAGGGTTCGGGTGAGGGGTGAAGGAGAGAGAGCGATTCTCTACGCGCCACCCGCTTGCAGAGCGCAAAGCGCAGTACAAAAAACTCACTTGCAGACGTCCGAGCACATGTCCAGACGTCTTGATAGACGCCTGACTGAAACTTCAGATGTCTTATACGGCTAAAAATGTAATGGATCATTACACCATAACAAGTTTCGTCCCTGAAACTTGAGCTAGCTAAGGTGCGAGAAAAGGAACGTAATCGTGCATAACAAACCTAAAGAGGACCGAAGTAGGTCCGAAAAGACATACCCTCAAAAAGGTCCGGGTACCGCTCTCGCATCGCCGCCTCAAGCTCTCAAGTCGCCTCCTCGTACCACTGGCTTCTCCATAAAACCTTCACCAGTGGTACCTGCTTCCATCTCAGACTCCAGACGGCTCTGTCTAGTATCTGTACTGGTCTCTCGGGATAGGTCAGGTCGTCACCCACCTTGATGCTCTCGTGGCTCAGAACGTGGTTGGGATCGGCGACGTACTTCTTGAGATTGGACACGTGGAACACATCATGCACTCCAGAAAGCTGAGGAGGAAGGGCAAGCCGGTAAGCAACGGGTCCTACCCACTTCAGGACCTTAAAGGGCCCCACAAACCTCGACACATGCTTCCCTTTCACCTCAAAATGCTGCAATCCCTTCATGGGCGAAACACGGAGAAAGACATGATTCCCAACCTCGAATTGCACCTCTCTATGCTTCTAGTCAGCATAGCTCTTCTGCCTGCTCCTGACAGTGCAGAGTCATCTATGAATCTGCTCTATCACCTCCTGATTCTGCCGAATCAGCCTGGGACCAACCTCCCATTTGATCCCCACCTGGACCCAACTCAAGGGTGCAGTACACCTCCGTCCGTACAGGGCCTCATAAGGTGCCATATCGATGCTCGAGTGGTAACTGTTATTGTATGCAAACTCTACCAGGGGTAAATGCTCCTCCCATGAGCCTCTTCAGTCTAGTACACAGGAGCGCAAAAGGTCCTCAAGTATCTGAATGGTGCGCTCTGACTGTTCATCCATTTGGGGGTGGTAAGTGGTACTGAATCTCAAATGCATCCCCAAGGCCTGCCGAAACCCAATCCAGAACTGGGAAGTAAAACGAGCATCCCTGTTGGATACAATCTCACGTGGAACTCCGTGCAGGCGCACCACATCTCTAATGTATCTCTCTGCAAACATTGCTGGTCCAAAAGTGACTCGGATCGGCAGGAAAAGCGCTGTCTTCATCAACAAGTCTACTATCACCCAAACTGCATTGTGTTCTCGTTGGGTAACTGGTAGACCCACCACCAAGTCCATTGTGATGCTCTCCCACTTCCACTCTGTCACAAGAAGTGGCTGCAATGGCCCAGCAGGCCTCTATTGCTCGGCCTTCACCTGCTAACATACCAAAAACTGCTGCACAAACTCACCAATATCCCGCTTCATCCCTCTCCACCAAAAGTCGCGTCGCAAATCATGGTACATCTTTGTGTTCCTAGGATGTATGGTGAACCTGGGCCCGTGCGTCTCAGCCAGGAGCTCTCTCAACAACTTCTTGTCCCTAGGAACACGTAAGCGTCCCCTTATGCACAGTATCTCGTCTGAAAAGGAAAAGTCTCCTGGGTCCCCTGTCAACACCCTATCTCGCAGCGTCTGTAAGTATGGGTCGGCCATCTACCCTGCGATGATGTGGTCTATTAGCTCTAGTCGTGACTGCTGCATCATTGTCACTGCCCCACAGTACCCCCGTACTCCTGGGGTCGCAAACTGCCCAACTCCCCCATGAGTCTCCAACTTTGTGTCTGTAAAGTGTCCAAGTAGGCGGACGCCTTTCTGCTCAAGTTGTCAGCCGCCACATTGGCCTTCCCAGGGTGGTAGGGTATGCTGCCGTCATAGGATGCGAAATCTGAGAGAATCCTCTGATAAACCGCCGGTAATAACCTGCCAGTCCCAAAAAGCTGCGTATCTCTGTCACTGTACATGGCCTCTCCCACTAAAGTACGGCCTCTACCTTAGCTGGATCCACAGCCAATCCATCTCTTGAAATTACGTGGCCTATGAAAGTAACCTATGGGTTATGAGCCCACCACGCTTCCGCTGCTCTACTCTGATCTTGAGAGTAGGCCCATACTGGGTATGGAAAGCTGTCTTGGAGACTCGATCTTCCTGATCCTCAACTAGTGGTAACCTAACCTCAGATCTATCTTGGAGAACACCGTGGCATCTCACAACTGGTCGAAGAGGTCGTCAATCCTTGGTAGCGGATACGTGTTCTTGATAGTGACCCTATCCAGCTATCGGTAGTCGACACAAAGTTGCAGGGTATCATCCTTCACACATAGTATAGGGGCTCCACACAGGGATGCACTGGGCCTCACAAAGCCCTTCTCCAACAGGTCCCGTAGTTGTGACTTGAGCTCTCGCGACTCAAGCGGTGCCATTCGATGCGATGTAGTAGAAATGGGGTTGGTCCCAATACCAGTAAGATTTCAAACTCGATCTCATGCTCAGGCAGTAGTCCTGGCAGCTCCTCTGGGAAAACGTCGGGGTACTCACAGACCACCGGAATACTCTGAAAGTCAGCCACGGGGCTAGGCTCTACCATTACATAGGACAAGAAGCCCTCACACCCCTAGATCAAAAGCCTCGCTGGTTGAAGTGCGGAGGTGCATCCGAAACCTCCGTCCACCGACTGACCGTGAAACTCAAAGGGAGGTAACTCCAGCATGGAGAAGACGATCTTCCTCCCGAAATAATCCACTAGGGCGTGATAAGCGAACAACCAGTCCATCCCTAGGATCACGTCAAAGTCCTCCATCTGGATCACAATCAAGTCAGTGGGGAGGCTGTCCCCCAATGCTGACCTCGTAGTTCGTGTAGACCTCATCGGCTACAAACAACTGGCCACCTGGGCCTCTGATCACAAACGGATCCTCTAACAGTACACTGCCCTGCCTCAAACTGACGGCAAAACTCGTAGGAACAAAGGAGTGGGTGGCGTCGGAATCAAAAAGTACGTACACTAATCTACCAGAAACAGTAACCATACCTAGCACCATAGAACTCAAAGCCTTGGCATCTCTATGTGTGAGGGCGTCAATACGCCCTTCAGCTCTCGATGTAGATGAAGTGGCTACACTCTGGGTCGGGCGAGCAGCTCGCCGATAGCCTCGTCGTGACTGTTGTCCTCCCCCACGAGCCTGGTGACCATGACCACCAGTCCGGCCTCCAGTACTCGGTGCGGGGAGCATCCACTGGGCCCCGACCCTAGATGGTAGTCCCTCCTGTGAGCGCCCCAACTGGTAGGGTCCCCTCTGATCTCCTCTGACTCGCAAAAAGCTATGGTGACTCCGCCATGCTGTAGGAGGCTCCCCTTCCACACCCTCAGAGGAGGCAGGGGGCGGCGGAGCCAGTGAAAACTGAAATTCCTCTTGTACTACTTCTCGGATCAACTAGACGAGGTCTTGGGCCTGAACGCTCAAGAGGAGAGGCGAGGAAACACTGGTCCCTATCCCGACATGTATGCCCCTACGCCTACAACAAGGTATCTCCTAAAAGCGGATGCAAGAGATAGAATAAGAGTTGTCAACGATACTGGGTTTCATCGAGAAAAAGACTCAGAAACGAATATCAAAGCGATACGTTGTGGTGGCTATCTTAGTTATATGCACGTGAGTGGTTATTCTCGGACCAATTGGTTCATTACTTAGGACAACATTGCTCTGATACCATCTTAATACGACCCAATTCCTGGATCCCTACAGGACCTGAGACCGGCTCGCCTCGACTAATCCCAAGACTTAGTCATCTAACAAGAAATAACCAAAAGCAGGAAAATAAACCACATTCACCCATGCAATATAACTAAGTAAAAGAAAAGTACAAAGCAGTAAAGAAAGTAGAACAACTATCTCAAAACATAGTACATGTCACCACAGCAACAACAGAAAACGGAAAGGAAACAGAAAGTAACAGGAACAATAAACTATGTGTCCCTTACTTACTACAGCAGTAGGAAAGCAAAAGAATTGAAAAGTGACTACGGTTGGGCTCGGACTAGATGTGATATTGACTGTTGCTTATGCGGCGAAGTCATGTTTAAAAAAGACGTTCGTTGCAGTATACAGGAAATCACCGTATAAACAAGTAAGATTTTTATTTTACTCGAAAACTAAAGTATCCGATGTTGAACTCAGGGAGCAAATTGGTATTTTAGAAACTAAAATCACAACTTTGAAATTACTCAAAAGATGATGTTCAAAAATATCAACGCAATTCAATGTTTATGAAAGCTAAAGAGAGAATATGCAAAAAGAGAAGAGATTGAATGTTCTCTTCTTTCTTCTTCCTCTTTCTCTCTCTGATGTCTTCTTCTCTTGTGAATCAGACGTCTTAACTTGCAGTTGCTAAAGTGCTTGATATGTGATTTTTGTCTTCTCTTTCCCTCTTCTCTCTTTCTCTTTGCTCTGCGGCTGTGCGTCTTCTGCTTTATTCTTTGGCTTCTTCTTCTTTTCTTCTTTGTCTTTCTCTGTCTTCTTCTTCTTCTTCTTCTTCTTCTGCTTGGCCATTCCTACTTCTCTTTCTTCTGCCCTTGACTTCTTTCTTCTTTCTCTGCTAAGTCCGTACTTCTCTTCTTCTTCACCAGCTACCTTCTTGTTTTTCTTCTCTTCCTCTGCCACTCCTCTGCTACAGTGCTTCTTCTTCACCTTCTTTCTTCTGTCTTCAGCTGCTCCTCGTCTTCTTCCTTTCTCTACGGCTTCCTCCTTGTCTTTTTCTTCTTCTCTTTCCTACAGCTGCTTCTCTTAGCTTCTTCCTCTTCTTCAGCAGCTGCCTCCTCCTCCTTCTTCTTCTTCCCCTGCATAGCACAAGGCAAAACCTACCCCTACCCTTCCCCGCATACGCTCTCCCTCTTTTCTCTCTTCGCTTCACTCTTCCAGAGCCAATCGGGTATTCGGATCGGGTCAACTGCACCCTAGTCTAAGCGCACCAGTGTGGGTGATGCGCGAGGAGTGTAGGGTTATCAGGTTAGGTCGGCCAAGTCCGCGGAGGAGTGAGCGCAGACGAGGCGGGTGAGTGGGCGAGGGGACCTCACCCCGTGTTTGGAAGCAATGAAGAGAAAACACAAAATCAATTTAAGTAACGCACCTGCACCTACCGTTTCCAAGGTGGGACTAAAGTCCCACCCACTTCTTCACACGCCCGCAGGGAGAACACTACCTAATTGCTATTGCAGTGATCCCTCTCCAGGCCTCTCACTTGTCTGGATGCGTGCACAAGACCAACCCGCACCGCCTGGACTCGTTCACCTGGAGCACAACAGCCTAGAGTAAAGCTTGCAAGCAAGCTTGCTCGAGCTTCAATGGAGAAAAGGGGGCCGAACCTGAAATCACTCAATACGGCCTCGTGGCTTCATTAGGCCACATGGGCAGCTTCGCCATGTTCAGGCGAAGGTGAAGCGGTGGGTGGCTGGCCGTAGGGGGTTGTTCGGGGGCGTGGTCAGACTGTGGCCGTGAATGTGGGGTTGTTCAGGGGCAGTGTGTGGTGCGTGTGGTGGTCGATCGAGAGGTGGAAGATGATCAGTGGAAGGTGGCGATGCTTCTGCGGTAGTTGGCGAGGCGTGTGAGTGTGTGGAATGATGGATATGCCTTCGCCGGTGGTTGGCCGGAGGTGGAGACGATGGTGGTGGTCTGCGGCGTCGAAGGGAAAAAAACAGTAATAGAGATAGGGGAAATAAAGAGGAGGGGGAGAGGAACTCACTAAGGAGAGTTGGACGAAGGGGGGAAGGTAGAGGACGAGTGGCGCGTAGGTGCCGTCGTCGGAGAAGACGCCCTGAGATAGGGATGACGGCGACGAGGAAGGGATTAGAGAGGCTCGCGCTGGTACAGCGCGACGCGAAGGAGTAAGGTGGAGATGACTCTGCCACTGGTATGGTGGCAGAGTGACGAGAGGAGGGAGGAGAGGTCGCCGGAGCTTGCGAATAGATGGCTGGAGATGAGGGAGGAGGAAATTGAGAGGAATTCTCAAGCCAAAACAAGCTTGGAAGAAGCGACTGGACCTGGAGCTTCATTTATAGGCACAGGCAGAGAGTCAGACGCTTGGAAGCGAGAAAAATCCTTGTTGGAGGTCACCGCAGGTACAATACCCATACCTCTCGAGCATTCACACGAGAGGTATGGGGCGAACCAGGACATGGGGAGCTGCTCAGGCGGTAGGGGACTTCTCAGAGAACCCCTCTTTCAAATCTGAGAGCAGCTCCCTGGGGAAGCAAGGAGAAATCCTCCTCGAAACTTCGCTGGAGGTATGGGTCTTCTGCTACAATGGCAGAGGGACCGGAATGCAAAAAGTGACGAAGAAGTTGAGGGGATTTTCGCAAGGATTTTTAAAAGTTAGGAGCTAGAATGTAATTGGGTGGACTATTTTGCAAAGTAGATCAAGATGACCTTCCATTAGGTCCAAATTTTGGTACAAACTAATCTGGACCTAAGGAATCCATTGGTGAAGTTGGATTTTAGGTTTGACCACGTTTGACTAGACATTTTGCACAAAAACCCAAATTAGGTCAAATATTGAGCTTGGACCCCAATCTTGGTCAAAACAGGTTCCAAAGGCCAAATTAAAGGTTCTAAATCATATGGGATATCTTTCCATGAATTTTATATGATTTAGTTGATTTTTATCCTGACTGAAACCTTGTGAAATTAAGTGGATTTATTTTAGGGTTACAGAATGTCACTTAATTCTTAAATTTCACAATAACCCTTTTCTAACTGAACCATCCCACTTTTTCTCTTATTAAGTCCAATTGACCTATGTATAGATCCTAGGAAATCCCATTGATGCCCTGCAATGGTAAAATTGCAGTTTTACCCTTTGTTTCATGTTTTCTTTCCAGATCAATAATCTCTTGAGTTAGGTCTTCCTTTAGGTTATGTAGGAGCTTTTGTTCACTTTCTTAGGTCAAATAAGCTAGTTAGGGTTCATGATGAGGTTCTCATCATTGACCCAATTAAGGCACCCAAAGATTTTTGGATGACAAAGGCAATTTCGAGGCGGATGATACCTTTGAATCAGAAATTCGCACACCCGAGAAATACCTGGGCAGCCAGGAAGGGAGAGCCACGCAAAGACCCCTACACGGTAGAGCGTCCCCACAGGTTACAGGGTTTCCCCCACCTAACCTTCCTTGTCACTGAGGGTCCAGGTAGACCGGAATGTATGAACTTAAATCCTTAAGTCTACCACTTTTATGTTCTAATTTGTGCATTGAGTTTCACTTGATTAGAAATTAATTCAACTTGTGACTTAATTTGGAGGTTGGTTGGCCTACAATGTAGACCAACTTCACTTGACCTACCTTAAAGATGGCAGAATGAGATCTAGGTCGACCTAGAAATCACCCTGTTGTGACTCCCAGGTTATTAGGTCCAAGTATTTTAGGGTTCAAGTGAGTTTAGAGCCTGATTTTAGGGTTTTACTGATTAGATCTCTTCAACCAAGGGCTTGGGTAGCACACAAATGCGAGTGGGTTTGTTTCCTTTTATGCAGGCAAGTGTGAACTAACACTCCAAAATCCTAAAAATTGAAACCCTAATTGGCTCTCTTTCCAAGTCCAATTGATCTCTAAAATGTTCTCCTTGACATTAAACAAGAAGTGCATAGTCCAAGAATATTAGAAATTAAGTATAATCCCTAATAGGCATAGGCAATTTGGGGTAAGGAATTCTAAACAAAATCGTCTCATTCTTCAATAAATTTGAAATTTTCGCCAATCAGGAAACTTGCCCTTTAAATGTTGATTACTATGAAAAATTATGCAGGTGATTTCTAATTGATTGTTTCCTTTCTTTTTTTTTTGTCTTCCTAAGATTATGAGGTTGATTAGGAAGAATAGAGAAGTTACCTACCCTAGAGTGGCTATTTTGTGCGGAAGATCTCGTGAAGTACCTCACAAAATCACAAGAAAGCAAATAGGGTAAGTCAATGCTCAAATATAATCAAATAATGCAGAGAATAGTGGTGAATTGCACGTTGCTCCTCAGCAACGGCGTCAAAATATTTGCAAACGAAATTGAGGTTTTAAAATCTACGTTGTAGCATAGCCAAAATCGCTTTGAAAACAAATAATATTTATTACTGGAATGAAAGTCTGAGGTCGAACACAGGGAGCAATATCGCAATTTAAAACTCAAGATCACAAATTGAATCAAAAATATAGGGGATTGCAATAATAATAACGTCAAGTATCAACGTGCAAAAAGAATGGAGTAAAATGGTGATTTGAATCACCAATTACTCCTCACAAATAGCAACTAAATCAATAGTATCAATAAAGCCTCAAAAATATGCAATCAGACGATTTAAGCTTGTATCAGACGGCTTAAACAGTCGGTGGCTATAGTGCTTCCAAGAGACTCAAGGGTCGCTTTTCTCTGCTTCTCTTTCTCTTCTCCTTTCTTCTTCTTCAAACTCTTTTCTTCTGTGCCTTTCTACTTCTTTTTTGAGGCCTTCTTCCTTCTTTCTTTCTTTCTGTGCTTTCTTCTTCTGCCTTTCTGCTTGTCCAACTCCTCTTCTTTTCTTCTTCTTCTTTCTCTGCTCTTCTTCTTCAACTTTTCTTCTTCATGCAGAGGGGGAAGGTTCCTCAATTTTGGCTAAGTGTCAGCCCAAACCTTCTTAGAGCAAAACCCCCCTACCCCCACACACTATCCTCTCTTTCTCTCCTTAGGTCACGCTCTCCCAGAGCCTCCAACAGTACCAGGTATCAGGTTTCAGACCTAGAGCTCACTCGGGTCCAGGGCTACTGACGTAGTCGCAGCCGAGGAGCGGAGTTGGATTAGGCAGGTCGGGTCTGCGCCAAGCCAGCAGGGGATGGGTCACGGGAGAGGCGCAGGTGAATGGGTGAGCGGGGGACCTCACCCCCAAGTGTCTAAGGTGATAAGTCCTAGGCACTTTTTCCTCTTATGCGGCAGCAAACGGTCTTTCGCTTTCGAGGTGGGACTAAAGTCCCATCTTTCTTTGCTCGCCCACAGCTATAGTGAAGACAACTCGAATTGAAGGAGCAGCAGGGTCTAGCGACTTCAATTGTCACCCTAAGATCGCTCCTGGAAGTCTTCCGCTCGACATGGGAGCAGCACGTGGAGCTGAAGGCACAAGAACAGCACCTGGAGGTCTTCGAAGGAGCTCTGCCAATGGCATGGTGGCTCGAGACCTGAAAGAGACGAATATGGGCTAAACGCCCTGGTCAGTACGCTCAGGAGTTTTGGGAAAGTGCTTGCGAAGTAGGAAGTAGGAGACCCAAACCTTTGAAAGGTTCACATGGCCTTTTGGGAAGGTGATGAGAACCTCATCATGAGCCCTAAGTAGCTTATTTTGACCTAAGAAAGAGAACAAAAGCTCCTACATAACCAAGAGAAAGGCCTAATTCAAGAGATTACTGATCTAAAAAGAATACATGAAACAAAGGGTAAAATCGTAATTTTACCATTGCAGTACATCAATGGGATTTCTCAGGGTCTAGACATAGGTCAATTGGACTTAATAAGAGAAAAAGTGGGATGGTTCAGTCAGAAAAGGGTTATTGTAAAGTTTAAGAATTAAATGACATTCTGTAACCTTAAAACAAACTCACTTAGATTCACAAGATTCCAGGAAGGATAAAAATCAAATAAACCCTCTAAAATTCATGAAAAAATATCCCCTAGGGTTTAGAATCTTCAATTTGGCCTTTGGAACCTGTTTTGAGCTAGATTGGGGTCCAAGCTCAATATTTGACCTAATTTGAGTTTTTATGCAAAATATCAAGTCAGACGTGGTCAAACCTAAAATACAACTTCACCATTGGATTCCCTAGGTCAAAATTAGGTTTTTACTAAAATTTGGACCTAAGGGAAGATCATCTTGACCTACTTTACAAAATAGTCCACCTAATTACATTTTGGCTCTTAACTTTTAGAAAACCTTGCAAAAACCCCCTCAACTTTCTCGTCGCTTTCTACATTCAGGTCCCCCTACCATTGCAGCAGAGACCCATACCTCTAGCGAGGTTTCGAGGCGATTTTCTCCTCGTTTCCCCAGGGAGCTGCTCCCAGATTTGAAAGGGGTGCTCTCTGCGAAACCTCCTACCGCATGAGCAGCTCCCCATACCCTGAATCTCCCCATACCTCTCGTGCGAACGCTCGAGAGGTATGGGTTTCACTCCGGCCATGCCTCCGATGAAGACTTTTGGCCGCCTCCTTGCGACTCTCCCTCTGCCCGTGCCTATATAACAAGATCCGGATCCCTTCGCATGGGGCAAGCTTCATTTGGCTGAAGGATTCCCCATAATTCCTCTTTTCCCTCTCCGGCCAAGTAGCCCATAAGCTCCGGCAACTCTCCCTCCCTCTTATCATCGCTCTACCACCGTACCAATGGTAGAGTCATCTCTGCCTCGTTCCTCCGTGTTACGTCGCACCAGTGCACGTCTCTCCGACCACCTCATCATCGCCATCTCTCTCTCTCTCTCTCTCGGTCTTCATCTCTGGAGAAGGCACATACAATCTGTATGCCTTCTCCACTTCCCCTTTGTCTATCCACTCACAAATAATCCTCTCCCTCCACTCTTTCTTTTCCCTTCATCTATTTCTAATTTCACGTCCCGATGCTCGCAAACCTCTGTCACCTTCTCCACCTCCAGCAAACCACCTGCGAGGTGCTCCAGCCATTCCACGCACCCACCCACCTCGCTAGCCACCTCTAAAGCATCACCACATCCCACTGATCATTTTCCCCCTCCCCATTAACCACCACACACTCCACACACTTCCCCCGAACACACCCAACTCCACGGCCACAGAACGACCTAGGCATGCACGCCCAGGCCACCCCGCGCCACACCAACTACCAGGCCACCTTCGCCCTGTCACGGCGAAGCTTTCTGAGTGATCTGATAAGGTCGTGAGGCTGTTTTCTTGTTGACAGGTATAGGTGCCTTGAGTGCCATTGGAGCGAGCTTGAAGAAGCTTGCAAGCTTCATCTTCGACTCCAGGCATTAGCATTCCAAGTCCCAAACGCGCGGTCACTCTTCGCGAACAATTCATGCCCAGCAATTGGAGGCCAAAGCACCTGCAGCCTCTGTGATTGAGTGATGTCCTACTGAGGGCGCGCGCGAGAAGCGGATGGGACATTTAGTCTCACCTCAGAAGTCTTTGAGCAAGTGAAGCGGCATAAATTGCAAAAGTGCCAGGGGCTTAGCACCTCCTGACATAGGGTGAGGTCCCACTTGCCCACCACGCCTCGCCCGAGACACACGCCTTCGCGGACCTGGTATCCAACCCGACTACCCATGCACTCCTCGCCCACCACACACGCCGGTGGGCCTAGACCCGGGCACACTTGACCGACCCGATTACCCAGCTCTGGGAGAGCATTCCTAAGTGATGAGAACCTCATCATAAACCCAAACTAGCACATTTTGACCTAATAAATTGAACAAAAGCTCCTACATAACCTAAGGAAAGGTCTAAATCAGGGAATTGCAAATCAGAGAATGAAACAATATACAAGGGATAAAACTGTAATTTTACCATTGCAGTACATGAATGGGATTTTTAAGGGTTTAGACACAGGTCAAGTGGACTTAATAAGAGAAAAAGTGGGATGGTTTGGTCAGAAAAGGGTTATGACAAAATTTAGGAATTAAATGACATTCTGTAACACTAAAACAAATCCACTTTAATTCACGAAGTTCTAGGCAAGATAAAAATCAACTAAACCCTCTAAAATTTATGAAAAAATATCCCCTAGGGTTTAGAACCTTCAATTTGGTTGTTGGAACCTATCTTGACCTAGATTGAGAACCATACCCAATTTTTGACCTAATTTAGGTTTTTGTGTAAAATATCTGGTTAAACATGGTCAAACCTAAAATCCAACTTCACCATTGGATTCCTTAGGTCCAAATTAGGTTTATACCAAAATTTGGACCTAAGGGAAGGTCGCGTTGACCCACTTTACAAAATGATCCTCAATAATTACTTTTTGACCCTTAGCTTTTTGTAAGCTTGCAAAGCCCCCTATCTTTCCCATCATTTTCTTCAATCTGGTCCCTCTACTACCTGCTGTGCAAGCCATACCTCCGGCGACGTTGCGTGAAGGATGGCGCCGCGCATGCATGGGGAGCCGGCCCCACATTTGAAAGGGGAGCTCCCTACGGTGCCCCCTACCGCATGGGTCAGCTCCTATGCCCTGTTGGCCATCATACATCTCGTGCGATCGCGCGAGAGGTATGGGTCTCCGTCTACCGACGTCTCCGGTGGGGTTTTTCCCACCGCTTTCGCGTGCTTCGCAGACAACCGACGCCTATTTAAGGAGCGGCACCCTCTGCCGCATCCTTCAAGCTCCACTTGGCCTGAGAATCCCCTCAAATTCCTCTCCTCCCAACTCCGGCCAATCGCCCAGAGCTTCCAGCGACTCTCCTCCCCCTTTCTCGTCGCCCTGCCACCACCCCAGTGGTAGGGTTACCTCTGCCGTCTTCCACCACGTCGCGCCGTACCAACGGGTGCACTCCAGCCCCTGTTCCTCGTCGCCGTCTCTTCCCCTGGGTGCCTTCATCTTCGGCGATGGCAGTACCAGCCGCTCACCACCTCTGCCTCCTCCGTTCACTCTTGAACTATCAGCTAAGTCCTTCTTACCCTTCTCTTTAATTCCCCTATGTCAATTTGTTGTTTCGACCCCTCTACACCACTGTCCACCCTCACAATCTCTACCTCCGACCACCAACTCCGGCAAGGCCATTTCACCACCACAGACAGATCCACCCCTCTCCAACCGATCCTTGAGCATCACCTCAACCCACTGATCACCTTGCGACCCTCCACTAACCGCGCCACCCACTATCACCTCCCCCTGAACAGACCCACTCACATAGACTCAGACCAACCTGGGCACGCACGCCCAGGACGTTTTGAGCCTCACTGAGCCCCACAGTAACTTCTCCGTGCTCTGGCGAAGCCTGCCGAGCGTTCTGACGTGGCCACGAGGCCGTTTGTGTGCTTTCAAATCCTATGCCTCCGCCGCCATTAACGTCGAGCTTGAAGCAAGCTTGCAAGTAGCTCCAGGCCCTTCCAGCTCCAGGAGACGCACCCAGGTCACGCGGAAGACGTTCCCGCACAACTCCAGGTCTTCAATTGGCAGCGAAGACCTCGGTTGGAGCGGCTATTGCTCTCATACCCTGCTGCGGGCGCGCAAGAGAGGAGGGACACAGATAGTCCCACCTCAGGCTTTTTAAAGCTCCCTGGTTGGTGTTTCGCATGTGTTTTGAAGTTCTAGGCGTTGTAGTATATCACGAAAAGCTACTACCAGTTTACAATTTATTACTCGGATTTAAAAGTTTCCCGAGGTCGAACTCAGGGAGCAAACTAAGATTCCAGAAGCATATGAATTCACAATATATATTGTTTTACAAAAATTAAGACAAAGGAGAGAGAGAGAGAGAGCAAAAATTCTCTACTTGGCTTTTTCTTCTTCTCTCTTCTTCTTTTCAGCCGGTTCTCTTCTTCAACCTGTCTTCTTCTTTCTTCTTCTTTTTTCTTTGCTGCAGAGGCTTCCATCTCTTTCTTTCTTTCTTCAGCTGCTATGTCGTTCTTCTTCTTCCTTCTTCTTCTCTTCTCCTCTAATTTTCTTCTTTCTTCTGCGTCTTCTTCTTCTTTGCTGCAGAGGCTCCCTCCTTCTCTTTTCTCTTTCTTTTTCTCTGGCCTGTCCTCTGCACTTCTCTTCCGCTTCACTCCTTCCTTTCTTTCTGACGTCTGATTCAGAAATCAGACGCCTTAATTGCGATGTTGTTACAGTGCCCCTGCTGTCTTCTTTTCTTCTACTCCTTCTTCCTCTCTTCGTTGCAGCCTCTCCTTCCTTCCTTCTCCTTTCTTCTTTTCTGCGGCTAAGTCCCAGCCGCTGCTCTTCCTCTTCTTCTTTCTTTCTTCCTTCCTTCTTCTCTTCAGCAGCACTTGTTCCTTGTACACACACTCAAGCTCAGCGCAAAACCTACCCTACCCTTTTCTCGCGTCTCTCTCTCTCTGAATCTCTCTTTGGTACTCTCTCCCAGAGGTGAGTAATCGGGTCGGGTTGCGTGCCCGGGTCCAGGCACACCGGCGTGGGTGGTGCGCGAGGAGTGCACAAGAGTGGGGGTAGTCGGGTCGGGTCAGATCTGCGTGGGAAGAGCCACGGACGAGACCCGGGTGACAGGTGAGGAGGGACCTTACCCAGTGATTCGAGGCGAAATGCCTATAGCACTTTTTCAATTTATGTGTGGGCGTGCGCCTACACACTTCCGAGGTGGGACTAAAGTCCCACCTCTGATCCGCACGCCTGTAGGCGAGAAGCTGCAAGCAATTGGGGCAGCAGCGAAGGCGTGCGACCCCAATTGAGAACCCGGGCACACTCGCGGAAGTGTCCCGCGTTGCCTGGAGTCTGTGCCTGGTGCTGAAGGGGCCTGGAGCTGCTCGCTAAGCAGCTCCTGCTGCTCATCAGTGGTGGCGAGGGGACCGAGACCTAAAAGCACGAAAATGGCCTCTCAACCACGTCAGACAGCTCAGGAAGCTTCGCCAGAGTACAGCGAAGGCGATGCGGTGGTTGGCGTGGCAGGAAAATGCTTATGGCCGTGTGCCTAGGGCACACTACAGAGTTGTAGGTGGGTGTGTTCGAGGGGTGGTCTGGAGGTGCAAGGTGGTGAATGGAGTGGGGGAAATGCTTGAGTAGAGTGAGGGGGAGCTTCTGGGCTTGTTGGTGAGGGGTGGAATGGCCTGTGGAGGTGGAGCGACCTCGCCAGAGTTGGTAGCCGGAGGTGGAGCAGATGGAGGTGGTAGCGGCAGTCGAGTGATGAAAAATGCCAATTTAAGAGAGGAAAATTAAGAGGAGAATAAGAGGAAGGTTTCTACCTACTTAACTGACGAAGAAGGAAAGAGGGGTGCTCGGCGTGTGCCTGTCGGAGCTGAAGACGAAGGTGCCCAGAAGGGGGGTAACGGCGACGAGGAGGGAGTCTGGAGGCGCCAGCTGCTGCGGCTTGGTGTGGAAAGATGAGGCAGAGTGAGCTCTGCTGCAGGTATGGCAGCAAAGCGATGAGGAGGAGGAAGAAAGATCGTCGGAAGTTTGGGCTATCTGATTGGAGTGGGAGGAGACGAAGTTTGGGGTGTTCTTCGGCCAAAACGAGCTTGCCAAAGATGGCTGCCTCGGCCGCTTCTTATAGAGGTGCTGGCGATGAAAGGATCTCGAGGAGGCGACGTGGGGAGCTCGTCGAAGATGGTTGGAGATGGAGACCCATGACATTCGTGCATTCGCACGAGAGGCATGGGCAGCCACAAGTTAAAGGGAAGGGTCCCTGCGAAAGAGGACGACGTAGGGAACCCCCTGTTCGTTCCTGAAAACGGTCCCCATACCCTGCGCGGCGCCATCCTCCGCGCAAGGTCGCTGGAGGTATGGTGCCTGCGTGGGGTGGCAGGAAGGACCGTTCTGCAAAGAATGAAAGAGAAGATAGGGGGCTAAATGCAAGGGTTTAAAAAGATAAGGGTCAAAAAGTAATTCAAGAGGACCAATTTGTAAAGTCGATCAAAATGGTCTTCTCTTAGGCCTAAATTTTTGTACCAACCTAATTTGGACCTGAGGAATTCAATGGTGTAATTTGATTTTAGGTTTGACCATGTTTGACTAGCCAATTTGCATAAAAACCCAAACTAGATCAAAATTTGGACATGATTCTCAATTTAGGTCAAGATAGGTTCCAAAGGCCAAATAAAGGTTCTAAGCCATAGGGAGTATTTTTCCATGAATTTTAGAAGGTTTAGTTGATTTTTATCCTTCCTAGAACCTCGTGAATTAAAGCGAGTTTATTTTTAGGGTTATAGAATATCATTTAATTCCTAGAAGTTGCTATAACCCTTTTCGGCTCAAGCTATCCCACTTTCTTTCTCATTAAGCACATTTGGCCTGTATTCAGACCCTTAGACACCCTGATTATGCACTGCATTGGTAAAATTATAGTTTTACCCCTTATAACTTATTTTATTCTTCAATTTAGAATTCTCTGAGTTAGGCTTTTCTCTGGGTTTTGTAGGAGCTTTTCCACACTTATTTAGATCAAATTGTGCTAGTTAGGGTTCATGATGAGGCTCTCATCACGCCCCGTGACACATAAAGGGAAAAAGTGATTGAGGCTTATCGCCTCAGTTATACGGGGTGAGGTCCCTCTCACCTGCTCACCTGGCCTCGTTCGCGACCACCCTCATGGACCTAGCCCGACCCGATTACACAAGCCTTGCACACCTCTCCCACCAACGCATGCCGGTGGACCTGTTCCCAAGCACGTTACCGACCCGTTTACTCGAACAGGCTCTGGGAGAGAGAACCCTGGAGTGGAATAGACAGAGAGAGACGTGGGGAAAGTAGGGGTTAGGTTTTGCATAACCATATGCCTGTGTAGGGAACTGAAGGCGAAGAAGGAAGAAGAGGAAGAAGAAGAAGCAAGGAAGGAGCAGCCGAGGACTTAGTCGCACCAAGAAGCTGAAGTAGGAGAAGAGGAAGAGGAGAAGCAAGCTCAAGAAAGGAGAAGAAGCACCTCAAGAAAGAAGAAGAAGTCAAGAAGACCAAGCAAGAAGCCGACTGAAGAAGAAGAAGGCAGAGACAGAGCAAAAGGGAAAAGAAGAGAAGGAAGCTACCGTAGAGAGGAAGGCCAAGCAGCTGAAGCAAAAGAAGAGAAAAAGAAGAAGCAGCAGCAGCAGCAAAAAGAAAGAAGAAGAAAGAGAGCACGAGCACTGTAGCAAGTGGCTACTTAAGGAACCTGATCCATGGAGTCAGACGTCTGAAGACAGAGAGAAAGGAGGACAAAAGAAGAAAGAGAGAAGAAAAGAGAAGAGACAAATTTTTACTTCCTCTCTCAATCTTTTTGTAAAATAGTATATTTTTGTAAATTGTGATTTTCTACGCTTATAGAATCAAGCTTGCTCCCTGAGTTCGACCTCGGAGAATTTTTGTATTCGAGTAATAAAATAAAATCAGACTGGTCGATTTAACCTCAATCAGTTTTTGGCGCCGTTGCAGGGGAGCAACGGGCATTTTAGAAGCTTGAAAATCACAATTTCTGATTTTATACTAATTTAATCTCTCTTTTATTGTGTAGGAAAGGAAGGGAAGGAAGAATAAGCAACCGCACAACAAACACACCAGAGGACAGGTAACCCTCAACCCTTTCTTTCTTAAGCCCCCCACATTCTAAAGAGGAAAAAGAAAAGAAAAATCAATCTAGGGCAACCTATCTTCTGTACTGAGTAATTTACAGAGTTGCTTGATTTTGAATTTCAACACACTTTAACTGCATATCCACTTAAAGTAACTAGGGCTAAAACCTTCTTGATTGAGCCCTAGTTACCCATTTTTGAGGCAACTAATTGAACCAACTAGAGCCAACTTAGGATACCAAGCTAGGGTTTTAGAGACACATCTTCTAATCAAGAATTGAAAATCCCAAAAGAAGTATGCCTAAACCATTACTTGAAAAGATCTATTAAGAGAAACCCTAAGAAATCCGGCTCTTAATTCACTTGAACACTAAAAGAAATGACCTAATAAGCTCTCACAGAAACAAAAAGGTGAAGTTGATCCCTTGGATCAACCAACCTTCAAATTAGGTCACTTTTGCGCACAAAAAGCTTAAAGTTCAAGTGACACCCTAAGCACCTTGATCTTAATTAAAAGTGGTAGAGTTAAGAGGTCAAGGTCCCCATTCTGATCTACCTGGAACCTCAGTGACAAGAGAGGTTGGGTGGGGGAAACCCTGTAACCCGTGGGGGCGCTCTACCGTGTAGGGGTCTTCGTGGGAATCACCCTCTCTGGCTACCCAGGTAATTCTCAGGTGGATGACCTTCTGATCAAGGGATATCATCCGCCCCAAACCTCTATAGTCACCCAACATATTTCGGGTGTCTTGATTAGGTCCAACATGTTCTAACCTCATCCAATCCATCATTGCATGTTCGGTAGGAGGTCCTTGAAACCTCCTCTAGAAATCCACTCTCCCCGAGGCCAAGCCTCGGCACCCTTGTTTGTGCGACAACCCCTCCACATAGACCTCTCTTCAGATTCTGAACCTAGTTCCCCTTCTTCCATCATGGCTCAGCCTGTTGAAGAAGAGAATAATCTTGAGCACCAACTCCAGCGTCTTAACGATCTCTTCCAGAATTTCATGAACCCACCGCAGCGCCCCATGATGCGAGATCACTATAATCCCGCTGCGGTGGAAATTGAGCCTCCAGTCAGAATCTCGACTGGAGGACCTAATTCCGAATTGAAGCCCAATATGATTCATGCCATACCTAAATTCTATGGTCTTAACTCTGAAGATCCCTTCCAGCATATCAAACAGCTCAAGCATCTAACCCAGACCTTCGGGTCAGATGCACAAAATTGGGATATCTTACTCATGAAGATGTTCTCTTTCTCCCTTATGGACAAGGCAGCTCATTGGTATTAGACACAGACCCACCCGATCAACACCTGGGAAGAACTTCAGTCTGAGTTTTTGAAGACGTTCTTCCCAGTTGGTCGAACAAACGTCTTGCGCCATCAGATTACTCACTTCACCCAGCAGACGGGAGAACCTCTTCATGAGGCATGGGATCGATTCTAGGATCTCATGAGAAAGTGTCCCCATCACAGAGTTCCTAAATGGGAACAAGTCCAGTCTTTTTACCAGGGACTCCGTGAAGATATTAGATTGTTCGTCAATGCAACTTGCGGAGGGAATATCATGGGTCAACATGAAGACATCGTGTGGGAGATTCTTCAAAATATGTGCGAGAACTCCATCAACAATGACTCCATGGGATTATTCGACCGGACGAATACCTGCGCAGCGACGAACCTTAGTGGAGTACATGAGACGCAAGGCCTGTTCGCATCAGTCGACATGGAACTAATGGCCAGTCAGTTGGACAAGGTCTCAATTATTGAGAAGAAGGTGGACGAGCTGACTCAGCACTTGCAACGAGCCACCTCTGCGCAGAACTCCTTCGCACAACCACCTCTCACAAGGGAAACTGTGCAGAACATTTTCCACCAACCTTCTCCTGGGATGGACCCGTATCCACCCCCATCTGACTCCAGGATCGGAGGGACCTCCGATCCTTTCTATTATTGCCGGGGGAACTCTACTCTTCCATTCTCTGACTTTCCTGAGGCTCCTCAGACCTGCAAGGACCTCAACACCATCCAAAATGACCCATTTTACAACACCTAAACCTTGGATGGCGAAACCATCCTAATTTCCAGTGGACGGGAAATTCTTAGAACCTAAGATCACCCTTTCAGCCCCGTCCACAAGCCCCTCGTCCTTATTAGCCGCCTCAGCTTCGACCTAACCCCTCTTATCCATCCGGGCCCAACCAAGACCAAATGTCTCTCATCCTCCAAACTCTGGCTGACATTCAAAGAATGAATGCAGCTATCCAAAAACAACACAAAGACGAAATCACAGAGGTCCGCAACCAACTCTCCCAGTTGGCAAATTCTCGCCAACCGGGCACACTTCCTTCTCAACCTCTACCTAACCCGAATAACTTGCCGACCCAGCGGCGTGTTATGAACTCGGACCCAGGCCAAGCACACTTGATCTATCAGGCCCCTTCTATTCCATCACTTAACGGGATGGAAGCATCAACCTCTTATGCGGGTTACCAACAGCAGTAGCCCATCTTACCAACCCCCAACTAGAACCAGGCAGGACTAAATTCTGTGACAACCCGTAGTGGTAAAGCAACCCAAGACCCTCCTTATCCAAACCACTCCAAGCGTGGTAGTGACCCAAACCCTAGGATAGTTATCCAGGATGTCCCTATCCTTGTCCCAGATCAGAAACCTAGACCTATCCTAGAGGAACCAACCAAGGTTCCATTTCCCGAGGCCTTGACCAAGGGAAATAGGACAGCTAAACCCGTGGCTCCTAAGGAGGACCTGATCAAGCTCTTTGAACAGGTCCAAATAAACATCCCTGATGAGAACCTCATCATAAACCCTAACTAGCACAATCTAACCCAGATATGTGAGAAAAAGCTCCTACATGACCCAAAGAAATGCTTAACTCAGAGAATTCTGAGTTAATGAATAAAATAAATCATAAAGGGTAAAACTGCAATTTCACCAATGCAGTATGCGAACAGGGTAATTAAGGATCCAAACACAGGTCAAAAAAGCTTAACAATGAGGGAAGTGGGTTGATCTGATCTGAAAATGGTTATAGCAACTTCTAGGAATTAAATGACATTCTGTAACCCTAAAATAAACTCACTTCAATTCACAAGGTTCGAGGCAGGATAAAAATCAAATAAACCCTCTAAAAATCAAATAAAAATATTCCCTAGGGCTTATAACCTTAAATTTGGCCTTTGAAACCTATTTTGACCTAAAAAGAGAACAATGCCCAATTAATAACTTAATTTGGGTTTTTACAAAAAATTGGTCGGTCAAACATGGTCCAACCTAGAATTTAAATTCACAATTAAAATCCTTAGGTCCAAATTAGTCTTGTGTAAAAGCTTGAGCCTAAGAAGGGGCCTCCTTGACCGACTTTACAATTTGGTCCTCTTTATTTACTTTTTGACCCTTATCTTTTGAAATCCTTGCATTTAGGTCCATAAATTTTCATTATTATTTACAGAACGGTCCTCCCTGCAACTTCTGTGCAGCGCCATACTCCGGCGACCTTGCGTGGAGCATGGCGCCGCGTAGAGCAGGGTTACCGTCCTCTAGAACAGAAGCGGGGTTCCCTGCGACGTCCTCCGTCGCAGGGACCTGCCCACGATCTCTGCCGACCACCATGCCTTCCGTGCGAATGTGCGGAAGGCATGGGTGTCATCTCCAGCCTTACTCCGGCGAGGTTAGCACGACGCCACCTCGCCCCTCTCTCTGCGCCAATCTCTTTATAAGGACTAGCAGACCCTTCCAGCTCCTTCAAGCTTTTCTTTGGCGGAGAACTACCCCCCTCTTCATCCCTTCCTCCTCCGTCAGAGGGCCCGAAGCTTCTGGAGAACTCCTCCTCTTCCTCCTCGTCGCTCTGCTGCCCTACCTGCACCAGGGTTTGCCCTGCTCCGTCGTCCACGCCAGGCTATACCCGCTGGCTCCCTCCGCCTGCTTCCTCGTCGCCGAAACCCTCCTCGAGGGCATCTTCGTCTCCAACTCCGGCAGATACGAGCCGGCTACTCTGCCCTCCCCCTTCGTCGAGTAATTAGGTAGATAGCTTCCTCTCTCCTTCCCTTGTATTTTCCCCCTTTTAAACTGCCCTTTCGACCACCCAACCGCCACTATCCAAACCACCATCTCCACCTCTGATCACCCCCTCCGGCGAGACCATCTCACGACCACAGACACTCTCACACCTCGCCGACCAGCCCAGAAGCTCCCTCATACTCCACTCCACCTCTCCCCCCTCTCCATTCACTGCCAAGCACCACCCGACCACCCCCCGAAAAAACCAGCCTTTCTGGGCACAGTCTGACCTAGGTCAGTCTCTCCACGCACTCCCGCACCCTGCCGACCACCGTACAAGCTTCGCCTCACTCTAGCGAAGCTTCCTACGTATTCTAACTGGGCCGAGAGGCTATGGTTGTGATTTCAGGTTCGCGCCCCTCGCCGCCATTGTCGACAAGCTACAGCAGCTTCACCTGTAGCTGCAGGCACCCTCCAGCCCAGGTGCACGTCCCAGGTCACGTGGGCAGGAGTCGCGAAGACACCCAGGAACGCAGCTGGGGCGAAGGCCTCACAGACTGCCCCAATTGGAGGCCGATCACTCGCCTGCGGACACCAATTTGGGAGGTGGGACTTTAGTCCCACCTTGGAAGTACGTGGCCAAGCGCCTGCACTTAAATTGAAAAAGTGCCTAAGGCTTATCGCCTTCGAACACAGGGGTCAGGTCCCTCTCCCACATGAAGCGAGCCACGCGCTCACTTACCCTCACCCGCTATCACGCCCCGCGGGTCTGGGCAGGATCCGATTACCCAAACTGCACACTCCTCGCCCACCACCGCACGCCGGTGGGCCTGGTCCTAGGCGCGATACCCGCACCTGATTACCCGGCTCTGGGAGAGCAATCCTGAGAGAGAAATCTGAGAAAGAGAGAGACGCGGGGAAGGGTAGGGGTAGGTTTTGCTCTGACCCTTGTGTGAGTGTGCAGGAAGAAAAGAAGAAGAGAAGCGACCGAAGCCTTGGCCGCTCAGGGCAGCTGAAGAAGGAGAAGACAGGAAGGAAAAGAAGAAGGAAGGCACTGTAGCAAAGCCACAGATAAGTCGTCTAAGCACAGCATCAGACGTCGGAATCACCACAGCTGCAGAAGGCAGAGAAGAAAAGAAGAACAAAAGAAGAAGGCAAGAAGAAAAGAAGAGCAGAAGAAGAAGAAAAGAAGAAAGCAAGAAGAAAGAACAAAGAACAAAGAAAGAAAGAAGAAGAAGAGAAGAAGAGAAACGGCCAAGGAAGAAGACAAGAGAAAGTGAAGAAGAAGAAGAAGCCAAGAGATCTCTCTCTCTTATTTTTGTAACATAATAGAGATCTTATTTAGACTTCTAGAAACATAGTTGCTACCTGAGTTCGACCTCAGGAAAACCTTGTTCCGAGTAAAAAATTTTTTGGTAGTAATCTGGTAACCGTTTTACCTTATGCTATAACGACTGTACTTAAACTATAATAACGTAAAGACGAAACACAGAACAGCTCTAGCCTTACCAGCGTTGCTATCATTTTGGCGCCGTTGCCGGGGAGCAACGGCTATTCTAGAATCTATAAAATCTCTATTTGTGAGTTTCTAATAATCTCTTCTCTCTTTTGTGTGTAGGTACAGGAAAATCAAGAAGCAGCCACACAACAACCACTCCAAGGACAGGTAATTTCTATCCTCTCTCTATTAAACCCTAAATTCTAAAGAGGAAGAAAAAGAAAAGAATAAACAATATAGGTATAACCTGTCTTTCATACCTAGCTGCATGTTTTCAAAATACTATTCCTGTACACACTATTAAGGATATTTAAGGGCTAACACCTTCTTGCCTGAGCCCTAATTACCCAACAAGGATTTAACTGGACCAAGTAGAGCCAACATAGGAATTAACACTAGGGTTTTAGAGACACACTCCTTAATCAAGAATTGAGAAATCCCAAAAAAAGTGTGCCTAAGCCACTGATTGAAAATACCTATTCAGAAAAACCCTAAGCAATCGGCTCTCTAAAAACACTTAAACCCTAAAAGACAAGACCTAATAAGTTCTCAAAGGAATTAATAGGTGAAGTTGACCCCTTGGGTTAACCAACCTTCAACTTAGGTCACTCTTTGCACTCAAAAAGCCTAAAGTTCAAGTGAAAATCTAAGCACCTTGATCTTAAACTAAAAGTGGTAGACTTAAGAAGTCAAGATCCCCATTCTGGTCTACCTGGAATCTCAGTGACAAGAGAGGTCGGGTGCGGGAAACCCTGTAACTCGTGGGGACGCTCTACCGTGTAAGGGTCTTCGCGGGACTCACTGGTGGCCGACTTATGACCAACCGTGGCTAGGTCTTTTGTTTGTTATAGTAATGTCGTTGTGGTACAGGTAAAATAGCTACGGTTTGTCATTGCCAACATTACAATTTTACTCAAAAATGTTTTTCTTCCGAGGTCGAACTCAAGGAGCTACTAGAATTCTAGAAGTACAATGCTTTTACTACAAAAATGAGAGAGAGAGAGAGGTAGGTTTTGTTTCTTGGTTTTTTCTTCTTCTCTTCTTTCTCTCTTTGCTTGTCTTCTTTTTCTCTTCTTTTATCTTCTTGATCTTCTTCAATTCCTCTTCTTCTTTCTTTATCTTCTTTCCTTCTTTTCTTTTCTTCCTTCTTCTTTCTGCTCTCAGCTGCGGCACCTTTTCTTTTCTTTTTCTTCTTCTTTGCTTTGTCTGCAGAGCTTCATCCGTCGTCTGATTTCTCAATCAGACGGCTTATGTGGCGTCTGCTACAGTGCTTCCTCTGTGCTTTTTCCTCCTTCTTTCTTGCAGTCTTCTTCTTTCTTCTTCTCACAGTCCTTCTTCTTCCTCTCTGCCCTGAGCGGCCAAGGCTTCGGCCACCTTCTTCTTCTTCTCTGCCTGCACACTCACACAACTGGTCAGAGCAAAACCTACCCCTACCCTTTCCCGTGTCTCTCTCTTTCTCGGATTTCTCTCATAGGATCGCTCTCCCAGAGCCGGGTATTCGCGTACGGTGTCGCGCCCGGGACCAGGCCCACCGACGTGCGGTGGTGGGCGAGGTGTGTGCAGTGTCGGGTATCCAGATCCGGCCCAGACCCGCGGGGCGTGAGCGCAGGCGAGGGCAAGTGCGTGGGGCACTCGTGCATAAGGGACCTGACCCCTGTGTTCGAAGGCGAATAGCATCGAACACTTTTTCAATTTATGCGCAGGCGCTGAGCCGCGCACTTCCGAGGTGGGACTAAAGTCCCACCTCCCAGACTGGCACCCGCAGGCGAGGAGCTCCCGGCTAATTGGGGTAGCCTGGAGGATTCTCGTCCCAGCTACAGACTTGGGAGTCTTCGCAGAGACACTCCGCGCAACCTGGGATCAGCGCCTGGGCGAGATCGAAGTTGCAGCTGCAGGTGAAGGAGCCTCACCTGCGCAGCAATGGCGGCGAAGGGGGCGTGACCTGAACACAGGAATACGGCCTCTCGGCCTAGTTAGAAGTTGCAGGGAGCTTCGTCGGAGTGCGGCGAAGCCAGTGCGGATGGTGGCGAGGCGTGAGGCAGTGTATGGTGGCAGCCCTAGGATGGACTGTGGTCGGAAAGATGGGTCTGTTTGGGGGGTCATTAGGTGGCGCGTGGCAGGGAATGAAAAGGGGGAAGCTGTGGAGTGGAGTGAGGGGAAGCTTCTGAGGTGATCGGCGAGGAGTGAGGAGGTCTGTGGAGGTGGAATGGGCTCGCCGGAGAGGGTGGTTGGAGACGGAGCAGGCGGAGGTGGAAGTTGTGTGTGGGGGCGCAAAAATACAAATTGACAGAGGGGAAATTTAAAGGAGGCGGAGAGGAAGCTTTTACCTAAGTTTTGGACGAAGGGGGGAGGGCGGAGCCACCGGCTCGTGCCTGCCGGTGCTGAGGAGGAAGAGGCCCTGGAAGGGGAGATCGGCGACGAGGAGGCAGGCGGAGGGTGTCGGCGGGTGCAGCACGACACAGACGAAAAGGTTAGGGGAACCCTACTGCAAGTAAGGCAGCAGAGAGACGAGGAGGAGGAAGAGTTGGTCGCCGGAAACTGCAAGCCGTCTGTCGGAGCTGGAGAGGATGAAGTGGGAGGTTATTCTCCATCAGAGACAGCTTCCCTCCTTCTACAGGCGACGGCGGTCCTCATAAAGGCGAAGGCGGAGAGGTGGGCGCAGGGAGGCGACGTGCCTCCCTCGTCGGAGAATGGCCGAAGTAGCAACCCATACCTTCCGCACGTTCGCACGGAAGGTGTGGGCGATGGCAAAGGTCATGGTGGTGTCCCTGCGACAGCAGACGTCGCAGGGAACACTCAGTTCAACTGGCAGAGGGCCTCCCTCACCCTGCGCGGTGCCATGCTCCGCGCAAAGTTGCCGGAGCATGGCGCTGCTCAGAGAGTTGCAGGGAGTACCTAAGTGCAAAGAACGACGAGGAACTTAGGGGCCAAAAAGCGAGGGTTTCGAAAGTTGAGGGTCAAAAAGTAATAGATGAGGACCAAAATGCAAAGTCGGTTAAGAAGGTCTCTTCTTAGGCAAACGGACGGCGACAACTATGACTAGGTTTTGCTATAGCGTTGTAGTATAACTAGTTATTTCCATCATTTCAAATATATATAGATTTTTTTTTTACTCGGAACTAACAATTCTCCCGAGGTAGAACTCAGGGAGCAAGTCGTATTCTAGAGATATACATGTTCTATTACAAAAATAAAGAGAGAGAGAGAGAGATGAAAGTTTGGCTTCTTCTTCTCTTCTTTCTTCCTCTTTGTCTTCTCTTCTCTTTGGCTTTTGTTCTTCCTGTTCTTCTTCTTTCCTTGCTTCCTCTATTTCTTGGTTGGACAATCCTGTCTTTTTCTTCTTTTTATTTTCTTTGTTTCTTCTTTTCTTGCTTCAGATCTTCCTCCCGTGCTCTTCTTCTTCTTTTCTTCTTGCTTCTCTTCTTCTTCTGCTTTCTGTTTCTTCACTTGGCTGCTCCTTCTCTCTTCTTTTCTTCTTCTTCTTTGTCTTCTCTCCTCTTCAGGATGTCGTCTGATTTTCCAATCAGACGACTTAACCCGCGGATGCTACAGTGTCGCTTCAGTTCTTCTTCTTCCGCAGTCCTTCTTCTTCTTCACCTGTGCCTGCACGCTCAAGGTCTAAGTCAGAGGACAAAACCTACTCTACCCTCCCCCGCGTCTCTCTCTCTCTTAGAATTCACTCTTACGATAGCTCTCCCAGAGCTGCCGGGTAGTCGGGTACGCGGGTCGCGCCCGGGTCCAGGCCCACCGGCGTGCGGTGGTGGGCGAGGAGTGCAGGTCGGGTTAATCGGGTCGGGCCAGGTCTGCGGAGCGTGATCACGGACGAGGCCGGGTCAGGTGAGAGGGACCTCACCCCGTGGTCAGGAGGCAAACAACATAAGGCACTTTTTGCCTTTATGCGCCCGCGCGCCTTTAAAAAGTTCCGAGGTGGGACTAAATGTCCCACCCCAATTGAGCGCCCGCAGCGGAGGGAGCAGCGGGCAATTGTGGCTTCACGCGAGGCCTTCGCCCCAACTGCGAGCCTGGGACGCTTCGCGGAGACGCCTCGCGCAACTTGGGAGTCGAACCTGGGCGAAGGCGTGCCTGCACCTGCAGGTGAAGGAGCTCTGCCTGCTCAGTAATGGCGACGGCGGGCGAGTCACCTGGTCACAGAAGAACGGCCTCTCGGCCTAATCAGACAGGCGGGGGACCTTCGCCGTGGCACGGCGAAGGTGGTCAGAGGGTCTGCAGGGGGCGTGGTGGAGCAAACAGGTCGCCCTAGGTCAAACTGCGGGCGAAGAAGTGGGTGTGTTTGGTGGGTCTGTAGAGGGCATTTGGTGGGCAGTGGAAGGGCGGAAGACGATCAGGGTGAGGAGGCGGAGGCTATGCACAGGTCGGCGAGCCGTGTGGGGTGCTAGAGCGATGGGAGTGGTTCGCCGGAGTTTGGCCGGAGGTGGAGAAGGTGAGGGTGATCGGTGGGAAATCGGTGGCGACAGTAAGGGTTTTCAGTATGGAAAAGAAAGAGGGGAGGAAGAGGAGAAGTTCTACCTGCTAAGCTGGACGAGAAGGGGTTGGCGCAGGCGACTGTCGTATCGACTGTCGCCGGAGAAGAAATTGCCCAGAGGAAGGGGCGGCGGCGAGGAGAGGGCCGGAGAGGCTCCAGCTGGGTGCGGCGTGGCGCGGAAAGATCGAGGGAAGGTAACCCTGCTGCTGGTAGTGCGGCAGGGCGACGAGGAGGAGGAGGAGAGGCCGCCAGAGCAGGGGGCGTCTGTCGGAGTGGGAAGGGAGGAATTGAGGGTGTATCTCCATCAAATCCGAGCTAGGAAGGACGGCGGAGCGACGGGGGTATTTATAGGGGCAGAATCAGAGAGGAGGGCAGAGGGAGACGACGTGTCTCCCTCGCCGGAGGACGCCAGAGAGAGGATACCCATACCGTCCGTGCGTTCGCACGGCCGGCATGGGTGGGTGCAGCGCCCAGGGGGGTGTCCCTACGGTGGCTGACGACGCAGGGCACCTCCCATTGACTTGCCAGGGTCCCTCTCTCACCCTACGCGGCGCCATGCTCCGCGCAAGGTCGCCGGAGCATGGTGCTGCGCAGGTTTTGCAGGAGGGACCTAAATGCAAATAATGAAGGAGAGTTAGGGGCCAAAAAGTGAGGGTCCAAAAGTTGAGAGCCAAAAAGTAAATGTATGAGGACCAAAGTGTAAAGTTGGTCAAGAAGGTTTCTTCTTTGGCTCAAGTTTTTATACATGACTAATTAGGACATAAGGATTCTGATGGTGAATTTTATTTTTAGATTAAACCTTGTTTGACCGGTCAATTTACGTAAAAATCTAAATTAAGTTATTAATTGGGCATGGTTCTCAATATAGGTCAACATGAGTTCCTAAGGCCAAATTGAAGGTTCTAAACCCTAGAGATTATTTTTCTATGAATTTTAGAGGGTTTAGTTGATTTTTTCTCTGCCTCGAACCTCGTGTATTTAAGTGGGTTTGTTTTTAGGGTTACAGGATGTCATTTAATTCCTTCGAGTTGCTGTAGCCCTTATTGAGTCGTCTTATCCCACTTTTCTTCTTATTAGGTTGCTTTGACCTATGTTTGGACCCTGAGTTACCCTGTTTTCAAATTGGATTGGTGAAATTGCATTTTTACCCCTCAATTTATATTTTCTTTGCAAACTCAGAATCTCTCTGAGCCAAGCCTTTCTAGAGTTATGTAGGAGCTTTTTCTTGCATATCAGGGTTAAATGGTGCTAGTTTAGGGTTTGTGACGAGGTTCTCATCACACCCCCATGCCTAGCTTTTGCTAGTCCCTTAGCAAAAACCTAAGGTTTTAACCCTTGTTCTAGACCATGTTCTTAATAGCTCCAGATAAGTGCTTTGTCATTTGAGCTTAGATTAGGTTAGAATGCTGACCCTAGGCCTAAAAGGTACTCTAGTACCAATCAAGATCCAGATCTTTCTAGCCTCAGCCTCAGTCTTTTGCAAAGGTTTTTAAGGCCTCCCAGAACTAACCTAAGGTCTATTGGACTTTGTGATTAAAGCACCCATGCTTGAAATGTTTTTAGCCCTGGCTCAGTTCGCAGTGCGTTTTGTAAGTGAGAGAGAAAATTTTTCTGTTTGGAGAGTTTCCTCTCTCTTTTTAGTTCTAGCTTAGGATTGGCTTTTCAACACGGTCTGTATCAGATTCCTTGCTCCCATCATCAATCCTCAAGGGTTCCTGGAAATCGATGCTTCGAGATAGCACCGCCCATGGCAACCCCCGGAACCCTGGCTATTGAGATTTTGAGATAATCCCATCCATGGTGTTCCATGGCCGAATCCAGACCCTGGCAATTGACACTTCATGATAATGCCATCCATGGAATCTGAACCAGTAGAGTGCTTACATGCCCCCAGTAGGATATGTAAATATCCTAAGAGACAAGCACCGAGGAGATGATATTTTGTTATGCATCTTCGAGGGGATTTCCCGCCTCTCTGCGCTGGGAACTTGTCCAAATCAACTTGTGTTGATCGGCCGTTCCTACTCTAGGTGTACTTTTCAGAATTTTGCGACGCTTCTGCGTGATTTTGATTTTTACGCTTACTGAACCAGGCTGTGTGTGAGGTTAGGATGCTTAGATTACTAAGTCCCGTAAATCAAAAATTAGTTAACGAGGCCAAATACTCCCTAAGCCTTGGACCTAATACT
This sequence comes from Thalassia testudinum, assembly GCA_037157565.1. Taxonomy (NCBI): domain Eukaryota; kingdom Viridiplantae; phylum Streptophyta; class Magnoliopsida; order Alismatales; family Hydrocharitaceae; genus Thalassia; species Thalassia testudinum. The sequence continues at coordinate 50,534,756 of JAZHRO010000030.1, forward strand.
TAGGCTTTTCATTTTCCTCAACCTCTTGAGGATTGTCTAGATCTTAATGGGTACTAAGAGTCTATCAAGAATGCCTAAGGTTTGCGTTCTTACTAATCTTACCATGCACTTTTCATTTCTTTTCTTAAAAAATGGTCTAGAGCTTAGGTTAATTCCTTAGCTTCTTACTAATGACTATTACTCTTTTCTTTCATCTTTTTGTGCTCCTTTTCCTTTTGTTTCTTTTTCTCCTCCCATATCCCAAAATTCCTCCTCTCATTTTATTATCTTTTTAAAAAATTTTTCATTTTTATGGTATTTTTGGCATATGTGAATTTTTTGTTTAAAACCTTTTCTTACACGTTTTGCACTTTCATACCCCCCCATGCCTAAGGTTTGCAATGTCCTCATTGTAACTTAGGGGGTTTTTATTCAACTTAGTTCATATATTAGGACAGATGTTTTGATGAGTGAATGGGTCGGGTTGAATGTTGCGGACGATTTTTAATCTCAAATGCAAGCACCTGAGGTGGAGTCGGCTGTCCTAAAGTGTGAATTTCAAGTGCACAAAGGTTTTAGAAAAGATTTCAGGTTTTTAAAGAGAATGACGGGCTGCCTCTCGTTGAGCGCTAAATTTGATGCCTTCAGCCAAGCGAGAAATGCGATGGAGAGGGGATGGTGAAATCAGTAGAGTTTTGTAATACAAGCACCTTGATTAAGTGCCTGGTTGGACCAACCAGGTGCTTGTTCAGATCAACAAGCTGATGATGCAGCCCAAACCCAATCAATCTGGTGGGTTGATAGATGAAGATCAAAAGGTGTGGAACCCACCATATACTATGAAGCTCAGATGGATGTGGAAGTGTGAATGCAGGGTTTGGCTGAGTCGAATTAGCCTGGTCAGAGTAGGGACCTGTAGAATAGTCAATGAATGACGCGGAAACCCTACAGGGGTGATCAGAGAATGATGGAGTATGATATGTAGTCTGATCAGTGCTCCAAACCCGATGTGGAAATGCAATCGGCTCGGTGAGAGGTGAATCTGAATAGAAATTGAGTCCGGTTGTGGGTCGAGGTTGGGAAGAGGTTTTGATTAGTTCTGTGTGTGCAGACGAGGTGGCAACTGTGTATGAGGGCTCTTCTAGAAAGGAATGACAGGTGATTTTCTGTAAAGAGTCCTCTGGGTAACTATCAAATGCCTGAAGAGTGTCTGTAGAATGAAAGAAATCTGAATTGAGCAAAGATTTGAATTCTGGGTTGCAATCACTCTTGGCATTTTCTATTTTTGGTTCCTGAGGATCGAAAAGGAATGATTCTATGTTATCAGTGATCTCGGGAATCAGGACCTCAGAGTCGGAGTCAGAGTCATGTGAACTGAGGTCGTAGATGGGCCTGGCGTGTTCAGGAAGGAAAGTCTCTCCGCAATTATAGTCAGATCTAAAATTGTCAGAGAGTTGGCGAAAATGAGATTCATGATCATGAATTCCACCACAGCAAAAATCATCAGATGTGGAATCAGCAGCCTGACTGGGGTCTAGCCTATATGTCAATTCTGGGCTCGAAAAGGTATTCTGTCTAGGCTCAAGCTCGAAGCTGGTAGGATAGACCCAATTAAAACCTTTCTCATCCAACTCCTCAGTTTCTGTATCATAAATTGGCATGTTTTCTGAAAAATCGATCAGATTTCCTGAGGATGTTGGAGAGGGACATTCATCAAATAGAGGCCCGAAATCATATTCTGTAAAAATTTGATCTTTCTCATAAGGGGCCTCATAATCTTCCCAATAAGTTTCAGATCTAGGTTCTAGGCTTAGGATGTGGGTAGAGTTACTAGAACCTAAGTCTGAATAACCTTCGAGGGCTACCTTATCAAAATAAGGGGTAGAATTTATACCCTCAAAAGGTTCAGTTCTGATCTCATTATTGCAGGAGTTTTGGAATTCTAGGCTTGGCAATTCATGATCTAAGTTCGGCTCATCATTGTGTTCTCCTGCAATATTCTAACCTAATTCAACATTGTCTTCTAGCAGGGTTGGGATTCCACAACCACTTTGTGCCTCAGTCCCGAGATTTGGGAAACTGGATTGTTCCTTAATACTGTTCCAAGATGGTTCATCCTCTGTTTCTGGTATATACGGGTATTTCTGGTTGATAATTTGTTCTACTGATTTCATCATTTCTACCCGTTTTATAAGGGCATCTTGGTGTTGTTCCCAAAGTACAGGATTTGTCAAGCATTGAAGGTATTCAGATTGGTGTAATTTTTCTATCTTAATGTATCCTGTCATGAGCATATCTCGGGTTGATCCTTTTGTAACTTCTGTCAATAGAATTTGGGCACAATTTATGATGAAAGCTGTGGTTGTTGGGACATCAACCTGAATGTTTTCTATTGGTGTTGAGGGTTTACATTTGATTTCATAGAATTCAAGGGCATCCTCAATCATCTTATCTTTCATGGATCTCAGATATTCAGATTTTTTGAATGGTAGTCTTGCTAGGTAATTAGGCTACATCTTTGAATCAGGTGGTGGAATCAAGATATAGAATCGAAGTTTGAATCAAGATGGAAGAAGGGGATTTTGTTCAGAATCAGAGGAAAGAGGGGCTATGTGAATGATTTCTGCAAAAACAAGGGAGCCGAGGCTTAGCCTCGGGGAGAGTGAATTTCTATAGGAGGTTTCAAGGACCTCCTGCAAAATACTGAAGGACTGGATGAGATAAGCAGGTGCTGGACCCAATCAAGACACCCAAAAATGTTGGGTGACTATAGAGGTTCGGGGCAGATGGACCCCTTGATCAAAAAGATCGTCCACCTGAGAATTACTTGGGCAGCCAGAGAGGGTGAGTCCCGCGAAGACCCCTACACGGTAGAGCGTCCCCATGGGTTACAGGGTTTCCCCCACCCGACCTCTCTTGTCACCGAGATTCCAGGTAGACCAGAATGGGGATCTTGACCTCTTAAGTCTACCTCTTTTACTTCAAGAGCAAGGTGTTTAGGTTTCACTTGAACTTCTTAGGTGTTTTGAGTGAAAAGAGTGACCTAAGTTGAAGGTTGGTTGACCCAAGTGGTCAACTTTACCTGCTAGTTCTGTTAAGAGCTTATTAGGTCTTGTGTTTTAAGGTTCAAGTGTTTTTAGAGAGCCAACTTGTTTTAAGTTTCTTTGGATAGGTATTTTCAGATAATGGCTTGGGCACACTTCTTTTAAGGTTTCTCAATTCTTGTTTAAGAAGTGTGTCTCTAAATCCCTAATGTTGAATCTTATGTTGGCTCTACTTGGTCCAGTTAATTCTTTGGTGGGTAATTAGGGCTCAAGCAAGAATGTGTTAGCCTCTAAATACCCTTAATAGTGTGCAGGAATAATGGGTTGAAAACATGCAACTTCTTATGGTTTACTAAGTATAGAAGACCGGTTGGCCCTATATTGCTTGTTCTTTTCTTTTCTTCCTCTTTAGAGTTTAGGGGTTAATAGCGAGAGGAAAAAATTACCTGTCCTCGGAGTGGTTGTCGTGCGGTTGCTTGTCTTCTTGATTTCCTGTAGCTGCACAAAAGAGAGGAGATTATTAGAACTAAAAAGAAACAGGAATGTTTACCTCTAGAATAGCCGTTGCTCCCCGGCAACGGCGCCAAAAATAAAACGGACGGCGACAACTATGACTGTAGGTTTGGCCCTACTAGGAGGGGTGACGTAATAAATGCGGAAATAAAATATAAAGCAATCTCACAAAAAAATCAATCGCACAAGTACACAAAGATTTTTAGGTGGAAACCCTAACCGGGTGAAAACCACCACCTAACCCTCTCGAGTTGGGATTTTCCGATCAACCTAGTTGATCAAATCCACTAACCGAATCACTTTAAAACGAGGGTGATTCAACCTCAGTTACAACCACGCTACAAGTACGAGGGTAGCGTTCCTCAACCCCTTCTCTCCACGAGAAGGATTTTGTCCCACGAAGGAGACGGGAATTCGCAAAGCGAATACCCAACCAAAAGACAAAGATAAAATAAACAACAAGCCTATAGAGCCAACAAAGTAATAAACCTAAGCTTCTATAGGAATTAGGAAACTCCCCTTTGCAAGGAGTGCGTCGACGATGACGTGGGTGCGTGAGCCACGCAACGGCGCAATGTCGCTCTCGTGAACAACGGCGGGAGAGCGGGTGCGCGAAGACTTGATGCTCTCAAGAGAATGGAACTAGAGCTTGGAGAGCAAGGGCTTCTCTTGGACACAAAAGAGTGGAACTATGTTGCTTAGGTGTGTCTCTTGTTTCTCTTAGTGTGTATCTTGTGTATCTAGGTGTGTAAAGGCTCCCCTCTATTTATAGAGGCCCTAGGAAGGCTTTGGAAGGCTTAGGAAAGGTTTTATATCCATTGGGAACAAAGCCCAAGAAAATCAGGCCTAAATCAGGACAATGATTACACTCGACAGGGTAATCAGACGTCTAACTATTTCATCAGACGTCTGGAAGGCCACTTTAAGACGTCTGATTTAAAGGTCAGGCATCTGATTCTATGCGGGTTTCCTCCTGACTTGAATCAGATTTAAACAGGTTTTTGCACAAGTCTATCAGACGACATACAGGACGTCTGGCAATATGTCTGGACGTCTGGAAACCAACTTTTACTGTGGGAATGGATTTTCCATACGTTGCAACGGTTAGAAAATCTCTGAGAAGAGATTTTGGGTCAGCCGAGGCAAAACGGTCAATTATCAGACGTCTGGAAAGGCCTAAGGACGTCTGATAAGGCTCTAACAGTCATATCCTTAAGTGCCTGCTAAGCTAGCCAACGGTCCACAATCTGGACGTCTGGCAAGTCCATCAGACGTCTCCTAAGACGTCTGGTATTAGGTCTGGACGTCTGATTTCATCAGATAGAACTAGGTATGTCCAGCCTAACAGATATCAGACGTCTGAAACAACAGTCAGACGTCTTAAAATACTTTATCAGATGTCTGATTTGTGAATTAGACGTCTGGAAGTGCTGTTTGAACCCTATATTGGTTTTCTAAGTGTTCTACAGAAAACCTAAGTATCCTAGGGTTGTGATGGTGTTCCTAGGACTACTGTTAGGGTACTTTGAGGCTCTTTAATAATATTCTAAGGAAAATAAAAAGAGCAAGAAAATAAAGACAAGAGATACAAGAAAGGATTAAAAGAAATCTATCCTATTCTTCTTGTTTTCTATCTTCAATCTGTCGCTCCACGCGAACCTCCTCTGTTTTCCGTCAAGCTCCTCTAATCCGTCCTGGATGCGAGCTCCGTCTAAACACGTCTACATTTGCAATTGACCTGAAATCTAGGACTCAAATTGCAAATGTTAAATAACACGTGTTTTGTTATCATCAAAACAAATGATCGTGGTGCTTTAGCACCAACAATCTCTCCCTTTTTGATGATGACAAAACCATAGATAATAATGCATAAAATTCTCCCCCTTTTTGACATTATCAAAAAGGTTTAATTGATTTTACATTTCCTATAACTCCCCCTTAAGACATGCTCTTCTATAAATTTCTTTTGACAAAGGTAATGTCCTCCCCTTTTTGTAACAATGAGATAGTTATTATTTTTCTCCCCCTTACTAAAGGAAATTTAGCTAACTTGCATCTCCCCCTTAAAAATTGACAATTAGCTCATCATTTTTCATTTTTTAACTCCCCCTATCTAAATGCTTATAAAAAGATAGGGTTAAGAATTTTACCTCACCTACCATGGCCAATAAAATGGCCCGAATGGTGGTGGTGGATGCCACATCGGATGGGGCTCCCATCCGTAGCTTGGAGGCCCGGGCATTGGCGCCGGTCTCCAATATGGTGGTCGACGTGCGGCGGGTCCGTCGTTTGTTCACCGTCTCGTCGGTCTTCTTGTTCTCCTCCTTGGTCTACTCCTTGGTTCTCCCAACTTGAGTTGACCAGCTTTGAGCTTGTAGGTCCAGTCCTTTATGTTGTAATTATCCCTGAACCCTACAAAACAAGATTCTAATTCTTTTTTCGGTATCCAAGTGGGCTTGGATCCGGATCTGTTAGTGGGTCTCCTTGATGAAGATCCTTTCTCAATCTTAGGGCTATAAAAATTATCTACTTTATTGATTAATTTGTTAGAGTTTTCCCTAAGACATGCAATTTCTTTTTCTATAATACTCATCTTAGTCTTTAAATTAGAGATTTCTAACTTTAGACTATCATTTTCCTCAATCAATTTATTATTTTCATTGATGAGGTCTTGATTTTCTAATAATAGGTTATCAATTCTAGGACTAGCTTCTATGTCCTTAAGTTATTTTTCTAACCTATTATTTTCATTTTTAAGAAAACTAAGGTTCTTTTTAATACTTTTGTTTTCTATTTTAAGTGATTTACTAATCTCAAATAGTTCATTAAAAGCTTCTTGTAGATCGAGATTTACCTCGTTGTCTGAGTCGCTTTCGCTTTCACTTTCTCTGATCGCCATGAAACCAAGGCACGCGGTTTCCTTCTCCCCGAGATCTTCTTCCGAGCTCGTCTCCTCATGAGTGCCTTCCAACCTCCTCCATATCTCGTGGGCGGTGGTGCACTCTTGGATTCATTCGAATTCTTTTGGACTCAATGCGCAATACAAGGCATTCATGACCTTTGCGTTGAGTGAGAGCTCTAGAATCTGCACCTGCAAGTAGCCTCCCGCAGGTTTTTCTGGGATCTCAAATGGCGTCTCGCATCTGGCCCAGATCGTGAAGTCGGTGGCTTGAAGCTAGGTCTTCATCCGCAACTTCCAATAGGGGTAGTTGCTCTCGTCGAAGAACGGCGAACGGGTTGTGGACTGCCCCTCGGAAATCCTACTTGCGGAACAGCTTCCCTCCATGATCTTCTTGCCGGGTTGTTATGCCGAAACAGCAAGACCTGCTCTGATACCAATTGTAGGTTTGGCCCTAATAGGAGGGGTGACGTAATAAATTCGGAAATAAAATATAAAGCAATCTCACAAAAAAATCAATCGCACAAGTACACAAAGATTTTTTGGTGGAAACCCAAACCGGGTGAAAACCACCACCTAACCCTCTCGAGTTAGGATTTTCCGATCAACCTAGTTGATCAAATCCACTAACCGAATCACTTTAAAACGAGGGTGATTCAACCTCAGTTACAACCACGCTACAAGTACGAGGGTAGCGTTCCTCAACCCCTTCTCTCCACGAGAAGGATTTTGTCCCACAAAGGAGACGGGAATTCGCAAAGCGAATACCCAACCAAAAGACAAAGATAAAATAAACAACAAGCCTATAGAGCCAACAAAGTAATAAACCTAAGCTTCTATAGGAATTAGGAAACTCCCCTTTGCAAGGAGTGCGTCGACGATGACGCGGGTGCGTGAGCCACGCAACGGCGCAATGTCGCTCTCGTGAACAACGGCGGGAGAGCGGGTGCGCGAAGACTTGATGCTCTCAAGAGAATGGAACTAGAGCTTGGAGAGCAAGGGCTTCTCTTGGACACAAAAGAGTGGAACTAAGTTGCTTAGGTGCGTCTCTTGTTTCTCTTAGTGTGTATCTTGTGTATCTAGGTGTGTAAAGGCTCCCCTCTATTTATAGAGGCCCTAAGAAGGCTTTGGAGGCTTAGGAAAGGTTCTATAGCCGTTGGGAACAAAGCCCAAGAGAATCAGGCCGAAATCAGGACAATGATTACACTCGACAGGGTAATCAGACGTCTAACTATTTCATCAGACGTCTGGAAGGCCACTTTAAGACGTCTGATTTAAAGGTCAGACGTCTGATTCTATGCGGGTTTCCTCCTGACTTGAATCAGATCTAAACAGGATTTTTGCGCAAGTCTATCAGACGACATACAGGACGTTTGGCAATATGTCTGGACGTCTGGAAACCAACTTTTACTGTGGGAATGGATTTTCCATACGTTGCAACGGCTAGAAAATCTCTGAGAAGAGATTTTGGGTCAGCCGAGGCAAAACGGTCAATTATCAGACGTCTGGAAAGGCCTAAGGACGTCTGATAAGGCTCTAACGGTCATATCCTTAAGTGCCTACTAAGCTAGCCAACGGTCCACAATCTGGATGTCTGGCAAGTCCATCAGACGTCTCCTAAGACGTCTGGTATTAGGTCTGGACGTCTGATTTCATCAGACAGAACTAGGTATGTCCAGCCTAACAGATATCAGACGTCTGAAACAACAGTCAGACGTCTTAAAATACTTTATCAGATGTCTGATTTGTGAATTAGACGTCTGGAAGTGCTGTTTGAACCCTATATTGGTTTTCTAAGTGTTCTACAGAAAACCTAAGTATCCTAGGGTTGTGATGGTGTTCCTAGGACTACTGTTAGGGTACTTTGAGGCTCTTTAATAATATTTTAAGGAAAATAAAAAGAGCAAGAAAATAAAGACAAGAGATACAAGAAAGGATTAAAAGAAATCTATCCTATTCTTCTTATTTTCTATCTTCAATCTGTCGCTCCACGCGAACCTCCTCTGTTTTCCGTCAAGCTCCTCCAATCCGTCCTGGATGCGAGCTCGAACTCCGTCTAAACACGTCTACATTTGCAATTGACCTGAAATCTAGGACTCAAATTGCAAATGTTAAATAACACGTGTTTTGTTATCATCAAAACAAATGATCGTGGTGCTTTAGCACCAACAATCTCTCCCTTTTTGATGATGACAAAACCATAGATAATAATGCATAAAATTCTCCCCCTTTTTGACATTATCAAAAAGGTTTAATTGATTTTACATTTCCTATAACTCCCCCTTAAGACATGCTCTTCTATAAATTTCTTTTGACAAAGGTAATGTCCTCCCCTTTTTGTAACAATGAGATAGTTATTATTTTTCTCCCCCTTACTAAAGGAAATTTAGCTAACTTGCATCTCCCCCTTAAAAATTGACAATTAGCTCATCATTTTTCATTTTTTAACTCCCCCTATCTAAATGCTTATAAAAAGATAGGGTTAAGAATTTTACCTCACCTACCATGGCCAATAAAATGACCCGAATGGTGGTGGTGGATGCCACATCGGATGGGGCTCCCATCCGTAGCTTTGAGGCCCGGGCATTGGCGCCGGTCTCCAATCTGGTGGTTGACGTGCGGCGGGTCCGTCGTTTGTTCGCTATCTCGTCGGTCTTCTTGTTCTCCTCCTTGGTCTACTCCTTGGTTCTCCCAACTTGAGTTGACCAGCTTTGAGCTTGTAGGTCCAGTCCTTTATGTTGTAATTATCCCCGAACCCTACAAAACAAGATTCTAATTCTTTTTTCGGTATCCAAGTGGGCTTGGATCCGGATCTATTAGCGGGTCTCCTTGATGGAGATCCTTTCTCAATTTTAGGGCTATAAAAATTATCTACTTTATTGATTAATTTGTTAGAGTTTTCCCTAAGACATGCAATTTCTTTTTCTATAATACTCATCTTAGTCTTTAAATTAGAGATTTCTAACTTTAGACTATCATTTTCCTCAATCAATTTATTATTTTCATTGATGAGGTCTTGATTTTCTAATAATAGGTTATCAATTCTAGGACTATCTTCTATGTCCTTAAGTTATTTTTCTAACCTATTATTTTCATTTTTAAGAAAACTAAGGTTCATTTTAATACTTTTGTTTTCTATTTTAAGTGATTTACTAATCTCAAATAGTTCATTAAAAGCTTCTTGTAGATCGAGATTTACCTCGTTGTCTGAGTCGCTTTCGCTTTCACTTTCTCCGATCGCCATGAAACCAAGGCACGCGGTTTCCTTCTCCCCGAGATCTTCTTCCGAGCTCGTCTCCTCATGAGTGCCTTCCAACCTCCTCCATATCTCGTGGGCGGTGGTGCACTCTTGGATTCGTTCGAATTCTTTTGGACTCAATGCGCAATACAAGGCATTCATGGCCTTTGCGTTGAGTGAGAGCTCTAGAATCTGCACCTGCGAGTAGCCCCCCGTGGGTTTTTCTGGGATCTCAAATGGCGTCTCGCATCTGGCCCAGATCGTGAAGTCGGTGGCTTGAAGCCAGGTCTTCATCCGCAACTTCCAGTAGGGGTAGTTGCTCCCGTCGAAGAACGGCGGACGGGTTGTGGACTGCCCCTCGGAAATCCTACTTGTGGAACAGCTTCCCTCCATGATCTTCTTGCCGGGTTGTTATGCCGAAACAGCAAGACCTGCTCTGATACCAATTGTAGGTTTGGCCCTACTAGGAGGGGTGACGTAATAAATGCGTAAATAAAATATAAAGCAATCTCACAAAAAAATCAATCGCACAAGTACACAAAGATTTTTAGGTGGAAACCCTAACCGGGTGAAAACCACCACCTAACCCTCTCGAGTTAGGATTTTCCGATCAACCTAGTTGATCAAATCCACTAACCGAATCACTTTAAAACGAGGGTGATTCAACCTCAGTTACAACCACGCTACAAGTACGAGGGTAGCGTTCCTCAACCCCTTCTCCCCACGAGAAAGATTTTGTCCCATGAAGGAGACGGGAATTCGCAAAGCGAATACCCAACCAAAAGACAAAGATAAAATAAACAACAAGCCTATAGAGCCAACAAAGTAATAAACCTAAGCTTCTATAGGAATTAGGAAACTCCCCTTTGCAAGGAGTGCGTCGACGATGACGCGGGTGCGTGAGCCACGCAACGGCGCAATGTCGCTCTCGTGAACAACGGCGGGAGAGCGGGTGCGCGAAGACTTGATGCTCTCAAGAGAATGGAACTAGAGCTTGGAGAGCAAGGGCTTCTCTTGGACACAAAAGAGTGGAACTATGTTGCTTAGGTGTGTCTCTTGTTTCTCTTAGTGTGTATCTTGTGTATCTAGGTGTGTAAAGGCTCCCCTCTATTTATAGAGGCCCTAGGAAGGCTTTGGAAGTCTTAGGAAAGGTTCTATAGCCGTTGGGAACAAAGCCCAAGAGAATCAGGTCGAAATCAGGACAATGATTACACTCGACAGGGTAATCTGACGTCTAACTATTTCATCAGACGTCTGGAAGGCCACTTTAAGACGTCTGATTTAAAGGTCAGACGTCTGATTCTATGCGGGTTTCCTCCTGACTTGAATCAGATCTAAACAGGGTTTTTGCGCAAGTCTATCAGACGACATACAGGACGTCTGGCAATATGTCTGGATGTCTGGAAACCAACTTTTACTGTGGGAATGGATTTTCCATACGTTGCAACGGCTAGAAAATCTCTGAGAAGAGATTTTGGGTCAGCCGAGGCAAAACGATCAATTATCAGACGTCTGGAAAGGCCTAAGGACGTCTGATAAGGCTCTAACGGTCATATCCTTGAGTGCCTGCTAAGCTAGCCAACGGTCCACTATATAGACGTCTGGCAAGTCCATCAGACGTCTCCTAAGACGTCTGATTTCATCAGACAGAACTAGGTATGTCCAGCCTAACAGATATCAGACGTCTGAAACAGCAGCCAGACGTCTTAAAATACTTTATCAGACGTCTGATTTGTGAATTAGACGTCTGGAAGTGCTGTTTGAACCCTATATTGGTTTTCTAAGTGTTCTAAAGAAAACCTAAGTATCCTAGGGTTGTGCTGGTGTTCCTAGGACTACTGTTAGGGTACTTTGAGGCTCTTTAACAATATTCTAAGGAAAATAAAAAGAGCAAGAAAATAAAGACAAGAGATACAAGAAAGGATTAAAAGAAATCTATCCTATTCTTCTTGTTTTCTATCTTCAATCTGTCGCTCCACGCGAACCTCCTCTATTTTCCGTCAAGCTCCTCCAATCCATCCTGGATGCGAGCTCGAACTCCGTCTAAACACGTCAACATTTGCAATTGACCTGAAATCTAGGACTCAAATGGCAAATGTTAAATAACACGTGTTTTGTTATCATCAAAACAAATGATCGTGGTGCTTTAGCACCAACAATGACTAGGTTTTGCTATAACGTTGTAGTATAGCTAGTTATTGCCATCATTTCAAATATATATAGATTTTTTTTTACTCGGAACTAACAATTCTCCCGAGGTAGAACTCAGGGAGCAAGTCGTATTCTAGAGATATACATGTTCTATTACAAAAATAAAGAGAGAGAGAGAGAGAGATGAAAGTTTGGCTTCTTCTTCTTCTCTTCTTTCTTCCTCTTTGTCTTCTCTTCTCTTTGGCTTTTGTTCTTCCTGTTCTTCTTCTTTTCTTGCTTCCTCTATTTCTTGGTTGGACGATCCTGTCTTTTTCTTCTTTTTATTTTCTTTGTTTCTTCTTTTCTTGCTTCAGATCTTCCTCCCGTGCTCTTCTTCTTCTTTTCTTCTTGCTTCTCTTCTTCTTCTACTTTCTATTTCTTCACTTGGCTGCTCCTTCTCTCTTCTTTTCTTCTTCTTTGTCTTCCCTCCTCTTCCGGACGTCGTCTGATTTTCCAATCAGACGACTTAACCCGCGGATGCTACAGTGTCGCTTCAGTTCTTCTTCTTCCGCAGTCCTTCTTCTTCTTCACCTGTGCCTGCACGCTCAAGGTCTAAGTCAGAGGACAAAACCTACTCTACCCTCCCCCGCGTCTCTCTCTCTCAGAATTCACTCTTACAATAGCTCTCCCAGAGCTGCCAGGTAGTCGGGTACGCGGGTCGCGCCCGGGTCCAGGCCCACCGGCGTGCGGTGGTGGGCGAGGAGTGCAGGTCGGGTTAATCGGGTTGGGCCAGGTCCGCGGAGCGTGATCATGGACGAGGTCGGGTCGGGTGAGAGGGACCTCGCCCCGTGGTCAGGAGGCGAACAGCATAAGGCACTTTTTGCCTTTATGCACCCGCGTGCCTCTGAAAAGTTCCGAGGTGGGACTAAATGTCCCACCCCAATTGAGCGCCAGCAGCGGAGGGAGCAGCGGGCAATCGTGGCTTCACGCGAGGCCTTCGCCCCAACTGCGAGCCTGGGATGCTTCGCGGAGACGCCTCGCGCAACCTAGGAGTCGAACCTGGGCGAAGGCGTGCCTGCACCTGCAGGTGAAGGAGCTCTGCCTGCTCAGTAATGGCGACGGCGGGCGAGTCACCTGGTCACAGAAGAACGGCCTCTCGGCCTAATCAGACAGGCGGGGGACCTTCACCGTGGCACGGCGAAGGTGGTCAGAGGGTCTGCAGGGGGCGTGGTGGAGCAAACAGGTCACCCTAGGTCAAACTGCGGGCGAAGAAGTGGGTGTGTTCGGTGGGTCTGTAGAGGGCGTTTGGTGGGGAGTGGAAGGGCGGAAGAGGATCAGGGTGAGGAGGCGGAGGCTATGCACAGGTCGGCGAGCCGTGTGGGGTGCTGGAGCGATGGGAGTGGTTCGCTGGAGTTTGGCCAGAGGTGGAGAAGGTGAGGGTGATCGGTGGGAAATCGATGGCGACAGTAAGGGTTTTCAGTATGGAAAAGAAAGAGGGGAGGAAGAGGAGAAGTTCTACCTGCTAAGTTGGACGAGGAGGGGTTGGCGCAGGCGACAGTCGTATCGACTGTCGCCGGAGAAGAAATTGCCCAGAGGAAGGGGCGGCGGCGAGGAGAGGGCTGGAGAGGCGCCAGCTGGGTGCGGCGTGGCGCGGAAAGATCGAGGGAAGGTAACCCTGCTGCTGGTAGTGCGGCAGGGCGACGAGGAGGAGGAGGAGAGGCCGCCGGAGCAGGGGGCGTCTGTCGGAGTGGGAAGGGAGGAATTGAGGGTGTATCTCCGTCAGATCCGAGCTAGGAAGGACGGCGGAGCAACGGGAGTATTTATAGGGGCAAAATCAGAGAGGAGGGCGGAGGGATACGACGTGTCTCCCTCGCCGGAGGACGCCAGAGAGAGGATACCCATACCGTCCGTACGTTCGCACGGTCGGTATGGGTGGGTGCAGCGCCCGGGGGGGTGTCCCTGCGGTGGCTGACGGCGCAGGGCACCTCCCATTGACTTGCCAGGGTCCCTCCCTCACCCTGCGCGGCGCCATGCTCCGCGCAAGGTCGCCGGAGCATGGTGCTGCGCAGGTTTTGCAGGAGGGACCTAAACGCAAAGAACGAAGGAGAGTTAGGGGCCAAAAAGTGAGGGTTCAAAAGTTGAGGGCAAAAAAGTAAATGTATGAGGACCAAAGTGTAAGGTTGGTTAAGAAGGTTTTATTTTTAGATTAAACCTTGTTTGACCAGTCAATTTACGCAAAAACCCAAATTAAGTTGTTAATTGGGCATGGTTCTCAATGTAGGTCAACATGGGTTCCTAAGCCCAAATTGAAGGTTCTAAACCCTAGAGATTATTTTTCTATGAATTTTAGAGGGCTTAGTTGATTTTTTCTCTGCCTCGAACCTCGTGTATTTAAGTGGGTTTGTTTTTAGGGTTACAGGATGTCATTTAATTCCTTAGAGTTGCTGTAGTCCTTATTGAGTCGTCTTATCCCACTTTTCTTCTTATTAGGTTGCTTTGACCTATGTTTGGACCCTGAGTTACCTTGTTTTCAGATTGGATTAGTGAAATTGCATTTTTACCCCTCAATTTTTATTTTCTTTGCAAACTCAGAATCTCTCTGAGCCAAGTCTTTCTAGAGTTTTGTAGGAGCTTTTTCTTGCATATCAGGGTTAAATGGTGCTAGTTTAGGGTTTGTGACGAGGTTCTCATCAGCTCAAGTTTTTTACGCATGACTAAATGAGACCTAAGGATTCTAATGGTGATTTTTATTTCTAAATCCGACCTTGTTTGGCGGACCAATTTACGTAAAAACCCAAATTAAATCATTAATTGGGTATGGTTCTCAATGTTGGTCAAAATGGGTTCTCAAGGCCAAATTGAAGGTTCTAAACCTTATAAATTATTTTTCTATGAATTTTAGAGGGTTTAGTCAATTTTTAATTTGCCTTAAACCTCGTGAATTGGAGTGGGTTTGTTTTAGGGTTACAGAATGTCATTTAATTCCTTGGAGTTGCTATAGCCCTTGTTGGATCAGATCATCCCACTTTCCTTCTTAATAGGTTAGTTTGACCTATGTTTGGATCCTGAGTTACCCTGTTTACTGATTGTGTTGGTGAAATTGTATTTTTACCCCTTATGACCTGTTTTCTTTACAAACTCAGAATTCTCAGAGTCAAGCCTTTCTATGAGTTATGTAGGAGCTTTTTCTTGCATATCTAGGTTAGATTGTGCCAGTTAGGATTTATGATGAGGTTCTCATCATACCCCCATGCCTAGCTTTTGCTAGTCCCTCAGCAAAAACTTAAGGTTTTAACCTTTGTTCTAGACCATGATGTTTTTAATAACTTCATATAAGTGCTTTTTCATTTAAACTTAGATTAGGTTAGAATGCTGACCATAGGCCTAAAAGGTACTTTAGTACCAATCAAGATCCAGATCTGTCTAGCCTCAGCCTCAGTCTTTGGCAAAGGTTTTTAAGGCCCACAAGAGCTAACCTAAGGTCTATTGGACTTTGTGGTTAAAGCACCCGTGCTTGAAATGATTTTAGCCCTGGTTCAGTTCGCAGTGCGTTTTGTAAGAGAGAGATAGAAAATTTTTCAGTTTGGAGAGTTTTCTCTCTCTTTTTCTTTTTAATTCTAGCTTAGGATTGGCTTTTCAACACGGTCTGTATCAGATTCCTTGCTCTCATCATCAATCCTCAAGGGTTCCCGGCAATCGATGCTTCGAGACAGCACCGCCCATGGCAACCCTTGGAACCCTGGCTATTGAGATTTCGAGATAATCCCATCCATGGTGTTCTATGGCCGAATCCAGGCCCTGACAATTGACAATTCGTGATAATGTCATCCATGGAATCTGAACCAGCAGAGTGCTTACATGCCCCCAGTAGGATATGTAAATATCCTAGGAGACAAGCACCTAGGAGATGATATTTTGTTACGCATCTTCGAGGGGATTTCCCGCCTCTCCGCGCTGGGAACTCGTCCAAATCAACTTGTGTTGATCGGCCGCTCCTACTCTAGGTGTACTTTTGAGAATTTGTGACGCTTCTGCGTGATTTTGATTTTTATGCTTACTGAACCAGGCTGTGTGTGAGGTTAAGGTGCTTAGGTTACTGAGTCCCATAGACCAAAAGTTAGTTAATGAGGTCAAATACTCCCTAAGCCTTAGACCCAATACTTCAGCTTTTCATTTTCTTCAACCTCTTAAGGAATGTCTAGATCTTAATGAGTACTAAGAGTCTATCCAAGAATGCCTAAAGTTTGCATTTTTACTAATCTCACCCTGTACTTTTCATTTCTTTTCTTGAATGAGGTCTTGAACTTAGGTCATTTCCTTAATTTCTTACTAATGACTATCACTTTTTCTTATATTTTTGTGCTCCTTTTTCATTTTGTTTCGTTTCTTTCTCCCATAAAATTTCCTTTCTCCTCTCATTCTTCTCCTTTTTTTTTTTTTTTGAAAAATTTTTTTAAAATTTTTATGGTGTTTTTGACATATGTGAATTTTTTTGTTTAAAACCTTTTCTTACAAGTTTTGCACTTTTATGTCCCCCCATGCCTAAGGTTTGCAATGTCCTCATTGTGACTTAGGGGATTTTTATTTACTTGGTTCATTCCTTAAGGCAGATGTTTTGATGAGTGAATGGGTCGGGATGAATTTTACGAACGATTTCTAATCTCAGATGGAAGCATCTGAGGTGGAGTCGGTTGTCTATAAGGGCGAACCTTAAGTGCATAAAGGTGTGAAAAAGGTTTTAGATTTTCAAGAAAATGACGGGCTGCCTCCCGTGAAGCGCTGAGTTTTACGCCATCGGCTGGGCGCAATAAGCTCAAGGGGAATGGAGGATATAAGATGATTCAGCCAAATCAGTAGAAGTCACATCAATGAACGGCTTGAGTCTTTGACCATTTAGGATGAAAGGTTCGGAATCGTGGCTGAGCGGACTGATTTCGATAGCTCCATTTCCAAAAACATGTCGGACTAAATATGGTCCGACCCACTTGGATCGCAACTTTCCCAGGAAAAGTTTGAGTCGGGCATCAAAGAGTAGGACCTTCTGACCAGGATGAAAGATCTTTCTCGAGATATGCTTGTCATGGAAGGCTTTAACCCGCTCCTTGTAGATTCGCGAGTTCTCATACGTGTCTAGGCGTAATTCATCAATCTCGCTAATTTGAAGTTGTCTGTGGGTTCCAGCCTTCGAAAGATCTAGATTGCAGTTCTGTACTGCCCAATAGGCTTTATGCTCCAGTTCTACGGGAAGGTGACATGCCTTCCCGTACACCAGTCTAAAGGGAGACATGCCTAATTGGGTTTTGTGAGAGGTCCTATAGGCCCACAATGCTTCCGGAAGTCGGGACGACCAGTCCTTCCTATCAAGCCGAAAGTGACCTGCATGATTTTCTTGATCTCCCGATTTAACAGCTCAGCTAGACCATTAGTTTGGGGGTGGTAAGGAGTAGAGATTCGGTGAGACACCCCGTATTTGGTCATCAGTGACCTAAACTGAGCGTTTGTGAAATGGGTCCCCCCATCAAAGATTATAGCACGAGGAATCCCGAACCTTGAGAAAATGTTTTGATGAATGAATTTGAGAACGATTTTGTGATCACAAGTTCGGGTCGGTATGGCTTCGATCCATTTGGGCACGTAGTCCACAGCAAGCAGAATGTATTCGAAACCATCCGAAGTAGGAAAGGGGCCCATAAAATCAATCCCCCAAACATCAAAGATTTCGCATACGATAATTGGCTGCAAAGGCATCATGTTGCGACGACTCATGTTGCCTAAAGTCTAGCAACGACTGCATGCCTTGCAGTGACTGTATGCGTCTTTGAATAGCGTGGGCCAGTAAAAACCACACTGGAGGACTTTTGATGCGATTTTATGCCCAGAGAAATGGCCACCGCATGCTTGGTCACGGTAGAAAGAGAGAATATTGTTGATTTCCTCTTTCGGGACACATCTCCGAATGACTTGATCAGCACCTATGCGGAAAAGGTATGGGTCTTCCCAGATGTACTACTTGGCATCAGAATGCAATTTGTCTTTCTTGGCCTTCGACCAATCAAACGGGATCTGATGAGATGCCAAGTAGTTTACTATATCAGCAAAACATGGAAGTCTAGTACCGATAGTCAGCAGTTGCTCATCAAGAAAATGTTTCGTGATGGGTCCGGAAGGGTTGATAATCTTAGAAGTAAGACGGGACAGATGGTCGGCTACCACATTCTGCCTTCCCGCCTTGTCGCGAATTTCAAGATCGAATTCTTGCAACAGCAAGATCCAACAAATTAGTCGGGGCTTCGCGTCCTTCTTGGCAAGGAGATGCCTTACAGCCGTGTGATCCGAGTAGATGATGACATGGGAACCCAGGAGATACGATCGGAATCTTTCAAGGGCAAATACTACGGCTAGCAGCTCTTTCTCCGTAACCGTATAGTTACATTGAGCCTCGTCAAGTGTCTTGCTAGCATAGTAGATGACCATGGGTTTTCCGTCAGCTTTCTGCCCCAGGACCGCTCCTACAGTGAAATCAGACGCATCGCACATTATCTCAAAGGGTTGAGACCAGTCAGGGGATTGTAGGATAGGTGCATGGGTGACTCGGTCACGAAGGTTTTCAAAGGCTAGTGTGCATTCCTTGGAGATTTCAAAGGATACATCCTTAGAGAGAAGAGAAGTCAAGGGGCGTGCGATTTTCGAGAAATCCGGAATGAAGCCACGGTAAAAACCAACGTGCCCCAAAAAAGAACGGATGTCCTTGATCGAGCTAGGCATAGGAAGGCGAGAGATCTGATCAACCTTAGCTCGATCCACCTGGATGCCTTTCTCCAAAATTAAGTGTCCCAGGACAATTCCCTCAGGCACCTTGAAATGACTCTTTTCCCAGGAAAGAACCAAATTCACATCGATGCATCGCATGAGTATCTGGACCAAGTGTTGGAGGCAATCGTCAAATGATGCTCCAAAAATTGAAAAGTCATCCATGAAAACTTCCAGATAGTCTCCTACCATATCTAAGAATATGGCAAGCATGCACCGCTGAAAAGTAGCGGGTGCATTGCAAAGACCGAAAGGCATCCTTCGGAAAGCGTATGTTCCGAAGGGGCAGGTGAACATGGTCTTTTCTTAGTCCTCAGGATGGATTGCCACATGGTTGTAATCGGAGCACCCGTCAAGAAAGCAGAAGAACCTATTTCCCGCTAGTTTCTCGAGAACTTGATCAATGAAAGGTAGTGGGAAATGATCCTTCTTCGTGGAAGAATTGAGTCGGCGGAAATCTATACAGACTCTCCACGCGTTGGCTAATCGGGTAGGAATGACTTCTCCGGTCTTAGTCGTTATAGTGGTGAGTCCTGCCTTCTTAGGCACAACCTGAATTGGGCTCACCCAACGACTATCGGAGATCGGGTAGATGATGCCAGCATCTAACCACTTGATGATCTCCTTTTTCACGACCTCCTGCAGATTAAGGTTCAAACGTCTCTGCATTTCACGAGAAGGTTGTGCGCCCTCCTCTGAATAGATATGATGAGTACAATAAGAGGGACTTATTCCAGTCAAATCATCGAGAGTCCACCCGATGGCTCTGCGATGTTGCTGGAGGACAGCAATCAGACGAGATTCCTGTTCGGGATTGAGGTTGGAATTGATAATCACAGGAAGGGTCTGATTAGAACCCAAAAAGATGTATTTCAAGTAAGCAGGAAGGGGCTTCAGCTCGAGGATGGGGTTATCAGTAGCGGCGGGTGGTTCAGCATAGACATGAGGTTTAAGGGTAGGAGTTACTGGGTTGTCCAAATCTGGATTCGACTCCTCTATTTGCGGGTCAAGATCTTTCTGCGGTTAATGAGGTATAATTAGGTCATTCTGGAAGTGTGTTTCATCAACCAAAGCCCTAATGTCACAAATTTGCTCGATGACACCGCAATTGATTCCTTGTTGGGCCTTAAATATATCAATTTTCAGGGTTTGATTACCAAATTTGAGCTCTATTTGGCCCTCCTCACAGCTAATGTTGGCTCTAGCAGTAGCCAAGAAAGGTCTCCATAGAATTATTGGTGTATCCCTAGGGTTCTCAGGTGCATCCATGTCTAAGACTATGAAGTCTACAGGAAAGTAGAAATCCCGCACCCTCACAATAACATCCTCGAGAATTCCTTTTGGTGATTTTATAGATCGATCTACTAATTGTAATGTCACCTCAGTGGGTTTTAGCTCAGATTCTTCTAGATGGTCAAGTAAGGATGTGGGTATCAGATTTATGGAAACACCCAAGTCTAGCAAGGCTCTATCAAATTGGGTATCACCTATTTTGCAGGAAATCAAGGGAGTACCAGGATCTTTAGCCTTCGGTGGGAGTCTGCTTAGGATCACAGAGCTGGCTTGCTCTGACAGAACAATTGGACTCCCACTCTTGGTTCGTGGCTTACGCTGGGGTGTACACACATTCTTTAAAAATCGTGCGTAAGCCGGTACATGGAGGATTGCATCCATCAAGGGGATGTTTATGTGGACCTGCTCAAAGAGCTTGACCAGGTCCTCCTCAGGTGCCACGGGCTTGCTAGTCCTCTTTCCCTTGGTCATGGCCTCGGGAAACGGAATCTTGGTTGGTTCTTCTAGGATAGGTCGAGGTCTTGGATCTGGGACAGGGGTAGGAATGTCCTGGATTACCGTCCTAGGCTTGGGATCACTACCAGGCTTGGAGTGGTTTGGGTGAGGTGGATCTTGGGTTTCCTTACCACTACGGGTTGTTATGGAATTAAGTCCTGCCTGGTTTTGGTTGGGATTGGGTAAGATGGGTTGCTGCTGGTAACCTGCAAAAGAAGTGGAGGCCTCCATCCCATCGGGTGAAGGAACAGAGGGGGCCTGATAAATCATATGGGTTTGGCTCGGGTTTGGGTTCATAACGCGCCGCTGGGTTGGCACGTTATTTGGGTTAGGAAGAGGTTGGGATGGAAGGGTGCCTGGCTGGCGAAAATTTGCCAACTGGGCCAGTTGATTTCGTACCTCTGTAAGCTCGTCCTTGTGTTGTTTTTGAATAGCCGCATTCGTTCTCTGAATGTCAGCCAAAGTTTGAAGGATAAGGGACATTTGATCTTGATTTGGCCCTGATGGATAAGTAGGGTTGGGCCAAGGCTGAGGCGGCTGGTAAGGACAAGGGGGTTTTGGGCAGGGCTGAAAGGGTGGTCTTTGGGTTTGGGAATTTCCCACCCACTGAAAGTTGGGATGGTTTCGCCACCCAGGGTTATAGGTGTTGGAGAACAGGTCGTTCTAGATAGCGTTGAGGTCCTCGCAGGTCTGAGGAACCTCCACAGAGTCAGAGAAAGGGGGAATGGAATTCCCCGGGCTGGTGCAGAAAGGATCGGATGGACTTCCGGTCCGAGAATCAAATGATGGATATGGATCCATCTTAGGAGAAGATCGATGGAGAATGTTTTGCACAGTCTCCCGTGCGGAAGGAGGCTGTGCAAAGGAGCTATGCGCAGAGGTGGCTCGCTGCAGGTGCTGAGTTAGCTCATCCACCTTCTTTTTGACGCTTGTGACCTTATCCAATCGACTGGCCATTAATTCCAGGTCGACTGATGCGGACAGGC
This sequence comes from Thalassia testudinum, assembly GCA_037157565.1. Lineage (NCBI taxonomy): Eukaryota > Viridiplantae > Streptophyta > Magnoliopsida > Alismatales > Hydrocharitaceae > Thalassia > Thalassia testudinum. The sequence goes on from JAZHRO010000030.1 coordinate 50,556,143, forward strand.
CCTGCGTCTCCTGTGCTCCCCTAAGATTTGTCGATGCGCGGGTATTTGTCCTGTCGAATAATCCCATGGAGTCATTGTTGATGGAGTTCTCGCACATGTTTTCGAGAATCTCCCACACGGTGTCCTCATGTTGACCCATGATATTTCCTCCGCAGGTTGCATTGACTAAAACACGGATGTCCTCACGGAGTCCCTGGTAAAAAGATTGGACCTATTCCCATTTAGGAACTCCGTGATGGGGGCACTTTCTCATGAGATCCTGAAAGCGATCCCATGCCTCATGGAGAGGTTCCCCTGTTTGCTGAGTGAAGTGAGTAATCTGATGGCGCAAGGCATTGGTCCGACCAACGAGAAAGAACTTTTCCAAAAACTCAGACTGAAGTTCTTCCCAAGTGTTATCGGCCGGGTCTGAGTTTGATACCAATGAGCCGCCTTGTCCATAAGAGAGAAGGAGAACATCTTCATGAGAAGAATATCCCGATTTTGCGCATCTGACCCAAAAGTTTGGGCTAGATGCTTTAGTTGTTTGATGTGCTGGAAGGGATCTTCGGAATTAAGCCCATGGAATTTAGGTATAGCATGAATCATATTGGGCTTCAATTCAGAATTAGGTCCTCCAGTCGGGATTCTGACTCGAGGCTCAATGGCCACTGCAACAGGATTATAATGGTCCCGCATCATAGGACGCTGCGGTGGGTGCACAAAGTTTTGGAAGAGGTTATTGAGTCGTTGGAGCTGGTGCTCCAGATTGTTTTCTTCCTCAACTGGCTGAGCCATGATGGGGGAAGAAGGAGAGCTTGGTTCAGAATCAGATGAGAGAATGATGGGGTAGGGTTGCTGTGCAAACACGGGCGTCGAGGCTTGGCCATGACGAGAGTGAATTCCTAAAGGAGATCTTAAGGGTGGTCTTAAGGATCTCCTACCGTTCGTGCACTGTTGGAATAGATGAATTTAGAAGGTGCTGGACCTAATCAAGACACCCAAAAATGTGTTGGGTGACTACAGAGGTGCGGGGCAGATGGACCCCATAATCAAAAAGATCGTCCACATGAGAATTACCTGGGCAGCCAGAGAGGGTGATTCCCGCGAAGACCCCTACACGGTAGAGCGTCCCCACGGGTTACAGGGTTTCCCCCACCCGACCTCTCTTGTCACTGCGGTTCCAGGTAGACCAAAATGGGGATCTTGAAATCTTAAGTCTACCTTTTTTACTTTAAGATCAAGGTGTTTAAGGTTTTACTTGAACTCTTAGGTATTTTTTAGAACAAGGTGACCTAATTTGAAGGTTGGATGACCCTAAGGGTCAACTTCACCTAGGGATTCCTTTGAGAATTTAGGCCTTGTTTCTTTTTTTAGGGTTCAAGTGTTTAGAGAGCCAATTGTTTTGAGTTTTTCTTTGAATAGGTATTTTCAATCAATGGCTTAGGCACACCTCTTTTGGATTTTCTCAATTCTTGATAAAGGGGTGTGTCTCTGAAACCCTAATGTTTAATCTTATGTTGGCTCTACTTGGTCCAGTTAATTCCTTGTTGGGTAATCACAGCTCAGGCAAGAAGGTGTTAGCCCTTAATTACCTTTAATATTGTGTGCAGGAATAGTAGTTTTGAAAACATACAGCTATTACTATGTATGAAAGATAGGTTATACCTATTTTTTTCTTTCTCTTTCTTCCTCTTTAAAATTTTAGGGTTTAATAGTGAGAGGATAGAAGTTACCTATCCTTGGAGTGGCTGTGATGCGGCTGCGTCCTAATTTTTTCCTGTACCTGCACAAAAGAGAGAAGAGATTATTAGAAACTCACAAATAGAAATTTTATAACTTCTAGAATAGCCGTTGTTCCCCGGCAACGGCACCAAGAATGGTGGCCGACTTATGACCAACTGTGGCTAGGTCATTTGTTTGTTATAGTAATGTCGTTGTGGTACAGGTAAAATAGCTACGGTTTGTCATTACCACTATTACAATTTTACTCAGAAATGTTTTTCTTCCGAGGTCGAACTTAGGGAGCTACTAGAATTCTAGAAGTACAATGCTTTTACTACAAAAATAAGAGAGAGAGAGAGAGGTAGGTTTCGCTTCTTTCTCTCTTTGCTTGTCTTCTTTCTCTCTTCTTTTTTCTTGATCTTCTTCAATTCCTCTTCTTTCTTTATCTTCTTTTCTTCTTTTCTTTTCTTCTTCTCTTTTCTTCCTTCTTCTTTCTGCTCTCAGCTGCGGCACCTTTTCTTTTCTTTTTCTTCTTCTTTGCTTTGTCTGCAGAGCTTCATCCGTTGTCTGATTTCTCAATCAAATGGCTTATGTGGCGTCTGCTACGGTGCTTCCTCTGTGCTTCTTCCTCCTTCTTTCTTGCAGTCTTCTTCTTTCTTCTTCTCACAGTCCTTCTTCTTCCTCTCTGCCCTGAGCGGCCAAGGCTTCGGCCACCTTCTTCCTTCTTCTTCTTCTCTGCCTGCACACTCACACAACTGGTCAGAGCAAAACCTACCCCTACCCTTTCCCGTGTCTCTCTCTTTCTCGGATTTCTCTCATAGGATCGCTCTCCCAGAGCCGGGTATTCGGGTACGGGTGTCGCACCCGGGACCAGGCCCACCGGCGTGCGGTGGTGGGCGAGGTGTGTGCAGTGTCGGGTATGCGGATCCGGCCCAGACCCGCGGGGCGTGAGCGCAGGCGAGGGCAAGTGCGTGGGGAGCTCGGCCCAGAAGGAGGAGGAAGAGTTGGTCACCGGAAGCTGCAGGCCGTCTGTCGGAGCTGAAGAGGATGAAGTGGGGGGTTATTCTCCGTCAGAGACAGCTTCCCTCCTTCTGCAGGCGACGGCGGTCCTTATAAAGGCGAAGGCGGAGCGGTGGGCGCAGGGAGGCGACGTGCCTCCCTTGCCGGAGAATGGCCGAAGTAGCAACCCATACCTTCCGAGCGTTCGCACGGAAAGTGTGAGCGATGGCAGAGGTCATGGTGGTGTCCCTGCGACAGCAGACGTCGCAGGGAACACTCGGTTCAACTGGCAGAGGGCCTCCCTCACCCTGCGCGGTGCCATGCTCCGTGCAAAGTCGCCGGAGCATGGCGTTGCTCAGAGAGTTGCAGGGAGGACCTAAGTGCAAAGAACGACGAGGAACCTAGGGGCCAAAATTCGAGGGTTTCGAAAGTTGAGGGTCAAAAAGTAATAGATGAGGACCAAAATGCAAAGTCGGTCAAGAAGGTCTCTTCTTAAGCTCAAGTTTTTATGGATTACTAAAAGGGACCTAAGGATTCTAATGGTGAATTTTATTTCTAAATCAGACCTTGTTTGACCAGTCAATTTACGTAAAAACCCAAATTAAATCATTAATTGGGTATGGTTCTTAATGTTGGTCAAAATGGGTTCTCAAGGCCAAATTGAAGGTTCTAAACCTTAGAGATTATTTTTATATGAATTTTAGAGGGTTTAGTCAATTTTTAATTTGCCTTGAACCTCGTGAATTGGAGTGGGTTTGTTTTAGGGTTACAGAATGTCATTTAATTCCTTGGAGTTGCTGTAGCCCTTGTTGGATCAGATCATCCCACTTTCCTTCTTATTAGGTTAGTTTGACCTATGTTTGGACCCTGAGTTACCCTGTTTACTGATTGTGTTGGTGAAATTGCATTTTTACCCCTTATGACCTGTTTTCTTTACAAACTCAGAATTCTCTGAGTCAAGCCTTTCTATGAGTTATGTAGGAGCTTTTTCTTGCATATCTAGGTTAGATTGTACTAGTTAGGGTTTATGGTGAGGTTCTCATCACTCACCCTCTCTGGCTGCCCAGGTAATTCTCAAGTGGATGATCTTTTGATCAAGGGGTCCATCTGCCCCGAACCTCTATAGCCACCCAACATTTTGGGTGTCTTGATTGGGTCCAGCACCTACTAAACTCATCTCTTCCAACAGTGCATGTTTGGTAGAAGGTCCTTGAAACCTCCTTTAGAACCTCACTCTCCTCAAGGTCGAGCCTCAGTGCCCTTGTTTGAGAAAACAACACATCACATCGACCTCTCCTCTGACTCCGAACCCAGCTCACCTTCTTCTTCCACAATGGCTCAGCCAGTTGAGGAAGAGAATAATCTGGAGCACCAGCTCCAGCGACTCAATGACCTCTTCCAGAACTTTGTGCACCCATCGCAGCGTCCTATGATACGGGACCATTATAATCCTGCTACGATTACTATTGAGCCTTGAGTCAGAATCCCGACTAGAGAACCTGATTCTGAATTAAAGCCCAATATGATTCATGTCATGCCGAAATTTCATAGGCTTAATTCTTAAAACCCCTTCCAGCACATCAAACTGTTAAAGCATCTGGCCCAAACTTTTGGGTCAGATGCACAAAATCGGGACATTCTCCTCATGAAGATGTTCTCCTTTTCCCTTATAGACAAGGCCGCTCATTGGTACCAAACTCAGACCCGGCCGATCAACAATTGGGAAGAACTTCAGTCTGAGTTCTTGAAGAAGTTTTTTCCCGTTGGTCGGACCAATGCCTTGCGCCATCAGATTACCCACTTCACCCAGCAACTGGGAGAACCTCTCCATGAGGCATGGGATCGCTTTCAGGATCTCATGAGAAAGTGCCTCCATCACGGAGTTCCTAAATGGGAACAAGTCCAGTCTTTTTACCAGGGACTCCGTGAGAACATTAGGCTTTTCGTCAATGCAACTTGCGGAGGGAATATCATGGGTCAATATGAGGACACCATGTGGGAGATTCTTGAAAATATGTACGAGAACTCTATCAATAATGACTCCATGGGATTATTCGACAGGACGAATACCCACGCATCGACGAACCTTAGGGGAGCACATGGGACGCAGGGCCTGTCCGCATCAGTAGACCTAGAATTGATGGTCAGTCGATTGGACAAGGTCTCTATCATCGAGAAGAAGGTGGACGAGCTGACTCAGCACTTGCAGCGAGCCACCTCAGCACATAGTTCCTTTGCACAGCCTCCTGCCACGCGGGAGACTGTGCAAAACATTCTCCATCGACCTTCTCCGAGGATGGATCCATATCCACCCCCATCTGATTCTCGGATCGGAGGGTCATCCGATCCTTTCTATACCAGCCAAGGGAATCCCATTCCCCCATTCTCTGATTCTTTGGAGGTTCCTCAGACCTGTGAGGACCTCAACGCCATCCAGAATGATCTATTCTCCAACACCTACAACCCTAGATGGCGCAACCATCCCAACTTCCAGTGGACAGGAAATTCCCAAACCCAAAGACCACCCTTTCAGCTCAGTCCACAACCACCTAGTTCTTACCAGCCGCCCCAGCCATGGCCCAACCCCACTTATTCATCAGGGCCTAACCAAGATCAAATGTCCCTCACCCTTCAGACTTTGGCTGGCATTCAAAGAACGAATGCAGCTATTCAGATATAACACAAGGACGAACTTACAGAGGTTTGAAATCAACTGACCCAGTTAGCAAATTCTCGCCAGCCGGGCACACTTCCTTCCCAACCTCTTCCTAACCCTAATAACGTGCCTACCCAGCGGCACGTTATGAACCCAAACTCGGGACAAGCACACATGATTTATCAGGCCCCCTCTGTTCCTTTACCCGACGGGATGGAGGTTTCCACTTCTTATGCGGGCTATCAGCAGCAACCCATCCTATCCAACCTTAACCAAAACCAGGAAGGACTAAATTCTGTAACAACCCGTAGTGGTAAGGAGACCCAAGATCCACCCTATCCAAACCACTCCAAGCCTGGTAGTGATCCCAACCCTAGGACAGAAATCCAGGACATTCCTATCCCCATCCCAGATCAAAGACCTGGACCTATCCTAGAAGAATCAACCAAGGTTCCATTTCTTGAGGCCTTGACCAAGGGAAAGAAGACAACAAAATCCGTGGCACCTGAGGAGGACCTGGTCAAGCTCTTTAAGTAGGTCCAAATAAACATCCCCTTGATGGATGCGATTCGTCACGTATCGGCTTACGCACGATTCTTAAAGAATGTGTGTACACCTCAGCGTAAGCTGTGAACCAAGAGTGGGAGTCCAATTGTACTGTCAGAGCAAGCCAGCTCTGTAATCCTAAGCAGTCTCCCACCCAAGGCAAAGGATCCTGGTACTCCCCTAATTTCCTACAAAATAGGTGAAACCCAATTCGACAGAGCATTGCCAGACTTGGGTGCTTCCATAAATCTGATACCCACATCCTTACTTAACCACCTAGAAGAATCTGAGCTAAAATCGACTGAGGTGACACTACAATTAGCAGATCGATCTATAAAGTCACCAAGAGGGATTCTCAAGGATGTTATTGTAAGAGTGCGGGATTTCTATTTTCCTGTAGACTTTATAGTCTTAGACATGGTTGCACCTGAGAACCCTAGAGATACACCGATCATTCTAGGGAGACCTTTCCTAGCTACTGCTAGAGCCAACATCAGCCGTGAGGAAGGCCAAATAGAGCTCAAATTTGGGAATCAAACCCTCAAAATTGATATATTTAAGGCTCAACAAGGAATCAATTGCGGTGTCATCGAACAAATCTGTGATATTAGGGCTCTGGTTGATGAAACGCATTTTGAGAATGACCTGATTATACCTCATCAACCACAAAAAGATCTTGAACCGCAATTAGGGGAGTCAAATCCAGATTTAGACAGACCCATAACTCCTACCCTTGAACCTCACATTTACCCTGAACCACCCGCTACTGCTGACAACCCTATCCTTGAACTGAAACCCCTTCCCGATCATTTGAAATACATCTTTTTGGGTTCTAATCAGACCCTTCCTGTGATTATAAATTTCAAGCTCATGCCTGATCAGGAATCCCGTCTGATTACTGTTCTCCAGCAACATCACAGAGCCATTGGTTGGACTCTCAATGACTTGACTGGAATAAGTCCCTCTTATTGCACACATCATATTTATTCAGAAGAGGGCGCACGACCTTCTCGTGAGATGCAGAGATGTTTAAACCCCAATCTGTAGGAGGTCGTGAAAAAGGAGATCATCAAGTTGTTAGATGCAGGAATCATCTACCCGATCTCCGACAGTCGTTGGGTGAGCTCAATTCAGGTTGTGCCTAAAAAGGCAGGGCTCACCACCATTACGACTGAAATCGAAGAAGTCATACCTACCCAATTAGCCAACTCGTGGAGAGTCTGCATAGATTACCGATGACTTAATTCTTCCATGAAGAAGGATCATTTGCCACTACCTTTCATTGATTAGATTATCGAGAAATTAGCAGGAAATCGATTCTTCTACTTTCTTGACGGGTACTCCGGTTATAACCAAGTTGCTATTCATCCTGAGGACCAAGAGAAGACCACGTTCACCTGCCCCTTCGGAACATATGCATTCCGAAGGATGCCGTTCGGTCTCTACAATGCACTCGTGACTTTTCAACAATGCATGCTTGCCATAATCTCTGATATGGTAAGTGATTATCTGGAAGTCTTCAGGGATGACTTTCTAGTTTTCGGGGCATCATTTGATGATTGCCTCCAGCACTTGGTCCATATACTCAGGTGCTGCATCGATGTTAATTTGGTTTTTTCCTGGGAAAAGAGCCATTTTATGGTGCCTGAGTGGATCGTCCTAGGACATCTGATTTCGGAGAAAGTCATCTAAGTGGATCGAGCCAAGGTTGATCTAATTTCTCGTCTTCATATGCCTAGCTCAATCAGGGACATCCGTTCTTTCCTAGGGCACATCGATTTTTACCATCGTTTCATTCCTGATTTTTCAAAAATCATGCGCCCCCTGACTACTCTTCTCTCTAAGAATGTACCCTTTGAAATCTTCAAGGAATGCACTCAAGCCTTTGAGAACCTCCGTGACCGAGTCACCCAGGCCTCGATCCTACAATCCCCTGATTGGTCTCAACCCTTCGAGATCATGTGCGATGCATCTGATTTCGCTGTAGCAGCGGTTCTGGGGTAGAAAGTTGACAGGAAACCCGTGGTCATCTACTACGCTAGTAAGACACTTGACGAGGCTCAGCGTAACTATACAGTTATGGAGAAAGAGCTACTAGCAGTAGTATTTGCCCTTGAAAATTTTCGATCTTATCTCCTGAGTTCCCACGTCATCATCTACTTGGATCACACGGCTGTGAGGCATCTCCTTGCCAAGAAGGACGTGAAGCCCCGACCAATTCGATGGATCTTGCTGTTGCAAGAATTCGACCTCGAGATTCGCGATAAGGTGGGAAGACAAAACGTGGTAGCCGACCATTTGTCTCGCCTTCCTTCTAAGATCATCAACCCTTCCGGACCCATCACGGAGCATTTCCCTGATGAGCACCTACTGACTATTGGTACTAGACTTCCATGGTTTGCTAATATAGTAAACTACTTGGCATCTCATCAGATTCCGTCTGATTGGCCGAAGGCCAAGAAAGACAAATTGCACTCTGATGCCAAGTATTACATTTGGGAAGATCCGTACCTCTTCCGCATAGGTGCTACCAGATCATCCGGAGATGTGTCCCGAAAGGTGAAGTCAATGATATTTTCTCCTTCTGCCATGACCAGGCATGCGATGGCCATTTCTCTAGGCACAAAACCGCATCGAAAATCCTCCAGTGTGGTTTTTATTAGCCCACTCCGTTCAAAGACGCATACAATCACTGCAAGGCATGCAGTCATTGCCAAACTTTGGGCAACATGAGCCATCGCGACATGATGCCTTTGCAGCCGATTCTCGTATGCAAAATCTTTGATGTTTGGGGGATTGATTTTATGGGCCCCTTTCCTGTTTTGGATGGTTTCGAATATATTCTATTGGCTGTGGACTACGTGTCCAAATGGATCGAAGCCATATCGACCTGAACCTGTGACCACAAAATCGTTCTAAATTTCATTCATCACAATATCTTCTCACGGTTCGGGATTCCTCGTGCTATCATCTCAGACGGGGGGACCCATTTCACACATGCTCAGTTCAAGTCACCGATGACCAAATACGGGGTGTCGCACCGCATCTCTACTCCTTATCAAGCCCAAACTAATGGTCTAGCTGAGTTGTCAAATCGGGAGATCAAGAAAATCCTACAGGTTACTATTCGACCTGACAGGAAGGACTGGTCGTCCCGACTTCCGGAAGCCTTGTGGGCCTATAGGACCGCCCACAAAACCCAATTAGGCATGTCTCCCTTTAGACTGGTGTACGGGAAGGCGTGTCACCTTCTTGTCGAACTGGAGCACAACGCCTATTAGGCAGTACAGAATTGTAATCTAGATCTTTCTAAGGCTGGAACTCACAGAAAGCTTCAAATTAGCGAGATCGATAAATTACATCTTGACGCGTACGAGAACTCGCGAATCTACATGGAGCGGGTTAAAGCCTTCCATGACAAGCACATCTCTAGAAAGATCTTTCATCCTGGTCAGAAGGTCCTACTCTTCGATGCCCAACTCAAGCTTTTCCCTGGGAAGTTGCGAACCAAGTGGGTCGGACCATACTTGGTCCGACAGGTTTTTGGAAATGGAGCCACCGAAATCAATCCGCTCAGCCATGATTCCGAACCTTTCATCGTGAACGGTCAGAAATTCAAACCGTTCATTGATGTAACCTCAACTGATTTGGCTGAATCATCATCTATCTTCCATTTTCCCTGAGCATATTGCGCCCAGCCGATGGCGTAAAACTCAGCGCTCAATGGGAGGCAGCCCGTCATTCTCTTTGAAAACCTGAAACCTTTTCTAACACCTTTGTGCACTTAAGGTTCACCCTTTAGGACAGCCGACTCCACCTCAGGTGCTCGCATCTGAGATTAGAAATCGTCTGCAACAGTCACCTTGACCCATTCACTCATCAAAACATCTGTACTATGGAATGAACTAAGTTGAATAAAAACCCCCTAAGTCACAATGAGGACATTGCAAATCTTACGCATGGGGTGGTTTGAAAGTGCAAATCTTGTAAGAAAAGGTTTTAAATAAAAAAAATTCACATATGCCAAAAACACCATAAAAATTAAAAAAAGAATCTTTTGGAAAAGAATAATAAAATGAGAGGAGGAAAGCAAATTTTGAGGAATCTACAAAGGAGGAGGAGAAGAAAAAGAAACAAAATGAAAAGAAGGAGCACAAAATGAAAGAAAAGTGATAGTCGTTAGTAAGAAATTAAGGAATTAACCTAAGTTCTAGACCTCATTCAGGAAAAGAAATGGAAAGCGCACAGTGAGATTAGTAAGAACACGAACTTTAAGCAGTCTGCGATAGACTCTTAGTACCCATTAAGATCTAGACATCCTTCAAGAGGTTGAGGAAAATGAAAAGCTCAAGTATTAGGTCCAAGGCTTGGGGAGTATTTAGCCTCGATAACTAACTTTTGGTTTATGGGACTTAGTAACCTAAGCACCCTAACTTCACACACAGCCTGGTTCAGTAAGCATAAAAATCAAAATCACACAGAAGCATTGCAAAAATTCTGTAAATAACACCTGAGTAGGAGCAGCCGATCAACACAAGTTGATTTGGACGAGTTCCCAGCGTAGAGAGGTGGGAAATTCCCCTCGAAGATGCGTAACAAAATATCATCTCCCCGGTGCTTGTCTCCTAGGATATTTACATATCCTACTGGGGGCATATAAGCACTCTGCTAGTTCAGATTCCATGGATGGCATTATCATGAAATGTCAATTGCCAGGGTCTAAATTCGGCCACGGAACACCATGGATGGGATTATCTCAAAATCTCAACAGCCAGGGTTCTGGGGGTTTCCACGGGCGGTGCTATCTAGAAGCATCGACTGCCAGGAACCCTTGAGGATTGATAATGGGGACAAGGAATCTGATACAGACCGTGTTGAAAAGCCAATCCTAAGCTAGAATTAAAAAGAAAACGAGAGAGAAAACTCTCCAAACATATAAATCTTCTACCTCTCTTACAAAAATGCACTGCGAACAGAGCCAGGGCCAAAATTATCTCAAGCACGGGTGCTTTAACCACAAAGTCCAATAAACCTTAGGTTTGTTCTTGTAGGCCTTAAAAACCTTTGTTAAGGACTGAGGTTGAGGCTAGACAGATCTGGATCTTGGTTGGTACTAGAGTACCTTTTAGGCCTATGGTTGGCATTCTGACCTAATCTAGTTTGCAAAAGAAAAAGCACTTATTTGAAATCATTAAGAACTTCATGGTCTAGAACAAGGGTTGAAACCTTAAAATTTTGCTAAGGGACTAGCAAAAGCTAGGCATAGGGGTATGTTGAGAACCTCATCATAAACCCTAACTATCACAATCTAACCCAGATATATGAGAAAAAGCTCCTACATGACCCAAAGAAAGGCTTAACTCAAAGAATTCTGAGTTAATGAATAAAATAAATCAAAAGGGGTAAAACTACAATTTCACCAATGCAGTATGCGAACAGGGTAATTAAGTATCCAAACACAAGTCAAACAAGATTAACAATGAGGGAAGTGGGTTGATCTGATCTGAAAAGGGTTATAGCAACTTCTAGGAATTAAATGACATTCTGTAACTCTAAAACAAACCCACTTCAATTCACGAGGTTTGAGGCAGGATAAAAATAAAATAAACTCTCTAAAAATCATATAAAAATATTTCCTAGGGTTTAGAACCTTAAATTTGTCCTTTCAAACCTATTTTGACCTAAAAAGAGAACCATGCCCAATTAATAACTTAATTTTGGTTTTTGCTCAAATTGACCGGTCAAACATGGTCCAACTTAGAATTAAAATTCACCATTAAAATCCTTAGGGTCAAATTAGTCTTGTATAAAAACTTGAGCCTAAGAAGGGACCTCCTTGACCGACTTTACAATTTCGTCCTCCTTATTTACTTTTTGACCCTTATCTTTTGAAACCCTTGCATTTAGGCCCCAACTTTTCATCGTTCTTTTTAGAACGGTCCTCCCTGAAACTTCTGCGCAGCGTCATACTCCGACAACCTTGCGCGGAGCATGGCGCCGCGTAGAGTAGGGTTACCGTCCTCTAGAACAGAAGTAGGGTTCCCTGCGACGTCCTCTATCGCAGGGACCCGCCCACGACCTCTGCCGACCACCATGCCTTCCGTGCGAACGCACGAAAGACATGGGTGTCATCTCCGGCCTTACTCCGGCGAGGTTGGCACGACACCACCTCTCCCCTCTCTCTGCGCCAATCTCTTTATAAGGACCGGCAAACCCTGCCGGCTCCTTCAAGCTTTTCTTTGGCGGAGAACTACCCCCCTCTTCATCCCTTCCTCCTCCGTCAGAGGGCCCGAAGCTTCCGGCGAACTCCTCCTCTTCCTTCTCGTCGCTCTGCTGCCCTACCTGCACCAGGGTTTGCCCTGCTCCGTCGCCCACGCCAGGCTGTACCCTCTAGCGCCCTCCACCTGCTTCCTCGTCGCCGAAACCCTCCTCCAAGGCATCTTCGTCTCCAGCTCCGGCAGATACGAGTCGGCTGCTCTGCCCTCCCCCTTCGTCGAGTAATTAGGTAGATAGCTTCCTTTCTCCTTCCCTTGTATTTTCCCCCTTTTAAATTGCCCTTTCGACCACCCAACCGCCACCGTCCAAACCACCTTCTCCACCTCCGATCACCTCCTCCGGCGAGACCATCTCACGACCACAGACACTCTCACACCTCGCCGACCAATCCAGAAGCTCCCTCATACTCCACTCCACCGCTCCCCCCTCTCCATTCACTGCCAAGCACCACCCAACACCCCCCGAACAAACACACCTTTTCGATCACAGTCTGACCTAGGACAGTCTCTCCACGCACTCCCGCACCTCGCCGACCACCGCACAAGCTTCGCCTCACTCCGGCGAAGCTTCCTACGTATTCTGACTGGGCTGAGAGGCCGTAGCTGTGATTTCAAGTTCGTGCCACTCGCCACCATTGTCGACGAGATGCAGCAGCTTCACCTGCAGCTGCAGGCACCATCCAGCCCAGGTGCGCATCCCAGGTTACGCAAGCAGGAGTCGCGAAAACACCCAGGCCCTCAGCTGCGGTGAAGGCCTCACGGGCTGCCTCAATTGGTGGCTGATCGCTCGCCTGCGGACGCCAATTTGGTAGGTGGGACTTTAGTCCCACCTCGGAAGTGCGTGGCCAAGTGCCCACACTTAAATTGAAAAAGTGCCTAAGGCTTATCACCTTCGAACACAGGGGTCAGGTCCATCTCCCACACACAGCACGCCACGTGCTCACTCGCCCTCGCCTGCGCTCACGCCCCGCAGGTCTGGGCAGGATCCGATTACCCAAACCGCGCACTCCTTGCCCACCAACGCACGCCGGTGGGCCTGGTCCCAGGCACGATACCCGCACCCAATTACCTGGCTCTGGGAGAGCAGTCCTGAGAGAGAAATCTGAGAAAGAGAGAGACACGGGGAAGGGTAGGGGTAGGTTTTGCTCTTACCCTTGTGTGAGTGTGCAGGAAGAAAAGAAGAATAAGAGAAGCAGTCGAATCCTTGGCCACTCAGAGCAGCTGAAGAAGGAGAAGACAGGAAGGAAAAGAAGGAAGGAACTGTAGCAAAGCCACAGATAAGTCTTCTGAGCACAGCATCAGACGTCGGAATCACCACAGCTGCAGAAGGCAGAGAAGAAAAGAAGAAGAAAGAGCTGCCGGCTAAAGAAAAAAAAGAGAAGGAAAAGAAGAAAGAAGAAGGCAAGAAGAAAAGAAGAACAAAAGAAGAAGGCAAGAAGAAAAGAAGAGCAGAAGAAGAAGAAAAGAAGAAAGCAAGAAGAAAGAACAAAGAACAAAGAAAGAAAGAAGAAGAAGAGAAGAAGAGAAACGGCCAAGGAAGAAGAAAAGAGAAAGAGAAGAAGAAGAAGCCAAGAGATCTCTCTCTCTTATTTTTGTAACATAATAGAGATCTTATTTAGACTTCTAGAAACATAGTTGCTCCCTGAGTTCGACCTCAGGAAAACCTTGTTCCGAGTAAAAAATTTTTTGGTAGTAATCTGGTAGCCGTTTTGCCTTATGCTATACGATTGTACTTAAACTATAATAACGTAAAGATGAAACACAGAATAGCTCTAGCCTTACCAGCGTTGCTATCAAACCCCTTGATGGATGCAATCCACCACGTATCGGCTTACGTACGATTCTTGAAAAATGTGTGTATACCCCAGCGTAAGCCGCGAACTAAGAGTGGGAGTCCGATTGTACTATCTGAGCAAGCCAGCTCTATATTCCTAAGTAAACTCCCACCCAAGGCAAAAGACCCAGGCACTCCCCTGATTTCATGTAAGATTGGTGAAACCCAGCTTGATAGAGCATTATTAGACTTAGGTGCCTCCATAAACCTGATACCCACATCCCTGCTTAACCACCTAGAAGAATGTGAACTGAAACTGACTGAGGTGACATTGTAGTTAGCTGATCGATCCATTAAGTCACCTAAAGGAGTTCTTGAGGATGTTATTATTAGGGTGCGAGATTTCTACTTTCTTATAGATTTTATAGTTCTAGAAATGGACGCACCTGAGAATCCAAGGGATACACCAATTATACTAGGGAGACCTTTTATGGCTACTGCAAGGGCCAACATAAGTTGTGAGGAGGGTCAAATAGAACTGAAATTTGGGAATCAAACTCTCAATATTGATATCTTTAAGGCCCAACAAGGGATTAATTGCGGTGTGGTAGAGCAAAATTGTGATATCAAAGCTATGGTTGATGAACCGCACATTGAGGACAACATGATTATCCCCAATCAACCACAAGAAGATTTAAAACCTCAATTAGGAGAATCTAAAACCGATCTGGACACACCCTTAACTCCTACCCTTGTTCCTCACACTCATTCCGAACCACCCGCTGCTGCTGATAACCCCGTTCTAGAACTGAAGCCCCTTCCCGATCGTTTGAAATATGTCTTTTTGGGTTCCAATCAAACACTTCCGGTGATTATAAACTCCAAACTCATACTTGACCAGGAATCCCGTCTAATTGTTGTTCTCCAGCAACATCGTAGAGCCATTGGTTGGACTCTCGATGATTTGACTGGAATAAGCCCTTCTTATTGCACACACCACATCCATTCTGAAGAGGGCGCACAACCTTCACGTGAGATGCAAAGACGTCTAAACCCCAATCTGCAGGAGGTCGTGAAAAAGGAGATCATTAAGTGGTTAGATGCAGGGATCATCTACCCGATCTCCGACGGTCGCTGGGTAAGCCCAATCCAAGTTGTGCCTAAGAAGGTAGGGCTCACCACCATCACGACTGAAACCGGAGAGGTCATACCTACCCGTATAGCCAATTCGTGGAGAGTTTGCATAGATTACCGAAGACTCAATTCCTCCACAAAGAAGGATCATTTCCGACTACCATTTATTAATCAGATTCTCGAAAAATTAGAGGGAAATAGATTCTTCTGCTTTCTTAACGGGTACTCCGGTTACAACCAAGTGGCGATTCATCCAGAGGACCAAGAGAAGACCACGTTCACCTACCCCTTCGGGACATACGCGTTCTGAAAGATGCCTTTCGGTCTCTGCAATGCACCTGCAACTTTTCAGCGGTGCATGCTTGCCATATTCTCTGATATGGTAGGTGATTATCTAGAAGTCTTCATGGATGACTTCTCAATTTTTGGCGCATCATTTGACGATTGCCTCCAACACTTGGTTCATATACTCAGGTGTTGCATTGACGTAAATCTGGTTCTTTCCTGGGAAAAGAGCCTCTTTATGGTGCTCGAGGGGATCGTCCTGTGACACTTAATTTCTGAGAGAGGCATCCAAGTGGATCGAGCCAAGGTTAACTTGATTTCCAAACTTCCTATGCCTAGCACGATCAGGGACATCCGATCTTTTTTGGGGCACGTCGATTTTTACCATCATTTCATCCCTAATTTCTCAAAAATCGCACGCCCCTTGACACTCTTCTCTCCAAGGATGTACCCTTTGAGATTTCCAAGAAATGCACTCAAGCTTTTGAGATCCTTCGTAAACAAGTCACTAAAGCCCCGATCCTACAGTCCCCTGATTGGTCTCAACACTTTGAGATCATGTGCGATGCATCTAACTTCACTATAGGAGCAGTTCTAGGGCAGAAGATTGACAGGAAACCCGTGGTCATCTACTACGCTAGCAAGACACTTGACGAGGCTCAGCGTAACTACACGGTTACGGAGAAAGAGCTGCTAGATATAGTATTTGCCCTTGAAAAATTCATATCTTATCTCCTAGGTTCCCATGTTATAATCTACTCGGATCACACATCTGTGAGGCATCTCCTTGCGAAGAAGGATGCAAAGCCTCAATTAATCTGATGGATCTTGCTGTTGCAAGAATTTGACCTCGAGATTCGCGACAAGGTGGGAAGACAGAACGTGGTGACTGACCACTTGTTCCGCCTTCCTTCTGAGATCATCGACCCTTCTGGACCCATCACAGAGCATTTTCCTGAGGAGCACCTCTTGACTATTGGTACCGGGCTTCTATGGTTTGCTGATATAGTAAACTACTTGGCATAACACCAGATCCCATCTGATTGGCCTAAGGCCAAGAAAGACAAATTGCGCTCTGATGCCAAGTACTACATCTTGGAAGACCCGTACTTATTCCGCATAGGTGCTGACCAAATTATCCAGCGATGTGTCCCGGAGGTCGAAATCAATGACATACTCTCTTTCTGCCATTACCAGGGATGCGGTGGCCATTTTTCTGGGCATAAAACCGCATCAAAAATCCTCCAGTGTGGCTTTTACTGGCCCACTATCTTCAAGGATGCATACAGTCACTGTAAGGCATGCAGTCGTTGCCAAACTTTGGGCAACATGAGCCATAGCGACATGATGCTTTTACAGCAGATTCTCATATGTGAGATTTTTGATATTTCGGGGATTGATTTTATGGGCCCATTCCCTATCTCGGACGACTTCAAGTACATTTTACTCACTGTTGACTACGTGTCCAAATGGATCAAAGCCATTCCGATCCGAACCTGTGATCACAAGATCGTTATCAAATTCATTCATCAGAATAACTTCTCACGGTTCGGGATTCCTCAAGCTATCATCTCTAATGGAGGGACCCATTTTACCAACTCTCAATTCAGGTCACTAATAACCAAATACGAGGTATCCCACCGAATCTCTACTCCTTATCACCCCCAGATTAATGGTCTAGCTGAGCTATCAAATCAGGAGATCAAGAAAATCCTGTAGGTTACTGTTCAACCTGACAAGAAGGACTGGTCATCCCAACTTCCGGAAGCTTTGTGGGCTTATAGGACCGCCCACAAGACCCAATTAGGCATGTCTCCTTTTAGACTGGTGTATAGGAAGGTGTGTCACCTTCCCGTCGAACTGGAGCATAAAGCCTATTGGGCAGTACGAAACTGCAACCTAAATCTTTCTAAGGCTGGGACCCACAGAAAGCTTTAGATAAGCGAGATTGATGAATTATGCCTTGATGCGTATGAAAACTCGCGAATCTACAAAGAGCGGGTTAAAGCCTTTCATTATAAGCACATATCGAGAAAGATCTTTCACCGTGGTCAGAAGATCCTACTCTTCGATGCCTGACTTAAATTGTTCCCTGGGAAGCTACGATCCAAGTAGGTCGGACCATATCTTGTCTGACATATTTTTGGAAATGGAGCCATCGAGATCAGTCCGCTCAGCCACAATTTCGAACCCTTCGTCGTGAATGGTTAGAGACTCAAACCATTCATTGACGTGACCAATACAGATTTGGCTGAGTCATCATTTATCCTCCATTCTCCTTGAGCTCATTGCACCCAGCCGATGGCGTAAGACTCAGCGCCTAACGGGAAGCAGCCCATCATCCTTTTTGAAAATCCGAAACCTTTTTCTGACATTTCTTTGTACCTTAGGTTCATTCCTTAGGACAGCCGACTTCACCTCAGGTACTCGTACCTGAGATTAGAAATCGTCCGCAACAGTCACCTCGATCCATCCACTCACCTAATATCCGTCCTAATGCATGAACCAAGCCAAATAAAAACCCACCTAATGTACGATGAGGGCATTGCAAACCTTAGGCATGGGGTGGTATGAAAGTGTAATGAAAACTCATAACGAGAAAAGGTTTCAACAAAAAAAGCACATATCTGAAAAAAAAAATTTGGGAGGAAGGAAGAAAGTGCTGGTAAGCTTTACAAAAGGAGGAAAAGTGCAAAATTCTAAAAAGGAGCACAGAATGAAAAAGAAGGGATAGTCATTAGTAAGAAATTAAGGAATTAACCAAAGTTCTAGACCACATTAAAAGAAAAGTAAAGTGAAAGTGCACAAAAAGGTTAGTAAGAAAGCTAACCTTAGGCCTTCTTGGCTAGACTCTTAGTACCCGTTAAGATCTAGATATTCCTCAAGAGGTTGAGGAAAATGAAAAGCTTAAGTATTAGGTCTAAGATTTAGGGAGTATTCGACCTCGTTAATTGACCTTCGATTTACGGGACTAAGTAACCTAAGCACCCCAATTCACACACAATCTAGTTCAATGAGCACAAATATCAAAATCACGTAGAAGCATTTCTAATGTTCTGAAATTGTCACCTAGATTAGGAGCAGCTGATCAACACAAGTTGATTTGGACGAGTTCCCGACGTGAAGAGGTGGAAAATTCCCCTCGAAGATGCATAACGACATATCGTCTCCTCGGTGCTTCTCTCCTAGGATATTTACATATCATATTGGGGGCATGTAAGCACTCTGCTGGTTCAGATTCCATAGATGGCATTATCACAAAATGTCAATTGCCAGGGTCTGAATTCGACCACGGAACGCAATGGGGGGATTATCTCGAAATCTTGAAAGCTAGGGTTCTGGGGGTTATCATGGGCGGTGCTATTTTGAAGCATTGATTGCCAGGAACCTTTGAGGATTGATGATGGGGATGAGGAATCTGATACAGATCATGTTGTGAAGCCAATCATAAGCTAGAATTAAAAAGAAAAGAGAAAGAAACTCTCCAAACAAATAAACCCTCTGTCTCTCTCTTACAAGATGCACTGCAAACTGAACCAAGGCTAAAATGTCTCAAGCACGGGTGCTTTAACCACGGAGTCCAATAAACCTTAGAGTAGTTCCTGTGGACCTTAAAAACCTTTGCTAAGGACTGAGGCTAAAACTAGACAGATCTGGATCTTGGTTGGTACTAGAGTACCTTTAAGCTCATGGTTGGCATTCTGACCTAATCAAAGAGACAAGGAAAAGTACTTATCAAAATCAGTGAATGAATCTCATGTGAACGCGCAAGAGGTATGGGTCTCCATCCACCCACGTCTCCGGCGGGGTTTTTCCTGCCGCTTTCGCACGCTTCGCGGCCGGCCGACGCCTATTTAAGGAGCAGCACCCTCTGCCGCATCCTTCAAGCTTGACCTGGCCTAAGAATCCCATCAAATTCCTCACCTCCCAACTCCGACCAATCGCCCAGAGCTTCCGACGACTCTCCTCCCCCTTTCTCGTCGCTCTGCCACCATACCAGTGGAAGGGTTACCTCCACCGTCTTCTGCCGCGCCGTACCAACGGGCACACTCCAGCCCCTATTCCTCGTCACCGTCTCTTTCCCTGGGTGCCTTCGTCTCCGGCAACAGTAGTACCAGGCGCTCGCCACCTCCGCCTCCTCCGTTCACTCCTGACCTACCAGCTAAGTCCCTCTTACCCTTCTCTTTAATTCCCCTCTATCAATTTGTTGTTTCGACCCCTCTACACCACTGTCCACCCTCACCATCTCCACCTCCGACCACCAACTCCGGCGAGGCCATTTCACCACCACAGACAGATCCACCCCTCTCCAACCGATCCCTGAGCATCACCTCAACCCACTAATCACCCTACGATCCTCCACTGACCGCGCCACCCACTGTCGTCTCCCCCTGAACAGACCCACTCACACAAACTCAGACCAACCTGGGCACGCACGCCCAGGCCGTTCTAAGCCTCACTAACCCCCACAAAAACTTTGTTGTGCTCTGGCGAAGCCTACCAAGCGTTCTGACGTGGCCACGAGGCCGTTTGTGTGCTTTCAGGTCCCGTGCCTCCGCTGCCATTAACGCCGAGCTTGGAGCAAGCTTGCAAGCAGCTCCAGGAGACGCACCCAGGTCACGCGGAAGACGTCCGCACATAACTCCAAGTCTTCAATTGGCAGCGAAGACCTCGATTGGAGCAGCTATTGCTCGCACTCCCTACTGCGGGTGCGCGAGAGAGGAGGGACACATATAGTCCCACCTCGGGCGTTTTCAAGAGCCCAGTGACACATAAAGGGAAAAAGTGATTGAGGCTTATCGCCTTAGTCACACGGGGTGAGGTCCCTCTCACCCGCTCACCTGGCCTCGTCCGCGACGACCCCCCGTGGACTTGGCCCGACCCGATTACCCAAGCCTTGCACACTTCGCCCACCACCGGTTGCCGGTGGGCCTGGTCCCGGGCACGTTACCCGACCCGTTTACTCGAACAGGCTCTGGGAGAGCGAACCCTGGAGTGGAATAGAGAGAGAGACAGGGGGAGGGTAGGGGCTAGGTTTTGCCTAACCATATGCTTGTTCAAGGAACTGAAGGAGAAGAAGGAAGAAGAGGAAGCAGAAGAAGCAAGGAAGGAGCGGTCGAGGACATAGTGATAACACCACGCAAGAGGGTAGTAATTAGGTTGAATATGGCCCATCTTTAGAATAAAAGGCACAACATAAAGTAGAATAGGAGCATTGCATGCATCAAGTACCAAGATTGCTTATAAACTACATTAATGGCCATTTATGTAAAGCATGTGTCAAAGCAGGCCTCAGATGAGCAATCGGACTGCACGGATGGATTCAAAACAACGAACGGAGTACAACGGACTCAAGATCGGCCAAATCCGACATCCGGAGCTCCCACAATGGGACCAAGAAATTCTGACCGTTGATCTGGAGATCAACGGCCCAAAAACCGCCACGTCGCCCCGCCCCCACCGCTCGCACGCCCTCAAGCCAGCCAAGGACGAATCTCGGCCGTTGATCTTCGATCGAACGGCCGAGACCCGAGCGGTCGCCCGCGGTCGCCGCGACAAAGCGCAGGCGTGGCGCAACGGCTAGCGCGCACGCCCGCATCGCAGCGACGCGCGTTCGAATCGCGCGGAGCGGAAATCAAACGAGAGCGAAGGGCGAGGCAAAATTAGACCGCCCGATCAGCAGCGGGCGGCCAGGATTACGCCACGCGGCGCGATGACAGCTCCCGAGTGCCCACGCGCGCCCGCACGTCGGGCGGAAACGTGCGCACGCACGCGCGGCCGAGGCGTGATCTCAACGCAGGCGAAGGAGGATCTCTACGTCCACGGATCGCGCATGGAGAGAGAGCGGGGCGGGCAGCTGACCGGCGGTAGGAGGGCTTCACCGACGTATCTGGAAGCAGTTTTAGCGACGTTCTGGATATCGCTAAAGCACATTCTTCTTTTAGGAAGCCCATAACTCTATTTAAACCCCCTTCTACCACCATTCAAGGCATCCTCTCCCACTTGCAACTACTCCACTCCTCTCCTAGCTAGTTTTAGGCACTCTTGTAATCGCCGGAGATGACGAGCCGCCGAAGGAGCCTCCTCCACCGCCGTGGCTGCCTCGTCGCTCTCCACTCTCTCACTACCTCTCTCTCTCTCTTTTAAGCTTTCATCTACTTTTGTTGAAGCATGTATTTAATGTTGTAAACCATGAACTATGAATGCATGTTTAATGAAATTATTTTCCATTTAGTCACCATTTTAATTTCTGCTTAAAGTGCATGATCAAAACCAAGAGCTTTCTAACCCTAAATTCTCTCTATCTCTCGCTTTTCAAAACCGTCTCTTTCGCAAGCAAAACTCCACCTTTTTTGTGACAACAAGTGGTAAACAAAATCCGATTTCCACGCCTCCCTGAGACCGACACTCGGACTCACCTCCGTTTACTTCTTTTAAAACCGACGTATCAAGTGCAACAATAACGACACCTCTTAATACACACGCATGAGACCACGTCAGTTTTTGGCGCCGTTGCCGGGGAGGCAACGGATTTGTTTTATCACCTCCATTCCACACTCATTCTCACATCGTCTAATGCCCTATTTTCCTTTTTACTTGACGGTTGCAGGAATTCGACGCACGGACGGCGAAGCGACGCATTCCACGACGGTAGCAAGGGAGTAGGCGCCTCGAGGACCGATAGTGAGTAACCTGTCTCTCATTGTTTGCTTGCGTGAAAAAGAAAAAAAAAATTGTAAAAAACTAAAAAAATTGGCGTGGTGAATGACTGCTTGACCCACATTCTTAACACATCACCCTACAAAAGAATGTACACTCTAATATGCTGAATAAATTCTTGGAGTGTTCTTTTCTTTCTTGAGTGGTGTTTGTGAAGCCACCATGAGTTGACCTGGGCCACACCACTCAACCCTAAAACTGACTCATCTAATAGAAGCTGCATGATCATTAGGATGAGTACACTAGGGTTTTAGAGCCTCTACAGAAGAAAAAGGAAATCTACTTTCATCAAATTGTGTGCAGAACTTGACGTGCCCACTGAAACTTGTTTGAAAACATTAAGACACGTCAACCCTAAAAAGTACTAAAGTAAGGATGAAACACTAAAAGACACCACATCCTAACAAATCCTTGCTTGAAAACCATGTTTTGCTAGAAGCACACACTTTGAAAGTGGAAAATTAAGAGGCACCACCCCAATCAACGCCTCATCACATCACCCTAAGCACAAGCACTATCCTAGCCCTTTAAAAATGAGTAGACGTGCCCTAGGCAGGACTGAGTTAAGTCTCAAAAGGTGAGGTTTTGTTCGCTAGGCACTTGGCTTTCATTCCCTTGGTAGAATCCGGTGACTAGGCTGCGGGGCAGTGTCAAACGACCGCGGTTGTGGGGTCTATGGAACCGGAGGCGCAAGCCAAAGGAAGAACCTTCCCTGCAATCCCCTCGTAATCAACCTGGCCAGATTAACCTCGGGAAGGGGAGTCCAGTGCTTACGGACGTAATCAACCTTTGTGAGATTTCTAGGCCTTCTAAGGAATACACCATAAGGACTAGGCCTGTTTGCTTGGTTGAGGACACAACTCTCTCGCATCTGTTCTTCCCACATCCCTCCATTTCTTCCAAACCATGGATTTCAATGCCTATCCATCTTACCCAAACTACCCCCAACAGGATTTGTATGCTAACCCAAGTGGACCATACTCACAGCCTACTTGGGCTAACCAACCACCAAGTTGGGGGTACAACCTTGAATATCCCTCTTGGCCCAACTATGACCAAACCGCACCAACCTCTTATTGGAATACGACCAACATAGCCACCCAAGGGTACGATTCAAATCATGGGGCTCCATATCTCGATTGTCCTCACGATGCCTCCTCATTTAGGTCCGACCCGCTCTACTATGATAGGACCTACACTTTAGGAGAACACCAAGAACCCTACCCATCTCAGGATAATAACCAAGAAAGGTCATCTGAATTCAACAACCTTGCCTACTTGACCTTTGGATTAGAAGGAGTTCTAGACAAATGGAAATCAGAAAATGATCAGAAATCTAGGCAAGCCCAGGATCATCAACCTTTGATTTGGTCCCCTGATGAAGAATCTGACTGGGAGGAGGACTTATAACCTCAACTATTCTGGATTAGGACCAAATAGAGAATGGTTCCTCTTGAAGAACTGGACCCTGAACATGATAGAATAGAGGACCCACCCAAGAACCTAAACACCAGTGTGGGTTCTGATCCACAACCTCAACCATACTCTCTTAACCAGGATCTCAAGGAGGAAATCCAAAGGACACCAAATGACACCATGTCAATTCTTGATAACCTCAAATTAGAACTACACAGACAGAATCAAGAATTGGTTAAAGGGCAACAGGCCATGATGGATTTGTTCCAACAATTGGGGAAAGAAGGCCAGAGAAAGATGTTGCACACAACGCCACTCATAAAGCAAGGACCTACCATGATCAATTGGACTACACCCAGTCGTCCTGATTTGGTTCAGTCCACCATTGATACCCCTCAGGAGTTGGACAGCTCAGTGGATAAGGACAGTAAGGATTCCTTGGAACACAATTTGGGGAAACATCAGGGGGAAACTGAGAATGTGAGGGGAGAGGCCTTGGAATCTAAATCCAATCGGCCCAAGAGAAGCAATCCGGTGGGAGCAGCAGCCACCATCATAGATGGAGAATGGAGTTACAATCTCAAAGAAATTGATTATGAATCGGTTGGAATCCCCATCACAAATTTGGAGGAGGGCCGAGAGAAAGAATATGATCTAGAGGATGAAATTGACCCTACCTCTAATGTAACCCCAAACAGTGAATCTGATACAAAGAAGGTGGCAGAAAATATTCTTGAGATCAAAGGCTTGGAAGGAATGAGCGATGAAACCATAGTTGCGGAAGAGATGGATTCGTCTTTGGAGAGAGGCCTCATGCTTGGTTGTAGGGCTCAGTATGAAACTCTGGACTTTGTTACCTGCCCTACCAGAATAAGAATCCCGCAACCCGAATGCACTGGAATTGATACACTTTCGATGGATTACAATTTTATGGGGACACAAGCTGAATATAAGACCTACATCTTTAGTGTTTGGCATGTCATATTTGGGGTGCGTTCGTCCACAGCAACTTGTTTGCATGCTTACAAACTAAGAGAGGATCTGACACGGGCATGCATGATATATCTGTTACAGAATTCCCGCCCCTTAGGAACGGGACTCCACCACAACCTTATTCGCATCTGTGGACTTCTGATTTTGGGTCTGGTTAATTTTGAACATATCTTCTTGACCCAAGCCATTCCTGTTTGTGCACCGCCCACCTGGAGGCGTTAAACTCAGCGCTTCCTGGGAGGCAACCCAGTGGATTCAGACTGATCTGGTAGTTTACGTCACTCAGGTACT
Organism: Thalassia testudinum; assembly: GCA_037157565.1. Lineage (NCBI taxonomy): Eukaryota > Viridiplantae > Streptophyta > Magnoliopsida > Alismatales > Hydrocharitaceae > Thalassia > Thalassia testudinum. The sequence goes on from JAZHRO010000030.1 coordinate 50,580,936, forward strand.
ATCTTTTTGAACGCTTCTGCATCCATGCATCTGCCAATGAGGACATTGTCCAACTTAAGCATGGGGGGGATGGTAAATTGCATAATCCTGAGCTTAATTAATCAGTCTGAATGAATAAATTAATTGATTAAAAAAAAAAATTGAATTTAGGAAGAAAAACTTAGGCATTAGAAACTTGTCAATAATGGAAAATAATACAAAAAGAACTTAAACACTTAGACTTTTCAGGCCTTCAGGCTTAATCAGCCCTGGTGTCCATTAAAATATGGATTTAGTGGCGAATCCTTGCAACTTTAAGCTATTCTAATCCACTTAATAAATAAGGTAATAAGTATACGACTTATCAACTCACCCTCTAACTCAGGAAAACTTTGAGTCTAAGCATCTACACACATTTTTGCACAGACTCACTTCTCGGAGATTTTGACAGAAATTGGGTAGCTAATGAACTCTCTAGGGTGGTATGGCTGGCAAGTTGTCGTGGGTAATAGCCCATTGGCAGGTTGTCCAGAACCCAGCCACAGGCCATTTCTTTTTCGCTGCCTCTAGGTACATTTGAGATTAGGGAAGCCACCTACGAAAAAAAAAAAAGAAGAAGAAAAGAAAATAAACCACACTTCAACGCACAAGTATGGCTGGCAAGTGATCGTGGGTAACAGCCCATTGGTCGGTTGTACAGAGCCCAGCTCAATAATTGCACAAAAAAGACCAAAACACCTAAGGACGAAGCGGGGAAGTAGTACAAGCCGGGGAGATATACACTGGAAAATCCTTGTGTTGACCCCAAGTAAAATGAACGTAGGGAGAAAGCTACCAATCGAACAAATACACCTTCAGGCAAAAATTTATTTTCTTTTCCGGTCACCTAGAGGCGTAGAAACTCGAAGTCTGTCTCAATTACCGTTAAGTGAGTCTATCACAACATTCACACCAAGATGCTTAGCACTTAGGGTTTTGACCGAGTTTTGGGTGGGTTGGGTAGCCATAAAAAGTTACCAACCCACATTGAATTCCGAAAATTCTAAAAAGACATATATAGATATATATGTATACATATGTATAGTTATATATACAAAGCAAGGATTCGGGCGATTCATATTTTGGAAGACACCCGGGCGCTGCTTAGTCTTTGTAGATTAAGATCTTCGTATATTTCCTCTTATTGACGAGTAACGAAGTGCCTAAGCAATTACTTCTTAAATTCTCCAAAGAAATAAAGGCTAAAATAAACCTTGCTAGGGACTATCAAGGAGTAAGCATGGGGGTATGATAACACCACGCAAGGGGGTAGTAATTAGGTTGAATATGGCACATCTTTAGAATAAAAGGCACAACATAAAGTAGAATAGGAGCATTGCATGCATCAAGTACCAAGATTGCTTATAAACTACATTAATGGCCATTTGTGTAAAGCATGTGTCAAAGCAGGCCTCAGATGAGCAATTGGACCGCACGGATGGATTCAGAACGACGAATGGAGTCCAACGGACTCAAGATCGGCCAAATCCGACATCTGGAGCTCCCACAATGGGCCCAAGAAATTCTGACCGTTGATCTAGAGATCAACGACCCAGAAAGTGCCACGTCGCCCCGCCCCCACCGCTCGCACGCCCTCAAGCCAGCCAAGGACGAATCTCGACCGTTGATCTTCGATCGAACGGTCGAGATCCACGCGCTCGCCCGCGGTCGCCGCAACAAAGCGCGGGCATGGCGCAACGGCTAGCGCGCACGCCCGCATCGCAGCGATGCACGTTCGAATCGCGCAGAGCTGAAATCAAGCGAGAGCGAAGGGCGCGGCAAAATTGGACCGCCCGATCAGTAGTGGGCGGCCAGGATCGCGCCACGCGGCGCGATGACAGCTCCCGAGTGCCCACGCGTGCACGCACGCCGGGCGGAAATGCGCGCGCGCACGCGTGCCCGAGGTGCGATCTCAGCGAGAGCGGAGGAGGATCTCAGCCGTCCGATCTTCGATCGGACGGCTCTCGTTCAACATCCACGGATCGCGCATGGAGAGACAGCGGGGTGGCCAGCTGACCGGCGGCAGGAGGGCTTCACCAACGTATCTGGAAGCGATTTTAGCGACGTTCTGGATGTCGCTAAAGCACATTCTTCTTTTAGGAAGCCGTTAACTCTATTTAAACCCCCTTCTACCATCATTTAAGGCATCCTCTCCCACTTGCAACTACTCCACTCCTCTCCTAGCTAGTTTTAGGCACTCTTGTAATCGCCGGAGATGACGAGCCACCGACGGAGCCTCCTCCACCGCCTTGGCTGCCTTGTCGCTCTCCACTCTCTCTCTACCTCTCTCTCTCTCTCTTTTAAGCTTTCATCTACTTTTGTTGAAGCATGTATTTAATGTTGTAAACCATGAACTATGAATGCATGTTTAATGAAATTATTTTCCATTTAGTTGCCATTTTAATTTCTGCTTAAAGTGCATGATCAAAACCAAGAGCTTTTTAACCCTAAATTCTCTCTATCTCTCGCTTTTCAAAACCGTCTCTTTCGCAAGCAAAACTCTGCCTTTTTCGTGACAACAAGTAGTAAACAAAATCCGATTTCCACGCCTCCCTGAGACCAACACTCAGACTCACCTCCGTTTACTTCTTTTAAAACCGACGTATCAAGTGCAACTATAACGACACCTCTTAACACACACGCACGAGACCACGTCACTTAGCCGCACCAAGAAGCTGAAGCAGGAGAAGAGGAAGAGGAGAAGCAAGCTCAAGAAAGGAGAAGAAGCAGCTCAAGAAAGAAGAAGAGGAAGTCAAGAAGACCAAGCAAGAAGCCAATTGAAGAAGAAGAAGGCAGAGATAGAGCACAAGGGAAAAGAAGAGAAGGAAGCTGTTGCAGAAAGGAAGGCCAAGTAGCTAAAGTGAAAGAAGAGAAAATGAAGAAGCCAAGGAGAAGAAGCAGCAGCAGCAGCAAAAAGAAAGAAGAAGAAAGAGAGCACGAGCACTGTAGTAAGTGGCTACTTAAGGCGTCTGATCCATGGAGTCAGATGCCTGAAGACAGAGAGAAAGGAGGACAAAAGAAGAAAGAGAGAAGAAAAGAGAAGAGACAAATTTTTACTTCCTCTCTCTAATCTTTTTGTAAAATAGTATATTATTGTAAATTATGATTTTCTACGCTTCTAGAACCAAGCTTGCTCCCTGAGTTCGACTTCGGAGAATTTTTGTATTCGAGTAATAAAATAAAATCTGACTGGTCGGTTTAACCTCGATCACTAAGAGCGAAATAGAGAGAGGAAGAGACGCGGGGAGGGTAGGGGCTAGGTTTTGCTTCTGTGTGTGTGCGCAGGGAAGAAGAAGAGGAGCAGCTGAAGGAGAAGGGCTCAAAGGCAAGCTAAGGGCAGGCGCTTCAAGAAGAAGGAAGGAAAGGTGCAGCTGAAGAAGAAAAGAGAAGGAAGGAGAACTCAAGGCTGAGGAGCAGCAGAGGAAGAGGAGAAAAAGAAGAAGAAGAAGGTAGCTGAAGAAGGAAAAGAAGAGAGGTAGGGACTTAGCCGCAGGAAGACAAAAAAGAGAAGGAAGAGAGAAAGCAAGGGCAGAAGAAAGAGAGAAGCAAGAGTGGCCAAGTAGAAGAAGAAGACAAGGAAAGATAAAGAAGCAAAGAAGAAGAAGCCTAGCCGCAGAGTAAAAAGAAAGAGAAGGAAGAGAGAAAGAGAAGACACAGAAGGCCAAAATCACATATAAAGCACTGTAGCACGAATTTTTAAGACGTCTAATATTTTATCAGCCGTCCAATTTTTGGGCCTTATTTCTACATTGACATTATTTTTTGATTTGGATTGAATTGGTTATTGCTTTTTTGAGAGTTGTGCTCTTAAGCTTCTAAAATACCAATTTGCTCCCTGTGTTCGACCTCGGAAATTTTAACTTTCGAGTAATAAAATTGTTATTTGTTTATACGACGATTTCAAACTACACTACAACGAATATATTTTTAAAGCACGATCTCGTCGCGTAAGCATTAGAAGGACTTAGAGTCCAAGGAATGACTCAAATGGAAGGTAACTTCCTAAGGAATCTGTGTTTCAAATCTAGGATTAATTGATTAAGAGTCGAGCGAGAAATCCTTGCTCGATACTCGACGGTGATGGTTTAACCTTCCAAAAATGGTGTGGGAGTTGCTTGTGAAGAAGGCAAAGAAGTTGGGGGTTTATTTGTAAGAGAATTCAAAAGTTAAGGGTCTGAATGAGATAGAAAGAGTCTAACTAGACCAAAATGCAAACTTTGTCAAGATGATCTCAGATTGGGTCCAAATTTTGATACAAACCTAATTTGGATCCAATAAATCCAATGGTGAAGTTAGATTTAGGTTTTTACCAAGTTTGACTTGATAATTTATGCAAAAACTTAAATTAGGTCAAATTGAGTTCGTTGAGGACCCCTCCCTCTCCATCAATCTTCACTGGTGCTCCCCCTCGGTCGCCGTTAGAGACTCGACGGTGGAGTTTTCCTCCCATATCCACCCATCCCATGCCATCTTTGCCTTGTGCCCTGTCGATGACGCAACCCCATCCTTGATAATGGTGCAACCCATTATCTCTACCCTCCTCGACCACTATTACAATCGTGCTATTTCTACCTCATGCTCTTCTTGGTCGAGATGTGTAATTTGTGTGGTTAGGGGTTTCTTCCCTCCCCCGTTCTTTCTTTCTTTTTCCTCTTTTCTCGATTGGTTACTTGTTGGGGATGCGTGAGTATTTGACCTATTAGATGTTACTTGTTGGACATCACCATTCCTCACCTTTATCTCTTTGAAGCCTTGGGGTCTAACTTCTTCCACGCATGACCACTAGCTGAAAATGTCTAGTGGTATGTAGCTTGGCCTCCTCCCTCCTATATTAACCAAGTATTTCGGATGATATCTTGACATAATTGGGCTTTGTCACCCTTTCCCAAGAGTGTTTTTCTCGATTGTGACGTGCGGCTAATGGAATTTAATTTGTAGTGGCATGCAGCTTAGCCTCCTCCTGTCTGTAATAACCAGGTATTCCTGATGTTATCTTGAGATTATCAAGTTTTGTCACCCTTTCCCAAGGGTGTTTTTTTTATTTTGTTGTGACAGGCAGCCAATGGGGTTTTTTCTTCTCGTCTCTCTTACGGCCTTGGTGTATATTTCCCCCTCTTGAGAAACTTTGTACTTGATTTTTCTCCCATGTTGCAATTGAATTCTTCTCCTGTCAAAAAAAAAGAAAGAAAATCATCCCATGCTATAATTCTATAGATGTATTTAATTAGTGGGACGAAAGCTGATTAATTACCGTCGATCCAAAACTCAACTCAATATTTCCATTGCCCATACCTACGTAAATATAAACGTATGTACATACATATCTCACACTGTAACTACACTACAGGTATATCTTATGCACAGAAAAGTATACATATGTACATGCAATGGTAAAAATATAATTAAAAATATGCATACGACATCAATAATCATTGTATGTGCCTGTATAAACAGACATATATATACATAGATTCACCCACAGTGGTATATATATATATATATATATATATATATATATATATATATATATATATATATATATAGAGGGATGTTAAAATCTCTTTAAATATTTTGATTTGAGTACATGATGGCAAGAGCTTGAGGATAGAGTAATTTCCCCATAATATTAAAAGGTCACAATCGAGATGCTAATCAACAGAAATAATTCCTTTGCCGTTTGCCATTTGTGCTTCTGAAAATTTTTATTTCTAGATCGTTGATCGGCGGGAAGGAGGACGTCGACGTCAGGTTTTATCATCTCTGTATCGCTTTCACTTATGGGTGGACATCAAAATAGTAATGTATGATTAAGAGGTGCGGTTGCAATCGACGTCACAGGGAAAGGGACTCCAGCGACGTATTAAGTGTAGGGAAACAAACAACGTGACTTAGACGATGGTTGCCACTCCATGTCCATGCAACCATTGCATTGGTCACTGATGCATGCGTTGGCACCGACTTCAATTTGGATATGGGTGCATCGGTGTCCGTCTCTCGGTAACTATAGGATTCATAAATACTCACGTGGATGTAAATTTTGTATGCCTGTGGCGAAACCTATACTGGTCAAGGGTGTGAACTTCTCCCACACGCAATCTAGCTAGGATTAGGAAGAGAGAGATAACCACGTATTATAAGGGTTAGTTTATTTGAGGGTGGAGGAATTGGTGTTAATCTTTACTTTTGTTTACTTATGAGTGATGTTAACATCCGTCTTTGAATCTCTATCGTCTCTGTCGAGGAAGATTTATAGTCTACTTTTGGTTCATCATTTTGCCAACTTTCTTGCTTATAGACTGGCCAGCCTTGCTACGGGCGATTTTAAGATTTTTAATGATGTCAGTTTGTGTTTATTTAAATTGGTATTAAGTTGTGGTGTTAACCCTTGTGACATTTACTTGGTAGTGGTGTTAGGAATATAGAACATGATGGGTATTAGAGGTGTGGGTGATGTACAATTTTAACACGAGTTTAGCTAACACCAGTTGAAACGGTGTTAGACAAACCCGTGTTAAAGTGGCTAAACCTAGGTTAGTAGATAGGAGGTTAAGTAGTATCTTTTGGAAGGAAAAAAAAAAAGTAGTCAAGTAAATAAGGGTTAACCCTCTTTTTTAGGGATTAACCCCAAAGTAAACTAGGCCTAAAATGGTGTTAACATCAATTTCTAGAGAGTAAAGCCTTAATGTAGGAGAGGTACGAAGTTAACACTTATTTTGCTAACGCCTATTAAGGGTTAGTTTACTTTGAAGGTTAGGAAACTGGTGTTAAGAAATGTGAAACTAGTGTTAACTCTCGTTTTTGTTTGCTTGCAGGGTGGTGTTAACATCAATTTCTATTTAAGTAAATTGGTGTTAAGATGTGGTGTTAAATTTTGTAGTGCTTACTTGAACTAGTGCTAATTAACACAAGTTTCTGAAGAGTGAAGTTTAAGTGTGGGATCGAAGTTACGAAGTTAATACTTATTTTGCTAACACCCCTTAGAACTGATGTTACGAAACAGGTGTTAACCCCCCAAAATAAGTTTTAAGATTATGCGGGTTAACCCCACAAGTAAATGAGGGTTAAAATTGGTGTTAACCATCTAAATTAAACGGGTGTTAAGATTATGTAGGTTAAACCCTCAAGTTAGCGGAGGTTAACCTCCCAAGAGAGAGATTAATTCTCCAAATAAACTAGCCTTACGATCTAGTTTACTCAAGGCCTTTTGGATTTTTTTGATGCCAAACCCCTTTTCCTCCAGGAAAAGGCATACGAGGGACAAGGCACACTCTCCATCGTTGGCTAGAGGAGTTCGTGGCGGTCAATCCTTGGAGGGAACGGGGAGGATTACCCAGAGTCATTCTAAATCGTTGCAAAAAACATTTTCTCTATGAATTGTCTCTTTTGGAATTGTAGAGGCATTCTTAATGCCCCTACTATGAATCATCCGAAGGACATGATCCACCTTCCATGTCTTAGCCTTATCTTCTTGTTTGAACCTTTCACTGATTCATCTTCTATCGACTCCATTCGTAAAGACATCCTTTCATCACTGCTTCGTGGTTCTGGAGGCTCCTAAGATTTGGTGTCTTTGGAAGGATAGTATCTCCATCAATCTCTTACTAGTATTAGTCAGGCTATAATGGTCCAATGCTCTTTCGGTGCTTCCTCAATTAAAATATCTGCCTGATCAGTGTCTGCTCCTATGGGATTTCCTTACTTTCACCTCGGTCATCAGTCCTACTCCTTGGATTATAGGAGGTGATTTTAATTGTGTTCTTCAGGCCTAAGAGAAATATGGAGGCTTCCTTTCTCCCAATCTCTTGCAGATCCTTTCCAAGCTTGCATCCACCACCTTGGCCTCTTGGAGATGGCTTTGGCGGGATCTCAATTCTCATGGTGCAATGGCCGACATGGTAGCTCTTGAATCCATCAAAAACTTGATCGTGTGTTGTTGAACTCAGACTCTTGGGATTTTGTCTCCTTGGGATTGTATGCATTTAGATCGAACTCAGACCACGCCCCTATGATTCTTTCCTCCACTGCTAGTCAGGTCTCCTGCCCACATCCTTTTCATTTTCAAAATATGTGGTTTAGGGATAAGTCATTTTGGCAATTGGTGCAGAATGTCTGGCAAGATACCAATGTTAATCTCCAACTAGATCCGATCTCTATTTTCTATTCCAAGTTGTCTGCTCTCAAAAGGTGTTTAAAGGTGTGGAACATATCGACTTTTGGGGATATTCGGGATATTGTTAAAGGCCTTGAGACTCGCTATAAGGATATTGATTCTAGACTTGCATCCCATTGGGATGACGACCTTGCTGCTAAGCTCAGTGATACCCAAATTCAACTTGATGATGCTCTTGCCAAGCTTTAATGATTTTCTCCTTCAGAAAGCTAAAATTGAGTGGATAAAAGATGGGGAAAGAAACACTAAATTTTTCTACTATACCATCAGGAAGCATTTTGCTAAGAGGAATAGATCTTCCCTTTCCAATGTTGTTGGGGGTGGGTGTTGGGAAACTACTTCTTCCAAAGCATTTGACTTCTTTAAGGATCTTCTGTCTTTGAAAAGCCCCTCAAGTCCCTTTCCGTTGCTAGAGGTTGTTCCGAATATTCTCTCTATGGAAGACTTTGAACTTCTCACCCGTGTCCCTGACTCCACTGAAATTTTTAAGAAGATTTCTAACATGCCTATCAATCATACTCCTAGGCCTAATGGTTTTAATGTTGAGTTCTACACTAACTTTTGGGACTTTATAAAAGATGACTTAGTTCAAGCTATTTCCCATTTCTTTGCTCATAATCAGGTCCCTTGTTCTTTGAATTGCACCTTCATTTCACTTATCCCCAAGAAAATCAATGTCCAAGACATCTCTAAATATCGGCCAATCAACCTCTATAATGTCTTCTACAAAATTGTCTCCAGCATTGTGGCAAGTAAGCTTTCTTCTATTCTACCCAAAATCATCTCCCCTAAGCAAGCAGGGTTTGTTAAAGGTAGATCCCTATTTGACCACATTGCGACTACTTTTGAGCTCACCCAATGAATTGACCGCAAGGTCTTTGGATCAAATATTATTGTCCAACTTGATTTGCAGAAGGCCTATGATAGGGTTGAGTGGGATATTTTGTATCAAATTCTTCAAAAGTTTGGCTTCTCTTCCTTCGCCATATTCCTCATCAAATCTTTTGTGGTGCATGAAGGATCTTCTGTCCTCATTGATGGCATCTCTGGTCTTTTCTTTCAGGTGTCTCGAGGCCTTCGCTATGGAGATCCGATCTCCTTTATGCTCTTTGACATTTTTAATGTTGCCATTCATTAGGGGTATCAAAGAGCTTGCATTCCATGGGAGAGTCAAACCCTTCTCTGTTAAGCAAGGCATCCTTCCACCTCTTGGTTTACTTTATGCTAACTATGTTGCCCTGTTCTCAATGGGAACTTATAATCCATTTCCAATCTCTCTAAGTTACTCCATCTTTTTTAGTACTCAGGTCAACGTATTAGTAAAACCAAAAGTCTATGCTTCATTGGTAAACATTTTTCCTCTGGCATGATTGCTAGGATCCTTCAACTTCTTGACATCCAACTAAGATACTTCCCCTTTCAATATTTGGGATGTCCGATATTTCCTGGCAAAGCCAAAAGTATCTATTTCTCTCATATCATTGACAAAATCCAATCTAAACTTGCAGGATGGAAAGCTAACCTTCTCTCATTTGCATCTAGGCCGATGCTTATCAAACATGTTCTCTCTTTAATCCCAATTCATATCCTTTCAGTCCTGGATGTGCCGAACTCCATCCTCATGAAGTTAGATTCTATTTTCGCTTCCTTCTTTTGGGTTGACACGGATTTGGACAAGCATCATCATTGGATCTCTTGGAAATAGATTGCCCATCCTCTGGAAATGGGTGGTTTGGGGATTCATAATCTCAAACTATTTGTACTGTGATGAGTCCATTAAAATGGACTAATATTAAGCCTAAGTATATTTAATCGTATAGTTTAGGTGTGTTAATAATGGCAATTAAGTTATAGAATATTTGTACGCCTTATAATTTGAGTTTATAACATTCTATAACTTAATTATTTTGTTATTTTTATGTGCAGGTAATAAAATCAGAAATAACAAGGGTGGGGGGATAATTTCCCCAAACAGCCGATCCTTTCCCCCCTCCCCCGCAGAAAGGGATTTGCAAATCCCTGGATTGGCGCACGGAGGGAGAGAGAAGACTTAAAAAGTGAAGAGGCGGCGTGCACAAGGGAGAATTTTTCCCCCTCGCGGGGAACTGCTTCACGGTGGAAAAGGCAAACCCTGTGATCCAGCAGCGTGCACTGTGTCCTCTTCCCCCTTGCAGGGAAAAACCTTCACCAGTGCGCACGCCTCCGCCCGTGCGCCTCTTCCTGCCACAAGCACCGCTCACCAACTGCCCACTCCAGCCCCCTGCAAATCAGAACCAGCGCCCTCTCCGCAGACGTGCCCCCCCCTTCCCGCGCCATCAACCCATGCATCCTCTAGCGCGTCCCTGCACCACCAGCCTTCACCCCACAGCCGCACAGCCACCCACGCTTGCAGGCACCTGCACGCCCTTCAGCCTGCAACGCGCCCGCACGCCCTTCAGCCTGCAGGCGTCCTTCTCCAGCGCCCGCAGACGCTCGCTACCACCAGGTCCGCACCTCATTTGACTCACATCCTCCTTGCACGCCCCCACTGCAGGAGTACATCCATCGTCCTAGCAGTACCTTCTCCTGTCTGGAAAAGCTCCCACAGCAGGCGCTCGTCGGCACGCGCCTCACTGCCAAGCGCGCGCCCTGCTGCAAGTGCCGGCCCTCGCACCAGCGCACGCGCGCCGCTCACAGTAGCGGCCCTCTTACTCCACAGGCCAGAGCTCTGGCCATCGCCTCCGGCCACCTCCGCCACCGCCGCTGCCACCGTCGGAAAGCTCTCGACCTCGCCATCCTCTTTAGCCCTGCATCGACCCCTGCGGTTCTCTCTCTCTCTCGCGAGGAAGAGAGAGGAAGAAAGCTCTGTTTTTGTTGGAATTAGAAATTACATTCAATGCCATTGCCACCGATTTCATTTTTTTTATTATTATTATATTATGGCAGAATTGCATTCAAGCACTCACAGTTCTTTCTAATTGCATGGTATTAATATTGGCTAGTTTAAAGATTGATTTTGGACTTGATTTAAGTACTAATTGTCTTTAGTACACTGATGAGAACCTCATCATGAGCCATAACTAGCTCATTTTGACCTAATACAAAGGATAAAAGCTCCTACATATCTCAAGGAAAGGCTTAACTCAGAGAATCCTGAGTTTGAGAAGAAAACAAGTCATAAGGGGTAAAAATGCAATTTTACCAGTATAATCTGCATACAGGGTAATTCAGGGCCCAAACATAGGTCAAAGCAGCTTAATAAGAATAAGAGTGGGATGAAATGATCTAGCAAGGGCTACAGCAATTCCAAGAAACTAAATGATAATCTGTAACCCTAAAACAACCCACTTCAATTCACAAGGTTCGAGGCAAAGTAAAAATAGAATAAACCCTCTAAAATTCATAGAAAAATAATCTCTAGGGTTTAGAACCTTCAATTTGGCCTTCAGAACCCATTTTTACCTACATTGAGAACCATGCCCAATTAATAACTTAATTTGGATTTTTGCGTAAATTGACCGGTCAAACAAGGTTTAATATAGAAATGAAATTCACCATCAGATTCCTTAGGTCCTAATTAGTCATGTATAAAAACTTGAGCCTAAGAAGAAACCTCCTTGACCGACTTTACACTTTGGTCCTCATATATTTACTCTTTGGCCCTCAACTTTTGAACCCTCGCATTTTGGCCCCTAACTCTCCTTCGTTCTTTGCGATCAGGTCCCCCCTGCAAAACCTGCCAGCACCATGCTCCGGCGACCTTGCGCGGAGCATGGCGCCGCGCAGGGTGAGGTGGGGGACCTGGCAAGTAAACCGGGGGTGCCCTGCGTCGTCAGCCGTCGCAGGGACACCCCCCTGGTCGTTGTAACCCACCATACCGGCCGTGCGAACGCACGAACGGTATGGGTTCTTGTTTCCGGCCATCCTCCGGCGAGGGAGACACGTCGTCTCCCTCCGCCTTCCTCCCTGTTTGATCCCTATAAATACCCCCCGTTGCTCCACCGACCGGGGCAGCCTGGATCTGACGGAGAAAATCCCCAACTTTCCTCTCTTCTTCCTCCGGCAGACGCTCACCAGCTCCGGCGGTTTCCTCCCCCTCCACCTCTTCGCTCTGCCGCAATACCAGCAGCAGAGACTTCCTCCCCTGCTCTTCCCGCGCCACGCCGCACCCAGCTGGCGCCTCTCCGGCTCTCTGCTCGCCGCCGCCCCCTTTCCCTGAGCATCGTCTTCTCCGGCGACAGTCGATACGACTGTCGCCCTGTTCCTCCCCCTTCGTCCCTGCAAGTAAGCTAGAGCTACTCCCCTTCTTCTCCTCTTTCTTTCCCCGCTTTCAATTTATTCAATTAAGCCCTCGACCGACCCTGACCATCGTCACCCCCTTCGTCTCCGACCACCCTCCGGCGAGCCGCTCCCATCACCTCAGCGACCCACACGGCTCGCCGACCACCGCAGGACCTCCGCCTCCTCACCCTGATCAACCTCCGCCCTGCCACTTCCCCCACATCACCCTCTGCAACCCCACCGAACAGACCCATCCTCCGACCCACAGTCCGACCTAGGGCAGCCCTCGCACGCCGCCCCGCGCCTCGCCACCACCCACACGAGCTTCGCCGCACCCTGGCGAAGCTCCTGGCACTTTCTGATTAGGCCGAGAGGCCGTTTTCTTGTGAACAGACCACCCGACCTCCGCCGCCATTGCCGCGCGAGAGGAACTGCTTCCGCCTGCAGCTACAGGCGCGCCACGCTCAGCGCCACGCCCAGATTCAACTCCCAGGCCTTGCGAGGCGTTTTGGCAAAACACCAGGCTCGCAGCTAAGGCAGAAAGCTTCGCGTGACGCCGCAATCTCCCGCTGATTTCCCCGCTGCGGGCGCGCAATTGAGGTGGGACATTTAGTCCCACCTCGGAAAAGCCTGAAGAGTCGCAGCGACATAAGATGCAAAAGTGCTGGAGGCTTACTGCCTCAGCACACGGGGTGAGGTCCCCTTCACCCGCCCGGTTACCCGGTCTCATCCGCGCTCACGCCCCGCGGACCTGACCTGACCCGACCCGACTTAAGACTGACCTGCACTCCTCGCCCACCACGCACGCCGGTGGGCCTGAACCCGGGCCTGACCCGAACCCGGTTACCCGGCAGCTCTGGGAGAGCTTTCCCAAGAGTGGTTTCAGAGAGAGAGAGAGACGCGGGGGGGGAGGGTAGAGTAGGTTTTGCCTCTGACGAAAAACTCTGAAGTGTGCAGGCACAGGCGAAGAAGAAGACCCGCGGAAGAAGAAGGAAGCTGACTGTAGCAACAGGTAGTTAAGTCGTCTGATTTGGAAATCAGACGACGGCCTGAAGGGAAAAGAAGAAAGGAGGGGTGACGTCCCTGGCTGAAAAAGAAAAGAAGAAGCTGACACTTAGCCGCAGGGAGGAGAAACAAGAAGAAACCTTCACAGAAGAGACTGCAGAACAAAGAAGAAGTAGGAGATCTGAAGAAAGAAAGAAAGAAGAACATCACGAGGAGAAAACAAAGAGAACAACAAATTCTTTCCCTCTCTCTTTCTTTATTTTGTAAAAGAAACATGTATATCTCTAGAATACAACTTGCTCCCTGAGTTCGACCTCGGGAACTCTTTTATTTTCCGAGTAAAAAATTTATATATTTGAAATGTTGGTAATAACTGGCTATACTACAACGTTATAACAATAAAACCCGGTTGTCCCGAACCAAGCATTTCATACACATCACGTGAAAACTGCATTAATTCATCCTAACTTTATTGAGGATTTCTGTGAGGGAAAACTGCACTTACACCCTTAACTTTTTAGGTTATTGCAAATCTACTTTCCTTCACATTTTAAGTCCAATTTGAAAAGGGATCTCGCACTATCTGAAATAACATTAAATAATTAAAGTATTGATTGCATCATTGCCTCCCTGTGGACACGACCCTCTCTTCCGCGAGTGGTTATTTTCATTATTTTTTATTCATCGATTTTTCCACCACTTAAATAATATAACGCTAAGCGAAAAGTCGACCTACCATACTGCTCCTAGAATGAAGTGGGTTTGGAACATATTCTTCTCTAATTCTCCCTATTCCAACCTCATGCTTCAGCTGTATGGCAAATCTCCTCCTGTCATTTGTACTCTTCTTGCTAGGATTAGGTTTCTTTGGGATGCCTACTCTTCTATGAATCCGTTGATTCGATGGGAGGTTCATGAAGGGAAAATTGATTTTTGGATGGACCTTTGGGTTGGGGATGTTGCTCTGTACGAATTTCTTCGTGGTCCACCTTCCTCGGCCCCGACTCCTGTCAACTCTATCATTGACAATTTCCTTAACCACCCTCTCTCTGTTTATCTCTCCAACATATCTGTTCTAAAATCTCTGAGACCACTTTGGATCACAACAAGGATATTCCTATCTGGACTCCCAATCCTACTGGAAACTTCACAGTTGCCTCTACTTATCTTAATTTTTTCAAGAACTCTCCCATTAATCTGGCTGCTAAGGATCTGTGGAGTCTTAAGTTGCCGCTGAGATTATCTATCCTTGCTTGAAGGATCCTTCATTCTAAACTTCCTAGGGATGATAACATCATTAGGCTTGACTTTTCTCATTTGTCCAAATGCTCATGTCATCTTCATACTCCCAAAATTGAAACAATTCCCTACCTATTGTCTACCAGCCAACTTGTTCATATTGTTTCGAGTTGGACGTTCTCCGAGAGTGTCAACAACCCTATTAGTCCCATTTTTTTTTTTCGAAGAATGAGTACCCCTGCTAAGCATTGCCAGACTCGTATTTACAAAGGCATTATTTTCTTCATCTAGCTTAATGTTTGGACTATCCAGAATAAGTTAAGGTATGATCAAATCTCTATTAATCGGATTAACTCCTTTCACATGGGTGAAATAGATTTGACATTGGTGTTTGGCTTCGAAAGATGAAACCTTCTACGTTTGTGGTGAATTGGATTCGTCCTTCTAATGGCTTGAAAATTAATTCTACTAATCGCCGTAGAGGTTCCTTTTTGCATATGAGTTGGGTTTTGCAGAACCAGAATGGAGATTTCATAAGAGGTGCCTCTTCTAGGGTCCCCTCCATGTTTAAGGAGAAGGCGCTAATAAGGACATTTATTCATTCTCTCTCCACTGTTGATGGAACAGCCATGCTACATTTAGAATCTTATTCCACACTAATTCACTTCCGGTGGGATGGAGAGGTCTTTATTCCTTGGATGCTCAAAAAGGATTTTAGCTTACTGAAGTCAAACAAACAATGGATTAGTTGCTTCATGTATATCTCGCCTGCAACTAATGCTTTTGCCTCTTATTTTACGGAAATGGCTTCTGGAGACTGGAAGGTTCTTTTGGAACCAATGCAGCTGGCTTCTAGAGCAAAGGGTCTTATTATACTTGATTGCCTCATGTTTCCTTATGTCATTTCCTCCTTTTGATTTTTTTTTGCTTTGTTTTCCTTTCTTAGTGTTATTTTGTACTAGGCTACGAGTTGTGATCCTTTTTTGTTTATACTAGGTAGGTTTTGATTTGGTCCCCCTTCCTCTCCTTGTGCCCCCTTGGAATGGGGGATGAATAAATTAATTCGAAAAAAAAGGTCTAATTTACTTGACTATTTAACCCTATTTTTGGCTATTTTAACATAATTTTGGCTAACACAAGTTTTCATGGTGTTAGCTAAATTCATGTTAAAGTCGAACATTACTCATACCTCCAACGTGTCACATGTTTTATATTCTTAACATTACTACTAAGTAAATACCATAGATTAACACTGTAACATAATATCAATTTAATTTATTAAGAAGGATTGACCTTTTGCACTAATTTGACCATTAAAAAATTTACATAGTTGATAGAGATGATAAGATTACTTAATTGAGTTTAAATTTGATATAATTTTTATTTATATTAGGATAGTGAGATCTCAAAAGTTTCATAACAAAATATAATTTAAGGATGAAATTAAAAATATTGAAAGTAACCAATTCAAGGTAACCACATTTTACCTTATATATATATATAGAAGGGTAGATGCTATCAAGGGATCAATTAGAGCATACCTTAGATTTTTGTTGGAACTGTATAGATATTCTATCTATAGATACATGGTTGAATGTCTATTTGAAGTCATGGTGGTACTCAAGAGCCAAGCTCTTCATCAGTGAAAAGAAATTAAATGGATTAGTTGCCAAGAAAAAGTGGTCTACGGTGAGAGGCTATTTGTTTTTCCATGGTTGTGTGTGCATGAAGTTTTTGATGCGAAGACCGATAATTATTGCTCCTAAATCTTTGACATATCCGAATATGGTGGAAGAGAGGATGCAATTCGTTTCTACCTCTAAAAGTGCATGCAATCCTCATATCAAGTGCGCCTAACCCATTGTACATCGGGTTCAAGATCTAGATCTAGGCTAAAGAGGAAATTTTCATTGAAACAATTCCCCACCTATTCTCTACCAGCCAACTTGTTCATATTGTTTCGAGTTGGACGTTCTCCGAGAGTGTCAACAACCCTATTAGTCCCATTTTTTTTTTTCGAAGAATGAGTACCCCTGTTAAGCATTGCCAGACTCGTATTTACAAAGGCGTTATTTTCTTCATCTAGCTTAATGTTTGGACTATCCAGAATAAGTTGAGGTATGATCAAATCTCTATTAATCGGATTAACTCCTTTCTGGCACATGGGTGGAACAAATTTGTCATTGGTGTTTGGCCTCGAAAGATGAAACCTTCTACATTTGCGGTGAATTGGATTCGTCCTTCTAATGGTCTGAAAATTAATTCTATTGTTCTTCGTAGAGGTTCCTTTTTGCATATGAGTTGGGTTTTGCGAAACCAGTACGAAGATTTCATGAAAGGTGCCTCTTGCAAGGTCCCCTCTATGCTTAAGGAGAAGGTGCTAATAAGGACATTTATTTATTCTCTCTCCACTATTAATGGGACAGCCATGTTGCATTTAGAATATGATTCCACACTACTTTACTTCTGGTGGGATGGAAAGGTCTTTATTCCTTGGATTCTCAAAAAGGATTTCAGCTTACTAAAGGCAAATAAATAGTGGATTAGCTCCTTCACATATATCTTGCCTACAGCTAATGCTTTTGCCGCTTATTTTGGGGAAATTGCTTCTGGAGATTGGAAGGTTCTTTCGAACCCAATGCAGCTAACTCCTAGAGCAAAGGGTCTTATTATACTTGATTGCCTCTGGTTTCCTTATGTCATTTCCTCCTTTTGATATTTTTTTTTGTTTTGTTTTCCTTTCTTAGTGCTATTTTGTACTTAGTCACGAGTTATGGTCCTTTCTAATTTGTACTAGGTAGGTTTTAGTTTGATCCCCCTACGTCTTCTGTTGCCCCTTTAGAATGGGGGATGAACAAATTAATTTTAAAAAGAAGGGTCTAATTTATTTGACTACTTAACCCTCCGTATGATTACCTAGGTTTGGTTATTGTAACACAATTTTGGCTAACACGCGTTTTCATGGTATTAGCCAAACTCGTGCTAAAGTCATACACCACTCATGCCTCCAACGTTTCTCGTATTTTATATTTTTAACATTACTACTAAGTAAACATCATAATGATTAACATTATAACATAACATCAATTTAATTTATCAAGAAGGATTGACTTTTTACACTATTTTGACCATTAAAAAATTCACATATAGTTGATAGGATGATAAGATTGCTCAATTGAATTTAAATTTTATATCATTTTTATTTATATTAAGATAGTAAGGTCTCAAAAATTTTATAACAAA
The DNA here is from genome assembly GCA_037157565.1 of Thalassia testudinum. Taxonomy (NCBI): domain Eukaryota; kingdom Viridiplantae; phylum Streptophyta; class Magnoliopsida; order Alismatales; family Hydrocharitaceae; genus Thalassia; species Thalassia testudinum. The sequence continues at coordinate 50,598,871 of JAZHRO010000030.1, forward strand.
ATATAATTTAAAGATAAGATTATAACCGATTAACACTTCGAGGTAATCACATTTTACCTTATATATATATATATATATATATATATATATATATATATATATATATAAAAGTGTAGATGATATCAAGCGATCGATCAGAGCATATATATATATATATATATATATATAAAAGTGTAGATGATATCAAGCGATCGATCAGAGCATATGTTGGATTTTTCTTGGAATCGTATAAATATTATGTGTATGCATACATGGTTGAATGTCTACTTGCAGTCATGGTGCATTGAGATGGCACTCAAAAGCTAAGCTCTTCATCAGCGGAAAGAAATTAAATGGATTAGTTGCCAAGAAAAAGAGGTCTACGATAACATGCATGGAGAGGCTATTTCCTTTTCCATGGTTGTGTGTGTACGAAGTTTTTGATGTGAAGAATAATAATTATTGCTCCTAAATCTTTGATATATCCGTATATACCAGGTGGAAGAGAGGATGCAATTTGTTTTACCTCGAAAAGCTCATGCAATCCTTATGTCAAGTGCATCTAACCCATTGTACAATCAAATCACGATCTCGATTCAAGCTAAAGAGGAAATTTTCATTTGTAGACTGTCATAGGTAGAGATTATGATTATTTTTTGACACGAATATGGAAATATATGTTACAATATGTTTTGTAATGTATGGTCAGAATCAATTGATTGAAAATAAAAATTAATCAATTGAAAATCAAGTTAATCAAAACATATCGATTGGTTATTATTTTCAATCGGTTGAAAATCAAAATATGCTGGTGTGTTTTGATTTCCTATCTATGGTAAATGATTATTCACTTGGAATGTATTTTTCGTAGAGCGCAATCGTCTTCTCCCCCTCATGAGGTCCTGCTTTGCTTTTGCACCGTTTTGCCTTCCGATTCAACTCCACCTAGGCTTCACCTTGTTGGAGGTTAGGCAAGACACCTCGGTTGGATATCAGGTCGACTAAATCTACAACTCTAGCAAGCTATTCCACCCAAGGTTTCAGTCGGATGCTTATGTCAGGTGGAACAGTCAAGTTGTTTGGAATGGTGGTGATGCCATGGTGTGGGCCTCAGTACTTGACCACTCACTTCTATCAAAGAGCTAGCTGTGCTAACTAGAGTGATGGAGGTGTGGCGGCGAAGCCCTAAGGGCCTAACTAGTCGATTCAACTAGGAAACTATCAAGGTCGCCTAAAGTGATGACAATGCTATCCTAGCTCTGTGACCATGAAGTTGTTCCTCCTTGATCCTAGGCCAACCCATTGTTTTATTCTTTGAGCTTGTTGGGTTAATTGTTTTGAACTTAAACTTTTCTCTCATCGTCAAAATCTTATAAAAAGGTTAACTACCTACCGGTGAGCGATCTTGATCTATTAACTCTTTTATAATTGTCTTACACATAAAAGATTTGTTTTATATCCAAATATGACTTCTGTAGATGATTAATTATTATGGACAATCGAATAATAACTTATGCCTCCTTTCATATTTATCCATTCCTTTCATTAAACAAGTATTTGTGTAGCCATTAATTTTTTTAAAAGTATCATTTATTAATAATTTATGTGAATGAATCCTCATGCATCTTCTTATTCCTTATGTCTTAACTTTGTAAGTAAGATGAATATTCATACTTTCATGTTTTTTAACCCATGAAATTTTAGAAATGATGCGCCAATGCCTATTTATCAAAACGGCCAGAAATTTGACCATTAGATATGGCCGTTATAGTATGTTATGTTAAGAGGACTTTAGACCTACCACTCCGCATGCTTTTATTTATTATGCTTTCAGGCATAATCATTAGATATTATAAATTTACAGGATGTTCATAAATTTCGTCATGCATTAACATTTGTAGGATATTGTGGACTTTGGCCATCATTTGCTTTTATTCTTCATTAAAAGTTTAGGTACTTACTGGATAAATGCCCCCCTGCAGTTAATTTTGCGCACATGAAGTCTTTGGCTGTTATTATTGTCTTCTTTGCTTAATTACATATTATGTGTGTGGGATTAAGATTTTTATGAGAGGCCATTCGAAATTAATTCTCACGTAGAGCTAATGGTTTCCCTCTTTTATCTTTGTCGCGGGTCTCGGCCATCCTCACTCATATGCTTGATCAGAGATCCGCAATAAATAAAGAAGGAAATGGACAAAGGAATGGCAGCAAATTTCGAGAGTACGTCAGAGCGTAAGAAGGGCGTCAGATTGTGTGCATGTGAATGTGTGGGCTGCTCCCTCACAATATAGAGTAAAATAAGTGCTAAAATTATCATAGATGTAGTTATTTACGTGAAAAAACTGAAATGATATTTTTCTGAGTTCCAATGTAGCTTCTGAGCCTGTGAAAACACACCAAATTTGATCTCATGATTTTTCTTGCCGTAATCGAGTGTTGTCGAGTTTCCACAGTTAAAAGCTTGAACATCGTTTATGCCCACGCAGGCAGGTGACATCCCCATGGCAATAGAGATTTGCAAACCTGATGATATCTCTCGTTGTTGTCCCTCATAGCCAGCCCTCCTTTTTCTTTTTCTTTTTTTTTTCCTTCCTCAAATTTGTTAAATTTTGTGACTCCATGATCTAATACCTATGAGAACCATATGTCCCACATAAATTTTAAATGGATTAGGTTATTTCAGTATTTTTTATTTTCTTTTAGTGTGGCTCGGATTCTTTGTGGGCAAGTGGGGGAATTGGTGTACCCGCAACACTAACCTCAGATAAGATAGGGTTCGAATTCCAGCTTCCACTGCCGTAATCAATGTTTAGCATTAACTGAACAAGCTCTGGTAAGTAGATTTCATTGATTTATCTTTTAGTTACCAAGGTTTTGTTTCATTGATAGGTCAAGTGGAGTTATATTGGGTTAAATACTTTAACTCATCACTTAATTTGACCAACATTTGCACCGAGTTAAGTTCTGCTTAACTCGATATAAAATTATTCCATTTTCTTTGTAGAATAATTTTAAGTCAAGCAGTAAACAACGCACATTTGAAATGCATTTTACAACGCATTAAGGAAGAGTATTGATTTCAATCCATGTATTTTAATTTTCTACCGACGAAAATTAATTTCCATAGATGAAAAATCATTTTGTATGTGGAAAAATTACTTTCCATAGGTGAAAAATCACATTTTATGTGAAAAATCATTTAACATCAATAAAAAGCCAAAACACACCGATGTATTTTTATTTCCAACTATTGTATTTCGATTTTCAACCGATTAAAAATTATTTCCAATCGGTATATTTTGAAATTCAACCAGTTGAAAATCATTTTCAATCGGTGTATTTTGGTTGAAAATCATTTCCAATCGGTGTATTTTAATTTCCAACCCGTTAAAAATCATTTTCAATTGGTGTGTTTTAGTTTAATTAATTTTCAACTGGTTGATTCTGATTTTTAACCAGTTGATTCTGACCATGCATTGCAACGTGAGTTTTTGTACTCATGTCCTAACTTTAACCAGCTAAAATATCCAAACAGATTAACTCACTTATTCCACCATTTATTCAACTCATTCCTTATTCCTTCCACAAACTTATCTCTCTTACCAAATTAGACCTAATTGTATGTCTTCACGAGCATTGAACGGTTAAATAAGGACTAGATGGGTTTAATGTGTACCAGATGGGCTTGCCTAAATAAGTAAACTAGAGATGAATATGATAATACTAAAACGTGATCCGAAACTATATCTTTAACATCATTATTGATAAACCACAAATTATAATCCTTATATTGCTAGGTCGCTAAACTACCTATGCTGTCTCTGGTGGAAGCTTAAGCCCATGGAGGAAGAAATTTCTCTTAGGGTTAGTTTACAAAGGAGGTCATCTCCTCTTTTTAAAGGATAACCTCCATTATCTTACGGGATCACTTAACCTCTCATGACCTCCTTATTCTGGGATAAGCTAACCTATATTTATTAAAAGGTTAACTTATCCCCTCAAGTTTACTCATGTCTTTCAATACATCATAGGATAACTCTTTTTCATAACTCTCATTCAGTAAACATAAATTGGAATTAACCTCTCTTCTCAAGTAAACAGAAATATTAATTATCTCCTATTACAAAAAATTTAATTGATGTTAACTATCTCCTACCGTAAATTATCCCCTTAGGCCAACTGTGTTATTTTGGATTTTTTTTTTTTTATTGATATGCTTGTTGGAGATTCTATTCGCCATGTTTTTGTACGTTGATGAACATTTTTCGTATACCCTACTCCCCATTTTTTCTTTAACTTGTTGGATCCGCCTGTGCATCTCTCTGGGTGCTGAAATGTTCAGACAGAATGATATTATATATATCTTTGGCTTTGGCTTAGAAAAAAAAAAAACCCCACAAAATATAATCCAACTTACCTTGAGTCATGACACGGATCACTTATTTTCAAAACAACAGCCCATTGCAAATTAACCATAAATCTCTATCTTTGTATGGAAATATCCTTAGGACCTACTTAATTTAGAAAACTCAATCATTTTCACTTTATCTTCAAGTTGAAAAAATAAAAAAAAAATCGCTTTCATAACTCGACGAGAAGTGCAAAACCAAATTTCACAGAATTAGATGTTGAAACCCCCAACCCCCACCACCCCCGGAAGGAGCAACGTTTGTTGGATGGTACCAAAGAAGGGGGAACACGAAGGTTGGCCAATTTCTTTTCACTTTCCACAAGGTTCTAAGCATTAATTTGTTCGTATAACTCTCCTCCACATGTATGGCGACACAATCAGTATAGCGTTAAACAATTATTAATTGAATGCATGCAGTTGAGAATCGCGATCATCTTTTGTCACCATCGTCCATTAATATTGATAAAGGAAATTAGGGGCGCCATCCTCTGATCGTGATCGCGTCACGTGGAATGTCCTAACAGTTGGTGGTGAGTTCGCGTCTAATTTCCACACCCTACATTGTTTTTCTTGGACGTATCTACGTTAATCATGAGGCCAAGAGATCGATCTGGATGCCGACATTTGGATCTATCTGTTTGATCGAATAAAGTACCTAATCGATCGGCGTATGCACGACTACTCGGAGGTACTAGATTGACTACTACATGTGACTCAAGTATGATAATACACTGCAATCGTTAGCTTGGATTAACATATGGAAGAGGTACTTGTCCTCGTGCCTTTTGCACCGAAAATTCCATACCTATCAAGATTTTTAATGATAATCTAATGGAACTACTGGATCTCTTCTTCTTTGGAACCATTTAAAACCCCGCATGTTTTTCCATTCTTGGAAGAGGGTTATTTTTCTACAAAGTTAGTCGATCATATCTCTAATAAGTTGAAAATGGGCTTCCAGCGATTCTTTTGGGACGATGTACTTGATCTTTGTTTTTTTTTTTTTTTTCTGGGGGGGGGGGGGGGGGGGGGGGGTGTGGAGTGAATGATAACGTATTCAGACGATTTATTTTCAAATAAGTTGTGAGTTGGGAAATAGATATATTGTAATGTATTACGTGGTTTCTACTTAATTAAAAAAATAATATATATTAATAAAAAATCAAAATATATTTATATATTTTTATTTTCGATGGTAACTTTTAAATTTTCAATTTATGTGATATCAAAATATATTCGTATTTTTTCATTATCCATCGGTGTAATTTAATTTTTAAGTAAATTTTTATTTACGTAAAGATTTAGAGTGGGAAGTGAAAAATCATTTTTTATGTGTAAAATAAAATATGAAAATATTATAAAATTTTTAAATGTTTATCACAAATATAAAAATTTAAGAAATAAATGTAATTATTTAACCACTAATGTAAATAAAAGTTATGCAAGTAAATGATAAAAAATAAACTAGATATGCTGATGACTAAGAAATAAAAATAGCAATTGTATGAAAATTTTGTTTATTAATAACTAATGCAAAAGTCACGAGAGTTAACTAAAAATAAAAAAGCCAAAACCATAAATTGAAAGGGATGACGAGCGGGGGTTGTGATTGGAGTGTTCAAAGATGGATGACGAAAGCGGAGAGTGTCGGCCACTCGAAAGAAGAGGTTGGAGAGAGGAAAAAGTGCACCCTTTACCTTTTCTCTTGAGGTTTATTTATAGGTTTTAGGAAATTAAAATTTGTTGATGATAAAATGGATTTTCATCGCCAACGAATTAAGAATCCTATTACCCTTGCAACTCAAAAAAAAAAAATCCAATTAAAATTGACATTTTCGATCAGTATTTTCACATCATGGGCTTCCGTTCATTTCTTTTTAAATTCCCATTTGATCTCTTGAGCCCATTCTCAATACTATTAGCCCAAATGGGCTGCTGCTGTGCTAATGGGACGAGAGATAGGCGGGAATTAAGGAGAGGGAGCGACAAGGTCACGGAGAGAAGAGAATTGGACGTGCGGGAGTTTGAGGGAGGGTTCCTCACAGATATCAACAATTCTCTTATTTCCTTTTTTTTTATTTCACTTCCGCGGCTTATACGAGTATCATTTCCAAAATCCATCTTCGCGATTAAGTTCCTTGACTTGTGATATTTTATGCGAGATCAAAATTGAATATATTATTTTTGGCATTTTTTCTCTACATTTAAAATTAAAGAAATAATATTATTTTATAATATAAAATAAAAATCTAAAACATATCTAAAAATTAGGTTAAAAAATTCTGTAAATTTGTAATGCCATCATTTTGGTGGCCTGGTTGGGGGAAAACAAAAGAGGATTTTGGGTATGAATTGACCCTATTAAGCCTAATATGTGTTTTCTACTGAGTTATGACCGTAAACTGTAACTAAGTGAGCAATTTAGATTCTCATGAAATTGTTGAAATTATATATATACCCTCATGACCGCTTAAGGATGTTAATGAAGTCTAATATCCAAATTGGAGCTAAATCAGACCATAATAGTTAGTTTACTTCATGAGTAAGGAAAGTAATGTTAACATTCATTTATTTTTACTTGCTGGGTGTTAAACTCCACTCCCCAAAAATAGGTGTTAAAATTATGGGAGTTAACCTCTCAAGTAAACGGGAGTTAAAATTCTAAAATAGAAGTTAACCCCCCAAGTAAATTAACCCTAAGAGAGTAATAATGGTCCAAACTTGCAATAAAGCAATTAATGATCTTGTTAAGGGCTTAATGAATGAGATTTAGGTCCCTAGGGTTTTGGATGAACACTAGGTAACCTAAGTAAGTTATTAGGTCTGAGGGTCTTGTGGAATTGAGTCCACATGTGGAAATCAAAGATGGACTAAGTCATTTATAACTGGATTCGTAGGAATCCCTTACGACCACTTGAATTGTGGCATCCATTGTTTCAAGTTGTAACCTAAGGTACATGGTAGTTGATGAACATGTGGATGTTTATATAAATTATAGTTCTATAGAATCAATTATATAACTACATTAGATTAATGCATTTTATATATAAGTGCATTTATTTAGGAATGCATGCATGTTTGCTTAATAATGGGTCATTGAGCTTAATTACGCTGTAACTAATATTACCTTATTTTCTTCTATGCAAGGTTGGAAAAACAAAGATCATTATTTTGAAACATAAGAAATAAACAACATACTTTGCAAGTACTATCTTGCAAAGCATTGATGGGAAGCAATGGGAGCCATTAATCTAAAAAGGAAGATCCAAGAGTTGAGGAAGCTTGCTACTTAGATGATAAATCAAGAATTATCTTTTTGATTATTCAAGATGATAAAAAAAGGAATATTTTAAGAAGATAATTCTTTTCTTGTTGAGGATCCAATAGCTAAGGTGAAATCTAAAGCGGTGGTGTCATCTCCTCCTCCCATCTCCTAATCCCAAAATTCATAACAAGCTGACATATCTCAATAATTTGGCTATAGATTCTTTATTTGAACTCGGATTTACATGATTCAAGATGTGCTAGAAAGCTTATTTGAAGGGCTATGATTTATATTTTATATGAAATTCCAAATCAAATAATGAGGGAGTTGAAAAATTGAGGATATTGAAGGCTAGTTCAGATGGTTCTTGCCCTCTCTATGCAAAACCCTTGGTTGCCCTTCAATCGAAAGGCCTCTCTCTCATCCGCTCTCCTTCTCTAGTCCTTCTCCAAGAGGGTGGTCTCTAATGACCATCGACGACACCTTTCGCCTCCAACCTCTATCCTCCTCTTCTAGCACCATGACGTTCCAATGCTTTAGCACTATATCTCATAACTCCTCCCCTTTTTTTTGCATTCTAATTTCTAGTTGTAGTAATTTTATTTTAGTTGTAATTTGTGACTTTGCTTGAGTTCTCTAATAATATTAAAAAAAAAATTCTATTTAATTATTTAGTTACTTTCACCTATATTAACTTATTATTTCATTTGACTTATGTGACTGTACTGTTCATATGACTTTTAGTTACTTGCCATTACTTCGCAAATTTATTTCACAATTTTGGTATCCGTAAAAATTCTAGAAAATTTAACATAGGCTTATAAGTATTAGGTTTAATTCCTGTCTAAATTTCATTTAAAAAGTTGTTATAGAAAAAAATTAAGAAAATTATTTACGTTCCAATACTTACATTTTTTTTTCTCCTATTTTTTTGTTATTTTTTGGATTTTTATTTTACATTTGTAAATAATATCGGTCTCGAGGCGGAGACGAAAAAGTTTACCGTGAAGAAGGGTTCAAAGAAGGTGATATTGCACGTTGCAACGGAGAAATAAAGAAAAGTGAAAAAAAATAAAGGACGGACTCGCCGATGCCGTCCGCGAGGAATGCCCACAAAACTTTGACTTTATGCCCCTTCCGATTTATGCTTTTCTTCTTTTTTTTAAGTGGAGTTTAAATTTTTTCGGGCTCACGTGTTATTCCATGTTATTACGAAAAAGTTTGATTTCTTTTTTTTTTTTTAGGTGATTTATTCAATTTTGTTGTGTATTTTTTAGAAATTTATCTCATTCATATTTTGTCGTACCAAAGAGTATTGGTCATGTTTTTTCGAGTGATCGTTCGGTTCTGATCCTGAGATGGTTTTTGTTTTTTTTTTTATCTTTTTATCTCAAATTTTCTATTCTACGAGATATATTTTCTCTTTCGCACGTGCCTTTTCCTTTCCCTGATACGCGTCTCTTTTGTTGGATTCTTTCCTCCAATAAAAGGTTTACGTTAAAAAAGATAAAAAAAACCCATCTCCTCTCTCCTCAACTTTCCCTGGCACACGCCACGCCCGTCCCAATCTCTCTTCCCCATGCACCATCATCCTTACGCCGTCCTCATGCCAATCTTGCGTGCCGTCGGCACAGCCCCTCGCCTTCACATCCCGCAACGACAGCCCATTTGGCAAGGGGGCCTTTGGGATTGAGAAAAGGAAAGAACCATATAGGAAAAAAAAAAAAACAGAAAGGGTAATATAGGATTCGAATGCCTAAAGTTTAATCTTATTTTCAATAGGATTTAGAGTTTCTAAATCTCTACGAATCCCTTTTCAGAGGGACACATCTTTCTCATTTATTTTCTTCTTCCTCTCCTTTTACCTCTCCCTCTTTCTCTTGGTCGTTGGGAACTTCTGATACATTCCTGCATCGCCACTGCCATGGTCGATATCTGTCGCCACCCTCGCAACGTCGTTGCTGCGTTGAGATCCTTCCCTTGCTCACTCTTTGTTGCTTTCTATTCTTTTTTTTCCTTGTAATTTTGACATTGTTTAGAGTTAATAAAATTTTATTTTGATAACTTATTCTTGTTTTCATTAGCTTAGTAATGAACTTTGTAGTTTCTAATTCGTAGTCAATTTTTTTCCCACTTTTCTTGTATTTTTATTTTGTTAATTCATGATTAGCCTCTCCAAGTAGACATACTTGTCATATCTTTTTCTAGAATTTTAAATAAATATAAAAAATCTCAAAAATTTTAAAAAGTAGTTTAAATTAGTACAAAGAAATTTGGATAATTTTACATCCTTTACGGCGACTTAGACTCTCACTATATTTATTTGTATTTCTTTTCAAGAGTTTGGTAACCTCTGATAAATAATCGTGGTTTCGCTCACAACTCTTTTTACCACATTGCGAATTGCAAGATCAGTGTCAAAGGTTGATTTTTCTATTCAAATTTTCGTAGGCACCAACATGTGCGGATGATGCTGAGTACCACATAGGTGTTTGGTCGAGGTCTTGTCTAAGACTAGATTGGGTAGGCACACCTGGAGTACTTGCTCCTTGCATTGGTGTGGCCACAAATCATCTGTCCAACCCCCTCCACCGAAGATTTGAATGAGTGTTGACTGAATCTCGATGGATCTTAGTTGAGCTTGCTCTTCAAGATCTCAAGGCATTGGCCTGGGTAAATCCTATGAGACTCAACATTTCTGACTGATATCGGTAACATTCTCATATATCAAGGATGGGTATACCTCACTCGATGACCATTAGTGTTGTTAGCCTATTCCGTTGTCAAGACGAGATTATTAGATTGTGATTCAAGAGGTGAATGCATCTCCATCACCTCTTCTAAAGAGGATTGACTTAATCTGAGCCATTGAGGCAAGCAACCGAACATATAAGAATATTAATAATAAACCAAAGTGGTTAATGTCGGTATGGCACAGGATAATTAGTTGATCTATAGTATAGACATCCATACACTACTTATTTCCTTTGGTCATACAAATTTTTTTCCTACAAGGCCACTGGACTCATTTGGTATTTTTGAACTACTTTCAAGACTCAATGTCCATGCTAAAGTGGGCAGAATAGCATTTCTACTTGACCCTGTGGCACCTCGAAACATATCATTTTTGTTTACCTCCAGGTGGCCTTATACGGTCCACGTTACTTTACGTAGATTTTTTAGCTAAGCTCTTAGATCTAGTTTGAGATGAGGGATAGAATTATGTGGGATAAGAATTTTTAGAAGAATTATGTTGCATTCCATTTGTAAGTCAAAAGAGTTATCATGTTAGAATAACGAGTGACTATTGGGAATGCTGTGAGATAACCTAAAGGGTTGTCCTATTTGTATGGTAATAAAACCACGACTTGCTTCATTTCTATGAGATGAGGGAGGGAGAGAGTTAGCTCGCAAAATAACTTATCCTCCATCAAGCTTGGGATATGCTATCTCGAGTTAACCTAAAGCTATAAAAAAATCGAACCAACCTAACTTAACCCGAACTTGACCCAATTAATGGACCCAAACTCGACTCAAGCCTACTTACATTAAACGGGTTTAAACTCATTTAATCCATTTATTAAGTAGGTTGAGTTTAGGTTTACCTCAACGAACCCGCTTAACTTGACAAACCCAATTAATGAGAGAAATCCCCACATTTAACCTATTTAACCCGTTTAACCCCCACATTTATTCCATTTAAACTATTTAACCCACACATTTACGCATTTAACTCATTTAACCTATTTAATCCATGATTAAATGGGTTAAACTAGTTGGATAGAGTTTGGCAAGTGTAAATGGATTTAGTTCAGGTTGAACTATATAAAGCTATTTAATAAACGGGTTAGATCCGACCTTGAATTGTTTGTAAATGGGTTTGGTCTAAACATGTCAAATCCAACCCAATCTAACCCATTTGATGACCCTAAGTTGACCCCTTGTAATACAGGTTGACTCAACTTGACAAACTGAGGTATCCTCATTTTAAAGTCATAGCCCACCAAACAAATTAGGCCCTGTTTTGTCATCTTGACTAGAGTTTAGCATTATCTTATATTACTTTGACTATCTAGTGGATACATTAGATAGATAACTAACTTGTATACTACAATATAACCAAGTGAAACTAACAAAATTTTGGGGTCTTATAATTGTAAGTTGATAAAAGTCCAGGGAGGGGATCACAATTCACAGAGTAAAATGCCTTCTATATATTTGCAAGAAAAATATATAAAAAGAACCTAACTCAGTCAAGAATCTATACCTAGGTATCTATTCTATGTAACTAGCTGATTTGAGTTCACAACGGCCACATGTGATCTCCATGGTTTTTATTTATTTTAAATGATTAAGCCTTTCTTCTCAAAGGAAAAAAAAATCAAGAAGCAAAATGACACTTTAATATTTATATAGAAGATAGGTGGCATTAATATATAAATAACGAAATGCATAACTTTAAACCCTCAATTCACTAACCTTTGTGTAATATTTCTAATGCAAAAATTCTATGAGATTTCATTCAGCTACCGAGTAGCAATTCATGGATTGTCAATATAAAATCCTTCAAAGCAGAATTTTTTTTTTTTTTTAAATAAACTTGCCACAGGATTTTAAAACAGACAAGGCGATGTGCAGATTTTTTCAAAATGGAGACAGATTGTAATATTCCAGAACCAAATGCAAGGTATAACATCTACCAGGTGCAAAAATTTGGGTATACCAAACTCACTATAAAGCAATGCAGGATTTCAACTACTGACATCAAAACTCCTCACAGATTATACAACACCAAAACTATTTGAAGCCACGGCTTTCTTCCAGAGTTTTGGCCTGAGACCATATCTACCACTCAAGCGGTGGCGCCATCGTAGGTATTCATGTAAGGGATTCCCTTCTGCCCAAACTGAACGGATCGTACTTTGCAGAGAGCTTGAACTTTTGCTTCTTCATCTCTGATGGAAGAGAAATAGTATATATAGGATCTACTCTACGCCATATTACACTGCCTTGGAGGTCTATTTAAAGGTCTGCTCATGCGCATGTTGCACGTAGCTGCACGTGGTGGCTTCTGTGTCGGAGTGCATGTGCTTTGTGTGCCGTGTGCTAGGAGTTGCTGGAGCACAAAGCACAAGCATCGGTGTGTCATGAGTTTCGAATTGACGGGACACAACCACGTACAGCCCATTGCCCACTGCGTGGGCTCACGATCTCGTCGGTGTGTCGTGTGTTGTGTGCTGTTCCACGAGGAGATGCAACATCCGGTGACTGGTGAGGCTGGAGACCATGTACTACTACCGCAAGTGCTATGGCATGTGCATCCGGAACCGCACAACACTCGAATCACACAATGCAGCACACCATTAATAGAAGACCTCTTCTAAAAGCAATAATTGGAAGACCTCTATAAACATTAAAGAAATAATATATACAACATACCACCACAACATTGCTACCAGATCGAAACTCATTCACCGACAAACATTTAATTCTTCACATTAATTGAACATCTCAACTACAAATTTCAGACGTACAGTTTCACATTCAACTATATTAAATTACATCAAACATTCACAGCAACAAACATAACAAAATCCATCTTCGTGGGTCAGCACTTATGTACCCAATCACAGCAACATGTATTGTGTCAACCAAAAGAAAAACAAATCATTTCCCATAGTGAGGCGGAAATACGGGGAGTCGCCTACGGTGATCTTCATGACCATGGAGAAAGTGAAGGTCATAGGGCGAACCCCATTGTTGTTCATGCAAAAGAAAAAGGTGAGCACGACCCATGCGTAACCTGCGTTGACAAGTATGTCAAGAGCGAGGTTGGTGTAGCCATAGTGGAGTATTTCGTCGAGTCCTTAGTGTGCATTCTCCGGTTGCTGGCATTCTTGTACTGGAACATGACCCTCATGAAAAGAAGCTCCTTCAACACAGTGCCCTCCTCTTTAGCCCCCTCCCCAGGAGGGCGCCAATGGCCGTGAAGTCACCGGCGGCACCCAGCTTGTCTACGAGGGTGTGGTAGACGTCAAAGCTCCTTGAGGTCGAATGTCTTCAGGAGCTTCTCCCACTGATAAAGCTTTTCCCATGTGTGCTGTCTTTCTTTGTAACAACACGCAGCACACATTAAAATTTAAAATTTTAAAAAACTACCAGCACATTGCATTCGAAATCAATAAAATTATCTTTTTCATGACCTTGAAAAATTGAAGGCGTGAACAATATCGTGGAAAATAGCTTATGTTTCCCATTTTTCCTGATGGAATGGAGGCGGAATCGTCCCTCTGTGTCTCACAGAAGCCTAAAGTTCTCATTTGTCGTTGCAGGGTATCTCTCATCTGTTCTGACCTTCCCATCAACCAAGACATGTCGTTGCATCAAAATAGCAGTCAGTACTTCGCGATAAACAAGGGAATATTTCAACTTATTCCTCGGAATGAGGATCGCAGGTAAACACTCCCTCAATTTGTGGCAACCAGATGAGGGTTTTGGTGCAAAGGCACCACCAAGCTTGTCTAACATCCACGGCCAAGTCTAGGACTTTAAGGTCCATTTTATAAAAGAAATAAATTTGTGAAATAAATAAAAAAATAAAATAAATAATAAAATAAGTAAATTAATTTATTTAGATAATTTTATAGATTAAAAATATCATACGAAAGAAATAAATAATTTTACCTCAAATTAAATATATTTAATCAGATGTAAATAATAGATAAGTTAAATAATAGGTTAAATTAAATCAATCGCAACCTAAGCCCCTTCACGATCTTTCTTCAATCCCCTTGCCATCCTGTGACCTTCGACGGCGAGAGCCTCGGCCTATTTAGCCCTTCGGTGTCTGCAGGCAGCGGCGGGACTTCAGAGCAGTAATTCATAATATATATTGCAATCGTTTGATCCTATTAAAAGGCATTTTAACTTTTTATATCCGTAAACCTTTGTCAATATATATGCAGAGCTGTGGCGTTTTCCTTCTATATTTATTTGGAGGTTCAGGGTGATCGATGGAACTAATTTCGGACTCTAGGCCTTGAAAATGCAACAAATTAAATATCATATATTTAAGTTCCCAGCTCTTCGAACTTCTTAATGTGCAACTTTTCAGTTAACTTTCATTTTGAAATACTTTCATAACATACAAATCCTTCTCAAGAGTCCATCATTTTAGTTACAGCAGAAGGTAACCTTGGATATATATAACATTATTATCATGACTTATTCCAAAACTTTGTAACGATCGGGAGATAAATTGTTTCTGGTGACAGGAGTTCCTTTGTTAATTTGATTAGGGTTACATTATTAGTCATAATTGTAGAATACATATATAGTGTGTTCTTGCTGTGAAGCGTACGTGGGTGATGCAATATAAAATAGTCAATGCCATAAAAGGTAAGTTTAGCACACCACTGATCAGGGTATAGTTGAATGGTAGGGATTTCCTAGAGACTTAGGTTTCAATTTCCATCCTTATGTTACCCATAGGATTTCTCTCCATTTAGCCAAATGGGATTGTGGGTCATCGAATAGAAGGTAAGCTCCATATGAAAGTCTCCTCTCATGACACTTGTGAACGCCTGAGATACGTATTGGTCAACAAACCACCCCCTCAATTTGGCCTTTCCTCCAACTACCTCTCTCCTTCTTTGTCAACCCTAAATTTAGGCTTTCCCTCCACATGTCGCGACTCGGGTTTAGCATTGCAACAGAAACCGACCCCCTTCTCCTCCCTCCCTCCCTCCCTCCCCCTCTGTCACTGACACACACACTCTCTCTCTCTCGTTAGGAAGGTGAGGGGAAAGAAAGAGAGAAGAAGACAGAGCAGAGGGAGGGAGATAGCTAACATACCGACATGGGATTGGGAAGCGGAGATCAAGAGGAGAAGAAGAAGGCCAGGAAGAGGAAGAACATGGCCAAGTTCGGTGGGTTGGGCTATGGCATGTGTGGGTGCAATGAGGAGGAGGAGGAGGAGGAGCTCTCCGTCGACGGCAGCGCCTACAGCTTGTCCGACACGATTCTCCCCTCCCTCGGCGCCCGCGATAGCTGCCGCGTCAAGCTCCGACGCTTCATCATCTCCCCCAAGGATTGGCGGTATAGGTAAGCGTGTGTGCAAGCCGTCATCCAACTCGAAATCAATTCGAAAAATAACAACATTTATATATCGTAGTTTGAATTCATATCATCATCTGTTCATACATATATATATATATAGCTTTGAATTAAAAATGTCATGCATTACAATTTGTAATTATGTTTGTATCTTTGAAGGTAAGGAATATAATTAAAAACATATACAGTTTAATTTACTAGCTAACAAATATAGAGTGCAATTAATCAGCACAAAAATAACGTTACGTACGTAGAACTTCCAAAATTAAACAGGAATATGATCAACATGTATATAATTGATGAAGTAATTAATTAACCGTTGCAGGATATGGGAGACCTTCCTGATCATCCTCGTGGTGTACTCCGCGTGGGTCTCCCTGTTCGAGTTCGGGTTCATCGGCCACACCATGGGAGGCCTCACCGTGGTCGACAATGTCGTCAACGCGTTCTTCGCGGTTGACATAGTGCTGACCTTCTTCGTCGCGTACATCGACAAGGCAACGTATCTGCTCGTCGACGAGCCGAAGAAGATCGCGATGCGGTACTCGAGGACGTGGCTGGTGCTGGATGTAGTCTCCACCATCCCTAACGAGCTTGTGAAGAAGATGTTGCCCACCAGCGTGGAGTCCTATGGTGGCTTCTTCAACATGCTCAGGTTGTGGCGCCTTCGGAGAGTGAGCGCCCTCTTCTCAAGGTATTCTATCCTTTTGTTAATTCTGAATTACACGGTTTGGTGCAATAATATTGTTATCATAACTTAACCAATGTGGCCGTGGTTGAAATTAATTTAATTGTTCCCATGCATGCTGCAGACTGGAGAAGGATAGGAACTTCAACTACTTCTGGGTCCGATGCGCGAAGCTAATCTGCGTAAGTGATCCGCGCGCATACCAGTACCTGTTCGCGCGCCCCCTTGATAGTACAAGCGAACCGTGCAGGTTACTCTTCTTGTGGTTCATGCAGCTGCGTGCTTCGTGTACCTCCTCGCGGCGACGTACCACGAACCAAGCCGGACGTGGATCGGCGCCAACCTCGAGAACTTCACGGACGCGAGCCTGTGGACCAAATACGTGACCTCCGTCTATTGGTCCATCACCACGTTGGTCACCGTCGGATATGGGGATCTCCACCCGGTGAACACGAGGGAGAGGTTGTTCGATATATTCTACGTGTTCTTCAACCTCGCGTTGACGTCCTACCTGATTGGGAACATGACCAACTTGGTCGTCCACTGGACTAGTCGCACCAGGAATTACGTAAGTGACGTCCATCCTTCCTCTCTGATGCAACTGCTGCTATCCCGTAATATATCGTAATTATAATCCTACATCTTCTATGCCTCTGTATGGTTTACATGCACCGATCATCCTTAAATGCATCACTGACTTCCAAATCTTTCATGACACATCAACCCCGTCATCTATGTATAAGCATCCACGCACATATACACGTGTATATAGGTATATTTAAGTATATATATATATATATATATATATATATATCCCTCAAATGTACTTTTTGATTCGCAGAGAGACAAGATTCAAGCAGCGTCAAGCTTTGCAAGAAGGAACCAGCTTCCTCCAAGGTTAGAGGAGCAAATGCTCGGGCATCTAAGCTTGACCTACAGGATAGATTCGGAGGGGCTGCAGCAACAAGATATCCTGGAGACCCTTCCCAAAGCCATAAGATCAAGCATCTCATACTTCCTCTTCTACTCCCTTGTTGATAAGGTCTACTTGTTCCATGGCGTCTCCCATGACCTGCTTTTCCAATTGGTGAGTAGCCATTACCCTTTTCCTGTAATTGCAATTGCAAATTTGCGAATTTTCTTCTTTTGTTGTATAAGAAAAAGATGCAAATTTCTTAACGTCACCTTATATATGTCAGTGACATGAATGGCAATATTTGAAATGCAGTCACAAAAAAATAATTTCAATAATTTTCAATAATATACATGTAAAAACCCCTTATATATATGTTATAAACATATTAGGTTATCTCATATTATCTACGTATGTATGCATTTAATATACACAAATGCAAAAACACCACATCAATTTGGTTCACTAGTCTAACCAATTGGACCTGCTAGTTGGATTTGGTTTCAAAAACACTGATTTGGGAGTGATGGCACAAACAAAAGGTAATGGTCACAGCATACATATAGGCATGTATAACTAGAAGATTTTAAGGGTTTTTATGTAATATTGATTATGTTTAGTTAACTATTTGTAAAAATCCCAAGCCCTTTTTATTTGAAAAAGTTTTACATAAAATTACATTACAGTAGCTCGTATATATCAAGGGATGGGAGAATCAAATACACGCAATAT
Organism: Thalassia testudinum; assembly: GCA_037157565.1. Taxonomy (NCBI): domain Eukaryota; kingdom Viridiplantae; phylum Streptophyta; class Magnoliopsida; order Alismatales; family Hydrocharitaceae; genus Thalassia; species Thalassia testudinum. The sequence goes on from JAZHRO010000030.1 coordinate 50,616,977, forward strand.
TGTCTAGACATACATATAAAATATTTCAAGTAAACCGCGGCAAATATTTGAATTTGGAAAATTTGCATCAGGATTTTCAACTTTAAATCTGATTTTGAAATTGTCCCATGTCTTAAAAATATACCGAGGTATATATATATATATATATATCGTGGGACAGATGCTTCTTTTATTTTTTTTCACTTTTCGTAAAGGGGGCAAATTACCTTGAAAATTGCCATCGAATTAAGGAGTAATTCATGCAACTTCCCATATATGCAGCAAAGCTTTTTGCAATTTTAGGTTAGGTTGCGTTGATCAAAAGCTTTTGCGACGCATTCAGGTTTCTGAGATGAAGGCAGAGTATTTCCCGCCAAAGGAGGACGTTATATTGCAGAATGAAGCACCTACAGATTTCTACATCCTCGTTTCTGGGACTATGGTAAATTTACATGAACACATTTCTATCTTTTTATTCATTTCTAATTGGAAAAATTATAAATCGATTATGCTCATTGATTTGGATGGACTACCAAACTATTTCTTCATATTAATGTAAATTTTAACTATCTAGATCCTTCGAATGTATGAAATACAATGGATAATGGGGAAATTACCAACTGCACCCCAGTTTTTGGGCTACTTAACTTACTGCGCTTCAGACTCTAGATTGTAACATACTGGTCCATGAACTTATTCAGAATTCTTGTTGCCATTCAGGATATAATACAGTACAAGCATGGAGAAGAAAGGGTGAGGCTCTCATCAGTATAATTAACGTATTAATTATAGAAACAGGAGCTACGATATATAATCGATATATGTATTAATTAACGTACGTATTATTCTAATTTGGTGTTATCTTAATTAATTTTAATAAGGTGGTGGGAGAGGCAAAGACGGGAGACCTATTCGGAGAGGTGGGCGTCCTATGCTACAGACCGCAACTCTTCACGGTGCGCACCAAACGCCTGTGTCAGCTGCTGAGGCTCAACCGCACCTCCTTCCTTGGCATCATTCAGGCAAATGTAAGGGATGGCACCATTATCATGAACAATCTCCTCCAGGTAATTTTGAGAAGGTGCAATTAATACACACATGCTTGAGGAGTACGTGGTAGATACTGGTGGGTGCCATTTTATATAACTTTATTTACAGTTGCAACGCTGCTGTGGCAGCACCTTAGGGATGAGAGGGATGACCCCATAATGGAGGGGATACTGAAGGATACGGAGAGCATGTTGGGTAGAGGGAGGATGGAGCTCCCTCTCACACTTTGCTTTGCTGCCTCCAGAGGAGACGACCTCTTGATGCAACAGCTCCTCAGGAGTGGTCTGGACCCCAAGGAGACCGACAACGGTGGTCGAACCCCATTGGTACGTGCTTCATCCAAAATCCTCACAACAATCTCCAAATTACGCTGACAAACAAATCACATGTGTAATTAATTTGTTTCCTCTTTTTTCTGGTTTTTTTTTTGGGGTTTGAAATTTACAAACAGCATTTAGCGGCGTCGGTTGGAAGTGAGAGCTGCGTCCGCCTCCTGCTCGACTATGGAGCTGATCCCAACTCAAGAGGTAAAAATATCCAAGTCCAGTCTGACAATTATGCATGAATATCGTTGGAAACGAGCACGCATGCATGAATTATTATGTGATGCAGATTCGGAAGGCAGCACCCCCCTATGGGAAGCTATCCTCAACTCCCACAAGAAAGTGGCCACCCTCCTCCACGCCAACAAGGCCCACCTCTCCGCCGGCGACGTCGGCCTCTACTCGTGCACCGCCGCCGAGAGGAACGACGTCGGCGTCCTCAAGGACATCCACAGACTCGGCGGCGACGTGACGCTTCCCAAGAGCAACGGCTCCACCGCCCTCCACCTCGCGGTGTGCGAAGGCAACGTCAGCATCGTGAAGTTCCTCCTCGGCCACGGCGCCGACCCCGACAAGCCTGACGGCAGCGGTTGGACGGCGAGGGAGTACGCCGAGCAGCAGGGCCAGGAGGAGATCAAGGCGCTCTTCCAAGCGTTCGGCGATGGCTGTCGGCCGCCCCTGGACCGGTCGTTGACGTCTGCCGTGGGCCCCGAAAGGCAGGAGATGTCGACGGGGTCATTCCGGCAGACGATCGGAAGGTTTAGAAGCGAGCCGTCGATGGTTCGCGTGTCGCATGACGTGACACCAAGGGTGCACCGGAGGCCGCGACAAGCTGATAATTTTCAGAACTCTTTGTTTGGAATCATGGCGGCCGCGGGCGAGGGGACGACTACCGCCGCCTTCGGAAGTAAGAAATCATCCTACTCAAAATCAATGAATATTTATGGGTATAACGCGAAAATGTTCCATGTAATGCATGTTTCGATTTAATTGTTTATTGTTGAAATTTTTTCTATAACCATAGAAAGTGAAAACGGGTCATCACGGTTTCCATCGTAAAGCTGCTGGTTAAGTAAACAAGCTCAAAAAAGTATTGTTTGTCATCTTGCTTTGTGATTACTTTCCTTAAAAAAATCACTACTATTTCGTGAGTCAATGGGTATACGATCTTATACCATTGTAAAATGAATTTTATAGTTAATTTTAATATTTTTACATTCGCATAAGATAATTTTAAAGATAATTTTAATGATTTTATATTGATATAAAATTATTTAAAGATGATTTTACATATATACATATATATATATATATATAACTTTTCCTCTTATTTAAAAAGAGGATCATGTGCCTAAGTGATATTATGTATGATACCTGAAGATGATTTTGGCTATTTTGTAAATAGTTTCAATTTTAATTTAAAGGTGATAACAACGTTTTTCTTTTTAAGAGAGATGGTGAATTTAGTCGTACCATACCCCTTACATTACAGTTTTTTTAAAGTAAAAAAGGACACGTGGCATTTACTTTCTTTTATTATCCACATTTTCGTATATTATAAAGTACATGGCAGCGTGTCAGCTCTCAAGGATATTAAATTTCAAAGGAAAAACATGGGCATACTAAACACAAAAAAAGATTAGTCAATATTTATGTGATTGCTCACGAAAATTGTCTTCAACATTCCCTTATTTAAGAAAGGATGCCATAGCAATTGCCCCCAACGTAATACTTTTCAAATCCCGGAGATCATTGCCATCCAATTTGCAGTGAAGCTTCGGTAAACAAGAGGAATTTTAACAATGAAATGTAAGACTTGTTAGTTCATTTTCCCCTCCTCAATGTATCTAAGTATTCTCAAGTAATATGGATTAATTTGTTGGCTCATCTTTTGATTGCTTTTGCCAGTAGAAGATGAATAAAATTTTACTCCCATATTTAAAAGAAAATGGATTAATTCTGGACAATCCCTCTTTAAGACTAATTCATTGGAAATTTTCAAGAAGGAACGCTACTTGTACTTTAACTATTTGTTACCTAAAGCTGACATCACGACAGATATTATAAAGTAGGGGTGTAATTGCCACACTTAAAGTTCGAGGAGGAAATTGAAATATTTCGTATCCTTGTGTTAATGAGTTTATAAAATTGCTTAGGATAATTAACTATTTCACTATTTTTGTGTCAATGAAAGTTTGCATAGGTACTTTGGATAATTTATTTAAAAAAGAAAATACTAACAATTTTGATGGCTAACAGGGCAAGGGAGCACTCGTGGCCACTACCAATGCCAACGATGCCAGCAAAAGAGCTCTACACGAGTGACCATTAGCTGCCCGGAGAAGACAAATGCTGCCGCGAAAGTCGTGCTCCTGCCGGAGTCGATGGAGAAGCTCCTCCAAATTGGTGTTCGGCGATTCGGGATCTTACCTACGAGGATCCTGACCGACGGCGGCGTGGAGGTGGACGACGTTGAGGTGATCAGAGATGGTGATCGCCTGATTCTAGTCAGAGATGGATCAGAGAAGTTGGAGAAATGAGGGAAAATATATTAAATGGAAAAAGTATAAGGGACAAAGTGAAACATCTCCTTGTAAATTTGTAACGTAAGGTGATTTCCAAGAGAAGCAACGTTACTAAAGGGTTTTTTTTTTCCATAGAATTAACGCCCATGTAAATAATATAACCAGCACTTACCTTTGCGGAGATACTCAATTACATCTTTTTTTTTTTTTAAGGTTTAGAAACTCTACATTTGTTTAGTGGTAAACATGAAGACAAGGCATGGAGAGAGCGCGGGAGAACATTAGTTAAAGTCTACTTCTCCAAGAAGCAAGAGCAACCTCTTGCTCCTTTGATCATCCATAAGCATTCTGCAGGAGATCTTTGTCTGACTATTTCCAAACGATGTTGCTCCAACTTCAATGCATCTTCATCCCCTAAAGCCTCATTTTTTATGAGGATTCGATGAGCAGATTTGAAAGTAAATGGCCCCTTTGACTGTGGTTCCCAAACAAGCTAGTAGTCCCCATCAACATTGGTGGAGATTGTAACAATGTCTTCCACAAAATCTTCATCAAAGAACCTCCACAACCTTTCAACATTCCAACTGCATGCCATCATCGTTCAAAAGATCAACCGCAATGTGTGGCACTTCATTTCCTAAGGATTGGCTAGTTGTAATGCATGGTGCTCCTCCTAGGTATCCATCTATCAGCCAATAAATTAATGGTTTGTCCATTAATTTGCAATGGAGGACCTGGGTAAGTAGACCCTTTATCAATGTGTAGCCACCAAATATGCTTCATAAAGCATGCAACATTTATGTCCTTTGCTCTTTGAAACCCTAAGCCCCCAACATCTTTGGCTTTGCAATTGCCTTCCATGCCTTCATATAACAATGCCTATGAGATTCATCACATCCACACCAAAAATCACGAGCCGATTTATCTATCTCCATGCATGTTTGCGTTGGAAAAACATTTAATGCTATCAAGTGGGTTGGTACAGATGATAAGGATGAGGCAATAAGGACCGTCCTTTCCACTTGAGAGAGGATCCTAGTTTTCCAACCATCAAATATTTTCTTCACTTTTCCGATCACCATATTATGTAGAGATGCATGTCTTCTTAATAGGAATGTAGTAATTAAGACATATTGGAATGAAGTATATACCAATAAGGTTGATGCAATAAATCTACATGGTCTCCTTTCCTTACAAATGCAAGAGACCCACAATCAATACGAAGGACAATGATTGTATAGTTATCTAAAAAAGAAAAAATTAGTTTCATGTCTAAACCCATAAATCTTTGGAGTGAATAAATTTGTATTTTGTTCTTCAATAAACAAACGTAGAGAATGAAATCTTTTGCCAAAGTCCTTAAGTTTTTTTGTGTGTATGATCGCATGACATGGTGAAAATTTTCAAATTAGGTGGCACAAAGAATCTCGGGAATAGTCTAAATTTATGTTGCTAATGGCATGTCCCTCTACTAAAATCGGTTGAAATGCTTGTACTCCCAATCTATGTAGAGTATGTGCTTTAATCAACAATACAACATGATCCTTTTATAACTTCCTGATGTTTTTTCAATGGTTGGTTCATTTTCTCTAATTTGACTTTTGATAGTACCTATGTTGGAAGGAATGTGTTGTCTACTTATTAGACCACAAATACCAAATGTTTGGAAAAGTTCAATTGCTGATTCTCAACGTAATCTACATTTATGTAATGAAAGTGAAGGGTCGATAACAATAATGGAAAATCCTAAACAATCAACTTGTTTACAAAGCAAAGCCTCATGAAATCTTCCCTCTTTACCCTTAGTGAAATCAGAGAAACACTAGTAAACTTTGTTATGATCACCCTTATTAGTTGTCCATAGATCTCATTATGAGGAGGGGCATCCACATGTTCTTGTATGAGTCTTTCTTGACACATTATGAATTGCCTTGGGACAAAGAATCTACTCTCTATCGTCAAAGTGGGACCATTATTCCAAAAAAGAACTCCTCCATTTGTGTAGGCCTAGGGGCCTATTTCTATGGACAAATTTAATGTTGTCATAAGATGCATCATTGTAAAGTATCCTAACAGTGAAAAACATCATGTGGTACTAGGTGTTGGAAATTAGTAACCACTTGTACTATATAATCGAATAATCAAGAAGTACAAACTTTTAAATCAAGTAATCAAATGAAAAACAAGATATCTAATGTAAAATAAAAATAGTTTGAAGCATGCAAACCGCACAATCCTAAAGATGCATGGTTTACGCCAATTGTGATCTATGCATGAAGTTAAAAGTGTCGAGAGTAGAGAATTGACTTCCCTTTAGGGGTAGCCACATTTTACCTTGAAAGCGTGAAACAACAGATTCTGGATATCCTGGGAACAATGTCAAATGCCAAAGCGAGCAAATTAGCGTTTCTACCAGATCTTATGGTACCTAGAGGTGGGCATGGAGGAGATACAACATCTAGGGACATGGGAGGACCCACCCCTTGAGTCTTTGCAAGACCTCATCTCCAACTTCATCTCAGCAACCTATTCAGTGAATCAAGCCATCTGCTTTGCAAGCTTTAGGCTTAGGGAGGATTTAGAGTAGTTATGCTTGTTACAGTGATTGTATAGTATCTTTTTGGCTTTACAATTGTAAGCCCTTTTTGTTTATGTACTTCTCGCAATTAAGCCCTGCTTTTGATTTAAACTGGTATAGTATGAACAATATGAAGAAAAAGCTAGGTATCTAGCTATAGTTTGTTTTATGCTATTTTCTTTTGCATCATTTTATGTGGCTCTCTTTATTGCTATGCTTATATGTCATGTATTAATTCCATATCTTGAGGGTTAACCTGAAAATTCAAAATATTGGGACTAATTATGACTCTAACTACCCTAGTGGTTGGGACCTTAGTGTATCACATCAATTAACCTAGTTTCTGATCTATCTGATGGTTACAGGACATGACAATCATCCCATCTCCTCTCCTTGTTTATATCGTGAATATATCATTTCTTTCCTTCTTCTTTTTCCTTCACTTGACTTTAGGTGGATTTACAAACTACTTCCCTCGTAACATATCTTTCTTCTTTTGGCCTTCCAAGCGACCTTATATGGTCAACGCTACATTATGTGGAATTTTGAACTAAACTCTTAGGCCTAGTTTAGGATGAGGGATAGAATTCTTTGGGATAGGAATTTTTAGAAGGATTATCTTACATTTCTATTTGGAAGTCAAAGAGTTATTCTACTAAGTTAATGTGTGACTATTTGGAATGAGTTGGATAACCTAAAGGGCTATCCTATTTGTATGGTGCTGTAACCATGGCTTGTTTCATTTTTATGAGATAAAGGATGTTGAGATTTATTGTTACGACTCGGTTCCCGAATCCCTACTAGTGACCAGTTAGCTTGTTTACGTTTATTATACTTTAAATTACAGTCGTTATAGTATGTAATAAGATAGCTACTAGATCACTACACATTTTTACTCGGAACAAATTTTCCGGATGTTGAACTCAGGGAGCAACTAGAATTCTAGAAATATAAGAGTTCTCAATTAAGTTACAAAAATACGAGAGAGAAATAGAGAGAGAGAGAGAGAGGGAGCTAGAGTTTGTCTTGGCTTCTTCTTCTCTCCTTTTCTTTCTATCCTTCTTCTTCTTTCAGCTGATCTCCTTCTCTTCTTGCAGAGTCTTCCTCTCTTCTTCTTTCTTTTCTTTTCTTCTTCTGTAGCTGTGGTAATCTTCTTCTTCTTCTCTGACTTCTTCTTCTTCTTCTCCAGCCTTCTTCTGAAAGTATCTCCCTTCGTAGAGGGGTGACGTAATAAATGCGGAAATAAAATATAAAGCAATCTCACCAAAGAAAATCAATCACACAATGTACACAAATATTTTTTTGGTGGAAATCCAAACCGGGTGAAAACCACTACCTAACCCTCTCGAGTTAGGATTTTCCGATTAACCTAGTTGATCAAATCCACTAACCGAATCACTTTAAAACGAGGGTGATTCAACCTCAGTACAACCACGCTACAAGTACGAGGGTAGCGTTCCTCAACCCCTTCTCTTCACGAGAAGGATTTTGTCCCACGAAGGAGATGGGAATTCGCAAAGCGAATACCCAACCAAAAGACAAAGATAAAATAAAACAAGTAATCCTATAGAGCCAACAAAGTAATTTAAACCTAGCTTCTATAGGAAATAGGAAACTCCCCTTTGCAAGGAGTGCGTCGAGTTGATGACGCGGTGCGTGTGCCACGTGATGGCGCAATGTCGCTCTCGTAAACAACGGCGGGAGAGCGGGTGCGCGAAGCTTAATGCTCTCAAGATGTAGAACTTGAGCTTAGAGAGCAAGATCTTTTCTGGACACAAAAGAGTGTGGAAGTGTGTAGCTAAGTGTATCCAAGTGTGTCTCTAGGTGTTTCAAAGGTTCCCCTCTATTTATAGAGGCCTTAGGAAGGCTTTGGAAGGCTTAGAAAAGCTTCCATAGCCGTTGGGTGCAAAGCCCAAGAGAATCAGGCCGAAATCAGGACAATGATTGCGCTTGACAGGGTAATCAGACGTCTAACTCTGGCATCAGACGTCTGGAAGGCCACTTTAAGACGTCTGATTCAAATGTCAGACGTCTGATTTTGGGCGGGTCTCTCCCTGACTTGGATCAGATCTAAACAGGGTTTTTGTGCAAGTCCATCAGACGACATACAGGACATCTGGCACTATGTATGGACGTCTGGAAACCTACTTTTACTGTGGGAATTGATTTCCAAACGTTGCAACGGCTAGAAAATCTCTGAGAAGAGATTTTGGGTCAGCCGAGGCAAAACAGTCATTTATCAGACATTTGGAAATGCCTAAGGACGTCTGATAAGGCTCTAACGGTCATAATCTTCAGTGCCTGCTAAGCTAGCCAACGGTCCACTATCTGGACGTCTGGCAAGTCTATCAGACGTCTCCTAAGACGTCTGGTATAAGGTCTGGACGTCTGATTTCATCAGACAGAACTAGCTATGTCCAGCCTAACAGATATCAGACGTCTGAAACAACAGTCAGACGTCTTAAAATACTTTATCAGATGTCTGATTTGGGAATTAGACGTCTGGAAGTGCTGTTTGAACCCTATATTGGTTTTCTAAGTATTCTACAGAAAACCTAAGTATCCTAGGGTTGTGCCGGTGTTCCTAGGACTACTGTTAGGATACTTTGAGGCTCTTTAACAAAATATTCTAAGGAAAATAAAAAGAGCAAGAAAATAAAGACAAGTGATACAAGAAATGATTAAAAAGAATCTATCATATTCTTCTTGTCTTCTATCTTCAATCTGTCGCTCCACGCGAACCTCCTCTGTTCTTCATTAAGCTCCTCCAATCCATCCTGGATGCAAGCTCGAGTTCCGTCTAAACATGTCCACATTTGCAATTGAGCTGAAATCTATGACTCAAATTGCAAATGTTAAATAACACGTGTTTTGTTATCATCAAAACAAATGATCGTGGTGCTCTAGCACCAACAATCTTCCCCTTTTTGATGATGACAAAACCATAAATAATAATGCAGAAAATCCTCCCCCTTTTTGACATTATCAAAAAGGTTTAATTGATTTTACATTTCCTATAACTCCCCCGTAAGACATGCTCTTCTATGAGTTTCTTTTGACAAAGGTAATGTCCTCCCCCTTTTTGTAACAATGAGATAGCTATTATTTTTCTCCCCCTTACTAAAGGAAATTTAGCTACCTTATATCTCCCCCTTAAAAATTGACAATTAGCTCATTAATTTTAACTCCCCCTATCTAAATGCTTATGATAAAAAGATAGGGTAAAGGGTTTTACCTCACCTACCATGGCCAATAAAATGGCCCGAATGGTGGTGGTGGATGCCACATCGGATGGGGCTCCCATCCGTAGCTTGGAGGCCCGGGCATTGGCGCCGGTCTCCAATCTGGTGGTCGACGTGCGGCGGGTCTGTCGTTTGTTCGCCGTCTCATCGGTCTTCTTGTTCTCCTCCTTGGTCTACTCTTTGGTTCTCCCAACTCGAGTTGACCAGACTTGAGCTTGTAGGTCCAGTCCTTTGTGTTGTAATTATCCCTGAACCCTACAAAATAAGATTCTAATTCTTTCTTTGGTATCCAAGTGGGCTTGGATCTGCATCTGTTAGCGGGTCTCCTTGATGGAGATCCTTTCTCAACCTTAGGGCTATAAAAATTATCTACTTTATTGATTAATTTGTTGGAGTTTTCCTTAAGACATGCAATTTCTTTTTCTATAATACTCATCTTAGTCTTTAAATTAGAGATTTCTAACTTTAGACTATCATTTTCCTCAATCAATTTATTATTTTCATTGATGAGGTCTTGATTTTCTAATAATAGGTTATCAATTCTAGGACTAGCTTCTATGTCCTTAAGTTATTTTTCTAACCTATCATTTTCATTTTTAAGAAAACTAAGGTTATTTTTAATACTTTTGTTTTCTATTTTAAGTGATTTACTAATCTCAATTAGTTCATTAAAAGCTTCTTGTAAATCGAAATTTACCTCGTTGTCGCTGTCGTCGCTTCCGCTTTCGCTGTCGCAGTTGCTTCCTCTGGCCATGAAACCAAAGCAAGCGGTTTCTTCCTTTTCTTCTTCTTCTTCCTCCGAGCTGGAATCGTCCCAAGTGGGTTGGAACGCCTTCTTCTTAGATTTCTTTTCCTTTTCCTTTTTCTTCTCCTTTTTGAGAAGAGGGCACTCTGGTCGTAGGTGCCCTTTCTCGTTGTAGTGGTAGCAACGTCTCGGGCTTTCCTTCTTCTCCTTTTTCTCTTTCTTTAATTCCCTACAAAACTTGGAAAAATTTTTAAGTAAAATTCTAAAGTCTTCGTCGTCGGAACTTACCTCGCTATCCGACGCGGCTCTGAAGGCAAGAGTCTTCTTCAGTTTGGACTCCGGTGCATCCTTCTTCTTCTGCTACAACTTTGTCTCGTAGGCCATTAGATTGCTTAGGAGATCTTCCATGTTGAGCTCCTCTACTTCATTCGCCTCCTCGATGGCGGTGACTTTCTGTTCCCATTCCGGTCCAAGGGAACGAAGAAGCTTCCCTTGAAGATCCCCCTTGATGAAGGTCTTCCCTAAAGCTTTTAAATTATTTACTATGAGAGTGAACCTAGTGTTCATCTCACTTAAAGTTTTGTTAGATTTCATAGAAAAAGCCTCAAATTCTTGTGAAAGTAAATTGAGTTTAGAAGTTTTTACCTTAGAGGTACCTTCGTGAGTTACCTCAAGTGTGTGCCAGATCTCGTATGCGGTGGCGCATTGTGAGATTCTGTTGAACTCTTCCGAGCTGAGCGCCCAGTAAAGGGCGTTCATGGTCTTTGCATTTAAAGAGAGCTCACGGATTTGTTGCTGCGAGTAGCCTCCCGCGGGTTTTTCTGGGATCTCAAATGGCGTCTCGCATCTGGCCCAGATCGTGAAGTCGGTGGCTTGAAGCCAGGTCTTCATCCGCAACTTCCAGTAGGGGTAGTTGCTCCCGTCGAAGAACGGCGGACGGGTTGTGGACTGCCCCTCGGAAATCCTGCTTGTGGAACAGCTTCCCTCCATGATCTTCTTGCCGGGTGTTACTCCGAACTCGCAAGAACTCGCTCTGATACCAACTGAAAGTTTCCCCCTTCGCAGAGGGGTGACGTAATAAATGCGGAAATAAAATATAAAGCAATCTCACCAAAGAAAACCAATCACACAATGTACACAAATGTTTTTTTGGGAGAAACCCAAACCGGGTGAAAACCACCACCTAACCCTCTCGAGTTAGGATTTTCCGATCAACCTAGTTGATCAAATCCACTAACCGAATCACTTTAAAACGAGGGTGATTCAACCTCAGTACAACCACGCTACAAGTACGAGGGTAGCGTTCCTCAACCCCTTCTCTCCACGAGAAGGATTTTGTCCCACGAAGGAGACGGGAATTCGCAAAGCGAATACCCAACCAAAAGACAAAGATAAAATAAAACAAGTAATCCTATAGAGCCAACAAAGTAATTTAAACCTATCTTCTATAGGAAATAGGAAACTCCCCTTTGCAAGGAGTGCGTCGAGTTGATGACGCGGTGCGTGTGCCACGCGATGGCGCAATGTCGCTCTCGTAAACAATGGCGGGAGAGCGGGTGCGCGAAGCTTGATGCTCTCAAGATGTAGAACTTGAGCTTAGAGAGCAAGATCTTTTCTGGACACAAAAGAGTGCGGAAGTGTGTAGCTAAGTGTATCCAAGTGTGTCTCTAGGTGTTTCAAAGGTTCCCCTCTATTTATAGTGGCCTTAGGAAGGCTTTGGAAGGCTTAGAAAAGCTTCCATAGCCGTTGGGTGCAAAGCCCAAGAGAATCAGGCCAAAATCAGGACAATGATTGCGCTTGACAGGGTAATCAGACGTCTAACTCTGGCATCAGACGTCTGGAAGGCCACTTTAAGACGTCTGATTCAAATGTCAGACGTCTGATTTTGGGCGGGTCTCTCCCTGACTTGGAGCAGATCTAAACAGGGTTTTTGTGCAAGTCCATCAGACGACATACAGGACGTCTGGCACTATGTATGGACGTCTGGAAACCTACTTTTACTGTGGGAATTGATTTCCAAACGTTGCAACGGCTAGAAAATCTCTGAGAAGAGATTTTGGGTCAGCCGAGGTAAAACGGTCATTTATCAGACGTCTGGAAATGCTTAAGGACGTCTGATAAGGCTCTAACGGTCATAATCTTGAGTGCCTGCTAAGCTAGCCAACGGTCCATGGCGAGGCGGTGGCAGCAACTAGCTTTTCTTAAGTCGTTGTAGTACAGATAGTTATTGCCATGATCTGCTAATATATAATTTTTTACTCAGAAAATAAAGAGTTCCCGAGGTCGAACTCAGGGAGCAAGTTGTATTCTAGAGATATACATGTTCTATTACAAAAATAAAGAGAGAGAGAGAGAGATGAAGGTTTGGCTTCTTCTTCTTTTCTTCTTTCTTTCTCTTTGTCTTCTCTTTAGCTTTTGTTCTTCCTGTTCTTCTTTTCTTGCTTCAGATCTCCCTTCCGTGCTCTTCTTCTTCTTTTCTTCTTGCTTCTCTTCTTCTTCTGCTTGGCTGCTCCGTCTCTCTTCTTTTCTTCTTTCTTCACCTGTCTTCAGGACGTCGTCTGATTTTCCAATCAGACGACTTAACCCGCAGATGCTACAGTGTTGCTTCAGTTCTTCTTCCTCTTCTTCCGCAGTCCTTTGCTTCGGGCTGCCCTGGCTGCTCTTCTTCCTTCAGTCTTCTTCTCCTTCTCTGTTCAGCGGCCGTCCTTCTTCTTCTTCTCTGCCTGCACACTTGCACAGCTTGATCAGAGGGGCAAAACCTAATTCTACCCTCTCCCCCGCGTTTCTCTCTCACGGAAGCCGCTCTTAGGAAAGCTTTCCCAGAGCTGCCGGGTATTCGGGTACGGGTCGTGCCCGGGTCTAGGCCCACCGGCGTGCGTGGTGGGCGAGGAGTCCAGGTCGGGCTTAGTCGGGTCGGGCCAGGTCCGTGGGGCATGGTCGCGGACGAGGCCGGGTCGAGCGGGTAAGTGAGAGGGACCTCACCCCGTGCTCAGGAGGCAACGAACCTAAGGCACTTTTTGCCTTTATGCTGGCGCGCTCCTCTGAAGATTTCCGAGGTGGGACTAAATGTCCCACCCCAATTGGACGCCCGCAGCTGAAGATGCTACAGGAGTTCACGGTTGCACGCGAGGCCTTGCCCCTGCTGCAAGCCTGGGACGCTTCACGGAGGTGCCCCGCGCAGCCTGGGAGTCGACCTGGGCGAATCACACCTGGAGCTGCAGGTTGAAGGTGCTGCTTCCACGCAGCAATGGCGACGGCGGTCGAGATACCTGTCCACAGAGGAATGGCCTCTCGGCCTAATCAGATACGCGGAAAACCTTCGCGGTGGCACGGCGAAGGTGGTGGGGGATCTGGCAGGCAGCGGGGCGGAGCGTGAGGGTCGCTCTAGGTCAAACTGCGGGCGGAGAAGTGGGTTTGTTCGGGGGGTCTGCAGAGGGCAAGTGGCGGGAAGTGGAAGGGCGGAGGTTGATCAGGGTGAGGAGGCGGAGGTTCTGTGAGGGTCGACGAGGCGTATGGGGCTGTGGAGCGATGGGGCCGTCTCGCCGGAGTTTGGCCGGAGACAAAGGGGGTGACGGTGGACAGGAGCGGTCGAGGGTTTAATCAAATAAAAGATAGTGAGGAAAAGAAAGAGGGGAAGATGGGGAGAAGTTCTGACCTAGCTACGAAGACGAAAGGGGCTGGAGCAAGGCGGCAGTCGTATCGACTGTCGCCGGAGAAGAAGATGCCCAGGGGAAGGGGCGGCGGCGAGGAGAGGGCCGGAGAGGCGCCAGCTGGGTGCGGCGTGGCGCGGGAAGAGCGAGGGAGAGCAACCCTGCAGCTGGTAGTGCGGCAGAGCGACGAGGAGGAAGAAGGGAGGCCGCCGGAGCTGGAGGGCTTCCTGTCGGAGTGGGAAGAGAGGAAGTGGGGGTCTTTCTCCGTCAGGACAGAGCTGCTGAGAACGGCGGAGCGACGGGGGTATTTATAGGGGCAGAATCAGAGAGGAGGGCGAAGGGAGACGACGTTGTCTCCCTCGCCGGAGGACGCCGGAGATGGAGACCCATACCGTCCGTGCGTTCGCACGGCCGGTATGGTGGGTTGCAGCGACCAGGGGGTGTTCCTGCGACAGCTGACGACGCAGGGCACCCCCGGTTGTCTTGCTAGACCCTCCCCCTTACCCTGCGCGGCGCCATGCTCCGCGCAAGGTCGCCGGAGCATGGTGCTGGTCAGGTTTTCGCAGGAGGGACCTGGATGCAAAGAACGAAGGAGAGTTAGGGGCAGAAATGTGAGGGTTCAAAAGTTGAGGGCCAAAAAGTAAATAAATGAGGACCAAAGTGTAAAGTTGGTAAAGAAGGTTTCCTCTTAGGCTCAAGTTTTTGTACATGACTAATTGGGACCTAAGGATTATGATGGTGAATTTTATTTCCAGATTAAACCTTGTTTGACCGATCAATTTACGTAAAAACCCAAATTAAGTTGTTAATTGGGCATGGTTCTCAATGTAGGTCAAAATGGGTTCCTAAGGCCAAATTGAAGGTTATAAACCCTAGAGATTATTTTTCTATGAATTTTAGAGGGTTTATTCTATTTTTACTTTGTCTCAAACCTCGCGAATTGAAGTGGGTTTGTTTTAAGGTTATAGATTATCATTTAGTTCCTTGGAATTGCTGTAGCCCTTATCAAATCATCTCATCCCACTTTTATTCTTATTAGGTTGCTTTGACCTATGTTTAGACCCTGAGTTACCCTGTTTTTAGATTGGATTGGTGAAATTGCATTTTTACCCCTTAGTTTCTGTTTTCTTTGCGAACTCAGAATCTCTCTGAGTTAAGCCTTTCCTTGAGTTATGTAAGAGCTTTTATCCTTTGTATTAGGTCAAAATGAGCTAGTTATGGCTCATGATGAGGTTCTCATCAGTCCACTATCTGGACGTCTGGCAAGTCCATCAGACGTCTCCTAAGACGTCTGGTATAAGGTCTGGACGTCTGATTTCATCAGACAGAACTAGCTATGTCCAGCCTAACAGATATCAGACGTCTGAAACAACAGTCAGACGTCTTAAAATACTTTATCAGACGTCTGATTTGGGAATTAGACGTCTGGAAGTGCTGTTTGAACCCTATATTGGTTTTCTAAGTATTCTACAGAAAACCAAAGTATCCTAGGGTTGTGCCGGTGTTCCTAGGACTACTGTTAGGGTACTTCGAGGCTCTTTAACAAAATATTCTAAGGAAAATAAAAAGAGCAAGAAAATAAAGACAAGAGATACAAGAAAGGATTAAAAAGAATCTATCATATTCTTCTTGTCTTCTATCTTCAATCTGTCGCTCCACGTGAACCTCCTCTGTTCTTCATTAAGCTCCTCCAATCCATCCTGGATGCGAGCTCGAGTTCCGTCTAAACACGTCCACATTTGCAATTGACCTGAAATCTAGGACTCAAATTGCAAATGTTAAATAACACGTGTTTTGTTATCATCAAAACAAATGATCGTGGTGCTCTAGCACCAACAATCTCCCCCTTTTTAATGATGACAAAACCACAACATCTTCTTCTTCTTCAGTGGCTGTGATAATCTTCTTCTTCTTCTCTTTCTTTCTTCCCTTGCTTGCAGCTTCGGTCTTCCTTCTTCTTTCTCTTTTCTTCTTCTTTTTCTTCTCTGCTTCCTTCTTTCTTTTCTTGCTTTACAGCTTCTCTTCTTTTCTCTTCTTTCTGTTCTGGCCGCTGCCCGACCGTCGTCTGGTGCAGTGGTCAGACGACTTAACTGTAGGTTTGCTACAGTGCCTTCCTTCTCTTCTTCTTCCGTTTCTCTCCTTTGCTTCTTCTTCTATTTCAGCCTTCTTCTTCTTCAGCTGCCCTGAGCGGCTAAGGCTTCGGCCACCTCCCTTGTTCCTTCCTTCCTTCCTTCTTCTCCTTCTGTTCCTACACGCTCACACAAGAGTTAGAGCAAAACCTACCCCTACCCTTCCCCGCATCTCTCTCTTTCTCAGATTTCTCTCTTAGGACCGCTCTACCAGAGCCGGGTAATCAAGTGCGGGTATCATGCCCGGGACCAGGGACACCGGCGTGCGGTGGTGGGCGAGGAGTGCGCAGTTTGGGTAATCGGATCCTGCCCAGACCCCCGGGGAGTGAGCACGGGCGAGGGCGAGCGAGCGCGTGACGCGCAGCGTGCAGGAGAGGGACCTGACCCCTGTGTTCGAAGGCGAATAGCCTTAGACACTTTTCCAATTTAAGCGCGGGCGCTCGGCCACGCACTTCCAAGGTGGGACTAAAGTCCCACCTCTCAAATTAGCACCTGTAGCTGAGGAAGCCGCAGGCAATTGCAGCAGCTCACAGGGCCTTCGCCGCAGCTGCAGACCTGGGCATCTTCGCAGAGGCAACCCGCGCGACCTGGGGTGTGCACCTGGGCTGGAGAGCACCTGCAACTGCAGGTGAAGGAGCTGCATCAGCTCAGCAATGGCAGCGAAGGGGCTCCGACCTGAAAGCAGGAATACAGCCTCTCGGCCCAGTCAGAATACACAGGGAGCTTCGCCAGTATACGGCGAAGGCAGTGCGGGTGGTGGCGAGGCGCGAGGGCGCGTGTGGAGGTAGCCCTAGGTCGGACTGTGGCCGGAGAGGTGGGTTTGTTCGGGGGGTGGTCGGGTGGCGTTTGGCAGTGAATGGAGATGGGGAATCGATAGAGTGGAGTGTGAGGGAGCTTGTGCGGTGGTCGGCGAGGAGCAGGGGTGTCTGTGGCTGTGAGATGGTCTCGCTGAAGGGGGTGATCGGAGGTGGAGAGGATGGTCTGGATAGTGGTGGTCGGGTGGTCAACTGGGTAGTTTAACAGAGGGGAAATGCGAGGGAAATAGAGGGGAAGCTATTTACCTAAGTATTGGACGAAGGGGGAGGGTGTGGCAGCCGGCTCGTAGCAACTGGAGCTGTGGAAGAAGGGGCCCTGGAGGAGTGCGGCGACGAGGAAGCAGGTGGAGGGCGCCGGCTGGTACAGCCCAGCGCAGACGAGAGGGCAAGGCAAACCCTTCTGCAGGTAGGGCAGCAGAGCGACGAGGAGGAAGAGGAGGAAGTCACCGGAAGCTTCGGGCCTTCTGACGGAGGAGGAAGGGATGAAGTGGGGGTTTTCTCCGTCAAAGAAGAGCTTCCAGGAGCCGGCAGGGGGTGCCGGTCCTTATAAAGGGGTTGGCGACGTGCCAGCCTCGCCGGAGCATAGCTGGAAGGGACACCCATACCTTCCACGCGTTCGCACGGAAGGTATGGTGGTCGACAGAGAGCATGGCCGGGTCCCTGCGACAGAGGACGTCGCAGGGAACCCCGCTTTTGCTTTGCAGGGCGGTAACCCTTCTCTGCGCGGTGCCATGCTCCGCGCAAGGTCGCCGGAGCATGATGCTACGCATAGTTTGCAGGGGGACCGTTCTGCAAAGAACGATGAAAAGCTGGAGGCCTAAATGCAAGGGTTTCAAAAGATAAGAGTAAAAAAGTAAATGAAGAGGACCAAATTGTAAAGTTGGTCAAGGAGGTCTCTACCTAGGCTCAAGTTTTTCTACAAGATCAATCTGAACCTAAGGATTTTAATGGTGAATTTTGATTCTAGGTTGGACCATGTTTGACTGGCCAATTTATGCAAAAACCCAAATTAAGTTATTAATTTGGCATGGTTCTCTTTTTAGGTCAAAATAGATTTCTAAGGCCAAATTGAAGGTTCTAAACCCTAGAGAATATTTTTCTATAAATTTTAAAAGGTTTAGTTGATTTTTATCCTACCTCGAACCTCATGAATTGAAATGGATTTATTTTAGGGTTACAGAATGTCATTTAATTCCTAGAAGTTGCAATAACCCTTATTTAGATCATATCATCCCACTTTCTTTCTTGTTAAGCTTGTTTGATTTGTGCTTGGACCCTTAATTACCCTATTTGCAAACTGCGTTGGTGAAATTGCAGTTTTACCCCTTATGATTTGTTTTATTCTTAAACTCAGAATTCTCTGAGTTAAACCTTTCTTTAGGTCATGTAGGAGCTTTTTCTCACATATCAGGGTTAGATTGTGCTAGTTAGGGTTTATGATGAGGTTCTCATCATACCCCCATGCCTGGCTTTTGCTAGTCCCTTAGCAAAATATTAAGGTTTCAACCTTTGTTCTAGACCATGAAATTCTTAATGATTTTAGATAAGTGCTTTTTCTTTTGCAAACTAGATTAAGTCAGAATGCCTACCATAGGCTAAAAAGGTACTCCAGCACCAACTAGGATCCAGATCTGTCTAGCCTCAACCTCAGTCCTTAACAAAGGTTTTTAAGGCCTACAAGAACTAACCTAAGGTTTATTGGACTTTGTGGTTAAACCACCCATGCTTGAGATAATTTTAGTCCTGGCTCAGTTCGCAGTGCATTTTGTAAGAAAGAGAGATAGAAGATTTATTTGTTTGGAGAGTTTTTTCTCTCTTTTCTTTTTAATTCTAGCTTAGGATTAGCTTTTCAACACGGTCTGTATCAGATTCCTTGTCCCCATCATCAATCCTCAAGGGTTTCTGGCAGTTGATGCTTCGAGATAACACCGCCTATGGTAACCCCCGGAACCCTGGCTATTGAGATTTCGAGATAATCCCATCCATGGTGTTCCGTGGCCGAATTCAGACCCTGGCAATTGACATTTCGTGATAATGCCATCCATAGAATCTGAACCAGCAGAGTGCTTACATGCCCCCGGTATAATATGTAAATATCCTAAGAGACAAGCACCGAGGAGATGATATTTTGTTACGCATCTTCGAGGGGAATTTCCCACCTCTCCGCACTGGGAACTCATCCAAATCAACTTATGTTGATCGGCCGCTCCTACTCTAGGTGTCATTTTCAGAATTTTTTTGCAACACTTTTGATTTTTATGCATACTGAACTAGGCTGTGTGTGAGGCTAGGGTGCTTAGGTTACTGAGTCCCGTAAACCAAAAGTTAGTTAACGAGGCCAAATACTTCCTAAGCCTTGGACCTAATACTTAAGCTTTTCATTTTCCTCAACCTCTTGAGGAATGTCTAGATCTTAATGGATACAAAGAGTCGATCCAAGAATGCCTAAGGTTCGCGTTCTTACTAATTTCACTATGCACCTTTCATTTCTTTTCTTGAATGAGGTCTAGAACTTAGGTTAATTCCTTAGTTTCTTACTAATGACTATCACTTTTTTCTCTCATTTTTGTGCTCCTTTCCATTTTGTTCATTTCTCCTCCTCCTTTGTAGACTCCTTAAAATTTTCTTTCCTCCTCTTATTTTATTATTCTATTATTTTCAAAAAATTTTTAATTTTTATGGTGTTTTTGGGATATGTGAATTTTTTTGTTTGAAACCTTTTCTTACAAGTTTTTACACTTTCATACCCCCATGCCTAAGATTTGCAATGTCCTCATTGTGACTTAGGGGGGTTTTTATTCAAGTTAGTTCATTCCTTAGGACAGATATTTTGGTGAGTGAATGGGTCGGGGTGACTGTTGCGGACGATTTCTAATCTCAGATGCAAGCACCTGAGGTGAAGCCGGCTGTCCTAAAGGGCGAACCTTAAGTGCACAAAGGTGTCAGAGAAGGTTTCAGGTTTTCAAAGAGAATGACGGGCTGCCTCCCGTTGAGCGCTGAGTTTTACACCATCGGCTGGGCGCAATAAGCTCATGGGGAATGGAGGATAGAAGATGATTCAGCCAAATCAGTAGAAGTTACATCAATGAACGATTTGAGTCTCTGACCATTCACGATGAAAGATTCGGAATCATGGCTAAGTGGACTGATCTCGATGGCTCCATTTCCAAAAACTTGTCGGACCAACTATGGTTCGACCCACTTGGATCGCAGCTTCCCAGGGAAAAGTTTGAGTCGAGCATCGAAGAGTAGGACCTTCTGACCAGGATGAAAGATCTTTCTAGAGATGTGCTTGTCATGAAAGACTTTAACTCGCTCCTTGTAGATTCGCGAGTTCTCGTACGCATCAAGACGTAGTTCATCAATCTCGCTGATTTGAAGCTTTCTGTGGGTTCCAGCCTTAGAAAGATCTAGATTACAATTCCGTACTGCCCAATAGGCCTTGTGCTCCAGTTCAACGAGAAGGTGACACGCCTTCCCGTACACCAGTCTAAAGGGAGACATGCCTAATTGGGTTTTGTGGGAGGTCCTATAGGCCCACAAGGCTTCCGGAAGTCAGGACGACTAGTCCTTCCTGTCAGGCCGAATAGTGACCTGCAGGATTTTCTTAATCTCCCGATTTGACAACTTAGCTAGACCATTAGTCTGGGGGTGATAAGGAGTAGAGATTCGGTGAGACACCCCATATTTGGTCATCAGTGACCTGAACTGAGCATTCGTGAAATGGGTCCCCCCATCTGAGATGATAGCACGAGGAATCCCGAACCGTGAGAAAATATTGTGATGAATGAATTTGAGAACGATTTTGTGATCACAGTTTCGGGTCGGTATGGCTATGATCCATTTGGACACGTAGTCCACAGCCAGCAGAATGTATTCGAAACCATCCAAAACAGGAAAGGGGCCCATAAAATCAATCCCCCAAACATCAAAGATTTCGCATATGAGAATCAGCTACAAAGGCATCATGTCGCGATGGCTCATGTTATCCAAAGTTTGGCAACGACTGCATACCTTGCAGTGACTGTATGCATCCTTGAACAAAGTGGGCCAATAAAAGCCACACTGGAGGATTTTCGATGCAGTTTTGTGCCTAGAGAAATGGCCACCACATGCCTGGTCATGGCAGAAGGAAAGAATATCATTGACTTCACCTTCCAGGACATATCTCCGGATGATTTGGTCAACACCTATGCGGTAGAGGTACGGATCTTCCTTTTTTAAATGTAATACTTGGCATCAGAGCGCAATTTGTCTTTCTTGGCCTTCGGCCAATCAGACGAGATCTGATGAGGTGGAAAGTAGTTTACTATATCAGCAAACCAAGGAAGTCTAGTACCAATAGTCAACAGGTGCTCATCATGGAAATGCTCCGTGATGGGTCCGGAAGGGTTGATAATCTCAGAAGGAAGGCGGGACAAATGGTCAGCTACCACAGTTTGTCTTCCCGCCTTGTCGCGAATCTCGAGATCGAATTCTTGCAACAGCAAGATCTATCGGATTAGTCGGGGCTTCATGTCCTTCTTGGCAAGGAGATGCCTCACAGCTGTGTGATCCAAGTAGATGATGACGTGGGAACCCAGGAGATAAGATCGAAATTTTTCAAGGGAAAATACTACGGCAAGCAGCTCTTTCTCCGTAACTGTATAGTTATGCTGAGCCTCATCAAGTGTCTTACTAGCGTAGAAGATGACCACGGGTTTCCCATCAATTTTCTGCCCCGGAACCGCTCATACCGCGAAATCAGACGTATCGCACATGATCTCAAAGGGTTGAGACCAATCAGGGGATTGTAGGATCGGGGCCTGGGAGACTCGATCACAAAGGTTCTCAAAGGCTTGAGTGCATTCCTTGGAGATTTCAAAGGGAACATCCTTAGAGAGAAGAGTCGTCAGGGGGCGTGCGATTTTCGAGAAATCAGGAATGAAACGACGGTAAAAATCGACGTGCCCCAGAAAAGAACGGATGTCCCTGATCGAGCAAGGCATAGGAAGGCGAGAAATTAGATCAACCTTGGCTCGATCCACTCGGATGCCCTTCTCAGAAATCAGATGTCCTAGGACGATCCCTTCAGGCACCATAAAATGGCTCTTTTCCCAGGAAAGAACCAAATTAACATCGATGCAGCGCCTGAGTATATGAACCAAGTGCTGAAGGCAATCATCAAATGATGCCCCGAAAACTGAAAAGTCATCCATGATAATCACCTACGATATCAGAGAATATGGCAAGCATGCACCGCTGAAAAGTCGCAGGTTCATTGCAGAGACCGAACGTCATCCTTCGGAATGCGTACGTTCCGAAGCGGCAGGTGAACGTGGTCTTCTCTTGGTCCTCAGGATGAATAGCTACGTGGTTATAACCGGAGTACCCGTCAAGGAAGCAGAAGAATCGATTTCCCTCTAATTTCTCGAGAATCTGATCAATGAAAGGTAATGGGAAATGATCCTTCTTCGTGGAGGAATTGAGTCGTCGGCAATCTATGCAGACTCTCCACGAGTTGGCTAATCGGGTAGGTATGACTTCTTCGATTTCAATCGTAATGGTGGTGAGCCCTGCCTTTTTAGGCACAACTTGAATCGAGCTCACTCAACGACTATCGGAGATCGGGTAGATGACCCCTGCATCTAACCACTTGATGATCTTCTTTTTCACGACCTCCTGCAGATTGGGGTTTAAACGTCTCAGCATCTCACTAGAAGGTTGTGCACCCTCTTCTGAGTAAATATGGTGTGTGCAATAAGAGGGACTTATTCCAGTCAAATCATCGAGAGTCCATCCAATGGCTCTGCGATGTTGCTGGAGAACAGCAATCAGACGGGATTCCTGTTCGGGAGTAAGCTTGGAATTTATAATCATAGGAAGAGTCTGATTAGAACCTAGAAAGATGTATTTCAAATGATCGGGAAGGGGTTTCAGTTCAAGGATGGGGTTATCAGCAGCAGCGGGTGGTTCAGGGTAGATGTGAGGTTCAAGGGTAGGAGTTATGGGTTTGTCTAAATCTGGATTTGACTCCTCTGATTGTGGTTCAAGATCTTTTTATGGTTGATGAGGTATAATCAAGTCATTCTCAAAATGTGTTTCATCAACCAAAGCCCTGATATCACAAATCTGTTCGATGACACAGCAATTGATTCCTTGTTGGGCCTTAAATATATCGATTTTTAGGATTTGATTTCCAAATTTGAGCTCTATTTGGCCCTCCTCGCAGCTGATGTTGGCCCTAGCAGTAGCCAAGAAAGGTCTCCCAAGAATGATCGGTGTATCCCTAGGGTTTTTAGGGGCATCCATGTCCAAGACTATAAAGTCTACTGGGAAATAGAAATCCCGCACACTTACGATAACATCCTCGAGAATCCCTTTAGGTGACTTTATAGATCAATCTGCCAATTGTAATGTCACCTCAGTTGATTTTAGCTCAGATTCTTCTAGGTGGTTAAGTAAGGATGTGGGTATCAGATTTATGGAAGCACCCAAGTCTAGCAATGCTTTGTCGAATTGGGTATCACCTATTTTGCAGGAAATCAGGAGAGTACCAGGATCTTTAGCCTTGGGTGGGAGTCTGCTGAGGATTACAAAGCTGGCTTGCTCTGACAGTACAATTGGACTCCCACTCTAGGTCCGCGGCTTACGCTGAGGTGTACACACATTCTTTAAGAATCGTGCGCAAGCCGGTATGTGGCGAATCGCATCCATTAAGGGGATGTTTATTTGGACCTGCTCAAAGAGCTTGACCAGGTCCTCCTTAGGTGCCACGGGCTTGGTTGTCTTCTTTCCCTTGGTCAAGGCCTCGGGAAACGGGGCCTTGGTTGGTTCTTCTAGGATAGGTCCAGGTCTTTGATCTGGGACAGGGATAGGAACGTCCTGGACTACTATCCTAGGGTTGGGATCACTACCAGACTTGGAGTGGTTTGGATAGGGTTGATCCTGGGTTTCCTTACCACTACGGGTTGTTACAGAATTTAGTCCTGCCTGGTTTTGGTTAGGGTTGGGTAAGATGGGTTGCTGCTGATAGCCTGCATAGGAAGTGGAAGCCTCCATCCCGTCGGGTGAAAGAACAGAGGGGGCCTGATAAATCATGTGTGCTTGGCCCGGGTTTGGGTTCATAACGCGTCGCTGGGTCGACACATTATTCAGGTTAGGAAGAGGTTGGGAAGGAAATGTGCCCGGTTGGTGAGAATTAGTCAACTGGGCCAGTTGATTTCGAACATCTGTAAGTTCGTCCTTGTGTTGTTTCTGAATAGCTGCATTTGTTCTTTGAATGTCAGCCAGAGTCTGAAGGATGAGGGACATTTGGTCCTGGTTTGGCCCTGATGGATAGGTAGGGTTGGGCCGAGGCTGAGGCGGCTGGTAAGGACGAGGGGGTTGTGGACGGGGATGAAAGGGTGGTCTTTGGGTTTGGGAATTTTCCGCCACTGGAAGTTAGGATGGTTTCACCATCCAGGGTTATAGGTGTTGGAGAATGGGATCATTCTGGATGGAGTTGAGGTCCTCACAGGTCTAAGGAACCTCCAAAGAATCAGAGAAGGGGGGAATGGAATTCCCCGGGCTGGTATAGAAAAGATCGGATGACCCTTCGATCCGGGAATCAGATGGGGGTGGATATGGATCCATCCCAGGAGAAGATCGGTAGAGAATGTTTTGCACAGTTTCTCGTGTGGAAGGAGGCTGTGCAAAGGAGCTATGCGCAGAGGTGGCTCGCTGCAAGTGCTGAGTCAGCTCGTCCACCTTCTTCTCGATGATGGAGACCTTGTCCAATCGACTGGCCATTAGTTCCAGGTTGACTGATGCAGACAGGCCCTGCGTCTTGTGTGCTCCCCTGAGGTTCGTCGATGCGCGGGTATTCGTTCTGTCGAATAATCTCATGGAGTCATTATTGATGAAGTTCTCGCACATGTTTTCGAGAATCTCCCACACGGTGTCCTCATGCTGACCCATGATATTCCCTCCGCAAGTTGCATTGACGAAAAGCCTCGTATCCTCATGGAGTCCCTGGTAAAAAGATTGGACTTGTTCCCATTTAGGAACTCCGTGATGGGGGCACTTTCTCATGAGATCCTGAAAGCGATCCCATGCCTCATGGAGAGGTTCTCCCATTTGCTGAGTGAGGTGGGTAATCTGATGGCGCAAGGCATTGGTCCGACCTACGGGAAAGAACTTCTTCAAAAATTCGGACTGAAGTTCTTCCCAATTGTTGATCGGCCGGGTCTGAGTTTGATACCAATGAGCGGCCTTATCCATAAGGGAGAAGGAGAACATCTTCATGAGGAGAATGTCCCGATTTTGTGCATCTGACCCAAAAGTCTAGGCCAGATGCTTTAGCTGTTTGATGTGCTGGAAGGGGTCTTCAGAATTAAGCCCATAGAATTTAGGTATGGCATGAATCATATTGGGCTTTAATTCAGAATCAGGTCCTCCAGTCGGGATTCTGACTCGAGGCTCAATAGCCACCGCAGCAAGATTATAATGGTCCCACATCATAGGATGCTGCGGTGAGTGTACAAAGTTCTGGAAAAGGTCATTGAGTCGCTGGAGCTGGTGCTCCAGATTGTTCTCTTCCTCAACTGGCTGAGCCATTGTGGAAGAAGAAGGTGAGTTGGGTTCGGAGTCGGAGGAGAGATCGATGTGAGGTGTTGTTTTCTCAAACAAGGGTACTGAGGCTCGGCCTCGAGGAGAGTGAAGTTCTAAAGGAGGTTTCAAGGACCTCCTACCAAACATACACTGTTGGAAGAGATGAGTTTAGCAGGTGCTGGACCCAATCGAGACACCCAAAATGTTGGGTGACTATAGAGGTGTGGGGCAGATGGACCCCTTGATCAAAAGATCGACCACCTGAGAATTACCTGGGCAGCCAGAGAGGGTGAGTCCTGCGAAGACCCCTACACGGTAGAGCATCCCCACGGGTTACAGGGTTTCCCCCACTCGACCTCTCTTGTCACTGAGATTCCAGGTAGACAAGAATGGGGATCTTGACCTCTTAAGTCTACCAATTTTAGTTTAAGATCAGGGTGCTTAAGTTTTCACTTGAACTTTTAGCTTTTTGAGTGAGAAAAGTGACCTAAGTTGAAGGTTGGTTGACCCTAAGGGGTCAACTTCATCTATTGATTCCTTTGAGAACTTATTAGGTCTTATCTTTTAGGGTCCAAGTGTTTTTAGAGAGCCAATTGCTTAGGATTTTTTTGAATAGGTATGTTCAATCAATGGCTTAGGCACACTTCTTTTGGGATTTCTCAATTCTTGATTAAAGAGTGTGTCTCTAAAACCCTAGTGTTAATTCCTATGTTGGCTCAACTTGGTCCAGCTAACTCCTTGTTGGGTAATTAGGGCTCAGGCAAGAAGATGTTAACCCTTAAATACCCTTAATAGTGTGTGCAGGAATAGTGGTTTGAAAATATGCAGCTGTTACTAGGTATGAAAGACAGGTTATACCTATATTATTTTTTTCCTTTTTCTTCCTCTTTAGAATTTAGGGGTTAATAGTGAGAGGATAGATGTTACCTGTCCTTGGAGTGGTTGTTGTGCGGCTGCCTCTTAATTTTCCTGTACCTCTCGACCCAGTCAGAATACGCAGGGTGCTTCGCCAGTGTGCGGCGAAGGCAGTGCGGGTGGTTGCCAGGCGCGAGGGCGCGTGTGGAGGTAGCCCTAGGTCAGACTGTGGCCGGAGAGGTGGGTTTGTTCGGGGAGTGGTCGGGTGGCGTTTGGCAGTGAATGGAGATGGGGAAATAATAGAGTGGAGTGTAAGGGAGCTTATGCGATGGCCGGCGAGGAGCAGGGGCGTCTGTGGTTGTGAGATGGTCTCGCCGGAGGGTGTGATCGGAGGTGGAGAGGATGGTTTGGATAGTGGTGGTCGGGTGGTCGACAGGGTAGTTTAAAAGAGGGGAAATGCGAGGGAAATAGAGAGGAAGCTATTTACCTAAGTATTGGACGAAGGGGGAGGGTGTGGCAGCCGGCTCGTATCTGCCGGAGCTAGGGAAGAAGGGGCCCTGGAGGAGGAGTGCGGCGACGAGAAAGCAGGCGAAGGGCGTCAGCTGGTACAGCCTAGCGCAGACGAGAGGGCAAGGCAAACCCAGCTGCAGGTAGGGCAGCAGAGCGACGAGGAGGAAGAGGAGGAAGTCGCCGGAAGCTTCGGGCCTTCTAACGGAGGAGGAAGGGATGAAGTGGGGGGTTTTCTCCGTCAAAGAAGAGCTTCCAGGAGCCGGCAAGGGGTGCCGGTCCTTATAAAGGGGTTGGCGTAGAGGGAGGAGCGGGCTGGTGAAACGCTGGCGGCAACCGGGTTTTATTGTTATAGCGTTGTAGTATAGCCAGTTATTGCCAACATTTCAAATATATAAATTTTTTACTCGGAAAATAAAAGAGTTCCCGAGGTCGAACTCAGGGAGCAAGTTGTATTCTAGAGATATACATGTTTCTTTTACAAAAAAATAAAGAAAGAGAGAGAAAGAATTTGTTGTCTTTTCTTCTTTTCTCTTTGCTTCTCCTCGTCTCAGATCTTCTGTTATCCTCTTCTTCTTTATCTGCAGTGGTGATGTTCTTCTTCTGCAGTGGTGATGTTCTTCTTCTTTCTTCAGCTGTTCCTGCTCTTCTTCTTTGAGTTCTTCCCTGTGTTCTCCTCTGCCTCGCCTTCTTCTGTTGTTCTTCAGATCTCCTTCTTTCTTCTTTTCTTTTTCCTGTCAGGACGTCGTCTCTCCTTCTTTCTTCTTTTCTTTTTCCTGTCAGGACGTCGTCTCTCCTTCTTTCTTCTTTTCCCTTCAGGACGTCGTCTGATTTTCCAATCAGACGACTTAAATCGCTTGTTGCTACAGTGTCTCCCTCAGCTTCCTTCTTCTTCCGCGGTCCTTCTTCTTCACCTGTGCCTGCACACTTCAGAGTTTACGTCAGGGGGCAAAACCTACTCTACCCCCCGCCCCTCCGTCTCTCTCTCACAGAATCCGCTCATAGGATAGCTCTCCCAGAGCTGCCGGGTAGCCGGGTACGGGTCACGGGTCCAGGCCCACCGGCGTGCGTGGTGGGCGAGGAGTGCAGGTCAGTCTAAGTCGGGTCGGGTCAGATCTGCGGGGCGTGAGCGCGGACGAGACCGGGTAACCGGGCGGGTGAAGGGGACCTCACCCCGTGTGCTGAGGCAGTAAGCCTCCAGCACTTTTTCGCTTCAAACCGCTGCGCCTCTTCAGACTTTTCCGAGGTGGGACTAAATGTCCCACCTCAATTGAGCGCCCGCAGCGGAGAAAGAAGCGGGCGATCGCGGCTTCACGAGAAGCCTTCTCCCCAGCTGCGAGCCTGATGCTTTGTCGAAATGCCTCGCAAGGCCTGGGAGTCGAGTCTGGGCATGGCGCTGGGCGTGGCGCGCCTGCAGCTGCAGGCGGAAGCAGCTCCTTCTGCACGGCAATGGCGGCGGAGGTCGGGTGGCCTGTTCATAGCAAAACGGCCTCTCGGCCTAATCAGAAGGTGCCGGGAGCTTCGCCAGAGTGCGGCGAAGCTCGTGTGGGTGGTGGCGAGGCGTGGGGCGGCGTGCAAGGGCTGCCCTAGGTCGGACTGTGGGTCGGAGGATGGGTTTGTTCGGTGGGGTTGCAGAGGGTGATGTGGGGGAAGTGGAAGGGCGGGGATTGATCAGGGTGAGGAGGCGGAGGTTCTGCGGTGGTCGGCGAGCCGTGTGGGTTGCTGGGGTGATGGGAGCGGCTCGCCGGAGGATGGCCGGAGACGAAGGGGGTGACGGTGGACAGGAGCGGTCGAGGGTTTAATCAAATAAAAGACAGTGAGGAAAAGAAAGAGGGGGAGATGGGGAGGAGTTCTGACCTAGCTACGGAGACGAAAGGGGCCGGAGCAGGGCGACAGTCGTATCGACTGTCGCCGGAGAAGAAGATGCCCAGGGGAAGGGGCGGCGGCGAGCAGAGGGCCGGAGATGCACCAGCTGGGTACGGCGTGGCGCGGGAAGAGCAGGGGAAGAAGTCTCTGCTGCTGGTATTGCGGCAGAGCGAAGAGGAGGAGGAGGAGGAACCGCCGGAGCTGGTGGGCGTCTGCCGGAGTGAGAGGAGAGGAAAGTTGGGGGTTTTCTCCGTCAGATCCGAGCTGGGAAGAACGGTGGAGCGACGGGGGTATTTATAGGGACCGAATCAGGGAGGAAGGCGGAGGGAGACGACGTGTCTCCCTCGCCGGAGGACGCCGGAGATGGAAACCCATACCGTCCGTGCGTTCGCACGGCCGGTATGGCGGGTTACAGCGACCAGGGGGGTGTCCCTGCGACGGCTGACGACGCAGGGCACCCCCGGTTTACTTGCCAGGCTCTCCCCCTCACCCTGCGCGGCGCCATGCTCCGCGCAAGGTCGCCGGAGCATGGTGCTGGCAGGTTTTGCAGGGAGGACCTGAACGCAAAGAACGTAGGAGAGTTAAGGGCCAAAATGCGAGGGTTCAAAAGTTGAGGGCCAAAAAGTAAATATATGATGACCAAAGTGTAAAGTTGGTCAAGGAGGTTTCTTCTTAGGCTCAAGTTTTTATACATGACTAATTATGACCTAAGGAATCTGATGGTGAATTTCATTTCTATATTAAACCTTGTTTGACCGGTCAATTTATGCGAAAACCCAAATTAAGTTATTAATTGGGCATGGTTCTCAATGTAGGTCAAAATGGGTTCTGAAGGCCAAATTGAAGGTTCTAAACCCTAGAGATTATTTTTCTATGAATTTTAGAGGGTTTATTCTATTTTTACTTTGCCTTGAACCTCGTGAATTGAAGTGGGTTGTTTTAGGGTTACAGATTATCATTTAGTTCCTTGGAATTGCTGTAACCCTTTCTAGATCATCTCATCCCACTTTTATTCTTATTAAGTTTCTTTGACCTATGTTTGGACCCTGAATTACCCTGTATGCAGATTATACTGGTAAAATTGCATTTTTACCCCTTATGACTTGTTTTCTCCTTAAACTCAGAATTCTCTGAGTTAAGCCTTTCCTTGAGTTATGTAGGAGCTTTTATCCTTTGTATTAGGTCAAAATGAGCTAGTTATGGCTCATGATGAGGTTCTCATCATACCCCCATGCCTAGCTTTTGCTAGTCCCTTAGCAAAAACTTAAGGTTTCAACCCTTGTTCTAGACCATGAAGTTTTTAATAGTTTTAGATAAGTGCTTTTTATTTGAGCATAGATTAGGTTAGAATGCTGACCATAGGCCTAAAAGGTACTTCTAGTACCAATCAAGATCCAAATCTGTCTAGCCTTAGCCTCAGTCTTTAGCAAAGGTTTTTAAGGTCCACAAGAACTAACCTAAGGTTTATTGGACTTTGTGGTTAAAGCACCCGTGCTTGAAATGATTTTAGCCCTGGCTCAGTTCGCAGTGCATTTTGTAAGAGAGAGATAGAAAGTTTTTCTGTTTGGAGAGTTTTCTCTCTCTTTTTCTTTTTAGTTCTAGCCTAGGATTGGCTTTTCAACACGGTCTGTATCAGATTCCTTGCTCCCATCATTAATCCTCCAGGGTTCCTGGCGATCGATGCTTCGAGATAGCACCGCCCATGGCAACCCCCGGAACCCTGGCTATTGAGATTTCGAGATAATCCCATCCATGGTGTTCCGTGGCCGAATCCAGACCCTGGCAATTGACACTTCGAGATAATGCCATCCATGGAATCTGAACCAGCAGAGTGCTTACATGCCCCCAGTAGGATATGTACATATCCTAAGAGACAAGCACCGAGGAGATGATATTTTGTTACGCATCTTTGAGGGGATTTCCCGCCTCTCTGCGCTGGGAACTCGTCCAAATCAACTTGTGTTGATCGGCCGCTCCTATTCTAGGTGTTATTTTTAGAATTTTGCGACGCTTCTGCGTGATTCTGATTTTTACGCTTACTGAACCAGGCTGTGTGTGAGGTTAGGGTGCTTAGGTTACTGAGTCCCATAAACCAAAAATTAGTTAACGAGGCCAAATACTCCCTAAGCCTTAGACCTAATACTTCAGCTTTTCATTTTCCTCAACCTCTTGAGGAGTGTCCAGATCTTAATGGGTACTAAGAGTCTATTCAAGAATGCCTAAGGTTTGCGTTCTTACTAATCTTATTATGCACTTTTCAGTTATTTTCTTGAATGAGGTCTAGAACTTAGGTTAATTCCTTAGTTCCTTACTAATGACTATCACCTTTTCTTATAATTTTGTGCTCCTTTTTCATTTTGTTTCTTTTCTCCTTCACAAAATTTTCTTCTCCTCTTTTCCTCTTATTCTTTTTCGAAAAATTTTTTTAATTTTTATGGTATTTTTTGGCATATGTGAATTTTTTGTTTGAAACCTTTTCTTACAAGTTTTTGTACTTTCCTACCCCCCCCCATGCCTAAGATTTGCAATGTCCTCATTGTAACCTAGGGGTTTTTATTCAACTAAGTTCATACATTAGGATAGCTGTTTTGATGAATCTCAGATGCAAGCACCTGAGGTGGAGTTGGCTGTCCTAAAGTGTGAACTTCAAGTGCAAAAAGCTGTCAGAACAAGTTTCATGTTTTCAAAGAGAATGACGGGCTGCCTCCCGTTGAGCGCTAAATTTGATGCCTTCAGCCAAGCGGGAAATGCGATGGAGAGGGGATGGTCAAATCAGCAGAGTTTTGTAAGACAAGCACCTTGATTAAGAGCCTGGTTGGTCCAACCAGGTGCTTGTTCAGATCAACAGGCTGATGATGCAGCCCAAACCCAATCAATCTGGTGGGTTGATAGATGTGGATAAAAAGGTGTGGAACCCACCATAAACTATGAAGCTCAGATGGATGTGGAAGTGTAAACGCAGGGTTTGGCTGAGTCGAATCAGCTTGGTCAGAGTAGGGACCCGAAGAATAATCAATGAATGATGCGGAAACCCTACAGGGGTGATCAGAGAATGATAGAGCATGGTATGTAGTCTGATCAATGTTCGAAACCCGGTGTGGAAATGCAATCGGCTCGGTGAGAGGTGAATCTGAATAGAACTTGAGTCCGGTTGCGGGTCGGGGGTTTGGGAGAGGTTTTGATCCGTTCTGTGTGTGCGGAGGAGGTGGCCATTGTGTACGAGGGCTCTTCTAGAAACAGATGATAGGTGGTTTTCTGTAGAGAGTCCTCTGGGTAACTATCAAATGCCGGAAGAGTGTCTGTAGGATGAAAGGAATCGGATTCGAGAAAAAATTTGGATTCTTGGTTGTAATCACTCTTGTCATTTTCTATTTTTGGTTCCTGAGGATCGAAAAGGAGTGATTCTGTGTTATTAGTGATCTCGGGAATCAGGACCTCAGAGTCAGAGTCAGAGTCATGTGAACTGAGGTCGTAGATAGGCCTGGCGTGTTCAGGAAGGGGAATCTCTCCGCAATTATAGTCAGATCTGAAATTGTCGGAGAGTTGGCGAAAATGATCATGAATTCCACCACAGCAAAAATCATCAGATGTGGAATCGGCAGCCTGACTGGGTTCTAGCCTATATGTCACTTCTGGGCTCAAAAAGATGTTCTGTTCAAGCTCTAAGCTGGTAGGATAGACCCCATTAAAACCTTGCTCATCCAACTCCTCAGTTTCTGTATCATAAATTGGCATGTTTTCTGAAAAATCGATCAGATTTCCCGAGGATGTTGGAGAGGGATATTCATCAAATAGAGGCCCGGAATCATATTCTGTAAAAATTTGATCTTTCTCATAAGGGGCCTCATAATCTTCCCAGTAAGTTTCAGATCTAGGTTCTAGGCTTAGGATGTGGGTAGAATTATTAGAACCTAAGTACGAATAACCTTCGAGGGCCACCTTATCAAAATAAGGGGCGGAATTTATACCCTCAGAAGGTTCAGTTCTGATCTCATTATTGCAGGAGTTTTGAAATTCTAGGCTTGGCAATTCATGGTCTAAGTTTGGCTCATCATTGTGTTCTCCTGCAATATCCCAACCTAATTCAACATTGTCTTCTATCTGGGTTGGGATTCCACAACCACTTTGTGCCTCAGTCCCGAGATCTGGGAAACTGGATTGTTCCTTAATACTGTTCCAAGATGGTTCATCCTCTGTTTCTGGTATATACGGGTATTTTTGGTTGATAATTTGTTCTACTGATTTCATCATTTCTACCCGTTTTGTAAGGGCATCTTGGTGTTGTTCCCAAAGTACAGGATTTGTCAAGCATTGAAGGTATTCAGATTGGTGTAATTTTTCTATCTCAATGTATCCTGTCATGAGCATATCTCGGGTCGATCCTTTTGTAACTTCTGTCAAAAGAATTTTGGGCACAGTTTATGATGAAAGCTGTGGTTGTTGGGACATCAACCTGAATGTGTTCTATTGGTGTTGAGGGTTTATATTTGATTTCATAGAATTCAAGGGCATCCTCAATTATCTTATTTTTCATGGATCTCAGATATTCAGGTTTTTTGAATGGTAGTCTTGCTAGGTAATTAGGCTGCATAATTGGATCAGGTGGTGGAATCAAGATATAGAATCAAGGTTTGAATCAAGATGGAAGAAGGGGATTTTGTTCAGAATCAGAGGAAAGAAGGGCTGTGTGAATGATTTTTGAAAAAAAAAACAAAGGAGCCGAGGCTTAGCCTCGGGGAGAGTGAATTTCTATAGGAGGTTTCAAGGACCTCCTGAAAAATACTGAAGGACTGGATGAGATAAGCAGGTGCTGGACCCAATCAAGACACCCAAAAATTTGTTGGGTGACTATAGAGGTGCAGGGCAGATGGACCCCTTGATCAGAAAGATCGTCCACCTGAGAATTACCTGGGCAGCCAGAGAGGGAGAGTCCCGCAAAGACCCCTACACGGTAGAGCGTCCCCACGGGTTACAGGGTTTCCCCCACCCGACCTCTCTTGTCACTGCGGTTCCAGGTAGACCAGAATGGGGATCTTGACCTCTTAAGTCTTCCTTTTTTTATGTTAAGATCAAGGTGCCTAGGTTTTCACTTGAACTTTAGGTGTTTTTGTGAACAAAGTGGCCTAGTTTGAAGGTTGGTTGACCCCAGGGGTCAACTTCACCTAGTGGTTTCCTTGAGAAGTTAGGCCTTGTTTTAGGGTTCAAGTGTTTAGAGAGAGCCAATTGTTTAGGATTTTTCTTATTAATTATTTTCAAGCAATGGCTTGGGCACACCTCTTTTGGATTTCCTCAATTCTTGATTAAGGGGTGTGTCTCTACTGAAATCCTAATGTTTGACCTTATGTTGGCTCTACTTGGTCCATTTAACTCTTTGTTGGGTAATTAGGGCTCAAGCAAGAATGTGTTAGCCCTTAAATACCCTTAATAGTGTGCAGGAGTGATGAGTTGAAAACATGCAACTCTTTATGGTTACTAAGTATGGAAGACAGGTTAGCCCTATATTGCTTGTTCTTTTCTTTTCTTCCTCTTTAGAGTTTAGGGGTTAATAGCGAGAGGAAAAATTTACCTGTCCTCGGAGTGGTTGTCGTGTGGTTGCTTGTCTTCTTGATTTCCTGTAGCTGCACAAAAGAGAGGAGATTATCAGAAATTAAAAAGAAACAGGAATGTTTACATCTAGAATAGCCGTTGCTCCCCGACAACGGCGCCAAAATGAAACACTGGCGGCAACCGGGTTTTATTGTTATAGCGTTGTAGTATAGCCAGTTATTGCCAACATTTCAAATATATAAATTTTTTACTCGGAAAATAAAAGAGTTCTCGAGGTCGAACTCAGGGAGCAAGTTGTATTCTAGAGATATACATGTTTCTTTTACAAAAAAATAAAGAAAGAGAGAGAAAGAATTTGTTGTCTTTTCTTCTTTTCTCTTTGCTTCTCCTCGTCTCAGATCTTCTGTTATCCTCTTCTTCTTTATCTGCAGTGGTGATGTTCTTCTTCTGCAGTGGTGATGTTCTTCTTCTTTCTTCAGCTGTTCCTGCTCTTCTTCTTTGAGTTCTTCCCTGTGTTCTCCTCTGCCTCGCCTTCTTCTGTTGTTCTTCAGATCTCCTTCTTTCTTCTTTTCTTTTTCCTGTCAGGACGTCGTCTCTCCTTCTTTCTTCTTTTCTTTTTCCTGTCAGGACGTCGTCTCTCCTTCTTTCTTCTTTTCCCTTCAGGACGTCGTCTGATTTTCCAATCAGACGACTTAAACCGCTTGTTGCTACAGTGTCTCCCTCAGCTTCCTTCTTCTTCCGCGGTCCTTCTTCTTCACCTGTGCCTGCACACTTCAGAGTTTACGTCAGGGGGCAAAACCTACTCTACCCCCCGCCCCTCCGTCTCTCTCTCACAGAATCCGCTCATAGGATAGCTCTCCCAGAGCTGCCGGGTAGCCGGGTACGGGTCGCGCCCGGGTCCAGGCCCACCGGCGTGCGTGGTGGGCGAGGAGTGCAGGTCAG
The DNA here is from genome assembly GCA_037157565.1 of Thalassia testudinum. Classification (NCBI taxonomy): domain Eukaryota; kingdom Viridiplantae; phylum Streptophyta; class Magnoliopsida; order Alismatales; family Hydrocharitaceae; genus Thalassia; species Thalassia testudinum. Next base: position 50,652,301 of record JAZHRO010000030.1, read on the forward strand.
TCTAAGTCGGGTCGGGTCAGATCCGCGGGGCGTGAGCGCGGACGAGACCGGGTAACTGGGCGGGTGAAGGGGACCTCACCCCGTGTGCTGAGGCAGTAAGCCTCCAGCACTTTTTCGCTTTAAACCGCTGCGCCTCTTCAGACTTTTCCGAGGTGGGACTAAATGTCCCACCTCAATTGAGCGCCCGCAGCGGAGAAAGAAGCGGGCGATCGCGGCTTCACGAGAAGCCTTCTCCCCAGCTGCGAGCCTGATGCTTTGTCGAAATGCCTCGCAAGGCCTGGGAGTCGAGTCTGGGCGTGGCGCTGGGCGTGGCGCGCCTGCAGCTGCAGGCGGAAGCAGCTCCTTCTGCACGGCAATGGCGGCGGAGGTCGGGTGGCCTGTTCACAGCAAAACGGCCTCTCAGCCTAATCAGAAGGTGCCGGGAGCTTCGCCAGAGTGCGGCGAAGCTCGTGTGGGTGGTGGCGAGGCGTGGGGCGGCGTGAAAGGGCTGCCCTAGGTCGGACTGTGGGTCGGAGGATGGGTTTGTTCGGTGGGGTTGCAGAGGGTGATGTGGGGGAAGTGGAAGGGCGGGGATTGATCAGGGTGAGGAGGCGGAGGTTCTGCGGTGGTCGGCGAGCCGTGTGTGTTGCTGGGGTGATGGGAGCGGCTCGCCGGAGGATGGCCGGAGACGAAGGGGGTGACGGTGGACAGGAGCGGTCGAGGGTTTAATCAAATAAAAGACAGTGAGGAAAAGAAAGAGGGGGAGATAGGGAGGAGTTCTGACCTAGCTACGGAGACGAAAGGGGCCGGAGCAGGGCGACAGTCGTATCGACTGTCGCCGGAGAAGAAGATGCCCAGGGGAAGGGGCGGCGGCAAGCAGAGGGCCGGAGATGCGCCAGCTGGGTACGGCGTGGCGCGGGAAGAGCAGGGGAAGAAGTCTCTGCTGCTGGTATTGCGGCAGAGCGAAGAGGAGGAGGAGGAGGAACCGCTGGAGCTGGTGGGCGTCTGCTGGAGTGAGAGGAGAGGAAAGTTGGGGGTTTTCTCCGTCAGATCCGAGCTGGGAAGAACGGTGGAGCGACGGGGGTATTTATAGGGACCGAATCAGGGAGGAAGGCGGAGGGAGACGACGTGTCTCCCTCGCCGGAGGACGCCGGAGATGGAAACCCATACCGTCCGTGCGTTCGCACGGCCGGTATGGCGGGTTACAGCGACCAGGGGGGTGTCTCTGCGACGGCTGACGACGCAGGGCACCCCCGGTTTACTTGCCAGGCTCTCCCTCTCACCCTGCGCGGCGCCATGCTCCGCGCAAGGTCGCCGGAGCATGGTGCTGGCAGGTTTTGCAGGGGGGACCTGAACGCAAAGAACGAAGGAAAGTTAGGGGTCAAAATGCGAGGGTTCAAAAGTTGAGGGCCAAAAAGTAAATATATGAGGACCAAAGTGTAAAGTTGGTCAAGGAGGTTTCTTCTTAGGCTCAAGTTTTTATACATGACTAATTATGACCTAAGGAATCTGATGGTGAATTTCATTTCTATATTAAACCTTGTTTGATCGGTCAATTTATGCGAAAACCCAAATTAAGTTATTAATTGGGCATGGTTCTCAATGTAGGTCAAAATGGGTTCTGAAGGCCAAATTGAAGGTTCTAAACCCTAGAGATTATTTTTCTATGAATTTTAGAGGGTTTATTCTATTTTTACTTTGCCTTGAACCTCGTGAATTGAAGTGGATTGTTTTAGGGTTACAGATTATCATTTAGTTCCTTGGAATTGCTGTAGCCCTTTCTAGATCATCTCATCCCACTTTTATTCTTATTAAGTTGCTTTGACCTATGTTTGGACCCTGAATTACCCTGTATGCAGATTATACTGGTAAAATTGCATTTTTACCCCTTATGACTTGTTTTCTCCTTAAACTCAGAATTCTCTGAGTTAAGCCTTTCCTTGAGTTATGTAGGAGCTTTTATCCTTTGTATTAGGTCAAAATGAGCTAGTTATGGCTCATGATGAGGTTCTCATCAGCTGGCGACGTGCCAGCCTCGCCAGAGCATGGCCGGATGGGACACCCATACCTTCCACGCATTCGCACGGAAGGTATGATGGTCGGCAGAGAGCATGGCAGGGTCCCTACGACAGAGGATGTCGTAGGGAACCCCGCTTCTGCTTTGGAGGACGGTAACCCTTCTCTGCGCGGCGCCATGCTCCGTGCAAGATCGCCGGAGCATGGTGCTGCGCAAAGTTTGCAGGGGGGACCATACTGCAAAGAACGATGAAAAGCTGGGGGTCTAAATGCAAGGGTTTCAAAAGATAAGTGTCAAAAAGTAAATGAGGAGAACCAAATTGTAAAGTCTGTCAAGGAGGACTCTACTTAGGCTCAAGTTTTTATACAAGACCAATTTGAACCTAAGGATTTTAATGGTGAATTTTAATTCTAGGTTGGACCATGTTTGACCAGCCAATTTGCGTAAAAACCCAAATTAAGTTATTAATTTGGGATGGTTCTCTTCTTAGGTCAAAATAGGTTTCTAAGGCCAAATTGAAGGTTCTAAACCCTAGAGAACATTTTTCTATGAATTTTAAAGGATTTAGTTGATTTTTATCCTATCTTGAACCACGTGAATTGAAGTGGGTTTGTTTTAGGGTTATAGAATGTCATTTAAATCTTGAAAGTTGCAATAACCCTTATTTAGATCAAATCATCCCACTTTCTTTCTTGTTAAGCTTGTTTGGCCTATGTTTGGACCCTTAATTACCCTTTTTGCAAACTGCGTTGGTGAAATTGCAGTTTTACCCCTTATGATTTATTTTATTCTTAAACTCAGAATTCTCTGAGTTAAGCCTTTCTTTGGGTTATGTCGGAGCTTTTCTCACATATCAGGGTTAGATTGTGCTAGTTAGGGTTTATGATGAGGTTCTCATTACCTACAGGACATAAGAATCGGACCGACTCGACTGATCCCAAGACCCAGTCGTCCAACGAGAAAGTAACCAAAAGGCAGTAAAATAAACCACATTCACCATGCAAGCAACTAACAGTAAAAAAAGTACAACAGTAAAGAAACAACTACTACGGTACACGCCACCACAACAGTAGGAAATTTTAAACAGGTACAGAAATATGAAGTTTACAATAAAAGAGTACAAAAGTGTAACAAATACTCACTACTACAGAAAATGGGTACAACACAAGTACAACTACTGGGCTCTATTAGGCCCAGCACCCTCCGCAGCCGAAGGCTCTGGTTGCTCAACACCTAGACCTGAAAAAGGTGGTAAGTACAACACGTCAGTGAAATGCTAAGTAGAGTGGCAACCAGCTAACTAAGAAAAATAGTAAAGGTGGACAGATAGCTGTTGTTTTTAATTTCTTCTTTATTCAACTAATTATTCTTTCTTTCATTACTTGGTTCATTTATCAGGTCATTTTCTTGATCTCGAATGTTCCTCGTGGGAACGATCTTCATTGCAGTCTTTTCCGAAGAGTAGAAGTACCATGTGGTGCTCTCCTGGCCGGGAGAGTCCCCCGTGGTGGTTCTACACTCAGTCAACCACCCCAAGGTTGCTGACAAGCGTAACGGTGACTATGGCACGCGCAATAAACGCATGAGTAGCTATCCCGCACTAGCACAGGGTCAGTCGTTTCCGTTAACAGGTGAGCCCAAAGCACAGCATGGAACCAGTATAGGGCAGAGCCCTCTCAGTAACAGGGGTCTAGCCCCTCCACAGTCCGCGCACCCTCGCCTGACTACCCTGGTTTACCCAGTGGGCCTAACAAGTCGGTGTAGGATGGCTAGCTGAACCCCCGGCCCCGTGGGGCAGCTAGCTCTCTCCCTACACTAATAGCTCTCCCCGGTGCTGTGTACGCGAGGGCCAAAAGTCAGTACAAAGTGGCCAGACCTAACCCCGGGTCTCAACCCTAGAGCGGCTAGCTCCGCTCTGCATTAAGAGGTAACATGTGCTTCCCTTGGTACTACGTACCCAAGACATAACACACTTTCCCATTCACTTTTCCAGTTTCATTCTATTTATTTTTAGGAGCTCTACTCCTAATTCCCCGTAGGGTTCATGCTCATGTTTCTCAGGCCAAGCCATAATAGGTTTCATCATTTCATATTTATTCGCATATAGCACGCGTTTCCAACATTCAAACTTTCTTTTCCAATTTATATACATGCAGCTTGTATTTAATTTCCAAACAACAGGAATTACAGGTAGCAATTACTAACAACAGTACTCTACATTTCACAGACAGCTGCTATCCAATTACAGGCAATTATTATTATTCTATTCACTCATCCAAGACTGCAATTCATGCATTCAATACAATCGTTCCAGTGTTTCTAGTCTTAGGGTTCATGCCATACGCTAGGATCTATCATTCAATCTAACGTTTCTGGTCCTCAGATTCATGCCATACCCTAAGATCTATCATTCAATCTAGTGTTTCTGGGCTTAGGATTCATGCCATACCCTAGGATCTATCATTTATTCCAGACATGCAGTTAAGTTTGTAATTAACTAAGGGAAGCCACTCTACTCGCAAAACCAGGAGTAATGGGAGCTCGATCGGCAGGTCCACATGCCTCTGCAACCCCCAAGTCCGCAACAGAACGAGGTCCTAACACAAGGATCAACCACAAGAAACCACTCAGAATAGGATAAAATTATTTCAAACAAGTAGAGGAACTTATTCTGAGAAGAACAGAACCTTAAACGCGGAAATCGGACCTCGAACGGACCCTAAACGGGTCAAAAACGACAACTCTGACTCAAATCAGATGTCTGGAACACCTTTCAGACGTCTTAAAAGGGGTCCAGATCCATACCTCGCTCTGCACTGCTCCTCAAACGTCCAGGGGTCCTGCTGAACCGTCTGGACCTAGTTCCAGACATCCAACTATCTCTCCGGATGTCTGGAGACGCTCTCCGCCGTCTGGTGACTCACCCAAATGTCTGAACCTCGTGGGAGGACGTGTCCCACACCTTCCCAAAGTGAATCCTGCACACGCGCGCAAAACTCTCTCACGCAACAAAGCTTCAGCAGAACGACCTGCATGGCCGTATTCGCAAAAAGAAGTATAGGAGGAAATACGTACCTCTCAGTCGTCTGGAGCACCCTCCAGATGTCATCCACGTCGTCCGGATGTAGGTCCAGACGTCTGATTCTGGGAAAAATTCCCAGAATCAAAACCTCCTTCGTCTTCTTCCCGCTGTGTGCGGCCGCGCCGCGCTCGTCCACCCACTGCCCGAACTGTAGCATCACCAGGGGAAACCTCCCCAGCACAACGCTCCTCCGCGCGCACGCCGACCGGCCTCGAAATGCTCCAGTGAGCTCTCTCTCTCACGGCTCGCGCGCTCTCTTCTCTTCCCTTTCGCTGCACCTCTCCTCTCTGCCACTGCACCTGGCAGCAGCTGCTGCTCGCTCTCACTCTCGCTCTCGCGCTGGAGGAAGGAGGAGACGGATGGAGTGGGGTGGCATGAGGGAGAGGACGGGAGTATTTGTAGGTGTGAGGGAAGGGGTCCTGCAGGTCGACGAGGGGAGAGAAAGAGAAGAGGGCAGCTGGGTTTCAGTCTGCGCGCGGCACACGTGCAGACTCGCGATCGCACGCACGCAAAAATTAATTTCCAGACGACTAGGAAGGCGTCCAGACGTCTACAGACGTCTGGACCAACTCCCAGAAGTCTTAAAGTGTTTTGATGTCACGGGTCTTAACAGTTATCCCTGGTTAACTCCTTACAACCCGAATATTAACCCAACCAGCAACCAAACTAGGTTATCTCAATTTTGAAGGGATAAGCCACCAAACAAACTAGACCTTATTTTGTTGACTTGAACAATTTGGAGTTTAGCATCATCTTAGATTACTTTGACTGCCCAGTGGATACATTAGATAGATAACTAAATTTTATACTTCAATATATATAATTAAGTGAAACTAAGTTTTACAATTGTAAGTTGAAAAAAGTCCACTGAGGTGATTACAATTTATAGAGTGAAACGCCTTCTATATGTTTGCATAAGATCAGTGAAAAGAACCTAACTCAGTTTGAGAATCTACATCTATACATGTGTATATATATATCTATTTTTTATAACTAAATGTGAGTTAACAAGGGCCACATGTCCATGGTTTTTATTTATTTATAATGATTTATCCTTTCTTCACAAGAAGCAAACTAAAACTTTAATATGTATGTAGAAATAGGTGGCATTTTATAAATAGAGAAAAGTTTTTGCATAACTTCAAACCCTCAAATAATCATTTCCATCTTACTTAACTCCCTGCTAAGCTTTAATTTGTCTAATATTTCAAATTAAAAATTCTAGGAGATTTCTCTCAGCTACCAAGTAACCATTCACAGATTGTCAATGTAAAATCCTTCAAAGCGAAATTGCAATTGTTTGATCCTATTAAAAGGCATTTTACCTTTTTATATCCGTAAACTATTGTCTATATATGTGGAGCTATGGTGCTTTCCTTCAATATTTTTTTTGAGGTTCAGGATAATGGAAACAATTGGGTGAAAATGGAGCAAAGATGATATATTTTCATTCCCAGCTCTTCGAACTTCTTAGTGCGTAATTTTTCAATTAATTTTCATTTTGAAATACTTTCTTAATTACATATAAATCCTTCTCGAGAGTCCCTCATTTTAGTTACATAAGTAGGTAACCTTGGCTATAACATTATGATGATGACTTATTCTAGAACTTTGTAACAATCGGGATATAAGTTGTTTCTAGTTGTTGGAGTTCTCAAGTTTCTTTGTTAATCTGATTAGGGTTGCATTATTAGTAACTGTATAATACAAAGTGTACCCATTTATTTTCCTTGCTACGAAGCGTGGGTGATATAACGTAGACTAGACAATGCCATAAAAGGTAAGTTTAGCCCACCGGTGATCAGGATATAGTTGAATGATAGGGGTTTCTAGGAGATTTAGGTTCAATTTTTCATCTTTACATTTCTCGTAAATTTTTTCTCGATTTACCCAAATAAGATTGTAAGCCGTCGAGAGAAAAGAAAAATACTTCGTATACATGAAATTTGACACACATAGCTCGAGGGTCATGTGTCCAGATGATATCATATATATCAAAATGATGTTATATTTTTTTTATGTGTGTCTCATTGTCTCATTGACAAAAAAAGGTAAGTTCATGTGAAATTCTCTTCACATGACCCATGCACGCACATGTCAACACCTGAGATACACATTTGTCAACGAACCACCCTCCGAATTTGGCCTTTCCTCCAACTCCCCCTCCTCCTTTGTCAACCCTAAATTTAGGCTTTCCGTCCACACGTCGCGACTCGGGTATGGCATGGCAAAAGACTGACCCCCTTCTCCTCCCTCTCTCCTCCTCACTCTCTCTCTTTCTCTCTCTCTCTCTCTCTCTGTCTCTCTCTCTCTCTCTTTCTTTCTCTCACATTAGGAAGGTGAGGGGAAAGAAAGAGAGAAGAAGAAAGAGCAGAGGAAGGAAGAGAAAGGGAGGGAGGGAGATAGCTAACATACTGACATGGCATGGGGAAGTGCAGATCGAGAGGAGCAGAAGAAGGCCAGGAGGAGGAAGAGCAGTGCCAAGTTCGGCGTGTGCGGACGCAAGGAGGAGGAGGAGGAGGAGGAGCTCTCCGTCGACGGCAGCGCCTACAGCATCTCCGACACGATTCTCCCCTCCCTCGGTGCCCGCAACAGCTCCCGCGTCAAGCTCCGACGCTTCATCGTCTCCCCCAACGATTGTCGGTATAGGTATGCGTGTGTACCGTCATTCAGCTCCAAATCAATGAATTGGCTCGGTTCGCTTTTATCTGCGTTTCGTGATTGGTGTAGACTTACGTATTGACCATTTTTAGTTTTTCCATATTCAAAATACGGGAGTCTATATTTTTTAATTTTTCCTTGGAATATACCAAAGCATGGTACGTAGCATGCGGTAATGTTAATTCCAGAAAATTGGGAGGCTTACAAAATCATTTTACGGAGCAGGAATTTCATCCGAGGAAAAATAACAACATTTATATATCGTAATTTGAATTCATATCATCATCTGATCATATATATATATATATATATATATATATATATATATATAGCTTTGAATTTAAAATGTGATGGATTACAATTTGTAATTATGTTTGCATCTTTGAAAGTAAGGAATATAATTATAACCATATATATACAGTTTTCCTAGCTAACAAATATATAGTGCAATTAATCATCACAATAGTAACGTAACGTACGTAGAATTTCAAGAATTAAACAAGAATATGATCAATATATATATATATAATTCATGAAGTAATTAATCAACCCTTGCAGGGCATGGGAGACCCTCCTCATCATCCTCGTGGTGTACTCCGCGTGGGTCTCCCTGTTCGAGTTCGGGTTCATCGGCCACACCATGGGAGGCCTCGCGGTGTTCGACAACGTCGTCAACGCGTTCTTCGCGGTTGACATAGTGCTGACCTTCTTCGTCGCGTACATCGACAAGGCAACGTATCTGCTCGTCGACGAGCCGAAGAAGATCGCGATGCGGTACTCGAGGACGTGGCTGGTTCTGGATGTAGTCTCCACCATCCCCAACGAGCTTGCGAGGAAGATGTTGCCCACCAGCGTGGGGACCTATGGTGGCTTCTTCAACATGCTCAGGCTGTGGCGCCTTCGGAGGGTGAGCGCTCTCTTCTCAAGGTATTCTCTTCTATACCTTAGTTAATTAATTCGTTGTAATTTTTCGACAATGCAACTGACCTGCACCAAGTTAACAATTAATTAGCTAGTAAATTTTTATATATATGTTAATCCTCTTACTGTCGACAATAATTTTAAGCTGATTATACACCTTGATAATTAAGATCGTATATAGCCAATTAACTAAGGGTACGTACGTAATTAACTAATAATTTAATTGTTCCCATGCATGCTGCAGACTGGAGAAGGATAGGAACTTCAACTACTTCTGGGTCCGCTGCGTGAAGCTAACCTGCGTAAGTGATCCCCGCGCACCCCACTACCAGTACTTGTTCGTAGTACGTGCCCTTGATCGGACAACCGCGGTACATGCATCAGTAAAGACAAGCGAACCATGCAGGTTACTCTTCTTGCGGTTCATGCAGCTGCGTGCTCCGTGTACCTAATCGCGGCGACGTACCACAACCCGAGCAGGACGTGGATCGGCGCCAACCTCGAGAACTTCACGGAAGCGAGCCTGGGGACCAAATACGTGACCTCCGTGTATTGGTCCATCACCACGTTGGCCGGCGTCGGATATGGGGATCTCCATCCGGTGAACACGAGGGAGATGCTGTTCGATATATTCTACGTGCTCTTCAACTTGGGCTTGATGTCCTATCTGATTGGGAACATGACCAACTTGGTCGTCCACTGCACCAGTCGCACCAGGAATTACGTAAGTGATCATCCTCTGATGCAATTGCTCGTTTCTTGTAACATATAATAGTAGATCTTCTGATCTTCTATGGGGTAGCTTTAAGGAGGGAAATAATTCAATTCCTCTTGACTTTCTTATGGTATGTTATCCTAATCCGTGTTAGAGAGGGTTTGAGATAATCTACATTTTAACATCCGTTGGCAACCTCTCTAACGACCTTTTTCAATGTTGTCCCTCTTCCAATGTAAATTAATATAAATTTTAAAGAAACATCCTTAACTAACTTACCTATCATTTCAAAGGTGAAAAAGTCTTTTGTTAACTTATCCTCAATCATAACCTTCAAACCTAAGTAAACACTTTTCTTTTCATACCATAGGTTAACTCTCATTCGTATCTCTCACTCAGTAAATACAAGTACGGGTTAACCTCCCATTTGGAAGTAAACAAAAATAAGGTTTAACCTCTATTGTAGCTTTACTAACTTGGATTAACTAACCCCCACTGTAAACTAGGCTTATATGATTTGCCTCCACTAATCATCCTTAAATGCACCTCTTTCTCTGGCATTGTTCTCTTTATTCCATTTGATTGATATACTGTTATTAATTGGGTTGCAAGAATTTATCTCTCTTGAAATTAATTTGGTGTGATATAAGAAGCAACACATACGTATTAATGTGTTTTTAACGTATCCAAGTAGAAGTAAGTGAACATCAACAGACTTAGAGATTACCTCAAAATTGAATGTCAGCTTTAGCTAAGCGAAAGAGCATTCCGTTTGGCTCGTGATATCTAATTTTAGCAATCTCAAAACATGCAACGAGCAAGAAATAATTGGGCTAGTAAGAATATATATAAATCAATGATGCCCATTGACATATCCATCAGCTCACACTACACACTATAGGAGGACCCTTAAGCTTCACTTGTCGATACCATCCTCTATGCAACGATTCAAGATCCCATGCCCCAACGCAATGGAAAATATTTTCCTTGACAACTCGTTTGATATGAGTTGAATGGATCAAAGGAAATCACTTAAAATGGTTAAGTTCAAATTATTAAAGAGTAATCACCATTATAATCCACTATACAATTCTTAAGCTTAAGATATCACATTGCTTTTCGATGTTGCAACCTTTGTGAAATATCCAATTGCTCTACCCTTGACAATAGCATGAGCTCTACTTCTTGCATAACTTTTTTCTACTACTCTTCTTTTACTATAGTGGCAGCTCCATGTCTTTGGTAGCCTTTAATTCCTACTAGAGGAAGTTCAACTACGACATCATCTACTATGACTCAATATTGGACCAAATACAATTGAGAAAGATGGATCAAGTATCATCCAAAATGCTTAAATCCTTTAACCCGTGTACCTAAGTCAAATAATTTAACATTGATTATTTGTGGATTTTCTCAAGATAATTTGTTTGGAAAAATAAGTTAAATCCTTCCAACATTGGATACTGAATTTATGTGCATTTTTTCTCTCACTTTTGTTCTTTTATCAATGACTTGAGTAAATGAATTCCAAATCTTTCATGGCACATCAACCCTATCATCTATGTATAAGCATCCACACACATATACACATGTATATAGGTGTATTTCTGTATATATACACCTCATATGTACTTTCTGATTTACAGCGAGATACGATTCAAGCAGCATCAAGCTTTGCAAGAAGGAACAGGCTTCCTCCAAGGTTAGAGGATCAAATGCTAGGGCATTTAAGCTTGACCTACAGGATAAATTCAGAGGGGCTGCAACAACAAGATATCCTGGAGACCCTTCCCAAAGCCATAAGATCAAGCATCTCTCACTACCTTTTCTACTCCCTTGTTGATAAGGTCTACTTGTTCCAGGGTGTCTCCCATGACTTGCTTTTCCAATTGGTGAGTAGCCATTATCCTTTCCCATAATTGGAATTGCAAATTTTCTTCTTTGGTTGTATAAGAAAAAGATGCAAATTTCTCAACATGTTAACAACAATGCCATTAAATGTGAAGATCTTTTTTTTCTAAACGGGAGTCAATCTTATTCATTTTCCACTCCCTAAAGGACATTCAAAAGGACAGGGGGACTAGGCCATGACCTACTAAGTACAAGATAAAGCGAAAGAACCACAACTCGTAGCCTTTACAAGAAAGTGTCAAAGCAATAAAAGAGAGCATAGGCAAGCCAATCAACAAACCAAAGGGACAATAGTGCTTAGAGTGCATTGAAGTTACCATCCACATTAATACTACAAGGTGATCAATGGTTGATCACGAATCAAAGTATTAACGTAGTGGCAACTCTAAGAGCAACTAAAGGCATAACTAAGCAACAGATAATACAAAGTCAAAAATGGCAAGCCCATAAACCCACAAGCAACAAACCAAACTAGTAAGCAGACAAGAAAGGGTCAAACTTGAGGTCGGAAATGTTTCGATGGCAAGAACATATGAAGTTTCAGTTGCATCAGCACGTAGGAGACCCATAACCCTGGTTGGTAGATGGTTCAAAGATTCGATCAAGATCTAATCCGAGGAGTAATTGGGGTTGGCAATAGCTTTTTAGGCCCAATTCTATGCCAAGGCATCCACAGCCAAATTTACCATCTTGTGGATAAAGCAAAAGGAATTAATTGAGGATTTGTTCTTTTACATAAAAGAAATGTTTACTTGTGCATCCCATGGAAGAGAGTTGGAAATTTTCCACCAAATGGCTAAGGAGGACATGTCAATGTGCATCTATTGAAATGTGACTAAGGGCAAAGTGGAGAGCCATTGATATATCTGTTCACGGAAAGGGAAGAGAAGGCCTTGCAAGGCCCACCCTAATAGCAATGAAACGACCGAAGGAGTCCCTTATGACCCAGGTTCCATAGTATAAGTTACCCACACCCACAACAATATAATTAATTTTAAAACCATTAGGAGCACGAGTCCAGTGGAGACAAAGAGCCAAAGGTTGATGTTTTGGAGCCAATTTTGCAATTCAAAATTAAAACAAAGCCTTTCAAAGGAACCTTTCCAAGTATTAGGTTTGGCTTTGTCATGCTTGGTTCTATTTTAAATAGTCTAGGTGGTGTTGGCAATGAAAGCCATAATAATTTGCAAACTCCTTAGGTGAAAAGATTTAGAAGAAGGGCACTTAAAGACAGTGCCTAGGTTTTCAAGTAGAGAAGTAGGAAGATATACCTTGGTGTAGACCCAATTGCAGATGATGGTGACAAGTTGACTTTCACAGAATGGATGGTGGAAGGTTTCTATCTAAGGGTTATTCGAACATCAAAAGCAACGAGAAGTAAGGGGGACACCTTTGGATCTTATAAAGTCATCAGTAGGGAGTTTTCTAAGAAGGAATCTCCAAATAAAGACAATAAGGATCACAAGAAGAGAGAGTGACCAAACGGAAGAGCCCTAAGGACAAGCTAGGGAAGGGGATTCTAGGAGCTTGTATGTAGAGGAAGTCGAGAATTGACCAGAAGGCTCCTTCTTCTAGATTGGGCGATCAGGGGCATTAGAAAGGGTAAGATGGTTTATTTGAGATATCAAATAATTAGGGAGGCACCTGCAAGAGGGGAAAGCCATGCAAAGTTTTAAGGACGTCCTTGACAATGGTCATGGGAGGGCATAAACCAACAAGAAGGAAGTCTTTAAGGGGGAAAGGATGCCCTCGTTGTTGTTGTTGTTGCTACTTTGGTAGTGGTGGTATTCATGGTGTCAAGAAGAGGGTGGAGGAGGGAGTGGAAGGAGGGAAAGGGGGACTTAATATTCGTTAACCCAAATTAGACGTACGTTAACCCAAGAGGCATTTCCGTAAAACAATCATACTTTTCAGTAGCATTAATGTCAATATTCGTATAACATAGTAGCAAAAGAATAATTTTAATGATTTCCAATGATATACATATAAAATTTCCTTATATGTATTACACATGTATTATCGAATATGTGTGAGACAAGTGTGGAAATTTATAATTAGAATCTTTTATTATTATGTACATACTTTGTTATGATTTTTATTATATTTTTATGAACAATTAAATATAAGAATCATACTACATAATCATATTAAATCTTTTGATTAACAATTTACATGCTTGCAATCATCATCCAAATTTGTTTCACTTATACAATCATAAAATTTGTTTTTTCTCTTTTTGTAAAGGAGGTAATTAGCTTGAAAGTTGCCATCGAATTAAGGAGCAATCCATGAAATTTCCCATGCACCAAAGCTATTTGCGTTTTTATGTTAGCTTGCGTTGATCAAAAGCTTTTTGCGATGCATTCAGGTTTCTGAGATGAAGGCAGAGTATTTCCCGCCAAAGGAGGACGTTATATTGCAGAATGAAGCACCTACAGATTTCTACATCCTCGTTTCTGGGACCATGGTAAATTTATATGAACACATTTCTATCTTTTTATTCATTTCTAATTGGAAAAATTATAAATCAATTATGCACATTAATTAATTGAATTGGATGGATTACCAAACTCTTTCTTCAGATTAATGTAAATAATTTTAATGCCCAAGATCCTTCGAATGTATGGAATACAAAAGATAATGAGAAAAATTACCAACTGCTCCCCAATTTTTGGGCTAATTAACCGACTGGGCTTTAGATTCTAGATTGTAACATACTGGTCCATGAGCTTACTCAGATTTCTTCTTGTTGCCATGCAGGATATAATAGAGTACAAGCATGGAGAAGAAAGGGTGAGGCTCATCAGTAGATAGCGTAACAATACAACACATTTACAATTAGGAGCTATGATACATAATCGATATATGTATTAATTAACGTACGTTTTATTTTAATTTGGTGTTATCTTAATTAATTTTAATAAGGTGGTGGGAGAGGCAAAGACGGGAGACCTATTCGGAGAGGTGGGCGTCCTATGCTACAGACCGCAACTCTTCACGGTGCGCACCAAACGCCTGTGTCAGCTGCTGAGGCTCAACCGCACCTCCTTCCTTGGCATCATTCAGGCAAATGTAAGGGATGGCACCATTATCATGAACAATCTCCTCCAGGTAATTTTGAGAAGGTGCAATTAATACACACATGCTTGAGGAGTACGTGGTAGATACTGGTGGGTGCCATTTTATATAACTTTATTTACAGTTGCAACGCTGCTGTGGCAGCACCTTAGGGATGAGAGGGATGACCCCATAATGGAGGGGATACTGAAGGATACGGAGAGCATGTTGGGTAGAGGGAGGATGGAGCTCCCTCTCACACTTTGCTTTGCTGCCTCCAGAGGAGACGACCTCTTGATGCAACAGCTCCTCAGGAGTGGTCTGGACCCCAAGGAGACCGACAACGGTGGTCGAACCCCATTGGTACGTGCTTCATCCAAAATCCTCACAACAATCTCCAAATTACGCTGACAAACAAATCACATGTGTAATTAATTTGTTTCCTCTTTTTTCTGGTTTTTTTTTTGGGGTTTGAAATTTACAAACAGCATTTAGCGGCGTCGGTTGGAAGTGAGAGCTGCGTCCGCCTCCTGCTCGACTATGGAGCTGATCCCAACTCAAGAGGTAAAAATATCCAAGTCCAGTCTGACAATTATGCATGAATATCGTTGGAAACGAGCACGCATGCATGAATTATTATGTGATGCAGATTCGGAAGGCAGCACCCCCCTATGGGAAGCTATCCTCAACTCCCACAAGAAAGTGGCCACCCTCCTCCACGCCAACAAGGCCCACCTCTCCGCCGGCGACGTCGGCCTCTACTCGTGCACCGCCGCCGAGAGGAACGACGTCGGCGTCCTCAAGGACATCCACAGACTCGGCGGCGACGTGACGCTTCCCAAGAGCAACGGCTCCACCGCCCTCCACCTCGCGGTGTGCGAAGGCAACGTCAGCATCGTGAAGTTCCTCCTCGGCCACGGCGCCGACCCCGACAAGCCTGACGGCAGCGGTTGGACGGCGAGGGAGTACGCCGAGCAGCAGGGCCAGGAGGAGATCAAGGCGCTCTTCCAAGCGTTCGGCGATGGCTGTCGGCCGCCCCTGGACCGGTCGTTGACGTCTGCCGTGGGCCCCGAAAGGCAGGAGATGTCGACGGGGTCATTCCGGCAGACGATCGGAAGGTTTAGAAGCGAGCCGTCGATGGTTCGCGTGTCGCATGACGTGACACCAAGGGTGCACCGGAGGCCGCGACAAGCTGATAATTTTCAGAACTCTTTGTTTGGAATCATGGCGGCCGCGGGCGAGGGGACGACTACCGCCGCCTTCGGAAGTAAGAAATCATCCTACTCAAAATCAATGAATATTTATGGGTATAACGCGAAAATGTTCCATGTAATGCATGTTTCGATTTAATTGTTTATTGTTGAAATTTTTTCTATAACCATAGAAAGTGAAAACGGGTCATCACGGTTTCCATCGTAAAGCTGCTGGTTAAGTAAACAAGCTCAAAAAAGTATTGTTTGTCATCTTGCTTTGTGATTACTTTCCTTAAAAAAATCACTACTATTTCGTGAGTCAATGGGTATACGATCTTATACCATTGTAAAATGAATTTTATAGTTAATTTTAATATTTTTACATTCGCATAAGATAATTTTAAAGATAATTTTAATGATTTTATATTGATATAAAATTATTTAAAGATGATTTTACATATATACATATATATATATATATATAACTTTTCCTCTTATTTAAAAAGAGGATCATGTGCCTAAGTGATATTATGTATGATACCTGAAGATGATTTTGGCTATTTTGTAAATAGTTTCAATTTTAATTTAAAGGTGATAACAACGTTTTTCTTTTTAAGAGAGATGGTGAATTTAGTCGTACCATACCCCTTACATTACAGTTTTTTTAAAGTAAAAAAGGACACGTGGCATTTACTTTCTTTTATTATCCACATTTTCGTATATTATAAAGTACATGGCAGCGTGTCAGCTCTCAAGGATATTAAATTTCAAAGGAAAAACATGGGCATACTAAACACAAAAAAAGATTAGTCAATATTTATGTGATTGCTCACGAAAATTGTCTTCAACATTCCCTTATTTAAGAAAGGATGCCATAGCAATTGCCCCCAACGTAATACTTTTCAAATCCCGGAGATCATTGCCATCCAATTTGCAGTGAAGCTTCGGTAAACAAGAGGAATTTTAACAATGAAATGTAAGACTTGTTAGTTCATTTTCCCCTCCTCAATGTATCTAAGTATTCTCAAGTAATATGGATTAATTTGTTGGCTCATCTTTTGATTGCTTTTGCCAGTAGAAGATGAATAAAATTTTACTCCCATATTTAAAAGAAAATGGATTAATTCTGGACAATCCCTCTTTAAGACTAATTCATTGGAAATTTTCAAGAAGGAACGCTACTTGTACTTTAACTATTTGTTACCTAAAGCTGACATCACGACAGATATTATAAAGTAGGGGTGTAATTGCCACACTTAAAGTTCGAGGAGGAAATTGAAATATTTCGTATCCTTGTGTTAATGAGTTTATAAAATTGCTTAGGATAATTAACTATTTCACTATTTTTGTGTCAATGAAAGTTTGCATAGGTACTTTGGATAATTTATTTAAAAAAGAAAATACTAACAATTTTGATGGCTAACAGGGCAAGGGAGCACTCGTGGCCACTACCAATGCCAACGATGCCAGCAAAAGAGCTCTACACGAGTGACCATTAGCTGCCCGGAGAAGACAAATGCTGCCGCGAAAGTCGTGCTCCTGCCGGAGTCGATGGAGAAGCTCCTCCAAATTGGTGTTCGGCGATTCGGGATCTTACCTACGAGGATCCTGACCGACGGCGGCGTGGAGGTGGACGACGTTGAGGTGATCAGAGATGGTGATCGCCTGATTCTAGTCAGAGATGGATCAGAGAAGTTGGAGAAATGAGGGAAAATATATTAAATGGAAAAAGTATAAGGGACAAAGTGAAACATCTCCTTGTAAATTTGTAACGTAAGGTGATTTCCAAGAGAAGCAACGTTACTAAAGGGTTTTTTTTTTCCATAGAATTAACGCCCATGTAAATAATATAACCAGCACTTACCTTTGCGGAGATACTCAATTACATCTTTTTTTTTTTTTAAGGTTTAGAAACTCTACATTTGTTTAGTGGTAAACATGAAGACAAGGCATGGAGAGAGCGCGGGAGAACATTAGTTAAAGTCTACTTCTCCAAGAAGCAAGAGCAACCTCTTGCTCCTTTGATCATCCATAAGCATTCTGCAGGAGATCTTTGTCTGACTATTTCCAAACGATGTTGCTCCAACTTCAATGCATCTTCATCCCCTAAAGCCTCATTTTTTATGAGGATTCGATGAGCAGATTTGAAAGTAAATGGCCCCTTTGACTGTGGTTCCCAAACAAGCTAGTAGTCCCCATCAACATTGGTGGAGATTGTAACAATGTCTTCCACAAAATCTTCATCAAAGAACCTCCACAACCTTTCAACATTCCAACTGCATGCCATCATCGTTCAAAAGATCAACCGCAATGTGTGGCACTTCATTTCCTAAGGATTGGCTAGTTGTAATGCATGGTGCTCCTCCTAGGTATCCATCTATCAGCCAATAAATTAATGGTTTGTCCATTAATTTGCAATGGAGGACCTGGGTAAGTAGACCCTTTATCAATGTGTAGCCACCAAATATGCTTCATAAAGCATGCAACATTTATGTCCTTTGCTCTTTGAAACCCTAAGCCCCCAACATCTTTGGCTTTGCAATTGCCTTCCATGCCTTCATATAACAATGCCTATGAGATTCATCACATCCACACCAAAAATCACGAGCCGATTTATCTATCTCCATGCATGTTTGCGTTGGAAAAACATTTAATGCTATCAAGTGGGTTGGTACAGATGATAAGGATGAGGCAATAAGGACCGTCCTTTCCACTTGAGAGAGGATCCTAGTTTTCCAACCATCAAATATTTTCTTCACTTTTCCGATCACCATATTATGTAGAGATGCATGTCTTCTTAATAGGAATGTAGTAATTAAGACATATTGGAATGAAGTATATACCAATAAGGTTGATGCAATAAATCTACATGGTCTCCTTTCCTTACAAATGCAAGAGACCCACAATCAATACGAAGGACAATGATTGTATAGTTATCTAAAAAAGAAAAAAGTAGTTTCATGTCTAAACCCATAAATCTTTGGAGTGAATAAATTTGTATTTTGTTCTTCAATAAACAAACGTAGAGAATGAAATCTTTTGCCAAAGTCCTTAAGTTTTTTTGTGTGTATGATCGCATGACATGGTGAAAATTTTCAAATTAGGTGGCACAAAGAATCTCGGGAATAGTCTAAATTTATGTTGCTAATGGCATGTCCCTCTACTAAAATCGGTTGAAATGCTTGTACTCCCAATCTATGTAGAGTATGTGCTTTAATCAACAATACAACATGATCCTTTTATAACTTCCTGATGTTTTTTCAATGGTTGGTTCATTTTCTCTAATTTGACTTTTGATAGTACCTATGTTGGAAGGAATGTGTTGTCTACTTATTAGACCACAAATACCAAATGTTTGGAAAAGTTCAATTGCTGATTCTCAACGTAATCTACATTTATGTAATGAAAGTGAAGGGTCGATAACAATAATGGAAAACCCTAAACAATCAACTTGTTTACAAAGCAAAGCCTCATGAAATCTTCCCTCTTTACCCTTAGTGAAATCAGAGAAACACTAGTAAACTTTGTTATGATCACCCTTATTAGTTGTCCATAGATCTCATTATGAGGAGGGGCATCCACATGTTCTTGTATGAGTCTTTCTTGACACATTATGAATTGCCTTGGGACAAAGAATCTACTCTCTATCGTCAAAGTGGGACCATTATTCCAAAAAAGAACTCCTCCATTTGTGTAGGCCTAGGGGCTTATTTCTATGGACAAATTTAATGTTGTCATAAGATGCATCATTGTAAAGTATCCTAACAGTGAAAAACATCATGTGGTACTAGGTGTTGGAAATTAGTAACCACTTGTACTATATAATCGAATAATCAAGAAGTACAAACTTTTAAATCAAGTAATCAAATGAAAAACAAGATATCTAATGTAAAATAAAAATAGTTTGAAGCATGCAAACCGCACAATCCTAAAGATGCATGGTTTACGCCAATTGTGATCTATGCATGAAGTTAAAAGTGTCGAGAGTAGAGAATTGACTTCCCTTTAGGGGTAGCCACATTTTACCTTGAAAGCGTGAAACAACGGATTCTGGATATCCTGGGAACAATGTCAAATGCCAAAGCGAGCAAATTAGCATTTCTACCAGATCTTATGGTACCTAGAGGTGGGCATGGAGGAGATACAACATCTAGGGACATGGGAGGACCCACCCCTTGAGTCTTTGCAAGACCTCATCTCCAACTTCATCTCAGCAACCTATTCAGTGAATCAAGCCATCTGCTTTGCAAGCTTTAGGCTTAGGGAGGATTTAGAGTAGTTATGTTTGTTACAGTGATTGTATAGTATCTTTTTGGCTTTACAATTGTAAGCCCTTTTTGTTTATATACTTCTCGCAATTAAGCCCTGCTTTTGATTTAAACTGGTATAGTATGAACAATATGAAGAAAAAGCTAGGTATCTAGCTATAGTTTGTTTTATGCTATTTTCTTTTGCATCATTTTATGTGGCTCTCTTTATTGCTATGCTTATATGTCATGTATTAATTCCATATCTTGAGGGTTAACCTGAAAATTCAAAATATTGGGACTAATTATGACTCTAACTACCCTAGTGGTTGGGACCTTAGTGTATCACATCAATTAACCTAGTTTCTGATCTATCTGATGGTTACAGGACATGACAATCATCCCATCTCCTCTCCTTGTTTATATCGTGAATATATCATTTCTTTCCTTCTTCTTTTTCCTTCACTTGACTTTAGGTGGATTTACAAACTACTTCCCTCGTAACATATCTTTCTTCTTTTGGCCTTCCAAGCGACCTTATATGGTCAACGCTACATTATGTGGAATTTTGAACTAAACTCTTAGGCCTAGTTTAGGATGAGGGATAGAATTCTTTGGGATAGGAATTTTTAGAAGGATTATCTTACATTTCTATTTGGAAGTCAAAGAGTTATTCTACTAAGTTAATGTGTGACTATTTGGAATGAGTTGGATAACCTAAAGGGCTATCCTATTTGTATGGTGCTGTAACCATGGCTTGTTTCATTTTTATGAGATAAAGGATGTTGAGATTTATTGTTACGACTCGGTTCCCGAATCCCTACTAGTGACCGGTTAGCTTGTTTACGTTTATTATACTTTAAATTACAGTCGTTATAGTATGTAATAAGATAGCTACTAGATCACTACACATTTTTACTCGGAACAAATTTTCCCGAGGTTGAACTCAGGGAGCAACTAGAATTCTAGAAATACAAGAGTTCTCAATTAAGTTACAAAAATACGAGAGAGAAATAGAGAGAGAGAGAGAGGGAGCTAGAGTTTGTCTTGGCTTCTTCTTCTTCTCTCCTTTTCTTTCTATCCTTCTTCTTCTTTCAGCTGATCTCCTTCTCTTCTTGCAGAGTCTTCCTCTCTTCTTCTTTCTTTTCTTTTCTTCTTCTGTAGCTGTGGTAATCTTCTTCTTCTTCTCTGACTTCTTCTTCTTCTCCAGCCTTCTTCTGAAAGTATCTCCCTTCGTAGAGGGGTGACGTAATAAATGCGGAAATAAAATATAAAGCAATCTCACCAAAGAAAATCAATCACACAATGTACACAAATGTTTTTTTGGTGGAAATCCAAACCGGGTGAAAACCACTACCTAACCCTCTCGAGTTAGGATTTTCCGATTAACCTAGTTGATCAAATCCACTAACCGAATCACTTTAAAACGAGGGTGATTCAACCTCAGTACAACCACGCTACAAGTACGAGGGTAGCGTTCCTCAACCCCTTCTCTCCACGAGAAGGATTTTGTCCCACGAAGGAGATGGGAATTCGCAAAGCGAATACCCAACCAAAAGGAAAAGATAAAATAAAACAAGTAATCCTATAGAGCCAACAAAGTAATTTAAACCTAGCTTCTATAGGAAATAGGAAACTCCCCTTTGCAAGGAGTGCGTCGAGTTGATGACGCGGTGCGTGTGCCACGTGATGGCGCAATGTCGCTCTCGTAAACAACGGCGGGAGAGCGGGTGCGCGAAGCTTAATGCTCTCAAGATGTAGAACTTGAGCTTAGAGAGCAAGATCTTTTCTGGACACAAAAGAGTGTGGAAGTGTGTAGCTAAGTGTATCCAAGTGTGTCTCTAGGTGTTTCAAAGGTTCCCCTCTATTTATAGAGGCCTTAGGAAGGCTTTGGAAGGCTTAGAAAAGCTTCCATAGCCGTTGGGTGCAAAGCCCAAGAGAATCAGGCCGAAATCAGGACAATGATTGCGCTTGACAGGGTAATCAGACGTCTAACTCTGGCATCAGACGTCTGGAAGGCCACTTTAAGACGTCTGATTCAAATGTCAGACGTCTGATTTTGGGCGGGTCTCTCCCTGACTTGGATCAGATCTAAACAGGGTTTTTGTGCAAGTCCATCAGACGACATACAGGACGTCTGGCACTATGTATGGACGTCTGGAAACCTACTTTTACTGTGGTAATTGATTTCCAAACGTTGCAACGGCTAGAAAATCTCTGAGAAGAGATTTTGGGTCAGCCGAGGCAAAACGGTCATTTATCAGACATTTGGAAATGCCTAAGGACGTCTGATAAGGCTCTAACGGTCATAATCTTGAGTGCCTGCTAAGCTAGCCAACGGTCCACTATCTGGACGTCTGGCAAGTCTATCAGACGTCTCCTAAGACGTCTGGTATAAGGTCTGGACGTCTGATTTCATCAGACAGAACTAGCTATGTCCAGCCTAACAGATATCAGACGTCTGAAACAACAGTCAGACGTCTTAAAATACTTTATCAGATGTCTGATTTGGGAATTAGACGTCTGGAAGTGCTGTTTGAACCCTATATTGGTTTTCTAAGTATTCTACAAAAAACCTAAGTATCCTAGGGTTGTGCCGGTGTTCCTAGGACTACTGTTAGGATACTTTGAGGCTCTTTAACAAAATATTCTAAGGAAAATAAAAAGAGCAAGAAAATAAAGACAAGAGATACAAGAAATGATTAAAAAGAATCTATCATATTCTTCTTGTCTTCTATCTTCAATCTGTTGCTCCACGCGAACCTCCTCTGTTCTTCATTAAGCTCCTCCAATCCATCCTGGATGCAAGCTCGAGTTCCGTCTAAACATGTCCACATTTGCAATTGACCTGAAATCTAGGACTCAAATTGCAAATGTTAAATAACACGTGTTTTGTTATCATCAAAACAAATGATCGTGGTGCTCTAGCACCAACAATCTTCCCCTTTTTGATGATGACAAAACCATAAATAATAATGCAGAAAATCCTCCCCCTTTTTGACATTATCAAAAAGGTTTAATTGATTTTACATTTCCTCTAACTCCCCCTTAAGACATGCTCTTCTATGAGTTTCTTTTGACAAAGGTAATGTCCTCCCCCTTTTTGTAACAATGAGATAGCTATTATTTTTCTCCCCCTTACTAAAGGAAATTTAGCTACCTTATATCTCCCCCTTAAAAATTGACAATTAGCTCATTAATTTTAACTCCCCCTATCTAAATGCTTATGATAAAAAGATAGGGTAAAGGGTTTTACCTCACCTACCATGGCCAATAAAATGGCCCGAATGGTGGTGGTGGATGCCACATCGGATGGGGCTCCCATCCGTAGCTTGGAGGCCCGGACATTGGCGCCGGTCTCCAATCTGGTGGTCGACGTGCGGCGGGTCTGTCGTTTGTTCGCCGTCTCATCGGTCTTCTTGTTCTCCTCCTTGGTCTACTCTTTGGTTCTCCCAACTCGAGTTGACCAGACTTGAGCTTGTAGGTCCAGTCCTTTGTGTTGTAATTATCCCTGAACCCTACAAAATAAGATTCTAATTCTTTCTTTGGTATCCAAGTGGGCTTGGATCTGCATCTGTTAGCGGGTCTCCTTGATGGAGATCCTTTCTCAACCTTAGGGCTATAAAAATTATCTACTTTATTGATTAATTTGTTGGAGTTTTCCTTAAGACATGCAATTTCTTTTTCTATAATACTCATCTTAGTCTTTAAATTAGAGATTTCTAACTTTAGACTATCATTTTCCTCAATCAATTTATTATTTTCATTGATGAGGTCTTGATTTTCTAATAATAGGTTATCAATTCTAGGACTAGCTTCTATGTCCTTAAGTTATTTTTCTAACCTATCATTTTCATTTTTAAGAAAACTAAGGTTCTTTTTAATACTTTTGTTTTCTATTTTAAGTGATTTACTAATCTCAATTAGTTCATTAAAAGCTTCTTGTAAATCGAAATTTACCTCGTTGTCGCTGTCGTCGCTTCCGCTTTCGCTGTCGCAGTTGCTTCCTCTGGCCATGAAACCAAAGCAAGCGGTTTCTTCCTTTTCTTCTTCTTCTTCCTCCGAGCTGGAATCGTCCCAAGTGGGTTGGAACGCCTTCTTCTTAGATTTCTTTTCCTTTTCCTTTTTCTTCTCCTTTTTGAGAAGAGGGCACTCTGGTCGTAGGTGCCCTTTCTCGTTGTAGTGGTAGCAACGTCTCGGGCTTTCCTTCTTCTCCTTTTTCTCTTTCTTTAATTCCCTACAAAACTTGGAAAAATTTTTAAGTAAAATTCTAAAGTCTTCGTCGTCGGAACTTACCTCGCTATCCGACGCGGCTCTGAAGGCAAGAGTCTTCTTCAGTTTGGACTCCGGTGCATCCTTCTTCTTCTGCTTCAACTTTGTCTCGTAGGCCATTAGATTGCCTAGGAGATCTTCCATGTTGAGCTCCTCTACTTCATTCGCCTCCTCGATGGCGGTGACTTTCTGTTCCCATTCCGGTCCAAGGGAACGAAGAAGCTTCCCTTGAAGATCCCCCTTGATGAAGGTCTTCCCTAAAACTTTTAAATTGTTTACTATGAGAGTGAACCTAGTGTTCATCTCACTTAAAGTTTTGTTAGATTTCATAGAAAAAGCCTCAAATTCTTGTGAAAGTAAATTGAGTTTAGAAGTTTTTACCTTAGAGGTACCTTCGTGAGTTACCTCAAGTGTGTGCCAGATCTCGTATGCGGTGGCGCATTGCGAGATTCTGTTGAACTCTTCCGAGCTGAGCGCGCAGTAAAGGGCGTTCATGGTCTTTGCGTTTAAAGAGAGCTCACGGATTTGTTGCTGCGAGTAGCCTCCCGCGGGTTTTTCTGGGATCTCAAATGGCGTCTCGCATCTGGCCCAGATCGTGAAGTCGGTGGCTTGAAGCCAGGTCTTCATCCGCAACTTCCAGTAGGGGTAGTTGCTCCCGTCGAAGAACGGCGGACGGGTTGTGGACTGCCCCTCGGAAATCCTGCTTGTGGAACAGCTTCCCTCCATGATCTTCTTGCCGGGTGTTACTCCGAACTCGCAAGAACTCGCTCTGATACCAACTGAAAGTTTCCCCCTTCGCAGAGGGGTGACGTAATAAATGCGGAAATAAAATATAAAGCAATCTCACCAAAGAAAACCAATCACACAATGTACACAAATGTTTTTTTGGGAGAAACCCAAACCGGGTGAAAACCACCACCTAACCCTCTCGAGTTAGGATTTTCCGATCAACCTAGTTGATCAAATCCACTAACCGAATCACTTTAAAACGAGGGTGATTCAACCTCAGTACAACCACGCTACAAGTACGAGGGTAGCGTTCCTCAACCCCTTCTCTCCACGAGAAGGATTTTGTCCCACGAAGGAGACGGGAATTCGCAAAGCGAATACCCAACCAAAAGACAAAGATAAAATAAAACAAGTAATCCTATAGAGCCAACAAAAGTAATTTAAACCTAGCTTCTATAGGAAATAGGAAACTCCCCTTTGCAAGGAGTGCGTCGAGTTGATGACGCGGTGCGTGTGCCACGCGATGGCGCAATGTCGCTCTCGTAAACAATGGCGGGAGAGCGGGTGCGCGAAGCTTGATGCTCTCAAGATGTAGAACTTGAGCTTAGAGAGCAAGATCTTTTCTGGACACAAAAGAGTGTGGAAGTGTGTAGCTAAGTGTATCCAAGTGTGTCTCTAGGTGTTTCAAAGGTTCCCCTCTATTTATAGTGGCCTTAGGAAGGCTTTGGAAGGCTTAGAAAAGCTTCCATAGCCGTTGGGTGCAAAGCCCAAGAGAATCAGGCCGAAATCAGGACAATGATTGCGCTTGACAGGGTAATCAGACGTCTAACTCTGGCATCAGATGTCTGGAAGGCCACTTTAAGACGTCTGATTCAAATGTCAGACGTCTGATTTTGGGCGGGTCTCTCCCTGACTTGGAGCAGATCTAAACAGGGTTTTTGTGCAAGTCCATCAGACGACATACAGGACGTCTGGCACTATGTATGGACGTCTGGAAACCTACTTTTACTATGGGAATTGATTTCCAAACGTTGCAACGGCTAGAAAATCTCTGAGAAGAGAT
Organism: Thalassia testudinum; assembly: GCA_037157565.1. Classification (NCBI taxonomy): domain Eukaryota; kingdom Viridiplantae; phylum Streptophyta; class Magnoliopsida; order Alismatales; family Hydrocharitaceae; genus Thalassia; species Thalassia testudinum. The sequence continues at coordinate 50,678,148 of JAZHRO010000030.1, forward strand.
TTTGGGTCAGCCGAGGTAAAACGGTCATTTATCAGACGTCTGGAAATGCTTAAGGACGTCTGATAAGGCTCTAACGGTCATAATCTTGAGTGCCTGCTAAGCTAGCCAACGGTCCATGGCGAGGCGGTGGCAGCAACTAGCTTTTCTTAAGTCGTTGTAGTACAGATAGTTATTGCCATCATCTGCTAATATATAATTTTTTACTCAGAAAATAAAGAGTTCCCGAGGTCGAACTCAGGGAGCAAGTTGTATTCTAGAGATATACATGTTCTATTACAAAAATAAAGAGAGAGAGAGAGAGATGAAGGTTTGGCTTCTTCTTCTTTTCTTCTTTCTTTCTCTTTGTCTTCTCTTTAGCTTTTGTTCTTCCTGTTCTTCTTTTCTTGCTTCAGATCTCCCTTCCGTGCTCTTCTTCTTCTTTTCTTCTTGCTTCTCTTCTTCTTCTGCTTGGCTGCTCCGTCTCTCTTCTTTTCTTCTTTCTTCACCTGTCTTCAGGACGTCGTCTGATTTTCCAATCAGACGACTTAACCTGCGGATGCTACAATGTTGCTTCAGTTCTTCTTCCTCTTCTTCCGCAGTCCTTTGCTTCGGGCAGCCCTGGCTGCTCTTCTTCCTTCAGTCTTCTTCTCCTTCTCTGTTCAGCGGCCGTCCTTCTTCTTCTTCTCTGCCTGCACACTTGCACAGCTTGATCAGTGGGGCAAAACCTAATTCTACCCTCTCCCCTGCGTTTCTCTCTCACGGAAGCCGCTCTTAGGAAAGCTTTCCCAGAGCTGCCGGGTATTCGGGTACGGGTCGTGCCCGGGTCCAGGCCCACCGGCGTGCGTGGTGGGCGAGGAGTCCAGGTCGGGCTTAGTCGGGTCGGGCCAGGTCCGCGGGGCATGGTCGCGGACGAGGCCGGGTCGAGCGGGTAAGTGAGAGGGACCTCACCCCGTGCTCAGGAGGCAACGAACCTAAGGCATTTTTTGCCTTTATGCGGGCGCGCTCCTCTGAAGATTTCCGAGGTGGGACTAAATGTCCCACCCCAATTGGACGCCCGCAGCTGAAGATGCTGCAGGAGTTCACGGTTGCACGCGAGGCCTTGCCCCTGCTGCAAGCCTGGGACGCTTCGCGGAGGTGCCCCGCGCAGCCTGGGAGTCGACCTGGGCGAATCACACCTGGAGCTGCAGGTTGAAGGTGCTCCTTCCACGCAGCAATGGCGACGGCGGTCGAGATACCTGTCCACAGAGGAATGGCCTCTCGGCCTAATCAGATACGCGGAAAACCTTCGCGGTGGCACGGCGAAGGTGGTGGGGGATCTGGCAGGCAGCGGGGCGGAGCGTGAGGGTCGCTCTAGGTCAAACTGCGGGCGGAGAAGTGGGTTTGTTCGGGGGGTCTGCAGAGGGCAAGTGGCGGGAAGTGGAAGGGCGGAGGTTGATCAGGGTGAGGAGGTGGAGGTTCTGTGAGGGTCGACGAGGCGTATGGGGCTGTGGAGTGATGGGGCCGTCTCGCCGGAGTTTGGCCGGAGACAAAGGGGGTGACGGTGGACAGGAGCGGTCGAGGGTTTAATCAAATAAAAGATAGTGAGGAAAAGAAAGAGGGGAAGATGGGGAGAAGTTCTGACCTAGCTACGGAGACGAAAGGGGCTGGAGCAAGGCGGCAGTCGTATCGACTGTCGCCGGAGAAGAAGATGCCCAGGGGAAGGGGCGGCGGCGAGGAGAGGGCCGGAGAGGCGCCAGCTGGGTGCGGCGTGGCGCGGGAAGAGCGAGGGAGAGCAACCCTGCAGCTGGTAGTGCGGCAGAGCGACGAGGAGGAAGAGGGGAGGCCGCCGGAGCTGGAGGGCTTCCTGTCGGAGTGGGAAGAGAGGAAGTGGGGGTCTTTCTCCGTCAGGACAGAGCTGCTGAGAACGGCGGAGCGACGGGGGTATTTATAGGGGCAGAATCAGAGAGGAGGGCGAAGGGAGACGACGTTGTCTCCCTCGCCGGAGGACGCCGGAGATGGAGACCCATACCGTCCGTGCGTTCGCACGGCCGGTATGGTGGGTTGCAGCGACCAGGGGGTGTTCCTGCGACAGCTGACGACGCAGGGCACCCCCGGTTGTCTTGCTAGACCCTCCCCCTTACCCTGCGCGGCGCCATGCTCCGCGCAAGGTCGCCGGAGCATGGTGCTGGTCAGGTTTTGGCAGGAGGGACCTGGATGCAAAGAACGAAGGAGAGTTAGGGGCAGAAATGTGAGGGTTCAAAAGTTGAGGGCCAAAAGGTAAATAAATGAGGACCAAAGTGTAAAGTTGGTAAAGAAGGTTTCCTCTTAGGCTCAAGTTTTTATACATGACTAATTGGGACCTAAGGATTATGATGGTGAATTTTATTTCCAGATTAAACCTTGTTTGACCGATCAATTTACGTAAAAACCCAAATTAAGTTGTTAATTGGGCATGGTTCTCAATGTAGGTCAAAATGGGTTCCTAAGGCCAAATTGAAGGTTATAAACCCTAGAGATTATTTTTCTATGAATTTTAGAGGGTTTATTCTATTTTTACTTTGCCTCAAACCTCGCGAATTGAAGTGGGTTTGTTTTAAGGTTACAGATTATCATTTAGTTCCTTGGAATTGCTGTAGCCCTTATCAAATCATCTCATCCCACTTTTATTCTTATTAGGTTGCTTTGACCTATGTTTAGACCCTGAGTTACCCTGTTTTTAGATTGGATTGGTGAAATTGCATTTTTACCCCTTAGTTTCTGTTTTCTTTGCGAACTCAGAATCTCTCTGAGTTAAGCCTTTCCTTGAGTTATGTAGGAGCTTTTATCCTTTGTATTAGGTCAAAATGAGCTAGTTATGGCTCATGATGAGGTTCTCATCAGTCCACTATCTGGACGTCTGGCAAGTCCATCAGACGTCTCCTAAGACGTCTGGTATAAGGTCTGGACGTCTGATTTCATCAGACAGAACTAGCTATGTCCAGCCTAACAGATATCAGACGTCTGAAACAACAGTCAGACGTCTTAAAATACTTTATCAGACGTCTGATTTGGGAATTAGACGTCTGGAAGTGCTGTTTGAACCCTATATTGGTTTTCTAAGTATTCTACAGAAAACCAAAGTATCCTAGGGTTGTGCCGGTGTTCCTAGGACTACTGTTAGGGTACTTCGAGGCTCTTTAACAAAATATTCTAAGGAAAATAAAAAGAGCAAGAAAATAAAGACAAGAGATACAAGAAAGGATTAAAAAGAATCTATCATATTCTTCTTGTCTTCTATCTTCAATCTGTCGCTCCACGCGAACCTCCTCTGTTCTTCATTAAGCTCCTCCAATCCATCCTGGATGCGAGCTCGAGTTCCGTCTAAACACGTCCACATTTGCAATTGACCTGAAATCTAGGACTCAAATTGAAAATGTTAAATAACACGTGTTCTGTTATCATCAAAACAAATGATCGTGGTGCTCTAGCACCAACAATCTCCCCCTTTTTAATGATGACAAAACCACAACATCTTCTTCTTCTTCAGTGGCTGTGATAATCTTCTTCTTCTTCTCTTTCTTTCTTCCCTTGCTTGCAGCTTCGGTCTTCCTTCTTCTTTCTCTTTTCTTCTTCTTTTTCTTCTCTGCTTCCTTCTTTCTTTTCTTGCTTTACAGCTTCTCTTCTTTTCTCTTCTTTCTGTTCTGGCCGCTGCCCGACCGTCGTCTGGTGCAGTGGTCAGACGACTTAACTGTAGGTTTGCTACAGTGCCTTCCTTCTCTTCTTCTTCCGTTTCTCTCCTTTGCTTCTTCTTCTATTTCAGCCTTCTTCTTCTTCAGCTGCCCTGAGCGGCTAAGGCTTCGGCCACCTCCCTTGTTCCTTCCTTCCTTCCTTCTTCTCCTTCTGTTCCTACACGCTCACACAAGAGTTAGAGCAAAACCTACCCCTACCCTTCCCCGCATCTCTCTCTTTCTCAGATTTCTCTCTTAGGACCGCTCTCCCAGAGCCGGGTAATCAAGTGCGGGTATCGTGCCCGGGACCAGGGACACCGGCGTGCGGTGGTGGGCGAGGAGTGCGCAGTTTGGGTAATCGGATCCTGCCCAGACCCCCGGGGAGTGAGCACGGGCGAGGGCGAGCTAGCGCGTGACGCGCAGCGTGCAGGAGAGGGACCTGACCCCTGTGTTCAAAGGCGAATAGCCTTAGACACTTTTCCAATTTAAGCGCGGGCGCTCGGCCACGCACTTCCAAGGTGGGACTAAAGTCCCACCTCTCAAATTAGCACCTGTAGCTGAGGAAGCCGCAGGCAATTGCAGCAGCTCACAGGGCCTTCGCCGCAGCTGCAGACCTGGGCATCTTCGCAGAGGCAACCCGCGCGACCTGGGGTGTGCACCTGGGCTGGAGAGCACCTGCAACTGCAGGTGAAGGAGCTGCAGCAGCTCAGTAATGGCAGCGAAGGGGCTCCGACCTGAAAGCAGGAATACAGCCTCTCGGCCCAGTCAGAATACACAGGGAGCTTCGCCAGTATGCGGCGAAGGCAGTGCGGGTGGTGGCGAGGCGCGAGGGCGCGTGTGGAGGTAGCCCTAGGTCGGACTGTGGCCGGAGAGGTGGGTTTGTTCGGGGGGTGGTCGGGTGGCGTTTGGCAGTGAATGGAGATGGGGAATCGATAGAGTGGAGTGTGAGGGAGCTTGTACGGTGGTCGGCGAGGAGCAGGGGTGTCTGTGGCTGTGAGATGGTCTCGCTGAAGGGGGTGATCGGAGGTGGAGAGGATGGTCTGGATAGTGGTGGTCGGGTGGTCAACTAGGTAGTTTAACAGAGGGGAAATGCGAGGGAAATAGAGGGGAAGCTATTTACCTAAGTATTGGACGAAGGGGGAGGGTGTGGCAGCCGGCTCGTAGCAACCGGAGCTGTGGAAGAAGGGGCCCTGGAGGAGTGCGGCGACGAGGAAGCAGGTGGAGGGCGCCGGCTGGTACAGCCCAGCGCAGACGAGAGGGCAAGGCAAACCCTTCTGCAGGTAGGGCAGCAGAGCGACGAGGAGGAAGAGGAGGAAGTCACCGGAAGCTTCGGGCCTTCTGACGGAGGAGGAAGGGATGAAGTGGGGGTTTTTCTCCGTCAAAGAAGAGCTTCCAGGAGCCGGCAGGGGGTGCCGGTCCTTATAAAGGGGTTGGCGACGTGCCAGCCTCGCCGGAGCATAGCTGGAAGGGACACCCATACCTTCCACGCGTTCGCACGGAAGGTATGGTGGTCGGCAGAGAGCATGGCCGGGTCCCTGCGACAGAGGACGTCGCAGGGAACCCCGCTTTTGCTTTGCAGGGCGGTAACCCTTCTCTGCGCGGTGCCATGCTCCGCGCAAGGTCGCCGGAGCATGATGCTACGCATAGTTTGCAGGGGGACCGTTCTGCAAAGAACGATGAAAAGCTGGAGGCCTAAATGCAAGGGTTTCAAAAGATAAGAGTAAAAAAGTAAATGAAGAGGACCAAATTGTAAAGTTGGTCAAGGAGGTCTCTACCTAGGCTCAAGTTTTTATACAAGATCAATTTGAACCTAAGGATTTTAATGGTGAATTTTGATTCTAGGTTGGACCATGTTTGACTGGCCAATTTATGCAAAAACCCAAATTAAGTTATTAATTTGGCATGGTTCTCTTTTTAGGTCAAAATAGATTTCTAAGGCCAAATTGAAGGTTCTAAACCCTAGAGAATATTTTTCTATAAATTTTAAAAGGTTTAGTTGATTTTTATCCTACCTCGAACCTCGTGAATTGAAATGGATTTATTTTAGGGTTACAGAATGTCATTTAATTCCTAGAAGTTGCAATAACCCTTATTTAGATCAGATCATCCCACTTTCTTTCTTGTTAAGCTTGTTTGATCTGTGCTTGGACCCTTAATTACCCTATTTGCAAACTGCGTTGGTGAAATTGCAGTTTTACCCCTTATGATTTGTTTTATTCTTAAACTCAGAATTCTCTGAGTTAAACCTTTCTTTAGGTCATGTAGGAGCTTTTTCTCACATATCAGGGTTAGATTGTGCTAGTTAGGGTTTATGATGAGGTTCTCATCATACCCCCATGCCTGGCTTTTGCTAGTCCCTTAGCAAAATATTAAGGTTTCAACCCTTGTTCTAGACCATGAAATTCTTAATGATTTCAGATAAGTGCTTTTTCTTTTGCAAACTAGATTAAGTCAGAATGCCTACCATAGGCTAAAAAGGTACTCCAGCACCAACTAGGATCCAGATCTGTCTAGCCTCAACCTCAGTCCTTAACAAAGGTTTTTAAGGCCTACAAGAACTAACCTAAGGTTTATTGGACTTTGTGGTTAAACCACCCATGCTTGAGATAATTTTAGTCCTGGCTCAGTTCGCAGTGCATTTTGTAAGAAAGAGAGATAGAAGATTTATTTGTTTGGAGAGTTTTTTCTCTCTTTTCTTTTTAATTCTAGCTTAGGATTAGCTTTTCAACACGGTCTGTATCAGATTCCTTGTCCCCATCATCAATCCTCAAGGGTTTCTGGCAGTTGATGCTTCGAGATAACACCGCCTATGGTAACCCCCGGAACCCTGGCTATTGAGATTTCGAGATAATCCCATCCATGGTGTTCCGTGGCCGAATTCAGACCCTGGCAATTGACATTTCGTGATAATGCCATCCATAGAATCTGAACCAGCAGAGTGCTTACATGCCCCCGGTATAATATGTAAATATCCTAAGAGACAAGCACCGAGGAGATGATATTTTGTTACGCATCTTCGAGGGGAATTTCCCACCTCTCCGCACTGGGAACTCATCCAAATCAACTTATGTTGATCGGCCGCTCCTACTCTAGGTGTCATTTTCAGAATTTTTTTGCAACACTTTTGATTTTTATGCATACTGAACTAGGCTGTGTGTGAGGCTAGGGTGCTTAGGTTACTGAGTCCCGTAAACCAAAAGTTAGTTAACGAGGCCAAATACTTCCTAAGCCTTGGACCTAATACTTAAGCTTTTCATTTTCCTCAACCTCTTGAGGAATGTCTAGATCTTAATGGATACAAAGAGTCTATCCAAGAATGCCTAAGGTTCGCGTTCTTACTAATTTCACTATGCACCTTTCATTTCTTTTCTTGAATGAGGTCTAGAACTTATGTTAATTCCTTAGTTTCTTACTAATGACTATCACTTTTTTCTCTCATTTTTGTGCTCCTTTCCATTTTGTTCATTTCTCCTCCTCCTTTGTAGACTCCTTAAAATTTTCTTTCCTCCTCTTATTTTATTATTCTATTATTTTCAAAAAATTTTTAATTTTTATGGTGTTTTTGGGATATGTGAATTTTTTTGTTTGAAACCTTTTCTTACAAGTTTTTACACTTTCATACCCCCATGCCTAAGATTTGCAATGTCCTCATTGTGACTTAGGGGGGTTTTTATTCAAGTTAGTTCATTCCTTAGGACAGATATTTTGGTGAGTGAATGGGTCGGGGTGACTGTTGCGGACGATTTCTAATCTCAGATGCAAGCACCTGAGGTGAAGCCGGCTGTCCTAAAGGGCGAACCTTAAGTGCACAAAGGTGTCAGAGAAGGTTTCAGGTTTTCAAAGAGAATGACGGGCTGCCTCCCGTTGAGCGCTGAGTTTTACACCATCGGCTGGGCGCAATAAGCTCATGGGGAATGGAGGATAGAAGATGATTCAGCCAAATCAGTAGAAGTTACATCAATGAACGATTTGAGTCTCTGACCATTCACGATGAAAGATTCGGAATCATGGCTAAGTGGACTGATCTCGATGGCTCCATTTCCAAAAACTTGTCGGACCAAGTATGGTCCGACCCACTTGGATCGCAGCTTCCCAGGGAAAAGTTTGAGTCGAGCATCGAAGAGTAGGACCTTCTGACCAGGATGAAAGATCTTTCTAGAGATGTGCTTGTCATGAAAGACTTTAACCCGCTCCTTGTAGATTCGCGAGTTCTCGTACGCATCAAGACGTAGTTCATCAATCTCGCTGATTTGAAGCTTTCTGTGGGTTCCAGCCTTAGAAAGATCTAGATTACAATTCCGTACTGCCCAATAGGCCTTGTGCTCCAGTTCAACGAGAAGGTGACACGCCTTCCCGTACACCAGTCTTAAGGGAGACATGCCTAATTGGGTTTTGTGGGAGGTCCTATAGGCCCACAAGGCTTCCGGAAGTCAGGACGACTAGTCCTTCCTGTCAGGCCGAATAGTGACCTGCAGGATTTTCTTAATCTCCCGATTTGACAACTTAGCTAGACCATTAGTCTGGGGGTGATAAGGAGTAGAGATTCGGTGAGACACCCCATATTTGGTCATCAGTGACCTGAACTGAGCATTCGTGAAATGGGTCCCCCCATCTGAGATGATAGCACGAGGAATCCCGAACCGTGAGAAAATATTGTGATGAATGAATTTGAGAACGATTTTGTGATCACAGTTTCGGGTCGGTATGGCTATGATCCATTTGGACACGTAGTCCACAGCCAGCAGAATGTATTCGAAACCATCCAAAACAGGAAAGGGGCCCATAAAATCAATCCCCCAAACATCAAAGATTTCGCATATGAGAATCAGCTACAAAGGCATCATGTCGCGATGGCTCATGTTATCCAAAGTTTGGCAACGACTGCATACCTTGCAGTGACTGTATGCATCCTTGAACAAAGTGGGCCAATAAAAGCCACACTGGAGGATTTTCGATGCAGTTTTGTGCCTAGAGAAATGGCCACCACATGCCTGGTCATGGCAGAAGGAAAGAATATCATTGACTTCACCTTCCAGGACATATCTCCGGATGATTTGGTCAACACCTATGCGGTAGAGGTACGGATCTTCCTTTTTTAAATGTAATACTTGGCATCAGAGCGCAATTTGTCTTTCTTGGCCTTCGGCCAATCAGACGAGATCTGATGAGGTGGAAAGTAGTTTACTATATCAGCAAACCAAGGAAGTCTAGTACCAATAGTCAACAGGTGCTCATCATGGAAATGCTCCGTGATGGGTCCGGAAGGGTTGATAATCTCAGAAGGAAGGCGGGACAAATGGTCAGCTACCACAGTTTGTCTTCCCGCCTTGTCGCGAATCTCGAGATCGAATTCTTGCAACAGCAAGATCTATCGGATTAGTCGGGGCTTCATGTCCTTCTTGGCAAGGAGATGCCTCACAGCTGTGTGATCCAAGTAGATGATGACATGGGAACCCAGGAGATAAGATCGAAATTTTTCAAGGGAAAATACTACGGCAAGCAGCTCTTTCTCCGTAACTGTATAGTTATGCTGAGCCTCATCAAGTGTCTTACTAGCGTAGAAGATGACCACGGGTTTCCCATCAATTTTCTGCCCCGGAACCGCTCATACCGCGAAATCAGACGTATCGCACATGATCTCAAAGGGTTGAGACCAATCAGGGGATTGTAGGATCGGGGCCTGGGAGACTCGATCACAAAGGTTCTCAAAGGCTTGAGTGCATTCCTTGGAGATTTCAAAGGGAACATCCTTAGAGAGAAGAGTCGTCAGGGGGCGTGCGATTTTCGAGAAATCAGGAATGAAACGACGGTAAAAATCGACGTGCCCCAGAAAAGAACGGATGTCCCTGATCGAGCAAGGCATAGGAAGGCGAGAAATTAGATCAACCTTGGCTCGATCCACTCGGATGCCCTTCTCAGAAATCAGATGTCCTAGGACGATCCCTTCAGGCACCATAAAATGGCTCTTTTCCCAGGAAAGAACCAAATTAACATCGATGCAGCGCCTGAGTATATGAACCAAGTGCTGAAGGCAATCATCAAATGATGCCCCGAAAACTGAAAAGTCATCCATGATAATCACCTACGATATCAGAGAATATGGCAAGCATGCACCGCTGAAAAGTCGCAGGTTCATTGCAGAGACTGAACATCATCCTTCGGAATGCATACGTTCCGAAGGGGCAGGTGAACGTGGTCTTCTCTTGGTCCTCAGGACGAATAGCTACGTGGTTATAACCAGAGTACCCGTCAAGGAAGCAGAAGAATCGATTTCCCGCTAATTTCTCGAGAATCTGATCAATGAAAGGTAATGGGAAATGATCCTTCTTCGTGGAGGAATTGAGTCGTCGGCAATCTATGCAGACTCTCCACGAGTTGGCTAATCGGGTAGGTATGACTTCTTCGATTTCAATCGTAATGGTGGTGAGCCCTGCCTTTTTAGGCACAACTTGAATCGAGCTCACTCAACGACTATCGGAGATCGGGTAGATGACCCCTGCATCTAACCACTTGATGATCTTCTTTTTCACGACCTCCTGCAGATTGGGGTTTAAACGTCTCAGCATCTCACTAGAAGGTTGTGCACCCTCTTCTAAGTAAATATGGTGTGTGCAATAAGAGGGACTTATTCCAGTCAAATCATCGAGAGTCCATCCAATGGCTCTGCGATGTTGCTGGAGAACAGCAATCAGACGGGATTCCTGTTCGGGAGTAAGCTTGGAATTTATAATCATAGGAAGAGTCTGATTAGAACCTAGAAAGATGTATTTCAAATGATCGGGAAGGGGTTTCAGTTCAAGGACGGGGTTATCAGCAGCAGCGGGTGGTTCAGGGTAGATGTGAGGTTCAAGGGTAGGAGTTATGGGTTTGTCTAAATCTGGATTTGACTCCTCTGATTGTGGTTCAAGATCTTTTTATGGTTGATGAGGTATAATCAAGTCATTCTCAAAATGTGTTTCATCAACCAAAGCCCTGATATCACAAATCTGTTCGATGACACAGCAATTGATTCCTTGTTGGGCCTTAAATATATCGATTTTTAGGATTTGATTTCCAAATTTGAGCTCTATTTGGCCCTCCTCGCAGCTGATGTTGGCCCTAGCAGTAGCCAAGAAAGGTCTCCCAAGAATGATCGGTGTATCCCTAGGGTTTTTAGGGGCATCCATGTCCAAGACTATAAAGTCTACTGGGAAATAGAAATCCCGCACACTTACGATAACATCCTCGAGAATCCCTTTAGGTGACTTTATAGATCAATCTGCCAATTGTAATGTCACCTCAGTTGATTTTAGCTCAGATTCTTCTAGGTGGTTAAGTAAGGATGTGGGTATCAGATTTATGGAAGCACCCAAGTCTAGCAATGCTTTGTCGAATTGGGTATCACCTATTTTGCAGGAAATCAGGAGAGTACCAGGATCTTTAGCCTTGGGTGGGAGTCTGCTGAGGATTATGATAACACCACGCAAGGGGGTAGTAATTAGGTTGAATATGGCCCATCTTTAGAATAAAAGGCACAACATAAAGTAGAATAGGAGCATTGCATGCATCAAGTACCAAGATTGCTTATAAACTGTATTAATGGCCATTTGTGTAAAGCATTTGTCAAAGCAGGCCTCAGATGAGCAATCGGACCGCACGGATGGATTCAGGACGACGAACGGAGTCTAACGGACTAAAAATCGGCCAAATCCGACATCCGGAGCTCCCACAATGGGCCCAAGAAATCCTGACCGTTGATCTGGAGATCAACGGCCTAGAACGCGCCACGTCGCCCCTCCCCCGCCGCCCGCACGCCCCCAAGCCAGCCAAGGACGCATCTCGGCCGTTGATCTTCGATCGAATGGCCGAGATCGGCGCGCTCGCCCGCGGTCGCCGCGACAAAGCGCGGGCGTGGCGCAACGGTTAGCGCGCACGCCCGCGTTGCGGCGACGCGCGTTCGATTCGCGCGGAGCAAAAATCGTCTACGGGCGAAGGGCGCGGCAAAATTGAGCCGCGCGATCAGAAGCGAGCGGCTAGGATCGCGCCACGCGGCGCGACGACAGCGCCCCACCTCCCACGCGCGCGCGCACGCCGGGCGGAAACGCGCGCGCGCACGCACGCCCGAAGCGCGATCCTAGCGCAGGCGCGGGAGGATCTCAGCCGTCCGATCATCAATCGGACGGCTCTCGTTCGACGTCCACGGATCGCGCCTGAAGAGAGAAAGGGGCGGGCGGCTGACCGGCGGCAGCAGACCTTCACCGACGTATATGGAAGCGGTTTTAGCGACGTTCTGGATGTCGCTAAAGCACATTCTTCTTTTAGGAAGCCCTTAACTCTATTTAAACCCCCTTCTACCACCATTCAAGGCATCCTCTCCCACTTGCAACTACTCCACTCCTCTCCTAGCTAGTCTTAGGCACTCTTGTAATCGCCGGAGACGACGAGCCGCCGACGGAGCCTCCTCCACCGCCGTGGCTGCCTCGTCGCTCTCCACTCTCTCTCTACCTCTCTCTCTCTCTTTTAAGGCTTTCATTTACTTTTGTTGAAGCATGTATTTAATATTGTAAACCATGAACTATGAATGCATGTTTAATGAAATTATTCTTCATTTAGTTGCCTTTTTAATTTCTGTTTAAAGTGCATGATCAAAACCAAAGAGCTTTCTAACCCTAAACTCTCCCTATCTCTCGCTTTTCAAAACCGTTTCTTTCGCAAGCAAAACTCCGCCTTTTTCGTGACAACAAGTGGTAAACAAAATCCGATTTCCATGCCTCCCTGAGATCGACACTCGGACTCACCTCCGTTTACTTCTTTTAAAACCGACGTATCAAGTGCAACTATAACGACACCTCTTAACACGCACGCACGAAGGCACGTCAGATTACAAAGCTGGCTTGCTCTGACAGTACAATTGGACTCCCACTCTAGGTCCGCGGCTTACGCTGAGGTGTACACACATTCTTTAAGAATCGTGCGCAAGCCGGTATGTGGCGAATCGCATCCATTAAGGGGATGTTTATTTGGACCTGCTCAAAGAGCTTGACCAGGTCCTCCTGAGGTGCCACGGGCTTGGTTGTCTTCTTTCCCTTGGTCAAGGCCTCGGGAAACGGGGCCTTGGTTGGTTCTTCTAGGATAGGTCCAGGTCTTTGATCTGGGACAGGGATAGGAACGTCCTGGACTACTGTCCTAGGGTTGGGATCACTACTAGACTTGGAGTGGTTTGGATAGGGTTGATCCTGGGTTTCCTTACCACTACGGGTTGTTACAGAATTTAGTCCTGCCTGGTTTTGGTTACGGTTGGGTAAGATGGGTTGCTGCTGATAGCCTGCATAGGAAGTGGAAGCCTCCATCCCGTCGGGTGAAAGAACAGAGGGGGCCTGATAAATCATGTGTGCTTGGCCCGGGTTTGGGTTCATAACGCGTCGCTGGGTCGACACGTTATTCGGGTTAGGAAGAGGTTGGGAAGGAAATGTGCCCGGTTGGTGAGAATTAGTCAACTGGGCCAGTTGATTTCGAACATCTGTAAGTTCGTCCTTGTGTTGTTTCTGAATAGCTGCATTTGTTCTTTGAATGTCAGCCAGAGTCTGAAGGATGAGGGACATTTGGTCCTGGTTTGGCCCTGATGGATAGGTAGGGTTGGGCCGAGGCTGAGGCGGCTGGTAAGGACGAGGGGGTTGTGGACAGGGATGAAAGGGTGGTCTTTGGGTTTGGGAATTTTCCGCCACTGGAAGTTAGGATGGTTTCACCATCCAGGGTTATAGGTGTTGGAGAATGGGATCATTCTGGATGGCGTTGAGGTCCTCACAGGTCTAAGGAACCTCCAAAGAATCAGAGAAGGGGGGAATGGAATTCCCCGGGCTGGTATAGAAAAGATCGGATGACCCTTCGATCCGGGAATCAGATGGGGGTGGATATGGATCCATCCCAGGAGAAGATCGGTAGAGAATGTTTTGCACAGTTTCTCGTGTGGAAGGAGGTTGTGCAAAGGAGCTATGCGCAGAGGTGGCTCGCTGCAAGTGCTGAGTCAGCTCGTCCACCTTCTTCTCGATGATGGAGACCTTGTCCAATCGACTGGCCATCAGTTCCAGGTTGACTGATGCAGACAGGCCCTGCGTCTCGTGTGCTCCCCTGAGGTTCGTCGATGCGCGGGTATTCGTTCTGTCGAATAATCTCATGGAGTCATTATTGATGAAGTTCTCGCACATGTTTTCGAGAATCTCCCACACGGTGTCCTCATGCTGACCCATGATATTCCCTCCGCAAGTTGCATTGACGAAAAGCCTCGTATCCTCATGGAGTCCCTGGTAAAAAGATTGGACTTGTTCCCATTTAGGAACTCCGTGATGGGGGCACTTTCTCATGAGATCCTGAAAGCGATCCCATGCCTCATGGAGAGGTTCTCTGATTTGCTGAGTGAGGTGGGTAATCTGATGGCGCAAGGCATTGGTCCGACCTACGGGAAAGAACTTCTTCAAAAATTCGGACTGAAGTTCTTCCCAATTGTTGATCGGCCGGGTCTGAGTTTGATACCAATGAGCGGCCTTATCCATAAGGGAGAAGGAGAACATCTTCATGAGGAGAATGTCCCGATTTTGTGCATCTGACCCAAAAGTCTAGGCCAGATGCTTTAGCTGTTTGATGTGCTGGAAGGGGTCTTCAGAATTAAGCCCATGGAATTTATATATGGCATGAATCATATTGGGCTTTAATTCAGAATCAGGTCCTCCAGTCGGGATTCTGACTCGAGGCTCAATAGCCACCGCAGCAAGATTATAATGGTCCCACATCATAGGATGCTGCGGTGAGTGTACAAAGTTCTGGAAAAGGTCATTGAGTCGCTGGAGCTGGTGCTCCAGATTGTTCTCTTCCTCAACTGGCTGAGCCATTGTGGAAGAAGAAGGTGAGTTGGGTTCGGAGTCGGAGGAGAGATCGATGTGAGGTGTTGTTTTCTCAAACAAGGGTACTGAGGCTCGGCCTCGAGGAGAGTGAAGTTCTAAAGGAGGTTTCAAGGACCTCCTACCAAACATACACTGTTGGAAGAGATGAGTTTAGCAGGTGCTGGACCCAATCGAGACACCCAAAATGTTGGGTGACTATAGAGGTGTGGGGCAGATGGACCCCTTGATCAAAAGATCGACCACCTGAGAATTACCTGGGCAGCTAGAGAGGGTGAGTCCTGCGAAGACCCCTACACGGTAGAGCATCCCCACGGGTTACAGGGTTTCCCCCACCCGACCTCTCTTGTCACTGAGATTCCAGGTAGACAAGAATGGGGATCTTGACCTCTTAAGTCTACCAATTTTAGTTTAAGATCAGGGTGCTTAAGTTTTCACTTGAACTTTTAGCTTTTTGAGTGAGAAAAGTGACCTAAGTTGAAGGTTGGTTGACCCTAAGGGGTCAACTTCATCTATTGATTCCTTTGAGAACTTATTAGGTCTTATCTTTTAGGGTCCAAGTGTTTTTAGAGAGCCAATTGCTTAGGATTTTTTTGAATAGGTATGTTCAATCAATGGCTTAGGCACACTTCTTTTGGGATTTCTCAATTCTTGATTAAAGAGTGTGTCTCTAAAACCCTAGTGTTAATTCCTATGTTGGCTCAACTTGGTCCAGCTAACTCCTTGTTGGGTAATTAGGGCTCAGGCAAGAAGATGTTAACCCTTAAATACCCTTAATAGTGTGTGCAGGAATAGTGGTTTGAAAATATGCAGCTGTTACTAGGTATGAAAGACAGGTTATACCTATATTATTTTTTTCCTTTTTCTTCCTCTTTAGAATTTAGGGGTTAATAGTGAGAGGATAGATGTTACCTGTCCTTGGAGTGGTTGTTGTGCGGCTGCCTCTTAATTTTCCTGTACCTCTCGACCCAGTCAGAATACACAGGGTGCTTCGCCAGTGTGCGGCGAAGGCAGTGCGGGTGGTTGCCAGGCGCGAGGGCGCGTGTGGAGGTAGCCCTAGGTCAGACTGTGGCCGGAGAGGTGGGTTTGTTCGGGGAGTGGTCGGGTGGCGTTTGGCAGTGAATGGAGATGGGGAAATAATAGAGTGGAGTGTAAGGGAGCTTATGCGGTGGCCGGCGAGGAGCGGGGGCGTCTGTGGTTGTGAGATGGTCTCGCCGGAGGGGGTGATCGGAGGTGGAGAGGATGGTTTGGATAGTGGTGGTCGGGTGGTCGACAGGGTAGTTTAAAAGAGGGGAAATGCGAGGGAAATAGAGAGGAAGCTATTTACCTAAGTATTGGACGAAGGGGGAGGGTGTGGCAGCCGGCTCGTATCTGCCGGAGCTAGGGAAGAAGGGGCCCTGGAGGAGGAGTGCGGCGACGAGAAAGCAGGCGAAGGGCGTCAGCTGGTACAGCCTAGCGCAGACGAGAGGGCAGGGCAAACCCAGCTGCAGGTAGGGCAGCAGAGCGACGAGGAGGAAGAGGAGGAAGTCGCCGGAAGCTTCGGGCCTTCTAACGGAGGAGGAAGGGATGAAGTGGGGGGTTTTCTCCGTCAAAGAAGAGCTTCCAGGAGCCGGCAAGGGGTGCCGGTCCTTATAAAGGGGTTGGCGTAGAGGGAGGAGCGGGCTGGTGAAACGCTGGCGGCAACCGGGTTTTATTGTTATAGCGTTGTAGTATAGCCAGTTATTGCCAACATTTCAAATATATAAATTTTTTACTCGGAAAATAAAAGAGTTCCCGAGGTCGAACTCAGGGAGCAAGTTGTATTCTAGAGATATACATGTTTCTTTTACAAAAAAATAAAGAAAGAGAGAGAAAGAATTTGTTGTCTTTTCTTCTTTTCTCTTTGCTTCTCCTCGTCTCAGATCTTCTGTTATCCTCTTCTTCTTTATCTGCAGTGGTGATGTTCTTCTTCTGCAGTGGTGATGTTCTTCTTCTTTCTTCAGCTGTTCCTGCTCTTCTTCTTTGAGTTCTTCCCTGTGTTCTCCTCTGCCTCGCCTTCTTCTGTTGTTCTTCAGATCTCCTTCTTTCTTCTTTTCTTTTTCCTGTCAGGACGTCGTCTCTCCTTCTTTCTTCTTTTCTTTTTCCTGTTAGGACGTCGTCTCTCCTTCTTTCTTCTTTTCCCTTCAGGACGTCGTCTGATTTTCCAATCAGACGACTTAAATCGCTTGTTGCTACAGTGTCTCCCTCAGCTTCCTTCTTCTTCCGCGGTCCTTCTTCTTCATCTGTGCCTGCACACTTCAGAGTTTACGTCAGGGGGAAAAACCTACTCTACCCCCCGCCCCTCCGTCTCTCTCTCAGAGAATCCGCTCATAGGATAGCTCTCCCAGAGCTGCCGGGTAGCCGGGTACGGGTCACGCCCGGGTCCAGGCCCACCGGCGTGCGTGGTGGGCGAGGAGTGCAGGTCAGTCTAAGTCGGGTCGGGTCAGATCCGCGGGGCGTGAGCGCGGACGAGACCGGGTAACCAGGCGGGTGAATGGGACCTCACTCCGTGTGCTGAGGCAGTAAGCCTCCAGCACTTTTTCGCTTCAAACCGCTGCGCCTCTTCAGACTTTTCCGAGGTGGGACTAAATGTCCCACCTCAATTGAGCGCCCGCAGCGGAGAAAGAAGCGGGCGATCGCAGCTTCACGAGAAGCCTTCTCCCCAGCTGCGAGCCTGATGCTTTGTCGAAATGCCTCGCAAGGCCTGGGAGTCGAGTCTGGGCGTGGCGCTGGGCGTGGCGCGCCTGCAGCTGCAGGCGGAAGCAGCTCCTTCTGCACGGCAATGGCGGCGGAGGTCGGGTGGCCTGTTCATAGCAAAACGGCCTCTCGGCCTAATCAGAAGGTGCCGGGAGCTTCGCCAGAGTGCGGCGAAGCTCGTGTGGGTGGTGGCGAGGCGTGGGGCGGCGTGCAAGGGCTGCCCTAGGTCGGACTGTGGGTCGGAGGATGGGTTTGTTCGGTGGGGTTGCAGAGGGTGATGTGGGGGAAGTGGAAGGGCGGGGATTGATCAGGGTGAGGAGGCGGAGGTTCTGCGGTGGTCGGCGAGCCGTGTGGGTTGCTAGGTGATGAGAACCTCATCATGAGCCATAACTAGCTCATTTTGACCCAATACAAAGGATAAAAGCTCCTACATATCTCAAGGAAAGGCTTAACTCAGAGAATTCTGAGTTTGAGAAGAAAACCAGTCATAAGGGGTAAAAGTGCAATTTTACCAGTATAATCTGCATACAGGGTAATTCAGGGCCCAAACACAGGTCAAAACAGCTTAATAAGAATAAAAGTGGGATGAGATGATCTAGCAAGGGCTACAGCACTTCCAAGGAACCAAATGATAATCTGTAACCCTAAAACAACCCACTTCAATTCACAAGGTTCGAGGCAAAGTAAAAATAGAATAAACCCTCTAAAATTCATAGAAAAATAATCTCTAGGGTTTAGAACCTTCAATTTGGCCTTTAGAACCCATTTTGACCTACATTGAGAACCATGCCCAATTAATAACTTAATTTGGGTCTTTACGCAAATTGACCGGTCAAACAAGGTTTAATATGAAAATGAAATTTACCATCAGATTCCTTAGGTTCTAATTAGTCATGAATAAAAACTTGAGCCTAAGAAGAAACCTCCTTGACCGACTTTACACTTTGGTCCTCATATATTTACTCTTTGGCCCTCAACTTTTGAACCCTCGCATTTTGGCCCCTAACTCTCCTTCGTTCTTTGCAAACAGGTCCCTCCTGCAAAACCCTGCCAGCACCATGCTCCGGCGACCTTGCGCGGAGCATGGCGCCGCGCAGGGTGAGGTGGAGGACCTGGCATGTGTACCGGGGGTGCCCTGCGTCGTCAGCCGTCGCAGGAGCACCCCCATGGTCATTGTAGCCCCCCATACCGGCCGTGCGAACGCACGGACGGTATGGGTTCGTATTCCGACCATTCTCCGGCGAGGGAGACACGTCGTCTCCCTCCGCCTTCCTCCCTGCTTCAACCCTATAAATACCCCCCGCCGCTCCACCGACCAAAGCAGCCTGGATCTGACGGAGAAAACCCCCAACTTTCCTCTCTTCTCACTCCGGCAGACGCCCACCAGCTCCGGCGGTTCTTCCTCCTCCTCCTCTTCGCTCTGCCGCAATACCAGCAGCAGAGACTTCTTCCCCTGCTCTTCCCGCGTCGCGCAATACCGGCGCGCGCTGCCTCTGCCCCGTCGTCACCGCCGTCCTTCCCCCACTGGGCATCGTCTTCTCCGGCGACAGTCGATACGACTGTCGCCCTGTTCCTCCCCCTTCGTCCCTGCAAGTAAGTTAGACCTACTCCCCTTCTTCTCCTCTTTCTTTCCCCGCTTTCGATTTAGTCAATTAAGCCCTCTACCGACCCTGTTCACCCTCATCCTCTCCGCCTCCGACCACCCTCCGGCGAGCCGCTCCCATCACCTCAGCGACCCACACGGCTCGCCGACCACCGCAGAACATCCGCCTCCTCACCCTGATCCTCTTCCGCCCCTCCACTTCCCACCAAACACCCTCTGCAGACCCACCGAACACACCCACTTCCTCGCTCACAGTTTGACCTAGGACGACCTGTTAGCTCCATCTCGCCCCCTGCAGACCCCCTGACCACCTTCGCCGTGCCACGGCGAAGGTCCCCCGCCTGTCTGATTTGGCCGAGAGGCCGTTCTATTGATTTCAGGTTCCAGGCCTTGACCGCCATTGGCGAGGAAGCTCGAAGCTTGCTTGAGGTTGCTCCAAGCCTAGATATCCCAGGTTGAAGAGCCACGGCCAGCGCGAAAGAGTCTTGCGCACACACCCTGGCCCTCAATTGGAGTTGCGCGCCTCAACAGCTGTTGCAATTGGAAGCACCATCCCTGCTGCAGGCGTGAGAGAAAAGGGGTGCGCGGATAGTCCCACCTCGGGAGTTTCTGAAGCCACACACCCACATAAATTGCAAAAGTGCCACCATCTGTTTGCCTCAGTTACCACGGGGTGAGGTCCCTCTCACCCGACCCGACCCGACTCGGCCTCGTCCGTGACCACGCTCCGCGGACCTGGCCCGACCCGGTTAGACTGACCTGCACTCCTCGCCCACCACGCACGCCGGTGGGCCTGGACCCGGGCCTGACCCGAACCCGATTACCCGGTAGCGCTCTGGGAGAGCTTCCGAAGAGTGATTTCAGAGAGAGAGATACGCGGGGGAGGGGGGTAGAGTAGGTTTTTGCCTCTTGACGAAAAAAAACTCTGAAGTGTGCAGGCCAAAGAAGAAGAAGCAGACCCGCTGAAGAAGAAGGAGCTGCGGCACTGTAGCATAGGCATCGTTAAGTCGTCTCAGCACCGGGGCAGACGACGGAAGGTCAGCAGGAAAGAAGACAGGCCGAAGAAGAAGGAAGAGCAACGGCCAACGCGAAAGAAGCAAGAAAAGAAGAAGACGATCTGACGAAAAAGAAAGAAAGGAAACAAGGAAGAACAGAAGAAGAAGAGCACGAGGGGAAAATCTGAAGAAAGCAGAAGAAAAAGAAGAAGAAGAAGAAGAAGAAGAACAGGAAGAACCAAAGACAAAGAGGAAGAAAGAAGAAAAGAAGAAGAAGCCAATTTTTCATCTCTCTCTCTCTCTCTTTATTTTTGTAATAGAACTTGTATATCTCTAGAATACAACTTGCTCCCTGAGTTCGACCTCGGGAACTCTTTTATTTTTCCGAGTAAAAAAAAATTTTATATGAAACGTTGGTAACAACCGGCTTTACTACAACGCTATAACTGAAACCGACGTTTCATCACTAGGGTGATGGGAGCGGCTCGCCGGAGGATGGCCGGAGACGAAGGGGGTGACGGTGGACAGGAGCGGTCGAGGGTTTAATCAAATAAAAGACAGTGAGGAAAAGAAAGAGGGGGAGATGGGGAGGAGTTCTGACCTAGCTACGGAGACGAAAGGGGCCGGAGCAGGGCGACAGTCGTATCGACTGTCGCCGGAGAAGAAGATGCCCAGGGGAAGGGGCGGCGGCGAGCAGAGGGCCGGAGATGCACCAGCTGGGTACGGCGTGGCGCGGGAAGAGCAGGGGAAGAAGTCTCTGCTGCTGGTATTGCGGCAGAGCGAAGAGGAGGAGGAGGAGGAACCGCCGGAGCTGGTGGGCGTCTGCCGGAGTGAGAGGAGAGGAAAGTTGGGGGTTTTCTCCGTCAGATCCGAGCTGGGAAGAACGGTGGAGCGACGGGGGTATTTATAGGGACCGAATCAGGGAGGAAGGCGGAGGGAGACGACGTGTCTCCCTCGCCGGAGGACGCCGGAGATGGAAACCCATACCGTCCGTGCGTTCGCACGGCCGGTATGGCGGGTTACAGCGACCAGGGGGGTGTCCCTGCGACGGCTGACGACGCAGGGCACCCCCGGTTTACTTGCCAGGCTCTCCCCCTCACCCTGCGCGGCGCCATGCTCCGCGCAAGGTCGCCGGAGCATGGTGCTGGCAGGTTTTGCAGGGAGGACCTGAACGCAAAGAACGAAGGAGAGTTAGGGGCCAAAATGCGAGGGTTCAAAAGTTGAGGGCCAAAAAGTAAATATATGAGGACCAAAGTGTAAAGTTGGTCAAGGAGGTTTCTTCTTAGGATCAAGTTTTTATACATGACTAATTATGACCTAAGGAATCTGATGGTGAATTTCATTTCTATATTAAACCTTGTTTGACCGGTCAATTTATGCGAAAACCCAAATTAAGTTATTAATTGGGCATGGTTCTCAATGTAGGTCAAAATGGGTTCTGAAGGCCAAATTGAAGGTTCTAAACCCTAGAGATTATTTTTCTATGAATTTTAGAGGGTTTATTCTATTTTTACTTTACCTTGAACCTCGTGAATTGAAGTGGGTTGTTTTAGGGTTACAGATTATCATTTAGTTCCTTGGAATTGCTGTAGCCCTTTCTAGATCATCTCATCCTACTTTTATTCTTATTAAGTTGCTTTGACCTATGTTTGGACCCTGAATTACCCTGTATGCAGATTATACTGGTAAAATTGCATTTTTACCCCTTATGACTTGTTTTCTCCTTAAACTCAGAATTCTCTGAGTTAAGCCTTTCCTTGAGTTATGTAGGAGCTTTTATCCTTTGTATTAGGTCAAAATGAGCTAGTTATGGCTCATGATGAGGTTCTCATCATACCCCCATGCCTAGCTTTTGCTAGTCCCTTAGCAAAAACTTAAGGTTTCAACCCTTGTTCTAGACCATGAAGTTTTTAATAGTTTTAGATAAGTGCTTTTTATTTGAGCATAGATTAGGTTAGAATGCTGACCATAGGCCTAAAAGGTACTTCTAGTACCAATCAAGATCCAAATCTGTCTAGCCTTAGCCTCAGTCTTTTGCAAAGGTTTTTAAGGTCCACAAGAACTAACCTAAGGTTTATTGGACTTTGTGGTTAAAGCACCCGTGCTTGAAATGATTTTAGCCCTGGCTCAGTTCGCAGTGCATTTTGTAAGAGAGAGATAGAAAGTTTTTCTGTTTGGAGAGTTTTCTCTCTCTTTTTCTTTTTAGTTCTAGCCTAGGATTGGCTTTTCAACACGGTCTGTATCAGATTCCTTGCTCCCATCATTAATCCTCCAGGGTTCCTGGCGATCGATGCTTCGAGATAGCACCGCCCATGGCAACCCCCGGAACCCTGGCTATTGAGATTTCGAGATAATCCCATCCATGGTGTTCCGTGGCCGAATCCAGACCCTGGCAATTGACACTTCGAGATAATGCCATCCATGGAATCTGAACCAGCAGAGTGCTTACATGCCCCCAGTAGGATATGTACATATCCTAAGAGACAAGCACCGAGGAGATGATATTTTGTTACGCATCTTTGAGGGGATTTCCCGCCTCTCTGCGCTGGGAACTCGTCCAAATCAACTTGTGTTGATCGGCCGCTCCTATTCTAGGTGTTATTTTTAGAATTTTGCGACGCTTCTGCGTGATTCTGATTTTTACGCTTACTGAACCAGGCTGTGTGTGAGGTTAGGGTGCTTAGGTTACTGAGTCCCATAGACAAAAAATTAGTTAACGAGGCCAAATACTCCCTAAGCCTTAGACCTAATACTTCAGCTTTTCATTTTCCTCAACCTCTTGAGGAGTGTCCAGATCTTAATGGGTACTAAGAGTCTATTCAAGAATGCCTAAGGTTTGCGTTCTTACTAATCTTATTATGCACTTTTCAGTTATTTTCTTGAATGAGGTCTAGAACTTAGGTTAATTCCTTAGTTCCTTACTAATGACTATCACCTTTTCTTATAATTTTGTGCTCCTTTTTCATTTTGTTTCTTTTCTCCTTCACAAAATTTTCTTCTCCTCTTTTCCTCTTATTCTTTTTCGAAAATTTTTTTTAATTTTTATGGTATTTTTTGGCATATGTGAATTTTTTGTTTGAAACCTTTTCTTACAAGTTTTTGTACTTTCCTACCCCCCCATGCCTAAGATTTGCAATGTCCTCATTGTAACCTAGGGGTTTTTATTCAACTAAGTTCATACATTAGGATAGCTGTTTTGATGAATCTCAGATGCAAGCACCTGAGGTGGAGTTGGCTGTCCTAAAGTGTGAACTTCAAGTGCAAAAAGCTGTCAGAACAAGTTTCATGTTTTCAAAGAGAATGACGGGCTGCCTCCCGTTGAGCGCTAAATTTGATGCCTTCAGCCAAGCGGGAAATGCGATGGAGAGGGGATGGTCAAATCAGCAGAGTTTTGTAAGACAAGCACCTTGATTAAGAGCCTGGTTGGTCCAACCAGGTGCTTGTTCAGATCAACAGGCTGATGATGCATCACAAACCCAATCAATCTGGTGGGTTGATAGATGTGGATAAAAAGGTGTGGAACCCACCATAAACTATGAAGCTCAGATGGATGTGGAAGTGTAAACGCAGGGTTTGGCTGAGTCGAATCAGCTTGGTCAGAGTAGGGACCCGAAGAATAATCAATGAATGATGCGGAAACCCTACAGGGGTGATCAGAGAATGATATAGCATGGTATGTAGTCTGATCAATGTTCGAAACCCGGTGTGGAAATGCAATCGGCTCGGTGAGAGGTGAATCTGAATAGAACTTGAGTCCGGTTGCGGGTCGGGGTTTGGGAGAGGTTTTGATCCGTTCTGTGTGTGCGGAGGAGGTGGCCATTGTGTACGAGGGCTCTTCTAGAAACAGATGATAGGTGGTTTTCTGTAGAGAGTCCTCTGGGTAACTATCAAATGCCGGAAGAGTGTCTGTAGGATGAAAGGAATCGGATTCGAGAAAAAATTTGGATTCTTGGTTGTAATCACTCTTGGCATTTTCTATTTTTGGTTCCTGAGGATCGAAAAGGAGTGATTCTGTGTTATTAGTGATCTCGGGAATCAGGACCTCAGAGTCAGAGTCAGAGTCATGTGAACTGAGGTCGTAGATAGGCCTGGCGTGTTCAGGAAGGGGAATCTCTCCGCAATTATAGTCAGATCTGAAATTGTCGGAGAGTTGGCGAAAATGATCATGAATTCCACCACAGCAAAAATCATCAGATGTGGAATCGGCAGCCTGACTGGGTTCTAGCCTATATGTCACTTCTGGGCTCAAAAAGATGTTCTGTTCAAGCTCTAAGCTGGTAGGATAGACCCCATTAAAACCTTGCTCATCCAACTCCTCAGTTTCTGTATCATAAATTGGCATGTTTTCTGAAAAATCGATCAGATTTCCCGAGGATGTTGGAGAGGGATATTCATCAAATAGAGGCCCGGAATCATATTCTGTAAAAATTTGATCTTTCTCATAAGGGGCCTCATAATCTTCCCAGTAAGTTTCAGATCTAGGTTCTAGGCTTAGGATGTGGGTAGAATTATTAGAACCTAAGTCCGAATAACCTTCGAGGGCCACCTTATCAAAATAAGGGGCGGAATTTATACCCTCAGAAGGTTCAGTTCTGATCTCATTATTGTAGGAGTTTTGAAATTCTAGGCTTGGCAATTCATGGTCTAAGTTTGGCTCATCATTGTGTTCGCCTGCAATATCCCAACCTAATTCAACATTGTCTTCTATCTGGGTTGGGATTCCACAACCACTTTGTGCCTCAGTCCCGAGATCTGGGAAACTGGATTGTTCCTTAATACTGTTCCAAGATGGTTCATCCTCTGTTTCTGGTATATACGGGTATTTTTGGTTGATAATTTGTTCTACTGATTTCATCATTTCTACCCGTTTTGTAAGGGCATCTTGGTGTTGTTCCCAAAGTACAAGATTTGTCAAGCATTGAAGGTATTCAGATTGGTGTAATTTTTCTATCTCAATGTATCCTGTCATGAGCATATCTCGGGTCGATCCTTTTGTAACTTCTGTCAAAAGAATTTGGGCACAGTTTATGATGAAAGCTGTGGTTGTTGGGACATCAACCTGAATGTGTTCTATTGGTGTTGAGGGTTTATATTTGATTTCATAGAATTCAAGGGCATCCTCAATCATCTTATTTTTCATGGATCTCAGATATTCAGGTTTTTTGAATGGTAGTCTTGCTAGGTAATTAGGCTGCATAATTGGATCAGGTGGTGGAATCAAGATATAGAATCAAGGTTTGAATCAAGATGGAAGAAGGGGATTTTGTTCAGAATCAGAGGAAAGAAGGGCTGTGTGAATGATTTTTGAAAAAAAAAACAAAGGAGCCGAGGCTTAGCCTCGGGGAGAGTGAATTTCTATAGGAGGTTTCAAGGACCTCCTGAAAAATACTGAAGGACTGGATGAGATAAGCAGGTGCTGGACCCAATCAAGACACCCAAAAATTTGTTGGGTGACTATAGAGGTGCAGGGCAGATGGACCCCTTGATCAGAAAGATCATCCACCTGAGAATTACCTGGGCAGCCAGAGAGGGAGAGTCCCGCAAAGACCCCTACACGGTAGAGCGTCCCCACGGGTTACAGGGTTTCCCCCACCCGACCTCTCTTGTCACTGCGGTTCCAGGTAGACCAGAATGGGGATCTTGACCTCTTAAGTCTTCCTTTTTTTATGTTAAGATCAAGGTGCCTAGGTTTTCACTTGAACTTTAGGTGTTTTTGTGAACAAAGTGGCCTAGTTTGAAGGTTGGTTGACCCCAGGGGTCAACTTCACCTAGTGGTTTCCTTGAGAAGTTAGGCCTTGTTTTAGGGTTCAAGTGTTTAGAGAGAGCCAATTGTTTAGGATTTTTCTTATTAATTATTTTCAAGCAATGGCTTGGGCACACCTCTTTTGGATTTCCTCAATTCTTGATTAAGGGGTGTGTCTCTACTGAAATCCTAATGTTTGACCTTATGTTGGCCCTACTTGGTCCATTTAACTCTTTGTTGGGTAATTAGGGCTCAAGCAAGAATGTGTTAGCCCTTAAATACCCTTAATAGTGTGCAGGAGTGATGAGTTGAAAACATGCAACTCTTTATGGTTACTAAGTATGGAAGACAGGTTAGCCCTATATTGCTTGTTCTTTTCTTTTCTTCCTCTTTAGAGTTTAGGGGTTAATAGCGAGAGGAAAAATTTACCTGTCCTCGGAGTGGTTGTCGTGTGGTTGCTTGTCTTCTTGATTTCCTGTAGCTGCACAAAAGAGAGGAGATTATCAGAAATTAAAAAGAAATAGGAATGTTTACCTCTAGAATAGTCGTTGCTCCCCGACAACGGTGCCAAAATGAAACACTGGCGGCAACCGGGTTTTATTGTTATAGCGTTGTAGTATAGCCAGTTATTGCCAACATTTCAAATATATAAATTTTTTACTCGGAAAATAAAAGAGTTCCCGAGGTCGAACTCAGGGAGCAAGTTGTACTCTAGAGATATACATGTTTCTTTTACAAAAAAATAAAGAAAGAGAGAGAAAGAATTTGTTGTCTTTTCTTCTTTTCTCTTTGCTTCTCCTCGTCTCAGATCTTCTGTTATCCTCTTCTTCTTTATCTGCAGTGGTGATGTTCTTCTTCTGCAGTGGTGATGTTCTTCTTCTTTCTTCAGCTGTTCCTGCTCTTCTTCTTTGAGTTCTTCCCTGTGTTCTCCTCTGCCTCGCCTTCTTCTGTTGTTCTTCAGATCTCCTTCTTTCTTCTTTTCTTTTTCCTGTCAGGACGTCGTCTCTCCTTCTTTCTTCTTTTCTTTTTCCTGTCAGGACGTCGTCTCTCCTTCTTTCTTCTTTTCCCTTCAGGACGTCGTCTGATTTTCCAATCAGACGACTTAAACCGCTTGTTGCTACAGTGTCTCCCTCAGCTTCCTTCTTCTTCCGCGGTCCTTCTTCTTCACCTGTGCCTGCACACTTCAGAGTTTACGTCAGGGGGCAAAACCTACTCTACCCCCCGCCCCTCCGTCTCTCTCTCACAGAATCCGCTCATAGGATAGCTCTCCCAGAGCTGTCGGGTAGCCGGGTACGGGTCGCGCCCGGGTCCAGGCCCACCGGCGTGCGTGGTGGGCGAGGAGTGCAGGTCAGTCTAAGTCGGGTCGGGTCAGATCCGCGGGGCGTGAGCGCGGACGAGACCGGGTAACCGGGCGGGTGAAGGGGACCTCACTCCGTGTGCTGAGGCAGTAAGCCTCCAGCACTTTTTCGCTTCAAACCGCTGCGCCTCTTCAGACTTTTCCGAGGTGGGACTAAATGTCCCACCTCAATTGAGCGCCCGCAGCGGAGAAAGAAGCGGGCGATCGCGGCTTCACGAGAAGCCTTCTCCCCAGCTGCGAGCCTGATGCTTTGTCGAAATGCCTCGCAAGGCCTGGGAGTCGAGTCTGGGCGTGGCGCTGGGCGTGGCGCGCCTGCAGCTGCAGGCGGAAGCAGCTCCTTCTGCACGGCAATGGCGGCGGAGGTCGGGTGGCCTGTTCATAGCAAAACGGCCTCTCGGCCTAATCAGAAGGTGCCGGGAGCTTCGCCAGAGTGCGGCGAAGCTCGTGTGGGTGGTGGCGAGGCGTGGGGCGGCGTGCAAGGGCTGCCCTAGGTCGGACTGTGGGTCGGAGGATGGGTTTGTTCGGTGGGGTTGCAGAGGGTGATGTGGGGGAAGTGGAAGGGCGGGGATTGATCAGGGTGAGGAGGCGGAGGTTCTGCGGTGGTCGGCGAGCCGTGTGGGTTGCTGGGGTGATGGGAGCGGCTCGCCGGAGGATGGCCGGAGACGAAGGGGGTGACGGTGGACAGGAGCGGTCGAGGGTTTAATCAAATAAAAGACAGTGAGGAAGAGAAAGAGGGGGAGATGGGGAGGAGTTCTGACCTAGCTACGGAGACGAAAGGGGCCGGAGCAGGGCGACAGTCGTATCGACTGTCGCCGGAGAAGAAGATGCCCAGGGGAAGGGGCGGCGGCAAGCAGAGGGCCGGAGATGCGCCAGCTGGGTACGGCGTGGCGCGGGAAGAGCAGGGGAAGAAGTCTCTGCTGCTGGTATTGCGGCAGAGCGAAGAGGAGGAGGAGGAGGAACCGCCGGAGCTGGTGGGCGTCTGCTGGAGTGAGAGGAGAGGAAAGTTGGGGGTTTTCTCCGTCAGATCCGAGCTGGGAAGAACGGTGGAGCGACGGGGGTATTTATAGGGACCGAATCAGGGAGGAAGGCGGAGGGAGACGACGTGTCACCCTCGCCGGAGGACGCCGGAGATGGAAACACATACCGTCTATGCGTTCGCACGGCCGGTATGGCGGGTTACAGCGACCAGCGGGGTGTCCCTGCGACGGCTGACGACGCAGGGCACCCCCGGTTTACTTGCCAGGCTCTCCCCCTCACCCTGCGCGGCGCCATGCTCCGCGCAAGGTCGCCGGAGCATGGTGCTGGCAGGTTTTGCAGGGGGGACCTGAACTCAAAGAACGAAGGAGAGTTAGGGGTCAAAATGCGAGGGTTCAAAAGTTGAGGGCCAAAAAGTAAATATATGAGGACCAAAGTGTAAAGTTGGTCAAGGAGGTTTCTTCTTAGGCTCAAGTTTTTATACATGACTAATTATGACCTAAGGAATCTGATGGTGAATTTCATTTCTATATTAAACCTTGTTTGACCGGTCAATTTATGCGAAAACCCAAATTAAGTTATTAATTGGGCATGGTTCTCAATGTAGGTCAAAATGGGTTCTGAAGGCCAAATTGAAGGTTCTAAACCCTAGAGATTATTTTTCTATGAATTTTAGAGGGTTTATTCTATTTTTACTTTGCCTTGAACCTCGTGAATTGAAGTGGGTTGTTTTAGGGTTACAGATTATCATTTAGTTCCTTGGAATTGCTGTAGCCCTTTCTAGATCATCTCATCCCACTTTTATTCTTATTAAGTTGCTTTGACCTATGTTTGGACCCTGAATTACCCTGTATGCAGATTATACTGGTAAAATTGCATTTTTACCCCTTATGACTTGTTTTCTCCTTAAACTCAGAATTCTCTGAGTTAAGCCTTTCCTTGAGTTATGTAGGAGCTTTTATCCTTTGTATTAGGTCAAAATGAGCTAGTTATGGCTCATGATGAGGTTCTCATCAGCTGGCGACGTGCCAGCCTCGCCAGAGCATGGCCGGATGGGACACCCATACCTTCCACGCATTCGCACGGAAGGTATGATGGTCGGCAGAGAGCATGGCAGGGTCCCTACGACAGAGGATGTCGTAGGGAACCCCGCTTCTGCTTTGGAGGACGGTAACCCTTCTCTGCGCGGCGCCATGCTCCGTGCAAGATCGCCGGAGCATGGTGCTGCGCAAAGTTTGCAGGGGGGACCATACTGCAAAGAACGATGAAAAGCTGGGGGTCTAAATGCAAGGGTTTCAAAAGATAAGTGTCAAAAAGTAAATGAGGAGAACCAAATTGTAAAGTCTGTCAAGGAGGACTCTACTTAGGCTCAAGTTTTTATACAAGACCAATTTGAACCTAAGGATTTTAATGGTGAATTTTAATTCTAGGTTGGACCATGTTTGACCAGCCAATTTGCGTAAAAACCCAAATTAAGTTATTAATTTGGGATGGTTCTCTTCTTAGGTCAAAATAGGTTTCTAAGGCCAAATTGAAGGTTCTAAACCCTAGAGAACATTTTTCTATGAATTTTAAAGGATTTAGTTGATTTTTATCCTATCTTGAACCACGTGAATTGAAGTGGGTTTGTTTTAGGGTTATAGAATGTCATTTAAATCTTGGAAGTTGCAATAACCCTTATTTAGATCAAATCATCCCACTTTCTTTCTTGTTAAGCTTGTTTGGCCTATGTTTGGACCCTTAATTACCCTTTTTGCAAACTGCGTTGGTGAAATTGCAGTTTTTACCCCTTATGATTTATTTTATTCTTAAACTCAGAATTCTCTGAGTTAAGCCTTTCTTTGGGTTATGTCGGAGCTTTTCTCACATATCAGGGTTAGATTGTGCTAGTTAGGGTTTATGATGAGGTTCTCATTACCTACAGGACATAAGAATCGAACCGACTCGACTGATCCCAAGACCCAGTCGTCCAACGAGAAAGTAACCAAAAGGCAGTAAAATAAACCACATTCATCATGCAAGCAACTAACAGTAAAAAAAGTACAACAGTAAAGAAACAACTACTACGGTACACGCCACCACAACAGTAGGAAATTTTAAACAGGTACAGAAATATGAAGTTTACAATAAAAGAGTACAAAAGTGTAACAAATACTCACTACTACAGAAAATGGGTACAACACAAGTACAACTACTGGGCTCTATTAGGCCCAGCACCCCTCCGCAGCCGAAGGCTCTGGTTGCTCAACACCTAGACCTGAAAAAGGTGGTAAGTACAACACGTCAGTGAAATGCTAAGTAGAGTGGCAACCAGCTAACTAAGAAAAATAGTAAAGGTGGACAGATAGCTGTTGTTTTTAATTTCTTCTTTATTCAACTAATTATTCTTTCTTTCATTACTTGGTTCATTTATCAGGTCATTTTCTTGATCTCGAATGTTCCTCGTGGGAACGATCTTCATTGCAGTCTTTTCCGAAGAGTAGAAGTACCATGTGGTGCTCTCCTGGCCGGGAGAGTCCCCCGTGGTGGTTCTACACTCAGTCAACCACCCCAAGGTTGCTGACAAGCGTAACGGTGACTATGGCACGCGCAATAAACGCATGAGTAGCTATCCCGCACTAGCACAGGGTCAGTCGTTTCCGTTAACAGGTGAGCCCAAAGCACAGCATGGAACCAGTATAGGGCAGAGCCCTCTCAGTAACAGGGGTCTAGCCCCTCCACAGTCCGCGCACCCTCGCCTGACTACCCTGGTTTATCCAGTGGGCCTAACAAGTCGGTGTAGGATGGCTAGCTGAACCCCCGGCCCCCGTGGGGCAGCTAGCTCTCTCCCTACACTAATAGCTCTCCCCGGTGCTGTGTACGCGAGGGCCAAAAGTCAGTACAAAGTGGCCAGACCTAACCCCGAGTCTCAACCTTAGAGCGGCTAGCTCCGCTCTGCATTAAGAGGTAACATGTGCTTCCCTTGGTACTACGTACCCAAGACATAACACACTTTCCCATTCACTTTTCCAGTTTCATTCTATTTATTTTTAGGAGCTCTACTCCTAATTCCCCGTAGGGTTCATGCTCATGTTTCTCAGGCCAAGCCATAATAGGTTTCATCATTTCATATTTATTCGCATATAGCACGCGTTTCCAACATTCAAACTTTCTTTTCCAATTTATATACATGCAGCTTGTATTTAATTTCCAAACAACAGGAATTACAGGTAGCAATTACTAACAACAGTACTCTACATTTCACAGACAGCTGCTATCCAATTACAGGCAATTATTATTATTCTATCCACTCATCCAAGACTGCAATTCAGGCATTCAATACAATCGTTCCAGTGTTTCTAGTCTTAGGGTTCATGCCATACCCTAGGATCTATCATTCAATCTAACGTTTCTGGTCCTCAGATTCATGCCATACCCTAGGATCTATCATTCAATCTAGTGTTTCTGGGTTTAGGATTCATGCCATACCCTAGGATCTATCATTTATTCCAGACATGCAGTTAAGTTTGTAATTAACTAAGGGAAGCCACTCTACCCGCAAAACCAGGAGTAATGGGAGCTCGATCGGCAGGTCCACATGCCTCTGCAACCCCCAAGTCCGCAACAGAACGAGGTCCTAACACAAGGATCAGCCACAAGAAATCACTCAGAATAGGATAAAATTATTTCAAACAAGTAGAGGAACTTATTCTGAGAAGAACAGAACCTTAAACGCGGAAATCGGACCTCGAACGGACCCTAAACGGGTAAAAAATGACAACTCTGACTGAAATCAGATGTCTGGAACACCTTTCAGACGTCTTAAAAGGGGTCCAGATCCATACCTCGCTCTGCACTGCTCCTCAAACGTCCAGGGGTCCTGCTGAACCGTCTGGACCTAGTTCCAGACATCCAACTATCTCTCCGGATGTCTGGAGACGCTCTCCGCCGTCTGGTGACTCACCCAAATGTCTGAACCGCGTGGGAGGACGTGTCCCACACCTTCCCAAAGCGAATCCTGCACACGCGCGCAAAACTCTCTCACGCAACAAAGCTTCAGCAGAACGACCTGCATGGTTGTATTCGCAAAAAGAAGTATAGGAGGAAATACGTACCTCTCAGTCGTCTGGAGCACCCTCCAGATGTCATCCACGTCGTCTGGATGTAGGTCCAGACGTCTGATTCTGGGAAAAATTCCCAGAATCAAAACCTCCTTCGTCTTCTTCCCGCTGTGTGCGGCCGCGCCGCGCTCGTCCACCCACTGCCCGAACTGTAGCATCACCAGGGGAAACCTCCCCAGCACAACGCTCCTCCGCGCGCACGCCGACCGGCCTCGAAATGCTCCAGTGAGCTCTCTCTCTCACGGCTCGCGCGCTCTCTTCTCTTCCCTTTCGCTGCACCTCTCCTCTCTGCCACTGCACCTGGCAGCAGCTGCTGCTCGCTCTCACTCTCGCTCTCGCGCTGGAGGAAGGAGGAGACGGATGGAGTGGGGTGGCATGAGGGAGAGGACGGGAGTATTTGTAGGTGTGAGGGAAGGGGTCCTGCAGGTCGACGAGGGGAGAGAAAGAGAAGAGGGCAGCTGGGTTTCAGTCTGCGCGGGGCACACGTGCAGACTCGCGATCGCACGCACGCAAAAATTAATTTCCAGACGACTAGGAAGGCGTCCAGACGTCTACAGACGTCTGGACCAACTCCCAGAAGTCTTAAAGTGTTTTGATGTCACGGGTCTTAACAGTTATCCCTGGTTAACTCCTTACAACCCGA
Organism: Thalassia testudinum; assembly: GCA_037157565.1. Taxonomy (NCBI): domain Eukaryota; kingdom Viridiplantae; phylum Streptophyta; class Magnoliopsida; order Alismatales; family Hydrocharitaceae; genus Thalassia; species Thalassia testudinum. Next base: position 50,710,818 of record JAZHRO010000030.1, read on the forward strand.
ATATTAACCCAACCAGCAACCAAACTAGGTTATCTCCATTTTGAAGGGATAAGCCACCAAACAAACTAGACCTTATTTTGTTGACTTGAACAATTTGGAGTTTAGCATCATCTTAGATTACTTTGACTGCCCAGTGGATACATTAGATAGATAACTAAATTTTATACTTCAATATATATAATTAAGTGAAACTAAGTTTTACAATTGTAAGTTGAAAAAAGTCCACTGAGGTGATTACAATTTATAGAGTGAAACGCCTTCTATATGTTTGCATAAGATCAGTGAAAAGAACCTAACTCAGTTTGAGAATCTACATCTATATATGTGTATATATATATCTATTTTTTATAACTAAATGTGAGTTAACAAGGGCCACATGTCCATGGTTTTTATTTATTTATAATGATTTATCCTTTCTTCACAAGAAGCAAACTAAAACTTTAATATGTATGTAGAAATAGGTGGCATTTTATAAATAGAGAAAAGTTTTTGCATAACTTCAAACCCTCAAATAATCATTTCCATCTTACTTAACTCCCTGCTAAGCTTTAATTTGTCTAATATTTCAAATTAAAAATTCTAGGAGATTTCTCTCAGCTACCAAGTAACCATTCACAGATTGTCAATGTAAAATCCTTCAAAGCGAAATTGCAATTGTTTGATCCTATTAAAAGGCATTTTACCTTTTTATATCCGTAAACTATTGTCTATATATGTGGAGCTATGGTGCTTTCCTTCAATATTTTTTTTGAGGTTCAGGATAATGGAAACAATTGGGTGAAAATGGAGCAAAGATGATATATTTTCATTCCCAGCTCTTCGAACTTCTTAGTGCGTAATTTTTCAATTAATTTTCATTTTGAAATACTTTCTTAATTACATATAAATCCTTCTCGAGAGTCCCTCATTTTAGTTACATAAGTAGGTAACCTTGGCTATAACATTATGATGATGACTTATTCTAGAACTTTGTAACAATCGGGATATAAGTTGTTTCTAGTTGTTGGAGTTCTCAAGTTTCTTTGTTAATCTGATTAGGGTTGCATTATTAGTAACTGTATAATACAAAGTGTACCCATTTATTTTCCTTGCTACGAAGCGTGGGTGATATAACGTAGACTAGACAATGTCATAAAAGGTAAGTTTAGCCCACCGGTGATCAGGATATAGTTGAATGATAGGGGTTTCTAGGAGATTTAGGTTCAATTTTTCATCTTTACATTTCTCGTAAATTTTTTCTCGATTTACCCAAATAAGATTGTAAGCCGTCGAGAGAAAAGAAAAATACTTCGTATACATGAAATTTGACACACATAACTCGAGGGTCATGTGTCCAGATGATATCATATATATCAAAATGATGTTATATTTTTTTTATGTGTGTCTCATTGTCTCATTGACAAAAAAAGGTAAGTTCATGTGAAATTCTCTTCACATGACCCATGCACGCACATGTCAACACCTGAGATACACATTTGTCAACGAACCACCCTCCGAATTTGGCCTTTCCTCCAACTCCCCCTCCTCCTTTGTCAACCCTAAATTTAGGCTTTCCGTCCACACGTCGCGACTCGGGTATGGCATGGCAAAAGACTGACCCCCTTCTCCTCCCTCTCTCCTCCTCACTCTCTCTCTTTCTCTCTCTCTCTCTCTCTGTCTCTCTCTCTCTCTCTTTCTTTCTCTCACATTAGGAAGGTGAGGGGAAAGAAAGAGAGAAGAAGAAAGAGCAGAGGAAGGAAGAGAAAGGGAGGGAGGGAGATAGCTAACATACTGACATGGCATGGGGAAGTGCAGATCGAGAGGAGCAGAAGAAGGCCAGGAGGAGGAAGAGCAGTGCCAAGTTCGGCGTGTGCGGACGCAAGGAGGAGGAGGAGGAGGAGGAGCTCTCCGTCGACGGCAGCGCCTACAGCATCTCCGACACGATTCTCCCCTCCCTCGGTGCCCGCAACAGCTCCCGCGTCAAGCTCCGACGCTTCATTGTCTCCCCCAACGATTGTCGGTATAGGTATGCGTGTGTACCGTCATTCAGCTCCAAATCAATGAATTGGCTCGGTTCGCTTTTATCTGCGTTTCGTGATTGGTGTAGACTTACGTATTGACCATTTTTAGTTTTTCCATATTCAAAATACGGGAGTCTATATTTTTTAATTTTCCCTTGGAATATACCAAAGCATGGTACGTAGCATGCGGTAATGTTAATTCCAGAAAATTGGGAGGCTTACAAAATCATTTTACGGAGCAGGAATTTCATCCGAGGAAAAATAACAACATTTATATATCGTAATTTGAATTCATATCATCATCTGATCATATATATATATATATATATATATATAGCTTTGAATTTAAAATGTGATGGATTACAATTTGTAATTATGTTTGTATCTTTGAAAGTAAGGAATATAATTATAACCATATATATACAGTTTTCCTAGCTAACAAATATATAGTGCAATTAATCATCACAATAGTAACGTAACGTACGTAGAATTTCAAGAATTAAACAAGAATATGATCAATATATATATATATAATTCATGAAGTAATTAATCAACCCTTGCAGGGCATGGGAGACCCTCCTCATCATCCTCGTGGTGTACTCCGCGTGGGTCTCCCTGTTCGAGTTCGGGTTCATCGGCCACACCATGGGAGGCCTCGCGGTGTTCGACAACGTCGTCAACGCGTTCTTCGCGGTTGACATAGTGCTGACCTTCTTCGTCGCGTACATCGACAAGGCAACGTATCTGCTCGTCGACGAGCCGAAGAAGATCGCGATGCGGTACTCGAGGACGTGGCTGGTTCTGGATGTAGTCTCCACCATCCCCAACGAGCTTGCGAGGAAGATGTTGCCCACCAGCGTGGGGACCTATGGTGGCTTCTTCAACATGCTCAGGCTGTGGCGCCTTCGGAGGGTGAGCGCTCTCTTCTCAAGGTATTCTCTTCTATACCTTAGTTAATTAATTCGTTGTAATTTTTCGACAATGCAACTGACCTGCACCAAGTTAACAATTAATTAGCTAGTAAATTTTTATATATATGTTAATCCTCTTACTGTCGACAATAATTTTAAGCTGATTATACACCTTGATAATTAAGATCGTATATAGCCAATTAACTAAGGGTACGTACGTAATTAACTAATAATTTAATTGTTCCCATGCATGCTGCAGACTGGAGAAGGATAGGAACTTCAACTACTTCTGGGTCCGCTGCGTGAAGCTAACCTGCGTAAGTGATCCCCGCGCATGCCACTACCAGTACTTGTTCGTAGTACGTGCCCTTGATCGGACAACCGCGGTACATGCATCAGTAAAGACAAGCGAACCATGCAGGTTACTCTTCTTGCGGTTCATGCAGCTGCGTGCTCCGTGTACCTAATCGCGGCGACGTACCACGACCCGAGCAGGACGTGGATCGGCGCCAACCTCGAGAACTTCACGGAAGCGAGCCTGGGGACCAAATACGTGACCTCCGTGTATTGGTCCATCACCACGTTGGCCGGCGTCGGATATGGGGATCTCCATCCGGTGAACACGAGGGAGATGCTGTTCGATATATTCTACGTGCTCTTCAACTTGGGCTTGATGTCCTATCTGATTGGGAACATGACCAACTTGGTCGTCCACTGCACCAGTCGCACCAGGAATTACGTAAGTGATCATCCTCTGATGCAATTGCTCGTTTCTTGTAACATATAATAGTAGATCTTCTGATCTTCTATGGGGTAGCTTTAAGGAGGGGAATAATTCAATTCCTCTTGACTTTCTTATGGTATGTTATCCTAATCCGTGTTAGAGAGGGTTTGAGATAATCTACATTTTAACATCCGTTGGCAACCTCTCTCACGACCTTTTTCAATGTTGTCCCTCTTCCAATGTAAATTAATATAAATTTTAAAGAAACATCCTTAACTAACTTACCTATCATTTCAAAGGTGAAAAAGTCTTTTGTTAACTTATCCTCAATCATAACCTTCAAACCTAAGTAAACACTTTTCTTTTCATATCATAGGTTAACTCTCATTCGTATCTCTCACTCAGTAAATACAAGTACGGGTTAACCCCCCATTTGGAAGTAAACAAAAATAAGGTTTAACCTCTATTGTAGCTTTACTAACTTGGATTAACTAACCCCCACTGTAAACTAGGCTTATATGACTTGCCTCCACTAATCATCCTTAAATGCACCTCTTTCTCTGGCATTGTTCTCTTTATTCCATTTGATTGATATACTGTTATTAATTGGGTTGCAAGAATTTATCTCTCTTGAAATTAATTTGGTGTGATATAAGAAGCAACACATACGTATTAATGTGTTTTTAATGTATCCAAGTAGAAGTAAGTGAACATCAACAGACTTAGAGATTACCTCAAAATTGAATGTCAGCTTTAGCTAAGCGAAAGAGCATTCCGTTTGGCTCGTGATATCTAATTTTAGCAATCTCAAAACATGCAACGAGCAAGAAATAATTGGGCCAGTAAGAATATATATAAATCAATGATGCCCATTGACATATCCATCAGCTCACACTACACACTATAGGAGGACCCTTAAGCTTCACTTGTCGATACCATCCTCTATGCAACGATTCAAGATCCCATGCCCCAACGCAATGGAAAATATTTTCCTTGACAACTCGTTTGATATGAGTTGAATGGATCAAAGGAAATCACTTAAAATGGTTAAGTTCAAATTATTAAAGAGTAATCACCATTATAATCCACTATACAATTCTTAAGCTTAAGATATCACATTGCTTTTCGATGTTGCAACCTTTGTGAAATATCCAATTGCTCTACCCTTGACAATAGCATGAGCTCTACTTCTTGCATAACTTTTTTCTACTACTCTTCTTTTACTATAGTGGCAGCTCCATGTCTTTGGTAGCCTTTAATTCCTACTAGAGGAAGTTCAACTCCGACATCATCTACTATGACTCAATATTGGACCAAATACAATTGAGAAAGATGGATCAAGTATCATCCAAAATGCTTAAATCCTTTAACCCGTGTACCTAAGTCAAATAATTTAACATTGATTATTTGTGGATTTTCTCAAGATAATTTGTTTGGAAAAATAAGTTAAATCCTTCCAACATTGGATACTGAATTTATGTGCATTTTTTCTCTCACTTTTGTTCTTTTATCAATGACTTGAGTAAATGAATTCCAAATCTTTCATGGCACATCAACCCTATCATCTATGTATAAGCATCCAACACATATACACATGTATATAGGTGTATTTCTGTATATATACACCTCATATGTACTTTCTGATTTGCAGCGAGATACGATTCAAGCAGCATCAAGCTTTGCAAGAAGGAACAGGCTTCCTCCAAGGTTAGAGGATCAAATGCTAGGGCATTTAAGCTTGACCTACAGGATAAATTCAGAGGGGCTGCAACAACAAGATATCCTGGAGACCCTTCCCAAAGCCATAAGATCAAGCATCTCTCACTACCTTTTCTACTCCCTTGTTGATAAGGTCTACTTGTTCCAAGGTGTCTCCCATGACTTGCTTTTCCAATTGGTGAGTAGCCATTATCCTTTCCCATAATTGGAATTGCAAATTTTCTTCTTTGGTTGTATAAGAAAAAGATGCAAATTTCTCAACATGTTAACAACAATGCCATTAAATGTGAAGATCTTTTTTTTCTAATCGGGAGTCAATCTTATTCATTTTCCACTCCCTAAAGGACATTCAAAAGGACAGGGGGACTAGGCCATGACCTACTAAGTACAAGATAAAGCGAAAGAACCACAACTCGTAGCCTTTACAAGAAAGTGTCAAAGCAATAAAAGAGAGCATAGGCAAGCCAATCAACAAACCAAAGGGACAATAGTGCTTAGAGTGCATTGAAGTTACCATCCACATTAATACTACAAGGTGATCAATGGTTGATCACGAATCAAAGTATTAACGTAGTGGCAACTCTAAGAGCAACTAAAGGCATAACTAAGCAACAGACAATACAAAGTCAAAAATGGCAAGCCCATAAACCCACAAGCAACAAACCAAACTAGTAAGCAGACAAGAAAGGGTCAAACTTGAGGTCGGAAATGTTTAGATGGCAAGAACATATGAAGTTTCAGTTGCATCAGCACGTAGGAGACCCATAACCCTGGTTGGTAGATGGTTCAAAGATTCGATCAAGATCTAATTCGAGGAGTAATTGGGGTTGGCAATAGCTTTTTAGGCCCAATTCTATGCCAAGGCATCCACAGCCAAATTTACCATCTTGTGGATAAAGCAAAAGGAATTAATTGAGGATTTGTTCTTTTACATAAAAGAAATGTTTACTTGTGCATCCCATGGAAGAGAGTTGGAAATTTTCCACCAAATGGCTAAGGAGGACATGTCAATGTGCATCTATTGAAATGTGACTAAGGGCAAAGTGGAGAGCCATTGATATATCTGTTCACGGAAAGGGAAGAGAAGGCCTTGCAAGGCCCACCCTAATAGCAATGAAACGACCGAAGGAGTCCCTTATGACCCAGGTTCCATAGTATAAGTTACCCACACCCACAACAATATAATTAATTTTAAAACCATTAGGAGCACGAGTCCAGTGGAGACAAAGAGCCAAAGGTTGATGTTTTGGAGCCAATTTTGCAATTCAAAATTAAAACAAAGTCTTTCAAAGGAACCTTTCCAAGTATTAGGTTTGGCTTTGTCATGCTTGGTTCTATTTTAAATAGTCTAGGTGGTGTTGGCAATGAAAGCCATAATAATTTGCAAACTCCTTAGGTGAAAAGATTTAGAAGAAGGGCACTTAAAGACAGTGCCTAGGTTTTCAAGTAGAGAAGTAGGAAGATATACCTTGGTGTAGACCCAATTGCAGATGATGGTGACAAGTTGACTTTCACAGAATAGATGGTGGAAGGTTTCTATCTAAGGGTTATTCGAACATCAAAAGCAACGAGAAGTAAGGGGGACACCTTTGGATCTTATAAAGTCATCAGTAGGGAGTTTTCTAAGAAGGAATCTCCAAATAAAGACAATAAGGATCACAAGAAGAGAGAGTGACCAAACGGAAGAGCCCTAAGGACAAGCTAGGGAAGGGGATTCTAGGAGCTTGTATGTAGAGGAAGTCGAGAATTGACCAGAAGGCTCCTTCTTCTAGATTGGGCGATCAGGGGCATTAGAAAGGGTAAGATGGTTTATTTGAGATATCAAATAATTAGGGAGGCACCTGCAAGAGGGGAAAGCCATGCAAAGTTTTAAGGACGTCCTTGACAATGGTCATGGGAGGGCATAAACCAACAAGAAGGAAGTCTTTAAGGGGGAAAGGATGCCCTCGTTGTTGTTGTTGCTACTTTGGTAGTGGTGGTATTCATGGTGTCAAGAAGAGGGTGGAGGAGGGAGTGGAAGGAGGGAAAGGGGACTTAATATTCGTTAACCCAAATTAGACGTACGTTAACCCAAGAGGCATTTCCGTAAAACAATCATACTTTTCAGTAGCATTAATGTCAATATTCGTATAACATAGTAGCAAAAGAATAATTTTAATGATTTCCAATGATATACATATAAAATTTCCTTATATGTATTACACATGTATTATCGAATATGTGTGAGTCAAGTGTGGAAATTTATAATTAGAATCTTTTATTATTATGTACATACTTTGTTATGATTTTTATTATATTTTTATGAACAATTAAATATAAGAATCATACTACATAATCATATTAAATCTTTTGATTAACAATTTCACATGCTTGCAATCATCATCCAAATTTGTTTCACTTATACAATCATAAAATTGAGTATCACTTGGAAAAATAGAAATGAAAAGATTTTTTCTTTGTTAATACAACTTCGAGTGGATGTTTGTTCAACTTTAATCCAACCAATAGCTAGCTAGACCAATAGTTAGACCAGTTAACCAATGATTCAACCAAAAAAAGTTTTGATTAGACTGAACTACTTTACACCAGATGATTAGACTAGTCACCTTTCGATCCATCGATTCAACTAAAGTTCAACTCAATTTCAAAAACCCTAATTTGGGAGTGATGGCACGTACATACACAAGGTAACAGTCATAACATGCATTTTGGCATGTATAACTAGGAGATTTTAGGGGTCTTAATGTAATATTCAATATTTTCAGGGAACTATCTATGAAAAGCCCAAGTCCTGCCTTTTTTCTTCATAAAGTTTTATATAAAATTTCATTACAGTAGCTCTCATATATTAAAGGATGGGAGACTTAAATACATGCAATTTGTCTAGACAAGCATGAAAAGTATTTCGAGTAAACCATTGCAAATATTTGAATTTGAAAATTTTGCATCAGGGGTTTAAACTCTAACTCTGATTTTGAAATTGTCCCATGTCTTAAAAACTCGCCACTTTGGTCCTTGGTGATACGATCATGACCAATATATTTTAGATGCTCGACGTGTCATTTTCATCCCGATCTTGTCCCTTAATTAAGATGGTAAAGCATTTCCAGGCATCTTTATATCGTGGAACAGATGCTTCTTTTGTTTTTTCTCTTTTTGTAAAGGAGGTAATTAGCTTGAAAGTTGCCATCGAATTAAGGAGCAATCCATGAAATTTCCCATGCACCAAAGCTATTTGCGTTTTTATGTTAGCTTGCGTTGATCAAAAGCTTTTTGCGATGCATTCAGGTTTCTGAGATGAAGGCAGAGTATTTCCCGCCAAAGGAGGACGTTATATTGCAGAATGAAGCACCTACAGATTTCTACATCCTCGTTTCTGGGACCATGGTAAATTTATATGAACACATTTCTATCTTTTTATTCATTTCTAATTGGAAAAATTATAAATCAATTATGCACATTAATTAATTGAATTGGATGGATTACCAAACTCTTTCTTCAAATTAATGTAAATAATTTTAATGCCCAAGATCCTTCGAATGTATGGAATACAAAAGATAATGAGAAAAATTACCAACTGCTCCCCAATTTTTGGGCTAATTAACCGACTGGGCTTTAGATTCTAGATTGTAACATACTGGTCCATGAGCTTACTCAGATTTCTTCTTGTTGCCATGCAGGATATAATAGAGTACAAGCATGGAGAAGAAAGGGTGAGGCTCATCAGTAGATAGCGTAACAATACAACACATTTACAATTAGGAGCTATGATACATAATCGATATATGTATTAATTAACGTACGTTTTATTTTAATTTGGTGTTATCTTAATTAATTTTAATTAGGTGGTGAGGGAGGCAAAGACGGGCGACCTACTGGGAGAGGTTGGGGTCCTATGCTACAGACCTCAACTCTTCACGGTCCGCACCAAACGCCTGTGTCAGCTGCTGAGGCTCAACCGCACCTCCTTCCTTGGCATCATACAGGCCAATGTAAGGGACGGCACCATTATCATGAACAATCTCCTCCAGGTAATTTTGAGAAGATGCAAGTAATGCACACATGCTTCAGGAGTTCGTGGCAGATACCGGTGGGTGCCATTTTATATAACTTAATTTACAGTTGCAACGCTGCTGTGGCAGCACCTTAAGGATGAGAGGGATGACCCCATAATGGAGGGGATACTGAAGGATACGGAGAGCATGTTGGCTAGAGGTAGGATGGAGCTCCCTCTCACACTTTGCTTTGCTGCCTCCAGAGGAGACGACCTCTTGATGCAACAGCTCCTCAGGAGTACTGGTCTGGACCCCAAGGAGACCGGCAACGATGGTCGAACCCCATTGGTACGTGCTTCATCCAAAATCCTCACAACAATCTCTAAATTACGTTGACAAACGAATCACATGTGTAATTGATTCGTATCCTCTTTTGTCGTTTTTTTTTTTTGGTTTGAAATTTACAAACAGCATTTAGCGGCGTCGGTTGGAAGTGAGAGCTGCGTCCGCCTCCTGCTCGACTATGGAGCTGATCCCAACTCAAGAGGTAAAAATATCTAAGTCCAGCCTGACAATTATATATGAATATCGTTGGAAACGAGCACGCATGCATGGATTATTATGTGATGCAGATTCGGAAGGCAGCACCCCCCTGTGGGAAGCTGTCCTCAACTCCCACAAGAAAGTGGCCACCCTCCTCCACGCCAACAAGGCCCACCTCTCCGCCGGCGACGTCGGCCTCTACGCGTGCACCGCCGCCGAGAGGAACGACCTCCGCCTCCTCAAGGACATCCACTGCCTTGGCGGCGACGTGACGCTCACCGATAGCAACGGCTCCACCGCACTCCACCTCGCGGTGTGCGAAGGCAACATCAACATCGTCAAGTTCCTCCTCGACCACCACGCCGACCCCGACATGCCTGACGGCAGCGGCTGGACGGCCAAGGAGTACGCCGACCAGCAGGGCCAGGAGGAGATCAAGGCACTCTTCCAAGCGGTCCGCAATGGCAGTCGGCCGTCGCTGGACCGGTCGTCGACCATTGTCCCCGACGAGCAGGAGTTGTCGACGGCGTCATTCCGGCGGATGATCGGAAGGTTTAGGAGCGAGCCGTCGATGGTTCCCGTGTTGCATGACGTGGCACCAAGGGCGCACCGGAGGCCGCGGCAAGCGGATAATTTTCAGAACTCTTTGTTTGGGATCATGGCGGCTGCGGGCGAGGTGACGACAACGGCAGTCTTTGGAAGTAAGAAAGCACCCAACGCAAAATCAATAAATATTTATGGGTACAACATGAAAAGGTTACACATAATGCATGCTTTTGATTTAGAAAAATGATCCGCGTACGCATATGTGGTGAACATGGTCTCCGCCACAAATTTGATATTTAATATAAAAAAATTAAAATATATATATAAGTTTTGTTATTGGTTAATTCTATTTAAAAAAATCACTATCATTTTATGAGTTAATAGGTGTAGAGTGATTTTTTATTTTAAATCATAATATACTAATTTAAAATATTTTACATTAATATAAAATTATTTAAAGGTGATTTTAGTTGTTTTACATCGTTATAGGATGGTTCTGAAGGTGATTTTGATCTTTTTATAATGATGTAAAATATTTTAAAGATGATTTTGATAATTTTACATAACTATAAAATCATTTTAAAGATAATTTTCATCATTTTTTATTGGTGTAAAAATTATTTTATATCATTTAGAAGTGTAATTTTTTTGAGGAGTGGTGGATCCTATCATATGATAATACTTAGGTTAAGTTTTTATATGAATGAGAGACACATGGTATGGTTTCTTCTTCCAAATTTTATTTCTTTGATTGACTTCACTTTCTTATATTATAAATTATATTGGAACGTGCGTTTACAAGTTTATTAAATTACATAGGAAAAATATCGGACCGAAGATAAAAAAAGATATTAGTCGATATTATTGTGATTGCTACACAAATTACCTTCCGCGTTCCCTTACGAAAGAAAGGATGCCAAAGCAATTCTTCCCAACATGGTACTTTCATCTGCTCATTTCTGGATAGTTCCTCTTTAAGACTATTTCATTGGAAATTTCCAAGAAAGAACGCTACTTGCTTATACTCTAACTATTTGTTACCTAAAGATGTCATCGAGATGAATATTGTAAGGTAGGGGCATATTTGTTACTCTAAAACTTCAGGGAGGAAATTCAAATGTTTCCTATTCTTTTGTTAATGAGTTTATATAAGTGAAAAAGTTAAAAAATTTACTTTACAATGCACGAATCCATGGAAGGTGATTTTAACTACTGTGTTTTGATTTTCTATATGTGAAAATTATTTTTTATAAATAAAAAATTATTTTTCAAGTGAAAAATAATTCCCAGTCAATGTATTTTATTTTTTAACTATTATCATTTGAAAGGTAAACTAAATAGGTGCATTTCCATTTTCAATTGATATATATTTACTTTTAACAAGTATATTTTGATTTTCAATCAGTCTATTTAATTTTAAATAGGTAGATTTTAACTTTCAACAAATGTATTTTGACTTTCAATTAGTATATTTTAATTTTTAATCGACATATTTTAATTTTTAATTATTATATTTTAATTTTCAACTAATATCTTTTATTTTTTATTTTTTTACATGAACATGAAAAAAATGTACATTATAAAATATATTACAACATATATTTTTCCCATCATATCCTTATATAATTACTATGTATAATTTATTTCACTACTCTTGCGTTGGTGGGCTAGTTTATATGATTACTTTGGACAATTTATTTTGTAAAGAAAATACTAACCTGCTCCACCAATTTTAATCGCCAACAGGGCAAGGGAGCACTCGTGACCACTATCAGTGCCAATGCCAACAAAAGAGCCCCATTAGAGTGACCATTAGCTGCCCAGAGAAGGGGAACGCTGCTGCGAAACTTGTGCTCCTGCCGGAGTCGATGGAGAAGCTCCTCCAAATAGGTGCTCGGCAATTCGGCATCTCACCTACGAGGGTCCTCACCGGCGACGGTGAGGAGGTGGACGAGGTTGAGGTGATCAGAGATGGTGATCACCTGATTCTAGTTAGAGATGGATTAGAAAAGTTGGAGCAATGAGGGGAAATATATTAAAAGGACAAGTATGAGGGAAAAAATGAATCATTTCCTTGTAAACTTGTAACGGACGGTGAGTCTCAAGAGCACCAACATTGTTAAAGGGTTTTTTTTGGTTTGCATAGAATGGCCTCGTCAATAATATAACTAGACCGTACTCGACCTCTTCTGCAGAGTTGGCACCAAGGGGATGGGGGATGCCCAATTGCGAATACATATCCTGAGCATGAGAGACAAACCATTGTTACTTGCCCCTTTCCCTCCTTAGGGCTAGTTTATGTCGAAGAATGTGTTCCACCAGATAAAAATTGACAAATGAGGGATATCCGGTATTGGTGTTTACCAAATCACCATGCAACTGAAAGGAAAAAGAAATCACTAGGAGGACAAATTGTTGTTTCCCCGATTCTTTAATAAGCATATGGTAGCCTGGAAAAAGCATGATTCTATTGGTTCCCATGTACCTACAAACATGCATGAAGCAGACTATCAACAAAGGGGACTTCTCTTATATACTTATATCTGACATTTCGTTAAACACGTATGTTGTCGTGTAATCTCAAGGATATGTAGGGAATAGACTTCACACACCTATTGGGTTGAATTTCGATTCCACTGCAGTTGAACCTCAACTAAACCCAAACATAAGGATGGAACCTAGAGAGATTGAAATAATCATCCCCCCACTCCAAACTTTCCCACCAATCCTGACGACATTCAATCTTTGTTCTCACAAAGTTGCATACCTTGATTCGAAGCTTCCTAAGCTTCGGGCACCCTATCACTTTTTAAAGTAGTCAAACAAGGGAAGAACATGTTACCACTTGAAATGCTCTCTAGCAGTGGCAATTCAGTCAGCTCCATATATTCGAGATGCAATAGGAGAGGCTCATGGTTGTTTCTTTCATCATTATCGTCTCCTAACTCTTGCTTCATCAGCAACTCACACAAATGGGAACAACAACATATGACGAGACGCTTAAGATTTGGGATTTGCTAAAGCCATGTGAGATGCTCAAATTCACATCTCTTAATGCGTAGATGTTGAAGGCACAACATTGGACTCGTTATGACGATATTTCTTAGACCAGCAATCTCGTCTAGAAATAATTCCTTCAATTTTGAAAAGTACATGCCATTGAGCTCCAACTCTCCAGAAAGGGACTTGCAATCATAGATATGAAAATCCTCTAACCTCTACATATACTCCATAGTATTTATAGTCAAATCATGGATATTCATAAACCGAAGTCTTGAGGTGGACGTGGATAGTGTATCCGATTGTGATAGGCTCTCAGCATTGCTAATATGATAGGCAATGAGTATGACGTCAATCAACTGAAGCAACCCATTTAAATCCACAGGTTTCAACATGCCTTCTTTCTTATTTTTCAAGCAAGGGCATTTGTAAAGGTTCAAGAATCGTAGCATCATGAGGGGTGAGATTACAAGCTGAGGGATGCAATATAGATACTCTGTATAGCTTAGATCCAAGGTATTCAGATTCATAAGATTCCCTATCTCAAAGGGTAATCCTTTGATGCTTGTATTTGATAAATACAGGTATTAGAGCGATTTTAGGGATCCATTGGAAATGGGGATTTCTATTAAATCTATAAATGACAAATCCAAGATACGAAGCGAAGATAATAGACAGAACAGATTTTTTGATAGAAGTGTTAAATGCAAATTAACATTCATCAACAAGGTTTACCAACGCAATCCCTCACGAGAGATATTATTCAATGATAGAAGCACTCCACGGATATCGCTATGCATCAAAAACACCATGTTGACTCCAATCCAACTATCATCAACCCTAATAGATGAATTTAGGCCATTCCCCGTGAGGATCAATAGCTTGTACTACTCATTTCCCTCTGTCCCTTTCTCACCAAGCCAGATGATCATATCACGAACTACATCATGCAACTTGAAAAGTTCATTGCTACTTCCCTTCTCCAGTAACAAAGATTGATGAAGTTTGCAGATGATATTAGAACAGGCCTCCCAGCTAAGTTGGTTGGAGTCGAATGGGCCTCTAATTTCCAAAAAACCTTCGATAATAGCCAATGACTGCTCCAATTGAGATATCATAATCCTGTGGGAACATTGCATAGTAAAGTAGCAAGACTTTAGCTCCTCACTCAGCCTATCAAAGCTAAATTTTAACCGTTCATATACATCTTTCATTTCTCTGATATCACTTGAATAGTGGTCTAATTGGGATTTAGCATGAACCCAATCTGACTCTATCTTATTCTTTGCCATGGCACTAGCTACAGTTTTGAGTACGAGTGGCAAACCACTACACTGGCATACTATTTGCTTTGCCAATCAACGGATCTCTTCAGACTCAATGAGATCATTCTCAATCTTCCTACAAAAGATATCCCATGAGTGGTCCTCCCTTAAAAAGCCCACTTTTAGAATTTTAGGTGGATGGATGGATCCCACCATGCTAGCACAAGCATCCTTCGACCTAGATGTCATCATTACCTTGCACTTCTTCTCCGCCTTCATCTCTATTATAACCAGGGCATCAAACGTCGTTTAAGACGTCTGTGAAGTAGTCCAGATATCTGGTCAGATGTCTGGAAGCCTTCCTAGACGTCTGGAATTTAATTTTTTCGGTGTATGGGTTCGCATCTGCGCGTGCACCACCACCCTCCTTCTTCTCTTTCCTCCCTCCCTGTAGATGCAGCCCTTTTTCTCTCTCTCTCCCCGTAGCAGCCTTCAAATACACCCCTCTCTCTCCCTCACCCTCACTCCACCGCCTTCTTCTTCTTCTCCTTCTCAGCGAGAGAGTGAGTAGGCGAGGGCGGCAGCAGCGGCTGTTGCGAGTGTGTGGGGAGGAGGGGCTGCTGCGAGAGGAAGAGAGAGCTTGACCGTGAGGGTGCAAGCTCGCTGGAGCAGCCAGAGCCGACCGGCGGGTGCGCAGGAAGAATGTGGTGCGGGGGAGGAGCTGCTGCAGCTCAGGAAGTAGGCGAGCGCGGCGTGACACGGCCGTGCGCTGCGGGCGGAAGGCGAGGAGGTCCTGATTCTGAGAAAATTTCCCAGAATCAGACGTCTGGACATACGTCCAGGCAACGCAGGAGACGTCTGGAGGAAGGCCCAGACGTCTGAAAGGTACGATATTTTACCTTTCTTCTTCTTTCGCGTGTACGGCCATGCAGCCGTTCCGCCGAAGGTTTCTGCATCGCTTCGTGTTGACGATGGCCATTTATATGTGCAGGACTCGTTTGGGAAGGCACAAGGGCACGCCATCCCACACAGATCGGACGTCTAGGCACATACCAGACGATGGAGAGGGTCTCCAGACGTTCGGAGTGACAGTCGGACGTCTGGAAACTAAGTCCAAACGGTTCAGCGGGCTTCTGGACGTCTGAAGGACTGCGCAAGATCAAGGTATGACATGAGATATCATTTAAGACATCTGGAAGATATTCTAGACATCTGATTTTGAGCAGACTTGTCGTTTTTGACCCATTTAGGGTCCGTTTGAAATCCGTTTTCCACGTTTCAAGCTTCGTTCTTCTCAGATTTAGTTCCTCTACCTGTTTACAGTAATTGTATACTATTCTGAGTAGCTCCTTGTAATTGGTCCTTGTGTTAGGACCCTATTCTGTTGCGGCTCTAGGGGTTGCGGAAGCACGCGGGCTTGCCGATCACTCCCCCAGTACTCCCGATTTTGCGGGTAGAGTGACCCTTTCAATTATTTATCAAAAATTATGCACTTCTGAAATAATTAATAAAGTTTAGGGTATTGCATGAACCCTAGGATTGAAAAACTAGATTGAATAATAGATCCTAGGGTATTGCATGAATCCTAGGACTGGAAAATTAGATTGAATGATAGATCCTAGGGTATGGCACGAATCTTAGGACTGGAAAACTAGCTTAAATACATATACATTGCAGTCTTGGAAAAGTAGAAAGGAAACGATAACTGCCTGTAATCGGTTAACAGCTGCCTGATTATGAATGAATAATTACGGTTGGGAACATGGGCTATATAAATATAAAGCTGAAATGATGAAAACTAAATTGACTGAGTTGAAAGAGCACGAATCCTACGAGGAATTAGGAGTAGAACTCTTGGAAAGTGAATGGAATAGAATTGGGGAAGTGAGCTAGCCCTTGAGTACGGAGTACCAAGGAGAGCGACTGAAAATGGCAAGCCTGGCAAACCGTAGTGTTGCTTTATGTTTATTGTAGTACAGTCGTTATAGTATAAGACAAAATAGCTACGGTTGTGGCTACCATTACAATTTTTACTCGGAAATATTTCTCCCGAGGTCGAACTCAGGGAGCTACTAGAATTTTAGAAGTATAATGCGTTTATTACAAAAAATAAGAGAGAGAGAGAGAGAGAGATAGATTGGTCTCTTGGCTTTTTCTTCTTCTCTTCTTTCTCTCTTGTCTTGTCTTCTTCTTCTTTCTCTTCTCTTCTCTTTGCTTGATCATCCTCAGTTCTTCTTCTTCTTTATCTTCTTTCCTTTTCTCTCCTTCTTCTTCTCTCTTTGATCTTCTTCAGCTCTTTGTCTTCTTCCTTTATCTTCTGTTCTTCTTCTCTTCTTCTTCTTCTCTTTTTCCTTCTTCTCTTTCTCTTCTTTCCTTCTTCTTTTTGCTTTCAGCTACGGCGCCTGTTCTTCTCTTCTTCTTTACTTTTTCTGTAGAGCTTCTTCCGTCATCTGATTTCTCAATCAGACGGCTTAAGTAGCATCTGCTACAGTGCTTCCTTTGTGCTCATTCTTCTTCCTCTTCTTTCTTCTTCTTCTCGCAGTCCTTCTTCTTCTCCTTCTTCTTCTCGCAGTCCTTCTTCTTCTTCTCTGCCTGCATACTCACACAACTGGTCAGAGCAAAACCTACCCCTACCCTCCCCCGCGTCTCTCTCTTTCTCAAATTTCTCTCATAGGATCTCTCTCCCAGAGCCGGGCATTCGGGTATGGGTATTACGCCCGGGACCAGGCCCACCGGCGTGCGGTGGTGGGCGAGGAGTGCAGGTTGGGTATACGGGTCAAGCCAGGTCTGCGGGGGGTGGTCGCGGACGAGGCCGGGTGAAGCGGGTGAGAGGGACCTCACCCCGTGTTCTGAGGCAAATAGCCTCGAACACTTTTGCAATTTATGCGCGGGCGCTGAGCCGCGCCCTTCCGAGGTGGGACTAAAGTCCCACCTCCAAATCTCGCACCCGCGATTGAGGGAGCTGCAATCAATTACGGCCGTGTGCAAGGCTTTCACCCCAGCTGCAGGCCTGGGAAGCTTCGCGTGGGCAAGCCACGCGTCCTGGAGTGCAAGCCTGGGCGAGGGCGAACTTGCAGCTGCAGGTGAAAGAGCTTCACCTACTCAGCAATGGCGGCGACGAGGGCGTGACCTGAAATCAAGCATACGGCCTCTCGGCCCAATCAGAGGATGCAGGGAGCTTCGCCGGAGTGCAGCGAAGCTAATGCGGGTGGTGGCGAGACGTGAGGTGGCGTATGGTGGCAGCCCTAGGTCGGACTATGGTCGGAGGAATGGGTTTGTTTGGGGGGTTGTTAGGTGGCGTGTGGCAGGGAATGGAAAGGGGGAAGCTGTTGAGTGGAGTGAGGGGAAGATTCTGAGGTGATCAACGAGGAGTGAGGGGGTCTGTGGCGGTGGAATGGGCTCACTGGAGAGAGTGGTCGTAGACGGAGCAGGTGGAGGTGGGAGTTGCGTGTGGGGGTGCGAAAATACAAATTGACAGGGGGGAAGTTTAGAGGAGGAGAGGAAGCTTTTACCTAAGTTTTGGACGAAGGGGGAAGGGCGGAGGCACCGGCTCGTGCCTGCCGGAGCTGAGGAAGAAGCGGCCCTGGAAAGGGAGATCGGCGACGAGGAGGCAGGCGGAGGGTGTCGGCGGGTGCAGCACGACACGGACGAAAGGGTTAAGGGAACCCTGCTGCAGGTAAGGCAGCAGAGAGACGAGGAGGAGGAGGAGTTGGTCGCCGGAAGCTGCAGGCCGTCTGTCGAAGCTGGAGAGGACGAAGTGGGGGGGTATTCTCCATCAGAGACAGCTTATCCTCTTCTGCAGGCGACGGCGGTCTTTATAAAGGCGAAGGCGAAGAGGTGGGCGCAGGGAGGCGACGTGCCTCCCTCGCCGGAGGATGGCCGGAGCAGCGGCCCATACCTTCCGCGCGTTCGCACAGAAGGTGTGGGCTGCTGCAGAGATCATGGAGGTGTCCCTGCGATAGCAGACGTCGCAGGGAACACCCGGTTGAAAGGGTAGAGGGCCTCTCTCACCCTACGCGGCGCCATGCTCTACGCAAAGTCGCCGGAGCATGGCTCTGCTCAGAGTTTTGCAGGGAGAACCTAAGTGCAAAGAACGACGAAGAACTTAGCGGCCAAAATGCGAGGATTTCAAAAGTTGAGGGTCAAAAAGTAATAGATGAGGACCAAAATGCAAAGTTGGTCAAGAAGGTCTCTTTTTAGGCTCAAATTTTTATGCATGACTAAATGGGACATAAGGATTCTAATGGTGAAATTTATTTCTAGATCAAACCTTGTTTGGCTAGTCAATTTACATAAAAACCTAAATTAAATCATTAATTGGGTATAGTTCTCAATGTAGGTCAAAATGGGTTCCCAAGGCCAAATTGAAGGTTCTAAATCCTAGATATTATTTTTATATGAATTTTAGAAGGTTTATTCGATTTTTTCTTTGCCTCGAACCTCGTGAATTGAAGTGAGTTTATTTTAGGGTTACAGGATGTCATTTAATTCCTTGGAGTTGTTGTAGCCCTTGTTGGATCAAATTATCCCACTTTCCTTTTTATTAGGTTAGTTTGACCTCTGTTTGGACCCTGAGTTACCCTGTTTACTGATTGTGTTGGTGAAATTGCATTTTTACCCCTTATGACCTGTTTTCTTCACAAACTCAGAATTCTCTGAGTCAAGCCTTTTTATAAGTTATGTAGGAGCTTTTTCTCGCAAATCTGGGTTAGATTGTGCTAGTTTAGGGTTCATGATGAGGCTCTCATCAGCGACTGTCTCCCTGTTTAGTGCAGAGCGAAGCTAGCCGCCCTAGGGACTCGGGGTTAGGTCTGGCCACTTTGCACCGACTTTAGCCCTCGTGTACACAGTACCGAGGAGAGCTACTAGTGTAGGGAGAGAACTAGCTACCCCACGGGCCCCGGGGTTCTGCTAGCCCTCCTACACCGACTTGTTAAGCCCACTGGGCAAACCATGGTAGTCAGGCGAGGGTGTGCGGACTGTGGAGGGGCAAGACCCCTGTTTGGTTACTGTGGAGAGGCTGGACCCCTGTTACTGAGAGGGCTCTGCCCTATACTGGTTCCATGCTGTGCTTTGGGCGCACCCGGTAACGGAAACGACTGACCGCATGCTAGTGCGGGGTAGCTACTCATGCGTTTATCGCGCGTACCGTAGTCACCGTTACGTCTGTCAGCGACCTTGGGGTGGTTGACTGAGGGTAGGACCACCATGGGGGACTCTCCCAACCAGGAGAGCACCACGTGTTACTTCTACTTTTTGGAAAAGACTGCAATCAAGATCGTTCCCACGAGGAACATTCAAGATCAAGAGAAGAATCTGAGGGATAATTCAATAACGAGTAAACGAAAAATATAAAGAAAGAAATTAAAAATATAACAGCTACTGTCCACCTTAGTGTTTCTTAGCTTTTAATTGCCATTCTACTCAACGTTTCGCTGACATGTCACATTTTCAGGACCAGGTGTTGAGCAACCAGAGCCGGCGGCTACAGAGGGTGCTGGGCCTAGTAAAGCCCAGTAGTTTCTACTTGTGTAGTATCCACTGTACCTTTCCTTCTGTTGTAGTAAGTAGTTTCTGTTACTCTTGTACTCTTTTATTGTAAGCATCATGTTTATGTACATGTTTATTTATTTACTGTTGTGGTGGTGTATACTGTAGTAGTTCTTTTCTTTACTGCTGTATTTTGTTACTGCTAGTTATATGCATGGTGAATGTGGTTTATTTTGCTGCTCTTTTGGTTACTTTCTCGATGGACGACTAGGTCTTGGGATCAGTTGAGTCGATCCGATTCTCGTGTCTCGTAGGGATTCGGGAATCGAGTCGTAACAATCTCCTTTGAAGAAGATTGAAATCCAACTTTACTCAAATCAAAGGGCTCCCAAACATCATCCAGAACCAATAGGAAACTCTTCTCATGGAGGTTGTCCCATATGAAGTTGGCTCGATCCAGTTCATTCTAGAAATGGGGCAAATTATCTTACTTGAACCTAAGTTGGATGACTATTTCCTCTTGGATCTTTTTGATATCAAGCTTCTGTGAGACCACAACTGAAATTATCGACTTGAAACTGCCACCTCCTAATGATCGTAATTTTTTGGTGACCTCTTTGACGAGGGTCGTCTTCCTTGCACCACCCATTCCATGAATCCCAATGAGCTCAATACTATCATCATCCAACAATCTGAGGACCTCCTCCAACTCCTCATTGATGCTGACAACAATGTCCTCTGATGAAGTAGGGAATTCATGGTTTTGTTCTTGAGGGGCCATCACCACCAATTCTTTCTCTTCCAACTCCTCCACTTGGTTAGAAAGGTCCCTAACCCTTCCTTTATCCTTGATTTCTCATCAGTTAATTGGCCATGAGCTGGCAACTCATTTTGTTCAATTGATGACACAATGCATACCATGAGCACTCTCACCTCCTCATCCAATGAATCTACGTCTTCTGTCCACGCCTTCACAAGGTTACTCCTTTCCCTTCGAGAATGATCCACCACCATCTCCTGCTCCAACACCTTTCTCTCCAAGTCCATCTTTCTGGTTGTGACCTGCCGCATCTCATCCTTTAGCAACATCTTGCAATCATTGGTCCACTAGGTCGTGTACATCACACGATTGCTCCGGATGTCAGTTCATCTAATTTCTATTAACTGCCTGACATGCTCCTACTTCTAGTTGATCTAATCCGCAAGTGCATAGCTATAGCAACAACATAGTCTACGACAAAATGACAAATCACCTGAGACATAGGATTCAAATGAGAATTTAATTTTTTTTGTTGTTATTTTCATGAGAACTGTAATACCCATAATTTTTATTGCACTAAGTGAAATATTCATTGCATTCTTTTCAATAACAAATAATAGTGGCCTCCCACAAGAAAACATAATTGATGAAAGCATTTATGAAAGAAAGAAATGAATAAATAAAAAAAATGATAACACTTATTTTTAGGCAGGAGGGATAAATACCCTGTAAATCTATCCCTTAGATTAATCGAGACTCGAACTAAATGAATAAATAAAAGAATGTAAAAAATTATGTATAAATCTATTGCTACCATTGGCGTAGATCAAGAAAGCACAACTTTTGCATCAAATTTGTTTGGATCTTATGTCAATCCATCATGTTCAAGATAACACATCTTCCTTATTCCTCCTCTATCTTATAACCAAATAATTAGGGGACCCTACGCTCAATGAGATAAACACCTATGAGCCCATTTAAGTTACTTTAAAGAAAAATGCCCTTCAAGGAATTACTCTTTTGATTAGAACATTTAGTTTGGCAAAAACTCTATTGGACCTCGATACGTGAATTTGAATGGTCGGATTATTGAAGGCTAAAAGAAATAAATGAAGCCAAGGTACAATTTCATTTGATAATATTGAGGTCCCTCATTTGTCTAATTATTTGATATATAATGAAATATCTTGGATACACATGGCAAACAAAAGACTCATTTTGACATTGTCAATGGAAGCATAATGTCATTAATAAGCCTTTGCTCTTTTGTAACTAAATTTGTTAGAATTTATTATGTATTGGATCTTCAGGGAAAAGATGGTTCACGAAGAAAATGAACATGTGTCTAAAAAAGAAAAGAAAAGAAATTAGATATGCCTTGGTGATATATTCAACCATGTCAACTATTCTTTTCGAGATGAGAAATAATCCTAACACCAAGTTGGTGTAATCCCTCAATTTTGAATATTGGGATGAATTTCCACAAGAACCTTAATATGCC
This sequence comes from Thalassia testudinum, assembly GCA_037157565.1. Lineage (NCBI taxonomy): Eukaryota > Viridiplantae > Streptophyta > Magnoliopsida > Alismatales > Hydrocharitaceae > Thalassia > Thalassia testudinum. The sequence continues at coordinate 50,733,272 of JAZHRO010000030.1, forward strand.
TAAGATAGTAAATAAGTTAGATTTGAGCTACATAGATAGTGCAAGCTATAGAACCTAGTGCCTATCTACCATGATTCTTATAAGCTTGTTAAATTACTTTATTAGGTAATTCTTGACGTTCGTGGATTAAAGTACCTTTTGGACTTGTAATTTTCATCTATCGCGAATAGGGTATGTAGCATTAATTAAAGACTTCATTCTTAATTTCATTAAAATGCTAACACATGAATTTGATATTATATTATTTAATTCCTTTATGAATTATTAATAGATAGCATTCATATTTTTACTATTCATGCCTGGTTAGACATGCAGTACACTGACATGATTGCTTTCACCAAGATTATGAATGAATCAAGACTCTAATTTAATAGATAATAAAATGCACTTCCTTAAGGGTATAAGTTTAGGTGGTAATTGAATATCTACTCTTAGAAATCTATAAAAGAATATGAGAGGAATTACTGACATGATTATGACTTAATAATCTCAAGCTACTATAGTAATGATGAAGCCAGTACTTGCTATTCAAGTAAAATTAAATGATTCTTTAAGATTACCAAGATCTAAGACCAATATTTATTAGCATAAGAAGGGATATCCAATGTATATATCAATTACAAGTGAAAAATATGAATTAACACCTTTTAGAAACTAGTGATGGAGAAGACATGATTGATGATTCAAGATTTGATCCAAAGTTGTGACCCATCTGGTCAGAATCATGTGAACGGTTAATTCCACCAATGATCTCATTGCAAACGGTTAAATTTGCACTGTTCCAGAACCATTGACCACCAATAGAGCAGTTTGACTCAGATCTAGTATCTAAAGAACTAAGAAGACAACGATAAGAAGCCTCACATAACAAGTAATAATCTACGGAGAGAGGTGAGACCTATCCGAGCCTAGATGAGGCCGTCTGATGTAGACGGTAGAGAAATAAACAAAAAAGATGAATTATAATATATAAATCATGTAAATTTATAATGAATAACTAGAATTGATGTGAAAGGATGATAAGAATCTTTCCTGCATGAGATAATGACGGAATATATAAATGATCTCAACATACGAGTGCTCAGGAATCAAATTGCTAATCGATTGACTCGAATAAGATGATGTGCCTTGAGATGTTGTTTAAAAGATCTATTGAAAAAAACCTTTTCTAGTATATCAAAGAGTATATATATATATCAACTAAAGATCTATAATAATGAATTTCTAAATTGTCTTTCTTCGGTGCTGCATACTTATTTGCAAGACTAACCATTGTGGAATCAGGCACCAAAGGTGTTGCTAGGATGGATGTTTGGTCATAAGTTGATCCGTCATGGTCAAGTAGTACTGCTACAACCAAAAATTTATCATTTACTTTTAAGCTTCCAAATGTAATATCAATGATTAATCTCGGCATGTCGCTTGGGGCAGAGGATACAGCTGAATTCTTGGTTGAAGTTCCAGTCGAAGTTGCAGCCGAAACTGACAACGTTGCCCATGGGAGCTTGTGCATGAGATGGCTTCTGTGCATGCGCTTCTGTGTCCATGTGTGGGCATGAGAGATGGCAGGGAAGGATCACGTATTTATTTGCTGAGAGGAGTGTGGAAGAAGACAATCAGTTGGTGGAAACCATGTCTGCAGTTTAGCCAATCATGGAGAGCCAACTAATTGTTGCTGCACATATGGTAACCATATGTCAGATTAGCCAATCGTGGACAGCCAACCAACGATGGTGATAAAGTGCACCACGGAGATCCCCACTACAATCGATGATAAACGTACTGTTAATTGGTATCCTTGTAAATGGTTTGTTTTCTTTTTTTTTTTTTTTTCTTTTCGCTCAACATATTTGCTGGTGCTGTTGGATTGGGTTGATGTTGCTGCGCACGTTCATGCACGTTTCTTGATGATGGTATTGTGAGCCGGCGTTTTTTTATCAAATTCAAATTACTTTTCTCCGTATAAAAGAGGAAGTAACTTACGCCTGCACCACTCCCTGCTAGTTGCTCGCATAGGTGAGCATTCTCCGCCTTTGACCATGACAACGTGCATGCTTAATCATCCGCCTTACTTGATGTCTGGGGAGGGGGTGGAGGAAGCTGCGACTCAGCCTTCTCTTTTTACTGTTGCACCTCGCGGAGTTGTGCCCATGACCAACTCCTATTCTGCCTTGAGGGCGGTTAATTACTCATGCAAGGAACTGTTGTTCCTTCTCCTGGGATTCTTCTAATAGGTTGACAGGAGGTTACACAGCTCTGTAAGCTTTTTAGCTTGCCGTCGAAGATGAGATTGGCCCACACCAGACTGTTCAGGTCTAGGGTTCTCAAGATTCGAAGCAAAAGAGGTTTGCTTGCCTTATTCCAACTAAAAGGTGTATGTCTGAGGAGAGTATGAGTGCTGTCAGAAATTTCACTATATTGCCTTTGAGCACACGAAAATATTTCTCTCTTTTAGTGTGCATCCCACCTCATTGTAGGGACCACGCCTATTTATGTGTTGGTTATTTCATAGCACATGCAATATTGCTCTAGCGAGATTTTCATATCGTTGTGATTAACGTTGAATGCTCGATTGCCAATTGGCAACCATCATTTGACACATGGGCCACGTTCCTCAATGAACGATGTGGGGATGTGGTCTTAATTGGTCGTAACTGTCATCATTTTGACCGCCGAACGATTCATGTGCCAAGTCAAGTACCTAGGCAAAACTTCACCTTGTCAGTAGAGCCTTTAGGTGGGCAAAGGCAAAAAGGTGTCCACTCGATCAATTAGGTAGACATGGAGCAAAAATGTCTACCTGGTCAATCAAGCAAACATGAAGCCTTTCCAGCTATGATTTTCTTTAGGTGGTCTTTCTTTGCTCCACTCGTGCTTGTTAGGCAGATAATTGAGTATTGTCCACTTGAGGGAGCCTTTGTATCTTTTTCCTGTTGTGCCTCTTTGGACTTATTTTTAGGCCTGTAAAAGGCCTTTAGAAATTAGGCACAATTGAAGAATTTTCCCTCCTCTTGAGGAATCAATTGATATCTTTCAAATTATCACACTAAAGAAAGCCTTAGAATTGGTTTGTCACCCATGTGATTTTTCTATTTTTAAGCATTCCATTGTCTAAGGTGATTGTCAAAGAGCTTATTTGGTTATGCACTCAAATTTACGCCAAAAGGACGTGATTTTGCATGCTTGGGCTAAGAAAATAAACTCCCAAATTTCAACATCAAATCATGGATGCCAAATTTCAAAGATGTCGAGCCCTTTGCTAAAAGTATTTGACAAAAATGATGGCATTCCTAGTTAATCATGCTCTCCAAATAATGTGCCAAGTTCCACTGAATTTATATTTTAGGTAAATGATTCTGGTATCGGGGATCCCAAAGGATAAAAGAGAATCTGTTTTTGAAAACTTTGTCCAAGTTAAAGATTCAACTTCTAATGGAGATGAAATGAGCACCGGCTTAGAACTTGGTATCATTCAATCTTTTATAAGTGCATGCGCTTCTTGAAGCTAGTATTATAGATTCTTAGAAATTTCTTGTTAATCTATTCCCATCCTTCTTAATTGTGTTGTTTTGATATCATTTTCCAATTTCTGATCTAGGTGTGGTTGATGGGTGGAGAAATCAAGATCTTGGACAATGATATGAACGAGAAGGAAACATGCTTCAGGTTCGATATATTTCTGAAGCTAAGGGAACCATCACTTAGCATCGAGATAGATAAATCCTCCTTATATAATCAGTTAGACAAGTTTCATAATCTAAGTGTTCTATATACACTTCATCCAGGCTGTGGAGGCACGAAAAATATTGCAAATTAAGATGGATGGAAAATTTTGGAGGAAAGGTCTGGGAGAAAGACACAGCAAAGGTGTTCAATTTTTCATGAAAGAAGATCAAGGATGGATTAGCTAATTATGGACACACACCATCTTGTGCATCTAATAGAACATTAAAGATGGATTAGAACATAATTTTCTGCTTAAAAGAACGAGCTTTGAGTTCTCATCGACCCGTATTCTTGTTGTCGTCGACATGTCTCATCGACCATTGCTGGAGTTAACTGTCCATTGTAACTAATTTTTGTAAAGGTGCCAACAAAACCATTTCAAGATCATCTCGCAAAGGGATTTTGGTTCTCCTCTAGATGAATCAAGACTAGAGGACATGAATCTACCATGCAATTTGGTACTAGATAAACCCTTTCATGATTCGCGTATATATATAAGGTGTTTGACACTTTTTCAAGAGTTTAAAGCAATACCATGGGAGGAAAATAAGACCATGTCTTCCATAGGCCTATTGCCACGTGGAAGATTTCATGGAGGGGCTAAATTGTGTAATCCGTTGACAATTGATAAGCCATTAACTGGATTGAATATTCAGCTTGTTGAAGATAATCACATTCTGCCACATCTAGCTCTAAAGACGATTTCTAACCTTGGTAAAAAGTGTTCAGCTTGCTGAAAATGGAGAGGTTGCACTCAACATTGTTAGAAAACCATTAAAGGAACTTGCTCTTGATGGTGAAAGTAATGTAGGGGACAACAACAAGAAGTCACAACAGTTTCCTCCCTGGCATCATTCTCATAGATTGTGAGGTAAATGATACGTTTGTTTGCTTTTATTCAATATTTCCATAAACATCTCATAATGCATGTCCAATATAAGCATACAATTTAGAAATATTAAAAACCTTAAACAGTTATGGTAATTAAAATATATTTCTACTTTGCGTCATCAAATTCAAACTAATCAAATTCTTAAAGATTGTCAGCTTAATATTCATTAGTTTGGTGAGGAGAGAAAGAAGCTTCAACATAGGTATTTTAAGAGAAGTCTTCTTTTTTGTGTATATGAAAAAAGGTTTTTATTAACATTTAAATATGCCTATTTCAATTGTTGGAGAATTCTAACATATTGACATCTGTTTGCGAGAAGATACCAAAGATGGACGGATACGAAGCAACCAAGCAAATTCGCATCAAGGAGAAGCAATATGGTATCCATATTCCAATTATAGCTCTTTCTACCCATGAAATTAACAAATGAGAAAGCAGTAAAGACTAGTGATACTGGAATGGATTTTCATGTGACAAAGTCACTTAGTAAGGAGTTGCTGTTGGATGTTATCCGGAGAGAAAATACAGCAAAGAACACATATATAAACTCTTATCTTATTGTTATCTTTCACGTACTTAGTGGTTGGTTGCTAATGTCAACCCAACTTGATAAAGAGGTAGGTCAGATCCGACTCTACCCAATTTAGAATCCAACATGATTAGCTTGGATTTGGTTAGTGTCACAAGAAAAGGAGTTAAATTATATAATAAAATATTTTCAAAAAACAAAATTATATAATAAAATTAATAAAGGTAGCATATAATCAATCCCACGAATGAAGACAAAAATATATAAAGGAAACCCCTTCGAGAAAATACCTTTACTCAAATCTTTCGATCTATAATTTTTCCCCTATTAAAAAGATTGCGAATCCCCTCTTCTAGATAACCCCTAAGAAGATTCCTATCCCTCTCTAAGGGGAAATCAAAACTTACAAATCAGATACCCAAACAGACTAATAAAAATAGAATAACAAAATTTCTAAGAGCCTTGGAATGATATAGAATATAAATCAAGGCTAAGATACTTCCTTATCAAACTTATATGAAGCAGTGATAGGGTGGAGGGAGTGTGGATGTTCTCAAAAATTGTAATAACCAAGAAGAGCACTAGAATGCTCAGAAAGAGAGAAAGTTTTTGCACAAGAAGTAATCTTTGCTTGATGTGTAGGTTTAAAGTAATCTTACGTTGATTTTATAAGCGTAAGAGGTTAAGTTTAAGTCTTAGGCCTCGTTTGAAGTAAGTTTTAACCTCGACAGTTGATGGAAGCCAACAATGGATCAAGACCTGAAGTGGGTCTCAACCATGTTGCTTCTGATTGGACTTGCCAATTTGTTTAAATCATTGCCGTCCGCTGTAGGCACAGTGCACAGCATTAGAAATATTTTTCCCATGGTTTCTGACTCCGCTTCCTGCAAGAAAAAGAGGCAAACATATTCTTGCCTAAAAAGTGACAAAAGCATAAATTGGTAGAAAAAAGAGAGAGAGCTTGCGGTGCTGGGCACCTTCTGATTAGATTCTTTGTGGCGTTAAAATTTATTTTGATCAATACCACTTGGAAAAAGTAGAGTCAAAACTGCGACCATGCGACCATCTGTGTATGATCAAATATAAATTCAGCACGTGTCACTTAAAAAAATTATTGAATTTGGTCAGGAATCACTCCCACCAATCAACTTGCTGGTTTAAAACAAAAATTGCTGCAGTCTTGAGATTGTAGTTTGGCCCAAGAAGTCGTCAAGCCCTAGCACTTCTGAAACTTCGATTACACATCTAATAATTCACTTATCATAACAAAAAAGTTTCAAAGCCTACCATTACCACGTAGAACTTTTGATTACACAACTAATAATTCCCTTTGATGGGTAAGTCATACGCCTTGCAATCATGCGTAGAAAGGTGCAACTTAAGAATCCTGTGGTCTCATTTGGTAAGGAAAATAAATTTATAGAATAAGCAGAAGAATAAGGGAAAAATAGAATAAATAGTGAAATAAGTGAATTAATCTATTTAAATATTTTGACATTAAAATTGTTCCACAGATAATGTAGAATAACTTTAACCAACGTTAAATCTACTTAACTCATCATAAGATCCAGATGTGTTAAGTAACATGTTAAGCATTTAACAAGTGAAATAAACACCACCTACGCATCCATTGAGAGTGAGTTATAATAATCACAAGTAGTGACTGACCAATCAACTTGAGCATCAAAATATAACTTAGGTTCTGTGTTGAGGGATACTTCAATGTAGTTCTCCATTAAGTTTTCATCACATAAATAACTAGGATTTCCCGTTTTGGAAATAACGTATAGAACAAAAGTCCAACTTGGGCTTTTTTGACCTAACTTGGCAAATGATAATGCCATTAGGCACGTACTAAAACGAGATTACATTGATACAGAAGTCAGGATGACATCGGCATAATTTAAAGTTTGTAGACTTCGTTAAAATCAATGTATAAATTCAGGGGATTATACATAAAGTACTCAAAAAAAAAATTGCTATCACAGAAACTTCCATCATGAATTTCTATTCAAACGCTTCTCGATATGTACATTATAAATGTGAAAAAGGAATCTGCTAATAACCGACGATGTATTCTCTGAGGTGAAGTACACAACCTGTAAACTTCACGCAAATTACGTCCCTTTATTTCCATGAACGAGAATTTCTATGTACAAATAATAATAATAATAATAATAATAATAATAATAATAATAATAATAATGTATTACCCAAAGATGGGATGGAAATTCAAATATTTCAAGGGTGGCAGATTCGGGTGAGACACTAAAAATGGAAGAAACGTTGTAGAGATTTGGTGGGATTTGATGCCTATATGGGATTCTGTGGATTTGTCTCATTCTAGAAAAGAAAGGTCTGGTAAAAGCTAAATCGGAATAGAATCCAGAGATCGTTCAGAATCGATGAAGAGATTGCTCATAGCAAATGTCCTTATTCGGCCCATTTAAGTAAAATATCAGCCCATCGAAAATAAATGAAAATACCATCCACGCTCTGGGGGAATAAGTTACAAATTAAAATCGACGAGAAACTTCAGGAAATACCATCCACAATTATGTTTCTCTTAAAAAGCATATAAGCTAGGATTTTTTTTTCTTCAAGAAAAAAAAAAAAAAAGTAAAGAAAGCAAGCAAAAAAGAAAAAATATATAAGCTGAACTCGAGATTGGGCTCATATTTCACCTTCCTTCTTGTTTTCTTGAATGAAACGAAATTGAAGTAAGGAAAGTGGCTACTTGTGCATAACATAAATTGGATGTGCACGAAAATTGTCCTTTTTTCTATGTAATTTGCCCCATAATAATGGGATTCGCTTGATTTATTTCCAAAAAAGGGAATTTCCGCAGCAAACTAACAGTAGAAGTCCACTCCATGCCCTCTTTCTCTGCAGAGTTTCATTGGAATTTTTGATGTCGAAATCTGTGATTCTCTGAACCACTACAATCACAAGGTCAGTGCATAGGTATCTCCACTCAGATTCGAATAGAATTTTGCATAACAATTTCTCCATGCCAATTTTTTTCCTCGTTATTTCATAGCGTATTATTCAGTGCTCTTTTTTTGGTTTTTGTTCTGTAAGGTTTCTTCGATTTGAGTGTTTTATTATCTACATATCAATTTCCTTTCGAAATCACTGTTGTTTCTATCCAGGACTTTTGTAGTGGCATCTGTATATAGCACATTCATGTCAACAAACAAACTGCCATCACCCATTTATCACTCATCAATATTTTTTCATAGCTTACATATCACATTTTAAGAGATGAATAAGGTGTAAGGTATCCTCTAACAACTTATTTCTCCTCAACAGATCAAATATATAGGAGGTGGTGTGTAATCTGAGGATGAAGTTTTGCGGGATTCCCAAGCTCTTTCTCTTCCTTTTCATGGCCTTCCTCTTGGTAATTTTTATTAGAAGTGTTAATATTAATTTCAATGTTTCAATATTTCTCTTCCTTCCAATTCAACTTTCTGGTGGCAGCCCTTTTTTTTGTCTGGCCCATGTGATTAATCTTGAAAAACTGGTCCAATACTTCATTCTTGACTAAGTCAAGCATTAATTAGTTTCTCTTCCTTGTGTACACTTGGAACTCAATTTAATGTGAATCTGATGGTGGAGAAAACTAGTGGGCTTTTGAGTGATGAATTACAGATAAGAAGAGGCAGTTGTGATCCAAAAAAGACAAAAAAGAGAAGCGTCAATTCTGCTGGAGTCATTGGCTAATATTTTGTTGATTTATATAGCTACAAGGTGCAATAGAACATGTCCTTGAGATTAATTTCGATCGGTTTGCACCACTGTTATGTTGGAAAAGAAACTAACGTACTCTTCTTTAGTTACTTCAGACATAACAACATTTCCTATTTTGCAGATGTCAGCAGCATTGGCCACCATTATCTTTTGGGCATGGAATCACACCATCAAGTATTCATCTGAAGCTTTAGATGAATCCTCCAAGGAAACAGAAACGTCGATGTCTCAGATGGTTAACGCTCAAGCTGAGATGTTCAGAATCTTTAGCACTTCTGCCTCAAATCTGGAAAAAATATTGGCCACATCAGTTAAGGGAAATTGGCACTCTTTCCATACAATCCAGAAGAAGGTGCATTCCTTTTCTCTGTTTTACAGTACCATTACCATCAACTCCTGTCGATTGCTTGCTCTTATGGTATGGCATAAAGTAATTAAAATGTAATTGCAAATCAAATTGCTCGCTGCCAAGTTCATTATAATTAAGCGTATTGCCTTCTAACTCGCGTTGACATTTTTTGTTCGATGAATTAAGACTAATTGCCATTTGTGTTTTGAATCATAATTGTTAGGTGCTTGTAGGCATTGATAATTTTTATCAAGTATGCTTACAACTCTTATAGTTCACAGGTGGCTCCTACTTTATTTCTAGCATATTCAACAATGCCTTATGTGTCCCAGGCCTTATATATTGGAAATAACGGGATGCTCTTTTCATATTATAAGGATTCCAACCAAACCAGAGCTATATTTTCCAACTCATCATGGTATGAAAAGAAGCTTAATCACTTATCTAAGTACCACTGGTATGGAGGATTGGTTGATAAATTCGCAGGGATTTTACTAGGTGATCAAGTTGATTTATCTCACTTGCTTCCCTTCCACTTGGATTGGATCCACAAGGCATTGGGGCATGAAGGTGCATCTGTTCTAATGGAACCAAGCTTGGCTGATGATGGGAAACTTTACTTTCTTTTCACTGCTTCAATTATGTGGAACTCTTCTTTTCATCACAGTCCAGGAATCATCTCCCTTGGAGTATCTATCGATGAGTTCATGAATTATTGCGCACGCTTTATTTATTCTAGCAGTTCCAGGACTTATTTGGCGACAAAGGATGGAAAAATCTTGGCACAAAGGGGTCTCTCCTTCCCATATTCACCTTATCTGGATAATCCCATTGTACAAGAAGCTCCATATTGCAGACAGAAGATTAATGGTCATTTGGATATAAATGATACATTTTATACCATACATTGCATTCCAATCAATGTCACTGGAAATCCTTTGGTATGCTTTGTTGCACAAGATTTTTTTTCCTAAGGTTCTAAGCAATGTTCGTCCACAATAGTTATGTTTTCTGAACTAATATTTCCTTCTTGTGGGTTTTTCTTGTAGGTTTTTGTTACTCTTTTGCCTTACAGAGACACCATGCACCACATTCATGAGATTGGTCTCATAACACTGGTAGTTTTGGCGGTGATGGTTATAATGGTTGGTTTGGTGAATTCTTCTATCTGTTATTTGGCAAGAAGATATCAAAAAACCACATCTTTTCTACATGCAACTCTTATCAATTGTAAGGAAGACATTCAACAAGCAGAAAGAAAGAGCATGAATAAGAGTTTGGCATTTGCCAGTGCTACCCACGACATACGCACTTCTCTTGCTGGTATTACCGGGTTAATTGAGCTTTGTCGCTCTCTTATCTCTCCGGACCTTGATTTAAACAGATATTTACAACAGATGGATGCATGTGCCTCCAAGCTATTAGGTGAATTATTTTGAAGTTCAAATTCATTTGATTCAATTGAAAATTTTGGTGCTATCATTATTGTTTTGACCATGCTCTTCATATTTACTTGGAAAATGCAAGAAAGAAATCTACAAGGGAACATTTGATATAATTTCCTGTTTGGCTACTCTATCTTGTTATAAGTCTTCGTAGATGTTTCTATTTTCAGGAATTGTGAATTCTGTGCTAGACATAAGCAAAGTAGAAGCAGGGAAAATGCAATTAGAAGAGGTCTCATTTGACATGACAGAAGTTCTCGAAGAATCAATTGATGTCTTTCAAATTGTCGCGCTAAAGAAAGGCTTAGAATTGGTTTGGGATCCATGTGATTTTTCTATTTTTAAGCATTCCACTGTCCAAGGTGATTGTCAAAGACTAAAGCAGATTTTGGATAACCTGGTTGGTAATGCTCTGAAATTTACACCAAAAGGGCATGTGATTTTGCGTGCTTGGGCTAAGAACACAGATCCCCAAATTTCGACAGCATCAAATCATGGATGCCAAATTTCAAAGATGTGGAGCCCTTTACTAAATGTATTTGACAAAAATGACGGCATTCTTAGTGAATCATGCCCTCCAAATAATGTCCCAAGTTGCATTGAATTTATATTTGAGGTAGATGATTCTGGCATCGGAATCCCAAAGGAGAAAAGAGAATCTGTTTTTGAAAACTACGTCCAAGTTAATAATTCATCTAGTGGAGATGAGATGGGCACCGGCTTAGGACTTGGTATCGTTCAATCTTTTGTAAGTGCATGTGCTTCTTGAAGCTTGTATTAGATTCTTAGAAATTTCCAATTAATCTATTGCCATCCTTCTTAATTGTGTTGCTTATGGATCATCTTCCAATGTCTGATCCAGGTGCGGCTGATGGGTGGAGAAATCAAGATCTTGGACAAAGATATGAACGCGAAGGGAACATGCTTTAGGTTCAATATATTTTTAAAGCAGAGGGAACCATCACTTAGCATTGAGACAGATAAATCCTCCTTATACAATCGGTTACTTGACGAGCTTCATAATCTAATTGTTCTCCACTTCATTCAAGGTGTGGAGGCACGAAAAATATTGCGAAGGTGGATGGAAAATTTTGGAGCAAAGGTATGGGAGGCAGACACAGCAGAGGTGTTCAATTTTTCATTAGAGAAGATCAAGGATGGAGTAGCTAATTATGGACATGCAACATCTTGTGCATCTAACAGAGAAGATGTGCAAGGATCTATGCCTATCAAAGATGGTCTTAAAAGAACAAGCTCTAAGGTCTCATCAACCAATATTCTTATCATCGTCGACATGTCTTATCAACCTTCCCTGGAGCTATTGTCCATCGTAAATAATTTTTGTAAAGGTGCCAACAAAAACCATTTCAAGATGGTTTGGCTAAGGGATTTTGATTCTCGTCTGGATGAATTGAGACTGAAGGACATGAATCTGCCATGCGATTTGGCGCTAGATAAGCCCCTTCATGGTTCGCGTTTATATAAGGTGTTGGCACTTCTTCAAGAGTTCAAAGCAATACCATGGGAGGAAAATAAGACCATCCCTTCCATAGGGCTATCGCCACATGGTAGATTTCATGGAGGGGCTGAGTCATGTAATCTGTCCACAAATGATAAGCCACTAACTGGATGGAATATTCTGGTTGTTGAAGATAATCACATTTTGCAACATCTAGCTCTAAGGATGATTTCTAACCTCGGTGCAATTGTTCAACTTGCTGAAAATGGAGAGGTTGCACTCAACATTGTGAGAGAAGCCTTAAAGGAACATGTTCTTGGTGGTAAAGTTGATGCAGGAACAACGGCAACAAGTTGCAAGAGTTTCCTCTATGACATCGTTCTTATGGATTGTGAGGTAAAATAATAAGTTGGCTTGTCTTCGTTCGATATTGCCGTAACCATCCCATAATCTCTGATATAAGCATACGATTTAGAAGCATTAAAAACCTTCAACAGTTATAGTGTTTAAAATATATTTTCTACTTTCCATCGCCAAATTCAAACTAATAAAATTCCCAAAGATTGCCAGCTTAATATTTGTTTTACTTATGGAAAAGCTTTTTCCATTATTTTGGTGAAAAACAGAAAGAGGGTTCAACGTAAGTATTTTAAGATTGAGTCTTCTTTTTTGCGTATATGACAAGTTTTTCTTAACATGTATGCTTATTTAAGTATGCCCATTTACATTGCTGGATATTTTTAACATATTGAAATCTCTTTGTAAGAAGATGCCAAAGATGAACGGATATGAAGCAGCCAAGCAAATTCGTATCGAGGAGAAGCAATATGGTATCCATATTCCAATTATAGCTCTTTCTGCCCATGAAGCAAATGAGAAAACAGTGAAATCTATGGAAGCTGGAATGGACTATCATGTGACGAAGCCACTTACCAAGGAGTTGTTGTTAGATGTTATTCAAAGGACAAATATAGCAAAGAACACATAAATTCTCACCTTCTTTTTGTTATCTTCCACATACTTGGTGGCTGGTCACTAAAAATTTAATTTGCTGATCCTCTTGAGTCTGTAGAATATCTTTTGTACATGAATATCACTTTACTGATGCAACTGTAACATCCAAAGGTACTTTTTTTCAAAAGTAAAAAAATAGGGAAATATAGATTGTGACATGAAAAGTGATCCAGGTATTGATTTCATATTTTACAGAATGTTGGTTCATTTGATAATTGATATTTAATGTAAAGAAATAAAAGAATTTAAAGCTTGTTACATGATAGTTCCCATCATATTTAAAAAAATCAACACACCACTTTAACCTAAAAAATGCACAGGTGATAAAAAATTTTGTACCAGTAATAAAAAATTTTGCACCGATGATAAATTATTCCAAAGGTAGTTTCAACTATCCAAAGTAATTTTGATCTATAAGTTTAGGGTTTATGGTTTAGGCTTATGGAAAGTGATTTCAGTATGAGAAGTGATTTTTCACCTTGGGATTTAGGATCTAGGATTTACGATTTAGGATTTAGCGAAGCTAAACTTTAAACACTAAAGACTAAACTTAATCCCTAAACCTTAAGGTGAAAAATCACCTTTCGAATGAAAAATCACTTGTCATAAGTGAAGAAACACTTTGAATTTAATTTTGCACCCATGCAAAAAAATATTGCACCGATGCAAAGTAGTTCAAAGTAAGCTGTAATCTTACTTTGTACCGATGTAAAAAAATTTATTACGCCGATGCAAAGTAGTTCAAAGTAAGATTGCATCGGTGTAATCTTACTTTACACTCATGCAAAAATTTTTTTAAGGTGTAAAATGATTTTACACGACCACTCACCCCTACAAAAGTGGTTTGTTGTTGATTTCAACAATGGTAGACCATACCATGTGTTAGACATTTTCGCATAAAAAAGAGAGGAATAGCATTTATAACTATATGTCAAACTTGTACCTTTTTCAACTCACATCCTTTTCAAAATTATGGATTCAACCATCATCCGAATTCAACCATTATCTTGTGATTCCTCTACTCTTGGCGTAGCTGTTGCTCCTCTGACTCATTAGATACTCTATGCAGAGTATTTTCCTGTTTGCAGTAAAGTGTCATGTTGCTCATTTGGCATGACATATCCTAATATTTGCTTCTCTACTTTACAAATGCGTAGAATGGTAGGAACAATTTCTCTCGTTTATAAATGCGTGGAATGGTAGGAATAGACTTTTTTTTCATTTTTTTTTTTTTGTTGTTGTTGATGATGATGATGCACAAGATGGCGGTTGCCAAAGAGAGGGTCCACATCCTCGATCTTAACCGCTAGTTGCACGGCTTAAACCAAGGGATCCTTCCAAGCAACCTTGACCGCTGGTGTAAGCAAACGATGGACAAAGACCTGAAGTGGGTCTCCACCATGTTGCTTATAATTGGACTTGCCAATTTGTTTAAATCATTGCCGCCCACTGTAGATCCAGTTCATACCACTCGCCAATTTGTTTCTGACTCTGCTTCCTGTATGACAAAGAAACAAACATGCCCTTGTTTAAAAAGTGAGAGAAGAGAGCACAAAAAAAGAAAAAATAAAAAATAAAAAAAGCTTGTGGTGCTCGACACCTTATGATTAGATTCCTTCTGTTGTTAAAATTGATTTTGAACCATATCACTTATGGAAAAGTAGAGTCAACACTGACCATGTGACAATCTGGGTATGATCAAATATAAATTGAGCAAGCAAAGATTTGAGCACTAACATGACATTGAGGCTCTTTCACGTGGAGAGAAAACGAGGCTTGCCGTTGGTGTGGCGCACATGGAAGAGGAGAGAGTGTAGCCAAAGGTAAGAGAGGAGAGAGGAGTTGGGAAGATAATTCTTTGATATTACAACTTGACTAATAATTGATTACACAAACTCTTTATATATATATATATATATATATATATATATATATATATATATATATATATATATATATATTCTTAATTTTTAAAATAAAAAAATAAAATCTAATCATATCTTCAATCAATCAAATTAAGGATAAATCAAATTTCTCTAATTGTTCAATAACTTGACACCTAACTTACTTAAATAATTAAATTTGAATTCAAAGCAACTAGACTGAACTCTCCAACCAGGACCGACAACCCAACTTGACCTGTCACGTGTCACTTTTATTCCTCACAAAGCACATACCACTTCTTTAAAAAAATGTTGGATTTAGTCAGGAATCACTCCCATCGATCAAATTTCGCCTGATAATCTAAACTGTAGCCTTGAGTCCCGGTTTCAAACGAAAATTTATGCAGCCTTGAGGTTGTGATTTGGTCAAAGAAATTGGCAATCCCTGGTGATTGGAAGTTTGATTTCGAATCTAATAATTCCCTTATTATTATAACAAAAAAGTTTCAATGCCCATTATTAGCTTGTAGGACTATGATTGCACATCTAATTATTCCCTTCCTTGAGTAGGTCATACATGATATTAAATAAATAATACTAGTGCAGACTCTTGGCCTTATAATCATGTCACTACTATTTAATGCCACGAGCTTTAAGTCACTCTTTTGACCAAAATTTGCCATCCATCGCAAGCATCATCTTCTTACCTGCCTTATACGCAGAGAGGTGGGGTCTAAGAACCCTGCACATCCACGAAGCACGAAATCTGGTGGATTATATTGGTCGCAAGTGGTGACCGACCAGCACCATGATCATGATTCCTTGCGTTGTTGCTGCATCTAAATTTCGATTTGCCAATTCCTTTCTAGGTTTGAGGGGAATATCAAACATGGAAATCGGTAAGGGCAAGTTTACTTGAGGTTAACCCTTCAAAAAGAAGTTTAACCTTCGTTTACTTGACTATTTAATCTTTCATTTATTAACATAGGTTTAGTCACTTTAATACGAATTTATCTAATACCATTTTTAATTAATGTTAGTTAAATCCGTGTTGAAATTATACACCATTTTTATCTCCAATACACTTCATATTTTATATATCTAGTGTAACGACCCGATTCCCGAGTCCCTACGAGACACGAGAACCGGACCGACTCGACTAATCCCAAGACCTAGTCGTCCAACGAGGAAGTAACCAAAAGAGCAGTAAAATAGACCACATTCAGCATGAATATAACTAACAGTAAGAAAATACAGCAGTAAGGAAAGAAACCACTACAGTATATACCACCACAACAGTATAACAACATTCATAACATAATACAAACTGCAGGTAAAGAAAAGTACAGCGGTAACAAGAACTACTCACTACAGTGGAACAAAAAGAGGTACAAGAGAACAGTGGTAACTCTGCTGGAGCCTACTCGGCCCAGCGTCCTCTGCAGCCGCTGACCATGGCTGCTCAACACCTGGTCTTGAAAGGTAACGAGTGTAACACGTCAGCAAAACGCTGAGTAGAGTGGCAACTAAAACTAAAGAAACAGTAGAGTGTACAGTAGTTGTTATGTTCTGTTACTTCCTTTATTTACGTCTTTCAATTGTCTCACGATTTCATTTATTTCTTAGATCCTTTACTTGATCTCGAATGTTCCTCGTGGGAACGATCTTGATTACAGTCTTTTCCAAAAAGTAGAAGTAGCACGTGGTGCTCTCCTGGCCGGGAGAGTCTCCCGTGGTGATCCTACTCTCAGTCAGCCACCCCAAGGTCACGGACAGGCGTAACGGTGACTACAGCACGCGCGATAAACGCACAGGTAGCTAACCCGCACTAGCACGCGGTCAGTCGTTTCCGTTAACGGGTGCGCCCAAAGCACAGCACGGAACCAGTACAGGGCAGAGCCCTCTCAGTAACAAGGGGGTCCAACCCCTCCACAGTAACCAAACAGGGGCCTTGCCCCTCCACAGTCCGCGCACCCTCGCCTGACTACCCTGGTTTACCCCAATGGGCCTAACAAGTCGGTGTAGGAGGCTAGCAGAACCCCGGGGCCCGTAGGGTAGCTAGTACCTCTCTACACTAGTAGCCCTCCTCGGTACTACGTACACGAGGGCCAGCAAGTCGATACAAAGTGCCCAGTCCTAACCCCGGGTCCCTGGGGCGGCTGGCTCCGCTTTGCACTAAACAGGTACAGGTACTTCCCTTGGTACTACGTACCCAAGAGACAGCACACTACCACGTCTTTCTTTCTCAGTTCCATTCCTTTCTCTTTCCAGGAGTTCCACTCCTAATTCCCCGTAGGGTTCCAGCTCTTTTAACTCAGAACATCTAGGTTTCACTTTCCAGTTTCACGTTCTTACAATCCATGTTCTCAGTCATGTTTATTTATTCATAACAGGCAGCTGTTAATTCGATTTACAGGCGGCTATTTGTTCCTTTCCATTTTTTCAAGACTGGAGTATTCATATATTCTACTAGTTTTCCCCGTCCTAGGATTCATGCCATATCCTAGGATCTATCATACAATCTAGTTTTCCAGCCCTAGGATTCATGCAACACCTAGGATCTATCATTCAATCTATTTCTCATTCCTAGGATTCATGCAATGTCCTACGTTCTATTTATGGTTCCATAATTTAACAGATTATACTAATAAACTTAAAAGCCACTCTACCGGTTACAACAGGCGTACTGGGGGCGTGGTCGGGAATCCCGCGTACCTCCGCAACCCCCGAGACTGCAACGGAACGGGGTCCTATCACAAGGATCAAACACAAGGAGTTTCTCAAAACAGTATACAACTACTGTAGACGGGTAGAGGATTTAATTCTGAAAAGCACGCAACTCGAAACGCGGAAAACGGACTCCGAACGGGTCCTAAACGGGTCGAAAACGACGAAACAGTGCAAAATCAGAAGTTCCAGACGTCTTAAAAATGGGGATCAGATGGTACCTTGTCCTGCGTGGTCTCTTAGACGTCCAGAAGCCTGCGGGGGCGTCTGACCTAGTTCCCAGACGTCCGATGGTCACCCCGGACGTCTGGAAGTCGTTCACGTCGTCTGGCACTGCAGCCAGACGTCTGCTTCGCGTTGGATGGCGAATCCAAAACCTGCGCGTACCATTTCTCTCTCTCAGTACGGACGGCCGAAGAAAAGGAAGAAGGACGAAAAATAACTAACCTTTCAAACGTCTGGACAGTCCTCCAAACGTCCTCCCCGTCGTCTGGTTGGAAGCCCAGACGTCTGATTCTGGAAAAATTTCCAGAATCAGAGCGCGACTCGCCCTCCGCTCGCGACGCACGGTCGCGCCGCGTCTCGTCCGCCTGCTGATCGAGCTGCAGCAGGCCTCCCGCGTCACCCCGCGTCTGCTGCTCCCCCCGCCGGCCGACCCTAGCAGCTCCGGCAAGCTCGCCCTCACGGTCGAGCGCCTCCTCCCTCGCGCAGCACCTCCTCCCACGCTCACCGCGGCTGTCGCTGTCGCTGCCGCCGCTCACTCGCGCTCGCACTCGCGCACCGGCTAGAAGGAGAAGAGAAAGGGGGCAGAGGTGATGAGAGTGAGGGAGAGGGCGTGGCGTTTTAAAGCCGCGCGGGGAGGAGAGAGAGAGCAGAACAGAGGGTGCAACTTGCGGCCGCAGGAGAGAGGGGAAAAGGCACCCGCAGGTCTGCTCGCGTAGGCGCGCAGACGCAACCGCGTGTGCCGCCGAAACCGAATCCCAGACATCTGGAAGGGGTTCCAGACGTCTGGTCTGACGTCTAGGCCACATCCCATACGTCTTAAAAGACGTCTGAAGCTGCGCGTTCGTAACATCTAGCATCACTATCAAGTAAACATTACAAGAGTTAATACTACAACTTAACATCAATTCAAATAAACACAAATCGATGTTAACACCATTTTACAAATAAACACAATTACGGATTAACACTAATTTCATATTTCTTGACATCACCTTTCTAACCTCCAAGTAAACTAATCCTAAGGGCTAATTTGGATAGAGGAATAGATTTTATGTAATAATTTCTTTGCATATGAGTTATTCTTCATTTTTATTTGGAAGTCATAAAGATTATCATGATAGATTAACTTGTGACTATTTAAAAATTTTTTGTGTTAATATGTGAAAATACATAAAATAATCCATAAAAAAAATTTATCTAATATCAATTCTAGAATAACTTATCCTAAATTAAGAAAATTACTCTTAACACAAGTCAAAATATCTTTCCTACTAAATAAAATTAGCCCTCTGATAATGCTCTTACCAAACTAGACCTAAAGAAATAGAAAAGATATTATAAAAAAAATAATAATAATAGGCACTGCCCCCTGTCCACACTAAATACCACAATCAAATGATGTACTTTCGGTGCAATTCCTACAAAGGAAGCTCATTCTAGAAAAGAAAGCTCTGGTAAAAGCTCAATGGGCAAAGAACCGAGAGATGAAGAGATTGCTCATACAAATTTCCTTACTGGCCCACGAAATGTAAACAAAAACACCACCCAGACTTTTGGGGGCAAAAGTTAACAATTAAAATGTGAAAAAGTTAAGAATCTTACGCTTAGCAATGCATTTCTTAATGCATGAAGTGGGAGAATGTAATTTTAATCGATATATTTTTTTATCGATGAAAATTAATTTTTATAAGTAAAAAATTATTTTTTATACATATATTTTTTATTTTCAATAGATATATTTTGATATTCAAATAATAAAAAATTATTTTAAATAAGTATTGATTGAGAGGTAAAATATATCATTATATTTTTATTTTTTATCAATATATTTTAATAATTTTAACTTTCAATCGGTATATTTTAATTTTCAATCGATGAATTCTATTTTCAATATATAAGTGAAACCTATGTATTACAAAATACGTTCCAACCCTGTAACCCATGTTTCTGTACATGGACTCAATTAAGTTCTCGCGCGGTCAGGTTGATCTCCTCATAGGACATGTCTGCCTCGACCATGCGAGAAAAAGTGGGCAACTTTAGGGGTTTCACATACCCCCAAATCGCAGGTCGGAGTCACTCAATAAACCTCCATATGCACTCTTCCTCCGTAGATACAGTTGTCGGGGCGAAGCATGATAGCTCCAGAAAACGCGTGCGGTACGTGTTAACTGTCATCGCCCCTTTGCAAAGAGTGTGGAACTCCTGCCTCCTCTGGTCCTGCCAGGTCTGCGGAAAGTACTGCTCACAGAAGAGAGTCACGAACTGGTCCCACGATGGCTCTCTCCTCTCCTAGCCTCTGACTGCCCTCCACCACGTGGGCTACGCTCTCCAACTGGTATGTGGCAAAGGCCACGTGGCACTCTGCAGGAGGGCAGAGCGTGCCAAACACCTCTATCTGCTCCAGCCAGTCCTCTGCCTAAGACAGGCTCTTATCCCCTTGAAAGAGGGGGGCTTTAGCTTCTGGAACTGGCTGAAAAGCTCGTGGTGGAGCTACAACGGGGGAACGGGTACGCCCCCAGGCAAGGAGGGCCCGTGCTTAGAAGTGTCTGAGGGTGGTGGGGGTGGTGGAGGATCACCCCCTTCTCCTCCAGCTCGTCCGACATCGCGGTGGCTCCCCTACCTCACAGAGAACTCTCCCTCCACGTCCTCAGGGAGGGGTGGCTGAGGAAGCTACTGGAGCTCCTCTTATATTATATCCCAAATCAGCTAGGTGAGATCCTGGGCTTGGATGCCCGGAAGGAGAGGTAGGTCGACTGGTGCCTCAGGCATGGCACGCTTACCCCTATGACCACACCTACGGCCACGTCCGCGACCCGCCTCAAGAACTACTATACGAGGCATCTCCTACAAGGAGATCAAGAAAAAGAACAGAGACTGTCAATAATACCAGATTACATAAAGATACAAGACTTGGAAGCGAAAATCAAAGTGATACGTTGTGATGGCGATCCTAGTTACATGCACGTGAGTGGTTACTTCTAGACCATTTGGTTCATTCCTCGGGACGACCTTGCTCCGATACCATCTTTGTCATGACCTGATCCCAGATCCTTACCGGACCCAAGATCGGCTCGCCTCGACTAATCCTAAGACCCAATCGTCCAACGAGGAAAAATCAAAAGCAGAAAATATTCCACAACCACACATGCAATGTAAATAGGCAGAAATAACTAAGAGACAGTAAAGGAAACAGAACGAAAAGTCTCACAATATTACATGCCATCACAACTACAACAGCGGAAAGTAGAACGGAAACGTAACAGAAACAATATTACATATATCAAAGTACTCACTACAACAACAAAAGCTCGGAAACAAAAAGAGAACAACGGCTAAGGCTGGGCTCAACTGGGCCCAACTCCCTCTGCAGCCGGTGGTGCTGACTGCTCAACTCCCTAACCTAAACAAAGTTACAAAATCCATGGTCAACTAACGTTGAGTAAAGTAGTGATTAACCCATTTATATGCAATTAATATAAGATAAGCAACTAATTAATTATTCATTTCCATTTAACTCAACTAAGTGGTTCTGATTAGTTTATTCTACTAAGGATCCATACATTTCTTGATCTTGCCTGTTCCTTAGGGAAATGATCTTGATTACAATTTTTCCCATGATATAAGATGTACACATGGTGCTCTCCTGGCCGAGAGAGTCCCCCGTGGTAGTCTCACACCGTTCTACGACCCTGAGGTCATAGTCGCAACGTAGCGGTGACTACGGTACACGCGATAAGCGCACGGGTAGCTACCACACACTGGCACACAGTCAGTCGTTTTCACTAGCGGATATGCCCAAAAGTACAGCACAGAACAACACAGGGCCTTGCCCTCTCAGAACAGGGGTCTCGCCCCTCCACAGTCCGCGTACCCTCGTCCAACTATTCTAGTTTGCTTATTGGCCAAACAAGAGTTGGTGTAGGGTGGCTAGTCCTAGCCCCATGTCCCGTGGGGTGGCACTCCGCATAATTTCAGACATCTGTCTTCAGCTCCGGACGTCCCGCTACTTCTCCAGACGTCTGGTAGATACTCCAGACGTCTGATACTGGAAAATCCAATATGAAAAACTTCCTCGCGAGGTTCTGCTTCTCACGAGCTCCGCCCGCAGTGCCTGCAACAGCAACTCCAGCAGCTGCAAAAGGTCGAGAAGCTCTTCTCTACGAGCTCCTCCTCCTCGTGCACGTCCTATTGAGCTCCCACAATCGCAACTTCGACCGCAACTCCTCTCGTCGCACCTCCGGACTCCTTGAAGGTCCTCGCACCTCCGAGTTCCTCGCGACTGCAACCGTAGCTCTCCCACGCGCGAGCTCTCCTACTCGGGCTCCTTCGATCGTGCACGCTCGGGCTTCCCCGAGCTCTCTCCTCTCTCCCACGCCCTCGCTATCCCTCTCTCCCTCGCTCTCCCCTTCCTCGCGAGCTCCTCTCCTCCACGCGTGGCTGCAAGTGGAGGTGGAAAGGCTATTGGTAGTGGTCAGCAACTGCAAGGGAAGAAGGTGGAGGTGGTGGTGAGGGTGTGAAGATGGAGAGGGTGGTGGGATTTTATAAGGACAGTGGGGTTAGGATTTTGGGGAGGAAGGAGAGGTGTGTATGCATGGGTGTGTAAGTGGGAAGAGAGAGAGGGAGAGAAAAAAATTGTGTGATACCCCTTCGAAACTTCTTTTTTCTTGTAAACCCCACATGTCTAAATTTAAAGAATTTAAATTTTCACTCACATCCTTAACTTTTCAAAAAACTTCAAACAATCCTTGAAATGATCATTTCACCTAGATATCGATTTTAAATGAAAACTTATGCAGCCTTTGAGGTTGTGATTTGGTCAAAGAAATTGGCAATCTCTGATGATTGGAAGTTTGATTACGCGTCTAATAATTTCCTTATTATTATAACAAAAAAGTTTCAATACCCATTATTAGCTTGTAGGACTATGATTGCACATCTAATTATTCCCTTCCTTGAGTAGATCATACATGATATTAAATAAATAATACTAGTGCAGACTCTTGGCCTTACAATCATGTCACTACTATTTAATACCACGAGCTTTAAGTCACTCTTTTGACCAAAATTTGCCATCCGTGGCAAGCATCATCTTCTTACCTGCCTTATACGCATAGAGGTGGGGTCTAAGAACCCTGCACATCCACCAAGCACGCAATCTGGTGGATTATATTAGCCGCAAGTGGTGACCGACCAGCACTATGATCATGATTCCTTACCTTGTTGCTGCATCTAAATTTCGATTTGCCAATTAGGTTTGAAGGGAATATCAAACATGGAAATCGGTAAGGGTAAGTTTACTTGAGGTTAATCTTTTAAGAAAAAAAAAAACTTAACTTTCATTTATTTGATTATTTAATTTTTTATTTATTAACACAGATTTAGTCACTTTAATACGAATTTATCTAACATTATTTTTAATTAATATTAATTAAATTTATGTTAAAATTATACATCATTTTTATCTCCAACATACTTTATATTTTATATATTTAACATCACTATCAAGTAAACGTCACAAGAGTTAATACTACAGCTTAACACCGACTTAAATAAATACAAACCGATGTTAACACTATTTTACAAGTAAACATAATTACGGATTAACACTAATTTCACATTTTTTAACATGACTTTTCTAACCTCCAAGTAAACTAACCCTAGGTGCTAATTTGGATGGAGGGATAGATTTTATGAAACAATTTCTTTACATATAAGTTATCCTTCATTTTTATTTGGAAATCATAAAAAATTATCCTGATAGGTTAATTTGTGACTATCTAAAAAAATTTTAGATTAACACATGAAAATACATAGGATAATCCATTAAAAAAATTTATCTGACATCAACCTCAGAATAATTTATCCTAAATTAAAAAAATTCCTTTCAACATATGTCACAATATCTTTTCTACCGAATAAAGCTAACCCTCATATTATGCTCCATATCAAACTAGACCTACAGAAGTATAGAAAAGGTATTATAAAAGAAAAAAATAGTGCACTTCTCTTTCTTTGGTTTACCGAGGCAAAGCCCCCTGTCCACACTAAATACCACAATCAAATGATGTACTTTTGGTCCAAGAAAGCTCATTTTAGAAGAGAAAGCTCTGGTAAAAGCCCAATGGGAAAAGAATCGAGAGACGAAGAGATTGCTCATACAAAGTTTCCCTACGAGGCCCACGAAAAGTAAACAAAAATACCACCCAGACTTTTGGGGACAAAAGTTAAGAATCTTATGTATTTTGTAATGTATAAAGTCAGAGAACATGGTTTCAGTAGATGTATTTTATTTTTTATTGATAAAAATTATTCTTTATAAGTAAAAATTTAAATTTTAAGTAAAAAATTATTTTTTTATAAATATATTTTTTATTTTTAATCGATATATTTTAATTTTTAAATAATAAGAGATTATTTTAAATGAGTATCGATTAAAAAGTAAAATATATTATTATATTTTTATTTTTAATTGTTATATTTTGGTAATTTTAATTTTTTATCGATATATTTAAAACTTTCACGGACGAATTCTATTTTCAATGTATAAGTGGAACGTTTCAACCCTGCAACCCGTGTTTCTGTACGTGGACTCAATTAAAAATCCACCGGAACATTCGTGAAATAACTTTGCATCTTCGCCTTAAAACACAGAAAGACAGGAATGGACAGGCGAAGACCTTATTCTGATCTTATAAGGAGCAAGAAAAAGAAAAAACAAAAAGAAGCAAAAAGGAAAAATAATAAATAAGACCACCGAATTCCCACTCGTAATCCATCGACCATATCATGAGGATAAATACCGAAGGAACGATCGAAACGGATGGATACGAGAGTGACGTATGGATATGAGAATAGCTGTACGTTGAGAGGAAGGAAGAGAGGAACGCAGAAGAAGCTCCAGCGAGTCTCCACCTCGTCGACGCGGAGAGAAGCGAAGATGTACCAACGTCACCACCACCTCCTCTTCCTCTTGTCCACCATCGCCATCTCCTTCCTCTTCCCACTCCCTTCTGCAGCCGATGTCGGCACGGCGGCCTATTACAATGCCCCCTACCTCCGTGAGTACAAGAGAAACTTTGGAGCATTTCTCGTTAATCTCATCTCATGCAACACCTTGGGGAGGGGGGGGTTGTGGTTGGCATTCACTTGGGCATCTCATCGAACACCTCCTCTAAGTTCCCATCCATCTCGATTTCGCATCTCACTCCGGACATCAGCCTAAATCGTTACATCGAACACCTTATATATGCACGGGAAAGAAATGCAATCTCTGCCGCTTGCTGAATCACGTATTCACCTGGCCATTTCTCTAGTACCTTGGGATCTCACATCTCTCGGCTAAATCCTCACTTGGGTGTTTCATAGAACGCATAAAAATCTCCGTATTTTCCCTCGGGCATTTCATCGCAAGCCTTATGTTCACGGGAAAGAAACTCACCGGATTACCCTCACGCGTTCCACCTATGCATTTCATAAAACACCTTGAGATCCTATATCTACTGGCTAAATCCTCACCTGGGCATGTCACGGAAGACGTGAAAACCTGGTATTTTCTCTTGGGCATTTCACCGAACACCTAATCTACACGGGAAGGAACTTCCCATCCTTCCCGGATTCCCACCCACATGTTTCTCTTTGGGCATTTCATCGAAACACCTTGAAATCCCAGACCTCCAGGCTAAATCCTTAGCCGGGGTAGTCAAATAGACCAAATAAAAAAAGCCTCGCATTTTCTCTTGCGCATTTCGTCGAACACCTCACGTACCTGCTCGCTATCTGCAGCGACGGAGTGCTTCGGGAGCGACCCGACGCAGTTCCCAGCAGGGAACCTGTTCGCGGCGGCGGGGGCGGGGATATGGGACAACAACGCGGCGTGCGGGAGGCGGTACCAGGTGGCGTGCCTGAGCTCGAAGGCTCCCGGTGGCTGCATACCCGGCGTTACCATACGGGTGAGGATCGTGGACAACGCGGCGAAGCTCTCCTCGACGCCCTCCGCGGGAGGCACCACCATGGTGCTCTCCAGCGAAGCCTTCGGGCGCATCGCCAACGCCTCCGCCACCCCCAAGATCAACATCGACTTCACCCAGTACGCTCCCTTCCTCACCTTCCTTCTCTCTTTCTTTGTTTGTTATCTTAATTCTACTCTGTTTTTTCCCATTATTTATAAAGAAAATAGATCCTGTCCTCTTATTTTTCTTTTCTTTAACATCTGCCCCACCCCATAAAAAAAATAATAATAAAGGAAAACCAACTTGTTTGCTCTAGCGTTTGAGTTTGTCCTGAGGCCCTGTTTACAGGCGTCAACGGGACCTGTTTGAGTTTGCATGATAAGTAGGGTAACTCCTGGTTGTATTTACTGAACAAGTACTAGAAATTAGTATTAATCTATGATAGGATAGGAGGGTGTTTACTTGATCGTGGGAGTCAGAACATGAGATAAGTTGTCCGAACACATTTTTATCCGTGAGATGGTATTTAAGTTTGTTGGTAGTCATATTGTTTTATATTAAAGAGATTTTTCTTGTGGAGAATTGCATTAATAAATAATATAAAAGCATTAGTAATGTTTTATTTGGTATAATTTCAATTGTAGTTGTAATATTGGCTATCTAATTTGTTAATCGTAGTAATGTTATCTATTTTTAATTATAATTTTTTGTACATGCATTATTAATCAGGTGTAATTCTTATTTTGGGGTAAGATGGGGTGAGAGGGGAGCAAACCGGAGAAGGATATAAGGGGAAAAGGGATGAATGGCTTTGGACATGGGGTTGCTTACGAGCAAGGGGGATGACGACGGTTATTTTGGAAGTCATCTTGATGTTTAGGAGGAACTGATGTTTGCACAAACTCGGGTTTTTTTTCCGAACTCCGGTTCAAATAACACCAAGGGGAAACTGGCGTTAAGCCCATTTTTGGGGTCAACTCCTCATGTAAACTAAGCTTAAAAGTTATTCTAAGTATGAAATCCGTGTTCGAAGAGAGGATAATTTATCTCCCCCCTCCTTTCATCTCTTCTAACCTCTCTAATCAAGAGATAACACCCAACTTGCCCCCTCTTTGCAACGAGGTCTATTCACCTTTCCCAAGTAAGCACCAACAGGAGTTTTGATTTGAGTGTTTCAAGATTGAGTGTTTTGTAGCTATAAGATTTTGATGTAACTTGTAATCGAGCGGTTGAGGGTTTATGTAACTAGAATGTTACTTGCAAACTGAGCAACGAGAATGTTCAGACAATAGAGTTAGTTAGGTGTGCCAAGCCACTATCGAATCATCCAGATGATCGAGCCCTTATTCTGTTGTGAACCCTCTGAATAAGGAGCATGGCTGTGCTAGAAATCATTGGGGAAGTGGAGTTAAGGTGTGTGATGGTTGTGTGGTAAGCTAAGTGATGAGTTGAATATGATGGATATTATAGTGGAAGTGATGATAATGTTTTATTATATTGAAACTTAAGAAAAGTTATGATAGAGAGCAATTCATTGAAACTACAAAGCCAACTTCATTCCCCTCCTTAGTGATATTCAAGGAGGAAACCCTGTTCCAACCAAATGCAACCTCGATAATGGAATGATTTAGCCCTTCAATTTATCCATCAATTTAGCCCTATGTACTTGCTCTGTAAAGTGAGGCAATTTATATTTTATAATATCATAATTCATTAATGAAACACTTATTTAACTTCATCTATTTATGTGATTCCAAGGTATATTTCAATTCCTTAGCTTATTCCTCCTCCTATAAATTCCTCACCGCAAACGACATCTAAGGTTCTTTCTTAGAAAGAAACAAGAAAAAATATGTATACCTAAGTCAGGAATTTAATGGCCATCCCACAAAGTTGCTCCTCTGATTATCCCACCAATTTTATCCTGTCATCACCCATCCAAACTTCTATTTATTCTTCCAACATGGAGTCAAGACAGTGCCCATTCCTCTGAACCAACCATTATGCCAAAGAGAGATTCTATCCCTTTGACAAATTTTATTCCATTAAATGGAGGGATAACTAATTGCACTGAAGTGGTTGTGGAAAAAGTTTGAGCAATCGTTTACTTGAGCTTCTTTCCATCTTCCATCCAAAGCCCACGATCTCCCCTGTTTATTCTCCAGATAAACGATAAACAAATGGAGCGGCTCTCCCTTTTGGACGTGTGCCCAATCGTTTTTCAAAAAGCTTCATTCTTCCTACATGAACAATTAAATACTGTTGACTTTCCATTGACAAAGTGCCATTAACCAACGTGGGCATAGCTTTATCCCTTTCACATCTAAACAATGCCTAAGTTTACAGGTGGCTAATTTGTCATAGCTAAGTACATATGCATACGACCGGAAAATGTTTGGTTGAGCTTTTCCATTTGCTCGATTTACTAATCCTTTATTTGACAATACTAGAACAAATGTTTTCACTAGCACCCTTTGAGGGAAAGAATAGAAAAAATAAGACCAAGGATAAGAAGTTACCCCAGAAAGATTAGTATTTTCATTGCAGGTGAATATAGAAACATGTGTACAACATATTTTGTAATGTGAAATCTAAAATTTATCAGTTAAAAATTAAGTAAATTAAAATAAATCAATTTAAAATAATTTTCAATCGATTGAAGATCAAAATATATCGGTGTATTTTATATTTTTATCGGTGAAAAATATTTTTCACTTGAAACGTAATTTTTTACTTATAAAAAATATTTTTTCACTTAAAAAATAATTTTTCATCGATAAAAATTGATTTCCATCAGTGAAAAATCAAAATATATCAATTGAAATCACCACTCATCTTACATTGCAAAATGCATTGCAATTCATCTTTTTCTTTTGGATCATCCATCAAATCAAGAAATGAGTTTAAGATGATTTTGTATATAAGAAATAAGCTATAATCATCTTTTGGTTTAGTTTTCTTTTCGTCTTATTAAATAAGAAAAAAGGTGTAATTAACGTCATAGGTAGAATATCTTTAACCTGAGATATTAATATCTATTAAGCGTTAGCCTTCACTCAAGATAAGTTTTAGAACAAGGAATACTTGTATTTATCCTTGAAATTAAACAAACGTTGCCCGGAAATTGTGGCTAATGGTGATCTAGTGACACCATGCCCGTAACCGTAGTCTGTGTTACAATTATTGATGTTTTCTTTTTTTCCGTTGGGACCTCCATATTTTATCAAAAGTATATTTTTTAGGATATAACGCAACAAGCATTTGCAGAAACTGAACAATAAATTGTGCTTGGATTCCTCCTACTTTGATCGAATCTTACCAATATTAACTTATATCGAGGCCTTCTGGTTATGTATTTCACCATGGAGTCTCTTACTCTGGGATCACACGGATGAATTTTTTGAATTCTATCATGATTGATTCCTACCTCTATCTTAAGGATGCATTTGGTGGTGGGGTTAAGGTGGTTAAAATGAAATAAATGAAAATGATATTTATTTAGGTGGTGGAATAAATATAGGATTAAGTATAAAGTTAAAATGATTTATGTATTGATGTGTTGTTAATAAATATTTGTTTAATAATATAAGTGAGAGTGGAGAACGTTAGTAATTATTTATTTATTATTAAAAATAAGAGTGGAGGTATAATAGATATTTTTTTAATGGTAAAAGGGAGAATAGAGAATGATTGTTGGATTGATGTAACGTTTGTGTTGAAATAATGGAAAAAATTTAGGATAATCCTTAACCTAGGTTAACACCACCAGCAAATAGGACCTAAAAGAGGGAGGGGTTGGAACTTATTTGTCACGATAAAAGATCAAATTGGAGAAAAATTATTAAATTTTACTCACAGTAAAGAAATTGAGTGGTCCAACCCACAACCACTAAATTATTTAAGGATGGTGAGATAAAAATGAAAAAAATTGATGTGTTATGTAATGTGAGATATAAATTATTTTTCATCAATGTAAAATTATTTTATAATTATTTTATATTAATGTAAAATTATTTTATAATTATATTATATCTGTGTAAATTAATTTATTCTGCGGTGAGGGATAAAAAATTGAAATAAAATAATTGTGAAATTGACAAGGATTGATTCCACTAAACTGGTTACAATGATTTGGAGTTCTTTTCATCCTACCACACTCTCCGGTCCTAAAGGAAAACGCACAATTCACCAATGCTTACCGCTGTCATATATGATTTCAAGGTTGTTTTGGATCTCATCGCTTGCTGCATGTGATCAAGATTGTAAACGCAGGCACTCGGTATTTAACAAGGGTGATCATTCTCTAAAGAGTGAATAGTATGGAGAAGAGAATTCAAGGATTAAATAATTTGAATTTTAAAAATATTTAAATATTAATAAAATTATGTCTTTATAATACATAATAATAAAATATGCTATCTACTTGGTTTCCTATGATGTCACAGGTGACGATTGAGATGCCAACAAGCTAGTTCGTCCTAATAAAATGAGCCCAATGACATTAAAAATCATAGGTCCAAAAGGGGTAAGTAGCATAGATGTGAAACTCTTAAAATAATATCAAAACATCATCACATAACATCTATAATAATCATCATATCATCTTTTAATAAATAATAGGGCATCCTCATTTGTGGAAGCAGATCGCCCATTATATTTTAGCTACAACCTAACAAATAACAGCAAACCAATGTTCAAGTTAGGACTTAGCATAATATGCCGGCAATATTAGCAAAATCTAATGAAAAGGTGTTTATTTACAAAACAAAAAAACAACAACAACCGAAGCATTGGTTTATTTAACTGAACAGCTTGATCATGAGTATGCAATACATCTTTCTTATTTCTTTGATAATGGAAAAATGTGGTAGTCTTTTTGCATTTAATTTCTTTATCTACCATATTGTCTTCTCTATCTACTCTTTAAGAGTAAAAAGGTAAGAAAATAGTTTTACCATGTATTTTATGGAAGGGGCTTACTCTCTACCTGCCAAGGTACTTTGGTTAAAACCTTAGATTTCGTCGATTAAGCATTAAACTTTCAGGCTTAACCGGAAGAATTGAAAATAAAAACAGGGTAAAGAAGAAGGAATCTTTTCCGTGAGCTCCTGTCAATTTCTTCCGGGAGAGCTTTCATTTTAAATGATTTTTTATTATCACATTCATGTCGGACCATGTTTGGAAGGAATACCCTTTTGGCCCGTTTCCTTGGAATCATTCCATTCCACTTGCTGGATATCTTTTTCTTCTCCCTCACTTAAGTTGCATCTGGCAGCATTCGAGATAAAATTTCGTGAGAATAAGTGTCTCTCTCATTTAAGTTTCATCTGACAGCATGATCAGTATTATTTCAAAAGAAAATATCGCGAGAATAAATGAAAAAGAATATCTATTTGAATAGTGAAGCTATGAAATAAAATAATTAATATATTAACGTAATGTTAATAAATATTTATTTAACATTATGATATTGATGTAAATGAATGGATGTGATGTAATAAGTATATTTTAATAAATACATTATATTTAAATGGATATATTTTAATATATATTAATATTAATGTAGTGTAATGTGATAATTTAATATTAATATTGATTAATAAAATAAGATAAATTATATTTTTTTTTACTTTAAATTTAGTTTCTTTAATATTTCTTTGTTATCTCCGATTAGAGGGATGATGTACCTATTATAATGCAGCCGTAGAATCAATATAACTTTTGTTTTCTCTGACAGGGTTTGACCTTTTCCCCTTGATTCGAAGAAAGATATCTGAGCAAAGGGTGCGTATCCAGTTGTTTTGCGCGTATTTTGCAATCTTGCCAAGGTCCTCATGATTAACCCAATCCAAAAGTCAGCGCCACATAAAGTTGGACATTTTTTTGTTGTAAGATTACCGGAAGGAGAACAAAAAGAATAAAAGTTTTTTCTTTTTTCCCCAGAACAGTCTATGGCCTGACTTTGACAAAGACAGGTGATTCACATGCAGAGAACTACTTGAGTTCAAACTGACGCCTCACAACTCATGTTCTCCAAGTTTGAAAAGGAAATTATTCAGCACCTAACTAGGAGTAGATTCAACCTGGTTCTCGAATAAAAGATCTGGCACCTGCGTCACCCTGACAAAGTTCTACCGTACTGGGACAGCAAGTGCATTTTCCAGCTGTGTCGCGTAGGATGTCGATGCACACGGTAAAAGGGATAGGATGTGCTTAATGATAAATTAAGTTAAAAAAAAAAAAAAAAAAGGTGTGTAAGCTCTGCAAGAGAAGAGGTTGTCATTCTCACTTCTCAGTTTACAAAACTCACATGTTCGTCACTAATAACATCCCTGCATTTCACACACAAGATCAATTTATGGGAGGGTGAGTGCTACTGCATCTCGAGAAGACACTTCCAGCGGTTGCCACTCTCCTCTCACACAATACAAATCATGCGAAGGAAGCTTCTTCTAGTGCGAAACGCGCCTGGACAGGCATTTTCCTGGATGCAGCAATTGCAGGCTTTTGGTGCACGATGCATTACGTTTTGGTGAATCAAAACAACGCGTGAGACCTTTATCCGGACGATAAGCATCAATCTTGTGCAAAGCCCTTAGCCAAATAAAATGCATGTGAATTCTATCTATCGATAGACAAGAAACTTCTCACCTTAACAGGTACCATGGGTATTCTCTTGCTCAAGCAATAACAGGAGAGAGTATCTTTTAGAAATTGTGACAAGTTTGAAACTCATAAGTTCTTCTCTATTGCAATTATCAAAAAAGAGAAAGGAGTGATGCAAGGAATGTTGGGGGTTACGTCACAATTAACCTACCTATAACTAGATGATGGGACTGTAAACAAGTATTGATACTGATGATCAGTACTGATACTGTTGACTTCTAATATGCATCTCATATTCAAGTGGTACTAATATTCATGTATGAGTATTGGTATACTTGACATACTAGTTGAGATGCATTGAATTAACCGTACTTAAGGTATACCAGTATTCATGAAGAATACCGATACCTAAGGAAAATTGGATAACTATTCAAAATTCATCTGATCTCAGCAAATATCAATACTCAAGATGAGTATCGATACTTCATGAGTACTAACTCGAGTATATAAATCTAGAATACTATGACAGTACTCATGTTAAACCAATATTGATGATCAGTACCGATACACATAATGCACTGAACAAGGTGACAGAAACATTGATCTTTAATTGGCAATCAACATGTATCGATACTTAAGGTTAGTACCGATACTTATAACATATAGTCCTAGATTACTCGAAACCAAGAACCAAGTTTGTAACCAATAAGTATCGATACTAGTGATAAATACCAGTATCTCATTGATACAGTATTGAATCATGTATTCAACAAGTACTGATACTGATGATCAGTACCGATACTCAATAGTTATCGTTCTTAATACAGAACAACATATATGCAACGAATATCAATACCAATGAACAGTACGGATATTAGTTGCAGTTACGAAAAAAGTAATGACTTTCAGAAGTTGAAACATCTAACATACAATCCTAGTTCATTCACAACATAATAGTCTAATACAGATGTCATTGTTATGGCAGATGCAAGATACACATAGATAACAACAATAAACGATGTCGATATGAATATAATGATGGAAATAGGATATACATGTACTTGCAGCCATTAGAATCAAAGCAAAGATGTTGAAAACACTTGAGAATGATTCCGGAAGGATCTTCTAACCTCTACACAACCTGACAGAGGAGTGAATCAGCAGCAAGCCAAGCAATCGATGGGGTGGTCTCTCTTGAGAGAATCACAAATATTTTCCGTGTAAGATTAAGGATCACAGGCCCTCTAGATTAATTGGTAATCAACAATTAATTCCCAAAAAATTTCTGAATAAAAATTATCCCTTTAAGTTTCTACACATGATTCTTATATCTTAATGATATACTAATGTCTATTATAATTTTAATACCTTAATTGGACACTTTTAAATATAAACCTACAACTGACGGTCAAAAATTAAATGTGTAACCATGCACACATATTAATCCATGTAATCCGATCAGTGACCCAACAAGGAATGCCCAAACAAGGGAAGGATGAATCATCGAGAGACGCTTCAGTCACCGAACTGTGAAAGTACTACATCCGACCACCCACGTGTCTCTGAACAATTACAGCAGCTCGACCACGCCACCATCTGCTTCAATCATCGTCACACCAGCTCCCCTCAACCACTTGCAAATAATTAAATCCCGTCATTAGCGTTACCGAATTCCCAAAATGGGAAGGGCAGATTATGGTCGTTTTCAGAAACTTGACCGCAATTTGAGGGAATCTGGCAACTTCGAACTTGTCCAATGGTTTATTTGTTTAAATGAGAAGACAATGTAAAGGGAACTTTTTCCATCCAGACTTACCCTTTTCAACCACACGCTTCCATTACAAACAGGAATCATATGCTCCAACAAAAGCCACGGCGGAAGAGAGAGATTCCCTAAATCATAAACCAGGACAAACTTCTAATAAAATGCGTAAAAAGCTAAGCCACTCAAGTATGCATCGGTATATCTACCATTGGTGCATTTTTCTCCCATCTATCCCTCACGTTCGACTCTATCCCGTTTGTCATACAATCACCCATCTAGCACTAAAATACAAATTCTTATCTACAATATATCACGAAAGAGTTAAATTGTTAAAAAAAAAATCTCTAAATTCAGGCCTCTTGGTTCTATGTCATCTCTGGATTCCTTATCACATTATGGAAGGGTAAATTACAGAGAAGTCCCTAAACTTAGGCCTCCTGTTCTATGTGATAAAGTCCCAATACGGGCCCTCAAGTTTTTTACAGTATCCGATCCCTCAACTTTTCCCTCATTGCAACTGTGAAAAATTAAAAACTACTTTCTTTGGCAAGGACATGGTCACTGAACACCACCCAAGTCACCTCCCTCCTAGGCAGACCTTCCCTGCTAACCACCACCCCTACCACCACTCTTCCCGCTAACCACCCACCAAGCACGGCTATTCCTCAAGACAAACATCAGAGCCCCTGACCGAGCGTAGCTTGCAAGGAGAGGAGCTCACCATTTCGTTTCTATAGACAAGGTCAATTTAACAAGGGGAAGGGAGAATGGAATGGGATGGTGGTAAGAGGAAAAGGAGACGGTGATAGACAGGTGGGGGAATAAAACCATCAGAGAAGACGGATATCCCGAAAATTGCATTAAGTTTGATCATATGTTCAACCAATTCCAAATTACTACTAAAAATTACAAGATCAGAACTACCTTACAAAGCCATTTCATAGGGTTTAACCGCATTGTTGAAAGCAACATCACAATTTCCTAGTAAATGAAGCAAACAACTAAGCTTTAATGTTCATGCTAAAAGGTCTTTTGGTAAAATTTCTTTGCTGGAAACAAACACAGGCAGTTAAAATAATTAGAACCGTTATGGTACTGGAAATTCAGTTTCTGTCCATAACAAATTACCTGCCCATTCAGTTGTTCTTATTATCAAGTGTAAAATCAGTATATTTCTTAGTTATAATTGGGGTAACTTGCATCATTTAAACTGGGACTGGAGCCCTTTGCTCTCTACTTAATAGTTGTATATAAGTTGCCTCCTTAACCATAACTCTGGAAAAGCTCTCAAGATCTAGAAAAATTATGTAGTTTATTGACACGGTAAAAGAATGTTTCTGGAATCCGATCAGATGAACAAGCAATTTGTTTGAATGTTTCACAAACGAATAAGCCTTAGTATCTACTTTATACAGAAGCACTATAAAAGCACATGCTAACAAACAGAAACAATATTACACATAAATCAGAAAGATTAATACACAGAAGAGAGAAAAGAACTGTGCACCATGTGCGCTACCCTGAGGGCCTCTGGTAGATGTACTTTGTTCTTGGATCCACGATGAGGCCTTTTCCTCCATTGACTTCAAGATCATGTCTGAACAGGTCATAAGTACTCAATCAGTGAAAAATCTAAACAGAATAAACTGTCAGTTTCCTACTTGAATCCATTTGCAATTGTCAGGGAAGCTTACTGAAACACAAAATCCGGTATTGTCAACTGCTCACGTGGTACATAATGAAATAGCTGAAGAAGGCGGTCAACATAGACCACTTTTCTCCATCCCTACACCATTTGAAGTTGGTACCAGGGGTCAAAAGCAATTTCAATTGCAGTACATTTTGGCGTTGGGAAAGATAGACTAAAAGAAGGTTAAGGCAAGTACTTCTCCATCCACAAAAAGCTGCAATGCAAGAATGGTTGCCTTTAGTCCAAGGGTGGGATGAAGAACATATAATGCCTACGTGAACCAAAACATGAAAAATATCTTGAGTACAAAGACTAAATCAATGAATTGATACAGGTTATAGTTGCAGGAGAAAACATGTAAGTTGTGCTGGTGTTTGCGACCAAGTATCTGTTGAAGACGCTTCATCCAACCTAAATCTGGTTGTCTGCACCCAGTGGGACATTGTAATTTAGATCCATGCAAACCTCCGAAATGCTTGTTTGGAAGATTATATTAATAGATAAGTTCATGGAAACTTGACAGAAAACTATTGAAAGCAAGCAGATATTCTTAAAAAAAGAATAGTTCCAAAGGTTAATGCAGATCAAACTACTTACACTTGCAAAGAGGCAGCTGAATGGAAGTAAACAATTGTATAGGGCTTCTGTATCAGTGGTTCAAATTCCTGGCATTAGGATGATACAAGTTAATTAACTATAAATGCTGACAGTAGCACTAAATATAAAATGAGCAAACAGCTATCACAAAGTGAGACAGAAAGCAATGCACAGTTCACCACGATTCCATTTTTTTGCAAGTAGCATGTGTTTTACTTAATGAGTTAACCAAGGAGCAAACTTTGTCAGGCTAACATCCATAAAGTAGAAGTGGATTAAATGCAGATATTTTCCCAGAAGAGTTTCAGAGCAATTCATCTCTCTTCATACTGGAATTGCCAAAAGCTCGTAGCGGGCAACATGGAATCAACACGAACCCACTACCATGAGAAATTGACCTAAACATATATTTCACCATTCTTCCTCTGTGGAAGATCTTATTTAGGACCGGCCAAACAGGAAGATAAAATAAAGAAATACACATATCCTTCCAGTGCCATGTAATTGCAAACTAGAACAAAAAAATAAATTTTTGCTTCCAATGCCATCTTATTGAAGTATAGACAAGAAACATGGCAACGAAATTGCAATAATAAGGCAAAATAGCGATGAAGGCATGAACATTTAATAAGAGCAAGTTCTCCAAACTTCCAAAGGAAAAGAAACCGAGAAAGATCAAACACGAGAACAGAATTTTTTTCAGCGTCAAAGGAAATAGGCCTGAAGCCAAAGAAAATAGACCTCACTTAAGACCTATTATAGCTATTTCCCCCTTCCCCACACAACCATTCTAAAAGTGTCAAGCAATATGAAGACTGATAACAAGTACAATCTACCATCTAGAAGTACAGTGATCACAGTTTTCAAAATGTCTTTTTTTTCCAATTATTGAAACTATATTAACTTGTAATAATTTATGGACGATATACCTTCACGACATACAGAACAAATCGCTCTAGATCTAAACATCGTAGAAGGAAATGAGCACCAACAACAACCATTACAGGTCGTCCCTCACAATCCATGCCACCACGATATCTGAAAAAATTGTAGTAAATTAAAAGCATCCCACAGGAATATTAAAACAAAATATTCATCACCATTTCCACAAAATACAATGGCAATTTGTTACAGGAAATAAAATTGAGAGGAGATGAACAATAAACACCATTTTCCACAGGAAGTAAATGATGTACCTTTATAAAGAACTAAGTCAACAAAGTTGTGACAGATAAATAAATTCATATCATGAGTCTCGAGAAGCATATCTTACTTTCAACAAAGTACTATCAGCATGGAACATAATTCCAATTAATCCCCTGAAAAGTAAAGGTAGGTCATCATAGAATACTCACACAATTCTCATCTCTGCAATGTCTGCCTGAGGTTGAGAATTAGCTTTAGCAAGATAACGTGAGTGAAGTGAATACTCCTCTGCAACAGTCAATGGAGGCCCACCTAGTTCACCAAACCCAAGTAATTTAGCAAAATGGAAACCACTTCGTGCTTGAGCAGCTCTGTCCCATTGCTCTTTCCGTCTCTGATCAGGATCTTTCATGATTGACATGAAAGCAGGATCCAGATATGCATCCAAGTGGAATGGCTGTTTGCTGAAAAATGACTATGTTATTATAATCATAGCCACAAAAAAGGAAACTTGGCATGTCTATTTCTTTTGAGACAATGGCACGTACCACTCATCTCTATTTTCATTCAAAATGCCCAACAATATAATTAGGAGAACCAACATTGCAAAATTCAGTAATCAGTCAGGGAGGTTATTGACCAAGGATTACAAGAAACGCAAGAAAAGTCAGGGATTGATCGTATTTCTATTGTAATGGAAAATAGTAAATTATAGATGCATATAACTGTTAGAATTCTTTATTCTCTGTATCATTTAGTGTTCTATATTTTCTTGAGTACATTGGTATAACTTTCCAACCAGCTTTCTGTATATTAGAGAGCGTACGGTTTCTTAATAGCTTTGAGTTATTACATTCTTCTGTTTTGAGAAGGTAAACATGGTGGACATATGATTTAATCAAATAACCTCTCGGATGTCAATGGAGAGCTCTACCACTAAGCCAACCCCTTGGTGGCAGCTATTACATTCTTCTACATGATATCACAACTGTCCTAAGCCAGTGGTCTGTACCATTTTTGAAATCGCCTTGCTTTTTTATCTTTCTTATTCCATTAAAAAGGGAATAGATTACGGTTTCAACTCCAACAGTCATCAGTTGCCTGCACCAGAGCCACCACCAACCAACAGGCTGCCTGTGACCCTTATGGTGGCCAGCATTCATCAACCATTGTTGGCAACAAGATCTCGCCATCAGCAATGCCACCTAAGCCATGGGGAGGGGGTGGACCTATGATATGGGACGGACGGGTCAAATAGAGGAGAATTAAGGGTGAGGAAATTGTGGGAGTTTTGCAGAAATGGATTGAAA
This sequence comes from Thalassia testudinum, assembly GCA_037157565.1. NCBI lineage: Eukaryota > Viridiplantae > Streptophyta > Magnoliopsida > Alismatales > Hydrocharitaceae > Thalassia > Thalassia testudinum. The sequence continues at coordinate 50,772,340 of JAZHRO010000030.1, forward strand.
AACCCAAGGGGAGGCTGTTAATAGAAAAGGTACCCATTATAGGCCTGTTCTGAAAAGGGAATAACTTTTGTGCAGTGAAATAAAACTTGTAAGTCCTCTATTTGGTATTTGGAAGAAGGGGCAAACTTTATTCCAGGTAAGCTGTTTAGAAGAAGGGATGAGTGATAAAAATGTGAAAGGTGAATTCCTGACAACAGATAAACGAAGGGACAAAAAGTAACACATCTCCCCATGGAACCTTTTTATCCTTGGATAGGACCCCTTACCCGGGGCTCTCCTATCCCAAGGAATATCCCCATTCGAACAAGGGTCTACCATGGAACGCTCACCTTCCAATTGGGGAATGGAATGAACAAAGACTTACCCATTCCTACTTTTTAGGGGTTTTTACCTGGATACCCTGTGACTTTACAATATGCAAGATTGCCATTGCCTTTTACCTTTTTACATACACATTCTGCAAACATTGATATTCTTATAAATATACCTTAATGAAGGATGTGTACTAAAGAGTAAATATTTTTAAAAGAAAATCCTTTAAACTTTTTACTCTTTTGGTCCTTTTTCTTTCTTCTTCCTCTCTTCTCCACCAACTCCCTCTCCTCCTCCAGTCCACTTGCTATTGTCCCCATGTGTTCCTCCTCGACAGCAACAGTAGCCATAAGACGTAGGCACGCCTTGAAGAGGTGTGTGTGGGCACAGGAGGCGAGCAGCATGATGTCGAGATTGCTCTCATGGTTGAGGAGGTCAACGAGCATGAAGGAGCCGACAAGGAGCTGAAAGAGTCCTCGATCTCAATGGAGAGGGACTCGCATAGCTGAGTAAGGGCCTCAACCTACCTACCCTCCTCCCATGATCCCATCAACCATCAAACTGACAAGGATCCTCTGCATCCCCCTATTCCAGCAAGGATGAGGACAAGGCCAATGCCAAGCATCCTAAGGAGGCCCTAGAGAGTGCTGCTAATGGACGTGAAATTCTAATAGAGGATACCAATGTTGCCGCTGCCTCCTCCATCTTTGTTGTTAACTTGTTATCATCATCGAGGAATGCACAGGGTGATGATGTAAGAAGCAGACAAGAGAGAGTGTTGCCCTTAGAGAGAGTCGGTCGAGAAGCGAGGAAGAAAGAGAAAGTACCAAAAGAGAAAAAGGTGTGAGGATCTTATAAAAATATTTTCCTTTTTTGTCAACATTCTTCACCAAGGGTATACGAGTAAGAATATCGATGTTTTTAGGAATATGTATGCAAATAGGTAAAAGCCAGTGGCAATCTTGTAAATTTCAAAACTCGTAAGGTAACTGTTGACCATAGGGGCATATTTGTTATTTCTATTATTTTCAGGGTGTGTATAATTCTCCCAAACCTCTCCAATATAAAAGAGAGGCTAGAGTTTCCATTGAAGAATAAGACTCTTTTTCTCAACATGGTATCAAAGCAACGATCATAGGCCGATATTTTGATATCCCACCAAATATCCACCTAAAAGATGAACAAATCACCAACTTAGGGGATTTGATCATCAAAAATCAAGATGAGGCATGGCAGCAGCGATAGCAATGCCGAGAAGGGGATCCCCAGCACCACCGCCAGCCACTGGAGGGACCCACTAGTCCCGTCGCTACTGAAGGTCCTATTGCCGTTGTTGGTGGCCATCACGCCCCATCGAAGAGGATTGCAGCCGTTGTCGGGTGGTGGCACAATCCATGGAGGCCGAGATCAATCCCTGCCAAGGCCACAGAAGACCCTGCTGGGTCTACTACTGCTACCGACAGATCGATAGGAAATCCAAAATTAAGGCCAAACCACAGCCTTGCTTCCTAAGTGGTGGAGATCTTGCACGGGTTTGAGTCCATCTCACACATTGCATATGTGGTGATAAGTCTTCTCTCACCATTGGCAAAGATACCTCTCTTAAGCATGATGAGCCTTCGCTCATGCTAAGAAGATGAGTTTGATATAGCAAAAAAAGCAAGCTCAGATGTCGAACTTGCATTTGCAAACCAAGGAGATTCAAGGAGGAAGAAAAGAACCAGAAGAGCATGGATTGTAGACTCCGATGCCTCTGTTCATCTCACAGGAGATGTGGAGGGAATGGTGAATCCCAATGCTCCACGTAGGATCAAGGAGGTCATAGTGGCTAATGGAGCCACATCATCCATCATTGCAGTTGGGCATGTGCACGCTTCTCCAAGGATTGTGATTGAAGAGGTTCATTATGCTCTGAAACTCCAATGAACCTGTTGTATGTGAATCGCATCTATAAAGATCTTGAATGTCTAGTAGTGTTTGATGAGGGCCATTGCTACTTCCAGGACCAATAGACATGAGATATTATAGGTGGAGGTGTAGAGCGAGATGATCTTTATTACTTGGACACACCTACGCTATTTGCAAAAGCAGCCTCCATAGCTACAGATCCTTGGCTATGGCACAAGTGCCTCGGGCACCCATCACTCAAGAAGATGCAACAGAAGTACCCCAGTCTACTACATTCCTTAACTCTGTAGCGTGAGAATTGTCAACTTTAGAAGCACCACAGGAGCAACTACCCACAAAGGGATGATGGAGTGAATTATGTTCCCTTTGCTTTAGTCCATTGTGATGTGTGGGGACCGTCCAAAGTTCCTACCCCAAGAGGCCACAGATACACCGTTATTGTGGATGACCATAGCCACCTTACTTGGATTTTTTTAATGAAAACTCACTCGGAGATTTCCTAGGTTATACAACAGTTCTTGGCAGAGATTCAGACTTAGTACGATGGCAATGTTCGAGTCGTCTGCATGATGACGCCCTAGAGTTTATGCAACGAGATGTTTAGAGCCTCTTCTCTTCTCGAGGCATTATTCACCAAACGTCTTATGCCCACACGTCTCGGTAGAATGATATAGCTGAGCGCAAGCTTCGATATCTCCTGGATATTGCTAAGACCATGATGATCCATATGAAGGTTCCTAAGCAATTTTGAGGAGATGCCATACTCACAACAACCTACCTAATTAATTGGGTACCTTCATTAGTTCTTCATGGACAAATTCCCTTTCAGATGATTCATCTAGAATGTGACAGGACATTTGCTCACCCCCTTAGGGTGTTTGGGTGTACCTACTTTGTCCTAGCATATGATAATCAGTACAAGTTTTCTCCTAGGGCAGTCAAATGCATCTTCCTCAGGTATTCCAAGATTCAGAAGGGTCACCTGTGTTATGATCCGAGCCGCAGAAAATACATTGTCACTGTCGATGTTACTTTCTTTGAGAAAGTTCCATACTTCTCAGAGGAAGGAACATCTATACAGACTGTTTTAGAGGATACTCAGGTATATCACTGGGGGCCACATACTTTACCTAACACTAAGACCGATCCAATCTTGACAAATGAGAGTAGTTCAGACACAGAGCAAACAGTTCTGATGAGATCTACTAGAGCATGCATACTCCATCCTCTTTCTCAGTACACTAGAGTTGTTCATCTAGAGGATAAGGTATGTCAGTTCACTTTTGCTATTACTGCCACTGAGATTTCGAGGGATTTCGCTTAGGCTTCTCAGGACCCTAAATGGTGTGCTACCATGGATGAGGCGATGCAGGCTTTACAATTACGACAGACATGGGACTTAGTGGTGTGCCCTGCTGGTGCTACAGTGGTTGATTGTAGATGGATCTATACTATCAAATATAGACTTGATGGGACAGTAGACAGATATAAAGCCAAGCTTGTTACCAAAGGTTTTACTCAGACTTACAAGGTAGGTTACTTTAAGACTTTCTCTCCCGTCGCCCGCATTACTTATGTCATGATTATCATTTCAATTGTTGTGACCTGGGGACAACCATTACACCAGCTTGATATTAATAATGCCTTCTTATATGATGACTTGTCTGAAGAGGTGTACATGAGATAGCCAGGCTACAGCTGCCAGGGGGAGCATGTTTGTTGCCTAAAGAAGGCAATATATGAGTTGAAGTAGAGTCCTCAAGTCTAGTTTAAGAGGCTTAGCATAGAGATTGCCATGGTTAGATTTCACCATTCTACTTCTTATCACTATGCCTTCATCAAGAAGACGGAATATGGAGGTCATACTCGAGTAGTTATTCTAGCAGTATACGTGGATAATATGATTCTTACCAGAGATGATAAGGACGGGATTGCCCAGACCAAGTCCTTCCATTCGACATTCGTCACCAAGGACTTGGGAGAGTTGAGATACTTCCTGGGGATTGAGGCAGTGCGGCAAGAGCCAGGCTTGTCTTTGTCACAAAGGCAATATACACTTCAGATTCTTCAGGAGACAAGTCAGCTTGGGACCAAGCCTTCTAGTATACCTGTGGAATCTCCACCAACACACTCCTCGGATGAGGAGGATCCACTTTATGAGGATGTGACCCATTACCGTAGTACAGTGGGTCACCTACTCTATCTTACTATCACAAGGCCTGATATCAATTTTGCAGTGAACAGGGCTAGCTAGCACATGCAAACTCCCCGTTACAAGCACTAGTATGAGATTTGCCTTATCCTGAGGTACCTCAAGGGGACACCAGGCAAAGGGCTATATTATAAAGATGGTGGCAACGTAAACATGGTTGCTTATTCTGATGCAAACTACGCTGGATCTATAGATGATCGGCGCTTTACTTCAGGCTTTGCAGTTTATCTTGGAGGGAATCTTATCTCCTGAAGGAGTAAAAAGCATAGTGTTGTTGCACAATCGAGTGCAAAGGCAGAATATAGAGATGGCACAGGCTGCTAGTGAGATCATATAGGTGGTTTCCTTATAAAATCTTGGCATCCAGACTACTATACATGTCCCACTTCTCTGTGACAACAAGTCAGCTACTTATATTGCCTCAAATCCGATCTTCTATGAGAAGACCAAACATATTGAGGTCGATTGTCACTTTGTTCGTGATGTCGTTCTCACATGCAAGATTAGCACCCCTTATATTTCCTCTAAGCTCGAACTGACTAACATATTTACCAAGGCTCTAAAGAATAAGCGTATGGACTTCTTGTGCGACAAGTTGGGTCTTGATCTATACACAAAAAAGAAGATTGAGCTACAAAATTTTGTAGTTGAAGAGAACCTTAAGTTTGGAGGAGATAAAGGTGCAAGGGAAAACCATGTAAGGGAAAAGACAAAGAAAAGCCTCAAACAACTAGACCCACCAACAATGCCCCCATTTCTCAATCATGTTCCCAAGTATTTGAGCAAAATTACAAAGAAAATCTTGTGTTCCCATGAAATTTTGGCAAATAAAAAATTTCAAGAAAGCTTACGAAATTCCTTCAACTCCCAAGAAAAATGATACAGCAACACCCTGCCAAAACGGCATGAAATGAAATGTTGCAAGATCAAAACTACATCATAAGCCACTAGCTTTAACACTATTTTCCGAACTTTTATGCTTGCTATACCTATGCCGATACCATGAAGAGAGTTGAAGCATGATGATTTTCTAACACCACAAAATTGATTCAACTGCATTGTTCTCCACATTTGTAATTTTAAACTAAACTCTAACTACAGGTTTTCAGTGTGCAATTTGCATGAATCAACTATTCATTTTCTTGATAAGTGGATAATTCTCGCTTTTCCAGAATTTTCCTTTTCTAGTATATTTGACTCCATAACTAACCCATGATATGCTTCAAACAATTCATGATAGTATTAAGTATTGTGCACCTTTTTCTTTTCACTTGGCATCAAGAACAGTCACTTTGCCATACCACGGTCACAAACACTTAATGTTCAAGAGAACATAAAGGAATACATCATTATCTACAAAATAGTCAGATGGCTAGTGAGAGACCATGTAAAGATGGTACAGTTTGAGCTAATCACACGAAGGACCCTAAAAGGAAACAAAAACCGTGGAAAGCAAGAAAGAGCTCATAACCCCCAAGCTTCCAAAGTGCAAAATATAACATTCAAGTACTTGCACCTCTTTTTCATTCAATCTATTCCCTTGACGTAGCCTTCTCAAGGGGCTTTTATCTTATTTTGCATTGGCAATATTCATCATGAAAACAATGCATCCAAGAATTCCAAATCTAACACTATCACACTCTCATTAAGTTAGGTCAAGTTCCAAATGTTTTAGCCTCTAATAAGGCACCTTGCATCCATACCCAAGTCGTTTTAAAAAGATAAACTCAAAGACAAGCTGAGGTCCTCTTACATTTTTCTTGGTTAGGTGGTCTTTCCAATATTTTAGGAATGAAAAAGACAGCTTCCCACTTTTCCTACTTTGTGGAAGCCCACCTCTTTTATCAGTCTCTTATTAATTTACCATTGGAATGACCTCGTAATTAAATTTGGAGAAAGACATATTGTGTTTGTAATCTTCGTTAAGAACTTAGTGGATTGAACTTTCATCTCAAACATCCCAAACCTCACAGTTCCATAGAACACACAGTTTCTGCCTCGCTGCTATTGCCTCAAATCACTCCTCCTCCTAGCGATGTTAAGAACCCAACCACACTTAGGACCAACTAAGTGGGGCAGAAACCATACACAATCTGAGACTTAAAGTCTGAGATATCAGACAAAGTTAGTGGACCAAGGCACAATGGCCCATTAGCTTGACCAGCTTAATCAAGATATGACACGACCACAACTCAAGTTGCTGAAAGACCTCTATCTAATCCAATTTATGAGGGCAAGTCTTGCAACAAACACCATCTTTGTAGAAAGAATAAATGAGATCACCCTGCCTACGCCTAAGAGCGCACTTCCTCTAACATCCCCCACTACACAGGTACAACATCGCAGCCTGAATCCACCAAGAACATTTTTCTTCGTCCAGAAAAAGGTCTTTCTCAAACTTAGTTTTCCTTAACAGGTTTTATATGTAAACTTTCGATAAGACACATATACCCTCATATATTTGGTATTTACATATATACCCCTATAAAGTTGCTTTGTTAAGGTCGTATGCCCCTGCTCCATTAAACTCAACAGAAACATTGTAAAAAAATTTTAAAATAAAAAAATCTATATTTACCTCCCTATATTTTTTTTCCTTTTTATTCCAACTCCTCTTCCCTCTTCCTTCCTCCTACCTGAGCACCTCTTTCTCCACCATTGGCCACCATCACCAACATGCTTCTCAACTCCTATATCTCCCATCTCCTCCATGATGACAGCTTCTCTAACACCCTCTCCATCAACCTCAACCACCACCACCTCTCCGCCTCCTCCCCCACCTCTCCCTCCTACCCTGCATCTAAACTCAAGGCTGCCACCGCCCTCATCAACGTCAAGCTCCTCCTTTGCCCTGTCGTCGCTCATGCCTCCCTCGACGTCGACCTCCCTTTCAACTTCATCCACCACTTCTCCAAGATCCTTGACTCCAGCCATGCCATCCTCCCATACTTCTTTGTTGCTGCCTACCTCCTCGATTGCTCCGCTACCCACAGTGGTTTGGACCACTTTGTCAATGCCATCACCAATTGCAACTATGCCCTCACCATCGACCCATCATCCATCTCTACCCTCCACACCCGTGTCGACCTCCTCAAGTCCATCCGCTCCCTCCAGATAGGCAGATGCATACTAGGCTGGTGGTGGGCCCTCCATCCAAGATGAGCACCCGAGGAGTTGAGGAGGAGGTTTGTGATGGTGGCTGGTGAGGGTAGCCGACGATGAAGGGGAGGGAGGTAGGGGAGGAAAAGGTGGAGGACAAGGAGGAAGAAAGGTGGAGGAGGAGTTGAAATAAATAAGATAAATGTAGGGAGAAATATAAATTTTCCTTTTTTTTAATTTTAAAACATTTTCCATTGAATTTAACAGAGCAGGGACATACAACCCTAACAGAGTAACTTTATAGGAGTATATACATAAATATCAAATATATGAGGATATATGCATCTTATCAAAAGTTTATAGGGGTATATATGTAAAAATCCCTTTCCTTAATTATGCTTGAGTCCAAGTTTGAGTCACTACAAAATTGCATTAGAGTCAAACTCCCGTTGTTAGGAGGAAAGAGCTATTCGAAGTGGACATCACTAGTAAAGACAACTAAGAAGAAAAGATCACTCAAGAGGTGGAGCTACCAAAATCAGTGGAAGTAAAGTGAAAGGACGATGTTGCAATGAGAATGTTACAAATTTAAGTGAGATAATGTAGCATCCAAAAAAAATCATCGAAAATGCAAGGAACTACATAGTGGATTATACTTGATGACTAGGGTTTGTGCATTTTGGATGGATCATTTAAGCAATTGGGCCTATATCTGATAATGTATTGACAGTCTCCCTTGATTAGGCTAAGGTTCAGGTCCAAGTCATTAGATTAACAATTGTAATTAACCAAGTGAAATACATACTTCTTACCACAGTCCCCGATGAATGAACCACTACACAAATTTTATGCTTGAAAGGTCTTCTACTCAGTCATTCAATGCTTCAAGATTGTAATTCTCTATGAACTTCCTCAACACACTATCCACCTAGCAATAACCAGTTCCCATTTCACCAGCATTTGGCATAAAAAAGAGTAGGTACTCAGTAAATCACCATGCACTACTACAGAACTTAAAACAAAATGAATTTAAAAGAAAATCAAATTGACTTCTAGTGCCTAGGTATCATTTAGTCTCCTGAAGTAGACCTCATCCAAGTATTAAACAAATAAAAATGAATATGTGCATTATTTTTAACATAATAATAGAAATACACTCAAATTTATCCCTTTGGAAATTGGAATTTCTAAGGTCAATGAGAAGCTCATTTCGATATCCTTCGACTAGTTAGAGACTTAGAAGAGCTTGCCTTCTCAAGGTTAATGCGGCATCACCACTGGAAATGTCAACCTGAGTAGACACTGGAAGGGAACTAGTCACTGGCACAGCAGGAAGGGGTTTTATCCTGATTTTGCGTTCGTCTATTATTGTCTCCCCATTCTCATCCCCTACATCTGCCGGTAGCTTTGACACAGCAATTTCTTCTTCATGCTTATCCCTAGGAAAGTAAAGAGGAAGCAATCTGCCTTGCACATCCAGGAGTAATAAAAAAGAACATTAAATATGTGTGCTGCCAAAGCCTCAAGCACAAACAAACAAACAAAGTTATCAAGTACCTTTTGTATATCTCAGTATCAGATGATGTTGTAGTACAGAAAACAACAGCAGTAATTTTGTCTTTTTGCTTTTCAAGAAACCGCCTTACAGTCCCTGATCAATTAAAATCCAAGAAGCAAAAGAAAACTATCAAAAGCAGTTTACAGGCATAAAGATCCAACTGCAACATATGTAAGAGAGATAGCTGATTCATTAAAAAAGATTTCAAGTAGCTAAATATTCATATCGTAGTGTTACTAGGGAGGCGGGCGGTTGGGTCGTGGTGGCGAGTGGAAGACGCCTCGAAGCAGGGGCAGTTGGTGGCGGAGGACTGGGGATGAAGGTTGAGCGCTTCAAATGCCTTGGTCACGGGCATTGGGCCAAGGACTGCTGCAATCCTTGGAAGTGCTGGAGATGCAGGGGCTTCGAACACCGTAGCATGCACTGCTGGCTTAGTAGGTTGGAGGGGCCTTGCCTTCGCCACCAGCGACAAAGGTGCCAATGGCTGAGGTTGAGGCACCATGGTCGGATGGGGCAATCGCATTAAGGGCTGCAATTGAAGAAGGTCTAGTGGGAGAGGTCTTGGAGGGTCGGATTCGACGCGGAGAGATCGTCGAGGCCCTGGGTGGTGTGGAGGTGAAGGGGGTGGAGGTCTTCGCTTTGGAGGAGGGGAAGTTTCTAGCTCTTGGTCTCCCATCGTCTAAGAGGGAGAGGTTGTGCTTTGAAAAGCTTAAGGTGGCAGAAACCGTGCGTCCATGATGGGGCTTCCCTGGAGCGACCGCTGGTTGAAGTGTTCCTCACCGATGTGCCATGGTGGCTGGGGACGGTTGAGGTGGTGGAGGCTTTGGTTGGGTCATTTGCTCGACTCCGGCGTTGTTGGAACACTGGCCTCACCGCCTAGCCACTGCTTGCGGAAGTTGAGCTCAAGGTTGGCCTCCCTCTACTGGAGAAGGTCACTCTAAGGCTGGGCAAAGCCTCTTGGCTAGTTACCTGCTCGCCACAGCAGAGCAGGGGGGCAATCGGTGCTCCATCTGCTGAGGTAGCGTCGCGGGTCACGACTATGGCGTGGAAACCTAGGCGGGAGGAGATTCGAATCGACGCAGAATCCAAGGTGCCGCCCTCGGGGGCAACACCATTATTTGCAGGGCGACATGCGAGATTTGGGGAGCGGGAGATGCCTAGAGAAGTGGAAGGGTCGAGGGATGGCACCATTGCCCAGTTGGCAAACCCTTTTGTGCGCCCAAAGTGAGTCGAGTCGGGTGCGGAGGGCACCACCCATTTATCCAAACCCAACTCTCGAATGGCGGATCCAAATATTGGGCGAAGATACCCGTTTGTCCATAAAGAAGGCTGCGATATTGGATCTGGCTCTCGCACGGTGGGTCTACCCTCGCTAAGAGATCAACCACAAATCGTTTCGCAGGCATCTAACGACATGTTTTCTTCTCCTTCCAAGCGGAGGGAAGCACAAAGGGAGCTGCCGGGCAGGATCACCGGAGATGGTGGACCGGAGGATCATCCCGCTCCGCTTTGCTCGGAGCAACAAGGAGCTTCGAAGGCAACGACACCCCCAATTGGAGCAGAGGCCGATGTGGAGGCCACAACGTGGCCAAAGACAAACAGAGAGGAGGCAAAGATCGCGGCAGAGGAGGAGGCTTCGACGGCGGAGGCACCAACCTCGGATGGAGCGACATATGAGGTCACTACGTAGGGTGCAACGACAGAGGCAGTGACTGAGGGGAGGATGACACGGCAACGGCGATTGTGCTCGATCGGTCTGGGACTCCGATTAGGATCAGCACAGCTAGGTGGAGGCTGCGAGTTGTGAACAAAGGCCGAGGGGCCGGTCTCCGATACAACCAAAGGTGGACATTCAAAAAGAATGGAAGAGGCGATCAAGTGGTGGTTGACGATCGTAGAGGACCACTGCCATCCCCAGGTCAGGAAGCCGGTGTGCTGGACAAGAAGGACAAGGAGATTTACCAGACAACAGAGGTCGCGGGCTTCCGTCTGGCTACGAGGGAGGTCTCTTTGGCTTCCCAATTAATGGTGTGCTGTGTTGGAATGTTAGGGGCCTTAATGACCCATCGAGGAGGTCAACGTTGGGTAGTTATATCAAGCAGTGGAGGGCGGACGTGGTGCTGCTTCAGAAGACAAAGTTGCATTCCTGTGATGGGAGGTTGTGGGGGGAGATCAGAGGCTCTTGGATGGAGGGGTTTCTGACTCTGGATGCAGTTGGTCGTGCAGGGGAGCAGTTGCTCGGATGGCGTAAAGATGTTTTCACCTTAGAGGACAGTTTCATAGGGAGCCACATTATCTATGTCAAGCTAGTTAGGAATGCAGACGGGGCCAGGATGGTCATCACTGGTGTTTATGGTCCGTCCGATTCTCAGGTGAAGGGGGATGATGTGGGAGGAGCTCGCGACAGTGGCAACGGGAAACCAAGGGATGCAATGGCTGGTTGGCGGTGACTTTAACGTTACGTTACAGATCGATGATAGGCCTGGAGGACAAGGCAAGCAAGACCCTGGATCAAAGAACTTTATGGAGTTTGTAGCATTGCATGGCCTCATTGACATGGTCCCAGCTTCCTATGCCTACATATGGAGGAATGCTAGCGGTCAGAAATCCAAGATTGACAAGTTCTTATCCAATGTTGAGTTGGCAAAGCGTACCGTTGGCAGGTGTTGCTCCGATGAAGAGGCCTTTTTCAGACCTTACGCCACTAATGTGGAGAAACAATGAGGGGACATGCTTTGGCACTTACTTCAAGTTTAATAGATCTTGCCTGATGGAGGATGGGTTCAGGACCGTGGTGGAGGAGAAGTAAAGCTCGATGGAGGTGGAGGAATTAGAAACGATCCTACTAGCGAAGAAGCTAGCTGGCTTGAGGGACCACTTGAGGGTTTACAGGAGGGAGATCAAGGAGTCCAGGCACAATACGAAGGCAAAAGCTCTGGCGGAGATGTCCAAGATCGATAGACATGAGGATCTCGAGTCCGTTTCTGTGGAAGATAGTGATCGCAGGGTGGAAATGACTCGGGTGGTGCAAGAGGAAGACACGAAGGCGAAGGTGGAGTGAAAGACGAGATCAAGGCAGAAGTGACTGCATTAGGGCGACTCCTACACCAAATTCTTTCACCAAGTGGCCTCAGCGAGGAGGAACTAGATTGAGAGTTTGCAGGTGGAATGGGAGTCCTCTGGCAGAGAGGAGGTCGGATGGGAAATTGCAGCCTACTTCAAGGATTTCACAAGGAGGTGGAGCAGAGGAAGCTGGAGGTGCGAGGGGAGGATGTGGCGAGTATTTTGGCGGATCAGGCTTTAGGACTCACATTTGTCTTCATGGAGGGTAAGGTAAGGGAGGCGATATGAGGTCTCAATAGGGAGGGGTGCCCTAGTCCAGATGGCTCTCTCGTTGTTTTCGTCAAGGAGTTTTGGATTGTGGTTAAGCCTAAGGTGATGCAGATGATGGAGTTTGCGGCTAGTAATAGGGGGTTTGACAGGTTGAACAGGTTCTATCTTTTCCCGTTACCTAAACAGGAAGGTGCAGAGGCAATTGAGGACTTCCATCCTATTGCCCTTCCGAACGTCGTTTACCTTATTATCGCGAAGGTCCCCTGGCTAACAGACTTCGAGCCCTCCTGGACGACCTGATTTCGTCAGTGCAAACAACATTCATTCCAAGGAGGGGAATCCTAGATAGTTTCGTGGTCACCTTGGAGGCTCTTGCGGCGTGGAGGAGGGGAAGGAGGAAGGCCTTCCTTTGAAAGGTTGACTTCAAAAAGGCTTTCAACTCCGTGTAGTGGAATTTCCTCTGGATGTCTCTCGTGAGGAGGGACTTCCCCCAAGTCTGGATTGACTGGAGGAAGCAGTGTGTGACTACAACGTCCTTCTCGATCTTGGTTAACAAGAATCCTGCGAGAGGGTGGGTGCAGTCTAGGAAGGGGTTAGGCAGGGTTGCCCACTCGCTCCGATGCTTTTTGTACTGGCGGCAGATGCTCTCACGAGAGTGACCCACAGGTCTTGTGCCAAGGAGCTGATCAGTGGATTTGGGGGTGGTGTTGGAAGAGAGGTCCCTCCGTTATAGTATGTGGATGACACCTTATTCATAGTTGAGGGGTCGATTTTGAAGGCGAGGAGAATGAGGATACTACTGGAGCTCTTTAGGGAGGCTTCAGGACTGCGGATTAATTATCAGAAATCCAACTTCATTCCGCTGAACATGATGGGCGAGGAGGTGGTGGTGGTTGCTAATGCTCTTGGGACAGGCGTGGGTGCATTACCCTTGTTGTACCTAGGGCTACCGCTATCTGACCGTCGTCTCAAGATGCAAGACTAGATTCCGCTTCTGGAGAAGATGGAGGGGAGGTTGGTAAGCTGTTCTTCTAAGCTATCATCACGGGGAAGGAGGTTGACCTTGGTGAAGGCGGTGCTATCCTCGATTCCAGCATACTTCCTTTCCGTTTTCAGGGTGTCGCATCATGTAGAGAAGAAGCTCACTGGGCTCATGAGAGATTTCTTCTGGTCCAATATGGGGACGACAGGAAAAGGGACGAGGTTGGTGGCTTGGGAGGAGGTGTGTCGGTCACTGCAGGAGGGGGGGTTGAGTGTTAGAGATGTGGGGAGGGTCAATTTGAGTCTCCTTACGAAGTGGATTGCGAGGCTAGTGGGCCAGGAGCAAGGTCTTTTTTGTGATATCCTACAATGCTGCCATGGTTCTTTTTACTCTTGGGGGCCGTTGGAGACCCCTCCTCAAGGGGCGTCCTACTTCCTCAAAGGCATAGCGGCGATGGCACCGAAGGTGCAGTCTTTCTTTTCGCCAGAGCTCGGGGCAGGTGATGCATTCAAGTTCTAACTTGATGACTGGCAGGGGGTTGGGAACAGCCTCAACGACAGGTTTCCCCGCCTCTTCGGGATGACTAGGGATCCAACGTCTACGGTTGGTAACTGACAAGGTGTTGGCATTATTGTGGGGTGTGTGGTTGGGGAGGAATGGAGTGGTGTTTAGGGGCGACAGACCTTATGTGGAGAATTTTATCTCATTTATTTCCTCCCAGGCGATCTTCTGGGAGTCCACTTTGTAACCGATGTTTGTTTGATGGTTTAATGAAATGAATTTGGATGGTTATCAATCGGATAACGGTCCTTTTGCTTTTCAAAAAAAACTAACTATAATACAAAGATCATGAACAATTATCATCCATGACCTTTTTCCCCTTGAGGGAAAAACAATGGCCACTCATTGTCAGTAGCAATCCATAAATGTCCATGACCTTATTAGTTCTATCAATATTAGTTTGTATAAAATGCAATCAAGCGTTTATGTTCAGTTAAACTTGATGTAAAAGATGATAAATATCAATCTTAAAATGTATTTTCTCGCACAATCACATTGGATTTCTATATATGCCCCTAAAACATTTGATTTCATATACACTCCAATTATACATTCAGGTGAGTTACCATAGTTTATGTGCTTTCCCCATCATACAATAATGAATATACGATACCCTATGTCTCCCCATGATGAAGGTACTCATCAGATTCTCCAACTGCACCTATATGAATATAAGATAACCAATCTCTTTATGGTCTCATTGTTTTTCCAATTCTACTTGTTATAGTATGATTATCTATTTGATCGGCTTTGCACTACCTCATTACAGATATTGGATATCCAAAAATCCTTGAATTTACAGAGGCAACAACTTTCTGAGTAGATAGTCCACATATTTTGAGGCCAATAACTTACCAAGTGTATTAGTATTGCATAAAAAGTGTGCAGAGATGACAAAGAATGTGAAAAGTAAATGCCCATGCCATTTAAAAGTATTGTATAATTTGTATTATGCATTGTTTAAGTAAAAGGAATTAACTAAATAATCACTTTTCAAAGAATTAAATGTTATAATTCCATTATTTCTTGTGAGACACTTTTTATCATTGCAATATTATTGCAGTTGTTTCATGAAATATCTATTCAGGTAATTGTCAGCTTTTTGCCTAATAATCACTTTCATAAACAAATTAATATATTATTTTACTTTTTTTATATAAGTTACTGTGATGTTTTTTATCCGAAAGGGCATATGCTTTTATATCATGATGCAAATACAACTTGCTAAGTTGATTACCCATGGATTAATACTACGAGGCTTTAACCATAAAAGCGTCATCCAGCTATAAGAAAAAGGAAAAAAGATGGGCACTTCATAAATGCCAAAATGCAAAGAGACCAGGAAATTTACTTATTGCTACATGTGCAGCTGGCTCACGAGGATAATTTTTGGCCTCCGTGTATATGCATCCAGTAGCAATGCTGAAGCAATGATATAAACTCAAATTTAGTCTCAAGAACGAATGTCCAATAAACAGAAGACATAGAAATTCAAGAATTTGTGGTATCTACCACCCACAACCTCTGAAGGCCATTTTCAATAAGGAGCTCTAAACATGATCTGTAACAGTGACTGAGAGCATTCTCTGCAGCAGTATGGTACTTAACAGCATATTTGGGTCCAACTGTGTGAACAATCTTCCTGGATGACCAACACATGCACTTGAGAAAAATTGGGCACTAATTGTAGGATTTCCAAATAGAAGTATGGCTTAGAAAACAAGTAATAGAAAGACACACCAAAGAACAAAACATACCTATACTTTCACCTAAAAGTCATTGAGCATGTAGATCAAGATAATTTCAAAATAAAAGCTGCAACATTTCCTGCCTTAGATGTAAAGCCATATAAACTCATATCTTCAAGATTGCTTTTCACATGACATGTCGAAAAACATGTCTCCAAGATCATCTGGACCATTACCCAGAATTCATCAGGAACTGTGTTAATCTATAAATGTTTATGAATTTATTAAACCTAACACATTGAACACAAGAAATGATTAGCAAAATATGTAGCCCAAGAATATGCAGACTACTCATCCATCTGTTTTACTGAAGCAAAAGAGCAAAAAGCTCTTAGCTAAAGATCCTTGGCATGCCTTCACATTAAGTGATCAAAAGGGACTCAGTATGGGTCTAAGTGAGCATGCTGGATGTTGACAAGTGAAAAGTTGCCAGTGACTCTGCCAATACACCTTCTTTAATGATCATTGGTTCATCACAAACCAACAATGGTTCCAAGCTACAAGGTCAATTTGACATTGCCAACCTTGAAAAGACGAGTCTTGATCTCTTGCAGGATTACTGTCCAGCGAGAAAGGGAGGGAGGGAGGGAGAGGAAGCTCAGAAGACAGGCGAGAGACGAGGTTCCTAAAAATTAAACAAGCATCAATGAAAATGACGCAGCTTGCACTTATCTCCGAGCACGGGAGGTCAACTAGCAGCGGGACAGAGAGTAGCAAATTCAATGAGCCATCCACCAACTATCTATATCCATCCTACAAAGCTTAATCATTTAGGATACCTTTTAACTAAAGAAAATGGGAACTCCAAAGAAGGATGTGTGGATCTTCAAACTCTAGGCTTTATTTGATGAACTAGTTGATTGATGATATTAAGTCTAGATAATCGAGAGGATGATGAAGAGGAGTTATCAAAGTTGTGTTCTCGAGTCTTGTGAGAACATGCAAAGAAAGAACAAACCATCATCTAGAAGAATGGATGGAAATGGAAAGGAGGATTTCAACTTGGGCAAGCATGGGAAAAAGAGGGTTATCTAGTTCACCATTTGTCTCCTTTGTCCCAAATGGTACCTTGAGCTCTGGCTTAATGGGGACCAAGGTCCATTTGATGTCACAGTAAAGCGAAGACCCAAGGGAGCAAGGATGCTTCAAAGAGTCAATTGTTTTTTCTTCAAAAAAATCCTTAAAGTCAAATATTGTTCCCTACGGACATGCTTGGTTAAAAATTAGCTTTTCAACTAATTAACTATCAGAAAGAGTTAAGTAGAAAGGAATTTGGTTTGGTTGTGCAACTTGTGGGTTATATGTGAAAAGTGAGTTTTTTTTTTCTTGAAAAGAAGAAAGGGCAGTTACTAGAGGTCAATAACTATCCAAAATTCATTAAAACTCCAAACCAAGGAGAAGATTACAAGTTACCAAACCAAGAGGAAAAAATAAAAGAGGCTTCCCTAACAACATCTAATGTAAGTAGAACATTAAGTGTAGTTTATCTATTTTTTATTTGAAGTTGGATTGGTTTTATTTATTTTAGTTGGTAGCAGAATAAAAAGCAGATTGGATGTTTACATAGGATAGTTAGAAGTGGGAGGACAGGGTTTTCCTAGTGAAGAAGGCATTTAAGGCCTTGAGAACGATTTTGTTGGACAGAGATGATGTTTTCCTGCAAGATTGTAGGCTCCTCTAGTTGGCAAAGGCACCTCTAAAGGTCTGATTTTTTTTATTAGAGTTGAAGAGGTTGGTCACAAAGGTGAGGAGCAGAAGTCGGGATCCTCATATGTGCATTGCATGCTTCTTATTTGAAGAGGGGGAAGAGGACGTGGACCATCTTTCCTTCAGATGTCCTCTCATGGTTAGAGTGTGTATGAGGCAGGCATACTATGAGTTATGGCAAGCACATTCAAAGACTTTCGGAGGTCTTCTAGGAAAGGTTTTGTTGTGTATAGATCCAATTGGTATAGATCTAAGAAATGTATAGTAGAGCCTCCTGCTTTTGTTTGGGAAATCTAAATGGAGCTATTTTGAGTTGGCAAAACCTCATCCAGTGAGCACGATCTTCAGTGCCAATTCTTTTTTTGAGGAATAGGTATATCATCTACTTGATATGTGATGTAAAGTTTTAATGAAGTTCAAACAAAAGCAAGGGGTTGGGTGTGTGTGTGGACTGTGAAGAGGAGGACAAGAGAGGCGGTGAGGGGGGTGTTTCTAGGGTTACTATCCTTGAACAACCTCCCCTTTTGCCTCTCAAAACAAAGTTGTGCATACATAAGCAGGGGCAATAGTTTATTTGTTTTATATTTCACACTAATATTTTTTGATTGGGAACTACGATGCATCTAAATCCTCATCCTACTACCTAAACTGCAATGGCCTAACAATAATGCCAAGTCATAAACTCAGGAAATGGAGTAATGAGTTAAGGCTGTTGAGGATCAAGCATTTTGAGTGATTGTTTTGGGTCTCTTCAATCTATATCTAACAAGTTGTCAAAGGACAACAATTTTCAATTAGGTTTCGTTCTAGTATTAAGTTGTTATATATGATATCAGAGCAAAACTCCCTTGAATGGGAGAAAATGGCTACCTAAGAGATGGACCCACTGTTTGTTAAATAAGACTAGTAGGAAAGGGGCTAGAAAAAGGTGTAGCCAATTACTACTAAGAGTCAAGTAACCGAGCCATGTCACAACGAGAATGTTACTAATAAGTGAAGGAGAATGTAATACCCCAAAACTAATTCCACATTGTAAACTCAAGAAACTAAGTAGTATGTCATATTTGTTAAGGTTGGGCTTAAACATTTTAGGTGATTGCTTTAGATTCCCTTGGCCTCCTAGCAAACAAGTTGTCAATGCCAATTTTTTCCAGTTAGGCTTAGGACTAAGCCTAGTCATTACACAGCCTACCAATTTAACCTGTAAACATTGTAGCTACAAACCTTCCAATTATAGGTTAATCGACAACCAAAAGAAGGCCAAGAGTGCACTTATTTGCAAGAATCAATTCTAAATGTTTGGGTAAAAGGAGATAGTGGACATAACCAATCCCAACCAACTTTAATTCTCACTATCGTAATTGTCTGCATTCACACCCCCTACTCCTATCAATGCTCACCTATTTTTGTAACCTCATTGAAAATCATATATTGCCTCTACCTCTTGACTATTCCATTGACCCTGCATCCCTTGGAACCCTCCCACAACATCCATCTCTACTTCTCACCTCTCCATCTCCCAACCCACTTATCACGTTACACCAAGGTTCGAAATGTCAATTTCGACACCATGTCGATGAAATTCTAAATGTGTATTTCGCTGGCATGCCGACAAAAATGCCAACGACGAACCAGCAACTAACCAGCAACAGCATCGGTGTCAACACCAATTTTGCCGGCATGCCACCAAAATCCCAGTATTTCGACATCATATTCATATCAGCATGGCAAATTTCCAAAAAAGCCTTGCCAACGACGTGCCGTCGACATTTAAATCACTATATTACACCTCCACTACCATGGTCACCCCTTCTCTTCCGAACACCCCCCCCCCAACCAAAAGCATCTGGTCATCTGTGATGGCAGCTTCGTCAGCACCTGCACCAACTTCTTTCTCTCCCAATACCACCAATGTTTCCATGACATTATCCCATCTCTATCAACAATCCTTCCCTGCTTGTCAGATATAATCTCATCAATTCTCTCCCAACCACAGTCAACATCCCTTCCTCCATTCCAATGCCCCTCACCCTTTCTCCCCTAGCAATTATCTTCACTCCCATCCTGTCCACAACTTGGATTGGGGCGCTATTATGACTTAATCCCCTTCTCTTCTTTGGCAAGATCTAGTGACACTTCCTTTGCTTTTGGAAAAAGAAAGGGTAGTTATTGGTGATTATTCGGTTAATGACCACCTAGCAATTATATCAAAAAAAGGCTCAAAACAGCCAAATTTACAAGTTAGAAGCCCAAAAGTTGGACAAAGTCGATATACAACCAATAAAGTTCTCAAAATAAGGACTTTGGCCCTTCAATATAGCTGCATTTCTACCAAGCCAAATGCCCCATATCACTACCAATAGTTTCGCCTTCTCCTTCACTCTAAAGACATTTTGCTCACTATTCTGATCTCTGCACCCGAAGGATCTCTAGAAACCATTAAAGCTAGTGTGGTTCAACCACTCAAAGCATAAGTGGTTCCAGATCTTTCCAAAAAAGGGGCATCGAGAAAAAGGTAATCCACATCTTCATCTGCCATCAGACACAACGAACAAGTCTTCTCTACCTCCGGAACCCATCTAGCCCTCTAAACTCTCGTCATAAGTCTCTCTTCTAAATAGTCAAGCAAAAATTTTCACCTTTAGCGGACAAGAAGCTAACCAAATCTATCAGCAATCTCTGCTGAAGTCCAAATTCATTATTTGCACATCCCAGCTCAATCTCCTATAGGCATCCTTAACAAAGAAGTCGCCTTCTTCCCACATGAATGCATCATTACCTTCTGCCAGTCTAAAGCCCTCCAACTCTTGCAATATGACCTGAGTTCATGAATCCTCTGACAAAAAAAGGGCAACAAGATCACCAAGATCCTTCCCAATAATCCCACCACTCTAACTCCTCACAAGATGCTATCACAAAAAGCCTTTGAAAGCAAACACTCAATTTCCCCTACCCCATCCTGTCATCCGACCAGAAACAAAAGGTGTCACCCACTGCAATAACTAGCCCACAGAATTCTTGCACCTTCATTTGCTATCTAGGACTAGATGCAAGCTTATGTCCTGTCATGGATATTTTTTCTACGAATCATTAGTGTCCTTTGTTATCTGAAATATCTGTTTTCTTTGTTATTCTATTTACTGATTTAAGCGATTTTGTCTCAGCCTTCTTTTAGAATTTTTTTGGACCAAAGTTGTGTAAGAATTTGTGAACACTTTATTGATAAAACAAGGAGAAATTGTAATTCATGGTGGTAGTTTGGTGGCATTCCTCATTGATGTTTAAAGAATTTTATGTGTTCAAAAGGTTATGACCATATGTGTTCTGTGTTTTTACGTAGAACATCTCTAGACCTCTGGTCCTATGGTGTTTTTGGATTTGATTTTTTTTTTTTTTGAAAAAGAATTCATACATTTATAGATTTAGTCATGGAATGAGTTCATGAGGTTGCTTGTTCCATCTTTTGCTTGTGTGTATGCACAACGATAGTTTCTTCATCCATATATTCTGCATATGTATGAATCAAGAAGATTTCGTTCTCCATCCACTTCCCTTATGAATGAACAAAGATGGGATTTATACAAAGGACACAAAAAGCATTTCTCATAATATACGAGTTACAAAGATGGATCCCTTCATGTCCACGTTGTGAGGCATGAATCAAATTTGCAATCAATATAAAATTTAGGCAAAAATCACAAAGTTGTCAAAATTCATCAAGGCCAAGGGTCAACTTGCAAAAATAACCGATCCATTATTGGCATCAGGAGTACATACCAAACACCTAAAGGAATCTTAGTCCCTCTTTCACAATTCTAATCCTATCTTGAACCAAATGTTTTCAGCTGCTTTCTTCCACTCCCCACTTTATTCCATTCCAACAAAACAATTCCATAATTACATAACAAGCGTGCCCTGTGGGGAGACCTAGCGGTACTGATGCCTAGGGCATCGGAAGCCCCCAAGTCATTATATAGAAAACGATGATATTATTCATCCAGAAGCTCTTTCAATGCAACCATGGAAGTGCAGGAAACAATGATATTATTCATCCAAAAGCTCTTTCAATGCAACCATGGATGTGCAGGAAAGATCAGTGTCATGCAGGATGTTGCAAGAAGCCACACCTCACACATAAGGATGGGATCCCCATGATGTCAGAAAAAAGGATGGGATCCCCACCATCTAAGGTTAAGGTCAGACTCATCCTTGAAGGAATTCCTTTTGACATGGCAACAAAACAGAATCTGCTTCTAGGAGACACTGCCAAAACGTTGCAATACCCATGGCAAAACTCAAACCTCTAGTGGAATAAGTGTTGAACATGCTTTTATCTATCATATAAGGCCTAACTACGATCTCCCACGCCCTGTGGATATGCATACCTTCATCTTCCATGCAACATAGATATTTCAAGATCCTATTGCTTGCAAGGTTACGATCACATTCAAAGAGAAGAGGAGAAACAGCATCGATGACAGTTCATACACCCCCTCTTCACGATAGGGCAAAAAATCCACATTCATAAACTCAATCTTCCTTCTATTAAAAATGTATACAAAATCACATACACTGCAAAGCAATATCCATACATGAACCTAGGTGACATGGGAAAGTTTTGGTCGAGTGAGATGGCATCAACTGATTCATTTACCTACTTCCACATTACAAAACCAACACTTTTATCATTATTAGCTACTCAAGTTGTATCAATTCCACTAATCTTCAAAAAAAAGAAAAAGAATTGAGTTTACAAAAAAATAATGGCAATAGTTATCTTCGATAAGATCGGTGTGAACAAAATTCAGTTACAAAACCTCACAACCTTTAATTTTCAAGAAACTCCACATACATCAATGTTTTCTAGTTTCCCAGCACTGAACTGTCCTAAGAACAAAGCATTTCAGAGAGTCTTAACTCTCAAGATACAAAGAAGCAGCTGAATCATATGAATCCCCACCAGTGCACAGTCATTACATCTATATCCACAAATGCAATCACTTGCGTCTTTATTCAAAAGCTACACATACACAAGACCAACTGACAGATCATAGATTGCCAGTTCCATAATCCGATGATAACTTCACAGAAAAGCCACATTAGACTGGCTAACCTCTTTGGAGCAACCCAAGCAAAGTAACCCCCACACCTACCTTGCTGGAAGATCATAGGCATTGGTGATTTTTGCCATCCCGGTCCGACACCCACCCTACAAAAAGAAAACCAACAGCACCCCACGAATCACACACCAACACTATTGCCAATCAGAACAACAAGCTATAGAAACAATGCCAAGACTCTCACCAGCGTGGTGCATTCCTCTGCTAGTCCCGGCCCCGCGGCAGCGTGCAAACCCGGGCTGCTGTACGCCTCATCCAAACTCTGCCAACCATCCGCACCAAAAACACAAAAAAGGTAGGGTAAAAATGCAATGTTAATCGAAACAAACCACCAACTCTAACAACCCTAAACCAAAACAAGGAACAATCCATCATCCCCGACCTCAAGATCCCAGCACGCACCTCGTTGGTGGAGTTCACCACCGCGTCGACCTCGAGGTTCCACGGGTTCCCACGCCACAGGTAGATCTTCGAGTTGACCTCGTGGTCCACGGGGAACCTCGAGGCCAACCCGCCCCCGCCCTCGGCGGGGGGCGCGGTGAGGGGGTCGGCGAAGTAGGAATAGGGGAGGGAAGGTTCCTCCCCGGCGCCGCCGTAGGCCGGCGCTCCCAGCTGCTCCACGTCGATCCACCGCGGTACCTGGTCGAGCGTCACCACCGCGTCGGCGCTGCTGTCCGTCGGCGTGCCGCCGCGCGGCGCCGAGGCCGGGACGGCGTGGTACATGGCGGCGCCGCCGCGATCCGTCGCCGGAGGTGATGCTCCGCTGCGACGGGATCGGGGGGAAGGGCGGAGAAGAGAGAGGAGGAAACCCTAATTTTGCGATTTGGGGACGAGCGAGCGAGAAAGAGTGGAGAGAAGAGGGCGGTGGGAGTTGTTTGTTTGTTTGCTAACAATAGGGAGAAAGGGGGAGGCGAATGAGAAGGAGGGATCTCCGGGAGGCGGGGCAGGTGTAGGCCTCCGCGGTGAGAGGTTGGTTGATTTGCTTCGCGCGGGGTGGGGGAGGGAGGTCGAGGACGGTGGTCTGGAGGGAAATGGGAGGTGAGAGATGGGATACGGGCACCGCGGGGATGGGATCGGAGGTGACGGGGAATCACCGGGCTTTAGCCTTTAGCAGTTTGGCGCCGAGGCGGTAAGCGTGCGTTGACGGTGAAATCATGTTGTGCATGTTGTCTCTTTCACTCCCCCACCTCTATGGCGGCAGCTATGGATTCCAGAAAACTATCCCACTTCACATTCAATCTATCTACTTCACGGTTTACATTAACCCCTTTCGATTCTCGTTGTTCTCTTGATGCAATGTGCATTGTGCTCCCATTGAGTTAGTTTTTATACATCATACCCATATCAAATACAGCACATTAACCTCGTATGGACTTCTTAAGCTTGATGTATTGTGCTCATGTAAAACACAATACATCGTATGAAATGTTTTGCCGTCTTAATTATGTTGTGCTTGAGTTTTCTTTTCTGAGTTCCTTTTTCTTAGATCATTTTTTTTTTAATATATTTGATTTTGTAGTGTTTTTTTAACACAACAATTTGGTTTTAAAAAAAAAAAAAGTCTTGCGTTGAGGGTCTTCTATGTGGTCTCAAGGGCAGTAAGTAGGTGGGTTTGTTGTATGCTTTCGACTTTGTTCTGAGTTCGATGAGTCCAGCAGCAAGCAGGACAAGGGGTGGTGAGAGTAGGTGTGTAAAAAGGTTGGTGCTACCTTGAGAGATAAGTGCTATGGGGAGGTGGGAGGTGTGCTGAGAGCTAGTATTGGTGTGTGTGTCGTCGCGATCGGGTGTGTGTGTGTGAGGGAGGAGGAGGTCCAATGGAGTGGAGTAGGGGTGTGGAGGAAGTAGACATACAACAAGGAAGGAAGGCTTATGCAGTGAGAGGGGGTGGTGTGGGCAGTAGGGGAAGGTGGTGTATTGCTGGTAATGGTGGTGGTGTGACCAATGTCGGAGCTAGTTGAAGATGAGCAACAATAGAGGTGAAGATGGTGTAATGCTCATGAAGGTGGAGGCAGAGATAGTGTGCTATCGATGAAAATGTATAAGTGGAGTCAAGGGTAAAGATAAAAGCAAATTATGTATGGATTCGAATATCCGACAATCATATCTAAATATGATCAAATTTGGATATCTAAATTAGAATTTTTATCAAATTTGGATACAAATTCGAATAACAACTTTGCAATTTTGCCAAATACGAATTTAGACATGGTATGTCAAAATTTAAATCTTGATCCAGATTTAAATTTGAATATTCAGCATATTAAATCTATATGTTGTGCATTTTAAATTACTTTTGTACATTATTTATCTTTTAAAATATCTTTTATGTATGTCATTCTTTTTTACGGTGTAAGACTTGAATTATTTATATTTTTTAATAATTTACACATACTTTAACTTAGATTATTATATATTTAAAATTAACCCCTCGATATATTTATAGATAAATAGAAACTTCTAACATATTTACACTTTCATCCAATATTTATCTATATATATGTCAATTATATCATATTCTAATATTTGACTTATTTCATTATTTGATTTTTTATTTAAATCAAATTCATATTTGACTTTCTTACGATAGGAAGAAAAAATTATATGCCACCTACATCCAAATTCAAATCCATATTTAAATTTGAAAAAACAAATAAGGATATGAAAATATTTCATATCCGCATCCAATCTAATTTCCTCCCTAGTTAGGGGCGGTGTGCTATTCACGTTGGATGTGAAGTTGGTTGGAATGATGGTTCAGTGTTGTTGCGATTATAGACAGGATTGTATTGGAGCATGCGCATGTAGGATGACAGAGGTGGAATGGGACTTGCAGGTACCATTACTTCTTTTATAGAATAATTGACTTTATGAATTTAGGACATGTTCAGTGTGTAGGTTAAGTTAGTAGAATAAGTAGAGAAATAGGAAAAGAGTTGTGGAAAAGTGAGTTCGATATTTAGGTGGTTAAGCAAAGTTAAGCAAAGTTAACTTTGTTCCATAGAGGAGGTAGGTTAACTTTACGTCGAGTTAACTCTCTTTTGTGATTTCTGACGGAAGGGTGAGATATACGGTATGAAAATAAGATGTAAAAATAATATGTAAATAATCACACAAATGGCAATATCACAAGCACACGAAGATATTTAAGTGGAAATCTAAATCCGAGTAAAAACCACTACCTAAGTCTTTCAACTTAGGATTTCCCGATCAACCTAGTGGATCAAATCCATTGTTCCAGTCACTTAAACAAGAGTGACTTAACATCTTACAACCACACTACTTAAACGAGGGTAGTGTACCTCAACTTCCTCCTCTTCACAAGGAATATTTTGTCTTGCGAGGGAGACGAGAATCCGCAAAACGAATACCCAAACAAAAATAATAATACAAATATCCTATAGAGCCACAAAGTATGTAATAAACCTAGCTACTATAGGCAAAGGAAACTTCCCTTTGATGGAAGTGCATGGCTAGCAATGTGTCATGCTTGAACAATGCAAGACACTAAGATGCTCTCGTAAATGGATATGGGAGAGCAGGTGTGCGGCGAAGATGTTGCTCTCTAGAGTATAGACAAGGGCTTGGAGACCAAGATCACTTTCTATCTCTTTTTTTGGACACAATATAAGTTGAAGTAGTTTCTCAAGGTGTGTTTTTCTTACGAAGGGTGCTCATCTATTTATAGAGGTCCTAAGAAGGCCTTAGAAAACCTTAGAAGTCTCTTGTAGCCGTTGGAAACAAGGCTCAAGAGATTGATCCAAAATCCCACCGAAATCAAAGTCATTTTTTATTTTAATAGAGTTATCAGACGTTTGGTCTTATGGTCAAACATCTGGGTCATTGTCTAATATGATGGTCAGTCGTTTCATCTAGAAGGGTTGATCATTTAGACGGTGTCAAATCAAGACAAATGTCTAAGAGTGTAGTTTAAGACGTCTGGGAATTTAATCGGACATCTAAGTCTAAGATGGGTTTATTCCTATTTTCACAAGGTCGAAATAGGGATCTAGAGTGTGTTGCACAGACGACAAGTCAAATGTCTAACACAAGGTCAGGACATATGGAATGAGAAATCTCCACAGGAATTAATTTCCTGAGGCTTAAACAGCTACTAGGGTCTAACAAAAGTAGATTTAGGTCAGATCTTAGCCTAACGTCTATTTATCAGACGTCTAAGATGCTCTACGGATGTCTGAAAGTAGATGTAAGTCTTATTAAGAATTAATCTTCTAAAATAATGGTTTAACGGTGCAACGGTCCTGTTGATGGACGTCTAGCAAGGTCCTTAGACGTCTTGTAAGTTGTTTGGACTATGGGTTGGACGTCTGAAGGTGGTAGACAAGGAGTAGGTTTCCAGCCCAAGTGTTTTGAACGTATGGACAAAAGGTCAGACGTCTTAAAAGTCAAGATCAGACGTTTGATGTCCAAATCAGACTTCTGATGTCCAGATTAGACGTCTAATCAAGCTGTCTAATTTCTATATTGATTTACTGAATTTTTCAGATATTGTCTAAGTATCCTACGGTTGTGTAAGCGATCCTAGGACTATAATATGTTACTTTGGGACTCTTTAACAATCATCTAAGGAAGTAAAGAACATAAAGAGACAAATACATGAACAAGATGGACATTCAAAATAAATCTATGTCCTATTCTTCATCTTCATGAATCTTCGAGCTCTCACTCCAAGCGAAGTTCCATCTCCTCCATCAAGCTCCTCTAATCCGCCATAGACACGAGCTTGAACTCCTTCACACTTGAATCCATTTGCATTTATCATAAAATCTTAAACTCAACGTAAATGTTAAATAACAAGTGTTATATTATCATCAAAATTAATGATCGAGATCCTCTTGCACCAACACCTTTAACCCAGTGCAAGTGACAAGTGGGTTAAGTGCTAAAGAAACTCGGGTTAACTAACTTAACCTGCCCTACCCACAATGCCCTTAATGTTTATTAATGATTGATAGGTCCATGTTAGTGGACTAAATTAGAGCCTAAGTACTTCATTGTTAGAATGAAAATGTACTATGAATCATGCATTGCATGAATAAAATTAATTAAGCTGCAGAGTTACCATTCCATGCATGGCATCAATTTTTACATCTTAATCAATTAAATTTGGGTCAGTATGGAAGGGGCAATCTTAAACGTCTGCCTCCCTGTGTTCAACCTGGAATTCCTTTTGAGTTTCAGTAAATTTATTTGTTGACGGATTTTCTCGCAAGTTATGTTACAACGACAGGTTTTCCAAACTCAATCTTTTTGCGCAAATTTTCCACTTCAGCATTTTGTAATTTCCCAAAGTAAAAACTTATCCGATCCTTATCATTAACATCCTGGAGCCAATCCAACAAATACTTATTAAGATCATCAATCATTTCAATCAGAGGCTCCAATTCTTTAGTGCAAGGTGTTGGATGAGCTTCTAAAGATTGTATGGTATTCTTTAAGTTAGCCAACACCTTATCTTGGACCTGGTTAACCTGAACCAAATGGTTTGGTTCATGGTTGGGTGGGTTTGGGTTCAGTACAGGGGAGTCAATGAATTGAGGTTCATGATACCCTCCCTGATAATAGGCGATTTCAGGTTGTTCATAAAGAGGTGGTGACCTATATGCAGTGTAATCTGGCGAAGGGTAAGGATTAGGGTATCCTTCTTGATTGTAGATCATATTAGGTTGTCCGTATAAGAGTGGTGATCTATAATCGATGTAGCTCAGAGAAGGATAAGAATCATGATCATGGTGTCCAAGGTTAGACCCTGAACATGGAGATTCTGAACTGTATCCTCAATCAGGATTATCCCAATAAGGTGAGGGCTTGAGGCGGTCTGCATTTTGGTAGACACCTAGGTGCTGTTGTGTCTCTATAGTTCAGATTTTAGTTGAAATTACTAAGTGTTGAAAAATAGCTTTTGCCCAAGAAATCTGATATTAATTCTTTTATAAATAGCATGTAGTTTTGCTAGGGACTAGAAAAAGATAAGCATGGGGCTGTGATGTAAACATTTTTATATCACATAAATTGTCTATTTTGCGTGTTCTTAGACGTATAATTGCATCATATATTATAAATATTGCATAACATACATCATCTTGCATTTAGGTTAGATTGTATAAAGTTTAGGTCAATTTTCTCTTTTTGTGGACAGGTAATAGGGGAATATCATATCGGGATCTCGGATTGAAGATCCAATCATACGAATATGATCAGGGCGATGATCGGAGTTCAACGACTCCAAAATCGCCTCAACCGGACTTTCGTAGTATCAAATGCAGTTCGAGAAAGATCAAAGGTCAAGGGGTCAAATGGTGTAACCGTACTTCAGATGACAAATCCGACCACATGGATGGGTTCGGATTGACGATCACAACCTAACGGCACGAGAATGGGTCCAATTCGACAACCGTGGCACCATTTATAGACAAAGAAGTTGGACAGTCAAGATGGCGCCACGTGGCACCATCTCAGCCGCCCACACCGGCCAAAGGTGCCCACTTCCTCTCTCTCCTCAACCGTGAGATCAGATCTGGGCTGTTGGATCTTGATCCAACGTCTATGGGTGCACCCACATTGGATGGAAACTCGACGAAGTGGCGGCCTTAGCGTGTTGGTCGCACGCACTCTCAGGCATCACGTAGCGCACGTTTGAAACGCACTTCACAACAAAATTGAGAGCAGGCGCATGTTCGGCTAAATTCGGCCATTGGATGCTTAGAGGATGCTCAATGGAGTGGCCACGTGGCGTGCCCAGAGGCCGTGGTTTGCACACGCACGATTGCATGTGCAGATGTAGGCGCACGAAGAAGAGAGGTGCGTGGATCTTAAGCTATCCAATCATGAGGATCAATGATCGTGGGCTTGTGCATTGCATGTGTTGAAGCTTAGAAGGCACGCGGGCAAGCGCACCTACACCCACGTTCAGGGCTTTAGTGACACTTAAATCTGTCACTAAAGATCCCCTCATTTAATGTTTTAAGATGAAATGACCTTTTTGCCCCTTCAAACCTCACTTATAAATAGCCCTACGACCCCTACAAATCCTTGATCCCTTCCTCTTTTCTCTCACCCCTTCCAAAGTGTAAGAGCTTGTCCCAAACTCGGGATGCTCTATTAGAGTTAAATTTAAACTTTTCCATCTTCTCATTTCTGTTCATGGAGCGCCCGCGGTTGTCTTCTCACCGCCGTTCGGGAAGCGAATCCCCCTGCGACGTCGCCCTGCCCCGTCCTCCGTCGTACATTGTCGTTCTCTTTCGTCCAGCATCTCATCACCTTCATCCGGGCGCTCCGTCAATGTGGCTCGTCCTTCAAGCAGACATCGAGGAGGATACCTTCTCTTTTATTGCTATCTAGCGTAAATTTCCTACTTTCTCATGTAATGAGTAGTTGTAACGAACCTAATTCTATGATTATGAAATACATGTTCATTTTCTCTCTATTTTGTCTTCATTTATATTATTATTTCTCACTCTTTTATTCTTTAAGTAGATAGCTAACGTAGATTCAATTCAACTAGCTAAGTTGCTTCATGACAACAAATCAAACATGGTCTTTGATCAAATGTCTACCTCCCTGTGTTTGACCTGGAATTTATATGGAGTTTTGGTAAATTTATTTGTTGACGGATTTTCTCGCAAATTACGCTACGACAACGAGTTTTCCAAACTCAATCTTTTTTCACAGATTTTCCGCCTCAACATCCGTCCTCTCCAAAGATTGCAACAAAGTACATCACGACGGTGTCGTCCACCACTGCAAGCTATTCACAACCGTGACCTCGACTTCCCGCCACCGCAAGTCCCCAACTACATCTCCACGAACCACCACCATCATCAACGGTGATAGCGCCGGTGCCATCACCGCGCTCCACCTCCTTACTGCGACTTCTCTCTCCTCACCGAGGGTTCATCATTGCACTCCGCCGTCTTCTTTGACCGTGACCGTGATTCACGGCCACTTCTCCGACATCACCACAGTGCGTCATTCCCCTAATTTAGGTCATCCGGGAACAGTCCTGGACGTCTGGAGACCCCGCATCCTCCTCCACGATCGTCTTCTTCCTTTAGACAACACAACCAAACAACCCTCTCCTCTGCTCACCACAGACATCGCACCATCACCCCAAGCGCCACAACCGCGCGCACCACCGCCCGCACACACCACCTCGTGCGTGCATGTGCACCCAAGCCCCCACAAAACCAATAGTGCATAGCACACCTTGTTACAACCCGATCACAGCTCCCTACAGAACCCAAGATTAGCTCGCCTCGATTGAATCCCAAGACCTAATCGTCCAACTAGAAATAACCAAATGGATAAACATTCCACAAGTACACGTGCAATGTAACTAAGCAGAAATAGTGATGGGAACACCATCATGAGCCCTAACTAGCATGTTCTAGTCATTCAAAGTGAATAAAAGCTCCTACATAACCATCAGAGGGTCCTAAGTGCTTAATATTCTATTTTGAGAAGAAAAAATGAAACCAGGGTTATTTTTGCAATTTTAACAATATTTCACAACTACAGAATAACCATGGGGTATTCCAAGGGCTAATTTAAAGTCAAATGGTCATAAATGTCTAAAAAGTGGGTTCATGTAGACAAAAATGGATTTTCACGCATTATAAGAATTAAATAATTTCTAAAACCCTAAAAATAGACCCACTTAATTCACTGAGGTTCTAGTCGGGATAAAATTCACTGAAACCTTCTATAAATCATAGAAAAATATTTTATAAGGTTTTGTATCTTTAATTTTACCATTGGAACCCATTTCGACCTAAAACAGAGTCTCAAACAAACAGTTGCCCTAATTTGGGTTTCTATGCAATTTACCCAGTCACACTTGGTCAAAACCTAAATACAACTTCACCATCAGATTCTTTGGATCCAAATTAGGTTTGTACAAAATTTGGTCCTAATCAGCGATCACCTTGACCTAGTTTGCATTCCAATCTAGACATACTCTTTTTATCACACAATAGCCCTTAACCTTTTGAATTCTTCACAAACAGGTCCCTAACTTTTTCATCATCTTCACTTTAGGTCCCTACCGCCATTGGTGTGAACACACCAAGCTCCGTTGAGATTCAAGTGAGGATTTCTCCCTCGATTCTCAATCAAACTCTCTCAAAATTGAAACGGAGATTCCTTAAGGAATTCCCTTCCAATTAAACTCGACCATGGAACCTGATTCATTCCCAATCTCCCATGCGAACGCATGGAAGATGTGGGTATTTGGTTTGCACAAAATTTTTGAGCTTCACAAGCTTGTTTCCAAGCTTGGAGCTCCTCTTCTTAGGCCTATAAAAGGATTAGGGGCAAGAACCCTTGCTCCTTAGCAAATCTTGGCCTGGGAAACTCCCTCCTCTTTCTCCGACCACCTTTGGATTTTGCTCCAGTGACTACTGTTGGTGCTAGAGCACCACGATCATTTGTTTTGATGATAACAAAATGCGTGTCATTTAATATTTGCGCTTTGAGTCCTAGATTTCAGGTCAATCGCAAATGGATACGTGATTAGACGGAGTTCGAGCTCGCATCCAGGACGGATTGGAGGAGCTTGATGGAGAGCAGAAGAGATTCGCGAGGAGCGATATATTGAAGAAGGAAGGAGATGAAGAATAGGATAGATTTCCTTCTCTTGTACTCATTGTATTTTTCGTTTCTTTTGTTGCTCTTTATTTTTGTTACTTAGATTTCTGTTAAAGAGCCTCAAAGTACCCTAACAGTAGTCCTAGGAACACCCGCACAACCCTACGATACTTAGGTTTTCTGTAAAGAACTTAGAAAACCAATATAGGGTTCAAATAGAGTTTCCAGACGTCTAATTCCAAAATCAGACGTCTGATAAAGTATTTTAAGACGTCTGACTATTTTTTCAGACGTCTGATAACTATTAAGCTAGACTTAGTATTCTGTCCGATAAAATCAGACGTCCATACCTTAGTGCAGACGTCTTAGGAGACGTCTGATGGATTTGCCAGACGTCCAATTAGTGGACCGTTGGCTGGCTTAGCAAACACACGAGGATATGACCGTTAGAGCCTTATCAGACGCCCATAGGACTTTCCAGACGTCTGATAATTGATCGTTTTGCCTCGGCTGACCCAAAATCTCTTCTCAGAGATTTTCTAGCCGTTGCAACGTTTGGAAATCCATTCCCACAGAAAAAGTAGGCTTCCAGACGTCCAGACATAGTGCCAGACGTCCTATATGTCATCTGATGGACTTGCACAAAAACCCTGTTTAGATCTGATCCAAGTAAGGAAGAGACCCGCCCAAAATCAGATGTCTGACCTTGGAATCAGACGTCTTAAAGTGAACTTCTAGACGTCTGATGCTAGAATTAGACGTGTGATAAGCCTGTCAGAACAATGATTGTTACTGATTTCGGGCTGATTCTCTTGGGCTTTGTTCCCAACGACTATAGAACCTTTCCTAAGCCTTCCAAAGCCTTCCTAAGGCCTCTATAAATAGAGGGGAACCTTTGCAACACTAAGACACACCTAGAGACACCACGATACACAAGAAACAATTTGTATTACACTTTCCACTCTCTTGTGTCCTAGCTAGCTCTTGCTCTCCAAGCTCAAGTTCCTTTCTCTTGAGAGCATCAAACTGTTGCGCACCCGCTCTCCCGCCGTTGTTCACGAGAGCGAAGTTGCACCGTCGCGTGGCTCACGCACCGTGTCATCAACTCGACGCACTCCTTGCAAAGGGGAGTTTCCTAATTCCTATAGAAGCTAGGTTTATAATTACTTTGTTGGCTCTATAGGATTACTTGTTTATTTTATCTTTGTTATTTGGTTGGGTATTCGTTTTACGAATTCTCGTCTCCTTCGCGAGACAAAATCCTTCTCGTGGAGAGAAGGGGTTAAGGTATGCTACCCTCGTCTAAGTAGCGTGGTTGTATTGAGGTTGAATCACCCTCGTTTAAAGTGATTCGGTTTAGTGGATTTTGATCAACTTGGTTGATCGGAAAATCCTAACTCGAGAGGGTTAGGTGGTGGTTTTCACCCGATTTGGGTTTCCACCTAAAAATTCTTGTGTACTTGTGTGATTGCTTATTTTGTGAAGATTGTTTATTTTATTTCCGCAATTATTACGTCACCCCCTCCTGGTAGGGCCGGAAATTTCAACTACCTCTATTCTCCCTCTTTCGGCCGTCCAACCATCAAATTATGCAGCTCAATGTCCTCCCCTCATCCTCGCGAACCTCTCCAGCTAAAGAAAGGTCATTCCTCTGCCTCACTCGCCATCGTTGCCTCGACGTCCTCTTCTCCTCTAGCCTCGATCAAGCCACGACCGGTGCTCTCCATCCCTCTACCTCTCCTCAAATCCACTCTACTTCTTCCTCTCCTTCTCTACATCATTTCCCCTTCGCTTGCACATTGATTCGAACACCGCTCCGCCTTCGACGCCGTCATCTTCCTCTGCTTTGGTCGAGCTCCAGCGAAGCCTCCCACACTCCACAATCCACCAAACTCCATATCACCACTTCCAGAAGCTTCACCTCAACTCCACCTACAAAAGCCCTAAACCTATTGGTGGCGACCTTCCTCTATAGTTTTATTATTTCGTCATAGTATGGTATAGAGAGAGGTGATTACCAGTTTAATACAATTTGTTACTCGGAAAATAAAAGAGTTCCCGAGGTCGAACTCAGGGAGCAAGTTGTATTCTAGGGGTACAAGTTTCTTTTACAAAAATAAAGAAAGAGAGAGAGAGAATTTGTTGGCTTTTCTTCTTTTCTCTTTGCTTCTCCTCTTCTTCCTTCTCAGATCTTCTGCTCTCTTCCTTTGTTCTTCTTCTTTATCTGCAGTGGTGATGTTCTTCTTCTGCAGAGTCTTCACTTGGCCTCTCTGTGTTCCTCCTCTGCCTCGCCTTCCTTCTCCTTCGTTGCCTTCAGGACGTCGTCTGATTTTCTAATCAGACGACTTAAACCGCCGCTGCTACAGTGCCGCTCGGTGCTCCTCCTTCCTTCAGCCTTCGTCTTCTTCCACGGTTCTTCTTCACCTGTGCCTGCACACTTACACAGCTTGATCAGGGGGCAAAACCTAACTCTACCCTCCCCCGCGTCTCTCTCTCACAGAAGCCACTCCTAGGAAAGCTCTCCCAGAGCTGCCGGGTTGCCGGGTACGGGTCGCGCCCGGGTCCAGGCCCACCGGCGTGCGTGGTGGGCGAGGAGTGCAGGTCAGTCTAAGTCGGGTCGGGCCAGGTCCGCGGGGCGTGAGCGCGGACGAGACCGGGTAACCGGGCGGGTGAAGGGGACCTCACCCCGTGTGCTGAGGCAATAAGCCTCCAGCACTTTTTCGCTTTATACCGCTGCGCTCCTTCAGAGCCTTCCGAGGTGGGACTAAATGTCCCACCCCAATTTCGCGCCTGCGCGGCAGAAGCAGCTGGTAATCGCAGCTTTACGCGAGGCCTTCGCGCGAGGGATTCGCCTCAACTGCAGCCTAACGCTTTGCCGAAATGCCCCCGCACAGCCTGGGAGCATGACCTGGGCGCGGCGCACCTGGGACAGCAGGTCGAAGCTACTTCGCTTCAACAATGGCGGCGACGAGCGCAGGTACCTGCCCACAGAGAAACAGCCTCTCGGCCCAATCAGAAACGCGGAGGACCTTCGCCGTGGCACGGCGAAGGTGGTCGGGGGGTGTGCAGGCGGCGGGGCGGAGCCTAAGGGCTGCCCTAGGTCGGACTGTGGGTCGGGAGATGGGTTTGTTCGGTGGTGTTGCAGAGGGTGATTTGGGGGAAGTGGAAGGGCGGAGGTTGATCAGGGTGAGGAGGCAGAGGTTCTACGATGGTCGGCGAGCCGTGTGGGTTGCTGGAGTGATGGGAGCGGCTCGCCGGAGGATGGCCGGAGGTGGAGAAGTGAGGGTGATTGGTCGGAATCGAGGGCGACAGTAAATGTTTAAAGTGAGGAAGAGGAAGAGGAGTTCTACCTACTTAGCGGGACGAGGAGGGGCCGGAGCGGGCGACAGTCGTATCGACTGTCGCCGGAGAAGAAGATGCCCGGGGGAAGGGGCGGCGGCGAGCAGAGGGCCGGAGAGGCGCCAGCTGGGTGCGGCGTGGCGCGGGAAGAGCGAGGGAAAGAAGTCTCTGCTGCTGGTATTGCGGCAGAGCGAAGAGGAGGAGGAGGAAGAACCGCCGGAGCTGGTGGGCGTCTGCCAGAGTGAGAAGAGAGGAAAGTTGGGGGTTTTCTCCGTCAGATCCGAGCTACTCAGAACGGCGGAGCGACGAGGGTATTTATAGAGGCCGAATCAGAGAGGAAGGAGGAGGGAGACGACGTGTCTCCCTCGCCGGAGGACGCCGGAGATGGA
Organism: Thalassia testudinum; assembly: GCA_037157565.1. Classification (NCBI taxonomy): domain Eukaryota; kingdom Viridiplantae; phylum Streptophyta; class Magnoliopsida; order Alismatales; family Hydrocharitaceae; genus Thalassia; species Thalassia testudinum. The sequence continues at coordinate 50,808,211 of JAZHRO010000030.1, forward strand.
AACCCATACCGTCCGTGCGTTCGCACGGCCGGTATGGTGGGTTGCAGCAACCAGGGGGGTGTTCCTGCGACGGCTGACGACGCAGGGCACCCCCGGTTGTCTTGCCAGACCCTCCCTCTTACCCTGCGCGGCGCCATGCTCCGCGCAAGGTCGCCGGAGCATGGTGCTGGTCAGGTTTTGGCAGGAGGGACCTGAATGCAAAGAACGAAGGAGAGTTAGGGGCAGAAATGCGAGGGTTCAAAAGTTGAGGGCCAAAAAGTAAATATATGAGGACCAAAGTGTAAAGTTGGTCAAGAAGGTTTCTTCTTAGGCTCAAGTTTTTATACATGACTAATTAGGACCTAAGGAATCTGATGGTGAATTTTATTTCTAGATTAAACCTTGTTTGACTGGTCAATTTACTCAAAAACCCAAATTAAGTTATTAATTGGGTATGGTTCTCAATGTAGGTCAAAATGGGTTCTGAAGGCCAAATTGAAGGTTCTAAACCCTAAAGATTATTTTTCTATGAATTTTAGAGGGTTTATTCTATTTTTACTTTGCCTCGAACCTCGTGAATTGAAGTGGGTTTGCTTTAGGGTTACAGATTATCATTTAGTTCCTTGGAATTGCTGTAGCCCTTATCAGATCATCCCACTTTCCTTCTTATTCGGTTTGTTTGACCTGTGTTTGGACCCTGAATTACCCTGTATGCAGATTATACTAGTAAAATTGCATTTTTACCCCTTATGACTTGTTTTCTCCTTAAACTCAGAATTCTCTGAGTTAAGCCTTTCCTTGAGTTATGTAGGAGCTTTTATCCTTTGTATTGGGTCAAAATGAGCTAGTTATGGCTCATGATGAGGTTCTCATCACCTATTTAAGGTTTTACCCACTCCATTGTTACGAATGTGGCATCAGACGGGTTTTTAAGATGTCTGGGAAGTGGCCCAGACGTCTGACCAGACGTCTAGAATCCTTTCCAGACGTCTAGTAATAAATTTTTCCGGCGTACGGGGTTGCGTCTGCGCGCCTGCGCGCACAGACTGCACCCGCCGCTCTCGTCCCTCTTTTCCTCTCTCTCCTCCTGCAGGCGCGCAGCTCTCTTCTCTCTCTCCCCGCGCGGCCTTATAAGAACACCCTCGCCCTCTCCCTCACCCTCATCTCCTCCGCCTTCCTCTTCTCCTTCTCCCTGCCAGTGCGAGAGCATGAGCGAGCGAGTGAGCGGCGGCAGCAGCGGCCGCGGCGAGCGTGCGGGAAGGAGGGTTGCGAGAGGAAGGAAGAAGCTCGACCGTGAGGGTTCGAGCTTGCCGGGGCAGCTAGAGACGGCCGGCGAGGGAGCGGCGGGCGTGGGGTGTCGCGGAGGAGCTGCTGCAGCTCGGGCAGCAGGTGGACGGGGCGCGGCGCGGCTGTGCGTCGCAGGCGGAGAGCGAGTCGGGCTCTGGTTCTGGAAAATTTTCTAGAATCAGACGTCTGGGCTTACGACTAGACGACGGTGAAGACGTCTGGAGGACTGTCCAGATGTCTGGCAGGTAAGATATTTCTATCTTCTTCCTTTTTCGCGCGTACGGCCATGCAGCCATCCGCCGCGACTTCATCTGCGCTTCGTCGTGCTGAGAGCAGGAGTGTGTGTGCGCAGGTTCCGCTCGGGAGGACGCGAGGGCTAGCCATCCCACGTAAATCAGACGTCTGGCCGCAGTGCCAGACGACGGAAAGGACTTCCAGACGTCCGGGGTGATAACCGAACGTCTAGGAACCAAGCCAGACGTCCCAGCAGGCTTCTGGACGTCTGAAGGACTACGCAGAATTAAGGTACGACCTGACCCACCTTTTAATACATCTGGAAGAGGTTCTAGACGTCTGATTTTGGATAGTTTTGTCGTTTTTGACTCGTTTAGGGCTCGTTCGGAGTTTGTTTTCCGCGTTTCGAGTTACGTTCTTTCCAGAATAAAATCCTCTACTCGTTTACAGTAATTGTATACCGTTCTGTGAAACTCCTTGTGTTTGATCCTTGTGTTAGGACCCTGTTCCGTTGCAGTCTTGGGGGTTGCGGAGGCGCGCGGGATTGCCGACCACGCCCCCAGCACTCCCGTTTTCGCTGGTAGAGTGGCTTTTAATTTATTTAGCATAATTTGTTACAATTGTGGAACAATTAATAGAGTCTAGGGTATTGCATGAGCACTAGCTACCCCACGGGCCCCGGGGTTCTGCTGGCCTCCTACACCGACTTGTTAGGCCCACTGGGCAAACCAGGGTAGTCAGGCGAGGGTGCGCGGACTGTGGAGGGGTTGGACCCCTGTTACTGGGAGGGCTCTACCCTATACTGGTTCCGTGCTGTGTTTTGAGCGCACCTGTTAACGGAAACGACTGACCACGTGCCAATGCGGGGTACCTACCCGTGCACTTATCGCGCGTGCCGTAGTCACCGTTACGTCTGTCAGCAACCTTGGGGTGGTTGACTAAGGGTAGGACCACCACGGGGGACTCTCCCAGCCAGAAGAGCACCACGTGTTACTTCTACTTTTCGGAAAAGACTGCAATCAAGATCGTTCCCACGAGGAACATTCGAGATCAAGTGAAGGATCTGAGAAATAAATCAATAGTGAATTAATAGAAAGACGTAAATCACGAAAGTAAAAATATAACAGCTACTGTGCACTCTTCTGCTTCTTTATCTTTTAGTTGCCACTCTACTCAGCGTTTCACTGACGTGTTACACTCGTTACTTTTCAGGACCAGGTGTTGAGTAGCCAGGGTCAGCGGCTGCAGAGGACGCTGGGCCGAGTAGGGTCCAGTAGAGTTACCTGCAGTTCTTTTGTACCTTTCTTCCACTGTAGTGAGTAGTTTCCTTGTTTACTCCCTGTACTTCTTTATTGTAAGTTTCATGTTATGTACATATTTATTGCTCTACTGTTGTGGTGGTGTGTACTGTGGTATTTCCTTTTCTTACTGCTGTATTTTGTTACTGCTAGTTATATTCATGCTAAATGTGGTTTATTTTACTGCTCTTTTGGTTACTTCCTCGTTGGACGACTAGGTCTTGGGATTAGTCGAGTCGGTCCGATTCTCGTGTCTTGTAGGGACTCGGGAATCGGGTCGTTACAAGATGGTATCAGAGCAAGGTCATCCCAAGAAGTGAATCAACTGACTGGAAAATTACCAATTCACATGTCTGTGACTAGAGTAGCCGCCACAACCTTTCTTTTGGCATAAGCTCTTAGACTTTTTCGTTAGATATCATTCCATGTTGACATGTTTCCGTTTTGTTTCGTGTCTCCTTGCAGGAGATGCCTCGTCGCGGGACTAGCGAGGCGGGCCGCGGGCGCAGCCGAGGACGAGGTCGGCGAGGTGGGCGTGCTATTGTCGACGCCTCAGTGGACCAGCCACTGCTCCCAGGCATTCAAGCCTAGGACCTCGCCCAGCTGATACAGGATATTGTGCGAGAGGAGCTCTACCCACCGCCCCGAGCGCCTCTCCCTGGGGTTGCAGAGGGGGAGTCCTTGTGGGACCACACGACGGATGCGGCGTTGGACACGGGGGAGGGGATGGGCCGCCACCGCCCCCACCTTCCTCCGACACTTCTGTGCATGAGGGACCTTTACCTGGAGGTGCACCGGCATCTCCACTGCAGCGCCACTTCGAGCTCTTCGGGCAGTTCCGGAAGGTGAAGCCCCCCTCCTTAAAGGTGGATGAGGACCCGACCGAGGCAGAGAACTGGCTCGAGCAGCTCGAGAAGGTTTTCGACACCCTTCGCCCCCTGGTGGAGTGCCGCGTGGCCTTTGCGACGTACCAGCTGGAGAGTGCGGCACACAGGTGGTGGAGGGCGGTCAGGGGACAGGAGAGGGATGAGCCGACCTGGGACCGGTTCGTCATCCTCTTCTGCGAGCAGTACTTTCCTCAGACGTGGCAGGACCAAAGGAGGCGGGTGTTCCACACTCTCCGCCAGGGGACGATGACCGTGAGCACATACCGCATGCATTTTCTGGAGCTGTCCCGCTTTGCAGCGACAGCGGTAGCCACTGAGGAGCGCCTTTGGAGGTTCACCGAGGGGCTCCGACCTGCGATTCGGGGGTATGTCAAACCCCTGAAGCTGCCTACGTTTTCGAGGGTGGTGGAGGCAGCTATGACCTACGAGGAGACCAACCCGTCCGCACGAGACACTGACAGCGGGCGGAAGAGTTCCTTCCAGCCAGACTTTTCACAGGGCCGGCGAGAGAGGAGACACGTGGCGTCCGTAGGAGAGCCATCACATTTTGCAGGGCCATCAGTGGCCTTTGGGGGCCCTCGACAGGGGCCAGTCGCCAGCACCGGACCCCCGCCCAGCCGACAGCAGGGACCCACTGAGGGCGGGAGTCGGGTTCCCCTCTGCTACCAGTGTGGCCAGCCGGGCCACATCAGGAGGGACTGCCCATCTAGGGCAGGAGGTCAGCAGATACTTCCCGCGCCGAGCACTGGAGGGCGCCCAGGAGGCCGAGGTTCCCAGGCGCGAAGGGGAGGACAGCAGTCACGAAGAGGGTACCGGCCAGCACCTACCCGTCCGACGCAGAGTGTGGCTGCTTCGTCTGCACCTAGAGCTGAGGGGTGTATCAACGCCCTGACACATAGGGATGCCAGAGCTTCGGGATCGGTGGTGGCAAGTATGGTTCCAGTTTCCGGTAGACTCGTTTACACACTTTTAAATTCCGACGCCACGCACTCGTTTGTCGCAGCCAGTTTCCCAGTTAGTTTGGGCCAGGATTATATGCTGTTAGAGAATCCGTTCGTAATCAGAGGTCCGAGTGGTCAGCGTTTGTAGCTGAGGAGGTGTACACGGGTTGCGAGGTCAGTATCGGGGGCCATAGTCTGCCAGCTGACCTGATTATGATACAGATGGAGGACTTTGGCGTAATTCTGGGGATGGACTGGCTGTCCGCTTACGACGCTCTGGTGGACTGTTTTGAGAGGAAGATCGTCTTCTCCATACCGGAGTTTCCTTCTTTCGAGTTTCACGGACAGCCAGTGGACGGAGGCTTCAGGTGCATTTCGGCACTTCGGGCGGCTAGACTTTTGAGCCAGGGGTGTGAGGGCTTCCTAGCTTGTGTGGTGGCAGAGCCCAGCCCTGTGGCAGACTTCCTGAGCATCCCGGTGGTCAGAGAGTACCCTGACGTGTTCCCAGACGAGTTACCAGGACTACCACCCGAGCGTGAGATCAAGTTTGAGTTCTCACTTGTACTAGGGACCAGCCCCATTTCCACCGCACCATACAGGATGACACCGCTTGAGCAGCAAGAGCTCAAGTCTCAGTTGCAGGATCTTTTGGAGAAGGGCTTTGTGAGGCCTAGCGCGTCTCCTTGGGGAGCCCCGGTACTGTTTGTGAAGAAGAAGGATGGTACCCTACGCCTTTGTGTGGACTACCGACAGTTGAATAGGGTCACCATCAAGAACAGATATCCGCTGCCGAGGATCGACGACTTGTTTGACCAGTTGCGAGGGGCCACGGTGTTCTCCAAGATGGACTTGAGGTCTGGATACCACCAGTTGAGGATCAGGGAGGCAGACGTCTCCAAGATAGCTTTCTACACCCGGTACGGACACTACGAGTTTTTGGTCATGCCGTTTGGGCTGACCAATGCCCCCGCTGCTTTCATGGACCTGATGAACCGGGTGTTTAGACCGTACTTGGACCAGTTCGTGGTGGTATTTATTGATGATGTACTGATCTATTCTCGAGATCAGATGCAGCACGGACAGCACTTGCGGATGGTTCTGGACACATTGAGACGACGTAGGCTGTACGCCAAATACAGCAAGTGCGAGTTCTGGTTGAGGGAGGTGACCTTCTTAGGTCATGTGATCTCTGGGGACGGCTTGGCGGTGGACCCAACCAAGGTCGAGGCAGTGCTCAGTGTAAGTTCGTCCCTAGCAGGAGGGGGTGACGTAATAATTGCGGAAATAAATATAAAAAATCTCACAAAAATAGACAATCACACAAGTACACAAGCATTTTTAGGTGGAAACCCAAATCGGGTGAAAACCACCACCTAACCCTCTCGAGTTAGGATTTTCCGATCAACCAAGCTGATCAAAATCCACTAAACCAAATCACTTTAAACGAGGGTGATTCAACCTCAATTACAACCACGCTACAAGTGCGAGGGTAGCGTTCCTCAACCCCTTCTCTCCACGAGAAGGATTTTGTCCCACGAAGGAGACGGGAATTCGCAAAGCGAATACCCAACCAAATAACAAAGATAAAACAAAAATCCTATAGAGCCAACAAAATAATTTTGAACCTAAGCTTGTATAGGAATTAGGATGCTTCCCTTTGAAAGGAGTGCGTCGACGACGCAGATGCGTGAGCCACGCGACGGCGCAACGTCGCTCTCGTGAGCAACAGCGGGAGAGCGGGTGCGCAAAGCTTGATGCTCTCTAGAGAGTGGAACTAGAGCTTGGAGAGCAAGGACTTCTCTTGGACACAAAAGAGTGGAACTAAGTTGCTTAGGTGTGTCTTGTGTTTCTAGGTGTGTGTTTGTGTTGCAAAGGTTCCCCTCTATTTATAGAGGCCTTAGGAAGGCTTTGGAAGGCTTAGGAAATGTTCTATAGCCGTTGGGTGCAAAGCCCAAGAGAATCACCCCGAAATCAGAAACAATCATTGTTCTGACAGGCTTATCAGACGTCTAATTCTGGCATCAGACGTCTGGAAGTTCACTTTAAGACGTCTGATTTCAAGGTCAGACGTCTGATTTTGGGCGGGTCTCTTCCTGACTTGGATCAGATCTAAACAGGGTTCTAGTGCAAGTCCATCAGACGACATATAGGACGTCTGGCACTATGTCTGGACGTCTGGAAACCTACTTTTTCTGTGGGAATGGATTTCCAAACGTTGCAACGGCTAGAAAATCTCTGAGAAGAGATTTTGGGTCAATCGAGGCAAAATGGTCAATTATCAGACGTTTGGACAGTCCTATGGATGTCTGATAAGGCTCTAACGGTCGTATTCTTGAGTGTTTGCTAAGCCAGCCAACGGTCCACTAATTGGACGTCTGGCAAAGTCATCAGACGTCTCCTAAGACGTATGGTCTAAGGTCTGGACGTCTGATTTATCAGACAGAACTAACTATATCCAGCCTAAATGTTATCAGACGTCTGAAACAACAGTCAGACGTCTTAAAATACTTTATCAGACGTCTGATTTGGGAATTAGACGTCTGGAAACTCTGTTTGAACCCTATATTGGTTTTCTAAGTGTTCTACAGAAAACCTAAGTATCCTAGGGTTGTGCAGGTGTTCCTAGGACTACTGTTAAGGTACTTTGAGGCTCTTTAACATGATGTTCTAAGGAAATAAAAAGAGCAAGCAAATAAAGACAAAAGTACATGAAAGGATTAAACAAAATTCTATCTTATTCTTCTTGTCCTTCCATCTTCAATCTAGCGCTCCTCGCGAATCTCCTCTGTTCTCCATCAAGCTCCTCTAATCCGTCCTGAATGCGAGCTCGAATTTCGTCTAAACACGTCTACATTTGCAATTGACCTGAAATCTAAAACTCCAAGTGCAAATGTTAAATAACACGTGTTTTGTTATCATCAAAACAAATGATCGTGGTGCTCTAGCACCAACACTCAGGTGGGAGAGACTGCGTTCAGTCATCGAGATTCGCAGTTTCCTGGGACTGGCAGGCTACTACAGACGGTTCATCAAGGGTTTTTCACAGATTGCACGTCCTATGACACAGTTGACCCGGAAGGACGTGCCCTTCACTTGGACAGACGCCTGTGAGGCGTGTTTCCAGGAGCTGAAGGAGAGGTTGACTTCGGCTCCCGTGCTCACCATTCCTGACAGTAGTGGCGGGTTCGTTGTGTGCACGGACGCCTCCTTGCAGGGGTTAGGGGGTGTGCTCATGCAGAGGGATCACGTTGTCGCTTACGCTTCGCGGCAACTGAAGCCCCATTAGCATACCTACCCTACCCACGACCTGGAGCTGGAAGCTGTTGTCTTCGCGCTGAAGACCTGGAGGCACTACTTGTACGGTGAGACTTTCGAGATTTTCACAGATCACAAGAGCCTCAGATACCTTTTTGATCAGAAGGAGCTCAACATGAGACAGAGACGTTGGTTGGAGCTCCTGAAGGACTATGACTACAGCATTTCCTACCACCCGGGAAAGGCCAACGTGGTGGCTGACTCCTTGAGCCGGAAGATGCCTGCACACTTGGCCAGTTTACAGTTACAGAGTTGGAGCCTTTTGGAGGAGATGGGCAGTTGGCGACCCTTAGAGTTACGGGGGCACTGTGGGGCAGTGACTGTGACACGACATACTAGGCCAGAGCTGATAGACCACATCATCACAGGACAGATGGCCGATCCGTACTTGCAGTCCTTACGCGACAGAGTACTATCAGGAGACCCAGGGGACTTCTCTTTCACAGACCAGGTGCTGCGCCTGAGGGGACAGTTGTGCGTTCCCAGAGATGAGGAGCTGTTGAGAGAGCTCCTGACTGAGGCACACGGTTCCAGATTCACCATGCATCCCGGAAACATGAAGATGTACCACAACTTGAGACGCGAGTTTTGGTGGAGGGGGATGAAGCGGGATGTGGGTGAATTCGTGCAGCAGTGTTTAGTGTGCCAGCAGGTGAAAGCCGAGCATCAGAGGCCTGCAAGGCCGCTACAGCTGCTTCCAGTGCCAGAGTGGAAGTGGGAGAGCATCACCATGGACTTGGTGGTGGGTTTACCTGTTACCCAGCGAGGACACGACGCAGTCTGGGTAATTGTGGATAGGCTGACGAAGACGACACGTTTCTTGCCGATCCGAGTTACTTTGGGACCAGCACAGTTGGCAGAAAGGTATATCCGCGACGTGGTACGACTACACGGAGTTCCGCGGGAGATCGTATCCGACTAGGATACCCGCTTTACGTCCCAGCTTTGGGCTGAGTTTCAGCAGGCCCTGGGGACGCGGTTGAGATTCAGTACAGCTTACCACCCCCAGATGGACGAACAGTCTGAGCGCACGATACAGACACTTGAGGACCTTTTGCGTGCCTGTGTACTAGACTGGAGGGGCTCTTGGGAGGAGCACTTGCCTCTGGCGGAGTTTGCATACAACAACAGTTATCACTCGAGCATCGGCATGGCTCTCTACTAGGCTCTGTATGGACGGAGGTGTACGGCACCCTTGAGTTGGGTTGAGGTGGGGACCAAGTGGGAGGTTGGCCCCAGGTTGATCCGGCAGAGTCAGGAGGTAGTCGAGCGGATCCACAAGCGACTCCGCACTATAAAGAGCAGGTAGAGGAGCTACGCGGATCGGAGACGCAGAGAGGTGCAGTTTGAGGTTGGGGACCACGTCTTCCTTCGTGTTTCGCCCATGAAGGGCCTGCAGCGGTTTGGGGTGAGTGGGAAGCTCGCGCCGAGGTTCGTGGGGCCCTTTGAGGTCCTGGAGCGGGTTGGACCCGTTGCTTACAGACTTGCCCTCCCTCCTCAGCTTTCTGGTGTGCACGACGTGTTCCACGTGTCCAACCTCAGGAAGTATGTTGCCGATCCCAGTCATGTACTGAGTCACGAGAGCGTCGAGATGGGCGACGACCTGACCTACCCCAAGCGGCCAGTACAGATTCTTGACCGAGCCGTCCGCAGTGAGACGAAATCAAGTACCCCTGGTGAAGGTTTTGTGGAGGAGCCAGCAGTACGAGGAGGCTACCTAGGAGCCTGAGGCAGCAATGCGGGAGCGATACCCGGAGCTCTTCGCAGGTACGTCTTTTCGGACCGGCTTCGGTCCTCTTTGAGTTTGTTATGTTTATATATGTTGTTCTTTCCCGCACCCTAGTTAGCGCAAGTTTCGGGGACGAAACTTCCTTTGAGTTTGTTATATTATTACGAACGTGGCATCAAACGGGTTTTTAAGACGTCTAGGAAGTGGCCCAGACGTTTTACCAGACGTCTGGAACCCTTTCCAGACGTCTGGTAATAAATTTTTGCAGCGTACGGGGTTGCGTCTGCGAGCCTGCGCGCGCAAACTGCACCCGCCGCTCTCGTTCCTCTTTTCCTCTCTCTCCTCCTGCAGGCGCGCAGCTCTCTTCTCTCTCCCCACGTGGCCTTATAAGAACACCCTCGCCCTCTCCCTCACCCTCATCTCCTCCGCCTTCCTCTTCTCCTTCTCCCTGCCAGTGCGAGAGCGTGAGCGAGTGAGCGAGCGGCGACAGCAGCGGCCGCGGCGAGCGTGCGGGATGGAGAGTTGCGAGTGGGAGGAAGAAGCTTGACCGTGAGGGTTCGAGCTTGCCGGGGCAGCTAGAGCTGGTCGGCGGGGGAGCGGCGGGCGTGGGGTGTCGTGGAGGGGCTGCTGCAGCTACGACGCACGGCCGCAGCTGCCCTAGCTATAGAAAACAGAAAGGCTTGACTCAGAGAAATTCTGAGTTTGTGAAGAAAATAGAAACTAAGGGGTAAAAATGCAATTTCACCAACTCAATCTGAAAATAGGGTAACTCAGGTCCAAACATAGGTCAAACCGACCTAATAAGAAGAAAAGTGGGATGAATTGATCCAATAAGGACTACAACAACTCCAAGGAATTAAATGACATCTTGTAACCTTAAGAACAAACCCACTTCAATTCACGAGGTTCGAGGCAAATAAAAAATTGACTAAACCCTCTAAAATTCATAGAAAAATAATCTCTAGGGTTTAGAACCTTCAATTTGGCCTTAAGAACCCATTTTGACCTATAGTGAGAACCATGCCCAATTAATGACTTAATTTGGGTTTTTACGTAAATTGACCGGTCAAACAAGGTCTGATCTAGAAATAAAATTCACCATCAGAATCCTTAGGTCCTAGTTAGTCATTTATAAAAACTTGAACCTAAGAAGAGACCCTCTTGACCAACTTTACATTTTGGTCCTCATCTATCCACCACCCCACATGACTCGCCGACCGACCCAAAACCTCCGCCTCTTCACACTGAACCACTTCCACCCCTTCACTCCCTGCCGTTCACTGCTTAAAGACCCCCCGAACAAACCCATTCCCCCAGCCACAGTCCGCCCTAGGGCAGCCCTTACACGTCGCCCCACGCCTCGCCACCACCTGCACGAGCTTCGCCGCACTCTGGCGAAGCTCCCTGCACCTTCTGACTAGGCCGAGAGGCCGTATTGCTGTGAACAGGTCACCCGCCCTCTGCTGCCATTGCTGAGCAGGTGGAGCTTCTTCCGCCTGCAGCTGCAGCCTCGCTTCGCCCAGGTCTGACTCGCCAGGACGCGCGGTTCGACCCCACGCACCTGCCCAGGCCTGCAGCTAGGGTGAGAGCCCCGTGCACAGCTGTAATTGCCTGCAGCTTTCTCAGCTGCAGGCGCCCAATTGGGGTGGGACATTTAGTCCCACCTCGGAAGACTCTGAAGCAGCGCACCCGCATAAATGCAAAAAGTGCTATAGGCTTATCGCCTCAGCACACGGGGTGAGGACCCTCTCACCCGCTCACCCGGCCTCGTTCGCGACCACCCCCGCGGACCTGGCCCGACCCGTTTACCCGACCTGCACTCCTCGCCCACCACCGCATGCCGGTGGGCCTGGACCCGGGCGTGACTCGTACCCGAATACCCGGCAGCTCTGGGAGAGCTATCCTACGAGTGAATTCTGAGAGAGAGACACGGGGGAGGGTAGAGTAGGTTTTTGCCCTGACCCAACTGTGAGTGTGCAGGCACAGAAGAAGAAGAAGAGAAGGCAGACCGCAGAGGAAGAAGAAAGAAGAGAAAGAAGGAAGGAGCAGCTAGAGTCGTGGCTGCTTGAAGCAAAGCAGAAGAAAGGCAAAGAAGAAGAAGAAGGAAGGAGGACGCACTGTAGAAGAGGCTACTTAAGTCGTCTGATTGAAAAATCAGACGACGCCCAGAAGAACAGAAGGAAGAAGACAAAGAAGAGAGAAGTAGAACATGAGGAGAAAGAGAAGAAGAAGCTTGGAAGAAAAAGAAAGAAGAAATAAGAAGAAGGAAGAAGACTGAAGAACCAAAGAGAAGAGAAGAGAAGAAGACAAAGACAAGAGAAAGAAGAGAAGAAGAAAAAGCCAACAAGACAAATCCCTCTCTCTCTCTTTCTTTCATTTTTGTAATACAAACTTTGTACTTCTAGAATACAGTTTGCTCCCTGAGTTCGACCTCGGGAAAACTTTTATTTTCCGAGTAACAAATTGTATTAAACTGGTAACCGCTCCTCTATACTATACTACGATGAAATATTAGAAATATTAGAACTATAGACGAGAGTAGCAGCCAGTTTTTGGCGCCGTTGCCGGGGAGCAACGGCTATTCTAGAAGTTATAGAAGTTCTAATAATCTCTCCTCTCTTGTGCAGGTTCAGGAAGAAAAAGACGCAGCCGCACCACAGCCACTCCAAGGACAGGTAACTTCCTATTAAACCCTAAAAGTTTAAAAACAAAGAAAAGAAATAGGCATAACCTGTCTTTTATACATAGTAATAGCTACATGTTCTCAGAACCATTATTCCTGCACACAATTTTAAAGGTAATTAAGGGCTAGCACATCATTGCCTGAGCCCTAATTACCCAAACAAGGAGTTAAATGGACCAAGTAGAGCCAACATAAGGTCAAACATTAGGATTTCAGAGACACGCCCCCTAATCAAGAATTGAGGAAATCCAAAAGAGGTGTTCCCAAACCATTGATTGAAAACAATTAATAGGAAAAATCCTAAAACAACTGGCTCTCTCTAAACACTTGAACCCTAAAACACAAGGCCTAAATTCTCAAGGGAACCACTGGGTGAAGTTGTCCCCTAGGGTCAACCAACCTTCAAATTAGGCCACCTTGTTCACAAAAACACCTAAGAGTTCAAGTGAAACCCTAAGCACCTTGATCTTAAAGTAAAAAAGGTAGACTTAAGAGGTCAAGATCCCCATTCTGGTCTACCTGGAACCGCAGTGACAAGAGAGGTCGGGTGGGGGAAACCCTGTAACCCGTGGGGACGCTCTACCATGTAGGGGTCTTCGTGGGACTCACCCTCTCTGGCTGCCCAGGTAATTCTCAGGTGGACGATCTTTCTGATCAAGGGGTCCATCTACCCCGCACCTCTATAGTCACCCAACACATTTTTTTGGGTGTCTTGATTGGGTTCAGCACATTCTAAACTCCTCTATTCCAACAGTGCATGAACGGTAGGAGATCCTTAAGACCACCCTTAAGATCTCCTTTAGGAATTCACTCTCGTCAAGGCCAAGTCTCGACGCCCGTGTTTGAACAACAACCCTACCCCATCATTCTCTCATCCGATTCTGAAACAAACTCTTCTTCTTCCCCCATCATGGCTCAGCCTGTTGAGGAAGAAAACAATTTGGAGCACCAGCTCCAGGGACTCAACGACCTCTTCCAAAACTTTGTGCACCCACCGCAGCGTCCTATGATGCGGGACCATTATAATCCTACTGCGGTGGCCATTGAGCCTCGAGTCAGAATCCCGACTGGAGGACCTGATTCTGAATTAAAGCCCAACATGATTCATGTTATACCTAAATTCCATGGGCTTAATTCCGAAGATCCCTTCCAGCACATCAAACAGTTAAAGCATCTGGCCCAAACTTTTGGGTCATACGTGCAAAATCGGGATATTCTTCTCATGAAGATGTTCTCCTTTTCTCTTATGGACAAGGCCGCTCATTGGTATCAAACTCAGACCCGGCCGATCAACACTTGAGAAGAACTTCAGTCCGAGTTTTTGAAAAAGTTCTTCCCCGTTGGTCGGACCAACGCCTTGCGCCACCAGATTACGCACTTCACTCAACAAACAGGGGAACCTCTCCATGAGGCATGGGATCGTTTTCAGGATCTCATGAGAAAGTGCCCCCATCACGAAGTTCCTAAATGGGAACAGGTCCAATCTTTTTACCAGGGACTCCGTGAGGATATCCGTCTTTTCGTCAATGCAACCTGCGGAGGAAATATCATGGGTCAGCATGAGGACACCGTGTGGGAGATTCTCGAAAACATGTGCGAGAACTCCATCAATAATGACTCCATGGGATTATTCGACAGGACGAATACCCGCGCATCGACGAATCTTAGTGGAGCACATGAGACGCAGGGCCTGTCCGCATCAGTCGACCTGGAATTAATGGCCAGTCTTTTGGACAAGGTCTCGATTATTGAAAAGAAGGTGGATGAGCTGACTCAGCACCTGCAGCGAGCCACCTCTGCGCATAACCTCTTTGCACAGCCTCCTTCCACAAGGGAAACTGTGCAAAACATTCTCCATCGACCCTCTCCTAGGATGGATCCATCATCCGAATCTTTGACCGGAGGTCCTTCCAATTCTTTCTACACTAGCCCGGGGAATACCATCCCCTCTTTCTTTGACTCTCTGGAGGTTCCTCAGACCTGCGAGGACCTCAACGCCATTCAGAATGACCCGTTCTCTAACACCTATAACCCTGGATGGCGAAACCATCCCAACTTTCAGTGGGTGGGAAATTCCAAAACCCAAAGACCACCCTTTCAACCCCGCCCACAACAACCCCCTCGTCCTTACTAGCCGCCTCAGCCTCGGCCCAACCCTACTTATCCATCAGGGCCAAATCAGGATCAAATGTCCCTTATCCTTCAGACTTTGGCTGACATTCAGAGAACGAATGCGGCTATTCAAAAGCAACACAAGGACGAACTTACAGAGGTCCGAAACCAATTGGCCCAGTTGGCAAACTCTCGCCAGCTAGGCACTCTTCCTTCCCAACCTCTTCCTAATCCAAATAACGTGCCAATCCAGCGGCGCGTTATGAACCCAAACCCGGGCCATGCCCATATGATTTATCAGGCCCCCTCTATTCCTTCACCCGACGGGATATAGGCCTCCACTTCTTTTGCAGGTTACCAGCAGCAACCTATCCTACCCAATCCCAACCAAAACCAGGCAGGACTTAATTCCGTAACAACCCGTAGTGGTAAGGAAACCCAAGACCCACCTCATCCAAACCACTCCAAGCCTGGTAGTGATCCCAAGCATAGGACAGTAATCCAGGACGTTACTACCCCTATCCCAGATCCAAGACCTGGACCTATCCTAGAAGAACCAACCAAGATCCCGTTTCCTGAGGCCTTGACCAAGGGAAAGAAGACCACCAAGCCCGTGGCACCTGAGGAGGACCTGGTCAAGCTCTTTGAGCAGGTCCGCATAAACATCCCCTTGATGGATGCAATCCGCCACGTACCGGCTTACGCACGATTTTTAAAGAATGTGTGTACACCCCAGCGTAAGCTGCGAACCAAGGGTGGGAGCCCAATTGTTCTGTCAGAGCAAGCCAGCTCTATAATTCTCAGTAGACTCCCACCCAAGGCTAAAGATCCTGGTACTCCCCTGATTTCCTGCAAGATAGGTGATACCCAATTTGATAGAGCTTTGCTAGACTTGGGTGCATCCATAAATCTGATACCCACATCCTTACTTGACCATCTAGAAGAATCTGAGCTAAAACCAACCGAGGTGACACTACAATTAGCAGATCGATCTATAAAGTCACCAAAAGGGATTCTCGAGGATGTTATTGTAAGAGTGCGGGATTTCTATTTCCCTGTGGACTTCATAGTCTTGGATATGGACGCACCTGAGAACCCTAGGGATACACCAATCATTTTAGGGAGACCTTTCTTGGCTACTGCTAGAGCCAGCATTAGCTGTGAGGAGGGCCAAATAGAGCTCAAATTTGGGGATCAAACATTGAAAATTGATTTATTTAAGGCCCAACAAGGAATTAATTGCGGTGTCATCGAACAGATTTGTGACATTAGGGCTTTGGTTGATGAAACACACTTCCAGAATGACCTGATTATGCCTCATCAACCACAGAAAGATCTTGACCCGCAAACAGAGGAGTCGAATCCAGATATAAACAACCAAGTAACTCCTACCCTTGAACCTCACGTCTATACTGAACCACCCGCTGCTGTTGATAACCCTATCCTTGAATTGAAGCCTCTTCCTACTCACTTGAAATACATCTTTTTGGGTTCTAATCAGACCCTCCCTGTGATTATCAATTCCAACCTCAATCCCAATCAGGAATCCCATCTGATTACTGTCCTCCAGCAACATCGCAGGGCCATCGGGTGGACTCTCGATGATTTGACTGGAATAAGTCCCTCTTATTGTACTCATCATATTTATTCAGAAGAGGGCGCACGACCTTCTCATGAAATGCAAAGGCGTTTGAACCCTAATCTGCAGGAGGTCGTGAAGAAGGAGATCATCAAGTGGTTAGATGCCGGAATTATCTACCCGATCTCCGATAGTCGTTGGGTGAGCCCAATTCAGGTTGTGCCTAAAAAGGCAGGACTCACCAACATAACGACTGAGACCGGAGAAATCATTCCTACCCGATTAGCCAACGCGTGGAGAGTCTGTATAGATTACCGCTGACTCAATTCCTCCACAAAGAAGGATCATTTCCCACTACCTTTCATTGATCAAATTCTCGAGAAACTAGCGGGAAATAGGTTCTTCTGCTTTCTTGACGGGTACTTCGGTTATAACCAGGTGGCAATCCATCCTGAGGACCAAGAAAAGACCACGTTCACCTGTCCCTTCGGAACATACGCTTTCCGAAGGATGCCTTTTGGTCTTTGCAATACACCCGCTACCTTTCAGCGGTGCATGCTTGCCATATTCTCAGATATGGTAGGTGATTTTCTGGAAGTCTTCATGGATGACTTTGCAGTTTTTGGAGAATCTTTTGACGATTGCCTCCAACACTTGGTCTAAATACTCAGGCGGTGCATCGAGGTAAATTTGGTTCTTTCCTGGGAAAAGAGCCATTTCATGGTGCCTGTGGGAATTGTCCTGGGACACTTAATTTCAGAAAAAGGCATCCAAGTGGATCGAGCTAAGGTTGATCTGATCTCTCGCCTTCCTATGCTTAGCTCGATCAGGGACATCCGTTCTTTTTTAGGGCATGTCGATTTTTACCGTCGTTTCATTCCGGATTTCTCGAAAATCGTGCACCCCTTGACTTCTCTTCTCTCTAAGGATGTACCCTTTGAAATCTCCAAGGAATGCACACTAGCCTTTGAAAACCTGCGTGACCGAGTCACCCATGCACCTATCCTACAATCCCCTGATTGGTCTCAACCCTTTGAGATCATGTGCGATGCATCTGATTTCGCTGTAGGAGCGGTCCTGGGTCAGAAAGCTGACGGAAAACCTGTGGTCATCTACTACGCTAGCAAGACACTTGATGAGGCTCAGTGTAACTATACAGTTACGGAGAAAGAGCTACTAGCCGTAGTATTTTCCCTTGAAAAGTTTCGATCGTATCTTCTGGGTTCCCATGTCATCATTTACTCGGATCACACGGCTGTAAGGCATCTCCTTGCCAAGAAGGACGTGAAGCCCCGACTAATTCGTTGGATCTTGCTGTTGCAAGAATTCGATCTTGAGATTCGCGACAAGGCGGGAAGGCAGAATGTGGTAGCTGACCATCTGTCCCGTCTTCCTTCTGAGATTTTCAACCCTTCCAGACCCATCACAGAACATTTTCCTGATGAGCACCTGCTTACTGTCGGTACTAGACTTCCATGGTTTGCTGATATAGTAAACTACTTGGCATCTCATCAGACCCCGTCAAATTGGCTGTAACGAATGTGTGCCCCAGACGTATTTTAAGACGTCTGGGAGGTGGCTCAGACGTCGGACAAGACGTCTGGGATCACAACCAGACGTCTGATAAGACGTCTGGGATAGTTTCAAGACGTCTGGAAATCCGTTATTTTCGACACACGCGAGTCGCCTGCGCGCCTGAGCGCGCAGACCGCATATTCCCTCTTTTCTCTGCGGCTGCAGGCGGCCTGCCGCCTTCTCTCTCTCCTCTCCGCGCGGCGTTAAAAGGGGCGCGCCTCCCCTCCCGTCTCCACCGTCTCCTCCTTCTTCTCCTTCCTGTGCGCGAGAGCGAGCGGACGCGAGGGCGGCAGCGGCGGCCGCAGTGAGCGCGGAGGTGCGGCGTGCGAGGGCGGAGCTCTGCCGTGAGGGTGAGCTCGCCGGAGCGGCTTGGCCGGCGAACGGAGGGCGCAGGGGGCGCGGAGCTACGCGGAGAGGGACCTGCTGCGGGCTGAGCAGCAGACGCGCGAGGTGCGACGCGGGCGGCGTCGCGAGCGGAGGCCGAGCAGGGTTCTGATTCTGGAAAAATTTCCAGAATCAGACGTCTGGGTTGATAGCCAGACGGCAAGGTCGACGTCTGTAAGATCATACAGACGTCTGAAAGGTGAGTTTCCGCTTTCTTCTTCCTTCTTGTCGACTGATCGTACTGAGGGAGGGGGGTTGGCTGTGCGCACGTTCGCTGATTCGCCATCCTTTGCGAATCAGACGTCTGGAAGTTGTACCAGACGGCGGGAGTGACCTACAGACGTCCGTGTGGACCATCGGACGTCTGGGGTATAGGACAGACGTCCCCGCAGACTTCTGGACGTCTGGGAAACCACGCTGAACAGGTAATTCTCTGATCCACCGTTTAAGACGTCTGGAAGGAGTTCCAGACGTCTGATTTTGCACAGTATCGTCTTTCTAGACCCGTTTAGGGCCCGTTTGGGCTCCGTTTTCCGCGATTCGAGTTGCGTTCATTTCAGAATTAATTCCTCTACCCGTCTACAGTAGCTATACACTGTTTTGAGACACTCCTTGTGTTTGATCCTTGTGATAGGACCTCGTTCGGTTGCAATCTTGAGAGTCGCGGAGGCACGCGGGATTCCCAATCACGCCCCCATTACTCCCGTTGTACCTGGTAGAGTGGCTTAAGTTATTTTTAAAATCTGTTAAAGTATGGAATCATAACTAGAATCTAGGACATTGCATGAATCCTAGGAATGAGAAATGTATGGAATGATAGCTCCTAGGTGATGCATGAATCCTAGGGCTGGAAAGCTAGTTGTATGCTAGATCCTAGGATGTGGCATGAATCTTAGGATGGAAAAACTAGTGGAATGTATAATACTGCAGTCTTGGAAAAATGGAAAGGAATATAAAGCTGCCTGTAATTTGAATTAGCAGCTGCCTGTTATGAATAAAGAAACATGTTTGAGATCATGGATTTTGAGAACGTGAATTTGGAAAGTGAAACATATGATGTTCTGAGATAAAGAGCTGGAACCCTACGGGGAATTAGGAGTGGAACTCCTGGAAAGAAAAAGGAATGGAACTGAGATGTAGTTTGTACTGTCTCTTGGGTACGCAGTACCAAGGGAAGTACCTGTACCTGTTTAGTGCAGAGTGGGGCCAGCCGCCCCAGGGACCCGGGGTTAGGATTGGCCGCTCTGTACCGACTTGTTGGCCCTCGTATACGTAGTACCGAGGAGAGCTAGTAGTGTTAGGAGAGTACTAGCTACCCCACGGGCCCCGGGGTTCTGCTAGCCTCCTTCACCGACTTGTTAGGCCCACTAGGGCAAACCAGGGTAGTCAGGCGAGGGTGCGCGGACTGTGGAGGGGCGAGGCCCCGGTTTGGTTACTGTGGAGGGGTTGGACCCCTGTTACTGAGAGGGCTCTGCCCTGGTTCCGTGCTGTGCTTTGGGCGCACCCGTTAACGGAAACGACTGACCGCGTGCCAGTGCGGGCTAGCTACCTGTGCGTTTATCGCGCGTGCCGTTGTCACCGTTACGTCTGTCAGTGACCTTGGGGTGGTTGACTGAGGGTAGGATCACCACGGGGGACTCTCCCGGCCAGGAGAGCACCACGTGCTACTTCTACTTTTGGAAAAGACTGCAATCAAGATCGTTCCCACGAGGACATTCGAGATCAAGTAAAGGATCTGAGAAATAAATGAAATAGTGAGAAAAATTGAAAGATGTGAATAAAGGAAGTAATAGAACATAACAGCTACTGTACACTCTACTGTTGCCTTTAGTTAGTTTGCCACTCTACTCAGCGTTTTGCTGACGTGTTACACTCGTTACCTTTTTCAGGACCAGGTGTTGAGCAGCCAGGGCCGGCGGCTGCAGAGGACGCTGGGCCGAGTAGGGTCCAGTAGAGTTACCACAGCCTTTTGTACCCCTTTTGTTTCTGTTCTAGTGAGTAGTTTTTGTTTCCGCTGTACCTTCTTTACCTGCAGTTCTTGTTATATGATAAATGCTGTTTTACAGTTGTGGTGGTACCTACTGTAGTAGTTTCTTTCCTTACTGCTGTACTTTCTTACTGTTAGTTATATTCATGCTGAATGTGGTTTATTTTACTGTCTTTTGGTACTTCCTCGTTGGACGACTAGGTCTTGGGATTAGTCGAGTCGGTCCGGTTCTCTTGTCTCGTAGGGACTCGGGAACCGGGTCGTTACATTGGCCGAAGACCATGAAAGACAAGTTGCGTTCTGATGCCAAGTACTACATGTGGGAAGACCCGTACCTTTTCCGCATAGGTGCTGATAAAATCATTTGGAGATGTGTCCCGGAAGAGGAATTCAACAATATCTTCTCTTTCTGCCATGACCAGGCATGCGGTGGCCATTTCTATGGGCATAAAACCGCATCAAAAGTCCTCCAGTGTGGCTTCTACTGGTCTACACTTTTCAAAGACGCATACAGTCACTGCAAGGCATGCAGTCGTTGTCATACTTTGGGCAGCATGAGCCGTCGCGACATGATGCCTTTGCAACCGATTCTCGTATGCGAAATCTTTGATGTTTGGGGGATTGATTTTATGGGCCCCTTTCCTATTTCGGATGGTTTCGAATACATTCTGCTTGCTGTGGACTACGTGTCCAAATGGATTGAAGTCATATCGACCCGAACCTCTGATCACAAAATCGTTCTCAAATTCATTCATCAAAACATTTTCTCAAGGTTCGGGATTCCCCGTGCGATAATCTCTGATGGGGGGACCCATTTTACGAATACTCAGTTTAGGTCACTAATGAACAAATACGGGGTGTCTCACCGAATCTCTACTCCTTACCACCCCCAAACTAATGGTCTAGCTGAGCTGTCAAATCGGGAGATCAAGAAGATCCTGCAGGTCACTGTTCGACCTGACAGGAAGGACTGGTCGTCCCGACTTCCGGAAGCATTGTGGGACTATAGGACCGCCCTCAAAACCCAATTAGGCATGTCTCCCTTTAGACTGGTATACGGAAAGGCGTGTCACCTTCCCGTAGAACTGGAGTATAAAGCCTATTGGGCAGTACAGAACTGTAATCTAGATCTTTCAAAGGCTGGAACCCACAGAAAACTCCGAATCAGCGAGATCAATGAATTACGCCTAGACACGTATGAGAACTCGCGAATCTACAAGGAACGGGTTAAAGCCTTCCATGACAAGCACATCTCGAGAAAGATCTTTCATCCTGGTCAAAAGGTTCTACTCTTTGATGCCCGACTTAAACTTTTCCCGGGAAAGCTGCGATCCAAGTGGGTCGGACCATATTTAGTCCGACAGGTTTTTGGTAATGGAGCTATCAAAATCAGTCTGCTCAGCCACAATTCCGAACCTTTCATCGTGAACGGTCAGAGACTCAAGCCGTTCATTGATGTGACTTCTACTGATTTGGCTGAATCATCTCTTATCCTCCATTCCCGTTGAGCTCATTGCGCCCAGCCGATGGCGTAAAACTCAGCGCTTAACGGGAGGCAGCCCGTCATTTTCTGAAAATCTAAAAAACCCTTTTCACACTTTTATGCACTTAAAGTTCATCCTTATAGACAGCCGACCCCACCTCAGATGCTTGCATCTGGGATTAGAAATTGTCCGCAGAATTCATCCCGACCCATTCACTCATTAAAACATCTATCTTAAGGAATGAACTAAGTAAATAAAAACCCCCTAAAACACAATGAGGACATTGCAAACCTTAGGCATGGGGGGGTATAAAAGTGCAAAACTTGTAAAAAAGGTTTTAAAACAAAAAATTCACATATGCCAAAAACACCATAAAAATTAAAAAAAATTTCTCAAAAAAGAATAAGAGGAGAAAGGAAATTTTGTGGGAAAGAAACAAAATGAAAAGGAGCACAAAAAATGAAAGAAAAGAATGATTGCCCTTAGTAAGAAACTAAGCAATTGACCTAAGTTCTAGACCTTATTCAAGAAAGGAAATGAAAGTGCATGGTGAGATTAGTAATAACGTAAACTTTAGGCATTCTTGGATAGACTCTTAGTACCCATTAAGATCTAGACGATCCTCAAGAGGTTGAGGAAAATGAAAAGCTTAAGTATTAGGTCCAAAGCTTAGGGAGTATTTGACCTCATTAACTAACTTATGGTTTACGGGGCTCAGTAACCTAAGCACCCAAATCTCACACACAGCCTGGTTCAGTAAGCATAAAAATCAAAATCACGCAGAAGCGTCACAAAATTCTAAAAAATACACCTAGAATAGGAGAGGCCGATCAACACAAGTTGATTTGGACGAGTTCCCAGCGCGGAGAGGCGGGAAATCCCCTTGAAGATGCGTAAAAAAATATCATCTCCTTGGTGCTTGTCTCTTAGGATATTTACATATCCTACTAGGGGCTTGTAAGCACTCTGCTGATTCAGATTCCATAGATGGCATTATCACGAAGTGTCAATTGCCAAGGTCTGGATTCAGCCGGAACACCATGGATGGGATTATCTCGAAATCTCAATAGCCAGGGTTCAGGGGGTTGCCATGGGCGGTGCTATCTCGAAGCATCGATTGCCAGGAACCTTTGAGGATTGATGATGGGAGCAAGGAATCTGATACAGACCGTGTTGAAAAGCCAATTCAAAGCTAGAAATAAAAGAAAAAGAGAGAGAAAAACTCTTCAAACAAAAAAACTTTCTATCCCTCTCTCTTACAAAAATGCACTGCGAACTGAACCAGGGCTACAATCATTTCAAGCACGGGTGCTTTAACCACAAGGTCCAATAGACCTTAGGTTAGTTCTTGTGGGCCTTAAAAACCTTTGCCAAAGACTGAGGCTGAGGCTGGACAGATCTGGATCTTGATTGGTACTAGAGTACCTTTTAGGCCTTTGGTCAGCATTCTAACCTAATCAATTTCAAATGAAAAAGCACTTATCTGAAGTTGTTAAAAACATCATGGTCTAGAACAAAGGTTAAAACCTTAGGTTTTTCCTAAGGGACTGGCAAAAGCTAGGCATGGGAGTATGATGAGAACCTCGTCATAAACCCTAAACTAGCACCATCTAACCCAGATTTGCAGGAAAAAGCTCCTACATAGCTATAGAAAGGCTTGACTCAGAGAAATTCTGAGTTTGTGAGGAAAATAGAAACTAAGGGGTAAAAATGCAATTTCACCAACTCAATCTGAAAACAGGGTAACTCAGGATCCAAACATAAGTCAAACCAACCTAATAAGAAGAAAAGTGGGATGAATTGATCCAATAAGGGCTACAACAACTCCAAGGAATTAAATAACATCCTATAACCCTAAGAACAAACCCACTTCAATTCACGAGGTTTGAGGCAAAGAAAAAATCGAATAAATCCTCTAAAATTCATAGAAAAATAATCTCTAGGGTTTAGATCCTTCAATTTGGCCTTAGGAACCCATTTTGACCTACAGTGAGAATTATGCCCAATTAATGACTTAATTTGGGTTTTTACGTAAATTGATCGGTCAAACAAGGTCTGATCTAGAAATAAAATTCACCATCAGAATCCTTAGGTCCTAGTTAGTCATGTATAAAAACTTGAACCTAAGAAGAGACCTTCTTGACCAACTTTACATTTTGGTCCTCATCTATTACTTTTTGGCCCCCAACTTTTGAAACCCTCACATTTTGGCCCCTAATTCTTCTTCGTTCTTTGCATCTAGGTCCTCCCTGCAAAACCCTGAGCAGCGCCATGCTCTGGCGACTTTGCACGGAGCATGGCGCCGCACAGGGTGAGGGAGGCCCTCTACCAAGACAACCGGGGGTTCCCTGCGACGTTTATTGTCGCAGGGACACCTCCATAGTCTCTGCGGCTACCCATACCTCCCGTGCGAATGCACGGAAGGTATGGGTCTCCATCTCCGGCGTCCTCCGGCGAGGGAGGCACGTCGCCTCCCTTCGCCCTCCTCTCTGATTTCACCTCTATAAAAGCTGCCTCCCTCTGCCGCACTCAGTAGCTCGGATCTGACGGAGAAACACCCCCTTCCCTCCTCTCTTCCCACTCCGGCAGAAGCCCTCCAGCTCTGGCGGTTCTTCCTCCTCCTCCTCGTCGCTCTGCCGCATTACCAGCAGCAGAGCCGCCTTCGCCCGCTCTTCCCGCATCGCGCCGTACCCAGCGCGCGCTCTCCCGCTCTCTCCTCGCCGCCGCCCCCTCTCTCTGGGCATCTTCTTCTCCGGCGACAATCGATACGACTGTCTCCCTGCTCCGTTCCCCTCTCGTCCCTCCAAGTAGGTATAGTTCTTTCCTTTCCTCCCCTCTTTCTTTTCCCTACTTCAATTTGCTCAACCACCCTTCGACCGCGCCTAATCACCCTCACCTTCTCCATCTCCGGCCAACCTCCGGCGACTCGCTCCCATCATTCCACCACCCCACATGACTCGCCGACCGACCCAAAACCTCCGCCTCTTCACACTGAACCACTTCCACCCTTCACTCCCTGCCGTTCGCTGCCTAAAGACCCCTCGAACAAACCCATTCCCCCAGCCACAGTTCGACCTAGGGCAGCCCTTACACGCCGCCCCACGCCTCGCCACCACCTTCACGAGCTTCGCCGCACTCTGGCGAAGCTCCCTGCACCTTCTGACTAGGCCGAGAGGCCGTATTGCTGTGAATAGGTCACCCGCCCTCCGCCGCCATTGCTGAGCAGGTGGAGCTTCTTCCGCCTGCAGCTGCAGCCTCGCTTCGCCCAGGTCTGACTCGCCAGGACGCGCGGTTCGACCCCACGCACCTACCTAGGCCTGCAGCTAGGGTGAGAGCCCCGTGCACAGCCGCGATTGCCTGCAGCTTTCTCAGCTGCAGGCGCCCAATTGGGGTGGGACATTTAGTCCCACCTCGGAAGACTTTGAAGCAGCGCACCCGCATAAATGCAAAAAGTGCTATAGGCTTATCGCCTCAGCACACGGGGTGAGGTCCCTCTCACCCGCTCACCCGGCCTCGTTCGCGACCACCCCCGCGGACCTGGCCCGACCCGTTTACCCGACCTGCACTCCTCACCCACCACCGCACGCCGGTGGGCCTGGACCCGGGCGTGACTCGTACCCGAATACCCGGCAGCTCTGGGAGAGCTATCCTACGAGTGAATTCTGAGAGAGAGACACGGGGGAGGGTAGAGTAGGTTTTTGCCCTGACCCAACTGTGAGTGTGCAGGCACAGAAGAAGAAGAGAAGGCAGACCGCAGAGGAAGAAGAAAGAAGAGAAAGAAGGAAGGAGCAGCTAGAGCCGTGGCTGCTTGAAGCAAAGCAGAAGAAAGGCAAAGAAGAAGAAGAAGGAAGGAGGACGCACTGTAGAAGAGGCTACTTAAGTCGTCTGATTGAAAAATCAGACGACGCCCAGAAGAACAGAAGGAAGAAGACAAAGAAGAGAGAAGCAGAACATGAGGAGAAAGAGAAGAAGAAGCTTGGAAGAAAAAGAAAGAAGAAATAAGAAGAAGGAAGAAGACTGAAGAACCAAAGAGAAGAGAAGAGAAGAAGACAAAGACAAGAGAAAGAAGAGAAGAAGAAAAAGCCAACAAGACAAATCCCTCTCTCTCTCTTTCTTTCATTTTTGTAATACAAACTTTGTACTTCTAGAATACAGTTTGCTCCCTGAGTTCGACCTCGGGAAAACTTTTATTTTCCGAGTAACAAATTGTATTAAACTGGTAATCGCTCCTCTATACTATACTACGACGAAATATTAGAAATATTAGAACTATAGACGAGAGTAGCAGCCAGTATACCGTTCTGTGAAACTCCTTGTGTTTGATCCTTGTGTTAGGAACTCGTTCCGTTGCAGTCTTGGGGTTACGGGGGCGCACGGAATTGCCGACCACGCTCCCAGCACTCCCATTTTCGCTGGTAGAGTGGCTTTTAATTTATTTAGCATAATTTGTTACAATTGTGGAACAATTAATAGAGTCTAGGGCATTGCATGAACCCTAGGACTGAGAAACTAGATTGAATGATAGATCGTAGGGTATTGCATGAATCCTAAGACTGAGAAACTAGATTGAATGATAGATCCTAGGGTATTGCATGAATCCTAGGGCTGGAAAACTAGATTGAATGATAGATCGTAGGGTACGGCATGAATCCTAGGACTGGAAAACTAGTGAAATATATAAATATCGCAGTCTTGGAAAAGTGGGAAGGAAATAATAGCTGCCTGTAATTTGGTTTAACAGCTGCCTGTTATGAATGAATAAATATGATTGAGAACATGGGTTGTATGAACAAAAACTGGAACGGTGAAACCTAAAATGGCCAAACAAAAAAGAACATGAACCCTATGGGGAATTAGGAGTAGAACTCCTCGAAAGAGAATAGAATGGAACTGAGAAAGTGAAACGTGGAAGTGTGTTGTCTCTTGGGTACGTGGTACCAAAGAGAGCACACATTACCTCTTAGTGTAGAGGGTAGCTTGCCGCCCTCAGGTTGAGACCGGGGTGGGTTTGGCCACTGTACACCGACTTGCTGGCCCTCGCGTACGCAGTACCGAGGAGAGCTACTAGTGTAGGGAGAGCACTAGCTACCCCACGGGCCCCGGGGTTCTGCTAGCCTCCTACACCGACTTGTTAGGCCCACTAAGCAAATTGGGGTAGTTAGGCGAGGGTGCGCGGACTGTGGAGGGGTTGGACCCCTGTTACTGGGAGGGCTCTACCATATACTGGTTCCGTGCTGTGTTTTGAGCTCACCCGTTAATGGAAATGACTGACCGCGTGCCAGTGCGGGGTAGCTATCCGTGCGCTTATCGCGCGTGCCGTAGTCACCGTTACGTCTGTCAGCAACCTTGGGGTGGTTGACTGAGGGTAGGACCACCACGAGGGACTCTCCCGGCCAGGAGAGCACCACGTGTTACTTCTACTTTTCGGAAAAGACTGCAATCAAGATCGTTTCCACGAGGAACATTCGAGATCAAGTGAAGGATCTGAGAAATAAATCAATAGTGAATTAATAGAAAGACGTAAATGACGAAAGTAAAAATATAACAGCTACTGTGCACTCTTCTGCTTCTTTAGCTTTTAGTTGCCACTCTACTCAGTGTTTCGCTGACATGTTACACTCGTTACTTTTCAGGACCAGGTGTTGAGCAGCCAGGGTCAGCGGCTACAGAGGACGCTGGGCCGAGTAGGGTCCAGTAGAGTTACCCGTAGTTCTTTTGTACCTTTCGTCCACTGTAGTGAGTAATTTCCTTGTTTACTCCCTGTACTTCTTTATTGTAAGTTTCATGTTATGTACATATTTGTTGCTCTACTGTTGTGGTGGTGTATACTGTGGTATTTCATTTTCTTACTGTTGTATTTTGTTACTGCTAGTTATATTCATGCTGAATGTGATTTATTTTACTGCTCTTTTGGTTACTTCCTCGTTGGACAACTAGGTCTTGGGATTAGTCGAGTCGGTCCGATTCTCGTGTCTCGTAGGGACTCGGGAATCGGGTCGTTACATCCATCACACCCCCGAACACCACCACCTACACATCACCTTCCCGAGGTCGTCAGACCACCACAGGCACTTTCACTCCACAAAAACACCACTACTGCACTTGTCGACGACCAACGATCCTTCTGAGCTGCTCCGACGTGGTCAAAAGACGTATTCTCTATTTTAGGTGCTTTACTGGACCTCCACCGCCGCCTCAACTCCATCGACCTCATCTGCAGTCCTTCGGCCATGATACTTCCAGGCAACACCCTCAAGCAACACAGTTTACTCCCAGGTGCATCTCCAAGTGCCCGATCAACGCCTACGTTCGAACTTGCTGCCTCAATTGGACCCTCCACCATCTGCTACTCACATGAGAAGACTGTGGGACATTAGTCCCACATCGTGGAATCTGCAGCCACTCGAGCGGGATAAGAGGAATTCTTGATCCCTGTTGTTTGCCCACGAACACCGAGGTCGGGTCCCTCATTCACTGCTGTGCACTCCTCACCCGCTTCCATGCCAGCGGATCTGGTCCTGTTCACACTTGATTACTCGACTACCTGGGTCCAGTCTAGTCTGCTCACTTTTCATACCCAAGTCCATACAACCAACCAGCTCGTAGGAAACATGTTTCCACACACATCGGATTTCCATATCACAGTATTTGATCCACTTCTAGTTCCCTATAGGGTTCGTGCAACAGTATTCGTTTTATTTCATGATACATCATATGTTTCCATTCACATTCTGATTCTCAATCGTATAACAAGCAGCTCATGATTTAATAAGTTAAACAATCACCACATCACTTAACTATTCAGTTACTAGCAGTAAAGACTTTAACATGCATTTTAGAGTATACTAGCATGGTTCATGTAATGTACATCCATACTTCTCAGTCCTTGGGTTCATTCCATATCCTAGGATTCAATTAGATCATTCTAATATAGCAAGCACTTTAATCATTTAAAATCACAGTATTGGAAAGGACCACTCTACTAGGATATTCGGGTGGAATGAGGGCTTGTACGGTAGATCCCATCATCTCTGCAGGTCCTGTATACACTACGGATTGAAGACCTATACCATTGACCAATCATGTTAAACAAATTCTAACATACGTGTGGCACTAACACGTAGAGAATTCTAAATGTAAACCATCGATACTTTGTTTATGTAAAACCGACTCCATTTGGGCCCTGAACCGTTCAAGAACATGCATTTTGACCAAAATCAGACGTCTAGGACAAGTCCCAGACGTCTTAAAGGATCGCAGAAGCTCACCTTGCTTTCTTGCATCTTTTTTAGGCATCTGAACCCCTTCATAGCCATCCGACGGAGCTTTCAGACATCTGACATCGCTCTCGATCGTTTGGAAGAGAGGTTAGACGTCTGACACGGTCTCTAGACATCCTAAAGTGCCTCAAAGGGCGTGCCACGCGCCTTTCCAATGCCTCATACCTGCACATGCACGTGCCACTTAAGTGTGACACCTCAAATGCTAACGTAAATGCATGCAGGCTTGTGCAGGGTACATACCTCAGCACCCTACGTGCTATCAGACATCCTGAGCCCTCTCCGGACGTCTGATGACACCTCCAGACGTCTGACAAAGGTTCCAGACGTCTGATAATGAGGAAATGTCCGCATGTAGAGCTTCCTCGCGAAGCTCCTCTTCTCGCGAACTCCTCTCCGCCTGTGGAGCTACAATAGCTGCTCTCCCTTCCTTACGCTCTCTCCTTCAGCTCCTTTGACTGCACTTGCCACCCCCTCTCTCGAGCTCCTCTCTTCTTCGTCTCCCCCATGCTCCTTCTCTCCCTTGCCCACGCTCTCTCTCTCTCTTGCCCACGCTTCTACTATTCCCCTCCTTCCCCACTCACGGCTACAAGGGGGATTGGGGAGAAGAGGGATGGCCACCGGCTGCAAGGAGGTGGAGGAGTGAAGGTGGAGGTGGTGTTGGTGGCGTGGAGGGAGTGGATGGGTGAGGGGGGTTATAAAAGCGAGGGTTTAGGGTTTATGTGAGTGTATGCATGAGTTGTGGTGGGAGTGAGAGGGAAAATTGCAGGGTTGCCCTTGTGATGAGAACCTCATCATGAGCCATAACTAGCTCATTTTGACCCAATACAAAGGATAAAAGCTCCTACATATCTCAAGGAAAGGCTTAACTCAGAGAATTCTGAGTTTGAGAAGAAAACCAGTCATAAGGGGTAAAAGTGCAATTTTACCAGTATAATCTGCATACAGGGTAATTCAGGGCCCAAACACAGGTCAAAACAGCTTAATAAGAATAAAAGTGGGATGAGATGATCTAGCAAGGGCTACAGCACTTCCAAGGAACCAAATGATAATCTGTAACCCTAAAACAACCCACTTCAATTCACAAGGTTCGAGGCAAAGTAAAAATAGAATAAACCCTCTAAAATTCATATAAAAATAATCTCTAGGGTTTAGAACCTTCAATTTGGCCTTTAGAACCCATTTTGACCTACATTGAGAACCATGCCCAATTAATAACTTAATTTGGGTCTTTACGCAAATTGACCGGTCAAACAAGGTTTAATATGAAAATGAAATTTACCATCAGATTCCTTAGGTTCTAATTAGTCATGTATAAAAACTTGAGCCTAAGAAGAAACCTCCTTGACCGACTTTACACTTTGGTCCTCATATATTTACTCTTTGGCCCTCAACTTTTGAACCCTCGCATTTAGGCCCCTAACTCTCCTTCGTTCTTTGCAAACAGGTCCCTCCTGCAAAACCCTGCCAGCACCATGCTCCGGCGACCTTGCGCGGAGCATGGCGCCGCGCAGGGTGAGGTGGAGGACCTGGCATGTGTACCGGGGGTGCCCTGCGTCGTCAGCCGTCGCAGGAGCACCCCCATGGTCATTGTAGCCCCCCATACCGGCCGTGCGAACGCACGGACGGTATGGGTTCGTATTCCGACCATTCTCCGGCGAGGGAGACACGTCGTCTCCCTCCGCCTTCCTCCCTGCTTCAACCCTATAAATACCCCCCGCCGCTCCACCGACCAATGCAGCCTGGATCTGACGGAGAAAACCCCCAGCTTTCTTCTCTTCTTTCTCCGGCAGATGCTCACCAGCTCCGGCGACTTCCTCTCCCTCCACCTCTTCGCTCTGCCGCACTACCAGCAGCAGAGACTTCCTCCCCTGCTCTTCCCGCGCCACGCCGCACCCAGCTGGCGCCTCTCCAGCCCTCTGCTCGCCGCCGCCCCTCTCCCTGAGCATCGTCTTCTCCGGCGACAGTCGACACGACTGTCGCCCTGTTCCTCCCCCTTCGTCCCTGCAGTTAAGTTAGACCTACTCCCCTTCTCCTCCTCTTTCTTTCCCCGCTTTCGATTTAGTCAATTAAGCCCTCTACCGACCCTGTTCACCCTCATCCTCTCCGCCTCCGACCACCCTCCGGCGAGCCGCTCCCATCACCTCAGCGACCCACACGACTCGCCGACCACCGCAGAACCTCCGCCTCCTCACCCTGATCCTCTTCCGCCCCTCCACTTCCCACCAAACACCCTCTGCAGATCCACCGAACACACCCACTCCCTCGCTCACAGTTTGACCTAGGACGACCTATTAGCTCCATCTCGCCCCCTGCAAACCCCCTGACCACCTTCGCCGTGCCACGGCGAAGGTCCCCCGCCTGTCTGATTTGGCCGAGAGGCAGTTCTATTGATTTCAGGTTCCAGGCCTTGACCGCCATTGGCGAGGAAGCTCGAAGCTTGCTCGAGGTTGCTCCAAGCCTAGATATCCCAGGTTGAAGAGCCACGGCCAGCGCGAAAGAGTCTTGCGCACACACCCTGGCCCTCAATTGGAGTTGCGCGCCTCAACAGCTGTTGCAATTGGACGCACCATCCCTGCTGCAGGCGTGAGAGAAGCGGGGTGCGCGGATAGTCCCACCTCGGGAGTTTCTGGAGCCACACACTCACATAAATTGCAAAACTGCCACCATCTGTTTGCCTCAGTTACCACGGGGTGAGGTCCCTCTCACCCGACCCAACCCGACTCGGCCTCGTCCGTGACCACGCTCCGCGGACCTGGCCCGACCCGATTAGACTGACCTGCACTCCTCGCCCACCACGCACGCCGGTGGGCCTGGACCCGGGCCTGACCCGAACCCGATTACCCGGTAGCGCTCTGGGAGAGCTTCCGAAGAGTGATTTCAGAGAGAGAGATACGCGGGGGAGGGGGGTAGAATAGGTTTTTGCCTCTTGACGAAAAAAACTCCGAAGTGTGCAGGCCAAAGAAGAAGAAGCAGACCCGCTGAAGAAGAAGGAGCTGCTGCACTGTAGCGAAGGCATCGTTAAGTCGTCTCAGCACCGGGGCAGACGACGGAAGGTCAGCAGCCAGAGCAGGAAAGAAGACAGGCTGAAGAAGAAGGAAGAGCAACGGCCATCGCGAAAGAAGAAAAAGAGAGGTCAAGGCAGGTGAAGACAAAGAAGAAGAAGGAATGAAGAGAAGCAAGAAGCAAGAAAAGAAGAAGACGATCTGACGAAAAAGAAAGAAAGGAAACAAGGAAGAACAGAAGAAGAAGAGCACGAGGGGAAAATCTGAAGAAAGCAGAAGAAAAAGAAGAAGAAGAAGAAGAAGAAGAACAGGAAGAACCAAAGACAAAGAGGAAGAAAGAAGAAAAGAAGAAGAAGCCAATTTTTCATCTCTCTCTCTCTCTTTATTTTTGTAATAGAACTTGTATATCTCTAGAATACAACTTGCTCCCTGAGTTCGACCTCGGGAACTCTTTCAGTTTTCCGAGTAATAAAAATTTTATATGAAACGTTGGTGACAACCGGCTTTACTACAACGACATAACACAACCCGGTCAAACCGACGTTCATCACCTTGTAAGGCTTCCCGTTCCCCGTAGAGCCCACAAACTTAAACTCAGGGGGTTTAAAATTGTGTATGCACCCCTAAGATTTCAGAAAATTCCCGAACGACCCTTGGGAAGGGTCATTTCACACCTCCATGCCCACCGGCCACTGCCACACCTACTGCCCTTATGCATGGCATGTCCCCTCACAACTAAGCCACCCTTGAGCCCACAGCTGACGCACGCAACCACTGTGCATAGGCCCTGCGCATGTCCTCGCGACCACAAGCAACTCCCCCCCACTCATTGTTCTTCTTCTCCAAGAAGAACCCATTGCTGGTCTCACATCTCTCCACACAGGCATCTCGTCCGGCCACCATTCTCCGCTCCGTTGACGCTATTGGCCTTGCCTCGACACCACGTGCATGCCTACACCTTCAACTGCACCTCCCATAGTCCACACACGCTGGTGGAAAGCCTCACCGCCAGCAGCTTCCTCCTCTCCGACCAACGACCTCCACGTGCGGCCACACCACTGGCCGTGCCTCCCTCTCCTCATGCGAGCAAGGAGAAGAGACTCTCCAGTTTTGCTACAATAACCAACCTATTACTTATTACATTTATGTGCCATTGCCCACTTATTTGATATAATTTGAATATTCTAACCTATTACGTGAGCATTTGCTATGAACCCCTTACGATTCTCTTTATTCTCATGCTTAGTGTGATTGATTTTTACTCTCTCTCTCTCTCGCATTAAAGATGGAATGCATCAAATACTCCATGAATTTCTTTAGAAATTTGCAATTGTGATTGCAAGATATACGTGAGTTTATTGCAATTGTTCCTTCCTATAGATACAACCTAACTTTTGTGGTTAGTTTTGATGAATATTTTTGCTCGGAATTTTTCCACCACGCGATTTGTATTGCGACGACATATTTTTTTGACGTAATTTTCTGACACATTCATCTTCTAAGCGAAATCTTTTGTTCAATGACAAGTGACATTTTGCATATCACATATTCTATATGGTAACAGTACACAAAAATTCCCAAGTGAAATGACACTTTTACCATTACTCCCCGGTGAAACTCCCATGCTCATCTAAAGTTACATGTCCTGAAAAAAGTGCTATAAAAATTTCAAATATGTGCATATGTGAGTTTCTAAGAGGGGTTCATCTTATCAACCCTAATGGGTGCTTAGTTTATGAGTGGTCCAAGTTTATTGTTACGAAGAATCTATGTGATTGGAAATAGCTCAATGTCCTTCCTTGTGCACTCAAGGAATAATTTTCTAATAATTCTCTGCAACCCACAAGGCAAGAGAAGTACAATCATCAAGCATGTTTACATGTAATCACAGAAGATTTGTCATCTGGCGGTAATGATGGTTGACAAGATCGTTAATGGAGTTGCTTCATTATTAACCGATGTAATATTTGTCAATTTCCATTTAGATCCGAAGGAGACCATTATTATTCTACACCTTAGGCTAGGTAGGGAGTCATCCAAATCCTTACGCATTGTAGGTTGAGATTTATCAAGACTCAAGCGGTTCTAGAATCCTCTCCTAAAGTTGTACCTAACCATTGTGTTTATGCCTCAACCTAAATCTAGAATATGGTCAAATTTGGTTGCTAATAGTCTTGGTTTTAGATTCGATCTTCAAGGAATGGGTTAAAGCCTAATCTTTATCATTTGCCTCCTCTTTGCAACACTTTGTTTGATGCAAAGAATAAGCCTATTCTTGAAATGACAAATAAGGTAAATATGCTTAATATTGTTTGGAATATTCCAGGTCTTTTAGTGTTTGTAGATCGAGGCTTATGCTCTTAAACCCATGAGTTGCAACTTAAATGTTTTAGAGGCTTTGGGATTTGCTAAGAAATTTTACTTTGGGCAAAATGCTGTCTCTTGAAACAATGCAAGAACACAAATTAGGAGCTCGAGGCCTTAGTCATTTTGCTCTTAAGGATAGAGGCTATGGTGTATCAATTGGTGTGGCAATTGGTGTTTTCTTCTCATCTCCTTTGTTATGAGTGAAGTACTTGATATGGGTCAAGAATTTTGATTCTTGATTTAGGATCAAGTCTTGTGTACTGCCACGCTAGAGATCTTGTAATTACTTTGTCATACAAGTCGCTTTCACATGATTGGAATCAGTTGAGTACATGACTTCTTATTCCCCCATGCTTACATCATTGAATCAAGTTGGCTTTCCCCATAATCGAAGTTTCAACATCTTCAATTGCTTGTATATGCCCCCCACAGCATTAGTGCTCACTGATGGAGGTTGTTGCCATGCCTATTTAGTTTTCAAGATACATCAATAAGCATGTTCAAATTGTGGCTACAAAGCACCTAATTTGATACTTCTTTTTAGATAAGGGTTTCAGTGAACACCATTTTAAAATATTTTGGTGTCAAAGTTGATAGAAAATAGGTGGAAAGCCTCGTGTGACCCTAAAAGCTAATGCATCTACTTCCTTTATTTAAGATTTCTCTATTCCTTTCTCCACCTTCTTCCTTCTTTGATCTTTTCACGATGTCAAGGAGGTAATGCACTAAGAGTGAGAGTCTTCCACAAACTCTTACCCATGACCATGAAGTTGTTGCTAAACTATTCAACGCATTAGAAATCCAACTAGCATCACTAGATGTTACCCCTCTAAGAACTGAGGGCTTTCTCTCACTTAGCTCTCACACTTATAATTAGGAGATGACTCACACAAAGGAATAGATGAGAAAGGTTAATTTGTTAGGTGTTTGATTTGATGGAGTTGAACCTATCCACTCAAATGGAAGTTGTTTGACTATTTGAGTCCATGAGAGACTTCTTGTAACTTATGCTGGGTACCTTGAATATTTGTTTAGAATGTCATTTAACCTATTAACGTTGCTTACTTAGTGACTCTAAAATCAACGTGGCAACCATGGCTATGGTTGCATATTATGCAATCCAGAATACCTTGGCATAATTATTGACTTCCCAATTTTTATATATATAAAGAGTTGTGGATGTGAAACTGTGCACTAGCTTGTGTATTATTCACTTTTTTTTCTTTTTTACATTAGTTTTTTTATTAATGTTTTAGTTTTTTTCTCATTTGCTATCGTTCTCTCTCTCATCTATTTTTCTTTTATTTTTATTTTATTTTATTTTTCTTGCAAACTATTCAGTATATACGTTCATTTTGAATTTCAATTGATGTATTATTTTAAAAAATAAATTTTTAATCTCTCTCTAATATATTTTTCTTTTATTTTCCTCTTATTTCATTCTCATTGTACATTATTTAACGTGTACATCTATTTTGAATTTCATCTTCACCATTGGTCTTCTTATCTTGTGCTCTTTCATTAAAGATCAATATTGAGTATATTTTTATTAGAATATGAAATAATACATATACAAAGTTAGATAGTATAAATCTAATCTAAGACACCAATTGAAAATCAAAATATACCAAATAATGTATTTTACAGCACGTGATGTGTATTGATTTCAAATCGGTGTTTTTGATTTCTCACCGATCAAAAATTAAGATATATCAAACAATATATTTTATAACGTACGATGTATTGATTTTCTATCGATTAAAAATTAAAATATATTAATTAAAAATTATGTTAGATTTTAATATAATTAGCTTTTTGTACTTCCACAGTAAATTACATGTTAAAAACTAGTTAATCTGATATTTCTATGTGCTCTTCCTTAACATATTGGTGAGATCATTTTTATAAAAAAGTTATTGTCCTAATTCATCACATAGAATTTCAATCTGGTGGAGATGGTATTATTGGGTATGCCTAGTTGCATAGGTTCTACGTAGACCAGTCGCTTGCAATTTGGAGACCATGCGCCCACTTTTTTATGTGAAATGATACAAGCACTCACATGGAATTGTGAAGCACAAGGTTCCTTAGTTTAAGTATGAAATGTCTATGGTAGCCCATAAGCTGGTCAAGGTTACGATTTGTTTGCCATATATGTTTGCCTTCTAATACACAAACTTCCAAAGAAAATGAGATCGGTAGAAATTTAAATTTTAGTCCAACCACCAAAATTTAACTGTATAAAGTTGAAGTGTCTATAAATAGTTATAGAGCTTTGCTTGAAAATATATCATAGCATGTATTCCTTTTTTGTTGGATTTATTATCGAATGAAATCAAATCAACATACAAACGAATCATTGAAAAAATTTTGCAAATCCCAAGATCTCTGATTCCCATATACATTGATAACCTAAGAACAAAGAGAGTATAGATGGATACCTGAATCCATCACTTGATCTTCTTCAAGAAGGAAGCGGACGTCAATCCTTCTATTCCCATTGAGAATTTGGATGGGGTTTTGGCGATGATGCTTCCAGGGATCCAAAGAGAATGAGTATGGAAGAAGTGAATGTTATGTTCTCGTACCCCTTCAGTTTCCACCTAGGTCTCTTATATTTCCCACGATGGGGTACGGGAAAACAAAACCGCCCATTACTCGCATATCCCTGTGAACCACAACCACTATATTTTGGAATTGACGATTTTACCCATCAACAAACCATAATTTCGCAAAGGATTTCTATGCAATTAACCCCATATTATTCGAAGTGCAATTTACCCAATTCTTATTGGATCACAAAATGCGCATATTTACCAATATACAAGTATATGATATATATATTAATGTAAGTCCCCTTATAATAATATATGTATGCCCACTAATGATTCTAACAATCTCCCACTTGAGCGACATATATTATTCGTATAAACTCACATTAATTTAGACAGTATGAGCTCAAATTGTATATCATATACATATAACAACACACCACCAATCTTATCCATACTGTGTTAGTTATAGGACCAATGCGGTCTTTGTCACTTTAAATTTAACTAAACCCCTCAATGATCACATACAACACAAATAATGACATAAATCAAATATGGGTACATAGCATGAAAAATTGCATCTCAAATGATCCATACATGCCTATATTTCAACTGGTCCAA
Organism: Thalassia testudinum; assembly: GCA_037157565.1. NCBI lineage: Eukaryota > Viridiplantae > Streptophyta > Magnoliopsida > Alismatales > Hydrocharitaceae > Thalassia > Thalassia testudinum. The sequence continues at coordinate 50,845,510 of JAZHRO010000030.1, forward strand.
CCTGATTATAAGAGATCATGAATGCAGTATAGATTGAGTTTAAAATAAACATAACTTTATTTGCACAAAATAAATGAATATGTCCACACATAATGAACACCAGAATGAAACAAACTCCCACTAAACTATAGTATCATATAAAAGATATAACACCCATTCGGGTTACATGCTCGTGAAAGACTCTAGGCGTTAGCCCCTTAATGAGCAGGTCAGCCACCATGGAGTGAGTTCCAATGTGCTATATGGACACTTGACCACTTTGAACTCTTTCTTTAATTGCTAGAAACTTAATATTAATATGCTTTGACCTCGACGAACTTCTGTTGTTGTTCGAATACAGCACTGCGGAATTATTGTCACAATAGATTCGTAGTGGTCTTTCAACACTACCCAAAATGCGTAAAGCTGTGACAAAATTCTTAAGCAATATTCCCTTATTCGAGGCCTCAAAACATGCTATGAATTCTGCTTCCATGGTAGAGGTGGCTATAGCACTCCTCCACGAAATAGCTCCTCACGCTAGCAGAAAAATATAGCCCGAAGTGGACCTTCGGCTATCCTAACAACCAGCAAAATCGGAGTCCGAATAACCGAGAACCTCCAAAGTATCAGATCTCTTATACGTGAGTATGAAGTCTTTTGTTTTCTGAAGATATCTCATGACCCGTTTGGCTGCCGTCTAATGATCGGGTCCGAGATTACCCAAGTATCTGCCTAACATGCCAACAATGTATGTAATATCTGGCCGCATGCAGACTTGTGCATACATCAAACTTCCCACTGCCGATGCATAGGGAATATTCTTCATTTCCTTAGCTTCAACCTGATTTTTAGGGCACTGATTAAGGGAGAATTTATCCCCTTTAGCCATAGGAGTGTTCCTACCTTACAGTTTTCCATGCCAAATCTCTTTAGAATGGTTTCAATGTAGTTCTTCTGTGATAATTTAAGGATACCCAGAGAATGGTCTCGGTGTATTTGGATTCCTAATACAAAAGAAGCTTTACCAAGATCTTTCATTTCAAATTTATTTGAAAGAAATTTCTTGGTTTCAAATAGTAAACCATTATCATTAGAGGCAAGTAATATGTCATCGTCATACAAAATTACGAAAATATGTTTGCCTTTATCGAATTTATGGTATATACATTCATCAACTGAATTTGTCTCAAAACTAAATGAGACATCAACTTGATGAAATTTGTAATACCACTAACGTGAAGCTTGTTTTAGATCATAAATAGCTTTTTTTAATTTGCAAATCATTTACTTTACATCACCTAAGGCAAAGCGTTCTGGTTGCACCATATATCTCGTTTCATCAATGTCACCATTAAGAAACGTCATTTTCACATCCATTTGGTGTAACTTTAAGTTAAAATGAGCCACCAAAGCCATAATGGTTCTAAAAGAGTCTTTAGAAGAAACTGGGGAGAATGTCTCTTTGAAATCAATGCCTTCCTTTTGAGTGAAGCCTTTTGCAACAAGAGGAGCCTTATACTTATCAACATTGCCTTTAGAATCCCTCTTGGTTTTAAAAATCCATTTGCAACCAATGGGTTTTGTACCATCAGGCAATGGAACAAGTTCCCAAACTTCATTGTCACTCATTGATTTCATTTCCTCATTCATGGCTTTGGTCCATTCTTGGGAATGGGAACTTCTCATGGCATGAGTGACCGAAATGGGATCCGTATCCATTTGGTCTGCCTCTAGTTCCTAAAGAAATACAACACAGTCAATGAAAATTGCACTTCTCCTTTCCTTAATGGATCGCCTAAGGGGTGCTTCCTGAATATTTTGAGAATGATGAGTTTGATCTATAAGGAGACTTTCATCATTACTTTCTTCCCTTTATGTCGTTGGAACAACATCAAGAATGACAACTTGACCCTCTTCAGTAATATCTATAGGAATAAGGTCAGGTTCCTGAAAAATAATGTGTCTATTACCTCACCCAAATCAATATCATCAAAGAAATGGGTGTTTCTTGTTTCAAAAAGTGAGCCAGTCTAAGGGACTAAGAACTAATATTTCGTAGACCTTTCCGAGTATCCAACAAAATAGCAGCTGACCATTCTAGAGTCCAATTTCCTTTCGTTAGCCCTATAAGGCTTAGCCTCAGCTGCACATCCCTAAATATGAAAGTGCCTAAGACTTGGTAATTTACCAGTCCACATTTCATTTGGGGTTTTTTGTACTGCTTTTGATGATACTCTATTTAAGATGTATGCTGCTGTCTTTAATGCTTCTCCCCACAGGGACTCTGGTAAAGAAGTATGACAATCATGCTTCTCACCATATCCTTAAGAGTCCTATTGCGCCTTTCTGCAACACCATTCATGCTAAGTGTCCCTGGCGTAGTGTACTGAGGCACAATTCCACATTCATCTAGGAATAAAGCAAATGGTCCTTGATGTTGTCATCCTGATCTATCATATCTGCCATAGTATTCATCACCACGGTCAGATCCGATAGTTTTAATCCTTTTCCCAAGTTAATTTTCAACTTCGGCCTTATAGGATTTGAAGACGTCTAAAGACTGTGATTTCTTCTTAATTAGATATAAGTATCCATATCTAAAGAAATCGTCTATGAACATAATAAAATATTGTTGACCATTCCAAGAAGCCATAGGGAATGGCTCACAAATATCAGTATGTATTAGTTCTAAGACGTCTGTAGCTCTTATGACACATACACTTGATTTGTTCGTTCGTTTCCCTTTTAAACATTCTACACAGACATTTAAATCCGTATAATTAAGGGAATGGAGAATTCCTGTGGAAATAAGCCTATCAATTCTCCTTTGGGAGATATAACCCAAACGCTTATGCCATAACATTCCAGAATCCTCACAAGTTAACTTTCTTTTCGTACCACTAGATGTAGCATGCAAGGTTTCAAAGGCAGATGGAGACGTGTAAAGCTTATATAGGTTGTCATACAAAGATAAAGAATCAATTGCAATAAGACTTGAATTAAGAAACAACTTAAATTGCTTATCTCCAAAAGAATAAGAATAATTTGACTTGTCCAATAGATAAACAGAAATCAAGTTTTGTCTAAATGACGGTCCTACAAAAGTTTCTTTCAAATCTAAAGCATAACCAGTACTTAAAAATATTCTAAAATCCACAATAGCTTCGATCTTCACCCTCTTTCCGTCACCCACCGATATGAACCTTTCAGCTTCACTTGGCAGTCGATAATTTAGGCAACCCTGCATAGACATACTAATGTGAATAGTTGTTCCTGAATCTATCCACCAGATGTCTAAGGGTACATAAGCTAAATTAACTTCTAAACAAACATAAGATACGTACCCTTCTTATCACGCCAGGCATAATACTTTGTACAGTCCTTTACGTGTCCTTCACCTTTGCAGAAGAAAAAGGTTGCCTTAGGCTTCTTCTGCTTGTCTTTAGATGAAGAATTGGCAATAGCATCATTCACCTTTTTCCTTTTGGAACTGGTAACTAAATGAACACTTTCAGGTTTATCCTGCTTAAATCTCTCCTCTTCTTGCACACAATGAGAAATGAGCTCACTGAGAGATCATTTCTCCCTTTGACAGTTATAACTTATTTTAAACTATCCATATTGTGCAGGAAGGGATATCAAAACTAAATGCACCAGGAGGTCTTTCGACAATTCCAGTTTCAGTGCCTTTAGCTTTGAAATCAAATGAGGCATTTCCATGATGTGTGCTCCCTTATGCTCCCAATTCCCTTATACTTAAGAGAGACGAGCTTCCCCAGAAGGTTGCTTCTCTCAGCCTTTTCGTTTTTCACAAAACGTTTCTCTATCTCATCAAGAAATCCTCTGGCATTGGACTCCTCTGTGATAGCACCCCTGAAGTTTTTTGGTATGGCGTGCTTCATGATCATTAGACACATGCGATTGGAACACTCCCACCTTTCAAAGTACTTCTTAACATCAGCAGTACTTTGATCTGTAAGAGGAGGAGGTTGTTCCACCCTTAATGCAAGGTCCAGATCCATGCACCCTAGAACTATCATGACACTCTCCTTCCAGAATTTAAAGTTAGACCCATTTACTTCTGGAATGGAGTTCAAATTGGCAGTAATAGTAGATGCAAAGGAGTTAACTAAAAAAAAAGACAAAAACATGCTCTAATGAATAAACTTGAGAAAACCATACAATATTGGCATTTAGTCTTTGGATAGAAACAACAATATCGTAAGAGGCAGAAATGAATAACAAAACATGAGTGTTTAAAAAAAAATGCAAGTTAAATGAATTCATCTTTGGATTAATTCATTACTTACATATAAAATCAAAATAAGCAACTCATATTTGTTATTAATTGCTTTGTGAAGTTTAGTCAAGTATTAAATCTCCTTTGGGTTATTTAGTACTTACAGGAATAACACAAAACAACAATTTTGATGTTATAAATCAATTAGCACAAGTAACAACATACTGCTTTGGCAAATATATTGTCAAATGCACCAATTAATTCAAATACATCAAACCAACTACTATAATGTAGTTTCACAGATAGTTATGTCCTATGATTCATGATTAAATAGTTCATTACTCAAATGATATGTTTTTACCCCAATCAAGATCCAAGTACCGGTACCAGAATGACATGTACCGGTGCTGGTCTTTATGTACCGGTACTACGCCAGTACTAGACCAATCCTGGAACCATGTTCAGTATAACACATGTACTGGTACTCATGAGGAGTGTCGGTACTAAATCGATTTTAGACCGTTCCTTGGTCACGGCTAGTATCATACATGTACTGGTACTCATCATGAGTACCGGTACTCAATTGATACTGGCAGCACTACTGGGCACAACCAGTATGCCATATGTATCGGTACTCATCATGAGTACCGGTACTCAATCAATATTAGTGACGGCTTGTGACCCTAACCAGAATCCCTCATGTATCGGTACTCGTGATGAGTACCGGTACTCCTTGGATTCTGGCCGCACTCCAGGAAGCACCTAATGGGTACCCGTGCCTTACGAGTATCGGTACTCATGATGATTGGTTATGGCCTGCTTCCAGGGCGGCGATCTGAATTTGGGATCACATGTAATCAACCCCAAATCTATTTTGATCGAAAAACCAACGTTACATAAGTCATAATGGATCAAAACTAACATAAATCACCCTTTAAAACATTGATTCAACTAAGATGGGCTTGAAAAATTGAATCAAACATGATTCGATGGATTGTTCTTGTCCAAATGAAAAGCCTCAAAAAATCAAAACAATGGATTACAATGCAATGGAAATCAGTTGTTTTGACACCACTTGTTGGATGTATTACCAAATGAAACAAAATCAACATATAAACGAATCGTTGGAGAGGTTTTGCAAATCCCAATATCTCTAATTCCCATATACATTGATAACCCAAGAACAAAGAGAGTATAGATAGATACTTGAATCCATCGCTTGATCTTCTCCAAGAAGGAAGCGGGCGTCAATCCTTCTATTCCCGTTGAGAATTTAGATGGGGTTTTGGCGATGGTGCTTCCAGGGATCCAGAGAGAATGAGTGCGGAAGAAGAAGGGAACGTTATATTCTCGTGCCCATTTGGTTTCCACCTAGGGCCCTTATATTTCCCACGATGGGATGTGGGAAAACAAAATCGCTCATTACTCGCATATCCTCGGGGACCACAACTACTTTATTTTGGAATTGACAATTCTACCCATCAACAAACCATAATTCCCTAGAGGATTTCTATGCAATTAAGCTCATATTATTGGAAGTGCAATTTACCCAATTCTTATTGGATCACAAAATGGGCATATTTACCAATATACACGTATATGATGTATATATTAATGTAAGTCCCCTTATAATAATATATGTATGCTCACTAATGATTCTAACAATCTATCACTTTAGTAACGTATATTATTCGCACAAACTCACATTAATTTAGATTGTATGAGCTCAAACTATATATCACATACATATAACAACACACCTCTACCAATCTCGTTCATACTGTGTTAGTTATAAGACCAATGCAGTCTTTGTCACTTTAAATTTGACTAAATCCCTTAATGATCACATACAACAACATAAATAATGATATAGATCAAATATGGGTACATAGCATGAAAAATTGCATGTCAAATGATCCATACATGCCTATCTTTTAATTAGTCCAACCGGATTATAAGAGATCACGAATGAAGTATAGATTGAGTTCAAAAGAAATATAACTTTATTTGCGTAAAATAAATGAATATGTCCACACATAATGAACACCAGAATGAAACAAACTCCCACTGAGCTGCATTATCATATAAAAGATACAACACCCATTCAGGTAACATGCTTGTGAAAAGCTCTAGGCATTAGCCCTTTAGTGAGCAGGTCAGCCACGATGGAGTAAAGTGTTGTCACGTGGCTCCCCTTCATGCAAGAAAATAACGTAAAGTACTGTCACATTGCAGATCCACCACCACTTAAGAATCAACAACAAAACCATTTTGTACCAATGCAAAACCACTCCAAAACCAGTGCAAAATGAGATTTCACTAGTGTAAAATGACATTGCATTGATGCAAAACCATTTTGCATCGATGTGTTTTGGTTCAAAGTATACCATCACATCCATGGTACTTCAAGGTTATAAAAGTTATATACCTCCAGAAGTCATTTGGGGACGTAGGCTCTTGTTAGGTTGTCAGGGTTTATGACAGTTACCAGCTTGGGAATCTGCTTGTAGTTCTTGATAAAACCTTTTCTAATCAATCTACCATTAGTTTTAGGAGCCTAATTGCATCAATTACAATGCGATTGATATATAATGACGTGGGAATTCATGTTAAAATCAGTAAAATTTGGTAGAGGTTTTTAATCTCATACTGGAAGTGGACAAACATCCAATGGCTTATGTAGAAAAAAATGAGAGGTAGGGCTGGAGACCACACACGCAAACGCATGCCCTGCCTTGCCCCAACTTTGGCTTGAGCTCAGGTGAGAATCAATTTGGAAGTCGATTAAGAGGAAAAATTAGTTAATCAATTATGTTGATCGATCAATGAGTTAAATTTAGTCAATTAATTAGTTTAGTCAGCCAAAGCCAAGTTTAATCGATCAATTGATTTGATCGATCAATGAGATTAAATCGATCAATCAATTGCGGTATTTCCATAAACAGGAATTTCAATAAACGTTAGGTCGTGGATTCTATATAAGGGTCACGAGAGGGCTCTCATTTGACATACAATAAGAGTAGAAAAGCTTTCTCCACTCTCTCTCCACCTTCTTCTTATCTCTCCTTCTTAGTGTATTCGTTTCAATGTAAAATTGGTAGAAAAATCTCTAATCTAAGGAGTTTGAGAGATCCACGAGAAATTTTTGATTGATCAAACGAATTAAATTGGTAGATTAATCAGGAATTTGCTTGATCAACAAAATTGCCTCTGCTTCGTTCTCTTAAGGTGATTTTCGATGACACCAAGATCAGAGTGCATCGAATCTTGGAGATTGATTATCGTATCTTAGGAAGAGTTTGTTAAATCCCGACACACAAGTATTGTGGGGAGAGATACTGACAGAGAGATTCTTGCTTAATTAAAATGATTGTAATAAAAAGATGTGTCATTGATGTATTTTATATGGTGGAAAATCACTTAATCAAAATAGTAAAATAGTTAAAACTAACCACGTTTAGAGTGTCGTATCTATAGGGAAGTTTAGGCCAGTAAACTCGCGAAAGTTTCTACACTAAATCTTGATTCAAGAAGTCTAATTAACAATATTATTCTTTTGCATTTTATCAAAAGTAATTTTCTTAGAAAAGAGAAAGCTAACAAATATTTCATGTAATTTTCACTTACTAAAGTATCATAGCAAATATTGCCCCGTGCTCTTAAAAATTAATCCTTCACTAAAGTTTAAATATTCTTACTCAATAATGCCAAGAATCATAGAGCGATAGCACTTGGTAGTGAGAATAAGAGAATGCATGTGAGAAAGAAAGAAAGAGGTGCATGAGAGCAAGTTCAATTGAATTTTATATTAATTAAATTTAAATCATGGAGTAGCAATGGCATAGTAATGTAAATTTTAATAGGACTTGAAATATGTGATTGCTTCTCCTCCCTCGTGCGCACGCATGGAGTGGTGGCAAAGTGAGGCACTTGCGGCGAAGGTACGTCTCGACGAGGGCTGCACGATGGGGATCTCAGTACGAGTTGAGATGGGTGGACATGGCCAGTCAGAGGAGGAGAGGTTGGCGACGTCGAGGGCAGAGGTGATGCGTGTGTGCTCGTGTGTGGCCGTGCACGGCCTCTGAGGTCAACGAGGAAGCTCATGCGACACTCAGACTCATCGGAGTGTGCTTGGGGTCGAGGACGAAGGTTGAAGGAGGCGGGATGAGGGCACTGTCGATGCTGTGCTTTGGGTTCCTCTTCATGCGTGAACAGTGGACAGGGGATGGGAAGAAGAAGAAGAAAGGAAGATGATGGGAGGTGGTGATGGGCCGGTGCTTGTGGTGTTGGAAGGGGTGGTGTGTGGCGAGAGTGGGGGAGGGCGGGGACGTTTGAGGGGGTGGCGGTGGGTCAGTGAGAGGGTGGCGGTGGTTTTGGGTTATGTTGGAGGTAGATGGTGTTGGTGATGGTGGATGTGGAGTTGGGTTGGTAGCACACACACGCTGTCACCGTGTGTGTGACGTCGACGTTGGCGAGGGCGATGTTGGGGAAGCGGAGGCCACAGTGCACGCTATGAGCATTGGGAACACCTAAGTCACGGTGGTGATGGATGATGCCAGGGAGAAGATGATCTCCTACGCATAGGTGTCTTCTTTTATAGAAGTCTTCGCCGACACTCCCTCGCTCTGTTTTGTTCTCTCCAACAAACGGCTGAGGATCCTAAGGCGGTTGAGGCTTGAAGGGATGTTGCGAGAGACTCGGCTGACTTGGGTTGGCGATGATGAGTGGCGGTGCGTTTGAAGTCGGTGCTGTTGCGAGAAGGCCGGCTGCCTTTGAGGTTGAGAATCATTGTTTGCACAACAAAAATACACCAATAAATATGACATCTTGTGTTATTTCCTAGCATTGCCATTGCATCTTATGTAGTTGTAATTGCATTTGTAAATAGACGCCTGCATGCATTTATAAAGAGGGGAGGAGAGTGTGAATAATTGTCCATCTATTAATTAACATCTTTCTCAAGTGTGGCATTACAATTTCACCCTTTTCATATTTTTATTATTTTGAATTTTCCTCTCTCGCACGGCTGCAGGGCATGGTGTGTGTGCGCCTCTCCGCGCCTCTCCTCCTGCCAACAACATGGCTAGATGGGCGCACATCTCCTCCTGCCAGCAGCATGGCTGAGGCATGCCCTCTCCTCTTTAAAACCCCTTGTTCTCTCCCTTGCTGTGGGCATGCACCTGGAGATCCACCTCACCTTTAGGCCAACCTCCTCCCCTTTCCCTCTCCATACACAGTATCTCTTCTCACTGAGAAGAGGCACACCGTGCGCAGGAGAAAACCCACAGTGGTCTGAGACCACCACTGTGAGTTCCACCACCGCCCAGCTCTTTTGTGAGCAGGTGGGCGTGGTGGTTTTGCCTTTTGTTTCACTGCCGTTTATCTTCTCCGCCATTAGCCAGAGCTTCAAGCTCTCAAGCTCAGAAGCTCTAGCAGCACCGTATGCCTGCCTGCAGCCCCAGCCGGACGCCACGCGCTCACCAGCAGAGCGAGCGTAGACTCTTTCTGTGCGCGTAGGCTCTCCACAGTGTGCCCGCGCATGCAAAATCGCCTCCACCAGGTCACCGCTCCCCGCCTCACTGTAGTGCACTTTTCACACCTCTCAATGCGACACTGTAGCCACCGGCTCGTTTCTCACTTAACCGGTGGCTTTGCGCTCTCTCTCCTCGGCGCTACCCACTCTAGCCGGTCTCCTAGTGCCCGCGCCTCACCCACTCGCAGCGCTGTGCGCTGCGCCTCGCCCGCCAGCACAGAAGAGAGCACTGCGCTTCACTCCGCACCACGCGTGTGCTCTCTCTCCTGCACCAGCGCACCCTTGCGCATCAGACGTCGGGGTAGCGCGGCAGGCGACTTATCTAATGCGCTCCCCTCCTCCTCCAGCATACACACACACACACTCACTTGTACACACACCCTCATACACTCACACATACACACACACACACATATATATATCCACTCACATATATACATAAATATACATACATACATACACACACACACAAATATATATATATACACATACATATATACATATACATCCACTTACCCATATCCATCTATATGCCTCACAACCACCACTCATATTCCCGTGCACTAGTCCCTCCAGTACGCATCATATCGCGGGAATATCCGCACCAGTTGCTGATATTCCCCGATATCCGCATAGGCAAGCGCTTCCACACACATCCGCTCCACACTTCATGCGGCACTCAGTCTTGTTGGTTGCGTCTTGCTAGACGTGGACCAACTTGACACTGTGTTACATTCCATTTCCACTTCCACCTCCACCCCTATATATATAATATATAACTATATACACATATATATATTCTGTATCCACTATATATCTATACATATATATACTAAGCTAAGTATTTCTTTCTTTTCTAGCAACCTACCCTGTTTTCATTTATCTTTTATTTCTTGCTATTAAAAAGACAAAAAAAAGAGTAAAAGAGAAAAGTTAATTCTTGTCTTGCAGGTACTCGATCTTGTGAATAACAAGATCAATTTTTGGAGACCCCTAGTTGGCTACAAGCTAAGAACTATTTAGCTCAAGGCCAAGGACTTGATTTTGAGGGCGTACCTCAAGGACAACATTATCACCAACAAAAATCTTTAAAAAGTAGAAAAAATAAAAAACATAATAAACGCAAGGAAGAGATACATTTTAGGAAAGGCGTAGAAACTCCTTGATCTTTAAATTCCCGCCTCCCTAAGATCGACCCTGGGCCTAAAAGCGACCAAGATAAAATCAAGTAGGCCAGGTTAAAATTTTTGTGAAGCTGGTTAGACTCGATTTAGGTTAACTCACTATATTAATTTCAACGATAATATCACTATATTAACAAAACCTATTCGAGTTGCACCACGCTTTTCTGGTGCCGTTGCCAGGGAAGCGCAAATTGGCTTTGATTTTCTCTTCTCACACCCTTCTCTTCACGGGTGTTTTGTTTGCTTGCGTGCAGGTAAACCGATTGCAAGGAGGAGATAAGCAGAGGAGGTCAGAAACGTGGGCAAATCCAAGGTGGGAGCGAGAGCGTGAAGTCGCCTGCACCGCATTGGAGTTTCGCCCACGTTGCTGAAGAGGTAGATGTCTCCCTCTTAGTAACTTAAGTTATCTTGTCACCTAAAAAAAAAAAACCTAAAAACACCTTTTGGAAATTTCTTGGGGTAAGTGGATTAAAAATCACTTGTTGACTGTTTGCTATCACCCCTACCACCCCTGGATTTCCCGCAAAACTTCGCATAGCGAAAATCCAAGAAGCTTGATTCTTGGATCCTTCATTGTGTGATGTTTTCTTTGAGGCAAATTAAAATTGATTGATTGCCATCCTTCCTTACCTCAGTTATTCACATTTTGGGATCACATTTTTTGTGGGGAGACTTATAATTAAGTTGATTCCAACCCTACCAAAACTTTTCAATTGCCTTAGATTTGATCCCGAATATTTCAACCCCAACATTTTAATTTTCTTTACATCATTTGGTGGTTGAGCGCTGTGTGGAATATCATTTTGGTGATTGAGAGCACTTGAATTGAAGTGCTTTGGCTCCTTCTCACATTGACTTAAAATAGACTCGTGAATCCACACATAGAAACTTCCATCTAGGGAAGCCCATTGCATTTTTAGCATGCATTAACTAATTCACATTGAAGAAGGGTTTGTTGGGCATAAAAGAACTTGTGTTTTCTCAAAACCCGGAGATTAGTTGAATTGGTAACTCAGTGGAATCCTAAAATCCATACTACTTAAGGTTGAAATTCTAAAAGCCATTCACCATCTAAAACTCCAATTCGGGGAGATTTCCCCGTTACATGCCTGATTTACACACTTTTAAAATCAACACACTTGAGTATTACCTATATACAACGCCCTTCACATTCCTGAAGCACTTGATCCTAAGCCTCTAAATTAAAACTGGTAGCAACTTGACCCCTATTAAGGATTGGAGGTCTAACTACCTACGTGTAGCGTCTACGTGTTGGTGTGGGCTCCCGTGTGCTATCGAGTGTCTAAGACTGGGGCAAACGACCTTTCAATCTGGCTCGATGGTTCTGCGGTGCTCTCATTTGATTCCATAGGTTGTGATAGTAGGTAACGTAGATCTTTAGGTCTAAGGGCACATTGTAGAGGTTAGGAAACCGATTGCTTTGATTTGTCATCAAGTGTACCCATATGGCGTTGTTTCTCTCATCCCTTTTTCCCTTCTTATCACCCCAATTCTTCCTGCGGTAGTACATGTTTGGGAGGAGGTCAAAAAACCCTGAATTGTTTGAATTGTCTGATAATTCTAGAAGGATAGAAACTGAATCGTCATCCTCCTCCACAAACATGGCTGCACACCCACCCCCAAATCCCGAGGGAGGAAATCGCCCCCCTTAAATTCCACCAGGTGGTGGTGAAGCTGTAGACCCCATAACCTGCCTCCAAGCCCAAATGGAAATGTATAATGAGCAGATTGAAGCCATTAGGGAAACCTTGGAGGAAATGTAGAACCCTCCTGAACGGGAGGAGCCTAGGTCTCCAAAATCCCACTGCTACAGAGACCATTGGGCAAATTCGGTCCCCATGGGCGGGGACAATTTTGAATTAAAACCTAATGTCATTGGCCTAATTAACTTTCACTTCCATGGTCTTGCAAGTGAAGATCCCTTTCTCCATTTGGAAGACTTAACCCGATTAGCTGAAACTATTAAACCAAGAAACATCGGGTTATCAATTGTCCTCATAAAAACGTTCCCATTTTCGTTGCGGGATAAAGCGTCGCAATGGTTGTGCACCCTTGGGTGAACCCTCCATTCTTGGGAAGAGATGCGAACAACATTTCTCGAGAAATTCTTCCCAATCGGGCAAACCAATGCGCTTCGCCGGGCTATAACTTCTTTCACGCAACAAAACGGCGAGCAGTTTCATGAGGCTTGGGAAAGGTATAATGACCTCCTCCGGAAATATCCGCACCACGGTCTGCCTAAGTGGCATATAGCCCAGATCTTCTATTATGGGCTGAATGAAACTTTGAAGCAGATTGCAGACGCTTCCTGCGGAGGGAATTTTATGAATAAAGACGAGAATGGAGCATTTGAATTATTTGAGAACATGAGTGAAAACTTAATGAACAATGCCTCCATTGTCGCCTTTAATCGTACCAGCCTACCTCACAATGTTCACGAAGTTGACATGGGACCCTCCCATTCATCCACATATCTTAACCTTATTGCACAAAAATTGGATGAAGTCTTCGTCGTGCATAAGAAGCTGGACGAGCTTCTAGCCAATCCTGCCTGCTTTATGGCAAACACCTCCACCTCATAACTCCGTCACAACCCTAATCCTTCCAATGCCAGGCTTACTCCCAAAAACCCTGTAAGACCGTCCTTACCGAGTATCGCGTCGAGCGATTCGATAAGTCATGTGGACTTGGCTTCTGCAAGCCAATATTTCGACACGGAGGACCAAGCCTCAGTATGCTTGGATGGATATATGCATGCGGACTCGTCTTCTAGCTTAGAAGACGCTTGCGCCCTGGTGAACAACCCGTTCTCTGCTACTTATAACCCAAGTGTTCTCACGCGGTGGCTAAACCGTGTTTTAACAGATATGTCGTTGTAATATAGATGATCTCTCCACGAAAACAAATAAAATTTATAACTTGAAATTTAAAATATCCCGAGGTCGAACTCATGGAGAACACTTTGATTCTAGTAGCATACAAATTCACAATTCAATATACTAATTTTACAAAAATTAAAGAGAGAGAGTGAACAAAGATCCTTCTCTTTTTTTTCTTTTCTTTCTTTCTTTCTTTCTTTTTCTCTCTTCCTTCTCTTCTTTCTCTGCCTTTCCTTTCTCGGACGTCTGATTCTGTGAATTAGACGCCTTATCTGCCCCTTTGCTACAGTGCCTTGCAGGCTCTTCTTCTTCGGCTTCTTCTTCTTGCACTGTGCTTTCTTTTTCTTCAGTTGGCTTCTCTCCTGCCTTGCCTTTTCTTCTCTTTTCCTTTTGCGAATCTTATTCTTTCTTTAGTTTCTCTTCTTCAGCTTCCCTTCTCTACAGCTTCCTCCTTCCTGTCTTCTTTCTCTTTCTTCAGCTGCTCCTCTGCCTTGAGTTTCCTTCTTCTTTCTTCAGCAGCTGCCTCTTCCTTCTTCCTTCTTCTTTCAGCTGTGCTCTGTGCGGCTAAGTCTCAGCCGCCCCTCCTCCTTTCTTCTTCTCCTGCTTCCTTGCGCGTTACACGGTTAGGCAAAACCTAACCCCTACCCACCCCGCATCTTTCTCTCTATATGTTTCTCTCTCAAAGGTTCGCTCCCAAAGCATTCATGGGTATACGGGTCGAGTAACGCGCCCGGGACTAGGTCCACCGGCGTGCAGTGGTGGGCGAGGAGTGCACGGTAGGGTAATCGTGTTCGAACCCAAGCTCGCGGGGCGTAAGTGCAGGCGAGGGCGGGTGCGAGCGCGTGGCGCGCTGCGTGCGTGGGTGAGGGACCTAACCCCTGTGTATCGAAGGCGATAAGCCTATTACACTTTTTCAATTTATGTGAAGTACTGCACCCAGCCGTTTACGAGATGGGACTAATGTCCCTCCCGCTGTTGCTTGCACGCCTGCAAGAGACCTCCCCTCCAATTGCCACAGCCTCGGTCGCCTGCTGAGCCAATTACTTGGCTGTGTGGATTCGCGACACCAATCTGCATGTCCTGGGACTCTGGCGCTTGGAGCACACGGCCTGGAGATCACGAGCAAGCTTCTTTGCACCCGCGTCAATGGCGAAAGAGGGTCAAGACCTGAAATGCGAAAACACGACCTTGCGGCCCTGTCAAATCAGAGGAAAACCTTCGCCGTATCACGGCAATGGTGAAGCGGATGTTGGCTGGCTGCGGGGTGACCTAGGTGTGCGTGCCTAGGTCACCCTGTGGCCGAGAAGATGGGTTTGTTCAGGGGGTAGTTGTGGTGGTGTAGGCGGTCTATGGACGAGTGGAGGATGTTCAGTGGAGTGTTGTGGAGGTTGTGAGGTGGGTGGTGAGACGTGTGGGGTTGCGGAGTGATGGAAGTGTCTCGCCGGAGGGCGGCCGGAGATGGAGAAGGTGGCGATGGACAGTGGCGGTCAAAAGGTAGAAACAACAAATTATCAAGGGGAAAATAAAGGAGAGAGTAAGGGGAAGAGTTTTTACCTAGCTAAGTGGACGAAAGGGAGGAAATGGTGATCGGCGAGTCTTTGCCGTCGCCGGAGATGAAAGTGCTAGAGAAGGGGGCAGCGACGAAGAGAAGGGGTCGGAGAGTGCCAGCTGGTGCGGCCTGGCGCGGAGAAGAATGGTGGAGCTGGCTCTGCCACTGGTATGGTGGTAAAGCGACGAGAAGGGGGAGGAAGAATCGCCGGAAACGTCGAGATGTTGGCCGGAGTGAGGAGGGACGAATTCGGGGGAGTTCTCTGGCTAAATCAAGCTTGAAGCGACCAGCAACCCCTGCCTCTCCTTAAATAGATGTTGGCGAGGAGGAGATCTCGAGGAGGAAGCGTGGGCAGGCCGCTGGAGAATGGCAGGAGAAGAGACCTATGCCTCTCATGCGTTCGCACGAGAGGTATGGGCATCGACAGGGCATGGGAGGGGGTCCATGCGGAAGAAGACAACGCAGGGGACCCCCCTCTTGTTTTTGGGGCCGGTCCCCATACCCTGCGCGGCGCCATCCTCCGCGCGAAGTCGCCGGAGGCATGGGCAGCTGCTACGGGTGGCAGAGGGACCGGCTTGCAAAGAATGAAGGGAAAGATGAGGGGCTAAGTGCAAGGGTTTCAAAAGTTAAGGGTCAAAAAGTAATTCTTGAGGACCAATATGTAAAGTAGGTCAAAATGGCCTTCCCTTAGGTCCAAATTTTCATACAAATCTAATTTGGACCTAAGGAATCCAATGGTGAAGTTTGATTTTAGGTTTGACCACGTTTGACCGATCAATTTGCATAAAAACCCAAATTAAGTCAAAAATTGGGTATGGTTCTCAATCTAGGTCAAGATAGGTTCCAATGGCCAAATTGAAGGTTCTAAGCCCTAGGGGATGTTTTCTCATGAATTTTAGAGGGTTTAATTGAGTTTTATCTTGCCTGGAACTTCATTAATTAAAGAGGATTTGTTTTAGGGTTACAGAATGTCATTTAATTCCTAGAAGTTTCTATAACCCTTTTCAGATCAAATCATCCCACTTTCTTTCCTATTAAGTCCATTTGACTTGTGTTTAGACCCTTAGACATCCCGTTTGTATACTGCATTGGTAAAATTATAGTTTTACCCCTTGTGAGTTGATTTATACTCAAATTTATAGTTATTTGATTTAGGCTTTCCCTTAGATTTTGTAGGAGCTTTTGTGTACTTATTTAGGTCAAAATGTGCTAGTTGGGGTTCATGATAAGGCTCTCATCACCAGGGTGGTGAAATTACCCTAACTTCGCATGGTCCAGTAACTTTTAGCTCCAAAACCCCGCGGGTGGGCTAATGCGACCGTCTGCACCCGTCATCCCAAGGGCCCAGTCTAATCCTGTGGCAAGTCCCCCATCAGGTCCTTGCATACCTCAAACAGAACACGCATCAAGTCCTCTTGATAAACTGATGTGAATGGTGACGAAAATGTCTAAGCACCATGAGGAAAACATGACCACTCTTCAGCACCAATTGGCGCAGCAGAATGCTGAGATCAGTCAACTACGCATGACGACTCGATCTCAGGACACTCTTCCAACCCAACCTGTTCCTAACATGCGAAATTTTGTACCCCGTGGTCCTCAACCACAGGTACGACCTTCTCAGGGGCAGGTTCATCAGATTTTGCAAGCTCCGAGCATTCCACCAGGATTTCAGGCTAATCCCGCATCAGCACTTCACCCTTATGTCCCTATTGCGACCCTCCTTCGCGTTATGGTCCCACTGGACCCGCGACGTCCAATGCGATTACTACGAGGAGCGGTAAGCAAATCGTCGATCCGCCTCGACTTGATCCTGGCCCATCTTTTTCATCGCCCTCTCATTCAGGATGCGCACCGCATTCTCGTGAGGATGATACACCCAAACTAGCGCCAGAATCAGTCCCATTCCCTGAGGCTCTACTGAGGGAGCCAAAAGGCAAGAAAAAGGATACGCAGGCCTTTGGTAACCTACGTAATTTATTCAAGGATGTTGAAATCAAAGTACCCCTATTGGAGGCTATCGACCATATACGAATTGTCGCTCGATTTTTCAAAGAGTACACTACACCCAGGTGACAGTCAAAGAAAACAAAGAATCTGGTGGTCCTCTCGCCTCATGCGAGTTGTGCTATGCTGTCAAATCTACCACCGAAGTAGAAAGATCTGGGCACACCGCTTATTTCTTGTAGCATCTAAGGCTGCAATTTTAACCGTGCTCTGCTTGATCTAGGATCTTCCATCAATCTTATACCAACCATCATGCTCGAGAAATTTGCCTTAGGAAATCTGAAACCCACCCCTGTCACATTGCAGTTGGCAGATCGTTCTGTCAAAATACCAAAGGGTGTGGTGGAAGATGTGGTGGTTAGGGTCAACAGTCTCTATTTTCCCGTTGACTTTCTTATTTTGGATATGGAAGTTTCTAGCTCACTTTTTGATTGTCTGATCATCCTTGGTCGACCTTTATTGGCCACAGCCCGCGCCCATATCGACTGTGAGTCGAGCTGCATTGAGATTGCCGTTGGCTCTGAGAAGCTCAAGCTAAACATCTTCAAGGAAGCCAAGAATTTTGATTGTGATTGCATCGAGGATGACACGTTTGACGAGGTCATGGCCGTCAACACGTGTATCGGACTAATAGGGACCTATTCTGACTACTGTGGATTGCCCTTGAATACATACCATCGCCTAACTAACACATATTGTGACGTTCCCCCATCCCTCCCCTTACCCATACCTTCTCTTGACCAGACTTCTGACGAGGTTTTCTCCGCTTCCCATACCTCGTGGTCTGAGTCATATTCGGGCTACTCACCGCCGGTCCACCCTCTTGAAGACCAGATTGCCCTTTCTTTCCAGCCAAATCAAGAGGAATTACGACTCCACACTGGGACCTTGAGCCCACATACTGATCACTGGGGCTATCCCTTTTTGGATCCATTAATCCAAGATGCCCCTCTTCTTGGCCAATCTGAGGGCCAACTTCTTCCTCCTACCTTTCTTTCTTCTGATCCGCTTGGGACACTCTCGTCCCAAGATATGCCAGATCTTTCGACATCCACTCCCGAGTTGAAAGAGCTGCCTAACACGCTTAAATATGTTTTCTTGGGACCAAATGAAATGCTCCCCGTAATCATTAGTTCAAAATTGACCAGGGAGTAAGAGTGCAAACTAACAAAGGTCCTTATGGAACACAAGGCAGCCATCGGATGGTCCTTATCTGACTTAACTGGCATTAGCCCCTCCTACTGCACTCACCGTATATATACGGAGGAGGAGGCTCAACCTTCCTGCGAGATGCAACGACGTCTCAACCCTAACATGTGGGAGGTCGTTAAAAAGGAAATCATTAAGTGGCTTGATGCAGGTATAATCTACCCGATCAGCGATAGCCCCTGGGTGAGCCTGATTCATGTCATGCCCAAAAAGGCGGGACTCACCATCCGTGTCAATGACAAGGGCGAATCCATCCCTTCACGTACTCCTACATCTTGGAGAGTATGTGTAGACTATAGGAAATTGAATGCTGCAACAAAGAAAGATCACTTTCCGCTACCTTTTATTGACCAAATCCTGGAGCGGTTAGTGGGAAATAAAATTTTATGTTTCCTGGATGGATTCTCTGGATATAATCAGGTGGCAATTGACCCTCGGGACCAAGAGAAAACCACCTTTACCTGTCCCTTCGGCACCTTCGCATTTAGAAGGATACCATTCGGACTTTGTAATGCGCCAGCAACTTTCCAGAGATGTGTGCTGGCGATATTCCATGATATGGTGGGTGACTTTCTTGAGGTCTTCATGGATGACTTTTCGGTCTTCGGACCTTCATTTGATGATTGTCTTACCGACCTGACCCGTATCTTTCGGAAATGTATTGATGTGAACCTCGTGCTTTCTTGGGAGAAAGTCATTTTATGGTACACGAGGGAATTGTTCTCGGGCATATCATCTCCGATAGGGGCATTGAGGTTGACAGAGCTAAGCTTGATGTAATTGCTGATTTACCTATGCTTGGCTCTGTCAAGCAAATCCGCTCCTTCTTAGAACACGTCGGTTTCTATAGGAGATTCATCAAAGACTTCTCCAAGATTTCTAGACCTTTAACTCATCTATCGACCGACGTACCCTTTGATATGAGCCCCGATTGCGTACGAGAATTCACGCAGCTGCGTGATGCTATCACCAAGGCCCCTATTCTCCAGCCACCTAATTGGTCCCTCGACTTTGAACTCATGTGTGACGCTTTCGACCTTACAGTCAGAGCCATCCTGGGACAAAGACGTGATAGACACCCCTTCGTGGTGTACTACATTAGTAAGACGTTGGACGAGGCCCAACGTAATTATACAACCACTGAGAAAGAACTTCTGGCGGTCATCTTTGGGCTGGAAAAATTCTACTCTTACCTTCTGGGCTCGCATGTTACTGTATTCACTGATCACATAGCCATTCACCATCTTATGTACAAGAAGGATTCCAAGCCTAGACTGATTCGTTCGTTCCTTCTGCTTCAAGAATTTGACCTTGAGATTCGCGATAAGGCCGGAGCCCAGAATGTTGTTGCTGATCATCTCTCGAGACTGGACCCTGACCACATTGGTCTTACCTTGCCGATTAATAAAGTTTTTCCCGATAAGCACCTATTGGCAATTAATGTGGCAAGTGGACCTTGGTATGCCGACATTGCCAATTACCTTGCTTCTGGTTCCCTTCCGCATGGCTGGCCTAAAAACCAGCGGGAGCGTCTCATCGCAGAAGAAAAGTACTATTTCTAGGATAATCCACTACTTTTTTGAATAGGTGCTGACCAGATCATCCGTCGCTATATTCCTGACATTGAATTCCCTAGTATGCTGTCATTCTGTCATGATCAGGCCTGCGGAGGCCATTTCTCTAGGAGAAAAACTGCAGCCAAGGTGTTGTAGTGTGGGTTCTTTTAGCCCTCCCTTCACTAGGATGCACACAATTATGCTAAACATTGCACTAGGTGCCAGTCGTTAGGGCCAATGTCACGTCGTGACATGATGCCCTTGCAACCCATCCTAGCTGCTGAAATCTTTGACATTTGGGGAATCGATTTCATGGGTCCTTTTCCTCCTTCCAATGGCTTTGAGTACATCCTCGTTGCTATTGATTATGTTTCGAAATGGATCGAGGCTATTCCCACGCGCCATGCTGACCACGTCATATCTACTCGATTTGTTAAAGACCACATTTTTGCACGCTTTAGGATCCCTCGAGCCATTATCTCTGATGGAGGAAGTCATTTTACCCATGCTTCTTTTCGGGCACTTTTGAGGAAATATGAAGTTCACCATCGTATCGCATCTCCGTATCATCCTCAGACGAACGGCCAGGCTGAGGTGTCGAACCGGCAAATCAAGAAAATTCTCCAGAAAACGGTTCGGCCTGACCGTAAGGATTGGTCTGACAAGTTGATTGACGCACTTTGGGCATATCGGATCGCCTTCAAGGCTCCCCTTGGTATGTCTCCTTATAGAATTGTTTACAGGAAGCCTTGTCATTTGCCCATGAAGCTGGAGCACCGCACTTATGGCGGTTCGCCAATGTAACCTCGATCCAGATCTGTGTGGTTGAGAAAGGAAACTCCAACTTCAGGAGCTGGAAGAGCTCCGTCGTGAAGCCTATGATTCTGCCTTAACTTTTGAGCAACGTACTAAGGCCTTTCACGACAGCCGAATTCGGCGGAAGGAATTTGAGTCATCTCAGCAAGTTTAGCTTTACAATGCCCGGCTCAAATTCTTTCAAGGGAAATTGAAGTCCAAATGGACTGGTCCCTACTTGGTCTCGAGACCATTTCCTAACAGGGCCGTTGAAATTGAAGATCCCAAATCCGGGCATAAATTTACGGTCATTGGGCAGCGGTTAAAACCCTATCTTACTCATGAACCTGCCCCTGTTGCTGAAACTGTTGCCCTGCTGGAGGGTAACTAACTTCATGCCTCACTCTAAGTCCAGCTGGGGATGTTAAATTCAACGCTCGTTGGGAGGCACCCCAGCAACACTCCTCCACTATCACTTACACAATTCCATTCACTTCTCACTTCACTTTTCACTTCACCACCCACCATCCACCTACCCTACCACCCTGCTATATACCTTGCATGTCAGCTCTCGTTCCCTAATCCTTGGACCTTGCTTTACCCTGCATACATATGAGGACATAGCATCATTTGACATGGGGGGGTAGATAGGCATCTATAGGATCTGGGTATTATATGGTATCACGCAGCTTCCATTATACATATCCATCTATAAATATGTACATAGCCTATTTCAAAAAAAAAAAAAAAAAGGTATTTAGCAATGATCTGAAGGTTGAAACAAAAATACAATAAGTGTTTATGGATATTCAACTGTTTTGAAGACTTTCCAGGCCACAGAAGCTTGATTCACTCAGGCTTAACTTAATTCACTTTAGCATTGGTAAGATAGATCAGAATCTCTCATAACTAAGGACGTATTCTTGTACCTGAGTCACTAGTACAGGATTCATTGGTTTGCTTCTACTTAAGAGCCTAAGTAATCCTGGTTTATACTACACATATTGAGAAAGACCAGGTGAACATAAGATCCAACCCTAGTGTTCATTAGGGAAGGTGGAGTCCTTACTCGTGTGCGTAGGTAGACTTTTTATCCCAGACTTTAGTCTTGTGTTTAGGAGAAACTCTTTCCACCAAAAAAGTACTCTCCCACCAAAAATGTGTGCTCCTCCAAATAAAGTAGCAAGAGATATACTGACACTTGTTTCAAAAAACAAAAATCTTGCAAATAAGTCAGTATATCTTTCAAATGTCTGTAAATTCTTCTCTCCAAAAAGTTTTTCAGGGCACGTTACAAATACCTATTTCTACCATATATTTCTTGAGCCACAAAAGCAATAAAAGTGGGGTTGAGTTTTCCATCATCTTTTTGATGGTCAATCCGAAGACATGAGTTGAAACTGGGACCAACTTGCACTTAAAAATTCGTGAAACACTGGGCTTGAGCCTTAATGTTCATTTGGTCAGTCTTGATCCTTCACTATGCACAAACCATAATCTCTTGAGCTCTTGAGTATGGCAAAACCCTCTGAGTCCTGTAAATCGTACTTAAGGTTTAAATATCAAGAGTCCAGATTAGTCGAGAGATGGTCAATATCATGTAAGACTTAAAGTACTGGTAGTCTTCTCTGCAATTAGTTCTCACAATATCCAACAGATAAACACATCCATGTCGCTTTAGAAAAAAAATCTTCAGCTTAAGATCATTTCTAAACACAATACAAAATGTTTTGCTAAGGACTAGCAAAAGGTAGGCATGGGGGTATGTTTGCACAGCAAAAATACACCAATAAATATGCCATCTTGTGTTATTTCCTAGTACTGCCATTGCATCTTATGTAGCTGTAATTGCATTTGTAAATAGACGCCTGCATGCATTTATAAAGAGGGGAGGAGAGTGTGAATAATTGGCCTTCTATTAATTAACATCTTCCTCAAGTGTGGCATTGCAATTTCACCCTTTTCATATTTTTATTATTTTGAATTTTCCTCTCTCGCGTGGCTACAGGGCATGGTGTTTGCACGCCTCTCCGCGCCTCTCCTCCTGCCAACAGCATGGCTAGATGGGCGCACATCTCCTCCTGTCAACAGCATGGCTGAGGCATGCCCTTTCCTCTTTAAAACCCCTTATTCTCTCCCTTACTGAGGCATGCACCTGGAGATCCACCTCACCTTCAGGCCAACCTCCTCCCCTCTCCCTATCCATACATAGTACCTCTTCTCACTGAGAAGAGGCACACCGTGCGCAGGAGAAAACCCATAGTGGTCTGAGACCACCACTGTGAGTTCCACCACCGGCCAGCTCTTTCGTGAGCAGGTGGGCATGGTGGTTTCGCCTTTTGTTTCACTGCCATTTGTCTTCTCTGCCATTAGCCAGAGCTTCAAGCTCTCAAGCTTAGAAGCTCCAGCAGCACCGGACGCCTGCCTACAGCCCCAGTCGGACGCCGCACGCTCACCAGTAGAGAGTGCGCAGCCTCTTTCCACGCTCACAAGCGCTCCACAGCGCGCCCGCGCACGCAAAACTGCCTCCACCTGGTCACCGCTCCCCGCGACACCGTAGCGCACTGTTCACGCCTCTCAGTGGGACACGTAGCCATTGGCTCGTTTCTCACTTAGCCGGTGGCTTTGCGCTCTCTCTCCTCGGCGCTACCAGCTCCAGCCGGTTTGCTAGCGCCCTCGCCTCACCTGCCTGCAGCGTTGTGCGCTGCGCCTCTCCCACTCGTGCCCGCCCGTGCACGAAGAGAGCGCTACGCTTCACTCCGCACCGCCTGCGCACCCTTGCGCATCAGACGTCGGGGCAGTGCGGCAGACGACTTATCTGCTGCGCTCCCCTCCTCCTCCAGCATACACACACACACTCAGTTTTACACACACCCTCATACACTCACACATACACACACACATATATCCACTCACACATATATATATATATATATATATATATAGACACACACACACACACAAATATATATATATACACATACATATATACATATACATCCACTTACCCATATCCATCTATATACCTCACAACCACCACCCATACTCCCGTGCACTAGTCCCTCCACCACGCATCATATCGCGGGAATATCCGCACCAGTTGCTAATATTCCGCGATATTCGCACAAAGCAAGTGCTTCCACACACACTCTCACACATCCGCTCCACACTTCATGCAGCACTCAGTCTTGTTGGTTGCATCTTGCTAGACGTGAACCAACTTAACACTATACTACATTCCATTTCCACTTCCACCTCCACCCCTATATATATAATATATAACTATATACACATATATATATTCTGTATCCACTATATATCTATACATATATATACTAAGATAAGTATTTCTTTCTTTTCTAGCAACCTACCCTGTTTTCATGGTTTGCGGTTTCTATTTTCTTATCTACCGGGTTTTTTTTTCTTTAACCAAAAATTGGTTCATGGTTTGCGGCGAAGACTTTTCGGGGATACACAGCACCCTTCTCAGGGTGGGACCAGACCGTACTAAGTCCTTGCCTGATTCGAGTTATCTTAGTTGACTTTTGATTTATTTTTCTTTCGAGCCAAACCAACCCAACCGCCTCCCAGGGCAGCAATGCATACCCCCACACAGGCGCTCGCAGGCACACGCCCGCACACACACACATATATGCTCGTTTCCATTTCACACCCAACGCTTGTCGACTAAAGAGCCGTATTAACAAAAACCTTTTATACTAAGGCAAGCGCTCAAGAACTTCCGATGTGGGACTAATACTCCCCCTTCCAGACCTGACTTCAAGTGAGGAGAACTCCTAGCTCAGAGCTCCAAATCAAGCGATTCAAGGCTTGTTGGAAAGCTCTAAAGTAGCTCTACAAGATTGCAGGGTCAATTTAAGATTAAGGAGATGTTTTCCTCTTCTATTTGACGGGCGAAACTATGGGTTCCTACGGGTAAAACACTGCCTGGAAGTGAAAGTGGTGTTGCAGAGTCCATAGGCTGGACTTTCTCACTTAGCTAAGGGTTTAAATAGGTTCGGCAATAGATTCCACATCTAATGGTGTGGGTTTTGAGCTCTTAAAGCTTCAAACCTCTGCAGAGAAGCTTGAAGCTTCTCTGAAAGCTTCAAAGAAAGGTTTCAAACTTGAAAAAGGTGTAACAGACACTTAGAATCGTTTCTGATCAATTGGAACAACTTCTACGGGATTCAACAAACTCATATGGGTAGGATTTGCATTCAAATTTCATCAGAAACCAACTGCCAACAGTTTGGGTTCAAAAACAACCCAAACTGGCAGGGTTGAAATTCCATCTAAATAAACCCACATAGCTCAATCTAATCACTCTAAATTCGTTCAACAGATTCTTAGGCACAACTTTAACTTTTCAAATCATCAGATTGAGCTCAAAATCAGAATCTTTATCTCAGGTTTGATCATTAGGCTAGAAAATTAACTTTCTGATTTATGCCTCTTTGCAAGAAATTAAAGCCTAGAATAGGATCTCTTCATCCTCAGGAACTCATCCAATCTCTTAAATAGATGTTTTAACCCTAGAAATTAAGGTCCCAGGCTCATCGCCTGAACTCTAAAAATGCTTTGTTCGACAAAGAGAATGGGAGGTTACTACACTAATTTGAGTACATGAACAGCTTCAGTGCATTGCATTGAAGCTTCTAGACACCTTAAGTATGACTTTTAATCTTTTGTACAGGCTTCTCCAACTCCACCGGAGTTGGAGAAGAAGAAACCTCAATCTATGCTCCAGTCATTGAATCTTCAAACAAACATCCTCAGACAAATCAGTAACCAACATTAAATCATTTGAAGCTTTTAAACATCTTCTGTAGGCTGAAGAGTGAATTCCACTTGCCAGAGCTCGTCGGAGCTCCGGCAAAAGTTAAAAATGTGTACAGAAAGGTGAATCGTGCGATTTTTTATTTGAAAATGTTCCTGAGGTTGCAAGGAACCTCAGGATTGCAATTAATTCCTCTTTAATTCGTTAAATGAAAGATTAAACAATGAATACAGTTTAAATGAAGTTTGAGTGGGTTGAGGCACAGGACTTGCTCTCCCA
This sequence comes from Thalassia testudinum, assembly GCA_037157565.1. Classification (NCBI taxonomy): domain Eukaryota; kingdom Viridiplantae; phylum Streptophyta; class Magnoliopsida; order Alismatales; family Hydrocharitaceae; genus Thalassia; species Thalassia testudinum. The sequence continues at coordinate 50,871,524 of JAZHRO010000030.1, forward strand.
CTCAGAAGAGTGGTTGAGACAAGTCAAAACAAGACTGCGATCATAAATATGTATTAAATTAAGAGTTTTAACAACTCCTGAGTAGCCATTGACAGCGAGCTCAGGAGCTTAGATAAAATTAGGTATTTAAGTTATATATGATAATTAATCAAATTAAGATAATAAATAAGATCCTTTGATGATGAATGGATGATGGAGGATCCGATGAAGGTGAATCTAGGTCAACTACTACCGCCATGGACAGCAGCAGTAGTTGATGGAGGTGAAATTGGATTAGGCGATTTAGTGATCAAATTAGATATTAAATGAATTAGAAATGATTGTGGATGGTTAAAGAAGGTGGACAGTGGATTCAAAAGATGAAATTAGGACTCTGGCAAACTCAAGGAGCTCGTCGGAGTCGAAGAAGATGACTCTTGAAATCTGGATTTACGCTAAACTACCTAACTAACTACCTAGCTAAACTACTCCTACTCCTAATCTACTCCTATCTACTGTTACCTATTCGAAGGGGGCAGAGGAAACTCCGTCGAAGGCTCATAACGGAGGAGGGAAATTAGAGGGTATTGAGGAAGATCTCCGGCAGTCGAATGTGCATGAAGGAGAGGCACTCCTTGGTCAGCGCCTGTGTCCAAAGACGCGACTGACTTCGGCAAAGTCCCTGAGCCAATTGAGGTGGACAGAGGAAGTCAGAAAATGGGGTGGAAAGTCGCCGAAGTTACGGAGGGAATAGCTTATCGAAGTCGGCTGCAGTGAAGAAGAGGGAAGGGAGCCAACTTGAGAAAAATCGAGGGGGTCAGGGGCTATTTATAGTTGACGGCGATGAAGAGGGCGGTGGAATCTGGACGTGTAAGGGGCTAGGAGGAGGTTAACCACCGGTGTCGTCTTCGACGTCGGTGAGGTTAACTCCTACCTAAAATTAGGACAAAAGTATCATCCAAATCGATGGATGAAAATGGGATGGTGAGCGCAAGCTCCAGGAGCTTGGAGAAGGTGAAGCGACGTCGAATGGGCGATGATCGAGTTGTGGAGGCACCTTTAGTCGTCAGCCGTTCAACCGGCTGAAGAAGAAGAAGAAGATAGGGACTTATATGCAATGAATCATAAGGACCTGTATGAAAAGTAAGGACCCGATTGAAATGAGTTGTAAGGATCTAAATGTAAACTCAGGTTTTCAAGGTTTATTTTAATTTAGATCTTTTTCAACTTTCTATATATGATTATAAATAAGGTAATTATTATGTTTAGATATTGAATTTACATTTTTGACCTTTTTAGATTAATTTATTTAATTAGGTAATGTTACTTAAGTTATTACATACTTATGTATACATTATGCTTAAGTTAATTAACTTATTAATTAGAGAAATGATTGTTAAGATCTTGAGTTCAATTATTAATCAGATTATTAATAATATTAATTGGATGATAAAATAGCACTTTTAACTTATTTTAAGGTCCTTTACTATATATCCCTTATTTTATAATTAACCCATATATTCACATATCCTTAACTAATTAACTAGGAAGACTAGTTAATTAGGGGTAATTAGAGATCATGATGAGCTTCTCATCAGTCCACGCCCCCCTTGCGCCCTCGCACTACGTGCACCTCATGCTACGTGCTCCTTGCCCCGCTCGCAACCTGCACCCCTACGCAGCTGCGTCCTCGAGGCGCTACTCTACTATGTGCCCCCTTCCTCTCTCATGGCACGTGCGTGCATGCACCGAGCTGTGAGCCTGGTCCTCCTCTCTCTTCGTACGATTGCACAGAGGTGGGAACCTGCACCCTTTCCCTCCTCGTGGAATGTGTTGAGTGGGAGAGATGAGGGGCGTGCATGCCCTTCAACCCTCTCACTCCCTTTCTCTCTCCGATTACAGTGAGGATGGGAAGGAGTTGGTGTTGGAGGAGGCACAATTTTTGAGGTGCGACATTGTGCCTGAGGTGGGAGGTGGGGGTATTTGTAGTGCTGGGGTTTAAGGCTTAGACGAGGGCTTTTAGGGGTCATGTGGGGGAGAGTAACTTATGGAAAAGTGCCCCTAAGTTGTTTTCCTCCCTCAGAGGTCCCTATGTGGGTTGTACAAAGTACAGAAAATTATGGAAAAGCCCTTAGAACTTCGGGCAAACATCTTGGGATCAAGGAACACTATACTTGATATGCATAGATTACGGACATCCCTTGGGTACGAAAATTTACCACATGACCCTTGGGTGTTTGCTTTGTCTTGTGAAATTTATGGAAACCACCCTAGAGACTTGGAATTCTCACGACGGTCCCCAAGTCATTTCAGCAGTGGGGAAGGGCTCTGCTGAACTGGCAATGTTATGTTGAACGCGAATTTCATGTGCTGCCAATATGCTTTGAAGCTCGGTGAAGGAGACCGCAGTTGACTGAGAACCTAAGGCTGTGACAATGTCACTGCAGTCGACGCCAATGTTGTTGAAGACAATTGCATTGAACTGGTAGTGTCAATTATTTGTCCTGCAGTGGCAAGCTCATCAGAAAGGTATTTCTCTTTTCATGGAAATGTGGAGATGGAGTCGTTGCCTTTTCTCAGTGCTTGGAGTTGCATGTGTAACTAGAGAATGCGAGTGTGAGAAGAGGCACCATATGCTTCATAAAGAGCATTCCACACTGTGACGTTGGAGGCGAGGCCAATGACTGCGAGGAGGACTTCTTCTAAGAGGGATGCAACGATCCAATTGAGGAGCATCAGATCACGAGTATGCCATGCTTGAACGGCTGCAGAGTCAGTGGAGACTGTGGATCTTGTGGTAGAGGAGGTGGCCTCAGGTGCAGGGCATACATATGTTCCTTTGATTAATCCAAGGAGACTGTGTGATTGTAGAAGAGGCAATTATTGTATCTTCCACAGTAAGTAATTTGTCGGTGTCAGCTTTATGGAGAGAAAGTGGTGGACATCGGAGGGAAGAGCAGGGGTGGAAGAGACTTGGTTTAGTGTAGAAGCCATTAGCATGACCCAGTGGAGCCTCGTGGTGCGATCGGGCGGTGAAAGTAGAGATGGCGAAACTCACGTGCAGAGATGAATTGACGAGTGGGTCAGTTGGAGATAGAGTCCTCGGAGAGATAAGTGTCATATGTAGCAAAGAACTTACGAGCCAACGTGTGGTATGGCCAAATGTAGGCCTTGGCGATGACAAAAATGCAATGGCGATAGGGATTGTAGTAGTTGGGGCAGGCTTCAGGAAGCAAGTGAGCCGTCGTGTAAGCTAGAATGCTTGGTTGAGGAAGACAGTCCACGGTGAGGGCATCATGGAAAGATGTGGACGATCGAAGGGAGGAGCGTATATATGCTTTGGAACGACGATTGAGTAAAAGAAGTGTTCGCGGAGGGACGGTGGTAGGAGACGAGGCCGTGTATGAAATGCACCAGAGGACAATGAAGTGATGATAATGTCATCATCAGCCATATCTAACTTTATTTAGTCATAATTCATTGATAAATGCTCATACATAACCGCCACAAGAGCCTTAATTCACTGCATATCCATTCTGAGAGATAAACAGTAAAACAGGGGTAAAATTACACTTTTAACAGAATATTTTAATTACAGAACAATCACGGGGTTTCTTAGGGGTTAATTACAGGTCAAATGGTCATAAGTGCCTAATCAGTGGGTTCATGCAGATAGAGATGAGTTTTCTCGCGTTTTAAGAATTAAATGACATCTGAAATCCTAAAACAGATCCGCTTAATTCACTGAGGTTATAGCCAGAATAAAATTTGCCTAAAACTTCTAAAAATCATAAAAAAAATTCTTTAAGGTTTGGTATGCTTGCTTTGACCATTGGAACCCATTTTGACCAACAACAGAGTCTCAAACGGACAATTGCCCTAATTTGGGTTTCTACGTAATTTATCCAGTCACACTTGATCAAAACCTAAATCTAACTTCACTATCAGATTCCTTGGGTCCAAATTAGGTTTGTACCAAAATTTGAGCCCAATCAGAGATCATTTTGACCAAGTTTGCATTTTGGTCCAGTGTGACTCTTTTCTCCCACACACATCCCCTAACTTTCGAATTCTTTGCAAAGAGCCCCCCAACTTCTTCATCTTCTTCATGAAAAGGTCCTTGCCGCCATGGCCGTGTGATGGGGACACCATCATGAGCCATAACTAGCTCATTTTGATCCAATTAAGTCAGTAAATGCTCGTACATAACTGCCACAGAGTCATAAGTCACTGCATAATCATTCTGAGGGAAAAATAAGAAACTAGAGTTAAAACTATAATTTTATCAACATATCATGAATGCAATACAACCATGGGTTTTCTCAGGGGTTGAATGAATGTCAAATGTTCTTAAAATGATAACAAGTGGGTTAGAACAATCAGAAAAGGGTTTACACGTGTTTTGAGAATTAAATGACTTGTGAAACTCTGAAAACAGACCCGCTTAATTAACTGAGGTTTTAGTCAGTATAAAATTCACCTAAACCCTCTAAAATTCATAGAAAAATATTCTTTAGAGTTTGGAACGTTCAACTTGACCATCAGAACCCGTTTTGACCCAAAATAGTCTTAGATAGACATTTGTCCTAATTTAGGTTTTTGCATAAATTATCCAGTCAAACGTAGTCAAAACCAAAATCCAACTTTACCATTGGATTCCTTAGGTCTAAATTAGGTTTATACCAAAATTTGGACCCAAGATGAGGTTGTCTTGAACTAATTTGCAACTTGGTCCTGTCTAGTTACATTTATGCCCTTAACTTTCAAAATATTTTCAAATAGACCCTTAACTTTTTTGTCGTTCTCGCAAAAAGGTCCCTACCACCATTAAACCTATTCCTACTTGCTTCGACGACCTTAATTTGGAAAGAACTCGATTTCTTGATGAATCCCTTTCAAATTTGAAAGGGAAGTTCATCAAGAAATTTCCTTCCTTTTGAACCCAATCCCACGCCTTAAAACTTACCCAATCTCTCATGCGAACGCATGAGAGATTTAGGTATCAAAGAATTTCCCAACTCCGGTGAGCTTTCCAAGCTTGGGAAGCTTGCTTCCAAGCTTCCCAAGCCCAAAACCAACTCCTGAGGTCTATAAAAGCACCTCCTGATCATATCGTCCTCTTCACGCTTGAAATCGGCCAAGATTTCCCCCAATTCCTCTCTCTCTCTCTCTCTCTTGGACGAAAACTCCCCGACGTCCGGCAAGCCCCTTCGTCCATCTTCGTCCTCCGTTCACAATACCAGCAACAGAGACATCCTCCTCTCTTCTTCCCGCATCGAGCCGTACCAGCCGATGCCCTAACCTCCTTCTTCCTCGCCGTCTCTCTCTCTCCAGAGCTATTCTCTTCTCCGGTGCTAGAAACGCCATAACCGGCGCCGCCTCTGCCCTACTTCATCCGCTAGCTACCCATATTGACGCCTCATCTTCCACTCTTCGTTCCCAGACATTCGCAACTCCGTTTTGACCGCCGACTCTCCCTACCGCCCTCCGTCTTCTACCTCGCCGACGTACCTTCGGCGAGTTCGCACGGCCACTACGCTCCACCAACCTGGCTGCCGTTCATCCCTACACATTCGCCGTGTCCCAGAGAGCAAAATCCCTCTAGTAATCAAGGCTATTAGCCTCTCCTCAGTGCCATCGAACACACCCACTCTCACGCACACAGTACGACTCCGCCACGCACGCACGGACCTCGCCACGCCACACAACCTCCACCGTTGCATTCGCCATGATCCGATGAAGGTCCTGAGCAAGTTTAATTGGGCCGCGAGGCCGTATTACTAATTTCAGGTACCTGCCCCTCTTCGCCACTGACTCACAGCTCTGAAGCAAGCTTCAAAGCTTGTTCTTCACCTGCAGCTCCAGGCGACACGCTCAAACAGTGCGGATTCAGTAGCTGCAGGTGCCCAAGTTCCCAATTGGAAGGAAGCAGCACAGCCGTGACCCAATTCGAGCCATCTTCATTGCTGCTGCAAACGTGCGAAGGAGTGGGAGCTGATAGTCCAACATCGTTAGCTAAAGAGTGCACTGAGGCACTTAAATTGTTTTTGTGTCTGTGGCTTATCACCTCAGACACACAGGGTGAGGTTCTGCTCACCCACTCACGTGCCTCGTCCGCGACCTCTCCTCCGCGGACCTAGTACACCTGACCCGCTTAAGCCTGCACTCCTCGGCTGCGACCACGTCCGCAATCCTGGACCCGGGTACGCGCCTACCCGCTTACTCGACTATACACTGAGAGGCCCTGGGAGGGTTGATCCTAAAGAGGGAAAGAGAGAAGGCATGTTTGCGTGGGTAGGGGGAGGGTTTTGTTCCTGGTGAGACTTGGCTAACACTTAGCCGAATTCAAGAAGCCTTCCCCCTCTGTGTGAAGAAGGAGAACAGAGAAAGAAATAAGAAAAGAAGAAGGGCTATGAAGGCATAAGAAGGCTTGAGCAAGGAAAGAAGAGAAGAACAAGGGCAGTGGAATAAAGCAGAGAAAGAGAAGAGAAGGCTTGAGCAGAAGAAGAAGAAGAGAAGGTGCCGCACAGGAAGACAAGAAGAATAAGAAGAAGAAGAACAGAGAAGAGAAAGAAGCTGAGAGACCTTTGAGTCTCTAGCACTGTAGCACAGGGCTATTTAAGACGTCTGATACTTTGATTATACTTGAGGCTTGATTTAAGTGTTATTTGTGAGGAGTAATTGGTGATTTAAATCACCATTTTACTCCATTCTTTTGACATATTGATTCTGACATTATTCTTATTGCAATCTCTATTTAAATTGTGATCTTAACTTTTGAAGTCCATATTGCTCCCTGTGTTCGACCTCGGAACTTTTTCGAGTAATAAATTTATTTGTTTGAGCGCTATTTTGGCTATACTACAACACGACAATTATAAAACACTGATTTGGCGTCCAAACACTGTGTGAACCCACCTAGAGCTGATCTTCAATTAGGAAGATCTCCCTGATTTCACGGAGAAACCCTTCCAAAATTGGAAGGGAGACTCCTGAGGAGATCCTCTTCCATCTGAGCTCTTCCACGACCTTCCTAATTCATCCAAGAGTTCATGAGAACTCTTGGAAATCCTAAACCTATTTCCTGATTTGTGAAGCCCTTAAGCTTGGTTTCCAAGCTTGAAGCTCGACCCAATGGCCTATAAAAAGCCCCCATGCGTAGCCCTACATCCTTAGCTTCGTTTGGAGGTTGGACACCTTCTCTTCCTTTCTCCTCGACCTCCTTCTCTGCCAACTCTAGCGAGTTCTCCGACCACCTTCCTCGTCCACCCTCATAGACAATAGCGGGTGGATTCTTCTTCCCAAACTTCGTCCGCATCTCGCAATACCTGCAAACGTCTTCTTCCACGTCTTCCTCACCGCTCCTTCATCACCGAAGGCTTCATCTTCTCTGTCGCCAGCATGCCAAAGCCGATGCGGATCCTACCCCCTTTCATCCCTTAAAGTAGGTAGTTAGGTCCCTTTAATTCCTTAGGTTAGTTCTCCTATTCAAAAATCCTAAAAACACCCCTCGACGTCATCAACCACCTTCATCTTCCTCCACTCCGACCGTCCTCCGGCAAGGACCTCCGCTCGCTACACAACTCCAACCACCTTGCCGACACTCCCACGAGCTCTGCTGCATCCATCCGCACTAAACCCCCATCTTTATTCACCTTTCCATCCACTCTGAAATGACCCGTTACCATTTTAGTTGGATAAGACATGTGGAGTTTCAGTCAGGCGTCTGTCTAGACATTTGGACACAGGCCCGGACGTCTGAAAGTGGGAATTTTCGTACGTTCCTTTGCACTCTACGCGCGGGCGGCGTGCAGTGCTTCTCTCTCCTCCACACCCCTCACCCCTAAACCCTAACCCCTTTCTATTTAAACCCCATTCTCACCACCCTCACCCCCTCACCACCAACCACCACCACCTCTAGTGTCCTCCTTGTGCAGCCGCAGCGAGGGAGAACTAGAGCGACGAGGGAGAGGGTGAGCGAGGGAGAATGAGAGGGAGAGAGAGGAAGGAATGGCGTGAGAGAGGAGGACAGGGTCGGTGGACATTCGGGGAGCTCGGCAGAGCTCGTGCGATCAGTGGTGGGCACACGCACGAGGAGGAGGGGCTCGAGGAGGCGGCATCGCGGCCCTCTACAGTTGTTGAAGCTGCTACGGTGCGCTACGGGCAGCACTGCGAGGAGAGTAGCATCACTGAGGAGATTCTAGTAGTAGAAGTTTTCCAGTATCAGATGTCTGGAGCATCTACCAGACATCTGAAGAGGCACCAGGACGTCCGGAGCTGAAGCCGGTCGTCTGAAAGCTTAATATCGTGCGAGGTACGTGTTTCCTGTGCTACTTTTCGCCATGCAGATCGTAGCACAGGACATGTTGGGCTCAGAATGGGCCTGCGATTTTCGTACGTGGGTGAAGGGTGTTGGAAAGGCACGTGGTGTGCTTTTTCAGACACTTTTGGACGTTTAATCATGTCGTCAGATGTCCGAAGGTACTTCCAGACGATCGGAGTCTTTGTCCAACATCTGGAGCTGCCCCCAGACTGTCACGGAAGGATCCAGACATCTGAGGATACCGCAGGAAACACAAGGTGAGATCTGACGTCTGATTTTGGACAGTAACCGTGTTTTTGGCCTGTTTAGGGCTCAAACAGAATCGGATTTTCGTAAACGAAGTACTGTTATTTTCCACTTGAGTTCCTCTATGTATTTGTGTTGAGTACTGGTTATACACGAATCCCCTACAATTTTTTTATTATTTCGTCGTAGTATAGTATAGAGAAGTGATTACCAGTTTAATACAATTTGTTACTCGGAAAAAGAGTTCCCGAGGTTGAACTCAGGGAGCAAGTTGTATTCTAGAAGTACAATGTTTCTATTACAAAAATAAGAGAGAGAGAGGGAGAAATAAATCTGAGTCTTGTGGCTTCTCTTCTCTTTCTTAGCTTATCTTCTTCTTCTTCTCTGCCTTCAGTTCTTCTTCTGCTTCTTCTTATTTCTTTTCTTCTTCAGAGCTTCTCGTCATCTTCTCTTTATCTTCTCTTCTTTCTACCTCAGCTGCAGAACTTTTCTTCTTGCGGTCCTTTGCCTTGCTCAGCTGCACGGCTTCTTCTTTCTTCTTCTTGTTTTTCTTCTGTTCTTTAGTTCCTCTTCTTCTTCTGCTTCTTCTATTTCTTTTGTTCTTCAGAGCTTTTTTCTTTCTATTTCTTCTCTTCTTTCAGCTTTGTCGCTCGTCTTCTTCTTCTCTCTGTCTTTTCTTCCTTCTTCTTTCTGCCTCAGCTGCAGAGCGTCGTCTGATTTTCCAATCAGATGACTTAAGTTGCTGCTCCTACAGTGCTGCTTGGTGCTCCTCCTTCTTCCTTCAGTCTTCTCCGTCGGCCTTCTTCTTCTCTGCCTTGCTTGTTCCAGCACACACCACAGCCAACGCAAAACCTACCCCTTTTCCTCTACCCAAACGTCTCTCTCTTTCTCAGACTTCGCTCGTAGGATAGCTCTCCCAGAGCTGCCGGGTAATCGGGTCGGGCTTCGTACCCGTGACCAGGCGTATCGACGTGAATGGTACACGAGGAGTGCGTAGGTGGGGTGTCAGGTCGGGTTCGCCGGATCCGCGTGGTGAGCTCGTAGATCGGGCGGGTGAGTGGGCGTGGGACCTCACTCCGGTGAGTTCGGAGGCAATAAGGCTATTTCACTTTTACAATTTAAACTGGTGTGCGGCTTCAGGATCTTCCGAGGTGGGACTAAATGTCCCACCCCAATTTGGCGCCTGCAGCTAAGAAAGCTACAGGCAATCGCGGCTGTTGCGAGGTCTTCTCTTCAGCTGAAGGCTTGGGCAGCTGCGTGGTTGCAATCCGCGCGTCCTGGAGCGCAGGCCTGGGCGGAAGCGAAGCTGCAACTGCAGAACGAAGGAGCTTCACCTGTTCGGCAATGGCGGCGAAGGATGGGTAACCTGATCACAGAGATACGGCCTCTCGGCCTAGTCAGAAGGTGCAGGGAGCTTCGCCGGAGTGCGGCGAAGCTCGTGCGGGTGGTGGCGAGGCGTGGGGTGGCGTGTAGGGGCTGCCCTAGGTCGGACTGTGGCCGGGGGAGTGGGTTTGTTCGGGGGAGTGATGTGGAGGTGAGGAGTGGCAGTGAAGGGGCTGAAACGGTTTAGTGGGATGAGGCGGAGGTTTTGGGTCGGTCGGCGAGTCGTGTGGAGTGGCGGAATAATGGGAGCGACTCGCCAGAGGTGGGCCGGAGACGTGGAAGGTGATGGTGGTCGGGTCGGTCGAGGGTCTAATTGAACAAATTAAAATAGGGAAAAGAAAGAGGGGAGAAAGAGAAGTAACTGTTACCTACTTATAGGGGCGAAGGAGGCCGGAGTGGGGCGACAGTCGTATCGACTATCGCCGAAGAAGAAGGTGCCTAGAGAGAGGGAGCGGCGGCGAGGAGAGAGCGGAAGAGCGCGCGCTGGGTATGGCGCGACGCGGGAAGAGTGGGAGAAGGTGGCTCTGCTGCTCGTATTGCGGCAGAGCGACGAGGAGGAGGAGGAAGAACCGCCGGAGCTGGAGAGCTTCTGCCGGAGTGGGAAGAGAGGAAGGAGGGGGGTGTTTCTCCGTCAAATCCGAGCTGCTGAATGCGGCAGACGGTGGCGGTTTTTATAGAGGCGAAATCAGAGAGGAGGGCGGAGGGAGACGACGTGCCTCCCTCGCCGGAGGATGGCCGAATTGCCACCCATACCTTCTGCGCATTCGCACGGAAGGTGTGGGCGATGGAAGAGATCGTGGAGGTGTCCCTGCGACAGCAGACGTCGCAGGGAACACCCCGTTCAACTGGCAGAGGGTCGCCCTCACCCTGTGTGGCGCCATGCCTCGCCGGAGCATGGCACTGCTCAGGGTTTTGCAGGGAGGACCCAAATGCAAAAACGATGAAGAATTAGGGGCCAAAATGCGAGGGTTTCAAAAGTTGAGGGTCAAAAAGTAATGGATGAGGACCAAAATGCAAAGTCGGTCAAGAAGGTCTCTTCTTAGGCTCAAGTTTTTATGCATGACTAAATGGGACCTAAGGATTCTAATGGTGAATTTTATTTCTAGGTCAGACCTTGGTTGACTGGCCAATTTACGTAAAAACCTAAATTAAATCATTAATTGGGCATGGTTCTCAATGTAGGTCAAAATGGGTTCCTAAGGCCAAATTGAAGGTTCTAAACCCTAGAGATTATTTTTATATGAATTTTAGAGGGTTTAGTATATTTTTGCTTTACCTCGAATCTCGTGAATTGAAGTGGGTTTGTTTTAGGGTTACAGATTGTCATTTAATTCCTTGGAGTTGCTGTAACCCTTATCAGATCAGATCATCCCACTTTCCTTCTTATTAAGTTAGTTTGACCTATGTTTGGACCCTGAGTTACCCTGTTTGCAGATTGTGCTGGTAAAATTGCATTTTTACCCCTTATGACTTGTTTTCTTCTTAAACTCAGAATTCTCTGAGTTAAGCCTTTCCTTGAGTTATGTAGGAGCTTTTATCCTCTGTATTAGGTCAAAATGAGCTAGTTATGGCTCATGATGAGGTTCTCATCATACCCCCATGCCTAGCTTTTGCTAGTCCCTTAGCAAAAACCAAAGGTTTCAACCTTTGTTCTAGACCATGAAGTTCTTAATAGCTTCAGATATGTGCTTTTTCATTTGAGCTTAGATTAGGTTAGAATGCTGACCCTAGGCCTAAAAGGTACTCTAGTACCAATCAAGATCCAGATCTGTCTAGCCTTAGCCTCAGTCCTTAGCAAAGGTTTTTAAGGCCTACAAGAACTAACCTAAGGTCTATTGGACTTTGTGGTTAAAGAGCCCGTGCATGGAATGATTTTAGCCCTAGCTCAGTTCGCAGTGTGTTTTGTAAGAGAGAGAGATAGAAAATTTTTCTGTTTGGAGAGTTCTCTCTTTTTTATTTTTAATTCTAGCTTAGGATTGGCTTTTCAACACGGTCTGTATCAGATTCCTTGCTCCCATCATCAATCCTCAAGGGTTCCTGGCAATCGATGCTTCGAGACAGCACCGCCCATGGCAACCCCCGGAACCCTGGCTATTGAGATTTCGAGATAATCCCATCCATGGTGTTCCGTGGCCGAATTCAGACCCTATCAATTGACACTTCGTGATAATGCCATCCATGGAATCTGAACCAGCAGAGTGCTTACATGCCCCAGTAGGATATGTAAATATCCTAAGAGACAAGCACCGAGGAGATGATATTTTGTTACGCATCTTCGAGGGGATTTCCCGCCTCTCTGCGTTGGGAACTCATGCAAATCAACTTGTATTGGTCGGCCACTCCTACTCTAGGTGTACTTTTTAGAATTTTGTGACGCTTCTACGTGATTTTAATTTTTACGCTTACTGAACCAGGCTGTGTGTGAGGTTAGGGTACTTAGGTTACTGAGTCCCGTAGACCAAAAGTTAGTTAATGAGGTCGAATACTCCCTAAGCCTTAGACCTAATACTTTAGCTTTTCATTTTCCTCAACCTCTTGAGGAGTGTCCAGATCTTAATGAGCACCAAGAGTCTATCCAAGAATGCCTAAAGTTTGCGTTCTTACTAATCCCATTGTGCACTTTTCAGTTCTTTTCTTGAATGAGGTCTAGAACTTAGGTTAATTCCTTAGTTTCTTACTAATGACTATCACTTTTTCTCACATTTTTGTGCTCCTTTTTCATTTTGTTTCTTTTCCTTTTCCCACAAAATTTCTTTCTCCTCTTATTCTTTTTCGATTTTTTTTTAAAATTTTTTTTAAATTAATTTTTATGGTGTTTTTGGCATATGTGAATTTTTTTGTTTAAAACCTTTTCTTACAAGTTTTGCACTTTTATACCCCCCATGCCTAAGGTTTGCAATGTCCTCATTATGACTTAGGGGGTTTTTTATTTACTTAGTTCATTCCTTAAGATAGAAATTTGGATGAGTGAATGGGTCGGGATGAATTTTCCAGACGATTTCTAATCCCGGATGCAAGCATCTGAGGTGGGGTCGGCTGTCTACAAGGGTGAATGTTAAGTGCACAAAAGTGTCAGAAAAAGGTTTTGGATTTTTAGGAAAATGACGGGTTGCCTCCCGTTAAGCGCTGGGTTTTACGCCATCGGCTGGGCGCAATAAGCTTAAGGGGAATGGAGGATATAAGATGATTCAGCCAAATCAGTAGAAGTCACATCAATGAACGGCTTGAGTCTTTGACCATTCACGATGAAAGGTTCGGAATCGTGGCTGAGCAGACTGATTTCGATAGCTCCATTTCCAAAAACCTGTTGGACTAAATACGGTCCGACCCACTTGGATCGCAGCTTTCCCAGGAAAAGTTTGAGTCGGGTATCAAAGAGTAGGATCTTCTGACCAGGATGAAAGATTTTCTTGAGATATGCTTGTCATGGAAGGCTTTAACCCACTCCTTGTAGATTCGCAAGCTCTCATACGCGTCTAGGCATAATTCATCGATCTCGCTGATTTGAAGTTTTCTGTGGGTTCCAGCCTTCGAAAAATCTAGATTACAGTTCCGTACTGCCCAATAGGCTTTATGCTCCAATTCTACGGGAAGGTGACACGCCTTCCCATACACCAGTCTAAAGGGAGACATGCCTAATTGGGTTTTGTGGGCGGTCCTATAGGCCCACAATGCTTCTGGAAGTCGGGACGACCAGTCCTTCCTGTCAGGCCGAACAGTGACTTGGAGGATTTTCTTGATCTCCCGATTTGATAGCTCAGCTAGACCATTAGTTTGGGGGTGGTAAGGAGTAGAGATTCGGTGAGACACCCCGTATTTGGTCATCAGTGACCTAAACTGAGCGTTTGTGAAATGGGTCCCCCCATCAGAGATTATAGCACGAGAAATCCCGAACCTTGAGAAAATGTTTTGATGAATGAATTTGAGAACGATTTTGTGATCACAGGTTCGGGTCGGTATGACTTCGATCCATTTGGACTCGTAGTCCACAGCCAGCAGAATGTATTTGAAACCATCCGAAACAGGAAAGGGGCCCACAAAATCAATCCCCCAAACATCAAAGATTTCGCATACGAGAATCGACTGCAAAGGCATCATGTCGCGATGGCTCATGTTGCCCAAAGTTTGGCAACGACTGCATGCCTTGCAGTGACTGTATGCATCTTTGAAAAGTGTGGGCCAGTAAAAGTCGCACTGGAGGACTTTTGATGCGGTTTTATGCCCCGAGAAATGGCCACCGCATGCCTGGTCATGGCAGAAAGAGAGGATATTGTTGAATTCCTCTTCCGGGACACATCTTCAGATGATTTGATCAGCACCTATGCAGAAGAGGTACGAGTCTTCCCAAATGTAATACTTGGCATCAGAGCGGAATTTATCTTTCTTGGCTTTCGACTAATCAGACGGGATCTGATGAGATGCCAAGTAATTTACTATATTAGCAAACCATGGAAGGCTAGTACCAATAGTTAGCAGGTGCTCATCGGGAAAATGCTCTGTGATGGGTCTGGAAGGGTCAATTATTTCAGAAGGAAGGCGGGACAAGTGATCAGCTACCACATTTTGCTTTCCCGCTTTGTCGCGAATCTCAAGGTCAAATTCTTGCAACAGCAAGATCCATCAGATTAATCGTGGTTTCGCGTCCTTCTTTGGAAGGAGATGCCTCACAGCTATGTGATCCGAGTATATGATGACACGGGAACCCAAAAGGTATGATCTAAATTTTTCTAGGGCAAATACTACAGCTAGCAGCTCTTTCTTAGTAACCGTATAGTTACGCTGAGCCTCATCGAGTGTCTTGCTGGCGTAGTAAATGACCACAGGTTTCCCATCAATTTTCTGCCCCAAAACTACTCCTACAGCGAAGTCAGATGCATCGCACATGATCTCAAAGGGTTGAGACCAATCAGGGGACTGTAGGATCGGGGCTTGGGTGACTCGGTCACGTAGGATCTCAAATGCTTGAGTGCATTCCTTGGAAATTTCGAAAGGTACATCCTTGGAGAGAAGAGTGGTCAGGGGGCGCGCGATTTTTGAGAAATCAGGGATAAATTGACGGTAAAAATCGACGTTCCCCAAAAAAGATCGGATGTCCTTGATCGAGCTAGGCATAGGAAGGCGAGAAATCAGATCAACCTTAGCTCGGTCCACTTGGATGCCTTTTTCCGAAATTAAGTGTCCCAGGACAATTCCCTCAGGCACCATGAAATGGCTCTTTTCCCAGGGAAGAACAAAATTCACATCGATGCACCGCCTGGGTATCTGGACCAAGTGTTAGAGGCAATCGTCGAATGATGCTCCAAAAACTGAAAAGTCATCCATGAAGACTTCCAGATAATTACCTACCATATCTGAGAATATGGCAAGCATGCATCGCTGAAAAGTAGCGGGTGCATTGCAAAGACCGAAAGGCATCCTTCGGAAAGCGTATGTTCCGAAGGGGCAGGTGAACGTGGTCTTTTCTTGGTCTTCAGGATGGATTGCCACCTGGTTGTAACTGGAGTACCCGTCAAGAAAGCAGAAGAACCTATTTCCCGCTAGTTTCTTGAGAATCTGATCAATGAAAGGCAGTGGGAAATGATCCTTCTTCGTGGAGGAATTGAGTTGGCAGTAATCTATACAGACTCTCCACGAGTTGGCTAATCGGGTAGGAATGACTTCTCCGGTCTCAGTCGTTATAGTGGTGAGTCCTGCCTTCTTGGGCACGACCTGAATTGGGCTCACCCAACAACTATTGGAGATCGGGTAGATGATCCCGGCATCTAACCACTTGATGATCTCCCTTTTCACGACCTCCTGCAGATTGGGGTTCAAGCGTCTCTGCATTTCACGAGAAGGTCGTGCGCCCCCTTCTGAATAGATATGATGAGTACAGTAAGAGGGACTTATTCCAGTCAAATCATCGAGAGTCCATCCGATGGCTCTGCGATGTTGCTGGAGGACAACAATCAGACAGGATTCCTGTTCAGGATTGAGGTTGGAATTGATAATGACAGGAAGGGTCTGATTAGAACCCAAAAAGATGTATTTCAAGTGAGCAGGAAGGGGCTTCAGTTCGAGGATGGGGTTATCAGCAGCAACGGGTGGTTCAATATAGACGTGAGGTTCAAGGGTAGGAGTTACTGGGTTGTTCATATCTGGATTTGACTCCTTAGTTTGCGGGTCAAGATCTTTCTGCGGTTGATGAGGTATAATCAGGTCATTCTGGAAGTGTGTTTCATCAACCAAAGCCCTAACGTCACAAATCTGTTCGATGACACCGCAATTGATTCCTTGTTGGGCCTTAAATATATCAATTTTTAGGGTTTGATTCCCAAATTTGAGCTCTATTTGGCCCTCCTCACAGCTAATGTTGGCTCTAGCAGTAGCCAAGAAAGGTCTCCCTAAAATGATTGGTGTATCCCTAGGGTTCTCAGGTGCATCCATGTCTAAGACTATAAAGTCTACAGGAAAGTAGAATTCCCACACTCTCACAATAACATCCTCGAGAATCCCTTTTAGTGACTTTATAGATCGATCTGCTAATTGTAATGTCACCTCAGTTGGTTTTAACTCAGGTTCTTCTAGATGGTCAAGTAAGGATGTGGGTATCAGATTTATGGATGCACCTAAGTCTAGCAAAGCTCTATCAAATTGGGTATCACCTATCTTGCAGGAAATCAGGGGAGTACCAGGGTCTTTAGCCTTGGGTAGGAGTCTGCTTAGGATTACAGAGCTGGCTTGCTCTGACAGAACAATTGGACTCCCACTCTTGGTTCGCGGCTTACGCTGGGGTGTACACACATTCTTTAAGAATCGTGCGTAAGCCGGTACGTGGCGGATTGCATCCATCAAAGGGATGTTTATGTGGACCTGCTCAAAGAGCTTGACCAGGTCCTCCTCAGGTGCCATGGGCTTGGTGGTCTTCTTTCCCTTGGTCAAGGCCTCGGGAAACGGGATCTTGGTTGGTTCTTCTAGGATAGGTCCAGGTTTTGGATCTGGGATAGGGGTGGGAATGTCCTGGATTACTGCCCTAGGCTTGGGATCACTATCAGGCCTGGAGTGGTTTGGATGAGGTGAGTCTTGGGTTTCCTTACCACTACGGGTTGTTACAGAATTAAGTCCTGCCTAGTTTTGGTTGGGATTGGGTAAGAGAGGTTGCTGCTGGTAACCCGCAAAAGAAGTGGAGGCCTCTATCCCGTTTGGTGAAGGAACAGAGGGGGCCTGATAAATCATATGGGCATGGCCCGGGTTTGGGTTCATAACGCACCGCTGGGTTGGCACGTTATTCGGGTTAGGAAGAGGCTGGGAAGGAAGTGTGCCTGGCTGGTGAGAATTTGCTAACTGGGCCAGTTGGTTTCGGACCTCTGTAATTTCGTCCTTGTGTTGCTTTTGAATAGCCGCATTCGTTCTTTGAATGTCAGCTAGAGTCTGAAGGATAAGGGACATTTGATCCTGATTTGGCCCTGATGGATAAGTAGGGTTGGGTCGAGGCTGAGGCGGCTGGTAGGGATGAGACGATTGTGGGCGGGGTTGAAAGGGTGGTCTTTGGGTTTGGGAATTTCCCGCCCACTGAAAGTTGGGATGGTTTCGCCATCCAGGGTCATAGGTGTTGGAGAATGGGTCGTTCTGGATGGCGTTGAGGTCCTCGCAGGTCTGAGGAACCTCTAGAGAATCAGAGAAAGGGGGAATGGAATTCCCCGGGCTGGTGTAGAAAGGATCGGATGATCCTCCGATCCGAGAATCAGATGGGGATGGATATGGATCCATCCTAGGGGAAGATCGGTGGAGAATGCTTTGCACAGTCTCCTGTGTGGAAGGAGGTTGTGCAAAGGAGTTACGCACAGAGGTGGCTCGCTGTAAGTGCTGAGTCAGCTCATCCACCTTCTTCTCAATGATTGAGACCTTGTCCAATCGACTGGCCATTAACTCCAGGTCGACTGATGCGGACAGGCCCTGCATCTCATGTGCTCCCCTAATATTCGTCGATGCGCGGGTATTCGTCCTGTCGAATAATCCCATGGAGTCATTGTTGATGGAGTTCTCGCACATGTTTTCGAGAATCTCCCACACGGTGTCTTCATGTTGACCCATGATATTTCCTCCGCAAGTTGCATTGACGAAAAGACGGATGTCCTCACGGAGTCCCTGGTAAAAAGATTGGACCTGTTCCCATTTAGGAACTCCGTGATGGGGGCACTTTCCCATGAGATCCTGAAAGCGATCCCATGCCTCATGGAGAGGTTCCCCTGTTTGTTGAGTGAAGTGCGTAATCTGATGGCGCAAGGCGTTGGTCCGACCAACGGGGAAGAACTTTTTCAAAAACTCGGACTGAAGTTCTTCCCAAGTGTTGATCGGCCGGGTCTGAGTTTGATACCAATGAGCGGCCTTGTCCATAAGAGAAAAGGAGAACATCTTCATGAGAAGAATATCCCGATTTTGCGCGTCTGACCCAAAAGTTTGGGCCAGATGCTTTAGCTGTTTGATGTGCTGGAAGGGATCTTCGGAATTAAGCCCATGGAATTTAGGTATAGCATGAATCATGTTGGGCTTCAATTCGGAATTAGGTCCTCCAGCCGGGATTCTGACTCGAGGCTCAATGGACACCGCAGCAGGATTGTAATGGTCCCGCATCATAGGACGCTGCGGTGGGTGCACAAAGTTTTGGAAGAGGTCATTGAGTCGCTGGAGCTGATGCTCCAGATTGTTTTCTTCCTCAACTGGCTGAGCCATGATGGGGGAAGAAGAAGAGCTTGGTTTTGAATCGGATGAGAGAATAATGTGGTGGGGTTGCTGTTCAAACACGGGCGTCGAGGCTGGGCCTTGACGAGGGTGAATTCCTAAAGGAGATCTTAAGGGTGGTCTTAAGGATCTCCTACCGTTCATGCACTGTTGGAGTAGAAGAGTTTAGAAAGTGCTGGACCCAATCAAGACACCCAAAAATGTGTTGGGTGACTATAGAGGTGCGGGGCAGATGGACCCCTTGATCAAAAAGATCGTCCACCTGAGAATTACCTGGGCAGCCAGAGAGGGTGAGTCCCGCGAAGACCCCTACACGGTAGAGCGTCCCCACGGGTTACAGGGTTTCCCCCACCCGACCTCTCTTGTCACTGCGATTCCAGGTAGACCAGAATGGGGATCTTGACCTCTTAAGTCTACCAATTTTGGTTTAAGATCAGGGTGCTTAAGGTTCCACTTGAACTTTTAAGTATTTTGAGTGAAAAAGTGACCTAATTTTAAGGTTGGTTGACCCAAGGGGTCAACTTCACCTCTTGTTCCTTTGAGAGCTTTTGGGTCCTTTCTTTTAAGGTTCAAGTGGATTTAAGAGCCTGATTTGCTTAGGGTTCCTCTTGTATAGATCTTTTCAAACAAGGTTTAGGTACACCTCTTTTTTGGAAGATCTTTTCTTTGTTAATAGAAGGTGTGTCTCTAAAAACCCTAGCTTTTCAATTCCTGAGTTGGCTCTAGTTGGTCCATTTCAGTTGCCTCAAAAATGTAATATCTAGGGCTCAATCAAGAAGGTTTTAGCCCTAGTTACCTTAGTTGGATGGACAGTTAAAATGTGTGGAAATGAAAAATTTAGGCAACTTTGAGGAATTACTATGTATGATGCAGGTAGCCCTAAGTTGATTTTTCTTTTCGTTCCTTTTTAGATTTTAAGGGCGTTTAAGAGAGGGCTAATGAAGATTACCTGTTTGTTGGAGTGTTTGTTGTGCGGCTGCTCTTCTCATTTTTACCTGCACGTAAGAGAGAGAAAAAGATTAGCAATCTCTTAAAAGAATTTCAAATCTTCTAGAATAGCCGTTGCTCCCCGACAACGGCGCCAAAAACTGGTTACACACGAATCCCCTACAGTTTTTTTATTATTTCATCGTAGTATAGTATAGAGAAGTGGTTACCAGTTTAATACAATTTGTTACTCGGAAAAAGAGTTCCCGAGGTCGAACTCAGGGAGCAAGTTGTATTCTAGAAGTACAATGTTTCTATTACAAAAATAAGAGAGAGAGAGGGAGAAATAAATCTGAGTCTTGTGGCTTCTCTTCTCTTTCTTAGCTTATCTTCTTCTTCTTCTCTGCCTTCGGTTCTTCTTCTGCTTCTTCTTATTTCTTTTCTTCTTCAGAGCTTCTCGTCTTCTCTTTATCTTCTCTTCTTTCTGCCTCAGCTGCAGAACTTTTCTTCTTGCGGTCCTTTGCCTTGCTCAACTGCACGGCTTCTTTCTTCTTCTTGTTTTTCTTCTGTTCTTTAGTTCCTCTTCTTCTTCTGCTTCTTCTATTTCTTTTGTTCTTCAGAGCTTTTTTTTTTCTATTTCTTCTCTTCTTTCTGCTTTGTCGCTTGTCTTCTTCTTCTCTCTGTCTTTTCTTCCTTCTTCTTTCTGCCTCAGCTGCAGAGCGTCGTCTGATTTTCCAATCAAACGACTTAAGTCACCGCTGCTACAGTGCTGCTTGGTGCTCCTCCTTCTTCTTCCTTCAGTCTTCTCCGTCGGCCTTCTTCTTCTCTGCCTCGCCTGTTCCTGCACACACCACAGCCAACGCAAAACCTACCCCTTTCCCTCTACCCAAACGTCTCTCTCTTTCTCAGACTTCGCTCGTAGGATAGCTCTCCTAGAGCCGCCGGGTAATCGGGTTGGGCTTCGTACCCGTGACCAGGCGTACCAGCGTGAATGGTACGCGAGGAGTGCGCAGGTGGGGTGTCGGGTCGGGTCCGCCGGATCCACGTGGTGAGCTCGCGGACCGGGCAGGTGAGTGGGCGCGGGACCTCACCCCGGTGCGTTCGGAGGCAATAAGGCTATTTCACTTTTACAATTTAAACCGGTGTGCGGCTTCAGGATATTCCGAGGTGGGACTAAATGTCCCACCCCAATTTGGTGCCTGCAGCTGAGAAAGCTGCAGGCAATCGCGGCTGTTGCAAGGTCTTCTCTTCAGCTGAAGGCCTGGGCAGCTGCGTGGTTGCAATCCACGCGTCCTGGAGCACAGGCCTGGGCGGAAGCGAAGCTGCAGCTGCAGAACGAAGGAGCTTCACCTGTTCGGCAATGGCGGCGAAAGAAGGGTAACCTGATCACAAAGATACGGCCTCTCGGCCTAGTCAGAAGGTGCAGGGAGCTTCGCCGGAGTGCGGTGAAGCTCGTGCGGGTGGTGGCGAGGCGTGGGGCGGCGTGTAGGGGCTACCCTAGGTCGGACTGTAGCCGGGGGAGTGGGTTTGTTCGGGGGAGCGATGTGGAGGTGAGGAGTGGCAGTGAAGGGGCGGAAACGGTTCAGTGGGATGAGGCGGAGGTTTTGGGTCCGTCGGCGAGTCGTGTGGAGTGGCAGAATAATGGGAGCGACTCGCTGGAGGTGGGCCGGAGACATGGAAGGTGATGGTGGTCAGGTCGGTCGAGGGTCTAATTGAACAAATTAAAATAGGGAAAAGAAAGAGGGGAGAAAGAGAAGTAACTGTTACCTACTTATAGGGGCGAAGGAGGCCGGAGTGGGGCGACAGTCGTATCGACTGTCGCCGGAGAAGAAGGTGCCTAGAGAGAGGGAGCGGCGGCGAGGAGAGAGCGGAAGAGCGCGCGCTGGGTACGGCGCGACGCGGGAAGAGTGGGAGAAGGTGGCTCTGCTGCTCGTATTGCGGTAGAGCGACGAGGAGGAGGAGGAAGAACCGCCGGAGCTGGAGAGCTTCTGCCGGAGTGGGAAGAGAGGAAGGAGGGGGGTGTTTCTCCGTCAGATCCGAGCTGCTGAATGCGGCAGACGGTTGCGGTTTTTATAGAGGCGAAATCAGAGAGGAGGGCGGAGGGAGACGACGTGCCTCCCTTGTCGGAGGATGGCCGAATTGCCACCCATACCTTCCGCGCGTTCGCACGGAAGGTGTAGGCGATGGCAGAGATCGTGGAGGTGTCCCTGCGGCAACAGACGTCGTAGGGAACACCCCGTTCAATTGGCAGAGGGTCGCCCTCACCCTACGGGAACCATGCCTCGCCGGAGCATGGCGCTGCTCAGGGTTTTGCAGGGAGGACCCAAATGCAAAAACGATGAAGAATTAGGGGCCAAAATGAGAGGGTTTCAAAAGTTGAGGGTCAAAAAGTAATGGATGAGGACTAAAATGCAAAGTCAGTCAAGAAGGTCTCTTCTTAGGCTCAAGTTTTTTGCATGACTAAATGGAAACTAAGGATTCTAATGGTGAATTTTATTTCTAGGTCAGACCTTGGTTGACCGGCCAATTTACGTAAAAATCCAAATTAAATCATTAATTGGGCATGGTTCTCAATGTAGGTCAAAATGGGTTCCTAAGGCCAAATTGAAGGTTCTAAACTATAGAGATTATTTTTCTATGAATTTTAGAGGGTTTAGTAGATTTTTGCTTTGCCTCGAATCTCGTGAATTGAAGTGGGTTTGTTTTAGGGTTACAGATTGTCATTTAATTCCTTGGAGTTGCTGTAACCCTTATCAGATCAGATCATCCCACTTTTCTTCTTATTAGGTTAGTTTGACCTATGTTTGGACCCTGAGTTACCCTGTTTGCAGATTGTGCCGGTAAAATTTCATTTTTACCCCTTATGACTTATTTTCTTCTTGGACTCAGAATTCTTTGAGTTAAGCCTTTCCTTGAGTTATGTAGGAGCTTTTATCCTCTGTATTAGGTCAAAATGAGCTAGTTGTGGCTCATGATGAGGTTCTCATCAAGTACCTTCTGTTTTGAGCTTGTCTGATGTAAACTAGTCGCTGGTACAGGTTACCAGCCGGTGGCATATTTGGGGTCCGCAGAGATGACGAGATCTGCGGTGCAGGCCCCCATTTCTCCCGTGATACCTGATATAGTGGTTTAATTCTTTTGTTAAGATGTGAATAAAGAATATGCCTGCTTAGATTAAATTGATTAAAGCTCTAGGATGTGGAATGAACCCTAGGGTAGAAATGCATGAACCTGATGTTGAGCTACTCTGTTTACTTAAGATGTTTGTTAGAATATGAGCTGCCTGTATGTGAATGAGAAATTGAACTGTGAAACCACAAGTTGCATGTATATGATTGAGAATTGAATTGTGAAAACACGACCTGCCTGTGTATGGATAAGGAACGAGTTATGAACCATTGGATTTGGACATTAATAAATGAGATGAATATGAGCATGAACCCTACGGGGAATTAAGAGTAGAACTGTGTATGAAAGAAAATCTGGTATGTAGACGGGAAGTGAGCTTGCCCTTGTGTACACGGTACCAAGGAGAGCAACTGTCCCTTTTTAGTGTAGAGGGGGAGCGAGCCACCCATTGGGTTGAGACCCAGGGTAGGACTGGTCACTCTACACCGACTCTTGTTTGGCCCTCATGTACGTAGTACTGAGGTGTGCTACTAGTGTAGGGAGGGAGCTAGACGCCCCACAGGACCCGGGTTAGGACTAGCCAACTTACACCAACTTTTAGGCCCTCTAGGAAAACCGGGGTAGTCGGACGAGGGTACACGAACTGTGGAGGGGCGAGACCCTTGTTTGGTTCTGAGGGGCGAGATCCCTGCTTTGAGAGGGCAAGGCCCTATACTGTTCCATGCAGTACTTTGGGCGCACCTACTAGCGGAAATGATTGACCGCGTGTCAGTGCGGGGTAGCTACCCGTGCGCTTATCATGCGTGCCGTAATCACCGCTATGTCGCGATAGTGACCTTGGGGTGGTTGACTGGGTGTAAGACTACCGCGGGGGACTCTCCCGGCTAGGAGAGCACCACGTGTACCTTCTACTCCATGGCAAAGACTGCAATCAAGATCGTTCCCACGAGGAACAAGCAAGATCAAGAAATACTTGGATACTTTATGAAATATATGAACCAGAAATACATAGATGAGATAAATAGAAATGAGAATAAAACCTGCTTGTTTGTTTTTGCTTTACTTGCACATAAATAATGTAAATACCACTCTACTCAACGTTCGCTGACTCTGTCTTTTCGTAACCCTGTTCAGGATCAGGAGTTGAGTGGCCTGAATTTCCAGCTGCAGAGGGTGTTGAGCCCAGCCGAGCTCAGGCATAGTAGTTTCTTCCCAACCCTTTTTGTTTCTGCTATAGTTGTGAGTAATGGACTTTTAAATTACTGTTCCTGTTACTTTTTGTTTTCTATCCGCTGTTATTGTTGTGGTAGCATGTACTATTTTGAGATAGTTGCACTACTTTCCTTTACTGTTTCGTTTTTCCTTCTGCTTAGTTATAATGCATGTGTGGATGTGGTATTATTTCCTACTTTTGGTTATTTCTCATTGGATGACTAGGTCTTGGGATTAATCGAGGCAAGCTAGTCTCGGGTCTTGTTGGGATCTAGGAACCGAGTCGTAACACACTCACATGACCCCCCGAACAAACCCATCACCGACAACCTTCTCCATCACCGTCTGACCACCATGCATCTCCATCCTCCATGTGACCACTCCCATTACATTCGCCAACGTCCGGCAAACCTTTTGAGATGTTTTGACGTGGCCGAAAGGCTTTATTTTCTATTTCAGGTTCCCAATCAGAGCTCCACCGTCGCGCCTTATCTTCGACATTGTTCATCAAGTCCTAGCCGCGCATGCTCTAGGTG
This sequence comes from Thalassia testudinum, assembly GCA_037157565.1. NCBI lineage: Eukaryota > Viridiplantae > Streptophyta > Magnoliopsida > Alismatales > Hydrocharitaceae > Thalassia > Thalassia testudinum. The sequence continues at coordinate 50,895,980 of JAZHRO010000030.1, forward strand.
CTCACTCCAGGTAGTGCGGATTCACTTAAGGACCACTCCAAGGTGGTCAATTGGAGACCACATCACCTGCGGCTACACCAATTGAGAACACATCTTCAGCTCCAGGCACTCACGAGAAGAGGCTTGTGGGATAGTCCCACATCGTGAGGACAAGAGCGCACCGCAGTGCATAAATTGAATTTATCACAGTGCCTTATCACCTCAACATTAGGGGTGAGGTCCCTGCTCACCTGCACTTAACCCGACCCACCTAAGCCCTATTCACTCCCCGGCTACGACCCACACCCATAGCCCTAGACCCAGGTATGCATATCCGATTACCTGGATACCTGAGAGAAAGAGAAGAGGAGGAAGGAAAGAGAGAGAGCAGGGGAGGGGAGGGTTTTGCTCTCTTGAGGGTTGACTGAACACTTAGCCGTGAGTATCCCTTATGTGTTGGGAAGGAAAGAAGGAGAGGAGAAGAAGAGGAAAGGCAGAAGAAGAAGCTAAGGCATAAGACTCGAGCCAAAGAAGAAGGAGAAGAAGAGGAAGAGGTGAAGCACGATAGAAGAGAAGAGAGCTGTGCCTGAAGAAGAAGAAGAAAGAAGAAGCCACTGTAGCAGGCGACAGTTAAGTCATCTGATACACCTGCCAGACGTCTAATTTAGGTTTAATGCTAGTACTGTTGAAATATTTAAGTACCTAAATTGCACGGTTGAAACTATTGTAGCATTATTTGAATAATTAATATATATGTGCTTAGGTTAATAATTGGTGATCTAAATTACCATTATTTTGTTCTAGGTATCTTTTTACCCTCTTTAACTCTTGAGATACATTGAGCTTCATTGAATACTTAATGTGATAGATTAATATTCATTGAAATATCTTTATAGTGCCTCATTTGTTGTGCTCATTTATATATTTATTTTGATTAGCGTGTGAATTCCTACTTACTCCCTGTGTTCGACCTCGGACTTCATTTCTAGATATTCGAGCTATAAATTGTATTTGTAGACAAATGATTTCAACTATACTACAACGCAACAACTTTATAACATCGATTTCGTGTGTTAAACATGAAGCCGAGCTCGCAGGTAGGGAGTGAGATCTGTAGACAAAGAAGCCTTGATCCGTGAACCGTAGGGAGTTGCGGGTGCCAGTGGTGGGAAGTGGGAAATGGGTGGTGGGTCATCGGACGGTGGGGGCATGCGTTGGGGTTGAGGGGAGTCAGGGAGGGAGGGGTTGGTGTGGTGATGATTTTTGGGTAATTAGGTAACCAGGTTTGGGGAGGGGGCATTGGGTAGGTATATAAGGCAGGATGAGTTATTTGTGTTAGGGTTGGGGTTGGGATGGTGGAGCAGCGAGCGGTGGGAGGGGTTAGCAATGGAGGTTGGAAGGGCTGTCAGCACAAAGAGAGGGATATAAGTTGGATGATCGGTAGTGATGGGGTGGAGGGTGGGCGGCTAAAGGGCAGAGATGCGATGGCGACGAAGAGAGCAAGATGGGTGAGGTGGTCGGACTATGACGTGCCACAATTGGTAGAGACGATGGTGATGGTGGTGGTGGCATCGACGGAGAACTGCAGCTCGCACATGGAGGAAGGATCGAGGTGCGACGAGAGATCCTTGTCTGACAGCTGATACCGTGTTAGAATAGATAGAGTGCTTTCATTGTTTGTGATCGCACCTCTTGGTGCTTCGATCTCATATATTTATACATTCGGTTACACATATCTCTCCTCGAGTCTTGGATGAGTTTGAATACATTTCGTTACACGTTTGTTACACAGAGTTCACGCCTTAGGACTCAGTGAGGACATTGTTGAGTGGGAGACTCAATGAAGACGTTTGTTGGATAAGACAGACGACCTCTTGGTGTCGCTAATAAACTTGACTGGTGAGTTAATTTGACTTCACATGGTATATCACTTCAATGAGCTTGAACTCGACTCATTTGAGCTTGAGTTGACTCATTTGAGTCCAAACAAACTCACATCATTTGGAAGGTCGGAACAACTTAGGGTTGTTTTGCATAGAGGTCATGAAAATTTTTGGAATTTAGTAATTGGTCCATGCATGTTTGTGTGTGTGTTTAAGTTTAAACAAGTTACGAATTCGAGTTAGATGAGCTTAAGTCAAGCTCAACTTAAATTTGACTCCAAAAAAAAAAAAGAATCAGGATCTATGATTCGGACTTGACTAGAAAATTCAATGAGCCTAACTTGTGAGTCTTTCTCGAATCAAACTCAAATTTGACTCGTTGAGCTCAAGTTAAAAACTCACCCTTACTTGCAATCTTTTCGTAGCTCCTATTTCTCAACCTAATCCTCTCACCACCAACCACCAAACACAAACAAATGTAAAACTTGCCGTGGGTAGATGCAAGGCGGTAGAAAGAAGTAAAATGGACCCTATTTGGTCCCCTGATTAACAAAAAAGGATAAAATATTTAACCTCATGTCCTTGGCACTACCATATGTATGATATACATTTGTTTGTGTTCTTTTTCTTGCTTTTGCTCGCTTGTGTTATAAATTACAATAGTCATACGCCATTGTCGTTGACTTGCATGCAGCCTTTCGTCTCTCTTGCGATCAGGTTTTTATTCAAAGTTGCAGGTGAGGTCTCCCTCCTTTTCTCTCTTTTTATTTGAATTGACTCCAACCTCAATCTTCTGTATCGTATATAGAGCTCCTTTCGTCTCTTGGTCTGCCCTTTTCCCTTTTCCCTTTTCGAGAAATCCCTGACGCTCGTCACCCTTGGGAAGCCATGGTTGCCCGTCCCGTCGGCTGGGACCAACTTGCTCTTGCACATCGACTTTCCACCCTTCCCAACCCTTTCGTCCGGCAGATGTCGCGATTGTTGCGACGGCTCGTGGCTACTCGTGGCGGATCGCGGCGTCCACGGTCGTCTCCGGTCGCAGGGACTGTGGTGTATTGTGGCTTGTGGTCGCGACTATTCGTGATGTAGAGGTGTCTCTGCGCCACTCGGGGAGCTTCGCGTCGTGTTGTTGCAACTCGTGGCTACTCGCTGTGGCCTACAGCATCTCCGGTGGTTCACCTCATCTCTAACACAACTTCTCGTTGGATGTTGGGATTCCATGTGGCGTCGATCGGTCCATCTCCGCCTCAACTCCCCGTTGATCATCACCGTTTTTTAGTTGGAGCCACATTGGCTTATCTGAGTGAGTGGTCAGTTTGTCTCCGATCAATGGTCACATGTGAACACAGTTCGTAGACTTCATCGGTGACACTTTGCGTGATGCAGATGCTCTTGCATACTTCAGAAATTGTATGATAGACGCTTCTTTTCTCGTTTCTTCCTTTTTATTTAATTTGTTGTGTTTTATTTGGATGTTCTCTTTGGCGGCGCATTTTGTTCCCCCCTTCGTGGTGGTCCGTTTCCTCTAGGTGGTCTATTCTCTCTCTTTGCCTTTCTTTCTTGCTGCATCCTGTTATATATTTTTTTTTCCCTTAATGAATTATTACATTTGGCAAATAAAAAAAAAAGTGAAAAAGTAAAGAATGTGCGGGTCTCTCCAAGTATGTGCGTAGTGGTGGTTGTAATCAATATTTTTGATTTATAATAAATGTAAAATTATTTTTTACCTATATGTAAAGTGAAATTATTTTTAACCAGTAGAAAGGTAAAATATATCGGTGTATTTTTATTGTCCATTGATGAAGAATCACTTTCAAATAAAAAATAATTTCTTTTGGATTAAAATCGTGTGTTAGCAACCTTTAACTTCACTTTTTAGTCAACTAACCGTAGAATCATTTTCCACCAATCAAATCTACAGTGTGTTCTTATTTTTCATCGGTATATTTTAATTTTCCACGGATGGAAAGCTATCTTCGAATAGAAAATAATTTCTTTTAAGTTAAAGTCATAAGTTGGCAACCTACAATTTCATTTTTGAGTAAAATTAATTGGTGGTAGAATCATTTTTCACTAGTGGAAAATAATTTTCAAATCATGTATTTTGATTTTCAATTGATATATTTTAATTGTGGAGACCCATACATTGTAAAACACATTACAATGTATGTTTTTCTAATTACGTCCTAAAAAAAAAATCCAAGTTACATCATCCTTTACCTCATCTACCATTCTGGCATGGAAAGAGCAATTTCACCCATTTATTAGCCGTAACCAGCTGGATTGCTTAAAAATAATGCTCAACTAGCAGCCAATTGAAGGAATATTCTCCCTACAAGCATATCCATTGCTAACATTGAGATATGCTCCTTATTATTCTTTCTTTATAGAAAAATGGGAGAGATACTCTTTTATATACCCAGAATCATGCCCAATTGACATGTTAGCCATGTTGATGATTTGGCATCCCACTCTACGGCTTTCCTTAGCATCGTCCTTTGCTGTTTGCCTACATCCCCCTCTGCAGTTGAGCCTACCAATCCATGCTTCAATGGTTGACCACTACATCTTGACGGTTGAACTTGTGTCCCTACATGTTACCTCTTTTAAGTAACATTACTATAATTGTGAATGGTGTAGTCTTCTTTCTCTGTCAACATGAAACCTTCAGTCACTCACATGCAGGGATTGATTTGAAAATCAATTATTATGCCTTTAGTAGTCTTATTGATGCTCACAGCACTGCCATTTATATTGACAGCATTTGTGTGCAACACATATGTTTGATGCCAACGGCATCTATTGTTGGTGCTGACAGCATATCTACGTTCTATGTGTAGTACTTTATAACTATATAAATGCTGACAGCATTATCTTAGATGATTGTTAGGATAATATAAACTTCAAGCAACCATAGATAAACTCCATATTAATTTCTTCTACTAAGCACCACCTTTAATGGTTAAGGCATTTCTGTTTACTACATTTTTTATGAAGTTTTTTTCTCTTAGGTACATCTCATAATGTCCTCAGCATTGTCTTTCAATAAACCTTCAATAAGCTTTTAATTATTGAAGGTTAAGTGTTGAAAGTAAGGTCATATAAGCGAATGCCGACAGCATTACATAAAAATTATGTCAGCATCATTATGAAAAAAAAAAATGGTTGCGAATGCTGACAGTATCATGTACGCAGATGCCGATAGCATCATGTAAAAATCATATAAGCAGCATTATGAAGAAACAAATGGATGCAAATGCTGACAGCATCATGTAAGCAGATACTGACAGCATAACATAAATATCATGTAAGCCTAGTTATGAAGAAATAAATGATTGTGAATGCCGACAACATCATGTAAATATCATGTAAGTTGATGCTTTAATACATCTGTTATGCTATTTAACTCTGAAATCAGAATCTGGAACATTGAATCTGAGAGCTTTAAAGCTTCTCCAAGCTTCCCTGATACTCTCCTCCCACTCGTTTGAGTGCGGATTGGTTACTTGATTCTTTCTAAACTCTCAATAGAGAGTTTTAACTAAGATCTACAGGTCAATTGACCTGATTTCATCATCAGTAGCATGTATAGATGCATGGCAATAGAGCTATGTTCATCATTTGATTTCACGGACCAAATGAGATCCAATCTCCAAATTGATTAATCCAATCTCCAAATTGATTAGTCCAATCGAAAGAAGACCAGACCTACAGAGCTTTCCAAAGAGCTCTTATATGCTTGAAATGGAGCTGTGAAGTGATCAGAATCGTTATTCGAAGATTGACCGAAGATGACGTATTTCTAAAGGAGACCTGGAATGTATAGACCTACCTCGGTGAAGAAGATGCTCATTCACCTGAACAAAATGTATCATGTATCATACCGGATACGCTGAAATGAGAAAATCAATAATACAGGTACCTATCTAGCACGTACGTGTGCACGTGCGCATGGACGTGTGTATGTGAGGCATGTGGGCCCGAGTGTGAGCTTGTGGGCCCAATTGGGCCTGCATATACATAAAAATATACTAATAAAACTAGGGCTCACCTAGTACAAGTACCAATCCAACCAATTGGGCCGCAAATCTTTCGAAAAGCGAGCCCGACCATATAAATCTTAAATTTTTCCTAAGCGAGAAGTGAAATTAGCTAACTGTTGAGAGGAATCTGAAGAATTTGAAGAGAGCAAGGAGAAGCAAATAGATGTGAGTGACTTGACAACATCTGCGTGCAGCACATACGTTTGATACCAACGGCATCCATTGTTGGTGTTGACAGTATATCTACGTCCTATATGTAGTATTTTACAACTATATAAATACTGACAACATTATCTTAGATGATTGCTGAGATAATATAAACTTCAAATAACCATAGATAAACTCAATATTAATTTATTCTACTAAGCACCGCCTTTGATGGTTAAGGCATTTCTATTTACTACATTCTTTATTAATTTTTTTTTCTCTTAGTTACTTCTCATAATGTCCTCAGCATTGTCCTTCAATAAACCTTCAATGCGTTTTTATTCATTGAAGGTTAAGTGTTGAAGGTAAAGTCATGTAAACGAATGCCGACAACATCACATAAAAATCCTGTCAGCATCATTATGAACAAAGTAATGGTTGCGAATGTTGACAACATCATGTATGCGAATGACGACAGTATCACGTAAAAATCATGTAAGCAGCATTATGAAGAAACAAATGGATACGAATGCTGACAGCATCATGTAAGCGGATGTCGACAGCATAACGTAAATATCATGTAAGCATCATTATGAAGAAACAATTGTGATCCTTTCATGCAATTGAGGACGCCAAGAAAAAGTAGGCAAGAAGGGCTTTCAATTAAGCTGTTACTCGTAGGCTATGCATGAAGCCCTTCCTCTCTACCAATTTTAGAACATCAATATGAAGAAACAAAATGAATGTGAATGCTGATAGCATCTTGTAAGCGGAAGTCGACAGCATCACGTAAATATCATGACAGTATCATGTAAGCAGATGCTAATGGCATCATCATTGGTGATGAAGAAAAGGTCATGCAAGGAGAAGATCATTGAAGGTTAAGTGCTGACAACATAAAATAATCGAATGTCGACAACATCGTGTAAGTATCATGTAAGCATCATTATGAAAAAACAATTGTGATCCTTTCATGCAATTGAGGATAGCAAGAAAAGGTAGGTAGTAAGGGATTTCGATCAAGCCATTACTCTTTGCAATTTTAGATCATCACTATGAAGAACCAACAGTAAGTTTAGCTACCAATGTAAGCACTTACCATGGTGCTGACAGCACCACCATTGTTGCTAATGGCATCACCACCACTCGCGTTGAGATGCACACAACACCTCAAACAAAAACGATAAGAATCACAAAAACATAAATTTAAATACCAATATCATCACGTACATTTTGATTCTATCCAACATATCAACCTTACCCTTTTGATTCTGCCCAACAAGTCAAGCTTATTGCTGATTGGTCAAATAGACAATGAATGCTGCTCTTTTTATCAAGACTACATTACAACAACGGGCAAAATATACTGCTATTATGTGTTTAGTTGTGAAAACGAATGAACAATGAGCTGTACCATGCAACCAAAAAAATGACAAAATGAAAAGGACATAAGAATAGGTAACATTAGTGGTTAGTATTCAGAAACTTGCAAGGAATATCGTACTGTAACTAAGATCATCAATCCATCTCATCCTGTGGTTAGCTCCATTACAACAAAAAGGTATTCCAGACCACTAATCAATTAGTGGTCAGCATTTATTTACTTGTAAGTGCTACATGTAAAACATGGAGATGTAGTCAGCATCGAAGGTCAGTGTCGTTGGCATCAACAATGCAGTTACATGAAAATGCTGTCAGCATCAACATCGGTGCTAACAACAGCGTTATTGGATTTATATAGTTGTAAACCAGGGTGGATATACATCACGGGCGAAGTAAAGCATATAAATGTTGGAGTCAGAGGATCTCATTAGAGCCAAAGTTGGTCGAGCTCAGTTGGGGTCAGGATGATGTCGGGGTTGAAGGAGGAGCTTGGTCGAGCTCGAGGTTGGAGAAGGAAAATCCTTGGGGAGCTCGACCGGTGGAGGTTGAGGTCACAGGAAGCGGAGCTCATCGAAAGAGGAGCTCACTAGAGCTCGATATCGTGTGCCTGGGAGTTGCTAGTAGGGGTAGCAATGGATATGGGTGGTGTGGGAGGGGGTGGGGGGAAGTAGGTGAGATGATTCTTCTATAGGCAAAATTCGAATCCAAAATTGATGGACCCCGTGGGGGAAGGGAGGTACAGGTGAGGGGCTCCACGTAAAATCGCAGTAAAATTACAACTAAAATTGGGATATATTATGGTATATATAAAAGAACATATATAATGGTAACCTTTTTCATATTACTTTGCCACCTAATATCCAAGTTGTCCCAAAAACCTTAAGAAAAATACTTGAAAATCCATAATTTCACCTTTTTCTCCACAAAACTTCTTGTCGTTTCTTCTTCAAGTAGCTGGCCAATAGAGATTCTTACCCAGCGACCATCATCTTTTTTTTTTCAGACTTTCACGTAGGCATCCTTCGATTCATTTATAATACTATGCATGCTCTTATTTGTGGTCATCTATGTGCATGCACCTAGCAAGGATGTCCCATTGACACTATATACCTTCTTCCTCAATTCTTAAACAAAATTAATGATTTTTTTCTACAATTGAAACCTCGAAAAATTAATGTTCTCTTTCTTCCGGACTTCTTTTTGCATTACCTGTGGTAGTTAAGAACTTCATGAGCGTATAAAAGTAAATGTAAGCTTTATAAGGATATAGGTGTAATTTGAAAGGATTTTAGGACTATAAATATAAAGGTCTCTTAAAAAAATTATGTTAGAGGCGTATGGACAAATACCTACAGGCAAGGACGCATCTCTTATTGCAAAAGATTCTGAGAACACCCATGTTAGATTTCCAATTGCCATGGCTATGGTCAATGCTTCATTCGTCGTAATAGTGATAGATGTACACTATGTTATATATAATATTGTACGCAAATCCTATATGACCCGTGACATTTCATGCGTGACTCATGACTAGTCACAGAAGCAAGCATCCTTCTGAAATATTCTCAATGTCATGGATAACGATTAATATTATCAACCAACGTTAATGATTTGTACAAGTCAAGTAAAATTAGTAGAAGAATATTAGTTAGAAACCTAATCATGTTACGTATGATTTTAAGTATGACTCATCGGCATAATCGTAAACAAATAAAAGATAAAGATAAATATGATCATAAAAACTATCGAGGGTGTTGATGATTGGAAGTGAGAATGGTGATGGAGGCGACTCAGCTAGGGATTACCTACAACAGCTTCATCGTGAGCATGCGCATTCGGATCGACTTGCTTGAATGGAGCGAAGGGTGTCGCGTCAGTTCAAGGAGACTCGACCAGAGACCAGACAAGGTGGGAGGAGGGGTGACCAACGGCCAACGCAACCACCGACGAAGAGAAGAGGAACTTCCCTCAACACGCTGATCGACCATATGTCAGGGAACCTGCCCTTGCCACCCCAAGCCAAACACGAGATGATAGAAAACCAATCGAAAGGGTGGAGGTAGATTAAGAAGGGTGGACTCGAAGATAGTGAAGGGGTGGGGGGCGAGTGCCCTTAGCCAACCCAAAGGTCGACTGAGGCCCCACCCGACAGAAGCAAAAATAGGGATTCGTTCAAGGGTAGAGATTGGGGACTACTCCTGAGTTGCATGTGAAGTATGCTTATTTATCCATGCAAAAATTAATTCATAAAATTGCAAGTTTGCAACTTGCCAACATGCACGTGTTCATCGAACAAATTCGTGATGGCAAAATATCTTTATCATAAATGGCAGAAATAAAAGGAAGAATACATCCTGAAAAATACATGATAAAGGTGGATGCAGCAAAATACAAATAAAATAGAGAATTGGTATTAAAGAAACTTCTTCCCCTGGAATACTGCCGAATGGATTGACGATATTATTTGTACACCACTATTTCTACTGCGGCTGCTCTTGGACCATCTATTACATGATCGAATTTTACTTTGAGAGATGATCTATTTTGAGTACTGTAATTTTTTAGTTCTGTTGTTTTTTCTGTTATTAGATTTTTATTTTTCATTTTTTGGTGATTATATTCAAACATTTATTATTTTCATATTTTTTATGATGGATTTTTTTAATATTTATTGATAATTTATTTTTTATTTAATGTATTATGAATGAATACTTAAATTATTAATATTCTTTAAAAATATATTGTGTGACTACAATCTTATATTTATTTATACTTATTATTAACATCGGTCGACTCTAATTTTATCAATTGAAATAGTGCTGATTTTTAGATTTTTCGTTCGTTACTATTTTTTTTTTAATTTTTTGTGACGGAGTGTGGGAAATATTTGGTGTAGAATGAAATCGAAGAGAGAGAGAGAGAGAGAGAGAGAGAGAGAGAGGGAGCAGGGAGCGAAGGACGGGCGGGGGGTATTTAATTAGAGAGAAGGAGAAATAGAGAGGGGAGTGGAGTCGACACATGGCCTGTCAAAACCTCTATTGGTATCAATAATTTAAGTGAAGTTACATGGAGGGATAGATCCTGTGCTTATTATAGAACATACTATCCAATCTTTTTTTTTTAATTTTCTTTGCAGCTCCAGCGGCAATATTTTTTTTCTTTTTAAGGATACATCGAGCGTTTTTGTCATTTATTTGTTTTTTTTTTAATTTTTTATCATCTACCCTCTTTTCTTGTTTTTTTTATTATATTATATTTATTTTATTTTCCTTGCGTATTGTTAAGTATGAATGTTAGTTTCGAATTTTATTTTTGTCATTGACCTCCTCATCTTGTGATCTTCTATTAAAAATCAATATTGAGTATGTTTCTTTGAAAATATAAAATAATATATAATTAGATTGATATTTAGTTAATACAAAATTAAGATAAGCTAAGACACCGATTGTAAATAAAAATACATCGGATAATGTATTTTGTAACGTGTAATGTGTTTTAATTTTCAATTTGTATTTTTGATTTTCTGGCGATCAAACACCATAATGCACTGACTTTGATTTCCAAAAGAGAAAAGTAAACAAACACATTTTGCAACGTACGGATGAAAGTGGTGGTTTCAACCGATATATTTTGATTTTTTACTAGTGGAAACTACTTTTTACTGATAAAACACACCAGTGTATTTTCATTTTTAACCGATGCATTTTGATTTTCAACCAGTTGAAAATCATTTCCAACTAATGTGTTTTAATTTGTTTAATTTTTAATTGATTGATTTTCATTTTCAATCAATTAATTCTTGACTGTGCGATGCAAAATGTATTACAACGTGTATTTGCATACTCACATTGTTTCCAAAATAAACCCCTACATAACTTTTTTTAAAATTTTCTCCTAATCAAAATTTAACTTTTACACTTCTACAATAATTAACTTTTACACTCCCGAAGCAATATGCAAACTAAAAATTAATTGATATTGATTATAGATAAATCCTATTTGGTGCATTTCATTCACCGTCGAGCACCATTATGGAGGGGCTAAGAAGGGGGTCGCTGGGAAAATCTCCAAGGAATTAACTTAAGTATATATGTAGTAGAATGCAATAAAAGGAAAAAAAGAATGTTTTATACTCACAAAAAAAATGACAATGATAGGTGTACATAGATTTTATACATCAGTTTGTATATACACTAACAAATCACATGACACCATCCGATCACATAACGTTGTCATAACTTATGATACCTCTCTCTGATAGGAGATGGAGATACAAATCGATGTACACTTTCATGTATATCAAATCTTCTCCCAAAACAAAATGACCCATGAAATAAAAACATCACCATGGGCTGGTCATTTAAAAGATGTGAGAGAAATGATCTTGGAGCTGTAGGTTCTGACGGAAGGAGTTGAGATGTGTGAGATAAATAAATAATGCAAAAATAAACTGTAACAATCTCACAAAAAGAGCAATCACAAGTACAAAAAGTATTTTTAAGTGGAAATCCAAATCTAGTAAAAACCATCACCTAAACCTCATGGTTTAGGATTTTCGATCGACCTAGTCGATCAAATCCACTATTATACTACTTCCATGCTACTTTCTACCCGAGGGTATCATAACCTCAAAATCCCTCCTCTTCAAGAGGAGTATTTGTCTCACGATGGAGACAGGAATTTGCAAAGCAAACACCTGAACAAGGACAAAATACAAAGTATCCTATGAGCCACAAAGCAAATGTAAATCAACCTAGCTTCTATAGGCAAAAGGACTTCCCTTAGATGGAAGTGGTGCGACGTGAAGTCGACAGCGTAACGACGCTTTTGGATGAATGCTATAGGGCTTAGAAAGCAATGTCACTTTCTTTGATTTCAATCTCTTCTAGGACACAATATGAGTGGAAGAAGTATTCTTAAGGTGTATTTAGCCTAGGAAGGGTGCTCCTCTATTTATAGAGGTCCTAAGAAGGCTTTGGAAGGCCTTGGAAGGCTTTTATAGACGTTGAGAATAAATCCAAGGCAAATCATGTTGAAATCAGGGTCATTTATGATTCTGATAGGATTATCAGACATCTGGTTCTAAGGTCAGACGTCTGGGACATTGTCTAATCTAGGGATCAGTCGTTTAATCTAGAAGGGTGAAGATTTGGATTGAGTTGGATCAAGATAGACGTTTAAGATTCATTTATAAGACGTCTAGGCCAATAATTAGACGTCTAATTCTAAACGGGTTTCCTTCTGTTTTCACAAGATCGAAGCAGGGTTCTAGTGTTAAGTTGCACAGGCGATAGGTCGAATGTCTAGCAAGAAGTCTCGACGACTGGAAACACAGATCACCGTGGTAATGGATTTCCTAAGGCTTAAGCGACAATAATCATTGGCAACGCCTAACGTTTATTTATCAGACGTCTGGGATGAACTATGAACGTCTGAAAGTGGTTGTAAAATAGATTAAAGGTTAATCCTCAACAATTAAGGCTGACAAGCCAAAGGTCCTCTAGTTGAACATCTAGCAAGGTCATCAGACGTTTGGACTAAGGGCTGAACATCTGAAAGTGGCAGATAGAGAGTGATTTTCAGCCTAGGTGTTTTGGATGTCTGATCAAACAGTTAGACATCTGAAAGTCTGAGATCAGACATCTGATGTCTAGATTGGACATCCGATCAGGTTGTCTGATGCCTACTTTAGTTTTCTAAGTTCATATGTGATCCTAGGACTACTGTAGGGTACTTTGAGGCTCTTTAACAAAAGATCTAAGCAAATAAAAGGTAAAGAACAAAAAGACAAATACAAAAATACAAGACAAGAAAAATATCTATTCTATTCTTCTTGTCTTCAAGCTCTCACTCCATGCGAAACTCCTCCTCCATTAAGCTCTTCCAATCCGCCATGGATGCAAGCTTGAGCTCATCCTCCACACTTGTAACAATTTGCATCTATCTCGAAATCTAAAGCTCAATGCAAATGTTAAATAACAAGTGTTTTATTATTATCAAAATTAACGATTGTGATGCCCTTGCACCAATAATCCTCCCCTTTTTGATAATAACAAAATCATAAATATTAATCTAAAAAATTCTTCCCCTTTTGACATTATTAAAAATATTTAATCAATTATAGTTATCCTATACTCCCCCTTAAAATATATTCTTTTAATTTACTCTTTTTGACATAACAAGATAGCTATCCATTTATCCATTAATTCTCCATTTTTAATGGAAATATAGTTATGTTCATTTAAAACCTCCCCATTAAAGATGGACAAATAGCTTTATCAAATTTTAATTCCTCCTATCTAAATGCTAGAGATAAAAAGATAGGGTAAAGGGTATACCTCACTTACCATGGTGATGAGTTGTGACTTATCATAGCTAAAATGCCTAAGTTAAGCTAGAAACTAGGTTAAACACTATCAAATTAACACATAAAATGGGTTAAGTGTGGGAAATAACAGAAAAGACCTAAAATATCAATTTTGTGCTAAAAATACATAATTAGGTCATTAAATGAGATATTCTATTAAAGAAGGATAAATGGTGATTTAATTGCAAATTGAACACACAAATGAGGTCAAAAATCCAAATCAAAAGTGAAATTAACTTCTAATATGTTCAATTAAGCTTCAATAAAAACCTGGTTGTATTTAAACATCATTAGGGCCTTGAAATTAAGGATTTTCATTTAGGTCCTTCACACATCACATTTTGTTCACTAGAAAACCTTCGAGGACCTACTTGAAGGCCGTAGGGACCTATTTACAAGCCCATAAGGACCGCTCTGTAACCTTTCTTAACCACTAATGGGTTGCCTTGAAATGTCTCTACCCCTTCGCTGAGGGCCTCTTGTGCAATTTCACCAAAACAAAACCCAGCACCTGAAGCTCCTCGCAGTCACTGTAGCCACGAAGAACTGAGGCCATCGTGGTTGTCGATCCTCCTTTACCCCTATATTTGTGGCTCTCCATGATTGGAAACTTCATGCGACTCGGCGCACAGCCTCACCTCCTTGCCCAGATCCTATCCAACAGCCCACTTTTGGATTAAACTTGCGCGTGCTACTCTCCTCTCATCCTCATCGCCCAAGCCCTTTTTGTCTAATCCCACTATGTGGTGAGGAGATTCACTAATCGTTCTACTTAAGCACCTCCACTGATCGCGTGCGCACGAATCAACCTCCTCTCTTACTTCCTTGAGGCCGATCCTTTCGTCCTCTCCAGCTCTTCTAACCAATTTACTCGCCACATCAATGATAGTGGTGTGGTTTTTCACCTCCAATTCTTCCTTGCCGCTAAAGATGACGTATGCCTGAGGACGACCCTAAAGCTCATCTCGTGAGCTTTTCACTAGCTGGAGATCCCCCTCCATTCCTCCTTGATGATAACTGATGGGAACACCATCATGAGCCATAACTAGCTCATTTTGACCTAATTAAGTCAGCAAATGTTCTTACATAACCGCCAGAAAGTCACAAGTCATTGCATAGTCATCTTGAGGAAAAAATAAGAAACTAAGGTTAAAACTGCAATTTTACCATCTTATCATGAATGCAGTACAACCACGGGTTTTCTTAGGGGTTGAATGAAGGTCAAATGGTCTAAAAAGTTAGCAAGTGGGTTAAGACAGACAAAAAATGGTTTGCGCGTGTTCTGAGAATTAAATAACTTTTGAAATCCTAAAAACAGACCCTCTTAATTAACTGAGGTTCTGATCAGGATAAAATTCACCTAAACCCTCTAAAATTCATAGAAAAATATTCTCTAGGATTTGAAACCTTTAATTTGACCATCAGAACCTGTTTTGACCTAGAGTAGAGACAAAGACAAACATTTGCCATAATTTAGGTTTTTTCATAAATTACCCATTCAAACATGGTCAAAACCAAAATCCAACTTCACCATAGGATTCCTTAGGTCCAAATTAGGTTTGTACCAAAATTTGGACCCAAGACGAGTTTGTCTTGACCTAGTTTGCAAATTGGTCTTGTCTAATTACATTTTTACCCTTAACTTTCAAAATCCTTTCAAACAAGCTCCTAACTTTGTCGTCGTTCTCACAAAAAGGTCCCTACAGCCATTAAACCTATTTCTACTTGCTTCGGCGACCTTAAAAAGGAAAGAACTCCCTGATTTCTTGACGAATCCCTTTCAAATTTGAAAGGGAAGTTCGTCAAGAAATTCCCTTCCTTTTGGACCCGATTCTAAGCCCTAAAACCTACTCAATCTCTCATGCGAATGCATGAGAGATTTGGGTATCAAGGAATTCCCAAACTCCAACGATCTTTCCAAGCTTGGGAAGCTTGGTTCCCAAGCTCTAACCGTCCTCCTGAGGTCTATAAAAGCACCTCCTTCTCATACTAAACCTCTCAAGCTTGAATTCGACCAGAGAAACCCTCAAATTCCTCTCTCCTCCTCCGATAGAATTTCTCTTCAAGCTTCGACGACCCTCCTTGCCTCCCCTCGTCGTCTGATCGCAATACCAGGGGCAAATTCCTCTTCCTTGCCTTCTTCTACGTCGAGCAGCACCTGCCGGCACCCCTACCTCCTTCATCCTCACCGTCCACCTCTTATCGGAGCAGTTTCATCTCCGGCATTGGCCACACCTCAACCGGCGCCAACTCTGCTCCCCTTCGTCTGCCTCCTCTCCTAAACGACTCCTCATCTTCCACTCTACGTTTCCAGATATCCGCAACTTCATTTCAACCGCCGACATGCCCTCCACGACTTCGTCTTCCACCTCGCCGGCGTATCTTCGGCGAGCTCGCACGGCTACTATGCTCCACCAACCCGGCCGCCATTCATCCCTACACCTCCGCCGTGTCTCAGAGAGCAAAAGCCCTCTGGTCTTCGAGGCTATTAGCCTCTCCGCTCCGCCAAACACACCCACCGTCGTGTTCCTCCTCCGACCTCCGCAGATCACCACACACCTCCACTAACCATGAGACCAAGCCCTACGCATTTGCCATGGTCTGGCGAAGCTCGCGAACTAGTTTAATTAGGGCTACAAGCCCGTATTGTGAATTTCAGGTTCCAATCTCCAGCTGCCATTAACGAAGCACCTTTGAGCAAGCTCTAGCAGTGTTCGTGAAGCTGCAGCACCAGGGACACGCCCCAGGTGAAGTGGAATCCACCCAGGAAGAGGAGCAGGTGGTCAATTGGGCGCTTTGACTGCGTCCCAGACCTCAATTGGAAGGATCCTACTTGCTGCTGCTGCGCGAATAAAAGGGGTGTGGTTTAGTCTCACATCGGAAGTGGTAAAGCAGTTAAAGGTGCATAAATTGAAAAAGCCCGTTAGGCTTATCGCCTCAGTACACACAGGAGGTGAGGTCCCCGCGCACACCCCTCATGCGCCTCGTTCACGACGACTCTGACCACGTAGACTTGGTGCACTTGATAATCCGCCTAACCTAAGCACTCCTTGGCTACTACCCATTGTAGGTAGCCCTGGTCCTAAGTGCGCATGTAAGGTGAGATTGCGCAGGGTAGGGGGAGGGTTTTGCCCTTTGGGAAGTTAGCTGACACTTAGCCAATTCAAGAAGCCCCCCCCCCCCCCCCCCCCCCCCCGTGTAAAGAGGTTGAAACAGAGAAGAAGAGAAGAAGAAAAGAAGAAGAGAGGGAGCCGCAGCAGAAGAAATAGAGAAGAGAAGAAGAAGAAGCCACAAAAGAGAAGCAGAAGAAAAGAGAAGAGAACAGAAAGAAGCAAAAGAAGAAGAAAAATCTTAGCACTGTAGCATAGGGCTACTTAAGACATCTGATACTTTGATTGCATATATTTGAAACATTAATTTAAGTGTTATTTGTGAGGAGTAATTGGTGATTTAAATCACCATTTTACTCCATTCTTTTTACATATTGATCCTGACATTATTTTTATTGCATTCTTTATTCTTGATTTAAATTGTGATCTTGAGCTTTAAATCCCATATTGCTCCCTGTGTTCGACCTCAGAACCTTTTTCGAGTAATAAAATTTATTTGTTGTCAAAACGATTTCGACCTATACTACGACGTAGCTTTTATAACCTCAATTTCGTTCTGTCAACAATAACGTCATCATCAGCCATATCTAGCTTTATTTAGTCATATTACATCATTAAATGCTCCTACATAACCACCAGAGGACCATAATTCATTGCATAATAATTCTGAGGGAAATACAAGAAAACAGGGGTAAAACTATAGTTTTAAACAGCATATCTCAATTGCAGAACAATCACGGGATTTCTCAGGGGTTAATTAAAGGTCAAATGATCTTAATTGTCTAATAAGTAGGTCCATGCAGACAGAAATGAGTTTTCGTGTGTTTTGAGAATTAAATGAATCTGAAACCCTAAAAACAGACCTGCTTAATCCAATGACGTTCTGGTCAGGATAAAATCCATCTAAACCCTGTAAAATTCATAAAAAAATATTCTCTGGGGTTTGGTACTTTCAATTTGACCATCTGAATCCATCTTGACCCAAAATAGAGTCTTAGACAGACAGTTGCCCGAATTTAGGTTTTTGCATAAATCACCCAGTCAAACTTAGTCAAAACACAAATCTAACTTCACCATTGGATTCCTTGGGTCCAAATTAGGTTTCTACCAAAATTTGGGCCCAATCTAAGATTGTCTTGACCTAGTTTGCAATTTGATCCAGTCTGAGTCTTCTTTCACACACATGCCCCTAAATTTGAATTCCTTACAAACAGGCCCCTATCTTTGTTGTCACTCTTTGCAAATAGGTTCATCCACCATTATCGTGAAGGAATCCTTTTCCGGTGACCTTTGATTGAAGAGAACTCCTTCTCTAATTAATGAATCTCTTCCAAAATTGGAAGGGAGATTCCTTAAGAAGTTCTCTTTCCAACGGATCAAGTTTCAATCTCCATCACCTTCCCAATCTCTCATGCGAATGCATGAGAGATTTGGGTATCTTATGAATTTCCTTCTCAGGTGAGCTTTCCAAGCTCGTAAAGCTTGATTCTCAAGCTAAACCAACTTCCAGGGGCCTATATAAGGATCCCCTTGGCCTGCCCGTCCTCCTCACTCTCGAATTTGGCCGGAAAACCCTCTACTTCATCCTTCCTTTCCAGAAGAATAGCTCCTCGACGTCCGGCGATGTTCTTCGACCTCCCTTATCGTCCATCCGCAATACCGACCGGCATCATCTTCCTCATCTTTCTCCGTGTCGTGCCGTACAAGCCGACGCCTCCCTCTCTGTCGTCCTCGCCATCCTACCCTCACTGGAGCACTTTCTTCCACGGCACCGGCCTGCCAACTACGGTTGCCAATCCTCCCTTTCATCTATTAGATTAGGGTTAGTTTAGTTAGTTTAGCATCCTAGGTTAGTTTTGCACCCCAAAAACCCAAAAGCAAACCCTCGACACCGTGAATCACCCTCATCTTCTCCGTCTCCAATTGAACCTCCGATGAGGTGTCTTCGCCACTACACCCCTCCATCTGCCTTGCCACCACGCCCTACACCTTCTCCTTGACTTCACGAACTAAAGCCCTAACAATTCCAAGCCTATTGCCCACGCCATCTCCTCACCGACTGACCCATTGCTGCACCACCATCTTCGACTCCGTCCGGCCATCTTACACCCTCTTACGCCACAAGATCACCACCACCGCACTCCTCGTCCACCGACGATGCTCGCGAATTGTTTTAACATGAAAAGGCCGTGTTTATGACTTGCAGGTCTTCACCGGAGCACTGCCATCGCTGCCATCATCTCCGACGTTATCTGCTCGCCTCCAGCTACTTCAAGCTCTAATAACACTCCTAGGTGCTGCAGAAGGAGATCACGAAGCAGCCCAGGCACTTGATTGATCAAGGGAAGACCAGGGTAGCACCAATTGAAGAAAGCACCACACTGCAGGCACATGTGAAAGGGCTGTGGGATTTAGTCCCACCTCGTGGAGCACAACGCCACCTACAACGCATAAGAGGAATTTCTCGCATCAACTTACTGCCTCAAGTAACATCGGGGGTGAGGTCCCCACACACCCCACACGCCTCACCCGTGACACTCCATGCGAGCCTGGCTCCGAACCAATTACCCGCCTAACCCGTACACACCTCGGCTGTAATCCACGCCCGCAGCCCTGGTCCCGGGTGTGCTCATACCCATTTATCCGAATGCCCGGTTGCCTTTGCGGAAGAGAAAGGAAGGGAAAGAGAGAGAGCAAGAGCGGGGGAAGGGGGTTTTGTTCTCTTGTGCATTGGCTAACACTTAGCCAAAATTCCAACCCTTTCCCTTGTGCTTGGAGAAGAAGAAGAAGAGGAAAAGGCAGAGAGGAGGAGGTTGAAGCTGAAGACAAGCTAAAGAAGAGAAGCAGAGCAAAGAAAGAAGAGGAGAGGAAGAAGTACAATGCCCTCTTGGCAGTGTAGCAGTAGATACTTAAGTTGTCTAATTGAGAGCTTTGTCGTCTGATGGAGTGCACTATGCACTAATGCTTGCATGGATTTAAAGTGGTTGATACTATGCTAATATTTAGATCATTAAGTAATTATTATATGTGTATCTAAGCTAATAATTGGTGATTCAAATCACCATTATTTTGCCTTAGATGTCTTTTTGCCTGATTAGATCCTTCATATGCTCAAGTCTACATTGAATATTAGTTTTGAGTAATTAATTATGCTCATTTATATTATATGTTGAGATTAGTGCGTGAATTCCATATTTTCTCCCTGTGTTCGACCTCGGACTTATATTCGAGTTATAAATTATATCTGTTATAGAGTAATTGAGGTGTTACTACAATGAACACATATTTAAATCTCCTCATTCGTGCTACAACACTCCTCTTTAGCTACCGGCTTTGGATCCAAAGGTCCCATTCCTCTGATTAGATTAGGATTTACTATTGTCTTTTGCAGTTGTAGTGATAATTAGAGTAATTTAGGAGTAGAAATTAGATGTAGACTTGCTCTGATCTGATCGAGTGATTGTAGATAGCTTAGGAGTAGTGTAGTGTAGAATCCACACACCCACCTCCTCTGATCGATTCAGATTGGAGGAGATGAATTCATATCACCCCACTAATCACTGATATTCCCCCTCACAGCACAATTTCATGTTCTGATTTCCCTCAATTTTTATTTCGCAATTCACCCGTCCATTAGAGTCAAACCTTCATCTCATTGCTCTCTAGCTTTGAGATGAAGATTTACGCTCAAAAACCACCTAGGGGTCTCTTCACTCATGTCATTTTGTTCACAAAGACCCCTGATCTGATGTGAAAAGGATAAGTTTGCTTGATCTGATTTCAGTTTGGTTTTTAACGCAAGATCGCGAGATTTTGATTGGATTGAGTTTTGAAGGATTTTGATCAAGTGAATTGATATGTTTTTGTGTTATTCAGTTCATGGCAGTGAATCTGAGATGTTCTTGACGAAAAATCTTTCCTCAAATAAGCCATGTTTGAATTTGGCATGAATTAGGGCTTTAAAGAGTGTGGTAGAGCCATGGAAAATCAATCATGTTGATTTGAGGTTTTATCAAGAATTTCTGAGTTGTTTTGAGTGAGAATCTGATTTCTAACCTAAGGAATTTTCAGTATTCCTTAAGGTTCCTAAGTAATTGGGATTCGTGATTGGTTGAATTTAATGGCCTATTCTAAGATCCTGTTACATGTTGTCTATAGCATTAAGAAGGCGTTAGATCAGTGGTTTTTCCTTATTTGAATTGAATATCATTGCTGAGAATTTTTTGATGAGAAGTTTGACACCTCAATCTGGTTTTAACGTGATTTTCAAACTTTGTCAGACTTTGAAAGTGTTTTATGTTGTTTGTAGAATCCCAATTAATTAACACAGTAAAGTGCTGCATTAGCAGCTACATATCCAAAGGTTTTCAACCCTAAATTCAATGCAAATCATTCCCTGACTTTGGATACTTTTGATCCATGATCATACTTCCCTAAGTTTGATCTTGGATGAGTTTTATACTGAAATCTCCAATTCAGCACTGTTGGAATTGAGACATGGCTGCATGGCAGCCCTTTGAAATGAATATTTAAGACATCTGAGCAACTCCTTAGGATGCTGAGTGGTTGCTGCAGTTGTTGCTGTAGTGGCTACTGCTGCTGAATCTCAACAGTAGTACTGCTGCTGTTGCTTGATGCTACTGCTGTAGGTGTTGTTTTTGATGGCAGATATGGGTTGAATCAATAGGGCATTGAGCTAGGAATTAATTTTGTTGTAGGGCTGACATGTTCTGCAATGTGGAATTTTTCTTATATAAGATTTCATGAACTGATGTGTTAAATTCAACTTGAATTGCTTGGAATCATGTATATAAATTCCTTTGTCAATTGATGAGAGCCTTATCATGAACCCTAACTAACACAATTTGATCTAAATAAGTGTGAAAAAGCTCCTACAAAACCTAAAGAAAAGCCTAACTCAAAGAATTATGAATTGAAGAATAAAACAAGTCATGAGGGGTAAAACTGTAATTTTTCCAATGCAATACACAAATAGGGTATCTAAGGGTCTAAACATAGGACAAATAAGCTTAATAAGGAAGGAAGTGGGATGATCTGATCTGAAAAGGGTTATAGCAACTTTTAGAAATCAAATGACATTCTGTAACTCTAAAAACAAATCTGCTTTAATTCACGAGGTTATAGGCAGGATAAAAATCAACTGAACCCTCTAAAATTCATGGAAAAATACTCCCTAGGGTTTAAAACCATCAATTTGGCCTTTGGAACCTATCTTGACCTAAATTGAGAATAATGCCTAAATTTTAACCTAATTTGGGTTTTTACACAAATTGATCGGTCAAACATGGTCAAACCTAAAATCAAATTACACCATTAAATTCCTTAGGTTCAAATTAGGTTGGTACAAAAATTTGGGACTAAGAGAAGATCATCTTGATCGACTTTACAAATTGGTCCTCTTGAATTACTTATTGACCCTTATCTTTTCAAACCCTTGCATTTAGCCCCCTATCTTTTCGTTCCTTCTTTGTAGAACGATCCTTCCTGCCATCCCATGCAGGCACCATACCTCCGGTGACCTTGCGCGGAGGATGGCGCCATGTAGGGTATGGCAACCGCTCTCAGGAACGAAAGGGGGTTTCCCTGTGTCGTCCTCTTTCGCAGGGACCCTCCCTTTTGACATGCGGCTGCCCATCCTCTCGTGCGGATGCCCATATCTATGACCGTCTTCGTGCTTTCGAGTCTCGACCTCCTCGTCGCCATTGACGGACAGTGGGAACTGCTTAGCAAGCAGCTCCAAGCCCCTTCAGCACCAGGTGAAGGCCGCAGGCAACGCGTGACACCTCTGCAAGGGCGTCCAGGTTTTCAATTGGGGTCGCGAGCCTTCGCTGCTACCCCAATTGCTCAAAGCCTTTGTAGATTTCCCTACTAGGAGGGGGTGACGTAATAACTTGCGGAATAAAATATAAACAATTTCACAAAATAAACAATCACACAAAGTACACAATAATTTTTAGGTGGAAACCCAAACCGGGTGAAAACCACCACCTAACCCTCTCGAGTTAGGATTTTCCGATCAACCAAGTTGATCAAATCCACTAAACGAATCACTTAAACGAGGGTGATTCAACCTCAATTACAACCACGCTACAAGTGCGAGGGTAGCGTTCCTCAACCCCTTCTCTTCACGAGAAGGATTTTGTCCTACGAAGGAGACGGAAATTCGCAAAGCGAATACCCAACCAAGTAACAAAGATAAAGAAACAAATATAGTCCTATAGAGCCAACAAAGATTTAAGCCTAGCTTCTATAGGAATTAGGAAACTCCCCTTTGCAAGGAGTGCGTCGAATCGATGACGTGGGTGTGTGAGCCACGCGACGGTGCAACGTCGCTCTCGTGAACTTCGGCGGGAGAGCGGGTGCGCAAAGGCTTGATGCTCTCAAGATGTAAAACTTGAGCTTAGAGAGCAAGAAATTCTTTTTGGACACAAAAAAGTGGAAATGCTTGTTCTTAGTGTGTCTAGGTGTGTGTTTGTGTGCAAGAGGTTCCTCTCTATATATAGAGGCCTTAGGAAAGCTTTGATGGCTTTGGAAAGCTTCCATAGCCGTTGGGAGCAAAGCCCAAGAGAATCAGGCCGAAATCAGGAACAATGATTGCACTGACAGGGTAATCAGACGTCTGATCCTGGCATCAGACGTCTGGAAGATCAGTTTAAGACGTCTGGGAACAAAGTCAGACGTCTGATTTTAGGCGGGTTTCTTCCTGACTTGAATCAGATCTAAATAGGGTTCTTGTGCAAGTCCATCAGATGACATACAGGACGTCTGGCACTATGTCTGGACGTCTGAAAACTTACTTTTATGCGGGAATGGATTTCCAAGAGAGTGCAATGGCTAGAAAATCTCTGAGAAGAGATTTTCGGGTCGAGGAAAAACGATCATTTATCAGACGTCTGATAAGGCTCTAACGGTCATATCCTTCAGTGTTTGATAAGCCAGCCAACGATCCACTAATTGGACGTCTGGCAAAAACATCAGACGTCTTCTAAGACGTCTTGACTAAGGTGTGGACGTCTGATTTCATCAGACAGAACTAACTAAGTCCAGCCTAAATGTTATCAGACGTCTAAATCAACAGTCAGACGTCTTAAAACATATTATTAGACGTCTGATTTTGGGATTAGACGTCTGGAAAAGCTGTTTGAACCTTATATTGGTTTTCTAAGTTCTCCACAGAAAACCTAAGTGTCCTAAGGTTGTGCAGGTATTCTTAGGACTACTATTAGGGTACTTTGAGGCTCTTTAACATGATGTTCTAAGGAACAAAAAGAGAAAGGAAATAAAGACAAACGTATATAGAAGAAATAAACAGAATTCTATCATATTCTTCTTGTCCTTCCATCTTCAATCTATCGCTCCTCGCGAATCTCCTCTGTTCTCCATCAAGCTCCTCCAATCCGTCCTGTATGAGAGCTCGAACTCCGTCTAATCACGTCTCCATTTGCAATTGACCTGAAATCTAAGACTCCAAGTACAAATGTTAAATGACACGTGTTTTGTTATCATCAAAACAAACGATCGTGATGCTCTAGCACCAACAATCTCTCCCTTTTTGATGATGACAAAACCACAAATAATAATGCAAAAAAAATCCTCCCCCTTTTTGACATTATCAAAAATGTTTGATTGATTTTAATTTCTCATAACTCCCCCTTAAAACATGCTCTTCTATGAATTTCTTTTAACAAAAGTAATGTCCTCCCCTTTTTGTAACAACAAGATAACTGTTTTTCTTCTCCCCCTTACTAAAGGAAATTTAGATACTTACATCTCCCCCTTAAAAATTGACAATTAGCTCATAATTTTTTAACTCCCCCTATCTAAATGCTAATGATAAAAAGATAGGGTGAAGAATTTTTACCTCACCTACCATGGCCAATAAAATGACTCAAATGATGGTGGTGGATGCCATATCGGATGGGGCTCCCATCTGTAGCTTGGAGGCCCTGGCATCGGCGCCGATCTCCAGTCTGGTGGTCGACGTGTGGTGGGTCCGTTGTTTGTTCGCCGTCTCGTCGGTCTTCTTGTTCTCCTCCTTGGTCTACTCCTTGGTTCTCCCAACTCGAGCTGACCAGCCTTGAGCTTGTAGGTCCAGTCCTTCGTGTTGTAGTTATCCCTGAAACCTACAAAACAAGATTCTAATTCTTTCTTTGGTATCCAAGTGAACTTGGATCCGGATCTGTTAGCGAGTCTCCATGACAGAGATCCTTTCTCAACCTTAGGGTTATAAAAACTATCTACTTTGTTGATTAATTTGTTAGAGTTTTCCCTAAAACATGTAATTTCCTTTTCTATAATATGCATCTTAGTCTTCAAATCAGAAATTTCTAATTTTAAACTATCATTTTCTTTAATCAATTTAGTATTTTCATTCATTAAATTTTTATTTTCTAATAATAGGTTATTATCATTAGGACTAGTTTCTATGTCTTTGAGTTATTTTTCTAACCTATCATTTTCATTTTTAAGAAAACTAAGGTTTTTTTTAATGTTTTTATTTTCAATCATAAGTACTTTACTAACTTCAAAAAGCTCATTAAATGCATCTTGTAAATCGAAACTTACCTCGTTGTCGGAGTCGCTTCCGTTTTCGCTGTCCCTATCACTTCCTTTGGCCATGAAACCAAAGCAAGCGGTTTCTTCTTCTATAGACTTTTCTTCTCCTTCTCCCTCCGAGCTCGAATCATCCCAAGTGGCTTGGAACACCTTCTTCTTGGATTTCTTCTCCTTTTCCTTCTTCTTCTCCTTTTTGAGAAGAGGGCACTCTAGTCGTAGGTGCCCTTTCTCGTTGCAATGATAGTACGGTTTAGGGCTTTCCTTCTTCTCCTTTTTCTCTTTCTTTGATTCCCTACAAAACTTGGAAAATTTTTTAAGTAAAATTTTAAAGTCCTCCGTCGGAACTTACCTCGCTATCCGACGCGGCTCTGAAAGTGAGAGTCTTCTTTAGTTTAGGCTCTGGTGTATCCTTCTTCTTCTGCTTTAACATTGTCTCGTAGGCCATTAGATTGCCTAGGAGATCTTCCATGTTGAGCTCCTCTACTTCATTTGCCTCCTCGATGGCGGTGACTTTCTGTTCCCACTTCGGTCCAAGAGAACGAAGAAGCTTCCCTTGAAGCTCCCCCTTTATGAAAGTCTTCCCTAAAGCTTTCAAATTATTTACAATGAGAGTGAACCTAGTGTTCATCTCACTTAAAGATTCGTTAGGCTTCATAGAAAAAGATTCAAATTCTTGAGAAAGTAAATTTATTTTAAAAGTTTTTACCTTAGAGGTACCTTCGTGAGTTACCTCAAGTGTGTGCCAAATCTCGTATGCGGTGGTGCATTGCGAGATTCTGTTGAACTCCTCCGGGCTGAGCGCGCAGTACAACGCATTCATTATTTTCGCATTAAGCGAGAGTTCCCGGATCTACTGCTGCGAGTATCCTATGGCGGATTTTTCTGGGATGTCGAAGGGGATCTCACACCTGGCTCAAATCGTGAAGTCGGTGGCTTGAAGCCATGTCTTCATCCGCAACTTTCAGTAGGGGTAGTTGCTCTCGTCGAAGAACGGCAGACGAGTCGTAGACTGGCCCTCGGAAATCCTACTCACAGACATGCTTCCCTCCATAGGATCTTCGCTGGTGTGTAACGCTGATAACGTGAAACCTGCTCTGATACCAATTGTAGATTTCCCTACTAGGAGGGGGTGACGTAATAAATTGCAGAATAGAATATAAACAATTTCACAAAATAAACAATCACACAAAGTACACAATAATTTTTAGGTGGAAATCCAAACCAGGTGAAAACCACCACCTAACCCTCTCGAGTTAGGATTTTCCGATCAACCAAGTTGATCAAATCTACTAAACGAATCACTTTAAACGAGGGTGATTCAACCTCAATTACAACTACTCTACAAGTGCGAGGGTAGCGTTCCTCAACTCCTTCTCTTCACGAGAAGGATTTTGTCCCTCGAAGGAGACGGGAATTCACAAAGCGAATACCCAACCAAATAACAAAGATAAAATAACAAATAATCCTATAAAGCCAACAAAGTAATTTTAAACCTAGCTTCTATAGGAATTAGGAAACTCCCCTTTGCAAGGAGTGCGTCGAATCGATGACGCAGGTGCGTGAGCCACGCGACGGTGCAACGTCGCTCTCATGATCTTCGGCGGGAGAGCGGGTGCGCAAAGGCTTGATGCTCTCAAGATGTAGAACTTAAGCTTAGAGAGCAAGAGATTCTTTTTGGACACAAAAGAGTGGAAATGCTTGTTCTTGGTGTGTCTAGGTGTGTGTTTGTGTGCAAGAGGTTCCTCTCTATATATAGAGGCCTTAGGAAAGCTTTGGAAGGCTTTGGAAAGCTTCCATAGCCGTTGGGAGCAAAGCCCAAGAGAATCAGGCCGAAATTAGGAACAATGATTGCACTGACAGGGTAATCAGACGTCTGATCTTGGCATTAGACGTCTGGAAGATTAGTTTAAGACGTCTGGGAACAAAGTGAGACGTCTGATTTTAGGCGGGTTTCTTCCTGACTTGAATCAGATCTAAATAGGGTTCTAGTGCAAGTCTATCAGACGACATACAGGACGTCTGGCACTATGTCTGGACGTCTGGAAACTTACTTTTCTGCGGGAATGGATTTCCAAGAGAGTGCAACGGCTAGAAAATCTCTGAGAAGAGATTTTCAGGTCAGCCGAGGCAAAACGGTCATTTATCAGACTTCTGGAAAGGCTCAAGGACGTCCGATAAGGCTCTAACGGTCATATCCTTCAGTGTTTGATAAGCTAGCCAACGGTCCACTAATTGGACGTCTGGCAAAAACATTAGACGTCTTCTAAGACGTCTTGACTAAGGTCTGGACGTCAGATTTCATCAGACAGAACTAACTAAGTCCAGCCTAAATGTTATCAGACGTCTAAATCAACAGTCAGACGTCTTAAAACATATTATCAGACGTCTGATTTTGGAATTAGACGTATGGAAAAGCTGTTTGAACCCTATATTGGTTTTCTAAGTTCTCCACAGAAAACTTAATTGTCCTAGGATTGTGCAGGTGTTCCTAAGACTACTATTAGGGTACTTTGAGGCTCTTTAACATGATGTTCTAAGGAATAAAAAGAGCAAGGAAATAAAGAAAAAAGTACATGAAAGAAATAAACAGAATTCTATTCTATTCTTCTTGTCCTTCCATCTTCAATCTATCGCTCCTCGCGAATCTCCTATGTTCTCCATCAAGCTCCTCCAATTTTCCCTGGATGAGAGCTCGAACTCCGTCTAATCACGTCTCCATTTGCAATTGACCTGAAATCTAAGACTCCAAGTGCAAATGTTAAATGACACGTGTTTTGTTTTCATCAAAACAAACGATCGCGGTGCTCTAGCACCAACAGCCTTCTCGTCTGCGGGCGCGTGGAGCGGAGGTGGGACTTTAGTCCCACCTCGGAAGTGTGTGGCCACATGCCCACACTTAAATTGTAAAAGTGCTGTAGGCTGTTCGCCTTCGAAAGCACTTGGGGTGAGGTCCCTCACCTAACACTGTCCACGTCCGTGAGCTCATCACGTAGATCAGGCGCGACCCGACCCGACACCCTCCTGTGCACTCCTCGCGCACCACCCACGCTGGTGCGCTTGGACCCGGGCATGCGACCTGACCCGATAATCCGACTCTAGGAGAGCGTACCCAAGAGAGATTCAGAGAGAGAGAGATGCAGGGAGAGGGTAGGGTAGGTTTTGTGCTGAGCTTGTGTGTGTGTGCAGGAATAGGTGAGGGAGGAAGAAGCAAGGAGCTGCTGAAGAGAAGAAGGAAGGAAGAAAGAAAGAAGAAGAAGAAGAGCAACGGCTGGGACTTAGCCGTAGAGAAGGAAGGAAGGAGAGAAGCAGGAGAAAAGAAGATAGCAGGGGCACTGTAGCAACAGAGCAGTTAAGGCATCTGATTTCTGAATCAGATGTCGGAAAGAAAGGAAGGAGTGAAGCAGAAGAGAAGAGCAGAGGAAAGGCCAGAGAAAAAGAAAGAGAAAAGAGAAGGAAGGAAACCTCTGCAGCAAAGAAGAAGAAGACGCAGATGAAAGAAGAGAACCAGAGAAGAAGAGAAGAAGAAGAAAGAAGAAGAAGGACATAGCAGCTGAAGAAAGAAAGAAAGAGAAGAAGGCAGCTGTAACAATGAAAAAAAAGAAGAAGAAAGAAAAAGAAAGGTTGAAGAAGAGAACCGGCTGAAAAGAAGAAGAGAGAAGATGAAAAAGCCAAGAAAAGAATTTTTGGCTCTCTCTCTCTCCTTTGTCTTAGTTTTTTGTAAAATAATATTGTGAATTCATATGCTTCTAGAATCATAGTTTGCTCCCTGAGTTCGACCTCGGGAAACTTTTAATTCCGAGTAATAAATTATAAACTGGTAGCAGCTTTTCGTGATATACTACAACGTCTAGAATTTAAAACCAAAGCGACGAGCTCGTGACCAGTTTTTGGCACCGTTGCCGGCGAGCAACGACCATTCTAGAAGCTATTGATTCACAATTATTGATTTCTTATTGACTAATCTCTTCTCTTTTGTTGTGTAGGCACAGAAAATCAAGAGGAAAATAAGTAGCCGTACAACAACCACACTAAGGACAGGTATTTTCTATTCTCTCGTTTAAACCCCTAAATTCTAAAGAGGAAGAAAAAGAAAAAAAAAAGCAATTTAGGAATAACTTGTCTTTCATACGTAGTGAAACACCAAAGTTGCCTGTTTTCAAATTTCAACATACTTTATCTGTACATCCATTAAAGGTAGTTAGGGCTAAAACCTTCTTGCTTGATCCCTAATTACCCAATCTAGAGGCAACTAACTAGACCAATTAGAGCCAACAAAAGATTCAAAGCCAGGATTTTAGAGACACACTTTTCTAAGCAAGAATTGAGAATCCCCAAAAGAAGTGTGCCTAAGCCACTGCTTGAAAACATCTATCAAGAGAAACCCTAAGAAAATTGGCTCTTAAAAACACTTGAACCCTAAAAGATAAGACCTAATAAGCTCTCAAAGGAACTAATAGGTGGAGTTGATCCTTTGGGTCAACCAACCTTTAACTTAAGTCATTCTTTGCTCTCAAAAGGCTAAAGTTCAAGTGAAAACCCTAAGCACCTTGATCCTAACTAAAAGTGGTAGACTTAAGAGGTCAAGGTCCCCATTCTGGTCTACCTGGAATCTCAGTGACAAGAGAGGTCTGGTGGGGAAAATCCTGTAACTCGTGGGGGCGCTCTACCGTGTAGGGGTCTTCGCAGGACTCACCCTCTCTGGCTGCCCAGGTAATTCTCAGGTGGACGACCTTCTGATCAAGGGGTCCATCCGCCCCAAACCTCTATAGTCACCCAACATTTTGGGTGTCTTGATTAGGTCCAGCACCTGCTAAACTCATCCTCTCCATCAATGTATGTTTGGTAGGAGGTCCTTGAAACCTCCTTTAGAAATTCACTCTCCCCGAGGCCAAGCCTCGGTACCCTTGCGTGTGCAACCGACCCTTCACATAGACCTTCTTCTTCCACAATGGCTCAGCCAGTTGAGGAAGAGAACAATCTGGAGCACCAGCTCCAGCGACTCAATGACCTCTTCCAGAACTTCATGCACCCACCGCAGCGACCCATGATGCGAGATCACTATAATCCCACTGCGGTGGCTATTGAGCCTTGAGTCAGAATCCCGCCTGGAGGACCTGATTCTGAACTGAAGCCCAACATGATTCATGCCATACCTAAATTCCATGGGCTTAATTTTGAAGACCCCTTCCAGCACATTAAATAGCTAAAGCATCTAGCCCAGACTTTCGGATCAGATGCGCAAAATCGGGATATTCTCCTGATGAAGATTTTCTCTTTCTCCCTTATGGACAAGGCCGCCCATTGGTACCAAACACAGACCTGGCCGATCAACAATTGGGAGGAACTTCAGTCTAAGTTCCTGCAGAAGTTCTTCCCCTTTGGTCGGACCAACGCCTTGCGCCATCAGATTACCCACTTTACGCAACAGACAAGAGAACCTCTTCATGAGGCATGGGATCGTTTTCAGGATCTCATGAGGAAGTGCCCCCATCACGGAGTTCCTAAATGGGAACAAGTCCAGTCTTTTTACCAGGGACTCCGTGAGGATATTAGACTGTTCGTCAATGCAACTTGTGGAGGGAATATCATGGGTCAGCATGAAGACACCGTGTGGGAGATTCTCGAGAATATGTGTGAGAACTCCATCAATAATGACTCCATGGGACTATTCGATAGGATGAACACCCGCGCGTCGACGAACCTAAGGGGAGCACATGAGACACAGGGCCTGTCCGCGTCAGTCGACCTGGAATTGATGGCCATTCGATTGGACAATGTCTCTATTATTGAGAAGGTGGATGAGTTGACTCAGCACTTGCAGCGAGCCACCTCTGCGCAGAATTCCTTTGCATAGCCTCCTTCCGCACGGGAGACTGTGCAAAATATTTTCCACCGACCTTCTCCTGGGGTGGACTCGTATCCACCCCCATCTGACTCTCGGATCGGAGGAACCTCCGACCCTTTCTATACTAACCGGGGGAAGTCCGCTCCCCCATTCTCTGACCTTTCTGAGGCTCCTCTGACCTGCGAGGACCTCAATGGCATCCAAAATGACCCATTTTCCAATACCTATAATCCTGGATGGCAAAACCATCCTAACTTCTAGTGGGCAGGGAATTCCTAGAATCCAAGACCATCCTTTTAGCCCCGTCCACAAGCACCTCGTCCTTACCAGCCGCTTCAGCCTCGGCCCAACCCTACTTATCCATCTGGGCCAAACCAAGACCAAATGTCCCTCATCCTTCAGACTTTGGCTGACATTCAGAGAACGAATGCGGCTATTCAGAAGCAACACAAGGACGAAATCACAGAGCTTCGAAACCAACTGGCCCAGTTGGCGAATTCTCGCCAATCAGGCACACTTCCTTCTCAGCCTCTTCCTAACCCTAATAGTGTGCCGACCCAGCGGCGTGTTATGAACCCAAACCCAGGCCAAGCACACACGATTTATCCAGCCCCTTCTATTCCTTCACCTGGCGGGATGGAAGCTTCAACTTCTTATGCAGGTTACCAGCAGCAGCAACCTATCCTACCAAACCCTAACCAGAACCAAGCAGGGTTGAATTCTGTAACCACCCGTAGTGGTAAGGAGACCCAAGATCCACCTTATCCAGACCACTCCAAGCCTGGTAGTGACCCAAACCCTAGGACAATAATCCAGGATGTTCCTATCCCTGTCCCAGATCAAAAACCTGGACCTATCCTAGAGGAACCAACCAAGGTTCCATTTCCCAAGGCCTTGACCAAGGGAAAGAGGACAACAAAATCCGTGGCTCCTGAGGAGGACCTGGTCAAGCTCTTTGAGTAGGTCCAAATAAACATCCCCTTGATGGATGCAATCCGCCACGTACCGGCTTACGCACGATTCCTGAAGAATGTGTGTACACCTCAGCGTAAGCCGCAAACTAAGAGTGGGAGTCCAATTATACTATCAGAGCAAGCCAGCTCTGTAATCTTGAGCAAACTCCCACCCAAGGCAAAACACCCAGGCACTCCCCTGATTTCATGCAAGATAGGTGAAACCCAGTTCGATAGAGCATTGTTAGACTTAGGTGCTTCCATAAACTTGATACCCACATCCTTACTCAACCACCTAGAAGAATCTGAGCTAAAACCGACTGAGGTGGCACTACAGTTAGCAGATCGATCTGTCAAGTCACCAAAAGGGATTCTTGAGGATGTTATTGTAAGGGTGCGGGATTTCTATTTCCCTATAGACTTCATAGTCTTAGACATGGATGCACCTAAAAACCCAAGGGACACACCGATCATACTAGGGAGATCTTTTCTGGTCACTGCAAGGGCTACCATTAGTTGTGAGGAGGGCCAAATAGAACTGAAATTTGGAAATCAAACCCTAACAATTGATATCTTTAAGGCCCAACAAGGGATTAATTGCGGTGTCATTGAACAAATCTGTGATGTCAGAGCTTTGGTTGATGAAACACCCTTTGAGAATAACCTGATTATACCTCATCAACCATAAGAAGATCTTGAACAGCAATTAGAGGAGTCAGACCCTGATTCAGACAAACCCATAACTCCTAACCTTGTACCTCACACTCACTCTGAACCATCCGCTGCTGCTGATAACCCCATCCTTGAACTCAAACCCCTTCCCGATCATTTAAAGTACATCTTTTTGGGTTCTAATCAGACATTTCCTGTGATTATAAATTCTAAGCTCACTCCTGATCAGGAATCCCGTCTGATTGCTATTCTCCAGCAACATCGCAGAGCCATTGGTTGGACTCTCGATGACTTGAATGGAATAAGTTCCTCTTATTGCACACATCGTATCTATTTTGAAGAGGGCGCATGACCTTCCCATGAGATGTAGAGACGTTTGAATCCCAATCTGCAGGAGGTCGTGAAAAAGGAGATTATTAAGTAGTTAGATGCAGGGATCATCTACCCGATCTCCGATAGTTGTTGGGTGAGCCCAATCCAGGTTGTGCCTAAAAAGGCAGGGCTCACCACCATTACGACTGAAACTGGAGAGGTTATACTTACCCGAATAGCCAACTCGTGGAGAGTCTGCATAGATTACCGAAGACTCAATTCCTCCAAGAAGAAGGATCATTTCCCACTACCATTCATTGATCAGATTCTCAAGAAGTTAGCGGGAAATAGATTCTTCTGCTTTCTTGACGGGTACTCCGGTTATAACCAAGTGGCGATTCATCCTGAGGACCAAGAGAAGATCACGTTCACCTGCCCCTTCGGGACGTACGCGTTCCGAAGGATGCCTTTCGGTCTCTGCAATGCACCCGCGACTTTTCAATGGTGCATGCTTGCCATATTCTCTGATATGGTAGGTGATTATCTGGAAGTCTTCATGGATGACTTCTCCGTTTTCGGGGCATCATTTGATGATTGCCTCCATCACTTGGTTCATATACTTAGACGTTGCATCGACGTAAATTTGGTTCTTTCCTGGGAAAAGAGCCACTTTATGGTGCCTGAGGGGATCGTCCTGGGTCACTTAATTTCTGAGAAAGGCATCCAAGTGGATTGAGCCAAGGTTGATCTGATTTCTCGACTTCCTATGCCTAGCTCGATCAGGGACATCCATTCTTTTCTGGGCACGTCGATTTTTACCGTCGTTTCATTCCTGATTTCTCGAAAATCGCACCCCCCTGACTACTCTTCTCTCCAAGGATGTACCCTTTGAGATTTCCAAGGAATACACTCAAGCTTTTGAGAACCTTCGTGACTGAGTCACCCAGGCCCCGATCCTACAGTCCCCTGTTTGGTCTCAACCCTTTGAGATCATGTGCGATGCATCTGATTTCGCTGTAGGAGCGGTTCTGGGGCGGAAAATTGATGGGAAACCCGTGGTCATCTACTATGCTAGCAAAACACTTGATGAGACTCAGCGTAACTATACAGTTATGGAGAAAGAGCTGCCAGCCGTAGTATTTGCCCTCGAAAAATTCCAATCCTATCTCCTAGGTTCCCACGTCATCATTTACTCGGATCACACAGCTATAAGGCATCTCCTTGCCAAGAAGGACGCAAAGCCTCGATTAATCCGATGGATCTTATTGTTGCAAGAATTTGACCTCGAGATTCGTGACAAGGCGGGAAGACAGAATGTGGTAGCTGACCACTTGTCTCGCCTTCCTTTTTAGATCATCAACCCCTCTGGACCCATCACGGAGCATTTTCCGGATGAGCACTTATTAACTATTGGTACTAGGCTTCCATGGTTTGCTGATATAGTAAACTACTTGGCATCTCGTCAGATCCCGTCTAATTGGTCGAAGGCCAAGAAAGACAAGTTGCGCTCTGATGGCAAGTACTACATCTGGGAAGACCCATACCTTTTCCGCATAAGTGCTGACCAAATTATCCGAAGATGTGTCCCGAAGGGCGAAATCAATGATATTCTCTCCTTCTGTCATGACCGGGCATGCGGTGGCCACTTCTCTGGGCACAAAACCGCATTAAAAATCCTCCAGTGTGGCTTTTATTGGCCCACTTTATTCAAGGACGCATACAATCACTGCAAGGCATGTAGTCGTTGCCAAACTTTGGGCAACATGAGCCATCGCGACATGATGCCTTTGCAGCCGATTCTTGTATGCCAAATCTTCGATATTTGGGGGATTGATTTTATGGGCCCCTTCCCTATCTTGGACGGCTTTGAGTACATACTTCTTGCTGTGGACTATGTGTCCAAATGGATCGAAGCCATTTCAACCCAAACCTGTGGTTACAAAATCGTTATCAAATTCATTCATCAGAATATCTTCTCACGATTCGGGATTCCTCGTGCAATCATCTCTGACGGAGGGACCCATTTTATAAATGCTCAGTTTAGGTCACTGATGACCAAATACGAGGTGTCTCACCGAATCTCTACTCCTTACCACCCCCATACTAATGGTCTAGCTGAGCTATCAAATCGAGAGATCAAGAAAATCCTGCCGGTCACTGTTCGACCTAATAGGAAGGATTGGTCGTCCCGACTTCCGGAAGCTTTTTGGGCTTATAGGACCGCCCACAAGACCCAATTAGGCATGTCTCCTTTTAGACTGGTGTATGGGAAGGCATGTCACCTTCCCGTCAAACTAGAGCACAAAGCCTATTGGGCAGTACGGAGCTGTAATTTAGATCTTTCTAAGGCTAGAACCCACAGAAAGCTTCAGATAAGCGAGATCGATGAATTACGCCTTGATGCGTACGAGAATTCACGAATCTACAAAGAGCGGGTTAAAGCCTACCATGACAAGCACATATCTAGAAAGATCTTTCATCCTGGTCAGAAGGTCCTACTCTTCGATGCTCGACTCAATCTCTTCCCAGGGAAACTGTGATCCAAGAGGGTCGGACCATATCTTGTCCGACAGGTTTTTGGAAATGGAGCCGTCGAAATCAGTCCACTTAGCCACGATTCCGAACCTTTCATCATGAACGGTCAAAGACTCAAACCGTTCATTGATGTAACCTCTACAGATTTGGCTGAGTCATCATTTATCCTCCATTCTCCCTGAGCATATTGTGCCCAGTCGATGGCGTAAAACTCAGCGCT
This sequence comes from Thalassia testudinum, assembly GCA_037157565.1. NCBI lineage: Eukaryota > Viridiplantae > Streptophyta > Magnoliopsida > Alismatales > Hydrocharitaceae > Thalassia > Thalassia testudinum. Next base: position 50,932,006 of record JAZHRO010000030.1, read on the forward strand.
CAACGGGAGGCAACTCATCATTCTTTTTGGAAAAACCCGAAACCTTTTCTGACACCTCTTCGCACTTAAGGTTCATCCTTTAGGACAGCCGACTCCACCTCAGGTGCTTGCATCTGAGATTAGAAATCGTCCGCAACAGTCACCCCGACCCATCCACTCACCAAAATACCTGTCCTAATGTATGAACTAAGCTAAATAAAAACCTTCTTAAGTTATAATGAGGACATTGCAAATCTTAGGCATAGGGGGTTATGAAAGTGCAAAACTCATAAGAAAAGGTTTCAAACAAAAAAATTCACATATGCCAAAAACACCATAAAAATTTAAAAAAAATTGAAAAAGAATAATAAAATGAGAGGAGAAAAGAAATTTTTGTGGACATTACAAAGGAGGAGAAAAAGAACAAAATGATAGAAAGGAGTACAAAATGAAAGAAAAGAAATAGTCATTAGTAAGAAATTAAGGAATTAACCTAAGTTCTAAACCACATTCAGGAAAAGAAAAGGAAAGTGCACAGTAAGATTAGTAAGAATGCAAACCTTAGGCATTCTTGGATAGACTCTTAATACCCATTAAGATCTAGATATTCCTTAAGAGGTTGAGAAGAATGAAAAGCTTAAGTATTAGGTCCAAGGCTTAGGGAGTATTCGGCCTCGTTAACTAACTTTTGGTTTGCAGGACTCAGTAACCTAAGCACCCAAATTTACACACACAGTCTGGTTCAGTAAGCATAAGTATCAAAATCACAAAGAAGTGTTTCAAAAATTCTGAAAATGTCACCTAGAGTAGGTGCAGCCGATCAACACAAATTGATTTGGACGAGTTCCCTGCACGGAGAGGTGGGAAATTCCCCTCGAAGATGCGTAACAAAATATCATCTCCTCGGTGCTTGTCTCTTAGGATATTTACATATCCTACTAGGGGCATGTAAGCACTCTGCTGGTTCAGATTCCATGGATGGCATTATCACGAAGTATCAATTGCAAGGGTCTGAATTCGGCCACGAAACACCATGGACGGGATTATCTCGAAATCTCGAAAGCTAGGGTTCTGGGGGTTACCATGGGCGGTGCTATCTAGAAGCATCGACTGCCAGGGGCCCTTGAGGATTGATGATGGGGACAAGGAATCCGATACAGATCGTGTTGAGAAGCCAATCCTAACCTAGAATTAAAAAGAAAAAGAGAGAGAAAACTCTCCAAACAAATAAATTTTCTACCTCTCTCTCTTACAAAACACACTAAGAGCTGAACCAAGGCTAAAAATTTCTCAAGCACAGGCACTTTAACTACGAAGTCCAATAAACCTTAGGTTAGTTCCTGTAGGCCTTAAAAACCTGTGCTAAAGTCTGAGGCTAAAACTAGACAGATCGGGATCTTAGTTGGTATTAGAGTACCTTTTGAGCCTATGATTGGCATTATGACCTAATCAAGGTTGCAAGAGAAAAAGCACTTATCTAAACTCGATATGAAATTCATGGTCTAAAACAAAGGTTAAAACATTAAAATTTTGCTAAGGGACTAGCAAAAGCTAGGCATGGGGGTATGATGAGAGCCTCATCTTGAACCTTAATTAGCACAATTTGATCTAAATAAGTGTGAAAAGCTCCTACAAAACCTAAAGAAAAGCCTAACTCAAAAGAATTATGAATTGGAGAATAAAATAAGTCATGAGGGGTAAAACAATAATTTTTCTAATGCAACACACAAACAGGGTATCTAAGGATCTAAACACAGGTCAAATAATCTTAATAAGGAAGGAAGTGAGGTGATCTGATCTGAAAAGGGTTATAGCAACTTTTAGAAATCAAATGACATTCTGTAACTCTAAAAATAAACCTGCTTTAATTCACGAGGTTCTAGGTAGGATAAAAATCAACTGAACCCTCTAAAATTCATGGAAAAATACTCTCTAGGGTTTAGAACCTTCAATTTGGCCTTTGGAACATATCTTGACCTAAATTGAGAATCATGCAAAAATTTTAACCTAATTTGGGTTTTTACGCAAATTGATCGGTCAAACGTGGCCAAACCTAAAATCAAATTACACCATTAAATTCCTTAGGTTCAAATTAGGTTGGTACAAAAATTTGGGACTAAGAGAAGACCATCTTGACCGACTTTACAAATTGGTCCTCTTGAATTACTTTTTGACCCTTATCTTTTCAAACCCTTGCATTTAGCCCCCTATCTTTTCATTCCTTCTTTGCAGAATGGTCCTTCCTGCCATCCCACGTAGGCACCATACCTCCGGCGACCTTGCGCGGAGGATGGCGTCGTGCAGGGTATGGCAATCGCTCTCAGGAACGAACGGGGGTTTCCCTGCGTCGTCCTCTTTCGCAGGGACCCTCCCCTTTGACCTGCGACTGCCCATGCCTCTCGTGCGAACGCATGAAAAGCATGGGTCTCCATCTCCGACCATCTCCGGCGAGCTCCCCACGTCGCTCCCTCGAGATCCTCTCCGCACCAGCACCTTTATAAGGAGTGACAGGGGCAGCCGCTTCCTTCAAACTAGCTTTGGTCGAAGAAAACCCCCCTACTTCGTCTCCTCTCACTCCGGTCAGACAGCCTGAGCTTCCGGTGATCTTTCCTCCTCCTCCTCGTCGCTTTGCTGCCATACCTGCAGCAGAGCTCACTCTGCCTCATCTTCCCACGCTAGGCCGCACCAGCTGGCGTCTCCAGATCTCCTCACCCCCCTTCTGGGCACCTTCGTCGCCAGCTCCGACAGGCACGCGTCGGGCGTCTTCCTCTCCCTCTTCGTCGATTAAGTAGGTAGAAACTTTCCTCTTACTCCCCTCTTAATTTTCCCCTCTTAAATTGGCATTTTTCACCCCTCGACTGCCACTACCACCTCCGTCTGCTCCACCTCCGGCCACCATCTCCGGCGAGGTCACTCCACCTCCACAAGCCTTTCCACCCCTCGTCGAAAAGCCCAGAAGCTCCCCATCACTCCATACAAGCATTTCCCCTACTCCATTCACAGCCCTACACACTCTGAGCACCCCCCAAGCACACCCACTTGCATGTCTGCAGTGTGCCCTAGGCACACGGCCACAGCCACTTTCCCGCCACGACGACCCCCACACCGCCTTCGCCGTCCTCTGGCCAAGCTTCCTGAGTTGTCTGATGTGGCCGTGAGGCCGTCTTCGTGCTTTCAGGTCTCGGCCTCCTCGTTGCCATTGACGGACAGCGGGAGTTGCTTGGCGAGCAGCTCCAGGCCCCTTCAGCACCAGGTGAAGGCCCCAGGCAATGCGGGACACTTCCGCGAGGGCGTCCAGGTTCTCAATTGGGGTCGCGAGCCTTCGCTACTTCCCCAATTGCTCAAAGCCTTCACGCTTGCGTGTGCGCAGAGCGGAGGTGGGACTTTAGTCCCACCTCGGAAGTGTGTGACCACACGCCCACACTTAAATTGTAAAAGTGCTGTAGGCTGTTCGCCTCTGAAAGCACTTGGGGTGAGGTCCCTCACCTAACACTACCCACGTCCGTGAGCTCATCACACGGATCAGGCGCAACCCGACCCGACACACTCCTGTGCACTCCTCGCGCACCACCTACGTCGGTGCGCCTGGACCCGGGCACGCGACCCGACCCGATAATCCGACTCTGGGAGAGCGTATCCAAGAGAGATTCAGAGAGAGAGAGACGCAGGGAGAGGGTAGGGTAGGTTTTGCGCTGAGCTTGTGTGTGTGTGCAGGAATAGGTGAAGGAGGAAGAAGCAAGGAGCTGCTGAAGAGAAGAAGGAAGGAAGAAAGAAAGAAGAAGAAGAAGAGCAACGGCTGGGACTTAGCCGCAGAGAAGAAGGAAGGAAGGAGAGAAGCAGGAGAAAAGAAGATAGCAGGGGTACTGTAGCAACAGAGCAGTTAAGGTGTCTAATTTCTAAATCAGATGTCGGAAAGAAAGGAAGGAGTGAAGCAGAAGAGAAGAGCAGAGGAAAGGCCAGAGAAAAAGAAAGAGAAAAGAGAAGGAAGGAAACCTCTGCAGAAAAGAAGAAGAAGACGCAGAAGAAAGAAGAGAACCAGAGAAGAAGAGAAGAAGAAAGAAGAAGAAGGACGTAGCAGCTGAAGAAAGAAAGAGAAGAAGGCAGCTGCAGCAAGGAAAAAAAAGAAGAAGAAAGAAAAAGAAAGGCTGAAGAAGAGAACCGGCTGAAACGAAGAGAGAAGATGAAAAAGCCAAGAAAAGAATTTTTTGCTCTCTCTCCCTCTCTCTCCTTTTTCTTAATTTTTTGTAAAACAATATTGTGAATTCATATGCTTCTGGAATTATAGTTTGCTCCCTAAATTCGACCTCAGGAAACTTTTAATTCCGTGTAATAAATTGTAAACTGGTAGTAGCTTTTCATGATATACTACAACGTCTAGAATTTAAAACCAAAGCGACGAGCTGGTGACCATCAATGTAAAGACCCATCCCACTTTTAGCCTTTTAAGACGTTTGGAGTGTCAGTTATATGTCTGTCCAAACGTCTAGACCCTTTTCCGGACGTCTAAAAATTAAATTTTTGTACTCACTCTGCATTCTACGTGCAGGCAACGTGCGGAACTCCGCCTCTCTCTCTCCTTTCTCCTCCTTCCTACCCAAACCCTACACCCATGGCCTCTATAAAAGGCCACCCTCCCCTCTTCACCTCTCCACTCCACACACCGCCATCTTTACCTTCAGAGCGCGGCGGAGCGGCGAGAGGAGGTGAGCGAGGGAGCACGTGAGAGCGTGGAGGAGAAGAGTGCGTGAGAAGGAGGAGGCTGAGGTCGGGAGCTTCGGTGGAAGCTCGTCGAAGCTCGCACGGCCACCGCTGCGTGTGCGGAGGAGGAGGGAGTCCGGAGTGACGTCCTCGACCACCTGCAGCAGTTAGAGCTGTAGTGGAGTGAGGAGAAATGCGGCAGAGCACGGCGAGGAGAGCTGAGAGCATGTTCTGATACTGGAATTTTTCCAGTATCAGACGTCTAGAGTGCAGTATAGACGACTGCTAAGCTTCTGGACATCTGGAGTCAAGACCAGACATCTGAAAACACATTTATCACGAAGGTACGTTCTTTTCGTGGTTACAGCCATGCAGGCCGCACCGCAGAAAATATGCCAGTCTAATATTGGGGCGACTACTCTGTCGTACGTAAGAGCAGCCTTGGGAAGGTGTACGAAACACCCTCCCATGCACTTTCGGATGTCTGATCAGCTCACCAGACGACCGGAGGTGCTTCTAGACGACTAGAGGAGAGGTCCGACATCTGGAACCGCTTTCAGACGATCGCAGGGGAGTCCTGGATGTCTGAGGGCACCACAGGAACTTGAGGTGAGATTCTGTAACTTTTAAGACATCTGGACTTGTTTTCAGACGCTTGATTTTGGTCAGTAGACACGTTTTTGACTCATTTAGGGTTCAATCGGGATCCGTTTTACGCAAACGAAGTATCTGTGGTTTCCTTGTGAGTTGCTCTACGTACTAGAAACCTTTATACACTATTCCAAATCTTCCTTTGTGATGTATTCCTTCGTATAGGATTTTGACCTATTGCGTGTCTAGGGCTCGCAGAGACGCCTAGGTCTGCGATTCGAGCCTCCATTACTCTCCGATTGTCTGGTAGAGTAGTCTACCCCTGTTAATCTCATTAAATAAGAATGTATCTTTGGAATTAGCCAACTGGAAACCTAGGATGTGGCATGAACCCTAGGACAAAGAAATGAATAAACCAATTATACTGCATGATTGTATTTGTATACATGAATAAGTTAAACTGCTAACCATTGCATGTAATAAAGTATGAGCTGCCTGAGATAAATGAATAGTTACATGTGAAATCATCAGTTGCATGTATTAAATTGTGGAAACACGAGCTGCCTGTATATAAACAAGAACCGAATTGTGAGTGATGGAATCTAGATCAGAATAATGTAGTGAACATGACCATGAACCCTACGGGGAGTTTGGAGTAGAGCTCCTGTGGTTAGATGTAAAATTTGGAATGTAGACAGGAAGTGTGTTGGCCCTTGAGTACATGGTACCAAGGAGAGCGACTGTCCCCATTTTTTTGTGTAGAGCAGAGCTAGCTGCCCTTGGGTTAGGACCCGGGGTTAAGATTGGCCACTCTACACCGACTTCTGTTAGCCCTTGTGTACACGGTACAGAGGTGAGCTATTAGTGTAGGGAGGGAGCTAGCCACTACACGAGGCCCGGGGTTCAGCTAGCCACCCTACACCTACTTGTTAGGCCTTCTGGGCAAATCGAGGTAGTCAGATAAGTGTGTGCGGACTGTGGAGGGGCAAGACCCCTGTTTGGTTCTGAGGGGCTAGACCTTTGTTTCTGAGAGGGCTAGGCCCTGTACTGTTCCATGTTGTACTTTGGGCGTACCCGCTAGTGGAAACGACTAATCGTGTGTCAGTGCGGGGTAGCTACCCGTGCGCTTATCGCGTGTGCCGTAGTCACCGCTACGTCTGACAGTGACCTCGGGGTGGTTGACTGGGTGTAGGACTACCACGGGGGACTCTCCCAACTAAGAAAGCACGATGTGTACCTTCTACTCTTTAGAAAAGACTGTAATCAAGATCGTTCCTACGAGGAACATGTAAGATCAAGAAATTTTGAAAGTTTGAGGAAAAGGGGTGAAAAGGAAATGCATGTAAAATAAAATAACTAGAAAAGATAATTAAACATGTTACTTTTACTGCTTTAGATAGTATAGTTACCACTCTACTCAGAGTTCACTGACTCCGTCCTTTTTCATAACACTGTTCAGGTCCAGGAGTTGAGCAGCCCGAGCTTCCGGCTGCAGAGGGTGCTGGGCCCAGTCGAGCCCAGCCGTAGTTTTCTGCACTCTTTGTTGTACCCCCTTTATTGTTGTAGTGAGTTTTAGACTTTTAGCTACTATTGTTGTTACTGTTGCTTTCGTTTCCGTTGTTCCTGTTGTTGTGGTGGTATGTATTGGAATATTAGCTTTTACTTTCCTTTATTGCTTGTACGTTTTTACTGCTTAGTTATATTGCATATGTGAATGTGGTTTATTTTCCTACTTTTTGGTTATTTCTTGTTGGACGACTGGGTCTTGGGATTAGTCGAGGCGAGCCGATCTCGGGTCCTATAGGGATTCGGGAATCGGGTCGTAACATGATGGTATCAGAGCATGGTTGTCCCGAGAAATGAACCAACTGGCTTGAGAATAACCATTCAAGTGCATGTAACTAGGGTAGCCACCACAATGTATCGCTTTGATATCTGTTCTGAGTCTTTTTTCGAAGAAATTCGATAGTGTTGACCCTTTTATTCTGTCTTTTGTGTCTCCTTGCAGGAGATGCCTCGTCGGGGAGTTCTCAAGGCAGGTCACGGTCGCGACCGTGGATGAGGTCGGAGGGGCGGACATGCCGGGCCTGAGGTGCCAGTTGACCCGCCTCTTCTCCCGGGTGTTCAAGCCTAGGATCTCGCCCAGCTGATCAGAGACATAGTGCGAGAGGAGCTCCACCAGCCTCCACGGGCACCTCTCCCAGAGGACATGGTGGGGGAGTTTTCGGTGGAATAGAGAGATCGCCGCAGCACCGGACAAGCAGGAGGGGGAGGGGGTGGACCTCCACCGCCCCCATCGCACTCTGACACTTCCAAGCATAAGCCCTCCTTGCCTGGAGGCATGCCCGTTCCCCCACTGCAGCTGCACCATGAGCTTTTCGAACAGTTCCGGAAGCTGAAGCCCCCCTCCTTCAAGGGGGATGAGGACCCGTCTGAGGCAAAGGACTGGCTGGAGCAAATAGAGAAGGTGTTTGACACCCTTCACCCTCCTACGGAGTGCCGCGTGGCCTTTGCCACGTACCAACTAGAGAGTGTGGCACACAGGTGGTGGAGGGCAGTCAGAGGCCAGGAGAGGGGAGAGCCGACGTGGGACCAGTTCATGACCCTCTTCTACGAGCAGTACTTCCTGCAGACTTGGCAGGACCAAAGGAGGTGGGAGTTCCACATTCTCCGCAAGGGGACAATGACTGTTAAAGCGTATCGCGCGCGCTTCCTGGAGCTGTCACGTTTTGCTTCGACAGCCATAGCTACAAAGGAGGAGCACCTGTTGAGGTTTACTGAGAGGCTCCGACCTACTATTTGGGGGTATGTCAAACCCCTGAAGCTGCCCACCTTCTTGGGAGTGATAGAGGCAGCCATGACATATGAGGAGACCAACCCGGCCATGCGAGACACCGACAGCGGACGGAAGAGGCCCTACCAGCCAGAGTACTCTTAAGGCTGTCGAGAGAAGAGGCACGTGGCACCCGCAGGAGAGTCGTCTCATTTTGCGATGCCGTCAGTGGCCTTTGGGGGCCCAACACAGGGGCCAACTGCCAGCACTGGACCCCCATCCAGCCGTCAGCAAGGACTTACCGAGGGAGGGAGTCGAGTCCCCCTCTGCTACCAGTGTGGCCAGCCGGGCCACATCAGGAGGGACTGCCCATCCAGGGCTGGAGCACAGCAGATGCTCTCCGCACTGAGCGTCAGAGGCCGAGTTGGTGGTCGTGGTCCCAAGGTTATTAGGTCCAAGGTTTTTAAGATTCAAGTGATTTTAGCGCTCAATTTTAGGGTTTGACTTGCTTAGATCTTTTCAATCAAGGGCTTGGGTAGCACACTAATGCGGGTGGGTTTGTTTCCTTTTATGCACGCATGTGTGAACTAGCACTTCAAAAAACCTACTGTAGAAACCCTAATTTGATTCTATTTCCAATCCTCTTTACTTTTCACAAAAGTTCTCTTCAGACTTAAAACAAGAAGTGTGTAGTCCGCGGACATTTAGAAATTAAGTGTGATTTCTACTAAGCATAGGAATTTGCGGGATAGGATCTAAAAATCACTTCAACTTCAATAAGTTTTGAAAAAAATTTCGCAAAATCGGGAAACTTTTGCCTTACAGATGGCAATTATTATAAAGAGAAGGCAGTTGTTCCTAATTTAATTGCTTCCTTTTTGTCTTCCTAGGATCAGGAGATGGATTTAGGGAAGAAGAGAGATTACCTACCTTGGAGTAGTTGATTTGCGCGGGATATTTCCTTGTGAAATACCTTGCAGTAAAACAAAATAGAGCAAGTTAGTGCTCAAATATAATAAAAAATAATGCAGAGACTAGTGATAAATTGCACGTTGCTCCCCGGCAATGGCGCCAAAATATTAGCAGGGCGAAATCGATTTTATAAGATAAAGGATGTGTCATAGTATAGTTGAAATCACCTTGAAAACAAATAATAATTTTATTACTTAAATGTTAAGTCCGAGGTCGAACACAGGGAGAAAATGGAATTTACTCACTAATCTCAATGGATGCAATTTGAACACTTAAAGTTATTCAAAATCTAATTCAAAATATAATGCAGGAGTTTATGAATACTAAAATGTAGCAAAAAAGAGAGAAATTGAGAAGAATTGGGTAAAAGTGGTTGATTGCTTCTTCTCTTGGCTCTTTCTTCAGTTTCCTCATTCTCTACCTTTCTTTCTTTCTTTTGGCTTTGGTCGATGGCTTCTTTCTTCTTCTGTTCTTTCTCCTTCTTGGCTTCTCTTCTTTCCTTAGCTTTCCTCTTTCTTTTTTTTCTTCCTTTCCTCTGCGTGCTTGCCTTAGCTTCTTTTTCTTTTCCTCTCTCTGCCCTTAGCTTCTTGTGCTTCCTTCTTCTTCCTTCTGCTTTGGCTTTGCCTTTGTTGCGCCTTCTTCTTCTCTGCTACATTGCCTTCTCTGCTATAGTACCTCTTCTTCCTTAGCATCTGATCATTCCTGCCTTCTCCTTCCTTCTTCTTTGCCTTAGCTTCCTCAGCTTCTTCCTTCAGTCGTGCCTTCCTTAGCTTCCTCAGCTTCTGCCTTCAACCCTTTGCTTTTCCTTCTTCCCTGCGACTGCAGCTTCCTCTTCCATCTTCCTTTCCCTACACACACAAGTGCAAAACCTACCCCTACCCTCCCCGCGTACACTCTCTCTCTATTCTCTCTTTACTTCGCTCTCCCAGAGCCAATCGGGTATACGGGTTGGGTCAAGCGCACCCAGGTCCAGGTGCAACGGCGTGGGTGGTGCACGAGGAGTGCTGGGTAAACGGGTCAGGCAAGCCAGGTCCACGGAGCGTGAGTAGCGGATGAGGGGACCTCACCCCGTGATCTAAGGCAACCAACCGATAACACAAATTCACTTTATACCACTTACCTACGCTGAAAACTTCCGAGGTAGGACTAAAGTCCCACCCGCTTCTTCGCACACGCACAGGAGGATGCCTGTGCAATTGCTATGGCTGCAGTGCTCTCTCAAGGCCGTTCTTTGTCTGGATGTGTGCGCGAACTCATTCCACGTCACCTGGATTTGTTCGCCTGGAGTGCAGCAGCCTGAAGCAAGCTTGCGAGCTCCTTCGAGTCTGCGTTAATGGCGACGGGGGATCGATCCTGCGATCACTCAATACGGCCTTGCACCCTCATTAAACCACACAGGAAGCTTCGCCGTGACACGGCGAAGGTGCTGCGGTAGGTGGTTGGCCGCGGGGCGACTTAGGTGTGCATGCCTAGGTCGCTCTGTGGTCGTGAAAGTGGGTTTGGTCGGGGGGCGAGTGTGGAGGTGGTAGCGATCGATGGAGATGGGGAAGATGCTCAGTGGATGATGGCGGAGGTTTTGAGGGGTCTAGTGAGGCGTGTGGATGCGTGGAGTGATGGATGTGCCTTTGTCGGTGGTCGGCCGGAGATGAGGACGATGGTGGTGGTGTGCGACGTCGAGGGGTCAAAAGTAGAAATAAAGAAGGGGGAAATAAAGAGAGGAGAGAGGGGAAGAGATTTAACCTAATTAATGGTCAAAAGGAGAGAGGATGGCGGACGGCTCGTACTTACCGCCGCCGGAGACGAAGGTTCCAGTGGAGGGAGAATGGCGACGGTGAAGGGGTATTGGCGCGTGTGCAGGTATGGCACGACACGGACAATGGAGGCGGAGAAGACTCTGCCACTGGTATTGTGGCAAAGCGACGAGAAGAGGGAGGAGATGTCACTGGAGCCTGCTGGACGCTTGGCTGGAGGAGGAGAGACGAAGTTGAGGGTTGTTCTCCAGCCAAACCAAGCTGAATCTAAGCGTCTGGGCCTGGGGCTTCTTTTATTGACACCGGCAGAGGGCCTTGTGCTTGAAAGACAAGCTTCCAAACACGGGTTTCCTCACTGGAGTAGGAATGTGCGAGAGACCCAAATCTCTTGAGCGTTCGCACGAGAGATTGGGTGCGAATCAAGGCTTGAGATTACATTCAGATTATAGGGAATTCCTCAGAAATCTTCCTTTCAAATTTGAGAGGGAGTCTCTAAGGAATCAAAGAGAAATCCCCTCTGGAATCTTCACCGGAGTAGGACTCCTCCACTATAATGGCGGGGGGACCTAATTGCAAAGAGTGGCGAGGAAGATAGGGGGTATTCACAATGGTTTTCAAAAGCAAGGAGTCTAAATGTAATTGGGTGGACTGTTTTACAAAGTAGGTCAAGATGACCTTCCCTTAGGTCCAAATTTTGGTACAAACCTAATTTGGACCTAAGGAATCCAATGGTTAAGTTGGATTTTAGGTTTGACCACGTTTAACTGAACATTTTACACAAAAACCTAATTTAGGGCAAATAATTAGCTAGGACCCCTATTTAGGTCAAAATAGGTTCTAAAGGCCAAATTGAAGGTTCTAAACCCTAAAAGATATTTTTCCATGAATTTTAGAGGGTTTATTTGATTTTTATCCTGACCAGAACCTTGTTGAATTAAGCGGGTCTGTTTTAGGGTTACAAGAAGTCATTTAATTCTTAGATTGCACATGAATCATTTTCTGACTGAACCAACTCACTTTTTATCTTGTTAAGACTATTTGACCTATGTTTAGCCCCTGAGAAATCCCGTTGATGTACTGCAATGGTAAAATTACAGTTTACCCTTTATTTCTTGTTTTCTTCTCAAAATAGTTATTCCTTGAATTAGGCCCTTCTTTAGGTTATTAGGAGCTTTTGTTCTCTTTTCTAGGTGAAAATGAGCTAGTTAAGGCTCATGATGGTGTTCCCATCACACAACCTCGACCGTTCAGAGGACGGTGCCCCAATCGCCTTGTCCACTTGTCACAACGACGACGTAACACCCAGGTCGACCCACGACATGAAGACACCCCCGGAAAGTAACGACAGCTCTCAACCCCCACCAAAGGGCTAGACCCTGGTGCGACGAAGCCTCCTCTCAAGGGCGGCACAAACACGAACGGATGCGTTTGATGTTCCATATATATATCGCTACCTCATCAGGTCGGCAGCCTCCTCTTAGGGACGACGAGACCTCGGCATGGATGCATCCGAAGCTCCACCCCCTGCTGCCTCGTTAGGCTGACAGACCTCCTCTTAAGGAGAATGAGAACTTGGCCGGACGCGCTCGACGATCCATTGCTGTTGAGATTAACACGACAAAAGGACGACAGAAGCTCAGCATGAACTCATCTGAAGCTCCGCCCCCTGTCGCCTCTTCAGGCTGATGAGCCTCCTCTTAAGGCAAATGCAAACTTGGATGGATGCCCCCGACGTTCCTTTGCTGTTACGATTAATGCGGCAAGCCTCCACTTAAGGACAACAGAAGCTTGGCATGGATGCATCCGAAGCTCCAACCCCTGTCGCCTCTTCAGGCTGACAGGCCTCCTCTTATGGAGAATGAGAACTCAGTTGGATGTGCCCGACGTTCCTTTGTCGTTACAATTAATACAATAAGCCTCCTCTTAAGGACGGCGGAAGCTCGACATGGACGCATCCGAAGCTCCACCCCCTGCCGCCTCTTCAGGCTGACAGACCTCCACTTAAGCAGGACGAGAACTCAGCCGGACGTGCCCGACATTCCTTTGCCGTTACGATTAACACGACATATCTCCTCTTAAGGACGGCAAGAGTTCAGAATGGATGCATCCAAAACTCCACCCACTTCCGCCTCTTTAGGTCGGCAAGCCTCCTCTTAGAGAAGGCCAAAACTCGGACGGACGCATCCGATGTTAAACGTATTACCACCACCTCAGGTCGGCAAGTCACCTCTTAAGGGAGAACGGACGTATATGACGCCCTATATCTATATAGCCACCTCCCTAGGACGGCAAACCTTCCTTCAAGGAGGACGAAAGTTCGGACAGTTGAGCCCGACAAACTAGGTGCCAACGACCTTGAAGGTGGGCACACTACCTCCGAAGATGAAAGTAACTATGACCTTCTCCTCTCAAGGAAGGCAAAGACACAAGAGGTCACCATCGGATCTCACTAGCCTGGTCGCCCTCTTAAGGCGTCCAGTAATCGTTCGTTCGCGACGAGATCGTGTTTTAAAAAGATATCCGCTGTAGTATATTTGAAATTACCGCGAAAACGATTATCAATTTTATTACTCGAAATTCAAAACTTCCGAGGTCGAACTCAAGGAGCAACTTGGTATTCTAGAAACATAAATCACAATTTCAAGTTACTCACAAAATGATATCAATGCAGTCCAATGTATATGAGAACTAAAAATAGAAAATCCAAAAATAAATGTCTTTCTTCCCTCTTTTTTTTTCTTTCTTCCTGCTTCTTTCTCTTCTTGGACGTTTAATTCTGTGAATCAGACGCCTTAACCGTCAGATGCTACAATACTGTCTCTTTCTTTTCTTCTTCACTTGGCTTCTTCTTCTTCTCTTCTTCTTAGTCTTTCTCTGTCTTCTTTTCTTTGCTATCCTACGGCTAAGTCCCTGCCTTCTCTTTCTTCTTCTTTGCCTTAAGCTTTAGCTGCGTCTTCAGCTTCTTCTTCCTTGACCTCTGCAGTCTTCTTCCTCTTTGCCTTCCTCTTTCTTCTTCTTCTGTGGCTGCTTCTTCTTCTGTTCTTTCTTCTTCTTCTTTTCTTCAGCCGCGCCGTCTCCTTCCTTCTTCTTTTCTTCAGCTGCTCCTCTTTTCCCTTGCGCACACACACAGGAGCAAAACCAAGCCCCTACCCTCCCTGCATCTCTCTCTCTATTTCACTCTTGGAATGCTCTCCCAGAGTCGGCCAGGTAAACGGATCAGGTTTGAGCACCCAGGACCAGGCCCACCGGCGTGCGGTGGTGGGAGAGGAGTGCACGGGTAGTCAGGTTAGGCAGCCAGGTCCACGTAGGTGTGCGTTGCGCACAAGGCGTGGTGGGTGAGGTGTGTGGAGGTGCGGAGCGGTAGGGCACCTCACCGAAGGTCTAGCCGGAGGTGGAGAAGGTGATGGTGGTCTATGGTGGTCGATGCGTGATTTAAGAAATTGATAAGGGGGAAATGAAGAGGGGAGAAAGAGGAAGAGTTCTTACCTAGATAAGCAGACGAAGGGGGGCAGGAGGAGGACGGCTCGTTTCTGCCATCTCCGGAGACGAAGATGTCCAGGGGAGAGGTGACAACGACAACGACGGGGCTAGAGGCGCATGCGTAGGTGTTGCACGACGCGGAGGAAGGCAGTAAAGGCGGCTCTGCCACTGGTATTGTGGCAGAGCCACGAAAAAGAGGAGGGCTTGCCAGAGCTTGCTGGACTCTTGACTGGAGGAGGAGGAGATGAAATTGGGGGGAATTCCTCAGCCAAGTCGAGTTGGGAAGAAGTGGAGGGATCTGGATCTTCTTATATAGGCACAGGCAGAGGGAAGAGTCGCGAGGAAGTGGCCAGAGGTCTTCGCTGAAGGTATGGCCGGAGTGAGACCCATACCTCTCGAGTGTTCGCACGAGTGGTATGGGGCGATTCAAGGCATGGGGAGCTGCTCAGGCAGTAGGGGGTGTCGCAGAGGACTCCCCTTTCAAATCTGGGAGTAGCTCCCCATGGAAACGAGGAGAAAACCTTCTCTCAAAGTCGCCAGCGGTATGGGTCCCTGCTCCAATGGTAGAGGGACCAAAATGAAGAAAGTGACAAAAAGTTGAGGGGATATTTGCAAGGGTTTCCAAAAGTAAAGGGCCAGAATGTAATTGGGTGGACCATTTTGCAAAGTAGGCCAAGATAACCTTTCCTTAGGTCTAAATTTTGATACAAACGTAATTTGGACCTAAGGAATCCAATGGTGAAGTTGGATTTTAGGTTTGACCACGTTTGACTAGACATTTAGCAGAAAAACCCAAATTAGGTCAAATATTGGGCTTCGACCCTTATCTAGGTCAAAACAGTTTTCAAAGGTCAAATTGAAGGTTCTAAACCCTAGGAGATATTTTTCCATGAATTTTAGAGGGTTTAGTTGATTTTTATCTTGCCTGGAACCTTGTAAATTTAAGTGGGTTTGTTTTAGGGTTACAAAATGTCATTTAATTCTTAAATTTCACAATAACCCTTTTCTGACTGAACCATCCCACTTTTTCTCTTATTAAGTCCAATTAACCTATGTCTAAACCCTTAGAAATCCCTTTGATGCATTGCAATGGTAAAATTACAGTTTTACCCCTTGTTTCATGTTCTCTTCCCAAATCAGTGATCCCTTGAATTAAGCCTTTCTCTTGGTTATGTAGGAGCTTTTGTTCACTTTATTAGGTCAAAATATGCTAGTTAGGGCTCATGATGAGGTTCTCATCATACCCCTATGCCTAGCTTTTGTTAGTCCCTTAGCAAAAATTTAAGGTTTTAACTTCTGTTCTAAACCATGAATTTCTTTCACCAGTTATGATAAGTGCTTTTTTCTTCTTTGATTAGGTCAGAATGCTGATAATGGGCCTAAAGGTACTCTAGTACCAATCAAGATCCAGACCTGTCTAGCTTTAGCCTCGGTCCTCCACGAAGGTTTTTAAGGTCCACAGAAACTACCCTAAGGTTCATTGGACTCCGTGGTTAAAGCACCTGTGCTTGAGACATAGTTTAGCCTTGGTCCAGTTTGCAGTGCATTTTTGTAAGAGAGAGACAGAGGATTTATTTGTTTGGAGAGTTATCTCTCTTTTCTTTTTATTTCTAGCTTCGGATTGGCTTCACAACACGGTCTGTATCGGATTCCTCGTTCCAATCATCAATCCTCAAAGGTTCCTGGCAATCGATGCTTCGTGATAGCACCGCCTATGGTAACCCCTAGAACCTTGGTTTTTGAGATTTTGAAATAATCCCGCTCATGGCATTCCGTGGCTGAATCCAAACCATGGCAATCGACATTTCGAGATAATGCCACCCATGGTATCTGAACCAGCAGAGTGCTTACATGCCCCCGGTAGGATATATAAATATCCTAAGAGATAAGTACCGAGGAGACGATATGTTGTTACACATCTTCAAAGGGAATTTCCCGCCTCTCCGCACCGAGAACTCGTCCAAATCAACTTGTGTTGATCGACTGCTCTTAATCTAGGCAACATTTTTAGAACGTTAAAACGCTTGCTGCGTGATTTTGATTGTTATGCGCACTGAACCAGACTGTGTGTGGATTGGGGTGCTTAGGTTATCGAGTCCTGCAAACCGAAGCTTAGTCAACGAGGCCGAATACTCCCTAAGCCTTAGACCTAATACTTAAGCTTTGCATTCTCCTCAACCTCTTGAGGATTATCCTGATCTTAGCAGGTACTAAGAGTCTAGCCAAAAAGGCCTAAGGTCAGCGTTCCTACTAATCTCTTTGTGTCTCTTTAGCACTTTTCTTTACTTTTCTTAATGTGGTCTAGAACTTCGGTCAATCCCTTAATCTCTTACTAATGACTGTCTCTTTCTTTTTCATTTTGTGCTCCCTTTTTTAATATTTTGTTCTTTTTCCCCGTCCTCATGATTAGGTATAGCCCAAAAATTTTCCCTCCTCTTCTTAGTTTTTTTTTTTTAGATGATATGTGATGTTTTTGTTGAAACCTTTTCTTGATATGAGTTTTTATACGTTTTGCACTTTCATACCGCCCATGCCTAAGATTTGCAATGTCTCCATTGTAAATTAGGTGGGTTTGTGTTCAGCTTGGTTCATTCATTAGGACAGGTGTTAGGTGAGTGAACGGGTCGAAGTGATTGTTGTGGACGATTTCTAGACTCGGGCACGGGTACCTGAGGTGGATTCGGTTGTCCTAATGGATGTACCCTAAAGTGCAATATGAATTCAGCAAGGAAATGTCAAGAAAAGTTTCGGGCTTTTCAAAGAATGACAGGTTGCCTCCCATTAAGCGCTGAGTTTTACGCCATCGGCTGGGTGCAATGGGCTCAGGGAGAATGGAGGATAAAGGATGACTCAGCCAAATCTGTATTGGTCAATTCAATGAACAGTTTGAGTCTCTGACCGTTCACGACAAAGGGTTTGGAATTATGGCTGAGTGGACTGATCTCAACGGCTCCATTTCCAAAGATTTGTGGGACTAAGTATGGTCTGATCCACTTGGATCGCAGCTTTCCTGGGAACAGTTTTAGTCGGGCATCAAAGAGTAGAACCTTTTGACCAGGGTGAAAGATCTTTCTAGATATGTACTTATCGTGAAAGGCTTTAACCCGCTCTTTATAGATTCGCGAGTTTTCATACACATCGAGGCGTAATTCATCAATCTCGCTCATCTGAAGTTTTCTGTGGGTTCCAGTTTAGAAAGATCTAAGTTGCAGTTCCGTACTGCCCAATAGGCTTTATGCTCCAATTCGATAGGGAGGTGATACGCCTTTCCGTACACCAGTTTGAAAGGAGACATGCCTAATTGGGTCTTGTGGGTGGTCCTATAAGCCCACAAAGCTACCGAAAGCTGGGATGACCAATCCTTCCTGTCAGGTCGAACAATAACTTGGAGGATTTTCTTGCTCTCCCGATTTGATAGCTCAGGTAGACCATTAGTTTGGGGGTGGTAAGGAGTAGAGATTCGGTGCGACACCCTGTATTTGGTCATCAGTGACCTGAACTGAGTGTTTGTGAAATGGGTCCCTCCATCAGAAATGATTGCACGTGGAATCCCGAACCGTGAGAAGATATTTTGGTGAATGAATTTGATAACGACTTTGTGATCATTGGTTCGAATCGGAATGACTTCGATCCATTTGGACACATAGTCAACAGCGAGTAAAATGTATTCGAAGCCATTCGAGATAGGGAAGGATCCCATAAAATCAATCCCCTAAATGTCAAAAATCTCACATACCAAAATCGACTGTAAAGGCATCATGTCACGATGGCTCATGTTGCCCAAGGTCTGGCAACGGTTACAAGCCTTACAGTGATTGTATGCATCCTTGAAAATTGTGGGCCAGTAAAAGCCACACTAGAGGACTTTTGATGCGATTTTATGCCCAGAAAAATGGCCATCGCATGCCTGGTCATGGCAGAAAGAGAGTATGTCTTTGATTTCCACTTCCGTGACACATCGTCGGATAATTTGATCAGCACATATGCGGAATAAATACGGGTCTTCCCAAATGTAATATTTAACATCGGAGCGCAATTTGTCCTTCTTGGCCTTTAACCAATCAGACGGGATCTGATGTGATGCCAAGTAATTTACTATGTCAGCAAACCATGGAAGCTCGATATTGATAGTCAGGAGGTGCTCATCAGGAAAGTGTTCTGTGATGGGTCCGGAAGGGTCAATGATTTCAGAAGGAAGGCGGGACAAGTGGTCAGCTACCACGTTCTGTCTTCTCGCTTTGTCACGAATCTTGAGGTTAAATTCTTGCAATAGCAAGATCCATCGAATTAATCAAGGTTTCACGTCCTTCTTCGCAAGGAGATGCCTCACAGTTGTGTGATCCGAGTAGATAATAACATGGGAACCCAGGAGGTAAGATCTGATTTTTTCAAGGGCAAATACTACGACTAGTAGCTCTTTATCAATAACAATGTAGTTACACTGAGCCTCGTCAAGTGTTTTGCTAGCGAAGTAAATGACCACGGGTTTCCCATCGATTTTCTACCCCAAAACCGCTCCTACAGCGAAGTTAGATGCATCGCACATGATCTCAAAGGGTTGAGACCAATCAGGGGACTATAGGATCGGGGCTTAGGTAACTCGGTCATGAAGGATCTCAAATGCTTTAGTGCATTCCTTGGAAGTTTCAAAAGGTACATCCTTGGAGAGAAGAGTGGTCAGGGGGCACGCGATTTTCGAAAAATCAAGGATGAATAGATGGTAAAAATCGACGTGCTCTAGGAAAGATCGGATGTCCCTGATCGAGCTAGGCATAGGGAGTCTGGAAATCAAGTTAGCCTTAGCTCGATCGACTTGGATGCCTTTTTCTGAAATTAGATGTCCCAGGACGATCCCCTCAGGCACCATGAAGTGGCTCTTTTCCCAGGAAAGAACCAGATTCACGTCAATGCATCGCCTGAGTATTTGAACCAAGTGCTGGAGGCAATCGTCAAATGATGCCCCAAAAATCAAAAAGTCATCCATGAAGACTTCTAAATAATCACCTACCATATCTGAGAATATGGCAAGCATGCACCGCTGAAAAGTCGCGGGCGCATTGCAAAGACCGAAAGGCATCCTTCGGAACGCATACGTCCCGAAGGGGCAGGTGAATGTGATCTTTTCTTTATCCTCTGGATGGATTGCCACTTGGTTATAACTGGAGTAGCCATCAAGAAAGCAGAAGAACCTATTTCCTGCTAGTTTTTCGAGGATCTGATCAATAAATGGTAGTGGGAAATGATCCTTCTTCGTGGAGAAATTAAGTCTTCTGTAATCTATGCAGACTCTCCACGAGTTGGCTATACGGATCGGTATGACTTCTCCGATTTCAGTCGTGATGGTGGTGAGTCCTACCTTCTTAGGCACAACCTGGATTGGACTCACCCATCGACTGTCGGAGATCGGGTAGATGATCCCTTCATCTATCCACTTAATGATCTCCTTTTTCACGATCTCCTGCAGATTAGGGTTCAAACGTCTTTGCATCTCACGTGAAGGTCGTGCGCCCTCTTCGGAGTAGATGTGGTGGGTGCAATAAGAGGGGCTTATACCAGTCAAATCATCGAGAGTGCATCCAATGGCTCTACGATGTTGCTGGAGAACAGTAATCAAACGGGATTCTTGATCAGGTGTGAGTCTAGAGTTTATAATCACAGGAAACGTCTGATTGGAACCCAAAAAGATGTCTTTCAGATGATCAGGAAGGGGCTTGAGTTCCAAGACGGGATTATCAGCAACAGCAGGTGGTTCAGAGTGTGTGAGGAACAAGGGTAGGAGTTATGGGTGTATCTAGATCAGGTTCAGATTCCTCTAATTGCTGGTTTTGATTTTCTTGTGGTTGATCGGGAGTAATTAGGTTATCCTCAATATGCGATTCATCAACCACGGCTTTGATATCACATATTTGTTCTACAACACCACAATTAATCCCTTGTTGGGCCTTAAAGATGTCAATCTTTAGAGTTTGGTTCCCAAATTTTAACTCTATTTGGACCTCCTCACAACTTATGTTGGCCATAGCAGTGGCTAAAAAAGGTCTCCCTAGTATGATCGGTGTATCCCTTGGGTTCTCAGGTGCATTCATATCTAGAACTATGAAATCCACCGAGAAGTAGAAATCCCGTACCCTAACAATAACATCCTCGAGTATTCCTTTAGGCGACTTGATGGATTGATCAGCTAACTGCAATGTCACCTCAGTCAGTTTAAGCTCGGACTCTTCAAGGTGGTTAAGCAGGGATGTGGGTATTAGGTTTATGGAGGCACCAAGGTTTAGCAATGCTCTATCGAATTATGTTTCACCAATTTTACATGAAATCAGGGGAGTGCCTGGGTCTTTTGCCTTGGGTGGGAGTTTACTCAAGATTACAGAGCTGGCTTGCTCTGACAGTATGATAGGACTCCCACTTTTGGTTCACGGCTTACGCTTAGGTGTACACAAGTCTTTCAAGAATCGTGCGTAAGCCGGTACGTGGTGGATTGCATCCATCAAGGGGATGTTTATCTACACCTGTTTAAAGAGCTTGATCAGATCCACCTCAGGAGCAACGGGTTTGGCTGTCCTTGTTCCCTTAGTAAATGCCTCGGGAAATGGAACCTTGGTTGGTTCCTCTAGAATAGGTCTAGGTTCTTGATCTGGGATAGGGACATCCTAGATAACTATCCTAGGGCTTGGTTCACTATCAGGATTGGAGTGGTTTGGATAAGGTGGGTCTTGGGTTGCTTTACCACTATGGGTTGTTACGGAGTTTAATCTTGCCTGGTTCTGGTTTGGGGTTGGTAAGATGGGTGGTTGCTGTTAAAATCCCACATAAGATGTCAAAGCTTCCATCTCATCAAGTGATGAAACAGAAGGGGCCTGATAAATCATGTGTGCGTGGCCTGGATTTGGGTTCATAACGCTCCTCTGAGTCGGCACGTTATTTGGGTTCGGCAGAGGTTGTGAAGGAAGTGTTCCCAGTTGGCAGGAATTTGCCATCTGGGCGAGTTGGTTGCAAACCTCTGTGATCTCGTCCTCGTGTTGTTTTTGGATTTCCGCATTCGTTCTTTGAATGTCAGCCAATGTTTGAAGGATAAGAGACATTTGGTCTTGGTTTAGCCCAGATTGATAGGTGGGGTTGGGCTAAGGCTGAGGCGGCTGATATGGATGAGGGGCTTGTGGATGGGGTTGATAAGGTAGTCTTTGAGTCTAAGAATTTCCCGTCCACTAGAAATTGGGATGATTTCACCATCCGGGGTTGTAGGTGTTGGAAAATGGGTCATTCTGGATGGCGTTGAGGTCCTCGCAGGTCTGAGGAGCCTCAGGAAAGTCAAAGTATGGGGGTTTAGAGTTCCCTCGATTAGAATAGAGCGGATTGGAGGACCCTCCGATCCGGGAGTCAGACCGGGGTGGATATGGGTCCATCCCCTCAGAAGA
Organism: Thalassia testudinum; assembly: GCA_037157565.1. Lineage (NCBI taxonomy): Eukaryota > Viridiplantae > Streptophyta > Magnoliopsida > Alismatales > Hydrocharitaceae > Thalassia > Thalassia testudinum. The sequence goes on from JAZHRO010000030.1 coordinate 50,953,668, forward strand.
TCGGTGATAGATATTTTGCACAGTTTCCCTCGTGAGAGGTGATTATGCAAAAGAGTTCTATGTAGAGGTGGCTCGCTGCAAATGTCAAGTCAGCTCATCCACCTTCTTCTCTATGATAGAGACCTTGTCCAATCGACTGGCCATCAGTTCCAAGTCAATGGATGCAGACAAGCCATGCGTCTCATGTGCTCCCCTAAGATTCATTGATGCGTGGGTATTCGTCCGGTCGAATAAACCCATAGAGTCATTGTTGATGGAGTTCTCGCACATATTCTCAAGAATCTCCCACACCGTGTCCTCATGCTGACCCATGATGTTCCCTCTGCAGGTTGCATTGACGAATAATCGAATGTCCTTACGGAGTCCTTGGTAAAAAGACTAGACTTGTTCCCATTTAGGGACTCCGTGATGGGGGCACTTTCGCATTAGATCCAAGAATCGGTCCTATGCCTCATGAAGAGGTTCTCCTGTCTGTTGGGTGAAGTGAGTGATCTGATGGCGTAAGGCGTTTGTCCGACCAACGGGAAAGAACTTCTTCAAAAACTCGGATTGAAGTTCATCCCATGTGTTGATCGAACGAGTCTGAGTTTGATACCAATGAGTAGCCTTGTCCATGAGAGAGAAAGAAAACATCTTCATGAGTAAAATATCTTGATTTTGTGCATCTGACTCGAAGGTCTGGGTCAGATGCTTGAGCTGTTTAATATGCTGGAATGGATCCTCGGAGTTAAGCCCATAGAATTTTGGTATGGCATGAATCATATTGGGCTTGAGTTCAGAATCAAGACCTCCAGCCGGGATTTGGACTCGAGACTCGATTGCCACCGCAGCAGGATTATAGTAATCTCGCATCATGGGACACTGCGATGGGTTCATGAAGTTTTGGAAGAGATCATTTAGATGCTGAAGCTAGTGCTCAAGATTGTTTTCTTCTTCAACAGGTTGTGCCATGATGGAAGAAGAAGGGGAACTTGGTTCAGAATCAGAGGAAAGATCTATGTGGTGGGGTTGCTGCACAAACAAGGGTACCAAGGCTTGGCCTCGGGGAGAGTGGATTTCTAAAGGAGGTTTCAAGGACCTACTGCCAAACATACACCGAAGGATTGGATAAGATTAGAATGTGCTGAACCCAATCAAGACACCCAAAATATGTTGGGTGACTATAGAGGTTCGGGGCGGATGATACCCCTTAGTCAGAAAGGTCGTCCACCTGAGAAATACCAAGGCAGCCAGAGAGGGAGAGTCCTGCGAAGACCCCTACACGGTAGAGCATCCCCACGAGTTACAAAGTTTCCCCCACCCAACCTCTCTTGTCACTGAGATTCCAGGTAGACCAGAATGGGGACCTTGACCGCTTAAGTCTACCTCTTTTAATTAAGATCAAGGTGCTTAGGGTTTCACTTGAACTTTAAGCCTTTTGAGTGCAAAGTGACCTAATTTTAAGGTCGGTTGACCCTAGGGATCAACTTCACCTCTTTGTTCCTTTGAGAGCTTTTAGGTCCTTGCTTTTAGGGTTCAAGTAGATTAAGAGCCTGATTTGCTTAGGATTTCTCTTGGATAAATCTTTTCAAACAAGGCTTAGGCACACCTCTTTTTGGAATTTTTTAATTCTTTGCTTAGAAGAAGATGTGTCTCTAAAACCTTAGCTTGTAATCCTTAAGTTGGCTCTATTTGGTCCAAGTTAGTTGCCTCACAAATTGATATCTAGGGCTCAATCAAGAAGGTTTTAGCCCTAATTACCTTAAGTGGATGTGCAATTAGAAATGTGTTAAAATTAAAAATCATGCAACTTTTTTGAATTTCTAAATATAGAAACAGGTAACCCTAGATTGATTTTTCTCTTTGTTTCTCCTTTTCAAATTTTGAGGGGATTAAGAGAGAGGGTTAATAAAAGGTTACCTGTTCCCTGGTGTGGTTGTTGTGCGGCTACTTTTCTCTCCTCGACTTTTCCTGAAATAATCACAACAAAAGAGAGAAATTAAGTTAGTAATGAATCATAAATTGTGATCAAAGCTTCTAAAATGCCCGTTGCTCCTCAGCAACGGCGCCAAAAATAATCATTCGTTCGCGACGAGATCGTGTTTTAAAAAGATATCCACTGTAGTATATTTGAAATCATCGCGAAAACAATTATCAATTTTATCACTCGAAATTCAAAACTTTCAAGGTCAAATTTAGGGAGCAACTTGGTATTCTAGAAAGAGAAATCACAATTCAAATTACTCAAAAGATAATATGAATGCAATCCAATGTATATAAAAACTAAAGAGAGAAAATACAAAAATAAATGTCTTTCTTCTCTCTCTTTTTTTTTCCTCCTGCTTCTTTCTCTTCTCTCTTTCTCTTCTTGGACGTCTGATTCTGTGAATCAGACGCCTTAACTGTCGGATGCTACAGTACTGTCTCTTTCTTTTCTTCTTCACTTGGCTTCTTCTTCTCTTCTTCTTTTCTCTGTTGTCCTGTGGCTAAGTCCCTGCCTTCTCTTTTTTCTTCTTTGCCTTAAGCTTTAGCTGCATCTTCAGCTTCTTCTTCCTTGGCCTCTGCAGTCTTCTTCCTCTTTGCCTTCCTCTTTCTTCTTCTTCTATGGCTTCTTCTTCTTCTTTTCTTCAGCCGCGCCTTCTCCTTCCTTCTTTTCTTTAGCTGCTCCTCTTTTCCCTTGCACACACACACAGGAGAAAAACCTAGCCCCTACCCTCCCTACGTCTCTCTCTCTATTTCACTCTTGGAATGCTCTTCCAAAGCTGACTGGGTAAATGGATTTGCACGCCCGGGACCAGGCCCACCGGCGTGCGGTGGTAGGCAAGGAGTGCACGGGTAGTCGGGTCAGGCAGCCAGGTCCGCATAGGTGTGCGTCGCAGACGAGGCGTGGTGGGCGAGGTGTGTGGAGGTACGGAGCGGCGGGGGCACCTCGTCAAAGGTCTAGCCGGAGGTGAAGAAGGTGATGGTAGTCTATGGTGGTCGGTGCGTGCTAGGTAGTGCGTGGTTTCATCTTTATGTTATTATGGTTTACAATCGTTTTAGTACATGACAACACAGCTACCAGATTACTACAATTTTTTTACTCGGAATACAAAGTTTTCCTGAGGTCGAACTTAGGGAGCAACTAGAATTCTACAAGTAAAAAGTTCTCAATTAGGTTACAAAAATAAGAGAGAGAGAGAGAGGGCTGGAGTTCTCTAGGCTTCTTCTTCTTCTCTCTTCTTTTCTTTCTTTCTTTCTTCTGCAGAGTCTCCTTTTCTTCTTGCTTCTATTCTTGTCTTGTCTTCTCTTTTCTCTTTTTCTTCTCTGCGGCAGTGGTGATCTTCCTCTTCTTTTTCTTTCTTTCTTTTCCTTCCTTGCTTGCGGCTATGCCTTCTTGCTTTCTTTTCTTCTTCTTCTTCTCTTCTTGCCTTCTACGGCTGTGGGGATTCCGACGTCTGATACTGTGCTCATACGACTTATCTGTGGCTTTGCTACAGTTCTTTTCTTCTTCCTTTCTTCTTCTTCTATTCTTCTGTTTACCTCCTTTACTTCTTCTTCTTCAGCTGCCCTGAGCGGCTAAGGCTTCGGCCACTTCCCTTCTTCTTCTTTTCCTTCCTGCCTTCTTCTTCTTCTGTTCCTGCATGCTCACACAAGGGTTAGAGCAAAACCTACCCTTCCCCGCATCTCTCTCTTTCTCAGATTTCTCTCTTAGGATTGCTCTCCCAGAGTCAGGTAATCGGGTGCGGGTATCGCGCCCGGGACCAGGCTCACCGGCGTGCGGTGGTGGGCGAGGAGTGCGCGGTTTGGGTAATCGGATCCTGCCTAGACCCACGGGGCGTGAGCGTGGGCGAGGGTGAGTGAGCGCGTGGCACGCAACGTGCGAGGGAGGGACCTGACCCCTGTGTTCAAAGGCGATTAGCTGTAGGCACTTTTTCAATTTAAGTGCGGGCGCTTGGCCACGCACTTCCGAGGTGGGACTAAAGTCCCACCTCCAAATCGCGCGTCTGCAGCTGAGGAAGCTGCAGCCAATTGGGGCAGCTGTGAGGCTTGCGACCCAATTCGCAAGCCTGGGCTCCTTCATAGCAGCAATCCGCGCTGCCTGGGACTTGCACCTGGGCTGGAGAACGCCTGGAGCAGCGAGCGAAGAAGCTGCAGCAGCTCAGCAATAGCGGTGAGGGGGCTCCGACCTAAAAGTAGAAAGACGGCCTCTCAGCCACATCAGAAAATGGGGGAAGCTTCGCCGGAGTGTGGCGAAGGCAGTGCGAGGGTCGGCGAGATGCGAGGGCACGGGTGGAGGTAGCCCTAGGTCAAACTGTGTGCGGGAAGATGGGTTTGTTCGGGGGATGATTGGGTGGTGATTGGCAGTGAATGGAGGGGGGGATCGGTTGAGTGGAGTGAGGGGGAGCTTCTAGGGTAGTGGACGAGAGGTGAGGAGGTCTGTGGAAGTGGGATGGACTCGTCGAAGAAGGTGATCGGAGACGGAGCAGGTGGAGCTGGAAGTCGCGTGCGGTGGAATAAAAAGGTAAATTAAGAGAGGGAAAATGTAAGGGAGAGAGAGGAAACTCTGTACCTATTTTCTCGACGAAGGGGAAGAGAGCAACGCCCGGCTCGTGCCTGCCGGAGCTGAGGACGAAGATGCCTTAGAGGAGGGTATCGACGACGAGGAGGCAGACGAAGGGCGCCAGCTGGTACGGCTTAGCGCGGACGACAGGGCAGAGTAAACTCTGCTGCAGGTAAGGCAGCAGAGCGACGAGGAGGAGGAGGAGATTGCCAGAGGCTTTGGGCACTCTGACTGGAGGAGGAAGAGACAAAAGGTGGGGTAATTCTCCGCCAGAGGAAGCTTGAAGGAGCCGGCAAGGTCTGTCGGTCCTTATAAAGGGTTCAGCGCGGAGAGAGGGGCGAGGTGCGAAGGGGGGCACCTCGCCGGAGTATGGCCGGAAGGGACACCCATACCTTCCGCACGTTCGCACGGAAGGCATGGTGGCTGGCAGAGGGCATGGGTGGGTCCCTGCGACGGAGGACGTCGTAAGGAACCCCGCTTCTACTTTGAAGGACGGTAACCCTACTCTGCGCGTTGCCATGCTTCGCGCAAGGTCGCCGGAGTATGGCGCTGTGCAGAGTTTGCAAGGAGGACCGTTCTACAAAGAATGATGAAAAGATGGGGGCCTAAATGCAAGGGTTTCAAAAGATAAGGGTCAAAAAGTAAATGGAGGACCAAAATGTAAAGTCGGTCAATGAGGTCTCTTCTTAGGCTCAAGTTTTTATACAAGACCAACTTGAACCTAATGATTTTAATGGTGAATTTTAATTCCAGGTTGGATCATGTTTGATCAGCCAATTTGTGTAAAAATCTAAATTAAGTTATTAATTGGGCATTGTTCTCTTTTTAGGTCAAAATAGGTTTCTAAGGATAAATTGAAGGTTCTAAACCCTAGAGAATATTTTTCTATGAATTTTAAAGGGTTTAGTTGATTTTTATCCTGCCTCGAACCTCATGAATTGAATTGGATTTGTTTTAGGGTTACAGAATATCATTTAATTCCTGGAAGTTGCTACAACCCTTTTTAGATCAGATCATCCCACTTTCCTTCTTATTAAGCTTGTTTGACCTGTGTTTGGATCCTTAATTACCCTGTTTGCAAACTGCATTGGTGAAATTGCAGTTTTACCCCTTATGATTTATTTTATTCTTAAACTCAGAATTCTGAGTTAAGCCTTTATTTAGGTCATGTAGGAGCTTTTTCTCACATATCTAGGCTAGATTGTGCTTGTTAGGGTTTATGATGAGATTCTCATCAGTGCGTGATTTAAGAAATTGATAAAGGGGAAATGAAGAGGGGAGAAAGAGGAAGAGTTTTTACCTAGCTAAGCGGATGGAGGGGGGTAGGAGGCGGACGGCTCGTTTCTGCCATCGCCAGAGATGAAGATGTCCAGGGGAGAGGTGACGGCAACGACGACAGGGCTAGAGGCGCGCGCGCGAGTGTTGCACGATGCGAAGGAAGGCGGTGAAGGCGACTCTACCACTAGTATTGTGGCAAAGCCACGAAAAAGAGGAGGGCTTGCCAGAGCTTGCTGGACTCTTGACCGGAGGAGGAGGAGACGAAATTGGGGGGAATTCCTAGGCCAAGTCAAGCTTGGAAGAAGCAGAGGGATCTGGATCTTCTTATATAGGCACGGGCAGAGGGAAGAGTCGCGAGGAAGCGGCCAGAGGTCTTCGCCGAAGGTATGGCTGGAGTGAGACCCATACCTCTCGAGCGTTCTCACGAGAGGTATGGGGCAATTCAGGGCATGGAGAGCTGCTCAGGCGGTAGGGGGTGTCGTAGAGGACTCCCCTTTCAAATCTGGGAGCAGCTCCCCATGGAAACGAGGAGAAAACCTTCTCGCAAAGTCGCCGGCGGTATGGGTCCCTGCTGCAATGGTAAAGGGACCAAAATGAAGAAAGTGAAAAAAAGTTGAGGGGGTATTTGCAAGGGTTTCCAAAAGTTAAGGGCCAGAATGTAATTGGGTGGACCATTTTGCAAAGTAGGCCAAGATAACCTTTCCTTAGGTTTAAATTTTGGTAAAAACCTAATTTGGACCTAAGGAATCCAATGGTGAAGTTTTATTTTAGGTTTGATCACGTTTGATTGGACATTTAGCATAAAAACCCAAATTAGGTCAAATATTGGGCTTGGACCCCAATCTAGGTCAAAATAGGTTCCAAAGGCCAAATTGAAGGTTCTAAACCCTAGGGGATATTTTTCCATGAATGTTAGAGGGTTTAGTTGATTTTTATCTTTCCTGGAACCTTGTGAATTTAAGTGGGTTTGTTTTAGGGTTACATAATGTCATTTAATTCTTAAATTTCACAATAACCCTTTTCTGACTGAACCATCCTACTTTTTCTCTTATTAAGTATAATTAACCTATGTCTAGACGCTTAGAAATCCTGTTGATGCACTGCAATGGTAAAATTATAGTTTTACCCCTTATTTCATATTCTCTTCCCAGATTAGTGATCCCTTGAATTAAGCCTTTCTCTTGGTTATGTAGGAGCTTTTGTTCACTTTATTAAGTCAAAATATGCTAGTTAGGGCTCATGATGAAGTTCTCATCATCCAGCCACCTAGACAAGACTAGCTCACGGTCCAGGCAAACGCGTCCAAAGACATGCTACCAGTCAGCATCAGCATGGGTAGGCGAGCTCGGCTGACGCTCCTCAAGAGTGGCATAAAGCCATTAAGGCAGGCCGACCACCTGCATGATTAATAAGTGGGCCTGAACTAATCCACCCCCAGGAGCCCAAGGGTCACTTTTTTTACACGACGACAAGATGACTCTTAGCGGGCAACGTGGGCTCAAGCGGAGGCACACACACCCCGCCTAGTGGCCACCAAAATATCGCCCCCCAACAGGAGCATGATCGAGATCTCACACCTCCTTCACAAATGATCGAAGCACTAGCTCCCTTGGTCTGATAAGAGATTCGAGCTTATGCACCTAAAAGGTCCATACACCGCCCAATAACAAAGTCTTCGACAAGTGCAACATGGTTAGGGCTGCCAACAGAAGACAGGGCCATCCTATCCAACGGCTACCTCGATAGTTGGCGAAAGCCAAACTGGGACCTAAGGGCCACGCACCCCGGGTGACATGATGTCGCTTACCATGCAGGGCTTAGACCCTCACCCCAAAGCACCTCGAGCCCTCGCCAGAAGGAGTCTGAGTGCTTACAACCACCTAGTAAGGACGGTCTTGCCCAAAGAAACCATGGGCGAAAATCACCTTTAGGAGCTGACCTCAACAAAAGTACCGCGACACTCGCCTGGTTCAAAAAGTTAGCCAGATAGCCTCTCAAACGGAGGGAACACACCCCAAGAATAGGCAAGCCATCGTTCGCCTTTGCGGATTCGGTACACTGCCTCCTGGCCAGCTTCCGAGTCTTTGCCCTCGAAAGAAGGCCAATGAGGCATGGCGCAATGAAGAAGTCCGCACTCACCTACAAGAATGCGACCATGCCCATTTACCTTGGTCAATCAACCTCACCGAGATGACATTAGCTAACCCAAAAGACGCAGCGGCCCCAAACAATGCACAAGGGGCACGCCAGGGAGCCCACCACGAAGGTCCCTCACCTAAAGATGCATGCCCTGACCCTCCATCGAAAGGCACCTTCGCCTAACCCCTAAGGGGGACACGCAACCAAGGGGCTCTTAGTAAGGGATCCCGCTGAGCGCCCCTCTGAAGGTGGGACACGGTCCGGTAAAGAGAGCTCTAGCTCCCCCTAGTACTTAATGATGAAAGCCTCATCATGAGCCATAACTAGCTCATTTTGACCCAATAAAGAAGATAAAAGCTCCTACATAACCTAGAAGAAGGACTAAATAAAAGAATAAGTGCTTTGAGAAGAAAACATGAATTAAAGGGTAAAACTGTAATTTTACCATTGCAGTACATAAACAGGATTTCTCAGAAGCAAAACATAGGTCAAATGGTCTAAATGAGGTAAAAAGTGGGTTGGGTCAATCAGAAATGGGTTTATGTGCAATCTAGGAATTAAATGACATTTGGTAACCCTAAAACAGACCCACTTAAATTAACAAGGTTCCGGTCAGGATAAAAATCAAGTAAACCCTCTAAAAATCATGGAAAAATACTCCTTAGGGTTTATAACACTTAATGTGGCCTTTGGAACCTAGTTTGACCTATATTAGGGTCCTAGCTCTTCAATTAACCTAATTTGGGTTTTTACGCAAAATGTCTAGTCAAACAAGGTCAAACCTAAAATCCAACTTCACCATTGGATTCCTTAGGTCCAAATTAGGTTTATACCAAAATTTGGACCAAAGTGGAGGTCATCTTGACCTACTTTGCAATTTAGTACACCCAAATCACAACTTGGTCCCTATCTTGTGAAAATAATTGCAGAGAGCCCCCTAAGTTCCTCGCCACCTTTGCAATCAGGTCCTACCGCCATTGTTAGGGCAGAACAGATCTCTGGCAAGGTTTAAAGAGGGATTACTCTCTGATTCCTCAGATATTCCCTCCCAGAAATGGAAGGGAGATTCCCTGAGGAATTCCCTTCCTTCTAAAGCCAATCACAATCTCTGGTGTGAACCCAATCTCTCGTGCGAACGCACAAGAGATTTGGGTATCCACCCTCTTTCCATCTCCGGCGACCCGGCGGAGGTGATTGCACGATCTCCACGCACTAGAAGGTTCGGCCAACACCTTTAAAAGGATCCCCAGACCCGGCCGTAGAGCGGAGACTTGAATTGACGGAAATTCCCCCAAACATTCCTCTCTTCCATCTCCGGCCAAGAAACCCGCAAGCTCCGGCGACCTCCTCCCCTCCTTCTCGTCGCTCTGCCGCCATACCAGCAGCAGAGTCAACTCCGCCTCTTCCTCCCGCGTTGCGCCATACCAAGCGCGCGTGCCCCTGACCTCGTCCTCGTCGCCGCTCCCTCCCTCAGGGTTCTTCTCCGACGACGGCAGTAACGCACCGTCCACTCTGCTGCCTCCCTTCCTTCCAGACCACTCCAGATACCTTCTCCATCTTCCCCTCTCTCTTTTCCCCCTGTTATTTTAGTCAATCGCCCCCCGACAGTGCCTGACCACCTCCATCTTCCTCGCCTCCGACCTACCTCCGGCGAGCCGCATCCACCATTCCGCCCCTCCACACAGCTCTCCAACCATCTCGTAAGCTCCGCCTCACCACAAGGAACACTTTCCGCCCCTCCACTGTCACTCCACACCTCCGCAGTAGCCCCCCGAACAACCCTACACCTCCGACCACAGGTTGACCTAGGCACGCACGCCTAGGCCGTCCTGCGGCCTGCAGCACCGTGCACCATCTTCGCCGTGCCACGGCGAAGGTGCCCAGCTGGTCTAATTAGGCCAATAGGCCATGCTCGTGTTTGACAGGTTTCAGCTCCTGTCGCCATTGACTGTTGAAGCAGCAAGCAGCTTCGCAGCAGCTTCAGGCATCAGGTCCTCCAGGCTTCAGGCGCAGCAGGTTCGCGAGAGCAGTGCGAAGCCCTCGAGTCCAGCCAGGGGCGCTACGAAGCCAGCAGCCTTAGCAATTGCACGAAGAATCCTCTGCGGGAGCGCGCGAAATTGGGGCAAGCCAGATAGTCCCACATCGTGGAAACGCGAAACACAGGTGCGCCATAAATTGTTTTTGTGATATTGTTTTATCGCCGCTGAAAGCACAGTGGTGAAGTCCCTCACCTGACCCACACGCCTCGTCCGCGGCTTCATCTCGCGGATCTGGCGAGATCCGACCCGACCCTAACCTACGCACTCCTCGCGCATCACCCACCTGCCGGTGCGCCTGGTCCCGACTGTGAGATCCGACCCGAATACCCGTGGCTCTGGGAGAGCGTCCTTGAGCGAATTGCAGAGAAAGAGAGAGACGTTTGGGTAGAGGGAAGGGGGTAGGTTTTGCATTGGCTGTGGTGTGCGCAGGAAAGAAGGAAGAGAGGAAGAAGCAAACACTTAGCCGCTGCAGCAACGGAAAAGAAGAGAAGGAAGAGGCGAAGGAAAGCAAAAGGAACTGAAGAAATAGAAGAGCAAGGGCAGAAGAAGAAAGGAAGCTGAGCAAGGAAGAGATCTGAGAGAAGGAAGGACTACAGAAAAGACAAAAAGAAAGAAGAAGGCAGAAGGGAAACAAAGGCAGGAAGAAGAAGTCTTCGCAGAGAAGAGAAGAGAAGAGAAAGAAGTTCAAGGAAGAAGAAGATCTGTGGATCAGAAGAAAAGAAGAAGAGCCAACGAAAAAGAAGAAGAAGAAGGCAGAAGAGAGAAAGAAGACTCTACTTTTAAGACGTCTGATAAAGAAATCAGACGTCCAATTTTGTTCTCTTTTAGCAATACTTTTTATAACTCTCTCTCTTTGAATCAATTATGTTCATTTAAAAGTTGTATTCTTTGATTTTGAAAGTACTGAAATTGCTCCCTGTGTTCGACCTCGGATACTCTAGTTTTTCGAGTAATAAAATTCTCTATATTTGTTTGAACATTTTGTCGGCTATATTACAACATGTTATCTTTTAAAATCCCACAAAAGCGTACGAACATTTTTGGCGCCGTTGCCGGGGAGCAACGGGCACTTTTAAAGCTTTTAATTACAACTTTTTGATCCAATATTTGACCTAACTCTTCTCTTTTGTTGTGCTCAAAACAGGGAAAGCAAAAAGGAAAGAAGAGCAGCTGTACAACAGACACTCCAAGGAACAGGTAATTTCCATAAGCCCTCCCTCTTAGCTCTCTCAAAATCTGAAAGGAAAAAAGGAAAGAACATTCAACTTAGGGCTACATGTTTCATATTTAGTAACTCATCAAGTTGCCTTATTTTCATTTCAACACATTTTATCTGCTCACCCAACTAAGGTAACTAGGGCTAAAACTTTCTTGATTGAGCCCTAGGTACTAAATTCTGAGGCAACTAAATTGGACCCACTAGAGCCAATTTAAGGATTAAAAAGCTAGGGTTTTTAGAGACACACCTTATCTTAAACAAAGAAATAAATTTTTCCAAAAAGAGGTGTGCCTAAACCTTGATTGAAAAGATCTACACAAGAAGAACCCTAAGCAAATCAGGCTTTTAATCCATTTGAACCTTAAAAAGAAAAGGACCTAAAAGCTCTTAAAGGAACAAAAGGTGAAGTTGATCCCTTGGGTCAACCAACCTTAAAATCAAGTCACTTTTTCACTGAAAATACCTAAAATTTCAAGTGGAACATTAAGCACCTTGATCTTAAAGTAAGAAAAGGTAGACTTAAGAGGACAAGGTCCCCATTCTGGTCTACCTGGAACCGCAGTGACAAGAGAGGTCGGGTGGGGGAAACCCTGTAACTCGTGAGGACGCTCTACCGTGTAGGGGTCTTTGCGAGACTCTCCCTCTCTGGCTGCCCAGGTATTTCTCAAGTGGACGACCTTTCTGACTAAGGGGTCCATCCGCCCCGAACCTCTATAGTCACCCAACAATTTTTGGGTGTCTTGATTGGGTCCAGCACCTTCTAAATCTCATCACATCCTTCGGTGCATGTTCGGTAGGAGGTCCTTAAGGCCACCCTTAAGACCTCCTTTAGAAATTCACTCTCGTCGAGGCCAAGCCTCGACGCCCTTGTTTGTGCAACAACCCCACTACATAAATCTCTCATCTGATTCAGATCCTGATTCTCCTTCTTCTCCCATGATGGCACAACCCATTGAAGAGGAGAATAACCTTGAACACCAACTTCAACGCCTTAATGACCTCTTTCAGAACTTTGTAAACCCACCGCAGCGACCTATGATGCGAGATCATTATAATCCCGCTGCGGTGCCAATCGAACCTCGACTACGAATCCCGCTTGGAGGACCTGATTCTGAACTGAAGCCCAATATGATTCATGCCATACCAAAGTTTTATGGGCTTAACTCTGAGGATCCATTCCAACACATTAAACAACTCAAGCATCTGGCCCTGACCTTCGAGTCAGATGTACAAAACCAGGATATCCTACTCATGAAAATGTTTTCGTTCTCCCTCATGGACAAGGCCGCACACTGGTATCAAACTCAGACTCGTCCGATCAACACATGGGAGGAACTGCAGTCCGAATTTTTGAAAAAATTCTTCCCCGTTGGCCGGACGAATGCCTTGCGCCACCAGATCACTCATTTTACTCAACAACCAGGAGAACCTCTTCACGAAGCATGGGATCGATTCTTAGATCTCATGCGAAAGTGCCCCCATCATAGAGTTCCTAAGTGGGAACAAGTCCAGTCTTTTTACCAGGGACTCCGTGAAGACATTCGTTTATTCGTCAATGCAACGTGCGGAGGAAACATCATGGGTCAACACGAGGACACGGTGTGGGAGATTCTCGAAAACATGTGTGAGAACTCCATAAATAATGACTCTGTGGGCTTATTCGACAGGACGAATGCCCGCGCATCGACGAATTTGAGAGGGACACATGAGATGCAGGACCTGTCCAATTCTGTCGACTTGGAACTGATGGCCAGTCGATTGGATAAGGTTTCTATCATAGACAAGAAGGTGGACGAGCTAACTCGACATTTGCAGCAAGCCACCTTTGCGCAAAACTCTTTTGCACGACCTCCTCTGGCAAGGGAAACTGTGCAAAACATCTATCACCAATCTGCCAAGGGGATGGACCCATATCCACCCCCGTCTACCTCTCGGACCGGAGTGACCTCCGATCCATTCTACTCGAGTTGGGGGAACTCTGAACCCTCGTATTCTGACTTTCCTGAGGTTCCTCAGAACTGCGAGGACCTCAACGCCATCCAAAATGACCCATTCTCCAATACCTACAACCCTGGATGGCGAAATCATCCTAACTTTCAGTGGGCGGGAAATTCTCAAAGACCACCATATCAACCCCGTCCACAAGCCCCTCGTCCATATCAGCCGCCTCAGCCACGACGCAATCCCACCTACCAATCCGGGCAAAACCAGGATCAAATGACTCTTATCCTTCAAGCACTGGCTGACATTCAAAAGACGAATGCGGCAATGCAAAAACAGCACAAGGATGAGATCACAGAGGTTCGCAACCAACTAGCTCAGATGGCAAATTCCCGCCAACCTGGCACCCTTCCTTCGCAACCTCTGCCCAACCCAAATAACATGCTAACCTAGAAGCGCGTTATAAATCCAAATTCAGGCCAAACACATGTGATTTATCAGGCCCCTACTGCTCCATCGCCAGACGGAATGGAAGCTTCAACATCTTATGCGGGATTTTAGCAGCAGCCACCCCTCCTACCAAACCCAAACCAAAATCAGGCCGGATTGAACTCTATAACAACACGTAGTGGTAGAACAACCCAAGACCCACATTATCCGAACCACTCCAAGCGTGATAATAGTCAAGACCCTAGGATAGTTATCCAAGATACCACTGTCCCAGATCAAGAACCTGGACCTATCCTAGAGGAACCAACTAGGATCCCATTTCCTGAGGCCTTGACCAAAGGAAAAAGGATAACTAAACCTGTGGCTCCCGAGGAGGATCTGATCAAGCTCTTTGAACAGGTCCAGATAAACATCCCATTGATGGATGCAATTCGCCACATACCGGCTTACGCAAGATTCTTGAAAGACATATGTACCCCTAAACGTAAGCCGCGAACCAAGGATGGGAATCCAATCGTACTGTCAGAGCAAGCCAGCTCTGTCATCTTGAGCAAACTCCCACCCAAGGCTAAAGACCCAGGAACTCCTTTGATTTCCTGTAAAATTGGTGAAACCCAATTTGATAGAGCCTTACTATACCTAGGTGCCTCTATAAATTTAATACCTACATCCCTCCTTGACCACCTTGAAGAATCTGAACTTAAACCCACTGAGGTGACATTGCAATTAGCCGATCGATCCATCAAGTCACCTAGAGGAATACTCGAGGATGTCATTGTTAGGGTACGAGATTTCTATTTCCCGGTGGACTACATAGTACTAGACATGGATGCACCTAAGAACCCAAGGGACACACCAATCATATTAGGGAGACCCTTTTTGGCCACTGCTAGGGCCAACATAAACTGCGAAGAGGGCTAGATAGAATTAAAATTTGGGAACCAAAACCTGAAGATTGACATTTTTAAGGCCCAACAAGGGATTAATTGTGGGGTTATAGAGGAAATATGTGATGTCAGAGCCGTGGTTGATGAATTGCATATAGAAGACAACCTGATTACCCCTGATCAACCACTAGAGAATCAAAACCCGCTAACAGAGGAGTGCGAACATGATCTAGACACACCTATGACTCCTACCATTGCTCCTGATACAAACCCCGAACCACCCGCTGCTGCTAAAAATCCTATCATGGAACTCAAGCCCCTTCCCGAACATCTGAAGTACGTGTTTTTGGATTCAAATCAGACGTTTCCTGTGATATCAACTCTCGACTCACACCTGACCAGGAACTCCATTTGATTTCTGTTCTCCAGCAACATCGTAGAGCCATTAGATGGACTCTCGATGATTTGACTGGCATAAGCCCTTCATACTGCACACATCGAATCTACATAGAAGAAAGTGCACGACCTTCAAGAGAAATGCAAAGATGCCTAAACCCTAATCTACAAGAGGTCGTGAAAAAGGAGATCATAAAGTGGTTAGATGCAGGGATCATCTACCCGATCTCCGACAGTCGTTGGGTGAGTCCAATACAAGTGGTGCCTAAAAAGGCAGGACTTACCATTATCACGACTGAAACCGGAGAAGTCATTCCAACCCTAATAGCTAACTCGTGGAGAGTTTGCATTGATTACAGAAGACTCAATTCCTCCATCTACCCGATCTCCGACAGTCGTTGGGTGAGTCCAATACAAGTGGTGCCTAAAAAGGCAGGACTTACCATTATCACGACTGAAACCGGAGAAGTCATTCCAACCCGAATAGCTAACTCGTGGAGAGTTTGCATTGATTACAGAAGACTCAATTCCTCCACAAAGAAGGATCATTTCCCACTACCGTTTATTGATCAGATCCTCGAAAAACTTGCGGGAAATAGGTTCTGCTTTCTTGACGGGTACTCCAGTTACAATCAGGTGGCAATCCATCCAGAAGACCAAGAAAAGACCACATTTACCTGCCCCTTCGGGACGTACGCGTTTCGAAGGATGCCATTCGGTCTCTGCAATGCACCTGCAACTTTTCAGCGGTGCATACTTGCCATATTCTCAGATATGGTAGGTGATTATCTGGAAGTCTTCATGGATGACTTTTCAGTGATTGGAGAATCATTTGACGATTGCCTCTAACACTTGGTCCAAATACTCAGGCGGTGCATTGAGGTGAATTTGGTTCTTTCCTGGGAAAAGAGCCATTTCATGGTGCCTGAGGGAATTGTCCTGGGACATTTAATCTCGGAGAAAGGCATCCAAGTGGATCGAGCTAAGGTTAACCTGATTTCTAAGCTCCTTATGCCTAGCTCGATTAAGGACATCCGATCATTTTTGGGGCACGTCGATTTTTACCGTCGATTTACCCTGATTTCTCCAAAATCGCGCGCCCCCTGACAATCTGCTCTCCAAGGATGTGCCTTTCGAAATTTCCAAGGAATGCACTCAAGCATTTAAGATCCTACGTGACCGAGTCACCCAAGCCCTAATCCTATAGTCCCCTGATTGGTCTCAACCCTTTGAGATCATGTGCGATGAATCTGACTTCGCTGTAGGAGCGGTTTTGGGGCAGAAAATCGACGGGAAACCTGTGGTCATTTACTACGCCAGCAAAACACTGGATAAGGCTCAGCGTAACTATACGGTTACTGAGAAAGAGCTGCTGGCCGTAGTATTTGCCCTGGAAAAATTCAGATCATTCCTTTTGGGTTCCCGTGTTATCATATACTCGGATCACACAGCTGTGAGGCGTCTCCTTGCAAAGAAGGATGCGAAACCTCGATTAATCCGATGGATCTTGCTGTTGCAAGAATTTGACCTCGAGATTCGCGATAAGGCGGGAAAGCAAAATGTGGTAGCTGATCACTTGCCCCGCCTTCCTTCTGAAATTATTGACCCTTCCGGACCTATTACAGAACATTTCCCTGATGAGCACCTCCTGACTATCAGTACAAGTCTTCCATGGTTCGCTGATATAGTTAATTACCTGGCATCACATCAGATTCCGCCCGATTGGCCGAAGGCCAAAAAGGACAAATTGCATTTCGATGCCAAGTATTACCTATGGAAAGACCCGTATCTATTCTGCATTGGTGCTGATCAGATAATTCGACGGTGCGTCACGGAAGTGGAAATCAAAGACATACTCTCATTCTGCCATGACCAGGCATGCGATGGACATTTTTCAGGACATAAAACCGCATCGAAAGTCCTCCAGTGCGGCTTTTACTGGACAACAATTTTCAAGGATGCATCTATCACTGTAAGGCATGTTCCCGATGCCAGACTCTGGGCAACATGAGCCATCGAGACATGATGCCTCTACAGCCGATCTTGGTATGCGAAATTTTTGATATTTGGGGGATTAATTTCATGGGACCCTTCCCGATCTCGGATGGCTTCGAATACATCTTACTCGCAGTTGACTATGTTTCCAAGTGGATAGAAGCCATTCCGACCCGAACCAACAATCATAAAGTCGTTATAAAATTCCTTCATCAAAACATTTTCTCAAGGTTCGGGATTCCACGTGCTATAATTTCCGACGGAGGGACCCATTCTACAAATGCTCAGTTTAGGTCACTGATGACCAAATACGGGGTGTCACACCGAATCTCTACTCCTTACCACCCCCAAACTAATGGTCTAGCTGAGCTATCTAACCGAGAGGTCAAGAAGATCCTTCAGGTTACTATTCGACCTGATAGAAAAGATTCGTCTTCTCGGCTTCCGGAAGCATTGTGGGCCTATAGGACCGCCCACAAGACCCAATTAGGAATGTCTCCCTTCAGACTAGTGTACGGCAAGGCATGTCACCTCCCCATCGAGTTGGAGCATAAAGCCTATTGGGAAGTACGGACTTGTAATCTAGATCTTTCTAAGGCTGGAACCCACAGAAGACTTCAAATGAGCGAGATCGATGAATTACACCATGATGCGTATGAGAACTCGTGAATTTACAAAGAACGGGTTAAAGCTTTTCATGACAAACACATTTCTAGAATGGTCTTTCATCCTGGTCAAAAAGTTTTACTCTTTGATGCCCGACTAAAATTATTCCCAGGGAAGCTAAGATCCAAGTGGGTTGGACCCTACCTAGTCCGACAAATCTTCAGAAATGGAGCCATTGAAATCAGCCCACTCAGCCACGATTCTGAACCCTTTGTCGTGAACAGTCAGAGACTCAAGCCGTTCATTGACATGACCGATATAGATTTGGCTGAGTCATCCTTTACCCTCCATTCCTCTTGAGCTCATTGCGCCCAGCTGATGGCGTAAAACTCAGCACTTAACGGGAGGCAACCCGTCATTCTTTGAAAAACTCGAAACCTTTTCTGACATCTCTATGCGGAATTCATATTGCACTTTAGGGTTCATCCATTAGAACAGCTGACTTCACCTCAGGTATCCCTACCCGAGATTAGAAATCGTTCGCAACAAGTCACCTCGACCCATTCACTCACCACACACTTGTCCTAACGCATGAACTAAGCTGAAATCGAACCCACCTAATTTACAATGGGGACATTGCAAATAGTAGGCATGGGGGGGTATGAAAGTGCAAAATATCAAGAAAATTCATATCAAGAAAGGGTTTCATTTAAAAAAAAAAAAAAGAGACTTGATAGAGGGGAGGAACAATTCAGGGTCATACAAATGAGAGAAGGAAAAGAGTAAAATGACAAAAAGGAGCACAAAATGAAAATGAAAAGAAATAGTCATTAGTAAAAGATTAAGGGGTTAACTGAAGTTCTAGACCGAATCAAGAAAAAGGAAAGAAAAGTGCTACGAAGATACAACAAGAGATTAGTAGGAACGCTGGTCTTAGGCCTCTTGGGCTAGAATCTTTAGCTTAAAAATTCATGTATCCGTTAAAATCTGGATAATCCTCAAGAGGTTGAGGAAAACGCGAAGCTTGAGTAGTAGGTCTAAGGCTTAGGAAGTATTCGACCTCGTTAACTGACTTCCGGTTTGCGGGATTCGGTAACCTAAGCACCCCAAATTCACACACAGTCTGGTTCAGTGTGCATAAACATCCAAATCACGCAAAAAGCATTTAATGTTCTGAAAAAGTCACCTAGATTAGGAGCAGCCAATCAACACAAATTGATTTGGACGAGTTCCCGATGCGGAGAGGTGGGAAATTCCTCTCGAAGATGCGTAACAACATATCGTCTCCTCGGTGCTTGTCTCTTAGGATATTTAAATATCCCACTGGGGGCATGTAAGCACTCTGCTGGTTCAGATACCATGGGCGGCATTATCACGAAATGTCGATCGCCAGGATTTGAATTCGGCCACGGAACGCCATGGGCGGGATTATCTCGAAAGCCAGGGTTCTAGGGGTCGCCATGGGCGGGATTATCTCGAAATCTCGAAAGCCAGGGACCCTTGAGGATTGATGATGGGGACGAGGAATCTGATACAGACCGTGTTGAGAAGCTAATCCGAAGCTAGAAATAAAAAGAAAAGAGAGAGAAAATCTCTCCAAACAAATAAATCTTCTATCTCTCTCTTACAAAAATGCACTGCAAACTGAACTTAGGATAAAAATGTCTCAAGCACGGGTGCTTTAACCGCGGAGTCCAACAAACCCTAGGTTAGTTTTTGTGAGCCGTAGAAACCTTTGCAGAGGACTGAGGCTAAAGAGGGTCAGGTCCGGATTTTGATTGGTACTTGAGTACCTCTAGGCCTATTGTCGGCATTCCTACCTAATCACAAAAGAAAAGGAGAAGCACTTATCATGATTGTTGACAGACACTCTAGGTCTAGAACGGAAGTAAAACCTTGAAATTTTGCTAAGGGACTAGCAAAAGCTAGGCATGGAGGTATGATGAGAGCCTCATCATGAGCCATAACCTAGAAGAAGGCCAAAATAAAAGAATAAGTGCTCTGAGAAGAAAACATGAATTAAAGGGTAAAACTGTAATTTTACCATTGCAGTACATAAACGGGATTTATCAGAAGCAAAACATAGGTCAAATGGTCTAAATGAGGTAAAAAGTGGGTTGAGTCAATCAGAAATGGGTTTATGTGCAATCTAGGAATTAAATGACATTTGGTAACCCTAAAACAGACCCACTTAAATTAACAAGGTTCCGGTCAGGATAAAAATCAATTAAACCCTCTAAAAATCATGGAAAAATACTCCTTAGGGTTTAGAACACTTAATGTGGCCTTTGGAACCTAGTTTGACCTAGATTAGGGTCCTAGCTCTTCAATTAACCTAATTTGGTTTTTACGCAAAATATCCAGTCAAACGAGGTCAAACCTAAAATCCAACTTCACCATTGGATTCCTTAGGTCCAAATTAGGTTTAGACCAAAAATTGGACCTAAGTGGAGGTCATCTTGACCTACTTTGCAATTTAGTACACCCAAATCACAACTTGGTCCCTATCTTTTGAAAATCATTGCAGAGAGCCCCCTAAGTTCCTCGCCACCTTTGCAATCAGGTCTTTCCGCCATTGTTAGGGCAGAACAGATCTCCGGCGAGGTTTAGAGAGGGATTACTCTCTGATTCCTCAGAGATTCCCTCCCAGAAATGGAAGGGACATTCTTTAAGGAATTCCCTTCCTTCTAACGCCAATCACAATCTCTGGTGTGAACCCAATCTCTCGTGCGAACATACGAGAGATTTGGGTATCCATCCTCTTTCCATCTCCGGCGACCCGGCGGAGGTGATTGCGCGATCTCCACGTGCTAGAAGGTTCGGCCAACACCTTTAAAAGGATCCCCAAACCTGGCCGCAGAGCGGAGACTTGAATTGACGGAGATTCCCCCAAACTTTCCTCTCTTCCATCTCCGGCCAAGAGACCCGCAAGCTCCGGCGACCTCCTCCCCTCCTTCTCGTTGCTCTGCTGCCATACCAGCAGCAGAGTCAACTCCGCCTCTTCCTCCCGCGTTGCGCCATACCAAGCGCGCATGCCCTTGACCTCGTCCTCATCGCCGCTCCCTCCCTCAGGGTTCTTCTTCTCCGACGACGGCAGTTACGCGCCGTCCACTCCGCTGCCTCCCTTCCTTCCAGACCACTCCAGATACCTTCTCCATCTTCCCCTCTCTTTTCCCCCTGTTATTTTAGTTAATCGCCCCCTGACAGTGCCTGACCACCTCCATCTTCCTCGCCTCCGACCGACCTCCGGCGAGCCGCATCCACCATTTCGCCCCTCCACACGACTCTCCAACCATCTCGTAAGCTCCGCCTCACCACAAGGAACACTTTCCGCCCCTCCACTATCACTCCACACCTCCGCAGTAGCCCCCCGAACAACCCCACACCTCTGACGACAGGTTGACCTAGGCACGCATGCCTAGGCCATCCTGTGACCTGCAGCACCGTGCACCATCTTCGCCGTGCCACGGCGAAGGTGCCCAGCTGGTCTGATTAGGCCAATAGGCCATGCTCATGTTTGACAGGTTTCAGCTCCTACCGCCATTGACGGTTGAAGGAGTAAGCAGCTTCGCAGCAGCTTCAGGCATCAGGTCCTCCAGGCTTCAGGCGCTGCAGGTTCGCGTGAGCAGTGTGAAGCCCTCGAGTCCAGCCAGGGGCGCTGCGAAGCCAGCAGCCTTGGCGATTGCACGAAGAATCCTCTGCGAGCGCGCGCGAAATTGGGGCAGGCCAGATAGTCCCACATAGTGGAAACGCGAAACACAGGTGCGCCATAAATTATTTTTGTGATATTGTCTTATCGCCTCCGAAAGCACAGGGGTGAGGTCCCTCACCTAACCCACACACCTCGTCCATGGCTTCATCTCGCAGATCTGGCGGGATCCGACCCGACCCTAACCTATGCACTCCTCGCGCATCACCCACCTGTCGGTGCGCCTGGTCCCGGCTGCGAGATCCGACCCGAATACCCATGGCTCTGGCAGAGCGTCCCTGAGCGAATTGCAGAGAAAGAGAGAGACGTTTGGGTAGAGGGAAGGGGGTAGGTTTTGCATTGGCTGTGGTGTGCGCAGGAAAGAAGGAAGAGAGGAAGAAGCAAACACTTAGCCGCTGCAGCAACGGAAAAGAAGAGAAGGAAGAGGCGAAGGAAAGCAAAAGGAACTGAAGAAATAGAAGAGCAAGGGCAGAAGAAGAAGGAACTATGAAGAAAGGAAGCTGAGCAAGGCAGAGATCTGAGAGAAGGAAGGACTGCAGAAAAGACAAAAAGAAAGAAGAAGGCAGAAGGGAAACAAAGGCAGGAAGAAGAAGTCTTCGCAGAGAAGAGAAGAGAAAGAAGTTCAAGGAAGAAGAAGATCTGTGGATCAGAAGAAAAAAAGAAGAAGAGCCAACGAAAAAGAAGAAGAAGAAGAAGGCAGAAGAGAGAAAGAAGACTCTACTTTTAAGACGTCTGATAAAGAAATCAGACGTCCAATTTTGTTCTCTTTTAGCAATACTTTTTATAACTCTCTCTCTTTGAATCAATTATGTTCATTTAAAAGTTGTATTCTTTGGTTTTGAAAGTACTGAGATTGCTCCCTGTGTTCGACCTCGGATACTCTAGTTTTTCGAGTAATAAAATTCTCTATATTTGTTTGAACGTTTTGTCGGCTATATTACAACGTGTTATCTTTTAAAATCCCACAAAAGCGTACGAACACTTAACAAAAGGGCAAAGGGACGACATCGCTAAGGAAGCCTCAATCCCCACAAATCGACAGGAACCTGCGCCCATAGGCGCTAAGGACTATCCTACGGACCAACGACGAGAGTCCCAGGCAGCCCACCCTCGTGGAACGTCCGACCAATAAAATGAAAGGAAGGGTTGACCCACTTTCGCTAAGCAAGCAGCATGCTACAAGGGGACAGGGGTGTAAAAGTTATAAGCGCCCAAAAAGATTGAGTTTTGAAAACCCGTCGTCATAGCGCGATTTGCGAGGAAATCCGTCAACAAATAAATTTACCGAAACTCAAAGGGAATTCCGGGTCAAACATAGGGAGGCGGACGTTTGATCACAAATCGTGTTTGATTTATTGTCACGAAAGCAGATTAGCTGGTTGAATTAAATCTACATTAGCTATCGACTTAAAGAATAATTAATAGAAGAGAGAGAAAGAATAATACAAATAAAGAGAAAATAGAGATAGAATGAACAAATATTTCATAGCCTCAAATTAATGTTCGTTACAACTATTCCTTATACTAGAAAGTAGGAAATCTACACTAGAGAGCGACAAAAGAGGTGGAGAGAAGTTGTCCTCCTTGACGACTGCTTGGAGGACGAGCCGTGTTGACGGAGCACCCGGAAGAACGTGGTGAGATGTGGGATGAGGGAGAACGAAGAAGGATGACGGAGGATGAGGCAGGGCGACGTCGCAGCGGGATCCGCTTCCCGAACGATGGTAAGAAGACAACCGCGAGCGCTCCATGAACGGGGATGAGGTGGAAAAATTCTAAATTAAACTCTAATGGAGCATAACGGGTTTGGGACAAGCTCTTAGAGATTTGGAAGGGATGAGAGAAGAGAGGAAGGGATGAAGGATATGTGGGGGTCATAGGGTCAATTATAGGTGAGGTTTGAAGGGGAAAAAAGGTCAATTCATGTTCAAAACATTAATGTCAGGGTCAGTGACGGATTTATTTGTCACTAAAGCCATGAACGTGGGCTTAAGCCACCTGCCCATGCACCTTCTCATCTTCAACGCATGCAATGCACAAGCCACGATCAATGATCCTCAACCATCCGATCTTACGATCGGACGACGTAAAATGCTCGAACGCTTCTTCAGCGCCGCGCACCCGCATAAGATGGCACATTGGATCGCACGTCATTGCGCGCGTGCGCGATCCTCGACCATCCAACCTGCCACGTCGCCTATTCTCTGCTGCACGATGTGCATCGCATGGCTAAATTGCGTCGCGCCTACTCCCGCCCCTTGATTTGAGGCGTGCGGGGCTTCAAACTCGCGAACCCTGCCTTTGCGAAGAGGGCACAACCAATGCGCTACAGTCATCTTTGAGGCACACTTTTGAATTAATACACACGCGGCCTCAGCAGTTGGATCTCGATCCAAGGGCTGAAATCTCACCTTGCAGTCGCCTTCAGAAGCTGAGCGGAGATGATGGGCCAGTATGGGCAGCTGACATGGTGCCACGTGGTGCCATCTTGACTGTCCATTTCTCTGACTTGTAGATGATGCCACAGATGTTGAATTAGATCGATTTTTGCATCGTTGAGCTGCGATCGTCGATCCGAACCCATTCATGCGATCGGATTTGTCACTTGAAGTATGGATTTACACCACCTGGCCCCTTGACCTTTGATTTTTCTTGGACTGCATCTATGCTACGGTGGTCTGATTGGGGCTATCTCGGGGTCATTGAACTCCGATCATCGCCCTGATTAGATTCGTACGGTTGGATCTTCAATCCGAGGCTCCGAAATGATATCACCCTATTTCCTGACCAAAAAAAGAGATAACTAACCTAAAATTTATACAACGTAACCTAAATGCATGATGATGTATGTTATGCAATATTTATAATGTATGATGCAACTATACGCTTAAGAACATGCAAAAATAGACGATTTATGTGATATAAATGTGTTTACATCAGTGGGGCCAAGCCCCAGGAGATAGCCTGCCTACTTGCAGCGTGACAAACGACTGGTCATCGCCACGAATGACTCCCTTCACGAGCATCCTAACAGAAGTAAGAGTCGAAGCCTCTGTGCCAAGTCACCTGGATATGCAGAAGGGGATGAGACAAGCCTCCAAAAAATGAGGTTCACTAAACTCGTGCGAGCAAACATCACCTAAAGAAAACATTACCACACTTGGCACACGAGCAATTCATACAAGGAATAAAAGGGAATCTATTTCTTTTTTATGAGAACCTCATCATGAACCCTAACTAGCACAATCTAACCCAGATATGTAAGAAAAAGCTCCTACATAACCCAAAGAAAGGCTTAACTTAAAGAATTATAAGTTTAAGAAGAAAATAAATCATAAGGGGTAAAATTGCAATTTCACCAATGTAGTTTGCAAACAGGGTAATTAAGGGTCCAAACACAGGTCAAACAAGCCTAATAAGAAGGAAAGTGGGATGATCTGATCTAAAAAATGTTATAGCAACTTCAAGAAATTAAATGACATTCTGTAACCTTAAAACAAATCCACTTCAATTCACGAGGTTCGAGGTAAGATAAAAATCACCTAAACCCTTTAAAATTCATAGAAAAATAATCTCTAGGGTTTAGAACCTTCAATTTGGCCATAGAAACCCATTTTTACCTAAAAAGATAACCATGCCCAATTAATGACTTAATTTAGGTTTTTACGTAAATTGGTCATTCAAACATGGTCCAACCTAGAAATAAAATTCACCATTAAAATCCTTAGGTTCAAATTAGTCTTGTATAAAAACTTGAGCCTAAGAAGAGACCTCCTTGACCGACTTTGCAATTTGGTCCTCTTCATTTACTTTTTGACCCTTATCTTTCGAAACCCTTGCATTTTGGCTCCCAACTTTTTTCATCATTCTTTGCAGAACGGTCCCTCCTGCAAAACTCTGCACAGCACCATGCTCCGACGACTTTGCGCGGAGCATGGCGCCGCACAGAGAGCGGTTACCGCCCTGTAAAGCAGATGCGGGGTTCCCTACGACGTCCTCTGTCGCAGGGACCTGGCCATGCTCTCTGCCAGCCCCCATACCTTCCGTGCGAACACATGGAAGGTATGGGTGCCCCTTCCGGCCACGTTCCAGCGAGGCTGGCACGTCGCCAGCCCGCTCCTCCCTCTACGCCAGCACCTTTATAAGGATCGGCACCCCCTGCCGGTTCCTTCAAACTCTTCTTTGACGGAGAACACCCCCCCACTTCATCCCTTCCTCCTCCGTCAGAAGGCCCGCAGCTTCCGGCGACTTCCTCCTCTTCCTCCTCGTCGCTCTGCCACCTTACCTACAGCAGGGTTCTCTGTGCCCCATCGTCCACGCCATGCTGTACCCGCCGGCACCCTCCACCTGCTTCCTCGTCGCCGCACTCCTCCTCCAGGGCCCTTTCTTCTCCAGCTCCCGTAGATACGAGCCGGCGGCTCCGCCCCCCCCTTCGTCCAAAACCTAGGTAAATAGCTTCCTCTCCTCCTCCCTTACATTTTCCCTCTATCAATTTACCTTTCTGCCTCACCGCATGCGACTTCCACCTCCGCCTGCTCCGTCTCCAACCACCTTCCCCGGCGAACCATTTCACCTCCACAGACCTCCTCACCCCACGCCGACTACCCCAAAAGCTTCCCCTCTCTCCACTCAACAGATCCCCCCTTCCCATTCACTACCAAACGCCACCCGACGACCCCCCGAACAAACCCATCTCTCTGGCCACAGTCCGACCTAGGGCTACCTCCATACGCATCCTTACGCCTCGCCACCACCCGCACTGCCTTTGCCGCACTCCGGCGAAGCTCCATGCATCTTCTTATTGGGCCGAGAGGCCGTATTCCTGTTTTCAGGTCGAAGCCGCCTCGCCGCCATTACCGAGCTGCTGCAGCTCCTTCTCTTGTAGCTGCAGGTGCTGTTCCGCCCAGGTCCACACCCCAGGACGCGCGGGTTGCTACTGCGAACCATCCCTAGTCTGCAGCTAAGGGTAAGACCCCGAGAGCTGCTGCAATTGGCCGCAGGTAGCTTGCCTGCATGCGCCAATTTGGGAGGTGGGACTTTAGTCCCACCTCGGAAGTGCGTGGCTAAGTGCCCGCACATAAATTAAAAAAGTGTCCAAGGCTATTCGCCTTTGAACAAAGGAGTCAGGTCCCTCACGCACGCTGCGCGCCACGCGCTTGCCCTCACCCGCGCTCACGCCCTGCGGGTTTGGGTAGGATCTGATTACCCAACCCACACACTCCTCGCCCACCACCGCACGTCGGTGGGCCTGGTCCCGAGCGCGATACCCGTACCCGAATATCCGGCTCTGGGAGAGCGATCCTATGAGAGAAATCTGAGAAAGAGAGAGACGCGGGGAAGGGTAGGGGTAGGTTTTGCTTTCTAATCCTTGTGCGAGCGTGCAGGAACAGAAGGAAAAGAAGGAAGGAAGAAGAAAGAAGAAGGAAGGCGGCCGAAGCCTTAGCCGCTCAGGGCATAGAAGAAGAAGAAGCGAAAGAGAAGAAACAAAAGAAGAGAAGTATTGTAGCAAACCTACAGTTAAGTCGTCTGACCACTGCATCATACGACGGTTGAGCAGCGACCATAAGAGATAAAGCAAGAAAAGAAAGAAAGAAGAAGGCTGAAGAAAAAGAAGTCAGAGAAGAAGAAGATTGTCACAGCGGCCAGAAGAGAAAAGAAAGAAAGAGAAGAACAAAGAAAGAAAAAGAAGAAAAGAAGAATAGAAGAAGAAGAAAAGAAAGAAGAGAAGGAGAGCAGTTGAAAGAAGAAGGAAAAGGAGAAGAGAAGAAGAAGAAGCCAAGACAAACTCTCTCTCTCTCTTATTTTTGTAATCTAATAGAGAACCTTTGTATTTCTAGAATTCCAGTAGCTCCCTGAGTTCGACCACGGGAAAACTATTCCTGAGTAAAAAATTTTGTAATAATAACCTGGTAGTTGTCTTATTACTACAACGACTGTAATTTAAAGTATAACAAACGTAAACAACTGAACGCAAAACAGCCTACCCGGCTATCACCTTTACAACAAACATCGACTGTTACATTCTCTGGAATTTCACTTCCAGATAGATTATAGATAAACAAGCTAGTGTCTAGATATTAGCAATAGCCTACAGCGGCTCCCATCGCAAAGGTGATGGAGACACCACCAAATATTGACAAATGCCCTCTACACCAGGCTACCGGCAAGAGGAGGGGAGGAAGGACGCCCCTGAGAACTCGTCTCCTCCCCCAGGGGAACCATGCAGCAGGAGGCAAGAGGTTGTGCAAGTCCATAAGGACCCCAGCCCTCGTGGTGCAGAACATCGTCCAGCTCTGCGACCAGCAGCCGTCTTGACCGAGAAAGGCACCTAGCCCACTGTTGAGCCCCCGATCTCTTTATGAGAGGCCTCCTCCGCCGCATCCGGTACCTCCCTTAGAGCTGCCGGAGACTCCCCAAAATGAGCAGGCCACACACTCTGTGACAACTCGGAGGGGCAGCCACCTTCGAGGCAAATCTCAAGGGACGAGAGGCCGACGGCGCCAACTAGAACGGACGTCGCCAGCCCTCCAAGACGACACCACCTCCCGGAGACACCGTCGGCCAGGACCGCTCAGACATGCAAGCTACCCTCCAGCACGGTAAGGAGGGGCTTCGCATAGTCAAGGCCGCTGGCCTCTTCGCCAACCCTTCGATAGGGAATCCCCAAACAAGGCTTATTGTCTGGGGGCATGTAGCAAGCGTCATCCGACTGACACCCGCCTTCGCTCGGGCAAATACCCTACCATAGAAGTGCTCCGCAGCATCGATCCTCGCTCCGACATCACGGAGCCGCAAAGGGACCCACGCAGGAGCACCAAAAGGGCCTCATCTCCATCCGACGAGTCACACATGGCTGTCCAAGCAACCGCGTCACAAGCTGCGACGAAGTTCGGCGGTTGAATTCTGGCTGAGTAACGAGTAAGGCCACAACAGCCCTGAATGCAAGAAAAGGTGACAAAGTAAGTTCCACAGTGGGCCCCTATTTATAACCCCCCAACCAAGGGACCCTTAGGGGCAGCAATGTCCTTTCGCCCCCTGCGCATCATTAGTTCCCGAGGGCCAAATTCGCCAGGATACGGCACAAGTCCCATGCCAGAGTAACTGTGCCAAGAGAATGCTGGTCAAAAGAACGTCGCACGTTATTACACGGTGGGTATTCAAAAGGGCGGGCATTCAAAAGCACCCCTCCACCTTTTTCAAAATCGGGCGTGACTTTTCAAGGAGCATCCACAACCCAACAGTGCTCCCCGCCCCAACACCAAACTGTCCTGCAAGACCGACACGCACTAGGCTCTTTAGCCCAGTGTATTAACACTTTGTCGCCTCCTAAGGCCGGCACACACTGGAGCTCTTCAACCTAACACTCATCGCTTTGCCGCCTCTCAAGGCCGGGATGCACTGAGGCTCTTCAGCTCAGCGCATTAACACTTAGCTGCCTCTTAAGGCCGACACGTGCTTAGGCTCTTCAACCCAGCACCTAAATCTTTGTCGCCTCCCAAGGTCGGCATGCACTAAGGCTCTTCAGTCCAGTGCATAAACATTTAGCTACCACTTAAGGCTGGCATGTGCTTGGGTTCTTCAGCTCAGCGCTTATTACTTGATCGCCTCTCAAGGCCAGGACGAGCTGAGGCTCTTTAGCCCAGCACATTAACACTTAGCCACCTCTTCAGGCCAGCATGCGCGTAGGCTCTTCAGCCCAACACCTAACTCCTTGCCACCTCCCAAGGCCGGCACGCGCTGAGGGTCTTCAATCCAACGCATTAATGCTTAGTTACCTCTCAAGGCCGACATGCACTTAGGTTCTTCAGTCCAGCGCTTATTGCTAGACCGCCTCTAAAGCCCGCCACGCGCTGAGGCTCTTCAACCCAGCACATTAACACTTAGTCGCCTCTTAAGGCTGGCATGCGCTTAGGCTCTTCAGCCCAATGCCTAATGCCTTATCGCCTCTTAAGGTCGGCATGCGCTGGAGCTCTTCAACCCAGCGCCTAATGCGTTGCCGCCTCTTAAGGTCGACACGCGCTGGGACTCTTCAACCCAGCACCTAACGCTTTGCCACTGATTGCGCAGCAATCGTAGGTCTTAATTAACCTAAATTAGGCTACGACTTAGCATAAGTTAGGGTAATTCATGCATGCATAAGCATTACTAACACCTTTACTGCTTTCTTTTAGCTATGCATAAAATAATGCTATAATGTACTGATTAGGTGCATTATGTCAATTGCAGGCAATAAGTTGATCAAAAGCTAGATCTGAAGCTGGATCTAAAGCTGAATCTGAAGAATAAAGAATTACTGGTGTTGCAGCAGAGCTGGAGCGGAAGACCTAGATTAGATGTAGTAGATAATAATGTAAGGGAGTTAAGGTATGCTATTCTATTAAGTAAGAATAAAGTAATAAATTGTGAAGAACTTAGGTCCATCCTAGCCCTAGGATAGCCTAGAAGCTTCCCCAAGCCTTAGCCACCCTTAGATTAGGTCACCTCACCCTAGGAAACCTTAAAACCCTAATTCTAGCCTCTATCTGGACGTCTAGATGAGTTATAGGACGTCCAGAGCATTTAGCCAACTCTCGCACACCTTAAACCCACTTCTGCACTGTTATTGGACGTCCAGACACTTGGTCAGATGTCCAATTTCTACAGAATACCCAAGATAGAACCTAGAATCCCTCCTGACTCTGATTGGACATCCAGACAATAAGTTTGGACTTCTGATTTTTCACTATAAGACATCTGACACTATTATTGGACGTCCAAAACTGCCCTCCAGACCCTGTTTTGAGATTCAAGCCTTGATCTTGGATCTCTAGCTCCCTAAACCCAATTCTAACCCCCTAGGAACCTAAATTAAGTTGCCCTAACCCCAGTACATCACCTCTAGACCTCCCTAAGGACCTAATTAGGTCCCCACTAAACCTAATTGACTTGGATCTTAGTCAATTCCATCAGCCTATTCAATTGGACTCAGTGAGTCCAATTGAGCCCTGATCTCAACACACACTGTTCAATTGGACTCAGTGAGAGTCCAATTGATCTAGGCCTGACTTAATTGAGTTATTTTACTCTCAATTAGGTTTCCACACACCCAATTAAACTTGTATTAAGTTTAATTGCACTTTACCTTAGTGAATTAGGGTTTACAACCCTAATTTGAAACCTACCTTGACCTAAACCCACTAGAACCTAACCTAATCAACCTAGCCACCTAAGTTTCGACCCACACACACCATCCACACGAAAATACCTAGCCTAGAGTTCTCTAGAACTCTCTACCATGAGTTGTTACCTTGGTTGCTAAAATTAGCAACCAAGAGCCATTCAATTTTTAGATCCACATTTGGTAGATCTAAAAACCACCATCCATCCTCTCTCTCACTCTCCCACGAGCTCCCATCATAGGCCTCTCTAGAGAATTCCATAATTCTCTAGAGAGCTTCCCTTAGGCTTATAAAAATACCTAAGGGGTGGCACTTTGGACCCATTCACTCTTGGCTCCATTTTAGCTTAGCTTCATTCCACCTCCACTCCACCTTCACAAGTAGCTTCACCATGGCCACCACCATCTCCACGCCAAGATGTTGGATCACCTCCTCAACCTCTCTCCAAGGGCCGGCCTAAGTACCATTGGCCACCCCTCCTTCTCCTCTCAACCAAGTCAAAGGCCATCGAAGCCCACCTCTGAATGCCCTTAGTTATGATAGATTAGATTATAGTTCTTCATAATTTTACTGCTTTATTCACTACTTAATAGTGTAAATATATATTCTCCCCCAATGATGCATGCATAATCCCCTCTTAGATTCATGTATGCAATCATTTTCTGTTAGCTAGATATATGTTTTCAAGCATTCCTCTACAGGCTTTCCATGAGCTTTATGTTGCAGACATCATCATGAATCAATGAAAATCTTTATATATATATATATATATATACTTGAGAAAATCACCATGAGCCTTGTTGCAATATTTTTGTGTTGGAAATTGCCGGCTCTTAACTACTATCTGTTGTAACTAGCATGTCGGTACCTGAAAATATCGACGATCTAGCTATTAATGCATTTTCTGTAAACACCCACCACATAACTAGAATCGTGCGTACTGAAACTCACTTTCACGTTTGTCATCTACCTAACACATGCGCACATAATTAGGGTTAATAATGAAAGTGGCCGAACATTGATCCGACGATTAGAAACCGACGTGCGATTTTAAGCAAGTAGAGTGATTGAGATCGATTTCAAATCTACATTTCCATAAATGCCTCCTAGAGACGAACGACCGGGACTCAAGTCTCGTTATATTTATAAATTATTTTTTACGAGCGTTTTCGCGCACTATATTACGACGAGTTCTTTGCTTTCAAAACACACGTGAGAACTGCTATCTATTAGCCGCCTCTCAAGGCTGGCACACGATGTGTTACGATCCGATTCCTAAATCCCTACAGGACCCGAGACCAGCTCGACTAGACTAATCCCAAGACCCAGTCGTCCAACAAGAAATAACCAAAAGGCAAGAAAATAAACCACATCCACTATGCAAGGTAACTAACAGTAAAAAAGTACAAGCAGTAAGGAAGTAAAAGCTGCTAAACAGTACATGCCACCACAACAACAAGAAAGTAGAAACAAAAGTACAGTAATAGAAACGGTAACAATAGTCTAATACTCACTAATAGAAAAGAGAGTACAACTACAACAGGAACTACTGTTAGGCTCGACTAGGCCCAACACTCTCTGCAGTCGGTGACTCGAGCTACTCAACTCCTAGACCTATAAAGGGTTATGGGTAAATGGAGTCAGCGAACGCTGAGTAAAGTGGTAACCAGACTAACTAAAGCAGTAAAAGCTAGCGGGTAAATTTATCTTTTCTAATTATTTTATATTACAAGTAATTCCTTTTCATCCATTGGTTTACTTTCAGGTTTCTTTCTTGATCTCTCATGTTTCTCGTAGGAACGATCTTGATTGCAGTCTTTTCCGAAGAGTAGAAGGCACATGTGGTGGTCTCCTGGCTGGGAGAGTCCCCCATGGTGATCCTACACCCAGTCAACCACCCCGAGGTCACGGACAGACGTAGCGGTGACTACAGCACGCGTGATAAGCGCACGAGTAGTTAACCTACACTGGCACGCGGTCAGTCATTTCCGCTAGCGGGTACGCCCAAAGTACAGCACGGAACAGTATAAGGACTAGCCCTCTCAGTAATAGGGGTCTCGACCCTCCACAATCCGCACACCCTCATCTGACTACCCCGGTTTCCCCAATGGGCCTAACAAGTCAGTGTAGGGTGGCTAGTTGAACCTCAGGTCCCGTAGGGTGGCTAGCTCCCTCCCTACACTAGTAGCTCTCCCCGGTACAGTGTACGCGAGGGCCAATAGAAGTTGGTGTAGAGTGGAGAATCCTAACCCCAGGTCCCAATCCAAGGGTGACTAACTCCGCTCTACACTAAATAGGGGACAGTCACTCTCCTTGGTACCACGTACTCAAGGGCCAGCACACTTCCCACTCACATTTCGAGATTTTTCCATTTATCCACAGGAGCTCTACTCCTAATTTTCCGTAGGATTCATGCTGATATTCACCATATTATTCCATACCAGGTTTCATCATTCACAATTCCATTCTCGTGTTGTACACATGCAGCTCATATTTCCACAATTTAACAGATGTAACAAGTGATATTATAGGTAATTGTTTAACTAGCACATGCATTCCATGTTTCAACATGCAGCTCGTATTTATTAACAGGCAATTGTTTACAATTCTACTCATTCATTTATAGCTGCAATCTCAACATGCATACAAATAGTGCAACAGTTTCTCATCCTAGGATTCATGCCACATCCTAGGTTTCTAGTTATCTAATTATCATGATTGCATTCATGTTTTATAAAAAGAACAAGGGGAAACCACTATACCAGACAATCCGAGAGTACTGGGGGCTTGAACGGCAGACTTACGTGCCTCAACAAGCCCTAGACACGTAACAGGTCGAAGTCCTATATTAAGGAACATACCATAATGGAACATTCAGAACAGTATATAAGGATTTCTATCATGTAGAGGAACTCACAAGGAAATCACAGATATCTTGTTTGCGTAAAACGGATCCAAAACGGGACAAAAATAAAACTGCAGAACCAAATCAGACGTCTGGCACAAGGTCCAGATGTCTTAAAAGTCACCAGGGTCTCACCTCAAGGTCCTGCGTCGACCTCAGACGTCCAGGACCCCTACTTGACCGTCTAGACTCAGCTCCAGACGTCCGACCTCTCCTCCAGCCGTCTGGGAGTGCCTCTGGTCGTCTAGTAAGCTATCCAAACGTCCGAAATGAGTGGGAGGGCATGCCGTACGCCTTCCCAAAGCTGCTCCTGTGCGCAACAAAGCAGAAAATCCCCCTTTTAGCCAAACAAACCGGCTCTGTGGTGTGGCCTGCATGGCCATAACCGTAAGAAGAACGTACCTACGTGAAACCTTACTTTCAGACGTCCGGTGTCGTCACCATATATCCAACCCATCGTCTGGAAGGCACTCCGGACATCTGATACTGGAAAAATCCCAGCACTAGAGTGACCTCCCGCTCCTCTCGCCGCCCGCAGCTGCTACTCCTCCCTCTCGTCTGCAACTCCAGCTGTAGTAGGAAGTCAGGGATGGCTCCCCAACGCTCTCCTCCTCCCGCACGCGCCGCGGCGGCCGTGCACACACCGGCAAGCTCCCACGAAGCTCGCGAGCTCAACCTCCTCCTCCTCTCTTCACGCCACCTCTCTTCCTCGCTCCTCTCTCTCGCTCCCTCTCTCTCGCTCGTCCCTTTCACGGTAGTGGAGAGGAAGGAAGGTGGTGGTGGTGGAGTGGAGAGGGTAGGAAGGGGTGAGGGCTCTTATATAGGTGGTGGGGTTAGGGTTCGGTGAGGGGAAAGGAGAAAAGAAGAGAAAGAAGAAGGTGGTCTGCAAGCAGCCAGCATGCAGAACCGACCATGCATACAGATTTTTCAATTTTCAGACGTCTGGGAAGGGGTCCATACGTCCGACCAGATGTCTAATTGACTGTCCAGGCATCTTAAAAAGCTCAAAACAGAATGGGTCTTTACACGCAGGGACACTTCATCCCAGTGCTTAGCGCTTTGCCGCTTCTTAAGGCCGGCACACTCTTAGGCTCTTCAGCCCAGCGCCTAACATCTTACCGCCTCTTAAGGCCAGCATGCACTGGGACTGTTCATCCCAGCGCTTAACACTTTGCCACCTCTTAAGGCTAGCACGCACTTGGGCTCTTCGGCCCAACACTTAGTGCTTCACCCACCCCTTAAGGCCGGCCAGCGCTCAGGCTCCTAAGCCTAGGACATAAGTCCCCGCCGCCCCTTCGGGCCGGCATAAACGCACAAAACCTCCCAAGAAGCCTCTCCCAACCAGCGAGGAGCAAGCTAAGGCCATCCAACTCCCTGGTCCTGAGATGTTCCCCTCGTCGCTAGGCAGTCGGACGAACATCTGGGGGAATCACCAACTGCAGAGTTTTGGCCATCCTATATACTCTCTCAACTGTCTACAACAGCTAGAGAGTGGGGGTGATGAGAACCTCATAATGAACCCTAACTAGCACAATCTAACCTATATATGCAATAAAAAGCTCCTACATAACTTATAGAAAGGCTTGACTCAGAGAATTCTGAGTTTGTGAAGAAAACAGATCATAAGGGGTAAAAATGCCATTTCACCAACACAATCAGTAAACAGGGTAACTCAGGGTCCAAACATAGGTCAAACTAACTTAATAAGAAGGAAAGTGGGATGATTTAATCCAACAAGGGCTACAACAACTCCAAGGAATTAAATGACATTCTGTAACCCTAAAACAAACCCACTTCAATTCACGAGGTTCGAGGCAAAGTAAAAATCGACTAAACCCTCTACAATTCATATAAAAATAATCTCTAGGGTTTAGAACCTTCAATTTGGCCTTGGGAACCCATTTTGACCTACATTGAGAACCATGCCCAATTAATGGTTTAATTTGGGTTTTTACGTAAATTGGCCAGCCAAATAAGGTCTGATCTAGAAATAAAATTCACCATTAGAATCCTTAGGTCCCATTTAGTCATGCATAAAAACTTGAGCCTAAGAAGAGACCTTCTTGACCGACTTTGCATTTTGGTCCTCATCTATTACTTTTTGACCCTCAACTTTCGAAATCCTTGCATTTTGGCCCCTAAGTTGTTCGTCATTCTTTGCACATAGGTCCTCCCTGCAAAACTCTGAGTAGCGCCATGCTCCGGCGACTTTGCGCGGAGCATGGCGCCGCACAGGGTGAGGGAGGCCCACTGCCAGTTGAACCGGGTGTTCCCTGCGACGTCTGCTGTCGCAAGGACACCACCATGACCTCTGCCATCGCCCACACCTTCCGTGCGAATGCGCGGAAGGTATGGGTTGCTACTCCGACCATTCTCCGACGAGGGAGGCACATCGCCTCCCTGCGCCCACTCCTCCGCCTTCGCCTTTATAAGGACCGCCGTCGCCAGCCGAAGGAGGCAAGTTGTCTCTAACGAAGAATAACCCCCCACTTCATCCTCTCCAGCTCCGACAGACGGCCTGCAGCTTCCGGCGACTAACTCCTCCTCCTCGTCGCTCTGCTGCCTTACCTGCAGTAGCGTTCCCCTAACCCTTTCGTCTGTGTCGTGCTGCACCTGCCGACACCCTCTACCTGCCTCCTCCTCGTCGATCTCCCCTTCCAGGGCCTCTTCTTCCTTAGCTCCGGCAGGTACGAGCCGGCGGCTCCGCCCTCCCCCCTTCGCCCAAAACGTAGGTAAAAGCTTCCTCTCCTCCTCCTTTAAATTTCCCCTCTGTTAATTTATATTTTTGCACCACCTCAACACAACTTCCACCACCTCCTGCTCCATCTCCGACCACCCTCTCCGGCGAGCCCATTCCACCACCACAGACCTCCTCACTCCTCGCCGATCACCTAAGAAGCTTCCCTTCACTCCACTCCACAGCTTCCCCCTTTTCATTCCCTGCCACACGCCACCTAAAGACCCCCCGAACTGACCCATTTTTCCGACCACAGTCCAACCTAGGGCTGCCACCGTACACCGCCCCACGACCTGCTGCACCTCGTACCACCTTTGTCGTGCCACGGCGAAGGTCCCCCGCTAGTCTGATTAGGCCGAGAGGCCGTGCTTCTGTCTGACAGGGTCGCCACCCCAGCCGCCATTAACGACAACAGAAGAAGCTTCGAGGCAAGCTCCAGGCATCGCAGCTTCAGGATCCCAGGTGCTGCAGGTTGGGGTGAAGTCTGCGGAGACTACCTCCTCAGCAGTTGGCACCGATAGTGGCTGGAGCTGAGCAGAGAGCGAGGTGGAATCGTCCTGCGGGCACGCGCGAGAAGAGCACTAAAGATAGTCCCACATCGTGAGATTACTAAACCCCGCAGTAGTATAAATTGATTTTGTGCTTTCTACGGGTCGCCTCCGAAAGTACTGGGGTGAGGTCCCGCACCTACTCACCCGCCCGGTCCGTGAGCTCATCACGCAGATCCGGCGGATCCGACCTGACCCTATCTGAGCACACCTCGTGCATCACCCACACACCGGTGCACCTGGTCACGGGCACGAAACCAGACCCGATTACCCGCGGCTCTAGGAGAGCGTCCTGTGAGTGATCTGCAGAGAGAGAGAGACGTGTGGGTAGAGGGACAGGGTAGGTTTTGCTCTGACCAGTTGTGTAAGTGTGCAAGCAGAGAAGAAGAAGAAGGAAGAAGGTGGTCGAAGCCTTGGCCACTGAGGGCAGAGAGGAAGAAGAAGGACTGCGAGAAGAAGAAGGAAAAAGAAGGAGGAAGAAGAAGAAGACCGCAAGAAGAAGAAGGAAAAAGAAAGAAGACGAAGAAAAAGCACAAAGGAAGCACTGTAGCAGACACCACTTAAGCCGTCTGATTGAGAAATCAGACGACGGATGAAGCTCTGCAGACAAAGTAAAGAAGAAGAAGAGAAGAAAAGGTGTCGCAGCTGAAAGCAAAGAGAAGAAGGAAGAGAAGAGAAGAAGAATAAAGAAGAAAAGAAGATAAAGAAGAAGAACTGAAGAAGAAGAAAGAAGAGAAGGGAAAGAAGAGAAAAAGAAGAAAAGACAAGAGAGAAAGAAGAGAAGAAGAAAAAGCCAAGAAATAAATCTACCACTCTCTCTCTCTCTCTTATTTTTGTAATAAAAGCATTGTACTTCTAGAATTCTAGTAGCTCCCTAAGTTTGACCTCGGGAAAACTATTTCCGAGTAAAAAATTTCTATGGTAATAACAACCGTAGCTGTCTTATTTTATACTATAGCAACTATACTATAATAAAGACACAAAAGCAGCTTTGGTCCCACTACCATTATTCTTGGCGCCGTTGCTGGGGAGCTACGGCTATTCTAGAAGCTTTGAATTTCTTTTAAGAGATTGCTAATATTTTTCTCTCTCTTATGTGCAGGTAAAAGAATGAGAAGAGCAGCCGCACAACAAACACTCCAACAACCAGGTAATCCTGATTAGCCCTTTTCTTAACTCCCTTAAAATCTGAAAAGGAACAAAAAGAAAAATCAACTTAGGGCTACCTGCATCATACATAGTAATTCATCAAAGTTGCCTAATTTTCATTTCAACTCATGCTTAACTATCCATCCAACTAAGGTAACTAGGGCTAAAACCTTCTTGATTGAGCCCTAAATACCAAAATTTTGAGGCAACTTAAATGGACCAACTAGAGCCAATCCAAGGATTAAAAATCTAGGGTTTTTAGAGACACACCTTCTATTAACAAAGAGAAGATCTTCCACAAAAGAGGTGTGCCTAAGCCATTGGTTGAAAATACCTATTAAGAAAAATCCTAAACAATTGGCTCTCTAAACACTTGAACCCTAAAGAAACAAGGCCCAAATTCTCAAAGGAATCCCTAGGTGAAGTTGACCCTTAGGGTCAACCAACCTTCAAATTAGGCCACCTTGTTCACAAAAATACCTAAGAGTTCAAGTGAAACCTTAAGCACCTTGATTTTAAAGTAAAAGAGGTAGAGTTAAGAGGTCAAGATCCCCATTCTAGTCTACCTGGAACCACAGTGACAAGAGAGGTCAGGTGGGGGAAACCCTATAACCCATGGGGACGCTCTACCTTGTAGGGGTCTTCGCGGGACTCACTCTCTCTGGCTGCCCAGGTAATTCTCAGGTGGACGATCTTTTTGATCAAGGGGTCCATCTGCCCCGCACCTCTGTAGTCACCCAACACATTTTTGGGTGTCTTGATTGGGTACAGCACCTTCCAAACTCATCTATTCCAACAGTGCATGAACGGTAGGAGATCCTTAAGACCACCCTTAATATCTCCTTTAGGAATTCACTCTTGTCAAGGCCAAGCCTCGACGCCCGTGTCTGCACAGCAACCCTACCCCATCATTCTCTCATCTTATTCTAAACCAAGCTCTTCTTCTTCCCCCATCATGGCTCAGCCAGTTGAGGAAGAAAACAATCTAGAGCACCAGCTCCAGCGACTCAATGACCTCTTCCAAAACTTTGTGCAGCCACCGCAGCGTCCTATGATGCGGGACCATTATAATCCTGCTGCAGTGGCCATTGAGCCTCAAGTTAGAATCCCGACTAGAGGACCTGATTCCGAATTGAAGCCCAATATGATTCATGATATACCTAAATTCCATGGGCTTAATTCCGAAGATCCCTTCCAGCACATCAAACAGCTAAAGCATCTGGCCCAAACTTTTGGGTCAGATGCGTAAAATCAGGATATTCTTCTCATGAAGACGTTCTCCTTTTCTCTTATGGACAAGGCCGCTCATTGGTATCAAACTCAGACCCGGCCGATCAACACTTGGGAAGAACTTCAGTCCGAATTTTTGAAAAAGTTCTTTCTCGTTGGTCAGACCAATGCCTTGCGCCATCAGATTACTCACTTCACTCAGCAAACAGGGGAACCTCTCCATGAGGCATGGGATCGCTTTCAGGATCTCATGAGAAAGTGCCCCCATCACGGAGTTCCTAAATTGGAACAGGTCCAATCTTTTTACCAGGGACTCTGTGAGGACATCCGTCTTTTCGTCAATGCAACTTGCGGAGGAAATATCATGGGTTAACATGAGGACACCATGTGGGAGATTCTCGAAAACATGTGCGAGAACTCCATCAACAATGACTCCATGGGATTATTCGACAGGACGAATACTCGCGCATCGACGAATCTTAGGGGAGCACATGAGACGCAGGGCCTGTCCGCATCAGTCGACCTGAAATTAATGGCCAGTTGATTGGACAAGGTCTCAATCATTGAAAGAAGGTGGAAGAGCTGACTCAGCACTTGCAGCGAGCCACCTCTGCGCATAGCCCCTTTGCACAGCCTCCTTCCACAAGGGAAACTGTGCAAAGCATTCTCCATCGATCTTCTCCTAGGATGGATCCATATCCATCATCTGATTCTTGGATCGGAGGTCCATCCGATCCTTTCTACACCAGCCCAGGGAATTCCATCCCCCCTTTCTCTGACTCTCTGGAGGTTCCTCAGACCTGCGAGGACCTCAAAGCCATCCAGAATGACCCGTTCTCCAACACCTATAACCCTGGATGGTGAAACCATCCCAACTTTCAGCGAGCGGGAAATTCCCAAACCCAAAGACCACCCTTTCAGTCCCGCCCACAACCCCCTCGTCCTTACCAGCCGCCTCAGCCTCGGCCCAACCCTACTTATCCATCAGGGCCAAATCAGGATCAAATGTCCCTTATCCTTCAGACTCTGGCTAACATTCAAAGAACGAATGCGGCTATTCAAAAGCAACACAAGGACGAATTTACAGAGGTCCGAAATCAACTAGCCCAGTTAGCAAACTCTCGCCAGCCAGGCACTCTTCCTTCCCAACCTCATCCTAACCCGAATAACGTGCCAACCCAGCGGCACGTTATGAACCCAAACCCGGGCCAAGCCCATATGATTTATCAGGCCCCCTCTGTTCCTTCACCCGACGGGAGAGAGGCCTCCACTTCTTTTGCAGGCTACCAGCAGCAACCCATCTTACCCAATCCCAACCAAAACCAGGCAGGACTTAATTTCGTAACGACCCGTAGTGGTAAGGAAACCCAAGATCCACGTCATCCAAACCACTCCAAGCCTGGTAGTGATCCCAAGCCTAGGACGGTAATCCAGGATGTTCCTACCCCTATCTCAGATCCAAGACCTGGACCTATCCTAGAAGAACCAACCAAGATCATGTTTCCCAAGGCCTTGACCAAGGGAAAGAAGACCACCAAGCCCGTGGCACCTGAGGAGGACCTGGTCAAGCTCTTTGAGTAGGTCCACATAAACATCCCCTTAATGGATGCAATCCGCCACGTACCGGCTTACGCACGATTCTTAAAGAATGTGTGTACACCCCAGCGTAAGCCACGAACCAAGAGTGGGAGTCCAATTGTTCTGTCAGAGCAAGCCAGCTCTGTAATCCTAAGCATACTCCCACCCAAGGCTAAAGATCCTGGTACTCCCCTGATTTCCTGCAAGATAGGTGATACTCAATTTGATAGAGCCTTGCTAGACTTGGGTGCTTCCATAAATCTGATACCCACATCCTTACTTGACCATCTAGAAGAATCTGAGCTAAAACCAACCGAGGTGACATTACAACTAGCAGATCGATCTATAAAGTCACCAAAAGGGATTCTCGAGGATGTTATTGTGAGGGTACGGGATTTCTACTTTCCTGTAGACTTCAAAGTCTTAGACATGGACGTACCTGAGAACCCTAGGGATACACCAATCATTTTAGGGAGACCTTTCTTGGCTACTGCTAGAGCCAACATTAGCTGTGAGGAGGGCCAAATAGAGCTCAAATTTGGGAATCAAACCCTGAAAATTGATATATTTAAGGCCCAACAAGGAATCAATTGCGGTGTCATCGAATAGATTTGTGACATTAGGGCTTTGGTTGATGAAACACACTTCCAGAATGACCTGATTATACCTCATCAACCGCAGAAAGATCTTGACTCGCAAACAGAGGAGTCGAATCCAGATTTGAACAACCCAGTAACTCCTATCCTTGAACCTCACGTCTATGCTGAACCACCTGCCGCTGCTGATAACTCCATCCTCGAGCTAAAGCCCCTTCCTGCTCACTTGAAATACATCTTTTTGGGTTCTAATCAGACCCTTCCTGTGATCATCAATTCCAACCTCAATCCCGAACAGGAATCCCGTCTGATTACTGTCCTCCAGCAACATCGCAGAGCCATCGGGTGGACTCTCGATGATTTGACTGGAATAAGTCCCTCTTATTGTGCTCATCATATCTATTCAGAAGAGGGCGCACGACCTTCTCGTGAAATGCAGAGACGTTTGAACCCTAATCTGCAGGAGGTCGTGAAAAAGGAGATCATCAAGTGGTTAGATGTTGGAATCATCTACCCGATCTCCGATAGTCGTTGGGTGAGCCCAATTCAGGTTGTGCCTAAGAAGGCAGGACTCACCACTATAACAACTGAGACCGGAGAAATCATTCCTACCCGATTAGCCAATGCGTGGAGAGTTTGTATGGATTACCACCGACTCAATTCCTCCACGAAGAAGGATCATTTCCCACTACCTTTCATTGATCAAATTCTCGAGAAACTAGCGGGAAATAGGTTCTTCTGCTTTCTTGACGGGTACTCCGGTTACAACCAGGTGGCAATCCATCCTGAGGACCAAGAAAAGACCACGTTCACCTGCCCCTTCGGAACATACGCTTTCCGAAGGATGCCTTTCGGTCTTTCCAATGCACCCGCTACTTTTCAGCGGTGCATGCTTGCCATATTCTCAGATATGGTAGGTGACTATCCGGAAGTCTTCATAGATGACTTTTCAATTTTTTAAGCATCATTTGACGATTGCCTCCAACACTTGGTCCAGATACTCAGGCGATGCATCGATGTGAATTTGGTTCTTTCCTGGGAAAAGAGCCATTTCATGGTGCCCGAGGGAATTGTCCTGGGACACTTAATTTCGAAAAAAGGCATCTAAGTGGATCGACCTAAGGTTGATCTGATCGCTCGCCTTCTTATGCCTAGCTCGATCAGGGACATCCGTTCTTTTCTGGGGCACATCGATTTTTACCATCGTTTCATTCCGGATTTCTCGAAAATCGCGCGCCCCTTGACTTCTCTTCTCTCTAAAGATGTACCCTTTGAAATCTCCAAGGAATGCACACTAGCCTTTGAAAACCTTCGTGACCGAGTCACCCAAGCACCTATCCTATAATCACCTGACTGGTCTAAACCCTTTGAGATCACGTGCGATGCGTCTGATTTCGCTGTAGGAGCGGTCCTGGGGCAGAAAGCTGACGGGAAACCCGTGGTCATCTACTACGCTAGCAAGACACTTGACGAGGCTCAGCGTAACTATACGGTTACAGAGAAAGAGCTGCTAGCCGTAGTATTTGCCCTTGAAAAGTTCTGATCGTATCTCCTGGGTTCCCATGTCATCATCTACTCGGATCACACGGCTGTAAGGCATCTCCTTGCCAAGAAGGACGCGAAGCCCCGACTAATTCGTTGGATCTTGCTATTGCAAGAATTCGATCTTGAGATTCGCAACAAGGCGGGAAGGCAGAACGTGGTAACCGACCATCTGTCCCGTCTTCCTTCTGAGATTATCAACCCTTCCGGACCCATCACGGAACATTTTCCTGATGAGCACCTGCTAACTGTCGGTACTAGACTTCCATGATTTGCTGATATAGTAAACTACTTGGCTTCTCATCAGATCCCGTCTGATTAGCCGAAGGCCAAGAAAGACAAATTGCGTTCTGATACCAAGTATTACATCTGGGAAGACCCGTACCTTTTCCGCATAGGTGCTGATCAAGTCATCCGGAGATGTGTCCCGGAAGAGGAAATCAACAATATCCTCTCTTTCTGCCATAACCAGGCATGTGGTGGCCATTTCTCTGGGCATAAAATCGCATCAAAAGTCCTCCAGTGTGGCTTTTACTGGCCCACGCTGTTCAAAGACGCATACAGTCACTGCAAGGCATGCAGTCGTTGCCAGACTTTGGGCAACATGAGCTGTCGCAACATGATGCCTTTGCAGCCAATTCTCGTATGCGAAATCTTTGATGTTTGGGGGATTGATTTTATGGGCCCCTTTCCTGCTTCGGATGGTTTCGAATACATTCTGGTTGCTGTGGACTACGTGTCCAAATGAATCGAAGCCAGACCGACCCGAACCTGTGATCACAAAATCGTTCTCAAATTCATTCATCAAAACATTTTCTCAAGGTTCGGGATTCCTCGTGCTATAATCTCTGATGGGGGGACCCATTTCACAAACGCTCAGTTTAGGTCATTGATGACCAAATACGGGGTGTCTCATCGGATCTCTACTCCTTACCACCCCCAAACTAATGGTCTAGCTGAGCTGTCAAATCGGGAGATCTAGAAAATCTTGTAGGTCACTGTTCGGCCTGACAGGAAGGACTGGTCGTCCTGACTTCCGAAAGCATTGTGCGCCTATAGGACCGCCCACAAAACCAAATTAGGCATGTCTCCCTTTAGACTGGTGTACGAAAAGGTGTGTCACCTTCCCGTAGAACTGGAGTATAAAGCCTATTGGGCAGCACGGAACCGTAATCTAGATCTTTCGAAGGCTGGAACCCACAGAAAACTTCAAATCAGCGAGATCGATGAATTATGCCTAGAAGCGTATGAGAACTCACGAATCTACAAGAAGCGGGTTAAAGCCTTCCATGACAAGCATATCTCGAGAAAGATCTTTCATCCTGGCCAGAAGGTCCTACTCTTTGATGCCCGACTCAAACTTTTCCCAAGAAAGTTGCGATCCAAGTGGGTCGGACCATATTTAGTCCGACAGGTTTTTGGAAATGGAGCCATCGAAATCAGACCGCTCAGCCACGATTCCGAACCTTTCATCGTGAACGGTCAGAGACTCAAGCCGTTCATTGATGTGACTTCTACTGATTTGGCTGAATCATCTTATATCTTCCATTCCCTTTAAGCTTATTGCGTCCAGCCGATGGCGTAAAACTCAGTGCTTAACGGGAGGCAGCCCGTCATTTTCCTGAAAATCTAAAACCTTTTTTCAGTACTTTGTGCACTTAAGGTTCTCCCTTATAGACAGCCGACTCCACCTCAGATGCTTGCATCTGAAATTAGAAATCGTCCGCAAAATTCATCCTGACCCATTCACTCATCAAAACATCTGTCTTAAGGAATGAACTAAGTAAATAAAAAACCCCTAAGTCACAATGAGGACATTGCAAACCTTAGGCATGGGGGGTATAAAAGTGCAAAACTTGTAAGAAAAGGTTTTAAACAAAAAAATTCACATATGCCAAAAACACCATAAAAAAAAAAAGAGGAGAAAGGAAATTTTGTGGGAAAATAAAATGAAACAAAATGAAAAAGGAGCGCAAAAATTGAAAAAAAAGAGTGATAGTCGTTAGTAAGAAACTAAGGAATTGACCCAAGTTCTAGACCATATTCAAGAAAAGAAATGAAAAGTGCATGATGAGATTAATAAGAACGTAAACTTTAGGCATTCTTGGATAGACTCTTAGTACCCATTAAGATCTAGACATTCCTCAAGAGGTTGAGGAAAATGAAATGCTTAAGTATTAGGTCCAAGGCTTAGGGAATATTTGACCTCATTAACTAACTTCTGGTTTACGGGACTCAGTAACCTAAGCACCCTAACCTCACACACAGCTTGGTTCAGTAAGCGTAAAAATCAAAAATCACGCAGAAGCGTCAAAAAATTCTAAAAAGTACACCTAGAGT
This sequence comes from Thalassia testudinum, assembly GCA_037157565.1. NCBI lineage: Eukaryota > Viridiplantae > Streptophyta > Magnoliopsida > Alismatales > Hydrocharitaceae > Thalassia > Thalassia testudinum. The sequence goes on from JAZHRO010000030.1 coordinate 50,998,632, forward strand.
AGGAGCGGCCGATCAACACAAGTTGATTTGGACGAGTTCCCAGCCCGGAGAGGCGGGAAATCCCCTCGAAGATGCGTAACAAAATATCATCTCCACGGTGCTTGTCTCTTAGGATATTTACATATCCTACTTGGGGCATCTAAGCACTCTGCTGGTTCAGATTCCATGGATGGCATTATCACGAAGTGTCAATTGCCAGGGTCTGGATTCGGCCACGGAACACTATGGATGGGATTATCTCGAAATCTCAATAGCCAGGGTTCCGGGGGTTGCCATGGGCGGTGCTATCTCGAAGCATCGATTGCCAGGAACCCTTGAGGATTGATGATGGGAGCAAGGAATCTGATTCAGACCGTGTTGAAAAGCCAATCCTAAGCTAGAACTAAAAAGAAAAAGAGAGAGAAAACTCTCCAAACAGAAAAATTTTCTATCTCTCTCTCTTACAAAACACACTGCGAACTGAACCAGGGCTAAAATCATTTCAAGCATGGGTGCTTTAACCACAAAGTCCAATAGACCTTAGGTTAATTCTTGTGGGCCTTAAAAACCTTTGCTAAAGACTGAGGTTGAGCCTAGACAGATCTGGATCTTGATTGGTACTAGAGTACCTTTTAGGCCTATGGTCAGCATTCTAACCTAACCTAAGTTCAAATGAAAAAGCACTTATCTGAAGTTATTAAAAACATCATGGTCTAGAACAAAGGATAACACCTTAAATTTTTGCTAAGGGATTAGCAAAAGCTAGGCATAGGGGTATGATGAGAACCTCATCATGAACTCTAACTAGCACAATTTAACCTAGATATGCGATAAAAAGCTCCTACATAACTTATAAAAGGCTTGACTCAGAGAATTCTGAGTTTGTGAAGAAAATAGGTCATAAGGGGTAAAAATGCAATTTCATCAACACAATCAGTAAACAGGGTAACTCAGGGTCCAAACATAAGTCAAACTAACCTAATAAGAATGAAAGTGGGATGATTTGATCCAACAAGGGCTACAGCAACTCCAAGGAATTAAATGACATTCTGTAACCCTAAACAAACCCACTTCAATTCACGAAGTTCGAGGCAAAGCAAAAATCGAATAAACCCTCTAAAATTCATATAAAAAGAATCTTTAGGGTTTAGAACCTTCAATTTGGCCTTATGAATCCATTTTGACCTACATTGAGAACCATGCCCAATTAATGGTTTAATTTGAGTTTTTACGTAAATTGGCTGGTCAAATAAGTTCTGATCTAGAAATAAAATTCATCATTAGAATCCTTAGGTCCCATTTAGTCATGCATAAAAACTTGAGCCTAAGAAGAGACCTTCTTGACCGACTTTGCATTTTGGTCCTCATCTATTACTTTTTGACCCTCAACTTTCGAAACCCTCACATTTTGGCCCCTAGATTCTTCGTTGTTCTTTGCACTTAGGTCCTCCCTGCAAAACTCTGAGTAGCACCATGCTCCGGCGACTTTGCGCGAAGCATGGCGCCGCGCAGGGTGAGGGAGGCCCTCTGCAAGTTGAACCAGGTGTTCCCTGCAACGTCTGCTGTCGCAGGGACACCACCATGACCTCTGCCATCGCCCACACCTTCCGTGCGAACACGCGGAAGCTATGGGTTGCTACTCCGACCATTCTCTGGCGAGGGAGGCACGTCGCCTCCCTGCGCCCACTCCTCCGCCTTCGCCTTTATAAGGACCGCCGTCGCCAACTGAAGGAGGCAAGCTGTCTCTGACAGAGAATAACCCCCCACTTCATCCTCTCCAGCTCCGACAGACGGCCTGTAGCTTCCGGCGACTAACTCCTCCTCCTCGTCGCTCTGCTGCCTTACCTGCAGCAGGGTTCCCCTAACCCTTTCGTCTGTGTCGTGCTGCACCCGCCGACACCCTCTGCCTACCTCCTCGTCGTCGATCTCCCCTTCCAGGGCCTCTTCTTCCTCAGCTCCGGCAGGTACGAGCCGGCGGCTCCGCCCTCCCCCCTTCGCCCAAAACGTAGGTAAAAGCTTCCTCTCCTCCTTTAAATTTCCCCTCTGTCAATTTATATTTTTGCACCACCTCAACACAACTTCCACCACCGCCTGCTCCGACCACCCTCTCCGGTGAGCCCATTCCACCTCCACAGACCTCCTCACTCCTTGCCGATCACCTCAGAAGCTTCCCCTCACTCCACTCCACAGCTTCCCGCTTTTCATTCCCTGCCACACGCCACCTAAAGACCCCCTGAACAAACCCATTTTTCCGACGACAGTCCGACCAAGGGCTGCCACCGTATACCGCCCAACGACCTACTGCACCTCGCACCACCTTCACCGTGCCACGGCGAAGGTCCCCCACTAGTCTGATTAGGCTGAGAGGCCGTGCTTCTGTCTGACAGGGTCGCCACCCCAGCCGCCATTAACGACAACTGAAGCAACTTCGAGGCGAGCTCTAGGCACCGCAGCTTCAGGATCCCAGGTGCTGCAGGTTGGGGTGAAGTCTGCGGAGACTTCCGCCTCAGCAGTTGGCATCGATAGTGGCTGGAGCTGAGCAGAGAGCGAGGTGGAATCGTCCTACGGGCGCGAGCGAGAAGAGCACTGAAGATAGTCCCACATCGTGAGATTACTAAACCCCGCAGTAGTATAAATTGATTTTGTGCTTTCTACGGGTCGCCTCCGAAATCACTGGGGTGAGGTCCCGCACCTACTCACCCGCCTGGTCCGCGAGCTCATCACACGGATCCGGCAGATCCGACCCGACCCTATTTGAGCACACCTCGCGCATCACCCACACACCGGTGCGCTTGGTCACGGGCACGAAACCCGACCCGATTACCCGCGGCTCTGGGAGAGCGTCCTATGAGTGATCTGCAGAGAGAGAGAGACGTGAGGGTAGAGGGACAGGGTAGGTTTTGCTCTGACCAGTTGTGTGAGTGTGCAGGAAGAGAAGAAGAAGAAGGAAGAAGGTGGTCGAAGCCTTGGCCGCTCAGGGCAGAGAGGAAGAAGAAGGACTGCGAGAAGAAGAAGGAAAAAGAAAGAGGAAGAAGAAGACCGCAAGAAGAAGAAGGAAAAAGAAAGAAGAAGAAGAAGCACAAAGGAAGCACTGTAGCAGACACCACTTAAGCCGTCTGATTGAGAAATCAGACGACGGATGAAGCTTTGCAGACAAAGTAAAGAAGAAGAAGAGAAGAAAAGGTGTCGCAGCTGAAAGCAAAGAGAAGAAGGAAGAGAAGAGAAGAAGAATAAAGAAGAAAAGAAGATAAAGAAGAAGAACTGAAGAAGAAGAAAGAAGAGAAGGGAAAGGAGAAAAAGAAGACAAGACAAGAGAGAAAGAAGAGAAGAAGAAAAAGCCAAGAAACAAATCTACCTCTCTCTCTCTTATTTTTGTAATAAAAGCATTGTACTTCTAGAATTCTAGTAGCTCCCTGAGTTCGACCTCGGGAAAACTATTTCCGAGTAAAAAATTTCTATGGTAATGACAACCGTAGCTGTCTTATTTTATACTATAACGACTAAACTATAATAAAGACACAAAAGCAGCACCACGGTTTGCCACTTGCCAGGGGGCATATGATGAGCGGCAAAAAGTTCCCTCGGATCCAAAACTACGCGCCTGACTCAACAAAGGGTCCGACTACCCAGACATAGCGGCAGAAGGTCTAGCTAATCAAGCACGAAGGGTCCGGCTACCCGGACAGAAGGACGGAGGACCTGGCTACCCAGGCATAGGGTACGTAGGCAGGACCATCCTCGCCTAAAGCCTATCGGACCCTTGGATATCGATATCCAAATTTGTCAGAAGATTACACATAATCTTCTAACAATAAGGTACAATTGCCTGACAATCCGTACCCTGACAAGCCGCGGAGTAACCTAGCAAGCCACATCGTAGCCTGACAAAGCCGCAGCATAGCTTGGTAGGCGAGAAGACCAAGGTCATTGGAGAGAGAGAGAGAGAGAGAGAGAGAGAGAGAGAGAGAGATCTTGTAATATAAATTGTGAAATACACCCTCTTTAGAGGGGACTCCTTCCCGGAACAGGGCAAGCGAGCTTGTATCATATAACCTCCAAACTCCATAGTGCATAGTTGGGAGCACAGCTTTCCCCCCAGACATACACCCCTTCGGGTGGAACTGGATCACCAAACCCCAGTCTCTCTTTGTGGATGCATGTTTCTCTCCCCTTTCTCCCTGTGCGATAGATGTTGAATGGCTAGTTACGCCTCCTACGAGTAGAAATATCTTTGGTAGGACCTTCCGAGGTCCATCACTGGGAAAAAACCACTACCTAAACCTTTTGATTTAGGATTTTTTGATTGACCTAGTCGATCAAATCCACTATCATACTATTTCAACGAGGGTAGTACAACCTCTTACAACCACGCTATTTTCTACCCGAGGGTAGCGTAACCTCAAAACCCCTCATCTTCACGAGGAGTATTTGTCTCATGATGGAGACGGGAATTCGCAAAGCAAATACCTGAACAAAGATAAAATACAAAGTATCCTATAGAGCCACAAAGCAAATGTAAATCAACCTAGATTCTATAGGCAAAAGGACTTCCCTTAAATGGAAGTGGTGCGACATGATGTCGGCGGAGTAACAGTGCTTTCAAATTGATGCTAGAGGGCTTGGAGAGCAACAACACTTTCTTCTTCGATTTAAATCTCTTTAGGACACAATATCAGTGGAAGAAGTATTCTTAAGGTGTATTTAGCTTAGGAAGGGTGCTTCTCTATTTATAGAGGTCCTAAAAAGGCTTTGGAAGGCCTTGAAAGGCTTCTATAGCCGTTGGGAATAAACCCAAGGTAAATCAGGTCGAAATCAGTGTCATTTATGATTTTGACAAGGTTATCAAACGTCTGGTTCTAAGGGTAGACGTCTGGGATATCATCTGATCTAGGGATCGGTCGTCTGATCTAGAAGGGTGGAAGATCTGGATTGAGTTGGATCAAGACGGACGTCTAAGATTCAATTATAAGACATCTGGGCCAACAATCAGACGTCTAATCCTAAATGTGTTTCCTTCCTGTTTTTAAAAGATCGAAATAGGGTTTGAGTGTTAAGTTGTACAGACGACAGGTCGGACATGTGGCAAGAAGTTTAGACGTCTGGAAACATAAATCACCGTGGGAATGGATTTCCTGAGGCTCAAACGGCTATAATCACTGACAGAACCTAACATCTATTTATCAGACGTCTAGGATGAACAATGGACGTTTGAAAATGGTTGTAAAATTAATTAAAGGTTAATTCTCAACAATTAAGGCTGACAAGCCAACGGTCTTCTAGTTAGACGTCTGGATTAAGGGCTGGATGTCTGAAAGTTGCAGACAGAGAGTGATTTCCAGCCTAGATGTTTTGGACGTCTGATCAAACAATCAGATGTCTTAAAGTCGGAGATCAGACCTTTGATGTTTAAATTGGGCGTCTAATCAGGTTGTTTAATGCCTACTTTAATTTTTTAAGTTCATATGTGATCCTAAGACTACTGTAGGATACTTTGAGACTTTTTAATAAAAGATCCAAGCAAATAAAAAGCAAAGAAGAAGAAGACAAATACAAAATACAAAATACAAGACAAGAAAAATATCTATCATATTCTTCTTGTTTTTAATCTCTCACTCCACGCGAAGCTCTTTCTCCTCCATCAAGCTCTTCTAATTCACCATGGATGTGAACTTAAACTTCTCCTCCACACTTGTAACCTTTTGTGTTTATCTTTAAATTTAAAATTCAATGCAAATGTTAAACAACAAATATTTTATTATCATCAAAATTAACGATCGTGATAATTTTATACCAACAAAAATAACATTAATCGCCGTCTAACGTAAAAGAATAAAAAAATATACTTACAAAAGATACATAATTAAAATGTCAATTTTATACGGAATCCCACGTCACCATCGGCATTTTATTCTGCTTGAAAATTTTATTGTCTATCCATTTAGGACAAAAGAAAAGTCTTAATTGCAACGAATATCCAACTCCAGGTTCCTGATGCCCTCCAGGAAATACGAGTGACTATAATGTGTTACGCACCGTCAAAATTTTAGCGTCTTTAGCATCACCATCTTTCACATTAAGAAAAATAAAATATGTCTAAGTGTGCCACTGGAGAAGAGGCCTATACCCCTTTGATATCTCACTTTTTTAAAAAAAAATAATCCAAAGGCTTTGTTTGGATCTTGGATGATAGCTATAATTAGGTGGCTTAGCAAAGTTCATACGAAGGATATTATGAATAGTGTTAAAATATTATCTCAAATATCCATATATAACATATCAATTTACCTATGATACCTAACTTACACTCACTCTATTTTTTTAACAAAATAATAATAAATAAATAATCAAATATTAAATAAAACATAAATAAATTATAATTCTCACGTCTATATTCATATCGCATCAACTCAGTGTATCCCCGACACATCGTATGCCTTTCGAAAAATGCCTTCTTCCACACTCAGCTCACATCCAGCTGGATGTTTCATGTCATTTGAGGTCAACCCCGTCGACGATGTCATCTCACATGATTCCCATCAACAAATGCCTTCTTCCACACTCTTCTCACCGCCAAATGCATACCAACTCTTTCCTCCCTCCCTTAACAACCACACAGGCACAAAAACACACACACACACACACACACACACACAGAGAGAAGTTATCTCACACACAAGCTCCCATGGGTAACGTTGTCAGTTGCAGCAATCAGTTTAGCTGGGACTTCAATCAAGAACTCCGCTACATCCTTTGCCCTAAGCGACAAGTTGAGACCCTGCGTAGAAGGACGGACGGGTTAAAAACCACCAAAGATGCCATCCAGAGAGAGGTGGATGAGATGGTGAGGCAAAGGCATGGGGTAATTATGCATCCTCAAGTTGGGATCTGGATGGATTCGGTCGACAAACTCGCCACTGAAGTGGATACAACCACCACCTGCAAAGGTAATCTTTTGAATGGCGTTTGTGAAATTCTGATATTCACGATGATAGCCAATCAATAACAAAGTTGATTACTATATATATATATATATATATATATATATATATATATATATATATATATATATATATATATATATATATATATCAAAAAAAGGAATAAGAATAAGAAATTCTCATACAATGAATTCTTAATTTATATTAGGTGATTTGCCATTTCTTCGAAGGCTTTGCTGTTGCTATAGCAGATATGAACTTGGGGAGCAGATCTATCAGATGCTGGATGAGATCGCACGGCTGGAAGGCCAACACAAGGAAATACTACAATGTCTCGTGATGGACGTAAGGCCGGTCAGTGATCTTCAGAGGAAGCTAGAGGATGAGATGGAGCAGCTCAGAGCTACGAAGATGGACTTGGAAAGAAGGGTGTTGGGGCTCGAGAGGGCGGCGGTGGATCCTCCAATGGTGAGGTCTGAACATACGAATCTGTGGATAAGGAAAGTCAATTCCATCGATGCAAAGGTGTCGAACTTGATAGCCACCATCGAGTCAGCAACTCCACATGTATGGGCAACTGGCCGTAGTGAACTAGAAGTTGACATGGAGAGGATGAGTGGAAAAATTAAAGACCTTTCTGAGGAGACGGAAAAGCTGGAGAAAAATGGGTTGGTGGAGATGGCCCCTCTAGAACGAATCCATGAACTCCCTGGTCCATTAGAGGACATTGTTGTAGGCATTGACGAGAAGATGAAGGAGGTCCTCGGATTGTTGGATGATGATAGCATTGAGCTCATCGGGATCCATGGAATGGGTGGTTTTGGGAAGACAACTCTCGTCAAAGAGGTCACCAAGAAATTGCGTTCATTAGGGGATAGCGGCATTGAGTTGGTAATTTCGGTTGTGGTCTCACGGGATCTCGATATCAAAAAAGATCCAAGAAGAAATAGTTACCCGACTTTGGGTACCCGAGGGGCAGTTTGTCTCATTTCCAGAATGAACAAGATGGGGCCAAGTTCATTTGGGACAAACTCTGTCGGAAGAGTTTCCTGTTGGTTCTAGATGATGTTTGGGAGCCCTTTGATCTGAGTGAGATTGGATTTCGATCTTCTTCAAAGGAGATGGAAGAGGAGAAGAAGTGCAAGGTAGTGGTCACATCTAGATCCGAGAATGCTTGTGCTAGCATGGTGGGATCCATCCATTCACGTGAAATTCGAAAAGTGGGCTTTTTGAGGGAGGACCATGCATGGGAGCTCTTTCATAGGAAGATTGGGAATGATCTCATTGAGTCTGAAGAAATCCGTCGATTGGCAAAGCAAATAGTACGCAAGTGTGGTGGTTTGCCACTTGTACTCAAAACTGTAGCTAGTGCCATGACAAAAAATAAGACAAAGTCGGACTGGGTTCATGCTAAATCCCAACTAGACCACCATTCAAGTGATATCAGAGAAATGGAAGATGTCTATGAACGATTGAGATTTAGCTTTCATAGGTTGAGTGAGGAACAAAAGTCTTGCCTACTTTACCGTGCAATGTTCCCGGAGGATTCTGATATCACAATTGAACAAGTCATTGGATATTGGATCGTCGAAGGTTTTCTGGAAATCAAAAGGCCCATTCGACTACAACCGCCTCTGCTGGAAGGCTCGTTCTGATATCATCTGGAGACTTCAAGAATCTTCGCTACTGGAGAGGGGAAGTAGGTAGATACAAAGAAGATTTCAAGTTGCATGATGCAGTTCGTGATATGGTCATCTGGCTCGGCAACAATGGGAAAGAGGGCAATGAGCAGTACAAGCTATTGAACCATGCGGGGGAACACCTAAGTTCGTCTGTTACGGTTGATGAGAATTGGGTTGGAGTCAAGATGGTGTCTTTGATGCGTAATAATATCGAAGTGCTTGTACCATCGAATGGCATCTCTGGTGAAGCAATCCGCGTGCAAACCTTGCTGATGGATTTTAATTCTTTAAGAAGACATCTACCAGAAAATTTGTTCCCCTTATTATCTTCTCTTCTCATCTTGAATCTGTCATGGACAGGTCTCGAGGAAATCCCCAAAGTCTATCGGAACCCTAAAATTGCTCCGATACCTGAATTTATCACGGACATCCATCAAAGAATTACCAGATGAGATGGGGAATCTAGCAAATCTACAGCTCTTGAATGTAAGCTACACACGGAATCTAAGGTACATCCCTCAGCTTGCAATCCCACCCCTCAAGATGCTACGATTCTTATACCTTTTTGGTTTCCCCGTGCTTTGAATATAAGGAAGAAGGCAAGCTGACACTTGTGGATTTAAATGGGCTGACTCGGTTGATTGATGTCGCACTCACCGTATATCATGTAGGTGATGCTGAGAGCGTGTTACAATCGAGTACACTATCCATGTCCACCTCGGGACTTTGCTTTGCGAGTATCCATGATGTGACTATAAATACTATTGCAGAGTATATGAAGAGGTTAGCGTCTTTTCGTATTGAAGATCACAAGTTCCTTTCCAGGGAGTTGAAGTTTAATGGCAAGGACTTTTCAAATTTGAAGAATTTAGATCTAAGTGAGATTGCTGGTCTCAGAAATATCGTTCTAACAAGTCCAATGTCGTGCCTTCAAGAGTTGAACATTGTGAAATGTGAATTCGAGCATCTCACGTGGCTTCAACAACTCCCAAATCTCCAAAACCTTAGTGTATCCAATTGTTCCCGTTTGCGTGAATTGTTGTCGAAGCAAGAGTCGGGAGACGATGATGATGAAAGCGGCTATGAGCCTCTCCCATCACATCTTGAATACATGGCGCTGATTGGATTGCCACTCCTAGAGAACATTTCAAGTGATAGCATGCTCTTCCCTTCTTTGACTCGTATTTATGTCACCAAATGCCCAAAACTAAGGAAGCTCCCAATTAAGTCATGTAACTATGTGAGCACAAAGGTTCAATGTAAAAGGGATTGGTGGGAAAGTTTGGAGTGGGGGGGATGATGAATGCAATCGCTCTAGGTTCAAATTCATCCATTTGCCAGGGTTTAGTCAAGGTCCAACTGCAGCGGAATTGGAATTCCACCCAACAGGTGTGTAAAATTTGTTCCCAGCATATCCTTGAGATTACACCACAATGTGTTTGAAGAAATGGCAAATATAGGAGAAGCCCCTTTTGTTGATGGTTTGTTTCATGTTTGTAGGCACATGGGAACCAATAGAATCGACCCCCGATGCTTTTGCTAGCCTATCATATGGTTATCAACTCAGTCGACATTTTCCACGCTATGAAATATTCGAGGAAGGAACTTGGTGATTTCTTTTTTCTTTTGGTATCATGGTGATTTGGTAATGATGTTATAAATCCCTTGAGCTTTCCCATGCAATACATTTAATGAATGCTCTTAGCATAAGTTTTTCATATTTGTATCCCTAGATGGAATATGTGGCTTTAGTTCAATTTTTTGTTAAGACTTTTCGTCCTAATCTTCAATCAAGGCATAGAAATCAATTGGGAATCAAACTAACATGAAATTTACCAAAAAATCATTCTTCATGTTGTTATTTAGGGGTGATATTGCAACCTCTCAATAGTAGTTTCAAATGAAACTAATATTTGTTATAAGATTTTGGAAACGTGTTCTTTATGAGATGGACTTGAGTCTTTATTTGGAAAAAAATAAAATTTATCACAAGCAATTGTTCCTTGTTATTTGGGATTATTTGTAAATTTTAAGAAATTTGAAGGGCAATTTTAGAGGCAAAATTTATCATAGAAGAAATATAATTCGCACTTAAAGTTAAAAGATTGGAGAGGAGAGGATTCCATATCTATTTTTCAGAAGTTAACATTTTGCAAAAAAAGTTGAATCTTATATAAACTACCCTTGATCTTAAAATTTTCAAGAAAACATCTTCTCATTGGATCATAGTTCCAATATAGTTAGAAGAAAGTTCTAAAAATAAGATAGTTTATAAGAGCTCGAAGTAATAATTATAGTTATTATTTTACAGCATACTTGATTAGAGTAGAAAGGAATTTTTGGATCTAGATAGTATTCTATCATAAAAAATAAAGAATTATATTAAAACTAAGCTTAAAAGTTAATATGAACTTGCTTGTTGAAAATTTTATTTGACATCGTAAGGTCATACTCATTAGAAATGCATCTCTAATGTTTACATAGAAATAATTTATCATAAATCAAGTTGAACTTGCGAGGTGAAAAGTTTACAACATACATTTAATTGAATCAAATTTATCTAGTCTGTTTTTATAGCTTCTCTAATATATTTTTACAACAGCTTGTCTCTCCTAAAGCTAATGTCAAATTGGGAATTTGCATATTAATGAGGAAGCCTTTCATTGGGAGTCAAGGAATTCTAACCTTCCTCAACTTCATTGTCAACAATTTCATGGTAAAAGGGCTATGCAAACTCGAATGCAACTCATCTACATTTCTTTTGCCAAGTGTTAATTATTTACACTCAATTCACTTTTATTCATGTTGTCATGATGAAAGATGTCCTAAGTTTGCTTCTTATTGTTCCAAGTGGGAAGCAGCCTACCTCATTAAAATTATCAAGCATTGTAGGTTGGACATTTGAAACTTTAATCTCAATATATTGTTTTAGGTAATTAGCCTCAATAAAATTTATCAACATGTGGTTAAATTTGACTTTTCATGTCTCTCATGGGATGGCTTTGCTTGTAGAACCTTTCGGGCAAGACTTTCTAGACTATACAGGGAAAGTTAGGCTAAATTTTGAAGGTAAGCACATCGATTATCCTTGTGTGGTGTCATCGCAATTTCTCTCTAGCATCCTTCTTAGAAAATCTTTTAGTTGGTATAGTAACGATGAAGCTAGCCCATTGATAGTTATGATCTTGTGATCATCAAAGTGGGAATGTAATATGCAATGGCAATACATACACAAATCTATACTACGAAAGACCTCAACTTATATTAGCCAATGTAACCTCCACAGGTGAAATGAATTAGAGAGAAGTTGGGCCTCTTAAGATCTCCGGTAATTTGAAGTCAATATGTTATGATGGACTCGAATTCAATACTGCTTAACAGGTATAAAGTATTGCTGGTTTTCACTTTGGTGAGATCCATGTATTCATCCTTCTATTCAAAAAATAAAAGTGCAAATACATTATTGGAGCACCTAAGAAGAGAAAAAGAAGCAAAAGTCAAAAGGCATTGACTTTTAAATGAAGGTAAATAGGATTTGAAGAGTTTTGCTTTTGTTTCTCGTATTTTGAATTTGATGTGATTGTACTAACTATTCCTACCATAATCCAGGTTGCTAAAATTTTTCATACCTTGTGATTTAGTGGAGTAGAACATTGCAAATTGAGGGGAATGTCCCGTCACTAATTACATCCTTAAAGGTGAAAGGTTTGGCATTTAAAAAATCTATTCATAGATCAACCAACATTTTACGTTCACTTGAAATCAATCATCTTGTCGTATTTTTCCGTTTAGCGGATTGTGGGTCTGGAGGTTTGAGTGGATATAATTTACGGGCCAAAATGATCAAGAGAGATCTCCAGGGAGCCAAAGATGCATGTCACAACAGGTGAATCATGTACGCACTTAACCGTCACAATGTTACTTGTCCATTTGTTAAGGTAACAATTGGAAAGCAAACTGTTTCTAATGCACTTCCTTGCAATTTACTTGTTGATGCTGAGGGAGCAGTCTTGGCAGCAAATGTAGAGAAGATTTTATACTGCTACTTCGGAGAAACTCTTGCAATCCAACAAGGCCTTGTACTTGCCTTGAATGTGAATTGTCGGAATAGCATTATCCAAAGTGACACAGCTTCCCAGGTAATTCAGATAAATGTGAACGTTTAACCTCATTGGAAACTACGACATCGGATTCTTGTTTGTAAGGATATATTCTTAGCTGTAATCCCATGTTTCATACCAATGTTCTCTCCCCATATGTATGTATGTATGACCTTCTTGGTTGCTTTCCAATGGTCTCTCCTTGGATTGCTCAAGTACCTACTCAACATACTAGAAATGGATACATAATAGTACCAACAGTAGATGCATATGGGACTGTTTACATCACCCGTTTCTCAAATTCATTCCGTGGGCACTGAGTGAGACGGAATTTGTCTCCCTTAGCTACAGGGGTATCTAATGGTTTACAGTCATGCATGCCATGCCGTTCGAGTACCTTTTCAATGAACTCTTTTGTGATAAACTGAGGATATGTCGAGAATGATCTCGATATATCTTAATGCCTAATACAAAAGAGGCATCCCCAAGATCTTTCATGTCAAAATGCTTGGCAAGAAATTTCTTGGTGTCCATTAAAAGGTTTATATCATTAGTGGCAAGCATTATGTCATCGACATACAAAATCAGGAAAATATGCTTGCTCCCATTGAATTTGTGGTATATGCATTCATCTACCAAATTCATCTCAAAACCAAATAGGTTGATCACTTGATGAAATTTAAAAAATCACTGTCTTGAGGCTTGCTTGAGTCCATAAATGGATTTTTTGAGTTTGCAAACCATCATCTTTGGGTCTCCCGACACAAAGTTTTTAGGTTGCACCATATAGATCGTTTCATCAATGTCTCCATTGAAAAATGTCGTCTTTATATCCATCTGATGTAACTCAAGATAAAATTGCACCACTAATGCCATTTTGATGCGGAAAGAGTCTTTTGAAGAAACTGGAGAGAAAGTCTCTTTATAGTCAATACCCTCCTTTTAGGTAAAACACTTAGCAACAAGACATGCCTTATATCTTTCCACATTACCTTTCGAATTCCGTTTGGTTTTAAAAATTCATTTACAACCAACGGGTTTGCTCCCTCAGGTAATGGGACAAGATCCCACACATCATTGTCTTTCATTGACTTTATTTCCTTATTCATCGCACCAATCCACTTTTAAGAGTTTAGACTTTGCATTGTGTGGTGGAAGTTAAGTGGATCACCTTCCATCACCCCAATATCAACCTGATGTTCTTAAAGATATATAATATAATTAGTTGATATTGCACTTCTTTTCTCTCTAGTGGATTTCCTTAATGGCACAGGTTCCTGAGGAATTTGAGCTTGCTCTTGTATAGGTATATCCTCAACATTGTCTTCTACCATGGTGTCATCGGAATTGTTTAAAATCGGATCCTTATCAATTCCAACAACACCAACGGGAATATCAACATATTCCTCTTCAAAGACAAATTCGTTCACCCTATTTTTTGTGGCAAACTTAACATTCTCAAAGAACTTTACATTTCCAAACTCAAAGATTGTTTTATTCGTGGGATCAGAAAATTTGTACCCCCTTGATCTCTTAGAGTATCCAATAAAGTAATAATCGACAATTCTGGAGTCCAGTTTCTTTTCATTTAGCCTATAAGGCCATACCTTAACTAGATAACCTCAAACATGCAAATGCTTCAGATTGGGTTTTCTACCAGTCCAAAGTTCATATGGGGTTCTATCAGTTGCCTTAGTTGGTACTCTGTTTAAGATATAAACTGCAGTCTTAAGTGCTTCTCCCTAGGGAGAATCAAGTAAGGTAGTATGACTAATTGTACTTCTCACTATATCCTTAAGTGTCCTTTTTCATCTCTTAGCTACAACATTCGTAGTCGGCGAACTCGGCATGGTGTACTAAGGGACAATACTGCATTCCTCCAAGAATCTAGCAAAAGGCCCTGGACGTTGTTCACCTAAACAGTCATATCAACCGTAGTATTCACCACCATGATTAGATCTAACGCTTTTAATCCTTTTGTTGAGTTGATTCTAAACTTCGACTTTATAGTTCTTGAATATCTCATAAATGAAAAGGCACAATCTTTGAACATGTTCAAAGATTGTGCCTTTTCATTTATGAGATAAATGAAGCCATATCTCAAATAATCGTCTATGAACGTGACAAAATATCGTTGATCATTCCATGCAGGCGTAGGAAATGACCCACAGATATCCGTATGAAACAGCTATAAGACGTATAAAGACCTATTAGATTCAAATCTTCTTTTGTTGGTTTATTTTTCCTTAATACAATTGACACATAGATCAAAATCAGTGAAATCTATAGGATCCAAAATACCGTTTAACATAAGCCTTTCAATTCTCCTTCTGGAGATATGACTTAATCTCTTGTGCCATTAAGAAGTTGAATTTTCATCTATTAATTTCCTTTCCACAACACGTGTGCATAAAAGAGAAGACTCGTTATGAGAAGCCACAATTGTAGTTTCCTCCGGGAGGGGGGTGAGATATGCGTGAAGTAATAAAATGCAGAAAATAAATACCAATCTCACAAAAAGAGAAATCACACAAAATGACACAAGGATTTTTAGGTGGAAACCCAAATCGGGAGAAAACCACCACCTAACTCTCTCGAGTTAGAATTTTAGATCGACAAAATCGATCAAATCCACCATACGAACTATTTTAACGAGGGTAGTTCAACCTCTATTACAACCACTCTACTTAAACCCGAGGGTAACGTACCTCAAACCCCTTCTCTTCACAAGAAGGATTTTGTCTCGCGAAGGAGACGGGAATTCGCAACACGAATACCCAACAAAGAAAAATACAACAGACCTATAAAGCCAACAAGGTATATAAATGAAACTAGCTATTATAGGTGAAGAATCTTCCCTCAGATAAAAGTGCGTCGGCGTGACGACGTGGGTGCGTGAACTACACAATGGCACAACGATGCTCTCGAAATCTTTGGCGGGAGAGCAGGTGCCTGAAGGATGTGGTGCTCTCAAGTGTGGGCTTGATGAACTAGGAGAGCAATAGCACTTAAGAATGATCTTCTTTCTCACTTGGGCACAAAAGATGTCGAAATGCTATTCAAGGTGTGTGTCTACAAGGTAAGGGTCCTCCTCTATTCATAGAGGACCTAAGAAGGCTTTAGAAGCCCTTAGAAAACTTCCATAGCCGTTGGGGTTGAACCCAAGGTAAAACAGGCCATAATCAGAATCAATCATGATTCTGACAAGGTCATCAGACGTCTGGAAAACCTCTTTAAGATGTCTGGGAACTAAGTCAGACGTCTGATTCTAGGTGGGTTTCCTTACTGATTTGGTTCAGACCTAAAGATGGTTCTAGTGTATTTCATCAAACGATGTACAGGACGTCTGGCACTAGATCTGGATGTCTGGAAACCTATTGTACAAAGGGAATGGATTCCCAAGATAGGTTAACGGCTAGAAAATCTTACAAAGGAGATTTTGGGTCAGTCAAGGCAAAACGGTCACATATCAGATGTCTGGGATCCTCTATGGACGTCTGATATAAGCCTAACGGCCAATGTTCCACTAATTGGACGTCTGGCACAAACATCAGACATCTTCTAAGACGTCTGGACTAAGGTCTGGACGTCTGATTTCATCAGACAGAAGCTACAAAGTTCAGCCTAAGTTATTAGACGTCTGAGTCAACAGTCAGACGTCTTAAAAGTCACTATCAGATGTCTGATTTCCAGATTAGACGTCTAATTAGGCTATCAGAATCCTATTTTAATTTTCTAAACTCTCTACTGAAAACCTAAGTATCTTAGAGTTGTGCAAGTGTTCCTAAGACTACTTTAAGGGTTCTTTGAGGCTCTTTAACAAGAGATCTAAGAAAGAAATAAAGAGCAAAACAAAGAAACAAAATTACATAAAACAAGATAAAAGGAAATCTATCATATTCTTGTCTTCACACTTTTTCAGGCTATCACTCCTCGCGAAGCTCCTCTGTTCTCCGTCAAGTTCCTCCAATCCGCCATGGATGCGAGCACGAACTCCGTCTAAACACGTCTCCATTTGCAATTAACCTGAAATCTAAGACTTCAAGTGTAAATGTTAAATAATACGTATTTTGTTATCATCAAAATAAACAATCGTGGTACTTTAGCACCAACAACAATATTAAGACAACAAAGATTATCAAAACTAGATAGAAAACCAGAACCAACCAAATTCGAATTTAGATATAAAACTTTTCTGTCTCCAAATGAACATGTATAGCCACATTTGTCCAAAACATAAATAGAAACTAAATTTCTTCTAAAAGATAGTACAACAAAAGTTTCATCTAAATTCAAATAAAATTCAGTCTTCAAAAGTAACATAAACTATCCTATGGCTTCAACCTCAACAGCTTCTCCATCCCCAGCATAGATAAACTTTTCAGCTTCACTTGGTTTTCGGTAGCTCAGGCAACTTTGCAAAGACATACTGATGTGAGTTGTGGCTCCTGAATCTGTCCACCAAGTGTGTCTTGGTATCGAAACCAAATTAACTTCTGTACAAATCAAATTAAGAAATGTACCTTTCTCTATATGCCATACGTGATAGTTGGTACAGTTCTTTTTATGCCTTTTAGCTCGGCAAAAGAAGCAACCTAAGTTGGATGATCCTCCAGTCTTGGTTTGTTGCTTCTTATTTGGAGCTGTACCTATAGCTTCCTGAACCCTTTTTGTTCCCTTTCCCTTGCCCTTAGCGATGAGCACTTTCTGTCTTATCCTACTTGTTCGCCCGCGAGACGCATAAAAGATTAATTCTGTCGTTATAGTGCGAATCAGGATGAAACAAATAATATTTATAAAGTTTCGGTGAATATCGAGTCGTTCGCAGTGAGGCAAACACGATTTCTATGCGAAAGCTTTTCAGAAAGTCATTCTGAAATATTTATATATGTATAGACAAGCATCAGATATCAGAATTTCATTATTACTTGCAAACAGTCTTTCAACTATGAATAGAAATAATTATGCTAGAGAGAGAGAGAGAGAGCAGAAGTAGATGGAGGGTGACACTGCTTGTGGGATTCTTGTGTGAAGTGCAGCAGCACTTCAGATCCAGAGCATCGGGGAGGAAGTCCGGAGAGGAGTTGTAGAGAGAGACAGAGAAGCTGGAAATCTATCTAGTGGAAGTTGCCTTTAACTGGGGGGTCCTAAGGCTCTTTTTATAGCTTTAATGAGGGGCAAAGTGGGCATTTAAGCCCTCCAATTCGTGCAACAACCTAGGTCGATTAGATCCGTCGATCGGGAGATCAACGGCTCAGATCACACCTAAAAATAGCCTCCAATGCGCCTTATACACGAGGATGCCTTCTGGTGGTGGCACGTGGAGGCTTCAGCGACCTTGGATCCCGATTGCGTGCTCCTTGTCACTTGCTCACCTCGTGCTCGCCTTGCACCTTCCTCGCTTTGAAATCGCACGCTAATGCCTTCATGAATGCGTGTGCAACGACGCATTCTGTTGGAGAGTGCATCCACTCGTTCGCAAATCGCCTCATCCAGCGTCTATCTGCACACCACGCGGTCCCATCTACACCGCTGGTGATGATCCAACGGTTGAATCGTGCTCACATGAACCCGATCTTCCCGATTTCATGCTGGCGCAGTTCGAATGTGCATCTCGCACTCTCGTGCGAGCGCACAAAACGTTGCGCTAAGCCTCCGTTTGTGTTGCATTTATTGTTTTAGGCAAGTCCTCTCTCAGCCGTTGGATGGAGATCCAACCGTTGAGATCTGTCAGTTGATGATGTGTGGGGGCGGGGCGACATGGCTTCTTTAAGGCCATTGGATGACAATCCAACGACCACCGCTTCTTCAAATATTAGGGCACGACGAGGGCTGCTGGGATGGTGCCACGTGGCACCATCTTGGCCATTCATCTTCCTGCCTTTGTAATTAGTGCTATAGAGCTCCGATCGGGTTGATCTTTACGCCGTTGGACTGCGATCGTTGATCCGGATCCATCCATGCGATCGGATTTGACATCTGAGGTTTGAACTTATACCATCTTGCTTCTTAGCCCCCGTTCTTCTATGGATTGTGCGTGATTCTACAGATGTTTGATAAAGACAATTTCGGAAGCGTTGGACTCTTGTCGTCGTCCTGATCAGATTTGTGCGGTCTGATCTATCATTTGCAGCCTCGGATAATCTATAATCGATTTCGTCTCTCTTTTAGAGCATAAAAAGGTAATATAATCTATAAGGCTATCAAATTAACTACTGTGCAAATTATGATGCTTATGCATACATTGTTCCTAAGTTATGCTAGATTCTAACTTAATTCAGGTAGATTAGGTCGTATGATTGCTATGCAATCACTACTTCATCTTCTCTTCCTCTTGTACGTAGTGGGAGATGAGCTCATTCACAGATCAAGTCTCTTTTTGACAATTATAACATACCTTGAACTAGTTAAATGAGGGTGGAAGAGAGATTAATACTAAATGCATCAACAAATCCTCAGAAAGGTCAAGTTTAAGTGCTTTTAGTTTAGAAGCAAGGTGAGACATCTCCCTGATGTACTCTCTAATATTACCCCTCCCCTTATATCTCATTGATATAAGGTTTGTCAAGAGCATACCGATCTCAACCTTTCCGTTCTTGGCAAGCCTTTTCTCAATTTCAGTAAGGAAATTTTTAGCTGTAACTATAAACTCAAACATAGTACCCCTGAATACTTCTGGAATGGCTCTTTTCATTATCATCATACACATGAAATTTAACCTCTCCCACCTTTCTTTCTCTCTTTTCTGATCAACAATGCTAGTTTCTGTAATGGTGGGAGAGTTTTCCCTTATCGTAAGGTCTAAATCCATGACTCCAGGAACTATTAATAAGTTTTCTCGCCATAATTTACAATTAGAGCCACTAAGCATTGGAATTGAATTAATTGTAGAGGCAATGTTGGTAGGTGTAAAATCTGAAACATAATCAATTTACAAAGACATTAACAATCATGCTCACATTAACAAAAAAAAAATGCAAGATAATTGAATGACAATCAAACTCTCCATCACAAGACACCGAGCACTTCATTTAACAACATCTTTGGATAAAGGGTTAACAAGTAAGTGGTGTCTTGGTGTGATAATATCATGCATGTTGGTGATTAAGTGTCATGTCAGCCATCAATCTTCCTTTGGGTTGATATAATGGTCATACAACAATACCTAATAACCACCACATATATCTTATCACAAGAGTATATGCAATTCTAGCAAACTCCACTTTCCTTTGGGTCAGTAAGAGTTTCCATCATTGCCTACATTCAACTCATTACAAGTGTAGTTGATTAGCTTCAACAAAAGAGCCTTCTTTGGCAGGATGTTGCCTCAATTAATTCACTTCAACAATGTATATAACAATGTTATTCAATCATTATGCATTAAATAAACAAAATCTAATCTTAGGCTAGCCCCTAATCGAACCAAGGCTCTAATACCACATGTTGGGTTTCAATATGCAACTAACCCAATGATAACTATATGATGGGATCAAGGCTAACCCAAATATAAGTGAAGCATCTCCAACAAGTACTAGTATTGTTGACTTCCAGTCTTGCAACCCATATTCAAGTAGTACCAGTACTCATGAAGAAGTATTGGCATACCTGATATACTGTATGGCTCATCAGTACTTAAGATGTATCGGTACTCATGAATGAGTATTGGTACCTGAAGAGTATTGGTAAATCATTCAGGACAAAACTAATCCCAACAAGTATCGGTACTCATCTTGAGTACCGGTACTCAATGAGTACTAGCGAGACCTTTGAAGACCTAGGGCAATACGGTAGTACACATAGTGTACCTATACTAGAGGTCAATACCGATACATGTAGAGTACTAGATAAGATCCTAGATTCTCAGGTCTTGAAATGTAGTCAACATGCATGCTCGACCATCTGGATCTCTAGTTAATCAAATGTCATTATTATTAGGTTGTAGTATAGATGCAATTCAGATGAATGTTCAATCATTTTATTTATTTATATAAGTTTTACTGGTTCATTCTATGTCGTTCAATGAAAGGCAGTTAGTGATATGCATCACTCTTTATTATCCAAAAATGCTCTTTATTCTTAAAATGTTAAGTATATTTACAAATAAATCAAATAATGAAAGAATAAATGAATCAAGTTAATTATATACAAAATGAATCAGTTAGTGTTAACTATAATGCCTCAAACATAGTTACAAGTGAAAAGACATTAAAAAGTAATTAAAGTACTTTAGGTTAGTTATTTACAACTATACTAAGCAATGTCTAACAATAGACACAAAAATAATATAAGTATATACTAAACTAAGGTTTACTAACATGTATTCTATCTATAGTGATAGATATAATTGTTGCTGAAGCCTTATAAACATATTTACATTTCCTAAGGCAAAATATATACATACATTATCTATGTAGACATTTACTAACTAATACTACTCTTATATATATATATACACACACACAAACACATACACATATACAGAACACTCAAACACTTAGCCTATACAACCACAAACACTTAGGTTTATTTTTAACTTAACTATAGTTAAACCTTAACTCTGACCAAAATTATTGGTTGGCAGGCATAAGTTTTTCACAGGATCAACAGCCATAGTGTGTTGGATTAAACCACTACTACTAAACTGGCCCTAGTTTGTTATTAGTATACGTTTGTATATTTTTAGGTCCATTTAAGCCCACACCCACGTGCCTACACACCAATATGTGTGCTTGCATGCACACGCACATGGGCATACGCCCGCAGTCGTGCGCACACATGCATGCAAATTGAGGATATATGCTTATGTACGTTCATTTGTGCGCCCAGTACCGACGACCTAGAAGGTCTCAGTGCCAGACGTAATAAGGTGCCGCAGATGGTCTGAAGCCCACGATGTGGGACAATTCAGGTGCGGTTTCAGCGTGCAATCAACGTACAAAATAATTCAAATTTGCCATTTTCGGGCCTCGATTTGAGTGCCCTAATTATGTTCATTTTCAAAATAAGCTATATAATCTTAAAGCCTATACATAGAGATACCTATTGGTGTATTTAATTTACAATAATTAATTGTTTAATTATATTTAAAAATTAGTTAAAGTTGGCAAATTATACAAGTTAATTTAATGCTTAATTACTTAATTAATGTACAAACTAATGATGTAACCACTCAATTCAGTTATAAATTAGTTCATATACATAATAAAGTATTTATTACACATTTGAATTTTATTTTAAGTTATTTATTTTAATTTACATACATTTATGTACACGTTTTATATATATATATATATATATATATATATAGTATAATTACTACTTACAATTTAAATACAACATAAACATACTGAAAATATTTAAAATAATAATATACAAGTATATAGTATAAGTTACTTTGGTAATAACTTACTTTACTAATTTAATTTATTTTAACTCAATAACTTAGCTATTTAACTTAATAACTTAAATATATACAATAAATACTTCAATAAATAAATATGCAGGTATATTAGAGTATATTATAATTACATTAATCTATATGTACAGTTATAAATATGGTTATATATGCATACATAATTATTTAGAATTACATAGATATATATACATATAATCTAATTAAATAAATAGATAATTATGTAAATACAGTATGTACAGTTTAACAAGTCATGAATACTTATTTAAATAGATATAATAAATATATAAGTTATATAAGTTATTATTTACATGTAGCTTAATATTAAATAGTGTATACAAGTATAACTATAATATACAGGATATTTTTGTTGAATTTTGAACTTTTTCATATTTTTATGATATTTTTGTGTTTTATAGGAATAGCAGAAGAGAGAGAGAAGGTGAGATGAGAGAGAAGACGTTTCTTTTTGGTGTTTTGAGATTTTGTTCTTTATTTAAAATCAGAGTGGACTGAACCATCTACTGGTATGTTCTACCAGCTATATGTACACCTAAAAATATATCTAATCCTACTCAAGACATATTTATTTTATTTATTTATAATTTTTTTGTAATTTTCTATGTATTTACAGGTTGGCACAATGTGGCTTAAAGGGATGTGTAAAACTAAGAACCTAAGCCATGAGTTGAGGTTTAAGTGGATAGAATTGAAGTATGCTCATTCAGAGACCTCCAGCCCTTCACATACAACAAATTTGAACCATAAAACATGATTTTAACTTTGAATTTCACTAAATCTAAGATTTGACAGTTAGATCCAATTCATGCAGCTGATAATGATTGAAAACATGAATTACATGCCATTTAAGTTAGGTTTAAGGAATGAAAATATGATGTACATGCTCAGAAACATTTAGCAATTAATATGCAACATAAACAAGTAATGGAGCATGATTTTTAACTTTGAACTTCATTAAAACTCAACTAGGACAGTTTGCACTACAAGTATGCTGACAATGAACTTAACACATAGATTACAAGCCACTCAAATCAATTTAAACTTAAATACTTGTACAGGAATGCTTGCACATGATGTTCTAATATACAACAACATCAGCAGCTCAAACAACATTCAAACCCAGCCCAAAATCCCTTGAAACCAGACCAGAACCAGCTGCTGCTACTGCTGCTTCAGTTCAAGACTGAACGAAGCAAAGGTCTAAAGCAGACCTTTTAAGTCTAAAATACTACTCCAAAAGACCACTCATAGATCTGGAAAACCATATTTGAGTATGCACCAACTCAAATAACTTCTTCCTTCAAAAATTCTCTTAAAATCGAAGATCAAAACTCACACAAAAATCATCCAGATTGTTAGCAGAACAAGGCAACTGATCAGCTGCTCAAATCCACTTAGATCTGAATAAACTCAATTAAATCCACATTTCATCTGTCACAAATACTCCTTGAAAGATCTAGAACTCACTGAAAACCACATTAACTGATTTCAAACCCTAAAATCCTAGTTAATACCTTCCTCTTTGCCATGGACAATGAAAGAGGACTGGATTCATCTAGCCATTAATTCCACTTGTAAATCACTTCAGAATCTTCATCAATATCTTTTAGAACTCATTTCACGCTCAAACAACTGATTGAAATCAGTTTGAAGTGAGAAACCAATGTTGCCTAGATTGGGTTATTATTTTGGATCACCCAGGTGATTTGATCACCTGATCATCCTGCTCACCATTAATTGGTGTTCAGGATAATCTAGCGATGCCTTAAGATTCATTAGGTTATTGCTTTGGCCTCAAATCAGTGCATCTGATTCTCCTTGGCCAAAACTACCTCAAAAACAGTACCAATTCTAAAATTAACGCGCATAAGCTTAATGAATACTAAAAAGCAAAGCATTGAAGCTCAAACCCATTGCACTCGATCCAATTACACAGAAATAAACTCGATTCACTTGATTAAAACTCATTAAAACCAAATTGAATCTTAATCTTCCGATCAAGCGTGAGAAACAAATCCGAATGAATCAAGTGAATCCCGCTCAATTAAATCCAAGGTGAGGGCATTGATGAATATATGGGCTGAATGGGATACCCTCAAATTGCTTTTGAGCGCTTCAACAGATCTGAAAGCTAATGAGCTTCAAATCTGCAGAATGCTCTGATGAAGGAGATGAACAATGATTACAACATTGAGGGAAGAAAGTGAAACACTCATGAGGTGTAGAGGGAACTGTATCAATCGAGATGAAAGTGCAAAAACACCTCTCTGGTCTAAATTGATCAGAGAGGGTGAATTGGATCTAATCTACTCTACTCCTAATCTAAACTAACAAATGCTAATTCAACTAACTAATTCTACTCCTAACTAATCTAAAAAGCATTTAAAACTACCTAGAAAGCAGTAAATTCTAATTTAATAAAAGGAAGGGGAATCTCCTAGATCAACAGCCGATGGCTAAAGAGGACGAAATGGGGGAGATCTCTAGCGAGTGAAAAGCTTACTAGTGAAGCTTCAGGACGTCCTTAGGCCTACGTCATCCCTAGCAACGCAAAAGAAGTGAGGAAGAAGCACCACTATTGTTACCAATGGCGTCGAGTGAAGAAGGTAGGAGAAACTGGAGGAAGAATGGAGAACCCAAGGAAGTAGGAGAGAGGTTCGTCCTGTGCGCAGCCTGCTATGGAGCTGGTTTTATAGGTTGAGGACGAGATCTAATCACTGGAGTGTGGAATTAGGCACAATTAGGTTGAACGATGGATGAGGGAGTGAGGCATGCGTGGGAAAGTTTTGGACAAAATCTCATCGTTAGATGGGGTCCGAAAGTGGTAACGAAGGTGCACGCGCAAGGGATTAGAGGATGGAACAAGATCCACCCTTGATCAGTGGCTCAATGAATCAACAGTGGCTGAAGCACGAGTTTTTCGTGTGAAGAACCATAGAAGAAGAAGAAGAAGCATTAGGCCTATTGTGACATTTGCAAGAGTATCCCTTACATGCGAACTGGTAGAAAAATAGCGGACAATGCCCATAAGTAGAAGGTTTTATGACCAAGAGGCCCCTGAAGTTCATAAATAAGCCCTTGCAATTTATTTAAGTGAATAAAATGTAATGCATGAAGGACCTATATGTAATCTAATGATTTTAAGGCCTTAATGATGTCCAAATGCTATGAGATTTTATTGGAGCTTAATTGAACATATTAGAACATAATTTCACCTTTAATTTATATTTTTAAGCTCAAATAGGTGTTTAATTAACATTTGGATCATCAAATTGTGTTTATGTATAGAATATCTCATTATTTGACCTAATTATGCATTTTTAATGCAAATTTGATGTTTTAAGTCATTGTCATTAACTTTCACACTTAATCCATTTATTATGTTAAGAAGATAGTATTTAACCTAGATTCTAGCTTAACTTTGGCATTTTAACTATGATGAGTCCAACATCATCCATGTATCGGTACTGATGATTAATACTGATACTTGTGACAAACAATTTCATGCCACAAAGTGAACCTGTATCCACTCAGTATCGGTACTAATGATAAATGTCGATATCTTATTGATGAGGTGTGGCTTATCATAGCTAAAATGCCAAAGTTAGGCTAGAAACTAGGTTAAACACTATATTCTTAACATAATAAATGGGTTAAGTGTGGAAATTAATGAAAATGACCTAAAACATCAAAATTGTGTTAAATTGCAAAATTAGGTCATAATTGAGATATTCTATTCACAAAAGACAAATTGATAATCTAAATGTCAATTAAACACCTATTTAGGATTCAAAGTGTAAATTAAGAGTTAAATCATGTTCTAAAATGTTCAACTAAGCTTCAATAAAAATCTCATGGTATTTGGACATCATTAGGACCTTGCATTGATCACATTACAATTAAGTCCTTCATTCATAACATTTCTTCACTCAGAAAAGCTGTAGGGGCTTCTTTGCAAGACTTAGGGACTGCTCTGTCATAAAATTAGCCACTTATGTGCCTTGTCTACAAAGTTTACAACGTTTCACTTGAGGGTTCTTCTCGTAAATAACCCAACAGACCTGGGTTCAATGTCAAGCACTGTAGCACATGAAGAACTGAAGGAGTAGCAGTTGTTCATCCATTATCCTATCGATCTAACGGTGGATCTACAACCAATCCTCGCCCACCTTCGTGTGAAGCATTGCTACCTCTTCTAGATCCAATCTAATGGTGGGATTTTATCAAAAACATTCCCGCACACTTCACCACTTCATCCCCACCGTTCCCACCCATTTTGAATAACACCACAGTGAGGTGTCTTGATCACCCTTATCACCTATATAACCAACACCATAGACCCCTACACACAAGGACGAGCCCCCCTCCTACTTCCTTGGGTTCTCCATTCTTCCCTCTCTAGTTTCTTCTTCCACGTTTACTCAACTCCATTGGTGACAGCGATGGAGTTCTTCTTCCTTGATCTTCCTCGCCATTAGGGATGAAGTATGCCTGAGGGCGACCCTAGAGCTCCTCTAGTGGCTCTTCACTCGCTGGAGATCCTCCCTCCATTCTTCCTCTCCACCGTCGGTTGGAGATCCAAAGGTCACATTCTTCTAATTAGCTAGGTTTTACTGCTTTCGTAGAATAGTTTACTGCTTTCTAGGTAGTTTTAAATGCTTTCTAGATTAGTTAGGAGTAGAATTAGATAGTTGATTCATCACTTCTTAGTTTAGATTAGGAGTAGCTTAGATTAGCTCCAATTTTTCCCTCTCTGATCAATTCAGATTAAAGAGGTGTTTTTCCACCTTCATGTCGATTCATTGACCTCCCTCATCTTCTCACGCTCGCTTCTCAATGTTTTCCTCGTATTTTAATCGCCACTTACCCATTCATTATGGCATTAAATCAGATCTAATGCTCATAAGCATTCAAATATGATTTGAGCGCCAAACTTCATATGAGGGTCATTTCACTCATTCCACCTGATCACAAATGACCCTCCCATGGTTTCAAATTGAGTTGATTCAATGATTTCATCATATTTGGTTTTAATGGCCGATCAAGTGATTTTTAAGGCAATTGGATTCAATTTGGATTTGATTGAGTAAATTGAGTGAATTTGAGTTAAATTGGATATATTGTGATTGCTCTAAAAACATTTGATTAGATCTGTGTTGTTTGAATTTTAAATGCCCAATTTCCATTTCAAATTCTGAATTTTGTTCTTGATTGATAGTTAGAGCCAAGGAAAATCAATTGCATTGATTTGAAGCTCTAGCAATGATTCAAATGCTTCTAGAGCATCGCCTAGGACCCCTAAACACCAATCAATAGTGTGTAGGGATCCTAAATGAACATCTCATCTTGGAGATCGAATATTAAGTGCCCAGGTTGGCAACATTGATTTCCTGAATCAAAATGCTTTAAATATGATACTTAAAGGATTGATTAGGGTTTTTGAATGTGATCTTGAGCTTCAATCTGATTTTGAATGAGTTTTAGACGTCTTAGTGAATGATTGCAATGATTGAGATGGAACTTTCAATGGTTTAATCTTTATCTAGAGGTATTTAGTCTTAAATTTCAATTTCCAAATTTTCAGAAGTTTCGAAGGATTCGTGAAGGACTTAATCAGATTTGAACTTACAGATCAACAAATCTGATTTTTGTCAATTCAACATTAATCTGAATGAAGATTTTGAATAGAATTTTAAATGGTTTTGCAGTGGATTTAACCCCAGATTCTCTTGTGATTTTGGAATGAAATGGTGTCTGGGTTGATGAACACATTAGATCTAGGTTTTCTAGATCTAAAGTAGGATGTTTGAGATTGCGGATTAAACCTATTTGGTCTTATCAGAATAGCAACAGATCAGCAGCTACATCAGCTGAGTGTGATCTAGAATTTCATATTTGTAGTGGCTTAAAGAGCCTCACATCAGACCATACAACAACATTCAGCTACTGATTGCTTTAGCAACAACAACAACAGCAGTTTGGCTGCCGAATAGAAGTATCAATAGGTCTGAACCAAGAGATTAAAAAGGGAATTTGGGTTGATTTGAGGATTAAAGAAGCTAACATTGTTTTGTAATGTTAGGGCTTCATGTCTAAGCATTCATGTACAAGTTTGGATTTCAATTTGAACTAAAATTGCTTGTAATCCATGTTTTAATGTGTTGTCAACAACATGTAATTTGGTCTAATTGTCCAATTCTGGAATAATGGAATATGAGATTAAAATACTATTTCCTGACTCAAGTATGTTGTATGAGGTGTTTTGGACATGTTCAAAGGCTTACATATTTTTTCCAGCATGTAGATCTCTACTTTTCAAGCCTTGAGTTCATGTTTAACACTTTATTTTAGCCTTTAATGTGTCTACTTGTAAATACATTAAAAATTACAAAAAAATTATAAATAAATAAAATAAAAGTATCTTGAGTAGGACTAGGTATTACTATAGGTGTGTGCAAAATTTCAGAGTGATCTGAATCATCTAGCTAGAAGAACATATCAAGAGACAATTCAATCTACTCTAAGACTGAATAAATGAACTCAATATGAAAAATATAAAAAGTGACTTCTTCTCTCTCATCTCATCTTCTCTCCCTCTTATCTTATCTCTATAAAACATAAAATGATCATAAAAACTCGAGAAAGTCTAAAAATACCTTGTATAGAGTATTTATACTTGTAAATATCAATTAAACAATAGGTTAAATGTAAATAATAAAATATATTGCTATAATATACATAAATAACTTATATATGTATTATATATTTAAATAAATATTTATGTTGATTTATAATATATATATTAATTATATAATTATCTATTAATTTATAATAAATTATATGTACATAAACCTATATAATTATAAATAAATATGTAAACTTGTACAATCATACTTATAACTGTATATATGTATTTAAGTAATTATTATATACTGTATTATACTCGTATATTTATTTATTTATGTATTTATTGTATGTAATTAAGTTATTAAGTTAAAATAAATTAAATTAGTAAATTAAGTTATTACTAAAGTAAGTTATGTTGTATATTTGTATACTATAAGTTTCGACATATTCATAATATATTTATACTATATAATTGTATTTATAATGTAATTATGTAATTATCTATGTAAAACGTGTAAATAAATGTATATAAATTAAAATAAATGACTAAAAATAAATTAAAAATGTGTAGTAAATACTTTATTATGTGTATTAACTAATTAGGTCAATTGAGTAATTACATTATTAATTTGTATATTAATTAAGGAATTAAGCTCTAATTTAATGTGTATAATTAGCTAATTTTAAGTAATTTTTAAATATAACTATGTAATTAATTATTCTAAATTAACTACATAATTGTGTAACCTTATGTAAGAGCTTTCACATCATGTAAATTATTTTAAGAATGGACCTCATTTGAGCACAGATTTCAAGGTTCGAAATTACCACTTCCGGATGTTTTTGTATATAAACTTAATGCTGGAATGAGGTGCTCTTTAACACCACATCGTATATCACCGCTCTCCGTTGGCCGCATAAAATGTTTCGTGAAACTAATTATTCACGTTGAAATGAGAATGAGCATAGACATACTGAGCATATTTGGTGCGCATGCACACGTGCCTGCAAGCACGTAGGTGTGGACCTAAGTGGACCTTAAAATAGCCAAAATACACTAATAACAAACTAAGGCCTGGTCTAGTAATAATCCAATCCAACCCACTAGGACTGTCAATCTTGCAAAAAATCGGACCTGCCAAGGACATAGCTTTACTAAGGCTTTAGTGACGCTTATATCTGTCACTATACATATTATATATGTTAGAATATATTTATACTATTTTTGTGCCTATCTTTAAACATTACTTAGTATAGTTGTATATAACTAATATAGAGTAGATTAATTAACTTTTCACGTCTGTCTAATTGTAAATATATTTGAAGTATTTGTAATTAACATTAATTGATTCATTTTTGTACAAAATTAACCTGATTAATTCATTCTTTTGTAAATTTAATTAACATTTTTGGAATAAAAGATAATTTTTGGATAATAGGGAGTAATGTATATTAATAATCACCTTTCGGTGGACGACGTGGAATAAATCAGTAAAAATTATGTAAATAAATAAAATGATCTGACTGCATTACATCTATACTATAACCTAACAACGGCACTCAATTAACTAGTGATCCAGATTGACTCTAATCACTTGTGAATACAGTTCAAGTCTTATACATTACCTGTACCGATACTAGTGAACAATACTGGTATCCAAAGCAGTTATGATGCGATTTCTAGGTTTTCTATGGATGATCATATATGTATCTAACCTAATCCATTAGTGACCCTATAATCTATGAAATATCAAGAAATGTGCAGGATACATTTAGATATGTCTCATATACCTATACAAACCATGAGATTAGCATTCATACCTGTGTTGTGAGCCATGGCAATCTTGTAAACAGCAATAGGTAGGTCTTCCAACACCTTAACACGACCCAAACTTGAGGAGTACCAATCTGACAACAAGTAGATTAGCCTATTGCAGGTTGAGAACTGATCTCCTCTTTCTTCTCTTCTCTCTCACTTGCCGATGAGGTTTGCAAAAAGGAAGAGACACCTCTCTTGTACCAGGGGCTAGGGACCATAACTCCCTCCACAATACAAATTAATTACCATTAATTTGTATTTGGTCATATGCAGTTTTGCCCATCAAAAAAAGACAAATGACCCACAAGTCTCTACACATATATTTCCATATCTTTAATGATACATCTATGCCGACTCCATATTAGAAACCTATTTGATTACTTTTAATGTGGGCCAAATTAATTGACAGCTATGAATATATAATCATTTACACAGTTCATTAACAACAGTGATATCGTAGTCAAGTAAGTAGAAATCTAACAAGCAATGAGTTAGATTTTATGATAAGCGGAAGCAAAATATCAAAATAATAAAATTATAAAAGAACACTTGAGTTTACAGAAAAATCCTACTCACGAAGTGTAGGGAGAAAACCACGGGAGAATATCCCGATAGGGTAAAGATCTATATTGATCTTCTCAAATAAATAAGTGACGGGTACATGTCTAGTTATAGATCATCACACACAACATAAAGTCCACATCTCAAGATGTAACACCAAATCAACCCATATTCTCTAACACAGTGGCTACAATATGCACAGAACAATGCTGCAAGGGACCTCAGCATACATCTGTTGGCATGATCACCAAACAAGTCATATGTCTGCTGTTGAGGTGTATTGGCTTTCCTTCTCAGGATGCCAAGTGGTTAACAGTGGACGTATTACGTTGAACATGAATTGTGTAACACTTAACAAGAAAAGAATTGCTGATCTTCCTTTGCTGAGATTTGTATGTTCATCTTTTTCTTCACTAAAATAAAATGCTGATTTGTTAATGGAACTCCTTTCAGAAGAGGAAAAGGAGCAAAATATCAAGCCTGATCCCGATATTGATCTCTGCACTGGGTAACATCAACTACATATAAAGAATTTCGGATTTCCTACTATTTCTTATATTCTGAATTATGTCTGATTTTACTAACTATTCCTGCTATAAACTCTCTATTCACTTTGCTAATATTTATTGCACATTTGCAGTCTCAAGTGTCGTACGTACATCCTTGCAGTAAATGGTATGACGTTCCTTAAGTCTATGCATAAATCAGTTAACATAGTGCACTTACTTGGAACTAATCATCCTGTTGTACCTTTCTATTTGGCATAACGTGAGTCTAGAGGTTTGTGTAGATGCAACGTTTGGGGATGAAATGATCAAAGGAACCAGAGGGCCAAAGATGCATGTATTAAAGTTTTTTTTTTTTTTTTTTTCCTTTGAGCAAGTTAGTAATCAAACTACTTTGCTAGAATGTTAAAAGGTGAAATGCTTAACTGCTATGTATCAAATTGCCAATTTGCCTGGGAAGTCAGTTTGCATTCTTAGTGGAATGACATTAAATGAATTATTTCAATCAACTCATGAAACATATGAACCATTCATCATTCTCTTATCATAGGTTTTTTATTAAGATCCTTTAGGCCCTCAACGGTAAAAAGAATAAATTTAGAGAAATAAAATAAAAATAAAATAAATAGTAAAATAAGTGAGTTAATTCATTTAGATGTTTTGACGTGTTAAAGTTATTTCATAGAGATGGTAGAATAATTTTAATTCATGTTAAGTTTACTTAATCCGTCATAAATTTCAGACACGTTAAGTGATGTGTTAAACACTTAACATGTCAAACAAATACTGCCTTAAACAACTACCTCAATTTTTTTATAGCAAATGGCCAGCAAGGGAACTCATTGTCCATTTCTTGCAGCAAATAAGTTGAAATGCTCAATTGTCAAAAAAGCGCATGAACAGTTGCTATGTTTCTCAATAGGTGAAATCGCAAAAAGATGAGGCATACTCTTATATTTCTGTCAATAAACTTGCAGAAGCATATTGATCATCTCGTGTTGGCCGTAAACAAGCGGGAGGAACTCGGTATGACCATTCGGTTAGAGCAAGAACCATCCTGCTACGTAGATGAGGTAGAAGTTTGGAATTGGCAAGATTGGAATTGTTAAATGCATGCGTCCATCAAGGATTAATGTTGCCAACAAAGATGAACTCATAAGTCTACTTCAAGCTTCTCCAAGTGAGTCCTGGTAAATGTCTAAATCCTGAATGTCCAAACCATAAGCTCTAATGTGTAGACCTCATCGGTGATAGCTAGACTTCAGATCATGATCATAGGTTCAATATAATTGTGATGACAGCGTTCCAACGCACCAAGATGCCTTGCAGGTCTGTGGAGAATGGAGCTATCATCAAGGGTGCAGTGTTTCTCAGGTTTTGATTTCCATTGTGCTGCAATCCTCTTTATATCGATCGGGATCTGAAATGCGCAAGATGTTTTAGCCCATTACTGATGTTGAGCTCACCCATGGTTTACTAATTTATCCAGAGAAGGTGGTTGGGATGCATTCCATTCTAAGGTAACCATCAATTCATTGTAGAAAATTTGTAATGATTGCTCAATAGATGTAAATTGATCTCATCATTTTTTTCTACATTCAGGTTTTAATTGGGTTCCCACGCAGTGTTCTTCAACCCCTAAATAAACAGCTAATTGCTTGCCATCATCATGATTAGCTTTGAATGGAACATGTCAGAAATTCTTCTAGTACATGTTCATGGTATATGTATTCCAATGGGACGACGGTTGTTGCAATGTCGTCGGACAGCAACATCACAGCCATAGTTTCATCTGCATTTTATGTGATTTGGAATCATCTTGGTAAGGTTGTTTATTTTCGACCTGTAAATCCCTGCACATCCCTTCTTTATCAACAGAGCCTCATTCTCATGGAAAAGTCACTAATGCAATTTGTCTCTCACAGAGAGCTCCAATCCTGTGGACATGCATGGTGCTACGTACTGAGCATGCTTGGTTGGATCAACCCTATATGGATCAATCACCTCCCAGTTTCAAAGACTACAAAACCAACTTGAAATGGCAAAATGATGGTGGGATTGTTGAAGAAGCTCTTCAGGTTTTGGAATGGTTTCTTGTTCATAGATAGCCATCCTCCTGGTCGAGTTTATGGCTTTGTCTGCATCCGTGTTTGCCACTTTGACTTAAGGTAAAAAACTTCAGGTAAAGACCAGATGCCTAATATTTTGAACTATTGTCAGAGCATCAAAATGTAATCGTACAAAAATAAAGGTGTTTTACTTACAGGGGATTTGCTTGAGAAGGTTGCATGCATCCATGAGTTTTCCTTTGTAATCATCCATTTGTACAAGTTTTGAATCAAGTTGGGATTATCACATACATATACTTGTAATCTTTTGCAGTCACGCAACTACCCTCATAGTACACGTATTTACGATGATATTCCTATAAGGTTGGGTCTGGTTACACTGTTTGCCCTTCTAATATCTCTCCTTTGGTTTTTCCGTCAGGGACAACAGAGTTGACTAAAAAATAATAAAGATTATAGTCACAACCTTTTACTTTTTCATCTTTTGTGCCCCCCACATTTCTTCATCTCCCTCTCCCCTCGACAAAGACCTCTTCCTTGATGGAGACACACCACCACCTCCGTGCCTGAGACTTACGCAACTAATGGTTACCTCTTGTTCTCCATCATCATCAACATGAAACGAACATCCGAAAAAAAAAAAATAGAAACAACATCCAAAAAAAATTAAAAACATGGGAAAGCCCACATGATCAAATGGTAGAAACAGAGGCAGAAGAATAAGAGGGGCTAGCTATGATTTTTTAATATATTTCAGTCAATTTCGTCAATTTGATGGGCAAATTATCAGAGAACTAATGGAACTTTGGAGGGATATCACGATAAGTACATGTTTGACAAGGGTAATTGTTTAATTGTAAAAGATTACGGGGTATGCATGTGAAAACCCCACCAGATTCACCCTTGCAAGGAATTTTGACAAATCATTCACTTCCATGCATCCATGCAACTACATAATGGATTTTCAACTGTGATACAACAACGACAACCAAGCTTTCTCTTACACTAAGTGAGGTTGACTATATAGATTTTGTCTCTACTCAGATCTATTTTGTGCGGATTGAAGTTGAAGTGATTGACATCATAGTTAATAATTTCATTCCAAAACTTCTTTAGTCTTCCTCGCCTCCTCCTAACGAGTTTAATCCCCAACTCTTCACATCTCTTAACTGGGGCATTAAGTGATTTTCTCTGTAAATGCCTAAACTATCTTAGATGTGTTTCGCTCATTTCATCCTCTATAAGTGCCACCAAAATCTTTTCTCGAACAATCTCATTTGAAATATGGTCCTTGTATGATATTCATCCATCTTAGCATCCTCATTTCTGCTATAGATATCTTTTGCGCATGCCTACAGTTGACGACTCAACATTCAAAATCATACAGCATGATAAGTCTTACAACTGTTCGATAGTACTTTCCTTTAACTTTCAACAAAACAGTTTTATCACATAGAGCACCAGATATTCCCCTCCATTTCAACCACCCTATATTAATTTTGTATAACATCTCCATCAATTTCACTATCTTGTTGAAAAATGGGTCTCAAGTATTTAAAAACATCTTTCATTGAAATGCACTCTTATCCAATTTTTACATCCATCCCTTCATTATTCCCTCTACCACTAAACTTAAATTCCATATACTTAGTCTTTGTTCTACTTAGGTGTAAGCCTTTAGCTTCCAAGACTTCTCTCCAAGTTTTCTATTTACTCCATCTCTTATCCCATTAACCAACACAATGTCGTCAACAAAAAGCATACACCATGGCACTTAGCTTGAATATGCTTCATCAACTCATTTATAACCAAGGTAAAGAGGTAAGGGCTTAAAGTTGATCAAAATAATCCGTCAATCCATCCTGAGTCCTTACAGAAGCCGCAACTCCATAATATATATCCTTTATGAGGTTGACATAATTTATCTCTTCTCCAAAATTCTCCACAAGATATCTCTTAAAATAAAATCATAAGCTTCTCCAAATCAATAAAAATCATATGAGATTCCTTCTTCTTGGCTCTATAGCATTTTTTCAACAGTGATAAATGCAATAAATTAGAAGGAACTTTCAAAAAAAAGATAGAGAAAGAAGAAAGGTAGATAGTTAATAGGGTGATAAGGGGCAAAACAACTTCATCTTAAGAAAAGGGAAAAGATGGAACATTATTGGTTGAATGCTCTTCTCATGGATCCTCATTTCGGTTGTTGCTCAACCACTTGTGAAATTTCGACCATTCGTTTGTAACCTCCACCTCTCCATCAAGAGGGGAAGGTGGAGCACGAGAGGGATCTTTTGTTCATGAGGCTTTTTCATCCACCCCCTTCTACCAATAGTGCGAAGAGCAGAGGAGAGGAAGTGATCAAGGAGATAAATAAGGTCAACGATGCGGCCGATGGTCCAGTCATAGGCAATATAGTGTGGCCCATTACAGTAGGTAGGGCCAAACCAAATTAATGGCGTGGTAGAGGAAGGAGAGTATAGGGGAGGTGAGAAAAGGAGGTTACTGATGGAGGAGAAAAGAGGTGAAAATAAGGAAGAGGGTATGAGAAGGAGAATTTTTTTCTTTGAAGGGGGATACCAAAACGTGGCATAGATATGCATTAGACAGGGGCATGTATGTTACTGTAAAAGATTCTAGAGGTATCCATGTAAAAATCTTTTTTTATGAGCCAAGCTCGAGGACTTTATCCAACGTGCAAGAGATGGTACACTTTGAGTTATCGTGGAAAAGTTGAGGAACTCCACCAACTCTGTATATACCTTCAAGATGTATAAGAGATGTATTAACAATGACCAGTTGGGATGCAATTGAATGCAGATAATATCCAAATTCATTCTTGAATGTATTATCTTCTTAAAGAGGATAAGGTTACTACCTTTTAAATGAGGGTGGATATAAATGTGGATATAGATATTTGATGGGAAGATAGGGGCACCATGCATGGATCTTGGTCACAATTACAAGATCAAGAGTAATTTCCTTACTTGACCACAATAACAAGATCAAGAGTAATTTCAAGTATGAAAAAGAAATATGACATAACAAAATCAATCCCACAAGATCTACAATGATTTATAGTGGAAAACCTTTTCAAGTAAAAAATTACTACCTAAGCCTCCATATTTAGGATTTTCTCCGATCGGTTGACACCAATCAAATCCGCTAACCAACACTATCAATGAGTTGTTTCAACCCTTATGAAATTCCAAGATGAAGTGTGGGTCACTTAAGCCCAACACAATGCCAAGACGATAGACATGCTGTCTCACACAAAATACAAAAGAAGAGACAAATAGAAAAATACAAAGCTGCCATAGCCTGAGAGATTGAAGATTATTCCAAGGAGGGCCTTAAGCTTTTGCTTTCTAGGGAGAGAAAAAAGGCAAAGATATCTAGACTCGACCTAATCTAGGAGATGCATAGGCACCCCATGCGTGGGCTCAGGCCTAATGACTTGCATGCATTGGCAATTTATGTTTCTGTCTTTTTTTGAAGAGGATGCTTGGGCAGTTTATAATACAAGGATATCCTCTAGGTCATCAGGGTTGACCATAAGGATGTTCATGGACAATTGGGTGCATATGTGTATCTTCAGGTGGATTTCATAAAGAGCAATAGGGGATGCACATCCCCATCCACTGCTGATCCCATGCAGGTAAATCTCTACCGTCTGTTTTCCCCATCCAGCAGCAGCAGCAGCAGCAGCAGCAGTTAGGGATACATGCCCCCCCCCACCTTTTGGCACGGGGGTTGAAAAGAGTCATGGAAATTGCAGCAGATTTGCCATTTTTCTTCCATAAATGGGAAACAGGTAGAAACTTATGGGAATGAAAGACAAGGAGTTTGACTATTCATAGTTGATAAAATGGGAGCCACAATATCGGTTCATGATAGCCACTGTCATAGAGGATGTCTTCGGTCAAAAAAATTGGTACTAGGTGCGAGATCAAAGGGAAGGAAGTGGACCACAATTTACTGGTAAGTTCATGGCATGCCATTTCTTATCTCCAAGACCAAAATTACATGACATTATTGTAAAGCAAAAAATATATTGATTTTTGAAA
Organism: Thalassia testudinum; assembly: GCA_037157565.1. NCBI lineage: Eukaryota > Viridiplantae > Streptophyta > Magnoliopsida > Alismatales > Hydrocharitaceae > Thalassia > Thalassia testudinum. Next base: position 51,036,413 of record JAZHRO010000030.1, read on the forward strand.
ACTGATAGAAATTTCATTCTTGAAAAAAGAAATGGACAAGCCTTACCAATTCATGGAATGGGCCTAAATGGCCATATCCAAATAAAAGCCTTCAAATTGTTCTAGTAAGGAGTAACTTTTAGAAAATTTGTGATGGTTTGTTAGAAGGTTAAGGGTCATTGGGAAAAAAATGATTGAGTAGAGTCAGAGGAAAAATCAAACTAGCATACAATTACAACTGATGCATGAAAGAACTTGATCTCTGATGGCCCATCTTGGTCAGCACAATCGTACATTCACTAACTTTATCAATCAGTATGTGCCCTATATCATTAGGATTTTATTATATTTCGCTAATTGTCAACTACTATCATGTTAAGTTTTCAATATGAAGTATTCCCAAACGCCTCATGAGTCAAAATTTAACTAAAAAGCATCTTTCACTCAAATAAAAGATATTCCCTTGGTAAGTCTAAAGTTTCAATATCACCGATAGATTTCAAGGTGGCATGAAAAAAAGATTGTTACATTTGTTATAGGAGGTGTCGGAAGACCACTCCCCCAACCCTCGATAATAGCGAAGGGGGTTAAAAAATTCTCATATAATCTTCTAGTCCTAGAATTTTTGCAATTACAATATGGCTCTAGAAAGTCATTCCATTATACATACATGCAACCAAAATAAAAGTTAAAGTTCAGTTAAATCTTAACCTAGGTTAGGTTAGTATAAATCTTGGAGCTCCATCAATGGCTAAGAATTAATCCAAATAAAAAATTAAAAAAAAAATCTATTTTCAACTCCCTTGTCTCCTCAACCACCACTCTCAAATGCCTCTCCAATGGACCAATCCTCCCTTGCTACCACCACCCTCTAGTTGGTCCATCTATTGTCACCACCTCCTTCTTAAGCCGCCACCCCCCCCACCCCCCGAGTCCCTCAATGGGACTTCCATTCCACCTGCTTCTACCCCACATTCCCACTTGAGATCCACTTCTTCAACTCAACCACTAAGACCCCACCTCATCATCACCCTTGTCAGTGGGTATAACTGGCAACATTGGAAACCCTATCTGGTGGCAATTGTAAATTAAACACCAATAATTGGCAAAATGGCCATTTTAAAAATGTTTTCCACTAAAAGATATCGGTTGTTTTGACAGATTTTCACTACAAAAGCATTTAAAATTAACCAAGCAACTTCTCAAGGGCATACATGCAATTGGAAAGTCTCAAGAAGTGTGTCATTGCAAAATAAAATATTTGCTTTTTAGTAAAAAATAACTCAAAAAGGCCATTTTTCGAATTCATTGAAACTTAAAGTTCATCTGTGGCTCTTAAAACAACCAAAAAATCATTAATTTTGTTTATACCAGCAAATTGAAGCACCATTTTTCACTTCATCTCAAAGGGTGACAACAGAACCATAAAGGGGTTTGATTGTGCATTTGTAACTAATCGGAATCTTCCATTCTCAAACACCTGATGATCCTACCGCACTATATCTTAGTGTCAACACATACAACATGGAGCATTTGGATTTGAAATCTTGGCAGGGAGACAAGATATAGCATCAACTTATTCCGAAAAGCACTTTATGGAAGTAATCAATTATGGATGCCCAAATCATAAGCAAAAGGGAAAAAGCAGAACCTGATGAATCTTTGTTCTATTTCTTGCTGCTATAAATTTTCCAATTGGGGGAAAAAAGGTAAATCAGATTCAGTTTATCGCACCATTCCTTCCTTCACCAGTTCTTCCAATCCCTTTCTCAACCTCTCAGCAGCAGCCTTGCAATCTGCTTCTTTCAAACCACCAAAGGATATCCTGATGTACCCGTTCCCGCCACTTGCGCACCCAGGAATCACAACTACATGGTGCCTGTTTGCAAGCCAGTGTACAACTTTGAAGTCGTCAGCGAACTCCTCCGGGAGCTTTGCCCAGAGATAGATGGCACCCTCCCCACCCAATAAAGCATCTTTTCCCAGAGGGGAGAGTGCCTCCTTCAAGATTTCACGATTCTTTACAAGGGTCTGAACCCTCTCTCCAATCCACTCTGGACCCAATCGCAGACAGTGAAGAGCAAGGTGTTGGCTTATTAAAGAAGCACAAATGGGTATGTTATCTTGGACCTTGAGGAGCACTTCTCCGAAACCCTCCACCTCAGATGGATATGCAATCTGCAATTGGTTTACATACGTGTACACACAGCTATGAAAGGTTAGCATGGCAGTGATGGTCTTCATTTTGCTATTAAACCCTAAACAATATGAAACCAAATATACTTACATAACCTACACGCCATCCCATCATCCCGTAGACTTTTGAAAAAGAAAACAGGTTCACAATGTGATTGTCTTCCAGACAGAAATGCTTCAATCCATCATACATGAAGTACCTATAAACACAGAGATTACACAAAAGCAAACAAATCACATAGCACGTACATCTGTTTGCCAACTCAGAAAAATAGGAAAAGAATTCCAGTTGTTTCACGTGAAAGAAGCTCTTCTTCATAAGCTTTAGTTTAGATGTAAGTAAACAGTAATAGATGAACCGTCGCCTCTATAAAAGCTTAACTATGGGGTAGACTCTCCTTAACTAGGGAATTGAGGTTGTGATAAATACAATTGCTAGTATAGAATTTTTTCTGATTAACAAGATATTTTGTTTAATATAGAAAGGAAAGTTATTGAGATGACCATACAAATAATCATACATATGCACATAGATACATCATGTTATGTTATGTATTATACAGCATGGTATAGGAACTTATTTTGAATTTTGACAAACCAAAGAAGGTTGGAGTCCCTCAGAATCCCTTGTCCACGTGAATGCAGTTTCTACATTAAAAAATGGCATTCAACTCCAACTTTTCTTTCCTTGTTTCACCTCTATATATCTGTTTATAATTTTTAAGACAAAAAGCATCACAGAAAGCTCTTAAGCTTTTAGTGATGTGATTGTTGAAGTCCAGGTAGCGATAATTGCAAGCTCAACACTTACTCATAAAGGCTTTTCTGAGGAGGAGCACTTACTCATAGGTGTTATCTACAACAAGCCAAGCTCCAGCAGCTTTGCAAAGATCTGAAATTCTCTAGGAAAATCAAAGAAAATTGATCAGAAGTATACATCATGCATATTTATAAAAATACTCAAGAACACATGAAACACTTGTCCCATGTACCATTACATCCATGTTACTGAAAGGAGATAAAGAAGGCATACTTGTAGAACTGGTTCAGGAATGAAGGCTCCTGTTGGGTTGCCAGGGTTTACAACTGTTACCAGCTTTGGAGGCCGCTTACCATCCTTATTTGATAAAACCTTTTCTAACCAATCTACAAAAGGAAAAGACCATGCATGTAATGAAGGAAAAAAAAAAATCACCATATAAGAGACATCATCCAAGCTAGTTCATTTCAACAAGCCATGACTTGATGTTTGGTTGTGAAAAGCTGAAGCTAATGTCCTTTTCTATATTTCAGTTCTTGTAAAATAATTACCATCAACTCATAGAATAAAATTTTAACTGCATCAATATATATTCATTAACTTTGACAAAAACTCACGTTCAAAGATAAGATGCATTATACTGGTTTTTAGGTTTTTGACAAATAACCACAACCTACAACACAATTTCATGTCATGTAAATGTAAAGCTTAATCATTTTTCACAAAATAGTAAATCCTGATGATAAGTATGAAAGAATGAAAAAGAACAACCATTATATTTAACAATAGTTAGGCATCAATACCCCCATACTAATAGCTGGCAGCCTGGCAAGGGGTCACGACATTTGCAAGTTTCTGTTAAAAATCCATATCTGAGATATTGTGTCACTGATATCATGGAGTACATATGCTGGAAAAATTATACCAGCAGAAACAGCATACAGCTGGAATAGGTGGGCATACTCGCAAGGACCAGGTTAAGAAGAAATAATAGTTGGATATTTATCTTGGAAAAATGATCAACCTTCAAATAGGAAAAGACACTTGGAAACCATATTTATCAATCAATTTATGTTCATATCATACCTACATCTGGATGAAGTGTCCTAGGATGGCTAGGACCAACAAGGATGTCAGTGACCCCGGTCATTTGAAACGACATGTATGCATTGAAGTAATAAGGAGCAAACATAACCACTGAGTCGCCAGAATCACATAGTGTAAGGACAAGATTGACAAATCCCTGAAATGAACAAATGGCAATCACAAGGCAAAACAAATTTGTAGATCAGTATATTACTTATTGTTTCAGGAGGAAAAAGCAAAAAAGTCTTTTGTTTACCTCAAGACACATCTGCATGATCTTTTCAGACATTATAGTTTCATCTTTAAGCTGTCCTATTCTACTTGTATAAAAAAGTTTATGGGAAGGCAACATTTGAACACAGAAGGCATAACTTCCACGCTTGTGATAAGCACTTCTGCTCCTAAATTGGGTTCAATCAGAAATAAGGGAGGGAGAGGGGGAACAGGTTCATGCTATTCCTAGACATAGTGATCTAAGTTATGATTAGGACATATACGACTTCCGTAAAAGAATGAACTATAATTGATGTTTCTCCAGAATCACCTGATTTGCACCAGCAGTGACCATAACAGAAGACTTGGTCAATTTATTTTCCTGGCGCAACTGCAGGACAGAAATAAAATTAGTCATGCATAAAGAGGTACACCTTTCCAGCACTAACTCCATTGCTTCTACAGACGATAGAATGTGAACCAAACCACAGCAAGCAAATTAAAATGGATTATCTGTCTACTGTATTGCAATTTTATAGGACAGTTTTGGGAGTTAGACAACTTAGAGCGGTCTCATCACATGAATCACTTGGTGTAAATGATATATAAAAGAAAAGAAACCATGCCATTGATGAAGACTGATTGTTTGAGAAAAAACAACCTTAAAAAAACTAACATATGCTCCTCAAGTCTTGACATGTCCATGCTACTTACGCAAGTTTCTCGTCAATAAACCATTTTTCAAAAATAACCAGAATATTACTACGAACACTTATCAAATCCTTGATACCTAATATAAAAGTACCTTTTCAAGCAATGCCTGCCTAAGTTCCAGCAGGCCTTCATCAGCCCCATAACAACTAATAGATGGTTCCCATACCATTTCTTTGACCTTCTCCAGACCTTGTTCAGGTGGTTGCCAATAAACCACACCCTACAGACAAGCAATAAAGAATTCTATCAACATCAGCAGTCAAATAAAACATTTCAAAAGCGTAAGACCAAAAACTTGTAAATTGTGATGCTTGGCATTAGACGCCACGATGCATAAAAAAATATCCATTCCATAGAAATCATTACAGTTAGAAAGGACTAATTGCAATTTTCTTGCTTATTTGCCATTGGATGAGGGCATGATACAAGACCTATTAGAATGGAAGCAAAAAAAATCCTTATATCCAGCCCCACTGAACCTGGGGAATTCTAATATATGGACATATCCCCATTCTTATGATGGACGAAAAGTTGGAAGAAACCATCATGCATTACCTCTAGCATATTTGGTCTAAGGTGTACTGGCTACATGGGGAAAAAATTTGATTTTAGTTTTGATGTATGAAGTATGAACATATTCACGTCATATTAGTAGATTAAATAATGGAAAATCACCAACAAACATTACCTTGCTTATTTTGTCTTAAGTGAGGGTATCATCAAAGAAAGATCGGAATGGAGGTAAAGAGTCCATGCTGTTAACCTGGAATGATTTTGGTTTCAATACATGAACACATACATCATGCTATTACATGGGCAACTGGTGGTTTGAAGAGCATCCATGATACAATCAATACTCAAGGACCTCAAGTTCCAAGTGGAGATCACAAGAGTCTATCACCTGGAGCAATTTGAAGGTCACCGAATAATATAATGACATTTGAGTCAAAGCATGTTAATGTGTTCTCATGGCATTCAACTAGTCCTCTAGAAATCGAAGATAAGCAGTATACCAGTCGAACAAACTATAACAGAACATACATAACATCTAACAATTTGGGTGGTTACCCATTAAGTTTAATTAGTTCACACCGAACTCATGCTAGTCACAGCTTCATCAGCTAAAAAATTAAGTATGATACTTCTCGCTGGATGTGCCATTACAGATAGCAGTCTTCCAACATAAGGAATTAATATTCATGAAACAGAAATCTCATCCTCCACATTATATTCTTCACGGGCTAGCTTATTTGAGGTGTTGGAAGCCATGAGTTTTGAGATGTGTAAGTGGTGTTAACTGCTAACTTGCTTCTTGTTTACTCGGCAGCAATGTTATTCTGGGGGTTAACACTTGTTTCCATTTACCTAAACCAGGTATTAGCACCTATAGTGCTATGGGAGGAGGTAAAAACTCGGGTAGTTAACATCACTTGGGGCTTAACACCATCTCATACCTGGTTTTGCAAAACTCAGGTTTCTCATCCAAACACGGGTTTTGAGAATCTGAGTTAGCCCTGCATGTTTTATATGCACCATTTCTAACGCCAATTGACAACATCACGTAACGAATTAAACTCCAAGCAAAATCAAACAAAAAAGGTGAACAAGCTGACATCTTTAAGCCAAACCAGACACCAAACTTGGAAGTGCAAACTGTTTGCAAAGCATCAAGAACCTGAGCGAGAGACATGCAATCCTTGACACCACGAACCAGCTCCTGGATCTGCAGAATTCACCATCACAAACACATCCGTCAACAAGAACCCACCATCAAAAACCACCCAAAATGGGATCTTTCCTCCACAAGCACCCCCCCCCCCCCCCCCCCCCCCCTCTACCTGAACCATCACGGGGACATCGGTTTGCAGAGCCCTCCTCGCAAGCTTCGCATAGCTCCCCATCTCCTCAGCCCAGTCCTTTGGCACCAACCACCGAGATCACAGAGGAAAACTCGTACTTGGTAGGTCAAGGACGACAGAAAGAGGCAAAAAGCAGACGCCTTTGGCCTCCTTCACGTCGCCTGCTGTGACCACACGAGCAAAGGACAGATTTTTGGACTTCTCCGCGAATTCGGGGAGGACGACAGAGGGAGCTTTTTGCAGGAAAGAGACGGGAACAGTAGGAATCTAAGGCAAGGTAGTTGAACAAGCGTGGTGTGCGGTGCTTGGCTTCTTTGGTTTCTGCGACTTGGCAAGGTTTGGTGGAGAGAGCGGAGCCAGCAAGATACCGTACCATGCGTCCCTCCAAAAATCGCCAAAAACTCTCGAAAAATAGTTGCATTTTTATGATATGTTTACGTGAATGTTACTAATTTTTTAAAAAATTATTTAAATGTTATTTAGTTTATTATATTTATAGATATATCATTTAAAAAATAACATTATTGTCATATTTATCACTTAATTAGTTTTAATCGTTAAATTTAATAATTTTGAATTAAGATGTAACAAAAATTTATTTTTTAACCTTTAAATTTTATTTTTTTTAATTTTCACACTTTCCATCTCCCTTCCCCTCGCTAGTTCACATTCTTTTCTCCTTGCCTCTGACTACCTCCTCTACCCTCACTCTCCAACCTCTGACCACCTCCTTTGCCCTCCTCTCTCAATCGCCTTCTCCTCCCAAGGCGACATGGAAAAGGAGGTCCCTGAAGCCCACCACCACAACATCTTTAGACACCTCTTCAACCACAAGCTCAAGAAGGGTGTTATCACGGATGGCGAGAAAACGACAGAGGGTGAGGGTAGGGTTGTCGCCTTAGGAGGAGGTGGTGGTTGGAGGTTGGAGGTGTTCCAAAATTAGGTAATTCCGTCCCCTCTAGTGAAATTATCTAATTCCACCTGCTTCTTTTTTTCAAGTAATTTTCTCCTTATTCAAGTTAACTTATTTCACCAAATGAACACTTTAAGTGAGATAAAACTCCCTAATTCCTTTAATAATACAACAAATCCAACTAAATATTCAAATAAAATAAAATCTCTTCATTCCTTCCTCCACTTACTTTTAATTTTCATTTATAATAATTCCTCTTACCAAACAACACCTTAAACACTTCCTCCTCATCCCTACCCATGTTATCCTCCCACAAACAATGATATCCCCCTCAACCTATCTACTCTTCCCACCTTGCTTTACCACCAATATTGTCCAAGTTACTTATCATTGATAAAATAGCATTGCCCAAAAATCAAAATACATTGTCAAAATCCATGACAATGTTCTTATTTACTGGTTGATTAGAATTCTTAGGCTTGCGAGCGTGAGGAGGAAGGATCACAATTGCAGACAAGTTAATTTAAGGCGTGTTGTTGCATATTTGCAAACTTTATTGAGCGTAACGTGCACATACACATATGCTTATCTATATGTGCGTGTATATCAATGGGGATAAAATTACATCACATACACATTAACAACATTTGTCTCTTGATATCCTAAATTTTTAAGAGTAATAGTTTATCAAATTCGAATTTGACGACCTTTCCGACGCAGCCTCTCTCCTCCGTCGGATTTCTGATCATTGAGGTGGGTCACATCGGACGTTAATTCCTACCCTTTGTTACCATTAACTCAATGTTTAAAGAAAAAGCAAAAGTCGATACCCTTCATAAAAATTAAATAAGTCTAATAGAGAAGAAAATCTTTACTTTCCCCGAGGCAAAGCATTAGGCACAACCGAACTCAACCTGAATCTTTTAAATCCTCCTTTCATTTTTGAGGGGCTATGGCCAAGGCCCAAAAAAATTAGATTGTTAATGTATAAATATAAATATATATTTATATACATATACACACACATAGATACAAATATATATATATATATATATATATATATATGATACAAAAATGGGTCATTGGGCCCAACTCTATCTTTTCAATTGTAAATGAATTGAGTTTTTTGAGTCAAGTTTCAATATGTTCTTATACATATTTAACCTGAGGCTCCACCCTAATTACATTAATATGGTGGTAACTCCTCCACCATTTGATTGTTCATTTGCTACTACGAGTGGTTGGAAAAATAAATTGGCCAAATTCAAAAGGTTAAAGCCCAGTGGAGAGCACACCTAAGAGCATTTTTCTTTGCTTGGTCTCTAAGGCTGTGTTTGGTAAGAGGTTTGGGCTATCTCGAGATAGGATTGAAGTGGCATAAGTTGAGGAAAGTATTTGGTTGGAGGACTTGTAATTATTGATATGATGATATAATGTTAGTTGTTGATATTTTAATATTATAATACGGTGTTTGGGTATATTATATTGGAGTGAATATATTTTAATATATATTGAAGTTGATATTGTAATTTCCCTACATGGAGGGGGTGACGTAATAGTTGCGGAAATAAAATATATAAAGCAATCTCACAAAATAAGCAATCACAAAATGTACACAGGTATTTTTAGGTGGAAACCCAAACCGGGTAAAAACCACCACCTAACCCTCTCGAGTTAGGATTTTCCGATCAACCTAGTTGATCAAATCCACTAAACCGAATCACTTAAAACGAGGGTGATTCAACCTCAATACAACCACGCTACAAGTACGAAGGTAGCGTTCCTCAACCCCTTCTCTCCACGAGAAGGATTTTGTCCCACGAAGGAGACGGGAATTCGCAAAGCGAATACCCAACCAAAATAACAAAGATAAAAGAAATAACAAGTCCTATAGAGCCAACAAAGTAATTATAAACCTAGCTTCTATAGGAATAAGGAAACTCCCCTTTGCAAGGAGTGCGTCGACGATGACGCGGGTGCGTGAGCCACGCAACGGCGCAATGTCGCTCTCGTAGACAACGGCGGGAGAGCGGGTGCGCGAAGGTTTGATGCTCTCAAGATGTAGAACTTGAGCTTAGAGAGCAAGAGCTTCTTAGACACAAGAGAGTGGAAATACTTGATCTTAGTGTATCTTGGTCTCTCTAGGTGTATATCTTGTGTGTCTAAGTGTATCCAAGTGTATTTTTGTGTTGCAAAGGCTCCCCTCTATTTATAGAGGCCTTAGGAAGGCTTTGGAAGGCTTAAGAAAGGTTCTATAGCCGTTGGGAACAAAGCCCAAGAGAATCAGGCCGAAATCAGGACAATGATTGCATTTGACAGGGTCATCAGACGTCTAACTAAGGCATCAGACGTCTGGAAGGCCACTTTAAGACGTCTGATTCCAAGGTCAGACGTCTGATTCTATGCGGGTTTCTCCCTGACTTGAATCAGATCTAAACAGGGTTTTTGTGCAAGTCCATCAGACGACATACAGGACGTCTGGTACTATGTCTGGACGTCTGGAAACCTACTTTTACTGTGGGAATTGATTTCCAAACGTTGCAACGGCTAGAAAATCTCTGAGAAGAGATTTTGGGTCAGCCGAGGCAAAACGGTCATTTATCAGACGTCTGGACAGTCCTATGGACGTCTGATAAGGCTCTAACGGTCATACCTACAGTGTTTGCGAAGCCAGCCAACGGTCCACTAATTGGACGTCTGGCAAATTCATCAGACGTCTCCTAAGACGTCTGGTCTAAGGTCTGGACGTCTGATTTCATCAGACAGAACTAACTTTGTCCAGCCTAACAGTTATCAGACGTCTGAAACAACAGTCAGACGTCTTAGAAGACATTATCAGACGTCTGATTTGGGAATTAGACGTCTGGAAAGTCTGTTTGAACCCTATATTGGTTTTCTAAGTATTCTACAGAAAACCTAAGTATCCTAGGGTTGTGCCGGTGTTCCTAGGACTACTGTTAGGGTTTTTTGAGGCTCTTTAACATGAAATATCTAAGGAAAATAAAGAGTAAGAAAAGAAACGAAAAAATACAACAAGAACAAAAGAAGGGAATCTATCCTATTCTTCATTTCCTTCCATCTTCAATCTTTCGCTCCACGCGAACCTCCTCTGTTTTCCGTCAAGCTCCTCTAATCCGTCCTGGATGCGAGCTTGAACTCCGTCTAAACACGTCCACATTTGCAATTGACCTGAAATCTAGGACTCAAATTGCAAATGTTAAATAACACGTGTTTTGTTATCATCAAAACAAATGATCGTGGTGCTCTAGCACCAACAGATATGAGTGTGTATATTATGATGTGAGTGAATATTGATATTGATGTGATATAAAAAGTAGTGTTAAGGTAATGAAATAACCCGTTGCCTTTTTAGGTTAATTAAGACGTCTGGATTAGCCATCAGACGTCTATCCAGATGTCTGGATAGAGGATCAGATGTCTGAAAGTAGAAGAATCATATTTTGTTTTCTTTTCTGCGTGCGTGCTGCACCCGCACACCCCTCTCTCCTCACCCCAAACCCTAACCCTTCCTATTTAAACCCCACACCCACGCCACTCTCCCCATCTCCAATAGCCACCACCTCCATCTTTCCATCCTGTCGGCCGCCACCTTCCTCCCAGCCACCAACGCGGCGAGTGGAGAAGAGGAGAGACGGGACGCGGAGGAGGAGAGGGGAGCGCGAGCGTGGGAGGAGCTCAAGGGGAGGAGCTCGCGAGGGAGCCGTGGGAGCTCGGAGGAGCTTGTGCGGGGAGGAGGAGGAGCTCGCGAAGGTGATCTTTCGCGACCTCCTGAAGTTGCTGGCGTAGCAGCTACGGGCGGTGCAAAGGGGTCCATGCAGAGGAGAAGGCTCACGAGAGTTCTGCGTACTGGATATTTTCTAGTATCATACGTCTTGAGCACATCCCAGACATCTGGAATAACAGGGGGACGTCCAAAGCTGAAGCCAGACGTCTGAAAGCACGTGTAGTGCCAAGATACGTGCTTCTGCACGGTTTCCGGCCATGTAGGCCATACCACAGGGTTGTGTTTAGCCGTTTTTAGCTCTGTGCACGTGTTGTAGGGGCAGAGTGTTGGAAAGGCGCGGGGTGCGGCCTTCGAGGTGTTTTTTGACATCTGGATACGTCACTAAACATCTGACCATACTTTCAAACGATCGGAAGGGGAGTTCGACGTCTGGAACTCTCCTCAGACGATCGCGAAAGGATCCGGACGTTCGAGGAAGCCACATGAAACCCAGGGTGATTACTGACATCTTTTAAGACGTCTGGGACTAGTCCTAGACGTCTGATTTTGGACAGTGTGCATGTTTTTAGCACGTTTAGGGCCCGAACATAATCAGATTTTCGCAAACGAACTACCATTATTTTTCGCTTGAGTTTCTCTACGAATTAGTGTCACTTGTATACGATTTTGGACTCATTTGATGTGGTTGGTCAATTGTATAGGTCTCTAGCCAGTCGAGTACGCAGGACCCGTGGAGGCGATGGGATTTGCGATCCGTGCCCCCATTCCTCCTGTGTTTTCTAGTAGAGTGGTTTACATTAATATTATGATTTAAACAAATGAACGACATGTTTAGAATAACTTGAATGAACCCTATGATGAGAATAAACCTTAGGGTAGGAATAAATGAGTATGATTGAGCTACACTGTTTACTTAAGATACATGTAGAACCCTAGGATGAGAATGAACCCTAGGGCAAGATCAAATGAGTATGGTTGAGCTACACTGTTTACTTGAGATACATGTAAAACTTTAAATGCTAGCAAATGTAATGGTTGTTTTAATGTGATGCTTTGTCGGTTAGAAAAATCACGAGCTGCCTGTTTTAATAATGGAATCGGTACTTTAAATAGAGAGATCTGAAAGTTTGGAATATGAAACGAAAGGAATACCAGCATGAACCCTACGGGGAAATAGGAGGAGAACTGCTGTAGACAGGAAGTGAGTTGGCCCTTGTGTACGCGGTACCAAGGAGAGTAACTGTCCCTTTAGTGTAGAGGGGTACTAGCCACCCGTTAGGTTGAGCCTCAGGGTCAGGCCTAGTCACTCTACATCGACTCTGTTTGGCCCTCGTGTATATGATATCGAGGTGAGCTACTTAGTGTAGGAAGGGAGCTAGCTACCCCAGGGGGCCCGGGGTTAGGATTAGCCACCCTACACCGACTCTTGTTAGGCCCACTGGGAAAATCGGGATAGTCGGACGAGCATACGTGAACTGTGAAGGGGCGAGACCCCTCTTCTGTTCTGAGGGGTGAGACCCCTGTTCTAAAAAGGCAAGGCCCTATACTGTTCCGTTCTGTACCTTTAGGCGTACTCACTAGCGGAAACGATTGATCGCGTGCCAGTGAGGGATAGCTACCCGCGCATTTATCACGTGTGCCGTAGTCACTGCTACATCGCGACCGTGACCTCGGGGTGGTTGACTGGGTGTAGGACTACCACGGGGCACTCTCCTAGCCAGGAGAGCACCACGTGTACATCCTACATCATGAAAAAGATTGCAATCAAAATCGTTCCCGAGAGGAACAGGCCAAATCAAGAAATGATTAATATTAATAAAGGATGAACAAATTAGAACTACTTGATTGAGCTAAATGAAAATGAATAGTTACTTAATTACATTAATTAATTGCTTATCTTAATTACATATACATAGCCGATTTACCACTCTACTCAGCGTTCTCTAACTCCGAAAATTTTATAATCTTGTCTAGGTCAGGGAGTTGAGCAGCCAACACCACCGGTTGCAGAGAGAGCTGGGTCCTGTCGAGCGCAGCCTTAGCTGCGTTTTCTTACTATTTCCCTAGCTTCTGTTGTAGTAGTGAGTATTCTATTTTATGTAATACTATTTCAGTTACTTTTTCGCTGTACTTTCCTCTGTCGTAGTTGTGATGGCATGTAACATTGATAGACCGTTTGCTCTGTTTCTTTTACTGTCTCTTGATTATTTTTCTACTTAGTTACATTTCATGTGTGGGTGTTAATTATTTCCTACTTTTGGTTGTTTCTCGTTAGACGACTAGGTCTTGGGATTAGTCGAGGCGGGCCGGTCTTGGGTCCTGTAGGGATCTGGGATCGAGTCATAACAAGATGGCATCAGATAAAGGTCATCTCGAGAAATGAACCAAAGGGTCTGAAAAATAGTCACCCACATACATGTAACTAAGATAGCCATCACAACGTATCGCTTTGATCTTCACTTCAAGTCTTATCTCTTGATGTAATCTGCTATCATTGACAGTTACTGCTCTTTTCCTGTGTCTCCTTGTAGAAGATACCTCGTCGAGGAGTTCCCGAGGTAGGCTGCGGACGTGCCTGTGGGCGGGGTCGAAGGGGCGGACGTGCCGGACCTGAGGCACCAGCCGACCCACCTCTCCTTCTGGGCATCCAAGCCTAAGATCTCGCCCAGATGATCCGAGATATCGTACGGGAGGAGCTCCAGCAGCCTCCTCAGCCACCCCTCCCTCAGGACGTGGAGGGAGAGTCCTCCATGGGATAGGGGAACTACTGCAGTGTCGTACGAGCTGGAGGGGGAGGGGGTGATCCTCCACCACCCCCACCACCCTCAAACACTTCCAAACACGAGCCCTCCTTGCCTGGAGGCATACCTATTACCCTATTGCAGCTCCACCACGAGCTTTTCGGCCAGTTCCGGAAGCTGAAGCCCCCCTCCTTCTTCAAGGGGGATGAGAGCCAGTCCGAGGCAAAGGACTGGCTAGAGTAGATAGAGAAGGTGTTCGACACCCTCCACCCCCTGCAAAGTGGCGCGTGGCCTTTACCACGTGCCAACTAGAGAGTGCAGCCCACAGGTGGTGGAGGGCAGTCAGAGGCCAGGAGGGAAGAGAGCCGACGTGGGACCAGTTCGTGGCTCTCTTCTGTAAGCAGTACTTTCCACAGACCTGGCAGGACCAGAGGAGGTAGGAGTTCCACACTCTCCGGCAAGGGGTGATGACAGTTAGTGCGTACCGCACACGTTTCCTAGAGCTGTCACTCTTCGCCCCGACAGTTGCGTCTACTGAGGAGGAGCGCCTATGGAGGTTTACTAAGGGGCTTCGACCTGCGATTCGAGGGTATGTGAAACCCCTGAAGTTGCCCAGTTTCTCTCGTGTGGTTGAGGCGGCCATGACTTATAAGAAGACCAACCCGACCGCAAGAGACACTAACGATGGACGGAAGAGGCCCTACTAATCCAGTTGTGTCGCGAGTTTTAAAGAGATATGATAATGGTCGTTTGGCGGGTTTTAGAAATATGCGTTGTAGTATACCGCGAAAAACAATTATCAAATTTTATTTATTTATTACTCGAAATTCAAAAATATTCAGAGGTCGAACTCAGGAAGCAAATTGGTATTTAGAAGCATAAAATATCACAATTCTCAACAATAATGTAGTGTTTATAAAAATCTAGAGAATAAAAGGAAATAGAATTTTCTCTTCTTTCTTTCTTCTCCTCCTCTCTTTCTTTTTCTTCTCTCTTCCTTCTCTTTTCTCTATCTTTTCTCTCTCAGACGTCTGATTCTTTGAATCAGATGCCTTAACTGACTCCTGCTACAGTGTTGAACCTTCTTTCTTCTATTCCTGCTTCTCTCTGCCGCACCTCTTCTTCTTTCTTTCTTTCTCTGCGGCTGCTCCTTCCTTCAGCTGCTCTTCCTCTTCCTTCTTCTTTCTTGGCCAAGTCCTTCTCCTTCTCTGAGGCTGAGTCTTCAGCTGCTGCACCTCTCTTCTTCCTCTTCAAGTCCTTCCTCTTCTTCTTCTGCAGCTCCTTCTTCCTTGGCCTTTTTGTGGCTAAGTCATTACTTCCTCCTCTTTCTCTTCTTCTTCTCCTTCCGCGGCTCCTTCTCTCTTTCCTGCGCACACAGAGGCAAAGCCTACCCCCTACCCTCCCTGCATCTCTCTCTCTCTATTTCGCTCTTAAAACAAAGCTCTCCTAGAGCCTTCTCGGGTAAATGGGTTGGGTATGCGTGCCCGGGACTAGGCCCACCGACGTGCGGTGGTGGGCGAGGTGTGATAGTCGGGTCAGGTCACGACCAGGTCCGTGAGGCGTGGTCGCAGACGAGGCCGACCGGTCAGGTGAGAGGGACCTCACCTTGTGAGTTGGAGGCGATAAGCCTTATGCAGTTTTACAACTTATAACACAGCGCCCGCATGCAAACGCCCGAGGTGGGACTAAACTTCCCACCTTCCTGTCTTGCGCGCCCGCAGAGGTTGAGCTTCTCAATTGTAGCTGCTGCGAGGGTCCTCGAAGCCAATCAAAGGCCTAGGTGTGTGCGTGAGACTAAGCTGCGTGACCTGGGAGTGTAGGCCTGGACAGCAAGGCCTGGACGAAGCTTCAAGCGAGTTTCAAGCTGCGCGTCAATGGCGGCGATGGCTCTGAACCTGAAAACATAAAATTGGCCTCGCGGCCCTGTCAAAACACTCAGCAAGCTTCGCCGTGACACGGTGAAGGTGGCCTGGTGGTGTGCAGGTGCCTATGCGTGCGTGCCTAGGGCACATTGTGGATGTGCAGGTGGGTGTGTTCGAGGACAGTGTGTGGCAAGTCTAGTGGTCGATGGAGAGGGGGAAAATGATCAGGAAGTGATGGTGGAGCTTCTGAGGGGTTTAGTGAGGTGGATGGAGGCGTGGAGTGGCGGGATCACCTCACCGGTGGTCTGCCGGAGGTGTGGATGATGGTGGTGGTTGGCAACTGTCGAGGGGTTGAAAATAACAACTGATAAGGGGGAAATAAAGAGGGGAGAAAGAGGAAGAGTTTTTACCTAGCTAAGCGGACGAAGGGGGGCAGGAGGCAGACGGCTCATTCCTACCGTCGTCGGAGACGACGCCCTGTGGGGAAGATGACGGCGATGATGAAGAGGGTCGGAGGACGCGCGTTGGTACGGCACGGCATGGCACGGAGGAGAACGACGAAGTTGGCTCTGCCGCTGGTACGGTGGCAGAGAGACGAGAAGAGGGAAGGAGAGTCGTCGGAAGCCGCGGGTGGTTGGCTAGAGTGAGGAGGAGACAAAATTGGGGGTAATCTTTGGCTAATTCATGCTTGAAGGAAGCGGCATGGTCTGTGCTTCCTTAAATAGGCGCAGGCAGAGCGGGAAGTGCACGGAGACGGCGGGAAAACCACGTCGGAGGTAAGGCCGGAGGGAGACCCATACCTCTCGATCGTTCACACGAGAGGTATGAGGGGTTTCAGGGTATGGGGAGCTGCCCATGAGGTAGGGGGCTTCGTAGGAAGCTCCCATTTCAAATCTGGGAGCGGCTCCCCATGAGCTCGAGGAGAGAACTTCCGCGTAAAGTCGTCGGAGGTATGGTTCCCTACTGCAATGGCAGAGGGATTGAAATGAAGAAAGTGACAAGGAAGTTAGGGGGGGATTTGCAAGGGTTTTAAAAAGTTGAGGGTCTAAATGTAATTTGGTGGACCAATTTGCAAAGTGGGTCAAGACGACCTTCCCTTAGGTCCAAATTTTGGTATAAACCTAATTTGGACCTAAGGAATCCAATGGTAAAGTTGGATTTTAGGTTTGACCACATTTGACTGGATATTTTGCACAAAAACCTAAATTATGTCAAATATTGGGCATGGACTCCAATCTAGGTCAAAATAGGTTCCAATGGCCAAATTGAAGGTTCTAAACCCTAGGGGATATTTTTCCATGAATTTTAGAGGGTTTAGTTGATTTTTATCCTGCCTAGAATCTTGTGAATTAAAGTGGATTTGTTTTAAGGTTATAGAATGTCATTTAATTCTTAAATTTCACAATAACCCTTATCTGACTGAACCATCCCACTTTTTCTCTTATTAAGTCCAATTGACTTATGTCTAGACCCTTAGAAATCCCATTGATGTACTATAATGGTAAAATTACAGTTTTACCTTTTATTTTATGTTCTCTTCTCATATTAGTAATTCCCTGAATTAGGCCTTCCTTTAGGTTATGTGGGAGCTTTTGTTCATTTTATTAGATCAAAGTAAGCTAGTTAGGGTTCATAATGAGGTTCTCATCACCTACCAGCCATAGTACTCACAGAGCCATCGGGAAAGGAGGCACATGACGGTCGCAGGAGAGCAGTTTCATTTTGTGGGGCCACAAGTGGCTTTTGGGGGCCCCAAACAGAGACTAGCTGCTAGCACCGGACCCCCGCCCAGCCACCAGTAGAGACCGACTGAGGGAGGAGGCAGTGTTCCTCTCTGCTACCAGTGTGGCCAGCCGGGCCATATTAGGAGGGACTGCCCATCTAGGGTCGGAGCACAGCAGATGCTCCCCGCACCGAGTACAGGAGGCCGAGCTGGCAGCCGCGGTCACCAGGCACGTGGAGGAGGACAGTAGTCATGAGAAGGGTACTGGCCAGCTGCTACCCGCCCAACCCAGAGTGTGGCCGCTTCGTCTGCACTTAGGGCTGAGGAGCATATCAATACCCTAACACAGAGATGCCAGGGCTTCAGGTTCTGTGGTGGCAGGTATGGTTACTGTTTCCGGCAGATTAGTCTATGTTCTTTTTGATTTTGGTGCCACACATGCCTTTGTCTACTCAAGTTTTACTGTCAATTTAGGACCGGGCAGCGTACTGTTAGAGATTCCGTTCCTGATTAGAGGGCCAGGTGGACAGTTGTTTGTAGTAGAGGAGGTCTTTACAGACTACGAGGTCGCTATAGGGGGACACAGTCTTTTCGTCGACTTGATTGTAATCCCAATGGAGGACTTTGGCGTGATTCTAGGGATGGACTGACTGTCTGCCTATCACGCTTTGGTAGACTGTTTTGGGAGAAAGATTGTCTTCTCTATACCAGAGTTGCCTCCCTTCGAGTTTCACGGCCAGCCGGTGGAAGGAGGCTTTAGGTGCATCTCCGCGTTTCAGGCAGCGAAGCTTTTGGGCCAGGGGTGCGAGGGCTTCTTGGCTTGTGTTGTAGCAGAGCCTAGTCCCGTGGCTGACTTTCAGAGCATTCCGATGGTCTGGGAGTACCCCGACGTTTTCCCAGAGGAGTTGCCAGAACTACCACCTGAGCGTAAGATCAAGTTTGAGATATCGCTAGTACCGGGGACCAGCCCCATTTCTATTACACCGTACAAGATGGCGCCACTTGAGCTGCGAGAGCTCAAGTCACAGTTACAGGACCTATTGGAGAAGGGTTTTGTCAGGCCCAATGCGTCCCCATGGAGAGCCCCTGTGTTGTTTGTGAAGAAGGATGGTACCTTACGACTTTGTGTTGACTACCGACAGCTGAATCGGGTCACCATCAAGAACAAGTACCCACTGCCTCGTATCGACGACCTCTTTGACCAGTTGAGAGATGCAACAGTGTTCTCTAAGATAGATCTCAGGTCAGGTTACCACTAGTTGAGTATCAAGGAGAACGACGTCTCCAAGATAGATTTCCGTACTTGGTACGGGCACTACGAGTTCTTGGTCATGCCGTTTGGGCTAACCAACGCCCCTGCTGCTTTCATGGACATGATGAACCGTGTTTTCAGACCGTACTTAGACCAGTTTGTAGTGGTGTTCATCGACGACGTCCTAGTCTACTCACGGAATCAGGCGCAGCATGGACAGCATTTACGTATGGTCCTAGATACCTTGAGACAACACAGGCTGTATGCCAAGTACAGCAAGTGCTAGTTTTGGCTGAGACAGGTGGCTTTCTTGGGCCACGTGATTTCGGGAGACGGATTGACTATGGATCTAGCCAAGGTTGAGGCCATACTCAGGTGGGAAAGACCACGCATAGTGACAGAGGTACATAATTTTCTGGGACTGGTAGGCTATTATCAGCGATTTATCAGAGGGTTCTCTCAGATTGCGCATCCTATGACTTAGCTGACCCGGAAGGATGTGCCCTTTACCTAGACCGACGAGTGCGAGGCGTGTTTTCGGGAGTTGAAGGAGAGACTGACTTCAGCTCTTGTACTTACCATTCCAGACAGTAGCAGCAGGTTCATGGTTTACACCGACGCATCATTGTAGGGGCTAGGGGGTGTGCTCATGCAGAGGGGTCACGTTGTCACTTACGCTTCGCGGCAACTGATGCCCCATGAGCATAACTACCCCACCCATGACTTAGAGCTGGCAGCAATTGTCTTTGCGCTGAAGACATGGAGGCACTACCTGTATGGTGAGACATTTGAGATCTTCACTGATCACAAGAGACTCAAGTACCTTTTTGACCAGAAGGAGCTCAACCTAAGACAGAGGCGTTGGTTAGAGCTCCTGAAGGACTACGACTACAGCATCTCCTACCACCCAGGGAAGGCCAATGTGGTGGCCGACGCCTTGAGCCGGAAGGCACCTGCCCACCTAGTCAGCTTGCAGGCACAGAGTTGGAGACTCATGGAGGAGTTGGGCAGTTGGCGACCCCGGGAGTCACGGTGGTACTGCAGGGCAGTGATAGTGACAGGACAGGCACGACCAAAGCTGATAGACCACATCATTGCAGAACAGATGGCCGATTCGTACTTACAGACACTACGAGACAGGGTGTTGACAGGGGCCCAGGAGACTTTCCTTCTCAGACGAGATACTACGCATGAGGGGACGCCTATGCGTTTCTAGAGACGAGGAGTTGTTGAGAGAGCTCCTGACCGAGGCACACAGGTCTCGGTTCACCACACATCCCGGAAATACAAAGATGTACCATGATTTGCGACACGACTTCTGGTAGAGAGGGATGAAGCGGGATGTTGGGGAGTTTGTCCAGTAGTGCTTGGTATGTCAGTAAGTAAAGGCCGAGCACCAGAGGCCTGCAGGGCCGTTACAGCCGCTTCCTGTGCCAGAGTGGAAGTGGGAGAGCATCACTATGGAGTTAGTGGTGGGTCTACCAGTTACTTAGCGGGGACACGACATAGTTTGGGTGATAGTAGATCGATTGACGAAGATGACACGGTTCCTGCCGATCCGAGTCACTTTTGGGCCAGCACAGCTAGCAGAGAGATACGTCAGAGATGTGGTGCATCTGCACAGAGTTCCTCGCAAGATCGTATTTGACAGGGATACTGGTTTCACTTTCCAGTTCTAGGCAGAGTTTCAGCAGGCATTAGGGACCCGTTTGAGGTTCAGTACCGCATACCACCCCCAGACCGACTCTCAAGGACCTCCTACGTGCTTGTGTACTAGACTGGAGAGGCTCATAAGAGGAGCATTTGCCCTTAGCAGAGTTTACATACAATAACAGCTACCATTCAAGCATCGGCATGGTACCTTACGAGGCTCTATACGGACGGAGGTGTATCGCACTTTTGAGTTGGGTCGAGGTGGGGTCCAAGTGGGAGGTTGGTCCCAAGCTAATCTAGCAGAGTCAGGAGGTGATAGAGTAGATTCACAGGATACTCCGAACTGTCAGGAGCAGGCAGAAGAGCTACGCCGATAGGAAGCACAGAGAGGTGCAGTTCGAGGTTGGGGATCACGTTTTCCTCCGTATTTCACCCATGAAGGGTTTGTAGTGTTTTGGGGTGAAAGGGAAGCTTGCGCCAAGGTTTGTGGGACCCTTCGAGGTCTTGGAGCGGGTTGGACTTGTTGCTTATCGGCTTGCCCTTCCTCCCCAACTCTCTAGAGTGCACAACGTGTTCCACTTGTCTAACCTCAAGAAGTACGTCACCGATCCCAGTCACGTTTTAAGTCACGAGAGCATCGAGGTGGGAGACGACCTAACCTATCCTGAGAGGCCAGTATAGATATTAGACAGAGCCGTCTGGAGTCTGAGACGGAAGTAGGTATCACTGGTGAAAGTCCTGTGGAGAAGCCAGCCATATGAGGACGCCACTTGGGAGCCTGAGGCAGCAATTCGAGAACAGTACCTGTAGCTTTTTGAGGGTACATCTTTTCAAATCTACTTTGATTCTCTTTAAGTTTGTTATACACTTTTACGCTACTTTTTCCGCACCCAACTTGGCTCAAGTTTCGAGGATGAAACTTCCTTTAAGTTTATTATGTTGAAATGACCCGCTGCCTTTTTGGGTTGGTTAAGACGTCTGGATTAGCCATCAGACGTCTGTCCAGACATCTGGATAGAGGGTCAGACGTCTAAAGGTAGAAGAACCATATCTTGTTTTCTTTTCCGCTCGGGCGCTGCATGCGCACACCCTTCTTGGTCGGTCACGTTTCGCGGTATTTTAAAGTTATGTTTGTTGCAGTATGTTGCGAAAAGCGATTACTAGTTTATTTCAATTTATTACTCGAAATTTAAAATATCCCGAGGTCGAACTCAGGGAGCACACTTTGATTCTAGAAGCATACAAATTCACAATTTACTATGATATACTATTTTACAAAAATTTAAGGGAGAGAATGAACAAAAAATCCTTTTCTTCTTTTCTTTCTTTCTTCTCTTCTTCTTCTCTTTTCCTTCTCTTCTTTCTCTGCCTTCAGACGTCTGATTCTAGGAATCAGACGCCTTAAGTGGCGTTTGCTACAGTGTACGCCCTCTCTTCTTCTTCTTCCTTTCTTTTCTCTTGGAGGCTGCTGCCACTTCTTCTTTTCTTCCTTTCCTCTTGGCTTTCCTCTGTGCGATAGACTCCCTCCTTCTCTTTTCTTCCCTTTTTCTTTGGCTCTTTCTTCTTCTACAGCTCCTCCTTGGCTTCTTCTTCTTTTCTTCTTGAGCTACTGCGTCTCCTCCTCCTTCTTTCTTCTTCTCTGCTGCGGGTGCTTTGCGGCTAAGTCCTCGTCGCTCTTCTTCCTTTGCTTTCCCACATGTTCCCTGTACAAGCGTCCGGTTAGGCAAAACCTAACCCCTACTCTCCCCGCGTCTCTCTCTCTCGAATTCACTCCAAGGTTTGTTCCCCCAGAGCCTTAATCGAGTATACGGGTCGGGTGACGCGCCTGGGACCCGATGCACCTGCGTGGGTGGTGCCCGAGGTGTGCACAGACAGGGTATTCGGGTCGCGAGCCAGGTCCGTGTGGGCAGTGTCGCGGATGAGACCGGGTGAGTGAGGGTGAGGGACCTCACCCCTGCGTGACTTGAGGCGATAAGCCTAAGTCACTTTTTCCTCTTATGCAGGTGCAGGCGCGCCTTCACTTCCGAGGTGGGACTAAAGTCCCACCTGCTTCTTCGTGCGCCTGCAGGAGGAAGGCACGAGCAATTGTGGCTACAATTGAGGACTTCGACTCCAATTGAGGGCCTAAGTGCATGTGCGAGAGTATTCCGCACACCTGAGACTGCTGCACTTGGGCTGGGCAGACCTGGAGCTTCAGCACGCTTACTTCAAGCAAGCTTCCGCTCCTGCGCTAATGGCGGAAGAGGCTCTGACCCTGAAAACACAAACACGGCCTCGTGACCCTGTCAGATGCCTTGGGGGGCTTTGCCAAGGTGTGGCGAATGTGCAGAGGTGGTCAGCGAGGCATGGGAACGTCTGTGGGTGCGTGCTTAGGGCACACTATAAAGGTGCAGGTGGGTGTGTTCGGGGACAGTGTGCGGAGAGTGTCATGGTCGATGGAAAAGGGGAAAATGATCAGGGAGTGATGGTGGAGCTTTTGAGGGGTTTGGCGAGGTGGATGGAGGCGTGGAGTGGCGAGGTTGCCTCGCCGATGGTCTGCCGGAGGTGTGGATGATGGTGGTGGTTGGCGACGGTCGAGGGGTTGAAAATAACAATTGATAAGGGGGCAATAAAGAGGGGAGAAAGAGGAAGAGTTTTTACGTAGCTAAGCGGACGAAGGGGGGCTGGAGGCAGACGACTCATTCCTGCCGTCGCCGGAGACGACGCCCCATGGGGAAGATGACGACGACGAGGAAGAGAGATTGGAGGGCGCCTGCTAGTACAGCAAGGCGCGACGAACGACGGCAGAGGTAACCCTGCCACTGGTATGGTGGCAGGGCAACGAGAGAGGAGGAGGAGGGTCACCGGAGCCTGCGAGCAAATGGTCGGAGGAGGAGGAGATGAAATTTGAGGGTTTTCTTCGGCCAAAACAGGCTTGCCAAAACCAGCAGCCCCAACCGCTTCTTAAATAGATGTTGGCGAGGAGAAGATCTCGAGGAGGAAGCGTGGGCAGCTCGCTAAAGAATGGCTGGAGAAGAGACCCATGCCTCTCACGTATTCACACGAGAGGTATGGGCATCGGCAGGGCATGGGAGGGGGTCCATGCGAAAGAGGACAACGCCAGGGAGCCCCCTCTCGTTTCTGAGGTCGGTCCCCATATCCTGCGTGGCGCCATCCTCCGCACAAAGTCGCCAGAGGCATGGGCAGCTGCTGTGGGTGGCAGAGGGACAGGGTTGCAATGAACGAAGGGAAAGCTGAGGGGCAAAATGCAAGGGTTCAAAAAGTTAAGGGTCAAAAAGTAATTCTTGAGAACTAATTTGTAAAGTAGGTCAAAATGGCCTTCCCTTAGGTCCAAATTTTGGTACAAACCTAATTTGGACCTAAGAAATCCAATGGTGAAGTTTGATTTTAGGTTTGACCATGTTTGACCAATCAATTTACACAAAAACCTAAATTAGGTCAAAAATTGGGTATGATTCTCAATCTAGGTCAAGATAGGTTCCAATGGCCAAATTGAAGGTTCTAAACCCTATGGGATATTTTTTCATGAATTTTAGAGGGTTTAATTGATTTTAATCTTACCTGGAACTTCATGAATTAAAGCGGATTTGTTTTAGGGTTACAGAATGTCATTTAATTCTTAGAAGTTGATATAACCCTTTTCAGATCAAATCATCCCACTTTCTTTCTTATTAAGTCCATTTGACCTGTGTTTAGATCCTTAGACATCTCGTTTGTGTACTGCATTGGTAAAATTACAGTTTTACCCCTTATGAGTTACTTTATACTCAAATTTATAATTCTTTGATTTAAGCTTTCCCTTAGGTTTTGTAGGAGCTTTTGTATACTTATTTAGGTCAAAATGTGCTAGTTAGGGTTCATGATGAGATTCTCATCACTTCTCTCCTCACCCCAAACCCTAACCTTTCCTATTTAAACCCCACACCTACTCCACTCTCCCCATCTCCACCAGCCACCACCTCCATCTTTCCCTCCTGCTAGCCGCCACCTTCCTCCTAGCCACCAGTGCGGCGAGTGGAGAAGAAGAGGGGAGAGAGAGCGTGGGAGGAGCTCGAGAGGGAGTCGTGGGAGCTCGAAGGAGCTTATGAGAGGAGGAGGAGCTCGTGAAGGTGATCTTCGCGACCTCCTGAAGCTGCTGGCGTAGCAGCTGCGGGTGGTGCGGAGGGGTCCGTACGGAGAAGGCTCATGAGAGTTCTACGTACTGGATATTTTCCAGTATCTGACGTCTGGAGCACATCCCAGACATCTAGAGTAGCAGGGGGACGTCCAGAGCTGAAGCTGGACGTCTGAAAGCACGCATAGTGCCAAGGTATGTGCTTCTGCATGGTTTCCGACCATGCAAGCCATACCGCAAGGTTGTGTTTAGCTGTTTTTAGCTCTACGCATGTGTACACAGGGGCAGAGCGTTGGAATGGCACGGAGTGCACCCTTCGAGGTGTTTTTGGACGTCTGGACACGTCGCCAGACATATGACGTACTTCCAGACAACCGGAAGGGGAGTCTGACGTCTGGAACTCTCCTCAAACGATCACGGAAGGGTTCGAACATCCAAGGAAGCCACAGGAAACCCAGGGTGAGTACTAACATCTTTTAAGACATCTGAGACTAGTCCCAGACGTCAGATTTTGGATAGTGTGTATGTTTTTGGCTAGTTTAGGGCCCGAACGGAATCAGATTTCCGCAAACAAACTACCGTTGTTTTTCGCTTGAGTTTCTCTACGAGTTAGTGTCACTTGTGTACTATTTTGGACTCGTTTGATGTGGTTGGTCAATTGTATAGGTCTTCCACCAATCGAGTATGCGGGACCCGCGGAGGCGATGGGATCTACGATTCGAGCCCCCATTCCTCCTATGTTTTCTAGTAGAGTGGTTTACATTAATATTATGATTTAAACAAATGAATGGCATGTTTAGAATAACTTGAATGAACCCTAGGGCAGGAACAAATGAGTATGGTTTAGCTACACTGTTTACTTGAGATACATGTAGAACCCTATGATGAGAATGAACCTTAGGGCAGGAACAAATGAGTATGGTTGAGCTACACTGTTTACTTGATATGCATGTAAAACTTTAAATGCTAGCAAATGTAATGGTTGTTTTAATGTAATGCTTTGTCAGTTAGAAAAATCACAAGCTGCCTGTTTTAAGAATAGAACCGGTACTGTAAATAGAGAGATATGAAAGTTTAGAATATGAAACGAAAGGAATACCAACATGAACCGTGCAGGGAATTAGGAGGAGAACTCCTGTTGAGGGGAAGTGAGCTGGCCCTTGTGTATGTAGTACCAAGGAGAGCAACTGTCCCTCTAATGTAGATTGGTACTAGCCGCCTGTTGGGTTGAGCCCCGGGGTCAGGCCTAGTCACTCTACACCGACTCTATTTGGCCCTCGTGTATATGGTACCGAGGTGAGTTACTTAGTGTAGGGAGGGAGCTAGCCGCCCTAGGGGGCCCGGGGTTAGGACTAACCGCCCTACACCGACTCTTGTTAGGCCCACTGGGCAAACTAGGATAGTCGGACGAGGGTACGCGAACTGTGGAGGGACAAGACCCCTGTTCTATTATGAGGGGCGAGACCTCTATTCTGAGAGGGCAAAACCCTGTATGTTTCGTGTTGTTCCTTTAGGCGTACCCGCTAACGGAAACGACTGACCGCGTGCTAGTGCGGGATAGCTACCCGCGCATTTATCACACGTGCCGTAGTCACTGCTACGTCACGACCATGACCTCGAGGTGGTTGACTAGGTGTAGAACTACCACAGGAGACTCTCCCGACCAGGATTGCACCATGTGTACATCCTACATTATGGAAAAGATTGCAATCAAGATCGTTCCTGAGAGGAACAGGCCAGATCAAGAAATGATTAATAAAGGAGCAACAAATTAGAACTACTTGGTTGAGCTAAATGAAAATGAATAGTTACTTAATTACATTAATTAATTGCTTGCCTTAATTACATATAGATGGCTGATTTACCATTCTACTCAGCATTCGCTGACTCCGCAAATTTTATAACCTTGTCCAGGTCAGGGAGTTGAGCAGCCAGCACCACCGGCTGCAGAGGGAGTTGGGCCCAGTCGAGCCCAGCCTTAGCTGCGTTTTCTTACTGTTTCCCTAGCTTCTATTGTAGTAGTGAATATTCTGTTCTATGCAATACTATTTTTATTACTTTTCTGCTGTACTTTCCTTTATCGTAGTTGTGATGGCCTGTAACATTGATAAACTGTTTGCTCTGTTTCTTTTACTATCTCTTGATTATTTTTCTTCTTAGTTACATTACATGTGTGGGTGTGAATTATTTCCTGCTTTTAGTTGTTTCTCATTAGACGACTAGGTCTTGGGATTAGTTGAGGCATGCCGGTCTTGGGTCTTGTAGGGATTTGGGATCGGATCGTAACAGGTAATGTGGATGGAAAATTGTGAAATCCTTTTATGTAAATCCTTAGCCAATTTCTATCCCACCTACAAGCCCTTATCTCACCTGCTAACCTACTACACAACCTAAAGTCAATCTCCTTTTTGCAGT
This sequence comes from Thalassia testudinum, assembly GCA_037157565.1. Lineage (NCBI taxonomy): Eukaryota > Viridiplantae > Streptophyta > Magnoliopsida > Alismatales > Hydrocharitaceae > Thalassia > Thalassia testudinum. The sequence goes on from JAZHRO010000030.1 coordinate 51,063,638, forward strand.
TACTAATGTAATACAAGTTACAGAAAATTTGGCTTAGCAACAAACATAAAAAAGGGCACCAAAGCAATGCCCACCGAAGCCTATAGCGAGGTTGGCTTTTTTTTTGGCAAATTTCAACCTTCTCTTGTAAGATCCTAAAGTTTTAACTATGATTAATATTCATTTTTCTTAAACTAGAGTGTCTATCAGCATATATTTTCTTTAGAAGTTGTATATTTCGTTCCAAGATCGCACCTACATTGAGAGGTATATTTGCAATATAAGTTATTCTACATGTAGATCCTTACTAGTGCTGTGAAATTTCCTTGAGTTTTGATGATGGTGAAAAAGGAAAATCCTTATTTGAAGTATCTTATTATGGAACAAAATTATTTTACTTCTTGACTATATTATTATTCTCTTAATCTTGTAAGGAATTGTTTTCAATTTTTCAGAAAGGATATTCTTTCAAAATAACCAATTCAAACATCTACAACGTAAACTACAACAAATACAAGGGATGAGATGATATTTTGCATTAGATAATATTTCAAAGAAGGGTCAACATAAGATTATACTGAATATATATTATATAAGATTTTACTTGAATGTCGTTCTAAACTCATGAAATTATGTAATTATATTATAATCTTCATATCTACACACATGCCACCATAACTACCTCTACAAAAATATTGCACAAATTAAACTCCATCAAGATGATCTAGTGTTTTCAACGGGAGACATTAACAAATAGTTATTTTTACCTTCAAGTTGTATGATCCTCTATTTTTAACTAAAAATGTTGACAAATGGTTGTTTTGCTTCTAAATTGTATCGCAAATCTAAAAAATGCAATCACATTGCTTTTCTCCATTCTTCCTCCACCTTTACACTTCTAACTCTGTCATTTGCCTCTATTATTGCTTCCTTCACTCTACTATCATGTGACAAAATATCTTAACACTTTCTTTTCTTGTATATGACAAAGGAAGGGACTCATCCGTATCTTATATCATTTTTTATCTCTTTTGATACTTGAATATAGCTAATACATTAATTTAAACATGTTGTTACAAAATGAGTCATATTTTTAACGGTAGTGTATGTAAATATGAAGTTCACAGTGATACTTATGTAATATCAAAAGTTTTTAATAATGTAATTATAAACCCTCGGTATAATACAATGTTAGGGAAGAGTAATAAAAAGAATAGTATTAATTTTAGGGATGGAAATGAGTTGACACCACAATGCAATTATGAAAAAGGAACAACTTTTGAAGTGGAAAGGAGAGGGAAGAAAGAGGAGAGAGAAAGGAAAGAGAACGAGCTTGGAGAAGAGGGTAGAGAGAGAAAAAGAGAGGGTTAGGGAAGAAGAAGGGAGGGTATAATAGTTACAAATAAAATGAAATAGGTGCATATTTTTGAGGAATCAAATATATGATAAGTATTAAAAGGTAGGGAAATCCTCCTATGTCCAACTTTAGATTATTAGTTATGATAATTTGTATAATTTATGATGCTTATTTTACTACATGATAGTATGTTTATGTATATTTTGATGTTTTGAATTTCTTTTATTATATTTTAAGTGCATTGGAAATGTTTTTTACATTGTTAGTGTTACTGGCGCAAACTTTCTAATCTATTGTTTAACATGCAATATGTAATACCTATTTGCTCTCAAATAATTTATATTTGATTGATATTAATCAAGAGATTCTAGACTTGTGACAATTGAATTTCTATTATTTCATGGATGTTATTATTTTGCTGGTAGATATCTATTTATTTTATAAAGAGGGTAATATACATGTCTCCTCAATCCAAATCATCATTGTCTAGTATATGGAATCAATCGATTTTTTCAAAATTATGATAAGAGTATGAGATAGGTGCCTCTGTAATTGCACTAACTTTTAAGGTTTTTTTTTTTAATGTTCCAATTTTATGCACAAATACTTAAAATTTCTTCAAAGAGGTAGTAAACATGTGCCATCCCATTCAAAAGCAAAGTTATTGAGTATATGGAACCAATTGATGCTTTCAATCTATGATAAAGAATATAAGTTAGGCCATTGGGTATCTGCATTTTTTTTTATTTCTTTCTATAAAGCCTTAGGTTCATGCATGGATACCCAACTTTTTATAGAAGAAAAATAGGTTCTTGCCTCTCTTACTTAAAATCATTTTTATCTAGTATGTGGAACCAATCGGTGTTTTAAACCCATGACACTTAAAGATATGCATTAAGTCCACTAAATATTTGCATTTATTTGATTTATTTTCTATACTATCATGGATTTATTATATAGCTACCAAATGCCTAAATAAAGAACATGACATCGCCCGTGATGTTAACTTTATGAAATATTTCTAAGTTATTATTATATCAAACCAGTAGTTGAAGTTTACTAAAAATTAGTAATTTAAAATGTAAAATTTTGTTGAAAATGATATTGGAAATGTATTTTTTATAAGTTAAAATGTTATGACACATGGAAAATTGAAATGATGCTGAAGGTTTCATATTTGACGCCTTAAAACTTTTCAATCTTTTCTTATTAGATACTAAATAGCCTCTTGAATCTCCTGCTTGACATATTTTAGGATTACATGTAAAATTTTAATTATCCAACGCATGAAATCTATGCTAATGAGAATATTTATATTTGACTTATATATCAAAAAAATTCTTGAGATAGTATGTAAAATCAATGATCAAAGAGAAAGACCTCTACCTTATTCAAATATTAAAATAGTGAGATCTAAATATATTAATGCACACGATCATATTTATATATGTCTATACATATAAATAGATACTTATATGCATGCATACAGAAATAAACTTGAATGCTTATTTTGGACTCTTTCTCATCGTAATTCAGATTGATCCAAAAGTAGATTAGTTCTCGACTTAAAGCTTGAGCCTGACCTATCTAAATTTTTGACTTAGAACAAATTAAGCTCTTTTTTTGCTGAATTTCAAGTTGTTTTTAGTCTAACCACATCTCAATGCTTCATCGTAGATGTAGCCACCAATGTTAATTCCATTACATAAATGATTATGGCACACATTCGATAATGCTGGACCATGATATAAATGACACCCATAAAATGATCTCCCCCAACAAAATCCACGTCCCTTTTTTTGAGGAGAATCGCACCCCTTTTGCCACATGCCCATAGCTCGTGCAACACTCACCACTGGAACGTTACCCAACCAAGAAACAAGAGGGAGAGAACAGCAAGGGGAAGGTGATGGCGTTCCGCTGCCTCGCGGGCACACGGTTCCCGCCTCGACTCCATCCATATCCACGTCCCTCCGGTCTCTCCCCCTCCACCTCCGGCGACAACATGTCCACGTCAGCGGCGGCGCTCCAGTGCTTCGCACCTCTCGCGCCGCCTCGCCTCGCCAGGGCCTTCGTGGCGAGGGCCCACGTGGGCTCGGGTCAATCTCGTGGAAGAACAGGTGAGATCAATTGAAGCATTTGAGTGGTCTTCCAAAGTTTGGATTTTTGAAGGACCCATCAGCTTGGAATCTCGATTTTTTATTCTTTGGTGATGTTATGTTGGTACCTCCTCTTGGGTATTTGTCTGTGGGGTTTTCTGTTTTTATTTTTAATAAATTTATTTGAGGTTGGGATGTGGACAAGGAAGTTCATCTGGAGGGATGATGTAGTGTGTATGGAAGAATGGATGTTACCGGTTTATAGGACTTTGGGTGGTGTTGGAAGTGATGCTTCAAATGATAGGATGGGTATTGTGCTTGTAGACGAAGGGAAGTTGGGTGATTAGATGTTCAATTGAGGTATGAATGAGGGGAATTTAGATGGCATAGTGGAAGAAGAGCAGTGATACAGCATGCACTTTTAGAGAATGATGATCAGAAGTGTTTCAGTGATGGATAATTTGATCGTGAATGTGAGCAATAGGAGACAAGCAGTTGGGTGATTTTTACATATGTTCATGGAGAAAGGAAAGGCACTGCTTAGGAAGGGATTGAGAATGATCTTCCAAATCCTGACAGGATTTATCATTTGTACAGAAAGGGGCACGAGAACTGGTAGAAGTAGCTTATATGTCAACCAAATTATCTATAGGAAAGAGGCATGATTAGAGAGGATTCTGGATGGATTAATCTCTCGAGCTCTCAACCTAGACTAAGGTTTTGTTGAGGTTGCAACTGTCTGTTGCTTGTCATTTGCAATGGTTTTTGCCTAAATGTGTAACTATTAGTTTTTGATGTCAGCTGTAGGATTCTAGCAAGACGTGGATTTTGACACTTGACACCGTGAGCATCAAACCTGAATTTTTGCTGTGTTTTTTTTTTTTAATCAGCTGAAAACAAATCAATTTCCCACACATTCCACAAGCATAATTCCAACCTGCTAAATCTATCAATGTCTCTCAAGGTCTATATAGTGCTTCTGCTCTCTACTGGAGCCAAAGATAGGATTTTTTTTACAAGATTCCACAAAAATGGTTGTACATCCTAAGAGAAGATCTAACCCTTAATTACACTATGCTCGAAAGGCATATTACGAGATCTCTCTCTCTCTCTCTCTCTCTCTCACACACACACACACACACACACACCCATGCACGCGTGCAAAAAGATGATTAGAATTCAGTTAAACTCCAATGCATGAGTAGAAGTTGGAGTAATATGGACCAAAAATATGTACCCTTAGCCAGTATCAATTGCGATTCCCCTTTGCATTCACTCTTCATGTCTAATGCAATGGCATCCAATCTTGTTGGTCACGGTTTGCGTGGTTTTTCGAAAATTAAATGTTTCATCAGCATTTGGTCCTATGCATTCTCTCAGATTTCTTCAACACCTGTACTTATCTGACCTTGATGAGAGGGAGGTCTCTGCCATTCGAGACTTATGAAGAAAGGAAATGGCAAAGGAAAGAAAATGCTGCACACTAACATGATTTTTGGGCATTTCTTATGAGCCTAAGAAAATGCTATTAAAAAAGTAACCAAACTTCAAATAGTTTGAGTTCATCAGGGTACTTATTCAATTAGGATAATTTTGATTTATATGCAAGATCACCAATTTCCTGGTTATAAGCTGCATGTGCTGTCACCGAAACCAACCATGTCTGCTTGCTGGGACAGAATTACATACCCCCATATACATATGGGAGAGGAGTAACTGCCATTGTTAAGAATTCAGAATGGAACATTCTCCTAAACTCGTTAAGGTGTTTTGGAGCTTGGATACTCCACCACATTCTTCACAGAATTGGACAAGGACAAAGTTTAAAAAATGACATAGGTCCATGCAATTAATTATACAGCTGACATCACTCGTTTGTGGGAGAAAGGAATGGTTTTGGGTGTGGTATTACATTTATGAGACACTTCAATATAGATTTTAGAAAGGCACTTTGGACATGTCAGGATCATGCATAAATTATCCCTCTCCAAGCTTTTTATATTATAGTTATGTTGCCAGCTTTATTTACAAATAACTCATACTGCAATTTATTATGTCTATAGTTCCTCTCTATCACTCCGTTGAAGCATCACGGCTCCAGGACATTTCCAGGGTCAATGTCATTACAGCAAAAAGAAAACAGGGATCGCAGCATCTTTGTTCTGCCTCTTCCACAACCTCAGCTGCTGTTTCTTCAGTGTCCGATCTTTTTGATTTCATTTGCTCAGGTCCTCTGATAAAGAAGTTAGGTTATACTCCTGAGTCAGTGGCATCAAAAATAGACGAGTGGGTGGAGTGTGGGGTTTATCTCTGCAGATTGTTCAAGATGGATCAACTAAGGCTGTCAACTCCTGAGAGAGCTCGGATATACCATTACTACATTCCGGTTTTCCTCTGGTGTGAAGATCAGATATCATGCCATAGAAAGAAGTTTGCTGATGGAGAGGAGATTCCTCCTCTGGTGGTATGCTCTAATTAGTGTGCTGATGATAACAATGCTGCTTGTGTTGTTAATCAGCCAGAGAGAATGCAGACCATTTGTTTCACTTTGCTATAACAATAACATATTGCTACATACAGATAAATATCTTGATCTTGCTTCCTTGGTGATTTTTACATAAATACCCTTATAAACATTTAGTATTGCACAATTGTTCCTGCATTCTCAACATTTATACAAATCCCCAACAATGTTACCTTGTTTGCACAAGTGCCTCTCCTTGGTCTCCATTAACTGACATCACCAATTAGAAGCTAATAAAAAATATCAAGTTATTATCCATTCCTGATTAAAGGAAATGGTGACGAATAGTAAAATACTAAGAAAGGGAAAATGCTGCATTACCTAATAACACAACTGCAGTAGCTTTCCCTCTATTAAATTTTATCGAAATTTCAATTCTCAGTGTCACTGCAGCATGAGATTAACATTGCTTTGCCATTGAGACAAAACAAGAGTAACTTGATGCATTCATCGCATCAAGCCATAACTAACCAATGTGCAGGAGTAGTTGAGGTGAATTAAACCTCCAGTCTCTGATATAAGAACTGATCCTTCCTGATAATGCCAAGCGTGGGACACTTGGGAGGGTGGGTTGTGGTGTGGTGTGATGTGTGGAAGGGATATGGGGCTTGGTAGAGGAGATGGAGGGGAGAGAAGGTAAGAGGGAGGAGGAAGTGGTAGCTGGAGGAAATATACAGGTATACCAAAAAATTTCATCAAGAATACAAGGATTAGATGTAATATCAAATATCTATAGGGGTATTTATAAAAATATATATGTTGAGATTTGGAATTCGCAGAGAGGGCCTTTCTTCCTCTTGATGTTGGCGCATGGAGAGAGAGAAGGATAGAGGGGAGTCGGCGGTGAAGAAGAAGGAGAAAGGAGGGAGTTTTGAATGTGAAAATTATTATTGCAAACTCAAATAACAAGTAGGCATTGGTCTCCTTTTAAAGAGAAGCAATCCTATTTCTAAATATGGAAAAATAGGAAATCAAATCCTAATTAACTAAAATAGGAAAACCAAGTTATGCCTAATTATTTCTAACAAAGTTGCCATATGTGGCACAAAACTAACTTGGCATGCAGTCCAAAAACCCTAAGGCCACCTTGGCCAACTACTAGGACCCACGGAGTGCCACGTGGCTCTCTTTATTCCATGCTAACAGTATTTTTTATTTATGTATTTATTCAGCACTTTATTCTTTTCTCTAATCATTCTTATATGAAAGGGGATGTCTGATTATCACTGCTTGTTTTAATGAAAAGAACTTTTTGCTTTGTCCAGACAAGTTGGTGCTTTGAAAATAAAATACCAAAGCCATCCCTCAATATAGTTTAGCTGTTTAACATGATTACTCATTACCATATAAACACTTCTATTAGTGGCTAACTACAGGTGGATACTGTAGTACTGGCTAAACTTTTGTTGATTAAAGCAAGTTCAGATTGAGTTAACAAAGCCCTTATGCTATGTTTTTTTCAACATTACTTTGAAGATTGGTGTTAGTGCTCCTCAAGGAAGTGGAAAAACTACCCTTGTGTTTGCTCTCAACTATCTCTTTCAACGCACTGGCAGGTAATCTGTTCTTTGTTTAAAATGCCCATCTAATCACACATTCAGTCATTAAACTAAAGGTCGGTAACACTTAAAGTTCAAGTCCACAAAGGCTATGAAAATTTATGTCTTGAACATAGTGTGGTTCCTAGAAGGACTGAGGCATGTTTCTGGGGCACATCTTGAAGGGAAAATTGCTTTTACATCAGTGATAATTTCTAGAACGAAGGCCAAACTTTGTCCCCTGGTGGCGTTCTTGTGAGTATTATGGATCAAGAGGAATAGTATGATCATTAAAGGGGCACATCCTTATGTTGACAATGCCATTAAATCTTGCAGAGAACTCTTTAGCTTTGTCTACAGGAACTTCTATAACTCTTTTTAACCTTCTCTGAAATTCTGGATGACTGCTGATGTGGAATGGTCATCCATACCTGTGATGCGAAGATGAAAATTTCAACAATGCCATCCTCAGCACTGCCACCACAAAAAAGAAAAAGAAAAAAACCACATCGACATGCAAAATACCAGTTTGGTTGGAAAGGAGATTTTGAAAAAGGAGGAGGTTTATGGCCATTGAAAATTTTCTCTTTTCTGCTAGTAGAATACCCCCTCCCCACAAAAAAGAAAAGAAAGGGAAAGGAAAGGAAACTCTCTTATGGACAAGGAATACTACAGAATGGGCCATGTCAATTATACTTGATTGCAAGATTGACAGAAGATCTCTTTTACCTATGCTATAGGGTCATTCTTGCCGCATAAAGTTCTTAATATACAGTTATTTGACTTTTAGTCAGGGCAAAATATGTTCTTTTAAGCCATGCCTTTGCAAGAAGACAATTTTTGCTCAGTTGCAATGCTAAACGATTCTCTTTTCAGGAATTCGGCAACATTGTCTATAGATGATTTCTATCTTACAGCAACAGATCAGGTAGTGCATGGTTCCTATCAGGGTTTTTGTGATCTTTGCATATTCAGAAAAATATGTGCATGAAATGCAGCTAGCTAAGGAGTCTTTGGAACAGTGGTTCAACAGATCCATGTTGAAAACCACTCTTTTCAGATGAACCAGCTATAGTTTCTTTAAAAAGTCAGCTTTACAATTTTCAGGTAGTAATAAGCATTCTGACCTATAGTAAAATCTTTTGCATCTATTGTTTCTGCTTGCAGGCTAAATTGAGGAATGAAAATCCTGGAAATGCTCTATTAGAGGTCTTGAAACAAACTTGCTGCTTGTAATTTTATCTGTAAACAAGAATATAAAATACTAAATTGTTATAAGAAACCTAAATTTGAAATTCTTGTCTATCTTTTCAATTCAATCATGACTTTTGTCTAACAGTGTCATTTTCTACTGTTCAGTTTCGAGGGAATGCAGGAAGTCATGATTTGCCATTCTCTGTCAGCACCTTAACAGCTTTGACAAAACTAAAGAATGGTAATTTTATTTATTATTGATGAACACTTGCACAATTTTAATCTGAGATTTTTATTCCAAGTTGATTTCCATTTTTCAGGTGCAAAGATGAAGCTTCCGCGTTATGATAAGGTAGATTAATGACATCAAAATTGCCTTGAATTTTTGGAATATCTGATTTTTTTGGTGCTAAAATATATCTGGAATAATTATAGTCTGCATATGGTGGAAGGGGTGATAGAGCTGACCCTTCTTTATGGCCTGAAGTGGAGGGTCCAATGACGGTAAGAAGGTGCTATTTTCAGTTTACCCAGCTATTCAAACTTAGAAATAGGATTCTTCCCAACTAATCTATATAATGAACCTATAGGTCATCTTATTTGAAGGTTGGATGCTTGGATTCAGACCTCTTCCAACCAAAGTCGTTAAAGACATTGAGCCACAGGTAATTCAAGTTGGATCTCACTGTTCCTCATTTCATATCAACTCTTGCTTGCTAAAGACTGAAGAAACTATTTTCCTGTAAATGTGTGACTTATTCCAGCTGGAAGTAGTGAACAAGAACTTGGAGACTTATTATGAAGCTTGGGACAAGTTCATAGAATCATGGATAGTTATAAAAATAAAAGATCCTCAATGTGTATACCAGTGGAGATTGGAGGTTAGTTTTAGTTTTAATACTCAAAATAATATTCAATAGAAGTTAGCAGTTACTTTTCAAAAAGAAAAAGCTAGCTGTTCCTTTTGTTCCCATTTCCATTTGTAACTTCACTATGTTTCAGGCAGAAATAGCCATGAGGCTAGATGGAAAACCTGGCATGAGCGATGAAGAGGTATATTTTTTCCTGCACTTCTAACATGCCAAATTTCTTTAGAAGCACATAAAATGGGGCTACCCTAGGAGCAGCCATTTGGTTCCTTCCCTGCTTGACTCTCAGGAAAAATATTACCATAGCATGAATAATATATCAAGACTTAGTTCTTAATAATTTAGAATATTTCTACTTTCATTTCAACCAAACACTTTGTAATTCCTCCACAAAGACCATATCTTCAATGGTGCTTAGATGCCAAATCTCTGAACCTCTTGAAGGAAGTGCAAGTGTTCGATTGGAGTAGAGTTTCAAAGAATATCTAATTTTTATTGTGATCAGGGACACAGTCCAAGTGGGCAGGTGGGGAGCAACCCTCTCCCTCCTCCATTACTAAATGTAGAGTATATTGGTGAAATTTCATTATGGCCCCTGCAAAGGAAGAGCAATTTGTATACTATCCACAAGAAAGAGAGTTTTAAAAGGATTAAGAAAGGTAAAAAGATAAATATAATTGTGAAATCTTTAAACCTATATAACAAATATATCTCTCTTATTGTAATATACTGTTTTAGTGTGTACTTGAATATTTATTTAGCTTGTAATTTATTAGTTTGAGTTTTGACATATTTTTTCTACAATATGAAATCATACTTATATTCATTAACTAACCAATTTAAGTTGTAACTTTATTTGATGAAGGTAAAGATCTTTATTGAAAGAATGCTTAATATATAACATGCATCCCAAAATAGGTAAATATAAATAACTTATTTTTTCAATTATGTACTTCTATGTGAATTATGGCTTTCGTTAATTTCGTTCCCATTATTGGTACACTTCCATACCATCACTTTGGGTAGAATATTGACACATAACTTCAGGCAAGAATTCTATTCTGTTTTGGAGATTTTTTTTCCCTGTTGAGATTAACCATTAGTTTTCCTTATATGTAACTTTTGTAACATGCCTCTTATGGATTTCTGGCTCCTCCCTTCACTGTGATCTTTGATCATGCTTTCATGGATAATATTCACGATATCTATTTGTGAGTTTTGCTTGCTTATTAATGGTATTCTTTAAGATTTAGAAAATCGGCTGCCTAGGCCACATATGTGTAAGCGGTCCCTTTCCCAAACTGAATAGTCTAAGGTGGTTCGTTTAGACTGACTACTCGAGCTACAGAGGCATATACTTGGCAAAGTATATGGCCAATTTTGAATAGAGAATTGTGCAGCTGCAACCCTACTCAATAAATCCCATATGATAAACCATAAAATCAAACCAAGAAGCTCTTAGCACCGGCCAATACCCAAAACTCTCAATCGGTATCTTACTTTTTCAAGGGATGTATAACACAAATTTTTGCAAATTGATTAATTATTTTATATTTTTAAATAGAAAAATACAAAACCACATACTCACTCACATACTGCATACTCTTTATGTAGTAACCTAACTGACCAAATACTACGTACCAACTTTCTAAACCTTGGTATTCTTTGAAATAAAGGGAAAAATTAAGGGACCAAATCCAAGGGCATATTCTCTTACAACCACCTTATCTTCTTTCTCATAGACGAGTATCCACTATTCACAACATTAACAACTTCAACATAACTATAACTCAATCAAACTATTACTTTTATATCTATTTGTTTCTTTGGAAAAGGTTGAAAGAGACAAATAGGTTACAAGTGACCCAGGTATGACGTATAGAAGTGACTTGAACGTAGGGGATACATTCATTCATATCATAAGGAAAGTGTCAAGAATGGTGCAATCTGAAGCGTGGAGGCTCCTTGGCGTAAAGGAAAAATAGCCTAAGTGGGGGTTGTTCCATGTTGGAATAGGGTGAAGAGTGGCAGCCATCGGCTGCTTATGGTGGTCGACTGTGGTAGCTGGCTGCTATGGTAGCCGGTGGCTATTGGAGAGAGAGAGGGAGAGGAGTTTAAGATGTCGGAAAAATTATTCCATTAACTCAAAAATAAATACAATAGGAAGGCTCTCTTTTATAGAAGAAAGTACATATCCTCTAAAACAAGCAACTGATCTTATCTCTAAATAATGAACAAATCTCAAAATAAAATCCTCTAAACAACTTTCCCAAAAATCAACTTAACAAATAAACAAACTTGCAAACCAAGCAAAGAACCAAATCCTAGGACTCTAGGACCCAAAATTGGTAGCCCTAATGGCCTCCTGAACTACTGCCACGTGGCCTGACTAGCTGCCATGTGACAATACCACGTGGCCTCTCTTATTCCCAACACTCCCCCTCAAGTTGAGGCCAGAAAGATGATGACTTGGTCTTCAAACTTGTGAGGCTAGATACCCCATTACTCTTCTTCTTCGAGAGTCGTGCTCTTGTCCTTGTCTTTGGAAGAAGCGACGGTGTAGCCTCTTGAGACCTTCGAAGTCGTTGCATTTGTGGCAATCTCTATAGTCGTCGCAATGACCGCCATGGTCTTCTCTTTACGAATCATGGCTCGTATCTTCTCAAGATCCTCGGGAGTCAAAGAGTCCGTTTGTGAGGTGTTAGTAGCCCTACATGGAAGCCTCCCGAACTTGTTCCAACATCTCTCTTGTGGATGATTTGTACGTCCATAATACTGATACTCGGGGTGGACGTGACCAGGGCCTCGGCCACCTCCCCTTCAATGCCCCACACTTGTCTCTGGGATTGCAAGTGCGGAGTTGTCACCCTTGAGCACGACTTCTTTTGGAATCTCCATCTTCTTAAGATGATAAAAGATGATCGCAAGATCCATCTTCTCGTCGAATGCAAGGATCTGATCGCGGGCAGCTCGATAACGAGGATGCAATCCAGATAAAAACTTAGCAGATTGCCAAACCACCCATGTCTCCCCCTATTTGTCAAACACAAGGGCTCATAGATGTCCAACTCCTCGAGTAGGGCCTCAATCTTCCCATAATATTTAGTCAAGGAGAGCTCTTCTTGACTAGTTGTCCATATACGAGTATATAAATCAGTAATACGAGCGTTGCTCGATTTTTGGGCGTACCTTTTCTCGAGAGCCGTCCAAATCTGGTACGCTCTCTATTTATGGATCATGTTCGAGGTGATGGCTGGATCCACGAAATTCATGAGCTAATTCATGACGATGTAGTTCTCCTCTTGCTTCTTTTTCTTTGTCATCCTTCTGCTCAGGTGGTTCCTCCAGGAGAATATTGAGTTTCTCCTGACCTCCAACAAATATCTTGAAGGCATGAGCCTACAAGACATAGTTGGAGGCACCCTGCAACTTGCTGGTTGTTCCCAGAGCAATCACCTTACCTTCCCCCAGGCCCCGGGGCCAACGTGGCATTGGTGACCATAGCGGTGGCACCTGTCATCTTCTATGATCTTCCTTCTCTGTGTAAGGCATCGGATTTTATCGAGAAAGATTTGTTGGTGAAGGAAATTACACGTGTGTGGTCATGAATGCACACACACCAAGGAGCCTAGGCCGTAAGTTCTGATACGATGTCAAGAATGGGGCAATCCGGAGTGTGGAGGCTCCTTGGTGAGGGAAAAATAGCCCAATTGGAGACTATTCCATGTTGGAGCAGGGAGGAGAGCAGCAACCACTTATGGTGGCTGACTACTATGGTGGCCAACGGCTATTGGAGAGAGAGAGAGTGAGGAGTTTGAGATGTAGGAGAAATTATTCCATTAATTCAAAAATGAATACAATAGAAAGGCTTTCTTTTATATAAGAGAGAATATATCCTCTAAAACAAGCAACTAATCTTATCTCTAAATAAGGAAGAACAAATCTCAAAATAATATCCTCTAAACAACTTTCCTAAAAATCAACTTAACAAATAAACAAACTTACAAACCAAGTAAAGAATCAAACCCTAGGACTCTAGGACCTAAAATCGGTGACCCTGATGGCCTCCCAAGTGGCCTCTCTTATTCCCAATAGAAAGAATAGAGGTGAGCCGAGAATCAAGGAAAAACACATTTTATTCCACTAGTCATGATTCCCTAACCACTTCGACTGGAATGCCCACATTCGATGCTCATCCAAAGTTTAGGATATCAAGTAATGTCATGAAAACACAGAGTAGGCTAAGCAATCAGCCTTAAGTTGTTTGGCATGCTGAGGATCTTTTGGGTTTTCCAGATCTGTAGAGATACTATGAGTTGTTCCCTCTCACTCACATAGTTTGCACCCTCTGTGTGGGCATAACTGCGAGATCAGCTCCAATTGGGCTATTCAAAGCAATTTTTGTGGCATTTCCACAATTTGTTTTAGATTTGAGTTAGGATTGCCCTATCCTGATTGGATTTTGATAGCCCTTTATTATCAAAAGCCATAAATTTACAACTGAGGGAGGGGAAGGGGTTGAGGAGGGGAAAGAGGGGTCCGAGACACTAATGGCATGGATATGAAGGGCACATTTTAAAAACTACATACAAATAGAGACAAATTGGTATATAATTTTAGGATAAAAGGCTCCAAAATAACATCAATTTGCATTCAAGTTTTATGATTGTAGCCTTAAGGGGGATGCATTACACTAACAACATAGGGACAAAGGGAATAACAAACCTTGGCACATCGTAGCAGCTACATATAGACAAAAGAAATAAAAATAAATTCATGTGTAATTTCAGGATAGAGGACTCCGAAATAGCATCATTTTCCATTCAAGATTCATGATAATAATATAGGAAATTTGGGGTCAACATCCACTGTGGGAACAAAATTGCCGCTTGCCACAACAACCATTGGTTATTTAAAAACAATTAAATAATAGAAATTGTTTTTCTTTGACCCGAGATATGTGCTATATTGTAAATATCCACAGCCATTATATTTTTGTTCTCATTTAATGACAATATTTACTCTCATAGAAAATATAAATCACAAATTAAACTAGTTAACTAGCAAGTAAAAGCATGGCTTAAATTAAAAAAAATATTAACATTCCAAATAAACAAATAGTTGGACATATTAAATTTCATGTTCACACCTTACATTGTTGTGAAAGGTACATATCTGCAACTTGTACTTCACATATTCCATTATTGCCTGTGCCTCTCCACCTTGACTATCCTGAGTCTTCGGTACATAAAGTACACAATTTTTTCTTTTACTTGGGTGAGTGGGTAGGGGGCATAAGAAATCTGCACAAGGCTTCTTATATTTACTAGAGGAAGGGGGGTCATGGCCACCACCCTACGCCTGGCAACTGCCCAATGCTAATGTCCCATCTTTGGTGGCTCCTTTTTGGGATTACAATTTTGCCGAGGGACTTTTTGCTCCACAGTACATACATCATGCCCACCCCATCATGGCAGGCAGTTTCACCCTTGATGTTGATTTACTTCAGAACACCTTTAAGAATTTAGCTTGGCAGCTTTCAAACATATTGTGAAACTACATCCAGATCCAGTTGTCCAGGATGATGTATAGGATTATACATATTCTATTCTGTGAAGCCGTAATCTGCCTCTGAAAGACAAAACTGTCATCTTGTTGTTGCATGGAAGTTGAATCTCGAACTGAAAACTGTGTGCCTCCTCGAATGTTTGACCCGTTAACATTCTTGTCCCTAAATTTTCAGAGTAACGAAAAGGTCCAAGATGAAAAAAAACAGACTGGACCGAGGAGAAAACGTCATTATAAGTTGTGTCAAGACTCTGCTTCTATAGGTGACAACTAAGTTCTGTCAAGACTTTGCTGTTATACTAAACATTGCAGGAATTCTTCTCTCTGGATACACAGACTTCCAGGGGCAAGATGATTATTCACCATAGATGTCGAGCGATATGATGTTTTTCTCCAGATCATGGAGTCTTGGGGTCTGGTGGCACATTTGAAGTGGTGTCGAGATATTTTTCATTTTCCAGATCTTCTGAGCAACACCGCCTTTTGTGGTTTTATTAATCGATTTATGCAAACTCCTTCGCAGGTTCATGATTTTGTTTCGCGATACCTGCCTGCGTACAAAGCCTATCTACCAGGGCTCTATTCAGTGGGCCCTAATGGAGCCAGTTCAGAACGTCTTCTTGCTGTGGAAGTTGATGAAGAAAGGAATCCTGTAGCATAATGTGCCTGTATATTCTTTAAAGCAAAAAAAAATAATGTATGTAAATTTGAAAAGTCGCTTTTTTTTTCTTTTTTTTTTTTTTTTTTCTGGTGACCCAGATCCTAGATCCCTTTCTGGCAACTGGCGGGATTGGCACACTCGCAACATCACCTTCGGGTAAGACAGGACTCAAACTTGGGTATCCACTGCCATAACTAGCGTTTAACTTAGCAAGTTAAGGCAGGTTTCTTTTTTTTTTTTTTTTTTGTCCTTATAATGTTTTGCGGGCTCCTTGTAGCGCGTGGCGAGCACAAAGAAATGTGTCGTCAAACTGAGAATTTTTTCCGATGGCTTCTTTTGCAATTTCTTTTTCCATGTACCTTGGGTTTTTCTAACAGTGAATCAAGCCTGTCTGTTCAACGCATCTGGGGCCAATTAGGTTTCCACTGGTGCAATTAAAGGTGCACTAATTTGCTCAAACACACAAACAAATAAGTACTAAATAGATAAATAAATGAAATTATATTCAATGGGGGCAGATTCAAACCTTTCCCTTCATATGGAATCCACACCCTATACCTACCCTATTTACCCAATGCAGAAAACCTAGCCCATGGGTATGACACGTCAGGTTCGCGTTCATCTATTATTTGTCTATTTATTGTTTCTGACATCCCAACTCTTTTTTTATCCAATTAAAATGATGCCTTCGGTTGTTGTATGCATAATATGCTGCATATGGTGAATGATAACGTGTGATTACTTACGTGCAAGTATGTTCGCATAACTAAATAATAAAACATGCAAGATTCTCATTGTATTATATTGCTAAGCATGGGGGGATCATGTATGAAAGCATGTCAATAACCCATTTTGGTGGGAATGGGCCCATGCAACGTGTATTAGAAGGTAGGTTGGCTGCTTAGATTAAGCTCGGCCCAGTGCGTTTTCAAGCAGAGTTTGAGTCCAGATTTTGACCCATTTATCTTGTTGAGTTGAGCTCAAGGTCAACTCATTAGCTTGAGTTGTACGGTCAAGTGTGTAAAATTTTGTTACATTTATGCTCATATTTTTATCTATGTTTTATATTTTGAAATGAAATTTCGTGGGAGTAAGTTATTCACTAATAATAATATGTATTTTAAATTTCATTGAAAAAGGATACTCCTGACCCTTCATCAAGTAGATTACATTTTGACGATGTTTAGATTTTTTATTAAAGGGTTGGAAGTGTCTAATTACCTTGTAATTTGATACGTGGCATATTCATTTAAGTTAATTTAAATATCCAAAGTTCCACTTCAAAATATTATTCGCAGACAAAATGAGCATGGACGTAGAAACTTTTCGTACACTTGAGTAAGACTCGAATTACTTATTTGAGCGAAGAGATCACCATCATCCACATTGAGTTCTTCGTCTAAATGTAAAATCACTTTTGAGTAATAAATTTGATTAGAAAAGTTTTCTGTAGATGGTTTTAAATTGAATGAGTGGTTTTATGTCCTTTCCGTTGGATTTAGAATCTACGCTCAGGGCCCTTCGGCTCAAAAAAGTAACTTGAGCCTTAGACCCACTTGATAGGCTATATATGTATATCATAAACCCCTCTTAAAAAATTCAAATTGGACTTGTTTGAGTAATAGGTGAGCTCATTTGGCCTACAAAAATTGAGCTTAAAGGGCCAAGCTTGGGGGCATATTTAAGTGATAGTTGATCTCACTTGGCTTATAAAACAAATTGAGTCCAAATAAGCTGAGCTCATACTTATTAAAGTGAAATTATTATGTGAGCTTAAGCTAACTCATTTGAGCTTGAAGTCGTGCATTGAAGGCCTTGTCATGCTCAAGCTCAAACTAACTTGACTCAGCTCATTGATATCCAAATGTGATAGGACAAGGATGAAGTTCTTGTTAATATGGCATTTAGGTGGCAAGTAGGTGTGCACTCGTGGGCTCCAAGGATGTCACTTTTAGTAGAAAATAGAGGTATGCAAACTCAAACTTTTCAAGGGCCGTAACTCAAGAGGCCTTACATCAAAAAGCAAAGAAGACTTTAAACAATTTGTTGATTAATTGATTAGTAATGAGCTAGTGATAGTAATGTAAGAGTAGTTGGGCAAGCGAAAGGGGATGAAGGTGTGCAAGGATGAGGGCAAGGGTTGAGAGAAGGGTGGAAGGAGGGGTGGAGTACAAGAGGAGGATGTCTAGGAGGAGGGGAGAAGGTTAGAGGAAGGATGGTGGAGGGTAGGCAAAAGGGGAAAAGTATGATGGAAGGGAGCTAGAGGGTGTGGAGGAGGGGAAGGGTGTACAACAACAAGTTAGCGAGGCAACACAACTGTGAAAGTGGCCATGGTGGTTGCTAAGGACAAGGGAAGGGGAAGATAGCTGCTAGAGAGAAGGGGGAGGTTAGGGAAGTTAGAAGTTGAAACAAAAATAAAGGGCCTTTTGGGAAGATGAGAAAGACATCTTAGGTTTAAAGGGCTAGAAACAATAACCAAACCTAGATGAGGGATGCTAAGCTAAGTTTGGCCTCAAAGCAATTCTTGGAATGATTAAACAATCCATAGGACCTAAGGTGGGCATCTAGCTCAAACTTGGGGACAACATCTTGTGAGCTTAGCTCATTGAGTTTCTAAACTGAGCTCTAACCTAGACCTTGGCTCATTTACCTTGTTGAATCAAGCTCAAGGTAGGGCCAACTTGATAAGTTGAGTTTCTGATTAGTTAAGATTTATGCTATACACACACATACATATAATATGGTATGATACAATATATGGAGTTACAAGTAAACTCATAAAAAGTCAGGAGTCTTAAGTGTAGAATACTTGCCCCCCTTGTTTTCATAAAGGTTAAAAGTAAAATAAAGATTATCAACCACCACCACCCCCCCCCCCCCCCCCCCTTCCCAAACAAAAAAATAAAATAAAATAAAAAAAGAAAAGAAAGAAATTCAAATGAAGCTCATGTAAGTGATAGGTGGGCCTCTTCGGCTTACGAGTCCAATAAAGCTCAATGAGTCAATTTTGAGGGTTCATCTAAATGACGGATGAGCTTGTTTAGTTCATGAGCCAACTTAAGTTTGAATGAGCCGAATTTAAGTGATAGGAATGTGTGAACTCATTGGCTCATAAGCTAACTCAAACTTAGCTCCCTCAAATGAGTTGCGCTCAAGCCAACTCATTTGAGCTTGGTGGAGTTCGAGCCTAGTTGGGCTTGTCAATCTTAGGCTTGGGCCAGGCTTAGTTCATCTCATTTGGCTCGATATCAAATCCAAATAGGACCTTAGAGCAATGTTTCCAAATTTTTTCAATGGTAAATGTGCGTATGCACATTCGAAGTTTTGAAGGGGCTTTGTGATGCCAAGGGCCATAACTAAAGAAGAGTTTAGACCATCTATTGATTGATTGATTTCATAACAGTAATGTGAGCTAGTCTAATTAAGAAGAAAGGGTAATGATAAAAAATGGTTGACTTCACATCTACTTGACTTATTTCAACCCAATAATTTTTTATCTTTAACTAACGCAAAATATATAGTCAATGGGCATGCAATTAAGTTTATTAGTTTCTTAATCTAGTAGCTCGGTCATCCTTGCCATTATCTGACTAATCCTCTCTAGTTGTTTGTAATTTATGTATGGTGACCTAGATTTGAACTTAAGTAACAAGATAATTTATCAGAGGATCCCAAGTTTTGTGTTAACTTTCATTCTAGTCCCCAAACTTTCAATAGATAAGAATCTTCACATGCTAATTATTAGCAAAACATAGATGTCCACTGACTTTCAAATTGGACTCCATGCAACAAGGACAGAAATCTTATGGAAATAACGGCAACGTAGTCATTAAGGAAAAATGACCTTGCTCATGCTCGAAATCTGAAAACTTGGTGCAACCCAATCATCAGAGGGGAATTCGGCTTTATCATACACATATGAAATACAAATCAATGGTCATCATAGAAGATTTGATACCAACTCTAAACATATGGTGATCGAAACTAATCTGCCTTAAGAAGCGATTCCAATTTTTTTATAAGATTACAAGATTTATGTACGCAGAAGAAGTAGGTGCAAAATTTGGAATTCGGCATCATTGGAGGGATATTTCAATATTTGATCGTTTTCAAAAACATAATCAATATTTGATCTCCAGTGTATTATTGGAAACCACTGACAAATGCTACTGTCCAATTGCAGCTCACGCAGGGATTTTTAGGTCGGATGTGTAGTTAAATAATTAAGTTTGGTTGTTGTGTCCAAATACGCAGACGGGAACGTCTAGTTTATAACTTTATGGAACAGTCATTCTCGGAATCTTAATTTAAGCAACCATCTGGCATCTTTTTTTTAATCTTTTTCGTTTTTAAAAGAAGCAAGTGGCATCTTTAATCTCGAATTAATTCCAAATTATAACCCCATCTGACAGGTTAATTACTGTGTGAACCATGATAGTGATACGTATTTAATTGAAGTAAAATTTCAAACTTACGGGGTCGATCGGCGCGTCAGATGGTGCCATCGCCACCTCCGTGGCTCTACTGCTTCGGTGAGACGCCGCTCACCACCGACCACCATTGGTATTTTCCGTTCGGAAAAGTTCCATCTTATGACCACAGTACTTTTATTTTTATTTTTAATTTTTTCGAAGGAAATCATTTTATTGAAAAGGGGAAGAATCGTATACAAATGGATGCAATCCAATATAAGGAAGAGAAAAAAAGGGAAATTCGATTGCTCTCATAAAGAGAGGAAGGTTGCTCCATGTAGTAATATTGTAACTCCACAAGATGGAGGTAAACAAAATCACAAGAAAGAAAAATAAAAAATGTAAAACTAAGAACAATCAAAGAATACATCTCAAGTAAGGGATCTAGTCACGCTCCCTCGAAGTTTGAAAGAGCATCAACTCCAAGCTCATAGGAACGACAGTGCAACTAGGAAAGGAATCCTGACGATCATCACAATCCGCGTTAACAAGAAACCAATAGACATTGATACCCAAGAAGAATTAAGAAATCTCGGTCGTGATAAGTATGGGGTCACATGTGATCTATAGCAACAAAAGCAGGCCACAGGCCCCCTCATCAACTAAGGCTCGAGGATCACTGCTACATTACCATCACCACCACCCCACAACAACCCCTTGCAACAGGCACAACCACAACCAACACCCCCAGCGAACAGAGGCAACCCTGCACGAGCTCCCCATCCACGAGCAGTGTCGCTCACACCGTTGCGATGTCGACAAGCAACAATCATGCAACAGTTGAGGTCACAGCAGACTTGGTCGAGGATAGGTGGGGGAGAGTAGATCGAAACAACAAAACCAACGAGTAAAGATCAATGAGGAAGAGGAGGCCAAAATGAGAGGGAGGAGAAGAGGGGAGAGAGGAGGAAGGGGGGGCTGACCAACCAAGAGGTGGCTAGCCAGGGCACAACGTCGTTAGGGTTTGAGATTTGTGGGAGAAGGACAGCGGAGGCAAAAGAAATGATCCACTAGTGGAAAAGTGATCATTTTATAACCACAATGTAAATCATGGGAGAGTGCACCAAACTCCCCTCCACCATGGGCAATTCATGCAAAAATGCTTGATGTTAAAAGAGGAAATATATAAAAATGTATCATGTGATGTATTTTATAGTGTACAAACATAGTGCATTAATATATATAAAATGATTTTACATCGATGTAAAATGATTTTGGTTGATTTTGTACCGATGTCAAGTGATAATAAAGTAATTTTACATCGGTGCAAAATGATAATGGAATGATTTTATATCGATATAAAATACTTTATACCTCATTGTGTTACAAAACGCATCAACTTTTATATTTTTGTACTTGCACCTATATTGAAACTAGGCAAAAAAACACCTAATACCTAGTTATTCTATGGATTGTTGTAGTGACATAATGTCATTAATCTGTTAGAAAAGTAGTATTAAGAAATGTGAAATTAGTGTTAATTTGTAATTGTGTTTTCTTACAGAGTGGTGTTAATGCTAGTTTGTATTTACTTAATTTGGTATTAAGTTGTCGTGTTAACCCTCGTGGTGTCTACTAAATAGTGTTGTTAGGAATATGAAATACAAAGGGTGTCAGAAACACGAGTGGTGTATAATTTTAACATAAGTTTGGTTAACATTAGTTGAAGCTGGTGTTAGACAAACCCATATTAAAGTGGCCAAACGCAGGTTATTAGATGGGAGGTTAAGTAATCAAGTAAATGAGGGTTAACCCTTCTTTTGAGGGGTTAAACCCCTGTTCAATCGCTAAGTTGGGGTTTAAAAAGTGTTGCATTGTAGTACAACCGAAATAGCGTTTAAAATAGATATAATTTTATTACTCGAGAAGATTTTCGAGGTCGAACACAGGAAGCAAATTGGTATTTAGAAATCAAGATCACAATTCAGAATTAAAAGAGTATGCAATAATATCAGTATCGGAGTGCAAAAATATGGGAGTAAAATGGTGATGTAGATCACCAAATACTCCTACAATATCACCAAATAATTCAATATATGAATATACAATGTAAGCCAATGATCTGTCGTCTGATGAAGGAATCAAACGACTTAAAGTGTGGTTGCGCTAGAGTTTCGTTGTGTTATTTTAAAGTCCTAGGCGTTGAAGTATATCATGAAAAGCTACCACCAGTTTACAATTTATTACTCGGAATTAAAAGTTTCCCGAGGTTGAACTCAGGGAGCAAACTATGATTCCAGAAACATATGAATTCACAATATATATTGTTTTACAAAAATTAAGACAAAGGCGAGAGAGAGAGAGCAAAAATTGCTTCTTTTCTCTTTTTCTTTTCCTTCTCCTTTCTTTTGTGTCTTCTTCTTTGCTGCAGAGGCTCCCTCCTTCTCTTTTCTCTTTCTTTTTCTCTGGCCCGTCCTCCTCTCTTCTCTTCTGCTCCGCTCCTTCCTTTCTTTCCGACGTCTGATTCAGAAATCAGATGCCTTATCTGATCAGCCTCTCCTTCTTCTTTTCTTTCTTCCTCTTGGCTTCTCTGGCTTCTCCTGCTCCTCTCCTTCCTTCCTTCTCCTTTCTTCTTCTCTGCGGCTAAGTCCCAGCCGCTACTCTTCCTCTTCTTCTTTCTTTCTTCCTTCCTTCTTCTCTTCAGCAACTCCTTGCTTCTTCCTTCCTCACCTGTTCCCTGCACACGCACACAAGCTCAGCGCAAAACACCTACCTTACCCCTTTCCCGCGTCTCTCTCTCTCTCAATCTCTCTTTGGTACGCTCTCCCAGAGCCGGGTAATCGGGTCGGGTCGCGTGCCCGGGTTCAGGCGCACCGACGTGGGTGGTGCGCGAGGAGTGCACAGGAGTGGGGATAGTAGGGTTGGGTCAGGTCCACGTGGGAAGAGCCATGGACGAGACCCGGGTGATAGGTGAGGAGGGACCTCACACCAGTGATTCGAGGCGAAATGCCTCTGTGACTTTTTCAATTTATGTGTGGGAATGTGCTCACACACTTCCGAGGTGGGACTAAAGTCCCACCTCCGCTCCATGCGCCTGCAGGCAGGAAGCTGCGAGCATTTGGGGCAGCAGTGAAGGCGTGTGACCCCAATTGAAGACCTGGGCACACTCGCGGAAGTGTTTCGCGTTGCCTAGGGCTTGCACCTAGTGCTGAAGAGGCCTGGAGCTGCTCGCTAAGCAACTCCTGTTGTTCGTCAATGGCGGTGAGGGGGTCGAGACCTGAAAACACTAAAACGGCCTCACAGCCACGTTAGAAAGCTCAGGAAGCTTCACCAGAGTATTGCGAAGGCGGTGTGGGGGTCGGCGTGACGGGAAAGTGCCTGTGGCCGTGTGCCTAGGGCACACTGCAGAGGTGCAGGTGGGTGTGTTCAAAGGGTGCTCTGGAGGTGCGGGGTGGTGAATGGAGGGCGGATTTGGTGTCAGCGAGGTGTCGTGGTGCTTTAGGGTGATTAGCGAGGCGGATGGAGGCGTGGGGTGGCGGAAATGCCTCGCCGGAGGGCGACCGGAGATGAAGAAGGTGGTGATGGACAGTGGTGGTCGGTGGGTGGAAATAACAAATTGAGAAGGGGGAAATAACAGAGAGAGAAAGGGGAAGATTTTTACCTAGTTAATTGACGAAGAGGGAAAGAGGAGGCGCCCGGCGTGTGCCTGCTGGTGCTAGGGACGAAGGTGCCCAGAAGGGGGGTAACAGCGACGAGGAGGGGATCTGGAGGCACCAGCTGGTGCGTCCTGGTGTGGGAAGACGAGGACTAGTAGACTCTGCTGCGGGTGTGGCAGCAGAGCGACGAAGAGCAGGAAAGATCACCGAAAGCGTTGGGCTGTCTGACCGAAATGAGAGGAGACGAAGTATGGGGGTGTTCTTCGGCCAAAATGAGCTTATACTGATCGGAGGACCTTGCCGCTCCTTTTATAGCAGCTGGCAAGAGGAGATTCTCGAGGATCGATCGTGGAGAGCATGCCGGAGTTGGCCGGAGATGGAGACCCATGCCTTTCGTGCGTTCGCACGAGAGGCATGGGCAGCCGCAGGTCAAAGGGGAGGGTCCCTGCGAAAGAGGACGACGCAGGGAACCCCCCTTTCGTTCCTGAGAGCGACCCCCATGCCCTGCGCGGCGTCATCCTCCGCGCAAGGTCACCGGAGGTATGGGCGCCTGCGTGGGGTGGCAGAGGGACCGTTCTGCAAAGAACGAAAGAGAAGATAGGGGCCTAAATGCAAGGGTTCAAAAAGATAAGGGTCAAAAAGTAATTCAAGAGGATCAATTTGTAAAATCGGTCAAAATGGTCTTCTCTTAGGCCCAAATTTTTGTACCAACCTGATTTGGACCTAAGGAATTCAATGGTGTAATTTGATTTTAGGTTTGACCACGTTTGACCGATCAATTTGCACAAAAACCCAAATTAGGTCAAAATTTGGGTATGGTTCTCAATTTAGGTCAAGATAGGTTGCAAAGGCCAAATTGAAGGTTCTAAACCCTAGGAAATATTTTTTCATTAATTTTATAGGATTTAGTTGATTTTTATCCTGCCTAGAACCTCGTGAATTAAAGCGGATTTATTTTTAGGGTTATAGAATGTCATTTAATTCTTAGAAGTTGCTATAACCCTTTTAGGCTCAGGTTATCCCACTTTCTTTCTTATTAAGCCCATTTGACCTGTATTCAGACCCTTAGACACCCTGATTGTGCACTGCATTGGTAAAATTACAGTTTTACCCCTTATGACTTGTTTATTCTTCAATTTAGAATTATCTGAGTTAGGCTTTTCTTTAGGTTTTGTAGGAGCTTTTTCATACTTATTTAGATCAAATTGTGCTAGTTAGGGTTCATGATGAGGCTCTCATCAAAGTGTCTAATCCTTCCTTCTCTTTTTCTGCCTTTGCTTCTTCTCTTTCTTCTTCTTCTTTAATCCTTCTCTTTCTTTTCACCTTCTTCCTTTGGCCTTCTATTCTTTCTTTGCCTTTGCCTTGTCTCTTTCTCTGAGGTCCTTCTCTTTCTCTTCTTTCTACCTAACCTCCTCTTCTTCCTCTGAATTGGCTAAGTGTTGGAGCCAATCCTCTCAGAGCAAAAACACCCCTAACCCCGCGCAGCTCTCCTCTCTCTTTCTCTCTTTCAATTTCAGTCTCGCTCTCCCAGAGCCTCAGTCGGTCGGGCAATCGGACCTATCGCATAGCTGAGTCTAGGCTCACCGGTGTATGTGGTAAGCGAGGAGTGAAGTCAAGCAGGTAGTTGGGTGGGCCAGGTCCGCGTGGGAAGTGCCGCGGACGAGTCCTGTGAAGGGGGGAGGAGGACCTCACCCTCAGTGTTGGAGGCAAACAGCCTTCTGCACTTTTTCAATTTATTTGGGTGTAGGTGCCTTTTCACTTCCGAGGTGGGACTAAATGTCCCACCTGTCTTCCGCGCACCGTAGTAGAGAGTGGCCCTCTCAATTGCTTCAACAGTTGAGGCTCTCGACAACAATTGAGGGCCTGGATGCATGCGCGAGGGAATTCCGCGGGGCCTGGGACAGCAGCACCTAGAGCGGCTTCAAGCGAGCTTCAAGCTCGTTCACCAATGGCTGATGGGGCCTGAACTTGAAAACACAAGAACAACCTTGCGGCCACGTCAAATCATTCAGAGAGGTTCGCTAGAGCACGGCAGATGTGTTGGGGGTGTTGGCGTGGCTCGTGGGTGCCTGTGAGTGCATGCCTAGGGCACATTGTGTGCGAGTGAGTGGGTGTGTTTGAGGAGGTGTTTGGGTGAGTGGTGTGGTGAGTGGAGTGAGGGGAAGTGATCAGTGAAGTGAGGCGGAGGTTGTGGGCTTGTCGGCGAGGGTTTTGGTGGCCTATGGGGGTGGGATGGCCTCGCCGGAGTTGGTGGTCGAAGATAGAAGGGATGGAGGTGCGACGGTCGTTAGTGGCGGATTTTGGGAAATAAAGAGGGGGGAAGTAAATAGAGGAGACAGAGAACTTAGCTAGGGCGTTAAGGGACGAAGGGGGTGAGCACGTCGGGTCTGGTGTGGCCGACCCCGGAGACAAAGATGGCTCCGGTGAGGTGGGATCGGCGAGGACGAAGAGAGAGTAGTGCCTGCTGGTACGGCGAGACGTGGACGAAGTCAGGGAGGATGGATCCACCGTAGGTATGGCGGTCGAACGACAAGAAGCAGGGAAGGCCATCGGACGTTGAGGAGCCTACGACTATGAGGAGAAGAGAAGAATTTGAGGTATTCGCAACCGAAATCGGGGTGATCTGGGCTTCTTTAAATAGAACTCTAGAGGTCGGTTAGGGCTTGGGAAGCAAGCTTCCCAAGCTTGGAAGGTCACCGGCGATGGAAGTTGTTGAGATACCCACATCTCTCATGCATTCGCATGAGAGATTGGGAGGGAATCAGATCTCAAAGATGGGTTCATACTAACGGGAATTTCTCAGAGGATCTCCCTTCCAATTTTGGAAGAGATCCTCCAAGCAATCAAGGAGAACTTCCAAGTTAAAGGTCACCAGAGTAGGTTTCCTCCGCGATAATGGCGGAGGGATCTACTTGTGAAGACGACAAGAAAGTTAGGGGGCTGTTAGCAAGGGTTTTTGAAAGTAAGGGGTAGAAATGTAATCAGACTAG
The DNA here is from genome assembly GCA_037157565.1 of Thalassia testudinum. NCBI lineage: Eukaryota > Viridiplantae > Streptophyta > Magnoliopsida > Alismatales > Hydrocharitaceae > Thalassia > Thalassia testudinum. Next base: position 51,090,485 of record JAZHRO010000030.1, read on the forward strand.
ACCTTTTTGCAAACTAGGTCAAGGAAAACTCATCTTGGGTCCAAATTTTGGTTCAAACCTAATTTGGACCTAAGGAATCCAATGGTGAAGTTGGATTTTGGGTTTGGCTACATTTGACTAGAAAATTTATGCAAAAACCTAACTTAGGGTAAATATCTGTCTGAGACCCCATTCTAGGTCAAGATGGGTTCTAATGGCCAAATTGAAGGTACTAAATCGTAGAGAATATTTTTCTATGATTTTTAGAGGGTTTAAGTGAATTTTATCCTGACCAGAACCCTTGTTAATCAATGGATCTGTTTTTAGGGTTACAAAAGTCTTTTAATTCTCAGAACTCACACAAATCCTTTTCTGTCAAATATAACCCACTTGTTATCTTATTAAGACCATTTGACCTTTGTTTAGCCCTTGTGAAAACCCGTGGTTGTACTGTATTGGTAAAATTACAGTTTTACCCCTATTTTCCTATGTTTCTCTCAGAAAGGTTATGTAGTGAATTATGACCTTCAGTTGATTATGTAGGAGTATTTATTCTCTTCATTGGATCAAAATGAGCTAGTTAGGGCTCATGATGGTGTTCCCATCAACCCCCAAGTAAACTAAACCTTAGATTGTGTTTGGCAGCGAGATAGGAGTTATTCAAGGATAAAACGAAATAGGATTATATAGGGTCATTTATAAGAGGCAACTAAGGGGTAGCCATTAGGACCCTTAAATGTGCGAATGGATCTTGATTGATAGCTATCTTTTTACACTTTTTGTGCCTCCAACCTTCATTTCATGCATAATAAGTACAATTAGAGTCTAATGAGTTAAAGTGCTTCGATAGTCTATAGCTTGTATTTTTAGGGAATTAGGGGTCACACTTTAAAGACAAACATTCTCAACAATTATCTCCTTCTCCACTCGACCACTTTCCTATAGTGGAAAGGAAAGCTCTCGTTCATCATCTAGAACTGGTGAGAGGTTGAAAAGGAGATCCAATCATACGCACATTGAAATGACCCGATGCCTGTTTGGGGAGTTTAAGACGTCTGGACTAACCGTCAGACGTTTGTCCGGATGTCTAAATGAAGGGCCAGACGTCTAAAAGTGGAAAAATATCGTACGTTCTTTTCGCTCTACGTGCGGGTGGCGCGCAGAGCTTCTCTTTCTCCTCCACACCCCTCACCCCTGAACCCTAACCCCCTTCCTATTTAAAACCCTCCCCACCAGCCACCACCTCCACACCTTCCTCCAACCAGTCGTCACCTTCCTCCCATCCTTCCGTGCGGTGAGTGGAGAGGAAGAAGAGAAAGAGAGGTGGGATGCGGAGGAGGAGGAGAGCGCAGCGAGAGCGTGGGAGGGTCGAGGCCGAAGGTGCTTGGCGGAGCTCGTGCGAGAGCTCGGAGGAGCTCGTGCAAGCAGCGGCGGGCACACACATGAGGAGGGGCTAGAGGAGGCGACCTCCCGACCCTCTGCAGCTGCTGAAGCTGTTGCAGCGTGTTACGGGTGACACTGCGAGATGAGTGGCATCGCGGAGGAAGTTCTGGTACTGGAAATTTTCTAGTATCAGACGTTTGGGGAGGCATCAAGACATCCGAAGCTGAAGTTGGACGTCTGAAAGCATTTTGTTGCGCGGAGGTACGTGTTTCCTGCGCTACTTTCCGCCATGCAGACCATAGCGCAGGAATGTTAGGCTAAATTTGGTTCTACATTTTTCGTACGCAGGTGCAGGGCGTTGAAAAAGCGCGCGATGCGCCTTTCCAGACACTTTTGGACATCTGACCTCATCGCCAAACGTCCGACAGCACTTTCAGACGACCGGAGGCATAGTCCGACGTTTGGAACTTCCTTCAGATGGTCGAGGAGGGATCCAGACATCTGAGAAACCCTCAAGAGACACAAGGTAAGATCTGACGTCTTTTAAGACGTCTGAGACTAGTCCCAAACGTCTGATTTTGGACAGTATGGGTGTTTTTGGCACATTCGAGGCTCAAACGGAATCAAATTTCCACGAACGAAGTACCGTTGTTTTTCGCTTGAGTTTCTCTACTTGTTAGTGTAGAGTATCCATTGTTTTGACTCATCTGATGCGAATTAGTCGCTGGTACAAGTTACCAGCCTGTGGCATGTTCGAGGCCCACAGAGAAAACAACATCTGCGGTGCAGGCCCCCATTTCTCCCGTGATACCCGGTAGAGTGGTTTACAGTATTATTCTGATTAAATAAATGAACTACATGCTTAGAATAACTCGAATGAACCCTAGGAGGAGAATGAACCCTAGGGCAAAAACGAATGAGCATGGTTGAGCTACACTGTCTACTTGAGATGCCTGTAAAACTGTAAATGCTAGCAAATGTACTGGTTATTTAATATGATGCCTTGTCAGTTAGAAAATCACGAGCTGCCTGTTTAAGAATGGAAACATAATTATAAATAGAGAGATATGAAAGTTTGGAATACGAAACGAAACGAATACCAGCATGAACCCTACGGGGAATTAGGAGAAAAACTCCTGTAGACGGGAAGTGAGCTGGCCCTTGTGTACATGGTACCAAGGAGAACAACTATCCCTTTTAGTGTAGAGGGAGAGCCAGCCACCCCTTGGGTTGAGACACGGGGTAGGACTGGTCACTTTACACCTACTCCTGTTGGCCCTCGCGTACGTGGTACCAAGGTGAGCTACTAGTGTAGGGAGGGAGCTAGCCGCCCCATAGGGCCCGAAGTTAGGACTAACCAAACTACACCGACTTTTAGGCCCTCTAGGCAAATCGGGATAATCGGACGAGGGTACGCGACAATGGAGGGGCGAGACCCCTGTTGTGAGAGGGCAAGGCCCTATACTATTCCATGCTGTACTTTAGGCGTACCCGCTAGCGGAAACGAGTGACCGCAAGCCAATGCATGGTAGTTACCCGTGTGCTTATCACGCGTGCCGTAGTCACCGCTGCGTCGCGATAGTGACCTCGGGGTGGTTGACTGGGGGTAGAACTACCGCGGGAGACTCTCCTGGCTAGGAGAGCACCACGTGTGCCTTCTACTCCATGGAAAAGACTGCAATCAAGATCGTTCCCATGAGGAACAAGCAAGATCAATAAATACTTGGATCCGTTGTGAAATAAATGAACCAGAAATACATAGATGAGATAAATAGAAATGAGAATAAAACCTGATTACTTGTTTTACGTTACTTGCACATAAATAACATAAACACCGCTCTACTCAGCGTTCGCTGACTCTGTCTTTTCGTAACCCTGTTCAGGACCAAGAGTTGAGCAGCCCAAGTTTTCGGCTGCAGAGGGTGTTGGGCCCAACCAAGCCCAGCTGTAGTCGTTTCTTTCCAGCTCTTTAGTTTTCTTCTGTTATAGTGAGTACCAGACATCTATTTTACTGTTCCTATTACTTTCTGTCTTCTTTTCCACTGTTGTTGTTGTGATGGCATGTATTACTTTGTTGAGACTTTTAGCTCTATTATTCCTTTACATCTCATTTTTCCTTCTGCTTAGTTATATTGCATGTGTGAATGTGATTTATTTCCTGCTTTTGGTTATTTCTCATTGGACTACTAAGTCTTGGGATTACTCGAGGCGAGCCAGTCTCGAGTCCTGTAGGGATCTGGAAATCGGGTCGTAACACACATGGATAATGGTTGTTACGACCCGGTTCCCGGATCTTTACAAGACCCGAGATCGGCTCGCCTTAACTAATCCCAAGACCTAGTCGTTCAACGAGAAATAACCAAAAACATGAAATAAACCACATTCACACATGCATTATAACCAAGCAGAAGTAAAAAAGAAACAGGAAAGGAAAGTAAAGTAAACTGTCTCAAAATAATACAAGTCATCACAACAACAACAGCGGAAAGAAAACATAAAATAACAGGGACAGTAATTCAAAGGTCTAGTACTCATAACTATTGCAGAAACAAAAGAGCTGGAAAGGAAACTACTACTACGGCTGGGCTTGGTGAGGCCTAGCTTCCTCTGCAGCTGGAAACTCAGGCTACACAACTCCTGGTCTTGGACAGGGTTACGAAAAGACAAAGTCAGCAAACGCTGAGTAGAGTGGTGTTTACCTTATTTATGTGCAAGTAAAGTAAAACAAACAGCCAAGTTTTATTCTCATTTCTATTTATCTCATCTATGTGTTTCTAGTTCATTTATTTCACAAAAATCCAAGTATTTCTTGATCTTGCTTGTCCCTTGTGGGAACGATCTTGATTGTAGTCTTTTCCGTGGAGAGAAGGTACACATGGTGCTCTCTTGGTCGGGAGAGTCCCCCGTGGTAGTCTTACTCCCAGTCAACCATCCCAAGGTCACTGTCGAGACGTAGCGATGACTATCGTCGAGTGATAAGCACACGGGTAGCTACCCCGCACTGATAGACGGTCAGTCGTTTCCGCTAATAGGTACGCCCAAAGTATAGCATGAAACAGTATAGGGCCTTGCCCTCTCAGAACAGGGGTCTCGCCCTCAGAACCAAATAGGGGTCTCGCCCCTCCAGAGTCTGCGTACCCTCGTCCGACTACCCCAGTTTGCCCAGCGAGCCTAACAAAGTCGGTGTAGGGTGGCTAGCTTAACCTCGGGCCCCGTGGGGTGGCTAGGTCCCTCCTTACACTAGTAGCACGCCTCGATACCACATACGCAAGGGCCTACAAGAGTCGGTGCAGAGTGGTCAATCCTAACCCTGGGTCTCAACCCAAGGGAGGCTAGCTCCGCTCTACGCTAAAAGAACCACTATGCTCCTTGGTACTATGTACACAAGGGCCAACTTACTTCCCGTCTGCATTCCAGATTCCTTTCATACATAGGAGTTCTACTCCTACTTCCCCGTAGGGTTCATGCTCATCATTCATCTCATTTATCCACATTCAGATCTCATGTTTCATAACTCGTTCCTCATCCATATACAAGCAGCTCGTGTTTGCACAATTTAGTTCTCAATCATTTACATGCAACTTGTGGTTTCACCGTTCACTTTCTCACTCACATACAGGAACTCGTATTCTAACATGCATCTCATAATTCATTCACATACAGGCAACTTGTATTCTAACATGCATCTCATACTTACACCAATACCGTTTGCTAGCAATTTATTTTAAACATGCATTAAGTAAACAGTATAGCTCAAAACAGGCTCATACATTTCTACCCTAGGGTTCATTCCACACCTAGAGTTCGATCCGATTATTCCAAGCAAGTACATTTTTATTTAAATATTAACAATTGAATTAAACCACTCTACCGGGTATCACGAGAGGAATAAGGGCCTGTGCCGCAGATCTCGTTGTCTCCATAGGCTTCGAACACGCCATCGGCTGGTAACCTGTACCAGTGACTAATTTATGTCAAACGAGCTCAAAACGGTAGGTACTCAACACGAACATTGTTCGCAATGCTTTTGTGGGTTTTAAAAGAGAATGTCACGTTGTAGTATAGCCGACAAAGCGTTCAAACAAATAGAGAATTTTATTACTCGAAAATCGGAGTATCCGAGGTCGAACACAGGGAGCAAATGGAATTTACTACTAATCAAAATATAATTGAACACTCTAATTTACTCAAAATGTTAATTCAAATATGAATGTATGCAATTAAAAGTACTCATGACAAAAAAAATGAAATTGGACATCTGATCTTGTGATCAGACGTCTTAAAAGTGTTTTCCCTTTATTGAAGATATTTCTCTTTTCTTCTCAGCAGTCTCTTTTTCTTCTTCTTCTGATCTTGCCTTCTGCGAAGGCTTCTTCTTCCTCTTCTCTTCTCTTTGCAGTCTTCACTTGGCCTCTCTTCTTTCTCTGCAGTCTTTCTTCTGCCTTGCTGCTTCTTCTTTCTTCTCTTCTTCCTCGATCTTTCTGTTCTTTCTGCCTTTTGCTTCTTTTCTCTTCTTTCTTCTCCCTTCTTCTCTTCTCTGCCTTGCTTTCCTTCTTCCTTCTTCTTTCTTCTTCTTCTTTCTTGCTCAGCCTCTTCTTCTGCTTCTTCTCTTTTCTTTGTAGTCTTCACTTGGCCTCTCTTCTTTCTCTGCAGTCTTTCTTCTGCCTTGCTGCTCTTCTCCTTGCGGCAAAGTCTCTCAACGCTCAGTCTGCCTGCACAGAGCAAAACCTACCCCTTTCCCTCTACCCACGCGTCTCTCTCTCTCAGCAATTCACTCATGGACGCTCTCCCAGAGCCACGGATATTCGGGTCGGATCTCGCACCCGGGACCAGGAGCACTGGCAGGTGGTGTGATGCGCGAGGAGTGCTCAGGCTAAGGTCGGGTCGGATCCCGCCAGATCCGCGAGGTGAAACCGCGGACGAGGCGGGAGCTAGGGCAGGTGAGGGACCTCACCCCTGTGCTTTCGGAGGCGGTAAGCATAAAACACAAATTCAACTTATAGCATACCCGCGCCTCGCGATTCCACGATGTGGGACTATCTGGCCTGCTCCCATTTCACGTGCGCCCGCAGACCTGCGTGCAATCGCCACAGCTGCTGGCTTCGCAGCGCCCCTGGCTGGACTCGAGGGTTTCACAACGCTCACGCGAACCTGCTGCGCCTGGAGCCTGGAAGATCTGACGCCTGGAGCTGCTGCGAAGCTGCTTCAAATGTCACCAATGGCAGCAGGAGCTGAAACCCTGTCAATCACCAACACGGCCTATTGGCCTAATCAGACCAGCTGGGCACCTTCGCCGTGGCGACGAAGGCGGTGGACGGTGCTGCAGGCCGCAGGACGGCCTAGGCATGCAGGCCTAGGTCAACCTGTGGCCGGAAGTGTGGGGTTGTTCAGGGGGTTACTGCGGAGGTGTGGAGTGGCAGTGGAGGGGCGGAAAGTGTTCCTGGTGGTGAGGCGGAGCTTATGAGATGGTTGGCGAGCCGTGTGGAGGGGTGGAATGGTGGGAGCGGCTCGTCGGAGGTCGGTCGGAGGCGAGGAAGATGGAGGTGGTCAGCAACGGTCGAGGGGCAATTCGATGAAATAACAGGGGGAAAAGAGAGAGGGGAAGATGGAGAGTAGTTCTAACCTAATTGTAGGGACGAAGGGGGACGGAGGACGGACAGCTGTACCTGCTGTCGCCGGAGAAGACGCTGCCCAGTGGGGGAGAACGGTGGCGACGACGGGGCTGAGGCGGCATGCGCGGGTGTTGCACGACGCGGAGGGAAGTCAGGAAGATAACTCTGCCACTGGTCTTGTGGCAGAGCGAAGAGGATGGGAGAGGGAGCTCGCCGGAGCTTGCTGGACACTTGGCCGGAGAAGAAAGAGATGAATTGGGGGTGGAAGTCCGACCAAGAAAAGCTGAAGATCTGCGGCCGGGCTCAGAGGTTATTTTATAGGCACCGGGCCGTGCTTTCAGAGCGTGGAGGGCGCGCAATCGCCTGAGGTCGGTTGCCGGAGATGGAAAGAGGTTAAGATACCCAAATCTCTCGTGCGTTCGTACGAGAGATTAAGTTCACACCAGAGATTGTGATTGGCCGTAGATGGAAGGGAATTCCTCAGAGAATCTCCCTTCCATTTCTGGGAGAGAATCTCTGAGGAATCAGAGAGTAATCCCTCTCTAAACCTCGCCGGAAATCGGTTCTGCCCTAACAATGGTGGCAGGACCTGATTGCAAAGGTGGCGAGGAACTTAGGGGGCTATCTGCAAAGAAATTCAAAAGATAGGGACCAAATTGTGATTTGGGTGTACTAAATTGCAAAGTAGGTCAAGATGACCTCCCCTTAGGTCCAAATTTTGGTATAAACCTAATTTGGACCTAAGGAATCCAATGGTGAAGTTGGATTTTAGGTTTGACCACGTTTGACTGGACATTTTGCGTAAAAAATCAAATTAGGTTAATTGAAGAGCTAGGACCCTAATATAGGTCAAACTGGGTTCCAAAGGCCACATTAAGTGTTCTAAACCCTAGAGGATATTTTTCCATGATTTTTAGAGGGTTTACTTGATTTTTATCCTGACCAGAACCTTGTTAATTTAAGCGGGTCTGTTTTAGGGTTACCAAATGTCATTTAATTCCTAGATTGCACATAAACCCATTTCTGATTGACTCAACCCACTTTTTATCTCATTTAGACCATTTGACCTATGTTTTGCCTCTGAGAAATCCCGTTTATGTACTGCAATGGTAAAATTGCAGTTTTAACCTTTATTTCACGTTTTCTTCTCAGAGCACTTATTCCTTCATTTAGGCCTTCTTCTAGGTTATGTAGGAGCTTTTATCTTCTATATTAGGTCAAAATGAGCTAGTTATGACTCATGATGAGGCTCTCATCAAACATGTAGGGAAACTCGAGTGGAAAACAACAGCACTTCGTTTGCGGAAAACCGACTCCGTTTGGGCCCTAAACAAGCCAAAAACACGATTACTGTCCAAAATCAGACGTCTGAGACTAGTCCTAGATGTGTTAAAAGACGTCAGATCATACCTCTCACTTCTTGCAGCCGCCTCAGACGTCCAGACTCCTCTGCAATCCGTCTGAGGGAAGTCCCAAACGTCGGACCCTCCTTCCAGTAGTCTGGAAGTGCCGTCGGACGTCTGGCGATGTGGTCAGACGTCCAAAAGCTGTCTAAAAAGGAACACCATACGCCTTTCCAATGCCCTGCACCTGCGTACGAAGACGCAGACCCATTTTCAGCCAAAGGAAACCTGTGTCACAGTCTGCAAGGGTGGACCTGTGCAAACAACACATACCTCCACGCGAGAAATGTGCTTTTAGACGTTCGGCTTCAACTCCAGACGTCCCGATACTTCTTCAAACGTCTGGTCCATGTCCCAGATGTCTGATACTAGAAAGCCAGTATCCAAAACTTCCTCTCGCGATCCTTCTCCTCCTCACGACTCCTCTGCGCCGCCTGTAGCTACTATGCCAACCGCCTCAGGAGGTCGTGAAGCTCCCTTCGCGAGCTCCCCCTCCTCGCACGGCTCTGACTCCTCTAGCTCAAGCTCATGAGCTCCGCGAACCTCTCTAAAGCTCTCCCCTTTGAGTTCCTCCTCCTCGAGCTCATGCCGCCACACCCGCAACACAACACTCCCCGCGCACGAGCTCTTCCGCCGCACGTCCTCTCCCACATGCTCCTCTCACTACCTCACCCTCGATCTCCCCTTACTCTCCCCCCCTTCACTCCCTTGCTCTCGCTCTCCCCAGCTCTCCCCCACTCTACCTCTTTCTCCCTTGCCCAAAAGGTGGGGGTCGCTGGCGCAAGGGAAAGGTGAAGGTGGCGGTGGCTGGAGTGGTGGGGGTGAAGTGGAGATGGAGGGGTTTAAATAGAGGAGAAGGTTAGGGTTTGGGTGAGGAGAACGGAGGGGAAAACGAAAAAGAAAAGGAAAAGTGCGTGATGCCTGCACGCTGAAAGCAGGTGAATGTACAGTTTCCCCCTACTTTCAGACACCCGACCCTCAACCCAAACGTCTGGAAAGACGTCTGACCAATCTCCCAAATGACTTAAATATCCGAAGGGCGGCGGGTCATTTCAACTGTTGACTGGGGATAGGACTACCACGGGAACTCTCCCGGCCAGGAGAGCATCACGTGTACCTTCTACTCCACGGAAAAGACTGCAATCAAGATCGTTCCCACGAGGAACAAGCAAGATCAATAAATACTTGGATCCTTTGTGAAATAAATGAACCAGAAACACATAGATGGGATAAATAGAAATGAGAATAAAACCTGGCTATTTGTTTTACTTTACTTGCACATAAATAATGTAAACACCACTCTACTCAGCGTTCGCTTACTCTGTCATTTCGTAACCCTGTCCAGGACCAGGAGTTGTGCAGCCCAAGTTTCTGGCTGCAGAGGGAGCTGGGCCTCGCCGAGCCCAACTGTAGTAGTAGTTTCCTTTCCAGATCTTTTGTTTTTATTGTAGTTGTGAGTACTAGACCTTTGAATTACTGTTCCAGTTACTTTCTATTTTCTTTCCGCTATTGTTGTTGTGGTGGCATGTACTATTTTGAGACAGTTTACTCTACTTTCCTTTCCTATTTCGTTTTTACTTCTACTTAGTTATAATGCATGTGTGAATATGGTCTATTTCCTGCTTTTGGTTATTTCTAGTTGGACGACTAGGTATTGGGATTAGTCGAGGTGAGTCGGTCTCGGGTCCTATAGGGATCCGGGAATTGGGTAGTAACAAGATGGTATCAGAGCAAGGTCGTCTCGAGAAGTGAACCAAATGGTCTGGAAGTAACCACTCATATGCATGTAACTGAGATAGCCACCACAATGTTTTAACTTTGATCTCCGCTTTCAAGTCGTACTCCTTCATGTAACCAAGTGTTCTTGACAATCCTTGTTTCTTCACCTTCATCTCCTTGTAGGAGATGCCTCATTGTAGGCGCAGGGGCAAACGTGTCCAACTTGGGACTAGTGCTACCTCGCCTCTCCTCCTGAGTGTCCAAGCCCAAGACCTCGTTTAGTTGATCCGAGAGGTAGTACAAGAGGAATTTTAGTTTCCGCCGGCTCCACCGCCCCCTACCACCTCCGAGGGTGTGGAAGGGGAGCCTCCTACACCACGGCGGAGTCACCCTAGCATTTGGCGAGTCAGAGGAGATCAGGGGGGGCCCTACCAATTGGGGCGCTCACAGGGCCGTCAGGAAAGGAGGCACTCGCACCCACAGGAGAGCCGTCTCATTTTACGGGACCATTAGTGGCCTTTGGGGGCCCCAAACAGGGCCCAGCCGCCAGCAAGGACCTACTGCGGGAGGGGGTCGTGTACCTCTCTATTACCAGTGTGGCCAGTCGGGCCACCTCAGGAGGGATTGCCCATCTAGGGCAGGGGCCCAAGAGATGCTCCCCTGATAAGAACCTCATCATAAACCCTAACTAGCACAATCTAATCCAAATATGTATGAAAAAGCTCCTATAAAACCCAAAGAGAGGCTTAACTCAGAGATTCTGAGTTAAAGAATAAAATAAATCATCAGGGGTAAAACTGTAATTTTACCAATGCAGTATGCGAACAGGGTAATTAAGGGTCCAAACACAGGTCAAACAAGCTTAACAATGAGGGAAGTGGATTGATATGATCTGAAAAGGGTTAAAGCAACTTCTAGGAATTAAATGATATTTTGTAACCCTAAAACAAATCCACTTCAATTCACGAGGTTCGAGGTAGGATAAAAATCAACTAAACCCTCTAAAAATCATAGAAAAATATTTCCTAGGGCTTAGAACCTTCAATTTGACCTTTGAAATCTATTTTGACCTAAAATGAGAACCATGCCCAATTAATGACTTAATTTGGGTTTTACGCAAATTGACCGATCAAACATGGCCCAACCTGAAATCAAAATTCATCATTAAAATCCTTAGGTTCAGATTAGTCTGTTATAAAAACTTGAGCCTAAGAAAAGATCATCTTCACCGACTTTACAAATTGGTCCTCTCTATTTACTTTTAGACCCTTATCTTTTGAAACCCTTGCGTTTAGGCTCCCAACTTCTCGTCATTCTTTGCAGAACGCTCCTCCCTGCCACTTCTACACAGCGCCATGCCTCCGACGACCTTCCGCGGAGGATGGCGCCCCGCAGGGCAGGGCGGCCGTCCTCTAGAAAAGAAGGGGGGTTCCCTGCGACGTCCTCTGTCGTAGGGACCCACCCACGACCTCTGCCATCACCCATGCCTTCCGTGTGAATGCACGAAAGGCATGGGTATCCTTTCCAACCATCCTCCGGCGAGGCTGGCATGATGCCACCTCGGTCCTCTCTCCGCGCCAAGACCTTTATAAGGAGCAGCAGCCCTTGCCGACTCCTTCAAGCTTCCTCTGGTGGAGAAATACCCCACCTTTCGTCCCTCCCTCCTCCGGTCAGAGTGCCCGAAGCCTCCGGCGATCTCCTCCTCCTCCTCCTCGTCGCTCTGCTGCCTTACCTGCAGTAGGGTTTACTCTGTCCTGTCGTCCGCGCTAGGTTGTACCTGCTGGCGCCCTCCAACTGCTTCCTCGTCGCCGATACCCTCCTCCAGGGCGTCTTCATCTTCAGCTCTGGCAGGCACGAGCCGGACGCTCCTCCCTCCCCCTTCGTCGAGTAAATAGGTAAATAGTTTCTACTCTCTCTCTCCCTTGTATTTTCCCTCTTCCAATTTGCCATTTCGACCACCCGATTACCACTGCCCAACTCCATCTTCCCTACAACCGATCATCCTCTCCGGCGAGTCCATCCCACGTCCACAGACCTCTTCACCCCTCGCCGACCAGCCCAGAGGCTCCCCCACACTCCACTCAACCGATCCTCCCTCTCCATCCACTGCCAAGCGCCTCCCAACCACCCCCCGAACAAACCCATCTTCCCGCCCACTGTCTGACCTAGGTCGGCCTCCACACGCACTCCCGTGCCTCGCCGACCACCGCACAGGCTTCGCCACACTCTGGCGAAGCTTTCCATGTTTTCTAACTTGGTCGAGAGGCCGTCACTGTGTTTTCAGGTTTGCACCCTCTCGCTGCCATTGTCGACCTGCTGCAGCAGCTTCACCCGTAGCTTCAGGCATTCTCCAGCCCAGGAGCAAGTCCCAAGCTGTGCGGACAGTCTCTGTGAAGGCGTCCAGGCCTGCAGCTGGGTCGCAAGCCTTACAGGCTGCTCCAATTAGCTACGGATTCCTCGCCTGTGGGAGCAAAATCAGGAGGTGGGACTTTAGTCCCACCTCGTGAGTGTGCGGCCAAGTGCCCACACTTAAATTGAAAAGTGTATCGGGCTTACTGCCTTCGATATACAGGGGTCAGGTCCCTCTCACCCGCACGCAGCGCGCCACGCACTCGCTTGCCCTCGCCCACGCCCATGCTCACGACCCGCGGGTCTGGGCCGGATCCGACTACCCGACCACGCACTCCTCACCCACCACCGCACACCGATGGGCCTGGTCCCGGGCGCACTACCCGAACCCGAATACCCAGCTCTGGGAGAGCAGTCCTAAGAGAGATTCTGAGAAAGAGAGAGACGCGGGGAAGGGGTAGGGGTAGGTTTTGCTCTGACCTCTGTGTGTGCGTGCACGAAGAAAAGAAGAAGAGAAGAAAAAGCCGCATTGGGCAGCTGAAGAAAGGAGGAAGGCACTGAAGCAAAGGCATAGATAAGTCATCCGAGCACTGCATCAGATGTCGGAATCACCACAGCTGCAGAAGAAGAAGAAGAGAAGAAGAAGGAAAGTCAGCGGCCAGAAGAAGAAGAAAAGGAAAAGAAAAGAAACCAAAGCAGAGAAGAAGAAGAAAAGAGAAAGAAGAAGAAAGATACAGCCGCAAGGAAGGAAAAGAAGAAAAGAGAAGAAGCAAGCAGAGCAGCTAAGAAGAAAAGAAGACTCTGCAGCTAAAGAAGAAAGAAGAAAGAAAGAAGAAGAAGCGGAAGAAGAGAACCGGCCAAGGAAGAAAAGAAGAAGAAAAGAGAGAAAAAGAAGAGAGAAGAAGAAGAAGCCAACAAAACTATCTCTCTCCCTCTCCCTCTCTCTCTCATTTTTGTAACATAATTGAGAACTTATTTATGCTTCTAGAGACATAGTTGCTCCCTGAGCTCAACCTCGGGAAAACCTTGTTCCGAGTAAAAAAAAATCTTGTAGTAATCTGGTAGCTGTTTTGTCACATACTATAACGACTGATTGTAAACCATAAATATAAAGACGAAACTAGCAGCGAAACCCAACCGTTACTATTTTTGGCACCGTTGCCGAGGAGCAACGGCTATTCTAAAAGCCATAAATTCTCTATTGAGTTTCTATTAATCTCTTCTCTTTTTGTATGCATGCACAGGAAATCAAGAAGACAAGCAGCCGCACAACAACCACTCCGAGGACAGGTAATTTTCTTTCCTCTCACTATTAACCCCTAAATTCTAAGGAGGAATAAAAAGAAATAACAAGCAATATAGGTCTAACCTATCTTCTATACTTAGTAAATCATCAAAAGCTGCTTGCTTTCAATTTCAACCCACTATTCCTACACACACTATTAAGGGTATTTAAGGGCTAACACCTTCTTGCCTGAGCTCTAGTTACCCAACAAAGAGCTAACTGGACCAAGTAGAGCCAACATAAGATTCAATATTAGGGTTTTAGAGACACACTTCTTAAACAAGAATGGAGAAATCCCAAAAGAAGTGTGCCCAAGCCATTATCTGAAAATACCTATTCAGAGAAACCCTAAGCAATTTGGCTCTTAAAAACACTTGAACCTTAAAAGACAAGACCTAATAAGTTCTCAAAGGAATTAATAGGTGAAGTTGACCCCTTGGGTCAACCAACCTTCAACATAGGTCACTCTTTGCACACAAAAAATGCTAAAAGTTCAAGTAAAAATCTAAGCACCTTGATCTTAAACTAAAAGTGGTAGACTTAAGAGGCCAAGATCCCCATTCTGGTCTACCTGGAATCTCAGTGATAAGAGAGGTCGGGTGGGGGAAACCCTGTAACCCATGGGGACGCTCTACCGTGTAGGGGTCTTTGCAGGACTCACCCCCTCTGGCTGCTCAGGTAATTCTCAGGTGGACGATCTTTTGATCAAGGGGTCCATCTGCCCAGCACCTCTATAGTTACCCAACATTTTGGGTGTCTTGATTGGGTCCAGCACCTGCTAAACTCATCTTCTCCATCAGTGTATGTTTGGTAGGAGGTCCTTGAAACCTCCTTTAGAACTTCACTCTCCTCGAGGCCGAGCCTCAGTGCCCTTGTTTGAGAAAACAACACTTCACATAGACCTCTCCTCCAACTCCGAACCCAACTCACATTCTTCTTCCACAATGGCTCAGCCAGTTGAGGAAGATAACAATATGGAGCACCAGCTCCAGTGACTCAATGACCTCTTTCAAAACTTTGTGCACCCACCGCAACGTCCTATGATGCGGGACCATTATAATCCTGCTGCGGTGGCTATTGAGCCTCGAGTCAAAATCCCGACTGGAGGACCTGATTCTGAATTAAAGCCCGATATGATTCATGCCATACCTAAATTTCATGGGCTTAATTTTGAAGATCCCTTCCAGCACATCAAACAGCTAAAGCATCTGGCCCAGACTTTTGGGTCAGATGCGCAAAATTGGGATATTCTCCTTATGAAGATGTTCTTCTTCTCCCTTATGGACAAGGCCGCTCATTGGTACCAAACACAGACCCGGCCGATCAACAATTGGGAAGAACTTCAGTTCGAGTTCTTGAAGAAGTTCTTTCCCGTTGGTTGGACCAATGCCCTGCGCCATCAGATTACCCACTTCACTCAGCAAATGGGAGAACCTCTCCATGAGGCATGGGATCGCTTTCAGGATCTCATGAGAAAGTGCCCCCATCACGGAGCTCCTAAATGGGAACAAGTCCAGTCTTTTTACCAGAGACTCCGTGAGGATATTAGGCTTTTCGTCAATGCAACTTGCGGAGGGAATATCATGGGCCGACATGAGGACACCGAGTGGGAGATTCTCGAAAATATATGCGAGAACTCCATCAATAATGACTCCATGGGATTATTCGACAGGACGAATACCCGCGCATAGACGAACCTTAGGGGAGCACATGAGACGCAGGGCCTGTCCACATCAGTCGACCTGGAACTGATGGCCAGTCGATTGGACAAGGTCTCTATCATCGAGAAGAAGGTGGACGAGCTGACTCAGCACTTGCAGCGAGCCACCTCTGCGCATAGTTCCTTTGCACAGCCTCCTTCCACATGGGAGACTGTGCAAAAGATTCTCCACCGACCTTCTCCTGGGATGGATCCGTATCCACCCCCATCTGATTCTCGGATCGGAGGATCCTCCGATCCTTTCTATACTAGCCAGGGGAATTCCACTTCCCCATTCTCTGATTCTTTGGAGGTTCCTTAGACCTGCGAGGACCTCAACGCCATCCAAAATGATCCATTCTCCAACGCCTACAACCCTGGATGGTGAAACCATCCCAACTTCTAGTGGGCGGGAAATTCCCAAACTCAAAGACCACCCTTTCAGCCCCGTCCATAACCACCTCGTCCTTACCAGCCGCCTCAACCACGACCCAACCCTACTTATCCATCAGGGCCAAGCCAAGACCAAATGTCCCTCATCCTTCAGACTCTGGTTGACATTCAAAGAACGAATGCGGCTATTCAGAAACAACACAAGGATGAACTTACAGAGGTTCAAAATCAACTGGCCCAGTTGGCAAATTCTCGCCAACCAGGCACACTTCCTTCCCAACCTCTTTCTAACCCTAATAACGTGCCGACCTAGCGGCACGTTATGAACCCAAACCCGGGCCAAGCACACATGATTTATCAAGCCCCCTCTGTTCCTTCACCTGACGGGATGGAGGCTTTCACTTCTTATGCGGGCTATCAGCAGCAACCCATCCTATCAAACCCTAACCAAAATCAGGCAGGACTAAATTCTGTAACAACCCGTAGTGGTAAGGAGACCCAAGATCCACCCTATCCAGACCACTCCAAGCTTGATAGTAATCCAAACCCTAGGACAGTAATCCAGGACGTTCCTATCCCTGTAACAGATCAAAGATCTGGACCTATCCAAAAAGAACCAACCAAGGTTCCATTTCCTGAGGCCTTGACCAAGGGAAAGAAGACAACCAAGCCCGTGGCACCTGAGGAGGACCTGGTCAAGCTCTTTGAGCAGGTCCAAATAAACATCCCCTTGATGGATCCGATTCGCCACGTACCGGCTTACGCACGATTCTTAAAGAATGTGTATACACCTCAGCGTAAGCCGCGAATCAAGAGTGGGAGTCCAATTGTACTATCAGAGCAAGCAGCTCTGTAATCCTAAGCAGACTCTCACCCAAGGCAAAAGATCCTGGTACTCCCCTGATTTCCTGCAAAATAGGTGAAACCCAATTTGACAGAGCATTGCTAGACTTGGGTGCTTCCAAAAATCTGATACCCACATCCTTATTTAGCCACCTAGAAGAATCCGAGTTAAAACCAACTGAGGTGACACTGCAATTAGCCGATCGATCCATAAAGTCACCTAAAGGGATTCTCGAAGATGTTATTGTAAGAGTGCAGGATTTCTATTTCCCTGTAGACTTTATAGTCTTGGACATTGACGCATCTGAAAACCCTAGGGATACACCGATCATTCGTGGGAGACCTTTCTTGGCTACTGCTAGAGCCAACATCAGTTGTGAAAAGGGCCAAATAGAGCTGAAATTTGAAAATCAAACCCTCAAAATTGATATCTTTAAGGCCCAACAAGGAATCAATTGCGGTGTCATCGAACAGATCTGTGATATTAGGACTTTGGTTGATGAGAGAATGACCTGATTATACCTCATCAACCACAGAAAGATCTTGAACCGCAATTAGAGGAGTCAAATCCAGATTTAAATGGACCCATAACTCCTACCCTTGAACCTCACATTTACCCTGAACCATCCGCTGCTGCTGATAACCCCTTCCTTGAACTGAAACCCCTTCCCGACCATTTGAAATACATCTTTTTGGGTTCTAATCAGACTTTTCCTGTGATTATAAATTCCAAGCTTACTCCTGAACAGAAATCCCGTCTGATTGATGTTCTCTAGTAACATCGCAGAGCCATTGGTTGGACTCTCGATGACTTGACTGGAATAAGTCCCTCTTATTGCACACATCATATTTATTCAGAAGAGGGCGCACGACCTTCTCGTGAGATGCAGAGACGTTTAAACCCCAATCTGCAGGAGGTCGTGAAAAAGGAGATCATCAAGTAGTTAGACGCAGGGATCATCTACCCGATCTCCGACAGTCGTTGGGTGAGCCCGATTCAGGTTGTGCCTAAAAAGGCAAGGCTCACCACCATTACGACTGAAACCAGAGAAGTCATACCTACCCGATTAGCTAACTCGTGGAGAGTCAGCATAGATTACCAACGACTCAATTCTTCCACGAAGAAGGATCATTTCCCACTACCTTTCATTGATCAGATTCTCGAGAAATTAGCGGGAAATTGATTCTTCTGCTTTCTTGACGGGTACTCCAGTTATAACCAAGTTGCTAGTCATCCATGAAGACTTCCAAATAGTCACCTACCATATTAGAGAATATGGCAAGCATGCACCACTAAAAAGTCGCGGGTGCATTGCAGAGACCGAAAGGCATCCTTCGGAATGCATATGTTTCGAAGGGGTAGGTGAACATAGTCTTCTCTTGGTCCTCAGGATGAATAGCAACTTGATTTGGCTGAATCGTCATTTATCCTCCATTTTCCCTGAGCATATTGCACCCAGCCGATGGCGTAAAACTCAGCGCTCAACGGGAGGCGGCCCATCATTCTCTTTGAAAAAACCTGAAACCTTTTCCGACACCTTTTCGCACTTAAGGTTCACCCTTTAAGACAGCCAACCCCACCTCAGGTGCTTGCACCTGAGATTAGAAATCGTCTGCAACAGTCACCTCGACCCATTCACTCATCAAAATATCTGTCCTAATGTATGAACTAAGTTGAATAAAAAACCTCCTAGGTTACAATGAGGACATTGCAAATCTTAGGCATAGGGGGGTATGAAAGTGCAAATCTTGTAAGAAAAGGTTTTAAACAAAAAAATTCACATATGCCAAAAACACCATAAAAATAAAAAAATTTTGGACAAAGAATAATAAAATGAGAGGAGGAAAGAAAATTTTGTGGACTATACAAAGGAGGAGGAGAAGAAAAAGGAACAAAATGAAAAGGAGCACAAAATGAAAGAAAAGTGATAGTCATTAGTAAGAAATTAAGGAATTAACCTAAGTTCTAGACCTCATTCAGAAAAAGAAATGAAAAGTGCACAGTAAGATTAGTAAGAACGCGAACTTTAGGCATTCTTGGATAGACTCTTAGTACCCATTAAGATCTAGACATTCCTCAAGAGGTTGAAGAAAATGAAAAGCTTAAGTATTAGATCCAAGGCTTAGGGAGTATTTGACCTCGTTAACTAACTTTTGGTTTACGGGACTCAGTAACCTAAGCACCCTAACCTCACACAACTTGGTTCAGTAAGCATAAAAATCAAAATCACGTAGAAGCATTGTAAAAATTCTGAAAATGACACCTAGAGTAGGAGCAGCCGATCAACACAAGTTGATTTGGATGAGTTCCCAGCGCGGAGAGGTGGGAAATTCCCCTCGAAGATGCGTAACAAAATATCATCTCCTCGGTGCTTGTCTCTTAGGATATACATATCCTACCGGGGCCATGTAAGCACTCTGCTGGTTCAGATTCCATGGATGGCATTATCACGAAATGTCAATTGCCAGGATCTGAATTCAGCCACGGAACACCATGGATGGGATTATCTCGAAATCTCAACAGCCAGGGTTCTAGGGGTTACCATGGGCAGTGCTATCTCGAAGCATCGACTGCCAGGAACCCTTAAGGATTGATGATGGGGACAAGGAATCTGATACAGACTGTGTTGAAAAGCCAATCCTAAGCTAGAATTAAAAAGAAAAAGAGAGAGAAAACTCTCCAAACACATAAATCTTCTACCTCTCTTTCTTATAAAATGCACTGTGAACTGAGCCAGGGCTAAAATTATCTCGAGCATGAGTGCTTTAACCACAAAGTCCAATAAACCTTAGATTAGTTCTTGAAGGCCTTAAAAACCTTTATTAAGGACTGAGGCTGAGGCTAGACAAATCTGGATCTTTGTTGGTACTAGAGTACCTTTTAGGCCTATGGTTGGCATTCTGACCTAATCTAAGTTTCAAAAGAAAAAACACTTATCTGAAATCATTAAGAACTTCATGGTCTAGAACAAGGGTTGAAACCTTAAAATTTTGCTAAGGGACTAGCAAAAGCTAGGCATGTGGGTATGATGAGAACCTCATCATAAACCCTAACTAGCACAATCTAATCCAAATATGTGTGAAAAAGCTCCTACAAAACCCAAAGAGAGGCTTAACTCAGAGAATTCTGAGTTAAAGAATAGAACAAATCATCAGGGGTAAACCTGCAATTTTACCAATGTAGTATGCGAACAGGGTAATTAAGGGTCCAAACATAGGTCAAACAAGCTTAACAATGAGGGAAGTGGGTTGATCTGATCTGAAAAGGGTTATAGCAACTTCTAGGAATTAAATAACATTTTGTAACCCTAAAACAAATCCACTTCAATTCATGAGGTTCGAGGTAGGATAAAAATCAACTAAACACTCTAAAAATCACAGAAAAATATTCCCTAGGGTTTAGAACCTTCAATTTAACCTTTGAAACCTATTTTGACCTAAAATGAGAACCATTCCCAATTAATGACATAATTTGGATTTTTACGCAAATTGACCAGTCAAACATGGCCCAACCTGAAATCAAAATTCACCATTAAAATCCATAGATTCAGATTAGTCTGGTATAAAAACTTGAGCCTAAGAAAAGACCATTTTGACCAACTTTACAAATTGGTCCTCCCTATTTACTTTTCGACCCTTATCTTTTGAAACCCTTGCGTTTAGGCTCCCAACTTCTCGTCGTTCATTGCAGAATGGTCCTCCCTGCCACTTCTGCACAGCGCCATGCCTCCGGCGACCGTCCGCGGAGGATGGTGCCGCGCAGGGTAGGGCAGCTGTCCTCTAGAACAGGAGGGAGTTCCCTGCGACGTCCTCTGTCGCAGGGACCCACCCACGACCTCTACCATCACCCATGCCTTCCGTGCGAACGCACGAAAGACATGGGTATCCTTTCCAGCCATCCTCCGGCTAGGCTGGCACGACGCCACCTCGGTCCTCTCTCCGCGTCAAGACCTTTATAAGGAGCAGCAGCCCTTGCCGACTCCTTCAAGCTTCCTCTGGTGGAGAAATACCCCACCTTTCGTCCCTCCCTCCTCCAGTCAGAGTGCCCGAAGCCTCCGGCGATCTCTTCCTCGTCGCTCTGCTGCCTTACCTGCAGCAGGGCTTACTCTGCCCTGTCGTCCGCGGTAGGCTGTACCCGCTGGCGCCCTCCAACTGCTTCCTCGTCGCCGATACCCTCCTCCAGGGCATCTTCATCTTCAGCTCCGGCAGGCACGAGCCAGACGCTCCTCCCTCCCCCTTCGTTGAGTAAATAGGTAAATAGTTTCTACTCTCTCTTCCTTGTATTTTCCCTCTTCCAATTTGCCATTTCGACCACCCGATTACCACTGCCCAACTCCATCTTCCCCACAACCGATCACCCTCTCCGGCGAGTCCATCCCACGTCCACAGACCTCTTCACCCCTCGCCGACCAACCCAGAGGCTCCCCCACACTCCACTCACCCGATCCCCCTCTCCATCCACTGCCAAGCGTCGCCTAACCACCCCCCGAACAAACCCATCTTCCCGCCCACTGTCTGACCTAGGTCAGCCTCCACACGCATTCCCACGCCTCGTCGACCACCGCACAGGCTTCGCCACACTCCGGCGAAGCTTTCCATGTTTTCTAACTTGGCCGAGAGGCCGTCACTGTGTTTTCAGGTTCGCACCCGCTCGCTACCATTGTCGACCTGCTGCAGCAGCTTCACCCGCAGCTTCAGGCATTCTCCACCCCAGGCGCGAGTCCCAGGCTATGCGGACAGTCTCTGCAAAGGCATCCAAGCCTGCAGCTGGGTTGCAAGCCTTACAGGCTACTCCAATTAGCTGCGGATTCCTTTCCTGCGGGTGCAAAATCGGGAGGTGGGACTTCAGTCCCACCTCGTGAGTGTACGGCCAAGTGCCCACACTTAAATTGAAAAAGTGTATCGGGCTTACTACCTTCGATACACAGGGGTCAGGTCCCTCTCACCCGCACGCAGCGCGCCACGTACTCGCTCGCCCTCGCCTGCGCTCACACCCTGCGGGTCTGGGCTGGATCCGACTACCCGACCACGCACTCCTCGCCCACCACCGCACGCCGGTGGGCCTGGTCCCGAGCGCGCTACCCGAACCCGAATACCCGGCTCTGGGAGAGCAGTCCTAAGAGAGATTCTGAGAAAGAGAGAGACGCGGGGAAGGGGTAGGGGTAGGTTTTTCTCTAACCTCTGTGTGTACGTGCAGGAAGAAAAGAAGAAGAGAAGAAGAAGCCGCACTGGGCAGCTGAAGAAAGATGGAGGAAGGCACTGTAGCAAAGGCACAGATAAGTCGTCCGAGCACTGCATCAGATGTCGGAATCACCACAGCTGCAGAAGAAGAAGGCAGGAAGAAAAGAAGAAAGAAGAAGAAGAGAAGAACAAGGAAAGTCAGCGGCCAGAAGAAGAAAAGGAAAAGAAAAGAAGCCAAAGCAGAGAAGAAGAAGAAAAGAGAAAGAAGAAAGATACAGCTGCAAGGAAGGAAAAGAAGAAAAGAGAAGAAGCAAGCAGAGCAGCTAAGAAGAAAAGAAGACTCTGCAGCTAAAGAAGAAAGAAGAAAGAAAGAAAGAAGAAGAAGAGGAAGAAGAGAACCGGTCAAGGAAGAAAAGAAGAAGAAAAGAGAGAAAAAGAAGAGAGAAGAAGAAGCCAACAAAACTCTCTCTCTCCCTCTCCCTCTCTCTCTCTCTCATTTTTGTAACATAATTGAGAACTTATTTATGCTTCTAGAAACATAGTTGCTCCCTGAGTTCGACCTCGGGAAAACCTTCTTCCAAGTAAAAAAAAAATCTTGTAGTAATCTGGTAGCTGTTTTGTCACATACTATAACGACTGATTGTAAACCATAAATATAAAGACGAAACTAGCAGCGAAACCCAACCATTACTGCACCGAGCGCTGGAGGCCGAGCTGGCAATCGTGGTCACCAGGCGCTTGGGGGAGGACCGCAGTCGCGAGGAGGGTACCGGCCAGCTACTACTTGCCCGACCCAGAATGTAGCTGCTTCGTCTGCATCGAGAGTTGAGGGGAGTATCAACGCCCTAACACACAGAAACGTCGGGGCTTCGGGTTCTGTGGTGACAGGTATGGTTACTATTTCTGGCAGATTAGTGTACGTACTTTTTATTTCAGCGCCACCCATTTCCTTGTCCCTACGAGTGTTGTGTTTAGTTTGAGGCAGGGAAGTTGTAAAGATCCATTCTGTTCTGAGCCTTTTAAGACGTTTGGACTGTCAGTCAAATGTCTGGACCCATTCCCAAACGTCTGGAAATTGAAAATTTTTGAACGCATACTCGCGTCTGCGTGCAGACAGACTTCTTTTTCTTCTCTCCCCCACCAGAACCCCAGCGCACTCCCTATATAACCCCTCTCCCCCCTTTCCCCACTCCACCACAGCCACCTTCCTCTCCACTACAGCGAGAGGGGCGAGCGCGAGTGAGGGCGCGAGAGCGAGCGATGAGTAGGAGAGGCGGCATGAAGAGAGGAAGAGCTTGACCTTGTGAGCTCGTGGGAGCTCGCCGGAGGATGCACGGCCGAAGCGGTGCGCGCAGGAGGAGGAGCGCGTCGGGGGAGACGTCCCCAACACATTGCTGCAGCCGGAGCTGCAGGCGAGGAGGAGAGGCCACGGGTGCGCGCGGCCAAAGGAGCAGGAGGTCGATCTGGTTCCAGGTTTTCCCCAGAATTAGATGTCCGGCGTGTCGTCCAGACGACAGGTTGGACGTCTGGTGACGGCACCGGACGTCTGAAAGCAGAACTTCGCAAAGGTACGTTCCTCTTGCGGTTACGGCCATGTAGGCTGCACCACAGCTACGATCTTTGTGGCTAAATGTAGAAGATATGATCTATCTCATGCAGGGATAGCTTCGGGAAGGCGTGGGGCATGCCCTCCCACGCGTTTCAGACGTCTGGACAGTTTACCAAACAACCGGAAGCACTCCCAGACGATTGGAGGAGAGGTTGGACGTCTGGAGTTGAGTCCAGACGGTCAAGTAAGGGTTCTGGACGTCTAAAGTATACGCAAGAACCTGAGGTGAGACTCTAGTTACTTTTAAGATGTCCGGACCTTGTGCCAAACGTCTGATTTAGGTTTGTAGTCCTGTTTTTAACCCATTTAGGGTCCGTTTGAGGTCCATTTTTCGCAAATGAGATATCTGTGGATTCCTTACGAGTTCTTCTACATGTTAGAAGACCTTTTATATTGTTCTGAACATTCCATTGTGTTATGTTCCTTGGTATAGGATTTCAATTTTTTGCATGTTCGGGGCCTGCAGAGGCACGTGAGCTTGCCGTTCGATCCCCCAGTACTCCCAGATTATCTGGTAGAGTGTTTCCCCTTGATTTAAATTATAAGACATGAATGCATATGTGAAATTGAATAACTAGAAACCTAGGATGTGGCATGAATCATAGGACAAGAAGTACTTGCACTGTTTGTATGCTTGTTTGAGTGAATGAATAGAAATGTAAACAACTGCCTGTTAATAAATAAGAGCTGCCTGTGAAATATAAAATGCCTGTGCTAGTTAAACAGTTACCTGTAGCATTACTTATTGTATATGTAAATTGTGGAAATACGAGCTGCATGATATAATCTGAGAATGGAGTTGTGAATGACAAAACCTGGTATGGAATATCATGGGGAATACGAGGATGAACCCTACGGGGAATTAGGAGTAGAGCTCCTGTGGATAAATGGAATGGATATGAAAATGTGAGTGGGAAGTGTACTTGTTACGACCCGGTTCCCAAATCCCTAGAGGACACGAGACCGGACCGACTTGACTGATCCCAAGACCCAGTCGTCCAACGAGCAAGTAACCAAAAAGCAGTAAAATAAACCACATTCCCCATGCAAGCAACTAACAGTAACAAAAGTACAGCAATAAATAAGTAAACTATTACAATACACACCACCACAATAGTAGAAAATTAAATAGGTACAGGAATATAAAGTTCACAATAAAAGAGTACAGAAGTGTAACAACTACTCACTACGACAGGAAACGGAGTACAACAAAAAGCTAAAACTACTGGACTCTACTGGGCCCAGCACCCTCTGCAGCCGCAGGCTCTGGTTGCTCAACACCTAGACCTGAAAAAGGTCATGAGTACAAAACGTCAGCGAACGCTGAGTAGAGTGGCAACCAGCTAACTAAAACAGTAAAGGTGGACAGGTAACTGTTGTTTTCAATTTTTTTTTCTTTCTTTAACTAATTATTCTTTCTTTCATCACTTGGTTTATTTATCAGGTCTCCTTCTTGATCTCGAATGTTCCTCATGGGAACGATCTTGATTGCAGTCTTTTCCGAAGAGTAGAAGTACCACATGGTGCTCTCCTGGCCGGGAGAGTCCCCCGTGGTGGTCCTACACTCAGTCAATCACCCCAAGGTCACTGACAGACGTAACAGTGACTACGACACGCGCGATAAATGCACGGGTAGCTACCCCACACTGGCACGCGATCAGTTGTTTCCTGGTGCGTTGCTCTATGCGGTGTTATAAAAATTACGTTCATTGCAGTATATTGCGAAAAGCTATCACCAGTTTATTACAATTTATTACTCGGAATTAAAAGTTTCCCAAGGTCGAACTCAGGGAACACACTATGATTCCAGAAGCTTACAAATTCACAATTACAAAAAGTCAAGAGAGAGAGAGGATAAAATAAAGAAAATCCTTTTCTTCTTTCTTTCCCTTCTCTTCTTCTCTTCCCCGGCTCTCCTCCTCTTTTCCTTTCCTTCTTTTTCTGTCTTTCCCTATTCCAGACGTCTGATTCTCCGAATCAGACGCCTTATCGGCCCTATTGCTACAGTACCTCCTTTTAGTTGTCTTTGCGGCTTTTTCTTCTTTCTCTCTTCTCTTGCTGCGGCTCTTCTCCTTCTCTTTCTTCTCAGCTTCTTCTCCTTACAGCAGCTCCTCCGTGGCTTCTTCTTCTTTTCTTCCTTGCTGCGACTTCTCCTTCACCTTCTTCTTTCTTCTTTGCTTTGCGGCTAAGTCCTCGCCGCTTCGCTTCCTCTTCTTCTCACCTGCTCCCTGCACTCACGCAAACGCAAAACCTACCCCTACCCTTCCCCGCATCTCTCTCTCTCCGAATCTCTCTTTGGTACGCTCTCCCAGAGCCGGGTAATCGGGTCGGGTCGCGTGCCCGGGTCCAGGCGCACCGTCGTGGGTGGTGCGCGAAGAGTGCACAGGCAGGATATAGTCGGGTCGGGTCACCAGGTCCGCGTGGACAGTGCCGTGGACGAGGCGTGTGAATAGGTAAGGGACCTCACCCCTGTATGACTTAAGGCGAATAACCTCAGTCACTTTTTCACCTTATACTGGTGCGGGCGCGTGATGAGAGCTTCATCATGAACCCTAACTAGCATAATTTAATATAAATAAGTGTGAAGAAGCTCCTACAAAACCTAAAGAGAGGCTTAACTCAGAGAATTTTGAGTTAAAAAATAAAACAAATCATAAGGGGTAAAACTGTAATTTTACCAATGCAGTACACAAATAAGGTAATTAAGGGTCTAAACACAGGTCAAATGATCTTAATAATGAGGGAAGTGGGATGATCTGATCTGAAAAATGTTATAGCAACTTCTAAGAATTAAATGACATCCTTTAACCTTAAAACAAATCCACTTTAATTTACGAGGTTCAAGGTAGGATAAAAATCAACTAAACCCTCTAAAATTCATGGAAAAATACTTCCTAGGGTTTAGAACCTTCAATTTGGCTTTTGCAACCTATTTTGACCTAAAATGAGAACCATGCCCAATTAATGACTTAATTTAGGTTTTTGCGTAAATTGATCGGTCAAGCATGGTCCAACCTAAAAAAAAATTCACCATTAAAATCCTTAGGTTCAAATTAGGCTGGTATAAAAATTTGGACCTAAGAAAAGACCATCTTGACCGACTTTACAAATTGGTCCTCTTAAATTACTTTTTGACCCTTATCTTTTTAAACCCTTGCAAACAGCCCCCTATCTTTCTCATCGTTCTTTGCAGAACGGTCCTCCCAGCCATTTCTACGCAGCGCCATACCTCCGGCGACCTTGCGCGGAGGATGGCGCCATGCAGGGCAAGGCGCCCGTCCTCAGGAACGAGCGGGAGGTTCCCTACGTTGTCCTCTGTCGTAGGGACCCTCCCCTAACCTCTACAACCGGCCATCCCTCTCATGCGAATGCACAAAAGGTATGGGTGTCCATTCCCGGCCATCTCCGGCGAGCATGGCACGTTGCCTCCTCGATCCCCTCTCCTCGCCAATGCCTTTATAAGGAGCGGCAGGGTCTGCCGTCTCCTTCAAGCTACTTCTGGTGAAGGAAAACCCTAGCTTTCGTCTCTCCCCTCTCCAGTCAGAAACGCCCTAGCTTTCAGCGACTTCTCCTCCTCCTCGTCGCTCTGCTGCCATACCTACAGCAGAGTCCACTCTGCCCCATCTTCCCACGTCAGGCCGCACCAGCTGGCGTCCCCAGATCCCCTCCTTGTCGCCGATAACCCCCTCCTGGGCATCTTCGTCCTCAGCTCCGGTAGGCACGAGCCGGATGCCTTCCTCTCCCTCTTCATCGACTAAGTAGGTAGGAACCTTCCCCCTACCCTCCCCTCTCTTTTCCCTTATTCAATTAGCATTTCAGACCCCTCAACTGCCACTACCATCCCCATCTGCTTCACCTTCGGTCACCATCTCCGGCGAGGTCGCCCCACCTCCACAGGCCACCTCACCCCTCACCAACAAGCCCAGAAGCTCCCCCTCACTCCACTCAAGCGTTTCCCCCACTCCATTCACCGCCCTTCACCTCCCGACCACCCCCCGAACACACCCACTTCCGCACACACAGTCTGCCCTAGGCACACGGCCATAGGCGCTCTTGCGCCTCGCTGACCCTTACACTGCCTTCGACACACTCCGGCAAAGCTCCCTGCGTTGTCTAATGTGGCTGAGAGGCTGTCTTTGTGATTTCAGGTCTCCACCTCCTCGCCGCCATTGACAAGCTGTTGAAGCTCCTTCGTAGGCAGCTCCAGAACACCTCCAGCCCAGGCGCGAGCTCCAAGCAGCGCGGACTACTTCCGCGAAAGTGCCCACGTTCGCAATTGGGGTCACGAGCTTTCTCTCCTGCCCCAGTTGGCGGTGCCTTCTCACCTGCGGGCGCGCTGAGCAGAGGTGGGACTAAAGTCCCACCTCGTAAGTGTGTGGCCTCGCGCCCGCACTTAAATTGATTTTGTGTATTAAGTTGTTTGCCTTCGATACACAGGGGTCAGGTCCCTCACCCACGCACGTAGCGCACCACGCGCTCGCACCCGCCCTCGCCCGCGTTCACACCCAGCGGGTCTGAGCCGAATCCGACTACCTGACCAAGCACTCCTCGCCCACCACCGCACGCCAGTGGGCCTGGTCCCGGGCGCGCAACCCGACCCGATTACTCGGCTCTGGGAGAGCTTTCCAAAGAGAGATTCAGAGAGAGAGAGATGCGAGGAAGGGGTAGGGTTAGGTTTTGCACTGATAGTTGTGTGTGCGCGCAGGGAAGAAGGAAAAAGAAGGAAGAGGCAGGCGAAGGAAGAAGAAAGGAAGGAAAGGAACTGAAGGAGACGAAAAGGAGTCACACTGTAGCAAACTCACAGTTAAGCCGTCTGAGCACCGAGTCAGACGTCGGAAGTGCAGCAGCCAGAGTAAAAGAAGGTAGGAGGAAAAGGAGAAAGAAGACGCAAAGAGAGAAGAAGAAGAAGAAGAAGACACAACAAGAGAAAAAGAAGAAGAAGAAAAGAAGGAAGAAGAAAGGAAGACTTAGCAGCTGAAAGAAAGAGAAGGCAGAAGCCCCTGCAGCCGCAAGGAAGAAGAGAAGAAAATCAAAGAAAAAAGAGAAAGAAAGAAGAAGGCAGGAAGAAGAGAAAGAAAGAAGAGAAAGAAAAGAAGAAGAAGAAAGAAGACGCAAAGAGAGAAGGAGAAAGAAAGAAGACGTAGCAAAGCAGAAGAGAAGAAAGAAGAGAAGAGAAAGCAAAGGAAGAAGAAAGAAGCCAATCACCCCTTCTTTTCCTCTCTCTCTCTTAATTTTAGTAAAAACTTATATATTGTGAATTTATAAGCTTCAAGAATTATAGTTTTCTCCCTGAATTCGACCTCAGGAAACTTGTCTTTCCGAGTAATAAATTGTATTAAATTGGTAACTATTTTGTCATATGCCATAACGACTATAATAACCCTATAGACGAAACGGCAGCACCAGTTTTTGGCGTCGTTGCCGGGGAGCAACGGCTATTCTAGAAACCATTAATTCACAATTTTTGACTCTCTATTAATCTCTTCTCTTTTGTTGTGCAGGCACAGGAAATCAAGAGGACAACAAGTAATCGCACAACAACAGGTAATTTTCTATCCTCTCATTTTAACTCCTAAATTCTAAAGAGGAAGAAAAAGAAAGAAAAAGAAATTTAGGCATAACCTAACTTCCATACTTAGTAAAACGTCAAAGCTGCCTGTTTTCAACACAGTCTTTCTGTACTTCCATTAAAGGGTATTCAGGGCTAACACCTTCTTGCTTGAGCCCTGATTACCCAATCTAAAGGAAGCTAACTGGACCAAATAGAACCAATATAAGATTCAAAATTAGGATTTTAGGGACACACTTTCTAAAGCAAGAATTGAGAATTCCCAAAAGAAGTGTGCCTAGGCCATTGTTTGAAAGCACCTATTTAGAGAAACCCTAAGAAATTTGGCTTTTAAAAACACTTGAACCCTAGAAGACAAAGACCTAATAAGCTCTCAAAGGAACTAGTAGGTGAAGTTGACCCCTTGGGTCGACCAACCTTGAACTTAGGTCACTCTTTGCACTCAAAAGGCTAAAGTTCAAGTGAAAACCTAAGCACCTTGATCCTAACTAAAAGTGGTAGACTTAAGAGGTCAAGGTCCCCATTCTGGTCTACATGGAATCTCAGTGACAAGAGAGGTTGGGTGGGGGAAACCCTTTAACCCGTGGGGGCGCTCCACCGTGTAGGGATCTTCGCGGGACTCACCCTCTCTGGCTACCCAGGTAATTCTCAGGTGGATGATCTTTTGATCAAGGGGTCCATCTGCCCCGAACCTCTATAGTCACCCAACATTCTGGGTGTCTTGATTGGGTCCAGCACCTGCTAAACTCATCCCCTCAATCAGTGTATGTTTGGTAGGAGGTCCTTGAAACCTCCTTTAGAAATTCACTCTCCTCGAGGCCGAGCCCTGGTGCCATTGTTTGTGCAACCAACACTTCACATAGACCTCTCCTCCAACTTCGAACCCAACTCACCTTCTTCTTCCCCAATGGCTCAGCCAGTTGAGGAAGAGAACAATCTGGAGCACCAGCTCCAGCGACTCAATGATCTCTTCCAGAACTTCGTGCACCCACCGCAGCGTCCCATGATGCGAGATCATTATAATCCTGTTGCAATGGCTATTGAGCCTCGAGTAAGAATCCCGACTGGAGGACCTGATTCTGAACTAAAGCCCAACATGACTCATGCCATACCTAAATTTCATGGGCTTAATTCTGAAAACCCTTTCCAGCACATTAAACAACTAAAGCATCTGGCCCAGACTTTTGGGTCAGATGCACAAAATCGAGATATTCTCCTCATGAAGATGTTCTCCTCTCCTTTATGGACAAGGCTGCTCATTGGTACCAAACATAGACCCGGCCGATCAACAATTGGGAGGAACTTCAGTCCGAGTTCTTGAAGAAGTTCTTTCCCGTTGGTCGGACTAATGCCTTGCGCTATCAGATTACCCGCCTCATGCAACAAACGGGCGAACCTCTTCATGAGGCATGGGATCGCTTTCAGGATCTCATGAGAAAGTGCCCCCATCACGGAGTTCCTAAATGGGAACAAGTCCAGCCTTTTTACTAGGGACTCTGTGAAGATATTAGGCTTTTCGTCAATGCAACTTGCGGAAGGAATATCATGGGTCAACATGAGGATACTGTGTAGGAGATTCTCGAAAATATGTGCGAGCACTCCATCAATAATGACTCCATGGGATTATTTAACAGGACGAATACCCGCGCATCAACGAACCTTAGGGGAGCACACGAGACGCAGGGCCTGTCTGCATCAGTCGATTTGGAATTGATGGCCAATCGATTGGACAAGGTCTCTATTATTGAGAAGAAGGTGGATGAGCTGACTCAGCACTTGCAGCGAGCCACCTCTGCACAGCATAATTCCTTTGCACTGCCTCCTTCCACACGGGAGACTATGCAAAACATTCTCCACCGACCTTCTCCAGGGATGGAACCATATCCACCCCCATCTGACTCTCGGATCGGAGGATCCTCCAACCCTTTCTA
Source organism: Thalassia testudinum (assembly GCA_037157565.1). Lineage (NCBI taxonomy): Eukaryota > Viridiplantae > Streptophyta > Magnoliopsida > Alismatales > Hydrocharitaceae > Thalassia > Thalassia testudinum. Next base: position 51,121,440 of record JAZHRO010000030.1, read on the forward strand.
TACTACCCAGGGGAATTCCACTCAACCATTCTCTGACTCTTTGGAGGTTCCTCAGACCTGCGAGGACCTCAATGCCATCCAGAATGATCCATTTTCCAATACCTACAATCCTGGATGGCGAAACCATCCCAACTTTCAGTGGGCGGGAAGTTCCCAAACTCAAAGACCACCCTTTCAACCCCGTCCACAACCACCTCGTCCTTACCAGCCGCCTCAGCCTCGGCCCAACCCTATTTATCTATCAGGGCCAAACCAAGACCAAATGTCCCTCATCCTTCAGACTCTGGCTAACATTCAGAGAACGAATGCGGCTATTCAGAAGCAACATAAGGACGAAATCACAGAGGTTCGAAACCAACTAGCCCAGTTTGCAAATTCTCGCCAACCAGGCACACTTCCTTCTCAACCTCTTCCTAACCCTAATAACGTGCCAACCTAGCAGCACGTTATGAACCCAAACCCGAGTCAAGCACACATGATTTATCTGGCCCCCTCTGTTCCTTCACCTGACGGGATGGAGGCTTCAACTTCTTATGCGAGTTATCAGCAGCAACCCATCCTATCAAACCCTAACCAAAATCAGGCAGGACTAAATTCTGTGACCACGCGCAGTGGTAAGGAGACCCAAGATCCACCTTATCCAGACCACTCCAAGCGTCATCAACAAATAAAAGTTTTATTACTCGAAAATCGGAGTATCCGAAGTCGAACACAGGGAGCAATTGGAATTTAATACTAATCTCAAGAATGGAATTGAACACTTTAATTACTCAAAACTTAATTCAAATATAAATGCATGAGTTTGAAAAGTAATTGAGGTAAAAAGAAAGAATTGGACGTCTGATCATGGGTTCAGACGTCTTAAAAGTGTGTTTCCCTTCTTTGATTCTTCATCTTCTAATTTTCTTCCTTTCCTCTTCTCTGTGCTTGTTCTTTCTCTTCTGCAGTGCTTCTTTTCTTCTGTCTTCTCCTGCAGTATCTCTCTTTACTTCTTTTCTTCTGTCTTCTTTGCTCTGCAGTTTCTCTCTCTGCGGGTCTTCTTCTTCCTTGGCTCTACTTCCTTCAGTTCCTCTTCTCTGCCTTACCTCTCTTGCTTCCTCGGCAGAACTTCCTTCCCTCGTTTCTTCTTCCTTTCTGCTTTTCCTTTCTTCCTTGGCAGAGCCTCTTTCCTTGCAGCGGCTAAGTGTTGGCTTCTTCCTCCCTTCATTCCTGCACACACCACAGCCAAGGCAAAACCTATCCCTCTACCCACCCCCGCACGTCTCTCTCTCTCTCCATAAACCACTCTCAGGACGCTCTCATAGAGCCGGGTAAACGGGTCAGATCTCACGCCCGTGACCAGGAGCACCGGCGTGAGGGTGATGCGCGAGGTGTGCTCAGGACAGGGTCAGGTCGGATCGCGCCAGATCTGTGAGAAGAAACCACGGACGAGGCGGTGTGATATAGGTGAGGGACCTCACCCCAGGTGCGTTCGGAGGCACTCAAGCCATTTCACAAAAATAATATAAACCATGGCAGCGCTTTGTAAGTTACCGATGTGGGACTAAAACTCCCGGCCTTCTCTCGCGTGCGCCCGCAGAACTCCTTCATTCAATTCCACAGCTGCGGCCTTCGTTGCGTTGCTCGCTTGGTCAGATAGCTTCGCAATGCCTCCCTGAGTGAGCTGCACCTAGAGCCTTGCGATCCTGAAGCCTGGAGCGAGCGTGAAGCTTCTGTAAGTTATCGTCAATGGCGGCAGGGGCTTGAGAACTATCAGACATGAAACGAGCCTCTCAGCTTAATCAGATCACCGGGGGACCTTCGCCTTGTAGCAGCGAAGGTGAAGAGCAAGGTGGCAGGCCGCGGGGGGCCTAGGCGTGCGTGCCTAGGTCGTCCTGTGGCCGGATGGATGGGTGAGTTCGGGGGACTGTTGTGGAGGCGTAGAGGGACAGTGGATGGGCGGATGTTACTCAGTGAGGTGAGGCGGAGGTTATGTGATGGTCGGCGAGGTGTGTGGGGCTGCGGAGTGGTGGGAGCGCCTCGCCGAAGGGTGGCCGGAGATGAGCAAGGTGACGGTGGACAGCGACGGTCGAGGGGTCGATTGAGTGAAATAAAGTGAGGAAATGAAAGAGGGGATAGAGGGGAGATTTTAACCTAACTAATGGGACGAAGGGGACGAAGAGGCAGACGGCAGTACTTGCTGTCGCTGGAGAAGAAGACGCCCAGTGGAGGAAGACGACGACGACGATGGGGCTAGGGCAACGTGCGCGGGTGTTGCGCGACGCGGAGGAGGATGAGGAAGATGACTCTGCCACTGGTTTTGTGGCAGGGCGAAGAGGAAGGGGAGGGGGGCTCGCCGGAGCTCGCTGGACACCTTGGCCGGAGAAGGAGTGGAATTTGAGGTGGAAATCTGGCCAAGTCATGCTGAGGAGGTGCGGCCGGAGTTAGGGTTTAATTTATAGGTGTTTGGCTGTGCTTCTGGTGCGTGGAGGGCACGCCTTCTGTCGCCGACATCTCGCCGGAGATGGAATGTGGTTAGATACCCAAATCTCTCGTGCGTTCGCACGAGAGATTGGGTGCAAATATGGGATCATGGTTGGGCTCATATGGAATGGGATTCCTCAGAGAATCTCCCTTCCAATTCTGGGAGGGGATCTTAGAGGGATCTAAGCGTATTCCCTCTCTAATCCTCGCCGGAGAAGGATTCTGCCCCAATAATGGTGAAAGGACTTGATTGTAAGATTGGCGAGGAAGCTAGGGGGGTTTAAGTGATGGTTTTCAAAAGATAGGGACCAAAGTGTGATTGGGTGTATTAAATTGTAAAGTAAGTCAAGATGACCTCCCCATAGGTCCAAATTTTGGTATAAACCTAATTTGGACCTAAGGAATCCAATGGTGAAGTTGGATTTTAGGTTTGATCTCGTTTGACTGGACATTTTGAGTAAAAACCCAAATTAGGTCAATTGATGAGCTAGGACCCTAATCTAGGTCAAACTAGGTTCCAAAGGCCAATTTGAATGTTATAAACCATAGGGGATATTTTTCCATGATTTTTAGAGGGTTAACTTGATTTTTATCTTAACCGAAACCTTGTTGCATTAAGTGGGTCTGTTTTAGGGTTACAAGATATCATTTAATTCTTGGATTGCACATGAACCCATTTCTGATTGATTCAACCCACTTTTTATCTCATTTAGACCATTTGACCTATGTTCTGTCTTTGAGAAATCCCGTTTATGTACTGCAATGGTATGATTGCAATTTTAACCTTTATTTCATGTTTTCTTCTCAAAACACTTATTTCTCCAATTAAGCCCTCTTCTAGGTTATGTAGGAGCTTTTATTCTCTTTATTAGGTCAAAATGAGCTAGTTATGGCTCATGATGAGGCTCTCATCACCTACCCCTGTCCCCAATCAAAGACCTGGACCTATCCTAGAAGAACCAACCAAGGTTCCATTTCCCGAGGCCTTGACCAAGGGAAAGAAGACAACCAAGCCCGTGGCACCTGAGGAGGACCTGGTAAAACTCTTTGAGCAGGTCCAAATAAACATCCCCTTGATGGATGCGATTCACCACGTACCGGCTTACGCACGATTCTTAAAGAATATATGTACACCTCAGTGCAAGCCGTGAACAAAGAGTAGGAGTCCAATTGTACTGTCAGAGCAAGCCAGCTCTGTAATCCTAAGCAGACTCCCATCCAAGGCAAAAGATCCAGGTACTCCCCTTATTTCATGCAAAATAGGTGAAACCTAGTTCGACAAAGCATTGCTAGACTTGGGTGCTTCCATAAATCTGATACCCACATCCCTACTTAACCACCTAGAAGAATCTGAGCTAAAACCAACTGAGGTGACACTACAGTTAGCAGATCGATCTATAAAGTCACCTAAAGGGATTCTTGAGGATGTTATCGTAAGACTGCAGGATTTCTATTTCCCTGTAGACTTCATAGTCTTAGACATGGACGCACCTGAAAACCCTAAGGATACACCAATCATTCTGGGGAGACCTTTCCTGGCCACTGCTAGGGCCAACATCAGTTGTGAGGAGGGCCAAATAGAGTTGAAATTCGAGAATCAGACGCTCAAAATTGATATCTTTAAGGCCCAACAAGGAATCAATTGTAGTGTCATTGAACAAATCTGTGATATTAGAGCTTTGGTTGATGAAACACAATTTGAGGATAACTTGATTATGCCTCATCAACCACAGAAAGATCTTGAACCGCAATTAGAGGAGTCAGATCCTGATTCAAACAAATTCATAACTCCTATCCTTGAACCTCACATTCACCCTGAACCACCCGCTGCTACTGATAACCCCATTCTTAAACTAAAACCCCTTCCCGACCATTTGAAATACATCTTTTTAGGTTCTAATCAGACTTTTCCTGTGATTATAAATTCCAAGGTCACTCCTTATCAGGATCCCGTCTGATTGCTGTTCTCCAGCAACATCGCAGAGCCATTGGTTGGACTCTCGATGACTTGACTGGAATAAGTCCCTCTTATTGCACACACCATATTTATTCAAAAGAGGGCGCATGACCTTCCCGTGAGATGCAGAGATGTTTGAATCCCAATCTGCAGGAGGTCGAGAAAAAGGAGATCATTAAGTGGTTAGATGCAGGGATCATCTACCCGATCTCCGACAGTTGTTGGGTGAGCCCAATTCAAGTCGTGCCTAAAAAGGCAGGACTCACCTCCATTACAACTGAAATCGGAGAAATTATACCTACCCGAATAGCAAACTCGTGGAGAGTATGCATAGATTACCGACAACTCAATTCCTCCACGAAGAAGGATCATTTCCAACTATTGAACGATATGAATCGCTACACTAATGTGTTCGATTTTGGAAAACCTGCCATTGTAGTTCGAAAGCGAAAAATTCGTGTTCAACAAATAAAATTTATACCGAAATTGAAATTTCAGGTCGAACACAGGGAGGCGAACGTTTGATTTAAAAACTACGCGTTTCTTTTTATTTGTCACGAAGTAATTCAATTTAAATTATCTAATTATTTACAATAAATAGAAGAGAGAGAGGGTAAAAGAGAGGGGTAAGAGAGAGAGAGTATTACACATGAAAATCAAAATGAGATGTAGAATAAAAAAAGAATTTCTCATTGAGGAGATTGTTCATTACAACTAGAAAGCATAAAACAATTACATTCGAAAGCGGTAAATTTACTCTAGAAAGCATTAAAAGAATGGAGGGAGAAATGTCCTCCTCGACGGTCGCTTGGAGGATAAGTAGATTAATCTAGAAAGCAGAAAATCTATACTAGAAAGCAGTAAAAAGAATAGGGAGAGAGAAATCCTCTTCTACGGTCGCTTGGAGGACGAGCCGGACGAGATGACGCCTGGAAGAAGGAGGACGAAGCAGAAGAACGGGAACGGAGCAGCATGCCGTCGTCGTCGCGGGATCCACTTCCGAAGGGGGACGAAAATTTGGACTTTATCTCGCGAGAAGCATCCCGGGTGTGGGACAAGCTTCTCTTGAGCTTTGGAGGGGTAGAGAGGAGAAGGAAGGGATGAAATTCGTATGGAGGAGGTCTCTTTTTATAGTTGTAAGGAGTGGAGGCAAAATGGACATTACAACTTCAAAATAATAAATGAGGGGTCTTTAGTGACGGATAAAACCGTCGCTAAAGCCCCCAACATGGGCGTAGCTCCCGCGCCCAGGCTCACCCGCTCAGCTGCCCGCGCGTGCAACGGCTTCTCACGTTCAACGATCCTCAGCCGTCTGATCTTGCTTAAGTCGCGCCTTCACCCGCTGCATTGCGCGCCCGCCCGCCTGCGATCGCGCATCCACGCCGCACGTCGGCGCTATCGAGCACGCGCAGCCGTTGGATCGCAATCTGACGCTCCACGCACCTGCTCGCTTGCGCCTGATTTGAGGTTCGCGAGACTCGATCCTGCGACCTCTACTTCGCCCGCAGCTTCGTCTCAGCTGTGCTACGCGGTCGAAATGGTCGCGCAGACGAATCAGCCAGCCGCAACCACAACCGTTGGATCTTGATCCAACGGCGAAGAATCGACGCTCTGATTGAAGAAGAAAAGGTGCGGCGGTGCTGGGGGTCAGTTGGACGGCCGAGATGACGCCACGTGGCGCCATCTTGGCCGTCCATCTTCTGGAAGTTGTAGATGGTTCCACGGATGTCGGATTGACTCGATTTTTACGTCGTTGGGCTGCGATCGTCGATCCGAGTTCATCCGTGCGGTCAGATTTGTCATATGAAGTAAGAATTTACACCATCCTGGCCCTTGATCTTCTAGGGTTCCCTGGTCACAATCTGAAGCTACGGATGCCTAATTAGGGCGATCTTGGAGTCATTGAACTCCAATCGCCGCCCTGATCACATCCATACGGTTGGATCTTTGATCCGAGGCCCTGATAAAATGTTTGTCCTGTCCAAGCACATAAAAGGAGACAATTAACCTCCATTTTATTCAAACTACTCTAAATGCAAGATGATGCATGTTATGCAATATTTATATCATGAAACGCAATCCTATGCTTAAGAACATGCATAAATAGACATTTTAAGTAATGTAAATGTATTTACATTATACCCCCATGCCTATCTTTTGCTAGTCCCTAGCAAAAACTATATGCTATTTATAAAAGAATTAGGTTGGATTATTTGGACCTGAGTCATTTTCAATCATTAAGAAATTGTCTACTTAAGAACTGAACTTTCAAAGACACAACAGTGCCCGGGTATCAGCCAAAATGCAGACCGCTTCAAGCCCTCGCCTTATTAAAAGAAAATTTTCTTTTTCTCTTTTTCTCTTTTCTAATTTTTTTGGATTTTCAAATTTTAGGGTTTAAGAGTGGCTTTCTACTTCCATTCAACTCACCCAAGATTTGATGAGAACCCTAAGTTTTAAGCATCTTATTGTGATTGTGATAGACTCGTTGACCGGCAATTAAAACGGATTTCGGATTTCTACGCCTCTAGGAGACCTCAAAAAGAATTTTGCCTAAAGGTGTATCTTTACAACCGGTAGCTTTCTCCCTACTTTTATTTTTTACGGGGTCAACACAAGGGTGAATCCAGTGTATATCTCCCCGATTTATTCTACTTCTCCGCTTCTTCCTAAGTGTTTTGGGAATTTTTAGTGCATTTTCTGAGCTGGGTTCTGGACAAACGGTCGATGAGCTGTTACCACCGACAACTTGCCAGCCATACTCGTGCGGCGAAGTGTGGCTTATTTCTTTTTGTTCTTTTCTCCTTTGCTTTTTGATTTTTTTTTTTAAAGTAGGTGGCTTCCCTGGTCTAAGATTTACCTAAAGGCAGCAAAAAGAGAAAGGTCTAGTGACTGGGCTCTAGACAACCTACCTATGGGCTGTTACCCATGATAACTTGCCAGCCATATCACCCTAGAAGGTTCATTAGCTACCCAACTTCCGTTAGAATCGCCGAACAACGAGTCAGTGCAAAGAAAGTGTGTAGATGCTTAAGACTCAAAATTCCCACAAATCAGAGGGCGGGCTGATAAGTCATGTACTTATCACCCAAACTTTATTTACTCCAATTAAAATAAAATTCAAGTTGGCGAGAACTCGAAAAACAAATCCACATTTTAGTGGATACACGGGCTGATTAAGTCCAAAGACCTGAAGAGTCTTTGTGTCCAGATCTTAATGTAGTATTTTTTAAGATTGAAAATTTTCTTAAACCCAAATTCTCTTTCCTAATTCTGATTTTTTTTTATATAAAAGAAAATAAAACAAATCTACGGAGCTGACGAATGAATTCAGAGATAAATATCCACCCCCCATGCATATCTAATGCAATGTCCTCATTGTATTAAAAAGACATAAAACAGAGTGGAAAAGCGTAGAAAGCACCTGAATTGCGTGAATATCAGGTCCGCTCCAAGATGAAAACAAAAAAGAACTGTATATGTGCTGAGTTTAGTGCCTTCAGCTAGGCACATAATACAAGGAAAGAAATGAAAAATTCACAAGTGAAGGTCAGAATTAGAATAAACAGAAGAATCCTCCGACCTGTCAACAGAGGTCCACAGATGTGGACCAGATTGTGGTGCAGACCCATCCCCCATAATCGAGAATATCTTAGGTTCTGGATAAAAATTACCCAAAACCTACAATCAGAATGCAAGCGTGGTCAGGCCTGCGATTTATGAGGATGCAACCCAAGACTAAAAAGTCAGGTTACAGAGAATTGAAGAACAAAAGGATAATCGTTGAATGTGTGCTTGAGTTGAACATCCTCGAAACAAATGTCGTAAAGGTTCTGATTTGATGGTTTCAACTTAAAAGGAACCCTTCGACTCAATCTTCCATTTCCTCCAAAGTTAACTTCCCAAATCATAACCTCCCAGCTCCTATCCTCCTCATTTAGCGTATCAAATTCCAGGACCTCTTGTATATTCATCACCCCGTCTGAAATCTCCAAGTCTAAATGATGTGGCAGAATCAAAATTAACTTGGGTCTAATTATCTCAGAATTAGAATCATCAATAAGCTCAACAGAGTGTAACTGATAATCAGGGCATTGAATTGATTCCTCCAAAAAATGCGATTCTGGATCCGTATCGTGTGCCCTAATAAGATCAGTTTCCTCAATTATTGGGCTATCAAATGATCTATCAGATTCCTCAGGCCCAATCGTCTCACAGAAATCATGTTTAGAAAACTCGCGTGAGACTTCGTAACTTGAATCTTCACCATCAAAGAAATCAGGATCCATATCAATGTATGTCCCAAAATCAGTTGTCACTTTATGTTCCCAAGAGGCATACGTTTTCTCGTAACCCGGCTCAGGGATCTCAGGTGAAGAAATCAGATCATCTTTAATTGGTTGCTTTAATTCATTCTGGTCATAACACGTGTCTCCCCCAACAGGTGCCTGAGCGGGTTCTGTCATTGGCTTTCCTGAAGAGGGTTCATCCTAGGAATCATTCCAAGATTGAATCAAAGCAACCACGAATCTCATCCTCAATTTTGCTAATTTCCCAAGTAGAAACTCACCCTGGTTCTTATCCTTAACATCCTGGAGCCAATCCAACAAAGACTTGTTTAAATCATCAATCATCTGAATCAGGAGCTTCAATCTCTCAATGCAAGGTGTTGGCTGAACTTCTAAAGATTGAATGATATTTCTCAAGTTAGCCAGAACCTTATTTTGAACCTGGTTAACCTGAACCAAATGAGTTGGTTCAGGGTTGGGCGGGTTTGGGCTCAATGCAGGGGAATTAACGAATTAAGATTCGTTATACCCTTCCTGATAATAGGTCATTTCATATTATTCAAAAGATGGTGATGACCTAAAGGCAGTGAAATCAGAGGATGGGTAAGGATCGATGTATCCTTCTTGATTGTAGATTGTGTTAGGTTGTTCATGAAAGGAAGACGATCTATAATCGATGTAGCTCTGAGAAGGATAGAAATCAGAATCAAAGTATTCAGGGTTAGACCCTAAACACAGGGGTCCGGAATTGTATCCCCAATCCGAATTATCCCAACTAACTGATGGTTGATTACAATACGAGTCGAGATAATCGTCATGTTGAGGATAATTCACAACAGGAGTGAAAGAGCGGGAATGCGTGAAATATGTGGAAGGATTCATGAGACACGGGAGGAAGAAAGGTGCCCTGCAATACAAACAATCAAACCTGTCCTTAAATGGGTTAGCCTACAGACCTACAGACTCCCAAAACCCGTCTTGAGATAAAGGAACGATTTGATCTACTTCCGTCTGTTCAATCCAACCAGTTAGAAGGAGGGACTGGGGAGAAGGTTCTTCCTTCGGCTTGCGCCTCCAGTTCCTAATGTACCCCCCAGCCACGATCGTTTGACTCTGCTCCCCTAGCAAGACATCAGATTGAACAGTAGAAACAGACTAATCGAAAATAATCTCGTTCTGGGTTCTGAAGAACGAGTCCAATCGTTAAGGCAACGTCTATTCTGTTTTATTTAGGGCTAGGTTTGAATGTGCTTTGGAATGTGATGAGCCCTTTAAATGGGTTGTGCCCTTAATGATTGATTGCTTTGTGTGTGCATGCACAACCAATTGTTTTCAAGCAAGATTATTTTTGATGTGGTGAATTTTAAGGTTCAAATCTTGCTTAGTAGCTTTTAGGATTCAACTTTAGGTGTTTTCAAACAAATTTCATTGGCACACCAGGTTTTGCAAGCACAGGTGAAGATATTTTCCTTTAAAGCTTAAAAAGAATGTGAAGTGCCTGGTAAATTCCTAAGAGTTGAACCTGAGTGGCAGCTACTTGATGAGTTGATTTTATTTGAAGTGGTGCGGCCCAAACAACTCAAACAACTGGCCTGATGCACCACTAAGTTAGGCACACAAAGATGGTTCACCTAGAATGATTTCTACTCTTTTATGTGTTGCTTTATGTGTACCGGTTCCACAGATCAGAACCCGGTTGAGTAGAAACAAATCAATTCGGTTAAGTGCCTTTGAATGTGGGTGTACGTTGTGTGTTTGTTGAAAATTGCCCCACAAAATTATATTTTTATTTTTATTTTATATATAAATGAAGGTGGAATGAATGTGAGTGAGAATCCAAACAACCAAACTATTCCTAGGATTTATGCAACCACCTAGGTTAATTGGAATTTGGATTCAATGTGGCAAATAAAATCTATGGAGGGGCAAAGAATGGGGGTTAACATACAAAACCTTCCACAACACTTTACTCCAATCTACCGCTCTTGCTTGTCTCAAAAGAGTACCTACAATTACAATAAGAAAGGAGAAAAGTGAGGTAAATGATTTATAAGTTACAAAACGCGAAGAGAAATCAAAGATCGTCGCCTCCCCAGCAACGGCGCCAAAATGTTGAACGATTACAAATCGCTACGCTAACGTATTCGATTTTGGAAAACCTGTCGTTGTAGTTCGAAAGCGAAGAATTCGTGTTCAACAAATAAAATTTATACCGAAATTGAAATTCCGGGTCGAACACAGGGAGGCGGACGTCTGATTTAAAAACTACACGTTCCTTTTATTTGTCACGAAGTAATTCAATTTAAACTATCTAATTATTTACAATAAATAGAAGAGAGAGAGGGTAAAAGAGAGGGGTAAGAGAGAGAGAGAGAGAGTATTACACATGAAAATCAAAATGAGATGTAGAATATACAAAGAATTTCTCATTGAGGAGATTGTTCATTACAACTAGAAAGCATAAAGCAATTACACTAGAAAGCGGTAAATTTACTCTAGAAAGCATTAAAAAAATGGAGGGAGAAATGTCCTCCTTGACGGTTGCTTGGAGGACGAGTAGATTAATCTAGAAAGTAGTAAATCTATATTAGAAAGTAGTAAAAAGAATAGGGAGAGAGAAATCCTCTTTGACGGTCGCTTGAAGGACGAGCCGGACGAGACGACGCCTGGACGAAGGAGGATGAAGCGGGACGAAGGAGGACGAAGCAGAAGAACGGGAACGGAGTAACACGCCGTCGTCGTCGCGGGATCCACTTCCGAAGGGGGACGAAAACTTGGACTTTATCTCGCGAGAAGCATCCCGGGTGTGGGACAAGCTTCTCTTGAGCTTTGGAGGGGTAGAGAGGAGAAGGAAGGGATGAAAATTTCGTATGGAGGAGGTCTCCTTTTATAGTTGCAAGGAGTGGGGGCAAAATGGACATTACAACTTCAAAACAATAAATGAGGGGTCTTTAGTGACGGATAAAACCGTCGCTAAAGCCCCCAACGTGGGCGTAGCTTCCGCGCCCACACGCGCAGACTCAGCTGCTCGCGTGCGCAACGGCTTCGCACGTTCAACGATCCTCAACCGTCCGATCGCGAGATCGGACGACTTAAGTCGCGCCTTCACCCGCTGCATTGCGCGCCCACCCGCGTGTGATCGCGCATCCACGCCGCGCATCCAATCGCGCATCGGCGCTATCGGGCGCGCACAGCCATTAGATCGCAATCTGACACTCCACGCGCCAGCTCACTTGCGCCTGATTTGAGGCTCGCGAGACTCGATCCCACGACCTCTGCTTCGCCTGCAACTTCATCTCTGCTGCACTACGCGGTCGAAATGGTCACGAGGACGAATCAGCCAACCGCATCCACAACCGTTGGATCTTGATCCAACGGCGGAGAATCGACGCTCTGATTGAAGAAGAAAAGGTGCGGCGGTGCTGGGGGCCGATTGGACTGCTAAGATGACGCCACGTGGTGCCATCTTGGTCGTCCATCTTCTAGAAGTTGTAGATGGTGCCACGGATGTCGGATTGACTCGATTTTTACGTCGTTGGGCTGCGATCGTCGATCCGAGTTCATCCGTGCAGTCGGATTTGTCATCTGAAGTGCGAATTTACACCATCCTGGCCCTTGATCTTCTAGGGTTCCCCAATTACTATCTGAAGCTACGGATGCCTGATTAGGGCGATCTTGGAGTCGTTGAACTCCAATCGCCGCCCTGATCACATCCATACGGTTGGATCTTTGATCTGAGGCCCCGATAAAATGTTCGCCCTGTCTAAGCACATAAAAGGAGACAATTAACCTCCATTTTATTCGAACTACTCTAAATGCAAGATGATGCATGTTATGCAATATTTATATCATGAAATGCAATCCTATGCTTAAGAACATGCATAAATAGACATTTTAAGTAATGTAAATGTGTTTACATCACCCACTACCTTTCATTGATCAAATTCTCGAGAAATTAGTAGGAAATCGATTCTTCTGCTTTCTTGACGGGTACTCCGGTTATAACCAAGTGGCTATTCATCCCGAGAACCAAGAGAAGACCACATTCACCTACCCCTTCGAGACATACGCATTCCGAAGGAGGCCTTTCGGTCTCTACAATGCACCTGCAACTTTTCAACGGTGCATACTTGCCATATTCTCAGATATGGTAGGTGATTATCTGGAAGTCTTCATGGATGACTTCTCAGTTTTCGGGGTAACATTTGATGATTGCCTCCAGCACTTGGTTCATATACTCAGGTGTTGCATTGACGTTAATTTGGTTCTTTCCTGGGAAAAGAGCCATTTTATGGTGCTTGAGGGGATCGTCCTAGGATATCTAATCTCTAAGAAAGGCCTCCAAGTGGATCAAGCCAAGGTTGATCTAAATTCTCTGCTTCCTATGCCTAGCTCGATCAGAGACATCCATTCTTTTCTAGGTCACATCGGTTTTTACCGTCGTTTCATTCCTGATTTTTCGAAAATCGTGCGCCCCCTGACTACTCTTATTTCTAAGGATGTACCCTTTGAGATCTCCAAGGAATGCACTCAAGCCTTTGAAAACCTCCGCAACCAAGTCACCCAGGCCCCGATCCTACAGTCCCCTGATTGGTCTCAACCCTTTGAGATCATGTGCGATGCATCTGATTTCGCTGTAGGAGCAGTTCTGGGGCAGAAAGTTGACGGGAAACCGGTGGTCATCTACTACGCTAGCAAGACACTTGACGAGGCTCGGCGTAACTATACAGTTATGGAGAAAGAGCTGCTAGCCGTAGTATTTGCCCTTGAAAAATTTCGATCTTATCTCCTGTGTTCCCACGTCATCCTCTACTCTGATCACATAGTTGTGAAGCATCTCCTTACCAAGAAGGACGCGAAGCCCCGACTAATCCAATGGATCTTGCTATTGTAAGAATTCGACCTCGAGATTCGTGACAAGGCGGGAAGACAAAACGTAGTAGCTGACCATTTGTCTCGCCTTCCTAATGAGATCATCAACCCTTCTGGACCCATCACGGAGCATTTTCCTGATGAGCACCTACTGACTATTGGTACCAAGCTTCCATGATTTGCTAATATAGTAAACTACTTGGCATCTCATTAGATCCTGTCTGATTAGCCAAAGGCCAAGAAAGACAAATTACGCTCTGATACCAAGTTCTACATCTGGGAAGATCCGTACCTCTTCCGCATAGGTGCTGACCAAATCATCCGACGATGTGTCCCAGAGGGTGAAATCAATGATATTCTCTCCTTCTGCCATGACCAGGCAAGCGGTGGCCACTTCTCTGGGCACAAAATCGCATCAAAAATCCTCCAGTGTGGCTTTTATTGGCCCACTTTATTCAAGGATGCATACAATCACTGCAAGGCATGCAGTCGTTGCCAAACTCTGGGCAACATGAGCCATCGCGACATGATGCCTTTGCAGCCGATTCTCGTATGCGAAATCTTTGATATTTGGGGGATTGATTTTATGGGCCCCTTTCCAGTTTCGGATAGCTTCGAGTACATTCTGCCAGCTGTGGACTACGTGTCTAAATGGATCGAAGCCATACCAACCCGAACCTGTGATCATAAAACCGTTATCAAATTCATTCATCACAACATCTTCTCACGATTCAGGATTCCTCATGCAATCATCTCTGACGGGGGGACCCATTTTACGAATGCTCAGTTCAGGTCACTGATGACCAAATACGGGGTGTCTCACCCAATCTCCACTCCTTATCACCCCCAGACTAATGGTCTAGCTGAGCATCAAATCGAGAGAACAAGAAAATCCTACAAGTCACTATTCGGCCTAACAGGAAGGACTGGTCGTCCCGACTTCCGGAAGCTTTGTGGACTTATAGGACCGCCCACAAAACCCAATTAGGCATGTCTCCTTTTAGACTGGTGTACGGGAAGCCATGTCACCTTCCCGTTGAACTGAAGCACAAAGCCTATTGGGTAGTACAGAGTTGTAATTTAGATCTTTCTAAGGCTGGAACCCACAGAAAGCTTCAGACCAGCGAGATCGATGAGTTACGCCTTGATGTGCACGAGAACTCGCGAATCTACAAGGAGCGGGTTAAAGCCTTCCATGACAAGCACATATCTAGAAAGATCTTTCATCCTGGTCAAAAGGTCCTACTCTTCGATGCTCGACTCAAACTCTTTCCTGGGAAACTGCGATCCAAGTGGGTCAGACCATACCTTGTCCGATAACTTTTTGGAAATGGAGCCGTCGAAATCAGTCCACTCAGCCATAATTCCGAACCTTTCATCGTAAACAATCAAAGACTCAAACCGTTCATCGATGTAACCTCTACCGATTTGGCTGAGTCATCATTTATCCTCCATCTTCCCTGAGCATATTGCGCCCAGCCGATGGCGTAAAACTCAGTGCTCAACGAGAGGTAACCCGTCATTCTTTCTCAAAAACCTGAAACATTTTCTGACACTTCTTTGCACTTAAGGTTCACCCTTTAGGACAGCCGACTCCACCTCAGGTGCTTGCATCTGATATTAGAAATCGTCTGCAACAGTCACCCCGACCCATTCATTCATCAAAACATCTGTCCTAATGTATGAACTAAGTTAAATAAAAACCCTCCTAAGTTACAATGAGGACATTGCAAATCTTAGGCATGGAGGGATGAAAGTGCAAAACTCATAAGAAAAGGCTTTAAACAAAAAAATTCACATATGCCAAAAACACCATAAAATTTTTTTTTTTTTTTTTGAAAAAGAATAATGAGAGGAGGAAAGAAATTCTTGTGGAGGAGGAGAAAAAGAATAAAATGATAAAAAGGAGCACAAAATGAAAGAAAAGAGATAGTCATTAGTAAGAAATTAAGGAGTTAACCCAAGTTCTAGACCACATTCAGGAAAAGAAATGGAAAGTGCACAGTGAGATTAGTAAGAACGTAAACCTTAGGCATTCTTGGATAGACTCTTAGTACCTATTAAGATCTAGACATTCCTCAAGAGGTTGAGGAAAATGAAAAGCTTAAGTATTAGGTCCAAGGCTTAGGGAGTATTTGGCCTCGTTAACTAACCTTTGGTTTACGGGACTCAGTAACCTAAGCACCCCAATTTCACACAAAGCCTAGTTCAGTAAGCATAAAAAGTAAAATCACGCAGAAGCGTTACAAAAATTATGAAAATAACACCTAGAGTACGAGCAGTCGATCAGCACAAGTTGATTTGGACGAGTTCCCAGCGCGGAGAGGTGGGAAATTCCCCTCGAAGATGCGCAAAAAAATATCATCTCCTCGGTGCTTGTCTCTTAGGATATTTACATATCCTACTGCAGGCATGTAAGCACTCTGCTGGTTCAGATTCCATGGATGGCATTATCACGAAGTGTCAATTGCCAGGGTCTGAATTCGGCCATGGAACACCATGGATGGGATTATCTCAAAATCTCAAGAGCCAGGGTTCTGTGGGTTACCATGGGCTGTGCTATCTCGAAGCATCGACTGCCAGGAACCCTTGAGGATTGATGATGGGGATAAAGAATCTGATACAGATCGTGTTGAGAAGCCAATCCTAAGCTAGAATTAAAAAGAAAACGAGAGAAAACTCTCCAAACGTATAAATCTTCTACCTCTCTTTCTTACAAAACGCACTGCGAATAAAGCCAGGGCTAAAATTATCTCAAGCACGGGTGCTTTAACCACAAAGTCCAATAAGCCTTAGGTTAGTTCTTGTAGGCCTTAAAAACCATTGCTAAGGACCGAGGCTAAGACTAGACAGATCTGGATCTTGGTTGGTACTAGAATACCTTTTAGGCCTATGGTTGGCATTCTAACCTAATCAAGGTTACAAAAGACAAAACACTTATCTAAACTCATTAAGAATTTCACGGTCTAGAATAAGGGTTGAAACCTTAAAATTTTTGCTAAGGGACTAGCAAAAGCTAGGCATTAGGGTATGATGTGAACCTCATCACGAACCCTAACTAGCACAATTTAATCTAAATAAGTGTGAAGAAGCTCCTACAAAACCTAAAGAGAGGCTTAACTCATAGAATTCTGAGTTAAAGAATAAGACAAATCATAAGGGGTAAAACTACAATTTTACCAATGCAGTATACAAACAGGGTAATTTAGGGTCTAAACACAGGTCAAATGAGCTTAATAATGAGGGAAGTGGGATGATCTGATCTGAAAAAGGTTATAGCAACTTCTAAGAATTAAATGACATCCTATAACCCTACAACAAATCCACTTTAATTCACAAGGTTCGAGGTAGGATAAAAATTAAATAACCCTCTAAAATTCATGGAAAAATACTCCCTAAGGTTTAAAACCTTCAACTTGGCCTTTGCAACCTATTTTGACCTAAAATGAGAACCATGCCCAATTAATGAGTTAATTTGGGTTTTTGCGTAAATTAACCGGTCAAACATGGTCCAACCTAAAATAAAAATTCACCATTAAAATCCTCACGTTCAAATTAGGCTGGTATAAAAATTTGAGCCTAAGAAAAGACCATCTTGACCGACTTCACAAATTGGTCCTCTTAAATTACTTTTTGACCCTTATCTTTTTAAACCCTTACAAATGGCCCCCTATCTTTCTCCTCATTCTTTGCAAAATGGTCCTCCCTGCCATTTCTACGTAGCGCCATACCTCCGGCGACCTTGCACGAAGGATGGCACCGCACAGGGCAAGGCGCCCATCCTCAGGAACGAGCGGGGGGTTCCCTTCGTCGTCCTCTGTCGCAAGGACCCTCCCCTGACCTCTGCAACCAGCCATGCCTCTCATGCAAATGCACGAAAGGTATGGGTGTCCATTCCCGACCATATCCAGCAAGCACGGCACGTCGCCTCCTCGGTCCCCTCTCCTCGCCAATGCCTTTATAAGGAGCGGCAGGGTCTGCCGTCTCCTTCAAGCTACTTCTGGCGGAGAAAAACCCTAGCTTTCATCTCTCCCCTCTTCGGTCAGAAACGCCCTAGCTTCCGGCGACTTCTCCTCCTCGTCGTCGCTCTGCTGCCATACTTGCAGCAGAGTCCACTATGCCCCATCTTCCCACGTCAGGCCGCACCAGCTGGCGTCCCCAGATCCCCTCCTCGTCGTCGATAACCCCCTCCTGGGCATCTTCGTCCTCAGCTCCGGCAGGCACGAGCTGGACGCCTTCCTCTCCCTCTTCGTCGACTAAGTAGGTAGGAACCTTCCCCCTACCCTTCCCTCTCTGTTCCCTTATTCAATTAGCATTTCAGACCCATCGACTGCCACTACCATCCCCATCTGCTTCACCTTCGGTCACCATCTCCGGCGAGGTCGCCCCACCTCCACAGGCCACCTCACCCCTCGCCGACAAGCCCAGAAGCTCCCCCACACTCCACTCAAGCGTTTCCCCACTCCATTCACCGCCCTTCACCTCCCAACCACCCCCCGAACACACCCACTTCCGCACACACAGTCTGCCCTATGCACACGGTCACAGGCGCTCTCGCGCCTCGCCGACCCTCGTACTGCCTTCGCCACACTTCGGCGAAGCTCCTTGCGTTGTCTGATGTGGCCGAGAGGCTGTCTTTGTGATTTCAGGTCTCCGCCTCCTCGCCGCCATTGACGAGTTGTTGAAGCTCCTTCGCAGGCAGCTCCAAAACACCTCTAGCCCAGGCGTAAGCTCCAGGCAGCGCAGACTGCTTCCGCGAAAGTGGCCAGGTTCGCAATTGGGGTCGCGAGCTTTTGCTGCTGCCCCAGTTGGCGGTGCCTTCTCACCTGCGGGCGCGCTGAGCAGAGGTAGGACGTTAGTCCCACCTCGTAAGTGTGTGGCCTCGCGCTCGCACTTAAATTGATTTTGTGTATTAGGCTGTTCGCCTTATATACACAAGGGTCAGGTCCCTCACCCATGCACGCAGCGCGCCACTCGCTCGCACCCGCCCTCGCCCGCGTTCACGCCCCGCGGGTCAGGGCTGAATCTAACTACCCGACCAAGCACTCCTCACCCACCACCGCACGCCGGTGGGCCTGGTCCCGGGAGCGCAACCCGACCAGATTACCCGGCTCTGGGAGAGCTTTCCAAAGAGAGATTTAGAGAGAGAGAGAGACGTGGGGAAGGGGTAGGGGTAGGTTTTGCACTGATAGTTCTATGTGCGTGCAGGGAAGAAGGAGAAAGAAGGAAGAGGCAGGAGAAGGAAAAAGAAAGGAAGGAAAGGAACTGAAGGAGATGAAAAGGAGCCGCACTGTAGCAAACGCACAGTTAAGCAGTCTGAGTGCAGAGTCAAACGTCAGAAGAGCAATAGCCAGAGCAGAAGAAGGCAGGAGGAAAAGAAGAAAGAAGACGCAGAGAGAAGAAGAAGAAGAAGAAGAAGACACAGCAGGAGAAAAAGAAGAAGAAGAAGAAAAGAAGGAAGAAGAAAGGAAGACTTAGCAGCTGCAAGGAAGAAGAGAAGAAAATCAAAGAAAAAAGAGAAAGAAAGAAGAAGGTAGGAAGAAGAGAAAGAAAGAAGAGAAAGAAAAGAAGAAGAAGAAGAAGAACAAGAAAGAAGACGCAAAGAGAGAAGAAGGAGAAAGAAAGAAAGAAGATGCAGCAAGGCAAAAGAGAAGAAAGAAGAGAAGAGAAAGCAAAGGAAGAAGAAATAAGCCAATCACCCCATCTTTTCCTCTCTCTCTCTCTCTTAATTTTAGTAAAAACTTATATATTGTGAATTTATAAGCTTCTAGAATTATAGTTTGCTCCCTGAGTTCGACCTCGGGAAACTTATCTTCCGAGTAATAAATTGTACTAAATTGGTAACTGTTTTGTCATATGCCACAACGACTATAATAACTCTATAGACGAAATGGCAGCACCAGCGCGCGTCGGCTTTCGAGGTAGGACTAAAGTCCCACCTGCATCTTCATGCGTCTGCAGGAGGAACGCTCGACCAATTGGGCAGCTGCAGGGGCCTTCGATCCCAATTGCGAACCTGAGTGTGTGCGTGAGGGTGTTCCGCAACTGCTGGACCTGGCGACCTGGAGCACTGCAGCCCGGAGCAGCTCGCGAAGCAGCTTCAACCTGCTCGTCAATAGCGACTGGAGCTCGAACCCTGTCTGACACAAAATGGGCCTTGCGGCTCTATCAGACTACAGGAGGACCTTCGCCGTGTCACGACGAAAGTGAGGCGATAGGCGGCAGGCCGCGGGGCAGCCTAGGCGTGCAAGCCTAGGTTGCTCTATGGCCGGAGTGATGGGTTTGTTCGGGGGTGTGTTTGGGTGAGTAGAGTGGTGGTGTGAGTGAGGGGAAATGCTGAGTGAAGTGAGGGGATGCTTATGGGCTTGTCGGCGAGGGGTGGAATGGACTGTGGAGGTGGAGCAGCCTCGCCGAAGTTGGTGGCCGGAGGTGGAGCTGATGGTGGTGGTAGCGGCAGTCGAGGGATCAAAAATACAATTTGTTGAGGGGGAAATAAAGAGGGGATAAAATGGAGGAACTTCTACCTAGCTAAGAAGATGAAGGGGGGCAGGAGGCGGGCGGCGCAATTCTGCCTTCGCCGGAGACGACACCCTGTGGGAAGATGACGACAATGAGGAAGATAGACCGGAGAGTGCCTGCTGGTACGGCGAGGCACGACAAATGATGGCGGAGCTAACCCTGCCACTGGTATGGTGGCAGGGCGACGAGAGAGGGAGCGGAGAGTCGTCGGAGCCTGCGGGCGAATGGCCGGAGGAGGAGGAGAGGAAGGTTGGGGAAATTCCTTGGCCAAAACAGGCTTAGGACGACCGGAGGGCCCTGCCGTCCCTTAAATAGCAGTTGGCGAGGAGAGAATCTCGAGGAGAGAGCATGGAGAGCTTGCCGGAGAATTGCCGGAGAAGTGACCCATTCCCCTTGCGCGTTCGCACGAGAGGAATGGGCAATGGCAGGACATGGGAGGGGGTCCCTGCAGAAGAGGATGACGTATGGAGCCCCCCTTTCATTTCTGAGAGCGACTCCCATACCTTGCACGGTGCCATCCTCCGCGCAAAGTCACCGGAGGTATGAGCAGCAGCGCAGGGTGGCAGAAGGACCGTTCTGCAAAGAACGAAAGGGAAGATGGGGGGCAAAGTGCAAGGGTTCAAAAAGATAAGGGTCAAAAAGTAATTCAAGAAGACCAATTTGTAAAGTAGGTCAAGATGGCCTTCCCTTAGGTCCAAATTTTGGTACAACCCTAATTTGAACCTAAGGAATCTAATGGTGAAGTTCGATTTTAGGTTTGACCACATTTGACCGATCAATTTGCACAAAAATTCAAATTAGGTCAAAAATTGGGTATGGTTCTCAATTTAGGTCAAGATAGGTTCCATTGGCCAAATTGAAGGTTCTAAACCATAGGGGATGTTCTTCCATGAATTTCAGAGGGTTTATTTGACTTTTATCTTTCCAGGAACTTCGTGAATTAAAGCGGGTTTGTTTTTAGGGTTATAGAATGTCATTTAATTCCTAGAAATTGCTATAACCCTTTTCAGATCAAATCACCCTACTTTCTTTCTTGTTAAGCCCATTTGACCTGTGTTTAGACCCTTAGACATCACATTTGTGTACTGTATTGGTAAAATTACAGTTTTACCCCTTGTGTGTTGCTTTACATTTAGATTTATATTTCTTTTATTTAGGCTTCCCCTTAGGTTTTGTAGGAGCTTTTGTATACTTATTTAGGTCAAAATGTGCTAGTTAGAACTCATGATGAGGCTCTCATCATACCCCCATACCTAGCTTTTGCTAGTCCCTTAGCAAAAATTTAAGGTTTCAACCTTTGTTCTAGACCATGAACTTCTTCCATCAAGTTTTGATAAGTGCTTTTCCTCTTGTATCCCTGATTAGGTCAGAATGCCAAACATAGGCCTAAAAGGTACTTTAGTACCAACCAAGATCCAGATCTATCTCGCTTTAGCTTCAGTCCTTAGAAAAGGTTTTTAAGGCCTACAGGAACTAACTCAAAGTTTATTGGACTCTGTGGTTAAAGCACCCGTGCCTAAGATATTTTTAGCCATGGTGCAGTTTGCAATGTGTTTTGTAAGAGAGAGAGACAGAAGATTTATATGTTTGGAGAGTTTTCTCTCTCTTTTCTTTTTAATTCTAGGTTGGGATTGGCTTCACAACACGATCTGTATCAGATTCCTTGTTCCCATCATCAATCCTCAAGAGTCCCTGGCAGTCGATGCTTCGAGATAGCACCGCCCATGGTAACCCCAGAACTATGGCTTTCGAGATTTCGAGATAATCCCGTCCATGGTGTTCCGTAGCCGAATTTTAGACCCTGGCAACTGACACTTCGTGATAATGCCATCATGGAATCTGAACTGGCAGAGTGCTTACATGCCCCCAGTAGGATATGTAAATATCCTAAGAGACAAGCACCGAGGAGATGATATGTTGTTACGCATCTTCGAGGGGAATTTCCCACCTCTCCGCGTCGGGAACTCGTCCAAATCAACTTGTGTTGATAGACTGCTCCTAATCTAGGTGACTTTTCAGAACATTTGAAATGCTTCGGCGTGATTTTGATACTTATGCTTACTGAACCAGACTGTGTGTGTGAATTTGAGTGCTTAGGTTACTGAGTCCCGTAAACCAAAAGTCAGTCAATGAGGCCAAATACTCCCTAAGCCTTGGACCTAATCCTTAAGCTTTTCATTTTCCTCAACCTCTTAAGGAGTATCTCGATCTTAATGGGTACTAAGAGTCTATCCAAGAATGCCTAAGGTTTGCGTTCTTGCTAATCTTGTTGTGCACTTTCCTTTCTCTTTTTCTTAATGTGGTTTAGAACTTAGGTTAAATTCCTTAATTTCTTACTAATGACTATCCCTTTTCTTTTTCATTTTGTGCTCCTTTTTATCATTATGCTCTTTTTCTCCTTCAAACTTCTCTCTGTTTTTTTTTTTGTATATGCAGAATTTATTTTTTTTGGTTGAAACCTTTTCCTTGTTATTTAATTGCACTTTTATACCCCCTCATGCCTAAGATTTGCAATGTCCTCATTGTACATTAGGTGGGTTTTTATTTAACTTGGTTCATGCATTAGGACAGGTATTTGGTGAGTGGATGGGTCGAGGTGACTGTTGCGAACGATTTCTAATCTCAGGTACGAGTACCTGAGGTGAAGTTGGATGTCCTAAAGGATGAACCTAAAGTGTAAAGGAATGTCAGAAAAGGTTTTGGGTTTTTCAAAAGTGATGGGCTGCCTCCCGTTAAGCGCTGAGTTTTATGCCATCGGTTGGGCGCAAGAAGCTCAAGGGGAATGAAGGATAAATGATGACTCAGCCAAATCTGTACTAGTTACATCAATGAACAGTTTGAGTCTCTGACCGTTCACGACGAAAGGTTCGGAATCATGGCTAAGAGGACTGATTTCGACGGCTCCATTTCCAAAAATTTATCGGACAAGATATGGTCCGACCCACTTAGATCACAATTTCCCAGGGAAGAGATTGAATCGGGCATCGAAGAGTAGGACATTCTGACCAGGGTGGAAGATCTTTCTAGATATGTGCTTGTCATGAAAGGCTTTAACCCTCTCTTTGTAGATTCGCGAGTTCTCAAACGCATCAAGGCGTAGTTCATCAATCTCGCTTATCTGAAGCTTTCTATGGGTTCCAGCCTTAGAAAGATCTAAGTTGCAGTTCCATATTGCCCAATAGGCTTTGTGCTCCAATTCGACGGGAAGGTGACATGCCTTCACATACACCAGTCTGAAAGGAGACATGCCTAGTTGGGTCTTGTGGGTGGTCCTATAAGCCCACAAAGCTTCCGGAAGTTGGGAGGACTAATCCTTCCTATCAGGTCGAACAGTAACATGTAGGATTTTCTTGATCTCTCGATTTGATAGCTTAGCTAGACCATTAGTCTGGGGGTGGTAAGGAGTAGAGATTCGGTGAGACACCCTGTATTTGGTCATTAGTGACCTGAACTGAGCGTTGGTAAAATGGGTCCCTCCATCAGAAATGATAGCACGAGGAATTCCGAACCGTGAGAAGATATTATGATGAATGAATTTGATGACGATCTTGTGATCACAGGTTCGGGTCGGAATAGCTTCGATCCATTTGGACATGTAGTCTACTGCGGGTAAAATGTAATCGAAGCCTTCCGAAACATGAAAGGGGCCCATAAAATCAATCCCCCAAATATCGAAGATCTCGCATACAAGAATCGGCTGCAAAGGCATCATGTCGCGGTGGCTCATGTTGCCCAAAGTTTGGCAACGACTGCATGCCTTACAGTATCTGTATGCGTCTTTGAAGATAGTGGGCCAGTAAAAGCCACACTGGAGGATTTTTGATGCGATTTTGTGACAGAGAAGTGGCCACCGCATGCCTGGTCATGGCAGAAGGAGAGAATGCTGTTGATTTCGTCCTCCGAGACACATCGCCGGATTACTTGGTCAGCACCTGTGCGGAAAAGGTACGGGTCTTCCCAGATGTAGTACTTGGCATCGGACCACAACCTGTCTTTCTTGACCTTTGGCCAATTAGACGAGATCTGATGAGATGCCAAGTAGTTTACTATATCAGCAAACCATGGAAGTCTAGTACCAATGTCAATAGGTGCTCATCAGGAAAATGCTCCGTGATGAGTCCAGAAGGGTTGATGAACTCAAAAGGAAGGCGAGACAAGTGGTCAACTACCACATTTTGTCTTCCCGCCTTGTCGCGAATCTCGAGGTCGAATTCTTGCAGTAGCAAGATCCATCGGATTAATCGAGGCTTCGCGTCTTTGTTAGTAAGGAGACGCCTCACAACAGTGTGATCCGACTAGACGATGACGTGGGAACCCAGGAGATAAGATCAGAATTTTTCGAGGGCAAATACTACAACTAGTAGCTCTTTCTCCGTAACTGTGTAGTTACGCTGAGCCTCGTCAAGTGTCTTACCAGCGTAGTAGATGACCACGGGTTTTCCGTCAATCTTCTACCCCAGAACCGCTCCCACAGCGAAGTCAGATGCATCGCACATGATCTCAAAGGGTTGAGGCCAATCAGGGGACTGTAGGATCGGGGCTTGGGTGACTCGGTCACGGAAGTTCTCAAAAGCTTGAGTGAATTCCTTGGAAATCTCAAAGGGTACATCCTTGCAGAGAAGAGTAGTCAGGGGGCGCGCGATTTTCGAGAAATCAGGAATGAAACGACGGTAAAAATCGACGTGCCCCAGAAGAGATCGGATGTCACTAATTGAGCTAGGCATAGGAAGTCGAGAAATCAGATCAACCTTGGCTCGATCCACTTAGATACCTTTCTCAGAAATTAAATGTCCTAGGATGATCCCCTCAGGCACCATAAAGTGGCTCTTTTCCCGGGAAAGAACCAAATTTACGTCAATGCAACGCCTGAGTATATGAACCAAATGCTGGGGGCAATCATAAAATGATGCCCCGAAAACTAAGAAGTCATCCATGAATACTTTCAGATAATCACCTACCATATCAGAGAATATGGCAAGCATGCACCGCTGGAAAGTTGCGGGTGCATTGTAGAGACCGAAAGGCATCCTTCGGAATGCATACGTCCTGAAAGGGCAGGTAATTGTGGTCTTCTCTTGGTTCTCGAGATGAATTGCCACTTGGTTATAATCGGAGTACCCATCAAGAAAGCAGAAGAATCTATTTCCCGCTAATTTCTCGAGAATCTGATCAATGAATGGTAGTGGGGAAGGATCCTTCTTTGTGGAGGAATTGAGTCTTCGGTAATCTATGCAAACTCTCCACGCGTTAGCTATACGGGAAGGTATGACCTCTCTGATTTCAGTCGTGATAGTGGTGAGCCCAGCCTTCTTAGGCACAACCTGGATTGGACTTACCCAACGACTGTCGGAGATCAGGTAGATGATCCCTGCATCTAACCACCTAATGATATCCTTTTTCACGACCTCCTGCAGATTGGGATTCAAACGTCTCTGCATTTCACGGGAAGGTCGTGCGCCCTCTTCAGAATAAATACGGTGTGTGCAATAAGAGGGACTTATTCCAGTCAAATCATCGAGAGTCCAACCAATGGCTCTGCGATGTTGCTGGAGAATAGAAATCAGACAAGATTCTTGATCAGGCGTGAGTCTGGAGTTTATAATCACAGGAAAGGTCTGATTAGAACCCAAAAAGACATATTTTAAATGGTCGGGAAGGGGTTTGAGTTCAAGAATGGGGTTATCAACAACAGCGGGTGGTTCAATGTGAGTGTGAGGTACAAGGGTAGGAGTTATGGGTTTGTCTATCTCAATGCTTGCCTCCTCAAATTGCGGTTCAAGATCCTCTTGTGGTTGATGAGGAATGATCATGTTGTCCTCAAGTTGTGGTTCATCAACCATGGCCCTAATATCACAGATTTGTTCAATGACACCGCAATTAATTCCTTGTTGGGCCTTAAAGATATCAATTTTGAGAGTCTGGTTCCCAAATTTCAGTTCTATTTGGCCCTCCTTACAACTTATGTTGGCCCTTGCAATGGCCAGAAAAGGTCTCCCTAAAATGATTGGTGTATCACTTGGGTTGTCAGGTGCATCCATATCTAAAACTATAAAATCGATAGGGAAGTAGAAATCCCGCACCCTTACAATAACATCCTCAAGAATCCCTTTTGGTGACTTGATAGATCGATCTGCTAATTGTTGTGTCACCTCAGTTGGTTTTAGCTCAGATTCTTCTAGAAGGTTAAGTAGGGATGTGGGTATCAAATTTATGGAGGCACCTAAGTCTAATAATGCTCTGTCGAACTGGGTTTCATCGATCTTACATGAAATCAGGGGAGTGTCTGGGTCTTTTGCCGTGGGTGGGAGTCTACCCAGGATTACAGAGCTGACTTGCTCTGACAGTACAATTGGACTCCCACTCTTGGTTCTCGGCTTACGCTGAGGTGTACACACGTTCTTCAAAAATCGTGAGTAAGCCGGTACGTGGCGAATTGCATCCATCAAGGGGATGTTTATTTGGACCTGCTCAAAGAGCTTAACCAGGTCCTCCTCAAGAGCCACGGGTTTGGTTGTCTTCTTTCTCTTGGTGAAGGCCTCGAGAAATGGAACCTTGGTTGGTTCTTCTATGATAGGTCCAAGTTTTTGATCTGGGACAGGAATAGGAACATCCTGGATGACTGCCCTAGGATTCGGGTCACTACCAGGCTTGGAGCGGTCTGGATAAGGAGTATCTTAGGTCGCCTTACCATTACGGGTTGTTACAGAACTAAGTCTTACCTGGTTCTGGTTAGGGGTTGGTAGAATGGGCTGCTGCTATTGATAACCCGCCTAAGAAGTTGAAGCTTCCATCCCATCACGTGAAGGAATAGAAGGGGCCTAATAGACCATGTGTGCCTGGCTTGGGTTTGGGTTCATAAGGCACCGTTGGGTCGACACACTATTAGGGTTAGGCAGAGGCTGAGAAGGAAGCGTGCCTGGTTGGCGAGAATTTGCCAACTGGGCAAGTTGATTTCAAACCTCTATGATTTCGTCCTTGCGTTGCTTTTGAATAGCCGCATTCATTCTTTGAATGTCAGCCAAAGCCTGGAAGATAAGGGACATTTGATCTTGGTTAGGCCCGAGTGGATAAGTGAGGTTGGGCCGAGGCTGAGGCGACTGATAAGGACGAGGTGCTTGTGGACGGGGCTGAAAAGGTGGCCTGGGATTCTGGGAATTTCCCGCCCACTGGAAATTGGGATGGTTTTGCCGCCCAGGATTGTAGGTGTTGGAAAAAGGATCATTCTGGATGACGTTGAGGTCCTCACAGGTTTGAGGAGCCTCAGAAAAGTCAGAGAATGGGGGAGTAGAGTTCCCCCAACAAGAATAGAAAGGATCGGAGGTTCCTCTGGTCCCAGAGTCAGATGGAGGTGGATACGAGTCCATCCCCGGAGAAGGTCGGTGGAAAACGTGCTGCACAGTCTCTCGTGCGGGAGGGGGCTGTGCGAAAGAGTTTTGCGTAGAGGTGGCTCGCTATAAATGCTGACTCAGCTCATCCACCTTCTTCTCAATAATAGAGACCTTGTCCAATCGTCTGGCCATTAATTCCAGGTCGACTGATGCAGACAGGCCCTGCATCTCATGTGCTCCCCTAAGGTTCGTCGTTGCGAGGGTATTCGTCCTATCGAATAGTCCCATGGAGTCATTGTTGATGGAGTTGTCACACATATTCTTGAGAATCTCCCACACGGTGTCCTCATGTTGACCCATGATATTCCCTCCGCAAGTTGCATTGACGAACAATCTAATATCCTCACGGAGTGCCTAGTAAAAAGACTGGACTTGTTCCCATTTAGGAACTCCATGATGGGGGCACTTTCTCATTAGATCCTGAAAAGGATCCCATACTTCATGAAGAGGTTCTCCATTGTGTGAAGTGAGTAATCTGATGGCGCAAGGCATTGGTCTGACCAACGGGGAAGAACTTTTTCAAGAACTCGGACTGAAGTTCCTCCCAAGTGTTGATCAGACGGGTCTGTGTTTGATACCAATGGGGTGCCTTGTCCATAAGGGAGAAAGAGAACATCTTCATTAGTAGGATATCCTGATTTTGCACATCTGACCTGAAGGTCTGGGCCAGATACTTAAGCTGTTTGTTGTGCTGGAAGGGATCTTCAGAGTTAAGCCCATAGAATTTAGGTATGGTGTGGATCATGTTGGGCTTTAACTCGGAATCAAGTCCTCCAATCGGGATTCTGACTCGAGGCTCAATTGCCACCGTAGCGGGATTATAGTGATTTCTCATCATGAGATGCTGCGGTGGGTTCATGAAGTTCTGGAAGAGATCGTTGAGTCACTGGAGCTGGTGCTCAAGATTATTCTCTTCCACAACAGGCTGAGCCATTATGGAAGAAGAAGGTGAAGTGGGTTCAGAATCACAAGAAAGGTCTATGTGAAAGGGTTGTTGCCCAAACAAAGGTACCGAGGTTTGGCCTCGGGGAGAATGAATTTCTAGAGGAGGTTTCAAGGACCTCCTTCCAAACATACACTGAAGGATGAGACGAGGTTAGCAGGTGCTGGACCCAATCAAGACACCCAAAATGTTGGGTGACTATAGAGGTTCAGGGCGGATGATACCCCTAAATCAGAAGATCGTCCACCTGAGAATTACCTAGGCAGCCAGAGAGGGTGAGTCCCGCGAAGACCCCTACACAGTAGAGCATCCCCACGGGTTACAGGGTTTCCCCCACCCGACCTCTCTTGTCACTGAGATTCCAAGTAGACCAGAATGGGAACCTTGACCACTTAAGTCTACCACTTTTAATTAGAATCAAGGTGCTTAGGGTTTTCACTTGAACTTTATCCTTTTGAGTGCAAAGAGTGACCTAATTTAAAGGTTGGTTGATCCAAGGGATCAACTTCACCTATTAGTTCCTGTGAGAGCTTATTAGGTCGGGTCTTTTAAGGTTCAAGTGACTTAAGAGCCGGATTGCTTAGGGTTTCTCTTGATAGATGTTTTCAAGCAATGACTTAGGCACACTTCTTTTGAGAATTCTCAATTCTTGATTAGAAAGTGTGTCTCTAAAACCCTAGCTTTGAGTCTCAATTTGGCTCTAATTGGTCCAGTTAGTTGCCTCAAAATTAGGTAATTAGGACTCAAGCAAGAAGGTTTTAGCCCTAAATATTTTTAGTGGATGAACAGATAGAATGTGTTTGAAATTGGAAAGCAGGCAACTTTTATGATTTACTATGTATGAAAGACAGGTCATTCCTAGATTATTTTTTCTTTTTCTACCACTTTTAGAATTTTAGGGGCTCAAAAGAGATGATAGAAAATTACCTATCACTTAGTGTGGTTGTTGTGCAGCTGCTTACTCCTTCTTGATTTCCTGTGCCTGCACAACAAAAGAGAAGAGATTAATCCAATAAATTGTGAATTAATAGCTTCTAGAATGCCTGTTGCTCTCCGGCAACGGCGCCAAAAACTGGTGCGTTGCTCTTGGCGGTGTTATAAAAATTACGTTCGTTGTAGTACATTGCGAAAAGCTATCACCAGTTTATTACAATTTATTACTCAGAACTAAAAGTTTCTCGATGTCGAATTTAGGTAGCACACTATGATTCCAAAAGCTTACAAATTCACAATTACAAAAAGTCAAGAGAGAGAGAGGATAAAATAAAGAAAATCCTTTTCTTCTTTCTTTCCCTTCTCTTCTTCTCTTCCCCGGCTCTCCTCCTCTTTTCCTTTCCTTCTTTTTCTGTCTTTCCCTGTTCCAGATGTCTGATTCTCCAAATCAGATGCCTTATCGACCCCATTGCTACAGTGCCTCCTTTCAGTTGTCTTTATGGCTTTTTCTTCTTCTTCTTTCTCTTTTCTCTTGCTGCGGCTCTTCTCCTTCTCTTTCTTCTCAGCTTCTTCTCCTCGCAAAAGCTCCTCCTTGGCTTCTTCTTTCCTTCCTTGCTGCGGCTTCTCCTTCACCATCTTCTTTCTTCCTTGCTTTGCGGCTAAGTCCTCACTGCTTCGCTTCCTCTTCTTCTCACCTGCTCCCTGCACACACGCAAACGCAAAACCTACCCCTACCCTTCCTCGCGTCTCTCTCTCTCTGAATCTCTCTTTGGTACGCTCTCCCAGAGCCGGGTAATCGAGTCGGGTCGCACGCCCGTGTCCAGGCGCACCGACGTGGGTGGTGCGCGAAGAGTGCACAGCCAGGATATAGTCGGGTCGGGTCACCAGGTCTGCGTGGGCAGTGCCGCAGATGAGGCGTGTGAATAGGTAAGGGTCCTCACCCCTGTGTGACCTAAGGCGAATAGCCTCAGTCACTTTTTCACCTTATACTGGTGCGGGCGCACGTCGGCTTCCAAGGTGGGACTAAAGTCCCACCTGTGTCTTCGTGCGTCTGCAGGAGGAAGGCTCAACCAATTGGGGCAGTGGCAGGGGCCTTCGATCCCAATTGCGAACCTGAGTGTGTACGTGAGGGGGTTCCGCAGCTGCTAGACCTGGCAACCTGGAGCAGCTCGCGAAGCAGCTTCAACCTGCTCGTCAATGGCGACTGGAGCTCGAGCCCTGTCTGACACAAAAAGGGCCTTGCGGCTCTATCAAACTACAGGAGGACCTTCGCCATGTCACGGCGAAGGTGAGGCGGTAGGCGACAGGCCGTAGGGTGGCCTAGGCGTGCATGCCTTGGTCGCTCTTTGGCTGGAGTGATGGGTTTGTTCGGGGGTGTGTTTGGGTGAGTAGAGTGGTGGTGTGAGTGAGGGGAAATGCTGAGTGAAGCGAGGGGATGCTTATGGGCTTGTCAGCGAGGGGTGGAATGGACTGTGGAGCTGGAGCGGCCTCGCCGAAGTTGGTGGTCGAAGGTGGAGCTGATGGTGGTGGTAATGGCAGTCGAGGGATCAAAAATACAATTTGTTGAGGGGGAAATAAAGAGGGGATAAAATGGAGGAACTTCTACCTAGCTAAGAAGATGAAGGGGGGCAGGAGGCGGGCGGCACAATTCTGCCTTCGCCAGAGACGACACCCTGTGGGAAGATGACGACGACGAGGAAGATAGACCGGAGAGTGCCTGCTGGTACGGCGAGGCACGACAAATGATGACGGAGCTAACCCTGCCACTGGTATGGTGGCAGGGCGACGAGAGAGGGAGCGGAGAGTCGCCGGAGCCTGTGGGCGAATGGCCGGAGGAGGAGGAGAGGAAGGTTGGGGAAATTCCTTGGCCAAAACAGGCTTAGGACGACCGGAGGGTCCTTCCATCCCTTAAATAGCAGTTGGCGAGGAGAGAATCTCGAGGAGAGAGCCTGGAGAGCTTGCCAGAGAATGGTTGGAGAAGAGACCCATTCCTCTCGCACGTTCGCTCGAGAGGAATGGGCAATGGCAGGACATGGGAGGGGGTCTCTGTGGAAGAGGACGACGCATGGAGCCCCCCTTTCATTTCTGAGAGCAGCTCCCATACCCTGCGCAGTGCCATCCTCCGCGCAAAGTTGCCGGAGGTATGAGCAACTGCGCGGGGTGGCAAAAGGACTGTTCTGCAAAGAACAAAAGGGAAGTTGGGGGGGAAAGTGCAAGGGTTCAAAAAGATAAGGGTCAAAACGTAATTTAAGAAAACCAATTTGTAACGTACGTCAAGATGACATTCCCGTAGGTCCAAATTTTGGTAAAACCATAATTTGGACCTAAGGAATCTAATGGTGAAGTTTGATTTTAGGTTTGACCACGTTTGACTGGTTAATTTGCACAAAAATCCAAATTAGGTCAAAAATTGGGTACGGTTCTCAATTTAGGTCAAGACAGGTTCCATTGGCCAAATTGAAGATTCTAAACCCTAGGGGATGTTTTTCCACGAATTTTAGAGGGTTTATTTGACTTTTATCTTGCCAGGAACTTCGTGAATTAAAGCGGATTTATTTTTAGGGTTACAGAATGTCATTTAATTCCTAGAAATTGGTATAACCCTATTCAGATCAAATCACCCCACTTTCTTTCTTGTTAAGCCCATTTGACCTGTGTTTAGACCCTTAGACATCCCTTTTGTGTACTGTATTGGTAAAATTACAGTTTTACCCCTTGTGTGTTGCTTTACATTCAGATTTATATTTCTTTTATTTAGGCTTTCCCTTAGGTTTTGTAGGAGCTTTTGTATACTTATTTAGGTCAAAATGTGCTAGTTAGGACTCATGATGAGGCTCTCATCATTTCCGTTAACGGGTGCGCCCAAAGCACAGCACAGAACCAGTATAGAGCATAACCCTCTCAGTAACAAGGGTCTCGCCCCTCTACAGTCCGCGCACCCTCGCCTAACTACCCTAGTTTGCCCAATGGGCCTAACATGACGGTGTTGGACGGCTAGCTGAACCTCGGGTCCCGTGGGGTGGCTAGCTCTCTCCCTACACTAGGAGCTCTCCCCGGTACTGTGTACATGAGGGCTACCGAGTCGGTGTAAAATGGCCAATCCTAACCCTAGGTCTCAACCCAAGGGCGGCTAGCTCCCCTCTACACTAAGAGGTAACATGTGCTCCCCTTGGTACCACATACTCAAGGGCCAGCACACTTTCCAACACATTCCCAGATTCATTCCATTTATTTTCCAGGAGCCCAACTCCTCATTCCCCGTAGGGTTCATGCTCATGTTTCTCAGGCCAAGCCATACTAGGTTTCATCATTTCTATTTTCATTTCTCAGGTTCTACACATGTAGCATGTAACTTTACTATTCACATTCCAGGTTCATTCGCAGGTAGCTCGTGTTTCCAACATTCAATCTTCCATTTCCAATTCATATACAGGCAGCTCGTATTTAATTGCAAACAACAGGAATTTATATACAGCAGTTGCTAACAACAGTACTTTACATTTCACAGGCAGCTGTTATCCATTTACAGGCAATTGTTATTATTCTATTTACTCATCAAAGATTGCAATTCATACATTCCATACAACTATTCCAGTGTTTCTAGTCCTAGGATTCATGCCATACCCTAGGATCTAACATTCATTCCAGATATGCATTCATGTTTGTAATTAAACTAGGGGAAGCCACTCTACCAGTAAACCCAGGAGTAATGGGGGCTTGATCGGCAAGTCCACGTGCCTCAGCAAACCCCAAATCTGCAATGGAACGAGGTCCTATCACAAGGATCGATCACAAGAGACCACTCAAAACAAGATAGAGGTATTCCAACAAGTAGAGAAATTTAAACAGAGAACAATGGAATCTTAATTGCGGAAATCGAACCTCAAATGGACCCTAAACGGGTCAAAAACAGCAATCCTGATTCACATCAGATGTTTGGAACACCTTCCAAACATCTTAAAAGAAGTCCAGAACCATACCTCAACTCTGCGCTACTCCTCAGACGTCCAAGGACTCTTCTGAACCGTCTGGACCTAGTTCCAGACGTCCGACCACCTCTCCGGACGTCTAGAGACGCTTCCCGCCGTCTAGTGCCTCGCCCAGACGCCTGAACTACGTGGGAGGGCGTGTCCCGTGCCTTCCCGAAGCAAATCCTGTACACAACGACACAAAATCTCCTCAAAATGGCACGGAACAATGCCTCGACGGAACGGTCTGCATGGCCATATCCGCAAAGAAGGTGTGCGTCGCGGAACTTACCTCTCAGCCGTCTGGTACCTCGTCCAGACGCTGCATGCATCATCTGGATGTCAATCCAGACGTTTGATTCTGGGAAAATCGCAGAACCAGAGCAGCCTTCGTCTTCTCGTGCCGCGTGCGGTCGTGCCGCACTCGCTCGCCCGCTGCTCTGGCTACAACAGTGTCGGGGAGAACCTCCCCGGCGCATCACTCCGCCTTGCGCATGCCCGACCGGCCGTGAGCCCTCCGGCGAGCTCGCGCACGTGCTCACCTCCCTTCCACTCACTACTCCTCTCCTCCCACGCCGCTCACGCCTGCTCCTCGCCACTCACCGCTCTCGCTGGGGAAGGAGAAGGGTGGCTGAAGGTGAGGTGAACGAGGGAGAGGAGGGGGTTTAAATAGGCGCGGGTTAGGGTTTCATCAGCGAGAGGAGAGAGAAGAAAATGCGGCTGTGTATTTTCTACGTGCAGCACGCACGCAAATGCGAGGACGTACACGAAAAATTTGATTTCCAGACGTCTAAGAAGATGTCCTGACGTCTGACCAGACGTCTAACCCAAATCCAAATGTCTTAGAGGGCTTTAACAGCACGAGTCTTAACAGTGCTGGCCCTTGAATACGTGGTACCAAGGAGAGCGATTGTCCCCTGCTTAGTGTAGAGCGGAGCTACTCGCCCTTGGGTTGGGACCCAGGGTTAGGATTGGCTACTCTACACCGACTTCTTTGGCCCTCGCGTGCACTGTACCGGGAAGAGCTACCAGTGTAGGGAGAGAGCTAGCCACCCCACGGGGCCCGGGGTTTAGCTAGCCACCCTACACCGACTTGTTAGGCCCACTAGGCAAATCAGGGTAGTTAGACGAGGGTGCGCGGACTGTGGAGGGGCGAGACCCCTGTTTAGTTCTGAGGGGCTAGACCCTTGTTTAGTTCTGAGGGGCTAGACCCTTGTTACTGAGAGGACTAGGCCCTATACTGTTCCATACTATACTTTGGGCGTACCCACTAGCAGAAATGACTAACCTCATGCCAGTGCAAGGTAGCTACCCATGCGCTTATCGCGCATGCCGTAGTCACCGCTACGTCTGTCTGTGACCTCGGGGTGGTTGACTAGGTGTAGGATTACCACAGGGGACTCTCCCGACCAGGAGAGCATCACATGTGCCTTCTACTCTTCGGAAAAGACTGCAATCAAGATCGTTCCCACAAGGAACATCCGAGATCAAGAAAGAGATCTGAAAAGTAAACCAATGAGTGAAAAGGAATGACTTGTAAAACAAATAATTGGAAAAGATAATTTACCTATTAGCCTTTACTGCTTTGGTTAGTTGGTTATCACTCTACTCAGCGTTCGCTGACTCCGTTTTACTCGTACCCCTTTACAGGTCCAGGAGTTGAGCAGCCCAAGTCACTGACTGCAGAGGATGTTGGGCCTAGTCGAGCCTAGCAGTAGTTCCTGTTGTTGTTGTACTTCTTTTTGCTAGTGAGTTAGACTGTTGTTACTATTTCTGTTTTGTACTTTGTTCTACTTTACTGTTGTGGTGGTGATATGTACTGTTAGCAGCTTTTATTTCCTTTACTGCTTGTACTCGTTTACTGTTAGCTACTTAGCATGGTGAATGTGGTTTACTTTCCTGCTTTTTGGACGACTGGACCTTGGGATTAGTCGAGTCAAGCTGGCCTCAGGTCCTGTAGGGATTCGGGAACCAGGTCATAACAAAAGTCTACTATAAGAGGATCCATTTGTGATAA
This sequence comes from Thalassia testudinum, assembly GCA_037157565.1. Taxonomy (NCBI): domain Eukaryota; kingdom Viridiplantae; phylum Streptophyta; class Magnoliopsida; order Alismatales; family Hydrocharitaceae; genus Thalassia; species Thalassia testudinum. The sequence goes on from JAZHRO010000030.1 coordinate 51,156,789, forward strand.
GAGGCCCAGTTGGCCTGTTGTTTGTAACCGAGGAAGTCTACACGGACTACGAGGTCAGTATAGGGGGACACAACCTCCCCACTGACCTGATTGTGATCTAGATGGAGGACTTTGGCGTGATCATAGGGATGGACTGGCTATCCGCCTATCACACCCTAGTAGACTATTTCGAGAGGAAGATCGTCTTTCTTATACCGGAGTTGCCTCTCTTTGAGTTTCACAGCCAGCCAGTGGACAGAGATTTCAGATGCATCTCCATGCTTTGGGCAACAAGGCTTTTGAGCTAGAGGTGTGAAGGCTTATTGGCTTGTGTGGTGGCAGAGCCAAGCCCCATGGTCGACTTTCAAAGTATTCCGGTGGTCTGTCAGTACCCCGACACTTTCCCAGAGGAGCTGCCAGGACTATCACCTTAGTAGGAGATCGAGTTCGAGATTTCATTGGTACCGGGGACCAACCCCACCCTACTGCACCGTACAGGATGAGCCCACTTGAGCTGTGAGAGCTCAAGTCTTAGTTACGGGACCTGTTGGGGGAGGGTTTTGCAAGACGCCACAGTGTTCTCCAAGATAGATTGGAGGATCAGGGAGACCAACGTCTCCAAGACAGCTTTCCATACCCAGAATGGGCACTACGAGTTCGTGGCCATGCCGTTTGGGCTGACCAATGCCCACGTAGCCTTGATGGATATGATGAACCGTGTTTTCGGGCCGTACTTAGACCCATTGTAGTGGTGATCTTCAAGGGCATATGGGTCTACTCTCGGGATTAGAGTGGCTTAGCGGAAGCGTGGTGGGCTCATAACCCATAGGTTACTTTCTTGGGCAATGTGATTTCAAAAGATGGATTGGCTATGGATTCAGCCAAGGTAGAGGCCATACTCAGGTGGGAGAGGCCACGCACTGTGACAGAGATATGCAACTTTTTAGGATTGGAAGATTATTACCGATGGTTTATCAGAGGATTCTCTTAGATCGCGCGTACTATGACCCAGCTGACCTGGAAGGATGTGCCCTTTGCCTGGACAAATGAGTGTGAGGCGTGTTCTCAAGAGTTGAAGGAGAGATTTTCTTCAGCTCCTATATTTGCCATCGCAGACAGTAGTGGCGGTTTCATGGTTTACACTAACGCTTCGTTGTAGGGGTTAAGGGGGTGTACTCATGCAGCAGGGTCACATTGTCGCTTACATTTCGCGGCAACTGAAGCCCCATGAGCATAGCTACCCTACCCATGACTTAGAGCAGACAGCAGTTGTCTTCGCACTGAAGACATGGAGGCACTACCTTTATGGTGAGACTTTTGAGATCTTTGCAGATCATAAAAGTCTCAAGTACTTGCTTGACCAAAAGGAGTTTAACATGAGACAGAGACGTTAGTTAGAGCTCCTAAAGGACTACAACTACAGCATCTCCTGCCACCCAGGGAAGGCTAATGTGATGGCCGACGCCTTGGCTCGGAGGGCGCCCGCCCACTTGGCCAACTTACAGGCACATAGTTGGAGACTCATGGAAGAGTTGGGTAGTTGACGACCCCGGGAGTCATGGGGGTACTGTGGGGCAGTGACAGTGATGCGGCAATCGCGACCAGAGCTGATAGACTGCATCATCGCAGGTCAGATGGCCGATCCGTACTTACAGACGCTACGAGAGAGGGTGTTGACAGGGGACCTAGGAGACTCTCCTTCTCAGACGAGATCCTGCGTATGAGGGGACGTCTATGCGTTCCTAGGGACAAGGAGTTGTTGAGAGAGCTTCTGCCGGAGGTGCACGGGTCTAGATTCACCACACATTCCGGGAACACAAGTTGTACCATGATTTGCGACGTGACTTCTGGTGGAGAGAGATGAAGCGGGATGTTGGTGAGTAGGTTCAACAGTGTTAGTGTGCCAGCAGGTGAAGGCCGAGCACCAGAGGCCAGCAGGGTCATTGCAACCACTTCCTATGCCAGAGTAGGAGTGGGAGAGCATCACCATGGACCTGGTGGTGGGTCTACCAGTTATCCAGCGGGGACACGACGCAGTCTTAGTGATAGTAGACAGGTTGACGATGATGGCGTGTTTCCTGTCGATCTGAGTCACCTTTGGACCAACACAATTAGCAGAGAGATACATCAGGGATGTGGTGCGCTTGCATGGAGTCCCACGTGAGATCGTATCCAACAGGGATATTCGTTTTACTTCCCAGTTTTGGGCAGAGTTTCAGCAGGCCTTGGGGACACGTGTGATGTTTAATACCGCCTACCACCCCCAGACGGATGGACAGTCAGAGTGCACCATACAAACACTTGAGGACCTTCTGTGCACCTATGCGCTAGACTGGAGAGGCTCCTAGGAGGAGCATTTACTCCTGGCAGAGTTTGCATACAATAACAGATACCACTCGAGAATCGGCATGGCACTTTACAAGGCTCTGTACGGACAGAGGTGTACTGCACCCTTGAGTTGGGTCGAGGTGGGGACCAAGCGCGAGGTTCGTCCCAGGCTAATCCAGCAGAGTCAGGAGATGATAGAGGAGATTCACAGACGACTTTGCACTGTCACGAGCAGGCAGAAGAGCTACGCTGACTGGAAGCGCAGAGAGGTGTGGTTCGAGGTTGGGGACCACGCCTTTCTCCGTGTTTCGCCCATGAAGGGTTTGCAGCATTTTGGGGTGAAGGGGAATCTTGCGTCGAGGTTTGTGGAGCCCTTTGAGGTCTTGGAGCGGGTAGGACCCGTTGCTTACTGGCTTGCCCTTCCTCCCCAGCTTTCTGGAGTGCACGACGTGTTCCATGTGTCCAATCTCAGAAAGTACGTCGCCGATCCCAGTACAGATATTAGACAGAGCCGTCCGGACTCTGAGACGGAAGCAGATATCACTGGCGAAGGTTCTATGGAGAAGCCAACGGTACGAGGAGTGACCTGGGAGCTTGAGGTGGCGATGCGAGAGTAGTACCCGGAGCTTTTGAAGGTACGTCTTCTCGGACCTACTTCAGTCCTCTTTAACTTTGTTATGCACTTTTATGTTACTTTTACGCACCCTACTTGGCTTAAGTTTCGAGGATGAAACTTCTTTTAAGTTTGTTATGTTGAAATGACCCGTCACCCGTAGGATATTTAAGACGTTTGGGAGATTGGTCGGATGTCTTTCTAGACGTTTAGATTGAGAGCCAGACATCTGAAAGTAGGGGAAAACTGTACGTTCGCCTGCTTTCAGCACACAGGCGTCACGCAGTTTTCCTTTTCTTTTTCCCCTCCATTCTCCTCACCCAAACCCTAACCTTCTCCTTTATTTAAACCCCTCCATCTCCACTCCACCCCCACCACTCCAGCCACCGCCACCTTCACCTTTCCCTTGCACCAGTGACCTCCACCTTCTCGGTGAGGGAGAGCGAGATATAGAGGGGGAGAGCAAGAGCAAGGGAGTGAGAGGGGGGGGAGGACTAAGGGGAGAGCGAGGGCGAGGGAGTGAGAGGAGTGTATGGGAGAGGAGGTGCGGCGAAAGAGCCTGCGTGCAGGGAGTACCTTGCTGCGAGTGCGGCGGCGTGAGCTGGAGGAGAAACTCGAAAGGGAGAGCTCTAGAGAGGTTCGCGGAGTTGGCAAGCTTGAGCTAGAGGAGTCGGAGTCGTGCGAGGAGGGGGAGCTCGCAAAGGGAGCTTCACGACCTCCTGAGGCAGCTGGCATAGTAGCTACAGGAGGTGAGGAGGAGTTTACGAGAAGGAGAAGGATCGCGAAAGGAAGTTATGGATACTGGCTTTCCAGTTTTAGACATCTGGGACATCGACCAGACGTCTAGAGACGTATCGGAACGTCCAGAGCTGAAGCCGGACGTCTGAAAGCACATTTCTCGCACGGAGGTACGTGTTGTCTGCACAGGTCCGCCCATGTAGACTGTGATGCAGGTTTCCTTTGGCTGAAAATGGGTTTGCATCTTCGTACGCATGTGCAGGGCATTGGAAAGGTGCGTGGTGCACCTTTCCGAGCAACTTTTGGACGTCTGACCACTTCGCCAGACGTCCGACGGCACTTCCAGACGATTGGAAGGAGGGTCCAACATCTGGGACTTCCCTGAGACAGATTAAGGCAGCTGCAAGAAGTGAGAGGTGAAGGTTCCCTTCTAGGAGGGGTGACGTAAAAATATGCGGAAATAAAAATATAAAGCAATCTCACAAAAATCAATCGCACAATGTACACAAGTAATTTTTAGGTGGAAACCCAAACCGGGTGAAAACCACCACCTAACCCTCTCGAGTTAGGATTTTCCGATCAACCAAGTTGATCAAAATCCACTAAACGAATCACTTTAAACGAGGGTGATTCAACCTCAATACAACCACGCTACAAGTACGAGGGTAGCGTTCCTCAACCCCTTCTCTCCACGAGAAGGATTTTGTCCCACGAAGGAGACGGGAATTCGCAAAGCGAATACCCAACCAAAATACAAAGATAAAATAAAATAACAGTCCTATAGAGCCAACAAAATTAAACCTAGCTTCTATAGGAAATAGGAAACTCCCCTTTGCAAGGAGTGCGTCGACGATGACGCGGTGCGTGTGCCACGCGATGGCGCTACGTCGCTCTCGTTATCAACGCCGGGAGAGCGGGTGCGCAACGGTTGAATGCTCTTAAGAAAATGGAGCTTGAGCTTGGAGAGCAAGAGAGTATTTTCTTTGGACACAAAAGGTTTGAAAGTGTATTGCAAGGTGTGTGTCTTAGTGTGTATATGTCTCTCTAGGTGTGTGTTTTGGTGTGTAAAGGCTCCCCTCTATTTATAGAGGCCTTAGGAAGGTTTTGGAAGGCTTGGAAAAGCTTCCATAGCCGTTGGGTGCAAAGCCCAAGAGAATCAGGCCGAAATCAGGACAATGATTGCATTTGACAGGGTTATCAGACGTCTAACTATGGAATCAGACGTCTGGAAGGCCACTTTAAGACGTCTGATTCTATGCGGGTTTCTCCCTGACTTGAATCAGATCTAAACAGGGTTTTTGTGCAAGTCCATCAGACGACATACAGGACGTCTGGCACTATGTATGGACGTCTGGAAACCTACTTTTACTGTGGGAATTGATTTCCAAACGTTGCAACGGCTAGAAAATATCTGAGAAGAGATTTTGGGTCAGCCGAGGCAAAACGGTCATTTATCAGACGTCTGGTAAGTCCTATGGACGTCTGATAAGGCTCTAACGGTCATAATCTTGAGTGTTTTCTAAGCCAGCCAACGGTCCACTAACTGGACGTCTGGCAAAGTCATCAGACGTCTCCGAAGACGTCTGGTCTAAGGTATGGACGTCTGATTTCATCAGACAGAACTAACTATGTCCAGCCTAACAGTTATCAGACGTCTGAAACAACAGTCAGACGTCTTAAAATTCTTTATCAGACGTCTGATTTGGGAATTAGATGTCTGGAAGTGCTGTTTGAACCCTATATTGGTTTTCTAAGTATTCTACAGAAAACCTAAGTATCCTGAGGTTGTGCAGGTGTTCCTAGGACTACTTTTAGGGTACTTTGAGGCTCTTTAACATAATGTTCTAAGGAATCAAAAAGAGCAAGAAAATAAATACAAGAGATACATGAAAGGATAAAAAAGAATCTATCATATTCTTCTTGTCTTCCATCTCCAATCTTTCGCTCCACGCGAACCTCCTTTGTTTTCCGTCAAGCTCCTCCAATCCGTCCTGGATGCGAGCTCGAACTCCATCTAAACACGTCCTCATTTGCAATTGACCTGAAATCTAGGACTCAAATTGCAAATGTTAAATAACACGTGTTTTGTTATCATCAAAACAAATGATCGTGGTGCTCTAGCACCAACAAGAGGTATGATCTGACATCTTTTAACACGTCTGGGACTAGTCTCAGATGTCTGATTTTGGACAGTAATCGTGTTTTTAGCCCGTTTAAGGCCCAAACGAAGTCGGTTTTCCGCAAACGAAGTGCCGTTGTTTTCCACTCGAGTTTCTCTACATGTTCGTGTTGAGTACCCACCGTTTTGAGCTCGTCTGACGTAAATTAGTCACTGGTACAGGTTACCAGCCAGTAGCGTGTTCGAAGCCTACAGAGACGATGAGATTTGCGGCACAGGCCCTTATTCCTCATGTGATACCCGGTAGAGTGGTTTAAATCAGTTGTTAATATTTAAATAAAAATGTATTTGCTTGGAATAATCGAATTGAACTCTAGGATGTGGAATGAACCCTAGTGTAGAAATATATGGGCCTGTTTTGAGCTGTACTATTTATTTGATGCATGTTTAAAATAAATTGCTAGCAAATGGAATTAGTGTAATTATGAGATGCATGTTAGAATACAAGTTGCCTGTATGTGAATGAACTATGAGATGCATGTTAGAATACGAGTGCTGTATGTGAATGAGAAAGTGAACGGTGAAACCACAAGTTGCATGTAAATGATTGAGAATTAAATTGTGCAAACACGAGCTGCCTGTATATGGATGAGGAACGAGTTATGAAACATGAGATCTGAATGTGGATAAATGAGATGAATAATGAGCATGAACCCTACAGAAAAGTAAGAGTAGAACTCCTGTGTATGAAAGGAATCTGGAATGCAGATGGGAAGTAAATTGGCCCTTGTGTACATAGTACCAAGGAGCACAGTGGTTCTTTTAGTGTAGAGCGGGGCTAGCCTCCCTTGGGTTGAGACCCGGGGTTAGGATTGGCCACTCTGCACCAACTCTTGTAGGCCCTCGCATACGTGGTACTAAGGCGTACTACTAGTGTAGGGAGGGAGCTAGCCACCCCACGGGGCCCGGGTTAAGCTAGCCACCCTACACCGACTTTGTTAGGCCCGCTGGGAAAATTGGGGTAGCCGGACAAGGGTACGCGGATTGTGCAGGGGCGAGACCCCTGTTTGGCTCTGAGGGTGAGACCCCTGTTCTGAGAAGGCAAGGTCCTATACTGTTCCGTGCTATACTTTGGGCTTACCTGCTAGTGGAAACAACTGACCGTGTGTGATGCGGGGTAGCTACCCGTGCGCTTATCACTCGTGCGGTAGTCATCGCTACATCTCGACAGTGACCTTGGGATGGTTGACTGGGGGTAAGATTACCACGGGGGACTCTCACGACCAGGAGAGCACCATGTGTACCTTCTACTCCACGAAAAAGACTGCAATCAAGATCGTTCCCACGATGAACAAGAAAGATCAAGAAATACTTGGATTTTTTGTGAAATAAATGAACTAGAAACACATAGATGAGATAAATAGAAATGAGAATAAAACATGGTTGTTTGTTTTACTTTACTTGCACATAAATAAGGTAAACACCACTCAACTCAGTGTTCGTTGACTCTGTCTTTTCGTAACCCTGTTCAAGACCAGGAGTTATGCAGCTCGAGTTTTCGGTTACAGAGGGAGCTGGGCCCCACCGAGCCCAGCCGTAATAGTAGTTTCCTTTCCAGCTCTTTTATTTTTGCTGTAATTGTGAGTATTAGACCTTTGAGTTACTGTTCCTGTTACTTTCTGTTTTCTTTCTGCTGTTATTGTGGTGGCATGTATTATTTTGAGACAGTTTACTCTCATTTCCTGTTTTGTTTTTACTCCTGCTTCGTTATAATGCATGCGTGAAAGTGGTTTGTTTCATACTTTTACTTATTTCTTGTTGGACGACTAGGTCTTAGGATTAGTCGTGGCGAACCGATCTCAAGTCCTATAAGGATCTAGGAACCAAGTCGTAACAATGGTCAACAAGAGTGATAAGCTCTTCTAGTCAACTTGTATACAAAGGCATCAAGCCCTATGTAACTAGTATATATGCTCATCAAGCACCTGATCGACACATCAAGGAATATGCAAGCATAACTTCATGCCTTCCATACAAACACTTGAAAATCTCATGTCTCCGTTGAATGTGAAACTTTTTAATTAGTAAATTTTGCTTTCCTGATAACTTAATTTCCACCAACTATATATCTAACGAAAACAAGTATAGCCCATCTTTGTCTATTGTATCATCTCTTATATGATTCCTTTGTTTCCAGTGGATCATTACATTAAAATGATAGTCAACTTGCATTCATCTTCCACCTCTAACATTCTTGAAGAACTTATTAGTAGCCCAACATGAAGTGAGCATGTCAACTTAGGTGTTGGATCCTCGAGTTCAAGGAAAATCAATGGTTAAAGGTTGTCGCATACCACTAGTGGCTATGTTGATGCACTTAAGAGGGATTTTCCCATTGTTTCTAACTTCCTCAGTTATAGGATACACCCATCTCCTATTGTTTAGCTGTCCATTGTTAGTTAGATTTTTCGATTATCCATGACGAGTAACATTCTTACATTCTTTCTCTTGTTGAGCAATATTCTTTTCAATTGGGTGGGATTTGATCCTAATTCATTTTCATTGGAGTGAATTAAGCTTGAGTTTTTTTTAAAGAAACTAAACATCTTATACAATGGCCATGACATTTTTCACAAGATCACTCCACTATTGTAGTTCTCTTTTTCAAATTAAGAAGGTAATTTGGTAGAAATTTACTTCAAAATATTACATCAAGCTATGAGATTTTACATGAGCCAAACTTCATTTTTCTTAGAACCTCTTCCCAAGGTAGTCGAATTTGGAGCTGCAAAATTTCTAAAGCCACTATATATAAAGAACAATCCTTAAAATTGAAATAGGATTTTTGACTCTAGATTCAATGGTTTCTTCTTCTTCTTTTTTTTTTTTTTGATAATCTACAACTTATAAGAATCAATTGTACGATATTTTTTTTTTTATGACCTAAACTACCCTGCAAGTAAATTAGGGGGATTGACAACCCTGCAACATTAGCTTCCGAGTAATACAAGATAAGGGCTCAAACTTGGATTCTTTCTATCATAGTAAGTGGTTATGGATAACTACACGACAGTTTAGGTTGTACCCTGATGGGTAATTGCATGATAACTTGGTGGAGGCTTTGGCATCGGCACCACTTAATTGCTCGTTCTGGTACCTTCCATGATGAAGTCAGGTTGGACTGATTGGTCGCCCAACAATTCTTTAATTTCTCTCTCTTGGCATGTTTGGGAACATAAACAACCAAATGCACATAGCAAGTGAACGTGCTTTGTGTTTCACGTTCTCAATGATCACCAGGAACGTCCTTTCCCTGTTGATAACACTATGGAGAAGGGCCGATTTAACTCACGATCATGTGGAAGATTCGTTCTTCGATGCTAACGTTGCTGAGAAAAAAATTAATGGATTCACGCACACACACCACCTTTGTTGTGAAACGAACAATTTAACCACGAAAATTATATCGAAACCTGCCTGAGGTAATTTGGCACCCCAACCCGAAAATGATCAAAATGTGGCTACTTAAATTATTCATATCGTGTTCGAGAATTGACAAGCGGAACTACGCCATGCTTAACCAACCTTCCCTTTTTCTTCTGTATTTTATTATTTAATCCTACAAACTTGCAATGTTAAATATTTAAGTGGCTACAAAAATGTTTTCGAAAAGGCGTCAACGTTTACAGAAGTTTTCAGTCGAGTTTAAGGTCTTACTTTTACTGGAAAACGTTAACAAAGGTTACTTTTGCCCCCGTACGGTCAGACGATATCTTAATTCAAAATTAATGCTGTTGCGACCCTTCCTCAGCTCCCTTCAATTGTCCATGCCTACCTCACACTTTCTCCGTCGACAGTCTTAAATAACGAAGGTTACATTTGACGACACGACAATTCTTATCTTTCGATTGGATAAGAGGGAGATAAATTTGGAAATATGTTTCATCAGGGATGAGATGAGTAATAGGGTAAAAAGTGATTGGTACCATTGATGTGGTATTACTGAATGATTTTCTTTTAATATTATGATATAGATGTAAGTGAATTTGTGTGATATAGTAAATATATTTTAATAAATATATTATATTAAAGGTAATATATTTTAATACATATTGATGTTAATATAATACCATGAAATAATTTGGAAGTAAAATATTTTAATACATGCTAATTTATATTTAATATAGTATGGTAACTTGAAATTTTTTCAACCTTAAAATTTTTTCCTTCGATATCCTTTTGATTTTGGGATAGCGTTTGGGTTATTTTGACACCCAACAATGCAAAAGTGATCGATTGAAAGATCTAATTATTTATGAATGTAAGTATGAAAATGTATATTATAATATGTTTTTCCAAAAGTCAACTAATTAAAAATTAAAATTAATTGGTTGAAAGTGAAAATTAATCATATCAAAATATACTAGTTGAAAATTAAAATATATCGATTGATAATAAAAATATATCGGTATATTTTACATTTTTCACTTGTTAAAAAATGGTTATTTACTTGGAATGTAATTTTTCACATACGAAAAGTAATTCTTCTTCGATAAAAAGTGATTTTATCAGTAAAATATATCGATGTATTTTCATTTTTAATCGATGTATTTTAATTTTCAATCAATATATTTTGATATAATTTATTTTCACTTTCAACCACTAAAAATTTAAAATACATTAGTTGAAACACTACTCTTATTTATATATTGTAAAATATATTTATTTATTTTTCCTCAATTTTTATTAGATGTCTCCGATTGGTTCACTTTACTCTTCTTTTCTTGTTCCTGCCAGTTAAGTTCACAGGAGAAGGTTAAGAGAAAGAAAGAGGTAGTTTCTAAACTTTGGTTGCTGCTTCGCTCCAAAGGATTTTTTCATGTATGTTATGTACACATTTACTCCATGCAGTCACAGTCGGTGACATAACTTTGCATCAGAAGGGGAACGGGCTTGTTCAGTCACGTTCCTTTCGAACCTATGTAGCAAGTCATGACACCACCTCCCTGACCAGCCCAACCTTTATTAGACCACATGCGTAGTTCATGTGTTCTACGCATCCAATGGAATGTTATATATGCAATGAAGTGTCTTGAAAATAAAAATAAAGCCGGGGTGCAAAAGGAAACAATTGCTCCTTTGATTTTCTTAATTGCTTTGATCAGAGTGACGTACAACTTTTACTCTTGTTCCTCTCATTTCATATCTCTCCTTTCACCTCCACCATTAGGTTCTCGTTGGTAAACCTAACCTCCGTTTGACTTTGCCCCCATCGTAAACTCTATGGGCCCCACATCCCTCCTTGCAAATATCGAGGATGAATCAATGTCACATGTGAGCTCAAAGACAATTCGAAGTCGAACGATCCAAGCCAAAGTAACTGCGAAATAAGCTTGTGAACTAATGACCCTACAAATAGATCACACACGCACATGATTTCCATCCACGGGCATCCACATCGTCAACCATACCCTAGAGATTTAGAGGAGGCCTGCCTAGGCATGGTCGAGTGCACGAGGGCCCACATCCCTAACTTCGACAAGGGGGCACGCAGTAGATCTATGCTGTGCTTTCATGTAGGAGATATATATCTTTCCTAATTTATCTGTAAGTAATTTTAGATTATCAAATAAAAAATAAAGGGAGATACTGGATTCGGTGAGCAATGAGTATTCGACATAAGGGGAGGTCCACATTTGCTTCGGGTGGGATCGGTTTGGGTCTACTAACCCAACCACATCCAGACGTCTCTCTTCCGAACACCTCCACCTTGGGGGTGGACCTTCTCTTCACCTTCCGCGAACAAGAAGTTCCCACGATTACAGCCACCCCACGAACCCACTCCAAGCCCTCCACGTCGTAATACAGCGCCCACACCAGGGGGCAAAACGGTCATTCGATTCCCACGAGGCCTCCCTCCCCGCTATAAATAGCCTCCGCAGGGACAACTGGCGGCACAGCTGCTACCACTCTTCTCTCTCGAAACTCTCTCCCCTCCTTCATTTGATCCCCTCTCTCTCTCTATCTCTCTCTCTCTCTCTCTAAACTTAGGGTTGCGATAGCCCAACTCCAGCTCTCGACCTCCCATTTCTAGGGTTCCACGTCAATCTCCTTCCTTTCCCCTCTGCCCCATCACTCGTTTGCTTGGGTCGTACGTGCCACGGAGAAGGGGGAGGTGGGACTTCTCTGGAGGGCGACGAACCCCGAAAAGAGGGCACCTTTCGGCTCGTTTCCCACCTCTCTGGTACGTTTCCGACCGGAAAGGTGATTGCTTTCCAGCTTCTTGCGGTGTTTGCTGCCGTTTCCGCCGGGGGATCTCGAAGGAACTCGAGATGTGGCGTCGGCAAAATCGGATTTTTATTTATACGTAGTTTTTCAGAAATAGATTCGTAGGGTGACCGTTTTTGTTAATTTTTCTGATATAAAAAATGGGATAATGGGTGTTGGACGGCTGCTTTTTTGCCTTATGTATTATTCAAACCTGTCATTGGATGGCTTTCCTTTTTTTTTCCCTCCCTCCACGTATTTTGCTGAAAAGACTGTCCAGTGATTTTTTACTTTATTTATGGGTTTTCCTTATAATTGGGTTTGGTTATAATATTTAGAAAAATCCACAATTCGGCAAATTCCACGTCGGGTTTCCAGTCCGGTACCATCATCTCTCTTCCTTTCCCCTTTTGTGTTGAACGTAAAATTGCAAAAAAAAAAAAAAAAAAAAGAAAGATGCTCCTTTTTAGCTGTAGACTGACATAAAAGATGGGACAATGGGTGCTAGGTCGGCTTTTTTTACTTTCCGCGTATGCGTTATTCAAATCTGCGATTGTAGGGCTTCCTGCTTCTCTCTTACTTTGTTGAAAATATTCAGTCCCGTGATTTTTTCCCTTGATTTTTGGGTTGTTCTGATAATTGGGTTTGGCTACAATATTCAAAAAAATCCACAAATTGGCAAATTCGACGTCTGTTTTCCAGTCCGGTACCATCATTTTGCTTTCTTTCTTTTGTGTTGAACATGAAATCGCCCCCAAAACAAAAGAAAGAAAATTGCTCCTTTTTTAGTTGAGATCGATACCAAGTTAAAGGAATCATATTTTCTTCTTGACTAGCGATGGCTCTTATGCATCTGCTGATGGATTCTAATTGCATGTTGGCAGGACCAGGAATTAGATCTGCATAGTAGAAATCATTGTGTTCAAGTGTTGCAACCATGGTTGCATCTGCCGCAGCTGCCTCTGCATTCTTCGCGGTTCCATCAGCGCAGAACTCGTCTCCCTCAAAGGGGCCCGTGAATTTCCCTCAACGTACCCACAGCTTGGATGTGGGGGGTATCAAATCCAATAGGTCGACATCTTCTTCAGGGGCCATGCAGGTGAAAGCCAACGTCCAGGCCCCTCACAAGATCAATGGAACCAAGGTCCTCAAATCCGATGGCACGAGGACCGAAGACGACGTCGCCCCTTCCTATGCCCCAAGGACCTTCTACAACCAGCTGCCTGATTGGAGTGTCCTCCTCGCAGCCATCACGACCATCTTCTTGGCGGCAGAGAAGCAGCTGACTCTGCTGGATTGGAAGCCAAAGCGACCAGATATGTTGGCTGACGCATTTGGGCTCGGAAGGATCGTGCAGGATGGGTTGGTCTTCAGGCAGAACTTCTCCATTAGATCATACGAGATCGGGGCGGACAAGACGGCTTCTATCGATACGTTAATGAATCATTTGCAAGTGAGCATTTCTCCTTCATTGAAAGTGGTTTCATTTCGATGATGCAATATTAATTGTCGTGAGTGATGGCAGGAAACAGCACTGAATCATGTGAAGAGTGCGGGACTCTTGGGGGATGGATTTGGTTCCACACCCGAGATGAGTAAAAGAAATCTGATATGGGTTGTCGCAAAGATGCAAGTTATGGTGGAGCACTATCCTTCGTGGTGAGTTTTTTTGTTCATTCACGTTTCTTTTGTCATTGTAAGGGCATGTTTCTCCCGGCCTTGTAATGTTTTTCTATTCATTGTTCCTCATCTCAACCAAGATATCAAGCAGGGTATTAGCAGCTAGTGTTTTTTGCCTCCAAGGCAACTGGAACAACATTCCCTTGTTATCCAGGCCTTTTCGGTTATCTTCCTTAAAAACTCTTCCTTTCACATTTGTGTTTACCCTTCTACCTACTATAGTAGATGTAACCCAAATACAGTTGCAGTTATTATATGAAACCGAAGGCGTATGTTCTTCCACATCCGTTACTCATTTGAGTTTTTGCATCTGGATTATTCGATGGTTGCTTGCCTTTTCTGTTACATATCCACCTCTTTTTGGACGAGATGGTCTTGGGCATGACGTAGATCCTTTTAGGAATCTACTTTGCATTGGATCCATTTTGGTACGCTCCTGTTTCATCTTTGTCTCTTGGAGATCTGTTCCACAAATTGGAAGCCCCAACTTTTTTATACATTTGGTCTATGAAAGGGTGAGGTGCGTCAGTTGTAACAGGATGATCATCTAGATTTGAACTTGGAATGTTTATTGGCTTTGTACTCATTATTCTGTTAGCATGGCAATTATAGATATAACATTTTCATTGCAGTTATGAAATGTCATTAGTTTGGCATGCCGCTTCTAATTAACTTATCAATCTAAACATTGCAGGGGTGATATTGTTGAAGTAGATACTTGGGTTAGTGCTTCTGGAAAGAATGGCATGCGGCGTGACTGGCATGTACGTGATTCCCAAACAGGCCAAACTATAACAAGAGCTACCAGGTTGGTGCTACTCTGCTGGAGTCGTGCGTTTCTTAGTCTTCATTTTCACTACTCTTATGAAAGGGTTGCAATAAAATGGATTACCATGCATGTGTGGTCAGTGTATGGGTTATGATGAACAAACAGACTAGGAAGCTTTCTAAGATACCAGAAGAAGTCAGATCAGAGATCGAGCCTTATTTCCTTCAGCGTTATGCTGTTACTGAGGACGATGGCAGGAAGCTAGCTAAACTTGATGATGAGTCTGCTGATTTCATCCGTAAAGGATTAACAGTATGTATTGCTCTCTCTTTTTTTGCACCTCTAATTGTCGGATTTGTTTGAATACTGTTCGTTTCATCCTTCTACACATAACAAGGCATTTGGCATTTAATGGATATTTATTTTGTGCAACTTCCTCGTTACAACAGCCTAGGTGGGGTGATCTGGATGTCAACCAGCATGTGAACAATGTCAAGTATATTGGGTGGATCCTTGAGGTACGAATTGAACTTCCTTTCTTTGTTTTATGCTTCACAATTGCGATTTTTCTGTGCCTTCTACTCTTAACCACGTGAAAAGGAGACTTTTTTTGTTTTTCAGTATCTTTGAATCTTTTAAGTCCCATTCATGGACCCACAAGTTCTCTTTCTAAAGTAGTATCACACACAAACACGTCTCATTATTAGATGTTGCATATTTCCATACTTTTGATAATGTTGATTTAACTTTTAGAAAATCCACATGCAGTGACATTTTTTGAATTCTCGGAGCCTGTAAGAGAAAAAATCGAGGTCAATTGTAGAGAAATTTTTATTTTGGTGGTGGGCCATAGAAAAATGCTCCTTTCAGAAAAAAAAAAAGTAGGAAATGCCTTCATTGCAATGTCATAGTGCCCAGTCACTATGGTAGCTAAATGCATTTCCATCTCTCCCTTGAAGGCTCTCGTTAGATAATAAATTGTGGATGTGATAAGTTCAACCGCCAACTTTCGAAAACAAGATCCAACTATCACAGCAGTAGCTCCAGAAAAGTTCAATATTCATTGTAGAAAAGTGTCGAAGAAAAAAAAAGTTGTCGAGAAGGTGGAAGGGGAAAAGAACTCCAATATTCAATTTACCACTTCGAACTCATCTGATATGTTTGGAGAAAAGACGGAGATCCCCAATCTTACATTGTACCTCCCCTAGGCATATCCTATAAATTGTTTACTTGCATAAAAGAGAGATGAAAACACTATTCAGCTCTAACTCCAAACTCTAACAAAATATTATCACTAGTAGAAAATAAAACTAAAACAAATATTATTGCGCTTCTCATCTCTTAAGTTTAAACTAAACTTGCTAGCCTTGTCTTCGACCCCTCTCAGAGGGGATCTGCTAGACATGAGAGGATAGTGAGAAGAGTTTGAAATTGGGGTTTATCCAGGTTCTCAACTTAGGTCTCCAACCCAAGTCCATATTCAAATCTAATTTTTCTACGGAAAGAAAACAAGAAATGATTCTAAACATGATATAGAAGTATGTGAAGTTAGATGAATCTAGGCCAATATGCTTTTTCTTTCTGGCATTATTGTCTGGAGTTGCTCACTTGCTCATATTTCGCTATCTTCTCTTGATCTTGAAAGAGTGCCCCCATGGCCATTCTCGAGAGCCATGAGCTTGCCAGCATGACCCTTGAGTACCGCAGAGAGTGTGGAAGGGACAGCGTTCTGGAGTCCCTCACCTCAGTTTCGGCTGATGCTGCCTCCCAGGAAGCCAGCATTGAGTGCCAGCATCTCCTCCGCCTTGAGAGCAGAGCAGAGGTCGTGAAGGGCAGGACTCAGTGGAGGGCAAAGCCTGCCCGCGAACCAATAAGCATGCAGGTTGAGATTGCGTGAGCATTCTTGAGCAGTGTTTGCAGAAGTTGGTCTCCCATTGGGTGCCCTCGGTATAGAAGCTGATGGTGCTTGATCATGCCTGAGAAGATAAGAAAGGCCCCCATTGTAGAGGGAACACAGAGTTGTTCTGATGGGCTTTGTTGCGTGATGAGTATATATACATAATTTTCTCTTCTTTTTTTCAAATTTCTCACTTATATTTGTTTTGTTCCCAATGAAGTTTGGCTTTCTATCTTTGATTTTCGTAACTCCTCACCTAATTGTAATATTAGCATCTTTGCTTGCATATTATGATGGATGTGGCGTTAGAATTTTTTTCTGGGGTGGATCGGTACATGGCAGTATAATAACATTATGGTCTGGGTTCGGTATGATTTGTCATTCATTCTACATTTTTGTTCAGGACCTGCTTTTTGAGTCCAATTAGTACTCCCATGTTTGGGTATTCCTTGACCTTTTTCGGCTGCAACTATCGAGGATGAGCATAATGCTAGACACGACCAGAAACCCAAAATGAGAAATTTTGTCACGTTGTCGCTTGTTTTACAATGCCTCTTCTTCATTCCTAGATAAAGTCTCCCGTACCCGTGAGGGAGAAGGTCGACTCCAAGCGAGGGTGACAGCTTTCCGGGTGTTTGTGGGTTGCTCAGGTTTGCCATGGAGGATTGATTGATGGACGTGGTTTGTCTGGCAGCGTCAAAGCTCCTGTCCTCGTGGATTTCGGTTGGGAAAAATAGAGAAATTCATTCGCCTTTTTTTTTATTATTTGATTGAAAACCAGAGATTTCTTTCCGTGAAGTGTGGGGATAAATGAGTACGAATTCTTGAAAGGAAGTTACAGCAACAACATGATTCACAGCCCCCAAGGTGACCCAAATAAGTTCAGAAAAGCTGCAATACCTCGCACATCTTTAGTTAAGGCTGCGTGGAAAAAATCTAGTGGTGGCGACTAAAAGGAGACCATCTGATGTGGGATTAAACCTACTCGGATCCACCGATGGGTCAAATGGAATTTGAACATGCAGATACGCATGCAACTCTGATAAAGGAACATGAATCACCAAAAACGACGCAAACAACCACGCACAAATCACAGAAGAAGCTAAACACCGAAAGCAAACTAAACACACAAGTGACCAAAGATAGCCATCTGACTGAACAAAAGGTGCGTATGACGGTGGATGCAGGGTAGATTCTTGACCAAAATCAATGGAGAGCAGCTCCCTCTAGTTCCAAGCGCAGCAAATTCGGGGAGGGTGGTTACTGGTTGCCAGCAACATCTGGTAAACAATAACAGTGAAGACCCCCTGAAGATGCCTACACCCAGTAGACGTGAGTTGGAGACAGGCAAGGTCGAAGCATATTGCCATAAGAGCAATAGTAAAGATAAGTTATAATCCAGGTTATTTTTCAAACCTTCCATTGGATTAATAGTACTTATGCCCTTCTGAATAACATATGTGTTGTTTGTGATGTGTGCCCTTCTTTTGATAAAAGGGGGGCTTGGAAAAGAGATTAAGAAAAGATTTGTGCAAAACCTTTCTCTTGACATAATTGCATGATGCCATTACACTGGAGGAAGGACTGTGAGGGGCCACGGGAGGAGGCATGGTGGGCAACAACAGTGTAAGACTGCACCCAACCAACATCATGGTAGCAAGGGTGGCATTGCACCAGAAAGAGACAAGAGAAGAGCATAACACAGTCGAAGAGGGGAGATTGCGGCCAGTTGGGGCCCTTAGGCGATGTTATTTAAGCTGCATTTGGTAGGGAGATAAGGATTATATCGAGAAAAAGTATTGTACGGATAAATGAAGAGAGGTTTTAATCGAGATATAAAAATAAGTGGTGAGATAAAATGATTAGTATTATATTGTGATGTTAATGATGATTTTTTAATATTACAATATAGATATAAGTAAGTTGATGTGATAGGGTGAATGTATTTTAATATATATATTATATTAAAGTTGATATATTTTAATATATATTAATGTTGATGTGATATAACACGATAATTTGATATTTTTGTCAATCGATAAAGTAAAATAAATTATATCCTTTCAACTTTAAAGTTAATTCTTTTAACATTAATCCTTTAATTAAGGAATAACTTTTAAGTTATCCCTCAAACCAAATAGAGCCTTACAATTAGGGTCGAGAAAAGCGTCCACAAAGGGAAGGGAAAGGTTTGCCAAAAATGAGAAATTCATTCACGTACCTTCTTACCCATACTGAATTCAGTGTTGACGTCATGTGCTTCAATGGTACACAGATTAGAGCCACAGCACCAATATTGCAATATGGTGCCATCATAGCACCACATTTGACGCTATGGCAGCGTATTACAGGATCAATTCAATGATTATGTCGTAACATTGATGTCCTAATGTAGCGCTACCATACGTTGCTATAAAATGCATGATACGGTTTGAATGCAGTAGCATTGTACCTTCTTATTTTCTTCATCTTTTTATAACCGGTACCTAATTTCGAGAACCTACCATTCTCTTCATTCCCCTCCTCTCCGTTGCCCCCTCCCCCAGTTGACTGCGCGAAGTCTACCTCACTTCATCCATTGCATGAGCCTCTCCTTAACGAAAAAACCAACCTTTGAGGTGAAGTGGCAGCGTGCACTCAACCCACATGAAGATGTATCTGTTGTGGAAGTGGAAGATACTTTGCATCACCTTCGCCCAATACCGTATTAGCACTTAGCGGCTAAGGAGTAATATTGGTTGCGTTTGTGTTTACAGAAATGAACTTTACAATGTAAAATACAACGTAGGAGTAGAGATTACATTATGTGTTCCTTTCATGCAACAAAAATGAACTAATGTATTTAAAGTATCCTGAAAAAGTTACGTAAGTATTATTATATGATAGAATCTATCATCTTAAAAAAAAAAAAACACCATTCATGATGATGGTAACTATTTAAATGATGGTAAACTTTGTGCCGTATAGCAATACTTACGTATGTTACTTTTTGTATGTGAAGCTTACTTAACAAATATATATATATATATATATATATATATATATATATATATATATATATATATATGATGGTGCAGGTGGTTGGATTGTAAAACAATAGTTAAATTATTTTTTACGTGACGGCGACAAGTCACGTGCTCTCCTTAAATTTTTCTACATTTTACATTTTTTTTTTTCAACTAAATTCCTTTGGATCGTAGGAGAGTATGAGAGAGGTCGAGCTCTACCACATAGGGAAAAGATTTCACGAGACATTTATTTGGTGCCGTTACGTTGTGGAACAAACAAACGAATCCTCGCACGGCAAGAAACCTTATCGGTGTGCCTCATGGGCTACTCATCAAAACTGGCAGCATGCAGAAGTGGGTCACGCTCCCGGGGGTTCATGACGTCCAACTAACCTACCAACCATGCACTCAAAAAGACTAATAACGCGTGGGATCGCGGCCAACTGGATGGTATTCGATTCCAGCTGGCAGAACCTAACGGCTTTATTCATGTACTTCCAAGAAGTCGACTACGTATGGATATCGGAGGAAAAAAAGAGAGGGGGAACCAAACAATTTTTATGCCTAACTCATCTACATGGTTCTATGGCTGGTGGTGGTTGTT
This sequence comes from Thalassia testudinum, assembly GCA_037157565.1. NCBI lineage: Eukaryota > Viridiplantae > Streptophyta > Magnoliopsida > Alismatales > Hydrocharitaceae > Thalassia > Thalassia testudinum. The sequence goes on from JAZHRO010000030.1 coordinate 51,176,791, forward strand.
GTTGACCTTTTGCCAAAAAGGATATTCGTAGGGAGTAAATTTGCCAAAGGTCATAGGAAGCTCGATCATTTGGCAAAAGGGACACAGGCTGCTAAATATATAAGGGTTAGTTTGGATGGGGGATGATTTTTTTGGATAATTTTGTTACAGTTGCGTTATCTTTTATTTTTGTTTGGAAGTTATAAAGGTTAATCTGTGATTGTTTGGAAAGTTTCTGAGTTAGCATGTGAAAACACATAGGATAACTTATAAAAGAAATTTATCCCACATCAATTCTAGAATAACTTATCTCAGGTTAAGTCCCCTTAACCTAGGTTAAAATATGCTTCTCATCAAAAAAGATTAACTCCTATTTTGATGGATTATCCTCCTTACCAAACTAGACCTAAGAGTGCATGATCTCAACTAGGGATTTATCCGTCCCCTTACATCGCATTGCCACCGCTACAAGTGGATGTGACAACTTACAACAAGAAAGTAAGAGATCGCCACGCATCGATGATTCCAAACAATTCGAACGTGCACAGGAAGGAGATATCGAGGATATTTAGGGCTTAAGGGTAGAGAAGAGGAAGTCTTGTTGGGGGATTTTGGTGTTAGGTGAAGGGCTACAATCGCTGGGTCACTCTTTTACAAGTTGAAAAGTTTAAAATTTCAAAGGATGGCGAATTTTCACAACGTAGAAGGCAATTGATGGGACCATTTATACAATCATTTCAACCAACACCTCCATATCAATCGATACACATATTTCATCCATCAAGGCAAACGCAATAGCAAATAGAACAAGAATAAGAATGTGATGATGATAATAATGAGAGTTACGTATTCTAAAAAAAAAGAAATGTTCATGATCTAGGTTTTATCCGTAGTTCCTTATTGTAATACAGTTTTGAAAACTTAAAGAATTTGATAATTTAACATCAATACATCCTTTTCATCCTATGAGCAAACCATGTGCTTGAAGTGAAAGGTCATGCAACAAAAATATAAAGACATATAAAACACCACGTAAGGAAGAGAGGGCAAATGGATTTGACAAATTGGATAGGAGGACGACGTTGATAGATCATCTAATGCCCTCTCCCAACCGTTCCTTATCATCCCTTTTGCCAACTAGCAGCCTTTTGGTAAGGATAGTGATCATTAAATACATTCATTGATATCACCTAAAATCTTACTCATGAAACTTAAGTCATTCATGAGGAAGATTGAGATAAAATCAGGAGTTAAATTTTTACGTTATCCTCCCTCATCTATAGCATAGATTTTATGGGTAAAGTTTTAGATGAGATGAAAGATGTGTTGAACATTTCCCACTTGACAAATAGGTCGTTGATCACACGATGGGGGTTGATAACGTCCAACAAACAACCAACCGACGTCCAACAAACCTACCAACCACGCACTCAAAGATTAATGATGTGTGGGCTCACGGCTAACGAGAATGGTACTTTATTCGAGCTGGCAGAACCTAACAGCATTATTCGTATACTTTCGGGAAGTCAGTGATAGGTGGATGTCGAATTTAAGACGATTTTTTTTTTTTCTTGGAATGTAATTAAATTTTTTTAAAATTACTTAAATATTATTTAATTTATCATATTTATAAATATATCATAAAAAAGTAATATTATTTTCGTATTTATCACTCACTTACGTATAACTGTTAAATTTAATGATTTTAGATTAAAATATAATAAAAAATATTTGTTAATCTTCAAAATTTATTTAATCATCAAAGTTTATTTTTTAATTTTCACACCCTCCTCCCCCTTCCCCTCATCAGTTTATCTCAGTTTCTCCTCACCTCTGACCACCTCTTTCACCCCTATTCTCCAACCTTTGACCACCTCTTTCACCCCTATCCTCCAACCTTTGACCACCTCTTTCATCCTTCTCTCTAACCATCACCTCCTCCTCCGAAGGCGACATCGAAAAATAGGTTCCTGATGTCCACCACCACCACAACAACATCTTTGGACGCGACCCTTTGACCACTAGCCCAAGAAGGGTGTCATCACAGACAACGAGAAGTTGAAGAAGAGTGTTATCGCAGACAGCGAGAAAAAGACAAAGGGTGAAGGCAGGGTCGTTGCCTTGGGAGGAGGAGGTGGTTAGATAGAGGGGGTGGTCAGAAGTTGAAAAGTGGAGTGGAGGAGGTGGTCAGAGACAAGGAGAAAGGGAGTTAAACTAGTGAGGGAAGAGGGTGAAAATTAAAAAAAATAAAATTTGAAGAAAAAAAAATAAGGATTAAAAAAAATTTTAAGGACTAAAAAATAATTTCTTCTTTCTTCTTCTAAAGAATAATTTCTTATTATATTTTAATTCAAAATCGTTAAGTTTAACGATTATCATTAATGGAATGATAATTATAAAAATGATATTACTTTTTCCACCTTACATCTATAAATATAATGAGTTGAATAATATTTAATTAATTTTAAAAAGTTTTAGTATTATTTACGTAAAAATCTCATTTAATAAAAGATAGAGGGGGAGGCGGAGAATGTCTCTGCTTTTAACTCGTCGGTATGATTCGATGGTTGTTGTTGATCCCTTATCCACGCCTTTTGAGCACGTGGTCACTTCTCCGGTCGGGACTTTTCCGTAGTCCATGCGGTCGGCTCTGCATGTGACTGTGCTGTGCTCTTTAGTTTATCTTCCCACCTTGATGGTTGAAATGGACAAAAGAGTCGTTCCCTTTACCTGTTTATATATAAGCATGCTGCAGTCAAATTTAAAATCCTTGCTTAACTCGAAAATAGATTAAGCCAACGTAATTAAATGATCCGCCGAAGGACCACGATATATCTACGTGTAACTCTTGTAGCTCCTTTCTTCTCCTCACTTACAGAGTGCAAAAAAGAAGAACTCGAGGGGGCACATACACTTTTTTTCCATCCTTCGACGCCTTGTTAGGTAAGGGAAGTTATTATGGGAAATTGAGAGATTTTGTTACCTGATTGAATTTATTGTTTTATCAAAGAAATTAACCAGTGGTGACCTTACCTCAAAGATAACCTTTCCTATGAGTCTCCTTGCTAACGATGACTCCACTCACGAGTAGTCATTACCTCTTAATAGAAGGATGACTCCACTCATCATTTGTGACACCTTGAGTTCTATTCTGGCCATGCCGTTAGAATACTATTTAGTGAATATTGTTGAGTCACATGTCGATGGACCTGTCACCACCTAACCGAAAATGCATAGGCTCATGTTAAGCTAGTTGATACGCATATGCACGTACATGCGCATAGGTTCTACTATGTATATGGATAGTCGTCGGTGCATTAATTTTTTATTATAGAAACCTAATATTATATTTGATTTATAAGTCGTACGAAGTCCAAGCTACGCTATCTGCTTGGGCGAGCAACTTTAATACCCTTTATATACACCTAATAACTACCTAGTGGGTTGGGGGTGTTAGCGGAGGGAGGGTAGCACCCGACCGGGAAGAGGGGCTTGGAGGGTTTTCCCTCCCAAACTCCTTAAACCGATCAACGGAAGGATCCGACTGAAGGGAGGAACAGATAATAAAATTAATGAGTTAGATATGTTGCTATTAGCATGCCTTAGCATGCGTCATAAAGCTATTAGCATGTTTGAGCATGCATCGTAATAAGGAGGATGAGGGTCACAGGGAGAGAAAACCACCATCCCTTGGGGTGAAGTGGTTCTACCTTAAAAACATACATAAGACCTCACCCTTACATGCTTTGAGCATTAGATATCGCTCACAACTCTTTTAAGTTTACAATATGATTCGAGTTTTTGGGGTATGTTGAAGTGCTCGCTTGCGGTGCTTAGACCGAGTGCTCTTGAGTTAGAATCGTTTTTTAGTAATAATACAAAAAAAGAAAGCCTTTTGATTGTGGATCGTTGAGTGATTATGTTGAGCTACCTATAAAATAGAGCTTAAGGTTGAACTACTTTGTAAAATAGGCTCATGTTTGGGTTTGAGTTACTTGGAGGAAATAACTAAAGTCCCCCAAGTTGCAGGACTAATTCTTCAAAGAAGATGGAAATGCTATATTCACAATTTGCTCTCAAGGGGTTGTTGTACCGGATTGGGCTACCTTGTAGGAGCAATTAGACACCCGTGGTCATGGTACTTGCTGCTACAAAATTCATATTTAGGGGTTTGGAGGCTCAGGTACATGCTTTTGATTATGTGACTTTATGGACATTTTTAGCATATGATTATTCAATGCACATTATTTATCCTCCTTTTAGCCCACCCTTTTCATTTGTATCAAAAATAACGTTCTAAGGATGATAAGGTAACACTCTTGAGATCAAATATCCCCAGTGTTGAGATTTATCACGACATTATTTGGATCCATGTTAGGGGACCCGAGCGCCTCCTAATGTTGACTCTATGGATAATCCATTTACCATTCTTGTCCAAATCACAAGGCAGGACCTAAGATAAAAACTTAAAAGGCCCTATTTTTACTTTCACCTCCCATCTCCAACCCCCTCAATTTGGCCGACGTCACAAAAAATAAGGCGACCATTCTCTCTCTATCACAGGGAACCGTGTCCCTATGTCAAATGTAGGATATTTCTACCAATGACTATTCCCAACTGGGATAGCATTGATATCCCAAATTTGCTCTCTTGTTTCTCTTTTATTCCATTTCTTACTCCACATTTGTTCTAGGTCTTAAAACACTCGAAGAAATACAAATGCTCTCAGCGAACCCAAGATAAGTAGGAAGATGGGAGGAGTTTGAAATCATAGATCAACAAACAACCCAAGGAAAAACACACATGTAACTAATACCTGAGGTGCTAGTTTGGTTCGAGGAATGGAGTTTGGAGGAATTGTACATAGAATTAGTCTTTTCAGAAATAAGTGGAGGAATAGGTAAGAGTTTGATGTTGAAGTTGAAGAGGAATAAGTTAAAATTTTTCTTTGTTTGAAAGAATTGGAGCGTTTGATTCGAAGAATAAAAATGAGGAATATGTGGATAGGTGATGCATTGATTGGAGAATTTTTTAGTAATAATTATTTGATTGGACAAAATTACCCTTGAATTGAATTATGCTTTCTGTGGACCCATAAAGAAAAGTTTGACATAGGAGTATCGAAATAAATGTAGGGCATACCTCCTATTCCACCCCTAAGGTGGAATAAAGAAAAGTCGACATAACTTTTGAAAAGTAAGGTTTTTTCTCCACAGACATTTCAAGGCCCAAACAAAAAGTTGGGTTGATAATTCTCTAAAACAAACATGACCTAGGTGTTGGTTATTTGGTAGAACCGCACTCTATTCCACCCTTAGGATATCCAATTTCAAAAGGTGCCACAATTGAGCCTTTAATTCTAGATTTACGAAATTTTACCCTCCCATGGCACCATCTGACTTCTCTCGTAAATTTTGCTTGATCCTTCTTTATAATTAATATTTTACTTATTTCATCAATTTATTCTAATAAATAAACAACTCAAGTTTAATAAAATTTCTTACGTTGAGGAGTTGAATTGCCTTGTCTTTGCCAAAAATTTTACATTTATTATTTAGGAGTCAAATTAAGATATCAACAACTATAGCTGGCATCTTAATTGTGCAGATCTTTCTAATGCAGCAAACTTTAACCATACAACAACAATGAATGCTCACATGTCAGTATAAATGGGTCCAAAATGATCAAAAGCTGAAAAAATAACCATGCATATCTTTTTGGACGACGAATAACCATTACTTCCTACCATTTTTCTTTTTCTTTGATTGCCCTCCCAGTAAATTTGCAACTAAATTCTTGCCAATTTAGACTGAGATTTGAAGATTTTATTGTCCCCCTGTGTGGATGCGATTCAGTAATTGTGTGTCATCAAATATCAGAGGTCTCGATATATTAAATAGGCAACTTGTAGTTACCATACACATGATCCTATGGTTGTTGTGCTACAACTTGTCATCGATAAGCATATATTACACGTTATAAATTTTTAAAAACATATATATCTCTTTTTTATCAAGCCTATTAACAAGTGCATGCACTTTTGTTAAAAATTATATGACCTGAGCAGATTTCAAACTTGTTTAGAACTCTATTAGTCCCACTATAAAATGTTGATGTCCAGCAATTATCGAGCTAGGTAGTACTTATGTTAATAAAGTTTTCAAGAGCTAGCCTTACCTTAGGTTCAACTCATTGGCTTATCGACTTGGGTTTAGGAGCCCTAATTACCAAGTCAACATCTTTTAGGGTTAAACCATAAATGATCCACTTCTAGCTTAGGATGGACCTAACCGTTAACTAAAATTAACTGAGTTTTATACTGAATGGATATCATTGACTTACAGGTATGAGTCTCATATTCAAGAAATATCGATACCTATGACTTACAGCTTGGGACTCAAGCTCAGTTGAGTACTTAATTGTCCAGTACTCATGGTGCACTGGTAATAGAGATCAGTACCAGTACTTATGACATACTAATATCACTCTAAAAGAAAACTGATCTCAATGAGTACCCTTATCCATGATTGGTATCGGTACATGTTGAGTACTGGTGCCTCAACTTGTAGCCAACAAGTACCGACACTGGTGACTTCCAAATTTTGGTCACCATAGACCCAAGACTTGATTTGGGCCCCATGAGTACCGATACTCGTAATAAGAACCGGTGTACATAGGTTACAGATTTTGAATCTAAAGAATCTAATACCTGACTTGTGGCTCACATGTGCTGATACTCCTTATGAGTACCAGTACTAGTAAGCTACAGTTTATAGGTCTTGTATTTTAGAGTCAAATTTGTAACTCACATACATTGGTACTCGTGATGAATACCGATACTTTCTGTCAATTACGAAAAATAGATCTAGGTTTTCAAAGGTTGCTATACAAACATCTAAATTCTAGTTCGTGCATAATCTTATAATTTTCTAGTTCAACTATTCCAGAAGGAACCAATAAATCATCATGCATAAAATAACAAAGGAATATGATGAAAACATTATATATATGTATCTAAACAACATGCCATAGAGTATTCCAATATGATAGCAAATATGAGAGAACATGAGAATACATCACCTATGTTCATCTTTGTTTAAATAGACAGGGATTGTAGCTATGTCTTCCAAGAGTTCCTTTAATTGATTAGGAGAGATCTAACCTTGACTTTGAGAAGAAGAAGACCTTCTTCGAGTCGTCTGCCACTTTCTTCTCTCCTCCCTCTAGGTCATGATGGGGGTGTGTGCAATAGAGAGAGTGGTTCTCAAAGGTCTCTTGGGGATTATAACCTCAACATAGTCTTGCAATTAATCTCATTAATTGCAGTGAATGATTGCATTTCCACCCATTAAGGAGATGTAAATCACAAATAAGTTTCTGCACATTTATTTTAAACATCACACTAACCCTTTTGCATTTATACCCATACTAACATGATAACATTAATTAATCACTTTAAATTATGGGCGTTAGGATGACAGTATGTAATCTCTTTTATTATTTGATTATGTCTATATGTGTACACATACAAGTCCATATATATGTTAGATTAAAATGCAACAACATCGAGCTCTCTTTGGTAATATTGCACTTACATATGTTTTTTCTTTGGTTATATTTTGTAAAAAGTATTTTTGTTTCTTGATAAGGAAAAAAGAGTAAATTACATAAATTTCACCAAATCTTATAAAGAAATTTCATTATCATCATTGATGCCTAAGTCAGAGATATGACTTAATTTTATAGGATCAGAATGTCAATTTTTTCTTCTCCTAAAGTAAACTTCTCATTCAACCCTATATACGACCTATCTTGTTTTGTGTTTAAGTTATGACCATAGTGGTTTCCAGTCGTGACCATTCTAACGAATGTTTGTTTAAGTATCTAAAATAGTAGCCAAGTCCTCGCTACTGCTGTAACTACTCTTGTTGCTGTTATAACTTTTTCTTGAGGCTAAGTTGCCATTTTTCTGGCAATTGTGGACACGATTTTGCCACAAAAACAAATGTGCCCCATCCTCTCCTCATCCAATAATTTCCATTCTCATCCCCAACGGTCATCAATCTTGGTTCCTATCTCTTTCATCGACCTCGTTCGTCAATCTCACATGCTTGTCTCATTTGCCTACTCTCTCCACTTCAACATGGCCTTTCTTTTAGCCACCTCTCTTCATTGGCACATTCCTCCCCTCCACCACCAATCCCTTTAAATGATACAATAGGAGGTGATTGGTGCTGAAAATATAAATATAAATAATTAAAAAATCAATTTCACAAGATAGACATAAATGTTTATAAAGAAAACTCTTTTTGGGAAGAACCTTTTATAGATCTCCCAATCTAGGATTTCCATCTCATCTCAAAGATTGAATTCCACTGTCCACAAAGACCACATTATAAGAAATATAATGTTCTTTTCTTGAATAATCCCCAAGAAGGATTTTATTCCCTTTAAAAGAATAATCAAAATTGACAACTACAGTACCCAAATATAAAATAAATATTGAAACAAACAAAGTACAAGTCCTATGGTCAATCAAACTCAAATAAATAGAGTAAGGACTTGAGAATAATTTGTTATATTTTCCTTAGGTTAGGATTTAAATATTAGAAAGCTTCGTAAGAAATGACTTAAAGAACTTTAGAGTGTAGTGGTGAGAATAAGACTCACAGTGCACTTAAAAATTTTCTATATAATGATGGAAAATTACTTGTATATGAGAGAGAGTTAGATTTCAAGTAAAACACTTCAATAAATACTTTTAGTTTGCTTAAGTTAAAAAAAACCTAAATTTTAGCTATTTTAAAATGTTTAGAATTTGAAATGAAATGATGCATAGATATAAACTAAATATATTGAATAGTTTAAAATTGATTGATCGAGAACCTTATTGTTAATTAACCTATTTGACTAAGGTATACTCTTACGGGAACTAGTCGCTTTCAGTTACGAATCTCTCTTTAACAATTAATCTTAATTTTTCAAAGTTATTGGATTTCAATTAATCAATTAGGATTGGAGTCTTATTCAATTAACCCAATTAATTAGGAAAGCTCATTAATCGATTAATAAAGTATCTTTTCAAGATATGATTGTTGGATTTCAAGTCTTAGTTCGTTGTTAAGAACATAAGTGAAATTTAATTGACCAGGGATACGATTAGTTGATCATGTTTTTATTTTCATGAACAAAAGACCGGTTTGAAAACTCTAAGGGTCATGGGTACAATTAATCGATCAAAAAAATTACATTAAATAATTAATTACTTTCAAAACACTGTTAAGAAGATATTTTAAAATAGTTTGGAATTCTTACGAAACTTGGGTTGGTTCTAAACTTTCCTTAAGTGCTTGGAAACTTATATATTTTAGGAATATGAAAATCACTAGCTTTTTAATCATATACCCATTGTGAAAATAAAGATTACAATTTGAGCCTTGTTTCTTTCGTTACATGGTCGTCACGTGTGTTGGAACCTAGTTCCACCTCCTTTCTGTATTTTGGTGTTAATAAAACCATCTTAAAGTCTAATGTATTTATGAAGTGTTACAAGACAAAAGAATCTATGGATGCAAGTAACAAGATAGTATTGAAGGGACAAGATAGCATATGAAGGAAGAAGATTATAGTTTTTATTGTATTCATTGTATTTTAGAGTCTTTGTATGTCTCCTAACAAGTAAAACATAGTTTAGGAGTTAAAATCAAAGTAGAGATAATTAGAGTTCAAAATATCGTCCATTCATTCGTTTCAAAACTCAAATTCGATTCTTTCAAAATAAAGTCGTATAGAGTAGATGAGATAACTCTAAAAATTGACTTAAATTCATTCTTGGTACTTGGCACAGGTTTGGGTTTTTAGTCCCAAACTGTGAACAAGTACCGACACTCATCATGAGTATCGGTACAAGGTGCTCATAGCTTGTAGACTGATGTAGTTCCTAAACCTTACAAGTACCGGTACTCATGATGAGTACCGGTACATGTAGGTCACAGGACCCAAATCTATGAGTCACAAGTACCGGTACTCATGATGAGTACCGGTGCTTAGTAACTTAGTTGGGCTGACTGTAGGCAGTCAGTACTGGTACCACAACATTAGTATCGGTACCAACTAACTGTTGTGACTAGTGTAAACGACTATTTTACAATTAAACCTATCTCTAATCTTCCCAAATTGCCCCTAACAGCTAGTATTCATAGGAGAGGTGTTTAGTGGCTTATATAAGCACTCTTTGAGTGTCTTTTGCATATAACTAAGAAGCCAAAAATACTATCTTTGCCTGCACCTCCAATTCTCAATTTTTTAGCTGCAAAGAAGCTTGATTTGTTGCATTCTTCTCAAGGCCTCTCTCCATTTGCAATAAGTCATCAAAGGCGATCGTGTTCTTCATTATTCAATCGTTCGTTTACGTCTTAGTATTCTCGTTAGATTAATTTATATACTTTTATTAAACAATATACTTGTTGGAGACTTAGGAATTTGTTGTAAGTTTTTTATTTGCATCTTGCTTACATCTGTATCTTTATTTCTTTTTGATATCTTGTAATTGGGTTGAGGTAACCTATTAATTACCTCAGGTCATTAGTAAATTGATTCCCTCCGGGTTGAGGGAATTGGGTTAGAAATCCTAAGTCAGGAGACTTAAGTAGTGGAATATCTAAGTGAGGGGAACCACTATATATCTTGTGTGTTTTTGTGGTTTGTTATTCCTGTAAATTTTTGTCTACCACATTATTCATCCCCCCTTCTAGTGTGCTTGTGCATTACAAATCCCACAGGTGGTATCAGAGCAGGTCGCGAATAGAAGAAGTAATCTTTCTCTCTCACAATGGCATCATTAGTTAAGCGCACCAAATGATAGTCATCCACACATCCTCCCTACTTTGATGGGACGGACTATGGATATTAGAAGAGGAGGATGCAAATCTTCCTCAAGGCCATGGATGAGGACTCGTGGACTCTCATTTAAGAGAAGTACATGAATCCGGAGCCACAGAAAGGTGTTATTTGGACCACAGACCAAAAGAAAAATATTGCAGGAAATGCAAAAGCGATGAACGCACTCTATTGTATGTTATTAAGGGAAGAATTTAACCGTATCTCCGCATGCGAGTCCGCATACGAGATATGGAACACGCTGCATGTTACGACCCGGTTCCCGAATCCCTACAGGACATGAGACTTGACCGACTCGACTGATCCCAAGACCCAGTCGTCTAACGAGGAAGTAACCAAAAAGCAATAAAATAAATCACATTCACCATGCAAGCAACTAACAGTAACAAAAGTACAGCAGTAAAGAAATAAACTACTACAGTACACACTACCACAACAGTAGGGAAGTAAACGAGTACAGGAATATAAAGTTCACAATGAAAGAGTACAAAAGTGTAATAAACTACTCACTACAACAAGAAACGGAGTACAACAGAAAGTTACAACTACTGGGCTCTACTAGGCCCAGCACCCTCTGCAGCCATAGGCTCGGGCTACTCAACACCTGGACCTGAAAAAAGTTATGAGTACAAAACGTCAGCGAACGCTGAGTAGAGTGACAACCAACTAACTAAAACAATAAAGGTGGACAGGTAGCTATTGTTTTTCAATTTCTTTCTTTCTTTAATTAATTATTCTTTCTTTCATCACTTGGTTTATTTATCAGGTCACTTTCTTGATCTCGAATGTTCCTCGTGGGAACGATCTTGATTGCAGTCTTTTCCGACGAGTAGAAGTAGCACGTGGTGCTCTCCTGGCCGGGAGAGTCCCTCGTGGTGGTCCTACACTTAGTCAACCACTCCAAGGTCACTGACAGACGTAACGGTGACTACGGCACGCGCGATAAACGCACGAGTAGCTACCCCGCACTGGCACGCGGTCAGTCGTTTCCGTTAACGGGTGCGCCCAAAGCACAGCACGGAACCAATATAGGGCATAGCCCTCTCAGTAACAGGGGTCTAGCCCCTAAGAACCAAATAGAGGTCTCGCCCCTCCACAGTTCGCGCACCCTCTCCTGACTACCCTGATTTGCCCAGTGGGCCTAACAAGTCGGTGTAAGGCAGCTAGTTGAACCCCGGGCCCCGTGGGGTGGCTAGCTCTCTCCCTACACTAGTAGCTCTCTCTGGTACTACGTACGCGAGGGCCAAGAAGTCGGTACAGAGTGGCCAATCCTAACCCCGGGTCCCAACCCAAGGGCGGCTAGCTCCGCTCTGCACTAAACAGGGGGAACGGTCGCTCTCCTTGGTACTCCGTACTCAAGGGTCAGCTCACTTCCCCACTCACATTCCCAGTTCCATTCCATTTATTTCCAGGGGCTCTACTCCTAATTACCTGTAGGGTTCATGCTCATGTTTCTCAGGCCAAGCTATACCAGGTTTCATCATTTCTATTTCCATTTCTCAAGTTCTACATATGTAACATGTAACTTTATTGTTCACATAGGTTTATTTGCAGGTAGCACGTGTTTCCCAACATTCACCCTTCCATTTCCAGTTCATATACATACAACTCATATTATGAGATTTAACGTAAACAACAGGGATTTACATGCAACAGTTTGCTAGCACAAGTACTTTACATTTCACAGGCAACTGTTATTCATTACAGGCAATGGTTATCGTTCTATCTACTCATCCAAGACTACAATCAATACATGCAATACAAATATTTCAGTGTTTCTAGTCCTAGGATTCATGCCATACCCTAGAATCTAATCATTCATTCCACATATGTATTCAGGTTTATAATTAAACCAGGGAAAGCCACTCTACCAGTAAACCCAAGAGTAGTGGGGGCTTGATCGGTAGGTCCACGTGTCTCAGCAAACCCCAGACCCGCAACAAAATGAGGTCCTATCACAAGGATCATTCACAAGAGACTACTGAGAACACAATAAAAGGTATTCCAACAAGTAGAGGAATTTATACGGAAAATAACGGTATCTTAATTGCAAAAATTGGACCTTAAACGGACCATAAATGGGTCAAAAACGGTAATTTTGATTCACATCAGACGTCTGGAACACCTTCCAGACATCTTAAAGAGTCCAAAACCATATCTCAACTCCTCCGCCACTCCTCAGATGTCCAGGAACTCCGCTGGACCCAGTTCCAGACGTCTGACCACCTCTCCAGACGTCTGGAAACACTTCCCGTCGTCTGCTGCCTCGCCCAGACGTCTGAACTACGTGGGAGGGTGTGTCCCGCACCTTTCCGAAGCGAATCCTGCAAGCGTCAACAAAAATCTTCTCAATATGGCACGAAACAGTGCCTCGGCGGAACGACCTGCATGTCCGTATACGCAAAGAAGGTGTATGTCGCGAAGCTTACCTCTCAGTCGTCTGGAACCTCCTCCAGACATCGTCTACGTCGTCTGGACGTTAATCCAGACGTCTGATTCTGGGAAAAACCCAGAATCAGAACCTGCCTTCGCCTTCTCGCGCCGCATGTGGCCGCGCCGCGCCTGCTCGCCTGCTGCTCCGGCTACAGCAGTGTTAGGGAGGACCTCCCCGATGCACCTCTCCGCCTCGCACACGCGCCGACCAGCCGTGAGCTGTAACGAACGCATGCCCCAGACGTCTTTTAAGACGTCTGGGAGGAGGCCCAAACGTCGGTCCAGACGTCTGGGATCACATCCAGACGTCTGAACAGATGTCTGGGATCGTTTCCAGACATCTGGAAAAATGTTATTTTCGCACGGGAGAGTCGTCTGCGCGCCTGTGCGCGCAGACCCGCGATTCCTCTCTCTCTCTCTCTTTTTCCCTCTCTCTCTGCGGCTGCAGGTGGCCTGCCACCCCCTCTCTCCTCCTCGCGCGGCCTTAAAAGGGCCACGCCTCCCCTCCCGTCTCCACAGTCTCCTCCTTCTTCTCCTTACTGTGCGCGAGAGCGAGCGGACGTGAGGGCGGCAGCACGGACATCACTTGCGGATGGTTCTGGACACTCTGAGACGACGCAGGCTGTACGCCAAATAGAGCAAGTGCGAGTTCTGGTTGAGGGAGGTGACCTTTTTGGGTCATGTGATCTCTGGAGACGGCCTGGCGGTGGACCCCGCCAAGGTCGAGGTAGTGCTCAGGTGGGAGAGACCGCGTTCAGTCACTGAGATTCGCAGTTTCCTGGGACTGGCAGGTTACTACAGACGGTTCATCAGAGGATTTTCACAGATTGCGCGTCCTATGACACAGTTGACCCGGAAGGACGTGCTTTTCGCTTGGACAGACGCCTGTGAGGCGTGTTTTCTGGAGCTGAAGGAGAGGTTGACCACGGCTCCCGTGCTCACCATCCCTGACAGTAGTGGCGGGTTCGTTGTGTACACGGACGCTTCCTTGCAGGGGTTAGGAGGTGTGCTCATGCAGAGGGGTCACGTGGTCGCTTACGCTTCGCGGCAACTGAAGCCCCATGAGCATATCTACCCTACCCACGATCTAGAGTTGGCAGCTGTTGTCTTCGCGTTGAAGACATGGAGGCACTACTTGTACGGTGAGACCTTCGAGATTTTTACAGATCACAAGAGCCTCAGATATCTTTTTGACCAAAAGGAGCTCAACATGAGACAGAGACGTTGGTTGGAGCTCCTGAAGGACTACGACTGCAGCATCTCCTACCACCCGGGAAAGGCCAATGTGGTGGCTGACGCCTTGAGCCGTAAGGCGCCCGCACGCTTGGCCAGTCTACAGTTACAGAGTTGGAGCCTTTTGGAGGAGGTGGGCAGTTGGCGACCTCTAGAGTTACGAGGGTACTGTGGGGCAGTGACGGTGATATGGCAGACCAGGCCAGAGTTGATAGACCGCATCATCACAGGACAGATGGCCGATCCGTACTTGCAGTCTTTGCGCGACAGAGTACTATCAGGGGACCCAGGGGACTTCTCTTTCACAGACGAGGTGCTACGCTTGAGGGGACGGTTGTGCGTTCCCAGAGACGAGGAGCTGTTGAGAGAGCTCCTGACTGAGGCACACGGTTCCAGATTCACCATACATCCCGGAAACACGAAAATGTACCATGACTTGAGATGCGAGTTTTGGTGGAGAGGGATGAAGCGGGATGTGGGTGAGTTCGTGCAGCAGCGCTTAGTGTGCCAGCAGGTGAAAGCTGAGCATCAGAGGCCTGCAGGGCCGCTTCAGCCGTTTCCAGTGCCAGAGTGGAAGTGGGAGAGCATCACCATGGACTTGGTGGTGGGCTTACCTGTTACCCAGCGAGGACACGACGCAGTCTGGGTAATAGTGGATAGATTGATGAAGACGGCACGATTCTTGCCGATCCGAGTCACTTTGGGACCAGCACAGTTGGCAGAGAGGTATATCCGTGATGTGGTGCGACTACACGGAGTTCCGCGGGAGATCGTATCCGACCGGGATACCCGCTTTACGTCCCAGTTTTGGGCTGAGTTTCAGCAGGCTTTGGGGACGAGGTTGAGGTTTAGCACGGCTTACCACCCCCAGACGGACGGACAGTCGGAACGCACGATACAGACACTTGAGGACCTTTTGCGTGCCTGTGTACTAGACTGGAGGGGCTCTTGGGAGGAGCACCTGCCCCTGGCGGAGTTTGCATACAACAACAGTTATCACTCGAGCATCGGCATGGCTCCCTACGAGGCTCTGTACGGACGGAAGTGTACGGCACCCTTGAGTTGGGTTGAGGTGGGGACCAAGTGGGAGGTTGGCCCCAGGTTGATCCGGCAGAGTCAGGAGGTAGTGGAGCAGATCCACAGACGACTCCGCACTGTCAAGAGCAGACAGAAGAGCTACGCGGATCGCAGACGCAGAGAGGTGCAGTTCGAGGTTGGGGACCACGTCTTCCTTCGTGTTTCGCCCATGAAGGGCTTACAGCGGTTTGGGGTGAGAGGGAAGCTCGCGCCGAGGTTCGTGGGGCCCTTTGAGGTCCTGGAGCGAGTTGGACCCGTTGCTTACAGACTTGCCCTTCCCCCGCAGCTTTCTGGTGTGCACGACGTGTTCCACGTGTCCAACCTCAGGAAGTACGTAGCCGATCCCAGCCACGTACTGAGTCACGAGAGCGTCGAGGTGAGCGACGACCTGACCTACCCCGAGCGGCCAGTGCAGATCCTAGACCGAGCCGTCCGCAGGTTGAGACGAAAGCAAGGACCCCTGGTAAAGGTTTTGTGGAGGAGCCAGCGGTATGAGGAGGCTACCTGGGAGCCTGAGGCGGCAATGCGGGAGCGGTACTCGGAGCTTTTCGCGGGTACGTCTTTTCGGACCGTCTTCGGTCCTCTTTGAGTTTGTTATGGTTATTTGGACATCTTTTTCCCGCACCCTAGTTGGCGCAAGTTTCGGGGACGAAACTTCCTTTGAGTTTGTTATATTGTAACGAACGCGTGCCCCAGACGTCGGTCCAGACGTCTGGGATCACATCCATATGTCTGAACAGACGTCTGGGATCGTTTCCAGACGTCTGGAAAACAGTTATTTTCGCACGGGAGAGTCGTTTGCGCGCCTGTGCGCGCAGACCCGCGATTCCTCTCTCTCTCTCTTTTTCCCTCTCTCTTTGCGGCTGCAGGCGGCCTGCCACCCCCTCTCTCCTCCTCGCGCGGCCTTAAAAGGGCCACGCCTCCCCTCCCATCTCCACAGTCTCCTCCTTCTTCTCCTTCCTGTGCGCGAGAGCGAGCGGACGCGAGGGCGGCAGCGACGGCCGCAGTGAGCGCGGAGGTGCGGCGTGCGAGGGCGGAGCTCTGCCGTGAGGGCGAGCTCGCCGGAGCGGCTTGGCCGGCCGGCGGAGGGCGCAGGGGGCGCGGAACGACGCGGAGAGGGACCTGCTGCGGTCTGAGCAGCAGGAGCGCGAGGTGCGACGCGGGCGGCGTCGCGAGCAGAGTCCGGGTCGCGCCCTGATTCTGGAAAAATTTCCAGAATCAGACGTCTGGGTTGACAGGCAGACGGCGAGATAGACGTCTTGAAGCTCATACAGACGTCTGAAAGGTGAGTTTACCGCCTTCTCCTTCCTTCCTGTCGACTGACCGTACTGAGGGAGGGAGTTGGCTGTGCGCAGGTTCGCTAACTTGCCATCCCTTGCGAATCAGACGTCTGGAAGTTGTACCAGACGGCGGGAGTGACCTCCAGACGTCCTGAGTGACCACCGGACGTCTGGGAGCTAGGCCAGACGTCCCCGCAGACTTCTGGACGTCTGGGAAACCACACTGAACAGGTAATTCTCTGATCCACTTTGTAAGACGTCTGGAAGAAGTTCCAGACGTCTGATTTTGCACAGTATCGTCTTCTTCGACCCGTTTAGGGCCCGTTCGGGCTCCGTTTTCCGCGATTCGAGTTGCGTTCTTTTCAGAATTAATTCCTCTACCCGTCTACAGTAGCTATACACTGTTTTGAGACACTCCTTGTGTTTGATCCTTGTGATAGGACCTCGTTCGGTTGCAGTCTTGAGAGTCGCGGAGGCACGCGGGATTCCCGATCACGCCCCCATTACTCCCGTTGTACCTGGTAGAGTGGCTTTAAGTATTAATAAAATCTGTTAAAGTATGAAACCATAACTAGAACCTAGGACATTGCATGAATCCTAGGAATCAGAAATATATGGAATGATAGTTCCTAGGTGTTGCATGAATCCTAGGGCCGGAAAACTAGATTGTATGATAGACCCTAGGATATGGCATGAATCCTAGGATGGAAAAACTAGTGGAATGTATAATACTGCAGTCTTGGAAAAATGGAAAGGAATATATGAAGCTGCCTGTAAATTGAATTCACAGCTGCCTGTTATGAATAAAGAAACATGATTGGGATCATGGTTTGTAAGAACGTGAAACTGGAAAGTAAGACATAAGATGTTCTGGAACCCTACGGGGAAGTAGGAGTAGAACTCCTGGAAAGCGAATGGAATAGACTTGGGGAAGTGAGCTGGCCCTTGAGTACGGAGTACCAAGGAGAGCGACTGTCCCCCTGTTTAGTGCAGAGCTGAGCTAGCCGCCCCAGGGACCTGGGGGTTAGGACTGGCCACTCTGTATCGACTTGTTGGCCCTCGTATACGTAGTACCGAGGAGAGCTAGTAGTGTTAGGAGAGTACTAGCTACCCCACGGGCCCCGGGGTTCTGCTAGCCTCCTTCACCGACTTGTTAGGCCCACTGTAACGAGCGCGTACCCCAGACGTCTTTTAAGACGTCTGGGAGGTGGCCCAGACGTCTGTCAAGACGTCTGGGATCACATCCAGACGTCTGACCAGACGTCCGGGATAGTTTACAGACGTCTGACGAACAGTTATACTCGCACGGGATATTCGTCTGCGCGCCTGTGCGCGCAGAGCTGCGATCCGCATCTTCTCTGCGGCTGCAGGCGACTGCGGCCGTCTCTCTCCTCCTCTCCGCGCGGCGTTAAAAGGGGGAGGGGGCGCGCCTCCCCTCCCGTCTCCACCATCTTCCTCCTCTCCTGCTGCGGGCGGAGCGAGCGGACGCGAGGGCGCAGCGGCAGCGGCGCAGCAAAGGCGCGGAGGAGCTGCGGCGTGCGAGGGCGGGACTCTGCCGTGAGGGCGAGCTCGCCGGGAGCGGCTTGGCCGGCCGGCGGAGGGCGCAGGGGGCGCAGAGCGTCGCGAAGAGGGACCTGCTGCGGGCGGAGCAGCGGACGCGCGAGGTGCGACGCGGGCGGCGTCGCGAGCGGAGGCCGAGCGAGGTTCTGATTCTGGAAAAATCTCCAGAATCAGACGTCTGGACTGATATCCAGACGGCAAGGTCGACGTCTGTGTGATCATACAGACGTCTGAAAGGTGAGTTCCGCTTTCTCCTTCTTCTTTTGTCGACTGACCGTACTGAAGGAGGAGGGTTGGCTGTGCGCAGGTGTTCGGATTCGTCATCCTTTGCGAATCCGACGTCTGGAAGTGGTACCAGACGGCTGGAGTGACCTCCAGACGTCCGGAGAGACCATCGGACGTCTGGGATCTAGGAGAGACGTCGCCACAGACTTCTGGACGTCCGGGGAACCACGCCGAACAGGTAATTCTCTGATCCACCGTTTAAGACGTCTGGAAGGAGTTCCAGACGTCTGATTTTGCACAGTATTGTCTTTCTCGACCCGTTTAGGGCCCGTTTGGGCTCCGTCTTCCACGATTCGAGTTGCGTTCGATTCAGAATTTATTCCTCTACCCGCCTACAGTAGCTATACACTGTTTTGAGACACTCCTTGTGTTTGATCCTTGTGATAGGACCTCGTTCGGTTGCCGTCTTGAGAGTCGCGGAGGCGCGCGGGATTCCCGACCACGCCCCCATTACTTCCGTTGTACCTGGTAGAGTGGTTTTATGTATTAATAAAATCTGTTAAAGTATGGAACCATAACTAGAACCTAGGGCACTGCATGAATCCTAGGAATGAGAAATATATGGAATGATAGCTCCTAGGTGTTGCATGAATCCTAGGGCCGGAAAACTAGATTGTATGATAGATCCTAGGATATGGCATGAATCCTAGGATGGAAAAACTAGTGGAATGTACATTACTGCAGTCTTGGAAAAATGGAAAGGAATATATAAAGCTGCCTGTAAAATTAATTAACAGCTGCCTGTTATGCATAGAGAATCATGTTGAGATCATGGAATGTGAGAACGTGAATCTGGAAAGTGAAACATATGATGTCTGAGATAAAGAGCTGGAACCCTACGGGGAATTAGGAGTGGAACTCCTGGAAAGAAAAGGAGTGGAACTGAGATGTAGTTTGTACTGTCTCTTGGGTACGCAGTACCAAGGGAAGTACCTGTACCTGTTTTAGTGCAGAGTGGGGCCAGCCGCCCCAGGGACCCGGGGTTAGGCTTGGCCGCTCTGTACCGACTTGTTGGCCCTCGTGTACGTAGTACCGAGGAGAGCTAGTAGTGTTAGGAGAGTACTAGCTACCCCACGGGCCCCGGGGTTCTGCTAGCCTCCTTCACCGACTTGTTAGGCCCACTAGGGCAAACCAGGGTAGTCAGACGAGGGTGCGCGGACTGTGGAGGGGCAAGGCCCCGGTTTGGTTACTGTGGAGGGGTTGGACCCCTGTTACTGAGAGGGCTCTGCCCTGGTTCCGTGCTGTGCTTTGGGCGCACCCGTTAACGGAAACGACTGACCGCGTGCCAGTACGGGCTAGCTACCTGTGCGTTTATCGCGCGTGCCGTAGTCACCGTTACGTCTGTCAGTGACCTTGGGGTGGTTGACTGAGGGTAGGATCACCACGGGGGACTCTCCCGGCCAGGAGAGCACCACGTGCTACTTCTACTGTTGGAAAAGACTGCAATCAAGATCGTCCCACGAGGACATTCGAGATCAGGTAAAGGATCTGAGAAGTAAATGAAATAGTGAGAAAAATTGAAAGATGTAAATAAAGGAAGTAATAGAACATAACAGCTACTGTACACTCTACTGTTGCCTTTAGTTAGTTTGCCACTCTACTCAGCGTTTTGCTGACGTGTTACACTCGTTACCTTTTTCAGGACCAGGTGTTGAGCAGCCAGGGTCGGCGGCTGCAGAGGACGCTGGGCCGAGTAGGGTCCAGTAGAGTTGCCACAGTTTTGTACCTTCTTTTGTTTCTGTTCTAGTGAGTAGTTTTGTTTCCGCTGTACCTTCTTTACCTGCAGTTTTTGTTATATGATAAATGTTGTTTTACTGTTGTGGTGGTGCCTACTGTAGTAGTTTCTTTCCTTACTGCTGTACTTTTTACTGTTAGTTATATTCATGCTGAATGTGGTTTATTTTACTGTCTTTTGGTTACTTCCTCGTTGGACGACTGGGTCTTGGGATTAGTCGAGTCGGTCCGGTTCTCGTGTCTCGTAGGGAGTCGGGAACCGGGTCGTTACAAGATGGTATCAGAGCAAGGTCGTCCCGAGAAGTGAATCAACTGACTGGAAAATAACCAATTCACATGTTTATAGCTAGAGTAGCCACCACAACATATCTCTTGACATGAGCTCTTAGAAGTGTTGTTAGGTACCGTCTGTTTTGACGTTTCCGTTTTGTTTCGCGTCTCCTTGCAGGAGATGCCTCGTCGTGGGACTGGCGAGACTGGCCGCGGGCGCGGCCGAGGGCGAGGTCGGCGAGGTGGACGTGCTGTCGTTGACGTCTCGGTGGACCAGCCACCACTCCCTGGCATCCAGG
Organism: Thalassia testudinum; assembly: GCA_037157565.1. Lineage (NCBI taxonomy): Eukaryota > Viridiplantae > Streptophyta > Magnoliopsida > Alismatales > Hydrocharitaceae > Thalassia > Thalassia testudinum. Next base: position 51,197,840 of record JAZHRO010000030.1, read on the forward strand.
CCCAGGACCTCGCCAGACTGATACGGGATATTGTGCGAGAGGAGCTCCACCCACCGCCCCGAGCACCTCCTCCTGGGGTTGCAGAGGGGGAGTCCTCTGTGGGACCACGCGACGGACGCGGCGCCGGACACGAGGGAGGGGATGGGCCCCTGCCGCCCCCACCTTCCTCCGACACTTCTGTACACGAGACACCTTCGCCTGGAGGTGCACCAGCACCTCCCCTACAGCACCACTTCGAGCTTTTCGGACAGTTCCGGAAGCTGAAGCCCCCCTCCTTCAAGGGGGATGAGGACCCGACCGAGGCAGAGGACTGGCTTGAGCAGCTGGAGAAGATCTTCGACACCCTTCGCCCCCCGGTAGAGTGCCGCGTGGCCTTTGCCACGTACCAGCTGGAGAGTGCGGCACACCGGTGGTGGAGGGCGGTCCGGGGACAGGAGAGGGACGAGCCGACGTGGGACCAGTTCGTCACCCTCTTCTGCGAGCAGTACTTTCCCCAGACGTGGCAGGACCAGAGGAGGCGGGAGTTCCACACTCTCCGCCAAGGGACGATGACCGTGAGCGCGTACCGCACGCGTTTCTTGGAGCTGTCCCGCTTTGCAGCGACAGCGGTAGCCACTGAGGAGGAGCGCCTTTGGAGGTTCACCGAGGGGCTCCGGCCTGCGATCCGGGGGTATGTCAAACCCCTGAAGCTGCCGACGTTTTCGAGAGTGGTAGAGGCAGCCATGACTTACGAGGAGACCAACCCGTCCGCGCGAGAGACCGACGGCGGGCGGAAGAGGCCCTTTCAGCCAGACTTCTCACAGGGCCGGCGAGAACGGAGACACGTGGCGTCCGCAGGAGAGCCGTCACGTTGTGCAGGGCCATCAGTGGCCTTTGGGGGCCCTCGACAGGGGCCAGTCGCCAGCACCGGACCCCCGCCTAGCCGACAGCAGGGACTCACTGAGGGCGGGAGTCGGGTTCCCCTCTGCTACCAGTGTGGCCAGCCGGGCCACGTCAGGAGGGACTGCCCATCTAGGGCAGGAGGTCAGCAGATACTTCCCGCGCAGAGCACTGGAGGGCGCGCAGGAGGCCGCGGTTTCCAGGAGCGAGGAGGAGGACCGCAGTCGCGAGGAGGGTACCGGCCAGCACCTACCCGTCCGACGCAGAGTGTGGCTGCTTCGTCCGCACCTAGAGCTGAGGGGCGTATCAACGCCCTAACACACAGGGACGCCAGAGCTTCGGGATCCGTGGTAGCAGGTATGGTTTCAGTTTCGGGCAGACTCGTTTACACGCTTTTCGATTCCGGCGCTACGCACTCGTTTGTCGCAGACAGTTTCGCAGTTAGTTTGGACCAGGATTATACATTGTTAGAGAACCCGTTCGTAATCAGAGGTCCGAGTGGTCAGCTGTTTGTAGCTGAGGAGGTGTACACGGGTTGCGGGGTCAGCATCGGGGGACACAGCCTGCCAGCTGACCTGATTATGATACAGATGGAGGACTTTGGGGTGATCCTAGGGATGGATTGGCTGTCCGCTTACCACGCATTGGTGGACTGCTTTGAGAGGAAGATTGTCTTCTCCATTCCGGAGTTGCCTTCCTTCGAGTTTCACGGGCAGCCAGTGGACGGAGGTTTCAGGTGCATTTCGGCACTTCGGGCGGCGAGACTTTTGAGCCAGGGGTGTGAGGGCTTCTTAGCTTGTGTGGTGGCAGAGCACAGCCCCGTGGCAGACTTCCAGAGCATCCCGGTGGTCAGAGAGTACCCCGACGTGTTTCCAGACGAGTTACCAGGACTACCGCCCGAGCGTGAGATCGAGTTTGAGATCTCACTAGTACCAGGGACCAACCCCATCTCCATCGCGCCATACAGGATGGCACCGCTTGAGCTGCGAGAGCTCAAGTCTCAGTTGCAGGACCTTTTGGAGAAGGGTTTCGTGAGGCCCAGTGCGTCTCCCTGGGGAGCCCCGGTACTGTTTGTGAAGAAGAAGGATGGGACCCTACGCCTTTGTGTGGACTACAGACAGCTGAATAGGGTCACCATCAAGAACCGATATCCGCTGCCGAGGATTGACGATTTGTTTGACCAGTTGCGGGGTGCCACGGTGTTTTCCAAGATCGACTTGAGGTCTGGATACCACCAGTTGAGGATCAGGGAGACCGACGTCTCCAAGACAGCTTTCCGCACCCGGTACGGACACTACGAGTTTTTGGTCATGCCGTTTGGGCTGACCAATGCCCCCGCTGCTTTCATGGACCTGATGAACCGGGTGTTCAGACCGTACTTGGACCAGTTTGTGGTGGTTTTCATAGATGATGTACTCATCTATTCTAGAGATCGGACGCAGCACGGACAGCACTTGCGGATGGTTCTGGACACTCTGAGACGACGCAGGCTGTACGCCAAATACAGCAAGTGCGAGTTCTGGTTGAGGGAGGTGACCTTTTTGGGTCATGTGATCTCTGGAGACGGCCTGGCGGTGGATCCCGCCAAGGTCGAGGCAGTGCTCAGGTGGGAGAGACCGCGTTCAGTCACTGAGATTCGCAGTTTCCTGGGACTGGCAGGTTACTACAGACGGTTCATCAGAGGGTTTTCGCAGATTGCACGTCCTATGACACAGTTGACTCGGAAGGATGTGCCTTTCACTTGGACAGACGCCTGTGAGGCGTGTTTTCTGGAGCTGAAGGAGAGGTTGACCTCGGCTCCTGTGCTCACCATTCCTGACAGTAGTGGCGGGTTCGTTGTGTACACGGACGCTTCCTTGCAGGGGTTAGGAGGTGTGCTCATGCAGAGGGGTCACGTGGTCGCTTACGCTTCGCGGCAACTGAAGCCCCATGAGCATACCTACCCTACCCACGACCTAGAGTTGGCAGCTGTTGTCTTCGCGCTGAAGACATGGAGGCATTACTTGTACGGTGAGACCTTCGAGATTTTTACAGATCACAAGAGCCTCAGATATCTTTTTGACCAGAAGGAGCTCAACATGAGACAAAGACGTTGGCTGGAGCTCCTGAAGGACTACGACTGCAGCATCTCCTACCACCCGGGAAAGGCCAATGTGGTGGCTGACGCCTTGAGCCGTAAGGCGCCCGCACGCTTGGCCAGTCTACAGTTACAGAGTTGGAGCCTTTTGGAGGAGGTGGGTAGTTGGCGACCTCTAGAGTTACGAGGGTACTGTGGGGCAGTGACGGTGACACGGCAGACCAGACCAGAGTTGATAGACCGCATCATCACGGGACAGATGGCCGATCCGTACTTGCAGTCTTTGCGCGACAGAGTACTGTCAGGGGACCCAGGGGACTTCTCTTTCACAGACCAGGTGTTACGCTTGAGGGGACGGCTGTGCGTCCCCAGAGACGAGGAGCTGTTGAGAGAGCTCCTGACTGAGGCACACGGTTCCAGATTCACCATACATCCCGGAAACACGAAAATGTACCATGACTTGAGACGCGAGTTCTGGTGGAGAGGGATGAAGCGGGATGTGGGTGAGTTCGTGCAGCAGTGCTTAGTGTGCCAGCAGGTGAAAGCCGAGCATCAGAGGCCTGCAGGGCCGCTTCAGCCGCTTCCAGTGCCGGAGTGGAAGTGGGAGAGCATCACCATGGACTTGGTGGTGGGTTTACCTGTTACCCAGCGAGGACACGACGCGGTCTGGGTAATAGTGGATAGGTTGACGAAGACGGCACGATTCTTGCCGATCCGAGTCACTTTGGGACCAGCACAGTTGGCAGAGAGGTATATCCGTGATGTGGTGCGACTACACGGAGTTCCGCGGGAGATCGTATCCGACCGGGATACCCGCTTTACGTCCCAGTTTTGGGCTGAGTTTCAGCAGGCTTTGGGGACGAGGTTGAGGTTTAGCACGGCTTACCACCCCCAGACGGACGGACAGTCGGAACGCACGATACAGACACTTGAGGACCTTTTGCGTGCCTGTGTACTAGACTGGAGGGGCTCTTGGGAGGAACACCTGCCCCTGGCAGAGTTTGCGTACAACAACAGTTATCACTCGAGCATCGGCATGGCTCCCTACGAGGCTCTGTACGGACGGAAATGCACGGCACCCTTGAGTTGGGTTGAGGTGGGGACCAAGTGGGAGGTTGGCCCCAGGTTGATCCGGCAGAGTCAGGAGGTAGTTGAACAGATCCACAGACGACTCCGCACTGTCAGGAGCAGACAGAAGAGCTACGCAGATCGCAGACGCAGAGAGGTGCAGTTCGAGGTTGGGGACCACGTCTTTCTTCGTGTTTCGCCCATGAAGGGCTTACAGCGGTTTGGGGTGAGAGGGAAGCTCGCGCCGAGGTTCGTGGGGCCCTTCGAGGTCCTGGAGCGGGTTGGACCCGTTGCTTACAGACTTGCCCTTCCCCCGCAGCTTTCTGGTGTGCACGACGTGTTCCACGTGTCCAACCTCAGGAAGTACGTAGCCGATCCCAGCCACGTACTGAGTCACGAGAGCGTCGAGGTGAGCGACGACCTGACCTACCCCGAGCGGCCAGTGCAGATCCTAGACCGAGCCGTCCGCAGGTTGAGACGAAAGCAAGTACCCCTGGTAAAGGTTTTGTGGAGGAGCCAGCGGTACGAGGAGGCTACCTGGGAGCCTGAGGCGGCAATGCGGGAGCGGTACCCAGAGCTTTTCGCGGGTACGTCTTTTCGGACCGGCTTCGGTCCTCTTTGAGTTTGTTATGGTTATTTGGACATCCTTTTTCCGCACCCTAGTTGGCGCAAGTTTCGGGGACGAAACTTCCTTTGAGTTTGTTATATTGTAACGAGCGCGTACCCCAGACGTCTTTTAAGACGTCTGGGAGGTGGCCCAGACGTCTGTCAAGACGTCTGGGATCACATCCAGACGTCTGACCAGACGTCCGGGATAGTTTACAGACGTCTGACGAACAGTTATACTCGCACGGGATATTCGTCTGCGCGCCTGTGCGCGCAGAGCTGCGATCCGCATCTTCTCTGCGGCTGCAGGCGACTGCGGCCGTCTCTCTCCTCCTCTCCGCGCGGCGTTAAAAGGGGGAGGGGGCGCGCCTCCCCTCCCGTCTCCACCATCTTCCTCCTCTCCTGCTGCGGGCGGAGCGAGCGGACGCGAGGGCGCAGCGGCAGCGGCGCAGCAAAGGCGCGGAGGAGCTGCGGCGTGCGAGGGCGGGACTCTGCCGTGAGGGCGAGCTCGCCGGGAGCGGCTTGGCCGGCCGGCGGAGGGCGCAGGGGGCGCAGAGCGTCGCGAAGAGGGACCTGCTGCGGGCGGAGCAGCGGACGCGCGAGGTGCGACGCGGGCGGCGTCGCGAGCGGAGGCCGAGCGAGGTTCTGATTCTGGAAAAATCTCCAGAATCAGACGTCTGGACTGATATCCAGACGGCAAGGTCGACGTCTGTGTGATCATACAGACGTCTGAAAGGTGAGTTCCGCTTTCTCCTTCTTCTTTTGTCGACTGACCGTACTGAAGGAGGAGGGTTGGCTGTGCGCAGGTGTTCGGATTCGTCATCCTTTGCGAATCCGACGTCTGGAAGTGGTACCAGACGGCTGGAGTGACCTCCAGACGTCCGGAGAGACCATCGGACGTCTGGGATCTAGGAGAGACGTCGCCACAGACTTCTGGACGTCCGGGGAACCACGCCGAACAGGTAATTCTCTGATCCACCGTTTAAGACGTCTGGAAGGAGTTCCAGACGTCTGATTTTGCACAGTATTGTCTTTCTCGACCCGTTTAGGGCCCGTTTGGGCTCCGTCTTCCACGATTCGAGTTGCGTTCGATTCAGAATTTATTCCTCTACCCGCCTACAGTAGCTATACACTGTTTTGAGACACTCCTTGTGTTTGATCCTTGTGATAGGACCTCGTTCGGTTGCCGTCTTGAGAGTCGCGGAGGCGCGCGGGATTCCCGACCACGCCCCCATTACTTCCGTTGTACCTGGTAGAGTGGTTTTATGTATTAATAAAATCTGTTAAAGTATGGAACCATAACTAGAACCTAGGGCACTGCATGAATCCTAGGAATGAGAAATATATGGAATGATAGCTCCTAGGTGTTGCATGAATCCTAGGGCCGGAAAACTAGATTGTATGATAGATCCTAGGATATGGCATGAATCCTAGGATGGAAAAACTAGTGGAATGTACATTACTGCAGTCTTGGAAAAATGGAAAGGAATATATAAAGCTGCCTGTAAAATTAATTAACAGCTGCCTGTTATGCATAGAGAATCATGTTGAGATCATGGAATGTGAGAACGTGAATCTGGAAAGTGAAACATATGATGTCTGAGATAAAGAGCTGGAACCCTACGGGGAATTAGGAGTGGAACTCCTGGAAAGAAAAGGAGTGGAACTGAGATGTAGTTTGTACTGTCTCTTGGGTACGCAGTACCAAGGGAAGTACCTGTACCTGTTTTAGTGCAGAGTGGGGCCAGCCGCCCCAGGGACCCGGGGTTAGGCTTGGCCGCTCTGTACCGACTTGTTGGCCCTCGTGTACGTAGTACCGAGGAGAGCTAGTAGTGTTAGGAGAGTACTAGCTACCCCACGGGCCCCGGGGTTCTGCTAGCCTCCTTCACCGACTTGTTAGGCCCACTAGGGCAAACCAGGGTAGTCAGACGAGGGTGCGCGGACTGTGGAGGGGCAAGGCCCCGGTTTGGTTACTGTGGAGGGGTTGGACCCCTGTTACTGAGAGGGCTCTGCCCTGGTTCCGTGCTGTGCTTTGGGCGCACCCGTTAACGGAAACGACTGACCGCGTGCCAGTACGGGCTAGCTACCTGTGCGTTTATCGCGCGTGCCGTAGTCACCGTTACGTCTGTCAGTGACCTTGGGGTGGTTGACTGAGGGTAGGATCACCACGGGGGACTCTCCCGGCCAGGAGAGCACCACGTGCTACTTCTACTGTTGGAAAAGACTGCAATCAAGATCGTCCCACGAGGACATTCGAGATCAAGTAAAGGATCTGAGAAGTAAATGAAATAGTGAGAAAAATTGAAAGATGTAAATAAAGGAAGTAATAGAACATAACAGCTACTGTACACTCTACTGTTGCCTTTAGTTAGTTTGCCACTCTACTCAGCGTTTTGCTGACGTGTTACACTCGTTACCTTTTTCAGGACCAGGTGTTGAGCAGCCAGGGTCGGCGGCTGCAGAGGACGCTGGGCCGAGTAGGGTCCAGTAGAGTTGCCACAGTTTTGTACCTTCTTTTGTTTCTGTTCTAGTGAGTAGTTTTGTTTCCGCTGTACCTTCTTTACCTGTAGTTTTTGTTATATGATAAATGTTGTTTTACTGTTGTGGTGGTGCCTACTGTAGTAGTTTCTTTCCTTACTGCTGTACTTTTTACTGTTAGTTATATTCATGCTGAATGTGGTTTATTTTACTGTCTTTTGGTTACTTCCTCGTTGGACGACTGGGTCTTGGGATTAGTCGAGTCGGTCCGGTTCTCGTGTCTCGTAGGGACTCGGGAACCGGGTCGTTACACCCACTAGGGCAAACCAGGGTAGTCAGGCGAGGGTGCGCGGACTGTGGAGGGGCAAGGCCCCGGTTTGGTTACTGTGGAGGGGTTGGACCCCTGTTACTGAGAGGGCTCTGCCCTGGTTCCGTGCTGTGCTTTGGGCGCACCCGTTAACGGAAACGACTGACCGCGTGCCAGTGCGGGCTAGCTACCTGTGCGTTTATCGCGCGTGCCGTAGTCACCGTTACGTCTGTCAGTGACCTTGGGGTGGTTGACTGAGGGTAGGATCACCACGGGGGACTCTCCCAGCCAGGAGAGCACCACGTGCTACTTCTACTTTTGGAAAAGACTGCAATCAAGATCGTTCCCACGAGGACATTCGAGATCAAGTAAAGGATCTGAGAAATAAATGAAATAGTGAGAAAAATTGAAAGATGTGAATAAAGGAAGTAATAGAACATAACAGCTACTGTACACTCTACTGTTGCCTTTAGTTAGTTTGCCACTCTACTCAGCGTTTTGCTGACGTGTTACACTCGTTACCTTTTTCAGGACCAGGTGTTGAGCAGCCAGGGTCGGCGGCTGCAGAGGACGCTGGGCCGAGTAGGGTCCAGTAGAGTTTACCACAGTCTTTTGCACCTCTTTTGTTTCTGTTCTAGTGAGTAGTTTTGTTTCAGCTGTACTTTCCTTACCTGCAGTTCTTGTTATATGATAAATGTTGTTCTACTGTTGTGGTGGTACCTACTGTAGTAGTTTCTTTCCTTACTGCTGTACTTTCTTACTGTTAGTTATACTCATGCTGAATGTGGTTTATTTTACTGTCTTTTGGTTACTTCCTCGTTGGACGACTAGGTCTTGGGATTAGTCGAGTCGGTCCGATTCTCTTGTCTCGTAGGGACTCGGGAACCGGGTCGTTACATGAGCTCTCCGGCGAGCTCTCACACAAGCTCGCACGGTTGCTCGCCTCTCTTCCCCTCGCTACTCCTCTCCTCCCACGCCGCTCACGCTCCCTGCTCGCTGGTCTTGCTGGAGGAAGGAGAAGGGTGGCTAGAAGTGGGGTGAACGAGGGAGAGGAGGGGGGTTTAAATAAGGTATGGGTTAGGGTTTGCGTTGGACGAAAGGAGAGGGGAAGAAAACGAGGTCGCGTACTATCTGCATGCAGCACATGCGCAGACGCGAGGACGTACACGAAAATTTTGATTTTCAGACATCTGGGAATGAGTCCAGACATCTTGCAAGACGTCTGACCCTCACTCTAGACGTCTTACTAGATGTCTGACCTAAAGTACGGACGCCTTAAAAAGGCTTAATGACACGGGTTTTAACACTGCAAGTCACCTATGAAGGTACAAGTAAGGTAAGAGAAACACATATTTCTATTCTAATAGAAAGCTATGAGTGTTTCAAGATGCAAAAAGGTGAAACAATCAAAGAGATGTATACAAGATTTGAAGAGATTGTGAATCCAATGAAGAACCTTGGAGTCAAGCTAAAGGAGGAGCAGCTTGCAAGGAAGATCTTGAGATCCCTTACAAGCGATTAGTCTCCAAAGTCCACAGCCATCCAAGAGGCGAAGAACCTCTCTACTCTCTCCTTGGATTACTTGATTGGAAGCCTCATGGCGTATGAAGTCCAATTGGAGAATATGAAGAAAAACGAAGAAAAATCTATAAGCAAGAAGAAGGAGCTTGCTTTCAAAGCTATAAAGGAGTCGGACTTCGACAATTCCAACTCCGACGAAGAAGACGAGCTTGCTCTTCTAACGAGAAGATTCGAAAAATTCATCCGAAAATAAGGTAAGAGAGTCAATAAATTTACAAATGACTATTTATTTTGAGTGCAAGAAGAAGGGGCACGAACAAATGGATCGTCTAATGATCAAGAAGAAGAAGGAAGAAAAGGACAAAGAACTCGATAAGAAGAAGAAGAAGATTTCAGGAAAGACATACAAGGAGACTTGGGATGATAGTGATTCCAGCATGGAATCATCTTCCGAAGAATATGAAGAAACAGAAGTTGCACATCTTTGCTTAATGGCGAACAATGACAGCTCAGAAAATGAGGTAGACTCTAAAGTCACTTTTAATGAGTTACTAGAAGCATATGAAGTTTTGTATTACAAAGCTAGGTTGATTAAAAAAGAAAATAAGGTCTTGCATGATAGTTATAAAACTCTAGAAATAGAAAAATCTTGTTTAGAAATAGAATTAGAAATATTAAAAGAAACTAACAATCAATTACATGCAAAAATAGTAAAATTAGAAGATATTTATGAACACTTTGAGGGCACTTTGAATAATCTAAAAACAACTAAGCTGAATACTAAATTTTATAATAATTTAAAAGTCAAGTTTAATAATAAAAAGAACATACAAAATAAATTATATGCACCTAGACATGAATGGATTTATCAAAAAGTCAAGAATCTTAAGAATTATAGATCTAACACTAAGGTGATCTATAAACCTAAGGATTTGAAGGGTACTAACCATCACGGACCCAAAAGAAAATGGGTACCTAAAATGGATTTAATAAACTATTTTGCAGGTCAAGATGGACAAATGGATCCTGGATAGTGGGTGTTCTAAGCACATGATGGGACACTCCGACCTCCTTTTCAAGTGGACCAAAATCGAAGATAGAGGACATGTTAAGTTAGGTGACAACAAACATTGTCGCATTATTGGTGAATGTACAATAGGTAATTCTTCTAAGCATGTACGTAATGTTCTTTTAGTAGAAAACTTAAAACATAACCTACTTAGTGTTAGTCAAATATGTGATAATGGATGTAATGTTTTGTTTACTAAAGTTGGATTTAAAATATTAAAAGAAGGAACAAATACGATTTTAATTGAAGGCTTTAGATATGAAAATATCTATGCTCTTTATTTTTCATAAGAGAAATTTGTAAAATGTCTGCTTGCTTCCCATGTTGAAGTAGATCTTTGGCATTGTAGGCCAGGTCACATTAGTCACAAACATCTTAATAGGTTAGCAAAAAATGAGTTAGTGAGGGGCCTACTCAAACTAACTTATAAAAAGAATGCTTTATGTAAGTCCTGTAAACTCGGAAAAATGCACAAGGCTTCTTTTAAACCTAAAGACTTAGTTTCAACAACACAATATTTAGAGTTGTTACACCTTGATCTATTTGGACCAACACGATTCGAGAGTCTAAATGGATCAAAATTTTGCCTAGTTATTATTGATGACTTCTCTAGGTTCACTTGGGTCATTTTCTTGAAACATAAGGATAACTCATTTGATTCCTTCGTAAGTTTTACTTAAAGACTTCAAAAGGAAAAATCATCGTCAATTCTTAGACCAAGGACTGATCATGGGGGTGAATTTGGAAATGAAAAATTTTTAAGTTTTTGTGTCAATTCTGGCATAACCTATGAGTTTTCATTTCCACGGGCATCATCTCAAAATGGTGTTGTAGAGTGCAAGAATCGCACTCTACAAGAATGCGCCCGAACTTTGCTCTTGAAGTCTGGGCTGCAAAAATATTTCTAGGCGGAAGCCATTAATACAGTATGTTATGTTCTCAATAGAACTCTCTTAAGGCCAATTATTAAGAAAACTCCATTTGAGCTTTATTATGAGAAGTCTCCTAAGATTTCATATTTTAGGGTGTTTGGAAGTCGATGCTATCTATTAAACACCCGTGATCGGTTTGATAAGTTTGATGCTAAAGGTGATGAAGGCATTTTTATTGGCTATTCAACAAGAAACAAAGCTTATCGAGTTTTTAATGAAAGGATTTTTGTTATAGAAGAATACCTACATGTTTCATTTGATGAAACAAACTTAGGTGAACCTGAACCAAATCATTTAGATTTTGATGATGAAGATACCCCCTTCACCGATGTATAAAAAATGGAAGATACACGAAATGTACATGATCTTCCAAAAGAATGGGTACACCATAAGGATTACCCTCAAGAGCAGATCATAGGTGATATTGAACAAGGTGTAAAAACCCGATCTCACTTTAGAGCTGATTTTGTCCTTAATGTCTTTGTTTCTCAACTTGAACCCAAGAAAGTTGATGAGGCATTAAAGGATGAGTTATGGGTTGTAGCTATGCAGGAGGAGCTACTCCAATTTACAAGGAACCATGTATGGGGCTTGATACCCACTCCTGAGGGTAATTCCATCATTGGAACCAAGTGGGTGTTCCCAAATAAACTAGATGAATTTGGTTCAGTGATCAGGAGTAAAGCCAGACTTGTAGCTCAAGACTATAACCAATAGGAGGGTATTGACTTTGATGAGACATATACTTCTGTTGCTCGTTTGGAGTCCATACGGATGCTACTTGCCTTTGCAAGTGCAAAGAATTTCAAGCTATATCAAATGGATGTCAAGAGCACCTTTCTTAATGGTTATATTAAGGAAGAAGTTTATGTTTATCAGCCTCTCGGGTTCGAAGACCCAGCACACCCAGAGCATGTATACAAGCTCAATAAGGCGTTATATGAACTTAAACAAGCTCACAGGGCCTGGTATGATAGTTTTATGCCCTTTCTTCTTCAACACGGATTTAGAATTGGAATTGTTGATTCAACTCTTTTTGTAAAAAAAGGAAATGATGCCCTACTAGTTCAAATATATGTCAATGATATTATATTTGGATCAACTAAAGAGTCCCTGTGTCAACATTTTTGTGAGACTATGGAGACTGAGTTTGAAATGAGTATGATGGGTGAACTCAGATTCATTTTAGGACTCCAAATTCAACAATTGGACACATGAATTTACATTAGTCAAACAAAATATGTTCTTGAAATTCGCAAGAAATTTGACTTTGAAAATGTAAATGGCAAAGAGACTCTGATTGCTCTATCTACTTCTTTTGGTGAAGATTTATTCGACAAGAGGGTAGATGAAAAGAAATATCGAGGCATGATAGGTTCACTACTATATCTTATAGCTTCTAGACCTGATATTCTTTTTGCTACATGTTTATGTGCGAGATTCCAATCCGAACCCAAGGAATCTCATTTTAATGCAGTAAAAAGAATATTTAGATACCTAAACAACACAAAAGATCTTGGTCTTTTCTATCATAAAGCACAAACTTTAGATCTATTATCCTATAGTAATGCAGACTATGCAAGGAGTCAGACAGATCAAAAGAGCACTAGTGACACATGTCATTTTATTGGAGAATCTCTGGTCTCATGGTTCTCTAAGAAACAAACTTGTGCTTCACGTTATACGACTGAAGCAGAGTATATTACTACTTTACTTGCTTGCTCTCATGTCATTTGGATGAGACAGACTTTATCCGACTTTAGATTGATTTTTGCGCAATCAAAAATTTTATGTGATAATACAAGCGCAATAAATTTATCTAAAAATTAGGTACATCATTCATGTACTAAACACATAGATGTTAAACATCATTTCCTTAGAGATAATGTGCTTCAAGGTTCCATTCAATTAGAATTCGTTAACACACAAAATCAATTGGTAGACATCTTTACAAAATCTCTTGCAGCAGAGAGATTTTGCTTTATAAGAAGAAAATTAGGACTTTGCACAATAAAAGAGATTCAAAACTAACAATTTGATTGATATGTAATTTGTTTGTATTTATAAAAATCCCTGAGGGCCTCACTGCAATTTACCCATGCTTGCTAAAAAAGGGATAAATTATAATATTTTCATATGTTTGGAAATATCAGGGTGTTGTTTGCAATATGGTTGCTTAACTTAGGTTGTTAACTACATTATTTTTTCAACACCTAAGTTGTTAATTACATTTCTCTCAACCACTTAAATGGTCATGTGACTAGCACATGACCATCTCATATAAAAGAGGCCAAGTGTAAACACTTGCCTCATTTTATCACTTGCAAACACTAGTTCTCTTCACAAAAGCCACTCCAAGACTTAGCCAAGAAGAGAAGGATCATCTCCAAGCCTCAACCCTAAGTACCCTCTTATCTTCTTGTCATTCCATGCTTCATTGAGTCATCTCGTATCTTATTTTCACTCTCTCAAAATCATTCTTGCTGCTGCACTTCATTCATGTTGGGTACCATATGGTACTGGTATCCATCATCGGTATCGGTACTAGCTGGCTGCAGCAGAGCCTGCTTTAGGTAGCAGGTACCGGAACTAATTACTAGTGCCGGTACATGCAGGCTTAAATGTGTTTTTGTACAAGCACATGAAAGGGAGTTTTCTATATTTCTAATTATTTTCTTATTCCTTATTGTTGCATGATTTCATATGGCACCTAAATCTGAGAGTAATGGAAAAGCACCTCAAGATGCTTTTCACAAGTTTTGCATTAATGAGGATGTTAGGTCAAAGTTTGATTGGTATAAAGGTCTAAAACTTCATCATTGTAAGACAATTGAGTGGAAAGATTTCTCTCTTCAACTCTTTAATTTTACCACTCATCTTTCCGAAAAAAAACTCATGCATTTATTTGATGAATCATTTTTTGCCGATGTTCTTGGAGTATACCCTGATGTCAATTGTCTATTCTTTACTAATCTCTAAGAACAAGAAAATCGAGGTCACCTTGTCCTAACAACAAATGTTTTTGGTCAGAAAATCACCATCACACCAAAATTCTTGTCAACCATCATTGAATGTCCTAATGAAGGTCATGCATTTAACACACTCAAGGAGCAATTTCCTACTTATAAAATCTATGAAACTCTCTTGCTCCCTAATTATCAGGGCAAAGCATTGGCTGCCCCAAACATGACCCTATTTGCTCGCGTCCTTTTTCGTATCTTAGTATGGAACTTAAGGGCTAAAAATTTGGGATTCCACAAAATTAATGTTGATATTTTACCCTTAATTTATGCTATCATCACAAACTTCTTTGTAAATTGGAACATAGTTTTCATTCACTTTCTTAGACCCCATTACTGTGCATCAGCTTTATCATTGGATATCTTAGTATCCGACATTCTTCATAAAAATAAAATTGACCTCTCTAATTTTACTCATCTTAAAAAAGTAGTCTATTTCAAATGGTCAACTCTCTGGAAAATGGGAGTGAAACCTGCTAGAGGGGAATCCTCTAGTGATAATGAAGAGGAGTATGTTGATCAAAATGCTCAATCTTCTTTTTATCAACATTCAGACTCATCTTCGACTTTTGTCCTTGTAACATATCCATATTCGAAAGCTGAAACACCTTGGGTAAACCTATCTCATGGGTCTAACACCGATCCAAATTTGATAAATACTTTCAATTACTTTGGTCAAAATATATATAATCTCAATTTTGCCTTCCGTCACACGGAGCGCAAGTTTCATGACCTTTCTCCTTCTATTGAGTCTTCCCATGTCGCTTCTTCCACTCAACAATCTAAACAAAGGAAGTAGACTCAACCGAAAGCATCTCAAGAATACAGTGAAAGAAGGCAAAAGCACTTCCAAAATCCATCTTCTGTCTCTTCTCCAATTGTGGAAGAACCTATTCTCCATATTGATGAGGAAGAATAAGATACTGAAGATGAAGAAGTGTCATATGAAGATAGTAATGATAAAGATGAAGATGACGACGACAATGATGATAATGACGACGACGACGATGGTGGTGGTGGACATGTACAAAAGCTTATCAGAAAACATCCTAGAAATTAGTTTAGTTTTCATTTTGTTGCTTGTTGAACTTGTATAACATTTATATCTTGCTAAATTTGTATGACTTTTAAGATTTCTTATGTGTGGCTTTGCTAAAATTGTTCAAGCTTTATCTTTGTGAACTTTATCATGTTTAGTTTTTATGAAGGTTGTATAGAGTTGGTTGCTTATATATCATGCTTCGATTGCTTAAATATATATTATTTTCTCATCTTTTTGCTTGCTTGCTTGACAAAAAGTCGGAGAAATGATTGGATACTTTATATTTAAAATATGGGGAGCCTAGTTTGAGGGGGAGGTTTTTCATTCCTTGTGGAGTTTTTTATTTTTCTCTTATTAAGTCTCTATTTATTTTTAAATATGAGTATCTTGTTTGTTTTGTCAACGCGAAAAAGGGGGAGATTGTTGGAACCTAGTTCCACCTCTCTTCTGTGTTTTGGTGTTAACAAAATCGTCTTAAAATCTAATGTGTTTATGAAGTATTACAGGACAAAAGAATCTATGGATGCAAGCAACAATATAGCATTAAAGGGACAAGATGGCATATGAAGGAAGAAGATTATAATTTTTGTTGTATTCATTGTATTTTAGAGCTTTTGTATGTCTCCTAACAACTAAAACATAATATAGGAGTTAAAATCAAAGTAGAGATAGGTAGGGTTCAAAATATCGTTCATTCATTCGTTTCAAAACTCATCAATTACATAAGAGGGTAGAACGGTAATCTATAAGCATACACCAAGGAGAATGAGGGTTTGGTGACCTAGTCCACCGCAAGGAATGTACGTTTGGGGAGAGGATGACGCTCTAAACTATGCACTAGAATCTTTGAGAATTTCATGGTGTTACATGATTTTCTCCCTCTTTTCGGGGGAGGAGGCTCTTTCTTCTGAGGGCCTCCCTCTCTATTTATAATTTGAAGGGGAGGGGGGGGAGGGAACCCTTACTCGATGACCCTAGTACCCTTAGTTGCTAGTCTGCATGATAGTTGTCAGGGTGTAGGTGGTCAGGTCCATCTTATCGTATCTTCTATTTATGCTGTGCTAAATCTTTTGGCAGGATGGGCAAGTTCTAGTTGGGATTTGACTGGTCTAAGGTTGGGCTGGCCGAGCCGGTCCCGTTTATACACCTTGTAGTTGAGCGGTCGAATCCTCTATTGGGTTATGTGCGGTGTTTTGGATTTGAGAGCAATTTTTGCCCCTCATCACCCTTATAGGTTATTCATCATTAATGAACCCTTTGTTTGACCATCTAGCTACTATCCATTCACAATTTATCACTCAATTTTGACTAAACTGTCCTCATTTCATCTACCACCCTGCATTGTGTCAATGCTCTCACAATTGCTACTTTACTTAATGTCATGTCTCCTAATGCAATTGTTGTCTTTTCATATGATGGTAAAAGTATGAAGGTGAGCAATCTATGTCAACAAGTGCTATGAGATTGGAGTAGAATCTCATTCTTTTTCTCTTTGAGAGCTTCCTTTTTTCACTCAAATAATACGTATGTTCATTTTTATCCAATAATAACATAATGCATTGATGAAATTAAGAAGATTTTGAATATCATTAATAATTAGTCATATTAGAAGATTGATAATTTTTTTACAAACTACTCAAGAAAAAAAAAGAGCTCTGATTTATGCACTTGACGATACACTCTCCATAGAAATAGATCATTATAATATTGTCAAACTACTGTTGGCATTATCGTTAAAACATCACTCAATTAATGCCCCTTTATCCTATACAAGGATAGTATAGTCAATATAGTTGTTTAATTATATTATTAATTTTAAAAAAATAAACTTTACAGGTGTACATGATTTTGAATATTGAAATGCATACATCAAACTCACCCTCTCCTATTAAAAAAGTGGGACCCGCACTTGAGTGGAATCTCGCTTGTCATCTTGTGCCTCCATCAATAATTATCATGAATTATGTATAAAATCATACATACTTATATACCATGGTAACTATTATTTTGTCAAAATAGATGAGATAGAATTTGTGTGTATATATTTTCTTTAAAAAAAAAAAAGACTAGCTGACATAAAAAATGCCCGAGAACCCGTCAACGAGGAACATTCTCGCAAATTCACCCTTCCTCTGCCCCTTCCTCTGCTCAAAACTTCAAAATCCCGCCATTCCCTTTCCTCTACACCTCCACTCACTCACTCACACACGCACGCACGCACGCACGCGCGCACGCACGCACGCACACACACTCTCTCTCTCTCTCCCCACCTTGCAGATCGTCACTAGGGCTCTACCGAACTCCGGTGACTCTTCTGTCGTCTCTCTTCCTCCGCGCCCATGGCGGAGGCCCTCTCGTGCCTCGACGGATGCCTCCTCCCGCGAACCCTTCTCCGCGCCGTCCCCGACGGAGCCCCTCCCGACACGCGCGACCTCCAGACCTCCGCCCTCGAGGTGATCGATCCCCCTCCTCTCACCCTCGTTTGATTTCCAAGTCGTTAACGTTTCGCTTCGTGCTTAGACGAGTGGATCGTTATCTTTAAACGACGCATCGGGGACGGGAGTAGTAGGGCTCGTAGTTGGTCGTTTAGGTTGGAGGAATGCGGCATCGGTGACTCATTGGACGCGATGGGTATTGTTTGGAGTCGATTTGAAGTGTCCCTCTAGCTCTGCGGTGATTCCAGAGTCTGATCGGAATAAGTAGGGTCAGTGGATGGCCGTTTGGGTCGAGCGGTTCCAGAAAGATAGAACCTTGAGAACGATAAGTGCTGCTCGGGATTTGGCTTTCGGCCGTTCACCAATGGTAGGATTACCCGCCAAAGGGGAATCTGATCCTTAAGGGCTAGTTTATGTTGTGGGATGTATTCCATGGGATAAAAACTTGCAAAGAGGGATATTCTATGTTGGTGTTTACGTGTAACCCGGGATAATTCTGTGGGGTGTTTACGTGAATAGAGGATAAGGTGGGGAATAAGGTGGGATTGCAAGGGATTTGGGCATGGAATAATTCATCCCTCACTCATACTTGGGTTTGAGGAAACCTGGGTTTAAGGCAAAACACATGTTCACTTATTCCCTTTTGTAAACACAGGATATCTTGCAAAAATGTAGGAAATCCCACGACGTAAACGGGCCCTAAGGAGAAGACTGCCTTCGAGGTGAGTGATGTCCCTCGACTTGCATCTTAAGTCTCTTTCGTGGTTTGGTGCTTTGTTGGTGGTCACGGTAGAGTCTCCAACCATGGTTTTGTTAGTGCTCTGTTTATTTCATTGATTGGTCAATGCACCGTCTCTGCTCGGTGTGCTCCATTATCCCATGAGAGTTCAACCCCATTAACTGTTGGCCACTGGTGGTTTCCAGGGCCAAAGTTCTCTTTTACATTACTTAGGCTGACCTGTGTGGGGCATTTGATGCCTTCTAGCACAAGGCTGTTGTGGAGGTTGATGTGTTCTTCACCATCAGCAATTGGCATAGAGCAACTGGACAGGTGCACCGGAAAACCATGTTGTAAGCTTGTATTATTAATATGATCAAATCAAAGAATAGACATTGATGTTACAAAAGAGTGCATGGTTTTGCCCTAGATTGGTTCTGCTGAGACATGTTTGTTGGCATGTTTGGACCCAACCCTAATTCTAGCTTCATGGTAATCCCTGGGCAAAGGGAAGGAATGGAAAAGGGAATTGGCTTTCCATCCCTTCTCCAATTTCCCCATACCAAATGCCCTGTTATATATCTAAATCATTAAAATCTTGCATTTTACGTCACCCTGCTGACTACCGTCTACTTATCTTGTTTGCCTTTGATAGGGAAATGGTTGACTACTGCAGATTGGTCACCTTTGGTCGAGAGGTTGGAGAATAGGCTTGCAACATGGAGAGGGAAATGGTTTTCTAGGGGAGGTCGATTGTTGGTCCTGAAATCTATGCTGTTAGCCATTCCTACCTTTCACTTGTTTATTTTTAAAACCTTAAAGAATATTTTCAAGAAAATGGAGGCAATTAGGAAGAAATTTTTTTAGGAAGGGTGCTGAGCAGGTTAACTGCTTTTCTCATTTGGTTGCTTGGGGGGATGTATGCATGCCAGTAAAATAAGGGGCCCTGGGGTCCTAATTCTTAATGATTTCAATGATGCTATTCTCTTGAAGTGAGTTGCAAAGCTCTTCCAGAATGAAGATTGTATGTGGCTGTATTTGATGGTGGATTCATGTGGATCTCATTAAAGCTATATGAGTGGGCTATTGTCTCTGCTGGTTCATTTGTTTTTTTGGAGAGGTTTGGTGTTGGTCAGGCATCAGGTTTCTAATTATCTTCAGTCGCATCTAGGTGACGGGACTACACTCATGTTCTAGGAAGATGATAGGACAGAAGATGGTCTGGTCCTTTGGTGGAGAGGTTACCAAGATTATATGCCCTGGCAGCATATAAGTTTCAACACATGGAGGCTTTTTGGGATGGGCACTTGCAGCTTGGGGTGGGTTCGTGGATGCCCTTTCCTGGAAGAAATATTTTGGATGCCCGGATGACAGCTTTGCAGACCCTATTGCACTATCTCAAGTACTTTCATCCTTTGGAGGGTATACTAGATTCTCTAATACTGGGATCGAGGGGGGTTCCTTGTAAAGAAAGCCTATTGTGTTTTATGGGAGGTGGTTGGCACAAATAATGCGGAGCTGGCACTTGATTGCTATGCATTTTGGAAGATGAATATTCCTTTGAAGGTGTGTGTGTGTGGGGGGGGGGGGGGGGGGGGGGGGGGTGGGGTGTTAAAATGTGGCTACTACCGACTTTTTTTACTTCGTTTATGGATCACATATCGCTATGCAACTTTGGACATTGAAATCAATTAATTAAAGATGTGTTTCAAATTTTATTTGAATCGATGACCCTTAATCCTTTTATCCAACGATGATGATTTTTAGTACTATTTTGGCTGTTGAAAATTTGGCATTGTTGATGGAGGGGATGAGATTGTTCAATTTAGTTGAAACTCTATACAATTCTTAGTTATATTAGGATAGTGAGATTTTTAAAGTTTCATGGTGAAATGTGATTTGAAGATTGAGTTAAAATGTTGGGGGTAGCCAATTGGCTCCCCCTCAAGGTAGATATATATATATCTTATAGGGGTTGTATCTTCTATGTACTATGCTTAAAATAGGTCAAAAGGGCACCAAATGTACTCCCATTTGATGAAAATCTAATGTTTTATAAAGAAATCACCAAAAATAATATGGTGGTTTTACACCACGTAACAACAAACTTGTTTTTTTGTAAATATCCATCATTTATAAAGTTTTCAAAAAATATGAATCAATCAAAGATCTTGGATAAGTCGAGCATTCCAAATGTGGAAACAAAAATGTTAATTACATCCACAAAAGAGAACTACGTGTATTTGAGATATAAGTTATAACTTAGAATTGCTTATAATGCAAACTTGTATTAAAAGTATTCATTATGATAGAAGTGTAAAAATTTGTATTACAAGTGAAAATTATCTTGTAATATATGTGAAAACTTGTATCACAAATATTAACTGCAAATGGAACTGCAAAAACTTGTATTACAAGTGGAAAATTGACTTTTAATACTTATGATAAACTTGTATTATAAGTATTTTTTGTAAAAGAAGTACAGAAATTTGTGTTAAACATGAAAATAGATTTGTATATATGTGATGAAGCAGGATTATAATTATTTATCATGATGGAAGTGCAAAAATTTGTATTACAAGTGGGAAATTGAATTGTAATGTATGTGAAAACTTGTAATACAAGTTTGTTCTAGTAAAGAAGAGAGTTGTAGAATGACCAAGGATTAATGTTATATGGTTACTTTCTAATAATAATGTAATAATTAATTAATTATATTTCAAATATGGTTCATGGACAGAGTTGCAATAAAACTCGACATTTATGTGAAAAGATACTTTCCAAAATAATGTAATAATTGATTGAGTGCAATTTAAATACAAATGGTGGTTTTCTTAGCTATCTTTTGACATGTGTGGTGGTTTTCATCAAAGGAGAATAACATCTTATGGATGCAACTGTTGGCTTTTTGGGAATCTTTCGAGCATAGATCTCAAATGATACTTTTCCTCTATATATATATATATATATATATATATATATATATATTGGTTGCTTAGATGGATGGAATTAGTTATTGTTGAAGAAAATGAGTCCCTTTATTCTCTATAGATGCCCTAGGCTTTTATTTTTAGAGGGAGACCAAAGCGAAAACTACAAACATGTTCATAATGAAAAGAAAATTAATAGGGAAGGATAACAAAAATAAAAAAATATACTTAAAGAGAGACTTCTCAACACTCCCCCTCAAGTTAGAGTATAGATATTTTTCATGCTCAACTTGGAATAATATCGCTCAAATGATGCTCAAGCAAAGCACCTTGGTAAATAAGCTTGCGGTTTGGTCTTTAGAAGCCACATGTGAGGCACAAATGAATTATTTTTGAATCATATCATGAGTATGGGGATAATCCCCTTCTATTTGCTTTGTTCTCTTATGAAAGACATGGTTGTTTGTAATGAAGTGAGTTGCCTTGTTGTCATATCTAATTTGCATAGGTCTTGGTAGAGTGATGTCTAAGTCATTGAGGACAAAATGAATCCACATGAGCTTATAGGTGACTTGGGCCATAGCTCTATATTCATATTTAGCGTTGGATTTGACTTCTTAGTTCTCCAGGTAATTGGATTTCCACCTACGAAAGTGCAAAAACTAGTGGTGAATTTCCTATCTCTTGGACATCCTACATAATTTGCATCCATATAGGTCACCACTTCTAAGGACTTGCCACAAGTAAATAGCAACCTATTTCCTGGTGTAGACTTTAAGTACTTGAGGATCATTATGGTGGTATCCCAATATACTTTCCTCATCTTGTCTATAAATTAATTCACCTTGCTCATTATGAGGGCAATATTAGGGCGTGTAATTCTAATATACGATAGTTTTCCAATAAGGCACCTATACTGTTTTGCATCTACCTTCCTTGAATCATCATCATATGTTGGGAGAATGTGCAGTGGTTTAGTCCCATGTAGTGGAGTAGGACTGTTGTTAGTGTGTGGTGGCCTATAAATAGGCGTGTATCCCCTACCTATTCATTTGAGAAGAAATAACATAAATCAGAGCTCTATTGGGGTCTTCTCCTGTGGTTTTATCTCCGCTCTTCGTGAGTGGGGTTTCACATAAATCCAAGTGTTATGCGATTGTTTATTGCTTTGATTATTGCTTCTGCATTATTAGATCTGTCAACTTGGTATCAGAGCAAGTTCTGATCTTGTGTTTTGTTCTTAAGTTTTATTATTTTTTGAGATCTATTCCATTATTTGTCTCCATATTGTCTTTAATTTTGAGAGAGAAGGGGAAACCCTAATCTCTCCATGTAAGGGAAGAGATCGTGATGGCTTCGAGGTTCACGAAGGAGAAGAAAATCTCCCCTTCCGGCGTCGAGGAGGCCATGCTGCACCCCTGTGGCAACGCTCGCGAGGAGAGGCCCTAGCTGCTGTTGTTGCGACAACAGTATTGGCGATGAGGGCCAGCGATGGCCTTGTGGAGGTGAGGCTACGAGCAACACATGAGGTTAGAGGAGCGGCGATCAGTGGACGAAGAGAGTGAATGCACCCTCATCGACCATAATGGTGTCAACGATGGCGACAATCATAAAGAACTCGCAGAGGCGTATCTCCAGTGTGGTGGACTTGTGGATGAGTCCTTTACACCGGTATAAGGGGATGCAACTGGCATTGGTGGTGTCGAAGGGACTCGTGTCGCTACATGTAGGGGACGAGAACGAGGTGGTGGAGCGGTTTGTGGTGAGGGCGGAGCTTCTGAGCAGTTTGGCACTGCTCGATCTCCTCAGGAGGTATGTCGATGAGTACTGTTACAGTAAAGGATCCTCTACATCCCTTGCCTCGTCGTCGACACCCTTTGGCTCACCACCGACTTCCTTGCCCCCAAGGGCACCTTCGTCACCAACCTCGTTCGAGGGTCGGATCGGTAATGGCAAGACCCTAGGGAGAGTGAGATCTCTAGACTGTGGCAGGAAGAGAAGGAAGACGAGGACCTCCGCCTCTATCGGAAAGCATCTTGCTGGAGATCTCACGCACTGATCTTGTACGAGGATGCCCATCAATGTCGTCGGGTCCGAGGAGGTCGATCAGTACACTATGTAGAGCTCCTCTCGGGGCTTGACCTCACGAGGGTCGCGTGAGATTGGGTTCCTTGAACCTAAGGTTCGAAATGTCGATTTTGATGCCGTTTCGATAAATTTCCAAATGTGCTTTTCGCTGGCATGTTGAGAGCATGTCAAAGGTATGCCGATGGATGCCGACAAACATGACAGAAGTAGTCAAAATAATTAGAATTTTAAAAATAATTATTTTAATTGATAAATATTTTCATTTAAGCTTTGAATCTTGGCTTTTACTTAATATGTAATATGTTGATACATAACCTATGTAGCAGTAGCAGAGCTGCAACAGGAGCAACAACAGCATGCTGTTGGCATGCCGAGTTTACTTGCAGCATGCTAGCGATTTCGCCAACATATCGGTGAAACACCAGTGTTTCGATAACTTGACCATGTCGACATGGCATATCTTCAAAAATCGGCATGCCACCAGCATTTAAATCACTGCTTGAACCCTAATAAAGAAGGAGAAAGGAAGGAAGAGTTAAAAAAAAGAGAGGGAAAAGAAGAAAAAAAAGGGGAGAGAAGAAAAAAAAAGAGAAGAGAAGAAAAAAAGAGAAAGAAGGAAAAATATCAAAAGAAAAATAAAAAAGAAAATAAAAAAAAGTAGAGAAGAGAAGAAAGAAAAAGAGAATAAAAAAAGGGGTTGAATTAAAGAGAAGAGGTGAAGAAGTCTTCTCTAGTTTTTTTCTTTTCTTGTTATTTTCTTCTCCCATAGGAATATAGGAGAAAAAGGGGAGTGTGGAAGCTTGTTGTAGTCAACTTCATTTGGGGGTTCCTTTTGTTCCTAGACTGCACATGATAAACCATAATTCTGGGAGGTCTAGAGTTTCAAGGTCTCTAGAGAGGGAGATCCAGTTTCGACATCGTCAGAAAAAGGGTCGATTTCAAGTTTCTATGTGGGAGATCCAGTTTTATGGACTCTAGAGAGGGAGATCCACTTTTCGAGTTCTTCAGAGGAAGATCTTTTTTAGGGATACTGAATGGGGAGCCACCAGCACTAGGTCTCCAGAAGAGAGGTCATTGTCAAAGCCAGGTACAGTTCGTTCAACAATTTCAGCCTCCAGCTCGTGTTCTCGCTTATAAGTAAGAACCAGTCTAGAGGTTGTGTTCTGTTGTGTAGAGTGTATTTCTTTGTGTTACAAGTTAAAAATTTCATGCTTCAACTTGAGGGAGAGTGTTAGGAGAAATGTGCAGTGGTTTAGTCCCACGGAGTGGAGTGGGACTTTTGTTAGTGTGTGGTGGCCTAAAAATAGGTGTATACCCCCACCTATTCATTTGAGAAGTGTTACGACCTGGTTCCCGAATCCCTACAGGACACGAGATCGGTCCGACTTGACTGATCCTAAGACCCAGTCGTCCAACAAGAAATAACCAAAAAGCAGGAAAATAATCCACATTCACAATGCTATACAACTAATAGTAAAAAGAGTACAAGCAGTAAGGAAAGAAAAGCTGCTAATAGTACATGTTATCACCACAACAGTAAAACGGAAACAAGGTATAGAAAATGTAAAGGTACAAGAGTCTAAAACTCACTACAACAGAATATACTACAGAAAACTACTGCTACTGGGCTCTACTGAGCCCAGCACCCTCTGTAGCCGGAGACTCGGGCTGCTTAACACCTGCACCTGAAAAGGGGTTATGAGTAACAAAGTCAGCGAACGCTGAGTAGAGTGGCAACCAACTAGCTAAAGTAGTAAAAGTGAACAGGTAGCTGTTATTCCAATTACTTTATTTTACAAGTTATTCCTTTTCACCCATTGGTTTATTTATCAGATTTCTTTCTTGATCTCGAATGTTCCTTGTGGGAACGATCTTGATTGTAGTCCTTTCCGAAGAGTAAAAGTCGCACGTGATGCTCTCTTGGCTGGGAGAGTCCTCCGTGGTGGTCCTACACCCAGTCAACCACCCCAAGGTTACGGATAGACGTAACGGTGACTTCGGCACGCGCGATAAGCGCACGGGTAGCTACCTCGCACTGGCACGCGGTTAGTCGTTTCCGCTAATGGGTACACTCGAAGTATAGCATGGAACAGTATAGGGCTTAGCCCTCTCAGTAACAGGGGTCTAGCCCTTCATAATCAAACAAGGGTCTCGCCCTTCCACAGTCCGCGCACCCTCGTCTGACTACCTTGGTTTGCCCAGTGGGAGTAGCAAGTCCGTGTAGGGTGGCTAGCTGAACACTGGGTCCCGTGGGGTGGTTAGCTCTCTCCCTACACTAGTAGCTCTCCTTGGTACAGTGTATGCGAGGGCCAAGAAGTCAGTGCAGAGTGGCCAATCTTAACCCCGGGTCCCAACCCAAGGGCGGCTAACTCCGCTCTATACTAAACAGGGGATAGTCGCTCTCCTTGGTACCACGTACTTAAGGGCCAGCACACTTCCCACTTACATTTTCAGATCCATTCCATCTATTTCCAGGAGTTTTACTCCTAATTCCTCGTAGGGTTCATGCTCATGTTTCTCATGTCATTCCATACTAGGTTTCATCATTCCCATTTTCGTGTTTAGGTTTTTTACATGTAGCTCGTATTTCTATCATTCACATTTCTAATCTCAGGTTATACACATGCAGTTTGTATTTCTATCATTTAACATATACAACAGGTATGTCACATGTAACTGTTTAACTAGCATAGGTAGTTCATTTTTCACAGGCAGCTCTTGTTCATTAACAGACAGTTATCATTTTTCTTTATTTACTCAAGACTACAAATCAACCACGCATACAGACATTTTCAGGCAACTTCTCGTCCTATGATTCATGCCATATCCTAGGTTTTAGTTATTCAATCCACATATGCATTCAGGTTTATGATTAAATTAGGGAAAGCCACTCTATCAGACAACCTAGGAGTATTAAGGGTTCGAACGGCAGGCTCACGTGCCTCAGCAAGCCCCGAACCCACAACGGAACGAAGTCCTATAACGAGGAATAATTACAATGGATCATTTAGAACGGTATAGAAAGTCTTCTAACAAGTAGAGGAACTCACAAGAAAAACACCGATAACTTGTTTGCGTAAAACGGACCTCAAACGGACCATAAACGGGTCAAAAACAGAGTTACTGACTCAAATCAGACGTCTGACACAATGTCCAGACGTCTTAAAAGTGACTAGAAACGCACCTCAGGCTCTGCGTCGACCTCAGACGTCCAGGACCTCTTCTGGACCGAGCTCCCGACATCCGACCTCCTCTCCGGACGTCTGGGAGTGATTCCATCCGTCTGGTGAGCTGCCCAAACGTCTGAAATGCGTGGGAGGGTGTGTCCCACACCTTCTCGAAGCAATCCCTGCATGCGACAGCAAATCTCCCACAATTAGTCACGCAAAGTGTAGCTGCTGAGTGGCCTGCATGGTCGTATCTGCAAAAGGAAACGTACATTTGCGAAGATCTGTCTTCAGACGTCTGGAGTCGTCTCCAGACATCCACTTCGTCGTCTGGACGTCACTCCAGACGTCTAATTCTGGGAAAAACCATAACTAGGACCTCCTCCTGCTCGCCATCGCTGCGCGCAATCGCGCCTTGCCTCCTTGCTTGCAGCTCAAGCTGCAGTAGTGTCGGGGACGACTCCCCCGACGCTCTTCTCCTCCTGCACGCGCTGTTCCGGCCGTGCGCCCTTCGGCGAGCTCCCACACGAGCTCGCGAGCTCAAGCTCTCCCTCCTCTCCTTACGCCGCCGCTCCTCCTAGTCACCGCTCTCGCGCGCTCTCTCTCTCTCTCTCTCGCGCGCTCGCTTCTCTTGCTGGGGTGGAGAGGAAGGGAAGGAGGTGCCGGCTGGGTGAAGTGAAGGAGGAAGAAGAGGGGAAGGGGGCCTTTTATAAATCTCGTTAGGGTTGGGAAGAAGGAGAAAGGAGGGAAAAAGAGAGGAGGGTACTGTCTGCGTGCAGCACGCGCGCAGACGTGAAGCTCGTACTCAAAAATTATGATTTCTAGATGTCTGGGAAGTGGTCCAGATGTTTGACCAGACGTCTGACTGACAGTCCAGACGTCTTAAAAGGCTCAGGGCAAAATGGGTCTTTACAAGAAGAAACAACAGAAATCAGAGCCTTATCGGGGCCTTCTCCTGTTGTTTTCTTTCCGCTCTTCGTGAGTGGGGTTTCCACGTAAGCTCAAGTGTTATGCGATTGTTTATTACTTTGATTATTGCTTTCGTATTATTTAAATCTGTCAACTTCATACAAATGCATATTTGGATCCATAGGAGTAGACATAGGCTTGGTACTTAGCATGCTAACTTCCTGAAGAAGATCAACAACATACTTCCTTTGAGAAAGTACAACTCGTTCATTTCGTGCAACCTTTGACTTTGACTTCAACAAGAAGACATAGGACAAACAAGAGAAATCGTCAACAATAACTACATAAATTCTGTGTCTCGCACGATCGGGAACATGACTTGGACCTCAAACATCAAAATGAAGTAACTAAAATAAAGACTTTGCACTACACTCTGTCGACTTTGGAATTAACTCTTGTCCTGTTTGCCTAGTTGACACGCTTTGCACTAAAATGTAGCTATAGGTAGAATATGAGGTATCACTTGTCAAAGAGTGGGCAAAGATAAGTGATCGAATCTTTGGTGCCAAAGATAGCTTGATGTCCCACCTGAAGGAATAAAACTTCCAGCATATGGAGATTGTAGTAGGTGTTAAGCACCTTCTTCCTTACACCCACAATCAATGACCTATCCCATCAGTATATCTAGAAACATGAGAGATATTGAGTCAATGAAATCTCTACGGGTGTTTTGTAATTTGACTAATTGAAAGCAAATTCATAAGAAAATATGGGGGAAGTAAAACATTATATAGTCACATATGAGGTCCTATTTGGACCACCTTCTGATCCGTGACAAGGGAATGCTTTCCATTGGCCACCAGAATCCTAGTGCTAGATGAATCAAGCTATAATCGAGAAAATTACTATGCTTTCACACATTTATGTTGTGAGGTCTTTGATGACTTCTCGGTGACGTTGCTCCTGCAATACGTAGGTTATACAATTTTCTTTATTGAAGGTGGTGAGGAGGAGGTAACTCATTTGGAATCCCTGGTGGGGATTTTTGGAGAATTTACTGGGCTTGCTATAAATTATGGTAAATTGATTTTGGTCCTACTGAATAGGTCTGATGAGGCGACACTTGTTCTGTGGGTCTTGGCACTCTTGTTGGAGGTCTTCCTTTGCTTTACTTGGGGTTGCCTTTGGAAGGGAAACAAACTTTTGCTGATTTGTTCCTGCTGGTCAAGAAGATTGAAAATATGTTGTTTGGCTTGAGAGGTCGTGTGCTTTTCAAGGATGGAAGATCGGTACTTTTGAAATCGGTATTATCTGAAATTCCCATTTTCACCATGTCAATATTTAAACCCCCAAAGAAGATAAATAAAAGGATGGATTCTATCAAAAGATTTTTCTAGGAGGGTGTGAGTCATGGAGGAAGATTTTTACACCTTGTTTGCTGGGAAGATGTTTGTAGGTCGGTGGTTAGGGAGGTTTGGGTGTTTTACATTTATTAGATTTTGGAGATTCCTTGCTTGCTAAATGGGTTGTCAAGCTTCTTTGTAGTGAGTATACTATGTGGTGTAAAGTCATGCATGATGCATATGGACAATCGCTTAACTGGGTGGAGAGGAGAGTGGTTCCATGGGGGGCATTCGATTTTTGGGGGAGTTGGGCAATGGTTATCGAATGAATTAAGCAATTTTTTAATTGAGTTTGGGTAATGGTAGGAAACCATATTTTAAAATTTCTTTAACAAAGATAACCAATACAATAACAGGAACATCCTTATTACAAAAGAGGGCATGCACACCTGTAGATTGGTGTTGTTAAAACATGGTGGCATGTTTACATCCAACCCCATTTAGAACTTCATAACCCATGGTCCCATGGTCAATACATGACATTTGTTACTAACATGTTTCTAGTCCTTGTTTTTGTGCAAATGGAGTGATGTTTGTATTGTGGTTAGATATACTTAAGAGTGGGCTTGTTAAACAAATGTGGTTAAAATGTAAAATACAAAAGTGCCTTTTTAAAAAATAAAAAATAAAAAATATTATCTATCTACAATATATTAAAGTTGGCACTCTTCCTAGCTATCCTTCTCTTCCAACACTAGTGATGTTTTGTGTTCAACACATTTCCATTCCTTACATCTCCGTACTCACTTGCCTGCTCTCTCTCTCCCACCCCCATTTCTCTTCCTCTCTCGGCATAATTTACATATGAGGACATATTTGGATGTGTGAGATGTTTGTGGGCTTTACTATTTTTGGTGTTGTTATTTTTAGTACGGGAATATTGTGAAAATATTGTGTTTACTTGTTTGCTTTACAAAGTTTATTTTCCCACAATCTCAATATAGTATTAGAGCAGTGGTCCTATGTGAGTGTTCGGTACTTCCACCAAATACCTAGATCTGGGGTTGCAAGTATAGTGGTTCTTCATCTCTATGACAAGGAGAGGAGTTGGAGAAGGTCACCGTGTATGGTGGATTTTCTGGGATTTGGGAGGATTTTATGTGCCGATCGTGCATATGCGTGGATCTGTTCTCTTCCTTGGTTTATCTGTCTTGCAAGGAGTCTCCTCTCGCAAGCATGGTACAAGGCAAGGAGTCTTTTCTTGCCAAGAATGTGTGTGACTACTCTGTATGAAGAAGGTCTTGCGTATGCGGCCCTGGAGTACTATGATACAAGCCTTGTCACCTCGAGGGATTCAGGAGGTTTGTGTGGCCAATGGGTTTGTGTCGAGGGTTGTGGCAGTTGGACAGGTTCGTGCCTCTCCTAAGATTTTGATGGAGAATGTTCATTGTGAGTCAGAATTTCTGATGAATTTGATGCCTGTTGGTTGTTTGTGCTGAGACATGAGGTGTCGTGTAGTGTTTGATAAGGACCATTGTTTCATCATTGATGTTAAGACTGATGAAGTGATTGGCAGTGACATTTTGGCCATCCTTCAATTAAGAAGATGAGACAAATGTATCCTGAGTTGCCACAATCATTAAAGATTGATTGTGGGGCATGTCAGTTAGGTAAGCATCGTCGGAGTTGTTTTCCTCCTCGCATTAGAGAGTTGAGCTCTACTCCATTTGCATTAATTTATTGTGATGTCTGGGGCTCATCCAGAGTTGCCACACTTAGGTGTTACTGCTACTTACTGGTATTTGTTGATGACTACATGGGTATACCTGATGAAGGCTCGAGTTGAGGTGCCTGAGATTGTATAGAGTTTTGTTGCCGAGATCTAGACACAGTACACTACTATGATACAGATCTTATGGAGTGACAATGCTTTGGAATTTATGTAAGGGAAGTTGCAGGATTTTCTCAGATCGAGGGAATACTTCATTAGTTCATTAGACTTATTGGGCCCACACCTCCCAGTAGAATGGTGTGGCTGAGTGCAAGTTGCGTCATCTCCTAGATATAGGACGGACCATGATGGTACATATGGGAGTGCCTCGACGGTTCTGCGGAGATGCCATTCTGACTGCAAGATATCTCATCACTTGGACTCCCTCTACTGTGCTTGACGGTCAAATTCCTTACAGGTTGATACATCCCACGTGTGATAAGCCCTTTACAGTGCCTCTCAGGGTGTTTAGATGCACATGTTTTGTACAGAAGTATGGTATATGGGATAAGTTTGCTCCTTGTGCCACAAAGTGTGTGTTCCTTGGCTACTCATAGACGTAGAAGGGTTATCGTTGCTATGATCCTACTCGTTGCTGATATATTATTATAGTCGATGTTACTTTCTTTGAGAAGATTTCATACTTCTTAAAGGAAGGAGCATCCATTGAGGTAGCCATTTAGGATGTCCAGAGTTATCACCGTCATACAAAGGTGTTGAATGTTGAGTCGCCAGGAGGGTCTGATAGTAAGGGGGAGCCAATAGATGAGAGGTTATAGGTGCGACACTCTGCCCAACGTGCCAGTACATTGCATCATATTGCTCATTATACAGGAGTCCAACACTTACCTTCTCAGGATCAACAATTTACCTCAACTATTGTGGTCAACTCTATTCCCAGAAATGTTGACCATGTCCTACAAGATTCTAGATGGCGAGAAGCCATGGACGAGGAGATGCAAGCTCTAGTCTCGGGGTACCTGGGACTTAGTTCCATGTCCACCAAATGCCACCTTAGTTGATTGTCGATGGGTGTATACCATCAACTATTTCACTGGGGGGACTATTGAGAGATACAAAGCTCGACTTGTTGCCAAATTATTGACCTAGACATACATGGTGGATTGCTTTGAGCCCTCTCCGGTGGCTTGGATTACATCCATCCGGGTTATATTAACGGTGGCTGTTAGTTAGAGGTGGCCTCTATAACAGATGGACATCAAGAGTACATTTTTCTATGGGATATAGTAGTGGAAGTGTATATGCGACAGCTACTTAGTTATCAAGTTCAGGGGGAGCTTGCTTGTCGTCTGCAGAAGGCTATTTATGGCTTGAAGCAAAGCCCTTGAGCCTAACTTGACAGATCGAGTTCGGAGATACAACGGATCGGGTTTCAGGCATCATCCACAACCCATTCCATCTTTGTCCAACACACAGAGGTCATGAGGAAGATGTGTGTGGTGATCCTAGTAGTTTATGTTGATGCTATGATTTTGACAGGTGATGACACAGAGGGGATTACGATGACCAAGGCCTTTCTTCAGTTCACTTTTGTGACTAAAGATCTTGGTGATCTGTGCTACTCCCTTGGTATTAAGGCTGTTTAGCAGGATTCGTCTGTGTTTGTATACATTACTAATTCTAGAAGAGGTCTGCATGTTGGGTGCCAAACCATCTGTTATACCTGTTGAGGCTCCATGAGTGCCTCCCTCCAAGGAGGACGATCCACTATTTGAGGATGTTACTTGATACAAAAGTTTGGTCGGGTGTCTACTATATCTCACTATTATAAGCCTTGATATCAGTTTTGCTGTTGGCCGTGTCAGTCATTTTATGCAATCCCTTAGATATAGTCATTGAAGAGATGTCTGTTTGATTCTACGCTACCTGAAAGGTAACCCCAGCTGAGGATGATGCTAGCTTATTGAAACCCTACTGACCTTGTCTGCATATTCTAACGCTGAGTATGTTGGAGCACTTGATGACCAAAAGTTCACATCTGGGTTTGCTATTTATCTTGGAGGCAGCCTTGTTTCTTGGCGAAGTAAGAAGCAGATGTTTGTGGCTTCGTTCTAGCGCTGAGGCTGAGTATCGTGCTATGGCACAAACTACCTGTAAGATTTTGTGGATGACATGTTTTCTTCATGAGCTGGGCATTTTAGTGGACAAGCATGTCCCTCTCTTTTGTGACAATAAGGTTGCCACCTACATCGCCTCCAATCCTGTATTCCATAAGCGTACTAAGTATATTAAAGTAGATTGCAATTTCATCGAAGATGTTGTCATTACAGGTTAGATTAGCACTCCGTATGTGTCATCAGAATCACAGTTGGCAGGCATATTCATGAAGGCTTTGGAGAAAAAGCAGCATGAGTTACTCTGCAGCCAGTTGGGCATAGTAGATATCTATGCTCCAACTTAAGGGGGAGTGTTGAGATGTTAGGGGGCTTTACTATTTTTAGTGTTATTTTTAGTAAGGGAATATTATAGGAATATTGTGTTTCCTTATTTGCCTTTACTCTCTTTCTATAAAAGAGGGCTAAAGGCTTCTTTTCAAAATAACAAAGTATATTTTTCCAAAATCTGAATAGGGTGCTTTTTCTGCCACTTCATTTCTCTCCCTCTCCCTCTCCCTCTCCCACTCCCACATCTCTTTGGTGCTTTTCAGCACACACGTTCTCTCCATCTCCATACTCTCTTACCCCGTCACAGCATTAACCATGTAAAGGCTTATTCACATGCATTTGATGGTCTTTCTTTTCTTTTTCCAACATGTCTATCAAATAACCATTTTGGGATGCAATGCTTATACCTAAATGAATCTAGTACTTTAACCAAAAATAAAACAATAGATATTACTTTAATAATTAGTCCCAAAATTGTTGGTTTGACCTTGATACCATTTTCTTTTTTTTTTCAAAAACATATTGCTCATGAACATTTTCTATCTGCATGCATTTTGGACATATTGAAGAAAACTAATTGCAAAAGAATGATGTGGAGATTAACAAATACTCAATTGTACATGTTCTTTTAAATAACTTACAATCTCCACAACGGGATAGACAAGCCATGTGGAAGTACTGGTCTTTGGGTTTATGAATATAGTAGAATGATTATTGATTTTTCAGTTGTGAAGGCTCACTCTTAAGACTAGATGTTGTATGGGGTTATAAAGGAAGCCCATGTCAATGATGTGAGAAGATTGATGGATTCAAACTATCGATTTTGGATATTCGACAATAAAGTGACTATTAGTGAGCTTACTTGGATCTTATATTTTGCTATATAACACCCCTTCTTCCTCTACCTCCTCGCTTAAAAGGGCACACTGTCTGGATGGTAGCCTTGCTACAAGACTTGGCACAAATCTATGAGTTGTTATCATGAGTGGTTCCTATAGGTTTTAATTATTGAGAAATTAACATTCGTGGAGGTTGGGCTTGTCTGAGTTGGGCAGATTGGATGAGGTGGCGAGAGTAGAGTTGCTTAGACCCATTTCTGGGGAGGAAGTATTGCAAGCGGTTCGAGGTTTAAAGGTAGAAGGCCTATTGGGTTTGGATGGGTTGCCTGTCTTTTTCTTTAAGGAGTTTTGGGGTGTGGTAGGGGAGGATGTGTTGGCAGTGGTGAGGTAAGCTTTTCAGGAGAATTGTGGCTTTGAAAGGTTGAATCGCTTCTTTCTCTTTTTGCTCCTTAAGAAGCCTGGAGTGGATTGTGTTGACAATTTTTGTCCGATTGAATTGTCCAATGCGATTTATTTGATTATGGCCAAGACTTTTGTGAACTGCCTACGATCTGTGTTACCCATTCTTATATCTCTGGTGCAGTCAGCTTTTATTTTGGGAAGATCCATTATGGACTCTTTTGTGTTGGCTGAAGAAATGGTTGCTTCTTGGAATTGGTCTGATTCGCTTGCTTCTATGTGGAAGGTGGATTTCTTGAAGGCCTATGACTCCATCTCTTGGTCTTGTTTGTGGGAGATCCTTATGAGAAGGGTTTTTTCAGAGGCTTGGGTCAAGCTAATGAGACGGTGTGTCACGATAACATTCTTTTCGGTGCTACTTAATGGAAGGTCTTCAGGATCTTGGACGTAGCTCCAGGGGGTGTTAAGCAGGGATGTCATTGCTTCTTTTCAA
Source organism: Thalassia testudinum (assembly GCA_037157565.1). Lineage (NCBI taxonomy): Eukaryota > Viridiplantae > Streptophyta > Magnoliopsida > Alismatales > Hydrocharitaceae > Thalassia > Thalassia testudinum. Next base: position 51,232,336 of record JAZHRO010000030.1, read on the forward strand.
TATTGCTATTGACACCATGGCTTTTTTGGCTTACAAGGGATGTAAGGAGGGTCTTCCTTCTGGTTTCACATTGTTTGGAGATGGTTCTTTGCTTTCTCCGTTATTGTAGTATGCTGATGGTACAATTTTCTTTATATAGGGAGGTGTTAGTTAGGCTGAACATATTGGGTAGTTGGTGAGGTTGTTTGGAGATATATCTGCATTGGTGGTTAATGGAAGGAAGTCGGCTTTTATTTCGTTTCTTTTGGATAGAAATGTGGAGGAGGGTATTTTTGAAATTCTAGATACACCTATTGTTAGGCAGCCAATTACGTATCTAGGATTGCTACGGAAGTGATTGGTAATGTCAAATTAGAGGCAGGTGGAGGAGAGATTAGCTAGAAGTAGAAGGTTGAATGGTTGGAGTGGGAGACTTTTATCCAGGGGTGGCAGCTTGTTCTGATAAAGGCGGTGTTGTCTGCAATTGGAGGTGGCTAGAAAAAGGTTTTTTTGGAAGGGGCTGGACCATTAAAGATGTTTTTTGCAGCTTGTCCCATGGAAGGAGGTATGTAGACTAAGGAAAGTTGGTGGACTGGGTGTGCGGTGACTTGATGAGTTCAATGTTGCACTTTTTATGAAGTGGGTGACGAGAGTTTTAGCGGGAGGAGATGGGCTTCTTGATAAGTTGTTGAGAGATTCCTATGGCCCTCTTGTGGAAGTAGCCTATAGATGCTCTCGTTTGACTTGGCCATTAACTTTTGGGTGTTCGTGGAACCTTTCATTGCACGTGGTATTTCTTCTAGTCTATTTAGATCGAAACTTGGTAGAGGGTGTTCGTTTCAGTTTTAGTAGGATGATTGGATGGGTAATGGTAGCTTTCAGTCTTTATTTCCGCATTTGTTTGGTTTGGCTTGTGATAAAGATGCGCTTGTCTCAGACATTTGGGATAATACTTCCAGATCCTAGTCTCCGATCTCACAGCTTAGTCTTTCTGATGCATATATGGAAGAGTTGCAAGAGTTACTTCAACTACTTCATGGCATCTATCTTAGTGAAGACATTCAAGATGGTTTCACAATGGAGGGCATTTTCTCAGTGGCGAAGGCTTATAAGAAGTTGACGATTGAAATGGGGCCTGCACCTCGAGTATGGGAGTATTGTTCTTTGGTTTGGAGATCCCTATTCCTCTGAAGGTTAAAATTTTCTTCTGGTTGTTTTGGAGGGAAAAACTGGTGACAAAGGTTATCCAATTAAGGTGGACTGCTGATGACGACTTAGATTGCATCTTCTGTGGGGTTACAATGGAAGATATTGAGCATTTATTTTTCCATTGCTACCTCGCTAGGGAGGTTTGGTCAAGATTTGACATACGACAGACAAACTTATCTTCCTTTCAGGATTAGTGGGACTCTTTTTGTACGCTAGTGCATGTGGCTACAGCGGAATGGGTGAAAGCAATGGTTGAGTTATGGTCCATTTGGTTGCAACATAATGGTACCATTTTTAGAAAGGAGAGAGTATGGGTTGACAATGTTGTATGGGAGGCGTGTAGTCCCTTAGAGTTGTGGCTGAAAACCTATAAGTCCGTTCTTTTTTAAATTAAATAAAATTCTAGATGGTTCTCGAGTGTTGGTAATTGTCCTTTTTTTCTCCCATTTTTATCCTTTCTTCACAAACTAATCTAACTGACTAATGATTGGCTGCATTACCATCCAATTTGTGCTTTTTTTGTTGAGATTTTGCGTTAATTGCTAATTTAGTAACCTTGGGTACCTTTTGGCTAGTAAAATATAAAAGCAGGTTTTACTAAACCAATGTTTTATGTTCTAAATGTGTTTTAAGTAACTAATTTAGAGGAATCAAACACTACCACTTAAAAGAAAACAAAATCCCCCGGCTTGTTTATTTTTGCTAAGCTAGGGTTAAGTGGGATTGCATGGTATATCCAAGCGTGCTCTTAGTCTCCTAACACATGCTTTGGATACATCCATTCTTACCTATCACACACACACACACACACACAAAATGCATGGTTTGTTTAAATCTGCTCTTGCCTATTTTACAAACTAACTACATCTCAAGAGCAAGGGTCCTCTTTCAACACAAGCCCTTAAGGGCATAGTTTTGAAAAGGGTAAAGCTTGATTTCAAGGGTATCTTTGGTTCAATCTGTTTTGAAATATGGCTCCATAAACCAACACATGCAGTTTTTTGACTTTGTCATTGAACATGTTTTTATGAGCTTTGTTTCTGTAAATGATTTTCGGCATAACGTTGCTGAACATGTTTTAGAGATTTCTTCTGAGAACGAGGTCAGAATATAAGATAGGTAAAATAGATTCTATCCAAACATTGTTCAAGACACTAAATGTGTTTTTAATCAAAATTAGTTTCGAGATAATCAAACAGTTTTTTCTGGGGGAACAGCTCTTGTTAATCCCCCTTCCCATTTTCAAAAAAAGAAAAAGAAAAAAAGAGAGATAATCAAACAGTTTTGCTTAAACAAAAGCATGCATTATTCTTTAGGTTGGGTATCTGTACTTTCCTAAGCTTGAAACATGATCTTACGGTGCATTCAAGCAGGCAAGATAACAAGGGTTTTATCCATCAATAAAATGGCAAATGTTGTAAGATTCGTTTAGTGATAAATGTATATGCCCCCATCTTGGTCAATGAAACATGTTTTGTAAATTGAGATGGAATTCAAACAGATTGGCAACGTCCATAGACCATATACTAAATTTTCTATGGTGGTGATCTTTTTCAACATTATTTGAAAAGTTATTGTTTGTGTGGCTTTCATACAGTTTCCCGTCTCATGGGTATTTTTTTTTGAAAAGGAAAAGGGGGGTTAATGAGGGTTGTTAACCCCCCACTCCTTAAATGATAGTTTGTATTGCCTATGTAAAAAGCTCTATTTGTATGACAAATTTGGGCAGGCACTTGGTAGCTCCAAAGAGGTTCTGGAGCAAGCAAGATGTGTCCTCAGCAGCTCGGATGCTATGAGTATGGGTTCAAAAAATGATGGAGTGATTTTTGAAAATAACACAGGCCATCTACAAGAAAGGAGGCAGGGGCTGGGTCGTAAAAGAGCAAGATTTTCGATGAAGCCTGTTACGAGGTAAGAGTGGGATATATCACATTGTCCAATGTGCATTTTCTTTGGTAATGGAGATATACTTCCCCCTGTCTTCCCTTTTTCAAAAGCGTGGATCTCTATAGGACATTCTTGGTCCTCCAAACATCTGTATCTCGTACCATACCACTAATCCTGATCATTTATTTTCAGTGGACTGAATAGTGTTTTGCGGATCTTCACATTTTCCTCTGCAATTATATGTTGGATATTGAATGTAATTTTCTTGTCTTCAACAGCATGGAGTCCGTGAATATTCACATGAAATTGGATATTGATAATCTTGCTGATCCTGAAGAATACTTTTCCGCAATAGAGAAGTTTGAAAGTAAGCTAGATTCTCTTAATTTCATTGACGATAATTATTTGGGGCCCATTTGGATGGTGGAATTAAGATGGGATGACAAATAACTTGTGAGATATCTTGATTTGGTTCGTCGATGGTAGAAGATATCCATCATGGAATGAATATTTATTTCAAGGAATAAGTTTGAAATTATACTTGGTTTAACGAAATGGGGGTATTTTATGCCACACTAGATTATTAATTGGTGTGGCTTAATTCAAAGCGTGGAATGGATCTGTCCTTGAAGGGAGTACTCAGTATTTTGGGCATGCTCTTTGTTGTCTGGTTGGGGAAATATTCCTTGATTGGAGCCATCTACAAAACTTTTTTTCTTTCAGTTTCTAATAGAATTGGAGGGTTATTCATTTGAGTGCCTCTCCTTTTACCCTTCAAAAAAAACTGCATGGAATTATTCTATCCCCTCCCAAGCATAACTTCGAATGAGGGAGCTGATTCCAGGCTAGCTATTCTGAACGAAAGTTCCACCATGAACTTAGGAAGCAAAACTTGGAATAACAGACCTAATGTCTGATTGGCTATTCCAGGTGGTATACTTCTTTTCACATGTGGAAGTATGAAATTCAGATTTATATGACAAGTCAAGGACTTTAAACAATTATCAAGCAAATCCCACAGATAGTGGACCATTTACTTTGCGGTTTAGTCAAATATGGAATTGTGATGCTGGGAGCTTAGGTAGAAATGGTTGATATTTTTGTTTTTTTTTGAAAAGGAGAAATGGATGATATTATAGTAGGTAAGTTAACTCAAGCGATGAATGAATCATCCTATGTTCTGGGGGATAGATTATTGCAAACTACATATGGTGATATCCAGTATATAAGAAACTTCCCTAACATGACCTTTTGGTGGAAGGGGCCAAGTTAAATCCAGGGTTTCTGGCCCCACTCCAACAACCAAATGGGCCATTACCATCTTTTGAAAATTTTATTATCTAGTGCTCTTTGTTTAGACTTCTGATATTGTCTTATAATAGTTGCTGACAAAGAGTTAAAGAAATTGAGGGGCCAAGATTCGTCTGATCTGCTTGAGCACCATCAAGTTGCTGCTGTACGCAAACGGCGTCCTGGAATTCTTGGGTATGCATAATCTTCTTCAATCACCTATGTTTTAGATATACTTCTTGCACTTCAGTTAGTTTATACTTTGAAGTAGGAAAAAAAATCTTCAAAGTTGGAGCTTTTCTTGGTTTTCTTTGGTCATGTATCAGGTTATGATGCTAATGGCAAGTATGCTTGCACCATACAAAAAAAATTAATCTGATTGTACAAATTTGTCACTATTTTTATCTAAGCTTTGCCACTTCAGTTCACTCATAGGGTTTGTCTAGATACTTTTGTTTGCTATTGTGCTTATGAACCTCATGCTTTGGAGTTTGGATACACCTGACTCTCAGCTATATACTCACCAGGAAGATGAAATATACCTTTTTCAGGAAGACTGCTAGTTACAGACATACTTTTGGAGCAGATCTTGATAGGCTTGAGGATCATTTGTCAGCAATGGAAGTCTGCAAGAGAGTAACTTCCGGTCAACCTGAGGTTGCTATTGACTTTGGATATAAAGATCCTGTTAAAGACAACTCATGCAATGCGCCACAGGAGAGGGAGGCAACTCAAAATACATTCTCATGTGCCACTGAAGGGGAGGGTGAGAGTCATTTTCTTGAGGTTCGTTCACTGTAGGTCTTTTGCATTTATAATGGTACTATTCTCCCTAACAGGACCTATAACTGAAAAAGAAAACAGAGTTGGTAACCTGTTAGACACACTGTTGTCTTCATTTGAGACTCTTGATGATGATGATGGCACTGCTTTGCTGCAAGAACAATTGCAACTTAAGAAAATAAACCTGGACAAGATACGTCTGCCTGTTACTCCTGCCATAAAGAAGAGACTTACCGTGAAGGAGAGGGTACAAAAGTCCAACATGGTGGCTCTCACTCAGAGATCAACAGTCCATACAAGAAGTCCACTTTCTCCAATTTCTCTGCTACGTAAGCAATCTTTACAGATGGATCTGTTAAACGATCCTTATTCTTCTTCACCTTGTCCAACCAAGGATATAAACTCCAGGGAGTCCTCATGGAAGAAAAGTGTGAGTTAACATCTTAAAGTTTCAGAGAGTTTTTGAATTAGTAGTTTTTAGGGAACTAAGTGATCTTTTCCAGGTTGACAATACGATGGATAAGCTTTCTTTGCCAAGACAAGATGACACCACTGTGCAAAATTTAGATTCTGCAACTTTTCATTCTGTCCATGATGTTGCCATGGTTGATTTATCTGACAAGGAGGCTAATGCCAATAGATTGCCTAGCGACAAGGAAGCTATTCAGTCTTCTCCTCCTAAGATTAATAGCTTCTTAGATATGGCAAGTGCAGCTAATTGAAGTCAAAGCCCCGAATTTTATTCAACTTTGCTGTTCTTTTGAGTTTGATTCAATTTATGCAGCTTGAGGATTCTCCTTCTGCACAATCAAATTTTGCTTTGGAAAACCTGCCTTCTGGGACCTTGGATAAAAATGAGAAACAGGATGCTGCTTCTCCCTCTGAAGGTTCAAGACACTTAACTGACATTTGTGGGCTTGTTGATGGGTCTGCAAAAATGAGGGATATTGACAGCAGCATGGCAAGTCTAGCTGACAGTACCCCCATTTCTAATAAAGCTAATTTGATTTGTATCAGCTCCTTACCTTTCGAGAAAGGATTTATATTAACTTCATGCTTCTTTCTCTATAGAGGGAAGATTTGGTGGACCAAGAATCAAGACTTGAAGATTCAGATGTTCTACATGGTAAACTTTTATGTGTACACTTACATGATCAGTGTGATCAACTTGAAAAATTACTGCATCTAATCATCTAATTCAACATCTGACCTTTTGATATCACATAATGTGTTTGATGATCCTTGCTATACAAGCCCTATTGTTTAAGACAGTAGTTTATTTTTGTAGACATCTTAGGAATCAGAAATGAAATGTTTATGCTGCTGTGATTTTGATGAGGCTTTGAATGGTGCTATGTTGGAAATCTTGGCATGGTAAATTGCATGAAAAATGTTCTTTAATGGTGTGAAGAACAATGCGCATAACATTGCTTTGACAGCACCATGTCAAACCAAGTAATCCATATGAAACAAGTAGACTTAAGATACTACAATGTCGTTGGAAATGGCAGTGTACTGTTTGTCCTAAGTATTCGGATAGCAAGAGTCTTAGGGCTTTATTATTAATAAAAGCTGTATGTAAATTCAATACACATCCTCAAATAGTCACTTTATCGTGGTATCTACAAATTATTCCCCAGACATCTACAATTCTAGTAGGAAAGTATCCAGTAAACCTATATATGAATTTGGCCTGCACATTTAAACTACCCCTTTTTTTTTTTTTTTGAAAAGGCCACCCTCAGGTTTTTCGAACTCTAGTCACTCCTTTTGACTCCCAAGTGCATTGGGAAATGAGGGGAGAGCAGAATGTACTTGCCCCTTATGGGCCTTTTTTTGTTTAAGATTTTTTTTTAATACTTATCTTGGCATGAAACTTCTTTACTGCAACATCATTAAGTGGCTCTTTTGTAGTAGTAGCAGAATGAACATGCTGATTTTTCTTAGCTTTAATGATAATATACTCTTGTTAGCCTTGAAGCATATTTACTATTGCATGCGCAGAATGTTCAACATCTGCTGTAGTTACCACTCCTTTAGCAAATGGAGATTTTGGGACTTCAGGTGCCAAACCAGTGGAAAGTGACAAGGTGAGCTGCTTCCTAAGCTGACCTTATCCTTTGTTGTTCTGTTGATTTCAAGTTGACTTTGTTATTGGATTTCACTTCATCTTTTGTTGTTTTGAATTCTTTCTTATTCTTATTCATCAGATTCAGGTTGCTTGAATGACTTTATACTGATCTTAATCAGATAAAATAAGTTAGAAGAAAAGACTGGTTAGCAACCTATATCCATTACTGTTTGATATTCTTTGGGAAGTGGTAATATAAGTAGATGTCATCTCTTCGAAACACTTTTTGATTTTTTTTTTTGTGTTTTTGAAGAAAACTTTCTGATTTTTTTGACATGTATATTGAACAATCTACAAACTAGATCATTCATGCTTTTGCTCTTTAGTTTCTCTTTGGTAGGACCGATTAATTTCTTGTATTTTTTCAACTGCTACATCTGCACTTCATCTTCTTGTTTGCTTATTTGTATTGATTATATGCAGCCTGAGTTGCCACTCTCCAGAGACCAAGATTTTTGCAAGGAACAGCCAGGGCCTGAAACATTAAAAGGCATGGGAGGGAGGGACTTGAATGATTCCTCTGAATATGCTGCTCATTGTACAGAGCCTTGCGGCAATGCTGGGGCTTGTGAATCTGAAAAGGAAAACCTAGAGAATGGAATGGCAAGTATTGCTGTCTATAAAGTAAGTTGTGTATGTTCTTCAAGGAAGTACTAAACTGGTTTTGTCTTCATCCATTTTAGGTGAGGACCGAAGAAGCAAGTCGAGAGACAGAAGTTCAGTATCTCAAAGACCACCAAGGTCACATCTATATGGCATCTGAATTACATGTTTTGACTTTTTCAATTATTAGTTGCTTGGGAATAGGAATAAGCTTGTTTTGCAACATTTTGTTTATTTTTCTTTGAATGGTATATTTGTCTGACTTCTATATGGAGGCAAAGAATGCTTGTAGCCTTAATTTAGAAGAATGTTTGGTGTTGCTTTTGGTTATATAATTTGTGACTATTGTTAAAGAGAACTCTTTATCTATCCATGGATTGCATTTATTACTTGGTATTTGAAAACCATTTATGGATATTCTCTTTCCATCCCTATTTTACCTTTCTTAGTAGAGCAAGTTAAATTGTATTATGTATATGTATGGGTGTGCACTCATGTGTGACTGTGGTTGCGGTGTGTAAGCATGCATAAGGATTTTGTGTGTCCATGTTTGAGGTGTTGTGCGCATGCGTGGGTGCATCTACATGTGCATGAGCATACTTGTGCGGGAGATATGTGCTGGGGTAGGTATCTTCTTTGAGGTCATCAACTGATCCTTTATCGCCTTATACTTCGGACCAAGCATAGCAAAAAAATGTACCAATCGTATGACTTCTCTTTGATTGGCCATAATTGATATGTAAGATGATAAGGGCTGATAGTGTCCTGCTCATCCCAAAGATTCTTCAATGAATCATAACACTTTGCCAAAGACATGGTTCCTTTCCCGAACGTGTGGATATCCTCAATTACTCAATACAGATGGGCCATATTATTGTTTTGGGAGTGGATCTCATGAATAACCTCCCACATTTTTTTTTGCCGACGAATATGACAACCTCTTTGGCTATAGGCTCTTTCATGCTATTCAATAGGCATGGGACAACCCAATCATTGTCAGCCTCTCAATCTTCTGCTTTGTCTTAGCGGTCAATTTTTCTTTCATCAAGATGTATTTTTTTTCCTTTGAGATCCCATAAATTGGGCGACTGATGTAGACTATGGAAGAAAATTAGTTCCATCTAGTTAAATGGAATTTCCCTACATTGGAGAAGATGTGCTTGTTGTTGATGATTTCCCCATTGAGTCGCTTAACGTATCCTTGTGGTCTCACACAATACTCAGATGTATGGGTCAATAAATGGGGCTACTTCTACTTAAGAATCAGATAATAGATCATGCCACAAAGAGGCAAAAAACAATATGAAAACAGGGATTTGAGACCACAGTATGGTGACCTAGATTAGCCACCTGCCCTCCTGCAGGGTCACGCACACACACCTAGGTCAAAGATCACCTTAGTGACGACGCTAAAAGGAAGAAGGGGGTAGGCGGTGGTGGTGCTCGGTTGCCAATAGCCCCTGGTGGCATTGTGTAGCTTGCTTTGATGGCACCTGGCGATGCTGCAGTCTATGTGGTGGCACCGTGTGGTGCTGCTGTTGATGCAGTAGCGGCATTGAAGGCACTATTGCAAGTGGTTGTGTGGACGTCGAAGGCCATGTCACGTTGGATGGAGAAGAGTCAAACTCGGAGAAGAGGATGAAGGCGATATTTGGTGGGGTACCAAAGCCCCAACTTGGGACTGTTGTTCTGATATCATGTAGAAACAAATAAGCGAATTGAATTATGTGTGAAACCTTAGGTGCCTTTATATAGAGAGGCACCTTGAGACAATTGCATCTTATACCCCATACAATAAGAAAATAACACAAGGAACCAAAAATAAAAAATAACTCTCAACATAGACTGATTCCATATGTTATCTCTAGAGATCACATAATAAAAGTTTCTAGTTCCTTAAATCTCCATACTCTGGATGCCATTGGTAGGTTAGGGGGTATTTTGGTGATTTGGAATGGCTATTTCTTTGATCTTGTGGATTCATTGATTGGCAGGTGGCTTGTCATAGGGGTGCTTGGAAGGTTGGATGAGCATGTTATGGTTGTTTCCTTGGTTTGTGGTCCTTGTGATGTGGGGGAAGGAGGGAGTATATGGGAGGAGTTGAGCCTCTTCTTTTGCTGATGGTGGGCCTTGGTTGGTGGGTGGTGACTTCAATGCCACTCTATTCCTTGATAACAGATTGAATGGGAGGGTGGATACTGCTTTGGATGCTTTTGCAAGTGTGGTTGAGGATTTGGATCTTTACAACATGTCCATCTTGGGTGCTATTTTTACGTGGTGCAACTTTGCGAGGTTTACGTCGAAGATTGACAGGTTTCTATGCTATGTGAGTTTGGTTGAGAGGTTCAAGTTGGCTAACGTCTTTGTTATGTTGCGTCCCTTCTCAAACTATACACCCTTGATGTGTAGTAATAGTGAGGGGATCACTTTCAACTCTTACTTTAAGTTTCAAAAGTCTTGGTTTATGGAGCCAATTTCAAGGATTTTGTTCAAGAGAAGCGGGGTGAAGTCTCAATTGACCTCGACAACACGTACACTTGCAACCAAGATTCATGGTTCGTGATCTGCTCTCATTGGTTTCAGGAAAGAGATTAAAGAACGAAGGGGCAAAGCCAGATTGGAGGCCGTGGAGGGCATCACTTCTCTCGACAGACTTGAAGACTCTAGGCCTTTCTCTTAGTTCAAGCTAGGGGAGAGGCATCAGCTACATTCTGTGGTTTAGCAGGAAGATTTGAACAGGGAGGTTGATTGGAGATAGTAGTTGAGACAATTGTGGTTGAAAGAGGGGGATGCAAATACCAGATTTTTGCACATAATGGCCAGTGCACGGAGGAGAACAAATCTTCTTAGTTCTCTCTAGGTTGGAGAAGGTGTGGTTCCTAATAGGGAGTAGATGGTGGAGGCAGTATAAAGACATTTTCGTGATTTTATGAGGAGACCTTGGGGTAGGTGGTGCTTGACGTTGCTTGGTTTGAGTGTTTTAGATGATGATATGCGTGCAGATTTGGTTAGAGACATCACAGAGGAGGAGGTAATGTTAGCCATGCAGGGTTTTAAGGCAGAGGGCACTCTTGGATCAGATGGGTTGCAGGTCCTCTTTTGTAAGGAACTGTGGGAGATAGTGACGAGTTAATGGCCATGTTTTGTGGATTTGTGGCTGGGAATCATGGTTTTGAGTGGGTTAATAGATTCTTTTTTTGTTTTTGCTACAAAAGAAGTAGGGTGTCGAGTGTCTTGATGATTTTCGCTTGAGTGCTTTGTTAACGTAGTGTATCTGATAGTAGTGAAGCTCTTTGCCAATAGGTTGCAATGGCTCCTTGCGCCATTGATTAGTCCTGTGAAAAGTGCTTTTCTAAGGGGGAGATCCTTACATGAGTCTTTTATTCTGGCTAAGAAGATGGTAGCAACATGGAGAAGGCCAGGGAAATCAACTTTTTTGTGGAAAGTGGATTTTTCTAAGGCATATGACTTCATTTTGTGGTCATATCTTTGGAAGATCCTTAGGTGTTGTTGCTTTTTGGAACAAATGGGTGCAGTGGATGAAGATGTGTATCACTACCACCTCTTTCTCTGTACCATTAAATGGTAGACCTGATGGTTCTTGGCTACAACCACAGTGAGGGATTAGGCAGGGATGCATTTTGGCTCCTTTGTTTCTTCATTGTGGTTGTTGTTACTTAATGGTGATGGCTTTGAAAGCATGTGACAGGGATCAGTCATTGGTTTCCGGTTTCTGGGAAGTGGTTCTGTTTTGACGTCCATTTTGCAGCATGCGGATGACATGTTCTTTGTGGAGGGGGAATTTGGGAAGCAAAAAGTGTTGCAGCTTTGGTCAAAATCTTTGGTGAGTTTACCTGGTTATCGGTTAATCATACAAAGTCTGATTTTGTGCCTTTTGGTATGTTTACGGAGGCGTCAGCTTTTGGTTTCTTGTGTACTGAACCAGGCCATTTGCTGTTTAGATATTTGGGACTTTCTTTGAAGGGGATACAACTCATGTCTGCTAATTGGGCTTCCTTGGTGGACAGGATGAGGAAACAACTAAGTGGTTGGTGTGAGGGGCTGCGTTCTTGGGGCGGGTGGCTGGTGCTTTTGAAGGTAGTTTTTTGGTAGTTCTTGTTTTCTATCTTTCTGATTTCAGACCATCCAAGAAGATAATTTCCAATTTAGAGGTTATGAGGAAACACTTCTTTCGTAAGGGTCCGGGTCATGAGGGCATATTCTTGCAGTTGGTTCCTTGGGATGTGATTTTTCAACCAAAACAGGAGGGTGGATTTTGTGTTCCGGCCTTTGGAGGCTTTTGTGATGCTTTGTTGACAAAGTAAGGGGCAAATCTCTTTGCCAATGAGGTTTCTCTTTAGTATTGCCTTATGAAAGATTCTTATGGCACATCTTTGTCGGCTATTGACAGGATGACGATTTCTCGAGGTGCATCTGGTTTTTGGAGGTCTTTGATGCCAGTTCTCTATTGGATCTTGGGGTATTTTCACCCGGTCCTTGGTGATGGAAGGATCCTCAGGTTTTGGGAGGGTGATTGGTTGGAGTCTAGTGCACTTACTGGAATAATGGCTCATCTCTATGCTTTGGCGGCTTTCAAGTCTTGGTGGTGTTCGAGTTTTGGGATAAGACCTTCCTCTTTTAGTCACTTGTTTTTTATGGGAGTCTTTCTGATGCACATGTCCTGGAGTTGCAACTTTTGTTATCTTTGCTGTAGGATCATCATTTGTCTTTGGGTATTCTTGATTGACAGTTGTGGACTGAGGGCACTTTTTCAATGCCCAATGTTTACAAGCTCCTAAGAGGGTTGCCTTCAGAAGATGATGTTCTTGCTGGTGATTGTTGATTTTTTTGGCGGATGAAGGCTCCTTTAAAGGTGAAGGTTTTTCTTTGGTTGTTAAGGAGGGGTTGCTTGGTTATGAAGGTGTGCAAGAGCAGGTGGGTAGAGAACGTTGATACAGTGTGTTGTCGATGCCGTGAGGATGATGATGTTCCCTATTTGTTCTGGTCATGTGGCTTTGCTTTGTCAATTTGGGAGAATCTGCACCTTGAGGGGATCAATGCCACAAATATGAATGATTTCGGTCTTCTTTCGAGGTGGCATCCAATCAAATACACACACCTAGACTGGCCGTTGCAGCTCTTTGGTCCCTTTAGCTTTAGCGCAACGCAATGCTCTTCAATGGGGAACAGGCTTGAGTGGACAATGTGATCAGGGAAGTTACTTTTTTGTCTGAATTTTTGGATCCATAATTTGTAAATTTTGATTAATGAAATGAAGTGGATGATTACTGAACTACAGTTATCAACCTTTTTCCTCTGAAGAAAAAAGATCTTGGAGTCATTTCTGTTTTATCGCTGGACCTGCCATGGATGTCTTGCAAGTCTTTTCCTGGAGCCTTTTGCACTTGCAATGGATGAGGATGCGGCAGTTTATGAGTGCTGTCTGGGGGACATTGAGGCACCATCTTTCCTTGCCCCTCTATCTGATGCAAATCTGCAGGACTTCCTTGCAATGTTGCAGTTATTGAGCTTCCTCCAGTGTTAGGATGGATTTTTGGACCTAGGAAGAGGGTCCTTATTTTATGTGGAATGCCTATAAGAAGTTGAGATGATGGTAATTTCACCGAGAAATATAAACCTATTCGGTGCTCTCTTGGACCTCTGAAAATTAAGGTGTTTGCTTGGTTGCTGTGATGGGAAAGATTGCTCATGCAAGCCTACCACTCAAGATGGGCAACCAGGCTGGATACTACTTGTTGCCTACGTGAACTAGTGGAAGAACTTGTGAAGCACTTATTTTTTGAATGTACTTTCTCGCAGCATTTGTGGGTGAATTGTGATATTCCCTATACAGATGCATCCTCTTTTGCCAGCTTCTGCACTTCTTTCTGCCACGGGCAGTGCTGTTTGGTCCATTTCATCTTTGGATCTAAGGTGGAAAGAGCCAAAGTGTTGGCTGTACTTTGGTTGATTTGGCTGGAGAGGAATGGCGCCTTGTTTCTCGATCTGAGGCTGTTAGAATTTAGGAAAATAATTAGGATAAGTTTGTTAGAAAACTTTTTTTCCCTTTCCATTATTGCTATTTTGAGATTTGGTTAGATTGGTTGTTGTGTTGGCCTCCTCTATATAAAGGGACCAATACCTTTCATTTGTTTCTTGAGATCAATAAAAATATTTCCTATTCCTTCAATCTCCACATGGTGTCAGATCCTACCTCTCTTCCACATGTAAACCCTAAACAAAAAAGGAAAGGAAATAAAACAAACTGCTGCTGCCTCTACCACGAAGCCCCATCAACCCTTCACGTCGCCGCTTAGCCTCATCGCTCTCCCCAACCTCTCGTTCCATGCTGTTGCCCTGTCCAACCTTTCTCTCTTGTCCTCTCCTTCCCTCTTGTTGCCTACTTCTTGCCCCGATCACCTCAGCATTGTCGACTATCACAACCACAACAACCCACCCCTTCTTGGTGTGTCCCTTTCTTTCGCCACCTATATCATTCTCAACAACCACAGCGACACCATAGCGCCCTGGCCTCTCTCCCAATGTTGACTGACTGTACACTGCCCTCTGTTGACAACACCATGTCTCCCTGCTCTGACAAGGCAGTTCCTCTCTGCTCCGCTCTGATAGGTCTGCGAGCACTTCCAGAGATAACACTGAACCAGCAATGTTGCCCGAGACACCATTACCAACTATGTGTAGCTCTCTTGGCAAACGTGGATTCCTTTGTTGCCTTTGAGGCGAAGATCTCTGCCTCCATGCTCATCCAGGGGACCACTATTAAACTTTTTGGGTCTTCAAACTATGCACGCATTCTATATTTTTGTGGGTAGACAGGAAAAACTGCGTGTCATGACACACCTGGCTCTGAAACCCAAAGACAATGCCAAATACAGGAAGCGGGAGAAAGATAATTACATTGTTATGAACTAGCTAATGAATAGCATTGATACCATTATTTCGTCCAACATGTTATATAAAAAGATAACTAAGGACATTTAGGATGCTCTTGGAAAGAGATACTCCATGCAAATAAGCAGCTCCCGCTGGGCATGCATTTATAGGTGCATAAGAATACCTATCATGGTAACATGTCCCTAGTTGCATATTTCTCTACTTTGGAGAGTCTATTTGAGGAGCTTACTATCTTTTAGCCTCTCTACTGCGACAAGCAGGTTACTGAGTGGACAGAATGGCAGACTTATAGATTTCTTGATGGCTTGGCACCACGGTACCAATCTGCTCGAGACCAGATTCTATCCTCTGATATGGTGCTTGATCTCATGACAAAATACAGTCGCCTCTAGAAAATTGAGACAGATTCACCTCCTGCCACTCCAGTTGTTCTGTTTGATATCTTTGCCCACTTTGCCATTGGTGGAAGGGATGGTTGTGGACGAGGCCAACCTATCTCCTCTCCATGCATTCACTACCATGGAACTAATCATCCCTTTGATTGCTACTGGGCAAAATTTGGCAAGCCAGTATGGATGTCTTAACCCTTTTCTATTGAGTCTCCTACTCTGGCTGTGTCAAAACAATTGACTACCATTTACTGCAGAAGAGATTGACCGTCTGGGACGTCTACTGAAGAACAAGCCTTCTACTACTGTTACTGTTGCCACAACTATTGTGGTTGAGACCACTATTGCTACTACTTTTGATCATGTCACTTCTTCTCGAGCCTTTGATCCTACTACTACTGATGCATTTTATGCAGATGAGGATGGTTGGTGGGGGAATTGATTTACCCTCTCACCATCTCTATTGGCTGCTACTACTGCTACGACCTCATACTACTTCCTAATGCTGCTACTTCTGCCACAACATCCTGTCTTCTTGCTACTACTACTACAACCCAATTACTACCAATTTCGATCGCTACTTCTGCAACAGTTCTCTCTGATTTTCTACTACCTGACTACTGCTGCTTTGCCCTCCTGTGGTTGCTAGTTCTGCTATGGCTGCCACCTACTCTTCGACTCCCTCATTCGGGGGGAGCTCTGTCTTGCTGTGACTCCTTCAAGTTGGATGTTATACGCTCCAACATGGGGAGGAGTGTTAGAATTTAGGGCAATAATTAGGATAAGTTTGTTAGAAAACTTTTTTCCCTTTCCATTATTGCTATTTTTAGATTTGATTAGATTTGATTGTTGTGTTGGCCCTCTCTATATAAAGGGACTAACACACTTCATTTGTTTGTTGAGATCAATAAAAATGTTTCCTATTCCTTCAATCTCCACAGAGGCCTTATGTGGAAAATGCGTCTCATTGTGCTTTGTCTTTGGTGTCTTCTCGGGGGTGTCTTCTTTAGCATTGATGTATTATTAATGTCAGAAGTTTATTAAGGATTTGGGTGCTGTTGTTCTCAGAATGACCACTCCTTTTTCTTTACTGAAAAAATATGGAGGGGTAATATGGAAACAAATACTCCCTCATGAACATAAGAAAATACAATAAGGTAATTGTAACACTCCCTACGCACCATCATAGCTGTGTATCATGCTCACTTGGAACAATATCGATTGAAAGAAGCTCAATGGTGAGTCTTCATTGACCTGTCAATTTTCCAGTCTTCAGAGGTCATTTGTGATGAGTAGATAAAATGTGATTTAAAATATCATGATATGTTGTTGACACATTGGTTGAATGTTGTTTAGTGATTTTGGCAAGATATCCTCAAACATGTAAGGTCTCTTATTGAATGTCTCTATAGGTGTTTCTTCTAGCTCAAACATGTACAGATTGGCAACACACAGTCATTCTCTGAGTGTCTAACTTGGGGATTGAATAATATTGTTCAAGTGAATAATCACCTATATCTGTGGTGGCTGTCACTTGATGGATCTCAAGAATACAAATTGTACTTTTCTCCTGACTAAGGTATCACATTGGAAAAATCCCACATCTTGGTTGTCTCGCATGAAACATGATTTCACCACTAATACAAGATATCATTCTGTTTGTAATCCAGGAACTAACCAAGCTATCAGGTTTCTACCATGTTGCATATTTCCTTGTCTTTGGACTCAGACTCTAGGAGGATGTGTTCCCAACTATGCACCCTAACTGACAGTACGAAAGTATGAGACCATCTTGGAAAGTTGGATTCATTTAATTTAACTGTGATGCGAAATGAGAATGGGTTTTCGTGATCCTTCAACTCTCCTGAATGCTTGACTGCATTTGAAGCTATGGGTCCTGTTGTAGATAAAGATGACTATATTGCTAGATTTGATGCCGACTCAAATAAAAATAGCTCTACGACTCTCTCAAGCTGTGAAGCATGGCTGCTAAGCATAAATATGACTTGAACGAGGATCAAACGTAGTTTGAGAGTTGATCAGCAAGGTCTAGTAGGGATATATGATTTGAAAGAGGCAATCTAACCATAGTTACACTTTGTTTGGGCTTCGGTGGACAACACTCGGCCCTGATTTAAATGAGGACCTGATTCAGCCTGAAGAAGCAATCCAATCAGGCAGCAGAGCATGCCTGTGCATCACTCAAGGCCTTGTTACGGATTTCGATTGTGTGGTAGCACTATCTTAGGGTTGATGGCATGGAACCAAGAGCTATAGCTTTGTTTGTGAGCAGCAACAATAAGAAAGAGGGCATTGTGCAGGCTGAGGGCACCAATGAGAATCCAGTGACAGCTGGAGGGCAGTTGTGACTGTGTGTGATGGCTACGACATTGGAGCGGTGGTTGGCCTTTGCTGGTATTAGTCTCATCCCATGAAGTTCCTGAAGAAAAAATATTTAGACCAGAACCGAAAATGAGAGGAAAAACCATCCGGTGGAGAATGGAAAGGCATCGGAGGCAAGGAGGGTTTTGAGCATCTGGTATAAGTCCACTTTTGTACCATGTTGGCGGAAAATAACATTCTGATCTTTATTGAAATACCAATCCTCATTATATAGAGAATTTTTCCCCTAAAGTCATTATATAGAGCACTAAATGGGGAAGTTAAAAAGGCAGTTCAAGAAAATAATGAAAACACCAAACAAGGCTAAAATAATTACACCCCATTGAGAAACCCTAGTCCTCTACGAGGAAAAATGATAAGGCACCTCAACTTGTTAAGTGGACAATAGAAAAAGTACTTGTCGAACAGTGAACTTGTACTATGTTGGTGGTTCTAATATGGCCCTTAATTTGAAGCATGCTGACCGGGTTATGGTGATTGGATCCTTGAATTTTGGAGGCGAAATGAAGTGACTTGAAGGACAAAGTTGCCCCCATATGAAATATTTCTAGGTTCTTCTAGGTTATGAAGTGAAAGGGTGGTCTCATTTCATGATGTTAGTAGCTGAGGAACTCAATTTTAAGGCATGTGTTTGCCCAATCCTTGGGCTTATAGATTGGTTCACCAATTGGCTGTTTCGTGTTGGCTGATTGAGATATGAAAAGGTTACCTGGTATCAATTCCCATTCGCCCGGAATGGCTAAGAGGCTAAGCCATGCTACAAATTTTATAGCTTTTTGCCTTCTCTAATCTTCTAAACCCCTACCTCTAAAGTATATGGTCGTAGCATTTGGCATTTCATTAATCTAAATGCAGAATGAAAAGGAGTCTACTTTGGTGACTGTCAAGTTAAAATCAAGAGAAAATAAGAAAGAGCCCCATTGGAAGAAACAGTTGATCTGCCTTGGCCCCAAGGGAGGCGAGGCCTAATGCCTGGCTAAGCCTCAGTCAGGGCAATTTGTTTTAGGCTTTGCCCAGAGCACTTGGATTGAGGCACCCTGAGTGAGTGCATGGATTGCAACATCCTGGGTGAGCACTTGAACTAAATTTGCACTTTTTTGCTTTCTAAAATGGTTGCAGGATTTTAAATTGCTTTTTTTGTAATCAGTAAGTGCTCCCTCTTATCTACAAAACACATGTATGTATATCCATATAAGCGTGGGTATATGTACACATGCACATGTACATGTACACTCATGTATTACACATTCACATATCTATACATATGAATTTCACATACACTTTATGCATTTATGCATGTGTTCGTATATGTGCATTATTTATGCATTTTTCTATGTATAGTCTGTCTTTCTCTGTGTGTGTGTGTGTGAGTGGGTGTGTTTTAGCTCCTTGCTTGTGTTGGGTGAGTGCCTAAGCAAGTGCCTAGCACCTTCGGTGATAGGTGCCCTTAGCGCCTTTTTGTCCCTTCTGGCTTTGACAGCACTAAAAATGAAGATAGACATAGTTAATGACTATAATGTGGCCATGAAGTAAAATTGAAAGCCAATCTTGAATTTCAGGGGTTTATCATCATGTTTCAAAGTTCAAGGTCATTATCTGAAATGGGCCCACAATAATAGGGGCATTTTTGTAGTTTTGAAACGATTAGCCTCTGTTTAGCCTTAAAAATATATGACAAGGTTGTCTCTATGCAGGCCATGCTGCAACTTCTGTTGTTACTTATCCTCTAGCAAATGGAGATTCAGGAATCTCAGGCAACTTAACAGCAGAAAATAGTCAGGTTTGCTACTTTTCACGACATACTCACCTTTTATCTGTTTTCTTGATTTTCTAGAATTATTTGAAAGAGGCATCCTTTAGGGAATTTGATGATGGCATTGTGAAAAGAAAAATCATGGTTCATGCTCATCAAAGAAACCTTAGGTCCTCTTTTACAGAAGAGAGGCCTGGGAAAAATACAAAGGTATCTCTCAACATAAAATAAATAAAAAACATCACCCTCTACTTTAAATAACTCAATACTCCTCCTTAAGTTAGGGCATAAATATCTTTAAGTCCCAACTTGTTGCAAAGAAAGTTATGTCTCTTCCTCTTTAAGGGCTTGGTGAGGATATTTGCTAGTTGAAGTTCCAAAGAGACGCATGGGGTGTTGATCTTTCCTTCATGAACTGCATTCCTCACAAAGTGGCAATCTACCTCAATTTGCTTGGTCCTCTCATGGAAGACTAGATTGGATGCAAAATAGGTAGCAGATTTATTGTCATAGTATAAGGAAACTGGTAGATTAACGTGTATTCCTAGATTGTAGAGAATTCCCACTATCCACATGATCTCACAAGATGCCTGTGCTATGGCTCTATATTCCACCTCTGTGGTGCTTTGGTGACCACATTTTGTTTCGTGCTCCTCCAAGAAACTAAATTGCCTCCAATATAAACAGCAAAGCCAGAGGTGTTCTTGTCATCAACATATCCTGCATAGTTTGCATCAGAATATGGCATGATGTCTAGATTCCCACTATCTCTATAGTACAACCCCTTAGTAGGATTCCCTTTGAGGTACTTTAGTATGAGACACACCTTGTGCCAAGACTGTAGTGAGGACTCTGCATGTGCTTATTGACCTTGCTCACTGCAAAACTAATATTTGGTTGGGTAATAGTTAGATGCAATAGCTGTCCCACCATATTGCGATATCAGGTAGCATTCTCATAAAAGAGATCCTCATTAGAAGTACGACTATACTATAGCTTAATAGGGATACTTGAAGGCTTGGATCCAAGAAACTTGGCCTCCTTAAGAATCTGCAGAGTATACTATTTTTGAGAAAGTGAAAGACCTAACTCCTATTTAACATCCTCGATGCCCATAAAATGGCGTAGATCTCCCAGATCCTTAGTAACAAAGGTAGTTTGCAAAAATGTCTTCATCTAGTTGATCCCATCCTCATCATCACCGGTCAAGACCATATCATCCATGTGAACTGCAAGTATAATTACTTGACAAACCTCCTCATAACTGGTCTTCCTGATGAATATGGAATGGTCTGAAGATTGCTGAAATCCAATCGTTTGGATCTCTGAACTGAGTCTATCAAACCATGTTCTCGGGCTTTGCTTCAGGCCATGGATAGCCTTCCGCAGACAACAAACAAGCTCCCCCTGAATATGATACCCCGATGGTTGTCTTATATTAGCCTTCTCAACCAGATCACCACATAGGAAGGCATTTTTGATGTCCAGCTGATGCAATAGTCACTTTTTTTTTACGGCAATCGAGATAATAATACTAATAGACGAGATACGGGCCACAGTTGAGAAGGTCTCTAGATAACCTACTCCGTATGTCTGAGTAAACCCTTGGCAATTAATTGGGTCTTCTATGTGTCCACTGTGCCATTAGCTCTGTACTTGATGGTATAAACCCATCTGTAGTAAACGACAATAGCTCCCTGAGGACATGGCACAAGCTCCCATGTCCCTTTGGCCTATAGTGCCTGCATCTCCTCATCTATAGCTGCACACCATCTGTTGTATTGAGATGCTTGACCAAAGTCCCTGGGAACGATGATAGTGGTCATAGTTGAAGCGAACTGCTTGGCCTCTGTCTCCAAGTGTGAAGTCCCAGTATAGTGGGACATCAGGTGTAGTGTAGACAATCTACTAGACCTCATCAATGCCATAGGTTCATTCTCACCATAATTAGACTCATCTAAAGAGGAGACTGGAAAGGGGATAGCATCTCCTAGTGAGATTGCGGATGACATTTGAGGTCTCCTATGATACGTCTGTGTCTCCTATAGTGTTGCCTCTATAGATGTCTCTTCGAAGAAGTATGGTATCTTCTCAAAGGTCACATCAGTAGTAACAACATATCTCCTATAGACTGGATCGTAGCACCGATACCCCTTCTATGTCCTAAAGTATCCTAGGAACGCACACTTCGTGACACGGGGAGTAAACTTTTCTTGGTGGTTGTGAGATTGAACAAAGCATGTGCACCCAAAAATCTGTAGTACTACAGCAAATTGGATCCCCGAACTATGTTTTCTAGGCACGTGTGTTCCATATATTCGTTGGATGACAAGAGAAGTTACACATACTAACATATGGGGCTTTTGAACCCATAGATGCTGTCAAATACAATAATTGGGAGGACAACTTTCTTGTTATGAACTGATTGATGAACATCGACCCTACTATTGCCTTCAATATGCTATATAATAAGACAATAAAGGAGATCTGGGAGACTCTAAAGATGAGGTACTCCCTTCAGACACATAGTTGCCATTGTAGAGACATTTATAGGCGTATATAGAATACCAATCAATGTGACACATCCTTGGCTGTGTATTTCACTACTTTGGAAGGTCTATTCGAGGAGCTAGCTGTATTTCAGCCTACTTGCTGGGAGAAATAGGTTCCTAAGCATGTAAAGTGACAGACCTAGTTTCTGGATGGGTTAGTACCATGGTACTAGTCTGTTAGAGATCAGATTCTATCTTCTAACTCGGTGCTTGACCTAAAGACAATATACAACTGCCTCCAAAAGATAAATGCTGATACATGACTTGCTGTTGTGCCTAACACCTCTTCCTTTGTTGCCGTTGGTGAGAGAGGTGGGCATTTTGGCGGCCATGGATTAGACCGCCATATCTACTCTCCTTGCATTCATTGCAAGAGAACTAATCATCCTTTTGATCACTATTGGGAATAGTTTGGCAAGCCCACTTGGGTGATTCAGACTTCTATTGCTGAGTCCTTTGTTACTGAGACTACGGTAGAGTAGTCTCTTGTATTGTTTACTATAGATGAGTTAGATTGTTTGTGACGTTTACTAAGGAGTGAGCCATCCTCTTCTACTGTCGTTGTTGCCACAACTCTTGTGGTTGATACTATTGCTACTACTTCTGATTGGATCACTATGCCTGAAGCATCCGATCCTATTACCGTTGCCTCTCACGAGGATGGTGCTGAATGATGGGGGATCTGAGTGAGGATCTTCATTTTCCACTCTTAACTACCTACTTATCGTGTGGATACTACTGGTACTATTTCTGCTACAGCCATACTACTGTCGTTCGGGACCGGTACTTCTACTTTAGTCTTCTACCATATATTACTATTGTAGCTTACTACTAGTGCTTGAGATCATCTCTCAACACTACTACTGCTTGGGATCGACTTCTGCTACTTGACTGCTACTACTTGTCTCCTGCGCTTGCTACTTCTGCTATAGCTGCTCTTGCCCCTCCAGTTTGCTGCTACTCCTTCAGATGTTTACATTAAGAGGGGGTTAACTTCTGTCTCTTGTAACAAGTTGGGTGTTGCATGCCCCAACTTGGGGAAAAGTGTTAAAGAAAATTAGGAAATAGTGTTTAGAATTATCCCTTCCTTATTTTAGTACTTTCCATTTTTGTTTCTTTCCAAAATTAGATATGCTTTAGGTAGCTAGAGAGTGATTTGATTTGGGATTGGTCTTCTCTATATAATGGGACCAATTTTTTCTTTTGTTTCTTGAGATTCATAATAATATTTCTGATTCCTCAAATCTCTAACAGGCAGGATTTACCGCCTGATGGGGCTACATTCTTAAACAACCCAACTCACTGACAATGCCTTGTGGTGCGACAGTTCCCAAGCACGACGGGGCTCTCACCACCTCTAGCACCCCCTTCTAGGGGACTTGCACCTGATCCATCAGGATGCTCCTGCAATTCACCCCTCACGTATGGTTGGTTGCCAGTATGTGGCTATGTGCAATTCACTTATGATTGCAATTACATTTCTCAACAGTGTAGGACCATTGAAATTTCTTTCCTGGTTGGATTTGTTTAAATTTTAAGATGCTATTTGGATATGGGTTTCGGTGGCATCTCAAATATTGATAGCGGTTTTTCATCCTTCGAGGTTGCTTCTGTTCTAACCATATCTGCTGTGATACATGCGTTTCAGATAGTGCTACAAATGTCTACTTAGAAAGTAATGGGATCTTAATATCGTTTAGAAAGTAATGGGATCTTAATATCGTGCTTTTTCATGAGGATACTGATATTTTTGAAGATAGTAACCTTTTTTTTACCGGTACTCATATAACTGATACTGATGTAGCTTCCTGTCCTAAGTGACTTGCTGGCCCTCTTTATGTCATCTTTATTTTTTCTACTTCAGGAACTTCACAGAAATTCTCCAGTTCCTCTAGAAGGAAACCCAAAGGCGAAGGCTCACCATAGAAGGCCAAAAAGACAATCTTTTAATAAAAGGCAGAGCCTTGCAGGTACTTAAAAAGTGTCTTTTGACAGATAACTCACTTGTTTATTTTTCTAATTTGCTGATCTACAACAAAAATTTGATTCCCTCCCTCCCTTTTTTCAATTTTACTTTATTTCATCTTTTCAAAGAATTTTAAAAAACTTTGTTTCAGAAACTGGTACCAAATGGGAAGCTGGTTTGAGGAGAAGCACCAGGAACAGAGTTAGGCCCTTGGAGTTCTGGCGAGGGGAGAAACTGTTGTATGGGCGCATACATAACAGTGAGTTTATCAGTCCCTAGTCACATTTTGCCTTTGCCACTCACCTTTTTTGTTCTATTTAATAATTTTTCTTGGCGAGCCCTAGATTTCTAACCCATTATATTGTAAATTATAAGCACTTTTCAAGTAAGATGATCTGTTTATACATCCTTTTTTTGTTTCCTGATGAAATTTTCTCTTTTGTAGTATTAATTGCATGCCCTACTTTATTTGAAGCAGCGATTGTCATTTTTTTCTTCTGGAATATTCAAAAGTGCATAGTGGCACTTATGGGTAATTTTGTGAGTGAAACAGTGTAGAATGATATTCATATCAGATATTATTGTATCCAAACCAGTTTACCAATCAAGAATTAATTATATTGGCTTTAAATGATATCCTGTTAATTGAACATAGATCCCCCTCAGCAAAAGTTTCAATTTTCAGGAAGCAGCTCCATAGGTTAGCCTATTCAAAAGAGCCATGTATTCACCCTTTCACGAGCATTTGGAAGCTCTTGGGTCCAACCTTTTTATATTTAGTTTCAGAATAAGAAACCAGATTGAGGTCTTGTAAAAAAAACAAGGGCCATCAAAGCATCGGACATGGATTGTCAGATGGAACGAGAATGATAGGAACTCCCAAGTCTATTTATGACCATTAGAAATGATCATCTAAATACTTATGTTGGGAATGGCCAAGGGTTGTATGAGCATTAGTTTGCATTTTGGGTTGGCAGATCAGTATGTCATTAATGGCAAATGTATCTCCTTTTAGCATGTTTGTAGATGATAGATGTTTAACTATTCTTTATGGTAAAGAAAACAAGAAACTGTATCTGTGCACCTCTTTGAAAAAATGCAAAAATATCATTGCTTTACCTGCCCGACTATTCTTGGCAATGCAATTTATTTAATGAACAGCAGAATGGAAAGAATGGACTTAACAGCAATCAGTGTTTTGGAACAGGCCTTGCAACTGTCATTGGAATCAAGTATTCATCTCCAGGGAATGCAAACTTGAAAGTGAAATCTTATGTCTCAAATGAATATGCAGAACTTCTCGAGAGAGTGTCCCTACACTGAAGTCCTCACTTGGATATATTTTCTGTTTCCTTTGCTTTTGTAACTTCTTTTGAATAATAGCTGAGCATTGGCCTGCCAATTGATGTCTGTATATCTCTTCTGCAAATGTTCATTTGAATATGAACAAGTTGTTGACTTGAATGTTATCTAGCACATCTGAACTTCATTGGTTGGAGCGTTCTGTTAAATGTTAGGTTTCTTATATTCTTTGGAAACTGTAGTTCAGATCAGCTTAAGTTGTAAGATTTTTTGTTGTAGTTTCCTATACATCCATTTTTTTTCCATTTATTTTCGCATCGGTGAATATGTTAGCCTGTGAGAAGTTATTCAATCAGTGTAATATATTATGCTGTGCTTGGAATCCAGTGCTAATGCTATTTGTGGGAGACAAGTTATGCTCTTATACGACATTTATTTTGCATTCAGTTTTGTTTTATGTTCTCAATTTTATCAGGATTAAATCTTTAATCTTATGCTCCTTCTTCACATTTATTTGGATGTCGTTGCATTTTATATTTCATTGTAGGGAACTGCCCTGAACGTCTCTAGTTAGACATTCAATATTTCATTTTCATTTGCGGGGTTCATTTTGTTCTAAGAATCCCATTTGCACCACCAGTGACAATGTGCACCCATTTTTTCACCAGTGGGTGGTTGCAGAATGTTCACGAGATAGTTGAGACATGCATGTAATAGCAGCTTTAGTTCATGTCAGTTGCAAAGCTGACATTGTTTATTTAGGTTGACTGCAGATATTCGTGTTGGAGTTGTCTTTTGAGGCCTACTTTGGAGCAGAATTCTGAAAATTGAAGCATCTTTCCTCCAAGATTCTAATAGTGAAGTGTTGGTGTAATTAATACCAATACTGAATGTGAGGACGTCCGACGGTGTAAATAATTTTTTGGATTTTTTTTTTTTTTTTTTTTTACGTAAAAGCCCTTGTGGAACCCAAACATTGGAAAAATCATAACCTCACCGAGTTCATCAAAAGTCCATGAATAACTCTACATTCTCTAAGAAAAAGTGTCATAGACATGAAGAGGGGGCGGAAACATGATTCCAGATGCCTAAAATTGATATATGATTTTTAAGCAAGATTTGTCCTCTCTATTAAACGGTACCGACAAAGAAGGCGTGAACTAAGTGGTTGCATCAGAACCTCTCCGACAACTCTAACAATTATTTGATCCGCTGTCTGGTCACGAAGAATCATCAACTTCTTTGAGAATCCAACTTTGCTCACTCATCTTGTATTGAAATGACTTGATCTAATTGATTTTCCATGACTGGATCTTGATGGCTATGTGTAGAGGGCTATCTTCTTTTTTTGACTAGCTATGATCAAAATTGTGGTTATTCCAACCACATTTGACCTTAATTTGCATGCCATGAGAATGCTTACAGCTCTTGTAGCCACCATTCATGTGAAGTCCACTTCATTCCACTTAAATCCCATGTTTTTACTCTTACTTCGAGCCAAGGAGGGACCAGCCAAGTGTGAAGATGCAAGGGATTGATGGTCGTGCAACTTGCATTGTTAGTTGCATGAAATTTAAGATGAAAACACATTGTTTAGGTGTAGCTATATATAGATATAGTTACTGGTGTTAGTAGTCCACTGCAAAGTCTGCAGAGGTAGTTCGCGAGACAACAGACATTGCCAGCTAATAATATTTTATAGGTGGCTATGACATCAGATAACATTGTTTTCAAGTACGTTTCTTGTGCATGTTTGTTATTTTAATTAGTTAATTTCTACCCCTGACTTTAGGTATAATCTAAGTTTGAGCCCTTGTTCTCCAAGCTATTAACCTAGAGGAGGGGCAAAGATGAGAGGAGGTAAATGAGTGTGGTGATTGGGGATGCAATACGAGAGAAGACACCATGTAGGGGAAGGAAAGAGAAGGGGTAAAAGGAAGAGAAGCTAAGCCTACGTCATATTCTATTTCCTTTTATATGTTATCAAATCCTAGGTTCCATTTGGATCCTTGGATCCGTGTGGGAGAGAACTGGGACATCGGAGACAAGGCAACATAAACTTTTCAAGCGTTACATCGGAATCGGCAAAACTTGTGCGGGCACCCCTGCAAAAATTCCCGACTCCTTTGGTAGAAAACGAGATCGTTCTCTTTCTGAACGGTACTCTACCCGTCCGTTAGCCCCACCAAAACCGAAAAAAAAAATGGCAAAACAACCGCCAGATTCCCCTCCCTACATCGTCGGTCCAAAAAATCAAATCACCTATAAAAGGGTACGCGCGCCCACGCACACGCGCACACACCGCCGACGGCAGACCCAATTCCATCAGTAGCGTGAGACGAGAGGGCTCTCACAGGGAAAGGGAGAGAGAGTGATCACAGCTTTCCCACACGCGAAGCCAAAGAAGAAGAAGACATGGGGAGCTCTCCACTCCACCAACGCCCCCCTCTCCTCTCCCCTTCTCGCCCTCTCCGCCCCCTCCGCCGACTCCCGCCGCCCTCCCTCGGCTTACCCCGCCGCCTACAGGCACCCTCCGCCGCCGTCCGTACCGTCACCATCCCCTACCCCGACCTCAAGGTATAACGTCGCCAATCAATTCCGCTTCCTTTCTCCTCGGCGCGATCTTCGTTTCTCCGACACATGTACGTGTACTTGAATCAGTAGAGATGCAACGCGCCGTGTTCGCTGCTACCGATCTTTCTGTTCCGTTGTCTCCGGTGGATGTTTCTGGACTCTTCTACATTTTACGAGATAGGAGTGTTTCCGTGCTTTCTCAAGTGGATTTGGATATCGATTACATGTCTGTTCGCGAAACGGATATAGATATGGTCACGAGTTTCGTTTCTGTACGTTCGGATATCCGCCTGTGTGTTTGTGTTTGGAACGTTCGAGTACTTAATAAATATAGTCATAATTCACTTCGAGTGATATTTTACACCTCATCTAAGGCTGCGTTTGGCAGCGGAATTGCAGCCAGAATAGGGGATGGCAGCCGGGTTAGGAGGGGGTTAGGGAGAGGTGGGCACCAGATACGAGGCATGGGTCACGAGATTTATTAATATTTAATCTTTTCACATAAAACTCAAAAACAATATCTAATAATTACAATCCATTACATCAAAATTTACTAATTCTCTCTCCTTTCTTACCAAACTGACATACCAATCATTACAAACCCATCAACCAAATACCTTCTTATGCTTATTTCATTTCAATTCTATCCCAGAATATCACTATCCCCCTGCCAAATGTAGCCTAAGTGTTTTCAACTTTGTATCTGTTTGGGAAATGGATTTTGATATGGTTATGTGTGTGTGTTTTGGATTGTTCGAGTATTTGATAGAAATATTCATAATTCATATCGAGTGTCATTTTATTCCTTATCTAAGTATCTCTGGCTTTGTATCTGTTTGAGAAATGGATTTGGTTATTTGTACGGGTTTCGTTTTCGTGGCTTAGGATATCCGTTTCGGTGCCCATATTGGACTGCTCTCGTGCTTAGATATTTTCACACTTCATTTAGAGTGACATTTTATGCCTTATATATGTATTTTCAACTTCGCACCTGTTTGGCAAATGGATATGAATACGATCATGAGTCTCGTTTTTGTACTTTGGATATCCTGTGTTTTGTACTTAATAGATATGTATATGATTTGTATTGAGAACACTATGTGCCTTATCTAAGTTTTCTAGAATTAGATTTTATTTAGTAGATACATAAATTCTGTTTTGATGATATCTACTTTGTGTACTTCAATAGGTATATCCATAATTCCTATATATGACATTTTACGAGTTAACTATGTATTGTGGAATTATGTTTTATATTTTATTTAGATACATTTACTTTTATTTAATGATTTATAATTCATCTACTGCATATATTTAAGATTTTCATCATTGTTACTCATTGCAAATTTTTTTGTATGCATATGTATTCATGCTTAAAGATGGATAAGGATATGGTAAGTGCCAATATCCATAGCCTTGTCTGACAGTTTTTCACCCTACCTTGACGATAGGGGGTGCAGGCTAATTTGGGGAAATGTCAGCAAAGCCCTAATGTTCTAGGTAATGTGGGTAGTAGGGCTTCAACCTGGAGCCGCTCCATAATGAGGTCAGGATCATTACTGGCTGAGCTATATCCTAATGGGCAAAAAATGGGATTCTCATAATAAAAATGTGGAGAGTATTTTGTGGAAAGTGTCACGACTATGATTCAAGGTGTTGCAAGTATGTCACTGGTATTTGCAAGTTTGTTACATTTTTTTTTTCTTTTTGTTGGTTTAATAGGACAAGAGCTTGGATTTGTCAAGGAAGATAGAAGAAGGGTTTGGTCCAGAGGGACTTGGGATCCTGGCAGTCTCAGATGTGAGTGTTTTGATGCTTCCTTCTCTGATTCCAAGCATTCTTTTCTTCTGTTTAGAGCTTCAAGTGGTTTGGCTTGTAATTTGGTAGTCTGTCATTGTTGAGGACCATTATTGTGTACCATTGTGATATAGACTAACCATTTATCCAAGGTATCCAGATATGTTTCTGTTTGTGCATCAGATCAATATGTTCTTATCTATGGCAGGTTCCTGGGTATTCGGTGCTACGACGAAATCTGTTGCTTCTTGCACCCAGGCATGCATATCTTTACACACTAAACACCACCTAGTCTATTACATATGCTAGAAGACTGCAGAACATGTGTTCACTGTTCATGTAGGCTTTTGATGTTAAATTATCTTCCTACTCTGTTAGATTAGCTAATCTTCCTGAAGATTTGAAGAAAGAACTTGAAGATCCAGAAAGCAGGTACTCCAGTATAAAATCTATTCTTAAATCTTGTTTGTACCTCTATTACAGAAAGCAGGAACTGTTCATGTGTTAGTAGTTTTGACACTATTTCTTTTTTCCAGATTTTTTTTTTCCAGAAGGTAACACAGAGAAGTTCATATTGTAGAAATTACATTTTTTTTAAAGTAGTAATTATATATTACAGACAAGCTTTAAAGGTCCCGTTATCCTGGACTTTAGTGGCAGTCAGTTTTAAATCTAGTAATCTTGGAGCAATTCTTACACCGAAACCTATCTTTTAGCAAAACTTAGTTTAAATACGTGTTTATTTTAGTTTAGATTCTGTTTTGCTTCATTCTTCAGGTGTGTCTTGCAGTAGTTTAGGTTTAGATAGCATTAGCTCATTATTTTTGTTAGATGATGGGTGTTACTTTATGTTCCTTTTTATATATCTTTTATTTCTCTAGGATCATGTCGTTATTTTTTCCACACCTCTCTTTTTATAAAGAGGTGTGGGGGCTCCCATAATAAAATTAACTGATTTTATTCTCCTACTTGGTATCAGAGCATCGGTTCTAGACCGTGGCTCTAGGTATCCCAACCCCAAGGCCTTTGAAACCCTAATCCACCCCACCACAAACTCGCCTTCGCCGAACACCACCGCCACCACTGGTGGCAGCGTTGGCGCAGCTGCCGCAGTAGCAGCAGAGCCACCACCAGGCGATGCCATTACTGCAGCAGCCTCCTCGTTGCACGTTGCAGTAGGGCCATCGCCCTATCTGCGCTGTCACACGTTGCCGTAGCAGCCCCTTCGGTCTCCGGCAACTTGCGCTGCAGTAGTAGCACCTCCAAGACTCGTCGCTGTGGGCTGTAGTAGGGTCTCCACCTATCTACGCCGTCGCTTAGGCCATCGGAGAGGGGGGTTGTGCTGCCTCCAGGAGTCTGTAGGAAGGTTCTTGAGTTCTTGGTGAGTGAGTTTTTGTAACGACCCGATTCACGAATCCCTACGAGACACGAGAATCGGACCGACTCGACTGATCTCAAGATCCAGTCGTCGAATGAGAAAGTAACCAAAAGAACAGTAAAATAAACCACATTCACTATGTATATAACTAGCAGTAACAAAATACAGCAGTAAAGAAAAGAAACACTACAGTATACACCACCACAACAGTAGAGAATTAAACATGTACATAAACATGAAGCTTACAACGAAAAAAGTACAGGGGTAACTGATGAGAACCTCATCATGAGCCATAACTAGCTCATTTTGACCTAATACAAAGGATAAAAGCTCCTACATATCTCAAGGAAAGGCTTAACTCAGAGAATTCTGAGTTTAAGAAGAAAACAAGTCATAAGGGGTAAAAATGCAATTTTACCAGTATAATCTGCATACAGGGTAATTCAGGGCCCAAACATAGGTCAAAGCAGCTTAATAAGAATGAAAGTGGGATGAAATGATCTAGCAAGGGCTACAGCAATTCCAAGAAACTAAATGATAATCTGTAACCCTAAAACAACCCACTTCAATTCACAAGGTTCGAGGCAAAGTAAAAATAGAATAAACCCTCTAAAATTCATAGAAAAATAATCTCTAGGGTTTAGAACCTTCAATTTGGCCTTCAGAACCCATTTTGACCTACATTGAGAACCATGCCCAATTAATAACTTAATTTGGGTTTTTTCGTAAATTGACCGGTCAAACAAGGTTTAATATAGAAATGAAATTCACCATCAGATTCCTTAGGTCCTAATTAGTCATGTATAAAAACTTGAGCCTAAGAAGAAACCTCCTTGACCGACTTTACACTTTGGTCCTCATATATTTACTCTTTGGCCCTCAACTTTTGAACCCTCGCATTTTGGCCCCTAACTCTCCTTCGTTCTTTGCGATCAGGTCCCCCCTGCAAAACCTGCCAGCACCATGCTCCGGCGACCTTGCGCGGAGCATGGCGCCGCGCAGGGTGAGGTGGGGGACCTGGCAAGTAAACCGGGGGTGCCCTGCGTCGTCAGCCGTCGCAGGGACACCCCCCTAGTCGTTGTAACCCACCATACCGGCCGTGCGAACGCACGGACGGTATGGGTTCTTGTTTCCGGCCATCCTCCGGCGAGGGAGACACGTCGTCTCCCTCCGCCTTCCTCCCTGTTTGATCCCTATAAATACCCCCCTTTGCTCCACCAACCGGGGCAGCCTGGATCTGACGGAGAAAATCCCCAACTTTCCTCTCTTCTTCCTCCGGCAGACGCTCACCAGCTCCGGCGGTTTCCTCCCCCTCCTCCTCTTCGCTCTGCCGCAATACCAGCAGCAGAGACTTCCTCCCCTGCTCTTCCCGCGCCACGCCGCACCCAGCTGGCGCCTCTCCGGCTCTCTGCTCGCCGCCGCCCCTTTCCCTGAGCATCGTCTTCTCCGGCGACAGTCGATACGACTGTCGCCCTGTTCCTCCCCCTTCGTCCTTGCAAGTAAGCTAGAGCTACTCCCCTTCTTCTCCTCTTTCTTTCCCCGCTTTCAATTTATTCAATTAAGCCCTCGACCGACCCTGACCATCGTCACCCCCTTCGTCTCCGACCACCCTCCGGCGAGCCGCTCCCATCACCTCAGCGACCCACACGGCTCGCCGACCACCGCAGGACCTCCGCCTCCTCACCCTGATCAACCTCCGCCCTGCCACTTCCCCCACATCACCCTCTGCAACCCCACCGAACAGACCCATCCTCCGACCCACAGTCCGACCTAGGGCAGCCCTCGCACGCCGCCCCGCGCCTCGCCACCACCCACACGAGCTTCGCCGCACCCTGGCGAAGCTCCTGGCACTTTCTGATTAGGCCGAGAGGCCGTTTTCTTGTGAACAGACCACCCGACCTCAGTCGCCATTGCCGCGCGGGAGGAACTGCTTCCACCTGCAGCTACAGGCGCGCCACGCTCAGCGCCACGCCCAGATTCAACTCCCAGGCCTTGCGAGGCGTTTTGGCAAAACACCAGGCTCGCAGCTAAGGCAGAAAGCTTCGCGTGACGCCGCAATCTCCCGCTGATTTCCCCGCTGCGGGCGCGCAATTGAGGTGGGACATTTAGTCCCACCTCGGAAAAGCCTGAAGAGTCGCAGCGACATAAGATGCAAAAGTGCTGGAGGCTTACTGCCTCAGTACACGGGGTGAGGTCCCCTTCACCCGCCCGGTTACCCGGTCTCGTCCGCGCTCACGCCCCGCGGACCTGACCCGAACCGACCCGACCCGACTTAAGATTGACCTGCACTCCTCGCCCACCACGCACGCCGGTGGGCCTGGACCCGGGCCTGACCCGAACCCGGTTACCCGGCAGCTCTGGGAGAGCTTTCCGAAGAGTGGTTTCAGAGAGAGAGAGAGACGCGGGGGGGGGGGGGGGGGGGGGAGGGTAGAGTAGGTTTTGCCTCTGACGAAAAACTCTGAAGTGTGCAGGCACAGGCGAAGAAGAAGACCCGCGGAAGAAGAAGGAAGCTGACTGTAGCAACAGGTAGTTAAGTCGTCTGATTTGGAAATCAGACGACGGCCTGAAGGGAAAAGAAGAAAGGAGGGGTGACGTCCCTGGCTGAAAAAGAAAAGAAGAAGCTGACACTTAGCCGCAGGGAGGAGAAACAAGAAGAAACTCTAAAGAAGAGGCTGAGCAAGGCAGAAGAAGAGGAAAGGCTGCAGAGAAGAAGTACAGCAGAGCCAAGGAAGAAGAAACCTTCACAGAAGAGGCTGCAGAAAAAGAAGAAGAGAGGCCAAGACAGAAACCAAGGAAGAAGAAGAAGGAGATCTGAAGAAAGAAAGAGGAGCATCACCTCTGCAGAACAAAGAAGAAGAAGGAGATCTGAAGAAAGAAAGAAAGAAGAACATCACGAGGAGAAAACAAAGAGAACAACAAATTCTTTCCCTCTCTCTTTCTTCATTTTGTAAAAGAAACATGTATATCTCTAGAATACAACTTGCTCCCTGAGTTCGACCTCGGGAACTCTTTTATTTTCCGAGTAAAAAAATTTATATATTTGAAATGTTGGTAATAACTGGCTATACTACAACGTTATAACAATAAAACCCGGTTGAACCTAGCATTTCATTTTGGCGCCGCTGCCGGGGAGCAACGGCTATTCTAGAGGTAAACATTCCTGTTTCTTTTAATTTCTGATAATCTCCTCTCTTTTGTGCAGCTACAGGAACTCAAGAAGACAAGCAACCACACGACAACCACTCCGAAGACAGGTAAATTTTTCCTCTCACTATTAACCCCTAAACTCTAAAGAGGAAGAAAAGAAAAGAACAAGCAATATAGGGCTAACCTGTCTTCCATACTTAGTAACCATAAAGAGTTGCATGTTTTCAACTCATCACTCCTGCACACTATTAAGGGTACTTAAGGGCTAACACATTCTTGCTTGAGCCCTAATTGCCCAACAAAGAGTTAAATGGACCAAGTAGAGCCAACATAAGGTTAAACATTAGGATTTCAGTAGAGACACACCCCTTAATCAAGAATTGAGGAAATCCAAAAGAGGTGTGCCCAAGCCATTGATTGAAAATAATTAACAAGAAAAATCCTAAACAATTGGCTCTCTCTTTAAACACTTGAACCCTAAAAGACAAGACCTGAAAGCTCTCAAAGAAAACAAGAGGTAAAGTTGACCCCTTTGGGTCAACCAACCTTAAATTAGGTCACTCTTTGCACTTAAAAAGACTAAAGTTCAAGTGAAACCTTAAGCACCCTGACCTTAAAATTGGTAGACTTAAGAGGTCAAGATCCCCATTCTGGTCTACCTGGAACCGCAGTGACAAGAGAGGTCGAGTGGGGGAAACCCTGTAACCCGTGGGGACGCTCTACCGTGTAGGGGTCTTCGCGGGACTCTCCCTCTCTGGCTGCCCAGGTAATTCTCAGGTGGACGATCTTTCTGATCAAGGGGTCCATCTACCCCGTACCTCTATAGTCACCCAACACATTTTTGGGTGCCTTGATTGGGTCCAGCACCTTCTAAACTTACCTCTTCCAACTGTGCATGTACGGAAGGAGGTCTCTAAGACCACCCTTAAGACCTCCTTTAGAAATTCGCTCTCGTCAAGGCCAAGCCTCGACGCCCGTGTTTGTGCAGCAACACCCTCACATTATTCTCTCTTCTGATTCAGAACCAAGTTCTTCTTCTTCCCCCATCATGGCTGTTGAACGCGAGAAAATCTACGCTAACGTGTTTGGTTTTTGGAAAAACCCGTCGTTGTAGTTCGAAAGCGAAGGATTCGTGTTCAACAAATAAAATTTATACCGAAATAAGAATTCCGGGTCGAACACAGGGAGGCGAACGTTTGATTTAAAAACTCCGCGTTTCTTTTTATTTTGTCACCAAGAAATTCAATTTAAACTATCTAAGTATCTACAACAAATAAAAGAGAGAGAGGGAGTAAGAGAGAGAGAAAGAATACTACACATGGAAATTAAAATGAGATGTAGAATAGAGAAGAAATTAATCATAAAAGAGTTCATTCGTTACAACTAGAAAATATAAAACAATTACTCTAGAAAGCATTAAAAGAATGGAGGGAGAAATGTCCTCCTCGACGATCGCTCGGAGGACGAATAGTCTATTCTAGAAAGCAGTAAATCTATATTAGAAAGCAGTAAAAAGAATAGGGAGAGAGAAATCCTCCTCGACGGTTGCTTGGAGGACGAGCCGGACGGGACGACGCCTGGACGAAGGAGAACGAAGCGGGACGAAGGAGGACGAAGCAGAAGAACGGGAACGAAGCAGCACGCCGTCGTCGTCGCGGGATCCACTTCCGAAGGGGGACGAAAATTTGGACTTTATCTCGCGAGAAGCATCCCGGGTGTGGGACAAGCTTCTCTTGAGCTTTGGAGAGGTAGAGAGGAGAAGGAAGGGATGAAAATTTCGTATGGAGGGGGTCTCCTTTTATAGTTGCAAGGAGTGGGGGCAAAATGGACATTACATCTTCAAAATAATAAATAAGGGGTCTTTAGTGACGGATAAAACCGTCGCTAAAGCCCCGCCGTCGCCGTCGCCGCCGCGCCATGCGCGCCCGCTCGGCTACCTGCGCGCGTAACGCAGACGCACGTCCGCGTCGTCTCAGCCGTCCGATCGCGAGATCGGACGGCTTAGATCGCGCCCGCGCCCGTTGCGTAGCGCGCCGCCCGCGTGCGATCGTGCGCCCACCAGGGCGTCCAATTGCGCGTCGGCGCTATCGGGCGCGCGCGGCCGTTGGATCTTCATCCGACGCTCGTGCGCGCCCGCTCGCCCGCGCCTTCGACCCCCTCTCCGCGGCTCGAACCCGCGACCTCCGCTTCGCCCGCAGCTGCGTCGCCGCTGCGCTACGCGGGCGAAATGGTCGCGCGGACGTTTTTAAACGCGCGCGACCGCAGCCGTTGGATCGAGATCCAACGGCGGAGAGGAGACGTTGCGCGGACTTCACAGGACTCCTGCGGCCGATTGGGCGGCTGGGATGGCGCCACGTGGCGCCATCTTGGCCGTCCATCTTCTGGAAGTTGTAGATGGTGCCACGGATGTCGGATTGACTCGATTTTTGTGTCGTTCGACTGCGATCGTCGATCCGAATTCATCCGTGTGGGCGGATTTTCCATCTGAAGTGCGGATTTACACCATCCTGGCCCTTGATCTTCTAGGGTTCCCCGGTCTCTATCTGATGCTACGGATGCCTGATTAGGGCGATCTTGGAGTCGTTGAACTCCAATCGTCGCCCTGATCATATCCATACGGTTGGATCTTTGATCCGAGGCCCCGATAAAATATTTGCCCTGTCCAAGCACATAAAAGGAGACAATTAACCTCCATTTTATTCAAACTACTCTAAATGCAAGATGATGCATGTAATGCAATATTTATATCATGAAATGCAATCTTATGCTTAAGAACATGCATAAATAGACATTTTAAGTAGTGTAAATGTGTTTACATCATACCCCCATGCCTATCTTTTGCTAGTCCCTAGCAAAAACTATATGCTATTTATAAAAGAATTAGGTTAGATTATTTGGACCTGAGTTATTTTCAATCATTAAGAAATTGTCTACTTAAGAACTGAACTTTCAAAGACACAACAGTGCCCGGGTATCAGCCAAAATGCAGACCGCCTCAAGCCTCGCCTTATTCAAAGAAAAATTTCTTTTTCTGTTTTTACTCTTTTTTTTTAGATTTTCAAATTTTAGGGTTTAAGAGTGGCTTTCTACGGCCATTCAACTCACCCAAGATTTGATGAGAACCCTAAGTTTTAAGCATCTTATCGTGATTGTGATAGACTCGTTGACCGGCAATTAAAACGGACTTCGGATTTCTACGCCTCTAGGTGACCTCAAAAAGAATTCTGCCTAAAGGTGTATCTTTACAACCGGTAGCTTTCTCCCTACTTTTATTTTTTAACGGGGTCAACACAAGGGTGAATCCAGTGTATATCTCCCCGGTTTATTCTACTTCTCCGCTTCTTCCTAAGTGTTTTGGGAATTTTTAGTGCATTTTCTGAGCTGGGTTCTGGACAACCGGTCGATGAGCTGTTACCACCGACAACTTGCCAGCCATACTCGTGCGGCGAAGTGTGGCTTATTTCTTTTTGTTCTTTTCTCCTTTTTGATTTTTTTTTTTTTTTTTTCTTTAAGTAGGTGGCTTCCCTGGTTTAAGATTTACCTAAAGGCAGCAAAAAGAGAAAGGTCCAGTGACTGGGCTCTGGACAACCTACCTATGGGCTGTTACCCACGATAACTTGCCAGCCATATCACCCTAGAAGGTTCATTAGCTACCCAATTTCCGTTAAAATCGCCAAACAACGAGTCAGTGCAAAGAAAGTGTGTAGATGCTTAAGACTCAAAATTCCCTCACATCAGAGGGCGGGTTGATAAGTCGTGTACTTATCACCCAAACTTATTTACTCCAATTATAATAAAATTCAGGTTGGCGAGAACTCGAAAAACAAATCCACATTTTAGTGGATACATAGGCTGATTAAGTCCAAAGACCTGAAGGGTCTTTGTGTTCAAACCATAATATAGTATTTCTTAAGATCGAAAATTTTCTTAAACCCAAATTCTCTTTCCTAATTTCGATTTTTTTTTTTTAATAATAAAACAAATCTACGGAGCTGACGAATGAATTCAAAGATAAATATCCACCCCCCCATGCCTATCTAATGCAATGTCCTCATTGTATTAAAAAGACATAAAACAGAGTGGAAAAGCGTAGAAAGCACCTGAATTGCGTGGATATCGGGTCCGCTCCGAGATGAAAATGAAAAAGAACTGTATATGTGCTGAGTTTAGTGCCTTCAGCTAGGCACACTATACAAAGAAAAGAAATGAAGAATTCACATGTGCAGGTCAGAATTAGAATAAACAGAAGAATCCTCTGACCTGTCAGCAGAGGTCCACAGATGTGGACCAGATTGTGGTGCAAACCCACACCCCATAATCGAGAATATCTTAGGTTCTGGATAAAAATTACCCAAAACCTAAAATCAAAATGCAAGCGGGGTCGGGCCTGCGATTTGTGAGGATGCAACCCAAGGCCAAAATGTCGGGTTACAGAGAATTGAAGCTCAAAAGGATAATCGTTAAATGTGTGCTTGAGTTTGACATCCTCGAAACAAATGTCGTAAGGGTTCTGATTTGATGGTTTCAGTTTAAAAGGAACCCTTCGACTCAATCTTCCATTTCCTCCAAAATTGACTTCCCAAATCAGAATTTCCCAGCTCCTATCCTCCTCATTCGGCATATCAAATTCCATGACCTCTTGTATATTCATCACCCCGTCTGAAATCTCCAAGTCTAGATGATGTGGCAAAATCAAAATTGACTTGGGTCTAATTATCTCAGAATTTGAATCATCAATAAGCTCAACAGGGTGTAACTGATAATCAGGGCATTGAATTAATTCCTCCAGAAAATGCGATTCTGGATCTGTATCATGTGCCCTAATAAGATCAGTTTCCTCAGTTATTGGGCTATCAAATTATCTATCAGATTCCTCAGGCCCAATCGTCTCACAAAAATCGTGATTTGAAAACTCGTGTGAGACTTCGCAACTTGAATCTTCACCATCAGGATCCGTATCAATGTATGTCCCAAAATCATTTGTCACTTTGCGTTCCAAGGAGACATACGTTTCCTCGTAACCCGGCTCAGGGATTTCAGGTGAAGAAATCAAATCATCCTTAATTGGTTGTTTTAATTCAATCTGGTCAGCTTCGTAACACGTGTCCCCCCCAACAGGTGCCTGAGCAGGTTCTATCATTGGCTTTCCTGAAGAGAGTTCATCCTGGGAATTATTCCAAGATTGAATCAAAGCAACCACGAATCTCATCCTCAATTTCGCTAATTTCCCAAGTAGAAACTCACCCGGGTTCTTATCCTTAACATCCTGGAGCCAATCCAACAAAGACTTGTTTAAATCATCAATCATTTCAATCAGGGGCTCCAATCTCTCAATGCAAGGTATTGGCTGAACTTCTAAAGATTGAATGATATTCCTCAAGTTAGGCAGAACCCTATCTTGAACCTGATTAACCTGAACCAAATGAGTTGGTTCAGGGTTGGGCGGGTTTGACATCAATGTAGAGGAATTAACGAATTGAGATTCGTTATACCCATCCTGATAATAGATCATTTCAGATTGTTCATAAGATGGAGATGACCTAAAGGCAGTGAAATCAGAGGATGGGTAAGGATCAGTGTATCCTTCTTGATTGTAGATCGCATTAGGTTGTTCATGAAAGGAGGACGATCTATAATCGATGCAACTCTGAGAAGGATAGAATTGAGAATCAAAGTGTTCAGGGTTAGACCCTAAACACGGGGGTCCGGAATTGTATCCCCAATCCGAATTATCCCAACTAACTGATAGTCTATTACAATACGAATTGGGATAATCGTCATGTTGAGGATAATTTACAACAGGAGGGAAAGAGCGGGAATGCGTGAAATATGTGGAAGGATTCATGAGATACGGGAGGAAGAAAGGTGCCCTGCAATACAAATAATCAAACCTGTCCTTAAATGGGTTAGCCTACAGACCTACAGACTCTCAAAACCCGTCTTGAGATAAAGGAACGATTTGATCTACTTCTGTCTGTTCAATCCAACCAGTTAGAAGGAGGGACTGGGGAGAAGGTTCTTCCTTCGGCTTGCGCCTCCGGTTCCTAGTGTACCCCCCAGCCGCGATCGTTTGACTCTGCTCCCCTAGCTAGACATCAGATTGAACAGTAGAAACAGACTAATCGAAAATAATCTCATTCTGAGTTCTGAAGAGCGAGTCCAATCCTTAAGGCCAACGTCTACTCTGTTTTATTTAGGGCTAGGTTTGAATGTGCTTTGGAATGTGATGGGCCCTTTAAATGGGTTGTGCCCTTAATGATTGATTGCTTTGTGTGTGCGTGCACAACCAGTGGTTTTCAAGCAAGATTATTTTTGATGTGGTGAATTTTAAGGTTCAAATCTTGCTTAGTAGCTTTTAGGATTCAACTTTAGGTGTTTTCAATCAAGTTTCATTGGCACACCAGGTTTTGCAAGCACAGGTGAAGATATTTTCCTTTAAAGTTTAAAAAGAATGTGGAGTGCCTGGTAGATCCCTAAGAGTTGAACCTAATTGGCAGCTACTTGATGAGTTGATTTTATTTGAAGTGGTGCGGCCCAAACAACTCAAACAACTGGCCTGAAGCACCACCTAATTAGGCACACAAATGATTACCCAATCTGATTTCTACTCGATTATGTGTTTGGATGTGTGTACCGGCTCCTAAGATTGGTTTACCGGTTGAGTTAGAAAATCAGATGAGGTTGTGTACCTCTGTGAGATTTTTTTTTTATTTTTTTCTTTTTTTAATGTGGGAGTTGGAGTGAGTATGGATGTCAAACAACAAACAATCTAACCTTAGAGTTTATAAGAACACCTAGGTTGATTGATGTTTGAATTATTATGTGATGAAATGAAATCTAATGGGTGGGAGGTGGGGGATAACTTACAAAACCTTTCACAGCACTTTACTCCGATCTACCGCTTTTGCCTGTCTCGAAAGAGTACCTGCAATTACAATAAGAAAGGAGAAAAGTGAGGTAAATGATTTGTAAGGCGAACGTTTGATTTAAAAACTCCGCGTTTCTTTTTATTTTGTCACCAAGAAATTCAATTTAAACTATCTAAGTATCTACAACAAATAAAAGAGAGAGAGGGAGTAAGAGAGAGAGAAAGAATACTACACATGGAAATTAAAATGAGATGTAGAATAGATAAGAAATTAATCATAAAAGAGTTCATTCGTTACAACTAGAAAATATAAAACAATTACTCTAGAAAGCATTAAAAGAATGGAGGGAGAAATGTCCTCCTCGACGATCGCTCGGAGGACGAATAGTCTATTCTAGAAAGCAGTAAATCTATATTAGAAAGCAGTAAAAAGAATAGGGAGAGAGAAATCCTCCTCGACGGTTGCTTGGAGGACGAGCCGGACGGGACGACGCCTGGACGAAGGAGAACGAAGCGGGACGAAGGAGGACGAAGCAGAAGAACGGGAACGAAGCAGCACGCCGTCGTCGTCGCGGGATCCACTTCCGAAGGGGGACGAAAATTTGGACTTTATCTCGCGAGAAGCATCCCGGGTGTGGGACAAGCTTCTCTTGAGCTTTGGAGAGGTAGAGAGGAGAAGGAAGGGATGAAAATTTCGTATGGAGGGGGTCTCCTTTTATAGTTGCAAGGAGTGGGGGCAAAATGGACATTACATCTTCAAAATAATAAATAAGGGGTCTTTAGTGACGGATAAAACCGTCGCTAAAGCCCCGCCGTCGCCGTCGCCGCCGCGCCACGCGCGCCCGCTCGGCTACCTGCGCGCGTAACGCAGACGCACGTCCGCGTCGTCTCAGCCGTCCGATCGCGAGATCGGACGGCTTAGATCGCGCCCGCGCCCGCTGCGTAGCGCGCCGAGATCGGACGGCTTAGATCGCGCCCGCGCCCGCTGCGTAGCGCGCCGCCCGCGTGCGATCGTGCGCCCACCAGGGCGTCCAATTGCGCGTCGGCGCTATCGGGCGCGCGCGGCCGTTGGATCTTCATCCGACGCTCGTGCGCGCCCGCTCGCCCGCGCCTTCGACCCCCTCTCCGCGGCTCGAACCCGCGACCTCCGCTTCGCCCGCAGCTGCGTCGCCGCTGCGCTACGCGGGCGAAATGGTCGCGCGGACGTTTTTAAACGCGCGCGACCGCAGCCGTTGGATCGAGATCCAACGGCGGAGAGGAGACGTTGCGCGGACTTCACAGGACTCCTGCGGCCGATTGGGCGGCTGGGATGGCGCCACGTGGCGCCATCTTGGCCGTCCATCTTCTGGAAGTTGTAGATGGTGCCACGGATGTCGGATTGACTCGATTTTTGTGTCGTTCGACTGCGATCGTCGATCCGAATTCATCCGTGTGGTCGGATTTTCCATCTGAAGTGCGGATTTACACCATCCTGGCCCTTGATCTTCTAGGGTTCCCCGGTCTCTATCTGATGCTACGGATGCCTGATTAGGGCGATCTTGGAGTCGTTGAACTCCAATCGTCGCCCTGATCATATCCATACGGTTGGATCTTTGATCCGAGGCCCCGATAAAATATTTGCCCTGTCCAAGCACATAAAAGGAGACAATTAACCTCCATTTTATTCAAACTACTCTAAATGCGAGATGATGCATGTAATGCAATATTTATATCATGAAATGCAATCTTATGCTTAAGAACATGCATAAATAGACATTTTAAGTAGTGTAAATGTGTTTACATCAATGGCTCAGCCAGTTGAGGAAGAAAATAATCTGGAACACCAGCTCCAGCGACTCAATGACCTCTTCCAAAACTTCGTGCACCCACCACAGCGTCCTATGATGCGGGACCACTACAATCCTGTTGCGGTGGCCATTGAGCCTCGAGTCAGAATCCCGACTGGAGGACCTGATTCCGAACTAAAGCCCAACATGATTCATGCTATACCTAAATTCCATGGGCTTAATTCTGAAGATCCCTTCCAGCACATCAAACAGCTAAAGCATCTGGCCCACACTTTTGGATCAGATGCGCAAAATCGGGATATTCTTCTCATGAAGATGTTCTCCTTTTCTCTTATGGACAAGGCTGCCCATTGGTATCAAACTCAGACCCGGCCGATCAACACTTGGGAAGAACTTCAATCCGAGTTTTTGAAA
Organism: Thalassia testudinum; assembly: GCA_037157565.1. Classification (NCBI taxonomy): domain Eukaryota; kingdom Viridiplantae; phylum Streptophyta; class Magnoliopsida; order Alismatales; family Hydrocharitaceae; genus Thalassia; species Thalassia testudinum. The sequence continues at coordinate 51,275,463 of JAZHRO010000030.1, forward strand.
AAGTTCTTTCCCGTTGGTCGGACCAACGCCTTGCGCCATCAGATTACACACTTCACTCAACAATCAGGAGAACCTCTTCATGAGGCATGGGATCGTTTTCAGGATCTCATGAGGAAGTGCCCCCATCACGGAGTTCCTAAATGGGAACAAGTCCAATCTTTTTACCAGGGACTCCGTGAGGACATCCGCCTTTTCGTCAATGCAACTTGCGGAGGAAACATCATGGGTCAACATGAAGACACCGTATGGGAGATTCTCGAAAACATGTGCGAGAACTCCATCAACAATGACTCCATGGGATTATTCGACAGGACGAATACCCGCGCAGCGACGAATCTTAAGGGAGCACAGGAGACGCAGGGCCTGTCCGCATCAGTCGACCTGGAATTAATGGCCAGTCGATTGGACAAGGTCTCAATCATTGAAAAGAAGGTGGATGAGCTGACTCAGCACTTGCAGCGAGCCACCTCTGCGCGTAACTCCTTTGCACAACCTCCTTCCACACAGGAGACTGTGCAAAACATCCTCCACCGATCTTCCCCTGGATGGATCCATATCCATCCCCATCTGATTCTTGGACTGGAAGATCATCCGATCCTTTCTACACCAGCCGGGGGAACTCCATTCCTCCTTTCCCTGATTCTCAGGAGGTTCCTCAGACCTGCGAGGACCTCAACGCCATCCAGAACGACCCATTCTCCAACACTTACAACCCTGGATGGCGAAACCATCCCAATTTTCAGTGGGCGGGAAATTCCCAAACCCAAAGACCACCTTTTCAGTCCCGCCCACAGCCCTCTCGTCACTACCAGCCGCCTCAGCCTCGGCCCAACCCTACTTATCCATCAGGGCCAAATCAAGATCAAATGTCCTTAATCCTTCAGACTCTGGCTGACATTCAAAAAACGAATGCGGCTATTCAAAAACAGCACAAGGACGAGCTTACAGAAGTTAAAACTCAACTGGCCCAGTTGGTAAATTCTCGCCAACCAGGCACGCTCCCTTCCCAACCTCTTCCTAACCCAAATAACGTGCCAACCCAGAAGCGCGTTATGAATCCAAATTTAGGCCACGCCCAATGGATTTATCAGGCTCCTACTGCTCCATCTCCAGACGAGATGGAAGCCTCAACTTCTTATGCGGGATCTCAGCAGTAGCCACCCCTCCTACCAAACCCAAACCAAAATCAGGCCGGATTAAATTCTGTAACAACACGTAGTGGTAAGACAACTCAAGACCCACATTATCCAAACCACTCCAAGCCTGATAACCATGACCCTAGGATAGTTATCCAAGGTACCGCTGTTCCAGATCCACAACCTGGACCTATCCTAGAAGAACCAACCAAGATCCCGTTTCCCGAGGCCCTGACCAAGGGAAAGAAGACCACAAAACCCGTGGCCCCTGAGGAGGACCTGGTCAAGCTCTTTGAGCAGGTCCACATAAACATCCCCTTGATGGATGCAATCCGCCACGTACTAGCTTACGCACGATTTCTAAAAAATATATGTACACCCCAGCGTAAGCCGCGAACCAAGGGAGGGAGCCCAATTGTTCTGTCAGAGCAAGCCAGCTCTGTAATCCTTAGTAGACTCCCACCCAAGGCAAAAGATCCTGGAACTCCCCTGATTTCCTGTAAGATAGGTGGTACCCAATTTGATAGAGCATTGTTAGACTTGGGTGCATCCATAAACCTGATACCCACATCCTTACTTGACCATCTAGAAGAATCTGAGCTGAAACCAACCGAGGTGACATTACAATTAGCAGATCGATCTATAAAGTCACCAAAAGGGATTCTCGAGGATGTTATCGTGAGAGTGCGGGATTTCTATTTTCCAGTGGACTTTATAGTCTTAGATATGGATGCACCTGAGAACCCTAGGGATACACCAATCATTCTAGGGAGACCTTTCTTGGCTACTGCTAGAGCCAACATCAGCTGTGAGGAGGGCCAAATAGAGCTTAAGTTTGGAGATCAAACACTGAAAATTGATATATTTAAGGCCCAACAAGGAATTAATTGCGGCGTCATCGAGCAAATTTGTGACATCAAAACTTTGGTTGATGAATCACACCTCCAGAATGACTCGATTGTGCCTCATCAACCACAGAAGGATCTTGACCCGCAAACAGAGGAGTTGAATCCAGATATGAACAACCCAGTAACTCCCACCCTTGAACCTCACATCTATACTGAACCACCCGCTGCTGCTGAAAACCCTATCCTCGAACTGAAACCCCTTCCCGCTCACTTGAAATACGTATTTTTGGGTTCTAATCAGACCTTTCCTGTGATTATCAATTCCAACCTCAGTCCTGAACAGGAATCCCGTCTGATTATTGTCCTCCAGCAACATCGCAGAGCCATCGGATGGACTCTCGATGATTTGACTGGAATAAGTCCCTCTTATTGTACTCATCATATCTATTCAGAAGAGGGCACACGACCTTCTCGTGAAATGCAGAGACGCTTAAACCCCAATCTGCAGGAGGTCGTGAAAAAGGAGATCATCAAGTGGTTAGATGCCGGGATCATCTACCCGATCTCCGATAGTCGTTGGGTGAGCCCAATTCAGGTCGTGCCCAAGAAGGCAGGACTCACCACTATAACGACTGAGACCGGAGAAATCATTCCTACCCGATTAGCCAACTCGTGGAGAGTCTGTATAGATTACCGTCGACTCAATTCCTCCACGAAGAAGGATCATTTCCCACTACCCTTCATTGATCAAATTCTCGAAAAACTAGCGGGAAATAGGTTCTTCTGCTTTCTTGACGGGTACTCCGGTTATAACCAGGTGGCAATCCATCCTGAGGACCAAGAAAAGACCACGTTCACCTGCCCCTTCGGAACATACGCTTTCCGAAGGATGCCTTTCGGTCTTTGCAATGCACCCGCTACTTTTCAGCGATGCATGCTTGCCATATTCTCAGATATGGTAGGTGATTATCTGGAAGTCTTCATGGATGACTTTTCAGTTTTCGGAGCATCATTCGACGATTGCCTCCAACACTTGGTCCAGATACTCAGGCGGTGCATCGATGTGAATTTGGTTCTTTCCTGGGAAAAGAGCCATTTCATGGTGCCTGAGGGAATTGTCCTGGGACACTCAATTTCGGAGAAAGGTATCCAAGTGGATCGAGCTAAGGTTAATCTGATTTCTCACCTTCCTATGCCTAGCTCGATCAGGGACATCCGATCCTTTTTAGGGCATGTCGGTTTTTATCGACGATTTATCCCTGATTTTTCAAAAATCGCACGCCCCCTGACCACTCTTCTCTCCAAGGATGTTCCCTTCGAAATCTCCAAGGAATGCACTCAAGCATTTGAAATCCTGCGTGACCGAGTCACCCAAGCCCCGATCCTGCAGTCCCCTGATTGGTCTCAACCCTTTGAGATCATGTGTGATGCATCCGACTTCGCTGTAGGAGCGGTTTTGGGGCAGAAAAATAACAAGAAACCTGTGGTCATTTACTACGCCAGCAAAACACTCGATGAGGCTCAGCGTAACTATACGGTTACTGAGAAAGAGCTGCTAGCTGTAGTATTTGCCCTAGAGAAGTTCAGATCGTACCTTCTGGGTTCCCATGTCATCATATACTCGGATCACACAGCTGTGAGGCATCTCCTTGCGAAGAAGGACGCGAAACCTCGATTAATCCGATGGATCTTGCTGTTGCAAGAATTTGACCTTGAGATTCGCGACAAAGCGGGAAAGCAAAACGTGGTAGCTGATCACTTGTCCCGTCTTCCTTCTGAAATAATTGACCCTTCCGGACCCATCACTGAGCATTTTCCCGATGAGCACCTGCTGACTATTGGTACTAGCCTTACATGGTTTGCTAATATAGTAAATTACTTGGCATCCCATCAGATCCCGTCCGATTGGCCGAAGGCCAAGAAAGACAAATTACGCTCCGATGCCAAGTATTACATTTGGGAAGACCCGTACCTCTTCCGCATAGGTGCCGATCAGATCATCCGGAGATGTGTCCCGGAAGGGGAAGTCAACAATATCCTCTCTTTCTGCCATAACCAGGCATGCGGTGGCCATTTTGCCGGGCATAAAACCGCATCAAAAGTCCTCCAGTGCGGCTTTTACTGGCCCACACTGTTCAAAGACGCATACAGTCATTGCAAGGCATGCAGTCGTTGCCAGACTTTGGGCAACATGAGCCATCGTGACATGATGCCTATGCAACCGATTCTAGTATGCGAAATCTTTGATGTTTGGGGGATTGATTTTATGGGCCCCTTTCCTGTTTCGGATGGTTTCGAATACATTCTGTTAGCTGTGGACTACGTGTCTAAATGGATCGAAGCCATACCGACCCGAACCTGTGATCACAAAATCGTTCTCAAATTCATTCATCAACACATTTTCTCAAGGTTCGGGATTCCTCGTGCAATAATCTCTGATGGGGGGACCCATTTCACAAATGCTCAGTTTAGGTCACTGATGACCAAATATGGGGTGTCTCACCGAATCTCTACTCCTTACCACCCCCAAACTAATGGTCTAGCTGAGCTGTCTAATCGGGAGATCAAGAAAATCCTGCAAGTCACTGTTCGACCTGACAGGAAGGACTGGTCGTCCCGACTTCCGGAAGCATTGTGGGCCTATAGGACCGCCCACAAGACCCAATTGGGCATGTCTCCCTTTAGACTGGTGTACGGAAAGGCATGCCACCTTCCCGTAGAACTGGAGCATAAAGCCTATTGGGCAGTACGGAACTGTAATCTAGATCTTTCCAAGGCTGGGACCCACAGAAAACTCCAAATCAGCGAGATCGATGAATTACGCATAGACGCATACGAGAACTCGCAAATCTACAAGGAGCGGGTTAAAGCCTTCCACGACAAACACATCTCGAGAAAGATCTTTCATCCTGGTCAAAAGGTCCTACTCTTTGATGCCCGACTCAAACTCTTCCCAGGAAAACTGAGATCTAAGTGGGTCGGACCATATTTGGTCCGACAGGTTTTTGGAAATGGAGCAATCGAAATCAGTCCACTCAGCCACGATTCTGAACCTTTCATCGTGAACGGTCAGAGACTCAAGCCGTTCATTGATGTAACTTCTACTGATTTGGCTGAGGCATCTTATATCCTCCTTTCCCCTTGAGCTTATTGCGCCCAGCCGATGGCGTAAAACTCAGCGCTTAACGGGAGGCAGCCCGTCATTCTCTTTGTAAACCTGAAACTTGTTCTGACACCTTTCAGCACTCGAAGTTCACCCTTGTAGACAGCTGGCCCCAACTCAGATGTTTGCATCTGGGATTTGAAATCGTCCGCAAAAAAATTCAACCCGACCCATCCACTCATCCAAATTTCTGCCTTAAGGAATGAACTAAGACCCCCTAGGTTACAATGAGGACATTGCAAATCTTAGGCATGGGGGGGTATGAAAGTGCAAAACTTGTAAGAAAAGGTTTCAAACAAAAAAATTCACATATGCCAAAAACACCATAAAAATTAAAAAAAAAAAAAAAAAAAGAGGAAAAGAGAAGAAAATTTTGCGAAGGAGAAAAGAAACAAAATGAAAAAGGAGCACAAAATTATGAGAAAAAGTGATAGTCATTAGTAAGGAACTAAGGAATTAACCTAAGTTCTAGACCTCATTCAAGAAAAGTGCACAATAAGATTAGTAAAGAATGCAAACTTTAGGCATTCTTGAATAGACTCTGAGTACCCATTAAGATCTGGACACTCCTTAAGAGGTTGAGGAAATGAAAAGCTGAAGTATTAGGTCTAAGGCTTAGGGAGTATTCGGCCTCGTTAACTAATTTTTGGTTTACGGGACTCAGTAACCTAAGCACCCTAAATCTCACACACAGCCCGGTTCAGTAAGCGTAAAAATCAGAATCACGCAGAAGCGTCGCAAAATTCTGAAAGGAACACCTAGAATAGGAGCGGCCGATCAACACAAGTTGATTTGGACGAGTTCCCAGCGCGGAGAGGCGGGAAATCCCCTCGAAGATGCGTAACAAAATATCATCTCCTCGGTGCTTGTCTCTTAGGATATTTACATATCCTACTGGGGGCATGTAAGCACTCTGCTGGTTCAGATTCCATGGATGGCATTATCTCGAAGTGTCAATTGCCAGGGTTTGGATTCGGCCACGGAATACCATGGATGGGATTATCTCGAAATCTCAATAGCCAGGGTTCCGGGGGTTGCCATGGGCGGTGCTATCTCGAAGCATCGATCGCCAGGAACCCTTGAGGATTGATGATGGGAGCAAGGAATCTGATACAGACCGTGTTGAAAAGCCAATCCTAGGCTAGAACTAAAAAGAAAAAGAGAGAGAAAACTCTCCAAACAGAAAAACTTTCTCTCTCTCTCTTACAAAACGCACTGTGAACTGAGCCAGGGCTAAAATCATTTCAAGCACGGGTGCTTTAACCACGAAGTCCAATAAACCCTAGGTTAGTTCTTGTGGACCTTAAAAACCTTTGCTAAAGACTGAGGCTAAGGCTAGACAGATTTGGATCTTGATTGGTACTAGAGTACCTTTGAGGCCTATGGTCAGCATTCTAACCTAATCTATGCTCAAATAAAAAATGCACTTATCTAAAACTATTAAAAACTTCATGGTCTAGAACAAGGGTTGAAACCTTAAGTTTTTGCTAAGGGACTAGCAAAAGCTAGGCATGGGGGTATGATGAGAACCTCATCATGAGCCATAACTAGCTCATTTTGACCTAATACAAAGGATAAAAGCTCCTACATATCTCAAGGAAAGGCTTAACTCAGAGAATTCTGAGTTTAAGAAGAAAACAAGTCATAAGGGGTAAAAATGTAATTTTACCAGTATAATCTGCATACAGGGTAATTCAGGACCCAAACATAGGTTAAAGCAGCTTAATAAGAATGAAAGTGGGATGAAATGATCTAGCAAGGGCTACAGCAATTCCAAGAAACTAAATGATAATCTGTAACCCTAAAACAACCCACTTCAATTCACAAGGTTCGAGGCAAAGTAAAAATAGAATAAACCCTCTAAAATTCATAGAAAAATAATCTCTAGGGTTTAGAACCTTCAAGTTGGCCTTCAGAACCCATTTTGACCTACATTGAGAACCATGCCCAATTAATAACTTAATTTGGGTTTTTTCGTAAATTGACCGGTCAAACAAGGTTTAATATAGAAATGAAATTCACCATCAGATTCCTTAGGTCCTAATTAGTCATGTATAAAAACTTGAGCCTAAGAAGAAACCTCCTTGACCGACTTTACACTTTGGTCCTCATATATTTACTCTTTGGCCCTCAACTTTTGAACCCTCGCATTTTGGCCCCTAACTCTCCTTCGTTCTTTGCGATCAGGTCCCCCCTGCAAAACCTGCCAGCACCATGCTCCGGCGACCTTGCGCGGAGCATGGCGCCGCGCAGGGTGAGGTGGGGGACCTGGCAAGTAAACCGGGGGTGCCCTGCGTCGTCAGCCGTCGCAGGGACACCCCCTAGTCGTTGTAACCCACCATACCGGCCGTGCGAACGCACAGACGGTATGGGTTCTTGTTTCCGGCCATCCTCCGGCGAGGGAGACACGTCGTCTCCCTCCGCCTTCCTCCCTGTTTGATCCCTATAAATACCCCCCTTTGCTCCACCAACCGAGGCAGCCTGGATCTGACGGAGAAAATCCCCAACTTTCCTCTCTTCTTCCTCCGGCAGACGCTCACCAGCTCCGGCGGTTTCCTCCCCCTCCTCCTCTTCGCTCTGCCGCAATACCAGCAGCAGAGACTTCCTCCCCTGCTCTTCCCGCGCCACGCCGCACCCAGCTGGCGCCTCTCCGGCTCTCTGCTCGCCGCCGCCCCTTTCCCTGAGCATCGTCTTCTCCGGCGACAGTCGATACGACTGTCGCCCTGTTCCTCCCCCTTCGTCCCTGCAAGTAAGCTAGAGCTACTCCCCTTCTTCTCCTCTTTCTTTCCCCGCTTTCAATTTATTCAATTAAGCCCTCGACCGACCCTGACCATCGTCACCCCCTTCGTCTCCGACCACCCTCCGGCGAGCCGCTCCCATCACCTCAGCGACCCACACGGTTCGCCGACCACCGCAGGACCTCCGCCTCCTCACCCTGATCAACCTCCGCCCTGCCACTTCCCCCACATCACCCTCTGCAACCCCACCGAACAGACCCATCCTCCGACCCACAGTCCGACCTAGGGCAGCCCTCGCACGCCGCCCCGCGCCTCGCCACCACCCACACGAGCTTCGCCGCACCCTGGCGAAGCTCCTGGCACTTTCTGATTAGGCCGAGAGGCCGTTTTCTTGTGAACAGACCACCCGACCTCAGCCGCCATTGCCGCGCGGGAGGAACTGCTTCCACCTGCAGCTACAGGCGCGCCACGCTCAGCGCCACGCCCAGATTCAACTCCCAGGCCTTGCGAGGCGTTTTGGCAAAACACCAGGCTCGCAGCTAAGGCAGAAAGCTTCGCGTGACGCCGCAATCTCCCGCTGATTTCCCCGCTGCGGGCGCGCAATTGAGGTGGGACATTTAGTCCCACCTCGGAAAAGCCTGAAGAGTCGCAGCGACATAAGATGCAAAAGTGCTGGAGGCTTACTGCCTCAGTACACGGGGTGAGGTCCCCTTCACCCGCCCGGTTACCCGGTCTCGTCCGCGCTCACGCCCCGCGGACCTGACCCGAACCGACCCGACCCGACTTAAGACTGACCTGCACTCCTCGCCCACCACGCACGCCGGTGGGCCTGGACCCGGGCCTGACCCGAACCCGGTTACCCGGCAGCTCTGGGAGAGCTTTCCGAAGAGTGGTTTCAGAGAGAGAGAGAGACGCGGGGGGGGGGAGGGTAGAGTAGGTTTTGCCTCTGACGAAAAACTCTGAAGTGTGCAGGCACAGGCGAAGAAGAAGACCCGCGGAAGAAGAAGGAAGCTGACTGTAGCAACAGGTAGTTAAGTGGTCTGATTTGGAAATCAGACGACGGCCTGAAGGGAAAAGAAGAAAGGAGGGGTGACGTCCCTGGCTGAAAAAGAAAAGAAGAAGCTGACACTTAGCCGCAGGGAGGAGAAACAAGAAGAAACTCTAAAGAAGAGGCTGAGCAAGGCAGAAGAAGAGGAAAGGCTGCAGAGAAGAAGTACAGCAGAGCCAAGGAAGAAGAAACCTTCACAGAAGATGCTGCAGAAAAAGAAGAAGAGAGGCCAAGACAGAAACCAAGGAAGAAGAAGGAGATCTGAAGAAAGAAAGAGGAGCATCACCTCTGCAGAACAAAGAAGAAGAAGGAGATCTGAAGAAAGAAAGAAAGAAGAACATCACGAGGAGAAAACAAAGAGAACAAATTCTTTCCCTCTCTCTTTCTTTATTTTGTAAAAGAAACATGTATATCTCTAGAATACAACTTGCTCCCTGAGTTCGACCTCGGGAACTCTTTTATTTTCCGAGTAAAAAAATTTATATATTTGAAATGTTGGTAATAACTGGCTATACTACAACGTTATAACAATAAAACCCGGTTGAACCTAGCATTTCAGTAACAGAAACTACTCACTACAACGGAAAGAAAGTACAGTGGGTACTACACAAGTAACACTACTGGGCTCTACTTGGCCAAGCACCCTTTGCCACCGCCGACTCTGGCTACTCAACACCTGGTCCTGAAAAGGTAACAAAGGTGACACGTCAGCGAAACGCTGAGTAGAGTGGCAACTAAAAGCTAAAAGAAACGGTAAGGTAGACAGTAGCTGTTATATTTATAATTTCTTCCTTTAATTTTTCCATTTATTCACTATTGAATTATTTCTCGGATCTTTCTCTTGATCTCGAATGTTCCTCGTGGGAACGATCTTGATTGTAGTCTTTTCTGAAAAGTAGAAGTAACATGTGGTGCTCTCCTGGCCGGGAGAGTCCCCCGTGGTGGTCATACCCTCAGTCAACCACCCTAAGGTCGCTGACAAACGTAACGGTAACTACGGCACGCGCAATAAACGCACTGGTAGCTACCTCGCACTGGCACGCCATCAGTCGTTTCCGTTAACGGGTGCGCCTAAAGCACAGTACGGAACCAGTATAGGGCAGAGCCCTCTCAGTAACAGGGGTCCAGCCCCTCCACAGTAACCAAACAGGGGTTTTGCTCCTCCACAGTCCGCGCACTCTCGCCTGACTACCCTAGTTTGCCCAGTGGGCCTAACAAGTTGGTGTAGGAGGGCTAGTAGAACCCCAGGGTCTGTGGGGTAGCTAGTGCTCTCCTTACATTAGTAGCTCTCCTCGGTACTGTGTACACGAGGGCCAAAAGTCGGTACAAAGTGGCCAGACCTAACCCCGGGTCCTTGGGGCGGCTAGCTTCGCTCTGTACTAAACAGGGGGACAGTTGCTCTCCTTGGTACTCCGTACTCAAGGGCCAACTCACTTCCCCAATTCTATTCCATTCATTTTCCTGGAGTTCTACTCCTAATACACCGTAGGGTTCATGCTCTTTTAACTCAACCAATTTAAGTTTCACCGTTCCAGCTTTATATCTATATAATCCATGTTCTCAACAGTAATTACTTGTTCATAAATAGACACCTGTTAACCAATTTATAGGCAGTTATCATTTCCTTTCTACTTTTCCAAGACTGCATTGTATATATTCAACTAGTTTTCCAGTCCTAGGATTCAAGTCATATCCTAAGATCTTCAATACCCTAGGATCTATCATTCAATCTAATTTTTCAGCCTTAGGGTTCATGCAATGCCCTAGATTCTATTAATTATTTCACAATTGCATAATTTTTGATAAATACTGAAAGTGCCACTCTACCCGCAAAATCGGGAGTACTGGGGACGTGGTCGGCAATCCCGCGCGCCTTCGCAACTCCCAGAGCCACAACGGAACGGGGTCCTAACACAAGGATCAACACAAGGAGTTATTCAGAACAGTATACAATTACTGTAAACAGGTAGAGAAACTAAATTTGGGAAGAACGAAACTTGAAACGCAGAAAACGGACTTCGAACGGATCCTAAACGGGTAAAAAACAACTAGTCTGTCCAAAATCAGACGTCTGGAACTTCTTCCAGACGTCTTAAAAGGTAGCTCAGGTCTTACCTTGGTCTGTGCAGTCCTTTAGACATCCAGAAGCCTGCTGGACCTAGTTTCCAGACGTTCGATTGTCACCCCGGACGTCTGGAGGCCCTCTCCGTTGTCTGGTGCTGTGCCCAGACGTCTGATCTATTGTGGGATGGCGAGCCCTGGTGCCCTCCCGAACAAATCCTGCACACCCACGCCCGCTCTCATCATGAAAAGGTGTAGAAGAACTCGGCGGAACGGCTGCATGGCCGTACACACGAAAGGAGAAGATAATAAATATTGTACCTGTCAGATGTCTGAACCTTTCTCTAGACGTCTTCTGCATCGTCTGGACGTAAGTCCAGACGTCTGATTCTGGGAAATTTTCCCAGAATCAGGACCTTTTTTGCTTTCCGCCCGCAACGCACGGCCGTGTCGCGCTACGTTCGCCTGCTGCCTGAGCTGCAACAGCTCCTCCGCGGCACCACACGCTCGCTGCTCTCCTGCCGGTCGGCTCTAGCTGCCCCTGTAAGCTTGCACCCTCGCGGTCGAGCTTCTTTATCTCGCAACAGCTTCTCCCCACACACCCGCAGCAGTCGCTGCTGCCGCTCTTGCTCGCTCGCTGACAGGGAGAAGAAGAAGAAGGCGGTGTAGTGAGGGTGAGGGAGAGGCGCTATTTGAAGGCAGCGCGGGGAGAGAGAAAGGGGAAGGCTGCGTCTGCAGGGAGGGAGAGGAAAGAGAAGGAAGGCGGCTGGTTCAGTCTGCGCGCGCATGCACGCAGACGCGAACCTGTACGCCGAAAAAATTTAAATCCAGACGTGTGGGAAGGCTTCCAAACGTCTGTCTAGACGTCTTGGCCACTTCCCCGACGTCTTAAACGACCCTTGATGCCTTGGTCGTAACAATATAACAAACTCAAAGGAAGTTTCGTCTCCGAAACTTGCGCTAACTAGGGTGCGGGAAGGAAAAATATATACATAACAAACTTAAAGAGGATCGAAGCCGGTCCGAAAAGGCGTACCCGCGAAAAACTCCGGGTACCGCTCCTGCATTGCCGCCTCAGGCTCCCAGGTAGCCTCTTCGTACCGCTGGCTCCTCCACAAGACATTTACCCGGGGTACTTGCTTTTGTCTCAAACTGCGGACGGCTCTGTCAAGAATCTGCACTGGCCGCTCAGGGTAGGTCAGGTCGTCGCCCACCTCGACGCTCTCGTGACTCAAGACGTGACTGGGATCGACGACGTACTTCCTGAGGTTGGACACGTGGAACATGTCGTGCACACCAAAAAGCTGAGGAGGGAGGGCAAGCCTGTAAGCAATGAGTCCAACCCGCTCTAGAACCTCAAAGGGCCCCACGAACCTCGGCGCGAGCTTCCCTCTCACCCCAAACCGCTGTAGGTCCTTCATGGGCGAAACACGAAGGAAGACGTGGTCCCCAACCTTAAACTGCACCTCTCTATATTTTCGATCTACGTAGCTCTTCTGCCTGCTCCTGACAGTGCGGAGTCGCCTATGAATCTGCTCGACTACCTCCTGACTCTACCGGATCAGCCTGGGGCCAACCTCCCACTTGGTCCCCACTTCAACCCAACTCAAGGGTGCCGTACATCTCCGTCCATACAGAGCCTTGTAGGGTGCCATGCCGATGCTCGAGTGATAACTGTTATTATATGCAAACTCCGCCAGGGGTAAGTGCTCCTCCCAAGAGCCCCTTCAGTCCAGTACACAGGCACGCAAAAGGTCCTCAAGTGTCTGTATCGTGTGTTCAGACTGTCCGTCCGTCTGGGGGTGGTAAGCTGTACTGAACCTCAGCCGTGTCCCCAGGGCCTGCTGAAACTCAACCCAAAACTGGGACGTAAAGCGGGTATCCCGGTCGGATACGATATCCTGCGGAACTCCGTGTAGACGTACTACGTCGCGGATAGACCTCTCTGCCAACTGTGCTGGTCCCAAGGTGACTCGGATCGGCAAGAAACGCACAGTCTTCGTCAATCTATCAACGATTACCCAGACTGCGTCGTGTCCTTGCTGGGTAACAGGTAAGCCCACCACCAAGTCTATGGTGATGCTCTCCCACTTCCACTCTGGTACTGGAAGTGGCTGTAGCGACCCTGCAGGCTTTTGATGTTCGGCTTTCACCTGCTGGCACACTAAACACTGCCGCACGAATTCACCCACATCCCACTTCATCCCCCTCCACCAGAACTCGCGTCTCAAGTCATGGTACATCTTCGTGTTTCCGGGATGTATGGTGAATCTGGAACCGTGTGCCTCAGTCAGGAGCTCTCTCAACAGCTCCTCGTCTCTAAGAACGCACAAACGTTCCCTCACCTGAGCACAAACGTTCCCTCACCTGAGCACAAACGTTCCCTCAGGCGCAGCACCTGGTCTGTGAAAGAGAAGTCCCCCGAGTCTCTTGACAATACTCTGTCGTGCAAGGACTGCAAGTACGGGTCAGCCATCTGTCCTGTGATGATGCAATCCATCAGCTCTGGCCTTGTCTGTCGTGTCATAGTCACTGCCCCATAGTGCCCCCATAACTCTAGGGGTCGCCAACTGCCCATCTCCTCCAAAAGGCTCCAACTCTGCACCTGTAAACTGGCTAAGTGTACGGACGCCTTCCGGCTCAAGGCGTTAGCCACCACGTTGGCCTTTCCCGGGTGGTAGGAAATGCTGCAGTCATAGTCCTTCAGGAGCTCCAACCAACATCTCTGTCTCATGTTGAGCTCCTTCTGATCAAATAGGTATCTGAGGCTTTTGTGATTTGTGAAAATCTCGAAGGTCTCACCGTACAAGTAGTGCCTCTGGGTCTTCAGCGCGAAGACAACAGCTGCCAGCTCCAGGTCGTGGGTAGGGTAGCTATGCTCATGGGGCTTCAGTTGCTGCGAAGCGTAAGCGACAATGTGACCCCTCTGCGTGAGCACACCCCATAACCCTTGCAAAGAGGCGTCCGTGTATACAACGAGCCCGCCGCTACTGTCTGGGATGGTGAGCACGGGAACCGAAGTCAGCCTCTCCTTCAGTTCCTGAAAACACGCCTCACAGGCGTCTGTCCAAGTGAATGGCACGTCCTTCCGGGTCAACTGTGTCATAGGACGTCCAATCTGTGAAAAGCCCTTAATAAATCGCCTGTAGTAACCTGCCGGTCCCAGGAAACTGCGAATCTCAGTAACTGTACGCGGTTTCTCTCGCCTGAGCACTGCCTCGACCTTGGATGGGTTCACTGCCAAGCTATCTCTAGAGATCACATAACCTAAGAAGGTCACCTCCCTCAACCAAAACTCGCACTTGCTGTATTTGGCGTACAGCCTACGTCGTCTCAGTGTGTTTAGAACAATTCGCAAGTGCTGTCCATGCTGCGTCTGATCTCGAGAATAGATGAGCACATCATCAATGAATACTACCACAAACTGGTCCAAGTACGGTCTAAACACCCGGCTCATTAAGTCCATGAAGGCAGCGGAGGCATTGGTCAGCCCAAACGGCATGACCAGAAACTCGTAATGTCCATACCGGGTGCGGAAAGCTGTCTTGGAGACGTCTGCCTCCTTGATCCTCAACTGGTGGTATCCAGGCCTCAAGTCGATCTTGGAGAATACCGTGGCACCTTGTAGCTGGTCAAACAAGTCATTGATCCTCGGCAGCGGATATCTGTTCTTGATGGTGACTCTATTCAGCTGTCGGTAGTCCACACAAAGGCGTACGGTACCATCCTTCTTTACAAACAGTACCGGGGCTCCTCAGGGAGACGTGCTGGGCCTCACAAAGCGCTTCTCCAAAAGATCCTGCAACTGAGACTTGAGCTCTTGTAGCTCAAGTGGTGCCATCCTGTATAATGCGGTGGAGACGGGGCTGGACCCTGGTACTAGTGAGATCTCAAACTCGATCTCACGCTCGGGCGGTAGTATTGGCAACTCGTCTGGGAACACGTTGGGGTATTCGCTGACCACCGGGATACTCTGGAAGTCTGCCACAGGGCTGGGCTCTGCTACCACACAAGCTAGGAAGCCCTCACACCCCTGGCTCAAAAGTTTCGCCGCACAAAGTGCAGAAATGCACCTGAAATCTCCGTCCACTGGCTGCCCGTGGAACTCGAAAGAAGGCAACTCTGGTATGGAGAAGACGATCTTCCTCTCAAAACAGTCCACCAAGGCGTGGTAAGCGGACAACCAGTCCATCCCCAGAATGACGCCAAAGTCCTCCATCTGTATCATAATCAGGTCAGTGGGAAGGCTATGTCCCCCAATACTGACCTCGCAACCCGTGTATACCTCAGCTACAAACAGTTGACCACTCGGACCTCTGATCACGAACAGATCCTTTAACAGCATTTAATCCTGGCCCAAATTAACTGCGAAACAGGCGGCGACAAACGAGTGCATAGCGTCGGAATCGAAAAGCGTGTAAACGAGTCTGCTGGAAACTGAAACCATACCTGCCACCACTGATCCCGAAGCTCTGGCATCCCTCTGTGTTAGGGCGTTGATACGCCCCTCAGCCCTAGGTGCGGAAGAAGCAACCACACTCGGCGTCGGACGGGTAGCTGCTGGTCGGTACCCCCCCATGACTGCTGTCCTCCTCGCGCCTGGAAACCGCGGCCTCCTGCTCGCCCTCCACTGCTCGGTGCGGGGAGTATCTGCTGATCTCCTACCCTAGACGGGCAGTCCCTCCTGATGTGGCCCGGCTGACCACATTGGTAGCAGAGGGGATCCCGACTCCCGCCCTTAGTGGGTCCCTGCTGTCGGCTGGGCGGGGGTCCGGTGTTAGCAACTAGCCCCTGTCGAGGGCCCCCAAAGGCCACTGATGGCCCTACAAAATGTGACGGCTCTCCTGCGGGCGCCACGTGTCTCCTCTTTCGTCGACCCTGTGAAAAGTCTGGCTAATAGGGCCTCTTTTGTCTGCTGTTAGTATTTTGCACGGACGGGTTGGTCTCTTCGTAGGTCATAGCTGCCTCCACCACCCTCGAGAACGTAGGTAGCTTCAGGGGTTTGACATACCCCCGAATCGTAGGCCGGAGTCCCTCGGTGAACCTCCAAAGGTGCTCCTCCTCAGTGGCTACTGCTGTCGCTGTGAAGCGGGACAACTCCAGAAAACGCGTGCGGTACGCACTCACGGTCATCGTCCCCTGGCAGAGAGTGGAACTCCCACCTCCTCTGGTCCTGTCACGTCTGGGGAAAGTACTGCTCGCAGAAGAGGGTGGTGAACCAGTCCTAGGTCGGCTCGTCCCTCTCCTGACCCCTGACCGCCCTCCACCACTTGTGTGCCGCGCTCTCCAGCTGGTACGTGGCAAAGGCCACGCAGCACTCCACCGAGGGGCGAAGGGTGTCGAAAGCCTTCTCGATCTACTCGAGTCAGTCCTCCGCCTTGGTCGGGTCCTCATCCCCCTTGAAGGAGGGGGCCTTCAGCTTCCAAAACTGCCCGAAAAGCTCGAAGTGGCGCTGTAGTGGGGATGCTGGTGCATCTCCAGGTAAAGGGGCCTCGTGCACCGAAGTGTCGGAGGAAAGTGGGGGCGGTGGCGGCCCATCCCCTCCCCCGCGTCCAGCGTCACGTCCGTCGCGTGGTCCCACTGAGGACTCCCCTCCACAGCCCCAGGGAGAGGCACTCGGGGCGGCGGGTGGAGATCCTCTCGCACTGTCCCGTATCAGCTGGGCGAGGTCCTGGGCCTGAATGCCCGGGAGCAGTGGTTGGTCCACTGAAACGTCGACTGTAACACGCCCACCTCGCCAACCTCGTCCTCGGCCGTGCCCGCGGCCCGCCTCGCTAGTCCCGCATCGAGGCATCTCCTGCAAGGAGGCACGAAAACAGAACGGAAACACGTTAATATGGAATGATATCTAACGAAGAAGTCTAAGAGTTTGTCAAAAGAAGCGTTGTGGTGGTTACTCTAGTTACAGACACATGAATTGGTTATTTTCCAGTCAGTTGGTTCACTTCTCGGGATGACTTTGCTCTGATACCATCTTGTAACGACCCAATTCCTGAATCCCTACGAGACACGAGAATCGGACCGACTCGACTGATCCCAAGACCCAGTCGTCTAACGAGAAAGTAACCAAAAGAGCAGTAAAATAAACCACATTCAACATGTATATACTAGCAGTAACAAAATACAGCAGTAAAGAAAAGAAATACTACAGTATACACCATCATAAAAGTAGAGAAATAAACATGTACATAAACATGAAGCTTATAATAAAAAGAGTACAGGGGTAATGGAAACTACTCACTACAACGGAAAGAAAGTACAGTGGGTACTACACAAGTAACATTACTGGCCTCTACTAGGCCAAGCGCCCTCTGTCGCCGCCGACTCTGGCTACTCAACACCTGGTCCTGAAAAGGTAACAAAGGTGACACGTCAGCGAAACGCTGAGTAGAGTGATAACTAAAAGCTAAAAGAAACGGTAAGGTGGACAGTAGCTGTTATATTTATAATTTCCTGCTTTAATTTTTTCATTTATTCACTATTGAATTATTTCTCAGATCTTTCTCTTGATCTCGAATGTTCCTCATGGGAACGATCTTGATTGCAGTCTTTTCCAAAAAGTAGAAGTAACACGTGGTGCTCTCCTGGTCGGGAGAGTCCCCCGTGGTGGTCCTACCCTCAGTCAACCACCCCAAGGTAGCTGACAGATGTAATGGTGACTACAGCACGCGCGATAAACGCACGGGTAGCTACCCCGCACTGGCACGCGGTCAGTCATTTCCGTTAACGGGTGCGCCCAAAGCACAGCACGAAGCCAGTATATGGCAGAGCCCTCTCAGTAACAGTGGTCCAGCCCCTCCACAGTAATCAAACAGGGGTCTTGCCCCTCCACAGTCCGCGTACCCTCGCCTGACTACCCTAGTTTGCCCAGTGGGCCTAACAAGTCTGTGTAGGAGGGCTAGCAAAACCCCGGGGCCTGTGGGATAGCTAGTGCTCTCCCTACACTAGTAGCTCTCCTCGGTACTGTGTACACGAGGGCCAAAAGTCGGTACAAAGTGGCCAGACCTAACCCCGGGTACTTGGGGCGGCTAGCTCCGCTCTGTACTAAACAGGGGGACAGTTGCTCTCCTTGGTACTTCGTACTCAAGGGCTAACTCACTTCCTCAATTCTATTCCATTCATTTTCCTGGTGTTCCACTCCTAATTCCCCGTAGGGTTCATGCTCTTTTAACTCTACCAATTTAGGTTTCACCGTTCCAGCTTTATATCTATATAACCCATGTTCTCAACAGTAATTAGTCGTTCATAAATAGGCAGCTGTTAACCAATTTACAAGCAGAGTGTGTGATTCTTGGCATGTGCATTTCCTATTTTCTTTGGATGATTCTTGGCATGTGCATTTCCTATTTTCTTTGGATGTGGTTTGCTTGACACCAATGGCAGAGTGTGTGAATTGGTGCACCATAAGCATTACAGGAACCACTATGGAGCAGGGTGGCTGATCGAATTTGGTGCATCACAGCATCTGTGCGGTGATCAGACCTAGTTTCGTTCACTACAGCCCGTTGCCCCAGTGAGGATTGTATAGGTGGCTGATGGTAGATACACCCAGTTAGGAGTAAGGGGTAGGTGTTTGTAACCCCAAATTTGCAGCAGTCTGGTGTGTTGCACGTGCCAGAATTCCCACTGAGTTTGTTGTCTGTGATCAAAATCGTGAAGGATCTCAATTGCAGATGATTTTCAATGATGTCGGATGCGTTGTTCAGGACAAACTCACTGGGAGGATTGTTGTCAGAGTTATAGAGGAGCATGATGTTTATTGCCCGGGACAGGAGCCATTTGCAGGAGTTACTCGATATGGTAGCGGGAGTGTTCTACAGTGGCATGCTCGTCTTGACAACTTGTCTCTGGATTGCCTTAGGAGGGTGATACCACATATCTCCCCAGCTGCTACCATACAGTGTGATGCTTACCGATTGGGTAAGCACCATCGGTCTTCTTTTCCTTCTAGCACCTCTACTGGATCTTCGACATTATTTCAGTTGCTTCATATGGATGTATGGGGATCAAGCAGAGTTCCAAATCGGATCGGACACCGGTACTACTTGATTGTTGTAGATGATTTTTCTAGAGCCACTTGGGTGTTCCTGTTGAAGAGTAAGGCAGAGGTTGGACGATGCATAGAAACTCTTCTTCTAGAGATCAACACACAGTATTCAGTTACAGTGAACATGGTGCGGACTAATAATGCCCTTGAGTTCTGCATTGCCAGACTTAAGGAGTTATATAGGACCCGTGAGATTAATCACCAGACCACCTGTCCTCACACTTTGCAGTAGAATGGGGTCGCATAGCGGAAGCACAGGCACTTGTTGGATGTTGCTCGTACACTTTTGATTCATCACAATGTGCCATAGAGATACTGGGGGATGCAGTTCTGACGGTGACCTATGTTACGACCCGATTCCCGAATCCCTACGAAATACGAGAATCGGATCGACTCAACTGATCCCAAGACCCAGTAGTCCAACGAGAAAGTAACCAAAAGAGCAGTAAAATAAACCACATTCACCATGCATATAATTAGTAGTAACAAAATATAGCAGTAAAGAAAAGAACTACTACAGTACACACCACCACAACAGTAGAAAAATAAACAGGTACATAAACATGATGCTTACAATAAATGAGTACAGTGGTAACGAAAAAATACTCACTACACAAAAGAAACGGTACAGTAGGTACTACACAAGTAAGACTACTGGGCTCTACTAGGCCCAGCTCCCTCTGCAGCCGTCGGCTCTGGTTGCTCAACACTTGGTCCTGAAAAGGTGACATGTCAGCGAAACACTGAGTAGAGTGGCAACCAAAAGCTAAGAAAAATAGTAAGGTGGACAGTAGCATTATTTTTAATCTCTTTCTTTATTCTTCCATTTACTCATTCTTGAATTATTCCTCAGGTCTTTCTTTTGATCTCGAATGTTCCTCGTGGGAACGATCTTGATTGCAGTCTTTTCCAAAAAGTAGAAGTAGCACGTGGTGCTCTCCTGGCCGGGAGAGTACCCCATGGTGGTCCTACCCTCAGTCAACCACCCCAAGGTCACTGATAGACGTAACGGTGACTACGGCACGCGCGATAAACGCACGGGTAGCTACCCCGCACTGGCACGCGGTCAGTCGTTTCCGTTAACGGGTGCGCCCTAAAGCACAGCACGGAACCAGTATAGGGCGGAACCCTCTCAGTAATAGGGGTCCAGCCCCTCCACAGTAACCAAACAGGGGTCTTGTCCCTTCACAGTCCACACACCCTCGCTTGACTACCCTGGTTTGCCTAGTGGGCCTAACAAGTCGGTGTCGGAAGGCTAGTAGAACCCCGGGCCCGTGGGTGGCTAGTGCTCTCCCTACACTAGTAGCTCTCCCCGGTACTATGTACGCGAGGGCCAAAAGTCGATACAAAGTGGCTAGACCTAACCCCAGGTCCCTGGGGCGGCTAGCTCCGCTCTGCACTAAACAGGGGGATAATCGCTCTCCTTGGTACTCTGTACTCAAGGGCCAGCTCACTTCCCCAATTTCATTCCATTCACTTCTCAGGAGCTCTACTCTTAATTCCCCGTAGGGTTCATGCTCATTTTTCTTTAACTCAGCCAATTTAGGTTTCATCATTTCAGCTTTATATTCATATAGCCCATGTTCTCAACAGTAATTATTCATTCATAAACAAGGAACTGTTAACCAATTGCAGGCAGTTATCATTTTCCTTTCTACTTTTTCAAGACTGCAATATATATATATATTCACGTCATTTGTTTTGGTGTTTCTGTTCCTAGGATTCATGCCACACCTTAGGATCTATCATTCAATCTAGTTTTCCAGTCCTAGGATTCATGCCATACCCTAGGATCTATCATTTAATCTAGTTTTCCAGTCCTAGGATTCATGCCATATCCTAGGATCTATCATTGAATCTAGTTTTTCAGTCCTAGGATTCATGCCATACCCTAGGATCTATTAATTATCTCACAAGTGCATAATTGTTGATAAACAATTAGAGGGAGCTACTCTACCCGCAAAATCGGGAGTACTGGGGGTGTGATTGGCAAGCCCGCGCGCCTCCGCAACCCACAGAGTCGCAACGGGTTCCTAACACAAGGATTAAACACAAGAAACTACTCAAAACATGATACAAATACTGTAAACAGGTAGAGGAAATAATTCTGAGAAGAACGAAACTTGAAACGTGGAAAACGGACTTCGAACAGACCCTAAACGGGTCAAAAATGACAAGTCTGCCCAAAATCAGACGTCTGGAACATCTTCCAGACGTCTTAAACGATGGTTCAGGTCATACCTTCTCTCTGCGCGGTTCTTCAGACGTCCAGAATCTCGCTGAACCGTCTGGACTTAGTTCCAGACATCCGACTGTCACTCTGGACGTCTGGAGACCCTCTCCGTCGTCTGGTGCTGTGCCCAGATGTTCGATCTGTGTGGGAAGGCGTGCCCTTGCGTATTCCCGAACGAAACCTGCACGCGTATGCGACTGTCCTCAACACGAAATGAGGCAGAACCCTTCGGCTGAACGGCTGCATGGCCGTACACGCGAAAGAAGGAATGGAAAATATCGTACCTTTCAGACGTCTGGACCTTCCTCCAGACGTCTCCCATGTCATCTGGACGTGGGTCTAGACGTCTGATTCTGGGAAATTTTCCCAGAATTAGGACCTCCTCGCCCTTCGCCTGCTGCGCACGGTCGTGCCGCACTGCGCTCGCCTGCTGCTTGAGTTGCAGCAGTAGCTCCCCAGCGCCACACTCCTGCTGCGCGCCCGCTGGCCGGCCCTGGCTACTTCGGCGAACTCGCACCCTTCCGCTCTAACTCCCTCCCTCTCGCTGCAACCCCTCCTCCCCGCGCGCACACGGCAGCAGCTGCTGCCCTCGCCCGCTCACTCTCACGTTAACAGGAAGAAGAAGAAGGCGGTGGAGTGATGGTGAGGGTGAGGAGAGGGGGAGTATTTGAAGGCATCGTGGGGAGAGAGAGAAAGAAGGCTGTGCCTGCAGGGAGGAAAGAAGGAGAAGAAAAGAGGGCGGCGGTTCAGTCTGCGCGCGCATGCGTGCAGACGCGAAATGGTACGTCAAAAAAATTAATATCCAGACGTCTGGGAATGCTTCCAGATGTCTGACCAGACTTCTGGACCAACTCCTAGACGTCTTAAACGATGTTTGGTACCGAGGTCATAACAACCTATCTCATCAACATGATGCCCAGCTCAGTTCTTCACGAGTAGATATCGGTTCTTCTTCTGCATCCAGATGGTAAGTTATTCCATGTGTTTCCTAGGACCTTTGGATGCGTTGCATTCGTTCATGTGCCGTCACTGAGTCATGATAAGCTAGCTTCTCGTCCTGTCAAGTGTGTATTTTTAGGGTACTATAGGATACAGAAGAGGTATCGTTGCTATGATCCTCTGCAGAACAGACATTATGTTGGTGTCGATGTAACTTTTCATGAGGATACACCGTACTTCTCAATCGCTGGACAGAGGAGCTCCTATGATGATGTTGCCTTCTCTTACCTGTTCCGTGTGCAGAGACTCAGGGATCTGCTTCTTGGTCTAAATCTCCAGTTGATGGACAAATGAGCTCCTCCTCCCTAGATGACTTTAAGAGATTGCACAGGCCATTGTATACCTATCACAGGCATCACACTACATTTCAGAGACCTCCCTCACTAGCAACTGATGGTTCACAGGTAGTTGAGATTATACCTAATGCTAGTGATAGTTTGGTTAGACCTGATTTCCTGACAGTGCATATCACCATAGTAGTGAGGCCACTTTTGCAGTGAGTCAGTCAGAGCTACCAGATGATTCTGACCTTCCTATTGCCATTAAGAAGGCGTCGCGCACATATGAGTCTGGATATCGTGTTGCAGGCAGTTTAGCCATCGATGGTCTTTCTCTTCAGTTTAGCAACTTCTGTCAGGCACTTATCGCGTCACACATTCTGTTTACCTACCAACAGGCCATGCTTGATCCAAAGTGGTACCAAGCCATGGAGGATGAGATAACAACACTTCGGAGTAGACAAACTTGGGATCTCATCTCACTTCCTACTGGCGCGCGACTAATTGGCTCCATATGGGTCTTTGCCTTGAAATACAACCTTGATGGGTCTATTTCGAGGTATAAGGCCAAGCTAATTGCAAAGGGGTTCACCCAGACATATGAGGTGGACTTTTTTGATACTTTCTCCCTTGTTGCGCGGCTTGGCACAATTTGGTACTTATTTCTATTACTGTTCACAGAGAGTGGCTATTACACTAGTTTGATGTGAAGAACGTCTTTCTCTATGGCGATCTTCAGGAGGAGGTTTCTATGTAGCAGCCTTCGGGTTTTGAGGTTTAGGGGAGTGTGTGTGCAGATTGAGGAAAGCGATCTATGGATTGAAATAGAGTCCAAGGGCCTAGTTAGAGAAGTTATTATAGGTGCTCTACTAGATTGGTCTGAGGTGCTCTACTTTAGATCACTCCTTGTTTACTAGGAATACTGACAGAGGAACTGTGGCGCTCCCGGTATATGTTAATGATCTTATTATCACTGGGGATGATAGAGATGGGATAGAAGTCAAGAGGCACCTATTAGAGAAGTTTGTCATGAAGGATCTAGGCCAGTTGAGGTATTTCTTGGGCATTAAGGTTGCACACGGCAGTGATTTAGTGGTACTCTCACAGAGGAAGTGTGCTCTTGATCTTCTTCAGGAGACTGGCATGTTAGCAATTAAGGCTGTAAATATTCCTATGGATCCCAAGGTCCATTTATATGATGAGGGATCTGAGATGGTTGATATTTGGGCTTACATGCAGTTGGTTGGTAAGCTCCTTTACCTTACCATTACTCGTCCAAACTTATCTTTGTTTGTTGGTAGGCTTAGTCAGTTTATGGATAAGCCAACTAGGCAACACTGGGAGGCTGCAATACAGGTGCTTAGGTATACGAAGAAAGCATCAGGACGAGGATTACTGTTCCATAAGGGAACACCCATGGGGATTGTAGCATATTCTGATGCTGATTATGCTGGCTATGCTGGGGACAGAAAATCTACCACAGGATTTTGTACCTTTGTTGCAGGCAATTTGGTTACATGGAGGAGCAATAAGCAAGTAGTAGTATCTAGATCTAGTGCAGAGTAAGAGTATAGGGCCATGGCCCAGACAGTTGCTGAGATAGTCTGGGTCAAGTTAGTTCTGTCAGATCTTTATGTTTCTCTAGATAGCCCTATCGAGATGCAGTGTGACAACTGAGCAGTAACCTACATTGCCAATAATCTTATGTTTCACGAGTGGACAAGGCACGTAGAGATTGACTGCTACTACACTCGGGATCTTATTCAGCCTTGGATAGTACACACCACGAGTGTCTCTTTTAAGGAGCAGGTTGCAGATGTCTTCACAAAGCCTCTGAAGAGATCTGCCTTTGAGGCGTGTTCCAAGCCGAGTATGATTGATATTCTGTTCTAGCTTGAGGGGAAGTGTTAGATGATGGGTGTTATTTTATATTCCTTTTTTTTATGTATCTTTTATTTCTTTAAGACCATATTATTATTTTTCCCACACCTCTTTATAAAAAAGAGGTGTGGGGGCTCCCATAATGAAATTAATTGATTTTATTCTCCTACTATTTTTATTAATGGATTACTTTCTGCCATTCAAAATGTGTACATGTTTGTATTGTTACTGTTTCGTACACTTTTCATAGAATTATATTTTAATAAAATTTTCGAGGTTTTGCATTAAGTTAGGATCCTAGGGTTCAAATTTCATGCAATTGGAATGTGTAAAAATAAAATAAAATTCAGCAAAGTTGCCTGTCTCAGATTTCTTTCCTTATCTGATAGGCTGACTTTGATGAATCATTACGATTTCTATACTGCGTATTTTTATGTGTAAACAAAATCCCATAGTTTCTTTATTTGATGTAGTCTATTCAGCAAAATTTCAGATTTTTTGACAAACAATAAAGTGGGTTATGTGTAGTTTTGTGAGTGTAGAATTCTGTGTTATGCGATAAAGCATCGATTACACATTCCCATCCCATGCATGATCGAACCTTCAGAATTTGACTCTAAAAAGTAAGATAAGTCTACATTAAGTCTAAAATACACGTTTGATCCTCTCTGTGGGTTTGACCCAGCTCATCCTATCTGCATATATTTTTGGAAAGCTGGTTTTTGGTTAATCATTTATGGCAGAGCAAAATTGTCGGCTGGTAAGTTTCCCAGACTGTTTGCTGAATTGGGTCATGGAAGAGATTTTTCTTTCTGGCAGATCATGGAATATTGGCTGGTAAGTATCCCAGACTCTTTGCGCTAGCAGCTACAACCCAGGCTTCTATGGCGAATTTCTTGGAAAACCAAATGGCCACTTGGACCCCACTCTTTCTTGCAAACATGTCTGATCAAAGCGTGTAAGATTTTGTGAACTTGCAGGATGATATTGCCATCTTCTCTCCTAGGATTGTAGTGCCTGATTCTTTGTCTTGGATGGACGGTCCCTTTATGTCTAGTTTGGCTGTAGACTCCTCTTGCCATCAAGGAGTGTTGTTGATTTACATCTGAGCAAGGTTTGTGAACTCATGCTATCTACTCCTCTTGCCACCAAGGAGTACTGTTGATTTACATTTGAGCAAGGTTTGCAAACTCATTTGAAAATCTCAGTTGACATTTTAAGTTAAGATCTTTGCCTGGATTCTGTGGAGAAAATGAATCATGACTAGAATATTCTGCTTGTAGATTGGAACTCAGTCCGAACCTATGCATGTACCTTGTCTTATGTGGAAATGTGGAAGACGATTGTGATCATTTATTTTTTGGCCACATGTTTGCAGCATAAGTTTGGACAAAATGTTGGGGAAAATGGCCTTCTACTTCATAGTTTCTGGGAGTCTTTCTGTAGTGGTGCCTTCAGAATAAACTAGGAGTGGGCAAGGCCTTTTGCCGATCTTGGGCTTTGTGGCTGCAGCACAATGGCATTATATTAATGGGTAGGGGCTTTTTGTGGAGAATGTCTGCTGTGAAGTGGTTTTTCTCAAGGGTCTTTGGGCTAATATTTGATATATCATTTTTCTTTAATATTACCCTCTTTTATTATTAATATAGCAAGATGATCACTACTCCTATGCAGTGCCGTCAAGGTGCTTGCCTGAGGTAAGGCGAGGCCCTGGTGCCTTGACAACCCTCAGGCGAGGCGATTTGGTCTAGGTGATGCCTAGGTGAGCACCTCACTTTCAGGCGCAAGGTGCTAAGGCGCTCGCCTTAGCCAAATACAGAAAGGAATTAAGCAAAAGCCCATTCCATACTATATTAACATGGAAATAAATCCCCCTAAAACCCCTAAAACAGCCCCTTTCCTCCTAAAACCCGATCACATTTCTCTCTCAAATATTGGAGCTCATTCACTGAAGTTTCTACTCATCGTCAAGCTTTTACCACTGGCGCTTGTCCTCATTGTTGAGCTTCTCCCTACTGTTGGAGCTTCTCCTTGCTACCAAGCCTACCTTCGCAACTTGCTGAGAGAGGTATGTATCTCTTTCTCTCTCTGAGCTTTTGCTTCCACTCTCTTTATCTCTTTCTTACGCTCTCTACCTCACTTTTTCAAACTCTCTTTGCCCCTCTTTTTCATGCTCTATTTCTTGTTCTCTATTTCTATCTCTTTCTTTTTAAAAGACATGGGACCTTGATTGATACAAAATTTGTTGATTTTATTCTTTTTTTTATTATTTTATTCATGTTCTATTTATATGATCTTTGGTCATACTAGGATTTGTTTTTGGACATGTGCTTTCTATGAATTTCATGGTTAGACTTATATTTTTGCTTATGAAAAGTAATTTTTATTTTGCATTTTATATTTTGTTTGGCATTTTTGCTTATTATATTTTGCTGAAGGATCTATGTATGAGATTGTGAGAATATCTAATTTTATTGATATTTTATATATTTATTTTCAACAAATTTATAATTTAGTGCCTCATTTGTTTCGGGCAAGCGCCTAGTGCCTCGGGTGTTTTGGACCCCTCTCGTTTTTTAGTGCCTCTCGCTTTTGACAGCACTGCTCCTATGGGATTATCCTTTTACCTTTTCAAAAAAAAAGTTTTATGAGTATTAGGGTCATAGAAATCATAAGTCCTTTGGCACAATCTAGTAGATCCCTTATTCACATGAGACAGTCCATTTGATTTGAGAAAAAGGGTATATGAATGGTATCTAGAAATAATTGAAGCTCATACTGCGAGGAGGAGCTTTTCCTTATCTAAATGATTCTGCAACTGTCAAGTCTAGAAACTTGTACCCAATTTAGTTCCTCTTCTCCTCACTCCTTTTTCCCCCTTCTTTACTACTCCTTGTCCTTTTTTTATGCTCCTACTATGCCCTCCTTTCTTCCTTTTTATCGATCACCCTCTCCTTTTCTCTGTCTCGATCACCACCACCACCACCACCCCTCCCCACACTCTCTCCTTTTCTCCCTACCCTCTCTCACCCCTTCTTATATTGCCACTGGCCCCCATCCTATACCACAATTGTTATCTTATTTCAATTAAGCCCCTTTGCATAGATTTCTAAATGCAACTTTGTATTTTAAAATTGATTTATTACACCTATCGATATGATATATCTTCCTTCTTAAAACCAAGAAAACCTTGATTTATGTGGCTCAAGATGACACTATGGCACCATCCTATGCGTGGAGACCCAAAGGTCAAGTTCTTCTATGGTCCTTCTCAAGTAAAACTAGTACTTCAAGGTCCCACATAGACCTACATTTGCATGTAGACTCTTAGTGATGGGGGAAGAAAAGTCAGGCTCATTAACGAAGTAGTCAAAGCCCCCTGATGCTTGGGGAATTGACTAAGGTTACCGATTCAATCCCCTGGTCGAGAGCTACAAAGGTAGCTCACTTCACTTGACCACCTAAACTTTGACCATGAAGAGAATTACGTGGGAATTGTCGCCCCTATCAATGTAGAGTGGCGGCGTGAAAATCGAAACGACCAGGTTGGAATGTGCCACAATGAATGAGGCAACAGAGCGAACCCCAAAGGAATCTATTCCACTCCTTGAGAAATGAATCATTACCCTCTCCGACCCTTATATAAGGTAATGGATGTATCCGAAAAGGGGGCATCCCTTGTAACACTCAAAAAAGAAGAAAAGAATTCTAGTGGATGTTTGAGGGAAAAGCCCCTCCCTAGACTTATGCCAATTTGACGGAACTGGGCAACCAATGTTCTTGTGTCCTTGTATCTTGTGTTGCGACTCTTCTGACCTGCCCTCCCTCACTTTCCTGTCAAGCCTTACAGGCTCGATCACTTTGATTGGCGATTCTGTGTTCAAATTTAGAGTTTAATACTAACGGGTTACATGTACCTAAACATAGATCCAATAACCCATTTAAGAGTAATAATAATATAACTCTCAATCACAATGTTTATGTTCGTTAATTCCTTTTATTTTTTAATTTAAGGTCATAAGATTTGTTATGGTAAAATATTCTTTTAAAGGAGCTGGCATTTTAAGCATCAATTATTTTTGCCATTTAGGTATGGCTTTGGATGGAGTCATGGTAAAGAAAAGTTGGAATCAGGAAAAGCTGGTAGGCTTTCTTTTATGAATGCCTTTGTAGATCTAGGTGTAAATTTGCGATTTGAAACTTTTTATGTTGTTTCTCAGGTCTTTATGAAATTAAATTTTGTTCTCTTTTGTTTCTTGGCAGATATAAGATCCCTATTTTCTAAATCTTTTTAATGTTGCATGAAGCATCTCCTTATTTTCTCGTTGACCTTTTAGTATGCTGTGCAGATACTTTCAAGGGTTCATTTTATGCAAATCCAGTTCTGGATGTGCCTTCTAATGAAATTTCGCTCATGAGAAGGTATGCTTTTTTCTTGTAAATAGTTCCGTCAGCCAATCTTGCAGTTTCATTTGACTTCAGAATAGTATAATAGTTGCAAGATTGCATTGTTTCTCCTCAACATATTTATAGATAAACCATCAGAGTCTTGATTTTGTAAAAGTTAGTAAGACAATCTATTTCATCTATTGAATCCAAATGGAAATTTTCACAGCAACGTTTTAAGATTGGAATTTATGCTAGTTAGAAGAGTGGGGGAGAGAGAAGCTATTATGCTACTCTTATGCAAGTTATATTACAGCTGCATGCACAACATATCATGAAAGGAAAAGACTAAATAGCTACTGACCTTTAAAGGTAATCACTAGGAATGCAAAAGTGAATTTGTAATAGCAAAATAAACTTATTGTGTTCCAGAGCACTACCATGAAATGGGATAATACAATCAAGTGGGATGAAAGGGGAAGAAAGAGGGTTCCAGCTGAAACAATAATGGGGCTTTGGGGGTGGGATAGAACTCAAGTTCAAGAGTAGACAGAGAGAGCTTGAGTTCAAGATTGTACAGCTAGCACTTCGCCGCAATAGAATTTCTATAGGATAGATTGAGGGACACACCAAATGAAGAATGAACCTGAAATGGAAGATGGGAGAGAAGATGATCATCTTGGGCTTGCCCCTGGATCCTATTCAGTATTCATTAGATTTTGAGACCTTTCTGTCCTTGTTTTGTTCTGAATTTCACTGGCTATTTTCATATGCAATAACTTAGAACTGCTCTATAATCCTCATTCTTGCGCACCTTTGTGTTTGTATCTACGTTTGTATCTACTTGTGCTTTCTCATTGATTCCTATTGTTTGCATTATGTTGTTCCGAGATCTGACTTAGCACAACTACTTCATCAATGACCACAATCTAGATAAGTAGACTTGGGCATTGGTCTAGGCAGACCAACCCGTTTGGCTAACACTAATTTGGCTCATTGGTTCAGACACATTCTAAGTTTCAAGTGCTGATTTTGACACCATTTCAACAATTTGGAAAATTTGTATTTCAGAGGCATGTCAAGGAAATCTGCGATGTTGAACTTTGATGACTCGGATACCCCAGAAAATAGGCATTTCTCTGGCATGCCTTCTGGGCAAATGCTGGAATTTCAGAAAAATAATTGAACGTCAATAACATTTATTGAATTGTAGTTCCAATTTTTATACTTAAATATCTTTTAAAAAAATCTTCATACTTAAAATGCAAATATACTTTCCGACTGGTTTTGGAGATGCTTAAATAAATGGAAATCCAATCAAGTAATACCGTTAAGAAAGTGAAAGTATGTGACAAAATACCGCCAACTACTTAGCAAATAAAAAACACCACCAAGATCAGAATGATCTCATAGCTAAGTACCCTTTTTCAAATTCACTCTTTAATATTTACCAAGTATATACCAATGTAGTTATCCATAGATTCTAACTTTGTTTATGGTAGTTTCCTTTGAAGCAACATAAGTTGTGCTATTCCATAATTGATCTTTTGCATTTCATATATTCAATGAAGAATGGGAACACAACTCTCTATAGAAGAATATGTGGAGAAAATCCTCTACTCCTATGTGTAATAGATAACTAAATTTTGTTCTAGGGTTTATATAGATACATAACTCTTGTTATAAAAGATGGATCCCTGGGAATAGTTTATATTGGTTAGTTGAGAATTTTATTATGTCATCTAGGAAAATCTGAGATATAAGAAACAATAGTGGAACTAGGGAAGAATGATCAGATGTTAACATGAAAAAAATTCCTTTTTTTAACTAAAGAGACACTGTTGCAGAAATGCTTTGAAATTACTTGCATAATAAAACCAAACTACCATAGGACGAAACAAACAAGCGCAATTAGGTATTGCGGCTAAAACTAAAGAGGAAAAGGTGACCTTTCAAGGATGTTGAAGAAGGAAAGCTAAATCAACAGTGTCTTAGCATGTGCCTGTCACTAATATACATCATGAACTGCTACCCCAAAGCCATCTTAAGTTTCCACCATGGTTAGAGCAAATAAAGAGAGCTGGTAGAAAAA
Source organism: Thalassia testudinum (assembly GCA_037157565.1). Lineage (NCBI taxonomy): Eukaryota > Viridiplantae > Streptophyta > Magnoliopsida > Alismatales > Hydrocharitaceae > Thalassia > Thalassia testudinum. The sequence goes on from JAZHRO010000030.1 coordinate 51,306,373, forward strand.
TGGATGAAGAAAGGGGAAGGCACCCCGCTATTTAGATCTGCAAATTATATCATCTTTTTGATTCCTTTATGATCTGAATCTCAAGATTCCTGACAGAGGTGTGCTAGGTTGTAATGCCATTAGTTCGATTAGAGAAACCCTTGGTGCCTTTATATAGAGAGGCATCAAATGGGTAGAGTTACAAGTATGTCCTTACACAATATAACACAAAAAAATAGAAAGACAAAATAACTCAACACTCCCCCCTCAAGATAGAGCATAGATATCAAGCACGCTCACTTGGAACATAACAAATGGAATTGAATGATCTTTGGTGGTTATCGCTTGGATAACTACCCTTTCGTTTTTAAAAAAAAACTTGGAACATAACAACTTAAGGTGTTTCTTGGAAAGTGCTTTGGTTAAAGCATTTGCAACCTGATCTTCAGTAGTAATGTAAGGTGTAGTGATCTTGCCAGTGAGAATAGCATCTTTGATAAAGTGACAATCCACCTCAATGTGTTTTGTTATTTTATGGAAGGTAGGATTATTGGCAATAGATGCAACTGCTTTGTTATCGCAGTACATGGGAATTGGATTAGAAACTGACACTCTCAAATCACATAAGATAGATTGCATCTACAAAAGCTCACAAGTAGTATGGGTTATAGCCCTATATTTTAATTGTGCGTTGGATCTGGAGACAATAGTTTACTTCTTACTTCTCCATGTGACAAAGTTGCCACCTATATAGGTACAGTAGCTAGTAGTGGATCTCCTATCTTCATGCACCCTTGCATAGTCTGCATTAGAATATTCCCAGACATTGAGATGACCATGCTTCATAAAAGATGGCCCCTTCCAAGGAGCTTGCTTGAGGTATCTTAATACTTGACATACACCATCCCAGTGAACCTCTCTAGGAGACTGCATGAACTGACCCAGTCTTCCCACTGCAAAGCAAATAAATATCAGGTCTTGTGACCGTCAAATATAGCAACTTTCCCACCATAGCACGATACATGGTGACATCTTCAAGCAAATGACTCTCAGAGTCTGCAAGTGGCAAAGAGGGATTCATATGAATGCTAGCAGGCTTCCAACCCACCATACTTGTCTCTTTTAGCATGTCAAGAACATATTTCCTCTGTGACAAAGCTAGACCACCATCAACATGTTGTACTTCAATACCTAGAAAAAGTTTATCATTGCCAAGTCTTTAGTAACAAATTAAGAATGTAAAAAACTTTTGGTGGCCTCTATACCTATCTCATCACTTCCAGTGAGTAATATATCATCCACATACACAATTAAAATGACAGATGTAGCAGTTCTATGTATAGTAAAAACAGAGCGATCTGCAATGAATATAATAAAGCCAAACTCTTTGACAACCTTGCTAAATCTCTCAAACTAGGTCTTGGGACTCTGTTTAAGGCCATAAATGACCTTCAACATACAAATCTTCTGACACTTCCCCTCAACCATAAAACTAGGGGCTTGGTGCGTGTAAACTTCTTCCTCCAAATCACCATAGAGGAAAGCATTTTTGATATCAACCTAAAAGATTGACCAGCCTCTGTTGATTACCACAGAAAGGAGTATGCGCATAGAATTCAGTCTGGTTACTGGAGAGAGTCTCAAAATAGTTAACTCTAAAGGTTTGCATATAACTTTTGCAACCAGTCCTGCTTTAAATCTTTCCACTGTTCCATAAGGATGACATTTAATGGTGAACACCCACCTACACCCCACAATAGTAGCACTAGGGGGTAGGTCAACAAGTTCCTAGGTATCCCTGGACTGAAGAACTGCCATCTCCTCTTCCATGGTTAAGGTATAGGACGAGTCCTGACAAGCTTCAATATGATTTTTGGGAATATTTCTACCATCAACTGCAAAAGATAACAGTCTTCAAACGATCTAGTGACATATAATTGGAAACGGAATATTTACCACGATATTGTTTTGGCTTCCTTTGGGCAACAGGAAGATACACATCAAGTACCTTGAATAGTGAAGGATTTGGACCTCTATTTGAATTAGCAGCATCAACAGAGGACTAAGTAGGAATAGTAGAAAGGGATTCCTCTTGTAGAGTGGTAGAAGGGGGTCTGTGCTGAAAGTGCTGAGGCCATGTATCTGTAGTGGGTATCTCAAGATGCCTAGGATAGGCAATTGGAGGGTCATCATGAGGTGGAGGTGGTTCAAAGAGATCTGGAGGTGCAGTAGTAGGCATAGGCAATGAAACATTCTACGTGACACTGGGAGGTTTTCCGGTACCCAAATAGTAGGGCATGTCCTCAAAGAAAGTTACATCTTTGCTAACATAAAAATGAGGTGTAAGAGGATCAAAGCACCGATACCCCTTGTGGGTTCTAGAATAACCCAAAAAAATGCACTTGACAGATCTAAGAGCAAGCTTGTCCACTTTGAATAAATGAACAAAGCACACACATCCAAAAATTTTAGGAGGCAAAGAGAAAAGCTCCTAATCAGGAAATAAGATAGAATAGGGAGCTCTCCTACCAAGAACAGATGACGATCCCCTATTAATTAAAAAAGCAGTTGCAAGAATATCTGCCTAAAAGTAGCAGGAACATGCATTTGAAACATAATAGTGTGGGTGATGTTAAGAAGATGTCTCAGCTTGTGTTCAGCTACCCCATTTGTTGGAATGTATGAACATACGATGTCTTATGTTTAATACCATGAGACTGAAAAAATTGAGTCAAAGTAGAATTCACAAACTCAAGCTCCTTATCAATTCGAAACATACGAATGGTAGTAGAAAATTGAGTCTTTATTTCTTTCACAAAATTTGTAATCAACACAAGAGTTTCTCATTTTTCTTTTATCATAATGACCCAACAGACACGGGTACAATCATCTACAAGCACAAGAAAATATCGAAAACCTCTCAAACTTTTGACTCGACATGGGCCCCACAAATCAGCATGAATAAGAGAGAAAGCAGACTTAATTCTTTTATTCGTAGTAGGAAAAAAAACTGTATGATGCTTGCCAAGTTGACAGGCATCGCAAGAAAATGAATCTGGAACTTGCATATCAGGAAATTGGCGACGAAAAATAGAAATGCTAGGATGCCCCAATCTAAGATGCCATTGTAAAATAGACATAACACAACTAGCAGCCATGGGATGATGCTCAGGTGGAAGATCAAGGTAGTAAAGGTCATTCTGCTTAAGTCCACCAATTTGCGTCATCGTTAGGAGGTCCTGCAAGAAGAAGAAATGATCATGAAAAATTGCTCTACAATTTAATGTCTTGTTAATTTGATAGATATCAAATTTAAAGTGAATTTAGGTGCATGCATGATGTTAGAAAAATGTAAAGTAGAAGACAAGGAAATGCTACCCAAGCCTATCACAGAGGACAGGGCACCATTTGTTACTCTGACATGTACTGGAGTAGTCAGTGGTTTAAGATATGAAAAAAGGGTAACATCTGTGATGTGCAAAGATGCACTTGAGTCTATAAGCCAAGATGGCTTACGAGAATCTTTGATCTAGTAGCAGTACCTGTCCTCTGGGTTGTATACACACTAGCAGTAGAAGAGACCTGGGAAGAAAGAAGCCTATCATACTCCTCCTTGGAAATAGTGACCTAATGATTGACTTGTTCTTCCTCCAGATAGTGCTGGTTCTCTCCTCCATAAGCAACCTGGTTGGCCTGATGACGCTAAGGAAACCCGTGCTTTATCCAGTATCTGTCAACAGTATGATTTGTCTTGTGGTAATGATCACAAAACAAACTACATCCTCTGCCACGGCCACCAACCTTTGCTCCATGTCCTTTCCCTTTGACCCCTGAGGCTCCCTTGCCACGACCAGTGGCTGCCAAGGCAGAGGAATCAGAAAGTAGCACAGGATCAGATATCTCTAGTTTGGAGAGTCGAGCATATATCTACGTAGGTGTAGGAATCTCCTCCAGTGTCATAAGCTAATCATTCACATACTTATATTCAGGGCCAAGGCTTGCAAGCAACTGAACAGACCAAAATGCTTCACGTTGTTTGGCTATGACGGTAATTTCTGTGGGGATCGGCTGGTAGGTATCTTGCTCATCTCAGAGGTTCTTAATAGAGCCATCGTACTCAACAAGGGGACATGGTTCCCTTCCGGAAAGAGTGCAACTCCTCAATCACCCTATAGAGACGGTTAATGTTGCTCTTATGAGAATGTATCTCATAAAGAACCTCCCACATTTTCTTAGCTGATGCATAGGATAGGACATGACTTGCTTCGCTATGGGTTCCTTCGTGCTATTCAGCATGCAGGTAGCTACCCAATCATTGTTTGCTTCTTACTCGATAGACTTGATAGCAGGTTCCTCTTGTATCAGAATATATTTCTTCTTGTGTGATCCTATGAATCAAGAAAAGGAGGTAGACCATAGTAAAAAATTGGTACCATCCAACTTTACAGTGTATCTTTGTTTTGATGCATCAAAATTATACTATCTGCAAGACTAATCTTTCAGGACTCTCTCATGGATTAAAGCTAGAAGATTGCTGACTTCGTCTTAGTGTCTTTTTATTATTTTTTTATTGAGTCTAGATTATCTTGTAAGGAATCTCAAAATAAGTTTTAAACGTTTTTCGCACTTTACATAAAAAATAAGTTTTTAGGGTAATTGATCGACAAAATAATAAAATTGATCGACTAAATTGATTGATAGACCAACGAGATTAATTAATCGATTAAAACAACTCATTTTAGAAAGTTGATAAATACACATTTAATCGACCATTTAGGTTAATTAATGGACCAATCATTGATCGATCAAATAACTAGTTTGACCGACCAAAACTTATTTTGTTCGACCAAATTACCTTAATTGATCGACCAATTTGATTTCCTTTTTTGGTTGATTTGTTAGTATAAATAGTGGTTATACGTAGCCTTTTTAAAAACACTTCAAAGAAGAAATCCATCTAGAAAAAGAGCTCTCGTGCTTTCCCTCTAAGTGCTTCTACGCTTCTGCTTTCACGCTTTCCAAAGCACATCGATTCGAACCTCTGCAAAAATCTGTTTGACTTTCCTTAAGATTCCATAGGATTATATTATTTTTATATTACTTGTTGCTTTGATTACGGATCCCAAGTGTGGGTAAAGATCCGTTGTGCTTCTCTTCAGGTTGTAAAGAGAAGGGACTATTGTAAAGAGGTCGTGCCACCCTCGTTTCAAGTGGTGCATTAGTGGATTGACTAGTCTTGACTAGTAGGGAAAATCTTAAGCTGAGAGGCTTTGGTAGTGGTTTTCACTCGGGAAGGGTTTCCACTATAAATCCAGGTATCTTCTGTGCTTGAATTTTTGTGGTTTGAATTGTCCTTACTACTTTTATTTTTATAAAAGACAATACTATTCACCCCTTCCCTCTAGTATCCATTAAGATCCACAGGCATTCTCATTTGGTATCAGAGCTAGAGCGTCTAAAAGATGTCAAAGTCATCTATTGACACATACGCTGAGGGGCAGTCGGCAATTCGGCCTCCACTCTTTGATGGAACGAACTATGGGTATTGGAAGATCCAGATGCACATATTTTTGGAATCCATGGACTACGAAGTGTGGGACGTCATCGCCTCCAAATACACACGACCGAAAATTAAGGAAGGAGTAGTAACGACTCCAGATCAAAAGAAGCTGGTAACGCACAACACGAAAGCCATGAATGCGATCTTCTGTGGACTCTCTAAAAAAGAGTTCAACCATGTATCAGCATGCAAGACAGCTCATGAAATCTGAAGTATCTTAGAAGTCACCCACGAGGGAACATCTAGGGTAAAAGAAACTCGTATAAATTTACTAACTCAGAAATATGAGCTTTTTAGGATGAATAAAGGTGAATCCATCAAAAAGATGTTTACAAAATTTAAGGATATTGTAAACTCTCTACGGAATCTAGAACAAGACATGAAAAATGAAGCCTTGGTAAAGAAGATCCTCCAATCACTCACTAGCGACTGGGAGACGAAGACCACATGTATCCAAGAATCAAAGGATCTGTCTACTTTAAAACTAGACGATCTTGTTGGAAGTCTAATGGCATACGAGGTTCAGCTTCAACACATGGAGCATGAGAATGAAGGAGTAAAGAAGAAGACTATGGCACTTGAAGTCAACGATCAATCTGAAGATACGTCAAGCGACGATGAAGAAGAAGATACAACTTTTCTCTCAAGGAAGTTCCTTAAGGACAAGAGGAATTGGAGAAAGAAGAATCCAAGGAAGACACCATCATCTGCTACAACTACAAAAGGAAGGGACACATCATAAAAGATTGTCCACTCCTCAGGAAGGAATCCGAGAAGAAGAAATTCCTAAGAAGGGATGGAAAGAAGAAGGCTCTTCAAGCCACCTGGGATGAGTCTAACTCAAGCTTAGAGGAAGAAGAGGCCTCCAGTGAAGAAACTCTTTTAGGACTCATGGCCCTAGAAGATTAGGTAACATGTTTTTCACTAGATGAATTATTAGAAGCTTTCTTTGAAATGGATGACATAGCTAAATCACTCAAGATAGAAAATAAAAGCTTAGTTAAAATCTTAGGAGAAGAGAAAGCACAGAAAGATACACTTACATCACAAAATAAGGAACTATCTGTTGAAATCACTTCACTAAGATCACATATAGATAATCTAAAAATAGATATAGACAAACTGAAAGAGAACTCTGCTATTCTTCTAAATGATCTAGCTAAGTTCACTAAAGGTAGTCAAAATCTGCATAAACTCTTAAGAATATAAATCCAGAGCACCACAAAATTTTGGTTTGGATATGTACCTAAAAATGATCATGAAACATCTAGTTCTAGTCAAAAGAAAGAGAAAGGTAGCTTACCCAAACAGGCAGCGTCAGCTAATCCGTGGACCCAAGCAAAAATGGGTACCAAAAATACTCTTGAAATCCTATTTTGTAGGTCAAGTAGGTTATAAGAGGTGGACATATCAAGAATCAAATGGAAACTTGAATCCAATTTATAGATCCAACAATCCAGGACCTTACAAACGTAAACAAATAACAGGATCGAGAAGAAAGATGGATCATGTACAGTGGTTGTTCCAAGCACATGACGGGAGAGGAAGGCCTGTTCCTACAACTCAACTGCTAGGAAGGTGGTACAGTTATGTTTGGGAACAACCACAAGGGTTGTATTATTGGTACTGGCCAAGTTGGTAACTCTTCTACCTTTTTCGATAATGTGCATCTAGTTAGAGGATTAAAACATTATCTACTTAGTGTAAGTCAAATTTGTGATAAAGGATATAAAATTACTTTCACCTCAAATGGTTTTTGCTGGTAAAGCACTCTAGTTATGTTTTATTACTGTTTTGGAGTTGTTTGTTAATGTTCTTGCCATATTGGACTTATGATGTAATTTTCCCAACACCTCTCTTTATATAAAGAGGCATAGGGTTTCATTTGAGAATAAGACTTTTCACTCTCTCCGACTTGGTAATAGAGCGGCGATCCTATATTGGCGTTGTGATATCCCACCCCTCACAAGCCTTCGAAACCTTCCACCAAAACCCTAATCAGCGAGCCATCTTCCCCACACTGGCGAACCTCCTTCCTCTATCGACTTCAGTGGGCTGCTATGGGCTTCTTCGGCCAGTGCTGCGGTGGCAGCAGCCGCTGGCGAGTGTCGCCGGTGATTACTGACCATAGCAGCTTCGCCTCCGCCTCTCGAGAGGCTGTTGTGGGCCTGCAGAGCGCCGCCACTGGTAGATCTCGTCGCCAGCAGCACTGCCTCCACTTCTCCGGGCCTGTTGAGCACCGCCACCGATTGACCTCGCAGCCAGCAGGGCCACCTTCGCTTCTCCGGCAGACCGCGTAGCCTTTTGCGGCCTTGATAGGGCTGGTAGCATGGTTTTCTTGTCGGAAAAGGGGTGCACCACCCTGTAGAAGCGTTGTTAGGGTATTTCCCATACCCTAACATGCGCTAAGTTGTGATCCAAAGGGTGTGCGTGACTTTTAGGATGTTTTCTAGGGTCTTTTAATCTTAGATCTCATGATCAAGAGATCACATCTTTCTGTTGTGTGATTTTTCAAATTTGAATATTGGTTTCAGATCGTATTTGTGGCATCCTGTGGTAGTTCTAAGGCATGATGGCCTCAGATTCTTCGGAAGCGTCGTCGGTTACCGCTACGAACAATGGGGGTTACAAATCCCCTTTCTTTGTTTATATCGCCAGGTTGAACGAGGCCAATTATGCTAGGTGGTCTCAAACTTTCATCATGACTGTTGAGGTGCATGATAAAGAACATCTATTGTTAGAGTTAGAGCCACAAGATAAATCAGGGAAGAATGCCACATGGAAGAAAGATAATTCAATGGTCTGTGCTTGGATCATGAATTCTGTTGACCCTCAGATTGATAATGGGATTATGTACTACAAGACCGCTAAGGAGATGTGGGATTCTTTATATGACACATTCTCATGAGAAGAATTCTAGCAAGGTGTTTGAAATTTACCATGCTATTGGTAGTCTCAAACAGGAGGGTTAGTCACTTTCACAGTACTATGCCACTCTAAAGGGGCTTCTTGAGAAGTACAATGCCTATCGATCTATTTGCACTTGTGCTATTTATTGGGCACATAGGAAGGAGTATGTGTCCTACAGTTTCTTGACGGACTTAGACTAGACTATGAGGTTGCTAGGTCCCAGATCCTTACTTTGGTTGAGTTTCCATCTCTAGAGGATGCTTATAATCGTGTGAGCAAGTTGGTTGTTAGGCCATCCATGTCAAAGATTGGACAAACACCTATGCTTGTTGCTATTGCACATGGAGAATGTGGTGCTCCATCCACTAGGGGGAGAGGGCGTGGTGGTTAGGGTACGAGTGGTAGACCTTGCACCATTTGCTTGCACTGTGGGAAGATTGGCCATACAGTGGCCTCTTACTAAACGAAGCATGGTCGACCTCCCATGGCCAACTATGTTGTTTCTTTAGAGGAGGTGAGCGACATGGTGTCCAGTGCATACTATAATGTTGTGGTCCAGTGCCTCTCTTACTTGACCCAGGAGACCACTACTGCTGCTAATACTGTTGCCTTGGCCACTTCAGGTATGACTTCTACTTACAAGTCTAGTAACACTGACGGTGCCTTGTGGTTGGTTGATTCAGGCACATCTCAGCATCTTAGTGGGATGAGACATGTTTTAGACAGGCTCATGATGTTCCCTCAAGGAGATTTATGCAGGTAGCAGATGGCAGGCAGTGTAGGGTTCATGGCAAATGAGATGTGGCAGTGATTCCTTCATTAGCGCTGCCTAATGTTCTTTATGTTCCAGAATTTCTGATCAGTCTTTTGTCTGTTAGCAGAATTACAAAAGACTTGCACTGTCGTGCAACATTTGATGAGTTGGGCTATATTGTTTAGGACAGACTCACAGGGAGGATTGGTGGCGGATATGAGGAGGGGGTGTGTATCGCCTGATCTAGACTCCATTTGCTGTTATGTGTCAGGGCGATGTTGCATTTAGTGCTGGTACAACTCTTTAGTGGCATCGTTGTCTTGGGCACCCCTTACTGGATAGGCTTGGATGCGTCATCCCTTATATTTCACCAGCTACAGAGATTTTGTGTGATGCAAGTCAGCTGAGAAAGCATCATAAAACCGATTTTCCTCCTAGTTAATCTTAGACTTCTACTGCTATCTTTGATTTACTACACATGGATGTATAGGGATCGAGTTATGTCCTAGATAGATTGGGTCACAGATTGTATATACTTATTGTGGATGATTTTTCCAAGATGTCATGGTTATTTTTTTTGAAAAATAAATCTGATGTTGGATTAGCAATTGAAACATTTATATTACAAATAAAGACTCAGTTCTTTAATATTGTGAAGATTGTACGGTCTGATAATGCCCTAGAGTTCTCTACATCCAAGTTAGCAGTCTTTTACAGATCTCTTGGGATTGGTCACCAAACATCCTGTCCCTATACGTCGCAACAAAATAGAGTAGTGGAAAGAAAGCATCGTTACATGCTTGATGTGGCTGGGAACTATTGATATAGCACAATGTACCATAGGTGTATTGGGGAGATGTACTATGAACTGCATGTTTGATTGACAGGTTGCCCAAGTCAGCTATACAAGAACAAGTTCCTTGGTAGGTCCTCTATCTTGACAATGATTTATTCACTGTCCCACCTCAGGTGTTTGGCTGTGTTGTCTTTGTTCACATTTTGAGATATGGTAGGGACAAATTGGTTCCAAGAGAAGTGAAGTGTCTTTCTGGGTTACAGCAGCACCCGGAAAGGATACAAATGCTATGACCCCTGTGGTAAGAAGCATTATGTGGCTACAGATGTCACATTTCATGAGCCCATTCCGTATTTCTCTACAGATGGTCATCGTGTGACATTTGAGGGAGACTTGGCTCCTATGCCTGTTCCACCAGTTCTCTTGGAATAGATCCTTGTTACCCATAATGAGGATATACTACCATAGAGACTCCTATGAGGCAGAAGGCTGAGATCACTCAGATTTATAGGCTACCTGTGACATATAGATAACATGCATGGCGAGAATAACATGCCCCCCACCACCTCAGCCACTTGTCTCCTCCCCTTGTCAGGTATGGGTTGATACTGACGTAAGTTGTCCTAGTGGTGTTTGTGTAGATTCCTCTGATGAGTCTTCTCCTGCTGCTGCTACTAAGCATATTGACGAGGATCGTGATCTTCCGATTGATATTCGGAAGGCTCCACAGAGTTGTGCCCAGTATCATATTGTATAGACAGTCTCTACTATCAATCTTGGTAGTTCATTTGCTACTTTCACAGCTGCTCTCTGCGACACACGTTCCTACCTCCCATCAGCAGGCCATGCTAGATCCAAAATGGCGTTGGGTCATGGAGGATGAGATGGCTACTCTATGCTCTAGAGGGACTGGGACTTGACCACCTTGCCTCATCATGCCAGAACAGTTGGGTGCCGTTGGGTCTTTGCTGTCAAATATAACCCAGATGGCACAATTTCTTGCTATAATGCGAGACTGGTAGCAAAGGGATTTACCTAAACATATGGGGTAGATTTCTTCGATACCTTCTCTCCTGTTGTTTGACTATCTACTGTTCGGATTTTGATGTTTGTAGCTGCCCACTACAACTGGCCTCTTCGTCAGTTGATGTAAAGAATGCATTTTTGTATGGAGATTTTCAATAGGAAGTTTGTATGCAACAACCTCCTAGGTTTGAGCTCATGGGGAGTGTGTATGTAGATTGAAGAAAGCTATCTATGGCTTAAAGCAGAGCCCAAGAGCATGGTTCCAGAGACTTTCAGAGGAGGTACAGGTCATGGGGCTTATATGATCTTCTGCTAATCACTCTTTGTTTGTGAGGAAGAGTAAAAGAGGAGTAGTTGTACTCCTTGTCTATGTGGATGATCTGATTCATACTGGAGATGACTTTGCTGGGATAGCTGAGGTAAAAAGGAAGCTGGTTGATGCCTTTATGATGAAGGATCTGGGAGAGCTCAGATACTTTCTTGGGATTGAAGTGGCACGTAGCAGAGATGGTATTGTTCTTAGCGTAAATATGCCCTTGATATCTTGCAGGAAACAGGATTAATGTGGTCCAAATATGCTAATATACCCATGGATCCCAAAGGACGTCTTTAGGATGCCGAGTCTCCCCCTGTAGATAGCAGATCTTATAGGCAATTGGTTGATAAATTATTGTTTCTTACTATTACTCTTTTAGATCTTTCCCTTGTAGTTGGTAAACTCAGCCAGTTCATGGACAAGCCGACTAGGCAGCATTGGGATGCTGCTATACAGGTGCTTAGGTATGTGAAGAAAGCACTTGACAAAGGTGTCTTATTTCAGAAGGGCTCATGTATGTGTTGTTGGCTATTTTGATGCCGACTATGCAAGGTCCATGATAGATAGGAAATCAACAACTGGATTCTACACTTATATGGTAAGCAACTTAGTGACCTGGAGAAGCAAAAAGCAGCAGGTGGTATCCAGATCTAGTGCAAAGTCAGAATACAGGGGTATGGCTCAGACAGCTATAGAGATGGTCTGGGTCAGATCAGTGCTACATGATATTCATGTTCAGGTAAAGGGACCAATAGAGATGAGGCATGATAATTGCACTGCTACATATATTGCAAACAACCAAATATTCCATGAGAGAACAAAACATGTTGACGTTGATTGCCACTATACTAGAGACCTGATACAACATGAAATAATTTACACTTCATCTGTATCTTCTGAAGATCAGATAGCGGACATATTCACAAAGCCCCTTGCGAGATTCGCATTTGATAAGTGTTGTTTCAAGCTGACATTATTGATATATATGCTTCAGCTTGAGGGGGAGTGTTGGTAGAGCACTCCAGTTATGTTTTATTACTTGTTTTGGAGTTGTTTGTTTTTGTTTTTATCCTATTGAACTTATGATGTAATTTTTCCAATACCTCTCTATATAAAGAGGTGTAGGGTTTCATTTGAGAATAAGACTTTTCATTCTCTACGACTAATTTCAAATAAGAGATAAAGAATCCAAACAAATTCTTTGTAAAGGAAACAGATATAAATATATTTACATTGTCAACTTCGACAAATGCGATAACTTTGAATGTCTTGTTGCATCCTGACGAAGAGGCAATACTTTGACACAAACGACTATGTCATATTCATATGAAGAATATTAGTAGACTTGTGAAACATGAGCTCGTCAAAGACCTGCTAAAGATTAACTTTAAGAAGAGCAAAGTCTGCGATTCTTGTCAAGTTGGTAAACAAACAAAAAATCCCTTTAAACCAAAAGGGATGGTTAGCACCTCTCGCCCCTGGAATTACTTCACTTGGACTTGTTCAGACCAATCAAATTCGAAAGCTTAAGTAGGTATAGATATTGTTTAGTCATAATTGACAATTTTTTGAGATTTACCTGGGTATCTTTCTTGAAAAGTAAGGATTTTACTATTGATGTTTTTAGTAAACTAGTAAGAAGACTGCAAAATGAGAGGATCTGAAGTCATTAGGATTAAAAGTAATAACGTCGGAGAATTTGAGAATCAATCTTTTTTTGACTTTTGTGATCAGTATGGGATAAACCATGAGTTTGCTTTTCTTAGAGCCACACCTCAAAATGGAGTTGTTGAAAGGAAAAATAGAATCTTGCAAGAGTGTGCTCACACGATTCTGTGCGAGTCAAAGTTGCCTTGATATTTTTAGGTTGAGGTTGTAAACACTGTTTGCTATATCTAAAATAGATCCCTGGTTAGACTAATCTTAAACAGAACACCCTCTGAACTTTATCATGGAAGAACACCTAGAATTTCCTATTTCAAGATATTTGGTTATAAATGATTTATACTTAACACTAAGGACAATCTTGACAAATTTGATGCTAAGAGCTTAGAAGGAATCTTCTTAGGTTACTCGACCAGAAGTAAAGCCTATAGAGTATTTAATAAGAAGAATTGTTGAGGAAACTATGCATGTATCATTTGATGAGACTTTAGCTCAACCACAATCTTCTTTGAGTGATGATGATGACCAAATAGGAGATCCTTCAAACATACCACAAGAAAGCATTTTAGATGAATTACCAAAAGATATATCTTATATGAAGGATCATCCAAAAGAATTGATAATAGAACTATCCAAAGGACTTCATACAAGATCTTCTATCAATACTTTACCTTTTACAGCTTTTGTTTTTCAATGAGAACCTAAAAATGTTCAGGATGCCTTTTTTGATAATTGTTGGATTATTGCAATGGAAGATGAATATAATCAATTTGAAAGAAATCAGGTATGGGAATTTGTTTCAAAACCTGACTCCCAGACAATCATAGGAACCAAATGGGTCTTTAGAAATAAACTGAATGAATAAAGAGTAGTTTGGAACAAAGCTAAACTTGTGGCCCAATGGTATAATCAAGAAGAAGGAATAGATTTTGATGAAACATATGCACTTGTAGCTCGCCTAGAATCCATTAGAATGTTGTTAGCATTTGTCGCCCACATGGAGTTTACTCTTTCAGATGGGCGTCAAAAGCATTTTTCTAAATGGGTTTATCAAGGAGGAAGTTTATGTTAAACAACCTCCAGGTTTTGAAGATGCAAATCATCCAGAATACGTATGTAAACTAAACAAAGCATTGTATGGTCTAAAACAAGCTCCACGAGCTTGGTATGACAAATTAAAAACTTACCTAATTGAAAATGATTTTAAAATTGGCAAAATAGATCCAACTCTGTTTACAAAAAGAAAAGAAACTGATCTCTTAATAATACAAATCTATGTAGACGACCATTTTCGGTACTACTAATGATCTTTTATACCAAGAATTCGCAGAGGTAATGGATGATTAGTTTGAAATGAGTATGATGAGAGAACTTCGGTTCTTTCTCAGACTTCAAATTGACCAGCTATCCTCCGGGATATTTATACCTCAAACAAAGTACACCACGAAGATCTTGAAGAAATTCTTCATGGATAAGGTAAAAGGAAAGGAAGCGCCTATGGCAGCTTCTACACAGCTCAAAACTGATGAGACAGTGTATATCAAAAGTTGTACATAAGCATAATAGGTTCTCTATTATATTCAATTGATAGTAGACCTGATATTTTTTTTAGCACCTGCTTATGTGCTTGTTTTCAAGTTGACCGTAAAGAAGTGCACCTAAATGCAGTTAGAAGAATACTTAAATACCTAAACTACACACCAGATCTAGGATTTTTCTATCCAAAGTTAGCCACATTGGGTCTTTATCCCTTTTGTGATGCTAATTATGCAGGTAGCTTATTGACCGAAAGAATACTAGTAGAACGAGTCAATTTCTTGGAAATTCCGTAGCCTGTTGGTTTTCTAGAAAACACAATTTCATTATCTACAATAGAAGTTGAATATGTAGCTGCATCTTTAGCTTGTTCACAACTATTATGAATGAAACAAACACCAGAAGATTTTGACCTATCCTATAAAAATAAAAAAATACGTTGTGACAACACTAGTGTCATCAATCTATCTAAAAACAAGGTACAACATTCTAGGAGTAAACACATTGATGTTGGGCATCATCTCCTAAGGGATTATGTCCTAAAGGGTGAGATCAACTTGGAATTTGTCAAAATTGAAGATCAGCTAACTAATATCTTTACAAAACATTTACCAAAAGATAAATTTAACCTTATCTGTCATGTATTAAGATTATCTAGGTTGAAAGAGCTAATTTAATAATTGTGATTGCATTATTTTCAACCCTTAATGGATTAAAAGTATCACTTTGATCGACCAAACTGTTTGATTGATCGATATTCATTGATTGATCAACCAATGAGATTAATTGATCGATCAGTTTCTCTTTTGATCGCCCAAAACTAGGCAGATTTGCTTTTTACGTTTGCGATCCTAAACGCCTCTAATCTTGCTCCTAATCACCTAAAGTGTACCTAATCTATACGATTACCTACCCTAAATGCATTTACCTTATTCATCAACCCAACTTTATATGAAATACGATCTTTTTTACCACTTAATCTATTTTTTACTCGACACCTCTAACCCACATCATCTTTTATCCCCATACCACCACCGACCAGAACCCACCCCGGCCCCGCCTCTCCTCCTTCGGCCATCGTCGTCAACCAACAACTCTGGCACCACCAACCACTGCTGCACGTCGCGAGAAAGAGACCACGCATGCCCTCGTTGACGCCGCGCTCGTCTTTGCTAACGACGTCGTCCTCGCCGATCAACATTGCCATCGCTGTCGTCATCGCACACCTCATGCATGCCCTCACTGTGCGTCATCCTCGCCTGCTGGTACGACCCGTTCTCGGTTTCCTACAGAACCCGAGAACGGGTTGCCTCGACTAACCCCAAGACCCAGTCGTCCAACGAGAAACAACCAAATGTATACTCGCAGACCACCGGGACACTCTGTAAGTCGACCACGGGGCTAGGCTCCGCTATGACACATGCTAGGAAGCCCTCACACAACTCGCTCAGTAGCTTCGTTGCCTGAAGCGCGAAGATGCACCTGAATCCTCCATCTACTGGCTGACCGTGGAACTCAAATGGGGGCTACTCTGATATGGAGAAGACGATCTTTCTCTCGAAACAGTCCACTAGAGCATGATAAATAGCTAGCCAATTCATCCTTAGGATTATGCCAAAGTCCTCCATCGGGATCACGATCAGGTCAACCGGAAGACTGCGACCTCACAATGTGTGAAGACCTCCTCAGCGACAAATAACTGTCCGCCTAGGCCTCTGATTTGGAACGGATCTTCTAACAGTATACTGTTCAGCCCCAACTAACGACAAAACTCGAGACAAAAGGTTGTGTGGTACCCAAAATCAGGAAGCACGTAAACTAATCTATCGGAAACTGTAACCATACCTGCCATCACAGAACCCATCACTCTGGTGTCTCTGTGAGTCAGGGCGTTGACATGCCCCTCAGCCTCAGGTGCAGAAGAGACAGCCATGCTTTGAGCCAAGCGAGTGGCAGCCAGCGGGTACCCTCCTTGTGACTGCTGTCCTCCCCCTCGGGTCAGGTAACCGTGGCCGCCAGATCAGCCTCCAGTACTCGGTGCTGGGAGCATTTGATTCGCTCCGACCCTAGATGGGCAGTCCCTCCTCATGTGACCCAGCTGGCCACACTGGTAACAGAGAGGGCAACGACTCCCTCCCTCTATCTGTCCCTATTGGTAACTAGGCGAAAAGTGTCGCCTCCCGCGGCGGCTCTGGGAGTGGCCAGGTTGGTAGGGCTTCTTCTGTCCTCGTTTGGCTCGCCTAACACTACGGCAACTCTCATGTCTCACGGGAGGCTTCCCCTCCGCATCCTCTGAAGAGACATGAGGAGACGACAGAGGCGGTAGATGTTGAACCTACTCCCGTACGATCTTCCGAATTAGCTGGACGAGGTCCTGGGCCTGGATGCCCAGGAGGAGGGGTGGATCAACTGTTGCCTCGAATCCGGCACGTCTACCCCCTCATCCATGCCCACGGCCATGTCCGCAGCCTGTTATACGAGCTCCTTGATGAGGCATCTCCTACAAGGAGATAGAAGAGAAAGGATAGGGATTGTCAACCATACTAGGTTACAGAAGAAACAAGACTCGGAAGTGAAGATCAAGACAATACGTTGTGATGGCTGTCCTAGCTACATGCACATGAGTGGTTACTTCCAGACCATTTGATTTATTTCTTGGGATGACTTTGCTCTGATACCATCTTGTTACGACCTGTTCCCGGCTCCCTACAGAACTCGAGAACGGATCGCCTCGACTAATCCCAAGACCCAGTCGTCCAACGAGAAACCAAATGTATACTCATTCCACAACAACACGTGCAATGTAACTAAGCAGAAAATACGTAAGAGATAGTAAAGGAAACATAACAGTATATCTCAAGGATATAACATGACATAAGCGGAAAAGTACAGTTACGAACATAGCCATCACAACAGAAACTGGTAGAAATATAACTGAACATAATAGAACAGTCTATAGGCTACTCGTTACTAACAAAACTCTGCAGCAGAAAAGAAGGAAGGACTACGGTTGGGCTCGATTGGGCTCAGCGCCCTCAGCAATTGGTGGCGCTGGCTGTTTAAATCCCTGACCTGAACATGGTTATAGAAACTCGTGGTCAACTAATGCTGAGTAGAGTAGTGGTTAAGTCATTTACATGAAACTAAACATAATTAAACAAGCAACTAGCTAATTATACATTGCCAGTTATTCATTATCATTCATTTTCGTTTATCTCATTTATGCGTTTCTGAGTCGAGTAGTCTAATCAGGATCCATAACATTGCTAAATCTTCTTGTTCCCTATGGGAACGATCTCAATTAAGATCTCACTTGTAGTTTTCCTGCGATGCAGGATGTACACATGGCACTCTCCTGGCCGAGTGAGTCCCCCGTGGTAGCCCTACACCCGGTCACCACCGTGAGGTCACGGTCGCGACGTAGCGGTGATTACGGCATGTGATAAGCGCACGGGTAGCTACCTCGCACTGGCACGTGGTCAGTCGTTTACGCTAACGGGTACGCCCAAAAGTACAGCACAGGGCTTTGCCTTCTCAGAATAGGGGTCTCGCCCCTACACAGTCCGCGTATCCTCGTCCAACTATCTCGGTTTGCCTAGTGAGCCTAATAAGAGGGTGTAGGGTGGGTAGTCCTAACACCGGGCCCTATGGGGCGGCTAGCTCCCTCCCTATACTAAGTAACTCACTTCGGTATCAAGTACGTGAGGGTCAAACAGGAGTCGGTGTAGAGTGAATAGTCTCAACCCCAGGTCTCAACCCAAGGGGCGGCTAGCTCTCCTAGACACTAAAGGGACAGTGGCTCCCTTAGTATCGCGTACGCAAGACAGTCGCTGTCCTCAGTATTGCGTACATAAGGGCAAGATCACTCTCCACACTAAAGGGACAATTACTCTCCTCGGTATACGAGGACCAACGCACTTCCCTTATCCAAGTTCTAACAGTTGCCACTAGGCAACATGTTCTAAACCCATCAGGTTTTCCGTACTACAGTATTCTTGGTTTCTTTCTAAATTTCCTGTAGAGTTCGTACATGGACTTTCTTATTTCCATATCTGGTTCGTTACATGTGGAATATGCAACTCAAATTTCACCATCGATTACTGTATTTCCATTCATGACATGATTCATTTCAGGTAATATAGGTAGCTCATAATTTATTTCTTTTCAGGAAGCATCATGACAACTCAATTATTCATTAACTACACATGTATTTCTTCTTGCCCTAGTGTTCATTTCACAACCTAGGGTTGAATCGAATAAATTCTTTTTTTTTTTGAGAGGATGAGGAATGCTATCGGGGACGATAGCAAACCGGATGAATCGAATATATTCTAAAGTAGCATGCATTTGTCTCTTTTCAGTTCTAGGGTTTATCTCACAACCTGGGTTTCAAATAATTCTACGCATGCAATTTAATTATTAACTTCGGGATTAAGGTGAAAACCACTACCACGGTATCCGGGTGGAATGTAGGCTCGTACAGTAGCTCTCGACATCTTCATAGGTCCCGTATACTTTACGGGCTAGAGACTTATAACATGGACCGATACGTCAAACGAGCTCAAACTGCATAGACACTATACCATTATATAAAGAATCTCGAATGGAAACCAAAGATATTTCGTTTGCGGGAAACTGACTCCGTTTGGGTCCCGAACAGGCCTAAAAACATCAATTCTGACCAAAATCAGACGTCTGGGAAGAGTCCCAGACGTCTTAAATGAGCTTAGTGATTCACCTTGCTCTCTGTCTTTTTCAAACGTCTGGAACTCCTTGTAGACATCTAAGGGGGTCACTCTCGGACGTCTGGAATCACCTCGATCCTCGCACCAGCACGCCTTTCCAACCTCTGACACATGCATGCAAGGTCAGAACTCGACAGGGAAAAATAATTGAAAATTGCGTGCCATCAGACGTCTGGTATTACCTCAGGACGTCTTACCAGACGTTTGATTCTCTGGAAAAACTGACTCGGCAGAACCCTTCGCGAGCTTCTTTCCTCTGTGTGCTGCTACACTCCGCAACAGCAGCTTCTGCCAACGCGCTGTAGACCTCCTGCCGCCCTCTTCGCCCACTCTCTTTCTCTCCCTCACGCATGCTCTCCTCCCTCTCGAGCTCCTCCCGCTCCCCGTTCTTCCTCTCCTCCCTCACTCGGTTGCGGTGGTGGAGAGCAATGGAGGAGGGGGGTTTTATGGATGGGTGAGGGATGGGCATGGGTATGGTGGGGGGGTAGGGTGGGAGGTATGGGTCATGGGGGGTATGGTAGAAGGTATGAGGCATTGGGGGGTATGGTGGAGGTGTATGGGCATGGGCGTGGGGGTTTCTGCAAATTTTAAACCCCTTGGGTTTTAATTTTAGGCTTTGTGGGAATAGGAGGCTTCCTTAGGGTTAACTTTGCAAAAACCCCCACGCCCATGCCCCTGAACCCCATGCCCATACACCTCCACCATACCCCCCGCCATGCCCCATACCTTCCACCATACCCCCCATGACCCATACCTCCCACCCTACCCCCCAACATACCCACGCCCATCCCTCACCCATCTATAAAACCCCCTTCCTCCATTTCTCTCCACCACCGCAACCGAGTGAGGGAGGAGAGGAAGAACGGGGAGCGGGAGGAGCTCGAGAGGGAGGAGAGCGTGGGCGAGGGAGAGAGAAAGAAAGTGGGTGAAGAGGATGGCAGGAGGTCCGCAGCGCATTGGCAGAAGCTGCTGCTGCGGGGTGCGGCAGCACACAGAGTCAAGAAGCTCGCGAAGGGTTCTACGGAGTCATTTTTCCCGCAGAATCAGACGTCTGTGGAGTTCGATAGACGTCTGGTAAGACGTCCGGAGGTAATACTAGACGTCTGATGGCGTGCAATTTTCAATTATTTTTCCCTATCGAGTTCTGACCTTGCATGCATGTGTCAGAGGTTGGAAAGGCGCGCTGGTGCTAGGATCGAGGTGGTTCTAGACGTCCGGGAGTGTTGCCAAATGTCTGCAAGGAGTTCTAGACGTCTGAAAAAGACGTAGAGAGCAAGGTGAGTCACTGAGCTTGTTTAAGATGTCTGGGACTCTTCCTAAATGTCTGATTTTGGTCAGAATTGGTGTTTTTATTCCTGTTTGGGGCCTAAACGGAGTTGGTTTCTCACAAATGAAATATCGTTGGTTTCCATTTAAGATTCTTTACATAATGGTATAGTGTCTATGCAGTTTTGAGCTCATTTGACGTATTGGTCCATGTTATAGGTCTCCAGTCTGTATAGTACGTGGGACTTGCGGAGATGTCGGGAGCTACCGTACGAGCCCCCACTCCACCCGATTTCCCTGGTAGAGTGGTTTTCACCTTAATCTCAAAGTTAAACATTTTTGAAAATATCCCATATATATAGGTGGGAAAAGGGAAGGGGGCAGATTTATCCCGATGGGAGAAAAAGTCACAATACAGTCTATAACGCTTCATCGGCAGGAACTCAAATAGTACGTAAAGAAAAGGGCCGATACGAAATAACCATAGTTAATCCATCGGATGGGCGTCAAGTGGTTGATATTATACCTCCAGGACCAGAACTTATTAAATTGCATGCGTAGAATTATTTGAACCCTAGGTTATGAGATGAACCCTAGAACTGAAAAGAGACAAATGCATACTACTTTAGAATATATTCGATTGAACCCTAGGTTGTGAAATAAACACTAGGGCAGGAAGAAATGCATGTGTAGTTAATGAATGATTGAGTTACCGTGATGCTTCTTGAAAAGAAATAAATCACGAGCTTCCTGAATTACCTGAATGAGTCATGTCATGAGTGGAAATACATACCTGTACTAAGTAATCGATGGTAAAATTTGAGTTGCCTATTCCACATGTAACGAACCAGATATGGAAATAAGAAAGTTCATGGACGAACCCTACGGGGAATTTAGAAAGAAATCAAGAATACTGTAGTACGGAAAACCTGATGGGTTTGGAACATGTTGCCTACGGGCGATTGTTCGGACTTGGTTAAGGGAAGTGCGCTGGCCCTCGTATACTGAGGAGAGCAACTGTTCCTTTAGTGTGGAGAGTGAGCTGACCTTTGTGTACGCAGTACCGAGGAGAGTGATTGTCTTGCGTACGTAATACCAAGGGAGCCACTATCCCTTTAGTGTAAAGGAGAGCTAGCCGCCCCTTGGGTTGAGACCCGAGGTTAGGACTAGTCACTCTACACCGACTCCTGTTTGGCCCTCGCGTACGTGGAACTAAGGTGAGCTACTTAGTGTAGGGAGGGAGCAAGCCGCCCCATGGGGCCCGAGGTTAGGATTAGTCACCCTACACCCACTGGGCAAATCGGGATAGTCGGACGAGGATACGTGGACTATGGATGGATGAGACCCCTATTCTGAGAAGGCAATTCCCTGTGCTGTACTTTTAGGCGTACCCGTTAACGGAAACGACTGACTGCGTGCCAGTGTAAGGTAACTACTCGTGCGTTTATCGCACATGCCATAGTCACTGCTACGTTGCGACCGTGACCTCAGGATGGTAGACCCGGTGTAAGACTACCACGGAAGACTCTCTCGACCAGGAGAGTACTACGTGTACATCTTTCATCGTAGGAAAACTACAAGTGAGATCTTAATTGAGATCGTTCCCTTAGGGAATAAGAAGATTTAGCAATGTTATGGATCCTGATTAGAGTACTTGACTCAGAAACACATAAATGAGAAACGAAAACGAATGATAATGAATAACTGGCAATGTATAATTAGATAGTTGCTTGTTTAATTATG
Organism: Thalassia testudinum; assembly: GCA_037157565.1. NCBI lineage: Eukaryota > Viridiplantae > Streptophyta > Magnoliopsida > Alismatales > Hydrocharitaceae > Thalassia > Thalassia testudinum. The sequence goes on from JAZHRO010000030.1 coordinate 51,328,669, forward strand.
TTTAGTTGCATGTAAATAACTTAATCACCACTCTACTCAGCATTAGCTGATCACGAGTTTCTATAACCATGTTCAGGTCAGGGATTTAAGCAGTTAGCGCCACTGGTTGCTGAGGGCGCTGGGCCTATTCGAGCCCAATCGTAGTCCTTTTCTGCTGTAGAGTTTTGTTAGTAGTGTGTAGTGTATAGACTGTTCTGTTATGTTCGATTATATTTCTACCAGTTTCTATTGTGATGGCTATGTTCGTAACTGTACTTTTCCATTTGTGCCATGTTATATCCTTGAGATATACTATTCTGTTTCCTTTACTGTCTCTTACGTACTTTCTGCTTAGTTACATTGCACGTGTTGTTGTGTAATGAGTATACATTTGGTTGTTTCTCGTTGGACGATTGGGTCTTGGGGTTAGTCGAGGTGACCCGTTCTCGGGTTCTGTAGGGAGCCTGGAACGGATCGCAACACCTGCTGCGCTAGTCGTTGTCGATGACCACGTCGGTTCCCTTTTGGTCGACCATTTTTTATCGATCTTGGTAACCTCTAAAACTTATGTTGAATCCGTTTTTGTATGGATTTTTCTTAAGTTTAGATGTTATATGTGTTGATCTTGTGGATGTTTGCACTATTGGTAGTATTTGTGAGCAAATCAAATCGTGGAACTCTCGTTTTTGTCAAGTCTGAACGATTTTGGTCGACCAATTAACCTGGTTGATCGGCCAAAAGTCGTTTTTCCATAACCGAGTCAAACCTACTTTTGATCAACTAAAATCGCTTGTTTGATCGACCAACATGATTTTTCAATGGCTCTGAAACATGCACATGCTTCCCCCTTGGGTTCTCATGATGACACTTCCAATCTTTTTTTCATTATCGAGTCCGCCCTTGAGCATTTCTCCATACTTGCCAAGCTTTCCCCCCACGTTGATCGACTTGTTGATTTCCCGTATTTTGTGACTATCTTTCCTGGAATCCGCAAGAAGTTTGCTTACCACCAAATTTGCCTTTTTGAGTGGAATTTTTATGCAGGTTCCAAGAACAGCTGCATTTCCAATGTTGACCCCATGGCTTGTCACCTATTTTATGCCAATTTGAAGAATATAGGTGAGGGCTTCTACATTGAGCTTACCTCGAATGTCTACGGCATTGAGGTTTTGATCAATGCGGATGTTATTTATGAGATTCTTGGTTGTCTTCTGTTAGACCTACTTTTCTTGAGCTCCACTAGCAGACAGACTGAGTCTATTCAGGTGACCTTGCTCCCTCCCACTCATTAAGACTTCGGTTGTCCTACCAAGTCACTATATTTTTGTCGTCTTACACGTTGCCTAAATCAAGTCTTTTTGTGGAATTTCATGTCTAAATCTACCTCCTTTGAGAACTGCCCTGGTGTTTAGGCACGTGAATCATCTTTTAAGGAAAGCACGTCGTAGTATAAGACTAAATTCACACAAACACTTAAATTTATAAAACTTGAAAACAAGGATTTGAGTCCGAGGTCATTTGCAGGAAGCAAATATGAAATTCACAACACTAATCGCAATTTATAATTAATGAGAACAATAATAAAGATATGCAATGAATAATTAACTCAAAATGATATTCAATGATAAACCAATGTATCTTGAGAAATCAATGAGATAAAAAAGAATATCAAACCTTAAAAATGGTGATTTGGATCACCAATTATATCCCACATTTAAGCATATGTTCAATGCAATCACATTTCTCAAATAAGCCAACAGTGTTTAGAACCAATTCTCGGTCAATAGCCACAGAGCAAATGCCTCAAATAATCCCACAATATCAGATCGGACGTTGGGTACCCACGCCAGATGCCTTAAATGATCACAAGGCACAACAGGCGTACAGATCATAGCCAAGGTACAAAACCTCAGCAAAGTAGATGCACAAGTGTGCCAAGCACAGAGGACCAACACCTCAGAGATGCTAAGTGTTGAGAATATTAGCACGCATGTCAAGGCACATGGCATATATCTTGAAGCAAATGTTGAGAACAGCAAATGTCACTTTTTCCTTTTATGTGCCTTCAAAGTTTTGCAGCTCACGAGGTGGGATTAAAATCCCACTCTCTTCTTCCTTGCGTGTGAACTGAAGAAGCTCCTTCAATTTGGTGTTGCTGCAGGTGTTGTTCCCTAACCACAAGCCCAGGTGGCTTCGTGAAAGCTATCCGCACCTGTTGAGGGTGAAATCGAGGCTGGAGATGACTGGAAGATGGCGGACGGAGGTGGAGATGAGAAACGTTTGTAGCAGCTCCAGCGAGGACCTGAAAATTCATAATACGGCATCGTGACCCAATCAAACATGTTCAAAAGCTTCGCGGGGGCTTGGTGAAGGTGCTCGTGGTGGTTTGGTGGCAGTTGGAGACCGGTGGACCTCTGTCGGAGTCGGAGGAGTATGGCGGAGGTTGTGTTCAACAGAGGGCACAAGGGACCAATAAGCCCAATTAGGTTGGGGCTTTTGGTCAGTGGAGTGTGGCGGACGTTTTGGAGTGGTTGGCAGTGAATGTGGTGGTGTGTAGTGCGGCGGCGACCACGCTGAAGGTGGAGAAGATGATGGGAGAGGTGGTGGAATAACGATCGAAATAGGATGAGAAGGGATTGAATGGAGTCTAGAGAGAAAGAGAGACGTTTACCTAACTAACGGACGAAAGGAGGGAGAATTGGTGTCAGCTGTGATTGGCCGGCGTTGGGGAAGACGAGAACTTCGTTGAGGGAGACGGCGAGGAAGACGGGGTCTAGGAGCCTTCGCTTTGGCGGACGAGAGGTGGAAGAAGCTGAGGAAGAAGATCTAGCCAATTTGGCTGTTGGCTGATCTAAAGACGGAGTTGAGGATTGTCGTGGGAGTCGAGTCAGAGGTTGGCCAGAGGAGGGAAAAATTGGGGTATTTTGGCCTAAACTCAACTAAAAAGGACGACGGTTAAAGCATGGGAACTTCTTATAGAGCTCATAACCGAGCTCTAAACAAGAGAAGAGGCTTGATTGAGCCTCGGTCTCGAAGGAAAGAGGTCTTCAATTTCCTCAAGCTCGCCTGAGCTCTAGGATCAATTCCAATCCCTCAAATAGGATTGGTTGGATTCTTGATTGTTTGATTAGTAATCCCTCTAATTTTGGAGGAATTTGGAGTCGAATCCAGAGAGATCTCCTCTCTTGAAGGTCGGTGCCTGTGGGTTCACACCTGCCATGGCAGCAGGGACCCATTTGCAATGGTGACGACAAAGTTAGGGACTTATGTGTAAGAGATTTTGAAAACTGGGATCTGACTGAGAGAAACAAAGATTTAAAGGACTAGATTGCAAATTAGGTCAAGATTAACTCTAATTGGGCCCAAATTTTGGCCTTAGCCTAATTTGGATCAAAGGAATCTGACAGTGAAGTTAAATTTGAGATTTGACAACGTTTGACTGGGCAATTGCACAAAAGCCCAAATTAAGGTAGGATTTCGTCTGAGACTCTGTTCAAGGTCAAAATGGATTCAGATTGTCAAACCAAGGGTACTAAACCTCTTAGAATATTTTTCTATGAATTTTAGGAGGTTTAGATGAATTTTATCCTGACGAGAATCTCTTTAATTCAAGCGGGTCTAAAATTAGGGTTTTGTGTGTTGTTTTGGTTCTCAGAATGTGTGAAATCCTATTTCTATCTATATGGACTCACTTATTGGACTTTAATGCTCATTTGACATTTACTTAACCCCTGACAAACTCCGTGGTTACTCTGCATTCATGATGTGATGTTAAAACTATAGAATTAGCTATGTTTTAATGTTCTCTCCTCAAAATGGATCTGAGTGGAATTACGACTCTCAGGCAATCATTCAGGAGCATTTGTCTCTTGATTCTAATTAATTTAAGTTAGTTATGACTAATGATGGTATTACCATCACCTGGTATTATGCTCATCACTCTCTATGCCTTTCTTAAGAACAAGCAGTTTAATTGGAACCACTTGATTATTTAATGAGCAAGCAACCCATCAGTTCCTTCCAGTTTAGGACACTTCTTTCTCACATCTTACATTTTAATGTCCCAATGGATATCAACCATAAATAGTTCATTACGAGAGTCTCCATTTTTTATAACCTTTTACCAAGATGGAGCAAGCTCAGGGAGCCCGTGGTGAGGATGCAGACTAGCAATAGCAGCAGCCTCAGGAGCCAGATCAACCCCTTTCTGCAATACCTCCTCCTTTCCCGCCGTATAAGCATTTCACAGTGACTTGTCCTCCAATGCAACCTGCTCCATCCTTCTACGACTAGGAGTGGGGCCTTCTCGACAGACCGCTTACAGGCAGGGACTACGTCAATATTCAGGACGTTACTGATGGCATTTCTTTGATGATGCACCGACAACGTGAGACAAAGTTAGTGATGATGAGACATGGGCATCAGGTATCTGAATACCTAAATGCTCAAGGCCAGTTTTTGGATAGACTTGGAGAGTCTATTCATGGGATTCAGCAGCAGCTTCACAGGCCTCCTCGTCCTCGTTGGTCTACTACAGTGCCTCCATCTTCAGCAGCACCTCCTACTATAGCAGCCACAGACCAGTAGGTTACACCTAGGCAGCCGACACCCACTTCGTCAACTCAGAGACGCCTTTGTCTTGGCCGCTTGACTTCATCAGAGAGATCTGACTCGATGAACCTCGAGTTAGATATCGATCTTCAAAGCACAATGGACGCCTTTATGGTCTCTTTAGAGTAGTTATATTATTGTTGTTATTTTCATTTTTAGCATTATGGCATGTAGTACTCTATTTTGGATACATTTATCTTACTATGTTTGTCTGGATTCGTTTATATTGTTTTCTAGTTATATGCATGGTTCTCTCTCTCAGCTGAATATTTTTCTCTTTAAATTGCATGTTATAACTATTACTACTTGAATTACATGGTTAAGGGGGAGATAATTAATAGCTGCATGTTTTCTTTTTGCTGAAATAAAAAGAGGAAGATATCATGCATAACTCTTTATATTTCTATCTCTCTACATAATTATAATTTTGTTGTCATAAAAAAGGAGTATTTAAGTACTTCTAATTTGATGCACTAAAATTATGTTATCTGCAAGATTAATCTTTTAGGACTCTCTCATGGATTAAAGCTAGAAGATTGTTGACTTCATCTCAATGTCTTTTTATTTTATTTTATTTATTAAGTTTAGATTATTTTGTAAGGAACCTTAAAATAAGTTTCAAACGTTTTCGCATTTTACATAAAAATAAGTTTTTAAGGTAATTGATCGACCAAATAATAACATTGATCAACTAAATTGATTGATCAACCGAGATTAATTAATCAATTAAAACAATCCATTTTAGAAAGTTGATAAATACACATTTGATCGACCATTTAGGTTAATTAATCAATCAATCATTGATCGATCAAATAACTAGTTTGACCGACTAAAACTTATTTTGATGGACCAAACTACGTTAATTGATCGACCAATTTGATTTCCTTTTCTAGTCGATTTGCTAGTATAAATAGAAGTCGTAGGTAGCCTTTTTAAAAACACACTTCAAAGAAGAAATCTATCTAGAAAAAGAGCTCCCGTGCTTTCCCTCTAAGTGCTTCTGCTTTCACGCTTTCCAAAGCATGTCGATTCGAACTTCTGCAAAAATTTGGTTTGGCTTTTCTTGAGGTTCCATAGGATTATATTATTTTTATATTACTTGTTGCTTTGATTACGAATCTCAAGTTGTTGGAAAAGATCCGTTGTTTTGTTTCTCTTTAGGTTGTAAAGAGAAGGGACTATTGTAGGTTGTGCCACCCTCATTTCAAGTGGTGCGTTAGTGGATTGACTAGTCGGGAAAATCCTAAGCTGAGAGGCTTAGGTAGTGGTTTTCACCCGAGAAGGGTTTCCACTATAAATCAAGGTGTCTTCTGTGCTTGAATTTTTGTGGTTTGAATTGTTATTGCTACTTTTATATTTAAGTTTATAAAAGATAATACTATTCACCCCTCCCGTCTAGTATACATTAAGATTTGTAGGCAATCTCAGATAGAAGTCCCCTGCATAAAAGAGTATGCGCTAAGGGTAAACATCTCCGCTGAGTTGCTAGAGGGGTCCTTATCCTCCATACCACCCGATGTGTAGGAATCACCAAAATAGAGTTACTATAGCAAAAAAATCAGTTAATATATCAATATGAAAAAATCCCAGATCTGAGAACGGAGGTGCAATCTAACTATAACAACCTCCCTTGGGGCTAGATAAAACCCCAAAGGGGGTTGTTCTTCATCTTGGACCTCGCCTTGGTCGAAGAACGAGGAGAAGGGGCTACGACGGTGCTCCAGCCGGTGGTGGATGAAAGAGGGTTGAGGTGCACCTCTACACGCCATCGTAGGAAGGTTGAGATGGTGCAGCAGCACCCCTAGGCGATCAGGCCAACACTAGCAAGGGGTGGCAACGTAGCAAAGCGAGGAGAGGCAGTGTTGCAACCCCCTCAGGTGGCTAGATCTCCACCTGTAGGGGTGGCAACGTTGGGCGATCACGATCGCAGCAGCCAAAGGCCTCCCTAACCGGTGGCATTGGGCAATGTTAATTAGAGGGGCTGGCAATGAGGTGGAGGGGGTTGGTGGTAGTAAGGAAGGGCTGGCGATGCCCTAGGGTTTGGGTGGAAGGGAGCGGAGGCTAGTTCTTGGTGGGATATGAGAACCTCGGTCTAGGATCGTTGGTCTGATACCATGTTAGGTTGTAATGCCATTGGTTCGATTAGAGAAATCCTAGGTGCCTTTATATAGAGAGGCATCCAATGGGTAGAGTTACAAGTATGCTCTTATACAATATAACACAAAAAATAGAAAGACATACAAAATAACTCAACAAAGGTGAAACTTAGCCTTTAAGGTGAGCTCTCAAACGCAAATTGAATTGTTGGATTCAGATGCCAGATATGAAAGTTATAAGCTAATGAACAAAGATGTGATAGTCATTTAAAGAAGTGGGAATGGGATATGGAGTGATCTTGAGCATGTAGACATGCTCATTGGACTTTTGGCTCTTAATCTTATCAATCTTAGAAATGTTTCTTCAATTGATGTCATCATGCATCAGCGGCATGTAATTTGAATGATCTTCAGTGTTTCCATGCTCAAATTCATCTTTATATGTGCCTTTTTCCTTGATGCTGGGAAGAAAAATTAGAGAAAATGCATTTAGACATCTTAGTAAATTTTGAAATTCCATACATGCCAAACGAACTATGAATAATTACACAATGGAGAAAAAGAATTCCTTTGGCACTCCTACGCATGTTAGGTTAGCAAAACACCCCAACCTACCAAAAAATGATTTCTAAAGATTATGAAATCTGAACCATGGGTGTATATTAATGTTGTGCAGCGCGGTTCATGAAGTTAGCAAAATTTCTGGACCATGTGATACGCCAGAAACACCCAATTTTCAGTGAACCATGGATGTTTGCTTTTGATTTGTGTCCTTGGTTCTACGCCCTGTAACCACTAATCTCCATGAATGGTTGGGAGAAGATATGTGGGATACACAATTACATGCTTTGACCTGATAGCTTAACATGATAGATGAGCCTAAAAGTTTCCGCCAAGTGATCCTTGCCACTTGCTTTCTCTTCACCCAAAGCCTTTTACATGTTCAAGGTCCCTTATATCCCATTCCGAATTTCCTTGTCACTTGATTGATTGTGGAATTGGAAATTTTCATAAATTCTTAACAACTTGATTGTGGTATTAGCAATTTTGTTATAAATTTCAAATTCTACCTCCAATTCAATTATTCGAATTCCATTGGAGAGCTTATTTTAAGGGCTATCATATTTGATTTTCTGTAGGAAACTTGAGATTCGATCAAAGACATGATATATTTTGCAGTTATAAATAGAGGTTACTTTCCTATCTGCTTATATCTCTCTACCCATCCTCTCTCTTCTGTTAAGCTATGGTGATATGTCCAAGGTGACCATGATGGTCTTGGTGCTGGTTTGTAGTGTACATGGCTGACAAATGTGTGCAAACTTTTATGTGACTGTGGACTTGGCAGTGTTCTTCTTTGATATCCTCCTACGACCTTCCTTTTCTCTTTTTCTCTCTTTGCACTCTCTAGTTTATGCAATTTCATTTCATGTATACATGTGCCCCTTTTTCCTTAGTTCTATTTCTGATTCTTAGTTCTATTTTTGTTTCCTGTCCATGTAAGTGCAGTACGGTTCATGGTTTTAGTAAAGTAGCGCACATTATAAATTACATTTTTTTTTATTTAAGTTTGTTCGCTCTGAGCAGCTCCAGCATCAATGGTAATGCTTTCTTCTCTATGTTTGGTGTCAACTTGTTTTCTATCTTGTTTCTCTCTTGGCATGTTTTGTCGTTGTTATCTCCTTTTTTGTTCACTTCTCGGCTGTGGATTTATAGATATTGTTTTTTTCTTGATTTAGCATTGTAACTGTGTAAGTTTCGCCAATAGATTACTCTAGATTGAAGTATAGATTTTCATTTCTGTCGGTACATTATCACAATCTCTACAGTAACTTAGTTTATTTATTGCAAATTTTATACATAACTTTAGACCATAATTTCCTGTATTTTTTTTTGGAGAACTGAAAGAGGGGTCAACAAGGGGTTGTTAACCACCGCCAATAATTACTGTTGGAATGTCAGAATAAGGCCACGTTGACTGTTCACGTAGCAGCTTTTGGAAAGCCCAACAGGGCCAGCGGTCATGGGTTTTAGAACCCAAGTTTGGAGTCTTTTACTTAGGAGTTAAGTTTTCTATTTTTAGTAAATATATTTTAAGAAAAGTGTTTGTGATTTAATTTAATTAGAGAGGTAAGATTTTTTCTTATAAGATAAGATCTTTGGTTTTCAAGAATAGGGATATGTACTCTCTATAAAAGAGTCTTCCCTCTTTGTAGTCTCTTGAGTAATAATAATATTTCCTATTCTAAGAAATTCTTCTCCTCTCTCTTCTTCTTACAACACCACCATCGACCATCAAGGTTGCCAACCACCCTCTGGTGATCAACCTCCTCCTGTTGGCCACATCAACCAGCCACCAAGAGGGCTGCCAACCGCCAGGCTGCTCCTGATCTGCATGCACATAGCCCCTACGTGGGACTATGTGCATGTGGATTATGACTCCAAATTACGTCGATTCTTGACGTGGTATCATACTCCTGATCTTGCATGCACATAAATTATGACTTATGCAGAGAAGGAAGGCTATAGGAGATGGTGGAAGCATCCACTACAATTGGTGACACTACGTTGTCAGGAAGAGAAGGCAAGATGGTTGTTCATGCAACCAAGAAAAAGAAGTTTAAGGAGGAGATTTATCAGGATTTTTTACTCTTCGAAAGAGGAGGTTTTATCAAAACAAAAGGGACCAAACACTTCAAAAAGATGAAATGAGCGGAGAATGAACATCAGGGCGATCGCATCAACTTCGACTCAAGAAGAAGAGGCATAGTGTAGCCTCTAGAAGTGCACCACGACTGCATCGACTTCTCTACTTTCTCTTGGTGACCTTGGCTTGAAGAAAAGTCAATCTTTTCTGGCTTACAAGCAAGTCGCCATACTTTTCGAGGAGGCACGTGAAACCCTCTAACGCATCAGGGAATGTCGAGATAAAGGACTCAATTGTCGAGCATAGAAGAAGAGGCACGAAAATCATCCTTAACTCTTAAAGAAAAGAATGATATAGCAATATCAAGTTTATCAAGTCATCGTCCTTCCAGCCCTCGACTTGAGGGGGAGTGTTGGAGCGTCAAAATAAATGTCCATGTGGCAGCCTCTGGAAAGCCCAATAGGGTCAACGGTCATGGGTTCTAAAATCCAAGTTTGGAGTCTTTTACTTAGAAGTCAAGTTTTCTATTTTTAGTAAATGTGTTTTAGGAAAAGTGTTTGTGATTTGATTTAATTAGAGAGATAAGATCTTTTCTTATGTGATAAGATCTTTGGTTTCCAAGAATAAAGATATGTACTCTCTATAAAAGAGAGCATTTCTTCTTTGTAATATCTTGAGTCATAATAATATTTTCTATTCTAAGAAACTCCTTTCCTCTATCTTCTTCTTCCAACAACACCACCGTCGACCATCAAGGTTGACGACCACCCTCTGCAGGTCAACCTCCTCCTGCCGACCACATCAACCAGCCACAAAGAGGGTTACTGACCACCAGGCTACTTCTCTTGATCTGCGTGCACATAGCCCCTACGTAGGACTATTTTCCCACGCACAAGGAGCTTCCACGCTCCAAATTATGCTGATTCTTGACAATTACAAAATATGTTATGGTGATGCAATATATCCTCTGCAGAGGTTCTCTCTTCTAAAGAATCTCATTACACTCCAAGCAGATGCACCAAAGCAAGATGAAAGCTTTCCTTACTGTGTGTTGAGACTCCTATTTATCTCTAGTTGTCTTACCACTTTTGGTATATTTTATTATTTTTTATTTTGATTGGATATGCACTATTATTTACCCAAACCGCTCTCTCTATAAAGAGGTATTGGGCCCTTTTCTAAGTAGATTGGTTATTTTTTCCCACCTGGTATCAGAATAGCTATTCTAGATCGGTGCTCGGTATCCCACCCACACAAACCTCCAAACCCTTCCACCCTAACCTTAACTCTTCTCATCAACAACCCTTATTGTAGGTCGCTGTCGTCGGCAACTCGTCGTCGATCGTCACCCCTCTGTAGCACCCACGGTGCCATCTGAACCCTAGTTGGTCGTCACCCCCACAGGCAGTGCCATCTAAAGCCCGAGCCAGCTACAGCCTCCTGTGTAGTGCCAACCACTGCTCTCTCCTTTCAGGCCGTTGTCGCTGCAGCCTGTAGTAGTCGCCATCGCCACCTGCACAGGAGCTGCCTGAGGGGTTCACTTAGTGTTGCTGCACCTGTGACAGTGACGCAAGTAGTCTGAGCGATGCTGCAGGTCGCTCCGGTGATCAACCGGCTAGGGCCAGGAGTACTGCTACTCCTGTACGTGCACAATATAGGGCCGTCCTCTCTTCCTACGGGTGGGCAGGGCCTTCCCCAGGCTTTGCACACCCCATATCAGTGTCGAGGGGGGTTATTCTCTACCTTAGGCATGATCCTCCAAATGCTAGTGGTCCTGGATCCTCACGCCTAAGGCCCGTGCTAATTAGTCAGAATTTTTCTAAGCTCTGAAACTCCTTTTTCAAATCATCTTGGTGGTGTAGTATCCCGCTCACTTGGGCCAAGATGGCAAGTTCTAGCCCTTGGTGACCCACTTCATTCTTGCTGAGCACAATGCCAATCTCAGGAGGAGCAAAGATGGTATTGAATACCGCTAGTGTGACTGATACGGTTGAGTATGTGAGCATGATGCTACAGGAGCATGACATGACTCATCATAGTGCAGGATGGTTAATTGATTCCGGTGCTCCACAACATCTTTGTGAAGATCAAGGCTATTTCCGGTCACTAAGTTATGGTGCACCAGGAAGTACGGTACAGGTTGCTGATGGTAGGCATGCTCCTATTCACAACATCTTCGTGAGGATTAGGGCTATATCCGGCCACTAAGTTATGTTGCATCAGGAAGGACGGTACAAGTTGTTGATGGTAGGCACGCTCTTGTTGGCAAAGTGGGAAGTGCCTGTAACCCTCACGTTGTCACCGTCGAGAGCACTACATGTACTGGAGTTTCCCATGAGCTTGTTGTCTGTGAGCAGAATCACAAAGGATCTTTATTGTAGAGTTATTTTTGATGAGGTTGGATGTATTGTATAAGATAACTTTATTGGAAAGATCATTGTCAGAGGTACAGAGGAGAGTAGTCTTTATCACCTTAGCAAGGAGCCATTTGCAGGAGCTAGCGGGTATGATGGTAGGAGTGCCTTGCAATAGCACATTCGTCTAGGTCACCTATCTCTAGATCGTCTTAGGAGGGTAATTCCCCATATTTTACCTGCTACTACTATTAGGGGTGATGCTTGCCAATTAGGTAAGCATCATTGGTTCTCTTTTCCTACCAGTACTTCTCCTGGGTCAACGCCTGCTTTTGAGTTACTCCTCATGGATGTCTGGGGATCGAGTAAAATTCAAGACATGATGAGGCATCGTTATTATCTTGTTGTTGTTAATGATTTCACCAGAGTATCCTGGGTGTTTCTTCTGAAGAATAAGGGAGATGTTGGAGGTGTTATGGAGACTCTTATCTTGGAGATTAAGACTCATTATTTTGCCACAGGGAAGATTGTACAAACAGATAATGCCTTCGAGTTCTGCACTGCTAAACTTCCGAAGTTCTACAAGACTCGTGGCATTATCCACTAGACCACCTATCCTCATACCTTACAGCAAAATGAGGTTGCAGAGCGGAAGCACAAACACCTGTTAAAGGTTGCCTACACTCTTTTTATTCACCATAGTTTCCACAGAGATACTGGAGGGATGTTGTTTTGACGGCATGCTACCTCGTTAATAGGATGCCGAGTTCAATTCGTCAATAGCAGATATTGATTCTTTTGTTACATCCAGATGGCGAGCTTTTTCACGTCTCCCAGGACTTTTGGGTGGGTTGTTTTTGTTCATGTGCCATCACCAGGCCGTGACAAGCTTACTTCTTGCGCTGTTAAGTGAGTCTTCTTAGGATATTCCAGGAGTCAGAAGGGGTACCAATGTTATGATCTCATCCACCATAAGCATTATGTCAGTACTGATGTGACCTTTCAGAGACACCATATTTTTCAGTTGATGGACAGACGAGTGTTCGTGACGATACAACTCCCATGCCTATTCTTCCTGCTCTACTTGAGGTGATTCCAATCTCTACACCTCAGCTGACTTCTTCGAGCTCCACTACTGTCTTGGATGCTTACCAAAGACTGCATGGTTTGCTACGCACGTATAGTAGACCTCATGCAACACTACAGAGGCCATCATCCACACTAGTGACTGATTTTTCATAAGCCGTTGAGATGGGTTCTAATGACAATGACAGTGCAGTTCAACTTGATTCCCCTTACAATGCAAATCACCATAGCAGTAAGATTCCTTCTGTAGAGACTCAGTTAGAGGTACTGGATGATTTTGAGCTTCCTATTGCCATTAGGAAGGCATCGTGCACGTGTGAGTTCATATATCGTGTTGCAGTTAGTTTGGCTACCGATGGTCTTGGTTCCTAGTTTGGCAGCTTCTGTCAGGCACTTACAGCCTTACACATTCCGTCTGCCTATTAGCAGGCTATGTTTAATTCAAAGTGACGTCAAGCTATGGAGGATGAGATTGCAGCACTTCGGAGTAGATAGGCTTGGGAGCTCACCTCGCTTTTACATACGACTAGTTGGTTCCAAATAGGTATTTACCTTGAAGTACTACCCTAATGGGTCTATTTCAAAGTATAAGGCTAGATTGGTGGCAAAGGGGTTCACCCAGACCTATGGGGTAGACTTTTTTGGTACTTTTTCTCCCATTGTGCGGCTTGCCATTGTTTGGGTACTTATCTCTGTTGCAGCTCACAAAGATTGGCGATTACACCAGCTTGATGTGAAGAACACTTTTCTCTATGGGGATCTTCAGGAGGAGGTTTACATGCAGCAACCCCTAGGCTTCAAGGTTTAGGGAGAGGGTGTGTGTAGACTCAGGAATGCTATTTATGGCTTGAAGTAAAGCCTAAGAGCCTAGTTTCAGAAACTTTCAGATGTATTGCAGAGGATGGAGATGCAAAGGTCATCTTCAGATCACTCTTTATTTGTTAGGAAAAGGGAGAATGGCATTGTAGCAATACTGATTTATGTAGATGACCTGATTATCACTGGCAATAATGAAGCTGGGATAAGACAAGTCAAGGAGTCTCTTGCATAGCAGTTTGTTATGAAGGATCTAGGTTAGCTTAGATACTTTCTGGGGATCAAGGTTGCTAGGAGTAGAGATGAGATTGTTCTTTCTCAACGTAAGTATGCATTGGATGTTCTTTAGGAGAAGGTATGCTGAGGTCCAAGCCAGCCAATATTCCCATGGACCCCAAGGCACATCTTTATAATGAGGAGGCAGAGGCAGCTGATAGCAAAGCATATAGACAACTTGTGGGTGAACTGTTATACTTGACTATTACTAGACCTGATATTGTCTTGGCAGTAGGCAAACTTAACCAGTTTATGGTGAGACCGACGAGGTTGTATTGGCAGGCAGTTATGCAAGTGCAAAGATATTTGAAGAAAGCATTTAGTCATGGTATTCTCTTTCAGAGAGGCTCTCCTATGATAGTGGTGGGATATTCCGATGTTGACTATGCGGGATGTGTGCTTGATAGGAAATCCACCACTGGTTTCTATACCTATGTATCTGGTAATTTGGTTACCTGGAGGAGCAAAAAACAGGGGGTAGTTTCTCGCTCTAGTGCAGAGTTAGATTATAAGGCGATGACCTAGATTGCTACGGAGATGGTCTAGATACGATCTCCACTGCATGATCTGCATGTCCAGATTGAGGAACCTATGGAGATATGATGCAACAATCGGGCGGCTACATACATAAGCAACAACCCAATGTTCCATGAGCGCACCAAGCACGTTGAAGTTGACTGCTAGTCTGCCAGTACACCAAAGATCTCATATAGTATGGGTTGCTATGTACCACTTATATTGCATCTGAGGATCAGACTATTAATGTGTTCATGAAGCCTGTACCTTGATTGGCATTTGACTATTGCTGTTCCAAGCTGAGCATGATTGACATCTATGCTCTAGCTTGAAGGAGAGTGTTAAGACTCCTATTTATTTCTAGTTGTTTTACCACTTTTGGTATATTTTGTTATTTTTTATTTTGATCTGGACATGCACTATTTTTTATCCAATCCTCTCTCTCTATAAGGAGGTATTGGATCCTTTTCTAAGAAAGTAGATTGATCATTTTTTTCTCACTTTATGTTCTCAGAAGCAAGGGCCCCTTGATTTCCTGTATATTTTTCTGGATATTTGTATTTATTTAGATAAGAAGTAATTCATGTTTTGCTTCTAGGTTCTTTTCCGTTCTTTTCTCAAAATTATGCCTTGGCATGTATGTTCACTGTCTTTACCTCATAAAGAGGATAAAAAGAACCGCAAAGACAAAAGATGCAAATGAAAGTGCAGTTTCTCACATAATAGTTCCTTCTTGTGTAATGACTCAAACTCTTCTACTTCATTAATACATTTCTTGCAAGATTTTTGATTGCACAATCATGTGCATTTTTTATCTTTAATTGTGCACTATCTTTTAAGATTCTTGGATTTCACACTAGAAGATGTGTTTTTCTTTCCATTAAGAATAGCACTTGTATATTGGACTGTTAACTATTCCATTTTTATGACAATGGTGATCTTGATAAATGAATCCATGTGGGTATCTTTACATGATGGACCTAAATCATTGAGTAATTGCTTGAACCTGTTGAATTCAGCCTGGGGGGTTGCTGGTCTCGAGCAGCCTCCCTTTACCCTTCACCAAAAAAGAAATAAACTTGTTAAACTCAGCAGTCTTCTGTTAACAATTGACTTCAGGGATAAGGTAGCATGGATAAGATAGAAATATTGAATTGTGACAATGTATATGACCTCCTCAAATTGTCCGTTGTGTTCTTTTTAGGAAGATGCTCAATTCACAAGTATGTGATATGTAACACCATGGTAAACAGAGCCAAGACCTTTTTCTAATAACCTGGATCATTTCCATGGATTCTGGATCCTTTCTTGTCTCTATTGTGTCACATTGGAAGCTTCCCAAACCAGCAAATCATGCTTGATATGATGGTTTCCTTTCAATTTTTTCTTGGACCTCTCGTGAAAGGCTCTTTATCTCTTCTCAAAAAAAGAAAGGCTCTTTATTTGGCGTGGTATACTTCAAAACTAGATTGTCATCTGTTCCTTGTCTATCAAATTGTTTCTTAGAATGGCTTGAAATTCCCAATAACATGTAAAAGATGATTAAGTGACCCTTTCAAAAAGAAGGAAACAAGATCAAATGTATTAGCTTAACATAGCACATTTTTCTTCTTTAATTTTTCGTATAGACAATGCTGTATAGAGAATTGTAATTTTTACTGTTTTGTTAACTTTGTCTTATTTTTTTGATGAAAATAATGTCAGCATTTTATGAGTCTTAAGTATTTTACCTTTTTAACAGGTACCCATCATATTGTAGACCCAATATATGGCCTAACAATTCTCTTCCTGAACTTGAAGGAGGTTAGCATATTCTTTTGTTTAGCTTTCCCAAAAAAAAATCTTTTGTTTAGCTTAAGCAATTGCATCTTCTAGCACTCCTGTCTGTTTTTCAAGTACATGTTCCCTTTTTGTGGTCTAAATCTTCCTTGACTTTTGATTCGCCTTTTTCTATTTGTTTATTTCTTTGTTATTAAAACTTTTTTGCCCATATTTCCCCATGTCCAACATTGATGGTTTTTGGCCCAAGTTGCTAGGCTCAACTCATTCTTAAGCTCAACGTTGATGCTGTTAAGAAATAAAAGATTGAATTAATCCGAATACCACGTTATTCAAATGCATGCATATAACAATTTCAAATTCGTATTCTAACACTATAGAATTCCGTAAGTGTCATAACGGCGTCATAAGCTCTCATGTTGACTTGGACATAGGATGGAACTTATGTGATGATGTTGGGAGGGATAACAGGGAGTTCTTGAAGAAGAAAAATCTGGGGAAAATGGAATGGCTATGGAGGCGAAGAGGTGTTGGTGGTGGAAAGGTGTTTTGTAGAATCTATGGACTCATAAATGCTTGTCTCCATTACAAAGGAGCATGTTCCTCTTTCCTTACATGTGCCCCAATTGTGGAAAGTTGAGAAATGGTGGAGCACTTGTATATCTGTTTTTTCTTATTTGCATCTTCTCACTGACCAACCTTCTTATTTTATCAATACATTTCCACATGGAACATTGATAAATGGTTGAATGCTTGCAAAATTTGCTTGTTTCCCATTTGGATCTTCTCATTGATCATGCATGTTATTTTATTGATATATGAGTCTTTACCTGAATTAAATAGCTCTTAAATTTTGTCCTTGAAGTATATTTCAACCAAATAGCATAATGCTTAAAATACTTTGGTTTCCATATCCATAACACTTTTAATGTAGCCATCGTAGCAAGCACTCTCCATGAATAATGGTTATGCAATTAAGTTATGTTGGTAAAAGAAATTGTGTTAGTTACTGGTTTCAAATCTTCAATAGTTAATGTTTTTTGAAAATTTGTATCTAGACCATGCTTGATTTTGTTCTGGAACATTATTCACTGATAAGAAATTTGGCACGCCTCTACTGTGATAGCATTCAAGGCTCTTGGTAGGCTGTTGTTGGACATTGGTTTGCTGCTCGCACACCACTGTGACAAGTATGGTATGCTGCTCTGTCCTATCACTCTCCTGTATGCTTGTCAACAGAAAAATCATAATGTACAACTTTAATCCACTTGCAATGGATTTATTAGATTCAGCCAGATAAGAAGCCGTTTCAGTAAGATTTAACTCTCGAATGGCTTCCAACACTCCCACTGCTAATACTGCATGAAAATAGTAATGGGTGTCAAAACCATTGTTGTGTAATGCTTGTGCATTCCTTGTAATCTAGATATTCCAGCTCTATAGAGGATGGTCAAATTTCCATTGCATGGATATCCTAACACTGGCTCACATGGGATGAATATATTACACAAGGTATAGTATTAAGGTGACAATTAGCAGGTCCTTTATGTGAGCTAAATTTATTCGGAGAAAAAATTTTGTTACCTTCGAGTAGGTTGGTGATTACAAGGTAGGATTTTTTTTTTTTTTGACTTTTTTACAAATTTAGTTCGCAAAACTCGCTTCAGTAAGAGGTGGTGGATGAGTTTCACACTGAAGAAAGATAACATCAAAATTACATAAGCCTTTATCTAGGAGATCCAGAGAGCATATAAATGAACACTTTAGGGATGTTCTACCATGTGCTTTGGATCATGATGTAAGGTTTTTTTTATGGGGAAGAATCATGATATACGTTGTAAATTTCATGGGGGCACTTTATGTTCTATTGTCAATAGAATTTTTTTTTTTTTGAGTAGGGCTATGGTCAATAGAATTGAAAAATAGGTGGACTCTACCCAATTTGAAGAACTTCCACTGGTCATCTGGCCCTCTTTGAATCTGGAGGTCTTGCCCTCTAATTAAAAGAATGTTTTTTCCCCTTTCAAAAAAAAGTGTTATTTTCCATAGCCAAAGCAGATGATGAATTTCATATTTAGTTAGAGACCACTTCTCAAAAAAAACAAAAAAAAAAAAGTTGGTGACCAGAAACAAAATGCCTACTTGGTGTTGCAGGGAATTTTGTTAACTTCCATCAGATTTTAGATCTGTATATTTCGCAAAATGTCATGGTGTTCCATGATAAGTTGTATAAGTTTGGCTTGCTCCAAAATAAGATTCAAAATGCCGATTTTAACGTCATTTCGATAAATTTCCAAATGCACATTTCACCAACATACCAACAAAAATGACAATAGTCAAAATGATTAGAATTTCAGAAATAACTATTTCAATGGATAAATCTTTCCATTTAAGTCCTATCTTTTGCTTCATATGTAATGTTGATACATAACCTGTGTAGTAGTAGCAGTAGAGCTGCAACAGAAGCAGCATGCCGTCAGCATGTTGAGCTTACCGGCGGCATGCCGATGATTTTGCCGACATGCCGGCGAAACACCTGTATTTCGAAAACTTAAGCATGTCAACATGTCGACAGCATGCAGGCGCCGGCTGCTCCAAAATACTATTGTTCGTATCAACACCACAGAACTTGATGCCTTTATTGCATAAATCATCTCCTCAACAATGTTGGAATTCCTTTTACTGGGATATATAATAGTTGTACATGTAGAACTGCTCTTTTGTCGAAGTTGCATATTCTTCTACAACCATAGTTTTGAGAGGCTTTTATCTACCCTGTTTTCTTGGTTGCCATGTGGTCTGGAGTCCTTTTTTTTGTTGTGTATATGATTTTTGGTCTATAGTCCTAACCAATTAATCCGTCATCTGCATTTTTGTGGGGTTAGATTGAATGATCAACTAAGTTTTAGAATTTAGTAGTAGAATGTGCAGTTTGGTGATGAATAGGTAGTGGATTTGATGTGATGGAAGACTTTAAATTATTTAGGTAGAGATATAATAAGTTGATGTGTTGTTAGAAGAGATGCGAGATGATACTCCTTGTTGACCCCATAATCCACTCTGCATTGGTCATCTTAACCCATCTGTCCTCATGCATTAAAACTTCATCTAAACACAAACTTCATCATGTTCATCCTATATGGTTAGCATTGTATAAAGAATCTTTTCCCCCTTTTTTTTCTACTATTTGTACTCTTTAACTCATCTGCCTCGTTGTTTTATTACATTATTACAGTGTTAGGAAAAACTCCTCTTTCTGGTTACAAAAGTCTTGAGGATAGGCTTAAGGATTCTTGCTGCCATAAAGGTCGTCTCCTCTATTACTTTCCAAAGCTGTCAAGGTATGGCAACAAAGTTTCAGCATAGAATTCATTCAATGTTTCAAACTCCAATTATATGTCTTGCATTGCTGTTTGCGGATTATAAGCATTCATTACATCTTATGCACATTTCCCTTTTGCTAAAATTATTTCAATGCTTTCCCAGGTAGTTGCTTTAGCCTACCTTGTACATTGACTACTGACCTTAGAAACTTCCATAGGTATCAGATGAAGTAAAATGCATGTTCTAAAAAGAATTCTAATTCAGTATGTCCATTTTCCAATTGTGCAGGGAACTCACTGAAGATATTCAAAATTCATCTTGGTGTGGGTGGCACACTGATCATGGTTCTCTTACAGGTGATCACTGAATACTATCCTCATTGCTAGATCTGGTCATATATGCATGGCTTTCCTTTCGTCAAAAGAATAAAAATAGAAAAATCTCAATAGCTGTTTGGTAGCTCCTTTCTTGTATATATTGGTTTATAGATCTTGTACCAGGTAAACATTGGTACAGATTTTTATCTAGCTAGTTTTGCAGAATGATAAAAGTTGATTATATCTAGTGACACTTTAGAGTTGCTATTTGAGGTTATATAGCCTGGTTGGCCTTGACAGATGTGCTGGAACTGCAGGTTGCATGGCATTATGGGCCAAAACATTAGCCAAAAATGGCCCTTAAGCTCTGTTGGTAGTGTGGCTTACTGGGCTTTAATCACTAAGGCTCCGTTTGGCAATGGGGTTAAGGGCGGTTAAGGGTTATCCACGGGTTTTGTCAAGTTTTTCCCATAATTTCTACACAAACTCCTCTATAATTACTTCCAATCATTCCAATCAAATCAAAATAATATTTACTCTCACTTTAACTATTAAAAGATACCCAATACACCCTCCACTCTCACTTTTAATATTAAACAAATACCCACTAACATTCTCTACTCCCACTTATGCTATTAAACAAATATCCAAACATCACATCATTACACCAATCATTTTAACCCTATACTTAACCCTCCCCTTATTCCACCACCCAAACAAACACACATCTCCACTTATTCCATTTTAACCTAAAGTCTTTTATCCACCCTTCAAACGGGGCCTAAGATTTTCTGTCTGTGGTTTGCTGCAGGTAGCACAACTTGGCTAACAGCTACCACCAAGGTGGTAGGACTATTGCTGGTGGTGTGGTGCGGCCTTGTCAGAGGCCTCACTTTGACATGGCATGATGGAGGAAGTGATGTTGATTGTGCTTCCTTTTCACATTTTGTCTCCCCAGACAACCAATGCGAAAAGAAAGTCAATACTTCCACTCACTGCCTTCTCTTTCACTTCACCTTCTCTCTCCCCACATCTCCTCTCTCTCCAGGGAATTTCCTGATTCAGGAAAGTAGATCAAATGAATTGAATGCTCCCTTCATGCCTTTTCTTGACCAATGGCTTTCACTTTGCTTTCCTGCTACCTTCAGGCTAGGCATGAATGAAAGTTCTTCCAAATGTTGCTCCCCCTAGAGGAAGCATGGAGACCATAGTATTTGATCTGTGTAACTTCCATGCCAGTTAAACAAAGGTCCAATGGGCCTTCTCCTTGACAGATTTCTTTCTCTATCCCTGCGATTTAAAACCATTAGCTCGACTCGACTTTATCAACAAACATTTCCCTTCTTAATGACAATCTACAACTAATAAAATTAGTACCTTGAATGAATCACATTATAGACAATGACTAACTCAAGGACTAGACCTACTGCTTCCACTACATATGTGGATGAACTAGCCTAGGCTTTAGCTTCTTCGACAAAAGAAAGATAAAGGAGCTTAGAAATGATGAAAGGGAGTTATAGGATTCCTAGTTGCGCATCCTTTTCTTCACCTTATCTGGAGAGAAAAGCTTCTGCTTCTAACCTTTCTCTCCCACTCCAAAAGATTTCCCATTAGGGTCAAGTCATCCAAGCCTACATCTTTTCCTACTTGAGAAACATCGTACATAGAGAAGGGTGGCAAAGGGCTCATTTTCGTCGTCCTTTGAGGGAACCTGGTTGATAGCAAGTTGAAGACAGTGGACTAATATCTTTTTACAATTCCAAATCTCACTTGAATGGATATTAGATTGGAAAAATTGCATACTATTACTTGTAAAAGTAAACATAAGAAGAAAACAACTAAATAGAAAATAAAGTTAGTGAAGCCCTAGGTTCACACTAACATTAATCTAATGTCATCCTCACTCTTATCAGTTGATTTTCTTGTAGTTATAGCAATTGGGAGATATCAAGGTGTTCTTCAGTTATTCTAGATATTACTATGAAGTGTGAATGATAGAAAGAAGCCTCTTGTTTAATGCTAGTATTGGCTAAAGGCAAGAAATATCATTTTGTAAAATACATTACATGTTTTAGACATGTGAAACATGATACTAGTTTTATGGGTTGACTTATTAGTCGATGGACTAAATATTTGGTGCAAGAAGGTTGCCATTTTGGAAATTTTTCTAGCCAACATAGTCATCTCCTTGGGATTGGCTTGCAAGCTTGTTTATTTATTAAAACATAAATACTTTGGCTGTGACTAAGCCGGTGTGGGGACTTTGGGGAGATTGGTTAACTTGGTGTTTATGCTCTTTTCCATGGCACTTGAAATTTTTCGAAGTGGAGAATATTCGAAGGGGTTGATGGAGAGAAATGCAGGTGTTTGGATTCTTCATATTGGCGAGAGCTTGTGAATGGTGAAGCTTGAGGACTTATGGAAACTTTTGGCGGAGTTGAAGGGATTGTGGTTGAAAGCAAGTAAACTGGGTAGGCTTTCTTGTAGTAAAAACCCTTTCACCATTAGCAAGGGTTTGTGCACTTGGAAAATGGAGGAAAGTAAAGGAAAACATTTTCCCTTGATGGAGAATTTTGCATTATTTTCCTGTTTCCCTCACTTCCCTACAATTCTGTCATTTTTTCCCTCATGGGCAGACCACTTTCCCTACCACAAGGGGTGGAATTTTGGGGGAAAGCAAGGGAAAGTAGTTTGCTTCTATTACCCAATGTATGCACAAATGCATGAAAGTTGATCAAAGGGAACTTAAGGGAAAATAAAGGAAAATCTAATTTCATTTTTTTTATTTTCCTTTTTACCCCAAAACCATTTTCCTGCAATTTCCAACGTACAAACACTCCCCTAAAGAAAGCTGATCATCTTCAAAAGTGGAGTGGCACCTAGTGATTTGAGTATCAGGAAAGATGGCTTGGCTTTGCGGAAGTTGAAGATTTCATTGAAGGTAAAAATTATTGAGTAGTTGCTTAGGAGGGAGAGGTTGGTAATGAAGGTTATAAGGAGATGGGATATAAAGGCTGAAGCATCTTTGTTTTCTAGATGGGTGATGTAGAAGATGATGATATTATGTACTTGTTTCTTAAGTACGCTTTTGCAGGGAATATGTGGCTTAGATTCATGGAGATGACTTTATGGAGGAATTTTATGGTGGCAAATAATGGAAGGTGGCAGTGTCTTATGGGGTTATGTTGAGTTGCCAATTGTTCATAAGACAAGATGACTATAATATAGGTAAAGACGTAAAAGTAGATGTTTGGTCCATATACAAGTCAGATCCTCTTAGATTATTGAAATACGAGAGACAAGCTTATGGTGGTTCGTGCATATGGAGAGAGCAAGCAATGCTAAAAGAGTGAAATCTAAAATAAGCGGAAATAAATCAAAGCATAAAGATAATCAAAGAACACTTAGGTTTTACATGGAAACCTCACTCACGAAGAGCGGGGAGAAAACCATAGAAGGCCCCTATGGGCTTGGATCTCTATATTTCTTCTCAAGGAATATGGGAGGAGTACACGCCTATTTATAGGCCACCACTCACCACACAAAGTCCACATCTTCCATTGTGGCAATAAACTAACAACTCAATCGTCTCAACACTCCTCCTTAAGCTGAAGCATAGAATGCTCAACTTGTAACATAAAGAAATCTACTCTACACAATAGAACACAACCTCTAGACTGGCTCTTGCTTGTAGGTGAGAACATAGGCTGGAGTTGCTGGATGAACTGGAGTTGGCTCTAACAATGATCTCTCCTCTAGGGACCTGGTGCTGGTGGTTTCCCATTCAATATCCCTTAAATGGATCTTCCTCTGAAGACCTCGAAGTTGTATCTCTCACATAGAAATCGACTGGGCCCTTCCTATGAGGACATCGAAAATGGATCTCGCTCTCTCTAGAGATCTTGAAACTCTGGACCTCCCAGAGTTCGATTTCTCATGTGAGGATCAGCTGCTTGAAAAGTCTTTAGCTGTATCCGATGTCACCCATCGTGCCTTAGGACTACAACAAAGGAACTACCAAACGAGGGTGACTGTAATGACTTCCACACTCCCCATTTCTTCCATGCTTGTACGAGAGAAAAATAACAACGAGAAAAAATAAGAAAAACTAGAGAAGACTTCACCTCTTCTCTTTAATTCAAACACCTTTTTTTTTACAAAAAATTTGCTCCTTTTTTTTGCTTTTCATTTTCTTCTTTTTGTTTAACTTTTCTCTTCATTTGTTTCCTTTTCTCCTTGTTTTCTTATTTCACCTCTTCTTTCATTCTTGCCCCTTGTTTTTGTTTTGCAATGATAAGTAACACAAAATGTATAACAGGAAACTAAAAAGGGGCAAAGATGCAAAATACCCAGAAATATCTTATTTGGAAGGTTATTTGGGTTTGAAAATTGGACTTCAGACCTAAAGATCTAATTTTCAAACTCATAGTTTAGTGATCATTTGTTGATTTCAACTCCAGATATTATAGGGGATCAAAAAGATTCTAAGTGACTTGATTGGGAAGAACTCTACTACAAGCACTCCCCCTCACATGTAGGGGACATCGAT
Source organism: Thalassia testudinum (assembly GCA_037157565.1). NCBI lineage: Eukaryota > Viridiplantae > Streptophyta > Magnoliopsida > Alismatales > Hydrocharitaceae > Thalassia > Thalassia testudinum. The sequence goes on from JAZHRO010000030.1 coordinate 51,353,022, forward strand.
TAAGTTGGATGGATCCAACTTCTTACTTTGGTCCGCCTCTTCCCGATTTGTTGGATCACACAAGAAAAAGTATATTTTGACTGATGTTGTTCCTATAGCTGAGTCTACTAATTGGGAGGCAAACAATGATTGGGTGGCTAAGTGTCTCCTGAACAGTGTCACGCAAACTATCGCCAAGCAAATCATGGCTCATGCTTTAGCCAAGAGGATATAGGTGGTACTTCATGAGATACTCTCATAGCAGTAATATTATCAGGCTATACAGAGTTGTGGAGGATATTCACAATCTTCGAAAAGGCTCCATGTCCTTATCCGAATACTACGGCTCCGTGAGGAATTTGTAGGATGAACAAGATGTGTACTAGCCAATCTCTAGGGATGCTTCTGTTATAGCTAAGCAGAGAGAAGCTATTCGCTCAATTCAACTTTTGTCTGGTCTTGGCTCCAAGTACAAGGTAGTCAAAGACCAATTCATGACTATGGATGAGACCCTACACTGCAGCAGATCTATGCTTATTCTCAAGGCTTACCACTTCTGATCTCATACCCAGTACCAATTCCTCTACTATGGCTGTTATTGGTCGTGGTAGGGGGAATTTAGGGGGAAGAGATTTTGGAGCTCGTGGTGGTGGTACATGTGGACGTGGTTAGAGTTCTTTTTTCTATGAGTACTGTCACAGGAATGAGCACATTGTAGACCGATGCTGAGTGAAGCACGGTTATCAACAAGTATGAATCCACGTGCTCATCAAGTTTCTGCAGAGGATACCACCAAGGTGCAGGAGGACGACAGCCAGATGACAGTTTCTAGGGCTGACTACGAGCGTTTCATGGCTTCTCAGGCATACACTTTTGCCTTTGTTCACAAATCTGCAGGTACTTCAACCATGATGGCTAGTTCCCAAGCCCCTCCATACATAACTCAACATTACCGGTGCCTCCTCCCACATTACTGATGACACTACTCTTTTCTCCTCTCTAAGGGACCTTGTTACACCGTTTCAGGTTAAAGTAGCAAATAGGGGCTTGTCATCGGTCACTGGTCTTGGGAACATCTCAATTTCTAGCACTTTACCTTTATCAAATGTTATGCATGCTCCTAGATTTACACTCGATTTAATGTCTATTAGCCAGATTATAAAGGATTTGAGATGTCAGGTTGTGTTCCATGACCGATATTTCTTTTTACAGGATCTCCAAATGATGAGGCAGAGGACTTGAGCAGAACGGTCTCTACTACCTTCATGTTCCTCCATCTTCCAGTGCTGATGCTGTGAGTGTCACCTCTACTCTTTAGTAGCATTATCGCCTTGGTCATCCCAATCTATATGTCCTGCGCCACCAGTTTCCTGAGTTATCTTTTCCAGATGTTTTTAGGTGTGAAGCCTGTCTGTTGGTTAAGCACCATAGGTCTTCTTTTCCACCACAAAATAAAAGAGTTGAATCTATTTTTACTTTAGTCCATGTTGATGTTTGGGACCCATGTCAGGTCAAGAGTATTCATGGCTTTTGGGTATTTTCTTGTACTTGTGGATGATTATACTAGGCATCCTGGGTTTTTATGATAAAAGAAAAGTCTGAAGCCTTTGATATTGTCAAAAGAATTGTTCTTGAAATAAAGACTCAGTTTTCTACTATTTAAATCTTTAGATAAGTCCGAAGTGATAATGGTTTGGATAATGGTTTGAAGTTTGTGAATGCCAGGACTACTACCTTCTTTAAATCTTTAGATATTGTTCACCAGACGACCTGCATTCACACTTCTCAACAGAATGGAGTTGCTGAACGTAAGCTTAGACATTTGTTTGATGTTGCCCGATCCATTATGTTTCAAATGAATGTTCCTTCATGCTTTTAGGACGATGTTGTTCTTATTGTCGCTTATTTGGTGAACCGTGTGTGTTCGTCTATTTTAGGGGGTAAAACTCTCTGCTCCATGTTGTTTGCTGGCAAAAGTATTTTTTCTATTATTTCGGTTGTCTTTGGCTGTGTGTGTTTCGTCCACCTTCACCATGTTGACAAGATTTCTCCTCATTCCGTGAAATGCATCTTGCTGGGTTATCCTTAAACTCAAAAAGGCTACTGTTGCTATGATCTGGTTTCACGGAAGTTTTATGTCTTTGCTGATGTCACTTTTTTTGAGGAGATTCCTTGCTACCAGAAACAGGAAGAGAAGCACACTAATTTGTCTACTGATATCCCTCTTCCTATTTTATCTAATCCACCACAACCACATGAGCCACCCAGTATAAGGGGCCAGTCATCCTGATCTTGGTCCTTACCCGTGTCATCCTGAGGTCTCTACTGCAGATACCTTCCCTAAACATTTTCAGCATAGGGTTCAGGATGTTACTTAGGTGGAAGAGAATTTGTCTACTGTTTATGCTCAGTCCCCACCAACTACTGATGATTTGTCTGAGGATCAGGTACCTATTCTTACTCAGGACACGTCTTTGGATCTTTCGATTGCACAAAGGAAGGCTCCCAGATTGTGTACCAAATACTCTGTATCACAGTTTATGTCATTTGACAATTTATCTGCAGTTGGCCGCCAGTTCTCTCTAGCTATTGACAGTGTACAGGTGCCACGAGATCATCAAGAAGCTTTCCGAGATCCATCTTGGACCTTGGCAATGGAAGAGGAGATGGCTACCTTACAATCCCGTGGCACATGGGATCTTGTGGATCTACCCCAGGTGCTACTGTGGTGAGGTGTAGATGGATGTTTACCCTTAAGTGTCATCCAGATGGCACTGTGGATCGATACAATGTACGTTTGATTGCAAAAGGCTACACTCAGACATTCGGCGTAGACTACTTTGAGACATTCTCCCCAGTGGCCCGTTTCAATTCCGTTTGCATCCTCCTTTCACTTGTGGTGAACAAGCGTTGGACTATTCATTAACATGATATCAAGAATGCTTTTTTATATAGTGATTTGGAGGAGGAAATCTACATAGAGCAACCACCAGGTTTTCCTACTTAAGGGGAGTGTCAAAAAGTGTGTAGATTGAAGAAAGCTATATATGATCTAAAACAGAGTCCTAAAGCCTGGTTTGAGAAGTTCAGTAGGGTGGTTCAGGAGCATGGCTTCACCAGATCTTCCACCGATCACTCTGTCTTTACAGTGCATAGGAAGACAAGTACAGTTATACTTGTGGTTTTTGTAGATGACATTCTTCTTACTGGCGGTGACAGGCAAGGCATAAAGGAGACAAAGAAGTTGCTCCAGTCACAGTTTGTTACCAAGGATCTAGGCTTTATCAGCTATTTCCTTGGTATTGAGGTGCAATATACTGGAGGACTTGTGCTCTCCCAGTGTAAGTATGTTCTTGACATGTTGAGAGACATGGGAATGCTGAGGTGCAAACTAGCATATGTGCCCTTGGATGTCTCCTTACCTTTAAGTGATGAAGATAGCCCTCTATTGCAAGATGTCACCAAATACCATGAAGTAATTGGGAAGCTCTTATATTTGACTGTTACCCGTCCTGACATCGCCTTTGCGGTTGGAAGATTGAGCCAGTTCTTGCAATCACCAAGGGAAGTCCATTGGCATGGAGTTTGCTAGATTCTCAAGTACTTGAAATAGTGCACCTGGGAAAGGACTATTTTTCAAGGACAATGGGCACCTGGATATTTGTGGCTATTCTGATGTAAACTATGCTGGCGCATATGAGGACAGGAGGTCCACTACAGGGTACTGCACTTTTGTTGGGGGTAATCTAGTTACCTGGAGAAGTAAGAAACAGGCAGTAGTTTCTAGATCTAGTGCTGAGTCTGAGTACAGAACTATGTCTCAGACTACTTGTGAGTTACTATGGGTTAGGTCCATTCTAGAGGACTTTGGTGTGCAGGTTTCCGGCGCTATTCCCATACATTGTAACAATAAAGCTGCCACCTTTATTCCGAACAATCTTGTATTTCATGAGAGGACTGAGCATATAGAAGTGGATTGCCACTTCATTAGAGAAGTCATTTTAGCCAAGAGGATCTCCACTCCTTACATATGTTCTGAAGATCAACTGGCAGATGTTGTTACTAAAGTACTTCCTAAAAAGCGTTTGCTCTATATTTGTTCCAAGTTGAGCATGTTTGCTGCATATGCTCCAGCTTGAGGGGGAGTGTTGAGTTATGTATAAAGGGGCTTGTTGGTCTTTTATTGTTTGGTTTATTGTAAAGGTATTATTGTACTTTCTTCTCTGGTGCCTCTCTATATAAAGGCTCAGTGTTTCTCTGAATAGAAGTTATGCCATTACAACCTTTACACTAATAGAACAAAGGAGAGCAACATTAGGCATCCTTCTCTAGGAGGTCTAACCACATAGCCCTATAGCCCTTGCTCTAGTCTCATAATAATTAGAGTCCAATCTCCGACAATGCTTTGTCCAGGCATTAGTGGAAAACCTAGATACTTGGTTGGACGTCGTAGCTAGTCAGTCCCCAAGATATCACCACATTGCAAAAGTGATTTAGTAGATATCCTAAAGGGAAACCTGACTTGCGCAGGTTTACCTTCAATCCTGAATCCTCCCCGAAGGCCTCAAGAAGTAGTTTCATTGCTCTGGCCTCAAACATGGAGCCTTCAATGAAGAAAATGGTGTCATATGCATACTTGATCAAAGGAACGATGGTTCCCCCTTTACTAGAGCTGAAGCCCCTCAAGAGGCCCGTGTCACAAAGGGTATAACACACTTTTGCAAGGAAGTCCACAACAAGGATAAAAAGCATAGGAGCTAAGGGGCAACCCTGTTGCATCTTTCTCCTTGAGTTCATCTAGCCACCCTTTGGCTTGTTATTAATCAAAACAGAGTAGGAAGCTAAGGTAGCATAGGCCTTCACCCACCTTATCCAGGTCTATGGGAACCCATGCAACAGCATGGAAGACCATTGAAAGCCCTAGTCTAAACTATCATAAGCCTTAGAGAAATCGATTTTCCAACAAAAAGCATCGGTCCCATCATGCTTCCATGTCAAAGGAATCTTCAAGTTTAAGGCAACCAAGTAGTTCTTCGTGATGGACTGCCCCTAGATGAAAGCTAATTGTACAAGTGTAATAAGTTGATTAAGCACCTTCTCAAGACGACGCACTACAGTCTTGGCAACCAATAAATAGATGAAGTTAAAGAGTGCAATCATCTTGTAGTCACCCACACTCTTAGTTGCTTCAACCTTCGAGAGTAGGAAAAGGAAAAAGTGGTTGATCTTTGTTAGGTCCACACTAGAAGCTAGGTGCTCAAATATCACCTTGATGTCTCCTTTAAGAAGCTGCCAAAACTCCTTAAGGAAAAAGATCAGGAAAGCGTTACGACTAAGAGAGTCCTACTTCAAGGCGCACAAAGCCTACCACACTTCATTCTCAGTAAAAGGAGAAGAAAGTGTGTTTGCCTTAGCCTGACCAAGTCTCTTGGGTCTATATCCGCCAAGGTGCTAGTGCCTCTCATCTCTCTAGCAAGAAAGATCATAGTAGAAGTCTACAAATGCTATACCTACCTATTGTCTGCCAGTGTGCAACCCATGCTGATCTAAAACAGACTTGATTAAGTTTCTCCTTCTATTCGCAAAGGAGTAGAACTAGGTGTTGGAGTGCCCCTCCTTTAGCCAAAGTTGTTGGGACCTCTACCCCTACTTAATCTCCTTCATGTCTATTTAGAGCCGAATGTGGAGTTCCTTTCTTTCCACTATCTCCTCGGTGGAAAGGTCATGAGAGTCCTCCACTCTATCTAGCTTGGATATACCAGCCAGCATGCCATCTCTAACCTGATGACACACCTCTCTATGTTCCTTCCCGAACTCACGTAGCTTGTCCTTAAGCGAAATAATTCTCTGTGAAAGGTGGAGGGTAGTGATCCGATAGCCTGGCACTCACGCCACCAACCCTCCACCTTGCTGTGGAACCCATCGTCCAACAGCCAAGACCTCCCAAACTTGAAGTAGGTTCTGTAGCAGATGTGTTCACTAGTGTATTTGAATTGATTTTTGGTATTGAATGAATTTGGCTATAGATGCTGTTAATTAATTTAGGTTTTGAATTAGGGTGACAGTCTTGTAGAAGGTAAGCACAACTCCTACAGTCTTATTTAGATTCCTTGACTCCCATTCTAGTTGGATATTTTAATAAGTTCTTTTACTTTGATAGGATTTTTTTTTTTTCGAAAATGGGGAAGGGTGCTTATCCGGTTGATAACCACTCAATAAGATAGGGAATTCTTTATTGTCATGCTGTCATTCCATATTTTTTTGGGTTGGTAGACTCTAATTTGTGAGATGCTTTTTAGAGAAAGATATTATCATGGGCATCCATAGCCTAGTGTCAACTATTTTGTTTGCTGTAGGCTGTTGGTAGGCCTACCTGTGGCATGGGTCTTGAAAGTTGCTGTGCCGATGACCTGGCCTGTACTGTGCTGCTGGGCGTGTTATATTACTAGGACCAGGTCTGCAAAGTTCATATCTAGGCCTGAAGAGTCGTCCAGTGATTGCTGCATAGTTGGATGATCTTGGCTGTTGAGGGGGTGGTACGGCGGTGGACCTCCTGGGTGGTAGCGTAGGTTAGTAGTACTTCGGCATGCATGAGAGTGTGAGATTGTGGGGGAGGATGGGAGTCTTTATGTCAATACATATATACATAAAGGTAGATTGGCCTGTGAGTGTGTGCATGCACATGCTGGTACAAGTGTGCACATGCAGATTTGCATGTTTGTGGGTTGTACATCTGCAGCTGTATAGGTTGGTCGTTGAAAATATTTGCCTACACAATATTTTTCAAAGCTAGCTGCATGTGCAGGTGCATCTGTGCAGACCCGTTGTGGATTCCTAGGGCTTTGTGGTTGGGGGTAATGGTTTTGTTTCTAGTTAGGAATAACCATATGAGGATGGGGTGTTGTATGATGAAATATGTTCATGTGCGGTTCTTTGATGTAGCGTTGTCAAGGCGCTCGCCTAGGCACTAGGTTGAGGCGAGGCCCTAGCACCTCGACAAGGCTCGCCTTGTTTGATTTGCCTAAGGCATTGCCTAGGTGAGCTCCTGGGCCAAGATGTTAGGTGTTCCGAGCAAGTGCCTGAACCAAGTTTGCTGGTTTTTCATTTTTTTAAATACTTTTAAGGGTTTTAATTTCTTTTCACCTAACTATTGGGTAATATCTCTTAGTTAAACACACACCTATGCATATGTATATGCACATATGCATATTTATATACATATACATGTGCTTATACACACACACACATACATTTTTATGTTTGTGTATGTATGTACGTACATGTCAACTTATACATACAAATATATATGTACATACACATGCGTGCATGTGAATAACGTATAAAAAGAATGTGTACATTTACATGTGTATATGTAAATGTACGAAGTTGTATGCACACTTATGATATGTATTAATGTGCATATGTATGTGCATTGTGCTTGTTTGTCTAATCACTTATATATCTTGTATATTATATATATGTAATCATAACATACCATAATTTGGTTACTGTTTATATATGTATGGCTGCATGTGTGTGTGTGTGAGTGTGTGTGTGTATTAGCGTCTCATTTTTCTCGGGCGAGCACCTAGCGCCTTGGCCGTTTTGGACCCCCCTCGCCTTTTGGCGCCTCTCGCAGAGCCTTGCTTTGATGTAAAAATCGCCTTTTAGCAATGGTTAATAATATTTCTGATGGTTACCAATCTCAAATCACAATTCTCTTTCAAAAAAAGATATCATTGTCAAAGACAACTTGATTATTGAAACGTATAGCCTTCGGGAGAATGCCTAAAGTCTTTAGGTTGTGTGCATTATCACCATCTGATGATTTAATGATCTTTATCCTTTTTCTATATGGTAGCTTACGGAAACCACAGGCCATGATACAGGCTAAGTGGAGGTGCATGCACATAGATGTAACATGGTCTCCTCTAATCCAAGGCTAGTTATTGGCTATTATTCATCAGGACTTACCAAATTGTGAAATCTTAGTGAGCTATAGAAAGGTGAGATGCAGGAATCCTGCAGTGTAGCTCACAATGTCAGGGAATTTGGAGGTAATCCAGTGAAATCAGGAAGTTCCTCCTTCTAGAAACCATTTTATATTTATGTAATTTAAGATAGTTATGTTGATTCTAGGAAGATTGATGGTTCAGTTAGATACAGCATGCCTTCTCCATTTGAGATAGAAAATCCATTACGTAGTGGATTCAGGCAAACATTTGAAAATTGCTCACAATGTTAAACCTCATTTTAATCTAAACCCCATGAAATCCTTATTTTCCAATTCCATCCTTGAAGTTTGCATCTGGTCCAACCTGCTCCTTAACGCATGAAACACCATTAAATTTTGTTGTGTAGACAATATCAAAAAAAAAAAAAAAAGACGTCTTCTGCATTATCTGTTCAAAGCAGGGTGGACAAGCCCCTGTGATCTATAAACCATGCTCACTGCAATTTCACAGTTAGAGTCTACATACTTTCTATACTGTTGTATATCTCATTTATTTTTGTTAGTGTAGAAAATTTTGAGGAGAGAAGAATTATTGTTATTGATAAAAGAGAGGCCCTAGCCCTCTTTATATAGAGAGGGGCAAGGGTATACATGGAAATGCCAATTAAATAATTACTAAAAATAGAAAAGACTAAATAACTAACATAATTCCTAATTTTATTCCTAACACTTCTCCGCAAGTCGAGATGCGGGAAACTGTGAAGACTTGGATTTCTTGTATTGCCAAATCCGCCATCATCCTCCATGATAGTTTGAATTGGAAAGAACTTTGGTTCTAGCTGGGGTCGGGAAGAACTTTGGCCTAGCCAGAAAGAATGCCGATTTTAGAGAAGGTCGGGAAGAACCTCGACCTGAGTTGAGGTTGACGCGTCCTAGATAGTTTGAATTGGAAAGAACTTCGGTTTTGGTTGGGGTTGGGAAGAACTTCGGCCTACCCGGAAAGAATGTCGGCTCTAGAGATGGTCAGGAAGAACTTCAACTTGAGTGTTGAATCCGCCATCATCCTCCAAGATATTTTGAATCGGAAAAGACTTCAGTTCTAGTTGGGGCTAGGAAAGACTTTAGCCTAGCCAGAAAGAACTTCGGCTTTTAAAGAAGGTCGGGAAAGACTTCGACCTGAGTTGAGGTTGATGCGGTTCGATGATTTCCAGAATCCACATAGAAAGATAGCACTAAGTTTCTGATAAAGGCTCCCACAGCTGAAGCAGAAAGCAGAGACTGTGGTTGCAGCTCAGCCAAAAGAAGCTGCAGCCCAGCCGTGGTCACCAAGGAGTAGCATGCCGCAGCCAAAGCATAAGCAAGGGGTCGTGGTGGAGTTGGCAGTAGACATAGCAGGAGCCAGAGCAAAAAAAAAAGAAAACGGAGGCGGAGTTGAGGGTGATGGCACTGGCAGAGGGGGTGGGGGCCCTCCGACAGTGCTCTGGCAAGTCAAAGGAGGACCAAGTCACCTTGGTTCGGTAGAGCGACCTCCAAGGAACATGATAGTGCCCGTAAACCCTTGATCGAACGAGATTCAAGGGTCTAAAATCTAAATTCAAACTTCCCCATTGAGGGGCAGCGCCGATCAAAGGGGGCTTCACCGACGGCGTATGGCCGATTAGTTGGCCATTGGATGTGGTCAACGTGGAGGCTAGGGCTCCGGTGACCACTCCACAAGTGGTCCCTTGCCGAGTGGTGGCCGAATGTGGTGCCAATCGAGATTTTTTATTGGCGGCGAGCAGCAAAAGTAGTGGAAGCAGGAGAGAAAGAACATAAGAGGAAAAGGAGGGGTTGTGGAGAGGAGGGAGCCTCTCAATGGCTTGTTGGAGGTTGGCGCCGCCGCGAGGGGGCCCCCCCTCTAGGGTTCTTCTTCCCTTTTTCTTCTTTCCCACGAGATCAAACCCGCTCTGATACCATGTAGAGAATTTTGAGGGGAAAAGAATTATTGTTATTGATAAAAGAGAGTCCCTATTCTTCTTTATATAAAGAAGGGCAAGGGCATACATGGAAACACTAATTAAACATTTACAAAAAATAGAAAAGACTAAATAACTAACATAATTCCTAATTGTATTCCTAGCAGTTAAATACTGGCATATCTGTTCTGTTTTTGTTAGACTACCATGCAATTTTTCAAGGTGCTCTATAAATAGTGAGGCAAACTCAAAAAGTTTTCTTTCTTAACTTAGTATCTGGGAAGGGTACCTTAAGGTGCATTTGTTTTGCAGATTTGAAGGATGGAATGGGAAAAATACTCCTTGCATAATTCTATTCTCATCTCAGATATTGCTATTAATGGGAATGGGGCTTTCTCTTGGGACTGCAATTCCTTTGGTGAGATTTTTCACACATAGGACCCACCCCTCTGACTCCCATCTACAGATTTTTTTCTTACTCCTCTGACCCCTCTCTCAGCTTCACAAATTGATTCCTTACTGCAATCCATCTTCCGGAGATGGCTCTGACAATCCTCATTGGCTCTGTCTCAACCTGCAATAAGATCACATTGCTTGAGATGGACCCGCACCATGAATACAGACAAATGGGCATAATCCATTCAAGATGAAATAGGAAAGACTTTTTTGTTTTCATGTTTGGAGCAGAGTGTTAGTAGTGTTGTTTGCACTGTTGATTTGAGGAAAGCAGGTGATGCTTCAGAGTAATATTTAGGTAGTATGTCTGTTTGAGGATTTTGGTTGCCTGTAAACTGTTGGGAATGAGTCATTTTTAGATGGCAGAGCATCAAACCAATAATTTATTCACGTGGAGTGACTATTCTACGTGATTTTGCATATGAGATGAACATATGCTATTGAATTTAGTGAGTTTACTTCCATCTAGCTATATTTTGGTGGTACAATTTTTTTTTTTTTTTTGAAAAGGGTACAATTGGATATATTGTTTTATCGACGCATAGATAGAGAGAGTTGAATTGGGAGACGGCTGAATGGACAAAAGCATTGGATTGCTAATCCATTGTATGGGTGATTCATACGAAGAGTTTGAATTCCTTTGTCTGTATTCCCTCTAAACGCTTGAGAATTTCTACTCAAATTCACAGAAATGCATTTCTCCCTGGCTTTGTTATGTCATTTTATAAATGTAGATATGAAATAGCTAAGTGAGTGAGGATGTACCAAAAATTTTTCTTTTGCTTGGTAATTGAATTGGTCTGTTCCATTGGCAGTGTAAAATAAGGTGATATCAGTTGCATTTTCATTTTATTACCTGTTTAAAATCCAATAGTTGAATATAGTCCACCAGGGAATTCAGATAAGACCCCAGGAGTCACATTGGGTAGCATGTTGAAATTGTGATTTTAAAAAAAAGTAAATAAAAAGATGCAAAGTTGTTAAAATCTTTAAAGCTCTGGTTCACATAATCTTGAGTTTCAATCCCGCTATGCCAAGTACTTGAAAGGAATCAAGTTCTTTTATGATTCCCTTCTGATCTTTCAAATGTAAAAATTAATCATTTTCATTTTTGAGTCCATTTCATTCCAGCACAATCCTGTTAAAGCATACCAAGCATGCCCCTGTTCCTGTGCCTTGGTAGTCCACTGTGTCACTCATGTCCCTCCCTCAACCCTCTCCTCTGCTAGACCCACCACCGTCCCTGTTATTGTTCCGAGGATTCTATTCCTTCACCATGATGACATGGCAAAGCAAATCTTAGCACCCTGTGACCCTCAGGCTGTGGATTCCACTTTTTCAGGCTCCTGCTGATTTTGGATGGTATATTGTTCAGCTAGATATCAAGAGTGCCTTCATTTGTGATGTAAGAGAGCTTTATATACAGCCATCAAGGAATTCATCATTCCGTGTGAGGAGTGCAGGCTTGAGTGAGGCTTAAGGACTTGTAGGACCTAAATTCACAAGTTTAGTAAGATAGTCGACGGTTCTGGGCTTGTCACATCTTCTTCCATCCTGTTGTTTTGCTTAGTTTGTATCTTTTATATTCTCGTGCATAGTTGTTCTAGATCTCATATCTCCATTATCTATGTTGGTTGGTTTCCTCAGTCACATTCTCAATGCATAGAAGTTCTAATTCTGACATATTCAGGATTTATATTCATTATTTCTTTCAGCCCACATTGATATAGAATAAAGAAATAAGTTCATGCACTCACAGCTTGGAACCCTTGGCTGAGCAAAGTACTTATTGGGAATTGAGGTTTCTCAGTCATACTGATGGTTGTGTTCTCTCTCAGAGATAATGCCTTGGATAACTCGCTGGAGGCTTATCAAGAGGTATCTGCAAATATTCCTAGTAACCAAATATCAGTCTTGATGATTTATGAATGCTGTCTTATCTGGAGTCTATTGGTTGAGGGAAGTAGGTTGGAAGCTTTTTCTCATAGTCATATGCATGGATGTTTCGTTTGCAGTTGGGCATGTTAGTCTGTTCATGAACAAACCATAGATGGTCCCCTGGGAAAACACTGGTTAGATTCTGAGATACGTGGTAAGTCTTCATACTGTAGAGATGTTCCACTCAGGAACAAACTCATGATGATTCATGGTGTCTTTGATGTAAATTAAGTAGGGGCACATAAGGACAATTGAGCTTTGCAATGTTTGGAGGCAATCTTGTTACTTGAGCATTCAAAAAACATCATGATGTGTTCACATCCAGCACTGAATCTGTGTTCAGATACATGGCTCATGTTTCCTTTTGAGCTTATGTGGGTAGAATACTTGTTGCACAACTTTGCTATGCAGGTTGATCATCTATGGACAACATAATTCAATAAAGCATTTCATAGTTGTGCCATGTACATTAAGTTTATTGCTATGTTAGTTTTGTTGTTCTACATGTAGCACCATTTCCTTTTAGGAGCATTTGGCACATATCTTCACAAACTCTTTTAAGCTCTTGCTCTTCAGATATTTTGTCCAAGCTGAACATGGTATATTTACATCACAGAGTGCCAGAGGAGTTAACCTCAATGTTAGAGTTGCATAGTTTTTCTTCTATTAAGATTTTGTTTATTTCTTCTGGACTGTGTATCTTTCCTGGGTGGTTCTCATAATTACTTGAACACCTCTCAATGATTCTTGTTTACTAGATATTTAATTCATATTTCCTATTATGCTAGTACGTTTAGGTGGAAGAACTGTGTATGCCCTCTATTTCCAACTAGCATCAGATTTGAAGACAGTAAATGTTACAATGTGTTTCTCAACATCATTTGTTTTTGTGATGATTAAGGTTTTCTTTGAAGAGGATGACATAGCATACCAAATTGGGGAAACAGCAGAAATACTATCAAGTGGATATCTTTGTGCTACACCTCATTGTGTAAAGGTACACATGCATGAACTCTGTAATGTTGCTTATGCTACATATATTCATTTGTTACATCATCCCAAATTACTTGGTAAAGCTTGTGGAGACTTTTTCTTAGAAGGGAAATTTGTGAAGACTAGGAGACTCTTAGAATAAGAGATAATAATTTTTGTATTTTTCTATTTCTTCATGGGCACCTTTCTAGTTGTTCCCCTATGTCTCTCTATACAAAGGCATTTAGGGTTTCCCTACTAATCAATGGATTACTAGTTTCTCGACATAGTATCATAGCAAATGTTGATTGCTTCTCTATTATGATGGTGACTATTGATTGGCATCTATCACCTTGCTTCACTAGGTCATCATCTAGCTCTCTTCCCACCTCACCATCATCACCATTTGGGTGCACTTCAAGTGAATGGTTTGTCATCATCATGGGTCCACTTGGAGATCACCTTCTCTCCAAGCGAGTGACTACTCATCTAGGTGTACTCAAGCACCATCTCTTTCCTTCCACGTGGGAGACTTGTCTCTGTATTTAGATACACTCCAACATCTTAACCTTTCCAAGTAAGCAGCTCATTTCTGTTGTTAATCATTGTGTCATGCACACTGTCTCCACCTCTCACAACCACCATCATTTCTCTCCTTGACACCCACTATGGCATTAACAAAATAATAATGAGATTTTTCCATTTGTTACTTTTCTCACATTTCAAACCCAAGTTGGCTCACCATCTCGTGTTTGAGGAGGGATGTTACAATAAAGAATATTCTCTATTGTGATTTTCTTTTAAGAAAATCTTTTCTTAATTTGTCAAATGGCAGTAACATTGCCACCTTAATTTCCCTTTTTACTACTTAGTTGATTAATGTAATCCTCTCTTTATAGAGGATATTGTGGTGGTAAAAAAAAATGTAATAAAGGTGGATATTTTATCTTTATTTCTCATGGAGGCAGATTCAATGTTGATTTAGTTATCTGTGTTAGCAAGGGTCATAGAATAGCTTGAAAGCAGAGTTCATCCCACTTGTGTTATGATGGGAAGCAATCATTTGATATTATGGCACTTGATGGAGATCGAAATCCTCAACCAAGTTTTGTTCTTTTCATAAGAAAATCTTTTCAAGTTATTCTCTTTCTTCTTTTTCATACGAAAGAGTTTTTTATTTTTTTCACACTAATTTCACCCCCAGTATTTCTGGTTGATCTATACCTTTCTGCCCTATCTATTTCAACAAACAAATCCCTCAGATCATGCATGCTATCACATGAACGAACTGTCAATATTTTGTCATCTACTTTTTCAGTGTCTTACCTACCATCTGGGGCAAAGGAAGAGAACCCCCCTCCCATTGGTAATCCTCTTCAAAGCTGTACAGCTGCAGTCTTGTTTTGTGGCAGTACAGGGCACATGGTCCCCTCAAACATGGAGTTTGATTATTCAATATCATGTGTCTTGGATCACCCAGAAAATCCTTTATTCACCAATCTTCAAATGTGCCCTTTGAAATCCCCACTGCCCTGCCTATGAATGCCTACCGTCATGCAGTGCTGCACGTCTTAGCGGGTACATGGCATCCATTGTCCACAGATTTATCGAGTTGCCTTTTCCTATAGTTTGCATTTTTTCCATATGTTTCTTCCCCATGGAATTTAAATAGAAAGTTCAGTAATTGTCGATGCGTTTTTTTTCTTCTGGACTACCGTGGTACATACAAGATTCTCACATTGAGTGATGTTGTTGTTTTTGTTTTTTATTTGTGCAAGTGGACTTGGGTATTTCCTTCTATTTCAAGGAAGTATTCCATCATTCTAATCATGCTATTGAAGTGTACCTTAATCTCTCTAAAGTTGTCCTTTGTACGGCATTGTTTGGTCTTTAAATTAGAGTTTCCATATTCTCTGTATGCCATGCAATCTAAAGCAATAAATTAAATGCTTATAAATGTATCTTATCAGTTTTTATTTTTGTACGAGTCAAACAAGTAGTATTTTCAGGCTAAGAGAAATAAAGATGTTGGCTTGTGACTTTGGTATTAAGCAAACACACCACCACATAAGTAATATCTATATTTTAATGGAAATGCTCTACTTTTGGTATGCTATTTGTTTTAAAAAAAACCCTAAACTCGATGATTGTAACTCTTTATAAAACCTATCCAAATTGATTCCAATTGGAATTTGGTACAATGTGACTATGTTCTTGCATTAATTGCATAAGCAACATATTTTTCACCAATACCTAGTTGAAAGAAATGAAAGTCATCGCTTTACTAAGTCGGCCTTGCACCTCTTTATATAGAGAGAGGTGAGGGGAAAATATAACAAGCTAAATAACAAAAAGTACCCTTCAAAACAACATATTACACTTTCCCTCAAGTTGCAGCATATATATCAATCATGCTCAACTTATTCCTACACTTCTTAAACATAGGGCCAGATAACAACTTAGCAAATATATTAGTAGTCTAGTCTGAAGAAGCCAAGCACGAGGTACAAAGCACACCCTGTTCAAATTAGGCTCCTTGTATAGTGACAATCCACTTTCACATGTTTAGTCCTTTCATGGAATATGAGATTTTTAGCAATGTATGTGGCAGGCTTGTTATTACAATGCATCTCCATAGGCTCCTAATACTGAACATGAAGATCCCGCAACAAGGATCTAACCCAAATCATTTCTACTGTTGTTTGTGTCATAGCTTGATATTCTGACTTTGTATTGGAACGAGAGACCACACTTTGCTCTTTACTCCGCCAGGAAACAAGATTGCCCGCTATAAATGTACAAAAGCCCGTGGTAGACTTCCTATCATCACCATGATCACTAGCATAGTTAACATTAGAATAACCCACAACTGTCATAGGAGCTCCTCTCTGAAATAGAAGACCACGTCCAGGAGCTTTCTTAAGGTACCTAAGTACCTGCATCACTGCTTGCCAATGTGCATCTGTGGGCTAGTCTAAAATTTGGCTCAACTTCCCGACTACTAGAGTAAGGTCTGGACGTGTGATAATCAGGTATAAAAGTTTGCCTACCAACTGTTTATAGGCCCTGTTATCAACAATTTTTGCTGCATTATCATACAGATGTACCTTTGGATCCATAGGGATATCTACTCCCTTGGATCCTAGCATCCCTGCCTCTTAGAGTATGGCAAGGGCATATTTCATCTGAGACATCACAATGCTCTCTTTGCTATGAGCAACCTCAATTCCTAAGAAGTAGCAAAGTCCTCCCAGGTTCCTCATAACAAATTTCTAACCAAGAAACTCCTTCGCCTCTGAAACACCCAGCTTATCATCTCCCGTGACAATCAGATCATCCACATACACAAGTAGTGCTACCACACCATGACGTGTCCGCCTGACAAAAGGAGAGTGATTAGAAGATGACCTATGCATCCCAATAGTAGCTAAAACCTTTGACAGTCGTTAGAACATGGCACGGGGACTCTGGGGTTGCTGCATGTAAACTTCTTCTTGGAGGTCACCATACAAGAATTTTTTTTGACATCAAGTTGATGAAGTAGTCAACCCTACTATGCTACCACTGAGACTATTATCCTGACTGTGGAGAGACGAGCGACCGAAGAGAGTGTCAAAGAAGTCCACTCCATAAGTTTGGGTGAACCTCTTTGCAACAAGCCTGGCCTTGTACCGTGAAATGGACTCATCGGGGTTGTATTTCAAGGCAAAGACCCAACGAGCTCCATCAAGATGTGGTCTAAAAGGAAGTGGTGCCAGCTCCCAGGTTCCCCTATCACGAAAGGCAGACATCTCGTCCTCCATGGCAGCACGCCACTTTGGATCGAGTAGAGCCTGTTGGTAGGTGGCTGGGATCTCCGCAGTAGATATAGCAACAATAAAGGCGTGCAAGGGCACACCAACCCGGGCAGTGGAAATAGCACTCCCTGCCACCTTGTAATGTGCACATGAACGGGGGGCCTTTTGAATAGCTATGGGAACATCATCCTTCACCTCTGACACTGTACCTAAGGGAATAACCATTGTATCTGAAGGAGAGTCTTTTGTGCTAGACTCTGTACCTGTAGGGGTATCCTGAGGAGAAGTAGCCTTAAGGTTCCCAACACTAACTGGAGACTGTGGAATATGAGAGGGTGGCTTTTCCCTGTAAGACACTGGCAACTAATAAATATGCCCCTTGAATGTGCTCTCATCCACTAGAATAGGCCTGAATGTGTTGGTAGATGGCCTTGTAGGAGAGTGGCTACTATTTGAGAAGACACTAAAGGGTACAGGAGCAATTGGCATAAGAGCATAATCCGACACACTTTGCACCTTCCTGGTAGCAACAAAAAAGTAAGGAATTGCTTTATGAAATGTGACATCAGCACCAATGTAATGCTTCTGGTGCAAAGGATCAAAACACTGGTACCTTTTATGAATACAGGAGTAGCCAAGAAACACACACTTGACTGCTCGATGTGCTAATTTATCTCAATCGGGTCTAAAAAGATGAACAAAGGCTATGCACCCAAATGTCCTGAGTGGAACACCAAACAGCTCTACATCAAGATACAACACCAGCCATGGTACCTGCTCATAAATAGCCAAGGGCAGTCTATTAATAAGATAGCAAGCTGTGAGAACTGCATCACCCCAGTAAGTATGTGGCACACTATTCTGAATAAGAAGAGTTCTAACCATATCAAGAATATGTCTATGCTTTCTCTTTGCAATCCCATTTTGTTGAGAGGTGTGAGGACATAAAGTCTGATGAATGATACCATGTAAACCATAGAAGTCTCCCAATCGGCGGGTACAAAACTCCAGAGCATTATCTGATTTGACTGTCTAGATGTAGATACCAAACTGATTCTTTATCTGTAACACAAACTTTTCAATAATAGGACCCACTTCGAACTTATTCTTCATGAGGAATAACCAAGACAATCGAGAGAAATCATCAACCACAATCAAATAATAGCGATGTCCTTGTCTATCAGGAGTTCTACTGAGACCCCAAACATTAAGATGCACAAGCTGAAAACATGAAGACGTGCGTGGTCTTGCCATAGTTGGAAAGGAAGACCTGTGATACTTCCCAAGTTGACATCCATCACAAGCAGGCTATATGGCTGGAGATAAATGTGGAATAAGTCTCCACAATTTATCCAAAGAAGGATGACCCAACCTTTTGTACTACTATAACGCTCTCCCTAAGGCAGAGCTAATCTAGCACGCAACAATCGTGGGGCCTTGAACAAGTCGGTAAACTCCTACTTCGTATCCACCACCAATTATCTTCCCTGTTAGTCAATCTTGGAAGGTGCATCCAACTCGTCAAAGATGACACGACAGTTCATTTGCTTAATGATCTCATTAATAGAAAGCAGATTCATAGACAAGTCTGAAACAAACAGGAGTTTGTTAAGTTGCATGGATGGGATGACTGCAATTGCCCCCTGACCATCAATGGGTGCATATCACCCATCAGCCACCTGCACAGAGCAACCTTGTGAGATGGAGTGAATCTGCCCAAAACACTAGGGATTCCCGAACAAATGGTTTGAAGCACCAGAGTCTATCAACCACGTCACACCAGTGGTTGAAGAGTCAGTCACAACAGTCCCCAACACAATCTCTGACTCAGGAGAAGTTACCATGTCCTCAGGAGTAATACAAACAACTCGACTAGCAGTTTCTGCACTGAAATTCACACTACCCAGATTTGAATTTGACTTTCTCCAAGATCTGCAGATCTAATTTTGATGCCACAAAGGGGAATACACACACCAAAATTTTTTTAACACATATAATACCAATTTGATATCACAGAGGGGAATACACACCCCAAAATTGGAATAAAAGGGGAATACACACCCCAAATTAAATCGTCAAATAGGGGAATACACACCACAAATCTAATAGAAAGATCTGAAAAAATACCATCAAACCACTATACGGAGGATTCTTGGATCTAGAACTCCAACCAACCTCCAAGAACCCTCTAATCAAATAGAGGTATCGATTTTCCCTCTCCTGGCCTGGACTAATGGCGGCCTGGAGGAACGGCTACCTACATAGGCGCCTAGACTGGCGGTGACCTGGGGGAGGTGAAGTTATGGGCGGCGGCCTACACGGGCGAAGCCTTAGGCGGCCGCCTAGGCTGCTGCAGCGGGCGGAGGCCGATTGTGGGCAGCCTCAGTGGTGGTCTGGCAGAGGAGCGGTGGCCTCAGTGTCACCCTAGGCTGGAGAGGTGGCCTTAGCAACAACCTAAGCCGCTAGGTAGCGCTACTGGCGACCCTGCCGGCAGCGACGACGAAGGATGGAGGGGGGGACAATGGAGGGTTAGGGTTTCTTCTTGGTGAAGCCTTCAACTTGGCTCTGATACCAAGTTAAAAGAAATGAAAGTCATCACTTCACTAAGCTGGCCCTATACCTCTTTATATAGAGAGAGGTGAGGGAAAACTATAACAAGAAGCTAAACGACAAATGACAAAAAGTACCCCTCAACACAACATATAACATACCCTCCTTGAACATAAAAATAAAAAATAAAAATCACTTCCAACTTCATCCTCTTTTTTTTGCTTTGAGTCCCAATTTACCTCCTCCCTTCTACATTGAACAAAGGTAACCCTTGTAACTTGATCCTAAAGAAACATAAAGAATTGTTGCCATGCCTTCCCTTGATTCCCCCGCGTCCGCATAGTTGACAAATATAAATAATGCGGAAGCATGATATCAAAAGCAATAAAAGAGATCAAGAGAATTCTTTAGTTTATATGGAAATCCCACTCACGAAGAGTGGAGAGAAAATCACGGGAGAAGCACCCTATAGGCATGTATTTTTGTTATTTCTTTTAAAGGAATAAGTGGGGGATACATGCCTATTTATAGGCCACCATATACTAACAAGCCACATCTCAAGATGTGACACTAAACACCATCCCACATTCTCCAACACTCCCCCTCAAATTGGAGCATGGAATGCACGGCTTGTACAAAAAACGACAGCCACTCTACACAATAAAGCACCACACTTTGAACTAGTTCTTGCGTGTAGGCGGGTGTGCTAATGACAACACATCAACGAGATCTGGAGCTATTGGATGAACTACCATAGCTAGCTCTGACAAGGCCCTCTCCTTAGGGACCTAGTACTAGTGGCTCCCCATTCAGTATCCCTGTAAAGGGTCTTCCTCTGAAGATCTCGAAGCTAGATCTCTCACTTAGAAATTGACTGGGCCCTTCCTTTAAGGACCTCGAAACAAGATCTCCCTTTCTGGAGACCTCAAAACTCTGGACCTCCTAAAGTTGAGTTTCTCATGTGATGATCAACTACTCCCAACGTTCGTAGCGATATCCGATGTTACCTTAACTATTGGAGGATACCATCATGCCTTAGGACTGGAATAAAGGAACTCTCAAATGAGGGTGATTTTAATGGCATCCACACTCCTTTTCTCCCATACTCGTATGGGAGAAGAAAATAACAGTATGAATAAATACAATCAAAATAACACTGATCATAAATATGAGAATACTACGGTAGAGCTTCTCTACCTCTTCTCGTAAACATTCATCATCATTTTCATTTTTTTTACTTTTCTCTCTTTTTTTTTGTTCTTTCTTTTCTCCATATCCTCCTACGCTCTTCTTTCTTTTCTTTTCCTTTCCTTCTTCCTTTTTTTTTTTTACTTTTCCTGCCCCTCTCCTTTGCAACACTACAAAGGGACTCAAAATAAAAGGAAATAAGATGGGCAACACCTGCAAAAGACCCAAAAAAATCTTTCTCAAGACCTTAAGGTTAAAAGGAACTCATTCCATCATTGCTCACACGAGCACGTTACTATGGAGGTTGTCGTCTTCTCCTTCTCACCTGCGTCATGGAGCTTCTTGAGGTCCTCGCCAGGCACTCCTGTAGCCTCAATCAATAGTTCTTGACCTCGCGCACCGCCCTGAGGGGGTCGTTATAGTGCAACTTCTTCGCGAACACGCTGCACCCGACGAGCACCATCGTCGTGATGATCGTGCAAACAATCGTAGCCCACGGGTCAACCATTAAGCAGCCCGTCGTGATCGCAGTGAACTCGTCAAGGAGTTCATTACACATGTCGGTCACGTTCTGGTGCCCTGACATGTCTCGCTTCACGAAAAGGGTCGTAAGAGTCGTGGCGCAGCCCACGAGGGTCATGGTGACCACGGTCTGGCCCATGGTGGACCACTACCTGTTCATCGAACAGGATAGCCTGAGCACGTGGCTGCATAAGGCCTCCATGGCCTGAGTGTTGCTACGCAGGGCCTCTGGTGGCCTGCCGGCCTGTTGCTACTTCCGTCAACACATCTCCGTCATCGCCTCCTCTTGCCACTGGAGGAGCATACCTCCTCGCTGTGATCTCAACGCCTCCTGCTAGGGTTTGCTGTTGCTGATATCGACGTAGGAGAACAAAGAGATTGGACAAAAAATAAACAGGAATGAACCAAACGTAATTGGATAATCAACCCAAGAATAATCGCTTTGATACCAGTTGACAAATATAAATTATGTGGAAATATGATATCAAAAGCAATAAAAGAGATCAAGAGAACATTTGGGTTTACGTGAAAACCCACTCACGAAGAACATGGAGAAAACTATATGAGAAGCGTCCTACGGGCGTGTATCTCTATTATTTCTTCTCAAAGGAATAAGTAGGGAGTACAAGTCTATTTATAGACCACCACATACTCCAACAAACCACATCTTAAGATGTGACACTCAACACCAACCTACATTCTCCAACACTCATCTTAACAGGGAGGCATATATGGGTGAAAATAGTAGTTTGGATCATATGGCAAGGACCAAGAGTGAGTCTTAGACAGAGCTTCATTTTCCACATCATGTTCCCATGCTTTCCATAGGCTTCACATCATGCAATCCATAATTATATGCACAGCTGACTCCTTGTGTGGTTACCACTGTATTCGTGTTTTCCTGAGGTCAGCACCTTAAAACAAGAGAAATCGTTTGGAAAAAAATTTAGGCTGCAGTTATCATTCTTTGCTATGGGTTGTAATTTTTCCTATGTTAAAAGCTATATATGTTGTAATTGTCAAAGAGATGCCATAGAATCCGATGAATCAATGGGTCTCGGTGGACAAGGTTTTAAATCAGTTTCTGGCCCTTCTCTTTTGGGTTGTTGATTCTTTTGTTGTAAGGGTGAGGAAGCAGGAGGGGACTGCAGAGATGGGGAGCAGAGGAAGGGGAGAAGTAATTAGTAATAGGTGGCAGTTGCGTTTGAATGATGGCAAGAAATAAATGGCACTCTGTATTGGAGGATTTGGAGAAAGGGGTGATTTTGTAATTATAGTGAAAGTTATAGTTGCGGGGCTGTAAACATCAAAATTCATAATCATTTCCAGAAAAAAGTTGGTGAGGTGAAGTTTAGAAACTCCCTTTAGTTGTCTCTGTATTCATGCAGTCAGCCCTTCTTTCCTTCATTTTGAATCTGTTAATTGCGTTTCAACTTTCCAGTTAAATAATGAGCTCATTCTTTCAAGTGTAATACCCAATTTGAATTATCTAGTTATTTCTGATAATTGTTTATCTTTTCTCCTAAACATGCTTTCCGTGTATTTTTGGTATGATCCCGAGTATGGACATGATTTCCATGTCATTGCCAGTTCCTGCATTTTCTGTGTGCTTTTTTTGTCTCTTTCCTCATTTTCTATTGCCAATTTGCACTTTATTTGTGCCTGTTTGTATTGGACTTGGCAGTGGTATCATCAGGACTTGAAACTATGCCTGTTGAACATTTCTCTTGTTCCTTGTTGGTTAGGCTCCTAATGATGAAAGTGCTTTTGGTGTGGAGCGCTCAAGTTTTGCTCTATTCATGCAACCTAACTGGTAAACAGTTGTTCATTTCTTGCCAATTTTAATAGTCCCATAGAGGTGATTGAATAATTCAGTTGGAAGTCCAATTTAATGTTTGTTTAAAGTTTTAATTTTACTTCACATTTTCTATTGCAATTTTGACTTGTCATTGGACTTTCTATCTTTTGACTGATACTTCACGTAGGAGAGAGATTGTCATCTTTTTTAGAAATTCAGTTGAAAGAATGACATTCTGACTGAAATGGCAACAAAGACTGTTTTATTTTAACCAAGATTCAAGAAAAAGAAATGTTTGCCAGAAATGGTTGACAGGAAACTTGATAAGAGGTATAAGATCATCCCAAGAGGCTATCCTCCTGTCAATTACCGCATATTTCTGATCATTTACTCTTTTTTGAGTGGTTGATTTTTCAATAAATGATGTACCAAAATTTTGGTCTCTTGGTTGAAATTCCATCAGATTTTCATTTCTTGAAAATGCTCTAGATTAGTTTCTTAAATGACATAATTAGTTGAAATGACTTAGTTTCATTAGAAATCCTAGGGTTCTCTTATATAAAGAGAGACCGTAGGGTCAAAGGTACAGGAATGTTCCTGAGAGACAAAACACACAAAACCCTTATAATAAGAAATGACTGACCACACTATATAAGTTAACACTCCCCCTCAAGTTGGAGCATAGATATCAATCATGCTCAGCTTGGATATATAAGAATCAAATGAAGATCTGGCCAAGGACTTGGTGAAAATATCAGCAGTCTACTCCTCAGATGCAACAGAGGTGATATATAGCAACCACTTCTGAATAATGTCCTTGGTATAGTGACAGTCAACCTTAACACGCTTCGTCTTCTTGTGAAATGCTGGGTTGTTGGCAATGAAGGTAGCTGCTTTATTATCACATTGCATCTCTATGGGGCTAGAAAACTGCACTTGCAAGTCAATAAGCATTTATCTGATCCACATCATCTCAGCAGTTGTCTGAGCCATAGCTCTATACTCAGACTCGACATTGGATCTCGCAACTGTGCCATGTTTCTTATTTCTTTATGTGATCAAATTTCCTGCTAAGAAGGTGCAGAATCCAGTAATAGATTTGTGATCCACATGGCATCCGGCATAGTCTGCATCTGAATAGCCAACCAACGTCATAGAGGATCCCTTTGAGAAGAAGAGACCCTTCCCCAGAGCCTTCTTGACATATCGAAGCACCATCAATACTGCATCCCAATGCTGATGTGTTAGCTTGGCCATGAACTGACTCAGTCTCTCAACTGCAAAGGAGATGTCCGGCCTCGTGATAATAAGATACAACAGTTTGCCCACAAGTTGTCTGTACCGTCTGCTATTCACCACCTATGCCTCATCATCATAGAGTAGCATCTTGAGGTCCATAGGAATATTGGCCTCCTTAGCCCCAAGCATACCAACATCTTGCAAGATATTTAAAGCATACTTCCGCTGGGACAAGACCACACCCTCGTTGCTGCGAGCAACCTCAATACCAACAAAATACCATAATGCCCCCAAGTCCTTCATGACAAACTGCTCTACTAGGATGCGCTTAACCTCAGCAATACCCTACACATCATCTCCTGTGATGATTAAATCAACATAAATAAAAAGTACCACGGTACCTTGTCTAGTCCTTCTGACAAAAAGTGAAAAATCAGTTGTTTTCCTGAATCTAGCTACCTCTACAACCTGTGACAATTTCTGAAATCAAGCTCTGGAACTCTGTTTGGGGCCATATATAGTCTTTCGTAATCAGTATACACACTCCCCTTGACTTTTAAAGTCAGGTGGCTGCTGCATATAAACTTCCTCTTGGAGATCACCATAAAGGAAGGCATTCTTCACATCTAACTGGTACAAGGGCCAATCTAATTGAACTGCCACTGCAATCAACACCCGGACTATGGGTAGTCTGGCAACTGGGGAGAAGGTATCAAAGAAATCCACCTCATGAGTCTGGGTAAACCCTTTTGCTACAAGACGAACTTTGTACCCAACATACCACCATCAAGATTGAAATTCACAGTGAATATCCATTGGCAGCCAATGACTGTAGCACCATCAAGAAGTGGAGTAAGCTCCCAAGTCCCACGGGCTCTAAGAGCGACTATCTCATCCTCAATGGCTGCCCGTCATTTTGGATCAAGCATGACCTCACGGTGAGTAGTTGAAACCTGTATAGTAGCTAACGCCTGAGTAAATGCAGCAAATCCAGGAGCTAGATTATCAGTGGCAAGTGCCCCCGCTGTGGGATAAGTAGTGTAAGTCTGTGGTCGCTTCCGAATGGCTATCGGAAGGTCAAGATCATCGCTTGACACATCACTTGTCCTATCCTTGTAATTATCATATGGCAAACATACGTCAGTGTCTAAAGGACTCACCTGGGAAGTCGATGGTGAAGGTAAGGATGGAGGTCCCTAATAGGTAACATGAAGGCAAAACATATGTCTAGAGGGACCCAGTTAGGCATGGAAAGGGATGCGTAACAGGTGGTGGTGGCGATGTGGTGGGGACATAAATCTCAGGAAATCCCTAAGCGAATAGAAGAATATAGCATCGGTGTCATATCACCCTCGAAAGGCATCTCAGCAACCATCATAGAAAAGATACAGCCTCATGAAAGGTAACATCCACTGAAACATAGTGCTGGGATGTAAGAGGATCAAAACACCAATACCCCTATTGAGTCTGAGTATACTCAAGAAAGACACACTTGATTACTCTCGGTGTTAGTTTATCCCGACCTGGTCTTAACAAATGGACAAAGGCAATACAACAAAAAGTCCGAGGGGTGACGTGAAACAGGGAATGATCAGGATACATGACCTGAATAGGAATCCATTCATGCAATGCAGCATTAGGCATCCGATTAATCAAAAAACAAGCAATCAAAATAGCGTCATCCAATAGAAATAGGGGACAGAGTGGTGAATCAACAAAGTACAAGCAACATCAAGAATATGGCGATATTTCCTCTCAGCAGCACCATTTTGCTGAGAGGTATGAGGACTTGTCTTATGGATAATGCCACAACTAGAGAAGAAATTGTGTAAACGCAAAGTACAAAATTCTAAGACATTATCAGAACGAAAGCACTTCATCAGACAAGAATGCTGAGTTTTTATTTCTTTGACAAATTTCTAAATAATTTGTCCCACATCAAACTTATTTTTTAAGAGAAATATCCAAGACACATGAGAAAAATCAACCAAAACAAGATAATATTTGTTCCTAAGTCGATCAGGAGTACGATTGGGACCCCACATGTCCATATGAATCAAATCAAAAACAGCAACAGACAAACAAAAGTAAAACTAGAAAAACTAGCCCTGTGGTACTTGCCAAGTTGACAAGCATCACAGGTGAGAGCAGTAGTGGAGGGGATGTGCGGTATAACACGTCTGAAGCGATGAATGGGTAGATGGCCAAGGCGGTGGTGCCACTAAAGAGGAGATTCAGCAGAAGTAAAGCCCTAGGTAGCAGAGGCAGCAAAAGCATTATGGATCAGATGATACACCCCATGTTCCTCATGCCGTCCACCAATCATCTTCCTAGTTAATTTGTCTTGCAAGACACAAGAAGATGCATCAAAAATAGCTCAGCAGTTCAAATCTCTGGTGATGCTGCTAACAAACAATAAACTTAAAGGAAAATTAGGCACATGATCTCATCCCCTGAATAACTGTCTACATCATCTATGCATAAATCGTGGCATTGTCGTTGTCCCAATTAGCATTTGTACCTGTCTTGTTCTTAGGCTCCAGATTCGTAAGAATATGGCTCTTTTTATGACCCTGACGGTCATAAGAAAGGTTTGAGACCACCGTGGGTAGTTGGTATCATCCAACTTAACAACAGGACCAGAGAAAAGGTTCTTGAGTGCCTCGATGTCAGAAACAGAGCTCGAGGATACCTCGAACTGATCATCTAAAGCCATCTTCGCAATTCGAAAGCCTCGATCAAGCTTCTATCACTACGAAATTATCCACAAATTTGAGATCAGACAAATTCAGACATGCATCATAGACTTACACTCCTAAATCAAGACAAAAATCCCTTTTTAAACACTACACAAGGATCGGATCACGGAAAATCGCCTCCTTGTTGATCTGCGCTGCCAACCACTGTCGCCGGAGCACTGTAGTGCCATCGCTGGAGGTCAACACTGCCTGCAGTGCATCATCATCGGCCCATCAAATAGCTCTCACTGCCGTTACACTGTTGCCGACCACCATAGCGCCACCATAGGCTCAACAAGCCACTGCTGCGCCACCACCGGAGATCAGATCGGCCTCCAAGAGGTCGCAGCGCCGCCACGAGTAGCTCTTGATGCTGCTGCGTCGCCGCTGAGACCTAGAAGGGTCGTGAACAGCATCGTAGAGCCACCATTATTAGCGTGGTGACTGTTGCGCCACCGCTAAAGACCAAGAAAGCCCCGAAGCACGCTGCTACACCACTGCAAGCATTGCCTGAGGGTGCTGCAAGCTCACTCACACCGTCGCAGCACCATCGCGCGTGCTGCAATGTGCCATCGAAGCTCCGCCAAGAGCTGCTGCTGCTCATGAGAAAGAGAGAGGATTAGGATTTGGTGGTAAAGGTTTTGGAGGCTATGAGGGGTAGGATACCTAGAACCACGGTCTAGGTCCAATGCTATGATACCAAATTGGTTAACATGACTTAATTTCATTAGAAACCCTAGGACTCTCTTATATAAAAAGAGACCATAGGGTCAAAAGTACAGGAATGTTCCTAAGGGACAAAACAAACCAAACCCTTACAATAAAAAATAAATGACCACATGTTGAGGCTACGGATTACTACGCTATCGTGTTTGATTTTGAAAACCTGTCGTAGTTTGAAAGCGAAGAACTCGTGTTCAACAAATAAAATTTATACCGGAATAGAAATCTCGGGTCGAACTCAGGAAGGTCACGTCGATTTATATTCGCAATTATATTTTTTTAGAGTTTTTGTTGAAAAGCAAAGCAATGTAATTACAATGAAGCAATATTAACAATCAGAATAAACGAGAGAGAGAACATGCACTTGTATTCGAAAATGTTTATATAATAAAACCATAGAAAAATTACACTAGAAAGCGAGAAATCAATTACACTAGAAAGCAGTAAATTATACTCTAGAAAGTAGTAAATCTACTCTGGAAAACAGTAAAAAGAATGGGTAGAGAGATATCCTCGACAATCGCTTGGAGGATGAGTCGGACGGGACGACGCCTGGAAGAAGAGAACGGAGCAGGAAGGAGGACGAAGCAGGAAGAACGGGAACGAAGCAGCATGTTGTCGTCGTCGCGGGATCCGCTTCCGAAAGGGGTGCGAAAATTTGACTTTATCTCTTGAGAAACATCCCGGGTGTAGGATAAGCTTCTCTTGAGCTTTGAAGAGGGAGAGAAGAGAAAGAAGGAATGAGAATTTCGTATGGAGGGGGTCTCCTTTTATAGTTGCAAGGAGTGAGGGCAATTTGATCTTTGCAATTGCAAAACATTAAATAAGGGGTCTTTAGTGACGGATAAAACCGTCGCTAAAGCCCCAGTCATGAGCGACGTGTGTCTCCCACTCATCTTCCGCGTCGCCCACATCCATCAAGTCTTGGCCGTTCGATCTCATGATCGAACGGCTGAGATGCACCCTCGCCATGCATCTTCAAGCCGCAACGCCCGCATCTAATGGCGCGTCACGCATAAGCGTGCGATAGTGCATGGGCGCTATTAGGCACTCGCGACCGCTCGATCGCAACCGAGCGGTCAATCGTGCCTACTCGCCGCACCTCAGCTGCCTCTTGCAAAGAATTGAACGCGTGCCGCATGTTCTCGCGAGCGCTCACCCGTTGCGTTATAGCAACGCTTGTGTCGCGGAAAGATTTCGTGCACGTGCATCCATAGCCATTGGATGCGCATCCAACGGCGGAAAAGCAGTGCTCAAAATGAAGAAGAGATGGAGCAGCGGGTGCAGCGGCTGGTTGGGCGACTGAGATGGCGCCATCTTGGCCATCCATCTTCTGGTTGATGTAGATGATGCCACAGTTGTCGGATTGAGTCGATTTTCGTGCTGTTAAGCTGCGATCGTCGATCCGAATCCACCCATGCAGTCGGATTTGTCGTTTGAAGTGCAGATTCACACCATCTTGGCCCTTGATCTTCTAGGGTTACCTGGTCTTTATCTGATGCTACATATGTCTGATTAGGGCGATCTTGGAGTCGTTGAACTCCAATCATCGCCCTGATCAAATCTGTACGGTTGGATCTTCGATTCAAGGCCCCGATAAAAATTTACCCTGTCCCTGAACATAAAATGAGACAATTAACCTCTATTTTATTCAAACTAATCTAAATGCAAGATGATGCATGCTATGCAATATTTATAGTATGCAATGCAATTCTATTCTTAAGAACATGCATAAATAGACATCTTATGTAGTGTAAACATGTTTACATCACATGCCCATACCTATCTTTTACTAGTCCCTAGCAAAAACTATATGCTTATAAAATAATTAGGTTGGATTATTTGGGGATGAGTTATTTTCAATCATTAAGAAAATGTTTACTTATGATCTGAACTTTCAAAGACACAATAGTGCCTAGATATCTGCCAAAATGCAGACCGTCTCAAGCCCTTGCATTATTCAAAGAAAATTTTCTTTTTCTCTTTTTCTTCTTTTCTAATTTTTTTGGATTTTTGAGTTTTAGGGTTCAAGAGTAACTTTCTAGGGCTATTCAACTCACATAAGATTTGATGAGAACCCTAAGCTCTAAGTATCTTTATTGTGAATGTAATAGACTCGTTGAACGGCAGTTAAAACGGACTTCGGACTTCGGATTTCTACGCCTCTAGATGACCTTAAAGGAGAATTCTGCCTAAAGGTGTATCCTTACAACCGGTAGCTTTCTCCCTACTTTTATTTTTATGGGGTTAACACAATGGTGAATCCAGTGTATATCTTCCCGGTTTATTCTACTTCTCCACTTCTTCCTAAGTGTTTTTGGAAATTTTCCGTACATTTATTGAGCTGGGTTCTGGACAACCGGTCGATGAGCTGTTACCACCGACAACTCATCAACCATACTCGTGCGGCGAAGTGTGGCTTATTTCTTTTGTTTCTTTTTTTTCTCCTTTTCTTTTTTACTTTCTTTTTCTCTTTTTTTTTTTAAGTAGGTGACTTCCCTGGTCTAAGATTTACCTAAAGGCAGCAAGAAGAGAATGGTCCAGTGACTGGGCTCTAGACAACCTACCTATGGGCCGTTACCCATGATAACTTACCAACCATATCACCCTAGAAGGTTCATTAGCTACCTAATTTTTGTTAAAATCGCCGAACGAGTCAGTGAAAAGAAAGTGTATAGATGCTTAAAACTCAAAGTTCCCTCAAATTAGAGGATAGATTGATAAGTCGTATACTTATCACCCAAACTTATTTATTCCAATTACAATAGAATTAAGATGGCGAGGACTTGAAAAATAAATCCACATTTTAGTGGATACACGAGCCGATTAAGTCCAAAGACCTGAAGGGTCTTTGTGTTCAGATCCTAATGCAATATTTCCTAAGATTGAAAAGTCCTAATGTCCAACTACTCCTTCCTAATTCAATTTTTTTTATGTATAAATAAGAAGAGAAAAATAATTTACATGAATTTTACAAAGCTGACCAAATGATTCAAAAATGAATTCACCCCCCATGCCTAGCTGATGCAATGTCCACATTGAGAAAGAGACATGAAAGAAAGGGTAGAGTATGAAAGATGTCACCTGAATATGCAACTCGTGTCAGCTTTGTGTCATATGTACAATTGCTGAGTTTAATGCCGTCAGCTAGGCGAAGTCCAACCAAAAAAGTCACAGAATGGCTAGAGCAATCGTGTTTGAGACAGGTCCTGGAAGAGCACGGTCAATAACAGGCTTCAGACGTTGACCGTTGACTTTAAATGTGTTACCCGTCTTTGGGTCAGAAATCTGAATGGCTCCATTTGGAAAAATCTGGTCAATAATGAATGGGCCATTCCATTTAGATCTAAGTTTGTCAGGAAAGAGTTTAAGTCTAGAATCAAATAACCAGACCTTTTGGTTCGGCTCAAAGCTCTTGCGGGAAATCAATTGATCATGTAGAGCTTTGGTCCGAGCCTTGTAGATCTTGGCATTCTCGTATGCATCATTTCTAAGCTCTTCCAACTCAGATAGTTGGAGTTTCCTGATCTTCCCAGTTAAATTTAGATCTAAATTGCATTGTTTGATCGCCTAGAATGTCCTGTGTTTAATCTCTATGGGTAGATGGCACGCCTTTCCATACACCAAACGAAACGGAGACATGCCTATGGGTGTTTTATACGCCGTACGGTAGGCCCAAAGAGCCTCAAGTTTTTGAATCCAGTCCTTGCGATCAGGCCTAACCGTTTTCTGCAGAATGTTCTTGATCTCTCGATTAAAGATCTCGGCTTGTCCATTCGTCTGGGGATGGTAAGGTATGGAAATTCGGTGATTAACCCCGTATTTGGCCAATAAATTTTGAAATTGGGCATTAGTAAAATGAGTGCCACCATCACTGATGATGGCCCTCGGAATCCCGAACCTACTGAAGGTATTTTTCTTGACAAAATCGATGACCACCTCGTAGTCATTGGTTTGGGTGGGGATTGCCTCAATCCATTTGGACACATAATCAACAGCAACAAGAATGTATTGATGTCCAAATGAAGGGAGAAAGGGTCCCATGAAATCGATGCCCCAAACATCGAAAATTTCGACAGGAAAAATTGGATTTAGGGGTATCATATCTCTTTTAGTTATGCTCCCGAGTGCCTGACATCGAGAACATGACCTTGAGAAATCCTAGGCATTCTTAAATAAAGACGGCCAATAGAAGCCAGACTGCAAGATTTTTGCAGCCATCTTTTTCACGAAGAAATGTCCACCACACACAGATGCATGGCAAAACTCGAGTATACTATTGAATTCATTCTCCGGTACACATCGGCGAATAATCTGATCAGAGCCGATGCGGTACAGTTCAAGGTCCTCCCAAAAGTAGTATTTGGCCTCAGATTTAAGTTTATCCCGTTGTTGCTTGGTCCAATCTTGAGGGATTTGACCAACGGCCAAATAGTTAACAATGTCAACAAACCACGGGGTTTGGACACCCTGAAATTGTAAGAATAACTTCGTCCCGAAAAGTGTCAATAATCGGGATGTTCGAACGAGAAGAATCACCTAGGAGTCTTGACAAATGATCCGCCACCACATTTTGTATCCCAGTTTTATCCTTGATTATAAGATCAAATTCTTGAAGCAGAAGAATCCAACGAATAAGCCAAGGTTTGGCATCCTTTTTAGCCAAGAGATGTCTCAAGGTCGAGTGGTCGATATAGATAACATGAGACCCTAAGAGATAAGCCCTGAATTTTTCCAAAGCGAACACTACAGCTAGTAATTCCTTTTCAGTAACAGTGCAATTCCTCTTTGCTTCATCCAGAGTTTTACTAGCGTAGTAGATGATAGAGAGCTTTCTATCAATTTTCTGACCCAAGACAGCCCCGACCACGTAATCAAAAGCGTCAGTCATGATCTCAAAAGGGGTTGTCCAAATTAGTGGTTGCAATACTGGAGCACAGGTGACTGCCGTTTTCAGGAAATCAAATACCTTCCGACATGATTCGTCGAAAACAAATGGCGTTTCTTTAGCAAGAAGATTGCTCAAGGGACGAGCAACCTTCGAGAAATCCTTGATGAATCTTCGATAGAATCTCACATGACCAAGAAATGATCGGATTTGTTTAACTGATGTGGGAGGAGGAAGTTTAGCAATAGCATCAACCTTAGCTTTATCCACTTCGATTCCCCGTTCAGAGATTACATGAACCAAGATGATGCCTTCTTGGGTCATGAAATGACTCTTTTCCCAACTAAGGACCAATCGTGTTTTGATACATCGCTTAAGAATCATTTCCAGATTAGCCAAACAAAAGTCAAACGATTCTCCAAAAACAGAGAAATCGTCCATGAAGACTTCCATAAACCCTCCCACCATGATAGAGAATATGGCTAGCATACATCTTTGAAAAGTCGCAGGTGCAATGCATAAATCAAAAGGCATCCTACAGAAAGCAAAGGTTCCGTAGGGATAGGTGAAAGTAGTTTTTTCCTGATCCTCGGGATGGATAGGAAGTTGGTTGTATCCCGAGTAGCCATCAAGAAAACAGAAGTACTTCTACTCGGATAGTCTTTCCAAGATTTAATCGATGAAAGGCGGGGGAAAATGATCCTCTTTAATGGTTATGTTCAGCTTTCTGTAATCCATACAAGCCCTCCAAAAGGAAGCTGAACAAGTTGTGACAGATTCTCCTCTCTCGTTAATCACAACGGTAATCCTGGCTTTCTTTGGAACATTATGCACGGGACTTACCCAGGGACTATCAGATATTGGATAAATAATTCCTACATCGAGTCACTTAATAATTTCCTTTTTGACCACTTCTTACATATTTGGATTTAATCTCCTCTGCATCTGACGAGAAAGGCGGGATCCATCTTCCAAGAATATTCTATGATTGCAGTAAGATGACTCGATTCCCCTGAGGTCATGAATGGTCCAACCAATTGCCTCATGTTCCTTTAGAACCCTGATCAATTTAACCTCTTGCTCCTTTGTTAATTTAGCACCGATAATCACAGGGAGCATCTTCTGAGGTCCTAAATATTGATATTTCAAATTCTCAGGCAATGGTTTCAGTTCAAGCTGGGGCAGGTTGATGATTGATGGTAAGGAAGATGCTGAAGACTCAACAAGAGGAAGAGGTTGTGAGTGAACAAAATCAATAACCTCTTCAGAAGATGGTAGGTTTGCCATAGAGGGTTGCGAGTCCAATTCGTCATCAAAGGAGGAACTTTCAATTGAAAAAACCATTAAATAAGTTTCAATGTTTTCATTATCCTCCTCAAGTTCCTCAATAAATCTACAATCCTCAAATTTGTTAATCGCCTTAAAAATATCCAATTTCATTCATTGATCCCCAAAGGTAATTTCCATACTACCGCTTTCACAATTAATGTTGGCTTTAGTGGTAGCCAGGAACGAATGCCCCAGAATGATGGGCGTGTTCCTCAGATTTTCAGGTATATCCATGTCAAGGACAAGGAAATCTATAGGAAAATAAAAATCCTTGACCTTAACTATAACATCTTCAATAACGCCTCGCGGATTTGTGACCGAGCGGTCAGCTAACTGTAGCGTTACTGAAGTTGGCCGAAGTTCACCTAATCCAAATTTCTTGTAAAGAGAAGTTGAAATTAGGTTGATGGATGCACCTAGATCCAGAAGTGCTCTATCAAACGTGTAATCTCCGATGACACAAAAAATGAACGGAGCACCTGGATCTCTCTTTTTCTGAGGGAGGTGGTGCAGGATAACGGAACTAGCCTGCTCGGAGAGTACCACCTTCCTCGGAGCAGATTCTCTCGTCTTACGCTTTTGTGTACATAAATCCTTTAAAAATCTCGCATAAACCGGTATATGCTTGATAGCATCGAGGAGCGGGATATTGATCTCAACATTCTTAAGGATATTCAGAAGCTCCTCATTGCTATCAACAGATTTCTTCTTTGATTTGATCAAGGCTTCATGAAAAGGAACATGAGTCAGATCTTTGGAATCAGGTTCCTGAGCCTTGATTTCTTCTCTAGAATTCTCCTCTCTCTCCTTAGGTTCTTCAGGATTCAATAGATCAGAACAGTGTGGTTGTGGATCCTGAGTTTGCTTACCACTCCTTAAGGTGACAGAATTTGCAGATGCATAAGAGTTTGGGTCTTGGGGAGGGTTAGGAAAGATTGGAGGGGTTTGATTAGCCAGGAATTGTTGATGTGCAAAAGAAGAGGAGGGACCCTGCTCAACCACCTGAGCATGTGCGTGTGGGTCCCTTCGATTTCCATACCCATGGGCTTGATTGCCCGAATTCAGAATATTTCGCGAGTTGGGTACAGGTTGGGATGGTAGAGATCCGGGTTGACGAGCGTTAGCAATGAGCCCGGTCTGCAAGTTGTCCAGCGAAGTTTTCATTTGCTGCATGAGTTGGAGCATAGATCCTTGCATCTCTACCATTTACTGGTTCAAATCAGCCTGCCCTACGAGTTGACGAGCATTCCAAGCTGGCTGATTGACCTAATTTGGAGGCAACTGAGTATATACATGACCCTGACCCATTGGTCGTTGCGGAGCATAGTTGCCGGGTCGGAATTGGGTCTGTTGCCCTGGATTTTTCCAAGGGAAGTTAGGGTGGTTTCTCCAACCCAGATTATAAGCATTAGAGTAGGAGTTGGATCTAACATTCTCTTGTACAACACAGATATCCTCATAGGGTGAGGATGGAGAGAAAGAAATGGAAGGATCAGAAAAACTGGGATCAAAGGCCCCAGTTTGGAACCTGTGAGGTTCTGAAAAATGCTGACTCATAGGCTGAGGCCCATCAAGTTGATTCACGAACTCCCATCCAGAAGGAGCTCACGAAGAATGGAATCCCGAATTTTGGGATTGAGTGGATCGAGAGTTCATAGAATTTCCAGCCATCCACTCTTCCATTCTCTTAGCAACCAAGTCCACCTTGTCAAGTTTGTTACAAATCAATTCCATATCAAATGAATGAAAGTCATGGACTTCATTGACATTTGATTTGGGTTGCTGGGACTAGTTAAATGTATCCATAGAGGCATGATTGATTGAATTCTCGCTCATTTCCTCAAATAAATTGTGTGCACTATCTGCGTCTTTATTGAGGAAATTGCCTCTGCAAGAAGCATCCACATGATTTCTGAGTTGCTCAGTCAACCCATGATAGAAGATCTGCACGAGTTGCCATTTCGGCATCTCGTGGTGTGGACACCTCCGCAATAGGTCCTGGAATCGCTCCTACGTCACATGAAACTGCTCCCCCAATCACTGGGTAAAGGTAGTGATTGCCCGTCTCAAGGCATTAGTACGTCCGACTAGGAAGAATTTCTTCAGAAATGTCGATTTTAACTCATTCCAAGTTGCAATTGGTCTTCCTATTGTCCTGTACCAATGCGCGGCCTTATTCCTAAGAGAGTGGGGGAAGAGTCTCATGATCATTTGCTCCTTGTTCACGTTTCGTGCCTTGGTGGTCTGGACCAAAGTGGTCAAGTCCTCCAAATGCTGAAACAGATCTTCGGAGCCAAGCCCATGATAATGTTTGATCAGGCTTGACACCTGGGACTTGATTTCTACGTCATCGGCTGGAATTTGGACGTCGGGACGTTCCCTGTAATTTGAAGGATCATAAAAATCCTTCAAGGGCTAAGCGTCTTGCATTCTCTGGAACCATTCCTGCATTCTCTGCATTTGTTCTAGTTGCCTTCGGAATTCCTCCTGTGGATTTCCAGGCAAAGGAGGCTGTTGGTTGGCCATGGGATCAATTTGACCAAAATCCAATTTGCGCCTCCTAAAATACTCTAGTGGTTCTTCCAATCGGGGATTCAATGACCGTCTTCCCAACATAAATTAGGAGAAGGTCGAAAGGACTGGGGATAGGGACCCTGCAGCACAACAAAACAAGGTTGTCCTTAAGTGGGGTAGCCTAAGGATCTACAAATTCTCAAAACCCACCTTAAGATTATAAATGATTTACTCTACTTGCGTCTGCTCAATCCAACCAGTTAGGAGGGACTGGGGAGAAGGTTCTTCCTTCGGCTTTCGCCTCCGGTTCCTAGTGTACCTCCCAGCCGCAGTTGTTTGACGCTACTCCCCTAGCTAGACATCAGATTAATCAGTAGTAGGTTAATCAAAGACAATCTCAAACTAGGCCCTGAAGAGCGAATCAGTCCTTAAGGTCAATGTCTACTCAATTTTATTAAGGCCTGGGATTGTGGTGCTTATGGAATGCGATGGGCCCTTAAAATGGGTTATGTCCTTAATGATTGATTGAGAATTGTGTAAGTGCATGCACAACCAAGTTTTTCAAGCAATATTATTTGTGATGTGTGGATTTTAATGTTCAAATCTTGCTTAAGTAGCTTTTAGGGTTTAAAATTAGGTTAATTTCAATCAAGTTTTGAGGCAAACCAAGTTGTCAAACACGGGTAAAGATTGCTTTCCTTTAAAATCAGAATTAAAGTAGTGTCTGGAATAGACCTAGATTGAAAACCCTAAGGAGGAGCTACTTGATGAGTTGATTTTAAGTAGAGTGGTGCGACCCAAACAACTCAAACAACTGGCTACGAATGCACCACTAAGTTAGGCACACAAAGATGGTTAACCAAGAATGATTTCTACTCTTTTATGTGTTGCTTTGTGTGTACCGGTTCCACAGATCAGAACCCGGTTGAGTAGAAACAAATCAATTAGGTTAACTGCCTTGAATGTGGGTGTACGTTGTGTGTCTGTTGAAAATTACCCCACAAGATTATCTTTTTGTTGTTTTTTTATAAACGAGGGTGGAATGAATGTAAGTAAGAATTCAAACAACCAAACTATTCCTAGGATTTATGTAAACACCTAAGTTAATTGGAATTTGGATTTAATGTGACAAATGAAATCTATGGAGGGGGAAGAAGGAAGAGCACTTACAGTTGTCTTCAACTGCACTTTACTCCGGTCTACCGCTTGATGATTCCCTGATGGAGGTCTCTGCAAAACAATAAACACAAGAGAAAGCAAGTTAGAAGACAATAAAATACGTGAAATGCGAAAAGATCGGAAATCATTTCCTCCTCGACAACGGCGCCAAAATGTTGAGGCTACGGGTTACTATGCTATCATGTTTGGTTCTGAAAACCTGTCGTTGTAGTTTGAAAACGAAGAACTCATGTTCAACAAATAAAATTTATATCGGAATAGAAATTCGGGTCGAACTCGGGAAGGCTATGTCGATTTATATTTGCAATTATATTTTTTTAGAGTTTTTGTTGAAAAGTGAAGCGACATAATTACAATGAAGCAATATTAACAATCAGAATAAACGAGAGAGAGAGAGAACATTCACTTGATATTTCAAAATGTTTATATAATAAAATCAGAGAAAAATTACATTAGAAAGCGGGAAATCAATTACTCTAGAAAGCAGTAAATCTACTTTGAAAAATAGTAAAAACAATGGGGAGAGAGATATCTTCCTCGACGATTGCTTGAATGATGAGTCGGACGGGACGATGCTTGGAAGAAGGGGAACGGAGCAGGAAGAAGGAGGACGAAGCTGGAAGAACGGGAATGAAGCAGCACATCGTCGTCGTTGCGGGATCCGCTTTCGAAAGGGGTACGAAAATTTGACTTTATCTCTTGAGAAGCATCCCGGGTG
Organism: Thalassia testudinum; assembly: GCA_037157565.1. Classification (NCBI taxonomy): domain Eukaryota; kingdom Viridiplantae; phylum Streptophyta; class Magnoliopsida; order Alismatales; family Hydrocharitaceae; genus Thalassia; species Thalassia testudinum. The sequence continues at coordinate 51,391,459 of JAZHRO010000030.1, forward strand.
TGGTACAAGCTTCTCATGAGCTTTGGAGAGGGAGAGAAGAGAAGGAAGGGATGAGAATTTCGTATGGAAGGGGTCTCCTTTTATAGTTGCAAGGAGTGAGGGCAATTTGGTCTTTGCAATTGCAAAACATTAAATAAGGGATCTCTAGTGATGGATAAAACCATCAGTAAAGCCCCAGTCATGGGCGACGTGTGCCGCCTGCTCATCTTCCACGTCGCTCATGTCCATCAAGTCTCGGTCGTTCGATCATGAGATCGAACGGCTGAGATGCGCCCTCACCGCGCCTCTTCAAGTCGTAACGCCCGCGTCTGATGGCACATTACGCATGAGTGTGCGATAGTGCGTGGGCGTTATTGGGCACTCGCGACCGCTCGATCGTGATCGAGCGGTCAATCGCACCTGCTCGCCGCGCCTCAGCTGCCTCTCGCGAAGAATCGAACGTGCGTCGCATGTTCTCGCGAGCACTCTCACCCGCTGCGCTACAGCAGTGCCTGTGTTGCGGAAAGATTTCGTGCACGCGCATCCACAGCCGTTGGATGCGCATCCAACGGCGGAGAAGCAGCGCTCAAAATGAAGAAGAGATGGAGCGGCGGGTGCAACGGCTGGTTGGGCAGCTGAGATGGCACCATGTGACGTCATCTTGGCCGTCCATCTTCTGGTTGATGTAAATGGTGTCACAGTTGTTGGATTGAGTCGATTTTCGCATCATTAGGCTGCGATCGTCAATCCGAATCTATCCGTGCGGTCGGATTTGTCGTTTGAAGTGTGGATTCACACCATCTTGGCCCTTGATCTTCTAGGGTTTCCCGGTCTCTATCTGATGCTACAGATGTCTGATTAGGGTGATCTTGGAGTCGTTGAACTTCAATCGTGTCCTGATCAAATCTGTACAGTTGGATCTTCGATTCGAGGTCCCGATAAAAATTTACCTTGTCCCTGAACATAAAAGCAGACAATTAATCTCAATTTTATTCAAACTAATCTAAATGTAAGATGATGCATGCTATACAATATTTATAGCATGCAATGCAATTCTATGCTTAAGAACATGCATAAATAGACATCTTATGTAGTGTAAACATGTTTATATCACCACACTACATAAGCTAACAAACATAATGACTTTGCAAAAGTTGATTGCTCTGAAGTTGTTGCCAGCTTTGAAGTTGGTCAGGCCAGTCCTCTTGCATATAAATGCATAAGAGCCATTTTTCAACTGACCACCCAGGAAAAGAACAACTTCACTAACATACTTGTAGTCAATGTGGTGAACAAACTACTTGATTTATTAAGTTGATTGCTATTTAGATATTCTTGTGCAATTCAATTGCCCAATCTTTGCTGACTTCTATAGAGATGAGATTCTCCATTACATGCTTGTAATCTATGTAATGAAATTCTTACTCAATTTATTAAGCTGATTGGTGTTTCAATTTTCTTGCAATTATATTGCTCAGTTTTTACTGATTTCTTCTACAGGGATGAGATTCTCCATTTCCCGAGTGGTGCTACTCTTCACAAAGAGGTTTGTCTCTGATCTCTCTTTTTCGCTCCCACAAGGCACATCTGGTCCTTCTGACAACTACTTGCATTGGCATTCTTGTTTTTGTTTAATTTGTTTTTCTGATCTCACCATATCTTTGGCATATTTAACATTAACTTTTGGTGTATTTGATTAGTGAGTTAATAAATTGCCTCGTTTTCTGCTTTATTCAGTTGACTGTGCCAAATGGAAGCCTCACCGTCGGAGAGTACTCTGAAATGCTACTGAACAAATACTACCACCGTCCACAGTGAATTGATCTTTTGACATCCATCAATGTAAATAATCTGCTTAATTTATGACTAATCCAACTTTATTGGCCATCACTGCTCATATATAGGCTTGCGAGAAAAGTTTATTGTATTATAGGAATGAACTAAAGCTGGATTCTAATAAACATTGTACTTCTTTAGAGTGCCCTTGTAATTACTGTTGTGTAGATTTTGTCTTCAGTCCGCTAGGTTTGCATTCATGAATCCTTGGGCCCATTTAGTTTGCCATGCTGAGTCCATTGGAAGGATCAATGCCTTTTTTTGTGTGGATTCGTGTGTCTAAAAAAATAATAATAATAATGACAGCTTGTAAATTTATCCCTTCCGATTAGTCGAGACTTGAATTGAGATCTGTTGTTTCCACTGAGAGGGTTTAAGTTTATTCACTAGTTAAGTTATCCGACGGGTTCACATGTGGGCATCCCATTTAGTCATGTTTGCCTTGTTTGGTCCATCAGGTCAATGCATACACGTGTGGGTATCTCTGTTTTCTTACGCATGTTCATTTGTGTGAGCATATTGTGGTAAGAGAATTATTTAACCCAACAATAGCAGTTCATCATCCTTCCCCTTGGTGGTAGATCTGCACCCCGTATCTGTGCTTTTTGAGTAAAGGAGGAGTCGGTCTCAAGGTAGAGATGTTGGACCCCCAAGAGAAGATATTCTTGGAAGATGATCTCAGCTTAGAAGAGTATGGTCAGATTGCTCGACGAGGACATCGTTGCCTCACTGGGAAAGAGTCAATAAGAAAGTGGTTTGGTGGTCGTATGAAGAAAGCTTTACATATCCCAATCAGGAGATATTTACTAAGGGACGGTGGACTAAAATAGACTTGAAGCTTAAGTTATTTTTCAAACATTGGTATGTAGACGTGCAATTCAAGATAGCTCAAGTTAATAGAAGATCAACGAACTACTCTAGATTCAAAACGTCGGATATTGAAGTAAAATTTATAGTTCTGGGAAGTTTTAAAGATAAAACATTCTTTTCTTAACCAATGCACCACTCAACTTTCACTTTCTAAGGAGTTAATTTTGAAGGAAAGATTATGGAAGGCAAAATTTGCAATATTACCTTTATTCAGGAGGGGTAAGTTTCCTTGATGAATATATTAGTCCGTTATGATAACAAAAGATCAATGAACTATTGTAGGTTCAAATTGTCGAAGATTAAAGTAAAAATGTGATATCCGTACATGTTTCCAAATTTACGTAACGAGAGTATACGATTACCAGAGTCAAAGGTCAAGTATTTTTAAATTTTTCTATTCTAATTGCAGCACTTACAATAGATGGTAGCACACGTTACAACACAAGCCCTTGAGAAAAGCATACACGGAATGCTCTCAATTACTGCTTGGATTCAAGTATCTGATACAACTAAACTGAAAATTGTTAAGGATCGGACGGTTTCCATGTTTGAACATCATTCTCGAAAGTTTGTTCGATTGAGGTGATTTGGTAAAATGCAAATGAACATAAGTTTAAAAATATAAAAAATGACATAAATAGTTGTGAATATGATTTTTGTTTGATATATCTCCTTTTTATGTAAAAAGATGTTCACAGGTGAAGTCTATCATAATTAAAATCAACAACAAATCTATCTTGTACGGGTGAAAATTATTTAAATTATCTTTGAAATCACTTTGTACTGATGTAAAGTCACCATATCACCCTCGGAATAATTTTACACCGGTGTAAAATCTTCTTCATCCATAAAAAGTAATTTTTCACTTTAAGATTTAGGATTTAGGAATCAATCCTAAACACTAGACACTATCCACTTGATATACTTTTAAAAAATCCAAACTCTTCATTTATGTTAAATCATAGGTAAAATATCTCATGTTTTCACATGTAAGTTCATGTGTACCTGTTGCATCTCGCTGATGTAAGGTGGCATGACAAAGACGAGGTGTCAAATGGAAAATTTAATGTAATAGAAAAATGTAGGTATTAACTCCATAGAAAGTGTAATTTTTAGGACTAATTTATTTGAAGGGTTAACCTTTTTTTTTTTAAGGATTAACCCTTATTTACTTAGAGGGTTAACCTTCTTTTAGTTAATATGAGTTGAGAGCTTTTAACGATGATTTGTCTAACATCAGTTACTAATGATGTTAGGCAAACTTATGTTTAAGTTTCACAATTTTGTTATGTTCTCGTGGTCTCTGATTTAAATTCTTAACACCACTAACAAGTAAACACAGCAAGAGTTAACATTCCAACTTAACATCAATTCAAGTAAATACAAATTGGTATTAACACTATTCTACAAATAAACATAATTGAAGGTTAGCACAAGTTTCACATTTCTTAACACAACTTCCTTAATTCTTCAAGTAAACTAGTCCTTAGGATTCGTTTGGTAATGGGGTCAAGGGAATTAAAATAGAATAAGTGAGGATGGTGTTTGTTTGGGTGGTGGAATAAGAAAAGAGTTAAGTATATGATTAAAATGATTGGTGTAATGATGTGATATCAGTAGATATTCATTTAATAATATAAATGAGTGTAGAAAATGTTAGTGGATATTTGTTTAATATTAAAAGTAAGTGAAAGATGTAATGGATATCTTTTGATAATAAAAGTAAAAGTAAATGTTATTATGATTTGATTAGAATGATCGAAAGTTATTATATAAAAATTTATGTTAAAATGATGGAAAAATTTTAAGAAAAATTTGGGAAGTGATTGATGGAGCTCAAGGAGGAACTTGAGAGATGTAAGATTGTCCACGTATAATTGTAGGTCAAAGGATGGTGGAGGAAGAAGAAAAAAGACTTATAAAACAAGAAAATGCTAAATAAGAAATGAAATTAATAAGAAATTCAGCATAAATGATTGCTTTAGCACCGATGCTTTGATAACATGGCACCAATACTTCGTTATTATACCTTTGGTATAACATTGCATCCATTCCATAACAAATATCGACACTCTTAGCACTAATAGCATATCATTGATGTTATACGGCGTTAGTGCTTTAATGCTTATACACAGATGGTCCTGAAATCAAGAGGACATATGTATCTGAGTTTGTAAGAATACACGACGATATGGAAATACCAATGTTCTAATTTTATCTACTCCAATTTTATCCTATCGTTATCACATGGTTTGGCAACAGCCCACATGAAAAATGGGATTTTGAGGGAAAATTGCAATCCTCACCATGTAACATTGTTTTTGGACCATAAGACCCAGAGGTTCCAATCGAGACTTTAGACTGTTTGGAAACATACCTTGATATAGTTGGTGTTCTATGCAATGAAAAATGCAAGCACGATCTAGAAGGGGCTTTTCTTCTTGCAAATGATCTACTCCGTTCCAAGTTAAAAAGAGAAAATGGAGAGATTTCCATGGATATTTTTTAAACACTGGCACACTCACTACAGTTTGTTAAATTTTTAAACACTGAAGCAAACATTTTTCCCAACTGTACCAAAATTAATGCCTCGATTCTTGCCTTCTTTTCTCATAATAAATCCCATAGATAGAGTCCTATGGGTCAAGGAGGATAATAGAACTCCCCTTTGTTAGGTACAAGTACCTCCATGGATAGATATAGAGCCTTGCAAAATACAAATCCACCAAGCACACAAACTGAAATCTCAATAAATAAATTTGTCCCTGGATGTCCACCAGATAGAATCCCCTTCCGCGTGTTACCTAGCAGAAATGTCACGTAGGAGGAATTCTATCCAGTGAAATTTGCATTTTTCACTGGGGTTCCATTCCAACGACTTGCAGACACCCATAAGTAAGGGAAGGGAAGAAAAAATAAGTTGTTGTAGCCGTCACCCCAAGAGGAAGAATAAATAATTTGTTTGAAGTTACTTTATAGATTAATCGATGTAGGTCAACCCAAATAATTTATCCAAATTATTGAAAAGAGGTCATTTAATTTTTTATTATTTAGGTTATGTGTCTGATCAAGACCCAAAATATAAGATTAAAATGGATAGTGGGTCAACTCTTGGGTCTAACATTTTCAACTCGACCCATCTTAATAATCCAAAATTTTACGATAGGTAACCCATGGTCAAACTCATCTACCTAACCCAAGTTAATGTTTCAAATTATTGTGTTGTTGTGTTATTAACTTTTGCCCTTAATATTATTTTTAAAATATAATTATTGCTGATAGGAGGCATTGGTTATTGTTTATTTTGTTTCCAACTAACCAATGTAAAAAGAAAGAAAAAGCTGTGAAAAATATAATAGGTTAGTTCTATTAACAAACATGTGTAAGAAATTTAGGTTTCACCCGAAGGCGATCAACTCAAACTGACAATCCAAATAGCATCACCCAATCTAATTCACTCAAGTCATTGGTTACCATTTTGTTAACTTGGGTCCAAAATGACCTAACTTGAATAGTCTAAATCCACCCAAATCAATCGAAAATGCACCTCTACAGCTAGGTGAATCCAAAGTTGTCATTTGGATTCCTATATAGTTCAAACAATGATGGACCAACTAATCAAACAAAAGGAGACATGAAGTACCAATGACAAGGCAAACCTAAGATTGTGGAGTTAGTACTCATGAAGATATATAATTAAGAACCAAAAGGATGCCTTGAATCTCAAATATATACCCAACATTATTACCATAATCTCAAAACACAAAACTCGAGGCACATCCTCTTGCCCACTTCAGAAGAATATGTTACCTTTGGCCTAACGTAGGACAAGGTGAAGTGTATGAATGGAGAGATTAGATTAACGATTATGACATCGCGTGGAAGAGTTTGCGACACATCATCTCACAAGAAAACAACAAGAAATAGTAGTCTGTTCAACAACGCATGCTTTCCTTCAATGCCTATCATCACTTCGTGATTTTGATAGCATGGTTCTAAGTCTAGTTGCTTCATCCCTTTAAAAGCTGTTTAGAATATTAACAATGGTTGTCTTGGCATTCTTACTTGTTTCTTAATTTTGTTGTTGAAAAATTAAACGATCTAAAGACTTAAGTGATTAGTATTTAATAGCAAAATAATTTGATAGTTTTGTTCTCCTATTAACACCCCCTTAAGGAAAATTGTGCTCATGTCATGGAAGAAAGAAAACATTTCATATTTCACGTAATTACCTAATGAAATTTGAAAAATATACAAGACAAAGATGAGAAATTTTCATCTATTGTTACAAAAGCATGTTTACCAATTTCCAAAAGAAAAAAAAAATAAGAATCTTGATAGAATTCGAATCAAAGCACCAATTAAAGCAAATTAGATCACTTCCCAGAGAAAATGAATGTTGCCATACATGATTATACATCGATAAGTATCCAAACATGTAAATAGCTTTTGAAAGACGTTGAGAGGTAGCTAAATATCAAGTTGATATTCTCCTTTTTATTCCAATTATCTAATCGGAGTAGATCAAGATATATATAAAAGAGGAAACTTTTACTCGAACTTGAAGGACTTAATTGGATCACCGATGCATTGCGTAACATATATAACATATACATAAGATTGGACGTTATCAATAATATTGTGAAACATAGCATGGACACAAGATTGGCCGTTGTCGATTATGTCCTTTTGCATCAAGAAACGTGTGTCTCCCATTACGTGATTTGAGGAACACGAAGGGTTTTAAATTAACGCTTGCAAGTAAGCGTCAAACGTGGGTCCTTATTGCAGTCACATCTCATTTGCACTGCACGTGCACGTCTCTTTTCTCCCTAATGGCTACTCTGTTCTTAATTATTAGGCCTCTTTGCAATGCTAAGTTAAATAATTAAGTAATTAGTTAGACGTCGGCGTTAATATGCATGCCATGAATGAGTTGGGGTACTATTTTCTCTCTTTAGTCAATTCCGACGTATGTGCACCCGCACGGATATATGTGGACAAGTACATCGCGATGTGATCTCTTTGGACCCTCCCACTTATTGATTTAGAGTAATATATTGAGAATTGAGTCAAATTGGTTGATTCAATTGGAAATCGATGATTCACCGGATCTATTAATTTGAGTGAAAAAAGTTAAAATTAAGATCAAAATCTAATTAGATAGATCACTTTGGTGAAATTAGTAATCTGATTTCATCATTTTCTTAATAGTTAAAAAAATTAAAAATAAAAAAAATTCACGTGACTTTAGAACTTAAAATGAAGATTTAAAAATGCATGTGTTCTTCAATATTAGATTCATAATTTCGACTATACCTTTAATTTAATTTTCTTTAATATTATTAAAAATATATCAATTTTAGTATAATGAAAGTTACAAAACAACTTTTCCTGTAACATATCTCTAATGATTTTCAAACTAATCTAAAAGTCTTGCAGATCGATTTTTTCACATGTTATCACCGATTCAATCGATATAAATCATCGCTTAAATCATTAAAAAAATCAAATCGATACCTAATTATTATCCTATTTTTAAAACATTAAATTCTAAGTGTGCCAACTAAATAGGCACGTGGCATCTTAACTTCTTTTAATTACTTGATACAAGGAAAAATGTGTGATGAAAAATATTTCTATTTTTTTTAGTAAAAGGGTAAATCCAGTACTTAGAGGCCCATTGACCAAAAGGAATAAGAGGGAGATGATGGGTGTTCAATAACCATTAAAAGATTTGTAGAGGTAGGGAGTACTACATAGTCAATAACATCTATCATTAGGAGGGAGTGGTCGAGCCTCCTAGGGATGTGAGGATTCAACCCAACGAACATAAAGCAATCACAATGGAGACAATGGAGATAATGGAATTTGATGATTTAGTTTCATGTACCGTAAGGGGTGTATATCTAGAAGGAGGATGATGTTTCCAACTATGTATTAGAACTTATAAGATTATATGATTTTTCTCTCTCTTAACCCCCTCTATTAAGGGACATCTCTCGTTATTTATAGTTTGGAAAGATTCTTAACCTAATAACTTATACATTCTCTGTCATACTACTATCGGGTTGTCGATAGTCACTTCAATCTTATCGTATCTTCAATTTTGACTGCATTGAATCATTTGATGGGTTTAACGAATTTCAATATGGATCCAACTAACCACAGACAGGACGAGTGGTACCGATCCTATCTACTTATCCTATAATCTGATAATTAAATCTTCTATTGGGTCATATACAAAATTTGAATCCAAAGATGAATTTTGACTCTCATCGGAAAACAACCTCCAAATAAATAGAGTACATTGGAAATATTTATTTTAAAAATACTTATTTAAAAATGCGCCTGGGTATTGGTTTTTTATGATAATAATTAACACGGCTGTCCTCGGAAAAGTTTAATGAGGTTTCATATAATGATGGCTATAATCCAGTTAATTAAAGTTGATAATCAGTTTTGCTTTTTCATAGTCTTCCATTCAACAGAAACTTAATTATCCGCATGTGCGTTTCTCTGCGTACATGTTTCAAACCATACGTATGTAAGTTGTGCGTTAGAAGGAAAATTATATACACCAAATCTGTGCCTTATAGGAAGCTGGAGTTATTCTGATTAATTAAAGGAAGCAAAGACATTTTTCTTCTAATTTATATCTCCAAAAAATTGATATGAGTAGGACTCTAGATTGTTACTTGCCTACGTTCTCGTATGTATGCTGCACCGTTAATCAGTAAAAAAATACTATGAATTATTTGTAACTTAAAAAGCCCAAAAGTTCCCGAAGAACCTATGCGTCTTGGGAAGCTAATAATTGATCATTAAAAGTGTTAATCAACAATCTACGTTTCCACTTTCAAAAAAAAAATCCATCCACTATTGTAAGGATGTATTAATCTTGGGGTGATGTTATCCACATCCTAAATTCCACCTAAGATCCCACCTATAAATTACACCTAAGATCCCACCTATAAGATATTGGTCATTCATGGGGGAGAAGGGGACAAAAATAAGGTGTAAGTGTCACTCATGAGATTATGTGCCATCCTTTTTGGTAGGGGAGGGGATGAATTTTAGGATGTGTTAAACATTTCTCTTAATATTTTGATGTCTTATACTTTGGCAAAATTGACTTCATAGACTGAGGAACCGCGGAATTATGTCGCATGTGGTTTGAACATTCATAGCAACCTATATTAAAATTACTACCTTTGTAATTCATCAAAATTTACCTTTGAAAAATTGATCATCAATTTGATTTATATATCACCCAATATTTTTTAATTATGTATTTGAAAGTCACAGATGATTTTTAGTTATACACCATGTCGTTTAATTGTACACCTAAAAAACACTAACCCTTTTTAGTTATGTACTTAAAAATCATCGATGTTTTTTAGCTTTATGCTTAGAAGTCACGGGTGATATTTAATTGTACACTAAAAATCACCGGTACCTTTTAATTATACACTTAAAAAACGCTGATACTTTTCAGTTGTATTTGTAAAAACCACATGTAATATTTAGTTTTTGAAAGTAATGCATGAAAAAGTACCATCATTAAGGGGATCGATCTACATTTCCACTAATTGGTGGGCAAGCATCTATAACTTTCCATAAAAAAATGTCAGTTACTTGTCCATTCATCTATAAAAGTTTGTGGCTCCTCCACTTATACAGCACACACATGATTCTGTATAAATACACGTTTAAGACTCAGTTAGAGAGAGGGGAGCCTTTCGCCTGCATCCATCAACAAAGGCTGCTTCAGCACATCTCTCAGTCTCAGATCAGGTGCGTGTGTTCATCATAACCTTTGGGAAACTTTCTATTAACCCTCTTCGTTTCTGATCAAATTTTCACTTTACTTTCCATTGAGGTTCGAATCCTCACCATCCACATCACCGACGGTTTTTGAATATATATATATAAATAGAACGATTTGATTAATAATTCCTTTACCTCTAATTCTAACGCTTGAACCAATTAATACATACGTATCTCTGAAACATGCACCCAATGGCAGGCATTTTACAGCATTGATTAAGAAGATATATATAGAATCAAGGCATTCCTCTATATACAATTAAAATGTGCTTTAACGACGTTTCTTCCCGTCTCCCCCAAAATGACCGACGCTTCAACTTCCCTTCCAAGTATTCACAAAATCCACACGCCCACGATGACTTGGAGACTAAGGAACGCATGTGTTGCCACCATCTCAAAAAGCCAAACATATCAAATCGCACACAAAAGACACAAAAGAAATTTAAGAAGATGATGACACAGAGGTTGGTCTACTTGCTCAGACCCTATTAATTCATATCATCCTCTAGAAATTAGCATACATGATCATGAAGTTCAGGATATCATATTTCCATAAAGAGGATGCTTAATTAGCTAACGGTTAAGTAAAAGGTAATTTTTACTCAGGGAGTTTAACTGACTCGTGGCCATCGTACACGTGAATACCCCATACAACATACACCACCCCCTCCAGCGTAAGTACTCTCGCCTTAGCCTCAGCACATCTTTAATTATCAACAAGTAGATATCCTCTATAGTAGGATGCTAATTACAGTTGCTATATATATATATATATATATATATATAGGCCAAAGAAGATCTACTTGATGCCATGACCAACATAGAGGAAGGAATGGAAGGCCAACTCTCAACCTCAAGCACAAGAGCAGGTTGCATCCATTCGACGTATATCTCATGCTGCGTGCAGCTTTGCAGTTGGCCGAACCCGTCGGTGGCGCGCTACGCGTATGCCTTAATCTTCCTGGTCACCAACCTCCTGGCCTGGATGGCCCGGGACTATGGACAACTTGCAGTTCTATTCCAACTCGAACGTAGGTTAAGTCTCAATTTCCCTCAATTCCTTATCTGTCTCCTGCACTTCAGATTCCTCACTGGATGTACCATGTTGCAACACCGATCAGGACTTCAAGGGTGCCATGGCAGCAAGGATTGCCTGAGTACGGGAGGCGTGCTGCGCGTTAGCTTAGGCTGCTTTGTATCCTTCAAAAAAGACTCAACTAGGTTTTTTTTATTCTTTCTCCCTTTTTCCTGGTGACCAAGAATCTCATTTGAGCAAATTGAGAAAAAATTGGTTGTTCCTTATGGACCATTAATCGTTCGGGCAATGTAGGGATGAGGAATCAAACCTCAGTCTATGTATCCTGTCAAAATTAGGAGTCTCCACCGTTCGACCACACCCTGGTGAGTTTAACTGGAATTTCTAGCATTAAGAAGAAGGGGATTTTAGGCTTGAACTGTATGGTGGATCCTTAACCTTCAGCAGTTGTTCTTCTTTATAATGTTTCTCTGCACGATCGGGACCAAGAAATTGAGTGATCCGCGGAACACCTGGCACACTAGCTGGTGGCTTGTGAAGACATTATTGTGGTTGGCATGCATCGTGACACCATTTTTCGCTCCTTCTGCGTTGATCCGTTTCTATGGTATGTCAAACATCTATATATTCTCGTTACCATCTGGAAGAAAAAAAAATGTATCAATTTGTTAAATGAAAGGCTAAACATCCCCCACAATAATGTTATTAAATCTGAGTGTGATTGAGAAAAATTATCATTGACAACTTGTTGAATATGGATCCCATAAACATAAACAATCATCCAAAATGCCGAAGCCTAAGTTGTTAAGTAATAAATCTCAATCCTCTTATATTTCATCACTCACTTTCATGAATTTACTATGTGGGACTATTCTTGAGGGTGTTACATGATCTAATGGTGTTGGAGTTGTTTGCAGGGAAGATTGCACATGTTGGTGCTGGGTGAGTATCCGCCACCCATCTAGCTCCTGTTGTTCTCCCATTTTCACCAACAAGAAAGATTACGGAAAAATAATGATGAGAAGGTGTTTATATATTGCAGGATTTTCTTAATTATTCAACTGATAAGTGTGATTAATTTTATAGCATGGTTGAATGACCACTTCGGGAATGCAAAAGACGCCGAGAGATGGTACGTATTTCTTTTATATGAAATGAGGAAGAGGTGCAATACATAAATTAACAAAACTACCAAAACAATCCCAACATCTTCAGTTCATTTGCATGCACAAAACTACCATTTCATCCGGTTTTCGTTTGAGCAAGATAGAAGAATATTTCAATCAATAGTCTGTGGAGCAGTATATATAATTTTCAGGGTAAAGAAAAACACAAAACTTGGCATTGGATTCAAGTGTGGAAATTGGTGCATTCTAGCCAATCACATTTCAGCTCAACTAAAATCAAAAGCAACATTAACATAATTTTTTCACATACAACCTTGCAATCGAAGGTATCTAAATAGCTAAGCCCTCGAAAATCATATTGCACGCTTGCCCTTATATTTTTCAAAGTCTTTACATTGATGCTATCCATGATATTTTACATCCAAACAGACATGACAGGAGAGAACATGGTTATGCTTATTTAATTAACGAGCCAATTACAATGCCCCCTGTATCTTTCATAGCTGTACATAAAGATGAGTTTATGATCTAGAAACAGCTAAGAATCATGACTGGATTAAGATCGCGATTTTCTTTATCAGAGAAATGCGAACTGCTGAAAGAAATGGTACCACAAACCAGTAAGTGGCATAAATTGATAGTTGGGCCTTTCAACTTTCCACTCAGATCAATTGGTACTGAATCGGATGCTCTCACATAAAAGGCTAACAACCAACATTAGACTCTATATCACCCATTGATTTATACATGTGCAGAACCCAAAGAAAGCCACAAGCATGGGAGTATACTGAGGACAAAACAACACATTTAAAGATGTCGAAATCGATTGGTTTCATATATTAATACGTGGGCCCCTTCACTCAAGGAGAGTGGTGTTGAGTTGGGTGTTCTCACATTGCTATTGTACTCATTGTTATCTCAAATCTCTGCAATTCTTAGCAATGGAGCCAAAAATCCTACAAGTTAATGTAACTCAAACTTCCTTTTTCTGTGTTCTTTTTTTTTTTTTGAAAAGAGTGACTCAAAAAGGAATTAGCAACCTATTCATGAAGTAACTATTTCCACGAAGAACCTGATGGGCTATTGTTGTTTGTTTTGGCAGCCAAGTTCAAATCTACTTAATCTCAGTCACAGCATATGCTGCATCCTTGTCGGGGATCGTCTTACTTTATGCGTGGTATGCGCCAAGTACATCATGCAAATACAACATCCTGTTCATCACTTCAACGCTTGTGCTACTGCTTCTAATTACCTCCATCTCCTACAGTTCAAATGTAAGGTGACACTTCTCCAGAACGATTCACCTTACTTCCTTTTACAACCAGTGCACACCTTAATCACACTCATGAAACAGGTGCGTGCAGGATTTCTAAGTCCAGGATTGATGGGTGTGTACCTTGTATTTATCTGCTGGTGTGCCATAAGAAGGTAATTGTTCCATCTGAACATCTGAAGTGAAGGCAATTGCAATCTCAAAACTTACTATAGTTTGGACATGATGTGTCACTAGCAGTGAACCATTAACAGAGAGTTGTAAGAAGAAAGCAGAGGCTGCAACGGATGCCGATTGGGTCATAATCATAGTGAGTGCCCCAAATACATGTATAGTTTGTCAGGCAGTCATCAATTCCAACCAAGTTTTTCAAGACAACTATTTCCAGGAATTGTTTTTGTTGTGGGCAAAAATATTAAACAACGTGATCAACTTTACACTCCAAGCTCTAAAGTTCCCATGATACTAAGGGCCTATTTGGTAAGGGGAATAAGTAGAAGAATATAGAAGGAATGGTGAAATAAGTGGGTTTTGGTGTTTGGATGTTTAAGCGGGTTAAAGTTATTTCACAGAGGAGGTAAAATAACTTTACACCAGGTTAACTTCCCTTGACCCGGCACAACTAGCAGGAGAGTTGAGTGGTGAACAAACACAGGTTAACTCACTTAACCCACCTAAATCGCAAGAAATTATACACCCTACCAGATTGCCAAAATACACCATCCACCTGCTGCTTAGAAAACTAAATTGCACTACCAACTATAGAGTAAGCAATCCGCATTTTTGCAGAGCTTTGTGATTGCTGTAATTGTCATTGCCGTCTCAGCATTCATGATAGGGACAGACTCAAAGTCCTTTCAGGTATCGTTACACATCAAAATGGCATTTCCCATGAAGCAATATTATTCTGTCATTGACAAGTTCAGAAAGAATATGCAGTTAAACTCAGAAGAAGCAGCAGAGGATGACGTTCCTTATGGCTATGGATTTTTCCACTTCATATTTGCCATGGGTGCAACTTATTTCGCGATGTTGTTTATCGGATGGAATGCGCATCGTGCAATGCCAAAGTAAGTTTGCATCTCCTGAACTATATGCAATCACACAGATACATTTTGATTTATGAGTTCTTTAGATGATGTGTGAAAAGAACACAACAATTATAAATGCATCGCAACACAATTGCAAACATGAAAAAAATTGGGCACAGATACAAAAATATAAAAGTTGACGCGTTTCGAAATGGAAGAAAGTGCAGAACTATTTTACATCAATGCAAAATCATTTTGCACCAATGCAACACATCTATGCATTGCAAAACACATCATATGATGCGTTTTTGTAAATTTCCTCAAAAAACTTATACCAAAGGAACATTATTCATGAGTGGACAGGAATGCAATGATGATTATCAATATTGGGAAGACAAAGTTCATCCAATGGCCCTTTCATCTTAAAAAACAGAGGCACGCAGACATACAGCTAAATGCTGATTTCCACCTTCTAGTGCTTGTCTTAATTATCTCAAATACAAAGGTCAAATTTTAACACTTCTTTGCAAATCATAGCTAATTTTCTTAGTAATGAAAATATGCCTATTTTCCTCCACCACCCATCACATCAATAGCTTGCATCATTTGCCTCTATGAACTGACTCTACAGCAAATCAGACTGCAACAACAAATTTTCAACTGTTGCCTACAGTTTGAAAAAAGGCACAGACTGGAAGACGCCCAACAAATCTGATATCAATGTAGCCATAAAGAGTGTAGGAGACTAATAGTGCAATCTATGGACCCAAATCTATGACCACAAACTGATCTCAACCAAAAAACAAGGAAGGAACAGATAAATCTCTGTAGAGATCCTAAATGAGAATACCATTATGGTATGAAGTTCAAGGAAGAAGCCAAAAATCTATTGCTGTGGTACCATATAAAATCACTCTCTTAATGTGTGGCTGAACCATCCACATGCTAACACAATGGCTCTTGGACAAGATCCATCTACCAAACTAATATCAACTTAATACAACTCTCTCAACAATAAAAATCTCAGGGGCATGGCCTTTCCCATATGTTATTCTCAATCTGACCTCAACTTCAAGTAATCAGATCAATCAAACGTCCGAATCATAGATCAACTTGCAAATATCTGTCTAAAGAAAAAGCAAGCCTTTCTACACTACATGAGGACAGCAACATGGATTCTTTGCCTTCTATTAACCCAGTTCACACCTGGACTGGATATTTTTTGAACACTACACCCAGACTTAATATACCTAATAAATCATTGCCAATAGTTGTTTATCTGGCAAGTGTACCTAATACAACCTTTGGAAATCCAGAATCTCATTCCTTCATTCCACTTCACCTGATCATGCCATAAATAATAGTTTCCATCTTCGTTTTTCCACTTCAAATCAAATTCCTGATAGAACTGGTCTATCTAGATGTTACCAAAGACATCATTTAGTGGGTCAAGTGTGTGAAGAACCGGACAGTTTCCTAAATCCAGGCATAATCACTCACATTCAGGTAGTTATTTCTGTGTCCATGTGTTTGTTATGTCCTAGCTATTCTGGACAATAGTATCAGCAGCATTTTCTTCAGTTTTCTTTTTTCTTTTTTTTTGAAGAGACTTCAGTTCAGATTATAATTAATGTTATTGGAATTCGCAGATGGACGATTGATGTTGGCTGGGTCAGTACCTGGGTTAAAGTTGTTAATGAATGGCTAGCAGCAGCAGTATACAGTGAGTACCATAGAGCATATACTAAACTCAAACAAAGGTTACTGCATGTTCTATGTTCAGACAGTGGTCACTACATATACTTCCAAAAGCCAGACAGTGAAGTGAGCTTCTCTGTCAGTGGAGACAGTAGTTCATTAGGAGAGGCTACTATCTCGATTAAAAGAGGCATACGTCTAAATATTCCATTTTTTATACAATCTTCTTTAAAAAAAGAATCTTGGAATATGATACAATCTGAGCAAAGTATAAGAAGCTTGTGTCAAAGTTAGGAGAAATAAATCACATAACCTTTATTTTCTAACCTTACCTCTTTTTATATAGAGAGAGAGAGGAGTGAGCAAAATTACATTATAATCCCATGAATAAAATGAAAAACTACAAAGCACCACATAACATCAACAATCTAACTCAATAACGAACACAACTAACAAGACTCCATAACATTCCCCCTCAAGCTATAGCATAGATATCAATCAAGCTCATCTTAGACACGCATGCAGCAAATAAAGATCTAGTCAGTGGCTTTGTGAAAATATCAGCAGTCTGAGCCTCTAAAGTAACCTGAGAAGTAAAAATAAACCCCTTCTAAATCAAATCTTTGATGTAATGGCAGTCTACCTCCACATGTTTGGTGCACTCATGAAACATGGGGTTATTGGCAATGTAAGTGGCAACTTTGTTGTCACATCGTAACTCCATAATCTCATCAATCTGTATATGTAGATCACTCAACAAGGATCTCACCCACATCAACTCTGCCGATGTCTGAGCCATAGCACGATGCTTAGACTCAACATTGGATCTGAACACCACAGTCTGTTTCTTGCTCTTCCAGGTGACTAAATTCCCTGTAACGTAAGTACAAAAACCTATGGCATATTTCCTATTATCATGACTACTTGCATAATCTACGTCAGAATATCCAACCATTGTCATGGATGTCCCTCTAGTGAAAAGAAGACCCTATCCTGGTGTTCTCTTCAAGTACCTGAGCACCATCATGGCTGCATCCCAGTACTGTCTAATAGTCCTCTCCATAAACTGGCTCAGCTTTCCTACTGCAAAGGAAATATTCGACCTAGTAATCGTCAAGTAGAGCAACTTCCCCACCAATTGGTGATATGTCTACTATCAACTGGCTCTGCATCATTGTCATATAGTTGTGCCTTAGAATCCATGAGAATATTTGCTGGCTTGGCTCCTAGCATACATGTTTCCTTTAGCATATCTAGGGCATATTTTCGTTGAGATAGCACAATACCACGCCTACTACGGGCTATTTCTATCCCAAGGAAATATCTCAATTGCCCTAAATCCTTCATCACAAATTGATCTGCTAAAGTCTGTTTGATCTGAGCCACACCTGTTGTATCATCACTAGTGACAATCAAGTCATCAACATAGACCAAAAGAGCAACAATACATTTCTCCTTCCTCCTAATAAACAAAGAATGGTCTGCAGACGATCTGGTAAATCCCACAGACTCTACCACCTGAGAGAACTTCTAAAATCAAGCTCTCAAGCTCTGCTTGAGGCCATAAATGGCCTTCTACAATCTGCATACATACTCTCTCTGAACCTCATAACCGGGAGGTTGTTGCATGTAAACCTCCTCCTGTAAATCCCCATAGAGAAAGTCATTCTTCACATCAAGCTGGTGAATATGTCAATCTGGTTGAACTGCCACTGAAATCAGAATCCTCATTGTAGATAGCCAAGTCACCAGTCAAAAAGTATCAAAGAGGTTCACCCCATATGTCTGGGTGAACCCTTTGGCAACAAGTCAGGCCTTGTAGCATGCAACTAACCCATCTGGATTGTATTTGACTGCAAGCACCCATCTACAGTCAACTATTGTTATACCCTCTGGTAAAGGTGTAAGTACCCAAGTACCACGTAAAGTAAGAGCAATCATCTCATCCTCCATGATCTGACACTACTTTGGATCA
This sequence comes from Thalassia testudinum, assembly GCA_037157565.1. Lineage (NCBI taxonomy): Eukaryota > Viridiplantae > Streptophyta > Magnoliopsida > Alismatales > Hydrocharitaceae > Thalassia > Thalassia testudinum. The sequence goes on from JAZHRO010000030.1 coordinate 51,410,114, forward strand.
ACCATGGCTTGCTAGTAGGTAGCAGGGATAGATATGGCAGAAAGAGCACGACAAAAGCTCCTAAAAGCTAACCAAAGGCCATCAATAACCAAACTACCTGCAACACGGTAACTTGCCTCACAGGTGCGGGGTGCCCTCCTAATGGCAATAGGAAGGTCAAGATCAGCCATTTGATCCTCCTGTACTGGCTGTGAAGTAGAAATATCTTCATCTGGACATCTATCATCGAGGGGAGTCATATCATCACTCTCCAACTTATCTATGATCTCCTGAGGTGGAAAAGGTGGAGTCTTTGTGGTTGTTGTAGGAGGTAGAATCTGGAAAATACTATGAGGTTGCTAATATGTAACAATAGGCTCAGAGAACTTCATAGGACCCTCTGTAGTAGTAAGGGGGTAGAGATAAGTATCTCCTCTAAGGGAACATGAGGTATAGGCATTGGAGCCTCTGTAACCTCAAGAGATAAACTTCGGGCAGCAATAGAAAAATATGGAATAGACTCATGAAAGGTAACATTAGCACTGATATAGTACCTACTAATAAGAGGATCAAAGCATATGTATCCTTTCTGAGTCCGTGAATATCCCAAGAATACACATTTAACTGCCCGTGGTACCAGCTTGTCTTGTCCTAGAGAAAAAAGATGAACAAATGAAGCACAGCCGAACACTTTTGGTGGCACGTGAAAAAGCTCCTGGTCAGGATGCAATATATGCCGAGGTATTTCCTCATAAAGTACCAAACTGGGCATCCTGTTAATCAAGTAAAACTGTATCTCCCTAATATACTGGAGGTACACTGTGATGGATCAACAAGGTCCGTGTCACATTTAAAAGATGTCTATGCTTCCTTTTAGCCACCTTATTCTGCTGAGAAGTATAAGGATAGATGGTCTGGTGCATTATCCCATGAAATCTGTAGAAAGTAGATAGTCTAGTGGTGCACAACTCAAGTGCATTATCAGATCTCACAATTTTGATAATAGTAAAATACTGATTCTTAATTTCCACCGTGAATTGTTCAATGACAAATCCAACATCAGATTTATTCTTCAATAGAAATAGCCACTATAGGCGTGAAAAATCATCTACAATCACAAAGTAGTAATGATGCCCCTGCCTATCTGGTATCCGACTTGGTCCCTACACATCCATGTGCAATAACTCAAACAAGGTTGTAGATCCAGGACGATTACTCACAGGGTAGGAGCGACGATACTTACCCAATTGACAAGTATCACAGCAAATCTGGGTAACAAAAAATATATGTGGAATAACTCGATGAAGGCTATTCAGAGGAAAATGTTCAAGACAGAGATGCCACTGAAATGTACTCCCAGAAATAGAAGATACCTCTCCTTGACATGTAGATGAAAGTGTAGTCTATGCCAGTCAATAAACCCCACGCTCTACATATCTACTGCCAATCACCTTCTTTGTCAACTTGTCTTGGATTATGCATCCTATAGCATCAAATATTACACGGCAATTAAGTTCCTTAGTAATTTGGTTGACTAAAAGTAAATTCATAGGAAAATCTAGAATATATAAAACATCGGGCAATCTTAAAGTAGAAGCCACTAGTAGCTCTCCCTGACCTTCTACCTTGGAATGTCTGCCATCTACAACCTGAACAGTCCTGCCTGCTGGTAGAGATTGGAGGTGAGTAAAGTAATCATTGTCTCCACTAAGGTGTTGTGATGCTCCTGAATCAACAAGCCACTTAGAATATCTCTGACTCCTGCCACATGCAATGGAACTCAATTCGGGTGTTGTCTTAAGTCTATCTTGATACTATGACCTTGGAGTAGTCTCTCATATTCACTCGAGCAATGGTCACAGTATCCTCTCCCAACATCTGAGTGGTAGATATACCACTATTAATAGACTCATACAACTGGTTTTCATACCTCCCCACTGTTGTAGCGGTATCCGATGATGCCATGGAAGATCTAACTGATATCATCGTGCCCTTGGAAGAGGTAGAAACACCCAAAATCAGATCTGAAACACCACTTTTCAGACCATAGAGAATGCAGAAATCTGTCCAATCACAAGATCCAAGCAACCATTGCTTGGAAATAAAACCAACAAATTTGGTGTAGTCCCTGGAAGGTGTAGAAGCTACTCTAGGATGTGGGAAAACACCCTAGAATAGCCATTCAAAGACTACTACCCCCTCCTTGGCACAAAGAAGAAGGTTCAAATCTTCCCCCCCACCCCACCCCCCACAACAGGGATCGTAGAGGGCCTACCCTGCTCGCAGAGGCAGCGGCCTGGCTGGCGGTGGCTGTGCTGGCCGGCTGCCCTACTGGCTGGGCGAGAGCCTGGCTACGGTGCCCTGGTCAGGCGGACTGGCCTGCTGCAGCCTGGCTGGGCCGAGCGGTGGCCATCCGGGCGGCGCAGTGGTTGGCCGGGTGGAGCGGAGGGCTGGTCGGGCGGAGCAGCGGCCCACCGGGCGGACCGGCGACCTGGCCGGACGGAGCGGTGGCCTGGCCAGCGGCTGAAGAGAGTGGGGTTTCAATGATCAGGGCTACTTTACGTTGCAGGCTGTATTCTACGAGATAAAACCTTACAAATAGGGGATATCCCATGTTAATGTTTACGTGTAACCTGGGATAACTCTTTGGGGGTGTTTACGTGAATAAGTGATAAGCTGGAAATAAGCTAGGATTACAAAGGATTTGAGCATAGAATAACTCATCCCTCATTCAATCTCGAATCTGAGGAAACCCAGGTTTAAGGCAAAACAAGAGTTCACTTATTTCCCTTCGTAAACATGGGATATCTCGCAAAAATGTGGGATATCCCATAACATAAACGGGCCCTTAGGGTTTTGAAGGCCTTTTCAAGTGAGATACCAGGGCCACAGTCTAGGACCGATACTCTGCTACCAAGTTAGGAGAAATGAATCAACATTTATTCTCTAACCTTACCTCTCTTTATATATAGAGAGAGAGAGGTGCAAGTAAAATTACATTACAATCCCATGAATAAAATGAAAAATTACAATGCACCACATAACATCAATAATCTTACTCAATAACACACACAACTAACAAGACTTCATAACAGTCAATAAACAAGTTGGCAGTCACGAAGGTGCGGTAAATTCTCATATAGTTAAGTAAAGAAGTACGTTTAAACTGGCAGGAAGATTGAAAGATTGAGAGGTTGGTCAAACTCTTCTGATTGAAATTTCAACTTAGATATATCGTAAAATCATTAACCACTTCCTCTAACTATTAAAAGGGTCCATTCAGTTGTTAATGACCCAAAGCTGGTGGACAAGCAATAAAGGTTCACGTCTATTTTCTACCATGGCTCTGGACTTACCAGCAAGCAAACAAGAGCTGGAGCCCATATGTGCAATCCTTTGACGAAAAGCTCTTTTGGGCAGAGATTGGAGAATGCGTGTCATTGACGGTTGCAACCTTTTGGAGTTAAAGAGGGAGGTTGACTGAAATTCTTGACCTCACGGATGCCATTGGGGTACTCCACATTGACATAGTTCCTTGGTCACAAAACTATTTGCCTTTTTTCCTGTGGGAATTAGAAAGAAGATGCAAAAAGAGATCTTGGAGTCACACTTGCCACCATATTAAAAAGCAATTTTGAACTAGAAGCTTGCAAAATTTTACATAATACTCTACAATTGCGAGTCAAGTTGCATTTTTTCACATTCTGATCTGTATAGATAAAATTTCAAAATGGCCAATGTATATAAATAATGTAAATAATTTTTCTTTTTTCTTTTTAGGGTAGATAATGCAGAAAATGTTAACGTATGAAAAGTTGCCCTGGACTATGAACTAGATCCTAGTGGAAATCATTCTGAACAAAAACATACTTACATACTTCTTAGGAAACAAATGGCATTTTTATATGCGACACTCTAAATTCAAAATATCTGGATGCTCAGTACTAGAAACCTGAGGTCCATCTTCTTTCAACTATTGTGCAAAATACGGACCCTGTAAGGCATTGCCTTTTTCATAAAAGCATACGATGTTAGTTGATCGAGGTCAAGGCCTAAATAAGTCGGTCAATTTTCACTATTAAAATAGTGAAAGGTGCTTTCCTAACACTGTTAACATGGTTTTATTACATAAGGATAACTTCTTGCTTAATCCTTTTGCAGTTTGGAAGCTAAAAGCCCCGTCATTGTGGATAAATGGGAGAAATGTTCAGACACGACAAAATACATGAACTGTTTCCAAACTTATTTCCACTTTGATTCCACTTAATAAGCCATTGAAGGATTGAATCAGGCAGAAGATCGGGTCCCTCTTGCAACAAGTCAGAACAATAATGATTTCATGAGAGCATGAAATTATGATGCCTCAGAAGTAAATGCCCAGAGAAAATTGATAACAGTCAGGAAATCTTATTTGTTACTCAATTATCCAGAAAAACATGCAAATTTATCAGTCAAGCAACAACAAGACATTCCCTAAATATTCCTGGGATTGCAACAGGGAAATCTCTAAGCATTCATTTTGTACATAGGTCTTTGATATTCCTGATGCTCCCTTGAGTTGGAGGAGTGTATCAGTCAAGCAATTGAGATAATATGTACTGCATCCATCAAAACAAATGATGCATTACCTTTGTAAGCTTTCATATTTTTCTCTAACCTCTCATTAGATACACATCCTCTTGCGCCGAGAAGATAATGCATGTGGCAACCACAGGCGTTTATCATACAAATCCCTTGCATTGGGAAGATAATGCTTGTGGCAACTGTCTATTATGGACCAACAATTACCACAGACATCCCCTTTACCTGGAGAGTGGAGGAAAACGTGAAGAAATTAAAAGAAGTTAATTGGGTTGGGATTTGGGTGGATTGATATATATTTTAATGTTATATAATATGTAACATATATATATATATATATATATATATATATATATATATATATATATATATATATATATATATATATATATATAGACACACACACACACACACACAACAACAATATTGAAATATGTATCTAAATATATATATTTTTATTTATTTATTTATTTATTTATTTATTTATTTACAATATCTTCACTTTTGTCTCCTCGGACCAAAAAAATATATATATCAAAAGAGAAGACATTGTAAGGATTGTAATATATATCTAAATCTTAGGGGCTATTGGTACTTAATGGCTAAAAAAGTATGAATTAATATGTTAGAAACCTGTTAGGTAAATGGGGTAAGCTCAAGAGTGACTTTGTAGATGGAGACTTATAACAATTGCAAACCCAATTTGCCCTGTTGACACCCATAAGATGTTGATATGCAGCTGAGTGGAAAGGTTGGATTACAATAATATAAGTGAAATGAATCAAGCTATAATCTTTACTTATTTTTCCACAAAAGCATTTGACATTAAATACGATTAAAATACTTGCATAGATGCCCCACCCCGAAAAATATAAACATATATGTGGACCACCTATGAGTTAAACTTTATATCAAAATTAGAGTTGACTAATACACATCCATGCAATAGTAGTAAGGGTTGCAATCCTAGTTATGTCTAAATGTGAATTAACTAAGTAGTGGGTCTAGGTGCCAGAGTTAATGAAATCTCCACCTCCATCATTTATCAATTCCCAGCTCTTGTGTTCTTGAGCTTCAACGTTCATGTCATTGCTACAGTAGCACCAATCCCCTTTGTTGACCTAACTATTGCAAATCATCTTCTTTAAGTATTTGAAGGTGATCTCATCAAAGACATTCATGTGATGTGCAATTATATTCATAAGTCTCGATGTAACATTTTGATTTGATGATGATGAATGAATCAAAGTTTAGATTTGATCTCATTTGCAAAGTATGAGATTCATGATGGTGTTTGATCAATGGTTTGTGCTATTGAATCAACTCTAACGTCGATCTATTTGTTGGAAAGCTAATTTCATATAAGATGATGGAAAGTTTCTCTTTCATTATTATTTTCTAAAATCGTCAACGGATTATATCCTTCTACCTTCTTGAAGGGACTGTATAAGCTCCCAAGAAAGATTTAGTCGCATTGCAAATCATCTTTGAGGGATAGGATGATGTTGAAATTTTGGACACATGAATGGTCCCATTTTGGCATTATCATTAAGGTTTACCTCATCTTAACAGCATCTGATTCGGGCATTTGGGCTGTTGGTCAATGCTATGGTGATGGACTTTGTCCAGAGGGCAGAGGAGCTATCTCTTACCTTATAGGCTCTTCATGGTCTCACTCTAGGGATTGGACGAGATGGCTGGATATGGAAGCATGGACATTTCTCAGTCAAAAAAACCTATTTACAGTTTATGAGTGTGCTTTCTCCTATTAATCCCTTTATTGCTAAGGATTGTAGAAGGATATGAAGTTTCGTGTTGTTGTTGAAGGTTCATTTTTTGTATGGCTGTTGAGGAGGAAGAGGTTGGCCACTTGGCGCTTTAGGAGCAGGTGGCTTCTAGAGGCAAATCATCTTTTCTTCACTAGCCCCTTTGCGCAACATTGTTAGGGTGGGGCTCAAGAGTGGTCTCTAGATTTCATCACTCATGAGTCCTCTTAGGACAACACCTATGGCCGCATGGATGATCTTTCCATGGATATGATTAGAAGATCCTTCATTTAAATGTGGTGAATCTGGTTAGATTACAATTGAGTCGTCTTTAGAAGGGAGAGAGCTAGTGTTGATGGGGTTTTGTACCAGTTTTGCTACCTTTCTAAACAATGGAGTAACTAGTTGTTTCGATTAATGAAGCCGAGGGGGTTAACAACTCTTGTTAACCTCTCATTCCCCTTTCAAAAAAACAAATATTGATCAACAAATTAAGTATGGGCAAATGGATTTTGAGATTTTATTATTTCTCTATTAGCTCCCATGTCATGTGTTTTGGAAGTATATTATCTAGGGCCCCATACAAATAATTACATTCAGCAAAGTGTGGTCAGTTATTAATTAACCAAATCATATTCTTGCAAAAACCCATAGTTTAATCTTCTATTTCTCCTATATGGTTCTTCTCAAAATCTTTCATTCAACTCTATTTGATGGGAGGTTTTCTATTACTCGCCATTAGATTAATCCAAGGTCTTTCAGTTGTGTTTGTCAAGAGATGGTCCCCTAACTCATCTTACTTGGTGGGCTTATCATCTAGAATGCCTTTGGTGTATTTGGTGAGTTAAAGTCCACCTACAATTCTTTAAAGCAACCTATCTTAATTATAGATATCTTATTATATCACCACTCACATTTAACACATTATTCATCTATCACATTTGATCCTTACTGTACAACCAAATACCTTAGCCCTACTTGTCTATCATTATCCAAGCTACAACTTATCCTAATGTCAACATAGCCTTAATGTAATCGCCAAAATATATTTAATTGAATTATATCATACACATGACTTGTGTGTGTGCGTGTGTGTGTGTGTGTGTGTTTTTTTATGTATATCTTGTCTCAGCGATACTTTTCAAGGAGCACCATTTGGGCCACTTGAGATTGTACCTGGATCCACACCCCGAGCTTTCCTCACCCTCAAATGGGTATCTCACAACATCGTAAGATTCATGCACATTCAATAAGGGGTGGGGAAGCACGCAGGGTGGGGATCTGGGTAGGATCCCAAGTGCCCCAAACATTTTTCATTTTCAAATTCATATAGCTGAATTTAAAAAAAGCATTGTATGTAAAAAGTATCTATCTTACCGCAGAAGTTAATTTCTTGTAGGATGCTATTATATACACAGACATACACAAAGCATACATATATGATATATCTATTTCTTAAAGAAGTTGTTATGCTGCACGAGGAAACTTAAGATTTCTCCTTTGGAAAAGATATTGCATGCAATCATTTAGAGAGAATCTTGTTGCTCTTCATCATGACTAAGATCATACACAACATGTTGAAATTAGAGTACATAATGCAGGTGATGTTTGACATCACTATCTAAGCACACTCAAGCTTAACCTCTCAATAATATGGTAACTAAGAGTTTCTGAGTATTGTCCTTCTAGCAGGAGAAGATTGTTAGGTCCTCGAATCTGAATTCTTCTTTTAAAGAACTAAAAAGCAACTGCATGTTATGAGAGCTACAGCCATATATTGATAACAAATTATCCAGCAGTGGTGGGTGCTAGTCAAGTAAATGTCAAATGATTTTTGCACTTCAGTTGATGTTTGATTCTTAGTGATTGCCTAGCCCAAAGTGCTATTACGATTTTATGATTTTATTAGTTGCTGAAGTTGGGATTTTTGTACCAAGTGATCATGTATGTTATTAACTTGTCGATAGGAACTCCATTCAGCTTGATGTTGCCATATGTTGATCTCAATGGGTAGTGTTAAGATCCGTGTTATTAAGCCTTTTTAAAACGTCCGTACTTTAGGTCAGACGTCTGGTAAGACATCTGGACTAAGGGTCAAATGTCTTGTAAGACGTCTGGACTCATTCCCAGATGTCTGAAAATTGAAATTTTCGTGTACGAGCTCGTGTTTGCGCCCAGACAATACACGTCCCTCGTTTTCTGCTCCTTCTCTCTCCTCTCACTTGACGCAAACACTAACCCCACACCTTATATAACCCCCCTCCTCTCCCTCACACCACCCCCACTTCCAACCACTTCCTTCCTCTACCCTTCAGCAAGTGCAGCCGAGCGAGAGCGGAGGAGAGGAGGAGCGTCATGAGAGGAGAGGAGCAGCGTGAGGAGAGGAGAGAAGGCTTGCGAGCTCGCATGGGAGCTCGCCAGTGAGCTCACGGCTGGTCGTCGCGTGCACAAGGTGGAGGAGTGCATCGGGGAGGTGCTCCTCGACACTGCTGCAGCTGGAGCAGTAGGCGAGCGGGCGCAGCGCGGCCACATGCGACGCGAGAAGGCGAAGGCAGGTTTTGGTTCTGGGATTTTCCCAAAATCAGACGTCTGGAGTGACCGCCATACGACGGTGCGGATGTCTAGAGGTGGTGTCAAACGTCTGAGGAGGAGGCTTCGCAAAGGTACTTCTTCTTGCGGATACGGCCATGCAGGCCTCTCCACCGAGACACTGTGCCCTATCCTTTTTGAGAAGATTTCGGTTGATTCACACAGGTGTTACTTCGGGAAGGCACGGGACACGCCCTCCCACGCACTTCGGACGTCTAGGCGAGGCACTAGACGATGGGAAGCGTTTCCAGACGTCCAGAGAGGTTGTCTGACATCTGGAACTGGGTCCAGACGGTCCAGTGGAGTTCCTGGACGTTTGAGGAGTAGCGCATGACTGAGGTATGGCTCTGGACTCTTTTAAGATGTCTGAAAGGTATTCCAGACGTCTGATTTAAGTCAGAATCACTGTTTTTGACCCGTTTAGGGTCCGTTTGAGGTCCGATTTCCATAATTGAGATATCGATGTTTCCCGTATGATTTCCTCTACTTGTTGGAATATTTTTTATACTGTTCTGTGTATTCTCTTGTGATTGATCCTTGTGATAGGACCTTATTCCGTTGCAGGTTCGGGGCTTACTGAGGCACGTAAGCTTGCCGTTCAAGCCCCCATTACTCTTGGGTTTATTGGTAGAGTGGCTTCCCCTTAATTTAATTACAACCTAATTACCTGTGTGGGATGAATGATTAGAACCTAGGATATGGCATGAATCCTAAGACTAGAAATATTGGATTATCTGTATTAAATGAATGAATTGCAGTCTTGAATGAGTAGATAGAATGATAACAATTACCAGTAAATAAATAACAGCTGCTTATGAAACGTAAAGTACTTGCGTTAGCAAACTATTGCATGTGAATTCCTGTTGTTTACGTTAAATGACATACTATGAGCTGCATGTATATAAATTGAAATTAGAAAGGTGAATGTTGGAAACATGAGCTATCTATGAATAAATTGAATATGGAATAGAGCTACAAATTGCATGTGCATAACCTGAGAATGAAAATATGAATGATGAAACCTGGTATGGCTTGGCCTGAGAAACATGAGTATGAATCCTACGGGGAATTAGGAGTAGAGCTCCTGGAAATAAATGGAATGGAACTGGGAATGTGAGTGGGGAAATGAGCTGGCCCTTGAGTACGGAGTACCAAAGAGAGCGACTGTCTCCCCTGTTTAGTGTAGAGCGGAGCTAGCCACCCCTGAGTTGGGACCCGTGGTTAGGATTGGCCACTCTGTACCGACTTCTTGGTCATCGCGTACACAGTACTGGGGAGAGCTACTAGTGTAGGGAGAGAGCTAGCCACCCCACGGGGCTCGGGGTTCAGCTAGCCGCCCTACATCGACTTATTAGGCCAATTGGGCAAACTAGGGTAGTCAGGCGAGGGTGCGCGGACTGTGGAGGAGTGAGACCCTTGTTTGGTTCTTTGGGGCCAAACCCCTGTTACTGAGAGGGCTATGCCCTATACTGGTTCCGTGCTGTGCTTTGGGCAAACCCGCTAACGGAAATGACTGACCGCATGCCAATGCGGGGTAGCTACCCGTGCGTTTATCGCCCGTGCCGTAGTTACCGTTACGTCTGTCCGTGACCTTGGGGTGGTTGACTGGGTGCAGGACCACCACGGGGGACTCTTTTGGCCAGGAGAGCACCACATACTTCTTCTACTCTTCGGAAAAGACTGCAATCAAGATTGTTCCCACGAGGAACATTCAAAATCAAGAAAGAGACCTGATAATTAAATTAAGTGGCAAAAGAAAGAATAATTAGTTAAAGGAAGAAAGAAATTAAAAAACAACAGCTACCTATCCACCTTTACTGCTTTAGTAGTTGGTTGCCACTTTACTCAACGTTCGCTGACGTTTCGTACTCATACCTTTTTCAGGTCCAGGTGTTGAGCAGCTAGAGCATACGGCTGCAGAGGGTGCTAGGCCCAATAGAGTCCAGTAGTGGTAGTTCTTTTGTACTCGTTTGTAGTAGTGAGTAACTTCTTGTACTTTTATATTTTGTACTCTTTCGTTCTGCACATTATATTCCGGTACCCATTTACTTTCCTACTGTTGTGGTGGTGTGTACTATAGTAGTTTGCTTCTTTACTGTTGTACTTTGTTACTATTAGTTGCTAGCATGGTGAATGTGGTTTATTTTACTGCTTTTTGGTTACTTTCTCGTTGGGCGACTGGGTCTTGGGATCAGTCGAGTCGGTCCGGTCTCGTGTCCTGTAGGGATTCGGGAATCAGGTCGTAACAAGTAGGAATCATGTCAAGTTTGAATATCTTTACTACTTGTTTAGGTGCCTTGATTTGAGTGTTGAATTTTATTTATGAACTTAGATTGAACAACGTAACACTTAGGCTATATTTGGCAGAAGAATCAGAGTTATACCGAGATAAAGTACTATAGAGATAAGTATGGGGTGTTTGGTTGTGGTATAAGAATAAGTACTAAGATAAAATACTTGGTAGTATGATGTGATGTTGGTGGATGATTTTTTAATATTATGATATTAGTGTTAACGGGTTGATGTGATATAATGAATATATTTTAATGTGTATATTGTGTTGAAGTTGATATATTTAATTGTATATTGATGTTGATATGATGTGATGTGGTAAGATAGTTTGATGTTAATGTTGATTGATGGAGTGGAATAAGTTATATTTTTTGACTTCCGAATTAATTCATTTGACTTCCTTTTATAATCCTTTGACCAAACGTAACCTTAGAAATTATATAACATTTGGCAAAGGATAATAGTATGTATAAGCAACTGTGCATGCAAAAATCTACACTCGTGCCACGATTATAATTACACACTCGGTGCACCACGATTGTGATTTTTTTGCGATCGCCCGGTGTTGCGTGCTGGTGCTGTTGCATGCTGTTGGTGCGTGATGTTGCTTGGGCAAGGTGTTGCAAGTGAGGGTCCGGGGGGGACGTTGGTGTATGTAGAGGTTTTCCTTTTTTATTTTTGCAAATGCAGTAATGGTGCGATCTCGATGGTGCGATGGGTGCATGTATGGTGGGTGTGTGTGCTGGTAAGGTCGCGTGTGCTAGGAGGGGGAATGGGGGGTTGTGTGTGCTGTTGGTCATGCCATCCTTCATACATGCAAGACTAAATACTAAAAATAATTTTACATTACGTTAAATCTATATCTCATATTCAACTTTACATGCTTGGTAGCACATTCGTTCCAATATGCAATAACAGAAATTAAAATTCAAAATCGTAAGAGATCTCCCAACGTTGCAAATTTCACACATATAATAACACCAAACCAGTACATTACACACCTAACCTATCAACGTAGCCCTCTCAAATGATGCAACCTTCACCATGTGTATAATTTCATGCACCATATTTATTCCCACCACCAAGCTCTGAACATCTACAACCGTCATTACCAATCCATGTGGTGAAAACAAAAGTAGGATGGGTGAGAAACCCCCATCACAAATCATAACACTATCAACGTATCTTCTTCTTTTACGGCGCATACGTTATGATCCAAATCTATGAGCTATGTGCTTGACAGGTATGTGCTGTGGTTTGTGTAGGGAACAACCTCACTATTTACCCTGTACACTGCACCTCACGTGATCAACTGATAGATCACGTGAGCAAAATCCAACCTTAAATCATAGCAGCGTTAAAAGTTACGTTGAATATTACCTTTGTTATCATTTTCTCCTTGTTAAAGGAATCTCACGTGGAAAAAATTCGAAGTATTTTTTGATGTAGTTAATTTTATATAAAATTAAACATTATTTCGTATCGCATATTTATTATCATTATAATAATATTAGCTTTTAACTTTTGTTATTCACAAACGAGCCAGTGAAACTGCTTCAAAAACTTGATAGTGATTATGGGAGACCTGCCAATACAGTGAAATTATTGCTTTTAGCTCGAAACCACCCACACCACCCCTAATTCCTCCCCCGCCCAGACGCACACACACACACACACACACACACCCAAATCCCCGCAACGTCCCCACCGCCCCGCCACCTCCACAGAACCCTCCTCCGTCTTCGACGGCCGCACGACGATCGCCCCGACGACGGCGCTCCTCCTCCTCCTCCGTCCTCCTTAATCCATCGTCGATTCCGTCCTCCTCTTCCACGACGACGCTCCAAGGGTTCGTGTTCTCGCGCTCTTGATTCCGTGTGCTGTAGCCATTGTTCTCGATTCCTTGTTTTCGCCGCTCGATTCCTTCTTCTCCATCATCTCGATCCCTTGTTCTCGCGTTCCAAGGGTCCCATTCCGTGTGCATTTTGTAATCCTAATGGTTTATATCATCGATTTCATATAATATATGCTAGTGTTCCCAGACTGAATTTGGCTTTAGCTTAAGCTCAGCATAACAGATGTTTCACTGATATTATACGCAGCACATTATTGTGACAGGAGAAGGGTGGGCCGGACTTCCACTCTAGGAGGTCTGGAGATCAAATCTCATGCCCACAACATTTACCTTCTAAAAAAAATTTCAGAAAGAAAATGAGATAGAACTTGGATGAGTCAGTCCTAGATTCGAAACTGAAAGCAACATCAAGAACCCCATATATCTATGAAATATGTGTTTGGTGTCAGTTGCAAACTAAATAAAGACATAAAGTTGTCTCAAGAGGTTTGATGATGGAATTTAACTTGTGTTGGAACCTTGAATAATGGAACTCAAGAGATCTATATGTGACTGGATAAGCATTTGAAACACCTACAATGAATTTACCCAGTATCAGAACATGCATGAATTCTCAAGAACCTATTCTGCATCCTCTCAAAAAAACAAAAAAAAAAAAACTTGTTCTGCATCCTCTGAAACAAAAAAAAAAACCTGTTCTGCATGATGAAGCGTGACTGCGCCTCTAGTCGAGACTGTGTTGCTTCAATGCATGTTGGCTATAGTTTTAGTTGAACTTTAAAATAAAGCGAAAGATGATATCAAAACAATAAAAGAGATTAATAATGTTTAGGTTTACGTAGAAATCCTATTCACGAAGAGTGGAGAGAAAATTATTGGAGAAGAACCTTATGGGTGTGTTTCTCTATCATTTATTCTCAAAGGAATAGGTGGGGTTGAGGGGGTACACGGTTATTTATAGGCCACCACACACAGAACAAAGTCGTACTATATTATGTGGGACTAAACACCACTACACAATTTTCTCAACACTCCCATTCAAGCTGGAGCATGGAATATTCAGCTTGCAATACAAAGAAACTAACTCTACACAATAGAACACAACTCTTTGGACATGTTCTTGCTTGTAGACAGGAACACGGGTTGGAGTTGCTGGACGAACTGTAGCTGGCTCTGACAAGAGGCCTTTCCTCCGGAGACATGGTGTTGGTGACTCCCCATTCAGTATCACTGAAATGGAGTCTTTCTTTGAAGACCTTGAAATTGGATATCCCTCTCTGGAGTTTACAAAATTGGATCTCTCACATAGAAACCTGAAATGAACTCTTCCTTTGAGGATCTCGAAACTTGGATCTCCCTTTTTGGAGACCTCGAAACTCTGGACCTCCTAGAGTTATGGCTTCTCACGTGGAGTCCAGGAACAGAAAAGATTCCTGAATGGGGGATGATTACAACAAACTTCTACACTCCTATACTCTTATGGAAGAAGAAAATGACGAGAAGAAAATAAAATAAAACTAGAGAAGAGCCTCTCCCCCTCTTCTCATAAACATAATCATTATCAATTTTTTTTAAATTTTCCTCCCTTCATTTTTTTTTATTTTTTTCTTTTTTTTTCTCTCCCTCTTTTTGTCTTTCTTTTTTTTCTTTCTTTTTTTGTTTCTTTTTTCTCTTTAATCAACCTTTTTTTTATTCTTTCTACTACCCACCTTTCTTTTTCTTTTTTCTTTCGTTTGTGTTTTAAGGCTAACAAGGAGGCATAACATAAAGGGAGGGAAACAAAAGGCAAAAATCACAAAATACTTAGATTATTTCTCCTCCATAAGGTTTATGAGAACCCAATAAAGCGACAACAGCAGTTGCATGTTCGTTGCTCGCACTCCTTCGCCTTCCTGCTGCTCATCTTGGGGGACATCTTGGGTACTCCATGGGGGAAGCACTCCATCTCATTCCCCTTGGAAGCCTGCGAGGGCGCGCAGGTTTCTTCCTTTTACACGGAGCTCGGTGATATGCTCTCTAAACTCATTAAGCTCCTTTCCATCGCGACTGCTACACCATCGAATCTTCCAGACCTTCTCGAAGATCGTGACCATGGCAATCCGGGTCACCATCGCCTTCTCCGGCCATGCTGCCCTCTCAATCGCTGCCAAGGGTACTACATCTGCCTAACTTGGTCAGTGCGGAGCGCTCTTCAGGGGAAGTCTCACCGTTGACCTCTTCTCATTGGTGCGGCCAGCTCGAACAACACCAGCCTCGCTGTTATCGCCAGCGGCAGGCTCTCCCACTCGTAGACGCTGCTGATCACCTTTTTCTTCGTCGCTAGAATAGGAGGCACCGACGTCTAGGGTTGTGTGGCTCGTGTACGCTGATGCCCTAGTAGCCCCCCACGGTCCTCCTCCTGTTGTGTCACTGAGATGCTGCTAGCGCTCGCTTAAGTGCTCCCAACGACAACAGGGTCACACCCTCCAGATCGGGTCCTTCGAATGAATCAACAAGTGGATGTCATGAACATGACAGACCCACCACAAGAACAAAAAGATAAACGTGTTAATCAAATAAACAAGATAACTCAAGAAACAAACTGCTCTGATACCAAGTTAAACTTTAAAATAAAGCGGAAGATGATATCAATTGGAGGAAATGAGATAAAGATATTATTGAGTCCTACCTCTTCTTATATAATGAAGAGGTGGAAAAGTTGCGGTACAACACCAATGCAAGAAATAAAGAAAACAAATAGCCCCTCATACAAAATGTGCATACACTAACACTCCTCAAGATGGAGTATAGATATCTATTATGCTTAACTTGGATACATACAAATCAAACAAAGATCTGACTAAGGGCTTGGTAAAAATATCTGCAATCTGCTTCTCAGACATAACTGGTGTTGTATATAGCAACCCCTTCTGAATAATATCTCCAGTGTAATGGCAATCAACCTCTATATGCATTGTTATCTCGTGAAAAGTTGGGTTGTTAGCAATGAAAGTAGCTGCTCTGTTATCACATCGCATCTCCATCGGGTTAGAAAACTGTATCTCTAAATTAGTGAGTAGGGACTTGATCCACATCATCTTTGCAGTCGTCTGAGACATAGCCTTGTACTCAGACTCGGCACTCGAGCTAGCAACGGTGCCTTGTTTCTTACTTCTCCATGTGATCAGACTCCCTGCCAAAAAGGTGCAAAACCCCATAGTGGATTTTCGGTCCACGTGACATTCAAGGTAATTTGCATTAGAGTAGTCAACCAAAGTCATAGAAGACCTCTTAGAGAGAAAAAGTCCATTTCCAGGAGCCTTCTTGATGTATCGAAGCATCATCAGTGCTGCATCCTATTGCTGTCGTGTTGGCTTGGCCATAAATTGACTCAATTTCCCCACTACAAAGGAGATATCAGACTTCATGATAGTCAGATATAGCAGCTTGCCCACAAGCTGCCTATATTGCATGTTGTCCACCAACTGTGTATCTTCATTATAAAGTGGCATCTTGGGGTCTATAAGAATGTTGGCTGCCTTGGCTCCAAGCATGTCCACCTCCTGCAAAATATCCAATGCATACCTCCTCTGAGACAGGACTATGCCCTTCTTGTTGTGGGCAACCTCAATACCAAGAAAGTATCGTAGAGTCCCCAAATCTTTCATAACAAACTGCTTCGTCAGAATGTGCTTAATCTTAGTGACTCCCTGCACATCATTTCCTGTGACAATCAAGTCATCAATATACATAAGAAGCACCATAGTACCTCATCCAGTCTTGACAAAGAGAGAGAAATCAGCCGTCGATCTCTTGAATCCAGCTACCTCCACAACCTAAGACAACCTTTTGAACTATGCTTTGGGACTCTGCTTGAGGTCATAGATGGCCTTCTGCAGTCGGCATACACACTCCCCCTGGACCTCGAATATAGGTGGCTGCTACATGTAGACTTCCTCTTGGAGATCACCGTAGAGGAATGCATTCTTTACGTCCAGTCGATGCAAGGGCCGATCTAGCTGGATTGCCACTGCTACTAATACCTGTACTGTAAGAAGTCTGGCAACTGGTGAGAAGGTGTTAAAGAAGTCCAACCCGTAGGTTTAGGTGAACCCCTTTGCCATGAGGCATGCTTTGTATCTGGTGATACCTCCATCTGGGTTGAACTTACTGTGAAAACCCATCTACAGCAGACAATCGTAACCCCGTGTGGAAGTGGAATGAGCTCCCAGGTCCCACGACCCCTAAGAGCAGCCATCTCATCTTCCATCGTTGCCTACCATCTTAGATTAAGCATGGCCTCACGATGAGTCGTTGGGATCTGAGTAGTAGCCAAAGTGGCTGCAAACTTGGGTGAAGCCTGCAAACTCAAGGCCTAGATTGTCAGTAGCAAGTGTCCCAACTGTCGAGTAAGTAGCACAAATCCATGGCCTCTTCAGAACATTTATCAGAAGATCCAGATCATCGCCTATCACATCACCTTTCCTGTCCCTGTGATCAGCATGTGACAAACAAGCGTCAGTGTTTAAGGGACTCATCTAAGAATCCGATGGTGGAGGCGATGGAGGGGGCTCTTAAAAGGTAGTGCGAGGATGGGTGTATGTTTGAAGTGGCTCAGTCAGACGTGAAAAGGGTGGCATAGCAGATGGTGGTGGTGGTGGTGGGACTGTAGGGATGGAAATCTCAGGAAAACTCCTAAAGCGAATAGGTGTAAATGGCATGGGTGTCATATCACCCTCAGAAGGTAGATCAACTGTAGATGTGGAAAAAAATGGTTTCTCCTCATGAAAGGTAACATCTGCAGAAACGAAATGTCGAGAAATAGTCGAATCAAAACACTGATACCTCTTTTGGTTCCAGGTGTACCTAGGAAAAACACATTTAACTGCTCTCGATGTTAATTTATCTCGGCTTGGTCCCAACAAATGGACAAAAGCAACACAACCAAAGGTTCGGGGGGTGACGTGAAACATGGGTCTATTGGGGTACATAACCTGTAAAGGAATCTGCTCCTGTAAAGCAGCGTTAGGCATTCGATTAATCAAAAAACAAGCCTTCAAAATACCGTCACCCCTGTAAAGAGAGGGGACTGAGTGGTGGATCAACAAGGTACGAGCAACATCAAGCAAGTAGCAGTGCTTCCTCTTGGCAACACCATTCTGTTGAGAGGTGTGAGGGCAAGTAGTTTCATGAGTAACGCCACAACTGGAAAAGAAAGTACGCAACTGAGTGGTACAAAATTCTAAGGCATTATCAGATTGAAAACGCATCACAAAACATAAATGTTGAGTTTTTATTTCTTTGGCAAAGATTTCAACAATCTTTCCAACATTGAACTTATTTTTGAAAAGAAACAACCAAAAAAGATAGGAAAAATCATCCATTAACACCATATAATATATGCTCCTAAGTCGATCAGAAATACAACTAGGACCTCAAACATTCATGTGAATTCGATCAAACATAGCAATATAAGAAACAAAAATAGATGAGGAAAAATTAACCTTGTGGTGCTTGCTCAGTTGACAGGTATCATATGTGAGAGTAGTAGTGGAGGATATGTGCGGCATAATACGTCTAAGGCGATCAATAAGCAGGTGACCAAGGCGGTGGTGCCACTGGAGAGAGGGCCTAGTAGACCAAGGCCCTGGGTGGCAAAAGCAGCAACAACAATATGGCTCAGTGGTATACCCCTTGTTCCTCACACCCTCCACCAATCATTTTCCCAATGAGCTTGTCCTGCAAGACACAAGAAGACTCATCAAATATAGTTCGACAGTTCAGATCTTTGGTAATATTGCTAACAGACAACAAGCTCAATGGAAAATCAGGAACATAGAAAACATCTGTTAGTCGCAAGGTTGGAGATGGAGACATCTCTCTTGTAAACAAGTGGCTAGTGTCTTCTATTTACCACCTGTACAGTCCTGGCTGGTGTAACAGGTGTTAACTAAGAGAAGGATCTCTTGTCGTCACATAGGTGGACGCACCAAAGTCAATCAACTAATCGCTAGCAGATAAAAGAAACGACATACCAGTCGCAGGGGCCTCAGAGGAGGAGGCAATGGTTGTGTCTGGAAGCTGAGAGGAGGATGCTTGGGCTAACTGAGCAATCTGCTGTTGCAGAGTCTCAATCTTTATACTGAGAGAACTGACATTAGGGTCGGAGGAGGCTCCATCAGTGACTTCGGTTGCCTGATTGGCCACAGGTAGCTTACTATGCTTCTACCAGCATGTAGCTTCAGAGTGGCCCATCTTGCCACAGGAAGTACACAGAGACTGAGTACATGTACTAGAAGAGCGTCCACATTCACGACCACGTGCAGGGAGGGGGGCACCCCTGCCATGTCCAGGGATCACAGCCAGTGCGGACGTCTAAGCATCAGAATCAGGAGCAGAAGTGTCCGCTGCTACCCTGCTGAGTCTACTACAGGCTTCCTCCAGAGTATGAAGCTCAGGAGCGGTGGAGATATGATCTTTGGCTGCTGTGTACTCAGGTCCAAGGCCTGCCAAGAAAAGGGAGACTGTTAGTTGTCTTCGAAAACTCCTCCAGGACTCATAGGGACACCCTGGTAGATAGGAGTGATGCCTCTCCAGCATTCCTTTCATGAGGGAGTAGTATTGTGACAGCGTGCGTCCCTCCTGACACAAGTAAAAGTGGTTGTAAAAGACCTAAAAAATACGTGCGGAGTTCTTGGCGTGTGAGTACGTCTCACGCAAAGACTCCCACATCTCTTTTGTTGTCGATTAGGATATAATCTCATCCCCTATTCGGGGAATAACAGTCTGCATAAACCATGCACAAACCATGGCATTGTCTCTGTCCCAGTTGGCATTTGTGCCAGTTTTGTTTGCAGGCTTCGAATCCATAAGAATATGGCTTTTCCCATGACCCCTGACAGTTGTAAGAAAGGTTTGTGACCACCGTAGGTAGTTGGTCTCATGTAGCTTGATGATGGGACCAAAGAACGAGTTTTTGAGTACCCCAGCATTCGAAAGAGAACCCGATGTCACCTCGGACTGATCATCTGAAGCCATCTTCGCAATCCGCAAGCCTCAATCAATCTTTTACCACAAGCAGATCACTTCATAAATAGATTATAACTAAATCAGAACTTTTAAATTTGCATGATGAACAAAAGGCTCCCTTGGACAGATGTAGGCCTAGCAAGGGTGCGGGGGAATGCACCCAAGATGGCCACAAAGAAGCCTAGGTCGTTCTAGCTATAGCTACAAGAGGTGCGGCCCTAGATCAAGGTCACCAATACCCCTGCAACCTCAAACCATCGTCGATCGTGCAGATCGCCGGCATTGCAAAACCATTGTCGGCCCTAAAGACTACTGCTGCGTTGCCTTAGAGGCTGCTGCGCCGTTGTTCGATTCTGCAACGTCGCCGGTCGCGTTTTGCAGTCAATGCTCAGGTCGCCGATTGGTTCTATAGCGCCACCGCTCCTTCGATGTGCTGTTGCGCCGCTCGCTCCGCTCCTATCAGTCGCTACTCCACCCCGATTTACTGTTGCTCCGCCTATATGACAAGAACAATAGCGTCGTATCGCTCTAGAGAGAGGTCGTGCCTCAGGTGTGCCACTCGCTCTGCTCAGATGCGTCGCTGCTCTGTCTCTTTGGCGGGAACGTCGCCACTCAAGAGAGAGAGAGAGAGAGGGTTTGGGTGGATTAGGGTTGTGATGGCTTTTCGGGTGGGATACTGAGAGCTTCGATCCAGGATCGTCGCTTTGATACCAAATTGGAGGAAATGAGATAAAGATATTATTGAGCCATACATCTTCTTATATAATGAAGAGGTGGAAAAGTTGCGATTCAACACCAGTGCAAGAAATAAAAATAATAAAGAGTCCCTCATACAAAAGGTGCATACGCTAGTAATATCAAAACAATAAAAGAGATTAAGAATGCTTGGGTTTACATAGAAATCCCACTCACGAAGAGTGGGAAGAAAATCATGGGAGAAGTGCCTTATGGACATGTTTCTGTTATTTCTTTTCAAAGGAATATGTGGGGGATACACGCCTATTAATGGGCCACCACACACATAATAATGTTTCACTACGCTGTGAGATTAAACACCACTGCACAATTCTCTCAACTGTGTTTTTCCTCCAAATAAAGTTGACTCATAGAGGAGACTGTTGTGGTGAGGAGATTGTTAGCAGCAGAGGGAAATAGGAGTTGGGGAAGGAAGATAACTTATAGAAGAAGCAGAGCCATGACCATGTGATTTTAGGCAATAGAGTTGGGGTGAGAAAGAGGTGGAACAATGAGATGAGGGAATTCTGAGGTGCAACCAACTTTTGAAAGGGAGGTTGGGTTCCTAAAATTTGTGGATTCTAGGAGGCTGGAATTCTGGTAGATTTTGCTGAAATTCTGGGAGCTTTTGCTCTGATTTGTGGATTTGGAAGGAGTTCTAATTGAGTGAAAAATTCTATCACGGTATCATCAAAATGGTTCGTTAAGGTTTTCACTGATGCTGGAACATGAAAATTCTAGATGGAGAGTGCTCTGGTGGTTCATACATAAGTGATTTCAGCATGATCGAGCAAGATTTACCATCCAGTGCATATTAAGGTCATTAACATTTATGTGTGCATATCAAGATATAGTCAAAGTAAGGTTCGAAATATCGATTTCAACAACATGCCGATGAAATTTTAAGTGTTCATTTTGTGAGCATGCCGAGGGTATGCCGTGGAAATGTCTATTTTTTGATGGACATGTCGAGGGCATGCTGATAAAAAATCACATAAATACTCAAATTTTGTGTGTGTGTGTGCTGTCGGCATTTGAAACATTAGTCAAAAGCTCATCACCAAGTTCACCAGATCTTAGGAGTCCTCCCCTATTCTGTCTATCTTCTTTCTTTTTCTTTTTCTTCCTTGCTCCCAAACATTGGTTCTGTGCAGTTGCTGCTTCTATTCACACCATTTCTCTCCTTTCTTCCCCTCCTTTCCTGCATATGTTGGTCATGTCCTTGATGAAACAGCACCTTTTTTTTTTTTTTCTAACGAAATTGGTTTGCCTGCTAATGGCTTCCTGACTTTATGTTTGGCGTCATTTGTTTTGGGAATGGGAAGAGTTTTGAGATGTTGGGCGAGATTTAATTTTCAGTTCCTGGGAGTTGAAGTTGCTTGATGATTGAAAAGGAGATGGGAATTTTAGTGATGTTGTTGAGAGAGACAATAGTGGTCTGAAGTGAGAATAGTCCACCCAGTTTGGAGGAGTGGGAGCCTTTCACTCTGAGAAATCATTAACTGGGGTTCTGTTGATAAGTTTGATTTGTTTGATGGAAAATTTAGTTATGGATCTTCAGGTGGAGAAAACCCAAAATCTTCAGATGGAATTCTGATTCTTACCATCACGTGATAAATCATGCTCACATATTCCTGTTTCTTGCTAACATCTGCTCTCCCACCATACCACTGCAGTGAAAATGGCAGTAGAGTTGGTCTAAGTTGTAAAGTTCAGATCTACAGACATTTGGACATATGTTCGACTTGCTTTTTGGCTGTTGTTTTTTGTTTCTGAGTAATGGGCACGTTTTATTGGGAAGTGTACACAGACCCTTCATATGATTTTCTTCAGTATTGCTTCAGATAACCATTGGATTAAGGATTTTTTTAATATCAATAGATTGCTTAATCAGCTTGTGAGCCTTCTGTACTTCAGAATGTCTAATAAATTAAAGCCCTGAGATTGTACTAGTGGCGTTCTTCAAATAGCTGATATGAATATAAGAATAGCTAATAGATTCAGCCAGGGGAGAAGAGAAATGGAGACGTCGGAGAGGGGGGGTGGTGATCGTGGTTGGAAAGAGATGGGCACATGTCAAAAGGAGGGGTGATGCACCCTCCTTTAGATATATAGGCTAGGTTTAGATAGAGGTATTGAGAGGGTAATGGAGGTGAAAGAAATGAGAGAAAGGGAAGGGAGAGAGTAGATGGAAGTATAGGTGCAACTTTAGTGACTTCAAGCCCCTCAAAAGAAGAGTTTGAAGAATGATAGTTACTCATACATATTGCATGAGAATTTATTTGAATGGCCAAGGCTCTAGTATTATTGAAAATCATGTCACAACAAGCATACCATATGGCAGCCAAAAGATAGATGCCAACATGACCGCATAAAGAGTTGCTTTCATAGTTTTGAATTAGAAGTCCAACAAAGGAGTTGAAGCTTATATCAGATCTCTAGTCAATAAACAATCATACAGCTCTCGCTAGATGACATTCATAGAATAAATGAGCAATAGATTCATTGAATTTAGAACAGAAAGGGCATGATAGATCTGAATTCACTAAAAATTTGCCACAATATTCTTTAGTTGAAAGAACATTGAGAAGTATTTTCCATAATAGAATTTTAATCCTTAATGGAATTTTCATGCATGAAACCTTTTTGATGAGTTTAATATTTTTGGCAACTGAGAATAAGAGTTATATATGATATTTAGAAGATGAAGATATGTAGACTTCACTGAAAACTTACCATTCTTACGTTGCCCCCAAAAGAATACCATCATTACTAGAAGGATCACCCCTTAATTGAATCTCCTATATTTCGTTCAGTAAATCCACACTAAATAAGTTGCCCAAAAGATCCAACCTCCAAGACATACTTTCATAATTGATAAGAGAAGAAACAGAAGAAATATTAGCATTCAAGCTATTCCTTGGAAATTGTGGAGCTTTCCGATTTGGAATCCAATTGTTGCACCATATGGTAATAGATCTACAATTCCCAATTCTCCAATAGCAGTCATCATATAGAAAACTTCTAACAAAATAAAGATATTTCCAAAAACGAAAATGTCTCTTTCTCAAAAAAAGAAAAAAGAAAAAAGAGAATGGCTGGAGTAACACTTTGCACTCTAGAAATCAGATCTAGGGAAATAGAGACTCTTAAATAGATTATAAAATAAAGAGCCATCATTGAAAATAAGTCTCCAGCCATATTTTATAACAAGACAAGATTATTCAGAAGGGTACTTCTAATACCAAGTCCTCCCATATGTTAAAATAATTTTCTCCCAAGCAAGTGTATGAATTCTCCTTTGATTGCCTTGTTCTCCCCACCAAAACTTCTGAATAAGACCATCAATTTTATTAGCATATTTCTTAGGGATAATAAAGCTAATCAACAAATAAATAGGAATAGAGGACAGTGTGGACTTAATAAGAACACTGCAACCTGTTTGGGAAAGATAGTTGATTTTCCAATCTTTTAAGGTTTTCTGTAATTTTGCTAAGATCTTACTATAAACTTCAAAAGGATATTTTTGACCACCCATAGGGGCTCTCAAATACACGTGTTGGTTTGTTTTTTCATTAATATTCAGTATGCCGTTTATCTCATTCCTGAGTTGATTTTGGCAATATATAATGGATGATTTCTTGAAATTAACCTTCTAACTAGATATCTCACAATATGCATTAGGAATGGAAAGATGAGCTTCATAAATGGTAGCTTTGGTAGTAAGTAAAGTATCATTAGTATATGACGAAAGACAAATAGTAGGAGCTTGGGGGGACAATTTTAGTCCACTTAACGGTCCTACATGAATATTATTTTGAATAAGTCTTGCCAGAAGTTTAGCTTCCAATGTAAATAGAAAAAGAGAGAGGAGGCACACTTGTCTAAGGCCCTTAATTGTTTGATTAAGCCTTTTGCAATTCCATTAATAAGAATAGAATAGGCAATAGTAGATATACAGCACTAAATAATTTTCACAGCAATATCAGGGAAACGAAGTTGCTTAATTAAGTCAATAACTGAATTCTGACTAAGCCTCTCAAAGGCTTTTTTTATATCAAGCTTGACCATCATATTGCCCCCCTTCTTACTGTTTCCCTTGATCTTCTCCTCAAGTGATGCAACATTTCTCGAGGTCCGGAATGGCAGATGGCATTGATGTGGTGATGCGCGACCTCTATGATAAAGCTTTCAAGTGTTTTCGTGGTTTTATGGCACAGTAATCCCCTTTTCATTCCTTACTCCACTTAATTAACAATGTCGTATTTGTTTTCTGAATAGACATTTGCTATGGGTGTGAAAGTTGATTTCCTTCTGTGCCTCTTTGGGTGAGTGTGCAATTTGCGTGTGTATTCATTAAAAAAAAACAGATAAGATAGTAGATATGATATGCATATTGGATGTGCCCTACTATCTGTTTGCATGTCTGTTAGAGTCTGGATGAAGGAATCAACTGGAAATCAATCTCCGGAAATGCCTGAATGCTGCTGCTGAAATGCCTTAAGTGAACTATGTAGAATTGTTATTAAGAAAGTTACGGAAGAAGAGGCAGAATGATGGGCGGCTCTTTGAGGGTCATTGGACCTCTGAAAACATGAAGAGACTACATCTTCAATAGGGATAACTGATGATGGAACTGAAATCGAAAGCATGCGTCAAGATGCATTTCCCACTTATTCATTGATCTATTCAAAAAGTACCAATTCATGTGAGGAGGCCCTCCTACAGCCTGGGAGCACTTTCCAACTCCTGCGAAGAACTGCAACCAACTCTCTAATGGCTAAATGACCCCAATTAACAATCAATGCTCAACTTTCTACCAACCTATAGTTGTGCGTGTTTTCCCTGGGGTGGGGGGGGGGGGGAATGGTGTGTGGTACTTGGTATAAGTTGGAATATGGAGCAATTGATGGTAGATGCACTCGTATTTTGATTTGATTGGTTATGATATATGCACAATATTTTTAACAAGAGGGAATGGATGTCGATTGGATGCAGATAATACAAAGATATCTTTGAATGATTGTGCAACAAATGAGCTGAAGACTAGAAATTTATACTTAAACAAACTTAACCTGATAGGTTAGAAATAGATAGATGAAATTTATTAGGATTATTTTCTTTTGGGAGGAATATTGAGATTTAACAGCTTTAAGTATAAATAATGGTGGAGTAGTAATCTCATATGTTCACATAGTAAGGAGATGAACATTATACATAATAGATGATCCATACGTTTGTCTCTTCCATCTCTAAGATTGTTGATTTGTTCTATATTTGAAATTTGAAATTGGTATTTATATGGCAATCATCATGCAAATAGTCTTTACATATATAGGCACAGATTGTGATGCCTAAGATTTTTTTCTTGCAAAGGCCTAAGATATTATTAAGTTGCAGCAACAACAACAATCAAGTTCTTTCCTACACTAGGGTTGAGTATATGGATTTCTACAACACGTGCTTATATTTGATGATCCAACACTTAGATTTATACAACATGGCAAATCGTACAACTGCAATGTAATATTTTCCTTTAACTTTCAAGAGAATCTTGTCAAGCAAAACACCAATACTCCCATCCATTTAAGTCAACCTATTTTAATCCAGTAATTCTATGTATAACATCTGCATCAATTTCTCCATCTTGTGCTTTTTGAAGAAAAAATCCATCTTGTAAAACAGTTGACCCGATATTTGAGAACATTTTTCTTTATAATGCAGTGCACTCCAAGTTTCACATCCTCTCTGTCTCCTCAAGCATTAAACTTACATTCTATATACTCTAGTCTTCATCTTACTTAGTCACAAGCTCTTAGCTTATAGGGTCCCACCGAAACTCATGTTTGCAATTTGCTTTGCTTATATCATCAACCGGTACAACATTAGCAAAAAGCATACACCATGTTATCTCATCTTGAATGCGCATTGTCAACTCAACCACAATAAAGGTAAAGAGGTAAGGGCATAAAGCTAATACTTGATGCTGATTGTTGGTGATATCAAATAGTCTTGTCAAGTCCCTCATACATATTCTTTACGATGTTGACATACAAGACCTCACCTATCTCTTTTGGGTCTTCTCTAAAATTATCACAAGATATCCCTTGGAATATAATTGTTGGCCTCCTCAAAATTAATAAAAATCATATATAAATCCTTCTTTTTGACCATGTAAATCTTTATCAAATGGCATAGAAGATGCATTACTTCATTTGTGGACCTTACATGCTAAACTTAAATTGGTCCTCAATTATTCTTTAGACTTTCTTCAAAAAAAAAAATTCTTTAGACTTAACTCAATCTTCTTTTAATTATTCTCTTCTCAAACTTCATTGTGTGGCTCATCAATTGAAATTTGATACCTCTTTAGTTTGAGCAATTTAATATGTCTTCCTTGTTCTTGTATAAGGGTATTACAATAATAGTCGTTTATTCTTTGACATACTTTTGCTTCACCAAGTAACATCAAATAGTTTTGCGAGTCAACTAATGCCTTCTCCACCATTAATTTCCAAACATCTATAAAAATATAATTACATTATGTCTAACGACCTTCCCAGGGCATCCATTACTTCTTTCTTTTGTATCCATCAATAGTTTGCATGATTTATGTGACCTTCTGAATTGCTTCTCCCTTAAAGTGGTATCAATTGTCTTATTCGTTAAAGTGATATCAATTGTCTTATTTTTATTAAAAAGCTTATGAAATAAATTTTTACCATGTCATTTAGGGAAAAAAATCTACCTTGTCTCTATATTAGTAATAGCTATAAGCACCCTTCCTTCATCTCTAATGCACCTTATTTGTGTAAGATTGTTTTGTTTTTTGCACCCTTGCTTTAGGTAGCTTGAAGATGGCTCTCACTTTTTTTGGAATCAAGTTTCTTATTATATGCTCTTAGGCTTTTGTTTTTGCTTTTCTTCAATTCATTGTTTACCCTTTTGTAATATGTGAACCTTTCATCAGTTTTGTCTTGATACAAGGTTTTGAAGCACACCCTTTCAGCTCTAAATTTCTCTTGCAGTTATTCATTCTACCATCAAGCTTTCTTTTGCGTCTCCACTTCTTTGATGACTCCTAAGCTACCCTTTCAAGATATTGTTAAGAATATTCAGCTTTTTATCAGTATTTTATCCTGGTCTTTCAGCTTCTAATTCTTGCTCTGTCTATAGAGTTGCCAAGTTTGAAGAGCTTGATGAAGTTGGTAGTCGGTTTCTGAGAGGATACAAACAAGAACTAGGTATATTTTTGCACAATCTTTTTAGGTTTCATTTGCTTCACGTCTTCTTGTTTGTGACATTTTTCAGGATAATTGTTTTTTGCTTATTTCTTTTGAAGATGTAGCTATATGACTGATAATTCTTTCTTTTGGTCACAATGAATTTGGTCATGTTATTATTATTTTTTTAAAGTAATTTGGTCATGTTATTTATTTCAAATTGTAGCAGTTCTTGCATCCATTTCTTTCAAAGAATTAAATACATGATTTGCAACCATTTGATAACACCAAGGAAAACTGCAATCTTATTTTCGGTGTGTTGGCTATGACTTATAAGCCTTCATACACTTTTTTTTTTTGAAACGTAAAAGGAGGATCACTCGAGATTAGGGACCTCCAAGTTCATTAAGCCCTTAAAATAATTACATGAAAAAGAAGGGCATACCCTCCTCCAGAAAACAGACTGCATATCTTTGAAAGACAAAGCTTGATTTAAAACATTTTCTACATATAATCTTTCTCCCCTAAAAAGCAACCTCATGAATCCACAACGACCACAATATGACAAGTGGGAAAGCCTGTTCCTCTTGATTACACTTATGCTTTTAATCTAATATCTGACAGTAGCATTAGTTGATGACTAAGACGAGACCCTAATATAGTCATTCATTTTTTCTCAAAGAGATGTCCAATTCATGCTTTGTCTTCAAAAATGTTAACACTTGAAGGCATTGTGGGTTCTAGAGAAATCAAATGCTCAAGACAATTAACATATTGATGTGTTACTGTTTGTTCTTATATTTACTTGGTTAGAAACTTACAACAGTTCACCAGTGGGATTCCTAATTCTTGTATCAGCTGTTTTGTTAGCTGAAACAGAATCTGCTTTTGCTGCTAATCCTTGTTGGTCTTTGGCACAGCATACTTTAGAAGGCCTCCGTTGGATAAATCATCTAAGTTGGTCCAAAGAATTATTGAAGCCAACAAAACTGATAGAATGGTTGCTTATCTAGAAGCAGGATGCAGACTTACTCACAGTTCTTTGCAAAATACTGAAAAATGTATGTTTTACCTCACCGATGTACCTTTTTGTCAAATTTAAAGCTTTCCCAAAATAGCCAAAGCTGCCAAACTAGCCAAATTGATGTGATCCTATCATGTTTCCAAAAGTATTTGCCGTATGTGTAAGCATGGGAGCTGCTGCCAGAATAAAGTGATTTGGAGATTTGTGCTTCGTTCAAGATCTTGGTTCATTTTATTTTTTGTTTTAGGAGTTGTTTTTCACTTCTTTTTATGCTTCCAGTATCTTTGTAATTTTTCTATCAACTCTCCATATAAGAGGTTAGGGCTTGCTTAATGGAATAAGCCAACCATTTTCTTCTACAAAATATTAGAGAGTTTATCCATTCAATCAAGTGATTGTTTACTAGGACTCGACAACATTTGCCACAGGATTGGTGAATTTATCTGTGCATCGTAGCCTGAAGATAGTGATATAACTTCTAACTTGCACCCATGGGCCATTCTTTCCCTGATTTGTTTACTAGTGAAGTTTTCTAACAAACGATTCTTTGTACAACCATAATGTGGGAATTTTAGGATGCGAGATCAATTCTAGTGGGTTTGTGAGGAATGTGAATTTTCTTCTAGGAGCTTAGGGATGACATGTAGATTGTTTGTTAGTAGGGTTAGAGCTGGTTGGAGACAAACTCTGGCCTGGATGAGGACATGTAGGTTGATCTGTGCGCTGAGTGATGATAGAAAATTGCACTTCTTTTGTATGATTATAGTTTTTTTTGCAAATCTTCATTTAAATTAAAAGTTATATTTTATGTTTAATTTCCTAAAAAATGAATCTGCACCTTGTATGTTCTTATCAGTTAAACTAATGGATATGCAACTGATTTTTCAATGACTTTTGTCTAGGAAATCAGTAGAAAGTGAAGTAACTTGTAGGATCAAAGCTACACTCAGGGGGTGTGGGGGTGATCCGTGTACCACCTGTAAATTTTTCAAATTTTAAATAAAATGCTACAAACCATGAACCACAAAGAACATTGTGATTTATAGTGGAGAACCACTACCTAAGCCGCTAAGTTTAGGATTTTGTCGATCAGTCACAACCGATGAATCTACTAGTCACTTGGCTACTTAAATCACTGGTAGGTAAAACCTCTTGATACAACCACTCTAGATCCCAAAATCAGAGTAATCTTATCCCCTCTGGTGAGTGGTGTAAAACACTTGTACATGGCTATATGGATCTTGAATGTGGGTCCATGTATTCCATCCTCCTGTAGATTGTGTAATACATCCCTCACCTCTTTAAGTTGTCATTGTGAGAGAAAAACAAAGAATCTCTAGTTGCGAGCGGGCACTAGAGTCCTTTTGTAGAGCTTATGCTCCCATGGTTTTTCTGTGACAGGTTTTCTATGTAATATCATGTCTCTCGTGTGCTTGAGTTTTATTCAATATGGAATCAGAGCTAGGGTTTCTAAATGAAATCTGATTTCCATAGTGAGAAGCCATGGTGGCCGGGAAAGCAGCTGCTGTGCCACCAGCCACCAGGGTTCTGGCCAGATCCCGCTGCTGGCACCTCTGGGGTGGCCTCCTGCCACTGCTGCCCTCCCCCTGCTGCCATTCTAGTCTGGGCAGTGCTACTTATTCCACCATCTGGGTTAAAAACTAACTCGCATCTTTTCCAAAAATAAAAAAAAAACCTGCATCCAAATGCATCCTTAGCATTTACCATATAGGTTTAGAAATGCAATGTTCACTGTGATATGCATTTACTGAGTGTTAAAGCGTGAGGATGATATTTTAGTGAAGGTGTGCTTAGTCAACCAGTTTTTTGGTTGTTATATACACAACATGAAATTGTACTACAGCAATTAATATTGACAGAAGTAGGACATGTTTGCACCTTGTACAATGACGTTCCATGTATGAAAGTTTTAGTTTGACAATTTTGTTATTGTATTTAATATCATGACATTTCTATTTATATTAGGTTCTTACCTTATCTCTTGTATTATGTGGATTCAGTTGTTCATTTGACTTGTCTGCCTATTTGCTACATTATTTAACTTGAACTGAACTTTCTGTTGTTTCTATTTATGTTGTTGTGGAAGTGTTCTCGTGCCAGCAAGGACTCCAGGTACATATAGAGAAAGGTAAATCTCAAGAATTGTTTTTCCTATATTAATTTCTGATTAATGAACTGTTACTCTCTTTGGGTCTTTTCCAAGAGTATTTATGTATATATGCTCTTCTAATTGGGACTTGTTTTTCCAAATTGACCCAAGTTGGACCTTGATAATAAACTTGTTTGTAGTTTTTGCCCAACTTAATGACCTGATAATCCTTGAGACAAAATATTGCGGCAATATTTCCTCTCGCTCATCTTTTCTCCATTGTCTAGTGTGAGAAAGAAAAAAAAGAAAAAAAAAAATTCCACTATCTTATTGAGTCTCACTCTCTCTCTCTCTCTCTCTCTCAAAGAGTCAAAAGGGAAGGCTCATTGAGTTGGTTGAAGATCGAACTTGTGAGGATTTTGAATGGTGGAATGCTGGTCTAGTGTGTTCTCCCCACGAAATGAAGTTTCTTAAATGAAATATGGGATTGGGATTGGAATAAATAATAGTTTGGAAGGAATGGCTAACTTGGATGAAGTTTTTCCTGGTTGGTCTAACCTGAAGAAGGTGGCTCATCTCCACTTTCATCAATGATTCAACCCGTTAGGGACCCCCCTCACTCAAAAGGACATATCGCCAACACCAAGTAGTCTTCCTTGATGTTTACCTCTAGCTCATGTTTTCCCTCTCCAACCTTCCTATAACTTTCCATATGCATTTTTTTTCACTTAACAAGAGTGAAAAGCCAGTATTGGCAACTGAATTTTACGACATTGGCATGTTGACAATTGATGTCTTCCACGAGGTCAGCACCCAATACTAGTCTGTGACTCTGTCTATTCTTTCTAATCCTTATGCATTTTTATTCTCTCTTTTTTGAATTTTTTGTGAAAGAAACTCTTTATGCCTTTATCTTCCATTTTTGTGGGAGTTTTTTATATACATTCATTCCTATTAACTTGTACATTCTCAAAGAAAGATATTCACATTGCTGTTGCATATATGCGCCTCACACTTATGTACAGTTTTTATGCTTCATGGTCAGATTTCATTAAATGTAATTGTTGAGTTATATTTATGTTTGTAAGAGGTGCTGTATTATTTTATTTTGTTTAGTGGGTTTATGATGTACTTTTCCCACACCAATATAGTCGGATTTCATTAAATGTAATTGTTGAGTTATATTTATATTTGTAAGAGGTGCTGTGTTATTTTATTTTATTTAGTAGGTCTATGATGTACTTTTCCCACACCAATATAGAGGTTTAGGGACTTCTTGGCAACCTAATGAAGTTTGTTTTCTTCAACTTGGTATCAGAGTCAAGGTTGAGGACTCCACTAAAAACAAAACCCTAACCCTACCTTAAGCCTTCTCACCGGAGATGCCACTGCCACCACTGACGGCCACGTCGGCGTCGAACCACTGCCGCAGCAGCAGCAGCACCGATTGTTGCCGCTAGCTGCTGCAGCAGTAGGCCAGCAGCAACAGTAGTAGGTCACAGCATCGGGAAGAGCTGCTGTAGGCCACCGCCTAGGCCACCTGCCACCACCGCCTAGGCCTAGTTGCTGATTTTTTTTGCTCTCCTGCTGTTGGTGTTTGGCAGTGCAGATAGGGCACATCTCTGCCTTGTGTCTGATTGGAAGATCTTTCGATCGTAGTTGATGGAGTATTAAAGTCAAGGATCTTCCAGAAAGATGATGTGATGGTATTTTCAAATCTTATCTATTAGATTTGGGGTATGTATTCCTCTTTGATGCATGTATTTTGGGGTGTGTAGTCCCTTTGTGTATTGACCGCGTGTGAGCGGAGTTTTTTGGAGTGTATATTCCTCGGTTGGTATACCTGTTGGGGTGTGTAGTCCCCATTTTCTGTCAATTTTCAGATCTGAAATGTGAAGAAGTTCAGGGGTGTGTACCCTTCTCTGTGGCACGTCGAACTTTGTTTGAGGTAGTGTGGTTTAGTAAACATGGCATGTCTCAGTCAGAGATTGCACTAGAAATTGCCGTGGGTGATACTCAAACCATTGGTGTGACGTGGTTAATTAATTCAGGTGCTTCCAATCATTTATCCGGGAATCTAGAGTGCTTTGGATAGATTCAACTTGTCTCTCGGGGTCGTACAGTATAGGTGGCTGATGGGCAACTTGCTCCTATTAGTGATCAAAGGGAAATTAATGTTACCTCTTTTATGCAGCTTAATCATATTCAATTTGTTCCAGATTTATCCATAAACTTACTATCTGTCAGTGAGATCATTAACCAGATGAATTGTCGGGTCATCTTTGATGAGCGTGGATGTATTTTTCATGATAGAATGACAGGAAAGATTATTGGTAGTGGATATGAAGGAGTTTACCGACTTCAGCAGGGTCCTATGTCTGCTGCATGTCGGGTTAGTACCACATTTGGAAATGTTTTACAGTGGCATAGACGGTTGGGTCATCCTTCTTTGGAAAAGTTACGCAGGCTTATTCCTCATGTGTCCCCAACTACGTAACTTTCCTGCGATACATGTCAACTTGGGAAGAACCATAGATCTTCCTTTTCAGCTGTTACAGGATCACGTTCAACTTCATGTTTTCAGTTAGTACATCTTGATGTTTGGGGTCCCAGTAGGACTCCTGATAGAGCAGGACATCGGTACTATTTGATTGTAGTTGATGATTTTTTTATATTGTCCTGATTATTTCTCATGAAGAATAAGTTTGAAGTAGGTCCACCGATTGAGAAGTTTGTGTTGATGATAAAAAATCAGTTTGATGTTTGCATCTAGACTCTCAGATCCGATAATGTACTGCAGTTTCGTACTCGTCGGTTGGCAGAATTCTATGGCATACATGGTATAATTCATCAGACCTCATGTCCTCACACTTCTTAGCAAAATGGAGTCGCAGAGAGGAAGCACAAACATATCCTTGATATGGCCAGAGCTCTTCTTATCCATAACAGTGTGCCACAGAACTATTGGGGAGATGCAGTTCTCACTGCTTGCTACCTTATTAATAGATTTCCCTCCTCAGTGATTCATGAGCAGATACCATGGCAGGTGCTTTATCCAAATGATGAGTTGTTTGATCTTTCACGCAAGACATTTGGGTGTGTGGCTTTTGTATATCTCCTTGGACCTAGGCATGATAAATTAGCACCTAGAGTAGTCAAGTGTGTATTTCTTTGCTATTCTCGTACTCAAAAGGGGTATCGGTGTTTTGATCTTCTACATCAGAGGCATTATATCAGTGCAGATCTCACCTTTCATAAGGTAGTACATCATTTTTCTGTTGCTGTCAAGCAGGTGCAGAGTGTGTCGGAGAGTGTGCCTGTACCAGTTGCTCCTATACCATTTGGTATATTCACAGATACTAGTAGCCCTTCTTAGGTTGATAAGTCACCTACCAACACATTCAGACCAGCACCAGTGGATCAAGGTACTTTCAAGGGTCACACCTATCAGTTATCAGTTGTGTATAGGGCAAAGCCCCCTCCATCTATTTCACAGACTCAGGTTAGTGTTGATAACCTAGAGGTGCTTCCTACTCAGGAGACTGTTTCAGGCATAGTGCCAGCAGATGTAGCAGGTGGGAGTTTGCCACCTGAGGATAGTTCTTCAGGTCCTGATTCCATGAGTACTGATGAAGATATTCCTATTGCTATTAGGAAGGCTCCGCGATCTTGTGCCCAGTATCGTGTTGCTGGGAGTGGTGTTACTAATGATTCTCTAAGTTCGGCGTTTCATGCATTCACAACTGCTGTATTTAGTGCCAAGTTACCTACCTCGTACCAGCAGGCTCTATTACATCCACACTAGAAGGCAGCTATGGAGGAGGAGATGTCTGCACTTACTACCAGAGGTACTTGGGAGTTGTCACCTTACTGTCTGGCGCGCATTTTGTTGGAGCCAGATGGCTTTTTGCCTTGAAATACAACCTAGATGGGTCTATTTCAAGGTATAAGGCTCGCTTAGTGGCTAAAGGATTCACCCAAACATATAGGGTGGATTTCTTTGACACGTTCTCCCCTGTTGCACGGCTCTCTACTATTCGAATTCTTATATCTGTTGCGGCTCATTATGGATGGCAGTTACATCAGTTGGATGTAAAAAATGATTTCTGTACGGAGACTTGGAGAAAGAGATATATATGCAGCAACCACCTGGCTTTGAGATTAAGGGAGAGTGTGTATTCAAGCTTCGTAAGGTCATTTATGGTCTTAAGAAAAGCCCTTGAGCCTAGTCCCAGCACCTGTTTGAGGCATTGTCTATTATTGAGATGCAGAGATCTTCATTTGATCATTCACTATTTGTGAGGAAGACCAGTAGGGGTACAGTGACTTTACTTGTGTATGTAGATAATCTTATTCTAACAGGTGATGATGCAGAGGGTGTATCTCAGATGAATAAATACTTGGTACACCAGTTTGTCATGAAAGATCTTGGGAAGCTGAGATATTTTTTAGGCATTGAATTTGCTACAAGTAAGCAAGGGATAATTATGTCGCAGAGGAAATATGTCCTTGATATTCTTCAGGAGATAGGCATGCTAGGATCCAAAGATGTAAATATTTCTATGGATCCTAAAATTCATCTTTTTGAGGATGATGTGAAGCCAAAAGGTAAGAAGGCATATCGACAGCTGGTGGGGAAATTGTTATATCTGACTATCACTAGGCCAGATATTAATCTTGCAGTGAGGAAGCTGAGTCAGTTCTTAGATAAGCCCACTGAGGTTCATTGGCAGGTCATGATGCAGGTGTTGAAGTACATCAAGGGATGTCCAGGTAGAGGCATTCTTTTTCAAAGAAAGACACCTATGGCGGTTGTTGCATACTTAGATGCAGATTATGCAGGTGATGTCGGGGATAGGTGATCTACTACTGGTTTCTGTATCTTTGTTGCTGGGAACTTGGTAACCTGGAGGAGCAAGAAACAAAGTGTTGTTTCACGCTCTAGCGCTGAATTTGAATATACGGTCATGGCACATATTACTGCTGAGATGATATGGATCAGATCTCTGTTACGAGATCTTCATGTTGATGTTCAAGAACCTATGGAGATGCATTGCGACAATCGGGCTGCTACCAACATTGCATACAATCCTATGTTCCATGAGAGAACAAAACATGTGGAAGTGGATTGTCATTACACCAGGAGTTTGATTCAACATGGTCTGCTTCGTACTACTTGTCTTGCCTCCTCAGACCAGACTGCTGACATGTTTAACAAGTCGTTGCCACGTCCCCAGTTTGAGAAGTGTAGAAACAAGCTGAGCATGATGGATATATATGCTTCAGCTTGAGGGAGAGTGTTGAGTTATATTTATATTTGTAAGGGGTGCTGTGTTATTTTATTTTGTTTAGTGGGTCTATGATGTACTTTTCCCACACCAATATAGAGGTGTAGGGACTTCTTGGCAATCTAAGGAAGTTTGTTTTCTTCAACTGTAATTGTTAGAGAAAATTAGAAATTAGAAATTAGAATTTAGATTTATCTCTTTAGTGATTTGTTCCTTTCCTAATTATAGAGATATGCTTTAAGTTGTTAAAAGATTTGATTTGATTCTGATAGGATTAGAAGTAAGATTGACCCTCTCTATACAAAGGGACCAACTCCGTGTATTCTTTGGTACTTCATAAGAGTGCTGCAGGTGAGGCCATTAATGAGTGATGCATGCTTGTCAGTTGTGCCAAAGACCAGTGGATCACCCTCATTGACAAGGACCGCCATGCCCACAAGTTGCCCTCCAGTATTACCACCCTTAGTGACGAGCATCATCATGCTCACAAGTTCCAAATGCTAGCCTTGCTGACTATTGTTCTAGTAGTAGTACGATATGGTGCGACCACACTTGCAAAGCAAGGCAGTCTCATGCAGTAGCTGGTTTTTATCGAACAAGAGTTAAATGAGATGGTCATGCATCCTTGAAGCATAAAAGGGGAGGTTTTGGTGTAGATGCTGCATGCTGCATGCCAGAGAAAGGAGCAAATTTGGGGCTTCTTCATTGTAAGGAGAGAAGCATCCATCTATAGAGTCATATTGACCCCTTAGTGGAATATTAGATATATGCTTGCACTGTGATGAGGGGTAAAAATTACCTTCAATTATAATGAATATTTTATATTATTTTGGCATTTTTGTTATTGATGGATGATATGATTATTTCTTTAAGAATGCTGAATTTGTAGAAAGTTGGATAATGTTATCGGTATTCAAAGTCTGAGGTCTTGCGAACTTGGACATGGAAAGCACTGTGCGAAACTCGGCAACTTGGATCTCAAAAGGTTTGATTTATAACTCAGACGCCCAAGCTCTCATTGTCTCTAAGATCAAAAATAATGTGTGGAATAAAGTTTTAATGCTTTGGTGTATGCGAGAAAAAAGACAAAGTTTAAGTACCTCGCTTAAGTCAAGAGCAAAGGCAAAATCCAATTGCCTTAAGGTCAGAAGAAAGGACAATGCTTGAGTATCCATTATTGAGAAAAGCCCCTCTTGACTGAATAATAGGACTACGGTCCAACTAATCAGACTACGTCCAAGTACTCGTTTGAGAGAGAGGACCACCTCCAGTTCAACTAATCTGACTATGTTCGAGTAACCAGGCTAAAGCCTGAGTATCTGTGGGGGCGGAAAGCTGACTTTGATATGTCGAAGTACCCATTACAGAGAAAGGACCATTTCTGACAAAATAGACGAAGGTCCAACAAATGACACCAAATTAGATTGATTAACCTTAGGAGCTGACTACAATCAGCCATCAAAGCTGATTAATGATACTAGAAAACAATGAAAGAAAATACAATGATACTACAAATATGTCTAGATTCATTGGAACAAACTTGACTAAGTGACAGATATGTGCCTACAGAGAAATCTCTCTGGTCGAATTTAGATGTCAGCAGTTCATTGGGTGAAGATAGTGGAAGCTTCTAGAGGAAGATTCCATGTTAGAAGCTTCCTGGAGAAGATCAAGGCCCATGGAAAATGATCTTCTTCTGTGGTCATAGTTTGATTAAGATTCTTTAAGCGATCCTCTTTAATTGTAATCAAAGTATGACATCATTTCTTAGGTTTTGTTTGGTTCAACATCAGTTAGATCTATTTGTGAGGATTGACGATTGATCTTATATCCTTTATTGATTTTAAGAGATGATGAACAATAATAAAGTTATGCTGATTGGAGTTAGTTATGAGCTGAAAATGTTTTTTTGACTAATAAATTAGTACTGGAAATTAATATGCAACCTTCCCTCATTCGATCCTCATGTTTTCCTTGTCTTTGATGGGGGATGTTGCATGAATTTACTATTGGATTAGTTTAAGGTTTTTCACACTGTGTTCACTTATGGGGCATTAGAGTGATGAAAAAAATTATATTGTTTTCAATAAAAAGATGGGTTATAAGTATCGTTCAAACATGTAATTTGGTGTATGTATCTTGGCGGTGGATCCATGTAACATCTGAATCTATGAATGTTGCATTCACACTCTTCTTCAATTTCTACAGTCTAGAAATCCTATTAATCTATTATCATGTGCTTCATTTGTTTTTCTTTTCTTGAGAGCCAATTTTCATGCAAAATCTTCTATGTTCTGTGGTGCATCTGTGGAGCTTCCTTTGCGTGCCCTCTAATGTGCATTCTGGTCATCTTTCGCATGGTCTCTGTTCTCCATGGAGGTTGGTGCAAAGTTCTTTGCAGAAGACAAGTTGCTGGTAATTTCTAGTTATTCACTACATGTTACTGCAGAATTCTCCGCGAAGGCTGTTGTGTGGAAGTGCTATCTCATACTATCGTTGGCAGCATGCAGTTGCTGCACCATTTTGTTTTTGCCATTGTGCATGGGCTGGGATTGCGTGAGGTTTAGGAAGGGGCAAAAAGTTGTGGCTGCTTGAGATTTGGAGTTTCTCTCCTGTCTTGACATGTGCAGAAGGGAATTCTGTCTGAAAGGAATCTGGCCACTTTCTTTTAAGGTGACCTGGAGAGGCATCCACAAAGTGAAGAGGTCTTCACCTTTGCTGAGATGTGAAGAAGGGGCTTCTTGCTGCTTAAATGCTGTGCTTAAGTGGAGTTAAGACCGTGCTTTTGCTGTTGTGCTGGAGGTTCTTGTTGCTGTTGTTGTTGTTGGGCTGCAATACTGGTTGTTGTTACTGTTCTTGTCGTTGGGCTGCAGGATTGGGCTGTGCACATGGTTGATGTGTGGTCCTATTGTCTGTATGCTTTGTCTATATCGTTATAGTGCATGCTGAGGTCTGCATAGAGGTTTTGCTGGTTGCTACATGTTACTATTGTGCTATCCATGTTGTTGTGCTTCCTGTATGGCATGTGGAGCACAGTTGTTGCTGTGTTCTTCCTGCAGGATGTGGTTGGTTGCATGCTATGATATCATTGCATTGCTCATTGTTATCCAGTTGGTCACTTTGTCTTGAAGTTGTTGCGTGGCTGTGTCAGAATGTTGTCCACTGAATGGCCTTTATATCATGTGTGGCGGTTATAGTGCATGGGTTTGTTGCTGCAATGTGGTTGCCGGGTGGTTCTTGCTTGTGTTGCTATTTTACTGTTGCCCATGCAATTGCTGCATGCTTATCAGTTGTTACTTTGATCTACCATTGTGCTGTGGTCATTACTACAAAAATCATTGTTGCTTGCTGGTTTCTTTTGCTGTAAATCTGTGTTGGGAAAGTCTGTTGCGAGGTCACTCTTCTAGGTAAATGGTTTTATGCTGAGAATGTGTTGTAGAATGTAATGTGCAACTTATTTATCAGGGTTCTGGGAAAGTGTTCTGTGGGGTCTCATTTCCTGTATGTATTCACCTCTTAACTATGAAATGGACAGCTACTAGTCTGGAGTAGTTCTCCTTTATTCCTGTTGAAAAAAAAGGTTTGATGACACCGCAAAGGGCCGTTCCCTTTCCATTTGTCATCAAAAATGCAATTTGTCATGCCAATTAATTAGTTTAACTGTTCACTCTAGATAAACACTGCAACTTTACCTGCTTTTAGACCAAACATGTTTCTTCCTCAATGTCTTTTCTGAAAAGCTAGTCTTTGACCATTGTTGGTGTTATATTCTGATTTTTATGGAAATTTGATAATGCTTTTCATTTTGTCACATTTTAAATGCAGTGAAAGTATTGGTGGATGAACTTGGAGGATCAAGCGAGATTGCTATTGGCATATTGCGGGAAGCCACTGAAAACCCCGAGCCTCAACTGAATGCATCCATAAATGATGCACTGGAGAAACTGAAAATTTCTGCTGACCAGGTTTTTTTTCTAGTGGTTCTTATGGTGCTCCAGATTAAACTTTCTGCCATTTTCAATTTTCTATCCTTGGTCTTGATATAGTTTGTCATATTGTAAACTGATATAATTCTAGCAGCCAAACTTGATCCATAGCTATAAATGAGATCTTGTAGGTGGCAAAGTGCAGAAGTCAGCAAGATTGCTAACTGCAGAAAATGGTATCTTCTAGCATGGTTATGCCATTGTATCAGGGATCATTTTATCCTCCCATGCATATAACAATTAAAAAAAGATTGGCAATGCATCACTTAGCATGTTCCTCATATCACGCTGGGTACAACGGAATGGCAAGATTTTTAGAGAGGAGCATTACTGGGTGGAAAATGTAGTAAGAGAGGTTACAAAATCTATAAGTCCGTTCCTTTTACTTAATACAATTTTCTGGATGATTACCGGTAATCTTCCTTTTTCCTTGTCAAAAAAAAAAAAAAAGACATGTTCCTCATATCATCTTTCAAAAAAAAAGAAAAACATGTTCCTCATATCACTCAGCACTTGAAAATTACTTCAGATACACTAAAAAATGAAAGGTGCTAATTTTTTGTCATAAAAATCAATTGTCTCTTAATATTGTTCTACTCTAAATTTATAAAAAAACTAAAATTTTCCATCAATAGATCAGATGACTGATGATCACATGCAGTTGTCGTTTCACCTTTCAAACAAGAAAAAATCTTGCCTGTTCTCCCATTTTATCCAAAGCCAATATGCAAGCACTATGATATACCCTATTTTTAGGGAACGACTGCAACTTATGGAATAGTTTTAGATTTTTTGAGTGGTTTTGCGACTACATATATTATGTGCGGTTTTAATTCTAGTCACAGATTCCATTTTGGGTAGTAGGGCAAATGAGCCTTATGAGGTGCTTTGGCTCTTTTAATACAAATGAGCCTTAAGCTCATTGGAAATTTGGAATACACATGCACATGGTAGGGCAATCTTAGGAGAAATAACTTTCATGAGAAGTAATGACAATTTTTTCCGTGAATTGGTTTTTGAAATTTAACTAAATGTTTTGGAAGGGGATTCATTAAAAATGGCTCCGGGTACTTGTGAGGGGTAACATTTGTCTGATGATTTTGTGGTTTATGGTAATAATTTTGAAATTTTTTGCATAAAGAATGTGAATTACATGAAGTTGGACAACACAGAAGCACAAAGATAATGACGGCCTGAGGAAGCATGCTAGACAACTCGAACAACTCAGGGTGCGGGTAAGATTAAGGATCTCAGAATCGAAATTAAATCTCAAAACGCAAGCTCTCATGATCTCTAAGATCCAAATTTAGTAAAGTTTGAGTACTTTGATGCATGTGAGAGAAATCACATAACACCGTTGAGTGCAAAAAAATGTGTCCAACTACCTTAAGGTCAAAGAAAAGGGCAATGCCTGAGTATCCAAAGGAGAGAAAAGTCCAACTTATGTCTGAGAGAAGAGATCTACAATCTTATAGTTGGACTACAATTGAGTACCTATATTGGAGAGCAGACTGACTCTGCCTGACTATCGGATACATCTGATTAAATAGGCAATGCCTAATAGCTTTTAAGGGTGAAAGGGTTGACTCATCAATGTTCTAGAAGGCATAAGGACTGGAGGACTTACTATTTGATTCAAAATATTCAACAAAGGATCCAACATAGAATAGGCTACTTAGAAAAGGCTACTCAACCTATGCAAATCATGATAAAAGGTTGTACAAGTCAAGGCCAACAAACCTACAAAATGAGACTAACCCACAAAAAATGACCATATAGGTCAAAAAATATTTGTTGTGGATACAATGGACAAAGTTTAATAAATTTGGATGTTATCTTGGCTAAGTTCATTGTAACAAACTCACCGCGTTAGCAACAATATACATTAGCGTTGACCAATTCAAAAGCGCCAACGACTAGACAAATGGTGGAAGTTGATTGGATAGAAGCAATCAAAAGCTTTTGGAAGGAGAAGCTTCCAAGAGAAGATTTCACACCAAGGAAATCTATAATAGTGGGTCTAGGTGTCAGAGTCATGGAATTCTCCACCTCCATCATTTATCAACTCCCAGCTCTTGTGTTCTTGACCTCTGACGTTCATGTCACTGCTATAGTAGCACCAATCACCTTTGTTGATCTAACTATCACAGATCATCTTCAATTATTTGAAGGTGATCCATGTTGATTGTAAGAAGATGGTGGAAGATGAGATCGTCGAAGATATTAATGTGATGTGCAATTATATTCAAGATTCTTGATGTAACATTTTGATTTGACGATGATGAATGAATCAAAGTTGAGATTTGATCTCATTTGTGAAGTATGAGATTCATGATCGTGTTTGATCAATGGTTTGTGCTATTGAACCAACTCTAATATCAATCTATTTGCTGGAAAGTTAATTTGATATAAGACGACGGAATGTTTCTCTTTCATTATTTAGTTTCTAATACCAATCAACAGATTATGTCCTACCTTATGGAAGGATTGTATAAGCTCTTGAGGAAGATTCAGCCACATTGCATATCACCTTTGAGGGACAGGATGATGTTGAAATTCTAGACACATGAATGGTCCCTTTTTGGCATTATCATTAGGGTTTACCGCCTCTTGGCAACACTTGATTCAGGCGATGCTATGGTGATGGGCTTTGTCCCGCAATCGTTGTCTAATTTGAGGATAGAAGTGTTGTCCCTTACCTCACAGGCTCTTCATGATATCCCTCTAGGGATTGAACAAGATGGATGGATATTAAAGCATGGGCATTTCTTATTCAAAAAAGCCTACTTACAGTTTATGAGTGTGCTTTCTCCTATTAATCCTTTTATTGCTAAGGATTGTAGAAGGATATGGATGTTAATGTTGCCATTGAAGGTTCATTTTCTGTGTGGCTGTTGAGGAGAGAGAGGCTGGCCACTTGGCACTTTAGGAGCATGTTGCTTCTAGAGGCCGACAACAACTACGTGCTTTGCTCCTCACATTTTGAGGATCTGAATCATCTTTTCTTCACTTGCCCCTTTGCGTAGTACTTTTAGGGTGGAGCCCAGGAGTGGTATCTAGATTTCTTCACTTATGAGTCCTTTTGTGACAACACCTATGACCGCATGGATGCTCTTGCCATGGATATGATTAGAAGATCCTTCATTTTACTTTGGTGAATCTAGTTAGATTGCACTGGAGTTATCTTTAGAAGGGAGAGAGCTAGTGCTAATGAGGTTTTGTGCAATTTTTCTATTTTTCTAAACAATGGTGTAACTAGCTCTTTCAATTAATGAAGCTTGGGGGGGGGGGGGGGGGGTGTTGATAACTCTTGTTAACCTCCCATTCCCTTTTCAAGAAAATAAATATTGACCAACAAATTAAGTATGAGGAAATAGATTTTGAGATCTTATTATTTCTTTGTTAGCTCCCACAATATGTGTTTTGGAAGTTATTATCTACGGGTCTCATAAGAATAATTCTTTTCAGCAAAGTGTATTCAGTTATTAACCATATCATATTCTTGCAATAGCGCATAGTTTAATAACCTGTGTCTACTATATATTTCTTCTCGGTCTCTTTCATTTAACTCTAGTTGAGGGGAGATCTTATATTAATCTCCATTAGATTAATTTGAGGTCTTTCAGTGTATTTGTGCAGGGATAGTCCCCCGAATTATCCTGCTGAGTGGGCTTACCAATTGCCTCTGGTGTATTTAGTGGGTTAAAGTCTAGATACAAGTCTTTGAAGCAACCTATCTTAATTGTAGTTATCCCATGTTATATCACCACTCACATTTTAACACATTATTCACCTATCACATCCAACCCTTACCA
This sequence comes from Thalassia testudinum, assembly GCA_037157565.1. Classification (NCBI taxonomy): domain Eukaryota; kingdom Viridiplantae; phylum Streptophyta; class Magnoliopsida; order Alismatales; family Hydrocharitaceae; genus Thalassia; species Thalassia testudinum. Next base: position 51,454,365 of record JAZHRO010000030.1, read on the forward strand.
CACAATTTAAATACCTTGACCCTACTTGTCTACCATTATCCAGGCTACAACTTATCCCAGTGTCAAGCATAGCCTTAATGTAATCACTTAAATATATTTATTTCAACTGCATGATGAATTATATTATACACATGATTTATGTGATTTTTTCTTTTACATATATCATGTTTGAGTGATATTTTTCAAATTCATGAATTTCAGAAATGCGTTGTATGTAAAATATATTTAATCTTATGAGAGAAGTTAATTTCTTGTAGGGTGCTACCATATACATAGACATATGCAAAACATACATATATGATATATCTGATTCTTAAAAGAGTTTTATGCCACAGGAGGAAACTCTGGAAGATTTCTCCTTTGGGGAAGATATTGTTCGTAATCATTTAGAGGGAATCTTGCTTCTCTCCATCATGACTAGGATCATGCACAACATGTTGAAATCAGAGTACATAATGCAGGTGATGTCTAACATCACAATCTGAGCATATTCAAGATTAACCTTGCAATAATATAGTAATTAGGAGTTTCTAAAGGTTGTCCTTCTGGCAGGAGAAGATTGTTAGATCCTTGAATCTGAATTCTTCTTCTGAAGAATTGGAAAGTTATTGCATGTTATGGGAGCTGCGGCCATATGTAGATGACAAAATTATCCAACAGTCGTGGGTGCTAGTCAAGTAAATGTAGAATGATCTTTTCACTTCAGTGGATGCCTGATTCTTAGTGATTGCTCAGCCAAAATCTAAAGGGTTGCTGCGGCTTTATGATTTTTATTAGTTGCTGCAGTTGATATTTTCATACCAAGTGGTTCTTGGCTTGTTGGTAAGAACTCCGTTTATCTTGATGTTGCCATATATTGATCCAAATGGTCAGGAATTATGTCAAGTTTGAATATCTTCACTACTTGTTCAGGTGCCTTGATCTGAGTGTTGACTTGAATTTATAAACTTGGATTGAACAGCTTGGCACTTAGAAACTGCATGACGTTTGGCAAAGGAGATTCGGAAGGAAAAGAATCGGAGAATGCTACTTACTGGAGAAGCATAAGTTCAAGTTCTGAGCCGTTGGAACTTGGAACTCTAACAAAATTGATTCTATTTGGAATTGGACATTCCTTCCTTTCACATATTTGTCACTCTTGAAGATGCCTGATGCCCTTCTTCTTTGCTTGAGCTGGATGTGAGAGAAAATTGTTTGGTTAGTTTCTCGGGGGTTTAACTATGAGAAAACTGCAATGGCAGTAGGTTCCCCTCATTTTTGTATGTTTTATCCATAATATTTTTATATTGTGATTTTATCTGTTTTCAGAACTCATTACAGTCAGATGTACGATATAAAACATTATATCAAGCATGATTGTTCATAGTCCAGATAACGTTTCTTGATCATTCAGCTTTGAATCCCAATGTCTATTGTTAGAGAAATGAATATTCCTTACACCACCATGTTTATCTGAAAGGTCAGACGAAAAGGATAAGTTCTTAGAAGTTGGAATGCTGCATCATTGTGTATGCCACCGAATCTGCTGAATGGGAATGAAGTCATGGTTACAAATTTCTAGCCCGACTCTGAAAATGCTTGCATCTTCACTAGGAAGCACACAATGATTCAGAGTCTTTTTCCAACCACAAAGCCTCCCATCATGAAGGAACGTTATCTCCCTTATTGGAATAGGTACGTGAAAAAAGGTTACACCCATGTGTTTGAATATGTTGCATCCGATTCCTGTTTCAAACATAGGCTTTCTTATTTGCTGTGATGAATCAAATCTTGCCCTTGTTGGCTTTTTGAGTTTTTCCTGCCCTGAATGCAATCTTCCATGAGATAGTGAGATCATTTTGTATGAAGTGCGAAGTAAATCCATGCTATGTATGGGTCAAACCCTCAAAGTAAGTTTCTTCTGAAACTCAACACATTAGCTATTTTTGATCCGCATGCGTAGATATTGTATTTTATATATGATTTTTAATATTGTACCTATTCATCTCAGAGAAATTACTTCTCTTTAACCTGTTAGTACACTTTCTCACCATCTCTACACAAAATGGTCTGCTGGTTGAGCCGTCTTCTTCTTATAGAGCAAGTTTGAAAGTCTGCTCTTGTAAAAAAATAAGTTCTCTACAAATTTCCCCTCTATTCAACTTTCCTCAGTTTTTTATTTGCAGAGCTCCAACTATACTTAAACCAATTACACGCAAAAGGGAGTTACACATCCAAAAACAGGAATGCACGTTGGAGTTGAAGAAAATCCCTAAATATTATCATCCCAATTGATTGGGCTATTAGTAAATGGTATGCACTTTTACTCTACATGCACTTAGACTTAGCAAAAATATATATCAATTGACTATCTTGAAGCTTCTGAATTTCGACATATTTACCTTCATCTTGCAGTCAAATGCATGAAGCTCTCGTGACAAACGAGGAGATGTTATAAAATCTAGGTATAAAAAAATTTAAGGGGTGTTAACCTTCTTTTTTTTGTTTACTTTGCAAGAGTGGTTGACACCTATTTTTGTTTACTTAAATCAGGTGTTAACTTATGGTGTTAAGAAGGAAAAAGATAGAAAAATGAGGGTTAACACTAACTTTATCTCAACATTAGTTTGAACTCGAGTTTTGCAAAATCCATGTTTTGCATTCAAAATATTAGTTTTGAAAGGTGATGTTAATCCATGAAGCAAATGGTGTTTATTGCATTAGCAAAACGTATAGTGGGGATATCTCTTTACTGTATTTACTTGTCAAGAGAGCATATCCCTTTTTTGTGTTTGTTGAACAGGTTGGAGAGGGGGCATCTCCTTTAGCAAACACCCATCGGTATCGGAGTACAGAGGATATCCCTTATTTCAGAGGGACGTATTGTGATCATCACGGGTTTGCATATCCCATGTTAAGGAGCCATGCCGGTATTGAAATCTGAGTGACATCTCTCTTAATAAAACAGGTTATTCTTTGTTTTTGGAAGATATTCCCTACTGCAAAATGGCCCCTTGAATTGTAAGGTAGAAGCAACTTCCACTACTGTGCCAAAGGCTTCAGCTCGTATCTTTTTATCCTTTCATCCCAACAAAATTTACACGAGGGTGGAAGAGAGAACTTCTCCAACAAACCCAAACCCTAGCACTATTTGCATACCCCAAAAAGGCCCTTATACATAAGTTGTAGGTTGAATACACCTCTTGGAAGTGGCATGCATCGTCTCATGCAGCATACAAAGCAAATTTCAACCCTGAAAAACTTTACAAACAAAGAACAAGTCCCAACCTCAGCTAGCTATTATGCCCAATGAACTATGAAACTATGAAAAAGTGTTGGGTCGCGAAGATTGTGGGCGTGCCAGCAAAGGAGGATGTAGACGCACCTGACCAATACATAGAGGCAAGTCTTCTGCTGCTTCAGCCATGGGCACCTTCCAGCTGAAGCTCCGGTGTTGTTGGACTTCACCCTCCCCGTATTGGTGATGTTGATTTATATCATGTTGTGGGGGTAGTGCTCACGTACATATATATATAGTGGTTGGGACAATAATCGTGTGGGGCATTTGAAAAGGAAGCATGCATGATCTCGGTATTTTGTGCATTATCATACGTTGAAAATGTCGGTAGAGAAGAATAGGATTTACTAAAAGAAAAGGCATTGGTAAAACTTTGATCGAGTTGACTGAAACATGCTCATTTATTTCTACTAGTTATTTATCTTGATTCTTGATTTATTATTAGAGCATATGCAATGGTGGAGTCAGAGAATTTTTTATTAAGGTCGGCACATGAAATACAATTCATATTATATAATATCTTAAAAATAAAATATCTCCATTCGAATCATTGGTGATAATATTCAAATATTGGCCGTGATATCCAAACGGTGATATTTGCATATCGCTTGAAATATCATCAGTGGGTGAGGAGAGAGTTGTACTAAGTTAACCCTCACCAAAACACAGGTTAAATGATAAAATTAGGCTACTAAACACCTCATTATTGATAACACCAAACTCAATCATTGCCTGCTTATTTTATCAATTATATGCTAGGAGAATGTAACCACAGTTGTCTACAAATGTGAGAAAATGCCTGTACTTTTACATGCACTAAAAACATGTCCAGTTACTTAGAACAGTAGGTTTGAGTTTCCATCCCTATATTACTTAGAGGATTGTTACCATTTACCCAAGTGGGAATTCTTGATCATTAAAAAAATAGAAGGCAAGAACTGGTCCTGAGTTCCATATTGAAAGGAATTCAGTCTGTTGAATCGAAAATGAAAACAAATTGGGTTGATTGAGGCTGTTGAATCAAAGACCGATTTGTTGATTGGGTTAGACCACTGGTTCAAATCTGTGATGTTTCTTTTTTTGTAAAAACTAGTGTATAGTTCGCATTCGAGACAACAAATTAAATTTGAGATTTACATTCCAATCAATTTGCAGAACCTTTATCACTGGATGACTATAGCTAGTTTGCAATTGCAAACTCACACACTATATAACTTGCTCAATTATTTTTAATCTCTAGGCTTAGTTTAGTTGAAAGAATAATTCAGGATTTTCCACAGGTGGGGTAGCCTCATTTGTTGTTGCTAATTGGATGTGGCGTTATAAAATAATTAGTGCAATGAGAAAGAAATGAAATAGGAGAGAGTATACCCTTTTTGTTTTAACTTAAAGCTGGATCGAATTAGTATTCTGGAAGGAATCGGCAGACATAGGGTTTTCTTCCTCAAAATATCTAATAACCAACTAAATGAGAAAATCTTGAATCATACCCTGGTAACCATATTCACTAGCTCTATCTATCAACTCTAATTTATACCAATAACAGAACATTATCTGTCATTTAAGTCTCCCAAAACGGATTAGTTAACTTCTCTAGAGTGTTCATTTATTAATTTAGGCCCAATAGTAGGGTGTCTTTGTGGTTGTTGGAGGAGAATATGTATGTTGGGAATTTTGTGATGTTGCCACCGGACATTTTTCTTGCAATGATTGTGATGTTGATGTGTTTAGATTGGTCATTAAGTGGTCATACATTTGGGGAGCTAATTTGAGAGGACATGATGATTAAATATGCCACCTGCAGAGATGATGATTGTGCGGTAGGAGAAGATTGTAGCACACTATCCATTAGAGTAAAGTTTAGTCGGTGGTAATCATTGAGTATGACCGAGAGGATCCAAGTTCGAACCTCAACTGTAAATTATTTGAGAGTTAGTATTGTTTTTTTTCTGAGAAAGAGAGTTAGTATCGTAGGATTATCAATTTCCTTCGTTTATCAACAGAGGATTAAGAGTTATAAAAAAAAGATTGTAGCACGTTGGAAAAAGACGAGACTATTTGAGTTATATGCTTATCTTCTTGGCATCATCTTATTACAAATAGCTTCGTATTTCTAGTTTGGCGCACCATCTGCTGGTCATCTTAAGCTCTTCACATTGAGTGTGAAAACAAAATTTAAGTAATTGGACACCTACATTTGCTCAGGTGATGCGATTAGATTTCAAGTTGTCAAGGAAGGAAACTGATTATTAATTAATTTAGGAAAGTGGTAAGGAGACGTACGTGCCATGAACGAAAGTGGAGAATTTAGGCAGGTTGGAGACGAAATTAAAAGAGGTTATGATTATTAATAGGAAACCAATAAATAGGGGATAGGAGATAATTACACCCTCCCTCCTCTTATTCACACATCCCTTCGCAAAACTAAAATTATCATGGATGATTTTTTAAATATCAATAATGATATATTTAAAAATCATAGGTGCATTAATTTAGTTATATGCTAAAAATTACAGATGCAATCATCCATCCACAAACACACTAAGGCTTCATTTGATAAGAGATTCTACCATAGGATAAAGGTTCAATCAAAAGATTATAAGAGGAAGTCAACGGAATTAATTTGAAAGTTAAATAATATAACTTATTTTACTCCACTAATTAACATCAACTTCAAATTATCTAACCACATTGTATCAACATTACCATATAATAAAATATATCCACTTCAACATAACACATCCATTAATTTATTACACCAATCTACCTATACCTATATCAAAATATTAAAAAATCATTTATCAACGTCACATCACACTCCTATTCATATTATCTCATAATTTATTATTATACCACCAACCAAATACCTCTTAACTTATCCCTACAATATTTTATCTCGATATAAGCCTTATCCTCTTGCCAAACGTAGCCCAAGGTATAAGCAATCGTGGCCATTACCCAAGAAATATGTCTACCATGGGCGAATGCCCCTTCTAATGGTTGGCATGGGTTGAAAATTAGCTTATCTAGAATACGATTGAATTGTGATTACTCCTTATTTTAATAAGAAATATAAATTCAAATTTTCATCCTTACCTTACTTGGTGATTGATATGTAAGAATGATTCATTTTTCTTTAATTTACCCGTATAAGATTCGTAGTCATAAAAATATGTCGAATAGAGTTCCTAATAAATAATACCGATTAGCAAATGTATAGGGTCATATGTGTAAATCTTGGAGAGAAGAGAAGGAAAGAGGTGGATTCATTATTTCTAAAAACAAGATTGCGGTCCTTGAGTCCTAACTTGGGACTGCAAGTGTTATGTCCACAATAAAAGATGAGATATTATGCACATACCCCAAGTGTTTACACAAAAATGCTTTACGAATATTTGATTTTCCACCTGCATGCATCCCCTCGTGTATAAAAGATTACAAATAAATCATACACCAACTGCCTTATATCAAAATTGGGGTTAATTAAGATATTAACGTTCGTCCAATCAAAATATCGAAACATTCATTTAAAATAAAGAATCTCATAATTGAGAACTAGACATGACATAAGCACAATTGATAGAAAGATATTGTTTTAGATATGTTGACTTGACGGAGGAGAAATGGTACTCATCTCTTGACATCTTCGATGAAAATAATAAATTTTTCATGAGAGGTTAATTTCATTAGCATTTTCTAATAATTATATCTATGAATATTTTTCTCTAAGATTAACTCACATCTTCTTATTAGGAATATTGAGTCGAGTCACCCTAACCCATCTTAGGTGTGAGTTCATAACTTTAAGGGTTAGGCCACCTTGACCTACTCCTAAGCTCGAGCCTGACTTTAAGGATCAGGCTTATGTTAAAATTTTTCTTTATAAATTAAATGGGCTAAGGTCAATGTCTAAGTTGGCCTAAATCTAACTCGATCCATTTAAGACCTATATACATATATATACACATATGTATTATAGGTATAAGTAAATAAATTGCATGCATGAGTAATGTATTTAAACTTTAAAATAGTAAATACGAAGGATTACTAGGTAACTAATATAATTTTCTAATTTTTTCGTTACACTTTTGTATAAATTGAAGTGTTTTCCTTTTCATTATCTCTTTGGACTAGGAAAACACTTCATGTACACAAAAGTGTATACAAAATTATATACACATAACATCCGCTTCCTATTTAAAAAAAGAACCATGTAACTAGATGATATCATATTTGGCCAAACGGTGTCATATTTTCTATAAGTGTACAATTCTGTGTACAATGTTATGTACACCTATCATCGTCCCTTCGATTATTCCTTATTTTTTTATTACATTGTTAAAATTACAAGTATACTACATTTTAAACTTTATAATTTTAATGGGTATATTATTCCAACGATTAATATTTTTGTATTTGTTATTAATTAGAATTTAGTCATATGAATTTTCTTAATTATTTTTTAAATTTCTATTCACTAAATTACACCATTCATCCTTCTTTTGTGATAATAAATGGATCAACCTTATGATTCGTTTCCTTTAAAGTTAACTTGAGGTTGGACATGTGATGGGATTTTTCAAATTAAATGCACCTAAACCTAACCCATCAACCGTTACTTAATTAAATAAACCTGGGTTGAATCTAAATTAACTTTGAAGGAATAAATCCATTGCTCAACCTTGCTCGCTACCCTAAAAAGTAACCGAGGAGAATCCTTTTAATACCAATAATAATTTACAGGGGCATGCGTTTGCAAAAACCCCCCACAGGGATATCGTTGGCCATTCAGAATCCTGAGGTCCGAAATCGCTCTCCTCTCTCACTCCCACTCCCCGCACTCTCCTCCTCCTCTGCTCCCTCCCCTGTTCTTTCTTCCTCCATTCTCCACACGAACACACAAACATCCAGAGCTCCACCACATCAAAGGGTCACCATGCAGATTCTCCGATGCCCGCCGACGACGCGCTGCTTCCAATTCCGTCGACCCAAACAGACCCATATTGGTACCACCACCCTTTTTCCCCCCCAACCGGATGCCCCTTTGTTCCGACGTTCCTACATGATTATGACACGATGCATTTGTGTGTTCGCATGATTCAGGGAAGTGGATTGCTCCGGTCAAGGAAGCGCCACGTTCGGCTTTGGCTCGGGTTCGGCTCGCGTGCAGGGCAGCTGCTCCGGTTGGAGGTCGGCTAGTGAAGAAAGGAGTAACCTTTCTTGAATTGGGAAATAATTGCAACTGAAAACAGTTGTTTAGTTTGCCAATGCAGTTTTTAGTTGCAGGGACAAGATTAGTCTCAGTTTAGACGATTTTGGGGGTTAACTTATGTAGTTATAGTCAGACTATCTTGACATAAACTCCTATCGGACTCGGGTTAAGGAGATTTTATGTTCTTTCTTCATTCTTATCCAGCAACCAAACATATCCATATTTCGTTGGAGTATACTGTGTGATTTTTTTATTTTTTGTAACAGATGTAAACTAACACAAAAAACCATGCAAGAGCTCACGCATGATCCCCCTCTCACCTGCTTTCCCCACTCACTCAGGATCCACGCACCCCATTGGTTTTGAATCAAATATAACCGGTGACTTTTAACACATGATCTCACATAAATCTCATGCATGCCCCATAAAGCTAAATATCATTGGTAATATTCTCATATATCACCGGTGATTTTTAACAACAACAAAAATCACCGGTGATTTCTTGATGCACAATTGAATATCAGCTGCTTGTTAGGTTTAATTTGTGGTGAATCCCTCTGGGTGTGTTTTGAGTGGGTTAGGTGCGCTCATGAGTTTTTGCATGATAAAGTGAGTTGATAAATTGTGATCCTTTTTTTTTTTTGGCAAATTGATAGGTTGGTCTTTTTGGGTAATTTGGCCACATGAGAACTTCCTGTGGACATTCGAAATAGGAAGTATCTTCTTTAGTGTTTACTAGAGTGAAATGCTAAGAATATGGTTTGCCTCTTGTATGTTAAGAAGTGGTGATTTGTTTTACAAACTCCACCAAAGTAGCAATTCCATAAATTCCCTCGAACTTTAAGAATGAGATATTGGCGAAGGGAAAGCCAAATTCCAGTTGCACTTCTGGGTTTACACTAATAAGCTCATTTCATTCCTTCAAAATCCATTCTGAGAAACCAGTCTCTATATATTATTTAAACTATGGGAAATAACATTTCAGCGGAGAAGCCATTGTGTTATTCGCCTTTAATCTTGGCATTCCTTTTTGTTTATATAGCTAGAAATGCATTTTCCATCTTGTTATACTATTTACTCTTTGGTTTGTTTTTGTTTTGTTTTATCTTTTTTTTGAACTCTTGTAGCTGGCTATTCGGCAGTGTCACTGGATATGGCGAAAGATGATGTTTTGAAAGCTTTGTCACAGATTATAGATCCTGATTTTGGGACTGATATCGTATCCTGTGGATTTGTCAAGGACCTGCATATTGATGATGCCTTGAAAGAGGTTTTCCACATTAATAGTTACTTGCCAACTACTAAGATGCCAGGTGCATATGTTAAGAAAGAGTGCGTTACCTTTGCATGCTAGGTATCATTCCAGCTAGAGCTAACAACTCCAGCATGTCCAGTCAAGGACATGGTAAGTGGCATTCAATTACTGTTGATTCTATTTTATGTATTTGGTGCTCTCATGTATTAGGATCCATGAAGAACCCTCTTTTCTTTTCAATTTAGTGACGATTAGGAGAAGTGTCACAACATGTATAATATGATCTCCTTTTCAAGTTCTAACTCTAACTAGTTTTCCTTGTTCTCTGTTGTCTAAACTTCGGCATTCACCAAATTATGATGACGACAATGCACCTAAAAACCAGTAATCATCAGGTCCTGTGAAAGTTAAAGTTGCCAGAGAGTGATGGAATGCTCTATAAACTAGTGAACTTGAATGAGAGAGAGAGAGTAGCTCCAAGTTCATCTTCATAGACTTGCAGGCTCACAGGCTTGCACCTTACCTCAACCTGTTGCTACTTGAATGGGGCTAGTTCGGCCATTGAGATCAAGGTGAGCTCCATCAAGGATGAAGATGTAGTAATTCAGATGCTGAAGCTAGTGCCATCAGCCTGCTAGATGATGCTAGATTTTGTCTCAGAAAGTTGGATAGGACAGCAACATAGATCACCCTTGAAAAAGAAAGGCTTAAAATCTCCCAACTTATTTACCAACTTGTGATATATTGAAAGGAGATTCCATGAGTCAGAGAAGATGAGATATGAATCTGTTGATTAGTTTTATATAATTCCATGCCTCCTAACTTTGCTTTTGCTTTAAAGCTTTCATATTTCTTGAAAGACCACCTATTTGCTTGGTTACTAAGCATGAAACCAAGAGTAAGCGCTACTTGCACTAGCTTTCCCCCTCCATTTTTCTTATGTTTGGCATACCACACTCCTTCACTAAAAGTTCTCTAATATATTAGTAGAAAGCCTAATACCACTTTTGTCTTTCAATCTTTCACCATCCAAGTAAGTCTAGAGAGGTGTTGGCGAGTAGCTGCATTTGACCCTTGAGGTTTAGAGCCAAAGGAGTACATGATTGAAAACTTCACACTTAGCTTTAGTTGTTTCCGATCTCTTAAACAATGACAAGAAATTCATCAGATAGTATCGTGCCTAAAAACGTAAGCATTGGATCGATGCTCTCGCTTTGAGATTATTGACATTCTTGTCAGAGCATATTGAAACATAGTAGCAATAGCTTAGTGCTACAAAGGTGTTGGCTATATGCTTAACATGTGCAAGTTGGACTATGTTTTTTATCCCTTTTCTTCACCTGGTTATGTCAAATCTAATCATACAAACCCGTTGGACTATGATGGTGACCTTGATTTTGACCCTTGTGTAGGTTGGGACCCCTCCTTGTTGCGCTCTGATCCGCTTTTCTCTATGGAATAGGAGCTTCTCCTTTAACAATGGTTGTTTCCTTCCTCCCCCATGGTGTGTGATGCTTCGTTTTTGGTGGGAAAGGATGCAAGCAAAGCTAAGGTTGCTAAGGTCGCAGGTCTTCAACCTGTTATGAGTTGCATTGCCTATGATCGTCCACACTAAGCAAATGCTGGCTGGAGACTTGCTACGTTGCTCAGATGAAAATCCTCTCATGGAATGCACGTGGACTCAAGGACCAGGATAGAAAGGGGATCCTGGGGCGATATATTGTGGAGTGGAGGACAAATGTTGCATTCCTCTAGGAAACTAAGCTAAAGCAATGTGATACCTATTTCTAGTCTAAGATCTAGGGAGGTAGACTCGATGATTTTGCTACCCTTGATGCTAATGGTAGATCTAAGGGGCTGCTGATTAGTTGGAGTAGAGATACTTTTGCTTTCTAGGATCACTAGAAAGTCTTTCTCTTTGGTCGTTGACCTGCAACGGAGAAGTGATGGCTTCTCCTGTAGGTTCATCAATGTCTTTGGTCTTTGTGCTTTGGCAAACAAACCAACTTTTTGGGAGATCTCACACCTACTCACTATGGACACTTGGCTCGTTGCTGGTGACTTCAACACCATCCTCTCTTCTAAGGATAGACCTGAGATTGACTAGGGTAGAAATAGAGGAGTTGTTGATTTTGTGGACTAGGTATCTATGGTTAGGGCGATGGAGCTAGAAGTCCCTAACTGTAGATACTCTTAGATGAGCTCAAATGAGGGAGGCCGCAGATCCTAGCTAGATAGATTTTTTGGGCCTATTAACTTCTGTGAGAGGTTCGTGCTTGGCTTAGCCAAGACCTTGCCGAGATCGTTTTTGGATCACACCCTCTTAGAGTGGGACTCTGGTGAGAATGTTAGATACGGAACCTACTTCAAGTTTGAGAGGTTGTGGCTGTTAGAGGATGGATACCGCAGCATGGTGGAGGGTTGGTGGCGCGAGTGCCAGACGGAGGGATCACCCCCTTCAACCTTTCACCAGAGGGTACGCTACCTTAAGGACAAGCTGCGTGATTCTTGGAAGGAGCTCAAGGAGGCTAGATGCCAAGCTAAAGCAAAGACACAGGTGGGTATCTTTAGACTTGATAGGCTGGAGTACTCTCGTGACCTCTACACGCAAAAGGTTGTTGAAAGGAGAGAACTCTGTGCTCAGATCCAGTTAGAGGACAAGGAGGAAATTGAGTGGAGATAGAGATCTTGTCAGTTGTGACTAAGGGAAGGTGACTTCAACACTACATTCTTACACTCCTATGTGAATAGAAAATGAGGAACAGGATCAAGTCCATTCTGGACTAGCATGGACAACACGTAAAAAGGTAGAAAGTGGGCAAAACTTTTGTGGAGTTCTATTGTTGCCTCTTTTGCTAGAGAGATGTGAGAACCTAGCAACTTGGAAGTTGTAGTCCTTGGAGACTTTTTGCGGCAGATACGTTGCCCCTTTGCCACCTTTTTTACTAAGGATGAGGTGTGGCATGCTCTTTGCTTCTTGAAGCAGGCGGGCTCTCCTGGTTTGAATGGCTTTCTGATCTTTTTCCTTAAGGACTTTTAGGAGCTCATTAAGGAAGACATCATGGCTATTTTTAATCATCTACCAAGTAAAGGAGAATTGACCAAGATCAACCACTTCTTCCTCTTTCTCCTTCTAAAGGGGGAAGCGATGGAGAGTGTAGGAGACTATAGACCAATTGCCCTTTCCAACTTCATTTACCTGTTGGGTGCCAAGACCTTCTCACGCCACCTTGGGTCTGTACTAGACCAACTCATTCACCTTATACAATCGACCTTCAATAAGGGGCGATTCATCATGGAGAACTATATGGTTGCCTCTGAGATTCATTTTGCATGGAAATGGGATGGGACTAAGGCTTTTTGTTGGAAGATTACTTTCTCCAAGGCATATGATAGCTTGGATTGGAGCCTCTCGTGGTCCTCTTTGCAGTTGCGTAGCTTTCCACAAGCTTGGATTTAGCGGATGAAGGCTTGCATCACCTTAGCCTCTTTCTTAGTTTTAATCAATGGTAGGCCAGAGGGTGGTTGGATGAACTTGAGGAGGGGGGGATCAACAAGGTTACCTCTTGGCTCCCATGCTTTTTGTTCTTGCAGTGGACTTCCTTGGATATGCTTGCTATGCCATCTGTGATGCTGGACTTTTGAGGGGTTTTGGTTCTAATAGAGGGGAGACGGTTGTGCCTCATCTTTAGTATGCGAACGATACCATCCTCTTCATTGAGGCTCAATGTTTAAGGCTAAAATGGTGAGGCTCCTGCTTGAGGTTTTTAGTGAGGTGTTCGGATTGAGAGTTAATCTCTAGAAGTTAGGTTTTCTATCTTTTGGGATGTCTCTTAAGACAGTGACGCTAGCTAGCGATGTCTTGGAAGTTGAGCAGTTACAGGCTTTGATCAAGTACCTTGGCTTTCCTTCCGTGCTTGGTCCCATCGCTACTAGAGATCGGACTCTAATTATGGAGAGGTTGTAGAAGCATTTACAGGGCTGGATGGCCCGGCTTCTCTCTAAAGGAGGAAGACTAGTTCTACTCTTGTCGATCCTCTTAGCTTTGCCCCTTTACTATCTCTTAGTTCTAAGGATACCTACAACAGTCGTAAAGAGGATTGATGTGATACAAAGGCAATTCTTATGGCAATCCTCTTCGAGCAATAGATGCATCCCTCTTGTGGCTTGGGATGAGGTTTTCATGCCTAGGGATATGGGCAGTTTAGGGGTCCTTGATTTACACTTGATGCACTACACTCTAATCGCGAAATGGATTGTTCATATTATGGGGCCTCATCATTTTTTTCTAGAAGCAGATTCTATATGAATCTTATGGTGACACCATCGATTGGGACAAAAGGAGAAAATATAGTAGAAGATCTTCCTTCTTCTGGTGAGGCCTGCAAAAGACACTGCGAAGGCTCCAACCTCATTGTAGGGCGGTCCTTGGTAATGGCTTACATTTTAGGTTTTGGCAACATACTTGGTCCCTGTGGGGATCCTTTTGGAGGCTTACCTCAAGCTTGTAGTGTTGTCTTCATCCCCATTGGCTTATGTAGTGGATTGCTTCTCCCATGGCTCTTGGTCACCACTCCTACCAGCCTCACTCTTGGAGGCACATCGTAGTGACCTTATCTTGCTCCTTCAGACACTCCATGATTTGCAACCAGGTTTTAGGCGTAATGGATGGATCTAGAAGTATGGTCCTTTCTCAGAGAGGAAGGCTTACTTGATCTTCTTGGAGGAGAGGATCTTGCTTTTGATTCCAATGCACCTGCCCTTGAAGGTAAAGATCTTTGCATGGCTTTTGAGGAGGAGGCATTTGGTTACCTATTCGTACAGACGTCATTAGGCACATGATTCTAATGACTCCTTTGTCTTTTGTGGCGGAGGGTCGAAGGACACTGAGCATCTCTTCTAAGCTTGCCCCCTTGCGAAAGGCTGTTGGTTTGCTTCGAGCATCACTTTCATCTGACATGATTTAGAGGTCTCCTTTTGGCAAAGCCTGCACTCCCCCCTTGCTAAGGTGGGGACTATTGGGAGGGCTTTTATCCTCATTTGGTGCATTTAGGTGGAGAGCAATGGTGTTGTTTTTAAAGGGGAGCATTTTCTATTGACAGAGATAGCCACTTGTAATCTTTTCTTTGTAGCACTTAGAGCTTTTAACCTCTTCTTTTAATGAAATTTCAGGGGGTTAACAATTTTAACCCCTCCATCCCTTTTCAAACAAAAAAAAAAAAGCTAATCATGCAAAAACTCAAAATGGATTTCTGGTTCAAAAAAGAACTTGGTTCACCCCTCTAATTACGTGTGTTGATGTTGCTCTTCTAGCTAAGAAAAGTGATCCTCCAACTTCTTAGCCCAAGAGACTGGTTCTCCAGTGTGGACCATGCAAAGTGAAGTTGTTGCTAGTAGGAACCTTCTCTCACTTTTAGTGCAATGGCATGTCAAGAATGCCGACCAACCCTAATTTCAATGGAAATGAGTGACATGGGCTGGACATGAAAAGGAAGGCCCTTCCCTTCTGATTCTCAGTGGCAAAGGGGTGGGTTCTGCCATTCCTCTAGGAGCTGCTGAGGGAAAAAGTCTTTTACGACCATCCATCCCGTGCACATGCGCTCAAGATAGGTAGATTGATAGAGAGAGGAGGGGGGGTTGTGTGCATGGGTGACAATGAGCTATTTAGATAGCAATATATGCAACAAAAGATCATCTTTCACTTGTTTGTGAAATTCTGCCCTTTTTAATTGGATATCACCTTTCACACATAATTTTGGAATTTTCTACCTAGTTAAGCCAGTACTTACCTTCCAGTTATGTTCATCTTATGCTAACATCAATGTGAGCCTTTTTTCCAGTTTGAACAGAGGGCAAATGAAGTTGTAGCAGCTCTTCCATGGGTGAGAAAAGTACATGCGACGATGTCTGCACAACCAGCAAAACCTGCTTTTGCTGGTGAACTCCCCAAGGGCTTGCAGTCTGTTTCAAACATCATTGCTGTTTCAAGTTGCAAGGCATGGTTTCTGATCCTTACATCCCCACTGTGTATTTCTATTGCAGCATGTAGATCCTTCAGAATTTTTCCATTGTATATTTGCCAAAGGTATCAATTGTCTATGCAGATTCAAGTTCATATTTCTAAATTATGACAAGGATTCAGACAAAACCATATCATGTATGCTTGCAAAACTAGTCTCTGTTTATATTGCATGTGCTTGGCAATATGAGAGGGAATCGCAATACCAACTTACCTGGATTATACCGGTAGGCATCATGCTGATGGGCATTTATGTACATAAAACAGCAGTATGTTTTATTAAAATATTTAATGTTATAGACAAATGCATCAAGCTGAAGAATATATTCTTAATTCACTTGGTTTGAAGTTAACTTGTGTGTTGATACATTTTTCTACCCTAAAGAATTTCCGATCAAGTTGGAGTTCAACGTAATGCATTGAATTCAGGTTCTGGTTGAAACATAGACAAGACGCTGTTGGAATTTGTTAGCTTGAATTGGCCTCTTATCAATGTCAAAATTTCCACTAAAATGCTTTGATAAACCATTAATTAGCTCAGCTTTGTGATTATTGTTGGGGGAAACTAAAAAAGTGAGATGCTGATTGTTGACCTATAGACCATTGTGGTGGCTTCGGTTACAACAATTTATCTAGAGTAGGAACATGATATAAAAAATTACATCCGAGAACCATTTCTTCTTGAGTATTTGATGGAAATTATTTCAAGAACTGAACAAATCCTTATGCTCTGTTTAATGAGCTATATGTTATTAAATCTTCCACTCTATCCAAGCATATGTAGACTTGTTTACATTGGTTGTGTAGAAAATAGATTTTGAAGTTCAAATCTTTTTGATCTACCTTGAAATGATTCACACTATCTAGTTGAATGATTACAAACTCTTCCACCTGAACAAGTCTAAGTGCATATCAATAATTGATCTCCATCCCCCTTTAATCTGCAGACTTATCAGTGTCATCTTCATCCGTAAGATTATCCACTCAAGCTTTGGCTTTGTTCAGTCAGTAAGGTTGCTTAAAAACCAAATAACCTTTTTTTATGTAAGGTTGCTTGGAAACTAAATAACCTTTTTTTTTCTGTACTCTATATAAAGGTCAGCTAAGGTCCCAAAGAATTACTAATGTAAATCAGTTAGTTAATTGAAAGTTTGTCAACCTGATTCTTGTTTTATATTTCTTTTACTTTCTCCAAAAAAATTGTAGAAAGTTAGTTACGCTTAATGAATTATTTCAAGCAGATGCAGATGTACTTTTGACACTAATAATCAGCCATGTAGGAAGACTTAACCAGTACCTTGATTTAAGTTCTGCAGGGTGGTGTCGGGAAATCTACAGTAGCTGTAAACCTTGCCTACACATTAGCTGGCATGGGTGCTAAAGTAGGGATATTTGATGCTGATGTGTATGGTCCAAGCTTACCAACAATGGTTTCCCCAGAAAACAGGCTACTGGAAATGGTAGGTGCACTCTATCAAAACGTTTCATGATGCCGGTGTGTATTTTACTAATTTTAAGCTGATTGGTATCATTTAGGATCCTGAGACCAGAGACATCATCCCAACTGAATATTTGGGAGTCAAGTTGGTGTCCTATGGGTTTGCGGGACAAGGACGAGCAATAATGCGTGGTCCCATGGTTTCAGGGGTTATTAACCAGCTACTCACTACAACTGACTGGTATTTAATCTAAAATGTTTGCCATAAAACTTCTCTGTGCAGGTTCTCTTTCATCATCACGTCAAGAATTCGATGACTGACGCTAATTTAGAGAACAGAGTGTTTTTCTTAGTTGGCTCAGATTGCCTTTATATTTGAGATGCTCCTTGTCGAAAACTTTTCATGCTACTTGGTGGGAATATTTTTTAGCCTTTATGGTTTTTTTCACCATAATTTAGTAAAAGAAATTGCAAGGAAATGCATTGGATCTGCTTGGAAGTGTATTTTCACTTGGTTTCATGGTTGAACATGCTATGCAGAATGAGTTGCAATAATGTTGATCTCATGCTACAAATTTATGAAAGCTGCCTGAGTGCAAACACATACACAACAGTTGATGTATATTCACAACTCAAGTTGTCTGGAATTTAGAGAAAACCAAGTTCTGTCTTTTGGGGTCGTTGTCAATGACATTTTACCAGCTTATGCTATAGTTAATGGATGCCTTAAGAATATGAGACAACATGCTCAAAGGAAGCCCAAGATCTTGATGAAATTCTTTATGTGGCCATTCATTTTTCCTTAACTATTAATAGCTAAATGACAATTTAGCTGGATTTTTAACACTGGCACATTTAAATTTGTAACATAAGTAACTTTTTTTACCCATTGTAGCTTACAGATAAATAAAATTTTCACAATGTTCTTTGCCAATTGGCAGGGGTGAGCTCGATTACCTTGTTCTTGATCTACCCCCAGGCACTGGGGATATCCATCTTACTTTATGCCAGGTTTAGTTTCAGTTGATTCCAAATATATTGCATAGTAGATTTCTTGAGAATCATGCAAGCAATTCTTACTTGCAGGTAGCTCCCTTGACAGCGGCTGTAATAGTGACCACACCCCAGAAGTTGTCATTCATCGACGTTGCCAAGGGGGTTCGCATGTTTTCCAAGCTTAAAGTAAGACTTGATCTCCAGAATATTTCATGAAGAGGAATACTCTATTTTCCCTTTATTAATATCGATCGATTATCTGCTTAAAGTATCCTGTTTTTGGTGCCTATCTTAGTGGTCAGGAAATCGTGGAATTTGAAAATTTTCCTTACTTAAGATAACCATTGCAGAACATTTGAGAAAATGCATTGATTTTTCTAACAGACAATAGTTGTTGAGAAGATTGTGTGTTGGTTTAGTGCCATATTAAAAAATGTGGACTTTGTGTGCGTGTGATGGCCTATAAATAGGCATGTACTTCCTCAGTTATTCTTTGAGAAGAAGAAATACAAATTAGTGTCCTATCAAGGCTTTCTCCTTTTGTTTTCTCCCCGCTCTTTGTTAGTAGGGTTTCCACGTAAATCCAAGCGTTCCATGATTGTTATATGCTTTGATATTATTGCTTACGCATTATTTAAATATTTTAACTTGGTATCAGAGTATGTTCATTCCTTGAGTTATCTTTTATCATGTTTTATCATTATTCTATTCATGGTGTTCCAACATCGTGATCCAAAGGAGAATCAAGGTGGATCTCCATCCTGAACTCCATGACATCCACAACGCGATTGACTCTCCAGAGTCGTCATGGCATGTGAGGACAGCGACGAGGTCATCGTGGCAAGGTGCAGCCAACTTGCAACCTCAGGAGGAGGCTAGCATTGCGCACCCCCCCCCCCCCCCCCCATTCACGCCTCACATCCCAATGTGCCACCCCGCGCCGATGGTAATGGGCAATCGTCTCCATGAGGGGTTGCATCAGTGCAGCGGCCTCTGCCTTAAGCATGGGGGCACCAGCGACAATCTGCATGAGGAGGAGGCAAGGCGCAGCACGACGTTAACGGCGAGGATGCAGGGGCGATGCATCACTCTGCGCAAGAGAACGAGGAAGCAACGGCAAAGGTTGAGGAGGCAATTGATCTTGGCGGCCCTCGAGGAGGGGTTAGCGACGTAGAGGCGTGACGTAGCCGTGATCGACGACGTGGAGGCGTAGCTGCTCACTCAAGAGCGTTGCAGTAGCAAAGGACCAATGGTGGAGAGCCTCGCGAAGATGAAGGCGTGCCCCTCCGAAGATTGCTCGCGGATGATCTCGTGGCGAACATCTCGCTCAATCGAGATATGCAGTGTAAGGAGAATATGGTGGATCTACTTGTCTTTCCTTTTAAAGTGGTTTCTTTTAGTATCTTATAGCAAAAAGGAGAGAGGGAAGACAAAAGGATGTGTTGAGATGTAAAAAAAGAGATAAAAAAAAGGAAAAAAGAGAAAAAAAAAAGGAAAAAGAGGTTTATCTTTAAGAAAAGAGGTGGAGAACTCTTCTCTAGTTTTATTGCTTTTCTTCTTGTTGTTATTTTCTTATCTCATACGACTATGGGAGAAAAGGGAGAGTGTGAAAGCCTTTTGTTGCCATCGCCCGCTTAGGAGTTCCTTTTGTTTATGGACTCCACATGAGAAACCCAACTTTGAGAGGTCTAGAGTTTCGAGGTCCTCAGAGGAAGGACTCATTTCAAATTTCTTTGTGGGAGATCCAGTTTTGTAGATTCTAGGGAAGGAGATCTACCTTTAAGATCTTCAGAGGAAGACTCAATTTTAGGGATACTAAACGGGGAGCCATCAGCACCAGATCTTTAGAGCTAGCTATAGTTCGTCCTGCAGCTCTAGCCCGTGTTCCCGCCTTCAAGCAAGAACCAGTCCAAAGTGTTGTTTGGTCTGTTGTGTAGAGTGGATTTGTGTTACAAGCTAAGCATTCCATGCTCCAATTTGAGGGGGAGTATTGAGAGGATTGTGTGTTAGTTTAGGGCCACATTGAAAAATGTGGACTTTGTGTGTGTGTGATGGCCTATAAATAGACGTATGTTCCCTTAGTTATTCTTTGAGAAGAAGAAATATAAATTAGTGTCCTATCGGGGCCTTCTCCCATGATTTTCTCCTTACTCTTCGTGAGTTAGATTTCCACGTAAACTCAATCATTCCATGATTATTTTTATACTTTGATATTATTGCTTATACATTATTTAAATATTTTAACTATAGTGAAAGCCATATAAAAGATATATACTGTGTTATGGTTTTCTTAAGTAAACCTTCATTCTCTTTCATATATTTGACATTAGCTATGCCATTTATGAAGGTTCCCTGTGTCGCTGTAGTCGAAAATATGTGTTACTTTGATGCTGATGGGAAGCGCTTCTATCCATTTGGTAAAGGTTCAGGTGCTCAGGCATGTAAATTTCAAATGTTTTTTCACTTCTCTTTCCATCCATATAATTGACTCTTGACTATTTCAAATTTGATCAATTTATTACAGGTTGTTCAACAGTTTGGAATACCACATCTCTTTGATCTTCCCATTAGAGAAACAGTATGTGGTAAAATAATTTATTTTCTTTTACATTTTTTTGGATATCATAACAATAGCTATGGTTTGTATTGCTCATCAATCTTCATATCAGCTATCCGCTTCTGGAGACAGCGGGATGCCAGAAGTGGCAGGTGATCCGCAAGGTGAAGTTTCCAAAATATTCCAAGAATTGGGTGTTTGTGTCGTTCAACAATGTGCCAAGATACGCCAACAAGGTAAGATATCAAATCACACGTGAAAAGTAGCGGACATTGTTCATGCTGACTTAACACAAATGAGGAATATCTGAAATATGATGAACTTATGGAACTTGATTTTATATACAAGCTATAATCTTGAGGGTAGTGCGTGTCATAATCAATTTTGATCTCATCAAGGGGCTAACTGGTAAAAAGTGTCAACCATTTCATTAATTCTGTCCCAACAGGTTATCTTATCATCTTTTGTTCTTTTCCAAGTAACATTTAGGTAATTGCAGACTTTTTTTTTTTTTTTTTTTTTTGAAAAGCTAAAAAAGTTCTAGGAAATTCTACCGTACATTAATGCCAATCAGAGTTTTCTATTTCCAGTTTCGACAGCAGTAAGCTATGACAGATCTCTTAAAGCAATAAGAGTGAAGGTTCCAGAAGATTGTGAGGAGTTCTTTCTGCATCCAGCAACAGTGAGAAGGAATGATCGTTCTGCACAAAGTGTGGTATGCAACGAACATGATTGCCTTTACTTCCTTGTTCCTGGCTTAAGGCATAAGTAGTTTTTTAGTGAGAGCTCATAATATTACCAGGATAGCATTAATCTTTTGGTGAATCCAGATTTTGGGGAGAAATAAATCTCTCTTTTCACAGATTGGCATATGATAATTTTGAACAACTTATTGAACTTCATTGCTTGTCAGAAAATATCAAATTCAAATGCAACCATATAACCAGTATTTCGTGTTCTATCAAGTGCTATTCATGGCAATCTTTTACATCATCAAGATGCTGTCAATGCTATTACAATTTCATCTTTATTTGCATTATTGTTGAGCCTTTTGCGTTATTAATGAAACACTATCTGCTATAAAACTGATAGAATTTTCTTTGATTTTTTTGGATACTGGTTATACTGTGATGCCTGTGACAGGATGAATGGACCGGAGAGCAGAAATTACAATATGGTGAGATTTCTGAAGACATTGAACCTCAAGAGATCAAGCCAATGGGGAACTATGCAGTTTCAATAACATGGCCAGATGGATTTAACCAGGTATGATTATATCACTTCGATTAAAACAGCATAAATAAGGATGAGATCAATTGGTAATAAGCTTGTTTGGAAACAATATTGAAAACTGTCATATTATAATTATCTATGACAGTTGGATCTGCTACATGCATCCAAAAAAACTTGGTATGCCTTTAGTTTCTCTCCTAGCTAGTTATTTCTCCAGTGCTTGGCATCTTATGCCATGACTATCCTCATGAAAGAAGTGCTTTAATTTCATGCTTTTTTGGAGCCTTAGTATAGCAGTGCTTTCAAATGTTTGCTTCCACGGGCAAATAGAACTAACTTAACAACAAGGTTAGAATCTAATTCATCCAAAATCCTTTGTACTAGGCAACATATCACCTGCATAAACAAGATACAAGACGATGTGTATCTCTATACAGTCACAATCAGTTATTTTCTCCATTCTCCGCATCCTGTTTCCTTCTTCATTCAATTCATGAAAGATGCTTATAGTAGCATGCTTTTTTGCATCTGAGTAGAATATTGCTTCCAAATATTTGCTTTCCTAAGCCAAGAAATACAACATGTTCGATACAAGTTGCTGTTGGCCACTCATGCAAATGATATATTGCCATTAAGAAATCCTAATCTGCCAAAGTTCCTGCAGATTGCTCCCTATGATCAATTGCAAATGATGGAGCGGTTAGTAGATGTCGACCAACGAAAAGCTGCATCAGTCAATGCCTCATATGTAAGACAAGCAATTTTTTAGACATGGGACTTGCATATTTGATGAAGGATGATCCCAACAATTTTTCAATGAAGGAACTGGAACTTGCAGCTGAGTGATGATAGATGAAGCACTCTTGATATTAGTTTCCTTCGTTACCACAATTGCGAATATTTATAGATCAACATAGAATTATACAGAAAGTGTTCTGTCATTGTATTTCTCAACTTTGTTTATGAAATAGATGCAATTGCACAGGGATTTTGTTGCTCCTTTCTTCCTTCCACCTTTCTCTTATCAATGTCTATGTATCCGTTCCTATAATTATAACGGTATATAGAGGCAAAGGTTTATGCCGGCACCATTTTCACTCCCAAAACTTCCACAAGTATTCTCCACCGTAGTTCTGATTGAGGAATATACGGCACCTATTCTCAAGGATTCTTTTCTGTTCTGGTATGAGAATAAGTTAATCAAATGAAGAACAAGGGGCAAACATCGATCTTTCATTCTCAAAGACAGTTCTTGCCAATCAAAACCACACAAGGTTAGTTTGTTTTCATTCTAATAGTTGAAGTTTGTGGCCAGTATCGATGGAACCTTGGTACCTGTCATCATAGGATTCGATAAAAGAATTGAAGCGGTGTGGTCTTGTTTGTTACCCTCTCATCAACAGGACTATAAGGTGAATGGAAAGGTTTTGTTCTCTCACTTTTATTATTTTCCATGGCCAGATGTACATCTATATATACATGTAAAGACATTGATTTTAGAGAATAAATAAAGTAAATAGAGAAGTTGTGTGAGTGCCAATTAGCTGGAGTTGGCATGAGCATTGGACTTAAAGGCAATTGTTGCCGACAGTGGTCCATACTCCATAGGAAAATATCTTAAGGATATTTGGATTATGGTTTGATAGCCCTCTCCAATTTAAGAAACTACATGACTGCAGATTGAAGTTTTAAGTAGGGGAACACTACTTCTAGTCTTGCTTTCGGGTAAAGTTAGTTTAGAACTTTTACCTAATTAGCGGGCTCTACATTTATTTTATGGAGGAAAATAGAAAAGGAAGATTGCAACATCGTAAGACTTGACATTAGAGTGGTAGGAGGTGATGGCGGATAGGGAAGGCGATGGAGTCCATTCCTAGGCTTTCCTCAAAGAAGGGATTAATTTGTGTTGTAGTCTTTAATGAGAAAAGAATTAGGGTTTAATTCAAAAGAGCAGTCGTTATCCCGACATAATTTGTTTACCAACAATGGAAATAGCCATATTCTGATCATTCCCCACCTGAACAGTGTTTATCCCTGTGTGTTACAATCCGATTCCCGAATCCCTATAGGACACAAAATCGAACCGACACGATTAATCCCAAAACCCAGTCGTCCAACGAGAAAGTAACCAAAAAGCAAGAAAGTAAACCACATTCACTATGCTAAGCAACAAACAGTAAAAAGTACAACAGTAAAGAAGTAAAAACTACTACAGTACATATCACCACCACAACAGCAGAAAGTAACAAAGTACAGGAACATAAAGTACGAAACGTAAAGATACAGAACATAGGGGTACAAGAGTCTACTCACTACAACAAAAAGAAGTACAACAAGAAGCTACAATTACTGGACTCTACTGCGCCCAGCATCTTTTGCAGCCGTGGGCTCTAGCTGCTCAACACCTAGACCTGAAAAGGGGTTATGAGTACACAACGTCAGCGAACGCTAAGTAGAGTGGCAACCAACTAACTAAAGCAGTAAAAGTGGACAGGTAGCTGTTATTTTTCAATTACTTTCTTTAACTAATTATTCTTTTTCACCACTTGGTTTATTTATCAGGTCTCTTTCTTGATCTCGAATGTTCCTCGTGGGAACGATCTTGATTGCAGTCTTTTCCGAAGAGTAGAAGTCACACGTGGTGCTCTTCTGGCCGGGAGAGTCCCCCGTGGTGGTCCTACACTCAATCAACCACCCCAAGGTCACGGACAGACGTAACGGTGACTATAGCACATGCGATAAACGCACGGGTAGCTACCCTGCATTGGCACGCGGTCAGTCGTTTCCGTTAACGGGTGCGTCCAAAGCACAACACGGAACCAGTATAGGCCCTAGCCCTCTTAGTAACAGGGGTCTAGCACCTCTCAGTAACCAAACAGGGGTCTCGCCTTTCCACAGTCCGTGCACCCTCACCTGACTACCCTGTTTTGCCCGGTGGGCCTAACAAGTCAGTGTAGGGCGGCTAGCTGAACTCCGAACCCCGTGGGGTGGCTAGCTCTCTCCCTGGTACTGTGTACGCGAGGGCCAAGAAGTCAATACAGAGTGGCCAATCCTAACCTCGGGTCCCAACCCAAGGGCGGCTAGCTCCGCTCTACACCAAACAGGAGGACAGTCGCTCTCCTTGGTACTCTGTACTTAAGGGCCAGCTCACTTCCCCACTCACATTTCCAGATCCATTCCATTTATTTCCAGGAGCTCTACTCCTAATTCCCCGTATGGTTCATGCTCATATTCCTCATGCCAAGCCATACCAGGCTATACATATGTAGCTCGTATAGCTATCGTTCACATTTTCATATACAGGTTATACACAGGTAGCTTGCATTTCCATCATTCACATTTCCATTATCAAATTATATACATGCAGTTCATATTATGTCATTTAACATATACAACAGGAACCTTACATGCAACAGTTAGCTAGCACAAGTACTTCATATTTCACAGGCAGCTGTTATTTATTTACAGGCAATTGTTATCATTCTATCTACTCATTTAATACTGCAATTCAATCTTCCCTTACAGACATTTCAAGTATTTCTCATCCTAGGATTCATGCCATATCCTAGGTTCTAATCATTCATTACACACATGCATTTACATTACAATTAAATTAGGAGGAAGCCACTCTACCAGTAAACCCATGAGTAGTGGGGGCTTGAACGGCAGGCTTACGTGCCTCAGCAAGCCCCGAACCCGCAACGAAATGAAGTCCTATCACAAGGGAATATTCAGAACAATATAGAAAGTCTTCTAACAAGTAGAGGAATTCACAAGGAACACGTCGGTATCTTATTTACGGAAAACAGACCTCAAACGGATCCTAAATGGGTCAAAAACACGGGTTCTGACTCAAATCAGACGTCTGGAACATCTTCTAGACGTCTTAAAAGTGTCCAGTACCATACCTTAGTCTCTACGCAAATCCTCAGACGTCCAGGAACTCTTCTGGATCGTCTGGACCCAGCTCCAATCGTCCGACCACCTCTCCGGACATCTGGAAGTGCTTCCAGCCATCTGGTGCCTCGCCCAGATGTCTGAAATGCGTGGGAGGGTGTGTCCTGCGCCTTCCCGAAGCAAATCTTGCACGTAGACGTCGAATCTCTCAAAATGGGTATGCAAAAAGGGATCGGTGGAGCGACCTGCATGGCCATATCCGCAAAGAGGACGTACCTTCGCAAAACTCTCACCCCAGACGTCTGGAACCTCCTCCAGACGTCAGCTCCGTTGTCTGGACATCGCTACAGACGTCTGATTCTGGGAAAAACCCAAAACCAGAATCTGCTTCTCCCGCGCCATGTGTGGCCACGTCGCGCCCCCTCGCCTGCAGCTCTGGCTGCAGCAGTGTCGGGGAGGATCTCGCCGACGCACTCCTTCACCCCGTGCACGTGCCGCTCTGACCGTGCGCTCACCGGTGAGCTCCCACATGAGCTCGCAAGCTTACCTCCTCCTCTCCTTCTCACGCCCTCCCGCACTCTCGCTCGCTCTGGGAAGAAGAGAGGAAGGTGGCTGGTGGTTGAGAGTGAGGAGAACGAAGGGGGAGGTGGGGTTAGGGTTTGCTTAGAGGCGGGGAGGAAGAGAGAGAAGGAGGAAAACGAGAAGGTACTGTCTGCGCGCAGCACGTGCGCAGACGCGAGCTCATACTCAAATTTTTCGATTTCCAAACGTCTGGGAAGGTGTCCAGATGTCTGACCAGATGTCTGACCTTCAGTCTAGACATCTTAAAAGGCTCAAACAGCACGAGTCTTAACACTGTGTAATTGTTTGAAAGAGTTAGGTTCGTCATGTCATTTGTGATGTGATGAGATGCGTTGGGATTGGCATATTTATCCCCTACGAATGAGGTGCTCGAAGTGGAGAAATGTGCTTGAGGGGATGACTTTGTTGGAGTAGTTCATAAGGATTGGCATTGAAATGACCCTTCCCAAGGGTCCCTATGGATTTCCTGAGTTTTTCGATGTGTTATAGAAATTTTAACAACCCAAATCTTTGTTCTTTGGGCTTCATGAGGAAAGGCAATTCTGCAGGGCCAAACCCGCAAATTTCCCTACCCTAACCCTAAGAAACCCCCTTAAAATGCCCGCATGACCCTCTCAACAACCCCCACCTCTCGACTTTCACGCAACAGCAAACCTCCTCGAGAGGCGCACCTTCTTCTAGTAAGGGGAGGGTACTGTGCTTCTTGGGGGTCGCATCGAGAGAGGGAGGGAAGGGTTGGCATTGTTCCTCAATTTTTTTTTCCCTCTCCCATCATCAAGCAGGAACGCGTGGGGAAGGAGGAAGCACTCGGCTCCCAAGGCATGCATCTGTGCATAAGGGAAAAGGGAGGAGAGAGAGTGCACGTTTCGCACCTCTCATTTCTTTTCTCGCGCATGTAGCTCGAGGCAGGCTACTGAGTGCAGTGTGAGACGCGAGTAGTAGCACGTGTGTGAGGTCGAACTGTAGGCACGGGGTTCGAGGGCGAGCGCTTGCAGCGAGGTTAGCGCACGGCACGAGACATGCGGGCAGGGCGAGTGAGACTGCAACAGCGTGCAGTGCGAGGCACGCGACGCGGCAGCCAAGGTGGCACGACATGTGTGGCCGTTGCAGGCGTGGTGACACATGGAAGCATCGGGGGACGCGGCTTGGTAACGCCGGTCTTTTGCTATCCAGTTAGCTTGTTTGCGTTTGTTATATGTCAAGTTACAGTCGTTGTAGTAATAAGACAGCTACCAGGTTATCATTACAAAATTTTTTACTCGGAAATGGTTTTCCCGAGGTCGAACTCAGGGAGCTACTGGAATTCTAGAAATACAAAGGTTCTCTATTAGATTACAAAAGTAAGAGAGAGAGAGAGAGAGTTTGTCTTGGCTTCTTCTCCTTCTCTTTCTATCTTTTTTTTCTTCTTTCAGCTGCTCTCCTTTTCTTCTTCTTTCTCTTCTTCTCTGCTTACGATTGTGTCTTTTCTCTTCTTTTCTTCCGCAGAGTTCTTCTTCCCCTTTTCTTCTGTTCTTTTTTTTCTTCTTTGTTCTTCTCTTTCTTTTGCTCTGGCAGCTATGTCTTCTTCCCTCTTTTTCTTCTTCTTCTTCTTCTTCTTTTTCTTCAGCCTTCTTCTTTCTTTCTTTTCTTGCTTTCTCTCCTCTGGCCGCTGCTCAACCGTTGTCTGATGCAGTGGTCAGATGACTTAACTGTATGTTTGCTACAGTGCTTCTCTTCTTCTTCTATTTCTTCTCTCTTGCTTCTCTTTCTTCTTCTTCTTCCTCTCTGCCCTGAGCAGCTAAGGCTTTGGTCGCCTTCCTTCCTTCTTCTCCTTCCTTCCTTCTTCTTCTGCTCATGCATGCTCACACAAGGATTAGAAAGCAAAACCTACCCCTACCCTTCCCCGCGTCTCTCTCTTTCTCAGATTTTTCTCATAGGATCGCTCTCCCAAAGCAGGGTATTCGGGTATGGGTATCGCGCCCGGGACCAGGCCCACCGGCGTGCGGTGGTGGGCGAGGAGTGCGCGGTTTTGGGTAATCAGATCCAACCCAGACCCGCGGGGCATGAACGCGGGCGAGGACGAGCGCGTGGCGCGCGGCGTGCGTGAGGGACCTGACCCCTGTGTTCGAAGGCGAATAGCCTTGAACACTTTTTCAAATTTATGTGCGGGCGCTTAGCCACGCACTTCCGAGGTGGGACTAAAGTCCCACCTCCCAGATTAGCGCCCGCAGCTGAGGAAGCTGCAGGCAATTGCAGCAGCGTGCGAGGCCTTCACCTCAACTGCAAACCTGCGATGGTTCGCAGCAGCAAGCCACGCGTCTTGGGGCGTGAGCCTGGGTGAGAGAGCACCGGCAGCTGCAGGTGAAGGAGCTTCAGAAGCTCGGTAATGGCGGTGAAGGGGCGTCGACCTGAAAACAAGAATACGGCCTCTCGGCCCAATCAGAGGATGCAGGGAGCTTCGTCGGAGTGTGGCGAAGGCAATGCGGGTGGTGGCGAGGCGTGAGGCGGCGTATGGTGGTAGCCCTAGGTCGGACAGTGGTCGGAGAGGTGGGTTTGTTCGGGGGGTCGTCGGGTGGCGTTTGGCAGTGGATGGGAAGGGGGATTTGTTAAGTAGAGTGAGGGGAAGCTTTTAGGGTAGTCGGCGAGGGGTGAGAAGGTCTGTGGAGGTGGGATGAGCTCGCCGGAGAGGGTGGTCGGAGACGGAGCAGGCAGAGGTGGAAGTCGTGTGCGGTGAGGCGAAAAGATAAATTGAGAGAGGGAAAATGTAAGGGAGGAGGAGAGGAAGCTATTTACCTAAGTTTTGGACGAAGGGGGAGGGCAGAGCCACCAGCTCGTACCTGCCGGAGCTGGGGAAGAAACGGCCCTGGAGGAGGAGTGCGGCGACGAGGAAGCAGGCGGAGGGCGCCGGTGGGTACAGCATGGCACAGACGAGAGGGCTAGGAGAACCCTGCTACAGGTAAGGCGGCAGAGCGACGAGGAGGAAGAGGAGGGAGTCGCCGGAAGCTGCGAGCCTTCTGACGGAGGAGGAGGGAATGAAGTGGGAGGGTGTTCTCCGTCAAAGAGAGCTTGAAGGAACCGACAGGGGGTGCCGGTCCTTATAAAGGGGCTGGCGCAGAGGGAGGCGCGAGTTGGCGACGTGCCAGCCTCGCTATAGCGTGGCTGGAAAAGGGACCCATACCTTCCGCGCGTTCGCACGGAAGGTATGGGGGCCGGTAGAGAGCATGGCCGGGTCCCTGCGACAGAGGACGTCGCGTCTGTTTTACAGGGCGATCACCCCTCTCTACACGGCGCCATGCTCCGCGCAAAGTCGCCGGAGCATGGTGCTGCGCATAGTTTTGCAGGAGGGACCATTCTGCAAAGAACGATGAAAAAGTTGGGGGCCAAAATGCAAGGGTTTCGAAAGATAATGGTCAAAAAGTAAATGAAGAGGACCAAATTACAAAGTCGGTCAAGGAGGTCTCCTCTTAGGCTCAAGTTTTTATACAAGACAAATTTGAACCTAAGGATTTTAATGATGAATTTTATTTCTAGGTTGGACCATGTTTGACCGGCCAATTTACGTAAAAACCAGATTAAGTCATTAATTGGGCAAGGTTCTCTTTGTAGGTCAAAATGGGTTTCTAAGGTCAAATTGAAGGTTCTAAACCCTAGAGATTATTTTTCTATAAATTTTAGAGGATTTAGTTGATTTTTATCCTACCTCGAACCTCGTGAATTGAAGTGGATTTGTTTTAGGGTTACAAAATGTCATTTAATTTCTTGAAGTTGCTATAACCCTTTTTAGATTAGACCATCCCACTTTCCTTCTTATTAGGCTTGTTTGACCTGTGTTTGGACCCTTAATTACCCTATTTGCAAACTACATTGGTAAAATTACAGTTTTATCCCTTATGATTTGTTTTCTTCTTAAACTCAGAATTCTCTGAGTTAAGCCTTTCTTTGGGTTATGTAGGAGCTTTTTATTACATATCTGGGTTAGATTGTGCTAGTTAGGGTTCATGATGAGGTTCTCATCACGGTTCAATTCGTGCGGTTCGACTCGGTCAGGTCGGTTCGCGTGAACTAGAGGTGATTTTTGGATTGATTCAAGGTCCAAACAACCTTTGTTTTTCGCAAGTAAGGTACTGTTGAAGAGCTCTTTCTGTTTCCTACATTTTGACACCCTGATATCTACTTTTTGGGCTCGTTTGGTCTATTCAAATTTCGGTCAAAGCGTTTTAATACTCATTTGACCGTTGGTTTGTTGTAGGCTCTAAGTACGGGACGCGTGCGGGACCTGCAGGAATGTCCAGATCAATTCCTCGTGCCCCCATATCTCCCGTACACCTAGGTTGAGTGGCCTTCTTGTTCTAATGTGTTAGTTCCATCTTAAATGCATGTTACAAGTAGCTAATTAATTAATTATTAAGATTTTACAAATGTGCCTTGTAAATGAATCGATGATTGCATAGTCTTATAGATGTACACACATATATGCATGCTCTAACTCTAAATTGATGAACTTTATACTTGATTTACATGTAGAGATTGATTAATGCTTGTCGTGAGAAAATAATAACCTTAATGGTTGAGATAAAGGCTTTTATTGTGATGTATCTAATTGTCTATTCCATGTTAAAATCTAAATTATGAATGGATATGCATGCTATTTTCTGATGCTTGAAATAGAATTTAAGGGATTATAAATGCACCTTGGTGATAACTAGAAAAATAACTTACCTTCCGTGATATGAAACTTTGATAATGATGGGATAATTTGCCTACTGTGAGGCACAACTGTTGCTTGGGTTCTGGTATGGGAGTGAGATGACCCTCGGGTATGCATGTACTGAGGAGAGCTAATCACCCCTTATGTAAGAAGAGAGCTAGCCTTCCTTTAGGTTGGGACCTAGTGTAGGAATGACCTTCCTACACCAACTCCTATTGGGCCCACGAGGCCAAACGGGATAGTTGGGCGAGGGTACGCAGACTAGTAAGGGACACGATGATGAGAAGTTCATCATGATCTCTAATTACCCCTAATTAACTAGTCTTCCTAGTTAATTAGCTAAGAATATGTGAATATATGGGTTAATTATAAAATAAGGGATATATATAGTAAAGGACCTTAAAATAAATTTAAAGTGCTATTTTATCATCCAATTAATATTATTAATAAGCTGATTAATAATTGGACTCGAGATATTAACAATCATTCATCTAATTAATAAGTTAACTAACTTAAGCATAATGTATACATAAGTATGTAATAACTTAGGTAACATTAGTTAATTAAATAAATTAACATAAAAAGCTCAAAAATGTAAATTCAAGATCTAAATATAATAATTACCTTATTTACAATCATATATAAGAAGTTGAAAAAGATCTAAATTAAAATAAACCTTGAAAAGCTGAGTTTACATTTTGGTCCTTATATTTCATTTCAATTGGGTCCTTATTTTTCATATAGGTCCTTAAGTTTCATTGCAAATACATCCCTGACTTCTTATTCTTCTTCTCTTTATCCAGTTGAACGGGTGACGACCGAGGGTGCTGCCATCGCACGATCACCGCTCATCTGACGTCATCTCTCCTTCTTCAAGCTTCTGGAGCTTGCGCTCACCATCTCATCTTCATCCATTGGTCTGAATGACACTTTTATCCTAATTTAGGGTAGGAGATAACTTCACCATCGTCGGAGAAGACGCCAGTGGTTAACCTCCTCCTAGCCTCATATGCATCCAGATTCCTCCTCCTTCTTCGTCGCCGTCGACTATAAATACCCCCTGACCCCCTTGATTTTCTTCAAGTTGACTCCCTTCTCTCTTCTTCACTACAGCTAACCTAATAGGCTATTTCCTCCACAACTTCGACAACTTCCCATGACATCTTCCGATTTCCTCCGTCTACCTTAATCAGCTTTGGAACTTCGCCGAGGTCAGCATCTCTAGACACAGACGTTGACCAAGAAGCTCCTCTGCTTCACCTCACAACCGTCGCCGGAGATCTTCCAATTACCCTCTGATTTCACTCCTCCGTCACGAGTCGTCGACGGAGTTCCTCTGTCCCCTTCGTCCAGGTAATAGTAGGATAGGAGTAGGAGTACATTAGTTTAGATAGTTAGTTAGGTAAGTAGTTAGTGTAATGTCAAATTTCTAAAGTTCATCTTCCTCGACTCTGGCGAGCTCCTTGAGCTTACCAGAGCCCTAATTTCATCTTTTGAAACCACTGATCACCTTCCTTTATCTTTCACGATCATTTCTATCATGATTAATTCTTAATTTGATCACTGATTCGCCTAAGCCACATCCACCTTCATCAACTACTTCTGCTGTCCATGGCAATAGTAGTTGACTTAAATTTCACATCCATTGGATCCTCCATCATCAACTCATCACTAAAGGATCCTAATTATCACCTAATTCTATTTAAGCTCCTGAGCTCACTGTCAATGGAAACTTAGGAGTAGTTAAAACTTTAAATTAAATGTATATTTATGATCGCAATTTCTTTCTAACTTGTCTTGACCACTCATTTGAGTGGGAGATCAAGTCATGTGCCTCAACCTACTCAAATCTTATTCAAACTGAATTCACTGTTTAATCTTACATCTAATGAGTAAAAGAAGAAATTAATGCGATCCTGAGGTTCCTTGTGATCTTAGGAACCTTTTCAAGTCAAAAATGGCATGATTTCTATTTATGTACATGAATTTACACTTTTACTGGACTCACCGGAGTTCCGGCGAGTCAAAACTGATCTTTAGCCTATAGAAGTTGATGAGAAACTCCAGATTGATGTAATATTGATCACTAATTAGTTTGACGTCATTTATTTGGGATTTTAACAACTGGAGTTGTAGATACTGATTCATCTTCTCCAACTCCGGTGGAGTTGGAGAAGTCTGACAGAAGACTTAAAGAGGCATTTAATGAATCTAGAAGCTTCAGTGCAATGCACTGAAGTTAATTTTGTGCTCAAATTAGTGTAACAACCTTCTGATCATTCTGATGAATAAACTCCATTTTTAGTTCAGGTGACAAGCCTGAAACCCTAGTTTCTTAAGTCCAAACATCTGTTTAAGGGGTTAAGCAAGTTCCTGAGGATGAAAGGATTCTATCTTAGGCTTTAATTTCTTGATAAAAGGCTTAGAACATAAAGTCAAAATTTGAAGCCTTACAGTCAAACCTGAACTTGAGACCTTGATTCTGAGATCAATCTGTTGAATTGAGGAGTCTGAATTGTTTCTAAGATTCAGTTGAACGATTTTAGAGTGATTTGGTTGAGCTCTGTGGGTTAATTCAGTTGAAATTCAAATACTGCCAGTTTGGGTTGTTTTTGAACCCAAACTGTTAGCAGTGGATATTTGTTGAAATTTGATTGCGATTCCTACCCAGACAAGCTTGTAACAACCCTTAGAAGCTATTCCAATTGATTGAACATGATCTTAGCTATCTATTAGGTCTTTCTTAAGTTTGATTTCAGTCTCTAAAGCTTTCAGAGAAGCTTCAACTTTCTTTGTGTTTCCTGAAGCTTCTAGAGCTTAAAACCTATACCTGCAGCTATGGAGTACTTTGTAGAACCCATTTAGAGCCTTAACTAAGAGCTTAAGTCCAGTCTGTGGACTTGTTAACCTGAATTCTATTTCCAAGCATTAATATACCATAGAAAATCCATAATTTCTGTAACGACCCGATTCCCGAATCCCTACGAGACACGAGAATCAGACCGACTCGACTAATCCCAAGACCTAGTCGTCCAACGAGGAAGTAACCAAAAGAGCAGTAAAATAAACCACATTCACCATGAATATAACTAGCAGTAACAAAATACAACAGTAAGAAAAGGAAATATTACAGTATACACTACCACAACAGAAGGAAAAT
Source organism: Thalassia testudinum (assembly GCA_037157565.1). Lineage (NCBI taxonomy): Eukaryota > Viridiplantae > Streptophyta > Magnoliopsida > Alismatales > Hydrocharitaceae > Thalassia > Thalassia testudinum. The sequence continues at coordinate 51,488,678 of JAZHRO010000030.1, forward strand.
AAACATGTACATAACATAAAGTTTTCGATAAAGTACAGGGAGTAACAAAGAAAACTACTCACTACAGTGGAAGAAAAGTACAGAAAATACTACGGGTAACCCTACTGGACCCTACTAGTCACAGCGTCCTCTGCAGCCACTGACCCTGGCTACTCAACACCTGGTCCTCAAAAGTAACGAGGGTAACACGTTAGCGAAACGCTGAGTAGAGTGGCAACTAAAAGCTAAAGAAGCAGTAGAGTATACAGTAACTGTTATATTTTTACTTTCTTTAATTCCGTCTTTCTATTATTTCACTATTGATTTATTTCTCAAATCCTTCTATTGATCTCAAATGTTCCTCGTGGGAACGATCTTGATTGCAGTCTTTTCCGAAAAGTAGAAGTGACACGTGGTACTCTCCTGGCCGGGAGAGTCCCCCGTGGTCGTCCTACCCTCAGCCAACCATCCCAAGGTCGCTGACAGGGTGACTACGACACGCGCGATAAGCGCATGGGTAGCTACCCTGCACTGGCACGCGGTCAGTCGTTTCCGTTAACGAGTGCGCCTAAAGGATAGCACGGAACTAGTATAGGGTAGAGCCCTCTCAGTAACAGGGTTCCAACCCCTCCACAGTCCGCTCACCCTCGCCTAACTATCCTGATTTGCCCAGTGGGCCTAACAAGTCGGTGTAGGAGGGCTAGCAGAACCCCGAGGCCCGTGGGGTAGCTAGTGCTCTCCCTACACTAGTCGCTCTCCTCGGTACTGCGTACGCGAGGGCCAACAAGTCGGTGTACAGTGGCCAAACCCACCCCAGTCTCAACCCAAGGGCGGTAAGCTCCCCTCTACACTAAGAGGTAATGTGTGCTCTCTTTGGTACCACGTACCCAAGAGACAACACACTTCCATGTTTCACTTTCTCAGTTCCATTCTATTCTCTTTCCAGGAGTTCTACTCCAAATTCCCCGTAGGGTTCATGTTCTTTTCGTTTGGTCATTTTAGGTTTCACCGTTCCAGTTTTACGTTCATACAACACATGTTCTCAATCATATTTATTCATTCATAACAGGCAGCTGTTAATCAATTTACAAGCAGCTATTATTTCCTTTCTACTTTCTAAGACTGCAATGTTTGTATATTCAACTAGTTTTCCAGTCCTAGGATTCATGCCATATCCTAAGATCTATCATTCAATTTAGTTTTCCAATCCTAGGATTTATGCAATACCCTAGGATCTATCATTCAATCTAATTTCTCAGTCCTAGGGTTCATGCAATGCCCTAGACTCTATTAATTGTTTCATAATTATAATAAATTTTGTTAAATAGATTAAAAGGCCACTCTACCAGCGAAACCGAGAGTACTGGAGGCGTGGTCAGCAATCCCGTGCGCCTCCGCAACCCCCAAGACTGCAACGGAACGGGGTCCTAACACAAGGATCAATCACAAGGAGTTTCTCAGAACGATATACAATTACTGTAAACGGATAGAAGAATTTATTCTGGAAAGAACGCAACTCAAAACGCGGAAAACGGACTCCGAACGGGCCCTAAACGGGTCAAAAACGACGAATCTGTCCAAAATCGGACGTCTGGAACCTCTTCCAGACGTCTTAAAAGGTGGGTCAGGTCGTACTTCAGTTCTACGTAGTCCTTCAGACGTCCAGAAGCCCGCTGGAATGTCTGGCCTTGGTTTCAAGATGTCCGATTATCACCACGGACGTCAGGAGGTTCTCTCCATCGTCTGGCACTGTGGCTAAACGTCTGATTCACGTGGGATGGCGACCCCTCGCGCCCTCCCGAGCAGGACCTACGCACACACACTCCTGCTCTCAGTACGACGAAACGTAGAAAAAATCGCTGCGAACGGCTGCATGGCCGTACACGCGAAAAAAGGAGAAGGTAAGAAATATCTTACTTGTCATACGTCAGGGCCGTCCTGCAGACGTCTTCGGCATCGTCTGGACGTAAATCCAGACGTCTGATTCTGGAAAATTTTCCAGAACCAGAGCCCGATCCGCTCTCTGCCCGCGACACACGACCGCGCCGCGCCCTGTTCGCCTGCTGCCCGAGCTGCAGCAGCCCCTCCGCGACACCCCACGCCCCCCACTCCCCCGCCGGCCGGCTCTAGCTGCCCCGGCAAGCTCGCACCCTCGCGGTCGATCTTCTTCCTTCCGCTCGCAACCCTCCTCCCCGCACGCTCACCGCGGCCGCTGCTGCCGCCGCCGCTCACTCGCTCGCTAGCGCTCTCGCTGGCAGGGAGAAGGAGAAGGGAAAGGCGGAGGAGATGAGGGTGAGGGTTTATAAAGTAGCGCAGGGAGAGAGAGAAGAGGGATGGCATGTCTGCAGGAAGAGAGAGGAAAAAGAAGACGAATGCGACGGGCGCAGTCTGCACGCGCACGCACGCAGACGCAACCCAGTACGCCGAAAACATTTATTACCAGACATCTGGAAAGGGTTCCAGATGTCTGGGCCACTTCCCAGACGTCTTAAAAATCCGTCTGATGCCCATGTTCTTAACAATTTCACCCTTAAAATCGAACAGAAAATCTTCCCCTTAACATTAAATTGACCCTGTAATCTTGTAGAGCTACTCAAGAGCTTTTCAACAAGCTTTTATTCGCTTGAATTGGAGCTTTGAGCTAGGAGATATTCCCATTTGAAGTTGACTCTGGAAGGGGAAACTTTAGTCCCACATCGATAATCCTTGAGTGCCCGCCTTGGAATGAAAGGATTTTGTTAACTGCGTTATTTAGTCGTTAGCGCTCGGTGCACGGATACTAACGATCACTTGAATGAGCATGCATGTGTGTGTGCGGGCGTGTGTGCCTGCGAGGGTGCGCTTGTGCGGGTGTGTGATTTGTGTGGCCCTGGGAGGGCGAGGCCTGGGAGGCAGTTGAGCCGATTTGGCTCGAGAAATTGAACCAGAAATAAGCCAAAATTAAATTGAACCAGGCGAGGACCTAGTAGGATCTAATCCTACCCTGTAAAGGGTGCTGCGTATCCCCGAAAGGTCTGAGCTGCAAATTAAAAACCAATTTTTGGTTGAGGAAGAAAAACCCAGTTCAGTTGATGGTTCAGAAGATGAAGGTTAAGTGCTGAAGGCTAAGTGTAGAAGACTTTGATGGCTAAGTGTTAAAGGACAGACACTAAGGAAAGAGGCTAAGTAAAGAAGGAAAGAAAGGGTAAGGAAAAAGAAGGAACTCGCCAAGAGTAGAAAGAGAAATTTAACAGGCACTAAGAAAGCTAAAGTAAGAAGAGAGGTAGAACAGAAGAGAAGAAGAAGTGAGCTCGAGAGAATAAGAGAGAAATAAAAGAGAAAGAGAAAAGATAAAAATAAACAAAAGAAAAGAGAGAGAGAGAAATGAAGAAAGGTAAAAGAAGAAGAAAAGAGAGAGAGGCTGAAGAATAAAAGGAAAAGAATTCATTTTTCTTGTTATATTTTAAATTTCTTTTTGTTTTTAAATATTGTAATAAGGCATGTTGTAATTAGAAAAACTCTTTATTTGCCTTACTTCTTTTGAAATAAAATTGAAAATTGACATGTTTACTTGCTAATAAAGTAGATCATTTAAGTAAATATGTTTTCATATGGAATTTTGCATATTTCTTAAGTTTAAATCATTTTGCAAAATTCATGTTATTAAAATTAACTTAATTATACTTCCTATAAGATGTTTTGAGTTAATTGGTGAATTTGAAATAATATATACCTCCCAGCAAACAACCTTGACTCAACCAGTTAAAAAAAAATCTAAAATGTTAGGTTAACTTGACCCTGTACTACTCAACCGACACAAATTCGAGTTAACTTAAGTTACTTTCTAATATACTTAATTAAGCAAAATTAACTTAATTAACTGTGTTGAGAGATAACGCAACCACGCGACACTTGTTATGTTCTGTTTTGTAAGACTTAGAGCGTACCCATTAGCGAAACGACTGACCGCGTGCTAGTTCAAGGTATCCCCCCCTGCGTTTATTGCGCATGCCGTAGTCAACGCTACATCGCGACTATGATCCCAGGGTGGTAGACCGGGTGTAGGACAAACGTGGGGTGTTCTCTCAACCAGGAGAGCACCACGTGCATGCTCTGCATCGCAGGGAAAACTGCAACAAGATCGTTCCATTAGGGAACATGTGAACCACGAGATAATTGGACCCTTTGCTAGAATAACCGTAATCACAAAATGACTAGTACCTAGAAGTACAAATAAAACATGAAAATGTTTGAAATGTTTACTGCTGCTTGAAATGTTCACTGCTTCTCTCTTTAGATAAATTGCTTTAGTTGATTGTACACCTATCACTCTACTCAACTTTTGCTGACTCCTACTATTTGCATCCAGGACAGGGAGGTGAGCAGCCAGTTCCACCGGCTGCGAAGGGAGTTGTGCCTAGCCGAGCTCAGCCTTAGTTGTTATCTTTCCTTTCTATTGTAGGTTGACTCTTCTTTTGTTGTCGTGAGCATCTATTTTGGAACTAACAGTTCAGTTTCCATTTTTCTAGCATGTTGTGATGGCTATGATGTAAACGTGCTATTCTCTTGTGGTACTATTTTCAGTTACTGTTTACTCTACAGTTCTCTGTCTTTTATCCATGCCTCTAGCTATATTGCATGTGTGAAAATTAATATATTCTAGTTCATTACTCGTTGGGCAACTGGGTCTTGGGATAGTCGAGGCGATCCAACCCGAGTTTCGATTCGGGTCATAACAGGCATCTGTAGGGGTTGTGACTAGGAATGCCATGGAAGAGGTACAGGATCTAGCGATGAAATTGGCATCTGCGGCTGCAACCACATCCTCGTCCTTTGTCATAGATGCTGGTCACAAGGGAAGAAGCCTGATGTGCAGTGTTAACTATAGGGGCAGTGGCTGACATGGTGTTACGCGGAAGGTGAAGTTCATGAGTTTGGAGTAGTCTGTGGAGTTCGCGATAGGTGACAGTAGTGGGGCATGCTAATAAAGTTGTAACGATATCAGCACCGTCGATGTCAAGGTTGGAGAAGATTATGGCATTGAAATCCTCAGTAGAGAGAGGTTTCCCGGAGGCAGCTAGCTCATCTGCAATGTATTTGGCTTTCTGGAGAAAGGTAACAATGGACTTGTCTCTCATGCACAGGTTGTGGAGCTATGTTCGTAGTTGCAAAAGTCTATAGGTAAAGGGAGCACCATAGGTGTCGTGAAGAGCACACCATACCTGGCAAGCATGTTTGAGCCCAATGATAGCAGGCACAATATCTTCAGAGAGTCGAGGAGAAGGGGGATCCAAAGGAGGAGACATCGAAGGAGGAATACTTCGCTGGACATGATGTAGTAGGGGGACAGGGATCAGAGCCATCCGCAATACTGAGGAGGCCATGTGCTCGGAGTAGGGGAATTATTTGGGTCTTCTAGAGTAAATAATTTGTCAGGTTCAACTTGATTGATAAAAAAAAGTGAACATTGGTCGAGGGAAGTGTAGATGAGACTGTAGTTGACATTGCGTGAGAGGCTAGAAGAGACGAATGTGCTCTCTGCTTGTCAAGCAACGCGATGCAAATATAAGAGGGATGTCCAGATTGAGAGTTGGAGTGGTAAGGGAATATTGCGGAGAAAGGTGGGAGACCTCAGTAGTAAAAGGGGAAAGGCGGAGGGGTGGGGAGTGGGGGAAAATAAAAGGGTGAAGATGGGGAGTAGGGCACATGTAGAGACCCGGATCGAAGTGAGCGGGGTGTTTGGCATACCAAAGGATGACCCACTCAAGCAGGTGAGCCTTCGAGGAGTTGCGCATGGGAGAGCACGTGACGGTGAGGCATGATCGTAGTGAGGAATGAAGCATAGATGATGGCGAGACGAGGACGCAGCGATGTTGAAGCGAGGTGAGAGTGGAGGGGTCACATTAAGGTCTCCTATGGGTCATCGCACAAGGTCGCACGAGGAGGGAAGGGAAAACCCTCACGAGGGTGAGGTGGGGTGAGTGATCATGGTCAAGTGCAGGCAACACATGGAGTTGACTGGAGTTTTGATGGGCGTGAAGGCATGGAGACCAGAGAGGCCTCATCGGGCAATGTGATGTGGAGATGAGCTAAAGGTGGAGTAGAAAAGGAGGTGTCGACAACGACAATGATTGGATGAGAGGATTGGTCAAAGGCAGAGTCGTACCTTTGCGCGTGGTTGTATTGTCAAACCATGGTGGGGAACGAAGGAAGAGGAACTCGTTTAGAGAGATTTGTCATAACAATGATGTGTGGTGGGATGCTAGGAGTACGTGGTTGTCGACAAGGTTGGTCACAGAAAGACAAGTGGTGAAAGGAAAATAGTGGAAAGCGTCGGGTGGGTTACCGAAAACCCCTTAGCTTGATACTATATCAACAATATTATAAAGTGAATAGAAATGTTCTATCTTCTCACTTTTATTATTTTCCATGACCATATATATATATATATATATATATATATATATGAAAAAGTATCTTTTGAGCACTGTGCTCAAAAGATTAAAAATGAGTATACAATATGGTTCGTTTGATCTACATGTCATTTCTTAAATCCACATCCCCTTCTCCACGATGGTATTAGAAGCCACCCGTTACAATTGTAGTCGCTTCCTTCTTTTACGGAAATTAAAAATTTAGGAGTTAAATAATGTAATCTCCATATTTTGAGCGATGTTATCGGAAGGAACATGCCTACCATAACGAAATTAAAGTAGATATTTATTTCTCTTTTATTCAATGTTTACATATGTGAAACAAATGGAGAAATCATTGGTATCATTGAAGAAGCCTCACTGATCACATCAATACCTTGTTCATCTTGTGTAGCCGATCTCGACACACAGGTTATATTATGAACATGTAGTATTACATATGTTTGTATTCATAATAGTATTGTACATAGATTTCTAGTATAATTTGATGTTGTTCATGTTGTTTTCTTTCTTGTTGTTAGGATTAATGGATCGCATGAATGGATCCTTTATCTCTGTAGACTCTACAGCAGGTATTTTTATATTGATGATTATGATCCTTGAAGGAGGTTGTAAATATGTACTTGATGTATGTAGATCTTCCAGAGCAATCATGTTATGTTGAAAGTTTACTACGTTCCCGAATATTTAGAAAACATAACGAAGCATGTTCACTTTTCATCACAATAGTATTATGACCAGATGGCCACCGATAGTTGTATTACCAATCTTGTCATACATTAAGTATTTTATAGAACAGATGTATTACGATCAATTGATGTTATTTTTCAAGTTCTCAACAATTGGATAGTCATACTACAATTGTTGTAATACAAGCATTAATACAACCGACACCGACGTATGACGGGTTTACGCTTCTTATAATACAATTAGATAGTTGTACTACAATTGTTGTAATACAACAAGTTTTAATACATCCGACACCGATGTATGATGGGTTTACGCTTCTTACAATACAATCCTATAGTAGTAATACAATCGTTGTAACACAATAAGTTGTAAAACAACAGACTTCAATGTAGTGTGGTTTTACGCATCCAGTAATATAATCGAATAGTTGTAATATAATTCATGGAGATAATAAGTTGTAATTCATGGAGTAATACATACTTATTTCAATCAATGTTGTAATACATGAAGTAGAATACTAAACAATTCCAATATACTATAATACAACAATTGTGACAGTGATGAGAACCTCATCATGAACCGTAACTAGCACATTTTGACCTAATAAATTGAACAAAAGCTCCTACATAACCTAAGGAAAGGCCTAAATCAGGGAATGGTTGAGCAGAGAATAAAACATGAAACAAGGGGTAAAACTGCAATTCTAAGGGTCTAGACATAAGTCAATTGGACTTAATAAGAGAAAAAGTGGGTTGGATCAGTTAGATAAGGGTTATTATGAAATTTAAGAATTAAATGACATTATATAACCCTAAAATAAACCCACTTAAATTCACAAGGTTCCAGGCAAGATAAAAATCAACTAAACCATCTAAAATTCATGAAAAAATATCTCCTAGGGCTTAGAACCTTCAATTTGGTTTTTGGAACCTGTTTTGACCTAAATTGAGAATCATACCCAATTTTTGAACTAATTTGGATTTTTGTGCAAAATATCCAGTCAAACGAGGTCAAACCTAAAATCAAACTTCACCATTGGATTCCTTAGGTCCAAATTAGGCTTGTAGAAAATTTTGGACCTAAGAGAAGGACATCTTGACCTACTTTACAAAATGGTCCTCAATAATTACTTTTTGACCCTTAACTTTTTGAACCCTTGCAATTTCCCCCTCATCTTTCTCGTCATTTTCTTCATTTTGGTCCCTGTGCCATCGTAGCAGGGACTCATACTGCCAACGACGTTTCGAGGCGGTTTTCTCCTTGTTTGCCTGGGGAGTTGCTCCCAGATTTGAAAGGGGAGCTCTCTGCGAAACCCCCTACCGCATGAGCAGCTCCCCATACCCAAAATCGCCCCATACCTCTCGTGTGGGTATCCCCTCCGACCATGCCTCCGGCGACGACTTCTGACCTCCTCCTTACGATTTTCCCTCTGCCTGCGCCTATTTAAGCTTGCCCAGAGCCCTTCGCTTCTGGCAAGCTTGATTTGGCCGTAGACTCCCTCAGACTTCATCTCCCCTCTCTCCGGCCAGGTAGCCTGCAAGCCTCGACGATTTTCCCTCCTCCCTCTTGTCGCTCTGCTGTCATACCAGCAACAAGGTTCACTTCGCTTCGTTCTTCCGCGTCGCACTGCACCAGCGCACGCCTTCCTCTCTTCCTCCTCGTCGCCATTATCTCCCCCTCAGGGCCATCTTCTCCGATGACGGCATAAACGCGCTATCCGTCTCTTTTGCCCCCCCTTCGCTCCAAGTACTCCAGATAAGCTCATCGTCTTCCACTCTTTCCTTTCCCTCATTCTATTTCACAAAATATCCCTCGACTGCCACTGTTCGCTTGCATCTTCCCCATCTCCGGCCACCCTCCGGCGAGACGCACCTGTCGCTCCACACCTCCACACGTCTCGCCACCAACCTCACAACCACCGCCACAGTCCACTGAACATCTTCCACCCATCCACAAGTCGCCACACGCACTCCACGCTTCCCCCGACCTAACCCATAAACACGGCAACAGAGCGACCTAAGAACACATGCCTAGGCCACCCCGCGGCCAGCCAACCACCGTAGCACCTTCGCTGTGCCACGGCGAAGCCCCCCTTGTGATTTAACAAGGCCTCAAGGCCGTATTGAGTGATTTCAGGTCGACCCCCCATTCCACCATTAACGCTGAAGCAAGGAGCTTGCAGCAGTGCTCCAGGTTGCGTGCCCCAGGTGTGAGAGTCCCAGGTGGAGCGAATTGTTGTCGCGAACTCACACAGCCAAGCAATTGGCTTAGCATGCAACCGAGGCTGTGGCAATTGGAGCAGGTCTCCTGCGGACGTGAGCATAGAAGCGAGTGGGACATTTAGTCCCACCTCGTGAACTTAGAAGCGCGGAGAGAGCCTTAAATTGAATTTGTGTTTTTAGTTGTCTGCCTCCAGTACACCGGGTGAGGTCCCCTAGCCCGTATACTCGCCTCGTCTGCGACCCACACTCCGCGGACCTGGCCCCCTGACCCGATTACCCAGCACTCCTTGCTCACCACCCACGCCGGTGTGCCTGGACCTGGGTGCATGTAACCTGACCCATTTACCCGGCTAGCTCTGAGAGAGCAAAGACAGAAATAGAGAGAGAGAGAGAGAGAGAGAGAGAGAGAGAGAGAGAGAGACGCAGGGGAGGGTAGGGGTAGGTTTTTGCTTCTGTGTGTGTGCGCAGGGAAGAAGAAGAGGAGCAGCTGAAGGAGAGGGTGCAACTGAAGAAAAGAAGGAAGGAGGGAGTCACAGAAAGAAAGAGAAGCAGAAAAAGAAGAAAAGAGGAGGAAGGTGCTCAGAAGCCAAAGGAGAAGGAAGGAGAAGCTCAAGGCAGAAGACAAGGAAGAAATCAAGAAGGAAGAGGAAGAGCAGCTGAAGGAAGGAGCAGCCGCAGAGAAGGAAGGAAGAAGAAGAAGACGCAGGCACTGTAGCAGGAGTCAGTTAAAGCGTCTGATTCAAAGAATTAGACATCTGAGAGAGAAAAGACAGAGAAAGAAGAGAAGGAAGAGAGAAGAGGAGAAGAAAGAAAGAAGAGAAAATTCTATTTCTTCTCTCTAGATTTTTTATATATATTGCATAATTGTTGAGAATTGTGATCTTTTGCTTCTAAATACCAATTTGCTCCATGAATTCGACCTCGGAAGTTATTAAATTTCGAGTAATAAAATTGTTAATTGTTTATAACTGTAACAACCCGATTCCCGAATCCCTATGAGACACGAGAATCAGACCAACTTGACTGATTCCAAGACCTAGTCGTCCAACGAGAAAGTAACCAAAAGAGCAGTAAAGTAACCCACATTCACCATGTATATAACTAGCAGTAACAAAATACAGCAGTAAAGAAAGAAATACTACAGTATACACCACCACAACAGTAAAGAAAATAAACATGTACATAAACATGAAGCTTATAAAAAAAGAATATAGGGGTAACAGAACTACTCACTACAACGGAAAGAAAAGTACAGTGGGTACTACACAAGTAACACTACTGGGCTCTACTAGGCCCAGCGAGCTCGGCAGCCGCCGACTCTGGCTGCTCAACACCTGGTCCTAAAAAGGTAACAAAGGTGACATGTCAGCGAAACGCTAAGTAGAGTGGCAACTAAAAGTTAAGAAACAGTAAGGTGGACAGTAGCTGTTATATTTTTAATTTCTTTCTTTATATTTTTCGTTTACTTGTTATCGAATTATCTCTCAGATTCTTCTCTTGATCTTGAATGTTCCTCGTGAGAACGATCTTGATTGCAGTCTTTTCTGAAAAGTAGAAGTAACACGTGGTGCTCTCCTAGCCGGGAGAGTCCCCCGTGGTGGTCCTACCCTCAGTCAACCACCCCAAGGTCACTGACAGACGTAACGGTGACTATGGCACGCGCGATAAACGCACGGGTAGCTACCCCGCACTGTCACGCGGTCAGTCGTTTCCGCTAACGGGTGCGCTAAAAGCATAGCACGGAACTAGTATAGGGTAGAGCCCTCTTAGTAACAGGGGTCCAACCCCTCCACAGTAACCAAACAGGGGTCTTGCCCCTCCACAGTCCGCACACCCTTGCCTGACTACCCTGGTTTGCCCAGTGGGCCTAACAAGTCGGTGTAGGAGGGTTAGCAGAACCCCGGGGCCCGTGGGGTAGCTAGTGCTCTCGCTACACTAGTAGCTCTCCTCGGTACTGTGTACACGAGGGCCAAAAGTCGGTACAAAGTGGCCAGACCTAACCCTTGGTCCCGGGGCGGCTAGCTTCGCTCTGCACTAAATAGGGGGACAGTCGCTCTCCTTAGTACTCTGTACTCAAGGGCCAGCTCACTTCCCCAATTCCATTCCATTCACCTTCCAGGAGTTCTACTCTTAATTCCCCGTAGGGTTCGTGCTCAGCCAATTTAGGTTTCATCTTTTTAGCTTTATATAGCCCATGTTCCCAACCGTAATTATCCATTCAAAGTCAGGTAGCTGTTAACCAATTACAGGAAATTATCATTTCCTTTCTACTTTTCCAAGACTGCAATGTATATGCATTCAAGCTAGTTTTCCATTCCTAGGATTCATACCATACCCTAGGATCTATCACTCAATCTAGTTTTCCAGTCCTACGATTCATGCAATATGCTAGGATCTATCATTCACTCTAGTTTTTCAATCCTAGGGTTCGTGCATTACCCTAAACTCTATTAATTATTTCACAATTGCATAATTTTTTGATAAATAATTGAAAGGGCCACTCTACCCGTGAAACCGGGAGTACTGGGGGCATAATCGGCTAGCCCGCGTGCCTCCGCAACCCCCAGAGCCGCAACGGAACGGGGTCCTAACACAAGGATCAACACAAGGAATTGCTCAGAATAGTATACAATTACTGTAAACAGGTAGAGGAACTAAATCTGGGAAGAACAAAACCTGAAATGCGGAAAACGGACTCCGAACGGACCCTAAACGGGTCAAAAACAGCCAATCTGTCCAAAATCAGACGTCTGGAACTTCTTCCAGACGTCTTAAAAGGCAGCTCAGGTCTTACCTTGGTCTGTGCAGTCCTTCAGACATCCAGAAGCCCGCGGAACCGTCTGGACTTAGTTTCCAGACGTTCGATTGTCACCTCGGACGTCTGGAGGCCCTCTCCGTCGTCTGGTGCTCTGCCCAGACGTGATCTGTATGGGATGGCGAGCCAGTACGCCTTCCTGAACAAGTCCTGCACCCACACGCACCCGCTCTCATCACGAAAAGGTACAGAAGACCTCAGCGGAACGGCTGCATGGCCGTACACACGAAAGAAGGAGAAGATAAAAAATAACGTACTTGTCAGACGTTTGGACCTTCCTCCAGATGTCTTCTGGGTCGTCTGGATGTAAGTCCAGACGTTTGATTCTAGGAAATTTTCTCAGAATCAGGATCCTTTCGCTCTCCGCCCGCAACGCATGGCCGTGTCCCGCCACGTCCGCCTACTGCCTAAGCTGCAGCAGCTCCTCCGTGGCACCACACGCTCGCTGCTCTCCCGCCGGCCGACTCTAGCTCCCCTAGCAAGCTCGCACCCTCACAGTCGAGCTCCTTCTTCCTCTCGCAATAGCTCCTCCTTCCCACACACTCACAGCAGTCGCGGCTGCCGCTCTAGCCCGCTCGCTCTCTCACTGACAAGGAGATGAAGAAGAAGAAGGCGGTGGAGTGAGGGTGAGGGAGAGGGAGAGGCGTATTTGAAGGCAGCTGCGGGGAGAGAGAAAGAGAAAAGTTGCGTCTGCAGGGAGGGAGAGGAAAGAGAAGAAGGAGGGTGCGGGTTCAGTCTGCGCGTGCATGCACGCAGACGCGAGCCCGTACGCCGAAAAAATTTAATTCAGACATCTGGGAAGGCTTTCAGACGTCTGGACCGCTTCCCAGACGTCTTAAACGACGCTTGATGCCCGGTTATAACAATATAACAAACTCAAAGGAAGTTTCGTCCCCGAAACTTGCTCTAACTAGGGTGCGGAAAAAATGATATATGCATAAGAAACTCAAAGAGGATTGAAGCTGGTCCGAAAAGACGTACCCGCGAAAAGCTCCGGGTACCGCTCCCGCATCGCCGCCTCAGGCTCCCAGGTAGCCTCCTCGTACCGCTGGATCCTCCACAAAACCTTCACCAGGGGTACTTGCTTCCATCTCAGACTGCGAACGGCTCTGTCGAGAATCTGCACTGGCTGCTCGGGGTAGGTCAGGTCGTCGCCCACCTCGACGCTCTCATGACTCAGGATGTGACTGGGATCGGCGACGTACTTCCTAAGGTTGGACATGTGGAACACGTCATGCACACCAGAAAGCTGAGGGAGGGCAAGCTTGTAAGCAATGGGTCCAACCCGTTCCAGGACCTCAAAGGGCCCCACGAACCTCGGCACAAGCTTCCCTCTCACCCCAAACTGCTGCAGGCCCTTCTTGGGCGAAACACGAAGGAAGACGTGGTCCCCAACTTCAAACTGCACCTCTCTGCATTTCCGATCTGCATAGTTCTTCTGCCTGCTCCTGACAGTGTGGAGTCGCCTGTGAATTTGCTCGACAACCTCCTGACTCTGTCGGATCAGCCTGGAGCCAACCTCCTACTTGGTCCCCACCTCAACCCAACGCAAGGGTACCGTACACCTCCATCTGTATAAAGCCTCGTAGGGTGCCATGCCGATGCTCAAGTGATAACTGTTATTGTATGCAAACTCCGCCAGGGGCAAGTGCTCCTCCCAAGAGCCCCTCCAGTCCAGTACACAGGCACGCAAAAGGTCATCAAGTGTCTGTATCGTGCTCTCAGACTGTCCGTCCGTCTGGGGGTGGTAAGTTGTACTGAACCTCAATTGCGTCCCCTGGGCCTGCTGAAACTCAGCCCAAAATTGGGACGTAAAGCGGGCATTCTGGTCGGATACGATCTCCCGCGGAACTCCGTGTAGACGTACCACGTCGCGGATATACCTCTCTGCCAACTGTGCTAGTCCCAAGGTGGCTCGGAACGGCAAGAAATGCGCCGTCTTCGTCAATCTGTCAACGATTACCCAGACTGCGTCGTGTCCTTGCTGGGTAACCACCAAGTCCATGCTGATGCTCTCCCACTTCCACTCTGGCACTGGAAGTGGCTGTAGCGGCCCTGCAAGCCTCTGATGCTCGACTTTCACCTGCTGGCACACTAAGCACTGTTGCACGAATTCACCTACATCCCACTTCATCCCCCTCCACCAAAAGTCGCGTCTCAAGTCATGGTACATCTTCGTGTTTCCGGGATGTATGGTGAATCTGGAACCGTGTGCCTTGTTGAACGAGAATCTACGCTAACGTGTTTGGTTTTGGAAAACCCGTCGTTGTAGTTCGAAAGCGAAGGATTCGTGTTCAACAAATAAAATTTATACCGAAATAAGAATTCCGGGTCGAACACAGGGAGGCGAACGTTTGATTTAAAAAACTCCGCGTTTCTTTTTATTTTGTCACAAAGAAATTCAATTTAAACTATCTAAGTATCTACAACAAATAAAAGAGAGAGAGGGAGTAAGAGAGAGCGAAGGAATACTATACATGGAAATCAAAATGAGATGTAGAATAGACAAGGAATTTATCATAAAAGAGTTCTTTCATTACAACTAGAAAACATAAAACAATTACTCTAGAAAGCATTAAAAGAATGGAGGGAGAAATGTCCTCCTCGACGATCGCTCGGAGGACGAATAGACTACTCTAGAAAGCAGTAAATCTATACTAGAAAGCAGTAAAAAGAATAGGGAGAGAGAAATCCTTCTCGACGGTCGCTTGGAGGACGAGCCGGACGGGACGACGCCTGGACGAAGGAGAACGAAGCGGGACGAAGGAGGACGAAGCAGAAGAACGGGAACGAAGCAGCACGCCGTCGTCGTCGCGGGATCCACTTCCGAAGGGGGACGAAAATTTGGACTTTATCTCGCGAGAAGCATCCCGGGTGTGGGACAAGCTTCTCTTGAGCTTTGGAGAGGTAGAGAGGAGAAGGAAGGGATGAAAATTTCGTATGGAGGGGGTCTCCTTTTATAGTTGCAAGGAGTGGGGGCAAAATGGACATTACATCTTCAAAATAATAAATAAGGGGTCTTTAGTGACGGATAAAACCGTCGCTAAAGCCCCGCCGTCGCCGTCGCCGCCGCACCCACGCGCGCCCGCTCGGCTGGCCTGCGCGCGTAACGCAGACGCACGTCCGCGTCGTCTCAGCCGTCCGATCGCGAGATCGGACGGCTTAGATCGCGTCCGCGCCTGCTGCGTAGCGCGCCGCCCGCGTGCGATCGCGCGCCCACCAGAGCGTCCAATTGCGCGTCGGCGCTATCGGGCGCGCGCGGCCGTTGGATCTTCATCCGACGCTCGTGCGCGCTCGCTCGCCCGCGCCTTCGACCCCCTCTCCGCGGCTCGAACCCGCGACCTCCGCTTCGCCCGCAGCTGCGTCGCCGCTGCGCTACGCGGGCGAAATGGTCGCGCGGACGTTTTTAAACGCGCGCGACCGCAGCCGTTGGATCGAGATCCAACGGCGGAGAGGAGACGTTGCGCGGTCTTCACAGGACTCCTGCGGCCGATTGAGCGGCTGGGATGGCGCCACGTGGCGCCATCTTGGCCGTCCATCTTCTGGAAGTTGTAGATGGTGCCACGGATGTCGGATTGACTCGATTTTTGTGTCGTTCGGCTGCGATCGTCAATCCGAATTCATCCGTGTGGTCGGATTTTCCATCTGAAGTGCGGATTTACACCATCCTGGCTCTTGATCTTCTAGGGTTCCCCGGTCTCTATCTGATGCTACGGATGCCTGATTAGGGCGATCTTGGAGTCGTTGAACTCCAATCGTCGCCCTGATCATATCCATACGGTTGGATCTTTGATCCGAGGCCCCGATAAAATATTTGCCCTGTCCAAGCACATAAAAGGAGACAATTAACCTCCATTTTATTCAAACTACTCTAAATGCAAGATGATGCATGTAATGCAATATTTATATCATGAAATGCAATCCTATGCTTAAGAACATGCATAAATAGACATTTTAAGTAGTGTAAATGTGTTTACATCATACCCCCATGCCTATCTTTTGCTAGTCCCTAGCAAAAACTATATGCTATTTATAAAAGAATTAGGTTAGATTATTTGGACCTGAGTTATTTTCAATCATTAAGAAATTGTCTACTTAAGAACTGAACTTTCAAAGACACAACAGTGCCCGGGTATCAGCCAAAATGCAGACCGCCTCAAGCCTCGCCTTATTCAAAGAAAAATTTCTTTTTCTGTTTTTACTCTCTTTTTTTAGATTTTCAAATTTTAGGGTTTAAGAGTGGCTTTCTACGGCCATTCAACTCACCCAAGATTTGATGAGAACCCTAAGTTTTAAGCATCTTATTGTGATTGTGATAGACTCGTTGACCGGCAATTAAAACGGACTTCGGATTTCTACGCCTCTAGGTGACCTCAAAAAGAATTCTGCCTAAAGGTGTATCTTTACAACCGGTAGCTTTCTCCCTACTTTTATTTTTTAACGGGGTCAACACAAGGGTGAATCCAGTGTATATCTCCCCGGTTTATTCTACTTCTCCGCTTCTTCCTAAGTGTTTTGGGAATTTTTAGTGCATTTTCTGAGCTGGGTTCTGGACAACCGGTCGATGAGCTGTTACCACCGACAACTTGCCAGCCATACTCGTGCGGCGAAGTGTGGCTTATTTCTTTTTGTTCTTTTCTCCTTTTTGATTTTTTTTTTTTTAAGTAGGTGGCTTCCCTGGTCTAAGATTTACCTAAAGGCAGCAAAAAGAGAAAGGTCCAGTGACTGGGCTCTGGACAACCTACCTATGGGCTGTTACCCACGATAACTTGCCAGCCATATCACCCTAGAAGGTTCATTAGCTACCCAATTTCCGTTAAAATCGCCAAACAACGAGTCAGTGCAAAGAAAGTGTGTAGATGCTTAAGACTCAAAATTCCCTCACATCAGAGGGCGGGTTGATAAGTCGTGTACTTATCACCCAAACTTATTTACTCCAATTAAAATAAAATTCAAGTTGGCGAGAACTCGAAAAACAAATCCACATTTTAGTGGATACATAGGCTGATTAAGTCCAAAGACCTGAAGGGTCTTTGTGTTCAGAACATAATATAGTATTTCTTAAGATCGAAAATTTTCTTAAACCCAAATTCTCTTTCCTAATTTTGATTTTTTTTTTCTTTTTTTTTTTATATAAAATAAAACAAATCTACGGAGCTGACAAATGAATTCAAAGATAAATATCCATCCCCCCATGCCTATCTAATGCAATGTCCTCATTGTATTAAAAAGACATAAAACAGAGTGGAAAAGCGTAGAAAGCACCTGAATTGCGTGGATATCGGGTCCGCTCCGAGATGAAAATGAAAAAGAACTGTATATGTGCTGAGTTTAGTGCCTTCAGCTAGGCACACTATACAAAGAAAAGAAATGAAGAATTCACATGTGCAGGTCAGAATTAAAATGAACAGAAGAATCCTCTGACCTGTCAGCAGAGGTCCACAGATGTGGACCAGATTGTGGTGCAGACCCACACCCCATAATCGAGAATATCTTAGGTTCTGGATAAAAATTACCCAAAACCTAAAATCAGAATGCAAGCGGGGTCGGGCCTGCGATTTGTGAGGATGCAACCCAAGGCCAAAATGTCGGGTTACAGAGAATTGAAGCTCAAAAGGATAATCGTTAAATGTGTGCTTGAGTTTGACATCCTCGAAACAAATGTCGTAAGGGTTCTGATTTGATGGTTTCAGTTTAAAAGGAACCCTTCGACTCAATCTTCCATTTCCTCCAAAATTGACTTCCCAAATCAGAATTTCCCAGCTCCTATCCTCCTCATTCGGCATATCAAATTCCATGACCTCTTGTATATTCATCACCCCGTCTGAAATCTCCAAGTCTAGATGATGTGGCAAAATCAAAATTGACTTGGGTATAATTATCTCAGAATTAGAATCATCAATAAGCTCAATAGGGTGTAACTGATAATCAGGGCATTGAATTAATTCCTCCAGAAAATGCGATTCTGGATCTGTATCGTGTGCCCTAATAAGATCAGTTTCCTCAGTTATTGGGCTATCAAATGATCTATCAGATTCCTCAGGCCCAATCGTCTCACAAAAATCGTGATTTGAAAACTCGTGTGAGACTTCGCAACTTGAATCTTCACCATCAGGATCCGTATCAATGTATGTCCCAAAATCATTTGTCACTTTGCGTTCCAAGGAGACATACGTTTCCTCGTAACCCGGCTCAGGGATTTCAGGTGAAGAAATCAAATCATCCTTAATTGGTTGTTTTAATTCAATCTGGTCAGCTTCGTAACACGTGTCCCCCCCAACAGGTGCCTGAGCGGGTTCTATCACTGGCTTTCCTGAAGAGAGTTCATCCTGGGAATTATTCCAAGATTGAATCAAAGCAACCACGAATCTCATCCTCAATTTCGCTAATTTCCCAAGTAGAAACTCACCCGGGTTCTTATCCTTAACATCCTGGAGCCAATCCAACAAAGACTTGTTTAAATCATCAATCATTTCAATCAGGGGCTCCAATCTCTCAATGCAAGGTATTGGCTGAACTTCTAAAGATTGAATGATATTCCTCAAGTTAGCCAGAACCTTATCTTGAACCTGATTAACCTGAACCAAATGAGTTGGTTCAGGGTTGGGCGGGTTTGACATCAATGTAGAGGAATTAACGAATTGAGATTCGTTATACCCATCCTGATAATAGATCATTTCAGATTGTTCATAAGATGGAGATGACCTAAAGGCAGTGAAATCAGAGGATGGGTAAGGATCAGTGTATCCTTCTTGATTGTAGATCGCATTAGGTTGTTCATGAAAGGAGGACGATCTATAATCGATGCCACTCTGAGAAGGATAGAATTGAGAATCAAAGTGTTCAGGGTTAGACCCTAAACACGGGGGTCCGGAATTGTATCCCCAATCCGAATTATCCCAACTAACTGATAGTCTATTACAATACGAATTGGGATAATCGTCATGTTGAAGATAATTTACAACAGGAGGGAAAAAGCGGGAATGCGTGAAATATGTGGAAGGATTCATGAGATACGGGAGGAAGAAAGGTGCCCTGCAATACAAACAATCAAACCTGTCCTTAAATGGGTTAGCCTACAGACCTACAGACTCTCAAAACCCGTCTTGAGATAAAGGAACGATTTGATCTACTTCTGTCTGTTCAATCCAACCAGTTAGAAGGAGGGACTGGGGAGAAGGTTCTTCCTTCGGCTTGCGCCTCCGGTTCCTAGTGTACCCCCCAGCCGCGATCGTTTGACTCTGCTCCCCTAGCTAGACATCAGATTGAACAGTAGAAACAGACTAATCGAAAATAATCTCATTCTGAGTTCTGAAGAGCGAGTCCAATCCTTAAGGCCAACGTCTACTCTGTTTTATTTAGGGCTAGGTTTGAATGTGCTTTGGAATGTGATGGGCCCTTTAAATGGGTTGTGCCCTTAATGATTGATTGCTTTGTGTGTGCGTGCACAACCAGTGGTTTTCAAGAAGATTATTTTTGATGTGGTGAATTTTAAGGTTCAAATCTTGCTTAGTAGCTTTTAGGATTCAACTTTAGGTGTTTTCAATCAAGTTTCATTGGCACACCAGGTTTTGCAAGCACAGGTGAAGATATTTTCCTTTAAAGTTTAAAAAGAATGTGGAGTGCCTGGTAGATCCCTAAGAGTTGAACCTAATTGGCAGCTACTAGATGAGTTGATTTTATTTGAAATGGTGCGGCCCAAACAACTCAAACAACTGGCCTGATGCACCACCTAATTAGGCACACAAATGATTACCCAATCTGATTTCTACTCGATTATGTGTTTGGATGTGTGTACCGGCTCCTAAGATTGGTTTACCGGTTGAGTTAGAAAATCAGATGAGGTTGTGTACCTCTGTGAGATTTTTTTTTATTTTTTTCTTTTTTAATGTGGGGGTTGGAGTGAGTATGGATGTCAAACAACAAACAATCTAACCTTAGAGTTTATAAGAACACCTAGGTTGATTGATGTTTGAATTATTATGTGATGAAATGAAATCTAATGGGTGGGAGGTGGGGGGTAACTTACAAAACCTTCCACAGCACTTTACTCCGATCTACCGCTTTTGCCTGTCTCAAAAGAGTACCTGCAATTACAATAAGAAAGGAGAAAAGTGAGGTAAATGATTTGTAAGTTACAAAACGCAAAGAGAAATCAAAGAGCGTTGCCCCCCCGGCAACGGCGCCAAAATGTTGAACGAGAATCTACGCTAACGTGTTTGGTTTTGGAAAACCCGTCGTTGTAGTTCGAAAGCGAAGGATTCGTGTTCAACAAATAAAATTTATACCGAAATAAGAATTCCGGGTCGAACACAGGGAGGCGAACGTTTGATTTAAAAAACTCCGCGTTTCTTTTTATTTTGTCACAAAGAAATTCAATTTAAACTATCTAAGTATCTACAACAAATAAAAGAGAGAGAGGGAGTAAGAGAGAGCGAAGGAATACTATACATGGAAATCAAAATGAGATGTAGAATAGACAAGGAATTTATCATAAAAGAGTTCTTTCATTACAACTAGAAAACATAAAACAATTACTCTAGAAAGCATTAAAAGAATGGAGGGAGAAATGTCCTCCTCGACGATCGCTCGGAGGACGAATAGACTACTCTAGAAAGCAGTAAATCTATACTAGAAAGCAGTAAAAAGAATAGGGAGAGAGAAATCCTTCTCGACGGTCGCTTGGAGGACGAGCCGGACGGGACGACGCCTGGACGAAGGAGAACGAAGCGGGACGAAGGAGGACGAAGCAGAAGAACGGGAACGAAGCAGCACGCCGTCGTCGTCGCGGGATCCACTTCCGAAGGGGGACGAAAATTTGGACTTTATCTCGCGAGAAGCATCCCGGGTGTGGGACAAGCTTCTCTTGAGCTTTGGAGAGGTAGAGAGGAGAAGGAAGGGATGAAAATTTCGTATGGAGGGGGTCTCCTTTTATAGTTGCAAGGAGTGGGGGCAAAATGGACATTACATCTTCAAAATAATAAATAAGGGGTCTTTAGTGACGGATAAAACCGTCGCTAAAGCCCCGCCGTCGCCGTCGCCGCCGCACCCACGCGCGCCCGCTCGGCTGGCCTGCGCGCGTAACGCAGACGCACGTCCGCGTCGTCTCAGCCGTCCGATCGCGAGATCGGACGGCTTAGATCGCGTCCGCGCCTGCTGCGTAGCGCGCCGCCCGCGTGCGATCGCGCGCCCACCAGAGCGTCCAATTGCGCGTCGGCGCTATCGGGCGCGCGCGGCCGTTGGATCTTCATCCGACGCTCGTGCGCGCTCGCTCGCCCGCGCCTTCGACCCCCTCTCCGTGGCTCGAACCCGCGACCTCCGCTTCGCCCGCAGCTGCGTCGCCGCTGCGCTACGCGGGCGAAATGGTCGCGCGGACGTTTTTAAACGCGCGCGACCGCAGCCGTTGGATCGAGATCCAACGGCGGAGAGGAGACGTTGCGCGGTCTTCACAGGACTCCTGCGGCCGATTGGGCGGCTGGGATGGCGCCACGTGGCGCCATCTTGGCCGTCCATCTTCTGGAAGTTGTAGATGGTGCCACGGATGTCGGATTGACTCGATTTTTGTGTCGTTCGGCTGCGATCGTCGATCCGAATTCATCCGTGTGGTCGGATTTTCCATCTGAAGTGCGGATTTACACCATCCTGGCCCTTGATCTTCTAGGGTTCCCCGGTCTCTATCTGATGCTACGGATGCCTGATTAGGGCGATCTTGGAGTCGTTGAACTCCAATCGTCGCCCTGATCATATCCATACGGTTGGATCTTTGATCCGAGGCCCCGATAAAATATTTGCCCTGTCCAAGCACATAAAAGGAGACAATTAACCTCCATTTTATTCAAACTACTCTAAATGCAAGATGATGCATGTAATGCAATATTTATATCATGAAATGCAATCCTATGCTTAAGAACATGCATAAATAGACATTTTAAGTAGTGTAAATGTGTTTACATCATGCCTCAATCAGGAGCTCTCTCAACAGCTCCTCATCTCTGGGAATGCACAGCCGTCCCCTTATGCGCAGCACCTGGTCTGTAAAAGAGAAGTCTCCAGGGTCTCCTGACAGTACTCCGTCACGCAAGGACTGCAAGTACAGGTTGGTCATCTGTCCTGTGATGATGCGATCTATCAGCTCTGGCCTCGTCTGTCGCGTCACAGTCACTGCCCCACAGTGCCCCTGTAGCTCTACGGGTCGCCAACTGCCCATCTCCTCCAAAAGGCTCCAACTCTGCACCTGTAAACTGGCCAAGTGTGCGGGCGCCTTCCGGCTCAAGGCGTCAGCCACCATGTTGGCCTCTCCTGGGTGGTAGGAAATGCTATAGACATAGTCCTTCAGGAGCTCCAACCAACGTCTCTATCTCATTTTGAGCTCCTTCTGATCAAACAGGTATCTGAGGCTCTTGTGATCTGTGAAAATCTCAAAGGTCTCACCGTACAAGTAGTGCCTCCAGGTCTTCAGCGCGAAGACGATATCTGCCAACTCCAGGTCGTGGGTAGGGTAGCTATGCTCATGGGGCTTCAGTTGCTGCGAAGCGTAAGCGACAACGTGACCTCTCTGCATGAACACACCCCCTAACCCCTGCAAAGAGGTGTCCGTGTACACAACGAACCCGCCACTACTATCTGGGATGGTGAGCACGGGAGCTAAAGTCAGCCTCTCCTTCAGCTCCTGAAAGCACGCCTCACAGGCGTCTGTCCAAGTGAAGGCCACGTCCTTTCGGGTCAACTGTGTCATAGGACGTGCAATCTGTGAAAAACCCCTGATAAACTGCCTGTAGTAGCCTGCCAGTCCCAAGAAACTGCGAATCTCAGTAACCGTACACGGCCTCTCCCACCTGAGCACTACCTCGACCTTGGCTGGGTCCACAGCCAAGCCATCCCCAGAGATCACATGACCTAAGAAGGTCACCTCCCTCAACCAGAACTCACACTTGTTGTATTTGGTGTACAGCCTACGTCGTCTCAATATGTCCAGAACCATCCGCAAGTGCTGTCCGTGTTGTGTCTGATCTCAAGAATATATGAGCACATCATCAATGAATACCACCACAAACTGGTCCAAGTATGGTCTAAACACCTGGTTCATCAAGTCCATGAAGGCAGCGGGGGCATTGGTCAGCCCAAACGGCATGACCAGAAACTCGTAGTGTTCATACCGGGTGCGGAAAGCTGTCTTGGAGACGTCTGCCTCCTTGATTCTCAACTGGTGGTATCCAGACCTCAAGTCGATTTTGGAGAATACCGTGGCACCTCGCAGCTGGTCAAACAAGTCATCGATCCTCGGTAGCGGGTATCTGTTCTTGATGGTGACCCTATTCAACTGTCGGTAGTCCACACAAAGGCGTAGGGTACCATCCTTCCTCTTTACAAATAGTACCGGGGCTCCCCAGGGAGACGCGTTGGGCCTCACAAAGCCCTTCTCCAAAAGATCCTGCAACTGAGACTTGAGCTCTCGCAGCTCAAGTGGTGCCATCCTGTATGGTGCTGTGGAGATGGGGCTGGTCCTTGATACTAACGAGATCTCAAACTCGATCTCACGCTCGGGCGGTAGTTCTGGCAACTCGTTTGGGAACACGTCGGGGTACTCTCTGACCACCGGGATACTATGGAAGTCTACCACAGGGCTGGACTCTGCCATCACACAAGCTAGAAAGCCCTCACACCCCCGGCTCAAAAGTCTCGCCGCTCGAAGTGCAGAAATGCACCTGAAGCCTCCGTCCACTGGCTGACCGTGGAACTCGAAAGAAGGAAACTCCGGTATAGAGAAGACGATCTTTCTCTCAAAACAGTCCACAAAGGTGTGGTAAGCGGACAGCCAGCCCATCCCCAGAATTACGCCAAAGTCCTCCATCTGTATCATAATCAAGTCAGCGGGAAGGCTGTGTCCCCCAACACTGACCTCGCAACCCGCGTATACCTCTTCAGCTACAAACAGCTGACCACTCGGACCTCTGGTCATGAACGGATCCTCTAACAGCACACAATCTTGCCCCAGACTAACCGCGAAACTGGCGGCGACAAACGAGTGCGTAGCACCGGAATCGAAAAGCGCGTAAACGAGTCTGCTGGAAACTGAAACCATACCTGCCACCACTGATCCCAAAGCTCTGGCATCCCTGTGTGTCAGGGCGTTGATACACCCCTCAGCCCTAGGTGCGGACGAAGCAGCCACACTCTGCGTCGGACTGGTAGCTGCTGGCCGATACCCTCCTTGTGACTGCTGTCCTCCTCCTCACGCCTGGAAACCGCGGCCTCTTGCTCGCCCTCCAGTGCTCGGCGCGGGAAGCATCTGCTGGCCTCCTGCCCTAGACGGGCAGTCCCTTCTGATGTGGCCCAGCTAGCCACACTGATAGCAGAGGGGAACCCGACTCCCGCCCTCAGTGGGTCCCTGCTGTCGACTGGGCAGGGGTCCGGTGCTAGCAACTGGCCCCTGTCAAGGGCCCCCAAATGTAGGTTCCGGCCCTACCAGGAGGGGGTGAGGTAATAATTGCGGAAATAAATAATAAACAATCTCACCAAAGAAAACCAATCACACAATGTACACAATTGTTTTTAGGTGGAAACCCAAACCGGGTGAAAACCACCACCTAACCCTCTCGAGTTAGGATTTTCCGATCAACCAAGTTGATCAAAATCCACTAAACCGAATCACTTAAAACGAGGGTGATTCAACCTCAATACAACCACGCTACAAGTACGAGGGTAGCGTTCCTCAACCCCTTCTCTCCACGAGAAGGATTTTGTCCCACGAAGGAGACGGGAATTCGCAAAGCGAATACCCAACCAAAAGACAAAGATAAAATAAAACAAGTAATCCTATAGAGCCAACAAAGGAATTTAAACCTAGCTTCTATAGGAAATAGGAAACTCCCCTTTGCAAGGAGTGCGTCGAGTTGATGACGCGGTGCGTGTGCCACACGATGGTGCAATGTCGCTCTCGTGAACAACGGCGGGAGAGCGAGTGCGCAAAGGTAATTTAGCTCTCTAGGTGTATGAACTTAAGCTTGGAGAGCAAGAGAGACACAAAATGGTTTGAAAGTATATTGCAAGGTGTGTCTTGGTGTGTCTTGGTGTTGCAAAGGTTTCCCTCTATTTATAGAGGCCTTAGGAAGGCTTTGGAAGGCTTAGGAAGGGTTCTATAGCCGTTGGGAACAAAGCCCAAGAGAATCAGGCCGAAATCAGGACAATGATTGCGCTTGACAGGGTAATCAGACGTCTAACTATGTCATCAGACGTCTGGAAGGCCACTTTAAGATGTCTGATTCCAACGTCAGACGTCTAAATTTGGGCGGGTCTCTCCCTGACTTGGATCAGATCTAAACAGGGTTTTTGCGCAAGTCCATCAGACGACATACAGGACGTCTGGCACTATGTCTGGACGTCTGCAAACCTACTTTTTACTGTGGGAATTGATTTCCAAACGTTGCAACGGCTAGAAAATCTCTGAGAAGAGATTTTGGGTCAGCCAAGGCAAAACGGTCAATTATCAGACGTCTGGTAAGTCCTATGGACGTCTGATAAGGCTCTAACGGTCATAATCTGCAGTGCCTGCTAAGCTAGCCAACGGTCCACTATCTGGACGTCTGGCAAGTCCATCAAACGTCTTCTAAGACGTCTGGTCTAAGGTCTGGACGTCTGATTTCATCAGACAGAACTACTAACTCCAGCCTAATAGTTATCAGACGTCTGAAACAACAGTCAGACGTCTTAAAATACTTTATCAAATGTCCGATTTTGTAATTAGACGTCTGTAAATGCTGTTTGAACCCTATATTGGTTTTCTAAGTGTTCTACAGAAAACCTAAGTATCCTAGGATTGTGCCGGTGTTCCTAGGACTACTCCTAGGGCACTTTGAGGCTCTTTAACATAATATTCGAAGGAAAATAAAAAGAGCAAGAAAATAAAGACAAGAGATACAGGAAAGGATTAAAAAGAATCTATCCAATTCTTCTTGTCTTCTATCTTCAATCTGTCGCTCCACGCGAACCTCCTCTGTTTTCCTTCAAGCTCCTCCAATCCATCCTGGATGCGAGCTCGAACTTCGTTTAAGCACGTCTACATTTGCAATTGACCTGAAATCTAGGACTCAAATTGCAAATGTTAAATAACACGTGTTTTATTATCATCAAAATAAATGATCGTGGTGCTCTAGCACCAACAATCTCCCCCTTTTTGATGATGACAAAATCGTAAATAATAATGCATAAAATCCTCCCCCTTTTTGACATTATCAAAAAGGTTTGATTGATTTTAGATTTCATATAACTCCCCCTTAAAACATGCTCTTCTATGAATTTATTTTAACAAATGTGATATTCTCCCCCTTTTTGTAACAACAAGATAGCTATTATTTTTCTCCCCCTTACTAAAGGAAATTTAGCTAACTTGCATCTCCCCCTTAAAAATTGACAATTAGCTCATCATTTTTTAACTCCCCCTATCTAAATGCTTATAAAAAGATAGGGTTAAGAATTTTACCTCACCTACCATGGCCAATAAAATGGCCCGAATGGTGGTGGTGGATGCCACATCGGATGGGGCTCCCATCCGTAGCTTGGAGGCCTGGGCATCGGCGCCGGTCTCCAATCTGGTGGTCGACGTGCGGCGGGTCCGTCGTTTGTTCGCCGTCTCGTCGGTCTTCTTGTTCTCCTCCTTGGTCTACTCCTCGGTTCTTCCAACTTGAGTTGACCAGCTTTGAGTTTGTAGGTCCAGTCCTTTGTGTTGTAATTATCCCTGAACCCTACAAAACAAGATTCTAATTCTTTCTTCGGTATCCAAGTGGGCTTGGATCCGGATCTGTTAGCGGGTCTCCTTGACGGAGATCCTTTCTCAACCTTAGGGCTATAAAAATTATCTACTTTATTGATTAATTTGTTGGAGTTTTCCCTAAGACATGCAATTTCTTTTTCTATAGTATGCATCTTAGTCTGTAAGTCAGAAATTTCTAATTTTAAACTATCATTTTCTTCAATCAATTTATTATTTTCATTGATGAGTTTATGATTTTCTAATAATAGGTTATCATTTTTAGGACTAGCTTCTATGTCCTTAAGTTGTTTTTCTAACCTATCATTTTCATTTTTAAGAAAACTAAGGTTCTTTTTAATGCTATTATTTTCTCTTTTTAGTGATTTACTAACTTCAAAAAGTTCATTAAAAGCTTCTTGTAGATCGAGATTTACCTCGTTGTCGGAGTCGCTTCCACTTTCGCTGTCGCTATTGCTTTCTCTGGCCATGAAACCAAAGCAAGCGGTTTCCTCCTTCTCGAGATCTTCTTCCGAGCTCATCTCCTCACGAGTGCCTTCCAACCTCCTCCATATCTCGTGGGCGGTGGTGCACTCTTGGATTTTCTCGAACTCCTTCAGACTCAACGCGCAATACAAGGCATTCATTGCCTTTGCGTTGAGTGAAAGCTCTCGAATCTGCAGTTGCGAGTAGCCTCCTTAGGGTCGCTTCGGGATCTCGTATGGGGTTTCGCAACATCCCCATATCTCGAATTCAGTGGCTTGGAGCCACGTCTTCATCCTCAACTTCCAATATCCGAAGTCCCTCCCGTCGAAATAGGGTGGTCGGACGATGGATTGCCCTTCGGAGATTCTGATTGCGGCTATGCTTCCCTCCATGATCTACTTGCCGGGTGTTACTCCGATCTTGCAAAAACCTGCTCTGATACCAAATGTAGGTTCTGGCCCTACCAGGAGGGGGTGACGTAATAATTGCGGAAATAAATAATAAACAATCTCACCAAAGAAAACCAATCACACAATGTACACAATTGTTTTTAGGTGGAAACCCAAACCGGGTGAAAACCACCACCTAACCCTCTCGAGTTAGGATTTTCCGATCAACCAAGTTGATCAAAATCCACTAAATCGAATCACCTAAAACGAGGGTGATTCAACCTCAATACAACCACGCTACAAGTACGAGGGTAGCGTTCCTCAACCCCTTCTCTCTACGAGAAGGATTTTGTCCCACGAAGGAGACGGGAATTCGCAAAGCGAATACCCAACCAAAAGACAAAGATAAAATAAAACAAGTAATCCTATAGAGCCAACAAAGGAATTTAAACCTAGCTTCTATAGGAAATAGGAAACTCCCCTTTGCAAGGAGTGCGTCGAGTTGATGACGCGGTGCGTGTGCCACGCGATGGCGCAATGTCGCTCTCGTGAACAACGGCGGGAGAGCGAGTGCGCAAAGGTAATTTAGCTCTCTTGGTGTAGGAACTTAAGCTTGGAGAGTAAGAGAGACACAAAATAGTTTGAAAGTATATTGCAAGGTGTGTCTTGGTGTTGCAAAGGTTTCCCTCTATTTATAGAGGCCTTAGGAAGGCTTTGGAAGGCTTAGGAAGGGTTCTATAGCCGTTGGGAACAAAACCCAAGAGAATCAGGCCGAAATCAGGACAATGATTGCGCTTAATAGGGTAATCAGACGTCTAACTATGTCATCAGACGTTTGGAAAGCCACTTTAAGACGTCTGATTCCAACGTCAGACGTCTGAATTTGGGCGGGTCTCTCCCTGACTTGGATCAGATCTAAACAGGGTTTTTGCGCAAGTCCATCAGACGACATACAGGACGTCTGGCATTATGTCTGGACGTCTGGAAACCTACTTTTTACTGTGGGAATTGATTTCCAAACGTTGCAACGGCTAGAAAATCTCTGAGAAGAGATTTTGGGTCAGCCAAGGCAAAATGGTCAATTATCAGACGTCTGGTAAGTCCTATGGACGTCTGATAAGGCTCTAACGGTCATAATCTGCAGTGCTTGCTAAGCTAGCCAACGGTCCACTATCTGGACGTCTGGCAAGTCCATCAGACGTCTTCTAAGACGTCTGGTCTAAGGTCTGGACGTCTGATTTCATCAGACAGAACTACTAACTCCAGCCTAATAGTTATCAGACGTCTGAAACAACAGTTAGACGTCTTAAAATACTTTATCAGACATCTGATTTTGTAATTAGACGTCTGTAAATTCTGTTTGAACCCTATATTGGTTTTCTAAGTGTTGTACAGAAAACCTAAGTATCCTAGGATTGTGCCGGTGTTCCTAGGACTACTGTTAGGGTACTTTGAGGCTCTTTAACATAATATTCTAAGGAAAATAAAAAGAGCAAGAAAATAAAGACAAGAGATACAAGAAAGGATTAAAAAGAATCTATCCAATTCTTCTTGTCTTCTATCTTCAATCTGTCCCTCCACGCGAACCTCCTCTATTTTCCGTCAAGCTCCTTCAATCCGTCCTGAATGCGAGCTCGAACTCCGTTTAAGCACGTCTACATTTGCAATTGACCTGAAATATAGGACTCAAATTGCAAATGTTAAATAACACGTGTTTTGTTATCATCAAAATAAATGATCGTGGTGCTCTAGCACCAACACCAAAGGCCACTGATGTCCCTGCAAAACGTGATGGCTCTCCTGCGGGCGCAACGTTCTCCTGTCTCGCCGGCCCTGGAAAAAGTCTGGCTGATAGGGCCTCCTCCGCCCGCTGTCAGTATCTCGCGCGGACGGGTTGGTCTCCTCGCAGGTCATAGCTGCCTCCACCACCCTCAAGAACGTAAGCAACTTCAGGGGTTTGACATACTCCCTGAATCGCAGGCTGGAGCCCCTCGGTGAACCTCCAAAGGCGCTCCTCAGTGGCTACTGCTGTCGCTGCGAAGCGGGATAGCTCCAGAAAATGCGTGCGGTACGCGCTCACGATCATCGTCCCCTGGCGGAGAGTGTGGAACTCCCGCCTTCTCTGGTCCTGCCACGTCTGAAGAAAGTACTGCTCTCAGAAGAGGGTGACGAACCGATCCCAGGTCGGCTCGTCCCTCTCCTGTCCCCTAACCGCCCTCCACCACCGGTGTGCCGCACTTTCTAGCTGGTACATAGCAAAGGCCACGCGGCACTCCACCGGGGGGCGAAGGGTGTCGAAAACCTTCTCGATCTACTCGAGCCAATCCTCCCCCTCGATCGGGTCCTCATCCCCCTCGAAGGAGGGGGCTTCAGTTTCCGGAACTGCTCGAAACGCTCGAAGTGGCGCTGCAGTGGGGATGCTGGTGCACCTCCAGGTAAAAAAGCCTCGTGCACAGAAGTGTCGGAGGAAGGTGGGGGCGGTGGCGGCCCATCCCCTCCCCCGCGTCCAGTACCACGTCCATCGCGTGGTCCCACAGAGGACTCCCCCTTCGCAGCGCCATGGAGAGGCGCTCGTGGCGGCGGGTGGAGCTCCTCTCGCACTATGTCCCGTATCAGCTGGGCGAGGTCCTGGGCCTGAATGCCAGGGAGCAGTGGCTGGTCCACTGAGATGTTAACCGCAACACGCCCACCTCGCCGACCTCGTCCTCGACCGTGCCGACGGCTCGCCTCGCTAGTCCCTCATTGAGGCATCTCCTGCAAGGAGATGCGAAAACAGAACGGATTCACGTCAATATAAACGACATCTAACGAAGAAGTCTAAGAGTTGATGTCAAGAGAAACGTTGTGGTGGCTACTCTAGTTACAAACACGTGAATTGGTTATTTTCCAGTCAATTGGTTCACTTCTCGGGACAGCCTTGCTCTGATACCATCTTGTAACGACCCAATTCCCGAATCCCTACGAGACACGAGAATCGGACCGACTCGACTGATCCCAAGACCCAATCGTCCAATGAGAAAATAACCAAAAGAGTAGTAAAGTAACCCACATTCACCATGTATATAACTAGCAGTAACAAAATACAGCAGTAAAGAAAGAAATACTACAGTATACACCACCACAACAGTAAAGAAAATAAACATGTACATAAACATGAAGCTTATAAAAAAAGAGTATAGGGGTAACAGAACTACTCACTACAACGGAAAGAAAAGTACAGTAGGTACTACACAAGTAACACTACAGAGCTCTACTAGGCCCAGCACCCTCTGCAGCCGCCGACTCTGGCTACTCAACACCTGGTCCTGAAAAGGTAACAAAGGTGACACGTCAGCGAAACGCCGAGTAGAGTGGCAACTAAAAGCTAAGAAACAGTAAGGTGGACAGTAGCTGTTATATTTTTAATTTCTTTCTTTATATTTTCCGTTTACTTGTTATCGAATTATCCCTCAGATTCTTCTCTTAATCTTGAATGTTCCTCGTGGGTACGATCTTGATTGCAGTCTTTTCCGAAAAGTAGAAGTAACACGTGGTGCTCTCCTGGCCGGGAGAGTCCCCCGTGGTGGTCCTACCCTCAGTCAACCACCCCAAGGTCACTGACAGACGTAACGGTGACTACGGGACGCGCGATAAACGCACGGGTAGCTACCCCGCACTGGCACGCGGTCAGTCGTTTCCATTAACGGGTGCGCTAAAAGCACAGCATGGAACCAGTATAGGGTTGAGCCCCAGGGGTCCAGCCCCTCCACAGTCCGCGCACCCTCACCTGACTACCCTTGTTTGCCCAGTGGGCCTAACAAGTCGGTGTAGGAGGGTTAGCAGAACCCCGGGGCCCGTGGGGTAGCTAGTGCTCTCGCTACACTAGTAGCTCTCCTCGGTACTGTGTACACGAGGGCCAAAAGTCGGTACAAAGTGGCCAGACCTAACCCTTGGTCCCGGGGCGGCTAGCTTCGCTCTGCACTAAATAGGGGGACAGTCGCTCTCCTTAGTACTCTGTACTCAAGGGCCAGCTCACTTCCCCAATTCCATTCCATTCACCTTCCAGGAGTTCTACTCCTAATTCCCCGTAGGGTTCGTGCTCAGCCAATTTAGGTTTCATCTTTTCAGCTTTATATAGCCCATGTTCTCAACCATAATTATTCATTCAAAATCAGGTAGCTGTTAACCAATTACAGGCAGTTATCGTTTCCTTTCTACTTTTCCAAGACTGCAATGTATATGCATTCAAGCTAGTTTTCCATTCCTAGGATTCATGCCATACCCTAGGATCTATCATTCAATCTAGTTTTCCAGTCCTAGGATTCATGCAATATGCTAGGATCTATCATTCACTCTAGTTTTTCAATCCTAGGGTTCATGCATTACCCTAAACTCTATTAATTATTTCACAATTGCATAATTTTTTGATAAATAATTGAAAGGGCCACTCTACCCGCGAAACCGAGAGTACTGGGGGCATAATCGGCAAGCCCGCGTGCCTCCGCAACCCCCATAGCCGCAACGGAACGGGGTCCTAACACAAGGATCAACACAAGGAATTACTCAGAATAATATACAATTACTGTAAACAGGTAGAGGAACTAAATCTGGGAAGAACGAAACTTGAAACGTAGAAAACAGACTTCGAACGGACCCTAAACGGGTAAAAAACAACCAGTTTGCCCAGACGTCTGATCTGTGTGGGATGGCGAGCCCTTGCGCCTTCCCGAACAAGTCCTGCACCCACACACACCCGCTCTCATCACGAAAAGGTGCAAAAGACCTCTGCAGAACGGCTGCATGGCCGTACATGCGAAAGAAGGAGAAGATAAAAAATAACGTACCTGTCAGACGTCTGGACCTTCCTCCAGACGTCTTCTGCATCGTCTGGACGTAAGTCCAGATGTCTGATTCTGGGAAATTTTCCCAAAATCAGGATCCTTTCACTCTCCGCCCGCAACGCACAGCCGTGCCACGCCGCGTCCGCCTGCTGCCTAAGCTGTAGCAGCTCCTCCGTGGCACCACACGCTTGCTGCTCTCCCGCCGGCCGGCTCTAGCTCCCCCGGCAAGCTCACACCCTCACGGTCGAGCTCCTTCTTCCTCTCACAACAGCTCCTCCTCACACACTTGCAGCAATCACAGCTGCCGCTCTCGCCCGCTTTCTCTCTCACTGACAGGGAGACGAAGAAGAAGGCGGTGGAGTGAGGGTGAGGGAGAGGGAGAGGCATATTTGAAGGTAGCTGCGGGGAGAGAGAAAGAGAAAAGCTACGCCTGCAGGGAGGGAGAGGAAAGAGAAGAAGGAGGGCGGCGGGTTCAGTCTGCGCGTGCATACGTGCAGACGCGAACCCGTACACCGAAAAAATTTAATTCCAGACGCCTGGGAAGGCTTCCAGACATCTAACCTGACGTCTGGACCACTTCCCAGACGTCTTAAATGATGCTTGATGCCCAGTTATAACAATAACGCTTTTGCAACCATACTAAAATGAGACTAATTTAAAAACACGACAAAGCGTTACAACAGACAGCAATTCAACATTTGTTTTGCATCAAATTTCATTTGGTTTCAGATTCAGTAGAGGGATTTAATACACCAAAATCAAATAAAATGGATGATTCGTATGCGACAGCAGGTATGTTTAGAATGTATTCCTTTATATTAAAATGATCTATCAATAATTTTTGCATCAATCTAGATGTAAATTTTTGTTTATGATCAATAGAACTAATGTTTTTTATTCCTCCAAGTTCCTAGCTTGTAAGAATGCGATCATTGGAGTCAATGAAATCCCTGAGGATGAGATAGATGTGGAGAATGATCTGGAGGACATAACTCCATGGGTCAAATGTTTTTCGAATTTGTATCAAAAGTTAAAAATTTCTATGAAAAATTTGCAATTGCTAGAGGGTTTTACATACGCAAGAGCAGCACAAAATTCTCGATTGACAGGTCATCCAAAGAAAAGCATTTATCCTATAAGAAGTTTGTGTGTTCCTTTGAAGGTGTCGACAAGAAGTCTGAGTTGTTACAAACCGACAAGGGTTTATCATTTTCCGACCCACCTCCGAAGTCAACATCACCATCTACAAGGATCTTTAAAAGAAGATATGGATCCATTAGGATAGGATGTATGGCCAAATTGACGATCAAGTTCATTACACATAATAATAAATGGGAAATTCAGAAATTCATAGAAGACCACAACCATCTAATATCGTTGCCAAGTAAGAAAAGGTATCTGAAACCTATTAAGAAGATCAATGATCACTCAAAGGTAATACTTGAAATGCTTTCTAATGTGGACATTCTAGCAAGTAAGCAGGTAGCCTTTTTATAGAAGCACGGTGGTCTTGATGACAGACTTGCTAATATTATTAGGGATATATACAACTTGAAAAGGGACGAAAGGAAAAAGATTTCAGGACACGATGCTCAGCTCCTTATTGACCACATTCACTTTTGCAAATCCAAAACACCTGAATTTTTTTTTGCATACATGGTTGACAACGAATAATGCCTCACACATTGCATGTGGTTGGATCCTGTCTGTCTGGAGGACTGTAAATTATTTGGTGATGTTTTGTCATTTGACACAACGTACAATACAAACAAATATAAACTAATATTTGCCACATTCTGTGGCATCAATCATCACAAGAAGACGATGATATTTGGCGATAGTCTTCTAATGAACGAGTCGAAAGATTCATTTGTTTGTCTCTTTAACAGTTTTCTTGATGTTGTTGGTACACATCCATCTTCCATTGTTACAGATCAGGATCCATCAATGTCATATGCGGTTGCAACTTGCTTTCCAAATTCAGTACATAGATTTTATTGTTGGCATATTGTAAACAAGTTTAGCAGCAAGATAGGATTTTCTTCTACGGGGGGACTTACGATAAGTGAGCTCAGTGACCTAATATGACACTCTCAAAGTGTTAAGAAGTTTGAGGAACTTTGGCATATCATTTTACAGAAGACAAGCCTTTCGGATCACAAGTGGTTAAAGTCTATATTTGAAATTAGGGAGAGATGAGTCCCTGCTTACATGTGTAATCATTTTTTTGCAGGTTTGAAAACAACATAGAGAAGTGAAAGCCTTCATTCCTTCTTAAAGAGCGCCATCACCAAACAAAACACATTATATGAATTTATATGTAGATTTCAAAATGCTTTAAACAGGTTGAGGGAGAACAAAAATTCACTTGACAATGACATAGTAATGCATCGTTCAATCCTGCAAACATCATGGAATGTGGAGCGGCAGCTTTTAGAGGTATTTACAAAAACAGTAATCTATGAGGTTCAAAAGCAGATTACGCACTATCTGATGTTAAATGTTGTTGATCTATCTTTTTAGGAACTTGGAACTAAATATAGAACATTTAGCATTGGTTCCTTTGAAGATGAAAATGACATCACTTTATGTACTAGAGACAATATATTCCGTTGCAATTGTAGGTTCATGGACTTCGTTGGTTTACCATGTAAACATATTTTTGCTGTTTTGAAACATAGGAACATTCGTGTCCTTAAGGATTCATATATTATGGATAGATAGAAAAGTAACCTAAAGAAATCGGGATACTACCCGTTATACATAGCCATGGGTCACAATGACGATGCCAAGAAGTTATACCAAATGTGTTCATCTCTAACGAACGAAGCATTGAAATATGATGACACAATAGAGGTTACAAAGTTTCACTTATCAATAGCAATTTCAGTAGTGAAGAATATTATAATGCGAAGATTTGTATTGATAAAGAATCACCTAGAAGGTCAAAAAGTAGTTATGCTAGTGTTGGTATCTCCATTAAAGAACCCCAAGTTGCAAGGACAAAAGGAAGTGGGAAAAGTGGGAGGCCAACATTAGGAAGCAATCATTTGAAAGCTACATACGAAAACAAACAATTAAAAGGTCGGCAGTGCAAACTATGTTTAAAATTCAACGTCGGCCATGACTCAAGGAATTATCCGAATAAAACATCATCATTAGATGTTCTCATATCGAAGTATCTTTAGCTTATGTAATTTATTACTAATTAAATATTAATTATATTGATAAAAATTTTCTTTTATGCTAACTGTTCTCCTTTGTATTGATGTTATGCAAGTCACATTCTATTGAAGACGTTAGTTTTGGAAGTATATGAAAGATTGTAGTCTTAATTTGTTTTATACATTTTCCTACTTGTGTTAGTCGGCATTTCTAATTGATTTACCTTGTGTTTATATTTGGGATTCATGTTTTAGATTATATGAATTTGGATACGCATGTCAATTTATTCCATATGATCATTCAGTTTGTTATTAATGATGCTTGTGTATTTTGTGCTATTTTTTGGGAGAATAAATGAGTGTATGAAGTTGTTAGCTCATGTCCGATTTATGTCTCTAAACTTACCCTATAATCCCTGAACGATTACTATTCGAAGAATTTCGCATTGCTACAATTACTTAAAACTCTCTCTACAGCTTTAAACATTTACGCTTTCAACACGACAAATGTTGTACATTATAACAATGTAACACGTTTGGCATTTTAGAATAGAACAATATCTAATTCAAAGACTAAAAGCACTTTTTGTTATAAAATTATAAACAAGTTGTTCTTGTAGAGATGTTCAACATGAACTAAATACTTCAAAACAATAAGAAATCTTTACCATGTCTACTTTATATGCTAAGCAGGAAGACCAACATACTAGAGATTGTTCAAGTCATTGAGAAGAACATATACATATCTATTTCACCAGCACAGGAAACCTTCAATATTCACTTCTAACCTCCTTTCTTCTTTAGCATCCTGACAAATGGATTTATTTCTTTATATTTTTCATCGTCACCGCAATCTAGAAGTGTAGCAGCTATTTGTCTTTTGAACTTTGGTATATCTATACTCGTGAAGTCAATATTTTTTTCTGCACAAATGTAATCAATGTATTTTATGACATAGATGCCACAATCCACACTTGTGTCTGATTGCATTGGTATATTCTCGACATAAAGCATCTTCCAATTCTTGACATTTTCTACAGGGAATTTATTTGTAAAATACTTCCTAACAAGATGCTTCTGTATAAAATAAACTTATGGTTAGCATCATGCTATTCACGAGCTTCAATAAACTATGTATTTTTACTTGTAGTTGTATTACAACAGTGTTTTTACAAAATAAAAAAACTCACATAATCATATATTAGCACACATAAGCTTTTATTATGTTCATATTGTTAGAATTGTCATTTTTATTCACTAATTTGCCCATGTTTGTGGATTTCTTTACCACATTTTTTGTAATATATCTAATGTAATACAACACGATGCCATATTTGTTCTACAAAGATTGTATTATATATTTGGTTATATAACACAATCAATCCTATGATCAACACAATTTCTAATATATACCATGTAGTACAACACTATCTTTTATATAAACATTTGTATACTTAAATACTACTTTTGTATGTTCTAAATTTGCATTAATCGTTTCATTCTTTTTTGTTAGTTTTGTACTAGGACACTTGCAATACAACTTACAGAAAGTTTGTGATCTTCTATTGTGACATATTTAGTTATACAATTTTGAAACTAATACCAATTTAATTCAAAAGATATGTTAGTTTTTTGTTTACCCATCGCATCGATTCTGATTTGCTCCTCCTGTCATGTCCCATGGAGTCGTAAGAGTAGAACATCCTTGTTTGAAAACATGCCTCCAGCAATATCCAGTGTCTAGGTAGGTGTATTAGGAAAAATGCCTTCTTAATATTTGTAAGGGTACTTGGCCTTACATCAAATATTTGTTGAAGGTTTTCATTCTCATCTTTTGCCATGCTCCCAACTTTGTTTCTAATTAAGCTCTGAAAGTATAAAACACAAATAATTTATTTTCTTCAAAAGGAAGTTACGTTATGTATGCATTGTAATCATATTTCTATTGTCATATTCTACTTTTAAGGAACATAACATCATTGTCAATGATTCAAAGAAGTACAGAGCTTCACCGCCATGAAGCATTGAATGTTTAAAGAACAACACATCCATATAGGCATCTATTATCTACATAAATTTTTGCAAAAGTTAAATGAAAGAAAAGATTAGTAATCAATGGTATTTTTTCTATTTTATGATTCATTGTTTTTTTTATCAGAGATGTGCATATCGTCTCTTCTGTTATCCCACCATAAAGGAGGTTGTGTATGTGCTACCCAGCGTAGTAGTTGTCCAATGGTGTGTGATAATTTTTGTTGTAGCTACCTATTGGCTCACACATTTGTCAATATATTCACCAAAATAATATATTAATAAATATTTATGTTCAAATTCTCTATACTACTTATCACACGGATCTCGTAGGAACCATCGTATTATTTCATTCTCTTTGTCAGTGACATTGTCACGGTCCATGTAATCGTCCCTTGGTTCACACAAGTATTGCAAAACCAGAATTTTTGAATGTTAATATGCATTTCAGGCACCTATAACTTTAAGTTTGAGTAATGAATGATACTTACAGCATCACTATCAACATCTGTATTTATAGGCAGGGTTGTTGCATTAAGTATCCCTTAATCATGCTTATCTTCCCCACGACCACTTTTCACAGCAAATGGTGCACACCTTCCTTCAACAACTTCACCCTCCACATTTTCCTCACCCTCTCCTTTCTCGATCACATCTTCACTACCATCAATATGTATTTTGTTTTCCTCACTACTTGTCTTCCTCTTCTTTCTCCCTCTTTTACTTTTTTGTCACTGCACTCACTTTCCGTCTTCTCAACCTCCTTCCCCTCATTTCGCCTTTTTTTTACCCTTCTCACCATTGAACTTGGGGTTCTTCCCATCTTCTCCTTGTTGTCAGTGGTACTTATGGCATTCTTGTCACCAACAGACTTGTCAGATGACTTTCTCTCTTTAACTCCTGTTGTCTCATCTACTATTACAGATTTGTCTTTCTGTAGATCTTGTGTCTTTTCTTCCGTCGTAGTAGCATCATTACAAGCATCATTCTCAGGTACAAAGTCAATGTTACTTGAAAGCATTAAGTCAAAAGTTGGCGGTTTAATTCTCTCGCATACTACGTCGGCCAAAATTACTAGACTCTTCTCATATTCGGCCATCTTACTTGCGTCCAATTGAGTAATTTGCTGGCATTCATCATTGTGATCAACCTACACAGTGACGTCTTTATGGTCTACAGCTATTACGACCCAATCCTAGATCCCTACAGGACCCGAGACCAGCCCATCTCGATTAATCCCAAGACCTAGTCGTCCAACGAGAAATAACCAAAAGCAGGAAATAATTCACAATCACACATGTAATGTAACTAAGTAGAAAGTAATTAAAAGACAGTAAAAGAAACAAAGTGAATAGTCTATCAATATTACAGGCCATCACAACTACGACAGAGGAAAGTACAGTGGAAAAGTAACTGAAACAGTATTACATAGAATAAAAATACTCACTACTACAACAGAAGCTAGGGAAATAGTAAGAAAACGCAGCTAAGGTTGGGCTCGACTGGGCTTAGCTCCCTCTGCAGCCGGTGGTGCTGGCTGCTCAACTCTCTGACCTAGGCAAGGTTATAAAATTTCTAGAGCCAACGAACATTGAGTAGAGTGGTAATTCAGCCATTTACATTTAATTAAGATAAGCAATTAATTAATGCCATTAAGTAACTATCCATTTTCATTTAGCTCAACCAAGTAGTTCTAATTTGTTGCTCCTTTATTCATCTAATCATTTCTTGATCTGACTTGTTTCTCATGGGAACGATTTTGATTGCAATATTTTCATGATGTAAGATGTGCACGTGGTGCTCTCCTGGTCGGGAGAACCCCCCGTGGTAATCCTACACCCAATCAACCACCCTGAGGTCACGGTCGCGACGTAGCGATGACTACGGCACGCATGATAAGCGAGCGGGTAGCTATCCCGCACTGGCATGCGGGCAGTCATTTCCGCTAGTGGGTACGCCTAAAGGTACAGAACGGAACAGTACAGGGCCTTGTCCTCTCAGAATTGGGGTCTCGCCCCTCAGAATAGAATAGGGGTCTCACCCCTCCACAGTCTGTGCACCCTCATCCGACTATCCTGGTTTGCCCAGCGAGCCTAACAAAAGTCGATGTAGGGTGGCTAATCCTAACCCTGGGCCCCATGGGGTGGCTAGCTCCCTCCCTATACTAAGTAGCTCACCTCGATACCACGTACACGAGGGCCAAACAAAGTTGGTGTAGAGTGACTAGGCCTAACCCTGGGGCTCAACCTTACAGGCAATTAACTCCCCTCTACACTAAAGCGACAGTTGCTCTCCTTGGTACCGCGTACATAGGGGCCAGCTCACTTCCTGTCTATAGGAGTTCTTCTAATTCCCCGTAGGGTTCATGCTGGTATTTCTTTCGTTTCGTTTTCCAACATTCTGATCTCTTTATTCACATGAACGGTTTTATTCTTATAACAGGCAGCTTGTGATTTACTAACTGAGAAAGCATCATATCAATAACCAATACAATTGCTAGCATTTAGAATTTTACATGCATCTCAAGTATACAGTGTAGCTCAAACCATACTCATTTGTTCCTGCCCTAGGGTTCATTCTCATCCTAGGGTTTTACATGCATCTCAAGTAGACAGTGTAGTTCAAACCATACTCATTTGTTCCTGCCCTAGGGTTCATTCTCATCGTAGGGTTCATTCAAGTTATTCTAAACATGTAGGTTATCATAATATTAATGTAAACCACTCTACCGGAAAACGGGGGAGAAATGGGGGCTCGGATCGCAGATCTCGTCGCCTCCGCGAGTCCCACGTACTCGACTGGCTAGAGACCTATACAATTGACCAACCACATCAAACGAGTTCAAAACCGTATACAAGTGGCACTAACTCGTAGAGAAACTCAAGTGAAAGGCAACAGTAGTTCATTTGAGGAAATCTGATTCCGCTTGGGCCCTAAACGGGCTAAAAACACGCACATTGTCCAAAATCAGACATTTGGGACTAGCCCCAAATGTCTTAAAAGACGTCAGTATTCACCCTGGGTTTCCTGCATCTTCCTCGGACGTTCGGATCCTTTCGCGATCGACTGAGGGGAGTTTCAAACGTTGGACTCTACTTTTGGTCGTCTGGAAGTGCAGTCAGACGTCTGTCGACGTGTCTAGACGTCCAAAACACCTTGAAGGGTGCACCC
Source organism: Thalassia testudinum (assembly GCA_037157565.1). Lineage (NCBI taxonomy): Eukaryota > Viridiplantae > Streptophyta > Magnoliopsida > Alismatales > Hydrocharitaceae > Thalassia > Thalassia testudinum. Next base: position 51,529,604 of record JAZHRO010000030.1, read on the forward strand.
CGCGCCTTTCCAACGCTCTGCCCTTGCTACACACGTGTAGAGCTAAAAGCGGCGAAACACAGCTCCTGCGGTAAGCCTGCATGGCCGGAAATTGTGCAGAAGCACGTACCTTGCCACTAGCGTGCTTTAAAACGTCCAGCTTCAGCTTTGGACGTCCCCTTGCTACTCCAGACGTCTGGGATGTGCTCCAGACGTTTGATACTGGAAAATATCTAGTACGCAGAACTCTCGCAAGCCTTCTTCTTCGTGCGGATCCCTTCGCGCCGCCTGTAGCTGCTACGTCAGCAGCTTTCGGAGGTCGCGAAGCTCACCTTTGCGAGCTCCTCCTCCTCGCGCGACTCCTCCCTTCGCGCCTCCGAACTCCTCCCACCGAGCTCCCACGGTCGTCCTCCGGTTGCGCAAGCTCCCCTCGCGTGAGTTCTCCCGCCGTGCACCCAAGCTTCCCGAGCTTCCTCGTCTCTCCCACGCCCTCATTCTCCCACGCACACACACTCTATCCCTCTCTCCTCCTCCTCAAGCGAGCACCTCTCCTCCGAGCACGGCTGCAAGTGGAGGAAAGGAGGCCGTTGGCGGCTCGCCGACAGAACGGATAAGGAGGTGGAGGTTGTGGAAATGGTGGTGTAGTGGAGATGGAGTGGGGTGGAGGGGTTTAAATAGAGGTGGGTTAGGGTTTGGGTGAGGAAGGAGGGGGGTACGAGTGTTGTGCGCACGCGGAGAAAGGAAAACAAAGATGGTTCTTCCACTTTCAGACGTCTGACCATCTATCTAGACGTCTAGATAGATTTTTGATGAATAGTCTAGAAGTCTTATCCAACCCAAATGGCAACGTGTCATTTCAACAGCCACATTCATCTTCTTCAATTTTTTATTTCTGTACGCAATTCTTCCACTTCTAGTATGTGTGCATCGTTCCTCTTCTCCAACTCATTAATTATTTCACGGCAAATATTTGACGGGCACTCATTCCCTTGATCTTCAAGAAGTTTATTCAGTTGCTGTTGTGTATCCGCTCTAGATAAAACGAGTGGTCTTCGATACACAAAACCTAATGTCTCAAATGTGTCCAACGAGAACACGTAGTCATTTGTACCAACTTTGAAGACCTCATTCTTCTCGGGTGTCAACTTTACGCAAACCTGAATTACAAACCCAAAGAACAATTATAAATTCAATTTGTATGATATACAGCACGGGATATTAAATCTACTTTTCATCTCTTTGTCCTTTAAGCTCTCGACTAGGTTTAGGTTCACTATAGTTGATCCCATCCATTTCCTAATCCTTGGCCTTAGATCCCTACTTGTGTAGGAATCCTTGAAGAATTGCTTCAACATCCATACCTGATTGATGAGACATATAATCTCATTATAAAACAAAGCATATTAACATATCGTACCATTAAAACATGCAAAATAAATGAAATCAATCGGAAGCCAACGTACATAAAGGCATGGTATGCAGCTGTTTAGGTATCCTAGCTTTTCAACACCTCCCCCCTTTTTCCACTCTCTTATTTTGTCCACGACATCACCCATTCTCCCAAGTATTTGTTCTGAGACTGCCAATGACCAATTGAAGTGCTTGGTATCAGAGAATCAATGTAATTCAGAAGTATTCTAGGGAATTTGTATGTGGATTTCGGGAATAGGAAAGTTGCAAACATGAGACAGATGAGGCAAGTTACGTATATGTACACAGATCGATCATCATTTCTGAAGTAGCAAGCAGTTAATATTAGTTCTAATGTTCTCCTATCTAATTGCCTTACATTTTTAAGTATGTTTTGTTGGAAGTAACTACTCTATGGAAGTGATTTCTCATTCATTTTTACTTTATACCCTGTGCTTAGTAGTCCAAGTATTATACCTATGTTGTTACACGAGAATTCAATGAGCTTTTTTTCAAGAATTTCCCACTTCCTTGGTATCTTTATATAATCCAATGCAGCACCATGTAATGAATCGGTACTTTTGACACTCCATCCAATTTATAGAATGAAGTTTTTTCGAGAAGCTCTCGTTGCTTTTCAGTGAGTGGATGCACATTCATATACTCCTTGAAGTGTGGTATGTAACAACAGTACTGGACGGACTGTCTAACTGTATAATGATGTAAATAATAATAAACACTTTGAATGACATTATTAGTTTTTTGTAAGACATGCTTTGCATTCTAAAAGGGTAATTAGTGTGCACGTATACTCGAATTTTTTTGTGTTTCTGATCACTACTTGAAACTTTCATTTCTTAGTTTGTATTCGATGTTGTTGCTTTTTTGCATTTCACCTTTGCACTTGCGTTGCTTGTTATCGTGTGCACAGTAGTTTCATCTTGTTGTTGTAATTTGTCCATCTTCTTGCTGGTGTCCGAACTCCTTGTTCCAACCATGCTTTCCTTTATTAATGGCATTCGCAATTCAAAATTTTTTTAGGCAAACTTATTATATAATATTTATATGTTGTATTACAACAGAAATATATTACGACCTTGCGTGACAATCGATTTCCATTATGAACATCATGCATCATTGTGATACTATAATATGATTCCTGTGTATTACAACCCTCAAATTTCAGGTAACCATCTTTTCCTCTGTTAATGGCAAATGCATTTCATACAATTATTAGACAATCATAAACTTCTACTTCCAACCCCGATTTCCTCTAATTTTAATCGCAAATCAAATATTTTTAAGGAAAATAAATAATATGAATTTTTTAAATGTATTATAACATACATGTATCACGTTTGTTATGAACAAAGTTCCACGATGACACATTGCATCTTTCGCAAAGTTGTATTACGATGCTTTCGCACCGTAACACATACATACTGAATGGGTTCTTCCCCCAAATAAAACGATGCGCCATCGCGTTGGTAAAATTTTGTTTCCAAATATCTTGTTAATATACACATCTTTTAAAGAGTTCATTGCTTTTCTAACGGATTCAACTTTAGACATATGCCTTAATAAAACTGCTAATAACACTTTTAGCACCAAAATGCTGCGAACAAAAGTACATCCTTTAGCTTTAAAGGTCCATCCACATGGCAAGGATAAAGCATACTCTTTACACTAAAAGATATATAAATGGAAAGCGAGGTTTTGAAGATTAAGTCGCATTACGACGAAATTTCAAATCATCTCACCGATTGTGTTGATCATTTGAATTTCAAAATGGCACATCGATCCTATGTCGTTAGAAAACTAGGGTTTCATCATTATACTACGGAATACACTGTAAACATGGCCTATTTTCCCTCAAACCATATCCCTATATCATGAAACATTCTTACACCTCGACTTTCATAGTAGCAATAATCGGAAAGCTTACCTGAATGATCGTTGGATGATGTTAGAACGAGGGTTCCTTTGGTCGTTCCCCTCCTCTCCAGCGCAACCTCCAGAAAAAAGAAGTGAGTTAATGTGTGTCCTTACAAGTATATGTTCTTTTTCATTTTAAGCGCCCGCTCACAATATTAATTTTTTTTTAAAGATTTTTTTCCCGATGTCATCTTACTACGTTTATAATCCATTTTTTTTTCACATACATTCATGACTTTTCTGCGACCTTTCACCAACTTGTAATACATTTCGCTAGCATTGGTAGATGCAACTTCCAACGTCCCTTCAATATAGCTTTTTTCGCCAACTTGTGAAACACCTTTGAAGCTACATTTTCTTACATCACATAAGGATAACTTTTCGCCTTCTATTAATAATCATTTGAATCATTTGTCTTTCTTCATTTGTTTATATTACGAATATCATTCTGTAGCAATTTGAATGCCCATTTTTCACACGAGGGCATGCTACAATCTACATTTGCTGCCATTACGATTATATATTCAATTGACTACGAATACACCATTAATTCAATACAACAATTAGTGTCTTACATTCAACAAACATATGCGCACACTACAACCAGTTTTCCTTATTTTAGTTGTAGTCATACATGTAATGTAGTGTTTTCCATTGTTTGATTCGTCATCTATACACAGTTGTTACATGTATTAAAAAAAAAGTCATCTTTGTATAGTCGCATTTACATTATTTAGAATATTATATTTGAATCAATTTTATATTATGGTTGTTAAATATTTTCACTATATTATGGCCATACGTTCATAGCAACATAGAATATAATGTGCAGTTACTTTCATTACAACTGCATATTTACTTCAATGAGACTTCAATATTCAAATGTTACAACAAATTCTAGCTATTAATACGATATGCATTTGGACATGTTATGAATAAAATGCCTCAATTTTAATGGAAGACATACCTGTACTGCACCGCTTTCCATTGTTGCAATATTCAATAGCAAACACTCCTCACACGTATTCCAAATAACTAATTCTTCTTATATTAATGTCGTATTTCCATTTGTTCTCTTTTTTGATTTGAATTACGGCCTTTTCTCACTATTAGTTCCTACATTTAGGAAAAATGCGTTAATTAAGGATATCGTGAATCTCGTCAATTATTTCGTAATTTTGGTATGTGATGGCTTTAATTACCATTTTAAATGCTCATCTTTGATAGTTGTTCATTTTGTTCGCAACACAAAACCACTCTGTTCTGAGTATTAGTGGTTTTATTTGTATCCATTTGATCTCTATCGATTGGTCATAGTTTAGTGCTTATAAATTCAGAAATAAGCACTATGTGCATAGGATCCACCTTCTCTCTCTCTATATATATATACACTGATTTTGAAGAATAAATAGGGTAAATAGAAAATGGTGTTTGCTATATTTGGAAGAAATTGTCGTAAGTGTCGATCTTGCTTAAGTTGGCATGAGTGTCGAACTTGGAAGAGGTTGTTGTTGACAGAGGTCCATAGGAAAATATCTTGAAGCTCTTTTGATTATGATTGATAGTCAAAATTCTGAAAAATAAGAAGATATTATTTCTTCCAAAATGACAAGTGAAGATCTTCAATATCATTTCTTATATTTCATGCAACAGAAAAAGAAATAGAAGTATAATTATATTTCCAAATAACAAGAACTTATATTATAAATAAGAAACTATTTATAATACATACCAAAAAGCTTATATTATAAGTATTTATTTACAATAAAATTGTAGAAACCTATCTTATGAGAAACTAACTGGTAATACAAGTGAGAAAACTTATACCATAAGTTCTAATTATACAATAAACTTGTAATACAAGTGATTCAATGTATAACATGATTGTTGATGTGAACTTATAATAAAAACTCATTCAAATTAAAGAACTAACTTCTAATATAACCGAGTATTCATGTGACATGACTAATTTTTAATAATAGTAAAAAAATTAATTGATTATATTTTAAATATATTTTATAATTTTCTAAATTAATTTAAATGTAATAAGTAATTTTCATTAAATAAAATCACAATTCATTACTTTATAGTTAATACTTTTCTCCATATTTTTTTAAACATAACTTTCAAGATATTTTTCTACATATAAATATATATATTTACATACATACATACATAGATATACATGCATACGTATATATACATATGAATATATATCTTATTGAGTTTAGATTAAAAAGAAAAATTACTTTATATATATCGAAGTATATATTCTTATTAAAATAAAAAATTATGTATATGAATAATATATATATATATATATATATGAACAATATCATTTTGAGCTATAAGTAAGTGTGCAAGACATAACGTCTACCCTTGTCGATAGCTTTTTTTTGAGTTCGACGTGTTGGCTTTTATCGAGCCCTGATCTGGACAACCTCACTTCCGATGGCACACATGAATCAGACAAGGGCATGCTTGTAATATCAAAATCCCTCGGCGACGGATTCGCAAGATCCGGGAAGGGGGAGCAGGAAAGAGTCAGAAACGAAAGGTGAAAACGTCCGAAAGCAACGAACCCTAAATCCCCAATTTCCGCTTCCCCTTTCGGCCGTCGCCCGCCGCCCGCTCGCCGCCGGTTCGCAGACTCCCGTGGCCGCCCTCCGCCCCACAAGAACGAGGTGCCGCCGCGCTCTAATCGGCTCACGTCCATGTGTTAGTTCCGACGTTCCTTTTGTTATGCGCGCCACGTTGTTGTCGATAGTGCAAACTCCGAAGCGGAAGGGCCTCTCGTCGTTCCATTTTGATAGAAATTTGAGCTAACCGAGCCTTTGTAGGACAAGAAAGCTTAGATGACTGGAAAAAGAGGGAGCTTTGATGTGTTCCTGTTTATACTGTCCCGAAAAAGAACGATCTTTTCAGGTTTTATACGTAGGAGGAAAAGCGCAGCTCCCTGTAGCAGAATTAACAGATTGATTCCCGATTGCCAGCTGTTGTTTTGATATCAACTCGCGGGGTTGTTGCCGATCCTCGTGAAATGGAACTTCTCTATTAGATGTTTGGTCCACACAGCTTGCTTTGACATCCTGTAACCTGTCCTTTCAAGTTGAAATGGATTGACATCCTGTAACCTGTCCCTTGACATCAATATGGGAAGTAACCTGTCCTTTGAAGATAAAAGTATTTGGGTGGCCCTCGAGAAGGGGAAGAGTCTTGATGAAGGTGTTCAGATCTAGATGGCCGCCGCAGGCTGATTTTAATTGTGCTCTGTGGTCTGGTGATGGAAGATTTCAATCACTTTCTTTTTGGCTGCTTGTTCTCTCAGGAGATGTGGTGCTATTTTAATTACATCTGGGTCGACACTGCTAATGCAACAAGATTGTGGGCTTCTTGCTGCATTGATAGAAGGCAACTGGGTGACATTGTCTTCAGATCAAAGTGTGAAAGGGCCAAAGTTTTGGCTGTTTTATGGGGTATTTGGTTGGGCACAAATGGGATCACTTTTAAGGGGCAGGGAGCATATGTTTAGAATTTTATTTCTTCCATTTCACCCTGTTGTCACATTGGGGTGAAAATTTGTAAGTATGTATTTTTACTGCTGATATCTTATTAATACATTCGGGTGGCTATAACAGGATAGTCAGCCTTTCGTTTTTCAAAAAAGAAAGAAAGTAGGATAACATAATTACCTGTGTGATGGTCTAGGAGCATGCCACAGGATGTAACCATCAATTATTGATTGGAAAAACACCAGGTCTGACATAGTGAGGACATTTTGAATTAACGTGGCTTAGTTTTTAATATTACAATGCACCTCTGATTCATGGACTTCCACAATTCATTGGTGCCCCTCTTCATCTCCATGGGCCATCTCAAGACATCCCAGTTGGCCCTAATAAATTGTGAGGAATGGTGACTCAAAGGAAGATGGGAAAAGTATCTTGGTTTGTTAGTATCTCAACTAAAAAAAAGTTAGTATCTTAAGTTTGGTGGTGAAAAGAAAACAATATTAGAAAAGCTTTGGGAGTTTATATTTAATAAGATCTTGTTGGTTTTCTGTATGGAAATGTCACCGTATGTTTACTGCATTTCGGTGTTGCAAATAGCCAGTCTTTTTTACTCCTTTTAGTGACTAATTGTGGACAGACTTATCTGTTTTTTGATATCCCTTTTCTTTCCCTTGCAGGAGAAATATACCTTCTGGGCTGTGTGGTTGTTTTTTGAGGTGGAAGCTTTATATTCCTAACTTCCAATTTCATTTTGTAGCTTTACCATTTGTGGATTGGGAGCTCTAAATATACATCCAGGACAGAGGAAGATTCCTATTTTTTGTTTCTGGTTGGCAACTTCGGATGCAATTCTGCCATTTACAATTTCTTTCTATTGAAGGAAAATTTGACTGTTGTCTACTGTACCTGATATGGGAGAGCGTAACCCATAAAATTTGTGAACATTTTCAACTTGTTCTAGAATTTGAGGCGTTACCATCAAATGTCTGAAAGGGAGATGGCAGTTATAGAGCCAGAGGTATGATGTATAAATTAACGTTTTAGGGATACTTTGTTCAGCAGGCTTTCCCTTCAAAGTTTATTGTTGCTTGCTTTGTTCTACTTTAATTGGAATAGGAATATTTTTTCAGTGGATAGGGGTTCATTAATATGCAATACTTTGTCTTCCTAGGTGACGTCTTCTATAGTATTTTAATTATATTTTTGGTTTCATGGTTGTAGCTTGCATCCTCATATGACACTTGCCAAATAATGCACAAGAAAGGTTGGAGGTGGGGGTTGAAGCGTGGTCAAAATAAAATGCAATAAACAAATTAAATCAATAGGAGAATTTTACACTGAGATTTAGGCAGGAAACCTGTTTAACGGAAAAACCTCCGATCAAAATTGAAAGATCCACCATCCATACTATAAAAATGAGAGTAGCATTTCTCCATGCGGCACCTTGCCCGAAGAAAGTTTTTATCTCTCTTTTTTCAAAAGAGAAGAGAAACCTGCAACCTAGGTACTGGAGTAGAACAAAACAGAAAAGAGTATAATTAATTCTCTAGAGGCTTTTAAGGATATGAAATGAAGATTAGAGGCTTAGAGAACAAACCTATAAGGAGTGGAGACCAGAGAGAGAGAGAGAGAGAGAGAGAGAGAGAGAGAGAGCCCTGCACAATAAGAGAGCAATTAGGCATCCTGGAGTTTGAACGGACACTTCAAACAAGAGTCCAATGTTCCAGTAATGAGTTGACTTTTGGAACATAATTAAATTCTACAGGGACATCTAATGTTGAAGGAGAAACATCATAGTGAGAAGATGAAGTGTTTGGACTGAGGAATGTCTGGAGATCTGTGGAATTTTGCATTAGGCTACTGGAAACAAGAGTGTGTTACAAAAGTTGTTAAGGGCATAGCTGTCAAGGTGCTCGCCTAGGTGCCAAGATGAGGTGAGGTGAGGCTTAGCACCTTGAGTGCCTGATCAAGATTTGCAGTTTTTCATTCTTTTTAAAATGCTATTAAGGGTTTTAATTTTTTCTTAACCTAAATATTGAGTGCTCTCTCTTGGCTAAAAGCATTGATATGCATACATATATGCACAATTTGTTCTTAACTTAATTATTGGGTGTTCTCTCTTGGCTAAAAACATTCATATGCATACTAACATGTATGCACACATGCATGGATATACACATGCACAAGTACATACATAGATATGTAGATGTAAATAGATACATATATACATACAAGTACATGCACGTATTATGTGTGTTGTGCATGTGTAGGTATACATGTACAACTACATGCATGCATACGTACATACATACACGTGTGTGTGTGTGTGTGTTCTTATAAATATGTGCATATATATGTATATGTACGGAACTATATACACACACACACTTACCATATTTATCTATGTACATATGTATGTGTATTGCGTTTTGTTTGTCTCAGCATTTGTATATCATGTATGTATGCATAACATACAATATTTTTATTTCTGTGTGAATATTTGCATGGATGTGTGTGTGTGTGCACCTACATATATGAATTTATAAATTCTTTAATGATTCATTTTTCTCAGGCGGGCACCTAGTTGAGTGGTTGACCTCTTAGGTGTTTTGGATCCCTCTTGGCTTTTACCACCTTTTGCCTTTGATAGCATGGGTTTGGGGTTGCCTGGAAATTCAAGTAGATGTCTGGAACATAGATACCAGGTGCTTGGAAACCAAATCAGGTGTCTGAAAAGCCACGAAAATTGAGTTTCTGTTAGTGACTCAAGTTGTTTGCATGGTTGTTCGAATTTTGATGCAAGGCATTTGTTTTGAGGTCGACAGGCATTTGGTGTAAAAGACAACAACAATAACAACCAAGCATTTTCCCACACTAAGTAGGGTCGGCTATATGGATTCTTTGCCTCAACACAGATCGATTTTCAGCCATTTCAGAACTTAAAGTAATTGAGATCATACTTAATAGTTTCCTTCCAACACTTGTTTGGTCTTCCTTGCCCCCTCTTAGCTGGTTCAGCCTCCAACTTCTCACATCTCCTAACTGGAGCATATAGTGACCTTCTTTGTAAATGTCCAAATCACCTTAGACGTGCCTCTCTCATTTTATCCTCTATCGGTGCCACTCTAACATTTTTTCTAATAATCTCATTTGAAATACGGTCATTTTTTATATGACCACACATCTATCTTAAAATCTTCATTTCTGCCACAGACATCTTCTGTATATGCCTATAGTTTATAGCCCAGCATTTAGAACTGTACAACATGATTGGTCTTACCGCAGCTCGATAGTATTTTCCTTTGACTTTTAAAGGAATTCTCTTATCACAAAGAACACCAGATGCACCCTTCCATTTCAACTACCTTGCATTAATTCTATGTGTAACATCTCCATCAATTCCACCATTTTATTGGAAAATGGATCCCAAGTATTTAAAAACATCTTTCAATGGAATATATTCTTCTCCAATTTTTACATCAATCCCTTCATTCTTCCCTCTACTACTAAACTAGATGGAAGACTAGTGTCTCTAAAAAATAGATGTTGAGTTTCAAAGGGACACCAAGAGTTGAATGTTGGAGGTTCAAAGTCAAAAGACATTAAGTTCAAAACTTAAAGTCTAGGTATAGTAGGCATTTGGATTGTGTGCAGATGTTTGGAATCTCTCATAAGGTTATACATTTATGGAACTTGGAAGTGTGAGAAAGTGAATTGAGTATACAAGTGAGAATTAAAAGACTGTAAATAGCAGATATCTGGAAACTTAATCAGCCATATGGGATTGTTCAAAGAATTGAGGGCTAAGATCAAGTGTATTATCTGTTCTTATCAGGTTATGTGGACTTTTTGATTGCTGAAAAGTAGGTTTTGGAATTTTGAGAGATTTGAGGGAGTTCTCTAAAGAACTAATCAAGGTATCTTGAAGGCACTTTTACATTCAAATAAAAGAAAAATGCAAGAAAATGATTAAAGCTTGAATGACTTGATTCTTGAAGGTTTTATGAATTTAGACTTCTTTGAGTAGCCTTCATGCTGCTTATTTTGAAATCGAGCTTATCTTTTAGTTCTTGAAACATGTTAGCTGACGTCCTACATAGAGTATAAAGATATGTTTTGTTATTGTCGAAATAACTTGATGGAAAGACTTAGTATATATGGGGATATAAACTAGTAACTTCTACAATGCAATTCCTTATGGGCTTAATAGACATCTGTGTTGAACAAATTTGAATTTAAATGGCAAATTAAGAATAACTGAATAAGCACATTTTCCTTTGTGTACTTTTATAGGCAATGAAGTCATATGTATGGCTGCAAACTACTGATGGATCACTTCAGCAAGTGGAAGAGGAGGTTGCCATGTTCTGCCCCATGATTTGTCGTGAGATATTACATACTGGCATGGGTTCCTCAAAGAATTATGCAATATCTCTTCCAGAAAGAGTCAATCCAACTATCCTTGGCTTGATCCTTGATTATTGCCGATTTCATCAAGTCCCTGGACGCTCTAATAAGGTCTCACTGATCTCTTTATTATGTATTTTGCATCTCTTTTTTAACTTTAGTACTTAGAATGAAGTTTTATTTGTTTATTTATTTTTTATTTTTTACTTCTTGAATGGTGTACCCTGAAAATCATGGATAGTTGCTTTTGAAGATGGTGCTTTATTTGAAAATTTATCCCGTTGATTATTATGTAATTGTCATGCCTAATCTTGACAAAAAGACAGTGATTGTTTGTTACTATTTCTGATAGTCACTGTCGTTAGAGATCCATCCTCAAAAAGTTAGCTAGTTGATAATATTGCTAATTGGCTTTTCTGGTTTGATTATTTGTAGATTTAACTTAGTAACATTAACTTTAATTATTGGATTCCTCAGGCTCAGGGCTGAGAGAGAGAGAGAGAGAGAGAGAGAGAGAGAGAGAGAGAGAGAGAGAGAGAGGGAAGTGGTATTGATCTTTAGAACTCCTTAGGGTTCTCCTTGTCAGTTGAAAAAGGAACTCCCTAGGGAGTTGTAGAGTATGTACAAGTCCTGAAGGCCATATAGATGTGTATAAGCCCATATAGGCTTGGGTGACTGGAAGCTACTGATCTTTAGTTGACATTACCTTATCTCTGAAATGGTTATACTTTTCAATTACAGCTTGAAACCACGAGTATCCATGTACTGTCTAAAAAATCTTGATGATCAATTTCAAAAATTTTGCTCTTCAGAATTATGAGGACAATCAGATCACGAATTTTCAAACAATTGTCGTAAAGCTTAACATCTTTTTTACCCTTGAAGGTGTGTGATCATTTCCTACTGTTAGTTTTTGGATTGTTTTATGTTATGGAATGTTCTATTAGTTGCAATTATAGTAGGCTAAATGAAAATGATTGATGTACTTAACTATTCATAATGGTCTAATCTCATTATTCCTTTTTTCATAAATCATTGCTCAGGAGAGGAAGTCTTTTGATGAGAAGTTCATTAGAATTGATACGAAGTTGCTGTGTGAGCTTACTTCAGCAGCTGACAGTCTTCAATTGAAACCTTTGGTTGATCTTACAAGCCGTGCTCTTGCTCGAATGATAGAAGGAAAAACTCCCGAGGAGATAAGGGAAACTTTTCATTTGCCTGATGATCTCACTGAGGTTCTGATGCATTTAAGAAGCTTATGTTTTTTCTTGTGCACAAAGAGTGTGCTTATTTCTTGGTTGCTTTCAGGAGGAAAAGTTGGAGCCTCTGAAAAATACAACTGATGACCCGAGAATTAGGTTGTTGAACCGATTATATGCCAAAAAAAGAAAAGAGTTGAAGGAGAGGCAGAAACTGAAGGTCAGTATACCTTTTATTGTAGGTACCCAAAGACTGGATGTGGTTTCCCACAATGGTTGATCCACTCATCTTTTGTGAAGAAAAGCAAAGGTTTTTTCAGTTTTGAAAGTTGTGGAGGTTTTCCCCCCCTTTTCAATTCACATCCACATTCTACCTGATAGTGTGGTGGTAATTGGTGCCTAAGTGTACCTTTGTTAGCTGATTTCTTCCAGTTATTAGCATATATTGGTAATTGATGTCGAATAGTTGTTTGAAGGAATCTAGTAATTGATTTCATATCAGGATACTGCTGAGGTTGTTGAAGTGGAACGTGTGGATGAACGGTCTGTTGAAGACCTTTTGTCTTTTATCAATGGAAATGATGGAGGTACCTTTTTCCGGAGTTCATCTTCATTGCTGTATGACACACACCATCATCCTTTTATTATGTATTTATGTTGCCATTTTTACTTACAAAAATTATGAGGATGTCATACAACTAAAAATTTTGATGGAAGTTGTTGATAAGCTTAATGAAGGGATATTCACCATTTTTGCAAAGGATACATGCACAATTGTTGAAAATTAGTTAAGTGCTTTTTTGAGAGGTATCCATCTTCTACAAATTAAATATATTATGAACTTGGAAGAATTTACCTTTATTGGGTTCAAATTACTTTATTGTGAAACAATTATCACTTAGTTCTGGAAGGAAGTGACATATATCACCAATTTGATAAGCTTTTCTTTATATTCTGTTTCCAATCATTTGTGCACCTGCTTAATTAATATCTTGTTCTTGGTCTGTCTACTAATTTCAAAAAAGGAATGTGTGGCTTGGTGCTTTGGTCATCTGTTCTTGGTCTGCCCTTGTTTGTGTCACTGCTTAATTGGCTGGTTAATTAACTAATGAGGGGAGGCACCTTACCTACAGAGTGGTGTCACTTTTTGTCATTTCACTGGCCTTTTTTGTTTAGTGGTGTGGGTCTGTGATTTCTATATTTGGAGTCTGCCTATGATTGTACAATGATATACAGAGTTCTTGCTAAGCATAAATCCTCCATCTTGAAATCTAGCCAAAGGTGCACGGTATAGAGTGGAAGCATTTCTAGACACAATTGTAAGGTTTGCAGCTCGAGCATGACTAGGATTTGGGAAGATATACATGTTAGATCGAGGAAGATCCAGCCAAGGAGGTTGATGAAGACTTGGCGAGGAGGTCAACAGGGATTGGAATCCGGCTGTTGGCATTGGATCTCGTGACACCGAGGCCAGAAATCAAGGGGCATTGGTTGAACTCCTCTAGGCGGTGTGTGATCTGGCGAGAATGATTGGAAATAACACCTTTGGGGTGCTTGAATCCACTGGAGATGATCGGATCTGGCCTGGAGGTGGCCAGATCCGGTGAGATCGGATTGATGGTAATCAGAAAAGCCTTGTCAGTGGTTGGAGATGGCTGGTGGCACTCATGGCTGGCTGGTGATGAAGATACCAGACTGGTGCTGATGGAATTAACTGCTTTGGAGGGCACGGTCCCCAAAACAAATGTGATTGGAACAACATCGGACTAGGGCAGAATGCAAGGAATGAACCCCAATCCGTTCGGATGGATCGTTAGCTCTGATACCGTGGTAGATTGCGAGCACACAAACAAATAACAAACAAAATAGAGAAAATTAATAACCTAGTTCGAGAGGTGGTATGCCTCTCTATGTCTGGACCTAAGGGTTGCTTCTCTTAATAACTAGAAGATAAAGTCCTAAGGTTCTATTTATAAGAAGTTATTTTATTGTTTCCTAAGTAATGGGACAATTACAAGGCAACCCATACACTTTTCTCTACTCATAGAATATATAAGGACACCCTTGAAATAACAAATTCTATCAATACACACTTTAGGTGGCAACATGCTGCATTTGGAAGTTTAAAATAGAACGATCCAATCCACTAGGTAGGACTGGTCCAACTGGGTCACCCTTTGAACTAGTGAGATCAACGATTGGGTCAAATATGCAAACAATTAGACCATACAAATCGAAACCATGTGGATAGATTGGCTGATGTATGGTTTAACAATTGAACTGGTTAGATCAATTGGTTTGCTTTGTGCAAGGCACCTGCTGCGTGCGGTGATGAGGGTTTACAGCTGGAAGACGCAGCGACGCCTACTTATAAAATGTCGGGCATAGGGATCTGAATGGTGGAGGCAACGCTTCGGGTAACGATGAGGACCATGACCCAACTTTGAAGATCTTCTTGAAGGCTCGGGGCTCGGGCACCCCCTCATCTCCGCTAGTGGCACCTCTCGAGGACGTTGTGTTGGTCTCTCTACGAGGTGGGGGCTGTTGATACCGGAGGTCGGTTTCTCACCTTGCTGGGTGCATAAATGAAGGTTCCATCGGTCACCCCTCAGCGGAGGAGATGGAGGTCGGGGGCTCCGGTGTGGTGATGGTGGAGCTAGAGCTGTGTCCGAATGGAGTGTCGCCGCGGCAGCAGGCCGAGGTCCTCTCCTTGGCGGCGGATGATTGCACGGTGGTCCCCTTGTTTGGGTGGAGATCGTGAGTGGTGGATGGTGGTCGGGGAGGAGTTTTCCGTTATAAATGAAAATGGAGGTATCGAGGATCAAGCCGGGGTCAGAGGGTGATAGTGGACGGCCGTGGCAAAACGTCACAGCCCTCGGTGATAGTGGCTCTAGATCATGATGATGAGGAAATACGCCGGACCGTAGAAGCATGTGGCTTCTGTTTGACGATGAGGGAGGCATTCACTTGTCCCACATGAACGATATTATTACGTGGAATGTGCGGGGTCTCAATGACCCATCGAGGAGGACGTCACTGGGGCAATACATTCGCTTGTGGAAAGCGGATGTGGTGCTATTGCAAGAGTCGAAGCTTTCTGATTGTGATGCTAGAACTTGTAGGGAGATCGGAGGCTCATGGATGGAGGGCTTACGTTATGTTGGAGCAGCTGGCTGATCCAGAGGACAGATATTGGGGTGGCGAGAAGATGTCTTCTCCTTGGTAAACTGCTTTGAGGGTAAGCATGTCATCTCAGCGAAGCTGCTACGGAAATTGGGAGGTGCCAGCATGGTGATCACGGGGGTCTACGGTTCGTCAGATGCTTAAGCAAGAGGGGTGATGTGGGAGGAACTCACGTTGGTAGCCCCGGAATGTCATGGAAGTCCCTGGTTGATTGGAGGATATTTCAACATTACCCTGCAGCTAGAGGACAGATTGGGCGGGGGGGGGGCAGAGGAGGCAGGACCTTGGATTTGTCGAGTTTATGGTTGCGCATGGCCTTACAGATATGTGCTTGACACCCTGTGCCTTCACATAGAGGAACAACTACGGTCAGATGTCCAGGATTGACAGATTTCTCTCCAATGTGGAGATGGCAAAGGCCTTCCCCATGGTAGAGGTGGCCCCTTTGGAGAGACCGTTCTCAGATCATACACCCCTGATGTGGCGATCTAATGAGGGGGTGCACTATGGCACCTACTTCAAGTTTGACATATCTTGGTTGCTGGAGGGAAGACCTGGCCCGGCCCAGACAGTTTCCCTGTTTTCTTTTTTAGGGAATTTTGGCCCCTGGTAGGGGCGGATGTGATGCGGATGATGGAGGAGTTTGCAGCTGGAAACAAAGGTTTTGATAGACTGAATAGATGCTATATGTTTTTACTGCCTAAGAAGGAAGGAGTGGAGGCGATTCAGGATTTTAGACCGATTGCTCTGTCTAATGTGGTATGCCTTATTGTAGCTAAGATCCTGGCTAACAGACTTAGGGGCCTTCTAGGAGAGTTTATCTCCCTTGTTCAGACAGCTTTTGTTCCTTGGAGAGGAATTTTGGATGGTTTTGTGATTGTGCTGGAAGCTTTGGCCACGTGGAGGAGGGAAAAGAAGCAGGCCTTGTTGTGGAAGGTGGATTTTAGCAAGGTGTATGACTCGGTTCAATGGGACTTCTTATGAGCTTCCTTGCTGAGGAGGGGTTTCCTTGCGGTCTGGATTGATTGGATGAAGAGGTGTGTGATGATGACATCTTTCTCAGTCCTTGTCAACGAAAACCTGGTGGGAGGTTGATTTCAACCTAGAAGAGGGGTTAGGCAAGGTTGCCCTCTTGTGCCTATGCTTTTTGTCATTGCAGAAAATGCTCATAGGGCGTATGGTAGGAGCCTGTTTAGGGGCTTTGGGTTTGGTGGTGGTAAGGAGGTGGTGGTCCTGCAGTATACTGATGATACGCTTTTCCTGGTCGAGAGAACGAGGTTGGAGGCGAGGAGGATGAGGATCCTCCTGGAGCTCTTTGGTGAGGCATTCGGATTGCAGATCAACTATCAGAAGTCCACTTTTATCCCTTTCAATTTGTCTGCCACGGAGACGGAGAGGGTGGGTTCTGCTTTAGAGATAGAGGTGGGCTCCTTGCTGTTGGTGTACTTGGGCCTTCCTTTGTTCGATCGTTGCCACAAAGTACAGGATTGGATCTCACAGCTAGAAAGGATGGAGGGTAGATTGACATGGTGGTCTTCCAGGCTCTTATCTAGAGGTGGGCCGCTGACCCTGGTGAAGGTGGTTCTGGCTTCCATGCCACCGTACTCCCTCTCGGTCGTCAGGTTGCCGCGTCAGATTGAGAAGAAGGTATTAAGGTTGATGAGGGACTTCTTTTGGTCTATTGCAGGGTTGCCAGGAAGGGGGACAAGATTGGTGGCCTGGGAGGTGTGCAGGCCTACCCAGGAGGGGGGCCTTGGGGTTAGAGATGTGGACAAAACGAATGTCAGTCTTTTCACGAAGTGGATCGCGAGGTTGGTGGAGCATGAGTAGGGGCTTCTTGGTGATGTTATGTGGTGTTGCTATGGCGACTTTCTGTCACGGGGACCGTTTTTCTCTCCTGGAGCGTCACACTTCCTTAGGGGCTTGGTGGCGGTGGCAATGAAAGTACGGGCCTTCTTTGACCCAGTACTTGGTGTGGGGGACTCGTTTCGCTTCTAGTAGGATGACTGGCAGGGGGCTGGATCTACCTTAGGGGAGAGGTTCCCTCGCCTCTTGGGAAGTGTGGTGGACCCATCGGCCAAGGTTGGGGATTGCTGGGATAGGTCATGGTACCCCATTTTCCAGGGGGTCTCTCCGATCAGAGACGTGAGGACCTCTAGCGGCTGTTGCAGGAGTTGGTCGGTTGGGCGCACACGAAGGGTGTGATGGTTTTTTTTGGGAGGAAGGAGACTTCTTGGTGGCAAAGGTATATCACAGGTTGGGGAGTGGAGTAGCTGGTTTGGACGTTGATTTGTTATGGGACTGCAGACTGGTATGGATGGCGAAATGCCCGTTGAAGGTGAAGATCTTTTCTTGGTTGGTGAGAAGATGAAGGATCGTGACAAAACGGTGGAGAGCGAGATGGGCCCAGACAGACGACATGGCGTGTCCCCTTTATGGGGGGGTTGATGAGGATATACAACACCTTCTCCAATGCCCGTTTGTAGTGCAGGTTTGGTAGGAGATGGGGATCAATTGGATCTCCTACAAGGACGTGGTTACCTTTTGGTCCTCTTTTTGTAGGGGAAATGTTGATGGTGGAGTATTCACCTTTCGCTCCAAATATGATCGGGCAAAGGTCCTGGCTGTCTTGTGGGGGGTTTGGCTAGGGAGGAATGGGGTGTTGTTTAGGGGAGAGTGACCTATGTGGAGAACTTTGTTTCCTCCATCTCCTCTCGGATGGGATTCTGGAGATCTATTTTGTAGCTTTTGATGTAATTCTATTTTGAGATTGAATGAATGTGGGTGGTTATCTCTTGGATAATCGCCCTTTTACCTTTCAAAAAAAATCTTGGTTGCTGGAGGAGGGTTTCCGGGGTATGGTGGAGGCGAGATGGAGTTCTTTTGTAGTGGAGGGATCGGCTACGCTTCCTCTAGCATGGAAATTGGCTATGCTACGGGACCACATGACAGAGTATAAGAAGGAAATCCGAGCAGTTAGGAGGGGCAGAAAGGAAGATGATTTGACGGAGATTACCAGGATTGATAGACTGGAGGACTAGGGCCCTATCTTGGTTGAGGATAGGGAGGTCAGGTTGAAGATGGCGCGAGTGGTGTAGGAGGATAGGAAAGCAGAGGTGGAGTGGAAGACGAGATCGAGACAGAAGTGACTAAAAGAGAGTGATTCTAATACCAGGTTCTTTCACCAAATGGCATCCACCAGGAGGAGGAACTGGATATAGAGGCTTCTGATCCCGGGGGAGGCTTTCTCAGGTAGGGATGAGGTGAGTAGAGCTGCAGCAGACTACTTTAGAGAGTTCACAGGCAGATGCAGCAGTGGTTGTTGGTAGTGTAGGGGGGAGGATGTACGATGCGTTGCTGATGCCCAGGTGGAGAGCCTCATGACCAGCTTATCAGAGGATGGGGTGAGGTGGGTGGTTTAAGGGTTGAATGCGGAGGGATGCCCTGGACCAGACGGTTTCCTTGTCTTCTTTTTTAGGGAATTCTGGTCTTTGTTGGGGACAGAAGTGATGCAGATGGAGTTTGCAGTAGGGGCTTGACATGTTGAACAGATTTTATATGTTTTTGCTGCCCAAGAAGGAAGGTGCAAAAGAGATTTAGGATTTTTGTCCGATTGCGCTTTCAAATGCTGTCTATCTTATTGTTGCTAAGGTCTTGGCGATTAGACTCAGAGATTTTCTTGGAGATTTGATTTCCCTTGTGTAGACGGCCTTTGTGCTGGGGAGGGAATCTTGGATGGGTTTGCCGTCGCTATGGAGGCTTTGGTTGCTTGGAAGAGGGAGAAAAAGTGAGCATTTCTTTGGAAGGTAGATTTCAATAAGGCATACGACTCAATGCAGTGGGATTTCCTATGGGCATCCTTACGGAGGAGAGGCTTTCCCACGATGTGGATCAGTTGGATGACGAGGTGTGTGACGACGTCTTTCTCGGTCCTGATTAATGGGAACCTGGTGGTGGAATGGGTGTAGCCTAGGAGAGGGGTCAGACAGGGGTGCCCCTTAGCACCTATGCTATTCATACCGGCAATGGATGCCTTGGCAAGGGCAACTCGAAGGGCATCTGATAGGGGTCTAATTAGAGGTTTCTGGGTTGGAGAGAATGGGCAAACCGCGATCTTACAGTATGCTGATGATACCCTGTTTCTGGTCGAAGGAGTGGGTCGGGAGGCTAGGAGGATGAGAATTATTCTGGAGCTTTTTGGTGCTGCCTCAAGGCTGTAGATTAATTATCCGAAATCAACATTTGTCCCGGTAAACATGGTGGCTGAAGAGGTGGAGACGGTGGGTGGTGCACTTTGGATAGAGGTGGGGTCCTTACCGCTGGTGTATCTGGGCCTTCCTTTGTTAGATAGGAGGCTTAGACTGCAAGATTGGCTTCCTTTGCTGGAGAGGATGGAAATGAAATTGGCAGGGTGGTCATCTAGACTATTGTGTAGAGGTGGGAGATTGGTTCTGGTAAAGGCTGTTCTAGCATCCATACCATCATATTTTATCTCTGTTTTTAGGATACCGAGACCGGTTGAGAAGAAAATCTCTAGGTTGATGAGAGACTTTTTCTGGTCTAACATGGGGGTAGTAGGAAGAGGGGCGAGGCTAGTGGCCTGGGAGGAGGTCTGTAGGCCGGTGCAGAAGGGGGGCTTGGGGGTTAGGGAGGTGGACAAGGTGAATGTTAGCCTCCTTATGAAGTGGATTGCAAGTTTGTGGGCCATGAATAGGGATTGTTTGGTGACGTCATGTGGTGTTGCTACGGGCGATTTGCATCTTGGGGGCCTTAAGAGTCTCCTCCGAGGGCCTCTTTCTTTCTCAGGGTGCTGGCAGCGGTGGCAAGGAAGGTGTGGACATTCTTTTCCCCCATGCTGGGTGAGGGAGATGTCTTTTGGTTTTGGCTGGATGACTGGTAGGGGGTTGGGTTACCTCTTAGTGCCAGGTATCCTCGTCTCTTTGGGAGTGTGGTGGACCCATTGGCCTCGGTGGGAGATTGTTGTACTGGGGCCTAGTGTCAAGTCTTTCGGGGGGGCCTCTCTGACCAGAGGTGTGAGGATTTTCAGCTATTGTTGCAGGAGCTGGAAGGATGGGAGCCAGAGGAGGGTGGTGATTCATATTCTTGGGAAGAGGGAGATTTCTCAATGGCGAAGGTCTTCTGTAGATTGAGTAATGGCGTGGCCAACTCGGACGTCGATTTCATGAGAGACTACAGACTTCTCTGGGAGGTGGAGTGTCCACTGAAGGTTAAGATTTTCGCATGGTTGATGAGGAAGGGGAAGATTATGACGAAAAGGTGGAGAGAGAGGTGGGCCCAGATGGATGATGTGAGCTGTCCCCTTTGTAGAGGAGCGGAGGAGAACATTTAGCACCTCTTTTTCCAGTGTCCGTTTGTGGTGCAGGTGTGGCGGAGGATGGTGATTGACTGGATTGTCCATCGGGACATGATTAGCTTCTGGTCTTCTTTCTGCAAGGGGAATGCACGGGAGGGATATATTTCTTTTGGATCCAAGAAAGATCGAGCTAAGATCTTGGCTGTCTTATGGGGTGTTTGGCTCGGCAGGATTGGGGTGCTTTTTACGGGGGAGAGGCCCTATGTTGAATTTTTTTTTCTTCCATTAAGTCCCAGGTGGAGTTTTGGAGAGCTAATATGTAATTTCCGATGAAATCTTTTTTGGTGGAATGAAATAAACGTAGTTGGTTATTGCTTGGATAACTACCCTTTCACTTTTTTTGAAAAAAAAAACTTTGAAAATGTTAAAGTTGGTAGTTGGTCCTTAGAGCTTCTTCAGCTTTGTGGATATATGAGAGTGGATCTGTCCATTCTGTTTGAAAAGGTTGTGGCTTTATGTAATTTGCTTCCATGGGTATATGCCAAGATGAACATACAGTGCAATGGTATTTGTGGACATGGAGAATGCTTTGATACAATTGATGTAGGTGGAAAAATCGAGAGGCCAAGGAGATGAAAAGCAAGAGGTATAATACATTGAACTGTGTTGTTCGAGGAAGAATGAAGACATCGATGAGGAATGAGGAAGGTATTTTGGAGAAGAGATAAAACCCTGTGAAGGATCTTGGAATTTTTGGTTCACTCAATCTCATATTGCTAATTGAAGGACATTGATTAGGAACGGAGATGGGATCTTGGAGAAGTGATAATGCCCCATAAAGGAATTTTTTTGCTCATTCAACCGCCATCTCATTTAGTTAAGTTTTTCTTGTGTATAGTGTTACAAAGACATTGATGAGGAATGGAGATGGGCTCTTGGAGAAGTGATAACACCCTATAAAGGAATCTCTTTTTGCTTATTTAATAAGTTTTTATTGTGTATAGAGAGTGTTTTGGAAAATAGGAAGGAGAAGGATCCTAATACTACTTGTAAGGGAAGAACTTGCTAGAATTCTTGGAAAGATAAAAAAAATCATAAGGATAGAACTTGCCCTACTCATTGTTATATAAGAAGGGTAAACTAAAGCAAAGATCATACTTTCCTAACTAGTTAAAAAGATGCTTCAAATGCTTGTCCAAAGACCCTTAAGAATAGTCTCTTGACTGTTCACAACTGTCATTCTCCATAAAGGGTCTTTCCCTCTTAAATATGATGCCATTGCATTGCAGCTACAAAGCTCGAATAATGGCAAAAACATCCAGCTCACTCCCCTTAGATCTAAAGGCACTACTGTGGAAAGACTGCCAGAAATCATTCCAGGAAGAAGAAAGGCATTGTCTAGAACTTCTCTTCCACACCTCCATTGCAAACTGGCAGCAAAAAATCAAGTGATCACAATCCTCTTATGCTTCCCCACGGGATGCACATAGCATTTTATTAGGGGACAATCTTCAAGCAGCATGCTCTAGTCATGGGTCTTTTCCTTCACAAGAGCCAGGCAAAGATCTTAACTTTCAAGGACATTTTTGATTCCCTAATTATTCTGCAATCCTTGCTTAGATTTAAATCAACAGTACCCCTTGGTGTTCCAAATTTGCCCATTGCTTGTTCCCTGTGTTCTGATGGGCCTGAAGGCATAGTTCATTTATTTTTCTCCTGCCCTTTCTCTCAAAAGGTTTGGGAGGAATTTCAATTTGAGTGGATCTTCACAACTTCGATGATTTTTGATGCTCTTTCAGGCGTGGTAGAAGATCTGATGGGCTGGTACAGTTCAGGATCAAAATTGAGCGGGCTGGCCCTTTTGCTGCCTTACCGGCACTATGGTGGGAATGAAATGGTTGCATCTTTGAAGGATGCACTCCTTACTGTGAGTGTGTAATCTTTTGGGGATGTTCCTTGTTGGCGGACTGGGGGAATAACTCCTACGTATGCCCTGTATATGAACTATACCTGACAGTTTTAATGAATTTGGAGAGTAACTGAATTCAAGTAACTCTCCCTTTTACCTTAAAAAAAAACATTATCCCTTGGTGGCAAAAGAAGCCTGTAGGCTGACCTAGCCACAAAGGGATTGTCCACCCAAAACCGAGCATCTGGCATCTCATCTCCAGGGGAGAAGACAACAACGTCACCCTGCCACTTCATACAATCTTCTACCCTTTGATTATACAAGATTGCATGAACAATCAAGGTCCAAGTCCTCTTTAAAAAAAAAAAAATCAAGGTCCAAGTAGTCGTTTGATTGCCCCAGCAATCCACCACAGAAGCTTGCATGTTAGATGCTAAAGCAAAGAGTCAAGGGTATGTGTCTGCCAAAGGTCCACCGACTTGGCCAATGCTCTAGCCAAAACGAAAAGTCTTCCATTTCTCAAGTCTGCAAAGAAAAATGGAATCATCATAGGTATCTCATGTAATAAACTTCTCCAAAATGTAGAGTCCCCCCTACATAGTAGCATTCTGTCCAGTTAAGCTTCTTGCCATGACCAGCTTCTATTACGTCAGGAAAGAGACTCCCCCCACCCAGCGCACACACAACCAACCCCGCCCCAATCACTCTTGTGATCCACTTGATCAGTGAATGATTCATAACTTGCAAATCAAGGACCCCAAACCCACCCTCTGCAACAGGCCTACAGACCTCATCCCATGCAACTGTGTCCATACCTCTGCCTTTCTCTGCCACCCCTTTCCAAAAAAATCTCTCAATTTATCCGCCCTTTTAACACCTTCAAAGGCATGAAGAAAATAGACAAATAGAAAATAGGAAGGTTGGATAGGACAGACTTCAAAAATACAACTCGCTTGCCGTTGGATAGCAGGTTCGACTTTCACACAACTAATCAATTTTCAAGCTTTAGCACTAAGCCATTCCAATCTGTTGCGTTCAATGTACAATCATGAATGGAATACATGAATACTGCAAAGGCAGGGATGCTTGGGGAGTTTTGAGTGCATTACTACAAGTGACCTCCTCATCTTCATCCTCGTCCTCATCCTTCCCAAGCAGAATAAAAGAGGATTTCTCACTGTTTATGCACAAGCCTGAGGAGTCACCAAAAATGTCTAGGATGGTGGTGCTATACACAACTTTCGCTGGCCTTTTAACAAAGAAAACAGTGTCATTTGCGTATAGCAGAAGGGGGACTAAACTTTGAAGTAAGCCCATTGTACAAGTCACAAGCCTCTGCGAAAAAATTTCAGCAGAATAGGACAAAATTCCCCTTCAGAAAAACTCCAAGTATTTATAATGCTGGTTAAGGAAAAGTGACAGATAGGATAGGAGTAAAAATGATTCCATTGATTATTCCTAATAAAAGTACTTTTGAGCAGTCAGGCTCATTTTTTAACCAGTTTGAGGAGTTTCCAGCTTGGAGGGCAAATCAAATTGGAGTTTCTGAACCCTTGCTTGTTGGAGAAAAACAACCAGAGCTAAGCTTACTTGCTTTCTTGATTGCCATGTACCATGATCACTTGTCGTTCTAGTCTGATATGAATAGTTGGAGTTACATTGTATGAGAACATATAAACCATCTTCAGGGTCCCTAAATGAAAAAATGCTAAAAAATACACCTGTTGATAATGAGTTTGTTGATCAACATCCTCCAAATTTTGCTTGAAATGTCAATTTGACTCCACCTTCATGACTAGTGGCTCGCCAAGGGCTCAGTAAACAGCTCCTGATCTGATGTTGTCATCTGGAACTAGTAATGTGGCTGTTCTCCATTCGTTTCTTACATCCTGCATGTGTCCAGCAGGTCAATTGTTTATGTGGCTTTTCTCCGCAACTTCATTCATCAACTTGAGCATGTCATAAAATCATCACAACTTGGTTGAAATGCTGATGAGTTTCAGGCATTATGTGACAAGGAAATACACTCAGAAAAAAAAGCTATGACAAGGAAATGTGTTGAAGGGAAAAACTACTGCTACAAAGCAGTGTTAAAATCTGCCATACTACATTACTTTGTGCTTTAGGTATCTTGGTTGGATGGGACAGACATGAAAAAGAGTTCAAGCCCTAAATGTGAAGAGTGTTCAGCTCTAGTTCTGGTATGGGTTCGATCATACCAGCATTAATGCACCGGATCCCATTAGAAGTTCTGCTAGTGAGTTCTGGGGCACACCTTTAGCATTATTGTGAAACATGCTTGTATGGTGTGGATGTTGGGGATGGAAGCCACCACCCAGCATGTCTACCTTTTTGTCTATGTTACCGTGCCGCATCCACCTGGGTATAGAGGCTGCTCTGCCTGTTGCCAATACATAGAAAAAACATCTGCTTATCTGGAAAGAGGAACATGATTTTAGTGCATGAGGAGCAGGCTTTATGGGTAGGTGACATAATGGAAATTTGTTGGATTGCAGATCCTGATATTATGGTTGACACCAGTTTGGCCTTGGGAGTCACAAGCTAGCATGATGCTCTTTCAGTAACATGATGGCCTTTGTTAAAAAAACAAATCCCCTGGATGCTCAAACTGAAGCTGAAAAGTTTTTGATGTTCTTTGTTTTTTTTTTTTTTTGAGAAAGGGAAAGGAAGATTACTTGAGATTGGCAATCATCCAGTAATTGTATTAAATAAAAGGAACGGACTTACAAATTTTGGAGCCAAAATTCGGACAAATAATTAACCTCCCTCATTACATTTTCCACTCAGCAATGCTCATCTTTAAAGATCCTGCCATTTTGTTGTAGCCATATGCACCATATTGTCGCAAATCCTTTCACTCAACCCGCAACATCCAGGTTGTAATGATCCTAGAAAGACCTCCAGAAGGATGTGAAGTTGGAGGCATCAATCGTTTGAAGCTGCAAAATGCGCCAGATGTCCTTGGAGAACGGACAATGAAAGAAGAGATGATCCAAATCTTTATCATCAGCTTGACAAAAGATGCAAGTGACATCCATGTCGTCCCTCCACCTTCACATGAAGCATTTAGTCACCAGCCGCTTTCTCCTAAGCAGTCAAAGAAATAATTTTATCTTCAAAGGCAGCATACATTTACATATATTTCTTGAATCTTTCTTGATATCATCAGTTTCTTCATCAGCAGAAATCAGCCTTAGATAAGCCTTCTTCACCTTGAAGGCCTCCCTTCTCCAGCGGAATGCATCTTTACTGTTTCTATGTGGTTTCAGATTTGAAATAGCATGCAACAGCTGCTGAAACTCCTGCAAAATAGACTCCGAGAGGCTAGGAGGCATTCTAAAGTCCCAACCATTGTGTTGTTCATCCCACACTTCATCCTCCAATGCCTCTCTGTTGCTGATAAGCTGAAATACACGTGGATACATTTCTGAAAATTTCCCCAGACCACTCCAATTGTTCAACCAAAACTTGAAATCGGCCTCATCACCTAAGACCGGGTGAAGTCGCAAATTGAACCTTGTAGCACCGGCCTAATGGACTACCAAACCTATGAAGATCCTCTAGTAGGCCGAACTTGCTCCATCAGATTCATATCCACCCCATATGCATCTTTTATAACAATATTGACCATTGATGTGTCATTAGAAAGAATTCTTACCACCCATTTGAGTAATAAGGCCATATTAAACTCGTCTAATCGCCTTACACCCAGTCCACCTTTACTTTTGGATAGACAAATTTCATTCCATGGGACAAGTTAGGCAAATCTCCCTACGTGATCTGCACCTTTTCAAAAGAACTTCTTCTAGATAATATCCATTGTTTTAATTATCTTCTTTAGCGGCCTAAAAATAGATAGAAAAAATACTGGTATGGAGGATAGAACAAACTTCAAAAGTATCAACCGACCGCCTCTCAATAAAAGTCTATCACTCCATGAGGACAATCTTTTTGTCAGCCTATACAACACACAATCCCAATCAGCTGCCGCAAGTCTTTTCCCTTTCAGGAGCAATCCAAGATCTCTAATTGGCAAATGTGACATAGGTGTCTCTAGAATATTACCAATCTCCCAAACCTTTCTCTCCGGAATGGAAAAAGGCACTAATAGGGGTTTCCTTCTGTTAATCTTCAGCCTTGTTATATCTGCAAAAATCCTGACCAAAGAAGCAACATGAGATGTCTCCGTCCTGCCACCCTCCACAAAAAATGTTGTATAATCTGCATATTGCAATAAAGGAAAAATGTTGATGTTCTTAAAGGAAAAATTATTCTTACCAGCTGTGCTTTACTTGCTCTATTTTGAGTTCCGTTTTTAGTATAGAATGTAGATGTTGCAAACTAGGCTGTGTGCTTTTGCCTTTTCTGCAGTGAGCCAGGTGTCATGATTTATGTTGATTTAGCCCCAGGATTATAGTTTGTGAGACTGACAAAATCACTCATTCTCTTTGTTTTGCCCTCCCTATTTGTGGATGCACTGCTTTCAACTTTCAACTTTTAAAGCAACATAAGAATGCAATTTTCTTAATTGTTTATCACTTTTAAGACTTTTTTTTTCTTTCAAAAAAGATTAAGACTTTTTTGAGGAGCCAATTTAACACATTTTTTTTGAAGAGCAGTTTATGACAATTTTGACATTTATTCTTGCAATCTGCCATTGTACTTGTCTTTATACAGGAAACTTACCAATCCATCTGGTCTTCTAGCCATATTTTAATGGTTGGATCCTGAAAGCCTGGTTAAATGGCCAATTTACAAGTTATATAGTCAAAGATAAACTCCAACAATTGATTGGCTCCTATTGATTATACCTTCTGCTTTGTCTGAACTGGAATTAGTCTCCACAGACTGAACTCTTTCCAAATCTCCAGTTCTACTTCCTATAAGAAATTTTCTGGTGAGATATTTCTTATCATACCAATTAGGATTAGGAGAGGTGTAGCATTGGGATTAAATGCAGGAGTGGGCCTATATAAAGGTTCTTGTACTACTACTTTTCCTTGAGAAGAATCAATGGATCTTCAAGCTTACCTATCGGAAAAAGAAAGAATCATCTGACTCTCCATGTTACTTTGCCCATGGTTTTTCCTTTTGGGGTTTTTCACAATGCATCTTGGTGCTGTTATGGTATTCCGTTGCTGCACTTCAGTTTATTTATTCATCTGGTATTAGATTGGTCGATTCTGAGTATCATTTCTTGGGTACTTATAATATGGCACCTTGCTGCAGTAATCACGCTACAATGCCATTGTTACAGCACTCATGGTACAGTGTTTCTGTCTTATTCTGCTTGTATAGGACCTTGGACCTGCAATCCAGTCTTCTATTATTTGACTTAAGGGATTTATAATGGAACATATATTTGATGTACAATGGTCAGTTAGCAGGCAATGCTCTGATTGGAGGTTGTTGCTGATAGTGGTATGTGGAATCAGCCATGAGATCATCTTCTGTGGTGATGCTTCAATTGATATTCTTAGCTTTTGATGTGGCTGGCACTCAGCCATGAGATCTGCAATGAGAGTGGTCTTTGCAGGGAAGGAACCTTGATTGTAGTGATTGGATCCTTGGTGTGCTTTAGTCGACTGAAGGAGGCGGCTGCTGCTGTGTTGCTGTTGGGTTATTGTTGAACTTTAACAGGTTCTTTGATGAAGAAGGAAGATAGTGGCCACCCTCTTATTTTGATTTTTGCCCATCAGTCCAGTTAAAAAACAATCTTTGTTTTCCAGAAATTTCAAAACAGTCCCATATACTCAGAAGTTAGAAATCATTTCGCAGACATAGTCCTATTGGTGAAAAATTGAATTAGTTCATGAAGGTGCTATTCTTCCAGAATTTTCAAATAATCCAATGACTTCTCGAACTCATCAGTGTGAAGATATTGCGGTTCTCAATTCAAGTTAGTAACTTCTCAAAGAATTCTACTTATTATATATCAATAAGATATTCAAAGAAATTCCAGAGCTACCCACAAGTTTTCTGTTGTGGGTATTACAAAGAAGGCCAGGAGTTTTTCTTATTCCATATCATCAGCAATTGTGGGAGTTAAAAAAACAGTCCACAAAATATTAAGAAATTGCATTTAACCATTGAAGAAGTTTGAGAAGTTACAAATCAACCTGATTTTTTCCTCAATTTATTTATTGTCTAGGAAATTTAAATTTTCAATAGTTAAAAATTTTGGAATTATTCTTCTCATGACTTAGTTGTGGTCAGCTTGGGGTTTGAGGCTGCCTGACCGAGTTTAAAGGTGAGTGACTTGGATTGTTTAAAGAAATAAAAGTGGAAATATAAGTGGGACAAATGATGTTCCTGATGGTTGGAATTGGAAAGGGGTAGGCTTTTCAATGAAAAATATTTATAGGGCATCGGCCCAAACATTTGATGATGGTGATGTTGATTTTTACAACTGTGGATTGTTTCGGAAGGCGAAAGTGTCATTAAAGGTCCGACTTTTTGTGTCTTCAAAACTTCCCCTCTTGTTCTATATACTATACATTGCTTTCATGGAGCTTTGAAGGAAAAGGATGGTTAGGAAGGAAAGAAGGAAAAAATGGACAGTTGTGGATGCAACATGTCCCATATGTGGGGGTGAGGATGAAGATGTAGATCATTTATTCTTCAAATGTCATTTTGCCTTTAATATTAAAGTCATATTTTTATGTTACTTTTCGTGTCTTTTGTTATTTTTATTTTTTTAGTGGGCTTGTCATGTAATTTTTGCATCCTTTCTCTCTATATAAGAGAGGTTAGGGTTTCTTTTTGTAATGAGATACCTCGGTTTCTGTTACATAGTATTAGAGCAGCGGCCTCATGTTGATGTTTGATACATCCTTAATGCTCGTAATCTTTCTTTCTTCTACCATAAAATAGAAATTCATCATCCAACCACCACTGGGCATTGTGGAATCGATGCCTTGGGGTTGCCATGATGGCTGATTGGCACCGTCGATCCCTTGGCACATGCCCTTGCCTTGGGCGCACCAGTGTAACGTCACATAGAGCAGCACTAGCGTAGCCCCCCTCCTACGTTGCTTGCACAGCACCTGCACTGCCTGGTGCAGGATTGCATAGGGTAGCACTAGCATTAGTGTAGCCCCCTAGTGCTGCTTGCATTAGCGTTTGCGTTGCCCAATGTTGGTCATGCGATGTCTGCACTGGTTGCGTTAGGGGTCTGATCCAATCCTATCTCATGCTTTCTTGCGTGCATGCACATGTACAAGCGCACGCGCGTGTGTGTGCATGTGAACTCAACACCCACGTTCCCTTTTACGATTCGTACATGTGTATCGCCACTAGAGATGATTTACTGCTTCCCATAATTCGCTTCTACCTTAGTTTCTCCTCTGGTGGTCTATGGAGATGAACTGGACTGCCCTTACCTATTGCTTGGGATTGTATCTTGACTCCCGCTTGAGATTGTCTCCCATTGATATTATTATGTCTACATGTTGTAACCTTGGATGGCTCCTACTTGGATGGCTTTCTACTATTGATATGTTGGCTACATATAAGGACCATCCATGTGCCTTTGTCACTGGTGTTACTGGAATTCAAGCAAATTTGATGTCCACTACAGTTGAAAAGTGGGTGATAGACTTCGGTGCATCCACTTATCTTACTAGTGAAGTTCTTTGTACGAGACTAAACCATCCATAATAGTCACTTAAGCGAAGGTGGCAAATGGTACCTATTCTCTTGTGATTGCAATCAATGATGTTCAGTTCTCTTAGTTATAGTTATCAGATTGCTCCTGAGTTTCTCATGAGTCTTGTCTGTCAGAAAGTTGTTCAAGGACTTGAAATGTCATGTTATATTCCACGAGTGCCATTGCTACTTTCAAGATAAACAAACGGGATAGATCATTGGTGGTGTATTGAGAAGGATTAACTCTATTGTTGGAATATACCCACTCACTTTGTTGGAACTACCTCTATCTCCCTTAATCCCTTACTCTGATATCGTCGCCTTGGTCATCTATCCTTCGGGAAGTTACATTAGATGTTTCCTAATCTGTATACCTTTGCCGGATTTGACTGTGAGGCTTGTCTATTAGGAAAATACTATCGCTCTACCTTTCCTCCACGAGCTGAGCACAATCAATCACCGCTCCATCTGATACATTATGATGTCTAGGGGTCATCTCGTGTGAGTAATACAACAGGTCACATATACTTTGCCGTATTTGTTGATGGCTACAATTGATTCATATGGATATTTTTGATGGATTGACTTGAGATCTTGCATGTGGTGAAACACTATTTTGATAAGGTGTAGAACATCTACTCATCTATTAAGATTTGTCATGGTGATAATGCTCTGGAGTTTATGCAAAAGGTACAGTCGTCCATCTCTAATGGCACCTTGCATTAGACATCATGTGCATATACCTCTCAGCAAAATGGGATTGTAGAGAGGTAATTGAGACACATCTTGGATATTGCCCAGACACTTTGTTTTCAAAAAGGTGCCAAAGTCATTTTGGAACGATGTTGTAATTACTGCGTCGATCGTCCGTTTGCCTTGTTGCTTTGTGTGTTTGGATGTACCTGTTTTGTACATGCCTTCTGATAATAGGACAAGCTATCTTCATGGGCCATTAAGTGCATTTCCTTGGGCATTCGTGCACTTAAAAGAGATACTGATGCTATGATTCTAGCAGTCAATGGTACATTGTTACAATTGATGTTACCTTCTTTTTGAAGGTTCCATTCTTCTTTGAAGAAGGAACCAATATTGAGCTTGTACCTCACTACCTGTTGACATACCATAGACGGGACAATGAGTCTACTTTTGTTCCACAGCCTACTATGCTTGTTTCTCTGCTTGATGAGAGTCCTGCCACATCATCACAAATGTAGAACTAGAGCGAGATGGATGACAAGCCTATTGCTTTGTGGAAGTTAGTTTGCTCTTGCATGCTGCATCCTATCTCGCATTACACTTCCATTGCACATCTGGATCTTGTCTTGCAGCAGTTTTCCAGAGCCTTATTTAGTATTATGGTGTCACGTAATTATATGGAGGCCTCTTAAGATCCTCAGTAGAATTCTGCTATGGATGTAGAGATAGAGGCACTTACTACTTGGGGCACATGGGAGCTTGTGTCATGTCCACTTAAGACCAAGATTGTTGACTGCAAAGGGGTATATATTGTGAAGTATCTTGTAGATGGCATCATTGATAGATTGAAGGCTAGATTAGTGACGAAGGGCTTTACATAGATATGTGGCGTAGATCATTTTAAGACATTTTCCCCTATGGCATGGGTTACTTCTATATGTTGAGTGCTAAGGTGACGAAGATTGGATTTAGGCGATCCACATCTGGTTACTCCTTTATTAGGAAGGCTACTACAGGCACTGTTGTCTTAGTTGTGTACGTTGACGTGATTTTGACAAGGGATGACATTCGTGGCATTCAAGAGGCCAAGGCTTTCCTATTGAAAATCTTTGTTACAAAAGACCTGGGAGAATTGCAATACCTTTTGAGGATATAGGGGCAATTAGAAAGGAGCATGGCCTGGCATTTTCTTAGAGGAGATATGTTATAGAGATTCTTGAGAATGCAAGACTTGTTGGTACAAAGCCTTCTACTGTCCCTGTTGAGCAAAAAAGAAAATATGGAGAGGCCGAAGATCCCACCCTTTGAGGATATTCATAGGTACTTGAGCACTATTGGCAGGCTATTATACCTAATTATCACCTGCCCAGGTATCAGTCTTGCCATCAGCAAGGCAAGTTAGTATATGAACAAATCATGCTATAGTCATTGGCTTGATGTGTCTTATCCTGAAGTATTTAAATGGGTCTCCAGGCAAAGGACTTTACTACATGAACAATGGGCACTTAAACTTATGATCCATCTTCAGTCTATCTTTCTTTATGCTAAAATGTTTTGCTCTTATCTCTTGATTGTTTTTTTTTTTTGAAAAGCTTATCTCTGGATTATTGAGGTATTTTCTCTACCCTCTTCATGAGATTCTCATTTAAAAAGCTTTATACTTGGAGATAGAGGTCTTTGCCCATCTCATTACTTATCTTTGAGGAGTCTAAGACTTGATGCTACTAACAATATTTATGGAGGTATAGGCCTTACCAGGGCTATTAAAATATACCTGACCCGTATCCAACTCGATTAATAGATTCTGACTGAACTTGAACTTAACTAGTGCCGAACAGGTTCGACCTGAATCTTTCATTCAAAAGAAAAAGGTTGGACCTTAATCTACCTGGGTTCAAATGGGTTTAGGTTTCACTTTTTTTTTTTTTCGAGAAGTAAAAGGAGAGTTACTCGAGTTCAGTAACTCTCCATAATCATTAAGCTGTAAGTATAAGTTTGTACAAGCTGCAATCAATATGCAAAACCCCAATCAGAATAAATGCCGACTGAACCAGAAATCAAGGATTTTGCCCAAAATGCAACATTTTCTAAAAACCCTAAAGACTTGGTTGACCTGTGGACCCTCCCGAGTAATTTACATGAAAGGGTTGAGTTGGGTCCACAAGTAATAAAATGGCTTGTGGCATGGGTTGTCTAAATTTTAACCATCGACTAATTGGGTCTGACCCAACTTGTTCTTGTTAAACATGTCAAATTAGATCCAAGTTGACCTTTTTGATGATCCTACTCTTTACCTATCTCACAACTTCGTCCACAAGAAGCTTGATGATTCTCTACTTGAAGCGACAAACTTCCTTTTAGAACATCGTTGTAGACAGATCTTTTCATATTAAATACTATTTTGGAGGACACCTTTTGACTTATCTTCTTGGAAGCGCATCAGTCTACATGTTGAATTTTGCAAGGATTAGTACTCCAAGCCATCTTTTTGCTCTGTCCCCCCTAAAGATCTATCATGTGACGGATAGCATAGTTCTGTGTAACAATTCAGAGCTTGACAAGCTTCAGAATGAGGGAGGAGTGTGGGGTGTAATCTTATTATGATTTGATTCCATACCTACTAAGATTAGCAGTAAGATTGGGATCAAAAGCAAGATTATGGGCCTATATAATGATCATTGTGCTATTATTTCCTCTCGAGGGAAATCAATGAATCATCTGAAACTGTAGGACACTTCTCCCATGTTTTTTGCCTTATATGTTTTTCATGTTAATATCTTGGTGCTCTTTTGGTATTATGTAGCTATGTCTATATTCTATTTATTAAACATTTTGTAAAATTTGCTGCATGACATTGGATGCCCTATCACCTACCTGTACAAGATGCCTAGCTAGTAAGTAAAATGTTTTGTTCTTGGTAAGATAGCTTCTTTGGGTAGATGATATTTAATCGTAATGGACTCATGAGAATTATTGCTGGCTTATGTGTCCCAGTACCTGCCATGCAGGTAGCCGATGCTATTTTGTTGTGTGTTGAATCTTTGAATAAAGAACTAGGCAAAACCAGAATCATTTTTTCTCCCTTTTTTTTGAAGAGATTTTTTTTCTCCCTTATGCATTATTTTATTGTAAAACCGGCAATTAAATACCTTAGAGGTCTTGTTTGGGCTGGACAGATATGAAAAAGGTTGGATCTTCTAAGAATAAGAAGAAAAATCGAAGACGAAAAGAGCATTCAAAGGATTCTTCCACAACTAACTCCATTAAAAATAAGGTATTGCAATGATAAGGAAGCTGCTACGGTCTTCTAACTACTTTAATGTGAAGTTTGTTTTTAACCATCTTTTCTGTTTCAGGATGGAGGCACAGTTTCTATCCCATGTGGTAAGACGGGTTCTATCCTTTCCAGCAGTCCAAGTAGAAGGGTGAAGTTCCATGATCATTATGATGATTCACTTGGAACAAAGGTTGATTTTGATGAGGTTGACATTGAGGATGAGCTTGACCCTGCAATGAAAGAAGAGCTTGACAGGTTTGAAACTTTTATTATTTGGCTCATCGAGATTTCCTTCCACTTCTCTCACTCCGTCTCTCTAAAAAGGGATTTCCTTACACTTTTCTATGACTGTTTTTGTTCTATCCATGCATCTCTGTTCATTTAAGTACACTCCTTGTAGGTTCAGGTAGGATTATTTCCCACCTGAAGTTTAATTTGATTTATTCCCCCCTTGAAGTCTTTCTTAGATACATTTTAGCTCTTCTGTTATTAATAGGAAATAAGTTGGATATTTTATCTCCTTATTTAGTTACGTCTATTTTTAGTAAAGGGTTGTTTCCATGTATATCCTTTCCCCTCTCTATATAAAGAGGGTTAGGGTCTCTTTTATCAATAACAAATAGTCTCTCCACCTAAAATCTCCACAGGTATCAGAGCCATTGATTTTGGTGGCCTAAGGTTTAGGAGGAGATCTAGAGGGGATGCCCTCCGGCGGTACCGTTGGTCTCCGATGAAACCATCGGAGAGGCTCTCCCCTCTCCCCAAGCCTCTCCTTGCCATGTCTCGGCAGTAGCACCCTTGTCAAGGGCCTCTCCATCCTCGTCCGTTTTCGCAGTGGGAACCACCACCTGTTGTTGCGCGATGGCCTCTAGTGGTCGCACCTCTGTTGGACCGGCGAACGGAGGCACGACATGGCGATGGCGGAGGACGGCTCCCTGGCGAGGCGCCTCTGGATCAGGATAAAGGGGGAGCACGTCGATGTTGGTTGTTGCTTGTCGATGGCGTTTTCGTGTGCGGCAGCAGCGGAGGACGACTTCGACAGAGGAGAAGAGGGTGGCGATCTGGTCGAAGGAGGGAACCCCCCCCAGTGCGATCAGCCTTCTTGCAGACCCTCGATGGAGGAGAGGGTAGAGAGGAGGACGATGTCTTCTCCAACAGGTGGCTGTAGCATAAGAGAATTCACGAAGAGGAGAAATCCTCTTCAGGTTTAGGTCTCTTTTATAAAAAGAAACAAAAAATTAGGGTTATTTTATGCTTGAGTTCACTTTTTAGTTTTCTTTAAAGATGAGTCTTTTAGTGATGGGTATTTGTCGATAACCCCTCAAAGTTTTGAGTTCTTTCAGTTGGGTCCTTATATGTTTAGTAGAAGACACACGAGTTGAAGACAAGAGCCACCTCAAGATGTCAAAGTTTGGGCAACACTCTCACCAACCTTAAGAGAAACTAAGCATTGACTGGCTCTATGAGGGCGTACAAGCAGGGGCACTCAGGGTTGACGCGAAGAAGCGGAATACCACATCGATGAGAGTGGATCTTTATTACCTTGTGGATCTAAGACTATGCTGTCTCCCGTGTCTTGTCTTTCGAGGGAGTGTTAGGAAATAAGTTGGAGATTTTATCTCCTTATTTAGTTACATTTATTTTTAGTAAAGGGTTGTTTCTATGTATACCCTTTCCCCTCTCTATATAAAGAGGGTTAGGGTCTCTTTTATCAATAACAGCAAATATTCTCTCCTCT
Source organism: Thalassia testudinum (assembly GCA_037157565.1). Taxonomy (NCBI): domain Eukaryota; kingdom Viridiplantae; phylum Streptophyta; class Magnoliopsida; order Alismatales; family Hydrocharitaceae; genus Thalassia; species Thalassia testudinum. The sequence goes on from JAZHRO010000030.1 coordinate 51,565,831, forward strand.
CCACCTAAAATCTCCACAGTTATTAATGGTATTAGATATGGATTTTAACTAAAAACTGCCCTTTGGCCTTATCCACTCAGCCTCTTCATCTACCCTCTCTTCCTACAGCAAATATTAAATGTTTTTTAATATTTTATGTCTTTTGAGTGATTTCCCCAAAATTCACCGATATCAGCGATACATCCATTTTCTGACTTGTCGATAGAAGTTGTTACCCCGATGGGCAACCTCGGTAGTCGTCGTGATGCAGTCGTGGTCTTCTGTCCTCAAGTAACACGGTCCGGATTTTCCACACACATACACATTTTTTAGGCATTTTTTATGATGTATTACTCATAAAAATGTTGATTTTAAATATTTTTTAATATTTTATGCATTTTTGAGCGATTTTCCCAAAATTCACAGATATCAGCGATATATCCCTTTTTTGAATTGTTGATAGAAGTCGTTGCCCGATGGGCAACCTCGATAGTCGTCGTGATGGCTGCCGTGATCTTCTGTCCTCAAGTAACATGATTCGGATTTTCTCCACATTATACAATTTTCTTTCTCCAGCTTTTACATGCATGGAGTATGGAGATTGAGGGAGAGAGAGAGAGAGAGAGCATCAATGACGGAAAAGAAGAAATATGGAGGGAGTTGTAGAAGATAGAAAATGTTTATTGTAACTCAAATAAACCAAGTAGTTGTTGGTCTCTATTTAAAGAGAACCAAACCTAAATCTAAACCTAATTACAATCATACCAAATTAAGGATTTTCATATCCTAAATAAACTTAATCGTAATCAATTAACTATTCCTATTTTGACTCAATCCTAAATTGGACTCTAATAATTAATTAAAATAACTTGCCACATGTGACACAAAAGTTGGCATGTCTCCTAAAATCCTAAGGGCGACATGGCCCACCGACCTTGCTGACTCAACGCCATGTGGACCGTTCACGTGGCATTTATTCCCCTACACCATACTTTTTGTGGGGAAAAAACCAAAGTTCCATAGATGATTACCATATATGTCAAGCATATGATCTATAGGTAGGTAAAGATTTCAAAATTGATTTATTTTGTAATTTTGATATTTACTGACATTCAACTGAGCCTTTTGCCTCAGGTTTCAATCCCTCAAGGTGCATCTCACTGACTAGATTGAGGCGTAAGCCTTGAGGCTAGGTGCTTGTACCTCACCTCTAGGCTTATACCTTGAGTGCCTTAAGGCCTTTTTTTATTTCAAAAAAACAGAGAGCAGTAGCAAGTAAGAAGGAGAATGAGAATTTTGTGCAAAGAAAAAGAAGAAACTGTAGAATACAAACAGCTATCCTTTGGAAGGTTGTCATGCCATTGGTAGCAAAGGAGTAAGTAGCTAAGACCGAGTGGTGTGTTTGGAACAGAAGAAAGAGGTCTTGCACAAAGACTGGTGCTCTTATGCTCTCTAATGTCACCAGCTTGGTTTGGTTAGTTGTGTCATCAAAAGGATGATTTTCTTTAGAAGAGGTTCATGAAAAAGAGGATGATGCAGGGCTGTGTGGGGTGCTTATAAGAGGAAAAAGACGACTCTGCAAGTTCCTGCAGCAAGCAGGTGGTGCTGTTCTTTGAGGCATGGGCATGATGGGAGTGATAAAGGTTTTTGATTTAGATTAGGGTATGGTGATTGGTGTGGAGATGAGATGTTGCCTCATTCCACCCTCACATGTGTTGTATGGGCAGTGAAATTAGTTAAAGTATACATAATGCCAAAAAGCTAATAGAAAGAGCACAATTTGTTAGTCCTCTTCATTGCGAGAAGAATGTTTTGTTTAGAACTTAGTGGTTTTGAAAATCTTTGATTAGTCGATAAGTTCCTTAGTTTAGGGGGACTAAGTGCACGTCGATGAATGCGCTTCTCTCTTGTCCTTACCAGTCCTTTATTTTTTATTCCAAAAGATCTTTAGATGGCTCTCTTTAAGAAAACCATCCTGTACAACCTTTATAAAACCAGGAACATTGTTATAAACAATTCGTAAGGATTACAAGGTGGAGTTCAAATACTCTCCCAACTCTCTCTTGTCATTGTGAAAACTGTCAATAAACAATTTTTGTAGCGTAAGGAGGTGGAAAATCTTGTTTAATACACTAGCCAAACTCTATTTATTGCTCATTTTTGTCTCCAGAAATGTCTTTAAAGGATACCTTTGTCCTGTAATTGTTGAATATGCAATGATGGTTACTACTTTAAGGACTCCTTGTTGAATTTATCTTCTTGATTTTATTCTTTAACCACAAAAAGACCATCAGAAATCGCTATATTTCCTGAGCTAGTTTACTTGGGGTGTGCGAAAACCTGGGTTTTCCTTTATGGATGTGATGTTAACCCCTTTTCTTGGTTACTTTGCAGGAGAGGAGGTAAAAAATAAGGGGTTAACACCGCTTGGGTCTTAAGACTACCTCATGCCCAGTTTTCGCAAAACCTGGATTTCGCATCAAAAACTTCAGTTTTCAAAACCTAAGTTAAGACTCCAAGTAAAGGTGGCTAATCCTTGTTTATGGGGGTTAATACCCCTGGTAAACTAGCCTTAAGAATCCCACATAAGCCAAAGAACCAGAAACTTTTTGATTGAATCGAATGTCAACCCTTGGAGCAGTTCTATTCTCTGATTATCCGGGGCTGACTTCATCATCTTGTTTCAGGGAAGTGGAGGATTTTGCTAGGAGGCTGAATTCTGACTGGCCGGAAAGAGTGCAGGAGATTCTTTCATTAGGTCAAGAAAGAAGGATCCCTCTCTCTATAAATGGAAATTGCTCCTTCCAAGGTTATGCTGGTAAGTTCTTTGCCCCCTTGCTTTTGTTATGTAGTTCTTGTCAAACACTGCATCCATTTTACTGTCACCCCTCTGTATCGATAAGACTACCATCATAGTACATGTAGTTAGCAGTGTTGTCAAGAACCCTAAGCCTAGGGTTTCATTTGGATGGGGGATATCCCCTATCTCAGGGTAGAATAAGAGAGGAATAAGTTGGAAAGGGTGCTTGTTTGTGGGTATGGGATAAGTAATGGGATAGAAATGATTGATATGGTGATGTGATGTTAGTGGATGATTTTTTAATATTATGATATAGGTGAGTGAGTTGATGTGGTATAGTAAATGTATTTTAAGTGGTATATTATGTTAGAATGGTATATTTTAATATATATATTGGTGTTGATGTGGTGTAGTGTGATAATTTGAAAGTGGATATATTTTAATAGATGATGTTGATTTGATGGAGTTGGATAAATTGTATCCCTTAACTTTGGAATTTATTTCTTAGATATCCCTCTAACTTTGGGATAACCCTTGAGTTATCCCTCTGCCAAACGGAGCCTAAGGCTCTTTTTGGAACAAGGAAGGGGGAATCAATCAAGGAATATGAAGTTATTCCTAGGTTATATCTCTCTTTTCTTATTCCTAAGGGTGACATCAAAAAGTAAGCTGGAATGTTGTTAAGAATAAGTTGAAATGTCGCATCATGAAGTGTAGATCAGGGTCAAATCAAGGGCATGGTTGAAGGAATAAAGTTACTCCATCCAAAGGTTGGATTAATTTCATACCAATTGTAGCATACATGGGCCAGTCCCTGTGTAAACTGATTCCAGGTTAATCTGACCCAAATTGTAAAATTGGATTGTTTGTTCCCCTAAAGAAAAGGTCTAAATGTCTTGCTAGGTTAATGAATTATGTCTAATCTCAACCATGCTTGATTGAGCATGCCAGAATTCCGATAGGGTATATTGACCATGATCAGGCTTTTTATATCTAAAAAAGACAGTAACATAGAAGAAATTCATAGGTTTGTTTCTTGTAGCACTCAGATATAGGTAAAGAAATGAGTGCCTGTCCACTTCAAACACCCACTTAGCTACATTATCGAATAGGAGACACACTGAAGATGCTTCCACCTCAGTTGTCATGTTAACATTATGTGGTCTTTGTTTGGCCTCCCCATGGTCATCATTTAGTTCTCTTGGTATCCATCAAGCATTGATCATCACATGCGTGATTCTGTTGGTTCAATCATGTCTTCCATATCCTTTGCATCCCAGAATAAACATGCTACACATCCTTTATGATATAATTTGACTTACATTCTTGTCACTTTTCCATAATAGTTCTCTCATCATTAGGGGCTTATGCAACTTCATTTTGTTCTAGTTGTGAGAATGATAAGGTTTTAGTAGTATCATATTGGAGATATGGTAAGATGGAAACAGGAATGATTTAAGGTTTTGGTAGCATTATATTGGGGACATGAGTAAGATGGGAACCCAATTTAAGGCAATGCAGGAAAGAGACACCATGGCTTATGAGGATGAAGATGCGTTTCTTTTATCATAATGGATATAGATAATACTCATTTCTGAATGTTCAATGATCTGCAACTGGCATTATCGATCTGTGGTCGGTGCTAGACTTCAGGTGAGATGGTTCGACTTATCCATTCTTCTTTGCAGGTCTGAGCCACAGGTGACACCATGTTGAAAGGTCATCTGCTCGATTATTCTTAATTTGGTCGGGCACTAACATCATCGCCTACAGGGCTTAATGCGCCCTACGATGCCGCAAAATGTTGCGAGGTTTTCTTCCTTTATTTTATATGTTCAGCTGGTACCCTGTAAATTTGAAGCGATGTTATCGCCATTGATGTCATCAGCATGATCATTTGTTGTCTCATTGTATTAGTAGGCATAAAAAGAATCTGCTTTATACCGTAGTGTTGTAGAGTACCGGCTGTTTTGCATTGTCAATTGTGTGTCAAACATGAACTTTTCTACTTTTTTTCCCTATGGAAAGGTAAATTGTACCAATGGTACTTTACCCATAGCCAGCATAAATTTTTATCGTTCCAGAGGTGTTCTGCAACGCAAGCAGAAGTTGACAATTTAGGCTGTCAATTTCCCAGCAAAAACATTAACATTAAGGTACGCTTGAAATCCTTAATATTTTGGAAAGCAATTTAGTAGACTTTTAGTTCAAAAACTTAGGCTTTTGGTTCTCCAGAGGTGCTTCATGTGAATTCAGTAACATTAGATCTCCCATCAACTTTACGATGGATGAAAGGAGAAAAAAAAAGAGGAATATTGCAAATTGAGCAATGGAAGAGATGCCTCCCATGACCCTGTTCCATAAGAGTTTCATTGTAAATCTACCCCCCTTGTTGATAAGGGGATAATAGCGTGAACAAAAAATTTGATGAAGAGATTGTGGATAAGTATGTATCAGTTCTGATAGCCTATATTGTATCTTGTCCCCACTGCCTCTTGTTCGACCATAAGCATGAAATGATCATATCCACATGCAAGGGTTATTTACCTGAAATTGAATTACGTTGGCATGAACGATTCTTTATAAGAAGCCCAGTATGATTATGTGTCACATTTTGTAACCACATTCGAGTTTTAACCTGAACGGAAGTTATTTATTCACTAATAGTCATTCAGGTGAATTTCTGTTCAAATGAGTTGATTGTCAAGTAATACACATTTTCGAGTTACAAAAGGTTCATTGTCAAGGGTGAAATGCATTGTTTACAAATAGAAATCATTGGAAATGACACTCTCTCCAACTAATGAGATGGCAAGAATGTCATTGGACAATCCTTCTCAAGCCCCCTCCAGTAAATATGCTAACATAGGTACGTATGTATGCTCATCCCAATTCATTTTCAATGTTTAAATTCATATTGCCATTCTACTCTTTTTTTTTTTTTTTAAAAGAGTAAATTTGGTGATCATAGGATTTGATCTCACGCCACTTTATCAACCCCTGGTAGTAATATCTTTCCTTTTTTGAAAAAAAAAAAAAAGGAAGAAACTTTACTTTTTAGATTTATCTTAGATTGATTGCATTTTTACTTGCATTCCCAAAATTTTGCCCAATTAAATGCATGCAATCTGAAAACACAAACCTTTATATGCAAGGATGGGTCCAACAACTACATGATATGCATTGATATGCTCTGTAAACAAGAGTGGATCCATTTTGGTGGATGCAACAACTACATGAAGACCAAGTGGAGCTACTAATTTGATGTCAACTTTATTATGATCCTTGGTAGAAAGGAGGGTTTGATCCTGAAGAGAAAGGGGATCCTCATAGGGAACGTTATGCTCTTCTTTGGGATTGGTGACAATGTGGGAGACCTCTTCCTCTACTTCGAGAAAGGAGTGCTAGTCACATTGTACTAATGGCAGCAAGTATAGATTTGAAGAGCCACGAATGCAACTGAGAGTTCCACTAAAGGCTATCAATCAAGTACATAGCTCCAATCACTGCCTAAGGCTTGTTCCAAGTTTATTAGATTAAATCACTTAAATGATTTGGTGGTTGAATAGGCAAACTCTCATACAAAGAACTATCATCGAAGTCTTGCCTTGCTAAAAAAAACTAGTCCATGTGACCCATGAAAGATGGGAAGCACATAATTAGTCTCATTAACAAATAGGAAGGCACAATTATGATAGGAGAAAAAAATTATAATGTAATTTCAGTTGAATCACCATGAAGAAACAGATGTTAAATAGTCTCACAAGTTTAAATAACCATCACAATTTGACACCATGGAAAGTACATTGTAATTAGTATATATCCATTCTCAAAGTAACGTTCAGAGAAAGATGACAATCCGTAAAATGACGCCCAACCTCTAGATTGTTCTCCTCCAAAGGAATATTAAGACCATTGTACCGTTTGAACAATAAGTAAAAACAAGACACAATAGATGCTCTACATGCTTAGTTGCCCATATTGCATTATCCGAGATTACAAGGGATTTGCAAGTGCTAGCTACGTCCTCAAGAAGATGGTCTAGAAGATAGTATACTCCTACATTTAGCAAATTATGAAGGGCTACTTTGACCTTTAGAAGAGTCATGTGAGAGTTCCTATAGGCAAACAAATGCAGAGAGGAGTGCCTTCCATACAACAAATCATGAAAGGCATGTTAAGAATGTTATCTTGTATGATAGGTCAAATCACATCCACCGTGTATGTTTATATGAAACTCTTTGTATTCTGGTCACCTTTTCAAAGCCATTCTTCTGATATGAGATCTTCTATACAATGATCTGAGAAGTTTATCAAGCTATTATGGGATTGAGTTTGCCAGCTATTTAGCTAATGGTCTTATACATCAACAAAGATTTGCTTTTGTAGACATCTACGTACAGAATGCATCAAATTTTGTCCATATAGCAAGATTCAGATTTCAACCATTGTATAAGGCTAGGCGTCATTAAGTTGCTTCCCGTCTCTCATTTTAAGGTGCAACTCTTGATAATTATACATGTATATTAAAAAGGTAAATTGCAAGTTCAAGTATGTATTTGTTTTTACACTGTTTTTATTTTTGTGACTTCATGTTGCATATTGAACTTGGAACTACTAATCTTCATCTTTTTTATAATTTACAAGCCTATAGGTCCATGTTGCGACTTAATATTCCAAACATCTAGTGTGTAACCGGAATACAAATACCATGTCCTTTTTCTTGGTCTTCATTGATCAAAGTGTTGAAGGATCCCATGTTGGCTTTACTTAATCTTCAACTCCTTGAACGGTAAATAACAACATGTACAAGTAATATATATGTCTCAAAACTTATTGTTCATCCAAAGTAGAATGCTGTTGATGTTGTTGTTGCCATAGTGAAATATATGAATGACTAACTATATGCCAAAACTTGCGTGGAATTGTGGACAAATTTCAACTCTTACAGATTGGAGAGAAAATCCTATTCTACTTTATGAGAAGCTTTTTCATGTTGATTGAGTTTTTTCATGCTTGAAGATTCACATGGAATGAATGCTTTCTTATCTTTATTAGAAATATGTTAGTAGATACAGTAAGAAAGGGACTAGAGGAGGGTAGGTAGGAACCACGAGTGACAAGGAAAAGTGAGAGAAAAGAGGCTAGAGCGAAAACATAAATGGGATGAGTTTTGGATAGATTCGATTCCTATCCAACCTCACATTGACTATGTGCAATCTATCTGTTTATCTATTGGATACTAAATGTAAATTTGTATTACCATTGATGCATATAGGGTATCCATAACTATGGGTATCAATTTATCTGTTAAATTGATGGACTATCTGTCTTAATTAATATATTACCATTATTAGCATAAAACATACAATTTATACTTAGAAGTTTGTAGAGTTATGCTTAACACAAATATATTCATGAGTCATCCCATGCTTAGCATGGAAACACAAAAGCATCGATAAGTTTGGTAGTGTTTAACAACTTATATGATTTGCACTTTCCATGGTGACTATTGAAAATGCTTTAAGCTTAATTTATTGAATAGGATCTTTTGATCTTTATGGTAACCACTCACTTGTCATGAACCATTTTACCATATTTTTGGACATTGCATCTTCCCTTATACAAGTGGTAGTGATGACTTTATCTTTTGTTTAGCTCCTTGAAGAAACTTGCGATTGCAGGCAAATGCTTCAAATTTTGTGTAAAGATATGGAGTGAATTTGTCTCTTTTAAGTAAAACCACATGGGCAAAACCTTAGAAGGGGTTTAGGCTTGTACGAGGACCTCCTACCAGCCATATAATAGATCTATATTATTATTATTATTATTATCATTGTCTATGTTTCTTCTTTTATTATATTTAATCTTTGAATGTTTCTTTTGCTGAGATTAGATAACAATCCCACAAATAAAAACTGAATAGATCACTCGATGAATCTTGCAATGTCACAAAATATACAGGAAAGCAAATCATAACAATCACAATCATAATATGCACGATTTTTTTAACGTAGAAATCCCTCCCATAGATGTGAGGGTAAAAATTCATTGGATCTATATGACCCAAAATTAATTTACTATAAAAAATTATTCTTCCTTACAAGAGGCTACATAAGTAAAGTCAACTTTCTTCGTAATATAACGATAAATCAAAAAAGATGGTTGAAAGAATATCACCAAAAGGGATGCATGAACTTCCCACGAAACAGTTGTTGCAAATCTGTATTTTGAAGACACGTTGATGTAGATACTTCTCAATCAATCTCTCACAACAATTGTGAAAGAGAATAGGGAGAAGAAGATGATCCTCGGTGGCCACAAAACCTCTCGCTGCAATTCCCCTCTCTTTGTTGTTCTCTCAACCTTCATGTTGCCAAAGAGGGAATTAAAAAAATACCCCAAATAGAGCCAATAGCTTTATTCCCATCTCCACATTGCCATCAAAGGAAACAATAAAGAGAATATTATAGTACCAAATTGTGAAGAAGTCCATCAGAAAAAATAAGCAAAATTAAGCATTTGGACTTACTTCTCGTAGGAAATGGGAAAGACCATTCCTTGCTGGGTGTTTAGATTCCATTTCTCAAAAAGGAATCGAGGACATTCTCTTAGATAGCCTTGATAAAAAAAAAAAATTCTATCAATCAGATAAAATAGTAATATCATCGATTAGACACATGTTGCAGGAGCTAGTTCAAGCAATGCAATTGATGACACTCCACCAAAGATGCCAACTAACTCCCACACCAAATTGACGATTGTTACCTTAAAAGTTCTGGCAATATTGTCCTTTGATTTCCAATTTATTCAAGGAAATTAAATAACATTGCGACCAATTAATAGTCTGTGAGAGTGCTTACATGATACATCTGTTGTGACAAGCATCTTTGGTCTTTGATGAAAAAATATGATAAGATAATTGATTTCAAGTGAACGTAAAATGCTGGTTGACCTATGAATGGATTTTTGAAATGCCAAACCCATTGCCTTAAGGATGCAATTAATGATGGGACATCCCTTCAATTTACAATTTGCCACTCCACTAAACCACAAAATAGTAGCAATAGTTCGTGCAAAAATATCAAATTCAGAAAACAAGGAACAAAAGTAAACTCTTCGAATATGACGTACGTTACCTTCACTTAGAAGTCATGAAAGCCTTCTGACTTCTGCTTCTTTTTGTCTTCTTACGATGTCCATTAATGTATTTTCACTTTTATTTCTTGAATATATAAAAGGATGAATACATGGATCTCACCCAAGTAAAAACCAACAATACATTTCCTGTTAAGTAGTATTGAATTCAAGTTCAACACTAACATATTGACTTCGATCTACTTGGCATCTTGAGAGGCCCAACATCTCCCTGGTTCATTTCCCCCATGGAGGTTACATTGGCTGATATAAGTTGAGGTCATTTGCATTTCACTTTGATGATCACATGACCCTAACTATCAATGAGCTCTCCCCATCTTTACCATACCAACTAAAAGATTTTACACAAGGAGAAATTAAGATGATACCACGCAAGGATAATTGATGTGCTTACCTTCAAAATTCAGTACAACCTACGAAGTCTTGCCTGAAAGGTCCCACAAGCAAAGCCATCCCATGAAAGACATAAAAAGTCCTGTAAGAAGTCGAGGAATATTTGAATTCCTTGGTTCCAGACATAAGGCTTCCTGGGTAATATCCAAATTTTCAATTACATATTGTTGAAATAAATATATAGAAAATAAATAAATAAATAATAACATATGTATTTTCAATAATTTTATATAAATTAGAAATATTAAATCATACAAGTTAAATATGACTTAATAAGATTCAGAATAAAATAAATAACAAATAGCATGCACTAACACAAATAAATAAAATGAAGAAAGGTTAGAATTTACTCCGATCAAATCACCTATGAAGGATTTCTTTTAGAGAAGGTATCGTCCCTCGCAATACCGATGCGTCGGGGTCTGACGAACTTCTCCTAAGATATGATAATCCACCTTCAAGATTCGACACACTCCGATCTTGGACGTTCTCGAAAACTACCTCAGGAGAATGAAGCCGAGGGAATTTGGTTGGTCAACCAAATTCCTGATTGATCTACCAAATAATTGGTTTGATCAATAAAAAAATTTCTCGTAGATCTCTCAATCTCCTTGTGCAAGAAAGAGAGACAAGAAAGAAAGAGGGGGAGAGAGAGTGGAGAGCTTTCTTGCTTTTGTTGTGTCAAATGAGAGCCCCATTGTGGTCTTTATATAGAGTCCATGACCTGACATTGTATGTTAATTGATCGATCAAACTTGATTTTTTAGTCAACCAAACCAATTGATTGACCAAAGTTAACCTATTGATCGATCAAAAATAATTGATAACCAATTTTACCTTTTGATTGACCAATCCACGCCAAAATCATGAGATCAAAAATTTATAACAAAAGATTTCAAGTTTCAAGTTTCAAGTTCCAAGTTCCAAATTGATTCTCACCTGAGCTCGACCCAGAGCCAAAATCGGAGATGGGTCGAGGTGGGTGTGCGCACGTGCATGCGTTCTCTCCAGCCCCACCTTTCACTCTTTGTTACATAAGCAATAGGAGGTAGAAGCATTTTACACCCACCAAGAGGTTTGTCCACTTTCAGTATCGGATTAAAAATCTCTATCAAATCTCATATGAATTTCTACATTATTATATATCAATTACATCCCAATTGATGCATTTAAACTCTCAAATTCAACACATATTAGTTCTAAGAGAGAATTCATCGTACAAATATCTTAGAGAAGCAACGAAACAAGCTAGATAAATTTGATTCAACTAAATCTACCTTGTGAAGATATTTTGTGAAATTTTCACCTTGTAAGAACTTGATTCATGATAAATTATTTTTATGTAAACATTAGAGATGTGTCTCTGATCAATATGGCCTTATAATTTTAGATAAAATTTTCGATAAGCTATTTACTAACTGAAAACACTAGAAGGGGATGAATAATACTTAAGATGGTAAATTAATAATAATTACAAAATTTAGCTGGAATTGAGATTTAAGCAAATCAAACTACCAATAAATTATAACACAGTACATAAGATGTATAGTGGAAACTCAAATTAGGGAAAAATTATTACCTAAGTCTTCCAACTTAGGATTTCTCCTCGAGTCAAATTCGGAATATTAATTGGTACTTATGAGGTATCAAACCCTTAGTACAACCCCTCTTGATTACCCAATCAAGAGCAAATCCTTCTTACTTAAGAGGAGAGAAGCCAACAACTCGGGTCCTCATATTACAAATAAGATAGCTAGAAGAATGAACCAAAATAAAGAAAATTTTCTGCTCCTATGGACAACTCCAAAAAGATGTGTAAGTATTAATATGAAAGAGCTATCTAGGAGGCAAGAGTGAACCCCTTAATATGTGTGAGAGTGTAGCATAGCTGGGAGTTGAAGTGGTGGAGCTCCAATCAAGTTGAGGTTGATGAACAAGAGCTCCAAGCTCCTCCAAGAGCACCAAAATAGAGTATGAATTGAATATGGACTTGTGAGCTTTGAAATGAGGTGTATATGTGTTCTCTCTTGTGCCAAATGAGTGGGAGAGCAACAATATATATGGGGGTGTGTTTTTGACTCCAAAATGTGAGAACTGCACACTCCCCAACATTCGAATATCCCCACCTGTGCCTTGCTAATGGATAATTAACATGATGAAAATGCACTTTATCTAATGTTAGATGATCAGTTAGGTATAAAGTTTGCCATCTCCTAACCAATCCTTGGCTGGTACAGGATTCCAGGCTTAACATTATTAATGATCTATATAATGTTATATGTGATGTCTAATATTATATGGACAGTTAGCTGTAAAGTTCACTAAGTCCTAGACTCTTCTTGCCTGGCATTGGCTTCCTTACCTAACGTTGGGTATATATTATCTAACGTTATGTAGGCTGTTGAGTGCCTATCAAGTTATGTTTAGGGTCTTCTTAAGATCTAACATTATTTAGAACAATACATTAGCACTTAATGCCTTAGTTAGAGATTAATTAGGCTTATTTAGGTAAGCTAGGTGCTCTCGTGAAATTTGCACATGAAACACCTAAGTTTGTACTAACATGAAATCTACTCGAGGTTCTTCTTACATTTCAAAAAGTATAAACTTACAAGCCACTTTCTATATTACAAAGAGACCTACTAGTCACCATCTTGATGATCACGATCTGCTCCTTGGCTCTGAGTCTTATCATGATTGGCTGCAACTTGAAAGTTATTCTTATAAAATCCAAGCGTAAAATTCAATTTTAATCTCAATTACTTAACATGTTTGTTATCATCCAAGCCATCAATCAAGGATAATGTGATGCCTAATTATTTATGTATCTACAATAATAACTTTTAAACTTTAGTATTAAAATAATTCTTTATTTTTTTTGTAAAGTACTATTTAGATCAAAAAATTACTTTCTACTCTAAACAAGTATGTTGTAAAATGATAACTATAATTATTACTTTGAGATCTCTTGAGCTATCTCATTTTTAGAGCTTTGTTCTAATCATCTTCTAACTATGATCCAATATCTATGAGAAAATGTCTAAATTTTCAAAAAATCTTATATTTCAATATCAGCGGTGGTTTATATGAGATTCAACTTTTTCCAAATTTGAAAAATAGATATGGAATCCTTTCAACTTCAAGTTTGAATTATATTTCTTCCATGCCAAATTTTACCTCTAAAATTTACCTTCAAATTTCTTAAAATTTTAAATTGTCTCAAATAACAACAAGAAGCAATTGCTTTTATATGTAATTTCATTTTTCTCCAAATGAAGATTCAAGTCCATCTCATAAACAAAACACCTATCTTTTCTTAAAACGTAGAATAGATATTAGTTACATTTGAAACTACTTAGTAATATATATATCACCCCAAATAATAACATGGAAGAATATTTTAAAAATTCTATGTTAGTCTAATTCCCTAATTGATTTTTAGGCCTCGATCAAAGATCAAGATGAAAAGTCTAACTAAAATTTGAATTAAAGCTACAAATACCATCTAAGGACACAAATATAAAAAACTTATGCTAAAAGCATCTATCAAAGGAATTAATTGTTCCATAATTAAAGCTTAAGGGGGATTTATAACATCATTACCAAATCACCATGCAATTAAAAGAAAAGGAAATCTCCATATTCTAAAATAAGCATATGGTAGCTTGGAAAAAGCATTGGAGATCAATTTTGTTGGTTCCCATGTGCCTACAAACATAAAACAAACTTTCAAACAAAGGGGGCTTCTCTTATATATATATATATATATACACATGTAAGTTATGTACATGTGCGTAATATCTCTTACCACGAGTAATGTTTTGATTTAAAAATTTAGGAATTGAGTTCATTATATATGAACATATTATGCGCTAAATTTGAAGCTAATTTGATACCCTTAGCACATACATCCAACATTAACGAATTTTGTGATACTTAAGCCATCGAAAATGAGTTATCTTTGATGTATGTTTTAGGAGTGTTAGATTAGCTTCAAGTTTGATGTATAATATATTCATATGGAGTGATCTAAATCTCCAAACTTTTGATTCAAAATATTACTCGTGGTAGGAGATATTGTTGCATCTGCATGTAACTTACGTGCAAGTTACCTGTACATGTATGTATGCATGTATGTATGTATGTATGTATGACATTTTATCGAACATGTATATATGTTGTGGTGTAATCTCAAGGATATGTAGGGAATAGAATTCATGCACCTGTTGGGTTGAATTTCGATTCCACTGCAGTTGGACCTCCGCTAAAGCATAGACAAGAAATGAAGATCGAATCTTGAGGGATTGCATTCATCATCCCCCCACTCCAAACTTTCCCACCAGTTCTTATCACAGCTAATCTTTGTTCTCACTGAGTTACATAACTTGATTGGGAGCTTCTTAAGTTTTGGGCAGTTATATTCTGTCATTTCAGTCAAAGAAGGGAAGAGCATGTTACCACTTGAAATGCTCTCTAGGAGTGGCAAGTCATCTAGGTCCATCTCTACGAGATGTGATAGGAGGGGCTCATCGCTGCTTCTTTCATCATCATCATCTCCCGACTCTTGCTTCGGCAGCAGCTCACGCAAATGGGAACAATAGTTTAACCCAAGCCACCTAAGATTTGGGAGTTCCTTAAGCCATGCGAGATGCTCAAATTCACAGTTCCAAATCTGTAGGTATTGAAGGCACAACATTGGACTTGTTAGAACGATATTACTTAGACCAGCAATCTCAGTTAGATATAAACCCTTCAATTTTGAAAACTGCTTGCCATTGAGCTCCAACTCTCTGGAAAGGAACTTGCATCCTCGGATTGCAAGATCCTCTAACCTCTGCATATTCTCTATACGAGTATTTATAGTCACATCATGGATATTCTCAAAGCAAAGTACTGAGGTGGACATGGACAGTGTATTCAATTGTAACAGGCTCTCAACATCGCCAGCATGATGGACCTGGAGTCTGACGTCAATCAACTGAGGCAGCCCATTTAAATCCGCAAGTGTCAACCTGCCTTCTTCCTTACATTCAAAGCACGGGCAACCAGAAAGGTACAAGAATCGTAGCATCTTGAGGGGTGAGATTGCAAGCTGAGGGATGTACCTTAGATTGCATGTGCAGCTTAGATTCAAGAATTGTAGATTTGCCAGATTCCCTATCTCAACTGGTAATTCTTTTATGTATGTTTCTGATACATCCAAGTATTGGAGTGATTTTAGGGATCCAATAGACTTGGGGATTTCTTGTAACTGTGTGAACGACAGATCCAAGATGCGAAGAGAAGATAATAAGGGGAATAGATTTTCCGGTAGACGTCTTAAACCTGATGTACTACGTTTCATCAGCAAGGTTTGCACGTGCATTGCTTCACCAGAGACACCATCTGACGATACAAGCACTTCTTTGATATCATTATCCATCAAAGACACCATCTTGACTCCAACCCAACTCTCATCAACCCTAATAGATGAATTTAGCCCTTTCCCCGCGAGAGTCAACAGCCTATACTGCTCATTGCCTTCTCTCCCATTGTTGCCGAACCAGATGACCATTTCACGAACTGCATCATGCAACTTGAAATCTTCTTTATCACTACTTCCCCTCTCCAACAATGATGATTCTTGGAGTCTCCAGATGATATCAGAACGAGCCTTCCAACAGAGCTGGTCGAAGTCGAACGGTCCTCTGATTTCCAGAAAACCTTGGACGATCCAATATCCAATGACTTTATCAATTGAGATATCATAATCCTCCGGGAACATCGCACAGTAAAGTAGGCAAGACTTTAGTTCCTCACTCAACCTGTCAAAGCTAAATTTCAACCGTTCATATACATCTTCCATTTCTCTGATACCACCTGAACAATGGTCTAGTTGGGATTTAGCATGAACCCAGTCCGACTCTGTCTTATTCTTTGCCATGGCACTAGCTATGGCTTTAAGCAAAAGTGGCAAACCACCACACTTGCGTACTATTTGCTTTGCCAATCGACGGATTTCTTCAAACTCAATGAGATCATTCCTAATCTTCCTGCGAAAGAGCTCCCATGCGTGGTCCTCCCTTAAAAAGCCCACTTTTAGAATTTTAGGTGGATGGATGGATCCCACCATTCTAGCACATGCATCCTCTGATCTAGATGTGATCATTACCTTGATCTTCTTCTCCTCCATCTTCTTTGCAGAAGATCGAAATCCAACTTCACTCATATCAAAGGGCTGCCAAACATCATCCAGAACCAACAGGAAACTCTTCTGACAGAGTTTGTCCCATATGAAGTTGGCCCCATCTCGTTCATTCTGGAAGTAGGGCAAACTATTCCGCTTGTACCCAAGTTGGATGACTATTTCCTCCTGGATCTTTTTGATATCGAGATTCTGTGAGACCACAACTGAAATTACCAACTCAAAACTGCCACCATCCCCTGATGAACGCAATATCTTGGTGACCTCTTTGACGAGGGTCGTCTTCCCTGCACCACCCATTCCATGGATCCCGATGAGCTCAACGCTGTCATCATCCAACAATTTGAAGACGTCCTTCAGCGTCTCATCGATGCCAACAACAATGTTCTCTAATGGACCAGGGAGTTCATGGATTCGTTCTGGAGGGGCCATCACCACCAATTCTTTTTTTTCCAACTCCTCCAGTTGGTTAGAAAGGTCCCTAACCCTTCCTCTCATTCTTGATATCTCATGGTTTTGTTGACCATTAGCAGCTGGCAACTCATTTTGATCAGCTGATGACTCGATGCGTACCATAAGCACTCTCACCTCCTCGTCCAATGAATCTACGTCTTCCATCCACGCCTTCACAAGGTTAGTCCTTTCCCTTCGAAAATGATCCACCACCATCTCTTGCTCCCACACCTTTCTCTCCAAGTCCATCTTCCTGTTTGTGAGCCGCTGCATCTCATCCTTTAGCAACATCTTGCAATTATTCGTCCACTGGCTCGTGTACATCACAAGATTGCTCCCAATGTTTGTTTGTCGGGATTCTGTTAACTGCTTGACATTTTCCAGCTTTTGGTTGATTTGATCCCCAAGTGCATAGCTATAGCAACAACATAGTCTACGGCAAAATGACGAATCACCTGAGACAGTGGATTCAAACGAGAATTTAATTTATTTTTTTCCGTTTTTATTGCTGTTATGGTCATGGGTATATATATCACAAGTACCATTCAAAAATATATATCATCACCTTCGACGATTCGATCCACTTGAGTCTTGAGGTTGTCGACCAAAGCTATCCAACTCGAGACTTGGGGGCGCATGGTCATCCCCGGCTCTTGGGTCACCTGTGCATCCACCTCCCTCTGAATGGCTTCTTTCATGGCATTCAACCCGACCATCTGTGCTCGCAGAGTCTCAACTTGTCTCTTGGGGCAGAGGATGTAGCGGAGTTCTTGGTTGAAGTCCCAGTTGAAGTTGTTGCTGCAACTGACAACGTTACCCATGGGAGGCTTCGTGCGTGAGATAGCTTCTGTGTGTCTGTGTCTGTGTGTGTGTGTGTTTGTGTTTGTGTCTATGCGTGGGCGTGAGAAAGAGAGGAGGAAAGGGTTGGTGTGCGAAAGAAGGCATTTGTTCGTGGAAATTACCCATGTGAGAACGTTTGAAAAAATGGTATCAGCAATTCAAATAATTGAGGTGGCGGGTCTACTCATGGCCTACCTTCTTGGACTTCTCGTGGTGGTTGGTCTGCAGATTAATAATTTCTTAAATCGATGGTTTCCGTTCGAACGCTGTGGGAGAAATTATTGACGTATGTGATTTCTGCTCAACGAAAAGACAAAAAAAAAGAAAGATGGAATTATTGAGATGATTTGGATCTAACTAGTACATGTAAGAATAAAGTTCACTGTACACTTTCACCATCAAGCTAATTAAATATCTACGGTTTAATTAGCTTGTAAATGGTTATATATGCTTTGCTTCGTACCTGAATCACCGTCGATCCAACTGGACCGCCGCATACACGTGGAAAATTAAGTTCTTTAATAACGACATATAATAATAAAGCTCTTTAATTGTTGACCTCAACTGGCGCCAAACATACAGCTGGCCTTTTAAGAATAAAAAAAAAAAAGAAAGAAATATATATATATATATTTATTTATTTATTTATACTTTTTCAAGTGGTGCTACCAAATGTGCATGTTGCTGTCAGAATCTAAAGTTTGAAATTTGGTAGTGGACTAAATCAGTGGGCTTTTGAGTCACGAACCCACGGTGCATAGGGCACGCGCACATAGTTCATCCCTCTCTGTTTCCAAGAACATAACCCGACTTGTGTGGTCTCGTGATTGCAAAATTATGACGCCGGCCTATACATTTATTACATGGCAATTTGAGATAAACTCTGAGGAGTTGTTTAGTTCGTGGAACACGGGAAGAATTAGGATCGAATTTTATATTTGATATTTTTTATTTCTACGTCGGTGGATTTTAAAATTGAAAGATAAATTTTAAAATAAATGAATTCTATCAAAAAAACTAAAATTCTTTTATTCCGTTGAGTTATTCTAACTCTTTCATCTCTTTTCTCTCTCAACTTCATTGTATAAAATTGATTTATCCTTTAATTGAAATAAATATTTCTAATTATTTGCTGTGACAACAAATATAATCAAATACTTGAGCAAAACAAAAACTCCTGATTCCTCCTACTCTTTTACATCTCTTTTTATCCCTCCTAATCATTCCTCCAAACAAATAATCTCAAAGAGTTTGCCGGTATTCCCGCTACCCTCTTGTTAGACTACTTAGTCAATTGCATAATTAATTATTTTAGATACGTGTTGTTTGATATGAGATGGATTCAATATCACTTTCCATATCTTGTAGTGTAAAAAAAATGACCATGTGCCAATAACGAGGGGATTGACCAATGCAATCATAAGGTTTAGTTTATGGTAGGAGTTAACCTCTCCTTTTGAGAGTTAACCCCCGTTTGCCACAAGGGTTAACTTAACCTCACTTTATCTTTAAAACCTAGGATAAGTTAACTCAAGATTGATGAAGGGTTGAGATAACCCTTTTTATCTAATCCATATCATCTCTCTCTTCACCTGCAACACATTATTCTCATCCTACCATTTCTCCTCTCATATTTGATGAGTTAAAATATTTTGACCAATAAGCATTTTAATATATTTAATGCATAATTAAATAGTTAACTTTATTTTAACCTATATTTAACCAATAATGATTTATTCAACCTAATAAATAATCATATTTTAACTATTACAAAATTATCGGTGACTAATATAGTATATACTTATATAATCATAACATTATAACAAAATTACGATTACAACATTAGATAATTAATTTACAATAACAACATAAACTATTATTTTTTTATCAAATTAATTTTAGTGATAGTTAAATCACATTATTATTACTATAAATTAGTTATTGACTAATTAAATTATTACATACTTTCTAATTAACAAATAATCATAACATCATAACTTAATTATCATTATAACACAATTACAAATTACAATATAAGATAATTAACATTTAATAAACAAGTTACGTACAACTTCGTTTGATTAGTATAAACTATAATACAATATAAGAATATATGCATCTGGTTGGTTTGGTGTAGAAATATGGAAGAAGGCATTTATCCGTGAAAATCGTGTGAGATCGTTTGAAAGAGGGTATTGACAATGCAGATAATTGAGGTGGTAGGACAGCTCATGGCTTGCCTTCTTAGACTCACGTGGTGGTTGATCCACATATTAATTTCTTAAATCGATGGCTTCCGTTTGAACGCGGGGGAAGAAGAGAAATTATTGATGTGATCTCTGCTTAAGAAAAAACAAAAAAGGATGCAAATATTAAGATGATTTGGATCTAGCTAATATGTGGAAATCACGTGAGATGGGCATCCCCAGAGTGCCGACCTGCCAAACATGCAGCTGGCTTTTCTTAAATAAAATGTCTATATTTTTTTAAGTGATGCTACCAAATGTTCATGACAATATCACTTTTTTTCTTTTTTTTCTCCAGAGGGCATCAGGGCAATCAAAGTTTGAAATCCCGTAGTGGATAAAACCAGTGGGCTTTTGTACGTACACAGTTTATCCATCCCTCTCTGTTTCTACCTCTACCACCGACTGCGTCGGAGTTAGAAATTTTTTTTTAGGGTGAGCACATCACATGAGTTCTCACAGGCTCGGACAAATTACATGCTTTGAGAAAATGACATACTTTAGTATTGCATTTTAGGAGAGTTTCGCGTCTTGTTTACCTAATATCTAGGTAGTTGGATTTTTTTTTTAATTTCTTATAAAATTTTAAGTTTGAAGATGTATTTTTTTTTACCTTCATCACATTCATACCTAACTTTCAATAGATTGCACATCTATTTCTATTGCAGTAAAGAAATTCATATGCATATATTGACATTTCCCTCTCATATATTTCGAAGCTTTACCACCAAGTTTTTATTAAAAAAAAAAAAAAAGTTCAAAAGTTGTACAAATTAAAGATAAAATAAATTGAAGGAACTTTTTACCTGATGAGAGTCACATCATGAACTATAACTAACACAATTTGATCTAAATAAATGTGAAAAAAGCTCCTGCAAAACTTAAAGAAAAGACTAACTTAGAGAATTCTGAATTGAAGAATAAAACAAGTCATAAAAGGTAAACCTGCAATTTTACCGATGCAGTATACAAACAGGGTATCTAAGGGTCTAAACACAGGTCAAATAAGCTTAATGAGGAAGGAAGTGGGATGATCTAATCTAAAAAGGGTTATAGCAACTTCTAGGAATTAAATGACATTCTGTAACTCTAAAATAAATCTGCTTTAATTCACGAGGTTTGAGGTAGGATAAAAATCAATTAAACCATCTAAAATTCATGGAAAAATAATCCCTAGGATTTAGAACCTTCAATTTGGCCTTTGCAACCTATTTTGACCAAAATTGAGAACCATGATCAATTTATGACCTAATTTAGGTTTTTACGCAAATTTACTGATCAAACGTGGTCAAACCTAAAATCAAATTACACCATTAAATTTCTTAGGTTCAAATTAGGTTGGTACAAAAATTTGAGCCTAAGAGAAGGCTATCTTGACCGACTTTACAAATTGGTCCTCTTGAATTACTTTTTGACCCTTATCTTTTCAAAATCTTACATTTAGCCCCCTATCTTCCCTTTCGTTCTTTGCAGAACGGTCCTCCCTGGCACCCTGCGCAGGCACCGTACCTCCAGCGACCTTGTGCGGAGGATGGTGCCGCGCAGGGTATGGCAACCGCTCTCAGGAACGAACGGGGGGTTCCCTACATCGTCCTCTATCGTAGGGACCCTCCCCTGTGACCTGTGGCTGCCCATGCCTCTCGTGCGAACGCACGAAAGGCAAGGGTCTCCATCTCCGGCCATCTTCGGCGAGCTCCCCACGTTGCTCCCTCGAGACCCTCTCCTCGCCAGCACTTTTATAAGAAACGGCAGGGGCAGCCGTCTCCTTCAAGCCTGATTTGGCCGAGGATCCCTCCCCAATTTCGTCTCCTCCTCCCACGGTCCAAATGCCTGCAGGCTCCAGTGGCCCTTCCTCCTCCTTTCGTCGCTCTGCTGCCATACCTGTAGCAAAGCTTATTCCGCCTCGTCTTCCTGCGCCAGGCCACACCAGCTGGCGCCTTCCCGACCTCTTCCTTGTCGCTGTTACTCCCTTCTGGGCTCCTTCGTCTCCGCCGCCGGCAAGCATGCGCCGAGCGTCCTCCCTCTTCGTCAATTAGGTAGGTAAAATCCTTCCCCTCTCTTCCTCTGTTGTTTCCCACTCCTTAATTTACTACTTCCATCCACCGACCACCACTGCCCATCACCACCTTCTCCATCTCCAACTGCCCTCCGACGAGGCGTTCCCGCCACTCCGCGCCTCCATCCGCCTCGCCAATCACCCCTTAAGCATCGCGACGCCTCACTGACACGGATTCCGCCCTCCATTCACCACCTCGCACCTCCTGACCACCCCCCGAACACACCCACTCCCACGCATGTAGGTTGCCCTAGGCACACGGCCACAGGCACTCTCACAACACGCCGCCCCCTGCACCGCCTTCGCCGCGCTTTGGCGAACCTCCCTGAACCTTTTTGACGTGGCCGCAAGGCCGTTTGTGTGTTTCAGGTTTCGCCCTCCTCGCCGCCATTGACAAGCAGCAGGAGTTGCTTGGCAGGCAGCTCCAGGCCTCTTCAGCTCCAGGCGTGAGCCCCAGGCGACTCAGAAGGAATTCGCGCACACACCCAGGACTTCAATTGGGGTCACAAGCCTCGGCTGCAACCCCAATTGCTTGAAGCTTTCTCTCGTAAGCGCCCGAGATCGAAGGTGGGACTTTAGTCCCACCTTGGAAGTGTGTGGGCACACGCCCCCACATAAATTGGAAAAGTGTTATCGGCTGGTTACCTTCGATAACACTGGGGTAAGGTCCCTCACCTATTCACCGGGTCTCGTCCACGGCACGCCCACGCGGATTTGACCCGACCTGACTTCCCACTCCTGTGCACTCCTCGTGCACCACCCACGCCAGTGCGCCTGGACCCGGGCACGCGACTTGACCTAATTACCCAGCTCTGGGAGAGCTTACCAAAGAGAGATTCAGAGAGAGAGAGACGCAGGGAAGGGGTAGGGTAGGTTTTACGCTGACATTCGTGTGTGTGTGAAGGAAAGAAGAAAGGAGAAGAGGAGCAGCGCCCGGGACTTCGCCGTGCAGGGAAGAAGGAAAAAGAAGAGAAGAGGAAAGGAAGGAGCAGAAGAGAAAGAGAAAAGAGAAGAAGAAGTCGCAGCAAGGAAGAAGAAGAGCTGAAGGAGAAGGACCAGTGTAGAGAAAAAGAAAGAGAAAAGAGAGGGAGGGAGCCTCTACAGCAAAGACAAGAAGAAGACGTAGAGAAGAAAGAAAGAAGAAGAAGAAGAAGAGCAGTGACTGAGACTTAGCCGCAGAGAAGAAGAAAGAAGAAGAAGAAGGCCTTAGTAGCTGAAGAAAGAAAGAAAGAAAGAAAGAAAAGGAAGCCGTTGCAGCACAGAAGAGAAGAAGAAGAAAGAAGAAGACAGGCTGGCTAAAGAGAAGAAGAGAGAAGAAGAAAAAGCCAAGAAGAGAATTTTCGCTCTCTTTCTCTCTCTCCTTTTGTCTTAATTTTTTGTAAACCATTATATATTGTGAATTTATATGATTCTGGAATTATAGTTTGCTCCCTGAGTTCGCCCTCGGGAAACTTTTTATTCCGAGTAGCAAATTATTAAACTAGTGACCGTTTCTTTGTAATATACTGTAACGAACAAAACTTTAAAACACTGTAACACAACTCAAACGCGAGCCAGTTTTTGGTACTGTTGCCGGGGAGCAACGGTCATTCTAGAAGCTATTAATTCACAATTTTGATTTCCTATTCACTAATCTCTTCTCTTTTGTTGTGCAGGCACAGGAAATCAAGAGGAAAACAAGCAACCGCACAACAATCACACCAAGGACAGGTAATTTTCTATTCTCTCATTTAAACCCCTAAATTCTAAAGAGGAAGAAAAAAAAAAAAAGCAATTTAGGAATAACCTGTCTTTCATATATAGTAAAACACCAAAGTTTCCTGTTTTCAAATTTCAACATACTTTATCTGTACATCCATTAAAGGTAGTTAGGGCTAAAACCTTCTTGCTTGAGCCCTAATTACCCAATTTAGAGGCAACTAACTGGACCAATTAGAGCCAATATAAGATTCAAAGCTAGGGTTTTAGAGACACACTTTTCTAAGCAAGAATGAAAATTTTCCAAAAGAAGTGTGCCTAAGTCATTGCTTGAAAACATCTATCAAGAGAAACCCTAAGAAATTTGGCTCTTAAAAACACTTGAACCCTAAAAGACAAGAGCTAATAAGCTCTCAAAGGAACTAATAGGTGAAGTTGATCCCTTGGGTCAACCAACCTTTAACTTAGGTCACTCTTTGCACTCAAAAGGTTAAAGTTTAAGTGAAAACCTAAGCACCTTGATCCTAACTAAAAGTGGTAGACTTAAGAGGTCAAGGTCCCCATTCTGGTATACCTGGAATCTCAGTGACAAGAGAGGTCGGGTGGGGGAAACCTTGTAACCCTTGGGGACGCTCTACTGTGTAGGGGTCTTCGCGGGACTCACTCTCTCTGGCTGCCCACGTAATTCTCAAGTGGACGACCTTCTGATCAAGGGGTCCATCTACCCCGAACCTCTATAGTCACCCAACATCTTGGGTGTCTTGATTGGGTCCAGCACCTGCTAAACTCATCCACTCCATCAGTGTATGTTTGGTAGGAGGTCCTTGAAACCTTCTTTAGAAATTCACTCTCCCCGAGGCCAAGCCTCGGTACCCTTGCGTACGCAACCAACCCTTCACATAGACCTTTCCTCTAATTTTGAACCTAACTCACCTTCTTCTTCCACAATGGCTTAGCTAGGTGAGGAAGAGAACAATCTGGAGCACCAACTCCAGCGACTCAATGACCTCTTCCAGAACTTCATGAACCCACCGCAGTGTCCCATGATGCGGGATCACTATAACCCTACTGTAGTAGCTATTTAGCCTCGAGTCAGAATCCCGACTGGAGGACTTGATTCTGAACTGAAGCCCAACATGATTCATGCCATACCTAAATTCCATGGGTTTAATTCTAAAGACCCCTTCCAGCACATTAAACAGCTAAAACATTTGGCCTAAACTTTCGGGTCAGATGCGCAAAATCGGGATATTCTCCTTATGAAGATGTTCTCTTTCTCCCTTATGGACAAGGCCGCCCATTGGTATCAAACACAGACCCGGCCGATCAACAGTTGGGAGGAACTTCAATCCGAGTTCCTAAAGAAGTTCTTTCCCGTTGGTCAAACCAATGCCTTGCGCCATCAGATTACTCATTTCACACAATAAACGGGAGAACTTCTTCATGAGGCATGAGATCATTTTCAGGATCTCATGAGAAAGTGCCCCCATCACGGAGTTCCTAAATGGGAACAAGTCCAGTCTTTTTACTAGGGACTCCGTGAGGATATTAGGCCTTTCGTCAATGCAACCTGCGGAGGAAATATCATGGGTCAACATGAGGACATTGTGTGGGAGATTCTCGAGAACATGTGCGAGAACTCCATCAATAATGACTCCATGGGACTATTCAACAGGACGAATACCCGCGCAGCGACGAACATTAGGGGAGCACACGAGACGCAGGACCTGTCCACATCAGTCGATCTGGATTTAATGGCCAGTCATTTGGATAAGGTCCCTATCATTGAGAAGAAGGTGGATGAGCTGACTCAGCATTTGCAGCGAGCCACCTCTGCGCAGAACTCCTTTGCACAGACTCCTTCTGAGACTGTGCAAAACATTTTCCACCGACCTTCTCCTGGGGTTGACTCGTATCCATCCCCATCTGACTCTCGGATCGGAGGAACCTCCGACCCTTTCTATTCCTGTCGGGGGAACCCTACTCCCCCATTCTCTGACTTTTCTGAGGTTCCTCAGACCTGCGAGGACCTCAACGCCATCTAAAATGATCCATTTTCCAATACCTATAATCCTGGATGGCGAAATGATGAGAACCTCATCATAAACCCTAACTAGCACAATCTAACCCAGATATGCGAGAAAAAGCTCCTACATGACCCAAAGAAAGGCTTAACTCAGAGAATTCTGAGTTTAAGAATAAAACAAATCATAAGGGGTAAAACTGTAATTTCACCAATGCAGTTTACAAACGAGGTAATTAAGGGTCCAAACACAGGTCAAACAAGCTTAACGAGAAAGAAAGTGGGATGATCTGATCTAAATAAGGGTTATTGCAACTTCCAGGAATTAAATGACATTCTGTAACCCTAAAGCAAACCCACTTTAATTCACGAGGTTTGAGGCAGGATAAAAATCAACTAAACCCTTTAAAATTCATAGAAAAATATTGTTGTTTTAATATTGTTGTTTGGATCAATGCCTTTTGTAATTATTTAGATTGATGTTGTCGTCAAATGTCTCCAAGTCATGGTAAGAGGACTTGGAGAGATGAGATGCACCCATAAAGGTATTGAAGGCTCAAGGAAATGCACCATTATCCATTGATTAGAGAAAGCTTAAAGGATGAACTTTCAAGGGTGGGCACATGCCCACTCTAATCTCTACGTTGTTGTTCACAGTACCATTATTACCATCAATTGGTGTTATTTACATGCTCTTATGGTATGGCATAAAGCAATTAAAATTTAATTACAGATCAAATTGCTCACCGCTGTATTCATTATGATTAGAATATTGCCTTCTAATTGCCATTTGTCTTTTGAATCATAATTGAATAAGGAGCTTGCAGGCATCAATTATTTTTATTAAGTATGCTTACAACTTTTATAGTTCATAGGTGTTTCCTACTTTGTTCCTAGCATATTTGCCATTTGTCTGCCGCCTTCATCTTGTCTTCTCATAATTAATCTAAGACCAGTCGCCACTATAAGATTACTTTCAGCTATCATGTAATCCCAGTCAATATTGTAAGCATGTTCCCGATCGTCTGGAGGAACATGATAAGAGAAGAAAGTGGTGGTATAGCTAAAGATGATCCAGCGGTAGCACCAAGTGAGCTAAGTGCATCAAGGACATCATCATTATTGTCATCATCATCCTCTTCTTCTTCTTCTCAAGTACGAATAGTAACCTTGTTCCTTCTTTTAATAGTCACATTATCAAAGAACTCATGTTTTGAGTCCAAGAGTTGCCGAGAAAAATCAATAGAGGTCTCGAGGAAAAGATGAGACAAGAGTATTCCAAAAGGTAGAGATCTAGAATAAACTTCATCCATGTGAGTAAGGATCATAAGGGACCAGTTAAGTTTGATTTTGTTCCGGAGACGATAAACAACGTTAGCGATGTAACACGGACAATGGTTAAAGCCACTGGCTTTACCTAAAAAAATTCCAATCAATGACACAAGCAAGGAAACCAGGGACAAAATCAATATTTTTGGTGGATAAGGGCTATTTGGAGTGGTCATATGTATTCATCTGTTAAGAGCAAGGCTTTGCCAACAACGTCAAAAGGAATTTCTTGGGCCTCTTTTTCCCAAGTCTTTTTGGTACAATCAATTTTGCAAACTTCGATGGTGCCCTTTGCATTCACTCGGATTTTACCACGAAGGACTTATGATTCAAGAACAATTTTACCTCCCTCACCAACTTCTTGAATGTTGATATAGAAAAGTTAAACAAGAGAGGGATACATCCCCTTTAACGCAAAACCAACATTGAATGTGGGATGAAAGAAAGTATTCAATTTTTGGTAAATGAATAATTCATAAATGTTTGCGCCAGGGACATCCCTTAACTCTTCGAATAAAAGAAGACTAAGGGTAGTGAAAATTACATTACCCAACTTAAAATAATATTGATTATTAGTTTGAGAGGAAAATAAATAAGGTGGCATCAGGTTAGACTTAGTAGGTGACGTAGAAGGTAAATGTATCTTCGATAAATTTTTTTTATTTGACTTAAGAGACATGGTTTAGAATAAAAAAATAGAATAGATTGAAATTAATCAATCAATTAATTCATTAAAGATTGAAAAAAAAAGTGAAATCAAGAACATGCATTAAAAATAAGAATCAAACCATCAAGATATTTTAACCGTCGTAGAACAAAAAATGGTCAAAAATAGGGACAAAATCGAGCAAAACTCAATACATCAGCATTCATATTATTCTTAATTAACCACCACATTTCCTAAGGCACTTTTTGTTTCGTACCATATAATAATTTATCTCTTATTGAGTAAATTTTATCTCAGATAAATTTATTTAGGAGGTGGGATAAAATATATCCCCCGTCCTGAAAGATCTGGGACCACGTGATGTACATGTCGATGAAATGTCAATGCCGTGCTTTGTAAGGATATGCATTAAATGATTATGCATTGCTCATAATATAATAATATCTCCGTAACGTTGCTATTTCAACTATGTCCCCCACATTTTATTTCTTGGATATAAATTACATAAATCGGAAAGTACGTAGAAATTGAGATTTTCAATTGACAACTCGAGGCGTCTCTCCATCAGGGGACGCCTTGTAGCATTTTTGAACGATGAATACTCCTGATTTTAGTAGAAAAAAACCCAAATTTCAATCCCTACCCCATCTTTTTATTTTACTTGGAAATATATAGATTACCATGTGGGCCGCGATTGCTAATTCCCCCCTAATTCGCCAGAATGAGCTTCTGGTTTACAAAGAAACCAAAAAACAAAAGGACGTAGAAGTGATGGTTATTGTTGTGTCGTAGTTCTTTCGTCTGCCTCTTTTTGTGTTTTTTGCTCGACGCCTCAGATTCTTGTTTAGTCAATCTTTAATTCGTTCAGCAGATCCTTTTATTTTCGGAGATGTGATTAAGGAAAAACAATCGTCTGCTACTCGAGTGCAAACTTCACGGTATCAGGAAAATGTCATAAGTTAATTTCCCACGTGGATTTGCTACCATGATGCTTTGTTCTTCTTACTTACTATTCTCGTAAAAAGATCAGATTTTATCGAAAATAGGGAAAAAAAAAAATGATTAAACTCTGCTCATCACCATGTTTGGCGTATTTGGAGCTTTGTATCGGTTATCCTTCCAAAATGAAGTTTTCAGATAGATATTATTGTCACTATTAAAAATTATGTGGCTATCATTTGCCGTCCTAATATTACCTTAAATCACAGAAAGAGTGACGTCATTTATCGTTACCAACCTATTACATTTGCCTTCTTATTTATTTTTTTTCTTCCATCATTTTTGCACACATCATAGCCAACTAGAAAGGGAATTCTTTCAAAAATTTAAGTACCTAAATTCTTTCTCATGTCTATTTCAACTCTAAAATAATTTTTTTCCCATTCTACTTCTTTCACTGTGCTTTGACAATTGAGACTTCCTTGTTTCTTGATCTTTTGATAGTTTGGCCTAATATCTATACTAGTTGTTTTTTGAAAATTAGGTTCTCCTCTAATTTCAAATTATTGTAATTATGAATATGGTCTAATCCACATACATAATTTTTTAAATTCAAGAAATGAAATACATCGTACATTCTTACCAAATGTGAGGATAAGATAAGCAATCGGATAAAAATTTTTTGCTATTGTTTTCAGAGATACATGAACTTCAAATCTCAATGTTGATTTTGGTTGGTTTTTAGATTTCAAATAGGAACAAGTTGATGCTTCTAACATCTTTATTGTTTAGGATGTAGATTCTATAAATCCTAACACTAAAATCCTAAACTTAAACTCAACGGTGAAAAATCATTGTTCTTAAGTAAAATCACTTTCAATAAACTTTAAATTCTAAATCTTAAATCAAAGTTGTAAATCCTAAACCTAAAATTTATAAGTGGAAAAATCATTTTTTTACTTTTCAAGTGAAAAATCATTTTTCACTGATTGAAAATCAGAATACATCGATATATTTTATTTAGTGAGAGATGTACATTACAACATATGTTTCTTCATTTTTTAGCTATCAAAAGAGTGTTGCTATTACTTCTACTGTTGGGATTATGACTTTGAGGGCGTTGCTATAGATTTGGAGGTAGTGGTGACATGAAGATAGTTGTATGTAAAATCATTTCCACACTATGTTGACAATTATTATCCTTCCCAACCATCACCATTACTACATCAAAAATATTAGGATGAAATTTTGGTGGCATTGAGGAAGGTTTATTCACACATGGTTTTTTTTTTAAACCATAGGCAAAAATGTGTTGACAATTGCTTATATTTCTTATAGTGAAAAAGGTATGATATGTTGTATATGAATTATTGCAAGTACAAGACAAGCACATTAGAAGTTGTCTAAGTAATAATATAGATGCTAAATTGATTGATTATAGGTCTTGTACGAACTTGTAAAACATGAGTTATTTATAATAAGTGAATTATATTACAGATTAAGCTTTTTTTTTTTTGAAACAATTATAGATTAAGTCAATCATAAACTACAAGTGCTTTAAAAAATTATTGTAAGTTATAGAAGTAATAATGAACTTTTTGAAGTGCTAAATTGCATAAGAAATGTAAAGAAACTTAAAATGCAACATAAGTTCTATGTGTGTGGGCCCATTGGTGATTTTTTTATTATTAACCAAAGCGCATGGGTGATTTTTGGCTAAGAACTAATTAAAATGCAAAGGTGATTTTTGAGTATGAATAAAAAAGCATTAGTGATATTTGGTTATCAATCAAAATGCACAAGTGATTTTTAGTTATCAATCAAAACACACTAGTGTGATTTTTTTCTAGCTACCTAACTATTGGCTTTGTGGAAAGATTGATTCTTGCTTACATTACATCTGTCGTATTTTTCTATATAATCCCTTGAAGGATACGTGAAATGACCCGTCACCCTTTTGTCACTTAAGACGTCCGAGAAGTTCACCAGACATCTGTCCAGATGTCTGGAAAGATCAACGGACGTCTGAAAACATTTTTTCTCTTCGGTGCGTACCGTACGTACGCCATGCCTTCTCCCTCACTCGAGCCTCACCGTACCTTCCCCTGCGACGCCACTCCACACCATCCTTCGCCATCCCTTGCCACCTCGTCCCCCTCACCTCCTCTCCCTTTATAAACTCTCCTCCTCCTCCTCCTCTTCGTCGCACACCCCGTAGCAGGACGAGAGAGAAGAGAGCAGAGCAAGCGCAAGAGCGAGTGAGAGTAGGGAGCCAGAGCGAGCACGAGAGCGGAGGGTGCTGCGCTACTCATTTTTTCCGCGGAATCAGACGTCCGGAGCGACATCCAGACGTCTTACCGAACGTCCGAAGGTAACGAGAGACGTCTGGTAGAGATCTACTTTCTGTATTCCTTCTTTGCCAAAGTTCTGACAGTGTACGTATATGTGTCAGAAGTCGGAAGGTAAACCGAGGCAATTTCACATGTCGGGAGCACCTTTAGACATCTGACAGAACCCTTGGACGTCGGCATTGAGTTCCAGACGTCTGATAGAGGAACACCGACAGAGGTACCCCTAAGAATTATTTTAAGACGTCTACAACCTTTCCTAGACGTTTGATTTTTGTCTGACCGCGTGTTTTTGGGCTCGTGCAAAGCTCTAATGTTATCGGTTTTCCGCAAACAAAACGTCTTTGTTTTCCATACAAGTTTCTCTGTGTAAAGATACCTTGTCTGTATCATTCTGAACCTTTTTTGGCTAATCGCTCCATGTTTTAGGTCTCCAGTCTGTCGGGTGTACGGGGCCTGCAGAGACGTCAGGAGCTACTGTACGAGCCCCCATTCCACTGGGTTACCCTAGTAGAGTGGTTATAACCGTAAATCTCTAAATTAATACATGCAAGTAATTAATCCTCGAACTTGAGATGAACCCTAGGAAGAAGTAAACACATACTCTAGAATATATTCTCGAACCCTAGGTTATGGCATGAACACTAGGGCTAAAGGAAAATACACGTGAATGATTGAGTAATCAAAAGCTGCCTGTATTATCTAAAATGGACCCATACTGTGATAAAAATGGAAATTGAACTTCTTGTTCCGTACATTCCAACTGGGATGTGGAAAAACTCATGTACGAATTGTTACGAATGCGTCTTTTAAGATGTCTGGGAGGTGGCCCAGACGTCGGACTAGACGTCTGGAAACCCTTCCAGATGTCTGGGATTCATTTTTTTTGCCACGCGCGGTTGCGTCTGCGCGCCTGCGCGCGCAGACCTGCGGGTGCTTTTCCCCTCTTCCTCTTGCGCCCACTGTCTCTCTCTCTCTCTCCTCCTCGCGCGGCCTTAAAAAGGGCCACGCCCTCTCCCTCACCTCCGTCACCTCCGCCCCCTTCCTCTTCTCCTTCCAGACGGTGCGCGAGAGCGAGCGCGAGTGAGCGGCGGCAGCGACAGCCGCGGTGAGTGTGGGAGGAGGTGCTGCGTGTGGGAAGAAGCGCTCGGCCGTGAGGGCAAGCTCGCCGGGGCTGCTAGGGTCGGCCGAAGGGCGCAGCGGGCGCGGAGCGACGTGGGGGGACTGCTGCGGCTCGAGCAGCAGGCGGACGAGACGCGGCGGGCCGGGCGTCGCGAGCGGAGGGCGAGTCACGCCCTGGTTCTGGAAACTTTTCCAGAATCAGACGTCTGGGCTTCTAGCCAGACGGCAGGGGAGACGTCTGGAAGACTGTCCATACGTCTGAAAGGTGAGTTTTTCCGTCTTTCTTCCTTCCTTTCGACTGACCGTACTGAGAGAGAGAAATGGGTATGCGCAGGCTCGGTGATTCGCCATCCAACGCGAATCAGACGTCTGACTGTAGTACCAGACGACGGGAGCGACATCCAGACGTCCGGGGTGACCATCGGACGTCTGGGAACTAGGCCAGACGCCCCCGCAGGCTTCTGGACGTCTGAGAGCCCACGCAGAGCAAGGTAATTCCCTGATCCACTTTTTAAGACGTCTGGAAGAAGTTCCAGATGTCTGATTTTGCACTGTTTCGTCGTTTTCGACCCGTTTAGGGCCCGTTCGGGTTCCGTTTTCCCGCATTTCGAGTTGCGTTCTTTTCGGAATTAAATCCTCTACCCGTCTACAGTAGCTATACACTGTTTTGAGACACTCCTTGTGTTTGATCCTTGTGATAGGACCCTGTTCCGTTGCAGACTCGGGGGCTGCGGAGGCACGCAGGATTCCCGACCACGCCCCCAGTACTCCCGTTGTACCTGGTGGAGTGGCTTTTAAGTATAATCTATTAAATTATGGAATCATAAATAGAACCTAGGACATTGCATGAATCCTAGGAATTAGAAATAGATTGAATGATAGATCCTAGGTGTTGCATGAATCCTAGGGCTGGAAAACTAGATTGTATGATAGATCCTAGGTTACGGCATGAATCCTAGGACGGGAAAAATAGTGGAATATATGAATACTGCAGTCTTGGAAAATGAAAAGGAACAAATAGCTGCCTGTAATTGAGTTAACAGCTGCCTGTTATGAATAAATAAATGTAATTGAGAACATGGATTGTAAGAACGTGAAACTGGAAAGTGAAACCTAGATGTCCTGAGTTAAAAGAGCTGGAACCCTACGGGGAATTAGGAGTGGAACTCCTGGAAAGAGAAAGGAATGGAACTGAGAAAGAAAGATGTAATTGTGTGCTGTCTCTTGGGTACGTAATACCAAGGGAAGTACCTGTACCTGTTTAGTGCAGAGTGGGGCCAGCCACCCCAGGGACCCCGAGGTTAGGACTGGCCGCTTTGTACTGACTTGCTGGCCCTCGTGTACGTAGTACCGAGGAGAGCTACTAGTGTGGGAGGGCACTAGCTACCCCACGGGCCCCGGGGTTCTGCTAGCCTCCTACACCGACTTGTTAGGCCCACTGGGGCAAACCAGGGTAGTCAGGCGAGGGTGCGCGGACTGTGGAGGGGCAAGGCCCCTATTTGGTTACTGTGGAGGGGTTGGACCCCTATTACTGAGAGGGCCCTGCCCTGGACTGGTTCCGTGCTATGCTTTGGGTGCACCCGTTAACGGAAACGACTGACCGCGTGCTAGTGCGGGTTAGCTACCTATGTGTTTATCGCACGTGCCGTAGTCACTGTTACGTCTGTCCGTGACCTTGGGGTGGTTGACTGAGAGTAAGATCACCACGGGGGACTCTCCCGGCCAGGAGAGCACCACGTGCTACTTCTACTTTTCGGAAAAGACTGCAATCAAGATCGTTCCCACGAGGAACATTCGAGATCAAGTAAAGGATCTGAGAAATAAATGAAATCGTGAGACAAGTGAAAGACGTAAATAAAGAAAGTAACAGAACATAACAGCTACTGTACACTCTACTGTTTTCTCTAGTTTTAGTTGCCACTCTACTCAGCGTTTTGCTGACGTGTTACACTCGTTACCTTTCAAGACCAGGTGTTGAGCAGCCAGGGTCAGCGGCTGCAGAGGACGTTGGGCCGAGTAGGGTCCAGTAGAGTTACCACTATTCTCTTGTACCTCTTTTGTTTCCGCTGTAGTGAGTAGTTCTTGTTACCCGCTGTACTTTTTTTTACCTGCAGTTCATATTATGTTATGAATGTTGTCCTACTGTTGTGGTAGTATATATTGTAGTGATTTCTTTCCTTACTGCTGTATTTTCTTACTGTTAGTTATATTCATGCTGAATGTGGTTTATTTTACTTCTCTTTTGGTTACTTCCTCGTTGGACGACTAGGTCTTGAGATTAGTCGAGTCGGTCCGGTTCTAGTGTCTCGTAGGGACTCGGGAATCGGGTCGTTACACGAACCCTACGGGGAATGTAGACAAGAATACCATAATATGGAGAACCGGATGGTTATGTAAATTGCCGCCCATGGGTAGCTGTTAAGGGAAATGAGCTGACCTTCGGGTACATGGTACCAAAGAGAGCAACTATCCCTTGTAGTGTAGAGGGGAGCTTGCCGCCCTTGGGTTGAGACCTAGGGTGGGTTTAGCCACTCTACATCGACTCTTGCTGTTCCTCGTGTCCGTGGTACCGAGGTGAGCTACTTAGTGTAGGGGGGAGCTAGTCGCCCCAAGGGGCCCGGGGCTTACGTATGGCCACTCTACACCAACTCTTGTTAGCCCATTGGGCAAACCAGGATAGTCGAACGAGGGTACGTAGACTGAGGAGGGGCGAGACCCCTGTTTTGTTCTGTTTTTGAGTGGGCAAGGCCCTATACTGTTCCGCGCTATACGTTGAGGCGTACCTGCTAACGGAAATGACTGATCGCTTGCCAGTGCTGGGTAGCTACCTGCACGCTTATCAAGTGTGCTGTAGTCACCGGCTACGTCACGACCGTGACCTCGGGGTGGTAGACCGGTGTAGGACTACCACGGGAGGGACTCTTCGGCTAGGAGAGTGCTACGTATGCATCCTACATCACGGGAAGCTGCAAGCAAAATTGTTCCTTTAGGGAATAATAAGATTAAGTAATGAGATGAGCCCTGATTAGAGATCTCTACACAAAGAAAATCGTGATAGGATAATTTGGATCGGAAAGTAATATGTTGAAGTACCTGATAAATGTATTTTTATGTTTAGTCACCACTCTACTCAGCATTAGCTGACCCCTGTTATAAAATGAAACGACCCGTCATCCTTTGGTCATTTTAGACGTTTGGGATGTTCACCAGATTTCTGGAAAGATCAACAGACATCCGAAAATACTTTTTCTCTTCGACGCGTACCGTACGTATGCCATGCTTTCTCCCTCACCTGCGCCTCACCGCACCTTCCCCTGCGACGCCACTCCGTGCCACACCTCGCCATCTCGTCCCCCTCACCTCCTCTCCCTTTATAACCTCTCCTCCTCTTCATTGCCCACCCCGTAGCAAGATGAGAGAGCAGAGCGAGGGCGAGAGCGAGTCTGAGCACGAGAGCGAAGGGTGTTGCGCCATTCTGCTGCAACGCCTGCAAACGAGGGAAGCTAGAGCGGTTCCGCGGAAGTCATTTTTCCACGGAATCAGATGACTTGAGCGACACCCAGACGTCTTACCGGACGTCCAAAGGTAGAGTAAGACGTCTGGAAGAGATCTACTTTCCGTATTTTCTCTCTGTCAAAGTCCTGACAGTGTACGTATGTGTCAGAAGTTGGAAGGCGGACCGAGGCAGTTTCAGACGTCCGGGAGCACCTCCAAACGTCTGATGGAACCCTTGGACGTCGGCACTGAGTTCCAGACGTCTGATAAAGCAACACCGAGAAAGGTATCCTTGAGAACTATTTTAAGTCGTCTGGGACCTTTCCCAGATGTCTGATTTCTATCTGACCGTGTGTTTTTGGGGCCCGTGCAAGGCCCTAATGTTATCGATTTTCCGCAAACAAAACGTCTCTGTTTTACATACTTGTTTCTCTATGTAATGATACCTTGTTTGTATCATTCTGAACCTTTTGGCCCATCGATCCATGTTTTAGGTCTCCAGTCCGTCGGATGTACGGGACCTGCGGAGATGTCGGGAGCTACTGTATGAGCCCCCATTCCACCCGGTTACCCAGGTAGTGTGGTTATAACCATAAATCTCTAAATTAATACGTGCAAGTAAGTAATCCTAGGACTTGAGATGAACCCTAGGAAGGAATAAACGCATACTCTAGAGTAAATTCTTGAACCCTAGGTTATGGCATGAACACTAGGGCTAAAGGAAATTACATGTGAATGATTGAGTAATTAAAAGCTGCTTGCTTTATCTAAAATGGACCCATACTGTGATAAAAATGGAAATTGAACTTCTTGTTCCATACATTCCAATCAGGATGTGAAAAAAAAAAGAAAACTCATGTACGAACCCCACGGGGAATGTAGACAAGAGCACCGTAATACGGAGAACCGGATGGTTTTGGAAATTGTCGCCCATGGGTAGCTGTTAGGGGAAGTGAGCTAACCTTCGTGTACATGGTACCAAAGAGAGCAACTATCCCTTGTAGTGTAGAGGGGAGCTTGTTGCCCTTAGGTTGAGACCTGAGGTGGGTTTGGCCACTCTACGTCGACTCTTGCTGGCCCTCGTGTACGTGGTACCAAGGTAAGCTACCTAGTGTAGGGGGAGCTAGCTGCCTCAGGGGGCCCGAGGTTAGGTATGGCCACCCTACACCGACTCTTGTTAGCCCATTGGGCAAACCGGGATAGTCGGACGAGGGTACGCAGACTGAGGAGGGGCGAGACCCTTGAGGGGCGAGACCCCTGTTCTGTTCTAAGAGGGCAAGGCCCTATATTGTTTCGCACTGTACGTTAAGGCGTACCCGCTAGCAGAAATGACTGACCGCGTGTTAGTGCGGGGTAGCTACCCGCGCGCTTATTATGTGTACCGTAGTCACCGCTATGTCATGACCGTAACCTCTAGGTGGTAGACTGAGTGTAGGACTACCATGGAGGGACTCCCCCAGCCAAGAGAGTGTCACGTGAGCATCCTACATCATAGGAAGCTGCAAGCAAAATCATTCATGTAGGGAACAAGAAGATTAATTATTATGATGCATTCCGATTAGAGATATCTACGCACTAACATGTATAATATACTTGGAAACGGAAATTATATGTTAAATTGCTTGTTAAATGCATGTTACTTCTTAGCCACCACTCTACTCAGTGGTGATGGAATTTGTTGTGTGATCGTCCACGGTTCATATAAAAAAGAGAAATGTCGTTGTTGTAGTATGTGTCGGAAATACAAATCGTTATCGCATCTATTTTATTTAATTACCTAATTTTTACTAGTTTATTCCAGGTCGTTCACTGGGAGGCAGTTATTGATATACATCACTCTCTAGGTCCAAAATTATTCTTTAATTTTAAAAAGAAATTTTATGTCCAACAAAGAATGAATGAATGAATGCTTGGTTTAATTATATACAAAGAATCAATTAAAATACTTGCAAATATTAATTACAAACAAGTATCAAACACTTCATAACTATATTCTAAATTATCTACTTATAAGTTATATTGTTAATGCTTTCATATATAGACCATACTAACTAATAATACATACTCTACTTACTTACCTTCATACATCAACATATACAATACTTAACTTCCTACAGACTCTAAATTATGAGGTGTAAGCTTCATTTTTTAAAAAAATAGTAGATAAAATAAATATGAATGGCTGTAAACGAAATGGATGTAAATGGTTCATTCAGTGCCATACCATTAAATCATATATTCAAAAACTAAATGATTGTTAATAACTTGTGGTTTCTCATTTGTAAAGTAAAAAAATGAGTAATTAAGTGTAAAGAACATTAAAGTAAAAAAAATAAAACAAGAGAAGTTATGAGTGTTGAAGTTTGAGGGGGGAGGGGGAGAGGGTGGTTGTCCATAAGTTATTTTGAAAGGCATGTTCTTATCATGCATGTCTTCGTTGACCTGAAAAGAACTGAACTCTGTTTGATGTTGATTCATCCACACTTCCATTCACTAGTAGAGGAAATTCCACTGGTTGCTAGTTGGGACCAGTATGAGCAATAATGTCCACGTATAGCTCCGCGAGAATGTGAAAGGAAATGGCCTTGTTGTATCTCACTCTCATCTTCAATGGGTCTGCTTCTTTTATTTTTGTTACAAAAGGGGTAAACAAAGCATTCTAAACAATGCTATGTAGTAAAGCTATATTAATTATGGAACAAAATCATAGCATGATCGATCTGTGAATTGTAATTGCTTATAGATCAATGAGGTAATTAGGCTGATAACCAACATTCCTATCATGCCAATTGAAAATAATTACTAAACAAATCTCAAAGGAACATCTTTGTTTAAATTCTAGTCATGAGATTTGCAATTTTATGGTGGTTTAATGTTAATGAAGTGAATGAGTACTAACCTCCAATTGCCATTGGACGGTCCACATGTGGAGTGTGGAGATCGAGGGAGAGGAGAGAGGGAGAGAGCATCGATGATGAAAAAGAAGAAATATAGAGGGAGTTGTAGAACATAGAAAATATTGATTGCAACTCAAATAAATCAAGTAGGTGTTGGTCTCTATCTAAAGAGAATCAAACCTAAACCCAATTGCAATCCTAGTGGTTGAATAAGATAAATAATGTGGAAGCAATAATATCAAAGTAATAATCAATGCATTACGCTTAAGTTTACGTGGAAACCCGACTCACGGAAAGCTGGGAGAAAACCATTGGAGAAGTGCTCTGATGGGGCTTCTCTCTATATTTCTTCTCAAAAGAATAGGTGAGGGGTACACATTTATAGGGCACCACACACGTAATGATGAGAACCTCATCATGAGCCATAACTAGCTCATTTTGACCCAATACAAAAGATAAAAGCTCCTACATAACTCAAGGAAAGGCTTAACTCAGAGAATTCTGAGTTTAAGGAGAAAACAAGTCATAAGGGGTAAAAATGCAATTTTACCAGTATAATCTGCATACAGGGTAATTCAGGGTCCAAACATAGGTCAAAGCAACTTAATAAGAATAAAAGTGGGATGAGATGATATAGCAAAGGCTACAGCAATTCCAAGGAACTAAATGATAATCTGTAACCCTAAAACAAACCCACTTCAATTCACGAGGTTCAAGGCAAAGCAAAAATGGAATAAACCCTCTAAAATTCATAGAAAAATAATCTCTAGGGTTTAGAACCTTCAATTTGACCTTAGGAACCCATCTTGACCTACATTGAGAACCATACCCAATTAATAACTTAATTTAGGTTTTTGCGTAAATTGACCAGTCAAACAAGGTTTAATCTGGAAATAAAATTCACCATCAGATTCCTTAGGTCCTAATTAGTCATGTATAAAAACTTGAGCCTAAGAAGAAACCTTCTTGACCAACTTTACACTTTGGTCCTCATATATTTACTTTTTGGCCCTCAACTTTTGAACCCTCGCATTTTGGCCCCTAACTCTCCTTCGTTCTTTGCGTTCAGGTCCCCCCTGCAAAACCTGCCAGCACCATGCTCCGGTGACCTTGCGCGGAGCATGGCGCCGCGCAGGGTGAGGGGGAGAGTCTGGCAAGTAAACCGGGGGTGCCCTGCGTCGTCAGCCGTCGCAGGGACACCCCCCTGGTCGCTGTAACCCACCATACCGGCCGTGCGAACGCACGGACGGTATGGGTTTCCATCTCCAGCGTCCTCCGGCGAGGGAGACACGTCGTCTCCCTCCGCCTTCCTCCCTGATT
This sequence comes from Thalassia testudinum, assembly GCA_037157565.1. Classification (NCBI taxonomy): domain Eukaryota; kingdom Viridiplantae; phylum Streptophyta; class Magnoliopsida; order Alismatales; family Hydrocharitaceae; genus Thalassia; species Thalassia testudinum. The sequence goes on from JAZHRO010000030.1 coordinate 51,605,778, forward strand.
CGGTCCCTATAAATACCCCCGTCGCTCCACCGCTCTTCCCAGCTCGGATCTGACGGAGAAAACCCCCAACTTTCCTCTCTTCTCACTCCGGCAGACGCCCACCAGCTCCGGCGGTTCCTCCTCCTCCTCCTCTTCGCTCTGCCGCAATACCAGCAGCAGAGACTTCTTCCCCTGCTCTTCCCGCGCCACGCCGCACCCAGCTGGCGCCTCTCCGGCCCTCTGCTCGCCGCCGCCCCTTCCCCCGGGCATCTTCTTCTCCGGCGACAGTCGATACGACTGTCGCCCGCTCCGGCCCCTCCTCGTCCTGCTAAGTAGGTAGAACTCCTCCTCTTCCTCCCCTCTTCCTTTTCCTCACTTTAAACATCTACTGTCGCCCTCGATTCCGACCACTCACCCTCACCTTCTCCGCCTCCGGCCATCCTCCGGCGAGCCGCTCCCATCACTCCAGCAACCCACACGGCTCGCCGACCACCGCACAACCTCCGCCTCCTCACCCTGATCAACCTCTGCCCTTCCACTTCCCCCACATCACCCTCTACAACTCCACCGAATAAACCCATCTTCCGACCCACAGTCCGACCTAGGGCAGCCCTTGCACGCCGCCCCATGCCTCGCCACCACCCACACGAGCTTCGCCGCACTCTGGCGAAGCTCCCGGCACCTTCTGATTAGGCCGAGAGGCCGTTTTGCTGTGAACAGGTCACCCGTCCTCCGCCGCCATTGCCGTGCAGAAGGAGCTGCTTCCGCCTGCAGCTGCAGGCGCGCCACGCCCAGATTCGACTCCCAGGCTGTGCGAGGCATTTCGACAAAGCGTCAGGCTGCAGCTGAAGCGAAGCCCTCACGCGAAGGCCTCGCGTAACGCCGCGATTACCAGCTGCTTCCTCCGCGCAGGCGCCAACTCGGGGTGGGACATTTAGTCCCACCTCGGAAAACTCTGAAGAGGCGCAGCGGTATAAAGTGAAAAAGTGCTGGAGGCTTATTGCCTCAGCACACGGGTGAGGTCCCCTTCACCCGCCCGGTTACCCGGTCTCGTCCGCGCTCACGCCCCGCGGACCTGGCCCGACCCGACTTAGACTGACCAGCATTCCTCGCCCACCACGCACGCCGTGGGCCTGGACCCGGGCGTGACCCGTACCCGGCAACCCGGCAGCTCTGGGAGAGCTTTCCCAAGAGTGGCTTCTGTGAGAAAGAGACGCGGGGGAGGGTAGAGTTAGGTTTTGCCCCCTTGATCAAGCTGCGTAAGTGTGCAGGCACAGGTGAAGAACCGTGGAAGAAGACGAAGGCTGAAGGAAGGAGGAGCACCGAGCGGCACTGTAGCAGCGGCAGTTTAAGTCGTCTGATTGGAAAATCAGACGACGCTCTGAAGGCAGAAAAGAGAAAGAAGAACAGGACAAGGACCGCAAGGAAAGAGACAACGCAGAGAGGCCAAGACAAGAACTGAAAGAAGAAAAAGAGCACAAGAAGAAGATCTGAAGAAAGGAAAAGAAGAAAGAAAGAAGAAGAAGAAGAACAGGACCGCTCTGCAGAAGAAAGGAAAAGAAGAAAAAGAAGAAGAACAAAAAGAAGAGAGCAGAAGATCTGAGAAGGAAGAAGAGGAGAAGCAAAGAGAAAAGAAGAAAAGCCAACAAATTCTCTCTCTTTCTTTATTTTTGTAAAAGAAACTTTGTACCCCTAGAATACAACTTGCTCCCTGAGTTCGACCTCGGGAACTCTTTATTTCCGAGTAACAAATTGTATTAAACTGGTAATCACCTCCCTCTATACTATACTACGACGGAATAATAATACTATAGAGGAAGGAGCACACCACGTAACAAAGTCCCACTCCACTATGTGGGACTAAAATAACCCTACACAATTCTCTCGACACTCCTTAAGCTGGGGCATTGAATGCTCAACTTGTAACATAAAGAAATCCACTCTACACAACAGAACACAACTCTCTGGACTGGTTCTTACGTGTAGGCAAGAACATGGGCTAGTGCTGTTGAAGGAACTGCTGTAGTTGGCTCTGATAATGGCCTCTCCTTTAGAGATCAAGTGATGGTGGCTTCCCATTCAGTATCTGTTACGACCCGATTCCCGAATCCCTATGAGACACGAGAATCGGACTGACTCGACTGATCCCAAGACCCAGTCATCCAACGAGAAAGTAACCAAAAGAGCAGTAAAATAAATCACATTCACCATGTATATAACTAGCAGTAAAGAAAAGAACTACTACAATAAACACCACCACAACAGTAGAGAAATAAACAGGTAAATAACATGATGCTTACAATAAAAGAGTACAGTGGTAACAGAAAAATACTCACTACACAAAAAAATGGTACAGTAGGTACTACACAAGTAAGACTACTGAGCTCTACTAGGCCCAGCTCCCTCTGCAGCCGCCGGCTCTGGCTGCACAATACCTGGTCCTGAAAAGGTGACAAAGGTGACACGTCAGCGAAACGCTGAGTAGAGTGGCAACCAAAAGCTAAGAAAAATAGTAAAGTGGGCAAGTAGCTGTTATTTTTAATCTCTTTCTTTATTTTCCCATTTACTTATTCTTGGATTATTCCTCAGATCCTTCTCGTGATCTTGAATGTTCCTCGTGGGAACGATCTTGATTGCAGTCTTTTGCGAAAAGTAAGAGTAGCACGTGGTGCTCTCCTGGCCGGGAGAGTCCCTCGTGGTGGTCCTACCCTCAGTCAACCACCCCAAGGTCACTGACAGACGTAATGGTGACTATGGCATGCGCGATAAACGCACGGGTAGCTACCCTGCACTGGCACGCGGTCAGTCATTTCCGTTAACGGGTGCACCCCAAAGCACAGCACGGAACCAATATAGGGTAGAGCCCTCTCAGTAACAGGGGTCTAGCCCTTCCACAGTAACCAACAAGGGGACTTGCCCCTCCACAGTCCGCGCACCCTCACCGGATTACCCTAGTTTGCCTAGTGGGCCTAACAAGTCGGTGTAGGAAGGCTAGCAGAACCCCGGGGCCCGTGGGGTGGCTAGTGCTCTTCCTACACTAGTAGCTCTCCCCGGTACTGTGTACACGAGAGTCAAAAGTCAGTACAAAGTAGCCAGACCTAACCCCGGGTCCCTGGGGCAGCTAGCTCCGCTCTGCACTAAACAAGGGGACAGTCGCTCTCCTTGGTACTCCGTACTCAAGGGCCAACTCACTTCCCCAATTCCATTCCATTCACCTCTCAGGAGCTCTACTCCTAATTCCCCGTAGGGTTCATGCTCATTTTTCTTTAACTCAGCCAATTTAAGTTTCATCATTTTAGCTTTATATTCATATAGCCCATGTTTTCAACAGTAATTATCCATTTATAAGAAGCAACTGTTAACCAATTACAGGCAGTTATCATTTTCCTTTCTACTTTTCCAAGACTGCAATTCATATATTCATGACATTCGTTTCGGTGTTTTCTGTTCCTAGGATTCATGTCGTACCCTAGGATCTATCATTCCATCTAGTTTTCCAGTCCTAGGATTCATGCCATACCTTAAGGTCTATCATTCAATCTAGTTTTCCAATCCTAGGGTTCATGCCATACCTTAGAATCTATTAATTATCTCACGAGTGCATAAATGTTGGTAGATATTTAAGGGGAGCCACTCTACCCGCAAAATCGGGAGTACTGGGGGCGTGATCGGCAAGTCCGCGCGCCTCCGCAACCCCCAGAGCCTCAACGGAACGGGGTCCTAATACAAGGATCAAATACAAGGGCTACTCAGAACATGATACAAATACTGTAAACAGGTAGAGGAATAATTTCTGAGAAGAACGAAACTTGAAACGCGGAAAACGGATTTTGAACGGACCCTAAACGGGTAAAAAATGACAAGTCTGCCCAAAATCAGACGTCTGGAACAAGTCTGCCTTAAATGATTGCTCAGGTCATACCTTCTCTCTGCGTGGTTCTTCAGACGCCCAGACTCCCGCTGAACCGTCTGGACTTAGTTCCAGACGTCCGACTGTCACTCCGGACGTCTGGTGACCCTCTCCACCGTCTGGTGTTGTGCCCAGACGTCCGATCTGTGTGGGAGGGCGTGCCCTTGCGCCTTCTCGAACGAGACCTGCACACATACGCGACCGTCCTCAACACGAAATGAGGCAGAACCCTTCGGCGGAACGGCTGCATGGCCGTACACGCGAAAGAAGAAGGGAAGGAAAATATCGTACCTTTCAGATGTCTGGACCTTCCTCCAGGCGTCTCCCGCGTTATCTGGGCGTATGTCCAGACGTCTGATTCTGGCAATTTTTCCCAGAATCAGGACCTCCTCGCCCTCCTCCTGCTGTGCACGGCCGTGCCACGCCGCGCTTGCCTACTGCCTGAGTTGCAGCAGCTCCTCCCCAGCACCATGCTCCTGCTGTGCACCCGCTGGCCGGCCCTGGCTGCTCCGGCGAGCTCGCACCCTCGCGCTCTAACTCCCTCCCTCTCGTCGCAACCCCTCCTCCCCGCGCACTCACGGCAGCAGCTACTGCCCCACCCGCTCGCTCTCACGCTAACAGGAAGGAGAAGAAGAAGAAGGCGGTGGAGTGAGGGTGAGGGAGAGGAGAGGAGGAGTATTTGAAGGCGCCGTGGGGGAGAGAGAGAAGGAAGGCTGCGCCTGCAGGACGGAGAGGAAAGAGAGAGAAGAAAGGAGGGCGGCAGTTCAGTCTGTGCACGCATGCGCGTAGATGCAAAATCGTTCGTTGAAAAAACCCTGATCGGCCTCCGCTCGCGACGCCGCCCGCGTCGCACCTCGCGCGTCTGCTGCTCAGCCCGCAGCAGGTCCCTCTCCGCGTCGCTCCGCGCCCCCTGCGCCCTCCGTCGGCCGGCCAAGCCGCTCCGGCGAGCTCGCCCTCACAGCAGAGCTCCGCCCTCGCACGCCGCACCTCCGCGCTCACTGCAGCCGCCGCTGCCGCCCTCGCGTCCGCTCGTTCTCGCGCACAGGAAGGAGAAGAAGGAGGAGACGGTGGAGACGGGAGGGGAGGCGCGCCCCTTTTAACGCCGCGCGGAGAGGAGAGAGAGAAGGCGGCAGGCCGCCTGCAACTGCAGAGAAAAGAGGGAATATGCGGTCTGCGCGCTCAGGCGTGCAGGTGACTCGCGTGTGTCGAAAATAACGGATTTCAGGACGTCTGGAAACGATCCCAGACGTCTGTTCAGACGTCTGTATGTGATCCCAGACGTCTGGACCGACGTCTGGGCCTCCTCCCAGACGTCTTAAAAGACGTCTGGGGCACGCATTCATAACAGAAGGCTGCGCCTGCAGGACGGAGAGGAAAGAGAGAGAAGAAAGGAGGGCGGCGGTTCAGTCTGTGCACGCATGCGCGTAGATGCAAAATCGTTCGTTGAAAAAATTAATTTCCAGACATCTGGGAAGGCTTCCAGACGTCTGACCAGACGTCTGGACCAATTCCCAGACGTCTTAAATGACGTTTGTTGCCAGGGTCATAACAGTATCTCTAAAATGGATCTTCCTCTGAAGACCTCAAAGCTGTATCTCTCACATAGAAACTGATTAGGCCCTTCCTTTGAGGACCTTAAAAATGGATCTCCTTCTCTCTGGAGACCTCGAAACTCTAGACCTCCCAAAGTTAGGTTTCTCATGTGATGATCAGCTACTCCCAACGTTCGTAGCGGTATTTGATGTCACCTCAACTACTGGAAAATGCTATCGTGCCTTAGGACTGCAATAAATGAACTCCCAAATGGGGGTGACTATAATGGACTCCACACCAACAAATTAAGAATTTACATATCCTAAACAAACTTAATCACAATCAATTAACTGTTGCTATTTTGACTCAATCCTAAATTGGACTCTAACAATTAATTAAAATAACTTGCCAAATCTGACACAACTTGGCATGCAAGCCAACTCCTAAAATCCTAAAGGCCACATGGCCCACCGACCTTGTTGACTCGACTTCATGTGGACTATCCACGTGGCAAATGTGCCACGTGGCGGTCCACTCGGTTGCCACATGGGCATTTACTCTTTCACACTCCCCCCTCAAGTCGAGGTCAGAGTAGTCTGTAGACGTGCACACTTTTGGTGAGGCTAAAGCCCCCACCATTCTTTGTCATCATTCATGCTTGAACTTCTTTTGTTTGGATCTTCAGAAGCCACGGAGTGTCCTTTAGCAACCTCAGAACAAGGTTGGATATATCGGCGATATATTGTCGATATATCAGTTTCACTAGGTTTGGGCGTATCGATATCACCTGCAGTATTGTTTTTCTAGGATATCTGTCATATATAGTCGATATGGGGAGATATCGGTGATATGGGAGCTGTTGGGGTTGGGTTTGGGCGGGAGGTTCGAAATTGGAATTGTTGCTGGAGAGCTGGGATGAAAAATGGGAGGGCTGCGTGGGTGCGGGAGCGGCTGAAATTAAAAATCAAGTTGGAGGGAAGGCTGAAACACACACACACAAATGTTAATTTTAAATATTTTTTAATATTTTATGCCTTTTTGAGTAATTTCCCTGAAATTCACCAATGTCAGCTATATATCCCTGATATATCCCTTTTTTGACTTATTGATAGAAGTCGTTGCCCGATGGGCAACCTCGATAGTCGTCGTGATGGCTGCTGTGGTCTTCTGTCTTCAAGTAACATGGTCCGGATTTTCCACACACACGTTTTTTAGGCATTTTTTTATGATGCTCATAAACATGTTAATTTTAAATGTTTTTTAATATTTTATGCCTTTTTGAGTGATCTCCTTGAAATTCACCGATATCAGCGATACATCCCTTTTCTGACTTGTCGATAGAAGTCGTTACCCAATGGGTAACCTCGGTAGTCGTCGTGATGCAGTCGTGGTCTTCTGTCCTCAAGTAACACGGTCCGGATTTTCCACACACACACATTTTTTAGGCATTTTTTATGATGTATTACTCATAAAAATGTTGATTTTAAATATTTTTTAATATTTTATGCATTTTTGGGTGATTTTCGCGAAATTCACAGATATCAGCGATATATCCCCGATACATCCCTTTTTTGACTTGTCGATAGAAGTCGTTGCCCGATAGGCAACCTCGATAGTCGTCGTGATGGCTGCCGTGGTCTTCTGTCCTCAAGTAACATGATCTGGATTTTCTCCACATTATACAATTTTCTTTCTCCACCTTTTACATGCATGGAGTATGGAGATTGAGGGAGAGAGAGAGAGAGCATCAATGATGGAAAAGAAGAAATATGGAGGGAGTTGTAGAAGATAGAAAATGTTTATTGTAACTCAAATAAACCAAGTAGGTGTTGGTCTCTATCTAAAGAGAACGAAACCTAAATCTAAACCTAATTACAATCATAACAAATTAAGGATTTGCATATCCTAAATAAACTTAATCGTAATCAATTAACTATTCCTATTTTGACTCAATCCTAAATTGGACTCTAATAATTAATTAAAATAACTTGCCACATGTGACACAAAAGTCGGCATGTCTCCTAAAATCCTAAAGGCGACATGGCCCACCGACCTTGCTGACTCAACACCATGTAGACTGTTCACGTGGCATTTATTCCCCTACACCATCCTTTTTGTGGGGGAAAAAACCAAAGTTCCATAGATGATTACCATATATGTCAAGCATATGATCTATAGATAGGTAAAGATACTTCAAAATTGATTTATTTTGTAATTTTGATATTTACTGACATTCAACTGAGCCTTTTGCCTCAGGTTTCAATGCCTCAAGGTGCATCTCACTGACTAGATTGAGGCGTAAGCCGTGAGGCTAGGTGCTTGTACCTCACCTTGAGGCTTATACCTTGAGTGCCTTAAGGCCTTTTTTCATTTCAAAAAAAGAAAGAGCAGTAGCAAGTAAGAAGGAGAATGAGAATTTTGTGCAAAGAAAAAGAAGAAACTGTAGAATACAAACAGCTATCCTTTGGATGGTTGTCATGCCATTGGTAGCAAAGGAGTAAGTAGCTAAGACCGAGTGGTGTGTTTGGAACAGAAGAAAGAGGTCTTGCACAAAGACTGGTGCTCTTATGCTCTCTAATGTCACCAGCTTGGTTTGGTTAGTTGTGTCATCAAAAGGATGATTTTCTTTAGAAGAGGTTCATGAAAAAGAGGATGATGCAGGGCTGTGTGGGGTGCTTATAAGAGGAAAAAGACGACTCTGCAAGTTCCTGCAGCAAGCAGGTGGTGCTGTTCTTTGAGGCATGGGCATGATGGGAGTGATAAAGGTTTTTGATTTAGATTAGGGTATGGTGATTGGTGTGGAGATGAGATGTTGCCTCATTAAATGGATATCTAATGTAGATTAGAAGGTTATAGCTTCTTGTTGCCTCATATATTATAGATGAGACATATATTATAAAATGGATATATTATTTTAATTTTCAATGAGATGAGATGTTGCCTCATTTAGATTAGGGTATGGTTTTTGATTTAGATTAGGAGGTTAGTTGTTCTGAATTCTGACTGGCCGGAAAGAGTGCAGGAGATTCTTTCATTAGGTCAAGAAAGAAGGATCCCTCTCTCTATAAATGGAAATTGCTCCTTCCAAGGTTATGCTGGTAAGTTCTTTGCCCCCTTGCTTTTGTTATGTATTTCTTGTCAAACACTGCATCCATTTTACTGTCACCCCTCTGTATCGATAAGACTACCATCATAGTACATGTAGTTAGCAGTGCTGTCAAGAACCCTAAGCCTAAGGTTTCATTTGGATGGGGGATATCCCCTATCTCAGGGAAGAATAAGAGAGGAATAAGTTGGAAAGGGTGCTTGTTTGTGGGTATGGGATAAGTAATGGGATAGAAATGATTGATACGGTGATGTGATATTAGTGGATAATTTTTTAATATTATGATATAGGTGCGAGTGAGTTGATGTGATATGATAAATGTATTTTAATTGGTATATTATGTTAGAATGGTATACTTTAATATATATATTGGTGTTGATGTGATGTAGTGTGATAGTTTGAAAGTGGATATATTTTAATAGATGATGTTGATTTGATGGAGTTGGATAAATTGTATCCCTTAACTTTGGAATTTATTTCTTAGATATCCCTCTAACTTTGGGATAACCCTTCCGTTATCCCTCTACCAAACGGAGCCTAAGGCTCTTTTTGGAACAAGGAAGGGGGAATCAATCAAGGAATATGAAGTTATTCCTAGGTTATACCTCTCTTTTCTTATTCCTTAGGGTGACATCAAAAAGTAAGTTGGAATGTTGTTAAGAATAAGTTGAAATGTCGCATCGTGAAGTGTAGATCAGGGTCAAATCAAGGGCATGGTTGAAGGAATAAAGTTACTCCACCCAAAGGTTGGATTAATTTCATACCAATTGTAGCATACATGGGCCAGCCCCTGTGTAAACTGATTCCAGGTTAATCTGACCCAAATTGTGAAATTGGATTGTTTGTTCCCCTAAAAAAAAGGTCTAAATGTCTTGCTAGGTTAATGAATTATGTCTAATCTCAAACATGCTTGATTGAGCATGCCAGAATTCGGATAGGGTATATTGACCATGATCAGGCTTTTTATATCTAAAAAAGACAGTGACATAGAAGAAATTCATAGGTTTGTTTCTTGTAGCACTCAGATATAGGTAAAGAAATGAGTGCCTGTCCACTTCAAACACCCACTTAGCCACATTCTCGAATAGGAGACACACTGAAGAAAGCATTGATCATCACATGCGTGATTCTGTTGGTTCGATCATGTCTGCCATATCCTTTGCATCCCAGAATAAACATGCTACACATCCTTTATGATATAATTTGACTTACATTCTTGTCACTTTTCCATAGTAGTTCTCTCATCATTAGGGGCTTATGCAACTTCATTTTGTTCTAGTTGTGAGAATGATAAGGTTTTAGTAGTATCATATTGGAGATATGGTAAGATGGAAACAGGAATGATTTAAGGTTTTGGTAGCATTATATTGGGGACATGAGTAAGATGGGAACCCAATTTAAGGCAATGCAGGAAAGAGACACCATGGCTTATGAGGATGAAGATGCGTTTCTTTTATCATAATGGATATAGATAATACTCATTTCTGAATGTTCAATGATCTGCAACTGGCATTATCGATCTGTAGTCGGTGCTAGACTTCAGGTGAGATGGTTCGACTTATCCATTCTTCTTTGCAGGTCTGAGCCACAGGTGACACCATGTTGAAAGGTCATCTGCTCGATTGTTCTTAATTTGGTCGGGCACTAACATCATCGCCTACAGGGCTTAATGCGCCCTACGATGCCGCAAAATGTTGCGAGGTTTTCTTCCTTTATTTTTATATGTTCAGCTGGTACCCTGTAAATTTGAAGCGATGTTATCGCCATTGATGTCATCAGCATGATCATTTGTTGTCTCATTGTATTAGTAGGCATAAAAAGAATCTGCTTTATACCGTAGTGTTGTAGAGTACCGGCTGTTTTGCATTGTCAATTGTGTGTTAAACATGAACTTTTCAACTTTTTTTCCCTATGGAAAGGTAAATTGTACCAATGGTACTTTACCCATAGCCAGCATAAATTTTTATCGTTCCAGAGGTGTTCTGCAACGCAAGCAGAAGTTGACAGTTTAGCCTGTCAATTTCCCAGCAAAAAGATTGACATTAAGGTACGCTTGAAATCTTTTGGAAAGCAATTTAGTAGACTTTTAGTTCAAAAATTTAGGCTTTTGGTTCTCCAGAGGTGCTTCATGTGAATTCAGAACATTAGATCTGCCATCAACTTTACGATGGATGGAAGGGAAAAAAATATGAGGAATATTGCAAATTGAGCAATGGAAGAGATGCCTCCCATGACCCTGTTAATTATTTTTATATCTACCATAAGAGTTTCATCGTAAATCTACCCCCTTGTTGATAAGGGGATAATAGCGTGAACAAAAAATTTGATGAACAGATTGTGGATAAGTATGTATCAGTTCTGATAGCCTAAATTGTATCTCGTCCCCACTGCCTCTTGTTAGACCATAGACATGAAATGATTATATCCACATGCAAGGGTTATTTACCTGAAATTGAATTGCGTTGGCATGAACGATTCCTTATAAGAAGCCCAGTATGATTATGTGTCACATTTTGTAACCACATTCGAGTTTTAACCTGAATGGAAGTTATTTATCCACTAATAGTCATTCAGGTGAATATCTGTTCAAATGAGTTGATTGTCAAGTAATACACATTTTCGAGTTACAAAAGGTTCATTGTCAAGGGGAGCAAAGAAATAGCTAAGTGAAATGCATTGTTTACAAATAGAAATCATTGGAAATGACACTCTCTCCAACTAATGAGATGGCAAGAATGTCATTGGACAATCCTTCTCAAGGCCCCTCCAGTAAATATGCTAACCTAGGTACATATATATGCTAATAAAAAGGCTTCGCCACTTTATCAACCCTTCGTAGTAATGTCTTTCCTTTTCCGAAAAAAGAAGGCAGAAACTTAACTTTTTAGATTTATCCTGGATGGATTGCTTTTATACTTGCACTCCCAAAATTTTGCCCAATTAAATGCATGCAATGTGCAAACACAACTTTATATGCAAGGATGGGTCCAACAACTACATGATATGCATTGATATGCTCTGTAAACAAGAGTGGATCCATTTTGGTGGATGCAACAACTACATGAGACCAAGTGGAGCAACCAATTTGATGTCAACTTTATTATGATCCTTGGTGGAAAGGAGGGTTTGATCCTGAAGAGAAAGGGGATCCTCAAAGGGAACGTTATGCTCTTCTTTGGGATTGGTGACATTGTGGGAGACCTCTTCCTCCATTTCCATAAAGGAGTGCTGGTCACATTGTACTAATGGCAGCAAGTATAGGTTAAAAGAGCCACGAATGCAACTGAAAGTTCCACCAAAGGCTATCAATCAAGTACATAGCTCCAACCACTGCCTTAGGCTTGTTCCAAGTTTATTAGATTAAATCACTTAAATGATTTGGTGGTTGAATAGGCAAACTCTCATACAAAGAACTATCATCGAAGTCTTGCCTTGCTAAAAAAAACTAGTCCATGTGACCCATGAAAGATGGGAAGCACATAATTAGTCTCATTAACAAATAGGAAGGCACAATTATGGTAGGAGAAAAAAATTATAATGTAATTTCAGTTGAATCACCATGAACTCACAAGTTTAAATAATCGTCACAATTTGGCACCATGGAAAGTACATTGTAATTAGTATATATCCATTCTCAAAGTAACCTTCAGAGAAAGATGACAATCCGTGAAATGGTACCCAACCTCTAGATTGTTCTCCTCCAAAGGGATATTAAGGCCATTGCACCGTTTGAACAATAAGTAAAAACAAGACACAATAGATGCTCTACATGCTTAGTTGCCCATATTGCATTATCCGAGATTACAAGGGATTTGCAAGTGCTAGCTACGCCCTCAAGAAGATGGTCTAGAAGATAGTATACTTCTCCAACATTTAGCAAATTATGAAGGGCTACTTTGACCTTTAGAAGAGTCATGTGAGAGTTCCTATAGGCAAACAAATGCAGAGAGGAGTGCCTTCCATACAACAAATCATGAAAGGCATGTTAAGAATGTTATCTTGTATGATAGGTCAAATCACATCCACCGTGTATGTTTATATGAAACTCTTTGTATTCTGGTCACCTTTTCAAAGCCATTCTTCTGATATGAGATCTTCTATACAATGATCTGAGAAGTTTATCAAGCTATTATGGGATTGAGTTTGCCAGCTATTTAGCTAATGGTCTTATACATCTTCAACAAAGATTTGCTTTTGTAGACATCTACGTACAGAATGCATCAAATTTTGTCCATATAGCAAGATTCAGATTTCAACCATTGTATAAGGCTAGGCGTCATTAAGTTGCTTCCCGTCTCTCATTTTAAGGTGCAACTCTTGATAATTATACATGTATATTAAAAAGGTAAATTGCAAGTTCAAGTATGTATTTGTTTTTACATTGTTTTTATTTTTGTGACTTCATGTTGCATATTGAACTTGGAACTACTAATCTTCATCTTTTTTATAATTTACAAGCCTATAGGTCCATGTTGCGACTTAATATTCCAAACATCTAGTGTGTAACCGGAATACAAATACCATGTCCTTTTTCTTGGTCTTCATTGATCAAAGTGTTGAAGGATCCCATGTTGGCTTTACTTAATCTTCAACTCCTTGAACGGTAAATAACAACATGTACAAGTAATATATATGTCTCAAAACTTATTGTTCATCCAAAGTAGAATGCTGTTGATGTTGTTGTTGCCATAGTGAAATATATGAATGACTAACTATATGCCAAAACTTGCGTGGAATTGTGGACAAATTTCAACTCTTACAGATTGGAGAGAAAATCCTATTCTACTTTATGAGAAGCTTTTTCATGTTGATTGAGTTTTTTCATGCTTGAAGATTCACATGGAATGAATGCTTTCTTATCTTTATTAGAAATATGTTAGTAGATACAGTAAGAAAGGGACTAGAGGAGGGTAGGTAGGAACCACGAGTGACAAGGAAAAGTGAGAGAAAAGAGGCTAGAGCGAAAACATAAATGGGATGAGTTTTGGATAGATTCGATTCCTATCCAACCTCACATTGACTATGTGCAATCTATCTGTTTATCTATTGGATACTAAATGTAAATTTGTATTACCATTGATGCATATAGGGTATCCATAACTATGGGTATCAATTTATCTGTTAAATTGATGGACTATCTGTCTTAATTAATATATTACCATTATTAGCATAAAACATACAATTTATACTTAGAAGTTTGTAGAGTTATGCTTAACACAAATATATTCATGAGTCATCCCATGCTTAGCATGGAAACACAAAAGCATCGATAAGTTTGGTAGTGTTTAACAACTTATATGATTTGCACTTTCCATGGTGACTATTGAAAATGCTTTAAGCTTAATTTATTGAATAGGATCTTTTGATCTTTATGGTAACCACTCACTTGTCATGAACCATTTTACCATATTTTTGGACATTGCATCTTCCCTTATACAAGTGGTAGTGATGACTTTATCTTTTGTTTAGCTCCTTGAAGAAACTTGCGATTGCAGGCAAATGCTTCAAATTTTGTGTAAAGATATGGAGTGAATTTGTCTCTTTTAAGTAAAACCACATGGGCAAAACCTTAGAAGGGGTTTAGGCTTGTACGAGGACCTCCTACCAGCCATATAATAGATCTATATTATTATTATTATTATCATTGTCTATGTTTCTTCTTTTATTATATTTAATCTTTGAATGTTTCTTTTGCTGAGATTAGATAACAATCCCACAAATAAAAACTGAATAGATCACTCGATGAATCTTGCAATGTCACAAAATATACAGGAAAGCAAATCATAACAATCACAATCATAATATGCACGATTTTTTTAACGTAGAAATCCCTCCCATAGATGTGAGGGTAAAAATTCATTGGATCTATATGACCCAAAATTAATTTACTATAAAAAATTATTCTTCCTTACAAGAGGCTACATAAGTAAAGTCAACTTTCTTCGTAATATAACGATAAATCAAAAAAGATGGTTGAAAGAATATCACCAAAAGGGATGCATGAACTTCCCACGAAACAGTTGTTGCAAATCTGTATTTTGAAGACACGTTGATGTAGATACTTCTCAATCAATCTCTCACAACAATTGTGAAAGAGAATAGGGAGAAGAAGATGATCCTCGGTGGCCACAAAACCTCTCGCTGCAATTCCCCTCTCTTTGTTGTTCTCTCAACCTTCATGTTGCCAAAGAGGGAATTAAAAAAATACCCCAAATAGAGCCAATAGCTTTATTCCCATCTCCACATTGCCATCAAAGGAAACAATAAAGAGAATATTATAGTACCAAATTGTGAAGAAGTCCATCAGAAAAAATAAGCAAAATTAAGCATTTGGACTTACTTCTCGTAGGAAATGGGAAAGACCATTCCTTGCTGGGTGTTTAGATTCCATTTCTCAAAAAGGAATCGAGGACATTCTCTTAGATAGCCTTGATAAAAAAAAAAAATTCTATCAATCAGATAAAATAGTAATATCATCGATTAGACACATGTTGCAGGAGCTAGTTCAAGCAATGCAATTGATGACACTCCACCAAAGATGCCAACTAACTCCCACACCAAATTGACGATTGTTACCTTAAAAGTTCTGGCAATATTGTCCTTTGATTTCCAATTTATTCAAGGAAATTAAATAACATTGCGACCAATTAATAGTCTGTGAGAGTGCTTACATGATACATCTGTTGTGACAAGCATCTTTGGTCTTTGATGAAAAAATATGATAAGATAATTGATTTCAAGTGAACGTAAAATGCTGGTTGACCTATGAATGGATTTTTGAAATGCCAAACCCATTGCCTTAAGGATGCAATTAATGATGGGACATCCCTTCAATTTACAATTTGCCACTCCACTAAACCACAAAATAGTAGCAATAGTTCGTGCAAAAATATCAAATTCAGAAAACAAGGAACAAAAGTAAACTCTTCGAATATGACGTACGTTACCTTCACTTAGAAGTCATGAAAGCCTTCTGACTTCTGCTTCTTTTTGTCTTCTTACGATGTCCATTAATGTATTTTCACTTTTATTTCTTGAATATATAAAAGGATGAATACATGGATCTCACCCAAGTAAAAACCAACAATACATTTCCTGTTAAGTAGTATTGAATTCAAGTTCAACACTAACATATTGACTTCGATCTACTTGGCATCTTGAGAGGCCCAACATCTCCCTGGTTCATTTCCCCCATGGAGGTTACATTGGCTGATATAAGTTGAGGTCATTTGCATTTCACTTTGATGATCACATGACCCTAACTATCAATGAGCTCTCCCCATCTTTACCATACCAACTAAAAGATTTTACACAAGGAGAAATTAAGATGATACCACGCAAGGATAATTGATGTGCTTACCTTCAAAATTCAGTACAACCTACGAAGTCTTGCCTGAAAGGTCCCACAAGCAAAGCCATCCAATGAAAGACATAAAAAGTCCTGTAAGAAGTCGAGGAATATTTGAATTCCTTGGTTCCAGACATAAGGCTTCCTGGGTAATATCCAAATTTTCAATTACATATTGTTGAAATAAATATATAGAAAATAAATAAATAAATAATAACATATGTATTTTCAATAATTTTATATAAATTAGAAATATTAAATCATACAAGTTAAATATGACTTAATAAGATTCAGAATAAAATAAATAACAAATAGCATGCACTAACACAAATAAATAAAATGAAGAAAGGTTAGAATTTACTCCGATCAAATCACCTATGAAGGATTTCTTTTAGAGAATGTATCGTCCCTCGCAATACCGATGCGTCGGGGTCTGACGAACTTCTCCTAAGATATGATAATCCACCTTCAAGATTCGACACACTCCGATCTTGGACGTTCTCGAAAACTACCTCAGGAGAATGAAGCCGAGGGAATTTGGTTGGTCAACCAAATTCCTGATTGATCTACCAAATAATTGGTTTGATCAATAAAAAAATTTCTCGTAGATCTCTCAATCTCCTTGTGCAAGAAAGAGAGACAAGAAAGAAAGAGGGGGAGAGAGAGTGGAGAGCTTTCTTGCTTTTGTTGTGTCAAATGAGAGCCCCCTTGTGGTCTTTATATAGAGTCCATGACCTGACATTATATGTTAATTGATCGATCAAACTTGATTTTTTAGTCAACCAAACCAATTGATTGACCAAAGTTAACCTATTGATCGATCAAAAATAATTGATAACCAATTTTACCTTTTGATTGACCAATCCACGCCAAAATCATGAGATCAAAAATTTATAACAAAAGATTTCAAGTTTCAAGTTTCAAGTTCCAAGTTCCAAATTGATTCTCACCTGAGCTCGACCCAGAGCCAAAATCGGAGATGGGTCGAGGTGGGGTGTGCGCACGTGCATGCGTTCTCTCCAGCCCTACCTTTCACTCTTTGTTACATAAGCAATAGGAGGTAGAAGCATTTTACACCCACCAAGAGGTTTGTCCACTTTCAGTATCGGATTAAAAATCTCTATCAAATCTCATATGAATTTCTACATTATTATATATCAATTACATCCCAATTGATGCATTTAAACTCTCAAATTCAACACATATTAGTTCTAAGAGAGAATTCATCGTACAAATATCTTAGAGAAGCAACGAAACAAGCTAGATAAATTTGATTCAACTAAATCTACCTTGTGAAGATATTTTGTGAAATTTTCACCTTGTAAGAACTTGATTCATGATAAATTATTTTTATGTAAACATTAGAGATGTGTCTCTGATCAATATGGCCTTATAATTTTAGATAAAATTTTCGATAAGCTATTTACTAACTGAAAACACTAGAAGGGGATGAATAATACTTAAGATGGTAAATTAATAATAATTACAAAATTTAGCTGGAATTGAGATTTAAGCAAATCAAACTACCAATAAATTATAACACAGTACATAAGATGTATAGTGGAAACTCAAATTAGGGAAAAATTATTACCTAAGTCTTCCAACTTAGGATTTCTCCTCGAGTCAAATTCGGAATATTAATTGGTACTTATGAGGTATCAAACCCTTAGTACAACCCCTCTTGATTACCCAATCAAGAGCAAATCCTTCTTACTTAAGAGGAGAGAAGCCAACAACTCGGGTCCTCATATTACAAATAAGATAGCTAGAAGAATGAACCAAAATAAAGAAAATTTTCTGCTCCTATGGACAACTCCAAAAAGATGTGTAAGTATTAATATGAAAGAGCTATCTAGGAGGCAAGAGTGAACCCCTTAATATGTGTGAGAGTGTAGCATAGCTGGGAGTTGAAGTGGTGGAGCTCCAATCAAGTTGAGGTTGATGAACAAGAGCTCCAAGCTCCTCCAAGAGCACCAAAATAGAGTATGAATTGAATATGGACTTGTGAGCTTTGAAATGAGGTGTATATGTGTTCTCTCTTGTGCCAAATGAGTGGGAGAGCAACAATATATATGGGGGTGTGTTTTTGACTCCAAAATGTGAGAACTGCACACTCCCCAACATTCGAATATCCCCACCTGTGCCTTGCTAATGGATAATTAACATGATGAAAATGCACTTTATCTAATGTTAGATGATCAGTTAGGTATAAAGTTTGCCATCTCCTAACCAATCCTTGGCTGGTACAGGATTCCAGGCTTAACATTATTAATGATCTATATAATGTTATATGTGATGTCTAATATTATATGGACAGTTAGCTGTAAAGTTCACTAAGTCCTAGACTCTTCTTGCCTGGCATTGGCTTCCTTACCTAACGTTGGGTATATATTATCTAACGTTATGTAGGCTGTTGAGTGCCTATCAAGTTATGTTTAGGGTCTTCTTAAGATCTAACATTATTTAGAACAATACATTAGCACTTAATGCCTTAGTTAGAGATTAATTAGGCTTATTTAGGTAAGCTAGGTGCTCTCGTGAAATTTGCACATGAAACACCTAAGTTTGTACTAACATGAAATCTACTCGAGGTTCTTCTTACATTTCAAAAAGTATAAACTTACAAGCCACTTTCTATATTACAAAGAGACCTACTAGTCACCATCTTGATGATCACGATCTGCTCCTTGGCTCTGAGTCTTATCATGATTGGCTGCAACTTGAAAGTTATTCTTATAAAATCCAAGCGTAAAATTCAATTTTAATCTCAATTACTTAACATGTTTGTTATCATCCAAGCCATCAATCAAGGATAATGTGATGCCTAATTATTTATGTATCTACAATAATAACTTTTAAACTTTAGTATTAAAATAATTCTTTATTTTTTTTGTAAAGTACTATTTAGATCAAAAAATTACTTTCTACTCTAAACAAGTATGTTGTAAAATGATAACTATAATTATTACTTTGAGATCTCTTGAGCTATCTCATTTTTAGAGCTTTGTTCTAATCATCTTCTAACTATGATCCAATATCTATGAGAAAATGTCTAAATTTTCAAAAAATCTTATATTTCAATATCAGCGGTGGTTTATATGAGATTCAACTTTTTCCAAATTTGAAAAATAGATATGGAATCCTTTCAACTTCAAGTTTGAATTATATTTCTTCCATGCCAAATTTTACCTCTAAAATTTACCTTCAAATTTCTTAAAATTTTAAATTGTCTCAAATAACAACAAGAAGCAATTGCTTTTATATGTAATTTCATTTTTCTCCAAATGAAGATTCAAGTCCATCTCATAAACAAAACACCTATCTTTTCTTAAAACGTAGAATAGATATTAGTTACATTTGAAACTACTTAGTAATATATATATCACCCCAAATAATAACATGGAAGAATATTTTAAAAATTCTATGTTAGTCTAATTCCCTAATTGATTTTTAGGCCTCGATCAAAGATCAAGATGAAAAGTCTAACTAAAATTTGAATTAAAGCTACAAATACCATCTAAGGACACAAATATAAAAAACTTATGCTAAAAGCATCTATCAAAGGAATTAATTGTTCCATAATTAAAGCTTAAGGGGGATTTATAACATCATTACCAAATCACCATGCAATTAAAAGAAAAGGAAATCTCCATATTCTAAAATAAGCATATGGTAGCTTGGAAAAAGCATTGGAGATCAATTTTGTTGGTTCCCATGTGCCTACAAACATAAAACAAACTTTCAAACAAAGGGGGCTTCTCTTATATATATATATATATATATATATATATATATATATATATATATATATATACACATGTAAGTTATGTACATGTGCGTAATATCTCTTACCACGAGTAATGTTTTGATTTAAAAATTTAGGAATTGAGTTCATTATATATGAACATATTATGCGCTAAATTTGAAGCTAATTTGATACCCTTAGCACATACATCCAACATTAACGAATTTTGTGATACTTAAGCCATCGAAAATGAGTTATCTTTGATGTATGTTTTAGGAGTGTTAGATTAGCTTCAAGTTTGATGTATAATATATTCATATGGAGTGATCTAAATCTCCAAACTTTTGATTCAAAATATTACTCGTGGTAGGAGATATTGTTGCATCTGCATGTAACTTACGTGCAAGTTACCTGTACATGTATGTATGCATGTATGTATGTATGTATGTATGACATTTTATCGAACATGTATATATGTTGTGGTGTAATCTCAAGGATATGTAGGGAATAGAATTCATGCACCTGTTGGGTTGAATTTCGATTCCACTGCAGTTGGACCTCCGCTAAAGCTTAGACAAAGAAATGAAGATCGAATCTTGAGGGATTGCATTCATCATCCCCCCACTCCAAACTTTCCCACCAGTTCTTATCACAGCCAATATTTGTTCTCACTGAGTTACATAACTTGATTGGGAGCTTCTTAAGTTTTGGGCAGTGATCTACTTTCATTTCAGTCAAAGAAGGGAAGAGCATGTTACCACTTGAAATGCTCTCTAGGAGTGGCAAGTTAATTAGCTCCATAACTACGAGATGTGATAGGAGGGGCTCATCGCTGCTTCTTTCATCATCATCATCTCCCGACTCTTGCTTCGGCAGCAGCTCACGCAAATGGTAACAACCGAATAACAGAGGACACCTAAGATTTGGGAGTTCCTTGAGCCATGCGAGATGCTCAAATTCACACATCCAAATCTGTAGGTATTGAAGGCACAACATTGGACTTGTTAGAACGATATTACTTAGACCAGCAATCTCATCTAGATCTAAACCCTTCAATTTTGAAAACTGCTTGCCATTGAGCTCCAACTCTCTGGAAAGGAACTTGCATCCTCGGATTTCAAGTTTGCATAACCTCTGCATATTCTCTATACGAGTATTTATAGTCACATCATGGATATTCTCAAAGCAAAGTACTGAGGTGGACATGGACAGTGTATTCAATTGTAACAGGCTCTCAACATCGCCAGCATGATGGACCTGGAGTGCGACGCCAATCAACTGAGGCAGCCCATTTAAATCCGCAAGTGTCAACCTGCCTTCTTCCTTATATTCAAAGCACGGGCAATCATAAAGGTACAAGAATCGTAGCATGTTGAGGGGTGAGATTGCAAGCTGAGGGATGTAACTTAGATCCCTGTTGTAGCTTAGATCCAAAGTATGCAGACTTGTTAGATTCCCTATCTCAACTGGTATTTCTTTTATGGCTGTGAATGATACATTCAGGTATCGAAGCAATTTTAGGGATCCAATAGACTTGGGGATTTCCTCTAACTCTGTGTCTGACAAATCCAAGGTGCGAAGCGAAGATAATAAGGGGAATAGATTTTCCGGTAGACGTCTTAAACCTGATCCACTATTGTTCATCAGCAAGGTTTGCACGTGCATTGCTTCACCAGAGACACCATCTGACGATACAAGCACTTCTTTGATATCATTATCCATCAAAGACACCATCTTGACTCCAACCCAACTCTCATCAACCCTAATAGATGAATTTAGCCCTTTCCCCGCGAGAGTCAACAGCCTATACTGCTCATTGCCTTCTCTCCCATTGTTGCCGAACCAGATGACCATTTCACGAACTGCATCATGCAACTTGAAATCTTCTTTATCACTACTTCCCCTCTCCAACAATGATGATTCTTGGAGTCTCCAGATGATATCAGAACGAGCCTTCCAACAGAGCTGGTCGAAGTCGAACGGTCCTCTGATTTCCAGAAAACCTTGGACGATCCAATATTCAATGACTTCATCAATTGAGATATCATAATCCTCCGGGAACATCGCACAGTAAAGTAGGCAAGACTTTAGTTCCTCACTCAACCTGTCAAAGCTAAATTTCAACCGTTCATATACATCTTCCATTTCTCTGATACCACCTGAACAATGGTCTAGTTGGGATTTAGCATGAACCCAGTCCGACTCTGTCTTATTCTTTGCCATGGCACTAGCTATGGCTTTAAGCAAAAGTGGCAAACCACCACACTTGCGTACTATTTGCTTTGCCAATCGACGGATTTCTTCAAACTCAATGAGATCATTCCTAATCTTCCTGCGAAAGAGCTCCCATGCGTGGTCCTCCCTTAAAAAGCCCACTTTTAGAATTTTAGGTGGATGGATGGATCCCACCATTCTAGCACATGCATCCTCTGATCTAGATGTGATCATTACCTTGATCTTCTTCTCCTCCATCTTCTTTGCAGAAGATCGAAATCCAACTTCACTCATATCAAAGGGCTGCCAAACATCATCCAGAACCAACAGGAAACTCTTCTGACAGAGTTTGTCCCATATGAAGTTGGCCCCATCTCGTTCATTCTGGAAGTAGGGCAAACTATTCCGCTTGTACCCAAGTTGGATGACTATTTCCTCCTGGATCTTTTTGATATCGAGATTCTGTGAGACCACAACTGAAATTACCAACTCAAAACTGCCACCATCCCCTGATGAACGCAATATCTTGGTGACCTCTTTGACGAGGGTCGTCTTCCCTGCACCACCCATTCCATGGATCCCGATGAGCTCAACGCTGTCATCATCCAACAATTTGAAGACGTCCTTCAGCGTCTCATCGATGCCAACAACAATGTTCTCTAATGGACCAGGGAGTTCATGGATTCGTTCTGGAGGGGCCATCACCACCAATTCTTTTTTTTCCAACTCCTCCAGTTGGTTAGAAAGGTCCCTAACCCTTCCTCTCATTCTTGATATCTCATGGTTTTGTTGACCATTAGCAGCTGGCAACTCATTTTGATCAGCTGATGACTCGATGCGTACCATAAGCACTCTCACCTCCTCGTCCAATGAATCTACGTCTTCCATCCACGCCTTCACAAGGTTAGTCCTTTCCCTTCGAAAATGATCCACCACCATCTCTTGCTCCCACACCTTTCTCTCCAAGTCCATCTTCCTGTTTGTGAGCCGCTGCATCTCATCCTTTAGCAACATCTTGCAATTATTCGTCCACTGGCTCGTGTACATCACAAGATTGCTCCCAATGTTTGTTTGTCGGGATTCTGTTAACTGCTTGACATTTTCCAGCTTTTGGTTGATTTGATCCCCAAGTGCATAGCTATAGCAACAACATAGTCTACGGCAAAATGACGAATCACCTGAGACAGTGGATTCAAACGAGAATTTAATTTATTTTTTTCCGTTTTTATTGCTGTTATGGTCATGGGTATATATATCACAAGTACCATTCAAAAATATATATCATCACCTTCGACGATTCGATCCACTTGAGTCTTGAGGTTGTCGACCAAAGCTATCCAACTCGAGACTTGGGGGCGCATGGTCATCCCCGGCTCTTGGGTCACCTGTGCATCCACCTCCCTCTGAATGGCTTCTTTCATGTCATTCAACCCGACCATCTGTGCTCGCAGAGTCTCAACTTGTCTCTTGGGGCAGAGGATGTAGCGGAGTTCTTGGTTGAAGTCCCAGTTGAAGTTGTTGCTGCAACTGACAACGTTACCCATGGGAGGCTTCGTGCGTGAGATAGCTTCTGTGTGTCTGTGTCTGTGTGTGTGTGTGTTTGTGTTTGTGTCTATGCGTGGGCGTGAGAAAGAGAGGAGGAAAGGGTTGGTATGCGTTTGGTGGGACGGTGACAGGAATGCGAAAGAAGGCATTTGTTCGTGGAAATTACCCATGTGAGAACGTTTGAAAAAATGGTATCAGCAATGCAAATAATTGAGGTGGCGGGTCTACTCATGGCCTACCTTCTTGGACTCCTCGTCGTGGTTGATCTTCAGATTAATAATTTCTTAAATCGATGGTTTCCATTCGAACGCGGTGGGAGAAATTATTGGCGTACGTGATTTCTGCTCAACGAAAAGATAAAAAAAAAGAAAGATGGAATTATTGAGATGATTTGGATCTAACTAGTACATGTAAGAATAAAGTTCACTGTACACTTTCACCATCAAGCTAATTAAATATCTACGGTTTAATTAGCTTGTAAATGGTTATATATGCTTTGCTTCGTACCTGAATCACCGTCGATCCAACTGGACCGCCGCATACACGTGGAAAATTAAGTTCTTTAATAACGACATATAATAATAAAGCTCTTTAATTGTTGACCTCAACTGGCGCCAAACATACAGCTGGCCTTTTAAGAATAAAAAAAAAAAGAAAGAAATATATATATATATATATTTATTTATTTATACTTTTTCAAGTGGTGCTACCAAATGTGCATGTTGCTGTCAGAATCTAAAGTTTGAAATTTGGTAGTGGACTAAATCAGTGGGCTTTTGAGTCACGAACCCACGGTGCATAGGGCACGCGCACATAGTTCATCCCTCTCTGTTTCCAAGAACATAACCCGACTTGTGTGGTCTCGTGATTGCAAAATTATGACGCCGGCCTATACATTTATTACATGGCAATTTGAGATAAACTCTGAGGAGTTGTTTAGTTCGTGGAACACGGGAAGAATTAGGATCGAATTTTATATTTGATATTTTTTATTTCTACGTCGGTGGATTTTAAAATTGAAAGATAAATTTTAAAATAAATGAATTCTATCAAAAAAACTAAAATTCTTTTATTCCGTTGAGTTATTCTAACTCTTTCATCTCTTTTCTCTCTCAACTTCATTGTATAAAATTGATTTATCCTTTAATTGAAATAAATATTTGTAATTATTTGCTGTGACAACAAATATAATCAAATACTTGAGCAAAACAAAAACTCCTGATTCCTCCTACTCTTTTACATCTCTTTTTATCCCTCCTAATCATTCCTCCAAACAAATAATCTCAAAGAGTTTGCCGGTATTCCCGCTACCCTCTTGTTAGACTACTTAGTCAATTGCATAATTAATTATTTTAGATACGTGTTGTTTGATATGAGATGGATTCAATATCACTTTCCATATCTTGTAGTGTAAAAAAAATGACCATGTGCCAATAACGAGGGGATTGACCAATGCAATCATAAGGTTTAGTTTATGGTAGGAGTTAACCTCTCCTTTTGAGAGTTAACCCCCGTTTGCCACAAGGGTTAACTTAACCTCACTTTATCTTTAAAACCTAGGATAAGTTAACTCAAGATTGATGAAGGGTTGAGATAACCCTTTTTATCTAATCCATATCATCTCTCTCTTCACCTGCAACACATTATTCTCATCCTACCATTTCTCCACTCATATTTGATGAGTTAAAATATTTTGACCAATAAGCATTTTAATATATTTAATGCATAATTAAATAGTTAACTTTATTTTAACCTATATTTAACCAATAATGATTTATTCAACCTAATAAATAATCATATTTTAACTATTACAAAATTATCGGTGACTAATATAGTATATACTTATATAATCATAACATTATAACAAAATTACGATTACAACATTAGATAATTAATTTACAATAACAACATAAACTATTATTTTTTTATCAAATTAATTTTAGTGATAGTTAAATCACATTATTATTACTATAAATTAGTTATTGACTAATTAAATTATTACATACTTTCTAATTAACAAATAATCATAACATCATAACTTAATTATCATTATAACACAATTACAAATTACAATATAAGATAATTAACATTTAATAAACAAGTTACGTACAACTTCGTTTGATTAGTATAAACTATAATACAATATAAGAATATATGCATCTGGTTGGTTTGGTGTAGAAATATGGAAGAAGGCATTTATCCGTGAAAATCGTGTGAGATCGTTTGAAAGAGGGTATTGACAATGCAGATAATTGAGGTGGTAGGACAGCTCATGGCTTGCCTTCTTAGACTCACGTGGTGGTTGATCCACATATTAATTTCTTAAATCGATGGCTTCCGTTTGAACGCGGGGGAAGAAGAGAAATTATTGATGTGATCTCTGCTTAAGAAAAAACAAAAAAGGATGCAAATATTAAGATGATTTGGATCTAGCTAATATGTGGAAATCACGTGAGATGGGCATCCCCAGAGTGCCGACCTGCCAAACATGCAGCTGGCTTTTCTTAAATAAAATGTCTATATTTTTTTAAGTGATGCTACCAAATGTTCATGACAATATCACTTTTTTTTTTTTTTCTCCAGAGGGCATCAGGGCAATCAAAGTTTGAAATCTCGTAGTGGATAAAACCAGTGGGCTTTTGTACGTACACAGTTTATCCATCCCTCTCTGTTTCTACCTCTACCACCGACTGCGTCGGAGTTAGAAATTTTTTTTTAGGGTGAGCACATCACATGAGTTCTCACAGGCTCGGACAAATTACATGCTTTGAGAAAATGACATACTTTAGTATTGCATTTTAGGAGAGTTTCGCGTCTTGTTTACCTAATATCTAGGTAGTTGGATTTTTTTTTTAATTTCTTATAAAATTTTAAGTTTGAAGATGTATTTTTTTTTACCTTCATCACATTCATACCTAACTTTCAATAGATTGCACATCTATTTCTATTGCAGTAAAGAAATTCATATGCATATATTGACATTTCCCTCTCATATATTTCGAAGCTTTACCACCAAGTTTTTATTAAAAAAAAAAAAAAAGTTCAAAAGTTGTACAAATTAAAGATAAAATAAATTGAAGGAACTTTTTACCTGATGAGAGTCACATCATGAACTATAACTAACACAATTTGATCTAAATAAATGTGAAAAAAGCTCCTGCAAAACTTAAAGAAAAGACTAACTTAGAGAATTCTGAATTGAAGAATAAAACAAGTCATAAAAGGTAAACCTGCAATTTTACCGATGCAGTATACAAACAGGGTATCTAAGGGTCTAAACACAGGTCAAATAAGCTTAATGAGGAAGGAAGTGGGATGATCTAATCTAAAAAGGGTTATAGCAACTTCTAGGAATTAAATGACATTCTGTAACTCTAAAATAAATCTGCTTTAATTCACGAGGTTTGAGGTAGGATAAAAATCAATTAAACCATCTAAAATTCATGGAAAAATAATCCCTAGGATTTAGAACCTTCAATTTGGCCTTTGCAACCTATTTTGACCAAAATTGAGAACCATGATCAATTTATGACCTAATTTAGGTTTTTACGCAAATTTACTGATCAAACGTGGTCAAACCTAAAATCAAATTACACCATTAAATTTCTTAGGTTCAAATTAGGTTGGTACAAAAATTTGAGCCTAAGAGAAGGCTATCTTGACCGACTTTACAAATTGGTCCTCTTGAATTACTTTTTGACCCTTATCTTTTCAAAATCTTACATTTAGCCCCCTATCTTCCCTTTCGTTCTTTGCAGAACGGTCCTCCCTGGCACCCTGCGCAGGCACCGTACCTCCAGCGACCTTGTGCGGAGGATGGTGCCGCGCAGGGTATGGCAACCGCTCTCAGGAACGAACGGGGGGTTCCCTACATCGTCCTCTATCGTAGGGACCCTCCCCTGTGACCTGTGGCTGCCCATGCCTCTCGTGCGAACGCACGAAAGGCAAGGGTCTCCATCTCCGGCCATCTTCGGCGAGCTCCCCACGTTGCTCCCTCGAGACCCTCTCCTCGCCAGCACTTTTATAAGAAACGGCAGGGGCAGCCGTCTCCTTCAAGCCTGATTTGGCCGAGGATCCCTCCCCAATTTCGTCTCCTCCTCCCACGGTCCAAATGCCTGCAGGCTCCAGTGGCCCTTCCTCCTCCTTTCGTCGCTCTGCTGCCATACCTGTAGCAAAGCTTATTCCGCCTCGTCTTCCTGCGCCAGGCCACACCAGCTGGCGCCTTCCCGACCTCTTCCTTGTCGCTGTTACTCCCTTCTGGGCTCCTTCGTCTCCGCCGCCGGCAAGCATGCGCCGAGCGTCCTCCCTCTTCGTCAATTAGGTAGGTAAAATCCTTCCCCTCTCTTCCTCTGTTGTTTCCCACTCCTTAATTTACTACTTCCATCCACCGACCACCACTGCCCATCACCACCTTCTCCATCTCCAACTGCCCTCCGACGAGGCGTTCCCGCCACTCCGCGCCTCCATCCGCCTCGCCAATCACCCCTTAAGCATCGCGACGCCTCACTGACACGGATTCCGCCCTCCATTCACCACCTCGCACCTCCTGACCACCCCCCGAACACACCCACTCCCACGCATGTAGGTTGCCCTAGGCACACGGCCACAGGCACTCTCACAACACGCCGCCCCCTGCACCGCCTTCGCCGCGCTTTGGCGAACCTCCCTGAACCTTTTTGACGTGGCCGCAAGGCCGTTTGTGTGTTTCAGGTTTCGCCCTCCTCGCCGCCATTGACAAGCAGCAGGAGTTGCTTGGCAGGCAGCTCCAGGCCTCTTCAGCTCCAGGCGTGAGCCCCAGGCGACTCAGAAGGAATTCGCGCACACACCCAGGACTTCAATTGGGGTCACAAGCCTCGGCTGCAACCCCAATTGCTTGAAGCTTTCTCTCGTAAGCGCCCGAGATCGAAGGTGGGACTTTAGTCCCACCTTGGAAGTGTGTGGGCACACGCCCCCACATAAATTGGAAAAGTGTTATCGGCTGGTTACCTTCGATAACACTGGGGTAAGGTCCCTCACCTATTCACCGGGTCTCGTCCACGGCACGCCCACGCGGATTTGACCCGACCTGACTTCCCACTCCTGTGCACTCCTCGTGCACCACCCACGCCAGTGCGCCTGGACCCGGGCACGCGACTTGACCTAATTACCCAGCTCTGGGAGAGCTTACCAAAGAGAGATTCAGAGAGAGAGAGACGCAGGGAAGGGGTAGGGTAGGTTTTACGCTGACATTCGTGTGTGTGTGAAGGAAAGAAGAAAGGAGAAGAGGAGCAGCGCCCGGGACTTCGCCGTGCAGGGAAGAAGGAAAAAGAAGAGAAGAGGAAAGGAAGGAGCAGAAGAGAAAGAGAAAAGAGAAGAAGAAGTCGCAGCAAGGAAGAAGAAGAGCTGAAGGAGAAGGACCAGTGTAGAGAAAAAGAAAGAGAAAAGAGAGGGAGGGAGCCTCTACAGCAAAGACAAGAAGAAGACGTAGAGAAGAAAGAAAGAAGAAGAAGAAGAAGAGCAGTGACTGAGACTTAGCCGCAGAGAAGAAGAAAGAAGAAGAAGAAGGCCTTAGTAGCTGAAGAAAGAAAGAAAGAAAGAAAGAAAAGGAAGCCGTTGCAGCACAGAAGAGAAGAAGAAGAAAGAAGAAGACAGGCTGGCTAAAGAGAAGAAGAGAGAAGAAGAAAAAGCCAAGAAGAGAATTTTCGCTCTCTTTCTCTCTCTCCTTTTGTCTTAATTTTTTGTAAACCATTATATATTGTGAATTTATATGATTCTGGAATTATAGTTTGCTCCCTGAGTTCGCCCTCGGGAAACTTTTTATTCCGAGTAGCAAATTATTAAACTAGTGACCGTTTCTTTGTAATATACTGTAACGAACAAAACTTTAAAACACTGTAACACAACTCAAACGCGAGCCAGTTTTTGGTACTGTTGCCGGGGAGCAACGGTCATTCTAGAAGCTATTAATTCACAATTTTGATTTCCTATTCACTAATCTCTTCTCTTTTGTTGTGCAGGCACAGGAAATCAAGAGGAAAACAAGCAACCGCACAACAATCACACCAAGGACAGGTAATTTTCTATTCTCTCATTTAAACCCCTAAATTCTAAAGAGGAAGAAAAAAAAAAAAAGCAATTTAGGAATAACCTGTCTTTCATATATAGTAAAACACCAAAGTTTCCTGTTTTCAAATTTCAACATACTTTATCTGTACATCCATTAAAGGTAGTTAGGGCTAAAACCTTCTTGCTTGAGCCCTAATTACCCAATTTAGAGGCAACTAACTGGACCAATTAGAGCCAATATAAGATTCAAAGCTAGGGTTTTAGAGACACACTTTTCTAAGCAAGAATGAAAATTTTCCAAAAGAAGTGTGCCTAAGTCATTGCTTGAAAACATCTATCAAGAGAAACCCTAAGAAATTTGGCTCTTAAAAACACTTGAACCCTAAAAGACAAGAGCTAATAAGCTCTCAAAGGAACTAATAGGTGAAGTTGATCCCTTGGGTCAACCAACCTTTAACTTAGGTCACTCTTTGCACTCAAAAGGTTAAAGTTTAAGTGAAAACCTAAGCACCTTGATCCTAACTAAAAGTGGTAGACTTAAGAGGTCAAGGTCCCCATTCTGGTATACCTGGAATCTCAGTGACAAGAGAGGTCGGGTGGGGGAAACCTTGTAACCCTTGGGGACGCTCTACTGTGTAGGGGTCTTCGCGGGACTCACTCTCTCTGGCTGCCCACGTAATTCTCAAGTGGACGACCTTCTGATCAAGGGGTCCATCTACCCCGAACCTCTATAGTCACCCAACATCTTGGGTGTCTTGATTGGGTCCAGCACCTGCTAAACTCATCCACTCCATCAGTGTATGTTTGGTAGGAGGTCCTTGAAACCTTCTTTAGAAATTCACTCTCCCCGAGGCCAAGCCTCGGTACCCTTGCGTACGCAACCAACCCTTCACATAGACCTTTCCTCTAATTTTGAACCTAACTCACCTTCTTCTTCCACAATGGCTTAGCTAGGTGAGGAAGAGAACAATCTGGAGCACCAACTCCAGCGACTCAATGACCTCTTCCAGAACTTCATGAACCCACCGCAGTGTCCCATGATGCGGGATCACTATAACCCTACTGTAGTAGCTATTTAGCCTCGAGTCAGAATCCCGACTGGAGGACTTGATTCTGAACTGAAGCCCAACATGATTCATGCCATACCTAAATTCCATGGGTTTAATTCTAAAGACCCCTTCCAGCACATTAAACAGCTAAAACATTTGGCCTAAACTTTCGGGTCAGATGCGCAAAATCGGGATATTCTCCTTATGAAGATGTTCTCTTTCTCCCTTATGGACAAGGCCGCCCATTGGTATCAAACACAGACCCGGCCGATCAACAGTTGGGAGGAACTTCAATCCGAGTTCCTAAAGAAGTTCTTTCCCGTTGGTCAAACCAATGCCTTGCGCCATCAGATTACTCATTTCACACAATAAACGGGAGAACTTCTTCATGAGGCATGAGATCATTTTCAGGATCTCATGAGAAAGTGCCCCCATCACGGAGTTCCTAAATGGGAACAAGTCCAGTCTTTTTACTAGGGACTCCGTGAGGATATTAGGCCTTTCGTCAATGCAACCTGCGGAGGAAATATCATGGGTCAACATGAGGACATTGTGTGGGAGATTCTCGAGAACATGTGCGAGAACTCCATCAATAATGACTCCATGGGACTATTCAACAGGACGAATACCCGCGCAGCGACGAACATTAGGGGAGCACACGAGACGCAGGACCTGTCCACATCAGTCGATCTGGATTTAATGGCCAGTCATTTGGATAAGGTCCCTATCATTGAGAAGAAGGTGGATGAGCTGACTCAGCATTTGCAGCGAGCCACCTCTGCGCAGAACTCCTTTGCACAGACTCCTTCTGAGACTGTGCAAAACATTTTCCACCGACCTTCTCCTGGGGTTGACTCGTATCCATCCCCATCTGACTCTCGGATCGGAGGAACCTCCGACCCTTTCTATTCCTGTCGGGGGAACCCTACTCCCCCATTCTCTGACTTTTCTGAGGTTCCTCAGACCTGCGAGGACCTCAACGCCATCTAAAATGATCCATTTTCCAATACCTATAATCCTGGATGGCGAAATGATGAGAACCTCATCATAAACCCTAACTAGCACAATCTAACCCAGATATGCGAGAAAAAGCTCCTACATGACCCAAAGAAAGGCTTAACTCAGAGAATTCTGAGTTTAAGAATAAAACAAATCATAAGGGGTAAAACTGTAATTTCACCAATGCAGTTTACAAACGAGGTAATTAAGGGTCCAAACACAGGTCAAACAAGCTTAACGAGAAAGAAAGTGGGATGATCTGATCTAAATAAGGGTTATTGCAACTTCCAGGAATTAAATGACATTCTGTAACCCTAAAGCAAACCCACTTTAATTCACGAGGTTTGAGGCAGGATAAAAATCAACTAAACCCTTTAAAATTCATAGAAAAATATTGTTGTTTTAATATTGTTGTTTGGATCAATGCC
The DNA here is from genome assembly GCA_037157565.1 of Thalassia testudinum. Lineage (NCBI taxonomy): Eukaryota > Viridiplantae > Streptophyta > Magnoliopsida > Alismatales > Hydrocharitaceae > Thalassia > Thalassia testudinum. Next base: position 51,637,679 of record JAZHRO010000030.1, read on the forward strand.
TTTTGTAATTATTTAGATTGATGTTGTCGTCAAATGTCTCCAAGTCATGGTAAGAGGACTTGGAGAGATGAGATGCACCCATAAAGGTATTGAAGGCTCAAGGAAATGCACCATTATCCATTGATTAGAGAAAGCTTAAAGGATGAACTTTCAAGGGTGGGCACATGCCCACTCTAATCTCTACGTTGTTGTTCACAGTACCATTATTACCATCAATTGGTGTTATTTACATGCTCTTATGGTATGGCATAAAGCAATTAAAATTTAATTACAGATCAAATTGCTCACCGCTGTATTCATTATGATTAGAATATTGCCTTCTAATTGCCATTTGTCTTTTGAATCATAATTGAATAAGGAGCTTGCAGGCATCAATTATTTTTATTAAGTATGCTTACAACTTTTATAGTTCATAGGTGTTTCCTACTTTGTTCCTAGCATATTTGCCATTTGTCTGCCGCCTTCATCTTGTCTTCTCATAATTAATCTAAGACCAGTCGCCACTATAAGATTACTTTCAGCTATCATGTAATCCCAGTCAATATTGTAAGCATGTTCCCGATCGTCTGGAGGAACATGATAAGAGAAGAAAGTGGTGGTATAGCTAAAGATGATCCAGCGGTAGCACCAAGTGAGCTAAGTGCATCAAGGACATCATCATTATTGTCATCATCATCCTCTTCTTCTTCTTCTCAAGTACGAATAGTAACCTTGTTCCTTCTTTTAATAGTCACATTATCAAAGAACTCATGTTTTGAGTCCAAGAGTTGCCGAGAAAAATCAATAGAGGTCTCGAGGAAAAGATGAGACAAGAGTATTCCAAAAGGTAGAGATCTAGAATAAACTTCATCCATGTGAGTAAGGATCATAAGGGACCAGTTAAGTTTGATTTTGTTCCGGAGACGATAAACAACGTTAGCGATGTAACACGGACAATGGTTAAAGCCACTGGCTTTACCTAAAAAAATTCCAATCAATGACACAAGCAAGGAAACCAGGGACAAAATCAATATTTTTGGTGGATAAGGGCTATTTGGAGTGGTCATATGTATTCATCTGTTAAGAGCAAGGCTTTGCCAACAACGTCAAAAGGAATTTCTTGGGCCTCTTTTTCCCAAGTCTTTTTGGTACAATCAATTTTGCAAACTTCGATGGTGCCCTTTGCATTCACTCGGATTTTACCACGAAGGACTTATGATTCAAGAACAATTTTACCTCCCTCACCAACTTCTTGAATGTTGATATAGAAAAGTTAAACAAGAGAGGGATACATCCCCTTTAACGCAAAACCAACATTGAATGTGGGATGAAAGAAAGTATTCAATTTTTGGTAAATGAATAATTCATAAATGTTTGCGCCAGGGACATCCCTTAACTCTTCGAATAAAAGAAGACTAAGGGTAGTGAAAATTACATTACCCAACTTAAAATAATATTGATTATTAGTTTGAGAGGAAAATAAATAAGGTGGCATCAGGTTAGACTTAGTAGGTGACGTAGAAGGTAAATGTATCTTCGATAAATTTTTTTTATTTGACTTAAGAGACATGGTTTAGAATAAAAAAATAGAATAGATTGAAATTAATCAATCAATTAATTCATTAAAGATTGAAAAAAAAAGTGAAATCAAGAACATGCATTAAAAATAAGAATCAAACCATCAAGATATTTTAACCGTCGTAGAACAAAAAATGGTCAAAAATAGGGACAAAATCGAGCAAAACTCAATACATCAGCATTCATATTATTCTTAATTAACCACCACATTTCCTAAGGCACTTTTTGTTTCGTACCATATAATAATTTATCTCTTATTGAGTAAATTTTATCTCAGATAAATTTATTTAGGAGGTGGGATAAAATATATCCCCCGTCCTGAAAGATCTGGGACCACGTGATGTACATGTCGATGAAATGTCAATGCCGTGCTTTGTAAGGATATGCATTAAATGATTATGCATTGCTCATAATATAATAATATCTCCGTAACGTTGCTATTTCAACTATGTCCCCCACATTTTATTTCTTGGATATAAATTACATAAATCGGAAAGTACGTAGAAATTGAGATTTTCAATTGACAACTCGAGGCGTCTCTCCATCAGGGGACGCCTTGTAGCATTTTTGAACGATGAATACTCCTGATTTTAGTAGAAAAAAACCCAAATTTCAATCCCTACCCCATCTTTTTATTTTACTTGGAAATATATAGATTACCATGTGGGCCGCGATTGCTAATTCCCCCCTAATTCGCCAGAATGAGCTTCTGGTTTACAAAGAAACCAAAAAACAAAAGGACGTAGAAGTGATGGTTATTGTTGTGTCGTAGTTCTTTCGTCTGCCTCTTTTTGTGTTTTTTGCTCGACGCCTCAGATTCTTGTTTAGTCAATCTTTAATTCGTTCAGCAGATCCTTTTATTTTCGGAGATGTGATTAAGGAAAAACAATCGTCTGCTACTCGAGTGCAAACTTCACGGTATCAGGAAAATGTCATAAGTTAATTTCCCACGTGGATTTGCTACCATGATGCTTTGTTCTTCTTACTTACTATTCTCGTAAAAAGATCAGATTTTATCGAAAATAGGGAAAAAAAAAAATGATTAAACTCTGCTCATCACCATGTTTGGCGTATTTGGAGCTTTGTATCGGTTATCCTTCCAAAATGAAGTTTTCAGATAGATATTATTGTCACTATTAAAAATTATGTGGCTATCATTTGCCGTCCTAATATTACCTTAAATCACAGAAAGAGTGACGTCATTTATCGTTACCAACCTATTACATTTGCCTTCTTATTTATTTTTTTTCTTCCATCATTTTTGCACACATCATAGCCAACTAGAAAGGGAATTCTTTCAAAAATTTAAGTACCTAAATTCTTTCTCATGTCTATTTCAACTCTAAAATAATTTTTTTCCCATTCTACTTCCTTCACTGTGCTTTGACAATTGAGACTTCCTTGTTTCTTGATCTTTTGATAGTTTGGCCTAATATCTATACTAGTTGTTTTTTGAAAATTAGGTTCTCCTCTAATTTCAAATTATTGTAATTATGAATATGGTCTAATCCACATACATAATTTTTTAAATTCGAGAAATGAAATACATCGTACATTCTTACCAAATGTGAGGATAAGATAAGCAATTGGATAAAAATTTTTTGCTATTGTTTTCAGAGATACATGAACTTCAAATCTCAATGTTGATTTTGGTTGGTTTTTAGATTTCAAATAGGAACAAGTTGATGCTTCTAACATCTTTATTGTTTAGGATGTAGATTCTATAAATCCTAACACTAAAATCCTAAACTTAAACTCAACGGTGAAAAATCATTGTTCTTAAGTAAAATCACTTTCAATAAACTTTAAATTCTAAATCTTAAATCAAAGTTGTAAATCCTAAACCTAAAATTTATAAGTGGAAAAATCATTTTTTTACTTTTCAAGTGAAAAATCATTTTTCACTGATTGAAAATCAGAATACATCGATATATTTTATTTAGTGAGAGATGTACATTACAACATATGTTTCTTCATTTTTTAGCTATCAAAAGAGTGTTGCTATTACTTCTACTGTTGGGATTATGACTTTGAGGGCGTTGCTATAGATTTGGAGGTAGTGGTGACATGAAGATAGTTGTATGTAAAATCATTTCCACACTATGTTGACAATTATTATCCTTCCCAACCATCACCATTACTACATCAAAAATATTAGGATGAAATTTTGGTGGCATTGAGGAAGGTTTATTCACACATGGTTTTTTTTTTAAACCATAGGCAAAAATGTGTTGACAATTGCTTATATTTCTTATAGTGAAAAAGGTATGATATGTTGTATATGAATTATTGCAAGTACAAGACAAGCACATTAGAAGTTGTCTAAGTAATAATATAGATGCTAAATTGATTGATTATAGGTCTTGTACGAACTTGTAAAACATGAGTTATTTATAATAAGTGAATTATATTACAGATTAAGCTTTTTTTTTTTTGAAACAATTATAGATTAAGTCAATCATAAACTACAAGTGCTTTAAAAAATTATTGTAAGTTATAGAAGTAATAATGAACTTTTTGAAGTGCTAAATTGCATAAGAAATGTAAAGAAACTTAAAATGCAACATAAGTTCTATGTGTGTGGGCCCATTGGTGATTTTTTTATTATTAACCAAAGCGCATGGGTGATTTTTGGCTAAGAACTAATTAAAATGCAAAGGTGATTTTTGAGTATGAATAAAAAAGCATTAGTGATATTTGGTTATCAATCAAAATGCACAAGTGATTTTTAGTTATCAATCAAAACACACTAGTGTGATTTTTTTCTAGCTACCTAACTATTGGCTTTGTGGAAAGATTGATTCTTGCTTACATTACATCTGTCGTATTTTTCTATATAATCCCTTGAAGGATACGTGAAATGACCCGTCACCCTTTTGTCACTTAAGACGTCCGAGAAGTTCACCAGACATCTGTCCAGATGTCTGGAAAGATCAACGGACGTCTGAAAACATTTTTTCTCTTCGGTGCGTACCGTACGTACGCCATGCCTTCTCCCTCACTCGAGCCTCACCGTACCTTCCCCTGCGACGCCACTCCACACCATCCTTCGCCATCCCTTGCCACCTCGTCCCCCTCACCTCCTCTCCCTTTATAAACTCTCCTCCTCCTCCTCCTCTTCGTCGCACACCCCGTAGCAGGACGAGAGAGAAGAGAGCAGAGCAAGCGCAAGAGCGAGTGAGAGTAGGGAGCCAGAGCGAGCACGAGAGCGGAGGGTGCTGCGCTACTCATTTTTTCCGCGGAATCAGACGTCCGGAGCGACATCCAGACGTCTTACCGAACGTCCGAAGGTAACGAGAGACGTCTGGTAGAGATCTACTTTCTGTATTCCTTCTTTGCCAAAGTTCTGACAGTGTACGTATATGTGTCAGAAGTCGGAAGGTAAACCGAGGCAATTTCACATGTCGGGAGCACCTTTAGACATCTGACAGAACCCTTGGACGTCGGCATTGAGTTCCAGACGTCTGATAGAGGAACACCGACAGAGGTACCCCTAAGAATTATTTTAAGACGTCTACAACCTTTCCTAGACGTTTGATTTTTGTCTGACCGCGTGTTTTTGGGCTCGTGCAAAGCTCTAATGTTATCGGTTTTCCGCAAACAAAACGTCTTTGTTTTCCATACAAGTTTCTCTGTGTAAAGATACCTTGTCTGTATCATTCTGAACCTTTTTTGGCTAATCGCTCCATGTTTTAGGTCTCCAGTCTGTCGGGTGTACGGGGCCTGCAGAGACGTCAGGAGCTACTGTACGAGCCCCCATTCCACTGGGTTACCCTAGTAGAGTGGTTATAACCGTAAATCTCTAAATTAATACATGCAAGTAATTAATCCTCGAACTTGAGATGAACCCTAGGAAGAAGTAAACACATACTCTAGAATATATTCTCGAACCCTAGGTTATGGCATGAACACTAGGGCTAAAGGAAAATACACGTGAATGATTGAGTAATCAAAAGCTGCCTGTATTATCTAAAATGGACCCATACTGTGATAAAAATGGAAATTGAACTTCTTGTTCCGTACATTCCAACTGGGATGTGGAAAAACTCATGTACGAATTGTTACGAATGCGTCTTTTAAGATGTCTGGGAGGTGGCCCAGACGTCGGACTAGACGTCTGGAAACCCTTCCAGATGTCTGGGATTCATTTTTTTTGCCACGCGCGGTTGCGTCTGCGCGCCTGCGCGCGCAGACCTGCGGGTGCTTTTCCCCTCTTCCTCTTGCGCCCACTGTCTCTCTCTCTCTCTCCTCCTCGCGCGGCCTTAAAAAGGGCCACGCCCTCTCCCTCACCTCCGTCACCTCCGCCCCCTTCCTCTTCTCCTTCCAGACGGTGCGCGAGAGCGGAGCGCGAGTGAGCGGCGGCAGCGACAGCCGCGGTGAGTGTGGGAGGAGGTGCTGCGTGTGGGAAGAAGCGCTCGGCCGTGAGGGCAAGCTCGCCGGGGCTGCTAGGGTCGGCCGAAGGGCGCAGCGGGCGCGGAGCGACGTGGGGGGACTGCTGCGGCTCGAGCAGCAGGCGGACGAGACGCGGCGGGCCGGGCGTCGCGAGCGGAGGGCGAGTCACGCCCTGGTTCTGGAAACTTTTCCAGAATCAGACGTCTGGGCTTCTAGCCAGACGGCAGGGGAGACGTCTGGAAGACTGTCCATACGTCTGAAAGGTGAGTTTTTCCGTCTTTCTTCCTTCCTTTCGACTGACCGTACTGAGAGAGAGAAATGGGTATGCGCAGGCTCGGTGATTCGCCATCCAACGCGAATCAGACGTCTGACTGTAGTACCAGACGACGGGAGCGACATCCAGACGTCCGGGGTGACCATCGGACGTCTGGGAACTAGGCCAGACGCCCCCGCAGGCTTCTGGACGTCTGAGAGCCCACGCAGAGCAAGGTAATTCCCTGATCCACTTTTTAAGACGTCTGGAAGAAGTTCCAGATGTCTGATTTTGCACTGTTTCGTCGTTTTCGACCCGTTTAGGGCCCGTTCGGGTTCCGTTTTCCGCATTTCGAGTTGCGTTCTTTTCGGAATTAAATCCTCTACCCGTCTACAGTAGCTATACACTGTTTTGAGACACTCCTTGTGTTTGATCCTTGTGATAGGACCCTGTTCCGTTGCAGACTCGGGGGCTGCGGAGGCACGCAGGATTCCCGACCACGCCCCCAGTACTCCCGTTGTACCTGGTGGAGTGGCTTTTAAGTATAATCTATTAAATTATGGAATCATAAATAGAACCTAGGACATTGCATGAATCCTAGGAATTAGAAATAGATTGAATGATAGATCCTAGGTGTTGCATGAATCCTAGGGCTGGAAAACTAGATTGTATGATAGATCCTAGGTTACGGCATGAATCCTAGGACGGGAAAAATAGTGGAATATATGAATACTGCAGTCTTGGAAAATGAAAAGGAACAAATAGCTGCCTGTAATTGAGTTAACAGCTGCCTGTTATGAATAAATAAATGTAATTGAGAACATGGATTGTAAGAACGTGAAACTGGAAAGTGAAACCTAGATGTCCTGAGTTAAAAGAGCTGGAACCCTACGGGGAATTAGGAGTGGAACTCCTGGAAAGAGAAAGGAATGGAACTGAGAAAGAAAGATGTAATTGTGTGCTGTCTCTTGGGTACGTAATACCAAGGGAAGTACCTGTACCTGTTTAGTGCAGAGTGGGGCCAGCCACCCCAGGGACCCGAGGTTAGGACTGGCCGCTTTGTACTGACTTGCTGGCCCTCGTGTACGTAGTACCGAGGAGAGCTACTAGTGTGGGAGGGCACTAGCTACCCCACGGGCCCCGGGGTTCTGCTAGCCTCCTACACCGACTTGTTAGGCCCACTGGGGCAAACCAGGGTAGTCAGGCGAGGGTGCGCGGACTGTGGAGGGGCAAGGCCCCTATTTGGTTACTGTGGAGGGGTTGGACCCCTATTACTGAGAGGGCCCTGCCCTGGACTGGTTCCGTGCTATGCTTTGGGTGCACCCGTTAACGGAAACGACTGACCGCGTGCTAGTGCGGGTTAGCTACCTATGTGTTTATCGCACGTGCCGTAGTCACTGTTACGTCTGTCCGTGACCTTGGGGTGGTTGACTGAGAGTAAGATCACCACGGGGGACTCTCCCGGCCAGGAGAGCACCACGTGCTACTTCTACTTTTCGGAAAAGACTGCAATCAAGATCGTTCCCACGAGGAACATTCGAGATCAAGTAAAGGATCTGAGAAATAAATGAAATCGTGAGACAAGTGAAAGACGTAAATAAAGAAAGTAACAGAACATAACAGCTACTGTACACTCTACTGTTTTCTCTAGTTTTAGTTGCCACTCTACTCAGCGTTTTGCTGACGTGTTACACTCGTTACCTTTCAAGACCAGGTGTTGAGCAGCCAGGGTCAGCGGCTGCAGAGGACGTTGGGCCGAGTAGGGTCCAGTAGAGTTACCACTATTCTCTTGTACCTCTTTTGTTTCCGCTGTAGTGAGTAGTTCTTGTTACCGCTGTACTTTTTTTTACCTGCAGTTCATATTATGTTATGAATGTTGTCCTACTGTTGTGGTAGTATATATTGTAGTGATTTCTTTCCTTACTGCTGTATTTTCTTACTGTTAGTTATATTCATGCTGAATGTGGTTTATTTTACTTCTCTTTTGGTTACTTCCTCGTTGGACGACTAGGTCTTGAGATTAGTCGAGTCGGTCCGGTTCTAGTGTCTCGTAGGGACTCGGGAATCGGGTCGTTACACGAACCCTACGGGGAATGTAGACAAGAATACCATAATATGGAGAACCGGATGGTTATGTAAATTGCCGCCCATGGGTAGCTGTTAAGGGAAATGAGCTGACCTTCGGGTACATGGTACCAAAGAGAGCAACTATCCCTTGTAGTGTAGAGGGGAGCTTGCCGCCCTTGGGTTGAGACCTAGGGTGGGTTTAGCCACTCTACATCGACTCTTGCTGTTCCTCGTGTCCGTGGTACCGAGGTGAGCTACTTAGTGTAGGGGGGAGCTAGTCGCCCCAAGGGGCCCGGGGCTACGTATGGCCACTCTACACCAACTCTTGTTAGCCCATTGGGCAAACCAGGATAGTCGAACGAGGGTACGTAGACTGAGGAGGGGCGAGACCCCTGTTTTGTTCTGTTTTGAGTGGGCAAGGCCCTATACTGTTCCGCGCTATACGTTGAGGCGTACCTGCTAACGGAAATGACTGATCGCTTGCCAGTGCTGGGTAGCTACCTGCACGCTTATCAAGTGTGCTGTAGTCACCGCTACGTCACGACCGTGACCTCGGGGTGGTAGACCGGTGTAGGACTACCACGGAGGGACTCTTCCGGCTAGGAGAGTGCTACGTATGCATCCTACATCACGGGAAGCTGCAAGCAAAATTGTTCCTTTAGGGAATAATAAGATTAAGTAATGAGATGAGCCCTGATTAGAGATCTCTACACAAAGAAAATCGTGATAGGATAATTTGGATCGGAAAGTAATATGTTGAAGTACCTGATAAATGTATTTTTATGTTTAGTCACCACTCTACTCAGCATTAGCTGACCCCTGTTATAAAATGAAACGACCCGTCATCCTTTGGTCATTTTAGACGTTTGGGATGTTCACCAGATTTCTGGAAAGATCAACAGACATCCGAAAATACTTTTTCTCTTCGACGCGTACCGTACGTATGCCATGCTTTCTCCCTCACCTGCGCCTCACCGCACCTTCCCCTGCGACGCCACTCCGTGCCACACCTCGCCATCTCGTCCCCCTCACCTCCTCTCCCTTTATAACCTCTCCTCCTCTTCATTGCCCACCCCGTAGCAAGATGAGAGAGCAGAGCGAGGGCGAGAGCGAGTCTGAGCACGAGAGCGAAGGGTGTTGCGCCATTCTGCTGCAACGCCTGCAAACGAGGGAAGCTAGAGCGGTTCCGCGGAAGTCATTTTTCCACGGAATCAGATGACTTGAGCGACACCCAGACGTCTTACCGGACGTCCAAAGGTAGAGTAAGACGTCTGGAAGAGATCTACTTTCCGTATTTTCTCTCTGTCAAAGTCCTGACAGTGTACGTATGTGTCAGAAGTTGGAAGGCGGACCGAGGCAGTTTCAGACGTCCGGGAGCACCTCCAAACGTCTGATGGAACCCTTGGACGTCGGCACTGAGTTCCAGACGTCTGATAAAGCAACACCGAGAAAGGTATCCTTGAGAACTATTTTAAGTCGTCTGGGACCTTTCCCAGATGTCTGATTTCTATCTGACCGTGTGTTTTTGGGGCCCGTGCAAGGCCCTAATGTTATCGATTTTCCGCAAACAAAACGTCTCTGTTTTACATACTTGTTTCTCTATGTAATGATACCTTGTTTGTATCATTCTGAACCTTTTGGCCCATCGATCCATGTTTTAGGTCTCCAGTCCGTCGGATGTACGGGACCTGCGGAGATGTCGGGAGCTACTGTATGAGCCCCCATTCCACCCGGTTACCCAGGTAGTGTGGTTATAACCATAAATCTCTAAATTAATACGTGCAAGTAAGTAATCCTAGGACTTGAGATGAACCCTAGGAAGGAATAAACGCATACTCTAGAGTAAATTCTTGAACCCTAGGTTATGGCATGAACACTAGGGCTAAAGGAAATTACATGTGAATGATTGAGTAATTAAAAGCTGCTTGCTTTATCTAAAATGGACCCATACTGTGATAAAAATGGAAATTGAACTTCTTGTTCCATACATTCCAATCAGGATGTGAAAAAAAAAAGAAAACTCATGTACGAACCCCACGGGGAATGTAGACAAGAGCACCGTAATACGGAGAACCGGATGGTTTTGGAAATTGTCGCCCATGGGTAGCTGTTAGGGGAAGTGAGCTAACCTTCGTGTACATGGTACCAAAGAGAGCAACTATCCCTTGTAGTGTAGAGGGGAGCTTGTTGCCCTTAGGTTGAGACCTGAGGTGGGTTTGGCCACTCTACGTCGACTCTTGCTGGCCCTCGTGTACGTGGTACCAAGGTAAGCTACCTAGTGTAGGGGGAGCTAGCTGCCTCAGGGGGCCCGAGGTTAGGTATGGCCACCCTACACCGACTCTTGTTAGCCCATTGGGCAAACCGGGATAGTCGGACGAGGGTACGCAGACTGAGGAGGGGCGAGACCCTTGAGGGGCGAGACCCCTGTTCTGTTCTAAGAGGGCAAGGCCCTATATTGTTTCGCACTGTACGTTAAGGCGTACCCGCTAGCAGAAATGACTGACCGCGTGTTAGTGCGGGGTAGCTACCCGCGCGCTTATTATGTGTACCGTAGTCACCGCTATGTCATGACCGTAACCTCTAGGTGGTAGACTGAGTGTAGGACTACCATGGAGGGACTCCCCCAGCCAAGAGAGTGTCACGTGAGCATCCTACATCATAGGAAGCTGCAAGCAAAATCATTCATGTAGGGAACAAGAAGATTAATTATTATGATGCATTCCGATTAGAGATATCTACGCACTAACATGTATAATATACTTGGAAACGGAAATTATATGTTAAATTGCTTGTTAAATGCATGTTACTTCTTAGCCACCACTCTACTCAGTGGTGATGGAATTTGTTGTGTGATCGTCCACGGTTCATATAAAAAAGAGAAATGTCGTTGTTGTAGTATGTGTCGGAAATACAAATCGTTATCGCATCTATTTTATTTAATTACCTAATTTTTACTAGTTTATTCCAGGTCGTTCACTGGGAGGCAGTTATTGATATACATCACTCTCTAGGTCCAAAATTATTCTTTAATTTTAAAAAGAAATTTTATGTCCAACAAAGAATGAATGAATGAATGCTTGGTTTAATTATATACAAAGAATCAATTAAAATACTTGCAAATATTAATTACAAACAAGTATCAAACACTTCATAACTATATTCTAAATTATCTACTTATAAGTTATATTGTTAATGCTTTCATATATAGACCATACTAACTAATAATACATACTCTACTTACTTACCTTCATACATCAACATATACAATACTTAACTTCCTACAGACTCTAAATTATGAGGTGTAAGCTTCATTTTTTAAAAAAATAGTAGATAAAATAAATATGAATGGCTGTAAACGAAATGGATGTAAATGGTTCATTCAGTGCCATACCATTAAATCATATATTCAAAAACTAAATGATTGTTAATAACTTGTGGTTTCTCATTTGTAAAGTAAAAAAATGAGTAATTAAGTGTAAAGAACATTAAAGTAAAAAAAATAAAACAAGAGAAGTTATGAGTGTTGAAGTTTGAGGGGGGAGGGGGAGAGGGTGGTTGTCCATAAGTTATTTTGAAAGGCATGTTCTTATCATGCATGTCTTCGTTGACCTGAAAAGAACTGAACTCTGTTTGATGTTGATTCATCCACACTTCCATTCACTAGTAGAGGAAATTCCACTGGTTGCTAGTTGGGACCAGTATGAGCAATAATGTCCACGTATAGCTCCGCGAGAATGTGAAAGGAAATGGCCTTGTTGTATCTCACTCTCATCTTCAATGGGTCTGCTTCTTTTATTTTTGTTACAAAAGGGGTAAACAAAGCATTCTAAACAATGCTATGTAGTAAAGCTATATTAATTATGGAACAAAATCATAGCATGATCGATCTGTGAATTGTAATTGCTTATAGATCAATGAGGTAATTAGGCTGATAACCAACATTCCTATCATGCCAATTGAAAATAATTACTAAACAAATCTCAAAGGAACATCTTTGTTTAAATTCTAGTCATGAGATTTGCAATTTTATGGTGGTTTAATGTTAATGAAGTGAATGAGTACTAACCTCCAATTGCCATTGGACGGTCCACATGTGGAGTGTGGAGATCGAGGGAGAGGAGAGAGGGAGAGAGCATCGATGATGAAAAAGAAGAAATATAGAGGGAGTTGTAGAACATAGAAAATATTGATTGCAACTCAAATAAATCAAGTAGGTGTTGGTCTCTATCTAAAGAGAATCAAACCTAAACCCAATTGCAATCCTAGTGGTTGAATAAGATAAATAATGTGGAAGCAATAATATCAAAGTAATAATCAATGCATTACGCTTAAGTTTACGTGGAAACCCGACTCACGGAAAGCTGGGAGAAAACCATTGGAGAAGTGCTCTGATGGGGCTTCTCTCTATATTTCTTCTCAAAAGAATAGGTGAGGGGTACACATTTATAGGGCACCACACACGTAATGATGAGAACCTCATCATGAGCCATAACTAGCTCATTTTGACCCAATACAAAAGATAAAAGCTCCTACATAACTCAAGGAAAGGCTTAACTCAGAGAATTCTGAGTTTAAGGAGAAAACAAGTCATAAGGGGTAAAAATGCAATTTTACCAGTATAATCTGCATACAGGGTAATTCAGGGTCCAAACATAGGTCAAAGCAACTTAATAAGAATAAAAGTGGGATGAGATGATATAGCAAAGGCTACAGCAATTCCAAGGAACTAAATGATAATCTGTAACCCTAAAACAAACCCACTTCAATTCACGAGGTTCAAGGCAAAGCAAAAATGGAATAAACCCTCTAAAATTCATAGAAAAATAATCTCTAGGGTTTAGAACCTTCAATTTGACCTTAGGAACCCATCTTGACCTACATTGAGAACCATACCCAATTAATAACTTAATTTAGGTTTTTGCGTAAATTGACCAGTCAAACAAGGTTTAATCTGGAAATAAAATTCACCATCAGATTCCTTAGGTCCTAATTAGTCATGTATAAAAACTTGAGCCTAAGAAGAAACCTTCTTGACCAACTTTACACTTTGGTCCTCATATATTTACTTTTTGGCCCTCAACTTTTGAACCCTCGCATTTTGGCCCCTAACTCTCCTTCGTTCTTTGCGTTCAGGTCCCCCCTGCAAAACCTGCCAGCACCATGCTCCGGTGACCTTGCGCGGAGCATGGCGCCGCGCAGGGTGAGGGGGAGAGTCTGGCAAGTAAACCGGGGGTGCCCTGCGTCGTCAGCCGTCGCAGGGACACCCCCCTGGTCGCTGTAACCCACCATACCGGCCGTGCGAACGCACGGACGGTATGGGTTTCCATCTCCAGCGTCCTCCGGCGAGGGAGACACGTCGTCTCCCTCCGCCTTCCTCCCTGATTCGGTCCCTATAAATACCCCCGTCGCTCCACCGCTCTTCCCAGCTCGGATCTGACGGAGAAAACCCCCAACTTTCCTCTCTTCTCACTCCGGCAGACGCCCACCAGCTCCGGCGGTTCCTCCTCCTCCTCCTCTTCGCTCTGCCGCAATACCAGCAGCAGAGACTTCTTCCCCTGCTCTTCCCGCGCCACGCCGCACCCAGCTGGCGCCTCTCCGGCCCTCTGCTCGCCGCCGCCCCTTCCCCCGGGCATCTTCTTCTCCGGCGACAGTCGATACGACTGTCGCCCGCTCCGGCCCCTCCTCGTCCTGCTAAGTAGGTAGAACTCCTCCTCTTCCTCCCCTCTTCCTTTTCCTCACTTTAAACATCTACTGTCGCCCTCGATTCCGACCACTCACCCTCACCTTCTCCGCCTCCGGCCATCCTCCGGCGAGCCGCTCCCATCACTCCAGCAACCCACACGGCTCGCCGACCACCGCACAACCTCCGCCTCCTCACCCTGATCAACCTCTGCCCTTCCACTTCCCCCACATCACCCTCTACAACTCCACCGAATAAACCCATCTTCCGACCCACAGTCCGACCTAGGGCAGCCCTTGCACGCCGCCCCATGCCTCGCCACCACCCACACGAGCTTCGCCGCACTCTGGCGAAGCTCCCGGCACCTTCTGATTAGGCCGAGAGGCCGTTTTGCTGTGAACAGGTCACCCGTCCTCCGCCGCCATTGCCGTGCAGAAGGAGCTGCTTCCGCCTGCAGCTGCAGGCGCGCCACGCCCAGATTCGACTCCCAGGCTGTGCGAGGCATTTCGACAAAGCGTCAGGCTGCAGCTGAAGCGAAGCCCTCACGCGAAGGCCTCGCGTAACGCCGCGATTACCAGCTGCTTCCTCCGCGCAGGCGCCAACTCGGGGTGGGACATTTAGTCCCACCTCGGAAAACTCTGAAGAGGCGCAGCGGTATAAAGTGAAAAAGTGCTGGAGGCTTATTGCCTCAGCACACGGGTGAGGTCCCCTTCACCCGCCCGGTTACCCGGTCTCGTCCGCGCTCACGCCCCGCGGACCTGGCCCGACCCGACTTAGACTGACCAGCATTCCTCGCCCACCACGCACGCCGGTGGGCCTGGACCCGGGCGTGACCCGTACCCGGCAACCCGGCAGCTCTGGGAGAGCTTTCCCAAGAGTGGCTTCTGTGAGAAAGAGACGCGGGGGAGGGTAGAGTTAGGTTTTGCCCCCTTGATCAAGCTGCGTAAGTGTGCAGGCACAGGTGAAGAACCGTGGAAGAAGACGAAGGCTGAAGGAAGGAGGAGCACCGAGCGGCACTGTAGCAGCGGCAGTTTAAGTCGTCTGATTGGAAAATCAGACGACGCTCTGAAGGCAGAAAGAGAAAGAAGAACAGGACAAGGACCGCAAGGAAAGAGACAACGCAGAGAGGGCCAAGACAAGAACTGAAAGAAGAAAAAGAGCACAAGAAGAAGATCTGAAGAAAGGAAAAGAAGAAAGAAAGAAGAAGAAGAAGAACAGGACCGCTCTGCAGAAGAAAGGAAAAGAAGAAAAAGAAGAAGAACAAAAAGAAGAGAGCAGAAGATCTGAGAAGGAAGAAGAGGAGAAGCAAAGAGAAAAGAAGAAAAGCCAACAAATTCTCTCTCTTTCTTTATTTTTGTAAAAGAAACTTTGTACCCCTAGAATACAACTTGCTCCCTGAGTTCGACCTCGGGAACTCTTTATTTCCGAGTAACAAATTGTATTAAACTGGTAATCACCTCCCTCTATACTATACTACGACGGAATAATAATACTATAGAGGAAGGAGCACACCACGTAACAAAGTCCCACTCCACTATGTGGGACTAAAATAACCCTACACAATTCTCTCGACACTCCTTAAGCTGGGGCATTGAATGCTCAACTTGTAACATAAAGAAATCCACTCTACACAACAGAACACAACTCTCTGGACTGGTTCTTACGTGTAGGCAAGAACATGGGCTAGTGCTGTTGAAGGAACTGCTGTAGTTGGCTCTGATAATGGCCTCTCCTTTAGAGATCAAGTGATGGTGGCTTCCCATTCAGTATCTGTTACGACCCGATTCCCGAATCCCTATGAGACACGAGAATCGGACTGACTCGACTGATCCCAAGACCCAGTCATCCAACGAGAAAGTAACCAAAAGAGCAGTAAAATAAATCACATTCACCATGTATATAACTAGCAGTAAAGAAAAGAACTACTACAATAAACACCACCACAACAGTAGAGAAATAAACAGGTAAATAACATGATGCTTACAATAAAAGAGTACAGTGGTAACAGAAAAATACTCACTACACAAAAAAATGGTACAGTAGGTACTACACAAGTAAGACTACTGAGCTCTACTAGGCCCAGCTCCCTCTGCAGCCGCCGGCTCTGGCTGCACAATACCTGGTCCTGAAAAGGTGACAAAGGTGACACGTCAGCGAAACGCTGAGTAGAGTGGCAACCAAAAGCTAAGAAAAATAGTAAAGTGGGCAAGTAGCTGTTATTTTTAATCTCTTTCTTTATTTTCCCATTTACTTATTCTTGGATTATTCCTCAGATCCTTCTCGTGATCTTGAATGTTCCTCGTGGGAACGATCTTGATTGCAGTCTTTTGCGAAAAGTAAGAGTAGCACGTGGTGCTCTCCTGGCCGGGAGAGTCCCTCGTGGTGGTCCTACCCTCAGTCAACCACCCCAAGGTCACTGACAGACGTAATGGTGACTATGGCATGCGCGATAAACGCACGGGTAGCTACCCTGCACTGGCACGCGGTCAGTCATTTCCGTTAACGGGTGCACCCCAAAGCACAGCACGGAACCAATATAGGGTAGAGCCCTCTCAGTAACAGGGGTCTAGCCCTTCCACAGTAACCAACAAGGGGACTTGCCCCTCCACAGTCCGCGCACCCTCACCGGATTACCCTAGTTTGCCTAGTGGGCCTAACAAGTCGGTGTAGGAAGGCTAGCAGAACCCCGGGGCCCGTGGGGTGGCTAGTGCTCTTCCTACACTAGTAGCTCTCCCCGGTACTGTGTACACGAGAGTCAAAAGTCAGTACAAAGTAGCCAGACCTAACCCCGGGTCCCTGGGGCAGCTAGCTCCGCTCTGCACTAAACAAGGGGACAGTCGCTCTCCTTGGTACTCCGTACTCAAGGGCCAACTCACTTCCCCAATTCCATTCCATTCACCTCTCAGGAGCTCTACTCCTAATTCCCCGTAGGGTTCATGCTCATTTTTCTTTAACTCAGCCAATTTAAGTTTCATCATTTTAGCTTTATATTCATATAGCCCATGTTTTCAACAGTAATTATCCATTTATAAGAAGCAACTGTTAACCAATTACAGGCAGTTATCATTTTCCTTTCTACTTTTCCAAGACTGCAATTCATATATTCATGACATTCGTTTCGGTGTTTTCTGTTCCTAGGATTCATGTCGTACCCTAGGATCTATCATTCCATCTAGTTTTCCAGTCCTAGGATTCATGCCATACCTTAAGGTCTATCATTCAATCTAGTTTTCCAATCCTAGGGTTCATGCCATACCTTAGAATCTATTAATTATCTCACGAGTGCATAAATGTTGGTAGATATTTAAGGGGAGCCACTCTACCCGCAAAATCGGGAGTACTGGGGGCGTGATCGGCAAGTCCGCGCGCCTCCGCAACCCCCAGAGCCTCAACGGAACGGGGTCCTAATACAAGGATCAAATACAAGGGCTACTCAGAACATGATACAAATACTGTAAACAGGTAGAGGAATAATTTCTGAGAAGAACGAAACTTGAAACGCGGAAAACGGATTTTGAACGGACCCTAAACGGGTAAAAAATGACAAGTCTGCCCAAAATCAGACGTCTGGAACAAGTCTGCCTTAAATGATTGCTCAGGTCATACCTTCTCTCTGCGTGGTTCTTCAGACGCCCAGACTCCCGCTGAACCGTCTGGACT
Source organism: Thalassia testudinum (assembly GCA_037157565.1). Lineage (NCBI taxonomy): Eukaryota > Viridiplantae > Streptophyta > Magnoliopsida > Alismatales > Hydrocharitaceae > Thalassia > Thalassia testudinum. The sequence continues at coordinate 51,655,288 of JAZHRO010000030.1, forward strand.
TAGTTCCAGACGTCCGACTGTCACTCCGGACGTCTGGTGACCCTCTCCACCGTCTGGTGTTGTGCCCAGACGTCCGATCTGTGTGGGAGGGCGTGCCCTTGCGCCTTCTCGAACGAGACCTGCACACATACGCGACCGTCCTCAACACGAAATGAGGCAGAACCCTTCGGCGGAACGGCTGCATGGCCGTACACGCGAAAGAAGAAGGGAAGGAAAATATCGTACCTTTCAGATGTCTGGACCTTCCTCCAGGCGTCTCCCGCGTTATCTGGGCGTATGTCCAGACGTCTGATTCTGGCAATTTTTCCCAGAATCAGGACCTCCTCGCCCTCCTCCTGCTGTGCACGGCCGTGCCACGCCGCGCTTGCCTACTGCCTGAGTTGCAGCAGCTCCTCCCCAGCACCATGCTCCTGCTGTGCACCCGCTGGCCGGCCCTGGCTGCTCCGGCGAGCTCGCACCCTCGCGCTCTAACTCCCTCCCTCTCGTCGCAACCCCTCCTCCCCGCGCACTCACGGCAGCAGCTACTGCCCCACCCGCTCGCTCTCACGCTAACAGGAAGGAGAAGAAGAAGAAGGCGGTGGAGTGAGGGTGAGGGAGAGGAGAGGAGGAGTATTTGAAGGCGCCGTGGGGGAGAGAGAGAAGGAAGGCTGCGCCTGCAGGACGGAGAGGAAAGAGAGAGAAGAAAGGAGGGCGGCAGTTCAGTCTGTGCACGCATGCGCGTAGATGCAAAATCGTTCGTTGAAAAAACCCTGATCGGCCTCCGCTCGCGACGCCGCCCGCGTCGCACCTCGCGCGTCTGCTGCTCAGCCCGCAGCAGGTCCCTCTCCGCGTCGCTCCGCGCCCCCTGCGCCCTCCGTCGGCCGGCCAAGCCGCTCCGGCGAGCTCGCCCTCACAGCAGAGCTCCGCCCTCGCACGCCGCACCTCCGCGCTCACTGCAGCCGCCGCTGCCGCCCTCGCGTCCGCTCGTTCTCGCGCACAGGAAGGAGAAGAAGGAGGAGACGGTGGAGACGGGAGGGGAGGCGCGCCCCTTTTAACGCCGCGCGGAGAGGAGAGAGAGAAGGCGGCAGGCCGCCTGCAACTGCAGAGAAAAGAGGGAATATGCGGTCTGCGCGCTCAGGCGTGCAGGTGACTCGCGTGTGTCGAAAATAACGGATTTCAGGACGTCTGGAAACGATCCCAGACGTCTGTTCAGACGTCTGTATGTGATCCCAGACGTCTGGACCGACGTCTGGGCCTCCTCCCAGACGTCTTAAAAGACGTCTGGGGCACGCATTCATAACAGAAGGCTGCGCCTGCAGGACGGAGAGGAAAGAGAGAGAAGAAAGGAGGGCGGCGGTTCAGTCTGTGCACGCATGCGCGTAGATGCAAAATCGTTCGTTGAAAAAATTAATTTCCAGACATCTGGGAAGGCTTCCAGACGTCTGACCAGACGTCTGGACCAATTCCCAGACGTCTTAAATGACGTTTGTTGCCAGGGTCATAACAGTATCTCTAAAATGGATCTTCCTCTGAAGACCTCAAAGCTGTATCTCTCACATAGAAACTGATTAGGCCCTTCCTTTGAGGACCTTAAAAATGGATCTCCTTCTCTCTGGAGACCTCGAAACTCTAGACCTCCCAAAGTTAGGTTTCTCATGTGATGATCAGCTACTCCCAACGTTCGTAGCGGTATTTGATGTCACCTCAACTACTGGAAAATGCTATCGTGCCTTAGGACTGCAATAAATGAACTCCCAAATGGGGGTGACTATAATGGACTCCACACCAACAAATTAAGAATTTACATATCCTAAACAAACTTAATCACAATCAATTAACTGTTGCTATTTTGACTCAATCCTAAATTGGACTCTAACAATTAATTAAAATAACTTGCCAAATCTGACACAACTTGGCATGCAAGCCAACTCCTAAAATCCTAAAGGCCACATGGCCCACCGACCTTGTTGACTCGACTTCATGTGGACTATCCACGTGGCAAATGTGCCACGTGGCGGTCCACTCGGTTGCCACATGGGCATTTACTCTTTCACACTCCCCCCTCAAGTCGAGGTCAGAGTAGTCTGTAGACGTGCACACTTTTGGTGAGGCTAAAGCCCCCACCATTCTTTGTCATCATTCATGCTTGAACTTCTTTTGTTTGGATCTTCAGAAGCCACGGAGTGTCCTTTAGCAACCTCAGAACAAGGTTGGATATATCGGCGATATATTGTCGATATATCAGTTTCACTAGGTTTGGGCGTATCGATATCACCTGCAGTATTGTTTTTCTAGGATATCTGTCATATATAGTCGATATGGGGAGATATCGGTGATATGGGAGCTGTTGGGGTTGGGTTTGGGCGGGAGGTTCGAAATTGGAATTGTTGCTGGAGAGCTGGGATGAAAAATGGGAGGGCTGCGTGGGTGCGGGAGCGGCTGAAATTAAAAATCAAGTTGGAGGGAAGGCTGAAACACACACACACAAATGTTAATTTTAAATATTTTTTAATATTTTATGCCTTTTTGAGTAATTTCCCTGAAATTCACCAATGTCAGCTATATATCCCTGATATATCCCTTTTTTGACTTATTGATAGAAGTCGTTGCCCGATGGGCAACCTCGATAGTCGTCGTGATGGCTGCTGTGGTCTTCTGTCTTCAAGTAACATGGTCCGGATTTTCCACACACACGTTTTTTAGGCATTTTTTTATGATGCTCATAAACATGTTAATTTTAAATGTTTTTTAATATTTTATGCCTTTTTGAGTGATCTCCTTGAAATTCACCGATATCAGCGATACATCCCTTTTCTGACTTGTCGATAGAAGTCGTTACCCAATGGGTAACCTCGGTAGTCGTCGTGATGCAGTCGTGGTCTTCTGTCCTCAAGTAACACGGTCCGGATTTTCCACACACACACATTTTTTAGGCATTTTTTATGATGTATTACTCATAAAAATGTTGATTTTAAATATTTTTTAATATTTTATGCATTTTTGGGTGATTTTCGCGAAATTCACAGATATCAGCGATATATCCCCGATACATCCCTTTTTTGACTTGTCGATAGAAGTCGTTGCCCGATAGGCAACCTCGATAGTCGTCGTGATGGCTGCCGTGGTCTTCTGTCCTCAAGTAACATGATCTGGATTTTCTCCACATTATACAATTTTCTTTCTCCACCTTTTACATGCATGGAGTATGGAGATTGAGGGAGAGAGAGAGAGAGCATCAATGATGGAAAAGAAGAAATATGGAGGGAGTTGTAGAAGATAGAAAATGTTTATTGTAACTCAAATAAACCAAGTAGGTGTTGGTCTCTATCTAAAGAGAACGAAACCTAAATCTAAACCTAATTACAATCATAACAAATTAAGGATTTGCATATCCTAAATAAACTTAATCGTAATCAATTAACTATTCCTATTTTGACTCAATCCTAAATTGGACTCTAATAATTAATTAAAATAACTTGCCACATGTGACACAAAAGTCGGCATGTCTCCTAAAATCCTAAAGGCGACATGGCCCACCGACCTTGCTGACTCAACACCATGTAGACTGTTCACGTGGCATTTATTCCCCTACACCATCCTTTTTGTGGGGGAAAAAACCAAAGTTCCATAGATGATTACCATATATGTCAAGCATATGATCTATAGATAGGTAAAGATACTTCAAAATTGATTTATTTTGTAATTTTGATATTTACTGACATTCAACTGAGCCTTTTGCCTCAGGTTTCAATGCCTCAAGGTGCATCTCACTGACTAGATTGAGGCGTAAGCCGTGAGGCTAGGTGCTTGTACCTCACCTTGAGGCTTATACCTTGAGTGCCTTAAGGCCTTTTTTCATTTCAAAAAAAGAAAGAGCAGTAGCAAGTAAGAAGGAGAATGAGAATTTTGTGCAAAGAAAAAGAAGAAACTGTAGAATACAAACAGCTATCCTTTGGATGGTTGTCATGCCATTGGTAGCAAAGGAGTAAGTAGCTAAGACCGAGTGGTGTGTTTGGAACAGAAGAAAGAGGTCTTGCACAAAGACTGGTGCTCTTATGCTCTCTAATGTCACCAGCTTGGTTTGGTTAGTTGTGTCATCAAAAGGATGATTTTCTTTAGAAGAGGTTCATGAAAAAGAGGATGATGCAGGGCTGTGTGGGGTGCTTATAAGAGGAAAAAGACGACTCTGCAAGTTCCTGCAGCAAGCAGGTGGTGCTGTTCTTTGAGGCATGGGCATGATGGGAGTGATAAAGGTTTTTGATTTAGATTAGGGTATGGTGATTGGTGTGGAGATGAGATGTTGCCTCATTAAATGGATATCTAATGTAGATTAGAAGGTTATAGCTTCTTGTTGCCTCATATATTATAGATGAGACATATATTATAAAATGGATATATTATTTTAATTTTCAATGAGATGAGATGTTGCCTCATTTAGATTAGGGTATGGTTTTTGATTTAGATTAGGAGGTTAGTTGTTCTGAATTCTGACTGGCCGGAAAGAGTGCAGGAGATTCTTTCATTAGGTCAAGAAAGAAGGATCCCTCTCTCTATAAATGGAAATTGCTCCTTCCAAGGTTATGCTGGTAAGTTCTTTGCCCCCTTGCTTTTGTTATGTATTTCTTGTCAAACACTGCATCCATTTTACTGTCACCCCTCTGTATCGATAAGACTACCATCATAGTACATGTAGTTAGCAGTGCTGTCAAGAACCCTAAGCCTAAGGTTTCATTTGGATGGGGGATATCCCCTATCTCAGGGAAGAATAAGAGAGGAATAAGTTGGAAAGGGTGCTTGTTTGTGGGTATGGGATAAGTAATGGGATAGAAATGATTGATACGGTGATGTGATATTAGTGGATAATTTTTTAATATTATGATATAGGTGCGAGTGAGTTGATGTGATATGATAAATGTATTTTAATTGGTATATTATGTTAGAATGGTATACTTTAATATATATATCGGTGTTGATGTGATGTAGTGTGATAGTTTGAAAGTGGATATATTTTAATAGATGATGTTGATTTGATGGAGTTGGATAAATTGTATCCCTTAACTTTGGAATTTATTTCTTAGATATCCCTCTAACTTTGGGATAACCCTTCCGTTATCCCTCTACCAAACGGAGCCTAAGGCTCTTTTTGGAACAAGGAAGGGGGAATCAATCAAGGAATATGAAGTTATTCCTAGGTTATACCTCTCTTTTCTTATTCCTTAGGGTGACATCAAAAAGTAAGTTGGAATGTTGTTAAGAATAAGTTGAAATGTCGCATCGTGAAGTGTAGATCAGGGTCAAATCAAGGGCATGGTTGAAGGAATAAAGTTACTCCACCCAAAGGTTGGATTAATTTCATACCAATTGTAGCATACATGGGCCAGCCCCTGTGTAAACTGATTCCAGGTTAATCTGACCCAAATTGTGAAATTGGATTGTTTGTTCCCCTAAAAAAAAGGTCTAAATGTCTTGCTAGGTTAATGAATTATGTCTAATCTCAAACATGCTTGATTGAGCATGCCAGAATTCGGATAGGGTATATTGACCATGATCAGGCTTTTTATATCTAAAAAAGACAGTGACATAGAAGAAATTCATAGGTTTGTTTCTTGTAGCACTCAGATATAGGTAAAGAAATGAGTGCCTGTCCACTTCAAACACCCACTTAGCCACATTCTCGAATAGGAGACACACTGAAGAAAGCATTGATCATCACATGCGTGATTCTGTTGGTTCGATCATGTCTGCCATATCCTTTGCATCCCAGAATAAACATGCTACACATCCTTTATGATATAATTTGACTTACATTCTTGTCACTTTTCCATAGTAGTTCTCTCATCATTAGGGGCTTATGCAACTTCATTTTGTTCTAGTTGTGAGAATGATAAGGTTTTAGTAGTATCATATTGGAGATATGGTAAGATGGAAACAGGAATGATTTAAGGTTTTGGTAGCATTATATTGGGGACATGAGTAAGATGGGAACCCAATTTAAGGCAATGCAGGAAAGAGACACCATGGCTTATGAGGATGAAGATGCGTTTCTTTTATCATAATGGATATAGATAATACTCATTTCTGAATGTTCAATGATCTGCAACTGGCATTATCGATCTGTAGTCGGTGCTAGACTTCAGGTGAGATGGTTCGACTTATCCATTCTTCTTTGCAGGTCTGAGCCACAGGTGACACCATGTTGAAAGGTCATCTGCTCGATTGTTCTTAATTTGGTCGGGCACTAACATCATCGCCTACAGGGCTCAATAAGCCCTACGATGCCGCAAAATGTTGCGAGGTTTTCTTCCTTTATTTTATATGTTCAGCTGGTACCCTGTAAATTGGAAGCGATGTTATCGCCATTGATGTCATCAGCATGATCATTTGTTGTCTCATTGTATTAGTAGGCATAAAAAGAATCTGCTTTATACCGTAGTGTTGTAGAGTACCGGCTGTTTTGCATTGTCAATTGTGTGTTAAACATGAACTTTTCAACTTTTTTTTCCCTATGGAAAGGTAAATTGTACCAATGGTACTTTACCCATAGCCAGCATAAATTTTTATCGTTCCAGAGGTGTTCTGCAACGCAAGCAGAAGTTGACAGTTTAGCCTGTCAATTTCCCAGCAAAAAGATTGACATTAAGGTACGCTTGAAATCCTTAATATTTTGGAAAGCAATTTAGTAGACTTTTAGTTCAAAAATTTAGGCTTTTGGTTCTCCAGAGGTGCTTCATGTGAATTCAGAACATTAGATCTGCCATCAACTTTACGATGGATGGAAGGGAAAAAAATATGAGGAATATTGCAAATTGAGCAATGGAAGAGATGCCTCCCATGACCCTGTTAATTATTTTTATATCTACCATAAGAGTTTCATCGTAAATCTACCCCCTTGTTGATAAGGGGATAATAGCGTGAACAAAAAATTTGATGAACAGATTGTGGATAAGTATGTATCAGTTCTGATAGCCTAAATTGTATCTCGTCCCCACTGCCTCTTGTTAGACCATAGACATGAAATGATTATATCCACATGCAAGGGTTATTTACCTGAAATTGAATTGCGTTGGCATGAACGATTCCTTATAAGAAGCCCAGTATGATTATGTGTCACATTTTGTAACCACATTCGAGTTTTAACCTGAATGGAAGTTATTTATCCACTAATAGTCATTCAGGTGAATATCTGTTCAAATGAGTTGATTGTCAAGTAATACACATTTTCGAGTTACAAAAGGTTCATTGTCAAGGGGAGCAAAGAAATAGCTAAGTGAAATGCATTGTTTACAAATAGAAATCATTGGAAATGACACTCTCTCCAACTAATGAGATGGCAAGAATGTCATTGGACAATCCTTCTCAAGGCCCCTCCAGTAAATATGCTAACCTAGGTACATATATATGCTAATAAAAAGGCTTCGCCACTTTATCAACCCTTCGTAGTAATGTCTTTCCTTTTCCGAAAAAAGAAGGCAGAAACTTAACTTTTTAGATTTATCCTGGATGGATTGCTTTTATACTTGCACTCCCAAAATTTTGCCCAATTAAATGCATGCAATGTGCAAACACAACTTTATATGCAAGGATGGGTCCAACAACTACATGATATGCATTGATATGCTCTGTAAACAAGAGTGGATCCATTTTGGTGGATGCAACAACTACATGAGACCAAGTGGAGCAACCAATTTGATGTCAACTTTATTATGATCCTTGGTGGAAAGGAGGGTTTGATCCTGAAGAGAAAGGGGATCCTCAAAGGGAACGTTATGCTCTTCTTTGGGATTGGTGACATTGTGGGAGACCTCTTCCTCCATTTCCATAAAGGAGTGCTGGTCACATTGTACTAATGGCAGCAAGTATAGGTTAAAAGAGCCACGAATGCAACTGAAAGTTCCACCAAAGGCTATCAATCAAGTACATAGCTCCAACCACTGCCTTAGGCTTGTTCCAAGTTTATTAGATTAAATCACTTAAATGATTTGGTGGTTGAATAGGCAAACTCTCATACAAAGAACTATCATCGAAGTCTTGCCTTGCTAAAAAAAACTAGTCCATGTGACCCATGAAAGATGGGAAGCACATAATTAGTCTCATTAACAAATAGGAAGGCACAATTATGGTAGGAGAAAAAAATTATAATGTAATTTCAGTTGAATCACCATGAACTCACAAGTTTAAATAATCGTCACAATTTGGCACCATGGAAAGTACATTGTAATTAGTATATATCCATTCTCAAAGTAACCTTCAGAGAAAGATGACAATCCGTGAAATGGTACCCAACCTCTAGATTGTTCTCCTCCAAAGGGATATTAAGGCCATTGCACCGTTTGAACAATAAGTAAAAACAAGACACAATAGATGCTCTACATGCTTAGTTGCCCATATTGCATTATCCGAGATTACAAGGGATTTGCAAGTGCTAGCTACGCCCTCAAGAAGATGGTCTAGAAGATAGTATACTTCTCCAACATTTAGCAAATTATGAAGGGCTACTTTGACCTTTAGAAGAGTCATGTGAGAGTTCCTATAGGCAAACAAATGCAGAGAGGAGTGCCTTCCATACAACAAATCATGAAAGGCATGTTAAGAATGTTATCTTGTATGATAGGTCAAATCACATCCACCGTGTATGTTTATATGAAACTCTTTGTATTCTGGTCACCTTTTCAAAGCCATTCTTCTGATATGAGATCTTCTATACAATGATCTGAGAAGTTTATCAAGCTATTATGGGATTGAGTTTGCCAGCTATTTAGCTAATGGTCTTATACATCTTCAACAAAGATTTGCTTTTGTAGACATCTACGTACAGAATGCATCAAATTTTGTCCATATAGCAAGATTCAGATTTCAACCATTGTATAAGGCTAGGCGTCATTAAGTTGCTTCCCGTCTCTCATTTTAAGGTGCAACTCTTGATAATTATACATGTATATTAAAAAGGTAAATTGCAAGTTCAAGTATGTATTTGTTTTTACATTGTTTTTATTTTTGTGACTTCATGTTGCATATTGAACTTGGAACTACTAATCTTCATCTTTTTTATAATTTACAAGCCTATAGGTCCATGTTGCGACTTAATATTCCAAACATCTAGTGTGTAACCGGAATACAAATACCATGTCCTTTTTCTTGGTCTTCATTGATCAAAGTGTTGAAGGATCCCATGTTGGCTTTACTTAATCTTCAACTCCTTGAACGGTAAATAACAACATGTACAAGTAATATATATGTCTCAAAACTTATTGTTCATCCAAAGTAGAATGCTGTTGATGTTGTTGTTGCCATAGTGAAATATATGAATGACTAACTATATGCCAAAACTTGCGTGGAATTGTGGACAAATTTCAACTCTTACAGATTGGAGAGAAAATCCTATTCTACTTTATGAGAAGCTTTTTCATGTTGATTGAGTTTTTTCATGCTTGAAGATTCACATGGAATGAATGCTTTCTTATCTTTATTAGAAATATGTTAGTAGATACAGTAAGAAAGGGACTAGAGGAGGGTAGGTAGGAACCACGAGTGACAAGGAAAAGTGAGAGAAAAGAGGCTAGAGCGAAAACATAAATGGGATGAGTTTTGGATAGATTCGATTCCTATCCAACCTCACATTGACTATGTGCAATCTATCTGTTTATCTATTGGATACTAAATGTAAATTTGTATTACCATTGATGCATATAGGGTATCCATAACTATGGGTATCAATTTATCTGTTAAATTGATGGACTATCTGTCTTAATTAATATATTACCATTATTAGCATAAAACATACAATTTATACTTAGAAGTTTGTAGAGTTATGCTTAACACAAATATATTCATGAGTCATCCCATGCTTAGCATGGAAACACAAAAGCATCGATAAGTTTGGTAGTGTTTAACAACTTATATGATTTGCACTTTCCATGGTGACTATTGAAAATGCTTTAAGCTTAATTTATTGAATAGGATCGTTTGATCTTTATGGTAACCACTCACTTGTCATGAACCATTTTACCATATTTTTGGACATTGCATCTTCCCTTATACAAGTGGTAGTGATGACTTTATCTTTTGTTTAGCTCCTTGAAGAAACTTGCGATTGCAGGCAAATGCTTCAAATTTTGTGTAAAGATATGGAGTGAATTTGTCTCTTTTAAGTAAAACCACATGGGCAAAACCTTAGAAGGGGTTTAGGCTTGTACGAGGACCTCCTACCAGCCATATAATAGATCTATATTATTATTATTATTATCATTGTCTATGTTTCTTCTTTTATTATATTTAATCTTTGAATGTTTCTTTTGCTGAGATTAGATAACAATCCCACAAATAAAAACTGAATAGATCACTCGATGAATCTTGCAATGTCACAAAATATACAGGAAAGCAAATCATAACAATCACAATCATAATATGCACGATTTTTTTAACGTAGAAATCCCTCCCATAGATGTGAGGGTAAAAATTCATTGGATCTATATGACCCAAAATTAATTTACTATAAAAAATTATTCTTCCTTACAAGAGGCTACATAAGTAAAGTCAACTTTCTTCGTAATATAACGATAAATCAAAAAAGATGGTTGAAAGAATATCACCAAAAGGGATGCATGAACTTCCCACGAAACAGTTGTTGCAAATCTGTATTTTGAAGACACGTTGATGTAGATACTTCTCAATCAATCTCTCACAACAATTGTGAAAGAGAATAGGGAGAAGAAGATGATCCTCGGTGGCCACAAAACCTCTCGCTGCAATTCCCCTCTCTTTGTTGTTCTCTCAACCTTCATGTTGCCAAAGAGGGAATTAAAAAAATACCCCAAATAGAGCCAATAGCTTTATTCCCATCTCCACATTGCCATCAAAGGAAACAATAAAGAGAATATTATAGTACCAAATTGTGAAGAAGTCCATCAGAAAAAATAAGCAAAATTAAGCATTTGGACTTACTTCTCGTAGGAAATGGGAAAGACCATTCCTTGCTGGGTGTTTAGATTCCATTTCTCAAAAAGGAATCGAGGACATTCTCTTAGATAGCCTTGATAAAAAAAAAAAATTCTATCAATCAGATAAAATAGTAATATCATCGATTAGACACATGTTGCAGGAGCTAGTTCAAGCAATGCAATTGATGACACTCCACCAAAGATGCCAACTAACTCCCACACCAAATTGACGATTGTTACCTTAAAAGTTCTGGCAATATTGTCCTTTGATTTCCAATTTATTCAAGGAAATTAAATAACATTGCGACCAATTAATAGTCTGTGAGAGTGCTTACATGATACATCTGTTGTGACAAGCATCTTTGGTCTTTGATGAAAAAATATGATAAGATAATTGATTTCAAGTGAACGTAAAATGCTGGTTGACCTATGAATGGATTTTTGAAATGCCAAACCCATTGCCTTAAGGATGCAATTAATGATGGGACATCCCTTCAATTTACAATTTGCCACTCCACTAAACCACAAAATAGTAGCAATAGTTCGTGCAAAAATATCAAATTCAGAAAACAAGGAACAAAAGTAAACTCTTCGAATATGACGTACGTTACCTTCACTTAGAAGTCATGAAAGCCTTCTGACTTCTGCTTCTTTTTGTCTTCTTACGATGTCCATTAATGTATTTTCACTTTTATTTCTTGAATATATAAAAGGATGAATACATGGATCTCACCCAAGTAAAAACCAACAATACATTTCCTGTTAAGTAGTATTGAATTCAAGTTCAACACTAACATATTGACTTCGATCTACTTGGCATCTTGAGAGGCCCAACATCTCCCTGGTTCATTTCCCCCATGGAGGTTACATTGGCTGATATAAGTTGAGGTCATTTGCATTTCACTTTGATGATCACATGACCCTAACTATCAATGAGCTCTCCCCATCTTTACCATACCAACTAAAAGATTTTACACAAGGAGAAATTAAGATGATACCACGCAAGGATAATTGATGTGCTTACCTTCAAAATTCAGTACAACCTACGAAGTCTTGCCTGAAAGGTCCCACAAGCAAAGCCATCCCATGAAAGACATAAAAAGTCCTGTAAGAAGTCGAGGAATATTTGAATTCCTTGGTTCCAGACATAAGGCTTCCTGGGTAATATCCAAATTTTCAATTACATATTGTTGAAATAAATATATAGAAAATAAATAAATAAATAATAACATATGTATTTTCAATAATTTTATATAAATTAGAAATATTAAATCATACAAGTTAAATATGACTTAATAAGATTAAGAATAAAATAAATAACAAATAGCATGCACTAACACAAATAAATAAAATGAAGAAAGGTTAGAATTTACTCCGATCAAATCACCTATGAAGGATTTCTTTTAGAGAATGTATCGTCCCTCGCAATACCGATGCGTCGGGGTCTGACGAACTTCTCCTAAGATATGATAATCCACCTTCAAGATTCGACACACTCCGATCTTGGACGTTCTCGAAAACTACCTCAGGAGAATGAAGCCGAGGGAATTTGGTTGGTCAACCAAATTCCTGATTGATCTACCAAATAATTGGTTTGATCAATAAAAAAATTTCTCGTAGATCTCTCAATCTCCTTGTGCAAGAAAGAGAGACAAGAAAGAAAGAGGGGGAGAGAGAGTGGAGAGCTTTCTTGCTTTTGTTGTGTCAAATGAGAGCTCCCTTGTGGTCTTTATATAGAGTCCATGACCTGACATTGTATGTTAATTGATCGATCAAACTTGATTTTTTAGTCAACCAAACCAATTGATTGACCAAAGTTAACCTATTGATCGATCAAAAATAATTGATAACCAATTTTACCTTTTGATTGACCAATCCACGCCAAAATCATGAGATCAAAAATTTATAACAAAAGATTTCAAGTTTCAAGTTTCAAGTTCCAAGTTCCAAATTGATTCTCACCTGAGCTCGACCCAGAGCCAAAATCGGAGATGGGTCGAGGTGGGGTGTGCGCACGTGCATGCGTTCTCTCCAGCCCCACCTTTCACTCTTTGTTACATAAGCAATAGGAGGTAGAAGCATTTTACACCCACCAAGAGGTTTGTCCACTTTCAGTATCGGATTAAAAATCTCTATCAAATCTCATATGAATTTCTACATTATTATATATCAATTACATCCCAATTGATGCATTTAAACTCTCAAATTCAACACATATTAGTTCTAAGAGAGAATTCATCGTACAAATATCTTAGAGAAGCAACGAAACAAGCTAGATAAATTTGATTCAACTAAATCTACCTTGTGAAGATATTTTGTGAAATTTTCACCTTGTAAGAACTTGATTCATGATAAATTATTTTTATGTAAACATTAGAGATGTGTCTCTGATCAATATGGCCTTATAATTTTAGATAAAATTTTCGATAAGCTATTTACTAACTGAAAACACTAGAAGGGGATGAATAATACTTAAGATGGTAAATTAATAATAATTACAAAATTTAGCTGGAATTGAGATTTAAGCAAATCAAACTACCAATAAATTATAACACAGTACATAAGATGTATAGTGGAAACTCAAATTAGGGAAAAATTATTACCTAAGTCTTCCAACTTAGGATTTCTCCTCGAGTCAAATTCGGAATATTAATTGGTACTTATGAGGTATCAAACCCTTAGTACAACCCCTCTTGATTACCCAATCAAGAGCAAATCCTTCTTACTTAAGAGGAGAGAAGCCAACAACTCGGGTCCTCATATTACAAATAAGATAGCTAGAAGAATGAACCAAAATAAAGAAAATTTTCTGCTCCTATGGACAACTCCAAAAAGATGTGTAAGTATTAATATGAAAGAGCTATCTAGGAGGCAAGAGTGAACCCCTTAATATGTGTGAGAGTGTAGCATAGCTGGGAGTTGAAGTGGTGGAGCTCCAATCAAGTTGAGGTTGATGAACAAGAGCTCCAAGCTCCTCCAAGAGCACCAAAATAGAGTATGAATTGAATATGGACTTGTGAGCTTTGAAATGAGGTGTATATGTGTTCTCTCTTGTGCCAAATGAGTGGGAGAGCAACAATATATATGGGGGTGTGTTTTTGACTCCAAAATGTGAGAACTGCACACTCCCCAACATTCGAATATCCCCACCTGTGCCTTGCTAATGGATAATTAACATGATGAAAATGCACTTTATCTAATGTTAGATGATCAGTTAGGTATAAAGTTTGCCATCTCCTAACCAATCCTTGGCTGGTACAGGATTCCAGGCTTAACATTATTAATGATCTATATAATGTTATATGTGATGTCTAATATTATATGGACAGTTAGCTGTAAAGTTCACTAAGTCCTAGACTCTTCTTGCCTGGCATTGGCTTCCTTACCTAACGTTGGGTATATATTATCTAACGTTATGTAGGCTGTTGAGTGCCTATCAAGTTATGTTTAGGGTCTTCTTAAGATCTAACATTATTTAGAACAATACATTAGCACTTAATGCCTTAGTTAGAGATTAATTAGGCTTATTTAGGTAAGCTAGGTGCTCTCGTGAAATTTGCACATGAAACACCTAAGTTTGTACTAACATGAAATCTACTCGAGGTTCTTCTTACATTTCAAAAAGTATAAACTTACAAGCCACTTTCTATATTACAAAGAGACCTACTAGTCACCATCTTGATGATCACGATCTGCTCCTTGGCTCTGAGTCTTATCATGATTGGCTGCAACTTGAAAGTTATTCTTATAAAATCCAAGCGTAAAATTCAATTTTAATCTCAATTACTTAACATGTTTGTTATCATCCAAGCCATCAATCAAGGATAATGTGATGCCTAATTATTTATGTATCTACAATAATAACTTTTAAACTTTAGTATTAAAATAATTCTTTATTTTTTTTGTAAAGTACTATTTAGATCAAAAAATTACTTTCTACTCTAAACAAGTATGTTGTAAAATGATAACTATAATTATTACTTTGAGATCTCTTGAGCTATCTCATTTTTAGAGCTTTGTTCTAATCATCTTCTAACTATGATCCAATATCTATGAGAAAATGTCTAAATTTTCAAAAAATCTTATATTTCAATATCAGCGGTGGTTTATATGAGATTCAACTTTTTCCAAATTTGAAAAATAGATATGGAATCCTTTCAACTTCAAGTTTGAATTATATTTCTTCCATGCCAAATTTTACCTCTAAAATTTACCTTCAAATTTCTTAAAATTTTAAATTGTCTCAAATAACAACAAGAAGCAATTGCTTTTATATGTAATTTCATTTTTCTCCAAATGAAGATTCAAGTCCATCTCATAAACAAAACACCTATCTTTTCTTAAAACGTAGAATAGATATTAGTTACATTTGAAACTACTTAGTAATATATATATCACCCCAAATAATAACATGGAAGAATATTTTAAAAATTCTATGTTAGTCTAATTCCCTAATTGATTTTTAGGCCTCGATCAAAGATCAAGATGAAAAGTCTAACTAAAATTTGAATTAAAGCTACAAATACCATCTAAGGACACAAATATAAAAAACTTATGCTAAAAGCATCTATCAAAGGAATTAATTGTTCCATAATTAAAGCTTAAGGGGGATTTATAACATCATTACCAAATCACCATGCAATTAAAAGAAAAGGAAATCTCCATATTCTAAAATAAGCATATGGTAGCTTGGAAAAAGCATTGGAGATCAATTTTGTTGGTTCCCATGTGCCTACAAACATAAAACAAACTTTCAAACAAAGGGGGCTTCTCTTATATATATATATATATATATATATATATATATACACATGTAAGTTATGTACATGTGCGTAATATCTCTTACCACGAGTAATGTTTTGATTTAAAAATTTAGGAATTGAGTTCATTATATATGAACATATTATGCGCTAAATTTGAAGCTAATTTGATACCCTTAGCACATACATCCAACATTAACGAATTTTGTGATACTTAAGCCATCGAAAATGAGTTATCTTTGATGTATGTTTTAGGAGTGTTAGATTAGCTTCAAGTTTGATGTATAATATATTCATATGGAGTGATCTAAATCTCCAAACTTTTGATTCAAAATATTACTCGTGGTAGGAGATATTGTTGCATCTGCATGTAACTTACGTGCAAGTTACCTGTACATGTATGTATGCATGTATGTATGTATGTATGTATGACATTTTATCGAACATGTATATATGTTGTGGTGTAATCTCAAGGATATGTAGGGAATAGAATTCATGCACCTGTTGGGTTGAATTTCGATTCCACTGCAGTTGGACCTCCGCTAAAGCTTAGGCCAGAAATCAAGATCGAATCTTGAGGGATTGCATTCATCATCCCCCCACTCCAAACTTTCCCACCAGTTCTTATCACAGCTAATCTTTGTTCTCACTGAGTTACATAACTTGATTGGGAGCTTCTTAAGTTTTGGGCAGTGATATACTTTCATTTCAGTCAAAGAAGGGAAGACCATGTTACCACTTGAAATGCTCTCTAGGAGTGGCAAGTAAATTAGCTCCATATCTACGAGATGTGATAGGAGGGGCTCATCGCTGCTTCTTTCATCATCATCATCTCCCGACTCTTGCTTCGGCAGCAGCTCACGCAAATGGGAACAACAGAATAACCCAAGACACCTAAGATTTGGGAGTTCCTTAAGCCATGCGAGATGCTCAAATTCACAGTTCCAAACCTACAACGATATTACTTAGACCAGCAATCTCACTTAGATCTAAACCCTTCAATTTTGAAAACTGCTTGCCATTGAGCTCCAACTCTCTGGAAAGGAACTTGCATCCTCGGATTTCAAGTTTGCATAACCTCTGCATATTCTCTATACGAGTATTTATAGTCACATCATGGATATTCTCAAAGCAAAGTACTGAGGTGGACATGGACAGTGTATTCAATTGTAACAGGCTCTCAACATCGCCAGCATGATGGACCTGGAGTGCGACGGCAATCAACTGAGGCAGCCCATTTAAATCCGCAAGTGTCAACCTGCCTTCTTCCTTATATTCAAAGCACGGGCAATGACAAAGCCACAAGAATCGTAGCATGTTGAGGGGTGAGATTGCAAGCTGAGGGATGTACCTTAGATTGCATGTGTAACTTAGATTCAAGAATTGTAGATTTGCCAGATTCCCTATCTCAACTGGTAATTCTTTTATGTATGTTTCTGATACATTCAAGTATTGGAGTGATTTTAGGGATCCAATAGACTTGGGGATTTCCTCTAACTCTGTGTCTGACAAATCCAAGGTGCGAAGCGAAGATAATAAGGGGAATAGATTTTCCGGTAGACGTCTTAAACCTGATGTACTACGTTTCATCAGCAAGGTTTGCACGTGCATTGCTTCACCAGAGACACCATCTGACGATACAAGCACTTCTTTGATATGATTATTCATCAAAGACACCATCTTGACTCCAACCCAACTCTCATCAACCCTAATAGATGAATTTAGCCCTTTCCCCGCGAGAGTCAACAGCCTATACTGCTCATTGCCTTCTCTCCCATTGTTGCCGAACCAGATGACCATTTCACGAACTGCATCATGCAACTTGAAATCTTCTTTATCACTACTTCCCCTCTCCAACAATGATGATTCTTGGAGTCTCCGGATGATATCAGAACGAGCCTTCCAACAGAGCTGGTCGAAGTCGAACGGTCCTCTGATTTCCAGAAAACCTTGGACGATCCCATATACAATGACTTCATCAATTGAGATATCATAATCCTCCGGGAACATCGCACAGTAAAGTAGGCAAGACTTTAGTTCCTCACTCAACCTGTCAAAGCTAAATCCCAACCGTTCATATACATCTTTCATTTCTCTGATATCACGTGAACAATGGTCTAGTTGAGATTTAGCATGAACCCAGTCCGACTCTGTCTCATTCTTTGCCATGGCACTAGCTACGGTTTGGAGCACGAGTGGCAAGCCACCACACTTGCATACTATTCTCTCTGCCAATGGACGGATTTTTTCAGTCTCAATGAGACAATTATCCCCAATCTTTCTACGAAAGAGATCCCATGCATGGTCCTTCCTTAAAAGGCCCACTCTTAGAATTTTAGGTGGATGACTGGATCCCTTCATTCTAGCACATGCATCCTCCGACCTGGATGTGATCATTACCTTGCACTTCTTGTTCCCCTCCATCTCCTTTGTAGAAGATCGAAATCCAACTTCACTCATATCAAAGGGCTGCCAAACATCATCTAGAACCAACAGGAAACTCTTCTGACGGAGTTTGCCCCATATGAACCTGGCTCGATCCCGTTCATTCTGGAAATGGGGCAAATTGTCTCGCTCGTAGCCAAGTTGGGTTAGTATTTCCTCTTGGATCTCTTTGATATTGAGATTCTGTGAGACCACAACTGAAATTACCAACTCAAAACTGCCACCATCCCCTGCTGAACGCAATTTCTTGGTGACCTCTCTGACGAGAGTTGTCTTCCCTGCACCACCCATTCCAATGATCCCGATGAGCTCAACGCTGTCATCATCCAACAATTCGAGGACCTCCTTCAGCTTCTCATCGATGCCAACAACAATGTTCTCTAATGGACCAGGGAGTTCATGGATTCGTTCTGGAGGGGCCATCACCACCAACCCATTTCTCTCCAGATTTTCAGTCTGCACAGAAAGACTTTTAATTTCTCCTCTCATCCTCTGTATGCGACCTTCTAGTTCACTACGTTTGGTTTCCCATTCATGTGGAGTTGCTGGATCAATGCTGGCTATCAATTCCGACACCTCTGCATCGAACGAATCGACTTTCCCTATCCACAGATTCACAAGTTCAGACCTCACCATTAGAGGATGCACCGCCTCCCTCTGCAGCCCCGACACCTTGCTTTCTATGTCCATCTTCGTAGCTCT
This sequence comes from Thalassia testudinum, assembly GCA_037157565.1. Taxonomy (NCBI): domain Eukaryota; kingdom Viridiplantae; phylum Streptophyta; class Magnoliopsida; order Alismatales; family Hydrocharitaceae; genus Thalassia; species Thalassia testudinum. The sequence goes on from JAZHRO010000030.1 coordinate 51,674,111, forward strand.
GAGCTGCTCCATCTCGTCCTCTAGCTTCCTCTGAAGATCAATGACTGGGCTTACGTCCATCATGAGATTTTTACTTATGGTATCCTTGTGTTGGCCTTCCAGCCGTGTGATCTCATCCAGCATCTGGTAGATCTGCTCCCCCAGTTCATATCTACTGTAGCAACAGCAAAGCCTTCGGAGAAACGGTAAATCACCTAATACAAATTAACAATTCGTTGTTGTATGAGAATTTCTTTTTCTTCTTATTATTATTATTATTATTATTATTCCTTTTTTTTGCTATATATATATAGATATAGTAATCAGCTTAGTTATTGATCGGCTATCAACGTGAACATCAAAATTAATTTAAAAAATGCCATTCAAAATATTATTATTACCTCTGGATGTGGGGGTGGTGGTTGTATCCACTTCGGCAACGAGTTTGTTGACCGAATCCACCCAGATCTCGACTTGAGGATGAATAATTACCCCTTGCCTTCGCCTCACTATCTCGTCCACCTCCCCCTGAATTGCATCTTTGGTGGCTTTCAACTGGTCCGTCCTTCTACGCAGGGTCTCAACTTGTCTCTTGGGGCAGAGGATGTAGCGGAGTTCTTGGTTGAAGTCCCAGTTGAAGTTGTTGCTGCAACTGACAACGTTACCCATGGGAGGCTTCGTGCGTGAGATAGCTTCTGTGTGTCTGTGTCTGTGTGTGTGTGTGTTTGTGTTTGTGTCTATGCGTGGCCGTGAGAAAGAGAGGAGGAAAGGGTTGGTGTGCGAAAGAAGGCATTTGTTCGTGGAAATTACCCATGTGAGAACGTTTGAAAAAATGGTATCAGCAATTCAAATAATTGAGGTGGCGGGTCTACTCATGGCCTACCTTCTTGGACTTCTCGTGGTGGTTGGTCTGCAGATTAATAATTTCTTAAATCGATGGTTTCCGTTCGAACGCTGTGGGAGAAATTATTGACGTATGTGATTTCTGCTCAACGAAAAGACAAAAAAAAAGAAAGATGGAATTATTGAGATGATTTGGATCTAACTAGTACATGTAAGAATAAAGTTCACTGTACACTTTCACCATCAAGCTAATTAAATATCTACGGTTTAATTAGCTTGTAAATGGTTATATATGCTTTGCTTCGTACCTGAATCACCGTCGATCCAACTGGACCGCCGCATACACGTGGAAAATTAAGTTCTTTAATAACGACATATAATAATAAAGCTCTTTAATTGTTGACCTCAACTGGCGCCAAACATACAGCTGGCCTTTTAAGAATAAAAAAAAAAAGAAAGAAATATATATATATATATATTTATTTATTTATACTTTTTCAAGTGGTGCTACCAAATGTGCATGTTGCTGTCAGAATCTAAAGTTTGAAATTTGGTAGTGGACTAAATCAGTGGGCTTTTGAGTCACGAACCCACGGTGCATAGGGCACGCGCACATAGTTCATCCCTCTCTGTTTCCAAGTCTACTACCTACTGAACCCGACTTGTGTGGTCTCGTGATTGCAAAATTATGACGCCGGCCTATACATTTATTACATGGCAATTTGAGATAAACTCTGAGGAGTTGTTTAGTTCGTGGAACACGGGAAGAATTAGGATCGAATTTTATATTTGATATTTTTTATTTCTACGTCGGAGGATTTTAAAATTGAAAGATAAATTTTAAAATAAATGAATTCTATCAAAAAACTAAAATTCTTTTATTCCGTTGAGTTATTCTAACTCTTTCATCTCTTTTCTCTCTCAACTTCATTGTATAAAATTGATTTATCCTTTAATTGAAATAAATATTTGTAATTATTTGCTGTGACAACAAATATAATCAAATACTTGAGCAAAACAAAAACTCCTGATTCCTCCTACTCTTTTACATCTCTTTTTATCCCTCCTAATCATTCCTCCAAACAAATAATCTCAAAGAGTTTGCCGGTATTCCCGCTACCCTCTTGTTAGACTACTTAGTCAATTGCATAATTAATTATTTTAGATACGTGTTGTTTGATATGAGATGGATTCAATATCACTTTCCATATCTTGTAGTGTAAAAAAAATGACCATGTGCCAATAACGAGGGGATTGACCAATGCAATCATAAGGTTTAGTTTATGGTAGGAGTTAACCTCTCCTTTTGAGAGTTAACCCCCGTTTGCCACAAGGGTTAACTTAACCTCACTTTATCTTTAAAACCTAGGATAAGTTAACTCAAGATTGATGAAGGGTTGAGATAACCCTTTTTATCTAATCCATATCATCTCTCTCTTCACCTGCAACACATTATTCTCATCCTACCATTTCTCCTCTCATATTTGATGAGTTAAAATATTTTGACCAATAAGCATTTTAATATATTTAATGCATAATTAAATAGTTAACTTTATTTTAACCTATATTTAACCAATAATGATTTATTCAACCTAATAAATAATCATATTTTAACTATTACAAAATTATCGGTGACTAATATAGTATATACTTATATAATCATAACATTATAACAAAATTACGATTACAACATTAGATAATTAATTTACAATAACAACATAAACTATTATTTTTTTATCAAATTAATTTTAGTGATAGTTAAATCACATTATTATTACTATAAATTAGTTATTGACTAATTAAATTATTACATACTTTCTAATTAACAAATAATCATAACATCATAACTTAATTATCATTATAACACAATTACAAATTACAATATAAGATAATTAACATTTAATAAACAAGTTACGTACAACTTCGTTTGATTAGTATAAACTATAATACAATATAAGAATATATGCATCTGGTTGGTTTGGTGTAGAAATATGGAAGAAGGCATTTATCCGTGAAAATCGTGTGAGATCGTTTGAAAGAGGGTATTGACAATGCAGATAATTGAGGTGGTAGGACAGCTCATGGCTTGCCTTCTTAGACTCACGTGGTGGTTGATCCACATATTAATTTCTTAAATCGATGGCTTCCGTTTGAACGCGGGGGAAGAAGAGAAATTATTGATGTGATCTCTGCTTAAGAAAAAACAAAAAAGGATGCAAATATTAAGATGATTTGGATCTAGCTAATATGTGGAAATCACGTGAGATGGGCATCCCCAGAGTGCCGACCTGCCAAACATGCAGCTGGCTTTTCTTAAATAAAATGTCTATATTTTTTTAAGTGATGCTACCAAATGTTCATGACAATATCACTTTTTTTTTTTTTTCTCCAGAGGGCATCAGGGCAATCAAAGTTTGAAATCTCGTAGTGGATAAAACCAGTGGGCTTTTGTACGTACACAGTTTATCCATCCCTCTCTGTTTCTACCTCTACCACCGACTGCGTCGGAGTTAGAAATTTTTTTTTAGGGTGAGCACATCACATGAGTTCTCACAGGCTCGGACAAATTACATGCTTTGAGAAAATGACATACTTTAGTATTGCATTTTAGGAGAGTTTCGCGTCTTGTTTACCTAATATCTAGGTAGTTGGATTTTTTTTTTTAATTTCTTATAAAATTTTAAGTTTGAAGATGTATTTTTTTTTTACCTTCATCACATTCATACCTAACTTTCAATAGATTGCACATCTATTTCTATTGCAGTAAAGAAATTCATATGCATATATTGACATTTCCCTCTCATATATTTCGAAGCTTTACCACCAAGTTTTTATTAAAAAAAAAAAAAAAAGTTCAAAAGTTGTACAAATTAAAGATAAAATAAATTGAAGGAACTTTTTACCTGATGAGAGTCACATCATGAACTATAACTAACACAATTTGATCTAAATAAATGTGAAAAAAGCTCCTGCAAAACTTAAAGAAAAGCCTAACTTAGAGAATTCTGAATTGAAGAATAAAACAAGTCATAAAAGGTAAACCTGCAATTTTACCGATGCAGTATACAAACAGGGTATCTAAGGGTCTAAACACAGGTCAAATAAGCTTAATGAGGAAGGAAGTGGGATGATCTAATCTAAAAAGGGTTATAGCAACTTGTAGGAATTAAATGACATTCTGTAACTCTAAAATAAATCTGCTTTAATTCACGAGGTTCGAGGTAGGATAAAAATCAATTAAATCATCTAAAATTCATGGAAAAATAATCCCTAGGATTTAGAACCTTCAATTTGGCATTTGCAACCTATTTTGACCAAAATTGAGAACCATGATCAATTTATGACCTAATTTAGGTTTTTACGCAAATTTACTGATCAAACGTGGTCAAACCTAAAATCAAATTACACCATTAAATTTCTTAGGTTCAAATTAGGTTGGTACAAAAATTTGAGCCTAAGAGAAGGCTATCTTGACCGACTTTACAAATTGGTCCTCTTGAATTACTTTTTGACCCTTATCTTTTCAAAATCTTACATTTAGCCCCCTATCTTCCCTTTCGTTCTTTGCAGAACGGTCCTCCCTGGCACCCTGCGCAGGCACCGTACCTCCAGCGACCTTGTGCGGAGGATGGTGCCGCGCAGGGTATGGCAACCGCTCTCAGGAACGAACGGGGGGTTCCCTACATCGTCCTCTATCGTAGGGACCCTCCCCTGTGACCTGTGGCTGCCCATGCCTCTCGTGCGAACGCACGAAAGGCAAGGGTCTCCATCTCCGGCCATCTTCGGCGAGCTCCCCACGTTGCTCCCTCGAGACCCTCTCCTCGCCAGCACTTTTATAAGAAGCGGCAGGGGCAGCCGTCTCCTTCAAGCCTGATTTGGCCGAGGATCCCTCCCCAATTTCGTCTCCTCCTCCCACGGTCCAAATGCCTGCAGGCTCCAGTGGCCCTTCCTCCTCCTTTCGTCGCTCTGCTGCCATACCTGTAGCAAAGCTTATTCCGCCTCGTCTTCCTGCGCCAGGCCACACCAGCTGGCGCCTTCCCGACCTCTTCCTTGTCGCTGTTACTCCCTTCTGGGCTCCTTCGTCTCCGCCGCCGGCAAGCATGCGCCGAGCGTCCTCCCTCTTCGTCAATTAGGTAGGTAAAATCCTTCCCCTCTCTTCCTCTGTTGTTTCCCACTCCTTAATTTACTACTTCCATCCACCGACCACCACTGCCCATCACCACCTTCTCCATCTCCAACTTCCCTCCGACGAGGCGTTCCCGCCACTCCGCGCCTCCATCCGCCTCGCCAATCACCCCTTAAGCATCGCGACGCCTCACTGACACGGATTCCGCCCTCCATTCACCACCTCGCACCTCCTGACCACCCCCCGAACACACCCACTCCCACGCATGTAGGTTGCCCTAGGCACACGGCCACAGGCACTCTCACAACACGCCGCCCCCTGCACCACCTTCGCCGCGCTTTGGCGAACCTCCCTGAACCTTTTTGACGTGGCCGCAAGGCCGTTTGCGTGTTTCAGGTTTCGCCCTCCTCGCCGCCATTGACAAGCAGCAGGAGTTGCTTGGCAGGCAGCTCCAGGCCTCTTCAGCTCCAGGCGTGAGCCCCAGGCGACTCAGAAGGAATTCGCGCACACACCCAGGACTTCAATTGGGGTCACAAGCCTCGGCTGCAACCCCAATTGCTTGAAGCTTTCTCTCGTAAGCGCCCGAGATCGAAGGTGGGACTTTAGTCCCACCTTGGAAGTGTGTGGGCACACGCCCCCACATAAATTGGAAAAGTGTTATCGGCTGGTTACCTTCGATAACACTGGGGTAAGGTCCCTCACCTATTCACCGGGTCTCGTCCACGGCACGCCCACGCGGATTTGACCCGACCTGACTTCCCACTCCTGTGCACTCCTCGTGCACCACCCACGCCAGTGCGCCTGGACCCGGGCACGCGACTTGACCTAATTACCCAGCTCTGGGAGAGCTTACCAAAGAGAGATTCAGAGAGAGAGAGACGCAGGGAAGGGGTAGGGTAGGTTTTACGCTGACATTCGTGTGTGTGTGAAGGAAAGAAGAAAGGAGAAGAGGAGCAGCGCCCGGGACTTCGCCGTGCAAGGAAGAAGGAAAAAGAAGAGAAGAGGAAAGGAAGGAGCAGAAGAGAAAGAGAAAAGAGAAGAAGAAGTCGCAGCAAGGAAGAAGAAGAGCTGAAGGAGAAGGACCAGTGTAGAGAAAAAGAAAGAGAAAAGAGAGGGAGGGAGCCTCTACAGCAAAGACAAGAAGAAGACGTAGAGAAGAAAGAAAGAAGAAGAACAAGAAGAGCAGTGACTGAGACTTAGCTGCAGAGAAGAAGAAAGAAGAAGAAGAAGGCCTTAGTAGCTGAAGAAAGAAAGAAAGAAAGAAAGAAAAGGAAGCCGTTGCAGCACAGAAGAGAAGAAGAAGAAAGAAGAAGACAGGCTGGCTAAAGAGAAGAAGAGAGAAGAAGAAAAAGCCAAGAAGAGAATTTTCGCTCTCTTTCTCTCTCTCCTTTTGTCTTAATTTTTTGTAAACCATTATATATTGTGAATTTATATGATTCTGGAATTATAGTTTGCTCCCTGAGTTCGCCCTCGGGAAACTTTTTATTCCGAGTAGCAAATTATTAAACTAGTGACCGTTTCTTTGTAATATACTGTAACGAACAAAACTTTAAAACACTGCAACACAACTCAAACGCGAGCCAGTTTTTGGTACTGTTGCCGGGGAGCAACGGTCATTCTAGAAGCTATTAATTCACAATTTTGATTTCCTATTCACTAATCTCTTCTCTTTTGTTGTGCAGGCACAGGAAATCAAGAGGAAAACAAGCAGCCGCACAACAATCACACCAAGGACAGGTAATTTTCTATCCTCTCATTTAAACCCCTAAATTCTAAAGAGGAAGAAAAAAAAAAAAAAGCAATTTAGGAATAACCTGTCTTTCATATATAGTAAAACACCAAAGTTTCCTGTTTTCAAATTTCAACATACTTTATCTGTACATCCATTAAAGGTAGTTAGGGCTAAAACCTTCTTGCTTGAGCCCTAATTACCCAATTTAGAGGCAACTAACTGGACCAATTAGAGCCAATATAAGATTCAAAGCTAGGGTTTTAGAGACACACTTTTCTAAGCAAGAATGAAAATTTTCCAAAAGAAGTGTGCCTAAGTCATTGCTTGAAAACATCTATCAAGAGAAACCCTAAGAAATTTGGCTCTTAAAAACACTTGAACCCTAAAAGACAAGAGCTAATAAGCTCTCAAAGGAACTAATAGGTGAAGTTGATCCCTTGGGTCAACCAACCTTTAACTTAGGTCACTCTTTGCACTCAAAAGGTTAAAGTTTAAGTGAAAACCTAAGCACCTTGATCCTAACTAAAAGTGGTAGACTTAAGAGGTCAAGGTCCCCATTCTGGTATACCTGGAATCTCAGTGACAAGAGAGGTCGGGTGGGGGAAACCTTGTAACCCTTGGGGACGCTCTACTGTGTAGGGGTCTTCGCGGGACTCACTCTCTCTGGCTGCCCACGTAATTCTCAAGTGGACGACCTTCTGATCAAGGGGTCCATCTACCCCGAACCTCTATAGTCACCCAACATCTTGGGTGTCTTGATTGGGTCCAGCACCTGCTAAACTCATCCACTCCATCAGTGTATGTTTGGTAGGAGGTCCTTGAAACCTTCTTTAGAAATTCACTCTCCCCGAGGCCAAGCCTCGGTACCCTTGCGTACGCAACCAACCCTTCACATAGACCTTTCCTCTAATTTTGAACCTAACTCACCTTCTTCTTCCACAATGGCTTAGCTAGGTGAGGAAGAGAACAATCTGGAGCACCAACTCCAGCGACTCAATGACCTCTTCCAGAACTTCATGAACCCACCGCAGTGTCCCATGATGCGGGATCACTATAACCCTACTGTAGTAGCTATTTAGCCTCGAGTCAGAATCCCGACTGGAGGACTTGATTCTGAACTGAAGCCCAACATGATTCATGCCATACCTAAATTCCATGGGTTTAATTCTAAAGACCCCTTCCAGCACATTAAACAGCTAAAACATTTGGCCTAAACTTTCGGGTCAGATGCGCAAAATCGGGATATTCTCCTTATGAAGATGTTCTCTTTCTCCCTTATGGACAAGGCCGCCCATTGGTATCAAACACAGACCCGGCCGATCAACAGTTGGGAGGAACTTCAATCCGAGTTCCTAAAGAAGTTCTTTCCCGTTGGTCAAACCAATGCCTTGCGCCATCAGATTACTCATTTCACACAATAAACGGGAGAACTTCTTCATGAGGCATGAGATCATTTTCAGGATCTCATGAGAAAGTGCCCCCATCACGGAGTTCCTAAATGGGAACAAGTCCAGTCTTTTTACTAGGGACTCCGTGAGGATATTAGGCCTTTCGTCAATGCAACCTGCGGAGGAAATATCATGGGTCAACATGAGGACATTGTGTGGGAGATTCTCGAGAACATGTGCGAGAACTCCATCAATAATGACTCCATGGGACTATTCAACAGGACGAATACCCGCGCAGTGACGAACATTAGGGGAGCACACGAGACGCAGGACCTGTCCACATCAGTCGATCTGGATTTAATGGCCAGTCATTTGGATAAGGTCCCTATCATTGAGAAGAAGGTGGATGAGCTGACTCAGCATTTGCAGTGAGCCACCTCTGCGCAGAACTCCTTTGCACAGACTCCTTCTGAGACTGTACAAAACATTTTCCACCGACCTTCTCCTGGGGTTGACTCGTATCCATCCCCATCTGACTCTCGGATCGGAGGAACCTCCGACCCTTTCTATTCCTGTCGGGGGAACCCTACTCCCCCATTCTCTGACTTTTCTGAGGTTCCTCAGACCTGCGAGGACCTCAACGCCATCTAAAATGATCCATTTTCCAATACCTATAATCCTGGATGGCGAAATGATGAGAACCTCATCATAAACCCTAACTAACACAATCTAACCCAGATATGCGAGAAAAAGCTCCTACATGACCCAAAGAAAGGCTTAACTCAGAGAATTCTGAGTTTAAGAATAAAACAAATCATAAGGGGTAAAACTGTAATTTCACCAATGCAGTTTACAAACGAGGTAATTAAGGGTCCAAACACAGGTCAAACAAGCTTAACGAGAAAGAAAGTGGGATGATCTGATCTAAATAAGGGTTATTGCAACTTCCAGGAATTAAATGACATTCTGTAACCCTAAAGCAAACCCACTTTAATTCACGAGGTTTGAGGCAGGATAAAAATCAACTAAACCCTTTAAAATTCATAGAAAAATATTGTTGTTTTAATATTGTTGTTTGGATCAATGCCTTTTGTAATTATTTAGATTGATGTTGTCGTCAAATGTCTCCAAGTCATGGTAAGAGGACTTGGAGAGATGAGATGCACCCATAAAGGTATTGAAGGCTCAAGGAAATGCACCATTATCCATTGATTAGAGAAAGCTTAAAGGATGAACTTTCAAGGGTGGGCACATGCCCACTCTAATCTCTACGTTGTTGTTCATAGTACCATTATTACCATCAATTGGTGTTATTTACATGCTCTTATGGTATGGCATAAAGCAATTAAAATTTAATTACAGATCAAATTGCTCACCGATGTATTCATTATGATTAGAATATTGCCTTCTAATTGCCATTTGTCTTTTGAATCATAATTGAATAAGGAGCTTGCAGGCATCAATTATTTTTATTAAGTATGCTTACAACTTTTATAGTTCATAGGTGTTTCCTACTTTGTTCCTAGCATATTTGCCATTTGTCTGCCGCCTTCATCTTGTCTTCTCATAATTAATCTAAGACCAGTCGCCACTATAAGATTACTTTCAGCTATCATGTAATCCCAGTCAATATTGTAAGCATGTTCCCGATCGTCTGGAGGAACATGATAAGAGAAGAAAGTGGTGGTATAGCTAAAGATGATCCAGCGGTAGCACCAAGTGAGCTAAGTGCATCAAGGACATCATCATTATTGTCATCATCATCCTCTTCTTCTTCTTCTCAAGTACGAATAGTAACCTTGTTCCTTCTTTTAATAGTCACATTATCAAAGAACTCATGTTTTGAGTCCAAGAGTTGCCGAGAAAAATCAATAGAGGTCTCGAGGAAAAGATGAGACAAGAGTATTCCAAAAGGTAGAGATCTAGAATAAACTTCATCCATGTGAGTAAGGATCATAAGGGACCAATTAAGTTTGATTTTGTTCCGGAGACGATAAACAACGTTAGCGATGTAACACGGACAATGGTTAAAGCCACTGGCTTTACCTAAAAAAATTCCAATCAATGACACAAGCAAGGAAACCAGGGACAAAATCAATATTTTTGGTGGATAAGGGCTATTTGGAGTGGTCATATGTATTCATCTGTTAAGAGCAAGGCTTTGCCAACAACGTCAAAAGGAATTTCTTGGGCCTCTTTTTCCCAAGTCTTTTTGGTACAATCAATTTTGCAAACTTCGATGGTGCCCTTTGCATTCACTCGGATTTTACCACGAAGGACTTATGATTCAAGAACAATTTTACCTCCCTCACCAACTTCTTGAATGTTGATATAGAAAAGTTAAACAAGAGAGGGATACATCCCCTTTAACGCAAAACCAACATTGAATGTGGGATGAAAGAAAGTATTCAATTTTTGGTAAATGAATAATTCATAAATGTTTGCGCCAGGGACATCCCTTAACTCTTCGAATAAAAGAAGACTAAGGGTAGTGAAAATTACATTACCCAACTTAAAATAATATTGATTATTAGTTTGAGAGGAAAATAAATAAGGTGGCATCAGGTTAGACTTAGTAGGTGACGTAGAAGGTAAATGTATCTTCGATAAATTTTTTTTATTTGACTTAAGAGCCATGGTTTAGAATAAAAAAATAGAATAGATTGAAATTAATCAATCAATTAATTCATTAAAGATTGAAAAAAAAAGTGAAATCAAGAACATGCATTAAAAATAAGAATCAAACCATCAAGATATTTTAACCGTCGTAGAACAAAAAATGGTCAAAAATAGGGACAAAATCGAGCAAAACTCAATACATCAGCATTCATATTATTCTTAATTAACCACCACATTTCCTAAGGCACTTTTTGTTTCGTACCATATAATAATTTATCTCTTATTGAGTAAATTTTATCTCAGATAAATTTATTTAGGAGGTGGGATAAAATATATCCCCCGTCCTGAAAGATCTGGGACCACGTGATGTACATGTCGATGAAATGTCAATGCCGTGCTTTGTAAGGATATGCATTAAATGATTATGCATTGCTCATAATATAATAATATCTCCGTAACGTTGCTATTTCAACTATGTCCCCCACATTTTATTTCTTGGATATAAATTACATAAATCGGAAAGTACGTAGAAATTGAGATTTTCAATTGACAACTCGAGGCGTCTCTCCATCAGGGGACGCCTTGTAGCATTTTTGAACGATGAATACTCCTGATTTTAGTAGAAAAAAACCCAAATTTCAATCCCTACCCCATCTTTTTATTTTACTTGGAAATATATAGATTACCATGTGGGCCGCGATTGCTAATTCCCCCCTAATTCGCCAGAATGAGCTTCTGGTTTACAAAGAAACCAAAAAACAAAAGGACGTAGAAGTGATGGTTATTGTTGTGTCGTAGTTCTTTCGTCTGCCTCTTTTTGTGTTTTTTGCTCGACGCCTCAGATTCTTGTTTAGTCAATCTTTAATTCGTTCAGCAGATCCTTTTATTTTCGGAGATGTGATTAAGGAAAAACAATCGTCTGCTACTCGAGTGCAAACTTCACGGTATCAGGAAAATGTCATAAGTTAATTTCCCACGTGGATTTGCTACCATGATGCTTTGTTCTTCTTACTTACTATTCTCGTAAAAAGATCAGATTTTATCGAAAATAGGGAAAAAAAAAAATGATTAAACTCTGCTCATCACCATGTTTGGCGTATTTGGAGCTTTGTATCGGTTATCCTTCCAAAATGAAGTTTTCAGATAGATATTATTGTCACTATTAAAAATTATGTGGCTATCATTTGCCGTCCTAATATTACCTTAAATCACAGAAAGAGTGACGTCATTTATCGTTACCAACCTATTACATTTGCCTTCTTATTTATTTTTTTTCTTCCATCATTTTTGCACACATCATAGCCAACTAGAAAGGGAATTCTTTCAAAAATTTAAGTACCTAAATTCTTTCTCATGTCTATTTCAACTCTAAAATAATTTTTTTCCCATTCTACTTCTTTCACTGTGCTTTGACAATTGAGACTTCCTTGTTTCTTGATCTTTTGATAGTTTGGCCTAATATCTATACTAGTTGTTTTTTGAAAATTAGGTTCTCCTCTAATTTCAAATTATTGTAATTATGAATATGGTCTAATCCACATACATAATTTTTTAAATTCAAGAAATGAAATACATCGTACATTCTTACCAAATGTGAGGATAAGATAAGCAATCGGATAAAAATTTTTTGCTATTGTTTTCAGAGATACATGAACTTCAAATCTCAATGTTGATTTTGGTTGGTTTTTAGATTTCAAATAGGAACAAGTTGATGCTTCTAACATCTTTATTGTTTAGGATGTAGATTCTATAAATCCTAACACTAAAATCCTAAACTTAAACTCAACGGTGAAAAATCATTGTTCTTAAGTAAAATCACTTTCAATAAACTTTAAATTCTAAATCTTAAATCAAAGTTGTAAATCCTAAACCTAAAATTTATAAGTGGAAAAATCATTTTTTACTTTTCAAGTGAAAAATCATTTTTCACTGATTGAAAATCAGAATACATCGATATATTTTATTTAGTGAGAGATGTACATTACAACATATGTTTCTTCATTTTTTAGCTATCAAAAGAGTGTTGCTATTACTTCTACTGTTGGGATTATGACTTTGAGGGCGTTGCTATAGATTTGGAGGTAGTGGTGACATGAAGATAGTTGTATGTAAAATCATTTCCACACTATGTTGACAATTATTATCCTTCCCAACCATCACCATTACTACATCAAAAATATTAGGATGAAATTTTGGTGGCATTGAGGAAGGTTTATTCACACATGGTTTTTTTTTTAAACCATAGGCAAAAATGTGTTGACAATTGCTTATATTTCTTATAGTGAAAAAGGTATGATATGTTGTATATGAATTATTGCAAGTACAAGACAAGCACATTAGAAGTTGTCTAAGTAATAATATAGATGCTAAATTGATTGATTATAGGTCTTGTACGAACTTGTAAAACATGAGTTATTTATAATAAGTGAATTATATTACAGATTAAGCTTTTTTTTTTTTGAAACAATTATAGATTAAGTCAATCATAAACTACAAGTGCTTTAAAAAATTATTGTAAGTTATAGAAGTAATAATGAACTTTTTGAAGTGCTAAATTGCATAAGAAATGTAAAGAAACTTAAAATGCAACATAAGTTCTATGTGTGTGGGCCCATTGGTGATTTTTTTATTATTAACCAAAGCGCATGGGTGATTTTTGGCTAAGAACTAATTAAAATGCAAAGGTGATTTTTGAGTATGAATAAAAAAGCATTAGTGATATTTGGTTATCAATCAAAATGCACAAGTGATTTTTAGTTATCAATCAAAACACACTAGTGTGATTTTTTTCTAGCTACCTAACTATTGGCTTTGTGGAAAGATTGATTCTTGCTTACATTACATCTGTCGTATTTTTCTATATAATCCCTTGAAGGATACGTGAAATGACCCGTCACCCTTTTGTCACTTAAGACGTCCGAGAAGTTCACCAGACATCTGTCCAGATGTCTGGAAAGATCAACGGACGTCTGAAAACATTTTTTCTCTTCGGTGCGTACCGTACGTACGCCATGCCTTCTCCCTCACTCGAGCCTCACCGTACCTTCCCCTGCGACGCCACTCCACACCATCCTTCGCCATCCCTTGCCACCTCGTCCCCCTCACCTCCTCTCCCTTTATAAACTCTCCTCCTCCTCCTCCTCTTCGTCGCACACCCCGTAGCAGGACGAGAGAGAAGAGAGCAGAGCAAGCGCAAGAGCGAGTGAGAGTAGGGAGCCAGAGCGAGCACGAGAGCGGAGGGTGCTGCGCTACTCATTTTTTCCGCGGAATCAGACGTCCGGAGCGACATCCAGACGTCTTACCGAACGTCCGAAGGTAACGAGAGACGTCTGGTAGAGATCTACTTTCTGTATTCCTTCTTTGCCAAAGTTCTGACAGTGTACGTATATGTGTCAGAAGTCGGAAGGTAAACCGAGGCAATTTCACATGTCGGGAGCACCTTTAGACATCTGACAGAACCCTTGGACGTCGGCATTGAGTTCCAGACGTCTGATAGAGGAACACCGACAGAGGTACCCCTAAGAATTATTTTAAGACGTCTACAACCTTTCCTAGACGTTTGATTTTTGTCTGACCGCGTGTTTTTGGGCTCGTGCAAAGCTCTAATGTTATCGGTTTTCCGCAAACAAAACGTCTTTGTTTTCCATACAAGTTTCTCTGTGTAAAGATACCTTGTCTGTATCATTCTGAACCTTTTTTGGCTAATCGCTCCATGTTTTAGGTCTCCAGTCTGTCGGGTGTACGGGGCCTGCAGAGACGTCAGGAGCTACTGTACGAGCCCCCATTCCACTGGGTTACCCTAGTAGAGTGGTTATAACCGTAAATCTCTAAATTAATACATGCAAGTAATTAATCCTCGAACTTGAGATGAACCCTAGGAAGAAGTAAACACATACTCTAGAATATATTCTCGAACCCTAGGTTATGGCATGAACACTAGGGCTAAAGGAAAATACACGTGAATGATTGAGTAATCAAAAGCTGCCTGTATTATCTAAAATGGACCCATACTGTGATAAAAATGGAAATTGAACTTCTTGTTCCGTACATTCCAACTGGGATGTGGAAAAACTCATGTACGAATTGTTACGAATGCGTCTTTTAAGATGTCTGGGAGGTGGCCCAGACGTCGGACTAGACGTCTGGAAACCCTTCCAGATGTCTGGGATTCATTTTTTTTGCCACGCGCGGTTGCGTCTGCGCGCCTGCGCGCGCAGACCTGCGGGTGCTTTTCCCCTCTTCCTCTTGCGCCCACTGTCTCTCTCTCTCTCTCCTCCTCGCGCGGCCTTAAAAAGGGCCACGCCCTCTCCCTCACCTCCGTCACCTCCGCCCCCTTCCTCTTCTCCTTCCAGACGGTGCGCGAGAGCGAGCGCGAGTGAGCGGCGGCAGCGACAGCCGCGGTGAGTGTGGGAGGAGGTGCTGCGTGTGGGAAGAAGCGCTCGGCCGTGAGGGCAAGCTCGCCGGGGCTGCTAGGGTCGGCCGAAGGGCGCAGCGGGCGCGGAGCGACGTGGGGGGACTGCTGCGGCTCGAGCAGCAGGCGGACGAGGCGCGGCGGGCCGGGCGTCGCGAGCGGAGGGCGAGTCACGCCCTGGTTCTGGAAACTTTTCCAGAATCAGACGTCTGGGCTTCTAGCCAGACGGCAGGGGAGACGTCTGGAAGACTGTCCATACGTCTGAAAGGTGAGTTTTTCCGTCTTTCTTCCTTCCTTTCGACTGACCGTACTGAGAGAGAGAAATGGGTATGCGCAGGCTCGGTGATTCGCCATCCAACGCGAATCAGACGTCTGACTGTAGTACCAGACGACGGGAGCGACATCCAGACGTCCGGGGTGACCATCGGACGTCTGGGAACTAGGCCAGACGCCCCCGCAGGCTTCTGGACGTCTGAGAGCCCACGCAGAGCAAGGTAATTCCCTGATCCACTTTTTAAGACGTCTGGAAGAAGTTCCAGATGTCTGATTTTGCACTGTTTCGTCGTTTTCGACCCGTTTAGGGCCCGTTCGGGTTCCGTTTTCCGCATTTCGAGTTGCGTTCTTTTCGGAATTAAATCCTCTACCCGTCTACAGTAGCTATACACTGTTTTGAGACACTCCTTGTGTTTGATCCTTGTGATAGGACCCTGTTCCGTTGCAGACTCGGGGGCTGCGGAGGCACGCAGGATTCCCGACCACGCCCCCAGTACTCCCGTTGTACCTGGTGGAGTGGCTTTTAAGTATAATCTATTAAATTATGGAATCATAAATA
Source organism: Thalassia testudinum (assembly GCA_037157565.1). Taxonomy (NCBI): domain Eukaryota; kingdom Viridiplantae; phylum Streptophyta; class Magnoliopsida; order Alismatales; family Hydrocharitaceae; genus Thalassia; species Thalassia testudinum. Next base: position 51,690,041 of record JAZHRO010000030.1, read on the forward strand.
GAACCTAGGACATTGCATGAATCCTAGGAATTAGAAATAGATTGAATGATAGATCCTAGGTGTTGCATGAATCCTAGGGCTGGAAAACTAGATTGTATGATAGATCCTAGGTTACGGCATGAATCCTAGGACGGGAAAAATAGTGGAATATATGAATACTGCAGTCTTGGAAAATGAAAAGGAACAAATAGCTGCCTGTAATTGAGTTAACAGCTGCCTGTTATGAATAAATAAATGTAATTGAGAACATGGATTGTAAGAACGTGAAACTGGAAAGTGAAACCTAGATGTCCTGAGTTAAAAGAGCTGGAACCCTACGGGGAATTAGGAGTGGAACTCCTGGAAAGAGAAAGGAATGGAACTGAGAAAGAAAGATGTAATTGTGTGCTGTCTCTTGGGTACGTAATACCAAGGGAAGTACCTGTACCTGTTTAGTGCAGAGTGGGGCCAGCCACCCCAGGGACCCGAGGTTAGGACTGGCCGCTTTGTACTGACTTGCTGGCCCTCGTGTACGTAGTACCGAGGAGAGCTACTAGTGTGGGAGGGCACTAGCTACCCCACGGGCCCCGGGGTTCTGCTAGCCTCCTACACCGACTTGTTAGGCCCACTGGGGCAAACCAGGGTAGTCAGGCGAGGGTGCGCGGACTGTGGAGGGGCAAGGCCCCTATTTGGTTACTGTGGAGGGGTTGGACCCCTATTACTGAGAGGGCCCTGCCCTGGACTGGTTCCGTGCTATGCTTTGGGTGCACCCGTTAACGGAAACGACTGACCGCGTGCTAGTGCGGGTTAGCTACCTATGTGTTTATCGCACGTGCCGTAGTCACTGTTACGTCTGTCCGTGACCTTGGGGTGGTTGACTGAGAGTAAGATCACCACGGGGGACTCTCCCGGCCAGGAGAGCACCACGTGCTACTTCTACTTTTCGGAAAAGACTGCAATCAAGATCGTTCCCACGAGGAACATTCGAGATCAAGTAAAGGATCTGAGAAATAAATGAAATCGTGAGACAAGTGAAAGACGTAAATAAAGAAAGTAACAGAACATAACAGCTACTGTACACTCTACTGTTTTCTCTAGTTTTAGTTGCCACTCTACTCAGCGTTTTGCTGACGTGTTACACTCGTTACCTTTCAAGACCAGGTGTTGAGCAGCCAGGGTCAGCGGCTGCAGAGGACGTTGGGCCGAGTAGGGTCCAGTAGAGTTACCACTATTCTCTTGTACCTCTTTTGTTTCCGCTGTAGTGAGTAGTTCTTGTTACCGCTGTACTTTTTTTTACCTGCAGTTCATATTATGTTATGAATGTTGTCCTACTGTTGTGGTAGTATATATTGTAGTGATTTCTTTCCTTACTGCTGTATTTTCTTACTGTTAGTTATATTCATGCTGAATGTGGTTTATTTTACTTCTCTTTTGGTTACTTCCTCGTTGGACGACTAGGTCTTGAGATTAGTCGAGTCGGTCCGGTTCTAGTGTCTCGTAGGGACTCGGGAATCGGGTCGTTACACGAACCCTACGGGGAATGTAGACAAGAATACCATAATATGGAGAACCGGATGGTTATGTAAATTGCCGCCCATGGGTAGCTGTTAAGGGAAATGAGCTGACCTTCGGGTACATGGTACCAAAGAGAGCAACTATCCCTTGTAGTGTAGAGGGGAGCTTGCCGCCCTTGGGTTGAGACCTAGGGTGGGTTTAGCCACTCTACATCGACTCTTGCTGTTCCTCGTGTCCGTGGTACCGAGGTGAGCTACTTAGTGTAGGGGGGAGCTAGTCGCCCCAAGGGGCCCGGGGCTACGTATGGCCACTCTACACCAACTCTTGTTAGCCCATTGGGCAAACCAGGATAGTCGAACGAGGGTACGTAGACTGAGGAGGGGCGAGACCCCTGTTTTGTTCTATTTTGAGTGGGCAAGGCCCTATACTGTTCCGCGCTATACGTTGAGGCGTACCTGCTAACGGAAATGACTGATCGCTTGCCAGTGCTGGGTAGCTACCTGCACGCTTATCAAGTGTGCTGTAGTCACCGCTACGTCACGACCGTGACCTCGGGGTGGTAGACCGGTGTAGGACTACCACGGAGGGACTCTTCCGGCTAGGAGAGTGCTACGTATGCATCCTACATCACGGGAAGCTGCAAGCAAAATTGTTCCTTTAGGGAATAATAAGATTAAGTAATGAGATGAGCCCTGATTAGAGATCTCTACACAAAGAAAATCGTGATAGGATAATTTGGATCGGAAAGTAATATGTTGAAGTACCTGATAAATGTATTTTTATGTTTAGTCACCACTCTACTCAGCATTAGCTGACCCCTGTTATAAAATGAAACGACCCGTCATCCTTTGGTCATTTTAGACGTTTGGGATGTTCACCAGATTTCTGGAAAGATCAACAGACATCCGAAAATACTTTTTCTCTTCGACGCGTACCGTACGTATGCCATGCTTTCTCCCTCACCTGCGCCTCACCGCACCTTCCCCTGCGACGCCACTCCGTGCCACACCTCGCCATCTCGTCCCCCTCACCTCCTCTCCCTTTATAACCTCTCCTCCTCTTCATTGCCCACCCCGTAGCAAGATGAGAGAGCAGAGCGAGGGCGAGAGCGAGTCTGAGCACGAGAGCGAAGGGTGTTGCGCCATTCTGCTGCAACGCCTGCAAACGAGGGAAGCTAGAGCGGTTCCGCGGAAGTCATTTTTCCACGGAATCAGATGACTTGAGCGACACCCAGACGTCTTACCGGACGTCCAAAGGTAGAGTAAGACGTCTGGAAGAGATCTACTTTCCGTATTTTCTCTCTGTCAAAGTCCTGACAGTGTACGTATGTGTCAGAAGTTGGAAGGCGGACCGAGGCAGTTTCAGACGTCCGGGAGCACCTCCAAACGTCTGATGGAACCCTTGGACGTCGGCACTGAGTTCCAGACGTCTGATAAAGCAACACCGAGAAAGGTATCCTTGAGAACTATTTTAAGTCGTCTGGGACCTTTCCCAGATGTCTGATTTCTATCTGACCGTGTGTTTTTGGGGCCCGTGCAAGGCCCTAATGTTATCGATTTTCCGCAAACAAAACGTCTCTGTTTTACATACTTGTTTCTCTATGTAATGATACCTTGTTTGTATCATTCTGAACCTTTTGGCCCATCGATCCATGTTTTAGGTCTCCAGTCCGTCGGATGTACGGGACCTGCGGAGATGTCGGGAGCTACTGTATGAGCCCCCATTCCACCCGGTTACCCAGGTAGTGTGGTTATAACCATAAATCTCTAAATTAATACGTGCAAGTAAGTAATCCTAGGACTTGAGATGAACCCTAGGAAGGAATAAACGCATACTCTAGAGTAAATTCTTGAACCCTAGGTTATGGCATGAACACTAGGGCTAAAGGAAATTACATGTGAATGATTGAGTAATTAAAAGCTGCTTGCTTTATCTAAAATGGACCCATACTGTGATAAAAAATGGAAATTGAACTTCTTGTTCCATACATTCCAATCAGGATGTGAAAAAAAAAAGAAAACTCATGTACGAACCCCACGGGGAATGTAGACAAGAGCACCGTAATACGGAGAACCGAATGGTTTTGGAAATTGTCGCCCATGGGTAGCTGTTAGGGGAAGTGAGCTAACCTTCGTGTACATGGTACCAAAGAGAGCAACTATCCCTTGTAGTGTAGAGGGGAGCTTGTTGCCCTTAGGTTGAGACCTGAGGTGGGTTTGGCCACTCTACGTCGACTCTTGCTGGCCCTCGTGTACGTGGTACCAAGGTAAGCTACCTAGTGTAGGGGGAGCTAGCTGCCTCAGGGGGGCCCGAGGTTAGGTGTGGCCACCCTACACCGACTCTTGTTAGCCCATTGGGCAAACCGGGATAGTCGGACGAGGGTACGCAGACTGAGGAGGGGCGAGACCCTTGAGGGGCGAGACCCCTGTTCTGTTCTAAGAGGGCAAGGCCCTATATTGTTTCGCACTGTACGTTAAGGCGTACCCGCTAGCAGAAATGACTGACCGCGTGTTAGTGCGGGGTAGCTACCCGCGCGCTTATTATGTGTACCGTAGTCACCGCTATGTCATGACCGTAACCTCTAGGTGGTAGACTGAGTGTAGGACTACCATGGAGGGACTCCCCCAGCCAAGAGAGTGTCACGTGAGCATCCTACATCATAGGAAGCTGCAAGCAAAATCATTCATGTAGGGAACAAGAAGATTAATTATTATGATGCATTCCGATTAGAGATATCTACGCACTAACATGTATAATATACTTGGAAACGGAAATTATATGTTAAATTGCTTGTTAAATGCATGTTACTTCTTAGCCACCACTCTACTCAGTGGTGATGGAATTTGTTGTGTGATCGTCCACGGTTCATATAAAAAAGAGAAATGTCGTTGTTGTAGTATGTGTCGGAAATACAAATCGTTATCGCATCTATTTTATTTAATTACCTAATTTTTACTAGTTTATTCCAGGTCGTTCACTGGGAGGCAGTTATTGATATACATCACTCTCTAGGTCCAAAATTATTCTTTAATTTTAAAAAGAAATTTTATGTCCACAAAGAATGAATGAATGAATGCTTGGTTTAATTATATACAAAGAATCAATTAAAATACTTGCAAATATTAATTACAAACAAGTATCAAACACTTCATAACTATATTCTAAATTATCTACTTATAAGTTATATTGTTAATGCTTTCATATATAGACCATACTAACTAATAATACATACTCTACTTACTTACCTTCATACATCAACATATACAATACTTAACTTCCTACAGACTCTAAATATGAGGTGTAAGCTTCATTTTTTAAAAAAATAGTAGATAAAATAAATATGAATGGCTGTAAACGAAATGGATGTAAATGGTTCATTCAGTGCCATACCATTAAATCATATATTCAAAAACTAAATGATTGTTAATAACTTGTGGTTTCTCATTTGTAAAGTAAAAAAATGAGTAATTAAGTGTAAAGAACATTAAAGTAAAAAAATAAAACAAGAGAAGTTATGAGTGTTGAAGTTTGAGGGGGGAGGGGGAGAGGGTGGTTGTCCATAAGTTATTTTGAAAGGCATGTTCTTATCATGCATGTCTTCGTTGACCTGAAAAGAACTGAACTCTGTTTGATGTTGATTCATCCACACTTCCATTCACTAGTAGAGGAAATTCCACTGGTTGCTAGTTGGGACCAGTATGAGCAATAATGTCCACGTATAGCTCCGCGAGAATGTGAAAGGAAATGGCCTTGTTGTATCTCACTCTCATCTTCAATGGGTCTGCTTCTTTTATTTTTGTTACAAAAGGGGTAAACAAAGCATTCTAAACAATGCTATGTAGTAAAGCTATATTAATTATGGAACAAAATCATAGCATGATCGATCTGTGAATTGTAATTGCTTATAGATCAATGAGGTAATTAGGCTGATAACCAACATTCCTATCATGCCAATTGAAAATAATTACTAAACAAATCTCAAAGGAACATCTTTGTTTAAATTCTAGTCATGAGATTTGCAATTTTATGGTGGTTTAATGTTAATGAAGTGAATGAGTACTAACCTCCAATTGCCATTGGACGGTCCACATGTGGAGTGTGGAGATCGAGGGAGAGGAGAGAGGGAGAGAGCATCGATGATGAAAAAGAAGAAATATAGAGGGAGTTGTAGAACATAGAAAATATTGATTGCAACTCAAATAAATCAAGTAGGTGTTGGTCTCTATCTAAAGAGAATCAAACCTAAACCCAATTGCAATCCTAGTGGTTGAATAAGATAAATAATGTGGAAGCAATAATATCAAAGTAATAATCAATGCATTACGCTTAAGTTTACGCGGAAACCCGACTCACGGAAAGCTGGGAGAAAACCATTGGAGAAGTGCTCTGATGGGGCTTCTCTCTATATTTCTTCTCAAAAGAATAGGTGAGGGGTACACATTTATAGGGCACCACACACGTAATGATGAGAACCTCATCATGAGCCATAACTAGCTCATTTTGACCCAATACAAAAGATAAAAGCTCCTACATAACTCAAGGAAAGGCTTAACTCAGAGAATTCTGAGTTTAAGGAGAAAACAAGTCATAAGGGGTAAAAATGCAATTTTACCAGTATAATCTGCATACAGGGTAATTCAGGGTCCAAACATAGGTCAAAGCAACTTAATAAGAATAAAAGTGGGATGAGATGATATAGCAAAGGCTACAGCAATTCCAAGGAACTAAATGATAATCTGTAACCCTAAAACAAACCCACTTCAATTCACGAGGTTCAAGGCAAAGCAAAAATGGAATAAACCCTCTAAAATTCATAGAAAAATAATCTCTAGGGTTTAGAACCTTCAATTTGACCTTAGGAACCCATCTTGACCTATATTGAGAACCATACCCAATTAATAACTTAATTTAGGTTTTTGCGTAAATTGACCAGTCAAACAAGGTTTAATCTGGAAATAAAATTCACCATCAGATTCCTTAGGTCCTAATTAGTCATGTATAAAAACTTGAGCCTAAGAAGAAACCTTCTTGACCAACTTTACACTTTGGTCCTCATATATTTACTTTTTGGCCCTCAACTTTTGAACCCTCGCATTTTGGCCCCTAACTCTCCTTCGTTCTTTGCGTTCAGGTCCCCCCTGCAAAACCTGCCAGCACCATGCTCCGGTGACCTTGCGCGGAGCATGGCGCCGCGCAGGGTGAGGGGGAGAGTCTGGCAAGTAAACCGGGGGTGCCCTGCGTCGTCAGCCGTCGCAGGGACACCCCCCTGGTCGCTGTAACCCACCATACCGGCCGTGCGAACGCACGGACGGTATGGGTTTCCATCTCCAGCGTCCTCCGGCGAGGGAGACACGTCGTCTCCCTCCGCCTTCCTCCCTGATTCGGTCCCTATAAATACCCCCGTCGCTCCACCGCTCTTCCCAGCTCGGATCTGACGGAGAAAACCCCCAACTTTCCTCTCTTCTCACTCCGGCAGACGCCCACCAGCTCCGGCGGTTCCTCCTCCTCCTCCTCTTCGCTCTGCCGCAATACCAGCAGCAGAGACTTCTTCCCCTGCTCTTCCCGCGCCACGCCGCACCCAGCTGGCGCCTCTCCGGCCCTCTGCTCGCCGCCGCCCCTTCCCCCGGGCATCTTCTTCTCCGGCGACAGTCGATACGACTGTCGCCCGCTCCGGCCCCTCCTCGTCCTGCTAAGTAGGTAGAACTCCTCCTCTTCCTCCCCTCTTCCTTTTCCTCACTTTAAACATCTACTGTCGCCCTCGATTCCGACCACTCACCCTCACCTTCTCCGCCTCCGGCCATCCTCCGGCGAGCCGCTCCCATCACTCCAGCAACCCACACGGCTCGCCGACCACCGCACAACCTCCGCCTCCTCACCCTGATCAACCTCTGCCCTTCCACTTCCCCCACATCACCCTCTACAACTCCACCGAATAAACCCATCTTCCGACCCACAGTCCGACCTAGGGCAGCCCTTGCACGCCGCCCCACGCCTCGCCACCACCCACACGAGCTTCGTCGCACTCTGGCGAAGCTCCCGGCACCTTCTGATTAGGCCGAGAGGCCGTTTTGCTGTGAACAGGTCACCCGTCCTCCGCCGCCATTGCCGTGCAGAAGGAGCTGCTTCCGCCTGCAGCTGCAGGCGCGCCACGCCCAGATTCGACTCCCAGGCTGTGCGAGGCATTTCGACAAAGCGTCAGGCTGCAGCTGAAGCGAAGCCCTCACGCGAAGGCCTCGCGTAACGCCGCGATTACCAGCTGCTTCCTCCGCGCAGGCGCCAACTCGGGGTGGGACATTTAGTCCCACCTCGGAAAACTCTGAAGAGGCGCAGCGGTATAAAGTGAAAAAGTGCTGGAGGCTTATTGCCTCAGCACACGGGTGAGGTCCCCTTCACCCGCCCGGTTACCCGGTCTCGTCCGCGCTCACGCCCCGCGGACCTGGCCCGACCCGACTTAGACTGACCAGCATTCCTCGCCCACCACGCACGCCGGTGGGCCTGGACCCGGGCGTGACCCGTACCCGGCAACCCGGCAGCTCTGGGAGAGCTTTCCCAAGAGTGGCTTCTGTGAGAAAGAGACGCGGGGGAGGGTAGAGTTAGGTTTTGCCCCCTTGATCAAGCTGCGTAAGTGTGCAGGCACAGGTGAAGAACCGTGGAAGAAGACGAAGGCTGAAGGAAGGAGGAGCACCGAGCGGCACTGTAGCAGCGGCAGTTTAAGTCGTCTGATTGGAAAATCAGACGACGCTCTGAAGGCAGAAAAGAGAAAGAAGAACAGGACAAGGACCGCAAGGAAAGAGACAACGCAGAGAGGCCAAGACAAGAACTGAAAGAAGAAAAAGAGCACAAGAAGAAGATCTGAAGAAAGGAAAAGAAGAAAGAAAGAAGAAGAAGAAGAACAGGACCGCTCTGCAGAAGAAAGGAAAAGAAGAAAAAGAAGAAGAACAAAAAGAAGAGAGCAGAAGATCTGAGAAGGAAGAAGAGGAGAAGCAAAGAGAAAAGAAGAAAAGCCAACAAATTCTCTCTCTCTTTCTTTATTTTTGTAAAAGAAACTTTGTACCCCTAGAATACAACTTGCTCCCTGAGTTCGACCTCGGGAACTCTTTATTTCCGAGTAACAAATTGTATTAAACTGGTAATCACCTCCCTCTATACTATACTACGACGGAATAATAATACTATAGAGGAAGGAGCACACCACGTAACAAAGTCCCACTCCACTATGTGGGACTAAAATAACCCTACACAATTCTCTCGACACTCCTTAAGCTGGGGCATTGAATGCTCAACTTGTAACATAAAGAAATCCACTCTACACAACAGAACACAACTCTCTGGACTGGTTCTTACGTGTAGGCAAGAACATGGGCTAGTGCTGTTGAAGGAACTGCTGTAGTTGGCTCTGATAATGGCCTCTCCTTTAGAGATCAAGTGATGGTGGCTTCCCATTCAGTATCTGTTACGACCCGATTCCCGAATCCCTATGAGACACGAGAATCGGACTGACTCGACTGATCCCAAGACCCATTCATCCAACGAGAAAGTAACCAAAAGAGCAGTAAAATAAATCACATTCACCATGTATATAACTAGCAGTAAAGAAAAGAACTACTACAATAAACACCACCACAACAGTAGAGAAATAAACAGGTAAATAACATGATGCTTACAATAAAAGAGTACAGTGGTAACAGAAAAATACTCACTACACAAAAAAATGGTACAGTAGGTACTACACAAGTAAGACTACTGAGCTCTACTAGGCCCAGCTCCCTCTGCAGCCGCCGGCTCTGGCTGCACAATACCTGGTCCTGAAAAGGTGACAAAGGTGACACGTCAGCGAAACGCTGAGTAGAGTGGCAACCAAAAGCTAAGAAAAATAGTAAAGTGGGCAAGTAGCTGTTATTTTTAATCTCTTTCTTTATTTTCCCATTTACTTATTCTTGGATTATTCCTCAGATCCTTCTCGTGATCTTGAATGTTCCTCGTGGGAACGATCTTGATTGCAGTCTTTTGCGAAAAGTAAGAGTAGCACGTGGTGCTCTCCTGGCCGGGAGAGTCCCTCGTGGTGGTCCTACCCTCAGTCAACCACCCCAAGGTCACTGACAGACGTAATGGTGACTATGGCATGCGCGATAAACGCACGGGTAGCTACCCTGCACTGGCACACGGTCAGTCATTTCCGTTAACGGGTGCACCCCAAAGCACAGCACGGAACCAATATAGGGTAGAGCCCTCTCAGTAACAGGGGTCTAGCCCTTCCACAGTAACCAACAAGGGGACTTGCCCCTCCACAGTCCGCGCACCCTCACCGGATTACCCTAGTTTACCTAGTGGGCCTAACAAGTCGGTGTAGGAAGGCTAGCAGAACCCCGGGGCCCGTGGGGTGGCTAGTGCTCTTCCTACACTAGTAGCTCTCCCCGGTACTGTGTACACGAGAGTCAAAAGTCAGTACAAAGTAGCCAGACCTAACCCCGGGTCCCTGGGGCAGCTAGCTCCGCTCTGCACTAAACAAGGGGACAGTCGCTCTCCTTGGTACTCCGTACTCAAGGGCCAACTCACTTCCCCAATTCCATTCCATTCACCTCTCAGGAGCTCTACTCCTAATTCCCCGTAGGGTTCATGCTCATTTTTCTTTAACTCAGCCAATTTAAGTTTCATCATTTTAGCTTTATATTCATATAGCCCATGTTTTCAACAGTAATTATCCATTTATAAGAAGCAACTGTTAACCAATTACAGGCAGTTATCATTTTCCTTTCTACTTTTCCAAGACTGCAATTCATATATTCATGACATTCGTTTCGGTGTTTTCTGTTCCTAGGATTCATGTCGCACCCTAGGATCTATCATTCCATCTAGTTTTCCAGTCCTAGGATTCATGCCATACCTTAAGGTCTATCATTCAATCTAGTTTTCCAATCCTAGGGTTCATGCCATACCTTAGAATCTATTAATTATCTCACGAGTGCATAAATGTTGGTAGATATTTAAGGGGAGCCACTCTACCCGCAAAATCGGGAGTACTGGGGGCGTGATCGGCAAGTCCGCGCGCCTCCGCAACCCCCAGAGCCTCAACGGAACGGGGTCCTAATACAAGGATCAAATACAAGGGCTACTCAGAACATGATACAAATACTGTAAACAGGTAGAGGAATAATTTCTGAGAAGAACGAAACTTGAAACGCGGAAAACGGATTTTGAACGGACCCTAAACGGGTAAAAAATGACAAGTCTGCCCAAAATCAGACGTCTGGAACAAGTCTGCCTTAAATGATTGCTCAGGTCATACCTTCTCTCTGCGTGGTTCTTCAGACGCCCAGACTCCCGCTGAACCGTCTGGACTTAGTTCCAGACGTCCGACTGTCACTCCGGACGTCTGGTGACCCTCTCCACCGTCTGGTGTTGTGCCCAGACGTCCGATCTGTGTGGGAGGGCGTGCCCTTGCGCCTTCTCGAACGAGACCTGCACACATACGCGACCGTCCTCAACACGAAATGAGGCAGAACCCTTCGGCGGAACGGCTGCATGGCCGTACACGCGAAAGAAGAAGGGAAGGAAAATATCGTACCTTTCAGATGTCTGGACCTTCCTCCAGGCGTCTCCCGCGTTATCTGGGCGTATGTCCAGACATCTGATTCTGGCAATTTTTCCCAGAATCAGGACCTCCTCGCCCTCCTCCTGCTGTGCACGGCCGTGCCACGCCGCGCTTGCCTACTGCCTGAGTTGCAGCAGCTCCTCCCCAGCACCATGCTCCTGCTGTGCACCCGCTGGCCGGCCCTGGCTGCTCCGGCGAGCTCGCACCCTCGCGCTCTAACTCCCTCCCTCTCGTCGCAACCCCTCCTCCCCGCGCACTCACGGCAGCAGCTACTGCCCCACCCGCTCGCTCTCACGCTAACAGGAAGGAGAAGAAGAAGAAGGCGGTGGAGTGAGGGTGAGGGAGAGGAGAGGAGGAGTATTTGAAGGCGCCGTGGGGGAGAGAGAGAAGGAAGGCTGCGCCTGCAGGACGGAGAGGAAAGAGAGAGAAGAAAGGAGGGCGGCAGTTCAGTCTGTGCACGCATGCGCGTAGATGCAAAATCGTTCGTTGAAAAAACCCTGATCGGCCTCCGCTCGCGACGCCGCCCGCGTCGCACCTCGCGCGTCTGCTGCTCAGCCCGCAGCAGGTCCCTCTCCGCGTCGCTCCGCGCCCCCTGCGCCCTCCGTCGGCCGGCCAAGCCGCTCCGGCGAGCTCGCCCTCACGGCAGAGCTCCGCCCTCGCACGCCGCACCTCCGCGCTCACTGCGGCCACCGCTGCCGCCCTCGCGTCCGCTCGCTCTCGCGCACAGGAAGGAGAAGAAGGAGGAGACGGTGGAGACGGGAGGGGAGGCGCCCCCCTTTTAACGCCGCGCGGAGAGGAGAGAGAGAAGGCGGCAGGCCGCCTGCAGCCGCAGAGAAAAGAGGGAATATGCGGTCTGCGCGCTCAGGCGTGCAGGTGACTCGCGTGTGTCGAAAATAACGGATTTCAGGACGTCTGGAAACGATCCCAGACGTCTGTTCAGACGTCTGTATGTGATCCCATACGTCTGGACCGACGTCTGGGCCTCCTCCCAGACGTCTTAAAAGGCGTCTGGGGCACGCATTCATAACAGAAGGCTGCGCCTGCAGGACGGAGAGGAAAGAGAGAGAAGAAAGGAGGGCGGCGGTTCAGTCTGTGCACGCATGCGCATAGATGCAAAATCGTTCGTTGAAAAAATTAATTTCCAGACATCTGGGAAGGCTTCCAGACGTCTGACCAGACGTCTGGACCAATTCCCAGACGTCTTAAATGACGTTTGTTGCCAGGGTCATAACAGTATCTCTAAAATGGATCTTCCTCTGAAGACCTCAAAGCTGTATCTCTCACATAGAAACTGATTAGGCCCTTCCTTTGAGGACCTTAAAAATGGATCTCCTTCTCTCTGGAGACCTCGAAACTCTAGACCTCCCAAAGTTAGGTTTCTCATGTGATGATCAGCTACTCCCAACGTTCGTAGCGGTATTTGATGTCACCTCAACTGCTGGAAAATGCTATCGTGCCTTAGGACTGCAATAAATGAACTCCCAAATGGGGGTGACTATAATGGACTCCACACCAACAAATTAAGAATTTACATATCCTAAACAAACTTAATCACAATCAATTAACTGTTGCTATTTTGACTCAATCCTAAATTGGACTCTAACAATTAATTAAAATAACTTGCCAAATCTGACACAACTTGGCATGCAAGCCAACTCCTAAAATCCTAAAGGCCACATGGCCCACCGACCTTGTTGACTCGACTTCATGTGGACTATCCACGTGGCAAATGTGCCACGTGGCGGTCCACTCGGTTGCCACATGGGCATTTACTCTTTCACACTCCCCCCTCAAGTCGAGGTCAGAGTAGTCTGTAGACGTGCACACTTTTGGTGAGGCTAAAGCCCCCACCATTCTTTGTCATCATTCATGCTTGAACTTCTTTTGTTTGGATCTTCAGAAGCCACGGAGTGTCCTTTAGCAACCTCAGAACAAGGTTGGATATATCGGCGATATATTGTCGATATATCAGTTTCACTAGGTTTGGGCGTATCGATATCACCTGCAGTATTGTTTTTCTAGGATATCTGTCATATATAGTCGATATGGGGAGATATCGGTGATATGGGAGCTGTTGGGGTTGGGTTTGGGCGGGAGGTTCGAAATTGGAATTGTTGCTGGAGAGCTGGGATGAAAAATGGGAGGGCTACGTGGGTGCGGGAGCGGCTGAAATTAAAAATCAAGTTGGAGGGAAGGCTGAAACACACACACACAAATGTTAATTTTAAATATTTTTTAATATTTTATGCCTTTTTGAGTAATTTCCCTGAAATTCACCAATGTCAGCTATATATCCCTGATATATCCCTTTTTTGACTTATTGATAGAAGTCGTTGCCCGATGGGCAACCTCGATAGTCGTCGTGATGGCTGCTGTGGTCTTCTGTCTTCAAGTAACACGGTCCGGATTTTCCACACACACGTTTTTTAGGCATTTTTTTATGATGCTCATAAACATGTTAATTTTAAATGTTTTTTAATATTTTATGCCTTTTTGAGTGATCTCCTTGAAATTCACCGATATCAGCGATACATCCCTTTTCTGACTTGTCGATAGAAGTCGTTACCCAATGGGTAACCTCGGTAGTCGTCGTGATGCAGTCGTGGTCTTCTGTCCTCAAGTAACACGGTCCGGATTTTCCACACACACACATTTTTTAGGCATTTTTTATGATGTATTACTCATAAAAATGTTGATTTTAAATATTTTTTAATATTTTATGCATTTTTGGGTGATTTTCGCGAAATTCACAGATATCAGCGATATATCCCCGATACATCCCTTTTTTGACTTGTCGATAGAAGTCGTTGCCCGATAGGCAACCTCGATAGTCGTCGTGATGGCTGCCGTGGTCTTCTGTCCTCAAGTAACATGATCTGGATTTTCTCCACATTATACAATTTTCTTTCTCCACCTTTTACATGCATGGAGTATGGAGATTGAGGGAGAGAGAGAGAGAGCATCAATGATGGAAAAGAAGAAATATGGAGGGAGTTGTAGAAGATAGAAAATGTTTATTGTAACTCAAATAAACCAAGTAGGTGTTGGTCTCTATTTAAAGAGAACGAAACCTAAATCTAAACCTAATTACAATCATAACAAATTAAGGATTTGCATATCCTAAATAAACTTAATCGTAATCAATTAACTATTCCTATTTTGACTCAATCCTAAATTGGACTCTAATAATTAATTAAAATAACTTGCCACATGTGACACAAAAGTCGGCATGTCTCCTAAAATCCTAAAGGCGACATGGCCCACCGACCTTGCTGACTCAACACCATGTAGACTGTTCACGTGGCATTTATTCCCCTACACCATCCTTTTTGTGGGGGAAAAAACCAAAGTTCCATAGATGATTACCATATATGTCAAGCATATGATCTATAGATAGGTAAAGATACTTCAAAATTGATTTATTTTGTAATTTTGATATTTACTGACATTCAACTGAGCCTTTTGCCTCAGGTTTCAATGCCTCAAGGTGCATCTCACTGACTAGATTGAGGCGTAAGCCGTGAGGCTAGGTGCTTGTACCTCACCTTGAGGCTTATACCTTGAGTGCCTTAAGGCCTTTTTTTATTTCAAAAAAAGAAAGAGCAGTAGCAAGTAAGAAGGAGAATGAGAATTTTGTGCAAAGAAAAAGAAGAAACTGTAGAATACAAACAGCTATCCTTTGGATGGTTGTCATGCCATTGGTAGCAAAGGAGTAAGTAGCTAAGACCGAGTGGTGTGTTTGGAACAGAAGAAAGAGGTCTTGCACAAAGACTGGTGCTCTTATGCTCTCTAATGTCACCAGCTTGGTTTGGTTAGTTGTGTCATCAAAAGGATGATTTTCTTTAGAAGAGGTTCATGAAAAAGAGGATGATGCAGGGCAGTGTGGGGTGCTTATAAGAGGAAAAAGACGACTCTGCAAGTTCCTGCAGCAAGCAGGTGGTGCTGTTCTTTGAGGCATGGGCATGATGGGAGTGATAAAGGTTTTTGATTTAGATTAGGGTATGGTGATTGGTGTGGAGATGAGATGTTGCCTCATTAAATGGATATCTAATGTAGATTAGAAGGTTATAGCTTCTTGTTGCCTCATATATTATAGATGAGACATATATTATAAAATGGATATATTATTTTAATTTTCAATGAGATGAGATGTTGCCTCATTTAGATTAGGGTATGGTTTTTGATTTAGATTAGGAGGTTAGTTGTTCTGAATTCTGACTGGCCGGAAAGAGTGCAGGAGATTCTTTCATTAGGTCAAGAAAGAAGGATCCCTCTCTCTATAAATGGAAATTGCTCCTTCCAAGGTTATGCTGGTAAGTTCTTTGCCCCCTTGCTTTTGTTATGTATTTCTTGTCAAACACTGCATCCATTTTACTGTCACCCCTCTGTATCGATAAGACTACCATCATAGTACATGTAGTTAGCAGTGCTGTCAAGAACCCTAAGCCTAAGGTTTCATTTGGATGGGGGATATCCCCTATCTCAGGGAAGAATAAGAGAGGAATAAGTTGGAAAGGGTGCTTGTTTGTGGGTATGGGATAAGTAATGGGATAGAAATGATTGATACGGTGATGTGATATTAGTGGATAATTTTTTAATATTATGATATAGGTGCGAGTGAGTTGATGTGATATGATAAATGTATTTTAATTGGTATATTATGTTAGAATGGTATACTTTAATATATATATTGGTGTTGATGTGATGTAGTGTGATAGTTTGAAAGTGGATATATTTTAATAGATGATGTTGATTTGATGGAGTTGGATAAATTGTATCCCTTAACTTTGGAATTTATTTCTTAGATATCCCTCTAACTTTGGGATAACCCTTCCGTTATCCCTCTACCAAACGGAGCCTAAGGCTCTTTTTGGAACAAGGAAGGGGGAATCAATCAAGGAATATGAAGTTATTCCTAGGTTATACCTCTCTTTTCTTATTCCTTAGGGTGACATCAAAAAGTAAGTTGGAATGTTGTTAAGAATAAGTTGAAATGTCGCATCGTGAAGTGTAGATCAGGGTCAAATCAAGGGCATGGTTGAAGGAATAAAGTTACTCCACCCAAAGGTTGGATTAATTTCATACCAATTGTAGCATACATGGGCCAGCCCCTGTGTAAACTGATTCCAGGTTAATCTGACCCAAATTGTGAAATTGGATTGTTTGTTCCCCTAAAAAAAAGGTCTAAATGTCTTGCTAGGTTAATGAATTATGTCTAATCTCAAACATGCTTGATTGAGCATGCCAGAATTCGGATAGGGTATATTGACCATGATCAGGCTTTTTATATCTAAAAAAGACAGTGACATAGAAGAAATTCATAGGTTTGTTTCTTGTAGCACTCAGATATAGGTAAAGAAATGAGTGCCTGTCCACTTCAAACACCCACTTAGCCACATTCTCGAATAGGAGACACACTGAAGAAAGCATTGATCATCACATGCGTGATTCTGTTGGTTCGATCATGTCTGCCATATCCTTTGCATCCCAGAATAAACATGCTACACATCCTTTATGATATAATTTGACTTACATTCTTGTCACTTTTCCATAGTAGTTCTCTCATCATTAGGGGCTTATGCAACTTCATTTTGTTCTAGTTGTGAGAATGATAAGGTTTTAGTAGTATCATATTGGAGATATGGTAAGATGGAAACAGGAATGATTTAAGGTTTTGGTAGCATTATATTGGGGACATGAGTAAGATGGGAACCCAATTTAAGGCAATGCAGGAAAGAGACACCATGGCTTATGAGGATGAAGATGCGTTTCTTTTATCATAATGGATATAGATAATACTCATTTCTGAATGTTCAATGATCTGCAACTGGCATTATCGATCTGTAGTCGGTGCTAGACTTCAGGTGAGATGGTTCGACTTATCCATTCTTCTTTGCAGGTCTGAGCCACAGGTGACACCATGTTGAAAGGTCATCTGCTCGATTGTTCTTAATTTGGTCGGGCACTAACATCATCGCCTACAGGGCTCAATAAGCCCTACGATGCCGCAAAATGTTGCGAGGTTTTCTTCCTTTATTTTATATGTTCAGCTGGTACCCTGTAAATTGGAAGCGATGTTATCGCCATTGATGTCATCAGCATGATCATTTGTTGTCTCATTGTATTAGTAGGCATAAAAAGAATCTGCTTTATACCGTAGTGTTGTAGAGTACCGGCTGTTTTGCATTGTCAATTGTGTGTCAAACATGAACTTTTCAACTTTTTTTTCCCTATGGAAAGGTAAATTGTACCAATGGTACTTTACCCATAGCCAGCATAAATTTTTATCGTTCCAGAGGTGTTCTGCAACGCAAGCAGAAGTTGACAGTTTAGCCTGTCAATTTCCCAGCAAAAAGATTGACATTAAGGTACGCTTGAAATCCTTAATATTTTGGAAAGCAATTTAGTAGACTTTTAGTTCAAAAATTTAGGCTTTTGGTTCTCCAGAGGTGCTTCATGTGAATTCAGAACATTAGATCTGCCATCAACTTTACGATGGATGGAAGGGAAAAAAATATGAGGAATATTGCAAATTGAGCAATGGAAGAGATGCCTCCCATGACCCTGTTAATTATTTTTATATCTACCATAAGAGTTTCATCGTAAATCTACCCCCTTGTTGATAAGGGGATAATAGCGTGAACAAAAAATTTGATGAACAGATTGTGGATAAGTATGTATCAGTTCTGATAGCCTAAATTGTATCTCGTCCCCACTGCCTCTTGTTAGACCATAGACATGAAATGATTATATCCACATGCAAGGGTTATTTACCTGAAATTGAATTGCGTTGGCATGAACGATTCCTTATAAGAAGCCCAGTATGATTATGTGTCACATTTTGTAACCACATTCGAGTTTTAACCTGAATGGAAGTTATTTATCCACTAATAGTCATTCAGGTGAATATCTGTTCAAATGAGTTGATTGTCAAGTAATACACATTTTCGAGTTACAAAAGGTTCATTGTCAAGGGGAGCAAAGAAATAGCTAAGTGAAATGCATTGTTTACAAATAGAAATCATTGGAAATGACACTCTCTCCAACTAATGAGATGGCAAGAATGTCATTGGACAATCCTTCTCAAGGCCCCTCCAGTAAATATGCTAACCTAGGTACATATATATGCTAATAAAAAGGCTTCGCCACTTTATCAACCCTTCGTAGTAATGTCTTTCCTTTTCCGAAAAAAGAAGGCAGAAACTTAACTTTTTAGATTTATCCTGGATGGATTGCTTTTATACTTGCACTCCCAAAATTTTGCCCAATTAAATGCATGCAATGTGCAAACACAACTTTATATGCAAGGATGGGTCCAACAACTACATGATATGCATTGATATGCTCTGTAAACAAGAGTGGATCCATTTTGGTGGATGCAACAACTACATGAGACCAAGTGGAGCAACCAATTTGATGTCAACTTTATTATGATCCTTGGTGGAAAGGAGGGTTTGATCCTGAAGAGAAAGGGGATCCTCAAAGGGAACGTTATGCTCTTCTTTGGGATTGGTGACATTGTGGGAGACCTCTTCCTCCATTTCCATAAAGGAGTGCTGGTCACATTGTACTAATGGCAGCAAGTATAGGTTAAAAGAGCCACGAATGCAACTGAAAGTTCCACCAAAGGCTATCAATCAAGTACATAGCTCCAACCACTGCCTTAGGCTTGTTCCAAGTTTATTAGATTAAATCACTTAAATGATTTGGTGGTTGAATAGGCAAACTCTCATACAAAGAACTATCATCGAAGTCTTGCCTTGCTAAAAAAAACTAGTCCATGTGACCCATGAAAGATGGGAAGCACATAATTAGTCTCATTAACAAATAGGAAGGCACAATTATGGTAGGAGAAAAAAATTATAATGTAATTTCAGTTGAATCACCATGAACTCACAAGTTTAAATAATCGTCACAATTTGGCACCATGGAAAGTACATTGTAATTAGTATATATCCATTCTCAAAGTAACCTTCAGAGAAAGATGACAATCCGTGAAATGGTACCCAACCTCTAGATTGTTCTCCTCCAAAGGGATATTAAGGCCATTGCACCGTTTGAACAATAAGTAAAAACAAGACACAATAGATGCTCTACATGCTTAGTTGCCCATATTGCATTATCCGAGATTACAAGGGATTTGCAAGTGCTAGCTACGCCCTCAAGAAGATGGTCTAGAAGATAGTATACTTCTCCAACATTTAGCAAATTATGAAGGGCTACTTTGACCTTTAGAAGAGTCATGTGAGAGTTCCTATAGGCAAACAAATGCAGAGAGGAGTGCCTTCCATACAACAAATCCTGAAAGGCATGTTAAGAATGTTATCTTGTATGATAGGTCAAATCACATCCACCGTGTATGTTTATATGAAACTCTTTGTATTCTGGTCACCTTTTCAAAGCCATTCTTCTGATATGAGATCTTCTATACAATGATCTGAGAAGTTTATCAAGCTATTATGGGATTGAGTTTGCCAGCTATTTAGCTAATGGTCTTATACATCTTCAACAAAGATTTGCTTTTGTAGACATCTACGTACAGAATGCATCAAATTTTGTCCATATAGCAAGATTCAGATTTCAACCATTGTATAAGGCTAGGCGTCATTAAGTTGCTTCCCGTCTCTCATTTTAAGGTGCAACTCTTGATAATTATACATGTATATTAAAAAGGTAAATTGCAAGTTCAAGTATGTATTTGTTTTTACACTGTTTTTATTTTTGTGACTTCATGTTGCATATTGAACTTGGAACTACTAATCTTCATCTTTTTTATAATTTACAAGCCTATAGGTCCATGTTGCGACTTAATATTCCAAACATCTAGTGTGTAACCGGAATACAAATACCATGTCCTTTTTCTTGGTCTTCATTGATCAAAGTGTTGAAGGATCCCATGTTGGCTTTGCTTAATCTTCAACTCCTTGAACGGTAAATAACAACATGTACAAGTAATATATATGTCTCAAAACTTATTGTTCATCCAAAGTAGAATGCTGTTGATGTTGTTGTTGCCATAGTGAAATATATGAATGACTAACGATATGCCAAAACTTGCGTGGAATTGTGGACAAATTTCAACTCTTACAGATTGGAGAGAAAATCCTATTCTACTTTATGAGAAGCTTTTTCATGTTGATTGAGTTTTTTCATGCTTGAAGATTCACATGGAATGAATGCTTTCTTATCTTTATTAGAAATATGTTAGTAGATACAGTAAGAAAGGGACTAGAGGAGGGTAGGTAGGAACCACGAGTGACAAGGAAAAGTGAGAGAAAAGAGGCTAGAGCGAAAACATAAATGGGATGAGTTTTGGATAGATTCGATTCCTATCCAACCTCACATTGACTATGTGCAATCTATCTGTTTATCTATTGGATACTAAATGTAAATTTGTATTACCATTGATGCATATAGGGTATCCATAACTATGGGTATCAATTTATCTGTTAAATTGATGGACTATCTGTCTTAATTAATATATTACCATTATTAGCATAAAACATACAATTTATACTTAGAAGTTTGTAGAGTTATGCTTAACACAAATATATTCATGAGTCATCCCATGCTTAGCATGGAAACACAAAAGCATCGATAAGTTTGGTAGTGTTTAACAACTTATATGATTTGCACTTTCCATGGTGACTATTGAAAATGCTTTAAGCTTAATTTATTGAATAGGATCTTTTGATCTTTATGGTAACCACTCACTTGTCATGAACCATTTTACCATATTTTTGGACATTGCATCTTCCCTTATACAAGTGGTAGTGATGACTTTATCTTTTGTTTAGCTCCTTGAAGAAACTTGCGATTGCAGGCAAATGCTTCAAATTTTGTGTAAAGATATGGAGTGAATTTGTCTCTTTTAAGTAAAACCACATGGGCAAAACCTTAGAAGGGGTTTAGGCTTGTACGAGGACCTCCTACCAGCCATATAATAGATCTATATTATTATTATTATTATTATCATTGTCTATGTTTCTTCTTTTATTATATTTAATCTTTGAATGTTTCTTTTGCTGAGATTAGATAACAATCCCACAAATAAAAACTGAATAGATCACTCGATGAATCTTGCAATGTCACAAAATATACAGGAAAGCAAATCATAACAATCACAATCATAATATGCACGATTTTTTTAACGTAGAAATCCCTCCCATAGATGTGAGGGTAAAAATTCATTGGATCTATATGACCCAAAATTAATTTACTATAAAAACTTATTCTTCCTTACAAGAGGCTACATAAGTAAAGTCAACTTTCTTCGTAATATAACGATAAATCAAAAAAGATGGTTGAAAGAATATCACCAAAAGGGATGCATGAACTTCCCACGAAACAGTTGTTGCAAATCTGTATTTTGAAGACACGTTGATGTAGATACTTCTCAATCAATCTCTCACAACAATTGTGAAAGAGAATAGGGAGAAGAAGATGATCCTCGGTGGCCACAAAACCTCTCGCTGCAATTCCCCTCTCTTTGTTGTTCTCTCAACCTTCATGTTGCCAAAGAGGGAATTAAAAAAATACCCCAAATAGAGCCAATAGCTTTATTCCCATCTCCACATTGCCATCAAAGGAAACAATAAAGAGAATATTATAGTACCAAATTGTGAAGAAGTCCATCAGAAAAAATAAGCAAAATTAAGCATTTGGACTTACTTCTCGTAGGAAATGGGAAAGACCATTCCTTGCTGGGTGTTTAGATTCCATTTCTCAAAAAGGAATCGAGGACATTCTCTTAGATAGCCTTGATAAAAAAAAAAAATTCTATCAATCAGATAAAATAGTAATATCATCGATTAGACACATGTTGCAGGAGCTAGTTCAAGCAATGCAATTGATGACACTCCACCAAAGATGCCAACTAACTCCCACACCAAATTGACGATTGTTACCTTAAAAGTTCTGGCAATATTGTCCTTTGATTTCCAATTTATTCAAGGAAATTAAATAACATTGCGACCAATTAATAGTCTGTGAGAGTGCTTACATGATACATCTGTTGTGACAAGCATCTTTGGTCTTTGATGAAAAAATATGATAAGATAATTGATTTCAAGTGAACGTAAAATGCTGGTTGACCTATGAATGGATTTTTGAAATGCCAAACCCATTGCCTTAAGGATGCAATTAATGATGGGACATCCCTTCAATTTACAATTTGCCACTCCACTAAACCACAAAATAGTAGCAATAGTTCGTGCAAAAATATCAAATTCAGAAAACAAGGAACAAAAGTAAACTCTTCGAATATGACGTACGTTACCTTCACTTAGAAGTCATGAAAGCCTTCTGACTTCTGCTTCTTTTTGTCTTCTTACGATGTCCATTAATGTATTTTCACTTTTATTTCTTGAATATATAAAAGGATGAATACATGGATCTCACCCAAGTAAAAACCAACAATACATTTCCTGTTAAGTAGTATTGAATTCAAGTTCAACACTAACATATTGACTTCGATCTACTTGGCATCTTGAGAGGCCCAACATCTCCCTGGTTCATTTCCCCCATGGAGGTTACATTGGCTGATATAAGTTGAGGTCATTTGCATTTCACTTTGATGATCACATGACCCTAACTATCAATGAGCTCTCCCCATCTTTACCATACCAACTAAAAGATTTTACACAAGGAGAAATTAAGATGATACCACGCAAGGATAATTGATGTGCTTACCTTCAAAATTCAGTACAACCTACGAAGTCTTGCCTGAAAGGTCCCACAAGCAAAGCCATCCCATGAAAGACATAAAAAGTCCTGTAAGAAGTCGAGGAATATTTGAATTCCTTGGTTCCAGACATAAGGCTTCCTGGGTAATATCCAAATTTTCAATTACATATTGTTGAAATAAATATATAGAAAATAAATAAATAAATAATAACATATGTATTTTCAATAATTTTATATAAATTAGAAATATTAAATCATACAAGTTAAATATGACTTAATAAGATTCAGAATAAAATAAATAACAAATAGCATGCACTAACACAAATAAATAAAATGAAGAAAGGTTAGAATTTACTCCGATCAAATCACCTATGAAGGATTTCTTTTAGAGAATGTATCGTCCCTCGCAATACCGATGCGTCGGGGTCTGACGAACTTCTCCTAAGATATGATAATCCACCTTCAAGATTCGACACACTCCGATCTTGGACGTTCTCGAAAACTACCTCAGGAGAATGAAGCCGAGGGAATTTGGTTGGTCAACCAAATTCCTGATTGATCTACCAAATAATTGGTTTGATCAATAAAAAAATTTCTCGTAGATCTCTCAATCTCCTTGTGCAAGAAAGAGAGACAAGAAAGAAAGAGGGGGAGAGAGAGTGGAGAGCTTTCTTGCTTTTGTTGTGTCAAATGAGAGCCCCCTTGTGGTCTTTATATAGAGTCCATGACCTGACATTGTATGTTAATTGATCGATCAAACTTGATTTTTTAGTCAACCAAACCAATTGATTGACCAAAGTTAACCTATTGATCGATCAAAAATAATTGATAACCAATTTTACCTTTTGATTGACCAATCCACGCCAAAATCATGAGATCAAAAATTTATAACAAAAGATTTCAAGTTTCAAGTTTCAAGTTCCAAGTTCCAAATTGATTCTCACCTGAGCTCGACCCAGAGCCAAAATCGGAGATGGGTCGAGGTGGGGTGTGCGCACGTGCATGCGTTCTCTCCAGCCCCACCTTTCACTCTTTGTTACATAAGCAATAGGAGGTAGAAGCATTTTACACCCACCAAGAGGTTTGTCCACTTTCAGTATCGGATTAAAAATCTCTATCAAATCTCATATGAATTTCTACATTATTATATATCAATTACATCCCAATTGATGCATTTAAACTCTCAAATTCAACACATATTAGTTCTAAGAGAGAATTCATCGTACAAATATCTTAGAGAAGCAACGAAACAAGCTAGATAAATTTGATTCAACTAAATCTACCTTGTGAAGATATTTTGTGAAATTTTCACCTTGTAAGAACTTGATTCATGATAAATTATTTTTATGTAAACATTAGAGATGTGTCTCTGATCAATATGGCCTTATAATTTTAGATAAAATTTTCGATAAGCTATTTACTAACTGAAAACACTAGAAGGGGATGAATAATACTTAAGATGGTAAATTAATAATAATTACAAAATTTAGCTGGAATTGAGATTTAAGCAAATCAAACTACCAATAAATTATAACACAGTACATAAGATATATAGTGGAAACTCAAATTAGGGAAAAATTGTTACCTAAGTCTTCCAACTTAGGATTTCTCCTCGAGTCAAATTCGGAATATTAATTGGTACTTATGAGGTATCAAACCCTTAGTACAACCCCTCTTGATTACCCAATCAAGAGCAAATCCTTCTTACTTAAGAGGAGAGAAGCCAACAGCTCGGGTCCTCATATTACAAATAAGATAGCTAGAAGAATGAACCAAAATAAAGAAAATTTTCTGCTCCTATGGACAACTCCAAAAAGATGTGTAAGTATTAATATGAAAGAGCTATCTAGGAGGCAAGAGTGAACCCCTTAATATGTGTGAGAGTGTAGCATAGCTGGGAGTTGAAGTGGTGGAGCTCCAATCAAGTTGAGGTTGATGAACAAGAGCTCCAAGCTCCTCCAAGAGCACCAAAATAGAGTATGAATTGAATATGGACTTGTGAGCTTTGAAATGAGGTGTATATGTGTTCTCTCTTGTGCCAAATGAGTGGGAGAGCAACAATATATATGGGGGTGTGTTTTTGACTCCAAAATGTGAGAACTGCACACTCCCCAACATTCGAATATCCCCACCTGTGCCTTGCTAATGGATAATTAACATGATGAAAATGCACTTTATCTAATGTTAGATGATCAGTTAGGTATAAAGTTTGCCATCTCCTAACCAATCCTTGGCTGGTACAGGATTCCAGGCTTAACATTATTAATGATCTATATAATGTTATATGTGATGTCTAATATTATATGGACAGTTAGCTGTAAAGTTCACTAAGTCCTAGACTCTTCTTGCCTGGCATTGGCTTCCTTACCTAACGTTGGGTATATATTATCTAACGTTATGTAGGCTGTTGAGTGCCTATCAAGTTATGTTTAGGGTCTTCTTAAGATCTAACATTATTTAGAACAATACATTAGCACTTAATGCCTTAGTTAGAGATTAATTAGGCTTATTTAGGTAAGCTAGGTGCTCTCGTGAAATTTGCACATGAAACACCTAAGTTTGTACTAACATGAAATCTACTCGAGGTTCTTCTTACATTTCAAAAAGTATAAACTTACAAGCCACTTTCTATATTACAAAGAGACCTACTAGTCACCATCTTGATGATCACGATCTGCTCCTTGGCTCTGAGTCTTATCATGATTGGCTGCAACTTGAAAGTTATTCTTATAAAATCCAAGCGTAAAATTCAATTTTAATCTCAATTACTTAACATGTTTGTTATCATCCAAGCCATCAATCAAGGATAATGTGATGCCTAATTATTTATGTATCTACAATAATAACTTTTAAACTTTAGTATTAAAATAATTCTTTATTTTTTTTGTAAAGTACTATTTAGATCAAAAAATTACTTTCTACTCTAAACAAGTATGTTGTAAAATGATAACTATAATTATTACTTTGAGATCTCTTGAGCTATCTCATTTTTAGAGCTTTGTTCTAATCATCTTCTAACTATGATCTAATATCTATGAGAAAATGTCTAAATTTTCAAAAAATCTTATATTTCAATATCAGCGGTGGTTTATATGAGATTCAACTTTTTCCAAATTTGAAAAATAGATATGGAATCCTTTCAACTTCAAGTTTGAATTATATTTCTTCCATGCCAAATTTTACCTCTAAAATTTACCTTCAAATTTCTTAAAATTTTAAATTGTCTCAAATAACAACAAGAAGCAATTGCTTTTATATGTAATTTCATTTTTCTCCAAATGAAGATTCAAGTCCATCTCATAAACAAAACACCTATCTTTTCTTAAAACGTAGAATAGATATTAGTTACATTTGAAACTACTTAGTAATATATATATCACCCCAAATAATAACATGGAAGAATATTTTAAAAATTCTATGTTAGTCTAATTCCCTAATTGATTTTTAGGCCTCGATCAAAGATCAAGATGAAAAGTCTAACTAAAATTTGAATTAAAGCTACAAATACCATCTAAGGACACAAATATAAAAAACTTATGCTAAAAGCATCTATCAAAGGAATTAATTGTTCCATAATTAAAGCTTAAGGGGGATTTATAACATCATTACCAAATCACCATGCAATTAAAAGAAAAGGAAATCTCCATATTCTAAAATAAGCATATGGTAGCTTGGAAAAAGCATTGGAGATCAATTTTGTTGGTTCCCATGTGCCTACAAACATAAAACAAACTTTCAAACAAAGGGGGCTTCTCTTATATATATATATATATACACATGTAAGTTATGTACATGTGCGTAATATCTCTTACCACGAGTAATGTTTTGATTTAAAAATTTAGGAATTGAGTTCATTATATATGAACATATTATGCGCTAAATTTGAAGCTAATTTGATACCCTTAGCACATACATCCAACATTAACGAATTTTGTGATACTTAAGCCATCGAAAATGAGTTATCTTTGATGTATGTTTTAGGAGTGTTAGATTAGCTTCAAGTTTGATGTATAATATATTCATATGGAGTGATCTAAATCTCCAAACTTTTGATTCAAAATATTACTCGTGGTAGGAGATATTGTTGCATCTGCATGTAACTTACGTGCAAGTTACCTGTACATGTATGTATGCATGTATGTATGTATGTATGTATGACATTTTATCGAACATGTATATATGTTGTGGTGTAATCTCAAGGATATGTAGGGAATAGAATTCATGCACCTGTTGGGTTGAATTTCGATTCCACTGCAGTTGGACCTCCGCTAAAGCATAGACAAGAAATGAAGATCGAATCTTGAGGGATTGCATTCATCATCCCCCCACTCCAAACTTTCCCACCAGTTCTTATCACAGCTAATCTTTGTTCTCACTGAGTTACATAACTTGATTGGGAGCTTCTTAAGTTTTGGGCAGTTATATTCTGTCATTTCAGTCAAAGAAGGGAAGAGCATGTTACCACTTGAAATGCTCTCTAGGAGTGGCAAGTCATCTAGGTCCATCTCTACGAGATGTGATAGGAGGGGCTCATCGCTGCTTCTTTCATCATCATCATCTCCCGACTCTTGCTTCGGCAGCAGCTCACGCAAATGGGAACAATAGTTTAACCCAAGCCACCTAAGATTTGGGAGTTCCTTAAGCCATGCGAGATGCTCAAATTCACAGTTCCAAATCTGTAGGTATTGAAGGCACAACATTGGACTTGTTAGAACGATATTACTTAGACCAGCAATCTCAGTTAGATATAAACCCTTCAATTTTGAAAACTGCTTGCCATTGAGCTCCAACTCTCTGGAAAGGAACTTGCATCCTCGGATTGCAAGATCCTCTAACCTCTGCATATTCTCTATACGAGTATTTATAGTCACATCATGGATATTCTCAAAGCAAAGTACTGAGGTGGACATGGACAGTGTATTCAATTGTAACAGGCTCTCAACATCGCCAGCATGATGGACCTGGAGTCTGACGTCAATCAACTGAGGCAGCCCATTTAAATCCGCAAGTGTCAACCTGCCTTCTTCCTTACATTCAAAGCACGGGCAACCAGAAAGGTACAAGAATCGTAGCATCTTGAGGGGTGAGATTGCAAGCTGAGGGATGTACCTTAGATTGCATGTGCAGCTTAGATTCAAGAATTGTAGATTTGCCAGATTCCCTATCTCAACTGGTAATTCTTTTATGTATGTTTCTGATACATCCAAGTATTGGAGTGATTTTAGGGATCCAATAGACTTGGGGATTTCTTGTAACTGTGTGAACGACAGATCCAAGATGCGAAGAGAAGATAATAAGGGGAATAGATTTTCCGGTAGACGTCTTAAACCTGATGTACTACGTTTCATCAGCAAGGTTTGCACGTGCATTGCTTCACCAGAGACACCATCTGACGATACAAGCACTTCTTTGATATCATTATCCATCAAAGACACCATCTTGACTCCAACCCAACTCTCATCAACCCTAATAGATGAATTTAGCCCTTTCCCCGCGAGAGTCAACAGCCTATACTGCTCATTGCCTTCTCTCCCATTGTTGCCGAACCAGATGACCATATCACGAACTGCATCATGCAACTTGCAAACTTCTACATCACCACCCCATCTTTTCGACAATAATGATTCCAACAATGATGATTCTTGGAGTCTCCAGATGATATCTCTACGAGCCTTCCAATAGAGCCGATCGAAATCGAACGGTCCTTTGATTTCCAAAAAACCTTGGGCGATCCAATATTTAATGACTTCATCAATTGAGATATCATAATCCTCCGGGAACATCGCACAGTAAAGTAGGAAAGACTTTAGTTCCTCACTCAACCTGTCAAAGCTAAATCCCAACCGTTCATATACATCTTCCATTTCTTTGATATCACCTGAACAATGGTCTAGTTGAGATTTAGCCTGAACCCAGTCCGATTCTGTCTTATTCTTTGCCATGGCACTAGCTACGGTTTTGAGCACGAGTGGCAAGCCACCACACTTGCATACTATTTTCTCTGCCAATGGACGGATTTCTTCAGTCTCAATGAGATCATTCCCAATCTTTCTACGAAAGAGATCCCATGCATGGTCCTTCCTTAAAAAGCCCACTTTTCGAATTTCAGGTGGGTGGATGGATCCCTCCATTCTAGCACAAGCATCCTCCGACCTGGATGTGATCATTACCTTGCACTTCTTGTTCCCCTCCATCTCCTTTGTAGAAGATCGAAATCCAACTTCACTCATATCAAAGGGCTGCCAAACATCATCCAGAACCAACAGGAAACTCTTCTGACAGAGTTTGTCCCATATGAAGTTGGCCCCATCTCGTTCATTCTGGAAGTAGGGCAAACTATTCCGCTTGTACCCAAGTTGGATGACTATTTCCTCCTGGATCTTTTTGATATCGAGATTCTGTGAGACCACAACTGAAATTACCAACTCAAAACTGCCACCATCCCCTGATGAACGCAATATCTTGGTGACCTCTTTGACGAGGGTCGTCTTCCCTGCACCACCCATTCCATGGATCCCGATGAGCTCAACGCTGTCATCATCCAACAATTTGAAGACGTCCTTCAGCGTCTCATCGATGCCAACAACAATGTTCTCTAATGGACCAGGGAGTTCATGGATTCGTTCTGGAGGGGCCATCACCACCAACCCATTTCTCTCCAGCTTTTCAGTCTGCTCAGAAAGGCTTTTAATTTCTCCTCTCATCCTATGTATGAGACCTTCTAGTTCGCTACGTTTGGTTTCCCATTCATGTGGAGTTGTTGAATCAATGATGACTATCAAGTTCGACACCTTTGCATCGAA
This sequence comes from Thalassia testudinum, assembly GCA_037157565.1. Lineage (NCBI taxonomy): Eukaryota > Viridiplantae > Streptophyta > Magnoliopsida > Alismatales > Hydrocharitaceae > Thalassia > Thalassia testudinum. The sequence continues at coordinate 51,719,615 of JAZHRO010000030.1, forward strand.
CGAATCGACATTCCCTATCCACAGATTCACAAGTTCAGACCTCACCATTAGAGGATGCACCGCCTCCCTCTCCAGCCCTGACACCTTGCTTTCTATGTCCATCTTCGTAGCTCTGAGCTGCTCCATCTCGTCCTTTAGCTTCCTCTGAAGATCAATGACTGGGCTTACGTCCATCACGAGATTTTTACTTACGGTATCCTTGTGTTGGCCTTCCAGCCGTGTGATCTCATCTAGCATCTGGTTGATCTGCTCCCCGAGTTCATATCTACTGTAGCAACAGCAAAGCCTTCGGAGAAACGGTAAATCACCTAATACAAATTAACAATTCGTTGTTGTATGAGAATTTCTTTTTCTTCTTATTATTATTATTATTATTATTATTCCTTTTTTTTGCTATATATATATAGATATAGTAATCAGCTTAGTTATTGATCGGCTATCAACGTGAACATCAAAATTAATTTAAAAAATGCCATTCAAAATATTATTATTACCTCTGGATGTGGGGGTGGTGGTTGTATCCACTTCGGCAACGAGTTTGTTGACCGAATCCACCCAGATCTCGACTTGACGATGAATAATTACCCCTTGCCTTTGCCTCACTATCTCGTCCACCTCCCCCTGAATTGCATCTTTGGTGGCTTTCAACTGGTCCGTCCTTCTACGCAGGGTCTCAACTTGTCTCTTGGGGCAGAGGATGTAGCGGAGTTCTTGGTTGAAGTCCCAGTTGAAGTTGTTGCTGCAACTGACAACGTTACCCATGGGAGGCTTCGTGCGTGAGATAGCTTCTGTGTGTCTGTGTCTGTGTGTGTGTGTGTTTGTGTTTGTGTCTATGCGTGGCCGTGAGAAAGAGAGGAGGAAAGGGTTGGTGTGCGAAAGAAGGCATTTGTTCGTGGAAATTACCCATGTGAGAACGTTTGAAAAAATGGTATCAGCAATTCAAATAATTGAGGTGGCGGGTCTACTCATGGCCTACCTTCTTGGACTTCTCGTGGTGGTTGGTCTGCAGATTAATAATTTCTTAAATCGATGGTTTCCGTTCGAACGCTGTGGGAGAAATTATTGACGTATGTGATTTCTGCTCAACGAAAAGACAAAAAAAAAGAAAGATGGAATTATTGAGATGATTTGGATCTAACTAGTACATGTAAGAATAAAGTTCACTGTACACTTTCACCATCAAGCTAATTAAATATCTACGGTTTAATTAGCTTGTAAATGGTTATATATGCTTTGCTTCGTACCTGAATCACCGTCGATCCAACTGGACCGCCGCATACACGTGGAAAATTAAGTTCTTTAATAACGACATATAATAATAAAGCTCTTTAATTGTTGACCTCAACTGGCGCCAAACATACAGCTGGCCTTTTAAGAATAAAAAAAAAAAGAAAGAAATATATATATATATATATTTATTTATTTATACTTTTTCAAGTGGTGCTACCAAATGTGCATGTTGCTGTCAGAATCTAAAGTTTGAAATTTGGTAGTGGACTAAATCAGTGGGCTTTTGAGTCACGAACCCACGGTGCATAGGGCACGCGCACATAGTTCATCCCTCTCTGTTTCCAAGTCTACTACCTACTGAACCCGACTTGTGTGGTCTCGTGATTGCAAAATTATGACGCCGGCCTATACATTTATTACATGGCAATTTGAGATAAACTCTGAGGAGTTGTTTAGTTCGTGGAACACGGGAAGAATTAGGATCGAATTTTATATTTGATATTTTTTATTTCTACGTCGGAGGATTTTAAAATTGAAAGATAAATTTTAAAATAAATGAATTCTATCAAAAAACTAAAATTCTTTTATTCCGTTGAGTTATTCTAACTCTTTCATCTCTTTTCTCTCTCAACTTCATTGTATAAAATTGATTTATCCTTTAATTGAAATAAATATTTCTAATTATTTGCTGTGACAACAAATATAATCAAATACTTGAGCAAAACAAAAACTCCTGATTCCTCCTACTCTTTTACATCTCTTTTTATCCCTCCTAATCATTCCTCCAAACAAATAATCTCAAAGAGTTTGCCGGTATTCCCGCTACCCTCTTGTTAGACTACTTAGTCAATTGCATAATTAATTATTTTAGATACGTGTTGTTTGATATGAGATGGATTCAATATCACTTTCCATATCTTGTAGTGTAAAAAAAATGACCATGTGCCAATAACGAGGGGATTGACCAATGCAATCATAAGGTTTAGTTTATGGTAGGAGTTAACCTCTCCTTTTGAGAGTTAACCCCCGTTTGCCACAAGGGTTAACTTAACCTCACTTTATCTTTAAAACCTAGGATAAGTTAACTCAAGATTGATGAAGGGTTGAGATAACCCTTTTTATCTAATCCATATCATCTCTCTCTTCACCTGCAACACATTATTCTCATCCTACCATTTCTCCTCTCATATTTGATGAGTTAAAATATTTTGACCAATAAGCATTTTAATATATTTAATGCATAATTAAATAGTTAACTTTATTTTAACCTATATTTAACCAATAATGATTTATTCAACCTAATAAATAATCATATTTTAACTATTACAAAATTATCGGTGACTAATATAGTATATACTTATATAATCATAACATTATAACAAAATTACGATTACAACATTAGATAATTAATTTACAATAACAACATAAACTATTATTTTTTTATCAAATTAATTTTAGTGATAGTTAAATCACATTATTATTACTATAAATTAGTTATTGACTAATTAAATTATTACATACTTTCTAATTAACAAATAATCATAACATCATAACTTAATTATCATTATAACACAATTACAAATTACAATATAAGATAATTAACATTTAATAAACAAGTTACGTACAACTTCGTTTGATTAGTATAAACTATAATACAATATAAGAATATATGCATCTGGTTGGTTTGGTGTAGAAATATGGAAGAAGGCATTTATCCGTGAAAATCGTGTGAGATCGTTTGAAAGAGGGTATTGACAATGCAGATAATTGAGGTGGTAGGACAGCTCATGGCTTGCCTTCTTAGACTCACGTGGTGGTTGATCCACATATTAATTTCTTAAATCGATGGCTTCCGTTTGAACGCGGGGGAAGAAGAGAAATTATTGATGTGATCTCTGCTTAAGAAAAAACAAAAAAGGATGCAAATATTAAGATGATTTGGATCTAGCTAATATGTGGAAATCACGTGAGATGGGCATCCCCAGAGTGCCGACCTGCCAAACATGCAGCTGGCTTTTCTTAAATAAAATGTCTATATTTTTTTAAGTGATGCTACCAAATGTTCATGACAATATCACTTTTTTTCTTTTTTTTCTCCAGAGGGCATCAGGGCAATCAAAGTTTGAAATCCCGTAGTGGATAAAACCAGTGGGCTTTTGTACGTACACAGTTTATCCATCCCTCTCTGTTTCTACCTCTACCACCGACTGCGTCGGAGTTAGAAATTTTTTTTTAGGGTGAGCACATCACATGAGTTCTCACAGGCTCGGATAAATTACATGCTTTGAGAAAATGACATACTTTAGTATTGCATTTTAGGAGAGTTTCGCATCTTGTTTACCTAATATCTAGGTAGTTGGATTTTTTTTTTTAATTTCTTATAAAATTTTAAGTTTGAAGATGTATTTTTTTTTTACCTTCATCACATTCATACCTAACTTTCAATAGATTACACATCTATTTCTATTGCAGTAAAGAAATTCATATGCATATATTGACATTTCCCTCTCATATATTTCGAAGCTTTACCACCAAGTTTTTATTAAAAAAAAAAAAAAAAGTTCAAAAGTTGTACAAATTAAAGATAAAATAAATTGAAGGAACTTTTTACCTGATGAGAGTCACATCATGAACTATAACTAACACAATTTGATCTAAATAAATGTGAAAAAAGCTCCTGCAAAACTTAAAGAAAAGCCTAACTTAGAGAATTCTGAATTGAAGAATAAAACAAGTCATAAAAGGTAAACCTGCAATTTTACCGATGCAGTATACAAACAGGGTATCTAAGGGTCTAAACACAGGTCAAATAAGCTTAATGAGGAAGGAAGTGTGATGATCTAATCTAAAAAGGGTTATAGCAACTTCTAGGAATTAAATGACATTCTGTAACTCTAAAATAAATCTGCTTTAATTCACGAGGTTCGAGGTAGGATAAAAATCAATTAAACCATCTAAAATTCATGGAAAAATAATCCCTAGGATTTAGAACCTTCAATTTGGCCTTTGCAACCTATTTTGACCAAAATTGAGAACCATGATCAATTTATGACCTAATTTAGGTTTTTACGCAAATTTACTGATCAAACGTGGTCAAACCTAAAATCAAATTACACCATTAAATTTCTTAGGTTCAAATTAGGCTGGTACAAAAATTTGAGCCTAAGAGAAGGCTATCTTGACCGACTTTACAAATTGGTCCTCTTGAATTACTTTTTGACCCTTATCTTTTCAAAATCTTACATTTAGCCCCCTATCTTCCCTTTCGTTCTTTGCAGAACGGTCCTCCCTGGCACCCTGCGCAGGCACCGTACCTCCAGCGACCTTGTGCGGAGGATGGTGCCGCGCAGGGTATGGCAACCGCTCTTAGGAACGAACGGGGGGTTCCCTACATCGTCCTCTATCGTAGGGACCCTCCCCTGTGACCTGTGGCTGCCCATGCCTCTCGTGCGAACGCACGAAAGGCAAGGGTCTCCATCTCCGGCCATCTTCGGCGAGCTCCCCACGTTGCTCCCTCGAGACCCTCTCCTCGCCAGCACTTTTATAAGAAGCGGCAGGGGCAGCCGTCTCCTTCAAGCCTGATTTGGCCGAGGATCCCTCCCCAATTTCGTCTCCTCCTCCCACGGTCCAAATGCCTGCAGGCTCCAGTGGCCCTTCCTCCTCCTTTCGTCGCTCTGCTGCCATACCTGTAGCAAAGCTTATTCCGCCTCGTCTTCCTGCGCCAGGCCACACCAGCTGGCGCCTTCCCGACCTCTTCCTTGTCGCTGTTACTCCCTTCTGGGCTCCTTCGTCTCCGCCGCCGGCAAGCATGCGCCGAGCGTCCTCCCTCTTCGTCAATTAGGTAGGTAAAATCCTTCCCCTCTCTTCCTCTGTTGTTTCCCACTCCTTAATTTACTACTTCCATCCACCGACCACCACTGCCCATCACCACCTTCTCCATCTCCAACTGCCCTCCGACGAGGCGTTCCCGCCACTCCGCGCCTCCATCCGCCTCGCCAATCACCCCTTAAGCATCGCGACGCCTCACTGACACGGATTCCGCCCTCCATTCACCACCTCGCACCTCCTGACCACCCCCCGAACACACCCACTCCCACGCATGTAGGTTGCCCTAGGCACACGGCCACAGGCACTCTCACAACACGCCGCCCCTGCACCGCCTTCGCCGCGCTTTGGCGAACCTCCCTGAACCTTTTTGACGTGGCCGCAAGGCCGTTTGCGTGTTTCAGGTTTCGCCCTCCTCGCCGCCATTGACAAGCAGCAGGAGTTGCTTGGCAGGCAGCTCCAGGCCTCTTCAGCTCCAGGCGTGAGCCCCAGGCGACTCAGAAGGAATTCGCGCACACACCCAGGACTTCAATTGGGGTCACAAGCCTCGGCTGCAACCCCAATTGCTTGAAGCTTTCTCTCGTAAGCGCCCGAGATCGAAGGTGGGACTTTAGTCCCACCTTGGAAGTGTGTGGGCACACGCCCCCACATAAATTGGAAAAGTGTTATCGGCTGGTTACCTTCGATAACACTGGGGTAAGGTCCCTCACCTATTCACCGGGTCTCGTCCACGGCACGCCCACGCGGATTTGACCCGACCTGACTTCCCACTCCTGTGCACTCCTCGTGCACCACCCACGCCAGTGCGCCTGGACCCGGGCACGCGACTTGACCTAATTACCCAGCTCTGGGAGAGCTTACCAAAGAGAGATTCAGAGAGAGAGAGACGCAGGGAAGGGGTAGGGTAGGTTTTACGCTGACATTCGTGTGTGTGTGAAGGAAAGAAGAAAGGAGAAGAGGAGCAGCGCCCGGGACTTCGCCGTGCAGGGAAGAAGGAAAAAGAAGAGAAGAGGAAAGGAAGGAGCAGAAGAGAAAGAGAAAAGAGAAGAAGAAGTCGCAGCAAGGAAGAAGAAGAGCTGAAGGAGAAGGACCAGTGTAGAGAAAAGAAAGAGAAAAGAGAGGGAGGGAGCCTCTACAGCAAAGACAAGAAGAAGACGTAGAGAAGAAAGAAAGAAGAAGAAGAAGAAGAGCAGTGACTGAGACTTAGCCGCAGAGAAGAAGAAAGAAGAAGAAGAAGAAGGCCTTAGTAGCTGAAGAAAGAAAGAAAGAAAGAAAGAAAGAAAAGGAAGCCGTTGCAGCACAGAAGAGAAGAAGAAGAAAGAAGAAGACAGGCTGGCTAAAGAGAAGAAGAGAGAAGAAGAAAAAGCCAAGAAGAGAATTTTCGCTCTCTTTCTCTCTCTCCTTTTGTCTTAATTTTTTGTAAACCATTATATATTGTGAATTTATATGATTCTGGAATTATAGTTTGCTCCCTGAGTTCGCCCTCGGGAAACTTTTTATTCCGAGTAGCAAATTATTAAACTAGTGACCGTTTCTTTGTAATATACTGTAACGAACAAAACTTTAAAACACTGTAACACAACTCAAACGCGAGCCAGTTTTTGGTACTGTTGCCGGGGAGCAACGGTCATTCTAGAAGCTATTAATTCACAATTTTGATTTCCTATTCACTAATCTCTTCTCTTTTGTTGTGCAGGCACAGGAAATCAAGAGGAAAACAAGCAGCCGCACAACAATCACACCAAGGACAGGTAATTTTCTATCCTCTCATTTAAACCCCTAAATTCTAAAGAGGAAGAAAAAAAAAAAAAGCAATTTAGGAATAACCTGTCTTTCATATATAGTAAAACACCAAAGTTTCCTGTTTTCAAATTTCAACATACTTTATCTGTACATCCATTAAAGGTAGTTAGGGCTAAAACCTTCTTGCTTGAGCCCTAATTACCCAATTTAGAGGCAACTAACTGGACCAATTAGAGCCAATATAAGATTCAAAGCTAGGGTTTTAGAGACACACTTTTCTAAGCAAGAATGAAAATTTTCCAAAAGAAGTGTGCCTAAGTCATTGCTTGAAAACATCTATCAAGAGAAACCCTAAGAAATTTGGCTCTTAAAAACACTTGAACCCTAAAAGACAAGAGCTAATAAGCTCTCAAAGGAACTAATAGGTGAAGTTGATCCCTTGGGTCAACCAACCTTTAACTTAGGTCACTCTTTGCACTCAAAAGGTTAAAGTTTAAGTGAAAACCTAAGCACCTTGATCCTAACTAAAAGTGGTAGACTTAAGAGGTCAAGGTCCCCATTCTGGTATACCTGGAATCTCAGTGACAAGAGAGGTCGGGTGGGGGAAACCTTGTAACCCTTGGGGACGCTCTACTGTGTAGGGGTCTTCGCGGGACTCACTCTCTCTGGCTGCCCACGTAATTCTCAAGTGGACGACCTTCTGATCAAGGGGTCCATCTACCCCGAACCTCTATAGTCACCCAACATCTTGGGTGTCTTGATTGGGTCCAGCACCTGCTAAACTCATCCACTCCATCAGTGTATGTTTGGTAGGAGGTCCTTGAAACCTTCTTTAGAAATTCACTCTCCCCGAGGCCAAGCCTCGGTACCCTTGCGTACGCAACCAACCCTTCACATAGACCTTTCCTCTAATTTTGAACCTAACTCACCTTCTTCTTCCACAATGGCTTAGCTAGGTGAGGAAGAGAACAATCTGGAGCACCAACTCCAGCGACTCAATGACCTCTTCCAGAACTTCATGAACCCACCGCAGTGTCCCATGATGCGGGATCACTATAACCCTACTGTAGTAGCTATTTAGCCTCGAGTCAGAATCCCGACTGGAGGACTTGATTCTGAACTGAAGCCCAACATGATTCATGCCATACCTAAATTCCATGGGTTTAATTCTAAAGACCCCTTCCAGCACATTAAACAGCTAAAACATTTGGCCTAAACTTTCGGGTCAGATGCGCAAAATCGGGATATTCTCCTTATGAAGATGTTCTCTTTCTCCCTTATGGACAAGGCCGCCCATTGGTATCAAACACAGACCCGGCCGATCAACAGTTGGGAGGAACTTCAATCCGAGTTCCTAAAGAAGTTCTTTCCCGTTGGTCAAACCAATGCCTTGCGCCATCAGATTACTCATTTCACACAATAAACGGGAGAACTTCTTCATGAGGCATGAGATCATTTTCAGGATCTCATGAGAAAGTGCCCCCATCACGGAGTTCCTAAATGGGAACAAGTCCAGTCTTTTTACTAGGGACTCCGTGAGGATATTAGGCCTTTCGTCAATGCAACCTGCGGAGGAAATATCATGGGTCAACATGAGGACATTGTGTGGGAGATTCTCGAGAACATGTGCGAGAACTCCATCAATAATGACTCCATGGGACTATTCAACAGGACGAATACCCGCGCAGCGACGAACATTAGGGGAGCACACGAGACGCAGGACCTGTCCACATCAGTCGATCTGGATTTAATGGCCAGTCATTTGGATAAGGTCCCTATCATTGAGAAGAAGGTGGATGAGCTGACTCAGCATTTGCAGCGAGCCACCTCTGCGCAGAACTCCTTTGCACAGACTCCTTCTGAGACTGTGCAAAACATTTTCCACCGACCTTCTCCTGGGGTTGACTCGTATCCATCCCCATCTGACTCTCGGATCGGAGGAACCTCCGACCCTTTCTATTCCTGTCGGGGGAACCCTACTCCCCCATTCTCTGACTTTTCTGAGGTTCCTCAGACCTGCGAGGACCTCAACGCCATCTAAAATGATCCATTTTCCAATACCTATAATCCTGGATGGCGAAATGATGAGAACCTCATCATAAACCCTAACTAGCACAATCTAACCCAGATATGCGAGAAAAAGCTCCTACATGACCCAAAGAAAGGCTTAACTCAGAGAATTCTGAGTTTAAGAATAAAACAAATCATAAGGGGTAAAACTGTAATTTCACCAATGCAGTTTACAAACGAGGTAATTAAGGGTCCAAACATAGGTCAAACAAGCTTAACGAGAAAGAAAGTGGGATGATCTGATCTAAATAAGGGTTATTGCAACTTCCAGGAATTAAATGACATTCTGTAACCCTAAAGCAAACCCACTTTAATTCACGAGGTTTGAGGCAGGATAAAAATCAACTAAACCCTTTAAAATTCATAGAAAAATATTGTTGTTTTAATATTGTTGTTTGGATCAATGCCTTTTGTAATTATTTAGATTGATGTTGTCGTCAAATGTCTCCAAGTCATGGTAAGAGGACTTGGAGAGATGAGATGCACCCATAAAGGTATTGAAGGCTCAAGGAAATGCACCATTATCCATTGATTAGAGAAAGCTTAAAGGATGAACTTTCAAGGGTGGGCACATGCCCACTCTAATCTCTACGTTGTTGTTCACAGTACCATTATTACCATCAATTGGTGTTATTTACATGCTCTTATGGTATGGCATAAAGCAATTAAAATTTAATTACAGATCAAATTGCTCACCGCTGTATTCATTATGATTAGAATATTGCCTTCTAATTGCCATTTGTCTTTTGAATCATAATTGAATAAGGAGCTTGCAGGCATCAATTATTTTTATTAAGTATGCTTACAATTTTTATAGTTCATAGGTGTTTCCTACTTTGTTCCTAGCATATTTGCCATTTGTCTGCCGCCTTCATCTTGTCTTCTCATAATTAATCTAAGACCAGTCGCCACTATAAGATTACTTTCAGCTATCATGTAATCCCAGTCAATATTGTAAGCATGTTCCCGATCGTCTGGAGGAACATGATAAGAGAAGAAAGTGGTGGTATAGCTAAAGATGATCCAGCGGTAGCACCAAGTGAGCTAAGTGCATCAAGGACATCATCATTATTGTCATCATCATCCTCTTCTTCTTCTTCTCAAGTACGAATAGTAACCTTGTTCCTTCTTTTAATAGTCACATTATCAAAGAACTCATGTTTTGAGTCCAAGAGTTGCCGAGAAAAATCAATAGAGGTCTCGAGGAAAAGATGAGACAAGAGTATTCCAAAAGGTAGAGATCTAGAATAAACTTCATCCATGTGAGTAAGGATCATAAGGGACCAGTTAAGTTTGATTTTGTTCCGGAGACGATAAACAACGTTAGCGATGTAACACGGACAATGGTTAAAGCCACTGGCTTTACCTAAAAAAATTCCAATCAATGACACAAGCAAGGAAACCAGGGACAAAATCAATATTTTTGGTGGATAAGGGCTATTTGGAGTGGTCATATGTATTCATCTGTTAAGAGCAAGGCTTTGCCAACAACGTCAAAAGGAATTTCTTGGGCCTCTTTTTCCCAAGTCTTTTTGGTACAATCAATTTTGCAAACTTCGATGGTGCCCTTTGCATTCACTCGGATTTTACCACGAAGGACTTATGATTCAAGAACAATTTTACCTCCCTCACCAACTTCTTGAATGTTGATATAGAAAAGTTAAACAAGAGAGGGATACATCCCCTTTAACGCAAAACCAACATTGAATGTGGGATGAAAGAAAGTATTCAATTTTTGGTAAATGAATAATTCATAAATGTTTGCGCCAGGGACATCCCTTAACTCTTCGAATAAAAGAAGACTAAGGGTAGTGAAAATTACATTACCCAACTTAAAATAATATTGATTATTAGTTTGAGAGGAAAATAAATAAGGTGGCATCAGGTTAGACTTAGTAGGTGACGTAGAAGGTAAATGTATCTTCGATAAATTTTTTTTATTTGACTTAAGAGACATGGTTTAGAATAAAAAAATAGAATAGATTGAAATTAATCAATCAATTAATTCATTAAAGATTGAAAAAAAAAGTGAAATCAAGAACATGCATTAAAAATAAGAATCAAACCATCAAGATATTTTAACCGTCGTAGAACAAAAAATGGTCAAAAATAGGGACAAAATCGAGCAAAACTCAATACATCAGCATTCATATTATTCTTAATTAACCACCACATTTCCTAAGGCACTTTTTGTTTCGTACCATATAATAATTTATCTCTTATTGAGTAAATTTTATCTCAGATAAATTTATTTAGGAGGTGGGATAAAATATATCCCCCGTCCTGAAAGATCTGGGACCACGTGATGTACATGTCGATGAAATGTCAATGCCGTGCTTTGTAAGGATATGCATTAAATGATTATGCATTGCTCATAATATAATAATATCTCCGTAACGTTGCTATTTCAACTATGTCCCCCACATTTTATTTCTTGGATATAAATTACATAAATCGGAAAGTACGTAGAAATTGAGATTTTCAATTGACAACTCGAGGCGTCTCTCCATCAGGGGACGCCTTGTAGCATTTTTGAACGATGAATACTCCTGATTTTAGTAGAAAAAAACCCAAATTTCAATCCCTACCCCATCTTTTTATTTTACTTGGAAATATATAGATTACCATGTGGGCCGCGATTGCTAATTCCCCCCTAATTCGCCAGAATGAGCTTCTGGTTTACAAAGAAACCAAAAAACAAAAGGACGTAGAAGTGATGGTTATTGTTGTGTCGTAGTTCTTTCGTCTGCCTCTTTTTGTGTTTTTTGCTCGACGCCTCAGATTCTTGTTTAGTCAATCTTTAATTCGTTCAGCAGATCCTTTTATTTTCGGAGATGTGATTAAGGAAAAACAATCGTCTGCTACTCGAGTGCAAACTTCACGGTATCAGGAAAATGTCATAAGTTAATTTCCCACGTGGATTTGCTACCATGATGCTTTGTTCTTCTTACTTACTATTCTCGTAAAAAGATCAGATTTTATCGAAAATAGGGAAAAAAAAAAATGATTAAACTCTGCTCATCACCATGTTTGGCGTATTTGGAGCTTTGTATCGGTTATCCTTCCAAAATGAAGTTTTCAGATAGATATTATTGTCACTATTAAAAATTATGTGGCTATCATTTGCCGTCCTAATATTACCTTAAATCACAGAAAGAGTGACGTCATTTATCGTTACCAACCTATTACATTTGCCTTCTTATTTATTTTTTTTCTTCCATCATTTTTGCACACATCATAGCCAACTAGAAAGGGAATTCTTTCAAAAATTTAAGTACCTAAATTCTTTCTCATGTCTATTTCAACTCTAAAATAATTTTTTTCCCATTCTACTTCCTTCACTGTGCTTTGACAATTGAGACTTCCTTGTTTCTTGATCTTTTGATAGTTTGGCCTAATATCTATACTAGTTGTTTTTTGAAAATTAGGTTCTCCTCTAATTTCAAATTATTGTAATTATGAATATGGTCTAATCCACATACATAATTTTTTAAATTCGAGAAATGAAATACATCGTACATTCTTACCAAATGTGAGGATAAGATAAGCAATTGGATAAAAATTTTTTGCTATTGTTTTCAGAGATACATGAACTTCAAATCTCAATGTTGATTTTGGTTGGTTTTTAGATTTCAAATAGGAACAAGTTGATGCTTCTAACATCTTTATTGTTTAGGATGTAGATTCTATAAATCCTAACACTAAAATCCTAAACTTAAACTCAACGGTGAAAAATCATTGTTCTTAAGTAAAATCACTTTCAATAAACTTTAAATTCTAAATCTTAAATCAAAGTTGTAAATCCTAAACCTAAAATTTATAAGTGGAAAAATCATTTTTTACTTTTCAAGTGAAAAATCATTTTCACTGATTGAAAATCAGAATACATTGATATATTTTATTTAGTGAGAGATGTACATTACAACATATGTTTCTTCATTTTTTAGCTATCAAAAGAGTGTTGCTATTACTTCTACTGTTGGGATTATGGCTTTGAGGGCGTTGCTATAGATTTGGAGGTAGTGGTGACATGAAGATAGTTGTATGTAAAATCATTTCCACACTATGTTGACAATTATTATCCTTCGCCAACCATCACCATTACTACATCAAAAATATTAGGATGAAATTTTGGTGGCATTGAGGAAGGTTTATCCACCCATGGTTTTTTTTTTAAACCACAGGCAAAAATGTGTTGACAATTGCTTATATTTCTTATAGTGAAAAAGGTATGATATGTTGTATATGAATTATTGCAAGTACAAGACAAGCACATTAGAAGTTGTCTAAGCAATAATATAGATGCTAAATTGATTGATTATAGGTCTTGTACGAACTTGTAAAACATGAGTTATTTATAATAAGTGAATTATATTACAGATTAAGCTTTTTTTTTTTTGAAACAATTATAGATTAAGTCAATCATAAACTACAAGTGCTTTAAAAAATTATTGTAAGTTATAAAAGTAATAATGAACTTTTTGAAGTGCTAAATTGCATAAGAAATGTAAAGAAACTTAAAATGCAACATAAGTTCTATGTGTGTGGGCCCATTGGTGATTTTTTTATTATTAACCAAAGCGCATGGGTGATTTTTGGCTAAGAACTAATTAAAATGCAAAGGTGATTTTTGAGTATGAATAAAAAAGTATTAGTGATATTTGGTTATCAATCAAAATGCACAAGTGATTTTTAGTTATCAATCAAAACACACTAGTGTGATTTTTTTCTAGCTACCTAACTATTGGCTTTGTGGAAAGATTGATTCTTGCTTACATTACATATGTCGTATTTTTCTATATAATCCCTTGAAGGATACGTGAAATGACCCGTCACCCTTTTGTCACTTAAGACGTCCAAGAAGTTCACCAGACATCTGTCCAGATGTCTGGAAAGATCAACGGACGTCTGAAAACATTTTTTCTCTTCGGTGCGTACCGTACGTACGCCATGCCTTCTCCCTCACTCGAGCCTCACCGTACCTTCCCCTGCGACGCCACTCCACACCATCCTTCGCCATCCCTTGCCACCTCGTCCCCCTCACCTCCTCTCCCTTTATAACCTCTCCTCCTCCTCCTCCTCTTCGTCGCACACCCCGTAGCAGGACGAGAGAGCAGAGAGCAGAGCAAGCGCAAGAGCGAGTGAGAGTAGGGAGCCAGAGCGAGCACGAGAGCGGAGGGTGCTGTGCTACTCATTTTTTCCGCGGAATCAGACGTCCGGAGCGACATCCAGACGTCTTACCGAACGTCCGAAGGTAACGAGAGACGTCTGGTAGAGATCTACTTTCTGTATTCCTTCTCTGCCAAAGTTCTGACAGTGTACGTATATGTGTCAGAAGTCGGAAGGTAAACCGAGGCAGTTTCAGATGTCGGGAGCACCTTTAGACATCTGACAGAACCCTTGGACGTCGGCATTGAGTTCTAGACGTCTGATAGAGGAACACCGAGAGAGGTACCCCTAAGAATTATTTTAAGACGTCTAGAACCTTTCCTAGACGTTTGATTTCTGTCTGACCGCGTGTTTTTGGGCTCGTGCAAAGCTCTAATGTTATCGGTTTTCCGCAAACAAAACGTCTTTGTTTTCCATACAAGTTTCTTTGTGTAAAGATACCTTGTCTGTATCATTCTGAACCTTTTTTGGCTAATCGCTCCATGTTTTAGGTCTCCAGTCCGTCGGGTGTACGGGGCCTGCGGAGACGTCAGGAGCTACTGTACGAGCCCCCATTCCACTGGGTTACCCTAGTAGAGTGGTTATAACCGTAAATCTCTAAATTAATACATGCAAGTAATTAATCCTCGAACTTGAGATGAACCCTAGGAAGAAGTAAACACATACTCTAGAATATATTCTCGAACCCTAGGTTATGGCATGAACACTAGGGCTAAAGGAAAATACACGTGAATGATTGAGTAATCAAAAGTTGCCTGTATTATTTAAAATGGACCCATACTGTGATAAAAATGGAAATTGAACTTCTTGTTCCGTACATTCCAACTCGGATATGGAAAAACTCATGTACGAACTGTTACGAATGCGTCTTTTAAGACGTCTGGGAGGTGGCCCAGACGTCGGACTAGACGTCTGGAAACCCTTCCAGATGTCTGGGATTCATTTTTTTTGCCACGCGCTGTTGCGTCGGCGCGCCTGCGCGCGCAGACCTACGGGTGCTTTTCCCCTCTTCCTCTTGCGCCCACTGTCTCTCTCTCTCTCTCCTCCTCGCACGGCCTTAAAAAGGGCCACGCCCTCTCCCTCACCTCCGTCACCTCCGCCCCCTTCCTCTTCTCCTTCCAGACGGTGGGTGAGAGCGAGCGCGAGTGAGCGGCGGCAGCGACAGTCGCGGTGAGTGTGGGAGGAGGTGCTGCGTGTGGGAAGAAGCGCTCGGCCGTGAGGGCAAGCTCGCCGGGGCTGCTAGGGTCGGCCGAAGGGCGCAGCGGGCGCGGAGCGACGTGGGGGGACTGCTGCGGCTCGAGCAGCAGGCGGACGAGGCGCGGCGCGGCGCAGCCGGGCGTCGCGAGCGGAGGGCGAGTCACACCCTGGTTCTGGAAACTTTTCCAAAATCAGACGTCTGGGCTTCTAGCCAGACGGCAGGGGAGAGATCTGGAAGACTGTCCAGACGTCTGAAAGGTGAGTTTTTCCGTCTTTCTTCCTTCCTTTCGACTGACCGTACTGAGAGAGAGAAATGGGTACGCGCAGGCTCGGTGATTCGCCATCCAACGCGAATCAGACGTCTGGTTGTAGTACCAGACGACGGAAGCGACATCCAGACGTCCGGGGTGACCATCGGACGTCTGGGAACTAGGCCAGACGCCCCCGCAGGCTTCTGGACGTCTGAGAGCCCACGCAGAGTAAGGTAATTCCCTGATCCACTTTTTAAGATGTCTGGAAGAAGTTCCAGACGTCTGATTTTGCACTGTTTCGTCGTTTTCGACCCGTTTAGGGCCCGTTCGGGTTCCGTTTTCCGCATTTCGAGTTGCATTCTTTTCGGAATTAAATCCTCTACCCGTCTACAGTAGCTATACACTGTTTTGAGACACTCCTTGTGTTTGATCCTTGTGATAGGAGCCTGTTCCGTTGCAGACTCGGGGGCTGCGGAGGCACGCAGGATTCCCGACCACGCCCCCAGTACTCCCGTTGTACCTGGTGGAGTGGCTTTTAAGTATAATCTATTAAATTATGGAACCATAAATAGAACCTAGGACATTGCATGAATCCTCGGAATGAGAAATAGATTGAATGATAGATCGTAGGTGTTGCATGAATCCTAGGGCTGGAAAACTAGATTGTATGATAGATCCTAGGTTACGACATGAATCCTAGGACGGGAAAACTAGTGGAATATATGAATACTGCAGTCTTGGAAAATGAAAAGGAACAAATAGCTGCCTGTAATTGAGTTAACAGCTGCCTGTTATGAATAAATAAACGTAATTGAGAACATGGATTGTAAGAACGTGAAACTGGAAAGTGAAACCTAGATGTCCTGAGTTAAAAGAGCTGGAACCCTACGGGGAATTAGGAGTGGAACTCCTGGAAAGAGAAAGGAATGGAACTGAGAAAGAAAGATGTAATTGTGTGCTGTCTCTTGGGTACGTAATACCAAGGGAAGTACCTGTACCTGTTTAGTGCAGAGTGTGGCCAGCCACCCCAGGGACCCGGGGTTAGGACTGGCCGCTTTGTACCGACTTGCTGGCCCTCGTGTACGTAGTACCGAGGAGAGCTACTAGTGTGGGAGGGCACTAGCTACCCCACGGGCCCCGGGGTTCTGCTAGCCTCCTACACCGACTTGTTAGGCCCACTGGGGCAAACCAGGGTAGTCAGGCGAGGGTGCGCGGACTGTAGAGGGGCAAGACCCCTATTTGGTTACTGTGGAGGGGTTGGACCCCCATTACTGAGAGGGCTCTGCCCTGGACTGGTTCCGTGCTGTGCTTTGGGCGCACCCGTTAACGGAAACGACTGACCGCGTGCTAGTGCGGGTTAGCTACCTATGCGTTTATCGCACGTGCCGTAGTCACCGTTACGTCTGTCCGTGACCTTGGGGTGGTTGACTGAGAGTAAGATCACCACGGGGGACTCTCCCGGCCAGGAGAGCACCATGTGCTACTTCTACTTTTCGGAAAAGACTGCAATCAAGATCGTTCCCACGAGGAACATTCGAGATCAAGTAAAGGATCTGAGAAATAAATGAAATCGTGAGACAAGTGAAAGACGTAAATAAAGAAAGTAACAGAACATAACAGCTACTGTACACTCTACTGTTTTCTCTAGTTTTAGTTGCCACTCTACTCAGCGTTTTGCTGACGTGTTACACTCGTTACCTTTCAAGACCAAGTGTTGAGCAGCCAGGGTCAGCGGCTGCAGAGGACGCTGGGTCGAGTAGGGTCCAGTAGAGTTACCACTGTTCTCTTGTACCTCTTTTGTTTCCGCTGTAATGAGTAGTTCTTGTTACCGCTGTACTTTTTTTTACCTGCAGTTCATATTATGTTATGAATGTTGTCCTACTGTTGTGGTGGTATATATTGTAGTGATTTCTTTTCTTACTGCTGTATTTTCTTTCTGTTAGTTATATTCATGCTGAATGTGGTTTATTTTACTGCTCTTTTGGTTACTTCCTCGTTGGACGACTAGGTCTTGAGATTAGTCGAGTCGGTCCGGTTCTAGTGTCTCGTAGGGACTCGGGGATCGGGTCGTTACACGAACCCTACGGGGAATGTAGACAAGAATACCATAATATGGAGAACTGGATGGTTATGTAAATTGCCGCCCATGGGTAGCTGTTAAGGGAAATGAGCTGACCTTCGGGTACATGGTACCAAAGAGAGCAACTATCCCTTGTAGTGTAGAGGGGAGCTTGCCGCCCTTGGGTTGAGACCTAGGGTGGGTTTGGCCACTCTACATCGACTCTTGCTGGCCCTCGTGTCCGTGGTACCGAGGTGAGCTACTTAGTGTAGGGGGGAGCTAGTCGCCCCAAGGGGCCCGGGGCTACGTATGGCCACTCTACACCAACTCTTGTTAGCCCATTGGGCAAACCAGGATAGTCGAACGAGGGTACGTAGACTGAGGAGGGGCGAGACCCCTGTTTTGTTCTGTTTTGAGTGGGCAAGGCCCTATACTGTTCCGCACTGTACGTTGAGGCGTACCTGCTAACGGAAATGACTGATCGCTTGCCAGTGCTGGGTAGCTACTTGCGCGCTTATCAAGTGTGCCGTAGTCACCGCTACGTCACGACCGTGACCTCGGGGTGGTAGACCGGTGTAGGACTACCACAGAGGGACTCTCCCGGCTAGGAGAGTGCTACGTATGCATCCTACATCACGGGAAGCTGCAAGCAAAATTGTTCCTTTAGGGAATAAGAAGATTAAGTAATGAAATGAGCCCTGATTAGAGATCTCTACACAAAGAAAACCGTGATAGGATAATTTGGATCGGAAAGTAATATGTTGAAGTACCTGATAAATGTATTTTTATGTTTAGTCACCACTCTACTCAGCATTAGCTGACCCCTGTTATAAAATGAAACGACCCGTCATCCTTTGGTCATTTTAGACGTCTGGGATGTTCACCAGATTTCTGGAAAGATCAACAGACATCCGAAAATACTTTTTCTCTTCGGCGCGTACCGTACGTATGCCATGCTTTCTCCCTCACCTGCGCCTCACCGCACCTTCCCCTGCGACGCCACAACGTGCCACACCTCGCCATCTCGTCCCCCTCACCTCCTCTCCCTTTATAACCTCTCCTCCTCTTCGTTGCCCACCCCGTAGCAAGACGAGAGAGCAGAGCGAGGGCGAGAGCGAGTGAGAGCAGGGAGCCAGAGCGAGTCTGAGCACGAGAGCGAAGGGTGTTGCGCCATTCTGCCGCAACGCCTGCAGACGAGGGAAGCTAGAGCGGTTCCGCGGAAGTCATTTTTCCACGGAATCAGATGACTTGAGCGACACCCAGACGTCTTACCGGACGTCCAAAGGTAGAGTAAGACGTCTGGAAGAGATCTACTTTCCGTATTTTCTCTCTGTCAAAGTCCTGACAGTGTACGTATGTGTCAGAAGTTGGAAGGCGGACTGAGGCAGTTTCAGACGTCCGGGAGCACCTCCAAACGTCTGATGGAACCCTTGGACATCGGCACTGAGTTCCAGACGTCTGATAAAGCAACACCGAGAAAGGTATCCTTGAGAACTATTTTAAGTCGTCTGGGACCTTTCCCAGATGTCTGATTTCTATCTGACCGTGTGTTTTTGGGGCCCGTGCAAGGCCCTAATGTTATCGATTTTCCGCAAACAAAACGTCTCTGTTTTACATACTTGTTTCTCTATGTAATGATACCTTGTTTGTATCATTCTGAACCTTTTGGCCCATCGATCCATGTTTTAGGTCTCCAGTCCGTCGGATGTACGGGACCTGCGGAGATGTCGGGAGCTACTGTATGAGCCCCCATTCCACCCGGTTACCCAGGTAGTGTGGTTATAACCATAAATCTCTAAATTAATACGTGCAAGTAAGTAATCCTAGGACTTGAGATGAACCCTAGGAAGGAATAAACGCATACTCTAGAGTAAATTCTTGAACCCTAGGTTATGGCATGAACACTAGGGCTAAAGGAAATTACATGTGAATGATTGAGTAATTAAAAGCTGCTTACTTTATCTAAAATGGACCCATACTGTGATAAAAATGGAAATTGAACTTCTTGTTCCATACATTCCAATCAGGATGTGAAAAAAAAAAAGAAAACTCATGTACGAACCCCACGGGGAATGTAGACAAGAGCACCGTAATACGGAGAACCGGATGGTTTTGGAAATTGTCGCCCATGGGTAGCTGTTAGGGGAAGTGAGCTGACCTTCGTGTACATGGTACCAAAGAGAGCAACTATCCCTTGTAGTGTAGAGGGGAGCTTGTTGCCCTTAGGTTGAGACCTGAGGTGGGTTTGGCCACTCTACGTCGACTCTTGCTGGCCCTCGTGTACGTGGTACCGAGGTAAGGTACCTAGTGTAGGGGGAGCTAGCTGCCTCAGGGGGCCCGAGGTTAGGTATGGCCACCCTACACCGACTCTTGTTAGCCCATTGGGCAAACCGGGATTGTCGGACGAGGGTACGCAGACTGAGGAGGGGCGAGACCCTTGAGGGGCGAGACCCCTGTTCTGTTCTAAGAGGGCAAGGCCCTATATTGTTTCGCACTGTACGTTAAGGCGTACCCGCTAGCAGAAATGACTGACTACGTGTTAGTGCGGGGTAGCTACCCGCGCGCTTATTATGTGTACCGTAGTCACCGCTATGTCATGACCGTGACCTCTAGGTGGTAGACTGAGTGTAGGACTACCATGGAGGGACTCCCCCAGCCAAGAGAGTGTCACGTGAGCATCCTACATCATAGGAAGCTGCAAGCAAAATCATTCATGTAGGGAACAAGAAGATTAATTAATATGATGAATTCTGATTAGAGATATCTACGCACTAACATGTATAATATACTTGGAAACGGAAATTATATGTTAAATTGCTTGTTAAATGCATGTTACTTCTTAGCCACCACTCTACTCAGTGGTGATGGAATTTGTTGTGTGATCGTCCACGGTTCATATAAAAAAGAGAAATGTCGTTGTTGTAGTATGTGTCGGAAATACAAATCGTTATCGCATCTATTTTATTTAATTACCTAATTTTTACTAGTTTATTCCAGGTTGTTCACTGGGAGGCAGTTATTGATATACATCACTCTCTAGGTCCAAAATTATTCTTTAATTCTAAAAAGAAATTTTATGTCCAACAAAGAATGAATGAATGAATGCTTGGTTTAATTATATACAAAGAATCAATTAAAATACTTGCAAATATTAATTACAAACAAGTATCAAACACTTCATAACTATATTCTAAATTATCTACTTATAAATTATATTGTTAATGCTTTCATATATAGACCATACTAACTAATAATACATACTCTACTTACCTTCATACATCAACATATACAATACTTACTTAACTTCCTACAAACTCTAAATTATGAGGTGTAAGCTTCATTTTTTAAAAAAATAGTAGATAAAATAAATATGAATGGCTGTAAACGAAATGGATGTAAATGGTTCATTCAGTGCCATACCATTAAATCATATATTCAAAAACTAAATGATTGTTAATAACTTGTGGTTTCTCATTTGTAAAGTAAAAAAATGAGTAATTAAGTGTAAAGAACATTAAAGTAAAAAAAATAAAACAAGAGAAGTTATGAGTGTTGAAGTTTGAGGGGGGGAGGGGGAGAGGGTGGTTGTCCATAAGTTATTTTGAAAGGCATGTTCTTATCATGCATGTCTTCGTTGACCTGAAAAGAACTGAACTCTGTTTGATGTTGATTCATCCACACTTCCATTCACTAGTAGAGGAAATTCCACTGGTTGCTAGTTGGGACCAGTATGAGCAATAATGTCCACGTATAGCTCCGCGAGAATGTGAAAGGAAATGACCTTGTTGTATCTCACTCTCGTCTTCAGTGGGTCTGCTTCTTTTATTTTTGTTACAAAAGGGGTAAACAAAGTATTCTAAACAATGCTATGTAGTAAAGCTATATTAATTATGGAACAAAATCATAGCATGATCGATCTGTGAATTGTAATTGCTTATAGATCAATGAGGTAATTAGGCTGATAACCAACATTCCTATCATGCCAATTGAAAATAATTACTAAACAAATCTCAAAGGAACATCTTTGTTTAAATTCTAGTCATGAGATTTGCAATTTTATGGTGGTTTAATGTTAATGAAGTGAATGAGTACTAACCTCCAATTGCCATTGGACGGTCCACATGTGGAGTGTGGAGATCGAGGGAGAGGAGAGAGGGAGAGAGCATCGATGATGAAAAAGAAGAAATATAGAGGGAGTTGTAGAACATAGAAAATATTGATTGCAACTCAAATAAATCAAGTAGGTGTTGGTCTCTATCTAAAGAGAATCAAACCTAAACCCAATTGCAATCCTAGTGGTTGAATAAGATAAATAATGTGGAAGCAATAATATCAAAGTAATAATCAATGCATTACTCTTAAGTTTACGTGGAAACCCGACTCACGGAAAGCTGGGAGAAAACCATTGGAGAAGTGCTCTGATGGGGCTTGTCTCTATATTTTTTCTCAAAAGAATAGGTGAGGGGTACACATTTATAGGGCACCGCACACGTAACAAAGTCCCACTCCACTATGTGGGACTAAAATAACCCTACACAATTCTCTCGACACTCCTTAAGCTGGGGCATTGAATGCTCAACTTGTAACATAAAGAAATCCACTTTACACAACAGAACACAACTCTCTGGACTGGTTCTTACGTGTAGGCAAGAACATGGGCTAGTGCTGTTGAAGGAACTGCTGTAGTTGGCTCTGACAATGGCCTCTCCTTTAGAGATCAAGTGATGGCGGCTTCCCATTTAGTATCTGTTACGACCCGATTCCCGAATCCCTATGAGACACGAGAATCGGACTGACTCGACTGATCCCAAGACCTTATTATCCAACGAGAAAGTAACCAAAAGAGCAGTAAAATAAATCACATTCACCATGTATATAACTAGCAGTAAAGAAAAGAACTACTACAATAAACACCACCACAACAGTAGAGAAATAAACAGGTAAATAACATGATGCTTACAATAAAAGAGTACAGTGGTAACAGAAAAATACTCACTACACAAAAAAATGGTACAGTAGGTACTACACAAGTAAGACTACTGAGCTCTACTAAGCCCAGCTCCCTCTGCAGCCGCCGGCTCTGGCTGCACAATACCTGGTCCTGAAAAGGTGACAAAGGTGACACGTCAGCGAAACGCTGAGTAGAGTGGCAACCAAAAGCTAAGAAAAATAGTAAAGTGGGCAAGTAGCTGTTATTTTTAATCTCTTTCTTTATTTTCCCATTTACTTATTCTTGGATTATTCCTCAGATCCTTCTCTTGATCTTGAATGTTCCTCGTGGGAACGATCTTGATTGCAGTCTTTTGCGAAAAGTAAGAGTAGCACGTGGTGCTCTCCTGGCCGGGAGAGTCCCTCGTGGTGGTCCTACCCTCAGTCAACCACCCCAAGGTCACTGACAGACGTAATGGTGACTATGGCATGCGCGATAAACGCACGGGTAGCTACCCTGCACTGGCACGCGGTCAGTCATTTCCGTTAACGGGTGCACCCCAAAGCACAGCACGGAACCAATATAGGGTAGAGCCCTCTCAGTAACAGGGGTCTAGTCCTTCCACAGTAACCAACAAGGGGACTTGCCCCTCCACAGTCCGCGCACCCTCACCGGACTACCCTAGTTTGCCTAGTGGGCCTAACAAGTCGGTGTAGGAAGGCTAGCAGAACCCCGGGGCCCATGGGGTGGCTAGTGCTCTTCCTACACTAGTAGCTCTCCCCGGTACTGTGTACACGAGAGTCAAAAGTCAGTACAAAGTAGCCAGACCTAACCCCGGGTCCCTGGGGCAGCTAGCTCCGCTCTACACTAAACAGGGGGACAGTCGCTCTCCTTGGTACTCCGTACTCAAGGGCCAACTCACTTCCCCAATTCCATTCCATTCACCTCTCAGGAGCTCTACTCCTAATTTCCCGTAGGGTTCATGCTCATTTTTCTTTAACTCAGCCAATTTAAGTTTCATCATTTTAGCTTTATATTCATATAGCCCATGTTTTCAACAGTAATTATCCATTTATAACAAGCAACTGTTAACCAATTACAGGCAGTTATCATTTTCCTTTCTACTTTTCCAAGACTGCAATTCATATATTCATGACATTCGTTTCGGTGTTTTCTGTTCCTAGGATTCATGCCGCACCCTAGGATCTATCATTCCATCTAGTTTTCCAGTCCTAGGATTCATGCCATACCTTAAGGTCTATCATTCAATCTAGTTTTCCAATCCTAGGGTTCATGCCATACCTTAGAATCTATTAATTATCTCACGAGTGCATAAATGTTGGTAGATATTTAAGGGGAGCCACTCTACCGTAAAATCGGGAGTACTGGGGGCGTGATCGGCAAGTCTGCGCGCCTCCGCAACCCCCAGAGCCTCAACGGAACGGGGTCCTAATACAAGGATCAAATACAAGGGCTACTCAGAACATGATACAAATACTGTAAACAGGTAGAGGAACAATTTCTGAGAAGAACGAAACTTGAAATGCGGAAAACGGATTTTGAACGGACCCTAAACGGGTAAAAAATGACAAGTCTGCCCAAAATCAGACGTCTGGAACATCTTCCAGACATCTTAAATGATGGCTCAGGTCATACCTTCTCTCTGCGTGGTTCTTCAGACGCCCAGACTCCCGCTGAACCGTCTGGACTTAGTTCCAGACGTCCGACTGTCACTCCGGACGTCTGGTGACCCTCTCCACCGTCTGGTGTTGTGCCCAGACGTCCGATCTGTGTGGGAGGGCGTGCCCTTGCGCCTTCTCGAACGAGACCTGCACACATACGCAACCGTCCTCAACACGAAATGAGGCAGAACCCTTCGGCGGAACGGCTGCATGGCCGTACACGCGAAAGAAGAAGGGAAGGAAAATATCGTACCTTTCAGATGTCTGGACCTTCCTCCAGACGTCTCCCGCGTTGTCTGGGCGTATGTCCAGACGTCTAATTCTGGCAATTTTTCCCAGAATCAGGACCTCCTCGCCCTCCTCCTGCTGTGCACGGCCGTGCCACGCCGCGCTTGCCTACTGCCTGAGTTGCAGCAGCTCCTCCCCAGCGCCATGCTCCTGCTGTGCACCCGCCGGCCGGCCCTGGCTGCTCCGGCGAGCTCGCACCCTCGCGCTCTAAGTCCCTCCCTCTCGTCGCAACCCCTCCTCCCCGCGCACTCACGGCAGCAGCTACTGCCCCGCCCGCTCGCTCTCACGTTAACAGGAAGGAGAAGAAGAAGAAGGCGGTGGAGTGAGGGTGAGGGAGAGGAGAGGAGGAGTATTTGAAGGCGCCGTGGGGGAGAGAGAGAAGGAAGGTGTAACGACCCGATTCCCGAGTCCCTACGAGACACGAGAACCGGACCGACTCGACTAATCCCAAGACCTAGTCGTCCAACGAGGAAGTAACCAAAAGACAGTAAAATAAATCACATTCAGCATGAATATAACTAACAGTAAGAAAGTACAGCAGTAAGGAAAGAAACTACTACAGTAGGTACCACCACAACAGTAAAACAACATTTATCATATAACAAGAACTGCAGGTAAAGAAGGTACAACGGAAACAAAAACTACTCACTAGAACAGAAACCAAAGAGGTACAAAAGGCTGTGGTAACTCTACTGGACCCTACTTGGCCCAGCGTCCTCTGCAGCCGCCGACCCTGGCTGCTCAACACCTGGTCCTGAAAAAGGTAACGAGTGTAACACGTCAGCAAAACGCTGAGTAGAGTGGCAAACTAACTAAAGGCAACAGTAGAGTGTACAGTAGCTGTTATGTTCTATTACTTCCTTTATTCACATCTTTCAATTTTTCTCACTATTTCATTTATTTCTCAGGTCCTTTACTTGATCTCGAATGTCCTCGTGGGAACGATCTTGATTGCAGTCTTTTCCAAAAGTAGAAGTAGCACGTGGTGCTCTCCTGGCCGGGAGAGTCCCCCGTGGTGATCCTACCCTCAGTCAACCACCCCAAGGTCACTGACAGACGTAACGGTGACTACGGCACGCGCGATAAACGCACAGGTAGCTAGCCCGCACTGGCACGCGGTCAGTCGTTTCCGTTAACGGGTGCGCCCAAAGCACAGCACGGAACCAGGGCAGAGCCCTCTCAGTAACAGGGGTCCAACCCCTCCACAGTAACCAAACCGGGGCCTTGCCCCTCCACAGTCCGCGCACCCTCGCCTGACTACCCTGGTTTGCCCTAGTGGGCCTAACAAGTCGGTGAAGGAGGCTAGCAGAACCCCGGGGCCCGTGGGGTAGCTAGTACTCTCCTAACACTACTAGCTCTCCTCGGTACTACGTACACAAGGGCCAACAAGTCGGTACAGAGCGGCCAATCCTAACCCCGGGTCCTTGGGGCGGCTGGCCCCACTCTGCACTAAACAGGTACAGGTACTTCCCTTGGTACTGCGTACCCAAGAGACAGTACAAACTACATCTCAGTTCCATTCCTTTTTCTTTCCAGGAGTTCCACTCCTAATCCCCCGTAGGGTTCCAGCTCTTTATCTCAGAACATCATATGTTTCACTTTCCAGATTCACGTTCTCAAAATCCATGATCTCAAACATGTTTCTTTATTCATAACAGGCAGCTGTTAATTCAAATTACAGGCAGCTTTATATTCCTTTCCATTTTTCCAAGACTGCAGTATTATACATTCCACTAGTTTTTCCATCCTAAGATTCATGCCACATCCTAGGATCTAGCATACAACTAGTTTTCCAGCCCTAGGATTCATGCATTACCTAGGAGCTATCATTCCATACATTTCTCATTCCTAGGATTCATGCAATGTCCTAGATTCTAGTTATGGTTCCATACTTTAATAGATTTTAAAAATAACTTAAGCCACTCTACCAGGTACAACGGGAGTAATGGGGGCGTGATCGGGAATCCCGCGTGCCTCCGCGACTCTCAAGACTGCAACCGAATGAGGTCCTATCACAAGGATCAAACACAAGGAGTGTCTCAAAACAGTGTATAGCTACTGCAGACGGGTAGAGGAATTAATTCTGAAATGAACACAACTTGAATCGCGGAAAACGGAGCCCAAACGGGCCCTAACGGGTCGAGAAAGACGATACTGTGCAAAATCAGACGTCTGGAACTCCTTCCAGACGTCTTAAATGGTGGATCAGAGAATTACCTGTTCAGCGTGGTTTCCCAGACGTCCAAAAGTCTGCGGGGACGTCTGTCCTATACCCCAGACGTCCGATGGTCCACACGGACGTCTGTAGGTCACTCCCGCCGTCTGGTACAACTTCCAGACGTCTGATTCGCAAAGGATGGCGAATCAGCGAACCTGCGCACAGCCAACCCCCCCTCCCTCAGTACGGTCAGTCGACAAGAAGGAAGAAGAAAGCGGAAACTCACCTTTCAGACGTCTGTATGATCTTACAGACGTCGACCTTGCCGTCTGGCTATCAACCCAGACGTCTAATTCTGGAAATTTTTCCAGAATCAGAACCCTGATCGGCCTCCGCTCGCGACGCCACCCGCGTCGCACCTCGCGCGTCTGCTGCTCAGCCCGCAGCAGGTCCCTCTCCGCGTCGCTCCGCGCCCCCTGCGCCCTCCGTCGGCCGGCCAAGCCGCTCCGGCGAGCTCGCCCTCACGGCAGAGCTCCGCCCTCGCACGCCGCACCTCCGCGCTCACTGCGGCCACCGCTGCCGCCCTCGCGTCCGCTCGCTCTCGCGCACAGGAAGGAGAAGAAGGAGGAGACGGTGGAGACGGGAGGGGAGGCGCCCCCCTTTTAACGCCGCGCGGAGAGGAGAGAGAGAAGGCGGCAGGCCGCCTGCAGCCGCAGAGAAAAGAGGGAATATGCGGTCTGCGCGCTCAGGCGTGCAGGTGACTCGCGTGTGTCGAAAATAACGGATTTCAGGACGTCTGGAAACGATCCCAGACGTCTGTTCAGACGTCTGTATGTGATCCCATACGTCTGGACCGACGTCTGGGCCTCCTCCCAGACGTCTTAAAAGACGTCTGGGGCACGCATTCATAACAGAAGGCTGCGCCTGCAGGACGGAGAGGAAAGAGAGAGAAGAAAGGAGGGCGGCGGTTCAGTCTGTGCACGCATGCGCATAGATGCAAAATCGTTCGTTGAAAAAATTAATTTCCAGACATCTGGGAAGGCTTCCAGACGTCTGACCAGACGTCTGGACCAATTCCCAGACGTCTTAAATGACGTTTGTTGCCAGGGTCATAACAGTATCTCTAAAATGGATCTTCCTCTGAAGACCTCAAAGCTGTATCTCTCACATAGAAACTGATTAGGCCCTTCCTTTGAGGACCTTAAAAATGGATCTCCTTCTCTCTGGAGACCTCGAAACTCTAGACCTCCCAAAGTTAGGTTTCTCATGTGATGATCAGCTACTCCCAACGTTCGTAGCGGTATTTGATGTCACCTCAACTGCTGGAAAATGCTATCGTGCCTTAGGACTGCAATAAATGAACTCCCAAATGGGGGTGACTATAATGGACTCCACACCAACAAATTAAGAATTTACATATCCTAAACAAACTTAATCACAATCAATTAACTGTTGATATTTTGACTCAATCCTAAATTGGACTCTAACAATTAATTAAAATAACTTGCCAAATCTGACACAACTTGGCATGCAAGCCAACTCCTAAAATCCTAAAGGCCACATGGCCCACCGACCTTGTTGACTCGACTTCATGTGGACTATCCACGTGGCAAATGTGCCACGTGGCGGTCCACTCGGTTGCCACATGGGCATTTACTCTTTCACACTCCCCCCTCAAGTCGAGGTCAGAGTAGTCTGTAGACGTGCACACTTTTGGTGAGGCTAAAGCCCCCACCATTCTTTGTCATCATTCATGCTTGAACTTCTTTTGTTTGGATCTTCAGAAGCCACGGAGTGTCCTTTAGCAACCTCAGAACAAGGTTGGATATATCGACGATATATTGTCGATATATCAGTTTCACTAGGTTTGGGCGTATCGATATCACCTGCAGTATTGTTTTTCTAGGATATCTGTCATATATAGTCGATATGGGGAGATATCGGTGATATGGGAGCTGTTGGGGTTGGGTTTGGGCGGGAGGTTCGAAATTGGAATTGTTGCTGGAGAGCTGGGATGAAAAATGGGAGGGCTGCGTGGGTGCGGGAGCGGCTGAAATTAAAAATCAAGTTGGAGGGAAGGCTGAAACACACACACACAAATGTTAATTTTAAATATTTTTTAATATTTTATGCCTTTTTGAGTAATTTCCCTGAAATTCACCAATGTCAGCTATATATCCCTGATATATCCCTTTTTTGACTTATTGATAGAAGTCGTTGCCCGATGGGCAACCTCGATAGTCGTCGTGATGGCTGCTGTGGTCTTCTGTCTTCAAGTAACACGGTCCGGATTTTCCACACACACGTTTTTTAGGCATTTTTTTATGATGCTCATAAACATGTTAATTTTAAATGTTTTTTAATATTTTATGCCTTTTTGAGTGATCTCCTTGAAATTCACCGATATCAGCGATACATCCCTTTTCTGACTTGTCGATAGAAGTCGTTACCCAATGGGTAACCTCGGTAGTCGTCGTGATGCAGTCGTGGTCTTCTGTCCTCAAGTAACACGGTCCGGATTTTCCACACACACACATTTTTTAGGCATTTTTTATGATGTATTACTCATAAAAATGTTGATTTTAAATATTTTTTAATATTTTATGCATTTTTGGGTGATTTTCGCGAAATTCACAGATATCAGCGATATATCCCCGATATATCCCTTTTTTGACTTGTCGATAGAAGTCGTTGCCCGATAGGCAACCTCGATAGTCGTCGTAATGGCTGCCGTGGTCTTCTGTCCTCAAGTAACATGATCTGGATTTTCTCCACATTATACAATTTTCTTTCTCCACCTTTTACATGCATGGAGTATGGAGATTGAGGGAGAGAGAGAGAGAGCATCAATGATGGAAAAGAAGAAATATGGAGGGAGTTGTAGAAGATAGAAAATGTTTATTGTAACTCAAATAAACCAAGTAGGTGTTGGTCTCTATTTAAAGAGAACGAAACCTAAATCTAAACCTAATTACAATCATAACAAATTAAGGATTTGCATATCCTAAATAAACTTAATCGTAATCAATTAACTATTCCTATTTTGACTCAATCCTAAATTGGACTCTAATAATTAATTAAAATAACTTGCCACATGTGACACAAAAGTCGGCATGTCTCCTAAAATCCTAAAGGCGACATGGCCCACCGACCTTGCTGACTCAACACCATGTAGACTGTTCACGTGGCATTTATTCCCCTACACCATCCTTTTTGTGGGGGAAAAAACCAAAGTTCCATAGATGATTACCATATATGTCAAGCATATGATCTATAGATAGGTAAAGATACTTCAAAATTGATTTATTTTGTAATTTTGATATTTACTGACATTCAACTGAGCCTTTTGCCTCAGGTTTCAATGCCTCAAGGTGCATCTCACTGACTAGATTGAGGCGTAAGCCGTGAGGCTAGGTGCTTGTACCTCACCTTGAGGCTTATACCTTGAGTGCCTTAAGGCCTTTTTTCATTTCAAAAAAAGAAAGAGCAGTAGCAAGTAAGAAGGAGAATGAGAATTTTGTGCAAAGAAAAAGAAGAAACTGTAGAATACAAACAGCTATCCTTTGGATGGTTGTCATGCCATTGGTAGCAAAGGAGTAAGTAGCTAAGACCGAGTGGTGTGTTTGGAACAGAAGAAAGAGGTCTTGCACAAAGACTGGTGCTCTTATGCTCTCTAATGTCACCAGCTTGGTTTGGTTAGTTGTGTCATCAAAAGGATGATTTTCTTTAGAAGAGGTTCATGAAAAAGAGGATGATGCAGGGCTGTGTGGGGTGCTTATAAGAGGAAAAAGACGACTCTGCAAGTTCCTGCAGCAAGCAGGTGGTGCTGTTCTTTGAGGCATGGGCATGATGGGAGTGATAAAGGTTTTTGATTTAGATTAGGGTATGGTGATTGGTGTGGAGATGAGATGTTGCCTCATTAAATGGATATCTAATGTAGATTAGAAGGTTATAGCTTCTTGTTGCCTCATATATTATAGATGAGACATATATTATAAAATGGATATATTATTTTAATTTTCAATGAGATGAGATGTTGCCTCATTTAGATTAGGGTATGGTTTTTGATTTAGATTAGGAGGTTAGTTGTTCTGAATTCTGACTGGCCGGAAAGAGTGCAGGAGATTCTTTCATTAGGTCAAGAAAGAAGGATCCCTCTCTCTATAAATGGAAATTGCTCCTTCCAAGGTTATGCTGGTAAGTTCTTTGCCCCCTTGCTTTTGTTATGTATTTCTTGTCAAACACTGCATCCATTTTACTGTCACCCCTCTGTATCGATAAGACTACCATCATAGTACATGTAGTTAGCAGTGCTGTCAAGAACCCTAAGCCTAAGGTTTCATTTGGATGGGGGATATCCCCTATCTCAGGGAAGAATAAGAGAGGAATAAGTTGGAAAGGGTGCTTGTTTGTGGGTATGGGATAAGTAATGGGATAGAAATGATTGATACGGTGATGTGATATTAGTGGATAATTTTTTAATATTATGATATAGGTGCGAGTGAGTTGATGTGATATGATAAATGTATTTTAATTGGTATATTATGTTAGAATGGTATACTTTAATATATATATTGGTGTTGATGTGATGTAGTGTGATAGTTTGAAAGTGGATATATTTTAATAGATGATGTTGATTTGATGGAGTTGGATAAATTGTATCCCTTAACTTTGGAATTTATTTCTTAGATATCCCTCTAACTTTGGGATAACCCTTCAGTTATCCTTCTACCAAACGGAGCCTAAGGCTCTTTTTGGAACAAGGAAGGGGGAATCAATCAAGGAATATGAAGTTATTCCTAGGTTATACCTCTCTTTTCTTATTCCTTAGGGTGACATCAAAAAGTAAGTTGGAATGTTGTTAAGAATAAGTTGAAATGTCGCATCGTGAAGTGTAGATCAGGGTCAAATCAAGGGCATGGTTGAAGGAATAAAGTTACTCCACCCAAAGGTTGGATTAATTTCATACCAATTGTAGCATACATGGGCCAGCCCCTGTGTAAACTGATTCCAGGTTAATCTGACCCAAATTGTGAAATTGGATTGTTTGTTCCCCTAAAAAAAAGGTCTAAATGTCTTGCTAGGTTAATGAATTATGTCTAATCTCAAACATGCTTGATTGAGCATGCCAGAATTCGGATAGGGTATATTGACCATGATCAGGCTTTTTATATCTAAAAAAGACAGTGACATAGAAGAAATTCATAGGTTTGTTTCTTGTAGCACTCAGATATAGGTAAAGAAATGAGTGCCTGTCCACTTCAAACACCCACTTAGCCACATTCTCGAATAGGAGACACACTGAAGAAAGCATTGATCATCACATGCGTGATTCTGTTGGTTCGATCATGTCTGCCATATCCTTTGCATCCCAGAATAAACATGCTACACATCCTTTATGATATAATTTGACTTACATTCTTGTCACTTTTCCATAGTAGTTCTCTCATCATTAGGGGCTTATGCAACTTCATTTTGTTCTAGTTGTGAGAATGATAAGGTTTTAGTAGTATCATATTGGAGATATGGTAAGATGGAAACAGGAATGATTTAAGGTTTTGGTAGCATTATATTGGGGACATGAGTAAGATGGGAACCCAATTTAAGGCAATGCAGGAAAGAGACACCATGGCTTATGAGGATGAAGATGCGTTTCTTTTATCATAATGGATATAGATAATACTCATTTCTGAATGTTCAATGATCTGCAACTGGCATTATCGATCTGTAGTCGGTGCTAGACTTCAGGTGAGATGGTTCGACTTATCCATTCTTCTTTGCAGGTCTGAGCCACAGGTGACACCATGTTGAAAGGTCATCTGCTCGATTGTTCTTAATTTGGTCGGGCACTAACATCATCGCCTACAGGGCTCAATAAGCCCTACGATGCCGCAAAATGTTGCGAGGTTTTCTTCCTTTATTTTATATGTTCAGCTGGTACCCTGTAAATTGGAAGCGATGTTATCGCCATTGATGTCATCAGCATGATCATTTGTTGTCTCATTGTATTAGTAGGCATAAAAAGAATCTGCTTTATACCGTAGTGTTGTAGAGTACCGGCTGTTTTGCATTGTCAATTGTGTGTTAAACATGAACTTTTCAACTTTTTTTTCCCTATGGAAAGGTAAATTGTACCAATGGTACTTTACCCATAGCCAGCATAAATTTTTATCGTTCCAGAGGTGTTCTGCAACGCAAGCAGAAGTTGACAGTTTAGCCTGTCAATTTCCCAGCAAAAAGATTGACATTAAGGTACGCTTGAAATCCTTAATATTTTGGAAAGCAATTTAGTAGACTTTTAGTTCAAAAATTTAGGCTTTTGGTTCTCCAGAGGTGCTTCATGTGAATTCAGAACATTAGATCTGCCATCAACTTTACGATGGATGGAAGGGAAAAAAATATGAGGAATATTGCAAATTGAGCAATGGAAGAGATGCCTCCCATGACCCTGTTAATTATTTTTATATCTACCATAAGAGTTTCATCGTAAATCTACCCCCTTGTTGATAAGGGGATAATAGCGTGAACAAAAAATTTGATGAACAGATTGTGGATAAGTATGTATCAGTTCTGATAGCCTAAATTGTATCTCGTCCCCACTGCCTCTTGTTAGACCATAGACATGAAATGATTATATCCACATGCAAGGGTTATTTACCTGAAATTGAATTGCGTTGGCATGAACGATTCCTTATAAGAAGCCCAGTATGATTATGTGTCACATTTTGTAACCACATTCGAGTTTTAACCTGAATGGAAGTTATTTATCCACTAATAGTCATTCAGGTGAATATCTGTTCAAATGAGTTGATTGTCAAGTAATACACATTTTCGAGTTACAAAAGGTTCATTGTCAAGGGGAGCAAAGAAATAGCTAAGTGAAATGCATTGTTTACAAATAGAAATCATTGGAAATGACACTCTCTCCAACTAATGAGATGGCAAGAATGTCATTGGACAATCCTTCTCAAGGCCCCTCCAGTAAATATGCTAACCTAGGTACATATATATGCTAATAAAAAGGCTTCGCCACTTTATCAACCCTTCGTAGTAATGTCTTTCCTTTTCCGAAAAAAGAAGGCAGAAACTTAACTTTTTAGATTTATCCTGGATGGATTGCTTTTATACTTGCACTCCCAAAATTTTGCCCAATTAAATGCATGCAATGTGCAAACACAACTTTATATGCAAGGATGGGTCCAACAACTACATGATATGCATTGATATGCTCTGTAAACAAGAGTGGATCCATTTTGGTGGATGCAACAACTACATGAGACCAAGTGGAGCAACCAATTTGATGTCAACTTTATTATGATCCTTGGTGGAAAGGAGGGTTTGATCCTGAAGAGAAAGGGGATCCTCAAAGGGAACGTTATGCTCTTCTTTGGGATTGGTGACATTGTGGGAGACCTCTTCCTCCATTTCCATAAAGGAGTGCTGGTCACATTGTACTAATGGCAGCAAGTATAGGTTAAAAGAGCCACGAATGCAACTGAAAGTTCCACCAAAGGCTATCAATCAAGTACATAGCTCCAACCACTGCCTTAGGCTTGTTCCAAGTTTATTAGATTAAATCACTTAAATGATTTGGTGGTTGAATAGGCAAACTCTCATACAAAGAACTATCATCAAAGTCTTGCCTTGCTGAAAAAAACTAGTCCATGTGACCCATGAAAGATGGGAAGCACATAATTAGCCTCATTAACAAATAGGAAGGCACAATTACGGTAGGAGAAAAAATTGCAATGAAATTTCAGTTGAATCACCATGAACTCACAAGTTTAAATAATCGTCACAATTTGGCACCATGGAAAGTGAAGGTTCGTCCCTACCAGGAGGGGTGACGTAATAAAATTGCGGAAATAAAAATATAAAAAGCAATCACAAAATGTACACAAAGATTTTTAGGTGGAAACCCAAACCGGGTGAAAACCACCACCTAACCCTCTCGAGTTAGGATTTTCCGATCAACCTAGTTGATCAAATCCACTAACCGAATCACTTTGAACGAGGGTGATTCAACCTCAATACAACCACGCTACAAGTACGAGGGTAGCGTTCCTCAACCCCTTCTCTCCACGAGAGGGATTTTGTCCCACGAAGGAGACGGGAATTCGCAAAGCGAATACCCAACCAAAATACAAAGATAGAATAAACAACAGTCCTATAGAGCCAACAAAATTAAACCTAGCTTCTATAGGAAATAGGAAACTCCCCTTTGCAAGGAGTGCGTCGATGATGACGCGGTGCGTGTGCCACGCGACGGCGCTACGTCGCTCTCGTTATCAACAGCGGGAGAGCGGGCGCGCGAAGGCTTGATGCTCTCAAGAGAATGAAACTAGAGCTTGGAGAGCAAGGGCCTCAATTGGACACAAAAGAGTGGAACTAAGTTGCTTAGGTGTGTCTCTTGTTTCTCTTAGTGTGTATCTTGTGTGTTTTTGTTTACAAAGGTTCCCCTCTATTTATAGAGGACTTAGGAAGGCTTTGGAAGGCTTGGAAAAGCTTCCATAGCCGTTGGGTGCAAAGCCCAAGAGAATCAGGCCGAAATCAGGACAATGATTACACTTCACAGGGTTATCAGACGTCTAACTCTGGCATCAGACGTCTGGAAGGCCACTTTAAGACGTCTGATTCCAAGGTCAGACGTCTGATTCTATGCGGGTTTCTCCCTGACTTGAATCAGATCTAAACAGGGTTTTTGTACAAGTCCATCAGACGACATAGAGGACGTCTGGCACTAAGTCTGGACGTCTGGAAACCTACTTTTACCGTGGGAATTGATTTCCAAACGTTGCAACGGCTAGAAAATCTCTGAGAAGAGATTTTGGGTCAGCCGAGGCAAAACGGTCATTTATCAGACGTCTGTGAAGTCCTATGGACGTCTGATAAGGCTCTAACGGTCATATTCTTGAGTGTCTTCTAAGCCAGCCAACGGTCCACTAACTGGACGTCTGGAAAAGTCATCAGACGTCTCCTAAGACGTCTGGTATAAGGTCTGGACGTCTGAATTCATCAGACAGAACTAACTATGTCCAGCCTAACAGTTATCAGACGTCTGAAACAACAGTCAGACGTCTTAAAATCCTTTATCAGACGTCTGATTCGTAAATTAGACGTCTGGAAAGTCAGTTTTAACCCTATATTGGTTTTCTAAGTGTTCTACAGAAAACCTACGTATCCTAGGGTTGTGCAGGTGTTCCTAGGACTACTGTTAGGGTTCTTTGAGGCTCTTTAACATAATGTCTAAGGAAAATAAAGAGCAAGAAAATAAATACAAGAGATACATGAAAGGATAAAAAAGAATCTATCCTATTCTTCTTGTCTTCCATCTCCAATCTTTCGCTCCACGCGAACCTCCTCTATTTTCCGTCAAGCTCCTCCAATCCGTCCTGGATGCGAGCTCGAGTTCCTTCTAAACACGTCTTCATTTGCAATTGACCTGAAATCTAGGACTCAAATTGCAAATGTTAAATAACACGTGTTTTGTTATCATCAAAACAAATGATCGTGGTGCTCTAGCACCAACAGAAAGTACATTGTAATTAGTATATATGCATTCTCAAAGTAACCTTCAGAGAAAGATGACAATCCGTGAAATGGTACCCAACCTCTAGATTGTTCTCCTCCAAAGGGATATTAAGGCCATTGCACCGTTTGAACAATAAGTAAAAACAAGACACAATAGATGCTCTACATGCTTAGTTGCCCATATTGCATTATCCGAGATTACAAGGGATTTGCAAGTGCTAGCTACGCCCTCAAGAAGATGGTCTAGAAGATAGTATACTTCTCCAACATTTAGCAAATTATGAAGGGCTACTTTGACCTTTAGAAGAGTCATATGAGAGTTCCTATTGGCAAACAAATGCAGAGAGGAGTGCCTTCCATACAACAAAGCGTGAAAGGCATGTTAAGAATGTTATCTTGTATGATAGGTCAAATCACATCCACCGTGCATGTTTATATGAAACTCTTTGTATTCTGGTCACCTTTTCAAAGCCATTCTGATATGAGATCTTCTATACAATGATATGAGAAGTTCATCAAGCTATTATGGGATTGAGTTTGCCAGCTATTTAGCTAATAGTCTTATACATTTTCAACAAAGATTTGTTTTTGTAGACATCTACTGAATGCATCAAATTTTGTCCATATAGCAAGATTTAGATTTCAACCATTGTATAAGGCGTCATTAAGTTGCTTCCCATCTCTCATTTTAAGGTGCAACTCATGATAATTATACATGTATATTAAAGAGGTAAATTGCAAGTTCAATTATGTATTTGTTTTTACACTATTTTTATTTTTGTGACTTCATGTTGCATATTGAACTTGGAACTACTAATCTTCATCTTTTTTATAATTTACCAGCCTATGGGTCCATGTTGCGACTTAATATTCCAAACATCTAGTGTGTAACCGGAATACAAATACCATGTCCTTTTTCTTGGTCTTCATTGATCAAAGTGTTGAAGGATCCCATGTTGGCTTTGCTCAATCTTCAGCTCCTTGAACGGTAAATAACAACATGTACAAGTAATATATATGTCTTAAAACTTATTGTTTATCCAAAGTAGAATGCTGTTGATGTTGTTGTTGCCATAGTGAAATATATGAATGACTAACTATATGCCAAAACTTGCTTGGAATTGTGGACAAATTTCAACTCCTACATATTGGAGAGAAAATCTTATTCTACCTTATGAGAAGCTTTTTCATATTGATTGAGTTTTTTCATGCTAGAAGATTCACATGGAATGAATGCTTTCTTATCTTTATTAGAAATATGTTAGTTGATACAGTAAGGAAGGGACTAGAGGAGGGTAGGTAGGAACCACGAGTGACAAGGAAAAGTGAGAGAAAAGAGGCTGGAGTGAAAATAAATGGGATGAGTTTTGGATAGATTTGATTCCTATCCAACCTCACATTGACTATGTGCAATCTATCTGTTTATCTATTGGATACTAAATGTAAATTTGTATTACCATTGATGCATATAGGGTATCCATAACTATGGGTATCAATTTATCTGTTAAATTGATGGACTATCCGTCTTAATTAATATATTACCATTATTAGCATAAAACATATAATTTATACTTAGAAGTTTGTAGAGTTATGCTTAACACAAATATATTCATGAGTCATCCCATACTTAGCATGGAAACACAAAAGCATCAATAAGTTTGGTAGTGTTTAACAACTTTTATGATTTGCACTTTCCATGGTGACTATTTGTAACGACCCGGTTCCCGAGTCCCTACGAGACACGAGAACCGGACCGACTCAATTAATCCCAAGACCTAGTCGTCCAACGAGGAAGTAATCAAAAGAGCAGTAAAATAAACCACATTCAGCATTAATATAACTAACAGTAAGAAAGTACAGCAGTAAGGAAAGAAACTACTACAGTATATACCACCACAACAGTAGAACAACATTCTTAATATAATTTAAACTGCAGGTAAAGAAAAGTACAGCGGAAATAAGAACTACTCACTATAACGTAACAAAAGAGGTACAAGAGACAGTGGTAACTCTACTGGACCCTACTCGGCCGAGCGTCCTCTGCAACCGCTGACCCTAGCTGCTCAACTCCTGGTCCTGAAAGGTAACGAGTGTAACACGTCAGCAAAACGCTGAGTAGAGTGGCAAACTAAACTAAAGACAACAGTAGAGTGTACAGTAGCTGTTATGTTTTATTACTTTCTTTATTCACATCTTTCAATTGTCTCACTATTTCATTTATTCCTCAAATCTTTTACTTGATCTCGAATGTGCCTCGTGGGAACGATCTTGATTGCAGTCTTTTCCAAAAGGTAGAAGTAGCACGTGGTGCTCTCCTGGCCGGGAGAGTCCCCCGTGGTAATCCTACCATCAGTCAACCACCCCAAGGTCACTGAACAAACGTAACGGTGACTACGGCACGCGCGATAAACGCACAGGTAGCTAACCCGTACTGGCACGCGGTCAGTCGTTTCCATTAACGGGTTCACCCAAAGCACAGCACGGAACCAGTCCAGGGCAGAGCCCTCTCAGTAACAGGGGTCCAACCCCTCCACAGTAACCAAACCGGGGCCTTGCCCCTCCACAGTCCGCGCACTCTCGCCTGACTACCCTGGTTTGCCCCAATGGGCCTAAACAAGTCGGTGTAGGAGGCCAGCAGGACCCCGGGGCCCGTAGGGTAGCTAGTGCCCTCCTAACACTAGTAGCTCTCCTCGATACTACGTACACGAGGACCAGCAAGTCGGTACAGAGCGGCCGGTCCTAACCCCGGGTCCCTAGGGTGGCTAGCCCCACTCTGCACTAAACAGGTACAGGTACTTCACTTGGTACTACGTACCCAAGAGACAGTACACAACTACAACTCAGTTCCATTCCTTTCTCTTTCCAGGAGTTCCACTCCTAATCCCCGTAGGGTTCCAGCTCAGAACATCTAAGTTTCACTTTCCAGTTTCACGTTATCCCAATCCATGTTCTCAAACACGTTTATTTATTCAACAGGCAGGTGTTAATTCAATTACAGGCAGCTATTTGATCCTTTCCATTTTTTTTCCAAGGCTGCAGTATCCATCAGTTCCACTAGTTTTCCCGTCCTAGGATTCATGCCGTATCCTAGGATCTATCATACAATCTAGTTTTCCAGCCCTAGGATTCATGCAATACCTAGGAGCTATCATTCAATCTATTTCTCATTCCTAGGATTCATGCAATGTCCTAGGTTCTAGTTATGGTTCCATACTTTAACAGATTTTATTAATAACTTAAAAGCCACTCTACCAGGTACGACGGGAGTAATGGGGGCGTGATCGGGAATCCCGCGTGCCTCCGCGACCCTCGAGACTGCAACAGAACGGGGTCCTATCACAAGGATCAAACACAAGGAGTGTCTCAAAACAGTGTATAGCTACTGTAGACGGGTAGAGGAATTAATTCTGAAAAGAATGCAACTCGAATCGCGGAAAACGAAACCCGAACGGGCCCTCAACGGGTCGAAAACGACAACACTGTGCAAAATCAGACGTCTGGAACTTCTTGCAAACGTCTTAAAAAGTGGATCAGAGAATTACCTTGTTCTGCGTGGTTTCCCAGACGTCCAGAAGCCTGCGGGGACGTCTGGCCTAGTTTCCAGACGTCCGATGGCCACCCCGGACATCTGGAGGTCGCTCCCGCCGTCTGGTCCTACCGCCAGACGTTTGATTCGCGTTGGATGGCGAATCACAGAGCCTGCGCACACCCATCTCCCTCCCTCAGTACGGTCAGTCGACAAGAAGGAAGAAGAAGACAGAAAACTCACCTTTCAGACGTCTGAACAGTCTTCCAGACGTCGACCCCGCCGTCTGGCTATCAGCACAGACGTCTGATTCTGGAAATTTTTCCAGAACCAGGGCGCGACTCGCCCTCCGCTCGCGACGCCGCGCCTCGTCGCATCTCGTGCGCCTGCTGCTCGAGCCGCAGAAGGCTTCCCGCGTCGTTCCGTGCCCGCTGCGCTCCCCGCCGGCCGGCCCTGGCAGCCCCGGCGAGGTCGCCCTCACGGCTGAGCGCCGCTCTCGCACACAGCACCCCCTCCGCGCTCACTGCAGCCGTCGCCGCCGCAGCAACCTCGCGCTCGCTCGCTCTCGCGCACTGGAAGAAGAAGAGGAAAGGGGTGGAGGCGACGGAAGCGAGGGGAGGCGTGGTCTTTTTAAGGCCGCGCGAGGAGGAGAGAGAGAGAGCACGGCAGCGACGACCCGCGTGTGTCAAAAATAACTGATTTCCAGACGTCTGGAAACGATCCTAGACGTCTGGTAAGACGTCTGGATATGATCCCAGACGTTTGGTCCGACGTCTGGAACACGCGTTCGTAACACTATTGAAAATGCTTTAAGCTTAATTTATTGAATAGGATCTTTTGATCTTTATGGTAACCACTCACTTGTCATGAACCATTTTACCATATTTTTGGACATTGCATCTTCCCTTATACAAGTGTGCAACACCTCCATTAAGAATTGTCCCAATCACTACAATTCTAGTAGTTGTGATGACTTTATCTCTTGTTTAGCTCCTTGAAGAAACTTGTAATTGAAGGCAAATGCTCCAAATTTTGTGTGATGATATGGAGTGAATTTGTCTCTTTTAAGTAAAACCACATGGGCAAAACCTTAGAAGGGGTTTAGGCTTGTACGAGGACCTCCTACTAGCCATATAATAGATCTATATTATTATTATTATTATTATCATCGTCTATGTTTCTTCTTTTGTTATAATTAATCTTTGAATGTTTCTTTTGTTGAGATTAGATAACAATCCCACAAATAAAAATCGAATAGTTCACTAGATGAATCTTGCAATGTCACGGAATATACACTAAAGTAAATTACAACAATAACAATCACAATATACACGATATTTTTAACGTGGAAACCCCCCCCCCCCCCCCCCCCTCATAGATGTGAAGGTAAAAAATCATAAGATCTACGTGACCCAAAATCAATTTACTATAACAAATTATTCTTCTTTACAAGAGGCTACATAAGTAAAGCCAACTTTCTTCGTAAGATAACGATAAATCAAAAAAGATGGGTGAAAGAATATCACCAAAAGCGATGCATGAACTTCCCATGAAACAGTTGTTGCAAATCTATATTTTGAAGACACGTTGATGTAGATACTTCTCAATCAACCTCTCACAACAATTGTGAAAGGGAATAGGGAGAAGAAGATGATCCTCATTGGCCACAAAACCTCTCGCTGCAATGCCCCTCTCTTTGTTGTTCTCTCAACCTTCATGTTGCCAGAGAGGGAATTAAAAAAATACCCCAAATAGAGCCAATAGCTTCATTCTCATCTCCACCAACATTGCCATCAAAGGAAACAATAAAGAGAATATTATAGTACCAAATTGTAAAGAAGTCCATCAGAAAAATAAGAATATCTCCAAATTTTCTGATCTTGCTACTTGGGTCAAAGAACGTGTGATTCTTGAACTGGATAAAAGTAAATAAGTAGCCAAAGTTTAATTTTTGGAAGAACTAATATTTGAACACAAGTAAAAACTCATGAATATGATACAAACTTAAGAAAAAGCATACAACATCTTAACATTATACAATTAAATTCTAATGCTTTGGAAATAATTTTAATATTACCTTCATTCTCACCAGAAGGGGAACTTGTCCATTGAAGTAAAAAGATCAAATATAATTGAGAACAAAATAGTTAATTGGATCAACATGATGTTTAATTAAACTTGAAGAACCTCTTTAATAATGCCTCCACATACTAACTCGCTTGTTTTAAATGGGAAGGTTATAGTCTCTAAATTGAAAATCAACCAATTTTGTATATATATATAGAAGAAGTAGGTGAGCCCAATAGTATCTTCTCCACCATATTGGGATTCTCTTCGGTAACAAATTTATAAACCATATTGTCAACAGTTTTCCGACAAAAATACATGAAGCGATCTAATAGGGAGGGCCAAATTTATTAATGCCAGGACTTATAGGTCAAGGAATCAAGATGTTCCATATCTGCAACCATATATGGCGACAATACTGCTTGGATTATTCACTTCAATAGGTGCAATCACATGGAACATAAAATACATGCATGAAGGCCAAATTAATACACAATGAACACATATGAGATCGAACAAATATCCGACATGTCCATTCAATGTTTAATCATGTTGAAAGATAGCAATGCACACACAGATATATATAATATATTATGATTTAAAGGACATGGAAGATCATCTCAATCGAAACTTGAAAATAGAAAGAAATGCTAAGAGCATTGTGCTTATGTTAAACATTATAGAAATAATTTTCGAGGAGAAACTAAGTTACCTTGTATATATATGCACAAGGTAGAGCATGATATATATTTCCAAACAACCTTCTCTCAATAAAATAAACCAAACCATTAGTGTGCTCAACATCTATAATTGAATGACTATCTTGCACATTTTGCATGTTGATGAAGAGGCTGCAGCATAATGGCACAACGATCCCAACAAACATATATCATTACCCAAACAAAAATGACCCCATCCTTCATATTCCTATGAGGTATATCTTGGTGTGAGGGAAGACTGTCATAGCGACTGAATCGGGGATCATGAGTTAAAATGCAGATCTTATAGATGCAGGTTGGACGTTAATTAGATCTTAAGATATATATTAGACAATATTCAAGATGGACCCTTACTACAACTACCTTGAAGAAGTTTCATATAAAGGAATGAGTTTTCTTTGATAGAAATTACAATCTTCATTACGCATTTTTCTAATACTTCAATCTCGTTGACTCCATGTTTTTACATAATCTTCACGACAAACAGATGATTCTTGAGATATTGTTGAGTTCCTTCCTCAATTGCTGATCTGTATGCTTTTGTGTGTTGATAGAAATATAGAAGTAGTGTGGCTCATCTTTGCACATCAAATATTGTTGATCTTTTTTCTAATTTCACCCAATCAAAGATGGAAAGCTCTCATCTACCTACATTTGATCGTTGAAAGGCTGCAAAATTAAGCATTTCCACTTACTTCTTATAGGAAATGAGAAAGACCATTACTTGCTGGGTGCTTAGATTCCATTTCTCCAAAGGGATCAAGGACATTCCCTTAGGTAGCCCTGACAAAAAAAAAAAACGTCTAACAATTAGATAGAAGAATAATGTCATTGATTAGATGCTGTGCTGCAAGAGCTAGTTCAAGAAATGCAATTCATGACACTCCACCAAGGATGCTACCTAGCTCCCTCCAAAAATTGACAATTGTTACCTTAAAAATTTTAGCAATGTTGTTTGGTTAATTTCCAATTTGTTCAAGAAAAATAACATTGTCGTTATAAGTCTGCAAGAGTGCTTCCATGATGTACCTGTTGTGACATGCATCTTTGGCCCTTTAAAGATCTCTCTTGATCCTTTTTGACCCAAAGATTCTATCCACTCAAACCTCTGGACCCACAATCTGCCAAATGGAAAAAATATGACAAGATGATTGATTTCAAGTGAATATAAAATGTTGGCTTATCTGATTTTTGAAATGCCAAACCCTTTACCTTAATGTTGTAATTAGTGACGGGACATTCCCCTTAATTTGTGCTTTGCTACTCCACTAAACCGAAAAGTATGAAAAATTTTAGCAACCACGATTGTACTAGTGGTAGGAATAGTTATTACGATCATATCAAATTTAGAATACGAGGAACAAAAGCAAAATCTTCAAATCTAATGTTACCTTCATTTAGAAGTCAATACCTTTGGACTTTTGTTTCTTTCTCTTCTTAGGAGCTCCATTAATGTATTTGCACTTTTATCTTGTGAATAAAAGGATGAATACATGGATCTCACCAAAGTGGAAACTAGCAATACTTTTCCTAGTAAGCAATATTGAATTCAAGTTTAACATAACATATTGACTTTCAACTACTTGGCATCTTGAGAGTTCCAACATCTCTCTTATTCATTTCACCTGTGGAAGTTACATTGGCTGATATAAGTTGAGGTCCTTTGTAGTACAGATTTGTGCATATATTTCCATTGCATATTACATTTCCACTTTGACGATTACAAGATCATAACTATCAATGAGCTATCGCCATCTTTAGTATACCAACCAAAAGATTTT
This sequence comes from Thalassia testudinum, assembly GCA_037157565.1. NCBI lineage: Eukaryota > Viridiplantae > Streptophyta > Magnoliopsida > Alismatales > Hydrocharitaceae > Thalassia > Thalassia testudinum. The sequence continues at coordinate 51,763,841 of JAZHRO010000030.1, forward strand.
CGCAAAAGGATGCTAAAGAGAAATTAAGATGACACCACACGAGGATAATTGATGTGCTTACCTTCAAAGTTTAGTCTAGCTTTCCCAATAGAGCCTACAAAGTCTTGCTTGAAAGGTCCAAGAAGTCAAGCCATCCCATGAAAGACACGAAAAGTCAAATTTAACCACATGTTGATAAATTTTATTGAGGCTAATTACCTAAAACAATATACCTAGATTAAAGTCACAAATGTCTAACCTACAATGCTTGATAATGCTGGTGAGGTGATGAAGAAGATAGAGGTAGGCCTCTTCTCACTTGGAACAATAAGAAGGAAACTTAGGACATCTTTCATCGCGATAACATAAATAAGAGTGACATGAGCATAATGAATCAACACTTGGTAAAAGAAAATGTAAATAAGTTGCATTCAAGTTTGCATAGCCCTTTTGCCATGAAACTGTTGATGAAGAAGTGGAGGAATGTTCGAATATCTTGGCTGCCAACATAAGGCTTCATCATTATTCAAATTCCCAATTTCATATTAGCTCTAGGAGAGATAATTCAACGTACAAATATATTAGGGAAGCCACAAAAATAAGCTTGATAAGTTTGATTCAACTATATGTACATTGTAAAGTCATTTTGTGAAATTTTCACCTTACAAGAACTTGATTCATGATAAAGTATTTCTATGTAAACATTGGTGATGTGTTTGCGATGAATATGGCCTTATGATTTCAGGTAAAATTTTCAACAAGCTAGCTAATAACAACTTTTAAACTTAGTATTAAAATAAATCTTTATATTTATGATAAAGTACTATTTAAAGCCAAAAATTCTCTTCCACTCTAATCAAGTATGCTATAAAATAATAACTATAATTATTACTTCGAGATCTTATGAACAGCCTCATTTTAGAACTTTCTTTTAACTACCTTCAAACTATGATCCAATATCTATGACAAAATATTTTCCTGAAAATTTCAAGATTAGGGGTAGTTTATATAAGATTCAACATTTTGCAAAATGTCGACTTTTGAAAAAGAGATACGAAATCATCTGATGGTAACACCATTATCCATCATAAATAACTTAAATTGGTCAAAATCCAGTGTTAAATGCTCCTTAATAAGCTTCAGAAGGTCGTATTTCAGTTTAGAACTAATTGCGAGAAGAAGATGGGAAAGACGCTAATTCTGTTGTTTTAACATCTAAACACAAATGCAGAATAAATGAGAGGTTCATTAATGGTCAAATAAGCATAAATGTCCAAGAAGTGGGCTCAAATTGACTGAAATAGGGTTTTCACGCATTGTGAGGAATATTTTATTAATAAAAGACCTAAATCAAGCCTCACTTTAATTAAATGGGTTTTGTTAAAAATAAATGCAAACTAAACCTCCTAAAAATCATTTAAAAATATTTTAAGAGGTTTGATACCTTTTCTTTGACCACCGGAACCCATCTTGACCAAAAATAGAGACTCAGCGGGATTTTTGCTCTATTTTGAGCTTCTATGTAAATTAACTAGTCAAACTGAGTTAAAACCCAAATATAAGGTCACCACTAGATTCTATGCGTCTAAGTTAGGTTAACCTCAAAATTTGAGTCCAATCGGAGTTCATCTTGATCTAATTTGCATTTTTCGCCCTACAAAGCTCTATTTATCACTTAAAACCTCCTAAATCCCATGTTTCCCTACACATGGCCCCCCACCTTTTGGTTTTCTTGCATAGAGGTCCACCAAACATCTTCTTCCTCATGCCCAAATCAGGAAACATGCAACATGAACACAACCCATAATGCATGATCTTCATTCGGAGATTTTGCGTTCGATTTCCAATCAAATCCCTCCAAAATTGGAAGGACTGTTCCCAAGGAGATCCCCTTCCAATTGCACCATGTCTTGAAGCCTAATTTGGACCCACGACCATAGGCAATCCTCACAAATTCAGATGTGGGTTGCCTCAAATCGCGAAGAAATCTTGTGAGATCATTGCAATTGAGGACCAAAACTTCTATTTAAGCTTCTCCATCTTCCCACGCGCTTTCTAATCGAGTTTAGGCCAAAAATCACTTCTTCTTCCCCTCAACGGCCATGTCCAATGACCTCCTCAACCTCCCTCTTCCGGGCAACCAACGGACAAATTGGTTGTGCCAACATCTTCCCCAAGTCCTCCTAACTCTAGCCAACCATAGCCGAGTCCTCTCCCTTTCTTCGTCACTGTCTCCCTCATCGGACACTTCTTCTCCATGTCTAGCGAGGCAAGCTAGATGTGAACTCCCCTTTCGTCCAATTAGTTAGGTCCTCTTCCTCCCCTTGCTTCCTAGAGTAGTTGTTGGTCCTTAGGACTTAGTTTCAATCACGTTTGCTCTCCGATCTCCTTCTCCAACTCCAACGTCAACTTCGACGAGTTCGTGCCACCACCACCAAAACAGTCCTTACACCTTGGGGAGCAAAAGCCCTCAAGAAATTGAGACTTTTGCTCACCCAATCCATACACCGGACAAACCCATCAAAAATGCTGTCAACGTCCTCCGTCCGGCCACCTCGAGGCAGCACTCACCAAATCACGACCACCACCACATCCTCCTCTTCGTGGAGAAACTTATGAGCATTTTAATTTGGGCCAAAAGCCCGTATTGTTGATTTTAGGATCTCGTCGTCACTCTCATCGTCACCGGCGTCAAGCTCCACACTTCGGCGAGCACACGACCTCGGACAACCCTTAATTGCTGCGGCTTGGCATCAAGAACTCATCCAAGGCATTGGATTGATGATCCAATGGTTGGATCATCTTCAGCCAGCAACCATACTCCATGCTCTAAATACTGAAGTTGCATGTTGAAAAGAACAAAGAAGGCTTCTTTTTATCCCACATTGTAGGAACAAGGAGCACATTTTGTGCGTAAATTAGTTCATGCCCATTGTCTATTTGCCTTAGATCAAGGGTCAGGTCCCCATTGTATTCACACACACCCACGCTCTCATGTCCAGGTGCACGTGTGAATGTGTGGGAGGCATTTTGCCTTCGGAAATGTGCCTGATCTAGGGTGATTGTGGCTTGAATTTGTGTTGGGATTTGAGGCAATTTTAAGCTTAAATGTAAAGAGGCTTTGTATTGAAAAGTTAAGACGTGTGTGGTTCTTCTTTGGATGTCTGAATTGGTTGAGAATAGAGCCAATTGTTGAGGCTATTTGTGCTTAAGTTCAAACCAAATTTTTTAGCTTTGAACTCATTTATTCTTGATTCTTTGGAACTCGAATTTTTATATATTGCGAGAGTTATATTCATTGCGTATTATATTCAATTTTGAATCAGATTATTATTCTCATTTTTATATCATTGATTAGTGGTTGAATTACACAATATTGCTCCCTTGGGCGACCTCAGAACTCACGCTTTTCGAGCTTCATAAATTTAAATGTTGATTCAATTTTCGTCGCTGTACTACAACACATTTCTCTTAATTTGATGAGAACACACGTTAACATCCTCTCGTATCCAGCCTTTCAACTTCAAGTGCAAATTATATTTCTTCTATGCTGAATTTTACCTCTAAAATTGCCCTTTAAATTTCTTAATTCCAAATAACAAGGAGCAATTGCTTGTATAAATTCTATTTTTCTCTAAATGAAGACTCAAGTCCATCTCGTAGGTAACACATGTTTCCAAAATTGTAGAATAGATTTGAGTTACATTTGAAACTACTATTGAGAGGTCCGAATATCTCCCCAAATAACATGGAAGAATGACTTTTTCAAAAGTTCCATGTTAGTCTGATTTCTCAATTGATTTCTATGCCTTGATTGAAGATTAGGATGAAAACTCTAACAAAAATTTGAACTAAAGCAACATATCCCATCTAGGGGTACAAATATAAAAAACTTATGCTAAGAGCATCGATCAAAGGAATTCTAATAGAAGGCTCAAGGGATTTATAACTTCATTACCGAATCACCATGATACCAAAAGAAAAAAGAAGTCACCACGTGGCAAGCTTCCTGGTCATCTGGTGGCCTAAAATGTGTCGTTGATGAGTCTCAGAAGCTGTCGTCAAGGCCACCGATTGATGGCATCGGCATCATCCTCTATAATTAACCTAATTTGGCTAACTGCTAAGGTTAAATTCACCTAATTAACATATTAAAAGGGTATAACTCAATCAGGACTGAAGAGAGAGGAATTAATAGAAAAATAGGTTAATTCTACAATTTTTACGAACAATTATAAATGCAGAAGAGCTGGAGGGTGAAATTATGATTAATTAAAGGTCAATTGAGCTTAAATGTTCTAAAAGTGGGTTGGTATTGAGTAATTCAATATTTACATTCAAATTTAATATTTAATTCTAATTAAAAATCCTAATTTCAACCTCACTTCAATTAAGATGGATAGGATGGAAATAAATGTAATATAGAGCTTTTAAAAACTATTTAAAAATATTTTATAAGATTTGGCAAAGTAAATTTGACAATCGAAACTCGTTTTGACCTAAAACAGAACTGTAGGCGGGTATTTGGTACATTTTGGGTCTAAGCATAATTGACCATGAAACGACATCAAAACCAAAAATTGAAGCCACCATCAAGTTTCTTATGTCAAAATTAGGCTACCAAAAAAAGTTGGGCTCATTTGGACCTCATCTTAGTCAACTTTGCAATTTGGCCCTCAATTCCTGATTTCCTCACAAATGCCCCCTTAACTTTTGATTTTCTTGCATATATGCCCTCTCTAGCACCTTCTCTACCTTCCACCTCCGCATCCACTGGCCACGCAACTCTGGCGAGCCATTCCCGCAACCTCCAGCCCTCTCCTAGTGCACCAACAAGCTACAAATCTCTCCTATCGCACAATGCTTCTCGTCGTCAAGTTTTGGTAAGCATAGCTCCCCTCTTTCTTCCTCCTCAAGCGCCACCATTAACTCCAACCTTGGAGCTTCTCAATCTCCTTCCTCTGCCACTCCTCTGCTGAAATTAGTTGAGGGTTCTTTTTCCTCTCGTCGTCACCGTGCTTCCCGTTAAAGAAGGCGGCTCTTCTTCCTCTTCGTCGCTCCAACTCACCTCGCTGTCTCCTTTCTCTTCCTCATGACTGGAGACCTCACCGGCCACCTTCTCGTCCTCCTCTTCTCCCCCCCTTCTTCTAGATTAGAATAGGCCCCTTAGATCTAGGTTTTAACCACAACAAGTCCTCCCTCTCCATCTCCTTCCCCACGCACGGCCACGCGTCGGTGTCCACTCTGGCGAGCACGCCTCACCGCTCCACACCACCTCCCACATCACCAACTACCGCAGAAGCATCCCCACGCCTCCACGAGCAAAAGCCCCAAGTTTATTGGGTCGATTGCTTACCGAGGGCCCTCGCCGGACACACACCTCCGTTGCCCCCTTCCTTGACGTCATTCGGCCATCTCCGACATCCTTGCACCATTCCAACACCACCACCACTTTCAGTGAAGCACGACACAGCTTCTCAATGCCTTGTATTCGAGCTTCCACCTCTCTATCGTCAAGACCTTCAGCGCCGTTGAACCCACTTTCGTCTCCAATGCCTCCATCATCGCGTCTGACCACCGATCCAAGGCCGCCATCCCGTTCATCGACATCCGACAACCATCCTCAACCAATCCCAGTCTCATCCAACGACTAGATCTTGCCATCGACTTCCCGCGCCAAGCTCCTCAAGAGCTTCAATCGCACGTGCATGTAGGAGGATGAAGAAGGCTAGGGGCCTAACTGCAGAAGGAAAATTTTTTGCAGGGATTAAAGTGCAATTTTGTAGGGACCCAAATGTAAGAGATTCTATACTTTCTAAATTTTCAGGGACTAAATTATAGCAGCTTTGGGTTAATAATTGACTTGCCTTGATTATTAGATATTTGGAGATTTTATGGCATTAATTTCTTCTACAAACATTATTTGAATTGTTAATGTTTAATCGCAATAATCTCTATATTATTTCATTAAGCATTAATTGATTAGAAAGACCCCAATTATTTTAATTATGAAATTAATTTCTCATTATTATGTCTCCATTATTTTCTCTGCATTTTGAACTAGATTTTATAAAAAAAAGGGGCTTTGAATTAATTACATCGCATCTAGTTCTTAGACTATAAACTTAAATAGTGGTATTCGCGTATCTATGTTTGCTCCCAGAAACGACTTCGGATTTTTCTCTTATAATTTGAGTTATAAATTTTAAATGTTAGATTTACTTTGATCATCTATAATACGATGCATGTTTTTGAAAAATAATCGAAGCGTGAATTTAACATCGATAGCCATCAAGGAATGTGTAAATGCAGGAAACGAAACATAACTACAAAAATATAAAAATTGACAAGCAATTACATAAACACAGAAGATTATTTACCTAGTTCCAACTTAAGGGATATATGTCTGAGGATGGGATATAACCCTCAATATGCACGGTAGATGTGAATAATACATAGAGTAGTAGACTTAAGATCCTTTGCCCCATTCCATGTGTCATGGGATCTCCCATTGGATGTCTCCATTGGGTCTCCCCTCCTGCCATGTGTAGGTGGGGGCTTATTTATGGAGTATACAAAATAGAAAAGTGTAACCGCTACAATAATGGAGAGATAATCGGCCATTATTTAGAGATAATGGTAATTATGACATTACTTGGTAAATGTTCGGGGAATTTGCGCTTCTTCATATTCTCACGTGGATCGAGTCTAAGCGAGTCCATGCCTTTTCATATTCTCGTGTGGACCGAGTTTAGGCGGGTTCGATGAGAGTCCAAACATATTCAGTCGGTCTATTTACAAGTCGATTGGGTTTCGTGAGGACGTCCCTCTCATCTTGCGGGAAAAACCATATGGGGTCAATTTCCTTGGTTCCCGTGTGCCTACAACATGAAACAAACCATCAACAAAGGAGGCTTTTCCTATATTTGACATTTCGTCAAACACGATGTGGTGTAATCTCAAGGATATGCAGGGAACAAATTTCGCGCACCTGTTGTGTGGAATTCCGATTGCGCTGGGATTAATTTGAACCTAGAGCGATTGCATTCATCCTCCCTCCACTGCAAGCTTTCCCACCAATCCCTTCTACATTGAACCTTTGTTCTGACAGAGTTGCACAACTTGATTGGGAGCTTCCTAAGCTTGGGGCACTTGGTGACATAAATACGAGTCAAAGAAGGGAAGAGCATGTTACCACCTGAAATGCTCTCTAGGAGTGGCAATCCAATCAGCACCATATATCTAAGATGTGATAGGAGGGGCTCACGGTTGCTTTCATCATTGTCGTCTCCCGACTCTTGCTTTAGCAACAACCCACGCAAATGGGAACAATTGGATACACTAAGGTTTTGAAGATTTGGGAGTTGCTGAAGCCAAGTGAGATGCTCGAATTCGCATCTCACAATGTTTAACTCTTGAAGGCACAACATTGGACTTGTTAGAACGATATTTCTTAGACCAGCAATCTCACTTAGATCTAAACTCTTCAATTTTGAAAACTGCTTGCCATTGAGCTCCAACTCTCCAAAAGGGAACTTGTAATCTTTGATATGAAAAGATTCTAACCTCTGCATATGCTCTATAATAGTATTTATATCCACATCATGGATATTCGCAAAGCAAAGTCCTGAGGTGGACATGGACAGTGTATTTGATTGTAACACGCTCTCAGCATCGGCAACATGATATACGGTGAGTGCGACATCAATCAACCGAGGCAGCCCATTTAAATCCACGAGTTTGAACTTGCCTTTCCCCTCTTCCTCCTCATATTTCAAGCTCGGGCAATCGTAAAGGTACAAGAATCGTAGCATCTTGAGGGGTGAGATTGCAAGCTGGGGGATGTACCTTAGATTTCGTGTGTAGCTTAGGTTCAAGAATTGTAGATTCACTAGATTCCCTATCTCAACTGGTAATTCTTTGATGGACGTTTGAGATACATTCGTTCTGGAGGGGCCATCACCACCAACCCGTTTCTCTCCAGCTTTTCCGTCTGCATGGAAAGGTCTTTAATTTCTCCTCTCATCCTCTGTATGTGACCTTTTAGCTCACTATGTTTGGTTGCCCATTCACCTGGAGTTGTTGAATCAATGGTGGCTATCAAGTTTGACACCTCTGTATCGAGCGAATCGACGTTCTCTATCCACAGATTGACAAGTTCAGATCTCTCCATTGGAGGATCCATCGCCAACCTCTTCAGCCCCGACACCCTGCTTTCCAAGTCCATCTTCGTACCTTTGAGCTGCTTCATCTCGTCCTTTAGCTTCCGCTGAAGATCAATGACCGGGCGTACGTCCAACACAAGATTTCTACTTATGATATTCCCATGTTGGTCTTCCAGCCGTGTGATATCCTCCAGCTTCTGGTAGATCTGCTCCCCGAGTTCATATCTGCTATAACAACAGCAAAGCCTTCGGAGAAACGACAAATCACCTAAATGGAGAGAGAATTCGTTGTTTGAGAATTTCATCTTCTTTTTGCAATAGTAATCTGCGTTGTTATTAATTGGCTATCATGGTGAATATAAAAATTTCACAAACGCCACTCAAAAGATTATTATTACCTCTGGCTCTGGAAGTGGTGATTGTATCCACTTCAGCGGCGAGTCTGTCGATCGAATCCATCCAGGTCCCAACTTGAGGATGCATAATTACCCCTTGCCTTTGCCTTACCATCTCATCCACCTCTCTCTGAATGTTGTCTTTGGTTTTTTTCAACCTGTCTGTCCTTCTACGCAGGATCTCAAATGTTCGCTTCGGGCAAAGTATGTAGCGGAGTTCTGGGTCGAAGTTCCAACTTAAGCTGTTGGTGCAACTGAGAACGGCACCCATGGGAGCTTGTGCGTGAGATGGTGTGTGTGTGTGTGTGTGTGTGTGAGAGAGAGAGAGAGAGAGAGAGAGAGAGAGGCAAGGGAAGGATCTAGTATTTATTTGTTGGGAGGAGCGTGGAAGAAGGCGTCTGTTGGTGGAAACCATATGAGATTGATTCTCATTAGTCAATCATGGAGAGCTAACCAACGATTTGTAAAAGAGCAATGGTTTCTAATGGAGGGTGTGGTAGGAGTGTCGATGGAGCTTTTTCCACAACTCAAGTGTGAAACCATTTTTATTATGACAAATGCAGCCTCTGATGACCGCTTTTTCAAGGTTGTGATGGGGAGGATCACATGTTTCATACTTTTAATTATGAGGCTGTTATGATATTGGTGATGTTTGCTGGAAGCATCTTCTTAAGGACAGGTCTTTTCTTGAAAGATGCTAGTGGCCATCTTCCTTTTGAGTACACCTGTGTTCCTATGACTATGTTCTTTGTTTTTTCTGATATTACCCCTAAATGGGTTCTTTTTGTACTTATTTTAGTGGGGAATTAATAAAATTAGGGGCTGTACTAGCCCCCATGATTCAGGCTTGTTAAAAAAAAAAAAAAATGATGTCTCTGATCATACCACAAGTGGAAATTTTACGTGGGTATTCTTAGAATTGTTTGCAACAATACATGTATTCTTGCTTATAGATATTTACCTATATACCACCAACAAAATTTTTTTAAGAGATTTTTAAATCCATGCTCTTGAATTCTTTCTTAATTACATCTATACCTGTATAAACCTCATATTTACTTTTATACCTCCATAAAGGCATTAACTATCATAGGTAAAGCAAAAAAAAAAGTGTATAAGAAAGAGAACATTAATTTTGCAAGTTTTCAATGGCAAAAAAAAGTCATTAGCTTTGTTTAAGAATGGAGGAAGAAGGCATATAGCGTCAATAGGTAAGGTGCATATACGTACATAGATAACCACACATAGGGGTATGTGTATTATCATAAATGAATTAAAGGATACCTATGTAAAAGTCTCTAAAAAAAGGACAGTGGTTTGTAGGCATTGGCCAGTTGCTTGGAAGAAAACGACAACAACAACCGCCATTGTGGACAAAAGGTGAAATGATGGATTTTAAAGCATTTGTCTTGAGAATTTTGCTATAGACTTGTATATTAGGTGGCAAAGGACTATGAGAAAAGAATAATAAGGAGCATGTCTCAATGCGAAGAGTGGAGGTTGCTTGGGACGAGAATACTCCTTCAATGGGCTAGTAGTTAAGGCATCATTTGAAAGCAATCAAACTTGCAACTAATAATAAATGGATCAGGCCAGCCTGAATAGGTTCAAGGACCTCAACGCTTCCTTTGATCGATTCAAAGTCTTTTGGTGCTTTGATTTTATCTTATAATAGACCATCGGAATCGTCTAGACACGAGGTATGCTCCAATGAGTCTAAAAGTGTCCTTTGATCTCTGTTTATCTCTCGAATCTTAGAATATTCTCTTGATGCATCCTTGGTTCTTCTTACCATGCATAGACCTATGGAGATGAACCATGGAGCATGCGCAAGATTTAAGGAGACACGAATAACATAAGGAGTCTTCAACCTGAAATCTAGAGTCATCGTGACCCCCCCGACAATCTTAGGTTAAGTGGCCCTAACCCTACTCGATGTGGTGATAATTTTAGTTGATTATTTAACTAGTGGCTTGTTGATATCTTCTCATGCGTACATATTATAGATCTTTGCTATTATAGATCTTTGCTAATTGATGGGACTCCACTCTGTTGTTTACGAGTCTTCTGTTAGGTACTTGAATAATGTATCGTTTATGTGTAAATGTGCCTAGAAATGAATGCAACCCTCCTATTGTGCATAACCATGGTTCATACGAGGAATTATGTGATAGATCCATATTTGAATATAAACTTAATAGTTGATCTTGCTTAATTATGACATGAATCCATAAGTGAATAACTACTATTAATTACGATGATACTTATCTTATAATAATGATTAAATAAGTGGATTGACTACAAATGGTTAACTTGGTGGTTGCTATGATTATCTGATTCTAAATTGTGGCAATGACCTGCCAAAATGAATAAGAAAAGACGAGAACATCGTTTGCTTGGAAAGATATAAATAAACATGAGAATTTATAACTTAAGGCATTCTTTTGAGAATTTATAACTTAATGCAATGACCTTTTGTTCAGATATCCAAATACTTAGGCTGGCCTTAATGTGTTCTATCCTTTGATTTCAAATGACTAGCTCATAGTCCAGACGTCTTAGGAGGCATCTGATGCCATTGACAGATGTCTGATGCTATTGACGATGTCCAACAATAGGATTGTTGGACTGTGATGGGAACACCATCATGAGCCATAACTAACTCAATCTAATCCTAAAAAGTCATTACAAGCTCTTACATAACCTGCAGAGGACTGTAATCCATGGCATGACCATTCTAAGAGAAAGACGAAAAAATAAGGTTAAAACTATAATCTACCAGTATATCTTGAATACAGTATAACCACGGGTTTCCCAAGGGGGTAATTAGGGGTCAAATAATTTCAAATGTCTAACAAGTGGGTTACAACAGACAGAAAATGATTTTTCGCGCATTCTGAGAATTAACGGACATTTGAAATCTTAAAAACAAACCTACTTAATTATGGGAATTATGGTCAATAAAAAATTCACCTAAATCCTCTAAAATTCATAGAAAAATATCCTTTAGGGTTTGATACTCTCAAATTGACCATCAGAACTCGTGTTGACCCAAAATAGAGTCTCAGACAGAAAGTTACCCTAATTTGGGCAACTGTGCAATTTACCCAGTCAAACTTAGTCAAAACCAAAATCAAACTTTACCATTGGATTTCTTAGGTCCAAATTAGGTTTGTACCAAAATTTGGGTCCAATCTTAGATCATTTTGACCAAGTTTACAACCTTTTTTCAGTTCGACTCTTTTTATTTCAATTAGGTCCCTAACTTTCAAAAATCCTTGCAGTCAGCCCCCTAACTTCTTCATCATTTTCATAATTAGGTTCCTCCACCATTATCGCGGAGGAAACCTACTCCGGTGACCTTTGACAGGAAATTTCTCCTTGATCTCTTAGCGAATCCCTTCCAAAATTGGAAGGGGAACTCCTAGAGAAATTATAACGACCCGATTCCCGAGTCCCTACGAGACACGAGAACTGGACCGACTCGACTAATCCCAAGCCCTAGTGGTCCAACGAGGAAGTAACCAAAAGAGCAGTAAAATAAACCACATTCAGCATGAATATAACTAGCAGTAACAAAATATAGCAGTAAGAAAAGAAACCACTACAGTATATACCACCACAACAGTAGAACAACATTTATAACATAACATGTGCTACAAGTAAAAAAAAGTACAGAGAGTAACAAGAACTACTCACTACAGTGGAACAAAAAGGGGCACAAAATAGCAGTGGTAACTCTACTGGACCCTACTCGGCCCAGCGTCCTCTGTAGCCGCTAACCCTGACTGCTCAACACCTGGTCCTGAAAAGTAACAAGTGTAACACGTCAGCAAAACACTGAGTAGAGTGGAAACTAAAACTAAAGAAACAGTAGAGTGTACAGTAGCTGTTATATTTTGTTACTTTCTTTATTTGCATCTTTTTATTATCTCACAATTTTATGTATTTCTCAGATCCTTCACTTGATCTCGAATGTTCCTCGTGGAAATGATCTTGATTGCAGTCTTTTCCAAAAAGTAGAAGTAACACGTGGTGCTCTCCTAGCTGGGAGAGTCCCCCGTGGTGATCCTACTCTCAGTCAACCACCCCAAGGTCATGGACAGACGTAACGGTGACTACGGCACGAGCGATAAATGCACGGGTAGCTACCCCGCACTGGCACGCGGTCAGTCGTTTCCGTTAACAGGTGTGCCCAAGCACAGCACGGAACCAGTATAGGGCAGAGCCCTCTCAGTAACAGGGGTCCAACCCCTCCACAGTAACCAAACAGGGGCCTTGCCCCTCCACAGTCCGTGCACCCTCGCCTGACTACCCTGGTTTGCCCAGTGGGCCTAACAAGTCGGTGTAGGAGGCTAGCAGAACCCTGGGGCCAGTGGGGTAGCTAGTACTCTCCCTACACTAGTAGCTCTCCTCGGTACTACGTACATGAGAGCCAACAAGTCGGTACAAAGTGGCCAGACCTAACCCCGGGTCCCTGGGGCGGCTGGCTCCGCTCTGCACTAAACAAGTAACAGGTGCTTCCCCTGGTACTACGTACCCAAGAGACAGCACACTTCCACGTCTTTCTTTCTCAGTTCCATTTCATTCTCTTTCCAGGAGTTCTACTCCTAATTCCCCATAGGGTTTCAGCTCCTTTAATTCAGCACAATTCGGTTTCACCTTCCAGTTTCACGTTCATACAACCCATGTTCTCAATCATGTTTATTTATTCATAACAGGCAGCTGTTAAATCAATTTACAGGCAGCTATTTGTTCCTTTCCACTTTTCCAAGACTGCAGTATTCATATATTCCACTAGTTTTCCCATCGTAGGATTCATGCCATACCCTAGGATCTATCATACAATCTAGTTTTCCAGCCCTAAGATTCATGCAAAACCCTAGGATCTATCATTCAATCTAGTTTCTCATTCCTAGGATTCATGCAATGTCCTAGGTTCTATTTATGGTTCCATAATTTAACAGATTATGCTAATAAACTTAAAAGCCACTCTACCAGTTACAACAGGAGTACTGGGGGCGTGGTCGGGAATCCCGCGTGCCTCCGAAACCCCCGAGACTGCAATGGAACGGGGTCCTATCACAAGGATCAAACACAAGGAGTTTCTCAAAACAGTATATAATTACTATAGGCGGGTAGAGGATTTTATTCCGAAAAGGACGCAACTCGAAACGTGGAAAACGGACTCCGAACGGGCCCTAAACGGGTCGAAAACGACGAAACAGTGCAAAATTAGACGTCTGGAACCTCTTCCAGACGTCTTAAAATGTGGATCAGAGGGTACCTTTGTTATGCGTAGTCTCTCAGACGTCCAGAAGCTTGCGGGGGCGTCTGGCCTAGTTCCCAAACGTCTGATGGTCGCCCCGGACGTCTGGAAGTTGTTCCCATCGTCTGGCACTGCAGCCAGACATCTGATTCGCGTTGGATGGCGAATCTCAGAACCTGCGCGTACCCATTCCTCGCTCTCAGTACGAACGGTCGAAGAAAAGGAGGAAGTACGAAAATAACTTACCTGCCAAACCTCTGGACAGTCCTCCAGACGTCTTCCCCGTCGTCTGGTTGGAAACCCAGACGTCTGATTCTGGAAAAACTTCCAGAATCAGAGCACGACTCGCCCTCCGCCCGAGACGCACGGCCACGCCGCGCCTCGTCCGCCTGCTGCTCGAGCTGCAGCAGCCCTCCCGCATCACTCCATGCCCGCAGCTCCCCCGCCGGTCGGCTCTAGCTGGCCCGGCAAGCTCGAGCCCTCACGGTCGAGCGTCTCCTCCCGCAACTTGCCGCGACTGCCGCTGCCGCCGCTCGCTCACGCTCGCACTCGCTGGAAGAAGAAGAAGGAGGGAGCGGAGGGGATGAGAGTGAGGGAGAGGGAAAGGCCTTTTAAAGCCGCGCGGGGATAGGGAGAGAGAGGGGGGGTGCAGCCTGCGCCTGCGGAGGAGAGAGGGGAAAAGAAAAGCGTCGCAGGTCTGCGCGCGCAGACGCAACCGCGAGTGCCGCAAAAATCGAATCCCAGACGTCTGGAAGGGGTTTCAGACGTCTGGTCAAACGTCTGGACCACCTCCCAGACGTCTTAAAAAACGTCTTGAAGCCGCGTTCGTTACAGAAATCCTCTCCAATCTGGACCCGTCCTTGTGCATCAAATCTTTCCCAATCTCTCATGCGAACTCATGAGAGATTTGGGCATCAAGGATTCCCAATCTTTAGTGAGCTTTCCAAGCTTGGGAAGCTTGCTTCACAAGCCCAAAATCGCCCCCTAGGATCTATAAAAGAACCCCCTGCTCATACCGAACTCTTTAAGCTTGAATTCAGCTGGAGACCCCCTCAAATTCTTCTCTCCTCCTCCGGTCGCTCTTCAAGCTTCGGCGACCTTCCCTACTCTTCCTCGTCGTCTGACCACAAAACCAATGGCAAACTCTTCCTCCTTGCCTTCTTCCACGTCGCGTAGCACCCACCGGCATTCCTACCCCCTTTCGTCCTCGCCGATCGTCTCTCTCTGAGCGCCTTCGTCTCTAACGTTGGCAATACGCGCCTGACGCCAACTTCGCTCCCTTTCGTCCACTATCTACCTAGATAAGTTCCCTGACTTCCCCTCTTCATTTTTAGACATTCGCCACTTCGTTTCGATCGCCGACTCGCCTCCGCAACTCCATCGTCTACCGCTCCAGCCATACCTCCAACAAGGCCCATCTCGCTCCACATACCACCAAACCCCTCGCCGACTATCTCAAAACCTCCGCCACACCTCTCCGCTCATTTCCCCTCTCTCGTTTCGCTCCATCATCCACCTGAACTCCACCCCGAATAGACCCAACATCTCCGACCTAACCCGACACCATCCGACCATCTCACGCTTCCCCGCACCTCACAAACACCGCCGTTCAATTCCCCACCTCATGGCGAAGCTTATGAACTGGTTTGATTGGGGCTCTTAGCCCGTTTTTCTTGATTATAGGTCCCAGGTCTCCGCTACCATTACCGAAGCTTCAAGTGAAGCTCAAAGCTTGCTTCAAGTTCCTACAGACTCCAGGCGAAGTCCCAGGCACTACGGAATACCTCCAGGAGTATCCTCGCGTGGTCAATTGGAGCTTTTGACCAAGTCCTCTACACCAATTCGATGAAGGAAGATGCTGCTGCTACGTGAAGGAAGGAGGGTGGGATTAGTCCCACATCGTGGATCACGAGAGCTGTTGAGCCGTATAATACTACAAAGTCACGTAGGCTTTCTACCTCATAACAAGGGGTGAAGTCCCTCTCGCCCACGCACACCTGCGCCTCGTTTGCGACTCTATCCACGCGGATCTGACCAACCCGTTTACCCACTTAGACTGACCTGCACTCCTCGCTCACTACCACACACCGGTGAGCCTGGACCCGGGTGCGTACAATCCGATAACCGGATTACACCCATGGCTCTAGGAGAGCATATCCTAAGAGAGAAAGAGAAGAGGAGAGCTACGCGGGGGTAGGGGGTTTTTGCCCTGAGAAGTTTGGTCTGACACTTAGCCGGATTTAGGAAGAGAAAGAAGAAAGAAGTGAACACTTAGTGCTGAAGAAGAAGAGAGCTTGAAGAGAAGAAAGGGAGCCATAGCAGAAGAAATAGAGAAGAAGGAGAAGGCTTAAGCAGCAGAGAAAGAAAGAAGAGAAGCAGAGTAGGGCCGGAGTAGAAGAGAAGGAGAAGGGAAGACAGAGTCAGAGAAAGAAAGAAGAGAAGACAAGGCAGAAGGACAAAGAGGAGAAAATCACTTTAAGTAGTATGATTTACAGATCAGACGACAAAGTTTATTTCACATACATTAAGTTCCTTAGTTGATATTGCAGGAGTATTTGGTGATTTAAATCATCATTTTACTCCCATCTTTTTGCATATTTATTCTGACATTACTCTTATTGCAATATTTCTTCTTGATTTAAATTGTGATCTTGAGCTTTAAATTCCATCTTGCTCCCTGTGTTCGATCTCGGAACCTTTTTCGAGTAATAAAATTTATTTATTTTCAAAGAGATTTCGACTATATTACAACGCTTCACTTTTAAACTCGATTTCACCGCGTTAACATTTTGGCACCGTTGCCGGGGAGCAACGGGCAATTTAGAACTCTCAATTATAATTCCTTATTCGGATTCTGACTTGCTATATCTCTTTTGTTGTGTTCTATTTCAGGGGGGAATACATTCCAAGAAGATTAGCTGCACATCACCCCAGGGGCAGGTAAGTTCTAATTACTTTCTCTCTTACACCCATGATTCTGAAAAGGTTAAAAAGGAAGGAAAATCAATTAGGGCTACTTGATTTCCATTCTTAGATAATTCATCAAGTTCCCTGATTTGATTTAAACAACAAAACCTGATTTGTGCATCCACTTAAGGTAACTAGGGCTATCACATTCTTATTTGAGCCCTAGATACCACATTTGACAAACTAAATTGAACCAAAATCAGAGCCAATTAAGGATTCCAATTTAGGGTTTTTACAGACACACGTGCATAATCAAGAATCGATTCTCTCCAAACAATGTGTGCCTAAGCCTTGATTGAACAGATTTATTCAAGTGAAACCCTAAAATAAGGCTCTTAAAATCATTTGAACTGTAAAAGAGGGACTTAAGCTTCTCAAAAGGACAATACAGGTGAAGTTGACCCACCTTGTTGGGACAACCAATCTCAAATTAGGTCACTCTTGTACTCAATACATCTTTAAAGTTCAAGCGAAATCCTAAGCACCCTTGCTCTTAATTAAAATTGGTAGACTAAAGAGGTCAAGTCTCCATTCTGGTCTACCTGGACCATCAGTGACAAGAGAGGTCGGGTGGGGGAAACCCTGTAACCCTTGGGGACGCTTTACCGTGTAGGGGTCTTCGTGGGACTCTCCCTTTCTGGCTGCCCAGGTATTTCACAGGTGGACGGCTTTCTGACTAAGGGGTATCATCCGCCCCGAACCTCTATAGTCATCCAAAATTTTTGGGTGTCTTGATTGGGTCCAACACCTGCTATTCTCATCTAGACCATCAGTGCATGTTCGATAGGAGGTCCTTAAGACCACCCTTGAGGCCTCCTTTAGCAATTCATTCCCGTCGAGGCCAGGCCTCGACTTCGTGTTTGTGCAGCAACCCCATCACATAGACATCTCCTCTAATTCATCTGAACCCAACTCTCCTTCTTCCATCATCATAGAACAACCAGCAAGAGACAACAATCTGGAAAATCAGCTTCAGTGACTCAATGACCTATTTCAGGCCTACATGAACCCACCGCAGCGCCCCATGATGCAGGATCATTACAATCCCGCTGTGGTGACGATCAAACCTCAAGTCCAAATCCTGGTTGGAGGTCCCGATACTGAACTCAAGCCCAACATGATTCACGCCATTCCGAAATTCCATGGGCTCAATTCCGAGGATCCTTTCCAGCACATTAAACAGCTCAAACATCTGGCCCAGACCTTCGGGTCAGATGTACAAAACCGGGATATTCTTCTCATGAAAATGTTTTCCTTCTCTCTCATGGATAAGGCAGCTCACTGGTATCAGACTCAAACGCGTCCAATCAACACATGGGTTGAACTTCAATCCAAGTTTCTGAAAAAATTCTTCCCAGTTGGTAGGATGAATGCCTTACGACATCATATTACACACTTCACACAACAGATAGGAGAACTACTTCATGAGGCATGAGATCATTTTCTGGATCTCATGCAGAAGTACCCCCATCACGGAGTTCCTAAATGGGAACAAGTCCAGTCTTTTTACCAGGGACTCCGTGAAGATATCCGACTCTTCATCAATGCAACCTGTGGAGGGAACATCATGGGTCAACACAAAGATACTGTGTGAGAGGTTCTCGAAAACATGTGCGAGAACTCCATCAACAATGAACTATGGGCATG
Organism: Thalassia testudinum; assembly: GCA_037157565.1. NCBI lineage: Eukaryota > Viridiplantae > Streptophyta > Magnoliopsida > Alismatales > Hydrocharitaceae > Thalassia > Thalassia testudinum. The sequence goes on from JAZHRO010000030.1 coordinate 51,782,263, forward strand.
TTCGACCGGACGAATGCCCGCGCATTGATGAATCCTAGGAGAGCACATGAGACGTAGGGCTTGTCCTCCGCAGTCGACTTGGAATTGATGGTCAGTCGATTGGACAAGGTCTCTATAATTGAGAAGAAGGTAGATGAACTAACTTGGCATTTGCTGCAAGCCACCTTTGCACAAAACCTGTTTGTGCAACCGCCCTCTGGTAGGGAGGCTGTGCATAACATCCAGCAGAGATCTTCTCAGGGGATGGATCTATATCCACCCCCGTCTGATTCTGGATTCGAAGGAAACTCTGGATCTACCTACTCTAGTTGGGGGAAATCTGAACCCTCATATTCTGATTTTTCTGAGGTTCCTCAGACCTGCGAGGACCTCAATGCCATCCAGAACGATCCTTTCTCTAATACCTATAACCCGAGATGGCGAAATCATCCCAATTTCACATGAGTGGGAAACAATCAAAATCAAAGACCACCATATCATCTCCGTCCAAAAGTTCCTCGTCCATATCAGCCGCCTTAGCCTTGGCCCAACCCTACCTACCAATCTGGGCCAATCATGGAGATCAAATGATTCTTATCCTTCAGACATTGGTTGACATTCAAAAGACGAATGCGGCAATGCAGAAACAGCACAAGGATGAGATCACAGAGGTTCGCAATCAGCTTGCCCAGATGGCAAATCCCCGCCTACCTGGTGCACTTCCTTCACAACCTCTGCCCAATCCCAATAACGTGCCGAATCAGAGGCGCGTTATGAACCCAAATCAGGGCCAAGTACACTACATTTATCAGGCTCCTTCTGCTCCATCACCCAACGGGATGGAAGCTTCGACATCGTGTATGGGTTACCAGCAGCAAGCACCTTTGTTACCCACACCAAACCAGAACCATCCAGGACTAAATTCTGTTACTACCCATAGTGGCAAAGCAACACAAGACGCACCCTTTCCGAGCCACTCCTAGCCTGGTAATACAAACCCTTACCCTAGGATAGTCATCCAGGACACCTCTATCCCAGATCAAGAACCTGGACCCATTCTAAAGGAACCATCTAAGGTTCCATTTCCTGAGGCCTTGACCAAGGGCAAGAGGACAACCAGACCTGTGGCACCTGAGGAGGACCTGGTCAAGCTCTTTGAGCAAGTCCATATAAACATCCCCTTAATGAATGCAATACGCCATGTACCGGCTTACGTGTGATTTCTAAAAGACGTACAATCATCGTGTCCTCCCTAGCTCCTCCGGCCTCGACGCAGCAATCCACCACCACCATCACGTTCAGAGGAGTCCGCTGAAGCTCCTTGAATCCTCGGTTTCAAGCTTCGTCGCCTCTCGCTCCAAACCATCCTCGCCAGCCAACCCATCAACGCCGATCTCCAACCGGCCCTCTCCGACCACCTACTGCCAGGCAAACCACGCAGGAAAATTCCGTGAAGTCACACGAAGCCATTTGGATCTCCAGCTGGAACTTCGAAGCCTTGAAGTTTTCCGGCCATCAACTTCCTCCTCCAACTGTCAACGCAAGAAGAAGAAATGAAGAAAAAGAGAAGGAAGAAGGGGAGGGACTTCCTTGCAAAAGAAAGAAATTCGTAGGGACCTAAAAGAAAGGTTTCAGGGACCTAAGAGCAATAATGCAGGGACTACTGTGAAGACTTCCTTTTTATATTAAATCCTAGTTTGATCCCTTTAGAAATAGTATTTTCCAACATTAATGCTTAAGCACATTATTCTCAGATTAACTTTTGCTAAGCATTAATTGAATTTTCTCAATTTTAGTAATGGGTCTTGGATTGCACTTAAATCATTTTGAATTAGATTTTATGTATTGAATAGCTTTGTGAGATCTAGTTCTTGAGATTAATTTTTATTAAACCCAAAATAGTGGTAATCGTACATTTGATTGCTCCCAGAGACGACCTCGGAATATCTTTATTTTGAGTTTTACAAATTGTAAATATTCATCTCACTTTAATCAACTGTACTACGACACATGTTTTATCAAAACGATCGAAACAAACTGATCACTAAGGTCCTGTGGCGGATTGCGGAGATCTAGGTATGGACGACAACGATTGTCATTGTGGGTTGCTTGCGTTCACAGGAGTTGTATAGTCTTCTTTTTCTTTTTTAGTGTAACTTGGTTTGTTAGGAACTACGTGTGACCCGATGCTATCACAACTAAGATTGCCGACGCATGCCAGGTGCCTATTTATTCGGTTTCACCTTTTCTACGATTGTGGGATCACCCTCTTTCGAGAGGTTATCCAATTTCCGATCTTGTTGCACGTTTCATTTTCTTTTCCCTCTTTTTCTTAATCTTGTTTTTGATTTTACGTTCCCCCATTTCTATGGGATGTATTTCTTCTTTCGTGGATGAGGATATTCTGTCTCCTCCTATGAGTTCGTTGTGTATCGTATTCTTCCCCTTTAATGAAAATATATAAAAAAAAATCCTTGAACATATCACAATCTGATTCTTTCGTTTTCTGTCCTTATATCCAATTTCTATGTCTAATATCCGCGTGCTCATGTGATTGCCAATTTCCAAGAAAGCTGCTGATATTTCTACAGATACCAGGGAGTACTCCAAGACGGTTGTAGTAAATTTCTCTTAAGAAGTATATCCTTAAAATTTTCTTTCCAAAGCTGGATAAGAATGGAATTTAATAACAAAAAAATAGCATAGAACAGAAAATGCAATTAAAAACCCATTGAGCTAAGGATTTATATATTGACCAAATGAAGTTCAACTACTGCAACCTGTATCACACAATTGAAAATCTGCCAGAAATTTGTGGTTCTAATGTGATTGAATAGTTATGAAGGTTTTGGATTCTTGTTTTTTGTTTTTGCTGAACAATAGGGTTTTCATTTTAGATAATCTTGGGTGGCATTTTGGGGGTGAAGAGAAAACTAGGTTCAAAATTGACGTGGTTTTTATCAATTTTTTCTTCTTCCAATGATGTCACAATCTCAGGACACACGAACTTTGCTATCCCATCTAATACGATGAATCATTGTTATAAGCAAATACTTGAGAGATCAATTACCTCTCGTTGCGGGTGCATTCCATATCTCTAAAGTGTAAATTATCATTCAAATTAATTTGACAACGCTGAATCCAAATGCACGCAAACCTATATGCCTCATAGTCCATTTCCTAAATTTGGAAATATTGACTTGACGATGGATATATGGTCGTTTCTTCTCATCAGTTTCATTACAGTCCTAAGAAGGTTAATGGAAGATGTACTTTCTTAAATTCTCAATGGCCAATCCCTATAATTCTCTTCTTTGGTATGATTGAACAACATATCCGTGGGAATCTTGGTGATGCTCCTGCTCCAGCTCCAGCTATCTGAACTACCAAAATATCATCTCCGAATATGCCTCTATATAATCAAGCACCAGGAAAAATCTGAAACTCTAATGACATCATCATAAGTATTTATTACGATGAAATTGGCACATGCTTTCTATTGTACCCTTAGTGCCAGTTGTATGAAGCAAAATAAAGGTCCTAGTACCTATATACTTGACTTGGATGCTGCCGAATGTTATCGAGTTTCAAAAACAAATTCTAGTTTCAGGACTAATTTTGAGCAATAGTTCTTTATTTGTGTTGAGTTTTGTATGAGAAGGAATGAAATATTTTTGACTCCTCACATGTTCCAAAATGGTAACTTAACATGCAATTACACCTACTAATTACGTATGGATACAAATCACTCAACTAATTACATAGCAATTACACCTACTATCTCTCAGCATATTGAAGTGTGCCTCTAAACTATGGTGAAACTTGGTGTGGACGAAGAGATTTAGTCAACCAGTCAAGCAACCTGCTTAATAGTTGAAAGATGGTGCACAATAATTTTCTCGCTTGCTACCTTATGTCAAACAACGTGAAAATCAACCTCAATGTGTTTAATCGGAGCATGAAAAGTTGGTTTGGATGTCACACACGTAATTCCAATATTATTAAACCAAAGAGTTAGAGGTTGTGAAATTGAAACACCCAATCAGGAACATAAGGAGACAAGCCATGTAACTTTAGTTGTGGCATTCATAATAGCTCAATATTTGACATTAGTACTCGATCAAGCTACCTCAACTTTCTTTTTAGAAGACCATGAAATGAGGGAAGAACCAAAACGAGTCGCAAACCCAGAAGTTGAATGCCAATTGTCAAGGGAGCTCTCCCAATCCACATCTGAGAATACATGCGACATAATAGCAAAAGAGGATTTTAAAAGCAAGACATAATTGATTGTCCCTTTGAGGCGCCATAGCAAATGCCTGAAGATAGAAAGACGTTTGTTAATTCGAACTTGCATCATCTAAGAGAGTGTGTTGAAAACATATATAGGTTATAACTAGCCAAGTGAAATTCAAGTACTACAAACCTCCAATTAGTTGTTGATACTCAATTGGATTTGAGAAAGGAGTGACAAGGTGTTTATCAAGCTAATCACATTGCTACAAGGACAGAGAAGTCAAAAGTGATTTAGCAACATCGTAGTTATTCTTCATAGGTAAATCAGCTACATACCTATGTTGGGATAGATATAAACTAGCAAGAGAGTCTAAACCAATTCAATGTTTTAGGACTACTAGAGAATGACATCGTGCCTTAGAACTGCAACAAAGGAACTCCCAAAAAGGGGTGGCTATAATGGACTTCCACACTAACAAATTGAGAATTTGCATATCCTAAACAAACTTAATCACAATCAATTAACTGTTCTTATTTTGACTCAATCATAAATTGAACTCTGATAATTAATTAAAATAACTTACCAAATCTGACACAACTTGGCATGCAAGACAACTCCTAAAATCCTAAAGGCCACATGGCCTACCGACCTTGCTGACTCAACTTCATGTGGACTGTCCATGTGGCAACTGTGCCACGTGGTGGTCCACTCAATTGCCACGTGGCAACCCACGTGGCATTTACTCTTTCACACTTCCCCTCAAGTCAAGGTCAAAGTAGGTTGTAGACTTGCACACTTTTGGTGAGGCTAAAGCCTCCACAATTCTTCGTCATCTTTCATGCTCAAACTTCCTTTGCTTGGATCTTCAGAAGCCACAGAGTGTCCTTTAGCAACCTTAGAAATCATTGCCCGATGGGAAAGCTCGATAGTCGTTGTGATGGCCGCTATAGTCTTCTTGTCCTCAAGTAACATGGTCTGGATTTTCTCCACATTATATAATTTTCTTTCTCCAGCCTCTATCCAACCTGCAAGCCTCTTAATGATTTCAATATAAATTCCCATATCATTATATATCAATTGCATCTCGATTGATGGAATTAAACTTTCAAATCCAACATTTGTCTTCACCCTCCTTTCTTTTTTTTTTTCTTTTGAGGGGAAGAAGTTTCATTGATCAGCAACCTTACGAAGTACAAGGAATAGAGTTTTATCCCAAGTTCCAACGATACACTTTCCTAAGCAGAATTTAGCAAGATGGTGGGCAGGATGCACACCCGATCTTGGAATACGAGAAATCCGAAAGGAAGGAAAGTCATGGAGAATTTGGTGACGGGAATTAACAGCATGTAAAGCTCTCCACGAAGGTTGCAATGCACTATTGATTTGGCTGACAGGGACCTGAGCATCCCTGAGGATGTGTCCCTAAGTGTAAGCCAATGAAAGAGCCAATTTGATATCCTGAATTATGGCTAGTGTTTCAACCTCTTGACCGTCTGAAGTTGGTAATTTGCATGCCTGGGCTGCAACCAATGAAGAATGGTCGTCTAGTATGATAGCAGCTGCCATAAGTTGTTTCCCACCGCTGCATCAACTATAATCTGTGGGGATGAATGTAGAGATGCGTCAGTTGTGGTGGACGTGGTATTTCCTGGGTAGAAATCTGAATGAGTGCATCCAGGGGAGAGGCTTGAATTTTGTATTGAATTGCTGGAAACTGGGTGCGAAGAAAAGGAGTTGTCTTCATAGAATTTGATCGATGCAATCACTTGCGACTTGAGTTGAAGTGGATCAAGCGAAGGCCGCCCATGTATTAGATTACATCCGCTGATCCATAAGGAGTGAGCTATAAAGTAAGGCGAGGACGAAGCTTCTGCCGTTTGCGATAGTTGCTGGGAGATGTCTTTGTAGTGCTCAAACCAATGTTTTTTTTTTTAAAAGTAGTGCTCAAACAAATGTTGATCGGTATCATCAATACGATAACCAAAAAGAAACCAAATGGCCTTAGTGAAGGGGCAATTTAGGAACAAATGTTCTGCATCTTTGACTTGTTGAGAACATAGCTCGCAGTGATCATCCACTCCATTTATCCTGACAGCCAGCAACTTCCTGGAAGTGAGAACTTCTGAGATGGCCTTCCATAGGAAGATTTTGATTCTCGGGGGAATCTGAAGGCTCCAAATAATTTTGCGGTGTTGAATCTTGTCATTTGCTTCAACCGGAGTTCTTCCAAAGAAGCGAATAATAGACTGATAAGCTGATCTTATAGAAAAATCTCCCCCAGAATGATCAGACCAATTTTGTCCTCTCGATTTCCATTTTCTATCTGTGCGGAGCAAGATAGGACTGTGACCACCTCCTATCGCTGGGAGATGTAAGACTCCGGCATTTGGATGGTCGAGCCACCAAAGACCTGAAACAAAAGCCCTGTCAAGTCTTTCACGGATAAGATATTGTGGGCACCTTCTGTTTGACCATGTGAAAAGCTTGTCCCGAGAAGCCTAGATCTGGAAGACCCAGGCCACTTACAAAATTTTTGAAATGCATAAATTCTTTTGAAGGGGTATTTAATCCTCCCATTTTGTCCTCCTTGCTGAGGATAGTTTTAAAATCTCCCATGCACACTAATCTCTCTGAATAGGGCTCAATCAGCCTGATCATTCTTTTACAGAAGGAAATCCTCCTGCTCTGTTTTGGGGGTTCCACATATGCATTGCTAGAAACCAAATGTTTGACAAAGAAGTAATTTCTGCTATCAAACAGTATCTATCCGAGTGCTTCAAATTGACCTGCAGGTTCTGATTACAAAGAAGACATAGCCCGCCCTGATCTTCCCATGGCTTCAACCGAATAATAGCTATAATCTCTCAAATTGCTCATTATCCGATTTATCCTCTGATCATTTGCATGTGTCCCTGAAATAAATATCAAATTAGCAGCAGTAGCCTTACTTTGGAGGGTTAACCCCTCAAATGAGGGGTTAACTCATGCTTACTTGACTACTTAACCCCTCATTTGCTAACCTGGATTTAGCAACTTTAACACGGGTTTGTCTAGCACCAGTTTCAACTGGTATTAACCAAACCCATGTTAAAATTCTACACCACTCATGTCTCTGACATCCCTCACGTTTTAGATACCTAACACCACTATCAAGTAAACACCAGTAGGGTTAACACCACAACTTAACACCTATTCAAGTAAACACAAACCGGCGTCAACACCACACAGCAAGTAAATACAATTTCAGGTTAACACTAGTTTCACATTTCTTGACACCACTTTCCTAACCCCTCAAGTAAGCTAGCCCTTAAAATGTCGAACCGCATAGAGAGCCCCCCAACCCTCTTACAGTTCCACGAAAGAAGATTCATTTCTGATTGGGCAGCTGATGAGGCTCAACTGCCAGAGGTCCCATCGTCATCGGTACCAACCTTGTGCTTCTTCAATTGTGAGGACTGAACTTGCAGGGGTTTAGGTTCTATAGACTTCCTTTTCCCCAGCACCATCTGCGCTGAACCAGAGTTTCCTTGCGATCCTCTAGCCGATCTCTTGAAGCTACCCTTAGATAATTTCCTTCAAGGAGGAGCAGGATTTATTTCAGACAGATGACCAGCTTGAACACTTATGTTACAACAACCGTCATAAGGAATGGACACGGCATCATGATTATCAATATTCATAGTCGAAGCCTTGACATGTAGATCTGTCATCAGTACATCAGCATTGGAATGTATGGGGAGGTTGGGAATTTTTGGTGTGCATTTCTAAATTTGTGTTATAATTAAGTGTTATAGCAGGTTCAAAAGGTTGGATTTTTGGGTTCAGTAGGCTGGAATTTTTAGTCAGCCATTTCGTAGGATGACTAAATGCAGGGACCGCGAATGTGCAATGCAGGTGGGGGGTTGAGTGTAGCTGCGAAAGTACTGTTAAGTATTAATAATGCTTGCAGCAGGAGGATGGGTTGTATTAAATGGAGTGGTACAGAGAGTGATGTCGGTGGATGCATTCATGAAGGAAAGATGGGTGTAGTGGAGAGCAAGTGGAGATGCATGGTGAGGCAATACCAGCGAAGCACCACCTTACCAGTGGGGGAGGCCGCTGGAAGCAGTGTTTTCACATGCTTGGACTTGGATTGGTTCGAGAGGGAAACCGACAATGGAGACAAGGTGGTGGGTGAACAAATTAAGGGCACCAATGTATACGTACCCCACAGCTCAGATCACGGGTTGCCTCTTGGCTTCCCATGTCCATTGGTCCATGGATGAGTTTGTTAAATCAATTGTTTCCGTATGAACTAGACCCATTCAAAATTTTACAGTGGGCCTTAAAGCCACAGACCAATTCAAGCTTGCAGTTTTGGATCATCGCATTCCCTGAAATTCTTGATCGAGCTCCACAGCAATTTGTGGACAAGGTTGGATATGGGACCATGTGATGAACCCGTCGATGAAATGTCAGTGTCGTGTTTTATATAAGGATATGCATAAAATAATTACATATATTACTCATAATATAATAATAATATCTCCGTAACCTTGTTATTTCAATCGTGACCCATTCAATTTTTGGTCGTAACATAATTATAACTTTTTCAATTATTTCTCGTAACATAGGAAACATGCCGGTATAAAAACATGAAAGGTGGCACATTTTGCAACGAGAGGAGGTGAAGTAATTAAAAAAAGTAAATTCAGGACCGAGGATCACGACACATGCCTTCTATTTACACAAAAAAAAGTAACCCAAGTAAAATCATGTGGTGGGATCTATCGTTGGCCAAAAAAGTCAAACCTATGGGTGTAAAATAAAAAATACATCGATGCAGGGTCAGAACCTATGGGTGCAATGGTTTTGAGTCGGTGCAAAACCATCGGAATCACTTTAAGAATAATTTTACAATGATATAAAATCACAGCCATTTTACACCAATGTGCTTTGATTTAAAACCAACAAGCACCCTTATGTTCACTAACTTATAAAGTCGTTGCTCTTTTAAGTGGGGTGAGATCTATCACGTGACAGAACTTACATTACTTTTTGAATTTCTTTACATTAAATACTAACTGTACGTTGATGATCATGTTCACTACATCCATGTGTTGCAAAATACGTTACGCTTTTTGTTTTTGCACATTTTAACATATAATAATATCTCCATTTTGGCATCTCCAACAAATTTAAGTACCTAAATTAGGGAATAGATTCGGATACTTTTTTTCTGATGTCTGATTTCATCTCCAAAGTAATTTTTTCCACATGCTAACTCTTTCACCACGCTTTAACTATGGAAACTTCCTTGTTTTTGGATCTTTTACTAGCTCGGCCTAATATCTACATTAGTTACTCCTTGAAGATTAGGTTCTCCTCTAATTCCAAATTGCTCTAACTAAGAATATGCTCTGAACTACATACATATTTTTGCTCCATGTAAATAGTTGTCTAAATCACCATGTAAGAATGCATTTTGCACATCTAATTATTTCAGAAACCAGCCATTAGCAGTAGCAAGAGCAAGCAAAAGCCACACGGTAGTTGTTTTGATAATTGGGCTAAAGGTTTCAGTGTAATCCAAGCCTTCTTGTTGGGTATATCCTTTAGCAACAAGACATTCTTTATAACGATCAATGGATCTATCTTGGTTGCATTTTATACGAAAAACCCATTTAGTACCAACAACATGCATAGAACTTAAACGAGGTACTAATGTCCAGGTATTGTTCTTGATTATAGCACAGTGCCATTGAGGATCCTTTGCTGCTCGAGAATAACATGTGGGTTCAATGTCATTTGTGGAAGATTGTAGGTGTAATGGAAGAGGGTATTTTGTGGCAAGGTAGCTTTTCTTTTCATGGATGCCATGCATACATCAAGTAATCATAGAATGGGTCCTTAATGGGGCAACTGGTGGTATTGGTGGTGAATGGGATAGTGATGGAGAAGGTGATGGAAATGGAGCCGATGGTGGGGAATTAGATGGTGGAGCTTGTGGTGGGGAAGCTGATGGTGGAGGTGGTGGTGGGGAATAATTAGATGGTGGAGCTGGTGAGAGAGGGTGGTTTGCAGAAGGTGATGGTGTTGGGGTGAATGGATGTAACGGAAGTAGATTGGGGGGAATGGATGGTAGTAAGATTGATGGAGAAGGTGATGTGGCAGCAGCATGGTTTTGGAATGGGAACAATGTTTCATCAAATATGACATGGCGAGACATAATTATTTTGTTTGTAAGGAGATTAAGGCAGAGATACGCTTTATGGAAGGCACTGTAACCCAGAAAAACATGGAGTGTCGCCCGAGGTTGCAATTTATGAGCATTATATGCTCGAAGTAAAGGATAGCAGCTGCAACCAAATGTTTTAAAGAAGCAATAATCTGGAAGAGAGCTGAATAGCTTCTGATATGGAATATTACCATGTAAGGAGGAAGAAGGCAATGCATTAATAATACACACTGTTAATTGAATAGCATAGAACCAATAAGAAAGAGGTGTAGAGCTCTGAAATAATATTGCTCGAGCCAAGTCAGCCATATGTCTATTTTCCCTCTTAGCCATTCCATTTTGTTGAGGTGTATATGGAGCAGAAATGCGATGATGAATACCATTGTTTTGAAACCAATTGTATAATTGATGATAGATGTATGAAATTGATTTTGAACAAATTTGTGAAATTGCAAGAACACATTGAAGACATCTGACTTTTGTATTAATGGAAAAACCCATGTGTACCTGGTGGCATCATCGATAAAAGAAACAATATATTTATATCCATCAAGAGATAAAATTGGAGCAGTCCAGACATCGGTGAAAATAATATCAAAGGGCTAACAGTTTTTGTAGATGGTAGATGAAGCCTGTGAGCTTTTGCTTGTAAACATATCTCACAAGGAGAACTAGGAACATCATTGTCAGTAAGTATGCCTGCTTTATTTACAAGACTCTTTAGAAGAGGATAGTTGGCATGTCCAAGGCGTCTATGCCATAAGGTGAGTGGTTGTTTTACTGCAAGAAGAGCTTCAACAGAGGCGGCCTCTTGGTTGTGTGGCAGAACTTATTGACGTCAATGGCAGCCATAATTGATATAAGCCATTATGCGCTCGACCTTGGGGGAGCACCCTCTTGGTTTTCAGATCCTTCACACGAATGTTATCAGAATATATTTTAAAATAACATCTATTATCATATGTAAATTTCTTGATAGATGAGAGATTCTTCGAGACAGTAGGGACATGTAAAACATCTTTGAGAATAAGAGTGCGAGATGGGGTAGAAATAAATTTAGAGCCTGTGTAAAGAATGCTCGAACCTTGGCCATTTCCAAATGTTACTTCATTATTGACTTTGTAAGAAGTGCTCAAATCCAAATTCTTGAGAGAGTTAGTGAAATGATGGGTGGCCCCAGAGTATGGGTACCAAAGTTCTTTCCCAGGAGTAGTGTTTGCAACATATGCAGTAGGAGCAGTGTAGTTGAAATTTTGATCAAATCGATAGTAACATTGAGCAGCAATGTGGTTTGTACGTCTACAAATTTGACATGGAGAAGTGATATTTGGAGGGGTAAAGCGATTAAAACTGGCTACAACATTAGAGAATCAACCTCTGGCAGAGATATGGCATCTACGACCACCCCATCTTCCACGATTGTGTGGAGAAGATGATGCGCGACCATGAATAGCTTTACTGAAATATCAAGCTGGGCTTGAGCACGCTCCAGATGTTGTTCATGAGAGATCAACATTCCAGCCAAATCCTCAAAGAAAATTGGTTCAAGACGATTGGACACATACGTAATAACAGAGCTATAATCAGTAGGTAAACCATTTAAGACAGCCATAACAAGCTCACCATTGTCAAGTTCCTTGCCTGATGCAAGAACCAAATCAACAGTAGTTGCTTTGGCTTTGTTAAGATAATCAACAATAGGGAGATCACCCTTTTTCAAATTAGCTAGAGCTTGCTTAAATTGAAAAATTCGACTACAAGATTGACTAGCATTATAACGCTCTAAATAAAGCCAAATGTCCCGAGAAGTAGGCAAATGAAGAACTTGCAAGCAAATATCTTCTGAGAGAGTTGTGAAGATCCGATCCATAACAAGCTGATCTTTTATTTTCCATGCAAGATAATCATCATTAATGAGAAGATTACCGGGTGCATTTGTCAGACAGGTGGGTAGAGGATAAGAGCCATCAACAAAACCATAAACATCGTATGCATATTGTAATGACCCGAATCCCGTCAACCGACGTAACCCGAGTCGCCGTGTGCTAACACTAACACAATCACCAACAAGATCATAGTCACCTAACACATAATCATAAAATATAAACATAGCCAACAAAAAATTCATATTGCAAAAACTAAAGGAACATAAATTGCATACTAATCGGAAGATTTACCGTAGTATATAAGTCCAAGGAGATGTACAACAGCAATCTCTTGACGAACTGTCAAGTACACCTGAGTACGAAACCTAAAAATATGTCAGTAAAAACTAAGTAGAACAAAAATAACAACAGTATAGTACAATAGTAACCAAGTACAAAAGAAAATGGGTACTGTAACTTTAATTAATCCATTTATTAGATATCTCGTTATCCGATTTTGTTTCTTAACTTGGAAGTCCAAGTTATAATAGCTCACAATCTATCAATCAACGTCTCAGGACACGAGACGATTTCGTGTAACTTCCTACAGCGTAAGACCGGTATAAGCCACCCTCCTAGCCGAGAAGACTTTTTATACCCACCGAGTCGCTGCTCTCCATCACCCTGGGGTCATTGCGAAAATAGGTGGCAGCTACGTCATATACTGTGAACATGTACAAGCGCTATGTATGCTGAACCACAGACAGCCAATGACCTACCCACCGGCTGAGAAAGAAGCCATTTCAACCCTCAAGCCCTGCAAATCCGCTATCCCAGTTGGCCGCTAAGCTTAACCAAAGAGTCGTAGAGAGACCAACAACTCCCTAAACCAGCCTAGAACCGGTCTGAAAAGACTAAAGCTACAGCCAAAATCCAGTGAATAGTGACCTGAAACTAGTTATCTAATTCCTTTACTTTCCGACAATTCCGTCATACAGATTATTTGATCATTTCCAGATAATTGTATCTTTTGTTCATGTTAAATCCAATCTTATTTAAAACGTTTCACATCCTTAAGTCCAAGATGTACAGGTATTCATATCACCTCTAATCTTATTAGTTTACAGATAATTTCCATATTATAATGGTGATTCCATACCATTTACCAATTACAACTCGATGGAACTGATTTTACATAGATCCGAAAATCTTTGGAAACTTTATATCACCAATTTCGGGATTAATAAATTCCTCACTATCTTCCACTCATTCATTTACAAGTATTTCTGAGTTCACGACAGTGGTCCCATAATATTCGTTTAATAAAGCACATCGCGGAACTTGTCTTACGGAAAATATATTTTATTTCATATATGGATAACAAGGTATATATGATCATTAACTCTTAATAAAATCCGATTATTTCTTATTAAAGTTCCCGTAAACTAGGGAAACATATTAGAGTCACTTTACACATGATAAGGCTATATCCAAAAAGTCTAAACGCGGCATAATCCGTTTTCCATGAGAATTGTCTGCAATTCATTTGATAGTTAAATAAATCCAATTAACTATCCACATCCAAGTCACCGACTTGATTTACCACATTCATATTTAATATTCAAGCACCCCCAAAATAGCAAGAAGTACGAAGACGAGTTCCAAACTCAGCAAGAGTAAGAACGCACATTAAACGGTGTACTACATAAAGAAAATCACCATATAGACAAAATACATAGGAAGAGAGGGATTACTCTATCTAATGTCACCGAAGGGTCACGATGACTTTGTACCGTGCACACAGAGCCTGGGGGCAATATCCACACCCGCCTCGAAACCCGTGCACACACCAAGGCCAGACTTAATTCGAACAAACCAAACATAGGGTCGAAAATATCTAGTCACGTTTCTGATTTTCACTAATGATAACATACTCAAAAATGAAAATAAATTACATCAACATGTAGTACTCGTCAATACAATTCCAACGATATCTTATTTGTCGAAATCCGAGGTCAGGAAGGCCTCGAACCAGTCGAAAGAGAGCGAAGGGTCCAGAGTCAAACCGAACTGCTCTGGCACATGCCACCCGACATGCCCGCGCATGCGCCACACGTCACGCGCTCACTCGCCCGAGCACTCGCTCGTGGATTGCTGCCCACACTCACCCGATGCGTGAGACACGGCGCCAATCAGACGCTCCTAGCGCGCGCCCGCGCTCCCGAGTGCGCCCACACTCGCGTGCACGCACCACTCACTGTTGTCCCACCATATGGCGTGCATCCGTGCCCCGTCGCCGGATTGTGCGGCCCTCACTCTTTGCCACCGCGGGCCTCACAAAATTTGTGGTGGGAAGCCCGCATTTTTCGCAATTACAATTAGGTCACTAAACTTAAAACTTTTTTAATTTTAAAAGGAAAATCCAAGATTTTCCTCCTCTCTTCCTCTCTTAATTTGAGAGGCTTAGAGGCTAATGACGACCCAAAAGACCCAAGGAGGTCCTTTTATAGGCCTTAAGGTTGTTGGGATTAGGATTAGTGGTGTGAAATACCTATAATATCCCTAGGGTTGAGTCTACCTTATATTGAGGTCCCTGTTGACTTTGTTTGGCCATAACTTGAGCTATACAACTCAGAATCGCACGAAACAAGCGTCGTCAGAAAGTTTGTGATGAGAGGAATCCAATGGCGCCATACATGGCATCCTTTTGACAACATTTGAATAAGAGTTTACTCGAAATACGTGTTTTCTAGCGATTTAAGGAGGTGCTGACACCAGCACTGAACCACAACTGGATTTCAGGTCCAAATTGACCCGAACCACTTTGAAATGACTCAGAGCCCGAATTTTAGGACGTTACACATATAATAGTGGAACAAGTTGTGCTTTCCAAAGAGGAAAATTTGAAGCAATAAGCTTCGTAGATACCAAATTTTGAAAATTGAAAGGTAACGAAATATGCGATGAAATTTTTTAACTGCCAATGTTGAGTGTTTCAGAGTCACCCATTCTACCCAGGGATTGGAGAGCTCAATAGAGCTTATGACTCTGATACCATGTAAGAAATGATTGGAGCACAGATAAAATTGAGGTGTTGGTTTTTTCTTTTTCTCTTTTCTCATTCAGTAGCAATGTCAGTGTTATATAGAGCAGTCCTCTACTCAGGCTGTTACAACAAAAAGTAAAGGCAGGGACAAGGGTAAGAAGATTCCCTTGTATTTACAGAAATGCCACACAAATATCCTAACTGAATTGCAATATTATTATCTAGCTAACAGTATGAAGCAAAATAAAGGTTCTAGTATATGTATACTTGACTTGGATGCTGTCGAAAGTTATCGAGCTTCAAATACAATCTCTAGTTTCAGGACTAATTTGAGCAATAGTTCTTCATTTGTGTTGAGTTTTGTATGAGAAGGAATGAAATATTTTTGGCTCCTCACAAATACAGAAGGATGTTGCAAAATGGTGACTTATTGATAGTTGTGGTCAGTTGCTTGCACCTATTTATAACTACTCAGCTCATAGCAAATTCTTTTGTATAGAAAGAAATCACTCAACCAATTTACATTGCAATTGCACCTACTATCTCTCAGCATATTGAAGTTTGCCTCTAAATATGGTGAAACTTGGATGGATGAATAGGTTTAATCAACCAGTCAACAACCTGTCGTATGTAATTCCAATATTATCAAACCAAAGAGTTAGAGGCTGTGAAATCAAAATACCCAATCAAGAACATAAGGAGACAAGCCATGTGACTTTAGTTTTGGCATTCATAATAGTCGGATACTTGACTTTAGCACTTGATTTTAGCACTTGATCAAGCTACCTCAACTATTTCTTTGGAAGACCATGAAATGAAGGACAAACCAAAACAAGTTGCAAACCCAGAAGTTGAATGCCAATTGTCAAGGGAGCTCTCTCAAACCACATATGAGAATACATGCAATGAAATAGCAAAAGAGGATTTTAAAAGCCAACCATAATTGATTGTCCCTTTGAGGTGTCATAGCAGGCACCCCAAGATAGAAAGATGTTGCCAATTCAAACTTGCATAATCTAAGAGAGTGTTGACAACATATATAGGTTATATCTAGGCAAGTGAAATTCAAGTACTACAAACCTCCAATTAGTTGTTGATACTCAATTGGATTCGACAATGGAGTGACCAGGTGTTTATCAATCTAATCACATTGCTACAAGGACAAAGAAGTCAAAAGTGATTTAACAACATCATAGTTATTCTTCATAGGTAGATCAACTACATACCTATGTTGCGATAGATATAAACTAGCCAGAGAGTCTAAACCAATTCAATGCTAGGAAAATATAGAAACCCCATGTTGCCTATTGGAAAATGTTGCTAACAAGAATTGAGTAAGCTTCAAAGTAGAATTGAAGATGAGCTAATCACCAAATATCATCAACGTAGACAAAGTGAACCATATCAAAGGCACCGATGGAAATAAATAAGGAGGTATATGTTTTTTACCCTTTAAAGCCATGTTCTAGCTTCCATAACCAATCTCTTGGTTCTTGTTGCAAGCTACATAAAGATTTCTTTGATTGAGAAACATAGTCAGGGGGATCTAGGAGCTCAAAATCCGTACATGTAAATAAATTTAGATAGATTTTCATGCAAGAATGCATTGCAAACATCTGACTAAATAATTGACCAAATTTTAAGAGCCAAATTGAGTTCTAGTCATATAATTATAGGTTTAACAACTTGACTAAATATTTCAAAATAGTCTTGGCCTTCAACATAGCAAAAACCTTTAGCTACCAACCTTACCTTAAACCAATATGAGTATCCATCACAATATCTTGTAGGCCATTTGCTTCTGGAACATGGATCGTAGGCTTTAACAGAACAGGTTATCAAGTCCAATTCTTCATTGGGGCATCAAATTCAATTGCCATGGATTGATTCCATTCAAGTTTCTTTGATGCAACTGCATAAGAGGAAGGCTCAACCTCATCATAAGCAATAGCAAAACAGGCTATAAGAAGATGCTTACAAGAATTGAAGACGTTCCTTTTACAAACCTCATCCATTGTGCAAATTCTCATACAATGAGTATGTTCTGGCTGCTAAAGAGAAATTTCACAAGTAGCTAGAAATATGTTTCCCCATCAACGATTAATTAAATGTGATGTTTGCTCATTCCTTACGATAAGAAAATGTTTTTCCCTAACCTTAAGCACTCACAAACTATTTGAATTCATAAAATATGTAAATAAAGATTCCGTGAGTTCACCTTCCGACCAAAGGATCACATAGCGCAGTGGAACAGTGCGTGGTTCGACTCCTGTGGTCGTATCGATGTTCTCTTTTATGAAGACGTGTGTATACGTACCCTAGTTTTTTGACTTTTCCACGGTACCGTCACAACTCCATCCGCGACGCAGATTAACCCCAAATAAATTATTCCCCCTTTCTACTTGTTAAGGGATACAGACAAACAAGGAAATTTCTCTATCATGCTATTCTTAATCCTTCTTCTCCATCAGCATGATGCGTTAACGCTAAAGCTGCTACAAGTTTATTTATTTGAGAAGAGTCAAAGCTGAAAACCCTCGTATGTGGAACGCAACCACCAGACAAAAGACGGTGAATTGCCTGACAGTTCTTTTTACACGATGAGGATAATTGATTGATTCCCCCAGTTAACTTTCCACAGCGTAAAAGTTTGGATTGAGGATAACTTTCCGCATCTTACAAAGATTGGATTACATTTGAGAAGTCAATTATATCGAAGTTCAACCTAAAAATGACATGAAGTAGATAGAATGCACATAAAATTCAGCTATTTCATCACAAAATTGGGTTATATGACTATAAGATCCACAGCGTAATGCAGTATAGGCAGAGGTTTACTTGAATGCCGATGCTTGTCGGATTGAATCTACTTACACCTCATCATGTCCTCACTAAAAGTGAGGATTCAGCTCAATGTTCCAATAATAGATCCAAGGATATGCAAAGTGAATGAGAAACTACATTAAAAGAAAATCATAAAAATTATTGACCGCTTTAATGCTTAATTTTGCCATGCAGTATGGGTGCAACAAGCACGTGCATTTTACAAACAACTCTCGCATGCCTGTGTAACTTTTTTAACTAAAACCATGGTTGAAGCAATCGCATTTCCACCTTGCCCAACCGTGATTTAGATGCTGAAAGGATCGATGCAACTCCTCAGAGAGGCATCTTGAGCACAATTAGAAGAAAGAAAATAGAGTTGCGCAACAAAGGTGCTACTTGATATGAGAAAAGATTTGCTTCCTTTGGGGGATAAACATCTAGTTTCCTTTACATAAACAGTATGGTTAAACTTCAATCCAGAAAGAAGCAGGTTCCATGCAAAGAGGGTCATGACTCTACTCTGGCCTGCATACCAGTGTTACAGCAAGGGGGCACAAAATACTTGCACCAGTGGCACCAGAATACATCTCACAATACAACCAGCAGAGAATGAAACGCTGTCACTTGAAAATCACAAAAAAAACATGATAATCCCCTTCAGACTTTAATCTTATATTGCAGCACCCATAGCAACATTACAGCACTGACTTCTTTTCACCATGCAAGCAGTGACCCAATAACTACGATTGAGGAACACCTACTAAAATTGAAATGAGCGGTAATCAGCAGAGGAAGGGCCGAATCAGAAACTTAGCATATTAAGCAAAACATGAAATTGAAAGCTGGATTAATGACAAGAAACAAACAAATTACCTCCAGATATAAACACGGCCTTTTACTTGATTCTTGCAGAAGAATATTTACCTGCCCCTTCAAAAAAGAAAGCTGATTTTGTTATCCAATGTAATGTTATTCTCTGAATTATTTCCCATGGCATAGACTCTTTATTTCATGCCACAAGCAAAGCAATGTATCAAAATAATCTTCATCCACACGATTTCCAACTTGAGAAACTGCCAGTAATGCTTTCAAGCATTCCTCGTGATAACTTGAAAATTCCAGCCTCAACTCACTAGACCTGAAATTTTTCCCAATCATGGCCTTCATCGTCTCTCTTGCTCTAGAAGCAGCTTCAACAACACAATTTGGTATTCCAGCCATCAATGCAACTTGCAAGCCATAGCTCTCAGGACAGGCACCAGGAGTGAGACGGTAGAGGAAGAATAACTCTTGTTCTCCATCTGCTGTTCCTGAAGTCTTTGGCCGGAATGCACAGGCCATATGTTGGAGACTGACAAGAGGGTGAGAAGCAAATTCCTTGGTAAGAGGGTGGTAGTGTGTAGCAAACAGCAGGCGACAATGTATCTTTTCAACAAGGTGCCGGAATACCTAGACCAAGAAAATGAAGCATGAGTAGCTAGATAGAAAGAAAAAGTGAGCAAACATAGCTTTTAGCTTTCAGAGAGAATAGGAATACATCTACAGTTGCCACACAGGTTTTATTATAGCAAAAGCCTTAGTGCAACCCATGTACTTCAAATCCCACAAATATCAATATAGAATCCACCCTAACTTCGCTCAAGAAAATCAGAATCAAAAAAGCCCAGAGATAGAAAAGATATCCTTAGAGAGTTCCCATTTTCAACACCTTCCTCTTCCACTTTCGGCATTATAAGTTCAATCAAAGTCATAATTTGCAATTTTATGAATGTTATCGTGCAATCAAGTTCATGAATGAAAGCACTTCACATATCCACACCATCCCCCTTCCCTACCCCCCAAAAGGACTCACACAATCCCCCTTACTGTTATGGGAAAGTCTCCAGGACTAGAAACATGAGGTGTGATTTGTAAAATGCCTAGAAAATGAGGCTGAGATGTGCATGGGAAGCAGCATATATCACAAAGCATATAGGTAACAAATGTCCTTCCTGGAAAGACATTTCATTGTCTGAACTCCAAGATAGGTAGACCTCTCACATTCGAAAGTATCACGTGCAAACAACAGAATTATATGTTGATGTACTACCCAAACCCTTCTAGTTGTTACCCGGTGTAACACTGCTGGTAGACTACATTTTTACCCGACAAATTGTTGAGCATGGACCATCACCTTGGTCTCAACTCCCATGACTGCATCCAGAGTATTAGCAACTATAAGTATCAGTCTCTATCGATAATCCATAACCAGCAGTTAGTTCCAATATTGTGGGGGAAAGCAATCCCATAACCTCCCTAACAAGCATAGTTAGCAGAACATCCATGCATGAATCACAATCACATCTTAATAGATATGCAGCTTTGAAGGATTGTATGTTTCTAGAATGGGCCTTCAAATTGTAGAATGTGCAATTTCCTACATAATTTCCTGCTTTTTCAAATTTAAACATGTCTATATATATTTGAAGAGCAGATCAATTAAGTGTCATAGGAAAAAAACTCACAGCATAGGCTATGGCATAACCATCAAATGTGCTTGTTCCTCTCCCAAGTTCATCAAGCAAAACCAATGAATCTTCAGTAGCATTTTGAAGAATAGATGCTGTTTCTGCACACTCAATAAAGAAAGTACCTAATCCAGAATAAAAATAATCACCAATCTTGAATTGTTCATAGGAATTATGAGTTGTTGAGCCAAACCAAAAATGTGGGAAACTCTTTTCTTGCTTAGCAACTATAACATGTCTGAACATCTCACATCAGCCACTAGAGACTAGAATGAACTACAGGATAGTTTTTTTATTTTCCAAGAAGGTAAGTGTGGTGCACATGAAACTTAATCTAATGGCCTCTTGGATGCCAATGGGGTGATCTACCACTAGGCCAACCCCTTGGTGGTGAACTACAGGATAGTTGGCAATTACCATCTAGCAACATCAACTTAAGCTGATCTTTTCATATCCTTTCTCATGCTACTATGAGAAAGTAGACTGGAATTTGGGTTGAATTTACTATAATATCTGTTAGTCTTGTATTAAAAGAAAATGACAAGCCAAAAGTAAAATATCAGAAATGTGTGTGCGCACATGCGCGTCCGCGTGCGCTCTCGAGAGAGAGACTGCATGTAAGACACATAGCAAGGAAATAACTTATCCAATGTCACAAGTAGAAGATCCTTAAACTTTGAAAGGGCTGAATATATGTTACCTTGAAAAAAGGTATATTCTTGTGAGTTTATTGTCTAAAGGATACATGAGTATCCAACATGTGCATGTCCACATATGCATGGATGTGTTTGCACGTAGGTATGCATCAGTGCATGTGTTAGGATATTTACACGTGCTTGTGCAATTGTTGGGGTAAATAAATACTGAGGTTAGCAACCAAAGAACTTCAAAAGAAGAATACAGTTTGACCAGTATTTGTTTAATTCGCTGTTTTCTTTTTGCACATAATCTTTTCTCCACCTTCTAGACCTCAAAAAGTTTATATGGTATCTAATTTGGCAAGTTTACTTGACTAAAATGTAACAGGGTTTGCTGAGACAATTTACACAACAAAAGAGGATTCATACAGGTAAACACCTTTGACTTGAGGAATGAAAAGACCAACCATTGCCTACATCTTATTGTCGTTCAAAAGTATCAAGGTTTTTAAGCCATTGTGCTGACCCTGTCAAGTTTAGTTAAGATGCATGCACCCCTGTGGAAATCACCCAACACGTATACCATTGTAAATATTGCCCCATATGCATATGCCACTCACATTATAATTGCAGATTAATCTTGCCTTGGATTGGAGTTTGGTTACAGTCCAAAATTTTGGCTTTGCCAAGACTTACCATCTATATGTCAAAATCAGCAATTGAATATCGTATCTTTTCAATATAGACTGCAAAAGTGGCTCACTTTTACACTATATACATTCTACCAATGGCTACAAAACCAGCCAAATTCATTGGGCATCATACCCAAGAAATGTTGGACAATAAACAGAGGAGCTGGATTTGACGAGCAAGGACATCAAACACACAGAATGAAACAATAGGTTACCAAATTATGTATTGACGCCCCAGTGATGGAATTCAAGAAGATATAGGTTACTGCTAAGAACTCATAGAATAACCCATTGCCTTGATTTGTTAAAACGTGTCTTTTATTTAGTAAATCCAAGTAAAAAATCACCATCCTGCTGGAAGGCAATGCAACAGCATTATACACGTTCTTGGGGGATCGGACGACCATTTTGAGCTCGAATCCGCTCTGCAATCAGTGCACATAGGGGTGCTCTGCATTGGTTAAAAGTGAAATTTGAGGAAATGAGTAAAGGAAATCCGAATTCCCATTGACCAACTTTCTGTTTTGTTTTACTTACAGCTGGAGATAAAGGGAAAACAGAAACAATATGCTTGTGCCTGTGACACAAACACAAGGTAAATGAAAATCGTATGCTTATACACCCATGGTTGCACAAAAGTCAGAGAAAATTAAGATATAACCTAGCTTTATGAAAATTTCATCATAATAAAAATTTATGAATTCATCCGGTAATCATCCTTGGATATCTGTAAGTCCATTATAATTTTGTTAATGCAATTTACTTAGATGATTACCAACTTTCGGTAATCATCATTTTCTTTTTTCAAAAAAAAAAAAAATCAATTAATAATAAAATCATGCCAGGAAAAAATGCCTATGGGGGAGGGGTGCCTGATCAAATTGCAACAAAAGAGAGGACAAGAAGGTGAGTGTAGATGTCAAAGGGAGAGGGCATAGGGATCATGGAACAGAGAGGCTCCAAGAGCAGATAAGGGTGGTGGAAGCGATTCACTTTGGTTTCCATTGATTTCCAAGTGCGTATGGGAAGGATTTTGAACAAAGTTGATCTTCTCTATGGGGGAAATCCTCGAGAATCCAAGAAAAATGCACGCACCTGGATTTTGATGGAAAATTTTAGGTCAAATGTCATTTGCACCTAGTAATGCTATAGCAACAACTGATTTAGGGCACACTAGCAACTTATCTGAGTTACCACCTCTTGTCATTTTTGAGGAAGATGATTGTAAGGATCCAGGCCTGAACCCGAGTCAAATTAAGAAAAACTATCCTTGATAACTTGTTAGGTGTGAGTCTCATAAACCTAAATAACCATTCAAAATGTTTAAGCTCAAGTTGTTAAATAATAATTCTCAATCCTTATATCTCACCACTTACTTTTATGAATTTACTATGTGGGACTATTTTTGAGAGTGTTACAACCTCCCTTACTTTAAATCCTAACATCCTCGTTAGGATTCAATCAATCAATATACTCCCAGTAGTAATAACGGCTCCACCTCATGGCGTACTCTTTGGTTGTCCCAAGGGCATCCCTTTCCTCCTATTAGAGGGAGTTTGGCTTTGATACCACTTGCAAAAACCTAGGCATGATTCCGAGTCTAATTGAGAAAAACTATCCTTTATAACTTGTTAAATATGAGCCTCATAAATCTAAACAATCATCCAAAATGCTTAAGCTCAAGTTTTCAAGTAGTAATTCTCAATCCTTACATCCCACTACTCACTTTTATAAATTTACTATGTGAGACTATTTTTAAAGGTATTACAATGATATTCATTATTTTTTACTTTTTGGCACTTAGAGGATAAATCTTAGTGACAAAGAATAAATGGAAGTTCTTCCAATAAGGATTTAGGGATGAAATGAGTGGGCTTTTCCATGTGACGATACAAATGTTGGCGGATGGATTATGTAAAGAACTTCTCGTGCCTAAAATAGATCCCTGAGTACACCTACGTCAAAAGGATGAGCGGCATTTTCCGCTACCTGTAATTTCTTTCCCATAACCAAATGAACCCTTGGAGAAAACATTCTTTGACAAAAATTAACTAAACGGTCGACTACATAAAATTATGTAGAAACAAGAGTCTATTCGTATAACTTCCAGGTGGCAGATGGTATAGATGTAAACAAAGAAGCTTAGACAGCCATAATCATTTAAGATTACCAACTAAAGCATGGTATGGTGTTATGTGATCATTCATCCTGATGCAAAGAAAGAGGTTTCAAGAAAGGCATTCTCCATTTCATGGATAATATGTTTATCTATTGCATCTAAGTGTTGAATGCTGTTTACTTGTTCCATCAGCCAGTAACATTTTTATTCAAGTATTCCAGTTCCAAAATTCATGTGTGAATTTTATCGTGGACGAACCATTAACAACAATAAAAGTCGAGAGTCATCAACAGCATCCTCTTAACTCATTTAGAAGCCTTCAAAAATACACTTGCTGCTCTCCTGCAGTTGCTGTTGAAAACAAATAAACTGGAATTCAGCACCATAAAAAAACCAAGATTACATGGTTATTGGCAGCCTGGTGCTTTGCTCCACAAGAGAGGGAGATAATAATTGTATTTTTGTGTTACTTCCCCTCAATGAAATACAAAGTCAGTGCCCTCATATAGGTCATTGGACTTGAACTTCTGCATTAGACAACATGGGACTAAGCAAACTACAAATCTTGGAGGAGAACAATTTCTCCAATTGACTTAACATATGTCTTAACAATAGCTAACTCCATTTGGTTAAACAAAGTGTTGTACAGAATATATGGAAAAATGACAAACTGCTTGGGGAAATCTTACAACCCATAGCAAAATGTGCGAAGAGGGTGTGAGACATTTAACATGCACCAACCCCATTCCAGCCCATGCCCAAGCACACTGAGTCAGGTGGCAAACCTCAGTAAATACACATATAGCGAATTAGTACCATGTCACAAGGGTTCACACAGCAAATTGGATTCTGGTCTATTGGAGATAAGTCCTGGTGTTATTTTCTTCTTTTTTTTTACAAAGGTTCTGTTATATATGTCAGCACCCTAAACAACTCAAGCCTAGACTTGAAGTTTGGATATTGTCACAAGAAGCGAATATCCGTGACAGTCACCTTTTTCCCCTAGGACTTGTGGCAGTGGGTGACAATATAACCCAAAAAATCATAAATAAATAAATTAAGCAATCTTTAGAATGCTTACTTTCCCCAGACATAATGCGATCCATTGCACCAAGTCTTGTAAATATGATATCAACCGGTGACAAAACACAAGAATCACATGGCACAAAGCAACCTAGCTGCAACATGATAAAAGTTATCGGAGAATGAGAGGAGCCACACTTATCAGTAAGAAAATCACAAGCATCTCTTCTTTTATTTTTTTTGAAAAAGAGAAGCATAACTGCTTTTGACTCAACAGAAATTTATTAAAAGCTCTCCATATAGAATCTAGGATGAGAGATGTACCTGAGCCAGTATAACAGATAGGCAAGCTGCTCGTAATAAAGTTGATTTGCCACCCATGTTTGGCCCAGTCAGTAATAATGTGCGAGGATAGAATCCATTTGAATCCTCACCAAGGCATATATCATTGGGAACTACAGGACCTCCATTCTCTGCAACAGCATATGCATGCCAAAGACCCTTCATTTTAATTACTTGCGCATGACTCTCTTGGCCAGTTCTTATTGAATGGGAATCAACAGGAAGCAAAACTGGCCTGCTCATGGAACCCCTAGATGAATTTGCAGTTAAAGCAAAGGCAAGCAACACATCCACACAGTTGAGGGAATGAATGACTTGAGACCATTCTGCCATCCTTCCAGTAAATGGCTCTATAAGTTGTGATAATGTTTCAGCATCTCTATCCATCACATCAGGGTCCTAGTATTTAAACAGACTTTAGTGAGTTGAAAACGTAATTGAGTTTGTGGTTAAGGACTAATAGCTACATCTATCTTCAAAAATAAGAGGAATGTTAAGGAAATCAGGTGGTACAAATAGCAGTATAAGTACAGATAAAGGTATGCTTATTATCCATGACCCTTCTCTTTGTTTACTGAATTCATTTAAACGGTCCTTAGTGAAGGCAGATAATGCTAGTTCTTACACTTTGGTTTAAGGACTAACAATGACATTTATTTGCTATTAAAATTGTTTTTTTTTAATTCTGAAAGGGTTCATATTGAGAAACCCCTCTAGTTCTCATTAAATAGAGAGATGAAAAGAAAAACATAACAGGAATGCCACACCCATAAGTAGAAACTAAAGAAAAATAACAAAGAAACACAAAATAACAAGAATGCCAACACTCCTCAAGCTGCAGAGTAAATGCTACCCATGCTTTCGATTGGAACGTTCGTAGAAGAAGGTACGTGGGAGAGCCCTGGTAAAAACATTAGCTATTTGATCCCCGGATGTGACATTGGTGGTGTGGACCTGCCTCTTTTGGATAAGGTCTCTAGAGTAATGTTAGTATATGTTAATATGCTTTATTCTCTCATGTAACACTAGATGATTGGCAATGCATGAGGCAGCTTGATTATCACAATGCAAGCAGATGAAGATCATTGATGACTAATTGGATCCATATGAGCTCAGAAATTTAGGTCATGGCCTGTTATTCCAATTCAATATAGGACCTAGAGGCTACTGTTCTTCTAGCTCCTAAAGTTGCAAGATCCCCAACCAAATGTACAAAAATTTTGAACATCCTACATAATCAACATCACAGTAGACTACAACAAGGGACTTCCCCCTTTGTGAACAAGAGACCATTTTTTGACAAGGATTTCAAGTACCTAAAGATCACCCTTGAAGCATCACAATATACTCTATCTCCATAAAGTGACTAGTTTTGCCTGTATACAAGAAAATATCTGGGCAATAATTGTTAAATAAAGTGGTTTACCTATTGATGAGGAAGGAATTTCACCCTCAAAGAATAGGCCCAAGCGGCACTTCAGGCCAATTCAGATGGGCAAAAGCCCAAAAGAGACCTGTGAGCCCAATCAGACAGGCAAAGGCCCAGGTGGTCCAAACAAAGCCTAAAGGGATAGATGTATCTGACCAACAAGCAGATCTAACTCAATTTAGATGGATACCCACTAGAGCACCCAACTAAGAGCTACAGGCAGCCTCTCACCCAGATGATGCTCCGGCAGAGGCAAAAAAGGCATATAGGATGGATGCCACCAGGTCTAGAGAAACTGCCCCGTGTGGGCCTCCCAACTGTCAACAAATCCACTGCCCGAGATCACCATGCCAACCGTCCCAATCACGATCCTGACTAGATACGCCAATATTCTCACAACAACCAGATTAGGAAAAATCAGATGACATTGGACGAAAATACAAAATCAAAAGGTGTCATAACCAACAAGGCACTCCATCAAGGAGCCCTTCAATCATGAAATCCTCTTTTCTAGTCTGTTGCAACAAATCCTAATGATATTAGGATTCTTGTACTCTATAAAATGAGATGTAAGGGCAGCCAAGGACTAAGCCCAATTTTTCTGCACTTGAGAGCATTTGAGAGAGAGAACCATTCCTATAGTACTTTTCTCCATACCTGGCGGATATTAAGGGGCATATCCCCTCCCCAAGCATACATCCCAATGGGTGGAACTGGGTAAATGATTTCAAGTGCCTTTTTCTCTGTGATTGCTTGATTTAGGTCCAAGTCTCTTACCCAAACCTGGGAGAAATCTCTAGGTTCTGATCACCAACCAATCCTCTAAACCAATGTGCATCCGCAAAACCATCTGCACTATCATGCAAGTGCACCTTAGGATCCATAAAGACAAAAGCAGGTTTAGCATGCAGCATGCATGTCTTATGTACTTAGTCTAGGACATTTTATTTGGGACAACACGATAACTCAATTGCTATAAGTAGGTTTGTCTACCAAATGCAGTTAGTTGAGCCTGATTGAGCTCAAACCAGTGCTCAATTGGGCTTGATAAGGCTCATTTGGGCTTAGGCTCAATCTTGGTTAGGCTCAAACCCTTATCACCCAAGCCAAGTCTATCAAGCCTGAACTTTTTTGTCAACCAAAACTATAAGCCACTACAATCCCAAGAAAATACCATAAAAGACTTAAGTTCTTGTTAAAACATTGTCTGGCTAAGTACTTCATTGTCTAACCCCAACAGGAGCATCCACAATCAAGATGACATTATCCGCGTAGCCTAGAATCATAATTGTCCCTCTATTAATATTCTGTACAAATAAAGAATAGTCAGCTAATGATATATGGAATGCAAACATCTCAACAACCCTAAACAACTCTTGGACATGTTATAGGACTCTCCTTGCATATAAAAAAGGACTTCTCAACTTGCAGACTGTACAACAACTGTTGTTAACTTCAAAGCCAGGTGGTTGCTACATCGCACACTCTCCTAAAAATCACCACAGAGGAAGGTGTTCTTCCTATCAAGCTAGCAAAGAGCCAATCCAATTGCATTGCTATTGAGATCAAGATACATATGATAGCAACCCAGAAATAGAAAAGAAATTATCAAGGGAACCTACCCATAGAGGATGGCGTTCTTCCTATCAAGCTAGCGAATGCATTGCTATTGAGATCAAGATACCTTTTTTTAAAGAAGAAAAGGGAAGATTATCAAAGGTCAATAATCATCTAGATCATATCATTAACAAATAAACAAAACGAACAGACTTACAAGGAATGAAGCCAACAATAAGACAAGAACACCACGTCCCTCACAACACTTTCAACCCAAGCACATTCCCCCCTAAAAATAAACAGCATTCCTTTGCAATCAAACGGTCCAAAGAACCACGACAGCCTTAATCCACCCTTTTGTATTCGCCTGGACTGTGCTTTTGAAAGTGCTCCAAAATCTTTGAATAGACAATGAATCCACACCCCATATTTGCAAAGACCTCCAAACTTCAGCAGGGAAGTCACAAGAACAAAAAGGATGGGATACATCCTCATCCTGTAAACCACAGATAGGGTAGGAAGCATCAGGATCATTGTACCAAGTCTTCCTGAACACCTTTGTGACAATCTCCTCCCTCCTCAAAAGCCACAAAAAACCTAGAACTTCAAAGGCACCATGAGTTTCTAGAGCATAGCACCATCACCCATAAGATCATTATCCATAGATGACACCATACATCAACTTATAAGCCTTGGCAACCAAAAACCTTCCCACCACCCACTCCAAATGATCCAACCTCAAAGAATCCAGCTGCAAGCTAGACACCATAACCATGAGGTTTTGAAAATCCTAACATCTCACCTCGGGAAGCCCCATCTGCAACGTCGGAGCCCACAAGAGAGGAAACATCCCAAACATCACCAACAGAAACTTCCTTGTCAATTGTCATACAATAAAGATAAGGAAATAAAGTAAAGAACTTCCCTTTTCTCGATCAATCATCTTTCCAAAATCTGTAAAAAGCACCACTACCGAAGACCAATGAAAAGAAATTGCTATACTTTTGCATATAACCAGAACCAGCAACCTCCAGAAAATCGAATCACCACGACAAAGCACAACCCTCTCCTCAATGTTCAACACTGCACCATAAGAATCCTTCATCAACCTATCTCACAAGTTGTTTCAATTGCTAAACAACTTGACCACCCACTTCACTAACAAAGCATCATAGAACCAAGACCCCCCCAACACTTAGGTTGACACACCTCATTCCACGCCACAAGCTGAAGAAATCTCCCATCATGGTCCAGCCCTTTCCAAAAGAACCTCTTACGCATAACTTCCATCTTTTAGCAAACCTTCTTCGAGGGTCTGAAGACCAATAAGTAGAAAATCGGGAGAGCAAACAAAATGACCTTCAGAAGCACGAGCATACCTCCTCTAGAGAGGAGCTTCCCATTCCAACAATTTAGCCTCTTACCCACCTGCTCCAACAAAGAAGCCCAATCCCCAACTGTCAAGGAAGGTCTCTCCAAGAGTCTTTCATCTTGGCTCAAGAGATTGTTACTGCGTAGAGATCCCATGTGCCTTTTTCAATGGAAGGTGGATTTTTTGAAGGCTTATGATTCAGTAGCTTGGTCTTATTTGTGGGAGATCTTGAGAAGGGGATTTCTGAAGTTTTGGGTGCAACTGATGAAGAGATGTGTCACCACCACTTCTCTGTTTTGGTAAACAGTAGGTTGAGTGGTTCTTGGACTCAGCCTCAACATGGTGTCAAACAAGATCCCCGTTGGTGCCTTTGTTACTTATCTTGTTGTGGATACTTTAGCAGTTTTGGCCTTTAAGGCATGTAGTGGAGGTTTATTTTCTGGTTTCAGGCTAACAGATGGCTCCCTTTTGACACCCATTCTCTAATATACTGATGACACAACTTTCTTCATTGAAGGTAGTTCTTGTGAAGCTGAGCCTCTAGCATCTCTGGTTAGAATTTTTGGTGAGATTACTGGTTTGAAGATACATAATAGGGAATCTGCTTTGGTACCTTTTAAGTTGGAAGGGGATGATTTGATGACTATGTCCAATTTCCTTCCAACTTCTCCGGTGAAGTTGAGGTCAAGATACATATAATAGCAACCTAGAAATATAAGAGAAACTATCAAGGGAATCTACCCTATACATCTGACTGTACCCTTTTGCCACCAACCAGGCTACGTACCTTTCAATTATTCCATTAAAGTTCTACTTCAGTATGAAGATCCATCAATCCCACCATAACTACATCATATAAGGAAAGGCTTGAGTTCCCAAGTACCTCTAGTTTGTAAGCATAGATGTTTCCTCCTCTATGGCTTTATGCCACTTGGGATCATGAATTGCCTACTAATATTAAGTAGCTAACCAAACAATCAAGGGGACTAGACATGCCACAGATAAATGTCTGAGATCTAGGTTGCAGAGTGCAAATACGAGTGCCTTTTCCAAAAGCAACTGGCAGATCCACATCTACATTATCTATAATGCCCTCCTCACCGTACCTCTCATGGTCACCATCTGAAATGCCTCATGCGGCAACTAAAACACCATAAATGGATAAAGGAACTGTGCTTATTTTCAATTCAGATGATAGTGGAGGCCCTGAGGGAATGTATCATGACAGGTGACTCATGATTCCATGAACCTGGATAAAATAGACACAACAGGAGAAGAAGACATAGAGATATCCTCCAACTAAGAGAAGGAATGTGCTTAGGTACATACCCGGACAACCCTGTACTCGCTCTTACCCGACCATGGAAATATGGGACTGATGAAACAAGATGACTTTGGTGCTAGCATAATAGCAACAGTGAATCGAATTGAGTCATTTCACTGACACCCCTTCCAAGCTCGAAAACTCATGGCAACTCGGGGGAAAAGCTTATTCCTAGTCCATGAAAATGAGCAAAGGGAATACACATCAAAATATCTCGAGATGAACTCAAAACAACACAGCAACAAGGCAGAAAATATGAAAAAAAAAAAATCTGCTCATGTAGCACAAATGCAGGGCATCCTATTAGTCAAATATCAATCAATTAAAATGAAATCAACCCAGTACAGAAAAGGAATACTGTTTTAGATCAACAATATTTTAGCAATATGAAGAATGTGTTAATGCTTGCACTCCGTGAGACCATTTTGCTGTGCTGTGCAAGCAACTAGCCTGAGGAATAATGCCACAAACAATAAAATTCACAAAGAAACAAACTACACATTTCTAACCCATTTTCATATAAAAAAGAATTCACCAAAATTTCATGCCATGTTTAATTGATCAACTTGTGTTATTAAGAGACTTCAACTCTCAATATATAGAGAACTGAAGATAAAACGCCAAAACAGTTGCCCTTCAGGAATATAGGAGCTAAAGAAAAATAACAAAAGGAACATAAAAATGACAGGAGTGGCAACAGCTTCGATAGATTAGACCATAAAGGCATATTTCCAGAAAAGTACACACGTATACAGACAGATAAAAACATTGACACTAGTTAGTCATAATATTCAAAATAAGGTATCTAGATATTGCTGCAGGTGGAACCTGAGGTTAACAGACAAATAACAAGAATTTGTTCCGATTCATCAAGGAAAAAGAATAATTCCCAAATGAGAAAAGTTCAGGGTTCATACGCACTGACCTGATAATTTGGAAAGGCATCATCTATAGCCACTTCAAAGTGATTGAGAAATTCATCAAGCTCACCTAGAACAGGAAGACTCGGAACCATGGAGAAGGATAAAGAAATACTTTCTTCTCTAAGCAAAAGTTTTAACAGCTCCACCCCAACCCTAAGGCCTTTAATAAGAGACCCAAATGACTTCACCTACATCACATCAAAGCAATTTCTTCACCAAAAACTAGGCATCTGAAGCCAACAATTTTTCTACCTCATTATGAACAAATGACAGTATAATTTCCCAATGCATCAGCCAATGCAAGTGCAACAAAATATTCTATCTAGGGATGCAAATGGATATAGATTGTCCATATTCGATCTTCTATCACAACCATTTTCAAGCAGATATTAATGTGAATGGTAAATGCAGATGCAGCAAATCAATGTATATGATTTTCAACATCCTATGTTTGTTTGCCTATGCATGATTGCATACTCATAATATACATATGGCAATATTTCAAAACATTTCATGTGCTATTCATCGTAATTGATGCAGATTTGCAAACATTAAATGCATCCAGCTGTGAAGTTTGAAATGGTGCATATTTAAGAGTATCCTCAATTTAAGAACTAATAACCATATAATCCCAACAGCTACAAACTATCTAAATATGTACATAAAGCTGCATGTATTTCAACGGAGAATTATTTACAAGTAAATCCATGTGTTAGGAGATTGTGATGAACAAGGTCTCTTACTGCATGCTACTTCCGATACCTACCAAACTGCAATGAAATGGCATTGGTGGATAGCATATTCTTCCATGTATTCTCCTTTGAGCAAAAAGAATGGGATAAATTATCAGAAAATACAATCCAGAACTCCTAGTAAGTTTACACCTTAAAACAAAGACTAAAAGATCAAATGTTTACAGTGAGGAATTAAGCATATAGAATAACAACAAAGCCTTTTCCCGCAATGTGGATTTCTATTCATATTTATTTTTTATGATCTTAGGGCTTAAATCCAAAAAAAAAATGAAGACCAGGCGTGATAATTTCTTCCCAGCACATCTTCAGTCTTCACTTACCCCTCTTTGGCTCAAAATCTAATCTCACAGCAGAGAACTGATGCATCCCAAAGCTCTCCCTAGATAATCAAACTTCAAATGACACTCTCATCCTTATCAGTGACATACTAACCTTTTTTCTGATAATCATATTTCTATCCAAGTTTTCTTGAATGGACAAACATCAGCCACAACATCTTCATTTTTGCATGGAAATCCTTTACACATGCCTACAAATGAAAGCCCAACATTCAGATCCATATGGCATAATAGGAGGCCTTAATACTGCACTATAAATTTGTTTTTAGGATCACTTTTGTATCTAGGCCCAAACAGTGTATCTTTTTTAAACAAAGTCCTTGCTCCAAGTCTGTTGTCTTTTAGTTCAAGCCACTTCCTTTTCCCATTGCGAGTATTAGGAATATCCCCCTTTATAGTTTCAAGATTCACATCTACAAACTGAAAGACCTAAATGATCAACCCTATAATTGATTATTAAAATCAATAGGTGTTGAAATTTTCATTTGAATAAATGGAAACTTGATATCATGGTAATCCTGATATCCTAAAGACTTGAAAAACTTGATCAATGGATGAACAACGATAACATTTTTTGTTCAAAAAGATATCAAAGTGGATGAGTGACTCATTTTGATTCAGTTATTTTGGGAAATGTATTCAACCAACTCCAACCCATTTTACTCATTTACATTTTAAAAGATTTCACAAAACCTTTAGCACTAAGTTCAACTTTTTTGGAAATATATCTTTTCAAAAAAAAAACTTTTTGGAAATATATGAGGTGATGAATTGGCAGGTTCGCCTATTCAGTTTTCAACTTTTTGGAAATAAAAATTCAACCAGTGATTGTTCCTCTTTCTTTAGTGCTTTTGGTTAGTTCTGATGGCCATCATATTTCTAAGATAAGTGGTACAGCTTAGCAGCTTCAAATAATTAAGCATATCATTAAGATCCAAAAAGTTCTTATTCCATAACAGCAAAAGCACTTTTCATTATATATGCTAAGGGATTTCACCGGGAAAAAGGTGTTGTATATCAATAGATTCAAGTCCATAAATATAGCCTCGAGTGCATGAGATCTGACAACAGTTATGAATGAGGCCTTATCAATTAGTACTATAAAAACAAATCAATTTCAGAAACTGCTACAATTATATTAGCTTTTCATATAAAGGAATAACATTTGCCCATTGCTCATATTCTATATCTTCTAAAAGCAAATCTCCATTTTCCATTTCCTTTGCAATCAGAATCAGCCTGGGAAAGGAGGAACATGTCAAGTATCCACCTGGAACCATCCTTCCATATGTCTATTCTCTATATTGACAAAAGAACAAGGCCTTTTCCCATACTAAGTGGAGTTGGCTACTTGAATTCTTTGTCTCCATTCACATCTGCCTTGAGCCATTTCTAGGTTTAATTAAGGTAATCGAGATCATGCCTAATGCTTTCCTTCCAAAACTTCTTTGGCCTTCCCCACCCCCTCCTTGCAAGCTGAGCATTCAGCATCTCACATCTTTTCCTCTTTAAAATTCTCTACAATACATATATGGGATATAATCATATGCATTTTCTACATAAATAAAAACCATATTGAGATCTTTCTTCTTGACTCAAAATCTCCATCAAGCACCTCATAATGTGTATTGTTTCCACCATAGACCTACCAGGTGTGAAGCCAAATTAATTCTTTTTGAACTAGAGACTTGTCTCATCCTTTGTTCAATTACATTCTCAAAAAAGCTTTCATCATGTCAACTTGATATCTTTATTCGAATAGTTTTTTGCCACATAACAGTCTAATACTTCAACATAAAATAATCACATGATTCAAATCAAGGCATCACTACCCACTTTGTACCACAGAAATTACTTTCAAAAAAAGTTTGTACCACAGAAGTTGTCATACCAAGTTTGGCTTTATAGGAATTGTGAAAGTGAGAACCAAGCTTTGTATGGAAATAAATTAGAGAGGAAAATAGGATCATAAGGAATTTTAATGCAATCCAACATTGCTAACTGACAAAAATTCAGAGTATTATACTCAGTTTTTCAGTTTAATAAGAGTTTAATTTTGTGTTGATAGTTAAATAGCAAATTTTACACATAAAGAAGTGACAGAAAAAGGACAAGAACATCGCGAACACAGAAACACCATCTGGAACACTTGCCATCTCAAAAGCTGACTTGCAAAATTACATTTAGGAATTACCGGAAGCTTTATAAATTGTCCAGGCACCCAATGCCTTTGTAAATGGTATTCATCCTAATTCAATGATATTCTTCATGATTATATCTAATAGGGAACTGACTACATAAAGTGCCAAAGAAATAAATAATAATAATAATAATAAAGAAACCAAAATGAAAGGCACTGAACTTACCTGCTGTTTCAACAATTTTACACCGATTGTAGGCAACAAGAGTACAGCTGATGAACCAACAGAAGACTTGACACGGCCTAGAAGCCTCTCAAGATCAGGAAGTCTGCGCAAGTATTGCAATATAACAGAGCTTACGCCAGGGTTATTTAAAAGCCCCTCAACCACATCAAGTCTCTTATTTATCTGTTCAACACATTTCAGGGGATTGCAGATCCATCTTCTTAAAAGACGTTTTCCAGATGAAGTTGAACAATGGTCAAGATGCTTGTACAGAGTACCTGTAATTGAATGGAGACCCTTAACAAGAAATTAAATGATTTACCAACCCTTTCTTTGAGCAACAATATGTATTAACAATTTGAAATTACCAGATGAACCACCGTCAATGTTATTGTTAAAAATCTCAAGATTCACAAGTGTTTGGCCATCCATCTTCAGACCGCACTCATAGACATGATAAGGTAAAAGATCTCCATTGCGCAAGGCATCATCTAACTGGCATGAACTACCCAGAGTCAAGTAAAATCAGAAACAATATTACAGATACAACATGAGAGTCAACCTTCATTACCTTCAATCTAGACAAATGGTCAATTAACCCACCTAGAGTGCACAATGCAAGATCGAGGTCAACCTGGCAATCAATTGTAGATATCCACGATTTGAAAGAATCCTTAAAATATCCCCTGGAACTGATCAATTCTCTGACTTCAGAAGAATCAAGAAAGTGCCTGCCAGAAGTTGGAGTGAAGTGCACCGAGCGGCAGCCTGATTTTTTATCAAAGAGAAAGGGAAGGCACTGGCCAAAGTTAGAAATTAAACTGCCTAACAAACTGTAAATCGACATATTGGCATCCCACATTAAACAGCTTCTTTATTAGTAGTATTCTAATTGCCAGACTTTAGCATGCTAGATTCATTTAAATTTAACAATGCATGCAAATGAAGTCAATAATGAGACCCTTGCTAGGAGACATCCCGGTGGGTACTGGGGAAAGATAGGCAGGAGAATTCCATGTTATGTGAGCATTTAAAGGTGGATTTGGTGAAGGCTTTCAGTGAAGAACAGGTGCTAGCTACTTTGCAGGGACTGAAAGCGGAAGAGTTCACTGGGCTATATGGAATTCCCTATTTTTCTGTTAGTTTTGGGCTCCAATAAAGGATGACATCATATGCATATTAGGGGGTTTGCAGGCAAAAACAGTGGCTTCAATAGGCTGAGCACGTATTTTGTCTTCTTGCTGCTAAAGAAGTCAGTTACAAAAGGTGATGAGGATTCTATTAATTATTTTGTCTAATGTATTATTAGCTAAGATCTTGGCATATGCTGAAGGGGTACTTCCAGCGACTGGACTGGTGCAATCAATGTTCATCAATGGTAGGTCTTCGAAAGGGACATCTATTCCTGCCTCTGAGATTGTGGTAACCTGGAACATTGTTGCAGATCAGATTGGTACACATGAAATATCTAGGCATACACATGAAGAACACCAGATTTACATGGACAAAACCCTTGGGCGAAAGAAGGGTAAAAAGTTGTGGGAAATCCAACACTAAAATCAAAGAAATTACATCTGAACCTACCATGAGAAGATCCTAGATTGACACTATCTGTATCATCCCAATTAGGAGGGAACTCTATTTCATGCAAAATACAGGCACAAAGCCCTACCCTAAAATGATTCTAACATGATTTGGAATACAAGGTAAAATAGATTAGGAAAAAAAATTCTGCAACGATCCTCCTCTTCTTGAACTGCATTCATCTTCTTGAGTTCGCACATAACTAGAGCGATCGACCATCACTCAACATCCGAAACTCTGTTGACATGCTTGACCTGTATTATCTGCAATGTCTTTGCTTTCAATACATGCTTCAACTCTCTTGAATCAGAGAGTATACCCTAGTTATCTGGGAGCTCAAAGCATGCTCTCTTTGCAAGTGCTTCATCTATGAGGATCACCATCTGTGCTACAAATCATGAAGCACAAAATCTATCTAAAAGTGGATGTCATGGTCAAGTCATGAGGAATGAGAGCTAATGCCGTTGTTACTCAACCTTTGCGAACTTGCTTTCTTTTACCTAGCTTGATCATGAGGATATTGCTCAAATAACAACTTAAAGATTGCCTAAGTCAAAGTCATTCAATCATCATCACAATCTAGATTGTCTTCTTGCACCTATTATTTATCAACTGTGCAAACTGGCTTCTACAGCAGTCTCATCTAGAACTGGATAGGATTAGGAGCTTCACCTACCTTTGTTCGATTTTACAAGCATGTGCTTCTACAGATTTGTGCCTCCAAGTGCTAGTCATCAACTCCTCGCCTGATTAATCTTGACCAACTCGAATCATCCTCGATCATCATCTAATTGTATTAACGCTCAATCTGCAAGAATCTAAACCACTTCAAAGCAAGTTGGCAATAGCCTGTGATGATAGGTAAAAACGGCCAAATTTTGGGGCTTGGGTCTATGTCAGAAGGTGAGTAGACTAAAGAAAGCTATAGATGGATTAAAATAAAGTCCTAGAACTTGATTTAAGAATGATCAACGGAAGATCTAATGAAGCCATAATCCTGGACCACCCAACTGAACCTCTCAAACCAAGCTCTAGAACTTTATTTTAGTCCATAGATAGCTTTCTTCAATCTACACACCTTCTGACACCCCCCCTAAGTAGGGAAGCCGGGTGGCTGCTCTATGGAGACTTTCTCCTCCAAATCACCATATAGAAAGGCATTTTTGATATCAAACTAATAGATGGTCCAATGCTTGTTAACAGCAAGAGATAGCAATATCCGAACAGAGTTAAGACAAATTACCCAGGAAAAAGTCTTAAAGTAGTCAACCCCAAATGTCTGAGTATATCCTTTGGCCACCAAGCGTGCCTTGTACCAATCCACAGTGCCATCAGGATGACATTTGAGGGTAAACACCTATCTAAACCCCACAATAGTAGCACCTAGGGGTAAATCAACAAGGTCCCACGTGCCACGAGACTGTAAAGTTGCCATCTCCTCCATTGCTAAGGTCCAAGATGGATCTCGGAAGGCCTCATGATGATCTCGCGGTACCTACACACTATCAATGGCCAGGGAAAACTAAAGTCCAACTGTAGACAAGCTGTCAAGGGACATAAACTAAGACACAAAGTATTTAGCACAAGAACGTGGAGCCTTCCTTTGTACAATAGGAAGGTCTAGAGCAGTGTCTTCAGTAGTGGGAATTACCTAATCCTCAGACAAATTATCAATAGTTGGTGGGGACTAAGCAGAAACAGTAGATAAGTGGTTCATCCACCTGAGAAACATTCTGGGTCCTACGTTGGAAATGCTTGGGAAAAGTATCTGTACCAAGAATCTCAAGACAATATGGAAAAGAACCTGAATCAGGCTAAGCAGCCTTGGGCATAGGTGGCTCAGTGGGTTGTGGTCGCTCAATGGGCATAGGAAGGAGAACCTCATGTGATGGCTCACTAGGTTCCTCCCTTTGTTTTTGGTAATATGAAATCTCAAAAAAGGTGACATCAACAGAAACATAAAATCTCTGTAAAACAGGGTCATAGCATCTGTACACTTTCTAGGTCCTAAAGTAGCCTAAACACATGCACTTCACAAAGCGAGGAGAAATCTTATCCACTTTATGCAAATGGACAAAACACACATAGCCAAAGACAACAGGACTAACGGAGAAAACATCCTTGCCAGGAAACAAAGAATACATAGTTTTACCCCCTAAGACAGAGGAGCAAACTCAATTCACCAGATAAGTAGCAGTAAGAACAGCATCAGCCCAAAACTGTGACGGGACATTCATGTGAAACATAATAGACCGAGCTACATCAAGGTGTCGAAGCTTGCATTCTGCAACCCCATTTTGTTGGGAAGTATGAACACAAGTGATCTGGTGAATAATACCAAAAGATTTGAAAAAAGCATTTGTCCTAGCATTCAAAAATTCCAACCCATTGTCACTCCGAAAAATCTTAACAATGGTAGAAAACTAAGTCTTTATTTCCACAATAAAATAGTTGAATGAAATGATTCACCTCGTTATAGAAAACCCTAGGCTCTCTATTGAGTTATAATTATGTTTGTAAAGGGTGTTGTGTTATTTTATTTTGTTTAGTAGGTCTATGATGTACTTTTCCGACATCAATATAGAGGTGTAGGGACTTCTTGACAACCTAAGGAAGTTTATTTTCTTCAACTTGGCATCAAAGCCAAGGTTGAGGACTCCACAAAAAACAAAACCCAAACCCTACCTTAAGCCTTCTCACCGGAGCTACCGCCGCCACCACCGGTGGCCACACCAACGCCAGACCACCGCCGCAGCAGCACCACCACCAGGCCACTGCCGTCGCCAACAGCAGCAGCAACGCAGGGCCACCACCACCGCCAGCAGTAGCAACAACAGGCCATCACTGCTGCTAGCACCAGCAGCAGGCCACCGCTGCTGGTGGCGACAGCAATAGGTCACAGTGTCGGGAAGAGCTGCTGTAGGCCACCGCCTAAGCCACTTTCCACCACCGCCCAGGCCTAGCCACTGATATCTTGTGCTCTCTCTCCTGCTGTTGGTGTTTGGCAGTAGAGAGAGGGCACATCTCTGCCTTGTGTCTGATTGGAAGATCTTCGGATCATAGTTGGTGGAGTATTAAAACCAAGGATCTTTCGGAAAGATGATGTGATGGTATTTTCAGATCTTATTTATTAGATTTGGGGTGTGTATTCCCCTTTGATGCATGTTTTTGGGGTGTATTGTCCCCTTGAGTATTGACCGCGTGTGAGCGAAGTTTTTTGGGGTGTGTATTCCACGGTTGGTATATTTGTTGGGGTTGTAATCCCCATTTTCTGACAATTTTCAGATCTGAAGTGTGAAGAAGTTCAGGGGTGTATACCCTTCTCTGTGACACGTCGAACTTTGTTTGAGGCAGTGTGGTTCAATAAACATGGCAATGTCTCAGTTAGAGATTGCACTAGGAACTGCCGTGAGTGGTACTCAAACCACTGGTGTAACGTGGTTGATTGATTCAGGTGCTTCCAATCATTTATCCGGGAATCTGGAGTGCTTTGGACATATTAAACCTGTCTCTCAAGGTCGTACAGTACAGGCAGCTGATAAGCAACTTGCTCCCATTAGTGGTCAAAGGGAAATTAATGTTACCCCTTCTATGCAACTTAATCATGTTCAATTTGTTCCAGATTTATCCATGAACTTGCTCTCTGTCAGTGAGATCATTAAGCAGGTGAATTGTTGGATCATCTTTGATGAGCATAGATGTATTTTCCAAGATAGAATGACAGGGAAGATTATTGGTAGTGGATATGAAGGAGTTTACCGACTTCAGTAGGGTCCTATAGCTGCTGCATGTCGAGTTAGTACCACATCTGAGAGTGCTTTACAGT
This sequence comes from Thalassia testudinum, assembly GCA_037157565.1. NCBI lineage: Eukaryota > Viridiplantae > Streptophyta > Magnoliopsida > Alismatales > Hydrocharitaceae > Thalassia > Thalassia testudinum. The sequence goes on from JAZHRO010000030.1 coordinate 51,823,228, forward strand.
GACATAGACGGTTGGGCCATCCTTCTTTGGAAAAGTTACACAGGCTTATTCCTCATGTGTCCCCAACTACGTAACTTTCCTGCAATGCATGTCAACTTGGGAAGCACCATAGATCTTCCTTTTCAACTGCTACAGGACCACGTTCAACTTTATGTTTCCAGTTAGTGCATCTTGATGTTTGGGGTCCCAGTAGGACTCCTGATAGAGCAAGACATCGATACTATTTGATTGTGGTTGATGATTTTTCCAAATTGTCCTGGCTATTTCTCATGAAGAATAAGCCTAAAGTCCACTGATTAAGAAGTTTGTGTTGATGATAAAAAATCAGTTTGATGTTTGCATCAAGACTCTCAAATTTGATAATGCACTGGAGTTTTGTACTCGTCGGTTAGTAGAATTCTATGGCATACATGGTATAATTCATCAGACCTCGTGTCCTCACACTTCTCAGCAAAATGGAGTCGCAGAGAGAAAGCCCAGACATATCCTTGATATGGCCAGAGCTCTTCTTATCCATAACAGTGTGCCACAGAACTATTGGGGAGATGCAGTTCTCACTGCTTACTACCTTATTAATAGATTACCCTCAACAATTCACGAGCAGATACCATGGCAGGTGATTTATCTAAATGATGAGTTGTTTGATCTTCCACCCAAGACATTTGGGTACGTGGCTTTTGTACATCTCCTTGGACCTAGGCGTAATAAATTAGCACCTAGAGCAGTCAAGTGTGTGTTTCTTGGCTTTTCTCGTGCTCAAAAGGGGTATCGATGTTTTGATCCCCTACATCAAAGGCATTATATCAGTGCAGATGTCACCTTTCATGAAGCAGTACCTTATTTTTCCGTTGCTGCCAGGCAGGTGCAGAGTGTACCGGAGAATGCGCCTGTACCAGTTGCTCATATACCATTTGGTATATTCATAAGTACTAATAGCCCTTCTCAGTACTTGAGAGCTGTTACCTTTACCGGCTAGCGAGCATCTTGTTGGAGCCAGATGGGTCTTTACCTTGAAATACAACTCAGATTGGTCTATTTCAAGGTATAAGACCCGCTTAGTGGCTAAAGGATTCACCCAGACATATGGAGTGGATTTCTTTGACACATTCTCCCCTATTGCACGACTCTCTACTGTTCGAATTCTTATATCTATTGCGGCTCATTATAGATGGCAATTACATCAGTTGGATGTTAAAATGCATTTCCGTACGACGACTTGGAGGAAAAGATATATATGCAGCAGCCACCTAGCTTTGAGATTTAGGGGGAGTATGTATGCAGGCTTCGTAAGGCCATTTATGGTCTTAAGGAGAGCCTCCGAGCCTAGTTCCAACGCCTGTCTGAGGCATTGTGTGTTATTGGGATAAAGAGATCTTCATCGGATCATTCACTATTTGTGAGGAAGACCAGTAGGGGTACACTGGCTTTACTTGTATATGTGGATGATCTTATTCTTACAGGTGATGATGTAGAAGGTGTATCTCAGATGAAGAAATACTTAGCACACCAGTTTGTCATCAAAAATCTTCGAAAGCTGAGATATTTTTTAGACATTGAATCTGCTACAAGTAAGCAAGGAACAATTATGTAGCAGAGGAAATATGCCCTTGATATTCTTCAGGAGACAGGCATACTAGGATCCAAAGATGCAAATATTCCTATGGATCCTAGAATTCATTTGTTTGAGGATAATGTAAAGCTAAAAGATAAGAAGACATATCGACAGCAGGTGGGGAAGCTGTTATATCTATCACTAGGCCAGATATTAGTCTTGCAGTAGGGAAGCTGAGAAGTTCTTAGACAAGCCCACTGAGGATCCAATTCATTGGCAGGCTGTGATGCAGGTGTTAAAGAACATCAAGGGATGTCCATGTAGAGACATTCTTTTTCAGAGAAAAGCACCTATGGCCATTGTTGCATACTTAGATGTAGATTATGCAAGTGATGTTGAGGATAGGCAATCTACTACTGATTTCTGTACCTTTGTTGCTGGGAACTTGATAACCTGGATGAACAAGAAACAAAGTGTTGTTTCACGCTCTAATGCTGAGTCTGAGTACAAAGCCATGGCACATACTGCTGCTGAGATGATATGGATCAGATCTCTGTTACGAGATCTTCATGTTGATGTTCAGGAACCTATGGAGAGGCATTGTGACAACCGGGCTGCTACCTACATTGCAAACAATCTTATGTTCTATGAGAGAACCAAACATGTGAAAGTGAATTGTCATTACACCAGGAGTTTGATTCCAAAGGGTCTGCTTCATACTACTTGTCTTGCCTCCTCAGACCAAACTGCTGACATGTTTACCAAGCTGTTGCCACGTCCCTAGTTTGAGAAGTGTAGAAACAAGCTGAGCATGCTGGATATATATGCTCCAACTTGAGGGGGAGTGTTGAGTTATATTTATGTTTGTAAGGGGTGCTGTGTTATTTTATTTTGTTTAGTGAGTCTATGATGTACTTTTCCCACACCAATATATAAGTGTAGGGACTTCTTAGCAACCTAAGGAAGTTTGTTTTCTTCAACTCTCTCTATACAGTACTACCCCTCAAGAGCTAGACACCCATAAGCCCATACAAGAAAAAACATAAAACATAAAAAAAATATGTTAACACTCCCCCTCAAGCTAGAGCATGAATATCTATCATGTTCAACTTGGAACAATATGCCTCAAAGGCAGATCTCGCCAGGGGCTTTGTGAAGATATCTGCAGCCTATTCCTCAGAAGTGACACTCGTGGTATGTAAAGTCCCACAGTGTATGAGATGTCGAGTGTAATGACAGTCAATCTCTACATGCTGTCATCTCATGAGAATAGGGTTATTGGCAATGTAGGTCGCTACTCTGTTGTCACATCGCATCTTCATAGAGCTATCCAGAGAAACATGAAGATCTGACAAAAATGACCTAACCCAAACCATCTCAGTAGCTGTCTGGGCCATGGCCCTGTACTCTAACTCCGCACTGGATCTAAATACAACTGCTTGCTTCCTGCTCCTCCAAGTAACCAGGTTGCCTGCAACAAAGGTGCAAAAACCTATGGTGGATTTTCTGTCCCCAACACAGCCAGCATAATTAGCATCAGAGTATGCTACAATCCCAATGGACATTTCTTTACGGAACAATAATCCTCGTCCTGGTACTTTCTTCACATACCTGAGCACCTGCATTGCAACCTCCCAGTGCTGCCTAATTAGATTATCCATAAACTGGCTAAGCCTACCAACTGACAAAGACAAGTCTGGATGAGTGATGGTGAGGTAAAGAAGCTTACCCACCAGCTGCCTGTATGTCCTACTGTCAACCACCTCAGATTTCTTATCCTATAAATGGACCTTGGGATCCGTAGAAATATTTGTAGCCGTAGCTGCTAACATGTCTGTCTCCTGAAGAAGATCAAGAACATACTTCCTCTGCGAGAGCACCACTCCATCCCTGTCACATGCAACCTCAATACCTAAGAAATACTTCAACTGTCCCAAATCCTTCGTAATAAATTTCTCTGATAGGTGCCTCTTAACTTCATCTATCACATCTCTGACATCTCTGATGATTATAAGATCATGAACATATACCAGGAGTGCAACATCCCCCTGTCAGTCTCCTTGGTAAATAAGGAATGATCTAAAGTAGAGCAACTCAGACCAATCTAGTGGAACACCTCTGATAGCTTCTGAAACCATGCCCTGGGACTGCTTCAAACCATAGATTACCTTTCTCAATCTGCACACACACTCCCCCTAAACCTCGAAACCCAAGGGCTGCTACATGTAAACCTCCTCTTGAAGATCGCCGTAGAGAAAGGCGTTCTTCACGTCCAACTGGTATAACGGCCAGTCTCTGTGAGCAGCAACAGAAATAAATATCCGAACAGTGGCAAGCCGCACAACAAGCCAGAAAGAATCAACAAAGTCCACCCCATATGTATGAGTGAACTCCTTTGCTACTAACCTGACCTTATACCTTGAAATAGACCTATCAGTGTTGTATTTCAAGGCAAAGACCCATAGAAGCCAACCAGTCGTGCGCCAGTAGGAAGTGAGATGAGATTCCAAGTCTATCTACTTCGAAGTGTTGCCATCTCATCCTTCATGATTTGACGCCACTTCGGATCAAGCATGACCTGCTGGTTGTAACACTGTAAGGGCCTGACAAAAGCTGCTAAACTGAGGAGCAAGACCATCGGTAGCCAAGCTACCTGTGACCCGGTATCTGGACTCAAAGGTGCGCAGTGCCCTCCTAATGGCAATAGGAAGATCTGAATCATCTGGTACCTCTAACTGAGTCACTGCAGAAGGAGCATCACCACTGTGGTGATCTGCACTGTCTAGGAAGTCAGGTCTAACCAAATTGTCACTGGCATCAGGTACCATCTCAACTAACTGTAAACCATCAGCTACTGGTGAGAGATCACAACCAAGTGACGGCACATAGACGAATGCAACACATCCAAAGGTCCTAGGAGACACATGAAATAACTCGTCTATATGTAGAAGAAGAACCGATATCTGCTCGTGGAGAACTAAGCTGGGCATCCTGTTGATGAGATAAGTCGCTGTCAAAACTGAGTCCCCCCAGTACCTCTGCGGTACATTATGATGAATCAATAGTGTACGAGCAACATCTAACAAGTGCATGTGCTTCCTCTCTGCAACCCCATTCTGCTGTGAAGTGTGAGGATAACTAATCTGATGGACAATCCCACGGGTCCTATAGACCTTAAGTCTGGCAGTGCAGAACTCAAAAGCATTATCAGTCCGCACTTTCTTCACTGTGGTTGAATACTGTGTGCTGATCTCCAAAACAAAGGTCTCCGTGCATCCTCCAACCTCTGCCTTGCTTTTCAGCAAGAACAACCACATGGCTCTAGAGAAATCATCTACGACAACCAGGTAGTACCGATGTCCCATCCGGTTTGGGACTCTGTTTGGTCCCTGTACATCCATATGGAACAACTGAAATAATGTCGAAGATCCAGGAGATGTGCTAACTGGAAAAGAGGATCGATGGTGTTTACCCAATTGGCAAGCATCGCGCTGTATGGTAGTAGCTGGGGAAATATGTGGTATCACCCTTCTGAGGCGATCCAGAGACAAGTGGCCAAGATGAACATGCCACTGTAGAACACTCCCACTACTATATCGAGTAACCCCTGCAGATGGCTCCTGTCCCAGACGGTAAACACCATTCTCCTCCGTACCTCTGACAACAGTCCTCCCAGTGAGCTTGTCCAGAACAACACATCCGACATCATCAAAGATGACTCTACAGTTGAGATCCTTCATGATTCTACTTAGTAGGAATTCTGGCACGTGCAATGCACCAGAAAGCTGCAAACTGGGGGTCACATACACCTCCCCCTTACCCCTAACTGGGGTGTATCTACCGTCAGCAACCTATACAGTCCTTCCTGGGGGAACGTATTGTAGCGAACGAAAATAAGTCGAATCACCACACGTTACTCACCAGAGTCGATTAGACACCCTGCTCCATGGTGGCTCCTGTAATGCTCCTTATGCATAAGACTTACAAATTCTACCATGGGTGTCAAGTAGATCACATCCAAGGAAAATGGGGAATACACACCCCAAGGATCATACAATACGGGAAATACACACCCCCACACAACCATCAATATGAGGAATACACACCCCAAAAATAATCCATAAAACTGGAGAAAGTCATACCGTTATTCGGCGAACACCAATAGATCTGGAGGATTGTGGCGGATGATTCTCCTGAGGAAATGGATTATGTTGTGGTTGGTGGACCTGATGCCACTAGTACAAGTATTCCAACCACATCTCTTGATTCAACTGTTATCCCTGTCCATGACATATCCAATGGTGCCACTGCACTGCCAAAGGAGAGCAACATGGGGTGACAGGAAAAGACAAGAGAGTGCAGAAATTCACTCAATCATTTTCCTTGCACCAATGAATGATGTCGAAAATCCCAGGTTATTTCATCTTGAATGATGTCGGATATCGGGATGGCATCGTTGGGGCCCTTCGTCCCTATCGAGAGCCTGCAGTACCACCGTAGGGGTCTGGCGGCGTTGCACAAGACCGAAAGCAGCATGCAATACCACCGACGAGGTGTGGCGATGCTGCCCGAGGTAGAGTGTAGCCTACAGCACCACCTTAGGCGGTGGACGACGTCCCAGCAAGAGCTGCGGTGCTGTTAAAGGCTGCAGGAGGCCCGTCGCATCAGGTAGCCCACCGACGACGCTGAGCAATGCTACTGGGTTCACCGACAACGTTGCTAGGGTCGACCAGCCAACCGGTGGCGCCAGTGAGGCCCTCACTTCCTCCTCGCGGTGCTACAGACGAGGGTTGGTGCTCCTACAGTTAGTGATGCTGCTGCCGGCTAAGAGAGAACTAGCAGCGATGAGGAAGAGGAGAAGAGAAGGATTTGGTGGATGGGTTGAAGGCCTACTTGGGTGGTGTACCTAGGGCACCGGTCTAGGACCGTTGCTCTGATACCAAGCTGGATGAAATGATTCACCTCATTATAGAAAACCCTAGGCTCTCTTATATAGAGAGAGAGAGACCAAAGGGTGAAAGTACACTACTACCCCTCAGAAGCTAGACACCCATAAGCCCTTACAAGAAAAAACATAAAACATAAAAAACACTACATGTTAACAAAAATTTTTGATAATATCAAAGACTTCGAATTTTTCTATCGTAACAACCCAAGACATACTGGTATGATCATCCACAAAGAATAGGAAAATACCGAAATCCTCTTAACACTCTTGACCCTACAAGGGCCCCAAACATCAGCATGAACAAGAGCAAAAGCCGACTCAGCTCTTTTATTATTTAGTAGAAAAGAAGACCAATGATGTTTGCCCAACTGACATGCATCACACCTCAAAACATCAGGAAAAAATAACGCAGAAAACTGGCGGCGCAAAACATGCAATCAGCATTGGAAGGAGAAATATGTAGGTAGTAGAGACTGTTCTGCTCAAGTCCACCAATCCGCCTCATCGTATGGAGGTCCTGCAAGAAGAAATATTGATCATGAAATACAGCTCAGCATCTCAAATCACTGGTAATATGATTAATAGACATTAAGGACAAATTTAGGAGCATGCATGATGTTAGAAAGAGGCAGAGTGCTAGAGATAGAGATATTTTCGAGTCCAGTGACTGGTGACAAACCCCCATCAACCACTCTTTTCGAAACCTGAAATAGCATAACAAGGTCCCGTAGAGAAGAAAAGAGGGTAGTATGACCAGCAATGTAATTGGAGGCACCGAAATCCGCAAGCCAGATAGGAGCTTGGGATTTAACCGGCATGGCAAAAGTACCTACAGACCTCTGAACAGAAGCAGAACTAGATCCCTGAGAAGTCATGAATCGCTCGTAATCAACCCTAGAAACTGTCATCTGGCTATCATCCTACACCTGGGTAGTCTCCTCTACAGATACCTAAAGGGCACGTAGATCCATACCCTGTGGATAACCGTGCTTCAACCAGCATTTATCCACAGTGTGTCCATTCCTGTGACAGTACTCACAGAAGAAGGAACTTCAACCACGACCACATCCACATGCACTACCACCACGAGCTTTGCCACCTCTTCCCCTTGAATTTCCTCCACGACCAACAACAGCCATGACAGAGGCATTAGTAGTGAGCACGGGATCCGAGGTGGCAAGCCTAGATAGACAAGCATAGATCTACTCTGGTGTAGGGATCTCGTCCATAGTTATAAAGTGATCTTTAACTGCCTTATACTCGGAGCCAAGACCAAACAGAAGCTTAATAGAGCGAATAACTTATCTCTTCTTGGCTATAACGGAAGCATCCATAGAGATAGGCTAGTACACATTTGCTCATCCCATAGATTCCTCATAGAGCCATAATATTAGAATAAGGACATAGTGCATTTCCAAAGATTGCGAATATCCTCTACAACTCTGTACAACCTGGTAACATTACTTCTATGAGAGTGTATCTCATGAAGTACTTCTCACATCTTCTTGGCCGAAGCATGAGCCATGACCTGCTTGGTGATGGTCTGGGTGACACTGTTGAGAAGGCAAGTACTCATCGAATCGTTGTCTGCCTCCCAATCGACAGACTTCACATTAGGCACAACATCGATTAGAATGTACTTCTTTCGATGGGATCTGACGAACCGAGAAAAAGAAGTGGACCAAAGAAGAAAGTTGGATCCACCCAACTTGATAGATGTTCCCTGCACGTGAAGGGAAGCACTCGTGGTAGAAATCTTCCCCACTGAGTCACTCACAGCTTCCTTTTGATCCCCCATGACGTCCAAAGTCGAGATCCACAAAAAACAGTACCTTCAAGGTCAGAAACTCAAATTAGAGGATCTAAACACTCTGATTTCATACTAAAAAAAGCCTTCAAAAACCACATCCAAGTTGCACAAAGGTGATTTTCAAACCATATGTTGTCAAGTACCAAGCAACAGTGTTTTTACACATGCTAGGGCATAGATCAGGCCCTAGTGGTGCCTTCCAAGAACTAGAACTCTTCTAGAACGGTCTTTAGAAGTAGATCTAGGACAAAAAACACTCTCCTAAGCCCTGATCTAGATTAGGACCACCACTCCGAGGCATGAGGAGGCACACAGCACCACCACCAGACCCCCCATGGCCTTTGAAGGCGCTGCTGGACGTCAAGCAGCGACGCTGGTGGTCTTGGGGGGCCTAAGCGACAAGGCACAGATCCTCAGGCCACCGGTAGAGGCGAGGGAAGCCCTGGGAGACATCCTTGGGCGAAGATGCTGCCTCACCGGAGCCTCAGACCAACGAGGAAGTCCCTATGCGATGACCTTGGGCAAGGAAGCTTCCTCACCAAAGCTTCAGATCGCCGTTGCAAAGAGAAAGAGCCACCGACGGCAACGCTGAGGGGGTTCGATCACCTCGCTGGGCAGTGCTAGGAACCCTCTCAGCCCTGATGGTGGTGCAATGGGGCAGGAACCGCCAGTGAGAGGCCACCGAGGTGATGGCAATGCCGAAGAGGAGGTTAGGGTTTCGATGGTGGTGTAAAGAGTCTAGGGCTGGTGGGATACCAGACCACCAATCTAGTACCGCTGCTCTAATACCATGTTAAGACTGAAATGACAGTTTATTCAGAGAGACCTTGGACCTCTTTATATAGAGAGCCCATAGAGAATTACAAGTACACCCTTTCACTACACAAAATAATAAAAAGACTCACCATACATAACAGAATTATTACATGATAACTTGGGCTAAAGCAATTTGAGTGATTGCTTTAGCTTTATTAGTTCATGCCCAACAAGTTGTCGAGGTGAATTTCTCACTTAAATTCAGGCTTAGGTTCAAGTCATTACATTGACTCTTAGTGGTCATCCTTCTTTGTCTTAAAAACTAAAAGGTACTTGATGCAAATCCCACTAGAACTTTATTATATTACATATATACCACAAAGAAGTTTGTATTTACATCGATCATTACGCCAAGCCTCCATAAAGGAAGTGTTGTTCCATTGTTGTAAGGTCAAACAATAGCCACAATTAAGTGACCAAGAAGTTAATGACTGCAAGTGAGAGAAGTTATGAAGGTCCTTCGAGAGTCTAGCAAGTTCATCAAGGTGGCTCAACTACATAACGCCAAGTTGAAGGGAGAGGTGATGATAGAAGAAAGGTGGAAGAGAGGATGAAGGGTAAAACGAGGGAGGCGAGGACATTAATGAGAAGTGGATATAGCATAGGGGAAAACAATTAATTTTTAACACTTCATGTTAAGATAAGAGATCATTTTGATGGAGTTTCCCTCGAGTAGCATTTTTACAAGTGTAATCAACTCTACAATAACAATCTACGTAGTTGCAAGATTGTATATGTAATATATGAAGGTCATAATGGTACTGTGGAGATTTAAGAAACTAAGAAACTTTTATTATGAAATCTCAAAGAAGAACACATGGAGTTTGGTCCCTTTTTATAAAGAGGATCAATCCTACTTCGACTCATAAAGGAAACAAATCATATCTCATCAAATCTTTAGCTCTGTAATTTAGAAAGAAACAAAATAGGAAAGCAATAAATAGGAAATAGATAATTCTAATTCTCTAATTATAATTTATTCTATTTTGTTGTTCATGTGAAAAAACATGAAGTTTATTACCGTAGAAAGTCAAGTACAAGCAAAGGGACTTGGTCTCTTTCTTCGGAGAGACCAACTCCATTCCAAATCCTAACATAATCTTTTAAAATAGAAAAACATCTCTACCATAACAAACTTTTCAAAAAAGATAATTATAAACCTAGAAACCAAATTAAGGAAACAAGATAACTTAGGCAATGGACACTTCCTTGCCCTCTCCTCCACGTGGGATCTCATGATCTCTAACGGGTATTTATATTAAAGTCTTGCATAAAAGATTATCCAATTTTTCACTACCCAATTATAGACAGCATATGCTCACATTCGCAAGTTTATCCCATTCCAAATAACAAATCATAACAAATGCTTCATCCACCATATATTGTAGCATAGTGATGATAGATTGAGTCCTGGTTGATTTCTGGGAGAGTAATCTATGTCTACTCTCTTCATAGTGAAAACTAAGCATTCAATTTAATGACATTACCTAGTTCCTGACCTACAGAGAAAAAACTACAAGCCCATCAGGAAAGTCACTCCTAGCTATAAGAAATTTGATAATGATCGATTGCTTCATGAAATACTGAATAGGCAAGAAATCACAGGGCTACTACCTGTTGAGGCATATTTTTTTATTGCTTTGAGAGTTTCTTTGGAAAGCCCTGGGGCAGAAAAAAATTAAAATTAATCATCATTTGATTTTTCCTTCAAAAAAAATATCATTTAACTAAGAAGTAAATATAGACTAGCATGCAAATTTACAAACCTTGACTTTCATGAACAATTTCTTTTGGAGATATCTGTGAAGACAAAACAAAAGATGATTACATTGTTGGCAGCAGCCTAGAAAAAATTTCAAGTACAACAGAGGAAAAATTGAGTACAACAGAGCATACTTGCACCAAAAGAGCACCTAATGCAGAAAGTGAAGAATCATCATGGATAAAACCAGCCCACAGCTTTAATTCAGCATAATCCAAGAAAGCAAATCCATACATGATAGAGTTATTCATCAACCCACAACCTCCCTAGCGAAAATCAAAACATTGAAGGCATGAGAAGCAAAAACTTGGGTAACCAAAAAATTGGTTAAGTACCAAAACAACAGGATACCATACTTGAGCAACTAAAATGCCAGAGGCAAAGAATGCTTAAGGAGATATTATGGTAAAATTTAGCAAATAACAAGCTGAAATGACATTGATGATGGAAAATTATAATAAGAAATGTGGACACTCCAACATATTTCATTGGATATATCATAATCTAAAGACAATAGCAGAAATCCAGACCTCTTTCAAAGCAAGAAGGTGGACAGCATCTGCCCCCATGCTTGTGTCAGTAGTTGTGGATGGACAGGATACCTGAACTAGCTTTCTTTGGATAACCTGTCACTCACAATGAAAAATATTGTTTGCAACAAAATAAATAGATATTGGCACATTGCTTCAAGGCTTCAAGCACAAGCGTAAAAATGAATGCTGTTAGAGAAATTAGGAAAGAGTATTTTAAGATTGATTAAAATAGGTAAAAGTTGGTTTCTCTTTCTATTTTGAAGGGATTTGATGTAATTAAGTTTATTTCTATATTTAGTTAGTATGATTAGGATTAGCACTGGGATTAGTTGTAATCTCCTCTATATAAAAAGGGGTTAGGGTCTTCTCTTCTCATAAATTCTCATTCTAATAAAATTCCAGTTCTAGAATTTTTCAACATGGTATTAGAGAGGGAACGGTCCTAGGGAATTCCCCAAACCACTGACCCACTCTCTCTTGCACATGGTCTCCTCCGCTTGCTCTCCTCTGTGCACACGTCATCGCTACACTACATCTCCGTACCCATGGCACATACACGCGTGGAAGTATCTGCCCACCGCACATCTATGTGTGGGTCTTCTTCCTTCACGTGCAAGTCACATGCACGCTATCCTATCTGGTTTACTTCCGCAAAACTAGAGCGTATGTGGTCTCTCTTGAGGAGCAAGACCTCCTCTACTACTACCATGACTACAACCCCTACTGCTTCTCCAAACCAAAGTGCTGGAACTTCTGATCCAACATATGGCTTCTTAACTAAAGTTGATGACTAGTTGGGAGTTTGAGCAAGGCTCTCCCACCTTTATTACTATGTGCTTGGAAACATTTTCTATTGTGTGGCCACTACTATTGCTATGGCCATTGTGTGAGTACGTCTGCTACAGCCCTACTTCTATTGTCTCTTGCCACTACTAGTACTATGGTCATTGTGTCCTACTACTACTCTGCTACAACATCTAGATCTCTATGGCAACTGCTACTTCTATTACAATCTAGACTACTTCATGCTCCTCCAACTACCTACATTAGGAGGGAGTTCCCATTTTTTCGTGCCTCCTTCAAGTTGAACGTTGTACGCTCCAACATGGGGAGAGTGTTAAAAAATTTAGGAAAGAGTATTTTAGGATTAATTAAAATAGACAAAAGTTATTTTATCTCTTTCTATTTTGAAGGTATTTGATTTGATTAGGATTTGATGTGATTGAATTTATTTCTATATTTAGTTTATATGATTAAAATTAGGATTGATATTACTTGTAATCCCCGCTGTAAATAAATAGGGGTTAACATTTTCCCTTTTCATAAATTCTCATTCTAAAAAATTCCTATTCTAAAATTCTTCAACAAATGCAAAAGGAACTAACTAATTTCCTGTTAAAGCCATGTAGTAAGTGCCATGCGGCAACAGCAGTCAATGGCCACATGGCAGTGCCACGAAGCAGTGTCCAATAGGGCCTACTATTTTTATTTTTTTTTTTGAAAAGAGAAAGAAAGATTACCTGAGGTCGGTAATCATCCAGATATATTTAATTAAAGTAAAGCAATAGCCAAGAATCGGAAAAAAAATACACCTCCCTAATGATATTTCAACCCAACACTGCTCATTTATGAAAATTTTGCTGTTCCGTTGAAGCCAAATGCACCATAAAATAGAAAGGCCTCTAATCCACCCTACTGCATCAAGATGAAGATGATCTCTAAAGCTCTTCCAAAAGGAGGTAACATCAAAAATATCCACCCTATGCAAATTGAAATGTTGCCACACTTGTTTGGAGAAATTGCACCTGAAAAAAAAAAATGTTGAATGTCTTCTTCTTCTAGGCCACAAAAGGAGCACAATGCTTCTTCATCTGCTGCCCATTTCTTTCTAAAGACTTTCGTGACTAAACATCCTCTTCTGAAAAGCCACAAAAATAATTTTATCTTCAATGGCAGTGCACATTTCCATATAATTTTGAAATCCACGCTGATTTCAACAAGGTTTATAGCGTTTCCAATCATTTTTAAGTATGCATTCTTGACTGAAAATGTTCCATGTTTCCATATAAGTCTGTCAGGTTCATTTTTAGATGGTTTGAAGTCTGAAATTGACTCTAGTAGAAGCTGAAATTCTGCATATGTAGTGTCTGAAAGTCCAGCCGGCAGTATAGCATTCCATGACTCTACAACTTCATCCCAGGTCTCTTTTACGGTGGTATTTCTATCAGCCACTAACTGATACACACGTGAATAAAGATCTGAAAACTTCCCCATTTCACTCCAGTCATTTAACCAGAATTTAAAGATACTTCCATCCCCCAACGCCAGACCAAAATCCGCAGCAAACTCCACCATAAAAGGCTGGGCTGCCCCCCAAACCGCAGATGCACCTCTTCTCTGCAAGATCCTTTCAGAAATGTCAATATCATTGCCATACAAATCTGAAAATAAGTTAGATGCCATAGAGTCCTCACCATAGAGGATTCTAACCACCCATTTCAAGAGAAGGGATTTGTTAAATTCATTGAGTCTAAGATTCCAAAAGAATTTTTTTCTGATCACCTCCGGTTTATGCAAGACTTTTTTTTGGTGGATGAAAAACTGAGAAGTAAAATACTGGCATAGATGATAGAACACTTTTAAGTAAAACCAAGCAGCCCTCTAAAATGCAATCTTCCGCTCCAAGTGGAGAGTACCGTTGTCATCTTCTCCACCATATCATTCCAATCCAAAGTAACCATACATCCACCCTTCAAAGGAAGTCCAAGATATTTAATTGGAAGATGAGTCACCTGTGCTTCTAAGGCATGAGAGATCTCACCTACCACCCCTTCAGAAATGGAGAAAGGAACCAACAAAGAATTTCTTCTTTTTATTTTCAAGCCAGAGATATCTGCAAAAATTCTCACAAGAGATAACACATGGTTTGCTTCCAACGTGCCACCCTCTATGAAAAAAAGTAGCATCATCGGCATATTGCAATAGGGGAGTGAGGAGTGCACCATCTTTTTGACAAGTGAAACCTGAAAAGAGGCTTCCATGGCAAGCTCAAAAAGCTAAATGTGCCAAAGTATCCACAGCTATATCAAATAGTAAAGGAATCATAGCTGCTTTCTTTCTTTTCTTCCAAGAAGCTATCATGTCTTCCGCAATAACAAAAGAATCCTACCAGGATCAACCCTTAATAAAAGTCAATTATACCGAAGATATAATAAAGGGCATGATCATCCTTAATCTATTAGCCAAGATCTTGGCAACCAAGATATATATGAAATTTGAAAGAACGATTGATCTAAAATCATCAACAAAATCCGCCCTTGGTCTTTTTAGCAAAAGAAATAGATAGAAACGATTCAACCTCTCAAATCCTTCATTGCAAAAATTCCTGTATCATTTTCAAAATATCTGGACCCACAACATCCCACATTTCTTTGTAAAAAATAACCTACAACCCATCAGGCCTTGGAGACCCCTCAACCTTTAGCCCATGTAATGCTCGAACAACCTCCTCCTCAGTAACATCCGCGAGGAGTTGCACCTTTGCATCAACACTAACCTGACTCGTATCCAAAGCTCCCAACCGCCACTCCCCTACTGGCTGCCTCCTCGTGAAATCATGGAAATGAGAACAGAATGCATCACAAATCATGTTTCTTTGCTTTATAGTATTCCCACCACATCTCAAAAGATTGATCAAATTTGATCATCTCCTAGCACTCGTTGACAAATGGAAAAATCTTATATTAACATCCCCTCTTTAAGCCGAAGTTGCCTAGATTTTTGTCTCCAATACATTTCTCTTTTCTAATCTTCCTCCACAAAAATAACCTATAACTTTTTTCATTCTTGGCATTCCATCGTAGAAAGTGGCAAAATATCTTCCCATCTACCAAAGGGAAGAAATCTTCTGCAGCGCTTCTTTTTTCCAAGCCTTCCTACACTCCTAGAGACCACGTTTAAAATCAATCATCACCTCACAAACCACACGGATTTTACATGCCAAAGTGCAAGTTGCATAAGTGGACGGCGATGTAGAATCCCACTTATCACAAATCAAATCTTTGAAGCCTGATTCTTTCAACCATGATTTGTGGAATTTGAAATAAGTGGAGAAGGATATCCCCTCATTACTACACCATAGCAAAGGGGTATGATCCGAGAAATCACAACCAACCACCTCAACCCCATGAAAAGACTCAACAGTGCCAAATTACATATAAATCTATCAATGCAAAACATAGCACCACTTCCATTCCTCCAAGTGTACCTAACCCCTAATGTTTGTAAATCCATCAACTCAAGATCCTGCAATAGGTGTTGGAACTCAAAGCTAGATCTGTCAAGCCTCTCATCTAGCCTATCATTTGCGGAAAGAGTTGCATTAAAATCACCGCCAACCAACCATGGCATACCATTCAAAAGATGGGAAGCTTGGCCAATCTCTTCCCAAAACAAAGGTCAAGAGGAATCTTCACAAGGACCATAGGTGCATGAAACAACCAAGAACATGCCATCCAACTTCCTTGCAAATACCGCAGTCACCACTCTGTTCATCACCAAAGAGGATGTCGACTCAAACCAATCTTGATGCCATAATAAGAGAATACCACCAAACCTCCCTTCCACTTTCACCTCAAGGTAGTCAATAAACCATTCTCCACGTAGACTATTTTTCATTTGCAAGGAAATATCCTCCAGATGCATCTCATGCAGAAGGGCAACATCAACTTTCCATTTAGCCAAGGAACACCTCAACGAAGATCTCTGGTTCTCATCCTTAAGTCTACGCACATTCCACAAAAGAACTTCAACCATGGGTAATATTCTTTGCCCCCCCCCCCACCACCCCAAATTTGTGGATCTTCTTAACTCTGATTACACCTACTACACGACCATCAATCAACTCAACATCGGTGGTCTTAGGTAGTTTCACAACTGGTAATTTCTTAGTTATTTTCTTCCTTTTATAGCAGGCACCAAGAATCATTTTATGCTTTTGCAAAATCAGCCTCGTAGGGTCTGAAGATCTAGAAGAAGAGGATCTGTGTAAAATACTTCTCCCATTGTTCGACTATGTTTCACATACACTTTTTGAACCCCTAACATCTGAAGTAGCATCCTCCACTCCATGCGTCTGCACCGATCCAATGCCCACCAGTTCTTCATAATTCAAACTGCAGTGGGTGTACGTTGAGGCTCCCTACAACCAAAGCTCTCAAAGATCAAGCCAAAAAAAATCAAAGGGGATCTATCCTGAAAATTATCAATAGCACCATCAGCAAAGACCGCATTTGGACAAGAAAAACTCAAAGCATGTTGTGAAAGAGAGGCTTTGCGCTTGAACTCACCACACCCAGACCCATGAATGGGTCTAGTTGCCACCTGCATAATGTCATACGTGATTGCGCAGCAATCATAGGTCTTAATTGATCTAGATTAAGCTAGAACTTAGCATAAGTTAGGAAAATTCATGCACGCATAAGCATTATCTACATCTTTACTGCTTTACTTTAGCTATGCATAAAATAATGTTATAATGTGCTGATTAAGTACATTATGTCGATTGCAGGCAATAAGTAGATCTGGAGCTGGATCTGGAGCAGGATCTGAAGCTAGATCTGGAATAACGGGAGTTGTAGCAGAGCTGGAGTAGAAGGCTTAGTTTAAATGTAGGAATAATAATGTAAGGGGGTTAAAGGTTTTCTATTCTATTAAATAGAAATAAAGCAGTAAAATGTGAAGATCTTAGGTCCATCCTAGCCCTAGGATAGCCCAGAGACCTCCCCAAGCCTTAGCCACCTTTAGATTAGGTCACAACACCTTAGGAAGCCTTAAAACCCGAGTTCCAGCCCTTATCTGGACATCTAGATAAGTTATAGGACGTCCAGGACCCCTAGCCATCTCCCACACACCTCAAACCCACTTCTGAGTGTTATTGGACGTCCAGACACTTTGTCAGACGTCCAATTTCTGCAGAGTACCCAAAACAAAACCCTGATTTCCCCCCTAACTCAAATTGGACGTCCAGAACTGAAGTCTGGAATTCTGATTTTTGAGTATAAGTCGTATGATCCTATTTTTGAACGTCTGATACCGGTCTCCAGTCCCTGTTTTGAGATTCAAGTCTTGATCTTAGATCTCTAGCTCCCTAGACCTAATCCCAACCCCATAGGAACCTAAATTAAGGTGTCCTAACCCTAATACATCACCTCTAGACCTACCGAAGGACCTAATTAGGTCCTCACCAAACCCAATTGACTTAAATCAAGTCAACTACCTTCACCTAAGTCAATTGGACTCATTGAGTCCAATTGAGCTTAAATCTCAACCCACACAAGTTTAATTGGACTTGGTGAGAGTCCAGTTGACCTAAACCCAACCTAATTGAGTTATTCTACTCTCAATTAGGTTCACACTCATTCAATTAAACTTAGGTTAAGTTTAATTGCATTTTCCCCTTAGCAATTAGGGTTTGTAACCTTAATTCAGGACCTACACCTACCCAAACCCCTTAGGACCTAACCTAAGCCACCTAGCCACATAGAGCACGACAACACACACACACACACACACACACCCATTCACGCACACACTTCTCTAGAATTCTCTAGAGAGCTCTTGAGATGGCGCCACCTCTTGGTTGCCAAATTTAGCAACCAAGAGGAATTCAAATTGAGATCCACAATTCTTGGATCTCAAAGACCATCTCCACCCACATGTGGCCGGCCACTCTTGGACTCTCGCTAGAGAGTTCAACACCTCCCTAGAGAGAAGCCATTGGGTCTATAAAAAGACCCCTTGGGCGGCCAAGCACCCCCATTCACTTCCTTAGCATTCATTCCACTTAGGTTAGCCACTCCCACTTCCACTCCACCTCCACAAGTAGAGCACCACCATGGAGGCCACCATCTCCACGCCAGGAAGCTAGATCAGCTCCCCAACCTCTCTCCAAGGGCCGGCCTAAGTTCCATTGGCCGCCCCTCCTCTCAGCCACTCAAAGGCCATCGGAGACCACCTCCGAATTCCCTTCCTTCTGCTAGATTAGCAGCTTAGCTCTTCGTATATTTACTACTTTCATTTACTGCTTAGTAGTGTAGTCTTACTTCTCCCCCAATGATGCATGCGAAATCCCCCCATCGATTCTTGTATGCAATCGTTTTCTAGTAGCTAAGTTTAATTTCAAGCATTTATGTATAAGCTTTCCTCTAGATTCCTTGTGCAACAACTCCCAAATGAATGAATGAAAACACACACACACACATATATATCTTTATGTGTTTGAAATCACCACGAGCTAAATGATTATCATATTTGCATGATTTAAGTGCATGTTCTTTAACTGTCTATATATTACGCACCAGCATGTCGTTTCCTGAGGATACTGAAAATCTAACAATAGATGCTTTCTCCATAACTAGTCACCACCTCACTAGAATCGTGCACACAGAAACTCACACGTTCACTTTCGTGATTTACTTGACGCATGCGCATGTGATCCGAGTTAATAACAGGAGCGGTGAAGCCTTAGTTAGGAGATTGGAAATTGGTGTGCGTCTTTAAACAAAGTAAAGCGGCTAAACAAAATATCGATTTCAAAAGCGAAAATGCCTCCCAGAGACGAACGATCAGGACTCAAAGTCTAGTTATCTTTAGAAATAAATTTTTGACGAACATTCTTGCGCGACTATACTACGATTCTGACGACTTTCAAATGCGCGAGAACAGTTCCCGTCAATACGTAAATCCCAAATTCTCATGTGGTAGAGCATAATCCTCAACCACCTTCTTCAGCGAAGAATCAACCTTCAACCCACGATCTACAGTCACATGACCAGGAGCGTCCACCATGACCTGCACATTATCAACAACAATAGCCGACCCCCTTACTTCGAAATCAGAAAAATTCAACCGATTACAATTGGGTATAATCAACTTACCAACTCCGGATCCGGAATCCCCTTGTTTATTGTCAAAATAGTTCAAAATCGCCTTAGCATCCACTTTAAGACCTTCCACATCAATTGCCAAAAATGGCCAATTTTTCAAGACAGGAAAGCCAGCCCCTCCTATATTCAAGGAGCTACCTATCGTAGGATATTTTGAATTTTGAACTGAACCAATCTGGCGATCAAAAATAGAAATTGGCCTCCAGATTTTGCACACAGCTGTGGACCCACCATTTACAATGTTGTAATCGCCACTCAAGTCTGTCGAGGCCTTGGAGCCCCCATGCATGGCCTTGGAGTCACCACCCATAGCCATGGTAGCGCCTTGCAACTCCTCAATTCCTCCACTGGAAGCCTTGTTCGCCGTGGTGGCCAACACAACTACCACGATCAACACAACTTTGCACCACCCTTAGCTACCACTTAGGTGAATGTAGCAGATCCAAAAGCACTCTTCTCAACTTCAAACACGACCTCCTCAAAGGAGATCACACATGCACAGCCTCTTAAACGAATAACCTCTCTATTTGGTAGCCCACTCCCTACACGCAGCTCTCCTTTCGGTGTCACCGCCGAGACATCTCCACCATGGAGACCAAGCCCAAAGCATCTATGAACACGAGCAAAAGGATGACATAACGAGTTAACAACCACCACCGTTATCAGTTTACGAGGAATTCCAACAATTCGAAAAAAAATCTTCGAACGCAAAGGAATCCTCTTGTCACTAGCACCTTCATAAATGGTTGGCGATCTCCATCTAATATTCTCGCAAACAAATCGAGTCTCCCTGAACTTAAGTTATTTCAAATCCGTTTCGTTTAAATCGAAAATGAGCACCTTCTTCGATAAAACTGCCAAACTCCACCCAATGGATGACAGAACAAAGTTTGATAACGAAGAACGTACCTCACCCAGATCTACCAACCCTTCAAGGGAAACCCCCACCAACGAAAAATCTAAAAGTCCCTCAAGATTCCTTACCTCAGAGGACCACGAAATCTCGACCTCCAAGCACGGATTGTGTTGAGTTGGATGCCAATGTGGCAAGTTTTGTTAAGTGATATTTTGGTTACTTAGTTGTCAAGTTAGACAATTTTAGGAAAGACCTAATTAGGATCAAGATTTGATGATTTGATTTGTTTCTTATCATGCAAGTTTGTTATGATGATTGCATCTTTATAAAAAGAGGGCAATGCACCAAGTTTATTCTTGAGTTGCAATAAACTATTTTCCACCTTTATCAACTCCCTCATCTCTCCTCCATAACTCACCGGCCTCTCTCTCTCCCTCCTCTCTCCACGCACCAACATGTAAAGGAAGAAGGGCCTCTCCACAAGTTGCAAATCTTTGCATGGTATCAAAGTGGATTCTCCAAGCCTATTAGCATCCATGTGTGTTAAGGAGCACAAGGTGGTTGTGTGCTTTACGTAGAAGAGGCTTTATTTCGCACACAAGATCTCCTTGTGGTTGGAACACGTGGAGATCAATCTAGAGTCGAAGCATCGCACCCCGACTTGTCTAGAAGGGGGAGTGTTCTCATGCACTCCAAGTCTCCAAGAGAACCTGGCACCTTACACAAGCTCTGTAGAGAGGTACAAGGAGAGGCTCTCTGACAACGTTATCTCTGTGAGGACAACCATGTACCTTAAGAAGTCCTAGCACCTTACACAAGCTCTGTGAGGACGTAGAAGCAAAGATAAGTCATTTTTTGAAGACAACAACGGCAAATGCAAAAGCCCAAATCATCTACAAACTCCACATTATCCTGGAAAGCGCACTAGAAAATCACAAAGGCACCAAGGTTAAGAAGTGGGAGAAAGAGAATTACTTAGTGTCATTTACATCTACAAATTTAGAGAGGTTCTAAGCATTAATCAAAGAAGAAGAGAAGACAATTGCGGCCACTGCAACAACCTTCGAGGTTAAGAGCATGCATGGATGCCGATAATATCTCCAAAGTTTAAGCAAAAAAGAGTTTATGCAAGTCTTCGACCTTCTCCAATCCCGACTTAAGGGGGCATGTTAGCGTAGGAATAAAGCCACATGGCACGTGCCACATGGCAACAGCAATCAGTGGCCATGTAGCAATGCCACGTGGCAACATCCAGTGGGACCCATTGTTTGGGCACGTGTGTGCATGGATTGTGTTGAGTTGGATGCCAATGTGGCAAGTTTTGTTAAAAGACATTTTGGTTACTTAGTTGTCAAATTGAGTTTTAGGAAAGTCTAAATTAGGATTAGGATTTGATTTGTTTCTTATTATGCAAGTTTGTTATGGTGATTGCCTCTCTATAAACAGAGGGCAATGCACCAAGTTTATTCTTCAGTTGCAATAAACTATTTTCCACCTTTTTCAACTCCCTACTCTCTCCATAACTCACCAGCCTCTCTCTCCTCCTCTCTCCATGCGCCAACATCAAGAGGAAGAACGGCCCTCTCCACGAATTGCAATCCTTCACATTTACCTATAGAAATAAATTGGGAAGAAAAAAAACACACTTTAAGCCTGGTCTAACACAAGTTGAGGTTGTTGCTTCACTTTTACCTTTCATGGCTGTTCTTATAATATGCCCGAGGGTGTACATGCAGTTTTTACCCTAAGCCTCCACTATATGAGAGCTAAGAGTTTCTTGAATGAAAATATTTGTTTCTAACTGTATCCACAACAACCGGATTGTAGCCTTCTTAATCACCATCTTCCAAATAAAAATCTATTTACTCTCTTTGATTCAATCATCTCACAATGAGTCTTTAGAGGGGCAGATTTCTCCAGCACATCAGCCTGTCAGTGACTGAAAATCCATTGACAGTGCTTGAGCGCATCTAGCTGCGGCATTGTGCTGTCTAGTTCCAGGCAGTGAACTCTCCAACCAGATCCCTGCAGAGAAAGAGCTCCAGATCTAGCTTTAGACATTGTGCCCGGGGCTGTCAAGGCTTGAACAGCAGGCAGATCAACCCAGCAAGCTCACAGTGGCACTTCCCACTACTCCAACTGTTGGCAATGTCAGCAGAGATCACCAGAGAATAACACATGGCAGGCACTCCTTGGTACTAAAGCACTGATCTACAATGCTTCTTGGAGCACAAGAAGCAGTGCAAGCCACCTGCCTTTAGCAGCACAAGCACCAGCAGATGGCACATGCCTTGTTCTTATGCAGCCATCTCCCGACCTCCCTGTACGTGAGCTGTAATTCTTACTGTCCATGACCTCATTACTAATGGACTAAGGCTTATTTGCACAGCTCATGTCTTACTGTTGACTTGATGCATTAGGCATGTAAAATTGGCTTTGTTTTTCATCCTTAGGCATGAGATTCAGGTTTTGACGTCTACCAATTCCTCCAACATGATTCACTCGTTCCACCATTCAGAAGATTCTCCCAGGAGCATAAAAACCTTTCCTGTGGACCCATGGTCTAGCTAGATAATACCAATTTTTCCCTCTTGTCACAAATGTTGATGGTGTGGAGGGACATGATAAGCAGCATATCCTTACCAAGTCCAATTCCACTCAAAATGTTCGCAGGTATGCAAAACAAAAGGACATTTATATGGTATGATCATGGATTGTGAATAGTTTTATTCAAAAGATGGCAGTAGAAATATGTACAGAAAGCAATGGGGATATGGTAGAATCTTCAAGACACCTGCTCTCATGTCAAAAATGCAAGTTGCATCTAGTAGCTTCGTCATGATATTGCACATCTGAGGCAAGAGGACAGAGCCCTCCCCGGAACTATCCAGCTTTCAAGTCAACTTCTGAGTGGCTAAATGCCCATGTGCTTATCTGTCCACTTATTAACATGTCATTGCCATCACGCTTGTGGAGTTGAGCATGACTTCATTTTCATAATCCATTACCAAATTTATTTTTACTTTTAATTTACCGTCTTTAAGGAAATTTGTACTTACATATACAAACTAAAAAGAAACACCTACTAGATATACCATTTTAGTTTCCCTGAATTGTAGCTAGAGCAAGTGAACATCCTGCTCTCTAGAATCGTACATCTCCTCAAACGACATCATGCCCGTTGCCAAATGCCAATTTGTATTGAATGAAGAGGTTGAGGAAAATGTGAGAGCGTGAGGTGGGAGAAGCGGTGATAGTTGGACGATCGTCGCTCCCAGAGGGCAAGGAGAAGAACAAAGAGGCATCGGTGCTTCAGGTGCCTTGGTCAGGTGCATCTGGCAAAGGCCTACAAAGACCATGTGTGTTGCTTGAGATGTGGGGCTCTTAGGCATTGCAGAGGGACTTGTCATAAAGGAGCTTCTTCGAAGAAGGAGATGGTTCAAGATCCACCCCCACCTCCGGAAGGGGTGCCTATGGTGGAGGTTGTTACACCTTGGTAGACACAAGTGCATCCTTTGGAAGACGCTCTTGCGGGGGCTTTGGTTGGGGAGGTTGGAGCAACGAAGGCAAAGAAGGATTTCGTGCATTTGTTGGGTTCGACGATGGTTATCAAGATGGCAGCATTAAACTCTAAGAAACTCCTCTTTGGGTTGAGACCAAAGGAGGCACAAACGTTTGCGCTTGAAGCAATGCACGTTGGTGATGCCCCCATTCGTTGACGTTGGCCTTCAATATACGATGGTGCAATCTCTAAGATAAGAGGCCACCACGAAAGGTGGAAATTGAGGTGGTTCTCGCAGGGATGCTGTTGCACTTGAGAACTGTGGAGGTAGTCGAGGCCATTGTTGCGCCATTTGCGATGATCAAATCTTGCTCTGGGTTGGGCCTTGTTGAAGGAGGCATCTCAAAGTTGAGAGACACCATTCAACTCATCCTCTGCATGACTGTGTTGAACAAGGCCACTCTTCAACTTGGAGGAGCATCGTGGGCAGTGAATATCGATCAAGCTACGAGGGGAGGACCTACACCCAGGTTGTTGTCATTGGCAACCAGAGGATGATGATCAAAAGGAGATTCAAGGCGAAAAGGGGTGGCGGCATCACCAAGCAACCTCCAAAGCGTGTTTAGAAGGTCAAAGATCACGTTGACGTCTCCAGAGGTGATGCATTGAATGCACCATGCAGTGCAGCAACCGAAGGCGAGGAAGGCGACGCGGTTTGCAGCATGGAAGATGGAAAGGCTCGCGTGGACCTCGGAGTTCTTGCCAACAACATTACGCATCATTTAAATGATGTGGATTTTTTGGGGCACCCGAGTAGCACCTTATAAGGCTTTGGATCCAATTTTGGATCTAGTAGTGGTATGTGCCATTCAGATCTGATTAATCACCAACCGTCTTCCTCTGTCTTTCCTCCTTCCTCGCGTTAGGTCATTTATAGGACTCGATCAAAGCCCCTCGAAGGGCAAAGCTGACACCACATCTTGACAAGCAAATCGAGGTGGATGTCCTAGCTAAAGACGAAGCAGTAAAGAAGTGTGATCAGTGCCTTGTGCAGAACAGAGCTCTTCGCCCCTAAGCCTTGTGCGGTGGAAGCCCTCTCGACAACCTCGATTCTAGTTGTTCTATCGCCCACAATGGAGTTTCAGTAGAAGGCGAGAATGGAAGCTACGACCCTTATGGATGCCTTAAGCTTGAGATTGGACAACAGGGAGGAAGCGACCTATCTAGAGGAGGTTGCTGGAGCCTGGAACAAATGCTCGATGTGGACTAGCTTGTGGTGAGTGCCCTTCGATTTCAAAAAGAGGCGACGATGGAGACGACAACGCAAAACGAAGGCAGGTTGCAAATGTGGCTGGGTTCAAGCGTGCAACTTGGGTATTTTTCCAATCTGCCCAATAATGAAGGTTCCCTCCTGAAATGTAAGGGACTTGAATGACCTCTCTAGGCATGCAACGCTAAATAGTTACTTTAGATCTTGGAGACCTGGGGTAGTCTTACTTCAAGAAACCAAGCTTGAGCAAATTTCCCAACAGACATGGCGGGAGATCGATGGAGGCTTCTTGGAGGTTTTCTGCGCCATCAATGCGATTAGCGAATCCAGAGGGATTATTGTAGGCTGAAGGGACGATGATTTTAGCATAGACTCCGTGATGGGTACTCAAGTGCTGAAAATGTAATTGATGAGGTGACGAGAGAGTCATAAGCTTGTTGTTTCAGCAATATATAGTCTAAATGATGAGAGTGCACAACCTCAACTGTTAAAGGGGTCGCCTTAGCTCATAAGGGGCGATTTCAATGTCATATTGTATGCGGAGGACAGATCAAATGAAAGGGGAGGGAGAGATTGGGGATCTGAAGCGTTTGCAGATTTCATGTCGACGCATGGCCTAGTGGATTTACTATCGAGCTCTGGTGCTTACATGTGGAGGAATTTCGTGGATCAGATGTCTCGCATTGGCAAATTTTTCACTAATGTGGAGTTGGCAAGGTTCGTTCCCCTGGTAGAGGTGCAATCGTTGGAAAGATTGTTCTCAGATAATACGCCTTTGCTGTGGCAATCAAAGGAGGAGCAACATATTTCAAATTTGACGGATCGTGGCTTCTGAAAGAGGGTTTCAAGAGGCAGGTGGAGAAGAAATGGATATCCATGCAGGCAAACAATTTAGCGACAACTAGACTTGAGGGTGAATTGCAAGAGTTACAAAAGTTTTTTAAGACATATAGGAAGCAGATTATGGAGGAGAGGAACAGGAAACACAATGATGCATTAGCAATGATTGCTCAATTAGACAAAGACGAAGATTTGGCAGTTCTTTTGAAGGAGAGCCAACTAGCTAAAGTGGCACATTTACGCATTGTGCAAGTGGAAGATAGAAAGTTGAAGGTTGAGTGGAAGCCCAAGTCCAAGCAGAGATGGCTGAAAGAAGGGAACTTGAACACAAAATTCTTTCATATGATGGCTTCTAGAAGTAGACAGAGAAACTGAATAGAAAAAATGTAGGTGAATGGCACGAATCACTATGACAGGGAGGTGGCCAGCAAAGCGACTGCAAATTATTTCAAGGAATGTACTAAGAGGAGGATGGCGGGGTGTTGGAGATGGTTGGGAACAATGTTCCAGCTATTACAGAGGAGCAGGCAGGAAATCTTACCATATCTTTTCCCAAGGATGAAGTTAGGAAGGCCATTTAGGGGCTAAATGAAGCTGCTTGCCCAAGTCCTGACGGTTTCCCTGTTCTTTTTTATAGAGTTAGTCAATTGGCAAATTTGCTAATGGGAATCAGGGATTCAACATGATTAATAAATTCTATATGTTTTTACTACCAAAGAAGGAGGGGGCAAAGGCTATTAAGGAATACAAATCAATTGCCATGTCTAATGCTATTTATCTCATTGTCATCAAAGTCCTTACAAACAGATTGAGAGGAGTTTTAGGAAAGATTTTGGTGCCTGTGCAAACTGTGTTTGTTCTAGGCCAAAATATCTTAGATGGATATGTCACTGCTTCAAAGGTAGTGGCATACTAGAGAAGAATGAAGAAGATTTCCTTTGGAAGGTAGATTTCAACAAGGCCTATGACTTCGTCCAATGATCACTCATTTGAGCATCTCTATTAAAAGGGGGATTTCCACACCAGTGGGCAGATTGGATGAAGCAATGCGTGACAACTACTTCATTCTTCATCCTACTCAATGGCAACCCAACAAGTGGATGGATCTACCCTAGGAGAGGGTTTAGGCAGGGATGTCTATTAGCTCCCATGCTTTTTATTCTAGTGACGGATGCCCTAGCAAGATCTTTGGCTACAACCTATGAGAGAAACTTAATTAAAGGTTTCTCAACAGAGGATGGTATTCAAGTCCAAGTCTTATTTCGTGGAAGGATCTACGGATGAAATGAGAAAGATGTGCATCGTGTTAGAACTCTTTGGAGAGGCTTCAAGAATCCAAATAAATTTTTCCAAATCCACTTTTGTTCCTTTCCAGGAGGCAAACACATGTAGTACATTATTGCACACAATGGAGGGATCCCTCCGAAATTCCCAATCTCGTATCTAGGGTTACGAGTGTCAAATAAGTGGATCTCCTTACGAGAATGGAAGCCATTGGTTGAAAGATTGGAGAAAAGACCAATGGGTTGGACTTCTAAAATGTTATCTAGGGGAGGACGAATGGTCCTTTTGAAATCAATATTGGCCTTCATGCTCTCTTGTTTTACGTCTGCCTTAAAGACACCGCAGAAAACTAAAAAAAAGATCTTGAGTCTAATGAAAGATTTCTTTTGGACTAATTACGTCACAACTAGGAAAGGTGCCAGGATGGTGTCATGGGAAGATGTTTATGAGCTGTTAAAACAAGGGGAATTGAGAGTTAGAGATCTAAGGAAGATGAATGACAATCACTTTGCAAAATCGATTGCTAGACTTCTAGAGTGTAGACAAGATTTGTTTGGAAGGATTGTGGAGTCCTATTATGGTACTTCTAGATGCTAGAACATGCTGACTTCACCACTAAATGGAGCTTCTCACTTCCTCAAGGGTTTGTCTTCGATGATACCAAAGGTGCAAACCCTTTTCTCCCATATGTAGGCAAAGGTGACACCGTTTTATTCTGGTTGGACGAATGGATGGGACAAGGAAAATTAAGAGATGGATTCCCAATATTATTTTCTTTAGCTGCAAACCAATAGGCAAGGGTCTCAGATTACCAGGCAACCTCTCAAATCAAAGGATTCAAGAACTCCAATTGTTGTGGTAGGAATTGGAAGGTTTTCAACTAGAGAGTGGATTGGATTTTTTCCTATGGGATGGTGGAGATTTCACTATTAGAGAGGCATATGGAAGGCTGGGGAACAGACGGCCGATGATAGATTTTGATTTCATTAAGGATTGCAGACATATTTGGTCTACCTCATGCCCATTGAAAATAAAAAATTTTGCGTGGTTGTTTGGAAGAGGAAAGCTTGTGACAAGAGTTTAGAGAGTTAGATGGGTGGAAGAGACATGCCTTGCCCACTATGCCAAGCAACAGATGATGATATAGAACATTTGTTCTTTGAGTGTTCATTCTCTACACAAGTGTCAAAACACTTTCATATGACGTGGATAATGCACTCCGGTAGCAATGAATTTTGGAGTCCCTCTAGAAGTGGGAAGCTTAATGGAGGATAGAATACCTTCAAGACAAAGAAAGAAAAGGCTAAGTCTTTGGTGATACTCTAAGGCATCTCGCTTGGAATAAATGCAACTAATTTTAAAGGACATCATCCTTACCTTGAAAATTTTATTAATTAAAAAATTTGTCTCTTTTCTTGGCCCTTAATTAATTAATATATTCTCTAGATAGTTATCATCCAGAAAACCACCCTTTTCCTTTCAAAAAAAAAAAACACCTTGCTCTCCAGCCTATATACAAACCAAAATGCATAAATAGGTTCTTTCTTCTTACCATAACCGATATCCAAACCAATACAAGTGCATGTCCCAAAATACAAGGGGAGGAAAGGAGATGTGAGGGTTGTTGGGAGGTAGACAAACGCATTGTCAACCGACAACGCCAATGGTGGTCGATGAAGGCCAATGGAGGAGAGAACATCAAATAGGGGAGGAGAGGAAGGTAAACCCAAACAAAAGGAAGAGAAACAAAGGACATGAGCCACCGGTGGATTGACGAAAAGCGATGACAACGGCTGAGATCGGCCTAAGGCCGACAAGGGGCTGCCAAAAGTCAAATGGCAATTGCAGAGCCGACAATGGTAGGTTTCGCCACTCCTACATACATATGGAAGAGAAGGGAAGGGCCATCGACAACTGTCAAAGACCGACGAAGGCTAAGGCTGGTCAATGGTGGTCAACGAAGTGACGTCAAAGATAGTGGTTAAAGGTAGTCCCTACTGTAGTGCGTAGAAGTGGAGTAAGGATTGAAGTCAAAGGAGGAGGAAGACGAGATGTATTATTTGGCTTGATCTAGGATTGAAACATGATCAAGACGATCTAAGACTCTAACCGAGGCTTTTCAAACATGATGGAAGCATCCGTACAATCAAATCGAATGAATTTCACTCCGATTTTCAAGATGTCAATTTAAGGGAGCATACGCATGTAAGCGATTAGAAGCAGATCAGTGTGTGTGCCTACATATGCATGAGGCAGAACGTGACTCCCTGATACATATGTTCTCTATTTCTTTTATAAAAATATTTCTTTTGACTCTTTCAAAAAAAAAAAGATCTTTTGACAGCACATACACCTAGGATGAGCTAATTTATACCTAATTGACCTATATCTTGCAAATTGTCCTATTAATTAATACTTGAATTAAATTTTTAAGTTTAATACAATATCTTGTAATTTGTTTCTCAATTAAGCATAAATAATTACCAATTTTTTTGAAATAATAATTTGATTTGCTTATTAATTGAATTGTTAGCTTGACCAAAAGAGGCCTTACTATTGCATGTATGAAATGAACTATTTCATGAAATTGATCCCAAAGTGACAATTTGAAAATAAATAATTTTAACAACTAATTTGAGAAATGATAGCAACCGTAAATAATTAAAGAGATTATAAATTTTGCATCAAATAACCTAATAACAATTTTATGAGTTGATTAAGAATTTCTTTGGCAAAGTTGTTAATAAACAATTGCAGGTCACTAACATGATTGCACATATGTATTTAGTCAATCGTTTATAGCTAGGGAGTAGTATGCCTTCCTATGACTCAAGCCAATGGCCAAGTCAAATTCAACCTCGAGCTTTTGTTTAGTACCAAACGTTGAGGTTTCCATCCATAGGTATCATGGGGAGATGAGCTATCCAAAATAGACAATGCCCTACCTTGAGATGGAGTCATCCATGAGTTTGTTTTGAGGTCATACACTGATTGTGTCCTACATTGAGGGTTTTTGAGACAGGCAAGAAGGCTGAACCTGATTGTCTCCAATTCAAGGGACCTTACAAGTGAAGACGAGTCCAAATCTGAATATCCCATATTCTCAACATCTATAATACGGATTAAATGACTTGTTAATTACTTAACAATGATTCCAATTACAATTAATTGGTACTTGATTTCTGAACATGTGATTTAATTAATATTTTTCATGCATTCTCATTATATCTACTTATATACCTTGTGATGCAGCATGACAAATTATCTCAACTTAGGGGGCTTCAATGTAAGTTTAATTTATTTCTATCGTTGCAGGAAGTTTAGGTTGTTCGTGCATTTTTTTTCAAGAGTCTAAGTAATTATTAAAGTCCATAGAGTTGTTCGGGTAATGATATTTTATTGCAATGCTTTTGGTTGGTTAGGATTTCTTAATTAAAAGAGAGGGGATGAACAACAATGAAAGAAATGAATGTTTGAGAAAAAAAACTCCCTCTTTCTTTACCCCTTTCTCTCTCCAATGCACCCCACGTGGACACCCTCTCCCCCCGTCCTTTTCCTCTTCTCCCATTTTCTTTTCCTTATCTTTTCTTCTCTACTTCATCCCACGAAGAGCAGCAACAACACCCAACTTCCACGCCACCCAACAACCTCCACCAGATGAAGCCGACCATCTTCCCTGGTGCGTGCACAACCGTCACACCAACATTGATGACTACTCCCCACACACAGCAACCCCTGACCTTGCCACGAGTGCACAACACATCGTCCCTCAATACACCATCCCATGACCAACCTCCCTCTAACTGACCACTTGCTAGCTGCTTGCAACCCCACGTGCTATCGAGTGATACTCCTACCCAACTGCACTACCCTTGGCCTTCTCTTACTGTGATCACTCCGAGAGCACGTCATCGCCCTACCCCAGCGTGTGTCACCATATTGCTACCTCGATTCGCATGCTTCGTCTACGCACACCCTTCGAGAGCCCACTCCGCAGCACACACTGCACATTCCAAGCGACTTCTCGTGCACATTTCCGTTGCTACGAGCATTTTAGAGCATTCAAGAAAATCCAAAAAAAAGGGTAAAAAAGATAATTTCAAAGAAAAAATCTCTAAAAATGAAATATATATTCTCTCCAAAGGTCGTGAAACATCACCTTCTCTCTGATTGCATATAAATGCACATACCTAAACTTTAGATACATTCTAATTTCAGACATCCCGAGTCCAGGCAACAATTGGAGACTTAAGCAAGCAACAAATCGTAAGCCATGAGAGTATCACTTACAAGACATTTTTCTGTAGTGATAGTGTTAGTTTGATAATTTACTTTAATTGGTTGAAATGAGATAAATTTATTATAACTCTAGGCCTCTCTTATATAAAAAGAGACCAAAAGAGTAATAACACATCCTCGCCCCTAAGGAGCACACGTGGAAAAAGCTAGAAAGGAAATCACACACATATGGTATGCTAACACTCCCCCTCAAGCTAGAGCATATATATCTATCATGCTCAGCTCAGAGATACACGAATCAAATGAAGATCTGGGCAAGGACTTGGTGAAAATATCTACAATCTGCTCCTCAAATGCAATAGAAGTGGTATATAGCAACCCCTTCTAAATAATGTCCCTAGCATAGAGATAATCAACCTCAACATGCTTTGTTCTCTCATGAAATACTAGGTTGTTGGCAATAAAGGTGGCTGCTCTATTATCACATCTCACCTCCATAAGACTAGAAAACTACACCTGAAAGTCAATAAGGATCCGATCCACATCATCTCCGCAGTCGTCTGAGCCATAACTCTATACTCAAACTCGACACTAGATCTCACAACTGTGCCTTATTTCTTGCTCCTCCAGGTGATCAAATTCCCTGCTAAGAAGGTGCAAAACCCAATAATAGATTTACAATCCACATGGCATCCGGCATAGTCTGCATCCAAGTAGCCAACCAACGTCATTAAGAACCCCTTTGAGAAAAAAGGACCCTTCCCAGAAGCCCTCTTAACATATTTAAGTACCATCAATGCTGCATCCCAATACTGCTATGTTGGCTTAGCCATGAACTGACTCAGTCTCCCGACTGCAAAGGAGATGTCAGGTCTTGTGATAATAAGATACAACAGCTTGCCAACAATCTATCTGTACCTTTTGTTGTCCACCACCTATGCATCCTCATCATAGAGTGACATCTTGAGGTCTATATGAATATTGGCCTCCTTGACCCCAAGCATACCAACCTCCTGCAAAATATCTAAAGCATACTTTCGCTGAGATAAGACCACACCTTCCTTGCTGCGAGCCACCTCAATACCAAGGAAATACCATAAAGCCCCTAGGTCCTTCATGACAAACTATTCTACTAAGATGTGCTTAACCTTAGCAATACCCTCCATATCGTCCCCCGTGATGATCAAATCATCTACATAAACCAGAATTACCACAGTACCTCGTATAGTCCTCCTGACAAAGAGTGAAAAATCAATTGTCGATCTCCTGAATCCAGCTGCCTCTACAACTTGTGACAATCTCTGAAACCAGGCTTAGGGACTCTGTTTAAGGCCATATATAGCCTTCCGTAATCGGCATACACACTCTCCCTGTCTCTCAAATCCAGGCGACTGTTGCATATAGACTTCCTCTTTGAGATCACCATAAAGGAATGCATTCTTCACATCTAATTGGTGCAAGGGTCAATATAACTGAACTGCCACTGTAATCAATACTCGGACTGTGAGAAGTCTGGCAACTGGAGAGAAGGTGTCAAAGAAGTCCACCCTATAGGTCTGGTTAACCCCTTTGCCACAAGGCAGGCTTTGTACCTAACAACACCACCATCAAGATTGAACTTCACAATAAATAACCATCGACAGCCAACAAGTACGGCACCATCAGGAAGTGAAATAATCTCCCAAGTCCCACGGCCTCGAAGAGCAACCATCTCATCCTCCATGGTTGCCCGCCATTTTGGATCAAGCATGGTGTGTAGCTGGAATCTGTATAGTAGCTAACGCATGAGTAAATCCAGCAAATCCAGGAAAAAGAGTATCAGTAACAAGTGCCCCCCACCGAGGATAAATAATGCAAGCCGTAGCCACTTCCGAATAGCTATCGGAAGGTCAATATCATCGTCTGACACATCACATGTCCTGTCCCTGTGACCATCACATGGCAAACATAAGTCAGTGTCTAAAGGACTCACCTGAGAAACCGATAGTAAGGGCGAGGATGGGGGGTCCTTTATAAGTAACATGAGGGAGAACATATGTCTGCATAGGCCCAGTCAGGCGTGGAAAAGGATACGTAGCAGGTGGTAGTGGTGATGTGGTAGGAACAGAAATCTCAGGAAAGCTCCCAAAACAAATGGGAGAATATGGCATAAGCGCCATATCACCCTCGGGAAACATCTCAACAGTCATCATAGAAAAAAAAGGTACAGCCTCACGAAAGGTAACATCCACTGAAACATAGCGTCGAGAAGCGGATTAAAACAGCGATACCCCTTTTGTATCCAAGTATACCCAAGAAAAACACACTTAACTGCTCTCGGTGCTACTTTATCCCGACCTGGTCCCAACAAATGAACAAAGGCAACACAACCAAAAGTTGAAGGGGTGACGTGAAACAAGGAACAATCAAGATACATGACCTGAGTAGGAATCCGTTCATGCAACGCAACATTAAGCATCCGGTTAATCAAAAAACAAGCATTCGAAACAACATCACCCCAATAGAAAGAAGGGGCAGAGTGGTGAATCAACAAGGTGCGACCAAAATCAAGAATATGACGATGTTTCCTCTCAGCAACACCATTTTGCTGAGAGGTATGAAGACATGTCTCATGGATCATGCCACAACTAGAAAAGAAATTGCACGAACGTAAAGTCAAAATTCCAAGGCATTATCCGAGCGAAAGCACTTCACCAAACAAGAATGTTGAGTTTTTATTTCTTTGACAAAATTCTCAATAACTTGTCCCACATCAAGCTTATTTTTCAAGAAAAACATCCAAGTCACACGTGAAAAATCAACTAAAACAGCCCGGCAGTTCAGATCCTTAGTAATGCTACTAACAGACAATAAACTCAAGGAAAAATCAGGCACATAATAGACATCTGCCAGTCTCAAAGTAGGAAATGACATATCTCCCTTGCCAACAAGTGGTGAGTGTCCCTATCAGCCACCTGCACTGTCCTGGCAGGTGTAACAAGTGCCAACTGAGAGAAGGATCAACGGTTGCCACATAAGTACTTGGATGCACCAGAATCAACCACTCACCAGAAGACAAACGTGACGACATACCAGTCACAGGTGTCTCTGATGAGGAGGTCATGCCTGCAGTGTCCGGAATCTGAGAGGATGAAACCTGTATCAACTGTGCAATCTGCTGTCTCAGGGTCTCAATCTCTGTACTCAAGGAGCTCACATTAGGACTGGTAGGCACTCCGTCGAAAACCTCAGTTGCCTGATTGGCCATGGGTGGCCTACCATGCTTCTACCAACATGTAGCTCCTGGATGACCAAGTCTACCACAGCAAATGCATGGTGTCTTGGTGCGTGACATCTGGGTACTTGTGTCTGGGGTTGTAGTACGAACTGCAACTATGCTGAGTCTACTGTAATCCTCCTCCAGGGTAGGAAGCTCAGGAGCTGTGAGAATCTGATCTCTAGCAACTGTATACTCAGGTCCTAGACCTACCAAGAAAAGAGAGATGGCCAATTGTCTCCGAAAATTCCTCCGAAAATCATAGGCACACCCCAACAGATAAGAGTGATGTCTCTCCAGCATTCCCTTCAGGAGGGAGTAGTACTGTGGCAGAGTGCGTCCTTCCTGATGCAAATAGAAAAGATCATAGAAGACCTGAAAAACTCGTGCAAAGTTCTTAGCATTAGAATAGGTCTCGCGCAAGGACTCCCACATCTTCTTTGCAGTGTCGTAATACATGATCTCATCCCCTATACGAGGAATAACTGTCTGCATAAGCCACGCAGAGACCATGGCATTGCCTCTATCCCAGGTGGTATTGACACCAATCTTACTCTCGAGCTCCGGATCTGTAAGGATGTGGCTCTTCCCATGACCCCTGACAGTCACGAGGAAAGTTTGAGACCACCGTGGGTAATTGATCACGTCTAACTTGACGATAGGACCAAAAAACGGATTCTTTAACACCCCGGTGTCCAGAGAAGTGCCCGAATTCACCTCGGACTAATCATCTGAAGCCATCCTTACAATCTTGGAGCCGCAATCAAACTTCTATATCTAAGAAGTCATCAATCGGGTCTGAAATCCATGATTTAGGCTGGCATCTTCACATTGGACAAGCTTTGGCCTATCCCAGGTGCGGGGAGACTACCTTAGAAGGCCCCACCGATGCTGACAGAGGCCAGGCGAGGCCCTAGGCGACGCTAATGGTGCTAGCAGCACCCAGGGTGACGCTGGTGGCACCTTGGGCGACACTGGCGACGCCCTAGGTGGCACTAACAAGGTCTGAGGCGACACTGGCGACGCCCTAAGTGTCATTGGCGGTGCTAGCGGTGCCCTAGGCGACGCGAGCGACACTTTAAACAAAGCCCTAAGGCCCGCAAGTGAAGACCTAGTCGATCAGAGAGGCTAAAGGCGAAGGTAGCGACGCTACACCGGTGGTTGGCAGCGCTGACGGAGTTTCCCGAGGCAACGCGTGCCGATGGAGGTCAGTTTATGGCCTTCCAAGGCAACCCGATCGGCATCAGAGATCGATGAGGCTGGTTGGCGGCGGCGAGAGGCCGAACAACGATCGGCAAAGGCCGGTCACCGTCAATGGAGGCTCCTCCAGGTACTTCCAATGGAGATTAGGATTTTAGTGGACAAGGTACGGAGGCTTGTGAAGGTGGGATACCAGAGCGTTGATCTAGGATCGCCTCTCTAATACCAAATTGGTTGAAATGAGATAAATTTATTGTAACCCTAGGTCTCTCTTATATAGAGAGATCAAAAGAGTAAAAATACATCCTTACCCCTAAGGAGCACGCATGCAAAAAGCTAGAAAGGAAATAACACATATATAGTATGCTAACAATTTTCTTTTGCAGTTATCTTGGTGTTGTAATATGATTGCTACATCTTTTAGATCGTTATTTACTTTTTTGCTTGAGTATAGGCCTCATGTTATTTCTTATTTCACATTTTACAATGTGGATTAGTCATTTCATTTGATTGTTGTTGTAATTCTCATATTTATGTGTTCACAACATGTGATTTGGATTGGGATCCACAACCCGTTACCGTAAAGATACTGAGACGCCACATATTGTGATGGTCATTCCTTGAAAAACATAGACCTATTCATGGAGAGCCTCTTCAAATATTTCAATGTGAAGGATACTGCATTCCACTCGCTATATTGTGGCTTGTCCATATATTGGCAAATACAGTTGATTGCAAAGCTTGTATCTCACCTAGCAATGGTCAAATCAAGTAGCTTCTCAACAAGACTTTTATAGTGCTTTCAAGTGTCAAACACTAGATGTCAAATTGGCATTAAGAAGGCATGCTTCGTACTAATTCCCAGGACATTCTTTCCAACAAAACAAAATTGTTTGGGCTTTGAGTTGCTTTTAACCCAAAAGTGGCATAATTTTCCTAGATCCTGGTGACAAATATTTGTTGAAAAAGCATGGCCCTGATGCTTGCACTATTGTTATAGTTGACGGATCTAAATAACGTGGAAGTAAAAATATCAAAATATAAAATAATAAAAATACTTGGGTTTACGTGAAAATCCCAATCATGAAAAACGGAGAGAAAACACGGGAGAAGTGCCCTTATAGGCGTGTTTCTCTATATTCCTTCTCAAAAGAACAAGTGAGGGGTACACACCTATTTATAAGTCACCACACACAACAAAAAGTCACACTCCACTATGTAGGACTAAACTACTACATAATTTTCTAAATACTCCCCCTCAAGCTGAAGCATGGAATGCTCAGCTTGTAACGTAAAGAAAACCCTACTACACAGCAGAACAAACAACACTCAATAGGTGATAGGTCCACTGTAGTGGACTAAATTAAAGCCTAGGTGCATTATCATTGAGATAAGAATTTAATTAGAATACGCATTACATTAATAAAATTATTTAAGCCCGTGATTTATCATTTGCACATTTTTTGTGATTAGAAGTGCACCCTTGATATTCATGCACTAATACATTTACATACTTATGATTGTTGCAAGAATAAATTGGGCATATTGATTTTGACATCCTGATTTTTATTAGAAAAAAGAAGAGATTCTAAAATCTGCATCTTTGAAACTTAGGATTACATCCCATAATCACTTCTTTCCATCGGAAATCTTCTTCCTTATATGAGACAAAAAATAATAATAATCACCTCCCTCTTATTTCCATGCATGCACATTGCAAACCTTCCTTATTCTCTCTCTCCCTCAAACCTCTCGCTTCTCTTTTGGTAACAAGAAATAACAAAGTCTTTCCTTCTATAATTCTCTCTCTCTCAATCTATATATGCAGGGAACTCAACAGCAGGAAGGATCGATCTCCCCTCCACGGGGAAGAAGCCCTCCTTCTCCACCTCTTCGGCCTACAGGCAACCACCTTCATCGTGTGCCTTCTTCGCCACCGCGAGCCTCCACCATTAACACCGCAACTTCTCCCTTACCACGACCGCGAGTTCCCCACGACCGCACTCCAGCAACCTCTACCGTGTGCCTAAGACTTCGCCACCGCGAGCCATCCAACCGTAACCGTGCTTCCTCTCGACGAGCGTGGTGACAGTGCGCTCCTCGACACCACGGCCTCCTCTCCAACCGCGTGCACCTTCGAGCCTCCATCGCCTGCAGCAGTGCCGCATGCGCTCACCGAGCATAGCAGAACCGCGTGCGCCATAAACCCCCACGCTCGCGCCCTTGTGCGCAAGCCTCCCAACCGCACGCACTGTCTCCTTGCCCACGGCTGCGTGCCACGACGCCTACGACTGCAGCAGACCCGCGCGACCACCCCCGCACGCAGCCACCCACGCGCCAATGGCCTCTTCATTTTCTCCGCCAACAGAAAAGAACCCAACGCCAGCCATTCATCTTGACGCACAGCCACCTCGTCCGGCCACCGTACTCCACGTCGTTGACGCAGTTGACCTCGCCTCGATACCTCGAGCTCGCCTACATCTGCAGCCGGCTCTCCTGCAATCCACGCACGCCGTAGGAAGCCACCACCATCGGCGGATTCTTCTCCACCAGCCAGCTATCTCCGGCCCGCAGATTGCCGCACCACCTCGAGAGTGCTCCCCTCCTCCGACCGATCTCTAGCCAAGCTCGACGGCCGATGCTCCTTCAATCCACGCACACGCGAGAACAACCTCCCCTGTTTTGCTACAGTGGGGGAGGCATTAGTTGGGTGAGGATTTTAGGATTATGAAGCACTATTGACATTTTTCTACATTAGTTTATTTGGTGCTTATTGCATGCATGCCCATCTCTTCTTGGTTTATTGTGACAACATTGGAGGGTTGGATTTATTAGGTAATGTACTTTGTTTTCTTTCCTCCCCGGACAAGTTGACATAATGGCAATTTACTTTTCTTGAACATGATTTTATGTGGAATTGATATAGGTGATCTTATTGGTTCTGTCCTCCCTGTGGATACGACCAGAATTGTGGGATAATTTCAGTATATTTTTAGTAACTTTGATCTGGGGTTTTCCACCACATTATTTACTACGATGCAATATTTTTCTGAAAGCATATTTGAAAAGCAAAAATCCTATCGATCAATAGGTACAACTGACTCTCCTCTGCAGATGATAGTTGCACTCTTATTCATGCCTGTAGACAGGTATGCTGATGACAACACATCAACCCGGTTGGAGCTCGACGACAAATTGTTGTAACTAGTTCTAACAAGGGCCTCTCCTCTGGAGACCTCAACTGGTGCAAGTGACTCCCCATTCAATATCTCTAACATGAGTCTTCCTCTAAAAACCTCGAAAGTGGATCTCCCTCTATGGAGTCCACGAAACTGGATCTCCCGCATAGAAACCTGAAATGTACCCTTCCTCCGAGGACCTCGAAACTTTGAACCTCCCAAAGTTTGGTTTTTCATGTGGAATCCAGGAACAAAAGATTCCTGAAGGAGGGATGACTACAACAAACTTCTACTCTCCCCCTTTCTCCATTACTCGTATGGGAGAAGAAATCACATTGAGAAGACATACAATCAAAATAAACAATGAACATGACAATACTAAAGAAGAACTTCTCCACCTTTTCTCTTCAATTTAAACTTTTTTTTCTCTTTTTCCTTCTTCTCTTCTCTACCTTTTTTTTCTTTTTTTTCCTTCCTTTTTTACTGCCCGATTCTTTTTTTTGTGTGTTCCTCTCTCCCTTTTTTTTATAACTACCAAATAAGAGCAAGTAATAAAAGATCAAATAAAACAAAATAAAAAGGGAACTTAGGGTTCAATAAGAACCCAAACACAAGCCGTTGGCCTTCCTGGCATGCATCATTGTGCGAATCCTCGCAAGATCCACCTTGAGTCTGGCGAACACCTCCGCCAACTCCCTACAGGCCCTCTCCTTAGGGTCCTCCATCGACGTAGCGACACACTCGCACTCTCAAACCAGTCCAAGGGCTTCGTGGCTAGGATTGATATATCGACGATATATCCTCGATATATCGATATCACCGGGTCAGCACATATCGATATCAGCCTTAATATCTTTTTTCCGTGATATCACTGATATATCGCCCATGTCACCGATATATCAGAGATATATCGCCGATATCATGGACTTTTGTTGAACTTTAAAGCTGTACATGCTAGGATTCTTGCTTCATTGCAGTCCATCAAATATGTCAACTTTAAAGCTGTACATCCTCTCTCAACAATTCAGTCATTGCATTTGATTTTACTTATTGAAAAATAAAAAGATTCTAAAACATCGATGAGAAATACATAACTTCAAAACCCTATAAAATTATGCATAAAACTAAGCACTTTGATAATCCATAGGGCTATTGAAAGGGCTATCTTGTCATCTTCCTTTGATTAAAGAATGTCATCCATGATGGTTCTTCTTTCTTTCCCCAACAACAACCTAGGGTTGACAGACTCACTTGTTTCAGCATGGTTTATCTAAGTACTTGTGTACTGGTACTTTGTTGATCTCCACTAATCTTGCAAACCATGCATTATGCTATGATAGGCACAATTTCTCTCTAATTATTTGAGCGTTTATATTTGTCCATTATATATGCTTGTGCTATCTAAACCATGTCTTGTTTCACCAAGTGCATCTTTGTTGGTAGGAGATGTGATTTCATGTGTTGAGCTCATAATGAGAAGAGTAATAGGATGGTTCACGAAATGTAAGACAGATCAATGAGAAAGAGACGAGTATTGGAATGAAGAACGTGTTGGAACTGATAAGAAAATCAGGGCTCTAATTATTTGACCATTTATATTTGTTCATTATATACTCTTGTGTAATTTAAATCGTATCTTCTATCACCAAGTGTATCTTTGGTAATAGTATTTATGATTTCATATCTTGATATCGTAATGAGAAGAGTAATAGGGTAATTCACGAAATCTGAGACCTAATTATTTGACCATTTATATTTGTTCATTATATACTCTTGTGTAATTTAAATCGTATCTTCTATCACCAAGTGCATCTTTAATAATAATATTTGTGATTTCATATCTTGATATCATAATGAGAAGAGTAATAGGGTAATTCACGAAATCTGAGACAGGTCAATGAGAAAAAGAAAAGTATTGGAATAAAGAGCATGTTGAAACTGATAAAAAAATCAGTGCAACTAAAGCATGATTTCAATTGTCAATAATATGCAACAAAAGTTATTATGAATATTTTTCAATTATTGTCATATTCTGTATACTTTTTTTTTAATATACGACTTTATCGACATGCAACTAGTGCATTTTTATTATATTTTCATTCAAAATTTATTATTTTAATCTTCTAGGCATTTTTTCATGATTTATTAGTTATTAAAATGTTAGTTTTCATAAAATTTGTTACATTTTGAGCTCTTCTAAGCGATTTCCCCAAAATTCACCAATATCAGCGATATAACCTCGATATATCCCTGATATATCTCTTTTTTGATTTGTCGATACGATATCAATATCGATATTTAAAATCGTGCTTCGTGGTGCTCAAAGGGTCAAGCCACACCGCCCTCCTTGAGAGGACAACCCCCATGGTCACCGGCACCTGCGGTAGCCTTCACGTCCTCCCTCTACCAAGCGGGCCTCATCGCATCCCTCACTGCGTCCCCCATTACATGCAGGCACGGCCAGCGCGCCAACACCATCTTCAGGGGTGTCCACTTCCTCGTCAACACCTACCTCAACGCCGAAAACCTTGCCATGATCCTCCTCAGCTGCATCCTCCTCAACGTCAACATCAGATTCGATAACCAGGCAATGCCTCTGTACTTGTCAAAGATGGCGCAAGTGCACCTCCGTGGTGACTCAAAAGGTAACCCATGGGTACGTTGAAGCAGAAACCCTAGGCGTCACTCCCCATGCTTCCTAGCGAGGTCGTTCTTCTGCGCCATCATCTTCCTCGTGCCAAGAGCAAGGCAAGTGGTGATGATGGCAAGGAGGCCCTCTAACAAATAACAAAAAGAAACTTGGAACTCTAAATGATGATAAACATAATAAATCCAAGAATCGAGCTGCTCTGATACCAAATTGACAAATCTAAATAATACGGAAGCAAAATATCAAAGCATAAAATAATAGAAATGCTTGGGTTTACGTGGAAACCCCACTCACAAAGAGCAGGGAGAAAACCACGGGAGAAGTGCCCCTATAGGCATGTTTCTCTGTATTTCTTCTTAAAAGAACAAGTGGAGGGTACTAAACCAAAGTAGAGGGTATTTTTTCAAAATCACGCCTATTTATAGGCCACTACACACAACACAAAGTCCCACTCCACTATGTGGGACTAAACCACTACACAATTCTCTCAACAAACAGGTCATGAGATACACTCTCACAGAAGTAATATTATCAGGCAGTATAGAGTTGTGAAGGATATTCACAATCTTCAAAAAGACACCATGTCCTTATCCAAATATTATGACTCCATAAGGAATCTATGGGACGAGCAAGATTTGTACCAACCTAACTCTATGGACGCTTCTATTATAGCCAAACAGAGAGAAGCTATTCACTCTATTCAACTTCTGTCTAGTCTCACCTCCAAGTACAAGGCAGTCAAAGATCAATTCATGACTATAGACGAGATCCCTACACCAAAGCAGATTTATGTTCATCTTTCTAAACTAGCCACCTCAAATCCCGTGCCCACTACTGATGCCTCTGCAATGGCTACTATTGGTCGTGGTAGAGGAAATTACGGGGGAAGAGGTGGCAAAGCTCGTGGTGGTGGTCCACGTGCGTGTGGTCGTGATCGGAGTTCATTCTTTTGTGAGTACGGTCACATGAATGGACATATTATAGACCAATGCTAGGTGAAGCACGATTACCCACAGGATATGGATCCACATGCCCATCAGGTATTTGCATAGGAGATTACCCAAGTGCAAGAGGATAATAGCCAGATGACAATTTCTAGGGCTGATTACGAGCAATTCATGACTTCCCAGGCGTCTACTGCTGTTCAGAGGTCTGCATGTACTTAAGCGATGTTGATTAATTCCCAAGTCCCTACTTGACTTGTAAACTCAGGTACATCGTCTCACATTAC
Organism: Thalassia testudinum; assembly: GCA_037157565.1. Taxonomy (NCBI): domain Eukaryota; kingdom Viridiplantae; phylum Streptophyta; class Magnoliopsida; order Alismatales; family Hydrocharitaceae; genus Thalassia; species Thalassia testudinum. The sequence goes on from JAZHRO010000030.1 coordinate 51,866,102, forward strand.
TAGTTACACGACGTTGTTTTCTTCTCTACAGGACCTCTCTACACCTTTCCAAGTCAAGGCGGTAAATGTTGGTTTGTCACCAATGACTGGGCTTAGAAACATCTCTATCTCTAGCACTTTACCGCTCCCAAATGTTATGCATGCTCCTAAGTTTACTCTCAATTTGATGTATATTAGCCAAATTACAAAAAATTTGAGATATCAGGCTGTATTCCATGACCAATATTTCTTTTTGCAGGATCTCCAGACGATGAGATGGATTGGTGGAGGACTTAAGCAGAACGGGCTCTACTACCTTCATCTCCCTCCATCTTTCAGTGCTGATGCTGTGTGTGCCACCTCTGCTCTTCAGTGGCACTTCCGTCTTAGTCATCCTAGTTTACATATTCTACGCCATCAGTTTCCCGAGCTATCTTTTCTTGAGGTTTTTAAGTGTGAAGCCTGTTAGTTGGGCAAGCACCATAGGTCTTCTTTTCCACCATAGAATAAAAGAGCTGAGTCTATTTTTACTTTAGTTCATGTTGATGTCTAGGCCCTTGTATGGCCAAAAGTATGAGAGGCTTTCGAAATTTTCTTATTCTTATAGATGATTATACCAAGATTGTCCTGGTTATTTATGATGAAAGAAAAGTCTTAAGTCTTTGATGTTGTCAAATTTTTATTCTTAAAAAAAGACTAATTTTCTACTGATGTCAAGATTTTTTGGCGTGATAATGGTTTGGAGTTTGTGAATGCCAAGACTACTATCTTTCTTAAGTCTTTGGGTATAGTTCACCAAACTACTTGCGTTCATACTTCCCAATAGAATGGCATAGCTGAACATAAGCTTAGACGCTTGCTTGGTGTTGCTCGTTCCATTATGTTTCAAATGAATGTTCCTTCATACTTTTGGGTCGATGCTGTCCTTAGTGCCACGTATATGGTGAACCGTGTTTGTTCGTCTATTTTAGGGGGTAAAACTACCTACTCCATGTTATTCCTTGACAAGAATATTTTCTCTATTACTCCAATTGTCTTTGGTTGTGTGTTTTATCCATCTTCATCAGGATAATAAGATTTCTCCTCGTTCCGTGAAATACATATTTCTAGGTTATCCTCGAACTCAAAAAGGATACCGCTGTTATGATCATGTTTCATGCAAGTTTTATGTTTATGCTGATGTTTTTTTTAAGAGATTCCTTACTACCAAAGACAGGGAGAGCAACCTGTTAAGTCATCTACTAATATTCCTCTTCCTGTCATATCCAATCCACCACAATCAAATGAGCCACCCATTACAAGGGCCAGTTATCCTGATCTTGGTCCTTTTCTATGTCATTCTGAGATTCCAGATACAAACACCTTTCCTAAACATTTTCAGCACAAGGCTCAAGATGTCACTCAAGTGGAAGAGCTTGTCTATTGTTTCTGCTCGATCTCCACCAACTGCTAATGACCTGTCTGAGGACCAGGTACCTACTTTTACTAAGGACACGACTCTGAATCTTCCTATCGCACAAAGGAAGGCTCCACGACCGTGTACCAAATATTGTGTCTCAGTTTTTTATCTACAGTTGGGCACCACTTCTCTCTGGCCATTGACAGTGTACAGATACCACGAGATCATCATGAGGCCTTCCGAGATTCATCCTGGACCTTGGCAATGGAAGAGGAGATGGCCGCTTTACAGTCCCGTGACACATGGGACCTTGTTGATCTCCCCTCAGGTGCTACTATTGTGGGATGTAGATGGGTGTTTACCCTCAAGTGCCGTCCAAATGACACTGTGGACCAATACAAGGCACGTCTAGTTGCCAAATGCTACACTCAGACGTTCGGAGTTAACTACTTTGAGAATCCTCCCTAGTGGCTCGTCTCAATTCTATTTGGATCCTGCTTTCATTTGTTGTAATAAGCATTGGACCCTTCATCAACTTGATAGCAAGAACACCTTTTTGTATGGCAATTTGGAGGAGAAAGTCTACATGGAGCAGCCACCAGGGTTTCCTGCTCAGGGGCAGTTTAAGAAAGTGTATAGATTGAAAAAGGCTATCAATGGTCTAAAACAAAGTACCGGAGCTTAGTTTGAGCGATTCAGTAGGGGGGTTCAAGATTATGGTTTCACTAGATCTTCTACCAATCACTCTATTTTTACAATGCATGGGAAGACAAATTCAGTCATACTTATCATTTATGTGGATGATATACTTCTTATTGGCGATGACAAGCAAGGCATAGAGGAGACGAAGAAATTACTTCTGCCACAGTTTGTTACTAAGGATCTAGGCCTTATCAGCTATTTCATTGGCGTTAAGGTACAGCATACTGAAGGACTTGTGCTCCTAATGCAAATATGTCCTTGACATAATGAGAGACATGGAAATGCTGAGGTGCAAACCAGCATATGTGCCAATGGATGTTTCCTTGCCTATTGCAGATGATGGCAACCCCCTACTACAAGATCTACCCAGATATCGTGTAGTGATTGGGAAACTTCTATATCTGACTATTACCCGTCCTGATATTACCTTTGCAGTTAGAAGATTGAGCCAGTTCATACAGTCACCAAAGGAAGTCCATTGGGATGCAGTTTGCTAGATTCTCGGATACTTGAAAAGTACACTTGGAAAATGACTTCTTTTCAAGGACAATGGGCACTTGAATGTTTGTGATTGCTCTGATACCAAGTTAACAGATCTAAATAATGCGGAAGCAAAAATATCAAAGCATAAAATAATAGAAACGCTTAAGTTTATGTGGAAACCTCACTCACGAAAAGTGGGGAGAAAACCACGGGATAAGTGTCCCTATGGGTGTGTTTCTCTGTATTTCTTCTTAAAAGAACAAGTGGGGGATACACACCCATTTATAGGCCACCACACACAATACAAAATCCCACTCCACTATGTGGGATTAAACAACTACACAATTCTCTCAAGTTACCAATAAGTATTATATCACCAACATAAATTAATCTCATGGGATTTAATATCGAAGGATCTACACCAAATGACGATGTAAAGATAAAAAGTTTTTGAATAAGATAGAATGATAAAAGCTTCATCTTTTACCCAATCTTGATAACCTTTGCACTAATCCTATCAAACCAAGTTCTCAAACTATGCTTAAAACCATAAATAACTTTCTCCAATCGAGAGACATACCATTTGTTACATACATAGCTTGGTGTTTAAGACTTATTGATGTCAACATACATTCTTACTATTAGTTTGATAAAGAAAGGTAGATCTTTCCTAACAGACACAATGAGCGTGATAGATCTAATGCAAGCATTTAATGACAAGACTTCATAATAAGCTAGCCACTGGTCTAAAGCATTTGGCCACCAACCGCAACCTAAGCCTCTTTCAACAGTGGCATCTTGTAAAAGCTTGACAATATGCACCCACCTATCATCGACAATACCAGCTCCAACAAGACTAGGAACTCATACCTATCGAGGATGAGAACAAAGCTTCAATCTCTTCATTCATAGGCTTTTGCCAACCTGTGTCATCCACAACCTCATGGGATTTCATGGAATGCAAATACTAAGTGAAGCAATAGAGAATTGTCTCAAATAGAGAATGAGACCTTCAAATGTAAAATGAGGCATAGAATGTAAGTGCACGATCTCACGGCCTTCCACCAGGCAAGAGGTAAGTCAAAGGAATCTAAGGAGCAATCAATGCAAGAGCGAAAGGTGAGTCCAATGGGTTCTGTTCAGTATAAGATATAAGCAAGTAAAGGAATGTATTGGTTGGCCTACACCAGTAAGGAATTGATGTCTAACTCAATGGAAGTAGCCTTTGAAGAACTTAATAAACAGAGCCATATCAGAAGTAGTGAAATAACTCTTGGTATTAGGATCAAAGCATTGATGCCCTTCCTAAATCCTACAATAACAAAGAAAAATGCACTTGAAAGCCTGAGGAGACAATTTATTAGGAACACCAAACAACTGTAACATACAGTTACAACAAAAGGTACTCAAGGGAAGAAAAAGAAAATATCAATCAGGTTGCAATAGTGTGAACAGAATCTAGCCCCCTCCCACCCCAACCCCCCCAAGCTTCCAGCTGGATTTGTCCAGTCCAACACACTTTATCTAAAAAGGTGCTATCAGCAACGTTGTTCAATAGACATCCTAAAGAGGATGCCAGTTTATCTTAGCAGTAACACAAGCAGGTTAATCAGAACTATCAAATTTGGCACTTATTCTAGAAATTACACTCTTGTGGAAAACATAATCTCCATAAAAATAGAAAGCCTGAAATTTTAGCTAAATATTGATCATATTTTACAGATTAATAAAAAACAAGAAGACAAACTTACAGAAGATGCCCCTCGAGATTTAGCTTGATCTGATCTTTCAAGTTGCTCCATTCGTCCAACTTTATACCTTCGGATAATATCATCTATTAGATGTCAGAGCTAGATATACAGGTTATTATTAGCAGGATAAATGATACACAAACAATTGATTATAGTACATGTTGGCTAAAATTGAAATAAGGCATCCTAAATAAGCAAACTGAGCAGTTACCAAATCATTCACAGCCTTTGAGCCACTCGAAAAATTGTTCTAACCATACCACCAACTCTACAGTATGCATGTATGAGAGGTTTGGACAATATCACATGAGTAACTTACCCACGAGCAACCAACTTCTGAACAGCATCATCTATTCCACTTTCAGAAATCCCCACCTAGCCATATAAAATAAAAAATGCTAGCTGTATTAGAAATTATCTTTTTTCATACACAGGGGGGAATGACAAAGAAATAAGATCTTGATGCGCACATGGCAAATATTTATTGTTCTTTCTATTTGGAATCACAATATTGATCGATAATTAATTGAACAACAGAGATTAACCTTTCGCTTGCCAGGAACCTGATGAGCTCATCTTTGTCACCCATTTTTGGTGGTATTATTCCATTGATACAACTCAAAAAAGATAATCCCTAACAAAGCATTCTATTGTTAAGAGAAGTACTCCACCAGGGCCTACACTTATGGAACATGTCATTAGGACCCCTAGTTTTAATTATAAATGTCTGAAGTACAAATTTTTTCGAGCCATCAACAAATGTGATATGATGAGTGCGAGGGAGTGCTTTTTCCAAACACTTAATACAAGTATTTATGTATTAAATATTGAAAACTTCTTTTCAAAATATATGCATGTATCCATGCATGCACGTATGTATGTATGTATGTATGTATGTATGTATACACAAATACATATACATACATACAAATAGATAGATAGGATAAGTATCTTTTAAACACAATGCTTATTTAGTGTCAAATGAGCAACTACATTTAGCAATAGATTTGATGATCCAATATATTAGGAATGGATATATAATCGAAGAAAATAATTAAGGAGATGTTATTTGATTTAGTTATCGTGATTAAAATGAAAAGGTAATAATAAAAAGAATAAGGTATTTGTATTCCAGATGAGCATAACTTGTACTACACATGTATATAACTAAATTTTCTTGTAATACTACCATGTATAAGTTGTAAAAAATGGTTGGAGGATATTAACATGTAATAACATAATACCTGCTTGTAAAATAAAAGTGATGACTTTTAAAAACAATAAAGGAACTTGTAGTGCTACATGCACGCACGCACGCACATACATACATATATACACATATTGATCACTTCTTAAACATGTCACAGAGGTTGGATCCAGATCCCAGAGAGCATAAGGCATCTCCCGATCTATTCTAAACAGTGTGTGTTAGCTTGTTATAGAAGTATTCATGATGCCCCATTTTCAAAATATCTAAACAAGGTACAGGAAGGATATGGGAACTCCAACAGGCAGAGAAGAGCAGCAGCAATGGGAAGGGAGGAGGAGAGAATTCAATAATCTTTGGCATCTCATAAGAATTTTGAAAAATAGATGCTATTGAGAGTATTTTGGTGAACGTGCACAAATTGCTAAACTGAAACAAACATTAAATCTCAAGCATACTGCAACTTTTTTGACAAGAGCTAAATTAAACATTAGACCTATAGTTCAGAAGGTTTTTGTCCTTTTCCCTAAACCATACAAGACTATTTCCGCCTTTTTGTTGCACAAAGTTTTAAACAAATGCTACATATGTCACTGAACAGAGAGTAAATGAAAACGCTGAAACCTGTCTGCATTTACCAACACCACTATGGGTCATTTTCCAATCAAGCTCTTTCTGGCCAATCTCTGCATCCAATTCATAGAGCTCATAAAATTTTCCCTGATTTCAGAAGAAACTGTAAGAAGACATAAAAGCATTTTTCACAGCCTCCAAATACAGTTTGAAACAGTATCAAATGCTGATTGCAACTTGTAAACAAATTTTGCCAAGGAACTAAATGGCATAAATAAAGAAGTGTTAACAGAATGATGTTAATTTTCAAGGATTTGGTTCAAACAAACAAATTACCATCGAGGTATCATATTCAATTGCAACTGCTCAAGTAAAAGGCAAAAGGAAAGATCCAAACTAGCTATCAAAACGGTTGACGTCTTCAACGAGGTTTTTACCTTTTCATAGCCAGTCCCAAGCCCAGTAAAAGGATGAGTGCAGCATTAGGTAGACAACAACCAGCATAAACCACAGATGAATATTTTGATGTGGATTCTAGCTCTCCTTCAGAATGGAAGCAAAAAGCTATGTAGTTGGCATGCTTAATATGGGAAATGGCTTGGTTGTAGGAGGGTCTGGTGTTGAGGAAGAAATGGAAGGGCTTCAGGATCACCACTAATGGATTAAAGATAAGAGACTAGGGAAGTTGGAGACAAAGAATGACCAAGAGTGGCAACAGTGACAGGGGGTGAGTCTGGTGAAGATGGGGTCTGGAGGTTGGTCTCAAAGTAGACAAGGCAAGCCCCTCTTCAAATGCGGTACCTTCTGCCTCGATCTGCAATGGGAGGCCAGGTTGTCTCCGAAGTTATCATTGTCGGGAGGTAGGCCATGCAATGGCTTCCTGTTGTGACCCAATGAAGTGTCTGTTGCAGTGGTGTAGGTCACCACCACTACAATTGTCTTATGCAGATTTCCTCACCAGTGATGAGCAGGAGTGTCCAGGCAAAAGAGGTCGTTGCTCCTTGGTCGTCTGCTTTTGAGGCAAATGATAAGGCCTTTGCTGACTGTTTGGTTGGGGATATGGTTAGGGCATGCCAAATCTTGATGGAGTAAAGATAGCACTATAGAAGGTGGCAAAGGGATCTTATGCCCATGTGGTGTTGACTATGGAGAACAAGTTTTTGTTCGCTCATCTTCCTGTGGATTTGAAGAACCATCTACTCTTTTCAAAGACTTCCTGTCAGTCTGGTGTGGTTCACTGGTGTCTTCCTTCAGAGTTTAATAGTGCTTTGGCAAACCATGCACCTCAGCAACCTCTTTTTTTTTTTTGAGAAAAAGAAGGAAGATTACCTCAGCAACCTCTTGTTTGGTTGCACCAATTCGGGACCCCGTTGAAGCTGAGGAATATGGAACTGGTGAGGGAGGTTGTTTCATCTTTTGCTTGGCTCAAGTTCTGCGAAAATTTGCGGGACCTTCGTTAGGTCACAGTGTAGGTTCAATTGAAGGTGGACAGGGTGGTTCCAAACAATTGTCTATCTCTAACAGCAAGGATGCCCTCTGGTGATTAAAATAACTAATGTGGAAGGAGGAGATCATTAGGTGGTGAAGGGTGGTACCTCTCAATCAGTGATCAATGGTTCCTGTGGATGAAGAAGATGGTGGTTACTAGCAACCAAGGTAGGGGTCACTTCTTTGTCCAGTGCGCTTGCTGAAGCAAGTGCTCTGTCACAAATCACATGGAATGTGGGTTCAGATAACCATAAAGCATACTCTTCATGTGTCTCACATGAAAGGGCATGTCCTTCTGGGGCATCCTCCACCAGCACACATGTAAGGCCTCCACTTTGTCCGTAAGTGCTCTTTCTAACCAGGTATGTTTTAAAGATATGGATCCTCTTTATCTTCCCCAATTTCTTTTAGGCCTTTCTCCCTACTTCGATCTAGGTCTCCTCTGCTACGATTTAGGGAAGTGAAGGCTCTGGCACTCAAGCCTGCAGTTTCGCACTCAAGATCTTCTGCTTTGAATGTCCGTTCAGCCTCTCAATCAGATGACCACCTCGATGATTCCACTACAATCATCTCGCCTTCGTCACTTAGGAGGGAGGAGGGGCATACTATGGTGCCAGATGGTGTTTCCTGAGCCTCAATGATTCCTCTGATGTATGCACCTAGTCATGTGTATGTACAGCTCAGGTGGCAGCGGTCTTCTATGAGGAATGTTTCCTCAAATTCTACGGGTAGCCGAAGACCTCCTATTAAAATTATAGAAGGGGTGGAGCTAGGTGGTGGCTTTCAACGACTAAGTCTGATGGGTTCGACAATGGGTGCTGATGCACCTGCCCATTGAAGATGCTTAGTTGGTATGTACAAGGGCTGAGGGACCCTAATCGACGGCATGCTCTTGGCCACTACCTAGTGGAGTTGGGTCATACTGTTGCTTTTCTTCATGAAGCAAGGATGGATTCTCATGATTCTCATCTATGGAGGCTTGTCAGAGGATCCAAAGGCATTCCTTATAGGATACAAAATAGCATAGAAACTAATTCATTCTCAAATCAAATGTAAACTTGATACTCAAACGGTTCCCCTTTGAGGAGGAAGAGATAAGAAATCTTTCAATTTCATCGGATTGGATACAAGTTTCATAATATACCAATGAATGAAAGTATTCCTATTTGATCTAAGTTCAAGAATGAATAATCTGATGGTTTGTCTGAAGCCAATCGATTACTTGGAACTCTGATCTATTCTATCTTGAGCAGACTATGGTTCCTACATTTGTCTTATCCATGGTTCTGCAAAGGAAGGCTGATGGGCGTCGCTTCCTTTTCAATTCAGACAAATGCAGCAAGGTTAATGATGTAGGATGAATTCAAAGAGGCTCAAAGCTCTTATCCTGATCACCCTTGGTTAGTGGACGGCGATTTTAATGTGACACTCATGTGGAGGACAAGCCAGGAGACTGCTTAGAGTGGGATCATGATGCTATGGAGTTTAGTGATTTCACTGCTGATCAAGAACTTGTTGTCTTTCCTATTTCAAATTGTCACTGTTAGCACATATTTTATATTTCTATTTTTTATGTTGGGTTTGGTTTACTCCTCAAGGGCTTTTGTGTGCTTCCACCCATTCAATCTCTCTCTATATAAGAGAGTCCTAAGGTTTCTAATTCAAGCTAAATCATTTCATCCAATTTGATATCAAAGCACCAATCCTAGACTGTAACCCTAGATATCCCACCCCTCACAACCTCCAAAACCCTAATCACCTCTCTCGCCCTTGTAAGCAGCAGCGACTCTTGGCGGAGCTCCGACGACAAATGCGGCGACGCGGGTGAGCCTGCTGCCCCGTCAACAGCGCTCAAGCGATGCTTGAGGTGACGATGCGGAGAGCTTGGAGGCTCTCCTAGCCTCCGGTGGCGACACTGCAGCACCTTGGTTGATCGCAGCAGCACCACAGCAGCTTTGGAGCCCTTCCTAGGCTCCGGCAACGGTGCTGCAGCACCAAGGGTAGCGCACGACCACACTACAGTGCCCTTGGAGGCCTATCTAGCCTCCAGCGGCGGTGCAACAGCTGCTTAGTGGACCTGCGGAGGTCCTTCAGGCAGTCAGAGGCGGTGCTGCAGCAAGGTTGGAGGTCAATCTGACCTCCGACAATGGCGTAACAGCTCGTGGTGAGCCTGCAGCAGTGCTGCAGGTGCACTGCAAGCAGCAACGGTGGCACAGCAGTTCACGAGCCTGCAGCAGCACTACAGGAGCTCAGTGGTGGCACAATAGTCGCGTTGAGTCTGCAATGGCACTATAGGAGCACAGTGGTGACACAGCAACCCACGATTGACCTTGTGAAACAGGTTGCAAGGATAGCTCTCTATTTGAGAATGAAGGCAAGCTTAGGGAAGCGTTGAAGCTTTCAAATGCTTGCGAAGCCTTTGATGCACGACAAAAAACAATTGATGCAATCTGTTTTATTGATTGATAATGAGTTGTTTAACTCCCTTTGGACATATTGAACTCACTGAGAATTGTTGAGTTCATGATGGAGGATGCTACGGAAGCAAGACTTGTCAGTCTTGACAGAGACCATTGTGTTAGACAATGTCGCCTGAATAGACAATGAGGCCCTTCTACAAAGGTAGGGGGCGTCATCGTCGACAGGGTAATAGGCAGTGGGCCACCGGTATGTTCCCTGGCAAGATAGGTCATGTTCAGACTGTGACTAAAGCTGTCAAGCAGGCCAATGAGATTGTTAACAAAAAGGATGGAGCCATGGTGTCTACCATTTTAGATACTGCAGCTCTTACTTCTTTTGTAAATGATGGATGGTTAATTGATTTCGAGGCATCCAAGCATCTTAGTGGAGACCGGGAGTGCTTCCACATGGTGCGTGATGTTCCTCCTTGCAAGACTATTCATGTGGCTGATGGACACCTTTCTCAGGTCCAGCGTGAGGGGGAGGTTACTATATCCCCTACCTTAAGACTGCTCAGTGTTCTATTTGTTCCCGAGTTTCCAATCAGTTTGTTGTCAGTTAGCAGGATTACCAAAGAGCTCAACTGCAGAGCAATCTTTGATGATGTGAAATGTGCTTTCCAGGACAAATTCATAATAAGGAAAACTATTGGTGATGGACACGAGGAAAGAGGTGTATACCGCTTAGCTCAACCTCCATTGGCAGTTGTTGGACAGGCAGATGTAGCTTACAAGGCAAGGACAGCACTTCAGTGGCACCATCAGCTTGGACATCCCTCTGTAGATCGACTAAGATGGATAATTCCTCATTTATCACCTACTGATCTTCTTTGTGACGCTTGTCAACTAGGCATGCATCATCGTTCCAGCTATTCTTCTAACACTACGGTTGCATCATCTGCATGTTTTGACTAACTCCACATGGATATATGGGGCTCGAGTCGTACTCCAGACAGGCAGGGATTCCGCTTCTACTTGGTAATTGTTGATGATTTCTCCATACTATCATGGATCATTTTGCTTTGTGGTAAGTCAGATGCAGGAAATATGATTGAGATGTTAATTAAACAGATCAAGACTCAATTTTCTACAGTTGTAAAGATTGTTAAAGCTGACAATGCACTTGAGTTTTGCACCAGGAGACTGGCCCAGTTTTACAGCACCCTAGGCATCATACATTAGACCTCCTGCCCCCATACATCCGAGCAGAATGGTGTGGCAGAAAGGAAACACAAACATCTCTTAGATGTGGCCCGGACATTGTTGACACATCACAATGTTCCATCTTCCTATTGGGGAGATACCGTTTTGACTGCTTGCTACATAATTAACAGGATGCCTAGTTCAGTCCTTCATGAGCAAATTCTATATCAGATATTGTATCTAAATAGAGATTTGTTTGTTGTGCCTCCTCGAGTTTTCGGCTATATTTCATTTGTTCACATTCTTGGTCCTAGCAGGGACAAGCTTGCTCCTCGTGTGGTCAAGTGTACATTTTTTTATTACAATGACACTCAAAAAAGCTACGAATGTTATGATCTCATTGGTATGAGACATTATGTTAGCATGAATGTCACCTTTCATGAAGAGGTGCCTTATTTTTCTATGAGGGGCCACTAGATGTCACTTCAAATGCGCCTGCCCCGATGCCCTTTCCCCCTGTCCAACTTGAGGATATTCCTATCTCGACTCCCCTGCCTTCCGCTTCAGACTACAGGGAGTCTGTGGATGATTTTGAGAAGCTACATGGCCCGATACGCATGTACAACAGACCTCACTTGACTCTACAGAGGCCATCTCCGTCTACGCCACCAGATTCTCCTGCACAGGTGCATGTTGACTCCATCGAACTGCCTGTTGATGATGGTCCCACAAGTCACTCTACGATGCCTGATGGTACTGAGGATCTTCCTAGTGCTATTAGGCAGGCTCCACGCTCTTGTGCTCACTATCGCGTTGCAGGTGATCTTCCCAGTGGCCATCTTGGAAAGTCGTTTGTCCAATTTACTTCTACCTTGTCAGCTACAAAGATCCTCACTACCTACCAGCAAGCCATGCTTCATCCAAAATGGCAGCCTGCCATGGAGGATGAGATGGCTGCACTTCGGGGTTGCAGGACCTAGGAGCTCACTCCACTTCCTAACGAAACTACTGTTGTTGGCTGTAGATGGGTATTCACAGTGAAATTCAATCCAGATGGGGACATTGCCATGTACAAGGCACGTCTAGTGGCAAAGAGGTTCACCCAGACCTATGGAGTAGATTTCTTTCACACCTTTGCACCAGTTACCAGACTTCCTACCGTACGGATACTAGTTGCATTGGCAATTCAGTTAGATTGGCCTTTACATCAGCTGGATGTGAAGAATGCCTTCCTCTATGGGGACCTCCAAGAGCAAGTCTAAATGCAACAACCACTTAGTTTTGAGTCTAAGGGGGAGCGTGTATGCCAACTACAGAAGACCATCTATGACCTTAAGCAGAGTCCCAAAGGCTAGTTCCATAGACTATCACAGGTTCTAGAGGCAACTAAGTTCAGGAGGTCAACAACCGACTTTTCTCCTTTTGTTAGGACTGGACGAGATACAATGGTACTTCTTAATTATGTTGATGACTTGATTGTCACAGGAGATGATGAGCAAGGTGTTGATGAGATTAAGCACATCCTAGCAGAGCAATTTGTCATGAAGAACTTGGGAGCTCTACAGTACTTTCTCAGTATTAAAGTTGCTCGTAGCAAAAAGAGCGTAGTCTTATCCCAGGGGAAATATGCTTTGGACATCTTACAGGAGATTAGAATGATTGGGGCCAAGGAGGTCAATATTCCTATGGACCCCAAGATGTCACTTTATGATAAGAATGCACAATTGATGGATAGCAGGCAGTGCAGGCAGCTTGTAGGCAAGCTGCTATATCTCACTATTACGAGACCAGACATCTCCTTTGCAGTAGAGAAATTGAGTCAGTTCATGGCCAAGCCAACATGCCAACACTAGGAAGCAGCATTAATGGTGCTCAGATACATCAAGAATGCTCCTGGGAAGGGTCTTCTCTTTTCCAAGGGCTCTTCCATGACCTTGGTTAAATACTCCGATGCAGACTACGCTGGATGTCATGTAGATCGCAAATCTACTACTGGGTTCCGCACCTTTCTAGCAGAAAGTTTGATTACATGAAGGAAGAAGCAAAGCACAGTCGCTAGATCTAGTGCCGAATTTGAGTACAAGGCTATGGCTCAGACCACTACAGAGATGATGTGGATCAGATCCCTGCTTACTGACTTGCAGATACAGTTTTTTAGCTCGATGGAGATGAGATGTGATAATAAAGCAACCACCTTTATTGCCAACAACCCAACATTTCATGAGAAAACGAAGCACATTAAGGTTGATTATCACTACACCAAAGACATTCTTCAGAAGGGGTTGCTTTTTACCACGCCAATCACATCTAAAGAGCAGATTATTGACATCTTTAGCAAGCCCTTAGCCAGATCTCTATTTAATTCATGTGTATCCAAGCTGAACATAATAGATATCTATGCTCCAGCTTGGGGGAAAGTATTAGCACATATTTTATATTTCTATTTTTTATGTTGGGTTTGGTTTACTCCTCAAGGACTTTTGTATACTTTCACCCTTTCGATCTCTCTATATGTAAGAGAGCCCTAAGATTTATAATTCAAGTTAAGTCATTTCATCCAATCACTTCACATGGTGGAGCTCAACAACAGGTGATTCTTGCTCATGTCTGGACCATATCCTTGCTTCCGTTGATTTCATGGGGTCGTTCCCTCTTTCCAATGTAGTCCCTGTGCATCATCCTTTCTCTAATCATACTCCAAGTCTCCAAATTTGTTGGCATTCAGATGATGATTTGTCATGTGGCATCTGGTTCAAATTTGAAAAAGCTTGGCTGCTTGAGCCTGGTTTTAGAGTGCTAGTCTCATAGCAGTGGCAAGTACCTCCTGTGGATTCAGCAGCTAGGACGCTGGCAATATTATTTTTGTGCCAGTACTGGAAGCAAGTCAGAGGAGGAGAAGGGTTTTTTTTTTTGAAAATGAACTTCTGCGTAGTTTCTCCATTGTGCTTTTCTATAAATAAAGATCCACACCTTCCAAAGGGGCAATGTGTCTTTTGCAGTGTGTTACAGCATACTTCAGAATTTATGGGATGAGTAGGACAAATGACAATGTATAGGATGAACTTCATGCATGAAGTTATTACTGCTTAAGTCTAGAGTACAAGATTGATGAGCACCAGATTATGAGGATTAGATTTATTACCCAATAGCATGTTTGCCTGGATCCCTCAGGTTAAAATGTTTGTTCATGAGGCTATTCCCAATTCAAATACCACTGCTATGGTAGCACCAATGTCGCATGGTTGAGCCACCATGATCTAGATCAGGGATGTGTACATGGACATGGAGGCCCACACTTCTACAGACACTGCCATAGATCCAGTCATAATTCTAACCTATTAGATCAAGTTTGGATATCCTGCAACAAAAACCTCAGCAAAGACCAAACGGCTAATGATAGTAGCAATACAACTCAATAGAGCAGGTTCCTTGGTGGATCGTCAAATGTTGCCTCTTCAAATGGTGTTTTGTTGCAGTATACTTCTCCCAAGCAGGACAAACTTTAGTACAGGACAAGAACTCAAGCTTGGCAGGCAGTGACATCTGAAGAATACAACCTTCATGGATGGATAATCAAATGATGCCTCTTCAAATGGTGCTTTTGCTATAGGGCACTTCTCCAAAATAGGCAACATCGATTGCAAACTTACGTCTTCTGCCATCACCAACAATGCCTCACTATTTCAGTTTCTTTCAAACTAGATTCTCCATTTGATGTCAGCATTTCCAATGGCTCTCTTCCACCTATCCTTTGCACATATCAAGTCTTTGTCCTTTTCCATGTTCTTCATTTTTCAAATTTTGCATTAAGCACACTTTTTATTAGCCCCCTCATAAAATCTCAAGGGGCATGTCATCTTTAACAAGTCTTATTATGACTTGCAAGATAACAAGACAATGAAGCTCATTTTTGGGAGGCTTGAACACAATGGCCTTTAGTACCTCAACAATCAATACTCTTTCGTAGACTAACACCTCTCTTCTATACAGCAACATCACAACTTGAGCATTATAGGTTTCCTATTTTGAGAATAGAGTTTCCATTATTGAACTGCATGCAGCATGAAACATGAGAGCCTACAACTTTGGAAAATGTTTTCAAGGTATTCATTGTAAATTGCAATGTTTTGTACAGGACATGGAGTCACAATCTGTTCCATTGCAAGTGTTTTCCTTCTCTCTCTCGATGTTTCAATCTCAATCTCTCGACACCTTTTTCTTTCTCCCCCATCTCTTCCTTTTTCTTCTTCCCTTTGGCAACCCTTACCTTTCACCTTCCCACCACAGAATCCCATAACTGTTATGCCGCCATCACCTGCTGCACCTTCCCACAGCTCACCACAGACCTTCAGTCACCACCTTCACACACATTGCTCTGCCATCCACCTGTTGCCATCACTATCAAAACCCCCTCTCACTATCATCTCAACCATACTGCAGCAGACCTTTGCCATCTGCCCACTGCCTCTCTGTCTCAGCCCATGCCACACCACCCTTCAACCCAACATTGCTACCTCAGCGACTCTACTTTCATGAAAGTTATATCAGTTGCGTAAAATCTTCATTGTGCTCCAAGCCTATATACCTCCATAATTTCCCCATGGGCTGATCTAGTGAATCTGGTGTGGACAAATTAAATTCAATCTTGCAACCTGGTAGTTGTGGGCACGAAATAATTTTTTTTCCTAAAGGCTATTTTGCTGCTCTGTACCCGAAGATGCTGATGACCAAGCTATATTTACTGTTCACAGGTCTTGAGTTGAGATTTAATCTGGCCACATATTCCCTTTCAAAAAAGGGGTCACATATTGTTTTTAGGTTTAACATGTAATGTTAATCCATACCAGATTTGCAATCACAAGTCCACAGAGTCACAGAATCATAAGGCCTACCAAGCATCATAGACATGGGTCATCTTACCCATCTCACCAATAAATCAGGACCTCTTCACATTTTTAGTAGTTCATGCTCACTTTTTAGGGTCTGTCATGTGTTACATAAGTCCAAAGGGTTTCTGATACCTTTTGATTTTGGTGAATGTTGGACCAAGATTTCTCAGTTCAATATGTTAAAGAAAAGTGCAGACCCTCATTGTTGTCAAACTTCTACTTTTGATCCAATAATGGTCTTGAATTTGCTAATAAAGATTTGTCTATTTTCTTTGCTTCCCCTGGATTGAACTATTTGTGTCAATGCATCACAAGAAAATGGAATTGCAGAAAAAATGAACCAACTATGATTACAGCTTATTTAGTTTCTTATGCAATTTTCACGAGTTATTTCCTTGCCAACAATCTCCTCATCTATTGGGAGGCAATGTACCCATGCGTGTTCTATACCCAATTTGTGAATCATCCCCTATAACCTCATGTTTGTTTGGTTGCACCTACTATGTGCATGTGTTTCCCACAAACAACTTGATTCATAGGTCTAAAAATGTCTTTCTTTGTTATTCTTTAACATAGAAAAAATACAGATGCCACAATCACATCATAAGAAAATCCTATGTGAATGCTCCTGTAACCTTCTTTAAAAAGGTGCCTTGTCTTTCTTATGTTGACACTACCATTCAAACAAATTCTCCAAATGGCAACCCGATGCCTAAACCTACCTACCTTACTTGCTCATCTCCATCCCCTTCTACCAAAAACTACTCATAAACCTACTGCAACTAAGCTAGCTGGACAAGAGCAGCCCTTAACAACAAATTATGCAAAAGATCTCCCTATCATTGACGTGTCATGAAAAGGAGATCCTCAGGTGAAATCTGGAACCCTTAATGATTTAGATCTTCCTATTGCCAAGTGTAAAGGTCCTCACTCTCGTAGTCAACATCCTCTTTCCCTTTTCATACTCTTGATGACCCTGGTGTGTTGTAGAGACAGCTGGCTCTTTCTGTTGACAATCTTTAAGGTCCTGAGGTGTCATTTTAAAGCATTACTACATCCTTCTAAGAAGGTGAGATGTAAGAGATATCTAATTTAAAATCCAAAGAAATCAGCAAGCTAGAATAACCACCACGGTGGTATGACATTGGGGTATAGGTGGGCGTTTGCTGTATAATAGTTTTTGAATGGTTCAGTTCAGTGCAGACATTTGAGGCCCATTTTGTGGCTAAAAAATAAACACAGACTTATGAGACAAACTGTCACAAAACTTTCTATTCTATTGCATGGCTTAATTCTGCATTCTCAATTCTATACTTTGAATTTTCGGTGGAATTTTTACTTATTGGACAACAGAGTTGCTTTTCTTTGTAATGAACTTACAAAAGAAGTATACATGAAGCAGCAAACCAAATTCGTCACTGGGAGAGAACCATATAAGATCTATCATCACTAGAATTGAAACCTGCATGAATAGTTTAACTGATTTAGCAGGGCTATTGAGAGATTTGGATTTATCAGATCAATCTCAAATCACACAGTACTCGATAGACACAAGCAGACAATATGTTTTCTTGGGTTAATGATATGTTACAAGCATCCACAAAGATGATTTTAAAACCAAAACGTTACTAAATTCTAAATTTGTCAACAAGGATCTTGGCAATCTCAGTTTGGCATAAAGAAGGGCCATCATATGCAAATATGTGCAATCTAATGGAGCAATGTAAACTAACCAACACCAATCAATCCATAATTCCATGTTTAAATCCTCATTTCCAAGATGTGAACACAACCCTAAGATTGAGGTGATAAAACTTTAAATCCTTGACTAAAACAAGACAGCAGCATAACAGGAAAATGAATGGATAGGTGCTTCCTTCTAGAAACCGAGGTCAAAAGAACAACTGCAGTCAACAAGTAACAGCTAATGGAGTGATTCAATGTCCACAAATGCATATGGTTGAATGCATACCACTTTAAAGAAGAGCACAATATCCATGTATTGGCGCTTCACTTCCCAATACTGCCTCTGAGTTGCAGACATTTTCGATAAAGCACCAGCAGGTATGTAAAGGCTTGTTTTATCGTACAAAGGATCATTTGGCCTCCTTCCATTAGCATCCCTGATGGAGGAAGGGTTAAGCCACTCAAACTTACTTCCCATAACTTCAGGTGGCAGTGCAGGAGTCTTGTCTTCCTCCTCCTTACATCCTGACTCTCTTAGCAACTTCATCCTCTTACATGATTCAATTGAAAGTATCGAATGTTTCTGGTTGGCATCGTTCCCATCCCCCTTGATCCGCTTCAATCTGGGCACCAATGGTTGCATTAATGGGGTTTCCGGGCCTAACTCATCCGAACAGGGCTCAGTGGTAGGAAAAGTGCATTCCTTCGAGCCATCATTACTCCCAGAGTTGGGGAGGATAGAACCCATGGGATCGCTTCCCAGCATTCCACCTTTTGAGTTTTCCACAGGTCCTTTACATATCTCCAGGTTACCATTAACATATCCTTTAGAATCAGATCCCCTGCATAGGAATACACAAAGCTCAGCAACCTCCCACCTTAGTAGACAAAACCATGAAAGGAAATATTGGATCCAAAAACTACATTGAGTCAGATATTCAAACAACTTGCTAAAGACAGAGAGCGTATCAATTTTTAACATAACTCCTAGTAATGCCCTTTTCAGAATGTACCTTCACAAGCCGGCAACCAAAACAAGTGCAAGTTGTAATTGATAGCATCTCTCATATTCCATCTTCATGACTGAGTTGGTTAAGCCGAGTTAGGATTTTAACAGTCAAGCATGTTCGGTGGAAGGATGCAAGCTTACATGAAACGCATAGAGGAGGACAAAACCATTACTACATGAATACTATCCTAACCTTGTTCTCGAGCATTAAACATGTACCGAAAGGACCCGATTTAGAGGCATCCACAGACATTCATTCACCTGGGTGATTCGGAGAAAGAGAGGGTAGACGTGCTCAAAATGCCCTCTCGATATAGAGTACACTTGATAAATACAGCATCGTGGTATCTCTACACCCTTGAATTTTCAAAACACACGCACCATTTGGCAGAGGGGGAAGTTGTCCCAACGTACTCGTTTGACGGGAATAATTTTATCGCCGCATCTTATTGTCCTACGAGGCTAAAGATAAGCATGAAAAAGATCTTAACTACTCATTTTCTACTTTTACATGGGGCAAGGTCGAAACGGGACTATATGATTCTTCTATTTTGTGAATGCATAAATGTAAGATCCGATCTCTTTTTTTGAGTTCCCGCCCGTTCCACCCTACCTAAGTGCTGATGCGAATGAACGTTTGCGTTCGTCGGATCCTAAAGGCGGTAAGGGGAATCGAAAGCTGAGGAGACGGATGGGGACTGTTGTTATTAGCATCAAACCTGTCGAGTTTGCGCATGATGGAGGAGACGGGGAGAGGGGGGCGATCTGGGGAGTGGAAGCGACGGGAGAGGACGGGAGGGCGAGGGAGCTTCTCCGGAGGGGTGTCGGTGCCGGTGATCGGATCGGAGGAGGTGGCAGGGGGAGGAGGGGGTTGTGGCTTCTGGAAGAAGGAGAGGATCGATCTCTGCCGCTCCATTGCTTTGCTGCTTAGTACTACAGTACTAACAGAGAGAGAAGTGCGGATGGGCAGGGAGACGACTGGTTAGATAGATGCGGTAATTGTGGGAGCGCGGAGGTCCTGCATTGGCGCCATTCCGCACTTTCTGGATTTTGGCCCTTTTTTTCTCTTTGTTTGTTTTATTTTTTCTTCTTTTGCTCAGAAGAAGGTAAAAATTTATTTTTTTACTTTTGGAAGTTAATGTGGTTATTTACTCCCGGCTAACTCTCTTTTATTTTACTATTTATGTTTATATGTGTATGTTTATATTATAATTTTTTTATTTTGTATGTGTGTTTTCATATTAAGTCGTCTGAGTTGATATGTAAAATTAATTTTTTATTTTGTATAAGTTTGGTTCGTATTCTACGATGAAAAATAAGATTCAAATTTATAAATTAGTTAAATAAATAAATCAAATAAAGATAAGTGAATTTCATTTGGATTTATTTTATTATACGATTTTCAAAAGATAAGAATCTACTTAAATGATCTAATGGGTGACTAAAGTAATTCTCATCCAAGATATTAGAATTTGATGTGAGAAGAAAATTATCCTCATGAAATAAAACACAATCGGTTCTTGGACTCGATCCAATATTCGCGAACTCCCCTTACAATTACCATTCAATGTTATGATTATCATTATTTTCCATTATCTATAAAATAATTATCCATTATCTCCACATTATGAGAGTAATTACATTGTTATATTTGGTAACCACTAGCGTTGTGTATACTCTATAAATAAGCTCCCACCTACACATAATAGGGAGGAGAATTAGATGGACACATCCAATGAGATACCCATGGGCAATCTAAAGAGTCGATAGCTCACAATCTCTTCTATCATTTCTATCAATAGTGGATGTTAAGAGTTAAATCCCCTTCTTAGATGTACACCTCTTAAAGTAGAACTAAATTAATAATCTTCTATGTTAATGTGATTGCTTGCCAATTTTTATTCTCGTGGTTGTATTTCATTTCTTGCATTTATAAATTTTCTGATAGCTATCGATGACCTAGACGACAGCTTCCAAAGCTCATCATGATTTAAATCTCATCTCAAAGGAAGAAGAAAAAGAGAGAGAGAAGAAGAAGAAGAAGAGAAGAATTTCCTTTAGGCTTATTCTCATTTTCTTTTCAACGATGTAGAATTCTTACGGCTGTGAACTATCTTTGTGATTGAATACAAATGATAAAATAAGGAAAATAATCATGCGTAATAAAATCTACATGCTAACTCTTAAATAAAGCAAACTTAATCTAACAAAAGGATTTCCTTGGTGGATCAATCACTTGTTCCCCCTTTTTATAAAAACCTCCAATTGTTAAATTAATGTTTGACCTTAAGCAAGCTTCATTCAACCTACAACAATCAAGATGCAATGTAATAACTGATTTTAAAAAGATATTCTATATCAAGTTGAGCAACTAGCAACAAGATCTTTCTAGGTATTTTTTCGACATTTTTCTCTTTTGTTAGAATACATATTGGATCTTTTAAAGCAACATGATTAAGTTGATGTTATTTTTTAACTTATCACTACAATAAAATTCAATATAGATGTTGTAGTAATCTCTTATTTGTTTTAAGTTTTTAGGTGCATGTAGAATTAAAGGCTATTTTTTAGTTCAACAAAGATAGAGTAGGATAACTTTTTTACATATAAATTATCTTACATTTTAACTAAAAATCATAAAGACTATCCTAATAAATTAATCTATGACTATTTAAAAATTTCTATATTAACCTATGAAAACATACGAAATAACATGTAATAAAAAATTTATTCCACATCAATTTCAAAATAATTTATCCCAAATTAAATCTCAAGATGAAAATATTTTTCCTAACAAACAAAATTAACCCTTATTTTAATAGATTACCTCCCTTGTGTATATTTTCTTTTCCCTTTCTAATTTTTTGGTTTTTTTTCTACTCCACCCATGTTTAGGTGGATCAATCGTAGCCAATTCTGGTGTTGACTAGCAGAGATAAAAACTCGATAAAAACAGTGACGTTAAACACATAAATACCACCATTCCATTGCCGGAAAAGAAGCATACCTCGGAATTTTCATTTCAACCTGATTTTGAGGAAGACGGGTAACTTACTCAAAGAGACACGTGATAGATATCACATCGTCGTAACAATCATAAGTAATTTTCAAATTTCAAACTTAAAGAACCAATAGCTTACCAGGCAAACATTCAATGAAAAGAAAATAATTTGAACTAAGAGAGTAAAATGAGCGCACCACCGTGTGGGCATGCGTGCACGTTTGTAAGAACACGCACATGCACGTAGTTGTTGGAAAGCTTGCTCCCAATTCTATGGCATCACCTAAGAACTAAGACAAGCTAAAACATAACCCACGGAAAACCATACAGGCCACTAGAATGGGATGTGATATTGTATTAATGACGGAAATCTTATCGAAGAAATTATCTCAAAAAACTTATTCACACAACAAAAGCATCGTCAGTAGCGACAACGAAGAGGACAAAAATTTCAAGGGTTCCAGCAGAAAACTTCCGTCTTTTCCATGTGACCAAAACAATGTCTCTTCTCCACTATTTTACTTAATAATCCAGAACAACCACATGTTCATAATATAGAAGGCCAAAAGTCCGACACAAAAATACACAACTTTCTACCGAGCAAGACGCAAAACTGCAGATGCAACCTATGATTAATCACCTAGGAAAATGGTGAGCGTGACGACGTATTTAAAAAATGGCAGCCAAACCTAAGATTAATCTGAGAAGAAAACCTGCAACAAGTAGAGAATAAGTACATGTTTCCTTCCAATCCAATAAACCCATTTGAAAAGCAAGGAAGTGAATGTCCTCCAGAAGTGACCGCAGTGCGAAGATACACATCTAAAACTGCCCCATTTCTCGAGGAGCAAAATTAAGGGGCACTATCAGATTTCTCTGAACGTTCGGTCTCCATTGGTTCTCCAGCAGCATCACCATGCCCAGGTGCCTGCTCCGGAACTTCATTGGCAGCAGCCGGTTGCGGCTGCTCTGGAGTCTGTGGCTGTGGTGGGGTGGTTGGCGGAGCAGTTTCGGAAGGTGGGGGGGTCTGAGGTTTTGGAGGTGCTGGTTTGGGTTTCGTCATAATTGGTCTGCAAACCCTGCACCAACCATGCCAGAAAGATTTAGTGTGATACGTTTCTATAAATATATTCTTAAAGGCAGGAAAGAAAATAATAAGTTGACTAAAAGGAGAAAAAATTGTGGTAGATGAAAATGGTTGGTTGTCTGTTTGGTATTCTTTTCACAAACAATAAAAACTATTCCTTCCGCATTATACAAAATAACTATAATGAATCTTCTTTCGTTTCTGAAGAATAGAAGAGCACACTTCAAAATGAGATTCAACTTTGTTAGCAGTTTGTCTAAATAGTAAATACCCGCAAAGAAAATACGTCCAATCACCTGAAACATAATTTTGGGCATAGGATCGGGTGCCCAACTTAGGCTCGGTCAAATTAGAACAGGGATAAAGCATCCAATGATAGTAAATCAGTTGGACTTGGGCAGTTAAAAGCTGTTTGACCGTCTGGCCAAATTTAGCCCAACTAAAACTAATAAGTGTTTAAATAAACTATAAATCCCAACCAACAATGTAATCAATATGAAATCTTCCCAAAGGAAGCAAATATCCGATTTGAAAATAAAACCACCAACTCTACAAATTCTAAAATTCTAAAAAACAAAAACAAAGATATCCTCCACACTCCTTGTTTCTGAAATCGTGAACTAATGTCTCTAATGTGGAGGCTCCAATCAATTCATCCCTTTACACCCATATCTCATCGTTATCATCGCATTTCAAAACAAATCAACATAGCTACATATTAGTATAGCAATGTGATCTGTCCATCTAGATTCCATAATAACAGGTTTTTCTTTTTCTTTATTTTTTTGAAAAGGAATAGCAGGTTTTTCATGATCACAGGACTACCATGTCTCAGTTTTTGGGGACAAAACTAACGCATTCTTTCTCCTTAATTTCAATTTTGTGCAAGAAGTCATACAGGGAAATCAAGCATGTTGTCCGCTTGCAATACTTAACTGGAAAGCCTCTGAACCAATTATCTCCCTTCAGGTCCCTTCCCAACCAATATAAATGTGAACATCTCTGCTAAGTCTTGATAAAAGGGTTCTTGAACTTATACCCAAATTATTTCAGTGGGTGGATAGAGATAAAATTGGTAAAGTTATAAAGAGCAGGGGTCAAACTGGTATATTTTGAACTTCAGAGACAGCAATAAAATTTAGTAATAAGAAAATAGGACACTTCTGCAAATTATTCAACTCATTACAGATTTCAACAGCAAGTTAACATGGATAAGTGGGGAAACTAGTGGACTGAGTTTTGCTACGTGAGCCAAATAACCCATAGGCTCCAAAAACAGGCTGGGCTCGCGAGCCCATGAGTTTTGTCGGCGGGTATGGGCTCTCAAACTGAAGCCCACTAGGCACTAGCAAGTAGGCCAGGTAGCATCAGGTAGCCAAGAAGTTGGGCTGGCCTTGACTCTTGAGAATTATAATCATCAAATCAAGAGGGTTTCATAGGTAGGTAAATGATCAGCCTGCAATAGCCCACTGCCAAGGCCTCTGAAACATGATCAGCACAGAAGATACCCAATAATAAAGCAAACAGTCAAAGACTGATAGGAGCGATAGATGACAGGCACATGACATGATCACCTCAACCAGGTAAGAAAACACTGGGCACTGCACCTGATCTCTGAACCTAATAAGCTACAAAAATCGAGCCTTCTGTCACATGTAGGAAGTGAAGCTACACAATGTTTCAGAATCATTCCAATTCCAATATATATTGGATCAGGCATATACGTAGTCGTGATCAACAATAGACCAAAAGACAAGTTACTGCAGCATAGATTAGCATGCCACTCTTCATTGAACCATCCTACTCCACACGAGAAGAGGCCTAATGTCCACATAATATATTTACTTTTAGACAGGCAACAGATAAAATAGATCTCTTTATACAGGTCCATATCCTCACATAAAAATTAATCCCAAGGACCCGTTCACCATTCAGGTTACCCCCTCGTGGATGTTATTGTAACACCAGTTAGGCCTAATCCACATGTGATGAGGGGATAAGATAGCACTCATTCCTTTCAGGATCAGCACCCAACATAAACAGGAGATATTCCCCATTCTCACGCAAACACAAACAAGGGCCATCTCCACTTTCCATTTTACAAATGCAAGTCAGCTTTGAGTGATATGTTGGATCTATCTACTCCAAATAACAGCTCTCAAGTCTCCAAACCTCATTATGGTGAAGCATATCATTTTCAACTTGCTAAAAAAAAATGAGGGACTTTTACATTGGTGCCCCTAGAATTTTTTTGTAAAAGCACACATACTCATGACTTCTTACTATTTACATAGATAAATCTAGAAAACTTATTTGTTTACAGCATTACCATTCAGCTGAAGGAAGGTGCTGCACTTATTTAGAAACATCATTGTTCTGGTAGAATAAAAAGAATTTGTCGAAGGAGGAAGAGAAAGGTGGTGGAAATGAAGAAAGATTAGGGAGTGAGAAAATAAATTTATTGGACCTTAAATGAAAAAGGTTACTATACCTTTGAGTGGATTTCCATCAAGTTTGACAATGTAGGGATATTGGATGTGAACAAAACAAGTTTTCTAGGGTTATCTGTGTAAAAAGCAAGAGAATGGAATGTCTGTTATGCAAATGATTCCATGTGAAATCCCAAGAGTAGAACTAAACTCCAATCCTGCAAATTGGCTCGAGAAAAAGAAAAACGATGCCGAAATATGTCAAATGCAGCCTAGGTACCAAGTAGGAGACTGGAGACCAGGAAGGAAAAGGATAAGAAGCTATGGATATGGATATGGATATGGATGAGCATGGCAAATTACAATTGAGAGGAATGCTTTTATCTTTTGTCTCTCAATTATTTCTTCCCACTATATTCCGTCCCAGGGCCTGTGCTATCAATAATAGTTGGTTATCAAATAGAATGCAAATGTGGAGAGAGATAATAAACTAGAAGTGTAGCGCAACTAATAGATAGGTTGAAGGAAGAGGGTGTAAGCAGTGGGAAAGCAAAACATTGAGGGAGAATAAACAAGACTTGAAAGGAGAAAGTTTCCCAACCAATTCTCTCAGCTCCGGGACACGTTCCCAAGGCATAGCTTGCTATTATACACCAAAAGACAAAAATAAATGAAAAGACAATTCTTACGATTAATCTTTAAAGCTCATCAAATTTCTCTTCTTTTTTTTTTTTTGAAAGAAAGCTTTTCATTTTGATGTTAATGAAATCTTTCAAGAATTAAAAGGGATATCAAACATTGTCCTCTAAAAAAAAGAGTAAGAGAAAGGAAAAGGGGGAAAAAAAGATGTCCATAAAACCTTGTGTAAATGATGACTTCTGCATAGCAACAACTCCCAACGGTGGAAGCTTTAATCTAGCCAACTATCTTTCTTCTAACATATAAATGAGATAATATATTCTGAACTTAAGGAATAGCTCTCGACAATCAAAAGTTTTGGCCGCTTCTTAAGTGATCAAATTCTTTGAACTTCCGGGCATTTGATGACTTTGCAAAATCATTATGCAACTTCTAAGATTGCATCCTTATCAGGAATATATTCATTCTTCGGGCCTTGTTCCGAAAAAGAGATGGGTATGAGAACAATTAAAAATGCCCAATTCCATCAAGAAATGAGGCACTGATCCCTCATCTCTCCTTCCCTTAGGAATCAAATAGTATCCCCAACTTTATTGATGGTGCCAATCTGCATGCAACTACCTATGGGTGCAGCATGCAACTAGTGATGGAACATAGATGCAACTGGGGTGAACATGCTCAAGTTGGTGGTGGATTCAGATTTGCAGCGCACAGTCATGAAATCCTCAAAAGTAGAAACTATGTCAGCTTTGAAGGAGTGAAGGCGGCTCCACCAGGTCCACCTTTAATGTTCTAGAGAGCTACAGAAATGATGATGTTGGTGGTGGTTCAGCTTGCTTCCTGTGATAGCAAGCCGACAGTATTTAGCAAGGCAACGACAAGATGGCACTATGGGGCAGCTCAAAGGATCAAAGGTGCAAGCAAAGGAACTGGTTAGCTGGTGGAAGTCTAGGCAGATGGTAAACAGGGAATGCACAAGAATGCAGGTAGGTTCAGCTATGACAGATGGTTGTTACAAAAGCGAGGGTGGTCAACGGCTTGATAATCTACAAGAATGGGCATGAGGCAACTGCTGTGGTGATACTGTCTCGAGAGTCTGATTTATTATTTGCTTAATCTACTTGATCTCTCTGTTTAGCAAATCCATTATCTCTAGCTTGGTGTTTTCAAGAGTGCATCCATCATTAAATATCCCACCTCCTCTCTTATCCTTTCTCACGTGTTTACACGGTGGAAGATTATCCAACTGGTAACAATAACATATGCATCATCACATAAGTTGGGAATGAATAAGTTCAACGCAGAGGACAACAGTGGTGGAATGCAGAACAACCTTGAAAAAGAAAAAACAATACCCAAAAAGAAACAAAAGCTTTTAATTCTTTGTCTATTACTTGGGCATGCCCCAGGGTGACCGCAAGGGACAGAAAGGATTAAAAACAATCCCTAAAATCACAAATTGCATCAATCCTTCCTAATTGATGGTCATATCAAACCCTGTTCTAAAGGAAAATCCTATTGAGATTTTATGGGAACCCATACCCTGATGACTTGCAACCGAAATCAACCTAACCTTGCAGTGCTGTCATCTTGCAGGGAGATGGGTGCCAGCCTGGACATTGCCCTCTCTTTCCAGTGCTGCGGACAAAAATATTTCACTTTTTTTTCAAGTGCAATTTCTCCAACATCTAATGGCAATTTCAGGTCCTTTTGGCAGACATATTGTCATTTGTCTCTTTATGGTCTGCACTTAGAAGTGGCATGGGCGGTGATCCAAAACGATGGCTAAAATGGTTTGCCAGGCCATGGTCAATCTGTCTAGAATAGAACAAGGTAGTTTTTCAATCGGCCTGGGAAAATGCTGCTGGCAAAGCTTTCTATTGTAGTTTGTACAATTTTTGGACTCCATGTACTTGGAGTTTCATTAGATCGGTAATGAATGATGTGAAAGCCTACTCTCCTCTCCTCCGGAGTTATCCTTCGTCCCTTTAACATGAAACATGAAATGTGATGTACATGACCCAGAACCCTCTACAAACAGAGGACACATCAGGGACAGTGGTTTGCACCTGTTAACAAATCATAATGAGAAGCTTGCGCCTTCCACTGCAATTTTTTGTTTCATACAAGGACCTGTATAAAACTGTTTAGCATCTATAGCAGCAGCAGAGCAATTTGGAGCTTCTGCTTTTTACCTTTTTTTAAAAAAAGAAAAGGAGTACTTTTTACCTCTCTTTTTTTAGAAGTAAGAAAAAAAGTGCTTTTTATTAATAATACAAAATCAGATTCAAATGGGATAAAAAGCTCTAATCAACTAGTAATGCAATTGAAAAATGAACTCTACCATTAACGTATTTCAGGAAAAAAAAATATTTAGCTCAACTAAAAAAAAAAAAGAACTTGGAAGATCACAGATTTACCTGTCCAAAACCTCTGCCTTTTTCTTGATATCAGATGAAAGAAAAACAGGTTGATCATGCTTTCCCAGAGAATTTTGCTGCTCTAGTTTCCCCTTCAACCACAATTCTGCCTCCCCACATTCCTTTATGACCTGCAGCACAACCGAGCATCACAAACATACTTAACATACAGACTTCGTAAACAAATGCAGACGTCCCTGGGAGTGGAATGGCCAAAAGTCCTCTAAATGCAAAATAAAGTTAATTTCAGGAGTTTATACTCTAAATAGTCAAACAGAACAAAAGCCTTGGTATATACCTTTTCCTTTTCTGAAATGTCAATGTGGTCAAACTTGGGATCATTGGATAACGCAGCTCCCCTGTAGCTATTGATGCAATAATTTAGTTGCTCAATTAAAGGACCCCTCTCAAAGTACTCTTTATAGCGCACTTCAATCGGGTCACCTAGCTGCAATCAGGAACAAATGTTACCCAATAGCCTATGCATCAATCATCCCATAAAATACAATGAGAATGCTACCATTTTCAGCTCTTCGAGTTTCTTGACATAAACACCTCTTGTCTCATCTTCACCCTCATCATAGAGCCAGTCCTCTGTCTCCTGAAGCTTTGAACATAATGATTCTCTATCCGAGTCCTTAACAAAATCATGATACTTGTCATAGAGCTGCATCCAAAAAGGTGCATTCACACAAGAGCATGGCAGTTAGAATAGAAACATCTTGACCTCTAAGAAATTCTGGTTAATTACACCTTATGATCGTACTTTATTTTTCATGTCATAGACATATGCCTCAACAGCATTCTTCTTGTCCTTTGTATCTTCCATCACTCTATCCTGAAGGGCCATGGTACTTTCCATCTCCACCACTGCTTGCAAATCAGCAGGTGTCAATCCACCATAAACATGCTCTGTAACTTTAACATTTGTTTTTTTCACTTTCTTCTTAGCAATGTCAGCCTGCAATGCATATCATTGAATATCATAATGCAATAAAATTGAATTCTCTAACTAACAGACTAAAAACATCAACTGCAGGTATCTGGGGCACACCAAGCTCTCTAGGGAAAGAAAAGCAGCAACAAATTGAACAGAATGCGTAATCTAACAATGGCCACAACTCTTCTGGTTTACTAAGATCCATTGGACTATTCAAGACTATAAGCATCGTTATTAATGATAGAACTCTTCTAAGAATAGATTAAAGATGACCTGTCCTTCTGAGAAACACATGCTTTACAAGACACAAGCATTACAAAGAGAAATCAGCAAGGAAGTGCACAATAATAACAAAGGACCAGAAACAAATGTAACATCAAACCTGTCAATTCCGAACTTCCATGGTAAAAGTCACAGTCCAAACAATAACTCTAATGCCAAAAATGATGATGATGATTTCTCTCAAAAAAAAAAAAAAATGATGATGACGATGATACCAAGTAACGGCGTCAACAAATGCAGAACACATCAAGCACTTCCACCCCTATCGTTAATCATACATAAGCTGTTAGAAACTTGCATGTTAGCTTTTTCAATTAGTAATAATTTTGTTTTTTTCAAGAAAAAGGATTTTAGTAATTTCCTTGAGAGACTTTTGACAAAGTAATAAACAATTTTCTATTTCAACAAGGTAGTCCTCAGACATGTTTTGAAACTGGCAGTACAAATGATATTTAATGAATCTACGATTGAAAAAGGATGTAGTAATGTAGACGCAGGTAGCATCCGTGAACACAAGGCTAAAACCAATCTAAAGCTGACCAAAAATGCACTACAAGGATAATCCTTTAACAGCAAAAAACAATAAGATAGAGGAACAATACCTTGGCATCTGCTTCAAGCTGGACCTGCTTAGTGTCCGACAATTCTTCAGATCCAAAGGCAACATCACCTGAATTCTCTGGAGCAGCCTTAGCATCTTGCATGTCTACATCATTGGACCCAGGGGTGGACTCATTTGGTGTGTCATCAGTTTCCATTTTTGTGGAATCTTTAGCTGGTTCCTTTGCAACTGTAACAGGTGTTTCACCTCCTTCTTCCTCTAACATCTAACGATGAGAGAGAAATGCCAAATTCTTAATGGGTCCCTAGACTATAAGAATCAAATAATCAAAAACTTACAGTTGCCGAGTCCACAGATACAATTCCATGAATGCTTAAGTGAACTTTAACCTTCAGCTTGACAGTTTTACTTTGAGTTGGTTGGAAGGGACCAATCTGTAAAACAGTCAAAGTAAACATCATTCTTCCATGTTCACAAAAATTCAATAGAATCATCAACTTTATTGATGATAACTTACTAAATATGTGCTTATTTTTGGCAGTGCTGGCACGTCATTCACATCAGCATAAACAAAATCAACAGAAAATGTGCCAGATCGAAGAAATGTTACAGCCTTGGAAAGGGGAATAGAACACCCTTTAGGAAATACTAAAGATGTCTTCTCAATCTCTGTCGGCCCATCTGCCTCCTGTCCTTTCCAGGACAAAGCTATTGAGAAGGGAAAATTTTCTTGAACCTGATAACAAATGAACAGGGACTATAAAATCAGAGAGGATCTAAACAGGTGTAACCAACAAGGTGATTGAACAAAAAGGAAATTGTCTAAGAAACAAATTGAAACATTCTTTAAAAAAATTGCTTGGCTCAAAAATCAACAGATATTATTTTGGTAGAACAATGAAGTACAGCAGAAAACCTAGAATTTTCAAGAATTGCTAGTGTAAAAAAATGATAAAAAATAATTGAACAGCTTGGAATCAGCTAAATTCATAGAGAATTTTATACATGCAATTTCATAAACGATGAAGAAAACATAGAGAAACTACCATTTGGCTTCTTAACAGCAAGGCTACAATATTCAGTACAAGGTATTTGGAGGTGGTCACAGACAAAAGGATAAACAGAGAACAAGTAATAATCAAGTATTAATTGGTTTTGTGGTCATGATACATTTTTGTATTGTTATCTATACAATAAAATAGGAAGAGAAGTAACAACAATCGATGTAGTTGTTCCTACAACACTAGGAGATCATATATCTATTCTGTAAACTAGTATTGAATATGAACCCAGTTCATGATTTGGTGTGTTATTTTCATGGGATAAAGCACTGTTACAAGTTACAACTTAACTGCAGCTTTTCAAATATCTCACATGTGATAGGTACAGAATTAATATTTCTATTGGACAAAATAGAAGGATATTTGTTGTCTTGCTACTTGTCTTTCATGCATGGTAGGTTAGCAGCTTGACACCCCTCCATGATGTAGTTTTTAAACAAGAAGCAGACATAAAGGTGACAATCCACAGCACTTGACGGCATAATGGAGCTAATGGATATCTAATATATCCAACTTAAAGCCTAAAAAGAAATTTTGAGCTTTCAACAGAATTACCCTGGGTCCATACCATATAATCATTATTAGACAGGCAATGTCTACTCCCTCCTGGTTCAGGCCTGTGATTAGGATGTCTCTAGCAAAAGATGCGACAACATGATCCTTTGGGCACAAAAGAAAAAATTCAACCTAATGGGATTCAATGGTCCAAACCACAAATAAAAAGGCAACTAACTGTCATTTAAAATCTATGAAGGCAAATAAAACTTTTCACACGGTACAGGGAATGGGAGGAGATGAACAGTCTAAAGACCTTCATCAAGATGTTATAAGAAAATAATGCATTAGATCCTCCTTATTTCTCAATTTACAAGTCATAAAGTCAGCAGATTGTGATAAAATGAAGATAACTGTTAACTCCCAGAGCAAGCACAGTTATGGATTTGCACAATTTTCTTTCTGAACTCTCAACATTTGAACCAATAACCTTCAAGTACTGACAACTTTGTTTATCGTTTTTGAAAAGGAAATGAGGGTTAACAGCAGTTGTTAAACAATTTTTAGTAATGACAACTTCATGGATCAGGATTGAATATCTAAAAGAAAATTCTCCACAAGATGTCCAACTTTACCACAGAAAAACAATCAGAAAGCAACAACCATGTATACCTAAAAGAATGAGATGCAATACCTGGAATTCCCGCACTTTAAATGTGGGACTAAGAATGGCACATTGAAGGGCACAACCACGAGAAACACACTCACTAGCATTCATGGTGCGCCTAGGCTCTTTGCCAAAGAACTCTTGCACTATCTTAAGTACAGCAGGGATGCGGGAGCCGGAACCAACAACTTCAACAGAATGAATGCCTTCTACTGGAAGCCCTGCATCTGCCAGAGCTTTCTCCAATGGCCCCTTGACTCTTTGCAGTATAGGAATACTGATTTTCTCAAACTCATCCCTCTTGATGAAGCCTCTGACATCCTTCTCATCCATTAGGCACTCAATGTTGAGAGGTGCCTCAGGATTTGCACTTAACATCTTTTTTAACTTTTCACAACCTACCCTTAGACGTGTACAAGCACGGGCATTCTGGAACACATCTATCTTGTACTCATGCTTAAACTTCTCCGCAAAATGATAAAACAGAACCTCATCAAAATCCCTTCCACCAAGAGAGCAATCAAAGGCATGACCCAAGACCTTTAGTTGACCCTTCTTGAAGCCAACAATGCAGACCTGCATACTGGCATGACCTACATCTACAAATGCCACATTAAAATATTCATTCTCGGGCAAATCAGTTTTGTAGATACCATAAGCAAGAGCTGTTGCAGTTGTCTCATGTATCAATCTCAGAGGGTGAAGGCCTGCAACGGTTGCTGCATCCAGGACAGCCCTTCTTTGTACATCAGTGAAATAGATAGGGATGCCAATACAACAATCAACTACTGCTGTGTTTAGATTCTTCTCAGCAATGCTCTTCAAGTTTGATAGAATCATGGCAAGAATTTGGGTCGGCGTGAATGTCTTCTCTTCTCCAAGGTATCTAACATTTACTAAAGGAACATCATCTGGTCCCACGGTGACAGTATAGGGAAGCGACTTGAGATCTCTCTGAACCGTGGGATCAGAAAATTTGCGGCCAATCAAACACTTAATCTGTGACACTGAATTCTTAGGATTCATTACTGAAGAAGCAGCCCCCGAAGCCCCAATGAATCGCTGCTTCTCGCCAAAACATACAATGGCTGGTGTCTCACGCTTGGACTCCTCATTAAGAACAACATCAATCCCCCGCTGTCGTGCCACAGCAACAACGCAGTTCTCATTGCCAAAATCAAACCCAACAACGCTCATTGTGTCAGATTAATTAAGGAAAACTACTCTTTCACACAAATTAGCCTGCTACGCTCCTGCTGGGAGAAGGGGGAAACAACATGACTCAATAAAAAAATTATTTGTAACAATACAAAGAAAAATCAAGTGCATGAAACACTTTGTTAGAAGAGTATCCTACATGACATATATAAGATGGAATTTATGCAGAATGAAAGAACATTACATTTATTTCAATTAAATACTAGATACCTAAGCTATAATATAAAGTTTAAAAAAAAGGGCATAACTTTGAAGATATCCAATGATTAAAATGATCCTACAGACATGCTTGCAAGGATATGTGAGACATCTCAAGAGTTTTTTTTTTTTTTTGTGCGTGTGTGTGGTGGTGGGTTTTAGGAGATGAGGACAATCAGCGTTCATATAGGAGAGCAGAGTATGGATACAAAAAATGATATTCAAAGATATAGGAAAAGAACCAAGCATGAATACATAAATTGATATTCTATCAACAATTATAGCACAAAAAACCTATTTTCACTTAAGCATCCTGTGTAAATATTTTCTTAAAAATTAACTTCCTCAACATAAACCCCAAAGACAGAATCAGAGCATATCATCTTTTGATATCCACATATCCATGGGCCAATGATTGAGCTCGATCCATTGCAAAGCATAGGGAATCAGAGCATAGCAAGACATTAAACACATTTCTATAAGCCAGATCCACAGTAGGAAAAATCTTGATTTTTCCAGAGTGCTTAATAGAGTTCCCAAGATGGGGAAAATACCAAGTAATTTTCAATAGGCTAAAGTTGTACTTGCAAAATTTCAAGATGGAAAAAACAACCAGGCCCAGGCCTGGCACAAAGCAAGAGCCAACAAAATCTCCTAAGATGGCAAACATCACCAATTCTGCAAACCATCTTTCCGATGGATTCTTTCTTCTGAACATATAGCTAAAGCAATGCCAAAAGAAAGGGGTCCACTTAAAGTCCAATTCTAAAAGCCTACTAGAAGCACACTCATAAAGCATGTAAACCCAAGCTGCAGGTGTTTGTCTATGCACTCACAGATATATAAGACACAAATCCCTATACAAAGTTTTAAAATAAAAATGATATGAGTGTAATTTTTTGTCAGAAATGATGCATGATTATGTTATATTTATGTGTTGACAATTGATTTAATTTTCTCTTTCGAAGGAAAAAAGACTTATTTAGTGATACATCATA
This sequence comes from Thalassia testudinum, assembly GCA_037157565.1. Taxonomy (NCBI): domain Eukaryota; kingdom Viridiplantae; phylum Streptophyta; class Magnoliopsida; order Alismatales; family Hydrocharitaceae; genus Thalassia; species Thalassia testudinum. The sequence goes on from JAZHRO010000030.1 coordinate 51,900,867, forward strand.
TATGGGTTGATAAACAGGTCAGATGATAGGTGCCCATGACAGGACACGTGTTGGTGGTGGAAACCAATGAGCCAGATTTTGCATCTGTGGATCTTGACTGGGTGCAGCAATCCAAGTTTCACCCTCCTTGTTCCTTTGCACTTTGACACCTTGAGTGCCCATGCACGAAAGTACCCCATTTAAGTATACAGCAGGCCTATTAAAGTGTCAGCTTGCATGAGTGCAAGCAATGACAAACCCCAACAAGAGTATGCCCTATAAGTTCAACTAGTTTAGCATTGTAACTTCAAGCTTGACTCAATGAGAACAAAGTTCTAGACGGGCCCAACATAATTAGAGGTCAATACAAGCAAATGTTTAAGTTTTCCATTCCAACACGAGCCGGATTGAAACTCAGACTCAGAGCCCTAGTATATACAGCAGACTTTGCAACAGGCTACTAATTCCAACCATAGAATTTGAACTGCAAGTCCATCCTATGATCAAAACCAAATCACCTACTGAAAATCCTATAATTTCCTTTAAATCACGCCAGAATTCCATGATCCAGAGCCTACGGAAGAATAAAAAGAAACACATTTACTAAAGACCCGATTTTGCCCTGACAATTTACAAGGAGAACACGAGAAACAAGTTATGCACAACGAAACGGGGCTCTCAGGGCAGACAAAGCGGATCATGGATTCGTCTCCCATTGTTTCACACTTGGCGAACATGAGTTTGACCGATCGAAGACCCGTTACTAACCAAAATTCTACTTAATCGTGATCTGCAGCAAAGTCCACCTAAGATCCCGATCCAAGCTACCACCAACCATCAGCTAATCCACGAAAAAACAGGTAACATCGAAAATGGGAACGAGATCACGACGATTTCGCATGTAACATACGTGCAACGACAGGAGAAAGAGACGATATCGCTAACGGATGACGCCGAATGGATGGGGATAAGTGGAAACAACGGATCGAGGGGAATGGCGGTAGAGGTGGTGCGATCTGGAGCAATCGTTACCTTCGGGCGCGGCCGGAGGAGGAGGGTACGCGTCGATTCGCGTAAAGGATCGCCGCCTTAGGGTTTATGGTTGAGATCCCCGATGAGGCGAAAGGAGCGGGGAAAGAGAGGGGGGAGTCTTCTGGAAAGGAGTAGAATGGAATGGAAGAGAGAATGGCGTGCGGTGGGACGGGATTAGTGGTGTTGTGGTAGGGGTGGGTCAAATTGCAGAGTGCTCCTTCTGGTGCTTTCAGGTAGGAATATTTTTTCCTTTCTCACATGTAAGAAAGCATTTTAACTCTAGTCTCGCAAACTTGCTTTTGGTGCTATGAGAATGATCATAAATATAGGTTTATAACTTAGAAATAGGGGGGTAAATATCATAATTATGTTTATTTCAAATATAAGATTATTTCATTATGATATTTACTAAATAAATCTATGTTTATTAAACTAACGAAGTAAAGAGGGAACACAATATTATCATGTTAGGCTTATTTATATAGTTGAGTTTAAGCTATGTCTTATACTCATTGAAGTTAATAATAAAAGTTACCTTAACCTTCATTATCCCTTTAAGAATATGTGTATCAATATACGAATCCATGTAAACATTTATAATATTAATATGTCTTTGTTCTCTTAGAAGTTTCAACATTAACAACTATATAAAAACATTACCAGAAAGTACATATCTTTTGTAAATAGATTTTTCTTTAATTATTTCTGGATTTAGGAAAATTAAAGTGACCTTTTTTTTTCAAATTTAAATGCATTTCAACCTATTAGAAAAATCTTTACAAGTCTTCATCGGTCAATGCTATCTTTATTTTGATGATTTATAAGAAGGGATTAATTCTTATTAAGATAATAAGGAAAATTTAGAAGAAAGGGAGTAGGGCTAACTTAGAGAAGATGTAAAATTGTAAAATATTTAAAACGGGATAAAAAGTCATTAGATCAACCAACGACCTTTATAGTATCAACCGGTGACCTATTTTTTTTCCATCCATAAAATACCCTTCAAGTAAATATCCTTCTCACACCAGTCTACGTAAAACCTTCCTATGCAACTAAGCCTTGACATGCATTTTTCCCTATACATATAATATTACTTATAGCCTTCACATAGTACCAATCCATGCAACTAAGCGTTGACATGCATTTTTCCCTATACATATAATATTACTTATAGCATTCACATAGTACCAATCCCACATACAAAAACCCCCCCACACCTGTCAACTCATACAACAATCCCATGCAATAAATCACATTGTCCCATCACTTTTGATCTATCTATCTCTCCCTCATTAATTTCCAACGTTCACATGCCATGCAAACTCTCACCACTTTTCACCGAACATCTCCCTCATCAAATTCCTCAGACGTAAGCCAACCTTCTCGTGCAAGCTACTCAAAGGTCGCTGGATGATCCCGCTGTTGGTGCTAGAGCACCGCGATCGTCTGTTTTGATGATAACAAAACACGTGGCATTTAACATTTGCACTTTGAGTCTTAGATTTCAGGTCAATTGCAAATGGAGACGTGATTAAACGGAATTCGAGCTCACATCCAGGATGGATTGGAGGAGCTTGATGGAGAATAGAGGAGATTCACGATGAGCGATAAATTGAAGATGGATCGACAAGAAGAATAGGATAGAATTTCGTTTATTTCTTTCATGTACTTTTGTCTTTATTTCCTTGCTCTTTGTGTTCCTTAGAACATCATGTTAAAGAGCATCAAAGTACCCTAATAGTAGTCCTAAGAATACCTGCACAACCCTAGGACACTTAGGTTTTCTGTGGAGAACTTAGAAAACCAATATAGGATTCAAACAGCTTTTCCAGACGACTAATTCAAAAATTAGACGTCTGATAATGTGTTTTAAGACGTCTGACTGTTGATTCAGACGTCTGATAACATTTAGGCTGGACTTAGCTAGTTTTGTCTGATGAAATCAGACGTCCAGATCATAGTCCAGACGTCTTCGAAGACGTCTCATGGACTTGCCAGACGTCCAATTAGTGGACCGTTGGCTGGCTCACAAAACACTGAAGGATATGACCGTTAGAGCCTTATCAGACGTCCTTAAGCCTTTCCAGACGTCTAATAAATAACTGTTTTGTCTCGACTGACCCGAAAATCTCTTCTCAGAGATTTTCTAGCCGTTGCAATCCATTCCCGCAGAAAAAGTATGTTTCCAGACGTCCATGCATAGTGCCAGACGTCCTGTATGTCGTCTGATAGACTTGCAGTAGAACCCTGTTTAGATCTGATTCAAGTCAGGAAGAAACCCGCCTACAATCAAACGTCTGACCTTGTTTTTAGACGTCTTCAACTGATCTTCCAAACGTCTGATGCCAGGATCAGACATCTGATAACCCTGTCAATGCAATCATTGTTCCTGATTTCGACCTGATTCTCTTGGACCTTGCACCCAACGGCTATGGAAGCTTTCCAAAACCTTCCTAAGGCCTCTATAAATAGAGAGGAACCTCTTGCACACAAACACACACCTAGATACACAAGACACACCTAGTAATACACTTTCACACTCTTTTGTGTCCAAGAAAAGCTCTTTCTCTCCAAGCTCAAGTTCTACATCTTGAGAGCATCAAGCCTTTGCGCACCCGCTCTCCCGTCGTAGTTCACAAGAGCAACGTTGCACCGTCGCGTGGCTCACGCACCCACGTCATCGATCCGATGCACTCCTTGCAAAGGGGAGTTTCATAATTCCTATACAAGCTAGTGATAATGGCGATTGCTCGACCGAACCGTGGCTAGTCTTTTATTTGTTCTTATTATAGTAATGTCGTTTGGTACAGATGAAATAGCTACGGTTTGTCGTCATTGCCACTATTACAATTTTACTCAGAAATATGTTTCTTCCGAGGTCGAACTCAGGGAACTACTAGAATTCTAGAAGCACAATGCTTCTTTATTACAAAAATAAGAGAGAGAGAGAGAGAGGGAGAAGTAGATTTTGTTTCTTGGCTTTTTCTTCTTCTCTTCTTTCTCTCTGTGCTTGTCTTCTTTTTCTCTTCTTTTTCTTCTCTTCTTCACAATTCTTGATCTTCTTCAGTTATTCTTCTTCGCTTCTTTGTCTTCTTTCTTCCTTCTTCTCTTTTCTTTCAGCTACGGCACCTTTTCTTTTCTTTTTCTTCTTCTTTGCTTTATCTGCAAAGCTACATCCGTCATCTGATTTCTCAGTCAGACGGCTTAAGTGGTGTCTGCTACAGTGCTTCCTTTGTGCTTCTCCTTCTTCCTGCGATCTTCTTCCTTGGCCTTTTCCTTCTTCCTTCTTCCTTGGTCTTCTTCTCTCGCACCCTATCCCTGCACAAAGAGCAAAACCTACCCTGTCCCTCTACCCGCACGTCTCTCTCTCTCCGTCAACCACTCACAGGACGCTCTCTCAGAGCCGCGGGTAATCGGGTCGGGTTTCGTGCCCGTGACCAGTCACACCGGTGTGTGGGTGATGCGCGAGGTGTGCTCAGATAGGGTCGGGTCGGATCCCGCCAGATCTGCGAGGTGAAACCGCGGACGAGGCGAGCGTGAGTAAGGTGAGGGACCTCACCCCAATGCTTTCTGAGGTGACCAGTGGAAAACACAAAATCAACTTATACTACCGCGGGGTTTGGTAAACTCACGATGTGGGACTATCCTCTGCGCTCTTCTCGCGCGCGCCCGCAGCAGACCGCAGCTTCACTTCCTCAGCTGCAGGCTCTATTCGCTTTGATTGCTGGGTTAGCTGCCTCCGCACTACCCTCCCGACTTCTCAGCACCTGGAGCCCTGGGGTTCTGAAGCCTGGAGCGCGCATGGAGCTGCTTCAATGCAACGTCAATGGAGGCCGGGCGTCGAACCTGCCAGACACGAAAAGGGCCTCTAGGCCTAATCAGATCAGCGGGGGACCTTCGCCGTGGCACGGCGAAGGTGATGCAGGGTGCAGCAGGTCGTGGGGCAGCGTCTGGCGGCGGGGCTAGGTCGGACAGCGACCGAAAAAATGGGTCTGATCGGGGGAGTGTGGTGGGGGTGTGGAGCGGCAATGGGTGGGCGGAGGTTGTTCAGCGTGATGAGGCGGAGGTTCTGTAAGGGTCGACGAGGCATGTGGGGCTGCGGAGCGATGGGAGTGTCTCGCCGGAGGGTGGCCGGAGATGAGGAAGGTGACGGTGGATAGGAGCGGTCGAGGGTTAATTGAATGAAAGACAGTGAGAAAAAGAAAGAGGGGGAGATGGTGAATAGTTCTGACCTAATTACAGGGACGAAGGGGCCGGAGCAGGGCGGCAGTCGTATCGACTGTCGCCGGAGAAGAAATACCCAGAGGGGGAGGGCGGCGGCGAGTAAGAGAGCGGGAGGGCGTGCGCTGGGTACGGCGGGATGAGGGAAGAGCGGGCGAAGGTGGCTCTGCTGCTTGTATTGCAGCAGAGCGACGAGACGGAGGAGGAGCCGCCGGAGCTGGTGGGTTTCTGCCGGAGTGGGAAGAGAGGAAAGGTGGGGGTTTTTCTCCGTTAGGACCAAGCTACCAGAGTCGGCTGGCGACGCTGGTCCTTATAAAGGCGGAGGCGGAGGGTTGGGCGCAGGGAGGCGACGTGCCTCCCTCGCCGGAGAGTGGTCGGAGTTGCGACCCATGCCTTCCGCACGTTCGCACGGAAGGTGTGGGCGAGGGCAGACGTCATGGCGGTGTGCCTGCGATAGCTGACGTCGTAGGGAACACCCGGTTCAACTTGCAGGTGGCCTCCCTCACCTTGCGCGGCGCCATGCTCTGCGCAAAGTCGCCAGAGCATGGCGCTGCTCAGAGATTTGCAGGAGGGACCTGTATGCAAAGAACGACGAAGAACTTAGGGGCCAAAATGCAAGAGTTTCGAAAGTTGAGGTTCGAAAAGTAATAGATGAGGACTAAAATGCAAAGTCGGTCAAGAAGGTCTCATCTTAGGTTCAAGTTTTTATACTTGACTAAATGGGACCTAAGGATTCTAATGGTGAATTTTATTTCTAGGTCATACCTTGTTTGACCAGTCAATTTACGTAAAAATCCAAATTAAATCATTAATTGGGTATGGTTCTCAATGTAGGTCAAAATGGGTTCCCAAGATCAAATTGAAGGTTCTAAACCCTAGAGATTCTTTTTCTATGAATTTTAGAGGGTTTAGTAGATTTTTACTCTGCCTCGAACCTCGTGAATTGAAGTGGGTTTGTTTTAGGGTTATAAAATGTCATTTAATTCATTGGAGTTGCTGTAGCCCTTGTTGGATCAAATCATCCCACTTTCCTTCTTATTAGGTTAGTTTGACCTATGTTTGGACCCTGAGTTACCCTGTTTACAGATTGTGTTGGTGAAATTGCATTTTTACCCCTTATGACCTATTTTCTTCACAAACTCAGAATTTTCTGAGTCAAGCCATTCTATGAGTTATGTCGGAGCTTTTTCTCGCATATCTAAGTTAGATTGTGCTAGTTAGGGTTCATGATGACGTTCTCATCACTAGGTTTAAATCTTTGTTGGCTCTATAGGACTATATTTGTTATTTTACTTTGTTATTTGATTGGGTATTCGCTTTGTGAATTCCCTTCTCCTTCGTGGGATAAAATCCTTCTCGTGAAGAGAAGGGGTTGAGGAACACTACCCTCGCACTTGTAGCGTGATTGTAATTGAGGTTGAATCACCCTCATTTAAGTGATTCGTTTAGTGGATTTGATCAACTTGGTTGATCGGAAAATCCTAATTCGAGAGGGTTAGGTGGTGGTTTTCACCGGGTTTGGATTTTCACCTAAAAATCTTTGTGTACTTTGTATGATTTAATTCTTTTGTGAGATTGTTTATACTCTATTCCTTAATTTAGTACGTCACCCCCTCCTAGTAGGGAATCTACACCCGCGACCTATCAAAGGTCATCAGATCACCCAGCGACCTCTACTCCCATGTTGTTCATTGATCATTAGCGCGGATACAAATGAAAAATTGAGGGTAAGGTCGTTGAATTATCCAACGACCTATAAAGGTTGCAGGTTGATCTAATGACCTTTTACCCCACTTTAAATATTTTGCAATTTCCAACCCCTTCTCTAAATCAACCCCTACCTCATGGCCCTTCTCTTAAATTGTCCAATATCTTGTATTTGTGGATGTTTAAGTAACCTTGTAAGTATAAGTTTTGAAGCTAGCCATCAAAGAAAAATCAATTGAAAGGATGCTTGTATTTAACATTGTCGAACTCATGAATCATTTTGAAGAAATCAACCTCCAATCATGTTGAAGACTTTTCAAAGAACCTCAGGTCTCTTAGCATTAAAGAGACTCGTTTGCCCTTAACTGATTTCTTATTCTAATCTTTGTTTTCCTTTTTCCTAGAATATTAAGCCCAAGATGATTGACTATCACATCCCACAACGTCAATCCAGAGATAAACGATACTGCGACCACGTAGCTGATGATTAACACCTAATGGATAACTAGAATGGCGCTTACATAATTTACAAATAATAAGTCTAATGGTCAAATATTACTTTAAGCGTCTAATTTCTATCGAATTTTTGATGGAGTTTCCCTATTTTTCTATATTTTTCCAAATTTTTGTACGTGCTCGAAAAATCTAAAAATGATATACCACATATACAATTATAGACACACCTCACTCTCTCTCTTTGTTACGATAAAAGAAAGCATATAAATATATAGCAAATGTGGGCACACCCTGAAATGGGTATATAGGCAAACCCTTCATAAATATTTACATTGTCTTCATAAATTTACATCAAAAGGAAGGGCTATGAAAAGTACAAACAAAAGAAAAATTCTTTACATCTATTTACACAGTTTCCATGTTACTAGATTCCCATCTAGTGCCCAAAAAGACAATTATCTACTTTCTTTTCTTCTCCCTACCATTCCATTACCCCTATATCTACCAAGGTGAAGAACACTTCGGTCATGTCATGGAGGAGAGCTCCAAGGTTGGTGCAGAGGCTCGCAAAGTAGACCTTAAGGGGTAGAAACTCTCTCATGTAAAGCATCTGCCGAAGGCCCCTCGTAAGCGTGACACGGAGGAGTAACTGAAAGCATTAGAGGGGGGTGATTAATGCTAAAGGCGTCAACCAGAACACTAATTGAAATTAATGCATATTTAAGATATACTCAAGCAATCCACAAATATATCATCAATCATAACATAAGTATTTATAATGAAAATCCAACCCTTGATAACAATCACTACCTAGATCTCCCAATGTAGAATTTTACCCCAAGTTCAGCTAGGAATACTAATCGATACTTATGGAGTATCAAACCCTTTTACAAACTTTCTTGATTTCCCAATCAAGAGCAAGTAAGGGAGAGGAATCCATAACCCGGGCCCTCAGATTATAAGTAGATGAAGGAATAAAATTGAATTAAAATAGAATTTATCTCTTATGAGTAGCCCCAAAAAGATATGCAACAAATTGTATGAAATAGCTATCTTGGAGACTAAAAAGAACTCTCTTAGTGATTGTGGGAAGATGTTGCTAAGAGTTAAAGTGATGAAGCTTTAAGAAAGTATGAGTTAGATAATCAAAGCTTCAATCACTTATAAGAAGTACCAAAAACATGCTTTAGCTGAATGTAGCCTTGAATGTGCTTTAGAGCGAGTTATAAGGTGTTCTCTTACCACCAAAGAGTGGGAAACAATCTTATAAATATATAAAGGGATGGTTGGACTAGTTTTGGTATGCAAAAGACCCCTATATTCAACGGCTCAAGTGTTTTCTAATTTGATTTGCCAATGACTAATTGATAAGGTCAAAAAGTGTTTTTATCTAACATTAGGTAAAAGTGATATAACGTTAGGTACTAAATTAAGTGCAAAGTTTGTTGTTTCTTGGAGTCGATTAATTTGACCCAAAATGGCCTATCTAACATTAGATAAAAGTGATCTAACGTTAGGTAAACTATCTAACGTTAGATGCTTAGTTAGGTATAAAGTTCGCTGGCTCCTGGAGCTTGTAAATGACAATAAACTATTATTTAATACACCTAACGTTAGATGGCCTGTAAATGGCCCTTTAACTGATCAAACTAATAATTGGGTTTTCACTAAATGTTAGGACCATACAATAACATCTATAGACTTAGTTAGACATAGTTTGACCTATTTTAGGCTATGTGTAGTGTTCTTGCGAGAATTGTGATGAGAACCTCATCATGAGCCATAACTAGCTCATTTTGACCTAATACAAAGGATAAAAGCCCCTACATAACTTAGCAAAGGGCTTAAATTGAGGAATAAGTGTTATGAGAAGAAAACATGAAATAAAGGTTAAAAACTGCAATTTCACAATTGCAGTACATAAACGGAATTTCTCAGAAATCGAACATAGGTCAAATGATTTAAATAAGATAAAAAGTGGGTTGAATCAATCAGAAATAAGTTCATGTGCAATTTAAGAATCAAATGACAACCTGTAACCCTAAAATAAATCCACTTCAATTCACGTGGTTCGAGGCAAGGTAAAAATCAACTAAATCCTCTAAAATTCATAGAAAAATAATCTCTAGGGTTTAGGACTTTCAATTTGGCCTTAGAAACCCATTTTGACCTACATTGAGAACCATGCCCAATTAATAACTTAATTTGGGTTTTTACGTAAATTTACCGGTAAAAAAGGTCTGACCTAGAAATAAATTTCACCACTAGAATCCTTAGGTCACATTTAGTCATGTATAAAAACTTGAGCCTAAGAAGAGACATTCTTGACCGACTTTACGTTTTGGTCCTCAGCTTTTGAAACCCTCACATTTTGGCCCCTAACTCTCCTTCGTTCTTTGCATTTAGGTCCCTCCTGCAAAACCTGAGCAGCACCATGCTCCGGCGACCTTGCACGGAGCATGGCGCCGCGCAGGGTAAAGGGGGGGCCTGCCAAGTAAAATGGGGGTGCCCTGCGTTGTCAGCCGTCACAAGAGTACCCCCCTGAGTGCTGCAACTGTCCATATCGCTCGTGCAAACGCACGGACGGTATGGGTCTCCTTCCTCCGGCGTCCTCCGGCGAGGGAGACACGTCGTCTCCCTCCGCCCTACTCTCTGATTCTGCCCCTATAAATACCCCCGTCGCTCTACCGTTCTTCCCAGCTCGGATCTGACGGAGACACCCCCTCAATTCCTCCCTTCCCACTCCGACAGACGCCCCCTTGCTCCGGCGGCCTCTCCTCCTCCTCCTCGTCACCCTGCCGCACTACCAGCAGCAGGGTTACCTTCCCTCGATCTTTCCGCGCCGCACCCAGCGGGCGCCTCTCCGACCCTCTCCTTGCCGTCGCCCCTTCCTCTGGGCAGTTTCTTTTCCGGCGACAGTCGATACGACTGTCGCTTGCTCCGACCCCTCCTCGTCCTGCTAAGTAGGTATAACTTATCTTCTTTCTCCCCTCTTCCTTTTCCTCACTTTAAACCTTTACTGTCGCCCTCGATTCTGACCAATCGCCCTCACCTTCTCCACCTCCGGCGACCCACTCCCATCACTCCAGCACCCTACACGGCTCGCCGACCCTCACAGAACCTCCGCCCCCTCACCCTGATCAACCTCCGCCCTTCCACTTCCCACCAATCACCCTCTGTAGACCCACCAACCAAACCCATCTCCCAACCTGCAGTTTGACCTAGGGCGGCCCTTAGGCTCCGCCTCGCCACCTACAGACCCTCCGACATATCTGATTAGGCCGAGAGGCCGTGCTTCTGTGGACAGGTGTTGCGCCCGCCATCGCCATTGCTGAGCAGCGAAGCTCCTTCGACCTGCTGCTCCAGGCACACCACGCCCAGATCAGACTCCCAGGCTGCGCGGGGTAGCTTCGCGAAGTGCCAGGCTGCAGTTGAGGCGAAGCCCTCGCGCGAAGTTCGGCTGCCGCTGCTTCCTCTGCGCAGGCGCCCAAATTGGGGGTGGGACATGTAGTCCCACCTCGGAAACCCGCTGAGGCGAACGGGCGCTTAAAGGCAAAAAGTGCCTTAAGCTGTTCGCCTCAGTTCACGGGGTGAGGTCCCCTTCACCCGCCCGATTACCCGGCCTCGTCCGCGCTCACGCCTCGCGGACCTGGCCCGACCCGACTAAGTCTGACCTGCACTCCTCGCCCACCACCGCACGTCGGTGGGCCTGGACCCGGGCGCGACCCGCGTACCCGATTACCCGGTTGCTCTGGGAGAGCTTTCCAAAGAGCGAATTCTGAGAGAGAGACGCGGGGGAGGGGGTAGGGTAGGTTTTGCCCTCTGACGTGTAAATCGTGAAATGTGCAGGCACAGGTGAAGAAGAAGAAGGACTGCGGAAGAAAAAGAAGAAGAAGAGAACACAAAGCAGAAGAAGAAGGAAGCTGAGGAAGACACTGTAGCATCAGCAGTTAAGTCGTCTGATTGGGAAAATCAGACGACGTCCTGAAGGCAACCAAGAAGAGAAAGAAGAGAAGAAGAAAAAGGAAGAAAGGTGAAGACCAAGGAAGGAAGAAATGAAGAAGCAGAAGGAGAAGGCTAAGGTGGGAGAGAAGAGAAGGAAGAAAAAGAAAGAAGAAGCCGTGCAGCTGAGGCAGAAAGAAGAAAGAAAGAAAAAGAAAAGAAGAGAGGAAGGACTGCGGGAAGAAGAAGAAGGAAAGAGAAGAAGAGAAGCAAGAGTCAGAGAGAAGAGAAGACAAAGAGGAAGAAAGAAGAGAAGAAGAAGAAGCCAAATTTCCATCTCTCTCTCTCTCTATTTTTGTAATAAGAATTTGTACCCCTAGAATACGACTTGCTCCCTAAGTTCGACCTCGGGAGAACTTTATTTTCCGAGTAACAAATATTAGTAAATGATGGCAATAACTAACTGTACTACAACGCTATAACAAAACCTAGTTGTCGCCACCGTTTGCCAGTTGGCATCGTTGCCAGGGAGCAACGACTATTCTAGAGGTAAACATTCTTTTTTCTTAAGTTTCTAATAATCTCCTCTCTTTTGTGCAACTACAGGAAATCAAGAAGACAAGCAACCGCACGACAACCACTCCGAGGACAGGTAATTTTTCTTATCCTCTCGCTATTAACCCCTAAACTCTAAAGAGGAAGAAAAGAAAAGAACAAGCAATATAGGTCCATCCTGTCTTCTATACTTAGTAAAGCATCAAAAGTTGCATGTCTTCAACCCTTTAGTTCTGCACACACTATTAAGGGTACTTAAGGGCTAACATCTTCTTGACTGAGCCCTAATTACCCAACAAAGAGCTAACTGGACCAAGTAGAACCAATGTAAGATTCAACATTAGGGGTTTAGAGACACACTCTTTAAGCAAGAATTGAGAAAATCAAATGAAGTGTACCCAAGCCCTTGTCTGAAAATACCTATTCAAAGAAAACCTAAAACAAGTTGGCTCTCTAAAGACACTTGAACCTTAAAAAACAAGACCTAATAAGCTCTTAACAGAACTAGCAGGTAAAGTTGACCACTTGGGTCAACCAACCTTCAACTTAGGTCACTCTTTTCACTCAAAACACCTAAGAAGTTCAAGTGAAACCTAAGCACCTTGCTCTTGAATTAAAAGTGGTAGACTTAAGAGGTCAAGATCCCCATTCTGGTCTACCTGGAACCGCAGTGACAAGAGAGGTCGGGTGGGGGAAACCCTGTAACCCGTGGGGACGCTCTACCGTGTAGGGGTCTTCGCGGGACTCACCCTCTCTGGCTGCCCAGGTAATTCTCAGGTGGACGATCTTTCTGATCAAGGGGTCCATCTGCCCCGCACCTCTATAGTCACCCAACACATTTTTGGGTGTCTCGATTGGGTCCAGCACCTTCTGAACTCTTCCACTCCAACAGTGCATGAACGGTAGGAGATCCTTAAGACCACCCTTAAGATCTCCTTTAAAGATTCACTCTCGTCAAGGCCCAGCCTTGATTCCCGTGCTTAAACAGCAGCCTAACCCCATCATTCTCTCTTCTGATTCTGAATCAAACTCTTCTTCCATCATGGCTCAGCCAGTTGAGGAAGAAAACAATCTGGAGCACCAGCTCCAACGACTCATCGACCTCTTCCAAAACTTTGTGCACCCACCGCAGCGTCCCATGATGCAGGACCATTATAATCCTGCTGCGGTGGCCATCGAGCCTCGAGTCAGAATCCCGACTGGAGGACCTGATTCTGAATTGAAGCCCAACATGATTCATGCCATACCTAAATTCCATGAGCTTAATTCTGAAGATCCCTTCCAGCACATCAAACAACTAAAGCATCTGGCCCAAACTTTTGGGTCAGACGCACAAAATCGGGATATTCTTCTCATGAAGATATTCTCCTTTTCCCTTATGGGCAAGGCTGCTCATTGGTATCAAACTCAGACCCGGCCGATCAACAATTGGGAAGAACTTCAGTCCGAATTCTTGAAAAAGTTCTTCCCTGTTGGTCGGACCAACGCCTTGCGCCATCAGATTACACACTTCACTCAACAAACAGGGGAACCTCTCCATGAGGCATGGGATCGTTTTCGGGATCTCATGAGAAAGTGCCCCCATCACGGAGTTCCTAAATGGGAACAGGTCCAATCTTTTTACCAGGGACTCCGTGAGGAGATCCGTCTTTTCGTCAATGCAACTTGCGGAGGAAATATCATGGGTCAACATGAGGACACCGTGTGGGAGATTCTCGAAAACATGTGCGAGAACTCCATCAACAATGACTCCATGGGATTATTCGACAGGACGAATACCTGCACATCGACGAATCTTAGGGGAGCACATGAGACGCAGGGCCTGTCCGCATCAGTCGACCTGGAATTTATGGCCAGTCGATTGGACAAGGTCTCGATTATCGAAAAGAAGGTGGATGAGCTGACTCAGCATCTGCAGCGAGCCACCTCTGCGCATAACTCGTTCGCACAGCCTCCCTCCGCAAGGGAAACTGTGCAAAACATTCTCCATCGATCTTCTCCTAGGATGGACCCATCATCCGAATCTTTGCCCGGAAGTCCTTCCGATTCCTTCTACACTTGCCAGGGGAATTCCATTCCCTCTTTCTCTGACTCTCTGGAGGTTCCTCAGACATGCGAGGACCTCAACGCCATCCAGAACGACCCGTTCTCCAGCACCTATAACCCTGGATGGCGAAACCATCCTAACTTTCAGTGGGTGGGAAATTCCCAAACCCAAAGACCATCCTTCCAACCCCACCCACAACCTCCTCGTCCTTACCAGCCGCCTCAGCCTCGGCCCAACCCTACTTACCCATCAGGGCCAAATCAAGATCAAATGTCCCTTATCCTTCAGACTCTAGCTGACATTCAAAGAACGAATGCGGCTATCCAAAAACAACATAAGGACGAACTTACAGAGGTCCGAAACTAATTGGTCCAGTTGGCAAACTCTCGCCAACCAGGCACTCTTCCTTCCCAACCTCTGCCTAATCCTAATAACGTGCCAACCCAGCGGCGCGTTATGAACCCAAACATAGGCCATGTCCACATGATTTATCAGGCCCCCTCTGTTCCTTCACCCGACGGGATGGAGGCCTCCGCTTCTTTTGCGGGTTACCAGCAGCAACCTATCTTACCCAATCCTAACCAAAACCAGGCAGGACTTAATTCCGTAACAACCCGTAGTGGCAGGGAAACCCAAGACCCACCTCATCCAAACCACTCCAAGCTTGGTAGTGATCCCAAGCCTAGGACAGTAATCTAGGACGTCCCCACCCCTATCCCAGATCCACAACCTGGACCTATCCTAGAAGAACCACCCAAGATCCCGTTTCCCGAAGCCTTGACCAAGGGAAAAAAGACTACCAAACTCGTGGCTCCTGAGGAGGACCTGGTCAAGCTCTTTGAACAGGTCCACATAAACATCCCTTTGATAGATGCAATCCGCCACGTACCGGCTTACGCACGATTTCTAAAGAATATATGTACACCCCAGCGTAAGCCGCGAACCAAGGGAGAGAGCCCAATTGTTTTGTCAGAGCAAGCCAGCTCTGTAATCCTCAGTAGGCTCCCACCCAAGGCAAAAGATCCCGGTACTCCCCTAATTTCCTGCATGATAGGTGATACCCAATTTGATAGAGCCTTACTAGATTTGGGTGCATCCATAAACCTGATACCCACATGCTTACTTGACCATCTAGAAGAATCTGAGCTAAAACTAACCGAGGTAACATTACAATTAGCAGATCGATCTATAAAGTCACCAAAAGGGATTCTCGACGATGTTATCGTAAGAGTGCGGGATTTTTATTTCCCCGTGGACTTTGTAGTCTTAGATATGGACTCACCTAAGAACCTTAGGGATACACCGATCATTCTAGGGAGACCTTTCTTGGCTACTGCTAGAGCCAACATTAGCTGTGAGGAGGGCCAAATAGAGCTAAAATTTGGGGAGCAAACCTTAAAAATTGATATATTTAAGGCCCAACAAGGAATTAATTGCGGTGTCATCGAGCAAATTTGTGATATTAGGACCCTGGTTGATGAAACACACTTCCAGAATGACTCGATTATGCCTCATCAACCACAGAAGGATCTTAACCCGCAACAGAGGAGTCGAATCCAGACATACACAACCCAGTAACTCCTACCCTTGAACCTCACATCTACACTGAACCACCCGCTGCTGCTGATAACCCTATCCTCGAGTTGAAGCCTCTTCCTACTCGCTTGAAATACATCTTTTTGGGCTCTAATCAGACTCTTCCTGTGATTATCAATTCCAGCCTCAATCCCGAACAGGAATCCCGTCTGATTACTGTTCTCCAGCAACATCGCAGAGCCATCGGGTGGACTCTCGATGATTTGACTGGAATAAGTCCCTCTTATTGTACTCATCATATCTATTCAGAAGAGGGTGCACGACCTTCTCGTGAAATGCAGAGACGCTTGAACCCCAATCTGCAGGAGGTCGTGAAAAAGGAGATCATCAAGTTGTTAGATGCCGGGATCATCTACCCGATCTCCGATAGTCGTTGGGTGAGCCCAATTCAGGTCGTGCCCAAGAAGGCAGGACTTACCACTATAATGACTGAGACCAGAGAAATCATTCCTACCCGATTAACCAACTCGTGGAGAGTCTGTATAGATTATCGTCGACTCAATTCCTCCACGAAGAAGGATCATTTCCCACTGGCTTTCATTGATCAGATTCTCGAGAAACTAGCAGGAAATAGGTTCTTCTGCTTTCTTGACGGGTACTCCGGTTACAACCAGGTGGCAATCCATCCTGAAGACCAAGAAAAGAGCACGTTCACCTGCCCCTTCGGAACATACGCTTTCCGAAGGATGCCTTTCGGTCTTTGCAATGCACCAACTACTTTTCAGCGGTGCATGCTTGCCATATTCTCAGATATGGTAGGTGATTATCTGGAAGTCTTCATGGATGACTTTTCAATTTTTGGAGCATCATTCGACGATTACCTCCAACACTTGGTCCAGATACTCAGGCGGTGCATCGATGTGAATTTGGTTCTTTCCTCGGCGCACGACCTTCTCGTGAAATGCAGAGACGTTTGAACCTTAATCTGCAGGAGGTCGTGAAAAAGGAGATCATTAAGTGGTTAGATGCCGGGATCATCTACCCGATCTCCGATAGTCGTTGGGTGAGCCCAATTCAGGTTATGCCTAAGAAGGCAGGACTCACCACCATAACGACTGAAACCGGAGAAATCATTCCTACCCGATTAGCCAATGCGTGGAGAGTTTGTATAGATTACCGCCGACTCAATTCCTCCACAAAGAATGACCATTTCCTACTACCCTTCATTTATCAAATTCTCGAGAAACTAGCGGGAAATAGGTTCTTCTGCTTTCTCGACGGGTACTCCGGTTACAACCAGGTGGCAATCCATCCAGAGGACCAAGAAAAGACCACATTCACCTGCCCCTTCGGAACGTACGCTTTCCGAAGGATGCCTTTCAATCTTTGTAATGCACCCGCTACCTTTCAACGGTGCATGCTTGCCATATTCTCAGATATGGTAGGTGATTTCCTGGAAGTCTTCATGGATGACTTTTCAGTCTTTGGAGAATCTTTTGATGATTGCCTCCAGCACTTGGTCCAGATACTCAGGCGATGCATTGAGGTGAACTTGGTTCTTTCTTGGGAAAAGAGCCATTTCATGGTACTTGAGGGAATTGTCCTGGGACATATAATTTCAGAAAAGGGCATCCAGGTGGATCGAGCTAAGGTGGATCTGATCTCTCGCCTTCCTATGCCTGGCTCGATCAGGGACATCCGTTCTTTTTTAGGGCACGTCGATTTTTACCGCCGTTTCATTCCAGATTTCTCGAAAATCGCGCGCCTCTTGACTTCTCTTCTCTCTAAGGATGTACCATTTGAAATCTCCAAGGAATGCACGTTAGCCTTTGAAACCCTGCGTGACCAAGTAACCCAGGCACCTATCCTACAATCCCCTGAGCGGTCTCAACCCTTTGAGATCATGTGCGATGCATCCGATTTCGTTGTAGGAGCAGTCCTGGGGCAGAAAGCTGACAGGAAACCCGTGGTCATCTATTACGCTAGCAAGACACTTGACGAGGCTCAGCGTAACTATACGGTTACGGAGAAAGTGCTGCTAGCCGTAGTATTTGCTCCTTTATTTCCAACAGTCCCTAGTCTTATCGCTGAGCAGCTCTTTCTCCGTAACCATATAGTTACGCTGAGCCTCGTCAAGTGTCTTGCTAGCGTAGTAGATGACCACGGGTTTTCCGTCAGCTTTCTACCCCAGAACCGCTCCTACAGCGAAATCAGACGCATCGCACATGATCTCAAAGGGTTGAGACCAGTCAGGGGATTGTAGGATAGGTGCTTGGGTGACTCGGTCATGAAGGTTTTCAAAGGCTAGTGTGCATTCCTTGGAGATTTCAAAGGGTACATCCTTAGAGAGAAGAGAAGTCAAGGGGCGCGCGATTTTCGAGAAATCAGGAATGAAACGATGGTAAAAACTAATGTGCCCCAGAAAAGAACGGATGCCCCTGATCGAGCTAGGCATAGGAAGGCGAGAGATCAGATTAACCTTATCTCGATCTACTTGGATGCTTTTTTCCGAAATTAAATGTCCCTGGACAATTCCCTCATGCACCATGAAATGGCTCTTTTCCCAAGAAAGAATCAAATTCACATCGATGCACCACCTGAGTATGTTGGAGGCAATCGTCAAATGATGCTCGAAAAACTGAAAAGTCATCCATGAAGACTTCCAGATAGTCACCTACCATATCTGAGAATATGGCAAGCATGCACCGCTGAAAAGTAGCGGGTGCATTGCAAAGACCGAAAGGTATCCTTCGAAAAGCGTATGTTCCGAAGGGGCAGGTGAACATGGTCTTTTCTTCGTCCTTAGGATGGATTGCCACCTGGTTGTAACCGGAGTACCCGTCAAGAAAGTAGAAGAACCTATTTCCCGCTAGTTTTTCAAGAATTTGATCAATGAAAGGTAGTGGGAAATGATCCTTCTTCGTAGAGGAATTGAGTCGGCGGTAATCTATACAGACTCTCCACGAGTTGGCTAATCAGGTAGGAATGACTTCTCCGATTTCAGTCATTATAGTGGTGAGTCCTGCCTTCTTAGGCACAACCTGAATTGGGCTCACTCAACGGCTATCGGAGATCGGGTAGATGATTCCGACATCTAACCACTTGATGATCTCCTTTTTCACGACCTCCTGCAGATTAGGGTTCAAACGTCTCTGCATTTCATGAGAAGGTCGTGAGCCATCTTCTGAATAGATATGATGAGTACAATGAGATGGACTTATTCCAATCAAATCATCGAGAGTCCACCCGATGGCTCCGCGATGTTGCTGGAGGACAACAATTAGACGGGATTCCTGTTCGGGATTGAGGTTGGAATTGATAATCACAGGAAGGGTCTGATTAGAACCCAAAAAGATGTATTTCAAGTGAGCAGGAGGGGGCTTTAGCTCGAGGATGGGGTTATCAGCAGCGGCGGGTGGTTCAGAATAGACGTGAGGTTCAAGGGTAGGAGTTACTGGGTTGTCCAAATCTGGATTCGACTCCTCTGCTTGCGGGTCAAGATCTTTCTGCGGTTGATGAGGTATAATAAGGTCATTCTGGAAGTGTGTTTCATCAACCAAAGCCCTAATGTCACAAATCTGTTCGATGACACTACAATTAATTCCTTGTTCGACCTTAAATATATCAATTTTCAGGGTTTGATTCCCAAATTTGAGCTCTATTTGGCCCTCCTCACAGCTAATGTTGGCTCTAGCAGTAGCTAAGAAAGGTCTCCTTAAAATGATTGGTGTATCCCTAGGGTTCTCAGGTGCGTCCATGTCTAAGACTATGAAGTCTACAGGAAAGTAGAAATCCCGTACCCTCACAATAACATCCTCGAGAATCCCTTTTGATGACTTTATAGATCGATCTGCTAATTGTAATGTCACCTCAATTGGTTTTAACTCAGATTCTTTTAGATGGTCAAGTAAGGATGTGGGTATCAGATTTATGAAAGCACCCAAGTCAAGTAAGGCTCTATCAAATTGGGTATCACCTATCTTGCAGGAAATCAGGGGAGTACCAGGATCTTTAGCCTTGGGTGGGAGTCTACTTAGGATTACAGAGCTGGCTTACTCTGACAGAACAATTGGACTCGCATTCTTGGTTCGCAGCTTACGCTGGGGTGTACACACATTCTTTAAGAATCGTGCGTAAGCCGGTACGTGGCGGATTGCATCTATCAAGGGGATGTTTATGTGGACCTACTCAAAGAGCTTGACCAGGTCCTCCTCAGGTGCCACGGGCTTGGTAGTCTTCTTTACCTTGGTCAAGGCCTCGGGAAACGGAATCTTGGTTGGTTCTTCTAGGATAGGTCCAGGTCTTGGATTTGAGGCAGGGGTAGGAACGTCCTGGATTACCGTCCTAGGCTTGAGATCACTACCAGGCTTAAAGTGGTTTGGATGAAGTGGATCCTGGGTTTCCTTTGGCGCCGAAATCAATCTCCTCTTCTGCCTCATTGGCGCCGCGCCAGTCTCTTCTCTTTGGCCTCGTCGATGCCCGTCAGCACCAATCGCTAACCACCACCAACGACCATCACCACCTCCTCTCCTTCCCTATTCTCCCCATCTATCATTCCTTTCCTCCTTCCCCAACGATACCGACCACCACCTCTAACAGCTGCTGCCACCTTTCTTTTTCCTCCTGTCCTCTCCATGCCATCAATAGCCACGCCCAAGCACATCCCCTGTGTCAACGACGATCGCTGCTGCCACCATTCTCTCCGTCTCCTCCGCAAAGCTCTTTCTTGACTTCTTCCTCTTCATCTACGTTGGTTGCATGAGCTCATCTCTATGACTCTTCTATGGTTTACGTTTGATTTTTTAATTACCTAAATGATTTTGTTTAATTAATGAGAATGTCTCATGTGTGTGGCAAGTTGTTTTATGCATGAATTTATGTTAGTCTACGTCAGATGCTTTGTTATCTTATTTAGTAACATTAAATTAATTTTTTTAAAAAATTACTTGAGATTGCTTTGTTTTTAGTTGTTGACGTGATCTTGTTTGCAAGATTTTATAAGTTTTAAATCTTGCTTAGTTTCTTGTTAGCATTTTCTTAATTTGTTGGATAGATGTATGTTTGTTTTCATTGAATAGAAGTCTAAAGTTAAGTTTTTATAAACACGTAATTTAGTCTATGTTGAAATAATTAGTAGTTCACATTAATGTTTTAATGTTTGTCTACTTTTAACTTGTCAAGTCCCCTTTTAATTAGTCGTTAAGTTCATTTTCATAAACATTAATAATCTTTGTTATCTCATAGCGAATAGTTAAGGCATCGTTAGATTTCAACTAAGTTTCAGGTTAACTGTTATTTTCCCCTTAAATTGCATAACAAAGCTTATCAGCCTAATTAGAAATTATTTAGAAGCCTCTTAGCGAAACGATTCGGACTTACCAAATTATTAATAGTTCGACATAAATTTTAAACTTAACGTTCTTATTGCACTACAATGACATGTTTTAACTAAAGTGATTCGGGCGCATCAGCTGGCGACTTTCAACTCTAATTTTTGCGGAGACACTCGATACATGTGCAAGCCTCCTCAGTCCTGACACCTTATTATGGGTAGCTCATGATCTTATAAGGATTGATTCACATTTGATTCATCTGTAGACCTTCCTCGCCCTTTGCGATATCCACTAAACTTTTTCGAGCATTTTTGAAGCTAGGCTCGTGGGTCTATTCCGACTTCTCCTTAAGAGGTATAAAATTGCAAATTCTACCAATGTTCAAGTTCTCTTCCTTGAGGAGTCTTCCCTTGGTTGCTTTCGATTTCTTTTCCCTTCCAGGCCCCTAGTTTTACTTGGTTCTACCCTTGATTACGTCAAGTTTCACTCACGACCACTTGCCTAGGTTGTCCATCACTGTTAAGCCCATCCTGTTACGAACAATGGCACGACACTCCAAGTGGCAAGGGCCTGGGCAAGTGTCCATGCTTCCCGCATTCTCGGGTTCATTCTCATACCTAACCACCCCCTGTGGGCAGGCAACGCTACTGTGGGCCATCAACAACTTGATGTGCACCATGGGCTACATGGATCCTCTAGGGGCCATTGTCCCTCGCTCGCACATACATGTATGTAATGTTGTGGGCTTCGCAAAACTTGAGACATTGCTTAGTAGCCTTAAATTGTTACTTAACCAAAATTGCACATACAAGTAAATCGAAAATTGTGCACGATAAAAATTATCTTTATTTTTTTTGAAAACCAACAAATGTGTCGATCGGTTTAAAAAGAAAAAATTTCATAAATTCGACGAACCTATTAAAATCTATTTTTAGAAAAATGAATCCTTTGTTTATTTTATATGAAGTAACTTTGATATGTATTTTACTAATTTTATTTACATTTTCTACTTTTCTATCATTTAAATATTATATTTCCTCTGCGTAGAGTCTATATTTCGTTATAAAAGAAAGAGAATATTATTTGGATGCAATTAGTTGCTTAATTTTTTTTTTACCATGAACATTAAAGAGTCAATAATATATAATTCATTTTTCAGTCGATTATAAAGTTAATTAGTGCAAAGCAAAAGTCACAAAACTATTTTTAATGACACATATCTCAATTAAGCATGTTAAGGAGTAATTAGTCATCTTTCACAAGCCAATTTGCTAGATAAATGCAGGGATAGGGAATCAAGCATGGGCCTCTCTTGCCAAAGTTAGGAGTCCTCATCGTTCGACTATACCCTCGTGGCTTGTGGGCAAAGCCACAGACCATTGTTAAATGAAATTGTCAAAAAAATGATAGAATGAACAATGTAATTATCCCGATAACTTTTATAGTATCTAGATTGTTCCTAGGTAATAAAGATCACAATTCGATAATTGTAGCCACAAAGGATTTGGTTTAGTCGTATCATTGTCATCTAAAAAGTCATTGTATTAAAATTTATGTACATATCTACATTATCAAAAAAAACAGAGAGAGATAATTGTGTACATATAAAAGATATGAAATCTTATCAACTTTAAGTATGAAATGAAAGGAAAACAAAAATGTTGACATTTTTGTAGAGTTCTCCCAACGTTATCAGACAAATCGATGGTGCTTATATTTACTCCAGTTAGCCGATGTGGTTATCATATATTGCCTCCGTAGTATACTAACGACCATAATGAAATGAGAGACGACTAGTATGTCACTGGGATGCATAATTTAAGGTTGCTAAGTATTCGACGCATGTTGTGTATCAGTACAAGGATGTTTTGAATATACAGGTTGTCGATCGAGTATAACAAATATATTCGTGTGTCTTATCTTATAGGTTATGAAATTTAAGTTATCTTAACTGTGATTTAAATCTTTTAATTTCTTTTTAGATTATTTAGAAGTCATATATCAAAGTCATCGTAATATAATTACCTTAATATTGTTTGGCCAATTGAGAGATTTGACATAATTATGTATCATTAGTATATCTTTTATATGATCAAGCGAATGTAATTTTATGTTAATATTTTATTGATATTTACAAAAAAAATAAAAATCGCATCCTCTTGATAATCTATTGTAAGTGATATATATATATATATATATATATATATATATATATATATATATATATATATGTATGTATGTAACTATGTATCAGTTCCGGTAGATTATCTAACCATGGAAATCGAGACATGACAAGGACGTGCATAGAATGCCATGGAGAACCCTTTCGCAAATTGCGAGCCCGAGAATAAAAAAAAAAATCCGAAAGGCCCACCGCTGTTGCCCTTTCCTCCACACTCTCACGAGTCAGACAACCCGCCTCGTCTCCCCCCCTGCCCGGCGGCGAAACCCAACTCCCAATCTCGATCTCCCGCGAGTCCCCTCCCCTCCCCTTGCAATCCGTCGCCACCAGCCGCCTCCGTTGCCGGCGCCAACATCTCCTTCCATCAGCAGCGCCTCCTCGAGGTCAGCTGCGATCCCCTCCTCCCTTCCTCCTCCTCTACATCTGCCAGCCATCTCTCCAACACTGTCGATCCCCTCGGCCGGCCACCGCCACCACCACCACCACCTCCTCATCGCCACGACCACTTTCCTTCCCGGTCCCCTCCCCCTCGACCCCACACACGCCACCAGCACTCCCCCACAGCAACCTCCTCCTCTCCCATCCTCCTCCGTCATCGACCTCGATCGGACACCATCCTCCTCGACCGGCCACCACTCCCCCATCCTCCTCCCCCTCCCAGTCCCCTCTGCCTCGCCCACAACTGCTGCCAGCCGTCACCACGACCACCACCGATCCCAAGCCCCAGCCACCACCATCATCGGTCCCACGCCCCAGCCACCACCACCACCGCCGGTACCAAGCCCCAGCTGCCACCACCACCATCGCCGGTACCGCCCCCTCTGCCTATTTTCTTGTTTTGATTTATTTATTTATAGTTTAATTTGATCAAAAAATTAATCAACTTCAGATATCTGTGAATGTTGAAAGGAAACATCATCGAAAGAATCATTACCAAACTTTACTTTCAAACATATTATTTGACTTTATCTAACATGCTTGTTCAGACAGTGCAAATGAACTAATAACGAGTTAAACTCAAACATTCAGTTTTGTTATCGAACGGAATTCAAACCTAGGTAATTGAACATTTAGCAAATTTGAATCGAACTCAAACATTGAACATTTTATTGAACTCGAACTCAAACGTAGGTATGTTCGAGTAAGTTCAGTTTGATTAGCACCCGTGTGGATAAGTGTGTATTGTGTCCAGTTTGGGAGATGGGGTTTTGTGGATTCGGTTGGGATGGTGGTATTGCAGGGACATTCATGCTCCAAATTCACATCACTGAAGTAGTTGCAAATGATATCTTTTGTTTGGATAGGGGTGGAAGAATCATGCGATGACAGTTGATGCGGCAATGGCAAAGAGACTCATGGATGTTTTGGATATGAAAAGTGAAAATGTTGTTCGCCAACTTAATCTGCTGCGGTAAAAGTAAAGGCTGCTGATACCGATATGAGTTAATGTCATTTTTGAGGAAAAGCTGAAGTGGCGGGTGTATGAGGGTTTGTGCTGGTCTTGTGGAAATTGAATTCAAACTCGGTGGGCTTGGAGAACCCATATACATGAATTCTGTGTAGCAGTGAATTGTAATTGGATCTTCCATGAGAACATGCCTGAATGCATCGGATCGCTAACACAAGTTATGTTCATTTTACAACTGACCCCAAAATAAATTGCAAGGGGTGCTCAAAATCATGTACCATTCCAACCATTTAACTTCTTCTTGTTGACATTTTTTTACTTGGGCTATTGCCTCAACAACTACAATTGGTGTTGCACTAATTAAGCTTTTGTTTTCATCTCATATTAGTTATTTACAAATAAAAATGTTTAGCACACCCCCACTCTCACCCATGAGGTCTAAGCCATTCATGGGTGTGGATAACAGTGCTCATTTACAAGTGGTGCCATTAACCAGAAAACTTCCATATTTCTTACATTGGTAGTAATACCTCGTGCATTTCAATGCTATTTTGCTTCATTTGCTCATTTTTTTATAGCTCTTTATGATATGTAACTCTTATGCACAAAGGAATTGAAAAAAGTTGATGAAGTGCAATTGGATTCTTTATGGATGCCGACTGCTGTTGCCACGAATTTCTGGTTGTAAAAGAGGTGGTGGGCATGGTGGAGGAAGAGGAAGTGGAGGTGACTGAGGCAGAGAGGCATCCTAGGAGAGAAATAGTAGGGAGGAAAAACATAGAGGAAGGATGGATTGCGTTAGGGGTTATTTGGAGAGAACAAGGTTACAAAACTAATTTGGTATATTAAAGAAACTTTGGGCATCAAGTTGTGTATTTTTACGGATCAACTTTCTAATTGGTGTCCCATAGTTTTTTTTTTTTTCATGAATCACTCAAAAAATAGTTATTATGGTATTTAGGAAAGTGGGTTGGATAGAAAATAAGGGAGACTGTGAGAACATGCTTGAAATTATGATACTTTAGAAAGAAGAAAGTTGGAATTTTCATCCATAAAGATTTGTAGGAGAGTGTAGTTGAGGATAAAAGGACAAAAGATTGAATCACTTTGATAAAATTAGTTTTTGAAGAAGAGTTTTTGAATGCTACTTGGTTTATTCACCTCAACTTAGCTTGGAGGAAAAGATAAGGAAAGAATTTTGGGAGGAGCTTGATATGATAATTTAAGGAATTTGATAGAAGGAAATGATTTTCCTGGGTGGAGATTTAATGGACATTTGGGAAAGGATGCTTGAGAGTATGCAAGGGTTCTTTCTAAAAAAAAAAAGAGTATGCAAGGGTTCATGGAAATTAAGGATTTGGTGATAGAATTAGGGAGGGACTTTTCAATTGTTCATGACCTTTTTATATCAAATACTTTCTTTAGAAAATGGGAATAGTATTTGATCACCTACAAGAATGGTCTAGGAAGTGCATAGATTAATTATTTTATTTTAAGAAAAAGAAATTGATTGTGTTGGGAAGACTGCAAGATTACTTCGGGGGGTGGGGGGGAGGGGTTAATTGGTCAACATCGTCAATGGATGTGCATACTATCAGGAATTGCACATGTAGAGCGTGGAGGCTCCCTTGACGCATGGGAGTATTGGGCTGTCCATGTGGAAATTAGGGAGAGAGAGGGATGACCCTGAGGGCTCCTTCCTAGCTGCTGACCCTGAGGGCCCTCCTGTTGCTGCCACGTGGCAGTGCCATGTGGATTGGCTGGTTGCCACGTGACATGTCCACGTGGCCTCATTATTCTCAACACTCCCCCCTCAAGTTGAGGCTGGGAGGACGATGACTTGCTTTTCAACTTGTGAAGCTAGATGCCCCATTACTCTTCTTCTTCGAGAGTTATGCCTCGATTTTCTCTTTGGACGAGTCAACGGTGTAGCCTCTTGGGACCTCTGAAGTCATTGTGTCTATGGCAACCTCAATGGCTATCGCGATGGCCATCGTTGACTTATCTTCTCGAAGCATGGCCTGTGACTTTTCGAGATCCTCGGAAGTTTAGGAGTTCATCCGTGAGATGTTAGTAGCCTCATGTGGAGGCCTCCCGAACTTGTCACATCATCTCTCTTGTGGATGATTGGTGCGCCCATAATACTGATACTTAGGGTAGACGTGACCGGGGCCTTAGCCACGTCCTCTTCCATGCCTTGCACTTGTCTCTGGAATAGAAAGTGTGGAGTTTTCACCCTTGGGTGTGACTTCATCTTCATGAATCTCCATCTTCTCGAGACGACAGAAAATAGTCTCAAGATTCATCTTGCTATCAGATGCAAGGATTTGATCACGGGTGGCTCGATAATGGAAATGCAACCTTGATAAAAATCTGGCGGGTTGCCAAATCGTCCATCTTCCCCTGTTTGTCATAGCAAAGTGGCTTGAAGATCTCCAATTCCTCGAACAGGGCCTCTATCTTCTTATAGTACTTGGTCAGAGAGAGATCTCCCTGACTTGCTGTCTATATATGAGTATACAGATTAGTAATACGAGCATTACTTGATTTATGGGCGTATCTTTTCTCGAGGGCCATCCAAATCTTGTACGCGTTCTTTTTATAAAGCATGTTCGAGGCGATGAAGGGATTTACTGAATTCATGAGTCAATTCTTGACGATGTAGTTATTCTCTTGCTTCTTCTTTGTGCCATCCTTCTACTCGAGTGGTTCTTCAAGGAGAACATCGAATTTATCCTGTCCTCCAACAAATTTCTTGAAGGGACGAGCCCACAAGACATAATTGGAGGCGCCCTGTAACTTGATGGTAGTTCCAGAGACGACTACTTTGCTTTCTTTTGGAGCCAACGTGGTGTTGGTGACTACGATGGAGGCGTTCGTCATCTTCTATGATCTTCCTTCTTCGCATAAGGTGCTGGATTTGTTAAGGAAGATTCTGTCGGAGATAAAAACCACACGTGGTCAAGAACCCGCATATGGCAAGAGAGCCTAGACCGTAGGCTGTGATCCCATGTCAGGAATTATGCACGTGGAGTGTGGAGGCTTTCTTGACTAGTGGGAAAACAACCCAATAGGGGTTGTCCACGTGGAAATCAGGGAGAGAGAGGGAGCAGTAGCCACCGGTTGGTGATGGTGACTAGGGTTTGAAATATTGCCGATATATCGGTATCGCCGTAATTGGCCATATCAATATCATGTGTAGTTTCTTTTTACCATGATATCAGCGATATATCGGCGATATCATGCACTGCTCATGACAAAAATGTATCGTGGATTCATGATTTCCCGTCGTCGTCAAATTGTTTGTGATATATGCGACTATGGCTGTGTGGCACTGTGCAAGTCATGCGAATTATAAAAAATATGATGGACTAAATCATAAAAAAATACATAAAATATTAATTGATAAAAGAATTCTTCGACCGACGGACATGTTTGTAAAAATTAAAAAAAAAACCTCTCAATTTAGAAACGAGGTGGTTCTACACTGAAACGAGGTGGTTCAGCGAATCCACAGATTCAAGAGGACATCGAGATGAGTCTACTCAGATCATGGTAGGTCTAGAACTAGAAGCATGGGTAGCTCGTCCGACAGTCACAGTCGATATCAACGTCCTGGAATACTTTTCTATTGCAGTGATGAAGGCTATCGATGGTACATCAATGAATACAATACTCGATATAGCTACATGACGTGGGAGTTATATTGTGAATATGTTAGAGTGCTACAAATCGAAGAAGATAATCAGAGAGGTATCGAACCAGGTCGAAGTTCAACCTGGTATTGATTTGGTTGCATTGACTAGTACTTCCGTACTTGGTGTGGTCAATTGATACTCTAACACTATATTTTATTTTTTTGAGTAGCATTACTATGAACATTTTACAATTATTATCATGTTCTATACACTTTCTTTTCAATATATGACTTTGTTGATATGTGACTGGTGCATTTCTATTATGTTTTCATTCAAAATTTATGATTTTCATTTTTTAGGCATTTCTTCATGATGTATTAGTTATTAAAATGTTAATTTTCATAAAATTTGTGACAGTTTGGGACATTTTAGACCTTTTTGATTGATTTCCTCAAAATTCACCGATATCAGCGATATATCCTCGATATATCTCTTTTTTGACTTGCTGATACGATATCGATATCAATATTTAAAACCTTGATGGTGACTAGCTGATTATAAGGCCGGTGAGGGTGGTGGCCGGCAGTGACGTTGAGAGAAAGAGGAGAGGAGAGGAGTTTGTGGAATAGGAAATATTATTGCTAACTCAAGGGGATTACAATAAGAAGATTCTCTTTTTATAAAGAGAACATATCCCACAAAATAAGAAACAAATCACAACTCCTAATTAAGAAAGATTAAATCCTCAAAACTAATTCCTAAAAAACTTTCCTAAAACCCACTTAACAAAATAACAAAACTTGGGACTAAGAAACCAAAACTAGGACCCTTGGTCCTTCCTAGCCGCCAACCCTGAGTGCCCTCTTGCTGCTCCCACGTGGCAGGTGCACATGGCCTTTTTATTCTCAACACATACAATTAAGTCAAAGAAAAGAAGATTGATACTTAAGAATACAAGAACTAATGGTGAAACCAAGGTGTGGGTTTTTCAAGGAGAAGATGCTATATAACAAGGAAATTGGTACTTGATGATAGTGTTGACATTTGAAAGACTTTGGCAAGTTGTATTAAAAGGGTAGTTAAGTAGGTGTTAGGTGTGTGTAAAGGAGGAGCACTAGGAGAAAAGGAAGCTTGGTCGTGGAGTGGAAAAGTGTGGGAGAAACTTAGAAGGGCATGCTTCAAAGCCTTATATAAAGGCATGATTGATGAAAACTTGGTAGATTATAAAAGACCAAAGAAAGAAGTTAAGAAGGCAGTTAAGGGAGCAAAGACAAAAGCTTGGGTGCTTATTTGGAAGAAACTTGGTCTACAAAAGGTAAGGGAGATATCTTCAAGCTAGCTAAAGCAAGTGACTTGAAAATGAAAGACCTCACTTTATATAACGTGTATTGAGGATGAAGAAAAAAGGGTGCTTATAGAAATAAGATAGATGACATCACTTTAGGGGAGTTAAACAATTTTGAAGGTCACTTGAATTGGGCAAGCTGTCGATGGATACATGGGACAGAAGTAATAGATGCTCTATAGATGATGAAACCTAGGAAGGCTATTGACCTTGATGATATTCCTATAGATGTGTGGAAAGTAATGAGGGTTGAAGGCAAAATTTGGTTCGCAAAATTATGTAGTGCTATTTGGTGAGGTAAGGGGATGCTAGAGGATTTGGGTGATGGGTCCATGTTTCTCTTTTGGACTCGTGATTGGCCCTTTGTAGGCGTTATCATTGACATTTATCTCATTTTGGTTGCTCTTACTACTAGTCCCCTAGCTACTGTGGTTGACTCATTTGTTGACGACTATTGGATGCCAGCCTTGCCTCGATTTTTTGTTTAATGCTAGGATGGATGAGCTGCTCATCTTCTTGTAAACTTTGCATAGATAATGCTTGATCATGGAAGGGGTGGTTGGGTATGGAGACATGGTCAATCTTTGGTCAAATGAAGGCCTATTTGCAATACTTAGAGGATATGATTCATGTTGACTAGAGATTGGCCTTTGAATATAGGAATCTATGGCAATGCCACGTTCACCTCAAGGTAAGATTCTCTTTATGGCTCTCAAGGAGACAAAGGGTGGTAACTGCCTTTGAACGTAGGAAACTATGGAAATGCCACGTTCACCTCAAGGTAAGATTCTCTTTATGGCTCTCAAGGAGACAAAGGGTGGCAACTTGTGACCATAGGAGACATTAGGTGCCAAAATTTGATGCTACTTGCCTTCTACTTACCATAGAAGATGTTTGTATTGCGTTATTTTAGTGCTCTTTGTAATTTATGGTGCAATTAGATCTATTATTAACAAAGCTACATGTAGTTAATGACACTTATTCACCCCTCTCTTTCCCTTAAAAAAATACTGGATGCCACAGGAAGTAATATCTTTATAGAAGAATAATGGATAGTTGTAGAACTATTCCAAACTAGAGAGTTATCAAATTGATGAGTCATTCAATGAAATTTGACAGGGTAATTGAAAGAAAGTTGAGGCAAGTTTCCATAGTAATTGGGTAGTTATCTCTCTGGATAACTACCCTTTCCTCTTTCAAAAAGTTTCCATAGTAATTGAGAACTAATTTTGATTTATGCTTGGCAAGTCCATTACTAATCCTATTCATCTTCCAAGGTGTATATTAGAGATCTATACAGGTGATAAGAAGGATTTATATATGATTTTTATCAATCTGGAGTTGGCTCACAACTTTGTTCCAAGGGATATTTTGTGGAGATTTTTGAGAAGAAACAAGTACCATTTTTGTATATTAGTCTCTTAAAATACATGTAGGATGTAGACTCAGGTTGGATTGACATATTACTTTAGTGTTACCATCGATTTGCATCTAGAATTAGCTTTAAGTCCTTACCTCTTTTCCTTGATTATGATGAGTTGACAAAGCATACTCAAGATGAGGTGTCATGTATACTTTTTGTTGACGACATTGTGCTAGTTGATGAGACGAGGGATAAATAAACAAAAAATTTGAGCTTTTGAGAGAGACCTTGTAAATGCTTTTGACCAAGCAAGACAAAAATTGGATATGTGAAATGCAAGTTTAATGGTAGAGGGGACTTAGGGGGATATATGTGAAAATTAGAACAAAGTGCATTTTGAAGAAAAATATTTTAAATATTTGGGGTATATTTTTCAAAAGGTGGAGAAATTGACAGAGTTGTTACTCAAACTCAATGCAAGCTCGTTGAAATAGAGGGAGCATCTAGTATTTTGTGTGGCAAGAGGATTCCCTTGAAAGTCAAAGGAAGGTATTATAAAGCACTTATAAGACTTGTTATATTGTATGGTTCTGAGTGTTGGACTGTTTATTGTAGACATGCTTAAAAAATGTTTGTGTAGAGAGAACAAAAATGAGCTATATATTTCACTATAAAATCGTAAGCCTCTATTTATAGAGGAGAGGTAAAGGGGAAAACTACAAACGGATCCCTCAACAATATGAAATACTATTTAATTTTAATGGATTTGGATGACTACTGAATGAATGCGAGTGGTCTTCCTATTTTCTCTTAAAAAATAATTTGAAATATAGTAAACAAAGAAACAAAATAGGGAAAAATTTGGTATAAAAGACTCTCAATGCTCCCCCTCAAGCTAGAGCATAAATATCTATCATGCTTAGCTTTGAGCAGCATTGGTTGAAGGAGGATCAGGAAAGAGTCTTGGTGAACATGTACGTGACTTGGTCTTTAGAATCACATGACACATGAAGAGTGCAAATATACCCCTTCTGCATCATATCCTAAGTGTAATGATAGTCTACTTCCACGT
Source organism: Thalassia testudinum (assembly GCA_037157565.1). Taxonomy (NCBI): domain Eukaryota; kingdom Viridiplantae; phylum Streptophyta; class Magnoliopsida; order Alismatales; family Hydrocharitaceae; genus Thalassia; species Thalassia testudinum. The sequence continues at coordinate 51,932,683 of JAZHRO010000030.1, forward strand.
GTTTCATTCTTTCGTGGAATACTGGATTGTTGGCGATGAAGAGGGTTGCCTTGTTATTACATCTCATCTCCATAGGGGTAGGCATTGAAATACTAAGTACGTCAAGGATGGAACGGATTCACATGAGTTTAGAAGTAGTTTTGGCCATTGCCCTATATTCAAACTGAGTACTTGATCTGGCTACTATGGTTTGCTTTTTACTTTGCCATGTAACCAACTTCCCTTCAACAAAGGTATAGAATCCTTTGGATACCTTGCATAGTTTGCATCTGTGTATGCTACTATATCTAAACCTCTGCTTCTACTAAATAGTAACCCTTTTCCTGACGTAGATTTTAGGTTTTGAGAATCATCATTGCAACATCCCAGTGAACTCATATAGGCTTATCCATAAATTGGCTCAACTTGCTTACCGCAAGAGAGATATCAGGGTGCGTAATTGACATACAACAATTTTCCTACTAGGCTCTTGAATTGCCTAGCATCAATTTGTCTCGAGTCATCTTCGTAGAGGTGGGTCTATGGGGAAAAAGGCAAGCTTGGCACCTGATATGCCTATCTCTTAAAGAAGATCCACCACATATTTCCTCTGGTAAAGAATTACTCAACGCCCATTTTTGGCTACATTACTCCCAAGGAAGTATCGGAGGAAGCCTAAGTCCTTCGTAATAAAATGCTTCACCGAAAATTCCTTTGTATTCTTATTCTCATAGCATCGTTGCCTGATAATATTATATCATCTATATACACCAACATCATAATGATCTCTTTGTTAGTTTTTCTCACAAATAAAGAATGGTTTGTAGTGGATCTTTTGAACTTAATCTTCTCAATGACTTCAGATAATGTTTGAAACCTAGCTCTTGGACTTTGCTTGAATCCATAGATTGCCTTGTGTAGCTTGCAAACCTTAGTACATTCCCCCTTAGTCTCAAATCTAGGGGGTTGCTGCATATACACCTCATCTTAAAGATTACCATAGAGGAATGAATTTTCGACATTCAACTGATAGAGGGATCAATCCTTTTGAACAACTACAGAGATGAGAATATGAATCGTAGGCATCCGTGTCACAAGGGAAAAAGTGTCAAAGTAATCTATGTCACACGTCTGAGTGTATCCTTTTGTTACCAGATGGGCTTTATGTCTCTTAACAGATGTATCTGGACGATACTTGACAATGAACACCCATTTGCATCCTACGACTACATCATTAGGAGGTTGAACGAAACTCCAAGTTCCATGGGAGTCTAACATACCCATCTCGTCCTTCATGGCCCTTTACCACTTGAATCACAGAGTGCCTCTTGATGTATGGTAGGTGTTTGAATTTTAGAAAGTGCATGAGGGATATCGGAACTTCCCTGAGCAGTAGAAATTGGGGTCTCTATATCGACAGGTTTCGAACTCCCTTTAAGAGTGGATGCAACTAGTTTTGGGTGAACCTCTGGAAGGGGTGGTTCTTTCCCTTGAGTCTGACGATGACTATAGGCCCTCTCAAACAAGCTGTTGACCCCTTGAAGGATGTGGACCCTTAGGTGACTATCTCTGTGGCACATCTAATGGTACAAGAAAAGGAAGACTAGCTATCTCTTCATATGTAGGCATGCTAATTTGAGATCCAGATGTAGAGTAGTAAGGAACTGACTCATGGAACGTAAGATCCCCATTAACACAGTATTGTCTATTGGCAGGGTCATAACATCGATACCCCTTCTGGGTCTTGGAGTGTCCTACAAAAATGCACTTGACTGCACGAGTGGCAAGCTTATCCTATCGGGGCCACGGAGATGCATAAAAGCTACATAGCCAAAAACCTTGGGTGATACCCTGAATTAGTCACGATTAGGAGATAGTATAGAGTATGGAATTTGCTCGTCAAGAATTGTAGATGGCATTTTATTAATAAGATAACAAGCAATTAACACCGTATCTTCCCAGTAAGAAGTCGGCACACTGTTCTGTATTAGGAGTGTCCTCGCAACATCCAAAATATGCTAGTGTTTCCTTTCAGCCACACCATTTTGCTGTGACGTGTAGGGATAACTCGTTTGGTGGATGGTTCTACGCTCTTGATAGAAGGCACTGAGAGAGTTAGTATAGAACTCCAGGGCATTGTCGGAGCGATGACTTTCATATTAGGCTCCAAATTGATTTTTGATCACCGTTAGGAAGACCTTGATCATGTCACTGCTTTGAACTTGGATTTCAAGAGAAATGTCCATGTGAGGCGGGAAAAATCATCTACTGCCACCAAATATAATTTGTGCCCCATGCGATTTGTGGCTTTACTAGGTCCCTAAATACCCAAGTGGAGTACTAGAACAATGTCTGAACTCCATTGTTGGTTCCTTTCGAATGTACTCCTGTGGTGCTTTCTAAGTTGATATGCTTCACATTAGAAAGTGGTTGTGGGTGGAATTTGAGGTAGCATCCTCCGAAGCTTTGGCAAAGGAAGATGACCAAATCAAAGGTGTCATAGGTAGTTGGAGGTCCCTCTTGATGGGAGTGAAACTTGCCCGACATAGGGTGACCGTAGAAGACGATAGATACCCCCCTCTTCAGGACTACAACCAATAGTACACTCGATTGGAATGTCTTGGAAGGTTAGGGAAACAACATCAAACATTGCTTTGCAGTTCAATTCCTTCTTGATCTAATCGACAATAGACTCAAGGGAAAATGCAGGGTTAAAAAAAACATTCACTAATTTCAAGTGAGGAGCCACATGAACTTCCCCTTAACTAGTAATAGGGGAAAGCCGCCCATTAGCTACCATTATGGTCTTGCTTGATGGGACCTGTCTGAGTGTGGAGAACTGTCTCGCATCACTACATATTTGTTTGGATGCGCTCGAGTCAACTTGCAAGTCTACATCTTCTGCTTGAGATTGACATGCAATTCCTGCTTGAGATATATCATGCTGGTGGAGTCTTTGGAGTAGCATCTTGTATTTGCTCTTGGGAATAATCATTGTATCGTGTGCTAGTCTTGGTGTAGCAAGGCCATTGTGCTCAAAAGTAGCCACTCTCTTCTCAGACAAATATGTATGCTTCAGACTATCCCACATCTCATTGGTAGTCTTGTGGTACATGATCTAGGTAGTAATGTGTTGGATAGTGGTATTCATAATCTATGCCTTAACCATGGTGTTATCCTTTTTCTAGGTGACATACTTGCTAATCTTCCTAATGGGCTCCAACTCGAGAAGTATGTGCTCCTTCTCATGATTCTCAGCCACATTAAGGATCGATTGCGACCAAAGCACATAATTTGACCCGCCAAACTTCGCAATTGAACTAAAAAAGGCGTTCTTGAATTCCCTTTGACTTTCCTCTCTTTGAGTAGAAGAATCAACCACTTTTGAGGCCATATCCTTCTTGATCGGAGCCGTACCACGTCACATAGTAAAAGAAACTTCTAACTACGCATATAGGCCACCTTCTATTTAGATTGAAGCCATACTCTAAAAGAAACTCCAAAACAAGGGTAAATGACACCTCTTTCCTTTCAAACAGTACCCCAATAGTGATAGAAACCATAGTGGTAGCACTCTGACATTCGCTGTAGCACTCTGGTTGGTCGAAGGTCGATGGTGGAATGATGCAATGGTTTGGGGGATCCCCTCGAACCTTAGCAGCAATGGGAGCGGGCCTCAATGGAGCCCCTCTTCATACCCTACCCAGCGGCGGCGCTGGGATATCGAGCGTGACCGGTGTCACCCTCGTTGGAGAGGGGCCATTGAATGGGGGTCCAATTGGTAGGTGAGGGGCTGACGACCCCTCTGTAGCGGTCGGTGGTGGAAGGCGGCGCCAGTGAGGGAGTTTCGGTGAGAGGCTCCTACTGTTGAAGCTTCAGCCAAAAGGAAAGGAGATTGATGTAGATGATCTCCCTTAGGAGACGAATCCAAAGACCAATCCAATCTGATTGTTTTTGGTGGAGAAAGAAAGATGATGGGAATCAATAAGGTATAGAGTTTTGGCTTATGATTATTGCTCTGATACCATGTAGAGAGAACACAAATGAGCTATGTATTTCATTATGAGACCCTAGGCCTCTATTTATAGAGGAGAGGAAAGGGAAAACTACAAACGGATCCCTTAACAATATGAAATACTATAAACAAACCAGCAAGAAACCAAACAAGGAAAAAATTAATAGAAAAGACTCAACAATTTGTAGTAGAAATAAAGATGTTAAGATGGATGTGTGGGCATACAAGTAAAGACCAAATTCCTGATGAGATTATTAAGGAAAAAGCTTGGGTGGTATCATTAGATGATAAAATGAGAGAGACACATTTAATGTTGTCTGGACATTTGCACAAAATGTTGGTTACTGTCTCGATCAGGAGATGTGAGGATTGGATGTTGCGCCTTAGGGGGAGGGGGGGAAGGCCAAAGCATTGGTGGAAGGAAATCATTAGGCATGATCTCAATTACTTAAACTTAAATGGCTCCAAATAGATTTGAGTGGAGGCAATGAATCCATGTAGCCGACCCATTTGGTGTGGAAAAAGGCTTTGTTGTTGTTGTTGTGCTTAAAAAATTGTTAGTAACTTTAATATTGGTCTTTGAACTCTAAACACACATCATGTATGTCTCAAATTTTGAATGCAGTGGGGGACGTTTGCCATGAGTAGAATAATCCGTGTCGATCCCCCAACAATTTGCATAAGAATTTTGATTATGCGTTTGGTTGTATTCAAGGGAGTAGTCACATCTAAAGATGTTGAAATTGCGAAGTGGCCAATAATAGATGATGCACCTGTCCACTCGAACTAGTTGGTTTTGAGTTTGATGCTCCAATGTGGTATAGGAGCTATTCTCATTTGATTCCCAGGATTTAACCTCTGAGTTCATTTATTTGCCTGTGTGTAGGACCCAAAGAAGGCCATACCTGAGTGGACATGTGGACAGAATATTCCTGCATGTGAGGGGGCGAAGACGGAGAAGTGTTCAATAGCAAATTTTACTTCTCAACTCGTGCTGCTTGATCTTTGTAGGATGCTCTAACTGTATTCTTATCCGTATTTCAAGGGTATGGTTCCTTGTTCTTTTTATCAGCATGATGATTGTATACTTTTGGATATTTGAGTTACACTGTGGCAAGCGACAGCCATATTCACCTTTGATGTTGTGTAAGACATTTTGGGATTTCGAGTAACATCATTTACCGTCCTCCTCATTAAAATGACAACAATTATCAGGTTTATACAGGAATATTAAGGCTATGCCGTTTTGTGATGGGGTGGAAGAGGGTCCTGTTGCGCTGCAGCTGAAGAAATGGACTCAACTTCCTTTTCTGCTCAATCCTCAAGAATTCCTTGAAGCTCTTATTTCTCCATCCAAAGAGCTACTGCTTTTAATTTCGTGTGAGTGTGAAGCACTGTTGCTTCCTTTGACAGGTCAGGATCTAATATGTTTGATGTTTGTGATATTGCTGTCTACTTTATTGCTTTGCCTCATTTCTTGAACATGCTGTTATTATACGGCTCTCTTGTGCATTGCTTTTGAACTCAGGTAAAAGGTCTCTTGATACCTTTGTAGACAGAGACAAATCAGATAAGTGGACGTCTGAAAGCCTCTGTAATCCTACTTCCTCACATTTTAGTTCCCCAGGACTGGTGGAGACTTCCAGCTCGGGGTCATTGCTCAATGCCTCACCTGTTGCCGACTCTGCTGAAACCTCTTCAGTTGACACATCATTGTTGCAGTGCCCTGTCATATGCAATGTAAAGTCATTGGCTTGGGGTCATTTTGGAGATTCATATGATCAGCATGAAGATTCACGTTTCCGCGAGCTTCTTGTTGTATCCACTGATAACGACATTGTAGTTCATGTCTTCCTTTACCTGGGTGAAAATGGTGAATTGTTTGGTGCATTGTCTGAAAATGGAGCTGTACATGGTAATTGGGTTAAGTGGGGTCCTCACAGAAGTAAAGCGAAGGACTCATCGTTTGTAGATTCCAATAGTTTATATAGCAGGGAAGAAGATGGAACTGGAGGAAAGAACCGAAGCCTACATCACAGTGATTCGGTCACTGGTATTTATTCACAGAATCAGAACTTATCCCAGAAGATGTGGCTTGAGACTTTCTTGATTGAGCCAGAGGTCCTTACATCAGAAAGAGGATATTTGTTGCATTTTCCTGAAAGATCATCATTGCCTTCTTGTGCAAATGTTGTATCATTCAGCATTTATCGCATTATATTGATGTTTATGAAGCTAGTCTTTCGTTATGATTCCTCATGCAAGACAAAACATCAACCTGGAGAGAGCGGATGTACAGCAATTCAAGATCTCAAATCTTCTGGAAAACATTCCAGGCCTGATTTTTCATGTAAAACTTCAGGTCTAGAGACAAACATTCGCCATGGAACAGAAGTTGAAATCTCATGTCAATGCTCGAGGGTATTTGGTGGTTCATCTCATCGTTTAATAGGATTAGTTGTTGAATGTTTAGATAGTACAAACAATAATGGGGAGCAAAGAGGGAGCACTAAGATTTTTGTGGTTGTTGTTATGGTACACAATTGGGGTATCCAGTGGCTTTGTTGTGTAGATCTCCAGAACCTTTGCAGAGATGGTGTCCAACCTGAGTGGGTAGATTTCCAATTCTCTGATAACCTTTTAGTCTGCCTTGATAGTTCTGGGCTAATTTGTATCTGTGATGCTGAAGTTGGTGATAGTGTTGCACAGATTCATGCACTTAAGAGCTGTGGATTATATTCTAAACTAAACAACTCTTACAAATCAAAAATGTTCAAAGGAGATGGCATTAAGCAAGAGAATGATATAATAAGTGGGGAAACCCATGTAGAATCACGTTCTAATGTCAAAAAGTACTTCAGAAGGTTGGTCATCTCGTCTTATTCCATGCTTATGGCAGCCATTGATGAATATGGAATGGTCTATATAATTTGTGCTGAAGAATGTTTGCCAGCAAAGCATAAATCTGTGCAACCGATCTCCTGTTTTCAGGATGTTTTATTTGGATGGAAGATTGCTGGTACTGGGATAGGCAACCAGAAAGTGCCTTCTGGTTTTCTTGGTGGCAGTGGACCAGCTTGTCAGATTGGAGAGAAATCACAACGTGTGCAGTATTCAGAAAGTAAGCTCAGTTCCTGTTTATCTCGCCTGCGTAAAGTACTGATGCCCATAGATGGGCACAATGAAAATGATTCTTACTGTTTCTCTCCTCTCGGACTCACTTGCTTTGCTAGAAATCGCAGTGAGTCAAAGCATAAAGTTGTTCATACCCGCCTGCATATATCGTCAGTTCTAGATGAGGGTGATTTCATGCAAGATGAGCTGCTGCAGAAATTCCCTTATTTCAAGAAGGAATTCACATTTCCCAGCGATGCAATTGGATGCTGCTTTAAGGGATCTCTTTATGTGGTCACTCAAGATGGTTTATTTATTGTGATTCCAATTGTTTCACTGTCATCAGATGATCCATCAGCACAGTCCACCAGGTATTGGCAACCGAACTCTGTCTGCATAGCCAGGCATGATATAGAATGTGTAGATAAAAGTGGCTTGAACCAATTGTGGAGCCCCTGGCAGGTTGAAATTATGAACCGAGTTATTTTATTTGAAGGGCCAGAGGAAGCTGAAGCCATCTGTTTAGAAAATGGTGAGCACCTTAATGTTTTATGAGCACAAGTATCACCATGAGGTCTTTTTTCTCCTTTTCAAACAATGAGGTCTTTTTCCTGTTTCCTTTTTTTTGAAAAGAAAGTAATTTTTTACATAATATTTTTCATTTCATACAATAATAATGCATTATACAGTTATCTTTTATTTGTGATTTTTAGTTCTTGCCAGTGATCCTCCGATAGAAGATTAGTATCAACTACTTGAGGTAAGGCACTATTTTAGCGTTCCTTTTATAGCTTATAAACAACACCCAAGTTTCATTTCTTGCTTGTGATCCCCTAGTAGAAAATTAGTATCAACCCAAGATATGATACTATTTTAGGGTTCCTTTTATAGCTTATAAATAGCACCCAAGAATATACGCTTAATAGGTGTTGGAGAAAATAATACCTTTTTTTTTTTTATTGAAAATAGGAAACCTAACTCTTCTTATATAGAGAGTAGAGTTAATAAATTACATGGTAAACCTAATAGAATTAGGAAATAGCAAACATGAATTTAAATAGGACTCGGGACTTACTAATTTAAGTAAATAGACTGCCTACAAGGTGGAGCGTGTATAATGCTTAACTTGTTACAGTAGATAAAATTGGACTCCCCCTTAATGTAGACATCCAGAGGAGCAGGTAGGCAACAAATTGGAAGAGTAGGCAACGGATAGGAGGAGCAAGTAGGTAGTAGTGGCAGGCAGTCAGTAGAAGCATACAATAGTCAGTAGTAGGTTGGAAGATGATCCCAAGCAGTAGTAGTAGCAGTACCAGGTAGTCAGACATGGGAGACAATCCCAAGTAGGTAGGAAGTAGTAGGGATAAGAGAGAAGAGCCTTGCTCAAATCCCTTACTAGTCATCAACTTCTGCAGAGAAGGTGGTCGGTGGATTAAAAGGTCCAACACCTTTATCAGAAGAGGCAGTAGGGGCGGGGGCTGCAGTGACCCTGTAGCAATAGCAGTGGTAGAGAATGGCTCGCTCCTTAGTAGGGATCTTAGATGCTTCAACTCCACAGCAGTGAATTGTATATGAGACTATTCTAAGGGAGTCTCAAATGTAGTAGTCTTGGTGGATGTTTGATTAGCCCAAGTGGGCTTGTTGATCTTCTCCCAACACTTCTTGGATGGATGGTTCATTCGCTTGCAATGAATGCATGGAGAGTAGATACGAGCACGACCACTCTCGCTACCGTGACCTCCTCTCCCTCTAGAGGCAAGGAGGGCTAACATGTTAGGAAGAGCAGCAGGAATTGCAGTAGACGGGATATCTACATGATCTTCTGAAGACTGTTATAAACGCTCTCTAGATCTGGAATAGCATTAGGTGATAGAAGTTGGTCCTTGGCTGACTACTAACGAGGGCCTAGTTTGTCAAAGAATTGATATGTCTGCCACTTTGCCTTTTAAGTAGTTTATGTATTGGGCTTAGGGATGCAAATGGGTCGGGTTTGGCTAAACCCATACCCATACTCATTTATAAAATCCATACCCATATTCTACCCATTTACCCATCGGGTACAAAAATTCAAATTGATACTCATACCCATCTATCCATCGGGTACTCATTTACCTATCAGATACCCATTTATAAATTGATCTTGCAATCAAATCGTGTCAAATTAGAGTCAAAGAAGAGGAAAAATCTATAACACAAAATTATTTTTTTTAAGCTGTCAGCATAGGAATTCGGGTTACTTTAATTTTATTGATCTCCACTAAAATTATTACAAAAAGAGCCTTTTAAGGGGAATTCATCAAAAATAAAAAAAATACAAAGAAAGAGTAAATACAAGTATATTTCAAACAAAAAATCTCCCTATCCAAAATAAATGTTTAATGGAAGCTTAAGAAGCATTTCCAACCTTCAAAATCGTGGAGGGAATCATGAAGAAGATTAAGGTTGGGGGAATGAGGGACTTAGGGTAGGACTGATATATATCTCGAGTAAATGGGGATTTCATTTAGGTATTTGGGTAGGGTAATCGGGTATAGATTCATACCCATTCCCATACCCAAACCTAGTCCGATTTTACCTATTCTTTTCAGGTCGGGTCGGGTTGGGTTCGGGTCAGGTTTACTGAAACTTGCATCCCTAATTAAGCTCCTCATAAAGGGAGTCCATGGTCATGTAGTAATTGACCAATGATAGGTCCCCTTCATTGGTGGACGATATCCGACGATAAATATCAACAAGTTTGGAGTCATTTGTCTTTGGGGAATGTTTCTTAGCTAGGTTGTCCTGAATGTCTTTGGCGTTTTTCTTGCACAATATATTCGCTGTAATCTGTCTTAATGGTGCTAATGAGCCAATTCATGACCATGTGATTGTCTTGCTCTTACTTGTAGTCTTTTGGTGTTTGGTTCCTCCTTTTTTTGGATATAGAGTTTTTTCTAGCCTTTAATGAAAATCTTGAATGTCCTAGCCTAGAGGATGTAGCTCTGAGCACCATTGTATTTGATAGAGGTAGCCTGAGCTACCACAGTAGTAGTGGATGCCAGAGTCTTGGCATCCACAAAGGAAGAGGATCTCAGTGTCATGTTGAGAAGCAGATCATGCGTGCTTTGCGAAATCATGCATAGGCAGAGGATGCGCATCCCACATGTAGTAAGAAGGTAGACCACGTGCACCAAGCATGCGTTAGATAGGTAGGCTGCGTGCAGTATGTGCATGGTAGGAGGGTTGGTTGTGTGGTGTGTGTGTGGCAGAGAGAGGCTAGGTGTGTGGTGTGCGTTCATCCAAGATGCCGGGTGTGCGCGGCGGTGTGAAAGATAGGGCAGGTGCACGTGCACGTGGTAGAGGCACCACATGTGCCTTGTATGTGTGGTAGGCAGGTAGAAGCCATGCACTGTTTGCATGATTGGGACATGGTAGGATCACACCTTGTGCGTGCGGTAGGGTAGTGAGTCGTGTGGTGTGTGCGACCGAGTAGATAGGACTGGCGCTTGTGCACCGATGGTGCGTGGAGAGGAGAGAGGTAGATGCATGGATTTTGAGGATTAGAGGATCTGCTCTAATACTATGTTGGAGAAAATAATGCCTCTTTTATTGAAAATAGGAATCCTAACCTCTTTTTTATAGAGAGTAGGCTTAAGAAATTACATAGTAAACCCAATAGCACTAGGAAATAACAAACATGAATAAAATAGGACTCTGGACTTTCTAACTTAAGTAAATAGACTAACTTAGGATTCTTAACTAACCAAGCCTAATGCTCTAACAATTGGCATTTAATATGCATAGGTATATGGTTCTTGGCTTAATGGTTCATAATTGTTTGGTTATTTGTTGACAATTGTTGTGTTATATTATGTAATCGGGTAATTGGATCTTGGAGGTGGATCGATTTACCCTTAGAGTTTATATATATTGTAACACCTCCCAACATTGAGTTGTTGAGATGAAAAAAGAAAACCCTATCCTTCAGTGAGCGCTAGGTATTCGTTCTAATGGTTTTTCCCTTTGTTGAGAAGGGTTTTACACGTATATTGTTGAGTTCATGGTTATGTGAGTCTTTCTCTTATTTAACAAGGCATTAGAGCACATTTGATCTTGTTGTTGCTTCTTTATGGAGCTCTTCCATGTATGTAGTTTAGTTAAGGATCTCTACACAAACCTTATGTGTGGTGAGGGTCTCTGAGCTTTGTTGAGACCTTCCCTTCACGTGTAGACCCTTTCGATCTCCCCCCCTTCACAACAGTCGGCTTCTGGCAACGGATCTAAGGCTTCGGTGATGACTTTGGAGCTCTGGCAACCCTTTTCGGCAGTGCGGTGCTTGTGGCAACTTCAGGGTTGGGGGACCTCTATCCACCATATTCGACCAAATATGACGAGAAGGGTTGGATCCAACCTAAGCTTGAAGACCAGTGGGCTAGACAACACTGTCGAGTCTTGCTCTCGATGAACTCGACAATTGGCCCGACGACTGCTTTTTGTGAAGTTGCAAACTCAATTTGCTCAGTTCAGCATTTTGACATCATTTGGTGTCCTATTTTTTCCTTTTTTCTTTTGTCCAGTAGCATGGGAACCCATTTTTGGGTGGTTTGATGATTTTTGGTCTTATTGCCTGAAGCTATTGTGTAATCTCTCTTTCCGTGATGATACTAGACCTAAAACTAGAGGGAAAAGGGATTGACTTGGGGTCTGTGAAGCCTTAAGAGAACCTCAATGTGCAACTCATTATGACAAAGCAAAATAGAGTCAACTATCTCGTATGGCTTGCTGTTGTGAGGATGGGCATTGCAAGCCATGGGCGTATTTACTATATAAAGGCCACAAAAGTTGAGCCTGTAGAGGATGATTCTTCCTGGGAGACTTGGTATCTTGAAGATCACCAAGTCCAATAATCGATTGTGAATTCTGGCTTAGTGGATTTCAATCTCATATTCTGAGAAAGAAAAATGCTTGAGACATGTGGACTACTCTTGAGAGCATGTTTGGCTAAAAGAGGAAAATCATTTGTATTTACTAGCTGGCAAAGGAAATTTGCAATCTTTAATGAGGAACCATGTTTATTACTAAGTACTATGGGAATCTTATATCCAAGTGGAAAGACCTACATTTCTATGCAGATGAAGTCTGGAAAGATCGTCTAGATTAGAAACTTCATTGGGACAAGGAATGAAAGATGCACACGTTCATGTTTGTTGGTGATATGAACTAAGAATTTGAGAATGTTAGGAGCCAGATTCTCAATGGTGCTACTATTCTATGTATTGAGGAAGTTGACTTCCAAGTGGAAGTATAAGAGGCTAGACATCGTGCCATAGGGGGTAAGTTTGGATATGCTTCATATGAGACTAGAAGAATTGATATGGAGCACTCAGTTCTTGTGAGCCCAAATTATTTTTGGCTCGTGTCTTTCGTAGCCTATTGTAGTAAGAGTGCTCGGAGATCCACACACTGTTAGAAAATTGGACACACTATTGCACCTATGTTGTTTGTGTTGGCGGCAGATGCGCTGGCATAGGCTACACAGAGGGCCTGTGATAGGGGTTTGGTCAGAGGATTTATGGTTGGTGAGGATAAGGAAATAGTGATCTTGCAATATGCTGATGATACCTTATTCCTGGTCGAGGGAATGGAGTTGGAGGCCAAGAGGATGAGAATCCTTTTGGAGCTCTTTGGCGAGGCGTCAGGGTTGCAGATCAACTATCAAAAATCAACTTTTTTCCGGTTCAACTTGTTAGCTGAAGAGTTGGAGAGGGTGAGTGGGACTTTGGAGACGGAGGTGGGTTCTCTGCCGCTGGTGTATCTGGGCTTTCTACTGTTACATCGATGCCTCAGGTTACAGGATTGGATTTCTCTACTGGAGAGGATGGGAGGAAGATTGGCAGGATGGTTCGCTAGACTTCTTTCTAGAGGTGGAAGGTTGATCCTAGTGAAAGCAGTGCTGGCCTTCGTTCCATCGTATTTTGTCTCAGTTTTTAGATTGCCGCGCCGGATTGAGAAGATATCAGGATTGATGAGGGATTTCTTCTGGGCAAATGCAGGGTTGACAGGAAGGGGGGCAAGGTTGGTAGCTTGGGAGGAGGTATGTAGGCCATTTTAGGAAGGGGCTTAGAGATGTGGATAAGGTGAAGATCAACCTCCTGACCAAGTGAATAACGAGATTGGTGGGACTGGAGCGGGGGCTCTTCGGTGACGTTATGCGGCTGTGCTATGGCCCTTTCCTCTCTTGGGAGCCTTTGGAGTCCCTTCCCCAAGGTGCCTCCCAGTTTCTTAAGGGCTTGGTGACGACGAAGGTGTGCGATCTCTTTTCCCTTATTCAAGGGAAGGGCGATGCATTCCTTTTTTGGCAGGACGATTGACAGGGGGTGGCCCAACCCTTGTGGAGAGGTTTCCTCGCCTTGTTGGGGGTGTTGTGACCTGTCAGCTATGGTGGGAAGTTGTTGGGATGGGGCGTGGTGTCCAACTTTTCGGGGAGGGCTTTTAGACTAGAGGTGTGAGGAGTTCCAACGTCTGTTACAGGAGCTGGAGGGTTGGGCACCAGAGGAGGGCGATGATGGTTTTCATTGGGAAGAAAGGAGATTTCTCTGTGGCAAAGGTCTTCCGTAGGTTGGGGAGTGGCACGATCAACTTTGACATCGATTTTTTGAGAGACTGCAGTATGCTATGGAAGACGAAATGTTCTTTAAAGGTGAAGATTTTCGCTTGGCTAGTGAGGGGAAGAGTTATGACGAAGCAGTGGAGAGCTAGATGGGCCTAATTGGATGATCTTACATGTTCCCTCTATGATGGAGCTGAGGAAGATATTCAACACCTTTTCTTTCAGTGTCCTTTTGTGACGCAGGTTTGGCAGCGGATGGGAATCGACTGGACCGCCCATCAGGATATGGGTAGCTTCTGGAAATCTTTCCCCAGGGGAAACGCCTACGGTGGAGAGTTTGCCTTTACATCCAAAAAGGATAGGGTGAAGGTCTTGTGGGGTGTATGGCTGGGGAGAAATAGGGCGATTTTGAGGGGGGAGAGGCCTTATGTTGAAAATTTTGTTTTGACTATTTCTTCCCAGGTGGTGTTTTGGGGATCTATCATGTAATTTTAATGTAACTTGTTTTGTTGGAATGGAATGATTTTGGGTGGTTATTACTCGGATAATTGCCCTTTCGCTTTTCAAAAAAAAAATTGGACACACTATAGACTCTTGTTGGGATCTTCATTCTATGAAATGATAGGAGAGTGGAAGGCTGGTCATGGTACCATTTGATCCCATCCTAAAAAGATGTGGCTGCTGTGGTGTCTGATGCTACTCACCAAAACATTGAGGGAGGACAACTTACTCTTTGTGGCTTAAGGGGGATCAAATCAGTGAGTTGCAAGGACTTTTTTCAAAAGCACTTGGCAACAAGGACGGATCCTTTGAGTCTACTGCCATCAACTATTCACTTTTTGCCCAAGGTAATAAAGGTATGGAGGTATCTTATAACCCTATCGATTTGATTATTGATAGTAGGGCTACCAATCTCATGGTGGGAGATGTGAAGTGGTTTTCTAGATACAAACTTGGATTTGGTCAAGAATAGGTTGTTATGGTAGATGGTTTAAATATTAATGTTGTAAGGACAAGATGTGTCTCTTTGTTATAATCTCTTTCTCTGGTGCCCTTCATGTTCTCGATCTTCTTTTGAATATATCATCTGGCAGTAAAACAATAAAGGAGTTAAATTGCTAGTCGATTTTTTTTTTTTGTAATTTCGATTGGTGTGTCTTGCAAGACCTAGTGACGGGGAAGAAGTTTGGAATTGGTTTGGAGTTTGATCACCTTTACAAGTTGCTAGGGAAGGTTGCATGCGCACTTTAGGTAGCTCTACACTTGAGGAAACAAAATAAAGTTAGTGTGTAATCTATTCATTTGTGGCGTTAACACTTGGGCTACTTAAGTTTTTCGTCTCTAAAGAAGCTATTTTGACTTCATTTTTTGAAATAAATCCCTAGTCTTTACGGTGTCAAGTTTTGAAAGCATCATTGTGCTTCATTTCATGAATTTATCAATAAAAGTTCTCATTTATTTGGTTTGGTTCATTCTGGTGCTTGGGGTCTAACTCTTGTTGCTTCTTTCGATGGATATAAAGCACTTTCTGAGTTTCATTAATGATTGCTTTAGATACTCCTTTATAGATATCAAGATCTGTGCAACCCTTTGTGAATATGATTGAAACTCAGTATGAGTCTCAAGTAAGAATTTTCTGTTGTGGCAATGCTAGAGAATATATGGATGGAAGCATTGCATAGTTCTTTGAATCCAGAGAGATTCTTCATGAATCATCATGTAGTTGTACACTATAATAAAATGGGGTGGTAGAAAGGAAAAATCGGTATCTATTGGAGATTACCTATGTCTTGTTTCAACGAACTGTTCCCAACATTTTTAGGGAGACGCTACTTTGACTGCTGCATTTCTAATCAGTAGACTGCTAAGAAGAGTCTTGAAAGGTAAAATGTCTATTGCTATCTTGGTACCTCCAAAGACACCTTTTAACTTGCCACCTAAGGTGTTTAATTGTGATTGTTTTGCTCATGTTTTGCAACGAGGAAGGTCAAAGCTTGATTCATGTGCCATTCATGTAATTTTGTTGGGTTAATTATCTAAGCAAAAAGGCTACAAATGTTATGACTCTACTACAAGGAAATATTGTCAGTAGAGATGTGACCTTTCATGAATAGGTTGTCTACTTTGTGGCTTAAGAGTCTCTTCAGGGTGAGAACTTTGGAAGAGACCTTTGGGATTGTGATAGAGGAGAATGTTGACTTTTTAGTTTCAAAGGCGAAGGAAACTAAGCAATGGAGTGAGAATAGAGAGGATACAGAAAAGAAAGACATGGTCTAGTGTGGATAGATGCATGAAAAAAGAAGACTCATGAATCCTGATATCAAGTCCAAACCTCTTGACTCCACAACAAATCCAAATCCTGTTTGTTCCCCTAAATCAGGTCCAGATCCATCATCTGTAGAGGAGGAAGGTTTAAGGATTGAAACCTTTTCATTTGATACTAATAATATTAAGAGATATGTCGCTATCTTTCATCTCAACACATCATAAATGTTTTTTATTGTCACTTGCCATGACTTGTGTTCCTAGTTTTGTTGTTGAAGCCCAACTGGACATAAAATGGACACAAGCAATGTAGGAAGAAATGAAGGCTCTTGTGAAGAATTGTACTTGGGAGGATGTAGAATTTCAAAGGATGCACACATTGTTGGGCCTAAATGTGTCTATACTATTAAGTATAAGGCAGATGGAATAGTGTACATATATGGGGCAAGGTTTGTTGCAAGGGGATTCACTTAGAAGTATGGGATGGATTATCTAGAGACTTTTTACTCTCGTGGTAAAAATAAGCACTTTCAGGATTATCCTTGCACTTGCTATAGAATTCTCATGGAAGCTTCATCATTTGGATGTAATAAATGCATTCCTGAATGGAGATCTTGAAGATGTGTACATGCAGATGCCACCTAGTTATGAACAAGGAAAATGCTGCAAATTGAAAAGGGCTTTATATGGTATCAAGCAATCTCCTCGAGCCTGCTTTGAGAAGCTAAGAGTTACTAGAAAAAGCTTTAGTTTACTCAAGTTAATGGTGATCACACTTTCTTTGTGAGGTGGACCAATAAAGGTGTAACTCATGTTGGTCTGTGTGGATGATATGATTATCACTGGGGACAATGAACATGAGATCTATCAACTCAAGGCTAAACATGTAGATGAGTGTGAGATCAAGGATTTAGGCAAACTCAGGTATTTTTTGCAAATTGAGGTAGCTAGATCTAAAGATGGACTTGGTAGTATGAATATGCTCTTGACCTTCTAAAGGATACTAGGAAACTAGGGTGCAAAACAACAACCACTCCCATTGAAGCCAATCATAGATTAAGTCTTATGAAGGGAGTTATCTTGGAGGATGATTAGAAAAATAGATATCAATGATTGGTGGAGAAACTCATATATCTTACACTTGCCAAGCCTGACATCATACGTGCTGTCAATATAGTAAGCCAATTTATGTATGCATCCACATATGTTTACGTGAAGGTCATGCATTGGATATTTTGGCTTACTTGAAGAAAATCCTAAGAAAGGGAATTCTTTATATTAGAGGTGATGAATTAAAAATTGAAGCTTACATTGATGCAACTTGGGCCGGTTCCATTGATGATAGAAAGTCTATCTAAGGATATTATGTGTACCTTGGAGGAAATCTTGCCATTTGGAGAAGGTTCCTAGGAACTGTGCCAAGCATCCGCTCTCGAACTTGGTTTCCATAGCTTGCCTTGGAATGATTTTCAAGCAGTTCTATAGTGCTTTGTCAGCTACTCAGATTCCAACTACTCATTAGTAGGCGCTTCTTAACCCAAAATTGTAGCATGCTATGGAAGATGAGATGTCTGCACTTATTTTACGTCATACTTGAGATCTTACATATTGTCCTCTTGGAGCGACAGGGGTTGGTTGCAAGTTGATTTTTGCAGTCAAATATAGCCTTAATGGTACAATGACTCGCTATAAGGCTTGTCTGGTTGCTAGAGGTTTCACCCAAACATATGGGGTCGATTTTTTCGACACTTTCTCTCCAGTGGCATGACTACCAATTGCTAGATTCCTTGTCTCCGTGGTGGTCCAGCATGATTGACCCCTTCATCAGTTGGATATTAACAATGCCTTCTTGTATGGCAATCTGTAGGAGGTTGTGTATATGTAGCAGCCACTGAGCTGAGATTTAAGTCTCAAGGGGAGTGTTCTTAGGTCTGTTGTCTATTATGCAAGGTAATTTATGATCAAAAGCAAAGCCTTAGGGCATGGTTTTAGAAATGTTAGAAGTGGTTGAGATGCTTGGCTTTCATAGCTCTTTGTGCGAGGACTTGTTGCTATGTTGGTGTATGTTGATGACATCATCCTTACAGGTGATGACACCCAAGGCATTGTTGAGTTGCAGAAATGTCTTGCAGAGAATTTTGTTATCAAAGATTTGGGGCCACTAAGATATTCCTTGGGATAGAGGTTGCTCGTAGCAGGCAAGGGATTGTTTTGTCTTAAAGGAAGCATGCCATGACATGCTGGGAGCCATAGTGGCTAATATTCCTATGGACCTTATGGTACATTTGCATGATGAGCAATCTGGATTGACACTCGCTAGTATAGATGATTGGTTGGGAAACTTCTTTATTTGATTATTACACAGCTTGATATTTCTTTAGCTATTGGAAAGGTAAGTTAGTTTTTGGACATGCCTACTAAGTAGCACTAGGATGTGCAATGATGTACTAATGTACTTAAAGAATTCCCTAGGAAAGGGAATTCTGTGTATAAAAGACACCTCTCTAGACATTGTGGCTTACATAGATGCTGATTATGTGGGAAGCATTGCAACTAGGAAGTCCACTATGGGATTTTGCACTTATGTGGCTGGAAATTTGGTAACCTAGAAGAGTAAGAAGTAGGGGGTGGTCTTTAAGGCAAAGGTCGAATACCAGGCGATGGCCTAAACAACAACCAAGATGATGTGGATATGATCACTCCTATCAGATCTGCACATTTTTATTGAGGCTTCTAAGGAAATGAGGTGTGACGAAAAACTAGCTACCTATGTTGCGAATAATCCTATTTTTCATGAGAGGACCCAACACATAGAAGTGGATTGTGACTATGCTTGAGATTTGTTCCAACGTGGACTTATTTGCGCTACCCATGTGACTTCAAAGGACCAAACTGCTGACATCTTCACCAAAGCTCTTCCGCCAACCCTCGTTGATAGATGTTGTTTCAAGCATAACATGTTCAATATCTATGCTCTAGCTTGAGGGTGAGTGTTGGGAAATGTGTTACGAGGGTTATTTTGTAATTTATTTTATTTCTTAAGGGTCCTCTTTCCCTTTACTCACATCCTTATATATTGGGATATAGGGTTACGTAACAATTAGAATGCTCATTTCTCTCAACTGTACCGTTGGAGGATTGTTTGATTTTTTACTCTTCCATCCTTTTTTTCTGTTGAAGTAACAAGGAGATTAGCAGGGCATGTTAACCCCCACCATGTTAAAAAGGAGATCCAATAGTGCCAAACATTACAGATGGAATGAAAATGATAAAATACACCATTAACATGAGTTCTCTCCGCACTGAAATTCACACCAAAGTAAAATGGACACTCTCCTAAGTTGATCTCCATTATCAGATCTAGAGTAATTTCGAGTAGCATCCAAAAGGCCTTTTGGGAAGAGTGATCCAACTGCCAACCACCAAAAGTGAACCCATAGTACTTTGTAGCAAAAGGTCAGGAGAAAATAGATGGCTAGCGTCCTCCAAACCAGAGTCATAGAGAACACAAGTATCATCAGCATCTGGCAGTCAATGCCTTCTAAAAATGTGACTTGATAGTTCTTCTCTTCTGAAGCCACATAAAGAGATGAAACCTACATGGTGTGGAGTCCTCTAGATCATTTTGCAATCTTCCCTTACGGAATAATCTGCTTGAGGGAGGGTCCCCACATAGTAAGTATAACCTGCCTCTTCACTTGGAAGGTACCTTATTTAATCATCTCTTGTTCTACCAAAATAGATATCCTAAACTTCATTATGATTGGCTACCTCTTTAGTTCTTTAGCTATGGAAGTAAGGGGGAAGCGGGGGAAATAGAGTAGAGTTGGGAGAGATTATGATTCTTTACTTGATGGATACTCAACTCATGGTCATGGGGTTATAAGAAAGGAAGGTTAGCGGAGATTGGTAATCATTCAACTAATTGCATTAACAAAAGGAACAAACTTACAGATTTTGAGGCCACATATCACAAACAAGGTTTTACAAAATGCGAGGTGGTTTGCCTTCATTGAGGTGAGGCATAGCCTCAAGGTGCTCGAGGCGTAAGTCTCAGTTTTTGGATGCAAAATAAGAAAAAATGATACAAACATATACCGTTAAGTATCAATAGTGAAAAATCAATGTAAAAGTACACTTTCATGCTATTTTTGCTTTATTATAACATTTAAATGTTTATAACTAAATATTCTTACTGCACAATACACCCACAACATTCACATATAAACTAATATAACAAGATTTAAATATACATAAGTACCACACAACATGTAAATTCTTCAAAACCCAAAATACCAGTTTAACATAATAGTACTAAACAAAATCAAAACAATAATAAAAAATGTCCTTTTTGAGAGAATAATAATAACAAACATGTAACAACAAGATTTAACTAAACAATTACCACATAGCCCCTTAAAAAAAAAATCAATTTAGTGATCACATAACATGTAAACTAATCACATAAAACATTCAAACATACTTCAAGATAACTAAACAGTAAAATAAAGATATAAATAACAAAAAAATTGTAATATGTAACTCAAGAAAGGTCGAGACTCTTGCCAACAACAACAAAAAGTGAGGTTGAGACTTAAAAGGGGAAGGGGACAATGATGGGCAATGGAGATGGGATAAATTGGTAAGGGGTGGTATATAGGGGAGGTGACTGGCAACTGGCAATGTAGCAATAGCCATCGGCAATGGTAATGGAGTCTAAAAATGGAGAATGACTTGCAATAGATAAGGGCAATGGGTTTTTTAGGGTTTGAGAGGTTAGGACCATTGTTTGTGGTTGGGTGACGAATATAGCATTTTAGAAAAGGATTTTATTTGCTTTATTAGGTTATATGTAATTCACATGACCTTCAAGTGTGAACTTTCGACTGAGGCTATAGCCTCGGTTCCGCCTTGCTGCCTGAGCTCCGTCTTGTCAAATCGAGGCACACGCCTCACATTGCAACCCTGAGGCTATGGTCTCGGGGCGATTGTCTTTCGCCTTGCCTCAAGGCGTAAGCCTCGAGTGCCTCGATGCTAATTTTTTAAAACCATGATCAGAAAGAAACCTAGCTTCTCGTACAAGATTACCAATTTAAGTCCGTTCCCCTTTGTAGAGCACCCCATTTCGTCGAAGCCAAATACACCACAAGGTGGCAATGATTGTCACCCAACTGGCTGTGGGCGTGGATCGTTGTCCAAAAAGAAGCCCAAAATGTATCCATGGAGGAGCAATCAACGCCCTGCACTTGAATCTCCCTCCAGGTTGCCTTAGCAAAATGACACGAGCAAAACAGGTGTGACAAGTCCTCATCTGCAGCATTGCAAAAGGGGCAAGAAACATCTGCGTCGTCCGACCACCTTCTTCTAAATGTCTTGGTTACAATCTTTTCCCATCTCAACAACCACAAAAAGATTTTTACTCCCTGCAGAAATGGAAACCTCCAAATAAGAGAACAGCCAGTCCAAAAGTCAGATGAAGGTCCTTCAATCATAGCCATCAGTTTGTATGCCCTCCCCACTGAAAAGGCCCCATCTCTTCAAACAAATCTGTCCAACATGTTTGGGTGAGGTTTAATACTCTTCAACTGCTCCATCAGGTTCTGAAAATCACAAAATCTGGCCTCAGACAGGCCCGGCCGTAACACTGGGCACTAGGAGTTTGAGGTAGAGTTCCACACATCATGCACCAAAGCCTTTGTTAGTCAACAGACCAAAAAGGCAAGGAAAAAGCCTGCAGAAAGCTCCATTTACAGTCCAGTCGTCTGTCCAAAAATGGAAAAAATCACCATGCATTTACATTTTTGTAGCTTCACTTGCTATTAGTCTTTTGAGGTGATCAATTCACTGGTGCTTTATTCTGCCTTTTTGCTTGGTTCATCTCCCATATTTTGCTTTGGACCTTCTCTATGCTATTGGGATCATCTCCTGTATTGTGCTGGGGATTGTTTCCAATCGTGCTTCTTGGGTTCATCTTCTATACTGCCTATGATTACCTTTTACCATGCTGGGTGTGTTTGTCTCAAAAACTACTTGGTACTATTTGGTGCCACTACCTGGTATCATCCATCACACTTATTGGAACTCCTAGCCATCTGCTTGTCTACCTGGCTACATGACAATTGCACTCTAGCCGATCTGCCTCCTACTAATACATGCATTGAATATAACAAGCTGGAGTTTGATAATATCCAGCTTGAGGAGTGTTGAGAATAAAGCAATAGATTAGATGGGTGACATGGTATACTAGGCTATGTTTAGTCCCACACTTCAAGTTGAAAATTATGTGCGAGTGTGTGGGCCTAGATATATCTCCATGTTACTCTTTCCTTTGAAATATAGCTAGGTAAGCTACTTATTCTATGATGAAAAGGTAAACCAAACTTTTTTGGTGGTGCTCCTTGATGTTGCACTTCCATATTTTATTTATTTTAACACCATTAATTATCTTATAGTTGTAGAGTTACTAGGCTTATTAGGTTATAAGTTTGCCATATCTTATTAAAGTTGGGAGTCGTACGCTATTTTCTGTTTTCTTTAGGACCACTATATAACTTTTGCAGTTTGACTTTACATGGAGAGGCCAAGAAACTCTATTTTCAATAAGACACTCTTTATTCTCTCCACATGGTATCAAAGTAGGGAAAACCCTGATGCTATCTCCCTCTTGTTCTTTGCTTGCATGGGGAGGCATGCTACAGGCCCCTCTTCCCACCCAAGGAGCGGTGTTGTGACTCCTTTCTCTCACATGCCTCAACCATCTAAAGGAGAGGGACCATTGATGCCTTTTTCCTTCCGCTCTCTCACGCATGGTGTGTAGAGGAGGGAGGGGGTGCTACCAATCCCTCCGCTCTCTATCTTTTGCTCATGTGTGAGTAGGAGATGAGAGGGTTGCCGCTGTTGCTGCTCTGTCTTTTCCTCGTGTGTCACTTCTAAGGCCAATCCCTTAGTCCCCTACTCTTCCCTGGAGCACCCCCAATTGATTCTACGTGGTTTTTATCCTCGTGGCACCTAGATCTCTTTATAATGGTTGACTTTGAGCCTTCTATGATGACTTCTAAGGCCAAGATCTTAACCTCTGTGCTTGTTCAAGGAACCACAATCAAGTTATCGGGTTCCTCGAACTTCGTTGTCTAGTCACGTGCCTTCCACGTCTTTGTTGCTCGGCAAGATAAGTTGCATGTATTGACTGAGAATGGTTTTGACTCCTAAGGTAATACGGGATAAAAAAGTGGGAGAACTTCATAGTCATGAATTGTTTGATGATGGTATTGATCCTAAAATTGCAACTAACAAGCTTTACAAGGAATCCACAAAGGAGATCTAGGAGACCTTGGAGAAGAGGTACTCCCTTCAGATAAGTGGCTTCTGTCGCACAGACATTTATAGGAGGATTTGGAATACCAATTAGGGAGATCTATCGCTAGTTGAGTATTTACAACCTTGGAGGGACTATTTGAGAGCTTGTTGTCTATTGGCTTGCTTGCTGTGAGAAGCAGGTTGCAGAGCGAGCGGAGTGGCAGACATATTGATTCCACGTCGGTTTCTTGTAATGATACTAGTAAACATGAGATTAGATTCTCTTTCGACATTGTTGAGGGTGGATATTGTCTATGAATGCCTCTAGAAGCTTGATGTCGACGTCGCAGTTGCCACCTCCTCCTCTTATAGTGACTCCTGACACTAGTGCCTATGTTGTCTCTAAAGGCAAGGGTGGTTACGGCAGCTGCGATGGCAGCTGTGGCTATATATTCTCTTTGTGTAGCCATTGCAAATGGACGAATCTCCTGTCTAAACAGTGTTGGGAAAAGTTCGGTAAGCTTGCCTTTGGTCAAACCAACTGACTGCGACAGAGACTCCAACACTTGAGATGACTCCAACCTAGCCATCGATGCCCTTCACCTTAGCAGAGTTGGACTGTTTGGGGATGCTATTGAGGAGCGAGCCATCATCCTCTACTGCTGTTGTTGCGACTACTGTTGATGTCACGTCAGGCTTCGTCGCCCACCCTATTGCTTTGCATCCCTTAATGCCTTTGAGGATACGCATGATGTTGATGATTGGTGGGGGATTGAATTTGCTCCTCTTCCCCCACCCCTTCTACCTGCCTGCCTTGTTTATACATAGCGAGCTCTCCCTTTTTTGTCCTTCCTTGAGATAGAAGGGTTTCCACATCTGTGAGATGTTTCCTGCCTCTACTTACTTCCTACTGCCTACTTGCTTGGGTTCATCTCTTGACTTGCTTGGGATTGTCTCCTCTTGCCTGAATGCCTCTCTCTTGTTTTTTTTTTCTTCTTGTAGAGAGAAGGATTTCCATTGGTGTGAGGTGACTTCTGCCTTCTCCTCCAACTAGACAAAGTCGTTATTGGGGGGTTGTGCGTGTTAGAGTTACTACGTTATAGGTTTTTATTTATTTATTTGAGTCATAGTTTATTTCCTGTTTGCTATTTCCTATATTCTTTAGGGATATTGTGTAATTTTTTCAACTTGACTCTTTATATAGGTCGTGGAACTCTATCTTCAATAAGACTACTCTTTATTCTCCCCACAATAGTAATTGGTGTTTTATCCCAAAGACAAGAAGAAATGGATGACAAAGAAGAAACATCACTTGATTCCCCATTCATCCACAAATCACAAAGCTACGCAAGCACAAGCAGATTTCTTTGTTAGCCCTCAAACTTATTGTTTATTCCGTAAGCAAACACTCCGTAGGTTCCAGAGCTTTTCTTCAGATTTTAAGTTTTCTATTAGCCACCCTCAATTTCATCCACCGGCAATAAAAAAAGACTTTGAATATTCCTCTGTCATTTATATTGATAGCTTTATTTTGGTAATTACTTTACCTGATAATTGCTGTCTTTCAGGATGGGACTTGAAAGTTGCTCGTATTTGTAGAATGCAGTTGGCATTGCATTACTTGAAATATGAAGAAATTGAGAGGTAAGCCTCCAAATTCCCAGTAGTATTTCTGACCTTTAATGTTGGATCAACACTTGCATGCAAGCTCAAATTGGATACTGTTGCATGGTTTCCAAGAAGACACCTGTGTCTAGAATTGCAGATATCTTTCCTTCTCTATGTGTGCATGTGTGGTGGATTTTTTGACTGCATGGTAGGTGCAGGAGCAGAGCTGGGTGGTGTGAGGGGAGGAGGTTTGGTGTGTGGTGTCAATGGCAGATGTGATGGTTTGAACATTGCATGCACCGGATACCTTTCAAAAAATAATGCACATGTATTAGTCAAACAGCTTGATTTAAATATCTTAAAAATGCAGTAAATTGGAAATTATTTAGATTTATAATAATTACGATGAAATGATTATCTAGTTGATGGTAACTTACATATGGTAACCTGGAAGTGGATTTTAATTGATGTTGTCTCTCAAGATGCTGTTGAAGTCATGTTGTTTGCCTGGGTTACATATATGAGGTGGCTTGTCAGTGAGCAATTTAGAAGCATATGGGTTTGTCTAACAATCTACATGTACCTTTTTTTGGTTGAGTAATTATATTTAATTCTTTAATAAAGATATGTACACCTATTTATTATTATTTTTTTTTGAAAGAGTGAAGAGTGGTTATCCGGTTGGTAACCACCCAGACTTTATATTAAAAAAAGGTATGTCTATTTAATGATATTTGTTTCTTGTCAATCCATGCTTTTTTTTAAAGAGGTATTGAGTTCTTATAAAATAAAAGTAGATTATCAAAAGCCAAGAGACAACTTAATGCAATTTATCAATGCGAGGACCACATAAAGAACTAAAATTTGATATCCATAATCATAGGAATTAGGACAATTGTAATGAGGTATTTTCACTAAACTTAATTTTGAAAGCTAGCTAGTTGTAAAATAATACAATCGTTTATATGCTTCCATTCTATTTTTGTGCACTCTCATGGGTCTTTTTATAGCTTTGTCACTGATTGGATGTGAATGAATTGACATCAGATAGTTGTCCTTTACTGTTAAAAAATGATTATCTAAAATTGATCTTCAACCAAAAAAAACTGTGGAACTTTTAATGTGTAGTGAATATGCATTTTGCAAGAAAAGAGTAACCTCTGAAGGAGTTTCTCACTTTTTTGTCTCCCTGCCAAGGTTTTGGTCATTTCTAAATTTTTAATTTTTTTTTATTATTAGCAGTCTTTTTGATTGACTATGGAGCAACAACTTATGTAAAGACTAAAGATGATTTGATGGACTACTTTGATATCACCATTGATCTGCATCAAAGATCGATTTTAAGCCTTTGGTCATGGATGAGTTGACAAAGCATATCCAAACTAAGGTGCCATGGTGTATGTTTTTTGCTGATGACATTGTATTGGTTGATGAGACAAGAAATGGAGTGAACAGAAAACTTAAGCTTTGGAGAGAAGTCCTGGAAGATAAAGGATTACGCATAAGTAGGACGAAGACTGAGTATATGAAATGCAAGTTTAGTAGTAGAGGGAACAGTGAAGGGATTGATATAAAAATAGGAGAAGAGTGTACTCTAATGGAAGATGTTTTTAAGTACTTGGGATCCATTTTCCAACAAGATGGTGAAATTGATGAAGATGTTACACATAAAATTAATGCAGGGTTGTTGAAATGGAGGGGTGCTTCTAGTGTTCTCTATGATAAGATGGTTCCTTTAAAAGTCAAAGGAAAATACTATTGAGCTGCGGTAAGACTAATCATATTGTACGATTTTGAATGCTGGGCTATCAACTATAGGCATGTACAGAAGATGTCTGTGGCAGAAATGAAGATGTTAAGATGGATGTGTGGTCATACAAGAAAGGGTTGTATTTCAAATGAGATTATTAGAAAAAAGGTTAGGGTGGCACCGATAGAAGATAAAATGAGAGGCACGTCTAAGGTGGTTTGGGCATTTACAAAGAAGGTCACTAGATGCTCCAATTAGGAGATGCGAGAAGATGGAGGCTGAACCCGTTAAGAGGAGGCGAGAAAGACCAAACAAGTGTTGGAAGGAAACTACTAAGCATGACCTCAATTACTTTAATTTAAGTTCTGAAATGGCTGAAAATCGATCTGTGTGTAGGCAAAGAATCCATATAACCGACCCTACTTAGTGTGGGAAGATGCTTGGTTGTTATTGTTGTAGCAGTCTGTTTGAAGCTTACCTTCTCCTGTTTTTTCTGAAGTTTCTTTTCATCTAGAAATACAAAATTTCTTCCAGGCTTTGGTTGAATTCAATATGCAAAGATGTCTTGTAGGAAAACACCATATGTCTATAAGAGCAAGATCTATGTGATAACAATACTTACTGGCGGCATTATTTAGATCACTGGAGATGCTTGAGGAGTAATCTTTGCACTAAACTAATCTTTAAAACCCAGTAACTCGTAAAATAATTCAATCATTTACATGATCCTGTTCTATTTTGTGCCCTCTCACGAGTTTTTCTTTAGATTTTTCTCTGGTTGGATGTGAATGGCTATTGATCTTTGATAGTCGTCCTTTATTGTTAAAAAAATGATTATCGAAAATTTGATCTTTGGCAAACAAACATTTAAAAATGGAACTTTTAATTTGTACTGAATTATGTGTTTTGCAAGGAAAATGGTTACCTCTGAAGGAGTGTCTTACCTTCATGTCTTGTTGCCAAGGTTTTGGTTATTTCTAAATTTTTAATGATTTTTCGATCATTAGCAGTCTCTTTGAAGTTTGCCTGCTCCTGTTTTTTTTTCTGAAGTTTCTTTTGATCTGGCAACGCAAAATTTCTTCCAGATGTTGGTTGAATTCAATATGGCAAAGTTGTCTTGATAGGAAAACACCATAAGTTTGTAAGAGCAAGCTCTATTTGATAATATTACTTACTGGCGGCATGATTTAGATCGTTGGAGATGCTTGCGGATGTGAACTTGGCAGAAGAAGGCATCTTAAGGTTGATACTTGCTTCTGTTTATCAGATTATTTGTTTGCTTCGTGGAGATGATGGTGGAGCTTTGCTGACCAGGTAAGCTGCCTCCTTGACAAGTTACTGCAGAAGAGAAAACAAATCAAACTAAGAGCCTTTCAAACAAAGAAAGATTATATTGAGACATATTTTCTTTATTCCCCTAGATTTCACTTTCGGTAAACAAGTAAAATATCATTGACAAACAGAAATTTACATTTTATTGGGTTATATATATTTTATTTCATATCATCTTTTTCCCCAAACATACACGGGCTTGTGCATTAGTGCACTGGCACACACATTTCGAGAGTGCATGCCCTCTAGGCTAGTGTGCTCTTCCTGTTTTCAGATTTATGAAGTTCGGCATGTCCTTTAATATTTGTATTGCGAGAGTGCAGGCGGCTCTCCTTTCTGGTGTGTGAGGCATCCAAGACAAATTTCTAGAGCACAGTTGTGTAAGCATACAGAAGAGAAACTCAACAGTTTTGGGGTTTTGGCTTCTCTGCCTAGGATTAACATAGGAAGATCAATGTGTGCTGAAAGGACAATCTAGAGGAATACCCAAAAGTTGAAACATGCGGTCTTGCAGCCATAAAATCAGGTGTAGGCAATTAACATACTTCGACAATTCATGCCTAGTGAAATGATCAGATCACCGGGTGAATGAAAAATGTAGAGCCAACATCTTGGTCCTTGTCCTGTCAAGCTTGTAGCTACGGCTGTTAATCACTGGAACAATACCTGTTTGTGTACAGTTGCAAAATGGTATGAGGAATTCTTTTGAGTTAAAAACAAAGTGACCCTGAAATTATGTTAAAAGCTGAATGGAAGAAACAGGAGCATGCATGTGCATTGAAAAGAAGTTTGAGATTGCATGATTCACAAGCATACTGGGCATGAATAAATTTGTCAGCATATACTTGTGTTTCTTAAACAGAGATTAGGATAATATATGACCACTTACAAAACAATAAAAATACAAAAAAGAGAACAAAAATATTTTTGCATTCTACCAAATTTACTCTGAAATCATACATAGCTTGTCACCGAGGATGGCATATCAAGCATGACAAAGCACTTTTGATAAAAACATCTGGGATGTCAAGCTTGAATGATATATGTAGAGGCGATCAAAGTCCTCTAGTCTCTAGAGCATTGCTACACGAGCCACAAGAAGGATTTGACTAGGGAGCAATCTTCATTTGATACACATCAGTTGTAATCCTTTTCCTCTGCAACAACCAGGTAAAAATATTCACTTTGAGTGGCATCTTCGTCCTCTAAATCAGCCTGCAATCCTTGCTGAGATTGCAATTGTCATTGTCCCTTGGCAGAAGGAGTTTGTACGCTGATTTGATAGAAAACTCTGCTTCCTTCCAAGTCCAGCCATCAAGAGTCCCTGCTTTGGGGTGCGGAGCTGTAAGTTTCATCTGACGCTCCAAGAAGTCCTCCAACCCTTGCTCAAAAAGGTTTCCCTGAAACAAGGGATTCCATATAGCTCTGTTCATATCCCAGCAATCGAAGACCAAAGCTCGTAAAATCCATCCAGAACCTAAAATCCTTTCCATTACCCAACTTGGCTAGAAAAACAAAGGAACCGCCCTGGGCTTTTCCTGCAATAAACCCTTCTAGAATGTGGAGTCTCCGCATTTGGAGAGCATCCTTCAAGCCCAATCTGGCTTTCTACAATGACAGGCCTAAACGACTGCTGTAAAAAGTTACCTTTACCAGCTATAATCCTGGCTATCCACTTCATCAATAGGGACTGATTCATTACCCTTAAGTCAAGGACACCCAGGCCTTCATCTGCTATGGGTTTAGTGCCCTCTCCTGCTCCCTTGCAAAACTATTTTTTTCCTTAAGGTATTCACTATGTCGACCACCTTCTTAGGCAAGAGGAAGAGAGACATGTAAAACATGGCAAGGTTGAGAGTACTGACTGCAACAAGACGAGTCTCCTGCCTCGAGAGAGTAGCCTAGATTTCCATGTCTATAGTCTGCTTAGAACCTTCTGAGTTCTGAATCAGCATATTCCAATCAGCAACCTTCAACAGCTGATCGGATAAGAGTAAACCCAAGTATTGCATTGGCAAGGGTGCTCTGGGAGTACAAAGAATATTTGCACAATGAGCTGTTTCTGCCTCTTTCATCTCAAAGGGCATAATGGACAAGTTCTCCCTGCAAAGTAGAGAAGCCACCAAAAATGTTAAGAAGGTGAGACACATTTTCTGCCTTCTACTAGACCCCTTCAATGAAGATTTCTTTGTTGTTGGTATACTGCAAAATGAGCACAAGATTGATGTTGTTACCTAGGTTGAAACCCTAAGAAGCGAGGTTTTAAAAAATGCAAGGTGGTACGAGGCGATTTGCTTTCATTGAGGCGAGGCGTAAGCCTCAGGTTTTGAATGGAAAATAACAAAAAGGCATGAATATATATTTGTTGAGTACTAATAATGAAAAAAAAGCAAAAAACACACATATATGTTAGTTTTTCTCTGTCACAACATTTCAACAACAACAACCAAATCTTTTCCCACACTAGGTGGGGTCGGCTATATGGATTCTTTGTCTCCACACGGATCGAATTTCAGCCATTTCAGGATTTAAATTAAAGTAATTGAGGTCATACTTAATAGTTAAATTAGATAAGAGATGACATTTAAATAAAATGTAAACTTCCAAACATTATAGAAAATTAGAAGTTAAATTTATCAAAACTCCAAAATGAGTTAAAGTTCATATAATGAGAATCATCACAAGTAAACCAAATAAACATAATGAATTATATTGCCTCTACCTATTATCAATAAAAAATCCAATTGTCATGACTTAAATTATAAGTAATGAGTCTAATAACTAATCTGTTTAACAGACAAGTCATCATTCACAGACACAAAAAACCTAAATAAAACCTAAACAAAATCATTGAAAAACATATGGTATTATTGATATCCTATAAAATATGATAAATATATAATATCTCCATCACTCTCATATTATTAAATAATTCATCATTGACAAATATAACCTAAAAAACCTAAATGAAACCTAAACAAAATCTATAAATAACATATATAATAAAGGAATATTCTGTTGTAGCTAAATAACATATACAAAAAATAACATAAAAATAGACCTAAATAAAATTTAAACAAAACCTAAACTTACTGTTTAGTAGTAAGACCACATGGAGATGTGAAGATTGGGCATTGAAGTTGGTAGCAGTGAACCTTTGGTGATGTGATGGCAAAGGGTTTGGCGATCTTTGGTGACCCATCTGCAACCTCTAGCAACCTGTGTTGGATGTGGGAACTATTTTTCAAGAGCTTGGACAACGATGGTCTCCTTGAGGTTTTGGGCAATGGATTTTAGGTTTTGGAAAATGGTTTGAATTAAGGCTTTGGAGGGATTTATTTGTGGGAAAAGATCATGCGCAAGTCACATAACCATCTAAAAGAGCCTTTTAACCGAGGCTAAGGGCCTTTCAATCGCTTCAGCACCTCGACACTGCCTCAACCAACTGAGGCTTACGCCTCATGGTGCAACCCTGAGGCTATAGCTTTGAGGTATTTTCCTAGTGCCTTGCGGCGTACGCCTCTGGGGTGCCTCAAGGCGTATGCCTCAGGCGCCTCGAGTGCTCCTTTTAGAACGATGCTAAGATGACCTTGCCACAAGTAGAAAAAGTACACACTACCTGTGCATATACAACCAGAACAAAAGCAATAGTGTTTGGGGGCAACCTTGCCTCACCCCCTTTATGGCTTGACCTAGCCTCCCTCTAGCCTACTATAAACTAGGGTTGCAAAGGAGTTAAAGGTACAATCAAAGGCTGAGGAAACCTCTTCTATGAAGGAAGCTCAAATGAATGTCTAATCCAAAGAGTACTAGGCCTTTGGAAAATCCACTTTCCACAAGAAGCCTTTGGTCCCAGTCAGGGATGTCAATGGGTCGGGTTTTATTCTTGCTAAATCCATCCCTATTTACAAATCCATTCCCCATACCCACTCCAAATATAATCGAGGAAAACCTGCCTCATACCTGTTAAATTAATGGGTACCTATTTAATTAACGGGTACCCATTAACATGTTGGATCATCGTTTAAAAAAACGTGCCTCGAGGCGAGGCGTGCCAATTTCGCCTCGAGGCTTAAGCCTCAGTTGCAGTTTGCGAGGCGTACGCCTCGCTTTGTTGAGGCGTGACCGAGGCGCTGAGGCTCTGGAGAGGCGTCGCCTCAGCTACGTCTCCTGCTCCTCCACCGCATCGCACCTCCACTGGCGAGCAGCACTCCAGCACTAGCAACGCGAGCAGCTCTAGCGCAACGCAGGCTTTAGTGCTCCACGCAGCGGCAGGGCAGGCCCTAGCTTCAGGCTCCAATGCAGCGCAGGCCCCAGCGCAAGCAGCGGCAGCGCAGTGCTCCACGCAGGCCCCAGCGCATCGCAGCTCCAGCGGCAGCACAGGCCCAACGCAGTGCAGCTCCAGCTCCTGGCCCGTTCTTTCAATGTTGTGATAAAGAAAAAATGTTATGAAACTGTCATTTATGTTATTTCCTTATTAGTACTTGATAAGTATGCCATTTCATTTTCTATAGTTTTTATGCAAATCTTGAGGCTTACGCCTTGCCTCGATAAAGGCAAACCGCTTTGGTACCGCATCGCGATTTTTAAAACCTTGTGTTGGACTATATATTGCACCATCATTTTAAAATACCATAAGAAAAAATGCATATTCCGCTATCAAAATTTTTGTACAGTTTGTATAATTTTTTTTTCCTTTTGCCATGCGGGCCTGCATCCTTTGTATCTTTTCCGTTCCTTTAATGAAGTATCTTATCTTTAAAAAAAAAAACTATCAAAATTTCTTGAACACAAGCATCTTTCCGAGGATATGTAAAATAAACAAAAATATCATAACGAAAAAAGAAAATACTAATATTCTAAACATATTTTATGGTTTATAACAAAAAATAATCACATGAGAGAGGAGTGGATTCTTGTCCTGACGTTGAAATGGAATCACGCTATAGTCTAATGATGGTAGAGATAATCACATGAGAGAGGAGAGCGAGTCCTGATGTTGAGACTTGAGATGGAATTTGGACAGTACAGGAGAGAGAGGAGAGGATAGGAGACGTTACATCGTAGTATTGCTTGAGATGGAATTTGACGTTGAGATGGAATTTGAAAAATTAGAAGTCCGAGAGATGTGAGTTCGTGATCACTTTTAGACCTCATGGTCACATGAGTAGCTCATTGCGGGTAGTTGGGAGTTTTGGGATATTTGGAATTTCTGGAGTTGGGAGTCTTGGAGTTCTTAGAACATTTGAGATTAATTTTAGAGCCTTGTATATATAATATATTTATATCGAATATACAGGTTCAGGGGTACATTTCCCCATACCCGAACCCAAACTCGATCAGATTTGCATCCAAAAACCCAAACTTGCCTAAATATTAAGTGGAGCGGGTTTTATCCATCCAAATCGGGTCAGGTTGGGTCGATTCTTTGTTGGGGAGTACTAGATTGACATCCCTAGTCCCTATCCTCTTCCAATGAGAAATGATCTTTGTGGTAATAGCAAAATTGGTATGCAGATGTTGCCCCTTAATAAAAACATTTTGTGCTTGGCTAATCAGATAATTGAGGAGGGTCTTGCACTCTTTTAGAGAAAGTACACATTGTAGATCATTGAGGAGGTAAGGCTTTTAAGCACCAAGCCATCCTCTATATTAGTTGAGCAGAAGAGGAGATGCAGAGACCGATGATGATCCCTTGTTTGAGGATGTTTATAGATATAAGAGTACTGTTAGCAAGTTATCGTATTCGACTATCACACGACCAGGTATTAGTTTTGCTATTTGTAAATAGAGTTAGTTCATGGATAGATAGCAATTGGCATGATATCTGTCTCATCTTGAAGTACCTGAATGGAACACTTGGAAAGGGGCTTTACTATAGAGCCAATGGGCATCTTGATATATGCTCTTGCTCAAATGCAGACTATGCTAGATCTGTTTAGGACATGAAATCTACCATGGGCTATGCTATATTCTTAGGAGGCAACCTTGTTTCTTGGAATAGCAAAAAACAGAAAGTGGTTGCTCATTTGAGTACCAAGGTAGAATATAAGACAATGGCTCAAACGTCCTGTGAGGTGATGTGGATCACCTCTTTCCTGGCAGATCTTGGGATTCATGTGTTGACCCCAGTTCTTATGTTCTGTAACAAGTCTACCACATATATTGCCTCTAATCTGGTATTTCATGAGCGGACGAAATACATTGAAGTGGATTGCCACTTTATTAGAAATACAGTAATAGAAGGGAAGATCACCACTCCTTATGTTACTTCACAGCTCTTGATTGCTAACATCCTCGAAAAGGCATTGACGAAGGAAAGACATCTATTTTTGTGTGAAAAGTTGGGCTTGATGGACATCTAAGCTCCAACTTGTGGGGGAGTCTTGTAATATGTGTTATAGTTTCTTTGTTATTTTACTTTCCTATGTGGACTCCCTTGTAATTGTTCTCTCTCTGTATAAAGAGAGGCTTTGTTTCTGTTAGGATGCATGTAGTTCGGAGCATAAGGGGACTTTTCCACGTGGGAAGAAGCCCCAATAATGGTAGCAACAGGGGGCAGCAATAGGGGCAGCAACTTGCTTCAGTTGCTCCCTGTTTCCTCGTGGAATAGGGGAGCAAGAGGAATTCCAGCCGATGGGGCTGCTACTGCTGCTGTTCCTGTTGTTGAGACTGCAGTGGCCAAACAAAGAGAGGAGTAGGAGAGGAACTGTCGGTGGAAGAGAGAGAGAGAGAGGAGGGAGCCTTGTTGACGTAGAAAGTATTATTGCCTTTTTACTTAATGAGAATGTTGGGATCTATCCTTTTGTAGATAAGAACAATTCTAATCACAACCAACTTGCTAAACTTGGAAAACAAGCAATCCGGAAAATAGTAAACGGACTAAACAAGCAATCTTGAAAATAGTAAATGGACTCAATTAAAATTAGCCACATATGGCTAACAACAAGAGACCAACAAACCAACTGCAGCCGACCCTAGTGGTCGGCCACAACCTAGTAGCCGGTGGCCACGTGGACTGCCCATGGT
Organism: Thalassia testudinum; assembly: GCA_037157565.1. Classification (NCBI taxonomy): domain Eukaryota; kingdom Viridiplantae; phylum Streptophyta; class Magnoliopsida; order Alismatales; family Hydrocharitaceae; genus Thalassia; species Thalassia testudinum. The sequence continues at coordinate 51,967,660 of JAZHRO010000030.1, forward strand.
GCCATGTGGTGGCCCACGTGGCTTTTATTCCCATCGGTTTCATTTGACTTCCAGAAATTCCATCCCCTTTCACAAATAAAATTAATATTTTTATGTGTGACATGTACATTGCAAGATTTGAATCATATGATAACACTTATTCTTGTATCTTAGCTAAGACTTGTATTTATTTGTGACTTGTGAGTATTGGATTGTTTCGAGAAGGGAAAGCTGATTTCTAATTGCTGAGGGCAAGACTCTCTTGCCCCTCCAACCCAAGAAGTGGTTATCCTTCTTAGAAATTGGCTCTAGGTGGTGTTGCTTGTATTGTTTACCTGCTTCTTGTTGGGGAGCAATCTTGAGCATTGACGTCAGGGTTTAGATGGGGAATTTTGGAAGCGAATAAAAAAGGATTTGGTAGTCACACTAAATATATGAGGGGGTAGTAGACCTATGAAGAACATTAAAGATTTGACTCATGCTAAAAGTTAGGATGGAAGGCTGTAGGAAGAGGGAAGCCTTGATCTCAGTGACCTTGTAACTAGATGACTTCGCTACCAACTAGAAAGTACTGGTAAGCTATGTGGCCCCTTAATTGCATCAACCCCCACATTTTGACAATCTTGTGGTTCCAATGGACTTTCTTGCCTTCATGGGTGACTTTGCCAACTTTTCTTGACTCCTAAATGTTGAGCCCCTTTGGTTTTTTTTTGTTCCTTTTTGTTATTTTCATATTCTTATGGACATATTATGCTATTTTTCCCACCTCTAGATATTGAGAGGTAGGGCTACAAAATATAGTGATTTTGCTCATTTCTTTTAATTTGGTATCAAAGTACGGTCCTAGATTCGGTGCTAGCACCCACCTTAATTCCCATAGTTTTTTTTCTCCTTACCCAAAAAAACCCTAGGGAAGAGTTTTCCACTGCTGTTGTCGTCGCTGCTGGGTTTAAGGCTGGTCGGTGACCTTGAAAGCTTCTCCTTTCTCCTTTCTTCCTTTAGTGACCTCTTTGATGGGGGGTGACTCATTGCTACCACCCTTTAATCGCAAGGCTTGGGGTGGGGCGGCGTCGCAACTTCTTGATCTTGAGATTTTGGGGCACTACATTGTTGCAGCACCTTGCAGTGTCTCTAGACCTAGTTGAGGTTTGGAACGGTCGCTGGAGCAGCCTGCGCTGCTACCTGGATTTGCCGGCAGTTGGTGCACCATCGAGGGAGCCCTTTTCTCCTCTGCAACGCCGTCGCCAGTCCTTGTGGGGGCTTGAGATCACCTCCAACGCCGTCACTAGTCCTTGTAGGGGTCTTGGATAGACTTTAATAGAGGCTGGGAGCCCCGTTGCGGTTGTGTGGTCCGGAGTTCTTCATGCTGCAGTGGCTGATTTGGTGCTTTAGGGTACTACTTGTGATGTATTAAGGGTCTGGTTTTTGCCTAGTGTGTTGTTTGGCTTGCAGTTGAAGCGTGATGGCGTTCGAAGGCTCTTCTGAAGTGACATCAGAGCACACATTGGAGACAGGGGTTTATAAAAGCTCTTTTTTTGGTCCCATGCAAGGTTCGAAATGTCGATTTCGACGTCGTGCCGATGAAATTCTAAGTTTGCATTTCGTGGGCATGCCGAGGGCACGCTGTGGAAATGCCGAAGGCATGCTGATAAAAAATAACATAAATAGTCAAAATGATATTAATTTCAAAAAATACTAATTGTGTAACATAAATACCAAAGGTTTCAATGAATCAAAAAAGGATATATCGGAGCCCAAAATTCCTGTGTGTGCGTGTGCGTGCGTGCTAGCACCCATGATCTCTTGCCCACCCTTTCGAATTGCCATCGTGACAATCTAGGATTAGCGCCCATAATCTCCTGCCCACCCTTTCCAACTGGCACCCAAACCCATCACAAGCACCAGCGCGCACCTCGCTCAGACCACACATCTCGGCATCCAGCGGCGTGCCGCTCATGTCGTCGGCATGCCGATGATGTAGGTGGCATACCGTCGGCATCCCTACATATCGATACTTGTCCATATCGGCATGACCTACTTCAAAAAATGGCCATGCCGACGGTATGCCGATGACATTTAAAACACTGGTCCCATGGTGAAGCTTGATGAGACCAACTATGCTTGATAGTCATAGATGTTCTTGATGGCTGTAGAAGATAATGATAAGGGGCATGTGTTACTTCAACTGGAGCCAATTGACAAGATCGGCAAAAATGCATCTTGGAAGGACAATGCCGTGGTCTGAGCGTGGTTCATGAATAGTGTTAGTCCTAAGATAGGAGATGGGATCATGTTCTATTGGATGACGAAGGAGATGTGGGATTGCCTACATGACACCTACTCCCACAAGAAGAATTCAGCCAGAGTCTTTCAGATATATAGTGAACTTTCCAGACTTAGTTGGGAGGGACAGGTACTCTCATAGTACTACTTCGCCCTGAAGGGTCTTCTAAGGAAGTACAATGCATGCAAACCTTTGTGCACATGTGCCACTCAAAGAGCATATCGTTGTGAGTTTACTGTGTTGTAGTTCTCAGATGGCCTTGGTCTTGATTATGCTGCGGTGAGGTCACAGATGCTTACCTTGTTACGACCCGGTTCCTGAATCCCTACAGGATCCGAGACCGGCTCGACTCGACTAATCCTAAGACCCAGTCGTCCAACAAGAAATAACCGAAAAGCAGGAAAATAAACCACATTTACTATGCAATATAACTAACAGTAAAAGCGTAAAAGCAGTAAAGGAAAGTAAAAGCTGCTAGTCAGTACATACCACCACAACAACAGGAAAGTAGAATAAAAGTACAGTGATAGGAATAGTAAACAAAAGTCTGAACTTACTAGCAGAAAAGAGAGTACAACAGTACGAAAACTACTGCTGGGTTCGACTGGGCCCAGCACCCTCTGCAGCCGGTAACTCGGGCTGCTCAACTCCTGGACCTGTAAAGGGTTATGTAAAACAAAGTCAGTGAATGCTGAGTAGAGTGGTAGTCGAACTATCTAAAGCAGTAAAACTAGCAAGTATATTTATCCTTTTTCCAGTTATTTTACAGGTAATTTCTTTTCACCTCATTGGTTTACTTTCAGATTTCTTTCTTGATCTTGCATGTTCTTCATGGGAACGATCTTGATTGCAGTCTTTTATGAAGAGTAGAAGGTACACATGGTGCTCTCTTGGTTGGGAGAGTCCATCATGGTAGTCCTACACTCAGTCAACCACACCGAGGTCACTGACAGACGTAGCGGTGACTACGGCATGCGCGATAAGCGCATGGGTAGTTATCCCGCATTGGCACGGGGTCAGTTGTTTCCACTAGCAGGTACGTCAAAAGTACAACACGGAACAGTATATGACCTAGCTCTCTCAGAAACAGGGGTCTAACCCCTCGAACCAAACAGGGGTCTTGCACCTCCACAGTCCGCGCACCCTCGTTTGTCTACCCCGGTTTGCCCAGAGGGCCTAACAAGTCGGTGTAGGGTGGCTAGCTGAACCCCGGATCCTGTCGGGTGGCTAGGTCCCTCCTTACACTAGTAGCTTGCCTCGGTACCGTGTACGCGAAGGCTAACAGAAGTTGGTGTAGAGTGGCCAATCCTAATCCAAGGTCCCAACTCAAGGGCAGCTAGCTCTGCTTTATACTAAAAAGGGAACTGTCGCTCTCCTTGGTACCACGTACTCAAGGGCCAGCACACTTCCCATCCATATTTCAGGCTTTTCCATCCATCCATAGGAGCTCTACTCCTAACTCCCCGTAGGGTTCGTGCTTATGTTTACTACATTATTCCAATCCAGGTTTTATCATTCACAATTTGGTTCTCGTTCATACACATGCAGCTCGTATTTCCACAATTTAACACATGCAACAAACGATATCACAGATAACTGTTCAGTTATCTCAGGCAGCTCATATTCTAACAGGTAGCTCGTATTTATTAGCAGGCAGTTGTTAACCATTTAGCTCATTCATTTATAACTACAATTTCAATCACGCAAACAAGCGGTTCAACCATTTCTCGTCTTAGGGTTCATGCCACATCCTAGGTTTCCAGTTATCTAATTTTCATAGATGCATTCATATTTTATAAATGGAACAGGGGTGAACCACTCTACCAGACAATCCGGGAGTAATGGGGGTTCGAACTGCAGACTCACGTGCCTCTGCAAGCCCCAAATACGCAACAAGTCGAAGTCCTATACCAAGAATACATCACAACGGAACGTTCAGAACAGTATATAAAGGTTTCTAATATGTAGAGGAACTCACAAGGAAACCACAGATACTTCGTTTGCGTAAAACAGATCCCGATCAGACCCTAAACGGGTCAAAAACGTGTCTACAGACCCAAATCAGATGTCTGGAAACAAGTCCAGACGTTTTAAAAGTCATCAGAGACTCACCTCAAGCTCCTGTGATGATCTCAGACGTCCAGGACTCCACCGCGACCATCTGAAAGCAGTTCCAGACGTCTGACCAGTCCTTTGGTCGTCTGGGAACGTCTCCGGTCGTCTGGTAAGCTGTCCAGACGTTTGAAAAGCGTGGAAGGACGTGTCGCGCACCTTCCCAAAGCTGCTCCTGCGCACGACAGAGCAGCATGTTCTTTTAACCAAGCAAATCACACCTGTGGTGCGGCCTGCGTGGCTATAATCGCGAGAAAGACGTACCTTCGCGATACACCTACTTTCAGACGTCTAGTGTCGTCGCCAGACGTTCAGCCAGTCGTCCGGAAGGCCCTTCGGACGTCCGATACTGGAAAAACTTTAGTACCAAATCGCGCTCCTGCACCTCCTGCCGCGGACCACCGCGGCTCCTTCCGCTCCGCTGCAGAAGGTCGGGGATGATGCCCTGACGTTCTCCTCCCGCACGTGCCACGGTGGCCGTGCGAACCTCCAGCGAGCTTCCACGAAGCTCGCGACCTCGATCTTCTCCTCCTCACGCCTACTCCTCCTTGCTCTCGCTCTCTCTCTCGCGCGCCTCAGCTCACGGCAGTGGAGTGGGGAGTATGGTGGTAGTGGTGGAGTGGAGAGGAGAGGAGGAGGGCCTCTTTTATAGGAGAGGGTTTAGGGTTCGGCGGGGGAAAAAGAAGAGAGGAGAGAGACGGAAGGTCTATGCGCAGAAAGCAATAGCGCGTACAGATTTTTCAATTTCCAGATGTTCGGGAAGGGGTCCAGACGTCTGACTGACACTCCAGACGTCTTAAAAGGCTCAAATCAGAATGGGTCTTTACATACCTTGTCTGAGCTTCCTACTCTTGAGGAAGCTTATAGTAGATTGAGTGGGATCTCTGTTGCACTACCTCCTAATACAATGGGCTAGACTATGGTTCTTACTGCTACCTACAGTTGTGTATAAGGTGCTTCTGCTACCAGAGGTCGTGGCCGCTGTCGTGTCCTTGGAGGTGGTGGGCGTGTGTCCAAAACTTGCATGTACTGTGGCAAGATTGGGCACATGGAGAGTACTTGTTGGACCAAACATGGTCCACCTATGGCCAATTAAGTCGTTGCTACTACTAAGCAAATTCTTGACACTATTACTAGAGCTGAGTATAAAGATTTTCTACAACGCTTTGAGAAGCCATCCTAAGAAACACCATCCTCAGAGACAACAACCTTCGCCTCCCAATCAGGTATAGAGGTTGTCTATACTTGTGGATGTTGATTGTGATATGGATTGGCTAGTGGATTTTGGTGCGTCTTAACATCTTTGTGGTGATCGCTGATGTTTTCGTCATATGATATTGGTTCCTTCAGGGAGGATGGTATAGGTTGCAGATGGGAGACACTCTTAGATTGCTTGACAGGGGGATGTAGCTGTCAGCCCTAACATGAGATTACATGATGTTCTTCTTGTTCTTGATTTTCTTATCAGTTTGTTGGCAAGATTATTAAGGAGCTGAATCATAGGGTAATATTTGATGATTCCACTTGTATTTTTTAGGACAAGCTAACGGGGAGGATGATTGGTGGCAGTTGTGAGGAAGGGGGTGTTTACCGCTTGTTTCAGCATCCTGTTATTGCTGCATGCCATGGGGGTGTCACCTTCTCTGCTGGATCTCCATACTAGTGGCATATATGTCTTAGCCACTTTTCGTTGGATAGGCTTTGTCGTATTATTCCAGGTATCTCTCCATCTGCCACTATTACTTATGGTGCTCATCAGCTAGGCAAGCACCACTGAAGTTCCTACCTTGCCAGTCAGAGCCCATGTTCTACCACTTTGTTTCAGTTGTGTCGTGTTGATGTATGAGGGCCTGGTCGTCTTCTTGTTTTTTTTTGAAACATCTTTTCAAAAAGGGAGGGAGGGGGGAGACCCTACCCCCACTGGGGCCCCCGAATTTCTTGCTTGCCACGGAGCTCCTCCGTGACTTAGCTACGGCCACTCTCCGGCGCCGAGTCAAGGCGGGGACAACATCAGCGATGCGTCCCTTCACGAGGACACTATGCGTGATTGGGCATACCGCGGGGGATCGAACCTGCGTACCCCACACAGTGAGCGCCTTATAGGGAGCAGGTGTACCAACTGTGCTACCTTGACAGGCTAGGTCATTGTTGTTATTTGGTGTTAGTTGATGATTTCTTCTGACTGTCTTGATTCTTTTTGTTAAAGAATAAATTAGATGTGGGGGGTGTATTGGAATATTTTGTTTTGGAAATAAAAAGTTACTTTGGCATTTCTATTAAAATTATTCACTATGACAATGCTATTGAATTTTGCACCCATCGCTTGCCCACCTTTTACACAGATCATGGCATTATTCATCAGACTACATGCCCTTACACGTCCTAACAGAATGGAATTGCTAAGAGGAAACACCAACATATTCTTGATGTTGCTCGCACATTGCTTATACACCATAGTGTTCCTCCCTTGTATTGGGGTGATGTTGTGCTTGTTGCATACTATTTGATTAACAGAATGTCATCTCCAATTGTTCATGAACAGATTCCCTTATAGCTATTGTATTTGGAAGGGACTCTATTTCTCATACCTCCCAAAGTCTTTGGATGTGTGGCATTTGTTCACATCACCATTCTTGGTCGGGATAAGCTTGCACCTCGGGCATTCAAATGTGTTTTTTTTGGGACATTCTAGGTTTCAGAAGGGATATTGGTGTTATGATCCTTTTACTTGTTGACATTATGTGAGAGTCGATGTCACCTGTCATGAGACAGTTCCTTCTTTACTGTTGAAGAGGTCTTCTTCCTGAGATTGTTGAGGTTCCTATAGTTCCCTCCATTTCTCTTGAGGCTATCTCGATCATTGGGTCGCCTTCTTTTGAGGCTTCCACCTTTGAGTTAAGTTAATTTCATGATCCTCCAGTTACAGGATTCTTGTTACCTTTAGGTAGCGGCAAATCCCCCACTCCTCCAACGTTAGATCCTCCCTAAACTCAGGTGAGCATAAAGGTTTTTTAGACTTATGAGGTTGTGAGTAGTAATGATCAAGGCTTAAGAAGTTAGTACGTTGTATGCTGTCGGTTGGGTCACCACGTAGAGAGTATGCAGTATTCGGACGAGTATGCGAATGAATATGTGGGCTTGCATTTTTTATTTTAAAAAAATATAAAATAACTAGTTAGCTTATTAAAATTTGTGTTATATGTAATGTTATAACTATACAACTACCTTAAGTAATATAATAAAAACAACATAATTAATACTTCTACCTTTTTTTTTTTGAAAAAGAATACTCCTTTTCAATTACTATGTAACTTAGAATATAAAAGATTAGATATCTTGAAAAAAGAAAGTGTAGAGATTAGAATTTAAATGTTCATATTTATTATCAATGATTATAAATAGCAGATCTAAATCAAGAATCTAAAATGAAAACTAAATCAAAAATTTTGAATCAACCTAAATCAAAACATATTATCAAAAATCTAAAATCCGGACATCATGTCAAACAATATCTAAAATGATAAAAAGAAGAATCTTTCAAAGACTCAAATTGGGTGGCTTTATTTCAAAATCGGGTGAGTATGCAGCTGAGTAAAGGCCTACTTGGCCAGACCTGACTATAGGATCGCATGACACTGCTCGGTTCGGGAAGTGGTTCGCTGATGCCTTTGCGGGTGCCTACTTGGCTTAGGCGGTTGACTTCTTGATTATGGGTGATGATGCAAGGAAATTGCAGGTAGACGGTGGTGATCTTGATCTTCCAATTGCAATTTGGAAGGTATCCAAAAGTTGTGCCAGGTATCTTGTCTCTCATGTAGTTACTATAGAGTTCCTTGGAGGAATATATAGGCATTTTTGCCAGGCACTTTAGATACCTATCAGTCATCAATGGGCCATGCTTGATCCAAAGTGGTGACGGGCCATGGAGGAGATGCAGGCTCTGCGATCTTGTGGCACTTGGAATCTTATTGACCTGTTGTCCCATGCTTCTGTTGTGGGCTGTCATTAGGTGTTTATCTTGAAATACAATCCTAATGGGAGGATAGCACGACAAAAGGCTTGTCGGGTAGCAAAGGGGTTTACGCAAACATATGGTGTTGATTTCTCTGATACTTTCTCTCTTATTGCATGGTTGCCCATAGTTTGCATTTTTATTTGTATTATCGTTCACAAAGGTTGGCCATTTCATCGGCTAAATGTTAAAAATGCCTTTTTGTATGATGATTTACATGATAAGGTCTATATGCAGCAACCCTCAGGTATGAGGTTCATGGGGGGTGTTCCAGAGTTTGCAACTTGCGGAAGGCTCTTTGGCCTTAAGCAAAGTCCCTTGGCGTGGTTCCAAAAGCTTTCCGAGGTGGTAGAGGTCGTTGGCTTCGAGCGGTCTTTTGATCATTCTCCATTTGTTAAGAAGAGAGGGGGAGATACTGTTGCACTTTTAGTTTATGTTGATGACCTAATTGTTTCTGGTAATCAAGAAATGCTTGTTAGGGAATTTTGTGATGGACCTTGGGCTACTGAGATATTTCTTTGGGATAGAAATTGCTCACAGCAGGAAGAGCTTAATTCTTTCTCAAAGGAAGTATGCACTTGACTTCAGGAGATTGGCTTGTTGGGAGCTAAGCCAACTAACATACCCTTGGATCCTAAGACTCATCTGTATGATAAGAAGTTAGAGGTAGTTGATAGCATGCAATGTAGGGTCTAGTGGCCAAGCTTTTGTACTTCACCATTACCAGACTTGACATTTCCCCTACAGTTGGGAAACTTAGTCAGTTCTTAGACATGCCTACTACGCAGCACTGGGATGTTGCCACAATGATGCTTAGACAATTGAAAAAGGCATCAGGTTGATACTTATTCTTTTTACCAAGGGGACTTCCATGAGCATCATTGTCCAGCGCATGCTTTTTCACTTATGTGGTAGGGAATTTTGTGACATGGAAAAGCAATAAGCAATCTGTGGTCTGCAAGTCGATTGCGAAGTTTGAATATAGGGCTATGGCTCATATTGCCTCAGAGATGATGTGGATGAGGTCCTTCTGTTTGATCTTTATATATTGGTAGATACTTCCATGGAGATGCGATGCGACAATCGTTCTCTGACCTACATCACCAATAATCCTATGTTTCATGTGAGCACGTGGAAGTTGATTGCCATTATACATCTGGCTTGATTTAGAGAGGCCTCATCTTCACCACACTTGTTGCCTCGGATGACCATACAACATGCATCTTTATCAAGGCTTTGCCTCATACTTCATGTGCTATTTGTTGTTCCAAGTTGAGTATGATCGATACATATGCTCTAGTTTGAGGGGGATTGTTGAGCCCCTTCGGTCTTTTTTGTTTCTTTTTATTTTATTTTTATATTCTTATGGACATGGTACACTATTTTTTTCATCTCTATATATTGAGAGGTAGGGCTACGAAATAAAGTGGTCTTGCTCATTTCTTCTAATTCAGAACTTGATTAAGTGTTGAACAGAACGGGCAGGTAAAGCAAACTAGTTGCAGATAGACCAAGCTGGAAAACTTCCCTCACTCTCTTTCTGCCAATTATTTTAGTTAAAAAAACAAGGTAAGGTCAAAAGTTCTTTAGATGATCTCATCCATCTACTTAAGCACAACATTGCTATGGTTGAGGCCCCTTCACTCTCTTTCTGCCAATTGTGTTAAAAAAAGCAAGGTATTCAGATGGTCTCATCCACCTATCCAAGCTTGATGCCCCTCCTAATATCAAATGGTTGAGTGTGCCTTCAAATTTAGGTGTAGGCAGGTTACATTGTATCATAAGAGGGGAGATGATTGGAGTGATATGTAGCTTCTTAATTGCATCGATCCCTCACATTTTGTTGATCTTATGGTTCCAGTGGATTTTCCTGCTTTCATGGGTGACTTTGCTGAGTGCAGCTACTCCTAACCTCGATTGAGAGTTTGACGGAATGGGTGGAAAATGAAACCATTGTTGATAGACCAAGCTAGAAAGCTTCTCACTCTTTCTGCCAATCATGTCAGTTAAAAAGAACAAAATAAGCTCAAGAGTTCTTTGGATGGTCTCATCTATCCATCAAAGCACAACAATGATGTGTTTAAGGCCCCTTTAGCTATCATATGGTTGAATGTGCCTTGGGGTTTAGGTACAAGTGGAATGGAGTGATGCATAATTGATTGAAACACCTTTGGAAGTGAAGTGGTTCTTGGTAAGGAGCATGAGCTTGAAGAGTTGAGAGAAATGAGAAGCTTGATCTATTAGAAACCCTAATCCTCATTATATAGAGGATTAGAGAGGGAAAATTACATATGGAGTCCTCATAAAACTAACAAGAGAAACAATAACATAGAATAGAGAAAATGTGCTAATCTCAACGCTCCCCCTCGAGTTAAAGCATAACTGTCCATTATGCTCTACCTGAAACATCCGTAAAAAGGAGATTTTGGGAGAGCTTTGGTGAAGATGTTTGCAATCTGCTCCTCAGAAGAAACATATGCGGTTTTGAGTCCCTTTTGAATGAGATCTTTGGCATAATGACAATCCACTTCCACATGTTTTTTTTTTGTTCATGAAACATTGGATTATTAGTAATCAAGTTTGCCACCTTGTTGTTAGATCACATCATTATGGGGGGTTGATAGAAATATGTAGATTACTCAACATAGAATGTATCCACATCATTTTTGATGCAGTACGTGCCACGACTCGACACTTGACCTTGAGACAATTCCTTGCTTTTTGCTTCTCTAAGTCACAAGGTTCCCTGCTACATAAGTATAGAAGTTTGTTGTAGACTTTCTGTCGTCAAGGCACCTTGCATAATTTGCATTTGTGTAGGCTACAATGTTGTAGGATGTGCCTTTTGTGAACAAGAGCCCCTTTCCTAGTGAAGACTTCAAGTACCTGAGTACCGTCATAGCTTGATCCCAATGCATCTTAGTTGGCTTGTGCATGAATTGACTGAGCTTTTCAACAGCTAGAGAGATTAGGATGAGTACTAGTCAGATATAAGAAGTTTCCTAGCCAGGCCCTAAACTGGCCAGCATCAATTGGAGCTGTACTCTTGTTATGTAGATGAACCTTTGGATTCATTGGAATATACGTAGGTTTTGCCCAGATAGTTTCTTGTATCAAGTCCATCTCATATTTCTTCTGCGATAACATGACATCTCGTTTGCTTTGAGCAACCTCGATCCTAAGAAAATATCGAAGAGGACCTAAATCCTTGATTACAAAGTTCTTTAGGTTACAAATTCGTTGGACATCATCCTAGTAAGGATGATGTTATCAACATAAACAGGCATCATCACAATCTCCTGAGAAGTCTACTACACAAATAAGGAATGATCGATTGAGGACCTGCAGAATCCAAGGGTCTCAACAACGTTAAAAAGCTTTTGGAACTAAGCTCTAGGATGTTGCTTAAGCCTATATATTGCCTTCCTTAATCTGCATACCTTGGAACACTTTTCTTGAACCTCAAGTTCAGGTGGTTGTTGCATGTAAACTATTTCTTGTAAATCTCCATACAAGAAGGTGTTCTTCACATCTAGCTGATGTAGTGGCCAATCATACTGTACTGCTATAGATATGAGAATGCGGATTGTAGGAAGTCGTGCAATAAGAGAGAATGTAGCAAAAAAATTTACACCATTAGTCTGAGTGAAGCCCTTCGCTACAAGCTTGGCTTTGTACCATGCAATTGATCCATTTAGGTTGTACTTTACAGTGAAAACCCATTTAGACCCTACTACTGTGACATTAGATGGTGGAGCAGTAAGCTCCTAGGTACCATGGGATGTATGAGCAGACATTTTCTCTTGCATAGCTTGTCTCCATCATGGATCTAGTAATGCTTGATGATGAGATGTAGGAATTAATGTTGCAGATAGTGCTATAGAGAACTACCTAAAAGGGGACCCAAGGCATGTCATAGAGACATACTTAGAAATGGGATGATGGTGCAAGTACGGTATGCCTTTAGTAAAGCTATTGGCCATTCCTAGTTTGCTGTAGCATTACGACTATCACTGACATTTATTTACTCATTTGCCGCCGAAGAATCTCGTACTTGGGTATTAGACTTGTCTTTCACCAACACATCATCCGTGCTATCTAGGCTTATATTCTCTTTAGGGGATGATGGATGTGTAGGCTCAGAAGTTGAAGGAATGCGACTAGAGATTTGCTGTGCCTTAAGGAGCCCAGGGTTTGGGGGGACAACGATTGGAATCTCTTTTATGGAGTTGGAGGCATTGGCATAGGCACCATATCAGGAACTATATTCACGCGCGACCTTGCTGTAGAAAAATATGAAACTGACTTGAAAAATGACACATTTGTGCTAAAATAATGGCAGCGTTGAAGAGGATCATAACAACGATGCCTCTTCTATGACTTGGAATATCCCAAGAATGCACACTTGATTACTCTGGGGGGACAACGTATCTCTAATAGAACTGTGAAGATGAACAAATACCACACATCCAAATACATGAGGGTGAATAAAGAATAATCCTCCATGTAGATATAATAGTTGTATTGGAATTTGTTTATCAAGTATTGAGGATGGCATGTGATTAATATCATAACATGTTGTAAGAATCGCATCTCCCCAATATGTTTAAGGTACACTGTTGTGGATTAGTAGTGTCTAGGTAATGTCCAAGATGTGATGATGTTTTCGCTTGGTCACACCATTCTGTTGAGAAGTGTGTGGATAAGTCATTTGATGTATGATTTCCTGTGATTTGTAGAAGTCATGAAAAAATGTGGTACAAAATTCCAAGGCATTGTCAGAATGAATAACCTTAGTAGTGGCCCTAAACTATGTCTTCATCTCCAAAATGAAAATCCGAATAATCATTCCTCAATCCGATTTCATCTTAAACAAAAATGCCTAACTTAAGCGAGAATATCTCTTAACAATCACCAATTAGTAGTAATGCCCCAATTTATCAGGAATACGACTAGGACTCCAGACATCCATGTGGAGGAGCTCAAATAGAGACCCAGATCTTGGAGTTTGACTGGTGGGAAATGTGCTTTGATGATGCTTGCCCAACTGACACACTCCACACTCGATTTTGGCACTAGGAGAAATCTGATGAATGATATAACGGAGCTTCTGAAGGGGGAGATGAATTAAGCTAGGTGCCACTGAAAAGCAAAGGTAGAAGATGTGGTAGAAGATGTCAGAGTAGTGTCATGGGTAGTTAACGATGATTGAAATAACTTATATACTCCCCTTTCTTCATAGCCTCCATTAATCGTCTTCCCAGTCAAGTTATCTTGAATACACATGGGACTGCATCAAATATGACCCTGTAATTAAGTTCCTTGGTTATCCCACTAACTAAGAGCAGATTGACAGAGAAGTCTGGTACTAAGAAGGCATCTGTCAGTCTCATACAACAACAATAATCGAGCCTTTTCCTACACTAAGTGGGGTTGGCTATATGGATTTTTTTCTTCCATGCAGATCTGTTTGAACAATTTCTGGACTTAAATTGAAGTAATCAAGGTCATACTTTATAGTTTCCTTTCAACACTTCTTTGGTCTTCCTCACCCTCTCTTAGTGGGTTCAACTTCCAACTCCTCGCATCTCCTGACTGAGGCATTTAGTGGCCTTCTTTGTAAATGTCCAAACCACCTTAGACGTCTCTCTCATTTTATCCTCTATCAATGTCACCCCAACCTTTTCTCCAATAAGCTCATTTAAAATCTGATCCTTCCTTGTATGATCACACATCCATCCTAACATCTTTATTTCTGCTATAGACATCTTTTGCACATGACTATAGTTGATCGCCCAACATTTAGAACCATATAGCATGATAGGTTTTACAGTTGATCGATAGTACTTTCCTTTAACTTTTAAAGGTACCCTCTTATAACAAAGAGCACTCGATGCTCCCCTCCATTTCAACCACCTTGCATTAATTCTATGTGTAACATTTCCATCAATTTCACCATCTTGTTGAAAAATGGATCCCAAGTATTTAAAAACATCTTTCATTGGAATGCATTCTTCTCCAATTTTTACATCCATCTCTTTATTATTCCCTCTACTACTAAACTTGCATTCCATATACTCAGTCTTTGTCCTGCTTAGGCGTAGGCCTTTAGCTTCTAGGGCATATCTCCAAAGCTCAAGTTTTCTGTTCACTCCATCTCTTGTCTCATCAACCAACACAATGTCATCAACAAAAAGCATACACCATATAGTTGATCGGCCAAGCATACACCAGTAATTAACGAGTGCCTTCCATTGGCTACATGAACTGTCCGTCTTAGTGCAATTGATCTAAGGGTGGAGCATTTGCTTCAATCTCCTCACAAGTGCCAAGATGCCCTGTAATCTACCAACCAATTAGGATCACATCTAGTGTTCTGAGCAAACAAAGCAACTGGGAAATCTGGTGGAGAGATCATAGTGGAAGGCAATTATTGGGCACGGCCATTGTGTCTATCTCTGAGAATCATTCACATCTCTTTTACGGTTCGATAGTATTTAACCTCGTCTCCAATTCTTGGGGCAACACTATTCATGATCCAGATATGGACCGTAGAATTCTCTCTTCTAAGTTGCGCACTTGTCATCTGCTACCTTAGGTTCTGGCTCAAACAGAACATGGTGTTTGTCATGAGATGCATTTATGATCGTCGAGCATAGTTGGTCCTATATAACCTCTCCATAAGATTGAAGAATGGGTTCTTATGACTCCTTATTTCAGTGATATGTTTCGATGTCACCTTCAAAGCCTCTAAAGACTCCATAAACGATTTTAGCTAAGGCCATAAAATTACCAATATGAAAGGGAATAACTGTAGGGCCTCAAATCATACATCGAATACATTCAGTGTTTGGATTTAGGGCATGCTCAGTTTGGATTTTGTATGCCCTGAGCGAGCTGTAAATACAAGAATTAGATAATTTTCTAGTAAATGAATTGGATCCTTTAGTACGAATATGGTAACGTATTGAATAAACTCGATGTGTTTTTGATTTGGAGATCTAAATAATTTAGAGGGTCTTATAGCATAGTAAAAAATCATCTGATTCGATAAATTGTTTTTGGTCTGAGTTGGGACGGAGACCTTCTCTAAAGGTCATCGCTTGGTTGATGTTCTTGAATGGAGATTCAAGAATTGTCACGCGGATTGGGTTAAGGTGTTAGCTTTATGAAACAAGAGATAACCAAAGTTCTTCTCTAATGTTGTCATGGAGAAGGTGTATCTTTTGACTTGAGACAATATGCCTCTATTTACGAACACATGCATTTGGTGGATTAATAGTAGATGCACCCACCTTGGTGCTAATACTGGAAAGCTAATGTATGTGGAAAGGGATAGGAGATGCGTGATCTTTCGAAGCGATCACACAAATCTATTACTAAGGTTTATGTGATAGATTGGGGGAGTGAGCTCGCTCCTCGTATATTGGGAAACGACAATTCCACAGGTTGTAAGTCCTGATTAGACTCAATGTAAGAAAGAAATGAAGATAAACATTTGGTAAGGGGTTTGATTGTCATTCTCATCCCAATGATATAAAGAGATGCTAAAAATAATATTATCCAAGTAGGAATGGGGACAATCTAATGGGATTAGACCTTAGGATAATATTATCCTTCATGTGTGAATGATTCATAGGTATTTGAAATACTTGCGGGGGTGTAGTGCCAAAATTCCACGAATCCTAAAGCTTCGTTATTGGCGTGAAAAGTAATAATGATTTTGATGGGTTCGTACTTAAAGGATAGATCAATTATAATTTAAAGAGTTAAATTGCACTTGATTTGGTGATTAGTTGCACCTAATTTGATTAGGTGGAAAATTCAAGGGTTAGATTGTAACTAATTTATGTTTGGATACTAGATCCAAATATCTCATAATTTGTTATGAGCTAATCATGTAAATTCAAGTAGGATTTAATCCCCATCATTGGATGGAGATCCAATGGATCTTATCAAATTAGTATTAGGATTCGAATGCCTATAAATATCTCTTAGAGATGAAGAGCAATTCCATCCCGATCAATTGATTGCAAAAGCAATTCTTGAGAAGCCACGACCACCAGGGAAAGAGGAAGAGGTGCATTAGGGGTGTCCCTTTATAGCTAGTCAATTGACCAACCAATCGGATGATCGACCCCCTTACAAAATTGGACAATTGGTTACTAAAGGCTCCTCCGTTAGAGAATTGTTCCTATCACTAGCCAGTTGACCAACTTGTTCCGTTGGTCGACCAGTTACTATAAGGCTGTGCCTTTGTAGTTTTGTTGGAGGCCTTCTCGTTGTGCGTGCATGGTTTTAAGGAGAGGATCACTTTGGATTCAGGAAGAGTTCGTGGATCTCGTTCGTGATTGGACTTCCTCGACCTGAAGCATCTCATTTGCCCGTTGAGAAGTTCAGATTTGCTGGGATTTATCGTAGGAGGCACTTGATGTAGGGTACTATTCTACGTCACCTATAAGGTATAATTTGATATCTTGTGGGATCTCGGAACGATTGGAATTAGTTCCAATCATGTTTCGATTTTAGGGTGTTTTCAGCTATGCCGATTAAATTTTTGGCATTGATTTGGTTGTATTTTTCAAAAATTTTAGAATGCTAGTTTTTCACTCTTTCGCAATGCTATAGGTCGATCTGATTGATCCCTTTAGAAACATTGTTTTAGGTCATGAAAATGAGCAAGAAGGCCCATTTAATGCCTAAAAGATCACCCATAGGAGCCTCTGCAGGCCTATTTCGGCCTACTAGCATTGCTCCGGCCAGTAATTGGTGTTTAACGGGGGTCATCGGAGTTGAGTGACGCTCAACGACCATCGAGGACTTGACAATGGGGGGCGCTTCAACTTGGTGTGGTCGGAAAAGCCCTTCCTAGTGGCTGTTGTTGTCACTAGGGGTTGTCGGTTGGTCGGCGTTGGTTGCTTGTAGTTGGCGAGGGTCAGCAGTGATGATGGGGTGCTCGGCAAGGTTTTAAATATCGATATCGATATTGTATCGACAAGTAAAAAAAATGGATATATCGAGGATATATTGCTGATATCGGTGAATTTTGGGGAAATCGCTCAGAAAGGCATAAAATATCACAATTTAAAGCTTAACATTTTAATGAATAATATATCATGAAAGGATGCTTAGAAAACATGTATATGTGTTATATCAAGGATATATTGCCGATATCGATGATTTTTTTACGTGTGTGTGACCCAGCGCCAGTGCCATCCCGCCATTTTCAGCTCTTCAAACCTCCTACCCAACCATTTTCAAACCTTCTCACCGAAAGCCACCGCCATCAATAGCCAACTTGCCGATATCTCAGGGATATTGCCTGATATATCGGCGATATATCGCCGATATTCGGGAAAAAAATACCTTCGGTGGTATCGATACCACCCAACCTCGTCGATACCGATATATCAGTGATATATCGCCGATATATTGCGATATTTCAGACCTTGGTGTTCAGCTGGCAGCGGTTGGGTGGTGGACCTGTAAGTTGGTGTTTGTTGAAGATAAAAATCCCTAGTTTTCTTGCTTTTAGGGCAAAAGAAAGTTAGGGTTTCTTTTTGATTTTTTTTTTTGTTTGGTGAAGAAGAAAAGAAGTATCGGAATCAAGGAGGGTATCAAGCATCAGTGTATTGTTGCTTTGATGCTAAGTTGAGAGAAATGAAAAGCTTAATCTATTAGAGATCTTAATCCTTATTATGTTGAAGATTAGAAAGGAAACATTACATGTGGATCACTCATAAAACTAACAAGAGAGAGAAACAATAATATAGAATAGAGAAAATATTCTAATCTCAAGACAGGAGGAAACAAGTGCTCCACCTAACAAGCTGTGTGTCTCTCAGTGCAGTTGCTAGGATGAAACTTCCATATGTTGTACCTTGGATATTTTTTGTAATGAATAAGAATGAATACAAGTCTCTTGAGAGTTTTAGGATCCTGCCCTTGATATGGGTACATGCGTTTTGGTACTTAAACTTTTGGATCTCTCTCTCTCTCTCTCTCTCTCTCTCTCTCACATGCGTATGCGTGGACACTCTTGTGCAATTTTTTAGGCTGATTTTGTACATGACTTTTCCTTCGAGACAAAACCAATTAGAGATGTACTTAATTCAAGTTCCTGTCTTGAATTGTGAACTAAAGATAGAAGCAGGGCTCTAATAAGAGTATATGGTGTAAAAAATAAGAAGGATTTAAAAAGTTTACAGCTTAACATCTAGGGGATGCTGATGTTGCAGTAGTATCATCATGAATAAGTACAATTGATTGGTGTTAACTGGTGCTTTTTATGCTGGAAACACTTATTTTATCTTTACCTTCTTATGCTTATTCTGTTGTTGCAGATTTCTCTCTCTAGCTGCTAGCTTCGCAACCAAAATGATTCACAGATATGGTCTTCTGGAGCATGAGCAAGATAATAACAACGGTTGGTATGACCACAGCATTTCACAACTGCATCAAGATGTACCTGTGCCTAGGCTGCACAATTTGAGAAAGCTACAGGAAATGGCTTTGTTTCTGGAGACAATAAGAAATATTCAGCATAGATTGGGCCTGAAGGAAGGCAGATTAAGTCAGGTGATGATATGTTAGTCAGTCAGAGTTATTATCTGAAAGTTTTATATCAGTGGAAATTTGCTTTGACAGGATTTATGAAGCTGATATTGGATCTCTCTCTCTCTCTGTTGACCAGGTAGATCTTCCTGATCAAGAGAATAATCTTGAGCCGTTGCCAGTGCAATTTCCAGTTGTAAAAGAAGAGGGCAACGAGCTTCTTGCCTATAGCACTGGAAATGTGCCAAGAAAAACCATTTCTCGTGAAAATGCAAAAGATATGATCTCACGTTGGGTTGTTGATAAATCTGATTTAAGAGCAGTTGTTAGAGATGCTTTATTGGCTGATCGCCTTCCTTTGGCTGTTCATCAGCTCCATCTCCAGCATCTTAAGGATTTAGATACTGGTGAAGAGCCTTGTGATACATTTAGTATTGTCTGCAATGTTGGGAGGACTATTGCTTATAACATGTTTCTAGAGGTATATCACTGTTGATCTTGAAGTAGCATTATAGCTAGATCTTCTCTAATGACATGTGATTGCAGGGGGAAACTGATCTGGCAATAACCACATTCCATCGGCTTGGTGAAAATGTTGAGGTCAGCCTCAGACAATTATTATTTGGCACTGTAAGGAGATCACTTCGAAAGCAGATTCAAGAGAAAATGGAAAAATTGGGGTACTTGAAATCAAATGAATTGAGGACGTTAGAGAGTTTATCTATGATTGAGGTTTGCTGTTAGCAACCTGCTCATGTTTATAATTTTTTGCTTGCAGTCTTTGCGTGTTAGAAATTGAAACGTATTTGCCGTGTTGTAACTCCTTTCCCTTCATTTCATGTATAGAGAGCATATCCCCAGAATAGTTTCTGGGGTGCATATACTAAGAAACGCAGTGAAGCTACTTCCAGTTTTGACACTGAAGTAAATAGGTCTCTCATGTGTTTAAAAGTGTGGGATGATTTCAGCATCGCATGTGGAGATATAGATGGAGCAGTACTTGAACCTTGGGTGAACATTTCAGATGATTGTATGTTTCCTGAAGCTGGTGGAGATATGAATACTAATGGTTATTGGGCGTGTGCTGCTGTCTGGTCTGATGCGTGGGATGGAAGAACTGTGGATCGCGTAAGTACTTTGAGTTCTTGTTTCCTCTTTAATTTCACTTGTGGGATTGGAGCTGTCAAGATATAAGCTTCTTTTCATGGCTAGGGTGGAGGCCACAGTTCACATACAGTATAGTCCGTAGGTTTGGGTTTAAAATGCTTGCTTTTGCTTTTATTTATTTATTCATTCAATATGGAACTTTGCATTCTTGGACATTGCATTAATGGTAAACCATTCTTCATTATTGATTTGAATCTTAAATAAACAGACACATTAACCTGTTGTTTTCAATGGGGAAAGAGGCCTTTCTAGTTTCCGATGATCTATGTTCTGTTTGGGATGAAAATATTTTTGAACGTAAAGCAAACTGTTGCTTTAAATGGAGGACAGGGGAAGGAACGAGAATTTTCTTGTATTACAAGGAAACCAGGAAATAAAAGCTGTTGCACTTCACCTTGAGTTACTCTTGATCTTATGATGATTTTACAGGTGGTTTGCCTCTGTTGCAGGACACATGATTTTTTAGGACCTTCTTTCATTTATCACTTTTTGTTTTTTTTAGTTTTTTGAAAAGGAATTTATCTCTTCTTTTTGCAAAAAATATTTTCAATTAACCAAGTAAACAAAAATGTAAAACCATTTGGTGGCAACTTTCCATTGACATTCCTTCTCTAGAAGATGTTTTCTGGGCCTGTAACAAGATGTTGCTCATCTCAACTTCTTGGTAGGTTTTGTTTAATTGCAACTTGCACATGGGGGGATGATGGTATGGGAAACTTTGTTTTATGGTTGAGTTGTTGTAAGAGAGGTCTTTCTTGGAAAAAACTTCATGCAAGTCTAAGGCCTATTATTGCCATTTGTTTCAGAGGGATTCTAATCTCTTCTCAGAATCTGTCCTGGGTGCAGATGTTAGTTCCTTTTGGCATTTCTTGTATGTATGGGTTCCTACCCCTATGGATTTAGGTAAATATCATTATGGTCATTCACTCTGTTCAAGATATGGTAAAGTATGCACTCTTATCTCTACATCTTTATTTGAAGATATGGCAACCTTTTTTTGATGATTCTATTGAAGCTATCATCGGCTGAACCCCATCTTCTTGGCAGTAGGTTACATGGGATTGGCTCCAGCGTGGGTGACAATTTTACAGGAAAGAATTTTGGTGTTTTTGATTCGCAGTTGATTCAATGCATTCTTTAAATCCAGAACATTCATACCCATTGGCTTACCAGCTGTAGCAAATGATTCTTTTAGATCATGATAAGTAAAGGTGCAGTTTACTTTTGTTGAAGGTCATTCAGGGGACTTTCAAAAGGAAGTTATCAGTTTAGAAAGAATTATAAACCCTAGAAAGGATTGGAAATTGGGAATATTGGGTTTGTTTTTGAAAGTGCTTTGTAAAACTATATACTTCCTATGCCTTCTTCGGCTGCATGTTGTGCTCAACATTATTTGGATCCATGGAAATATCTTCATTGTATACAATGTGCCGAAGAAATGTTCTCCAAGTTGCAAGTTGAGAATTGGGCGGTAGTTGAGGTGGTTGAGTTAGGGCTTGAACTGCCTAGGTGGACAAGAAAGCTATGTAGACCTAATGAGCTCATGGAACACCCCTTCATGTGACTTGTGATCTATAAATGTTATAAGGGCATTGGTCAATTCAAAGGTCATAAAAAAGTAAGGCCCATGCATTGTTGTAAATGTAGTCTTTTGGAATGTTACTTAATTGGTGGTGATTTTTCTAGCTAAAAAATTGATGATAATTTATTGTCAAGTTTGTTTTAGAGGATAGGTTTATAATTTATCGAACAAGTCATTTGTATGTGGCAAAGGATTAAAATTTTGTGCAGGGGTAACTCCATCTTTACATGTTTTAGCTCCTTGAGGACATCTGCAAGTAGATGCTAACCTAACAGTCCATGAGGCAATCGTTGGTGATGGCGATGCTCTCGAAGCCTTACTTCTTGAGTCGCAAGGGAGTTGATGACTCCCACCGTGAGGTAAGTACCGCATCAGCCACACATGTGCTCGAGCACCGCCTACCTTAGCGTGTTCCCACCAATTCGACTGTGCGATGGTGCCTAACATTATGTAGTTCATTGTAGCTAGCATCATAACCCCTTTTGTCCAAAGCCTTATCATCATCGACCCTTGCTTCACTGCCTACATACTCCACCTAGAACAACCTCTTGGACGGTCTCCATGTTATCACACCAATGTCATGCTAGTTCCTAAACATGATTGGCCAATGATGATGATTGCTTAAACTCTCATGATCTTGTTGCCTCCAAGAACCATCTTGCTATTAGAAAACTTAGAATCCTAACAAAGAAAAAGAAACATGAATATTTATGAACTCAGAACTCTGGAAAAAACCCTAGAGTGGACTCTTTTGGATATCGTGTTAAATAATAAAAAATGAGAAATAAAAAGAACATAATATTGAGATCATTGGGAAAAGGTAATACAATGGCATTATGGAGGCGGAACTAAGAGTGATGAGCATATCAGGTGGGAGGGCGAGTGCCACCAAAACATAGAGGGAGATGGGTTCAAGGAGTGGTCACCAGTTTTGGCGTGGGTCGGAGGTCTCCAATGGGGAATGGTACAATGAGTGGGAGAAACCAGGTTGGATGAGAGATTATTTTTGTTGTTGTGGTAGGGGGCATCTCACGGCGGTTTGTTGGGATCTGATGCTTTGTCTACAATGCAAGGGTGTTCGACTTTGTTGGTGATCATGCCTCTTGACCAAGAAGCCACTAGTGAGGATCTTGGGGGGGGGGGGGGGGGGGGGGGGGGGGTTGGTGCTGTACGCGTGGGGTGGATTCTTGAATTCCAATGGTTCATGTGCCTTGGTTGCCATTGATAATGTGGGAAGTTGGAAGGTAGGTTCTTCCTTGATAGCGCTTTGGTGGGTGATATTGTGGGGGCTCTCCTTCACTTGATGGTATCGTGAAGGCCCTTACAACCTTTTGCATGTTGTCTTAGGAGGTTATGGCTGCTTGGCTGGATGATAGGAAGGTGTTGCTGCATGGTTGCTCGAAGGAGGATCGTGATTTGCTTCAGTTCCGCTCCTTGGTGATCAAGGATGCGGAGGTGTAATGGCGAGAGCTTATGGATTTCATTGGTGCATTAGATGAATGGCCACTTCTTGTGACTATGGTGGAGCTCTGATTGGTAGGTATCTTGCTGCTGCACCAGACGTTGGAGACAGTTTATGCCGTAGTCTTTGGCTTCTCTCACCTCAAGCACCTTGCAAAGATTGGCCCAAAGGGGTAGGACCTCCAGTGGGTGCTAGTGGTAGTTGAAATCTAGGGTCAGGTCGATACCTTGGTGAAGGTGTTCCTCCAGTCTGGAGGTTCCTTTTGGGTCATTCGAGTGGAGGTCGTTGGTGGGAAGCGATCCTACACGGATGCTTTGGCAGTCTCTTCTCTGTCACTGATGGCCTTCTCTTCGGTGTTAATGGTGACGTTGCCTTGTTCGCGATGGCCTCGACAGATTTGGCAACGAAAGGGGTTCGGGAATCCTGAACGTTCTTCTAGAAGTAGAAGGGTCGCTTTGGAAAATTGCGATGGTTATGGTTCTACCGGTTGCTCGAATGGGAACTTTTCCATTCTTGATTCCTTGAATGAGGAGGGAGGTCTAGCAAGCGATTGTGTTGCATGTGTGGTTTTGGATGGGCCACATGGCGCTTTCGGATTCATTTTTGAATTTAGTAACTCCAAGTTCCCCTACTAGGCTTTTGAGTTGCCACCTATTATTAATGGGCCTTCTTTGAGTTCCCCCCCCTGAGCCCCTTGTTTTTCCTCTCCTACTTCTAGAAGTTGTGGTCTCGGTTTTGGTGTAGAGGGGTGATACTCCTCCTGCGGATGTTGGATCTAGTGGCCTCGATGGGAACAGAGACCAATAGGTGAAGGTGGTTGCTATGGCTATGGGTGTGGACTTTGGAGTAGCTTCGGGTCCCTCGAAGGTTGATGATGTTGCAGCTATGGCTACAACTCCTGTCGAGGATGGGTGCAGTGACCATTAGGTGATGGTGGCTATTATGGCCATGGGTGTGAACTCTAGAGTGTCTTCGGATCTAGCGGAAGTTGATGTGGGCGTGACCTTGGCAATGGAACCCACAGTTGGTGTCGACGCTGTTGTCGTGGTTGAGAGTGGGGCCCAAAGGCTAACGCAATGTTAGAGGAGGACTTTTAGTGGATCCTTCGGGTGTGTTTCGAGGGCCTGGAGGCCTTTTTTTCAGAGGGAGAAGCTTGTCTACAACTCTCCTTATGAAAGGAAGAAGATTAGGGAGCAGAAGCAGCAACTTGTTGTCAATACAAAGGTGGTTTTAGGTAATAAGGAAGTTGAAAGCAGAGTGGCCAAGGTCGTAAACACAAAGAGGTCTTCGAATGGTGGCGTGCTGGGGGTAGGTACGCCGTCTCATGTTTAAAGTGACGTCATGGAATGTAAGGGGGCATGACGACTCTACTCACAAAACCACCTTGCGTCACTATTTTGGGGTGTGGAGAGTGGACTTTGCTTTGGTTTAGGAGAACAGTTGGAGTTGGTTGATGGTAGGTTGTTGAGGGAGATAGGTGGTGACATGTTCACGGACTCGATTACTGTAGACTCTAGTGATACTTTGCTTGCCTAGAATATAGGGCAAATTTCTAATTGATTGAGTGCATATCTGGAAGATGGGTGCTTTTACTTGGGTTACGGATGGTGCTTATTTCATTTTGTCCATCTATGAGCCTTGTGATGTACTTTCAGAGTGCAATTTTTGGAGGACCTTAGGTAGGCTACTGTCTCTACAAATGGGAGGCTATGGTTAGTTGGAGGTGACCTTAATGCCATGCTTTCTGTGGATGACAAAGCCAGGTGGATGAATTAATAGTGCTATAGTGCCTTTTGTGGGGATGGTTGATGAGTTGTAGTTGCACGATGTTCCAACTTCTAGGGCCATGCCTATGTAGAGGAATAATTCTTGCTCGAGCTTGAGGATTGATAGATTCTTTTGTTTTGTGGGCCTAACAGAACACTTTTAGATGGTCGATGTCACTGTGAAGCCCAAACCTTTATGCCTTTGATTTGGTGTTCTAATGAGGGACCCTTTGTCATGTCCTACTAAAAGTTGCTTAAGCTTGGTTTTAGGGATTTTGTACAACAGAAGTGGGGGGAAAATTCCTCCTTCCTCAGCTACACGTTCTTTGGCGGGTCGGATCAACATCTGCAAGCAGCTCTGATGGTGTATAAGAAGGCTATCAGGGAGAGGAGAGAGCGTACGTGCACGGAGGCACTGGAGGGAGTTTCCAGGTTGGATAGGGTTGATGACAGTAGACCCCTTACGGATGGAGAGTTGGGTGAGAGATGTCAGGTGTAGACTGTTGTTAAGATGGAGGATCATAAAATAGAAGTGGATTGGAGGTAGAAGTTCAGGTAGCTTTGGTTGGAGGGGGACACCAACATCCGTTATTTGTCAGCTATCGTTAGAAGGAGGTCAAATCTTATTGCTTCCTTGTGCGTTGGGGAGGACGTTATCATTGATAGGAGATGGATTGCGAAGATCATTGGTGGGCATTTTGATGACTTTACAAGGAGACAACTACCTCGAAGATGGTGGATGGTAGCATCGAATATGACCTCACTTGACGATTGTATGCGTGTTGATTTGATTAGAGATATTTTAGATGAAGAGGTAGCCTCAGCCTTATGCGGGTTGAAGGTGGAGGGGGCGCTTGGACTGGATGGCCTTAAGGTTCTATTTTTTTGAAAAAGGAAAGGGTAGTTATCCAGAATGATAACTACCCAGAATCTTATAAAATAGAATCAACAATAAACAATATTACAACAGGCAGACACCAAGGTCCCCTACTCACAACGACTCAACCCAAAGAGAAAACAAAGAGTCGACAGACTGAATAGAGTTCTCCACGTAAGGTCTCAAGCCCCGGAAGACCACCGCATTCCTACCCAACCAGATTCCCCAAAGGACCGCCAACGGCCTGGCCATCTCCTTCTTCGTACGGAAAACAAACCGTCCGCCACCACCACCTCCACTTCTGAAGCTATGCCAGAATTCCTCAAACAGCCGACACTCCCACCATCTCCCGCCCATCCTGTCCCAAATCTGCACCACAAAAGGGCAATCGAAAAAAAGGTGGTCAACGTCCTCCTCACCACCCCCACACAAAGAGCATACCTTACACTCTCTAGGAGCCTACCTTGCCCTCCACACCTTAGTCACCAGCCTTCTCCTCCTAAGCAGCCAGGCAAAAATCTTGACTTTGAGCGGACATGCGGCTTTCCAAATCTGTCTGGAGTCCCTTACCAGATCCAGCTCCACCACAGGATCACCAGTGGACAATCTCCTGTACGCGGCCGCAACTAAAAACTCGCCTTCATCCCAACCAAACATGTCTGTACCAGCCAACGGATGCAGTCCCTCCAACTCAACAAGTAAGGTCTGGAAATCATGCGTTCTCGCATCTGACAGACTGCCAACGAAACGCGGGCACCACCCATCATCCCACACCTCAGCCACATACGCCATCTTGTTCTGGGACAAGGCAAACAGTCTCTGAAATCTTCTGCAAAGCGCTCCATCACCTGTCCAGTCATCCTGCCAAAATTTGAAAATCCCCCCTGTTCCCAACACAGGGACGAAGCAGTTCCTCACCCTAGGGGCCACCGTCGACAAGCCTTTCAGGAAGTGAGAAGCATCCCTAGGTGGAGACACCATGAGATCCCAATGCATCGGACAGCCATATGCCGTCTCAAACACCTTGCCCAACAGATCCCCCTTTCCTTCCAACAGGCACCCCACCCACTTCACCAACAAACTGTCATTAGATCTCTCCAAATCCCTCACGTCGAGCCCCCCATCTCTCAGCGGTCTGCAGACCTCCTTCCAAGCGACCAACCTGGCACCCTGTCCACTCGTCCCTTGATTGGACCAAAAGAAACTCCTCATTGTTCGTTCAATCTTTGCAATCACTTGTCGAGGCATCTTCAGTACAGAAATGAAATATGACGGCATCGCCGACAGAACTGCCTTAAGCAGGATCAACCTCCCACCTCTAGACAGAAGCCTGGACGCCCACCCCTCCAGCCTCCCAACCAACCTCTCCACCAGGGAGGTCCAGTCTCTCACCAGAATCCTCCCATCTGACAACGGCAGGCCCAAATACTTAACCAGAAGCTTACCCTGTTCTGTGCCAAGACCTAAACTACATCCCCTTGCCTCTGCCTCAGTCATGTTGAAAGGGACAAAATCCGACTTAGCCAGGTTAATCTGCAATCCAGACGCCTCACCCAGTAAGAAAACAAGGAACCTCAACCTTCTGGCCTCCGTTTCTCCACCTTCAATAAAGATCGTATCATCCGCATATTGGAGCAAAGGGATACTCGTCCCATCCCTCAGGGAGAAACCACTCACCAATCTTCTTTCACAAGACCTCCTCGCTGCCCTAGCAAGAGCATCCACAGCAATCACAAAGAGCATCAGGGCTAGCGAGCAACCTTGCCTCACCCCCCTCCTAGGTTGGATCCAACCCCCAGCTGGGTTTCCATTGATAAGAACTGAGAAAGACGTCGTAGTGACACACCTCTTCATCCATTCGATCCACACTGGCGGGAACCCCCTCTTCACTAAGGACACCCAAAGAAACGACCACTGGATCGAATCATAAGCTTTGTTGAAATCGACCTTCCATAAGAAAGCATTCTTCTTATCTCTCTTCCAGGATGAAAGGATTTCCGAGGCCATCACATAACCCTCCAAAATATTCCTGCCAGGAACAAAAGCCGTCTGCACCGAGTCTATAATCTCACCCAAAGTCCTCAATCTGTTCGCCAGAAGGTTCGCTACCACCAAGTAAATAGCATTCGAAAGAGCTATCGGTCTGTACTCCTGAATCTCCTCAGCGCCCTCCCTCTTCGGCAATAAGAACATATAGAATTTGTTCAGCCTATTAAATCCCGAGTTGCCCGTTCTAAACTCTTGTACCACTTGCATTACGTCTTCTTTCACCACCGGCCAGAACTCTCTGTAGAAGGCAACCGGAAAGCCATCCGGCCCTGGACACCCATCCGCGTTCAACCCCCAAACTACCTCACGGACCTCATCCTCCCCAAAAGAGTCCGTCAAGAGGTCGGCGTCCGTCTCCCTGATCTGTGGTATCCTAGATCCTAACCACCTCCACCTTCCCCCTCGTCTCCACCCCGTAAAACCTCTAAAATAACTTGCAGCTGCCCCTCCCACCGCTTCCCTTCCCACAAACTCCTCCCCATCCACCACCAATCTGTCAATCCAGCCCGACGCAGCCATATGAAAAAAGCGGGTATTGGAATCGCTCTCCTTAAGCCACTTCTGCCTAGATCTCACCCTCCACTCCACCTCCGCTTTCTGGTCTTCCTCCTGAATCACCTGAGTCTGCCTCGCTCTGTAAACCCTGTCATCTTCTGAAAGGAGCCCAACATCCTCTGCTCTGTCCAGGCGTGTAATCGCAGCAAGAGCCTCCTCTTTCTTCCTCCCTAATCTGGCTGATGTGGGTCTTCAAGAAAGATCTCAAATCCCTCAGTTTTGCTTCCAATCTGGTAGCCGTCGACCCTTCCGCCTGAGAAGACCTCCACCGTTCCTCAACCAAACCCCTAAAGCCCTCCTCCATGAGCCATGCTTTGTCGAACTTAAAGTAAGTGCCATGCCTCCACTCCTCATTCGACGTCCACATCAAGGGGGTGTGATCCGAGAATTGGCGCTCCAAAGGCCTAACCTCCGCCATCGGAAACAACTCTGCCATCACCATCGAAGCCAGAAATCTGTCAATACGGGACCCTTGCCCTCCAAAGTTTCTCCAAGTGTATAGACAGGACAACGGAGGCATATCAACCAGCCCCTGGTCCACCACAAAGTCTGCAAACGCCTCAGAGCCCTGGTCCAATCCCCCTCGGTCTCCCGGCCTGTCCTCAGCCTGCAGAGTAACATTAAAATCACCACCAATTAGCCAAGGAACCCCCTGGAAAGCTGTCGCAACCTATTCCAGA
This sequence comes from Thalassia testudinum, assembly GCA_037157565.1. NCBI lineage: Eukaryota > Viridiplantae > Streptophyta > Magnoliopsida > Alismatales > Hydrocharitaceae > Thalassia > Thalassia testudinum. The sequence continues at coordinate 51,996,739 of JAZHRO010000030.1, forward strand.
TCTTCCCATAAGACCTGTCTCCTCCGACCCTCCGTCGGGCCATAAACTGAGAGGAGCAAACATGCGCCGTCCCGACGTCTCTGAAGTCTGACAATGACAACGTTGGATCCAAACAGAGTGTCCAGCAAGGAGAACTCCTCCTCCCTCCACCCCACAGCAATTCCCCCCGCACTCCCATCCGCATCCAGGGCCAGGAAGCCCCTACAACTCTCTCCCCCCACCTCCCTCCACAACCTTCCATCACAGCTCCCCCACTTCGTCTCTTGGAGAAAAACCACATCAAGCCCCCATCTCTGAATGTACCCTCGCAAAACAGCCCTTCTCGACGGGTCATTTAGACCCCTCACATTCCAGGACAGGACCTTAGTCATGAGGTCATCCGGGAGCCGCCTCCAGACGTTAGCTGTCTGAACCCCATCATTTCCGCCACATGGTCCTCCTCTTCTATCAACAGATGATGAACCTTCTGGCTCCCCTCACCACCACAAACCTTTCCTTCTCGCCCCGCCATCTCCAGACCGCCAATAGTCAGCAGCTCCCCGCCGTCACCACCAACCCTCAGCAGCCCATCTCCGTTTCCTAACGGCCCAGCCGCCTCAACAGCCTTCTTCTCCACCCTTGCAGCCACCAGCCCCCCTGCAATTGACATCAGCTCATCTGCCACAGCTTCTGCCACCACTGCAACTCCCCCACTGCACCTGCCACCAGTACCTGCCACCTCCACCTTGCCATCTGCAGCTGCCTCACCCCCACCTTCGTCCGCCAACTGCCGCCCCACCGCCACCTCCGGAACAGACAGGTCTCCGCCGCCGCCCCCAGCAGATGCCGTCGTTGGCGACTCGGCTCCACCAGGCGACCCTAGCCCCTCCGGCGACCAACGTCGATCGACCCCAGCCGCCCCCCCAGGAAGGGTCTTCCGAGCCAAACCCCTACGGTACGATCACCGTGGCCGGTAGAAGAGCCTTTGCGAACCGGTCCCCCTCCGCTCCCGTTGTCGCCCGCCCCCCTCTTCGCCAGTCGAGTTCTGTCCTGCTACCCCCTTCTCCACTCGGATTGGATCCGCCAAAGGGTGTCTCGAGTCCTCTCCATCAACGTCCCGCCTCTCCTCCGCAGAGAGCCGGGGGCGCGGTGCCGCCCGCGCAAGGCAACCCGACCCAGCAAATGCACCTGGGCCCTCAGACTCTGTAACCGGGTCACGCACACTCGACCCGAGTCCGCCAGCCACCCCACCTTCAAAGCCAGGGCTCGAATCGGCACCGCCAGCGCACCCGCAATCAGCGGAGCCACCCGGCCTCAGCGCCGCATCCACTTCCCCCGACCCCTCCGTAAAGGTCGCAGCGACCCTCCGCATCCCCGCCCCTTCGTCTGCCAATGATTGCGTCACGGGAGTTGCAGCCACCCCGCAATCCTAGCCGCAATCTTCGCCATGACCCTCGACCTTCCTGAGGGTGGTCCGGCCCTCCTCCGCCCACCCGCCCGCCGCTACCACCTCCACACACCGCCGCTACTCCACCACCCACCACCTCAGCAAAAGACCTAGGGTTCTCGGAACCCCAGGAAACACGGAGGAGCCAGGCAGAGCCACCCCACTTGAGCACCGACCTCTCCACCAACCGCAGCCCCGGCCGCATCTCCACCCACGCCTCAACTCGCGACAGATCAGCTGCCTTAAGGCCGAGGCCCCCGCATCCGTGCAACCTCGCAAAAGGGGCAACCATCGCCGCCACCACCTCCACCGTGCGGAGGAACAGCGGGATCCCCTCAATCAAGACCCTCCTCCTCACACCTGCCGGCGGTCTCTCCGCCAAAGCTCCATCAGACCTGACCGGCCACCGGCATCTCGCCACACCACCAACACACCGGAGCACCCTAAAAACCACCCACCTCAACTCCACCCGGCTCAGTCCCAGCACCACCATCCGCCCGCCTCCCAGAGAGGCCACCCCCAACCGACCTCCGTCCATCCCCAAGTAGGCGGCGACCGCCTCGCTCAGGGCTTCCACCTCCACCGACCCCTCCAAAACCACCACCACCAGCGCCGATGATAGCCTTCCTTCCAGTGCGCCCATCTCCTCCGACCATGGCGCTTCGACCTCCACGAGGGGCTCTCCCTCTGGGGGGGACGGACGTGTCTCCCCTCTCCTCGAGGAGATCCCCACACCTGACCTCCGCCGCCTACAGCTTGACCTCCGATGACCCAGGGCGTCGCACCGCAGACACCGCACCGGGTCCCTGCACACCGCCGCCACGTGCCCCTCACCAAGGCATTTGAAGCACTTCACCGGCGTCGCATCCTTCCTCGATCTCCTGCCCACCACCGTCCAGCCCGGGCCAAACCTCCTCGCCCCCGTCGCCAGACCTCTCTCTCCCTCTCTCTCTCTCATTTTCGCCACACCCCTCTTCTAGAATAAATATTTTCTTTCTAGAAGATGTTTCATGTTTGTTGAGAGTTCTGGGAGGTGGTGAAAGATGACTTCATGGCAATGATACGCAAGTTCTGTGTTGAGAATTAGGGCTTTGAGAAGCTTAATAGGTTTTATTTTTTCCCACTGTCAAAGAAGCTAGGTGTAGAGGGGATAGATGATTACGGACTCATCACCTTGTCTAATATAGGCTATTTGATTGTTGCAAAGGTCTTTGCTAATGAGCTATGAGCTGCCTTCCCTTAATTGATTAGTTTGATGTAGTTAGCCTTCATTGGTGGTAGATTATTGCAGGAGTCTTTCGTTTTTGTAGAGATGGTTGGATCGTGGTGGTCTACAAAGAGTTGCTTTCTGTGGAAGGTAGATTTTTCTAAAGCGCATGACTTTATTACTTGGTCATATCTATGGGAGATATTTAGATGGCATCGTTTCCTAGAGGTGTGGATTCAATGGATGAAGAGGTGTGTTATGATGAGCTCCTTTGTGTTGATTAATGGTAGGTTGAGTGGCTTGTAGAAGCAACCATAGGACGAAGTCAGGTAGGGTTGTCCTCTGGCTTCGCTTCTCTTTAACATTGTAGTTGACACCTTGGCGTGTGGTGGGGGCCTCTTCTCTAGTTTCATGCTATAGAGGGATAGGGCTCTATGGACACCTATTTTATAGTACACGGATGATACACTATTTTTTATTGAACGGGAAAGGATGGAGGTGGAGAATGTTGATGCACTTGTTGCCATCTTTGGGGAGATATTTGGTTTAGGTGTCAACCATAACAAGTCTATTTTTCTTCTGTTTCACATGTTCGATGAGGAGGTGGTGGCTTGGTCATAGGAACTTCACATTGATGTAGGGGCATCTTTCCTTTGGTTATTTGGGGTTGCCTTTGAAAGGTAAGCAGGGTAATTCGTGTGATTGGTAGCCTTTGTTTGAACAGATGAGCAATAGGTTATGCTCATGGAGTGAGAGGTTGCTATCTAGAGGGGGTCGCCTTGTCCTACTGAAGGTGGTTCTTTTTGCCATTTCGATCTTCTATTTGTCCATGTTTAGGTCGCCAAAGAAGGTTCTATGTACTTTAGGAATATGAGGAAGCAATTCTTTTGGAAGGGGACTAATCCAATGGTCGTTTCTTTTAGCTGGTGCCTTGGGGTCCATTGTGAATTTTTGTGATGTGTTACTTAAGAAATGGGTGGTTAAGTTATTTAGGATCGAAGACAGCATTTGGAGGCGTGCCTTGCTGGATTCTTATGGATTTGCTCTATCTATGATGGAGAAGGCAATGATTCCCCGTGGTGCATTTGCTATTTGCAGAGCCTTGGTCTCGATGATGCAGAGAGGCATCTTTTTTCCATTCAAGTTTAGGCAATGGGGTACTTTCAGGTTCTGGATGGATGGTTGGACAGAGGTTGGTTACTTTGTTGATTTGGCTCCTACGCTTGTTGCACTAATGGATGGCAAGTTTTGTGCGGTGGCAAAGGTGTGATAAGAAGGGTCCAGATCTTGGTTTGTTGTCTTGGATGGGGGTCTTTTTGAGGCTTGGATCCAAGACTCGCAGCCTTTGCTCTCGATCTTATATGATATCCGTCCCAACTCCTCGTCGAGTGATCATCTCGTATGGACTGTGGGTCGTTTTACAATCACGAAGGCCTACGAAATACTGAGGGGTATTGAGCTGTGTGCATTCGATTTGGTGGAGGATTTTTGCCTTTTCTGGCACTTGAAGGTCCCTTGAAGATCAAGATTTTTCTTTAGTTTATGAGGGATGACTTGGTTACTGTAGAGAAATAAAATGCCATGTGACACCATTGCCAAGTGGACAATCCACATGGTCCCCCATGCCGTCGTCCAACAAGGCCACATGGCCATTAGGGTTTTTTGGTGGCTTGTTAGCCAAGTAGTGATTACTTTTGCCGCAATTGTGGCTATTTTTTGTTAGATATAATTGTGGGTTGTTAGGAGTCAATTAGGATTTTCCAGTTTTAGTAATTAGGATTTATCATTGCTACTTTTCTATTTTTAGACGTTTGAGTGCTCTATTTAAAAGGAGAACAACTCCACCATATGTAATTGGAGTTCCATATATTGAATGCAATATCTCTTGAACTCCTCTACCTTCTCTATTTCCATGATAACAATAAGTTACTGTTCACGTGAACAATAGCAATGTCTCTCTCTTGCTTCTCTTCTCCACGCGAGAACTCCAAGGGAGCATGCCAAGCTTCCGCAATTCTCCACATGGTACTAGAGTGGGCTTTCTGGGCTTTCTACTCTTTACGTGTGTGGAATAAGAGGAGCAAGAAAGAGGGGGTCCACACACAAGGAGTTCTTGTGCGTGAAACTTCCACGTGCCATAGGAGCTTCGTAGCTTGTGACATCTTTGTTTGACATGGGAGTTCTCTCAAGAATTCCTTAGACGTCCTTGGGTGCCTTATGCAAGGCCCAAGGGGATGAGAAGAGGATTCCTGGCAAGTCTCCTCTCACACATCTAGCTCTTTACATAGAGCGTAGAAGTGGAGAAGAACTTGTTTCCTGAAGACAAGATGGCAAAGAATGAGGCTCAAATCAATGGGGCATCAGAGTTTCAAGAGGCGACCAATACAATGGAGGACATCAATTGGTGTACAATCCTTATGCTCTACCTATGGAGTCTTCTTATTTGATTTTTTATTCTCTTTTAAAAGAAGAGATTTTTCCGGAAATAAAGCATCAAATTTCATGCATGGGATTGATCATCGTTTTATCACGTTGAGAGAAAGAAAAGGCAGATATACTCATTTGTAGACTTTAAGAGGCTCTGGGCTTTAATTAAAAAGGGTAGAAGTGGATTGCAGCCAAAGCAACGACTTCCAAGGTTGCTAAAGAAGTAATGACTATAGGAGCTGCTGAAAAACTCGCAGTTGTAATTGAAGATTCATTCAAAGAAGATCCGGAAGCCCAAGATGAAGAAGAAAAAAGTATGGTCTCTAACCCTCACCAATATTGAGCAAGTTTTCGTCCTCCACTAGCCTCGACTTGAGGGGGTGTGTGGAGAAATAAAATGCCATGTAGACTGCCAGGTGGCAACATTGCCACGTGAATAGTCCATGTGACCCCCATGTCATTGTCCAACAATGCCATACAGCCATGAGGGTTTTGTGGTGGCTTGCTAGCCAAGTAATAGTTGTTTTTGTGCCAATTGTGGCTATTTTTGTTAGAGATAATTATGGATTGTTAGGAGTCAATTAGGATTTTCCAGTTTTAGTAATTAGGATTTATCCTTGCTATTTTTCTACTTTTAAACGTTGGAATGCTCGCTTTAAAAGGACAATAGCTCCACCGTATGTAATTTGAGTTCCACATATTGAATGCAATATCTCTTGGACTCTTCTACCTTCTCTATTTCCATGATAACTGTAAGTTACTGTTCACGTGAACAGTGGCAGTCTCTCTCTCTCACTTCTCTTCTGCAGGCGAGAACTCTAAGGGAGCACGCCAAGCTTCTACAATTTTTCACAGCTACTAAAAAGCGGATGAAGAGGTGGGTGGACGGCCTTGATAGTGCTTGCTGCTTATGTGGTTGTGAAGACAATGCCATCTCCCATCTTTTTTGGTCATGTGAATTTTCTGTTGCAGTTTGGGGGGTGATGAATCTTGTTGGTGTTGATACGGTGTCTGAGGGTGCCTTTCGGAGCTCCTTCAGGAATGGGATTCAATCAAATACCCTCGCTTGGGTGACTGTGGTAGTGGTGATGTGGTCTATTTGGCTACAATGTGACACATGCATTTTTAGAGGGAAAAGAATGTGGGTTGAGAATGTAGTTATTGGGGCTTGGGCCTTGTCTTCTCTGAGGATGTAGTATTTGTAATATGTTTTTATGATTAATTGATTTTGGATGACTACTGACCTCTGGTTGTCTTCCTTTTTCTTTTCAAAAAAAAGAAAAAATTGTGAGCATCATGATAAGAATACTTGGGTTTGCATTAAAGTCGCTCTCATGAGGAGAGGGGAGAAAAGCATGACAGAAGTACCCATATAGGTGTGATCATGTAATATTTCTTCCTAAGGAACAAATGGGGGTAGAATAACCTTTATAAAGGTCACCCTAGATCTCTCCAGTTCCCATTCATATGATGTGGACTTAAACAATGCAATCAGATCTCCTCTGAATACATAATCCAACAACCCAGCATTCATCTCTTCCAGCAAGCTGGGCTATGGTCGAAAGAGTGTGTGGTTGATTGCATTTCCTAGGACATGGGTTCTTTCTCTATTTAAAAGGCTTCTTGGTTGCTGAGAGCTGAGTTGGAAAATATAGATGTGTTTCTCAATTTAGACTGCAAGGCTCTTTGGAAGTTGAATGTCCTGCGGAAGGTCAAAATTTTTTCTTGGCTATTGGGAAGGACAAAGGTTTTAAGGAGGTGGGCCTTGAAGAGTCTTCTTTGTGTTTGATGTGTGTTTCTGCAATGGAGGATTTGTAATTTTTTTTGGATGTGATCTTGATAAGGAGTCCTAGAGACGTCCAGGAATCATCCTTTCCCCTTTCAAAAAGATATCACTTGTATCATCTATTCCTCTGAAGCCTCCAAGCTATTTTTTATAACATTGTACAAAGTGTCTCCTTTTCTTGGTCTTGGGTGTACCTGTAGTGGAAAATCAAACTTTCTGCTTTTCCTCTTGTAACATATAAACTGGTCATGGTGTCCTTTGCGGTGATGGAATGGGGGATACGGAGCACTTTTTTCACGTGCCCTTTCAGCTAGGAGTGCTAGTTGCACTCGGCCAATTGGCCCCATTTGTACTCTCCGAAGATGGGGTTTCTGTCCAGCATACATGGCACGCTTGCAGACACTAACACCATTGGGAGAGCTTTTATTCTTATTTGTTGTATTTGGCTCAAGTGGAATAGGGCAAAAGGGAGAGAACCTCTGTGAAATGGGGTTCATCTTTTTAACTCCCTTTGTAATGTTTGATGGACTTAGTCCCTTTCTTTAATGAATTTGAGGGTTGTTAACCCCTCTTTTTCTTTTCAAGAAAACAGACCAGTCATGCTTTTAGCTTTCCAGAAAGAAATGTTTTCCCTTTCGAAAAGAAAAGAAAAGAAAAGAAAAGCAAAGATCTACAAATCCTTTGATCTTGTTTTGGATTTCCTCTGATCTGGTTTTTGAATCTGTGCAGATGATCTTTGATCAACACAAGCTCTTGGAAATCAGGGTTTCATGGGAATCTCAACTGGAGTACCACATATCCCACAATGAGTGGAGAGAAGTGGAGAAGCTTCTAGATGATGTCCCAACAGCTTTACTGTCAGAAGGATCTCTCAAGATTAATATAGAGGGAGTGCACATGAATGACGATGCTATCAGCAGAAACAATGTCATGGATAATACCAGCTTAATTTGCTTTGCCGAAGAATTAGACCCTGTGTTTTTGGAGATACCAAATTTGAAGATTTTCCAGCTTTCGGTCTGTACTATTTCTTCCTCATGGATGAAAATGCTCATTGAGCAAAAACTGGCAAGCAATTTGATTTTCTTGACGGATATGTGGGGAAGTATATCAGAAATTCTTCCACTTCTTGTTCGTTCAGGTGCAGTTCTCAGCAGGCCTATTGAACTCTCAGAGGCATTCAATGTTGCCATGGATATGCGTTTATCTCAAGTAGCCAATGATTCTCAAAACGATACTTGCACTGCATTCCATAAACTAGTTATATATTATTGTGTACAATATCACTTGCCAATATTAATGGAACTTTATTTGGACCATCATGAAATCCTACTTGACAAGAATTCTGTTTCTTCACTGCTTGAAATCACTGTAAGTTGCCTCTTCCATTCATCCTTCCTTTTGCCTAGTTATTTATTGGTAATCTAGTTTTTATGTTATATGATATCGCAATTTTTTTGGTGTCTTTCAATCTTCAATACCTTTATTTCTTTGTATCTTAGTTACATTTATAAGCTCATGATTGACAAAATAGACATGGCATTTGAGTTTTACTACTTGATGTCCATGCTGGTTTTAAACATATGTATTAGTAGGTGATTATATTCTGTTTCCTTGAAGTAGTATAATTAGAACCAATTCTAGATAAAGATTTCTGTATTTGTTGCTGCTCTCTCTTCTTTTCTGAATATCCTGGAAAATGGGTGGAAAATTTCCAACTCCTGCAGGAACGTTTGCCAAATGATTGCAATGTCAAGGGCTTCTTGTTCCTTTTTTGGGAACTAGATATGATGACCACTAGCACCTGTAATCAACATTGACGTAATAAATTGTCATCCTATTGCGTTGTAAGAATCTTATAAACCTCATATGGACAAAAATTTGGCCTTCTGCAAGATTTTTCGACGGAGATTGTAGAGCATTTTTTTTGCCATGTTATTCTCACTGAGATTGGTAACAGTCTTTCTCCCCAGACATTATGCCAGCCAATTCATAATGAAGTAGTTATCCTTGTCCAATTTGTCTTTCTACCATTCTACTTAGCTGCTCCTTGGCAGGAACATAGAGTTTCTCCTGACTTCAAATAAAGAGCATGAAGGTCTTTGCTCATCGAATTTGGTTCTTTGGACCATATAACTTAATTGGCTTGTAAACCACAATACATTGTGGAGCCATGGCCATCAACTCTAAATGAGCCATTTATCTTGGTATAAAACACTGAGTTATACAATACTTTTGAGAGAAGCTAGTATTTAGTCCCATGCTTTGCAGGGGGTTAATATTTTCTTCAGCAGACTGCTGTTTATTTAAAAACATGGAAAGATTCAACTTTTTCACGTGAAAAATTGTTTTTAATTTATTAGCTAGTCTATTATCATAATACTATATAGCTTCACAAATTCATTTATATCATAAATATAAATATATTATGTTAAGGAATATTTCTTCCTTTGTTGGCCCGGAATTGGGTAAGGGTGATTCTTTTCGTTTCTGGAAAATGACTGGGCTGGAAATGGTGCCTTCTTGACTGTTTATCCGTGCTTGTTTTAATTGGCAGCTGATAAAGATGCATTGGCTTCGGACGTCTGGAACAACACCTCCTCTTCTTGGTGTCCTATCTTGCAGTTGGGTCTATCTGAGGCTTCGTTGGAAGAGTGTCAGGGATTGCTGTGTTTGTTGAATGACATTAAGCTCGATCTTACTTTCTAGGACAGATTCACCTGGAGAGATTGGAGGTTCTCGTTGGCCAGAGTTTACAAGAAGTTATCCGTGGAGGAGGGACTTATTCTAACCTTCGGAGTGACTATTCTTTACATGGAAGCTACCTATGCCATAGAAGATAAAAATCTTCCTTTGGCTATTTAGAGGGGATAAGTTGGTTACTAAGATGGTTAGCGTGAGATGGGTGGATGGTCAGGCTCTTTCTGTTATGAGGTTGAGGACTTGCAACACCTATTTTTCTCTTGTCCCTTCTTGATGGAGGTCTAGCGGGCTATTCAGGTTCAAGGGGCAGATTTTCCTTCTTTTGATAGCTGGTGGACTTCTTTTCAAAGAAATGTGGATGCTGATACCACTGGTGGGTCAATGCCATTGCTGTTTTGTGGTCTGTTTGGTTGTAGTGCAATGCTGTCACCTTGAGAGGGGAACATGCTTGGGTGGATAACGTTGTAGGGGTTTCAGCTTTTATTTCTGATTTATGGCTCCGAAACTTTTAAGTCTATTCCTTATTTTATTGGATTTTTTTGGATGATTACTGATGTCTGGTAATCTTCCTTTTTTCTCTCAAGAAAAAAAAAGTGAAGGGATATTTGCATTCCTCTTATGAAAAAAAGTCCGACATGGTATATGAACGAAAACCCCATAGAAAATTATATATAAAAGTTAAGGAGATACTTTCATGGTTCTAATGAAAAGATCCTCCAAGAAGTATAATAAATATTTGAAGGATCAATGATGCAAGAAGGTGAAACGCAAACATTATCTAAGGAGTGATGAATTAAAGAGAGACATGTTGAAGGAAGGGAGGAAACTAAATAATTGAGAGGGTCACTTTAGAAGCATGCTTTAGAAAATAGGAAGGATTAAAAGCAAGGGAGATTTCAGATTTAAACAATAAAATCCTCATGTTCTTTAAAGTTATATTGAGAAAATATACATATGGCTTAATTTTTGACAAAATATACATGTTACTCCTTGCAAATATCCATGCAAATAAATTACTTAATGTTAGGAAATAAATAAATTAGTTAGGTTTAGGTGCCCTATTTTTAGTCTTTTTTATCTTTGGTGAATGAAGTGTTGAGTGTTATTGTATTTTCTTATATACCTAAGTCCTCTTTTTATGTAAAGGGGGTTAAGGCTTTCTTTTCTAAGCACAACTCAATAACTAAGTTGATCTTTTTCAATATGGTATTAGAGCGGGTTTGATCCCATTTTTAAAAGGGGGAAAACATATCTATTTCCCTAAAAAGAGAGCCACCGACGAACCTCCGGTGGCCCTTCTCCTCTTAGGGCAACCGCTTCGAGGTCTCTCCTCTCCCTTCTTGCTTGACTATGGTTGAGATCGACCTCTTTCTCTCACTCCCTACTCTTTAGGTGGTGGCCAAAGGTCATCGATGTTGCCTTTAGCGCCTAGGGTTCCAGTGAACCTCCTGCGTTGCATTGCTAGGCTTTATGGGGCACTTTGGTGGCCACGCAACGTCGCCTCTCTATTTGCTGTGCTGCCTACGAGGTCATCTTCAATCTGTAGCGTCACCATAGAGGTCGAATCCTTTTTCATTGTTGTAGTGCTGCCTCTCGTTGGAAACCCCATCTTGACATGCTGCCTGACCCTGCGGGACTCTTCGGTGGCCACTCATCACCACCTACTTCCCTTTTGCATTGGCTATAGGGCTTTCTCTAAGTTGCAATGCCACCTCTTGCCGTCTAGTGGGATCTCCTTCACTCGGATTGCCTTTTGTCAATGACCACCTCTTCCACATCATCGCCCACACCTCGCCAACTTCCACAACCTTGACCTTGTGGCTGCCCTCGATGTGATTTGTTTGGGTTCATCGATCCCTATCGAAAGAGAGGAGGAAGGTGATGATGGTGTTTTTTGCATTGTTAGCCCTTTGGTTTCTTATTTATTATTTATTATTACTACAAAGAAAAAAAGGAAGAAAAAAGAAGAAAAGGGAGAGGGACAAAAAAAAGGGAGGAAGAAGAAAGAAGAAAATAGGAGACTCATTCTTTGAAGTCCCTACATGAGAGAAGCTCTCTCGTGGTCTCCAGAGAAGACATGTATGGGGGAGGCCCACTCTTGAGATTCTAACATAAGAGAAGTTCACTTGAGGTCTTTAAGGAAGAGGCACGCTTTAAGCATTTATGTGGGAGAGGCCCTCTCGAGGTCTCCACATAATAGAAACTCGCTTGAGGTCTCCAAGGAAGAGGAACACTTCGAGCTTCCATGTGGGAGAGATCTACTACAGAGATCACCCATTCCACTGTGGTTGCTACTTCTGCCATAGCCACCTCCTTCTCCTCCGATCTACTGCCTGCTTCTTCGGATGTCTACGTTGGAGGGGAGTTTACTTGCATTACAAGTTGGGCATTGCATGCTCTAACTTGGGGGGAGTGTTAGGAAATAAATTTGTTAGATATTTTAGGGATAAATTAGTTAGGTTTAGGTGTCCTACTAAGTCGTTGAAAATGAATAATCTTATTCCTCAAGAAAGCCCTACATCTCTTTATATAGAGATAGGTGTTGGGTAAATTACATCATAAGTCTAAGAGGGAAAAATAAATAATAAAATAGTCTAAAAACATAAGGAACAAGATAACTAAAGTTTTATGCCAATACTCCCCCTCAAGCTAGTGCATATATATCAATGATGCTCAGCTTGGAACATGTATCAAATGCAGATCGAGGAAGAGGCTTCATGAATATATCCGTAATCTGATCTTCAGAAGCAACTGAAGTAGTTTAGATAATCCCATGCTGTATCAAGTCTCTGGTGTAATGGCAACCAACCTTCACATGCTTCGTATGTTCATAGAACATTAGGTTGCTTGCAATGTAAGTAGCAGCGTGATTATCACACCGCATCTCCATTGGTCCCTCCACCTGGACATGTAAATCCTGTCACACTGATCTGACCTAGACCATTTCTGTAGCTCTCTGTGCTATAGCACGACACTCTGATTCTGCACTTGACTTGGATATCATCTGCTGCTTCTTGCTTTTCCAGGTCATAAGATTGCTTGCCATATAAGTACAGAAATTGATTATTGACTTTCTGTCTGTCATATAACCTGCATAATCAACATCAGAAGAGCCAACAATACTTATAGACGTGCCCTTCTGAAACTAAATTCCTCTTTCAAGTGCTTTCTTCACATATGTAAGCACCTACATAGTAGCACCTAATGCTGCTTGGTTGGTTTGTTCATGAACTAACTGAGTTTTCCCATTGCAAGAAAGAGATTAGGATGCGTAATAGTAAGATACAATAGCTTACTAACCAATTGCCTATAAGATTTGCTGTCTATAGGTGGAGAGTTTGTACCATAGAGATATCCTTTGGGATCCATTGATATATTAGTAGGCTTAGACCCCAGTATCCTTGTCTCCTGCAACACATCAAGGGCATACTTATGTTGACTCAGGGCAATACCTTTTTTGCTATGTGCCACCTTAATGCCTAGGAAATATCTGAGTTCACCCAGATCCTTCATTACAAAGGCTGCAACCAACTTCATCTCAACTATCCTAGAAGTGTCATCCCCAATAAGAATGAGATCATCAACATAGATAAGAAGCACCGCAACTCCCCCTGTGCTCTTCTTGACAAAGGGCGAATGATCAGCAGAGGACCTTACAAATCCTATGCTCTGCAGCTTCTCTGACAATCTCTGGAACCAAGCCCTCGGGCTCTGCTTCAGGCCATAGATAGCCTTCTTCAGTCTACATACACACTCCCCCTATGTCTCAAACCTCGGAAGTTGTTGCATGTAGACATTCTCTTGAAGATCGTCATACAGAAATGCGTTCTTCACATATAGCTGATGAAGAGGCCGGTCATAGTGAGCAGCAACAAATAACAGAATGCGAACAATAGGAAGCCGTGCTATAGGTGATAAGGTATCAAAGAAATCTATCTCATGTGTCTGTGTAAATCATTTTGCTACCAATCTCACCTTGTAGCGAGATATAGTGCCATTTGGGTTGTATTTGAGAGCAAAGGCCCATCGATACTCCATTGTCTTGGTGTGACTGGGTAGAGTAGTCAATTCCCACATTCCTATGGAGTGTAAAGTAACAATCTCATCCTTCATGGCTTGACATCATTTTGAATCAAGCATGGCTTGCCGATGGGAAGTGGGAAGCTGTGTCATAGAGAGTAGCCGTGAACATAGCAAACGATCTCCTAAGGTTGGCAGTAGGCATTGCTCCTGTAGTATGGTAGTGGGCACAATTGAGGGGGGCCTTATGAACAGCAATCGGAAGGTTAAGATCCTCTTCTATAGGCTCAGTAACAATAGGAGGCGTAGCCTACTGCTTAGTAGGGGAATAGATTCATCACAAGAACCTGCACAATCACTACTAGGACAACTCACGTCAGTATCAACACATACCTGACCAGGGGAGGAGACTAGTGGCTGAGGTGGTGGGGGTGTGTTTTTGACGTCATGTATGCTTTCTGTATGTAACAGGTAACTTGTATACATAAGTAATCTCTACCTCTTGCCTCGTAGGAGTCTCTGTAGTACTGGTATCTTCACTATGAGTAATAGGAATCTGCTTTAAAGGAACTGATGGAACAAGCATAGGGATTGAGCCTCCCTCAAACATCAACTGATGACTATCTGTAGAAAAGTATGGAATAGGCTCGTGGAAAGTGACATATGTAGTCACATAATGCTTCTTGTCTCGTGGATCATAACATCTGTATCCTTTTTGGGTGCATTATATTGCAGAAAGACACTTCACTGCCCTTGGGGCAAGCTTATCTCATCCAGGTCCTAAAACATGGACAAAGGCTATATAGCCAAAAATATGAGGTGGCATAGTAAATAATTCCTTCTCTAGATAAAGGACGTGGCATTGAACCTGTTCCTGAATAACTGAGTTGGGCAACCTATTAATCAAATAGCATGCTTAGTACAACATCTCCCCAATAAACCTTTGGCATCTTATGCTAAATAAGTAATGTTCTAGCCACATCTAACACATAACAGTATTTCCTCTCAACTACGCTATTCTGCTGCGAAGTATGCGGGCATGATGTCTAGTGAATTATCCCAAGAGATTTGTAAAAAGATTCTAACTTAGCTGTACAATTTTCACAATGGTAGTAGAAAATTGAGTCTTTATCTGTAAAATGTCTTAATCACTGATCCAACATTTGATTTATTCTTTGGTAGAAACAACCATGACATCCTGGAAAAATCATCCACAATAAGCAGGTAGAATCTATGACTCAGTCTATTTAACACTCTATTAGGACCTTATACATCTATATGCAATAAATCAAAAGCCGCAGCAGAACTTTGAAAAGAATTAAAGGAAAACTAGCTCTATGATGCTTCCTCAGCTGACATGCATCACACAAAATTTCAGTGGTAGGTGATATATGAAGGATGACACATCGTAGCCTGTCTAGTAAAGGGTGCCCAAGACAACAATGCTACTGAAGAGTTGTACTAGCACTAAAAGCGACCTCGTCCTTACACATAGCAGCAAAAGGAGCCTGGATCAGGCGATACACACCCCTTTCCTTATGCTTGCCACCAATCATTTTCGTCTTGAGTTTGTTCTGAAAAATACATCCCAACTCATCAAAAAATAGCATGACAGTGTAAGTCTTTTGTGATTCTGTTAACTGAAAAAAGACTAATTGAAAAATCAGGAACATAAAGAACATTAGGTAGAGTTAGTGAAGGAGTCGCAGTCACATCTCTTCTGCTATATACTCTACATTGTCTGCCATCTGCCACCTGAACAGATCTACCAGAAGGAATAGTCTAAACCTATTTAAAGTATGTTTGATGACTACTGAGATGCTGAGAGGTTCCTGAGTTTGCTAACCACAAGGTGCTATCAGAAATACCACTACCGGAGATATAAGCAGAAACTATACCGGAGGGCACTAATGCAACATTATCAGTAGTAGTTGCAGTCTCTTTAGGTCAACTGGGCAAGACGCTGAACAACAGCATCATAGTTAGCACATGACACCGTGTCGCTCGCCTCCTCAGAAGTGATAGCTTGGTTGGCCATAGGAGGTCTACCATGCTTTGACCAACAAGAGGCCTCCAAGTGACCAACTTTGCCATAGTACGAGCATATGATTCGGGGTTTGCCAGTCATGGCCCAACCACCAAGTCCTCTCCCCCTAGTACATGGAGTGTCACGTCCACTACATCCTCCAGTAGCCGCTAAGGCAAAAGTCTGTCCAACATCTGACAAGGATGGTTTAACAACCACCTTACTCACCCGACTATATGCTTCCTCAAGAGATGGAAGCTCAATAAAAGTCAGGATCTGGGACCTAGTAGCCTCATAATCTGGCCCAAGTCTATCCAGGAACTGAAGGACTTCATACTCCTTGTGCATCCTCTGAGTGGCACAGGTGTAGACGAGACGACAGACATTATACCTTTCTAGAAGCCCCTTCAAAGCAGCATAGTACTGGGATAATGACTGGCCCTCTTGCTTCAGACCACCAATAGTATGGTGGTTCTCAAACACTTTGCTAGAATTCTTCTTGTGAGAACAAGTGTGACGTAAAGAATCCAACATCTCCTTGGCCGTCTTGTAGTACATGATCTCGTCTTCAATCTGAGGCTCCATAGAATTCATGATCCAAGCACGGACCATTGCATTTTTTTTCTTCCACGTGGCATTTTTCCTTGTTTTGTCTTGTGGCTCCAACTCCATGAAGATGTGTTCCTTATCATGTCCCTTGATAGTCATGAGGAATGTCTGAGATTGTCTGTTATAGTTGGTCGCATTCAAGTTGGTGATTGGAACAATGAAGGGAGTTTTGTAACTCTCGATGTTCGTAGCGGTAATGGATGACACCTCTGAAGAGCTTGAAGAGGCCATCGTGGCTTAGGACTGCCACAAGATGCCACGAACACGATTCGGAAAACTCTGAAATAAGAGAACGTGATCTCTTGATTATGAAATCTAAGATCTAGATATCCTAGATAACATCCCAAGAGTCACAAGCACCCCTTAGATCACGACTTAATGCATGTTAGGGTATGGGAAAGACCTTAACAGCGCTCCTAAGGGGTGCTATTCCCCCTTGCCAGTGAGATCTAGCAGCCAACGGCGACCACCACCTGCAACAGCAGCGGATGGCAGCAGCAACGGCAATAGAAGGAGAGACCCCCTTGCTGGGTGGCGGAGGAGGCACAACCCCCTTGCTGGGCGTGGGTAGGCCCTGTTGGGGGCTGTGTTGCCTTGTTGGGTGGTGTTGCTCCCTCCTAGTGGTCGACGACGGCCTCTTAGGGGCGCCCTACTTGGAGGAGACCGGTGGGGAGACCTAAGGTTAGGGTTAGGGTGGACAGGTTTTGGAGGCTAGTGCTTATGGGATATCAAAGTGTCGATCTAGGATCACCGCTTTGATACCAAGTTGGCGAAAATGAATAATCTTATTCCTCAAGAAAGCCCTACACCTCTTTATATAGAGAGAGGTGTTGGGTAAATTATATCATAAGTCCAAGAGAAAAAAATAAATAATAAAATAATCCAAAAACATAACGGACAAGATAACTAGAGTTCTATGTCAACATACTATTTTCAATCTTTTTTATTTTTGGAAAGTGAGTTGTTAAGTGTTATTGTATTTTCCTTGTACACCTAAGGTCTCTCTCATTATAAAGGGGACTAAGGCTTTATTTTCTAAATACAAGATATTAAACAAGTTGGTCTTTTTCAACACCTCCAAACAAATAAAACGTCAATTTTACAATTATTTTTGTAATGTTGAAATGCTATGGTTTTACTATTAAAGCTCATTGTGTAACATTTCATATGGTTTAAAATCTTGTAAGCTCTGATTTTAAGATGCATTAGAATTTTTTATTTGGTTTTACAGGTGCCTATGCCTATTTGAAAAATTCAAAATTGATCTGAGCCACAAAGGTGAACCAAACCAAACAAATAAGTCCGATTCATAGAAGGTTCCATTCGGTTACAGGTTCAACAAACGATAAAGATAAAAAAATTTCATTTGGTCAATGGCTCTATTCTTTGTCAATTCAATAAGAACCAAAACATGTTAAATTAATATGCTTTAGCAAAATATGGAAGTATATTTGCAAATCTAATATTGGTTGTCGACTATCTAGTTAAAAAGAAAAGTAATTGCATATATTAGTACAACATTGATAATGTAATCAATTTGGAGTATAAAATAAAATTTAAAGATAATATAAAGTCATATGTCATTCATGCTATCTTTGAACATCTAAACTTTCTATTTTTTGACTTATATGTATACTATTGGGTATGCATGTAAATTTTTTAGAAAACAATGTCAAAATTGCTCATTCATGTTAATTTTTAACATGTTAATAGTTTATTTTTAACATTTATATATATTGTTTGATTATAGTTGAGAAAAATGAGACTAATACAATTGTTATGAAATCATACATCTCAATATTTAGAGATGTGGGTAAAACACATGGTAGTCCACAAAGAATAAGAAAAATAACAAAAGAGGACACTTACCACATCAGCCTTAAGACTCTCCCTCAAGCTGGAGCATAGATATTAATCATGCTTAGCTTGGAACATCTGTCAAAGAGAGTTTGTAGAAGTCCTTTGGTGAAGATGTCAGCAGTCTGGTCCTCAGAAGCCACATGAGTTGTGCGAATAAATCCTCGTTGGATCAAGTTACGAGTGTAGTGATAGTCAACCTCTTCTTGCTTGTCCTCTCATGGAATAGAGGATTATTTACTATGTAAGTAGTAGCTCAATTGTCACACCTCATCATTATAGATTACTCAACAGAAATATACAGATCTGATTGGAGTGATCGTATCCACATCATCTCAGTAGCAGCTTGGGCCATTGTTTGGTATTCAGACTTTGCACTAGACTTGGAGACCATAGCTTGTTTATTAATATTCCATGTTACACATAGGCACAGAATCTTGTAGTGGACTTCCTGTCGGCAATGCAACCTGCATAGTTTGCATCTATGTATGCCACAACATCTAAGGAGTTGCCTTTCATGAATAAAATCTCTTTTTCTAAGGAATTCCTTAGGTACCTTAGTACCATCACTGCAACATCCTACTGTTGCTTGGTGGGCCTGTCCATAAATTGACTTGGCTTTCCAACTGTTAGGGAGATATCAGGTCATGTGATCATTAAATAGAGGAGCTTCCCAACTAGGCCTCTATACTGATGGGCATCAATTGGTTCAGATTGCTCATCATGTAGGTATGCCTTTGAATCCATAAGAATATTTGTCAGCTTGGCTCTCAGCATACCTGTCTCCTATAGTAAATCTGAAGCATACTTCATTTGAGATAGAACAATTCCTCGTTCATTGTGAGCAACCTTTATCGCATGGAAATAACGAAGTGGTTCCAAGGCTTTGATGATAAAATTTTCTATAAGACACTTCTTTATATCAAGAATGCCTTGCACATCATCACTCAGAAGAATGACATCAACATCCACTAGCATGGCCACTAGCCACTGTGCAGTCTTTTGTACAAATAGAGAATGGTTTGATAAGGATTTGTGAAATCCCATTGTCTCAATAACTTATGAAACTAGGCCCTGGGATTTTGCTTCAGGCTATAGATCGCCTTGCGCAGACAACAAACCTTGAAATTCTCCCCCTGAGACTCGTAGATAGGTGATTATTGCCTATAGGCCACTTCTTGTAGATCACCATATAGGAAGGTAGTTTTGACATCTAACTGATGGAGTGACCAATCTCGTTGAACAACAACAGAGAGTTAGAGATAGGGATCCTAATAGTTGGTAGTTATGCCATTGGGGAGAAGGTATCAAAGAAGTCAACCCCATAAGTCTGTGTGAACTCTTTGGCAATTAGGTGAGCCTTGTATTAGGCAACTGTACCATTTGGATTGTATTTGATGGCAAACACCCACTTGTACCAATCATAGTGGCTCCCGAAGGGAAAGTTGTAAGATCCCAAGTATGACGAGAGATAAGTGTTGGCATCTCATTCTCCATAGCTCGTCATCATTTTGGATCAAGAAGAGCCTGCTGATGCGAAGTGGGATTCTAAGTAGTAGAGAGTGCACTGCATAATTGCTTGTATGATGTCCCAAGGCAAGCTGTAGATACCAGATTGGAAAGTGGATGCCTGGTGCAGCTACGAGAAACCTTCCACATTACAATGGGTAGATCCAGATCTGTGGATGGCTGTGGTTAAATAGTAGAGGATCGTATTGAATGGGGAGCACTATCTTTCATCTATAGGGTACATGGAGCATCATTAGTCACCACATCGTCAATCTATAAAACATTTGTGCTCACCCAAGGTGGTGTTGGTGTTGGCCCAGAGGGGGGGATGGTGTCTGTACATAATTGGAGGATCATGAAGTATGATTGACTCAGAGACAGGAATAGCCTTCAAAGGAGTAGGAGGAATAGGCATAGGTGCCATGTTAGAAGTGTTTGAACCCATCTCCCAATAATGGAGAAGGAACAAACTCATGGAAAGTCACATTAGCATTGACATAGTGATGCTGATGAATAGGATCATAGCAACGATATCTCCTCTGGGTATGGGAGTATCCCAAAAAGGCACACTTGACAGACCTGGGAGCTAACTTGTCACGGCCAGGAGTAGATAGATGGACAAAGGCAACATGCCAAAAAGCACGAGGTGGTTCATGAAATAGGTTCTTGTCAAGATACAGTATGTGTAATGGAATTTGCTTATGTATAGCAGAAGAATGCATGCGGTTAATGAGATGACAGGCTGCCAAGATTGCATCACCCCAGTAAGTTGAAGGCATACTGTTATTAATTAATAGGGTTCTAGTAATGTCCAATAGATGACGATGCTTGCTCTTTGCAGCCCCATTATGTTGAGATGTATGGGAACAAGTGGTTTGATGTGTAATGCCTAGGGACATAGAAATCATGCAAGTATTGAGTACAGAATTCCAAACCATTGTCAGAGTGAATGGTTTTAATAGTAGCATTAAGTTGATTCTTTATTTTCGAAACAAAATTTTTAATAATGGAACTAACATTGAACTTTTGGTTGAAAAGAATGACCCAAGATAGTTGAGAAAAGTCATCGACAATAAGAAGATGGTACCGATGACCCAGTCGATCAGGAACCCAACTGGTACCCCAGACATCAACATGAACTAATTGAAACAATGCTTGTGACCTAAGACTTTGAATAGTAGGATAAGTACTCCAATGATGCTTCTCGAGATGACAAGTTTCATAATTGAGAATGGTGGTAGGGGATATCTAAGGTATAACGTAATGGATTGTGTCTAGAGATAGGTGACCTAAATGGAGATTCCACTGGAAGTAAGCTCCAGCAGAAGAAGTGACTCCACCAAGACTTGCTGTAGCAAAAAGAGATTGGAACTGGCAATGAACTTCCCTTTCTTCACGATCACTACCAAGTGTCCTCGTCAAGATATTGCAAAAAGTGCATGTGACAACGTTAAGTATTGCTTTACAGTTTAATTTCGTAGTGATTCTGCTAATTGAAACTAGACTAATTGGAAAATCAGGATCAAGTAGAGCATCAGTTAGTCTTACATTGAGGGCAACGGTAACCTCCCCCTAACAACTAATAAGAGAATACCTCCTATTTGCGACATGTACCATATGCCTTGGTGGAATTGAATGAGGACGATAGAAGTGTTGTCGATCCTTGCTCAGGTGATGTGATGCCCCAGAGTCAACTAGCCAAGTTATGTCGCAAGGGTCAGCAATCTGTGTAGAAAGTGCATGCAGTATACCTGAAGAGGTGGCAAGCGCAACAATGTCATAGCAAATGATGTGGCTAAGCAAGCAGTGTCAGAAGTGGAGCTCATCGTAACTGAGCTGTTGAAGGAGCTCATCGTAGTCAGATCAAGGTATTAATATTGTATCTTTTGGTTGCTTTACAATGACAACTTCTTGATTGGTAGATTGTGATTTAGGAGAAATGGCAAATTGGTTTATTTCTCTACCCTTACCTTTCTTTATATAGAGAGAGAGGTGGGTGCAAAAATTAACAATGCACCAACGTACCTCACAACACACAACCACATAATTAACTAGACTCTATAATACTCCCCCTCGAGCTAGAGCATAGATATTAATCATGCTCAGCTTGGATGCACATGTATCAAATGAAGATTTAGCTAATGGCTTGGTAAAGATATCAACAGTTTGAGCCTCTGAAGTAACCTGGGAGGTAAAGATAAATCTCTTTTGAATCAAATCTCTGGTGTAATGGCAATCTATCTCCACATGTTTGATGCGTTCATGAAACATGGGGTTGTTGGCAATATAAGTAGCAGTCCTGTTATCACATCGTAGCTCCATAAGCCCTTCAATCTGTATATGTAGATCACCCAGCAAGGATCTCACGCACATTAATTCTGCTGAGGTCTGGGCCAAAGCACGATACTTAGACTCAACACTAGATCTAGACATCGCAGTCTATTTCTTGCTCTTCCAAGTGACCAGATGATGAGAGCCTCATCATGAGCCATAACTAGCTCATTTTGACCCAATAAAGAAGATAAAAGCTCCTACATAACCTAGAAGAAGGCCTAACTGAAGGAACAGGTGCTCTGAGAAGAAAACATGAAATAAAGGTTAAAACTGCAATTTTACCATTGCAGTAGATAAACGGGATTTCTCAGAGGCAAAACATAGGTCAAATGGTCTAAATGAGATAAAAAGTGGGTTGAGTCAATCAGAAATGGGTTCATGTGCAATCTAAGAACTAAAAGACACTTGGTAACCCTAAAACAGATCCGCTTAAATTAACAAGGTTCCGGTCAGAACAAAAAGCAAGTAAACCCTCTACAAATCATGGAAAACCATACTCTAGGGTTTAGAACACTTAATTTGGCCTTTGGAACCTAGTTTGACCTAGATTAGGGTCCTAGCTCTTCAATTAACCTAATTTGGGTTTTTACGCAAAATATCCAGTCAAACGAGGTCAAACCTGAAATCTAACTTCTCCATTGGTTTCCTTAGGTCCAAATTAGGTTTATACCAAAATTTGGACCTAAGGAGAGGTCATCTTGACCTACTTTGCAATTTAGTACACCCAAATCACAAATTGGTCCCTATCTTTTGAATATCCTTGCAGAGAGCCCCCTAGGTTCCTCGCCTTCTTTGCAAACCGGTCCTGCCGCCATTGCTAGGGCAGAACCGAACTCCGGCGAGGTTCGGAGAGGGATTGCTCTCTAATCCCTCAGAGATTCCCTCCCAGAAATGGAAGGAGGATTCTCTGAGGAATTCCCTTCCGCATAAAGTCAATTACAATCGTTGGTGTGAACCCAATCTCTCGTGCGAACGCACGAGAGATTTGGGTATCCCAACTCCTTTCCATCTCCGGCGATCAACCTCAGGCAATTACGTGCCCTTCACGCCCTGCACACCAAGTCCAGCACCTATAAAACACCCCTCGGACCCGGCCACTCATCTTGAGCTTGATTTGGCCGAGTTTCCCCCTTCAATTCCTCTCCTCCTGCTCGGCCAAATACCCCAGCTAGCTCCGGCGAGCCCCCCTCCCCTCCCTCTTCGCTCTGCCACAAAACCAGTGGCAGAGTTAACTTCCTGACCTTCCTCCGCGTCGCGCAGTACCAGCGCACGCCGCCTCAGCCCCGTCGTCGCCGCCGTTCTCCCCCACTGGGCGTCATCTTCTCCGGCGACAGCAAGTACTGCTGTCCGCCTTCCGTCCCCTTTCGTCCTTACAATTAGGTTAGAACTCCTCTCCATCCTGTCCTCTCTCTTTTCCCCCTGTTATCTCATCTGATTACCCCTCGACCGACGCTGACCACCCTCATCTTCCACATCACCGACCGAACTCCGGCGAGCCGCCCACACCACTCCGCCACTCCACACGGCTCGCCAACCACCTCGTGAGCTCCGCCTCATCACCAGGAACTCGCTCCACCCCACAACTGTCACTCCAGACCTCCATAACCACCCCCCGAACAACCCACCGTCTCCGGCCACAGGTTGACCTAGGCGGGCACGCCTAGGCCGACAGGCAACCTGCAGCATCACCCACCGCCTTCGCCGTGCTACGGCGAAGGTTTCCAGCCATTCTAATTGGGCCAATAGGCCGTTCTGTGGAAGTTCAGGTAAACGCTCCGGCCGCCATTAACAGTCGAAGCAGCAGGAAGCTTGGAGCAGCAGCAGGCGTCAGGCTTCCCAGGCGGCAGGTGCAGCAGACTCTCGCAAGTGTTGCGAGGTGACTGAGTTCAGCAAGGATCAGCAGCAGGGCCTTCAGCGTGGGCAATTGCACACGAGAGTCTGCGGGCGCACGCAAAGGAAGGGCGGAACGTTTAGTCCCACATCGTGGAATCTCAAGGCACAGGTATGGTATAAAGGTTTTTTATGATATACGTTTACTGCCTCGAAAGCACAGGGGTGAGGTCCCTCACTGACCCCACCCGCCTCGTCCGCGGCCTGACCACGCGGACCTGGCGGATCCTACCCGACCTAGACCTATGCACTCCTCGCGCATCACACACCTGCAGGTGCGCCTGGTCCCGGGTACGATCCGCGACCCGATTATGGCTGTGGCTCTGGGAGAGCGGTTTGAGTGAATTGCTTGAGAGAGAGAGATGCGCGGGTAGAGGGAGAAGGGTTAGGTTTTGCTCCTGTGCAGGCAGGCTGAACGCAGGAGAAGGACTTGGCCGCGAGAAGGAAAAGAAAGAAAGAAGAAGGAACGGCAGAGAAGAATAGAAGAGGAAGAAACAAGGCAGAGAAGAAGAAGCAAGAAAGAAGCCTTCGCAGGGGAAGAAAGAAAAGAGCAAGCCAGAAGCGAAGGCACAGAGAAGCCAAGTGAAGAACTTTGCAGAGATCAGAAGAAGAAAAGAAAGAGCAAAGACTGCAGCAGAAGAAGAAGAAAAAAAGGAGAAATGCTTTTAAGACGTCTGATCACAAGATCAGACGTCCAATTTCATATTTTTTGCCCTAACTCCTTTTAATCGCATACATTCATACCTGAATTGACATTTTGAGTAAATTAGAGTGTTCAATTACATTTTGATTTAGTGGTAAGTTCCATTTGCTCCCTGTGTTCGACCTCGGATACTCTAGTTGTTCGAGTAATAAAAACTTTGTATTTGTTCGAACGTTTTGTCGGTTATACTACAACGTAATACGCCTTTAAATCCGCACAGAAACGTTGACAACACCAGATTTCCTGCAACATATGTACAAAAACCTATGGTAGACTTCCTATCATCATGGCTGTTTGCATAATCAGCGTTAGAGTATCCAACTACAGTCATAGATGTCCCTCTGGTTAAGAGATGACCTTGTCCTGGTGCTCTCTTCAAGTACCTGAGTACCATCATGGTTGTATCCCATTGCTGTTTAGTAGGCATCTCCATAAACTGGCTCAACTTCCCTACTACAAAGGAAATATCTGGCTTAGTAACCGTCAAATGAAGCAGCTTCCCCATCAGTTGGCGATACTGTCTACTATCGATTAGTTCTACATCACAGTCATATAGTTGCACCTTAGGATCTATGAGAATATTTGCTGGCTTGGCTTCCAGCATACATGTTTCTTGTAAAACATCTAGGGCATATTTCCACTGAGATACAACAATACTATGTGTACTACATGCTACTTCTATCCCAAGGAAATATCGTAGAGGTCCTAAATCCTTCATCACAAATTGCTCTGTCAAAATTTGTTTGATCTTAGCCACATCTGTTGTATCATCACCAGTGACAATCAAGTCATCAACATATACCAAAAGAACAACAATATCTCTCCCTATCTTCCTGACAAACAGGGAATAATCTGCAGATGATATGAGAAATCCCACAGACTCTACCACCTGAGAGAGCTTCTAAAACCAAGCTCTTGGGCTTTGCTTGAGGCCATAAATGGCCTTCAGCAACTTTCATACACACTCCCCCTGAACCTCGTAACCGGAGGGCTACTGTATATAGATCTCATCCTGCAAGTTTTCATAGAGAAAACCATTCTTCACATCAATCTGATGAAGATACCAATCTTGTTGAACTGCAATAGAAATGAGAATTTTCATTGTTGAGAGCCGAGCTACAGGAGAGAATGTGCTAAAGAAATTCACCCTATATGTCTGGGTGAACCCTTTGGAAACAAACTGTGCCTAGTAACGAGCAACAGAGCCATCTGGGTTGTATTTGAGTGCAAACACTCATATACATCCAACAACTGTAGCACCCTTAGGTAAAGGCATGAGCTCCCAAGTACATCATGAAGTAAGAGCAGCCATCTCATCCTTCATGGCTTGGCATCACTTCGGATCGAGCATGGCCTGCTGGCAGGTGGCAGGAATCTTTGTAGCAGACAGTGCATGGCCAAAGCTCCCAAAAGTAAAACCAAGGCCATCAATAGTCAAACTCCTTGTAACTGGATATTTAGCATAGCTCCGTGGTGTGTTCCGAGTAGCAATCGGAAGGTCAAGATCAGTCATCTGATCCTCCTGTATTGGCTGGGAAGCAGAAACATCCTCATCTGGACCTATAGAGGCATCCCTGGGTACCACACCATCACTATGCAACTTGTTTGTGATCACCTGGGGCTGAGGAGATGGTGTCTTTGTGGCTGTCGTGGAAGATGGCATTTGGAAAGTAGTGTGAAGTCGCTGATATGTAACTATTGGCTTAGAAAACTTCATAGGACAAGTAGTAGCAGGTGAGGGAGCAGCAATAGGTATCTCCAAGGGAGCAGGAGGTATAGGCATGGGAGCCTCCTAACTTGAGGAGATAAACTCCATGTAGCAATAAAAAAATATGGAATAGACTCATAAAAAGTAACATTAGCACTCACATAATGCTTACCAGTAAGAGGATCAAAGTATTTATATCCTTTCTGAGTCCGTGAATATCCTAAGAATACACACTTGATTGCTCGGGGTGCCAACTTGTCTCTCCCTGGATAAAGAATATGAACAAATGTAGCATATCCAAACACATGTGGTGGCACATGTAAAAGCTTTTGCTAGGGATGCAATATATTCTAAGGTATCTGCTCATGAAGCACTAACCTGGGCATCCTATTGATCAAATAGCAAGCTGTAAGGGCAACATCTTTCCAATATTAATGGTGGTACACTTTGGTGGATCAACAAGGTACGAGCCACATCTAGAAGATGTCTATGCTACCTTTCAACCACCCCATTCTGCTGAGAAGTGTGAGCACATGTGGTCTGGTACACCATCCCATGTGATCTATAGAAAGTAGACAACCTGGTGGTGTACAACTCAAGTGCATTATCAAATCTTACTACTTTAATAGTAGCTGAATATGGATTCTTAATTTTCAACATAAAGTTCTCAATGACATATCCAACATATGATTTATTCAACAAAAATACCTAAGAGAAGTGTGAAAAATTATCAACAACTAAGTAGTAACGGTGACCTTGCCTATCTGGTATCCTGCTTGGACCCCAAACATCTATGTGTAATAACTCAAACAAGGTTGCAGATCTTGGATGAGTACTCATAGGGTAGGAAGAACGACGGTGCTTGCCCATCTAACAAGTATCACAACAGATCCTGATCCCAGGAGATATATGTGGTATAACATGACGAAGGTTATCCAGAGGAAGGTGTCCAAGGCGAAAATGCCAACGAAATGCACCCCCAGGAGTAGAAGATACCTCTCCTCGACATGTAGATGCAAGTGGAGTCTGAGCCAGTTGATCAACCCCACACTCTATATGTCAACTGTTAATCACCTTTCCTGTCAACTTGTCCTGGAGAGTCCATCCCACATCATTAAATATTGCATGACAAGTGAGTTCTTTAGTAATTTGGCTGATTGAAAGTACTCATAAGAAAATATGGAACATATAAAATATTAGGCAATCTCAAAGTAGAAGTCACTGGGACCTCCCTCTAACCTTCTACCTTGGAATGTCTGCCATCTGCAACCTGAACTGTCCTGCTTGCTGGAAGAGATTGGAGATGAATGAAGTAATCCTGATCTCCACTAAGGTGTTGTGAAGCACCTAATTCAACAAGCCACTCAGAACATCTCGGGCTCCTGCCACGCATAATGGAACTCAATTCGGGTGCTGTCTTGAGTTTATCATGATCACTATGACATTGGAGCAGTCACAGTATCCTCTCCTAACATTTGTGTGGTAGATATACCACTATAAATAGACTCAAAGAATCGGTTCTCATACCTCCTCACCTCTGTAGCGATATCCGATGTCACCATTGGAGATCTAATTGATGCTATTGTGCCATTGGAGGAGATAGAAACACTTGAAATCAAATTTGAAACACCACTTTTCAGATAATAGAAAACTCAGAAATCTAGAGTAGAGTATCATGATCACAAGATCTAAGCAACCATTGCTTGGAAATCAAACCAAGAGATTCGGAGTAGCCTCTTGAAGCAATAGAGGCTATTCTAGGATGCGGGCGAACACCTTAGGATAGTCATCCAAGACACTACTACTCCCTCCTTGCCACGAAGAAAGAGGCTTAGATCCCCCCTATGATCAAAACGAGGGTAGAGGCCTTGCTGGTGAGTGGCCCTACTGGCCAGCGGCGGGGGTGCCCTACCAGTCCGCGGTCTTGCTGGCTGGGTAGAGGCTGACTTGGTCGCTCAGTGGGTCGGCTAGGTGCTGTTGTCGGTCAGTGGTGCCAAGGAGAGGAGAAGGGATTTAGTGATTAGGGTTTGGATCCCTTTTGGGTGGTATACCAGGGCCACAGTCTAGGACCGGTGCTCTGATACCAAGTTAGAAGAAATGGCAAATTTGTTTATTTCTCTAGTCCTACCTCTCTTAATATAGAGAGGTGGGTGCAAATTATATACAACCCCATGAAGAAAATAAAAAATAACAATGCACCAATGCACCACATAACACAACCACATAACTAACTAGACACTATAACACTATGTTTGCCCATGCTTGGTCCATCAAGAATTTTTAATATGTGCAAGATGGATGTCCTCTACCTTGAGCACCATGCCCTCTTTCCCTTCCTTGGGTAGGGAGCGCACCACGTCCATGGACTTGGGAAACCAAGGCAGATGTTTACATTGTGGACTCCTTAGGGGTGAGAGATAGAAATTCGACTCATCGTGTTGTATGCTTCCTCAAGACTAGGAAGCTCTGCCAAGGTGAGCATCTGAGAATGAGCAGTTGAATAGTTAGGCCCTAAGCCAGCTAGAAATTGTAAGACTGCAACTTCCCTGTGATACGCTTTCTATGTGGTGCGGGTATAGATTGGGCGACACATTATGCTTCTTAAATAGGGTCTTAAGCATTAAGTAGTATTGGGAAAGAGTGCGACCTTCTTGACGAAGGTGCGACATCTCATTGTAAATCTAGAAAACTCGATTTGCATTCTTCTCATGTGAATGGGTGTCTCTCAGGCTATCTTACATCTCTTTGGTTGTCTTGTAGAATATAATCTCATCCCCTATCCTATAGCTGATTGAGTTCAGGATTCATGCACAAACTATGGTATTATCCTTCTTACACATGGCATTCTTATCACTCTTTTCCTCTGGTTTCGGTTCAAGTAACACATTCTCCTTGTCAAGGCCGTCCACAATCGTAAGGAAGATCTGTGACCACCCAGTATAGTTTGTCTCATTTAGCTTCACCTAAAACCAAAGAGGGGGCTCTTGTAGGCCCCTTCTTCCTAGCATGCGTCGATACCACCTTTGAAGAATTCTTGGATGCCACTACCTCTTAGGAATTCGGAGAATATTCGATCTAAATTCAGACCATAAAAAAAACACAAGATGTAGTCTCCTACGTTCTTTACAAGGCGAATCGAACTTGGAAGATCAAATTGCAGGGCACTTGGGATCCAATGAAGGACCCTCGGCTACCCAAGAGGACAACATCGAGAGCAAGGTGACGTTGCAAGCCCCATGCACAAACCCCACATACTGCTTTAAGGTGGTACAACGCTGTTGCGGTGGTGCTAGCTTGCTGCAACGATGCTGGGGTGCTGCAGTGACGAAGATGGGTTGTTGCAGTGGTAGAGATGGGGTGTTGCAGTGGTGCTAGGGGGCCTTGGACGATCCTGGTGATGAGGAGGTTGGCTGGCGATGCCCCATGGAGGTCTTGGTGGCATTGCAGGGCCGTGTAGGAGGGCCTAGCGACCTCTCTAGGGACCTCCTAGGTGGTGTGGATGTTGTAGGTGACGAAGGAAGGAGTTCAATCACTGATCTCCTTTACCACCTACCTCGCACACTACCAATCTCTGACTAGGGAGCGAGATTCGACCGGTGGCAGCAAGTTGATGCTGTCACCGGTCTCATACAAGGCCACCGGCTAGTTGAAAGGTGAAAGGTTAGTGATGGGGACTACTCTTCGGATTAGGGTTAGGGCTTTTTTTTTTTCATGGAAGACAGAAAGGGGTATGAGAATCAAGGGGGCTACAAAACATTGACTTAGGATTGTTTCTTCGATATCAAGTTGAGAAAAATGAGACCAATACAATTTTTTTTTTTTTGAGGGAGACCAATACAATTTTTATGAAACCTTACATTTCAATATATAGAAATGTGTGTAAAGTACAATAGTAGTCCACAAAGAAAAGGAAAAAACAAAAGCAGACATTTACCACATCACCCTCAACAATTACAAATGCAATTTTTCGTAAAAGAACATTATAATCAACATATATGCATACTATATGGTTACACATACAATTTTCCTTAAAATAAATTATAAAACAATTAGCTGAGATTGCTGGCAGACCGAAAAAACCTTGAACGGTGATTAAAATTCCCACATTTCCACACCAACCCCATAGCAGTCTGTACATGGTGAGAATTATAACGAAAAGTAGGCAGTACTGCCCACACTAGTGTTCTCACGATCTTTATAGAAAGATGTGGGAAGTGGCGCTGAGTACATGGGAGATTATGCCACAAAAGCAAGAGAGCACTCCGATGCAAGAAAGAAACCCTGATAACAAATGGGCGGATAAGGGCGGTCATTAGACTTGCTACCTAGATGGCCACCCTTTACCTTTTCAAAATTGATGGGAATGATAGAATCTCCAATCTAATCAAGTACCAGAGAAGGAAGCCCTTGTTTGGTCTTCATTGGGTGAAGTACACATCCAAAGAGAGGATAAATACTCTGAGAAGATGGAAAATGCTCCGGCAATGTATATTTTCAAAGGGTATCCTGATCGCCTATTTTTTAGTTGGGAGCAAAGGGAGGCAGACGTACATGCTGGTGACAAGTTGATTGTGCCACTTTTAACAATGATGGAAGATCGAAGGATTTAAGTAAAAATATATGCTAAAACTTCTAAAAAGCTTGCATTGGGTTAGATATGCCTTCACATACTGTGCATCGATTGACCTCTCCCACTTGTTGTAAATAACTTACATGAGTATCTCAAGATTCCGTTGCTTGCAATCGTTTCCCATTTGAAGAAAATAAATGCCATGCTCTTGTGGTGGTTTTCTGATCATATTGTGTCTCTATTTACAAATGGACTGCGCCCATGCAGGAACCATGGTCATAAATTTCCATTCCCTTCTACATTCTGAGAGTGGAATATGCTTTAAATGGCATGCTCTAATGCATTGTATTTTGTGAACCCCACCTAGTAAAGAAAGATTCTGTTGGGATAAATTTTCAATTAGGACCACGATTAAGAGAAGTATTTGAGTTAGTTTAGTTTCTTGTTTGTCTAATTAAAAAGTTTTTTTACTGCTTTAGCTTTTTTTTGCCTTGATCTTGTATTTCCTACTATGATGGATCTTGTTTATTCTAATTGAGTCGAGGGAATTGATCTACACATGGTATTACAAATATCAAAATTTATATATTTATTTTAATATATGGTTTTGTAGCCCTGTGCAGATAGTTTGTAAAGCTGGTGCCTATCCATATTTCTACTGGTAGTTTGCAAAGTTGGTGCATTGTACCTTCCATCATGGTTCCATGTGTCAATTTTGGGGGCATGGCAAAGAAATTGTGGAAAACTGATGCTGTAATTTCAACCTTGATGCCCCAAAAGTAGAGGCATATTGGAGGATGCCTAGGCATTATTGATGAAAAATTAAAAAAAAAAGAGAAAATTGCTCAAAAAAGAGAGCAATTTATAGATCCATGATCCGATATATTATGTATACCTAATTAGATATGGTTTTTCCTTTTCAAAATACTTAACTAAATATGATTTTACAATAATTCAGGTTTGGTTGACAAGAGTTTGGTATAATTTTGATGTCTTGACTGATGTTTTCTGTTAATTGTATCAATTATACTGACCTTCTTTGTTCACATTTCACAAATGCACATAGTACCACTTACCAGCTACTGGGTACAATAGCAAGCAATAATTTTTAAACTAACAAATAACAGGTAACAAGACAATAATTACAACTGACAAAGTAACAAGAACTACCAATGAGTAACAAGTCTATATTGCAAAATCCAATAGACCGGTACTTATATGCTAGAGTGCTTGAATAAATTACCTCGTAAAAAATAAAACAAATTAGCTAAATAATAATCACATAGGTTTTATACCTTAAAAAACAGGCCTATAATCTTGTTGTTGGGATTTGGTGAAAGTGCCACGTGGTAGTTATCTAGAAGGCTCTTGGGCCATCAATTTTGGGTCCATAGGACCAAAAGTAAGAGTTGGTTTCTTAGTTGGCAATTTGTCTTATTTAATTTATTTGTTTTAAGGAGATTTGCAAAGATTTGGTTGTTCCAAATCTGGAAGATTTGATTAGATTTAATTAGTTAAGTCTAGTTTTGGAAGTAGGAATATGTACTCTCTATATAAAGAGAGCCTTTCCAACTATTTTGAGTTGAACAATAAAGCAAATTCTTCCAATCAAGCTCTTCTCCTCCTCTTTCTTCTTCAAACCACAGCAGCCAGCCGTCCAAAGGGGCTTCCTGCCCCCCTTTCCGCACCTGCAGCAGACCGGTCCAAGGTTGGACCTGCCATCCATGTGCTGCAGCAGCAGCCAGCAGCCGGTTCAGCCCCTTGCAGGGGTCAGTCCAACCTCCAGCCGCTGATTTCTGAACTCCTCCACGCTCTGGATTGTCACAAATCCTAACACTTATATTTCATAGTTCAGCCCAATTTAAATTACTTTATCGTAAGTATAAACCAATCATTATTCTAATGTTCCCTATACATTAAACCCAAAAATCTGTATAAATCTAGTCTATAAGTGTGCTTAGTACATGTGTTAGATGATAGATCTAGCTTAAAGGAGATGACAATAAGTTGTACTTATGTGTAGGAAACTAAAATACCTCTAGAAAGAAAAGAAAATTGAGTTGGAGATGCAAAAAGCTTTACCTAGCAATAGCAACAGCAAGACCTCGCTTGACTTAGGTGAAATGACGACTATACTGGCCTTTTATTTGGACAATTGA
The DNA here is from genome assembly GCA_037157565.1 of Thalassia testudinum. NCBI lineage: Eukaryota > Viridiplantae > Streptophyta > Magnoliopsida > Alismatales > Hydrocharitaceae > Thalassia > Thalassia testudinum. Next base: position 52,029,673 of record JAZHRO010000030.1, read on the forward strand.
TGCAAAATTCGCATGAAAATCCCTCAATTTTGATGATAATGGCGCTTGGTTTGATCTCTTTTAATGAGATTTTAGGGGTTAGATGTTAACCCCTTCTTTTATTCATCAAAGAAAAAAAAGTGATGGTATTAGCAGAATGGCATGTTGAAATATTGGTGTGCCCGTCAAGATCTTGCGATTTGGCATTCCATCAAAATGGTCAGTTTCAGGGGCAATGCGGCAGTGTGAGATTCCATGCCCTCCATGCAAAAATGATAAGAGCTGTGAACCTATTCTGGATGGCATCACTATGAACCTATTCTAAATGGCATAACAGAGCACTCGTTGGTTTTGAGGCATGCACTCATACACTGGACCAGAAATTGTAATTGCGCTGGTGCAAAAAGTAAAAAAAAAAAGAGATAATCAGCCTTGTTAACAGAGGTGTTAGTGTTCCTTACACTCTTGCAGGTTGTTTCTGTTGATTGGGGGAACCTGGGGGTTGTGGGGTGGGGCACTGAACCTTCATTCCTGTCAAGAAGAAGCTTTGGAAGAAGTGGTGAACCATTTATTTCTTACTTGTTTGGAAGTGTCAGAAAACTATTCTCAAGCGAATTGCCTAACCTTTTTTCCCGTAACCTTAAAGATGGTAAAACTTCTGGATACTTGAACTGATCTTACAGGTTTATTCCTTGAATGTAATAAGGGCAACCAATTTAGTCTTAACTTCTCCATTTTGTTTGATTGACTGGAGCTTCATGCAAAAGCAATGACAAGGTTTTTCCTATACCACTAATTCAGTTACCAGGGAATGCAACTTGTCCGTTTTGCCAACATTTGCATGAAATTGAGAAAATCAAGAACAAAGTTTTTTGATTTTAGGTTTTTGAGAGATGGAAAATTATCATTGAAATTTCAATTTATTAGAAAGATCTTAGAATTAATAACTTGCTACAAGTTTGTCCCACCCGTTTCTTTGCTTTGTGGTCCGTATAGTAGAATGATGCTTGAAATGAATTTCATTACTTGAGTCTGTCTCGGATGAAGGTTAACGTCTAGCACGGGTTAAATTTTAGGAAGTGTTTAGTCAGGTTTTTGGTGGGGGATAAGTTGTAGTGAATTTGATGTGATAATGTGGGTTCATGCGATTTTAATAGAGAGGGCGGTAGTTTACATGTTTTATTTTTGATGCTCAATTTGTTTTAGTATTGTTTTGTTAGAACGTGTAGTAAGAAATAGTTGGATGTAATAGGTGAATTGATATGTTGTAAGTAGAGATGTGAGATGACACTCCCTATAAATTACATTTACTCCACTCACACTGTTCATTCAAATCCACTAACTCATCCTAAACCCACCTACTAACTCTCATCTAAACGAGGCTTAATAGTAGTCTTAAGGCTTCTAGGAAGATTTCCAGAGGGCTTCATGCATGGCCACAATTTTCTCGTTTCTATTTCTTCAAATAAAGTTCTTGTTTCTCACTCTTTTTTTAGTCTTAGGAAAGATTCTTGAAGAGAATTTCTTTATCTAAGAGTACTTTTGTGGCATCTAGGTAGATTGTCATTGGGCGAATTGGCTCCTTTTATCAAGGATTAAAGGGTGTGAATATGATGCTTCATTTGCTAATGCCCATTGCATTTTCGCTGGAAACATGGTTCCTGGGAGAAATGTAAGTGTTCTGGATTCTGAAGGAATTCTGCTAACTGTTGATGACATGGCAGAAGGTGGAGGTGAACTTGCTGCGCTGGCTACCTTAATGTATGCTCCTCTTCCTATTCAAAAGTGTTTGTGCAAGGGGAGTGTGAGCAGACATGGCAGTGCTTCTTTTCAGTGCACATTGGAAAATCTGAAGCATGGTCTTCAACGGTTCCCTACTTTGTGGAACACCCTCGTTGCGTTCTCCTTTGGACAAGATCCATACAGCTATCTCTCAAGTAGTGGTGCAAACAATGGTTGTTCATTTTTCTTTTCTTCTTTTTGACTTGTTTTGTTGCCACTTTTGTTCTTTTGGAATCTTCTTTTTTTTAAGCCTGTCCAGTTTCATGATATTTTATTAAATTTTAAAATTTTATGCAGCATTTGTTCAGTCAACTTCCACAGATTATTTGATTTGGCGTGATGCCATTTTTTCTTCTGCTGGAGGGGATACCTCATTGATACAGATGCTCCCATGCTGGTTCCCAAAATCAATAAGAAGGCTGATTAAAATATTTGTTCAGGTTTGTATGTATTTTGACAATTTTATCTTCACACTCGATTATATGTGTTGGGAATCAGAGAGGTCACGTGGGATTGCCACGTGGCAGCAGTTCAGGAGGTCATCAGGGACACCAATTTTGGGTCCTAGAGTCCTAGGTTTTGATCCATTGCTTGGTTTGCAAGTTTGTTTATTTGTTAAGTTGACTTTTAGGAAAGTTGTTTAGAGGATTTTATTTGTTTGAGATTTGTTCTTAATTGAATAAAATACATCAAGTGGAAGCAAAATGATATTAAGCATAAATAATAATTACACTTGGGTTTACGTGGAAACCTCACTCACGAGAAGTGGGAGAAAACCATGGGAGAAGTGTCCTATGGGCATATTTCTCTATTATTTTTCTTAAAAAAATAAGTGGGGGTTACATGTCTATTTATAGGCCACCACATATATAACAAAATCCCACTCCACTATGTGGGACTAACTAACCACTATAATTCTCTCAACATTCCCCCTCAAGCTGGAGCATGAAATGCTTAGCTTGTAACACAAGGAAATCGACTCTACACAACAGAACACAACTCCTTGGACTGACTCTTGCATGTAGGTGGGAACACGGGCTGAAGTTGCTAGATAAACTGTAGCTGGCTCTGACAAGAGGTCTCTCCTCTGGAGACCTGGTGCTGGTGGCTCCCTATTAGTATCCCTAAAATGGGGTCTTCCTGTAAAGACTTTGAAACTTGATCTCTCTCTTTGGAGTTCACAAAATTGGATCTCCTACATATAAACTTGAAATGGGCCCTTCCTCTGAGGACCTCAAAACTGGATTTTCCTCTCTGAAGACCTCGAAGCTCCAGACCTCTCAGAGTTATAGTTTTTTATGTGTAGTCCAGAAACAAAAGAGACTCTTGAATGAGGGATAACTACAATAGGCTTCCACATTCCCCTTTTCTCTCATACTCGTATGGGAGAAGAAAATAATAAGAAATTCAATCAACAGAAATGATAATGCTAGAGAAGAGCTTCTCTACCTCCTCTTCAATTCAAACTCACCTTTTTTTTTTTGGAAAAGATCTTTTTCTCACCTTTTTTATTTAAAATTTTTTCATTTCTCCTTTGTTGATTTTTTTTAAATTTTTTTCTCTCCCCTTTTTTTCATTTTTTTTTCTCTCTCTTCTATTTCCTCCTTTTTTTTGTTTAAACATAACTAAGAAAGAGTCGTCAATTATTGGGGTTCCAATGAACCTAGCTAAGCTGCTGCTTCTTTTAAGATTGGGCGCAATATCTCCGTCGAGGTCCACGCTTTCTGCGGCTTCACCACCGTCATCATCACCATGATCATCTCTGAAGGAGTGGGCCCCATCGTTTCCGCTGTCACCGACCACGCCACTGCTGCTGATCGCCGTTGCATGTTGCGGTGCGGTCGCGGCGGCCCCCCTGTGCGGCCTCTCTGCCACGCACAAGGAACAACACCCCATTGAGCGCCTTCTCTGATCTCCATCGATCGCCTTGTCAAAGAGTTCCATGGCGTGGTAGTCATCCTCGTCAATTGTTACCACTATAATCTTCGCATGGCCCTCAGCATCCTTGCAAACTCCCCTTGCCTGTCTACCCTTGGGTCCCCTGCGTAGCCTGTCACTAGGCACCTCGGCAACGTCGCCTTGTGCACCCTCGGGTGCCTCATCGGATTATAGTACTCGTGGTCTCAGTCTGTGCCCTTTAGGAGCATGAGCCTCTAAATGAGTCGTTCACCACCACCGAACTTGCCGCGAGCTCGGGCCGCCGTTGAGCCTTAGCGGCACCACCGTCTGCTGCCTGGACCCAATAGCACTGCCAAGCCTCGCCTGGTCTTCCCAAGACGTTGTAGCAGCGCTATCTTCGTCTCTTCGGGGCTATAGGGCTTCCTGGTAGTCCATGTTGTCTGGGACAGCACGGGATCCAACCTCGACTCTCTCCTCGAGATCTTTCTTCTTGGAAGAGAACTCCAAGAACAAGAACAGAAAAAGATATAACAAAATATAGAATTTTAAGAAGAAAACCTAAGAATCGAATGCTCTGATACCAAGTTGAATAAAATAAATCAAGTGGAAAAAATGATGTCAAGCATAAATAATAATAACACTTGGGTTTACGTGGAAACCTCACTCATGAGGAGTGGAGAAAAAACCATAGGAGAAGTGCCCTATGGGCATGCTTCTCTATTATTCTTCTCAAAAGAATAAATTGTGGGTACACGCCTATTTATAGGCCACCACACATATAATAAAATCCTATTTCATTACGTAGGACTAAATAACCACTACAATTCTCTCAACATTCTTCCTTATTTTGGAGATAAGATTAGTTGCTTGTTTTAGAGGATATATTCTCTTTTATATAAAAAAGAGCATTCCTATTTTATTTGATTTTAGGGAGTTAATATAACAATTTTTCCTACACTCTTCTCCCTCTCTCTCTCCAATAACCGCCGGCCACCATAGCAGTCGACCACCATAGCTAGCCACCATAAGCTGTCGTTGGCTGCTACTCTCCTTTTTCCTGTTCCAACGTGGAACAACCCTCACTTTGGTTGTTTTTCCCTCATTCCAAGGAGCTTCCACACTCCAAATTGCGTCATTCTTGACATGGTATTAGAGCTTACGATTTAGGCTCTTCGATGTGCGTGTGTTCCTTGACCACACACGTGTGGTTTCCATCACTGACGAATCTTCCTCGACAAATTCGACGCCTTATGCGGAGAAGGAAGATCATAAAAGATGACGGACACCATCGTTATGGCCACCAATGCCACATTGTCAACAAAGAGGGTAGGGTTTGAGGCTGAGAAAAGAGCAGAGGAGATCTATCAAGTTATCCGGTTTACGATCCTTGTGTCTTTTCGGTTGACACTTTATATTTGATTTTTTACTCATTCGAAAGAGATTTTCTTAGAGAAAGTATATTAAATATTATGTATGGGGTCGCACATTAGTTGATTGATCCAAGAAGAAGACACCACAGTCCATGCAATAACTTTTGAGGTTGCCAAAAGAAGTAATGCTTTCCCAGGTTGCGAAAAGACTAGGGGTTGATTAAAGAAGTTCCTTTCCTAAAGATACAGGCAAGGTGTAGAGACCACCTTGTAGGGCTACTAGCATCTCACGTGTGACTTCTCTCATGCCTGTAAATCTTGAGAAGATGACCATGGCGGCCGTCATGATGACTATTGAGGTTGCCACAGACGCAACAACTTCGTAGGTCGCAAAAGACTTACATCGTGGCTTCTTCCAAAAACAAAGTGAAGAGCACATAGCTCGGAGAAGAAGAGTGGTGGGGCATCTAGCCTCACAAGTTTGAAGACCAAGTCTTCGTCCTCCCGTCCTCGACTTGAGGGGGAGCGTTGGGAATTAGAGGCCACGTGGACTACCACGTGGCAGCAGTTCAGGGGTCCATCAGGGCCGCCGATTTTGGGTTCTAGAGTCCTAGGTTTTGGTCTATTGCTTGGTTTGCAAGTTTGTTTATTTGTTAAGTTGGTTTTTAGGAAAGTTGTTTAGAGGATTTTATTTGTTTGAGATTTGTTCTTCCTTATTTATGACATAAGATTAGCTGCTTGTTTTAGAGGATATGTTCTTTCTTCTATAAAAGAAAAGGCCTTCCTATTGTATTTGATTTTAGGGAGTTAATGGAACAATTTTTCCCACATCTCAAACTCCTCTCCCTCTCTCTCCAATAGCCACTGGGCACAATAGCAGCCGACCACCCCAGCCGGCCACCATAAGCAGCTGGTGGCTACTGCTTTCCTTCTCCCTGTTCCAACGTGGAACAGCCCCCATTTTGGCTGTTTTTCCCTCACGCCAAGGAACCTCCACGCTCTGAATTGTGCCATTCTTGACAATATGCTTTTCTTGATCATGCACATAACCATGGTTGAATGCTAAATTAAATAACTCCATAATGACCATGAGAAATACTTATTTGGCCAACAGCCCTAATCTGTGTTTAGGTTGACCTACCCGACTTGGGGTGGGATGAATGGCATTTGTTTAACTGGTATATATCCTTTCATTTTAGAGTAATATCAAAAAGCTGTCCTTAAATGCAAATGCACAATTTTGTTTCTTATGCTCCTCCTCTATGGCACTTGCTGAAATCAAATCGTCAGTAGAGTTTTTTTCTTCCCAAGTTCGAGAGTCTGACTGAGTTCTCACAAGACTTAGGAGACTTCTCTGTATTTACACTGACTCGAAACTTATGGGAAGCTTCACGTTAACATCAGCTAAACCATGGAGCTGGAGCTAGAATTTATGCACTTGTTCAGGGATCAATTTTCCTTTTGCCATCTGGTACTTCAAGAGCTTATTGACATAGTACTTCTTTATATTGAGGTTTTCAATATGGTACTTTCTATCAAGTTCTTCCTACAGCCCTTTTTTGGTGGAGGTAGAGGAACTGTATACGTCAAGCAATGCATTTGACAAGGCCAACTGTATGCCACGATGATGTATCTTGTTTCTCTCATTTCAGGATTCTACCATTTTGAGAATCTTAGGGTCGTGATTTTTATCCAGTATTGTCAGATATTCAGTCTCAATAGCTGATATCTGTTCAATCATGGGGAGCCAGACTTCATGAATAGCTGCCATTTGCCAATGCTTAAAAGTCCTAACCACCTAATTTTCAGGCATTCCAATAAAATCCACCTTGAACTTAAATGTGGTTTCTGTCACGTTTTCCATATTGGACCGACAAATCTTGTCTAAGATTATTGGAAATAGTACATAAATAGATATAAAAGAACATATTAGTGGCTCAATAATTAATTGTTCATGGTATGGTATCGCATGCACACCCAACAAAACTAATGGCGTCTGAGTTAGACTGGCTTTGTGGAACCATAATGCTAAATAAGGGCATGATCCAGGAAGGAGCATAAAACAACCAAGAAATAGCACAAAAATGAGAAAGATAGAAGAGCATGATGCTGGCATTAATTGCAGTGCGAGATATAGATTCTAGAGTGATTATCAGAAATGTTTTCGGAAACTTGGCACAATGGTAAAGCTGTTACTGCGTGACCTGGAGGTCTCAGGTTAAAATTGTGGAAACAACCTCCTATGAAAAATATAGGGTAAGGCTGCATGCAATAGATCCAAAGTGGTCTAACCTTTCTCCATACCCCGCGCATAATGGAAGCTTTGCGCACCAGGCTGCCCTTCTTTTTCTGGAATAGCCATAATGGTTCAAATCATTAATGAATTCATTTATCACATGCCACCATGTAACAGCTTAAGTCCCATTGACTCAAGGAAGATTCTGACTTGGTCAGACCTGGAGATAACTTGTTTCTTTCTACAAAATATCAATACCTCAGTCATCTGAAATAGGCAGTCATCTGAGTTCACGTCTGACTTGGTTCGTCATGGTAATAAGCCTGAGTTACGAGTCCGACATATGTAGTTGAGTTCAATCAAAGTCCATCACAATTTAAATATCCAATTTATCCACTGACTCAAGTTGTAAATCCTGACTAAAGCAGAAGTCTTGGAGGAAGCCGATTTTAATTTCAGCATGAATTATTCAGAATTCTCCTTAAATAATTCTCTCAATACTTCTGAATTCAGCACAATGCTTCGATTTAGGATTGAATTTTTTTGCTGGAAAAATGGAATCCCTTCAATTTTATAGAGGGATGTGCCTTCTATGTTTAGAGGAAGTCCTGAATGAAAAAGAGGAATGAGTAGTATGGAAAAGGAAAGGATACATTGGGGAATAAGGGTTTATATCTCTAACAAAATCATTTGAAACCTACTTTTCAAAAGTAAGGTAACTTAAAAAAGCATATTTCATTCTTGGCCATGGAATTCCCATCACCCATCTTAAATGATTCGAATACTTCATTTTCTTTAGATTGTCTAACCTTTCTTGGCTTATTAATCTACTTGAGTTATATAGGGCCCTCCTCGGTGGGAATCATTTTCGGGTGAGATATCTGCTGAAGAATCCTTTTCTCTTAGACGAGCTGCTCCACATGGTTCACTGGGTGCTACTGGATCCAGTGCTGTTTCTTGGGAAATGGCTGTTCAAAGTAGCATAGAAGAACTATATTCTTCATTGCAGGTAATATTTGTCAATTTTTTTGCTAATTTTTTTGAACTGACTGAAAAAATTGTTGTTTCTGCGACATTAACTGGAAATTAATCAAATAAGATTGTATAATTTGCACCCTACTTCTATGGCAGTGGGATTTTTTTTTCTTTTTTTACATCAAATTATGGCATCCCTGGGGCATCTGTATACTCACTGAGGCCTCTGCATGCCCTACAATTCACTGTAATACTCTTTGGTCCTGAAATATCTGGCGATGGAACTTTGTACGATCAGGAGATAGTGGTCTTATAAAGGTGCATCTAGTAGAGCACATTCTGCCTTTGCTTTCCAGTAGAATGTAATTATTTGTTGGCACTATACCGGGTACCAAATTCTTAACGGTTTGGTTTAATATAATTTCTGATGTTCACCAACCTCCAGTTGTCATCTTTTTCTTTTCCGTAAAGAAAATGCGAGCACAATGTCTCAGCAGTTATATTGATTGTGGGTAGTTATCCCTTTGATAATCACCCTCTCATTTTTCAAAAAAAAAAAAGTCAGCAGTTATTAGATGGCGCTTTCAGGAATTATTCATCTATCCAGCATTACATTAGTATGTTTCAAGTTCTGGGTTGGCTTTGTTGACATTTTTCCTTGAGACAAGATTTTGAATGCTATAAACCATGCTGATGCTGGTGATCTTTGGCAATTCGAGTTGACAGAGGTTCCTCAGAATTTGAATTTTGCAGATGCGATGAACTCTAGGATGACCCGTGCTCCACATCTCTTAAAATTCTTGCTATTGAACTTCATCTAGGCTTGTTATCTAGGATGTAATGGATTGCCACATTCTTCTTTTCCCCTGTTTTATCCTCTTCTCTTCTTGCCTTGACATTTCTCTAGCTTTAACTGGCTATCATCCTACAATGCAAAATTCTCCCTGCATTTCTCATCAAAAAAATAAATTTCCCTTCTTTTCTATTAGTTGTGAGGTGTGATTTTAAAGAGTACTAATTCTTGTACTCCTGCTCATCCCAGTCACTGTTAACAACTGATTTAGTTGGTAATTTAGCTGGGGATGCTACGGCGATGATGACAACAAAAGCGTTTTCCCACACTAGGGAGTGTGGGCAACATGATTTTTTTTTTTGAAAGGTGGAAGGGTGGTTATCCATTTGACAATCACCTAGAAAATATATTAATTAGGGGCCAAAAAGAGAGTCAAATTACAAAGTAGTTGCCCAAAAATTAGCCAAAGACAAGATAGAATTAATAAAGTTTTTAGGGTAAGGATGTTGCCCTTTGAAAATAGTCACGCTTGTTCCAAGTCATATGCCTTAGAGTACTACCAAAGCCTTTGCCTTCTCCTTCTTCATCTTGAAAGTGTTTGTCCTCCATTTTGGTTTCTGCTCTCGAAGGACCTCCAAAAATCACTGATTGGAAGGAGTTATCCATTCGAAGTGGAAGTGCTTCTAGACTTGCACAGAGAGTCGGCATCCAAAAATTAAGTGCTTTGTATCCTCGTCCATTGTATGGCAGGATGAGCAAACCTTGTGTTGTTTGCTCTTGGTACGCACCTAGCTCTCTAGGCTTTTGTCATCAGCCTTCCTCTTTTGAGTAGCTATGCAATAATTTTTATCTTCAATGGGCAAGAGGTTGTTCAAATCTGTTTGAAATCCCTGATGAAATCAATAGTTGTCATCAGTCCTCCACTTCCCAATCTCTATACACCTCTTTGACAAAGAACTCACCACCATCCCACAAGAAAGCATCCACTCCACCTTCCAGTTGGTAACCTTCTAATTCTTGTAGCATGGATTGGAGTTCTTGGATCCTCTAATTTGATAGGGTTCCCATAAAAGTAGGGCTTTAGGACTCCTCCCAGCGGTACGCCACCTTCACCTCCTTATTAGTAGCCATTGGAAACAACCTTGGGAACTGGTCTCTCAGCTTCCCCTTCCCCACCCAGTCATCCAGCTAGAAGCGAAAGGTATCTCTTGATCCCATGTATAGGGAGGAAAAGCTCTAAACTTTGGGCATCGCTAGAGACAGTCCCTTGAGGAAATGAGAAGCACTATTCTGAGGAGAAGCTAGCAAATTCCAACTTATGGAAGGGGCATAACAAGACTTAACAATCTTTCCTAGGAAATCCTACTTACGCTCAAGAAATGTGGTAATCCATTTAGCTAGGAAGCTGTTATCATCTTCCCTTGATCTCTGACTCCCAAACACCCATCCTTTGCGGGCTGACAAGCATCATCTCCTGCTATCATCCTTTCTCCTTTCCTAGCTGACCCATAATTAATCTAGAAGAAATCTCTCATCAGTCTCGATATCATCCTTTCTATCTTCTGTGGAATCTTCAAAATAGATGTAAAGTAAGAGGGCATGGAGGTTAGCTTCGCCTTCAAGAGGACCAGTTTTCCCCCTTTGGATAGCACTTTAGAGGCCTAGCTCGCCAACCTTCCCTCCATCCTTTCAATCAAGGGCATCTACTCTTGCGTAGAGATCCGCTTGTTCGACAGGGGGATGCCTAAATATGAAATGGGAAAAGAACCTTCTGTCGTATTTAAAGGCTTACTACGTTTGGTTGCCTCCAGTGGTGACATCTGGAATATAATGAATGTGGACTTGGAGAAGTTTATCTGCAACCTCAAAGCCTCTCCAAACAACTTTAAGAGGATTCGCATCCTTATCACCTCAACCTTAGAGCTTTCCACAAAAGAGTGTGTCATCTGTATACTAAAGCATCGGAATCTCAATTCCATTCCTTGTAGATAAACCTTTAAAGAGGTTTCTCTCGCATGCTCTAATAATAGATCTTGCTAATGCATCCGTCGCTAGCACAAAGACCATGGGTGCCAAAGGGCATCCTTGTCTAACTCTTGTCCTAAGTTGAATCCATCCTCCTGTTGGGTTTCCGTTGATTAATATGGAAAAAGATGTTATCGTCACACACCACTCGACCAACCTAGGTGGAAACCCCTTCTTCAGTAGGGAAGCCCATAAGGACCAGTGCGTCAAGTTGTAATCCTTGCTGAAATCTACCTTTCAAAGGAATGCCCTCCTCCCCATCCTTTTCTAAAAAGCTAGAATCTCTAATGCAATAACATAACCATCCAGAATATACGGCCTAGGACAAACGCCATTTGCATTGGTGACACAATCTCTTTAAAGACTCCCCACAATTTGTTGGCAAGGACTTTCGCCACAATGAGGTATATAGCATCAGATAGTGCGATGGGTTTGTACTCCTCAATAGCCTTCGCCTCCTTTTTAGGGAGGACAAACATGTAGAACTTGTTGATCCTATTAAATCCTTGATTTGCATTAGCAAATTCCTTAAATCACCTGTATAGCACCCTCTTTACGGAGATGTCGAAACTCCTTACAGAAGTGAATCGGGAAACCATCAGGTCCAGGGCAAGCATTTGCATTCAACCCCCAAATCGCTTTGAACTTCATCCTCAAAAAAAGGCAAGATTAGTTCCCGTACTTGTTCCCCACTAATAGTTGGGATGTCCTCCTTTAACAACCGCCATCTCCCCCTTATCTTCCTCCCAATGAAAGTGCTGTAATATTTTGCAGCCGCAATGCCTATTGCCTCCTTGCCACTAAACTTTGTGCCATTCACCATTAGTTTGTCTATGCAATTTCTTCGTTGCCTTTTAGAAGTCATGTGAAATACTCTGTGTTGGAGTTCCCTTCTTTCATCCACCTTTACCTGGATTTAGTCTTCCATTTCAACTCCAATTTTCTATGCTCTATTTGCACCGTGTACATGTGATTCGCCCTAGCCATCCGGTCCCCCTTGGACAGAATCCCCAAGTCTTCTTTGTCCATTCTCGTAATCTTGGTTAGTGCATCACTCTTCTTTCTATTCCTCTCTTCACTAATCTGTTTCTTATACGTCCTTAGGAAAACACATAGCTCTCGTAATTTAGCCTTTAGCCTAGCTGTCGTTGATCTAATTGTTTGTAAGGATCTCCACTTCTCCACTTGCTTCTTGAACCCCTCCTCCAGAAGCCAAGATCTGTCAAACTTGGAGCACGTCCCAAATTACCAATCTTCATTTGATTGCCACATCAGTGGCGTATGATTTGAGAAGGGTCTCTCCATGGGTCGTACATCTACTAAGGGGAAAATCTTTGCTACTTCCACACTAGATAAAAATTTGTTAATTCGAGACATCTATCTCGCCGTACTCCATGTGAGGGCACATGAACTCAGTAGGTCTAGTAGACTGTGCATTAACATGAACTTTGCAAACACATCTGACCCATGATCTCTTCCCCCTTGTCACCTAGCTTGTCTTCCACAATTGACGTGACATTGAAATCACCTCTGAGCAGCCAAGGGCATCCATGAAACTTCTTTGCCACCTGTGCCAAAACCACCTATCTCCCTCTAGGTCCGTTGGTTGCAATGTTCCAATTTTATTTCTTGGAGTAAAACCACCTTAGGCCCCTAGGATCGGAGATAGCCATTATGCGTTGCCTGCCTTGATGTGTTTTTTAACCTCCTCACATTCCAAGTAAGTAGCTTGGTCATTAAGCACGACGTCTGTCTCCCCTGGATGCATGCTTGACACTAGCTACATTTGCAACCCATTGTCGTTTTGCTGCCTCACCATTGTTGGAGACTATTGAGGTCAAGTTTTGCTCTCCGCTCCTTAGATCGTGGGCCTCATCCGCTCCATCACCTCCCATTGTTGGAGCCACAGGTTTCTAGTTGACCACTGTTGCCTCGCCACATTGACGATGACTGTTGTCACCTTTTTCATCCTCCCTTTGAAGCTCTTTTTTGGCTGAAAAAGGAGTCAAGGTTGTAGTTATTGAATTGGCTTCCATTGTACAAGGCGCAACCGTGCTCTCTCATTGTGTTGCGTCATGCCAACATGCTAAGGCGTTACACCATTGTGCACCTCCTGTTAGGGCTCGTTCATGATCCTCGATGCTTAAATCGAGTCCTGCAAATGGTGCAACATTGGGGACAAGGGGGAGAGACCAAAAGCAAGGGAAGCTTAAGGGGGGTTGGGTCAGACTGAAATGTATTGGGTTTGGATCTGAATTCTTTTTCGGAAACCCCTTGTTCAAAGCAGAGGTTTGCGCTCCCCAAATAATCTCCTTTAATTGCATTGCTACTCAATAAATGCCCCTTGACCTCGTTGGTGCGATTAATGCCAAGATCCTCTCCCGCATCGGTGTCGAAAATGGTGCCGTAGCCCTCATCCTTAGGTGTTACATCTTGCACCTCAGAAGTCGTGCTAATCCCCAGGTCATCACCGCATCTTTTGGGTTTCCAAACCCATGCTGGTGGTCTTGCGGTGGTGTCACCCACCACTAGCTTTACGTCGTCAGCCCCGATCATCTTCCCTTGGCCATCTCTAGACACAACCTGAGCATAGGTCCTCCTAGCTCATTCAACAAGCTTGATTGCCCTGACTGCTGACAAGTCTCCTTCAACAAGACCAAGTTCAAAGCATGACCTAATCATTGCAAATGGCGCCACCACCACCTCAACCACCTTCATTCGGAGGTGCAAAGGGATCCCCTAAATAGCAACTCGATCATCTTTTGCGGTAGCCGTTCAAGTAATGCTCCATCATGCATTGATGCCCATTGCCACCGTACCATGGCCTTACCAAATCGCAAGACCTCAAAAGCCATGGACTACGCTACCTCTGGACGCAAAGTGAAGATGAGCAGCTTCTTTGGAGAAATTGTTGCAACACGAATTTTTTGTCGCCACTTAGATCTATTTTGAGCCATTTTTAGGCTTGAATTGAAGTAATTTAGATCATGCCTAATGGTTTCATATGGTGAATTTTAGAGCTAGAATTTTATTAAAATGAGAATTGTTGAAAAAATAAGATTCTAACCCCTCTTTATATAGAGAGAGGATTAGAAGCAATCCTAATCATGATCCTACTAATGAAACATAGAAACAAACTCAATTACATCAATCCTAATTAAATCAAATCAAATCTCTAGAAATAGAAAGTGATAAAACATAACTCTTAACTAATTCTAAATTGCTTTTTCCTAAATTCTCTAACATTCCCCTCCAAGTTGGAGCATACGACGTCGAATTTGAAGGAGGCATGTGAAATGAGAACTCCCTAATATAGACAGTCACAGGAGCATGGAGCAGTGCAAGCTGCAGCTGAAGTAGTAGTCATCGTAGTGTACTTGTTTCTATAGTAGAGTAGCAGCAAGACACAAAGATTGTAGTAGTAATGGCTAGAGACAATAGAAGTAGGGTTGTAGCAAAAGTAGCCATAGTAGCAAACGGTAAAAGATTGTAGTAAAAGTAGCAGTCACAGATAACACTAGTATGGCTGTAGTAGAGGTAGCAATAGTAGTAGACAGATAGTAGGCTATAGTAGCAGTAGCAACAATTGATGGGGAAATGTTCTTGAATAGTAGTAGTTAATAGGAAGGTAGTTAGGAGTGGGGGCTAAGGATCCTTGTGCATATATCCTTGTCATCACCATCATCATTATGGGAAGTAATAGGATCGGATGCTCCAAAGATAGTGATCTGATAAGAAAAATTGGTAGCAGTAGTATTGGCCACAAGACTTGTGGCAATAATGGTAGAAGAGGCCTCGCTCCTTAATAGAGATTGTAGATGTTGTAATTCCCATAGAAAAAATTCCAATTTCAAGCGGTACAGATCGGAAGCAACAGGGATTCTGAACAAAGAATCAGGTTGCTTTGATCTCGCGTCAAGTATGTTGAACCCATTAGCTTGGGCCTCGTGGTAGGTGTACTTGAACTCGTTTAGGGTCACAATTGGCCGCGAGTCCAATTGGAGCTTCGAGTCCCTACTTTCGTCTAAGGAGGGTTGGATCGAAGCCACGAGGAAGAACAAGAGGATGACTGCCATGAGAAGACGAGTACGAGGTGCCATAGACCCGCATGATGTAGATCAATGAAGTTGATCATGCAACCTTGACACACATGTAAGATGTGTGTAGCAGCGTTGATGCGCATAGAAATCATGGAAGCCCATGTTTGAGTGGTGTAGCAGATTAGCATGCGATGCATGTAGAGGTTAGCAGATGTGTGCAAGTGCGCAAGGGAACAGGGTAGCACAAGTGCGCTAGTGCACGCAGGATCAAAGAAGGCTGATTGTGCATAGGTGTGCTTGTAGTCAGTGCAAATGGCATGCGAGTGCGTGTGGAGTCGTTGCAACGATGTGCATTGCTTGCACATGAAGAGATAGCATATGCGTAGAGGTGTGTTGGGTAGGTAGGCTTAATGTGAATGCATTGTGAGCAAGAAGAAAGTGTAGTGTGCTCACGATGGAGTAGTGCATGCATTATAAGAGCGTGAGAAGTAGAGGCACATGGAGAAGGTACCACATGCATGAGAGGGGGTCGATTGTAGGGGTTCCCTAGGACCTATCATGTTGGAGAATTTTGGAGCTAGAATATATTTTTTTTAAATGAGAATTGTTGAAAAGGTAAGATTTTAACCTATCTTTACATGGAGGAGGATTACAAGCAATCCCAATTCTAACCCTACCAACTAAACTTAGAAACAAAATTACATCAATCCTAATCAAATCTCTAAAAATAAAAAGTGATAAAACCATATATTTTAACTAATTCTAACTTGCTCTTTCCTAAACTCTAGCTGTTTCCTTACAACACTTCTTTGGCCTTTCCTACCCCCTCTTGGGAGGCTTAAAGTCCAACTCCTTACATGTTCTAATTTGGACATTAGTTGGCCTTCTATGCAAATGTCTAAACCATCTCAAATGTATCTTTGCCATTTTATCCTATTGGTGTCACTCCAACCTTTTTTTGAGATAGTCTCATTAGGATTTAGGAGTCCCCAATCCTTTATAATATGGCCACATACCATGCCTTAACATTTTCATTTCTATTGCGGACATCTTTTGTATATGCCTACAATTAACAACCTTATAGTCAGAACAACATAACATGGTGGGTCTTATAGAACCCTCTTGGCAAACAAAATATAAGATGCTTCCCTTCATTTCAACCTACATGCATTAATACTATGTATAATAGTTACATCAATTTTTCTACCTTGTTGAAAAATGGATCCCAATAACACCACCAACAATCTTTTCAAGAAAAGAAAAAATAAACAACACCACCAACAACAAAGCTGGGGTTAGCTACATGGATTTTTTTGCCTCCACTTTGATTTATTTCGAGCCATTTCTAGGTTCCAAATTAAAGCAATTAAGATCATGTTGAATGTTTTTCTCCAACACATAGGAGGCTTAGCATCCATGTGCATGCTTGACTATGACATAAATTGACCTTCTCTATAAATGTCTAAACCACCTTAAATGCATCCCTCACATTTTGTTCCCTATCGGTGCCACCCAATCTTTTCCTTGAAAATCTCATTAGGAATTTGATCTTTCTTGTACGACCATACATTCACATTAAAATTCTTTATTTCAACTACAAGCATCTTTTGCTCGTGTCTACAATTGACAACCAAACACTCAGAACTGTATGACATGGCAGGTCTTATTACTACTTTATAATATTTCCATTTAACTTTCAAGGGAACTCTAATGTCATTTCAGAATACCAAATGTTCTCATCTATTTCAACCAACATGCATTGATTCTATGTGTAACATCTCTATCAATTTCTCTATCTTAAAAAATAGGACCTAAATATTTGAAAACATCTTTCTTAGGAAGCAATTTCCTTGTGCTATCATATTTATCGCCTCTTTTTTACCTTTACCACTAATGTAGATCCCATATATTTAGTCTTTATCCTACTTAGTTGAAAGCTTTTGGCTTCGAGAACCTCTCTTCAAAGCTTAAGTTTTCTGTTTACTCCATTACTTGTCTTATCAACTAGCACAATGTCATAAGAAAAAATCATAAACCATAGCACCATGTCTTGAATGTACTTAAAACTAATCTTTAATGCAAGATGGTGATATCAAAGTAGTTTGTCAAACATATTCTTTATGGGGTTGATATACAAAACTACCACTTGTTGCTTCTCTAAAATTCTCTACAAGATATCCCTTGGAACATAGTTATAAGCCTTCCCCAAATCAAGAAAAACATATTTAGATCCTTCTTCTTGACTCTGTTGATCTCCTTTACACACCTTAAAAAATGTATTGCTTTTGATAGTGGACATGCTAAGTATAAACCAAAACTGGTCTTCAGTTAGTATAGAGATTTATCCTAACCTTTCTTTTACTTTCCCAAAGCTTTATTGTATGACTTATCAGTTTTATACATCTGAAGTTGGAACAATCTTGTATGTCTCCTTTGTTTTTGCATAAAAGTATCATGATACTTTTCCTCCATTCATTATGCTTTCCTCTCCCATCACTTTCTAAACATAGATAGGGATGCCATCAAGTTTAACAACCTTTGTTTTCTCTCGGGTTTGACATATCGGCGATATATCGCCGATATATCGATATCGACGGATATCTCCACATCGATATCACATGCCATCTCTTTTTTTCATGATATCGTCGATATATCACCCATATCGTTGATATCGAAGGACTAGAGTTGAGTTTTTCCGTTAAATTAGTGATATGTGACCGATATGGGAGATATGTCAGTTACATATCTTTATCTACTTGTGCAACTCACATGTATACACATTCTTTCCATTTTTTTTCTTCTCCTCTATCTTGTGTAACTCACATGGACATATGATTTGTCGACGGACTAAATTATAAACAGCCATAAAGTATTAATCGATGAATTAATTGATGATTCGCAACCTTCAAGAGGAATACAAAATGATGATGATAATGGAGATGATGATGCATGAATGCAGTGATGATTGATGAGCAACAGGCAGAAAGTAGTGGAGGAGATGAGGGATATCATCATCAAGGTCCTAGTAGAGACTAGAGATGATGCCTAGCGTGAATACACGCAAAGATATATAAATATACATGAAAATCCCGTGCTAACTTGTGACTATGACGCAGGAACATGGTATGGGTATGACTCAGGCCATTCTATGATGTCTATCGATGATTTAAGTTCATCGGTGGGATCCCTTAATCTACCGGTGGAATCAATCTTTGGAGGTGGCCCATGATCATCATTATCAAGTTACTATGGTGGCCATGGATCTCATTATGCTAGCTTTCAATACCAACCCTAAGATGAGGTACAATGTTCATTTAATTACTTCCCTAGCTACACCAGCCCTCCATCTTATTATGATTTTTCCTATGGGTATGATGGTCACCACGAAAGTGATAGTGCCTAAAGTGATCCTGCATCTGCAAGTTATGGCTATGAGATATTCCCTTAGTATTTTGCATTTCAAGGTCAACCATTTTCTTACCAACCTTCCCACTCTGTTGCACTACTTCCTCGACTACTATGAAATTCATCGATGGGACAACGTGAATCTTATGAATCATCATGTTCTACATTGGAACGAGGTGGTTCTACTAGATCCACAGATTCAAGAGGACATTGAGATTAGTCTACTTAAGATAGATTTAAAACTAGAAGTAGGAGCATCTTATTCAACAGTCACAATCAATATCTACATCTTGGAATACTTCTGTATTGCAGTGATGAAGGCCATGAACGATACATCAATGAATACAATACTCGATACAGCTACATGATGTGGGACTCATACTGTGAATATGTTAGAGTGCTATGAATAGATGAAGATAATCGAAGAAGTATCAAGCCAGATCGAAGCTCAACCTAGTATTGATTTGGTGGCATTGGTCGGTACTTCCGTGCTTGGTGTGATCCATTGATACTCTGACACTATTGATATTTCATTTCTTCTGGTGAGTAACATTACAATGAACATTTTTCAATTATTATCATGTTATGTACACATTCTTTTTAATAAATGATTGTCGATATGCGACTAGTGCATTTATATTATGTTTTCATTCAAAATTTATGATTTTCATCTTCTAGGCATTTATACGTAATGTACTAGTTATTAAAATGTTAATTTCAAATTTGTGACACTTTGGGTCTTTTTGAGCGACTTCCCCAAAATTCACCGATATCAGCGATATATCCCTTATGTATCTCTTTTTTGACTTGTCAATACGACATCGATATCGATATTTAAAACCTTACCTGAAATGTCGAGGACATACTTCCTTTGCGACATAATTACCCCTTGCTTTTGGTAAACTCAATGCCCAAAAAGTATCATAGCTTTCCAAGATCTTTCATGACAAACTGACTTGCCAAGTACTCCTTCACCTGAGATATACCCTCTGCATCATCACCTGTGAGAAGGTCGCCCACATATACAAGTAGAGCCATTGTACCATTAGTGGTCTTCCTCACAAATAGTGAAGGGTCAGATGAGAATCTCTGCATCCTAATAGCTGACAATGCCTCAAACAAACGTTGAAACCAGGCTCTGGGGCTCTGCTTAAGATCATAAATGACCTTATGAAGCCTGCACACACGCTATCCTTGAACCTCAAAGCCAAGTGGTTGCTACATATAGATCTCTTTCTCCAAGTCTCCATACAAGAATGCATTTTTGACATCTAGCTGATATAGATGCCATCCATAATGAGTTGCAACAGAGATAAGTACGCGAACAGTGGAGTGTATCAAAGAAATCCACCCTATAGGTTTGGGTGAATCCTTTGGTCACAAGGCGGGCTTAATACCTTGAAATAGACCCATCTGGCTCCAACAAGGTGCGTGTCAGATGGTAGAGATGACAGCTCCCGCATACCTCTGGTAGTAAGTGCAGACATCTCCTCTATATTTGCCTTATAGTGTGGATGTAGTAAAGCCTGCTGGTACGAGGATACTGTAGCTGTGAATGCATGAAACTTCGAACTCAGAGAATCAACGGAAATAACACTTTGAGCAACACGATACTGGCACAAGATCATGGAGCCTTCCTGATAGTAATAGGGATATCCTCATTAGTACTCATGGAAATAGAACCTAGAGAAATATCCAAAGGTGACAAACTCTCAACCTGCTAACATTGTATCTGAAGCAGCCTCTTGAGTAGACGTAGCCTCCAGGTTATCAACATTAACCTGAGGAGTTTGTGGAATAGACGAAGGGGGCTTTGCCTTATAGACAACTGGCAATTGATAAGTATGACCCTTGAAGGTCCTTTCATCTGCTGGCATTGACCTGAATGTGCTGGTAGATGGCTCAGTAGCCTGAGAAGGGCTACTACTATTTGTGAATACATCAAATGGTATTGGAGCAACTTGTACAGGAGCATACTTTTGCACACTCTACACCTGCCTGACAGCAACGGAAAAATAGGGTACAACTTCATGAAAGGTGACATCTGCACTGATGTAATGTATCTGGTGTAGAGGATCAAAACATCGATACCCCTTCTGAGTATGAGAGTAGCCAAGGAACACACACTTGACTGCTTTAGGTGCTAATTTATCTCGCCTAGGTCCAAGAAGATGTACAAAAGCCACGCACCCAAATATCTTGGGTGGAAGATCAAACAACTCATCATTTGGATGGAGCATCTGCCACGGTATCTGCTCGTGAATCACTGAGGAAGGCAATCTATGAATAAGGTAGCAAGCTGTGAGAACTGCATCTCCCCAGTAGTTTGTGACACATTGTTATTGATAAGAAGGGCTCTGGTCATATCAAGGATGTGTCTGTGCTTCCTTTCTACAACCTCATTCTGCCGAGAAGTGTGAGGACATGAGGTCTAATGAATTATGCCATGTAAACTATAGGACTCCGTCAGTTGACGAGTACAAAACTCCAATGCATTATCAGATCTGTGAGTCTTGATGTAGATATCAAATTATTTCTTTATCATCAATACAAACTTCTCAATCAGTGAACCCACTTTAGACTTATTTTTCATGAGAAATAGCCAGGATAATATGGAAAAGTCATCAACCACAATCAATTAGTACCGATGTCTTGCTCTATCAGGAGTCCTACTGGGACCTCAAACATCGAGATGCATTAACTAAAAACACGAAGATGAACGTGGTCCAGTAGCTGCTGGAAAGGAAGATCTATGATGCTTCTCAAGATGACATGCATCACAGGTGAGCTGTGTAGTTGGGGATGCATGAGGAATAAGCCTGTGTAATTTGTCTAGAGAATGATGGCCCAACCATCTATGCTACTGTAGAGCACTACCTGACGTGGTACTCATCCGACATGCTG
The DNA here is from genome assembly GCA_037157565.1 of Thalassia testudinum. NCBI lineage: Eukaryota > Viridiplantae > Streptophyta > Magnoliopsida > Alismatales > Hydrocharitaceae > Thalassia > Thalassia testudinum. Next base: position 52,051,081 of record JAZHRO010000030.1, read on the forward strand.
CAACCATGGGACCCTACTGAAGTCAGTAAACACCTCCTTCATATCCACCATAGTCTTCTCTATCATTCGATCTTGAAAAATACACCTATACTCATCAAAGATGACATGATAATTCATTTGCTTGATTTCATTGATAGAGAGCAAATTCATAGACAAATATGGAACAAACTGGACACGATTAAGCTGGATAGAAAGGGTAACATTAATTTCCCCCTGGCCACTAATAAGAGCAAGTCACCCGTCAGTCACCTGTACTGTGCGACTTTGAGAGACAGGTTGAATCTGCCCAAAACAGTGTAGATTACTGGATAAATGATTGGAGGCACCTGAGTCACTCAACCACGTCACACCAGTAGTTTAAGAAGTATCACCTATGGTGGTCTCTGGCACAATCTCTAATTGGGATACTATAATATTCACAGAAATACACTACCACAATTTGATTTCAATGCACCGTAGAAAGGGTAGACGTAACACACCCCTGAACTTCTTCACAATTAGATCTGAAAATTGACAAAAAATGGAGAATACACACCCCAAAAATTGCCGCTCACACGCGGTCAATATTTAAGGGGAATACACACCCCAAAAATATGCATCAAAGAGGAATACACATCCCAAAATAAAGAGATCAGAAGATCATACCACACATAGGAAGTTTCTTGATTCAACACTTTATCCCACAATAATCAATAACCTTTCTATGAAGTTCTTGGAGACACAGATCCCCCTCTTCGGCGACCTAGGCGGTGGCAAGGAGAGGAGGTAGCAGTAGGTGGACTACTGCAACACGGCGGCAGTGGCTACTGCAGCCTAAGGCGACGCTGTAGCAGCGCATTGGTGGCGGCTACAGCAGCACGAGGCGACGTTGCGGGAAGTCGCTGCAGCAATGGCGGTGATGGATGATGCTACTGGCCTAAGGCGATGCTGTAGCAGCGCATTGGTGGCGGCTACAGCAGCACGAGGCGACGTTGCGGGAAGTCGCTGCAGCAATGGCGGTGATGGATGATGCTACTGCCGCTGGTGGTGGCAGCAGCGTCCGATGGTGGTGGGTCTTGAAGGTAGGATTTGGGTTTCTTTAGTGGTGTCCCCAACCTGGTGCTCTGGTACCAAGTTGAAGAAAAAAAATTTTCTTAATTTACCAAGCCATCCTTACACCTATATAGAGTTGAGAGAAAAGTTACACCATAAACTCATTACGAAAATAAAAGTAACAACTACAAATCATTACTCAACAAAGTATGAAAGTAAGCACCCCTGACAAGCAGGTTGCATAATAGGAAGGCTTATCTCTTCTGTAGGGCAGCTAAGTAATGAATGACCTGGTTTGTCAGATATCTCCCATCTCTCCTCCATGTGCAACTTTTCTAAGGAGGTCTGGCAGTGAATTAACCTGGGCACGGTGGATGGTTTGTCTCTTGAGAATTTCTGGAGGTCTTTCAGAAATAATCTGCATGTGGATACGGCTGGGTGGATCAAGGCATCGGCTATTCTGCAGTGCCTGTGGCTGCAATGGAAGGGTCTCATTTTCAGGGGTGAGAGAGCTTGGGTGGAGAATGCATTGAGAGATCTCTCTTTTCTTTCTAAGTTGTGGCTAAATCATCTATAAGTATGTTCCATTTTTAATGAAATTCTTTGGATGATTAGTGATCTCCGGTAATCATCCTTCTCTCTTTTCAAAAAAAAAAAAAAAGGCTTCTTCAATGGGTTAAGAGAAATGGCTACTGTGAATGGCTCAGTGATTTCAGTGCTGCTAGTGAGGTTGGTGATGGTTGGAAAGTTGTCCTCAGACCAGCAATCGAACTGAGCCCCTAGGTTTGGGTTGGCAATGGAGGCTAATGGGCTTATATAGGGGTTGGAATCCTAGTTTTGTGGTTGCCCTCTTGTAGAGTTGATGTGAAGAGCAAAGGCTTCTTGTCACAATTCCCACAGATTGTGCTTTTGATGGAATCTCCGGTGTCCACTGTCTCAAAAGGATTTGATCTCCTATCAAGAGAATTGTTTTTTAGGAAAATATTGATGAAGCAAATAAGAGAGATCAAAGCAACCAAACCACATGTAACATGCAATATGTTGGTGTATCCAGTATCCTATCCAAGATGATGAGATCAGTCAGCTTGTGGTGGGTCTAGTTTCATGTACTGCACTATGTATAGCTAATGCACATTGGCCCTCATTACTCATTGGCCCTCATTACTTGAGTTTTTTTTATTTGTGGCAGGGGGGATCCACTAGAAAATCTAGAAAAGGGAGAGGGGAGTACATTTACAATGGGGTTCTTAGACAGCTTCCTAAGCCATATCCTACAACTTGAGAGTGCAGAGTTTGGTGCATGTTCTATGTAACATGGAGCTAGCATGTGTTTCATTGGCCCCAGGTCTTACCATGATAGGTGAAAGAGGGATTTTCGCTTAATTAAAATAGCAATAGAATGATATGTCATTGTGTTTTATGGGGTGGAAATCTCTCAATAAAAAATAAATATCAAATTTAACCACGATAAAAATGTCGCATCCGCAGGGAGGAATAGAACCAATAAATTCACGAGGATGATACTATTTGCAGACAACTTTGCAACTTTAATGCGATGAATATACTACTCTAAATGGAGCTTGCAATTTTCTTAAAAGTTCAAGGTTATTTATGCAATTTTCACGTCAGGAATTAAGCTCCCAAAAATGTGTATATGATGCATGTGTAATGGCATATCATGTAAATTTGATTTGCATGCAAATCTGATTTGAATTTCAATGTAGAATGATGCATATAACACAAGTGAAGTAAATTCAAGAAATTATAAGTGCATCCATGCAATTCCTGAATAAGATAATAATATCTAAATGGCAATGGCATGCAATGTAAATTTTAATTGAGGAGAAATAGAGGATTTCTTCTCTCTTCCTCGCTTGGACGGCCGTGCACGGTTGGCGGCGAGTGTCGACGGGGTGGTGCGCCTTGATGCGTGCTTTGCGATGGTGGTGATGCGGTGGCCGAAGATGGCCGGCGACGACCGGACGGTGGAGAACAGCCGCCTGCCTGTTGGGCTCTGTTGGAGGAGGAAGAGTGGCTGCGCGCTGTAGGCCGCGCGGCTGCGCGCTATAGTCGCGCGCTCAAGGGCATGCTAGGGCGCGCTTGCGGGCGCTGGGGAAGGCGTGCCTGCAGGAGAAGATGAAGCGCGGGGGCACCTGCGGGCGTGGGAGAGGCTAGAGCGTGTGTGGTGGCAGGATGGTGTGTGCTTGGTTGTGGCAGTGCAAGCGTGCGGTGGGGTGGTGTTGCTTGCAGGGCGCTGGAGAGGAAGAAGATGATGAAGAGGAGGGGCAGTGCGGTCTGCAGTGCATGCCTTTGCATGCTATGAGGAAGCTTGGTGCGGTGAAGGCAGGCTGGCGTGGTTGTAGGGTGCGCAAGGGCTGTGGGAGTTGGTGCAGCACCTGCAGGGCGCGCGGGTGTGGGCAGGCGGTGGAAGCTTGGTGCGGTGAAGGTAGGATAGCGTGGGATTGGTGAAGGCGCTGGTGGTAGGGTCCGCGAGAGTAGTGGGGGTTGGTGTAGCGCCTGTAGGGTGCGTGGGTGCGGGCAGGCGGTGGAAGTTGGTGCGCACAGTGCACGCTCTCTTCACGGTTGGGAAGGTGAAGATGATTCCCCAAGGGGGAGAAGAAGAAGATGCCTCCTCTCTCGCCAAGAGCCTCTTTTATCTCCTCCCCCATCCGCAAGTCAAGGGATTTTTAAATCCCTTACTAAATTTGGCCGACGGCTGTTGGGGAGGTGTTGAGGCCGGCTGGAGGTTGAGGAAGACTTAGTTGAGGCCGGTGGTTGAGGGGAAAATTTATCTTCATCACCCTTTTCTTTGCATAAATTATTCCTACAATAATGAAACATAAAATAATTACATAGTAAGTTATAGAATGCAATATAATAGATGCAATCATTTTATGTCCTAATGTAGGTATTGACAAACATAAATTGTAAGAATAAAGTTAACTTAGGCGTAGTAATAGTCCATTAAAATGGACTCATCAATAGGTCATAAAGTTTTAACAAATTTAACTACTAGTCAAAGTGGGCAGAGTGGTTTGGCAGGTAAAAACCAAGCTCTTTGAAGAGTGCATTCTTCATTTGAGAAATCAAGGTAACCATCCAGCTTTAGTTTAGCAGAATGGGGTGTCCTGGTCGAGCAAGTTCAGATCGATCAAAATCAAATTAATGCTATGATCAATGCTACAGAGACACTAACAAAGTCATAGGCAGGCTAGGCAATTTTAGGGTAGCCTCCTACCAAGGCTAGTTTGTTGGGAGTGATGTCATTGATGTGGTATGCTCCTAGGCAGTCTCTTAGTGAGGTTGCATGCTTGATCTGATCCTTGGGAGGAAAGAATCCTGGCAACTTACAGGCTTAGAGCTTCTACTTGACGTGATTATATTCGTGGTGGCTTAAGTGGTGTTTGATGTCCATTTAGTTTCCCCCTTTACAATTCCCACCATTCTGATGTTTGGCTAGTTGTCCTTGTTTGAGGTGATCTATGGCATCTAAGAGAGAGAGCTTCTAGCAATTGAAAAGAATTATCTCAATACTCTTTGCTCAATTCAAGTGAAATTAGTTTTGATTTCCTTGGATATGGGAGAAGGTCCTCTCACTTATGCCACATATCATGAGTTAGGAGGGTGATACTAATAATGAAGAGTTTTTTTTTCAGAGTGGAACAATGAAGAATAGATGAAGGAGAAAAGGTAGCCTTTGGAGTTTTGGTTTACCCTTTCCTCTTGATATAACTGTCAGAGCAAGAGAGGGAAAGAGAAGAGGGTGAGAAAAGAATGGCTAAACCTTGATGCTTTGGAAGCTCAAACAAGTTGATGCAGAGAGCAAGATGGTGCGTGGATCTATTTGGAGGTATGAGGTGGGAGTGCTTGGAGTCAACTTGGAACACGAGGGACAAAAGTCAGGGGGTTTATCAAGCCTATACTTTCTTGCTTTTTTGGTCCTTTTCTTCTTTTTGGAACATAATATTTTGGGGAAAATATAAAGAGTTTTGGGATTGGTTTCCAGCAAGATGAGGAAACTAATTGCAGTGTTCTACGTGATAGGGAGGTCATTCAAATGGCTTCTGGGGCAAAGTCAGAACACTGATGATATCTAGGGGTTACCTACAAACAGCCTATGAAAGGTACCACTTTGGGCCACTTTGCTTGGAAAATCTTCTTTACTGCCTTCACCATCTAGTCCTATATGCATAAGGAAGCTAGGCTGGTCAGTCTTCATCAATTGCTTTTTCCCTAAGGAAGACATGCATGATTATGAGAAAATTATGCTCATATGACTGCAAAAAGTCCTAGAAGTCAACCAACATGCTCCAGATACTGGAGTTGTCCATCCTGATGTGAGGTCCAGACTCTGACAGCAGCAGCAGCCTGGGTGCAATCTTCAAATGGCTTTACACTTTGATATTGGGATCAAACAACATAGCAGCCCGATGGGTCCTCATGTGCTAAACATGTCTATAATAGAGATCATGACATTGAGGCATAGGTATTTCCGCACAAGGAATGCTTGATTTATAATTGAGATAATAAAGGAAAATTTGATGTGGAATCAATAAAAGATAAAATGAGAAACATGTTTGGGATGATCAGGATACAGAGACAACCATTTCTTTCTGTGACAAGGTACTAGATAAGGCAAAGGGGCTATGACAAGGTCCAAGGAAGCCATGAGGCATTATCTTGTTTATTTGGTGTCAAATATGAGCTTGAATCAAGGCATGCCATAATTGTGGCTTATAAAAGGGGTAGCTGTTCCCATTTAAATATGGCAGGCTTTAATTGTTTCTGGACTTGTGAAGGTTATGGCAGGCTTCAACCTTGTATCTAAAGTAGGGTTGTCAAAGGTGAGAGACGCTAAAAGGTGAGAGGGGTCCAAAACGCCTGAGGTGCTACATGCTTGTCTAGGCGCTCGCACGAGATAAATGAGGCGCTAAATTATATATTTTTTGAAAATAAATATATAAAATATCTATAAAATTAGATATTCTTGCAATCTCATGCATGCATCCATTAGCAAAATATAATAAGCAAAAATACCAAACAAAATATTAAATGCCTAATAAAAATTACTTTTCATAAGCAGAAATATAAGTCTAACCATGAAATTCATAGAAAACACTTGTCCAAAAATAAAGCCTAGCATGATTAAAGATCATATAATTAGAACATGAATAAAATAATAAAAAAATGAATAAAATCAATAAATCTTGTATCAATCGAGGTCCCATGTCTTTCAACAAGAAAGAGAGAGAAATAGTGAACAAGAAATAGAGTATGAGAAAGAAGGGCAAAGAGTTTAAAAAAGTGAGGCAGAGAGAGCGTGAAAAAGAGATATAGAGAGAGTGGAAGCAAAAGCTCATATATATATATATATATATATATATATATATATATATATATATATATATATATACCTCTCAACAAGTAGCGAAGGTAGGCTTGGTTGCTGGGAGAAGCTCCAACAGTAGGGAGAAGCTCAACAATGAGGACAAGTGCCAGCGGTAAAAGCTTGACGACGAGGAGAAACTTCGGTGAAGGAGCTCCAATATTTGAGAGAGAAGTGCAATGCGGGTTTAGGAGGCAAGGGGTTGTTTTAGGGCTTTTAGAGGGGCTTTTTTCCATGTTAATATGGTATGTATGGGACTTTTGCTTAATTCCTTTTTGTATTTGGCTAAGGCGAGCGCCTAGCGCTTGAAGGTGAGGTGCTCACCTAGACCAAATTGCCTCACTTGAGGGTTGCTGAGGCGCCAGGTCGTTGCCTTGCCTCAGGCAAGCACCTTGACAACATTGATCTGAAGCATGCTGAATTGGATTGCGAAGTGAAACTTCCACATTCATTTCAATTTAATCAATACATCTTTAATCTGTCTTTGTATAACCATTCTGTTGTTTCTTTTCTAAATAACCATTCTGGTAGAAAATTGCCTTAGCGTTTACAACAACCTGAAAGCCTGTAAGCAGATCAGATATGGAGGGGATACCCCTTTTATCCCAATCTATATCCTTTTGGTATTTGAGTTATCTGATATAGGCTTCTTATTTGCTGGATAGGAAATCCATTATATGCAGATCAAATGGTAAGGAAAGGGTTGGTTTGGGATAGAAATGAGGTTAATTGTATCAGAATATTAAATGGACTGGATGACTACTGCATGCCAGTAGTCTTCCTATTTTCTCTCAAAAAAAAAAGGACTGGTGAATTGACTTGGATCTGTTTAAAAAATTCATGGAAAGATACTGTCTTAATTTGTCCTATTAAATAAAAAATCGTATAAACATCCCAATTACCTTTTGTCAGAGATTGGTGGATAAATGTTGGAGAATGCCAAGACATAATGCTCATAAAAAGGAGATTTCAATGAATTTGGATTCTAATTGGAATCCAGATATGAGTTACGCATGTACAGGTCTGGCAACCTGTAAGCTGATAGCTCTGAGATTGCTGCATCCTGCATCTCTATGTCAATCTAAATCTGCTGTAAACAGGTTGCTGCAAGTCCCCATGCACTTCTGCGAGCACAACCTAATTACGCCCCCCTTCCCCCTACACACAGCAACAACCCACCAAAAAATAAACCACCAATAAACACTGTAGAAGAACATTGTTGCCGCATCATTGCAATAGTGTGACCTAATGAATGACCTTATGATATAGATTTGATTGTCAAATAGAAAAATAAAGCTGGTCTTATTGATTCTTTTGACTAACGAGGAAGGTTGAATTGTCATGGATATGAAACTGGGAGTAAATCTTCATGTCCAAAGTTTCGGAGATTAAATTGATACCTGCCCCCAAAACTTTAGTGGTCCATGTTTGTATCTTCCTGTAACTTTTAGGTCAAAATTGGCTATTTCATGGCATTAGTGTCAGTGAAATCAAAATATGCAGTAAGTCCAACTCCCCAACTGTTGGATCATTAAGTGGCCCAAAGTTTTATTTGGCCTATCAGATAAGGTCCCAAAACTTACCGCTTGACATTGCTGAAATGGAGATCTGTTGTCTTCTTTCTTTGAAATTTTACATATGATTTCTCCTTTCAAAAAGAATTACATTTTTTTTAACTGTTTGACGTGCATATCTTAATCCAACTTGTTTTTTCATCTAACCCAGGAAAAGACAATTGGTATTGAGCACCACCTTCATCGTGGTCGGCCACTGGCAGCTTTTAATCTTCTTCTTGGTTTCAGAACTTGTGAATTGAAATCAAAGCATTCTTACCAAGTGACAGGTGGAGGCCCGACTCTTGGACAGACAGATTTCCAGTCAGATATCCATGCACTTCTTGGACCTTTGATGCAAAGTGAAAGATCGCAACTTTCATGTGTATGACTGTCCCGATGCCTTTAAAAATGTTCATTCACATTTTATCAAGTTCTTGCTAGTTACTTGAGCTTTATTATTAGCATTTTTTTCCTTTTATGAGAGGATAATTGGGCTTTATTTGTAAGTGTAACAGTTGATCATTATTTTTGTAAGGTGGGGTACCAAAAAGTTCAACAACCTGGTAAAGGGGCATGGGTTTCTGGCTGTGAATTACATCTTTAGGCTAGGATATACCTTGTCTCTTTGAAGTCCTTGCCTATGCCGAAATATAGTCCTTTTGCTCTTCTCTGGAATTTTGGTTTCAAGGAAGATTCTAGGATTTATGGATAGACACCTTTATGTCTGCTTTAATCAGTGGCTCTTTGTTCTCTGCCGATTACATCTATTGATGGATATCTTTCCATATTTGTTACTTAGGCAGCCATTTGAAATACAATTTTCTTTGAAGAGTCAGTAGTTGATTTCTATTCATATTGTTTGCGAACCATTTTCTTCCAGAATGATCATATGGATGCAACACATAACGTGTAGAGGTTTGGAACACAAATTAATAGTTGATAACAAGTCTGACTTTTGTATAAGTTCGTTGTCCCTTCTTAAAGAGGTAGTTGTAATGATTTACAGAAGGCTAAAGTTTTATTGTCAATATCCCTACTGAAAATAGCCATAGCAGAAACAATGCAATGATTGATATATTCTATATCATGCTGGGTGGACTTTCTTTATTCTTTTGGCTGGACATTATCTTGGTCGAATGTTTTGCAATTGGGGATAAACTAACGTTAAACCAGGAGTAATGCACATTGACATTGGTGACGGTCTTGAGACAAAAAAGGATGACTAGCTGAGGACAATAGGCGTCCAAATGTGCTAAACATAGTGAAGGTTCAGAGACTGCTGCCCCATTCTAGACAAGATAATCCTGTCTACATTTTTGATTGAATGTCTTTCACCCTTGAGCACTATACTGTTCCTCTAGAGCCACATAGACCATGGTACAGCAAGAGCTTTCTTCCTTCTGCCATATGATTCGTCTCCTCTTTGCCTAAAACTACCTAAAATCATCAAGAACGGCAGAGTCAAAGCCTGCTTGCTTACCAAGCCAAGCTTGAAAGCACACTTGCACAGTAGATGATTAATGCCCTCATCCCCAACCTTGTAACACAAGTAGCTTCTATGCTCGACATTTGTTGATGAGGTTTTACATTTTTTTAACTCCATGTGTAGCTGCTTGTGTACTTGACTGTTCTTGTTAATGAGTCTTGGGAGTTAACATCCTTTGTTTACCTTGGTATGGGTGCTTATTGTAATTAGTTGTTTCTTAATTTTTAATGAATCTGGATGGGTACTGAATTCTGGTAGCCTTCCAATTTTCTCTCAAAAAAGAAAAAAAAAAATCCTTTGTTAAGCCCTTCTTTCCTCTTCCAAAAAAAAAAAAGCTTCTGTTATCTTTGTTTGATCTTAACTGTCTTCTTCGAAAATCACAGAAATGTTGAAGAAATTCTTTTTTAACTGGAGAAAAGTATGTGTTCCCTGGACCTGGTGCGTCCTATGTCACAAAGGGTCCACAATGGCTTTGGAGCTAATGGTAGCATCTTTCTTTTTAATTGTACCAATGTAAGGCTTTCTTGAAAATATGATGGATTGGGAAGATAGGACTTTCATTGTTAGTTGTCTGTTTTCTTTCACTTAGGTCTCTCCTTGTGAAGATCCACGTCAAGATAAAGGAGATTTGGGGGGGGGGGGGGGGGGGGGGGGGTTGGTGTTGCGGATGGATTTTCCTATCTATTTTTATTGTTGGAAGTTGAAATGATACACCACCCTCTTTCTATTGGCTGATTGAAATGAATGACTCTGCCAAGAAGTACGAGTTGGCTAGTACTTCTCTACCTTACATTTCAATCACAGCGATAACATTGTATTTTCCATCCTTTTAACATTGGAGTCAGTTTTCCTTGGAGGAATATGAGGATACAGCTTGTCTTGGCATATTAGATGAAGCATAAGTGCCTAGATAACATCCACCATGGTGGAGGTTGCCAATCAGAACAAGCCAGAACCTTTTTCACCATTTTCATGGTTTCAGCAAGTATATAATTCCTGATAATTTCTGAGAATTACTACTTCTTGGTGTGTCTAACTTCTTTGATGCTGGTTGCTGCAATTTTTTCTTATTAATGAATGTCATTGTTACTTCAGGTTATGCCACTTGCAATTATGCACTTTGAGGATTCTGTCTTGGTTGCTTCATGTGCTTTTCTCTTGGAGCTCTGTGGTCTGTCTGCCAATATGCTTCGAGTAGATGTCGCAGTGCTAGAAAGAATTTCTCATTATTATAAACCTGCCGAACCAAATTCACCGTTTGGGCAAGTGTCACCTAAAGCGCGATTCCATGTACCCACTGATGATCTTATAGTTTCTCTTGCTCGAGCGTTGGCAGATAATTATTCTCAGTTTGAGCGAAACAGTGCTTCGACAACAGAAGCCCCCAAATTTTCTTTATGGAATCTAATGAATGTCCTACAACATCTTGAGAAGGCTAGTTTACCGTCAATGAATGATGTCAACACATGTGGATCTTGGCTTTCAAGTGGTATTGGTGATGGCATTGAACTCCGATCTCAGCAAAAGGCTGCAAGCCATTACTGGCATCTTGTTACATTGTTCTGTCAAATGCATCAGCTTCCTCCGAGCACAAAATATCTGGCTGTACTTGCTAAAGATAATGACTGGGTATCTTTGATGTTCCTTTTTTCAACTTTTTCAGCTGTGGTTATTACCTTGCATAGTAGGATATGTAACTGAATAGTCCTGATTTTGTAGGTTGGATTTTTGGAAGAGGCCCAGATGACAAGATTTCCCATTGACACTATCATCAAAGTGGTATGGAGGCTTCCTTGGTTAATTTGCTAGATATTGCTTTTGGTCCTTAAAAAGCAAATGAATTTTGAGCCACAATGTATTTGCAACTATTATATTATATGATGACACTAACTTTTATTTATAGGCTGATAAGGAGTTTAGTGATCCACGGCTTAAAATGCACATATTAACTGTACTGAAAAGCATGCAGTCACTAAGATATGGGCCTACCTCAAAGGAATCAGAACCAACAGGAATTGCTGAAGTACTTTTTACAGGAAGCAATGATGTGTACCCAGCAGAACTATTCGGTCTTGTATCAGAATGCGAGAGAAAAAAGAATCCTGGGGAAGCTCTCCTATTGAAAGCAAGAGATTTGTGCTGGTCCCTTTTGGCATTAGTTGCATCATGCTTTTCAGACGTGTCCCCAGTTTCCTGTCTGACAATTTGGTTGGAGATTTCTGTGGCAAGGTAATGCTAGTAGTTTAGATTCATTTTCTAAGTATATTTCCAACCTTCTGCTTTCTGTGTTGAGGTTATTCTACTTATAAATGAGCTGTTGTTAATTGAGTCTCTTCTTTTCAGGGAGACTTCTTCCATTAAAATAAACGATGTTTATTCCAAAATTGCAAGCAATGTTAGTGTTGCTGTGGAGGCAACTAATAAGTTTCCAGTCTGCAGAAGAACTCTTCAGTTTCATTACAACAGGAAAAACCCAAAACGAAGACGAAAGATAGATGATGCTTCAGTTGGAGATGCAGCAAAATGCCAATATTTTACAGAAACCGGTAGCCCTGGATCTGCTGAACCTTATTTTGCAACAGATTTCACGGATGAATCTGGTGAGACTATTGAGGTTGCTACAAAGTCAACAAATTTCAGAGATACGGAAGAAAGACTTGAAAAGTTGTCCACTATGATATCTGTTCTATGTGAACAACATCTATTTCTTCCTTTGCTCAGGGCCTTTGAAATGTTTCTCCCATCTTGTTCTCTATTGCCTTTCATACGCTCTCTACAGGTAGATTGCCTTAGGATGGCCTTTGATTATAGTTATGCTCTCTGATTCATGAGGTTTCTATGTTCACTTATTTCCCTTATCGCTTTCATGATTTTGGTTGCAGGCATTTTCTCAAATGAGGCTCTCTGAGGCATCTACTCATCTTGCAATATTTTCTTCTAGAATAAAGGAGACATCTATGCATATAAACTCAAATAAACAGGAGTATATTAGTGCTACATGGATAAGCACTGCTGCTGTGAAAGCAGCAATGGCCATGCTAGGCACTTGTCCATCCACATATGAAAAGAGAAGCTTATTGCTATTACTCTCATCTGTTGATTTTCGTGATGGAGGATCTGCTGCTTCCTATTTCCTGCGCCTCTATTGGAAAATCAATTTAGCTGAACCTTTGTTTCACAAAGGTGGTGATTTGCCTCTGGGTGCTGAAAACCTGGATGATGCTTCACTTCTAGAAGCCTTGATAAAGAGTGGGCAGTGGGAGCATGCTAGAAACTGGGCAAAGCAGCTTGATTCTAGTGATGCACCTTCGAAACATTATGCCCACCATGTCACTGAGATGCAGGTAGTTATTTCATTTGCTTTGTTTTAGCAGATGATCTTGGTCATGCTTATAACAATTTTAATTGTCATATTGGTTGCTTGAAGCTGGCACCTATGTGAGGCATTATTTCTTAAATATTCAGAAAAATATTCTAAAAGGCTCTTATATTCTTTCCAAATAAAAATGTTCATATCTAATTGCACGAGACTTAAGAGTTATTGGAATTAGTTTTTGCTCGTCTACTTCAATTATTTTTTAAAAATTTGCATATGGAATTTGGGAAGTTTGGATCTGGCTTTTTGGAAGACTTTGAAATGATTCAATAATAAGGACTTTGGGTCTTCTACTGTGCTTTCAGCTCTATTGGTCCTTGTAGATGCATAAATTATAGATGTCCATGACATTCCATTGTCAATAAATTATAACAAAACATTGGAAAGAATTTTTGAAAAAATTCACAATTTGACTGCAGGATGATTTATTGATGTTGAAAATTTCATTAATGGTAATGTTGATTGGTAGACTTCGTTGGAATTTATTTAAGGTAATGCACCTTAATAAAAATGTCCATTTTAAAAATCCTCTGCAATTTTCTTTAAGAACTTAGTGGGTGAAAGAGCAATCTTCGTTTTCATTAAGTTTGTAATAAAAAATGTTGTGTCGTTGCAGTTCATTGCGTAGTAGAAAATTGCTTTTCAAAAATATTTAATTATTCAAAATCTAACTACAAAGAGTTAGGTCGTCTCCATAGGAAGGAATAAGCCTATTGCAATGATTAATGGTGACTTATCTATTTGATAATATCGATGGATGCTCGTTCGAACTCTTGTAATGCTATTTCCAATCTAATTCAACCTTCTACGCAATTATCTCATATCAGGAGGGTTCTCATGCAAAACTTTCTTAATATAATATCTAGATAAATAAACGAATAGTGTTCCTCAATGGCACTTGATGGTAAATTTTAATTGGAGAAGCAGAGGATTTCTCCTCTCTCCTCCTTGCATGAAGGATCGGGCGCGGCTGGTTGCAAGAGTCGTCAGAGGAGCTGGGTCGGAGGAGAGGAACACTTCGGTGGTGGTGTGGCGGCGAGTGGTCATCGGAGGTCACCGGCTGACGAGGAAGATGACGTCGGTGATGGGTCTTAAGGAGGTCGTGCGCAGGCGTCGGCTAGTGGCGTGAAGCGGAGGGGAGCAGCGGTGGAGCGAGGGCGTCTCAACCGTGGTGTCAACAACGAGAATGAAGACCAGAGGTGCGGGCTACGTGTGGAGCCGGCGTGAAGTTTGGGTTCCTCTTCTCTGTTGGCGGAGAAGAAGAAGACAAAGGGGCTATTGGCGCGTCGGTGGCTGGACACGTGCGCACAAGGGCGCGGGCAAGGCTACGTGTGCATGGAGGTAGTGACGACGCGCAACGAAGATACTGCGGTTGCATGTGCGCGGGAAGCACGCGATCGCTGCGTGGTGAGTGTGCTATTGGTGGTGCACACGGCTGCTGTGGGTGCGCGAGGAGCGGGCAGGTGTGGCTTGCTGCAACGCTGAGGCTGAAGATGGTGAAGACAGAGAGGGACCGGCGGTGGTGGTTGTAATGGAAGTGGTGCACGTTGTCACCATGCACCACCGGGCGGGCACGGCATTTGAAGGAAGGCGACGGTGAGCACGGTGCACGCCATGTCCATGGTGTGCGCATGAGGAGCACGGTGGAGGCGAGAGGTGGAGAAGAAGTCTCTGCCAGGGGAAGCGATCCTCCTTTTTGAACCCAACGCGCGGGTGTTTGGTTTAACAAATCTCCCCCGACTTTCCACCCTTGCGCGATCTCCTCCAACAACGCCCGCGCGATGAGGTGCTGCTGTTGCACGTGGAGCGATGCAGGCGTCGATGGTTTGCTTTGTGGGGAAAAAAATTAAATAAAAAGAAAATGGGTTATTTACAAAGTTATTTCAAAATGATGCATGTAATGCATACATGCCACCATAATTTATATTTCCTTCTATTATATGTGAATGTGATGTATAAAACAAGCATGCCATCATATTTATAAACTAATCTATTTATAAATCTAAGTATGCTATGTACAAGTAGAAATCCTTCTAATATTTAGGTATTTATGCATTTGATTAGCCCACAAATGCGGTCTGATAAGTGGGCATCTAAGCTATTTCGGAATCCAGATTCTAGATTATGCTCTTCCATCAATTTGTATCCTGCAGGCTGAGGCCATGGTTGCAGAGTGGAAGGAATTCCTATGGGATGTTCCAGAAGAAAGAGCTGCAATTTGGAGCCACTGTCAAACTTTATTTGTTCGTCACTCCTTTCCAGCATTATGGGTAGGCTTTTTTATTGAACTCAGAGCCCTATTTGATGTGTGGATGCATGAATTATTTCTTTGTTTTCCAGGCTGGGAAATTTTTCCTCAAGCATGCTGAGGCAATTGAAAAAGAAATTCCAGCAAGAGAACTTCATGAATTACTCCTACTTTCTCTACAGTGGTTAAGTGGCTTCATTTCTCAGTCCAATCCGTAAGTATTGAGTGCAAGATCTTCTGTTGTGTGTTGCTCACCTCATTCCCTCTAATAGCTTTTGTTCTGCAGAGTCTTTCCATTGCATCTGTTGGGGGACATTGAGACAAGGGTTTGGCTCTTGGCTGTGGAATCTGAGGCTCAATATGAAACTGAGAGGGATTTTCCTTCGGTTGGTTCTCCCCAGAGTCTTGTTCCTGGAAACAACTCGAGTACCATTGAACAGACTGCTAATATTATCTCAAAAATGGACAATCACATGAATAATATGATTATGCATTCCGGTGGGAGAAATGGAACAAGAGAGGGTATTCAGCCACATATGCGGCCACTAGTTTCTGACTCCAGTACTTCGTTCCCAGCTGGTACAAGAACAAGGAGAAGAAGCAAGGCCCATCAGCCTCCAAGACGGTCTTTCATGGATGCTGCAGAGAGTAGTGACAATGACGATTATTCAGGTCAACCAGACAGTTATAAGAGCAGTGCTGACATACCTAAATCTTTGGAGACTCAAGATGAGAATGTCAAAGCAGATGCTGCATTTTCTGCATGGGAAGAAACAATCCAACCTGCTCAATTGGAAAGAGCTATCCTCTCTCTACTAGAATTCGGGCAGATACAAGCTGCCAGGCAGCTTCAACAGAAGCTCTCTCCCACAAATGTTCCATCTGAACTTGTTATAGTCGATGCTGCTTTAAAGCTTGCTTCTGTTTCATCTAACACTGAAATTTCTATGTCGATGCTGGATCCCAGTATTTGTTCTGTTATAGATTCATATATTGTGCCCAGTTGCAATCAGTTCATTGACCAAGTGCAGGTATGTTGAAGGGGTTGTTGCTTATACTTTCTGTTATTTCTATGACATCCTTTTCTTTTCTTTTATAGAGTAACCCGAGCCAAGCCTTTTCTCATATTAAATGGGTCAGTACATGTATTCTTCTTCTCCATTCTAGATTTCTTTTAGTTCATACCCAGAATTGAATCTTTTCTTTCATAGTTTACTACATAACTTTTAACAGTGATGTTCACCATACAGAATAGGGTTCTTGATGATCTAATATTTTTATTTACACAGCAATCATGGGAGGGAACACCCTAGGATCTCTCTTTCCCTTATCACCATTGTTCCCGGGTTGTTCATGTCTTCAATGTTGCACATGTGCATCTGATGTCTGCCATGCATTACTCACCTATCCTTGTAGGCCACAGCATAGCACCGTTTATATGGGATTGCATGCCCCATCTTCTTTAGACATGCATACCATTGTCCATGGTTTCTGTTCCTTTTTCTAGTTACTTAGTTAGAAGTCCTTGCCTTTATTTGTTTGGGATCTCCCTCTAAATTAGTGTAAATACCCCTCGTCTCTTGCGATTTTCCTCAATCATGTGATTCTATTTCATGGACTGTAAATAAGAGGGGGATATTACCTCGACTATGTGCTAAGTCTCATCTCCCCACACATCAATGATCAATAGAATGTCATGCCATTTGTATTGTGTCATAATGTACTTTTTGGCTATTCAGGGCAGTTCTAAAATAGGGACCACTTATTATGGAGAAAAGCCCACCTCTTTCTCATTATCAAAGAATTTTTTTGAATGTGGACTTGATTCATATTTATACAACACATTCTCTCTCTCTCTCTCTCTCTCTCTCTCTCTCTCTATATATATATATATATATATATAGGAGAGGAGAGAAGGGAAAAAGGCTAAGATAACTGCGTAAAGCTTTCTATACTTCAATTCTCACCTTTAAGCTGGACTTAGATACTCGTCAAGCTCAGCTTGGAATACAGCTCCTAGAATGTTGTCTCTGTAAGTCCTCTCACAAAAAGAAAATGTTCTCTTTAGGTGCCTCAGTCAGTATCTACGATTTGGTTAGTTGAGGTAACAAGGGGAAGGATAATTTATACTTGTTGAATAGTGTCCTGTATAAAGTGACAGGCCACCACTACATGCTTGCCTTGCTTGTGGAAGATTGGATTGTTTGCAACAAATGCGGCTGTGCCATTGTCATAAAACATTTGCATAATGCAGAAGATAGTTTTAAACTCTTTACCAATGAATATATCATACAAGCTCGAAGATTGTTTATGCCATTTCTTGATATTAGCATTTAATGATAGTAGGAGAAACCATAACCTCTTTGTTGCTTCTCCATGTCACCAGATTAGCACCAGCTAATGTATAATGCCTCACTGTGGAACACTGATCTTGCATAGAATTGGCGTAATTTACATCTGAGAACCTTGCAATGACCAATGTTTAGGAAAAAGTTCCTTTCCTCTTGCAGATTAAAGATATCTGAGAATTTGGCACACCACTTTATAGTGACTAGGGTTTGTCCATAAAATGACAAGTATTTCTTACTCCATGATTAATATTATGCACAGATACAGAGTCTCTTGACCAGAGTCCTATATCTTCTGACATCTTCAGAATCCTTATCTCCATTTCCTCTGGAGATCACCCTTTGATCCATCAGAATATTTAAGGGCTTTGCTCATAAAATCCCTTTCTAGCTAGTAGGTATGTCCAGCACATTGCTACGTGGCTAGAGCATCTTTGCTACAAGTTACCTTAATGCCCGGTAAATGTTGGAATTTCCTGAGATCTTTGTGCCTTGAAAAATTCTCTACTATCATGGATGCTAGACTCATCATCATGATATCATCAACTAAGTACCAAAGATTATGTTCCCACAATCCATTTCATTTTAAAACAAGAAAAGGCTAATTAAAACACTTAAAGCCTTTATGTTAATTTTCTTTACTCATGATCATGGACTTTGCTTCAAGTTCTATCTATTTCTGATGACACTCATCCTAGGTGGGGGGGATAAATAGCCTGCAAACTTATTCCCCCATGTTAGTCAGGACTTGAACTGGGGACTTGCCGTTCCTACTTAAGTGGTATGAGCTTGCTCACCAGCTGAGCTACCCGATGGACTCAAGTTATATCTATTTCTGCAATCTACATCCTTTCTAAAAAAAGGGAAAAAAACAACTATGTAATCTACATGCCTTTTTATGCTCCTTTAAACTATACAACCTAGAGGTTGCCACATATATACCTCACCCTTGCGATCTCTATATTTGATGTCAAACTATCAAGTGGGCCAATCTCCATTCACAGCAATTCAAGGAATAGAATTTAACTAAGGAGTTAGATGTTTCAGTGTACCACTCCAAATGTCTAACTAGCTTAGGCTGCGTTTGGTAGCAGGTTTGGAGGTGAGGTGGTTTTGGGGTGGGATAAGGACTTCCACCAAAGGATTTCACAATTCCTCATTCTATACCAATCATTACTATTTCCTATATGAGGGATTGATGGAGAGACTGAGTGAGCGAGCGAGAGTGGTGGGGGCAACGAGGGAGGGGGTTGGAAGACAGTGGAGAGGAGCAGGAGGAAGAAGGGAAACCCCCCAATGTGATGCTTCAAGTGCCTTGGGAGGGGTCACGTCGCTGCGGAATGCAGAGACCCCGTCCATTGCCTCAGGTGCGGGGGGGCTTGGCCATAGAAGGGTGGGATGCTCCACGCGTGAGGATACAGAGGGCAGACGAGGGGCGACTGAGGTCCTCCCTCAGCCGTCGAATGGTGCTCCTATGGTGCAGGCAGATGTCCCTTGGTCTTCAGAGGTGCACACAATTGAGCAGGAGCTGGCAGGTGCACTGGTGGGAGAGGTGGTTGAAGGGGTCTTGTTTTGGCTGCGGGTGAAGAATGATGTAGCCTCTATGGGGGGAAGGTAGCATTGTTGTCTCCCTCGAGGTGCCTCATCTTTGGCCTTAACCATGAGGCGGCTAGTAGGGTGGTTTTCGATACAGTTGATTTTGGTGGAGCGAGTGTTCGGTGGAGGTGGTCATCCAGGCATGATGGGGCATTGGTAGAGAGACCACCAATGAAGGTGGAGGTCACGTTAAACATCAAAGGGATCCCTATCTAGTTCCGAACTAGGGAAGCGGTGGAGGCAGTGGTCTCATCGTTTGCTACACTCAGGGGGTGTTCCCCCTTGGGGGTGACGGAGGGCAACATGACGGGTGTGAAGGTGGTGGTGGAAATGACATCGGGGGTGAACTTCTCATTGAAGGTGGTGTTGAGGCTGGGTCTCTCCGCGTGGGTCGTGAAGGCCGCGACCACTGATGGTGTACCTAGATCTTTTAGAGAGGCTCTTGTCGGGGCTCCGCCTTAGCCACAAGGGGTCGGAGTCGGGGGACTGGCAGCAATTGGTGGTGTGAACCATGGAAGGGGAGGCTATCGCAAGGGGAGTTGAACGGTTGTCAGACGTGTTTGGAATGTGAAGGGACGAGGCACTGATGGGGGTGCAGTTCCTGCAGCCTCGGTTGGTGCATCCGAGGATAGCATGGGGGGAGGTTGATCATATAGGAGATCTTTTGTTCCTTCAAAAGGATCTTTGTATTAGGAAGGGGCCAAGCTGGCCAGATCTAGCCTGTGGAAGCAGGCGGGGTGGAGTTGGTTTTGGTCGAGAAGGGGTAAAAGAAGTAGATCAGAGAAGCACAGAAGAGTATGGAAGCCTTGGCAGAGATTAGTGTGCTGGACAGGTGGGAAGATGCTGAGGCGTTGTCTAAGGAGGAGAGGGTGTACAGGGAAAGGCAGCTACAAGTGGTGCAAGAGGAGGGCAGGAAGACGGAGATCGAGTGGAGGATAAAGTCTAGGCAGAGGCGGTTGAAGGTGGGCGACTCTAACACTGGATTCTTCCACCATGTGGTGTTAGCCAGGTGGAGGAATTGGATTGATAACTTGTCGGTAGGTGGGGTCCATTACATGGGCAGAGAAGAGGTAGGGAAGGCAGCTGCTGAGTACTCTAGAGAGTTCACTGGGAAACACCAGCAAGGGAAATGGAGGTGGTCGGGGGAGAGCGTGCAAGAGATCTCCAGTGACTAGGCAGCGGTTCTCGTTGCTGCTTTCTTGAAGGAGGTTAGGGCTACAGTTTGAGGGCTTAATGCAGACGGTTTCCCCGAGTTGGATGGCTTCCCAATACTCTTCTACAAGGAGTTTTGGTTGATGCTTAGGGACGAGGTAATTCAGATGATCACCGAGTTCACTGAAGGAAATAGGGGTTTTGATAGGCTCAATAAATTCTTTATGTTCTTACTTCTGAAGAACGAGGGGGCAGAGGTGAAGACTATAGGTCGATTGCTCTTTAATGCGGTCTACCTAATTGTTGCAAAGGTGTTGGCCAACAAATTGCGTGGGGTTATGCAGAGTGTAATCTCTGATGTGCAAACAGCTTTTGTTCCAGGAAGAGGTATCCTGGATTGTTTTGTTGTGGCTTTGGAGGCCTTGGCAACTTGGAAGAGGAGAGGAACGAAAGCATTTCTATGGAAAGTGGACTTCAACAACGTGTACAATTCGGTGCAATGGCTTTTTCTATGGGCTAGCCTGGCCAAGAGGGGCTTCTCACAGGCGTGGATTTACTAGGTGGAAAGGTGCATCACGACAACCTCTTTCTCGATGCTACTTAACGGGAACCCGATTAGGGGTTTGGATACAATCGAAAGGTGTTAGGAAGGGGTACTTGCTTTCCCCTATGCTTTTTGTCTTGGCAGCGGATGCCTTGGTGAGGGCTGCATAGAGGGCGTGTTTGGGGGACCTTCTCAGAGGCTTTGTGGCCGACGATGATCCCCAGGTCCTGACTTTATAGTATGCGAACGACACGCTCTTCTTGGTGAAGGGATCTTCCACGGAGGCAAAGAAGGTGCATTCCATACGTGAGCTATTTGGCAAGGTGTATGGCCTGCAGATCAACTACGAGAAATCCAGCTTTATACCTTCTCACCTCTTTGAGTAGGAGGTGGCTGGGCGCGGTGGGTCGCTTCATACGATGATCAGGTCTGTGCTGGTCTCTTACCTGGGGTTGCCTCTAGTAGTGGGATGTCTCAAGTTGCAGGATTAGCTCTCGATGTTGGACAGGATGGAGAATAGGTTCGCAGGATGGACATTAAGGCTATACTCTTTAGAGGTGGCAGGTTGGTGTTGATCAAAGCTGTGCCTTACTCCATATTGAGTTACTTCCTCTTTGTATTCAAATTGCCATAGAAGGTGGAAAGGAAGATTACTCACTTGATGCGCGACTTCTTCTAGGCGAGCTATGGGACTATTGGAAGAGGGGCTAGGCTGGTGGCTTAGGACAAGGTTTGCTGGCTGAAACAGGAGTGTGGGTTGGGTGTCCATGATGTGGATTGCATGAATAAAGCTTGTTGACGAAGTAGATTGCCAAACTATTCGGGATGGATTGAGGTTTCTTTAAGGAGTTGATGCAGAGGTGCTATGGGTCCTTTTTGGCCTGACGGACTTTGGAGTTGTCCACGGCTGGGTCGTCACATTTCCTCAAGGGGTTGGTGTCAGCGGCCCCGGAGGTGCGAGGTTTCTTCTCTCCCCTGCTAGGGGCAAGTGACGAGTTCATGTTCTGGACGGATGATTGGAAGGGTGATGGCCCCCTTTATGACAGATTCCCTATGTTATTCTCCACTGCAACCCATAGAGAGGCGACAGCGAGAAACTGCTAGTGTGATGCTTGGTGCCCTAGCTTCCAGGGGCATTTCTCTAATTATAAGGTGGAGGAGTTGCAGGACCTCTTGCAGTGCTTGCAAGGTGGGAGCCAGAAGGAGTGGATGGTTTCCATTGGGAGGAGGGTGAATTCTTGGTGAAGAAGGCCTATGGAAAATTACAGGGCCCCTTGCAGATGACAGACATTGACCTCTTGTGGGACTGTAGATTGGTTTGGTCGGTGAAGTGCCCCTTAAAGGTGAAGATTTTTAGGTGGTTGCTGAGGAAAGGAAGGCTCATCACGAGAGTTTGGAGGGTGAGGTGGCCATCAGTAGATGTCAAGACTTACACGTTGGGGGGCATGGTGAGGGGAGGACGAGGATCTTGAGCACCTCCTTCAAATATGCTTTCACTGATCAGGTTTGGAGGCATTTGGGGGTGGACTGGATCAACCATGGCAACTTCAATGGCTTCTGGGATTCCTATAGGAGAGGAGGGGGGAGGGGAGGCCTAATGTCTTCAAATCGAAGAGGGAGACGGGGAAACTGCTAGTGGTTCTGTGGGGCATCTGGTTGGGGTGGAACGGGGTGGTCTTTAGAGGGCCTACCCCTTATGTTGAGAATTTTGTTGCCTCCATATCTTCCCAGGTGGTGTTTTGGGAGTTCTTGTAATTTGTAATGGCTTAATCTTGTTTTAATGAAATTTGGGTGATTATCTTGTGGATAACCACCCTTTCCCTTTCCAATATATATATATATATATATATATATATATATATATATATATATATATATATATATATTCTATTCCACAATCTATCCAAGTACCTCCCAATTCATGCCAATAAAAGGTTGACAAAGGCCAGACAAGCCTGTAGGAGCATTGAACTTAAAGGATTAGAATGATGGTGCACTTGGATAGCTATAGCAGTGATGTGGTACTTAGGATTGAGATCTCTTTTTGCTATCATGATGACTTTGCACATTCTCTTTTAATTATTTTCTTATCTACTACCTGTTGCTCGTGGGCCTTAGTTTGTCCAAATGGGATTATGGGTCATAAAAAAAAATGCATTTGTTAATGGGATTAGCTTACATCTCTAGCATTTTGTTCCCATTTACATTTACTTCCGAATATGGAGTGATGGCGAAATAACTGGAAATCATGGACTCAAGGAACCCTCCAGGTAGTCAGTTTTAGATGGGACCAAGATCCAACCTTTTCAGAGTATATTGGTGGTCTTATAGCTGTCATAAGTCCCAGACAGGCTGCTCCGATTTTTTGGCTGATGCAATCTCCAGCCATTGTGCCTCATGTGCTTATAGTTTGCATGATTTTGATGCTTAAAAGTTTTTTTTTCTGTTTTTCCATTGATTCCAATGTGTTTTTGACTTTTAATCTTGCCATTCATTCCCATTTTCTTGATTGACAATACCCAGATGTTGGAATTATTAGCAATGAAATGCAGTGAAGGATGTGGGCGTGGCTTATGTATGAGAATCATTGCAGTTCTAAAAGCTGCAAAAGCCCTATGCATTTCATTTTCTGAGGCATTTGAGAAACGGCCAATTGAACTTCTACAATTGCTTTCTCTAAAAGCACAGGAGTGTTTAGATGAAGCTAGACTGTTGGTGCAAACACATGCTATGCCTCCTGCTAGTATTGCCTGCATTCTTGCAGAATCATTTTTGAAGGTAAATATTCTGTGCCAGATACATCGTTACAATGATGGTTTCACTGGACATATATGTATAATGTGTGATATTTAACAGGGTCTTTTAGCTGCTCATCGTGGAGGATATATAGACTGTCAAAAGGAGGAAGGTCCTGCTCCTCTCTTATGGAGATTCTCTGATTTTTTGAAGTGGGCAGAACTTTGCCCATCAAAGTCTGAGGTTGGGCATGCACTGACACGACTGGTTATGACGGGCCAGGAAATACCCCATGCTTGTGAGGTATGTGGATTTTCACCTTTTTTTCCCCCCAATGAAATGTGAACATCTACCAGTTTCATTGGTCACTAAATTATTCGTGACCCAGAAGTGTTGGTAAGCATCCACTTGTCTGAAGAAGGTTGTGAAGAAAGCCTTTAGCTAATCAGACCCCTATCATTTGCATTAGATTACAGTCATGAACCCTTCAAAAACAAAAAAAAAAGAGATTACAGTCATGAACATGGCAGAGCAATTAATCAAAGAGGAACATGGTCTTTTAACCTAGTTTATCCATGTCAATACTGTTTTTTTTTTCCTTGAACAGAAAAGGGACAGCTACTGGAGGTCAGTAGCCATCCGATTCATTACCCACTAAACAAATAGAACCATGCCAATACTGCTGACTATCTCCTATCTGAAGAATTATCTATTTAGAGCGTTTTTATTGAGAATCAGGCCCAGTTTGGTGTTTCTAGATTTTGATTTTGATCGAATAGGGGAAATTCTAAAGCTCAAGGTTTTAAGGAATGACGTGATATTGTACCAGAAGTCAAGTCATGCCTTGCTCCCATCACTGTTGGAAAATGGTGAAAAAGCTTAACCAACTCTTTGTAGGTCATTACTTGTGGATATATAACTACACATGGTTCTGAATGGCTTTCACAATTAAGATTACATAATTCAATGCTCTTATGGTCGGTCAAGTTTTATCCACATGAAAATTGAACAGAGCGAGATTTTAAAGTGGGTCAGTTACATTGATGAAATCTGATCCTTCCAAGGACCCTTTTCAGAAAAAAAAAATCCTCCCAAGGATGTAATAAGTACTTGGTAAGTTGGTATTGGTCCAATTTTTTTTTTGGAGTAAGTTAAGTCTGGTAAGATTTGAACCTTGGTCTCTTTTGGATGGGAGCTTACTTGCTCAACCACCAGCCCGCTCGACTAGGTTAATTGGTCCCATATTACTTGAGAGTTGGATGTATGTATTTGTTTGCATGTCTGTGTATATGACTTTATACCACTGATTTATTTGAGAAGAATAATAGATGAATCTCGCAAATGCATGTAAGTTTGAGTTTTTATTGGCCATGAAATCTATGAATCTATGAATATCAAAAAAACTTAATGATGCTTTTATGTTTTTCCTTTAGTGTCAATTTGTATATGTAAATATTTTGTGATAGTTGACTTTTGATTATGTCAAACTAATTGAAAAGAACTGACTGGCTTGAAATGGCTAATTAAGTAACTTGCCTTGGAAAATCTTATTATATATTATAGATTGAGCAGGGAAAGTTATTTACAGCACTGGTTGCAATGATGCATTTATTTGGTTATTTCTGGAATATTTTTTGATTTGAAATGCTTTATTGCTAGTGACTATTTTTGAAGAAACTAGTTCCTTTTTTTTTAAATGAAAAAGAATGAAAATAGTTAGTATCTTAGTCTGAAAGGATTCATTAGAATCCCTATCTGTAATATCAGCTTTGGATTGTTCCCGTACATTATATTCTCAAATCCACACGCTTCTCTTTATATTCAAGGTGTTATTTGCACCTCATTGATTCATTTTCAAGAGACTTGCCAACTTGCCAAGCATCACTGCCTTGATTTGTGGCCCTCAAGTCAATAAAAAGGACCCTTCCCTTTGCTTTAGTTCATCCAGATTTATGGGGTATGTGTCATGTCCAACTGTCCATAGTATTAGGGGATTGACTTTTCTCTGTTGTAGTGGATGCTTGCACACAGGTGTCAATGGGTCTTTATAGTTGATAGCAATCTGAAGCACCTGTTCTCATTGGGAATCTTTTGCCTAAATAAAGACTGTTTTCTTCAATAAATCATGAATTTCACAAAGCTTTGAAAGTACAAAGAAGGAACTGTTTACTTTCTTTGCCAAGCTAGTCATTTTCTGAACATCTCGGTTGAAAACCTCTTAGTGGTTTGATGTTGCTGTGAGGAAACTGCATCATCATGCCAAGCTAGTCATTTTCACATAAAGGTACTCAGGAGCTATAGGTCTGATGCTAGTTTGACATCTTGTTACCTTATTGGCTGTGTTTGTGAAGGCATTTTTTGAAGGATCAGTAGTTTTCTCTTATTGTTATGGTTGTCAGGTGTGTTTAGCTTGTTTTCTGGCAAGTGGTGGCACTGTTTGTCTCAGTTCTCTGAAGGTTGGTGGGTGGTGGGTTGGGGGGGGTTTGTGTGGGGAGGTTGTCTCAATGACTGGATTCTTATTTCTGTTGCCATCAATTTTTATGGATATTAAGGATGCATTTCTTTATGGTGATATGTGAGAGCAAGTCTATATGTAGCAACAACCAATATTCATCCACTGGGCCAGGGGGAGGGTAAGGTATGCAGGGTATGCAAGGCCATCCATGGACTTTAACAGAGTTCCATGGGTTTTATTTAACGAGTTTGGATAGACAATCTAAGCTTTTTGTTCACTGTGTCATTGTCATGCCCGATCCCCTAATAGTTATGCTTTATTAGGGTGATCCAGATAACAAAGGACATCTCACCTACATTGCCAACCAGGTCACCATACGACCAGAAATATCTTGTGCAGCAAAAGAGAAATAA
Organism: Thalassia testudinum; assembly: GCA_037157565.1. Lineage (NCBI taxonomy): Eukaryota > Viridiplantae > Streptophyta > Magnoliopsida > Alismatales > Hydrocharitaceae > Thalassia > Thalassia testudinum. The sequence continues at coordinate 52,077,409 of JAZHRO010000030.1, forward strand.
ATCCAATACAAAATATTTAATCAAAAATAGCTCAATCTAGAATAATTGCAAAGTTAAGCATTGATGGGCCTCGGAGGCGGCTGACGGCCATCAAAGAACTTGTAAATGCCGGAAACGAAACATAATCATGAAAAAAAAAAGTATGCATCCACATAGAACAAAGGAGATTGTTGACTTAGTTCCACCCAATATGAGTGCACTTCTAGGGAGGGGATCTAACCCTCAATATCCACTATAGGTGAGAATAATACAAGAAATAATAGGTTGTAGCCCCTTGGGTTGCCTTCATTGGGTGTCTCCCTTTCCATGGGATTGGAAACTAATTTATAGAATACAAACGTGGGAGGTTACACATTTGGATGTGTAACTACTGAAGTAATGGGGAGTTATTGTGTTGACTTGTAACAGCTTGGTGGGCCTACGCCTCTTCGCATTCCCGTGTGGATTGAGTCCAAGTGGGTTCTGCTAGTCTGATTACAAGCCGATTAGATTTATTATTTGAGGGTAATTTCTTCCCTCGTCAATTGCCCCCACTCTCGTCATTTGGTTGTGTCGACTGCAAGAGTAAACTTGTCTTTTTTCTCTTTGCCCTTGCACGGAGGTTATCCTTGTGCCCAGTAGCTATCACTCGGTAGTGCCGGTGGGTAGGTGCTTAATTGCTCTCGCTCGCCTCTTGGGAGGGTGTTAAGAGTTGAGTGTATTTTTGCTATTTCTTATTGATGAGGACATTCTTGTACTTTTACCCATTAGGTCTCTCTCTATATAAGAGGGCCTAGGGTTTCAGTAATAGATTCAACCCTTTCCTCCTACATGGTATTAGAGAGGTGGTCCTAGATTGGCGTTCTGTATCTCATTGACAATAGGCCTCCATACCCACCATCACACCCCTCTCTCTCCGGTAAAGATTGGAGAGGCAATCTCCAACAAGAGATCTCGTAGGAGACTCCCACAGTGCCGCCGGTCTTCCACCAACAATGCTCCACCGTCTAAGGGCTTCCACAGGTGGAGATCAAGAGGAGATCCCATAGGGGATCTCCATCGGTCTTCCCCCGTGATGCCAACCCTCTAAGGGTGCCACCAGAGGGCTCGCTGAGCTAGCAACGCTTGCGACAACGCCCCCACCGTTGCCAGTGCAACTCCTTAGCCCGCAACGCCGTCGCATCTGCTCGCAGCATAACCCCTTGCCTCTGCAACGTCGCCGCCACTGCCTGATAGGCTTCTAGGAGTCCGGTGATGGTTGTGTGGTGGTTGTTGGGGCTGATCTTGCTTTTCTAGGGATCTTCTTGTACTGTTGCTAAGGTCTGATTGATCCTTGGAAACATGTGCATGCCTTAGAGAGGCAGATCTTCCCCATATGATCTGAAGTTGTCATTTTTTTGACCTATTGATGATTATGTTTTCAATCCTCTAAGCATCCCTATGAGCAATGCTTTTGTCATCTTTGGTTGTTGAGTTGATTCACATGAAGTAGCTACCATGGTTGATAGTAAAGAGGTTGTCGGTAACTCTACTAGCAAGGTGTCAACCACGAATGTTCCCTCTTATATGCATGGAACTAGCATCAAATTAGATGATTCCAATTTCTTACTATAGTCCACTTCTTTTGCATGATTTGTTGGATCAAATAGAAGGAAATATATTCTTTTTAGGGATGAACCAGAGGATTCCAAAAAGATGGATGACTGGGTTGCAACATGTATGCTGAATAGTATAAAAGAGAATATTGCAAAACAAGTCATGTCTTATGCCTCAGCAAAGATGTGGGAAGTGCTATACGCGATCCATTCACAAAAGAGTAATATTACCAGATTGTATCGTGTGATTGAGGATATTCACACATTTAAGAAAGGGACTATGCCCTTGGCGGAGTGTTGTGGTATGCTCCAAAGTCTATGGGATGAACATGACACATATTAGTCGTTGACATTTGACATCACAGTCATGGCAAAACAGAGAAAGGCAATCCGATCGATACAGTTTCGAGCTACTTTGGATCCAAAATACAAGTTAGTAAAGGACCAGTTGATGACTTCTTAGGAGATTCCTACTCCTGCACAGATTTATGCTCGTCTCTCGAGATTAGAGATCTCCAACCCTGTTCCCAGTTCTGATTCTTCTGCCATGGCATCTTTTGGTCAAGGTCATGGTCCACCTGCTAGTAGTGGATGAGGTGCTAAAGGATGGGGTGCCTCTAGAAGCGGACGAGGTTGTGGTAGAGGGAGCTTTGTGTGTGAATATTGTCATAAGATGGACATACTGTGTATGGATGCTGGATTAAGCATGGGTATCCTCAAAACCAAGGTCTTGTGCTAATCAGGTTAATTCTGAGGAGGATGGTACACAGTCTCCGGAGATGGATAGTCAGACTACTATTTCCAAGGCTGAGTATGATAGGTTGCTGACTTCTCAGACCACCACTACTGTTGGGCATCCATTCCTCATCTCACAGGTGCTTGTGCTTTGTCCTCTAGTACTCGTGCACCGGCATGGATAGCAAATTCCGGTGCTTCCTCTCATATAACAGGAGACTCCACTCTTTTTTCTTCTCTTCGTAGTCTTGCTACTTCCTTTCAGGTCAAGGTAGCATATGGTGGTTTGTCTCCTATTACTAGTCTTGGGGATATATCTCTTTCTTCCTCTCCTTTTTAAAAAAAAATCTCTTTCTTCCTCTCTTCCTTTGTCAAATGTTATACACGCTCCACGCTTTGCTCTTAATTTAATGTCCATTAGTCAAATTACTAAAGATCTGGGATGTGAGTAGTGTTTCATGACCACTACTTTTTGTAGGATCTACAGATGATGAGGCGGATTGGTGGACTTGAGCAGAATGGCCTCTACTACCTTAGCCTTCTACCTACTACTGCTACCACTACTACTGTTGCTCTTCTCACTACTCGCTTATAGTGGCACCTGCGATTGGGTCACCTGAGCATTTCCATTCTCCGCGGTTAGTTTCCAGATTTGAAATTTCCATATTATTTTCCGTGTGATGCCTGCCAACTTGGCAAACACCACTATTCGTCTTTTTCCAATCAAAATAAGAAGTCTGAGTCTCCTTTTGATCTTCTGCATGCTGATTTGTGGGGGCCATGTTGGGTCCGCAGTGTTAGGGGTTTCCATTTTTTCCTTGTTTTGATTGATGATTTTACCTGTGTCTTGGGTGTTTATGTTGAAGGAAAAATCTGAAACCCTGTACTTATTCAAAATTTCTTCAATAAAATCAAGACTGAGTTTTCCACTATTATTAAGGTTTTTTGTTCCGATAATGGATTGGAATTTGTTAATGCTAAGTTGACTCAGTTTTTTAGTTCCATGGGGGTGATTCATCAAATTTCTTATGTTCAAACTTCATAACAAAATGGGGTTGCTGAACTCAAGTTACGTCACTTGTTAGATGTAGCACGATCTATCATGTTTCAGATTAATGTTCCATCTCGTTTTTGGGATGATGCAGTTCTTACTGTTGTTTTTCTTATTAATAGGGTATCTTTGTCTATATTAGGGGGAAAGGTACCCTATTCTACTTTGTTTCCTGGTAGGGATGTTTTCCCCTTGACCTCCATGGCCTTTCGTTGTGTTTGCTTTGTTCATCTGTTTAAAGTGGACAAATTGTCACCTCATTCTGTGAAGTATATTTTCTTGGGATACTTCAGAACCCAAATGGGATATAGGTGCTATGACCGCTCATAAATTTTATGTCAGTGCTGATGTTACCTTCTTTGAGGAGCTTCTCTTTTACCCCCATAAAGGGAGTCAATCCTTACCTATTGTGCAGCATGACATTCCTCTTGTTCCATCTGCATCGCCTCCAATGCCCACTCAGCCAACCAAACCACCAAATACAGCTACACCTGATGCAGAACCCTTTACTTACTATCCACAAACTTTCCACTGTAGATCCAGAGATTCCCATCCACACGTGGAAGAGCCTCTTTCCACTATACCTGCCCAACATGATTCTGCTGATTCGTCTAGAGATCAGGTATCCTTTTCCACTCAGGACAATGACCTGGACCTTCCTATAGCGCAGCAGAAAGCTCCACGATCGTGTGCTCGGTATTCTTTACCAAATTATGTGATTACTGATCAGTTGTCTACAGCAGGACAATCACCAGGTACCATGGAATTATAAGGAGGCTCTTCAGGATCCAAATTGGACAAGGGCGATGGAAGAGATGTCTACTCTTCAGTCCAAGGGTACATGGCAGCTTGTTGATTTGCCTTCTGGAGTGACTATTGTGGGATGTAGGTAGGTATTTACTATTAAATACCTACCTGATGGAACAGTTCAACGATACAAGGCTAAATTGGTTGCCAAGGGTTACACTTAGACCTTTGAAGTGGATTACTTTGAGACCTTCTCACCGGTTGCACTGTTGAATTTTGTTAGGATTCTTTTATCTATAGCAGTATATAAAAGATGGCCTATACATTAGCTTGATATAAAAAATGCTTTCCTCTATGGTGACCTTGATGAGGAATTATATATGGAGTAGCCTCCAGGATTTGTTATTTAGGGGGAGTGTCATAAGGTGTGCAGACTTCACAAGGCAATATATGGCCTGAAACAAAGTCCCAGAGCTTGGTTTGACAGATTTAGTACTGTAGTTCAGAGTTTTGGGTTTGTTTGATCTACGTATATTCACTTGGTGTTTACCAGACACACATAGTCAGGGTCTATTATTTTAATTGTGTATGTTGTTGATATTCTGTTGATAGGAAGTGACTTGCAAGGTTTATAGGACACCAAGAACTTCCTACATGCATAATTTGTTACTAAAGATCTTGGCTTGATCAACTATTTTTTGGGCATTGAGATACACCATAATGATAAACGAATGGTCCTATCTCAAAGGAAGTATGTACTTGACTACTTCGTGAGGTGGGGATGCTTGGGTGCAAACCTGCTGGTATACCTTTAGATCCAGCTATTCACTTTGCAGACACTGACAGCTCGATTTTAGAAGATGTTGCCAGATACAGAGCTATGGTTAGCAAACTGTTGTACCTTCCTATGACGAGACCATATATTTCTTATGTTGTAGTGAGGCTAAGCCAATTTATGCAGGAGCCTAAAGAGATACATCGAGTTGGAGTATGCCAAATTTTGAGATACTTCAAAGGAGCTCTTAGAAAAGGTCTTTTCTTCCAAAGACATGGACACCTTCTGGTATATGGATACTCTGATGTAAACTATGCAGACTATGCAGGTGCTCATGAGGACAGATGATCCACGATAGGGTACTGCACCTATGTAGGTGGCAATCTTGTTACACGACAAAGTAAAAAGCAAAATGTTGTTTCTAGAACCGGTGCTGAATCATAATATGGGGCCATGACCCACACTACTTGTGACTTGTGAACTCTATTGGATCAGATCTATTGTTCGTGATTTTGGGGTTGAAGTTCCAGATCCCATACCTATGTACTATGATAATAAGGCAAGCATCTTCCTTGCCAACAATCCAGCATTTCATGAAAGAACGAAGCACATAGAAGTGAACTGTCACTTTGTATGTGATGTTGTTTTAGTCGGAAAGATTTCTACACATTATATTTCCAGTCAAGGCCAAATTGTTGACATATTTACTAAGGCCTTAGCCAAGAAGAGGTTAGAGTATCTTTCTATCAAGCTGAGCATGTTAGATATTTATGTTCTAGGTTGAGGGGGAGTGTTAAGAGTTGAGTTGTATTTTTGTTATTTCTTATTATTGAGGGCATTCTTGTATTTTTACCTATTAGGTCCCTCTCTTTATAAAAGGGCCCAAGGTTTCAGTAATAGATTCAACTCTTTTCCTCCTACAGAGGGGTTTGCAAATTGTCTCCTGCAAAAACAAGTGATTAGTAAAATATAAGTCGCAATGGAAGTGTGAGAAGTCATTTCTAGATTTCAAATTCGATCTCGACCCACTGGTCGTACTGGCGAGACTAGAGTACCCAAGCTCTCCCACCAAGATTCCTTGGATGAAACCGATGCTCACAAGGGGCCCAGGGTCCTCTCTAGTTAGGGTACCTGCTGGCAGCCTATCCCGTGTGGGTGGCACGTGCTTGTTGGGAACGCGAGGGGTTTTTTAGTCCCGGCATGTACTATTTCTTAGGGGGGTGGGGAGATGATTGGCATAGAGATATAAATTTTGTAAAGACAAACATCTATTTTATAAAATAAAAAAGTTTTACTTATCTTTGCATGAGAGGAGGGATGTGTGGAGCATTGTTCGGTTGTGGATGAGCTTGCTGCCCTCAGAAAATTTTCCTTCTTATTTCCTAAGGTAGAGAGGCCAAGCACCCTATCGATGCCCATGGTGGGGGGCATCCGACTCATCGACACCCATGGTGGGCGAAGAGGGCACATCAGGATAGAGATTCCAGCCGGGTGGAGGTCTAGTGGGAGGAGTTTTGCTTGTTGGAGAGACCCGATGGTGCTAGGTATTGCAGGAGCCTTAGAGTGCATAGCTCTTTGCGAAGGAGAAAGGGGGAGTTAGTCGTTGTAATCACCAGTCGATGCTTGTGGCAGGCGGAGAAAGGGGTAGCTAGATGCCTAATGGCCAGTCGGTACCTTTAGGTAGGTGGAGCTCCTCTGATGGCCTGGTCATGGCCAGAGGGAGCTCATGTGATCGAGACGAGTTCCTCCTGCGAGTAGAGTCCAATGGTCGATGTGCATGGGCGATTGAACCTGTTAGCCATGATGGGTGTGACGCTCGAGCCACCTTGTGATTCACTATGCGATCTTGAGAAAATCTCTTGCGAGTGCGGTAAAGTGACCGATAGATGCATGAGCGATCTTGACGGTGTTCTATTTGCGTTCAAAGGATGTGGAGTTGGGTTTGCGTGCAACAACTTTGTACTATTAGACCTTAACCCCGATCATTGGTCACAAGGTCAATACTTGAATTATCATGTGGAGAATTGCAAAATACCCACAACCCACCCTGGCGGTGGTGTCCTGACCTCATTTCATCTTTATGGAAAAATAGCATGAGATTATTAAGAATTATGGTCGCAATAACGTAACTACCACCATGATACTATGTGATCTCGTTTGCATAAAAAACTAAAAGTGGAACAGGTAGGGAACGTTAGCCACAATTTATGTCAGCGATACATTTACTGTGAAGGCATATGAGGAATGGCCTTATGCACAGATGTATCCAAAGAAAGGGATTCATGTGAAATCATAAGAAAAAATAATGGGATACTTGTAGCACTTATCTTTTTGTTAATGAGATGCAATATTTTTCCTTGTAGGGATCGGATGATTCTCAAGTTTGGGAGCAACCACGAAGGGGAGACTGTGGCCTACAAATGGGAAGAGCTTGGCCTTCTGTTGACATTTTCCATAGACGACATCTTTTGATGGGCCTCGGAAGCCGTCGTCGAGGCCGCCGAGAATCATCAAAGAATTTGTAAACGTGGGAAACGCAACAGTCACAAAAATAAAAATAAGCATACATCCACATAGAACAAGGGAGATTGTTGACCTAGTTTCATCCAGTATGGGTGTATGTCTAGGGAGGGGATTTAACCCTCGATATCTACTATAGGTGGGAATAATATAAGTAGTAGGTTGTAGACCTTTGGGTTGCCCTCATTGGGCGTCTCCCTTTCCATGTGAATTGGGAACTATTTTATATAATACAAATGTGGGAGGTTACACATTTGGATGTGTAACCGCTGAAGTCATGAGGAGTTATTGTGTTGACTTGTAACCACTTGGTGGGCCTGTGCCTCTTTGCATTCCCACGTGGACCGAGTCCAAGTAGGTTCTGCTGGTTACCACTTGCGAGGGTAATTTCTTCCCTCATCAAGCATTGAGAACCACACTATTACCACACTATTGCCAAAATGGAATCTCAACTTCGTTACCTGAAATCTCCTGCATCTTCACTTGAGAAAATACTGGAAAAACAAGAAGAGCAAAATGGCATGTCTAACTGCTTAATAGGGTTCAAAATAAAAAATGCTGCACTATAAGATAAAAGTTGGGAAGAATCCCAGCTTAACTGAAGTTTAGCAGAACTTCGGATCATGTGTCTTGTCATCAGGTTATTTTTATTAAATGATTTTCATGAATTTGAGCAGGTGGAGGAGAGAGCAGAGGGAAGAGGGAGGACTGAAAGCTCGTGTCGAGGAGAGGGTCTTCTCTCTTGCATCAACAACATCATGGAGATGGAGATAGGCATGGTCTGGACATAGCCACAAGATGCTTCCATTGTCTCGAACGTGGCCACTTTGCTCATGACTGTAGGGACTCCATAAAGTTCATGGGTTGTTGAAATTTGGGATGCCAAAGGTTCTCCTGTCCATGGATGAAGAAGGGGTTGATGAACCTGCAGAGAAGGGAAATGAGGGCAAAGAGGGTGGGAAAGGAAGTTCAGGAGGAGACGATGGTAGGATGTGATGTCTACATGCCATGATCTCCATTCATTGGTGTTGGAGAGGTTGCTTGCGTGGTGTTTGGTGGGGGATACTATTCAAGGAGCCGGCAGTGGAGGAGGCAGTGATGAAGCTGTCAGGGGATGATTGAAAGCACGTCTAGCTATTTTAATGTGGTAGTTTTTTTTGAGGGACTGCTTGGAGGAAGAATGAAGGAATCTGCTATTTGCATTGGTGATCTGGGAAGGTGGTGTTTTTCATTAGAGGATATTCTTGGAATGGAATGGTGCAATGAACGAGTGCTCTCCACAACTTACACTAGTTGAGTTTAAACTCGTTGAGTTTCCTCTCAAGCTTTGCTGTATTAAGGTTGTTGAAATCGTCACAACATCCTTTGGGTAACTGGGGAGATGCAGAATACCCCCTTCTCCTCCATTTTCACCACTTGATACAAGGAGTACATGGAAGGGACTCTACAGAATACCATGTGCATAAACAAATACAAATTAACACTCCTGATGGCTAAGATCAATAATACCTACTAACATAAAATGCAAAAACTATTGAGCAATAACAAGAAAAAAAAAATCAAGACCACGTTTATACAATTGAAAGTGTAGGAATAGGATGACATGGAGGAGGTATTGAGAGAAAATGGAGCAAGAGAAGGCTTGGATATGAGGAGCTGTGCTTGGATAGGAGATGGAGACCCCTAGAGTCTTAAATCTCAAATTTGGAAACAGTAGCCAAGAGAAGACCAGTGTGCTCCTGTACATCTCCTAAGTCACCTAGTATTTGGAATTACTGTAGACCTCACATGTTGCTGAATGTCACCTATATTGTTCCAAAATACCAGCAAATTATGAGAAATTTACCGTGCTGAGAGTATCAATATCCCCTAGGGTGACAACATGTTGCAATATGGCAGTGGCAAATATGCTAAATTATGGAACTAATATAAACTGCATATGGTAAATTATACATGTGACTGTAGTTGTTAGAAAACAATATTCACATCTGTGCCTTTCCCTAAAAACTTTATTGACATCTTCATTTCATTACATGCAAATCCTGGGGTAGTTGTTATTATTTGTAAAACAATTAAGGTGCACCATTTAGCAGAGGGTACTTATACAATATAGGAACACTAACATCACTTTAATGGATCATTTATGCATGCGTGTGTATTTGCTTCTGCATCTGCATACCTGAATACATGTGACGTATCTCTGGGACATGGTGGTAAACTTTTATTGTAGCATGGTAACAAAGAATATACATCAAAAAATTTAATTTGTCAACCACTGGTCATGTTACGTCTTTTAGTCAAATGCAATGTTTTAATTTTTTAAAAGAGTTCACCTGTCTGCTTGAGCATTTTTCTTTTATTGTGCTTATTTGTTTTCCATTGTGTTGGAAATTACTCAGGTTGAACTTCTCATACTTGCCCACCACTTCTACCAGTCCTCCTCCTGTCTTGCTGGAGTTGACGTTCTTGTCACCCTGGCTGCAAACAGGGTGGAATCATATGTTTCTGAAGGGGACTTCTCTTGTTTGGCCCGTCTCGTAACTGGAGTTGGAAACTTTCATGCCTTGCGTTTCATTCTTAATATACTCATTGAGAATGCTCAGTTGGAGCTCCTGCTTCATAAGTATTCAGCAGCAGAGGCAGCTTCCAATAGAACCGAGTCAGTCAGAGGATTTCGAATGGTTGTTCTTACAGCATTAAGGCAATTTGATCCATATGATCTAGATGCCATTTCTATGGTTTGTATCCCAAAGAAATCCTTCATGTTTCCACTCTCAGTTTACTTGTACTTTTAGTAGTTATCAGGATGAATTTCACTTTGCTTGGTCATGTCCACACATGCACAAGAGCCAACCCAATGCTTTTAACTTCATTTATGGATCACATTTCATTACATAATTTTGGGGATCTCACTATCCTAATATGACTAAAAATCATATAGAGTCTGAACTCAATCGGACAATTCTATCTCCTCCATTAACAATGCTAAATTTTCAACGGCCAAAATAGTGCGAAAAATCTACCCGTTTAATGAAGAGATTAAGGGTCTCTTATTCAAATGAAATTTGAAACATATCTTTCTTGTATGAATTGATTTCAATCCCCAAAGTTTCATGATGAAACATAATCCATAGACAGTTAAAAGTGTTAGAGGTAGCCACATTTTACCTTATACGTATAGACATTGTTCTTGTTTGTTTCTTGCAACTTGTAACCTGGTGTAGCAAGTGAAATTTCATTGAATATGTTTCAGTGTTTTCTACTTTTCGAAAGATTTTCTATTGGAACTTTTTTGTTCTACTTTGAGACCATGTAAATGTAGGACTACTTCCCGACTCAAAAGAAAAAAAATGCAGGTTTACTTCCAGTCTTTTCTTTGCATCCTGATGTGTGTCAATCTCTTGAATTAGTAGAATGATCAAGATGCCATTAACTTAGTAGACCTCTACTGGTCCTTTTAGGCAATTATCAGGCCTTCAAAAAGGAGGTTTATATAGTCTTCAACAATCTGCCTTTGCTAGTTGCATTTTGTATACCGGTACTGGCAGGGGCAATTACAATGTTATTAACCAATCGCAATTTTTTTTTTCAATGACCTGGAATCTCTTTGGGCAAACTGGGGGAGATGCAAGCCCTGCACCAATGCCTCCGGGTAAAGTAGGGACTGGAACCCGTGACCTCCAGCACCACCAGCCCGATGTGGGATGAGGGTGGGACTGGGACCACCCGGGTTAGACCACCAGCACTAACCCTGGTCGCAACTTTAATGCAGCCTTTTTTGATCCTGCAGGAGGGGGAGACCCATCTTATACCAGCATTTCTTTTGGTTCTTCAATCAATCATCTAGAGCTAGGCACAGTTTATGCCTTGATTAGTCTAGGTGTTCTTGGATTTCTGGTTTGGGCGCATCATATGTTTACTGTGGGCTTAGATGTTGATGCGCAAGCCTAATTCACCACAGCTACCATGATCATTGTTGCCCCTATAGGAATCAAAATGTTTAGTTGGATTGCTATCATGTGGGGCGGTTCAATACAATTCAAAACACCCATTTTATGTGCAGTAGGATTCATCTTTTTGTTCACCATAGAGGGCTCATAAGAATAGTTCTAGGAAATTCTGGTCTCGACATTGTTTACATGACATTTCCAAGTCTTCTGCAGTTATCTGTCTTTGCTAATTCAGTTTGATTTATGCTTTGGACAAGTTCTTCTGGTGAAGGGTCAGGTTTGGCTAACCCAAAGACATGGTCACTTACAAACCTCCACCGATACCCTACCTGTCTATCCCATTGAGTATCTAAATCTAAACTCATTCATTTACCCATTAGGTATCCATTTATTTGGTTAATGGGATGTCATGTCTATAGTAATACATGAACCATTTTAGACATAAAAGATATGTTTGTAGATATAAGCATCTGGAGCCATGCTCAATGCAAAGAAACAGGATATTTATCCATGTACCCCTAGAATCTCTTGCAACTATACAAATAACCATGACATCATATTATTTACATAGGTATCCTTGATTATTCCTCAAGTTTAGAGTACATATGAAACTTCTATAAAGTTCACCTATCCCATTCTCAAAATTAATAGAGTTGGACTTTTTGGGTCTTCAATACAAAAAATCTTACTTTTGGGATTTTATTTTTTGACCCAAATCTAGCCCAATCAGGTTAGATAGAGTTGAAGAAAATAATTTTTCTTAATTACCAAGCTGTCTTTACACCTCTTTATATAGAGAAATGTGAGGAAAAAGCTACAATATAAACCCAACGAAATAATAAAAAAGGACATAACGTCCCTTACAATATAACGTAACTCAACACTCCTCAAGCTGGAGTATATATATCAACCATACTCGATTTGTTTCTACACTTCTCAAATTGAGGGCGAGGTAACGGCTTGGTAAACATGCCAACAGTTTGGTCTGAAGAGGCAAGACAGGTAGTACGAAGTAGACAATCCACTTCCACATGTTTCGTTATCTCGTGGAACATGGGATTGTTTGTAATGTATGTTGCAGCTCGGTTGTCATAATGCATCTCCATTGGCTCCTTAGTAGTAACATGAAGATCCTGTAACAAAGATCTTATCCATATCATCTTAGTTGCAGTATGTCCCATGGCCTGGTACTCAGACTTGGCACTAGAGCGTGAAACTACACTTTGTTTCTTGCTCCTCCAGGTCATCGAGTTCCCGGCTACAAAAGTACAGAAGTCAGTGGTAGACCGTCTTTCTCCAACATCTCCTGCATAATCTGCATCTAAGTAGGCAACAAGAGACATAGGAGCCTTCTTCTAAAATAGAATGCCTCTACCTGGACATCCCTTAATGTACTTCAATGCCTGCATCACAGCCTGCTAATCAACATCAGTGGATTTGTCGAAGAATTGACTTAGCTAACCCACTGCAAGACTAATATTTGGCCTAGTGATGGTCAGATATAGTAGTTTCTCCACTAGCTGTCGATATACATTTTTGTCCTTTAGCTTCACAATATCATCAAAGAGATGAACTTTAGGATCCATAGGAATATTAGCATCCTTGGATCCTAGCATGCTCATCTCCTGAAGAATGTCAAGAGTATACTTTCTTTGTGACATAATTATTCATTGTTTACTTGTGGCAATCTCAATGCCCAAAAATATCTCAGCTTTCCAAGGTCTTTCATGACAAACTAACATGCCAAGTACTCCACCTGAGAAATGCCTTCTGCATCATCACCTGTGAGGATAAGGTCATCCACATACACAATTAAAGCTACTGTACCACTACCGATCTTCCTTACAAATAGTGAATGGTCAGATGAAGACCTCTACATCCCAATAACAGATAACGCCTCAAACAAGCACTGAAACCAGGCTCGAGGACTCTGCTTAAGACCATAAATGATCGTACGAAGTATGCATACACACTCCTGAACCTCAAATCGAGGTGGTTGCTACATATATATCTCCTCCTGTAAATCTCCATATAGGAACGTACTTTTGACATCCAGCTGATGTAGATGTCATCCATAATGAGCTACAATAGAAACTAGTATCCGAACGGTGGAGAGCCAAGCAACTGGGGAGAACGTGTAAAACAAATCCACCCCATAGATTTGGATAAATCATTTGGCCACAAGGCGAGCCTTATATCAAGAAATAGACCCATCTAGGTTGTATTTCGAGGCAAAGACCCATTTAGCTCCAACAAGGCACGCACTAGACGATAAAGTAGACAGCTCCCAGGTGCCTCTATCAGTAAAAGCAGACATCTCATCTTCCATAGTTGCCTTTCAGTGTAGATATAGTAGAGCTTGCTGGTACGAGGTAGGGATCTCAACACTGGAAACTGCAATAGTGAACGCATGAAACTTTGAATCTAGAGAATTAGTAGAAACAACACTCCCTGCAACACGATACTGGGCACAAGATCGTGGAGCCTTCCTGATAACAATGGTCCTCATCTGTAGGCATAGAAGAGGAACTTGGAGACACAATATCAGGAAAAGTATCGTCAGTACCCTCAACACATACTTGAGTGGGAGAGGACGATAGTGGATCAGTAGGAACTGAGGAGAGGGGAGTGTCTTCTCTTTATAACTGATAAGAACTTGATATGTAGCACCCTTAAAGGTCTTATTATCAGGTGGTACAACTCTGAGCGTGCCCAGTTAGTAGGTACACCACTACTCTGAGAAAAATCCTTCATGGCTATAGGAGGTACAGGTATTGGCACAACCATCTCGACCTCTTTCAATTAATGACCTGAGGTGGAAAAATACAGAATAGACTCATAAAAAGTTACATATGCACATGGAATATACTCATGAAAAGTCACATCCGCACCAACATAGTGCTTCCAGTGTATAGGGTCAAAACACCTATATCCTTTCTGAGTGTGTGAATAATGAAGAAATACGTATTTAACCACCCTAGGAGCCAATTTGTCATGACCAGGCCCAAGGAGGTGTACAAACACCACACAACCAAAAGTCTTTGGTGGCACAAGAAACAAATCTAAATTAGGATATAGAATGTTTCATGGGATCTGCTTATAAAGCATAGAGGAAGGAAGCTTGTTAATGAGACAACAGGCAGTGAGAACTGCATCGCCCTAGTAACTATGCAGGACCCTATTCTAGATAAGTAAAGCTCTAGTTGTATCCAAAATATGATGGTGTTTTCTTTCGGCAATCCCATTCTGTTGTGACGTATGAGAGCATGATGTCTGATGTACGATGCCAAGTGACCTATACAAGTTTGCCAAATTCTTAGTACAGAATTCTAAGGCATTATCAGTTCTGGTCTTCTAATGCACACACCAAATTGAGGTTTACAAACATCACAGATTGCTGAATAATGGATTCAACCTCTGATTTATTCCGCATCAAAAATGTCCATGACAAATGGGAGACATCATCCACAAATGGCAAATAATACTGATAAATCTATCGGTCTGCCATATGGCTAGGACCCTAAACATTACAATATAATAAATCAAAATAAGTAGAACTACTAGACTGGATAGAGGTTCGAAAACTAGCACGGTGATGCTTCCTCAGCTGACAGGCATCACATTGAATCTGCATGGCAGGAGAAAGATGATGGATGATCCAACGTAGCTTGTCTAGTGAAGGATGGCCTAGTCGTCTATGCCACTGCAAGGCACTCCCCGCAGTAGTACTCGTCTGACAGGCTGCAGCAACTAGACTCTAAACAAGTTGGTATACACCTCGTCATGGCCACCACCAATCATCCTCCCGTTGTGTGGTCCTAAAATGCACATCCAACAGTATAAAAAATGACATGACAATTCAACTGCTTAGTAATAGTACTAATAGACAGCAACTGCATTGTCATGTCAGGTACATAATAGACATTAGAGTGATGCATGGAAGGAGTAATTGATACCCCTTCCTTACCACAGATGGGGGCATGCCTACCATCTGCAAGCTGCACTGTGCAATTCTGTGGTATCTTCTGCATATTCCCAAAACACTAGGAATTCCCTGTCAAATGATTTGAGGTACCTGAATCAATCAACCACGAACTATTCATACTTGATGCGGAGGCATAAGCAGCTGTGCCTGAGGACTGAGATTGCTCATAGGTCAACTGGGCTAAACGCTATACAACTGCATCATAGTCCGCCTCTGCAAGAGTCACTGCCTCAGGAGACATGGCTGAAGGTGTAGTCACAGAAACTTGGTTGGCAACTACAGGCCGTCCAAGTTTGTTCCAACACTTGGCCTTAATGTGGCCAAGTCTCCGACAATAAAAGCAGGTGGGCTTGCCACGACCACCATCAGCATGCCCCTTGTCTTTTCCTCTAAAGGCTCTTGTCCGTCGTCCACGAGTATTTACAGCTGCATGAGCAAAGGAGGTAATTACTAGTAATACCTCTGGCATAGACTGAATTTGCAACCTACTAAGTCTCCTTTATATCTCCTCAATAAGAGGAAGATCAGAAAGTATCAAAATCTATGAGCGTGTAGCGCAATAACTGTCATTAAGTCCTGCCAGAAACATGTGCAGAGAACTCCTTCCTTTGATCCCTACACGTGGCTGAGGTACACATGGGCCTGCATGCATTATATTTCTCCAAGAGTCTCTTCACAGTGGAATAGTACTACAAAAGACTCATGGATTCCTACTTCAAGTGACAGAGATCATAATGGATCTAAAAGACTTGGGTGGAGTTGAGTTCATGTGAATAAGCGACCTTCAAACCCATCCCACATCTCCTTGGCGGTCTTGTAATACACGACTTCATCTCCAATGCGAGGTATAACACTGTTGAGTATCCAAGCCCTCACCATGGCATCATCTCTGTTCCAGGTTGCATATTTCCCTGTCTTCTGCTCTAGTGGTGTTTCTATGAGGACATGTTGCTTCTCATGTCCTTCCACAGTTATAAGAAATGTTTGAGACCAACGGGGGTAATTGTTCTCATCAAGCTTCACAATGGGAGCAAAGAACGGGTTCTTGTAGACTACACTGTCTCTAGTCTGTTCTAACGTCACTCCAAACTCTGACGAATGATGCAGCCATAGTGACAACAAACCACAAACATAGATCTGAAATCTCACAGAAACGGGGAATACACACCCCAAAAAGCTCCGCTCACATACGATCAACAATCTAAGGGGAATGCACACCTCAAAACATGCATCAACAGGGGAATACATACCTCAAAACAGTAATGAAAATTCTGATTTGTTTATACCATCAAAGACGAATTTCCAAACTCCTTTCTAGAAGGTCCTCGCTTTAGAATTCCATCACCAACGAGCCAAGGACCTTCCTAGACCCCGTTGCAAGGAAAAAATAGGGTCTACAGCCCTCTCCTTACCGCTGGAAGGGGCCCAGCAGTTAGAAGAGGATGCGGAGAGGAGGTGCTGTCGTTGGACTAAGTCGTTGGGCGGAGGCGGGAGCGTTGGGTGGAGGCGGTGCTACCGGTGGCGCAACGTTGGGTGGAGGCGGTGCTACCGGTGGTGCAGCGTTGGGTGGAGGTGGTGTTGTCGATGAAGTAGCATTGCTGCTACTCCTACAGGCGGTAGCACTGCTATTAGCAGCGGCAGTGCAGCATATGTTGGCTAGTGTTGGCACTGCTGTTGCTGCTGGTCAACAGTGTTGCCGGTGATGGTGTTAGTGGTGGGGTTTGGTGGTAGGGTTAGGATTTTCTCGATGGAGTCTCCAACTTGACTCTGATACCAAATTGAAGAAAATGAATTTTCTTAATTACTAAGTCGTCCCTACATCTCTTTATATAGAGAGAGGTGAGGGAAAAGTTACAACATAAGCCCAACGAAATAATGAAAAAAAGACATAATGTCCCTTACAATATAACGTAACTCAATAGATAGCCCATGAGGTCAATGGATGCCCAACTTGATGCCAAAGCATACTACCATATCTACAATTCACTTGGTTGTTTTTTTGCATAAAGAATGAGTAATTAGAAGAAGACTTGTAACACAAATGATGAGTAATCAAAAGACTTGTGTTCCCACTAACCCATATAGTTTTTGGAACCATGGACTTGGATTCTATTTGAATCCATATATGGTCTTCTTCAATTGTAGTCCGTGTAACTCCCCTAACTCTCAAATCCAAGGGGTTGCTGCGTTTAGAGAACCTTATGTGTATATATAAGAAGGCATTGTTACATCAAGTAGATGGAGTGGCCTATCAAGCTACACAACCATGGAGATAAAGAAGCTGAATGTGGGAAGATGGGCTATAGGCAAGAAGCTATCAAAAAAGTCAATTGGATATGCTTGGGTATACCCATCGGCATGCCTTTTATCGGTCAACTGTTGTATCTGAAACATATTTGACAGCGTAAACCTACTTGGAACCCATTATAGTTGCATATGGGGAGGATCAATGAATTTGTAAGTGCCTTTAGACACAAAAGGAGGCATCTCATCCTCCATGGAAGCCTTCTACCTTAGATCAAGAACTGCTCGCTGAATGGATGTAGAAACAGTAATTGAAGAAATTGTAATAACAAACTGTATGGACCTAAGATTGAGGTAGGCCAAAGATATCCTTGGAGATAGGGTGTATAATCCGGCTACGCATGCCCTTCAAAGAAATGGGAAGTCCAAGCCGTCACTGACGGGGACCGTTTTCGTGCATTTTGAAAGTCGTCGGAATCGTAGTATAGTTACGCAAAAACGTTCGTCAACAAATGATTTCTAAAGATAACGAGATTTTGAGTCATGGTCGTTCGTTTCTAGGAGGCATTTGTTTACTTCTGAAATCGATCTTCTATTGCTCTACTTTGTTTAGAATCGTATGCCGGTTCGTGATTATTACGTAGTTAAGTATGGCATGCTTAGTTGCGAGAATATTAGGAGTTAGAAACAGGCAACTTGAATCACGCAAATATAATATTAATCAATAAGCTCATGGTGATTTCAAACACATATATATATATATATGCATTTTCATTCATTCATTGTAGTTGTTTGCACAAGGAATCTAGAGGAAAGCTTGCACATAAATGCTTGAAAATTAAACCTAGCTACCAGAAAATGATCGCATACAAGAATCGATGGGGGGATTTCGCATGCATCATTAGGGGAGAAATAAGACTATACTACTAAGCAGTAAATAAAAGCAATAAAATTATAAAGAGCATGAATTAAATCTAGAAGAATAGAGGAAATTTAAGGGTGGTCCCCGATGGCCTTGGAGTGGTCGGGAGAAGAATAAGGGGCAGCTAATGTTGCTTAGGCTGACCCTTGGAGAGAGGGAGGATTGATCCAGCATCCCAGCATGATGTCCTCCATGGTGGTGGTAGTGAGCTCGTGGAGGTGGAGTGGCTAGCTAAGTGGAGGTGGCGTGAATGGCACCAATTGAGTGAATTTGCCAAGGAAGTGAATGGGTGCAAATGGCCACCCCTTAGGTCTTTTTATAGACCTAAGGGAAGCTCTCTAGAGAGTTATGGAATTATCTAGAGAGGCCTATGGTGGGAGCTCGTGGGAGAGTGAGAGAGAGAGGGTGGATGGTGGTTTTTAGATCCACCAAATGTGGATCTAAAAATTGAATGGCTTTTGGTTGCTAATTTTGGCAACCAAGGCAACAACACATGGTAGAGAGTTCCATGTTGTGAGAACTCTAGGCTAGATATTTTCGTGTGGATGATGTGTGTGGGTGTGTGTGGGTCGAAACCTAGGTGGCTAGGTTGATTAGGTTAGGTTCTAGTAGGTTTAGGTCAAGGTAGGTCTCAAATTAGGGTTGTAAACCCTAAGTTACTAAGGTAAAGTGCAATTAAACTTAATACAAGTTTAATTGGGTATGTGGAAACTTAATTGAGAGTAAAACAACTCAATTAATTTAGGTCTAAGTCAATTGGACCTCCCTGAGTCCAATTGGACAATGTGTGCTGAGATCAAGGCTCAATTGGACTCAATGAGTCCAATTGAATATGCTGATGGAATTGACTAAGATCCAAATCAATTAGGTTTATTGAGGACCTAATTAGGTCCTTAGGGAGGTCTAAAGATGATGTACTAGGGTTAGGGCACCTTAATTTAGGTTCCTATGGGGTTGGAATTGGGTTTAGGGACCTAGAGATCCAAGATCAAGGCTTAAATCTCAAAACAGGAGTTGGAGAGTAGTATCGGATGTCTAATAATAGTGTCAGACGTCTTATACTCAAAAATCCGAAGTCTAGACTTATTGTCTGGACGTCCAATCAGAGTCAGGAGGGATTTTGGGTTCTGTTTTGGGTATTCTGCAGAAATTGGACGTCTGACAAAGTGTCTGGACGTCCAATAACGCTACAGAAGTGGGTTTGAGGTGTGCGGGAGATGGCTAAGGGTCTTGGATGTCCCATAACTTATCTGGACATCCAGATAAGGGTTGGAACTAGGGTTTTAGGGCTTCCTAGGGTGTTGTGACCTAATCTAAGGGTGGCTAAGGCTTGGGGAAGTCTCTAGGCTATCCTAGGGCTAGGACCTAAGCTCTTCACATTTTACTGCTTTATTCTTACTTAATGGCATAACAAACCTTTAACTCCCTTACATTATTATTCCTAAATCTAATCTAAGCGTTCTGCTCCAGCTCTGCTGCAGCTCCCGTTATTCCTGATCCAGCTCCATATCATGTTCCTGATCAGCTTATTCCCTGCAATTGACATAATATACTTAATCAGCATATTATAACATTATTTTATGCATAGCTAAAGGAAAGCAGTAAAGATGTAGATAATACGTATGTATGCATGAATTTCCCTAACTTATGTTAAGTTCTAGCCTAATCTAGGTCAATTAAAATCAGTCACCAATTTCACCACCATCTATCCCCACAATATCCTTTATACTTGGCACATTCCCTTAAGGCTGACGGACCTTTCCTTCCCTTTCTCTTTCACTTTGTTACCTACTTCATGTCTTTCCTTCAAGTGATTCGCATTTTCTCTGGACCCTAACCTTAGAGATGAGGAAGAAAAACCATCTCCTTTCTTCCTAATCATTCATTAACCTTCTTGAAAAGGGAATACAACAAAGGAAGCAGGAGGTCGAAAGGAATAGATCCTTGTAGAACCTGAAGCACCATTTGCTGATGCATTCTTAGTACTCAATGATACCTGAGTATTGTTAGGCAGAGGCGATGTTGTTGCCTCAGAGGAAAGAAAAAAACATGTTACGAGTACAAGTGACGGAGGATCTTGAAACCTAGTTAGAGGCTGAGACATAAGGGAGATTGACACATGAATATTCCCCACTGGGATGGGAGGCCTAGGCATAGGTGCTGTATCAAGCAAGATTGTAGTAGCTTTAGAATAGTGGTGGAGCAAATAAGGAAAAAGCTCAAGAAAGGTTACATTTCCATTGACATAATGACATCATGTATAGGATCACAACAATATCGATATTCTTTTTGAGTTCTCAAATCATCCTAAGAAGTCACATTTAGTAGCCTTTGTTGCCAACTTATATGATTGGATCAAAGAAGGTGAACAAAAGCAATACAACCAAATACTCTGGGGTGAATAACAAACCACTGTGTCTGGAAGAAGCATGAAGAGGTATCTGTTCATTAACACCAGGAGAAAGCATCCTAGTTATGAGATAACAAGCTATCAACTAGGCATTTCCTGGTATAAATTCTCTTGAAAAAAATTCATGGTATAAATAAGGAACACTGCTGTGGATTGAGACGGTTTTAGCCACATCCAACAGATGACGATATTTATTCTCCGCTACTCCATTCCTAGAAGATTTATAAAACTCACTTCAGAATTGAGTAGAAAATTCTGAAGCATTATCTTTGGCATCAAATTAGGTTCTTATTTCAAGCAAAAAATCTTTAATAACAATCCTAAAATGAGATTGAGACTTAAGAAGAAAAACCCAAGAGACTTTTGAAAAATGATCAATATGACCACACATAGTATCGATGTCTTTTATATTGAGAATTCGACCCATACCCTAAATATCCATATGCAGCAACTCAAAACGGACTGTGACCTAGGACTCTCACTAGATGGATAAGTGCCTAGTTGGAAGATTCACAATCAAAAGTGGCAATAGATGAAAGCTGTGGAAGAATAGTAAGTGGTGGATGACCTAGCCAAAGACGCCCATTGAAAGCTAGATGAACTCGAAGATGTGGTAGGACCGTATGCGTGACTGGAATGAGGCAATTGAAGAAGATTGTAGACTCTCCCTTCCTTATGGACTCTTGCAATTGTCCTTCTGTTAGGATGTCCTGAAAGATGCAAAGAATTTGGATGAAATATAGCCTAACAGTTTAGCTTCTTTGTAATCCTATTGACACATTATTTAGGGACAAGAAAAAAAATCAAAGAATAGCATGTTTGGGGGGTCAAATGTACATCCCTTGACTGGTGATGGGAGAATGCCTCCCATCTGCAACATATAGTAACAAGTGAGTCTGCTAAATTTACTCTTATCTCCACATAAACATCTAGAAGCTTTGGAATCAAGAAACCAATTTGAGGCATAACATTATGTAAATAAAAAACATAGCAGTTGATTGGAAGCTCCTGGAGGACCCAGCTTTAAAAGAAAACTACCTGGAGAATCTGAATTAAAATGGTTGAAACATTGGATAAATGGAAACTAGTGATCTTCAATTGTAAAACATATTATACAATGACTTAACGGCTATATATATTCTGTGGAGTGGGTTGGTAACGACCCTCTTTGAAATTTGCTCATTTTTGAAAGAATCTGTATAAAAGTTGAGATTGAACATTTTAGAGCCCCTGATCCATTAATGATACCTCAAATCACTCTCGATGAACTTCATAATCATTTATCATGCGTGTCTGGTCATTCTTTCTTCATGTTCTATAGTTGGGAATAAGATAAAGTCTTATTCTTCTCTAGAAAACTCTACATATCTTTATATAGAGAGGGAGATGGGTAAAGTACAACACAACTCCCTAAGAAAATAAAAGATGTGAAAACACACCCTTACAATAAAACGTAATTAATTACTGAAGTTTCTCAACACTCCTCCTCAAATTGGAGCATAAATATCAATTATGCTCAGCTTGGAACAACAAGAATCAAATGTTGATTGATTGAGAGCCTTTGTGAAGATGTCTGCAGTCTAATCATTAGTGGTAATTGGAGTTATATGCAAATAGCCTTTTTGAATAAGTAATGACAATCCACTTCCACATGTTTAGTGTGTTCATGGAACATCGGATTGTTAGTAATATAGGTGGTAGCCATATTATCACAATGCATCTCCAGAGTGCCATCAATGTGAACATGCATATTAGCTAGAAGTGAATTTACCCACATAAGTTTTGCTGCTATCTATGCCATGGCCCTGTATTCAGATTCTACACTAGATCGGGAAACAACCTGCTTTTTACTTTTCTAAGTTACAAGATTGGCAGCTACATATGTGCAGAACCCCGTAGTAGACTTTCTATCTACCAAACAATCCTCATAATATGCATTTGAATAAGCGACAAGTGACATAGGGATCCCCCTAGTGAACAAAAGACCCTGTCCTGGAGCTTTCTTGACATATCGTTGAACCATCATAGCAGCCTCCTAATGTTGACCGGTAGGCTTGTCTATAAACTAACTCAATCTACCAATTGTAAAAGAAAGATTTGGCCTAGTAATGGTGAGATACAACAGCCTGCCCACAAGTTATGTATATTGTTTGTTGTTAACAAGTGGTGAATTTGAATCATATAGATGAGCTTTTGGATCCATGGATATGTAAGCTGGTTTTGCTTTAAGCATACCAACCTCTTGTAAGATACCAAGAGCATACTTTTTTTGAGATAGAACAACACCTCTCTGATTATGTGCTACCTCTATCCTCAGAAAATACCTCAAAGGACCTAAAGTCCATGATAAATTATTCTGCTAGGCGTGCCTTGATGTGCCTAATTCCCTCAGTATCATCTCCTGTATCAATAAGATCATCCACATACACAAGAATGACTACCACTCCTTTCTCTATTTTCCTAACGAACAAAGAATGATATGCAGATGACCTCTGAAACCCATCAACCTTAACGACTTGGGATAACTTCTGAAACCAAGCACGGGGACTTTGCTTAGGCCCATAAATGGCTTTTCTCAAACAGTACACACTCTCTATCGTTCATAGCCTGGTGGTTGGTGCATGTATATCTCATCCTCCAAATTTCTATACAAGAAGTCATTTTCATATCCAGTTGATGAAGCTGCCAATCGTAGTGAATTGCAATTGCAATAAGTATTCGCACTATGGAAAGACATGCTACATGAGAGAGCATATCAAAGAAGTCTACTTCATATGTCTGAATAAGCCCCTTTACCACCAGTCTCACTTTATATCTGGCAATAGATACATCAGAATGAAACTTGAGAACAAAAACCCATCGGCGACAAACTAGATTGGCTCCAGAAGGTAGTGGAGCAAGCTACCAAGTGTCTCTGCTCTGGAGAGCGGCCATCTCCTCCATGGCCTGATACCATTTTGGATGAAGCATGACCTCTTGGTATGTAGCTGGCACAGTGGTGGAGACAAGGGCCTGGAAAAACGTGGTGAAAGCATTTCCCAAGCTATTAGTCTGTAAACTCCCTGCTAAGTGGTATCTAGCACAAGACCTAGGGGCCTTCCAAATAGCAATCGAAAGATCAAGATCTATAGAGTTTGTAGACACATCCTTTTTTGTAATAATAAGCACATCCTCCTTTGCAATGGTGGGTTGAGACTAACCTGTATCATCACCAGGCACATAACTGTTAGTGTCAAAAGAACCTGAGCTCACCTGATGCAGGAAGGCTGGTGTCGGTGAAGGGTAGGCATCTGAAAAGTAGTATAAGGCCAATGGTAAGTAACTATGGCTCATTATATTTCAATTTAGTAGGGGCAGTAGCAAACGCAGTATCAAGTCTAGCATCAAATGGAACAGGAGGAATGGGCATAAGTGCAGTGTTAGTGTGTGGGAACAATTCACTCCTAGACATAGAGAACAAAGGGATAGTCTCATGAAATGGAACATTAGCATTAACATAATGACGAGAATTATGTAGATCAAAGCATGTGAATACCCCAAGAAAACACACTTGACAGCCCTAAGTACTAGTTTATCCCGTCTTGCACTTTAAATATGGACAAAGGCAACATACTCGAAAATTCTAGGAGTCATAGGAAACAATGGACGATTAGGATACAAAAGCTGCAATGAGATTTGCTCATGACTAGCAGCATTCGTCATCCTATTGATAAGAAAACAAGTTGTAAGAATAGCATTCCCCCAGTACAAAGTAGGCACAGAGCGGTGTATCAATAGGGTATGTGCCACATCAAGAAGGTGCATGTGCTTCCTCTCAACAACATCATCTTACCAAGAAATATGAGCACATGTGGTTTGATGAATGATGCCATGTGCAACAAAAAAATGATGTAAACGAGTAGTAGTAAATTTCAAAGCATTATCGGATCGAGACATTTTAATAGCAATAGAAAATTGGATTTTTATTTCCACAACAAAATTTTCAATAATACTCTCAACATTAGACTTATTCTTCAAGATAAACAACCAAGAAACTCTAAAAAAATCAACTAGAGTAAGAAACTAGCGATGACCAAGTCTATTAAGAATACAACTTGGCCCCTATACATCCATACGAATTAAATAAAAAACATGTGATGATCTAGAGTGACAAAAAGCTGGAAAGCTGACACAGTGCTGCTTGCCAAGCTGATAAGCATCACAAGTAATGATGGCACTGACAAGTATGTGGGGTAAGACATGCCTAAGTCCCTTTAAGGGAAGGTGGCCAAGACGAAGTTGTCATTGGATGGGAGATTCAGAAACCAAACCTCCCCCTAACCCATAATAGTAGCAATAACAGGAGAATGACTCAAGCAGTAAACTCCCCCCTCTTCATGTCTTCCATCAATCGTCCTCTCTGTGAGTCAGTCGTGCAAAGACACAAGATTGAGCATAAAAAATTTAACGACAATTTAGCTCACAAGCAATTCGGCTAACAAAAAACAGGCTAACTGGAAAATTTGGCACACATAATACATTTGACAGATTTAGGCTGGAAGAAAGGGACACCTCCCCCTTTCCAGCAACTTGGGATAACCTGCCATCAACCACCTGTACTATCTTGCCTGGGGGGACATATTTCAACTTTGAAAATTTATCATGATCACCACACAAATACTTGAAGGCAACCTAAATCAACTAGCCAACCACCTGTACCATGTGTAGAGATAGAACAAATATCCTTTGTACTTGAAGTAGAGGCAGCAGTTGCTATCTCAGGAGGAATAGCTATCTAGGATAGCTGGTTAAACTTTTGTAATAACCCATCAAATTATGCTTGTGAGATAGTGTCTCCAAGGACATCTCCTTGAGTAGCCTGGTGAGTAGTCACCGGCTTCCTGTGCTTTTACTAGCAAGTAGCCTCAAAATGGCCTAACGATCGCAGTAGGTGCATGGTGTATGAGTACAACCTCCAGATACACGCCCCCTACCACGACCATGAGTAGAAGAACCACCTCTCCCACGTCCAAAAGCAGCAACCAAAGTAGTGGTTTGCCTTGTGGTCTCCACTGGAGGGATAGAGACTACAATCCTACTCAACCTACTATATGTCTCTTTTGAAGAGGGAAGCTCAAACAAGGTAAGAATCTGGTCCCGTGCTGCAACAAAGCTAAGACCCAGACTAGAGTGGAAAAGCGAAACCAGCTCTTTCTTAAACTCATGCCAAGATGAGCAAGTACATCCTGGCCTATACGTATTATGCCTTTCCAACAGGCCTTTCATCTGAGAGTAGTATTGAGCCAATGATCGACCCTCCTATCGAAGCTGAAACAACTCGTGATAGATATGAAATACACGTGCAGAGTTCTCCTTAGAATGTCTTAGCAAGAGACTCCCACATTTGCTTGGCTATTGGGTAGTACATAATCTCATCGCCTATCTTGGGAATAACTAAATTTGTCATCTAGGCACGTACCATAGCATTGTCTCTATCCCATGAGGCATTGGCTCCTATCTTGTCCATTGGCTTGGGTTGTTTCAAGATCTTCTCCTTACCATGACCTCGAACAGTGGGACCACCGTAGATAATTATTCTCATCTAGCTCGATCGTCGGACCAAAGAAAGGATTCTTGTAACTCCCAGTGTCCATAGAAGAGTCTCATGTAACCTCGAACGAAGTAGAAGATGCAATGGTGCTACAACCCAACCTCAAACACACAAATTGGAGCGTTAAACAATATTTTTCAGATATGAAAACCTACATAAAATGAGATCTGAATCATGGAACAATGTCAACGGCATAGCAGCTCCCTTTAATATTCCGCTAATCAAGAAGAGGTGCCTCTCCCTATGGATGCCCTACAAGAGGACCAAATGAAGGGAGGAGTATGTCAGAGACACCCCTACCGGTCTTGCAATGAAAGCCCACATAAATTGGGCTAGACAAGGGGAAGAGGAGAGCAGGGCCTGATCCACAGAGCAGGAGGTCTGGGCGATCCTGATGCTGCCACCAGCAGGTGGCACTGGTGGATCAGACCACCGCTGGGGACTTGCTGATGGCGAGCAGAAGCCCTCTCCTCCCTGCCAGCAATCCTGTCAGCGATGACAAGGTCAGGCAGCACTAGCTGGGGAGGAGGCGACGGAGAGAGGGCTGCCAGCGAGGAGAGGGGTTGAGGTGGAGGGGTTGGAGACCTATTTCGGTGGTGGCACCTAGGGCACCGGTCTAGGACCGTTTTCTGATACCAAGTTGGGAACAAAGTAAAGTCTCATTCTTCTCTAGAAAACCCTACCTCTCTTTATATATAAAGAGAGGTGGGTAAAGTACAACACAACTCCTTAAGAAAATAAAAGATGTGAAAACACAGCCTTACAATAAAACATAATTAATAACTCTAAGTCTCTCAACATTTATTAATGCCATGAACATTTTGTGCTTAAGGTGGTAATTTTTTAAGGGTTCATTATGTCAGGCACTCAGTTTTTATATGATGACTGTATGTACATGATTTGCCGTTTTACCTCATTTTTCCTTGGTTATTATTACTGTTATTGTTGTTACTTTAAAAAAAAAAATCTAGAAGCTTGAAGTTAATCATCCTTCAATAAGTATCTTGAAGTTTTCCGGCATAAATTGGAATAACAGCTTTTTTATCTTCATTCTTTTAAATTTTTACTTGGAGATGTGTATACATCAATGAAACTGTCTTTTTGCCCTTTTGCTTATATAGGTGTATAACCACTTTGACATGAAGCACGAGAAGACATCACTTCTTGAGTCCCGCTCAAAGCTAGCGTTACAGAGATGGTACAGACGACGCAACAAACATCAGATAAATGATGATCTTCTGGAATCCATGGGCTACTTGATTGAAGCAGCCGAGGTCTACTCTACCATTGATGCTGGCCAGAAAACACAAAAGGCATGTGCCCATGCCTACCTGATCTCTCTCCAAGTCCGCATTCCTGATATCCAATGGCTAAACCTCACCGACACCAATGCCCGCCGCCTTCTTTCTGAACAAACCCGGTTCCAAGAAGCCCTCATTGTGGCCGAAGCTTATGGCTTGAACAAACCTGGTGAGTGGGCCCCAGTCTTGTGGAACCTGATGCTTAGGTCAGACCTCATTGAGCAGTTTATTGCGGAGTTTGTGACTGTCCTTCCGCTGCAATCATCAATGCTCATTGAGTTGTCAAGGTATTACAGAAGTGAGGTTACCGCAAGGGGTGAACAATCCCACTTTGCCTGGCTTACTCCAGGAGGATCTTCGGAATGGGTGAAGAATTTGGCAAAATCTTTTAGAAGTCTACTGAAAAGGACTAGGGACATTCGGGTTGGGATGCAGTTGGCTACAATTGCAACTGGGTTTGATGATGTAATTAACTTGTGCGGAAAGGTACTGGATAAGGTCTCAGATAATTCTGCCCCACTTATCCTACGGCGGGGACATGGTGGAGCTTATATGCCATTGATGTGAGATCATTCTTTGGTTTTGGAATGTAAAGTGACATTTTCCTTCCCCTAGTGTAGATAAATAAGTTCTGTAGGTTTAACTGAAGGTCATGCCGCTTTCCTCCCTTTTTATTGATGGGGGAAAGTTTTGTAGTTTTCATAGGGACCTAAATTTTGTAATCTGTAATATTCTTTTCCTGAGCATGTAGTTATTCGCCCCCTTTTCCATTTTGAGCTGTATTGACACACTAGAAGACGTTGTTGTACTTAGATTTGTTATTAGAAAAGAAAAATTAAGGTAAGATTTTTTAGCAGAAGGGAAATGGATCAACCTTTGGTGATTGGGGAGGATATGAGCTCGTCTCCAATGTAATGTCCCAAATTTAGAGGTAAACTTGCTGTCCTACAAGGGTAGAGAGAATTTTTGTGCCTAAATTGATTGCAATGTTTGATCGGTCTCTTTCCTGAGATTGAGAAGGTTGTTGATGTTAAGATTTATTAGGTTAAAACAATTTCCGTAATTAGCTAGACTTGCACTTGCAGTGCACTTCTTGGCGTTGAGAATTTGGCAATGATAATAGAGCTTCCTGTAATTTGGCTACCAAACATGAAGCAAATTCTTATAAAGTCGGATAAAACTTTAGGTTCACCACGGTTACCCTAAATGCAAGCACACAGGTTTGCAGGCATGTCTATCTTAGATCTCTGATTTCAAGATCTTTAACAAAGTTTAATTGCGTGGGAAGTTAAACCAAAAGCTACAGCCTACAAATACGTCTTGGTAAGAGGTGCTAATGGGAAAATAATCAAATGGCTTTCGTTTATGTGGTTTTGCTTGGTGGAAGATGACTAAATTTGGACCCTTTTACGTTATAAGCAATCTCGGATGATCTTGGTAATGTCCACCATCTGTGAAACAGAGGAACTTCTCCCTTCCAAGCTTATACCTTCTGTTCATTTATTGGTCGTTTGCCTCAATGGTTTGGCTCCCTCCTAAGCTTATCCTCAACTCATTTGTTTGTATTTGCAATGATGGGAATTTGAATTCTTGTTTTGCCTCGAAGCACGGAAGGTTGGCGAGTCAATTATTGCACAATTTAAGTAGGTGATTCACCCCCATCATCTCATGGGTCCTTTTAATGGCGATGTTCCATCTTTGGTTTATTTTAGTATGTAAGAGAAAAGTTCCAAACACAAACGCATATGCTGATCTATTCCTAAGCACATCTAAATAATTTGCAATCTTCGTGGAACGACGTTTGGTTACGTTCCTTGGAGTAAAATACTCAATCAAGTTTGGTAGGTCCCAACTGGCATGACTCGAGGTGGTTTCAGCTCGTAAGATTCTTCACAGCTAAGTTCTCGCTTTTCATATAAACGGAAGGATGAAAAAACAACGCGATGCTTACGTCCGTGAGTACTACACGTACCTTTTGTGCAGGTTTAGTCAACCTGCCATGTGGTCCATAAAAGGCAAAAGAAGTTCCAAGCATTTTTAGTGACAAAGGATTCGAATTCACGGCTTCAATAGGAATCATGATGTTGGCAATGTGTTGGGTCATGCCTTCACACAGCTATTTCTCGTGACAATCAAGATTCAAGAACGTGAGATGCCTTTCCAACACCATCATAGTGATTATTGTCTGCTGGATCCTCTTAGACGATGAATCGAATCTTGCGAATTTCCACCCTCCAAAATCTGTCCTTGCTCTCACGTAAAGCGCTTCCCCTTGTTGCCCATCTAAGGATGGTGAGGGAAAGAGTCAGGTGCGCACAATTTTTGAAGCTTATGGTTCACCAAGAACTAGCACGATTTAGTGGTGTTTAGGGGAAATGAGCACCCAAGCCCAACTCGGAAGCTTTGCTTCATGATTTCAATTTCCTAACTTAAAACAAAATCAGTTCTCCTTTTTGTGTGGCATTGTATATGTGGGGCATTACATGGAAGGGAGGACAGGGGTCACATGACCTCACTTTCTCCACATGACAATCCCATCCAATTTCTGGCATCATACTCATAAAGAAGTGATCGGGTAATCAATAACCAATGATGCTTCTCTTGCCAACCATTAATAAACTACAGAACGCCGAGGCCCAATATACTTTAAGATCTCTCGTATTCCCCATCTTGGACACCATGAAGCTCCTTCTAAGTGCTCTCATTCTCCTCCTCTCTTCTCTAATGCTCCTTTCTCTGGTCACTTCTTCATCTCCTCTACTTGGCAACGATACAAGAGGAGGAAGTTCTGGCCATCCGAAAAGGTTAACTTCATCGCGATCTCCAAACGAAAATCGACTCCGCCGCCATCCGAGGAATGTGGAGGTCAGTGCAACCGCAACCTTCAATGCATGCTTGAAGAAAGCACCTCCGAGCAAGTCGAATCCGACGCATAATTAGGAGCTCCAAAGATGGAAGATGCAATCTTTTCTACACCCTCTCCTTTTGCCTTTCCCTATCTATTGTTGTATTTTTCTTTCTCTACAATGTCCTCTTCCCTTTAAATTGCCATGTTTTGTGTAAATTGGCAGAATTTTTTACAAATATATAGTACATGAAGTAGAGTTCGTGCATTTGTCTTGGGGATGTTTTAGATACGTTTGCAAGGGGAGTTGATGGATCTTCTAGGGAAATACTATCCTATGTTGTTCTTGGAAGGACTATGAAGGAACGGTATCTTTTTTAACTGAGTGAAACGTGAATATTTGGACTTTATTCCACAAACTGAGTCAATGTTTGTCCAATTTTTTATTTTTATTTAAACGGTTGGAATTGTTGCAAATCTCATCCTTGATGATAAACGACACCTATCTTTGTCTGGTCGGTTAGGCAACCGACCTTGATGCCTATGTAAAGGACCGAGGGGCTCCTTTGTAGTGGAGCATTAGGGATGCAAAATTGGGTTTACCTGACCTGAATTTGACTTGATCCGACCCAATATGATTAGGGTGTGTAAAATCAAACTCGTATCACTTTTAGATTGGTATAGGTTTTGATTTAGAAAATTGAATGGGTATGGATTTGAGAGTTCCCTTAACACACTTTCTAACCCAACTTATTTATTCATATATTTTTTAAAATACTTTGTATCGTGCCATTATTTTATAAGTATATGTCATGATGGAAGATGATCTGAATTTGTGATTATTTATTTCTATGTAATCAACACCACCAAACATCTTGGTCTCTTTAAATACAAATTATCTTTTGCATTAAACATGCATATGCGAAGATAAATCTTGCAACCACATAGATAATTGGATACGTAGTAGGCAAATGAGGGTCCAATGGATAAGGGTGTATGGGTTTGGATTTACGTACTAGATGAGCAAATGATTAAGTATGAGTAAAGAATTTATAAATGAGTAAATATTTGGACGTTGTCAAATTTAACCTATGTCTAATCCATTTACATCCCTACCCAGAAGAGAGAGGCCGACTGAGAGAGATCTAGAGAGAGTAAGAGACCCAAGGGGGGTCGTGGTTGAGAGATTGAGAAGTGTGTGTGATGATCAAGTGATGGTGTGCGGTCGTGTTGTGAGAGAGACCAAGACCCAAAGAGGTGGGGTGGGGTGGGGTGGGGTGATGGGTTTTGTGCTAGTGTGCTGAATTGGTAGCTTATCAAGTTGTAATTAAATATTATATTTGGGTATCTTATGCATCATTTGTCCCTCTAAATTCAACACTTGATTTGAAAAGTTAAACAAATATAAAACTCACACGTCGGTAGCTCACACGTTAAGGAGCCATTGTGTATGCTATAATCGATTAGTAAGTTATGCTTGTTGGATTTTGATCCAACATATCAATTTATATATGTATTATGTAATTATATAATCAATCAATATATAAAGGACTGTCATATAATGTCCATCATCAAAGTGATCAATTTAAGTTCTTGAAATGATCAGTTACCTTTTGGGTTGTTTAAGACATCTAGATGAGTCATCAGATGTCTGTCTAGACGTCTGGATAAATGGTCGGATATCTGAAAGTAGAAGAATCATACCTTCTTTTTTTTCTGCACACGCGCACTCACCTCTCTCCCCTTACCCTAAACCCTAACCCTCTCCTATTTAACCCCCACTCACCCACGCCACTCTCCCCATCTCCACCAGCCACACCTCCATTCTTCCCTCCTGTCGGCAGCTACCTTCCTCCCTTCCTTCTAGCGCAGCGAGAGGAGAGGAAGAAGAGAGAGAGACGGGACGCGGAGGAGGAGAGGGGAGCGGGAGTGTGGGAGGAGCTCGAGAGGAAGAGCTCATGAGGGATCTGCGGGAGCTTGGAGGAGCTCGTGCACGAGAAGAAGGAGTTCGCAAAGGTGGGCTTAGCGACCTCCTGAAGCTACCAACGTCGCAACTGCGGGCGGCGCAGAGGGGTTCCGCGAGGAGAAGAAGGCTCGCGGAGGTTCTGCATACTGGATATTTTCCAGTATCAGACGTCTGGAGCACATCCCAAATGTCTAGAATAGCAGAAGGACGTCCGAAGCTGAAGCCGGACGTCTGAAAGCATGCTCAGTGCTAATCTACGTGCTTTTGTGCGGCTTACAGCCATGTAAGCCTCACCATAGGGATTTTGTCCAGCCTTCTTTTAGCTCTGCATGTGTGTACGTAGGAGCAGAGCATTGGAAAGGCGTGGGGTGCGCCCCTCGAGGTGCTTTTGGACATCTGGACACGTTGCCAGACGTCTGACCATACCTCCAGAAGATCGGAAGGAAAGTCCAACATTTGGAACTCACCTCAGACGATCGCGGAAGAGTCCGAACATCCAAGGTAGCCGCAGGAGACCCAGGGTGAGTACTGACGTCTTTTAAGATGTTTGGGACTAGACCCATACGTCTGATTTTAGATAGTGTGAGTGTTTTTGGTTCGTTTAGGGCCAAAACGAAAGCGGATTTCCACAAACGAAGTATCGTTGTTTTTCGCTTGAGTTTCTCTACGAGTTAATGTCACTTGTATACGATTTTGGACTCGTTTGATGTGGTTGGTCAATTGTATAGGTCTTCAGCCAGTCGAGTACGCAGGAGTTGCTGAGGCGATGGGATCTGCAATCCGAGCCCCCATTCCTCCCGTGTTTGTCGGTAGAGTGGTGATGAGTGGCTACTCATCATAGCTAAAAAGCTTTAGTTAAGCTAGAAACTATGTTAAACAATGCCAAATTAACATATAAAAAGGGTTAAGTGTGGGAATCAAAGAAAAAGACCTAAAACCTTAATTCTGTGTTAAAATTGCATAATTAGGTCATAAAATGAGATATTCTTGAGAAAAAGGTTAAATGGTGATCCAAGTGTTAATTGAACACACAAACAAGTTTAAAAGTCCAAATCAAAAGTATAATTAACTTCTTAAATGTTCAATTAAGCACATATAAAAACTCGAAAGTATTTGGACATCATTAAGGCCTTGAAACTTAGAATTTACATTTAGGTCCTTTATGCATCACATTTACTTCTTTAGAAAAATTTTCTGGACCTATTTGTAACCTGTAGGGACCTCTTTGAAAGTCCTTAGGGACCATTCAGCTATTATTCTCTACCACTTATGGGCCTGCCTATAAATGTTCTACCCCTTCACAGAAGGGCCTCCCTATAATTTTCCCAATAGAAACCGACAACTTGGAGCCTCTATGCGGGCACTATGCATGCGTAGAATTTGCAGCATCTCGACCGTCCACTCTCTCTTGATCTTGATCAGCGACTCGATCTTAATCGAAGCTTCACGCGAAGCGGTGCGTGTGCTCACCCCTTCCCCCAGATCCCATCCTATGGTCAGATTTAAACTTGGCAGCTTGCACGCTTCTCTCCTCTCATCCTTGCCGCCAGTGCCCTCATAGCCTATCTTCACCCGCGCGGTGATCTAAGTCACTGAGGTTGCTACTTAAGCACCTCAGTAGTTGCGTGCGCAGGGGATCGCTCTCTCCTACCTTCTTAGCGATCATTCCTCCACTCCAGTCTCTCCTCCTCACCAATTCCCTGATTTCACAGCCACCGGCTGTGTAACCCCGACTTCTCTCTGACTCTCCTCGTCGCTAAGGACCACGTAACACCTGAGGACGACCCAGAAGTCTCACTAGCAGACTTTTCACTCCGCTGGAGCTCCTCCCCCTCCTTTCTTCCTCCTTAGCCACCGGCTAAGGACCCACAGGTC
This sequence comes from Thalassia testudinum, assembly GCA_037157565.1. Lineage (NCBI taxonomy): Eukaryota > Viridiplantae > Streptophyta > Magnoliopsida > Alismatales > Hydrocharitaceae > Thalassia > Thalassia testudinum. The sequence goes on from JAZHRO010000030.1 coordinate 52,111,899, forward strand.
CCATTCTTCCTGTTAGAGTAGTTTTAATGTTTTCTAGATTAGCTACAGCATTAGATAGGTAGATTAGAGTAGAATTAGATGTAGAAGTAGTAGTCAATTCTCTGTTCTGATTAGTTTAACATTAGGAGTAGTTTTAGCATAGCAATTTTCCCCTCACCTCCTCTGATCATCCCAGATCAGAGGGGAAGAAATTTACCCAATCACTGTTCATTTTGTTCTTTCTTTACATGTTTTCATTTCATTTCTGATTCCCTTGATGTGTATTTCGCAATCCACCAACTCATAAGACCTAATTTCAAATCTGATTGGTTTCTAACTTCAGATATGAAATTAGCATCAAAATCCATTTTAGGGGCTTCCCATTCATCCCATGTTTTTCACAAAAGCCCATGATCTGAGCTAAAAAGTGAATCAATTTGCTGGATTTTCTATGAATTCTAATTTCAAAGATTTTCATTCATTTGAGTTTTGAATGCTTTTATCTTGCAAATAGAAGAATTTTGATTTGGATTCACTGATGGGCTGGGAATTTGAGGTGATTCTGAAGTCAGAATTCACCTCAGAAGAGCCATAATCTGATCTGTCAATTTTGAGGATTTCAATGTGTTGAATTCCTTGTAGAGACAAGGAAAATCAACCATGTTGATTAAGGCTTTATTAGGGATTCTAATTTGAATCGTTTTTCTAAGAATCTGAATTTTCACTTAAGGGATTCTCAATATCCCTTAAGATGTGTAACATCCTGGGATTCAGATGGATTTCTTGTGTTGATTCTAACCCTTTCTAACGCTGTCTATAGCATTAGAAGGAGTTAGATCATCAAATTTTGGATTTATTGTGTTGATTCTAACCCTTTCTACATGCTGTCTATAGCATTAGAAAGAGTTAGATCAACAGTTTTTATGGACTGAATGGTTGTGATTTTTGTGACAAGGAATTTGGATTTAAGATGCTGAACATCTGAGCATGGTTTTCATGTGAATTTAAATCCTTGTCAGACTTTGATCTAGTGATTTTTGTCTTTGTGTTTTTTGAATCCCAGAATTAGAGTAAACTACTGTATAAGCAGCTACATTCCCCTTCTCAATTCCAGCTAAGTGTTCCCTGGATTAGCTCTTTTGTAGCCCTGATCAGGTTCTCTTGAATCTGATCTGGGATATAAATGGCTAAATCAGGAGATACAAGTTGGATTTAGCTTTGTTCCTGCTGCAGACTTAACTTAATTCCAGACAGATTAACTGCAGTAGCAGTTAAGTCGTCTGGAATCAAGTTTGGCCTGCTGCAGGGCTTGTGTTCAGTGTCTTTTGCCGCTACTTGTGTTGCTGAATTTCCTGTAGAGGCTGCTTTGCTGCTGCATGGCTTGCTGCTTGTCTGTTGTAGTTGCAGTAGCAGTAGAGAAGTCTGTGGACAGTAGGTGTAGATCTTAAGTGTTAGATAGCTGACTTGTAATTAAAGGTGTATTGAGTTGTATACAAGCTTTCATACATTGTAATTTCCTTTAAATTCATTTGAATACTTGTAATCTTTTTTTTTTTTAATCCTTTGTCAGTTAGTTAAGGCCTAACTATCCAACAAGTAGAATTAAATAAAATCCACAATGATCTGTGTGCTTAATGCTTGTGTCCTTTCCTATGCATTATGTTGAAACTGTTCAGGGCAATTGACTGCCTTTTAGACTCCTTAAGATCCATTCTAGGCCTTAGGATACCTTAGAAAACCTTTGAAAGGCTTAGAATGTGTGAAGTTTGAAATTAAATAAAAATCATATAAAAAATCTAAAAAAATTAAATAAACCTGTCTGATTGAAGATTAGGTATTTCTTTAAATGCATGCCAAGTTTCATGGTAATCTGAACCCCCAACTTGATAGAATTTACCAGTCGACGGTTTTATATACCATGAAACTTAATAAAAGAAACCAAACATAAAAAGGCCAAAAACATTTCTTTTTTCTCATCCATTTCTTTCCCTCTCATCTCCTACCTCCATAACATATATAAAAACCATAACAAGTGAAAAAAAATCATAAAAATACCAAAAATCCTTTGTATAATATGTATATAAGTGTATATTTAAGCTATATAGTAAGATTATTAACCTATAAGGTGAATTATACATATATATAATATAAATAACTCATGTATATATTGTCGTATATAATTTAAGTATTTAAGTTAGATTGTAGTGTATATAACAAAATTATATAACTAATATTAAGTAAACTGATTTATATGTACTAAATAGCTATGCAAATTAATACCTTATATAAATAATCATATTAAGTTATAATATTGTATAGATGTATTTATATGTATATTATAAACATATTAAACCATGTACCTTAATTTAATTATATTTACAGAATAAATACTTAATTTATTAAGTTAATAGTTAAGTTATAAGATTAAATTAAAATAAATTAGTATTTTAAGTTAAAACTAAGTTATTGATACTGTTTAGTTATACTACTATATTTTAAGTAAATGAACTTAATTTAGTTATATTTATAATGTTTATATTATTTAAACTTAAATTACAAATAAAACAGTCTAAAATTATGCTATTTAAATGAAAATAAATTAAAAATAAAGCTTGTAAAATATAATAAAAATATATATTAAATACTGTAACATAGTTACTAACTCTATATAAGGTCAATTAAACCATATAATAACTAATTTATGCGTAATTAAGGATTAAAATCTAAAATTAAGTATGTATAAACTGTATACTTTAGCTAATTTATTTATACAGTAAATATAATTAAAAATCTAAATTAATTGTACAATTAAGTAGTACTATGTAAATACTTTATTATCCCATAATTATGGCCCTTGAATTGAGGGCTAAAATCGCAAATTTGTGCACAGCCGCCTGATTTCCAACGCTGCGCAGGTGTTAGAATAGCGCCACATCGTCAGATGAGAAGCGCTCTCAGCGCTTTATATTGTTTTTGTGTTATGGGTAGTTCAGTCGTCATGGGCACTGGGCGCCCGAAACAACCGAACATTCCCATTACATCTTAGCATACTTGAGCATTCTGATTGTGTGTGAGCTGGGGGCTAGTATTGTGCGAGGGCTTGGTTAGGCCCAAATGTGAGCTTAAAACGTAATTAAGCGGCTTAATTAAGAAATTAGGATGCGTTTAGTAGAGGTCTGGTCCCACCCGATCCTCGAGTGCTGTGTATCCCTCGAAAGGCATGCCCACCAATTAAACACACTTTTGTTAAGGGCCTAATGACTCGTTAAACACAGAGATAAGAGAGAAAGCTGAGAAAACTAAGTGCTAAAATACTACTAAGTGTCATAAGATAACATATAGAAGAAGGACACAGAGGAGACTTGAGAAGTTAAAGAAGGAGATACGTGTATGTAATATATAATGTAAGTAAATAAGTATAAGGTAAATAATAAGTATATGTATAAGCAGTATAGCTATTGATATATATGTATAACTACGTATCATTACTCACATAACAAACAATCACTAAAGATAAGTTAACTGTCGCTATAGACCCTAGTTCTTGCTTTAGAGTTTGTATATAGTTTTTCTAGGGTCCAGCGACATTTGTATCTATTGTTGTAGCTTCTATATATGTTACTGTATATGTTAGTATATTAAGTTAAGTTAGTATGCTATGTAATATTAGTTAGTAGTGTATATTTATATAAGTATTAGTAATATAACTTACAAATAGATAGTATAGAATATATCTATGTATTGGTTGATGCTTATTTGTAAGTAGTTTTTTGCAAGTATTTTAATTGATTCTTTTTGTACATAATTAAACCACTCATTCATTCATTATTTCTTTATTGTACATAAAACTTATCTTTTTGGAATTAAAGAATAATCTTGGACTTAGAGAGTGATGTATATCAATAACTGCCTCTCAGTGAACGACCTGGAATAAACCAGTAAAAATTAGGTAATTAAATAAAATTGACGCGATAACGGTTTGTATTTGTGACACATATTACAACAACGACATTTCTTTTTTTTATACAACCTGTAATCCCAGCATGCATTCAACCATCATTAAGTGGTTTACATTAATAATATGTTTTAAATAAATGAATTGCATAATTCGAATAACTTGAATGAACCCTAGGATGAGAATGAACCTTAGGGTAGGAACCGATGAGTATGGTTGAGCTATATTGTATACTTGAGATACATGTAGAACCCTAAGATGAGAATGAACCCTAGGGCAGGAACAAATGAGTATGGTTGAGCTACACTATTTACTTGAGATGCCTATAAAACTTTAAATGCTAGAAAATGTACTGGTTATTTAACATGATGCCTTGTCAATTCGAAAATCACGAGCTGCCTGTTTTAAGAATGGAAATGGAATGTAAATCGAGAGATCTGAAAGTTTGGAATATGAAACGAAAGGAATACTGGCATGAACCCTACAGGGAATTAGGAGGAAAACTCCTGTAGACGGAAAGTGAGCTGACCTTTATGTACGCGGTACCAAGGAGAGCCATTGTCCCTTTAGTGTAGAGGGGTACTAGCCGCCCGTTGGGTTGATTCCCAGGGTTAGGACTAGCGACCCTACACCGACTCTGTTTGGCCCTCCTGTACGTGGCACCGAGGTAAGCTACTTAGTGTAAAGAGGGAGCTAACCGCCCCAGGGGGCCCGGGGTTAGGACTAACCACCCTACATCGACTCTTGTTAAGCCCACTGGGCAAATCGGGATAGTTGGACGAGGGTACGCGGACTGTGGAGGGGCGAGACCCCTGTTCTGTTCTGAGAGGGCAAGGCCCTGTACTATTCCATGCTGTACCTTTAAGCGTACCCGTTAGCGAAAACGACTGACCACGTGCCAGTGCGGGATAGCTACCCGCGTGCTTATCACGCATGCTGTAGTCATCTCTACGTCGCAACTATGACTTCGGGGTGGTTGACTGGGTGTAGGATTACCACTCCCGACCAAGAGAGCATCACGTGTAGCTCCTATATCATGGAAAAGACTACAATCAAAATCGTTCCCATGAGGAACATGCCAGATCAAGAAATGACCTAAGTGAATAAAGGAATAACAAATTAGAAGTACTTGGTTGAACTAAATGAAAATGGATAGTTGTTTAATTGCATTATTAAGTTGCATGTCTTAATTACTTGTAAATGTCTAAATTACCACTCTACTCAGCGTTCGCTGACTCCGAAAATTTTTATAACCTTACTCACGTCAGGGAGTTGAGCAGCCAGCACCACCAGCTGCAGAGGGAGTTGGGCCCAGCCGAGCCCAACCTTAGCTGCGTTTCTTACTGTTTTCCCTAGCTTCTGTTGTAGTAGTGAGTATGCTTGCTCTATGAAATATTGTTTCAGTTACTTTTCTTCTATACTTTTCTCTGTCGTAGTTCTGATGGCCTGTAATATTGATAGACCTTTCACTCTGTTTCTTTTTACTTAGTTACATTGCATGTGTGGATGTGAATTATTTCCTGCTTTTGGTTATTTCTCGTTGGACGACTAGGTCTTGGGATTAGTCAAGGCGGGCCGGTCTAGGGTCCTGTAGGGATCTAGGATCGAGTCGTAACAAGATGATATCAAAGCAAAGTTGTCTCGAGAAATGAACCAAATGGTTTGAGAACTGATCACCCACATGCATTTAGCTAGGATAGCCATCACAACGTATCTCTTTGATCTTAGCTTTGAATTTTATCTTTTGATGTAATCTGTTATCATTGACGGTTCCTGCTCTTTTTCCTATCTCCTTGTAGGAGATGCCTCGTTGGAGAGTTCCCAAGGCAGGGTGCACGGCAGGGTCGAAGGGGTAGACGTGCCGGACCTGAGGCACTAGCCGACCCACCTCTCCTTCCGGGCATTCAGACCTAGGGTCTCGTCAAGATGATCCGAGATATCGTACGGGAGGAGCTCTAGCAGCCTCCTCAACCACCCCTTCCTGAGGACGTGGAAGGAGAGTCCTCCGTAGGGTAGGGGAACCACCGCAGCGCCATACGAGTTGAAGGGGGAGGGGGTGATCCTCCACCACCCCCACCACCCTCAAACACTTCTGAGCATGAGCCTTCCTTGCCTGGAGGCATACCTATTCCCCTGTTGTAGCTCCACCACGAGATTTTCGGCCAGTTCTGGAAGCTGAAGCCCCCCTTCCTTCAAGGGGGATGAGAGCTCGTTTAAGGCAGAGGAATGGTTGGAACAGATAGAGAAGGTGTTCGACACTCTCCGCCCTCCTGCAGAGTGCCGCATGGCCTTTGCCACATACTAGCTGGAGAGCGCAGCCCACAGGTGGTGGAGGGCAGTCAGAGGCCAAGAGGGGAGAGAGCCGACATGGGACCAACTCATGGCTCTCTTCTGCGAGCAGTACTTCCCGCAGACCTGGCAAGACCAGAGGAGGCAGGAGTTTCACATTCTCCATCAGGGGGCGATGACAGTTAACGCTTACCGCACGCGTTTTTTGGAGCTGTCAGGCTTCACCCCGATAGTTGCATCTACTGAGGAAGAGAGCCTATGGAGGTTTACTAAGGGGTGCATCCATGCCCTAACACACAGAGACGCCAGAGCTTCAGGTTCTATGGTGGTAGGTATGGTTACTGTTTCTGGCAGACTGGTCTATGTTCTTTTTTATTCTGGTGCCACACATTCCTTTGTCTCCTCGAGTTTTGCCATCAGTTTGGGACCGGGCAGTGTACTGTTAGAGGTTTCGTTCCTGATTAGAGGGCCAGGTGGACAGTTGTTCATAGCAGAGGAGGTCTTTACAGACTGCGAGGTCGCTATAGGGGGACACAGTCTTCCTGCTGACCTGATTGTAATCCCAATGGAGGACTTTGGCATGATTCTAGGGATGGACTGGTTATCTGCCTATCACGCTTCGGTAGATTATTTTGGGAGGAAGATCATCTTCTCCATACCAGAGTTTCCTCCCTTTGAGTTTTATGGCCAGCCGGTGGATGGAGGTTGTAGGTGTATCTCCACACTTCGGGTAGCGAAGCTTTTAGGCCAGGGGTGTGAGGGCTTCTTGGCTTATGTCGTAGCAGAGCCTAGCCCTGTGGCCGACTTTCAGAGTATTCTGGTGGTTTGCGAGTACCCCAACATTTTCCCAGAGGAGTTGCCAGGACTACCGCCTGAGCATGAGATCGAGTTTGAGATCTCACTGGTACCGAGGACCAGCCCCATTTATACTGCACCGTATAGGATGGCGCCACTTGAGCTACGAGAGCTCAAGTCACAGTTACAAGACCTATTGGAGGAGGGCTTTGTGAGGCCCAGTGTGTCCCCATGGGGATCCCCCGTGTTGTTTGTGAAGAAGGACAATACCCTACGACTTTGTGTCTACTATCAATAGCTGAATCGAGTCACCATCAAGAACAAGTACCTGCTGCCTCGTATCGACGACCTCTTTGACCAGTTAAGAGACGCCACAGTGTTCTGTATGGTAGATTTGCGGTCAGGTTACCACCAATTGAAGATCAAGGAGACCGATGTCTCTAAGACAGCTTTCCGTATACGGTACGGGCACTACGAGTTCTTGGTCATGCCGTTTGGGCTAACCAATGCCCCCGCTGCTTTCACGGACATGATGAACCGTGTTTTCAGACCGTATTTAGACTAGTTTGTGGTGGTGTTCATCGACGACGTCCTAGTCTACTCACGGGATCAGGCATAGCATGGACAGCATTTACGTATGGTTCTCGATACCTTGAGACGACGTAGGCTGTATGCCAAGTACAGCAAGTGCGAGTTTTGGCTGAGACAAGTGACTTTCTTAAGCCACGTGATATCGGGAGACGGATTGGTTGTGGATCCAGCCAAGGTTGAGGCCATGCTGAGGTGGGAGAGACCACGCACAGTGACAGAGGTACGTAGTTTTCTGGGATTGGCAGGCTACTATCGATGGTTTATCAGAGGGTTCTCTCAGATCGCACGTCCTATGACTCAGCTGACCCGGAAGGACGTGCCCTTTTCCAGGACCAATGAGTGCGAGGCGTGTTTGAAGGTTCTTCCCTACTAGGAGGGGTGACGTAATAATTGCGGAAATAATATATAAAGCAATCTCACAAAAAATCAATCGCACAAGTACACAAGTAATTTTTAGGTGGAAACCCAAACCGGGTGAAAACCACCACCTAACCCTCTCGAGGTAGGATTTTCCGATCAACCTAGTTGATCAAATCCACTAACCGAATCACTTTAAAACGAGGGTGATTCAACCTCAGTACAACCACGTTACAAGTACGAGGGTAGCGTTCCTCAACCCCTTCTCTCCACGAGAAGGATTTTGTCCCACGAAGGAGACGGGAATTCGCAAGGCGAATACCCAACAAAATAACAAAGATAAAAGAAACAACAAGTCCTATAGAGCCAACAAAGTAATTATAAACCTAGCTTCTATAGGAATAAGGAAACTCCCCTTTGCAAGGAGTGCGTCGACGATGACGCGGGTGCGTGAGCCACGCAATGGCGCAATGTCGCTCTCGTGAACAACGGTGGGAGAGCGGGTGCGCGAAGGCTTGATACTCTCAAGAGAATGGAGCTTGAGCTTGGAGAGCAAGAGTTAGCTAGGACAAGAGAGTGGAACTATGTTTCTTAAGTGTGTCTTGTGTTTCTCTTGGTGTGTGTTTGTGTTACAAAGGTTCCCCTCTATTTATAGAGGCCTTAGGAAGGCTTTGGAAGGCTTGGAAAAGCTTCCATAGCCGTTGGGTGCAAAGCCCAAGAGAATCAGGCTGAAATCAGGACAATGATTACATTTGACAGGGTTATCAGACGTCTAACTCTGGCATCAGACGTCTGGAAGGCCACTTTAAGACGTCTGATTTAAAGGTCAGACGTCTAATTCTATGCGGATTTCTCCCTGACTTGAATCAGATCTAAACAGTGTTCTTGTGCAAGTCGATCAGACGACATACAGGACGTCTGGCACTATGCCTAGACGTCTGGAAACCTACTTTTTCTACGGAATGGATTTGCAACGGCTAGAAAATCTCTGAGAAGAGATTTTCGGGTCAGTCGAGGCAAAACGGTCAATTATCAGACGTCTGGGAAGACCTATGGACGTCTGATAAGGCTCTAACGGTCATATACTGTCGTGCTTGCTAAGTTAGCCAACGGCCCACTATCTGGACGTCTGGCAAGTCCATCAGACGTCCTCTAAGACGTCTGGACTAAGGTCTGGACGTCTGATTTCATCAGACAGAAAACTAAGTCCAGCCTAAAAGGTTATCAGACGTCTGAAACAACAGTCAGACGTCTTAAAATACTTTATCGGACGTCTGATTTTGGGATTAGACGTCTGGAAATGCTGTTTGAGCCCTATATTGGTTTTCTAAGTATTCTACAGAAAACCTAAGTATCCTAGGGTTGTGCAGGTGTTCCTAGGACTACTTTTAGGGTACTTTGATGCTCTTTAACATAATGTTCTAAGGAATCAAAAAGAGCAAGAAAATAAAGACAAGAGATACATGAAAGGATAAAAAAGAATCTATCATATTCTTCTTGTCTTCCATCTTCAATCTTTCACTCCACGCGAACCTCCTCTGTTTTCCGTCAAGCTCCTCCAATCCATCCTGGATGCGAGCTCGAACTCCGTCTAAACACGTCCACATTTGCAATTGACCTGAAATCTAGGACTCAAATTGCAAATGTTAAATAACACGTGTTTTGTTATCATCAAAACAAATGATCGTGGTGTGCTAGCACCAACAGTGTTTTCAAGAGTTGAAGGAGAGACTTACTTCAGCTCCTGTACTTGCCATTCCAGACAGTAGTGGCGGGTTTGTGGTTTACACCGACGCATCATTACAGGGGTTGGGTGGTGTGCTCATGCGGAGGGGTCACATTGTCGTTTATGCTTTGCGACAACTAAAGCCCCATGAGTATAATTACCCCACCCATGACTTAGAGCTAGCAGCGGTTGTCTTCGCGCTGAAGAGATAGATGCACTACCTGTATGGTGAGACATTCGAGATCTTCACTAATCACAAGAGGCTCAGGTACCTATTTGACCAAAAGGAGCTCAACCTGAGATAGAGGCATTGGTTAGAGCTCCTGAAGGATTACGACTATAGCATCTCCTACCACCCAGGGAAGGCCATTGTGGTGGCTGACGCCTTGAGCCAGAAGGCGCCCGACCACTTGACCAGCTTGCAGGTACAGAGTTGGAGACTCATGAAGGAGGTGGGCAATTTGCGACCCCAGGAGTCATAGGGGTACTACAGGTCAGTGACAGTGACGCGACAGGCACGACCAGAGCTGATAGACTGCATCATTGCAAGATAGATGACCGATTCGTACTTACAGACACTGCGAGATAGGGTGCTGACTAGGGACCCAGGGGACTTTTCCTTCTCAGACGAGATACTGCGCATAAGGGGACACCTATGCGTTCCTAGAGACGAGGAGTTGTTGAGAGAGCTCCTAACCGAGGCGCACGGGTCCCGATTCACTATACATCCCGGAAATACAAAGATGTACCATGATTTACAATGCGACTTTTGGTGGAGAGGGATGAAGTGGGATGTTGGTGAGTTTGTCCAGCAGTGCTTGGTATGCCAGCAGGTGAAGGCCGAGCACCAGAGGCCTGCAGGGCCGTTATAGCCACTTCCTGTGCCAGAGTACAAGTGGGAGAGCATCACCATGAACTTAGTGGTGGGTCTACTAGTTACCCAGCGAGAACACGACGCAGTTTGGGTGATAGTAGACCAGTTGATGAAGACGGACGGTTCCTGCCGATCCGAGTCACTTTTGGGGCAGCACAGCTAGCAGAGAGATACGTCAAAGATGTGGTGAGTCTACATGGAGTCCTTCATGAGATCGTATCTGAAAGGGATACTCGTTTCACTTCCCAGTTCTGGGCAGAGTTTCAACAGGCGTTGGGGACCCGTCTGAGGTTCAGCACCGCATACCACCCCCAGACCGATGGGCAGTCAGAGCGCACCATATAGACACTCGAGGACCTCCTACCTGCTTGTGTACTAGACTAGAGAGGCTCCTGGGAGGAGCATTTGCCCCTGGCAGAGTTTGCATACAATAACAGCTATCATTCGAGCATCAGCATGGCACCTTACGATGCCCTATACTGACGAAGGTGTACCGCACCCTTGAGTTGGGTCGAGGTGGGGACCAAGTGGGAGGTTGGCCCCAGGTTGATCCGGTAGAATCAAGAGGTGATAGAGCAGATTCACAAGCGACTCGCACTGTTAGGAGCAGACAGAAGAGCTACGTCGATAGGAAGTGCAGAGAGGTATAGTTCGAGGTTGGGGATCACGTCTTTCTCTGTGTTTCGCCCATGAAGGGCTTGCAGCATTTTGGGGTGAAAGAGAAGCTTGTGCCGAGGTTTATGGGACCCTTTAAGGTTTTGGAGCGGGTTGGACCCGTTGCTTACCGGCTTGCCCTTCCTCCCCAGCTCTCTGGAGTGAACGACGTGTTCCACGTGTCCAACCTCAGAAAGTACGTCACCGATCCCAGCCACATTCTGAGCGACGAGAGCATTGAGGTGGGAAACGACCTAACCTGTCCCAAGAGACCGGTACATATATTAGATAGAGCCGACCGGAGTCTAAGGCGGAAGCAGGTATTGCTAGTGAAAGTCTTATGGAGAAGCTAGTGATACGAGGAGGCCACTTGGAAGCTTGAGGCAGCAATGCGAGAACAGTACCCGGAGCTTTTTGAGGGTACGTCTTTTCAGATCTACTTTGATCCTCTTTAAGTTTATTATGCGCTTTTACGCTAGTTTTCCGTACCCTACTTGGCTCAAGTTTCGAGGACGAAACTACCTTTAAGTTGTTATGTTGAAATAACCCGTTGCCTTTTGGGTTGTTTAAGACGTCTGGATGAGCAGTCAAACGTCTGTATAGACGTCTAGATAGAGGGTCGGACGTTTGAAAGTAGAAGAACCGTACCTTCTTTCTTTTCCACGCATGCACTGCACGCGCACTCACCACTCTCCCCTTACCCCAAACCCTAACCCTCTCCTATTTAACCCCCCCTCACCCACGCCACTCTCCCCATCTCCAATAGCCACCACCTCCATTCTTCCCTCCTGCCGGCTGCCGCCTTCTTCCCTTCCTTCCAGCACGGTGAGAGGAGAGGAAGAAGAGAGAGAGAGATAGGACGCGGAGGAGGAGAGGGGAGCGAGAGCATGAGAGGAGCTCGAGAGGAAGAGCTCATGAGGGACCTGCGGGAGCTCGGAGGAGGAGCTCGCGAAGGTGGGCTTCGCAGCCTCCTGAAGCTACCGGCATCGCAGCTGCGGGGGCGAGGAGGGGTTCCGCACAGAGAAGAAGGCTCGCGGAGGTTCCACGTACTGGATGTTTTCTAGTATCAGAGGTCTGGAGCACATCCTAGACATCTGGAATAGTGGAAGGACGTCCAGAGCTGAAGCCGAATGTCTGAAAGCACGCTCAGTGCTAAGGTACGTGCTTTTGTGCGGTTTATGGCCATGCAGGCCTCACCGTAGGGATTTTGTCCAACCTTTTTTTAGCTATGCGCGTGTGTACGCAGGGGCAAAGCATTGGAAAGGTGCGGGGTGCACCCTTCGAGGTGCTTTTGGATGTCTGGACACATCGCCAGACATTTGACCGTACCTCCAGACGACCGGAAGGAAAGTCCGACATCTGGAACTCACCTTAGACGATCGCTGAAGAGTTCGGACATCCGAGGTAGCCGCAGGAGACCCAGGGTGAGTACTGACATCTTTTAAGACGTCTAGGACTAGACCCAGACGTCTGATTTTGGACAGTGTAAGTGTTTTTGGCCTGTTTAGGGCCCAAAAAGAATTGGATTTCCGCAAATGAAGTACCGTTGTTTTTCGCTTGAGTTTCTCTACGAGTTAGTGTCACTTGTATACAGTTTTGGACTTGTTTGATGTGGTTGGTCAATTGTATAGGTCTCTATCCAGTCGAATACGCGGGAGCCATGGAGGCAACAGGATATGCGATCCGAGCCCCTATTCCTCCCGTGTTTGCCGGTAGAGTGGTTTACATTAATATTATGATTTAAATAAATGAACTGCATGCTTAGAATAACTTGAATGAACCCTAGGATGAGAATGAACCCTAGGGTAGGAACAGATGAGTATGGTTAAGCTATACTGTATACTTGAGATACATGTAAAACCCTAGGATGAGAATGAACCCTAGGGCAGGAACAAATGAGTATGGTTGAGTGTAATGACCCGCTACGTTTTAGCCATTTAAGACGTCTAGAATTTCAGTCAGACGTCTGTCCAGACGTCGGGACCCGTTCCTAGATGTCTGAAAGTGGATTATTTCGTATTGCGCTTTGCGCTATGCGCGCAAGCGGCGTGCAAAGGCCGCTCTCCTCTCTCTCCCTCATTTCCCCCTGAACCCTAAACCCTACACCCTCTTATTTATACCCCTCTTTCCCCTTCTCCTCTCCTCACACCACCAGCCACCACCACCTCCAGTGCTCCTGTGCGGTAGCGGCGAGGGCTGAGAGAGAGGCACGAGAGGGGGGCGAGCGAGGGAGAGCGAGAGGGAGGAAGGAGGAGAGAGTGGAAGGTCGAAGGACCTTTGGGAGCTTAGCAGAGCTCGCACGGCCAGCAGCGGGTGCGGGCGCGCGTGGAGGATGTCGGCGACGAGCTGTCTAAGCTCCTGCAGCGGCTAGAGTTGCCGCCGCGGGCGGAGGCGTGAGCGGAGCTAGCTGCGAGTAGGTTCTGATACTAAAAGCTTTCCAGTATCAAACATCTGGCGCAACATCCAGACGACTGGCGAGGGACCTGGACGTCTGGAGCTAAGGCTGGACGTCTGAGAGCACATATCGTGCGAGGTATGTATGTTCCTGCATTGATTTCTCTCAGGCAAAAGATCTCAAAGTAGGAGATGTTGTTGGCTGACTGCGCCTATGTTTGCGTGCGTAGGTGAAGCTTTGGGAAGGCGCACGGGACACTTTTCCATGCTTTCTTGGACGTCTGATCATATCACCAGACGTCCAGAGGTGCTTCCAGATAAGCAGAGACCTTGTCCGACGTCTGGAACTATCCTCTGATAGTGGCAGAGGAGGTCTGGGCGTCTGATCAGCCGTAGGAGACACAAGGTGAGTTTTAACGTCTTTTAAGGCGTCTAGGTTTAGACCCAGACGTCTGATTTTGATCAGAAACCACGTTTTTGGCCTGTTTGAGGCCCAAGCGGAATCAGATTTCCGCAAACGAAGTACCGTTGTTTTCTATTTGAGTTCCTCTACGTATTCGTGTTGAGTACCTACTGTTTTGAGCTTATCTAATGTACATTGGTCGCTGGTACAGGTTACCACCTGGTGGCGTATTCGGGACCCGCGGAGATGACGAGATCTATGACACAGGCCCTCGTTCCTCCCGTGATACCCAGTAGAGTGGTTTAATTCAATTATTAATATTTAAATAAGAATGTGCTTGGTTGAAATAGTCGAATGGAACTCTAGGATGTGGAATGAACCCTAGGGTAGAGAAATGAATGAGCCTATTTGTACTTGTGCTGGTTGACAAGTTTCGCCTTTGTTGTTATTTATAGTCGTTGTGGTATATGACAAAACAGTTACCAGCTTAATACAAATTTTTTACTCGGAATGACAAGTTTCCCGAGGTCGAACTCAGGGAGCAACTATTATTCTAGAAACATAAATTCAATATAAGGTTTTACAAAAATTAAGAGAAAGAGAGAGAGGGAGGGAGCAAAAGTCTCTTTTGTTGGCTTCTTCTTCTTCTCTCTTTCTCTTCTCTTTTCTTCTTCTCTTGCAGCTGATTCTTCTCTTCCTTCAATCTGCCTTCTTCTCTCTTTTTTTTTTCTTTCTGCAGCTGTGGTGACCCTTTCTCTTTTTCCTTTCTTCCTCTCTGATTTTCTTCTTTTCTTCCTTGCGGCTGCAGGGCTTCTGCCTTCTCTCTCTTTCAGCTGCTAAGTCCTTCTTCCTTCTTCTTCTTCTTCTTCTTCTTTCTTTCTTCTTCTTTCTGCTCTGGCCGCTGACCTTCCGTCGTCTGACTCGGTGCTCAGACGACTTAACTATGCGGTTGCTACAGTGCGGCTCCTTTTCTTCTCCTTCAGCTCCTCTCCTTCCTTTCTTCTTCTTCAGCTCCTCTCCTTCCTTTCTTCTTCAGCTGCTCAGTGCGGGTAAGTCTTTCAGCTGCTCCTCTCTTCTTCTTCCTTCGCCTGCTTCTTCTTCTTTTTCCTTCTTCCCTGCACGCACACACAATGATCAGTGCAAAACCTACCCCTACCCCTTCCCCGCGTCTCTCTCTCTCTCTGAATCTCTCTTTAGGAAAGCTCTCCCAGAGCCGGGTAATCGGGTTCGGGTTATGCGCCCGGGACCAGGCCCACCGGCGTGCGGTGGTGGGAGAGGAGTGCTTAGTTGGGTAGTCGGGTTCGGGTTGCGCGCCCGGGACTAGGCCCACCGGCGTGCGGTGGTGGGCGAGGAGTGCTTAATCGGGTAGTCAGGTTCGGTCCAGACCCGTGGGGCGTGAGCGCGGGCGGGCGAGCGCGTGGCGCGCTGCGTGCGGGTGAGGGACCTGACCCCTGTGTATCAAAGGCAAACAGCCCAATACACAAAATCAATTTAAGTGTGGGCACGAGGCCACATGCTTACGAGGCGTCACATGCTTACGAGGTGGGACTAAAGTCCCACCTCCAATCTGCGCGTCCGCAGGCGAGAAGATGCTGCCAATTGGGGCAGCAGCGAAGTTCGCAACCCCAATCGCAAGCCTGGGCATGCTTGCGGAAGCAACCCGCGCTGCCTGGGGCGTGTGCCTGAGCTTGAAACGTCCTGGAGCTGCTTGCGAAGGAGCTTCAGCAGCTCTTCAATGGCTGCGAGGCGCGGACCTGAAAACACAAGGACAGCCTCTCGGCCACATCAGATAACGTAGGAAGCTTCACCAGAGGGCGGCGAAGGCAGTGCGAGGGTCGACGAGGTGCGAATGTGCCTGTGGAGGTGCGCCTAGGGAAGACTGTGTGTGCGGAAGTGGGTTTGTTCGGGGGGTGGTCGGGCGGTGAATGGCGGTGTATGGAGTGGGGGAAACGGTTAAGTGGGGTGAGGGGGAGCTTCTAGACTTGTCGGCGAGGGGTGAGGTGGTCTGTGGAGGTGGAGTGACCTCACCGAAGATGGTGATCGGAGATGGAGCAGATGGAGGTGGAAGTGGCGGTCGGTGGATTAAAAGGGTAAATCAGGAAGGGGAAAATGTAAGGGAGAGAGAGAGGAAGATTCCTACCTACTTAATCGACGAAGGGGGAGAGGGAGGCGTCTGGCTCGTGCCTGCCGGAGCTGAGGACAAAGGTGCCTAGGAGGGGGTTATCGGTGATGAAGAGGAGGTCTGAGGGCGCCAGCTGGTGCGGCCTGGCGCGGGACGACGGGGCAGAGTGGACTCTGCTGCAGGTAGGGCAACAGAGCGACGAGGAGGAGGAGGGAGGTTCGCCAGAAGCTCGGGCTGCCTGACCGGAGAGGGAAGAGATGAAATCTAGGGTTTCTCTCGGCCAAAAGAAGATTAAAGGAGACGGTAGACCCTGCTGCTTCTTAAATACTCATTGGCGAGGGGAGGAGATCGAGGAGACGATGTGCCGCGCTCGCCGGAGTGTGGCCGGAAATGGACACCCATGCCTTTCGTGCGTTCGCACGAGAGGCATGGTTGGTTGCAGAGGTCAGGGGAGGGTCCCTACGACAGAGGAAGATGTAGGGAACCCCCCGCTTGTTCCTGAGGACGGGCGCCCTGCCCTGCACAGTGCCATCCTCTGCGCAAGGTTGTCGGAGGTATGGTGCTGCGCACAAATGGTAAGGGGACCGTTTTGCAAAGAATGATGAAAAGATAGGGGTCAAAAAGTAAATCAAGAGGACCAATTTGTAAAGTCGGTCAAAATGGTCTTTTCTTAAGCCCAAATTTTTATACCAGACTAATTTGAACCTAAGGATTTTAATGGTGAAATTTGATTTGAGGTTGGACCATGTTTGATCGATCAATTTGCGTAAAAACCCAAATTAAGTTATAAATTGGGCATGGTTCTCATTTTAGATCAAAATAGGTTGCAAAGGCCAAATTGAAGGTTCTAAACCCTAGAGAATATTTTTATATGAATTTTAAAGGATTTATTTGATTTTTATCCTACCTCGAACCTTGTTAATTAAAGTAGGTTTGTTTTAGGGTTACAGAATGTCATTTAATTCCTAGAAGTTGCTATAACCCTTTTCAGATCAGATCATCCCACTTCCCTTCTTATTAAGCTTGTTTGACCTATGTTTGGACCCTTAATTACCCTGTTTGCACACTGCCTTGGTGAAATTGCAGTTTTACCCTTATGATTTGTTTTATTCTTTAACTTAGAATTCTCTGAGTTAAGCCTCTCTTTAGGTTTTGTACGAGCTTTTTCACACTCATTTGGATTAAATTGTGTTAGTTAGGGTTCATGATGAGGTTCTCATTAGTACTATACTATTTACTTGAATGCATGGTTAGGATAAATTGCTAGCAAATGCCTGTATTATAATTACGAGTTACCTGTTAGAATATGGGCTGCCTGTGTTCAATGTGTAATTGCCTGTGAAACCACATGTTACATGTTATTGAGAATTGAACTATGAAAACATGAGCTACCTGTATATGGATGAGAAATGAATTATGAAACATGAGATCTGGTTTTGGATAAATGAGGTAAACATGAGCATGAACCCTACGGGGAATTAGGAGTAGAACTCCTGTGGATAAACGGAATCTGGAATGTAGACGGGAAGTGTGCTGGCCCTTGAGTACGTGTTACCAAGGAGAACAATTGTCCCCTTTTAGTGTAGAGCGGAGCTAGTCTCCCTTGGGTTGAGACTCGAGGTTAGGATTGGCCACTCTACACCGACTCCTGTTGGCCCTCGTGTACGTGGTACCGAGGTGAGCTACTAGTGTAGGGAGGGAGCTAGCCACCCCACGGGGCCCGGGGTTCAGCTAGCCACCCTACACCGACTTGTTAGGCCCTTTGGGCAAACTGGGGAAGTCAGACGAGGGTGCGCGGACTGTGGAGGGGCGACTCCTATTTGGTTCTGAGGGGCGAGACCCCTGTTCTGAGAGGGCAAGTCCCTATACTATTCTGTGCTGTACTTTGGGCATACCCGCTAGCGGAAACGACTGACCGCGTGTCAGTGCGGGGTAGCTACCCGTGCGCTTATCACGCGTGCCGTAGTCACCGCTACGTCTTGACAGTGACCTCGTGGTGGTTGACTGGGTGTAGGATTACCACGGGGGACTCTCCTGACCAGGAGAGCACCACGTGTACCTTCTACTCTACGGAAAATACTGCAATCAAGATCGTTCCCACGAAGAACATGCAAGATCAAGAAATATCTGGATACTTTGAGAAATGGGTGAAACGAAAACATATAAAATAGATAAATAGAAATGAGAATTAAACCTGTTATTTTTATTGTTTTGTACTTAGATAATATAAACACCACTCTACTCCGCGTTCACTGACTTTGTCTTTTCATAACACTGTTCAGGACTAGGAGTTGAGCAGCCCGAGCTTCCGGCTGCAGAGGGTGCTGGGTCTAGTCGAGTCCAGCCGTAGTCTTTCTTCAGCACTTTCTTTTTCTCTACCGTTGTAAGTAATGGACACTTAGTTACTGTTTTGCTACTTTTGTTTCCTTTCCGCTTTCTGTTGTTGTTGTTGTGGTGGTATGTATTGAGACAGCTATTCTATTTTCTTTATTGTTTTGTACGTTTCTTCTACTTAGTTATATTGCATGTATAAATGTGGTTTATTTTCCTACTTTTGTTTATTTCTTGTTGGACAACTAGATCTTGGGATTAATCGAGGCGAGATGGTCTCGAGTCCTGTAGGGATCCGGGAACCAGGTTGTAACAAGATGGTATCAGAGCAAGGCCATCCTGAGAAATGAACCAATTGGCTTGAGAATAACCACTCACGTGCATATAACTATGATAGCCACCACAACGTATCGTTTGATATTCGTTCCGAGTCTTTTCTCGATGTAATTCAGTATCGTTGACACTCTGGTTCTATCCTTCGCGTCTCCTTGCAGGAGATGCCTCGTTGGGGAGTTCTCGAGGTGGGCCGTGGTCGGTATCCTTCCCGCTGCATGAGCACACCAACTAACCCCTGCAACGAAGCGTCGGTGTAAACCACGAAACCCCTACCGCTGTCTAGGATGGTAAGTACAGGAGCTAAAGTCAGTATCTCCTACAACTCCTGAAAACACGCCTCGCACAAGTCTGTCCAGGCAAAGGGCACGTCCTTCCAGGTTAGCTGGGTCATAGGATGTGAGATCTGAGAGAATTCCCTTATAAACCGCCGGTAATAACCTGCCAGTCCCAAAAAGATGCATATCTCTGTCACTATGCATGGCCTCTCCCACCTGAGTACAGCCTCTGCCTTGGCTGGATCCATAGCCAATCCATCTCCCGAAATCACGTGGCCCAAGAAAGTCACTTATCTCAACCAAAACTCGCACTTGTTGTACTTGGCATACAGCCTGCGTCGCCTCAAGGTATCCAGGATCATGCGTAAATGATGACTATGCTGTGCCTGATCCTGCGAGTAAACGAGTACGTCATCGATGAACAACACCACAAACTATTTTAAGTACGGCCTGAAAACACGGTTCATCAAATCCATAAAAGCAACGGGGGCATTGGTCAGCCCAAATGGCATGACCAAGAACTCGTAGTGCCCATACCGGGTACGGAAAGGTGTCTTAGAGATATCAGTCTCCCTGAACCTCAACTGGTGGTAACCTGACCTCAGATCTATCTTGGAGAACACTGTGGCATCTCGCAACTAGTCGAAGAGGTCGTCAATCCTTGACAACGAATACTTATTCTTGATAGTGACCCTATTCAGCTGTCGGTAGTCGATGCACAGTCGAAGGGTACCATCCTTCTTCTTCACAAATAGTATAGGATCTCCCCACGGGGACGCACTGGGCCTCACAAAGCCCTTCTCCAACAGGTCCTGTAGCTGTGACTTGAGCTCTTGCAGCTCAAGCGGTGCCATCCGATACGGTGCAGTAGAAATGGGGCTGGTCCCCGGTACCAATGAGATCTCGAACTCAATCTCACGCTCAGGCGGTAGTCCTGGCAACTCCTCTAGGAAAACGTCGGGGTACTCGGAGACCACCGGAATACTCTAAAAGTCAGCCATGGGGCTAGGCTCTGCCACCACACAGGCCAAGAAGCCCTCACACCCCTGGCTCAAAAGCCTCGCTGCCCAAAGCGCGAAGATGCACTTGAAATCTCCATCCACCGGCTAACCGTGAAACTCAAAGGGAGGCAACTCCGGTATGGAGAAGACGATCTTCCTCCCGTAACAGTCCACCAGGACGCGATAGGAGGACAACCAATCCATCCCTAGGATCATGAGAAAGTCCTCCATCTGGATCACAATCAGGTCAGCGGGGATGATGTGTCCCCCTATACTGACCTTGCAATTCGTGTAGGCCTCCTCGGCTACAAACAACTGGCCACCTGGGCCTCTGATCACAAATGGATCCTCTAATAGTACGCTGCCCTGCCTTAAACCGACGGCAAAACTCATAACGACAAAAGAGTGGGTGACGCCGAAATCAAAAAGTACGTACACTAATCTGCCAGAAACGGTAACCATACCTGCCATCACAGAATTCGAAGCCCTGGCATCTCTGTGTGTCAGGATGTTGATACGCCCCTCAGCTGTCGGTGTAGATGAAGTAGCTACACTCTGGGTTGGGCGAGCAGCAGCTGGCTAGTACCCTCCTCGTGACTGCTATCCTCCCCCAGGCACTTGGGGACCACGACCGCCAGCTCGACCTCTAGCGCTCGGTGCGGGGAGCATCTGCTGTGCTCCGGCCCTAGATGGGCAGTCCCTCCTGATGTTACACAGTTGGCCACACTGGTAGCAGAGGGGAACATGACCTCCTCCCTCGGTAAGTCCCTGCTAACGGCTGGGCGAGGGTCTTGTGCTGGCAGCTGGCCCCTGTCTGGAGCCCCCAAAGGCCACTGATGGCCCCGCAAAATGAGACGGCTCTCCTGCGGGTGCGGCGTGCCTCCTCTCCCAACGGCCTTGAGAGTACTCTGGCTGGTAGGGCCTCTTCCATCCACTGTCGGTGTCTCATGCGGCCGAGTTAGTCTCCTCGTAGGTCACGGCTGCCTCAACCACTCGAGAGAAGGTGGGTAGCTTCAGAGGTTTGACATACCCTCGAATAGCAGGTCGAAGCCCCTCAGTAAACCTTCACAGGTGCTACTCCTCCGTAGCCACGGCTGTCGAGGCAAAACGTGACAGCTCCAGGAAACGCATGCGATACGCGCTAACAGTCATCGTCACCTGGCGGAGAGTGTGGAACTCTCGCCTCCTCTGGTCCTGCCAAGTTTGCGGGAAGTAGTGCTCACAGAAGAGAGTCATGAACTGGTCCCACATCGGCTCTCCCCTCTCCTGGCCTCTGACTGCCCTCCACCACCTGTGTGCTATGCTCTCTAGCTGGTACGTGGCAAAGGCCATGCGACACTCTGTGGGAGGGCGAAGGGTATCGAACACCTTCTCTATTTGCTTCAGCCAGTCCTCTGCCTTAGACGGGTCCTCATCCCCCTTGAAGGAGGGGGCTTCAGGTTCCGGAACTATCCGAAAAGCTCGTGATGCAGTTGCAGTGAGGGAATGGGCACGCCTCCAAGCAAGGAGGGCTCGTGCTCGGAAATGTTAGAGTGTGGTGGGGGTGGTGGAGGACCACCCCTTCCCCCTCCTGCTCGTCCAGCATTGCGATGGTCTCTCTGTCCCATAGAGGATTCCCCCTCTACGTCCTCAAGGAAAGGTGCCTGTGGAGGCTGGTTGAGCTCCTCTCGCACGATATCTCTGATCAGCTGGGCGAGATCCTGGGCCTGAATGCCTGGGAGAAGAGGTGGGTTAGCTGATACCTTAGGCCCAACATGTCCGCCCCTCCGACCTCATCCACGGCCGCGACCATGGCCTGCCTCGAGAACTCCCCAACGAGTCATCTCCTGTAAGGAGATGCGAAAGACAGAACAAAAGGGTCAACGATACTGAATTTCTTCGAGAAAAGACTCGGAACGAACGTCAAGGCGATACGTTGTTGTGGCTACCCTAGTTGTATTTACGTGAACGGTTATTCTCAAGCCAATTGGTTCATTTCTCGAGACCTTGCTCTGATACCATCTTGCTACGACCCGATTCCCGGACCCCTACAAGACCCGGGACTAGCTCGCCTCAACTAATCCCAAGACCCAGTCGTCCAACAAGAAATAACCAAAAAGCAGGAAAGTAAGCCACATTCACATATGCAATATAACTAAGCAGAAGAAACATACAAAGCAGTAAAGGAAAGTAAATCTGTTGTTCCATTACATACCACTACAACAACAAAACAACGGAAATGGAAGTAAACAGTAGAGACAAACAGTAACTAGAAGTCTAATACTTACTACAACAGTAAAGGAACAACAAGGAAGTGCTGAAAACTACGACTGGGCTCATCACCCTCTGCAGCCGGAAGCTCGGGCTGCTCAACTCCTGGTTCTGAACAGTATTATGAAAAGACAGAGTCAGCAAATGCTGAGTAGAGTGGTATCTATACTATCTAAAACAGTAAAAGCAATAGGTTTAATTCTCATTTCTATTTATCTGTTTTATGTGTATTTCCTTTTCACCCATTTTACTCAAATATCCAGATATTCTTGATCTTGCAAGTTCCTCGTGGGAACGATCTTGATTGTAGTATTTTCCGTAGAATAGAAGGCACACTGATAACACTACATTGTACGATGCTAACTCTGCCAAAAGGGGACGGTCTTAAAGGTAAAATGCACAAAGGATACATCATAAATAAAAATAGGAGCATTGCATGCATTGCACATCAAAATTGCTTATAATGCATTATTAACGGCAATGTATACAAGTATATGTCAAAACAGGCCTCAAATGAACGATCGGATCGCACGGATGGACTCAGAGCGACGAATGGAGTCCATCAGACTCGAAATCAGCTAAATCTGACATCCGGAGCTCCCACAATTGGCCCAAGAAGTTCTGACCGTTGATATGATGATCAACGGTCATGAGGCCGCCACGTGTCAGCCTCGTCGCGCCCTCAACCTCCCTTCATCACGCAGCATCACTTTAAGCCGTCTGATCGCAGATCGAACGGCTGGAAATCACGCACCCGCGCGCTCCTCAACCACAGCGCAACACCAGCGCCTCCACCGCAGGATGAATCTCGCCGCAACGGATTCATTTTGTCACTTCCATTTTACATCCATGCTCACATCACCTAACACCTTTTCTCCTTCTACTTGATGGTTGCAGGAATTTGGCGCTTGGATGATGAAGCAGTGCAACTCGTGACGGTAAAGATGGAGTAAGCGCAACAAGGACCGATCGTGAGTAATTCTTCTCCCGTGGTTGTTTACTTGCCTAAAAAAAATATAAAAAAATTGTAAAATCGAAAAAAATTGGCGTGGTGCATGATTGCCTGATCCACATCCTTAACACATCACCTAACAAAAAAAATAAACTCTAACATTCTTAATGACCTAACCTTTTTAGAGTGTTCTTTATTTCTGAGTAGTGTTTGCAAAGCCACCGTGAATTGACATGGGCTGCACCACTCAACCCTAAAATCAACTCATCTGATAGCAGTTACTTGAACACTAAGATGAGCACTTTAGGGTTTTAGAGCCTCTTCACATCAAAGGAAATCTACTCTCACCAATTGTGTGGAAAACTTGGTGTGCCCACTTGAAACTTGTCTGAAAACATTATGACATGTCAACCCTAAAAGGCACAAAAGTAAGGACAAACATTAAAAGATACCACATCTTAAAAAAATCCTTGCTTGAAAACCATGTTTTGATAGGAGTACACACACTGGAATTGGGAAACTAAGAGGCATCACCCCAATTAACGCCTCATCACATAACCTAAGCACAAGCACTATCCTAGCCCTTTTAAAACAGAGTAGACGTGCCCTAGGCAAGACTGGGTAAGTCTCAAGAGGTGTGGTTTTGTTCGCTGGGCACTTGGCTTTCATTCCCTTAGTAGAATCTGGTGACTAGGCTACAGGGAAGTGTCAAACGACCGCAGTTGTGGGGTCTATGGAACTGGCTGCGCAAGCCAAAGGAAGAACCTTCCCTACAATCCCCTCGTAATCAACCTGGCCAGATTAGCTTTGGGAAGGGAAGTCTAGTGCTTACTGACTTGATCGCCCCTTTAGAGATTTCTAGGTCCCCTAAGGAATACGCTATAAGGACTAGGCTTGTTTTCTTGGTTGTGCACACACACGTCTCTCATCTGTCGCTCTACGCATCCCCTCCTGTTCTTCTCTAGTGTATGCACGGGAGATGATCACTTCATCTGGAGTTGTTTGTTTTGGGACGGGAATCTATGCGACCTGATTTTGCTAGAGACATGGCTGAACCTAGAGTAGGTGAGGTTGAGGACCAACCCCTACCAGACACAATGACCATCATCTAGGCCCAGATTAACGCAAACCACCGGCTTCAGCAGCAACAAATCCACACTATCATGAAAGCCATACACCGGTTGCAGAATCCACAGGGGCAACCACCACCACCTCTCCAAGGCCCACAAGGGCAACCACCACTTGATCCACCACCATTCCAGGACCAACCTAGGCCCCTCCGCGACTTCTACAATCCTTCCGCTATTCGAATCGAGCTACACCTTCGGATCCCCGAAGGGGGAGATGATTTTGAGCTAAAACCAAATGTCCTAAGTCTGATTCAGAGCCATTTCCATGGAAGCTCAAATTGTAACGAACCGATTCCCGAATCCTTACAAGACACGAGAATCGGATCGACTCGACTAAGCCCAAGACCTAGTCGTCCAACGAGGAGGTAACCAAAAGAGCAGTAAAATAAACCACATTCAGCATGAATATAGCTAGCAGTAACAAAGTACAGCTGTAAAGGAAATAAATACTACAGTATACACCACCACAACAGTAGAGCAGCAAGTATGTACATAACATAAAGTTTCGACAAAGAAAGTACAGGGAGTAACAAAGAAAACTACTCACTACAGTGGAAGAAAAGTACAAACAGTACTACTGGTAACTCTACTGGACCCTACTAGGCCCAGCGACCTCTGCAGCAGCTGACCCTGGCTGCTCAACACCTGGTCCTGAAAAGTAACGAGTGTAACACATCAGCGAAACGCTGAGTAGAGTGCAACTAAAAGCTAAAGAAGTAGAAGAGTGCACAGTAGCTATTATATTTTTACTTTCGTTATTTACGTCTTTCTTTTAATTCACTATTGATTTATTTCTCAGATCCCTCTCTTGATCTCGAATGTTCCTCGTGGGAACGATCTTGATTGCAGTCTTTTCCGAAAAGTAGAAGTAATACGTGGTGCTCTCCTGGCCGGGAGAGTCCTCCGTGGTGGTCCTACCCTCAGTCAACCATCCCAAGGTCACTGACAGACGTAACAGTGACTACGGCACGCGCGATAAGCGCACGGGTAGCTACCCCGCACTGGCACGCGGTCAGTCGTTTCCGTTAACGGGTGCGCCCAAGCACAGCACAGAACCAGTATAGGGCAGAGCCCTCTCAGTAACAAGGGTCCAACCCCTCCACAGTCCGCGCACCCTCGCCTGACTACCCTGGTTGCCCAGTGGGCCTAACAAGTCGGTGTAGAAGGTTAGCAGGACCCCGGGACCTGTGGGGTAGCTAGTGCTCTCCCTACACTAGTAGCTCTCCTCGGTACTGTGTACGCGAGGGCCAGCAAGTCGGTGTACAGTGGCCAAATCCACCCCGGTCTCCACCTGAGGGCAGCAAGCTCCCCTCTACACTAAGAGGTAATGTGTGTTCTCTTTGGTACCACGTACCCAAGAGACAACACACTTCCACATTTCACTTTCTTAGTTCCATTCTATTCTCTTTCCAGGAGTTCTACTCCTAATTCCCCGTGGGGTTCATGTTCTTTTTGGTTTGGTCATTTTAGGTTTCACCGTTCCAGTTTTACGTTCATACAACCCATGTTCTCAACCATATTTATTCATTCATAACAGGCAGCTATTAAATCAATTTACAGGCAGCTATTAATTCCTTTCCACTTTTCCAAGACTGCAATATTTACATATTCCACTAGTTTTCCAGTCCTAGGATTCATGCTGTACCCTAGAATCTATCATTCAATCTAGTTTTCCAGTCCTAGGATTCATGCAATACCCTAGGATCTATCTTTCAATCTAGTTTTCCAGTCCTAGGATTCATGCGATACCCTAGGCTCTATTAATTGTTCCATAATTGTAACAAATTTGTTAAGTAAATTAAAAAGCCACTCTACCAGCAAAACCGGGAGTACTGGGGGCATGGTCAGCAATTCCGCGCGCCTCCGCAACCCCCAAGACTGCAACGGAACGGGGTCCTAACACAAGGATCAATCACAAGGAATTTCTCAGAATGGTATACGATTACTGTAAACGGGTAGAGGAATTTATTCTGGAAAGAAAGCAACTCGAAACACGGAAAACAGACTCCGAACGGGCCCTAAATGAGTCAACAACGACGAAACTGTCCAAAATCAGACGTCTGGAACCTCATCCAGACGTCTTAAAAGGTGGGTCAGGTCGTACCTCAGTTCTGCGCAGTCCTTCAGACGTCCAGAAGCCCGCTGGAACGTCTGACCTTGGTTCCTAGATGTCCGATTGTCACCCCGGACGTCTGGAAGTCTTCTCCGTCGTCTGGAATTGCGGCCAGACGTCTGATTTACGTGGGATGGCGAGCCCCCACGCCCTCCCGAGCAGAACCTGTGCACACACACACCTGCTCTCAGCACGACGAAACGCAGACGAAGTCGCGGCGGACAGCTGCATGGCCGAACACGCGAAAAAGGAAGAAGATAGAAATATCTTACCTGTCAGAAGTCTGGACAGTCCTCCAGACATCTTCAACGTCGTCTGGACTTAAGTCCAGACGTCTGATTCTGGAAAATTTTACAAAACCAGAGCCCGATTCGCACTCCGCCCGAAACGCACGACCGCGCCGTGCCCCATCCGCCTGCTGCCCGAGCTGCAAGAGCCCCTCCGCGACACCCCACGCCCGCCGCTCCCCCGCCGGCCGGCTCTAGCTGTCCAGGAAAGCTCTATCCCTCGCGGTCGAGCTTCTTCCTTCAGCTCGCAACCCTCCTTCCCACACGCTCGCCGCGGCTGCTGCTGCCGTCGCTCACTCGCTCGCTCGCGCTGTCGCACTGGCAGGGAGAAGGAGAAGAGGAAGGCGGAGGAGATGAGGGTGAGGGAGAGGGCGAGGGTGTCTTATAAGGCCGAGCGGGGAGAGAGAGAAGAGAGCGGCGCGCCTGCAGGAAGAGAGAGAGGAAAAGAGGAACAAAAGCAGCGGGTGCAGTCTGCGCGCGCACGCGCGCAGACGCAACCCCGTACGCCGAAAAAATTTATTACCAGACGTCTGGAAAGGGTTCCAGACGTCTAGGCCACTTCCCAGACGTCTTAAAAACTCGTCTGATGCCACGTTCGTAACACAAATAAAGACCCCTTCCAACACCTAGAGAATCTTGACCGGATAGCCCGAACTGTGAAACCTAGGAACATTAGCCTTGACATTGTTTTGTTTAAGATGTTTCCCTTCTCGCTAGGAGACAAAGCATCTCATTGACTTAGAACCCTAAGTAGACCCATCACCACCAGGGAAGAACTGAGGCATGCATTCTTAAAGAAATTCTTCCCCATAAGAAAAACCAATGCCCTCAGAAGAGCCATTACTACCTTTACACTCCAGGGCAGGGAACAGTTCCATGAGGCGTGGGAAAGATTTAATGAACTATTGAGGAAATGCCTACACCACGAAGAACCAAGGTGGCAATTGGCCCAGATCTTCTACTACGGTCTAGACAGCAATCTATGGAACTTCGTCGATGCCTCATGCAGGGGGAACTTCCTAAAAAAGACGAGGAGAGCACGTTTGAGCTCTTTGAGTCTATGAGCGAAAATTCGCTCAATAATGGCTCCATGACCCAGTTTAGCCGATCCAGTTAACCCCGTGGTGGGATTTATGAGGTACAAGCAAATTCTGGAATGGTTGGCATGGATATCATTGCTAAGAAATTGGATCGAGTGGAATTGGTGGATAAAAAGATAGATGAGCTACTGAACCAAATCAGGAACCCGTTACTGACCTTCTCCCTAGCAAAGGGAGCTCACAATGTTGACCTGGTCCAACCCCTAAGCCAAATAAACCTGGAACAACTCCTAACCACACTCCAGGGAGGGACCTTTGCTCCCTCAACCCTTGATTACTCTCTTCCCTCCCCATCGACATCTGCCATCCTTGAAGATGTACAGGCTGTCCAAGGTTATGCCAAACCTAACCCTTTCTCCAACACTTACAACACTCGCTGGCGGAATCACCCAAACTTTGCTTGGACAAACCAGAAACCGCCTCAATTTCATAACCAACCTAGGCCAAACCAACAGCCAAACCTGCCCCCTATCAGCAACGACCACCAGTTAGACCCTCATATAATCCGAATAGGGCGGCCCTTCCCCCACAAAACCAAATGGACACCCTGATAAAGATGACGGCTGAAATGAACCAAAAACATTAGGAGGAAATGGCTTTAGTAAAGGGACAATTAAGCCAACTATTGGACTGTAAACAATAGGGATCCCTACCTTCCCAGCCACAACCAAACCCGCAAAACATGATTAACAGAGGCCCCAATTCACAATGGTTCCAAGGCAATCCTGGGCAGGCTCACATGGTCCAGCCAGCCCCACAAACACCCCCTGGGTTTGGTGATTCTTCGTCCTCATCTTCTCAAGGATCAACCCATGATCCCATGCTATTTCGCCTCTATGTCGAACAGATCATCAGGAGGTATATCCTTGAGGACAAAGTTTAGAGTGTGCTATCTTTTTGTCATGACCAAGCTTGTGGTGGCCACTTCTCAGGAAAGAAAATGGCTGCAAAGGTTCTGCAGTCTGGATTTTACTAGCCTTCCTTATTTAAGGATGCACACAATTTCACTAGGACTTGCTCTTGCTGCTAGACTCTGGGGACCATGACCAAAATAGATATGATGCCCCTCCAGCCCATTTTGATTGTTGAGATCTTCGACGTTTGGGATATTGATTTTATGGGTCCCTTCCCACCATCCAACGGTTTTGAGTACATCTTAGTCTCTGTAGACTATGTCTCCAAATGGATTGAAGCCGTCGCCACCCGCCGATGCGATCATAAGGCTGTTATGGACTTTGTTAAGCAGAACATCTTTTCCTGATTTGGAATACCAAAGGCCATTATCAGTGATGGTGGAAGTCATTTTATCCACACCCAATTCCGTGCCCTACTTAGAAAATACGAGGTTAACCACCGCATTGCTACCCCATGTCATCCGCAAACAAATGGGTAGACTAAGGTTTCAAACAGGCAGATCAAGAATATTCTACAGAAGACTGTGAGACCTGATAGGAAGGATTGGTCCGCACGACTAGATGATGCCCTGTGGGCATACCAGATCGCTTTCAAGACCCCGATCGGCATGTGACCTTATCGCCTGGTCTTTGGCAAAGCTTGCCACCTTCCTGTTGAGTTAGAACATCGGGCTTACTGGGCCATCAAGCAGTGTAACATGGATCCCCAGTTAGTCGGTGTGCAGAGGACTCTCCAACTCTCTGAGCTCGAGGAAATTTGTCGGGACGCTTTTGAGAATAGTCGGCTATACAAGGAGAAAATGAAAGTCATCCACGACCGACTCATCCAAAGAAAAACCTTCGAGCCTAATCAGCAAGTTTGGCTTTTTGATGCCCGTCTAAAACTCTTTCCAAGGAAACTCAGGTCCAAGTGGACAGGACCATTTAGGGTGGTCAGGCCCTACTCCAATGGGACAGTTGAAATCGCTGATCCGAACATTGGGCACACTTTCACAGTTAATGGCCAGAGATTGAAACACTTCCTCACCCAGGTGCCCCCGAAGGAGGTTGTCACCCTCATTGAGGGATGACACGAAGCACTACCAGCTTGAGGCGTTAAACTCAGCGCTTCTTGGGAGGCAACCCAAAAGATTCAAACTGATTTGGTATTTTACATCACTCAGGTAATATCTTGTTGACCCCTGTGCATCCATATATTTGTCAATGAGGACATTATCCAGCTTAAACATGTGGGGGTGGTAAATTGCATGATTCTGAGATCATTTAATCGGTCTGAATAGAATAAAATAAATAAATAATTGAATTTAGGAAGAGAAAAACTTAGGCATTAGAAATTTGTCAATAGTGGAAAATAATACGGAAAGGACCTGAGTACTTAGACTTTTCAGGCCTTCAGGCTTAATCAGCCCTGGTGTCCGTTAAAATATGGATTTAGCTTCAAATCCTTGCAACCTTAATCTATTCTAATCTACCAACTAAATAAGGTGATAAGTATACGACTTATCAACTCATCCTCTAACTCAGAAAGACTTTTAGTCTAAGCATCTGCACACATTTTTTGCACAGACTCACTCCTTGGAGATTCTGACAGAAATTAGGTAGCTAATGAACTTTCTAGGGTGGTATGGCTGGCAAGTTGTCATGGGTAACAAGCCATTAGCAGGTTGTCTAGAGCCTAGCCATGAGACCACCTTCTTTTTATTGTCTCTAGGTAAATTTGAGATCAGGGAAGCCACCTACTAAATAAAAGAAGAAGAAGAAGAAAAGAGAAAAAAATAAACCACACTTCAAAGCACGAGTATGGCTGGAAAGTGATCGTGGGATACAGCTCATTGGTTGGTTGTCCAGAACCCAGCTTATTAAATGCACAGAAAGAACCAAAACACTTAAGGAAGAAGCGGGGAAGTAGAGTAAGCCGGTGAGATATACACTAGAAAAATTCTTGTGTTGACCCCAAGTAAAACAAACGTAGGGAGAAGGCTACCGATTGAACAAATACACCTTTAGGCAAAACACTTCCTTTTCCGGTCACCTAAGGGCATAGAAACCCAAAGTCTGTCTAAATTACCATTGAGTGAGTCTATCACGATCTTCACACCAGGATGCTTAGCACTTAGAGTTTTTTCCGAGTATTGGGTGAGTTGGGTAGCCGTAAAAAGTTACCAACACACTCTTAACTCCAAAAATGTAAAAATAAGAAAAAAAAATGAAAAATATATATATACATGCCTTAAAGCAAGGATTCAGGCGATTCATATTTTGGCAGACACCCGGGAGCTGCTTAGTCCCTATAGATTAGAATCTTAGTATATTTCCTCCTATTGGCAAGTGACGAAATGTCCAAGTAATTACTTCTTAAATTCTAACTGGAAATAATGGCTAGAATAAACCTTGCTAGGGACTAGCAAGGTGTAAGCATGGGGGTATGATAACACTACATTGTACAATGCTAACTCTGCTAAAAGGGGATGGTCTTAAAGGTAAAATGCACAGAGGATACATCATAAATAGAAATAGGAGCATCGCATACATTGCACATTAAAATTGCTTATAATGCATTATTAACGGCCATATATACAAGTACATGTCAAAACAGGCCTCAGATGAATGATCGGACCACACGGATGGACTCAGAGCGACGAACGAAGTCCACCGGACTCGAAATCAGCTAAATTCGACATCCGGAGCTCCCACAATTGGCCCAAGAAGTTCTAACCGTTTATCTGATGACCAACGGTCATGAGGCCGCCACATATCAGCCTCGCCGCATCCTCAACCTCCCTTCATTGCGCAACATCACTTTAAGGCGTCCAATCGCAGATCGAACGGCTGGAAATCGTGCACCCGCGCGCTCCTCAACCACAGCACAACACCAGCGCCTCCACCGCAGGATGAATCTCGGCCGTTGATCTTCAATCGGACGGCCCTGCCACTCCCCACGCCCACGCACCTTGCTTCCTCGTCGCGATCGTTCACTCGCACAGCGCATCGGTCGTGCCCTCGCAACTCACCCGCAGGGCGCGGGTTCGAATCACCCTCCGCAATGCAAATTCAAGGTGGGATTGGCGCACGCGATTTCGGCCGTCGATGCGCGATCGAGCGGTTGGCAGTAGGCGACGCAATGACACGTGGGGTGTGAGCGCAGCAAACGCGATCCAAGCCTACGCCCCACGAGCGATCTCGACTATTTGATCCGCGATCGGACGACCCACAGCACGCACGCATGGATCGCGCGTGAAGAGGCACAGCGCGCGTGTAGGACCGTTGGGAAGGAGGCTTCACCGATGCTTTTAGCATGGGTTTAGCGACGTCCCGGACGTTGCTAAAGCCCATACTTAAAATGGAAACCACTTCTCCCTATATAAACCCCTCCCAACCACCCATGTAAAGCATTGAATTCACCTTGCAAGTGTTGTAACACCCTCCTAACCCCTTTTAGGCTCTCTTGTAGTCAACGGAGTCGACGAGCCGCCGACGGAGCCTCCTTCCACCGCCATGGCCTCCTCGCCGTCTCCCCTCTCTCTCTCTCTTTCTTTCCCTTTAATCTAGCTTTACTTCCTTTTTATTCAATCATTTAGCTACTGTTGTATTTGTAAAACTTAATTTGCATGTTTAATATAATATTGATGTGTTCTCCATCTTACTTTGAGCAATGGTTATGATTTAAATGACTCTAACCCTACTCTCTCTCTCTCTTTCTCTCTCTCACTCGTTTTCTACCACGTCTTCTCACAAGCAAAAACTCGTTATCTCTGTGACATTAAGTGACAAAGAAAATCTGATTTTTACGCCTCCCTGTGATCGACACTCGGACTCACGTCCGTTTCTTCTTTTAAAACCCACGTTGCGAGCACGAACTATAACGATCCTTTTAAACGAACACGTCTCTCGCACGTCGTACACGTGGTGCTCTCCTGGCCGGGAGAGTCCCCCGTGGTAGTCCTACACCCAGTCAACCACCCCGAGGTTACTGTCCAAACGTAGCGATGACTATGGCACGCGTGATAAGCTTACGGGTAGCTACCCCGCACCGACATGCGGTCAGTCGTTTCCGCTAATGGGTATGCCTAAAGTACAGCACGGAACAGTATAGGGCCTTGCCCTTCTCAGAACAAGGGTTTTGCCCCTCAGAACCAAACAGGGGTCTCACCCCTCCACAATCCGCGCACCCTTGTCTGACTACCCCAGTTTTCCTAGAGGACCTAACAAGTCGATGTATGGTGGCTAGCTGAACCCCGGGCCCCGTGCGGTGGCTAGCTCTCTCTCTATACTAGTAGCTCACCTCGGTACCGCGTACACGAGGGCCAGCAGGAGTCGGTGTAGAGTGGCCAATCCTAACCTCGGGTCTCAACCCAAGGGTGGCTAGCTTCACTCTACACGAAAAGGGGACAGTCTCTCTCCTTGTTACCACGTACTCACGGGCCAACACACTTCCCGTCTACATTCCAGGTTTCCATCTAACCACAGGAGTTCTACTCTTAATTCCCCGTAGGGTTCATGCTCATGTTCACCTTATTTATTCCGATCCAGATTTCACCATTCACAATTCATTTCTCGTCCATAAATAGGCAGCTCGTGTTTCCATAATTCGATACATGCAACTGGTGATTTCACAGGTAATTATTCATAATTTACAAGCAGCTCATAATTAAAATACAGGCAATTGCTAATAGTTTAGCTCAATCATGCATGCAACTACATTATACAGCACAAACAGTTCGTTCATTTCTCTATCCTAGGGTTCCATTGGCTATTTCCACAAGCACATTCTTATTTAAATATCATTAACAGAATTAACCACTCTACTAGATAATTCGGGAGTAATGGGGGCTCGAACCGCAAACCCAGGCATCTCTACAAGTCCCAAACATGCAGCAGGCTGAAACCCTATACCAGGGAATACATCACAAAAGGAGGGTTCAAAACAATGTACAAAGGTCTCTAGTACGTAAAGAAACTCTTAAGGAAACTACAGGTACTTCGTTTGCGTAAAACGGACCCCAAACGAGTCAAAAATGTGCCTATTGTCCAAAATTAGACGTCTGGAAACAAGTTCAGACGTCTTAAAAGGTACCAGAACCTTACCTTAAGTCCCTACGGTGTCCTCAGATGTCCAGGCCTCCTCTGCGATCATCTGAAGGTAGTTCCAGACGTCGGACCACGCCTCTGGTCGTCTAGAAGAATGTCCGGACGTCTGGTGATCTGATCAGACGTCCAAAAGTGCGTGGGAAAGCGTTCCGCGCTCCTTCCCAAGGCTGCTCCTGAGTACGACAGCTGCAGCCCCTAAATCAAACCAAACATTCATCTGCGATGAGGCCTACATGGCCATAACCGCGAAAAAGAACGTACCTTCATGATAAATGTGCTTTCAAACGTCTGGCCTTAACCCCAGACGTCCAGGTGCTCCATCAGCCGTCTGAACTCCACTCCAGATGTCTGATACTGGAAAACTTGCAGTACCAGAACCTCCTCTCAACGCTCTCCGCTGCGCTCCTCCTCGCGTCGCCGCAGCTCCAGCCATGCAGATGGTTGGGAGGCTACCTCCCCTCTTCCCGCACGCGCTCGCGGTGGTCGTGCGAGCTCCGCCGAGCTTCCACCGAAGATCTCCGACCTCGGTCTCCTCCTCCCGCACTCTCCTCCTTCTCCCTCTCACTCTCCTCCTCGCTCACCTCCTCTCGCCACTCTCGCAATCTCTGAAGGTGAAGGTGGTGGTGTGTGGAGTGGAGAGGAGAGGAGGGGAGGGGCTTAAATAGGTGGCATGGGGGTTTTAGGGTTCGGGGGAAGTAGGGAAAGGAGAGAGAGGAAGGAGGTCCTGTGGGCTACCCGCGCACAAGGCGTAGTATGCGTACAAAAATTTCATTTTCAGACGTCCAGGAAAGGGTTCAGACGTCTTAAATGGCTAAAAGTGTGATGGGTCTTTACATAATCTATACCAGCGATTAATTTATATCAGACGAGCTCAGAATAGTAGGTACTCAACACGAACACGTAGAGAAACTCAAGTGGAAAACAGTGGTACTTCGTTTACAGAAACTCGATTCTGTTTGGGCCCTGAATGGGCCAAAAACATGGCTACTGTCCAAAATAAGACATCTAGGACTAGTCCCAGATGTCTTAAAAGACGTCAGATCTTACCTTGTGTCTCCTACGGGTTCCTCAGATGTCCGAATCCCTCTGCAACCATCTGAAGGAAGTTCCAGACGTCGAACTATGCCTCCGGTCGCTTGAAAGTGCCATCGGACGTCTGACGATGTGGTCATACATCCAAAAGTGCCTGAAAATGCGTACCGCACGCCTTTCCAATGCCCTGCACCTGCGTATAGCAAAGACAGACCCATTCTCAGCCTAGCATTCCTTCGCCACGGTCTGCATGGCGGAAAGTAGCTAGGGAACACGTACCTCGCGCGATATTATGCTTTCAGACGTCCGGCTTCAGCTCCGGACGTCCTGATGCCTCTCTAGACATCTGATATTGGAAAACTTCCAGTATCAGGACTCCTTTGCACAGCTTGCCCCGCTCGTGCCTCCGCCCTCAGAGGACACAGCGGCAGCTCCAATAGCTGCAAGAGCTTGAGAAGTTCCCCGCCAGCGTCCTCTCTTCCACGAACTCCTCGAGCTCCACTGAGCTCCCGCAGCCGTCGTCCTTCTCCCCTGCTCTCACTCTCTCGCTCTTCCCCATTCTCCCTCATCAGATCCTCTCCTTCATCGTCGCGGCTGCAGCAGAGACGGAAGGCTGGTGGGGCGTGGTCGACGCAAGGAGAAGGTGGAGGTGGCGATGGCTCGAGTGGTGGGGTGTGGAGTGGATGGAGGGTTTAAATAGGGAGGTTTTAGGGTTCGGGTGAGGGGGTGGAGAAGAGAAAGAGAGACTCTGCGCGTCGCCCGCGCGCAGAGCGAAAAGATGTACAATATTCTCCTACTTTCGGACGTCTGAACATATGTCCAGACGTCTGGACAGACGTTTGACTGACAGTCTAGATGTTTTATTCAACTAAAAAGGGCGTCGGGTCATTTCAGGGAGTTGAGCAACCAGCACCACCGGTTGCAGAGCTAGGCCTAGCCGAGCTCAGCCGTAGCTACGTTTCTTACTGTTTTCCCTAGCTTCTGTTGTAGTAGTATGTGATTTAAATGCTGACGGCATGCCGTCGGCAAGGTCATTTCCGAGCAAGGGTTGTGCTGACATGGATAAAATGTCGATTTACAGGGATATCGTCGGCATGCCCTCGGCATGGTCGGCATGCTGGCGAAATCAGTGCCCCATGCCGAGGTTGCTGTTGGTTTTTTTAATTACTTATGCTATTTTTGTCGGTATGCATCGGCATACCCTCGGCATGCCCATAGCGTGCCCTCGACATGGTCATCGGCATGCCCATCAAAAAACGGGCATTTCCACGGTATGCCCACGAAATGCACACTTAGAATTTCATCGGCGCGGCATCGAAATCGGCATTTCGAACCTTAGTAGTAGTGAGTATGCTTGTTCTATGAAATACTATTTCAGTTACTTTTCAGTTGTACTTTTCTCTGTCGTAGTTGTGATGTCCTATAATATTGATAGACCTTTCCCTCTATTTCTTTTACTATCTCTTGTTTCTTTCTGCTTAGTTACATTGCATGTGTGGATGTGAATTATCCTATGCTTTTGGTTATTTCTCGTTGGACGACTAGGTCTTGGGATTAGTCGAGGCGGGCCAGTCTCGGGTCTTGTAGGGATTTAGGATCGGGTCGTAATAGTTCTAATGAGGGTATGGCCATAAAATGTAAGATGGTATAGTTATGTTTAAATGTGCAAAGACCTATGGGTAAATTGTATGTTCTCGATAGGCAAACATGAAATTTACATAGCAATTAGTCACACTAATTGCTGAATTAAGTCTTTGGGGTCATGGTCCCCAAAAGACCGACATTGGCAAAACCTAAGGGACATCCCCATCGTGCTCTGTGGTTGCTAAGGAGAGAACAACTGGAAAGACAAAGTAATTTCATCCTTCAGGTGGTTCTCTGTTAGGGATTAGGGTAGGTTCTTTTGGAAGTACCATTGCAATCCTCGTTTCTTATTTTCAAGATGATCACAGGTATGTTCGATCATCACTTGTATGTCTTTGTTTCTAGCATGAGGATACTCATATCCATATTAATGTGATAAAGAATTGATATATATATATATATTGTTCATCTGTATTATTGTTTATTTCATTTGATTCATATGTACACATGTTGTTCTATTTAGTTGGATATTATATATCAATCTTAGATTTTATATTAATCATCATTATGATTAATTGGCCATTCATCTTTTGAGAGAAAACCAAAATGGCTTTTAGTAACTGTAGGTAGTACCGGTACCTCTAGATGGGTATCAGTACCCAGGTGTTACAATTTTGGACCTTTAGTAGACTGTAGGTTGATAGTACCGGTACTTTTCATGAGTACCGATATATGTAAGCTACGGATCAGCTTCAGGTCAACCTAAGTCCAAAACTGGAACTTATATGTACAAGTATTCTTCATGAGTACCGGTACACATGAGTCCTAGATTAGGTTCTAGACTTGAAGTCACCAGAACCTGTAGCTCACAAGTACCGATACTGGTCATCAATACCGGTACTGGTAGGCTACAGGTGGTATATCCAATACCCAACAAGCATCGGCACTCTTCATGAGTATCGATATTCATTGAGACCAGTCATTTCCTAGAGAGATACAATACTCAATGAGTATTGGTACTCAATATAAGTACCGATACACTGTGAGTACTGGATGAGTACTCATTTGAACATAAGTTCTAAGCTGTAATCTATGGGTACCGATACTCAGTGAGATATAGAACTCATACCTATGACTTTAGGATATCGGTACTGGTCCATTAGTACCGGTACTCAGCATATGTGATACCAGTATTGGTATGCCACTACTGGTACTTAATTAATATAAAGTCTAATTGAGACAAGTTATGTTACCGATCCATCCTAACTTAAAGATGAGTCAATTTCAGTTAAGCCTCTAAAGGTCTTAAAGAATGCCAGCAATGCTTCACACACTTGTGAGTCAAACTCAATCATTATAGACTCAGGGGTCTTTTGCAGCAGTGAATAGCAATATGCACCGAATCTCCTGGTCTTCTTTGAAATCAAGCAAATGGGTAACATATTTCAAGTGCCAAAGTTCTATGGTTACAATGATTTAAAATTAAATAACGAATGATCTTCGATCGTCAGAAAATGAATGCTATAACGATGGCATGGTTCTTAATACTCATAATACATGTCTTCATGGCATGGATGGGATGAATTTGAATGGTAAATAAGACATTAGAAGCTCTATAAATAGGTGTTCCACCAGATAGGAAGAACACACAACTAGCTGAAGTATACATGGCAGTTCCAAATTCCTAGGTTGTATCTTGCAATCCTTGATTGGATCTTTACATTCCGTTAATAAGTTGCAGACGACATACTTGAAAAGCAAACTTCAAACATTTTAGACTCCTACCTATTTACAAAAATAATTGAGAAAAACATTAAATCTTCTCTGGCCTTCATTGAAACAAGCAAACAAAGGATATATGTTGCGTTTTGTGAGGGAAAAAAAAAGGGCAAACGAATGATATATTCAAGTGACAATTAGTATCAAAAGTCACATAAAATGTTAAGACATATATTTTGCCAAGAAGTGGAAGTGATCTAGATCTTTTTTTAGAAAATTGTAGTTAATTCCTCTTTCACTGCCAAATAGGTGGTATAATTAAGACGAATCTATGTGAATATAAGTTTTAGGAGGCAGTCTCAGTAAACATTACGAGATTGAAACACATCATTTCTTTTAGAACCAAATCAAGAGGAGCCGACTCTATTTAATACGATGACCCCAAAATCATAATTCAAAATCGACTTATATTTCAAGGGGCCTTGTGGTTCCTTAAATGACACCTCTTACGTACAAAATGAGATTTGCATGCATGAACACCGTAAATATGTGTTAAAGATTTATTTATCTATTTAAGGGTAGTTTGCGGAGGAGGATAATCTCTCCTTTTAGGTTTCATTTGGTTGGTAAGTTAAGTAGGTTTGTGTTTGGTTAAATATTTAACATGCTCCGCACTTGTATCAGGTTAAGTCAAAGTTATTTCGTTCAAATTGTGGAATAACTTTAACTAACTAAAATATCCAAATGGATTAATTTACTTATTTCACTTCTTTCTTATTCTTCTACTGGTTACACAAACTTATTCCTCTTACTAAATAGGGCCTTAGGGGTTATCTTCTATTTACCTTAGAGGATAACTCAACTCCTCGAGTTATCTCAACCTTTGTTAGAAGAGGGGTTGAGATAACTCATGTTCTAACACCGTTTGCAACTCTTGCGACTTATGTCCTTTCTCGCAACCTTTTTCAAAGTTACCCCTCTCTTAATATAAATTAATATAAACTTAAAAAAAAAACTTCAACTAAGTTAATTACCATTTTAAGGGCAAAAAATTCTTTTGCCAACTTATCCTCCATCCTAACATCCAAACCTAAGTAAACATCCCCCTTCACGTCACAAGTTAACCCCAATTCCTATCCCTTTTTCAGTGAACACAAACACGGGTTTACCTCCATTTGAAAGTACACAGAAACAGGGGTTAACCCCTGTTATAACTTAGTTAACCCTAGTTAGCTCGCACTGTAAACTAGGCCTTAAGAGTCCAAATTCCAACGTTAGGGTTAATTTACTTGAATGGTTAGGAAAGTTATGTCAAAATATGTGAAACTAGAATTAACCTGCAATTATGTTTACTTACAAAATGATGTTAATATCAGTTTGTGTTTACTTAAATTGGTGTTAAGTTATGGTATTAACCCTTGTATTATTTACTTAGTAGTGATGTTAAGAAAATGAAATATAAGTATTGTCTGATATATGAGTGGAATATAATTTTAACACATTTTATTAACATCAATTGAAACTGATGTTAGAAAAACTCATGTTAAAGTGACTAAAACTGAGTTACCAAATAAAATTTTACATAATTAAATAGAGTTTACCCCCCTTCCTCTAAAGTATAGTGGAAAATCAAATAAATGCATTTTGAAATACATTTTACAATGTACAGATGAGAGCAGTATTTTCAATCAATGTATTTTAATTTTTCACCTATGAAAATTTCTTTTTATCGATGAAAAATCACTTCTAACCTATTTTAAATGAAAAATCATCTTTTATTGATAAAAAAATAAAATATAATAATATATTTTAATTTTTAATATATAATTTTAACCGATTGATTCTTGACTTTGCATTATTTGAAAAGTACATTTTCCTACCGCCGTCGAAGGTAAACTAGGCCTTGCGATACCAATACCGCCCTCCCTGCCCAAATCGACTACCTCCTCCCACGCCAAGGCAGAGACATCTTCCTCTCCGGCGACGAAAGCTCCCTCGTCTCCAGCGTCTGCAGGCTCCGACGATCCTCCTCTTCCTCCTGTCAAGGTACCTCGCCACCCCCCCCCTCCATTGCCCGACCTCCCCGGTGGATTTCTCACCGCGGTCTCTGGTTTTTGGTAGTATTAGCACGGGTTTTGTTAGGGTTTTAGTTACCATTTTTTTGGCTTTTAAGTTTAGCATCATCCGGCTTTTTTTGCGTTTTAGGGAGGGAGGGGGTGATGGCGAAGAGCAAATACGAGTACGTGAAGGGCTTCGAGTCCTCCGACAACCTCCCACTTTCCAACTGGATCGTCGTCAGGATCGACGGCTGCCATTTCCATCGGTCAGAAACCGTTTTCCCCGACAGAAGTTCCCTCTTTTGCAGTTAAAGTAGCTTAATTTGAATTGATCTTTTTCTTGTTGAGCTGAGTGGGGGGAAGGTTTCAAAAGTGTTCGATTTGGATTACGAACCAAATTACATTCTACATGTAGTTTTTTTTGTTTTCCTTGCCTGCTTAGAGATAGATCTGAGTGGAGGCAAGGAATCCATGTAGCCGACTGCGCTTAATGTGGAAAAGGCTCCGTTGTTTTTGTCGTGCTTAGAGATCCCTGATTAAACTTGTGTTACGTCCTTTATTCTGTGTGGAAGTCACTGAAATCCTTTCATTTACAACTTAGGTAACTTCTAAATTGAGAGCATGGACGTCTGGTCCTTGCAAGCTTAGTCCATAAAAACATTAAATTCAAGGTCATAATCAGATAATAATGTGCCTTGAATCCAATTCTTTGGGAAATATTTCCTTGTGTATCTCCACATGTTTTTCTAATATCCATCTTGGAATTATTTTTTTGTAAATAAAACTTATCTTGAAAGCCTTCGTCTTGTTGAAATTCTATTCAAAAAGAGAAAGGATGATAAGATTAATAATCAATTACAATTGTTTTGCTTGGGGAAAGTTTGCAGCTAAGCATTTGGTTTATTTTATCCAAGATCGCCATTTCTGAGAATTCGAGCAGTGGGCATCATTGTCTATCGTCCTTGATTTCTATAGGCTTTGTTGGATGCTTACTATAGCTCTTCATAAAAATTGTCACAACATCCTTCTTTCCTTGCATTCACCGCCTTTTTGACGAAAGGTGGAAATAATCATATATACCTTTACGTCTATCCCTCTTATCTCCCTGCTAAACAAACTTGCAATTTCATATAGCTTGATTTTCTTGTTTATTTGCATAATAGATGTCTAACCATTAACCGATGCCACCAACAACAAGACCTTTTTTGCATTAAGTGGGTTGGCTACAAGGATTATTTGTCTCAGCTTACATCTATTCCAAGCCATTCCTAGGCTTGGATCCAAGTAATCAAGATCAAGCTTGATGATTTCCTTCTAGCACTTTTTTAGCTTGCCTCATTTCTAGTTGGAAGGCTCAACATGTAACTTCTTACATCTCTTGATTAGGACTTTGCAGATGTTCATCCCTCTTTAGATGTTTCTCTCGTTTTAACCTCTATTGGCACCAAAACCTACCTTTTTCCAGATACTTTGATTATGAATCCAATCCTTCTTTATATGGCCACAGATCCACCTTAATACCTTCATTTCTACCAGACATCACATGCACATGCCTATAATTGTTAGGGAAACACTCATGTTTTTCTATGCACATGCCTATAATTGTTAGGGCAACACTCATGTTTTTCTATTTTCCCTATCTCTTATCTCATAACTAGCATGATGTTATCAACAAAAAGTGCATACACCATTTTATCTCATTTTGAATGTGCTATATCAACTCATTCAAGGGTTTAAATTTGATCCATGATGCAGATCGATAGTGACATCAAAATAACCTGTCAGGCTACCGTGAGTTCTTGCACCAACTGCAACTCCATCAAATGTATCCTTTATGAGGTTGATATACAAAAATGGCATGTCTCTTCTTCAAAATTTTCCATACCCTGGCCTTTATTAATATAGCTCCTTAGTGGTTATCAACCTAATAACCATCCTTTCCCTTTACAAAAAAAGCAATTCCATACCCTTTGGCATACAGTCATTGGCCATTTATAGATTAATAAAAATCATGTGCAGATCCTTTTTCTTGACTCAATAAATCTAGCTTGAATCCCTCTTCTTGCCTAATCATCAATCCATTCAAAAATAAAAGTAATAAACTATGGATTTTTGTAAATTCTTCTAAAATTTTATGTTGTCTTGCTTTACAAGTTTTGTTGCTTAGTAGGATTTTACAACCATGAAACTTGGGTTATATCTTGGATCTAGATTAAATTATTTATCCTCGTAAGTAAGTTCACATTTGAAGTCCTTGAAGATTTTGTTTTAGGCCTAGCATAATTTTTGAATCACTTTTACCTTCAAAGTCTGAAACCTTTTAAATTTTGGGCCCATAAAACAAAAAATAAATGTATAAAGGAGACTTTCAATGAATTGCATGTTTACATATCTTTGGTAGTTGCTTTTTTTGTTAAAAGACTAAAAAAAGGGAATTTGTGACCTGAAATGCTGATTAAAATGAAATCCATTTGTCAAGATTATGAAAGGTCTACTTTTGATGAATATCCTTGTTTTCAACCTTTTGAAGAAATCTATGTCTTTAAAAATTACTTTAGGTTGCTTCTAGTAGTTAATTTGAATCAAGGTTGGCAAAGGTTAGTGGCGCTAAAAGGTAAGGGGGGTCCAAAATGCTCGAGGCACTTGCTTAGGCACTCGTCTGAGAAAAATGGGGCTCTGATATATATATGCAGACATACATATACACAGTAACTAAAATATGATATATTGTGATTGTATATATATAATATACAAAATATATAAATGATTAGACAATAGGCACAACACACATTCATATACGCATTGATACATATCATAGGTGTGTGTATATAGTTTCCTACATTTACATATACACATATGTAAATGTACACGTTATATTTATATGCTATACTAATGTCGATGTGTGTGTGTACATATATATTTGTATGTATAAATTGACATGTATACATATATATACAAACATACAAAATATGTGTATATTATATGTATATATCTATCTACTATAGTATATATCAATTTAAGGATATGTGTATGTATATGTCTATGCATATGTGCTCATACATATGCATATGTATGGGTTTAACTAAGAGAGAATACTCAATAATTAGGTGAAAATAAATTAAAATCCTTAAAAGTATTTAAAAAAATGAAAAACCATTAAACTTGATTCAAGTGCTCGCTCGGGGCACCTAGCGCCTTGGCCTAGGCACTTGCCTCGGTAACGCCGTAGGAAAATCAGGCGAGGTGAGCCTTGTCGAGGTGCTAAGGCCTTGCCTTGCCTCAACCTAGTGCTTAGGTGCACCTAGGCGAGCGCCTTGACAACACTAAATTAAATATTTTTTTAAAAAGCAACATTAAATTAAATATTTTATCAAAAAAAATTAAACAAATCTTCATAAAGGGTGAAATTACCAAGAGATCGATCTATGGATCCTACTAGAGTGCAGAATTTAATCTATTGTCATAAAAGTCCAAAATCAAAATGTTTCTGACTTGGTTTAGAGAACTCCGCATTTTTTTGTCAATATCCCACGGTTAGAAAACACATCCAAATTTACCTTAAAGGCGTTAAATTTAAACAAGGACTGAGGTTTCCCCTTTCCTTCAAAAGCTGACAGTGCTGATTTTGTAAATTCTATATAATCCCCTCTTCACACTTGTTATTGTGTCGGTAGGTTTTCTGCAGTCCATGAATTTGAGAAACCAAATGATGACAATGCTTTGAATCTGATGAATTCTTGTGCAACAGCAATGTTTGAGCAATTTCCTGACATTGTATTTGCTTATGGGGTTAGTGATGAATACAGGTATTTTAGTTACTCTCTATCTTCTTGAAACTTTAGTTGACTTTGTATTATACTATGGACATGTTTCATACAATGCCCATACAGCTTTTATTCTTATATGAGATCTTTGACTTGCGAATATTTATTTTCTTTTTCCAGTTTCGTGTGGAAAGAAGAAACAAAATTTCACCAAAGAAGGATGAGGTTTTTTATTCATCTCTACCTATGTGTCAGTTTTTTCATTAATATATATTTCTTTAAAGTAACAGTTGGAATCTTTTAAATTCAAAGATAATTTATGTTTTATTCTACAATAATTTCTATTAAGATAATAATTTAGTCTCTAAATAATTATTGCAGCAAGATACTCTCTTTAAGTGTATCTTTTTTTACATCAGTCTATGTAATGAAGTGGAAAGAGTTCTTTCCTTTGAAAGAGCTAAAGTATCCACCTTCATTCGATGGGCGTGTTGTTTGCTACCCAAAAGCTAAAATAATTCGAGATTACCTAGCATGGAGGCAGGTTGATTGTGAGTATCCTGGTAGTTTTCATGTTAAGATCAAA
Source organism: Thalassia testudinum (assembly GCA_037157565.1). Taxonomy (NCBI): domain Eukaryota; kingdom Viridiplantae; phylum Streptophyta; class Magnoliopsida; order Alismatales; family Hydrocharitaceae; genus Thalassia; species Thalassia testudinum. Next base: position 52,156,557 of record JAZHRO010000030.1, read on the forward strand.
ATGAGCTAATAGTTTTGAATTGGCATATCATTTCAATTTGTGATTTCTTTGACTTTTTAGTATTTGGTTGTAGATCTACTGCTATCGATTATAAACAAACATGCATATTCATTGAATGCTAAGTATTTTTATTATTTATCTTTGAATGTTTTGTAGGTCATATCAACAATCAATACAACACTTGTTTCTGGATGTTGGCCAGGTCTGGAAAAACAGCGAGGGAGTCCCAAGAGATTCTAAAGGTACTTGGATCATTCTTTTTGACTTGGAATTCTCTAATCCCTAATTCTAAAAGTGTATGCCTTTTGCCTACCAATTTATTCGAGATGATCTTTGGTTTGTCATTTGGTTTTACATCTCATACTTGCCATTCTTTGAATCAATAATGCAAAGCCTATAATTGTAGAGTTGTAGTTTAAGATGGATATTTTGCATGTTCTCTTTCTGACATGGTTGATAGTTTCCGTTTTATCTGGCGTACATGGCTATTACAAAGGATGACCAGCGATTGGTGGACATATGAGAAGCGATGAAATTTTTAATAAAAGGTACACATACCAGCCAAATGTGCTAACCATCCTTTGATATATACTTGTTCAACTATGACAGAGATTGCTAGAAAGTACTTGGTGTTAGTTTACGATAAGGGTTAGCTAACTCAGGTTAGATTCTTTGCAACAGAAGATAACCCTTGTTTGTGTTTACTTGAAAATGGTTAACCCCAATTTGCGTTTACTAAACATGAGTTAGGAATAGGGGTTAACTTGTGATGTGGATGGAGAATGTTTACTTGAATATAGGAGTTAGAATGGAGGATAAGGTTGGAAAAGACATGTTTGCCTGTAAGATGATAGGTAAGTTGGTGTTTTTTTGTTTATATTGGAATGGAGGGGTATGTTGGGAGGAGAGATAAAATGAGGGTAACCCTCACCTAACATGGGTTGGGATAACATAGGTTAGTAAGGAAAATAGGGGTTGGGTTGTCCCCTACTGTAAACAAGGGATAACCCCAATTATCCCAAAAATAGGGGTTATCCCCCTCCTTAAACTAGGCCTTAGGGAAACGGTTGGCTTGACAAAAATAGGCAATAGAATGAGAGCAACATGTTTAAGGTGGTTTAGACATTTGTAGAGAAGGTTAGTTGAATGCCTTAGTTAGGAGATGTAAGAAGTTTGTTGCTTACCTATGAGAAATTGAATCCTTTCATGGTACACAAGTGTTTGTTTTTTTAAAAGGTAAAAGGAAGACTATTGGAGATCAGTAGTCATCCGATTCATTACTACAAAAAAAGATAATTTTCAAAAAAAAAACTACCAAAAAGGATACACAATCAACACGCCAAGGAGATCACATAATGTAGGCAAAAGGAAAATAAAGAGGTAGCTTCCCTCACTACATTGTCGACTTAACTCTTTCATTCTTGAAAACCACACCATTTTTTTGGACCTAAATTGGCCACAAGCTAGTTGCAACCTTTACCCGCATGGAAGGGGCCACTTATGCATCACGTCAAAAAGTCTTCCAAAAGTCATCCATCGATAGGCTCTCCAGAGGGGGGATAGAGAGCACCTCGAAAATCTCCCCAACGAAGGGGCATCGAGGAAAGAGATGAACAATGCCCTCATCCTATACACCATAGAGGGCACAAGTAGTGTCAGCATTTGCTACCCATTATTTTCTCCTAATCTTTGTAACAAGCCTCCCCCCATTGAGCAACCATAAGAAGACTCTGATCTTTAAAGGTATCTTCAACTTCCAGATGATGGCAACGTCAACTCCCAAGTAGGAGTCATCAAGAATTAAATCACCTCAGATATGTTTAAAGGCTTTTTCAACTGCGAAGACTCCTCTGTTCCAAGTTAAAGAGTCCATCACCGCTTCCTTTGGCCAAAAGGAATCCACCAATGAGATGAGTTCCTATAAATCCCTTGCTTTAGCCTCCAAGAGGGCTCCTTCAATATGCAGGATCCAAGCATCAGCATTCCTCTCCATGGGACCACTCCAAGTGTCAACCACAAGAGCTTGCTTGTCCGTTGCCAAGGAAAAAAGACGAGGGAAGCCAACCTTATTGCACTTGTCTAGCCATCTTCCCAAAACATGAAAGTTAAGCCTTCACCGAAGACTAGATAAAAAAAATGTGAAATACGAGACATAAAATCACAAAGCCCCCTCTAAAATGCAAAAGCACCATAAAGGAATAACTTGTTATTCCTCCCAATTGAGTGTAGATCCATAAAAGTCCTTGATGCCAAATAGTGTCACCATTTTACATAAGCGTAGCCACCCATTTTGAGAGTAGAGCATCATTAAAATCAAATAAATGGACCTTTCACAAAAAGAAACGATTAGCCTGCTACATCGATTGGCAAATGTCTTCCCACTTGACTAGATGCAGGAATTTACTGTCATGTTGTGACCCCTTCCAAAAGAGCTTATTCCTAACTTCATCAATTTTTTGAGGACTTTCTTATGAGGGCGAAGGATTGATAGATGGAAACATGGAATTGTAGAGAGAATAGATTTCAAAAAAACCAAGCAGCCTCCCTTAGACAACACATGGCTTTGTCAACCAACCATCCTCATCTCCAGCTTCTCAATGAGTGGTAACCAATCTCCAACAATGTACTACTTCCCTTTTAGAGGAACACCCAAGTACACCAATAGGAGGGAGGAGATAGTCATGTGCAAAGATAAGGAGCAAGGGTTGCCTTCTTCATCTGTCACTTCAAACATTTGTCACATTGAATGGGACAAAAGTTGATTTACCATGATTTACTTCCAACCTTGAAATAGCCCCAAAGATTTAGACCATAGTTCCCAAGCTCTCGGTTTCTTGCTTCCCTCTCCCCTGGATGAAAAATATACTATCATCCGTGTACTTTAGAATGGGTGTCACCAAGGAGCCATCCCTTTTAAGAGTAAAGCCAAACAAAATGCCACCATGACAAGCCTTAAAAGCTACCAAAGCTAGTGCTAGTGTATTGATTGCAATAATAGAGAGAAGGGCTACACGACCTCAACATTACAAAATCGGATACGAGGGCCTCAACTACCTCCAATGATATAAGGTGCAATGAAATCCCCCTTCAACTTTTCGTCATGGTCCTTCGCAGCGTTCCTTTGCGAACCCATTGTTGATGGTTGGTAGTCCCCATTTGACCCTCGCACCCCTGACCTTAGCAGATCAAAAGCAGAGTTTGTCAATGAACGTCCAGTCTAAATGAAAGCGAAGTTTTCCTTCCCTAATAAATGCCAACTTTGAAAACAAGTCCTGAAGAAAAGGTTGTAATGCAGAGTGGACCTCCTTGAGCAAAAGATTCCCAGTGACATCTGCTACTGTCAACTCCAACACTCATTTAGAGACATTATCCTAATGAAACCAAGGAGCAACCATGCTTAGGAGGGAACGACCTCGAAGCATCTCAGGTGAGCAAGTATCGCTTGCAACTGGATGATGAGTCCTACGCGAGCATGAGAATCCCTAGTGACCCACACCATTGTAGAGAGTGCACACCATAGGGTCTCTGGAATTCGCTGCTTACATGTCCATGAGACCTACATCGAAAGCAAAGGAGGTTGCTCTCCTCCCTTTGTGGCCCTTCGATGCTTTGATGCGACCTCTTCCTCATCGGCAAGGAAGAGCCACTCCCTCTCCCCTTTAAAGAAGACTTATGTTGAGACACCACCACCCAACCCTTCTCTCCAGTCTCCCTCTCATCTCTCCCCAACTCCTTCATCCTCAACCAAGTAAGATTTTTTTTTGAAAGGTAAGAGGATGGTTATCCGATTGATAACCACGTAGTGAATTCATTACTCAAAAGTTATAAAGGGCCATGATTACAAACTTTCTCCCAAGTTGAAAACAACGAAAATATGGGAGTACACTTTGGCACTTATTTCAAATTTGACAGATCCTAGCTGATGGAGGAGGGATTCAGGAGTATGATGGAGAAATGGAAGTCGATAGAGGTGGAGGGTTCAGTAGCGTGTCGCTTGGTGAAAAAATAGAGTGCGCTGCGAGACCACTTGAGGGTGTACAGGAGAGAAGTCAAGGCGTCCAGGAGGGGTAGGAAGGAGGAAGCTCTGGCAGAGATTACCAGAATTGATAGACAGGAGGAGCAGGCCCCTATCTCGATAGAGGATGGGGAGGTTCGGGGGAGGATGGCATAGATAGTATAGGAGGAGGACAGGAAGGAAGAGGTGGAGTGGAAGACAAAGTCACGACAGAGATGATTGAAAGAAGGTGACTCCAACACTAGGTTCTTCCACCAAATGGCTTCAACCAAGAGGAAGAGAAATTGGATAGAGAAGTTGATGATACACGGGGGTTCTTTCGTAGGCAGGGAGATGGGTTGAGCAGTGACAGATTGCTTTAGAGACTTTATAGGGAGGCATGTCAGGGGTTGTTGGAGGTGGAGAGGGGAGAATATACAGCGTATCACGGAGGCTCAGGCGGAGAGTCTCATTGTAGGTTTCTTGGGGGATGAGGTGAGACAAGCGGTTTGGAACCTGAACGCGGAAGGGTGTCCTGGCCCAGATGGTTTTCCAATTTTCTTTTTTAAGGAGTTTTGGCCCTTGGTGGGGGCGGAGGTGATGCACATGATAGAGGAGTTTGCGGCTGGAAACAAGGGTTTTGATAAATTAAATAGATATTATTTGTTCTTGCTACCCAAGAAGAAAGGGGTGGAAGCGATTCAAGATTTCAGATCGATTGCGTTGTCGAATGCTGTAAACCTGATTGTTGCTAAGGTCCTGGCCAATGGCTCAAGGATCTTCTTGGTGACCTGATATCTCCGATGCAGATGGCCTTCATTCCAAGGAGAGGAATTTTGGATGGTTTTATGGTTGCATTGGAGGCTCTGGCAGCTTGGAAGAGGGAAAAGAGACGGCCTTTCCTATGGTAGGTGGACTTTAGCAAGACATACGATTCGATACAATGGGATTTTCTATGGACTTCCTTGTTGAGGAAAGGTTTTCCCGTGGTTTAGATTGATTGGATGAAGAGATGTGTGACAACGACATCCTTTTCGGTTTTGATCAATGGGAACCCGGCAGGAGGATGGATACTGCCTAGGAAGGTGGTCAGACAGGGTTGCCCCCTAGCGCCTATGTTATTTTTTCTTGTAGCAGATGCTTTAGCACGGGCAACACATAGGGCCTGTGATAGGGGTCTGATAAGAGGTTTTACTGTTGGTGAAGACAGGGAGACAGCGGTCCTGTAGTATGCTGATGATACACTATTTATGGTTGAAGGTACGGTGTTGGAGGCTAGAAGGATGAGAATTCTTCTGGAGCTTTTTGGTGAGGCGTCTGGGATACAGATAAACTATCGAAAGTCAAGTTTTGTTCTGTTTAACTTGTCGGCCACAGATACAGAGAGGGTGGGCGATGTCTTGGGGACATATTTGGGTTCCTTGCCATTGTTATATTTGGGTCTTCCTTTATCAGATCGGTGGCTCAGGGTGCAGGATTGGCTTTCTCTGTTGGAGAGGATGGAGGGGAGGTTGGCGAGGTGGTCTTCCAAGCTCCTTTCTAGAGGTGGAAGACTGACCTTGGTAAAAGCGATTCTAGCATCCATGCCAACGTACTTCCTCTCGGTATTCAGACTACCTCGCTAGATTGAGAGGAAGATCTCGAAACTGATGAGGGATTTCTTCTGGGCCAATGTGAGGTCGACAGGTAGGGGGGCCGAGAGCAAGGTTGGTGGCCTGGGAGAAGGTTTGTAGACCAGTGCAGGATGGAGGTCTGGGGGTTAGAGATGTGGGCAAGGTGAACATCAGCTTACTCACAAAGTGGATAGCCAGGTTGGTGGGGCAGGAGCAAGGGCTGTTCGGTGATGTTGTGTGGCAATGGTATGGCTCCTTTCTATCATGGGGGCCACTGATCTCCCCTCCCTCGGGAGCTTCACTTTCTTAGGGGTCTGACGACGGTGATAGGGGAGGTGCGTGGTTTTTTCTCTCCCACTTTGGGGGAGGGGGATACATTTTGTTTCTGGCAGGATGATTGGCAAGGGGCTGGCTATACCCTTGGCGATAGGTTCCCCCACCTTTTTGGGAGTGTTATCAACTCGTCGGCCATGGTAGGAAGTTGTTGAGATGGAGCTTGGTGTCGTGCTTTTAGGGGGGCTCTCAGACCAGAGATGTGAGGACTTTCAGCAGATGTTGCAGGAGCTGGAAGATTGGGCACCAGAGGATGGCCGAGATGCTTTCTCCTGGGAAGGAGACTCTTCAGTGGTGAAAGTCTTCCGTAGATTGAGGGGTGACACGGCTAACTCAGACGTCGATCTCTTGCGGGATTGCAGGTTGCTCTGGGCGGCAGAGTGCCCTTTGAAGGTGAAAATCTTTGCGTGGTTGGTGAGAATGGGGAGAATCATGACGAAGTAACAAGGTGGAACCACACGGATGACCTGATGTGTCCTCTTTGTGGTGAAGCCGACGAGGACATTCGACACCTCTTCTTCCAATGCCCTTTTGTGGTACAGGTTTGGCAAAGATTGGGGATCGACTAGATCGCTTATCAGGATGAGGCTGCCTTCTGGTGCTCATTTTGCAGAGGTGGTGCATGTGGCGGAGGGATCACCTTTAGATCCAAGAAGGATGGGGCCAAGATTCTGGCATTCCTGTGGGGTGTTTGGCTGGGGAGGAATGGAGTGCTTTTTAGGAAAGAGAGGTCCTATGTGGAGAATTTTGTTTCCTCAATTTCCTCTCAAGTGGTGTTCTGAAGATCTATTATGTAATATATGATGTAATCCACTTTTTGGGAATGGAATTAATTTGGGTGGTTATCATTTGAATAATTGTCATTTGGCTTTTCAAAAAAAAAAAAAAAAACAAATGAAAAAATGGAAGGAATGAAATTCTCAAGACATGGTTTCTCCCCTAAAGATAGTCACATTTCTTCCCAGTCAGATGCCTCACAAATTAGCCAAGACCTTCGCTTTCTCTACCTTTGTGCGGAAAACACTGCTGTTGTGGCCCCTTTTTCCTCTGAAGGTTGCCCAGAACTCCTCTTCAGAAGAGGAATTAATCCAGTCAAGGTTGAAGTGCCTCCAAATTTGATTAGAAAGACTGCACTGGAAGAAGAGGTGGTTGGTGTCCTCTTGGTCAGCTGCATAGAAGGCACAGGTGGTGTGAGAGTTTGGGACCCATTTGGCCCTTCAACATTGCATCATCAGTCTTTTCCTCCTCAGCAACCAAGTGAAGATTGGCACCTTCGGAGGGTAGGTAGCCAAGCACAGTAATTTGCGGTTTCTGATAAGAACAATGTCAGGCAACTAGACCACTCCCTGAAGCCTTGAGTAGGCCTCCCTACCAGTAAAGTTACCACTATCCCATTCCAAATTAACAAAGCTTTCCTTCCTCCTTCTAGGCAGTGGGCGTGAAGAACTATTATCAACTCAGTAACCTCCTGCAATCTTTGGTCAGCGAAGCTTCTAACAAATGTAGGGTCTCAGCTCCCATCCCATCACTCCACCATCATGATATCTTTGTTGCCGGCAAGTGCAAAAAGCCTTTGGAACTCATTACACAGGGGTCCTTGGCCCATCCAATCATTTCTCCGGAAACGATTTTTGTCTCCACACCAAGGTATGGCAAAAAAAAATGTCAAACCTTTAGGATAACCAAAGCCATCCCTTCGAAGAAATGGGAAGATCCCTTCAACGGTGAAGCCAATGATCCCAATTTTGGAAGCTTCCATAACAGCTGGTGAAGATAGCAGCTACCAAATGCTCCTGAGGCAACACAAACTTGGCAACCCACTACACCAGAAGGCTCTTGTTCATCAGCCCTAAGTCCTTCACGCCTAGACCACCTTCATTGATCGGCTTGCAAATCTCTTCCCACGCCATTAACCTAGCACCTCACCCATTGGACCCATAATTAGTTCAAAAGAAGTCCCGCATAAGGCCAAGTAAGATTTTAGAACATCGAAATCACTAACCATACAATATTAGAGTATCGTAAGCAAAACCATTTGGCAAACATTTGAGAAACACAACCATTTATTAGTTATTGTGCAATTATAATTTTTAACCTCTTTAACTGTGTTTGGTACACAAGAGTGCAATGACCAATAGGATTACTCTCCCTTCACCAATCCTTCACCACTTGGCCTAGCCTTGAAATTCCAATTAATGTCTCTTCTCTGACTCTAGAGCAATCTGTTTCTAGATCCTTGCAATATACTTTTAGCTATCTCTGGGAAATTGATTTTTTTTTTTTTGTGTACAAGAGTTTGATGACCAATAGAACACTCTCCCTTCATCATTCCTCCAACTTCTTGAATCCCTCCTCAAGAAGCCATGACGACCCAAAACTGAAATATGTCAGACAATCTGAAAAAGGAGGCCTGGGAAGGGATGTATCTAGTCCAAGGGCAAAGTGCTTGTGAAAGGAGATGGAGCCTAAGAGTGTATCTTGTTTGGATCTTGGAAGCCCTTCCTTGGAACTCCATGAGAAGCAATAGTTGAGCCTCAAGCTCCACTGCCCCCAACCTTAAACGTACAATCAACAAAGTCATCAGTGCCTTAATCTCGGACTTTAATGCTATCTAACTGATCCTCTAAAGATAAGATTTGTTGAATAACCTACACAAAACTAGGAATCCTTTGAGAGTTGGTGAGGAAGTTTCACCCGTATAGCCTCCTCATCGTGTGCACATTCTCCCCCATGGATGTTAATCACTTGAGAAGAGAATCTATCTCACCTTTGCTCTAGATCCAAAGTCATAGAATCACCATACAATATTTATGCATTTAAAAAGGAGTTTCCATTACAGTCGATCAACAAGCAATCGAATCTATCAACACCACTCAGAGTTTCAAACTTGTCCAAGCAAGCATCCACCACTTAACCCCAAAGTTGGTTATCACATTCGTCCAATTTCATTTCTTTAGTTGCATAAATTCACCATCTAGTCCTTTAAGTATCTCCCAAGTTACACCCTCCCTTGTATAATCCCTTAGCACTCTAATGTTCCACATAACTATTTTCATCTTTTAATTGCAACATCCCTTATCATTGAAACCCCTATACAACATGTCTTGCATAATTTATGTCTGAAAGGCATGACATCTGATGATATTGGCCAAGGTCAGTTTAGCCCATGAATGCTACCTAGGAATGGAAGGAGGTGAGACGGTCGTGGCACAATGTGCTTGCCTAACTACACTTGCTCGCTTTGTGGAGTGAGTTGGCAAATGTGCATGAATGCAACCTTGCTGATACATAAATGATAGTTTTGAGGAAATATGAGGAGCCCACTCATAACCTACATCTACTTTTGCAGACAAAGGAGATCCTTAATCATTTGTGGACCTTTTGCCATCGTCAACAAGGTTAGTTGAGTCAAGAACTTTATGTTGGGGGTCATTGCAAGCAGCCACATGCATTGTTATTGCCTTAGCAACTACAACACCTTCGATGGCCCCTCCTTGCTAGTGGCAATGGCTTGTGAACGTTAAGAGTCTTGAGTGGAACTCGATGATGCCATGCTACTGATTGTAGGCCTAACTTAAGATGAAGAGGCATAAGCTTGGACGTCGATGTTAGGGGAGTAGGTGGACGTGTAGGCGAGGGATGAAACCTGAGCAAGAGATGGTCTTCATTGGAACCAAAGTAGAATTTGAGGGAAAAGTCAGATAAGTCAAAATCCTAATTGATGGTGAATCAAAAACTTGGATTTGGAAGTAGTGTGGGCTACATTAGAGTCAAAGCTTCACATGCCATCACAAGCGAGGTTGAGTAGGGACCGTAGACAATGGACCGCACAAGGAAACTTGTTGCATTAACAACCTGTGAGAGTCAAGTGATGTGAGATTTTTTGATGTGAGAATCTGCTAAAGGTGTGTGTAGTGGGGGCAACTGATGTATTCAGTTGCTAATTTTTGATTTGGGATCGGGTGATCCCGAGGGGTGTGGTTTTTACCACACTATTTGTTTTTTTGTGCTTATTGTTATTATTTTTTTAATTAATTTTGGATGATTACTAAATGGCAGTAGTTGTCCTATTTTCACTCAAAAAAAAAATCCTTAACCTCGATTTTTTCAATTACCTCTCAAATCTCCATACGAACCTGCTATTAGCCCATTTGGCATAGTTGTGAATGTTGAGAAGCCCATTGCTGTACAGCAACACCTAAAGACACTTACCTCCTCATTTAAGGAAATGTAATTGCAAATGACTAGATTTAGCAAAACAATGAGGATCATGTATGACTATTTGTTTTATTTTTTTGAAAAGTAATTACAATGTGGTATGTCTCCTGAATAGGTAGTCTACCTTTTTCTTCCAAAAAAATACATATTCAAAAAAGCTTTTTACATCATTTTATTATTATTTCACAATTTTTTAGAAATAATGGCAATATTTTTGCTCAATCTTTGTTCCAAAGCTTCTCCAAAAGCTGTATTTATCTTTGTTCTAATTTTAAATAGATTTTGGATGGCTACTGCCGGAAGCTTTCCTATTTTTCTTCAAAAACAAAAAAAGAACTCCAAAAGCTAAGAGCTCTTGACATAAATTGAAATGCTCTGGGATATCTAATTGTTCAAATGCTAAAATTCCAAAAGTTGAACTAGAGTTAGATTATGCCATTGTATAATTATGTGCTACCTCTTCAAGAGATAAGTTTCTTAAATTGTGTTTAGATTACATGGCTTCTATTGGTACCAAGAAACAATCCCAATTTTTTCTCCAATCACAGGGGACTCGCACTCAGGAGAAAAATGAAATTCTTTTCCAACAATTTGGCATCAATTACAATGATCTACCAAGTATCTTTCGGAAAGGATCTTCCATATATCGAGATAAGGTGAGTTGCTATCCATACTTTTTTTTTATTTGCTTTCTTCAGTGTTCCACATGCTAGCAGCATGCCTGTGAAATGGTCTTTTTGAGATGTGGGGCCATTTTTACACACAATGTCAAAATGCAGAGGTGTTGGTGATAATTCATCAATATTTTTTCTTGAAATAGGATACCTCATCAGATATCAATATTGTCTGTGCAATTTCAAGAATGGGTGGGTGCTGATGCAAATTTTGCACCATTTTAGTATTTCAAAGTCAGCATGGTGGAATAGTCCCATTTCAACCCGTTGTTAATGTGTGTTTGTTGGAGTGGAAGGAGCACTTACAAAGGTTAGATTTGTAGATCCATGGGATATGTGGTAGGTTGATGCTAAGATCACTTAACTTGAGAATTTCTAGATCTGATATTGTTAGACCTATATGTTTTTATAAAAATTAGATTCCTAGATCCTAGGATTTCATGTTTGGAATTTGGAAGTAATCCTCAAGTTATGGATTTCACAGCATGCCTCCAGCATATACGGACTTGCCCTTGAAATATTCATGTTTTGGAACATCGTAATTGTGAAAGTTTGATATTGAAAATTCAACATTTTCTTGAGTGGCCTCCAAAATGATCAAAATGATGTAGAAATCAACATTTAGAACCTTACTTTCTTGAGTGGATGGTTTGAAACCCCAAGACGAAGATGGTAAATAGTTATCATGTCTTGACGTGGGGTGAAAAATCAAGTGTATGGGGTTATGTGCTATGATAAAGTACGTTTAGGAATAAATGTTAGCTTCTTGGACATTGGTCTTGTCATAGATAGCATTACATTTTTTATTCTTTTCACTTAATAGATTTTTCTATTGTGATTACTTAAACGTAACATAAGCTTACTTGGTGATGCTAGATTGTTTATGCGAGTAAGGATTTTGGATGCAATCTTTGTTATCGGCATTTCTAGCTCTTTTTTTTTTTAATATTTCAAGTGACTTGTGTATTCAAGAAACTTTAGCCCTCTTTGCAGAGAAGAAGGTAGTAGGAAAAAGCAATTATAATTGAAAGAAGCAGTAAGTACATAATGAAAGAAGGTTGGAATGGCTACTAGCCATGACTAGTCCTCTCAGCCTTTCAATTTAAAAAAAAGAAAGAAGGCAGAGACATTAACTTAAACATGCCCTCTGGTTGGAGAATAGATGTGTGGAACAACATTGTTAAAAGAGGCAAAGAGGAGAGCCTTCACAAATATGCATGTGGATAAAATCTTTCTGTATTATATCCCATGTGTAGTGATTATCAACTTTGACATGCTTTTTCATTTTATAGAATATAGGATTCTTAGCAGTAAGTAATGTTGTTTGGTTGTCATATTTCTACAGATGATTGCACTTCTAAGTTAAGATTACTCAACAGATCACATCCACATTAGCTCTGTTGTATTTTGAGCTGTGGCCCAGTTCATTATTCTGCACCTGGCTTAGAGAGAAGATTTCCTTCTTACTTTTCAAAGTGACAAGATTCTCACATCCAGTAACCCAGATGCAGAATTTGCTGGTGGATTTCCCATCTTTTGACACCTAGCATAGACTACCTTGGTTTAAGCAACCATGCCCAGGAACTTTCCTTAAGAAGTCCTCTTCTTGGAACAGAAAAAATCTTGATAGCTGTATCCCAATGAACCTTGGTATGTTTCTGATTGACTTGTAACAAAAGCAATTTTAGACTTTTCAGAAAAAAATGATTTTGAGACATATGGCAGACACACGGAGGAGTGTTCCTACCAGGCTCCTGTACTTTCTAGTATCATTGAGTAAGTTGAAAGCTAGTGTCTTGCAAATGCATGGTAGGAACCAAGAGTAGGTATAAAAGCCGATTTAGCATCTGGCGTAAAATCTCCTGTAGCAAGTCTATTACATATGTTGCTGGAATAGTACAACATGTCTATTTGGCTCCACTTCAACCCTAATCAAGTATCTGAGAAGCTCCAAGTCCTTGACGACAAAGTATTTGGCCAAGGACTTCTTTTTTGTCACTAGTGCCCTGCACAATATCTCCAATCAAGATGATATTAACGGCATGTACTACCAACAGCTTTGTTCCTTGGTGGTTTTCTGCACAAATTCATTGATCTATTGAAGATCTCCCTTTTTCTACTAAAATCAATGTGCTCGATGACTTCAATCAGCTTTTAGAACCATTCCCTTGGGCTTAGTTTGAATCTAATGGCTTGCCTTATTTGATTTACAAACATTGGGACATTCCATATTAGTCTCCCAGCAGATCCATTTGCAACTCCTTTGGAAATTATACTGGAGTGGTACTTCTTTCCTGTATTTCAAATACTCCATGCAATACCCAATAAGTTATTGTGTTCTTTGCATGGTTTCAGTACCATTAGGATTATTGGCAGTACCCTTTTTTGAGAATGTCAATAAATTCCAAGATCCGTTTCGTCACCTAGTGGCTACAACAGTTTTTTTTTAATCAGTACCTTAGTAGCACTTTGGTTAGGTATTGGGGCAACATTATCTATTGATCAATCTTTGACTTTATGACTTTTTCAAATTGATTTCACTGGGATACAAAGTGATGAATATCTAGGGAATAGTTCCTTTCAAGTGAATTTTCCCTAGATACATTCCAACAGGCAGATGTAGCCCCAAGAGATTGTTGCATGAAAATTTTGTGTAAATCTCCATATAAAAAGGCATTTTTGGCATCAAGTTAGTATGGGACTAGTCAAGCTGCATCACCATAGTGATAAGGATCAACACTGTCAATGGTCAAGCCATAAGCTAGGTGTCAGAGTTTGATGCCAGATCTTTTGAGTACATTCCTTGAATAGAAGGGTGGGCCTTTTGTTACTCCACAGTGCCATCTAGATCGTGCTTGACAATACACTCATTAGCACACACTAATTGTTTAATCAATAAATAGGTGGTTCAACTGGGTTCCACATCAAACACGAGATTGGAGGCAGTCAACTCATCCTACATAGTGATGCCATTTTGGGTGAGGAAAAGTTTGCTGGTTTGCTTTCGCAGTGCTGGAATGGAGACTGGAGGTAAGGCACTGATGAATTTTTAGAGCTGGGGAATAAGGCTGGCTAAAGACACTTGTTTGGCAACTGGGATGTCTTCGTCCTTCCTCAACGTAATAAGCATGTCAATGTCAATATTCAAGGCATTCTCATTGTCACCAATATAGCATCCTGAATTTTCTCCGGGGTGTCTTCAGATTGCTCTTAACACTTAAGTATCGGGATATATATTGCTATTAAAAACATCAGTAGCTTAAGGGGTTAGTACTTACATCAAGAGTTGATGAAGGTGTAGTCAAGGAGGACAAACAGAACCAATGATGGATCTTAAAATCTGGTGACAATACTCGACCTAGTATTGTCTTCCATTGGAATAAGGATAGGTGCAGATACATGAGTATTACATGGTGTCATGGATATTCGACAGTGGCTAATCATGGTTCCAATTGATGGTTGGTAATTAATAAACTTGATACTTAAGCAGATTGTTAGATTTAAGCATAGATGTTTTTCCTAAAATTTTATTAATGAGGCAGTTTATTGTGATCATTGTTTGTATTTGCACCATGAATGGGATTTTTCATGTCCATTTCTACTGAACATAAATCCCATGAAGTCCGTCTTGGACTAAAGCTGAAGAATCTGGATAGAATTGGTCAACCAAAATCCTTATTTTGTTTAGACAATTCGACCTGAGGCAAGTTTGAATGGTATGGATAATTTGAAAAGCTGTCAGTCCTGGCAAGCCAACATTGCGAGACCCTCTCCCTCTAATTGCCCGTGCATGGGTAGATTTATACAAAATACTGTTTGGAGCATTACTTTCCACCTGTTTAGTGATAGGTAGTTAACTTATATCATTGCTCTATGTTAATTTCCGTATGTTAAGTTTGGAACGTGCATAAAAAATCTTCTGTTTGTAGATCCTTTTGATTTGATTGTATTATGCCTATTTTACAGGATTCTTATTTCATAGACCACTTAATATAAATGCTTCTGATGTATTGCCAGTTTTTTTTTTCTTTATTTAATACAGTCCTTGAGTGCAAAGAGCAGCATTTATGCATCTGGATCGAATTTGTTTGAACAGGTCGAAGAGGTTGTCAAACTTGACGTTAGTGGGAACCCGGTAAAAAGAAAGAGGGAGGTAGTGAAATTAGCACACTGCGATATTATTGGCCCTGATTTTTGGCGAGAGCATCCGTACATTCTTGCAGAAGAGTAGCACTAGCATCATTCACGGCAAATGGTATTGGGGGTCAAGAACCCTGAGGCCAATTTTGTAGCATATATTTATCTGTAGTTCACTTATTAGTGAAAACAAAGCAGCCTAACCAAGCCCAAAAAAGAACTCCGAGGCTAATTCTGTAACAAATTTTCATTTGTAATTCACTTATCACTGTAAAGCAAAAGCAATTTAGAACAGCCCAAAGTTCCAATGAGAGTTGGACTCTCAATTCAGTGATATATTTCATGTTTCTTTTTCTTTGCAAATTGCTTGTCCTTCGAGACTTGCTACCTGAAGTATAGTACTTAAATATCCAGTTTTGCTTGCTATTCGCAGGATATGTCGACAGTGAAGACATCCGTGACTATAAGTTTTGCTTTCTTTTCAATAATATGCTCGAGTTGCTTGATTCATCTTATGATTATTTGCTGGATGGTTTGTTTCGGTTACCATTTCTTGTTATAGGCAAGCCGTCTGTGCCCCCCACTCTTCTAGTTACCCTATACTCTTTTTAGAGATTGGCAACAATTGCCTGCACTCCCATCTGCTTGCCCAGTTGCTTGACCTTTACCCCTTTGCCTAGTAAACCTGCTTGCCTTACACTGTTCGATTCGCTGACTCAACCTAAATTGATGCTTGCTAGCTTGGTCAATCTGCTTCATTGAACTCATCTTGGTTAGGTAGGGGGTGGTTTTGGTTGGGTATAAAGGGATTGGCTGGCTGGCTAGCCATGCAGGAAGCAGGTTGGGTCATGTTGGGTTGGTTGAACCGGCAAGGCACGTCGGATGGAATCAATTGGGCAGAAGAATGAGGCTGGCCAGCTCGATCAAGTGGCAATTGTCTGGCAGAGCCGAGCGGACCGGGCAGGGTTTGTGGTCGGAGGGCTGATGCTCTCTAGGGAGCATTTCTGAAAAGGGTGTGGCAAGAGGAGTCTTTGTCTTGAACTATAATATGTCTCCTCTCAAAGATGTGCTGCTGATCTTTTAATATCTTCAAATCACTTTCTATCATGCTCAATGAGACCCACGATCACCTCCATATAGAAAATTCTAGAGACATCATGAAAATATCATGCATTCATTTTCTATATTAACTACTTAAATTATGGGATGAAATTTCGATTCGAAGGTCGTTCTATTTGCAACCATTGGTGGTTCATACTAGATCTACATCAATGAAACTCCGAACTCAACGTTCCACTCTAGATGTCAGTAACGTGCCAAAGCCTCTTGCTCCCGGCAACAATCCAAGTCCCTCAAACCCATTCACCTCCCTTCGTCGAGTAGGTCTCTTTGCAACTGAGAAGGTGGACCCCATCTAGCCAAATAAATACAATCATGTTGCTGAAGTCCTTAATAACTTATCAGACCAATAAGAATCCACCCCATTTACCAAGGATTAAATCGACTTTTTGGATTCAATCTGCTTATTAAGCAGGTCAGACCCAACCCGGCGTGCCTATTTTCAAGTGGGTCTGGGTTCAGATAAGGTTAGCCCTACTCCTACATAAGCAACCTTATCAACTAAAGCTCACTGAAGACTTTGGCAGAAATGTGAAATTTGGACCTCATACCATCTGCCGATCTTTGGTTGGCCTTGGCGAATATCAGGACGTCGTTTACATATGACAAGCAAGAGACAAATGGAATCCCATGTACCTTAGGCATTTCGGTCTTTGCCCCTCCTAACATGGAAGCCCAATGGTAAGGAGAAGGCAATTATAATATACCATCTACAAGTGTGAATCGAGCCGACCGAATACCTTCCACCAGAAGGAAGGTCATGGGCTGGTGCACTTGATGCGTAAAAAGTTTGCAAAGTTTGCCATAAATATTTGCGCCAATAAAAGTGTAAGGTGGGATTAGCCTTTGTTTCTGATCATTATTATGTTAAAAATAAAAGAAAGGAATTTTTGCACACAAACACCGGTGATCTAGTGGTAGAATAGCATCGTATCAGTGCAATTTCAACTTTTTTCCCACCCCTTTATCATTCATTGAGCTGAACACATATCCCATGTAGGTTGGCATCTGATATATATTATTCTTATTGGAGAAAGGGTCAATCACTTTCGGTGATCTCAAACATCCCTTTCAATTTCTTTCACCTTTCACCGTATCACATTCGAAATTGCACTCTACAAATTCCTTTTGACATTTGACTTTGGCGTTCGGAATTTTGAATAGGTTTCTGCTACGTTGTTTATGCCTTCAGGTGCACTTCCACATTGGCTTTCCAATAGTGGTGTCAGAAATCGTAAAACCTGAAAGACTTCCTACTTTGAATTCTTCAGAAGATTGCATAATCTTGAAATCCATCGTCTGCTCTCCTTTTAATCTAAATCTACCCTTACATAATTATCACACTGACATGCCCTTACAGTATTCGCCATCGTACTAGATTGACAACCATGGCTTCCCACTTGACGACAATCGGAGAATCAGCTTCAGTTCAACTCCGCAGCAATTCAAACCTAGATTTAGAGACCCAGCTGCCATGCTTTGGATTTAAGCCTACATTTAAAGGTACGCGAAACAGAATTTGTGCAATTATAACGGCATCTATTCTCCATGCCCCCCATACAAGTTCCCCAATTCAAAACAATTAAACCCGGATAGCGCATGCAATGCTCAGTGACCAATGACTCAACACAAATTCATTCCCAGTGAACATAGGCTTTATGCAGTCATAAAAGGGACATCATATTCCTGCTTTGACTTGACAGCAACTCAATCCATCAAGATCATAGTTTGACGTGAGTACGCGCAAATTCCTTCGCAAAACCAGGACCCAGAACCAAGCAAACTCGCTCAGATTCAACCCACTTGCGGCTTGCACTCCAAAGGAAAAAGAGTGAGCTGGACTAAGGTAAAAATGCTTTGGTTTGAAATGTACCTTTTATATGGACAAGATGCATGTGCTTGAACTCACCTGGTCTTCAAAAATAAATGAGGCAATGGCACCTTTTGGAGATTTAAGCAATTCCAGAACACTTGTGCATCCTAGGCATCAAAGTTCGGATACGTGCAGGTGTTTTGAATGCCATATATAAACTTTCGTTCCATGTACATCCAACACAAGCCTGTACAATATGCCAATATTTTAAAAAAAATAAAAACATTTGTTGGCCAAATTCACCAATAGACACCATCCTTAGTATCTCCGAAAATATTTACACCACAATATCAATGACATTTAATTGGGAAGGAAAACAACGTGCGCACGCGCGCACACACTGCATCCACTTGATACATGACAACACTGTGACCCCTTTTTTGGCCATCGAAGAAACAATCAGTCATTGCAAATTTCAATCTATCAATCAATACATGCTCTGTCCTACTCTATATACATCTTGCTTTTGTTCCTTTTCTGCATGAATAATCTGCATGGTCAAGCTTCTGAATTCTACCAGATCAGGCAACTAGAATCATTAGTATCCTCTGCTTGGATGGCAGTTCTACATTTTAAGGAAAGGCACTCCGAGATTCTGCAAATTTCGAGACAAAAACATCAATATTTAGAAGAGTGGCTTTTTGGAATAAGCTTAGAACAAGACTGCTTACAGACAAATATAATTGACACATTTTGCAAGCCTTCTTAGCAAATCTAGTAAATCAGTTCCACAATTGCTGCATTTTTCTAGTCTACCGTCAAAACTAAGATACATAAGATGAAATGACAATTCAGTGGAGGACAAGCTACACATTTCCGATATGTATCAATATGCATTTTGTAATTTCTAAGACACTTAGGATCAATGAATGTTCCTTACAATGAATCATGCAAAGATTATTCTACAGGCTAATCCAGAATTACAGCTACTTGTACTGCATCACAATATTATATGCTCCCTAATTTCAATCAGAAGGAACAACCTATTATGAACGACGTTTGTGTAGCCATCATCCCACAAGGAAATGCCGGACCTGACCAGATTTTTGGTAGGCAGTCAGTTTATTCTGGTAGAAATGAACTGCCTGGGAGACTAACTAACAAGACAACTTAGTAAAGAGGGAACGCAGCAGATTTGAACCATTTTCATAAGAACTCTAAATTTATGTATCCTAAGCCAGTTTAAAGAAAGCAAACAGCTTGACAGGTGTGAAAGTCATCGGAAGTGAACCCCCGCTACGATAGTCATGAAAGGAACACAGATGACAGACCTGTCCAACTGTTAGGTGGCTCCTTGCCAGGCATCATTCATATATGACAGGAGATAATCTTCAACCTCTGCGTTCCTGACATTCAAAGCCCTTTGAAACTTTCTATGAGAGAGAACCCCAACATCCACAGCATAAATGGCTGTGACAGGCCGATGATCTGAGAGTCTAAGTTCACTTCTCTTGTATTTCAAAAGCTGAATGCCCTTGCCAGATGAAAGAATCCTGTCACACCTAAATAAAGGCCGTTGCATGTTCATTGTTGAGCATATTGATCTTAAGAGGTTATGAGAATGATGTGCAAACTACAAGCATCAAGTGACCAGTCAAGGCAACAGCAGATGATAAAATTCCAAACTAAAAAGTGCCAACATTCTTACCATGAAGGTGTTCTTTTACCAGTTTTTGGATCTTCTCCCACGTATTTCCCTGACCCAAATTCATACTTGTACGTTGGAGGGAATCTCAAATCTCCTTCTGTCCAGCCTTCAAAGGCATGGCCTTTCTTGAGCTCATGTTTCAACTGAAAATGGAGAAAGGCCAGTGATTGCAGATTATAATCCTATGTAGAGATAACAAGAAAGCCATTTGGCCAGCATGTGAATCGATATTATGTAAATATCTACTGGGCCTAGCAAGACAAACCATCAAATTCTCATTAATAAGAAACGGATTATATTCTTTAAGAAATGTAGGCATCGTATATATCTTCAGATAAGTACCATGATTTTCCCAGAAGATTACAAGCACCAGCCTTTAAACTGCCAATCACCTCTAAGAAATAACCAATAATTAAAACCTTCTAAAGCCAGGTATTCTCTCAGTGAGTTCTAAACCAAACAAGAATCTTTTTTCGTTGAAGAAAAAAGAAAAAAGGAAGTATTTTTTGAAGGAAAGAAAAGGAACTATTTTATGAGAATGGTTTCTTCCAAAAAGTCATATGAACCAACCTGATCCATCTCAGCCAGCTTTGACCAATTATATTGGGAGATGAGATCTTGAACTTCATCGTATGACAAGTTGATCCGGTAATTAAGATCACCTAGCCATATGATCATCCTGCAAACAATGTCTTACAAAAGTAAGGGATTTTTCAAGAAAATTTGAAATGAAGGAAAACTAAATGGTAAAAATAAAGACTACATTACTAAGAAGACAATCTTGGCTTCGTTTGGATATGGGATAAATTTTACCCCACGTAGATAGGATAACTTGTGGGATAGGGGAGATTTATCCCACACACAGATCCTCAGCAGTTTGATTTGACCGCTCATGTTGGCAACATTCACTACACCCACCTCCATGCGACCATCACTTGTGCTATCCTTGTATACACCGTAACTCACTAGAAGTACGATCTCATTACTATTAATTGTACTATTCATCTTACCCATGACAACTCAGCTATCCTACCTACTTACCCCACGTCCAAACAAAGTAGGACTCATTATATCTAAAAAAAGGATAATGGTTTGGTCTTAAGAAACTTGGATTTATTGTGTTGGGTCAGGTTTATGTACTTAATGGAAGCATTTTCTGATTTATTCACTGCTAAAAAAAAAAAAAAACTGATTTCTTTGATACAGATTAAAAAGATAAAAGAACAATATTAAAAGGATTCCTATTTATCAGTCTATTCACAAAATGGTACCTAATAAAATAATTGTGATGATCTGGTACCTACTATTTAGATCTGTAACAAATGAAGAACTCTATAACAACATTGTGCTTAAGGAATGAAGATTATGTGCACTCACATGATACATGCAGATGCTGCAGTATACCACAAACGCCACTGCCTGATCCACTTTATCCCCTCAACTGAAGACAAGCCATTCCTTAACCTCAATAGATATCCAAATCACTAATCTGTGGATAACCCAATAGACAGAGAGGAGAATTAAGCACACATCACCAAGGCAGCAAATGCAAGAAATGGATACCATCAACAAGGTAGCAGCAGCAAGTAACCCTGAGGATTTACAAAAAAGAAGCACGATCGGAAAGGTAAAGAAGCACAGTGAATGAACATGATCAATAGTTGATCAAGCAACTGACACCAAAATATGAGTCAGCAGTAATGAGCGACTCCAAGGAAGAACCACGAGAGGCCCCAAAGAATCATGGCAAGCAAGCACAACAAGCCCTCTTGAAAGTGAGCAAAGGAAGATGTGGTGACCTCTGGACACATTTAGCAACAAGAGATGAGGGTGTCAGTGATCTGGGGGAGTTAAGGTGAAGAGGTGGGAGGATTTGAGCTTTTGAGAAAGAATGGGATAGGGCTTTTGAGATGCAACAGGTATACCAACAACTAGAGGATCAAAATTCTTAAAGATTGATGCTTCTCATGACTTCTGTTAACACTACTTATCCAAAAAGATGAGATACTTGTGTTACCACAGATTATTTATCAGGTACCACTGACCCTATAAATGGGGATACTTTTAGTAACTACTCAAGATAAAAAGGATATACAATTGTCCAGTTTCTTAAATGTTTGGAGAGGGAATGTCAGCAATGCTTCAGAGTAAAAAGAACATAATACCTTTATTTATTATATCTTAACATTATAACTGTTGGGATTTTAGAGGAGGCCACGTGGCACACTGCCACGTGGCAGCAATCTGGAGGCCCAACAGACTGGCAGTGCAAGAGTCCTTTGGACCAATTTTGGGTGCACCAAAATTAGTTGTTTCCAGTTTTAGTTATTTCCTATTCTTAATTGTTTCTTATTTTTAGTAAAGTTGGTTTAGGAAATAAGTTTTGGGATTTGTTTCCAAATAAGAGAAGATCTAATCTCTAATAGGAATAGGATCGTTACTATTTTTAGGAGAAATGTTCTTTTTATAAATAGAGAGCCTCTCCAACTATTTTCATTTGAGCAATACAACAATATTTTCATAAACTCAAAGCTTCTCTCCTCTCTCTCCTCTTCTTCAACTCTCGGCCCTCTTTGCAAACAACCAGATTAGACGTCTGACATCTAATCCAGACGTCTTAAATCAACAACCTGCTACTGCGTGTTCCAGTGCCACATCTCCCTGTCCAAACATGGATAGTTCCCTACTGAGACTATTTTCCCACGCACTTGGAGTCTTCACGCTCCAATATTTTGTCAAATCCTGACATGGTATCAAAGCCTTCGATCTAGGCTCCCCGTGCGTGTGGGTATCCAAGCCACACATTGGTGATTCTTGCATCCAAGAAGTTCTCAACAAATCCAGTGCCTTACACGGAGAAGGAAGACTAGAGAAGATGGCAGAGTCAACCATGATGGTCAAAGACGCCATGTTATCAAGAGGAGAAGGCAAGGACAAAAAGAAGAAAGAGAAGGAGATCTATCAAGTTCTATTGCTTGTGATCTTCATATTCTTGACACCTTATATTTGATTTTTTACTCTCCTCTAAAAAAGGAGATTTTCCTAGAGAAAAGATATCATGAAGAGGACATCATGGTCCACGCAACGACTTTCGATGTTGCTAAAAGAGGCAGCGACTTCCCAGGTTGTGAAAAGATTAATGGTTAATCCAAGCTCTTTTCCTAAAGATCCAGGCAAGTTCGAGAGACCACCAAGTGGAGCTACTGGCACCTCACACGTGGACTCCCTAACTCATGAAAACCTCGAGAAGCTATGTGCTCTACCTCAAGAAGACAAGACGACGGTTGCCATAGCGACGATTACTCAAGCTGCCACAGAAGCAACGACTTCGGAAGTCGCAAGAGGCTTCATCGTCGACATGTCGAAGAAGACTGAGAGCATGGCTCTCGTAGAAGCTGAATGGTGGAGGGGTCTAGCCTCACTAGTAGAAGACCAAGTATGGTTTTAAAAATCACGTCTCGAGGCACGTGAGGCGTACGCCTCGAGGCGAAGTGCCCTGATTTCACCTTGAGGCGGTAGCCTCAGGGTAGTGCTGTGAGGTGTGCACCTCAACACATCGAGGCGCTGCCGAGGGCCACCTTGGTTAGGAAGCCTTCTAATTTGGTCATATGCAAGTCACATGACCATTCTTTCTATTCAAACCTTGTTGGAGCTCATCTAGATACCCTAAACCTAAAATCTAAACCTTACAAAGCCCTAAACCACTCCATCGCCAACGCCAGCTCCTCCACCGCATCACCAGCGCCAGCTCCACCGCATCGCCGATGCCAGCTCCATCTCCATCGCAGCTGCTCCACCACATCGCCAACGCCAGCACCAGCGTAAGCTCCATCGCCATACGCTAGTGCCATCGCCACTCGTAAGCGCTCACCAGCTCCTGCAAGACGCATCGCGAGAGGTAAAAATGTGTACAATGTGATTTTTATTTTAGTTTGTGTCCACACACTGTACACATTTGAGAGGTAATGTGTATACTATACACATTTATCGTGAGAGGCCGATGTTTAAGTTTGTGAATTGGTCAAAGAGGAGGTCTAATCGATATTTCGAAGAATTTTAAATTTATAAATTAAGATTTTAAGTTTTAACAAATATTATTTAAAATTATTTATATTTTAGGCAAAGCAATTATTGATGTTGAGGAAGAAGAATTTCAAGAGAGTGATGGAGATACTAAAGATATAGAAGCTGAGGCTAGGATGAACTACATGGATGACTTCTGAGATGATGCGACCAGCCCTAGCGATAATAACATTGATGAGCTTCACTTTGATTGACTTTGATGGTGTTAAAGGGGGAAGAGAATAGAATATCTTTTAGTTCTTCTTTGGAATTTTTTGATGTGGATGTACTTTCATTTTAAGTCTTCAAATGTTTAGATAAACTGAACTTCTAGTTTTCTATGTTGTTCACTTGTTTGGTTGTTCATCTTCTTATTGAAACTTTGGAATGTCATTTTAAGTCTTTCAATGTTTGTTGTAGAGTAAAAATGGCATGGATGTGTGTTTTTTATTTATTTTTTTCATTATTAGTACTTAATAAATATATATTTATGTCATTATTTCTTATTTTTCATTCAAAACCTGAGGCTTATACTTCGCCTCAATGAAGGCAAACCGTCTCAGACTGCCTCACATTTTTTAAAATCTTGAGACCAAGTTATCGGCCTTGCAACCTTCGATTTTAGGGGGACTGTAGAGATTTTGCAGCAATTTGGAGGCCCAACAAACCGGCAATGCACAGGTCCTTTGGACCAATTTTGGGTGCACCAAAATTAGTTGTTTCCTGTTTTAGTTGTTTCATATTCTTAGTTGTTTCTTATTTTTAGCAAAATTGATTTAAGAAATAAGTTTTGGGATTTGTTAAGAGATTAGATTTTTCCAAATGAGAGAAGATCTAATTTCTAGTAGGAATAGGATCTTTACTATTTTTAGGGGATATGTTCTCTCTATAAATAGAGAGCCTCCGTAACTATTTTCATTTGAGCAATACAACAATATTTTCAAAAACTTAAAGCTCCTCTCCTCTCTCTCTTCTTCTCCAACTCTTGGCCCTCTCTGCAGATGCCCAGATCAGACGTCTAATGTCCAATCTAGACGTCTTAAAACAGCAGCAACTTGCTACTGCATGTTCCAGCGCCACATCTCCCTGTCCGCATGTGGATAGTTCCCTATTGGGACTATTTTTCCACGCACTTGGAGTCTCCACGCTCCAATATTTTATCAAATCCTGACAATAACTAGGAACATAAAGAAGGCTCAAGTGGCTGTACAGGAAAATACTAGCTATGAACATGCATGCACGCACAGCCACACATACCCACAGATGAGATGATATATTCTTGGTGGTTGAATCAATACCACAACTTCTAGTGAGACCGTCAGAGCAAACATAATCTCAGGTCCAGTCCATTGAACTTGTTTCAAAAACTTTAAGCTATTATTTTTAAAGAAGACAATTTATTATGCCATATTCATCTTACAACTTTCTATTGGAAACAATTCATTTTTGTGCAAACTAAACCTATAAGTTGGTGATATTCAAAAATCTTGGAGATTGAAAAATATAGATCTTAGACATTCTACATTAACACCAGTAGCTTCGACTCTAGATGTAAGAAGTGTAACATTGAAATCTAGTCTACCATGTTATCGCATCCAGTAATTAACAATTGTACCTCCATCCTCTCCCTAGATGTATACACTTAAGATAGAAGCATGTACACATTTATATTTTTATCTAAGAACCCAGTTGGTATTGCTATGTGCTTACTCATGGTCATGAATAAAATTAGGCAGGGAAGTTCCTGGAACAATGTGGAAATGTGTCCGCTGGAGAATTTCTTGCACATCAGCATTTCTTCGTATATGATCTCTAACATTTGCACCTGATGTTAAGTGGCAACATATAAAGCAAACAAGTGTTTGATATATAGACATGCTGACTGATATAGAACCCTGAAGCAAATTAAAAATCTAATCAAAACTCAAAGCCTAAATGCCAAAGCAAAGGATGTGAAAATTTACAGCAAACATTTCATATGCATGCAAACTCATAAAATATTCATACACCTTTTAATGTGATAGATATACTCCACATAATCATGACAAACAGTAAATATTTGTCAGGGAATATAAGTGTGATTTCTCCAGTTGCATTTTCTCATGGCATCTTTTGGATTTCTCTAAATTGATAAGTAGTTACAAGTCCTCTTAAGCATAATTTTTCTCACATTTAGATAGCTGTTTGTCAACAAAAAAAAAAAGAAACGAAAAGGGATAGTGCCATATTCTCATTTAACGCACTTTCACTGCAGCAAAGAAAATTAAGATGTAAAACTGACGAATTTCATATCGAAATCAAATGTTAATAGCATGCCAATATCTAAGACAGGCT
Organism: Thalassia testudinum; assembly: GCA_037157565.1. Classification (NCBI taxonomy): domain Eukaryota; kingdom Viridiplantae; phylum Streptophyta; class Magnoliopsida; order Alismatales; family Hydrocharitaceae; genus Thalassia; species Thalassia testudinum. Next base: position 52,182,562 of record JAZHRO010000030.1, read on the forward strand.
CAGCCAATCTGAATGACAACATAAATTTATGCTGAATCCTCAGTCAGAGAGATAATAACACAAACCATGCTCATTTGGTAAACTTTGGTGAAAAAAACACAAATTCCTTAGTATGTTCATACATGTTTTCATAAATTAGATCCACAACACAGGTTCCAACAAATTTTTTGGGTAAACTATTAAAGAAAGTTATGACATCATTGCCAATGAGATAACATATCTAGTAATTTTAGTCCAAGATTACGTGAAAGCCCATCACTTCTCAAAAAAAAAAAAAAAAAAAGAGATGAAAAAAGGAAGCATGTCATCAACTTTAATCAGGACTGCAAGGTGTTTTGAGAAATTGTTCATTCACATGCACATTTCGTCTCTGTAATTGACGAGTAGTAGACTTGAAGGTATCCTATAGAACAAGAGCAATTCAAGGTAAAGTATGCATAAACTAGAACTGTCGAAAAGACTGTAAGGAGATAGGTAACCTTGTTTCCAATGGAGCCCATTATTCCAACACCCACTGTAGACACATTTACATTCTGAATGTGCCGTCTTAGGCCTTTCCGCACCCAAATTGATAGAAAAATGCCAATCATCTGCTTGCTCATTATCCTCACATATGTTGAGCTCTCTCTTGCATGCATGCCAGATCTCACCCTTCCAGGTTCAGAAATTAAACCTGTCCCCAAAAAAGTCTTATTTTCACCAAGAGCAGATTTGAGTGGCCTCCCAGCTCCAAAAGAACTCGGAGAGTTGTAAGAATTCGAGCATCCATGGTTTTGATAAGTCAAGGAGATCAGTGGCTGTTCTGGCCAGCTTGATCCAGTCCTTTCTGAACAGCTAAAGCTTGCTATCTTGCTGATGCATTGTTCTTCTGTCATCTCAGTCTTTTCTGCATTCTTCATCAAGTTAACATGCACTGATTTTGATATCCTATCAGAAAGCATGGCATGTTTTTCTGGCCGTTTGGATGAGCATATGTTAGGATTTGCAACTTTTTGAATGCAATAAGAATTATAAGGACTTGTACAGCAAGCAACATTTCCAATAAGTGGATCAGTTTCTGCATAACTGTCACCATCATTCTCTGGCAATATCTCAGTAATACCAAGATGATCATCAAAAGACTTGAAGATTGTACGAGATGAAGGATCACTGGGACGTTTAGTGCCTGGTTGAATCTTGTTTAATGTTTTGCGAATGATAGACTCCCATATTACAGCTGGTCTTTTGTCTTCTGCACCAAATATATTTCCAGCATTTAATGGAACAACCTCCTGAAAGCTACAAAAAGGCATTGAAGATTATTCTTGCTTACCGTGTCATTTCAGGATAAAGAATGACCTCAAAAAAATGTCAAAGGGGCATGAACCCTGCATTCCTTATCTACTTAGGTGGCAACTTTACCATCTATAAGTAATTAATTGAAGCATCTATGCCAATCAAAACCATTTTATTACTTGATTCCTGATGAATTGAGAGCATCTGTGGAGTTCCATTTATTAGATCCTATAGAGCAAAATCATAAGTTTTCCAAAGAGCAATCAATACAGAAAGGCATAACAGCTTTTCTTTGGTTGCATTAATCAATCAGATTCCAAAGGTGGGAGACAAGGAGAGAGAACTGTCATACTGGCACTCATCATGGACCATAACCAGGTAGTAAAACAACTCAAAAGCATGATATAAGCAACAAAGGCAGAGAGGAAAAATATATGCATTAACTACGTATTAGTGCCCCTTGGTGTTTAATATCTTTTAGTTTAATTAATTCCTGGAAGGAACTCATATTTCCACTAAGACGAGGACATCAAATCTAACCATTTTGGACTTCTATTTTAGGAGGCAATCAAGTTGTTGACTTACTGTCTCAAGATGACACAAGAAAATCAGTTAGACTCAAGCAACGCGTAACACTGAGGATAAAGGGTTAAGGTTATCTAATTTAGATCAAGGATGCATCGTATTTCTTGACGAAGTGCCCTTCTTATCAGCCATATCATTTCTGACGTAAAGCAAAAGCTAAAATGAATCCACAAATAGCAGTGAGTTCAAAAAGGTTATTTACCCTAGGACATAGATATCAGCAGGCTCTTCCATATCAAGCCACTTTTCTAAGTCAAGCCCATCAGAGGGGATCCTTCCTCCCACGTTCCAGGTACCAACACAGATTCTGCACTAATGGTGAAGAGCAATTAGCTTCCAAACTGATATCTAGTTGACTTATTATGATTTTTTTTCCATAAAACATCCAATATGAACACAAACAATAACCATACGCAGCAAGTATGGAAATACAAGAAACGAGGCACACCTAAGTTCCTTTGTGTTTGTGTATTGTGCATAAAGTATTTCTTGCTTTTGGCTCCTGAATTGGATGTCGGCATTCTCTGAGGTTCCAACTGCAAGTTATTACAGCCAAAGGAAGCTCAACAAACTTTTTTTGAAAGGGAAAAGATGGTTATCCGGTTAATAACCACCAGAAATTATGGAAGCTCAACAAATTAGAGACAAGTTTCAAATTGAACCTAAGTTTTCATAGAAGTAAATACTACATGCATGTCATTCTTCCAGGCGTTGTGAAATATCAGAAACAAAAAAATACTGCATAAAGTGGCAGTAAGGTTATTACAGACTACAGAGATCACTTGAGAAAACTAAGGATTAAAGAAAGGAGATATGCACAGCATCTGCACACAAATTGCAAGAGGATGGCTACTAACATTAACTGACGTTCACTCTTTTTTCAGAATCATTAAAGAGCCACATGGTTCAGTTATAGATGTCATATTCCATACATGCACATTGTTGTCTATACACATGAATCTACACAAAACATAAATCCATAAAGACAAGGATAGACACATATAGTCATATTTCAAAGAAAATAGAGAGAGAGAAGACTGTGGAAGGGCCATTCGAGATCATTCCATCCACTTTTGCCTTCGCCTTATGTAATTCTTGCTCTAGACACGGCCCTTCCAAAAGGCATAAAATTTCTTGGTAAAAATATATCAGGGCATTAAGAACATTATTGAACACATGAAATTTCAATGACTTTCAAGGGAAAACGCCAAGAAAAACTGTCCAAGCAATCCAACCATATATACTGTGTTAGAGTATTAGGATGATCTAATTATGAGTCCTAAGTTTATTTAATTAGGTTGAGAGTCCTAGTGTGGTTTCTATTTCATGTTTGCTATTTTCTATTTCTTTTGAGTCACTTATGTAAATGTTCTAACCCTAATATCTATATAAAAGGGGTTAGGGTTCCTTATAATTATAAAAGAGGCATTATTATTTTCATGAAATTTGTGTGCACAAAAAATTCAACTCAAGTGGAAAATGGAAATATTCATTACATATAAGGTAATACCAGAACAGGGATATCGTTACAAGAGATACTAAGGAGGGTGAAGATAGAAGAACCCCATGTATTTCACACATGTGCCCTAGGTTGATCCTTGAGTAGGATACAGACATGAAACCTAACCCTTGGGCAGGTCAGTTCCATTAGGCTGACACACCATGCCAGCCAAATCCCAGTAAGAGTAGCCTGCAAGGGTCAAGTACCAAGGAGTTCTAATACCACAAGGTCCACCAGCCTACTACTTTGTGGATAGGAGGTTAATATGCTGGACGAAATGACCAGTTCCAATAATCAAGCTGTCTCAGATCAAACTGCAATCTCTTGACAAGCTGCTATGTCGACCTCTTGAAAAGGTGACCAGAGTCCAGCTCAAGTGGAATAAATAACTCGATTCCTTCAAATGTAGATCATGAATATCTGGAGTCCATTTTATGCAAGGAGACATTGCTTTTGCTAATTTAAAATGAAGGGTGATTACCAAGTGCTCTATTTTTGACCTCCTAAATACTTTTTTGTACTAATGCTAATACTTTGCAGACCTAACTGGCACATTCATTATAGTTAACAGTTCTATAGTCATTTATGCCAGTAAACTATCACTTTCCATGTTACCTACACACTCCCAATTTTATCGGCACCTAAATAAGAAATAGGCCATGCCACCATTTTTGCATAAGCCCCCCGGCCATGTCATCAGAGAATATAACAGAAGGTGTGGTAAGGTGCTGGAATAGGAGAAAAAGGAAATCAATACATTAGGAAGATAGAGCAACCAATTTCCACCCATATAGTGAATTAAAGGTTAAATCTCTCACCAACTGACTTTGATGGGCACTCGGTAACCAAGTCCCTATTTTTTGTGGTGATTGCTTCCCAATGTTTATCTTCTCTTTCATCTCAACACCACAACATCATGCATCCTACTCAATATCAAACCATAAAGAATGAACTTTCTGGTTGAATAAGCATTTGTGATTGATCTAATTTTTCACATTTATTCCACTAAACTAATAAATTCCTATAATGATGATAACCCTCATTTTAAGGGGGAGAAGTGAGGTGCCAACTTCCCATTACTTCTTTGGGGACTCGAACCTGCATCTCCAACTAAGGTGGTTTTGACATCTTACGAGCTAAGATACCCCAGGCGGGCATAAATTCCTATAATGATCCAGTTCTAGACCTGAGTTTAATTAAAAAAGAGGACCTTGACAACTTATTGGATATTGGTCTAATAGACCCATGGTAATCACTCAAAATAATTAAGCCTAAGTTCTCAAATAGTAATTCTCAATCTTTTATAATCTACAACTTAATTCACGAATCTTCAATGTGAGACTACTTTTACCTTGCAACAATCTCGCCTGCCTAAATATGCAACACTCTTGTCGGGACTTTAACATTATACTCCCAGCAGTAGTGGTGGTTTCAGCTCATGGTATACTCTCTGACCATCTCAAAGACAACTCTTTCCTCCTACTAGAGATAGTTCGGCAGGCATGTCAAGCTGTTATGTCCCAATTCTCGATTGCATGAAAATTTATGGAAGCATCCATAAAAAAAATACGGTCCTAACCTTCACATGTTGGGTTACTTTTTCACAGTGCATTTCTCTGCAAAAGATGTGCTTTTTTTTTCTTTTTTTACTTCAATTATCCAACAACTATTACGCTTAAACAGATGATGCAAAAAGAGAGGCAAGATCCAAACTTTTATACCTTCACAGTCTTCCTCGTCCTCAAACTCGTCGGCGCTGAACTCCTCCGGGTCCTCCCCACCGACGTCGAACCACTTACGCAGGACGGCCTTCGTCCACGGGAGCTGCAAGAACTCGCAACACCCACAGCGCAGCTCCGCCCAACTCCGCTGCAGAAACCCATCTCCGAAATCGATCAGAAACCATCAATTTCGACGAAAGTTGGCGACATTCGATCGCGGGGATCGCGCGAGGACGCAAAAGTACCTCTCTTTCCGCGCGCCGCGACGATTTCATATCCATTCACCGAGAAAGGAGGCGGCTTGACGAGTTGGTGATCTGTGAGGGAGCAAGGGGGACGGACCAATCATCGATTTTGAGGTGTCTTTTGGGTGATCAACTGATCTCGTCGAGATAGTTTGCGAATTGCGTGCAGAACGTTGTTGAGAGTTCGCACGCGATTGGAGAAGAGGAGCGGAACACGGAATGGATAATTTGCCCTTGAACCCCTGATGCTTTTTCTATTTGATTTGGAAGAGAAATGGTGCAAATGGTACAAGTTGTTAAAAGGAAAATACTTGATGTACATAATAGCGTACTACTCTTGTAAACCCTCCTCCTCTATTAGAGGGGGGCGTTATGATCTATAACGTATTATGTGATTGGATTGTATCATGCGTCCTTTTTTAATAGTGTACAAAAGTGTCATGCGTCCCTTGTCAATAGTGTACAAAAATGTGTACACTTATCATTGTCTTGTGTAAATGGTATAGGATCTACATAAAAGTAACAATATCACACTGGTAACTTTTCTTCTATTCTTTTCTTTTCTTTTCTTTTTTTAAGAAGGTAAATATAATAGCTATAGGATTTGATCTCATAACCTCTTAAATGTCAATCGATGACTATATCACTATACCAAACCTGATAGTAATATATATAGTAGTGACATTTTTATAATTGGTTGAGGCCTTTAGAAAAGGAACCTCGAATCAACAAACAATCGCAGAGAAATGTAGGGATGAGGTTTGATCACCTAGTTCCACAAGAGAAAAGGTGTGCATCTTAGAGGAGGACGATGCTCCCAAGATGCACTAGTATTTGAGTGGTATAAACTTTCTTTTTTTTCTCTCTTTGATTGCATAAAAAATAAAAGCTAGTATTCCCCTAATATTTATAAGGACTTTCTTCGGTTGTGATGTTCTTTCTGTTCCTACAATCTCAAGATTCCTACTAAAAATAATATGTCGTGTTATAACTGATAGGCAATCATAAGTGGGTTCCATATTCCACATGATTCCTTCTCAGTGGTGGTGCCAAGCCTATTAGTGGGTGATTTTCCATACCTACAGCGACCCGCCATCCTGCCGAGTATGCGGGTTCGAGTAAACGGGTACACCTTAAGGTGCCAAATTTTCACTATTTGCCGGGCAGTTGAATCCTCCTCGCAGCCCAACTTATGGGGTAATTTTTCTCCCCTTCATCAATACTTGTATAGAGTGTGAATTCTTCGACTCACACAACAACTCATACTTATATTCAAAACCCCTCCACCATCTTAAGATCACTATTAAGATATGTTGACTTTCTTTCTAGGGTCCCATTTTGTTAATGGGGAGGGATATATGGACGAGTCTAAGATTTGAGAAGTAGAATTGAAATAACCCTTCCTAAGGGTCGTCTGTAGTTTTTCGGAAAGGTAGGAATGTAAGTGCAACTTTAAACCCTCTTGGTTTAGGTGTGTGGGCCTTACGGGAAGAGAAAAATTCTGTGGGGGAGATTATGCAATTTTCACTCTCTCTCTCTTCCCACCCAACACACCCCCATGCACACACACCTTCCCTCACAAACCCTAACCCACTCCTTATTTAACCCCCACCACCCTCACCATCTCCACCACCCTCACCATCACCACCTCCACCCTCATCCTCCACCACCCTGCCGGCGACCACTCCTTCCTCGTCCCCCTTGCAACCCGAGTAGGGAGGAAGGAGGGGAGCTCGAGACGGAGGAGCACGGGAGAGAGGGAGAGCGAGAACGTGAAGGAGAGGGAGAGCATGGATGAGGGAGAGGGAGAGGGAGAGAGTAGGAGAGGAGGTGCGGCCGGAGGAGCTCGGGAGAGGAGCCAGAGGTGCAAGGAGAAGTCGGAGGAGCTCGGGAGAGGAGGCGCGACCTCTTGCAACTGCGAGAGGTGCTGCTGCAGCCTCTGCGGGAGGAGGAGAACGTGAGGAGAAAGCTCGCAAGAGGGTACTACGGAACCATTTTCCGCAGTATCAGACATCTGGAACTCCATCCAGACGTCTGGAGGATCCTCAGGACATCCAGAGCTGGCATCGGACGTCTGACAGCACGCAGAGTGCCGAGGTATGTCCTGTGTACCCGCCGCATGCACGTACATCTTCTTTTTACGTGTCGCGTTTTTAAAATTGCGCGCATGTGCAAGTACAGGACGTGGGAAAGGTGCGTGGCACACCCTTCAAGGTGCTTTAGGACATCTGGAGACAGTTCCAGACGTCTGACTGCACTCCCAGACGACCGGAGGGAGTGTTAGATGTCTGGGATCACCCTCAGATGGTTGCAGAGGGGTTTGGACATCTAAGGAAGCCACGGGAAAGCAATGTGAGATTTTGAAGTCGTTTAAGACGTCTAGGTCTAGTCCCAGACATCTGATTTCAGTTAGTATGTATGTTTTTGGCTCATTTAGGGCCCAAACGGAGTCAATTTTACGCAAACGAAGTACCATTAGTTTCAGTTCAAGTTTCTCTACGTATTAGTGTCACCCGTATACCGTTTCGAACTCATATGATGTGGTTGGTCAATTGTATAGGTCTCCAGCTAGTAGAGTATATAGGGCCCACAGAGACGACGGGATCTACGATTCGAGCCCCCATTCCACCCGTGTATTCCGGTAGAGTGGTTCTCTCTCTAATCCCAGAATTAATAATTAAATTGCATGCTTTAGAAATATTTGATTGAACCCTAGATTGTGAGATGAACCCTAGGGCTGAAAAAGATGAATGCATGCTACTTTAAAAATATTCACTTAAACCCTATGTTGTGAAATGAACACTAGGGATGAAAGAGATGAATGTGCATGTATTAAATGATTAAATTGCTGTAATGCTTACTGAAAGTAGTAAACCATGAGCTTCCTGTATCACATTTAATGAACCATGACATGAATGAAAATATCTGCGGTGTATTGAATAGTCGATTGTGAAATTTTGAGCTTCCTGTTATGTATTTAATGAATTAGACGTGGAAATAAGAAAGTCTATGTATGAACCCTACAGGGAACTAGAAAGGAACTTACGTGTATGGAACAAATATTGTATGTAGGAGGGAAGTGAGCTGGCCCTCAAGTACACGGTACCAAGGAGAGCAACTGTCCCTTTTACATGGAAAGTGAGCTGGCCCTCGGGTATGCAGTATCGAAAAGAGCTACCGTCACTTTAATGTAGGGGAGAGCTAGCCGCCCTTTGGTTGAGACCTGGGATTAGGAATGGCCCCTTACACCGACTCTGGTTACTTTAGTGTAGGGGGGAGCCAGCCACCCCATGGGGCTCGGGGTTAGAACCGGCCACCCTACACCGACTCTTATTTGGCCCTCTAGGCAAACCGAGATAGTTGGGCGAGGGTGCGCAGACTGCTGAGGGGTGAGACCCCTGTTCTGAGGGGCGAGACCCCTATTCTGTTCTGTACTGTACGTTTAGGCATATCCGCTAGCGGAAATGACTGACCGCATGCCAATGCGGGGTAGCTACCCATGCGCTTATCGTACGGCCGTAGTCACTGCTACATTGCGACCGTTACCTCGGGGTGGTAGACCGGTTGTAGAACTGCCACGGGGTTTCTCCCGGCCAAGAGAGTACCAGTTGTACATCCTACATCATGGAATAAACTGCAATCAAGATCGTTTCCTTAGGGAACACGATGATTAAGAAATGTTGTGGACTCTTATTAGAATAACTGAAACAGAAACACCTAGTTGAGATAAATGGAAATGAATGATTCGTTACTTGCTTGTTTCTTTAAGTTAAATTGCATGTAAATGGCTTAACCGCCACTCTACTTAGCGTTAGCTAACTACGGATTATATAACCATGTTCAAGTCAGGGAGTTGAGCAACCAATGCCACCAGCTGTCAAGGGTGCTGGGCCCAGCTGAGCCCAGCCGTATTATTTTTCCAAAGCCCTTTTGTAGTTGTGAGTACTTTAGTATGTATTAGCTATTTCTATTCACGTTATATTTCCCTTTGTTGTAATTGTGATGGCTATGTATGTCGTAGTACTCTTCTGCTTATAGCATGTAATATTTTAGAGACTTCTCATTCTATTTTTCCTTACTATCTTTTATTATTTCTGCTTTGTTACATTGCATGTGTGGTTGTAGTAAATTTTCTGCTTTTGGATTATTTCTTGTTGGACGACTGGGTCTTGAGATTAGTCGAAGTAAGCAAATATCGGATCCTGTAGGGATCTGAGATCGGATCGTAATAGGAATGTTTCTTATTTATAAAAGAACAGAAAAAGTGATACTACATAATCACATCTGGCTCCTATACTAAGAATCGTTTGGATGCAACTTTGATGTGATGCATTGGAGATAAAATATTCTTTTGACTCGACTTACAAGGCAATCGGAAGTAGGATGTTGCATTTAAAAAAAAGATGATGACGCTTATCTTAGGTGGGGGGATAAATAGCCTGCGAAGTTCTCTCAGGTTAATCGGGAATCAAACTAGGGATTTGCCATTTCCACTTAAGTAGCATGAGCCTACTCATCAGCTAAGCTACCCAACAGGTTCGATATTGGATTTAGGAGAAGTAGCCTTGGGCTTCTTTTGTTAATGATGTAAAACTAAGAAAGGTAAAATTTGGAGCAAAATCACAAATCATGTTTGGCAAATGTAAACTCGCAAAACTTAGGATGACCCGAACATTGTGTTTGAAACTACCAATATAGCCTATGAAATCCTAATTTAAAATATACTCAATTAGGAGTTAAACTTAAATTAAGGTAACTAGTATAGGTTTAGTTTCCTTGTTGGGTAAATAAATTTAAGACCATGTGCATCTTTAAAGAAGAGTTAAGGCTTGGAAATTACAACCCAATTCTCATCTATAATGAGCTAAGTATTTATTAAGCTTTGTAGTATATATGTTAGAGGGAGTTGAAAGGGAGAAGAAATGGATGGAAGGACTTAAAACCTAAGAAAAATAGATCCTAGAGAGACTTAGAATTAAGAATTTCTAGGTCTCAGTAAAGTGGGAAAAAGCGGGTATCGAAAAAGGGGGTATCGTTTTTAAAACCACGTGCATGCGCAAGTACAGGATGTGGGAAAGGCACGTGGCACACCCTTCGAGGTACTTTAGGACTATTGGAGATGGCTCCAGACGTTTAACTACACTCCCAAAACAACCGGAGGGAGTGTCAGACGTCTGGGATCTCCCTCGGACAGTTGCAGACGGGTTCAAACATCTGAGGAAGACGCAGGAAAGTAAGGTGAGATTCTGAGGTCATTTAAGACGTCTGGGTCTAGTCCCAGACATCTGATTTCTGTTAGTATGCATGTTTTTAACCCATTTAGGACCCAAACGGAGTCAATTTTACGCAAACGAAGCATTGTTAGTTTTTGTTCGAGTTTCTCTATGTATTAGTGCCACTAGTATACCGTTTTGAACTCGTCTAATGTGATTGGTCAATTGTATAGGTCTCCAGCTAGTATAGTATATAGGGCTCGCAGAGATAACGGGATCTGCGATTCGAGCCCCCATTCCACCCGTGTATTCCGGTAGAGTGGTTCTCTCTCTAATCCCATAATTAATAATTAAGTTACATACTTTAGAAATATTTGATTGAACTCTAGATTGTGAGATGAACCCTAGGGCTGAAAAAGATGAATGCATGCTACTTTAAAAATATTCACTTGAACCCTAGGTTGTGAAATGAACACTAGGGATGAAAGAGATGAATGTGCATGTATTAAATAATTAAATTGTCGTAATGCTTACTGAAAGTAGTAAACCATGAGCTGCCTGTATCACATTTAATGAACCATGACATGAATGAAAATATCTGCAGTGTACTGAATAGTCGATTGTGAAATTTTGAACTTCCTGTTATGCATTTAATGAATTGGATGTGGAAATAAGAAAGTCTATATACGAACCCTACTGGAAACTAGAAAGGAACTTGTGTGTATGGAATAAATATTGTATGTAGGAGGGAAGTGAGTTGGCCCTCGAGTACACGGTACTAAGGAGAGAAACTATCCCTTTTACATGGAAAGTGAGCTAGCCCTCGTGTACGCAGTATCGAGGAGAGCTATCGTCACTTTAATGTAGGGGGGAGCTAACCGCCCTTGGGTTGAGACCCGAGGTTAGGAATGGCCCCCTACATCGACTCTGGTTACTTTAGTGTAGGGGGGACTCAGCCGCCCAATGGGACCCGAGGTTAGGACTGGCCACCCTACACTGACTCTTGTTAGGTCCTCTGAGAAAACCGGGATAGTCGGGTGAGGGGCACAGACTGTTGAGAGGCAAGACCCCTATTCTGTTCTGTGCTGTATGTTTTGGCATACCCGCTAGCGAAAACAACTGATCGCGTGCCAATGCGAGGTAGCTACTCGTGAGCTTATCGCGAGTGCTGTAGTCACCGCTATGTCGCGACCGTGACCTCAGGGTGGTAGACCAGGTGTAGGACTACCACGGGGGCTCTCTCATCCAAGAGAGTATCACATGTACATCCTACATCACAGAATAAACTGCAATGAAGATCTTTCCCTTAGGAAACAAGATGATTAAAAAATGTTGTGGACCCTTATTAGAATAACCGAAATAGAAACACTTAGTTGAGATAAATGGAAATAAATAATTAGTTACTTTCTTATTTCTTTAAGTTAAATTGTATGTAAATGGCTTAACCACCACTCTACTCAGCGTTAGCTAACTACGGATTATATAACCATGTTTAGGTAAGGGAGTTGAACAGCCAGTGCCACCGGCTACCGAAGGTGCTGGGCCCAGCTGAGCCCAGCCGTAGTGTTTTTCCAGAGCCCTTTCGTAGTTGTGAGTACTTTAGTATGTATTAGCTATTTCTATTCATATTATATTTCCCTATGTTCTAATTGTGATGGCTATGTATGTCGTAGTACTCTTCTGCTTGTGGCATGTAATATTTTTGAGACTTCTCGTTCTGTTTTTCCTTACTGCCTTTTATTATTTCTACTTGGTTACATTACATGTGTGGTTGTAGTATATTTTCTGCTTTTGGGATATTTCTCATTGGACGACTAGGTCTTGAGATTAGTCGAGGCGAGTCGATCTCGAGTCCTGTAAGGATCTGGGATTGGGTCGTAACAAAGATGGTATCAGAGCAAGGTCGTCCCAAGAAATGAACCAAATGGTTTGAAAGTAACCACTCATATAGATGTTACTAGGATAGCCATCACAACGTATTGCCTTAATCTTCATTTCCGAGTCTAAATTCCTTATGTAATATGGTATCATTGATAGTCCATGTTCCTTCTCTTGTATCTCCTTGTAGGAGATGCCTCACCGAAGAGTTCTTGAGGCGGGCCGCGGACGTGGCCATGGGCGTAATCGTAGGGGTGGACATGCTGGACCTAAGGCACCAGTCGGCCCACCCCTCCTTCTGAGCATCCAAGCCCAAGACCTCACCCAGTTGATTCGGGACATAGTACGGGAGGAGCTCCAACAGCCTCCCTCTCGGCCACCCCTCCCTAAGGATGTGGAGGAAGAGTCCTCTATGGGACAAGGAAGCCGCCGCAGTGCTAGACAAGCTGGAGGGGGAGGGGGTGATCCTCCACCACCCCCACCACCCTCAGACACTTCTGAGCACGAGCCCTCCCTGCCTGGAGGCATGCTTGTTCCCCCGTTGCAGCTCCACCATGAGCTATTCGGCCAGTTCTGGAAGCTGAAGCCCACCTCTTTCAAAGGGGATGAGAGCCCGTTTGAGGCAGAGGACTGGCTAGAGTAGATAGAGAAGGTTTCAACACGCTCCGCCCTCCTGCGGAGTGCCGCGTGGCCTTTGCCACGTATCAGTTGGAGGGTGAAGCCCACCAGTGGTGGAGGGCAGTCAGGGGACAGGAGGGGAGAGAACCATCGTGGAACCAGTTCGTGGCACTCTTCTGTAAGCAGTACTTCTCACAGACTTGAAAGGATCAGAGGAGGCGGGAGTTCCACACTCTCCTCTAGGGGGCGATGACAGCGCGTACCGTACGCGTTTCCTAGAGCTGCCACGCTTCGCCCTGATGGCTGCATCTACAGAGGAGGAGCACCTGTGGAGGTTTACTGAGGGCCTCTGGCCTACTATTCAGGGGTATGTGAAGCCCCTGAAGCTACCTACCTTCTCCCGCGTGGTCGAGGCAACCATGACCTAAGAGGAGACCAACCTGGCCGTGGGAGACACTGATGGAGGACGGAAGAGGCCCTACCAGCCAGAGTACTCACAGAGCCGTCGGGAGAGGAGGCACACAGCCCCCGCAGGGAGTCGTCTCGCTCTGTGGGGCCACCATTGGCCTTTGGGGGCCCCAGATAGGGGCCAACTAACAGCACCGAATCCTCACCCAGTCACTAGTCTCTCTATTACCAGTGTGGCCAGTCGGGCCACCTAAGAAAGAACTGGCCCTCTAGGGCAGGAGCACTGATGATGCTCCCAGCACCGAGCATTAGAGGCCGATCTGGCGGCCGTGGTTACCAGGCACGAAGAGGTGGACAACAGTCACGAGGAGGGTACCGGCCAGCTGCTGCTCACCTGACCCAGAGCGTGGCCGCTTCTTCTGTACCCAGTGCTGAGGGGCGTGTCAACGCCCTGACTCACAAAGACACTAGAGCTTCAAGCTCCGTGGTGGCAGGTATGGTTCCAATTTTCGGCAGACTTGTTTATATACTTTCGATTATGATGCCACACATTCTTTTGTCGCCATGAGTTTTGCCGTCAGCTTGGGGTTGAGTAGTGTACTGTTAGAGGTTCTGCTCCTGATTAGAGACCCATGTGGACAGTTGTTTGTCGCAGAGGAGGTCTTCACAGATTGCAAGGTTGTTATAGGGGGACAGTCTTCCCACCGACCTGATCATAATTCCGATGGAGGACTATGGTGTGATCCTAGGGATAGATTGGCTGTTTTCCCATCACACCCTAGTAGACTGTTTTGGGAGGAAGATTGTTTTCTCCATACCGGAGTTGCCTCCCTTTGAGTTTCACGGCTAGTTGGTAGACGGAGGTTTCAGGTGCATCTCCACGCTTTGGGCAGCGAAGCTTCTGAGCCAAGGGTGTGAGGATTCTTAGCTTGTGTTGTAGTAGAGCCTAGCCCAATGGTCGACTTACAGAATATTCCGGTGATCTGTGAGAACCTCGACGTCCTCCCAGAGGAGCTGCCAGGATTACCGTCCGAGCGTGAGATAGAGTTTGAGATCTCACTAGTATTGGGGACCAACCCCATCTCTATTGTACTGTATAGGATGGCCCCGCTTGAGCAATGAGAGCTCAAGTTGCAGTTACAGGATCGGTTGGAGAAGGGCTTTGTGAGGCCCAGCGTATCTCCGTGGGGAGCCCCTGTGTTGTTTGTGAAGAAAAAGGACGGTACCCTTCAGCTTTGTGTCGACTACGGGCAGTTGAATCGAGTCACCGTCAAGAACAAGTATCCACTGCCTCACATTGATGACCTCTTCGACCAGTTGAGAAACACCACGATGTTCTCCGAGATAGACTTAAGGTCAGGTGTTGACGAGGTGAGATCGTGGTTTTAAAAGATGTTCATTGCAGTATAAATGAAATCGCCACGAAAACAAATAAGAATTTATTACTCGAAAACTAAGGTATCCGAGGTCGAACGCAAGGAGCAAACTGGTATTTAAAAACTTAAGATCACAACTCACAATTTAATAAAAGGCAATGACTAATCCAATCAAAATTATGAAGCAAAAATGAGGTCAATGTATGGATAAATTCAAAAATAATGGATGCCTGATGTAAAATAAGTCGTCTTAAGTTGTTGCTGCTACAGTGCAAGGCTTATTCTTCTCCCTTTAACTTTGCCTTCTAATTTTCTCTCTTCTTTCTCTTTCTCTGCGGCCACTCTTCTTTTGCCTTCTTCTTTCTTCTTTTGTTCTTTGGCTTTCCTTTCCTCTGCTACAGTGCCGCCTCTTTCCTTTGGCTTCTGCCTCTTCTCCTTCTGCACTTGCCTTTTCCTTAGCTTTGGCTTTCTTGTCTTCTTCTTCTTCTTCTTTCTTCTTCCTCCGCAGTCTTCTTCTGTGGCTAAGTCCTTCCTTCTCCTTCCTTCCTTAGCTTTGGCTTCCTTGTCTTCTTCTTCATCATTCTTCTTCCTCTGCAGTCTTCTTCTGCGGCTAAGTCCTTCCTTCCTTAGCTTTGGTTGCGGCTGCACCTTCGGCCTCCTATTCTTCTTCCCTGCGCACGCACACAAGAACAAAACCCACCCCTACCCTCCCCCGCATCTCTCTCTCTCTATTTTGCTCTTAGGTTCACTCTCCCAGAGCCGGGCAATCGAGTCGGGTTTCGCGTGCTCGGGTCTAGGCGCACCGACGTGCTGTAGTGTGCGAGGAGTGCTAGGTAAACGGGTCGGGTGCTAGGTCCGCGTGAGTGTGTGTCACGGACGAGGTGGGGGTGTGGGCGAGGGACCTCACCCTGTGGACTAGTGGTGAACAACTAAGAACACAAAAATAATATAAACGACATACATGCCTTGAGAACTTACGAGGTGGGACTAAAGTGTCCCCCCCGCTTCTACGCTCGCCCCCGCAGGTGGACTTCTTCAATTGCCGCTGCTGCGTTCTCTCTCAAAGCCAATTGCCTGGCTGGGTGTATACGCAAGTCCAACCCGAACTTCCTGGAGCGCAGCACCTGGGTGGATGCAGCATGGAGCGCTGCTTGCAAGCTCCTTCACACCTTCACTAATGGCGGTGGAGGCGCGAACCTGAAATTCACGCACACGATCTTGCGACCCTGTCGAACAACGTGGGAAGCTTCATCGTGTCACGGCGAAGGTGAGGCTGGGGTTGGCGTGGCGTAGAACGGCCTAGGCGTGCGTGCCTAGGTTGGACTGTGACCATGAAGGTGCATGTGTTCGGTGGAAGTGTAGGGCATGTGTGGCGGTTGGTGAGGGGGTGGAGGATGATCAGTGAGTGGTGGCAAAGGTGATGAGGTCGGTGGCGAGGCGTGTGGAGTGAGGGAGTGATGGATTTGTGATGAGAACCTCGTCATAAACCCTAAACTAGCACCATCTAACCCTGATTTGCAAGAAAAAGCTCCTACATAACTATAGAAAGGCTTGACTCGGAGAGATTCTGAGTTTGTGAAGAAAACAAGAACTAAGGGGTAAAAATGCAATTTCACCAACTCAATCTGAGAACAGGGTAACTCAGGGTCCAAACTTAGGTCAAACCAACCTAATCAGAAGAAAAGTGGGATGAATTGATCCAATAAGGGCTACAGCAACTCCAAGGAATTAAATGACATCCTTTAACCCTAAGAACAAATCCACTTCAATTCACGTGGTTCGAGGGAAAAAAAAAATCGAATAAACCCTCTAAAATTCATATAAAAATAATATCTAGGGTTTAGAACCTTCAATTTGGCCTTAGGAACCCATTTTGACCTACATTGAGAACCAGGCCCAATTAATGACTTAATTTGGGTTTTTACGTAAATTGACCAGTCCAACAAGGTCTAATATAGAAATAAAATTCACCATTAGAATCCTTAGGTCATAGTTAGTCATGTATAAAAACTTGAGCCTAAGAAGAGACCTTCTTGACCAACTTTACATTTTGGTCCTCATCCATTACTTTTTAACCCTCAACTTTTGAAACCCTCGTATTTTGGCCCCTAAGTCTTCTTCGTTCTTTGCATTTGGGTCCTCCCTACAAAACCCTGAGCAGCACCATGCTCCGACGACTTTGCGCGAAGCTTGGCGCCGCGCAGGGTGAGGGAGACCCTCTGCCAAGACAACCGGGGGTTCCCTGCGACGTCTGCTGTCGCAGGGACACCTCCATGGTCTCTACGGCTGCCCATACCTCCCGTGCAAACGCACGGAAGGTATGGGTCTCTATCTCCGGCGTCCTCTGGTGAGGGAGGCACGTCGCCTCCCTCCGCCCTCCTCTCTGATCTCACCTCTATAAAAGCCACCTCCGTCTGCCGCACTCAGCAGCTTGGTTCTGACGGAGAAACACCCCCCTCCTTCCTCTCTTCCCACTCCGGCAGAAGCCCTCGCTCTACCGCACTACCAGCAGCAGAGCCGCCTTCGCCCGCTCTTCCCGCGTCGCGCAGTACCCAGCGCGCGCTCTCCCGCCCTCTCCTCGCCGCTGCCCCCTCTCTCTGGGCATCTTCTTCTTCGGCGATAGTCAAAACGACTGCCGCCCTGTTCCGTCCCCCCCTCGTCCCTCCAAGTAGGTACAGTTCTTTCCTTTCCTCCCCTCTTTCTTTTCCCTACTTCAATT
This sequence comes from Thalassia testudinum, assembly GCA_037157565.1. Taxonomy (NCBI): domain Eukaryota; kingdom Viridiplantae; phylum Streptophyta; class Magnoliopsida; order Alismatales; family Hydrocharitaceae; genus Thalassia; species Thalassia testudinum. The sequence goes on from JAZHRO010000030.1 coordinate 52,200,101, forward strand.
TGCTCAACCACTCTTCGACCGCGCTTGATCGCCCTCACCTTCTCCATCTCCGGCCAACCTCCGGTGACTCGCTCCCATCATTCCACCACCCCACACGACTCGCCGACCAACCCAAAACCTCCTCCTCATCACGCTGATCCACTTCCACCCCTTCATTCCCTGTCATTCGCCACCTGAAGACCCCCCGAACACACCCATTCCCCTAGCCACAGTCCGACCTAGGGTAGCCCCTGCACGCCGCCCCACGACCTGCCAGACCCCGCACCACCTTCGCCGTGCCACGGCGAAGGTCCCCCGCTTGTCTGATTAGGCCGAAGGGCCATATTGATGTGAACAGGTTACCCGCCCTCCGCCGCCATTGCTGAGCAAGTGGAGCTTCTTCCACCTGCAGCTGCAGCTTCGCTCTGCCCAGGCTTGACTCTCCAGGACGCGCACTTCGCTCCCACGCAGCTGCCCAGGCCTGCAGCTGGGGTGAAGGCTTCTCAGCAGCCGCGACAGCATGCGGCTTTCTCAGCTGCAGGCGCCAAATTGGGGTGGGACATTTAGTCCCACCTCGGTGGATTCTGAAGCCACGAACCCGCATAAATGCAAAAAGTGCTATAGTCTTATCGCCTCAGCACACGGGGTGAGGTCCCTCTCACCCGCTTACCCAGCCTCGTCCGCGACCACCCCCCGCGGACCTGGCCCGACCCGCTTACCCGACATGCACTCCTCGCCCACCACCGCACGCCGGTGGGCCTGGACCCGGGCGCGACCCTTACCCGATTACCCGGCGGCTCTGGGAGAGCTATCCTAGGAGTGAAATTTGAGAGAGAGAGATGCAGGGGAGGGTAGAGTAGGTTTTTGCCCTGACCCAACTGTGAGTGTGCAGGCATAGAAGAAGAAGAAGAGAAGGCAGACTGCAGAGGAAGAAGGAGAGGAGAAAGAAGGAAGGAGCAGCCAGAGCCGTGGCTGCTTGAAGCAAAGCAGAAGAAAGGCACAGAAGAAGAAGAAAGAAGGAAGGAGGACGCATTGTAGCAGAGGCTACTTAAGTCGTCTGATTGAAAAATCAGACGAGACCCTGAAGAAAAAGAAGGAAAAAAAAAAAGAAAAGGCACCGCAAAGAAGAAAGAAAGAAGAACAGAAGGAAGAAGACAAAGAAGAGAGAAGCAGAACACTCGGAGAAAGAGAAGAAGAAGCTTGGAAGAAAAAGAAAGAATAAATAAGAAGGAAGAAAACTGAAGAACCAAAGAGAAGAGAAGAGAAGACAAAGACAAGAGAAAGAAGAGAACAAGAAAAAGCCAACAAGACAAATCCCACTCTCTCTCTTTCTTTCATTTTTGTAATAGAAACTTTGTACTTCTAGAATACAGTTTGCTCCCTGAGTTCGACCTCGGGAAAACTTTTATTTTCTGAGTAACAAATTGTATTAAATTGGTAACCGCTCCTCTATACTATACTACGACGAAATATTAGAAATATTAGAACTATAGACGAGAGTAGCAGCCAGTTTTTGGCGCCGTTGCTGGGGAGCAACGGCTATTCTAGAAGTTGTAAAAGTTCTATTCATAAGTTCCTAATAAACTCTCTCTTTGGTGCAGGTACAGGAAGAAAGAAAGACGCAGCCGCACCACAGCCACTCCAAGGACAGGTAACTTCCCGTTAAACCCTAAAATTGAAAGAGGAAAAACAAAGAAAAACTAGGAGTAACTTGTCTTTTCATACATAGTAATAGCTGCATGTTCTCAGAACCACTATTCCTGCACACAATTTGAAAAGGTAATTAAGGGCTAACACATCCTTGCCTGAGCCCTAATTACCCAAACAAGGAGTTAAATGGACCAAGTAGAGCCAACATAAGGTCAAACATTAGGATTTCAGAGACACACCCCTTAATCAAGAATTGAGAAGATCCAAAAGAGGTGTGCCGAAGCCATTGATTGAAAATAATTAATAAGAAAAATTCTAAACAATTGGCTCTCTCTAAACACTTGAATCCTAAAAACAAGGCCTAAATTCTCAAGGGAACCACTGGGTGAAGTTGACCCCTAGGGTCAACCAACCTTCAAATTAGGCCACCTTTTTCACAAAAACACCTAAAAGTTCAAGTGAAACCTTAAGCACCTTGATCTTAAAATAAAAAAGGTAGACTTAAGAGGTCAAGATCCCCATTCTGGTCTACCTAGAACCACAGTGACAAGAGAGGTCGGGTGGGGGAAACCCTGTAACCCGTGGGGACGCTCTACCGTGTAGGGGTCTTCACGGGACTCACCCTCTCTAGCTGCCAAGGTAATTCTCAGGTGGACGATCTTTCTGATCAAGGGGTCCATCTGCCCCGCACTTCTATAGTCACCCAACACATTTTTGGGTGTCTTGATTGGGTCCAGCACATTCTAAACTCTTCTACTCCAACAGTGCATGAACGGTAGGAGATCCTTAAGACCACCCTTAAGATCTCCTTTAGGAATTCGCTCTCGTCAAGGCCAAGCCTCGACTCCCGTGTTTGAACAGCAACCCTACCCCATCATTCTCTCATCTGATTCTGAATCAAACTCTTCTTCTTCCCCCATCATGGCTCAGCCTGTTGAGGAAGAAAACAATCTGGAGCACCAGCTCCAGCGACTCAACGACCTCTTCCAAAACTTTGTGCACCCACCGCAGCGTCCTATGATGCGGGACCATTATAATCCTGCTGCGATGGCCATCGAGCCTCGAGTCAAAATCCCGACTGGAGGACCTGATTCTGAATTAAAGCCCAACATGATTCATGCTATACCTAAATTCTATGGGCTTAATTCCGAAGATCCCTTCCAACACATCAAGCAACTAAAGCATCTGGCCCAAACTTTTGGGTCAGATGCGCAAAATCGGGATATTCTTCTCATGAAGATGTTCTCCTTTTGTCTTATGGACAAGGCCGCTCATTGGTATCAAGCTCAGACTCGGCCGATCAACACTTGGGAAGAACTTCAGTCCGAGTTTTTGAAAAAGTTCTTCCCCGTTGGTCGGACCAACGTCTTGTGCCATCAGATTACGCACTTCACTCAACAAACAGGGGAACCTCTCCATGAGGCATGGGATCGTTTTCAGGATCTCATGAGAAAGTGCCCCCATCACGGAGTTCCTAAATGGGAACAGGTCTGATCTTTTTACCAGGGAATCCGTGAGGATATCCGTCTTTTCGTCAATGCAACCTGCGGAGGAAATATCATGGGTCAGCATGAGGATACCGTGTGGGAGATTCTCGAAAACATGTGCAAGAACTCCATCAACAATGACTCCATGCGATTATTCGACAGGAAGAATACCTGCGCATCAACGAATCTTAGGGAAGCACATGAGACGCAGGGCCTGTCCGCATCAGTCGATCTGGAATTAATGGTCAGTCGATTGGACAAGGTCTCGATTATTGAAAAGAAGGTGGATGAGCTGACTCAGCACCTGCAGCGAGCCACCTCTGCACATAACCTCTTTGCACAGCCTCCTTCCACAAGGGAAACTGTGCAAAACATTCTCCATCGATCCTCTATTAGGATGGATCCATCATCCGAATCGTTGACCGGAGGTCCTTCCGATTCTTTCTACACCAACCCGGGGAATACCATCCCCTCTTTCTCTAACTCTCTGGAGGTTCCTCAGACCTGCGAGGACCTCAACGCCATCCAGAACGACCTATTCTCCAACACCTATAACCCTGGATGGCGAAACCATCCCAACTTTCAGTGGGCGGGAAATTCCCAAACCCAAAGACCACCCTTTCAACCCCGCCCACAACCCCCTCGTCCTTACCAGCCGCCTCAACCTCGGCCCAACCCTACTTATCCATCAGGGCCAAATCAGGATCAAATGTCCCTTATCCTTCAGACTCTGGCTGACATTCAAAGAACAAATGCGGCTATTCAAAAGCAACACAAGGACGAACTTACAGAGGTCTGAAACCAATTGGCCCAGTTGGCAAACTCTCGCCAGCCAGGCACTCTTCCTTCCCAACCTCTTCCTAATCCAAATAACGTGCCAACCCAGCGGCGCGTTATGAACCCAAACCCGAGCCATGCCCATATGATTTATCAGGGCCCCTCTGTTCCTTCACCCAACGGGATAGAGGCCTCCACTTCTTTTGCAGGTTACCAGCAGCAACCTATCCTACCCAATCCCAACCAAAACCAGGCAAGACTTAATTCTGTAACAACCTGTAGTGGTAAGGAAACCCAAGACCCACCTCATCCAAACCACTCCAAGCCTAGTAGTGATCCCAAGCCTAGGACAGTAATCCAGGACGTCCCTACCCCTATCCCAGATCCAAGACCTGGACCTATCCTAGAAGAACCAACAAAGATTCCGTTTCCCGAGGCTTTGACCAAGGGCAAGAAGACTACCAAGCCCGTGGCACCTGAGGAGGACCTGGTCAAGCTCTTTGAGCAAGTCCACATAAACATCCCCTTGATGGATGCAATCCGCCACATACCAGCTTACACACGATTCTTAAAGAATGTGTGTACACCCCAGCGTAAGCCGCGAATCAAGGGTGGGAGTCCAATTGTTCTATCAGAGCAAGCCAGCTTTGTAATCCTAAGTAGACTCCCACCCAAGACAAAACATCCTGGTACTCCCTTGATTTCCTGCAAGATAGGTGATACCCAATTTGATAGAGCTTTGCTAGACTTGGGTGCATCCATAAATCTGATACCCACATCCTTACTCGACCATCTTAAAGAATCTGGGCTAAAACCAACAGAGGTGACATTACAATTAGCAGATCGATCTATAAAGTCACCAAAAGGGATTCTCGAGGATGTTATTGTAAGGATACGGGATTTCTACTTTCCTGTAGACTTCATCGTCTTAGACATGGACGTACCTGAAAACCCTAGGGATACACCAATCATTTTAGGGAGATCTTTCTTGGCTACTGCTCGAGCCAACATTAGCTGTGAGGAGGGCCAAATAGAGCTCAAATTTGGGGATCAAACCTTGAAAATTGATATATTTAAGGCCCAACAAGGAATTAATTGCGGTGTCATCGAACAAATTTGTGACATTAGGACTTTGGTTGATGAAACACACTTCCAGAATGACCTGATTATACCTCATCAACCACAGAAAGATCTTGACCCGCAAACAGAGGAGTCGAATCCAGATGTAAACAACCCAGTAACTCCTACCCTTGAACCTCACGTCTATACTGAACCACCCGCTGCTGCTGATAACCCTATCCTTGAGTTGAAGCCCCTTCCTGCTCACTTAAAATACATCTTTCTGGGTTCTAATTAGACCCTCCCTGTGATTATCAATTCCAACCTCAATCCTGAACAGGAATCCCGTCTGATTACTGTCCTCCAGCAACATCGCAGAGCCATCGGGTGGACTCTCGATGATTTGACTGGAATAAGTCCCTCTTATTGTACTCATCATATCTATTCAGAAGAGGGTGCACGACAAGACGTTTGAACCCTAATCTGCAGGAGGTCGTGAAGAAGGAGATCATCAAGTGGTTAGATGCCGGAATCATCTACCCGATCTCCGATAGTCGTTGGGTGAGCCCAATTCAGGCTGTGCCTAAGAAGGCAGGACTCACCACCATAACGACTGAGACCGGAGAAATCATTCCTACCCGATTAGCCAACGCGTGGAGAGTTTGTATAGATTACCGCCGACTCAATTCCTCTACAAAGAAGGATCATTTCCCACTACCTTTCATTGATCAAATTCTCGAGAAACTAGCGGGAAATAGGTTCTTCTGCTTTCTTGACGGGTACTCCAGGTACAACCAGGTGGCAATCCATCCTGAGGACCAAGAAAAGACCACGTTCACCTGCCCCTTCGGAACATACGCTTTCCGAAGGATGCCTTTCGTTCTTTGCAATGCACCCACTACCTTTCAGCGGTGCATGCTTGCCATATTCTCAGATATGGTGGGTGATTTTCTGGAAGTCTTCATGGATGACTTTTCAGTTTTTGGAGAATCTTTTGACGATTGCCTCCGACACTTGGTCCAAATACTCAGGCGGTGCATCGAGGTGAATTTGGTTCTTTCTTGGGAAAAGAGCCATTTCATGGTGCCTGAGGGAATTGTCCTGGGACACTTAATTTCAGAAAAAGGCATCCAAGTGGATCGAGCTAAGGTTGATCTGATCTCTCGCCTTCCTATGCCTAGCTCTGTCAGGGACATCCATTCTTTTTTAGGGCACGTCGATTTTTACCGTCGTTTCATTCCGGATTTCTCGAAAATCACGTGCCCCTTGACTTCTCTTCTCTCTAAGGATGTACCCTTTGAAATCTCCAAGGAATGCACATTAGCCTTTGAAAACCTGCGTGACCAAGTCACCCAGGCACCTATCCTACAATCCCCTGATTGGTCTCAACCCTTTGAGATCATGTGCGATGCATCTGATTTCGCTGTAGGAGCGGTCCTAGGTCAGAAAGCTGATGGGAAACCCGTGGTCATCTACTACGCTAGCAAGACACTTGACGAGGCTCAGCGTAACTATACAGTTACGGAGAAAGAGTTGCTAGCCGTAGTATTTTCCCATGAAAAGTTCCGATCGTATCTTCTGGGTTCCCATGTCATCATTTACTCAGATCACACGGCTGTAAGGCATCTCCTTGCCAAGAAGGACGCGAAGCCCCGACTAATTCTTTGGATCTTGCTGTTGCAAGAATTCGATCTTGAGATTCGCGACAAGGCAGGAAGGCAGAATGTGGTAGCCGACCATCTGTCCCGTCTTCCTTCTGAGATTATCATCCCTTCCGGACCCATCACAGAACATTTTCCTGATGAGCACCTGTTTACTGTCGGTACTAAACTTCCATGGTTTGCTGATATAGTAAACTACTTGACATCTCATCAAACCCCGTCTGATTGGCCGAAGGCCAAGAAAGACAAGTTGCGTTCTGATGCCAAGTATTGCATCTGGGAAGACACGTACCCTTTCTGCATAGGTGCTGATCAAATCATTCGGAGATGTGTCCCGGAAGAGGAATTCAACAATATCCTCCTTTTCTGCCATGACCAGGCATGCGGTGGCCATTTCTCTGGGCATAAAACCGCATCAAAAGTCCTCCAGTGTGGTTTTTACTGGCCTACACTATTCAAAGATGCATACGGTCACTGCAAGGCATGCAGTCGTTGCCAGACTTTGGGCAACATGAGCCGTCGCGACATGATGCCTTTGCAGCCGATTCTCGTATGCGAAATCTTTGATGTTTGGGGGATTGATTTTATGGGCCCCTTTCCTATTTCGGATGGTTTTGAATACATTCTACTTGCTGTGGACTACGTGTCCAAATGGATTGAAGCCATACCGACCCGAACCTGTGATCACAAAATCATTCTCAAATTCATTCATCAAAACATTTTCTCAAGGTTCGGAATTCCCCGTGCTATAATCTCTAATGGGGGGACCCATTTTACAAACGCTCAGTTTAGGTCACTAATGACCAAATACGGGGTGTCTCACCGAATCTCTACTCCTTACCAGCCCCAAACTAATGGTCTAGCTGAGCTGTCAAATCGGGAGATCAAGAAGATCCTGCAGGTCACTGTTCGGCTTGACAGGAAGGATTGGTCGTCCCGACTTCTGGAAGCATTGTGGGCCTATAGGACCGCCCACAAGACCCAATTAGGCATGTCTCCCTTTAGACTGGTGTACGGAAAGGCGTGTCACCTTCCCGTAGAACTGGAACATAAAGCCTATTGGGCAGTACGGAACTGTAATCTAGATCTTTCTATGGCTGGAACCCACAAAAAACTCCAAATCTTCGAGATCGATGAATTACGCCTAGACGCGTATGAGAACCGCGAATCTACAAGGAGCGGGTTAAAGCCTTCCATGACAAGCATATCTCGAGAAATATCTTTCATCCTGGTCAAAAAGTCCTACTCTTTGATGCCCGACTCAAACTTTTCCCGGGAAAGCTGCGATCCAAGTGGGTCGGACCATATTTAGTCCGACAGGTTTTTGGTAATGGAGCTATCGAAATCAGTCCGCTCAGCCACGATTTCGAACCTTTCATCGTGAACGGTCAGAGACTCAAGCCGTTTATTGATGTGACTTCTACTGATTTGGCTGAATCATCTCTTATCCTCCATTCCCCTTGAGCTTTTTGCGCCCAGCCGATGGCGTAAAACTCAACGCTTAACGGGAGGCAACCCGTCATTTTCTGAAAATCTAAAACCTTTTTCACACTTTTGTGCACTTAAAGTTCACCCTTATAGACAGCCGACTCCACCTCAGATGCGTGCATCTGAGATTAGAAATCGTCCGCAGAATTCATCCCGACCCATTCACTCATTAAAACATCTATCTTAAGGAATGAACTAAGTAAATAAAAACCCCTAAGTCACAATGAGGACATTACAAACCTTAGGCATGGGGGGTATAAAAGTGCAAAACTTGTAAAAAAAAGGATTTTAAAACAAAAAAATTCGCATATGCCAAAAACACCATAAAAATTAAAAAAAAATTTCAAAAAATAATAAGAGGAGGAAATTTTGTGGGAGAAGGGAAAAGAAACAAAATGAAAAGGAGCACAAAAAAAAAAGAGAGAGAAAAGAGTGATAGTCCTCAGTAAGAAACTAAGGAATTGACCTAAGTTCTAGACCTTATTCAAGAAATGAAAAGTGCATGGTGAGATTAGTAAGAACGTAAACTTTAGGCATTCTTGGATAGACTCTTAGTACCCATTAAGATCTAGACATTCCTCAAGAGGTTGAGGAAAATGAAAAACTTAAGTATTAGGTCCAAAGCTTTGGGAGTATTTGACCTCATTAACTAACTTATGGTTTACGGGACTCAGTAACCTAAGCACCCCAATCTCACACACAGCCTGGTTCAGTAAGCATAAAAATCAAAATCATGCAGAAGCGTCACAAAATTCTGAAAAATACACCTAGAATAGGAGCGGACGATCAACACAAGTTGATTTCGACGAGTTCCCAGCCTAGAGAGGCGGGAAATCCCCTCGAAGATGCGTAACAAAATATCATCTCCTCGGTGCTTGTCTCTTAGGATATTTACATATTCTACTGGGGGTATGTAAGCACTCTGCTGGTTCAGATTCCATGGATGGCATTATCACGAAGTGTCAATTGCTAGGGTCTGGATTCGGCCACGGAACACTATGGATGGGATTATCTCGAAATCTCAATAGCCAGGGTTCCGGAGGTTGCCATGGGCGGTGCTATCTCGAAGCATCGATTGCCAGGAACCTTTGAGGATTGATGATGGGAGCAAGGAATCTGATACAGACCGTGTTGAAAAGCCAATCCTAGGCTAGAAATAAAAGAAAAAGAGAGAGAAACTCTCCAAACAGAAAAACTTTCTATCCCTCTCTCTTACAAAACGCACTGCGAACTGAACCAGGACTACAATCATTTCAAGCACGGGTGCTTTAACCATAAAGTCCAATAGACCTTAGGTTAGTTCTTATGGGTCTTAAAAACCTTTGCCAAAGACTGAGGCTGAGGCTAGATAGATCTGGATCTTGATTGGTACTAGAGTACCTTTTAGGCCTATGGTCAGCATTCTAACCTAATCTAGGTTCAAATGAAAAAGCATTTATCTGAAGTTGTTAAAAACATCATGGTCTAGACCAAAGGTTAAAACCTTAGGTTTTTGCTAAGGGATTAGCAAAAGCTAGGCATGGGGGTATGATGAGAACCTCGTCATAAATCCTAAACTAGCACCATCTAACCCTGATTTGCAAGAAAAAGCTCCTACATAACTATAAAAAGACTTGACTCGGAGAGATTCTGAGTTTGTGAAGAAAATAAGAACTAAGGGGTAAAAATGTAATTTCACCAACTCAATCTGAGAACAGGGTAACTCAGGGTCCAAACTTAGGTCAAACCAACCTAATAAGAAGAAAAGTGGGATGAATTGATCCAATAAGGGCTACAGCAACTCCAAGGAATTAAATGACATCCTTTAACCCTAAGAACAAATCCACTTCAATTCACGAGGTTTGAGGCAAATAAAAAATTGAATAAACCCTCTAAAATTCATAGAAAAATAATATCTAGGGTTTAGAACCTTCAATTTGGCCTTAGGAACCCATTTTGACCTACATTGAGAATCAGGCCCAATTAATGACTTAATTTAGGTTTTTACGTAAATTGACCAGTCCAACAAGGTCTAATATAGAAATAAAATTCACCATTATAATCCTTAGGTCATAGTTAGTCATGTATAAAAACTTGAGCCTAAGAAGAGACCTTCTTGACCAACTTTACATTTTGGTCCTCATCCATTACTTTTTGACCCTCAACTTTTGAAACTCTCACATTTTAGCCCCTAAGTCTTCTTCTTTCTTTACATTTGGGTCCTCCCTGCAAAACCCTGAGCAGCGCCATGCTTCGGCGACTTTGCGCGAAGCATGGAGCCGCGCCGGGTGAGGGAGACCCTCTGCAAAGACAACCGGGGGTTCCCTGCGACGTCTGCTATCGCAGGGACACCTCCATGGTCTCTACGGTTGCCCATACCTCCCATGCGAACACATGGAAGGTATGGGTCTCCATCTCCGGCGTCCTCCGACGAGGGAGGCACGTCGCCTCTGTCCGCCCTCCTCTCTGATCTCATCTCTATAAAAGCCACCTCCGTCTGTCGCACTCAGCAGCTTGGTTCTGACGGAGAAACACCCCCCTCCTTTCTCTCTTCCCACTCCGGCAGAAGCCCTCCAGCTCAGGCGGTTCTTCCTCCTCCTCGTCGCTCTGCCGCACTACCAGCAGCAGAGCCGCCTTCGCCCGCTCTTCCCGCATCGCGCAGTACCCAGCGCGCGCTCTCCCGCCCTTTCCTCTCCGCTGCCCCCTCTCTCTGGGCATCTTCTTCTTCGACGACAGTCGAAACGACTGCCACCCTGCTCCGTGCCCCCCTCGTCCCTCCAAGTAGGTACAGTTCTTTCCTTTCCTCCCCTCTTTCTTTTCCCTACTTCAATTTGCTCAACCACTCTTCGACCGCGCCTGATCGCCCTCACCTTCTCCATCTCCGGCCAACCTCCGGCGACTCGCTCCCATCACTCCACCACCCCACACGACTCGCCGACCGACCCAAAACCTCCTCCTCATCACGCTGAGCCACTTCCACCCCTTCATTCCCTGTCATTCGCCACCTGAAGACCCCTCGAACACACCCATTCCCCCAGCCACAGTTCGACCTAGGGCAGCCCCTGCACGCCGCCCCACGACCTGCCAGACCCCGCACCACCTTCGCCGTGCCACGGCGAAGGTCCCCCGCTTGTCTGATTAGGCCGAAGGGCCGTATTGATGTGAACAGGTTATCCGCCCTCCGCCGCCATTGCTGAGCAGGTGGAGCTTCTTCCGCCTGCAGCTGCAGCTTCGCTCTGCCCAGGCTTGACTCTCCAGGACGCGCACTTCGCTCCCACGTAGCTGCCCAGGCCTGCAGCTGGGGTGAAGGCTTCGCAACAGCCGCGACAGCCTGCGGCTTTCTCAGCTGCAGGCGCCAAATTGGGGTGGGACATTTAGTCCCACCTCGGTGGATTCTGAAGCCGCACACCTGCATAAATGCAAAAAGTGCTATAGGCTTATCGCCTCAGCACACGGGGTGAGGTCCCTCTCACCCGCTTACCCAGCCTCGTCCGCGACCACCCCCCACGGACCTGGCCCGACCCGCTTACCCGACCTGCACTCCTCGCCCACCACCGCACGCCGGTGGGCCTGGACCCGGGCGTGACCCGTACCTGATTACCCAGCGACTCTGGGAGAGCTATCCTAGGAGTGAAATTTAAGAGAGAGAGATGCGGGGGAGGGTAGAGTAGGTTTTTGCCCTGACCCAACTGTGAGTGTGCAGGCACAGAAGAAGAAGAAGAAGAGAAGGCAGATCGCAAAGGAAGAAGGAGAAGAGAAAGAAGGAAGGAGCATCCAGAGCCGTGGCTGCTTGATGCAAAGCAGAAGAAAGGCACAAAAGAAGAAGAAGAAAGAAGGAAGGAGGATGCACTGTAGCAGAGGCTACTTAAGTCGTCTGATTGAAAAATCAGACGAAGCCCTGAAGAAAAAGAAGAAGAAGAAGAAAGAAAGAAAAAAAAAAAGAACAGGCACCGCAAAGAAGAAAGAAAGAAGAAGAACAGAAGGAAGAAGACAAAGAAGAGAGAAGCAGAACACGAGGGGAAAGATAAGAAGAAGCTTGGAAGAAAAAGAAAGAAGAAATAAGAAGGAAGAAGACTAAAGAACCAAAGAGAAGAGAAGAGAGGAAGACAAAGACAAGAGAAAGAAGAGAAGAAGAAAAAGCCAACAAGACAAATCCCTCTCACTCTCTTTCTTTCATTTTTGTAATAGAAACTTTGTACTTCTAGAATACAGTTTGCTCCCTGAGTTCGACATCGGGAAAACTTTTATTTTCCGAGTAACAAATTGTATTAAACTAGTAATCTCTCCTCTATACTATACTACGACGAAATATTAGAAATATTAGAACTATAGACGAGAGTAGCAGCCAATTCGCCTCGCCAGTGGTTGACCAAAGATGAGGGAGACGAAGGTGGACAGTGGCTGTCGAGGGGTGTTTTCCGAAATTAAGTGGGGGAAAATGGAGAGTGGAAAGAGAGAGCCTTACTGAGGGTAGTTGGACGAAGGGGAGGCAGAGGAGACGAGTGGCACGTATGTGTCGTCATCGGGGAAGAAGGCCCTGAGATGAGGATGACGGCATCGAGGAGGAGATTGGAGAGGCACACGCGAGTACGGCGCAACGCGGAAGAGCAAGACAAAGATAACTCTACCACTGGTATGGTGGCAGAGCAACGAGAGGAGGGAGGAGGGATCGCTGGAGCTTGCAGGAGGTTGGCTAGAGATAAGGGAGGAAGAAATTTGGGGGAATTCTCAGTCCAATTTAAGCGTAAAAGATGCGCTAAGGACTAGGGGTCCTTTTATAACTGCTAGCCGAGACCTTTGTGCTTGGAAGGCAAGCCTCCAAACGCAAAGATCTCGTCGGAGATGGAAGGTGCGCAAGACACCCAAATCTCTCGAGCGTTCGCATGGGAGATTTGGTGTAAATCCGATCTGGAGATCCTATTCAGATGATGGAGAAATCCTCAAAGAATATCCCTTCCAAATCTAGGAGGAGATCTCTGAGGATTCGGGGAGATATCTTCCTCGAATCCTCGCCAGAGTGGGATTCCTCCGTTGTAATGGTAGAGGAACCTGAATGCAAAGAGTGGCGAGGAATATAGGGGGCTCTGCGCAAGGGTTTTCAAAAGTTAGGGGTCAGAATGTAATTAGGTGGACCATTTTGGAAAGTAGGTCAAAATGACCTTCCCTTAGGCCCAAATTTTGGTACAAACCAAATTTGGACCTAAGGAATCCAATGGTGAAGTTGTATTTTAGTTTTGACCACGTTTGATTAGACATTTTGCATAAAAACCCAAATTAGGTCAAATACTAAGCTAGGACCCCTACCTAGGTTAAAATAGGTTCCGAAGGCCAAATTGAAGGTTCTAAACCCTAAGGGATATTTTTCCATGAATTTTAGAGGATTTATTTGATTTTTATTCTGACCAGAACCTTATGAAATTAAGTAGGTTTGTTTTAGGGTTATATAATGTCATTTAATTCTTAAATTTCACAATAACCCTTATTTGACTGAACCATCCCACTTTTCCTCTTATTAAGTCCAATTGACCTATGTTTATCTCCTGATAAATCCCATTGATGTACTGCAATGGTAAAATTGCAGTTTTACCCTTTAGTTCATGTTTCCTTCCCAGAACAGTAATCCCTTAAATTAGGCCTTTCTTTAGGTTATGTAGGAGCTTTTGTTTACTTTCTCAGGTCAAAATGAGCTAGTTAGGGCTCATGATGAGGTTCTCATCATACCCCCTGCCTAGCTTTTACTAGTCCCTTAGCAAAATTTCAAGGTTTTAACATATGTTCTAGATCATGAGTTTATTTTACCAGTTGTGATAAGTGCTTTTTCTTTTTATTTTGTGATTAGGTCAGAATGCTGAAAATATGTATAGAGGTACTAAGTACCAACCAAAATCCAGACCTGACCTTCTTTAGCCTCAATCCTCCGCAAAGGTTTTTAAGGCCCGCAGAAACTATCTTAGGGTTTGTTGGACTCCGCGGTTAAAGCACCCGTGCTTGAGATAATTTTAGCCTTGGTTCAATTTGCTGCAAAGAGCGGTGGAGCATTAGTCCCACCTCGGTAAGTCATAAGGCTCTTGAGTACTTTAAATTGATTTTGTGCTATCGTTGGGTTGCCTCTAATACACTGGGGTGAGGTCCCTCCTCACCTATACACACACCTCATCCACGACTTCATCCCGCGGATCTGGTGACCTGACCCGACTACCCTCCTGAGCACTCCTCGCGCACCACACCCACGCCGGTGCGCCTGGACCTGGGAACGCGACCTGACCCGATAACCTGGCTCTGGGAGAGCATACCGAAGAGAGATTCAGAGAGAGAGAGAGAGAGACGCGCGGGAAGGGTAGGGGAGTAGGTTTTGTTGCGTGGTGCCTGTGTGCAGGGAAGGAGGAGAAGGAAGCAGGGACTTAGCCGCTGCAAGCGAAGGAGAAGAAAGAAGAAGAAGGAAGGAAGCTTCGCAGAGGAGAAAGAGAAGGAAAGGCAAGGCAAAGGGAAGAGGCAAAGCCAAAGAGAAGAGGAACTAAAGAAGGAAGAAGAAATAAAGAAAGGGAAAGACAAGCGCAGAAGAAGAAGAGAAAGCAGAGCCAAGGAAGGAAGAAGAAGACCTGCAGAGAAGAGAAGGAGAAAGAAACTGCAGAAGGGAGGCAAGGCAGAAGATAGAGGAAAGAAGAAGAAGGGCAAGAGCAGAGAAAGGAGCTGCAGAGAAGAAACAAGGAAGAAGAAGCACATGGCCAAAGAAGAAAAGAAGAATAGAGGAAAGAACAAGAACAAGAAGCAAAAGACAGGAGAAAACATCTTTTTAAGATGTCTGATCCCATGATCAGACGTCCAATTCCTCTATTTTTACCACAATTAACTTTTAAAATCATGCATAGATATATTTTGAATTAAGTTTTGAGTAATTAAGTATTCAATTACATTCTTGAGATTAGTAATAAATTCCAATTGCTCCCTGTATTCAACCTTAGATACTTAGGTTTTCGAGTAATAAATTTTTATTTGTTGACAACACTTGGTCACCTATACTACGACGTAACTAACTGTTAAAACATGATCAAGCTTGTTAAGCACGAAATTCAATTTATATTTCCATTAATTTTAATTTTGGACAGTTGACTACAATTCATGGCTGGCAAAGGAATTTGTAAACATGATTACAAGCAATTCAGATTGAATTTAACCCTAACAGTACATGAAAGCTTGTTACAAAGTAAACTACTCATTACATCACAGGTCAGCCATTTAACATAATACACTTAAGCCTACTGTCAAGACATTTCAAACCAACATCAGCTGCAGCAGAATAGCAGCAAGAATAGCATCAATGCTGCTGCTGGAAACCAGCAGATCAACAGCTGCAATTAAACACACAGCAGCAATGCTGCTAATAGCAACAGTAGCCACTGAATAGCAGCAGCAACTCCAAACGTCTTAAGAAAAATTCCATGAGCTACAGCAGGGAATCTAGACATCAGAGAAGACATTTGCAGCAGGGCTAGACTTCCAATTCAACAACCTATCTCTTGATTCAGTCATTCATATCCCAGATCAAACTTGAAAAAGTCTAAGTAGGAATACAAATTGTTCTGATCCGGGAATAAGTTGTTGAAAAATAGTTGGAATGTAGCTGCTCTTGCAGCAAGTTAATATGATGGGATTCAAAACACAAAACAAAAAGCATAGAGGAATTTGTTCAGACTGAAAAATCACCTTTAAATCACTTGGGATGTTAAACTCTCTATCAGAAAATTCTCGGCAATAGTTTCTTTTCAAATCTGAAACAAAACTACTGATCTAACACCTTCCTAATGCCATAGACAGCATGAAGGAAGGTCCTAGATCAGTCCATTAAATCTAAACTAAACCCCAATTTCCTAAAACTTAAGGAATATTGACAATTCCTTAGGTGAACATTCAGAATCGACAGAATTAAATCTGCACAGAAATACAAAGGAGAGAGCCTCAAATCAACAAGGTTGATTTTCCTTGGCTTTCTACACATTGAAAATCAAAACATCCCAATTCAAATCAAATTCAGGTACACACTCATCCATAAATCAAATCCACACTCAAGGACATTGGAATCCTTGCATATACTCTATCAAAGCCATTAAAATCCTCAAGCAACTCGATTAAATCCGATAAAGCTCAAAAATGAATTCAAATCTCCGATTTGATCATTAAAACATTTGCAAGCAAAATCGAGTCATCAGAGTTTTTGAACAAGATCGGGGGGTTCTTGTGAACTTGCGAGATGAATGAGAAACCCCCCATTGTGGAAGATGACCCTAATTTCATATTTGAGGTTAAAAACCTTCAAATATGAAATTAGGTCTCATGAAGGGATGATCTATGAATTTAATTGCGAGGAAACACAGAAACGAAAATGGAAACGTGTAGGGGGAGAAAAGAATGATCAGTGACTGGGGGAATTCGTCTCCTCTGATCTGAAGTGATAAGAGGAGGTGAAAATGTGGGATCTAGGCTAAATCTACTCCTAACTCTAACAGTCACGCACAGATCAGAACTAATCTAAACATACTCGCCACGAACTAGCAATGCGTGTAGGGATGACTTCTCCGGAACTAGTGGTGATGATGGTAAGTCCGGCCTTCTTTGGCACAACCTGAACAGGACTTACCCATCTGCTGTCAGAAATGGGGAAGATAATTCTGTTGTCTAACCACTTAATCATTTCATTTTTCACCACCTCTTGCAATGTAGGGTTCAATCTACGCTGGGGCTGTCTAGCACGTCTAGATGCTTCTTCAGTGAAAATCCTATGTGTGCAGTAAGAAGGACTAATGCCAGTCAAGTCAGAAAGGCTCCATCCTATAGCCAGTCTATGTGCTCTCAGGACAGATAAGTGTAACAACCCGATTCCCGAGTCCCTATGAGACACGAGAACCGAACCGACTCGACTAATCCCAAGACCTAGTCGTCCAACGAGGAAGTAACCAAAAGACCAGTAAAATAAACCACATTCAGCATGAATATAACTAACAGTAAGAAAATACAGCAGTAAGGAAAGAAACCACTACAGTATATACCACCACAACAGTAGAACAACATTCATAACATAATATGAACTGCAGGTAAGGAAAAGTACAGCGGTAACAAGAACTACTCACTACAGTGGAACAAAAAGAGGTACAAGAGAGCAGTGGTAACTCTACTGGACCCTACTCGGCCCAGCGTCCTCTACAGCTGCTGAACCTGGCTGCTCAACACCTGCTCCTGAAAGGTAACGAGTGTAACACGTCAGCAAAACGCTGAGTAGAGTGGCAACTAAAACAAAAGAAATAGTAGAGTGTACAGTAGCTGTTATGTTCTGTTACTTTCTTTATTTACGTCTTTCAATTGTCTCACGATTTCATTTATTTCTTAGATCCTTCACTTGATCTCGAATGTTCCTCGTGGGAAACGATCTTAATTGCAGTCTTTTCCAAAAAGTAGAAGTAGCACGTGGTGCTCTCCTGGCCGGGAGAGTCCCCCGTGGTGATCCTACTCTCAGTCAACCACCCCAAGGTCACGGACAGGCGTAACGGTGACTACGGCACGCGCGATAAACTCACAGGTAGCTAACCCGCACTGGCATGCGGTCAGTCGTTTCCGTTAACGGGTGCGCCCAAAGCACAGCACGGAACAAGTACAGGGCAGAGCCCTCTCAGTAACAGGGGGTCCAACCCCTCCACAGTAACCAAACAGGGGCCTTGCCCCTCCACAGTCCACGCACCCTCGCCTGACTACCCTAGTTTGCCCTAGTGGGCCTAACAAGTCGATGTAGGAGGCTAGCAGAACCCCAGGGCCTGTGGGGTATCTAGTACCTCCCTACACTAGTAGCTCTCCTCGGTACTACGTACACGAGGGCCAGCAAGTCGGTACAAAGTGGCCAGTCCTAACCCCGGGTCCCTGGGGCGGCTGGCTCCACTCTGCACTAAACAGGTACAGGTACTTCCCTTGGTACTACGTACCCAAGAGACAGCACACTACCACGCCTTTCCTTCTCAGTTCCATTCCTTTCTCTTTCCAGGAGTTCCACTCCTAATTCCCCGTAGGGTTCTAACTCTTTTAACTCAGAACATCTAGGTTTCACTTTCCAGTTTCACGTTCTTACAATCCATGTTCTCAGTCACGTTTATTTATTCATAACAGGCAGCTGTTAATTCAATTTACAGGCAACTATTTGTTCCTTTCCATTTTTCCAAGACTGCAGTATTCATATATTCCACTAGTTTTCCCCATCCTAGGATTCATGCCATATCCTAGGATCTATCATACAATCTAGTTTTCTAGCCCTAGGATTCATGCAACACCTAGGATCTATCATTCAATCCATTTCTCATTCCTAGGATTCATGCAATGTCCTAGGTTCTATTTATGGTTCCATAATTTAACAGATTATACTAATAAACTTAAAAGCCACTCTACTAGTTACAACAGGCGTACTGGGGGCGTGGTCGGGAATCCCGCGTACCTCCGCAACCCCCGAGACTGCAACGGAACGGGGTCCTATCACAAGGATCAAACACAAGGAGTTTCTCAAAACAGTATACAACTACTGTAGACGGGTAGAGGATTCAATTCTGAAAAGCACGCAACTCGAAACGTGGAAAACGGACTCCGAACGGGCCCTAAACGGGTCGAAAATGACGAAACAGTGCAAAATCAGACGTCTGGAACTTCTTCCAGACGTCTTAAAAATGTGGATCAGATGGTACCTTGTCCTGCGTGGTCTCTCAGACGTCCAGAAGCCTGCGGGGGCATCTGGCCTAGTTCCCAAACGACCGATGGTCACCCCGGACGTCTAGAAGTCGTTCCTGTCGTCTGGCACTGCAGCCAGACGTCTGATTCGCGTTGGATGGCGAATCCAGAACCTGCGCGTACCCATTTCTCTCTCTCAGTACGAACGACCGAAGAAAAGGAAGAAGGACGAAAATAACTCACCTTTCAGACGTCTGGACAGTCCTCCAGACGTCCACCCCGTCGTCTGGTTGGAAGCCCAGACGTCTGATTCTGGAAAAATTTCCAGAATCAGGGCGCGACTCGCCCTCCGCTCGCGACGCACGGCCGCGCCGCTTCTCGTCCGCCTGCTGCTCGAGCTGCAGCAGGCCTCCCGCGTCACCCCGCGTCTGCTACTCCCCCTGCCTCACGGCCGAGCGCCTCCTCCCTCGCGCAGCACCTCCACCCACGCTCACCGCGGTTGTCGCTGCCGCCGCTCACTCGCGCTCGCACTCGCGCACCGGCTGGAAGGAGAAGAGGAAGGGGGCGGAGGTGATGAGAGTGAGGGAGAGGGTGTGGAGTTTTAAAGCCGCGCGAGGAGGAGAGAGAGAGAGCGGAACAGAGGGCGCAGCCTGCGGCCGCAGGAGAGAGGGGAAAAGGCACCCGCAGGTCTGCGCGCGCAGGCGCGCAGACGCAACCGCGCGTGTCACCGAAACCGAATCCCAGATGTCTAGAAGGGGTTCCAGACATCTGGGCCACCTCCCCGACGTCTTAAAAGACGTCTGAAGCCACGCGTTCGTAACATAAGAGTTGTGATTCTTGATCAGATGATAAGGAAGAGTTAACAATCACCGGATGGGTCTGATCAAATCCTAAGCAAACATATTTGAGAGAGTCAGGAAGAGGTTTGAGTTCAATTGGTACAGGATCAGAAGGAGCAGGTGTCGAAGTTTCAGGAGATCCTAGAGATACTAGAGGAATAGGAGGTAGGTCCTCAGTCTCTAAATTGGGTGTCTCAGTGAAAGTCAAGTCAGAGTCCAAAGAGTGTTGACGTTCTAAATTTAATGAATCGATTAAGGCATCCTCAACCAACCGGTCCAAAGAATCCAAAGAGAAGATTTCCTCAATTAAACTACAGGTCGGTCCTCTTTGGGTCTGAAAAATATCAATCTTTATTTTCTGATCTCCGAACTTCAATTCTATAAGGCCCTCCTCACAATTGATGTTTGCCTTGGCCGTAGCCAAGAAAGGTCTTCCTAAAATGATAGGTGTGTTCTGGATATCCTTAGGTACTTCCATGTCAAGGACTATAAAGTCTACAGGAAAGTAAAAATCCTTGACCCGCACTATAACATCTTCCAACACTCCCTGAGGTGTTTTAACTGATCTGTCAGCTAATTGCAGGGACACCTCGGTTGGCTTCAGATTGCCAACCTTGAAATGTGTCAACAGAGAGGTTGCGTAAGATTGATGGAAGCACCTAGGTCAAGTAGTGTAACGAATCGATTATCGAGTCCCTACGAGACACGAGGACCGGACCGACTCGACTAATCCCAAGACCTAGTCGTCCAACGAGGAAGTAACCAAAAGACCAGTAAAATAAACCACATTCAGCATGAATATAACTAACAGTAAGGAAATACAGCAGTAAGGAAAGAAGCCACTACAGTATATACAACCACAACAGTAGAACAACATTCATAACATAATATGAACTACAGGTAAAGAAAAGTACAACGGAAACAAGAACTACTCACTATAGTGGAACAAAAGAGGTACAAGAGAACAGTGGTAACTCTACTGGACCCTACTCGGCCCAGCGTCCTCTGCAGCCGCTGACCCTGGCTGCTCAACACCTGGTCCTGAAAGGTAACGAGTGTAACACGTCAGCAAAACGTTGAGTAGAGTGGCAACTAAAACTAAAGAAACAGTAGAGTGTACAGTAGCTGTTATGTTCTGTTACTTTCTTTATTTACGTCTTTCAATTGTTTCACGATTTCATTTATTTCTCAAATCCTTTTCTTGATCTCGAATGTCCCTCGTGGGAACAATCTTGATTGCAGTCTTTTCCAAAAAGTAGAAGTAGCACGTGGTGCTCTCCTGGCCGGGAGAGTCCCCCGTGGTGATCCTACTCTCAGTCAACCACCCCAAGGTTACGGACAGACGTAACGGTGACTATGGCACGCGCGATAAACGTACAGGTAGCTAACCCGCACTGGCACGCGGTCTGTCGTTTCCGTTAACGGGTGCGCCTAAAGCACAGCACGGAACCAGTACAGGGCAGAGCCCTCTCAGTAAAAGGGGTCCAACCCCTCCACAGTAACCAAACAGGGTCCTTGCCCCTCCACAGTCCGCGCACCCTCGCCTGACTACCCTGGTTTGCCCCAGTGGGCCTAACAAGTCGGTGTAGGAGGCTAGCAGAACCTTGGGGCCCGTGGGGTAGCTAGTGCCCTCCCTACACTAGTAGCTCTCCTCGGTACTACGTACACGAGGGCCAGCAAGTCGGTACAAAGTAGCCAGTCCTAACCCCGGGTACCTGGGGCGGCTGGCTCCGCTCTGCACTAAACAGGTACAGGTACTTCCCTTGGTACTACGTACCCAAGAGACAGCACACTACCACGTCTTTCTTTCTCAGTTCCATTCCTTTCTCTTTCCAGGAGTTCCACTCTTAATTCCCCGTAGGGTTCTAACTCTTTTAACTCAGAACATCTAGGTTTCACTTTCCAGTTCCACGTTCTTACAATCCATGTTCTCAATCACGTTTATTTATTCATAGCAGGCAGCTGTTAATTCAATTCACAGGAAGCTATTTGTTCCTTTCCATTTTTCCAAGACTGCAGTATTCATATATTCCACTAGTTTTCCCATCCTAGGATTCATGCCATATCCTAGGTTATATCATATAATCTAGTTTTCCAGCCCTAGGATTCATGCAACACCTAGGATCTATCATCCAATCTATTTCTCATTCCTAGGATTCATGTAATGTCCTAGGTTCTATTTATGGTTCCATAATTTAACAGATTATACTAGTAAACTTATAAGCCACTCTACCGGTTACAACAGGAGTACTGGGGGCGTGGTCGGGAATCCCACGTGCCTCCGCAACCCCCGAGACGGCAACGGAACGGGATCCTATCACAAGGATCAAACACAAGGAGTTTCTCAAAATAGTATACAACTACTGTAGACGGGTAGAAGATTTAATTCTGAAAAGCATGCAACTCGAAACGCGGAAAACGGACTCCGAACGGGCCCTAAACGGGTCGAAAACGACGAAACAGTGCAAAATCAGACGTCTGGAACTTCTTGCAGACGTCTTAAAAATGTGGATCAGATGGTACCTTGTCCTGCGTGGTCTCTCAGACGTCCAGAAGCCTGCGGGGGTGTCTGGCCTAATTCCCAAACGACCGATGGTCACCTCGGACGTCTGGAAGTCGCTCCCGTCGTCTGGCACTGCAGCCAGACGTCTGATTCGCGTTGGATGGAGAATCCAGAACCTGCACGTACCCATTTCCTCTCTTTCTCAGTACGGTCAGTCGAAGAAAAGGAAGAAAGATGGAAATAACTCACCTTTCAGACGTCTAGACAGTCCTCCAGACATCCTCCCCGCCGTGTGGTTGGAAGCCCAGACGTCTAATTCTGGAAAAAAATTCCAGAATCAGGGCGCGACTCGCCCTCCGCTCGCGACGCACGACCGCGCCGCGCCTCGTCCGCCTGCTGCTCGAGCTGCAACAGGCCTCCTGCGTCACCCCGGACATCTGCTGCTCCCCCCGCCGGCCGGCTCTAGCAGCCCCGGCAAGCTCGCCCTCCGGCCGAGCGCCTCCTCCCTCACGCAGCACCTCCTCCCACGCTCACCGCGGCTGTCGCTGCCGCCACTCACTTGCGCTCACTCTCGCGCACCGGCTGGAAGGAGAAGAGGAAGGGGGCGGAGGTGATGAGAGTGAGGGAGAGGGCGTGGCATTTTAAAGCCACGCGGGGAGGAGAGAGAGCGGACAGAGGGCGCAGCCTGCGGCCGCAGGAGAGAGGGAAAAAGAGAGAGACAGAGATGCGCTCGCAGGTCTGCGCGTTTAGGCGCGCAGACGAAACCGCGCGTGTCGAAAAAACCGAATCCCAGACGTCTGGAAGGGGTTCCAGACGTCTGGTCCGATGTCTGGGCCACCTCCCAGACGTCTTAAAAGACGTCTGAAGCCGCGTGTTCATAACAAGTAGTGCTCTATTAAATGTGGTGTTACCTATCATGCAGGATAGGAGAGGGGTGCATGGGTCTTTCATCTTAGTAGGGAGGGTACTGGAGATAATGGAACTAGCTTGTTCTGAGAGGATGATTGGACTACTCCCTTTTTGAATCCTTGCTTTACGCTTAGGTGTGCATAGGTCTCTTAAAAGCTTAGTGTAAAGAGGTATGTGGCGAATCGCATCCAACAAGGGGATGTTTATGTGGACTTGCTCAAAAAGCTTAAGCAAATCCTCCTCAGGTGCCATACAGGTCTTTTTCTTTCCTTTCTCCTTCTTCTTTAAAGCTTCAGGAAAAGGTACAGGAGTGGTGACAAGAGGTTCAATCCTAGGTAAAGGAGAAGTAGGAAGTGGAGGAGTGGAAGTAGAAGCAGTAGAAGTAGGAAGAGGTGGATCTAGTGTGCTTTTACCACTCCTAGTGACTATGGCATTTAGTTCGGCCCTAGAGGTAGATGGTAAATCAGTGTTAAGTAGCAGAGGTGGTTGTGTTTGTGAAAGTGAAGAACTTGGGTCTGTGAAGAATTCAGTGTCGTGCAAGGGTTGTGAAATGACATGTGCTTGACCTTGCACTGCCAGTCTAGGTTGAATATACCTCTGGGCAGGTATGTTCCTAGGGTTGGGTTGTGCTTGAGATGGGAGTGAATGTGGTTGATGGGACTTCGTCAAGTGTGATAGCTGGGCTCTCATCTCAGCTAAGGTCGCACCCTGTCTCTGCTGCATAGCAATATTCTGTTGTTGCATATCAGCTAGAGCTTTCATGATAGACCCCAACTGGTCATCTCGTGTAGGCCCAGATTGAGAGTATTGGGTGGGCCTGGGTTGGGGTTGCTGGTAGGCACGCGGTGGATATCCGTGTGATTGTGGAGGTGGTGCTCGGATCAGGTTGTGCTGTGGTGGTGCAGAAGGTTGAAAAGGAAGTCTCTGTGAATTTCCCGACCACGAGAATTTGGATGATTGCGCCATCCAAGGTTGTAGGTTTGTGCGAAAGGGTCATTATGAATGGCATGGAGCTCCTCCGAAGCTCCAGAAGGTGTAGGGAAGTCAGTGTAGGGAGGGACAAAGGTTCCTCCAACCGGTGAAGGATATGGAAATGGGAAATTTGGTAATGCAGTTTGTGTCACAGAGAGATTATTCACAGTTTCCCTCCCTGTGGGAAACTGAGAAGAAGTGTTTTGTGCTGGTGACTGAGAAGAAGATGAAGGTTTTGAGAGAAATTTCCATACTTCATCTACTTTCTTCTCGATTAAGCCCACTTTATCCAGTTGACTAGCCACTATCTCTAAGTCTCTGCTACTGGATTGGGCTTCGTGTACCCCAGTATGTGAGTGGGAATGTGAGGACTTTCTATTAAACATGCTCATTGAAGCATTATTAATAGAGTTTTCGGTCATGCCCTCAAAGAGCTCAAAGGCTGAGTCCTCGTCCCGACACAAGAAATTGCCTCCACAAGCGGCATCTACAAAATTTCGTGTGTCGTCATGGAGCCCATGGTAGAAGATCTGAACTTGTTGCCAGTGTGGGACACCATGGTGGGGACATATTCTCAGAAGCTTGTGGAATCTCTCCCAAGCCTCATGCATTGGTTTTCCTGAATTCTGAGTGAATGTAGTGATGGCACGCCTTAAGGCGTTAGTGCGGACTACAGGAAAGTACTTCTTTAAGAACTCATGTTCTAAAGAAGCCCAGGAATCTATAGGTGTAGTCTGTGCAAGTGTTCAAAATCAAAAGGCTGCCTTATCTTTCAATGAAAAGGAGAACATTTTCATTGAAAGCGTATGCTGATCATGCCCTTGCGGACCCAGAGTTTAGGCAAGATTCTTCAGCTCCTCTAAATGCTGAAAAGGGTCCTCAGAAGCAAGTCCATGGAAGTGAGGAATGAGTGCTATAATGTTTGGCTTCAGTTCAGCAGTACGACCCCCATTGGGATAACATACCACAGGCATTGGTTGAGCAACTGCGGGATTATAGTAATCCCGTAGTTGAGGTCTACGGAGTTGGGGTGGTGCCTGAGGATTTCTAGGTTGAGGTGGTTGTGGTTGGGGGCTAGCTAAGAGATTAACAGCTTGAGCAAGTTGTTGCACCTGTTGGGTTAAGGTATTCATTTGTAGTTATTTTTCGAGAAGGTGCTGAAGATGAGGCATAGGTCCTCTCTCCGGGGGTGGGTTAGGAAGATTCGTGTAAGGTGGAGGTTGGAACCTACGGATAGGTGGTTGTGGTGGTGGAGGATGTGCAATTAAGTGTGGAGGAAGTTCTTCAAAATCCTCGAATTGTGATGTAACGACCCGATTCCCGAGTCCCTACGAGACACGAGAACCAGACCGACTCGACTAATCCCAAGACCTAATCGTCCAACGAGGAAGTAACCAAAAGAGCAGTAAAATAAACCACATTCAGCATGAATATAACTAACAGTAAGGAAATACAGCACTAAGGAAAGAAGCCACTACAGTATATACCACCACAACAGTAGAACAACATTCATAACATAATATGAACTGCAGGTAAAGAAAAGTACAACGGAAACAAGAACTACTCACTATAGTGGAACAAAAGAGGTACAAGAGAACAGTGGTAACTCTACTGGACCCTACTCGGCCCAGCGTCCTCTGCAGCCGCTGACCCTGGTTGCTCAACACCTGGTCCTGAAAGGTAACGAGTGTAACACGTCAGCAAAACGCTGAGTAGAGTGGCAACTAAAACTAAAGAAACAGTAGAGTGTACAGTAGCTGTTATGTTCTGTTACTTTCTTTATTTACGTCTTTCAATTGTCTCACGATTTCATTTATTTCTCAGATCCTTTTCTTGATCTCGAATGTCCCTCGTGGGAACGATCTTGATTGCAGTCTTTTCCAAAGAGTAAAAGTAGCACCTGGTGCTCTCCTGGCTGGGAGAGTCCCCCGTGGTGATCCTACTCTCAGTCAACCACCCCAAGGTCACGAACTGACGTAACGGTGACTACGGCACGCGCGATAAACGCACAGGTAGCTAACCCGCACTGGCACGCGGTCAGTCGTTTCCATTAACGGGTGCGCCCAAGGCACAGCACGGAACAAGTACAGGGCAGAGCCCTCTCAGTAACAAGGGTCCAACCCCTCCACAGTAACCAAACAGGGGCCTTGCCCCTCCACAGTTCGCGCACCCTCGCCTGACTACCCTGGTTTGCCCCAGTGGGCCTAACTAGTTGGTGTAGGAGGCTAGCAAAACCCCGGGGCCCGTGGGGTAGCTAGTGCCCTCCCTACACTAGTAGCTCTCCTCGGTACTACGTACACGAGGGCCAGTAAGTCGGTACAAAGTGGCCAGTCCTAACCCCGGGTCCACGGGGTGGCTGGCTCCGCTCTGCACTAAACAGGTATAGGTACTTCCCTTGGTACTACGTACCCAAGAGACAGCACACTACCACGCCTTTCTTTCTTAGTTCCATTCCTTTCTCTTTCGAGGAGTTCCACTCCTAATTCCCCGTAGGGTTCCAGCTCTTTTAACTCAGAACATCTAGGTTTCACTTTCCAGTTCCACGTTTTTACAATCCATGTTCTCAATCACGTTTATGTATTCATAGCAGGCAGCTGTTAATTCAATTCACAGGCAGCTATTAATTCAATTCACATGCAGCTATTTGTTCCTTTCCATTTTTCCAAGACTGCAGTATTCGTATATTCCACTAGTTTTCCCATCCTAGGATTCATGTCATATCCTAGGTTCTATCATACAATCTAGTTTTCCAGCCCTAGGATTCATGCAACACCTAAGATCTATCATCCAATATATTTCTCATTCCTAGGATTCATGTAATGTCCTAGATTCTATTTATTATTCCGTAATTTAACAGATTATACTAGTAAACTTAAAAGCCACTCTACCGGTTACAACAGGAGTACTGGGGGCGTGATCGGGAATCCCGCGTGCCTCCGCAACCCCCGAGACTGCAACGGAACGGGGTCCTATCACAAGGATCAAACACAAGGAGTTTCTCAAAACAGTATATAGCTACTGTAGACGAGTAGAGGATTTAATCCCGAAAAGCACGTAACTCGAAACGCGGAAAACGGACTCCGATCGGGCCCTAAACGGGTCGAAAATGATGAAACAGTGCAAAATCAGACGTCTGGAACTTCTTCCAGACGTCTTAAAAAGTGGATCATAGGTTACCTTTTCTCTGCGTGGTCCCTTAGACGTCTAGAAGCCTGCGGGGGCGTCTGGCCTAGTTCCCAGACGTCCGATGGTCACCCCGGACGTCTGGAAGTCGCTCCCATCGTCTGGCACTGCAGCCAGACGTCTGATTCGCGTTGGATGGAAAATCCAGAACCTGCGCGTACCCATTTCCTCTCTCTCTCAGTACAGTTAGTCGAAGAAGAGGAAGAAAGACGAAAATAACTCACCTTTCAGACGTCTGGACAATCCTCCAGACGTCCTCCCCACCGTCTGGTTGGAAGCCCAGACGTCTGATTCTGGAAAAAAATTCCAGAATCAGGGCTCGACTCGCCCTCCGCTCGCAACGCACGACCGCGTCGCGCCTCGTCCGCCTACTGCTCGAGCTGCAGCAGGCCTCCCGCGTCACCCCGGACGTCTGCTGCTCCCCTCGCCGACCGGCTCTAGCAGACCCGGCAAGCTCGCCCTCCGGCCGAGCGCCTCCTCCCTCGCGCAGCACCTCCTCCCACGCTCACCGCGGCTGTCGCTGCCGCCGCTCACTCGCGCTCGCTCTCGCGCACCGGCTGGATGGAGAAGAGGAAGGGGGCGGAGGTGATGAGAGTGAGGGAGAGGGCGTGGCGTTTTAAAGCCGCGCGGGGAGGAGAGAGAGCAGACAGAGGGCGCATCCTGCGGCCGCAGGAGAGAGGGAAAAAGAGATTTAGAGAGATGCGCTCGCAGGTCTGCGCGCTCAGGCGCGCAGACGAAACCGCGCGTGTCGAAATTAACCAAATCCCAGACGTCTGGAAGGGGTTCCAGACGTCTGGTCCGACGTCTGGGCCACCTCCCAAACGTTTTAAAAGATGTCAGAAGCTGCGCATTCGTAACAATATAACAAACTCAAAGGAAGTTTCGTCCCTAAAACTTGCACTAACTAGGGTGCGGGAAAAACGTCATAGTAACCATAACAAACTCAAAGAGGACCGAAGCCGGTCCGAAAAGACGTACCCGCGAAGAGCTCCGGGTACCGCTCCCGCATTGCCGCCTCAGGCTCCTAGTAGCCTCCTCGTACCGCTGGCTCCTCCACGAAACCTTTATAAGGGGTACTTGCTTTCGTCTCAAACTGCGGACGGCTCGATCTAGCATCTGCACTGGCCGCTCGGGGTAGGTCAGGTCATCGCCCACCTCGACGCTCTCGTGACTCAATACGTGACTGGGGAACACGTACTTCCTGAGGTTGGACACGTGGAACACGTCGTGCACACCAGAAAACTGCGGGGGGAGGGAAAGTCTGTAAGTGTAGCGACCCGGTTCCCGAGTCCCTACGAGACACGAGAACCGGACCGACTCGACTAATCCCAAGACCTAGTCGTCCAACGAGTAAGTAACCAAAAGACAGTAAAATAAACCACATTCAGCATGAATATAACTAACAGTAAGAAAGTACAACAGTAAGGAAAGAAACTACTACAGTAGGTACCACCACAACAGTAAAATAGCATTTATCATATAACAAGAACTGCAGGTAAAGAAGGTACAGCGGAAACAAAACTACTCACTAGAACAGAAACAAAAGAGGTACAAAAGGCTGTGGTAACTCTACTGGACCCTACTCGGCCCAGCGTCCTCTGCAGCCGCCGACCCTGGCTGCTCAACACCTGGTCCTGAAAAAGGTAACGAGTGTAACACGTCAGCAAAACGCTGAGTAGAGTGGCAAACTAACTAAAGGCAACAGTAGAGTGTACAGTAGCTGTTATGTTCTATTACTTCCTTTATTCACATCTTTCAATTTTTCTCACTATTTCATTTATTTCTCAGATCCTTTACTTGATCTCGAATGTCCTCGTGGGAACGATCTTGATTGCAGTCTTTTCCAAAAGTAGAAGTAGCACGTGGTGCTCTCCTGGCCGGGAGAGTCCCCCGTGGTGATCCTACCCTCAGTCAACCACCCCAAGGTCACTGACAGACGTAACGGTGACTATGGCACGCGCGATAAACGCACAGGTAGCTAGCCCGCACTGGCACGCGGTCAGTCGTTTCCGTTAACGGGTGTGCCCAAAGCACAGCACGGAACCAGGGCAGAGCCCTCTCAGTAACAGGGGTCCAACCCCTCCACAGTAACCAAACCGGGGCCTTGCCCCTCCACAGTCCGCGCACCCTCGCCTGACTACCTTGGTTTGCCCCAGTGGGCCTAACAAGTCGGTGAAGGAGGCTAGCAGAACCCCGGGGCCCGTGGGGTAGCTAGTACTCTCCTAACACTACTATCTCTCCTCGGTACTACGTACACGAGGGCCAACAAGTCGGTACAGAGAGGCCAATCCTAACCCCGGGTCCCTGGGGCGGTTGGCCCCACTCTGCACTAAACAGGTACAGGTACTTCCCTTGGTACTGCGTACCCAAGAGACAGTACAAACTACATCTCAGTTTCCATTCCTTTTTCTTTCCAGGAGTTCCACTCCTAATTCCCCGTAGGGTTCCAGCTATTTATCTCAGAACATCATATGTTTCACTTTCCAGATTCACGTTCTCAAAAATCCATGATCTCAATCATGTTTCTTTATTCATAACAGACAGCTATTAATTCAAATTACAGGCAGCTTTATATTCCTTTCCATTTTTCCAAGACTGCAGTATTATACATTCCACTAGTTTTTCCATCCTAGGATTCATGCCATATCCTAGGATCTATCATACAATCTAGTTTTCCGGCCCTAGGATTCATGCAACACCTAGGAGCTATCATTCCATATATTTCTCATTCCTAGGATTCATGCAATGTCCTAGGTTCTAGTTATGGTTCCATACTTTAACAGATTTTAATAATAACTTAAGCCACTCTACCAGGTACAACGGGAGTAATGGGGGCGTGATCGGGAATCCCGCGCGCCTCCGCGACTCTCAAGACTGCAACCGAACGAGGTCCTATCACAAGGATCAAACACAAGGAGTGTCTCAAAACAGTGTATAGCTACTGTAGACGGGTAGAGGAATTAATTCTGAAACGAACGCAACTCGAATCGCGGAAAACGGAGCCCAAACGGGCCGTAAACGGGTCGAGAAAGACGATACTGTGCAAAATCAGACATCTGGAACTCCTTCCAGACGTCTTAAACGGTGGATCAGAGAATTACCTGTTCAGCGTGGTTTCCCAGACATCCAGAAGTCTGCGAGGACGTCTGTCCTATACCCCAGACGTCCGATGGTCCACACGGACGTCTGTAGATCACTCCCGCCGTCTGGTACAACTTCCAGACGTCTGATTCGCAAAGGATGGCGAATCAGCGAACCTGCGCACAGCCAACCCCCCTCCCTCAGTACGGTCAGTCGACAAGAAGGAAGAAGAAGGCGGAAACTCACCTTTCAGACGTCTGTATGATCTTACAGACGTCGACCTTGTCGTCTGGCTATCAATCCAGACGTCTGATTCTGGAAATTTTTCCAGAATCAGGACCCTGCTCGGCCTCCGCTCGCGACGCCGCCCGCGTCGAACCTCGCGCGTCTGCTACTCAGCCCGCAGCAGGTCCCTCTCCGCGTCGCTCCGCGCCCCCTGCGCCCTCCGCCAGCCGGCCAAGCCGCTCCGGCGAGCTCGCCCCCACGGCAGAGCTCCGCCCTCGCACGCTGCACCTCCGCGCTCACTGCGGCCGCCGCTGCCGCCCTCGCGTCCGCTCGCTCTCGCGCACAGGAAGGAGAAGAAGAAGAAGGCGGTGGAGACGGGAGGGGAGGCGCGCCCCTTTTTAAGGCCGCGCGAGGAGAGAGAAGGTGGTCGCAGCGCGCCTGCAGCCGCAGAGAGAGAGAGAGAGAGGAATCGCAGGTCTGCGCGCACAGGCGCGTAGACGAATCTCCCGTGCGAACATAACTGTTCTCCAGACGTCTGGAAACGATCCCGGACGTCTGGTCAGACGTCTGGATGTGAGCCCAGACGTCTGGTCCGACGTCTGGGCCACCTCCCAGACGTCTTAAAAGGCGTCTGGGGCACACGTTCGTTACAGTAAGCAACGAGTCCAACCCGCTCTAGGACCTCAAAGGGCCCCACGAACCTCAGCGCGAGCTTCCCTCCCACCCCAAACCACCGTAGGCCCTTCATGGGCGAAACAAGAAGGAAGACGTGGTCCCCAACCTCAAACTGCACCCCTCTGCGTCTCCTATCCGCGTAGCTCTTCTGTCTGCTCCTGACAGTGCGGAGTCGCCTGTGGATCTGCTCGACTACCTCCTGACTCTGCTGGATCAACCTGGGGCCAACCTCCCACTTGGTCCCCACCTGAACCCAACTCAAGGGTGCCATACACCTCCGTCCGTACAGAGCCTCGTAGGGAGCCATGCCGATTCTCGAGTGATAACTGTTGTTGTATGCAAACTCCGCTAGGGGCAGGTGCTCCTCCCAAGAGCCCCTCCAGTCCAGTACACAGGCACGCAAAAGGTCCTCAAGTGTCTGTATCGTGCGCTCAGACTGTCCGCCCGTCTGGGGGTGGTAAGCCGTACTAAACCTCAACCGCGTCCCCAGGGCCTGCTGAAACTCAGCCCAAAACTGGGACGTAAAGCGAGTATCCTGGTCGGATATGATCTCCCGCGGGACTCCGTGTAGTCGTACCACATCGCGGATATACCTCTATGCCAACTGTGCTGGGAACAAAGTGACTCGGATCGGCAAGAATCGCGCCGTCTTCGTCAGTCTATCCACAATTACCCAGACTGCGTCGTGTCCTCGTTGGGTAACAGGTAAGCCCACCACCAAGTCCATGCTGATGCTCTCCCACTTCCACTGTGGCACTGGAAGCGGCTGTAGCGGCCCTGCAGGCCTCTGATGCTCGGCTTTCACCTGCTGGCACACTAAGCACTGCTGCACGAATTCACCCACATCCCGCTTCATCCCCCTCCACCAAAACTCGCGTCTCAAGTCGTGGTACATCTTCGTGTTTCCGGGATGTATGGTGAATCTGGAACCGTGTGCCTCAGTCAGGAGCTCTCTCAACAGCTCCTCGTTTCTGGGAACGCATAACCGTCCCCTCAAGCGCAGCACCTGGTCTGTGAAAGAGAAGTCCCCTGGGTCTCCCGACAGTACTCTGTCGCGCAAGGACTGCAAGTACGGATCGGCCATCTGTCCTGTGATGATGCGGTCTATCAGCTCTGGCCTAGTCTGCCGTGTCCCAGGAAACTGTGAATCTGTACCCCCGTAACTCTAAAGGTCGCCAACTGCCCACCTCCCCCAAAAGGCTCTAACTTTGTAACTGTAAACTGGCCAAGTGTGCGGGCTCCTTACGGCTCAAGGCATCAGCCACCACGTTGGCCTTTCCCAGGTGGTAGGAGATGCTGCAGTCGTAGTCCTTCAGGAGCTCCAACCAACGTCTCTGTCTCACGTTGAGCTCCTTCTAATAAAAAAGGTATCTGAGGCTCTTGTGATCTGTGAAAATCTCGAAGGTCTCACTGTACAAGTAGTGCCTCCAGGTCTTCAACGCGAAGACAACCGCTGCCAACTCTAGGTCGTGGGTAGGGTAGGTATGCTCATGGGGCTTCAGTTGCCGCGAAGCGTAAGCGACAATGTGACCCCTCTGCATGAGCACACCTCCTAACCCCTGCAAGGAGGCGTCCGTGTACACAACGAACCCGCCACTACTGTCAGGGATGGTGAGCACGGGAGCCGAGGTCAACCTCTCCTTCAGCTCCAGAAAACACGCCTCACAGGCGTCTGTCCAAGCGAAGGGCACGTCCTTCCGGGTCAACTGTGTCATAGGACGCACGATCTGTGAAAAACCTCTGATGAATCGTCTGTAGTAGCCTGCCAGTCCCAGGAAACTGCGAATCTCAGTGACTGAACGCGGTCTCTCCCACATGAGTATTGCCTCGACCTTGGCTGGGTCCACCGCCAAGCCATCTCCAGAGATCACATGACCTAAGAAGGTCACCTCCCTCAACCAGAACTCGCACTTGCTGTATTTGGCGTACAGCCTACGTCGTCTCAGAGTGTCCAGAACCATCCGCAAGTGCTGTCCGTGCTGCGTCCGATCTCGAGAATAGATGAGTACATCATCTATGACTACCACCACGAACTGGTCTAAGTACGGTTTAAACACCCGGTTCATCAGGTCCATGAAAGCAGCGGGGCATTGGTCAGCCCAAACGGCATGACCAAAAACTCGTAGTGTCCGTACCGGGTGCGGAAAGCTATCTTGGAGACGTCGGTCTCCCTGATCCTCAACTGGTGGTATCCAGACCTCAAGTCAATCTTGGAGAACACCATGGCACCCCGCAACTGGTCAAACAAGTCGTCGATCCTCGGCAGCGAATATCTGTTCTTGATGGTGACCCTATTCAGCTGTCGGTAGTCCACACAAAGGCGTAAGGTCCCATCCTTCTTCTTCACAAACAGTACCGGGGCTCCCCAGGGAGACGCACTGGGCCTCATGAAACGTCGGTTCGTTTCAACCGGGTTTTAGTTTGTTATAACGTTGTAGTAAAGCCGGTTATTACCAACACTTCAAATATAAATTTTTTTACTCGGAAAATAAAAGAGTTCCCGAGGTCGAACTCAGGGAGCAAGTTGTATTCTAGAGATATACATGTTTCTTTTACAAAAAGAAAGAGAGAGGGAAAGAATTTGTTGTTTTCTCTTTGTTCTGCAGAGGGGATGCTCTTCTTTCTCTCTTTCTTTAGATCTCCTTCTCTCTCTGTTCTGCAAAGGTGATGTTCTTCTTCTGCAATGGTGATGCTCTTCTTTTTCTTCCTGCTGTTCCTGCTTTGGTGATGTTCTTCTTTCTTCAGAGCTCCTTGTTCTTCTTCCTTGGTTTCTGCCTTGACCTCTCTTCTTCTTCTTTATGGCTGCAGAGCTTCTGCCTTCAGCTACTAAGTCTTCCTTTCTTCTTCTTCTGCTTTGGCCATTGCTCTTCCTTCTTCTTCAGCCTGCCTTATTTCCTGCTCTGGCTGCTGACCTTCCGTCGTCTGACCCGGTGCTTCGACGACTTAACCATGCATTTGCTACAGTGCAGCTCCTTCTTCTTCGCCTGCACTTCTTCTTCCGCGGGTCTTCTTCTTCGCCTGCACACTTCAGAGTTTCTCGTCAGAAGCAAAACCTACTCTACCCTCCCCCCCCCGCGTCTCTCTTTCTCTCTGAAACCACTCTTGGGAAAGCTCTCCCAGAGCTACCGGGTAACCGGGTTCGGATCAGGCCCGGGTCCAGGCCCACCGGCGTGCGTGGTGGGCGAGGAGTGCAGGTCAGTCGAGTCGGGTCGGGTCGGTTCGGGTCAGGTCCGCGGGGCGTGAGCGCGGACGAGACCGGGTAACCGGGCGGGTGAAGGGGACCTCACCCCGTGTACTGAGGCAGTAAGGCTACTGCACTTTTGCTTCTTATGTCGCTGCGGCTCTTCAGGCGTTTCCGAGGTGGGACTAAACGGCCCACCTCAATTGCGCGCCCGCAGCGGGGAATTCAGCAGGAGATGGCAGCGTCACGCGGAGTTTTCTTCCTCGGCTGCGAACCTGGTGTTTTGCCAAAACTCCTCGCAAGGCCTGGGAGTGAATCTGGGCTTGGCGCTGAGCGTGGCGCGCCTGTAGCTGCAGGCGGAAGCAGGTCCTCCTGCACGTCAATGGCGGCGGAGGTCGGGTGGCCTGTCCACAAGAAAACGGCCTCTCGGCCTAATCAGAGAGTGCCAGGAGCTTCGCCAGGGTGCGGCGAAGCTCGTGTGGGTGGTGGCGAGGCGCGGGGCGGCGTGCGAGGGCTGCCCTAGGTCGGACTGTGGGTCGGAGGATGGGTCTGTTCGGTGGAGTTGCAGAGGGTGATGTGGGGGAAGTGGTAGGGCGGAGATTGATCAGGGTGAGGAGGCGGAGGTCCTGCGGTGGTTGGTGAGCCGTGTGGGTCGCTGAGGTGATGGGAGCGGCTCGCCGGAGGGTGGTCGGAGACGAAGGGGGTGAAGGTGGTCAGGGTCGGTCGAGGGCTTAATTGACTAAATTGAAAGCGGGGAAAGAAAGAGGAGAAGAAGGGGAGTAACTCTAGCTTACTTGCAGGGACGAAAGGGGAGGAACAGGGCGACAGTCGTATCGACTGTCGCCGGAGAAGACGATGCCCAGTGGGGGGGAGGACGGCGGTGACGACGGGGCAGAGGCAGCGCGCGCCGGTATTGCGCGACGCGGGAAGAGCAGGGGAAGAAGTCTCTGCTGCTGGTATTGCGGCAGAGCGAAGAGGAGGAGGAGGAAGAACCGCCGGAGCTGGTGGGCGTCTGCCGGAGGAAGAAGAGAAGAAAGTTGGGGATTTTCTCCGTCAGATCCAGGCTGGGAAGAACGGTGGAGCGACGGGGTGTATTTATAGGGAGCAAACAGGGAGGAAGGCGGAGGGAGACGACGTGTCTCCCTCGCCGGAGGATGGTCGGAAACAAGAACCCATACCGTCCGTGCGTTCGCACGGCCGGTATGGTGGGTTACGATGACCAGGGGGGTGTCCCTGCGACGGCTGACGACGCAGGGCACCCCCGGTTTACTTGCCAGGTCCCCCACCTCACCCTGCGCGGCGCCATGCTCCGCGCAAGGTCGCCGGAGCATGGTGCTGGCAGGTTTTGCAGGAGGGACCTGGTTGCAAAGAACGAAGGAGAGTTAGGGGCCAAAATGCGAGGGTTCAAAAGTTGAGGGCCAAAGAGTAAATATATGAGGACCAAAGTGTAAAGTCGGTCAAGGAGGTTTCTTCTTAGGCTCAAGTTTTTATACATGACTAATTAGGACCTAAGGAATCTGATGGTGAATTTCATTTCCATATTAAACCTTGTTTGACCGGTCAATTTGCGCAAAAACCCAAATTAAGTTATTAATTGGGCATGGTTCTCAATGTAGGTCAAAATGGGTTCTAAAGGCCAAATTGAAGGTTCTAAACCCTAGAGATTATTTTTCTATGAATTTTAGAGGGTTTATTCTATTTTTACTTTGCCTCGAACCTTGTGAATTGAAGTGGGTTGTTTTAGGGTTATCATTTGGTTTCTTGGAGGTGCTGTAGCCCTTGCTAGATCATTTCATCCCACTTCTATTCTTATTAAGCTGCTTTGACCTATGTTTGGGCCCTGAATTACCCTGTATGCAGATTATACTGGTAAAATTGCACTTTTACCCCTTATGACTTGTTTTCTTCTCAAACTCAGAATTCTCTGAGTTAAGCCTTTCCTTGAGTTATGTAAGAGCTTTTATCCTTTGTATTGGGTCAAAATGAGCTAGTTATGGCTCATGATGAGGTTCTCATCATACCCCCATGCCTAGCTTTTGCTAGTCCCTTAGCAAAAACTTAAGGTTTCAACCCTTGTTCTAGACCATGAAGTTTTTAATGGTTTTAGATAAGTGCCTTTTTTATTTGAGCATAGATTAGGTTAGAATGCTGACCATAGGCCTAAAAGGTACTCTAGTACCAATCAAGATCCAAATCTGTCTAGCCTTAGCCTCAGTCTTTTAGCAAAGGTTTTTAAGGCCCACAAGAACTAACCTAAGGTTTATTGGACTTCGTGGTTAAAGCACCCGTGCTTGAAATGATTTTAGCCCTGGCTCAGTTCGCAGTGCGTTTTGTAAGAGAGAGATAGAAAGTTTTTCTGTTTGGAGAGTTTTCTCTCTCTTTTTCTTTTTAGTTCTAGCCTAGGATTGGCTTTTCAACACGGTCTGTATCAGATTCCTTGCTCCCATCATCAATCCTCAAGGGTTCCTGGCGATCGATGCTTCGAGATAGCACCGCCCATGGCAACCCCCGGAACCCTGGCTATTGAGATTTCGAGATAATCCCATTCATGGTGTTCCGTGGCCGAATCCAGACCCTGGCAATTGACACTTCGAGATAATGCCATCCATGGAATCTGAACCAGCAGATTGCTTACATGCCCCCAGTAGGATATGTAAATATCCTAAGAGACAAGCACCGAGGAGATGATATTTTGTTACGCATCTTCGAGGGGATTTCCCGCCTCTCTGCGCTGGGAACTCGTCCAAATCAACTTGTGTTGATCGGCCGCTCCTATTCTAGGTGTTCTTTTCAGATTTTTGCGACGCTTCTGCGTGATTCTGACTTTTACGCTTACTGAACCAGGCTGTGTGAGGTTAGGGTGCTTAGGTTACTGAGTCCCGTAAACCAAAAATTAGTTAACGAGGCCGAATACTCCCTAAGCCTTAGACCTAATACTTCAGCTTTTCATTTTCCTCAACCTCTTGAGGAGTGTCCAGATCTTAATGGGTACTAAGAGTCTATTCAAGAATGCCTAAGGTTTGCATTCTTTACTAATCTTATTATGCACTTTTCAGTTATTTTCTTGAATGAGGTCTAGAACTTAGGTTAATTCCTTAGTTCCTTACTAATGACTATCAACTTTTTCTTATAATTTTGTGCTCCTTTTTCATTTTGTTTCTCTTCTCCTTCTCCTTCAGAAAATTTCCTTTCTCCTCTTTTCCTCTTATTCTTTTTCAAAAATTTTTAATTTTTATGGTGTTTTTGGCATATGTGAATTTTTTGTTTGAAACCTTTTCTTACAAGTTTTTGCACTTTCCTACCCCCCCATGCCTAAGATTTGCAATGTCCTCATTGTAACCTAGGGGTTTTTATTCAACTAAGTTCATACATTAGGATAGCTGTTTTGATGAGTGAATGGGTCGGGGTGACTGTTGCGGACGATTTCTAATCTCAGATGCAAGCACCTGAGGTGGAGTCGGCTGTCCTAAAGTGTGAACTTCAAGTGCAAAAGCTGTCAGAACAAGTTTCAGGTTTTCAAAGAGAATGACGGGCTGCCTCCCGTTGAGCGCTAAATTTGATGCCTTCAGCCAAGCGGGAAATGCGATGGAGAGGGGATGGTCAAATCAGCAGAGTTTTGTAAGACAAGCACCTTGATTAAGAGCCTGGTTGGTCCAACCAGGTGCTTGTTCAGATCAACAGGCTGATGATGCAGCCCAAACCCAATCAATCTGGTGGGTTGATAGATGTGGATAAAAAGGTGTGGATCCCACCATAAACTATGAAGCTCAGATGGATGTGGAAGTGTAAACGCAGGGTTTGGCTGAGTCAAATCAGCCTGGTCAGAGTAGGGACCCGTAGGATAATCAGTGGTTGATGCAGGAACCCTACAGGGGTGATCAGAGAATGATAGAGCATGGCATGTAGTCTGATCAATGTTCGAAACCCGATGTGGAAATGCAATCGGCTCGGTGAGAGGTGAATCTGCATAGAAATTGAGTCCGGTTGCAGGTCGGGGTTTGGGAGAGGTTTTGATCCGTTCTGTGTGTGCGGATGAGGTGGCCATTGTGTACGAGGGCTCTTCTAGAAATAGATGATAGGTGGTTTTCTGTAGAGAGTCCTCTGGGTAACTATCAAATGCCGGAAGAGTGTTTGTAGGATGAAAGGAATCGGATTCGAGAAAAAATTTGGATTCTTGGTTGCAATTACTCTTGGCATTTTCTGTTTTTGATTCCTGAGGATCGAAAAGGAATGATTCTGTGTTATCGGTGATCTCGGGAATCAGGACCTCAGAGTCGGAGTCAGAGTCATGTGAACTGAGGTCGTAGATAGGCCTGGCGTGTTCAGGAAGGGGAATCTCTCCGCAATTATAGTCAGATCTGAAATTGTCGAAGAGTTGGCGAAAATGATCATGAATTCCACCACAGCAGAAATCATCAGATGTGGAATCAGCAGCCTGACTGGGTTCTAGCCTATATGTCTCCTCTGGGCTCAAAAAGATGTTCTGTTCAAGCTCTAAGCTGGTAGGATAGACCCCATTAAAATCTTGCTCATCCAACTCCTCAGTTTCTGTATCATAAATTGGCATGTTTTCTGAAAAATCGATCAGATTTCCTGAGGATGTTGGAGAGGGATATTCATTAAATAGAGGCCCGGAATCATATTCTGTAAAAATTTGATCTTTCTCATAAAGGGCCTCATAATCTTCCCAATAAGTTTTAGATCTAGGTTCTAGGCTTAGGATGTGGGTAGAATTATTAGAACCTAAGTCCGAATAACCTTCGAGGGTCACCTTATCAAAACAAGGGGTGGAATTTATACCCTCCAGAGGTTCAATTCTAATCTTGTCATTGCAGGAGTCTTGGAGTTCTAAGCTTGGTGATTCATGGCCTAGGGTTGGCTCAGCATTGTGTTCTCCTGCAATATCCCAACCTAATTCAACATTGTCTTCTATCTGGGTTGGGATTTTACAACCACTTTGTGCCTCAATCCTGAGATCTGGGAAACTGAATTGTTCCTTAATACTGTTCCAAGATGGTTCATCCTCTGTTTCTGGTATATACGGGTATTTCTGGTTGATAATTTGTCTTACAGATTTCATCATTTCTACCCGTTTTATAAGGGCATCTTGGTGTTGTTCCCAAAGTACAGGATTTGTCAAGCATTGAAGGTATTCAGATTGGTGTAATTTTTCCATTTCAATGTATCCTGTCATGAGCATATCTCGGGTTGATCCTTTTGAAATTTCAGTCAATAGAATTTGGGTACAGTTTATGATGAAGGCTGTGGTTGTTGGGACATCAACCTGAATATCTCCTATTGGTGTTGAGGTTTTTTCTTCTTTTTCATAGAATTTTATGGCATCCTCGATCATTTTATCTTTCATAGATCTCCGATATTCAGGTTTCTTGAATGGTAGTCTTAGGTGGTTTGGCTGCATATTTGGATTAGGTGGTGGAATCAAGATGTGGAATCAAAGGCTTCGATGTAGACTCATGTTGTGCCAAGATGGAAGAAGGGAGTATCAGAGGAAAGATTAATGTGGTGGTGCTGCATAAACAAGGGAACTGAGGCCTAACCTCAGGGCAAGTGAATTCCTAAAGGAGGATTCAAGGACCTCCTTCCAAGCATATACTGAAGGATGTGATGAGATTAAAAGGTGCTGGACCCAATCAAGACACCCAAAAATGTGTTGGGTGACTATAGAGGTACGGGGCAGATGGACCCCTTGATCAGAAAGATCGTCCACCTGAGAATTACCTGGGCAGCCAGAGAGGGAGAGTCCCGCGAAGACCCCTACACGGTAGAGCGTCCCCACGGGTTACAGGGTTTCCCCCACCCGACCTCTCTTGTCACTGCGGTTCCAGGTAGACCAGAATGGGGATCTTGACCTCTTAAGTCTACCAATTTTAAGATCAGGGTGCTTAAGGTTTCACTTGAACTTTAGTTTTTTTAAGTGCAAAGAGTGACCTAATTTAAGGTTGGTTAACCCAAGGGGTCAACTTTACCTCTTGTTTTCTTTAAGAGCTTTTAGGTCCTGTCTTTTTAGGGTTCAAGTGTTTAGAGAGAGCCAATTGTTTAGGATTTTTCTTGTTAATTATTTTCAATCAATGGCTTGGGCACACCTCTTTTGGATTTCCTCAATTCTTGATTAAGGGGTGTGTCTCTACTGAAATCCTAATGTTTGCCCTTATGTTGGCTCTACTTGGTCCATTTAACTCTTTGTTGGACAATTAGGGCTCAAGCAAGAATGTGTTAGCCCTTAAATACCCTTAATAGTGTGCAGGAGTGATGAGTTGAAAACATGCAACTCTTTATGGTTACTAAGTATGAAAGACAGGTTAGCCCTATATTGCTTGTTCTTTTCTTTTCTTCCTCTT
Organism: Thalassia testudinum; assembly: GCA_037157565.1. Taxonomy (NCBI): domain Eukaryota; kingdom Viridiplantae; phylum Streptophyta; class Magnoliopsida; order Alismatales; family Hydrocharitaceae; genus Thalassia; species Thalassia testudinum. The sequence goes on from JAZHRO010000030.1 coordinate 52,240,806, forward strand.
TAGAGTTTAGGGGTTAATAGTGAGAGGAAAGATTTACCTGTCTTCGGAGTGGTTGTCGTGTGGTTGCTTGTCTTCTTGAGTTCCTGTAGCTGCACAAAAGAGAGGAGATTATCAGAAATTAAAAGATACAGGAATGTTTACCTCTAGAATAGCCGTTGCTCCCCGGCAACGGCGCCAAAATGAAACGTCGGTTCGTTTCAACCGGGTTTTAGTTTGTTATAACGTTGTAGTAAAGCCGGTTATTACCAACACTTCAAATATAAATTTTTTTACTCGGAAAATAAAAGAGTTCCCGAGGTCGAACTCAGGGAGCAAGTTGTATTCTAGAGATATACATGTTTCTTTTACAAAAAGAAAGAGAGAGGGAAAGAATTTGTTGTTTTCTCTTTGTTCTGCAGAGGGGATGCTCTTCTTTCTCTCTTTCTTTAGATCTCCTTCTCTCTCTGTTCTGCAAAGGTGATGTTCTTCTTCTGCAATGGTGATGCTCTTCTTTTTCTTCCTACTGTTCCTGCTTTGGTGATGTTCTTCTTTCTTCAGAGCTCCTTGTTCTTCTTCCTTGGTTTCTGCCTTGACCTCTCTTCTTCTTTATGGCTGCAGAGCTTCTGCCTTCAGCTACTAAGTCTTCCTTTCTTCTTCTTCTGCTTTGGCCGTTGCTCTTCCTTCTTCTTCAGCCTGCCTTCTTTCCTGCTCTGGCTGCTGACCTTCCGTCGTCTGACCCGGTGCTTCGACGACTTAACCATGCATTTGCTACAGTGCAGCTCCTTCTTCTTCGCCTGCACTTCTTCTTCCGCGGGTCTTCTTCTTCGCCTGCACACTTCAGAGTTTCTCGTCAGAAGCAAAACCTACTCTACCCTCCCCCCCCCCCGCGTCTCTCTTTCTCTCTGAAACCACTCTTGGGAAAGCTCTCCCAGAGCTACCGGGTAACCGGGTTCGGATCAGGCCCGGGTCCAGGCCCACCGGCGTGCGTGGTGGGCGAGGAGTGCAGGTCAGTCGAGTCGGGTCGGGTCGGTTCGGGTCAGGTCCGCGGGGCGTGAGCGCGGACGAGACCGGGTAACCGGGCGGGTGAAGGGGACCTCACCCCGTGTACTGAGGTAGTAAGGCTACTGCACTTTTGCTTCTTATGTCGCTGCGGCTCTTCAGGCGTTTCCGAGGTGGGACTAAACGGCCCACCTCAATTGCGCGCCCGCAGCGGGGAATTCAGCAGGAGATGGCAGCGTCACGCGGAGTTTTCTTCCTCGGCTGCGAACCTGGTGTTTTGCCAAAACTCCTCGCAAGGCCTGGGAGTGAATCTGGGCTTGGCGCTGAGCGTGGCGCGCCTGTAGCTGCAGGCGGAAGCAGGTCCTCCTGCGCGTCAATGGCGGCGGAGGTCGGGTGGCCTGTCCACAAGAAAACGGCCTCTCGGCCTAATCAGAGAGTGCCAGGAGCTTCGCCAGGGTGCGGCGAAGCTCCTGCGGTGGTTGGCGAGCCGTGTGGGTCGCTGAGGTGATGGGAGCGGCTCGCCGGAGGGTGGTCGGAGACGAAGGGGGTGAAGGTGGTCAGGGTCGGTCGAGGGCTTAATTGACTAAATTGAAAGCGGGGAAAGAAAGAGGAGAAGAAGGGGAGTAACTCTAGCTTACTTGCAGGGACGAAAGGGGAGGAACAGGGCGACAGTCGTATCGACTGTCGCCGGAGAAGACGATGCCCAGTGGGGGGGAGGACGGCGGTGACGACGGGGCAGAGGCAGCGCGCGCCGGTATTGCGCGACGCGGGAAGAGCAGGGGAAGAAGTCTCTGCTGCTGGTATTGCGGCAGAGCGAAGAGGAGGAGGAGGAAGAACCGCCGGAGCTGGTGGGCGTCTGCCGGAGGAAGAAGAGAAGAAAGTTGGGGATTTTCTCCGTCAGATCCAGGCTGGGAAGAACGGTGGAGCGACGGGGGGTATTTATAGGGAGCAAACAGGGAGGAAGGCGGAGGGAGACGACGTGTCTCCCTCGCCGGAGGATGGTCGGAAACAAGAACCCATACCGTCCGTGCGTTCGCACGGCCGGTATGGTGGGTTACGATGACCAGGGGGGTGTCCCTGCGACGGCTGACGACGCAGGGCACCCCCGGTTTACTTGCCAGGTCCCCCACCTCACCCTGCGCGGCGCCATGCTCCGCGCAAGGTCGCCGGAGCATGGTGCTGGCAGGTTTTGCAGGAGGGACCTGGTTGCAAAGAACGAAGGAGAGTTAGGGGCCAAAATGCGAGGGTTCAAAAGTTGAGGGCCAAAGAGTAAATATATGAGGACCAAAGTGTAAAGTCGGTCAAGGAGGTTTCTTCTTAGGCTCAAGTTTTTATACATGACTAATTAGGACCTAAGGAATCTGATGGTGAATTTCATTTCCATATTAAACCTTATTTGACCGGTCAATTTGCGCAAAAACCCAAATTAAGTTATTAATTGGGCATGGTTCTCAATGTAGGTCAAAATGGGTTCTAAAGGCCAAATTGAAGGTTCTAAACCCTAGAGATTATTTTTCTATGAATTTTAGAGGGTTTATTCTATTTTTACTTTGCCTCGAACCTTGTGAATTGAAGTGGGTTGTTTTAGGGTTATCATTTGGTTTCTTGGAGGTGCTGTAGCCCTTGCTAGATCATTTCATCCCACTTCTATTCTTATTAAGCTGCTTTGACCTATGTTTGGGCCCTGAATTACCCTGTATGCAGATTATACTGGTAAAATTACACTTTTACCCCTTATGACTTGTTTTCTTCTCAAACTCAGAATTCTCTGAGTTAAGCCTTTCCTTGAGTTATGTAGGAGCTTTTATCCTTTGTATTGGGTCAAAATGAGCTAGTTATGGCTCATGATGAGGTTCTCATCACCTCACAAAACCTTTCTCCAAAAGGTCCTGCAACTGGGACTTGAGCTCTCGCGGCTCAAGCGGTGCCATCCTGTATGACGCGGTGGAAATGGGGCTGGTCCCTAGTACTAGTGAGATCTCAAACTCGATCTTACGCTCGGGCGGTTGTCCTGGTAACTTGTTTGGAAACACGTCAGGGTACTCTCTGACCACCGAGATACTCTGGAAGTCTGCCACAGGGCTGGGCTCTTCCACCACACAAGCTAGGAAGCCCTCACACCCCTGGCTCAAAAGTCTCGCCGCCCGAAGTGCTGAAATGCACCTGAAACCTCTGTCCACTGGCTGTCCGTGAAACTCGAAAGAAGGCAACTCCGAAATGGAGAAGACGATCTTCCTCTCAAAACAGTCCACCAGGGCGTGGTAAGCGGACAGCCAATCCATTCCCAAAATCACTCCAAAGTCCTCTATCTGTATCATAATCAGGTCAGCTGGCAGACTATGTCCCCCGACGCTGACCTTGCAATCCGTGTACACATCTTCAGCTATAAACAGCTGACCACTCGAACTTCTGATTATGAACGGATTCTCTAACAGTGTATAGTCCTAGTCCAAACTAACTGCGAAACTGGCTGCGACAAACGAGTGCGTTGCGCCGGAATCGAAAAGCGTGTAAACGAGTCCGCCGAAAACTGAAACCATACCTGCTACCACCGATCCCGAAACTCTGGCGTCCTTGTGTGTCAGGGCGTTGATACGCCCCTCAGCTCTAGGTGCGGACGAAGCAGCCACACTCTGCGTCGGACGGGTAGGTGCTGGCCGGTACCCTCCTCGCGACTGCTGTCCTCCTCCTCGCGCCTGGGAACCACGGCCTCCTACGCGCCCTCCAGTGCTCTACGCGGGGAGTATCTGCTGACCTCCTGCCCTAGACGGGCAGTCCCTCCTGATGTGGCCCGGCTGGCCACACTGGTAACAGAGGGGAACCCGATTCCAGCCCTCAGTGGGTCCCTGCTGTCGGTTGGGCGGGGGTCCGGTGCTGGCGACTGGCCCCTATCGAGGGCCCCCAAAGGCCACTGATGGCACTGCAAAACGTGACGGCTCTCCTGCGGACATCACGTGTCTCCTCTCTCACCGGCCCTGTGAAAAGTCTGGCTGGAAGGGCCTCTTCCGCCCGCCGTCAGTGTCTCGCGCGGACGGGTTGGTCTCCTCATAAGTCATAGCTGCCTCTACCACCCTCAAAAACGTAGGCAGCTTCAGGGGTTTGACATACCCCCTGATCGCAGGCTGGAGCCCCTCGGTGAACCTCCAAAGGCGCTCCTCAGTGGCTACCGCTGTCGCTGCAAAGCGGGACAGCTCCAAGAAACGCGTGCGGTACGCGCTCACGGTCATCGTCCCCTGGCGGAGAGTGTGGAACTCCCGCCTTCTCTGGTCCTGCCACGTCTGGGGAAGGTACTACTCGCAAAAGAGGGTGACGAACTGGTCCCACGTCGGCTCGTCCCTCTCCTATCCCCGGACCGCCCTCCACCACCGGTGTGCCGCACTCTCCAGCTGGTACGTGGCAAAGGCCACGCGACACTCCATCAGGGGGCGAAGGGTGTCGAAGATCTTCTCTAGTTTCTCAAGCCAGTCCTCTGCCTCGATCGGGTCCTCATCCCCCTTGAAGGAGGGGGGCTTCAGCTACCGGAACTATCCGAAAAGCTCGAAGTGGCGCTACAGTGGAGGTGCTGGTGCACCTCCAGGCGAAAGTGCCTCGTGCATAGAAGTGTCGGAGGAAGGTGGGGGCGGCAGCGGCCCATCCCCTCCCCCGTGTCCAATGCCGTGTCCGTCGTGTGGTCCCACAGAGGACTCCCCTCTGCAGCCCCAGGAGGAGGCACTCGGGGCGGTGGGTGGAGCTCCTCTCGTACAATGTCCCGTATTAGCCGGGCGAGGTCCTGGGCCTGAATGCCCGAGAGTGGTGGCCGGTCCACCGAGACGTTGACAACAGCACGCCCACCTCACCGACCTCGTCCTCAGCCCCGCCCGCGGCCAGTCTCGCCAGTCCCACGACGAGGCATCTCCTACAAGGAGACGCGAAACAAAACGAAATACGTCAGTACGGAACAGTACCTAACGAAAACGTCTAAGAGTTCATGTCAAAAGATATGTTGTGGTGGCTACTCTCGTTATAGACATGTGAATTGGTTATTTTCCAGTCAGTTGATTTCACTTCTCGGGACGACCTTGCTCTGATACCATCTTGTAACAACCCGATTCCCGAGTCCCTACGAGACACGAGGACCGGATCGACTCGACTAATCCCAAGACCTAGTCGTCCAACGAGGAAGTAACCAAAAGAGCAGTAAAATAAACCACATTCAGCATGAATATAACTAATAGTAAGGAAATACAGCAGTAAGGAAAGAAGCCACTACAGTATATACAACCACAATAGTAGAACAACATTCATAACATAATATGAACTACAGGTAAAGAAAAGTACAACGGAAACAAGAACTACTCACTATAGTGGAACAAAAGAGGTACAAGAGAACAGTGGTAACTCTACTGGACCCTACTCGGCCCAGCATCCTCTGCAGCCGCTGACCCTGGCTGCTCAACACCTGGTCCTGAAAGGTAACGAGTGTAACACGTCAGCAAAACGTTGAGTAGAGTGGCAACTGAAACTAAAGAAATAGTAGAGTGTACAGTAGCTGTTATGTTCTGTTACTTTCTTTATTTACGTCTTTCAATTGTTTCACGATTTCATTTATTTCTCAAATCCTTTTCTTGATCTCGAATGTCCCTCGTGGGAACAATCTTGATTGCAGTCTTTTCCAAAAAGTAGAAGTAGCACGTGGTGCTCTCCTGGCCGGGAGAGTCCCCCGTGGTGATCCTACTCTCAGTCAACCACCCCAAGGTCACGGACAGGCGTAACGGTGACTACGGCACGCGCGATAAACGCACAGGTAGCTAACTCGCACTGGCACGCGGTCAGTCGTTTCCGTTAACGGGTGCGCCCAAAGCACAGCACGGAACCAGTACAGGGAAGAGCCCTCTCAGTAACAGGGGTCCAACCCCTCCACAGTAACCAAACAGGGGCCTTGCCCCTCCACAGTCCGCGCCCCTCGCCTGACTACCCTGGTTTGCCCCAGTGGGCCTAACAAGTCGGTGTAGGAGGCTAGCAGAACCTTGGGGCCCGTGGGGTAGCTAGTGCCCTCCCTACACTAGTAGCTCTCCTCGGTACTACGTACACGAGGGCCAGCAAGTCGATACAAAGTAGCCAGTCCTAACCCCGGGTCCCTGGGGCGGCTGGCTCCGCTCTGCACTAAACAGGTACAGGTACTTCCCTTGGTACTACGTACCTAAGAGACAGCACACCACCACATCTTTCTTTCTCAGTTCCATTCCTTTCTCTTTCCAGGAGTTCCACTCCTAATTCCCCGTAGGGTTCCAGCTCTTTTAACTCAGAACATCTAGGTTTCACTTTCCAGTTTCACGTTCTTACAATCCATGTTCTCAATCACGTTTATTTATTCATAGCAGGCAGCTGTTAATTTAATTCACAGGCAGCTATTAATTCAATTCACACGCAGCTATTTGTTCCTTTCCATTTTTCCAAGATTGCAGTATTCATATATTTCACTAGTTTTCCCATGCTAGGATTCATGCCATATCCTAGGTTATATCATACAATCTAGTTTTCCAGTCCTAGGATTCATGCAACACCTAGGATCTATCATCCAATCTATTTCTCATTCCTAGGATTCATGTAATGTCCTAGGTTCTATTTATGGCTCCATAATTTAACAGATTATACTAGTAAACTTAAAAGCCACCTACTGGTTACAACAGGAGTACTGGGGGCGTGGTCGGGAATCCCGCGTGCCTCCGCAACCCCCGAGACTGCAACGGAACGGGGTCCTATCACAAGGATCAAACACAAGGAGTTTCTCAAAACAGTATATAGCTACTGTAGACGGGTAGAGGATTTAACCCCGAAAAGCACGTAACTCGAAAGGCGGAAAACGAACTCCGATCGGGCCCTAAACGGGTCAAAAACGACAAAACAGTGCAAAATCAGACGTCTGGAACTTCTTCCAGATGTCTTAAAAGGTGGATCAGAGGTTACCTTTGCTCTGCGTGGTCTCTCAGACGTCCAGAAGCCTACGGGGGCATCTGGCCTAGTTCCCAGACGTCCGATGGTCTGAGGGCGCAGCCTGCGGCCGCAGGAGAGAGGGAAAAAGAGAGAGAGAGAGATGCGCTCGCAGGTCTGCGCGCTCAGGCGCGCAGACGAAATCGCGCGTGTCGAAAAAAACCGAATCTCAGACGTCTGGAAGGGGTTCCAGACGTCTGGTCCAACGTCTGGGCCACCTCCCAGACGTCTTAAAAGACGTCTGAGGACGCGCATTCGTAACATGTGACAACTCAAGATCATCCTCTTTGTGAGTGGAATAGTGAATAGGAGTTTGAGACTCGAGAGATACGGGATTAGAAGTGGAAGGCAAAGAGGAAGATGCAATAGCTTGGGTATCAGTACCCAAGGGGAGTACTAGTTCTGGGTTCTGGGATCTCCTACCTTCCATTGAGTTGGTTTTTGAAAACACGTTTACTTCAATTCGTCACAACTCAATGGAAAAATTTTAGCCAAGTTCACAGAAAGCGGAAAATCCCAATTGAATCTCAACCAATTCAGAACACCAAGCAAGCGAGATGAATCGAAAAAATTTTTTTACCTAGAAGTTGCTACGCAAATTATGTTGTACACAAGCAATTATTTCAAACAATTGTACGTGTCCTAAGATAAACTTAGCAATGTGCAGACCTCTAAAATCCACTGGAAGTCTGGATAAGATTTAGCGTGCGAATCCAGATCCTGTGGTTGCAGAAGGAGATGAGGTAGAAACCCGTGTGTTGTGACCTTAAGTGATCGTGCTGTGTGCATGATAGCAATCAACATAAGGCGATAAATCTCAATCAAGGTTTCACTCAAAGTTAATATCTCTTTTTGATTTAGTTCAAGGGATTATGAGGTGATTTCTATGCTGCTTGTCTCGCTTTTTACTCAGTTCAATACAAAAGATGGTCTTCTTTAATTTTATGTCAAATGCACTGATGACAGGAGTTGGAGAAAAGTAAAGAATGTGTACCTGACTCCAGCAATCTTCTATATGCAAATTTGTCTTGAATTGAAATCTAGCAGAAAAGTATGCAACCTAAAATGGATGCCTAAGGATATGCTGCTGCTAGATAAGGATGAGATCTTTTTGATTTTTGATTTTTTAATTTTTTTTTCTATGCAACAAGCAAAAACAAAGAAAGAAATCGATTCGGAAAACCGCAACGGAAAAACTGTATCAATGAGAGATCAGTAGAAGAATAAAGTCTCGAAAGTCCACAGTTATTACAACGAATGTGTGAGAACAGGCTCTCACAACATATGACTAACAATTTGTCCTAGTTAATATAGTTAAATCTAACTAAACTATACTACTACTACTACTCCTACAGCTACTCTGAGGGCAAACTTCCCCTGGACGTCGGGTCAGGAGCGCAGCGATTCCACCAGGAAGACGACCTCCACCTGGAAGATGATACTGCTCCCCCTCCTCCTCAAGTGCTGTGGAAAAATAACAAATGATTAGTAAAAGAATAAAAGAATGTATACACAATAACAAATTAATCAATGGAAGAAAATAATTACAATCAATGAATTTGAATGAAATGAAAAATTCCTATATACAAAAAGAATTAAAGGGTGATTTTGATGTAAAGAGAGTTGCCTCCCCGCCAATGGCACCAAAAATAATGCGGGTCACATGGTAATGGTTGAGGTTGTATTCATGGATGAAAATATCATTAGTGTCATTGTAGTGGATTGTATGGAATACCAACCATCATTACGACCATTATTATTTACTTAACTAATTTTTATTGGTTTGATTCCAGGTCGTTCACTAGGAGGCAGTTATTGATTTTCATCACTCTCTAATTCCAAAATTATCCTTTAATTCCAAAAAGAAGTTTTACGTCTAATAAAGAAAGAAAGAATGAATACTTGGATTGATTGCTTACAAAGAATTAATCAAAATGCTTGCAAAAACTAACTATAAACAAGCACCAAACACTTCATTACTATACTCTAAACTATCTCTTTATAAGTTATATTACTAATACTTACATAAAAGTATACTACCAACTAAGATTATATAGTATACTAATTTAACTTACTAAGCTAACACCTACAGTAACACATATAATAGCTATAGTGACAGATGCAAGTGTCGCTAGACCCAAAAAAAAAGCTATATACGAACTAAAAGAGGGAAACTAGGGTCTGTAGCGACAGTTATAGAGACGTTTTATTCTATTAGTAAAGGTATGCAGTTATTTACATAAAAGTAAATGGCTATACTACGTGTATATATATATATATTATATTCCTTTGTATCTGTATTTTCACTCTCTGATTTCACTATACGTATTTACATCTTCACTCTCTCTCTTTCCACACTACCCTTCCTCTTTTATTCTTCTTCTTCTTCTTAATCTTATTCTGCATTATAAGTCTTCGAAAACACTACGGCACACAGGTGATTAGTTGTCATTAACACTCTTAATTCATCAAAAATGTGTTTAATTTGCGGGCACGCTTTTCGAGGGATACACAACACCCAAAGGGTGAGACCAGACCTCTACTAAGCACGCCCTAATTATCATTAGGCTGCTTAATTGTCTATTATCAGCTCAGATCAGAGGACCTCTCAGCCCGCACACACACACACAACCCCGGGCCCCCAGCCCCCAAATGCTCAGCTCATGTATATGCTTAAGATGTGTAAGGTCATGTTGTTTCGGGCGCCCGGCGCTCGTGACGACTGCGCCATTAGAGAACAAAATCAATATAAATAACAGGACGCGCTATTCAGCGCACGATGTGGCGCTATTCGAGCGTCGCATCTGCGCTGAAAATGCGTGCGGTTGCTCGACAAAGGGCATTTTGGCCCTCAATTCGAGGGCCATAATTTATTTTAAAGTAAAAATAAATTTTGGGAAAATGAAATATTTTTACAATACTATACAATTGTACACTTGATTTGAAATTTTAATTATATTTACTAAATAAATAAATTAACTAAAGTATACAGTTTTTACATACTGATTTTGATGTTAAATTCTTTAATTACTTATAAATTAGTTATTATATGGTCTAATTGACCTTATACAGAGTTAGTATACATGTATAAGTATTTTATAAATATTTTTATTGTATTTTACAGATTTAATTTCCATTCTATTTACATTTAAATAGCAGATTTGAACTGTTTTACTTGTAAATTAAGTTGAAATAATATAATAACATATAAACATACTTCAATTACCTTAAATTACTTAAAGTACATTAGTCTAAGTATACAGATTCAGTTAACTTAATTATAACTCCAAATTACTAATTTATCTAATTTAATCTAATAACTTAGCTATTAACTTAATAAATACATTATTTATTATGTATAAAGAATTAAATTAAGGTACAGGGTTTCAGTTGTTCATAATCTACATGTACATATGTATATACAGTTTTATAGCTTAATACTGTTATTTATACTGTCTATTGATTTATTTAGTCTAAGAGTACATATAAGTTAGTTTAATTAATAAATAGTAATATAATTAATATATATATAGTATAATCTAACTTAAATACCCAATTTACAGTGTACAATATATACATAAGTTATTTGTACAGTTTATATACATAAGCTACTTATTTACATATATAACTTAGTATAAAGCTCATATTTACAAGAGTATACTTAATATACAAAGTAATTTTTAGGTATTTTTGGAGTTTTTCACTTTTTATGATTTTTATACACATTATAGAGATAAGAGATGAGAAGGGAAGAAGTAAACGAGGAGAAAGAGGTGTTTGTGATGTTTTTTAGCTATAATTTCTATTATTAAGTTTCATGGTATACAAATCCATCGACTGGCAAATTCTACCAAGTCGAGGGTTTTGCATACCATGTAACTTTTTATGTGGTTAAAAAACCTTCTGATCTTCAATTAGATAGTTTTATTTTAATTTTTTAGAATTTTTTCTGATTTTTATTGAATTTCAAATCTCATCCATCTTAAGCCTTTCAAAAGGTTTCTAAGGGGTCCTAAAGGCTTAGGATGGATCTTAAAAGATCAAAAAGGCATCAACTATCTTATTTGCAGTAAGAGTGAAATCTGACAGGGATTCTACCCATTTTAGCACACTAATCATTTTCTTTTCATTTAGTTAATGTGTTTGGACAGTAAACTGAAATGAAGTAGCTGACAAACAGTTGGAAGAAAAACAACAAGCATTCACAGAATTGAAATTCAATTTCTTATACAGGCAAGCTTGTATACAAGAAATGCAATACAACTACATGTCAGCTATCTGCTCAAAAATTTCCTTTACAGGGTTTTTAGATCAACAATTCATGTTGCACATTAAGACATCAGACATAGCACCAGCAAGGACAATACACACCAACCCTGCATCAAATCAAATTTCACTCTAGACGACTTACTGCGGCTGCAGTAAGTCCATCTGGAATGAAATCAGACTCAAGGAAAGAAAGGGAATGTAGCTACAAGTGCAGCAACTTATTGTGACTCTGGGATTAAAATTAGAAATTCAGACTTAGAAAAATCCCTCAACCCCATTTGACAAGGGTTTCACTTATTGGTTGGCGGTTCTCCTCTATAGTTTTATTATTTCGTCGTAGTATAGCATAGAGAAGTGGTTACCAGTTTAATACAATTTGTTACTCGAAAATAAAAGAGTTTCCGAGGTCGAACTCTGGGAGCAAACTGTATTCTAGAAGTACAATGTTTCTATTACAAAAATAAGAGAGAGAGAGGGAGAAATGAATCTGAGTCTTGTAGCTTCTCTTCTCTCTCTTAGCTCATCTTCTTCTTCTTTTCTCGGATCTTCTTCCTTGATCTTCTGCCTTTAGTTCCTCTTCTTGTTTTTCTTCTATTTCTTTTCTTCTTCAGAGCTTCTTGTCTTCTTCTCTTTATCTTCTCTTCTTTCAGCTCTGTCTTTCTTGTGCTTCTCTTTTCTTCTTCAGCTTCTCTTTTCTTCCTTCTTCTTTCTGCCTCAGCTTGCAGAGCTCCTTCTTCTTCTTTCTTTCTTTTACTTCTCGCAGTCCTTCTTCTGCAAAGAGTCGTCTGATTTTCCAATCAGACGACTTAAGTCGCCTGCTGCTACAGTGCTGCTTGGTGCTCCTCCTTCTTCCTTCAGTCTTTCCTCGTCGGCCTTCTTCTTCTCTGCCTTGCTTTTCTTCAAGCAGCCACAGCTCTGGCTGCTCCTTTCTTCTTTCTCTTCTCCTTCTTCCTCTGCGGTCTGCCTTCTCTTCTTCTTCTTCCTCTGTGCCTGCACACTCACAGATTGGTCAGGGCAAAAACCTACCCTACCCTCCCTCGCGTCTCTTTCTCTCAAATTTCGCTCGTAGGATAGCTCTCCCAGAGCTGCCGGGTATTCGGGTACGGGTCGCGCCCGGGTCCAGGCCCACCGGCGTGCAGTGGTGGGCGAGGAGTGCAGGTCGGGTAAACGGGTCGGGCCAGGTCCGCGGGGGGTGGTCGCGGACGAGGTCGGGTCAGCGGGTGAGAGGGACCTCACCCCGTGTGCTGAGGCGATAAGCCTATAGCACGTTTTTCCTTTATATGTGTGCGCGGCTACAGAATCTTCCAAGATGGGACTAAATGTCCCACCCCAATTGGGCGCCTGCAGCTGAGAGAGCTGCAGGCAATTGCCGCTGTGCGCGAGGCTCTCGCCCCAGCTGCAGGCCTGGGTAAATGCGGGAGGGCGAAGCGCGCAGCCTAGAGAGTCGAGGCTGGGCAGGGCGAGGCTGCAGCTGCAGGCAGAAGGAGCTCCGCCTGCTCAGCAATGGCGGTGGAGGGCAGGTGACCTGTTCACAGTAAAATGGCCTCTCGGCCTAATCAGACAAGTAGGGGACCTTCACCGTGACACTGCGAAGGTGGTGCAGGGTTTGGCAGGTCATGGGGCGGTGTCTGGCGGCGATCCTAGGTCGGACTGCGACCGGAAAAGTGGGTTTGTTCGGGGGAGTGTTGTGGGGATGTGGAGTGGTAGTGGAGGGGCGGGGGGTGTCGGGTGAGGTGAGGCGGAGCTTTTGGGGTAGGTGGCGAGTTGTGTGGAGTGGTGGATTGACGGGGGCAACTCGCCGAAGAGTGGCCGGAGATGGAGAAGGTGAGGGCGGTCAGGTCGGTCGAGGGTTTAATCAAATGTAAAATAGTGAGGAAAAGAAAGAGGGGGAAGTGGGGAGAAGTTCTGACCTAGTTGTAGAGTCGAAGGGGGCCGGAGTAGGGCGACAGTCGTATCGACTCTCGTCGGAGAAGAAGGTGCCCAGAGAGAAGGGGCGGCGGCGAGGAGAGAGCGGGAGAGCGCGCGCTAGGTACGGCGCGACGCGGGAAGAGCGGGCGAAGGCGGCTCTGCTGCTGGTATTGCGGCAGAGCGACGAGGAGGAGGAAGAACCGCCGGAGCTGGAGGGCCTCTGCCGGAGTGGGAAGAGAGGAAAAGGGGGGGAGTTTCTCCGTCAAAACCGAGCTGCTGAATGCGGCAGACGGTGGCGGCTTTTATAGAGGTGGAATCAGAGAGGAGGGCAGAGGGAGGCGACGTGCCTCCCTCGCCGGAGGATGGCCGGATTGCAACTCATACCTTCCGCGCGTTCGCACGGAAGGTGTGGGTGAAGGCAGAGATCGTGGAGGTGTCCCTGCGACAGCAGACATCGCAGGGAACACCCCGTCGTCTTGGCAGGGGGTCGCCCTCACCCTGCGCGGCGCCATGCCTCGCCGGAGCATGGCGCTGTTCAGGGTTTTGCAGGGGGGACCCAAATGCAAAAATGATGAAGACTTAGGGTCCAAAATGCGAGGGTTTCAAAAGTTGAGGGTCAAAAAGTAATGGATGAGGACCGAAATGAAAAGTCAGTCAAGAAGGTCTCTTCTTAGGCTCAAGTTTTTATGCATGACTAAATGGGGCCTAAGGATTCTAATGGTGAATTTTATTTCTAGGTCAGACCTTGTTTGATCGGCCAATTTACGTAAAAACCCAAATTAAATCATTAATTGGGCATGATTCTCAATGTAAGTCAAAATGGGTTCCTAAGGCCAAATTGAAGGTTCTAAACCATAGAGATTATTTTTCTATGAATTTTAGAGGGTTTAGTAGATTTTTGCTTTACCTCGAACCTCGTGAATTGAAGTGGGTTTGTTTTAGGGTTACAGATTGTCATTTAATTCCTTGGAGTTGCTGTAACCCTTATCATATCAGATCATCCCACTTTCCTTCTTATTAGGTTAGTTTGACCTATGTTTAGTCCCTGAGTTACCCTGTTTGCAGATTGTGCTGGTAAAATTACATTTTTACCCCTTATGACTTGTTTTCTTCTTAAACTCAGAATTCTCTGAGTTAAGCCTTTCTTTGAGTTATGTAGGAGCTTTTATCCTCTGCATTAGGTCAAAATGAGCTAGTTATGGGTCATGATGAGGTTCTCATCATACCCCCATGCCTAGCTTTTGCTAGTCCCTTAGCAAAAACTTAAGGTTTCAACCTTTGTTCTAGACCATGAAGTTCTTAATAGCTTCAGATAAGTGCTTTTTCACTTGAGCTTAGATTAGGTTAGAATGCTGACCATAGGCCTAAGAGGTACTCTAGTACCAATCAAGATCCAGATCTGTCTAGCCTCAACCTCAGTCCTTAGCAAGGGTTTTTAAGGCCTACAAGAACTAAGCTAAGGTCTATTGGACTTTGTGGTTGAAGCACCCGTGTTTGCAATGCTTTTAGCCCTGGCTCAGTTCGCAGTGCGTTTTGTAAGAGAGAGAGAGATAGAAAATTTTTCTGTTTGGAGAGTTTTCTCTCTTTCTTTTTAATTCTAGCTTAGGATTGGCTTTTCAACACAGTCTGTATCAGATTCCTTGCTCCCATCATCAATCCTCAAGTGTTCCTGGCAATCGATGCTTCGAGATAGCACCACCCATGGAAACCCCCGGAACCCTAGCTATTGAGATTTCGAGATAATCCCATCTATGGTGTTCCGTGGCCGAATCCAGACCCTGGCAATTGACACTTCGTGATAATGCCATCCATGGAATCTGAACCAGCAGAGTGCTTACATGCCCTCAGTAGGATATGTAAATATCCTAAGAGACAAGTACCGAGGAGATGATATTTTGTTACGCATCTTCGAGGGGATTTCCCGCCTCTCTGCACTGGGAACTCGTCCAAATCAACTTGTATTGATCGGCCGCTCCTACTCTAGGTGTATTTTTCAAAAATTTTTGATGCTTCTGCGTGATTTTAATTTTTGTGCTTACTGAACCAGGCTGTTTGTGAGGTTAGGGTGCTTAGGTTACTAAGTCCCGTAGACCAAAAGTTAGTTAATGAGGTCGAATACTCCCTAAGCCTTAGACCTAATACTTCAGCTTTTCATTTTCCTCAACCTCTTGAGGAGTGTCCAGATCTTAATGGGTATTAAGAGTCTATCCAAGAATGCCTAAGGTTTGCGTTCTTACTAATCCCATTGTGCACTTTTCAGTTCTTTTCTTGGATGAGGTCTAGAACTTAGGTTAATTCCTTAGTTTCTTACTAATGACTACTTTTTTCTCATAGTTTTGTGCTCCTTTTTCGTTTTGTTTCTTTTCTTTCTCCCACAAAATTTCCTTCTCCTCTTATTCTCTTTTTCTATTTTCAAATTTTTTTTTTTAATTTTTATGGTGTTTTTGGCATATGTGAATTTTTTTGTTTAAAACCTTTTCTTACAAGTTTTGCACTTTTATACCCCCCCATGCCTAAGGTTTGTAATGTCCTCATTGTGACTTAGGGGGTTTTTTATTTACTTAGTTCATTCCTTAAGACAGAAATTTGGATGAGTGAATGGGTCGGGATGAATTTTGCGGACAATTTCTAATCCCAGATGCAAGCATCTGAGGTGGGGTCGGCTATCTACGAGGGTGAACGTTATGTGCACAAAAGTGTGAAAAAGGTTTTGAATTTTTAGGAAAATGATGGGTTGCCTCCCGTTAAGCGTTGAGTTTTACGCCATCGGCTGGGCGCAATAAGCTCAAGGGGAATGGAGGATATAAGATGATTCGGCCAAATCAGTAGAAGTCACATCAATGAACGGCTTGAGTCTCTGACCGTTCACGATGAAAGGTTTGGAATCGTGGCTGAGCGGACTGACTTCGATAGCTCCATTTCCAAAAACCTGTCGGACTAAATATGGTCCGACCCACTTGGATCACAGCTTTCCCGGGAAAAGTCTGAGTCGGGCATCAAAGAGTAGGACCTTCTGACCAGGATGAAAGATTTTTCTCGAGGTATACTTGTCATGGAAGGCTTTAACCCGCTCCTTGTAGATTCGCGAGTTCTCATACGCGTCTAGGCGTAATTCATCGATCTCGCTGATTTAAAGTTTTCTGTGGGTTCCAGCCTTCGAAAAATCTAGATTACAGTTCCGCACTGCCCAATAGGCTTTATGCTCCAGTTCTACGGGACGGTGACACCCCTTCCCGTATACCAGTCTAAAGGGAGACATGCCTAATTGGGTTTTGTGGGCAGTCCTATAGGCCCACAATGCTTCCGGAAGTCGAGACGACCAGTCCTTCCTGTCAGGCCGAACAGTGACTTGCAGGATTTTCTTCATCACCCGATTTGACAGCTCAGCTAGACCATTAGTTTGGGGGTGGTAAGGAGCAGAGATTCGGTGAGACACCCCGTATTTGGTCATCAGTGACCTAAACTGAGCGTTTGTGAAATGGGTCCCCCCATCAGATATTATAGCACGAGGAATCCCAAACCTTAAGAAAATATTTTGATGAATGAATTTGAGAACGATTTTGTGATCACAGGTTCGGGTCGGTATGGCTTCGATCCATTTGAACACGTAGTCCACAACCAGCAGAATGTATTCGAAACCATCTGAAACAGGAAAGGGGCCCATAAAATCATTCCCCCAAACATCAAAGATTTCGCATATGAGAATTGGCTGCATAGGCATCATGTCATGATGGCTCATGTTGCCCAAAGTTTGGCAACGACTGCATGCCTTGCGGTGACTGTATGCGTCTTTGAATAGTGTGGGCCAGTAAAAGCCGCACTGTAGGACTTTTGATGAGGTTTTATGCCCAGTGAAATGGCCACCGCATGCCTGGTCATGGTAGAAAGAGAGGATATTGTTGAATTCCTCTTCCGAGACACATCTCCGGATGATTTGATCAGCACCTATGCGGAAGAGGTACGGGTCTTCCCAAATGTAATACTTGGCATCAGAGCGCAATTTGTCTTTCTTGACCTTCGGCCAATCAGACGGGATCTGATGAGACGCCAAGTAATTTACTATATTAGCAAACCATGGAAGGCTAGTACCAATAGTCAGCAAGTGCTCATCGGGAAAATGCTCTGTGATGGGTCCGGAAGGGTCAATTATTTCAGAAGGAAGACGGGACAAGTGATCAACTACCACATTTTGCTTTCCCGCTTTGTCACGAATCTCAAGGTCAAATTCTTCCAACAGCAAGATCCATCGGATTAATCGAGGTTTCGCGTCCTTCTTTGCAAGGAGATGCCTCACAGCTGTGTGATCCGAGTATATGATGGCACGAAACCTAGAAGGTATGATCTAAATTTTTCTAGGGCAAATACTACAGCTAGCAGCTCTTTTTCAGTAACCGTATAGTTACGCTGAGCCTTATTCAGTGTTTTGCTGGCGTAGTAAATGACCACAGGTTTCCCGTCAATTTTCTGCCCCAAAATCGCTCCTACAGTGAAATCAGATGCATCGCACATGATCTCAAAGGGTTGAGACCAATCAGGGGACTGTAGGATCGGGGCTTGGGTAACTCGGTCACGTAGGATCTCAAATGCTTGAGTTCATTCCTTGAAAATTTCGAAAGGTACATCCTTAGAGAGAAGAGTGGTCAGGGGACGTGCGATTTTTGAAAAATCAGGGATAAATCGACGGTAAAAACCGACGTGCCCCAAAAAAGATCGGATGTCCTTGATCGAGGTAGGCATAGGAAGGAGAGAGATCAGATCAACCTTAGCTCGATCCACTTGGATGACTTGTTCCGAAATTAAGTGTCCCAGGACAATTCCCTCAGGCACCATGAAATGGCTCTTTTCCCAGGAAAGAACCAAATTCACATCGATGCAGCGCCTGAGTATCTGGACCAAGTGTTGGAGGCAATCGTCGAATGATGCTCCAAAAATTGAAAAGTCATCCATGAAGACTTCCAGATAATCACCTACCATATCTGAGAATATGGCAAGCATGCACCGCTGAAAAGTAGCTGGTGCATTGCAAAGACCGAAAGGCATCCTTCGGAAAGCGTATGTTCCGAAGGGGCAGGTGAACGTGGTCTTTTCTTGGTCCTTAGGATGGATTGCCATCTGGTTGTAACCGGAGTACCTGTCAAGAAAGCAGAAGAACCTATTTCCCGCTAGTTTCTCGAGAATCTGATCAATGGGAAATGATCCTTCTTCGTGGAGGAATTGAGTCGGCGGTAATCTATACGGACTCTCCACGAGTTGGCTAATCGGGTAGGAATGATTTCTCCGGTCTCAGTCATTATAGTGGTGAGTCCTGCCTTCTTGGGCACGACCTGAATTGGGCTCACCCAACGACTATCAGAGATCGGGTAGATGATCCCGGCATCTAACCACTTGATGATCTCCTTTTTCACGACCTCCTGCAGATTGGGGTTCAAGCGTCTCTGCATTTCACAAGAAGGTCGTGCGCCCTCTTCTGAATAGATATGATGAGTACAATAAGAGGGACTTATTCCAGTCAAATCATCGAGAGTCCACCCGATGGCTCTACGATGTTGCTAGAGGACAGCAATCAGATGGGATTCCTGTTCAGGATTGAGGTTGGAATTGATAATCACAGGAAGGGTCTGATTAGAATCCAAAAAGATGTATTTCAAGTGAGCAGGAAGGGGCTTCAGTTCGAGGATGGGGTTATCAGCAGCAGCGGGTGGTTCAGTATAGACGTGAGGTTCAAGGGTAGGAGTTACTGGGTTGTTCGTATCTGGATTCAACTCCTCAGTTTGCGGGTCAAGATCTTTCTGCGGTTGATGAGGTATAATCAGGTCATTCTGGAAGTGTGTTTCATCAACCAAAGCCCTAACGTCACAAATCTGTTCGATGACACCGCAATTGATTCCTTGTTGGGCCTTAAATATATCAATTCTCAGGGTTTGATTCCCAAATTTGAACTCTATTTGGCCCTCCTCACAACTAATGTTGGCTCTAGCAGTAGCCAAGAAAGGTCTCCCTAAAATGATTAGTGTATCCCTAGGGTTCTCAGGTGCGTCCATGTCTAAGACTATAAAGTCTACAGGAAAGTAGAAATCCCGCACTCTCACAATAACATCCTCAAGAATCTCTTTTGGTGACTTTATAGATCGATCTGCTAATTGTAATGTCACCTCAGTTGGTTTCAGCTCAGATTCTTCTAGATGGTTAAGGATGTGGGTATCAGATTTATGGAAGCACACAAGTCTAGCAATGCTCTATCAAATTGTGTATCACCTATCTTGCAGGAAATCAGGGGAGTACTAGGATCTTTAGCCTTGGGTGGGAGTCTGCTTAGGATTACAGAGCTGGCTTGCTCTGACAGAACAATTGGACTCCCACTCTAGGTTCGCGGCTTACGCTGGGGTGTACACACATTCTTTAAGAATCGTGCGTAAGCCGGTACGTGGCGGATTGCATCCATCAAAGGGATGTTTAAGTGGACCTGCTCAAAGAGCTTGAGCAGGTCCTCCTCAGGTGCCACGGGCTTGGTTATTCTCTTTCCCTTGGTTAAGGCTTCGGGAATGGGACCTTGGTTGGTTCTTCTAGGATAGGTCCGGGTTCTTGATCTGGGACAGTGGTATCTTGGATAACTATCCTAGGGTCTTGGTTATCAGGCTTGGAGTGGTTTGGATAATGCGGGTCTTGAGTTGTTTTACCACTACGTGTTGTTACAGAATTTAATCCGGCCTGATTTTGGTTGGGATTGGGTAAGATAGGTTGCTGCTGGTAACCTTTAAAAGAAGTGGAGGCCTTTATCCCGTCGGGTGAAGGAACAGAGGGGGCCTGATAAATCATATGGGCATGGCTGGGTTTGGGTTCATGACGCGCCGCTGGGTTGGCACGTTATTTGGATTAGGAAGAGGTTGGGAAGGAAGTGTGCCTGGCTGGCGAGAATTTGCCAATTGGGCCAGTTGAGTTCTAACCTCTATAAGTTCGTCCTTGTGTTGTTTTTGGATAGCCGCATTCGTTCTTTAAATGTCAGCCAAAGTCTAAAGGATAAGGGACATTTGATCCTGATTTTGCTTTGATGGATAAGTAGGGTTGGGCCGAGGCTGAGGCGGCTGGTAATGACGAGGGGGCTGTGGGCGGGACTGAAAGGGTGGTCTTTGGGTTTGGGAATTTCCCGCCCACTGAAAATTGGGATGGTTTCGCCATCCAGGGTTATAGGTGTTGGAGAATGGGTCGTTCTGGATGGCGTTGAGGTCCTCGCAGGTCTGAGGAACCTCTAGAGAATCAGAGAAAGGGGGAATGGAATTCCCCGGGCTGGTGTAGAAAGGATCGGATGATCCTCCGATCCGAGAATCAGATGGGGATGGATATGAATCCATCCTAGGGGAAGATCGGTGGAGAATGTTTTGCACAGTCTCCTGTGTGGAAGGAGGTTGTGCAAAGGAGTTACGCGCAGAGGTGGCTCACTGCAAGTGCTAAGTCAGCTCATCCACCTTCTTCTCAATGATTGAGACCTTGTCCAATCGACTGGCCATTAACTCCAGGTCGACTGATGCGGACAGGCCCTGCGTCTCATGTGCTCCCCTAAGATTCGTCGATGCGCGGGTATTCGTCCTGTCGAATAATCCCATGGAGTCATTGTTGATGGAGTTCTCGCACATGTTTTCGAGAATCTCCCACACGGTGTCTTCATGTTGACCCACGATATTTCCTCCGCAAGTTGCATTGACGAAAAGACGGATGTCCTCACGGAGTCCCTGGTAAAAAGATTGGACCTGTTCCCATTTAGGAACTCCGTGATGGGGGCATTTTCTCATGAGATCCTGAAAATGATCCCATGCCTCATGGAGAGGTTCCCCTGATTGTTGAGTGAAGTAAGTAATCTGATGGCACAAGGTGTTGGTCCGACCAACGGGAAAGAACTTTTTCAAAAACTTGGACTGAAGTTCTTCCCAAGTGTTGATCGGCCGGGTCTGCGTTTGATACCAATGAGCGGCCTTATCTATAAGAGAAAAGGAGAACATCTTCATGAGAAGAATATCCCGATTTTGCGCATCTGACCCAAAAGTTTGGGCCAGATGCTTTAACTGTTTGATGTGCTGGAAGGGATCTTCGGAATTAAACCCATGGAATTTAGGTATAGCATGAATCATGTTGGGCTTTAATTCGGAATCAGGTCCTCCAGTCGGGATTCTGACTCGAGGTTCGATGGCCACCGCAGCAGGATTATAATGGTCTCGCATCATAGGACGCTGCGGTGGGTGCACAAAGTTTTGGAAGAGGTCATTGAGTCGCTGGAGCTGGTGCTCCAGATTGTTTTCTTCCTCAACTGGTTGAGCCATGATGGGGGAAGAAGAAGAGCTTGATTCAGAATCAGATGAGAGAATGATGGGGTAGGGTTGCTGTTCAAACACGGACGCCGAGGTTGGGCCTTGACGAGAGTGAATTCCTAAAGGAGATCTTAAGGGTGGTCTTAAGGATCTCCTACCGTTCATGCACTGTTGGAGTAGAAGAGTTTAGAAGGTGCTGGACCCAATCAAGACACCCAAAAATGTGTTGGGTGACTATAGAGGTGCGGGGCAGATGGACCCCTTGATCAGAAAGATCATCCACCTGAGAATTACTTGGGCAGCCAGAGAGGGTGAGTCCCGCGAAGACCCCTACACGGTAGAGCGTCCCCACGGGTTACAGGGTTTCCCCCACCCAACATCTCTTGTCACTGCGATTCCAGGTAGACCAGAATGGGGACCTTGACCTCTTAAGTCTACCAATTTTACTTTAAGATCAAGGCGCTTAAGGTTCAACTTGAACTTTTAGGTATTTTAAATGAAGAAGTGACCTAATTTTAAGGTTGGTTGACCCAAGGGGTCAACTTCACCTCTTGTTTTTTTGAGAGCTTTTGGGTCCTTTCTTTTAAGGTTCAAATGGATTTAAGAGCCTGATTTGCTTAGGGTTCCTCTTGTATAGATCTTTTCAAACAAGGTTTAGGTACACCTCTTTTTGGGAAGATCTTTTCTTTGTTAATAGAAGGTGTGTCTCTAAAAACCCTAGCCTTTCAATTCCTGAGTTAGCTCTAGTTGGTCCATTTTAGTTGCCTAAAAAATGTAGTATCTAGGGCTCAATCAAGAAGGTTTTAAACCTAGTTACCTTAGCTGGATGGACAGTTAAAATGTGTTGGAATGAAAAATTTAGGCAACTTTGAGGAATTACTATGTATGATGCAGGTAGCCCTAAGTTGATTTTTCTTTTTGTTCCTTTTTAGATTTTAAGGGAGTTTAAGAGAGGGCTAATGAAGATTACCTGTTTGTTGGAGTGTTTGTTGTGCGGCTGCTCTTCCAATTTTTACCTGCACATAAGAGAGAGAAAAAGATTAGCAATCTCTTGAAAGAAATTTAAAGCTTCTAGAATAGCCGTTGCTCCCCGGCAAAGGTGCCAAAAACTGGTTGGCGGTTCTCCTCTATAGTTCTATTATTTCGTTGTAGTATAGCATAGAGAAGTGGTTACCAGTTTAATACAATTTGTTACTCGGAAATAAAAGAGTTTCCGAGGTCGAACTCAGGGAGCAAACTGTATTCTAGAAGTACAATGTTTCTATTACAAAAATAAGAGAGAGAGAGGGAGAAATGAATCTGAGTCTTGTAGCTTCTCTTCTCTCTCTTAGCTCATCTTCTTCTTTTCTCGGATCTTCTTCCTTGATCTTCTGCCTTCAGTTCCTCTTCTTGTTTTTCTTCTATTTCTTTTCTTCTTCAGAGCTTCTCGTCTTCTTCTCTTTATCTTCTCTTCTTTCAGCTCTGTCTTTCTTGCGCTTCTCTTTTCTTCCTTCTTCTTTCTGCCTCAGCTTGCAGAGCTCCTTCTTCTTCTTTCTTTCTTTTTCTTCTCGCAGTCCTTCTTCTGCAGAGCGTCGTCTGATTTTCCAATCAGACGACTTAAGTCGCCTGCTGCTACAGTGCTACTTGGTGCTCCTCCTTCTTCCTTCAGTCTTTCTTCGTTGGCCTTCTTCTTCTCTGCCTCGCTTTTCTTGAAGCAGCCACAGCTCTGGCTGCTCCTTTCTTATTTCTCTTCTCCTTCTTCCTCTGCGGTCTGCCTTCTCTTCTTCTTCCTCTGTGCCTGCACACTCACAGATTGGTCAGGGCAAAAACCTACCCTACCCTCCCCCGCGTCTCTTTCTCTCAAATTTCGCTCGTAGGATAGCTCTCCCAGAGCTGCTGGGTATTCGGGTACAGGTCGCGCCCGGGTCCAGGCCCATCGGCGTGCAGTGGTGGGCAAGGAGTGCAGGTCGGGTAAACGGGTCGGGCCAGGTCCGCGGGGGGTGGTCGCGGACGAGGCCGGGTGAGCGGGTGAGAGGGACCTCACCCCGTGTGCTGAGGCGATAAGCCTATAGCACGTTTTGCCTTTATATGTGTGCGCGGCTACAGAATCTTCCGAGGTGGGACTAAATGTCCCACCCCAATTGGGCGCCTGCAGCTGAGAGAGCTGCAGGCAATTGCCGCTGCGCGCGAGGCTCTCGCCCCAGCTGCAGGCCTGGGCGAATGCGGGAGGGCGAAGCGCACAGCCTGGAGAGTCGAGGCTGGGCAGGGCGAGGCTGCAGCTGTAGGCGGAAGGAGCTCCACCTGCTCAGCAATGGCGGTGGAGGGCAGGTGACCTGTTCACAGTAAAATGGCCTCTCGGCCTAATCAGACAAGCAGGGGACCTTCGCCGTGACACAGCGAAGGTGGTGCAGGGTCTGGCAGGTCGTGGGGCGGTGTCTGGCGGCGGCCCTAGGTCGGACTTCGACCGGAAAAGTGGGTTTGTTCGGGGGAGTGTTGTGGGGATGTGGAGTGGTAGTGGAGGGGCGGGGGGTGTCGGGTGATGTGAGGCGGAGCTTTTGGGGTAGGTGGCGAGTTGTGTGGAGTGGTGGATTGACGGGGGCAACTCGCCGGAGAGTGGCCAGAGATGGAGAAGGTGAGGGCAGTCAGGTCGGTCGAGGGTTTAATCAAATGTAAAATAGTGAGGAAAAGAAAGAGGGGGAAGTGGGGAGAAGTTCTGACCTAGTTGTAGAGTCGAAGGGGGCCGGAGTCGGGCGATAGTCGTATCGACTGTCGCCGGAGAAGAAGGTGCCCAGAGAGAAGGGGCGACGGCGAGGAGAGATCGGGAGAGCGCGCGCTGGGTACGGCGCGACGCGGGAAGAGCGGGCGAAGGCGGCTCTGCTGTTGGAATTGCGGCAGAGCGACGAGGAGGAGGAAGAACCGTCGGAGCTGGAGGGCCTCTGCCGGAGTGGGAAGAGAGGAAAAGGGGGGAGTTTCTCCGTCAGAATCGAGCTGCTGAATGCGGCAGACGGTGGCGGCTTTTATAGAGGTGGAATCAGAGAGGAGGGCAGAGGGAGGAGACGTGCCTCCCTCACCGGAGGATGGCCGGATTGCAACCCATACCTTCCGCGCGTTCGCACGGAAGGTGTGGGTGAAGGCAGAGATCGTGGAGGTGTCCCTGCGACAGCAGACGTCGCAGGGAACACCCCGTTGTCTTGGCAGGGGGTCGCCCTCACCCTGCGCGGCGCCATGCCTCGCCGGAGCATGGCGCTGCTCAGGGTTTTGCATGGAGGACCCAAATGCAAAAATGATGAAGACTTAGGGACCAAAATGTGAGGGTTTCAAAAGTTGAGGGTCAAAAAGTAATGGATGAGGACCGAAATGAAAAGTCGGTCAAGAAAGTCTCTTCTTAGGCTCAAGTTTTTATGCATGACTAAATGGAGCCTAAGGATTCTAATGGTGAATTTTATTTCTAGGTTAGACCTTATTTGATCAGCCAATTTACGTAAAAACCCAAATTAAATCATTAATTGGGCATGGTTCTCAATGTAAGTCAAAATGGGTTCCTAAAGCCAAATCGAAGGTTCTAAACCCTAGAGATTATTTTTCTATGAATTTTAGAAGGTTTAGTAGATTTTTTCTTTGCCTCGAACCTCGTGAATTGAAGTGGGTTTGTTTTAGGGTTACAGATTGTCACTTAATTCCTTGGAGTTGCTGTAACCCTTATCATATCAGATCATCCCACTTTCCTTCTTATTAGGTTAGTTTGACCTATGTTTGGACCCTGAGTTACCCTGTTTGCAGATTGTGCTGGTAAAATTACATTTTTACCCCTTATGACTTATTTTCTTCTGAAACTCAGAATTCTCTGAGTTAAGCGTTTCTTTGAGTTATGTAGGAGCTTTTATCCTCTGCATTAGGTCAAAATGAGCTAGTTATGACTCATGATGAGGTTCTCATCACTTATCAAAGACACTCAATATTCCAATTCAAATGCACAAACCCTTGTCCATAATTTCTCATCAAATCCAATCGGCAGAAACACTGATCTAACTCTTCCTAATGCTATAGACAGCATGTAGAGAGAGTTGAATCAGACAACTAAAATCCACAATTCAAATCCCAGATTCTGGAACCATAAGGAGTATTGAGAACTCCTTAGGTTAAGAAATCATTAGTGCTCTCAACAAACCACAAACTTATGAATGCAAGATAGAACTTCAAATCACCACAGTGATTTTCCTTAGTTCTATCATGCATTCAATGCATTAAAAACCTCATAAAAACTCAGATCAGATTATGGCTCTTCTAAGATGAATTCTGACATCAGAACCATCTCAGATTCCTTGCCAAACAATGAATGAAAATCAGAATTCCTCAGTTTGTCAGATCAAGACAGTCAAAACCCAATTAATTAAAAATCCTTGAAATCTGAGTTAAAGAAAAATCCGACAAACTAATCACTTTTAAGCTCAGATCAGGGGCTTTTGTGAACAAAAATGTGGTGAATGGGAAGCCCCTAATGTGTTTGTTGACGCCAATTTCAGATCTGAGGGTAAAAACCAATCAGATCTGAAATTGGGTCTGAACGAATGGGTGAATTTGCGAGAAACAAGTCGTGGAAATCAGAAGCGATTGTGAAACATGGAGAGGGAGAAAATTCATAATTATGGACTGTGTGAAACCATTCCCTCTGATCTAGAATGATCAGAGGAGGTGAGGGGGGAATCCGGGCCTAAATCTACTGCTACAGTACAACTACACTATCATAACAGTGGAATTAAACACTACACATTACTTGAATACTACTCTAAACCTACTTAACTACAGCTACAACTAATTTGCAAAATGATAAATCTACTCTAACAGGAAGAATGGGACCTATGGGTCCTTAGCCGGTGGCTAAGGAGGAAGAAGGGTGGAAGATGACTCCAGCGGAGGGAAGAGTCTGCTAGTGAGGCTCTAGGGTCGTCCTCAGGTGCTACGAGGTCCTTAGCGACGAGGAGGTCAAGAAGAAGGCGGCGATTTCACAGCTGGTGGCTATGAAATCAGAGGATTGGTGGGGAGGAGAAACTGAAGTGGACGAACGATCGCTAAGAGATGTTGGAGGGAGAGATCCCCTGCGCGTGTGACTATTGAGGTGCTTAAGTAGTAAACTCAGTGACTCAGATCACCGCGCGGGTGAGAATATCCGATGAGGCAACCGGCGGTAGGGATGAGAGGAGAGGAGCGCGCAGCGAGCCAACTCAAAATCTGACCGTCAGATGGGATTCTAGGAGGGGTGAGCGTACGCGCCGATTCGCGCGAGGCTTCTATTCAAATCCAACCACAGATCGAAATCACGAGAAACAACAGACGGTCGAGATCTGCCGTGTTCTTCGCACGCTACCGTGCATGCGAAGAGCCGCAGGCCGATCTTGAAATGTCGGGCAAATTGCAGGGAAGACCCCTATGCGAAGGGGTAGAAAAGTTGCGTGCAGGCCCATTAGTGAAGAGAATTGCAACAAGATGGACCCTGCAACCTTTAAGAGGGGTCCTTACGGTTTACAAGTAGGTCCAAAAAGGATTTTTAAAGACAAGAATGTGATGCATGAAGGACCAAAGTGTAAACTCTATATTACAAGGCCTAAATGATATCCAAATGCCTTCAAATTTTTATATGTGCTTAATTGAACATTTAAGAAATTAATTGTACTTTTGATTTGGCCTTTTAAACTTATTTATGTGTTCAATTATCGCATGGATCATCATTTGTCCTTTTGCTTTTCAGAATATCTTATTTTATGACCTAATTATGCAATTTTAACACAGAATAAAGGTTTTAGGTCTTTTTCTTTGATTCCCACACTTCACCCTTTTTATCTATTAATTTGATGCTGTTTAACCCAGTGACTAGCTTAACTTCAACTTTTTAGCTATGATGAGTAGCCACTCATCAAAGGGCACTGGACATCTGAAAGTGCCATTTCTTTCCCGCGCGCGCCGTACGCACTCCATGCCGTTTCCCTCACCACCCCTTCCCTACGACGACCATCCCTCACCACTTCGTGCCATCCATCACCATTCCTCGCCACCTCGTCCCCCTCACCTCCTCTCCCTTTATAACCTCTCCTCCCCCTCCTCTTTGTTGCACACCCCGCAACAGGATGGGAGAGCAGAGAGCAAAGCAAGGGTGAGAACAAGTCTGAGCAGATAGCGGAGGGCGCTGTGCTGCTCTGATCAGTAGCGAGCAAAGCCCAGGGTGGTTCCGCGAAAGTCATTTTTCCGCGGAATCAGACGTCCGGAGTGACCTCCAGATGTCTGGCTGGACGTCCGAAGGTAGTATGAAACATATGGTCTAAATTTTATATTCCATTTTTCTTTTTTGCACATTTTGACAATGCACGCACATGTGTCAAAGGTTGGGAAGCGCATCGAAGCGAGGACCGAGACAGTTTCAGACGTCCAGAAGCATCTCTAGATGTCTGAAGGAACCCTCGGACGTCGGCTTTGAGTTCTAGACATCTGATAGAGGAACACCGAGAGAGGTATCCCTGAGAACTATTTTAAGACGTCTGGGACCTTTCCAAGACGTCTGATTTATGTCTGACCACGTGTTTTAGGCCCGTACAAGGTCCTAATGTTGTCGATTTTCCACAAACAAAACGTCTCTGTTTTCCATACGAGTTTTTCTATGTAATGATACCTTGTCTGTATCATTCTAAACCTTTTTGGCCTATCGATCCATGTTTTAGGTCTCCAGTCCGTCGGGTGTACGGGACCTACGAAGATGTCGGGAGCTACTGTACGAGCCCCCATTCCACCTGGTTACCCTGGTAGAGTGGTTATAACCATAAATATCTAAATTAATACATGCAAGTAATTAATCCTAGGGCTTGAGATGAACCCTAAGAAGGAATAAATGCATGCTTTAGAGTATATTTTTGAACCCTAGGTTATGGCATGAACACTAGGGCTAGAGAAAAATATATGTGAATGATTGAGTAATCAAAAGTTTCCTGTATTATCTGGAATGGACCACGTACTGTGATAAAAATGAAAATTGAACTGCTTGTTCCGTACATTCCAACCCGGATGTAGAAAAAGCTCTTGTACGAACCCTACAGGGAATGTAAACAAGAATACCATAGTGCGGAGAACCGGATGGTTCTGGAATTTACCGCCCATGGGAAGCTGTTAAGGGAAGTGAGCTGACCTTCGTGTACATGGTACCGAAGAGAGGAACTATCCCTTGTAGTAGAGGGGAGCTTGTCGCCCTTGGGTTGAGACCCGGGGTGGGTTTGGCCATTCTACGTCGACTCTGGTCGGCCCTCACGTACGTGTAATGAGAACCTCATCATGAGCCCTAACTAGTTTATTTTGACCTAAGAAAGTGAATAAAAGCTCCTACATAACCCAGAGAAGGGCCAAATTCAAGGAATAAGTGTTCTGAGAAGAAAACATGTAAAACTATAATTTTACCATTGCAGTACATCAATAGGATTTCTCAGAGGCTAAACATAGGTCAAATGATCTTAAGAAGATAAAAGTGAGTTGGTTCAGTCAGATATGGGTTCATGTGCAATCTAATAATTAAATGACATCTTGTGACCCTAAAATAGACTCACTTAATTCAACAAGGTTCTGGTTAGGATAAAAATCAACTAAACCCCCTAAAATTCATGGAAAAATATCCCCTAGGGTTTAGAACCTTCAAATTGGCCTTTGAAACCTATTTTGACCTAAATAGGGGTCCTAGTTAATTACATGACCTAATTTGGGTTTTTGTGTAAAATATCCAGTCAAACGTGATCAAACCTAAAATCCAACTTTACTATTGAATTCTTTAGGTCCAAATTAATTTTTGTACCAAAATTTAGACCTAAGGGGAGGTCACCTTGACCTACTTTGCAAAACAGTCCACCTAATTACATTTTGACCCTTAACTTTTGAAATTCATTGCACAAACCCCCCTAACTTCCTCACCACTCTTGCAATTAGGTCCCTCCACCATTAAAGCGGAGGATTCCTACTCCGATGAGGAATTGAGTGGGATTGCTCCCTGATTCCTCAGAGATCTCCCAGATTTGGAAGAGAGATTCTCTGAGGAATTCCCTTCCATCTGAACGTAATTCCATGACGTGATTCGCACCCAATCTCTCATGTGAAAGCTCGAGAGATATGGGTATCTCCCTGAATCCTTCTCCGGCGAGGACTCTTGCGCTTGGAAGCTTGCCTTACAAGCACAAGAGCCCCTGCCAGTACCTATAAAAAGACCCTCACCTCCGGCCGCACAGAATTAGCTTGACTTGGCCGGAGAACCACCTCCAACTTCGTCTCTTCTCCTCCAGCCAGGTGTCTAGCAAGGTCCGGCGACATCTCCTCCTCCTTCTCGTCGCTCTGCCACAATACCAGTGGCAAAGACGTCTTCATCTCCTTCCTCTGTGTCGCACCATACCTGCGTATGCGCCAAAATCCCCTTCGTCGTCGCCGTTCTCCTTCCTCTGGAAGTTTCTTCTCCGGCGGCGGAAAGTACGGCCAGCCGCTCTCCTACCCCCTTCGTCCATTAATTTTGGTTAGAACTCTTCCCCTCTATCCCCTCTTCATTTCCCCTCTCTTTCTTTTCACTTTAAACCCCTCGATTCCGCAAACCACCACCATCGTTCCCACCTCCAGCAGACCATCGACGAGGTGTCTCCGTTACCTCCACACCTCCATCCACCTCGTCTGACCCCTCATAACCTCCGCCATCATCCACTGAGCATCATCCGCCCCTCCATTGACTGCCAACACCTCCATACTCGCCCACCGAACACACCCATTACCATGACCATAGAGCGACCTAGGCGCGCACGCCTAAGCCGCCCCGTGGCCAGCCACCCATCGTTTCACCTTCACCCTGACACAGCAAAGCTCCCCATATGGTTTAATGAGGCCGCAAGGCCGTATTCATGAGTATTAGGTCAAGCCCCCTTTCCGCCATTGAAGCACGAGCACAGAGCTTGCAAGGTCGCTCCAGGCCCAACGCTCCAGGCTTCCAGGTCCAGGTGACATGCGAGGAGTGCGCGCACACATCCAGCCAAGTAAGCTACCTGGAGAGGGATCACAACAGTGGCAATTAGGCGAAGTCCTCCTGCGGGCGCGTAAGCGAAGCGGGTGGGACTTTTAGTCCCACCTCGGAAACTCAAGCGCACAGTGAGTCCCTTATATTGATTTTGTGTTTTTAGTTGGTCGCCTCAAGTACACAGGGTGAGGTCCCTCACCCACGCTTACCCACCTCGTCCGCGACCCACGCCCCCGTGGACCTGGTTGACTGACCCGATTATCCCTGCACTCCTCGCACACCACCCACACCGGTGCACCTGGACCCGGGCATGCATAACCCAACCCGATTACCCAGTTGGCTCTGAGAGAGAACCCAAGAGAGAAATAGAGAGAGAGTGTACGCGGGGGAGGGTAGGGGTAGGTTTTGCTCCGCTTAGTGGAGGGAAAAGAAGAAAGAAAGAGGAATGTGCAGCCGCAGAGAAGGAAAGAAGGAAGGAAGCTGAAGGCAGGAGCGGCTAAGGAAAGAAGCCGAGGACTTGAGAAGGCAATTGATGAAGAAGGAAGAGGCAGAGGCTTGAAGGCAGAAGACAAGGAAGGAGGAAGAAGGCACTGTAGCCAGAGAAGGTGCGGCAAAGGCAGAAAGCAAGGTAGAAGAGGAAGACAAGGAAGGAGAAGGTAACAAGGAAGGAAAAGGTAGAAAGAAGAAGTCATGACCAAGGGAAAGAGAAGGCACTGTAAGCCATAGAGGAAAGCCAAGGAAGAAAGGAAGAGAATGCAGAAGCAAAGGCAAAGAAGAGAAAAGAAGAAAGAGCCAAAGCTAAAAGAAGAGAAACCCTATTCTTCTCAATCTTTCAATTTTGTTATATTTTAATATCCATAAACTCATGCATTATATTCTGAATTAGGTTTTGAGTAACTTTAAGTGTTCAAATTATATTATTGAGATTAGTGAATAAATTTCATTTGTTCCATGTGTTCGACCTCGGATACTTAGGTTTTCGAGTAATAAAATTTCTTATTTGTTATCAATGCTTTTTCGACTATACTACTACGTGACGTACTTAAAACTTGATCAAGCGTTATAACAACTTGGTACCGAGGTGAGCTACTTAGTGTGCGGGGAGAGCTAGTTGCCCCAGGGGGCCTGGGGTTAGGACTAGCCACCCTACACCGACTCTTGTTAGGCCCACTAGGCAAATTGGGATAATCGGACAAGGGTACGCGGACTTTGGAGGGGCAAGACTTCTGAGGGGCGAGACCCCTGTTCTGTTTTGAGAGGGTAAGGCCCTGTGCTGTTTCGTGCTGTACGTTTGGGCGTACCCGCTAGCGGAAACGACTGATTGCGTGATAGTGCGGGGTAGCTACCCACGTATTTATCACGTGTGCCGTAGTCACCGCTACATCGCAACCGTGACCTCAGGGTGGTAGACTGGGTGTAAGACTATCACGGGTGGGGTCTCTCTCGGCCAAGAGGGTGCCATGTGTACGTCCTGCATCACGGAAAAACTACAAGCGAGATCATTCCTGTAAGGAACAAGAAGATTAAATAATGTGATAAATCTTGATTAGAGATCTCTACGCACCAACATGTATAAGATAGTTGGAAACGGAAAGTTATATGTTAAACTACTTGTTAAATGCATGTTACTTCTTAGCTACCACTCTACTCAACGTTAGCTGACTCCAGATGTATATCTTTGTACAGGTCAAGGATTTAAGCAGCCCGAGCTACTGGCTACTAAGGACGCTGGGCCTAGTCGAGCCTAGCTTTAGTTCTACTGTTTGGTGTAGTGAGTTTCTATAGCCTTGTTTCTGTTATATGTACTCGTTCTTGTTGTGATGGTTCTATTATGACATGTAATATTGTAGTACTACTGTTCCTTTCCCCCTATTATTGTCAATTTCTTTCTTCTTAGTTACATTACTTTTGTGGTTGTGGATTGGTGCATGTTATTTGGTTATTTCTTGTTGAACGACTGGATCTTGAGATTAGTCGAGGCGAGCCAATCTCGGGTTCTGTAGGAATCTGGGATCGGGTCGTGACACAATGATAGAGGAAAATTTAAAATAATATAAACATTAAACTAGGGTAAAGAAATGCAAAAGGGAGAGGCGAGGTAGCCACGACGGTGGATGGGGCTTCCGTCAACGGCTTGACAACTCCAGAAGAGTGTGAACTGTGCTTGGTAGAGCTAGGAAGAAGCTCAGAGTGAATGCTCTTAAATGGAGTGGTTGTGGGGGTTTTTATAGTGGAGAAGGGGTTTCTAAATCAGGCAGGAATGTCTAGGACGTCGCTATACCCCTTCCAAAAATGTCAATAAAGCCTCCTTCCCTCCAGTCCATGCTCGCGCCCGTTCTTCTTCCCTTCTCAATCCGTGTGCACTGGCTCAGAGCCATCCGATCCACGATCAACGGCCCAGATCGCGCTTGAACGTGCGCCTAGGTCGTGCCTCAAGCATGCGTGTGATCGAGCATTGACGAGGCGTTGGCACGCGCGTTGGCGAATGCGTGCATGAAAGAGCGCTACGTGGCCGCCATCCGTGTTTTCCGCTCCCACATCTACGGTTGTATTTCGCCGCGCCTTCGCGAGGAGATTTGGTTGCATGCGTGGTTTCAAACATCCGCCACTGCTTACGAGTGCAATGCTTCGCCTGTTGTGCTACCTTCGTGGTTGGTCGCGAAGATGATCGACACGCATGGCAACGACGACCGTTGGATGGAGATCCAACGGTCAGGATCTCGTGTTGAAGGAGCTGCGTGCGCGCTGGTAAAGGCTGGGCGGGCGCCGCGTGGTGCATTTTGGCCGAACTTGTTGTGGAGGCCACGAAGGTTGGATTGAGGTGATTTTGAGTCTGTTGGACTCCGTTCGTCAATCCGGATCCATCCGTATGGTTTGATTGTTCATCCGAGACCTATTTTAATACCAACTTGGACACATGGTCATTAAACATGAATTACAAGCAATCTTAATACAACATGCATGCCATGCTCTCAAGCCCATTATGATATGTCATTAATGCACATTTGTCATCAAAATTGACTCTAATTGATATAATTAACACTAATAATTGTAGGGTCATCATACCCCTATAGCAAGGTTATCCTAGATGTTATTTTCAACTAGAATTAAGAATTGATTGCTCAGACATATGTTACTTGTCAACAAGAGGAAATTTATACTAAGAACCTAATCCGCAGAGACTAAACAGCGACTGGGTGTCTGCCAAAATGTAGACCGCCCAAGTCCTTGCCTTATCTTGTATAGAAGTAGATATATATTTTTTTCTTTTCATTTTTTTATAATTTTTTTGGATTTTTGGAGTTGAGAGTTTCTAGGTAACTTTTTACGGCTACTCAACCCACCAAAAACTCGAAAAGGACTTTAAGTGCCAAGCATCTTAGCGTGAAAATTGTGATATATTCACTCAACGATAATTAAAACTGACTTCGGGTTTTTAAGCTCCTAGGTGACCCGAAAAGAAGATGTTGCCTAAAGGTGTATTTGTCTGACCGGTAGCTTTCTCCCTACTTTTATTTTGTGTGGGGTCAACACAAGGGTGTTTCCAGTGTATATTTTCCCAGATTATTCTACTTCCCCACTTCTTCCTTAAGTGTTTTGGACTTTTATGTGCATTTTGTAAGCTGGGTTCTGAACAATCGGCCAATGAGTTGTTACCATCGACTGCTTGCCAGCCATACTCGTGCGGTGAAGTATAGCTTATTTCTTTTTTTCGTTTTCTTCTTTTTTTATTTTTCTTTTTCCCTCTTTTCTTTTCTTTTGTTGTTTAGTAGGTGATTTTCTTGATCTAAGATTTACCTAAAGGCAATAGTAAAAGAGAATGGTCCTGTGGCTAGGTTTTGGACAACCGGCTAATGGGTTGTTACCCATGACAACTTGCCAGCCATACCACCCTAAAAGGCTCATTAGCGACCCAATTTCTGTTAGAATCGCCGAGGAGTAAGTCGGTGCAAAATGTGTGTAGATGCTTAAACTGAGAGTCCCTCCGAATCAGAGGGTGGGTTGATAAGTCGCATATTTATCACCCTACTTTATTGATCAAATTAATATAAATTAAGGCAGTGAGAACTCGAGAACAAATCCACATTTTAGTGGACAATTGAGCTAATTAAGTCTGAAGACCTAAAGAGTCTAAGTGTTCAGGTTCTTAACGTATTATTTCCTATAGTTGACAAGCTCCTAATGCCTAAGTTTTCTTTTCCTAATTCTTTTTTT
This sequence comes from Thalassia testudinum, assembly GCA_037157565.1. Lineage (NCBI taxonomy): Eukaryota > Viridiplantae > Streptophyta > Magnoliopsida > Alismatales > Hydrocharitaceae > Thalassia > Thalassia testudinum. The sequence continues at coordinate 52,275,444 of JAZHRO010000030.1, forward strand.
CTTCTTTTTTTTTCATAATCTAATTTAAGCTAATAGTATAAACTCAAAGAATGTGAATTACGACCCCCCCATGCTTAAGTTGGACAATGTCCTCATTGGAAGATAAATGTATGCAGGGGAGTAAAGAAAGAAATCACCTGAGTTTAGCTGTGCATCCAGTCAACCCGAATCCTCTGGGTTGCCTCCCAGGATGCTCTGAGTTTAGTGCCTTCAGCTGGGCATAGTACATAGACAACAAAAGATCAATCAGTTGAATGGTCTGGGTCAAGAAGGGGAAGCCAAAATCAGCTAGACCAAAAGTCAGAAGTCCGCAAATGTAGACTATTATGGTGGAGTCCCATCTCTAAGGGGTGGGAACTATGCAAATGGTATAACATGCATGCCCATGTCTGTTTCTCTCTTAATATGCGGGCATGCAAAGAAGTTGATTTAGATGAGTGCAACTCGAATCTAAAATGTCGGACACTAAAAAAATAGGCTTTGTAATCAGTTTGTATCCCTTTAAAGTTATAATCCCTCAAAGTTAAATCTATTCCAATGAATTCGGGTTGTGGGATTTCAATTATGGTGGGGTAAGTAACAACATCAATAGTTTCACAATGAGCCCTAAGATCAAGCATGAGGTCTCTCTCCAAAGAAAAATCCATCCCTTCTTCAACTAGGGTTTGATTACTTATTCCCTCCAATTCCTTGACCCCAAGAATGTTATCTTCAACCTCTTTCATATCAGACTCAATTTTCGAGATTATAGTAGGGCTAATTTTATCCTCTAGCTTAGATTCTTTCCCTTGGCCCTCTGTTAGTGCTAGAGCACAGCGATCATTTATTTTGATGATAACAAAACACGTGTCATTTAACATTTGCACTTGAAGTCTTAGATTTCAGGTTAATTGCAAATGGAGACGTGGTTAGACGAAGTTCGAGCTCGCATCCAGGACGGATTGGAGGAGCTTGACGGAGAACAGAGGAGCTTCGCGAGGAGCGATATCTTGAAAAAGGAAGGAGATGAAGAATATGATAGATTTTCTTTCCTTGTAATCTTTGTATTTTTGTTTCTTTTGTTGCTCTTTATTTTTGTTACTTAGATTCATATTAAAGAAACTCAAAGAACCCTAACAAGTAGTCCTAGGAACACTTGCACAACCCTAGGATACTTAGGTTTTCCGTAGAGAACTTTGAAAACCAAAATAGGGTTCAAACAGCCTTTTCAGACGTCTAATCTGAAAATCAGACGTCTGATAAATACTTTTAAGACGTCTGACTGTTGACTCAGATGTCCGATTATGTTTAGGCTGGACTTAGTTAGTTTTGTCTGATGAAATCAGACATCTAGACCTTAGTCCAGACATCTTAGAAGACGTCTGATGATTTTGCCAGACGTCCAATTAGTGGACCGTTGGCTGCCTTACAAAACATTGAAGGAAATGACCGTTAGAGCCTTATCAGACGTCCGTAAGTGTTCCCAGACATCTGATAAATGACCGTTTTGCCTCGGCTGACCCAAAATCTCTCTTCAGAGATCTTATAGCAGTTGCAATCTCTTGGAAATCCATTCCCGCAGAAAAGTAGGTTTCCAGACGTCCAGTCATTAGTCTAGACGTCCTATATGTCGTCTGATGACAATGCACTAGAACCCTATTTAGATCTTATTCATGTCAGGAAGGAAACCTGCCTAAAATCAGACGTCTGACTTTGTTCCCAGACATCTTAAACTAGTTTTCCAAACGTTCGATGCCATGATCAGACGTCTGATAACCCTGTCAGTGTAATGATTAACCCTGATTTTGGCCTGATTTTCTTGGACCTTGCACCCAACGGCTATGGAAGCCTTCCAAGGCCTTCCAAAGCCTTCCTAAGGCCTCTATAAATAGAGGGGAACCTTTGCCACTCAAACACACACCTAGATACACTAAGACACATCCAAGCTACATACTTTCCACTCTTTAGTGTCTAAAAGAAGAAGAAGATCATATAGAAGAAAGCTCTTGATCTCCAAGCTTAGTTCTACATCTAGAGAGCATCGATCACTTGCACTCCCGCTCTCCCGCCATAGTTCACAAGAGCACCGTTGCGCCGTGGCGTCGTTCACGCATCCGCATCGTCAACGCACTTTTGCAAAGGGAAGCATCCTAACTCTTATAGAAGCTTAGTTTAAGAATTACTTTGTTGGCTCTATAGGATTATTATTGTACTTTTCTTTGTTATTTGGTTGGGTATTCGCTTTGCAAATTCCCGTCTCCTTCGTGAGACAAAATCCTTCTCGTGAAGAGAAGGGGTTTGAGGTACGCTACCCTCGTATAAAATAGCGTGGTTGTAATTGAGGTTGTACTACCCTCGTTTAAGTAGTACATTAGTGGATTTGATCAACTTGGTTGATTGGAAAATCCTAACTCGAGAGGGTTAGGTGGTGGTTTTCACCCGAGTTGGGTTTCCACCTAAAAATTATTGTGTATACTGTGTGATTGTCTATTTTGTGAGATTGTTTATTTATAATTCCGCATTTTTACGTCACACTGATCTCACCCTCTTCGAGTAAGGGAATCTACACCCTCCTCTAAACTTGTGATGGGAGTTTCAAATAATTCAAAATCGATTATTCTAGAATTGTAATCCCACTCCCCATCTTCAATTTTGGATGTCTCTCCCACCAAATCACTTTCCTTGGGAAGATTAGATTTGGATTCAAAGACATGGACCCCCAAATTCTCAGTTTCCTTTTGATGTTTGTCCTCAACTCTCCCCAACTCATGTTATAAGAAATCCTTAATGACATTTTCCATTGAGTTGTCCAACACTGGGGGAGTATCAATGGTGAACTGAACCAATTTTGGGCAAATCGATGTAGTCCAATCGATCACCATGGGGCCTTGCTTCATGAATTCCGTAAAAGGGGTTGCTTGCAATAGTGTTCTTTGGCCCTCTTCAACCAGTTGTCGGAACATATCAATCATGGCTTGTCTCCCCTCAATCAATTCTTGGTTCTGTCTATATAGCTCCAACTAAAGGCTATCAAGAATTGACTAAGTGTCATTAGGGTTTCCTTGGATTTCCTCCCTATTATACGTAGCATTCAATTCAGGGTTAGGGGTGTATGGGTGAGGATGTGTGCCAGGGTTCGTATTGGGGTTTAGGTCCTTGGGTGGGTCCTCGATTCTATCATTTTCAGGGTCCTATTCTTCAAGAGGCACCATTTTCTATTTAGTCCTACTCCAGAATAATTGAGGTTCTAAGTCCTCCTCCCAGTCGGATTCTTCGTCAAAGGTCCAAGGCAGGGGTTGATTATTCTTGGTTTGCTCAAGTTTATCATTATTTAACTTCCATTTTTCTAACATCCCTTCCAATCCATAGGTCAAGTAGGAGAGATCCTTAAATTCAGATGACCTTTCTTGGTTATGATCCTGGGAAGGGTAGGGATCTTGGTGTTCTCCTAGAGTGTAGGTCCTATCAAATTGGTTAGTGAGTTGGTGGGACCTAAATGAAGAGTCGTCATAAGGAGAATCGAGAGAAGGATCCCTAAGGTTTGGATCGTACCCCTGGGTGTGTGGGTTGGATGTATCCCAATAAGAGGTTGGCGCGAGTTGGTTAAAATTGGGATAGTTGGGGCAAGAGGAGTATTCTGGGTACTCAGGTCCTAGATTAAGTCCCCAACTAGGTGGTTGGTTATCCCAAGTAAATTTTGGATATAGCCTACTTGGGTTAGAATACAAATCATGTTGGGGATAGTTTGGAAAAGAAGGATAGGCATTGAAATCCATGGTTGGGAAGAAGTGGAGGGGTGAGAGAAGAACAGATGAGAGAATTGTGCATGCACAATCAAGCAAACAAATCTTGCCTCTATAGTGTAGACCTAAGTGACCTAAAAGCCTTGGAAAGAATAATTCAATCTATAAGCACTTAAACCTCCTTTCCCAAGGTTAATCTGGCCAGGTCGGGTACGAAGGGGTTGAGGGGAAGGATCGACCTTTAGCTTACGCCATCGGTTCCTTTGTACCCCACAACCGCGGTCGTTTGACATGTCCTCGCAGCTTAGACACCATATTTTACGATGGAAATTAAGGCTAAGCACTTAACAAACCGAATTACTCTTCCAAGATTTAGATTAGTCCTACCTAGGGCACATCTACTCCATTTTAATGTGGGGCTAGGTTAATGCTTGTGCTCAAGATATGTGTGTAGTTTCCCCCCTACTAGGAGGGGGTGACGTAATAATTGCGGAAATAAATATAAACAATCTCACAAAATAGACAATCACACAAGTACACAAGTATTTTTAGGTGGAAACCCAAACCAGGTGAAAACTACCACCTAACCCTCTCTAGTTAGGATTTTTCGATCAACAAAGTTGATCAAAATCCACTAAACGAATCACTTTAAACGAGGGTGATTCAACCTCAATTACAACCACGCTACAAGTGCGAGGGTAGCGTTCCTCAACCCCTTCTCTTCACGAGAAGGATTTTGTCCCACGAAGGAGACGGGAATTCGCAAGGCGAATACCCAACCAAATAACAAAGATAAAAAAGTAATCCTATAGAGCCAACAAAATAATTTTGAACCTAAGTTTCTATAGAAAATAGGATGCTTCCCTTTGAAAGGAGTGCGTCGACGACGCGGATGCGTGAGCCACGCGACGGCACAACGTCGCTCTCGTGAACAACGGTGGGAGAGCGGGTGCGCAAAGCTTGATGCTCTCTAGAGAATGGAACTTGAGCTTGGAGAGCAAGAGCTTGTTTTCTTGGACACAAAAGAGTGGAACTATGTTACTTAGGTGTGTCTAGGTTTCTCTTGGTGTCTTTGTGTTGCAATGGCTCCCTTCTATTTATAGAGGCTTTAAGAAGGCTTTGGAAGGCTTGGAAAAGCTTCCATAGCCGTTGGGTGCAAAGCCCAAAAGAATTAGGCCGAAATCAGGACAATGATTACACTTGACAGGGTAATCAGACGTCTAATTCTGGCATTAGACGTCTGGAATACCACTTTAAGACGTCTGATTTAAAGGTCAGACGTCTGATTTCGGGCGGGTTCCTTCCTGACTTGAATCAGATCTAAACAGGGTTCTTGTGCAAGTCCATCAGACGACATACAGGACGTCTGGCACTATGTCTGGACGTCTGGAAACCTACTTTTTCGTGGGAATGGATTTGCAACGGCTAGAAAATCTCTGAGAAGAGATTTTCGGGTCAGTTGAGGCAAAACAGTCAATTATCAGACGTCTGGAAGGGCTTAAGGACGTCTGATAAGGCTGTAACGGTCATACCCTTGAGTGTATGTCAAGAGAGCAAACGGTCCACTAATTGGACATCTGGCAAAAACATCAGACGTCTTCTAAGACGTATGGACTAAGGTATGGACGTCTGATTTCATCAGACAGAATACTAAGTCCAGCCTAATAGTTATCAAACGTCTGAAACAACAGTTAGACATCTTAAAATACTTTATCAGACGTCTGATTTGGGAATTAGACGTCTGGAAACTCTGTTTGAACCCTATATTGGTTTTCTAAGTATTCTACAGAAAACCTAAGTATCCTAGGATTGTGCGGGTGTTCCTAGGACTACTGTTAGGGTACTTTGAGGCTCTTTAACATGAATCTAAGTAACAAAAATAAAGAGCAACAGAAGAAACGAAAAATACAAGGAGTACAAGAGAAGGAAATCTATACTATTCTTCATCTCCTTCCTTCTTCAATCTATCGCTCCTCGCGAATCTCCTCTGTTTTCCATCGAGCTCCTCCAATCCGTCCTGGATGCGAGCTCGAACTCCGTCTAATCACGTATCCATTTGCGATTGACCTGAAATCTAGGACTCAAAGTGCAAATGTTAAATGACACGTGTTTTGTTATCATCAAAACAAATGATCGTGGTGCTCTAGCACCAACAATGTGATGAGCCGTTGTTGGGGGTTGTGACTCTTAGTTAATCCAATTAAGCGTGTGTGTGCACTCAACAAAATATGAATTTCAAGCAAGGTTTTTAGGATGTGGTGCCTTTTAATGATTCATCCTTGCTTTAGTGATTTTTAGGGTTGAAATTTCTCGATGGGTTCAGACAATGTTTAAATAGGCACACAATGTTTTGCATACAATGGATGATAGATAATTTCCTTTTTAGAGAATGATGTGGCCTTAGAAAAATAACCCTAATATATTCGCCCTAAAGTTCATGCGATTCTACTAGGTGAATTAATTTTAGTTGGAGTGGTGCGACCAAATACAAGGTACGGGTGACTTCACCAATACCACTTGAAAGGAAAAGAACACTCCAAAAAGATTTCTTTTTCAAAAACATTAGAGTGCATTTTTTTTGTTTGGGTGATGGATTTGAGATGTGGGTCAAGTAATCATTCACTACGCTATTTTTTTGAATTTATATTTTTTTTGTATTATTAAGCAAGCAAACAATCAACTAACCTAGGATTTATGCACGAGCCTAGATGTAATTTTTTTTTTTTTTTAGATAATGGAGAGATGAGACTACGCTAGGTCAAGTGATACAAAAGTTCTTCACCGCACTTTGCTCCGACTCTATCAATGTGGATCACTCTCCTCTTGTCGCCAACTATTACGACTCGATTCCTGAACCCCTACAAGACACAAGAATCGGACCGACTCGACTAATCCCAAGATCCAGTCGTCCAACGAGAAAGTAACCAAAAAGCAGTAAAATAAACCACATTCACCATGCAAGTAATTAACAGTAACAAAAGTACAGCAATAAAGAAAGAACTACTACAGTACACACCACCACAACAGTAGAAAATTAAAAATAGGTACAGAAATATGAAGTTTACAATAAAATAGTACAAGAGTGCAACAAAATACTCACTACTACAGAAAACGAGTACAACAAAAGCACAACTACTGGGCTCTACTAGGCCCAGCACCCTCCTCAACCGAAGGCTCTGGTTGTTCAACACTTAGACCTGAAAAAGGTGGTAAGTATGACACGTTAGCGAAACGTTGAGTAGAGTGGCAACCAGCTAGCTAAGAGAAACAGTAAAGGTGGACAGGTAGCTGTTGTTTTCAATTTCTTTCTTTATTCAACTAATTATTCTTCCTGTCATTACTTAGTTTATTTATCAGATCATTTTCTTAATCTCGAATGTTCCTCGTGGGAACGATCTTGATTGCAGTCTTTTCCGAAGAGTAGAAGTAGCACGTGGTGCTCTCCTGGCTGGGAGAGTCCCCCGTGGTGATCGTACCCTTAGTCAACCACCTCAAGGTCGCTGACAGACGTAACGGTGACTATGGCATGCGCGATAAACGCACGGGTAGCTACCCTGCACTGGCACGCGATCAGTCGTTTCCGTTAATGGGTGCGCCCAAAGCACAGCACGGAACCAGTATAGGGCATAGCCCTCTCAGTAACAGGGGTTTAGCCCCTCCACAGTAACCAAGTAGGGGACTTGCCCCTCTACAGTCCACGCACCCTCTCCTGACTACCCTAGTTTGCCCAGTGGGCCTAACAAGTCAATGTTGGACGGCTAGCTGAACCTCGGGCCCCGTGGGGTGGCTAGCTCTCTCCCTACACTAGCAGCTTTCCCCGGTACTGTGTACGTGAGGGCCAGAAAGTCGATGTAAAGTGGCCAAACTCACCCCGGTCTCGACCTAAGGGCGGCAAGCTCCCCTCTACACTAAGAGGTAATATGTGCTTTCTTTGGTACCACATACCCAAGAGACAACACACTTTCCCATTTAATTTTCCAGTTCTATTCCATTTATTTCCAGGAGCTCTACTCCTAATTCCCCGTAGGGTTAGTGCTCATGTTTCCTCAGGCCAAGCTATACTAGGTTTCATCATTCAGGTTTATTCGCATATAGCAGGTGTTTCCAACATTCAATCTTTCTTTTCCAATTTATATACAAGTAGCTCGTATTTAATTTTAACCAACGGAAATTACATGTAGCAGTTACTAACAACGGTACTCTACATTTCACAGGCAACTGTTATCAAATTACAGGCAGTTATTATTCCATCTACTCATTTCAAGACTGCATTTCAGGCATTTAATACAATCATTCCAGTGTTTCTAGTCCTAGGATTCATGCCATACCCTAGGATCTATAATTCAATCTAGTCTTCAGGTCCTAGGATTCATGCCACACCCTATGATCTATCATTCGATCTAGTTTTCAGGTCCTAGGATTCATGCCATACCCTAGGATCTATCATTTATTTCAGATATACATTAACATTTGTAATTAACTAAGGGAAGCCACTCTACCCGCAAAACCAGGAGTAATGGGGGTGTGATCGGCAGGTCCACGTGCCTCTGCAACCCCCAAATCCGCAACAGAATGAGATCCTAACACAAGGATCAATCACAAGGAACCACTCAGAATAGGATAAAAGTATTTTAAACAAGTAGAGGAACTTATTCTGAGAAGAACGAAATCTTAAATGCAAAAATCAGACCTCGAACGGACCCTAAACGGGTCAAAAACGACAACTCTTACTCAAATCAGACGTCTGGAACATCTTCCAGACGTTTTAAAAAGGGGTCCAGGTCATATCTCACTCTGCGCTGCTCCTCAAACGTCCAGAGATCCTACTGAACCATCTGGACCTAGTTCTAGACGTCCGACTATCTCTCTGGATGTCTGGAGATGCTCTCCGCTGTCTGGTGACTTGTCCAGATGTCTGAACTGCATGGGAGGGCGTGTCCCTCACCTTCCCGAAGTGAATCCTGCACGCGTATGCAAAAATCCCTCAGCAAGGCACGCGACAGAGCTTCAGCGGAATGGCCTGCATGGTCGTATCCGCAAAAAGGAAGGTATAGGCATAGTACGTACCTATCAGTCGTCTGGAGCTTCTTCCAGACGTCGTCCGCGTCGTCTGGATGTAGGTCCAGACATCTGATTCTGGGAAAAATCCCAGAATCAGAAGCTCCTTCGTCTTCTTCCCGCTGCGTGCGGCCGTGCCGCGCTCGTCCGCCCGCTGCTCTAGCTGCAACAGCGTCGAGGTGGACTTCCCCGACACAACACTCCGCCTCGCGCACGCTGGCTGGCCTCGAACTGCTCCGGCGAGGTCTCTTTCTCACGGTTCGCACGCCTTCTTCTCTTCCCTCTCGCTGCACCTCTCCTCTCCGCCACTGCACCCGGCAGCAGCTGCTGTGCTCGCTTTCACTCTTGCTCTCACGCTGGAGGAAGGAGGAGACGGATGGGGTGGGGTGGTGTGAGGGAGAGGAGGGGGTATTTGTAGGCGTGGAGGGAAAGCTTCTGCAGGTTGGCGAGGGGAGAGAAAGAGGAGAAGGCTGCTGGGGTTCAGTCTGCACGCGGCACGCGCGCAGACTCGCGACCGTACGCACGCAAAAATTAATTTCTAGACGTCTGACCAGACATCTGGACCAACTCCCAAACGTCTTAAAGTGTTTTGATGTCATGGGTCTTAACACCAACTCACTGAGTTCCTACGACCAAAGAAAGAGAGAGAAAAGAGGGTTAGAAATTGTGAATACCAATGCAAGGATAAAAGCGACAAAAAGATATGTTGCCTCCCTGGCAATGACGCCAAAAACTTACGTCATCAAAACACGTTAAGTTAAATCCGTCATTATAGAATGCGTTTACGACATCAATTTTAAATGAAGATATGAATTAGATGAGTCCAAGTGTCGAACAGGAGAAGGCATGAAATCAAATTTGTTTGTTACTTTAGGGTGTCACAAAAATGATTGTTTTGTTTGCTTATGAAAAAAATGAGAGAGAGAGAGAGAGAGACAGAGAGTAGGGTTAGAGACTTGAGATTATAGCATGGTGATTACTTAATTAAGCATGAAGCATGACATGATGAAATATATTGCATAAATAAAGTTGTTTTACAATTACAATGATAGAGGAAAGCTTAAAACAATGTAAACATTAAACTAGGGTAGAGAAATGCAAAAGGGAGAGGCGAGGTAGCCACGACAGTGGATGGGGCTTCCGTCGACGGCTCGAAAACTCTGGGTGAGTATGAAGTGTGCTTGGTAGAGCTAGGAAGAAGTTAGGAGTGAATGCTCTTAAATGGAGTGGTTGTGGGGGTTTTATAGTGGAGAAAGGGTTTTTAAATCAGGCAGGGGTTTTAGCGACGTCCAGGATGTCGCTATACCCCTTCCTAAAATGTCGGTGAAACCTCCTTCCCACCAGTCCATGCTCGTGCGCGTTCTTCCCTTCGCAATCCGTGTGCGCTGGCTCAGAGTCATCCGATCCATGATCGACGGCCAATTCACGTGTGAATGGGCACTCAGATCGCGCCTCAAGCGCGCGTGTGATCAGGTGTTGACGCGGCGTTGGTGCACGCGTTGGCGAATGCGCGCATTAGAGAGTGCCACGTGGCCGCCATCCATGTCGTCCGCTCCCGCATCTGCGATCGTATTTCGTCGGGCCTTCATGAGGAGATTTGGCTACGTGCGAGGTTTCTAACGCCTGCCGCTACTTGCGAGTGCACTGCTTCGCTTGCTGTACTGCCTTCGCGGTTGGTCACGAAGATGATCGACGCGCATGGTAACAACGACCGTTGGAGGGAGATCCAACGGTCAGGATCTCATGCTGAAGGAGCTGTGGGCGCGCTGGTGAAGGCTGGGCGGGCTCCGTGTGGTGCGTTTAGGGTCATTGATTATCAGATCAATGGTTAGAACTTCCCAGACTTGTTGTGGGGGCCACGGAGGTTGGATTGAGGTGATTTTGAATCCGTTGGACTACGTTAGTCGATCCGAATCCATCTGTATGGTTCAATTGCTCATCTGAGATCTGTTTTAATAAGCACTTGCACACATGATCGTTAAACATGAATTACAAGCAATTTTAACATAGCATGCATGCCATGATCTCAATCTCATTATGATATGTCATTAATGCACATGTGCCCCCAAAATTGACTCTAATTGATATAATTAACACTAATAATTGTAGAGTCATCAGTTAGATTCTCCAAATAAAGTTAGGAAATCTCCTAATGAAAAAGAGATTCTTAAATGCCAATTGATGATGATATTACTATGTCAACCCCTCGATGGCAATATGGTAGTAACATTTTTATATTTGTATAGAGTGTGGATTCTTTGACTTACATAACTACTCATACTTGTATTCAAAGTCCCTCCACCACCTTATTTAACATCAATATTAGGAATAGGCAGACTTTCTTTCCAGGGTCTCATTTTTTTAATGGGGAGGGATATATGGATGAGCATTAAGATTTGAAAAGTGGAATGTTTCTTATTTGTAAAAGAGCAGAAAAACTAATTCTTCTATTTCCTTTCTTTTTTTCCAACAATAACGATCGAATTACCCCACTATGCTTCTTCTGCTTTCGCTCTCAACCCTTCGTTTCTCTGAAACCAAACTTGCTTGGGGCCCTCAATCGGTCTCTACTTTCGATTGGGGGTCCTCCTCCCCAGTTCCCTCTTTGTTGTTTCCATCCTCCCAAGCTCCAAGTTTGGGTTCCACCTCCACCTTCTCTATGTCGCGGATCCACCATTGCCTTTGCCTCCCCCAGCTTCTCTCCCTCGACCGTTTTTTGTCCTTTCAACTTTGGCTCCAGTGAAGGGTTCCCGGTGACCTCCTCGACATCCAGATCACTCATGCTCCTTCTCCCTCTCCATTCTTGCTTCTGTGGGGGCGAGAAAGGGGGGTGGCGTGGAGGAGATGAGGGTGTGTTTGGGATGGGATACTTGACCATCGTCAACCACCTCCACAACCCTTTTGTTGAGTCCACGCCAGAGACCGAAGCTTCACACGACCGAGACTTCGCTAGGTCTTTCTTCGAGTGTGAGTCTTCCCATATCCCGTTGGCGCAGATTGCTGAATGCCTCTTCAATGGTGCCGTTGTCATTGTACGACATGGAGCAAACGTCGATTTGCAACGACTTGATCGCAAGGGCATCTTTTTTAAAGTTTATTTCCTATGTTTGTTTTTCTACTTGTTTTGTCTCTCTATTTGAAATTCTCATATCTCTCAGGAGGTAGGGCATAGTGTCTCATGTTTTTAGGATATGAAGAATTTGATTGTCTTTTTCTCTTTCCCTTGAGGGCCTAATGTTCTTATAATCAATTCGTTCTCATTTAATAAAAAATTTATGTTAAAAAAAATATTAATTTATATTTTAATTTATCTCAATACCGGACGTATGACCTTCATACGTTTGTTTCTATCACGAAGAGACGCTTTCACATCTTTACTAAGACGTTGTATATGAACAAATCAAAATGTGGTAAACATGTACTCGAGTGTGATTTTTTTCTCAATCGTGGAAGGAGACCTACTTGGTGTAACTTTCCGTCAAGTCAAAGTATGTTTGATTGGAGCTTTCCCTTCCAAAATTTGACTACGGGTTTGGAATCGCCGTGGTTGTCTTGTGAACCCTCTTGAAATTTTGACTCATTGAGAAAAGGGTTAGGCAAGTGGTTGACTTTGTATTACTTGGAATCCAAAAGGTCAACAAATGAGCGAGAGTGTAGTAGATAGCCTTCCACTACGTGGAGTCTTTACGTCAATCACGGGAGTTTGTTTATTATTACTTTCTCTCGATGGGAAAAGGAAAATATGTATAGATCGAATCCAGATCTTGTTTGCTTGCGCAAGTCAAATTTAGGTCAGGCAAGTAAAGCCATGATCAATTTATTTTCGAGATATTTTATTACAATTGAGGTATGCACATAATGTGAATTAAGTGTATGTAAAGTGCCTATTAACCATCAAGAATTTGCGAAATCCACGTTAAACTGCTTTGCATATTTCTGAATACGTAACTTCAAGTAAAAACTCTTCATTAATGAAGCTTATAAAATGCATGAACTGAGACCACTAATCATCGACAAGATAATAGAAATCATAGATAAACCAAATTTATCAGGTTGGAACATGTATGCTTTTTGTAATCTTTGTATATATTAATCTCCCTCCACTTAAAATCTACCGCGGCTGTTGTAATTTGGCCTAATCGGTCTGACTCATAAGGATTTACGTGCAATTTCAAACACTTGGATGACTTAAATGCAATTTGGTCATATCGCTCTCAGCTGTCATACCCCAGAACCTTTTTAACTGGTTTGATTTATTTTACTTCTCTATTTTATTTATTATTATTTTCTACAAACCCATACTTTTTCCTCTTCCTCGGTGATTATGGATAATTTCTTTTGAATCTTTAGATATCCATTTTGATTTTAATTTCTTTTCTCTTATTTAAATTTTATGTGTGATGTTACTGTTGCGCATATATTATATTATATTATATGCATATTTATATCTTGTATAACGAAGATCTTAGGCAAATATTAAAAATTGATCTAATTATTATCCGTACACTCTTATATCGTTCATTGAATTAATTATTTATGTGAAGATATAAGTTTTGAAAATTTTTTCTTTTTAATTTATCATTTTTAGAGCAAATTTTCTTTTGAATCATTTATAATCAAATTAGTCAGGGACAATGTTGTAACCAATCTACCAATCACATCTAATTGAAGAACATCATTTTGGCACTTTATTTTTCTTTTTCCTTTGTAGATAAAGCATAGTTGCATTATATTATGATGCAAAAATATATAATCTTCGCAACCACATTTTTCTATGCAAAGCACCGTCTAGATAGTTGTTTCAAATGTCATGCACATGATTTAACCTATTAATTGTACTTAGTTCTCAGGCAACTTTATATATGTGAATGCATTTCGCGCATGCTCTAATATTTTATTAATGTAATTACTCCACACTGTCATGCTCATGATAAACCTATATATATATATATATATATATATATATATATATATATATATATATATATATATATATAGTTCTTAGTCACATGCGTACAGGTACAGTTTGGTCATTTCTACGTACGTTGATTTTGACCTTAATTTTCATGGCTTTGGTGGGATCCCCAAAGTTTAGTTGGATGCATCATCAAATTAAATAGGGTAAGCACTTTCCACAACGGCAAAGTACTTAATATTTAAGATGTAAAGTGACACTTCCCGTTTAAGATGCAACATAAAGTGACTTCAGAGGAAGACCCGAAATGGCGGTCACTTCTTTGTTTTCTTGATTTCTTTTTATTTTTGTGTGATTTCATCTCTTGTCATCAACTTAGTTAAGATGATTTCAACACTAAATGTGCCATCAATTGCTTACCTCGCTGCTGATGATCATTTTGATGGGAGAGTCTAATCTATGTATTCTACATAATCGGAAGTCGTAAGCTTATTTAGTTGCGAGATGATGTGTATGATCAGAGGAGATTATCCTTCCTATATGTCAGAGGATAACATTAAGGTTGTGCTTTCAAATGTAATATTCTCCACCTTAATTTTTTTCTTTTATTTGTGGTTTCAATATAGCCCACCTTTTCCCTAGGTGCCATAACCTCCAACTTATCATATTTACTGTTTATCTTGTTGCCAAACATAAAGTCTTGAGTTTTTGGTTGAGTGAAAGGACTTGAGTTGATATTCGGGACAACTCTAGTCTATTTGAATACAAAAATAATCTTCAATTAAAGAAATGTAGGATAAGTTAATCCTACCTTGGATCAGTAAGGATGATAGTATACTCATTTTATAAGGAAATTAGGTTTATCCCTGACTAACTCTAGTCTATTTGAATACAAAAATAATCTTCAATTAAAGAAATGTAGGATAAGTTAATCCTACCTTGGATCAGTAAGGATGATAGTATACTCATTTTATAAGGAAATTAGGTTTATCCCTGACTAAGATGGAGCAAGAGCTCACACGAGATGGACCTATCGTTATTATTGGACCAATTTCTTGAAGAATATATTTGAAACAATACTAGTCCAAAGTTTGTTTGTGTATCCCTACTCTCTATACATCGTACTCTACTGACATGTTAGTTTGGCGATGGTTATGGAACTGGTATTAGAAACTTGTCAACTGTACGTTACAGATTATCTCTTTTATTTTTGTCTTCAAAGTGCCTTTATTCATATCCCGCTTCAATGGAAAGTTGAAGATTGGAATCATGGATGTAAAGCTACACTGATTGCTCATTTGTTACCCTTGGTTAGAGGGTTCAAGGAAATGGATTAATGCTAGTTTACCACACAATGGGTGGTGATTATCTCCCTTACATGGGATATTTTCCATTCTCGCTTTAGTTCCTAATTTAATTCATGGAATATATCCTTTGTAATAAATAGAAACATATGATATCCATTTCTACAAATTAAACACGAATGGAGAATAACGATCTGTATTACATGATCTAAAGCTAGAGTTTTTTAACCTACAGTGTGAATTAGCTCTTAGAAACATGCTCATGCAATCTTGTAATTTGAGTTATGTTACCATTTATAATTTAATGGTCCCCTCTCCTTAAGTCTTCTATATTGTAATTAAAAAAGTACAATAGTAGAACGTGGAGGCAAAAGGAAGCAACTGCACGTGGCTTACTTTGAACCAGAAGGGACTGATCATCTCTCCACTGGCATCTTTCCTACCTTAATATATTGTAAACTTAGGCATGAACTACCATAATCACATGTTGCGTTATTTTATTTTGTCTTGCAACCACGCATATACATACATATATATTTGGTCAACACACCAACAAAAATAAGGATATTTTTAGGTTTCGCAATATATATTCTTGTGAATTTAAGGTGACTTCACCTTTTGAAAGTCAATAGTTCATAGATAAAAAAGTTACAAATCTAAGAGAGTGACCGTGTGAAGAGTCATACATTCACTTCCCTCTTTCTTTACATACGTATGTGTCTTCTTCACCTTCAAAAGTCAAGGCCCGGGGAATAAGGCAGTGGCTATACCTCGGCACATAATTAAGAAGTAAGAAATCAATAATTACTTGGAAGGTTGTAGCTCTTATACTTAAAATTTTAGAGTTAGTTTACATCACGTGTTAATCCCTCCTTTTGGAAGGTTAACCATCGTCTATCTTAGGGGTCAAGCCAACCTCTCTTTGAATTTATAACCTGGGTTATTTGAACCTGGGATGCGTGAGGGGTTATTTTAACCCCTCACTTAATCTCTTTTTGGTTGCTTCTTGTCCCAATTTGCAAACCTGAGTTAACCCCGACCCCGTCAAAAAGTAAACACCTATAGGGGTTAACGCTCCTTCACAGGTAAACACAAACAAGAGTTAATTCTCTATTGTTAAGATGCAAACACGTGTTAGCTAATTCGTGACATAAACTAGGCCTAGGGCTAACTTGCTTGGAGTGTCAACTCTTGATTCTAGAGGTTAACTCTCTTTTACGTTATGTTATGACTCGGATCCCCACCCTTGTAAGAACTTGGATCGATATTATCCAAGTCTCTCTCTCTCTCTCTCACACACACACACAGAGCAACCAAACCAGTGGGGGTGGGGCCTTTCGTACAGGTGTCTAATGGCAACGTAGTGTGGCACAAAGCACACGCTAATGCGTGGCAAGGATAAGGAAGGAGCGGTGTAGGTGCGAACCTTCATGCTTAGGAGGACATGGTGCTGGTTTGATATCGACATTGAAGATCATTTTATCAATTTTGCTAAATCCATTTCCTTCTATTTTTTATTATTTAGTATTATTTTCTTTGAAACTTGTAATCTTTTATTTTCATTGATGGATATGGATTGTACCTTAATCCTATACTATTTAGGCCTGCACTTAACTTCAGTTTTATCCTCTTTCTTGCTTGGTGTGTGATGCTACTTGCTGCGCATATAGTGTACTTTATGGTTATGTATGGAATGACTATGGATCTTGTGGAAATTATTGGAAAATTGATTTGAGTTTCAACTAGGGTAAGAGTTCAAGTTGTGACACTTTATGGGCCAATATAGTGCTAAAAAACATAGGTTATTAAAGGTGACCCAATTTGCTAGCATTGGTTCGAATTAGTATTAGACTACCTATCTACAGTAATGTCAATCTCCACATGGTCCCTAACGTACAGATAAGCAATGGGATTTGTTGAGCCTTATCCAAATTTGTAGTCAGTGATTTTATATGATGTCAAAAAGACCTACTTCCAAGAATTCATCTAACATGCACCCATATTTCTAAAATTACATCAAGAGTGTATATGGTGAAAAAAATGAAGAGAAAGAAATGATAGCCAATGAGGAAGTAAAGAGGAGATATCACTCCATATTTATCAACGCTATCGAACCAATTAAACCAACACCAACACACAATATATCTCAGGGAAAGAAAATGGATTAGTACTCATAAAGAATTCATAAGCAAGATCAAATGTGATTTAAATAAAAGGAGAGAGTCGTTCTTTGTAGTGGATGGTGAGACAATTTTGAATGAGAACGATGTGCATATTCCACATGCAACATGATCGGTGCAAGTGGATCCAGAGTAAGGTCTTCCAGGCAAAACCATGATATTAATTTATAGCTTCTATAGTGAGTATCATCTTCAATTGGATACCTTTGTGGGAAGAAGTGAAAAGGTTTTGGAATTATTGATTTTAAATGTGATTTAAAGTCTTGCTAACCACTATCATACAAGGTAAACTAAAATAGATGCTACCACCATTTCCATATCTCAAAAACTCTAATTTCCAAACATCCCAAATAAACTATCCCTAAGTAGACAATTTTCTACTCAATTTATAATCCGTTGAATTCGGTTCTTTAATGCACCAAAAAATGATACCATACTTTCAAAGGCTGAAGACCTTGAAGCCTTTTTTTTGGATCGCTTGGAAAGGTCCCCTCCACGGGGGAGATAGGGCTTGCACACCCTTAAACAATGCAAGAAAATATGCCTAAATAATTGAGCAATTGCATTTATGAAGATAGGCCCTCGTCCTGGTAAGGTAATGAATCAGTAAGGATCGATGGCAACAGTACCCCCATGAACCGGTAGACCACAGACCATACACACGTATATATGAGATCATGAACATGCATGCTATTTCGTTGTCAAGTAGGAGGGAGGTAGCAAGGATTAAATGCTCTACCCAATTGAATGCCGATCGACATCAATGGGATGCTTTTGCCTCTGGCTATGTATGTACCATGAGTTGGCAAACAATTCCATTGCATTTTCTCACTTCTTTCTTCGCTTGGAAAAGCAACATTTAGTACCTATCAGTTAGCATCTTTTTGGAGTGCTAAGCCCACCAACCAGTGTACTTGATCAAGTCAAACAGGACCTAACTTTACCTGCCCCTCTTTCTATACACAATCTCTCTCTCTCTCTCTCTCTCTCTCTCTCTCATGCACGTTCATACACATGTCGAGGAAGATTTGTGTGGCCCGACGGTGAGTAGTGTCACGTCGAGGAATAACCTTAAAATATAAATAAGTTTAAACGGAAAGAAGTAAATAGAAGATGGGTAATTAACTATATTTGAAGATAGGTCACGTACAAAATACATGTATCTTGCGCCAGATCGTGGCATGATTAGTTGGTGAATTAAGTATGTCCAACCTCGCCAGTGGTGTCAAAAAAAAATCCAAACAATTTCTCCAACCCCCGGAATAACTCGTCCTAAGATTACTCTAGAGCCAAGGCAATGGATTTTTCTATCTATATATACTATAGATAAATAATATAGGATACCAGTACGGAATAGTAAGTAATGTATTTTACAACTTACCATCCTCACTTATGTTTTTATTCGAGAAAGAAAGTAAAATACAATAGTTGAATGAAATTCTATAAATTAAAAATTAAGAAAATTGATTTAAAATTAAAATACATCCTTTGAAAATTATAATATATCAGTTAAAAATGAAAACACACCAATGTGTTTTATCTTTTAATTGTTTAAAAATTAAGTGAAAAATGATTTTTTACATAGAACGTGATTTTTTACCTATAAAAAATGAATTTTCATTTAGAAAATGATTTTTCATATATGAAAAGTAATTTCTACTGATAAAAGCAAAAGTATATCGATGGAAATTATTACTTTCACTCCGAACATTACAAAATGCGTTACAACGTACTTTGGAAAACACAACAATCTCACTCACTCCGTGTATGATAATTAAACCCCCTTACTCCTCCCACCACCACATATACAATACATCTACACAACATTCTTTATCCAATGTAAATATTACACAAACAAAATACTCTCTCACACACGCATACACCTACACTAAGATTTGATATATCACGATATATCGGCGATATATCGCATATCGACGAGTTGGGTGGTATCGATACCACCCAAAATGTATTTTTCTCGGATATCGACGATATATCGCCAATATGGGGATATATCTTGGTTCTGTGACGCTGTTGAAATGAGACAACTGGGCGAGAGGTTGAAAACGGTTGGATAGGACTTGGTGGGAGGTATGAGATTGAAAATGGATAGACATAGACACAGACACAGACAGACACACAGACAAGACTGAACTGGTACTATTCGAAACCCACATGCACACACGCACGAGCATGCATGCATGCACACACTTTTTTAGTCATTCCTTTATTATATATCAATCATAAAAATATTAATTTGACTTTTTTATATATTTTATTATTTTCTGAGTAATTTTTCAAAAATTAACCAATATTAACAATATATCTCCGATATTTTTTTTTTTTAACTTGTCGATAATATATCAATATTAATATTTAAAACTTTAATCCACACACAATCACACACAAAAAAAAAACACACACACACACACACACACACTCCTTCCCCTATAGGTATAAACCATTCTCTCCCACCGTGGTGATGCAGAAATTCTAGATCATCGTGATCCAGAGCCCAAATGCTCTCTGGTTATCAAAGGGATCCGATATCATCTAACGATCTACAGAGCGCCTGCGTAAGGTATATGTCAAGTACCATCGATCGAATGGCCACTAAACTCCTCGTACCTTTACATGTCGACGAATGTAGGTCCTTTCTCCCATGTATATACACACCTTCCAATTAACCTTCCCTCTCCCTTCCCGGACAAAATCATATATATACATATACAACTACAACGCCCATACAAGGTACCTTTTGCATGGGAACACCACTCCCTCCTCTATCCACCATGCTACTACCTTCATCACGCACCACCACCAACTCCCTCCTCCTCCTCGCTGTCCTCCTCCTCCTCCTCCACCCCATCTCCTCCGTCTCCTCCCCCGAGCTCGCCTCCTCCGACCTTCGCACGCTTCTCCGCCTCCGTCGCCTCCTCTCCTACCCTACCCAACTCTCCCTCCTCAATTCCTCCTCTCCATCCTCCCTCTGCTCCCTACCCCACTCCCCCTCCCTTACACTCTCTTGCACCGCCTCCGGCCGCCTCTCCTCCCTCCTCCTCCACGGCCCTTCGTCCCTCTCCTCTTCGCCATCCCTCTCCTCCCTCCTTCCCACCCTCTCCCACCTCCGCTCCCTCTCCCACCTCTCTCTCTCCTCCCTCTCCCTACGCGGGCCCCTCCCCGCCACCCTCTCCCACCTCCCCTCCTCCCTCCGCTCCCTCGACCTCTCCTCCAACCTCCTCTCCGGCCCACTCCCCCACTCCCTCCTCAAGCTCCGCCACCTCCGCTCTCTTGACCTATCCTCCAACCTCCTCAATGAATCCCTCCCCGACCTCTCCAATTTCACCGCCCTCGCCCTCCTCGACCTCTCCCACAACCACCTCTCTGGCGCCATCCCCCCTTCCCTCCTCTCCCTCCCCTCCATCTCCACCCTCAACCTCTCCAGCAACGCCTTCTCCGGCGAGGTGCCGCCTGCCGCCGCCTGCTTCGGCCGCCTCTCCGTCGTGGACGTGTCCACGAACCGCCTGGTGGGGAGGCTCCCTGCTTGCATTTCATCGAACACCTCGCGGGCGGTCGCCGTGGTGGACGACTGGAACTGCCTCGCCTCGCCGCCGGCCAACGGGAAATTCCAGCACCCAACGTCGTACTGCGCGGAGAGGCCCCTCGCGGCCATGCCGGCGAAGGCCGCCGCCGTAGGCAGTAAAGCCAAGCTGGGGCTGGTCCTCGGCGTGATCGGAGCGGCCGTGGCAGCTGCGGGTGTTGTGGGTTTGGCCGCGGTGGGGGTTTGGAGGATGAGGAGGCGAAGGTGGAGGTCGAGATGCGGCGGGGGTGCGCCGGCGAAGGAGTCGTGCGAAGCGAGGAAGAGATTCGGTACTCTGTTTTTGGCGAGGTTTATGTTGCTTGTGTATGTGTCGGTGTTTCTTTACGTCGGCCTTTGTCGTTGTTTGCTTTGGTGCAGAGAGGACAGCTCAGGAGGTGAGGATGCGGGTGGCCGCGTTGGGGGCGACGCCCTATAGAGTGTTTGAGAAGGAGGATGTGGAGGAGATGACGGGGGAATTCGACGATTCCAATCTGGTGAAGGACCAGAGCTCGGGAGTGGAGGTGAGGAATAGAAAAGCTTTTTTTTTCTCTCTTTTTCTTTTTTGCCTTCCTTCCTTTCTTTTTTTTCTTTTTTCTTAAGTAAATTTAGTGCTTGATGGATAGAGGTTAAGGGTTAAGCACCGTGGATACGGTTTAACTGGGAGATCTTGTATCTTGGATGTGATAAACTGGTTAATGGGCTTGGATTTGATCAAGCTAGGCTCGAACCAAACTCGGTCGTATTATTGGATCCAACTCGAATCAAATTATGAGCCTCGATGAACATGTAGGGTTTCCAAGATAAATGTAAGATTGGAATTGAACGTGTGTCCTTCTGCTAAAGTCAAAGATATTGGCCCTCGCCCATCTGACCATGTTCCAACAGGAGATGTTGGTTTTCTTACAAAGACAGTTACACTGGATGAATTTATGTAGGGATATAGGCAGGAATCCTTTGTGAGATGCAGGGTATGCCTTATTCCACAATTAAAGAAATGTTAGACAGAGATTGTGATTATAAGCTTGTGGTGCTTATTTTATCTTATTTTCTTACAGATTTTGTTTGAGTTGGGTGACCGAAAAAATTTTCTTTGGATTATTCTTGAAACTAGAGAAAAGTGATAAAGAAGTCAAGTCCCTGACGTGATGACTAAACTTGCTTCTTCGAGTTGTACCTTCTTTGGTTTTTTTTTTCTCTGTGCCCTTGTCGTGAGATTCGAAGGGGCAAAAAAACACCCCGAATTCAATTTATTAATAATACATATGGGCTTACCACAAGTTTCTCTAAAATTTTGGGATGTGAAAATTTGGACTTGAGCCATGCTGGTTGATGCGTTTAATTATTTGATTTAGAGCTTAATTCGAAACGTCAAAAAAAAAAGGAAAAACAAATACAAGTCCAGCACTAATCCTGGTAAATTTTTAGAAAAGACCCTCAATTAGATCTCCGTTTCTTTTTTATTTCTTTTTTTTATTCAAAGTTTCCAACTTTGAAATTTACAAGAAGAACAATAGAAAAAGAGTTGTTCTCTTCAATTATGGAGATTCTTTCATTGAATGATGTTAACCTAAAGGGTGGATTCGGGTTGATTTGGTTTGTCTAGATTTGGTCACTTTCTAGGTTGATCTTTCTTTCATTTGGTTTTAGTTTTACAATGGATGGCTTTGGGATGGCACGGCGGTGTTTGTAAGGAGGTTGGAGTTGAAGCAGAGGCTCTCGACGACGAGTCTTAGGCAATTCACCGATACCATCTCGAAGCTCCAACACCACCACCTCATCAATGTCCTTGGCCACTCCGTCGTTGTCGGTGACAACACTAATGACACAATGGTCTACTTGGTGTTTGAACGCTTCTCCAATGGAACACTCAGGAGTCACCTCACCGGTAAATAGAAACTTTTACCTATTAACCTACTTGAATTGTCTGGTGGTTGAGTATTAAGCTTTCAGCCATAAAATAAAAAGATTAAATTTTACCCTTTTCAAAAGGAGAAAAAAAAGGGACAGGTACAAGCACAATAAATAGTTGGATGGTCCAAGAAAAGTATACGACGTCAAAAGTTTGATTCTTATTTCAAACTGCCCCTCCCCTTTTTTTATAGGCCTCCCAAGTAGACCTCTGGTTTACGCTTAGCAACCACTTGAGAAGGGAAAGGTTTGAACCATATATTATATGCTCTATCTGTTGAACCGTTATGTGGACCAAACAACAACTTTTATCTTAAAATAAGCAGCGCCATTTCTAACAAATCGAACATTTTAATAGTCATTTCTCATCATTTTGACCTTTGATATCCCAAAGACGTAAAAGGGGGACCGAAGAATTCATGATTTGGGGGTCGAATTGTACACGTCTAAGCATGAGGTACCTTTTTCTTGTCAATCACTTCTATCGCAAGGTATTTATGTGCAATTTACGTAAAGAATAAGATATTAAATCATGAATTTTTTTCCCATAAAAATAAAAAAATCTTTTATTTGTATGAACAATTGATTAATCAAACACGATTTCCATGAACTATTACCTAATGAGGCCTATGTAAATCATTTAGGTGGGGATTGGGTCATTTGTGTTACAATTTAGATCTTTCCATCTCGAATTATAACAATTTTTAACCAGAATTCTCGATCTCGGGATTATTAAATTCCAATGAGAGGAGTGGATGAATTTAACCTAGATTTGTGTGAGAGAATACACCTACCTATCTCCTTAAATATTACATGATTTGACATATATTTTCTTTAAATATAAAAATTTCTCAATCTTAGGTTTATCTCACAATAGCACTTACAAAATTAATCCTTCAAAATCAATCCCTTAAAATAAATGATACTTTAGGCACTATCTTGAAATTCTAATATAATTAATTAGCATCAATCATGTTATTCTTTTGCACCTAAAAGATACAATTAATGCTTCTTAATCCTCTTAAATGTATCATAATAGTTATATACAAAAGTTGAACCTTTTTTAACGACTCTGAATTCCTTAAGAATAAATTGAGAAATTAACGATTCTACGATACTAACTCTCAGGTAATGTAAAGTCTAAGACTTAAACTAAGTATCTCCTTTGTCGTAATCAATAAGTACCATTAACTAATCAGTAAGTACTATTAACTAAGCTATACCATAATAATAGGCAGAGAAGCAACACCTATTAAGATGGTCTCTGTATTAATATTTGTAAACAATGCATCGCTATTTAATTATCCAACCATCCCAACATGGACACATGAGTGGGGACTAGTATAGTGATTCGATCATCAATAGTTTATTTACTTGCTTCTATACAACTATTAAGAAGTGGGTATTTTTTATTTACATTATGATATCTCGTAATTAGCCAATTTCAAAGGCAAGAATGGAGTCCATGCAAATTCCATTTCGAGCAATATGCGAACTCCAATAATGATATTTAATTCCAATGCCACGTATACTACCAATTACAACAAAATTAAGCTTTAACACTTAACAAATTATGATTCAATTCTTACCTCCTCACAAGAAAACTAAGGTATGAAGATCTAGATATGAATTTTCAACATAACACCATCTTTTACGCTAAGGTTGGAGGAAGCGGGAGATGATGAAGTGGCCACAAAGAATCGCGGCCACCGTCGGTGTCGCACGTGGGATCCAACTCCTTCACACGTGCGGGATTTATAGCAATAACATCAAGATGGAGAACATACTCATGGATGAAGCTCTCACCCCCAAGATCAACAACTACACCCTCCCCATCCCTAATGGGAACAAGAGCAATAAGGTATGAGAACATCGTCAGAACTGAAAAAAATTGAGAAATTTGGATGGTTCGTTTTAATTTAAAAAATCTACAAGGAACACCATGAAAAAAAACGTCTAAACCAACCATATTGATGGCAGATTTTTATTTTTATTTTTGGTTAATTTTGCTGTTCTCCATTTCCGCAGGGCACTGGCGGGGTTGCATCTAATAGCTTGGGAGGAAAGCACAATTTGAGGTACCGACGAAAATTACAATATATACACATATATTTTACACGCATTTATCACCTCCCTTTTTTTTATTAGCTTTAACAATTGTAATTCAAATTATTTTCTCTTTTACATTTGATAGTTAATTTGAACCCTATTCTCTCATCCTTACGTGCCAAGGGGTTGGTAAAAGTGGTAAAAGTGATTTTTCACTTATATAAAGTGATTTCCACGTGAAAATTAATTTTATATTTATGGAAAGTGATTTGTATCAGTAGAAAATAAAAACACATCTATTAAAATCACTGGTTGGAAAGGTGATGTTTTTTTAAGTACGTTGATCCACCATTCTCTCACCACACATGTTACAAAATGTATTATACTATGCATTTCTTTACTTTTTCAGTTAACTAAACTAGTTTGCATTCTCTATAAGCTCCAAAAATTTCAAACCCTAATTCGTTAAAGATCTAGATCAAAGGAGTCTCTCTACAAGTTTTATGTCCTCCAATGTTGATTTCATTCTTCTTCACTCTAAAAGTAGTTCTTCTCATTTTATTTACAGCAATCAAAATGTTGACATTGAGAGTAAAGAGGATATCTATCAATTGGGTGTCATTCTCGTAGAGATCATTACTGGTAAATCTACAAGTAACGAAGAGGAATTGGAAGGTTTGAAACTTCAGGTATGATAATCCTTCTCCTTCAATTATTTCACGGTTTATATTTTTTCATTTTGGTCACAAATACTCCAGGTGAAAAAAATTATTTTATGAAATCATGACCAATATAAATTCTTTTCTAGAAATAAGATTTTTTCTTTCTTTTTTTTTATTTTTTTTTATTTGAAAATATATAGGTAATCTTTATTTACTTGTTATTTATTTTTGAAATGGCCAGGATAATATGCCTATTGAAAGATGAAAATAATAATATGGCTTTGTCATGAAAACCATTTTTTACATTAATTGGGGAGGAATCTGTAACATGACATCTAAAGGTGATAAAATAAAGATGATGCTCATATCAAAGTGCTGGGGTTGCTTCCTGTTTGCATTATTTGTAACAAGAAGTTGATTTCAATGGAATTTATATGTTTGTGTATTAAATTTCAATCTTCGAAAAACAAACCTTGATTTACTGTAAAGTTAGGTTGTTAAAAAGTAATGTTAGTTTAAGTTCACCCAATAGCTACTAACATTGACTTAATTATGCTACAAGGTAACAATTGTTCTTCTTATGACATTTTGGAATTATACTTTGAGGTTGGTATTAGATGAAAGTGGCATAAGAACGGGGTGATTTGTATAAAAATAAAATTATAAAAGATAATATATATCAATCATACAAAATAAGTCACAATAATTTATAGAGGAAACTCGTTTCAAGAAAAATCTCTATCTAGATTACCTAATTTAGGATTTTTCCCTTGCAGTTATAGGAATCATTAAAACCACGCTACAATAAATAAGGATACCATTCTTTCAATACAATTCACCTCTTAACCACCCCTAAGAGTAATTTTGACATTCGCTTTCGAGAGAAATTAGACAGCACATGATCCAAACACTTAAAATACATAAAATCTGAATAGAAACAAAACTAAATGATACAAGTCCTATAGAGCCTTGTCCAATGTTAGAATATATGTGAAAGGACTTGAAAATATTCCCGTATACTTCCCTTTCTTGAAATTAGAGGGTGAAGATCAGAGGAAGTAAGGAGTGTATGAGCCTTAATTTAGAAATCTGAAAATAAAACTTAATAGTTCTTGGATTTTCTCAAATTTGATGTATGAAAGCTTAGAGCATGAGAGAGTGTGTTGTATTTTGTGCCTATTGCTTGTAGTATATTTATAACGGTGTTTCAGTCCTTAAGACACGATTTAGAACTATTTGAAGGTGATTAAAGCAATGCATCTAATAAAAAATAACATTCAGATTTAAGTGTAACAATTTATCCGAAAGTAATCGATTAATGACTAACTAGTAGCAACAATTAATCAATTAGAGATTTTCAATAATGGATTGGAGACTAGATTCAAAAGTTTCTATTAATTGACTAGGGATAAGTTTTAATCAATTAATTTTCAAATACAACTTAGAGACGAAATAATCATTGGAATTTGAAATTAAGGGCTCTAATCGATTAATAAACATTAATTTCACAAGATAGTTATTACCTTTCAAATCAAATGATTTCTAATCAATGTAAGGAGCATATTAATCGATTAATAAAGACCTGAAACCATTATTTGAAAAGTGTAAGCTCTTGAGTAAGCATTAATTGACTAGTTTGACTTCTTAAAATAGATTAAGATTCTAAATGCCAGAAGAATAGGTAGGCTATGTAAACATCCTAAGTTTAGGAAACCTGTTAGTCTTTAAAATTACTGCATAAAGGCTCTTTAACAAGAATTCTAAATTAAAAAAACTAATCACATGGCCTTCTTTTCCAAATGATCTTGCCTCTTCAGCTTTACATCTTCGTATTTTTCTCTTTATGAGCTTATCTCTCTATGATCGCATCATCTCATCATCATGGAAGCTTAATCATCATCTCATGAGGATGAATATATATCATCATCTCCTATTTGTTTTGCATATGAAATGTTAGTTTTCCAAGAAATATTTTCCAAATATAAACTTAATAGAAATAAAGTTTTAACTTAAATATTTTGCTAAAAACACATAATCAAATATCCTTCTAACAACCACAAGATCCTATGCAATGTTAAGATGCAAAGAAGAATATATATAATAATTATGCTTTGGCTAGCTATTTTATTAGATTTTTTTTTTCCTTTTAGATTTCTAACGCATTTTCATGATCGTTGACCGTGTAGCTATGGAAGATCTTGACGGAGAGTATAATGGAGCTTCACAAATTTGTTGATCCTGGCATTCATGGCACATACATGTACGAATCTTTGAGGACGATGACTGAGATCACACTCTCGTGCTTGTCAAAAGACCCTGCTCACCGACCATCAATAGATGATGTTCTATGGCACCTCCAATATTCAATCCAAGTGCAATATGCTTGTGCAAGTAGTGGGAGCCTTAGTGTTCAATCATTTAGCATTACTACCTAGATTCCTACATGTATGTCAGCACTTATGATCACATTAGGAGGTGACTAGGGTTTACCTACTTGTTCACATCTTCTTCGAGGAAATGACATGTGGATGACGTGTTAATTCATTGCCTTTGGGGCAAAATTGCTTTGCATTGTATATAACAAGCCATCTCATAAGAAGTCCAGCTTTACATACTTGCAAACAAATGTATGTGCTTTGTAGATATTCCTCTTGGCTATACATGAGATGAGCTTATAGTTCATGGTTCATATCTCTAATCCTTTTTCTTTTTGTCACTCTTTTTGGAATTTTTGATTTCTCTTACTAAGTATCTGTAACATGAGGCAACTGTCCTCGAAGGTATTACGAGAAATCGCCTTCTTTCTTTTAGCAATTAACTTTTATGGAAGTATGGTTAAGTGTGAATTTATGATGGACCCTTCCTCTGTAGTTTTCAAGATTAGGGATACAAAATGATGGAATTTGAGTTGGATTCAACTAAATTCATATCCATATTTATTTAAAAAATTCATATCTATACCGTACTCATTTATTCATTGAGTACAAAAATTTAAACATATACATATACCCATCTACTCATTAGATATCCATTGATAAATTAATTTTACAATCAAATCATGTAAAATTATAGTCAAAGTAGAGGAAAAATCTATAATACAATTAATTAATTGTTTATTTTTAGTAAGCTCTCAACATAGGAGCTTGGGTCACTCTAATTTTATTGATTTTCACTAAAATTATTACAAAAAGAACTTTTCAAGGGGAATAATAAAAAATAAAAATAAAAAAATACAAAGAAAGCCTAAATATAAGTACATTTCAAATAAAAAATCCTATATCCAAAATAAATGTTTAATGGAAGCTTTAGAAGCATTTTCAACCTTTAAAATCATGGAGGGAATTATGAAGAAGATTAAAATTTGAGGAATGAGGGACTTAGGGTGGGACTGGTATAAATATCAGGTAAATAGATATTTTATTTTGGTATTCGGGTAAGGTAATCAGGTATAGATTCATATATATACCCATATCCAAATCCGGTCGAATTTTTTAGATAAAATCCATACTCGAATCCAATCGAGTTCAAGCCAAATTTTACCCATTCTTTTCGATACAGGTAGGCCGAATTTAGGGAAACTTATGTCCCTATCCAAGATGAAATCCTGTCTATTTTCATTCTTGAAACAATGCATATCGTTTGCATGTTAATAACAAATAAGTGATTGGAATATAATATAACAGCAAATTCAAATTATGACGATTGCTGGAGTTATTCTCTTCCATATCTTTTTTTCCAAATACAGGTAATTGTTTGATATAGACTAATTGACGGAGGAGGATAACCCCTATGTTTACCTTAAGGGATACTCTGGTCCTTGTTGGCTTTGTTATCCAACTCTTGTTGCGATATGGGTTGAGATAACCTATGTTTCAACCGGTGTCAAATTTTGGCTCTCTCTCCCCGCATCCCTGTCCGGTCCTTCTTTCTGTAATTATTATTAATTTAAAACTCGCACGACATAAATGTTAACTTATTTATTTTATATAAAATAAAAATAAGAATTCTGTTATCCTAAAATTGCAGAAAGGACCATTTGTTAGGATGTTTCATCTAAAGTCTGTCAGCAAGTGCAGTGTCGTGTTGCCTTTGGCTGTCAGTTTGCCGATCAGAAATGGAGATGTTGTTCCCTTCTGGGTTTAGTTTTGTTGGCATTTAATTTTTGAATGAATGCAACGATTGAGTAGGTAAGTGAGGACAAATTGCTTCACTCATTGGGGTTGAAAACCGAGAGCAGGAAGGGACATTCAATAAAGGTAGTCGATTTTAGGTCGCAGATCACCATCAAAGATATGGCAACATTTAGATTATGCTACAGTAAGGAGCCCATGTTTAGATTAGGTTCAATGATTTGCTGTGGCCGTTGAAGTTGGGTAACGACAGGTCGACTACTTGACCGACGTAAACAAACGTTACTGTTGATTTGGAAAATAATTCGTTAGCTTTGCGAACAAAACATGAATAATAGATTGGTAGACCCTACTAAATTTATTCAGATTGATTTGCTATTGCCCTGATAGGTTGGCCAATTGACTGAAATGAACAAGTGTTACCGTGGCTTTCGTAAAAAAATTGGTTAGTTTTGCTAAAGAAAACAAGACTAATAGATCAGTAGACCATAGTACTAATTAATTCACTCAGATCCAACCTAATAATGCACAATTTATTTAGTAGCCGACGGCATTGCACCGACGTCATGTGGATAGATTACATGTCAACTATATATACACCAGTGTGAGCCGGTTCACTTTACTGCATGTCATTTTGAAGTTTTTTAATTGTCCTCTATTTCTTCATAAAAATTTGAAATAAAAATAATTTTAAATACACCAGTAACCTTTTATTTTGTGCCGATGAATTTTTCTATAGGTTTCAGGTGATCTTTTATTTTGATTCTGCACGTAAATAATTTAATTTTGAATTAATTTTTATTGACATAAAATTAAATTATATAGGTGTAAAATAATTTTGTATAAGTGTACTTTAATTTTGCATAAATACAAGTGATTTAAAACTAAATTATACATGTGTAATTTTATGTTCAACCATTTTATTTCCATATAAAATCAAGTTATATAAATATATAATTTGATTCTAAATTATTTTACATTGACGTAAAATTAAATCATATATATGTAAAATGATTTAAAATTAAATTATAGAAGTACAAAATGTGGGAGAGAGGGGGAGAGAGAGAGAGAGAGGATTGATCAAATTTAAAGAATATCGTTGAAGGGTAGAAAAATTGAAAAATTAATAATAACGTCAGAATCATATATGAGAATTAAAATTTTATTGTGTGAAAAAAAAAGAATAATAATCGACACTAATGTATACAATAAACGATTGTTTAGTAGTACAAACGATTTGCAGCTAAGCATTCTCGTGCAAAATGTTGGGAAAGAAATAATATGGTGTGTGCATCCAATTCTGATTTCGGTAGTTAAGTGGGCCTAAGTAGTTAACTAGGCCTAAATTTCACACGCAGCCCGACCCAAACCTGCATTTATAGATATCACACGAGGCTGAGCCTGGTGACTGAACTGTTTTCGAGCATTCAGATTCGGTTAGATGATATATATATTAAGTTCGAAGTTAAATAGCCTATTCTTAAAATTAAAAAAAAAAGGAAAAAAAGAAAAAAGAACAGTTCGAAGTTTGAGAAGAAAGAAAGGCCAAATACCTACGTTCATATATAATTCCATGCCGATCTCTAAACATCCAAATTTGGTCTCATAATGGAACAACATGGATGTATTATGGATCGAACATTTTTGAATAAGCATTGTTGCACATTTGTTCGAGATAGACTTTCGATGTACAAGTACTTGAATTTGAAATCAATTTGTGAGCCAATCAATTCAAACAAAGTTAGGCATTTGGTTTCTGCTGAAGCATTCTTATCGATACGAGCTATAATTAGAGGCAGAAATCACTATTCTCAGGCAAACCTGTGCCATTTTTGCAAAAGGAAAAAAAATGCATGTTTTACCTTCGAGGTTCCTTTTAATTTCTTTGCTATTCTTTTAAACTCCTTCACCAATGAGTTCCAAAAAATACCATGTTTGGTTCAATTACAACTCGAATCTTTTCTAAACTTAGACCTCTTGTTTGGATCTAACTCATCTAACACTACAAGTTATATATAACTAGACCTCTGGTTTGGATCCAACTCATGTAACCCAACAGGTTGGTTATACACATCAAGTGCTCTTCCACGTAAGGATGCCCTTAATATTTTGTGGCCCACTAACAAAGCCATGACCGTGACGGAGATAGCCATGCACTTACCATGTCACCTCTTTTTCTCTTTCTTTTTCACCATCATATGCATATCTCTAACGTCCATGGTATGATCTACCAATTCAGTATAGCTGATGGACAACACAAATATACTAAATTCTTTCAATGCACAAATAACAAAAGCCACAAAAAGATTCATTAATGCTTTATAACCACCTTAACCTCACCCTTGCTTAAGAGTTGCACCTTGGCTTGTGTAATGAGGAAAAAAACCTCAGGCATCACATGGATGAAACATGTTCGTGACTGGACAAGATCTCGAAAAAGCTCTTAGATTAAACAAGCCTTTTATGCAAAGAATACAGCCTAACCATGAGAATACGAGGGCTAATACTAAGGTTCTATGTAAATAATTGTTTAGGCAATATTATGGTATGATTAATACAGTCTTCTAATCTTAGTTTAGATAATTAATTAATCAAGATATAACCAAAGACTATGATTAGGTCAAACTTTGATAGGTAAGCAAGAAGTATGATTGGACTATTAAATGGATCATCGAATCCTAAGGATGTATGGCTTGAGTTTTGAAACTACTATTCTCCTAGCCGTTTACTTGATTTGTTTCTTCAAGTGATTCATATGCATTCTAATGTTCTTGCCATGTCATTAACAAAAGAAGTAACCTCCTAATACATTGCAAAAGGAATCAACCTTGAATTGCATGCCATGGTCATTCAATCAACTCAAATACATGTGGATTACCAATCGCAAATGGTTCATCCATAGATCGAGCATGAGCTTAGAGCTTTGAGATTGTTAAAGATCACTATTTTCAACTTAATCTAAGATGTTGTACTAGGAGACTATGAGTAATCCTTGTAATCACCTTCATACTAACAAATTGAGGTCAAATCTTCTTGCACAACTTATGTATATTTTTCATGGTGAAACTTGATAAATCTCTTTTTATCATGCGATTGACTCTTTGATCTCTCAATTTATATCTAGCCTTCATCATTTGATTGAGTTCTTCCCATGCTGAACATTTGGGAGCTTAGGACTTGTGCTATCATGAATCGATTGAGTTCTTCCCATGCTGAACATTTGGGAGCTTAGGACTTGTGCCATCATGAATTGATCGAGTTCTTCCCAAATTAAACCTGGGGATCCTAGAACTTATGCCATCTTGTAATGCATATCATCTCCCAT
Source organism: Thalassia testudinum (assembly GCA_037157565.1). Classification (NCBI taxonomy): domain Eukaryota; kingdom Viridiplantae; phylum Streptophyta; class Magnoliopsida; order Alismatales; family Hydrocharitaceae; genus Thalassia; species Thalassia testudinum. The sequence continues at coordinate 52,308,274 of JAZHRO010000030.1, forward strand.
CATAAAGATCCCTCACAAGTGCCTACAATGGAGGCCAAATGGAGTTTGAGGGTTTGAGTTAGCTAAAGCACATACAAAACCATTATATAACATGGTTGTTATGATCTTAGGTATCCAAATTGGGATATCTACACAAGTTATACTCCCATAGCAAGAGAGATATAACCAGATACTTTGTCGATGGTTCACCTTACATAATTAATGGAGCTTTTACTTGGCACATTTCTTTCTATACTTTCATGTATACTCTCTTCACTATTACTTTTAGGTGCATGAACCCTCTTAAATGAGACTTACTTGTTACCTGGGTCCTATGGGTGTAATTGGGTTGGGAGGTGGTGTTCAAAGGTGTCAACTGTTAAAGGATTTTTTTTAAAGATACCCTACTCATTTTCTTTTTAGTAATTTATGCTTTCAACTAGAGGCTATTCTTATGAAGGGGTCTATATTACTATTTTAGGGGAAGGGTCTCATGTTATTATTATTGTACTATTTTTTAAGCTTAGGGTCCTTATTTTCAAAAGTAATATGGAAGTTAAAATCATTGATATCTTTAGATTTGAACAATTTTCCCTTTTGAAATTCACCCCTCCCATCCTCCTCTATATCAATACAATTTAAACCATAAAGACATCCATCTAAAGCCAAAAATAGATTTTCTTTCACAAGTTGACGCTGTTATACATATAGCCAAATAATATAAAAGCAAGATAAAATACGAGATTAAAAAATACTTTAGGGCTTATCCAAATAAGCAAGTGGTTGATTATACTATTTAACCAAACATATGAAGTCATTGATCATATGAAGAAACTTCATTGAAAGTAATCATTGTCGAATATTGAATTCCTTTGTTTACCAAAAAAGTTGTCAGTTTTAAGACATCCAACCCCATCCTACAACTATTATTGGAAAATAAGATCTAATAATATGTATTTTTGAGAAATAGGAGGTCATTTTCAAAATTACTCTTTCTTTTGCATTTTGCCTCTCCTCCTAATGCTTCAAACCAAAAAACCAAGCATTTAAAGCTCATATCTTAAAGTCAAATTGATGATATTGTAGAAATGGATAATACACTAGAAAAATATATACATGGTCAAAATAAAAAAACTTGGAAGCTTATCTAAACAAATAAGAAGCCAAGTATACCACCCAACCAAACATCTTAAAGTGTCAATCAAAGTAAACAACAAGCAAAGGTTATCTAAAGCAATCACCATTATCTTTGTACCATTAGAACTCAATCAAACTTATCACAAAATGAGACTAAATATGCAGCATTTTACAACATGAGATCAATGTTTGGGACTAATTACAGGGTCATTTAGATGCGACTGTAGCATAATGTATTTGTGAAAAATAGAACTTTTGCTTTGTCTTACACGATGTAACTTGGGAAGTTAATGTTTTAAAGGGGTAGACTCAAGTTGCTTTTGAAAATGCTATTGTGAAATTGTAAAAGTACGATTTAGAGCAAAGTTGTATATCCTATTCACAAATGAAAATTTGCAAAGGCACCAAAATGTTAAGTTTGAACCTTTCTAAAGTTCAAGTTCAAACGTCCTTGATGATGTTGAACAAGTTGGGCTCAACCTGATCTGTTTAGAGTAGACCCATTTACAAATGGGGTTGGGTCAAGATGAACTCACTTAATAGATAGGTCCAAACTTATGGACCCATGATTCAACACATTTATCTACTTGAGGACTTGGCTTGACCTATTTATGTAAATAGGTTCATAGGTAATCGGTTCCACATGTCTTAATTAGATACATGGGTTCTATCCGAATCCTAAATGGATCTAAAATGAATCCATGATTTTTAATTGTATCATATCTATCTCCACGAGTTTTACACGAATTCACAAGTCTAAATATAAGTTTGTTTAATAGGCCCATGCAATTTCACTTGAATTCGACCTATTTTCTGACGAGGTTGAATCCAACTTGAATTACCTATTTTTAAATAGGTCCAATCCAAATTTGCATCCGGATTAAAATCAAACTTATCAGTGCCTCATGTTGCAAAAGTTTTGGTCCTGTTTATATTACTTTTTTTTAGAAAAAAAGTTTAGGTCATTTTTGTTTTCCTTTTATTTTTCGAAGTTTGCCTTCCACAGACTCCTCACCCATCGCTCCAACATCCTTCACAGGAGTCGGGATCGATCGAGAGAAAGAGATAGAGCGCGCGAAAATGGAAGTAGCGGAGGCGAGCGAGAAGGAGCCTCTGATCTCCAAATCCCCCGAAGCGGATCCCAACCCAAACTCAAACCCAAACCCTAAGGCTAAGCCTAGAACGGTGACGACGAAGGTGCCGGAGGTGGAGGTGAGGCTCTACCGGAAGGGGAAGGGCCCCATCGCGTCTTTCCGGTCGGGCCTGGGCGGGTGGGACCAGGACCGGCTCGAGGTCATGGACATCCTCGACCAGTTCGGCCTCAAGACCCTCCACGCCTTCAACCCGGAGAGCGGGAAGAGAGGCGCCCCCATCCGGTTTAGCTCCAGGAACGGCAGGTCTTTCCTCACCTACAAGGACGGCGGCGTCGTCTTCGTTGACGGCGAGCCCAAGGTGAGAAAAACAGAAAGAAATCCGCGCTGAAAGATCGCTCCTTTGTGTTCTTTGATCGGTTCGGGGTGTTGGGTGATATGCTGTTTTGATGGTTGATGGGAAAGCTTCGTTCTTTATTGATTTTGATGTGGAATTAGGTGTCTCTGTATGTGAAATGGAGGCCTAGCTTGTTTGATTATCGGTTATCCCTGTTTGGTCTGTGAGACTGGCCAATTCAGGTTTGTGTGTGTGTGTTTTGGGGGGGAGGGGGCGCTTATGCTGCGGATTTAGTCATCCTTTCCCGTCTCACACAACACAGGATAACCCATCAGGTTATTCCTTTGGGTGCAAAAGAGTCACAAGTTAACCCTACTTCATTCCAAACAAAAATGAAGGATAACCTAGCTACAAGCCCTGTTACCAAACTAGGCTTTAGACTTTGGACGAACCCTTGGAAGAAAGAGGATGGCGAAGCTTGAGCTTCAGATGATTGCCATAATTGTGGATATCTATCCCTTTGATTTGATGGATTTTTTATTTTCTTGCTTTTGAAATATGTGATTACTGTGGTTGTTGTACTCTTCTTTCTGTGTGGTGTGTGTGGTTGTATCGCATTTGAATCAAGTAGGTGGGTATGAGAAGTTGTCAATTGTAAGGAATCTGTTAGGAAGCTCGGTATTTTTATGTTTGATGGGAAAGTTTTGATCTTGATATGTGAGGTTTGGTCGGTTGTCTGTTTTTGATATTGGCTATGTGATGGAGTGGTGTTGGTGTGGATGTCAAATGGTTGTGGAGAGTTTGGACATCAGTGTTCATGAGGAAGAAGGATAGGTTTTGATCTTTTGGATTTTTGCCAACATGGATGGGGGTTACGGGTATTTGATTTGTTGGGGATGTATTTGTTTTTTCTGAGTTTTATTGAGATTAGAAATGACTGAATAACTAGTTTGGAGTTAAGTGACAAGTTTATGGGTTCACTGATAGTGAAAGAAACATCTAGGACAGAATGCAGAAGGATTGGGTAAGGGGTATATGCAGAACTTCAGGTATTGGAGAGAGCTTTTGTCTTATCTCACTGTGGCATCTGCTCTTCTCTTTGACACATTAGCAACCTTGCATTGTTAGTAAGTGGATCAGGATAGGCATACCTACGATACCCTGTTGATGTTGTGGACACTTCTCTTGTTGAGGTTAAGCTTGCCACTACCTGCCATTCCCATGAATATGCATCTGTACTACTTGGCTGTATTTGTATGTGTAGTGGGCTATGTTCTCTTGCCTTGATTTAAAATTGTGATCATGATTGGTGCATTCTCCTTTTTTGTATTCTGTATCTTCTCATATTAGACTTTTTTTTTTATAAAAATTGAAATCCAAGATATTTGTGGACGTAGAGAGTAATTTCTACACTTGTATAATGTAGTCTACAATTTGAGTCTTCAAAATAGATATTGATTTGACTAATTAACTGCTGTATATTGTATAATCCCTAGGTGCTTATGGTCTTTTGATTTTACAAATGATGGTATTTTAAGTATCTTACATCATCAAGTAGGTGGAAGAACTTTATCATCGAAGAAAAGTTGGTTTCCTTTTTTCTTTTCATTTTTTTATTTATTAGGGGGCGGAGAGAGGATTGAAGGCCTCAAAATAAATTGTCTTTTTTCAACATCTTAAGTGCGTGTAATTGCTCTTTTTGAGGAGGGTGCATGCAATTACCTCGATTACCAGTTAGAAGTTTATTGACTTGTAATCTTTGTTTGGATATAATTATCATGTTTTATATCCTTTCCACTTGTATGCAAACGTAGGGAGGAGGAACTGGATCAAGTCTATCTTGAACTAGCACAAACAAGACACTGGTAGGTAGGTAGTAGCCTGAGGAGAGGGGTGCGGTAGGGTTGCCTCTTGACTCTTATGTTCTCTATCCTTGTCATGGACTTGCAGATGCTTGCTAGATCCTTTATGACACCTAACTTCTGAGGGGCATTGACTCTGGTGGTGGTGGTGGGGGGGGGGGGGGGGGGGGGGGGGGTGGAGTTGTGCCTCTCCTCTAGTATGCAAATGATATCATCCTCTTTATTGAGGTTTTAGTGTTTGAGGCCAGAGTGGTAAGGCTCCTACTTGAGGCCTTTGGGGAGGCATTTGGCTTGAGAGTCAATTTGCGAAAGTCTGATTTTCTTCCTTTTGGGATGTTTGCTGAGATAGTTAGTGATGCAGTGTGGAGATATCTTGGGGTTGAGAAACTGTAGACATTGATCAAGTACTTTGGTTTTGCACTCATGCCTGGTCGCATTATTGCTAGAGATTAGACTTTGACACAATGCAAAAGGTCTTTATGCGACTATGTCGGAATTGTGGGTCACAATGGTTGTAGAGTGGCCTGGATGATTGGGTTCAAGTTGCTGGGGGGAATAAAGATGATGGGATGGCAGTGGTGCGTAGCGAGGTCGTCGGTGTAGTGGGGTTGTATAGGAGGTTCGGCGTGGGTGACAACTGCTTTGAGTAGCATCGATGGTAGTTGTCGCAAGAGGTGAGTGAAGGCATGGCAACAATGAGGATGTGGTTGGAGCGTCGAGGATCATAGTTGAGTTTGGTGGTGTGGCGAGGAAGTGCGGGCAAAGGTGAGGTCGTTAGTGGGTAGTGAAATGGTGGCGGCAAGTGGTTGGTGCGTCAAGCAGTGGTGGTGGTGATGACGGTGAGGGTGAGCAGGTGGTGGGTTTTCGGTGGCAAAGAAGGTGGGAGGTGAGGGGATAAGGTGATGGGTCATTGAGGTGAGATGGGGTGAGAGGAGATAGTTCACGAGTGGGGGTGAGGGGGAATAGTATGGTGAAGCGAGAGGGAAAAAGAGGTATAAGAGTGAGAAAATAAGATGTAAGGGAAAATAAATTCCAATAACTTTCCAATTCCAATTCTAACTACTACAACACGTTGTTTGCCCTTTTAAAGGGTCACAACTAAAATAAACCAAAAGACACACCCCTTCATGCAATCATCTGAACCAAAGCATCCCTTGGTGAATGGATCCTAGAAATGATACAAACACCAACATAACATCTGCGATGAAGCATTTGATTTTTTTGTAAATTAGACATTTGGTTGCACTAGATTCCGTTTAGGGATAGGTTGTAGAAGTGACTGCAGGTCTGTCTCGACTTCTCTTTAGAGGAGGTAGATTGGTTATACTCTCCTTAGTCCTTTCAACTCAACTCCCTTACTATCTCTTTGTTTTGAGGATACAGGTAGTGATCTTGAGGAGGATTGACGTGATACGAAGGAGATTCCTGTGATCATCCTCTTCGAGCGACAATATATCTTTCCCGTGGCCTTGGAGGAGGTTTGCATGCCTAGTAAGATGGGTGGTCTAGAGGTCTTAGACCTACGATTGATGAATGACACATTGCTCATGAAGTGGATTCTTCAAATTATGGGGCCTCAATAGCCGTTCTGGGAGTAGATTTTATGTAAGTCTTATGGTGGCACCATTGATTGGGACAAGAGAAGCTCCAGTTGAGGAGAGCTTCCTTCCTCTAAAGGGCTTGGAGAAGACATTGGAGAGGGTTCAACCTTATTGTCAGGCGGTCCTTGGCAGTCCTTTTAAAGGCCTAGTGCTTTCTACACCCCCTTGGCCTTTGTGGTAGATTATTCCTCGCATAGCTCTTGGTCGCACCTGGTGCTGCCCTTGATCTCTGAGGCACAACTCGAGGATCTTACCATGCTCCTTTGGATACTTCATGATATGCAGCTATGCGCAGGGTGTGATGGATGGCTATGGAGGTATCCCTTGGCCTTTGTGGTAGATTATTCCTCGCATAGCTCTTGGTCGCACCTGGTGCTGCCCTTGATCTCTGAGGCACAACTCGAGGATCTTACCATACTCCTTTGGACACTTCATGATATGCAGCTATGCGCAAGGTGTGATGGATGGCTATGGAGGTATGGCCTTTTTTCGGTGAAGAAGGCATATTTGTGCTTCTTGGAGGAAACCCTTGATCATGACTAGGATATTGCTTCTGACTCCAAGAAGATTTGGAGAATGCGTCCACCGTTGAAGATGAAGATCTTCACTTGGCTTTTGAGGAGGAGATGCTTGGTTACTCGCTCTTATAGGAGTCACTGGGTACCTAATTCTGACAACTCATGTATCTTCTGTGGTGGAGGACATTGAGCATCGCTTCTTAACTTGTCCCTTTGCAAGGGATTGTTGGTCCGCTTTGAACCTCACATCCATCCAGTATGACTCGAAGCACTCCTTTTGGCAGCGCCTGCAACCCCCCCTTGCTGATGTGGGGACTTTTGGGAGGGCGTTTACTCTCATTTGGTGCATTTGGATAGAGTATTTTTCTCTTGAGGGCATTAGCTACTTGTTTTCTTATTATTGTAACACTTGAAGCTTTTTGTTTCCCCTCTTAATGAAATTTGAGAGGGTTAACATTCCTTGTTAACCCTTCCTACCTTTCTTTTTTTCCAAAAAAATCATGTTTTATCCTTTTTAACATCTTTTAACTTAAAGGGTTATATTGGTGCGAGAGTTTTGATGAACTCATTTCATTTTCTGTTTATACCTCAAAGTTTTCAGAAGATTTTATAATTTGCTACTCTTGGTGTTTAAGAAATTTACTTGCCAAAGTACTTTTCCAAATCATACTTTTAGTGAGCATGTTTACAGGCTTAATACTCTTGCCAATATTTTTACTAATTTTCAATTACATTCAATTATAGCCAACCATACGTGAGATGCAGTTTCTCATCAGTAATGCATGCTCACTCCATCTTTCCTTATGATAGAGTAAAATCCTTAAATTTTTTTATACATCAATCTTAGGATATTTATGATGGAGTTGTAGCTTGTTCAAGGACTTTGTCTCAGACACAGATTGCTCTGACTCTACCATCGATGTGCACCAAGGATTGGCATTGGGTCATTACCTCTTTATTACATTCATGAATGAGTCGATGAAGCACATTTAAGATGAGCACCGTTGACAAACCTGTTAAAGCATTGGGCATAACAAAGTCGTTGATTGGACCAATTGGTTCTAGGATTTAAGAAAACATAGCTCCAATCTAGGTCAGATTATCCCGTGGGATATAATCGTTCCAGACCTGATTTTGTGGTCTTTGGGCTTCTAAATACTCAATGCTTAAAATCTATACAATTGTCAGGCAATAAAGAATTTATACAAATAATAAAGCAGCATGCTATATGGGTAATTTGCAGATGACAACTGAAAAAACAAAAACAAGGCATGTTCCGAAGCAAAAGAAAGAAAAAAAAAACACTCCCTTTAGAAGCATCAAGATGGAAAAAGAATGGATATGCAAATTATTTTTGCCACTTTGTCCCATTCATCCTAGATTGAAGTGCCTGACATGATTGATGAAGTCTCCTTTGTTTTCTTCTTGACTAAGAAGGCATAACTTGTAATGTAGACTATATACAACTAGTCAAAGTAAGAGGAACTAGTTTTTCAATGTTATATAGTTGTCTTGTAGGTGCTTCTGTTTGATTTTCAACAAAGCAGCGCATTGTTTCTCTGAACGATCATCTGGCTTTGGTTCTCTTGGACCTTCCCATGTACTTGTATTGCCACTCATCATCTATGAAATGAAATCTGTGAACTGCCTAGTGTTTTATATGTTCTTCCTGGCTTTCAGGAAAAGGTTTCTCCCTCCAGGATTTTTCTTTAAGTCCTTACTTATGGCTGATCCCACTAGATAGACAAAGTATGTAAATTTGTTGTCTCATTTTTATTAGCTGACTTTTCTGCTTTGAGTGAAGTTTGGCTTGATATGTGCTTTGACTTAAGATTTCAGGAGAAATACTTTTAATCTACAAGATTACTGAGAATTAAGATTAAAACTATTTGCACGGAGGGTGCATCAGTCAATTTAGGCATTCAACATAAGAGATAATAAAGTTAGTGACATTCTTGAAATAAATTCTATTGGCACTTTGATTTTCATCCATCAATGTCAAAGTATTTTCTCATGGTGGAAATGCATGAAAACCTGAAAGTGCCTGTTGGGGTTGACGTGGGGTGGGGGTCGGTAGGTGAGTGAGAAGAGCAATCGTAACCCACTGTCCCTCGGCTGGGCTTTTTAATTTCTTTAAGGATCGTGCTGAATAACCCTGATCGTTGATTTTGTGTTACACCTCTTGAGACTTTTAAATTTGTATTAATAACTATAGCTCTGGTTGATTTTCCCTACATGACCCAAATTCATGGCTCCACGACTTTGGATTCTATTGACATGGAATTTGTGAGACAAGATTATCAGTGCTTTGAAAGCTGTTTAGGGACAATTCTAAGATAATGCCCAGTTGGTGGATCCCAAGAGGGGGCTTCTATTCGAAAGAAGCTTGTAAAATATGGTTGAAGGGTTATAAAATGTCCAACGGTGAGAGACAGCAAAGAGGAGATTTATATGCATCTGTGCATATCAGTGCATGCATGCATACATGAGAATATGAGGGAGGTCCAGAATTACCAAGTCAAAATATGACAACAACTTCGCATCAAAGACCTTCCATCTAATCTACATGCAATTTTGTCTGCACGTATTGTAGTTAACTAATGTCGGCCATTTATTAACATTAACCCAGACTTGACCTTTTCAAATAAAAAATATAAAACAATATATATTTTCCCTCAATTTTTTTCTCTTTTTCCCTTAATTTTTTTCTCTTTATCATATTGTGCTTCAAAATTAATATATACATTAGAAATCCAGGTGGTTGTCAACCAGGTAACCGCCCTTTTGCTTTTAGAAAAAAAATATTCATTAGAAATGAAACGTTTTCTTTAAAAAAAAGAGAGAAATAAAATGTCATGGGCAAGCCCTCTTACAAAGTAAAATGTCTTGGGAAACTACTGGAAATGCATGTTATACTATATAGTCTGATGCATTATCATTCAAAATGATGTGATTGTCTGCTAGCTATGTAGGAATGTTTTTGCAGATATTGTTTTCAACATTGTGTGAAATTTTGGAATTAGCACTGTTGGTTTTTCTAAAATGTGGGATTTATGATGCAGGACTCCCTTTTCAAGCCTATAACACAAATTTTGTCCACTGTCGCCCTGTTGACCATTCTGATTGTGATCATTGTGAAGGAATTTCCTGAATGGTTACAGATGTCTACATCGTCAAATGGAAAGCTTCCTCCATGGGTTCTTGCTTGTGTGGTTATAGTCTTCACTCGCCTCAGCAAACGTACGAAGAATTTTCTTACAAAAAAGAACAACTGAATTGTCTGACTTTTTTCTTTTTCTGAAATTGCTTGTTGAAGCAATTTTGTTCTGTAACCTAAGAGTGTGGTGTGAAATAATGGGTAAGAATACTGTTGTTTGTAGGGTGGTACTGTAGTTTGATATATTTGTAATCCCTTCAAGAAAGTTACTGAATTTCTAATATTCTCTGGTGCTATAATGTTCCCTTTTCCATGAGAATGCAATATATACAAAGGAAATGGAGATTACATAACATTGCTTGTGCTGCAAGATGTTTGAAATAAAAGCATATATAGGTTAACGGATCATACCCCTTTAGCTACTTCTATGAAAACATCCTCCAGAGTTATGTCACTTAAGCCCCATGCTTGTATGTTGAGTGTCCTCTTTGCATTTTCAACAGCACCAAAAATGTCAGCTATCCTTGTTTCTTGCTTTGATAGGTAAAATTTTTGTGTTCCTGCGAGGTGGTACACCTTGTTTGCTCTTGGGGAAAGTTTGTATGCTATTCTTTCAACCTCATCCTCTTGGTAAGATGGTGTTGTCACTGTAAGAACATAATATCCACCGTATCTTGCTTTAAGCTGTCATAAAAGAAAACATTAGCATTGATTCTAGCTACTCTGGGATTTTTTATCATCTGCAAATGTAGTATTGCTTAAATAAAGTGATATCTAAAAATTTAAGAGGTTTCTGGTAGTCAAATAAATACCGAGATGTCTATAGCTGATCTCATGCTTTTGTTGATGGTGACGCAATAATGTCTCACTTAGATAATATTTACCTCTTTAGGGTTCCCAAGACATTGTAGACAACCATCAACAATAATTCCAACTCTGTCACACAAAGCTTCTGCTTCTTCCATTGAATGAGCTGGAAGCATCAATTTCGAGTGTAAATCAAAGACTAATATTCATCAATGAAGTATGTGGGAAAAAATGAGCAGATTTTTAAAACTGCAACATGTAACTATTGCTAAGAGAAATGTATCCAAATCCATAGCCTTATATTGGAAAGTTTCATTTTGAAAAATCCATCATGAAGGTTTTATCATGGTAGCAACATATCAGTATCATCTTCTAAATTTAGATGGTAAAACTCAGAGCAGAATATCTTACTTGTGAGTATGATTGCTTTGTCATTCTTTGATTTTTGAATTGTAGTCCACAATTTCTTTCTTGAAGTGGGGTCAAGCCCTGTACTAGGCTCATCCATATAGACAACCTAGCATGAAATGGGCCTGTGTCAGGTGGTAATTGTGATATGCTGGCACATTTTATGATCATGGATTAGAGTAGGCAAGATTTTTTGTTTTACACACTTGAGGGTGGCCGATGAGTGAAATGGCAATGCTGAGTCTTCTTTTCATCCCACCACTATATTGTCCTATTATTTTTTCAGCAATTCCTTTATCAGATAAGTTGACACTTCTCAAAGATTCTTCCACTGCCTGTTCAAAACAGCGTAAATATGTTTTTCCCCAAGTTAAGGTCATTCTTAAGTTCTTAACTACAACTAACAATAAGCTGTTTGACATTTCAGTTGAATGACCACAAGGACAAAGCCAACTGGAAGATAGTTCTCATTAGATGCCATGGTATATGATGGCATCAAACATTGAAAATATAAAAAAAATGAACTTGTTACTGTGGTTCACTTTCTGTTCAGTTGTACAGTGGAAATGATACTTTAAATTGCTGTACGGGCTTTGTGAATGTCTTTAAATAACCACCTCATGCATATGCTTTTGACTTTTGAGTTTTGAGAAATGCAACGTCTCATCAATTTTTTGATGCATGCTTTTGAAGGGATAGCTTCGAAGTCTATGTACGCACCCGAATCTTTATGGAAGATCTGGGGAAAAAGTTGTGTTATGCAGTTTTCTTACTATCTTTTGGCTTTTCTGTTTAGTAGAAATCATTAGCCAGTGGTGTAACTCTACCTTGTTAAGCTCAACTCCTTTGAGGTTCTTCAACCTCCCGTAGAATAGCAAATGCTCGCTGGCAGTTAGTGTGTTCCATAGCATGCTATATGAAAATGGCAAATTAGGAGGTGAATAAATGAGACTAACAAATCAGAAAACATATGCAGGGTTTCAATATAAAATAAGCAATGCAATTGCTTTCCAAAAAAAAACAATGCAGTCGTCCTTCAAAATTGGAAGTTGAATGGATAATTTTGAATATATTCCATGCGAGTACTTCTTGAAGACAGAAAAAGGAAAAAAAGGGTGGGTTTCTCAAATCAGGAGGTTTTCTTTCCATGAAAGCTTCTCCATCTTGTTTGAGTGGAGCCACATTTTTTTGGATATAATAATCTTATATATATAAAATCTTGTTGCATTCCTTAGGAAAAATCATTGCCACATTTTTTTTCTTTTAAAGTTTAACATAGTATTTCTCATCTCATTGATTTAAAAATGAGTATGAGAAAACTCCAGTACCAGGGAATTTTAACCTTTCTGCAACTATTATCAATATAGGATGTTATCTTTTTCCCAGCAATATAGTATTTGAGCAAACCATTTTAATTTGATTTGTGTGATGAAACCTTTTTTTTTTTTCTGGGTCATGTGTGCTTTAGAATCAGATAGATATTATAAGTTGTCTGCGAGCAATTATCCTAGTGGTACAAGTTCTTTGGTGGTCACCAAGAAGTTGAGGGATCAATCCCACCGTGGACATCTTATATCTATCCTTGTCAGGAAAAGAAACAAAGATATCATAAATTGATGTTGTTGTTTATGAACTTGAATTTGGCAATTTTGTGAATATGATCTTTGATTTCCCTTTTGACTCAAGATTTGCAGATCAATAAAACTAATCATGGGAACTTCTTATATGGTGCTTGACATGAAAATTATTTAGACAGAGTAAATTTAGATTTCTCCCTTGGTTGCCATTATACCTAAGCAAATTACAATGGACAGGAGGTTGGGAGTCATTATTTCAAACAAATCTAGAAATTTTCTCAAGGAGATCAATTTCAAAAGATTCCTACTCATCTACAAATCAAATAGCATTTGGAAGAATTCAGAGGAATTGAAGCTGATATGATGCCCACTCTGGATTATTCCTTTTTGACAATTTCGGTGGATTTGCATTTTTAGCTAATAGGATCTTCAGACACTTACTCGTGCTGTGGGCAGACTCCCATACTAGTGTAAACTTTATCCATGTCAGTTCTGATATTTACTCCTTGAACAAAAGCAGTACCAGAGGTGGGGGATGTCAGTCCTGTCATCTGTCATTTTGTTTACATTCAAGTATTATCCAGCAATTCATCAGATGCTGAGACATTGAAAAAATTCTGAAGTACACATGGGTAGTTTATTGTCATTTTTTTGAACAAGAAAGCTAAAGATGCAAAGAGATATGTGTGTTAAATGGCTACTGTTGAATTATCCATGTTTCTAGTCATGCCTGGTACTTGAACCATTTCATATGCTAGTAAGAATGATGTCTGATAAATACTGACCATGTTTATGAAAGATGTTTTTCCTGCTCCATTTGGACCAAGCAAGCCAAAGCACTCTCCTCGGGGTAAAGTGATTGAAAGCCCTTGAACTGCATGCTTCACTGGGCTTCCATCACTGCATATGTATGTTTTTCTGAGATCATTGCAAATTATAACATGATTGCCACTAAACTCCTGCAAAGCTTTCTCAGCTGCTTCTCTCTGCATTAAAGTTACGCAAATCCGCAGGTAGAAGTTTGTGAATTGCTAGATGATGATTTTGGTAAACATATGGTGCATTTCAGGTGTAGTTGGTCTGCATTTGTTGCCCCTGACAGTTCTTTACATCCATGTTACAGTTCCATTTTCTTTGTGCCAAAAAATTCTGAGTAGGTTGAACCCCCATTGTCATGAATATGTCCTTTTATCTAGGGGTAGGTGTTACCATGTAAATTTAATCTTTGTCAGAGGAAGGAGAAAAGTGCCCTATTGGTTGTTAACATAAATGAGATAATTCGCACTATTATGGTTTTTATGTGCCTTATAATCTGAGGTTGCTTTAATGATCTATGCATACCTCCTGTGCGACATCAGGCTTCTCTGTTTTAAGGAGAACATCATATTCTTGCCACTGCTCTATGTTTGTCTTTCTCTTGTACAGAGAGGATAGGAACCACAGTGGATGTTTCTTGACTCCGCTTCCACTAGAGTAAACTTGGTCAAGATAGTAGGCGACGAGAAGCAGCAAGGGCCACTCTATTACCATGGTCTGCAGAACAGTTCGCAGACCTTCCTTGTCGGAAAGTATGTCCTTCCAACCAAGTGGGGGAATTCCTGTTAAGCCTTCGTGGAATGTATACTGTCCAAGCTCGTATAGTCCTCGGTATAGCGAGAAACAAGGAAACATCTCCATGAATCTTTGTAGTGGTCCTGCATGAGTTTGAGAATATGAAGTTTAGCATATTTCTTTAATCAAACCATAGTAGCATGCAGGAATTGTGACTTACTGGAGTAAGACTCCTCTTTAAGAAGCCTTTCATAAAAGGAAGAACCTAGAATCCCGGATGCAAGTACGTAAAGATACCCTATCACTGTTATTTGAGGAAAAAAGGATGGGATAAATTTGAGACAATTTCTGTTTAATATTAGCAGAAGTATTTGCGATTTTCTCCCACCTGTTGCAGTCTTTACATTGGAAAAGAATGCTGATGCAAGCAAACTGAAAGCAATCTGCAGATTGATGAATGTGAAATAGAAAACAAGCTGGACAGTGTAGTCTATCTTGAATAGCTTGAGATCTGTCAGAAAACAAATAACCATGTTTGAATATTTCTCACTTGATTCTATGACTATTTGCATTGCGATGAATCTGCTTCTTCCATTACCTATCAGAGAACCAAATGCTACCAAGGAAGTCACATATGCTGCTGATATGAAGAGGAAATATGCATAAGAAATTATCAAATATGGAGCATCACCAAGCCCATGCATCTTCATGAAGATCCTTATGTTCTTCTGTTTCTCATAAACTAGATTAGACATGACAACCTGCAAGGATTAGATTATTGTTGTTCTCTTAGTTTGCTAGAATGGAACTTGCTTCTTATTATTATATAGATTCAGTTATCCAAAGCTGATTGAAAGTCTGATATATGAACAGATCATCTTGAAGTTTAATATCTAGTTTTCTTGTCTGTGGAACAGATTCCAGGGTAATGCCCGCCTTTACCTAGGGAGGGTCTTACAGGAATGAGGGAAAAAGATTTTATGGTTTATGGTTCAAGTATGTAAATGGTAAGTATTACCGGAAAAAGTAACTCGATGATCCATGTGTAGAAGATTGGCCCAAAAAGTGAAGAGATATTTAGCATCAATGGTGAGGTTTCACCCTTTGGCATTTCCTTAACAAATTCAATCTCCACCCTCACATGAGAACCTTTGAGAAATTGAAGGTATGAATTTGATGCCTGTAAATAGTAAATCAAAGAGCCTTAAGTATGCAAAACCATGTATTAAATATATAAATACTATTGGAAAAGAAGCAGCATAGTAACGACATTGTCTGTCCCTCAGTTTACAGATGATTGTCCTTGAAAAATAATTTAGTAGTCCAAAAGAAAGTAGAAAAATATCATAAACTGCATAACAAATAATCTTCGTTAGCACTCTTCCTCAAGTTAGAGCATATAGATACATCAAGCTCAGTTTGCCAAATGATCCTTTGAAGGTATGTATGAAGTACCGATCTAGCCTTGGATAATGCCATCACAAATTTGGCACCAGCTTCAATGCCTGATGCTCTCATGAAATTATAGTTAGTTTGCAGAAAACATAGCTGCCTTGTTATCACAATGTGTTGGCCTAAGATATCTACCTATGTGCTTTACTGACTCAAGTTCATGTGATTCGTGAACCATGTGTCTATATTAGAATTTGAGTCTGGGACTGAATACAACTCTAGTTCTTGCTTCATGTGTTAATATTTATCCACTAGAAAGGCAAATCAAGCTGTTGAGCATCCGTCATGCATGAGGCTTGATTTTAAGAGAATTGATGATAACCCTCATCTTATAAGTGATAGCCCAAAGTTCTTCATTTCTTAAGAGAGCAGATTAATTAATTCTCACAGTCGTTGTATTGATCCTTCCCCCAATGAGAAGTATAACTCCTTTTTCCCATATAATGGTTTGCTCTATCATTGCATCTTCATCCTTTATTGTGGGAACTAACAGTCTCAAATTTAAATCTACCTGACAAGATTGGCTATCTACTGCCTCCATTTAAATTTTGCTTTGTGAATCTGGATTTTATGTACCGTAACACAATTTCCAAAGCTTAGCTTTCTGTTGATGTCTGTGCATTCTGGAAATTGGGGGAATAGGCTTGTTTGAGGGGCATGCTAGCCCAAGCTTCAAGAGAATCTCGAAAGAATGGGATTCTTAAGGGCACCTTCTTGTAAAAAGTGACTTGGAACGTTATATAATGGTATGACATGGCAAGTGCATAACAGATGAGCAAGCGCTTGTTTAGATGTAATTTAAATTGCCTAGAGAATAAAACTACATCTAAAGGTGTTGAACCAAAGAACTGGTTCATGACAATTATTTGGCCTCTATGCTCAAGCCAATTGGTTGTTGAGTTGCATGCTCTTACATAAATGCATATTCTACGATACAAGCAGGAGAATAAAATGTGTTCTATGATACAAAAGTAGGAACTTGGTAGCTTTTTTTTGTTTGATTGCTTAAAATGTCTATCTCATCAAATGCAAAGCAGGAGAATAAAAATTCCTCTGCTTGATAAGATAAGGAATCACATGAAGTGATGACATCTGAAGGGAAAATGCAACTAACTTCATTTGTGCACTTAGGCGTGTAAAATAATGATTGCTGTTTCAGCGAAAATACCATGTAGTGCCATATTCATACATGTTCTTGTAAATTTAGCTGCAGTCTTTTCCTTTACCACAGATAATCAATTCATGATTCAAAAGGAAAAAACATACAGCATTGGATGCTCTTAGGATCCGAAGCAATCCACCTGTTCGATAAGTTCCATTATACCATACCGTGACATTGAAGTTGCTCTCATTTGTGTTCAGGAAATCATAACCTGCCAAGAAATGTAGAATAGCATGAACTTACAACATACAAGACAAGCATTGGCCTTTAACATATTCATAAAGCATAAACTAACCGGCAAGTATTTCATTGACTTCACCATCTGGGTTTCCATTTAGGAAACCTGTGACGATCTCGTCAGCCATGGCTGAAGCATTATCCCGCCAAAGTTGCAGTCCTTGGATGCACTTGAGTTCTGAAAGTTTAAATAGATGAAATTCTCAGTATATTAGCTTGGTGTTACATTTGGAGATTTTCCTGGTCGATAACTGAATTGCACATAAACCTTGAGTGAGTTGAATCCCATCCATTGTCATGGAGAGAGGAAACGAAAATTTTGGATAGCATTCGGACTGAATTATGTATAGTGGCGGGCCGAGCATCATCAACGCTGGCTCGAAGTAGTATGTGGTTGGTGGGTCTGCATCTGTTCCCTGAAATACGCATTGATGTTCAAAGATTTACTAACCTGATGATTATAATTTGTTATGTTTCTTTTATATGAGGAACGGAAACATACCACTTGATATCTGGATGAGATATCCAGAGGGCTTAGAGCATGAGAAGCACCTGAGAAGGCCTCATTCCAGAAGCTCTTCACCAATCCTGTTGTTTCAGGTGAATTCAAAAATATAAACTGAGGGTTGCAACTACATTTTTTTTTCCCAAGAATGGGAACGTTAAAAAAAAAGAAAAATCAAAATGATCTATCTGCCTCTGATTTTTCTGTTGAAGCTGAGATCTTATGCGGTGAGAATGATCTACAAAGCAAATTGCTAGTGTGCTAATTCAAGTCATGCCAGGATGGAACTTAATTTAACTTAATTTTTTCCTACTTACTATAGTTGACATGATTTTTTTTTTTAAAGAATTGATATTATAATTCGTTAAAGATCTATATACATACAAAATGTAAAGACCAAATGGGATTGTTATTCTGACTTTTATTGATGAAAGCATTCTTTTGCAAAACCGAAATAAGGGGGAAAAGCTTAACAATTTTATGGAATAAAAAAAATGGAGATAGAGAAAAGTATGTTGTTTTTCCTGGAAAAACTCATCTAGGAATCTTCTCTGTTCAAGATTGTGGATCTCATGGACAACTCCTGAAGTCAATGTTTTTTCCTTTTTGCTACTGAATGTGTTCTATAAAACAGGTAAATTGACAATTAAAGTCTTCTACACTTACTCTCTGCTAAGGACCGATTACTGCCGGTCACGAGCACACTAACTGGACACGAGTTCTTAGCCCTGCAAGATCCATCTGGCAAGTCTGCATGGTTGTGGAAGCTCTCATTGCTTCTCACAGCTCGAGATTGCACTCTGGGTATCTGTAGCAAGGCTGGCCACCTGGTTGGGCTTGGCTCTGGGCACCGTGAGATCCCCGTCGGGCTAAACATCATGTCAAAGTACTTGGTTGTGCATTCGTAGGTGCATTTGTCTTCTCCTTTCTCTTCGGCACACCTCTGACATTTGCAGTTGATTTCAGGGAACACAAAGGAAACCATGGCCTTGTTGACCACCTTCTGGATGGAGAAGGTTAGAAGGCACACTATGATCGGGAAGCATATCAGCGTGATATTAGCCGCTTGGTTGCGTTTCTGCAAGAATCAAAATCGCAAGTATGCCGGTTTCAGAATTGTAATTATAAGATATCGAGATTATGGGAAGAACATGATTTGTAGACTGACTTGGTAAGTGAGATTCTTCCTGAAGAGCGCATTCATCTGTATTCGGAAAGCCGTTGGCTTACCATGCAGATATCCTGCGAAGGGGGTGATGGCCTTCTTGTCTGCTTGGGATATCGAGGCCATCTCTAGCGTGCTAGCACCGACACAACTACACGTTGGTAATGGATGTTCAGAACATGGATGCCTCTTTTTTCGAAACAAAGAATTGATGGCCATTGTGTTTGAGATGCATTTTACTTTGGTACGACAATTGTGGAACATAACCATAAGATGTTCAAGGATTGCTTGTGAATTTTGACTTGAAAATTCGCAGAACACATGCTTTGAATGGAAGGAAAGGGAGAGTGTTGGTGTAGGCATCATCACATCTCCATATCTCACATTGGTTGTAAAAATTAAAGGTTTGGAGTTGATGGTATCAATGCATCTGGAATCCCATTGGCAATAATTGCATGCCCTCAATGTGATGTGCTAAGATTGTTGTTATCATGCTTTTGTTCTTCCATTGGGCACAATCAAATCCACAACAATCCTTTATCCAATGAAGCTTGTTAAAATTTTCAGTCACGACGTTAAAATAAATACTAGAGAACACAATATTTTTGTTTAGATGTTTGGGCCAAAAGCATCGTATTCGATGCTGAGTAATCATAGCATAGGTCTAGAAAAATCTCCAAGAGAAATTATTTCAAATATACAACCTGAAAGAATAACTATTATTTTGATGTATTACACTATATATATATATAATAAAAAGTTGTGTCATTTGGATTTGAGTGCGTACGTGAGAGATTAGAGATCCTTTACCTGTGACTGTCAATCTCTGAATCAAGAAATTGGTAATCCCTTCTCAAGGAGAGGGATTTGATCGCTTCCATCTTAGATAAAATTCTGTGTGATCAAATAGAAAAGAGCTGGTGGTATTTTTACATAATCTGAGTCAAGAACTTTAATTGTAACATCATGATGACGTCGATCGAGGTAAATGGTAATTGCTTTGTACGTAACTCTCTTTGACCTTTCAACAAGAGAAAGCTAATTAATTGAGATCGGACTTAAATAAGAAGTTACTATATTGCAACAGTAACCTCTTCCTTCTTATTAGTAATTGGGAGTTACTTTGTGGAAGTTTTCTTCTTAGACAAAATTCAACCGTTTAAGTTGGAAATTAAGTTTTGTACCTCATTGATGGCAAATTAACGGAGAGATCAATCAGGTGTGGAATCAAGGATACTCCATTTCATTATATATGAAGGTTTATTGTATGTCTGTTAGTGATGAGGTGTGACTCATCATAGTTAAATTAGAAATTAGGTTAAATACTATTGAATTAACACATGAAAATAGATAAGTGTGGGAAATAGTAAAAAAGATATAAAATATCAAATCTGTATTAAAAATACGAAATTAGGTCATTAAATGAGATATTTTATTCATTAATGTAAAATGATGATCAAATTACAAATTTAACACAATTGAATTCAAAACTTCAAATCAAAAGTGAAATCACTTCCTAAATGTTCAATTAAACTTCAATAAAATCTTGGTAGCATTTGGATATCATGAGGACCTTTCATCATTGACATTACATCTAGGTCCTTAGTACATAACATTTGTTCACATTTCAAGCATCCACGGAGTCAAATGTTAGTCGCCAGGGGTCATTTTGTAAATCCTATGGACCACTCTGTTATCCTTCTTCACCACTTATGGGCCTTGCGACAAAACTCCTACCCTTTCACCCTCAGAGGGCTTCCTTGCAAAAGCAGCATTAGAGCTGTAGCCGTAGGTCTACTGTACACATGAAGAACACAAAGCATCTGGGTCGTTCATCCTTTGATTTCTTGATCTGATGGTTGAAACCAAATCGAAGCTTCGGGCCCATCAACGCGTGTGATCACCCCTTGCCCTAGATCTCATCCAACGGCCATGATTTGAATTAAAACTTTCGCGCACCCTTGCAAGCCCATCTCCACTGCCCAAGCCCTAGGCATTTGATCTCACCTTTGTGGTGATTGCAATCACTTCCTCATCTACTTAAGGACCTCACTGAGCTCGCGCGCACAGTTAACCAGGTCCCTACCCCCTTAGTGGTTCCCTTCGTCTATTCCCTCAGCTTCCCTCCCTCTTTCTTCGATGGTTGGTGACAGAGACCATTTTCCTCCCTCCGTCGATCGCCTCCTGCCGATCGACCATTGGCTCTTGGACATCTTCGTCAGCCGAAGGGTCTTCTCCCTTTCGTCGTCATCAGCTGCCGGCTGGTGACCTTGGACAGCTTCTTCCCTTAGATAGATTTCCCGCTTTGTTAGATAGATTTCCTACTTCCTAGATTAATTGTAGTGGTAGCTAGAGTAATTTAGGAGTAGATTAAATGTTAGAATTCACTGGTTTGATGTTTTAGTGTAGAGTAGGAGTAGATTAGCTTAGATCCACTCAGCCCTCTCTGATCAATTTAGATTAGAGAGGTGTTCTTCTACCTCCATATCGACGCATACAACTTTCCCTACGTGAAATGACCATTCCCAAGGGTCGTTTGATTTCTTTCCAAACTTTAGAGGCCTTATCACAATTTTTGCTCACCAAAAGGATTCCATGTTGAGTATTTTAGTTTTGAATGGGGTTTAGCGCAATTTTTCTTACGCTCCATATGCCCCCACCATACCCATGCCCATCCCTCACACATCCATAAAACCCCCCCCTCTTCCATTTATTCTCCACCACAGCAGCCGAGTGAGGGAGAAGGAGAGGGAGAGCAGGGAGCAGGAGGAGATCGAAGGAGATGAGGGTGTACGGGAGGCAGGAGGTTCTGCGGGCATTATTTCTATAGATTCAGACGTCTCCAACATTTGTCAGACTTCTGGAGGGGTCGTCGGATGTCTGGAATGGACTCAGGATGTCTGGTAAGTATACAGAGTGCCAAGGTGCCAAAGACGTTGGGAAGGCGCGTTGGCGCAGCGTTTGAGGCACTTTAGGACATTTGGAAGCAGCGTCAGACGACTCTCCTAGATGACTGGGAGCAGTGCTAGACGTCTGGAGACACCATCAGACGGCTGTGAGGGGAAGTAGACGACGAGGACAGATGTAGGAACGCAAGGTGAGGTCTTGTGCTTGTTTAAGACGTCTAGGACTCTCCCCAAACGTCTGATTTTGGTCAGGGTGTGCGTGTTTGGGCCGGTTCAAGGCCTAAACGAAGTCGATTTTGCGCAAACAAAGTACCGTTGGTTTTCTTTCGAAATTTCCTATCTATTAGGGTCGTATCCATACTGTTTTGAGCTTGTTTGACATAATGGTCAACAATGTTAATGATTGGTGTGATCAACTATTTGGAATAGGTCTCCAGTCCGTAGTGCACATAGGACTCGCGGATACATCGGGATCCACCATTTGTGCCCCCATATCTCCCATACAATTTGGTAGAGTGGTTCCCTCTACTCTTGTAGTTTAAATTATTAAAGTGCATGGTAGAAATATCTGCTCAAAATCTAGGATATGAGATGAACCCTAGGACTGAGAATGTGAATGTTTATGTTCGATGCATGAACCTTGCTTGCTACAAACTGAGAATGAATGTTGTTAAATCTCCTATTGTGAGAAATGGAATATTTAAAAATGATGATTTCTTATTCACGAGTTGCTTCCTACATGAATCAGAAACCAGAATGTGATAAAGGTATATGCCATGAAATGAGACGAGTATTATGCATGAACCCTACAGGGAACTAAGAAAGGAATCAAAGTATAGTGATATGGATAACTGATGTATGATGGAACCTGTTACCTATGGGTATGTTGATTGGCTGTTCGGATTTGAGTATGGAAAGTGAGCTGGCCCTCGTATACGTGGTACTGAGGAGAGCTACCGTATGGGGAGAGAACTACCCACCCCTTGGGTTGGGACCAGAGGTTAGGATTGGCCTCCCTACACCGACTCCTATTAGGTCCACTGGGCAAACCGGGATAGTCTGGCAAGGGTACGCAAACTGTTAAGGGGTGTGGCCCTTGTTCGGTTCTATGCTGTATGTTTGAGCGTACCCGCTAGCGGAAAGGACTGACCGCGTGCTAGTGTGGGGTAGCTACCCGTGCGTTTATCGCGCGTGCCGTAGTCACCGCTATGTCACGACACTGACCCCGGGGTGGTAGACCAGGTGTAGGACTACCGTGAGGTACTCTCTCGTCCAAGAGAGTGCTACGTGTGCATTCTGCATCGCAGGAAAATTGCATCAAGATCATTCCCTTATGGAACATGTGGATTAAATGATGGTGTGGACCTTTACTAGAATACACGAATAACTAAACACATAATATACAGGAAACTAGATGACAATGAGAAACTGTAAGATGCATGAATGGTTTATTGCTTTCTTTCTGTGAATTAAATGTCTTAAGTACCACTCTACTCAGCATTAGCTGACAAAACATATATGTATATTTGTTTAAGTTAGGGAGTTGAGTAGCCAGGACCATCGGCTACAGAGGGTGTTGGGCCCAGCCGAGCTTAGCAGTAGTCCGATCCTTTTTCAGTTTTTATTTCAGAGGCCCTGTTTACTGTAGTGAGTACTTTTAGTATTTTGAAACCTGTTGTTGTTAATGTCCTTCTACTTTAGTTGTGATGGCTACTAGCAAACTTTATTTTTCCACCTGTAGAGTGTGGTTCTTTTTGAACTTTGTTTTACTTTCCGTTGCTGCCCTTCTTTTTTTGCTTAATTATATTTCATGTGTGGTTGTGGAAATGTTTATCCTTACATTTGGTTGGTTTCTCATTGGATGACTGGGTCTTGGGGTTGGTCAAGGTGAGCTGTTCCCGGGTTCCACGAGGGGTCGGGTTCAGGTCGTAACACTACGCTTCGCAATTCATTCTGATTTTCCCTTTCATTCTTTTCATCATCCACCCATCCATCAAGGTTAAATTCAGATATGAAGCCTTGGCTTCTAGAGCTGAATTTATGCCTGAAATCCACTTGGGGGTTCTCCCATTCACTCCATAAATTCACAAAGACCCCTCAATCTAGTTTTAATTGAACCAATTCGCTCGAGTCTTTTAGAATTGATTTTCATGCCCAAATTTGCAATTGGAGTCAATTTGCTTTAAATGGATTCATTCGAGTGATTTGAGTTTTTGTTGAGATAAATTAGGTATAATACAAAGATTCTAAGGTGTTTTGAGTTTATTTCAGTGTTCAGATAAGTATTTACCTAATTTGAGTTTCAAATTGGGTAGTTTTGGCCAAGGAGAATCAATTGTATTGATTTGAGGCAAAACAATGCCCAAGGGATTTTTTTTATAGGATCCTTAGATCACCTTGCATACCAACTAATGGTATACAGGATGATCAGATGATCAGATCATCTGCGAATCCAAAGTAACAGCCCAAATCAGGGCAACATTATTTTTAACTCAAAATGATTTCAATATGGAGATTTATGGATGTTTGATGTTTACAAGGGAATTAACTGATTTCCAGATTTTGTTTGAGAGATTTCCACAGCTGAGAATTGAATCTTTGAGATCAAAATCTAATTTGATTCATATCAGAATTAAGCAGTTGTTTTGCTGATTTATGGATTTTTATTCTCTGATTTTAAATGATTTGATGAAGAAATGGATTTCATGAGCCTTGGATCAGGTCTCTAAGGTCTGAAGTTCCTTCTAGCAGCAATATTTGATTTAAGATGTCTGATTTTACTTAGCAACAACACCACCTGCTAATCTTGTGTTCTGCCATCCAACTGAATAGCAACAGCTATTGAATTTGACAGCAGTAGCTACTGCTGCCACTACAGGTCAAAGTTGGTTAGCTTGAACTGGGATTTTCAGTTAGGACTTGAAGTGTCTATGAAGCTGACATGTATTTAGTGTTAGAACTTAATTTGTACAAGCATTCATGTATTGAAAGTGTATTTGAATTCAACTTGAATTGCTTGTAATCCCATTTAAATTCCTTTGTCAGCTACTTGTAAATGTGCGTAATTGTCTAAATATGAATTTAGTGAAATTTCTGATAAAAACTTGGTTTAATTGCTCATATCTGTGCAATGTGTTGTGCTAGACACTATTGAATGTCTATACCACTTTTCCAGCCACTAGAACTTAAAACAAGGCCTCAGGTTCCCTTTAGAAACACTCTACAAGGCCTTACTTGTGTCAACTCTGTCTATAAATAAAAATATTAGAAAATCACAAAAAAATAAAATAAAGTTGTCTTGGTTAGGATTAGATTTATTTCTATGTGTATGCAAAATTTTAAGGCATTCTGAACCTCTGACTTGGTAGAACATACCAGCCGATAATTCAATATACCTTGGAACTTAATAAAAGAACCAAACATTAAAACCACCAAAAATAACTCTTCTCTCTCTTCTCCTATCTCTGCTATATATATATAACCCATAAAAATCACAAAAATACCTATAAATACCATGTATACTATGTATATACTTGTATAAATAAATTAAACCTAAGCTAAATGTATATAGTATACACTATGTACAAAATATCTATAAATAACTTATATATGCATTCTATATAGTAAGTTAAGTATTTACAATGATTTATTATATATATAAATTTATTATATTATTATATATTAAATTATATAACTTAAATGTATACTAAGCTAAATAATTCTATAAACCTATTTAAATGTACATATCTGTACTTAATACTGCACATACATATTTATATATGTATAATGAATATTATAATACCTATAATTACATTTAATTATATATTTACAGTAAATAATTAAGTTATTAACTTAACTAGGTAATCTATTAAGTTAAAATAAAATAAATTAGTAATTTAACTTAATACTGAGATAAATTATAGTGTATACTTGCAATATATTATACTTGGTATTTTCAACTTATTTATATCATATTTATATTGTAGTATAGTACTTATAGTGTATTTATATGAAAAACTATCTTAAACTAATATTTAATTGTAAATAAATTAAAATAAAGCTTCTAAAATATAATAAAAAATTGTAATAAATAATTTATTATGTATATTAACACTGTATAAAGTCAATTATATAATTAATTAACAAATTTATACTTTAATTAACAAATTAACACATAATTTCATACGTATAAATTGTAAACTTTACCTAATTTTATTATATAATAAACTAACTTATTTTTGTAAATAAATTACATAATTATGTAGTCCTGTATAAGAGCTTTGTAACCCTATAGTTTATTTATAATTTAAAGTAAATTATGGCCCTCAAATCGAGGGCCAAAATCGGTTAACCAGGACACACCAGTGCAACAGCAGCCAAATTTAGTCGCATCTTTTGTCCCACATCGTAATGGTTAAATTGCTCGTAGCGCTTTATATTGTTTTTCTCCTTCAGCCTCTTTGGTCTTCAGGCATCGGACACCCTTATACACACTTCTCTCCTCGATCTAATATGGCATATGAAGTATACTGTGTACGGTGCATGAGCCGAGGGCCATGCATTATAAATCCGGATGTAAAGCACCTAATTAACTAAATTAGGGTGATCCTAGTAAAGGTTTGATCCCAATCAATCTGCCTAAGTGTTGAGACATGCCTAAGCTCTCGGTGTGCCTTAGTGTTGGCCATGTGTGTGTTGTGTGCGTGCATATATATGTATTTGTATATGTATAATATATATAAAGTATAAGTATATAATATATATGTATATAAATCATATAATATAATGTAAACAAACAAGTTATGAATGTACAGTGTATATATATATATATAGGATTGTATAGAGGTATGTTTGAGCTCTTAAATATGTCTATAAACAATTAGAGCTTTAGTGACATCACTATAAATATATATGTATGTTAATATAAGTAATTTTTGCCTTAACTAGTGTAAATATGTTACTAAGGCTACACTGACGTTTATGTATGTCACTGTATATATTATGTTGCGTAAATATTTAACTAAGGTTTTAGTGACACTTATATATGTTACTGTATATATTATGTATGTTACTATAGATATTAATATGCTATAATGATTTAGTATAGTAATTATTATTAACTATATTTGTACCTATACTTAGGTATTAACTATATTAGTTGTAAATAATTAACATAGAGTAGTTATACATAATTTTTTATGCTTGTGTGTGTACATATATTTTCAAGTATTGTAATATGTTTTAATTAATTATTTTTGTATATAATTAACCAAATTCTTTTATTCAATGATTCATTTGTTTATTTTTGTAAATAAAATCAACATTTTTGAAATAAAAGAATGTTTTTGGACTTAAAGAGTGATGTACATCAATAACTGTCTCCGAGTGAACGAATTGGAATAAATAATAAAAATTAAGTAAATAAATAAAATTGATACGACATTGGTTTGCATTTGTGACATATACTACAACAACGATATTTAAAACATCATTTTTAGTGTGAACCGTCAATAGTCGATGATCATATTTTTGACACCGTTGTCGAGGATAAAAAATCGACAACAACACTTTATTATGATTGTTTAACTATATTTAAGAGTCAGTGGTCGAATTTGACTCTTGGGTCGTTGTATTCAACTTCTCGTTAGCGTTGTTCTTCGAGTTTATCTCGTTGATGCTTTGCTGTATCTATAAGAGTGAGGTCATCCCCCTTTGGGAGGTCGTCCAGTTCCCGATCGGAGATACTTCATTTTCTTTCTCTTTTTTTTCTTGGCTGTAATTTATTGAGTTTTGACTTCCACCCATTTCTACTGGACGTAACGTCCCCCTCTTGGGGGCATTTAGGCATTTCTCTCCCTCTCCCTTCCCCTACGGGGTACATCCTCTTATATCAGGTACTTCCCCTTTTTTAATAGAATATATTTAAAAAAAAAACTTCTAGCGAGCTCATCTAGTACTTGCAATGATGCATATCCGACATATCATGCCTTTTTCACGGTAAGAAATATAGGTAATTGGCAACACATTTTTGCCGGTGGTTAAAAAGAAAAAACATGGGGGGAGCAAGTGTAATGGCTTGAGTCTAGTTTAATCGATAAAAATTGATCACGATAATTTGTTATGTATGAACCAAATAAACATATGCAATCATTCAAAATATTTAAGTTTAAATTATTAAATCGTAATTCTTAATTCTTATATCTTACTGACTTACTTTCATGAATTTTTCAAGTGAGACTTACCTTTGAAGATGTTACAATAAGCCTTTAGTGACAATTCCGCCTAATACCATAAGATTTTCGTAATGGTGATGGTTGACCATGGATAAGAATCGAACGTAGCGTGCATGGAAACGGTTCTACGTACGACCATCTTCATGCCACCGCTACCACCAAATCTACAGCAGCTGCGCCTCAAAGCTAGTTAATCTTTGTACCCTGGTGGGCAAGTAGCAGCAGATGCATGGCAGATAGATAGATTCCAGTTCTGGGTTTGGGGGCTTCTCTAGTTACATTGAGAGGGGAAAACCAAATCATGCAACTTCTTCTTTTCTTTTATGTTCATCTTTGATTGAATGTTTGTTAATGGCGCCTAAATTAAGCTTCTTGCCTCTCTTAAATCTTACGTAGAAAATATATCTTAATTTGCCCAATCTATAAACTGAAACAGAGAACGAGGCTAATTAAAGAATGTCTCCATGGTAGCAATCACAATCTATTGAAAGTTGGTGACCATCAACGTGCAATGCATATCATCTGAACTAACCGGATCGGTTTCTGCTGATCTTAATCCTTTTCCTCTCCTCTCCTCTCCTTCCATTCGGTGCTCTGAAGCTGCTTTGGAGGCTACAAAGGCAGACAGGCATATTTCTATAGAATGCTAAAGTTGATTTGATGTGCTTGTAACTGTTCAATCATATTAGAACCACCAATATCTGGCAGATTTTTAATTGTACCATACAGAATTGCGGTGGTGGAACTTAGTTTAGTCAATATATAAATCCTTAGCTATATTATCTTTTTTATTGCATTTTCTGTTCTATGCTATTTTTTTTGGTTATCAAATTCCATTCTTATCTAGGTTTAGAAAGAAAATTATTATTATTTTTTTAAAGGATCAGGAATGCTATCGGAGACGATAGTAGAAAGAAAATTATAACGATATACTTCTTGATAGAACTTCACTGCAGCAGGCTTAGAATATTCCCTTGTCTATGTGGGAATATAAGTAACTTTCTTAGGTGTTGTTTGATAGGAGGAATTAGTAGGAGGAATAAAAATTAGATGTTGAGAGGAATAGAGGAATTAAGGGAATTTATTCCACTTAGGTATTTGGTTGTATTAGTTGTCAAATCAAGGAATTATAGGTGCTAATTCCGGGTGAAGTGTTTGGTACAAGAAATAAGAAGGTGGAATTGGTAGAGAAAGTTAAGTTGAAAAAGTTGAAAATGGATGATTTTGCCCTTATAAAAATATTTATTTTATTTGTTATTTTTTTATTTTTGTGTAGTAGATATGTAATAAGTTATGTAGTCTATATCATGATTTCAAATAAATTATACAATCAATTTTTAAGCCTTTAATGGCACAATGAACCAATCTTATTACAGGACAATTAATTTAAATTGATTTACTTTGGTAAAATAGATGAAATTAATAAAGTTGTGATTTACGTTTATTTTTTATGAATTTATTAGTTTAATTTACATTGACATTGAATGTGATGATTAATGTTTATCAAATAAATTGTAAAGTTAATATTGGGAAGGATGTTAGGTGGAATAAATGGAAAATAATTTCAAATCATATATAGAAAATATAATATGAAGCATATAAGTCATAATTAAGAAAGAAGTAAAAATTGCTGTAATCAAAGGAGTTGTCATTGAAAAAAATTATCTGTATATGAGTAGAAATTTTACTAGAAGGAATGCAGTAGATGGAAAAGTGATCGTTCACTTAAATATCGTGTAATGTTACATGGCGATGCAATTGGATCGAATTTTTATACATGTATGTATATATAAGAAGACATTTATGTTACATGTAAATACAATGGTACACGACGAAAATCAAGGTACTTGACAATCCATCCAAACTTTAATAGTACTTTGATCAACGTAACAAGATCGAGAAGATGGATATTGGACAGTATGATATTGGACATAATGATATTTAGATGAAATTTGAAAGTAATGAGAGAACTTATTTTTGGAACTAATTGCAGTAACATTGGATCATAAAATAACTTTTTTTTGATATCTGATTGGAGAGGTAAGTTAACTGTGAAGGAAGATTTAAAGAAATTGTTCAAACTTACTCATTAGTACAGTAGTTGTACTAAGTAGAGTTATTATCATTACAAAAGTTACTAAAAGGAATAATTAGAATAAAATTTTCTGACAAGATAACGTAGAGAAAATAAGAGATTACCATTAACGAAGAATGACTTAATTCATTGGGAAGAAAATAACTGGGCACTTTAAAAAGGAGACTGCACAGGGGGTTCGGGAACTGAGGAAAAGAGATTCTATCAACAAGGCAGCAGAAGAATATCGAGTCAGGCAAAATAGGGACTGGAACCCATGAATTCCACAAGAGAGGTGGAATATGTGAAACTCGATTTTAAGGCCACAATTCCAGCCCTTCTTCGTTCCGGAATCGAAGAGCTCAAAAACGAGGGATTTGGAACCCAATTTCGGACACCAAACATGGCCTTAGAGATCGGCAATCACATGAGCACGTGGTGGCGATGAGACATAAAACTTGAATGTAAGGCAAGAAAACGAAACAACCGGATTGGGATAAGTTCAAATTGACGAATCTCTCTTTCTTCTCAATATATTAATCATTTACGAGCCAAGCCGTAGGTATTTATTTAATTAGCTTGACGGTGAAAGGGCACAGGAAACTTCCTTCTTATACATATATTAGTTAGATCCGAACCATCTCGATAATTCCATCTTCTTTTTTTTTTTCTTTGTCTTTTCATTGAGCAGAAATCACGTCCACATATAATTTCTTCTACCACGTTCAAACGGACGGAAACCATCGATTTAAGAAATTGTTAAACTGGGGACCAACCATCGCGAGTAGTCCAAGAAGGCAAAGCCATGAGCAGTCCCACCACCTCAATTGGCATTGCTGATTGATACCCTTTTCTTAATTAAATGATCTCACACGGTTAATTTCCACGAACAAATATCTTCTTCCACGCTCCTCTCACCAAACAATCAAACGCATACTAAATAATCCTTTCCTCCCACGCGTAGACACAGAATAACACACACTCACATTGAGAAGTTATCTCAACGAACGAAGGCTCCCATGGGTAACCTCGTCAGCTGCAGCAACGACTTCAACTGGGACTTTAACCAAGAACTCCGCTGCATCCTCTGCCCCGAGCAACAAGCTGTGACCATGCGTAGAAGGATGGATGGGTTGAAAGCCACCAAAGACGCCATTCAGAGAGAGGTGGATGAGATGGTGAGGCGAAGGCGAGGGGTAATTATGCATCCTCAAGTTGGGATTTGGATGGATTCGGTCGACGGACTCGCCGCTGAAGTGGATACAACCACCACCCCAATATCCAGAGGTAATAACAATATTTTGAATGCCATTTGTGAAATTAATTTTGATATTCTATTGATATCTAC
Source organism: Thalassia testudinum (assembly GCA_037157565.1). Classification (NCBI taxonomy): domain Eukaryota; kingdom Viridiplantae; phylum Streptophyta; class Magnoliopsida; order Alismatales; family Hydrocharitaceae; genus Thalassia; species Thalassia testudinum. The sequence continues at coordinate 52,339,381 of JAZHRO010000030.1, forward strand.
TCAATAGCAAAATAGTAAAAAAAAAAAATAATAATAACAATAAATCACTTTCGTAGAAATGTAAATCATTCAAATCACCTTAGGAATTACTTTGGATTGGTACACAATCACTTTACACAGGTAAAATTTTATTTTTCACTTATGCAAAATCACTTTGCATCTTCAAAATAATTTTACACGGATGTAAAGTAAGATTGTACCGATGTAATTTTATTTTAAACTATTTTCCACCATTGTAATATTTTTTTGTAAGGATATAAAGTAAGATTACACCTTACTTTGAACTACTCTATACTGATATAATATTATTTTGAACGGGTGTAATTTTTTTTATATTGGTACAATATTTGTTTGACCACATGGGAGATCAAGCCTACAACTTGAAGCTGGAATTAAGCTTGACCACTAGAGGAGGGGATGGGAGGTGGAGCAATTTTTACCACGAAAAAAGAAGATGAGGATTTGAACTCACACCTTCCAAAGGAGAAGCACTTATGGGGGAGGGAAGACACCAACCGTACTGCACCTCGGCCCCAAGTACTCCTCAACGTCGATCCATTTGACAATTGAGCAGGAAGGAACCATCTGTCTGCGGAGATCAATGATGTAAATTAAAACATGTAGTCGACAGGATGGAGGCATCGAAAAAAAAGAAGTGCTTAATGAAGATCGTACGTTATTGCTAATTAACAGATTAAGAAAAACTCATTCCTCTATATGAAACTTCCCCAAGGTAGTCGTAGTAAGGGTCCAAGCATGTTGAATATTGTCTAATATCCTGAGATCTAACGTGTAGCCTACGGTACTCTTGTGCACACGAAGATACCTCGTAGGATTATAGATGTATAGAGGATGGGGTCTTTTTTCTGTTGGGTATATATGATGCATGTTTGTCTAAGATATGATTGTGCCATTATATGTGCTGCAGCCTCTTCATCAACATGCAATTTTAATTAATTTGAAAGATATATACTCATTCAATTATAGATGTTGGGAAATATATATTATGCTCTACCTTGTGTATATACAAGGTAACTTAGTTTAATTCTCCTAGAAAATTATTTCTATATGTTTAACCGATGCACAATGCTCTTGGCACTCCTTTTTACTTTCAAGTTTCCATTAAGATCATCCATATATACTTTACATCATAATACATATCGTGCTTTTTTCAACATGATTAAACATTCAATGGAGTCGTCGGATATTCCTCGATCTCATATGTGTTCATTGTTGTATTTTATAATTCCATGGGATTGCAACTATATATTGTAGTGAATAATTAATCCAAGCAGTTGTATTGTCGCCATATATAGTTGCAGATGTATACGAAACATCTTGGCAAACATCTTGATTAATTCCTTGACCTATGTATAAGTACTCCTTACATTCCACAGGGAAGCTCATGCATCACTTTTTGGTGATATTCTTTCACTCTTTTTTTTTTTATTTATTGTTATCTGCTAAAGAAGGTTGGTTTTATGCAGCATCTTGCAAGGAAAATTAATTTTTCTAATAGGTTGATTTTGGGTTATGAACATCCGTGATTTTTTACCCTCGCATTTATGGGGGGGGGGGGGGGGGGGGGGGGGGGGGGGGGGGGGGGGGGGGGGGGGGGGGTGTTTTTACACGTTAAAAAATACATTGCATATTATGATTATGATTGTTGTGGTTTATTTTTTCATATATTTTATAATATATTGTAAGATCATCGAGTAATATATTTGATTTTTATTTGTGAAATTATTACGTAATCCTAACAAAAGAAACATTCAAAGATTAAATGGAGAAGAAATGAATTGGTGAATTTTGATGGCATCGTCATCATCCGTTGTATTTAATCTAATTTGATTAAGTTTTAAAATTAACTTCACCTAATTAACACATTAAAAGGGTATAACTCAAAGAGAGATGAATTGATAAAAATATGGGATTAATTCTATAATTTTCACGAATAATTATAAATGTAGAGTAGTTGGAAGGAAAGCTTATGGTTAATTAAGGGCTAATTGAGATTAAATGTCTTAAAAGTGGGCTAGAACTATGTAATTTAGGATATTCATTCAAATTGAGTGTTAATCCTTAATTAAAATGACTAATTTTGATCTTTCTTCAATTAAAATAGTTTTGATGAAAATAAATGTAATCTAAACCTCCTAAAAATTATTTAAAAATATTTTATAAGATTTGACGCAGTCGATTTTATAATCAGAACTCGTTTCGACTTAAAACAAAATATAGCCAGGTATTTAGTACGTCTTGGATCAAATTGTAAATTGACCATGCAAATGACATCAAAATCCAAAATTGAAGTCACCGATAAATTTCTTATGCCAAAATTAGGTTACTATAAAAATTTGAGCTCATTTGGACTTCTCTTGGTCAACTTTGCAATTTGACCCTTAATTCCTGATTCTTTGCAAAGAACCCCCTAACTTTTGATTTTTATTGCAAAGAGGACCCCACTGGCACTGCCTCCACTTTCCACCTCCGCTTCCTCCAGCTGTAAACTCTGGAGAGGTCGTTCCCACACCATTGACCCTCACGCGCCAACAAACAATAAATATCCCTCATTTCATGTCGTTTCATTTCGTCGAGATTCGGCCATGTTTCCTGCCATTCTCCTTAGTTGTGACTGATGAGAATCTCATCATGAACCCTAACTAGCACAATCTAACCCAGATATGTAAGAAAAAGCTCCTACATAACCCAAAGAAAGGCTTAACTCAGAGAGTTTTGAGTTTAAGAAGAAAACAAATCATAAGGGGAAAAACTGCAATTTCACCAACGTAATTTGCAAATAGGGTAATTAAGGGTCTAAACACAGGTCAAACAAGCCTAATAAGAAGGAAAGTGGGATGATCTGATCTAAAAAGGGTTATAGCAACTTCAAGAAATTAAATGACATTCTGTAACCCTAAAACAAACCCACTTCAATTCCTGAGGTTCGAGGTAAGATAAAAATCAACTAAATCTTCTAAAATTCATAGAAAAATAATCTCTAGGGTTTAGAACCTTTAATTTGGCCTTAGAAACCTATTTTGACTTAAAAAGAGAACCATGCCCAATTAATGACTTAATCTGGGTTTTTACGTAAATTGGCCGGTCAAACATGGTCCAACTTAGAAATAAAATTCTCCATTAAAATTCTTAGGTTCAAATTAGTCTTGTATAAAAACTTGAGCCTAAGAAGAGACCTCCTTGAACGACTTTGCAATTTGGTCATCTTCATTTACTTTTTGACCCTTATCTTTCGAAACCCTTGCGTTTTGGCCCCCAACTCTTTCATCGTTCGTTGCAGAACGGTCCCTCCTGCAAAACTCTGTGCAGCACCATGCTTCGGCGACTTTGCGTGGAGCATGGCGTCGCGCAGAGAGGGGTGACCGCCCTGCAAAATAGACGTGGGGTTCCTTGCAACGTCCTCTATCGCAGGGACCCGGCCATGCTCCCTGCCGGCCCCCATACCTTCCGTGCGAACGCGTGGAAAGTATGGGTGCCCCTTCTGGCCACGTTCTGACGAGGCTGGCACGTCGCCAGCCCGCTTCTCCCTTTGCACCAGCCCCTTTATAAGAACCCTCACCCCCTGCCGGCTTCAGCAAGCTCTCTTTGACGGAGAACACCCCCCCACTTCATCCCCTCCTCCGTCAGACGGCCCGCAGCTTCCGGCGACTCCCTCCTCTTCCTCCTCGTCGCTCTGCCGCCTTACCTGCAGCAGGGTTCTCCTAGCCCTCTTGTCTGTGCCGTGCTGTACCCGCCGGCACCCTCCGCCTGCTCCCTCGTCGTCGCACTCCTCCTCTAGGGCCCTTTCTTCCCCAGCTCCGACAGCTACGAGCCGGTGGATCCGCCCCCCCCCCCCCCCCCCCCCCCTCGTCCAAAACCTAGGTAAATAGCTTCCTCTCCTCCTCCCTTACATTTTCCCTCTCTCAATTTATCTTTCCGCCCCATCGCACACGACTTCCATCTCCGCCTGCTTCGTCTACGACCACCCTCTCCGGCGAGCTCATCCCACCTCCACAGACCTTCTCACCCCTCGCCGACTACCCCAAAAGCTTGCCCTCACTCCACTCAACAGATCCCCCCTTCCCATTCACTGCCAAACGCCACCCAACGACCCCCCGAACAAACCCATCTCTTCGACCACAGTCATACCTAGGGCTACCACCATACGCCGCCTCACGCCTCTCCACCACCCGCACTGCCTTCGCCGCACTCCGGCGAAGCTCCCTACATCCTCTGATTGGGCCGAGAGGCCGTATTCTTGTTTTCAGGTCGACGCCCCTTCACCGCCATTACCGAGCTTCTGAAGCTCCTTCACCTGCAGCTGCAGGTGCTCTCCTTCCCAGGCTCACGCACCAGGACGCGCGGCTTGCCTCCGCGAAGCATCTCAGGACTGCAGCTGGGGTGAAGGCCTCGCACACTGCTGCAATTGCCTGCAGCTTCCTCAGTTGCGGGCACCAATCTGGGAGGTGGGACTTTAGTCCCACCTCGGAAGTGCATGGCTAAACTCCCGCACATAAATTTAAAAAGTGTTCTAGGCTATTCACCTTCGAACACAGGGGTCAGGTCCCTCACGCACGCCGCGCGCCACGCGCTCGCCCTCGCCCTCGCCCGCGCTCACGCCCCGCGGGTCTGGGCTGGATCCGATTACCTTAACCCGCGCACTCCTCACCCACCACCGCACGTCGGTGGGCCTGGTCCCGGGCGCGATACCCGTACCCGAATACCCGGCTCTGGGAGAGCGATCCTATGAGAGAAATCTGAGAGAGAGAGAGACGCGGGGAAGGGTAGGGGTAGGTTTTGCTTTCTAATCCTTGTGTGAGCGTGTAGGAGCAGAAGGAGAAGGAAGGAAGGCAGCCGAAGCCTTAGCCGCTCAGGGCAGAGAGGAAGAAGAAGAAGCAGAGAAGAAGAAAGAGAAGCAAGAGAGAAGAAACAGAAGAAGAAGAGAAGCACTGTAGCAAACCTACAGTTAAGTCGTCTGACCACTGCATCAGACGACGGTTGAGCAGCGGCCAGAGGAGTTAAAGCAAGAAAAGAAAGAAAGAAGAAGGCTGAAGAAAAAGAAGAAGAAGAAGAAAAAGTGGGAAGAAGACATAGCCTCCAGAGCAGAAGAAAGAGGACAAAGTAAAAAAGAACAGAAGAAAAGAAGAACTTTACGGAAGAAAAGAAGGGAGAAGACACAGCCGTGAGCAGAGAAGAAGAGAAAGAAGAAGAAAAGGAGAGCAGCTGAAAGAAGAAAAAAAAAAGATAGAAAGAGAAGGAGAAGAGAAGAAGAAGCCAAGACAGACTTTCTCTCTCTCTCTCTCTCTCTCTTATTTTTTTAAGCTAATAGAGAACCTTTGTATTTCTAGAATTCCAGTAGCTCCCTGAGTTCGACCTCGGGAAAACCATTTCCGAGTAAAAAATTTTGTAATGATAACCTGATAGCTGTCTTATTACTACAACGACTGTAATTTAAAGTATAACAAACGTAAACAAACCGGACAGCCAGACAGGCTGTCAGTGACCACCACCTCATCTTCGACCCTGGTGGCTTTTCTGACCTCCTCATCCGTGCATCATTCGACCACAAGGGTAGCACCAACTTCCTTCCTCATCTTCCTCCGGTCATCCCTAGCCAAAGCACGACCTCTTCCACCCTTTTCCTCTCCATCGATCACCTCCCGGACCTCTTCTTCTTCCTCATGGCCCGTCATCACGCCGGCCACGTCTCCAGCCCCCCTCGTCATCCTTTAGGTACCTCTCTTCTTCCTCTACTCTTCTAGATTATTTTATGACCCTTATGATGAGAACCTCGTCATAAACCCTAAACTAGCACCATCTAACCCAGATTTACAAGAAAAAGCTCCTACTAACTATAGAAAGGCTTGACTCAGAGAGATTCTGAGTTTGTGAAGAAAATAAGAACTAAGGGGTAAAAATGTAATTTCACCAACTCAATCTGAAAACAGGGTAACTCAGGGTCCAAACTTAGGTCAAACCAACCTAATAAGAAGAAAAGTGGGATGAATTGATCCAATAAGGGCTACAGCAACTCCAAGGAATTAAATGACATTCTGTAACCCTAAGAACAAACCCACTTCAATTCACGAGGTTCGAGGAAAAGAAAAAATCGAATAAACCCTCTAAAATTCATAGAAAAATAATCTCTAGGGTTTAGGACCTTCAACTTGGCTTTAGGAACCCATTTTGACCTACATTGAGAACCAGGCCCAATTAATGACTTAATTTAGATTTTTACGTAAATTGACCAGTCAAATAAGGTCTAATCTAGAAATAAAAGTCACCATAAGAATCCTTAGATCCTAGTTAGTCATGTATAAAAGCTTGAGCCTAAGAAGAGACCTTCTTGACCAACTTTACATTTTGGTCCTCATCCATTACTTTTTGACCCTCAACTTTTGAAATCCTCGCATTTTGACCCCTAAGTCTTCTTCGTTCTTTGCATTTGGGTCCTCCCTGCAAAACCCTGAGCAGCGCCATGCTCCGGCGACTTTGCACGGTGCATGGCGCAGCGCAGGGTGAGGGAGACCCTCTGCCAAGACAATCGGGGGTTCCCTGCGACGTCTGCTGTCGCAGGGACACCTCCATGGTCTCTGCGGCTGCCTATACCTCCCGTGCGAACGCACGGAAGGTATGGGTCTCCATCTCCGGCTTCCTCCGGCGAGGGAGGCACGTCGCCTCCCTCCGCCCTCCTCTCTGATCTCACCTCTATAAAAGCCACCTCCGTCTGCCGCACTCAGTAGCTCGGATCTGATGGAGAAACACCCCCCTCCTTCCTCTCTTCCCACTCCGGCAGAAGCCCTCCAACTCCGGCGGTTCTTCCTCCTCCTCGTCGCTCTGCCACAATACCAGCAGCAGAGCCGCCTTCGCGCGCTCTTCCCGTGTCGCGCCGTACCCAGCGCGCACTCTCCTGCTCTCTCTCTCTCTCATACCCACACACACACACACACACACACACAAGCTATCTCATGCACGAAGGCTCCCATGGGTAACGTTATCCGTTGCAGCAACAACATCAACTGGGACTTCAACCAAGAACTCCGCTACATCCTCTGCCCCAAGCGACAAGTTGAGACCCTGCGTAGAAGGACGGAGGGGTTAAAAACCACCAAAGATGCCATTCAGAGAGAGGTGGACGAGATGGTGAGGCAAAGGCAAGGGGTAATTATGCATCCTCAAGTTGGGATTTGGATGGATTCGGTCGACGGACTCGCCGCTAGAGTGGATACAACCACCACCCCCATATCTAGAGGTAATAATAATATTTTGAATGCCATTTGCGAAATTAATTTTGATATTCGATTGATATCTAATCAATAGCAAAGTTGATTACTATATATATCTATATATATATATATATATAGCCAAAAAAGGAATAATAATAAAAAAAGAAATTATCATGCAAAACTTTGCTTTAAGAAAATCCATGATGTGACTATAAATACTATAGAGTATATGCAGAGGTTAGAGAAACTTGAAATCCGAGAATGCAAGTTCCTTCGAGAGAGTTGGAGCTTAATGGCAAGCACTTTCCAAAATTGAAGGAATTATTTCTAGTTAAGATTACTGGTCTAAGAAATATCATCCTAAACAGTCCAATGCTGTGCCTTCAAAAACTCGAGATTTCGAATTGTGAATTTGAGCATCTTACGTGGCCTCGGCGACTCCCAAAACTTATGAGTCTTGTCTTGGAAAGTTGTTCCTATTTGCGCGAGCTACTGTTGAAGCATGAGTTGGGAGATGATAATGATGAAAGAAGCAGCAATGAGCCCCTCCTATCGCATCTGAGAGTTACGAAGCTGAGTAAGTTGCCACTCCTAGAGAGCATTTCAAGTATAAATGCTATAAAGTATATGCGGAGGTTAGAGAAACTTGAAATCCAAGAATGCAAGTTCCTTTCTGGAGGGTTGGAGCTCAATGGCAAGCACTTTCCAAAATTGAAGGAATTATTTCTAGGTAAGACTGCTGATCTAAGAAATATCGTCCTAACAAGTCCAATGTTGTGCCTTCAAGTGCTATGTATTTCGAATTGTGTAGTTGAGCATCTCATGTGGCTTCAGCAACTCCCAAATCTTAAGAAGCTTTACTTATACAATTGTTCCCATTTGCACAAGTTGCTGTTGAAGCAAGAGTCGAGAGACGATAATGATGAAAGAAGTAGCCATGAGCCACCCCGAAAGAGCATTTCAAGTATAAATACTATAGAGTATATGCAGAGGTTAGAGGAACTTGAAATCCGAAAATGCAAGTACCTTTCTGGAGAGTTGGAGCTCAATGGAAAGCACTTTCCAATATTGAAGGAATTATCTCTAAGGGAGATTGCTGGTCTAAGAAATATCGTCAGACGAGGGTGCGTGAACTGTAGAGGGGCGAGACCCCTGTTTGGTTCTGAGGGGCTAGACCCCTGTTACTGAGAGGGCTAGGCCCTATACTGTTCCGTGCTATACTTTGGGCGTACCCGTTAGCGGAAATGACTGACCACGTGCTAGTGCGGGGTAGCTACCCGTGCACTTATTGTGCGTGCCGTAGTCACCGCTACGTCTATTTGTGACCTCGGGGTGGTTGACTGGGTGTAGGATCACCACGGGGGACCTTCCCGGCCAGGAGAGCACAACGTGTGCCTTCTACTCTTCGGAAAAGACTGCAATCAAGATCGTTCTCATAAGGAACATACAAGATCAAGAAAGAGATCTAAAAGTAAACCAATGGGTGAAAAGAAATGACTTGTAAAATAAATAATTGGAAAGTATAAATTTACTTGTCAGCCTTTACTGCTTTAGTTAGTTTGATTACTACTCTACTCAGCGTTCGCTGACTCCGTTTTACTCGTAACCCTTTACAGGTTCAGGAGTTGAGTAGCCCGAGCCACCAGCTACAGAGGGTGCTGGCCCAGTCGAGCCCAGCAGTAGTTTCTTGCTTTTGTTGTACTCCCTGTTCTACTAGTGAGTTTAGAATGTTGTTACCGTTTCTGTTTCTATACTTTGTTCTACTTTACTGTTGTGGTGGTGATATGTACTGTTAGGAGCTTTTACTTCCTTTACTACTTGTACTCTTGTACTGTTAGTTACTTTGCATAGTGAATGTGGTTTACTTTCCTGCTTTTTGGTTATTTCTTGTTGGACGACTGGGCCTTGGGATTAGTCGAGTCGAGCCGACCTCGGGTCTTGTAGGGATTCGGGAATCGGGTGGTAACAAGATGGTATTAGAGCAAGGTCGTCCCGAGAAATGAACCAACTAGCTTGAGAATAACCAATTCACGTGCATGTAACTAGAGTAACCACCACAACGTACTGCTTGACATCTGTTCTGAGTTTCTTTCGCAAAAGTTCGAAAGAGTTGACTTCTTTTTGTTCTGTTTTCCGCGTCTCCTTGCAAGAGATGCCTCGTCGTGGAGTTCTTGAGGCAGGCCGCAAACGCGGCCGTGGACAAGGTCGGAGGGGTGGACGTGCCAGGCCCGAGGTGCCAGTTGACCCGCCACTTCTCCTAGGCATTCAGGCCTAGGACCTCGCTCAGCTGATTCGAGATATAGTACGAGAGGAGCTCCACCTGCCTCCACGGGCGCCTCTCCCTGAGGATGTGGAGGGGGAGTCCTTTGTGGGGCTGAGAGACCGATGCAGCGCTGGACAAGGGGGAGGGAGTGGTCCTCCATCGCCCCCACCGCACTCTGGCACTTCTGAGCACGAACCCTCCCTGCTTGAAGGCGTGCCCGTTCCCCCACTACAGCTGCACTACGAGCTTTTCAAGCAGTTCCGAAAGCTGAAGCCCCCCTCCTTCAAGGGGGATGAGGACCCATCTAAGGTAAAGGACTGGCTGGAGCAGATTGAGAAGGTGTTTGACACCCTTCGCCCCCATGCAGAGTGCCGCGTGGCCTTTGCCACGTACCAGTTGGAGAGTGCGGCACACAGGTGGTGGAGGGCAGTCAGAGCCCCGGAGATGGGAGAGCTGACGTGGGACCAGTTCGTGACCCTCTTCTGCGAGCAGTACTTCCCGTAGACTTGGCAGGTCTAGAGGAGGCGGGAGTTCCACACTCTCCACAAGGGGACGATGATTGTTAGCGCGTATCGTACGTGCTTCCTGGAGCTGTCACGTTTTGCTGCGACAGCTGTAGCTACAGAGGTGGAGTGCTTGTGGAGGTTCACTGAGGGGCCTCGGCCTGCCATTCAGGGGTATGTCAAGCCCCTGAAGCTGCCCACCTTCTCGAGAGTGGTGGAGGCAGTTATGACGTACGAGGAGACTAACCCGGCCGCACGAGACACCGACAGTAGACGGAAGAGGCCCTACCAGCCAGAGTACTCACAGAGCCGACGAGAGAGGAGGCACGCCGCACCCGCGGGAGAGCTGTCTCATTTTGCGGTGCCATCAGTGGCCTTTGGGGGCCCCCGATAGGGGCCAGCTGTCAGCACTAGACCCCCGCTCAGCCGTCAGCATGGACCTACCAAGGGAGGGAGTCAAGTCCCCCTTTGCTACCAGTGTAGCCAGCCAGGCCACATCAGGAGGGACTACCTGTCTAGGGTTGGAGCGCAGCGGATGCTCCCTGCACCGAGCACTGGAGGCCGAGCAGATGTAGCCGTTGAGATCACTGAAGTTGACAAATCTAAACCTTTTACTGTAAATGGTCAAAGACTGAAACCTTTCATTGAGCTGCATGATCTCAGACTTGTCAATTCTACCATTTCGCTCCTACATTTTGAATTACCATACAAGTTTTCGCCTAGCTGAAGGCGTTAAACTTAGCAAAACCTACCCTTGTATATAGCTGTTTTTCACCTTTCTTATTCTTGCCTTTATTTGTATATAGTGTCTACCCTTGCATTTTGAGCATACTTTCATTGACACACATGTCATGCATTTCACTTCCTAGCCCGACTATTCACTCTGATCCTAGATCAGACTTAAAATCGTCCGCACAGAGATTTTATCTCCTCATTCTGACTTCCTTCCATCACCCAGTCTAGGATAATGAAAAGCAGAGCATGCATTTGCATCCACCCTATTCATTCAATGAGGACATTGCAACATTTAAGCATGGGGGGGTGTAAATGGTAAACCATTTAAACTGAAATGCAATTGTAGACACACCTATAGTACATATAGTATTATCAAAAAAAATATGCTTAAAAAAATTGAAAAATTTTGAAAATTTTTTGAAAAAAATTACAAAGCTAAAAATACAAAAAAATAACAAATCACAAAAAAATTCCAAAAATACAATAAGGGACATGTACTCTATTGTCAAGGGAGGGTAATGATTTTAAGGAGAAAGGGAGAAAAAGATAAAAGATAAGTGTTTAACTATGATCTTCTAGCTGAAAACAAAAATTAGAATAGGTGTCTATGGACATTCAACTGTTACTGGGTTGACCTGCCGGGCCATAAGAGCTTGATACGAGCTTGGGCTTAATACACTTCGAGCCTTGACAAGATAGACCACAGTCTCTCCTAACTTTAGGACATATTCTTGTACCTGAGTCACCAGTACAGGATTCGTTGGTTTGCTTTGACTTAGGAGTCTAAGTAACCTTGGCTTACACTACACAATGTTAGGAAAGACCACTTGAACCTAAAACTCAACCGTTGTGTTCATTAGGGAAGGTGGAGTCGTTACCTGTGCGTGCAGGTAGACTCTTTGTCCTAATCTTTAGTCTTGTGTCTAGGAGAAACTCTTTCCAAAAAAAATTCACCCACCAAATACAGTGTGCTCTACCAAATAAGTTCCGGAGACATACTGTTCAAAAAAAAAAAAAGTCAAGTATGTTCTCCAAAAATCTGGGAAATACTCTTGTTCCACCAAAATTGTTTTCAGGGTTCAAAACAAATACCCTGTTGGTCCACCAAAAAGTTCTCTGAGCCACAAACACAATAAGGGTTGGGTTTGAATATCCATCAATTCTTGAGAGTCATCCGAAAACATGAGCTGAAGTTAGGACCAACCTGGACTTAAAAAGAAGTGAAACCCTGGGAGTGAGCTTTAGAATTCACTTGGTTAGTCCTGACTTATCATAAAGCACAGCCATAACCTCATAGCATTCTGAGTCTCTGTAAAACCCCCTGAGTCCTGGAATTCGACTTAAGGTTTAAATATCAAGAGTCCTTGTTGGTTGAGAGATGGTCTTTGTCATTTAAGCCTCGAGTTCTGGTAGGTTGTCCTCAGTAATAAGGTTCTCACAATGTCCAAAACATAGTTGGTTTATTGAAAAATCTTTCAGCCTGAAGATCATCATCAAACAAAAAAATTTTTGAAAGAAGAAAAAGATATCTCTTCACACTTACCTTGCTGATACTCAAATTGCCTTACACTTCAACAGATTGTTTGCTAAGGGACTAGCAAGACGTAAGCATGGGGGTATGATGAGTGGCTACTCATCATGACTAAAAGCTGAAGTTAAGCTAGACACTAAGTAAAATAATATCAAATTAATAGATAAAAAGGGTTAAGTGTGGGAATTAAAGAAAAAGACCTAAAACCTTTACTCTGTATTAAAACTTCATAATTAGGTCACAAAATGAGGTATTCTGAAAGCAAAGTACAAATGATGATCCATGCATCAAATGAACACATAAATAAGTTTAAAAAGCCAAATCAGAAGTATAATCAATGTCTTAAATGTTCAATTAAGCACATATAAAAATTTGAAGGCAATTGGACATCATTTAGGTTATGAAATAGGTAGTTTACACTTAGGTCCTTCATGCGTTACACTCTTACCCTTAAAAACTCCCCTTTGGACTTACTTGTAAGCTTCAGGGACCCTTTTGAAAGGCTGCAGGGCCCTTCCGGTTGTAGTTCTTTTCACTTATGGGCCTGCATGCAATTCTTCTACCCCTTCATTCAAGGGTCTGTCTGTAATTTTCCCTTATTTCAGAGAGAGGCCTGCTGCTCTTCGCACACACTGTAGCGCGCGAAGAACACGGCCAATCTCAGCCGTCCGTCGCTCTTCATGATCTTGATCTGCGGTTAGATTTGATTGGAAGTTTCGCGCGATTTGGCGCGTGCGATCACCCCTCTCCCCAGATCTCATCTGACAGTCAGATTTTGTGCTTAGCTCACCGCGCGCTCCGCCCCTCTCATCCTCGCCGCCGGTTGCATCTTGATTGTCCTCACCTGCGCAGTGATCTCAGCCACTGAGCATGCTACTTAAGCACTTCAGTGGTGTCGCGCACAAGGGATCGCTCCCTCTTACACCTCTTAGCGATCATTCGTCCACTCCAGTCCCTCCTCCCCATCAAGACTCTGATTTCATAGCCACCGGCTGTGAAATCATCACCTTCTCTCGACCTCCTTGTCGCTAAGGACTTCGTAGCACCTGAGGACGACCCTGGAGCCTCACTAGCAGACTCTTCCCTCCGCTGGAGTCATCTTCCTCCTTTCTTCCTCCTTAGCCACCGGCTAAGGACCCATAGGTCCCATTCTTCCTGTTAGATTAGGTTTATAATTCTGCATATTAGTTTAGCTGTAGTTAAGTAGTTTAGAGTAGAATTAATATAATTGTTAATGTTTAATTTCGTCGTAGGATAAAGTAGCTGTAGTAGTAGAATTAGGCTTAAATTCCCCCCTCACCTCCTCTGATCATTTCAGATCAGAGGGGAAGACTTCATAGAACCATGTTTTCAAATTGTCTACCTCTCCGTATTTTCATGTCCAGTTCTAATTTTCCACAACATGTTTTCTCATCTTCCACCCATACACTCTGACCTAATTTCAGATCTGATTGGTTTTCAACCTCAGATCTGAAATTGGCATCAACAAGCACTTGAGGGGCTTCCCACTCATCTCACTCTTGGTCACAAAAGCCCCTTATTTTTGGGTCGAAATTGTCAGTTTGTCAGATTTTTCCTCAGTTTGGATTTTAAGGATTTTTCTTTTTGGTTTTACTGCCTGATCTGACGAATTGAATAAAGTTGATTTGAATTCCTTGTTGCCAAGGAATCTGAGAGGATTTCTGGTGACAGAAATCATCTCAGAAGAGCCATACATAAATCTGATTTGATAATGTCTTGAATGCATTGAATGCAAGTCAGATCTAAGGATAATTACTGTGGTAATTTGAAGTCTGATCTCGCATTCATAAGTTTTTTTTTTATGGCTGTTTGGTGATTTCCTAACCTAAGGAGTTTTCAATACTCCTTAAGGTTTCATGAAATTGGGATTTGAACTAAGGGCTTTAATTGATTGAATTAATTCTTCCTTCATGCTGTCTATAGCATTAGGAAGAGTTAATTCAGTAATATTCATGGATTTAATCTGAAATGAAGTTTTTGATGAGGGTTTTTGGCATTTGAATTAGGGTATTTAGTGATTTAGTGAGAAATTAAACCCTTGTCAGATTTGGGATTGACTGATTTTCTTTTCAGTTTGGATTTATTTGACTCTGATCCCAGTAAACAAAGCAAAGTGCTGCATCTTACAGCTACATGTTTTCCTCTTCCAACTCACATTTCTTCTCAAATGGACTATCTGCAGCAGTAGTTAGAGCATTTAGACAGTGACTTGAGCTGCTGCAGAGTCTGGAAGGTTTTGTTGCTGCTACTGTCTAGTTATTATAGGTTGTAATAGATAGGTTCTAGTGTTAAACCTTGTAGACTCTAATTTGATCTTAGCTGACAGTAGATTGTGTTTCATTTCTTATGTAAACAAATTTTCTTGTTCAATACTTGAGCTCTAATTTTGGTACATACATGTCTACTCTTTCTCAACTCTGTCAGCTAGTTTAGTCAGAAATCACCATCCAACAAGAGTTAAAAGAGAAAATTGAACTGAGGACTCTCTCCTCAGTTAACTCTTTCCTTCTTCTCTCCTACTTCTGTCAAACCTGTAACAACAGTAGAAAAATTTAAAAAGAAACACCCAAAAGGACCAGAAGTAAAAATATTTATATATCTATATATATACATATATATATTACTTTGTATATTAAGTATACTTATATAGACTTAAGCTATATATTAGGCTACACATGTAAATAGATAGTGTAAAGATATATATATATACTGTATACTTAACTATGTAAATATAATACTGTAATTTAGGTTTTAGATCTAGTTTAGACAATAAATATAATAATTATATAACTATATATAACTTGAACTAATTTATATGTATTATTAAACTAAATAGATCAGTAAGTAGTATAATTAAGAGAGTTAAACTATAAAACTATATATATATCTATGTATATGTAGATTATAAGTAAATAAAATCTTTCATCTTAATGTAATCCTTTATAAATAACAAATAATGAATTTATTAAATTTATAGCTAAGTTATTAAATTAAAGTAGTTAAATTAGTAGTTTAGAATTATAATTAAGTTAAATTGAATCTGTATACTAAGACTAATATACTTTAAGTAATTTAAGCTAATTTACGTATATTCATACCTAATTACATTAAGTTTAACTTAATTTATAAGCAGAACAATTGAAATTGCTATTTAAATATAAATAACACATATATTAATTCGGAAAAACATAATAAAAATGTGTATAAAATACTTATGTATGTATTCTAACCCTGTATGAGGTCAATTAGACCATTCACTAACTAATTTATAAGCAATTAACCAAGAAAACACTGAAATCAGTGTATAAAAATAGTCCACTTGAGTGAATTTATTTATATAGTAAATCTATTTAAAATTTCAAATTAATTGAACAATTATATAGTATTATGTAAATACTTTATTTTCCATAATTTATTTTTATTTTTAAATAAATTATGGCCCTCGAATTGAGGGTCAAAATCGCTTCCAGCCCACAGCTGCACGCAGTTTTCAGCGCAGATGTGGCGCTCGAATAGCGCCACATCGTGCACTGCAAACCGCACGCAACGGTTTATATTGAATTCATGCATATGTCGTTCAGTCGTCACGGGCGTCGGGCACCCGAAACAACCTTTACCTTCGATACATACTGAGCATTCTGAACATGATTTGTGGGGCCAGGGGCCCAGAGAGAGGCGTGTGCGGGGGGCTGAGAAGGCCCTGTGCTGAGTTAAGAAAAACGTAATTAAGCGGCCTAATGAGAATTAGGGCGCGCTTAGTAGAGGTTTGGTCCCACCCTCTGGGTGCTATGTATCCTTCGAAAAGTGCGCCCACAAATTAAACACATTTTTAACTAATTAAAGAGAGTTAATGACGACTGTTAAAAGCCTCTCCGCCGCAGCGTGTAAAAGTCATTAAGGCAAAGTGTAAACATTGAAGAAGAAGAACATCTGTTGAAGATTTGTGTGAAGGAAAACAGAGAGAGACGATGTACATACGTAAGTAAAAATACATATACAATAAAAATGAAAAAATATATATATATATGTATACGTAGTATAGGTAATTATTTTTATAAACAAACCCATATATTTACTAACAGAATAAAATGTCACCAAAAGCATCGCTACAGATCTCAGTTTCCCTCAGGTTTGTATATAGTGTTTTCTGGGATCTAGCAACGCTTACGTCTGTCACTATAACTATGGTATGTGTTTCTATAGATATCAGACTAGTATGTTAAGTTAATATACTATGTAATCTTAGTCTATTGTGTACTTTCATATAAGTATTAATACCATAACTTGTAAAGACATAGTTTAAAGTATAGTAATAAATTGTTTGGTGCTTGTTTATAGTTAGTTAGTTTTTGCAAGCATTACAATTAATTCTTAGTAAGTAGGCAAACCATGTCCACATTCATTCATTCTTTAATAAGATGTAAAGCTTCTTTTTGGAATTAGAGGATAATTTTGAGATCAAAGAGCGACTTAATTCAATAATTGCCTCCCAGTGAACGACTTGGAATAAAATCAGTAAAAATTAGATAAGTAAATAATAATGGTTGTAATAACTGGTATCCCATACAACTCACCACAATGACACTCTTGGTGTTTCAAATCACAACATACTACAACACATCATTATCTCAACAACCAACCATTGCACATCAAAAAAAATAACCATTAGAGGGTACCGGCTAGTGGCTACCCGTCTGACGCAGAGTGTGCCTGCTTCTTCTGCACCGAGAGCTGAGGGGCGTATCAATGCCCTGACACACAGAGACGCTAGGGCATCAGGTTCAGTGGTGGCAGTTATGGTTACAGTTTCCGACAGACTAGTTTACGTACTTTTTGATTTCGGTGCCACACACTCCTTTGTTGCTGCGAGCTTTGCTGTCAGTTTGGGACAGGATTGCATGTTGTTAGAGGATTCATTTGTGATCAGAGGTCCAGGTGTGTTACGACCCGGTTCACGAATCCCTACAGGACCCAAGACCATCTCGACTTGACTAATCCCAAGACCCAGTTGTCCAACAAGAAATAACCAAAAAGTAGGAAGAAAATCACATTCACTATGCTAAGTAACTAATAGTAAAAGAGTACAACAGTAAAGGAAGTAAAAGCTGCTAACAGTACATATCACCACCACAACAGTAAAGTAGAACAGAGTACAGAACAGAAATGGTAACAACAGTCTAACTTACTAGTAAGAGGAAGTACAACAAAAACAGGAACTACTGCTGGGCTCGACTGGGCCCAGCATCCTCTGCAGCCGGTGACTCGGGTTGCTCAACTCCTGGACCTGTAAAGGGGGTACAAGTAAAACGGAGTCAGCGAACGCTGAGTAGAGTGGTAACCAAACTAACTAAAACAGTAAAAGCTAACATGTAATTTATCTTTTCCAGTTATTTTATTTTACAAGTCATTCCTTTTCACCCATTGGTTTACTTTTCAGATCTCTTTCTTGATCTCGCATGTTTCTCGTGGGAACGATCTTGATTGCAGTCTTTTCCGAAGAGTAGAAGGCACACGTGGTGCTCTCCTGGCCGGGAGAGTTCCCCGTGGTGATCCTACACCCAGTCAACCACCCCAAGGTCACGGATAGATGTAGCGGTGACTACGGCATGCGCGATAAGCGCACGGGTAGCTACCCCGCACTGGCATGCGGTTAGTCATTTCCGCTAGCGGCTACACCCAAAGTACAGCACGGAATAGTATAAGGCCTAACCCTTTTAGTAACAGGGGTCTAGCCCCTCAGAACCAAATAGGGGTCTTGCCCCTCCACAGTCCGCACACCCTCGTCTAACTACCCCAGTTTTCCCAGTGGGCCTAACAAGTCGGTGTAGGGTGGCTAGCTGAACCCCGGGCCCCGTGGGGTGGCTAGCTCTCTCCCTACATTAGTAGCTCTCCCCGGTATAGTATACGCGAGGGCCAAGGAGGTCGGTGTAGAGTGGCCAATCCTAACCTCGGGTCCCAACCCAATGGTGGCTAGCTTCGCTCTACGCTAAACAGGGGACGGTCGTTCTCCTTAGTACCACGTACTCAAGGCCATCACACTTCCTAATCACATTTCCAAATCCATTCCATTTATCCACAGGAGCTCTACACCTAATTCCCCATAGGGTTCATGCTCGTATTCCCCATGTTATTCCATACCAGGTTTCATCATTCACAATTCCATTCTTAGATTCTACACATGCAGCTCGCATTTCCACAATTTGCATATACAACAAGTAATGTCACAGGTATCTATTTAACTACCACAGGCATTTCATATTTCATAGGCAGCTCTTATTTATTAACAGGCAGTTGTTTACGTTTCTATTCATTCATTTAAGGCTGCAATCTCAACACGCATACAAACATTGCAAGTACTTCTCGTCCTAGGATTCATGCCACATCTTAGGTTTCTAGTTATCCAATTTCACATATGCAGTTATGATTTATAATTAAAACAAGGGAAACCACTCTACCAGACAATCTGGGAGTACTAGGGGCTCGAACGGCAGGCTCACGTGCCTCTGTAGGCCCCGAACACACAACAAATCGAAATCCTATACCAAGAAACATAACACAACGGAATGTTTAGAACAGTATAAAAGGCCTTCTAACAAGTAGAGGAACTCGCAAGGAATCCCAGATATCTCGTTTGCGTAAAACGAACCTCAAACATACCCTAAACTGGTAAACAATAGGACTGCAGACCTAAATCAGATGTCTGGCACAAGGTCCAGACGTCTTAAAAGTCACCAGGGTCTCACCTCAGGTTGCTGCGTCGACTTCAGACGTCCAGAACCTGTACTTGATCGTCTGGACCCAACTCCAGACGTTTGACCTCTCATTCAGTCGTCTGGGAGTGCTTCCAGTCGTTTGGTAAGTTGTCCAGACATTGGAAACACGTGGGAGGGCATGCCCCGCACCTTCCCGAAGCTATCCCTACATGCGATAGACCGAATCCCCTACTTTTAGCCATGTAGATTGACTTTGCGGTGCAGCCTGCATGGCCGTAACCGCAAGAGAAACGTACCTTTGCGAAGCTCTTCTTTCAGACGTCCGGTGTCGTCACCAGACATCCAACCCGTTGTCTGGTCAACACACCTGATGCCTGATTCTGGGAAAAACCCAGAATCGGACCGACCTCCTGCTCCTCTCGCCGCGCACAGTCGCGACCTCTCCTCCTCATCTGCAGCAAAGTGTCAGGGACGTCTCCCCCGATGCGCTCCTCCCGCACATGCCGCTCTGACGGTTCGTCCCCCGGCAAGCTCCTATGAGCTCACGAACACAAGCTCCTCCTTCTCGCTCCTCACTCTCACGCCCTCTCTCGCGCTCGTTCCTCTCGCTGCAATGGAGCGGAAGGAAGGAAGGTGGCAGTGGTGGAGTAGGGAAGAGAGGAAGGGGGGAAGAGGGGTTATATAGGGAGTGGGCTAGGGTTCGGGTGGAGGAGAGAAGAGGGAGAGAGAAAAGAGTGAGGTTGTCTGCGCGCAGCCAGCGCGTAGACGCGAAGTTGCATATAGAATTTTCAATTTCCAGATGTCTGGGAAGGGGTCCAGACGTCTGACTGACAGTCCAGACATCTTAAAAGGCTCAGAACAGAATGGGTCTTTACAGGGTGGTCAGTTGTTTGTAGCTGAAAAGGCTTACACAGATTGTGAGGTCAGTATTGGGGGACACAGCCTCCCCACTGACCTGATCGTGATACCGATGGAGGATTTTGGCGTGATTCTGGGGGTGGATTAGCTGTCCGCTTACCACGCTATGGTGGACTGTTTTGGGAGGAAGATCGTATTCTCCATACTGGAGATGCCTTCCTTTGAGTTTCACGGATAGCTGGTGGACGGAGGTTTCAGATGCATTTCTGCACTTCGGGCAGCGAGACTTTTGGGCCAGGGGTGTGAGGGCTTTCTAGCCTGTGTGGTGGCGAAGCCCAGCCCCGTGGCAGACTTTCAGATCATCCCAGTGGTCAGAGAGTACCCCGACGTGTTTCCAGAAGAACTGCCAGGACTACCGCTTGAGCGTGAGATTGAGTTTGAGATCTCACTGGTACCGGGGACCATCCACATTTCTACGTCACCGTACCGGATGGAACCACTTGAGCTGCAAGAGCTCAAGTCACAGCTACAGGACCTGTTGGAGAAGGGCTTTGTGAGGCCCAGTGTGTCCCCGTGAGGAGCCCCTGTGTTATTTGTGAAGAAGAAGGATGGTACCCTGCACCTTTGTGTTGACTACCGACAGTTGAATAGGGTCACCATCAAGAACAGGTATCCACTGCCGAGGATTGATGATCTGTTTGACCAGTTGCGAGGTGCCACGGTATTCTCAAAGATAGATCTGAGGTCAAGCTACCACCAGTTGAGGGTCAAGGAGATCGACGTCTCCAAGATAGCTTTTCGCACCCAGTATGGACACTACGAGTTTTTGGTCATGCCATTTGGGCTAACCAACGCCTCCGTTGCCTTCATGGATTTGATGAACCGGGTGTTCAGACCATATCTGGATCAGTTTGTGGTGGTATATATTGATGACGTGCTGGTTTACTTGCGGGATCAGGCACAGCACGCACAGCACTTGCGGATGGTTCTGGACACTTTGAGACGACGTAGGCTGTATGCCAAATACAGCAAGTGCGAGTTGTGGTTGAGGCAGGTGACCTTCTTGGGCCATGTGATCTCAAGGGATGGTTTGGCTATGGATCCAGCCAAGGTTGAGGCCATACTCAGGTGGGAGAGGCCACATACAGTGACAGAGATACGCAGCTTCTTGGGATTGGCAGGTTACTACCGGCAGTTAATTAGGGGTTTCTCGCAGATTGTGCATCCTATGACTCAGTTGACCCATAAGGATGTGCCCTTTGCTTAGACAGATGCTTGTGAGGCGTGTTTTCAGGAGTTGAAGGAGAGACTGACTTCAGCTCCTGTGCTTACCATCCCAGATAGCAGTGGCAATTTTGTGGTTTACACGGACGCTTCGTTGCCGGGGTTAGGGGCTGTGTTCATGCAGTGGGGTCACATTGTCGCTTACGCTTCACGGTAACTGAAGCCCCATGAGCATAGCTACCCTACCCATTACTTAGAGCTGGCAGCTGTTGTCTTCGCACTGGAGACATGGAGGCACTACCTTTACAGTGAGACCTTTGAGATTTTCACCGATCATAAGAGTCTCAGGTACTTGTTTGATCAGAAGGAGCTTAACATGAGATAGAGACGTTGGTTAGAGCTCCTGAAGGACTATGACTGCAGCATCTCCTACCATCTGGGGAAGGCCAATGTGGTGGCTGACGCCTTGAGCTGGAAGGTGCCCGCCAACTTGGCCAGTTTACAGGCATAGAGTTGGAGGCTTATGGAAGAGTTGGGCAGTTGGCGACCCCGAGAGTCACAGGGGTATTATGAGGCAGTGACGGTGACACGGCAGATGAGGCTAGAGTTGATAGACCGCATCATCATAGGACAGATGACAGATCCGTACTTGCAGTTGTTGCGAGACAGAGTACTGTCAGGGGACTTAGGAGACTTCTCTTTTATAGACGAGGTGCTGCGCATGAGGGGACATTTGTGCGTTCCCAGGGACGAGGAGTTGTTGAGAGAGCTCCTGACTGAGGTGCATGGGTCCAGGTTCACCATACATCTCGGGAACACGAAGATATATCATGATCTGAGATGTGACTTTTGGTGGAGAGGGATGAAGTGGGATGTAGGTGAGTTCATGCAGTAGTGTTTGGTGTGCCAACAGGTGAAGGCCGAGCATCAGAGGCCTGTGGGGCCATTACAGCCACTTCCTGTGCCAGAGTGGAAGTGGGAGAGCATCACCATACTTGGTGGTGGGCTTACTCGTTATCCAGCGAGACACGACGCAGTCTGGGTGATAGTAGACAGCTTGACGAAGACGGCACGCTTTTTGCCTATCCGAGTCACTTTGGGACCAACGCAGTTGGTAGAGAGGTATATTCGTGATGTGGTACGTCTGCACGGAGTTCCGTGAGAGATTGTATCAGACCGGGATACCCATTTTATTTCCCAATTTTGGGCTGAGTTTCAGCAGGCCTTGGGGACACGGTTGAGGTTCAGTACGGCGTACCACTCCCAAACGGATGGACAGTTAGAGCGCACTATACAGACACTCGAGGACCTTTTACGTGCCTGTGTACTAGACTGGAGGGGCTCTTGGGAGGAGCACTTACCCCTGGCAGAGTTTGCATATAATAACAGCTATCACTCGAGCATCGGCATGGCACCTTACGAGGCTCTGTACAGACGGAGGTGTACTGCACCCTTGAGTTGGGTTGAGGTGGAGGTCAAGTGGGAGGTTGGCCCCAAGCTGATTCGGCAGAGTCAGGAGGTGGTAGAGTAGATTCACAGACAACTTCGCACTGTCAGGAGTAGACAGAAAAGTTATGCCGATCGGACGCACAGAGAGGTGCAGTTCGAGGTTGGGGATCACATCTTTCTTTGCGTTTCGCCCATGAAGGGCCTGCAGCATTTTGGGGTGAAAGAGAAGCTTACGCTGAGGTTTGTGGGACCCTTTGAGGTCCTGGAGCGGGTAGGATCCGTTGCTTACCGGCTTGCCCTTCCTCCCTAGCTTTCTAGTGTGCACGACGTGTTCCACGTGTCTAACCTCAGGAAGTACGTCATCGATCCCAGTCACGTTTTGAGCCACGAGAGTGTCGAGGTGGGTGACGACCTGACCTACCCCTTGAGACCAGTGTAGATACTGGACAGAGCCGTTCGGAGTTTGAGACGGAAGCAGGTACCCCTGGTGAAGGTCTTGTGGAGGAGCCAGTGGTACGAGGAGGCTACCTGGGAGCCTGAGGCGGCGATGCGAGAGTGGTACCTAGAGCTTTTTGAGGGTACGTCTTTTCGGACCGGCTTCGGTCCTCTTTAAGTTTGTTATGCATTTATATTTCCTTTTCCGCACCCTAGCTAGCTCAAGTTTCAGGGACGTAACTTCCTTTAAGTTTGTTATGATTTAAAGACACGTTCTATTCTGAGCCTTTTAAGACATCTGGACTGTCAATCAGACATCTGGTCAGATGTCTGGACCCCTTCCCAGACATCTGGAAATTGAAAAATTTGTACGCAGGGTTGGGTATGCGCACTGGCTACGCGTAAACAGCCTTCCTCTCTTCTCTCTCTCTTCTTTTCTCCCTCACCGAACTCTAACCCCACTCCCTATATAAGACCCCTCTCCCCCTTACTCTCTTCTCCACTCCACCACCACCTTCCTTCCTCTCCATTGCAGCGAGAGGGACGAGTGAGAGAGAGGGCGTGAGAGCGAGGAGCGAGGAGGAGAGGTGGCGTGAAGAGAGGAGGAGCTTGAGCTTGCGAGTTCGTGGGAGCTCGCCAGAGGACGCATGCCCGGAGTGGCACGTGCGGGAGGAGTGCATCGGGGGAGCCATCCTGGACACCTTACTGCAGTCGGAGCTGCAGACGAGGAGGAGCCGCAGTTGCGCATGGCGAGAGGAGCGAGAGCTCGCTCTGGTTCTGGGTTTTTCCCAGAATCAGATGTTTGGCGTGTCGTCCAGACGACGGGTTGGACGTCTGGTGATGACACCGAACATCTGACAGCAAGGTTTCGAGAAGGTACATTCCTCTAACGGTTACGGCCATGCAGGCCGCACCGCAGAGCCATTCTTTGTGGCTAAATGTGGGAGATTTGGTCTGTCGCGTGCAGCGACAACTTTGGGAAGGCATGGGGCATGCCCTCCCACGCGTTTCAAACATCTGGATAGCTTCCCAGACGACCGGAAGCACTCCCAGATGATTGGAGGAGAGGTCGGATGTCTGGAGCTAAGTTCAGACGGTCAAGTAGGGGTCCTGGACGTCTGAGGTCGATACAGGAACTTGAGATGAGACCCTGGTGACTTTCAAGATGTCTAGACCTTGTGCCAGACGTTTGATTTGGTTCTACAGTCCTGTTTTTGACCCATTTAGGGTCCATTTGAGGTTTGTTTTACGCAAACAAAGTATCTATGGTTTCCTTGTGAGTTCCTCTACATGTTAGAAAGCCTTATATACTGTTCTGAACATTTTGTTGTGTTTTGCTCCTTGGTATAGGACTTCGATCTATTGCGTGTTCAAGGCTTGTTGAGGCACGTGAGTCTACTGTTCGAGCCCCCAGTACTCCTGGATTGTCTGGTAGAGTGATTTCCCCTTGTTTTAATTATAAAACATGAATGCATATGTGAAACCAGTTAACTAGAAACCTAGGATGTGGCATGAATCCTAGGATGAGAAATAATTGCACTGTTTGTATGTGTGTTTGAGATTGCAATCATAAATGAATTAGTAGAACTGTAAACAATTACCTGTTAATAAATACAAGCTACCTGTTGGAATATGAAATGCCTGTGCTAGTTAAACAGTTACCTGTGATATCACTTATTGCATATGTTAATTATGAAAATACGAGCTGCATGTGTAAATACGAGAATGGAAATGTGAATGAGGAAACCTGGTATGGAACAACATGGTGAATATGATCATGAACCCTACGGGGAATTAAGAGTAAAGCTCCTGTGGATGAATGGAAAGGATCTGGAAATGTGAGTGGGAAGTGTGCTGGCCCTTGAGTACGTGGTACCAAGGAGAGCAACTGTCCCCTGTTTAGTGTAGAGCGGAGCTAGATGCCCTTGGGTTGGGACCTGGGGTTAGGATTGGCCACTCTACATTGACTTCTGTTGGCCCTCGCGTACACGGTACCGGGGAGAGCTACTAGTGTAGGGAGAGAGCTAGCCACCCCATGGGGCTCGGGGTTCAGTTAGCCACCCTACATCAACTTGTTAGGCCCACTGGGCAAACTGGGGTAGTCAGACGACGGTACGTGGACTGTGGAGGGGCGAGACCCCTGTTTGGTTCTGAGGGGCTAGACCCCTGTTACTGAGAGGGCTAGGCCTTATACTATTCCGTGTTGTACTTTGGGCGTACCCGCTAGCGGAAATGACTGACCGCGTGCCAGTGTGGGGTAGCTACCCGTGTGCTTATCGCGCGTGCCGTAGTCACCGCTACGTCTATCTGTGACCTCGGGGTGGTTGACTGGGTGTAGGATCACCATGGGGGACTCTCCTGGCCAGGAGAGCACAACGTGTGCCTTCTACTCTTCAGAAAAGACTGCAATCAAGATCATTCCCATGAGGAACGTCGAAGATCAAGAAAGAGATCTGAAAGTCAACCAATGGGTGAAAAGAAATGACTTGTAAAATAAATAATTGGAAAAGATAAATTTACCTGTTAGCCTTTACTGCTTTAGTTAGTTTGGTTACCATTCTACTCAGCATTTGCTGACTCCGTTTTACTCGTAACCCTTAGGTCCAGGAGTTGAACAGCCCAAGTCACCGGCTGCAAAGGGTGTTGGGCCCAGTCGAGCCCAGTAGTAGTTTCCTATTTTTGTTGTACTCCATGTTCTACTAGTGAGTTTAGACTATTGTTACCATTTCTATTTCTGTACTTTGTTCTACTTTATTGTTGTGGTGGTGATATGTACTGTTAGCAGCTTTTACTTCCTTCACTGTTTGTACTCTTTTACTGTTAGTTACTTTGCATAGTGAATGTGGTTTACTTTCCTGCTTATTGGTTATTTCTTGTTGGACGACTGGGTCATGAGATTAGTCGAGTCGAGCCAACCTTGGGTCCTGTAGGGATTCAAGAATCGGGTCATAACACTTTCCATTCATCCACAGGTGCTCTACTCTTAACTCCCCGTAAGATTCATGCTCATATTCACCATATTATTCCACACCAGGTTTCATCATTCACATTTCCGTTATCGTATTATACACATGCAGCTTGTGTTTCCATAATTTAACACATGCAATAAGTGATATCACAGGTAACTATTTAATTATATCAGGCAGCCCATATTCATTAACAGGCAGTTGCTAACAATTTAGTTCATTCATTCATAAATACAGTTTCAATCACGCAAGCAAGCGATTTAGCCATTTCTCGTCCTAGGGTTCATGCAACATCCTAGGTTTCCAGTTATCTAATTTTCATTGATGCATTCATAATTTATAAGTAGAACAGGGCGAATCCACTCTACCAGATAATCCGGGAGTATTGGGGGCTCGAACTGCAGGGCCACGTGCCTCTGCAAGCCCCAGACATGCAACAGGTCGAAGTCCTATACCAAGGAACACACCACAACGGAAGATTCAGAATAGTGTATAAAGGTTTCTAATATGTAGAGGAATTCACAAGGAAACCACAGATACTTCGTTTGCATAAAACGGATCTCGATCAAACCTTAAACGAGTCAAAAACGTGTCTGCAGACCCAAATCAGACGTCTAGAAACAAGTCCAGATGTCTTAAAAGTCATCAGAGTCTCACCTCAAGCTCCTGTGATGATCTCAGACGTCCAAGACTCCGCCGCGACCGTTTGGAAGCAGTTCCAGACGTCTGACCAGTCCTTCAATCGTCTGGGGACACCTCCGGTCGTCTGGTAAGCTGTCCAGACGTCCGAAAAGTGTGGGAGGGCATGTTGCGCACCTTCCCAAAACTACTCCTGCGCACGACAGAGCACCTCGCCACTTTTAGCCAAGCAAATCACCTCTGCGGTGCAGCCTGCATGGCCATAACCGCGAGGAAGACGTACCTTCGCGATACACCCGCTTTCAGATGTCTAGTGTCGACGCCAGACGTCCGGAAGACCCTTCGGATGTCTGATACTAGAGAAACTCCAGTAACAGATCGCGCTCCTGCACCTCTCGCCGCGCTCCGCCGCGGCTTCTCCCGCTTTGCTGCAACTTCGACTGTTGCAGAAGGTCGGGGACGACGCCCCGACGTTCTCCACCTCCCGCACGCGCCGCGGTGGTCATGCGAACCTCCGGCGAGTTTCCTCAAAGCTCGCGGGTTCGGCCTTCTCCTTCTCTTCACTCCCGCTCCTCCTCCTCGCTCTTGCTCTCTCTCGCATCTCTGCTCACGGCAGTAGAGTGGGGAGGGGTGGTGGAGTGGAGAGGAGAGGGAAGGGGGCCTCTTATAGGCGAGTGATTAGGGTTCGACAGGGGAAAAAGGAGGAGAAAGGAGAGAGGGAAGGGTCTGCGCGTTGCCTGCACGCAGAATCAACCGCGCGTATAGATTTTTCAATTTTCAGACATCTAGGAAGGGGTCCAGACGTCTGACTGGCACTCCAGACATCTTAAAAGGCTCAAAACAAAATGGGTCTTTACATCATAACAAACTTAAAGGAAGTTTCGTCCCCAAAACTTGAGCCAACTAGGGTGCGGAAAAAGGAATAAAAACGCATAACAAACTTAAAGAGGACCCGGTAGCCTCCTCGTTTCATCGGCTCCTCCACAAAACCTTCACTAGGGGTACCTGCTTTCGTCTCAGGCTCCGGACGGCTTTGTCTAGTATCTGTACTGGTCTCCCGGGGTAGGTCAGTGCTGGCGATGTCTTGTCCGATCTTTATGTTTATTAGGTTTACAATCGTCGTAGTATATGACAAAACAACTACTAGATTACTACATAATTTTTTTACTCGGAATAACAGGTTTCCCCGAGGTCGAACCCAGGGAGCAACTGTGTTTCTAGAAGCATAAATGTTCACAATTATGTTACAAAAATAATAAGAGAGAGAGAAAGAGTTTTGTTGGCTTCTTCTTCTTCTCTCTTCTTTTTCTTTCTTTTCTTCTTCTGGTCGTTCCTCTTCTTCTTCTTCTTTCTTCTTTACTTGCGGCTGTGCCTTCTTTTCTTCTTCTTCTCTACTTCCTTCTTCTGTTCTTCTTTTTCTTTCTTTCCTTGCTTGCAGTTGTGTCTTCTTTCTTCTCTCTCTTTTCTTCTTCTTCTCTACTTCTGCTTCTTTTCTTTTCCTCTTCTTTCTACTCTGGCCGCTGACTTTCCTTCATCTTTTCTTCTTCTTTTGGCTGTTGCCCTTCTGACATCTGATGCAGTGCTCAGACGGCTTATCTGTGCATTTGCTACAGTTCTTTCCTTCCTTCTTCTTCAGCTGCTTAGTGCGGCTAAGGCTTCAGCCACTCCTCTCTTCTTCTTCCTTAGCTTGCTTCTTCTTCTTCTTCTTCTTCTTTCTTTCTTTCTTTCCTGCGCGCACACACAGTGGTCAGTGCAAAACCTACCCCTACCCCTTCCCCGCGTCTCTCTCTTTCTCAGAATCTCTCTTAGGAATGCTCTCCCAGAGCCGGGTAATCGGGTTCGGGTAGCGCGCCCAGGACCAGGCCCACCGGCGTGCGGTGGTGGGCGACGAGTGCTTGGTTGGGTAGTCGGATCCGGCCCAGACCCGCGGGGCGTGAGCTTGGGCGAGGGCGGGAGAGCGCGTGGTGCGTTGCGTGCGGGTGAGAGGGACTTGACCCCTGTGTATCGAAGGTAAACAGCCTGATACACTTTTTCAATATAAGTGTGGGTGCGCGGCCGCACACTTACGAGGTGGGACTAAAATCCCACCTCCAGATCTCGCACCCACGGCTGAGGAAGCTGCTGCGAATTAGGGCAGCTGCGAGGCTCGCGACCCAATTGTAGGCCTGGGCGTATTCGCAGAAGCAATCTGCGCTGCCTGGGATGAGCGCCTGGGCTGGAGAAAGCCTGGAGCTGCGAGCGGAGGAGCTGCAGCAGCTTAGTAATGGTGGCGAGGGGGCTCTGACTTGAAAACACAATGACAGCCTCTCGACCACATCAGAAAATGTGAGAAGCTTCGCCGGAATGCGGCGAAGGCAGTGCGGTGGTCGGCGAGGCGCGAGAGTGCTTGTGGAGGTAGACCTAGGTCAGACTGTGTGCGTGAAGATGGGTTTGTTCGGGGGGTGGTTGGGCAGTGAATGGCAGTGAATGGAGAGGGGGGAATGGTTGGGTGGAGTGAGAGGGAGCCTCTGGGCTGGTCGGCGAGGGAAGCGGAGGTCTGTGGAAGTGGGATGGCCTCGCCGGAGAAGGCGACCGGAGATGCGGAAGATGGAGTTGGACAGTGGCGGTCGGGTGGTTGAAATGGCAAATTAGTTGGGGGAAAATACAAGGGAGAGAGAGAGAAAACTTTGTACCTATTTACTCGACGAAGGGGGAGAGGAAAGCGTCCGGCTCGTGCCTGCCGGGGCTGAGGACGAAGATGCCTAGGAGGAGGGTATCGGCGACGAGGAGGCAATCCGAGGGTGCCAGCTGGTATGGCCTGGCGCAGACGATAGGGCAGAGTAAACTCTGCTGCAGATAGGGCAGCAGAGCGATGAATAGGAGGAGAAGATCGCCGGAAGCTCGGGCGCTCTGATCAGACGGGGAAGGGATGAAGTGCGGGGTATTTCTCTGTCAGAGGAAGCTTGAAGGAGTTGGCAGAGAATGCCGCTCCTTATAAAGGCCTTGGCATGGAGAGGGGACCGAGGTGGCGAAGTGCCAGCCTCGCCGGAGAGTGGCCGGAAAGGATACCCATGCCTTTCGTGCATTCGCACGAGAGGCATGGTTGATGGCAGAGGGCAGGGGAGGGTTCCTGCGACAGAGGACGTCGGAGGGAACCCCCCGTCTGTTCTAGAGGACGGCCACCCTGCCCTGCGCGGTGCCATCCTTCGCGCAAGGTTGGCGGAGGTATGGCGCTATGCAGAAATGGCAGGGAGGACTGTCCTGCAAAGAACGACGAGTTGTTGGGGGCCAAAACGTAAGGATTTCAAAAGATAAGGGTCAAAAAGTAAATTAAGAGGATCAATTTGTAAAGTCAGTCAAGATGGTCTTTTCTTAGGCCCAAGTTTTTATACTAGAGTAATTTGAGCCTAAAGATTTTAATGGTGAATTTTGATTTTAGGTTGGACCATATTTGACCGATCAATTTGCGCAAAAATCCAAATTAAGTCATTAATTGGGCATGTTTCTCATTTTAGGTCAAAATAGGTTTCAAAGGCTAAATTGAAGGTTCTAAATCCTATGGAATATTTTTCTATGAATTTTAGAGGGTTTAGTTGATTTTTATCCTTCCTCGAGCCTCATGAATTGAAGTGGGTTTGTTTTTGGGTTACAGAATATCATCTAATTCCTAGAAGTTGCTATAACCCTTTTCAGATCAGATCATCCCACTTCCCTCATTGTTAAGCTTGTTTGACCTGTGTTTGGACCCTTAATTACCCTGTTTGCATACTGCATTGGTGAAATTGGAGTTTTACCCCTGATGATTTGTTTTATTCTTTAACTCAGAATTCTCTGAGTTAAGCCTCTCTTTGGGTTTTGTAGGAGCTTTTTCACACATATTTGGATTAGATTGTGCTAGTTAGGGTTCATGATGAGGTTCTCATCATACCCCCATGCCTAGCTTTTGCTAGTCCCTTAGCAAAATTTTAAGGTTTCAACTCTTGTTCTAGGCCATGAAGTTCTTAATGATTTCAGATAAGTGCTTTTTCTTTTGAAACCTAGATTAGGTCAGAATGCCAACCATAGGACTAAAAGGTACTCTAGTACCAACTAAGATCCAGATCTGTCTAGCCTCAGCCTCAGTCCTTAACAAAGGTTTTTAAGGCCTACAAGAACTAACCTAAGGCTTATTATACTTTGTGGTTAAAGCACCCGTGCTTGAGATAATTTTTACTCTGGCTCAGTTCGCAGTGCATTTTGTAAGAGGGGTAGAAGATTTATATGTTTGGAGAGTTTTCTCTCTCTTTTTCTTTTTAATTCTAGCTTAGGATTGGCTTCTCAACACGGTTTGTATCAGATTCCTTGTCCCCATCATCAATCCTCAAGGATTCCTGGCAATCGATGCTTCGAGATAGCACCGCCCATGGTAACCCCCAGAACCCTGGCTGTTGAGATTTCGAGATAATCCCATCCATGGTGTTCCGTGGCCGAATTCAGACCCTGGCAATTGACATTTCGTGATAATGCCATCCATGGAATCTGAACTAGCAGAGTGCTTACATGCCCCCAGTAGGATATGTAAATATCCTAAGAGACAAGCACCGACGAGATGACATTTTGTTACACATCTTCGAGGGGAATTTCCCACCTCTCCCCACTGGGAACTCGTCCAAATCAACTTGTGTTGATCGGCCGCTCCTACTCTAGGTGTTATTTTCAGAATTTTTGCAATGCTTTTGCGTGATTTTGATTTTTATGCTTACTGAACCAGGTTGTGTGAAGTTAAGGTGCTTAGGTTACTGAGTCCCGTAAACCAAAAGTTAGTTAACGAGGCCAAATACTCCCTAAGCCTTGGACCTAATACTTAAGCTTTTCATTTTCCTCAACCTCTTGAGGAATGTCTAGATCTTAATGGGTATTAAGAGTCCATCCAAGAATGCCTAAGATTCGCGTTCTTACTAGTCTCACTGTATACTTTCCATTTCTTTTCCTGAATGAGGTATAGAACTTAGGTTAACTCCTTAATTTCTTACTAATGACTATCTCTTTTCTTCATTTTATGCTCCTTCTTTTCATTTTGTTCCTTTTTCTTCTCCTCCTGTGTAGAGTCCACAAAATTTCTTTCCTCCTCTCATTTTATTATTCTTTTTCAATTTTTTTTTTTAACTTTTATAGTGCTTTTGGCATATGTCAATTTTTTTGTTTAAAACCTTTTCTTACAAGTTTTGCACTTTCATACCCCCCCATGCCTAAGATTTGCAATGTCCTCATTGTAACTTAGGGGGTTTTTATTCAACTTAGTTCATACATTAGGACATATGTTTTGATGAGTGAATGGGTCAGGGTGACTGTTGCAGACGATTTCTAATCTCAGGTGCAAGCACCTAAGGTGGAGGCGGCTGTCCTAAAGGGTGAACCTTAAGTGCGAAAAGGTGTCAGAAAAGGTTTCAGGTTTTTAAAAAGAATGACTGGCTGCCTCCCGTTGAGCGTTGAGTTTTACGCCATCGGCTGGGCGCAATATGCTCAGGGAAGATGGAGGATAAATGATGATTCAGCCAAATCAGTAGAGGTTACATCAATGAACGGTTTGAGTCTCTGACCGTTCACGATAAAAGGTTCAAAATCATGGCTAAGCAGAATGATTTCAACGGCTCCATTTCCAAAAACCTGTTGGACCAAGTATGGTCCGACTCACTTGGATTGTAGTTTCCCAGGGAAAAGTTTGAGTCGGGCATCAAAGAGTAGGACCTTCTAACCAAGATGAAAGATTTTTCTAGAGATATGCTTGTCATGGAAGGCTTTAACCCGCTCCTTGTAGATTCGCGAGTTCTCGTATGCATCAAGGCGTAATTCATCTATCTCACTAATTTGAAGCTTTCTGTGGGTTCCAGCCTTAGAAAGATCTAGATTACAACTCTGTACTGCCCAATAGGCTTTGTGCTCTAGTTCGACAGGAAGGTAACATACCTTCCCATACACCAGTCTAAAGGGAGACATGCCTAATTGGGTTTTGTGAGCAGTCCTATAGGCCTACAAGGCTTCCGGAAGTCGGGACGACCAGTCCTTCCTGTCAGGCCATTAGGATTTTCTTGATCTCCCGATTTGATAGCTCAGCTAGACCATTAGTCTGGGGGTGATAAGGAGTGGAGATTCGATGAGACACCCCATATTTGGTCATCAGTGACCTGAACTGAGCATTGGTGAAATGGGTCCCCCCATCAGAAATGATAGCACGAAGAATCCCGAACTGTGAGAAGATATTGTGATGAATGAATTTGAGAGTGATTTTATGATCACAGGTTCGGGTCGGTATGACTTCGATCCATTTGGACTCGTAGTCCACAGCCAGCAGAATGTACTCGAAGCCATCCGAAACAGGAAAGGGGCCCATAAAATCAATTCCCCAAACATCAAAGATTTCGCATACGAGAATCGGCTGCAAAGGCATCATGTCGCGATGGCTCATGTTGCCCAAAGTTTGGCAATAACTGCATGCCTTGCAGTGATTGTATGCGTCCTTGAACAGAGTGGGCCAATAAAAGCCACACTGGAGGATTTTTGATGCAGTTTTGTGCCCAGAGAAATGGCCACTGCATGCTTGGCCATGGTAGAAGGAGAGGATATCATTGATTTCACCTTCTAGGACACATCTCTGGATGATTTGGCTGGCACCTATGCGGAAGAGGTACGGATCTTCCTAAATGTAGTACTTGGTATCAGAGCGCAATTTATCTTTCTTGGCCTTTGGCCAATCAGATGGAATCTGATGAGATGCCAAGTAGTTTACTATATTAGCAAACCATGGAAGTCTAGTACCAATAGTCAGCTGGTGCTCATCAGGGAAATGCTCCGTGATGGGTCCAGAAGGGTTGATGATCTCAGAAGGAAGGCGGGTGATGGGTTGGCCCGGACAGGTTGTTAATATGATGATTTTATCGTTGAAATGTATATAGTGGTTAACCTAATTCGAACCTAACCATCTCTTTACAAAAATTTTTAACCTGACCTAATTGATTTTATCTTGTCACTTTTAGGCCCAAGGTCGAACTCAGGGAAGTGGGGTTCAAGTTGAGTTTCTACGCCTTTCCTATAACGAGTCTCTTCCGTTCATTTATTGTGTTTTTGGTATTTTTTCTATTTAGATTTTTTTTTCTGATAATCTTGGTCCTTGAGGCACACCCTCAAAAATGGGTTCTTGGCTTTGAGCCAAAACAGGGTCAAAAACGGGTCTTGCTACTCGCAAGACGAAGTACCTGCAAGTCAAAGATTATCTTTTCTCTTTTATGTATTTTTTTTATCTTTTTACTAAGAAGGAAGCTAACAGACAGAAAGTAAATATAATAGCTATAGATATATATTTATATGTAGTATATATATAAAGGGGTGGGGGTGGAGGTGGCGATGGAGTGTAGCACCGTGTCAGGTCGGTAGTCGTCTAGAAAGACGCAACCAACATGACTATGTGCCGCGTGGAGTGTGGATGGAGGATGGATGATGAATGTGTCCACGCTTTTTGTACGCGTGTATCGGAGAATATCAGCAACTGGTGCAGATATTCCCGCGATACAGCGTATAGTAAATAACGTGAAAGTATATACACATATATATAAGTAAATATATTTATATATATATATGTATAGGTATATATGTATAGATATATATAGATATATATGTATATATATATATATATAGGTGTATATGTATATATATATGTATGTATATATGTATATAGCTATGTATATATGTATATAAGTATATATATATATATAATACTCTATAGATGTATATATATATATATATGTATATAAGTATATATGTATCTAGATATATATATATATATTATATATGTATGTATATGTAACTATATAGATATACTATGTATATAAGTATATATATATATATGTATACGTATAGATATATATATGTTTATACTAGTGTTTGTGTGTGTGTGGGTGTGTGGAAGTGTCGGTGAAGATGTGTGTGTGCGTTCGTGTAGTGTACTGAGAGTGAGTGAAAAAGAGAGAGAGGGAGAGGGAGAGAGCGGGAGAGAGAGAGAGAGAGCGGGCGGGAGTACTCGTGCCAGAGAGAGAGAGCGGGCGGGAGAGCTGGCGAACGCGCGAGTTAAGACGTCTGCCGGAGGCGGCGGACGTCTGGCGCTGCGTCGTCTGAAGGCGGAGGCGGACGTCTGAAAATGGCGGGTGCGAGCGCGCGCCTTCGCGTAGGGTTCTGCAGGCCCACGCGAAGACGACGAGCAGGCGATGGCGCGGAGGAGCGAGCGTGGAGGAGGGTCTGCGGCGGTCGCGGAGGAGGGAAGGGGACGGCGCGAGGCCGTAGCCGGCCGCTGCAGTTCGCGCAGCGGCGGGCTACGGGTGCAACTGCGGGGCCGACAGGACGGAGGTTGAGCGGGGAATGGCCCTGCAGGCGCGCGCGAAGTTGACGGGCGGCTGCGGGGACGGTTGCGGAGGAGGCGGGGGGGATCTGCTGCTGCTGCTGTCGCGGCTTCAAGTTTCGGAGCTTGAAGCGACAGCAATGGCGTGAGACGAAAAAAAATGAAACGAAGGAAGACACCACGCCCACCGGCTCATTGAAGAGCTGGGCGGTGGTGTTCCCACTGTGGTGGTGTGCACCACAGTGGGCTCTCCTGCTCGCCGGGTGTCTCCTCGAAGGAGGGCCGGCGTATGGGAGGGGAGAACGGGTGAGAGGAAGGTGGTGGAGCTGTGGGGTGGCTTCGTGAAGCCGCGTCTCGCGAGGAAGAAGCTGCAGCTTCTTATAGAGGGAGAGGGTGCGGGAGTTGCAGCTGTAGGGAGCGACGTTGGCAGGGAGAAGTGACGTGGAGTAAATGCATGCAGCTGCTGCGGGAAGAAGTGCAGCCGCGGGAAGAAGAAAAGAAGAAATCAAGAGAGAAAAAAATAAAAAGAGGTGGAATTTGCAAGGAGGCACTTGAGATAAAATGTAACTATGCAAGCCATTGTTTCACTCCTCTTCTTCTCTTGAATAAATGCATGCATGCAAGCGTTTTTACAAATGCGATTACAGGATCCTATTATGCAATGTTAATGCTAGAAAATAGCACAAGAAGGCGTTATTAGCGGGATAAATGGTCAGCTACCACATTTTGTCTTCCCGCCTTGTTGCAAATCTCGAGGTCGAATTCTTGCAACAGCAAGATCCATCGGATTAGTCGGGGCTTCGCGTCCTTCTTGGCAAGGAGATGCCTCACAGCCGTGTGATCCAAGTAGATGATGACGTGGGAACCCAGGAGATAAGATCGAAAATTTTCAAGGGAAAATACTACGGCTAGCAGCTCTTTCTCCGTAACTGTATAGTTACGCTGAGCCTCATCAAGCATCTTGCTAGCGTAGTAGATGACCACGGGTTTCCCGTCAACTTTCTGCCCCAGAATCGCTCCTACAGCGAAATCAGATGCATCGCACATGATCTCAAAGGGTTGAGACCAATCAGGGGATTGTAGGATCAGGGCTTGGGTGACTCGGTCACGGAGGTTTTCAAAGGCTTGAGTGCATTCCTTGGAGATCTCAAAGGGTACATCCTTAGAAAGAAGGGTAGTCAGGGGGTGCGCGATTTTCGAAAAATCAGGAATGAAACGACGGTAAAAATCGACGTGCCCCAGAAAAGAACGGATGTCCCTGATCGAGCTAGGCATAGGAAGACGAGAAATTAGATCAACCTTGGCTTGGTCCACTTGGATGCCTTTCTCAGAAATTAGATGTCCTAGGACGATCCCCTCAAGCACCATAAAATGGCTCTTTTCCTAGGAAAGAACCAAATTAACGTCGATGCAACGCTTGAGTATATGAACCAAGTGCTGGAGGCAATCATCAAATGATGCCCCAAAAACTGAGAAGTCATCCATGAAGACTTCCAGATAATCACCTACCATATCAGAGAATATGGCAAGCAAGCACCTCTGAAAAGTCGCGGGTGCATTGCAGAGACCGAAAGGCATCCTTCGGAATGCATACATTCCGAAGGGGCAGGTGAACGTGATCTTCTCTTAGTCCTTAGGATGAATAGCTACTTGGTTATAACCGGAGTACCCATCAAGAAAGCAGAAGAATCGATTTCTCGCTAATTTCTTGAGAATCTAATCAATGAAAGGTAGTGGGAAATGATCCTTCTTCGTGGAGCAATTGAGTCGTCAGCAATCTATGCAGACTCTCCACGAGTTGGCTATTCGGGTAGGGATGACCTCTCCGGTTGCAGTCGTAATGGTGGTGAGCCCTGCCTTTTTAGGCACGACCTGAATTGGGCTCACCCAACGACTGTCGGAGATCAGGTAGATGATCCCTGCATCTAACCACTTGATGATCTCCTTTTTCATGACTTCCTGCAGATTGGGGTTTAAACGTCTCTGCATCTCAAGGGAAGGTTGTGCACCCTCTTCTGAATAAATATGGTGTGTGCAATAAGAGGGACTTATTCCAGTCAAGTCATCGAGAGTCCATCCAGTGGCTCTGCGAAGTTGCTAGAGAACAGCAATCAGACGGGATTCCTGATCAGGACTGAGCTTGGAATTTATAATCACAGGAAAAGTCTGATTAGTACCCAAGAAGATGTATTTCAAATGATCGGGAAGGGGTTTTAGTTCAAGGATGGGGTTATCAGCAGCAGCGGGTGGTTTAGGGTAAGTGTGAGGTTCAAGGATAGGAGTTATGGGTTTATCTAAATCAGGGTCTGACTCCTCTAATTGCGGTTCAAGATCTTTCTGTGGTTGATGAGGTATAATCAGGTTATTCTCAAAATGCGTTTCATCAACCAAAGCCCTAATATCGCAGATTTGTTCGATGACACTGCAATTGATTCCTTGTTGGGCCTTAAAGATATCAATTTTGAGGGTTTGATTTCCAAATTTTAGCTTTATTTGGCCCTCCTCACAACTGATGTTGGCTCTAGCAGTAACCCGGAAAGGTCTCCCTAGAATGATTGGTGTATCCCTAGGGTTTTCAGGTGCGTCCATGTCTAAGACTATAAAGTCTACAGGGAAATAGAAATCCCGCACTCTTACAATAACATCCTCAGGAATCCCTTTAGGTGACTTTATAGATCGATCTGCTAACTGTAGTGTCACCTCAGTTGGTTTTAGGTCAGATTCTTCTAGGTGTTTAAGTAAGGATGTGGGTATCAGATTTATGGAAGCACCCAAGTCTAGTAATGCTCTGTCAAACTGGGTTTCCCCTATTTTGCAGGAAATCAGGGGAGTACCTGGATCTTTTGCCTTGGGTGGGAGTCTGCTTAGGATTACAGAGGTGGCTTGCTCTGATAGTACAATTGGACTCCCACTCTTGGTTCGCGGCTTACGCTGAGGTGTACACATATTCTTTAAGAATCGTGCGTAAGCCGGTACGTGGCGAATCACATCCATCAAGGGGATGTTTATTTGGACCTGCTCAAAGAGCTTGACCAGGTCCTCCTCTAGTGCCATGGGCTTGGTTGTCTTCTTTCCCTTGGTCAAGGCCTCGGGAAATGGAGCCTTGGTTGGTTCTTCTAGGATAGGTCCAGGTTTTTGATCTGGGACAGGGATAGGAACGTCCTGGATTACTGTCCTAGGGTTCAGATCACTACCAGGCTTGGAGTGGTCTGGATAGGGTGGATCTTAGGTCTCCTTACCACTACGGGTGGTTACAAAATTTAGTCTTGTCTGGTTTTGGTTAGGGTTTGATAGGTTGGGTTGTTGCTGATAACCCATATAAGAAGTGGAAGCTTCCATCCCGTCAAGTGAAGGAACAGAGGGGGCCTGATAAATCATGTGTGCTTGGCCCGGGTTTGGGTTCATAACGCGCCGCTGGGTTGGCACGTTATTTGGGTTAGGAAGAGGTTGGGAAGGAAGTGTGCCTGGTTGGCGAGAATTTGCCAACTGGGTCAGTTGATTTCGAACCTCTGTAAGTTCGTCCTTGTGTTGTTTCTGAATAGTCGCATTCGTTCTCTGAATGTCAGCCAAAGTTTGAAGAATGAGGGACGTTTGGTCTTGGTTTGGCCCTGATGGATAAGTAGGGTTGGGCCGAGGCTGAGGTGGCTGGTAAGGACGAGGTGGTTGTGGACGGGGCTAAAAGGGTGGTCTTTGAGTTTGGGAATTTCCCGCCCACTGGAAGTTGGGATGGTTTCGCCATCCAGGATTGTAGGTGTTGGAGAATGGATCATTCTGGATGGCGTTGAGGTCCTCGCAGGTCTGAGGAACCTCCAAAGAGTCAGAGAATGAGGGAATGGAATTCCCCTGGCCAGTATAGAAAGGATCGGAGGATCCTCCTATCCGAGAATCAGATGGGGGTGGATTCGGATCCATCCCAAGAGAAGGTCAGTGGAGAATGTTTTGCACAGTCTCCCGTGTGGAAGGAGGCTGTGCAAAGGAACTATGCGCAGAGGTGGCTCGCTGCAAGTGCTGAGTCAGCTCATCCACCTTCTTCTCAATGATAGAGACCTTGTCCAATCAACTGGCCATTAATTCCAGGTCGACTGATGCAGACAGCCTGCGTTTCGTGTGCTCCCCTAAGGTTCGTCGATGCGCAGGTATTTGTCCTGTCGAATAGTCCCATGGAGTCATTATTGATGAAGTTCTCGCACATGTTTTCGAGAATCTCCCACACGGTATCTTTATGCTGACCCATGATATTCCCTCCGCAAGTTGCATTAACGAAAAACCTAATATCTTCACGAAGTCCCTGGTAAAAAGACTGGACTTGTTCCCATTTAGGAACTCCGTGATGGGGGCAGTTCTCATGAGATCCTGAAAGCGATCCCATGCCTCATGGAGAGGTTCTCCCATTTGCTGAGTGAAGTGGGTAATCTGATGGCGCAAGGCATTGGTTCGACCAACGGGAAAGAACTTCTTCAAGAACTCGGACTGAAGTTCTTCCCAATTGTTGATCGGCCGGGTCTGTGTTTGGTACCAATGAGCTGCCTTGTCTATAAGGAGGAAGGAGAACATCTTCATGAGGAGAATGTCCCGATTTTGTGCATCTGACCCAAAAGTTTGGGCTAGATGTTTTAGCTGTTTGATGTGCTGGAAGGGGTCTTCAGAATTAAGCCCATGAAATTTAGGTATGGCATGAATCATATTGGGCTTTAATTCAGAATCAGGTCCTCTAGTCGGGATTCTGACTCGAGGCTCAATAGCCACCACAGCAGGATTATAATGGTCTCGCATCGTAGGACGCTACGGTGGGTGCACAAAGTTCTGGAAGAGGTCATTGAGTCGCTGGAGCTGGTGCTCCAGATTGTTTTCTTCCTCAATTGGCTGAGCCATTGGGGAAGAAGGTGAGTTAGGTTCGGAGTCTGAGGAGAGGTCTATGTGAAGTGTTGATTGCACAAACAAGGGTATTGTGGCTCGGCCTCGAGGAGAGTGAATTTCTAAAGGAGGTTTCAAGGACCTCCTACCAAACATACACTGATGGAGAGGATGAGTTTAGCAGGTGTTGGACCCAATCAAGACACCCAGAATGTTGGGTGACTATAGAGGTGCGGGGCAGATGGACCCCTTAATCGAAAGATCATCCACCTGAGAATTACCTGGGCAGCCAGAGAGGGTGAGTCCCGCGAAGACCCCTACACGGTAGAGCATCCCCATTGGTTACAGGGTTTCCCCCACTTGACCTCTCTTGTCACTGAGATTCCAGGTAGACCAGAATGGGGATCTTGACCTCTTAAGTCTATCACTTTTAGTTTAAGATCAAGGTGCTTAGGTTTTCACTTGAACTTTAGCCTTTTGAGTGCAAAGAGTGACCTAAGTTGAAGGTTGGTTGACCCAAGGGGTCAACTTCACCTACTAGTTCCTTTGAGAGCTTATTAGGTCTTGTCTTTTAGGGTTCAAGTGTTTTTAAGAGCCAAATTGCTTAGGGTTTCTTTGAATAAGTATTTTCAATCAATGGCTTAGGCACACTTCTTTTGGGATTTCTCAATTCTTGCTTAAGAAGTGTGTCTCTAAAACCCAAATTTTGAGTCTTATGTTGGCTCTACTTGGTCCAGTTAGCTTCCTTTTGATTTGGTAATTAGGGCTTAGGCAAGAAGGTGTTAGCCCTAAATACCCTTAATAGTGTGTGTAGGAATAGTGGGTTAAAATTGAAAACATGCATCTTTTGATGATTTACTAGGTATGGAAGACATGTTATACCTATATTGCTTGTTCTTTCTTTCTCTTCCTCTTTAGAACTTAGGGGTTAAAATGAGAGGATAGAAAATTACCTGTCCTCGGAGTGGTTGTTGTGTGGTTGCTTGTTGTTATCTTGATTTCCTATGCCTGCACACAAAAGAGAAGAGATTAGTAGAAACTCAAGAATAGAGATTTTATGGCTTCTAGAATAGTCGTTGCTCCCCGGCAACGGCGCCAAAAATGCTGGCAATGTCTTGTATGGTCTTTATGTTTATTAGGTTTACAATCGTCGTAGTATATGACAAAACAACTACCAGATTACTACAGAATTTTTTTTACTCGGAATAATAGGTTTTCCTGAGGTCAAACTCAGGGAGCAACTGTGTTTCTAGAAGCATAAATGTTCACAATTATGTTACAAAAATAATAAGAGAGAGAGAGAGTTTTGTTGGCTTCTTCTTCTTCTCTCTTCTTTTTCTCTCTTTTCTTCTTCTGGTCTTTCCTCTTCTTCTTCTTCTTCTTTCCTTCCTGCCTTCTTCTTTCTTCTTTACTTGCGACTGTGCCTTCTTCTTTTCTTCTTCTTCTTCTCTGCTTCCTTCTTCTGTTCTTCTTTTTCTTTCTTTCCTTGCTTGCGGCTGTGTCTTCTTTCTTCTCTCTCTTTTCTTCTTCTTCTCTGCTTCTGCTTCTTTTCTTTTCCTCTTCTTTCTACTCTGGCCGCTGACTTTCCTTCCTCTTTTCTTCTTCTTTTGGCTGTTGCCCTTCCGACGTCTGATGCAGTGCTCAGATGGCTTATCTGTGCATTTGCTACAGTGCTTTCCTTCCTTCTTCTTCAGCTGCTTAGTGTGGCTAAGGCTTCAGCCACTCCTCCTCTCTTCTTCTTCCTTAGCTTGCTTCTTCTTTCTTTCTTTCTTTCTTTCCTGCGCGCACACACAGTGGTCAGTGCAAACCTACCCCTATCCCTTCCCCGCGTCTCTCTCTTTCTCAGAATCTCTCTTAGGAATGCTCTCCCAGAGCTGGGTAATCGGGTTCAGGTAGCGCGCCCGGGACCAGGCCCACCGGCATGCGGTGGTGGGCGAGGAGTGCTTGGTCGGGTAGTCGGATCCGGCCCAGACCCGCGGGGCGTGAGCGCGGGCGAGCGCGTGGCACGATGCGTGCTGGTGAGAGGGACCTGACCCTTGTGTATCGAAGGCAAACAACCTGATACACTTTTTCAATATAAGTGTGGGCGCGCGGCCGCACACTTACGAGGTGGGACTAAAATCCCACCACCAGATCTCGCACCCACGGCTGAGGAAGCTGCTGCCAATTGGGGCAGCTGCGAGGCTCACGACCAAATTGCAGGCCTGGGCGTATTCGCAGAAGCAATCCGCGCTGCCTGGGATGAGCGCCTGGGCTGGAGAAAGCCTGGAGCTATGAGCGAAGGAGCTACAGCAGCTTAGCAATGGCGGCGAGGGGGCTCTGACCTGAAAACACAATGACGGCCTCTCGGCCACATCAGAAAACGTGGGAAGCTTCGCCGGAATGCGGCGAAGGCAGTGCATTGGTCGGCGAGGCGCGAGAGTGCTTGTGGAGGTAGACCTAGGTCAGACTGTGTGCGTGAAGATGGGTTTGTTCGGGGGGTGGTTGGGCGGTGAATGGCAGTGAATGGAGAGGGGGGAACGGTTGGGTGGAGTGAGAGGGAGCCTCTGGGCTGGTCGGCGAGGGAAGAGGAGGTCTGTGGAAGCGGGATGGCCTCGCCGGAGAAGGCGACTGGAGATGGGGAAGATGGAGTTGGACAGTGGCGGTCGGGTGGTTGAAATGGCAAATTAGTAGGGGGAAAATACAAGGGAGAGAGAGAGAAAACTTTGTACATATTTACTCGACGAAGGGGGAGAGGGAAGCGTCCGGCTCGTGCCTATCGGAGCTGAGGACGAAGATGCCCAGGAGGAGGGTATCGGCGACGAGGAGGCGGTCTGAGGGCGCCAACTGGTACGGCCTGGCGCGGACGACAGGGTAGAGTAAACT
The DNA here is from genome assembly GCA_037157565.1 of Thalassia testudinum. Classification (NCBI taxonomy): domain Eukaryota; kingdom Viridiplantae; phylum Streptophyta; class Magnoliopsida; order Alismatales; family Hydrocharitaceae; genus Thalassia; species Thalassia testudinum. Next base: position 52,382,010 of record JAZHRO010000030.1, read on the forward strand.
CTGCTGCAGGTAGGGCAGCAGAGCGACGAGGAGGAGGAGGAGAAGATCACCGGAAGCTTTGGCACTCTGACCAGAGGGGGAAGAGATGAAGTGCGGGGTATTTCTCCGCCAGAGGAAGCTTGAAGGAGTCGGTAGATAATGCCGCTCCTTATAAAGGCCTTGGCGCGGAGAGGGGACCGAGGTGGCGACGTGCCAGCCTCGCCGGAGAGTGGCCAGAAAGGATACCCATGCCTTTCGTGTGTTCGCACGAGAGGCATGGTTGATGGCAGAGGGCAGGGGAGGGTCCCTGCGATAGAGGACGTCGCACGGAACCCCCCGTCTATTCTAGAGGACGGCCGCTTTGCCCTGCGCAGCGCCATCCTCCGCGCAAGGTCACCGGAGGTATGGCGCTACGCAGAAATGGCAGGGAGGACCGTTCTGTAAAGAATGACGAGAAGTTGGGAGCCTAAACGCAAGGATTTCAAAAGATAAGGGTCAAAAAGTAAATTAAGAGGACCAATTTGTAAAATTGGTCAAGATGGTCTTTTCTTAGGCCCAAGTTTTTATACTAGGCTAATTTGAACCTAAGGATTTTAATGGTGAATTTTGATTTTAGGTTGGACCATGTTTGACGGGTCAATTTGCGTAAAAACCCAAATTAAGTCATTAATTGGGCATGGTTCTCATTTTAGGTCAAAATAGGTTTCAAAAGATAAATTGAAGGTTCTAAACCCTAGGAAATATTTTGCTATGAATTTTAGAGGGTTTAGTTAATTTTTATCCTGCCTCAAACCTTGTGAATTGAAGTGGGTTTGTTTTAGGGTTACAGAATGTCATTTAATTCCTAGAAGTTGCTATAACCCTTTTCAGATCAGATCATCCCACTTCCCTCATTGTTGAGCTTGTTTGACCTATGTTTGGACCCTTAATTACCCTGTTCGCATACTGCCTTGGTGAAATTGCAGTTTTACCCCTGACGATTTGTTTTATTCTTTAACTTAGAATTCTCTGAGTTAAGCCTCTCTTTGGGTTTTGTAGGAGCTTTTTCACACATATTTGGATTAGATTGTACTAGTTAAGGTTCATGATAAGGTTCTCATCAGTCAGGTCGTCACCCACCTCAACACTCTTGTGGCTCCGTATGTAACTGGGATCGGCGACGTACTTCCTGAGGTTGGACACGTGGAACACGTTGTGCACACCAGAAAGTTGGGGAGGAAGGGCAAGCCGGTAAGCAATGGGTCCTACCCGCTCCAAGACCTAGAAGGGCCCCACAAACCTCGGCGCAAGCTTCCCCTTCACCCCAAAACGCTGCAGGCCCTTCAGGGGTGAAACGCGTAGAAAGACGTGATCCCCAACCTCGAACTGCACCTCTCTGCGTTTCCGATCAGCATAACTCTTTTGCCTGCTCTTGACAGTGCGAAGTCATTTATGGATCTGCTCTATCGCTTCCTGACTCTACCGGATCAGCTTGGGGCCAACCTCCCACTTGGTCCCCACCTCTATTCGTACAGAGCCTTGTAAGGTGCCATGCCGATGCTGGAGTGATAAATGTTATTATAAGCAAACTCTGCCAGGGGTAAGTGCTCCTCCCAAGAGCCTCTCCAATCTAGTACACAGGTACGCAAAAGGTCCTCAAGTGTCTGTATAGTGCCTCTAGCTGTCCATCCGTCTGGGGGTGGTACGCAGTACTGAACCTCAACCGTGTCCCCAAAGCTTGCTGAAACTCAGCCCAAAATTGGGAAGTAAAGCGGGTATCCCGGTCGGATACAATCTCACGCGGAACTCCGTGCAAGCGTACCACATCACGAATGTACCTCTTTGCCAACTGTCCTGGTCCCAAAGTGACTCGGATCGACAGGAAACGTGTCGTCTTCGTCAACCTGTCCACTATCACCCAGACTATGTCGTGTTCTCGTCGGGTAATGGGTAGGCCCACCACCAAGTCCATGGTGATGCTCTCCCACTTCCACTCTAGCACAGGAAGTGGCTGCAACGGACTTGCAAGCCTCTGGTGCTCGGCATTTACCTACTGGCACACCAAACACTGCTGTATGAACTCACCCACATCTCGCTTCATCCCTCTCCACCAAAAGTCACGTCTCAGATCATGATACATCTTCGTGTTCCCGAGATGTATGGTGAATCTGGACCCGTGCGCCTCCGTCAGGAGCTCTCTTAACAACTCCTCGTCCCTGGGAACGCACAAACATCCCCTCATGCGCAACACCTCGTCTGTAAAAGAGAAGTCTCCTGGGTCCCCTGACAGCACTCTGTCTCGCAACGTCTGTAAGTATGGATCTACCTTCTGTCCTGCAATGATGCGGTCTATCAGCTCTGGTCGCATCTGTCGTGTCACCATCACTGCCCCACAATACCCCTGTGACTCTTGGGGTCACCAACTACCCAACTCATCCATAAGTCTCCAACTCTGTGCTTGTAAATTGGTCAAGTAGGAGGGCGCCATCCGGCTCAAAGCGTCAGCCACCACGTTGGCCTTCCCTGGATGGTAGGAGATGCTGCAGTCATAGCCCTTCAGGAGCTCTAACCAACATCTCTGTCTCATGTTAAGCTCCTTCTGATCAAACAAGTATCTAAGGCTCTTATGATATGTGAAAATCTCAAAGGTCTCACCGTAAAGGTAGTGCCTCCATATCTTTAACGCGAAGACAACAGCTGCCAACTCTAAGTCATGGGTAGGGTAGCTATGCTCAGGGGGCTTCAGTTGCCACGAAGCGTAAGCGACAACGTGATCCCGCTGCATGAGCACACCCCCTAACCCCTACAACGAAGCGTCTATGTAGACCATAAAACCACCACTGCTATCTGGGATGGTAAGCACAGGAGTTGAAGTCAGTCTCTCCTTCAACTTCTAAAAACAAGCCTCACAAGCATCTGTCCATGTAAAGGGCACGTCCTTCCAAGTCAACTGAGTCATAGGATGCGCAATCTGCGAGAATCCCCTACTAAATCGTTGGTAATAACCTGCTAGTCCCAAAAAGGTGCGTATCTCAGTCATTGTACGTGGCCTCTCCCACTTGAGTACGACCTCAACCTTGGCTGGATCCATAGCCAAACCATCTCTTGAGATCACGTGGCCCAAGAAAGTCACCTGCCTCAACCAAAACTCCCACTTGTTGTACTTGGTATACAGCCTGCGTCGTCTCAAAGTGTTCAGAATCATTCGTAGATGCTAGCCGTGCTGTGCCTGATCCCGTGAGTAAACGAGCACGTCATCAACGAATACCACCACAAACTGATCCAGATACTGTCTGAAAACCCAGTTCATCAAATCCATAAAAGCTGTGGGGGCATTGGTCAGCCCAAACGGCATGACCAAAAACTCGTAGTGTCCATACCGGGTGTGAAAATCTATATTGGAGACGTCGGTCTCCTTAATCCTCAACTGGTGGTAGCCTGACCTCAGATCTATCTTGGAGAATACCGTGGCACCTTGCAACTAGTCAAAAAGATCATCACTCCTCGGCAGCGGATACTTGTTCTTGATGGTGACCCTATTCAGTTATCTGTAGTCAACACAAAGGCACAGGGTACCATCCTTCTTCTTCACAAACAACACAGGGGCTCCCCACAGGGACGCACTAGGCCTCACAAAGCCCTTCTCCAACAGGTCCTATAGCTGCGACTTGAGCTCTCGCAGCTCAAGTGGTGCCATCCGGTACGGTGCAGTAGAAATGGGGCTGATCCCTGGCACCAATGAGATCTCAAACTCGATCTCACGCTAAGGCGGTGGTCCTGGTAGCTCCTCTGGAAACATGTCGGGGTACTTACTAACCACCGGAATGCTCTGAAAGTCCGTCACGGGGCTGGGCTCCGCCACCACATAGGCTAGAAAGTCCTCACACCCCTGGCTCAAAAGTCTCGCTGCTCGAAGCGTAAATATGCACCTGAAACCTCCGTCCACCGGCTGTCCATGAATCTCAAAGGAAGGCATCTCCAGTATGGAGAAGACGATCTTCCTCCCAAAACAGTCCACCAAAGCGTGATAGGTGGATAGCCAATCCATCCCCAAAATCATGCCAAAATCCTCCATCGGTATCACAATCAGGTCAGCGGGGAGGCTGTGTCCCCCAATACTAACCTCACAGTCCATGTAGACCTCCTCAGCTATAAATAGCTGGCCACCTGGGCTTCTGATCACAAACGGATCCTCTAACAACACACAGTCATGTCCCAAACTGACAGCAAAACTCACAGCGACAAAAGAGTGTGTGGCACCGGAATAAAAAAGCATGTAAACTAATCTGCCGGAAACTGTAACCATACCTGCCACCACTGAACTAGATGCCTTGGCGTCTCTGTGTGTCAGGGCGTTGATGAGAACCTCATCATGAGCCCTAAACTAGTACCATTTAACCCTGATTTGCAGGAAAAAGCTCCTACATAACCTTAGAAAGGCTTGGCTCAGAGAGATTCTGAGTTTGCAAAGAAAACAGAAACTGAGGGGTAAAAATGTAATTTCACCAATCCAATCTGAAAACAAGGTAACTCAGGGTCCAAACATAGGTCAAAACAACTTAATAAGAAGGAAAGTGGGATGATCTGATCCAATAAGGGCTACAGCAATTCCAAGAAACTAAATGATAATCTGTAACCCTAAAACAAATCCACTTCAATTCACGAGGTTCGAGGTAAAGTAAAAATAGAATAAATCCTCTAAAATTTATATAAAAATAATCTCTAGGGTTTAGAACCTTCAATCTGGCCTTAGGAACCCATTTTGACCTACATTAACAACCATGCCCAATTAACAACTTAATTTGGATTTTTGCATAAATTGACCGGTCAAACAAGGTTTAATCTAGAAATAAAATTTACCATCAGATTCCTTATGTCCTAATTCGTCATGTATAAAAACTTGAGCCTAAGAAGAAACCTTCTTGACCAACTTTACACTTTGGTCCTCATATATTTACTTTTTGGCCCTCAACTCTTGAACCCTCACATTTTGGCCCCTAACTCTCCTTCGTTCTTTGCGTTCAGGTCCCTCCTGCAAAACCTGAGCAGCGCCATGCTCCGGCGACCTTGCGCGGAGCATGGTGCCGCGCAGGGTGAGGGAGGGGCCCTGGCAAGTCAATGGGGGGTACCCTACGTCGTCAGCCACCGCAGGGACACCCCCTGAGCGCTGCACCCACCCATACCGGCCGTGCGAACGCATGGACGGTATGGGTCTCCCTCCTCCGGCGTCCTCCGGCGAGGGAGACACGTCGTCTCCCTCCGCCCTCCTCTCTGATTCTGCCCCTATAAATACCCCCGTCGCTCTGCCGCTCTTCCCAACTCGGATCTGACAGAGACACCCCCTCAATTCCTCCCTTCCCACTCCGACAGACGCCCCCTTGCTCCGGCGGCCTCTCCTCCTCCTCGTCGCCCTGCCGCACTGCCAGCAGCAGGGTTACCTTCCTTCGATCTTTCCGCGTCACGCCGCACCCAGCTGGCGCCTCTCTGGCCCTCTCCTCGCCGCCGCCCCTTCCTCTGGGCAATTTCTTCTCCGGCGACAGTCGATACGACTGTCGCCTGCGCCAACCCCTCCTCGTCCAGCTTAATAGGTAAAACTTCTCCTCTTCCTCCCCTCTTTCTTTTCCATACTGAAAGCCCTTACTGTCGCCACCGATTTCCCACCGATCACCCTCACCTTCTCCACCTCCGGCCAAACTCCGGCGAACCGCTCCCATCGCTCCAGCACCCCACACGGCTCGCCGACCTGTGCATAACCTCCGCCTCCTCACCCTGATCCTCTTCCGCCCCTCCACTTCCCACCAAACGCCCTCTGCAGACCCACCGAACACACCCACTTCTCCACCCGCAGTTTGACCTAGGGCGACCCTTTTGCTCCACCACGCCCACTGCAGACCCTCCGACCACCTTCGCCGTGCCACGGCGAAGGTTCTCCGCATATCTGATTAGGCCGAGAGGCCGTGCTTCTGTGAACAGGGTTGCGCCTGCCATCGCCATTGCTGAGCAGCGAAGCTCCTTCGACCTGCTGCTCCAGGCACACCACGCCCAGGTCAGACTCCCAGGCCTCGCCGGGTAGCTTCGCGAAGTGTCAGGCTGCAGTTCGGGCGACGCCCTCGCCCGAAGCCCTCGCCCGAAGTTCGGCTGCCGCTGCTTCCTCTGCGCAGGCGCTCACATTGGGGTGGGACATTTAGTCCCACCTCTGAAGGCTTCGAAGAGGCGCGCCGATATAAGTTGAAAAAGTGCTGTAGGCTTATCGCCTCAGCACACGGGGTGAGGTCCCTCTCACACCGATTCACCCGGCCCGTCCGCGAGCTCATTACGCGGATCCAGCCGACCCGACCCGACTTGACTGGCACTCCTCGCCCACCACCGCACGCCGGTGGGCCTGGACCCAGGCGCGACCCGCGTACTCGATTACCTGGTTGCTCTGGGAGAGCTGTCCTAAGAGCGAATTCTGAGAGAGAGAGACGCGAGGGGGGGGGGAGGGTAGAGTAGGTTTTTGCCCTCTGATGCTGAACTCTTGAGCGTGCAGGCACAGGTGAAGAAGAAGAAGGACTGCGGAAGAAGAAGAACTGAAGCAACACTGTAGCATCCGCGGGTTAAGTCGTCTGATTGGAAAATCAGACGACGTCCTGAAGACAGGTGAAGACAAAGAAGAAGAAGAAAAGAAGAGAGAAGGAACAGCCAAGTGAAGAAACAGAAAGCAGAAGAAGAAGAGAAGCAAGAAGCAAGAAAAGAAGAAGAAGAAGAACAGGAAGAACAAAAGCCAAAGAGGAGAGAAGACAAAGAAGAAGAAGAAGAACAAGAAGAACAAAAGCCAAAGAGGAGAGAAGACAAAGAAGAAGAAGAAGAACAGGAAAAACAAAAGTCAAAGAGGAAGCAAGAAGAGAAGAAGAAGAAGCCAAACTTTCATCTCTCTCTTTCTCTCTCTTTATTTTTGTAATAGAACATGTATATCTCTAGAATACGACTTGCTCCCTGAGTTCAACCTCGGGAGAATTATTATTCCCGAGTAAAATATATATATATATATATATATATATATATATATATATATTTGAAATGATGGCAATAACTAGCTATACTACAACGCTATAGCAAAAACTAGTCATAGTTGTCGCCCACCGTTTCAGGCGTTGATACGCCCCTTGACCCTCGGTGTAGAAGAAGTAGCCACACTCTCAGTCAGGCGAGTAGCCGCTGGTCGGTATCCTCCTAGTGAGTGCTGCCCTCCCCCACGTGCGTGGGGACCACGACCACCTGCTCAGCCTCCAGCGCTTGGTGCGGGGAGCATCTGCTGTGCTCCAGCTTTAGATAGGTAGTCCATCCTGATGTAACCTGGTTGGCCACACTGGTAGTAGAGGGGGACTCGACTCCCTCCCTCAGTAGGTCCCTGCTGACGGCTGGGCGGGGGTCTAGTGCTGACAGCTGGCCCTTATCGAGGGTCCCCAAAAGCCACTGACCTCCCTGCAAAACGAGACGGCTCTCCCGCAGGTGCCGCGTGCCTCCTCTCTCGTCGGCCCTGTGAGTACTCTGGTTGGTAGGGCCTCTTCTGTCCGCTGTTTGTGTCTCGTGCGGTCGGGTTGGTCTCCTCGTATGTCATGGCTGCCTCTACCACTCTCGAGAAGGTGGGCAGCTTCAGGGGTTTTCCATACCCCCGAATGGCAAGTCGAAGCCCCTCGTTGAACCTCCACAGGCTCTCCTCCTCTGTAGCTACGGCTGTCGCAGCAAAACATGACAGCTCCAGGAAGCGCGTGCAATATGCGCTACAAGTCATCGTCCCCTCGCGGAGAGTGTGGAACTCCCGCCTCCTCTGGTCCTGCTAAGTCTGCGGGAAGTATTGCTTGCAGAAGAGGGTCACGAACTGGTCCCACATCGGCTCCCCCCTCTCTTGGCCTCTGACTGCCCTCCACCACCTGTGTGCCGCACTCTCCAGCTGGTACGTGGCAAAGGCCACGTGGCACTCCGCAGGGGGGCAAAAGGTGTCAAACACCTTCTCTATTTGCTCTAGCCAGTCCTCTACCTCAGACGTGTCCTCATCTCCCTTGAAGGAGGGGGGCTTCAGCTTTAGGAACTGTCTGAAAAGCTCGTGGTGTAGCTGTAGTGGGGGAACGGGCACGCCTCCTGGCAAGGAGGGCTCATGCTCAGAAGTGTCAGAGTGCAGTGGGGGAGGACCACCCCCTCCCCCTCCTGCTCATCCAACGCTGCGACGGTTTCTCAGTCCCACCGAGGACTCCCCCTCCACGTCCTTAGGGAGAGGTGCCCGTGGAGGTTGGTGGAGCTCCTCTTGCACTATGTCTCTGATCAACTGAGTGAGGTCCTGGGCCTAAACGTCAGGGAGAAGTGGCGGGTCAACTGGCACCTCGGGCTCGGCACGTCCGCCCCTTCGACCTCGTCCACGGTCGCGTCGCGGCCCGCCTTAAGAACTCCCCAACGAGGCATCTCCTGCAAGGAGACACGGAAGACGAAATAAAAGAGGTCAACTCTAACGGACTTCTGCGAAAAGAGACTCAGAATAGATGTCAAGCGGTACATTGTGGTGGTTACCCTAGTTACATACACATGAATTGATTATTCTCAAGCTAGTTGGTTCATTTCTCGGAACGACATTGCTCTAATACCATCTTGTTACGACCCAGTTCCCGAATCCCTACAGGACCCGAGATCGGCTCGACTCGACTAATCTCAAGACCCAGTCGTCCAACAAGAAATAACCGAAAAGTAGGAAAATATACCACATTTACCATGAAATATAACTAACAGTAAAGGCGTACAAGTAGTAAAGGAAAGTAAAAACTGCTAATCAGTACATACCACCACAACAACAGGAAAGTAGAGCAAAAGTACAGTAACAGAAATAGTAAACAAAAGTCTGAACTCACTAGTACAAAAGAGAGTACAACAACAGTACGAAAACTACTGCTGGGCTCGACTAGCCCCGGCACCCTATGCAGCCGGTAACTCGGGCTGCTCAACTCTTGGACTTGTAAAGGTTTATGTAAAAATGGAGTCAACGAAGGCTGAGTAGAGTGGTAACCAGATTAACTAAAGCAGTAAATACTAACAGGTAAATTTATATTTTCCAGTTATTTATTTTATAAGTAATTTCCTTTCACCCCATTGTTTTACTTTCAGATTTCTTTTTTGATCTTGCATGTTCCTCGTGGGAACGATCTTGATTGCAGTCTTTTCCGAAGAGTAAAAGGCACACAAGATGCTCTCCTAGTCGGGAGAGTCCCCCGTGGTAGTCCTACACCAAGTCAACCACCCCGAGGTCACAGACAGACGTAACGGTGACTACGGCACGCGCGATAAGCGCACGGGTAGCTACCCCGCACTGGCACGCGGTCTGTCGTATCCGCTAGTGGGTACGCCCAAAGTATAGCACGGAACAGTATAGGGCCTAGCCCTCTCAGAAATAGGGGTCTAGCCCCTCATAACCAAACAGGGGTCTCGCCCCTCTACAGTCCGCGCACTCTTGTCTGACTACCTCGGTTTGCCCAGAGGGCCTAACAAGTTGATGTAGGGTGGCTAGCTCCCTCCCTACATTAGTAGCTCTCCTCGGTGCCGTGTATGCAAGGGCCAATAAAAATCGGTGTAGAGTGGCCAATCCTAACCCTGGGTCCCAACCCAAGGGCGGCTAGCTCCGCTTTACACTAAAAAGGGGACAATCGCTCTCCTTGGTACAACGTACTCAAGGGCCAGCACACTTCCCGTCCACATATCCAGGCCTTTCCATTCATCCACAGGACCTCTACTCCTAACTCCCCGTAGGATTCATGCTCATATTCACCATATTATTCCAAACCAGATTTCATCATTTACATTTCCATTCTCATATTATACACATGCAGCTCGTATTTCCACAATTTAACACATGCAATAAGTGATATCACAGGTAATTGTTTAATTACATCAGGTAGCTCGTATTCATTAACAGGCAGTTGCTAACAATTTAGCTCATTTATTCATAAATACAGTTTCAATCACGTAAGCAAGCGGTTCAACCATTTCTCGTCCTTGGGTTCATGCAACATCCTAGGTTTCTAGTTATCTAATTTTCATTGATGCATTCATATTTTATAAATAGAACAGGGGGAAACCACTCTACCAAACAATGCGAGAGTACTGGGGGCTCGAACTGCAGGCCCGCGTGCCTCTGCAAGCCCCAGACACGCAATAGGTCGAAGTCCTATACCAAGAAACACACCACAACGGAAGATTCAGAACAATTTATAAAGGTTTCTAATATGTAGAGGAATTCACAAGGAAACCACAAATATTTCGTTTGCGTAAAACAGATCCCGATCGGACCCTAAACGGGTCAAAAATATGTTTGCAGACCCAAATCAGACGTCTGGAAACAAGTCCAGATGCCTTAAAAGTCATCAGAGTCTCACCTCATGCTCCTGTGATGATCTCAGACATCTAGGACTCTGCCGCGACCGTCTGGAAGCAGTTCCAGACGTCCGACCAGTCCTCCAATCGTCTGGGGACGCCTCCGGTCATATGGTAAGCTGTCCAGACGACCGAAAAGTGTGGAAGGGCGTGCTACGCACCTTCCCAAAGCTGCTCCTGCGCACGACAGAGCAGCTCGCCACTTTTAGCCAAGCAAATCACCTCTGCGGTGCGGCCTGCATGGCTGTAACCGTGAGGAAGACGTACCTTCGAGATACACCCGCTTTCAAACATCTAGTGTCGACGCTAGACGTCCAGCCAGTCGTCCAGAAGACCCTCTGGACGTCTGATACTGGAGAAACTCCAGTAACAGACCGCGCTCCTGCACCTCTCGCTGCACTCCACCACGGCTTCTCCTGCTCTGCTACAGCTCCGACTGCTGCAGAAGGTCAGGGATGACGTCCCGACGTTCTCCTCCTCCTGCACGCACCGTGGTGGTCGTGCGAACCTCCGGCGAGCTTCCACGAAGCTCGCGAGCTCAGCCTTCTCCTTCTCTTCACTCCCGCTCCTCCTCGCTCTCGCTCTCTTACGCGTCTCTACTCACGGTAGTGGAGTGGGGAGGTGTGGTGGAGTGGTGGAGTGGAGAGGAGAGGGAAGGGGGCCTCTTATAGGCAAGGGGTTAGGGTTCGACAGGGGAAAAAGGAGGAGAAAGGAGAGAGAGAAGGGTCTGCGCGTAGAATCAACCGCGCGTACAGATTTTTTAATTTCCAGATGTTTGGGAAGGGGTCTAGACGTCTGGCCAGACGTCTGACTGGCACTCCAAACATCTTAAAAGGATCAAAACAAAACGGGTCTTTACAACCCTCCACCTTGAGGGCCACCTCTCATGCATGCACACCGCCAACCACCTCCTCCTCGTCGGCGACCTCAAAGACGAGACCCCCCTCGCTGCGCAGCCCGGTTCCATCCTCGCTTTCTCCTCCACTCTCATCTTCACCACCGTCTCCAAGGACCTTCTCATCGTCAGCCACCTCGGCCATTCTGGTCAGGTCCACAGTGCCCCCCTCTGGCCCCGCCTGTCTCTCGACAATGCTTTTGATGTGGGATGATTTTTTTGCCTTTTCAGAGTTCATGCTGAGTTAGTTCTTAATTGAAAGCAGAGTGTGTATTTCTGAACTTGCAATTGCTGCTCTTGATGTTGTAGGATTTTTTTTTTTTTTGCTTTTTCTGGTTGTTGTTCGAGTAAGTGTTGTAACTATGAAATGTGGTTGTTATGTTTGTGTGAACTAAGCTTTTTGATTCACTGTGAACCGCGTGTACCTAAAATGGAACTTAGCAGTTAAATTCTCTTATGTAATTGTGATCCATGCATAGGAATCAATGTGTGCGTCCAGTGATTTTAGTTTGAATTATCGATCTGAATAACTATAGTCACATTGATGCCATCAGCACCAATGGTGATGCTGTCAGCACCAATGGTGATGCTGTCAGCACCAAAATTTGAACTGGTGATGTCATTAACATGTATTGTAGTGCCGACGTCACCTAATGAGATAGAGTTTCTATCTCCCTCCACCGAAATTTGAATTCGAATGTGAGAGGTACATGTGACTCCATGTAACTCTCCTTTCTCTTAGTTAAAAATGATAATAGTATTTTTATGATCTAAAAAGGTAGTTTAATCTTTTATATCCATGAGCACATATGACTCTCTTGTGTGGCTCCACCTCATCCACATGACATCCACTTCAATAAGATAAGTGATAAGTAATTAATGCCAACAACAACATAAAAATGTATGTGGTGACATTGGTATTTAAGCTTACGCGAGTGGTGGTGATGCCATTAGCACCAATGGTGATGCCATTAGCATATACGGTGGTGCCGTTAGCATCTACTTGTCTTCACCGAAATTTGAGATGGTGGTGCCGTTAGCATCTATTGTAGTGCCGACTGCACTTATTGGAGATGGAGTTTTCTTATCTCTCCACCGAAATTTGAATTCGAATGTGAGGGATACATGTGACTTCATATGAGTGTCATTTCTCTTAGTTAAAAATGATAATAGTACTTTTAGGGTATAAAATGTTGGTTTAACCTTTTATATCCATAAACACATATATGTAACTCTCTTATGTGGCTCACTCTCATTCACATGGTACCCACTTCAACAAAATAAGCGATAAGTAACTTATGTTAACAACAACATGAAAATGTACATAGTAACATTAGTATTTAAATTTACATGATTGTTGGTGATGCCATTAACAATTTAGTACCAATGGGTGATACTGTTAATACCTATGGATATAATTTAATATATATTCATGTTCATTGATAGAATTAAATAAATTATATCCTTTAACTTTTAAATTAATTTATTTAACTTTTTCTAATAATTTTTTAATCTGAGGATAACCCTTACCTTATTCCCCAATCAAAGGCAATCTTAATTTTTTATTAAATAAAAAAATCTTAATTTCATTGAATTTCCATCTCTGAATCACAGATGCTCTCAAAAAAAATACGAGCAACCATGCCATCAGAGAAGAGGCATATACCCCTTTGATAGCACCACTTTTTTTTTTTAATAATTCAAAACTTTCAAGTTATCCCTCGATTGATAGAGGCCATACCCGCACGTCGCACGTCTTCCTGATAAGTGCACCGGTAGCACCTCCTGAGAAGGCAGCATCTGCTTGAAAAAGAATATACATATTTTTTCTTTTCTTAAAAAGCCATCTTACATGGTCAACCATCTGTTTCACGTCCTTCGAGGTCAACCATCTTACATGGTTTCCACCACTCTTCTCACCACCAAATGCATACCAATCCTTTCCTCCCTCCCTCATGCAAGCACACAGGCACAAACTCACACAGAAGCTATCTCACGCACGAACGCTCCCATGGGTAACGTTCTCAATTGCATCTGCAACTGCAACTGGGACTTCAACCAAGAACTCCGCTACATCCTCTGCCCCAAGAGACATGCCAAGACTCTGCGAGCACAGATGGTCGAGTTGAATGCCATGAAAGAAGCCATTCAGAGGGAGGTGGATGCAAAGGTGACCCAAGAGCCGGGGATGACCATGCGCCCCCAAGTCTCGAGTTGGATAGCTTTGGTCGACAACCTCAACACTCAAGTGGTTGCAATCGTCGAAGGTGATGATATATATTTTTGAATGGTACTTGTGATATATATACCCATGACCATAACAGCAATAAAAACGGAAAAAAATAAATTAAATTCTCGTTTGAATCCACTGTCTCAGGTGATTTGTCATTTTGCCGTAGACTATGTTGTTGCTATAGCTATGCACTTGGGGATCAAATCAACCAAAAGCTGGAAAATGTCAAGCAGTTAAAAGAATCCCGACAAACAAACATTGGGAGCAATCTTGTGATGTACACGAGCCAGTGGACGAATAATTGCAAGATGTTGCTAAAGGATGAGATGCAGCGGCTCACAAACAGGAAGATGGACTTGGAGAGAAAGGTGTGGGAGCAAGAGATGGTGGTGGATCATTTTCGAAGGGAAAGGACTAACCTTGTGAAGGCGTGGATGGAAGACGTAGATTCATTGGACGAGGAGGTGAGAGTGCTTATGGTACGCATCGAGTCATCAGCTGATCAAAATGAGTTGCCAGCTGCTAATGGTCAACAAAACCATGAGATATCAAGAATGAGAGGAAGGGTTAGGGACCTTTCTAACCAACTGGAGGAGTTGGAAAAAAAAGAATTGGTGGTGATGGCCCCTCCAGAACGAATCCATGAACTCCCTGGTCCATTAGAGAACATTGTTGTCGGCATCGATGAGAAGCTGAAGGAGGTCCTCGAATTGTTGGATGATGACAGCGTTGAGCTCATCGGGATCCATGGAATGGGTGGTGCAGGGAAGACAACTCTCGTCAGAGAGATCACCAAAAAATTGCGTTCAGCAGGGGATGGTGGCAGTTTTGAGTTGGTAATTTCAGTTGTGGTCTCACAGAATCTCAATATCAAAGAGATCCAAGAGGAAATACTAACCCAACTTGGCTACGAGCGAGACAATTTGCCCCATTTCCAGAATGAACGGGATCGAGCCAGGTTCATATGGGGCAAACTCTGTCAGAAGAGTTTCCTGTTGGTTCTAGATGATGTTTGGGAGCCCTTTGCTCTGAGTAAAGTTGGATTTCGATCTTCTTCAAAGGAGATGGAGGAGAACAAGAAGTGCAAGGTAATGATCACATCCAGGTCGGAGGATGCTTGTGCTAGCATGGAGGGATCCATCCATCCACCTAAAATTCTAAAAGTGGGCCTTTTAAGGAAGGACCATGCATGGGATCTCTTTCGTAGAAAGATTGGGAATGATCTCATTGAGACTGAAGAAATCCGTCCATTGGCAGAGAAAATAGTATGCAAGTGTGGTGGCTTGCCACTCGTGCTCAAAACCGTAGCTAGTGCCATGGCAAAGAATAAGACAGAATCGGACTGGGTTCAGGCTAAATCTCAACTAGACCATTGTTCAGGTGATATCAAAGAAATGGAAGATGTATATGAACGGTTGGGATTTAGCTTTGACAGGTTGAGTGAGGAACTAAAGTCTTGCCTGCTTTACTGTGCAATGTTCCGGGAGGATTATAATATCTCAATTGATGAAGTCATTGAATATTGGATCGTCGAAGGTTTTTTGGAAATCAAAGACCCATTCGATTTCGATCGGCGCTATTGGAAGGCTCGTAGAGATATCATCTGGAGACTCCAAGAATCATCATTGTTGGAGAGGGGAAGTAGTCATGCAGAACATTTCAAGTTGCATGATGCAGTTCGTGAAATGGTCATCTGGTTCGGCAACAATGGGAGAGAGGGCAATGAGCAGTACAAGCTGTTGACTCGCGCGAGGAAAGGCCTAAATTCATCTATTATGGTTGATAAGAGTTGGGTTGGAGTCAAGATGGTGTCTTTGAGGGATAATGATATCGAGGATGTGCTTGTATCGTCAGATGGTGTCTCTGGTGAAGCAATGCACGTGCAAACCTTATTAATGAATAATAATACACGTTTAAGATCTCTACCGGAAAATCTATTCCCCTTATTATCTTCGCTTCGCACCTTGGATTTGTCATTCACAGGGTTATGGAAACTCCCCAAGTCTATTGGATCCCTAACATCACTCCAATACTTGAATGTATCATATACACACATAAAAGAATTACCAGTTGAGATAGGGAATCTAGCAAATCTACAATTCTTGAATCCAAGCTGCACATGGTTTCTAAGGTACATCCCTCAGCTTGCAATCTCACCCCTCAAGATGCTACGATTCTTGTACCTTTCTGGTTGCCCGTGCTTTGAACGTAAGGAAGAAGGCCAGTTGACACTTGTGGATTTAAGTGGGTTGCCTCAGTTGATTGACGTCAGACTCGAGGTCTATCATGCTGGTGATGTTGACAGCCTGTTACAATCGAATACACTGTCTATGTCCACCTCAGTACTTTGCTTTCGGAATATCCATGATGTGACTATAATTACTCGTATAGAGAATATGCAGAGGTTAGAGAAACTTGAAATCCGAGGATGTTCCCATTTGCGCGAGTTGCTGCTGAAGCAAGAGTCGGGAGACGATAATGATGAAAGCAGCAACCATGAGACCCTCCTGTCGCATCTCAAATATATGTATTTGTTTGATTTGCCACTCCTAGAGAGCATTTCAAGTGGTAACATGCTCTTCCCTTGTTTGATCGAAATGAAAGTACGTGACTGCCCAAAACTTAGGAAGCTCCCAATCAAGTTATGTAACTCAGTGAGAACAAAGATTAGCTGTGATAAGAACTGGTGGGAAAGTTTGGAGTGGGGGGATGATGAATGCAATCCCTCTAGGTTCCATTAGCGCCTGAGGTTTTGATGAGGTCCAATTGTAGCAGAATCAGAATTCAACCCGACAGGTGCATGAAATTCCCTGCATATCCTTGAGATTACACTACAATATGTGTGTTTGATGAAATGTCATATATATATATATATATATATATATATATATATATGAGAAGCCCCCTTTGTTGATAGTTTGTTTCATGTTCGTAGACACATGGGAACCAGCATAATTGATCCCCAATGCTTCTTTCCAAGCTACCGTATGCTTATTTTAGAATCTAGTGATTTCTTTTTTCTTTTGATTGCATGGTGATTTGGCAATGATGCTATAAATTCTCATGTACTTGTATTGCCACCCATCATCTATGAAATGAAATCTGTGAACTGCCTAGTGTTTTATATGTCTTCCTGGCTTTTAGGAAAATGTTTCTCCCGCCAGCATTTTTCTTTAAGTCCTTACTTATGGCTTATCCCACTAGATAGAAAAAATATGAAAATTTTTAGTCTAATTTTTGTTAGCTGAGTTTTCTGCTTTGAGTGAAGTTTGGCTGGATACGTGCTTTGACTTAAGATTTCAGGAGAAACACTTTTAATCTACAAGCTTACTGAGAATTAAGATTAAAACTATATGCACGGCGGGTGCATCAGTCAATTTAGGCATTCAACATAAGAGATAAAAAAGTAAGTGATATTCTTGAAATAAATTCTATTGGCACTTTGATTTTCATCCATCAAATTTCAAAGTATTTTCTCATGGTGGAGATGCATGAAACCCTGAAAGTGCCTGTCGGGGTTGGGGTGGGGTGAGGGTCGGTAGGTGAGTGAGAAGGGCAATCGTAACCGACTGTCCCATGGATGGGCTTTTTGATTTCTTTAAGAATCATGCTCAATAACCCTGATCATTGATTTTGTGTTACACCTCTTGAGACTTTTAAATTTGCATTAATAACTATGGCTCTGTTTGATCTTCCCTTCATGACCCAAATTCATGGATCCAGGACTTTGGATCCCATTGACATGGCATTTCTGATACAAGATTATAAGTGCTTTAAAAGCTGTTTAGGGACAATTCTAAGGTAATGTCCAGTTGGTGGATCCCATCCCAGGAGGGGACTTCCATTCGAAAGAAGCTTGTAAAGTATGTTCGAATACCTTGAGATCTGTCAGAAAGCAAATAACCATGTTTGAATATTTCTCGCTTGATTCTTTGACTAGCTATTTGCATTGGGATGAATCTGCTTCTTCCATTACCTATCAGAGAACCACATGCTACCAAGGAACTCAGTACAGATGCTTCTGATATGATCAAAGAGGAAATATGCATAAGAAATTATCAAATATGGAGCATCACCGAGCCCATGCATCTTCATAAAGATCCTTATGTTTGCTTGAATGGAACTTGCTTATTATTATTATTATTATTATTATTATTATTATTATTATTATTATTATTATTATTGTGTAGATTCAGTTATCCCAAACTGATTGAAATTCTGATATATGAAAAGATCATCTTGAAGTTTAATTTCGAGTTCTCTTGTCTCTGGAACAGATTCCAGGTTAATGCCTGCCTTTAATTACCTAGGGAAGATCTTACGGGAATGAGGGAAAAAGATTTTATGGTTCAAGTATGTAAATGGTAAGTATTACCCGAAAAAGTAACTCGATGATCCCTGTGTAGAAGATTGGCCCAAAATGTGAAGAGAGATTTAGCATCAATGGTGAGAATGCAGGTAATATTAAAATGATTTCCAAAGCATTAGAATTTAATTGTATACTTTTAAGTTGTCCTATGCTTTTGCTAAAGTTTGAATCATATTCATGAGTTTTCATTTGTGTTCAGATATTAGTTCTTGCAAGGATTAAACTTTGGCTACTCATTTACTTCTATGCAGTTCACGAATCACATGTTCTTAATTTGACAATGCTAAATATTATGATGATAGAAGAACATGCATGTTGGGTGAGTCCCCTCCTCATGGGAACCTATCCGCCCGTTTATGTATTAATTGGACCTAATTTTATGGTCCAGGTAGCATACAAGATCAGAAAATTTGCAGATATTCTTGTCTTCTCTGACGGACTTCTTTTCTTTACAATTTGGTATCATAACATTCTCTTTATTGTTGCGTTTATTTCCCTTTTTTTAATTCCCTCTCTGGCAACGTGAAGGTTGTGAGAACAAGAGAGAGAGAGGGGCATTGCAATTTGTAGCGAGAGGTCTTGTGGCTACCGATCGAGGATCATCTTCTTCTATCCCTCTTCTCTTTCACAATTGTTGTGAGAGGTTGATTGGGAAGCATCTACATCGACGTGTCATCGAAACACAGACTTGCAAAGGTTGTTCAGTGGGAAGTTCGTGCATCACTTCTGGTGGTATTCTTTTGCACATCTTTTTTGTTTTATTGTTTTCTTGTGAAGAAGTTTGGCTTTAATTATGTAACCTCTTGAAAGTAAGAATAATTTTTCTAGTGGATTGATTTTGAGTCATGTTGATCCCGTGGTTTTTTACCCTCACATCTATGGGAGGGGTTTTTCCACATTAAAAATAGCGTGCACATTGTGGTTGTGATGGTTGTAGTTTGCCTTCCTGTATATTTTGTGAGTGATCTATACGATATTTATTTGTAGGATTATTATGTAATCCTAATAGAAGAAACATTCAAAAATTAAATATAACCAAAAAAAGAAATTAACATAGACAACTATAATAATAACCAATGGAGCACGAAGTATGAGAAGGAATTTGCTTAGCTTCATATGCATTCAAGGGCAAAGTTTGATATAGTGTATATTCAATAAGTAGTGACTCCAATGCCAAATACAGATCATTGCAACTTGCAATTTTCTCACATCCAAATTTTAAAAATTCTCAGCCAACTAAGAAGCACTTGGATTTTATATGATCAGCAAGGAATAGATATATATCCTCATAATCAGCTTTATGTTGGCCTCCTTATAATCAAACTTTATGATGGTCAAGTAGAACCTCAATAACACTTACAAAAGGAAAGTGATAGCAAGACACACCAAGTAATGGCTAAGCCACTAGCCAAGTAATCCCACAAAATTGGTATGAGAAAACTAGAGCACAGTTGAAAGAAAGAAACTCAATGCCTCCTAGGCTTTGGGAACATATATGACACTTTTCAAATATTATATACCTAATATGAAAACATTAGGCTTGGGGAAATCATTCCCAAATTAAGATGCACTAATTTTATTAAAGCATCCCTGTACAAATGTGGCATTGCTGATGTTGTTGAGAAGCATATTTCTATGGGTATCAGAGATGGCTTGCTTGACTACTGCTTATCCACAAACATGCTTGGCTCTGCAAGGATAAAGAGGGCATTAATTAATAGCCTGTTCTCAGAAAGTTGTAGTAGTGGCAAATAGATTGATACTTTTAGAATAACCATATTCTGATTACCATACTGAAAGGGGTTACTCCTTATAAGAGCAAGGCCAATGGTGTCAATTCCACAAAATAAATCAAGAACGACTTCTTTTTATTTTCTCTGTGTGCCCATCAACTTAGCTTTTCCACTATGAATAGCTATGCTAACTTAGTGGAAGATTTTCCATGATGTAAAATGGAGTGTCTGGCTTGCACTATCCTTGGAATGGCTATTATAGTTATAAACTAGTAATGCCATAATCCACCTTCCCATTGGAATTAGGTTATGTTATGCTTAAAAGTAACCTAATAATTTGATGTGAATCATATTTTAAATTAAACTATATATCGAGTACAATTTAAATCACATTTTTTATATTAAATTAGGTACAAGTCTAAATTTATTATATGATGCAACAACCTAATTATTTTATGAAAAGGTACATTCTTTCATCCAAACATAAACCGTAAAACTTTCATGTGATTATTTCTTATTTCAACATGATTTCATTTCCCTCGTTCTATTTCTTCCTTTCTTCCTCCAAATTAATCTACACACACACACGAAACTTCTTGGAAACTCATTGCCTTTGGTCTTTGCTGCACGTTTGTAGATATTCCCTCAAATTATCTGCTATTATTACGAAAATTAAGTGTCAAGTGCAATATATTCAGTTATCGTACGTCAAGATTACAACCATTTCTACCAACGTAGGTGAAGAGCCTTTTCTTGTGGAATGATTTATATCATTGATAAAAATTTACTTGTGCAATAGTTTGCGAGGTGTACATCTATTATAATATATATTATTATCAATGAGAACATAAATTAAGTAATTGAGAAAAATTAATCCTTATAACCTGTCAAAGTTAGCCTAAGAGATTCAAAACAATTGTTGAAGCATTTGACCCGAGTTATCAAAGTAAGAATCTTCGATCCTTATACCCTACTCTTTATTTAGAATCTTGATTTATTTCTTATTAGAGTTAATAAAATTAGCCAATTAGTCAAACAAAAAAGGACTATAGTTTTTAGTCCTAGCTTCCGCATTACCTTTATAAGAAATAGCACTTGCTATTATATGAAACTTAGTTGTCATATTCTCATCCAGTTCATCCTCTAATATTGTTTGCAACAATTCTAGTTTAAGCTTAACCCTAATTAAAAGAAGTAACTCCAATAGTCTGTAGGATTCTTGGTAACTTATTACATTGCTTAAGATTAAGTTGTCAAATAATAATTTTCAATTCTTGTAATTCACCTCACTTTTATAAATTTCCAATATAAGAATATTTTATAAGCGGTTACAACCTTCCTCACTTAAAATCTTAATTTAAATCTTTGTCAAAATTCATGCAATGAGTAAATTGGTCAATATTAAATGAGGTGGGGCCCTTGATGTGTGGCTCCCACCATTACTTTTGTTGTGAAGCACTTAGCCTTGCATGGCGTCTTGCTTTTAAATTTTCCTTTAGTTCATGACTTTGATATTATTTGTAACCATCATAAACATCCAAATAACTTTAACATTATCTTACATTTAACCAAAATAAACATCACATTAGGTAGTTTCATTTAAAGTGTAATTTATGACATAAACATATTCCACATTATCCTCCTCATTATTTCTGTTAGGGCTACCAACACCGTGAAACAAAAAAAAAAC
Source organism: Thalassia testudinum (assembly GCA_037157565.1). Lineage (NCBI taxonomy): Eukaryota > Viridiplantae > Streptophyta > Magnoliopsida > Alismatales > Hydrocharitaceae > Thalassia > Thalassia testudinum. The sequence continues at coordinate 52,403,283 of JAZHRO010000030.1, forward strand.
TCTTAATGAAATTGTAAGTGTATGAATATGCATAATTGGATGAATGTGTTATTAAAGTACGAATAATGTGTTGGCATGATAACTAAGAAAATGCCATTTAGTATTGGACGTGAGTTAAGACACATGCATTGTAACGTTCTATGCAACATATGCCTTCACCAAAAAAGGGTCCCCACTTGCGCCAAAAAAGTATGCCTTACTAACTAAAAAAAAGCAAAACACACTAGTTTACTCCAAAAAAGCGACAATGGAGTCTAACAGTGATGGTATCACCATCATTCACTTTATTTAACCTAATTTGGTTAAGTTTTAAGGTTAAATTTACTTCATCAATATATTAAAAGGGTATAACTCAACTAGGGTTGAAGAGAGAGGAATTGATAAAAATAAATGTTAATTCTGTAATTTTCACGACAATTATAAATGCAGAATGGTTAAGGGGTGAGCCATGATTTGAGCTTAAATTTCCTAAAAATGGGTTGATACTGATAATTTAGAATTTTCATTCAAATTGAGCATTAATCCTTAATTAAATAGTTAATTTTGATCCACTTAAATTAAAATAATTCCAACGGAATTAAATGTAATATAAACCTTCTAAAAAATATTTAAAAATATTTTATAATTTTTGGCACAGTCGATTTGACAATCGGAACCCATTTCAACCTAAAACTAAGACTAGGCAGCTTTTTGGAACATTTTTGGGTCAAAGTGTAAATTGATCATGTAAATGACATAAGAACAAAAAATTGAAGTCACCATTAAATTCTTTAGACCTAAATTAGGCTACCATATAAATTTGGGTTCATTTTCACTTCATCTTGACCTAGTTTGCATTTTGACCCTTGAAAACCCAACTTCATGCAAAGATAACCTTATCTTTCATGTTTTCTTGCAAATGCCCCCCTAACTTCATCATCTTCTTCACAAATAGGCCCCTTCCAGCAGCAAAGCCATGGATGCCCTCCACAATGAGCTTCGAGCTTGATTCCAACCAATCCAGACCTCGGATGGCCGCAAGCTCTAAGGAGGAATTGTCATCGGTCAATCCCGCATCGAACGAAGGCGAGAATGTCTTGACCACATGTGGAGCTCACGTTCTGCAGCCAAAGGACTCACGGTTTCATGGGTTTTGCGACGTTCGTTGCCACTCTTTGATGGAACACGATTACGGTTCGTATAAAAAATCATCGTTGTTGTAGTATATATCACAAATGCAAGCTATTATTGTGTCAATTTTATTTAATTATATAATTTTTACTGATTTATTCCAAGTCGTTCACTAGGAGGAAGTTATTGATATACGTCACTTTCTAAGTCCAATATTATTCTTTAATTCTAAAAAGATTAATTTTATGGATAATCATAAATGAATGAATTAATGAATGAAAGAATTAAACTAATTTATGTGTAAAAGAATGTATTGATATACTTACAAACACAAATATACAAATAAGCATTAAACACTATACATATATACTATATACTATCTATTTATAACTTATAATACTAATACTTACATATATATACAATAATAAGTAATAATATATACTATACTAACTTAACTTAATATATTAACATATATAGTAACACATATAATATGTACAGCGATAGATTTAAATGTCGCTAAACCCAAAAGAATGTAGAATCTAAGGTAAAAACTACGGTCTATAGTGACACTTATTCTATCTACAATGACGGATAATTCTATCAGTAAAGCTATATTGTTATTTATATACATATATAGTTCAAACATTACCTATACTACGTATACTTCTAATACATATATTAGTTATTTATAGTATACTTATATATATATATACACTATACATATACTTCTTCGTTCTTCTTTTGCTTTCTCTTCTTAATTACAGTTCTCATTTTCTCTTTAATTTTAACACTTAGCCGTTTTTAAGTTTCGCTCATTCTCTCTTCTTAATCCCCTTATTAGGCCTTAGTTCAAAAATTAGGTTTATTAGTTGGCGGGTGGCCTTTTCGAGGGATACACAGCACCCTCTCGGGTGGGACCAGACCTCTAGTAAGAGCCACCCTAATTCGTTAATTAGGCCTCTTAATCATTTTTATGCTCATTAATGGGCTTGTTCAAGCCCTCGCACAGTACATGGCTCCCACCCACACACCACACACCATTCTCATTTCATAGCACAGACCAAAGCCATACTCAGAATATGCTCAGGGGATAAGGGGAGGGATTTCTTTGTGCCCGATGCATGACGTCTGAAGGGGAGAGTTAACAAAATCAATATAAGGCACTGTGGAAGGTCGTCAGTTTACGATGTAGCACTATCCAGCACCTCTTCAGGCGCTACTGCTTCCAGCGCGGCTATCCTGATTTTAGATTTTTGGCCCTCAATTTGAGGGCCCAAATTAATTCCATTTTTAAAATAAAATATATATTTGGAAAGCCCTTATATAGGGCTATATAATTATCTGATTTATTTACATGAATAATTATATTTACTATAAATAAATTAGCTAAAGTTTACAATTTATACATACTGTTAATTGAGTTTATTTCTTAATTACAGGTTAAATTAGTTAATTAATGGTCTAATTGACCTATTATAGTAGTAATATACATATTAAAGTATTTATTATAGATTTTTATGTATTTTACACGATTTATTTTGGTTTATTTGCATTTAAATAGGTGATTTCAAGGTGTTATTTGTGTGAATTAAGTATAAATAATATAATACATTATAAATATAGTTTAATTAGTTTAATTTACTTAAAATATAATCATAGAAATATAAAATATAACTTAGTTCAGTTATAACTTAAATTACTAATTTATTTTAGTTTAATCTAATAACTTAGCTAGTAACTTAATAATTAATTATTTATTCTATATATATAATTAAATTATGGTACAAGGTTCATTATGTACATAATATACATATAAATACGTATGTACAATATCATTCATAAATATGTTTATTTGTAGGATTTTATTAATTTACTTAGAGTATAGTACATATAATTTAGTATAATTAATAAATAATCATATTAATAAGTTATATATAATTTAAGTTATCCTAAATATTTAAGTTACATTATATAGTATATATATAAGTTATATATACATATTATATATCTATTGTACAATATATACATTTATAACTTAGTATAAAGCTTATATTTACATATATAACATAGTATACAAGTTGTTTTTTTGGGTATTTTTAAAGTTTTTTCACTTTTTATGACTTTTATATGTTTTATAGAGGTAAGGGGTGAGAGAGAAAGAAATGGATGAGAAGAATAGACTATTATTGGTGTTTTTATGTTAAGGGGTTTTTATTGAGTTTCAAGGTATACTGAACCGTCGGCTGGTATGTTCTACTAAGCCAGAGGTTCAGAATACCATGAAACTTGGTATTTGCTTAAAAATATACCTATTCTTCACTAAGACAGGTTTATTTTATTTTTTGAATTTTTTATAGTATTTTTATTTATTTACAAAATGAGTTCATTCTAGGCCTAAAAAAGGTTTTCAATAAGAACCTAAGGAACTAGAATCCTAATCTAAAGGAAGAATAGGTAGTGAACTGCCTCAATTGAGTCCCATGAATGTTCTACAAGATATGCAATCATAATCATGCTTTTTAACTCCATTTCCATATATTTCCATAGTTGGACAGTTAAGCACAAATATAGCTGACAAAGAGAGTTTAAAACAAGATACAAGCAAGCAAATGCAATTTAAAATCAATATTAGTACATGGATGCTTGTCTATATTATGTACAACATTGGAAACATGTCATCTAATTACAACAACTAAAATCCTAGCCTTTACTGCCCATCAATTTCGATCTAAACAACAACAGTAGCTCCTGCAGTAGTTGAATTAATAGTAGTTCAGCAAATCCATCAGCAGCAACATAGCAGCAACTACTGCTGGACTGTTCAGTAATCCAAGAAGGTGCTCCAAATGTCTTAAAATGTTCAAAATGGCTGCTGCAGCTCTTGAATTGAAATTCCAGAGCCACAGCAGGTCTGATTAGGTTCAAAAATCCATCACAATATCAAATCTAGTCCATGACTGATGAGAGATTCATCATGAACCCTAACTAGTACAATTTTATTTGAATAAGTGTGAAAAAGCTCCTACAAAACCTAAAGAGAAACCTAACTCAGAGGATTTTGAAGTAAAGAATAAAACAAATCATAAGGGGTAAAATTGTAATTTTACCAATGCAGTACACAAACAGGGTATCTAAGGGTCTAAACACAGGTCAAACAAGATTAATAAGGAAGAAAGTAGGATGATTTGATCTTGAAAGGGTTATAGCAATTTCTAGGAATTAAATGATATCTTGTAACCCTAAAATAAATCCACTTTAATTCATGAGGTTCGAGGTAGGATAAAAATCAACTAAACCCTCTAAAATTCATAGAAAAATATTCCCTAGGGTCTAGAACCTTCAATTTATCCTTTGCAACCTATTTTGACCTAAATTGAGAACCATGCCCAATTTATCATTTAATTTGGGTTTTTATGCAAATTGACCTATCAAACGTGGTAAAACCTAAAATCAAATTTCACCATTAAATTCCTTAGGTTCAATTGAGGCTGGTATAAAAATTTGGGCCTAAGAGAAGACCATCTTGACCGACTTTACAAATTGATCCTCCTAAATTACTTTTTAACCCTTATCTTTTGAAACACTTTCAATTAGACCCCTATCTTTCTCGTCGTTCTTTGCATAATGGTCCTCCCTGCCATTCTGAGCAGTGCCATACCTCCGGCGACTTTGCGCGGAGGATGGCACTGCGCAGGGAATGGCGCCCGTTCTCAAGAATGAACGGGGGGTTCCCTACGTCGTCCTCTTTTGTAGGACCCCCTGCCTTGCCCTGCAACCACCCATGCCTCTCGTGCAAACGCACGAAAGGCATGGGTCTCCATCTCCGGCCACTTCCGGCAGCTCCTCCACGCCACTGTCTCGTGCGTCTCCCCTTGCCAATGCCTTTATAAGGAGCTGCAGGATCTGCCGTCTCCTTCAAGCCTACTTCTGGCTGAGAATACCCTCCTCTTTCGTCTCCCTCTCTCCGGTCAGATTGCCCTAAGCTTCCGGCGAACGCTCCTCCTCCTCCTTGTCTCTCTGCTGCCATACCTGCAGTAGAGCCCACCCTGCCTTGTCGTCCCACGCCAGGCCACACCAGCTGCCGTCCTCAGATCCCTTCCTCGTCGCCGTCACTCCTCCCCTGGGCACCTTCATCCTCGGCTCCGACAGGCACATGCCGAGCAGTCTCCCTCTCCCCCTTCGTCGACTAAGTAGGTAGAAATTTTCTCCTTACTCTCCCTGTTATTTCCCCCTTCCTAATTTACTCTTTCAACCCACGGACCGTCACTGTCCATCGCCATCTTCTCCATCTCCGGCCACCATCTCCGGCGAGATCGCCCCACCTCCACAGACCTTTCCACCCCTCGCTGACAAGCTCAAAAGCATCCCCTCACTCCACTCCAACGATCCCCCTACTCCATCCATCACCCTGCACACTCTGTACACCCCCCGAACACACCCACTTCCGCACACACAGTTTGCCCTAAGCGCACGGCCACAGGCACTCCCGCACCTCGCCGACCCCCGCACCACACCCGCCGCACTCTGGCGAACCTCCCTGGAACTTTTTGATGTGGCCGCGAGGCCGTTTGCATGTTTCAGGTTCACCCTCCTCGCCGCCATTAGCGAGCAGCAGGAGCTTCTCTTCAGACAGCCCCAGGTCTCCTCAGCTCCAGGCGTGGGTTCCAGGTGACGCGGAAAGGAGTCACGCTCACGCCCAGGTTCTTAGTTGGCATTGCGAGGTCTACGACTGCCCCAATTGTGCAAAGCCTTCGCCTGCGGGTGTCCGAAATCGGAGGTGGGACTTTAGTCCCACCTCGTAAGTGTGCGGCCTCTTGCCCACACTTAAGTTACTTTTGTGCTTTAGGCTTATCGCCTCCGAAAGCACACGGAGTGAGGTCCCTCACCTATCACCCGCCTCGTTTGCGGCACTGCCCACGCGGACCTGGTGACCCAACCCGACACCCTCCTGTGCACTCCTCGCGCACCACCCACGCTGGTGCGCCTGGACTCAGGCACGCAACCCGACCCGATTACCCGGCTCTGGGAGAGCTTCCTAAAGAGAGATACAGAGAGAGAGACGCGGGGAAAGGGTAGGGGATAGGTTTTGCACTGATGGTTGTGTGTGCAAGCAGGAAGGAAGAAAGGAGAAGAGGCAGCGGCTGAGACTTAGCCGCACGGAAGAGAGAAAGGCTGAAGAAGAAGGAAGAAGCAGAAGAAAGGAAGGGAAGAAGCTGAAGACAAAGAGGAGGAACTGCACTGTAGCGACAGAGCGGTTAAGTCGTCTAAGCGCTGAATCAGACATTGGCGAAAGAGAAGGAGAGCCAGCAGCAAGAGAAGAAGAAAAGAAAGAAGAAGAAACAGAGAAGAAGAAAAGAGAAAGGGAAACCGCAGAAGCAGAGAAGAAGAAGAAGAAAGAAGAAAACCAGAAAAGAAGAAATGAGGACTTAGCAGAAAGCAGGAGCCTCCGCAGCCGCAGAGAAGAAAAGAAAGAAAGAAGAAGGGAAGAGCCAGAGCAGAAGAAAGAAGAAAAGAAAGAAAAGAGAAGAAGATGCAAAGAAAAAAAAGAAAGAAGGGAAAAGAAGACAGGCAGAGAAGAAGAAAAAGCCAAACTCTCTCTCTCTCTTTCCTTTGACTTACTTTTTTTGTAAAACATTATATTGTGAATTCATACGCTTCTAGAACTATAGTTTACTCCCTGAGTTCGACCTCAGGAATCTTTCTATTCCGAGTAATAAATCATATTAAACTGGTAACCATTTTTGTCATATACTCCAACGACTGTAATTACCATAATGACAAAAGACGATACCATTGATCACATGCTTGAGTGAATCAGAATTCCTATATGATTTTCACCTTCCACTATAGACAGTATAAAAGTGATCATCATAATAGGGATTCAATTCACTTGAATTCCTTTCCAAAAAACATCACAATCTTTTTTTTTTAAAAGGATTTACCACTTGAAAATTAATGGAGATTGAAATCCAACAATATAAAGTTCTGATAGAATCATCCTACTCTACTATAGACAGTAGACTAAAGACAGGCCAATCAAATCATGAACTTCATTAGGAAATCATGTTAAAACTCTCCAGTGCTTGAAGTAGGGGTGACTCCCCTAAAATGTTGCTGCTATAGCAGCTGTTCAATGTTCTGAAATGGGGAATTGGAATCAGAAATCTCACATTCAAGCAATGAAAACCTTTTCAAAACAAATTCACATAGTACAACCACCATCGAGACCTCAAAAACTCATGGATTAAGTCTAAAAACTCATCTACTTGTCGAGAAAACCAATAAGAAATTCATATCAAAGATCCCTAAAAATACCTTGAACTCCTAATGTGCATAGCACCTAACATTATAGACAACACAAGGTGCGATGACAAATTAAGATTTCAATGCTAGAAAACCACATCACAAATGTCTTAAATAAACTCTGAAAAATTTGGGATTCATTCCCTCTTGAGGGAAGCTTGAAAATCACATAAAAATCTGATTTATCCTCTTTCTTGTGCCATAGATAGCATGAAGAGAGAGTCTAAATCTCATGATGCAAACCACTGAAAATAAACCCCAAATTATGAGATCTTCATTCAAAACCAATGGAGGGACTTGGTGGAAAAGTGGAGTGGGTGACGAGTCCCTCAAATGGGTTGTGAGCGCTCAAATCAGATCTAAATACCCAAGAGAATCAGATTTGATTTAATGCTCTGATGAGTGGGTGGATTGCGGATTAAAAATTGAGGAAAATCAAAAATCGAAATGAAAATATGAGGAGGGGGAGAAAACAATGATCAGTGAATGGGGGAATTCGTCTCCTCTTATCTGAATTGATCAGAGGAGGTGCGGGATCTATTCTATCTTTACTCCTAATTTACTCTAACAGTCACACATAGATCAGAACTAATCTATATCTAATTTCCACTGCTAAACTACTCTAATTACACTACATCTAATCTAGAAAGTAGTAAATCCTACTCTAAATGGAAGAATGGGACCTGTTGAGAAGATCTGCAGGAGGTGACTGCAGCGATGAAGGAGGGAGTATCTCCATTGGATTGAGAGTCCATTAGTGGGACTCAAGGTCACCCTCAGGTGCTATGTGGTCCTTAATGCCGAGGAGAGTTGGAGAAGATGAAGCTCCTTTGCACATGGCGCCAGAACAAGGTTGGGTGGAGAGGAGAAACTGGAGAGGACGAAGGGATCGCCTCGAGAAAGTAGGAGAGGAGGTCGATAGTGCGCACGCGATCAGTGAAGGTTCTTAAGTAGAGTGAGTGTAAAGACTCGTTCTGTTTTGAGCCTTTTAAGACATCTGGACTGTCAGCTAGACGTCTGGTCAGGCATCTGGAAATTGAAAATTTTGCACGCAGGGTCGGGTCTGCACGTTGGTTGCACACAAACAGCCTTCCTCTCTTCTCTCTCTCTTCTTCTCTCCTCCACCGAACCCAAGCTGCTCCCCTATATAAGACCCCTCTCCCCCTTCCTCTCTTCTTGACTCCATCACCACCACCTTCCTTCCTTCCTCTCCATTGCAGCGAGAGGGACGAGCGAGAGAGAGGTTGCGAGAGCGAGAAGCGAGGAGAAGCGGTGTGAAGAGAGGAGGAGCTTGAGCTCACGAGTTCGTGGGAGCTCGCCGGAGGATGCATGGCCGGAGCGACACATGCGGGAGGAGGAGTGCGTCGGGGGAGTCGTCCCCAACACTCTGCTGCAGCCGGAGCTGCTGACGAGGAGAAGCCATGGCTACGCACACCGAGGGGAGGAGGAGGTCGCTCCGATTTTGAGTTTTTCCTAGAATCAAACATTTGGAGGGCCGTCCAAACGACAGGATTGGACGTCTGGTGACAACACCGAACGTCTGAAAGCAAGGTATTCGCGAAGGTACGTCATTTCCGCAGCTGCGGCCATACAGGCCGCACCGTACTAGGATTTGCTTGGCTAAAATAGGATGTGCTGCTCTGTCGTGTACAGGAGCAGCTTTGGGAAGGCACGCGGCACACCCTCCCACATGTTTCGGACGTCTAGACAGCTTACCAGACGACCGGAAGCACTTCCAGACAACTGGAGGAAAGGTCGGACGTCTTGAGCTAAGTCCAGACGGTCAAGTGGGGGTTATGGACGTCTGAAGTCGACGCAGAAACTTAAGGTGAGACCCTGGTGACTTTTAAGACGTCTGGACCTTGTGCCAGACGTCTGATTTGGGTCTGCAGTTCTATTTTTGACCAGTTTAGGATCTGTTTGAGGTCCGTTTTACGTAAGCAAGATATTAGTGGTTTCCTTGTGAGTTCCTTTACATGTTAGAAAGCATTATATACAGTTCTAAATGTTCCATTGTGGTATGTAACTTGGTATAGGACTTCGATCAGTTGTGTGTTCGGGGCTTGCGGAGGCACTTGAGTTTGCCGTTTGAGCCCCCAGTACTCCCGGATTGTTTGGTAGAGTGGTTTCCCCCTGTTTTAAGTATAAAACATGAATGCATAAGTGAAATTAGATAACTAGAAACCTAGGATGTGGCATGAATCCTAGGACGAGAAGTACTTGCACTGTTTGTATGCGTGTTTGAGATTGCAGTAATAAATGAATGAATAGAATTGCAAATAATTGCCTGTTAATAATACGAGCTGCCTGTGAAATATGAAATGCCCGTGCTAGTCAAACAGTTACCTATGACATTACTTGTTGTATATGTTAAATTGTGGAAACACGAACTGCATGTGTATAATACGAGAATGGAAATGTGAATGATGAAACTTGGTATGGAACATCATGGTGAATATGAACATTAACCCTGCGGGGAATTAGGAGTAGAGCTTCTGTGGATGAATAGAATGGATCTGGAAATGTGAGTGGGAAGTGTGTTGGCCCTTGAGTACGTGGTACCAAGGAGAGCAACTGTCTCCTGTTTAGTGTAGAGCGGAGCTAGCCACCCTTGGGTTGGGACCGGAGGTTAGGATTGGCCACTGTACATCGACTTCTGTTGGCCCTCGCGTACACTGTACCGGGGAGAGCTACTAGTGTAGGGAGGGAGCTAGCCACCCCACAGGGCTTGAGGTTCAGCTAGCCACCCTACATCGACTTGTTAGGCCCACTAGGCAAATCAGGATAGTTAGACGAGGGTGTGTGGACTGTGGAGGGGCGAGACCCCTATTTGGTTCTGAGGGGCTAGACCCCTTTTACGAAGAGGGCTAGGTCCTATACTATTCCGTGCTGTACTTTGGATGCACCCGCTAGCGGAAACGATTGACCGTGTGCCAGGCGGGGTAGCTACCCATGCGCTTATCGCACGTGCCGTAGTCACTGCTACGTCTGCCCGTGACCTCAAGGTGGTTGACTGGGTGTAGGATCACCATGAGGGACTCTCCCGGCCAGGAGAGTACCATGTGTGCCTTCTACTTTTGGAAAAGACTGCAATCAAGATCGTTCCCACGAGGAACATGCGAGATCAAGAAAGTGACATGAAAGTAAACCAATGGGTGAAAAGAAATGACTTGTAAAATAAAACAATTGGAAAAGATAAATTTACCTGTTAGCATTTATTGCTTTAGTTAGTTGGTTACCACTCTACTCAGCATTCGTTGACTTCGTTTTACTCATAACCCTTTACAGGTCCAAGAGTTGAGCAGCCCGAGTCACCGGTTGCAGAAGGTGCTGGGCCCAGTCGAGCCCAGCAGTAGTTCCTGTTTTGTTGTAGTCTCTGTTCTACTAGTGAGTTTAGATTGTTGTTACCGTTTCTATTTCTGTACCTTGTTCTACTTTACTGTTGTGGTGGTGATATATACTGTTAACAACTTTTACTTCCTTTACTACTTGTACTCTCTTACTGTTAGTTACTTTGCATAGTGAATGTGGTTTGCTTTCCTGCTTTTTGGTTATTTCTTGTTGGACGACTGGGTCTTGGGATTAGTCGAGTCGAGCCAGTCCCGGGTCCTGTAGGGATTTGGGAACTGGGTCGTAACAAGATGGTATCAGAGTAAGGTCGTCCCGAGAAATGAACCAACTAGCTTGAGAATAACCAATCCACGTGCATGTAACTAGAGTAACCAACACAACGTACCGCTTGACATCTGTTCTGAATTTCTTTCGCTGAAGTCCATTAGAGTTGACTTCCTTTTGTTCTGTCTTTTGCGTCTCCTTGCAGGAGATGCCTCGTCGTGGAGTTCTTGAGGCAAGTCGCGGACGCGGCTGTGGATGAGGTCGGAGGGGCAGACGTGTCGGGCTCGAGGTGCCAGTTGACCCGCCACTTCTCTCAGGCATTTAGGCCAGGGACCTCGCTCAGTTAATTCGAGACATAGTACGAGAGGAGCTCCACCCGCCTCCATGAGCGCCTTCCCCTGGGGAAGTGGAGGGGGAGTCCTCTGTGGGGCCGAGAGACCGACGCAGCGCTGGACGAGGGGGGTGGTCCTCCATCTCCCCCACTCCACTCTGACACTTCCGAGCATGAGCCCTCCCAGCCTGGAGGCGTGCCTATTCCCCCACTGCAGCTGCACTATGAGCTTTTTGGACAGTTCTGGAAGCTGAAGCCCCCCTCCTTCAAGGGGGAAGAGGACCTGTCTGAGGTCGAGGACTGGCTGGAGCAGATTGAGAAGGTGTTTGACACCCTTCGCCCCCTGCAGAGTGCCATGTGGCCTCTGCCATGTACCAGCTGGAGAGTGCGGCACACAGGTGGTGGAGGGCGATCAGAGGCCAGGAGAGGGGAGAGCCAACATGGGACCAGTTCGTGACCCTCTTCTGCAAGCAGTACTTCCCGCAGACTTGGCAGGACCAGAGGAGGTGGGCGTTTCACACTCTCCGCAAGGGGACAATGACTGTTAGTGCGTACCGCACGTGCTTCCCGGAGCTGTCACGTTTTGCTGCGACAGCTGTAGCTACGGAGGAGGAGCGCTTGTGGAGGTTCACTGAGGGGCTCCGGCCTGCCATTCGGGGGTATGTCAAGCCCCTGAAGCTGCCCACCTTCTTGAGAGTGGTGGAGGCAGCTATGACGTACAAGGAGACCAACCCGGCCGCACGAGACTCCGACAGCGGACGGAAGAGACCCTACCAGCCAGAGTACTCACAGGGCCGACAAGAGAGGAGGCATGCAGCACCTGCGGGAGAGCCGTCTCGTTTTGCAGGGCCGTCAGTGGCCTTTGGGGGCCCCCGACAGGGGCCAGCTGTCAGCACTGGACCCCCGCCCAGCCGTCAGCAGGGACCTACTGAGGGAGGGAGTCGAGTCTCCCTCTACTACCAGTGTGGCCAGACGAGCCACATCAGGTGGGATTGCCCGTCTAGGGCTAGAGCGCAGCAGATGCTCCCTACACCGAGCACTGGAGGTCGAGCAGGTGGTCGTGGTTCCCAGGCGCGTGGACGACGACAGTAGTCGCAGAGAGGGTACCGGCCAGCAGCTACCTATTCGACGCAGAGTGTGGCTACTTCTTCTGCACCGAGAGTTGAGGGGCGTATCAATGCCCTGACACATAGAGACGCCAGGGCATCAGGTTCAATGGTGGCAGGTATGGTTACAGTTTTTGACAGATTGGTTTACGTAATTTTTGATTCCGGTGCCACACACTCCTTTGTTGCTGCGAGTTTTGTTGTCAGTTTAGGACAGGACTGCGTGTTGTTAGAGGATCCGTTTATAATCAGAGGTCTAGGTGGTCAGCTGTTTGTAGCTGAGGAGGTCTACACAGACTGTGAGGTCAGTATTGGGGGACACAGCCTCCCCGCTGACCTGATCGTGATACCGATGGAGGATTTTGGCATGATTCTGGGGATAGATTAGTTGTTCGCTTACCACGCCTTGGTGGACTGTTTTGCGAGGAAGATCATCTTCTCCACACCGGAGATGCCCTCCTTTGAGTTTCACGGACAGCTGGTGGATAGAGGCTTCAGGTGCATTTCTGCACTTCGGGCAGTGAGACTTTTGAGCCAGGGATGTGAGGGCTTTCTAGCTTGTGTGGTGGTGGAGCCCAGCCCTGTGGCAGACTTACAGAGCATCCCGGTGGTCAGAGAGTACCCCGACGTGTTTTTAGAGGAGTTGCCAGGACTATCGCCTGAGCGTGAGATTGAGTTTGAGATCTCATTAGTACCGGGGACCAGCCCCATTTCTACGTCACCATACCGGATAGCACCACTTGAGCTGCGAGAGCTTAAGTCACAGCTACATGACCTGTTGGAGAAGGGCTTTGTGAGGCCCAATGCGTCCCCGTGGGGAGCACCTGTGTTATTTGTGAAGAAGAAGGATGGTACCCTGCGCCTTTGTATTGACTACAGACAGCTGAATAGGGTCACCATCAAGAACAGGTATCCGCTGCCAATGATTGATGATTTGTTTGACCAGGTACGAGGTGCCACGGTATTCTCCAAGATAGATTTGAGATCAAGCTATCACCAGTTGAGGATCAGGGAGACCGACATCTCCAAGACAGCTTTCCGCACCTAGTACGGACACTACGAGTTTTTGGTCATGCCGTTTGGGCTGACCAACGCCCCTGCTGCCTTCATGGATTGATGAACCGGGTGTTCAGACCGTATCTGGATTAGTTTGTGGTGGTATTTATTCATGACGTGCTCGTTTCCTCACGGGATCAGGTACAGCTCGGACAGCACTTGCGGATGGTTCTGGGCACTTTGAGACGACGCAGGCTGTATGCCAAATATAGCAAGTGCGAGTTTTGGTTGAGACAGGTGACTTTCTTGGGCCATGTGATTTAAGGGGATGGCTTGGTTGTCGATCCAGCCAAGGTTGAGGCTGTACTCAGGTGGAAGAGGCCACGTACAGTGACAGAGATACGCAGCTTCTTGGGACTGATAGGTTACTACCAGCGGTTTATCAAGGGTTTCTCGCAGATTGCACGTCCTATGACTTATTTGATCCAGAAGGACGTGCCCTTTGCTTGGACAGATGCTTGTGAGGCATGTTTTCAGGAGTTGAAGGAGAGACTAACTTTAGCTCCTGTGCTTACCATCCCAGATAGCAGTGGCGATTTTGTGGTCTACACGGATGCTTTGTTGCAGGGGTTAGGGGGTGTGCTCATGCAGCGGGGTCACGTTGTCGCTTACACTTCGCGGCAACTGAAGCCCCATGAGCATAGCTACCCTACCTATGACTTAGAGCTAGCAGTTGTTGTCTTTGCGCTGAAGACATGGAGGCACTACCTTTACAGTGAGACCTTTGAGATTTTTACGAATCATAAGAGCCTCAGGTACTTGTTTGGTTAGAAGGAGCTTAACATGAGGTAGAGGCATTGGTTGGAGCTCTTGAAGGACTATGACTACAGCATCTCCTACCATCTAGGGAAGGTCAACGTGGTGCAGGGAAGACAACTCTCGTCAGAGAGGTCACCAAAAAATTGCGTTCAGCAGGGGATGGTGGCAGTTTTGAGTTGGTAATTTCAGTTGTGGTCTCACAGAACCTCGATATCAAAAAGATCCAAGGTGAAATACTTACCCAACTTGGGTACCAGCAGGGCAGTCAGGATGAACAAGATCCGGCCAACTTCATATGGGGCAAACTCTGTCAGAAGAGTTTCCTATTGGTTCTAGATGATGTTTGGGAGCCCTTTGCTCTGAGTGCCGTTGGATTTCGATCTTCTTCAAAGGAGATGGAGGGGAACAAGAAGTGCAAGGTAATGATCACATCCAGGTCGGAGGATGCTTGTGCTAGCATGGAGGGATCCATCCACCCACCTAAAATTCTAAAAGTGGGCTTTTTAAGGAAGGACCATGCATGGGATCTCTTTCGTAGAAAGATTGGGAATGATCTCATTGAGACTGAAGAAATCCGTCCATTGGCAGAGAAAATAGTATGCAAGTGTGGTGGCTTGCCACTCGTGCTCAAAACCGTAGCTAGTGCCATGGCAAAGAATAGGACAGAGTCGGACTGGGTTCATGCTAAATCCCAACTAGACCATTGTTCAAGTGATATCAGAGAAATGGAAGATGTATATGAACGGTTGAAATTTAGCTTTGACAGGTTGAGTGAGGAACTAAAGTCTTGCCTACTTTACTGTGCGATGTTCCCGGAGGATTTTGGTATCAACACTGATCAAGTCATCAGATATTGGATCGCCGAAGGTTTTTTGGAAATCAAAGGCCCATTCGATTACGATCGGCTCTGTTGGAAGGCTCGTAGAGATATCATCTGGAGACTCCAAGAATCATCATTGTTGGAATCATTATTGTCGAACAGCAGGGGTAGTGATGTAGAAGTTTTCAAGTTGCATGATGCAGTTCGTGATATGGTCATCTGGTTCGGCAACAATGGGAGAGAGGGCAATGAGCAGTATAGGCTGTTGACTCGCGCGGGGAAACGCCTAAATTCATCTATTATGGTTGATAAGAGTTGGGTTGGAGTCAAGATGGTGTCTTTCATGTGGAATGATATCAAAGAAGTGCTTGTATCGTCAGATGGTGTCTCTGGTGAAGCAATGCACGTGCAAACCTTGCTGATGAATCATAATCGGTCTTTACGTCATCTACGAGAAAGTCTATTCCCATTATTATCTTCGCTTTGCATCTTGGATTTGTCAAATACAGATCTAGAGGAAATCCCCAAGTCTATTGGATCCCTAACATCGCTTCGATACCTTGATGTATCATGGACGCCCATTAAAGAATTACCAGTTGAGATAGGGAATCTGGCAAATCTACAATTCTTGAATCTAAGTTACACATGGAATCTAAGGTACATCCCTCAGCTTGCAATCTCACCCCTCAACATGCTACGATTCTTGTACCTTTATGATTGCCCGTGCTTTGAATATAAGGAAGAAGGCAGGTTGACACTTGCGGATTTAAATGGGCTGCCTCAGTTGATTGACGTCACACTCCAGGTCCATAATGCTGGCGATGTTGAGAGCCTGTTACAATTGAATACACTGTCCATGTCCACCTCAGTACTTTGCTTTGAGAATATCCATGATGTCACTATAAATACTCGTATAGAGAATATGCAGAGGTTAGAGAAACTTGAAATCCGAGGATGCAAGTTCCTTTCCAGAGAGTTGGAGCTCAATGGCAAGCACTTTATAAAATTGAAGAAATTATCTCTGGGGAGGATTGCTGGTCCAAGAAATATCATCCTAACAAGTCCAATGTCGTTCCTTCAAGGACTATATATTTCGTTTTGTGAAGTTGAGCATCTCACGTGGCTTCAGCAACTCCCAGATCTTAAGTGCCTTTACTTAAAGAGTTGTTCCCATTTGCGCGAGTTGCTGCTGAAGCAAGAGTCGGGAGACGATAATGATGAAAGCAGCAACCATGAGACCCTCCTGTCGCATCTCAAATATATGTATTTGTTTAATTTGCCACTCCTAGAGAGCATTTCAAGTGGTAACATGCTCTTCCCTTCTTTGACTGAAATGGAAGTATATGGCTGCCCAAAACTTAAGAAGCTCCCAATCAAGTTATGCAACTCAGTGAGAACAGAGATTCGGTGTGATCCGGATTGGTGGGAAAGTTTGGAGTGGGGGGATGATGAATGCAATCGCTCTAGATTCGATCCTTGGAATCCTTATCCCCTGAGGTTTAGCTGAGGTCCAACTACAGCAGAATCAGAATTCAACCCAACAGGTGTGTGAAATTTGTTCTCTGCATATCCTTGAGATTACACCACAACGTACGTGTTTGATGAAATGTCATTCGTTTCATGTTTGTAGACACATGAGAACCAACATAATCGATCCCCAATGCTTTTTTCGAAGCTACCATATGCTTATTTTAGAATCTAGTGAATTCTTTTTCCTTTTGATTGCATGGTGATTTGGTAATGATGTTATAAATCCCCATGTACTTGTATTGCCACTCAACATCATCTACGAAATGAAATCTGTAAACTGCCTAGGGTTTTATTTGTTCTTCCTGGCTTTTAGGAAAAGGTTCCTCCCGCCAGGATTTTTCTTCAAGTCCTTACTTATTGCTGATCCCACTAGATAGACAAAATATGAATTTTTTTTGTCTCGTTGTTGGTAGCTGAGCTTTCTGCTTGGAGTAAAGTTTGCCTGGATAAGTGCTTTGACTTAAGATTTCAGGAGAAACACTTTTAATCTACAAGCTTACTGAGAATTAAGATTAAAACTATATGCACGGAGGGTGCATCAGTCAATTTAGGCATTCAACATAAGAGATAAGAAAGTAAGTGATATTCTTGAAATAAATTCTCTTGGCACTTTGATTTTCATCCATCAATTTCAAAGTATTTCCTCATGGTGGAGATGAATGAAACCCTGAAAGTGCCTGTCGGGGGTGGGGAGGGGGTCTGTAGGTGAGTGAGAAGGGCAATCATAACTGACTGTCCCTCGGTTGGGCCTTTTGATTTCTTTTAGAATCATGCTCAATAGCCCCGATCATTGATTTTGAGTTGCACCTCTTGAGACTTTTAAATTTGCATTAATAACTATAGCCCTGTTTGATCTTCCCTTCATGACCCAAATTCATGGATCCAGGACTTTGGATCCCATTGACTTGGCATTTGTGATACAAGATTATAAGTGCTTTAAAAGCTGTTTACGGACAATTCTAAGATAATGTTCAGTTGGTGGATCCCATGCCTGGAGGGGGCTTCCATTCGAAAGAAGCTTGTAAAGTATGGTTGAATAGCTTGAGATCTGTCAGAAAACAAATAACCATGTTTGAATATTTCTCGTTTGATTCTATGACTACCTATTTGCATTGGGATGAATCTGCTTCTTCCATTACCTATCAGAGAGCCAAATGCTACCAAGAAACTCAGTACATATGCTTCTGATACGATCAAAGGGGAAATATGCATAAGAAATTATCAAATATGGAGCATTCCCAGGCCCATGCATCTTCACAAAGATCCTTATGTTCTTCTGTTTCTCATAAACTAGATTAGAGATGATAACCTGCAAAAGTCAGATTATTGTTGTTCTCCAATTAGTTTGCTAGAATGGAACTTACTTATTATTATTATTATTATTATTATTATTATTATTATTATTATTATTATTATCATTGTGTAGATTTAGTTATCCCAAGCTGATTGAAATTCTGATATATGAATCATGAAGTTTAATTTTGTAGTTTTCTTGTCCCTTGAACAGATTCCAGGTTAATGGCTGCCTTTACCTAGGGAAGATCTTACGGGAATGAGGGAAATAGATTTTATGGTTCAAGTATGTAAATGGTAAGTATTACCCGAAAAAGTAACTCGATGATCCCTGTGTAAAAGATTGGCCAACAAAGTGAAGAGAGATTTAGCATCAATGGTGAGACTGCAGGTAATATTAAAATGATTTCCAAAGCATTAGAATTTAATTGTATACTTTTAAGTTGTTCTATGCTTTTGCTAAAGTTTGAATCATATTCGAAACACAGACTTGCAAAGGTTGTTCAGTGGGAAGTTCGTGCATCACTTCTGGTGGTATTCTTTTGCACATCTTTTTTGTTTTATTGTTTTCTTGTGAAGAAGTTTGGCTTTAATTATGTAACCTCTTGTAAGGAAGAACAATTTTTCTAGTGGATTGATTTTGGGTCATGTTGACCCCATGGTTTTTTACCCTCACATCTATGGGAGGGGTTTTTCCACGTTAAAAATACCGTGCACATTGTGGTTGTGATGGTTGTAGGTTGCCTTCCCGTATATTTTGTGAGTGATCTATACGATATGTAATCCCAATAAAAGAAACATTCAAAAATTAAATATAACAAAAAAAAGAAATTAACATAGACAACTATAATAATAACCAGTGGAGCATGAAGTATGAGAAGGAATTTGCTTAGCTTCATATGTATTCAAGGGCAGAGTTTGATATAGTGCATATTCAATAAGCAGTGACTCCAATGCCAAATACAGATCATTGCCCAACTTGCAATTTTCTCACATCCAAATTTTAAAAATTCTCAGCCAACTAAGAAGCACTTGGGTTTTATATGATCGGCAAGGAATAGATATATATCCTCATAATCAGCTTTATGTTGGCGTCCTTATAATCAAACTTTATGATGGTCAAGTAGAACCTCACTAACACTTACAAAAGGAAAGTGATAGCAAGATACAACAAGTAATGGCTAAGCCACTAGCCAAGTAATCCCACAAAATTGGTATGAGAAAACTAGAGCACAGTTGGAAGAAAGAAACTCAATGCCTCCTAGGCTTTGGGAACATATATGACACTTTTCAGATATTATATACATAATATGAAAACATTAGGCTTGTGGAAATCATTCCCAAATTAAGATGCACTAATTTTATTAAAGTATCCCTGTACAAATGTGGCATCGCTGATGTTGTTGAGAAGCATATTTCTATGGGTATCAGAGATGGCTTGCTTGACTACCGCATATCCACAAACATGCTTGGCTCTGTAAGGATAAAGAGGGCATTAACTAATAGCCTGTTCTCATAAAGTTGTAGTAGTGGCAAAGAGATTGATATTTTTAGAATAACCATATTTTGATTACCATACTGAAAGGGGTTACTCCTTGTAAGAGCAAAGCCAATGGTGTCAATTCCACAAAATAAATCAAGAACAACTTCTTTTTATTTTCTCTGTGTGCCGATCAGCTTAGCTTTTCCACTATAAATAGCTATGCTAACTTAGTGGAAGATTTTCGATGATGTAAAATGGAGTGTCCGGCTTGCAATATCCTTGGAATGGCTATTATAGTTATAAACTAGTAATGCCTTAATCCACCTTCCCATTGGAATTAGGTTATGTTATGCTTAAAAATAACCTAATAATTTGATGTGAACCATATTTTTAATTAAACTATATATCGAGTACAATTTAGATCACATTTTTTATATTAAATTAGGTACAAGTCTGAATTTATTACATGATGCAACAACCTAATTATTTTACGAAAGGGCATATTCTTTCATCCAAACATAAACCGTAAAACTTTCATGTGATTATTTCTTCTTTCAACCTGATTTCATTTCCCTCGGTCTATTTCTTCCTTTCTTTCTCCAAATTAATCTACACACACACACGAAACCTCTTGGAAACTCATTGCCTTTTGTCTTTGCTGCACGTTTGTAGATATTCCCTCAAATTATCTGCTATTATTACGAAAATTAAGAGTCAAGTGCAATATATTCAGTTGTTGTACGTCAAGATTACAATCACTTCTACCAACGTAGGTGAAGAGCCTTTTCTTGTGGAATGATTTATATCATTGATAAAAATTTACTTGTATAATAGTTTGCGAGGTGTACATCTATTATAATATGTATTATTATCAATGAGAACATGAATTAAGTAATTGAGAAAAACTAATCCTTATAACCTGTCAAAGCTAGCCTAAGAGATTCCAAACAATTGTTGAAGCATTTGACCTGAGTTATCAAAGTAAGAATCTTCGATCCTTATATCCCACATTTTATTTAGAATCTTGATTTATTTCTTATTAGGGTTAATAAAATTAGCCAATTAGTCAAACAAAAAAGGCCTATAGTTTTTAATCCTAGCTTCCGCATTACTTTTATAAGAAGTAGCACTTGCTGTTATATGAAACTTAGTTGTCATATTCTCTAATATTGTTTGCAACAATCCTAGTTTAAGTTTAACCCTGATTAAAAGAAGTAACTCCAATAGCTTGTTAGATTCTTGGTAACTTATTACATTGCTTAAGATTAAGTTGTCAAATAATAATTCTCAATTCTTGTAATTCACCCCTCACTTTTATAAGTTTCCAATATAAGAATATTTTATAAGCTGTTACACCCTTCCTCACTTAAAATCTTAATTTAAACCTTTGTCAAAGTTCATGCAATTAGTAAATTGGTCAATCATTGAGTGAGGTGGGGTCCTTGATGTGTGGCTCCCACCATTGCTTTTGTCTTGAAGCACTTAACCTTGCATGATGGCTAGCTTTCAAATTTTCCTTTAGTTCATGACTTTGATACTATTTGTAACCATCATAAACATCCAAATAACTTTAGCATTATCTTAATGTTTATCCAAAATAAACATCACATTAGGTAGTTTCATTTAAAGTGTAATTTATGACATAAACATATTCCACATTATCCTCCTCATTATTTCGACTAGGGCTACCAACACCGTTAAACAAAAAAAAAAAGACTCTTAATGAAATTGTGAGTGTATGAATATGCATAATAGGATGAATGTGTTATTAAAGTACGAATAAAATGTTTGCATGATAACTAAGAAAATGCCATTTAGTATTGGACGCGAGTTAAGACACGTGCATTATAACGTTCTCTGCAACATATGCCCTCACCAAAAAAGGGTCCCCACTCGTGACAAAAAAGTATGCCTTACTAACTAAAAAAAAGCAAAACACACTAGTTTACTCCAAAAAAGTGACAATGGAGTCTAACAGTGATGACATCACCATAATTTGCTTTATCTAACCTAATTTGGCTAAGTTTTAAGGTTAACTTCAATTCATTAATATATTAAAAAGGTATAACTCAACTAGGGTTGAAGAGAGAGGAATTGATAAAAATAAGGGTTAATTCTGTAATTTTCACGACAATTATAAATGCATAATGGTTAAGGGGTGAGCCATGATTAATCAAAGGTCAATTGAGCTTAAATTTCCTAAAAATGGATTGATACTGATAATTTAGAATTTTCATTCAAATTGAACGTTAATCCTTAATTAAATAGCTAATTTCGACCCACTTAAATTAAAATAATTTCAATGGAATTAAATGTAATATAAAACTTCTAAAAAATATTTAAAAATATTTTATAAGGTTTGGCACAGTCGATTTGACAATTGGAACCCGTTTCAACCTAAAACTGAGGCTAGGCGACTTTTTGGAACATTTTTGGGTCAAAGTGTAAATTGATCGTGTAAACGACATAAGAACAAAAAATTGAAGTCACATTAAATTCTTTAGACCTAAATTAGGCTACCATATAAATTTGGGTTCATTTGCACTTCATCTTGACCTAGTTTGCATTTTGACCCTTGAAAACTCAACTTCATGCAAAGATAACCTTATCTTTCATGTTTTCTTGCAAATGCCCCCCTAACTTCATCATCTTCTTCACAAATAAGCCCCTTCCAGCAGCAAAGCCATGGATGCCCTCCATAATGAGCTTCGAGCTTGATTTCCAACCGATCCAGACCTCGGATGGCCGCAAGCTCTAAGGAGGAATTGTCATCGGTCAATCCTGCATCGAACAGAGGTGAGAACGTCTTGACCACATGTGGAGCTCATGTTCTGCAGTCAAAGGACTCATGGTTTCACAGGTTTTACGACATTCGTTGCCGCTCTTTGAGGGAACACGATTACGGTTCGTATAAAAAATCATCGTTGTAGTATATGTCACAAATGCAAACCATTATTGTGTCAATTTTATTTAATTACATAATTTTTACTGATTTATTCCAGGTCATTCACTGGGAGAAAGTTATTGATATACATCACTTTTTAAGTTCAATATTATTCTTTAATTCCAAAAAGATCAATTTTATGTATAATCATAAATGAATGAATTAATGAATGAAAGAATTAAACTAATTTATGTGTAAAAGAATGTATTGAAATGCTTACAAACACAAATATACAAACAAGCATCAAACACTATACATATATACTATATACTATCTATTTATAACTTATAATACTAATACTTACATATATATACAATAATAAGTAATAATATATACTATACTAACTTAACTTATTATATTAACATATATAGTAACATATATAATATGTACAGCGACAGATCTAAACGTCACTAAACCCTAAAAAAATGATAGAATCTAAGGTAAAAACTAGGGTCTATAGTGACACTTATTCCATCTGCAATGACGGATAATTCTGTCAGTAAAGCTATATTGTTATTTATATACATATATAGCTCAAACATTACCTATATTACCTATACTTTTAATATACATATACTTGTTATTTACATTATACTTATATATATATACACTATACATATACTTCTTTAAGCCTTTTCAAGGGATACACAGTACCCTCTCGGGTGGGACCAGACCTCTACTAAGAGCCACCCTAATCCATTAATTAGGCCTCTTAATCTTGTTTTATGCTCATTAATGGACTTGTTCAAGCCCTCGTACAGTACATGGCTCCTAGCCACACACCACACACCATTCTCATTTCACAGCACAGACCAAAGCCATACTCAGAATATGCTCAGGGGATAAGGGGAAGGATTTTTTTGCGCCCGGCACATGACGTCTGAAGGGGAGAGTTAACAAAATCAATATAAGGCACTATGGAAGGTCGTCAGTTTACGATGTGGCACTATCCAGGGCCTCTTCAGGCGCTGCTGCTTCCAGCACGACTATCCTGATTTCGAATTTTTGGCCCTCAATTTGAGGGCCCAAATTAATTCCATTTTTAAAATAAAATATATATTTGGAAAGCCCTTATATAGGGCTATATAATTATTTGATTTATTTACATGAATAATTATATTTACTATATAAATAAATTAGCTAAAGTTTACAATTTATACATACTGTTAATTAAGTTTATTTCTTAATTACAGGTTAAATTAGTTAATTAATGGTCTAATTGACATATTACAGTAGTAATATACATATTAAAGTATTTATTATAGATTTTTATTGTATTTTACACGATTTATTTTGATTTATTTGCATTTAAATAGGTGATTTCAGGGTGTTATTCGTGTGAATTAAGTATAAATAATATAATACATTATAAATATAGTTAAATTAGTTTAATTTACTTAAAATATAATCATAGAAATATAAAATATAAGTTAGTTCAGTTATAACTTAAATTACTAATTTATTTTAATTTAATCTAATAACTTAGCTAGTAACTTAATAAATTAATTATTTATTCTATATATAATTAAATTATGGTACAGGGTTCATTATGTACATGATATACATATAAATACGTATGTACAATATCATTCATAAATATGTTTATTTGTAGGGTTTTATTAATTTACTTAGAGTATAGTATATATAAGTTAGTATAATTAATAAATAATCATATTAATAAGTTATATATAATTTAAGTTATCCTAAATATTTAAGTTACATTATATAGTATATATATAAGTTATATATACATATTGTATATCTATTGTACCATATATACATTTATAACTTAGTATAAAGCTTATATTTACATATATAAACATAGTATACAAGGTGTTTTTTTGGGTATTTTTAGAGTTTTTTCACTTTTTATGAGTTTTATATGTTTTATAGAGGTAGGGGGTGAGAGAGAAAGAAATGGATGAGAAGAATAGACTATTTTTTGTGTTTTTATGTTAAGGAGTTTTTATTGAGTTTTAAGGTATACTAAATCGTTGGCTGGTATGTTCTACCAAGTCGGAGGTTCAGAATACCATGAAATTTGGTATTTACTTAAAAATATACCTAATCTTCACTAAGACAGGTTTATTTTATTTTTTAGATTTTTTATAGTATTTTTATTTATTTACAAAATGAGTTCATTCTAGGCCTAAAAAGGGTTTTTAATAAGAACCTAAGGCACTAGAATCCTAATCTAAAGAAAGAATAGGAAGTGAACTACCTCAATTGAGTCCTATGAATGTTCTACAAGATATGCAATCATAATCATGCTTTTTAACTCCATTTCCATATATTTCCACAATTGGACAGTTAAGCACAAATATAGCTGACAAAGAGAGTTTAAAACAAGATACAAGCAATCAAATGCAATTTAAAATCAATATTAGTACATGGATGCTTGTTTATATTATGTCCAACACCGGAAACATGTTAGCTAATTACAACAACTAAAATCCTAGCCTCTACTGCCCATCAATTTCAGTCTAAACAACAACAGTAGCTCCTACAGCAGTTGAATTAACAATAGTTCAGCAAATCCATCAGCAGCAATTGCTGCTGGACTGTTCAGTAATCCAAGAAGGTGCTCCAGATGTCTTAAAATGTTCAAAATGGCTGCTGCAGCTCTTGAATTGAAATTTCAGAGCCACAACAGGTCTGATTAGGTTCAAAAATCCATCACAATATCAAATCTAGTCCCTGACCACATGCTTTAGTGAATCAGAATTCCTATATGCTTTTCACCTTCCACTGTAGACAGTATAAAAGTGAATCATCATAATAGGGATTTCGTTCACTTGAATTCCTTTCCAAAAAACATCACAATCTTTTTTTTAAAAAGAAGGATTTACCACTTGAAAATCAATGGAGATTGAAATCCAAAATATAAAGTTATGATAAAGTCATCCTACTCTACTATAGACAGTAGACTAAAGACAGTCCAATCAAATCATGAACTTCATTAGGAAATCATGTTAAAACTCTCCAATGCTTGAAGTAGGGGTGAATCCCCTAAAATGTTGCTGCTATAGCAACTGTTCAATGTATTGAAATGGGGGATTGGAATTAGAAATCTCAAATTCAAGCGATGAAAACCTTTTCAAAACAAATTCACATAGTACAACCACCATCAAGACCTCAAAAACTCATGGATTAAGTCTGAAAACTCATCTACTTATCGAGAAAACCAATCAGAAATTCATATCAAAGATCCCTAAAAATATCTTGAAGTCCTAATGTGCATATCACCTTACATTATAGACAACACAAGGTGCGGTGGCAAATTAAGATTTCAATGCGAGAAAACCACATCACAAATGTCTCAAAATAAACTCTAAAAAATTTGGGATTCATTCCCTCTTGAGGGAAGCTTGAAAATCACATAAAAATCTAATTTATCCTCTCTCTTGTGCCATAGACAGCATGAAGAGAGGGTCTAAATCTCATGATGCAACCCACTGAAAATAAACCCCAAATTATCAGATCTTCATTCAAAACCAATGGAGGGACTTGGTGGAAAAGTGGAGTGGGTGAAGAGTCCCTCAAATGGGTTGTGAGTGCTCAAATCAGATCTAAATGCCCAAGAGAATCGATTTGATTTAATGCTCTGATGAGTGGGTGGATTGCGGATTAAAAACTGAGGAAACCAAAAAGCGAAATGAAAATATGAGGGGGAGAAAACAATGATCAGTGAATGGGGGAATTCGTCTCCTCTGATCTGAATTGATCAGAGGAGGTGCGGGATCTATTCAGATCAGAGGAGGTGCGGGATCTATTTTATCTTTACTCCTAACTTACTCTAGCAGTCACGCACAGATCAGAACTAATCTATATCTAATTTCTACTGCTAAACTACTCTAATTACACTACATCTAATCTAGAAAGTAGTAAATCCTACTCTAAATGGAAGAATGGGACCTGTTGAGAAGATCTGCAGCAGGTGATTGCAGCGACGAAGGAGGGAGGATCTCCAGCGGACTGAAAGTCCATTAGTGGGGCTCAAGGTCGCCTTCAGGTGCTATGTGGTCCTTAACGGCGAGGAGAGTCGGAGAAGATGAAGTTCCTTTGCTCATGGCGCCAGAACAAGGTCGGGTGGAGAGAAGCTGGAGAGGACGAAGGGATCGCCTCAAGAAATTAGGAGAGGAGGTTGATAGCGCGCACGCAATTAGTGGAGGTTCTTAGGTAGAGTGAGAAAGTGAATTAGGTCACCTTGTGGTGGACTTAGGTTATTAGGACGTGGGCGGTCTTGATGCGAGGAGAGGAGCATGTGAGATTAAATCAAATTGCGGCCGTCACATGGGATCTGGGGATAGGGGTGAAGCTACATGCCGATTCGCACGAAGCTTCCAATGAAAACGAGCCATCAGATCATGGGAACAAAGATTGGATGGCTAGGATTGTTGGAGTTCTTCGCGGTGAATAGTGGCACGAGGAGCTTTAGGTGGTGCTGGGTCTTTTGGTGAAATTACGCAAGAAGACCCTGAGCGAAGGGCTAGAAAAACTGTAGAGAGGCCCATTAGTGGTAAGGAAAGCTATCAGAGGAGTCCTTAGAATGTTGCAAATAGGTCCCTGCGGGTATCAAATGGGTCCTTGGAGGTTTTCTGATGAATAAAATATGATGTATGAAGGACCTACATGTGAATCCTTAATTGCAAGGCCCTCGTGATGTCCAAATGCACCCAAGTTTTTATTAAAGTTCAATTGAACATTTTAAAAGTTAATTTTACTTTTGACTTGGAATTTTGAGTTCATTTATGTGTTCAATGTACAATTTGATCACCACTTAACCCTCTTTAATATAATATCTTATTTAATGAACTAATTATGCTTTTTTAGTACAAAATTGATGTTTTAGGTCTTTTTCTCTATTTCCCACACTTAACCCTTTTTATGTGTTAATTTGATAGTGTTTAACTTAGTTTCTAGCTTAAGTTAGGCGATTTAGCTATGATGAGTAGCAACTCATCACTCTTCCTCGCATTTCTTTGTGCGATCCTCCCTTTATTTAAGTTCCCCATCTTCCAAGGATTAAAGGTGTGCTTGTTTGGCCGTGAACACATCCTCTCTTCCACTCCCACACACCATTAATGATGCACCATCGAAGCTTCTTCGACCCCATCGTCCACCGCACTTCCACCGAAATTGGGAGAGTGTTTCTCTTCCCTATCCTCGCACAAAGCTTCATGAGAAGCTTCGGAGCTTCTCACCTCCTCCGCTAAGATTTCCCTCTCGTCTTCGTCGTCGACGACCCCCCATCGGCACTGGCCTCGTCACCTCCTTCCCTCAAATTTAGTTAGGGTTTTTACTCACTACACTTCCCTCTATCTTCCTTGCACTTGATTTGCTTGTTTGATAGCTCACCACCTCCATTGAATGACACCAACGAGAAGTTCCTTAGAGTTCACCGCCATGTCCGTGCACGCATGCCCTCTCGCAATGATGAGTCCCCGAGTCTTTTGAGACTGATTGGAGGTTGAAGAGCTCGTATTTTGGTTGTAGGACCTCGCCGGAGTATGTGTCGAAGACGACCCTCTTCAACTCTGGCATCGTCATTCACTGTCGCCTCCACCGAGATCGCCGATCAAACTCCATCACCTTGGCAAGCAATAGGGCTCTTCAACAAGCCCTTCACCGTCCCCATCTACTGCGTGGATCCCATCTCTTGCGACCCTCACTGGAGGAGAAGAGAAGAGGTCTGCTGATAGGGACTTGAACGAAAGAAAAATAAATCTGTAGGGACTGTTTCATAAGGCAGTAGGGTCCTTTTTGTGACAGTGCAAGGGCAGATCTGAAAGTCTCCTTGATTTGGCCTCACCTTTGTTTCGAAAGTAATTTTTACTGCTATAACTTGTCAAACATTTCTATTAAAGCTAATTTGTGCCTAATTAGATGAAAACTTGATTATCAGTTAACTATTAATTTTTATTGAGCTTTTAACAAGCATTTAATTAGTTTTGCTGTTGCACCCAATACCATTTCTCCATCTGTAATTCAAGTGCTGAGGAGAACTTGTTTTATTTTTTTGACTCTGTGTAACAAGTTCACCCAAGTATTTGTGAATAATTCAAATAGTGATAGTTACACATTTCTTACTCCCAAAGACGAGCTCGGATGTTTTTGATAATTCGAGTAATACAAATTTTAAATGTTAGCTACGTTTTAATCAACTGTACTACAATGTGCATTTTTTTTTGAAAAACGATCAAAGTGGTTAACATACAGTACTTAAAAAAAGTAACTCGTCACATCGCAGGTAGAAAAAATAAAACACATAAGTTGAAAATCAAAATACACCAATTAAAAATGATTTTCCATTGGTTGAAAATAATTTTCGATCTGGAAAGTGATTTTTCATCGGTGTAAAATTAAAATGCACCAGTTAAAAAGTGTGTTTTGGTCTTCACTTATAGGTAAAAAATGTGGAAAACCAAAACACATCACTGGAAAATGTAAACACACTGATATATTTTGCCTTTCCAACGATGGAAAATGATTTTTCACTTAGAAAATGATTTTTCACTTATGAAAAGTGATTTTTACCAATAAAAAATTAAAACACACTGATTAAAATCACGGTTGAAACCACCCACATGAATGGAGATCCACGCATTTCAAAATGCATTACAACATATATTTCTTCACTTTTTTACTTTTACATTTCCATACCAATCAAGTTATTAATATTACATCTTAATAAAAGAAAGTTGAATATGTGACAATATATATTTAGGAAAAAAACAGCTGCACCTTATTCCATGATCGGGCCCACATATGATGTCACTAATATTAAAATAGGACGAGCTTCTACCAATTGATATGCAATCATCCCCTAAATTTAGGTTAATAAGAAAAAAAAAACAAATTAATCAAGATAAATATTTTACATGGTTAGTAGGTGTTACGACTCGATCTCAGATCCCTACAGGATCCGAGACTGGCTCGTCTCGATTAATCCCAAGAGCTAGTCATCCAATGAGAAATAACTAAAAGCAGAAAATATTCCACAACCACACGTGCAATGTAATTAAGCAGAAAATAATACAGAGACAGTAAAGGAAATAGAATGAAAAGTCTTACAATATTACATACCATCACAACTATAACATCGGAAAGTAACATAAATGTAACAGAAATAGTATTACAGATATCAATATTCACTACTACAACTGAGAACTCTGAAACAGAAAAGGAGACATAGCTAAGGCTGGGCTCGACTGGGCCCAGCTCCCTCTGCAGCCGATGGTGCTGGCTGCTCAACTCCCTGACCTAAACCAAGTTAAAAAATCCGTAGTCAGCTAACGTTGAGTAAAGTGGTAGTTAATCCATTTATATGCAATTAACATAAGACAAGCAACTAATTTATTATTCAAATATATTTAGCTCAACTAAGTGGTTCTGTTTTATTCATTCTATTAGAAAATTGGTCATTTCATGATCTTGATTGTCCCTCAAGGGGACGATCTTGATTGCAGTTTTTCCTGTGATGTAGAATGTACATGTAGTGCTCTCCTAGCTGGGAGAGTCCCCCGTGATAGTCTTACACCCAGTCAACTACCCCGAGGTCACGGTCGCAACGTAGCGGTGATCGACACGTATGAGAACACGAATTAAGTAATTGTGAGCATGAATTAACATGTCAAAATTAGGTTAAGAGATTCAAAACAATTGTTGAAGCATTTGACCTAAGTTATCAAAGTAAGAATCTGCATGCCCCTTATTTAAAATCTTGATTTATTTCATATTAGGGTTAATAAAATTAGCCAATTAGTAAAAAAAAAAAAAGCACTATAGCTTTTACCCCTGGCTCACACATTACTTTTATAAGAAGTGGTACTTGGTCTTATATGAAACTTAGTTTCTCATTTAGTTCATCCTCTAATATTGTTTGCAACAATCCTAGTTTAAGCTTAACCCAGATCAAAAGGAGTAACGCCAATAACTTGTTGGATTATTGGTAACCTATTACATTGCTTATGAATAAGTTGTCAAATAATAATTCTCAATTCTTACAATTCACTCCTCACTTTTATAAGTTTTCAATATAAGAATATTTTATAAGCTGTTACCGTTGGATTTAATCTAACGTTTGGACTTATATATGCGTTAGGTAATCATATAATCAATCAACATATAAAAGACCGCATATAATGCTCATCATTAAAGTGATCAAATCAGATTTTGTTGAAGATATGGACATAAAATGCAAGGAGATGGTGTGATTATGTTTGTATGTGCAGAGATTGATTTTGCAATTACAACTCCTCGAGGTAGATTTATAATTTGCTATTAGTAATTAATTTTGCCTAAGTACTAAAATAGAGAGGTTAGATCTCCAAGGGTTACAATCTTCATTCTCTACACCTTCCCATCGTGTGCCAAGAGAGATAGACAGACAAGTAGTGGCTAGGCAGCTGCTAGTTCTAGAAGAAATTATCTTCTGATTACCCTTGATCTGAAGAAGGTGAAAACACCCTTGGAAGATCTTAATTCATGATCTTTTTCTCTATAAACATGATGAATCCAGGTATGTCTTTGTACTCGATAGATGTGAATGGATTCTGAACAGATTAGAGATGCATGTTTATATTTCGTTCATGTGAATCATGCTTATACATGTATGTATTTATACAGTTGTTATTCCGTCATAGAATGATTAGATTACATCCATGTTTAGATCTAGCTTTCTACATTCCCAGAAAACTCAAAACATATTCTGTAGCCATCACAAGTACCGGTACTCAAGATGAGTATCGGTACAATTGCAATACTATTTTGAACATTCATGTAAACTGTAGATTGCTTGTATCGGTACTCTTCATGAGTACCGGTACATGCTAACTCTAGATCGACTCCAGGACGTCCTAAGTCCAAAACTGAGACTTACATGTACCGGTACTTATCATGAGTACTAGTACACGTGTCCCAGGTTAGGTTTTGGGCTTCAGGTCATCAAGACTTGTAGCTTACAAATACCGGTACCGGTCACCAGTACCGGTACTCATTAGCTATAGGCAAAGTTACCAGTACTCAACGAGTACCGATACTCATCATGAGTACCAGTAGTCGTTGAGACCAGTTATATCCTAGAGGGATACCAATACTTACTGAGTACCGATACTGATCATGAGTACCGGTACACAGTGAGTATTGGACAAGTACTCATCTAGATATTGGTTCTAAACAGGAACCTATAAATACCGGTACTTGGCATCAGTACCGGTACCCATTGAATACAGAACCTATAAGTCATGGATACCGGTACTGGTACCAGTACCGGTATCCAATTTGTATGAGGTCCAGTGGAGACAAGATTTGTACAGGTCCATCCTAAGTAAGGGGTGGGTTAATTTTAGTTAAATCCCTAAGAGTTTAAGGAATTATCCCAACAAGTGGTATTAGAGTCAACTCACTCTTTGCTTAGTTTAATTAAGCCCAATCTAATTAATAAAGTATACTATTCTAGGGTGACCCAGTTGAAGTAGCACCTCGCCAAAGTGAGCTCTCCTGTGAATAATGGGTTTATCCATGAATAGTAAAAGGATGAATGTGTGTTAGTAGGCGGGTGTGCACTGGCCCAAAAGAAAGTGCATACGCGATCTACATACACTCATTTGCGTGGGAGTAATGATGTGTTAGTTATTAGGATTTCTAGGTAGTCATTGAATCGGCCCAAAGGGAGGTTCATAACTGACTTAGATTTGAACTAACAATCATTTCACATCACACCATGTCTTTAATTACAAGTCAACCTCTCATCCAAAGATGAGACCCTTGATGGAGTTAATTAAGACATATGATGGGATTAATGAATTAATTAGACACCTTATGTTTTAAAGGAATTAAATCTTATTTCTATCTGCATTTTATTTACAAAAATGTCTTCTACCAACATTACCACCACCTTCAATTCCATTCCCATGTTGAGTAGCTCTAACTTTAAGTCATGAAAGGAAAACCTATTGATAGTCTTAAGTGTAATTGACCTTGATCTAGAGATTAGGGAAGACTCTCCTATCCTTACAGACACTAGTACTCTCGATCAAAAGAGAGAAAAGGAAAGGTGGGAGAGATTTAACCGGATCTCTATGATGATCATGAAGAGGGTCATACCTGAGGCTTTTAGGAGCATTATGTCGAGTGATATGACCACTACCAAGGAGTTTTTAGCTGAAATTGAAAAGAGATTTGATAAGAATGAAAAGACAGAAATTGGTACACTCTTAGCTAATCTAATTTCAATGAAATATAAGGGGAGGGGCAACATTAGAGAATATATTATAGAGATGTCCCATGCTGCTTCAAAGTTGAAAGCACTTAAACTAGATCTTTCTGAAGATCTGTTAGTGCATTTGGTCTTAATATCTCTCCCTCCTACATTTAACCAGTTCAAGATGAGCTATAACTACCAGAAAGAGACTTGGTCTCTGAATGAGCACATCTCACACTGCGTTCAAGAGGAGAGAATGAAGCAAGATAGGACAGAAAGTGTTAATGTTGCCTCTTCCTCTAAAAGAAAAGGCAAGGCTAAGAAGAGAACTACAGAAGCTGCAAATACAGCTTCACAAAAGAAGCAAAAGGGGAAGACTACAGAGTCTTCCAAAGCGAGATGCTTCTTTTGTGGAGTTGAGGGGCACAAAAAGAAGCACTGTACCAACTACCATGTCTGGCATGCTAAGAAAGGTACGGCTTTAAGTTTGCTTTGTTCAGAAATAAATTTGGCTTTAGTACCTAGGCACCTTGGTGGATGGATTCGGGTGCTACCACTTACATAAGTATGTCTATGCAAGGTTGCTTGAGCTACCGAAAGCCAACTAAAGCTGAGAAATTCATTTATGTTGGGAATGGGAAGGCCAATGAAGTTCAAGTTATAGGACAATTTAAATTATTGTTGAAAATCAGGTTGTATTTGGAATTGAATGAAACATTTACTATATCTTTTAGACGTAATCTTATTTCTGTTTACGTTTTGGATAAGTATGGTTTCACTTATAGTTTTGGTGATGAAAAAGTTTCCTTGTTTTATGATTCCAAATTAATTGGTACTAATTTTCCTTCATGCTTTGATAATTTATATTGTCTTGACATTATAATTTCATATAATGAGTCTTCTCTTTTAGATACACGGGGAGTGAAAAGAAATTTAGATAATGAATCCTCAGCTACACTATGGCACAAGAGATTATGTCACATCTCCAGAAGGAGAATTGAGAGACTTGTGTCAAATGGAATTTTGGACCCCTTAGAATTTTCTGATCTTGATCAATGTATAGAATGCATTAAAGGAAAACAAACCAATAATAGAAAGTTTGAAGCAAATAAGTCAAATGATGTCTTGGATGTGATTCATACGGATATCTGTGGGTCATTTCCTATGCATACGTGGAATGACCAACAGTATTTTATCACATTCATAAATGATCACTCAAGATATGATTTCATCTACCTAATTCATGAAAAGGCACAGTCGCTGGACACATTAAAAAATTATAAAGTCAAAGTTGAGAATCAACTTAACAGAAGGATTAAATCTGTCGGATCTGACTATGGTGGAGAATACTATAGCAGATATGACGAATCAGGTGAACAACATCCAGGACCGTTTGCTAGGTTCCTAAAGGAATGTGGTATCGTTCCTCAGTACACCACGTCGGGCTCGCCCACTATGAATGGTGTTACGACCCGAATCCGGCCCCTCTCGTAACCCGGGAACGGCTCGCCTCGACTAATCTCAAGACCCAGTCGTCCAACGAGAAATCAATCCACACGCACGAAACAAACCACAAACCACGCATACAAGTCGCTAAAATAATTAAATACAGCGACAAAAGTAGATGAAATTTCAAAAGACAATAAAACATAATCATTAGCTAGCCATCACAACAACAGACATAGTACGCACCAACAGGTTTTCAACATGAAATGAAATACTCACTACTACAGAAAACTAGAAAAGTAACTAGAACTGGTAGGACTAAAGTTGGGCTCGGTTGGGCCCAGTATCCTCTGTAGCCGGTGGCGCTGTCTACTTAACTCCCTGACCTATACACGGTTATATATGATGGTGGTCAGCTATCGCTGAGTAGAGTGGTATATTATAACAGTTATAACATTTAAGCAATAAGAAAGGAGTAATTTATTCATGCATTTATCCAATTATTCAATCATACAGTTAATTTAACAACCAAGTTGTTTCCGAGTCGGTTATTCTAGTAAGGGTCTACAATGTCTCTTAATCTTCCAGTTCCCTAAGGGAACGATCTTGACGTAGTTTTCCCGCGATGTAGGATGCCCACGTGACACTCTCCTAGCCGAGGGAGTAACACGTGGAAGCCCCACACCCGGTCTACCACCCTGGGGTCACGATCGCGACGTAGTGGTGTCTATGGCACGTGCGATAAGCGCACAGGTAACTACTTCACACTAGCACGCGGTCAGTCCTTTCCACTAATGGATACGCCCAAACGTATAGCACAGAACAGAACAGGGGCCTCACCCCTCAACAGTCTGCATACCCTCGCCCGACTATCCCGGTTTGCCTAATGGACCTCATTAGAGTCAGTTTAGGGAGGCTAATCCTAACCCCAGGTCTCAACTTAAGGGCCGGCTAGCTCTCTCCCTACACTAAAGTGGAGGTAACTCTCCTCGGTACCACGTACTCGAGGACCAACTTACTTTCCGTAACTAAGTCGATACAACCAACCAGTCAACCTGTAGGCAATGTATTCCATCATTCAACATATTTCCCATTTCACCGTGTTTCGGTTTCCTTTCTAATTCCCCGTAGGGTTCGTGCATAAGACTTTCTTATTTTCGTTGCATAACACATATCTCTATTCATGTCATGATTAATTAAATACATAATAGGCAACTCATGATTTAATACATTCAGGAAGCATCACAACAAGTTAAACATTCAAATAATGCGTATTCATTTATCTCATCCCTAGGATTCATTTCACATCCTAGGATTGAACCAAATAGTTCT
The DNA here is from genome assembly GCA_037157565.1 of Thalassia testudinum. NCBI lineage: Eukaryota > Viridiplantae > Streptophyta > Magnoliopsida > Alismatales > Hydrocharitaceae > Thalassia > Thalassia testudinum. The sequence continues at coordinate 52,438,615 of JAZHRO010000030.1, forward strand.
ACAATAACATGCACTTTAATTATTTAATTTACAAAGCATAGTAAAACCACTCTACCAGGGTAACCGGGAGATGTGGGGGCACAAACGGCGGACCTCGCGGCCTCTGTAGGACCCATGCACACCACGGACGGACGTCCTAATTAACACGAATGGTCAAACCGATCATTACTAACATCTCACCATGATAGAAATGAGTTCAAAATAGCTAGAATGAGATTCCATCACATTGGAAAATCCGACAAAACGCCAACGGTACTTCGTTTGTGAAAAATCGACTTCGTTTGGGCCCTGAACCAGCCCAAACACACTTCTCGATTCACCCGAATCGAACCAAGCAGGCTGGTCCAGCTGGACCGGCCTCCTGATGCTTGAAACAATCAATCCAGACAAAAATCAGACGTCTAGGATAAGTCCCAGACGTCTTAAATGACAACAGAAGCTCACCTTGCGTTCTGCGCTGATTGGGGGTCCCTCCAATTGCCATTTGCGATAGAACCCTTCATGGTCGTTCGGGGGTCCCTCTAAACATTTGACGAAGCTCACGGATGTCTGGAATGAAGATCAGTTATCTGGAAAGATGTCCAGACGTCCTAAAGTGTCTGGGGAGCCGCGCCTGTGCCTCTTCCAAATGGCCCTACACGCGTACAGTGACGTATAGTCACCTGCAGACTATCGTACATCATACACAGGCGGTTAGGACATTATCTTTTGAAATCCACTTTATTGGACGTTTGGTGCTACCTCCAGACGCCCAGTCAGACGTCAGTTGAGTGATATAGACGTCTGATTTGCGGAGAAAACAGACCTCAAACCCCTTCGTGAGCTTTCCTTCCGCAAGAATCACTCCTGTGCAGCACATATGCCAAGGACGCTCCGACCTACGGCTAATAGATAGGGTAAACACACCATACGACACACAGAAGCCTCAGACAAGGCGTTACCTCAGAGTTTGCGCAGTATCAAACGTTTAGTGACAACTCCGAATGTCCGACCAGACGTTTGATGGTCTCCTCAGACGTCCGATTCTACGGAAAAGTGACTCAGCAGAACTGTTTGCGAGCTTCTTCACGAACAGGAGCTGCTGCAATGGTAGGAGGGTAGCCCTTCTCGCACCGCTCTCCCTCCAATGGCCTAAGCCCGCGTCGACTCTGCCCGCAGTTCCTCCTCCTCTCGACACTCGTCCTCTCTCTCTCTCTCTCTCTCTCTCTCTCTCTCTCTCTCTCCAGACGGGCAGGGAGCATGGGAGGGAGAAGGAAGGACGGGGAGGTGGAGGTATTGCACCACACGAGTGGAGGAGAGGACAAGGGGCACAAAATCCAAGGAGGAGGGTCTTAAATAGCCTAGGGGGTAGAGTTAGGGCTAGGGTTAGGGTGTGCGTGGGTGTATGGGTGTAGGGTCGGGGCATTTTGCAATAAATGCCCCGCAAGAGCCTTAATCTCTCGCATACCCCTCAACTAAAGATTTAGGGGGTTACAAATTGTAACAAACACCTCCAAAAATCTAGAAAGGACCAACCGACCCTTGGGAAGGGTCATTTCAAATGGTGTTATTGAGAGATGAAACAGGATGCTTAAGGATATGGTAAGAAGTATGATTGCTCATTCTTCCTTACCAGATTCACTCTGGGGAGAGGCCTTAAAGACTGCAGCTTATATTTTGAATAGAGTCCCAACTAAGGCAACTAAGAAGACCCCATATGAGCTATGAACTGGATGGAAGCCCAGTCTTAAGCACTTTCATGTGTGGGGATGTCCAGCTAAGGCTTGACCTTATAGGCTAAATGAAAAGAAACTGGACACAAGAACTGTTAGTTGCTATTTTGTTGGATATTTTGAGAGATCAAAAGGATATAAATTTTATGATCCCACAACTAAGGCTATTTTTGAGTCTAGTAATGGCAAGTTCTTTGGATGTGTTGAGTCTACCCAAGTTGACAGGGTTAAAGATTTTGTCTTTGAAGAGGAAAACGTAGTTATTCCACCTGGAGTTATTCAGGTTGATGAGGAGCATACCTTTGACATACCTTAACACAACTCTAATGAAGACAATGATACGGTTTTAACCCCTGTAGAGCAGTCTCAGACACATACAGAAAATGTGTCATTAAGGAGATCCAATGGGGAAAGGAGTTCCATTTCAGATGATTAAATGGTATTCCTTCAGGAGCATGAAATGGACATTGGGGTGATGGAAGATGATCCTATCAGCTTCCGTCAGGCAATGGAAAGTCCAAATCATGAAAAGTGGATTGAGGCTATGGAAGAAGAAATGAAGTCCATGAAAGACAATGACGTTTGAGACGTTGTTTCACTACCAGAAGGTGCAAAACCCATTGGTTGTAAATGGATTTTTAAAACCAAACAGGATTCGAAAGGAAAAGTGGAGTGATACAAAGTACATCTTGTCCCTAAGGGTTTTACCCAAAAGGAAAGCATTGACTATATAGAGACATTCTCTCCTATTTCTTTTAACGATTCATTGAGGGTTATAATGGCACTTGCGGCCCACTTTAATCTTGAGTTGCAGCAGATGGATGTGAAGACTGCATTCCTTAATGGTGACATTGAGGAAACCATTTATATGGCTCAGCCTGAACATTTTGTTAAGGGTGATCCAAAAAGTATGGTATGCAAATTAAAGAAATCCATCTATGGACTTAAGCAGGCATCCAGACAATGGTATTTTAAATTTTATCAGGTGATTCTCTCGTTCGATTTTGAGGCGAATCTAGCTGATGAATGCATATACCATAAGTTATGTGGGAGCAGGTATATCTTCTTGGTCCTATATGTTGATGACATCCTTCTTCCGACTAATAATATGAGTATTCTTTTAGACACCAAGAAATTTCTTGCCAAGCATTTTGACATGAAAGATCTTGGAGATGCTTCATTTGTGTTAGGGATTGAAATATGTCGATATCGTTCTCGTCATATTCTTGGTTTATCCTAAAGAAGCTATATAGGTAAGGCACTCAAAAGATATGGGATGCAAGATTGTAAGTCACTGGACACTCCTGTGGCTAAGGGAGACAACTTTAATCTCTATCAATGCCTCTTAAGTGATTTGGACAAATGGGAGATGCAAACAGTTCCTTATGCATCTACCATTGACAGTATAATGTATGCTTAGGTCTGTACTAGACCAAACTTGGCATACATTACAGGCATGTTGGGTAGATACCTGGCAAACCTAAGAAAGAACATTGAAAAGCAGCCAAGAGGGTACTGAGATATTTGGCGAAGACAAAGGATTTTATGCTCACCTTCAGGAGGTCAGAAAATCTTCAAGTATATGGTTATATTGACTCAGATTTTGCTGGGTGCCAAGATAGCAAAAAGTCTACTTCAGGATATGTATTTCTACTTGCTAATGGTGACATCTCTTAGAAGAGTACAAAATAGTCTCTTATTGCATCTTCCACTATAGTAGCCGAATTCATAGCATGTTATGAGTCATCCAATCATGGAGTATGGCTGTGGAATTTTATATCAGGGCTGCGCATAGTAGATGGAATTGACAGGCCACTATAACTCTTTTGTGATAATCAGTCCACAGTCCTTTACTCCAATAACAACAGGAGCTCCTTCAAATTGAAACACATTGAGATCAAGTTCCTCATTGTTAAAGAAAGGATACAAAATAGACAACTGTCTATAGAGCACGTCGGTACAGACTTCATGGTTGCGGATCCGCTTACTAAAGGAATAATACCCAGGATGTTCCACAAACACGCAGCTTCTATTGGTCTTATGTCCTTACAGAAATTTCAGCTTTAGTGGAAGTTTGTAATTTTTATAGTGCTCATTTATAATAGACAATTTCAGTTATTTAGACATTTGGTTATGTATAAAGTTTTATACAGCTTCATTTCTGTTATGAAATAAACAAAACTTAATGTTTCAGTTATGTGATTGTCCATTCTAAGAAATAAATTTGGTTTTGGTTTTGTAAGTGATCTCAAATTCAAAGGATCAGTTGGGAATAGGCATGCGTTAAACACATTAACATGCAATTTTCATGTTGCAAATCCATACGTTTCTAGTTATCTTTTGCATTGGTGTACGTGATCATGATTAGTTTAGTTACTGGGATATAGCAAAAGCCACCTTGACTCTATTACTAATGTAACTGGTAGGTTGGATTGTCTTTAGATATGCATTTCCAGATATGACAACAAAGTTGAGCTCAAATTTGGTTTTATCTGTTGAAGGATTAACATGTTGCATATATACTCTAAGTGGGAGATTGTTGGATTTAATCAAATGTATGGACTTATATATGCATTAGATAATCATATAATCAATCAACGTATAAAGGACTATCATATAATACCCATCACTAAAGTGATCAAATTAGATTTTGTTGAGGGTATGGGCTAAAATGCAAGGAGATGGTGTGGTTATGTTTGTATGTGCAGAGATCGATTTTGCAATTAAACTCCTCGATGGGCAGATTTGTAATTTGCTACTAGTATTTAGTTTTGCGTAATTACTAAAATAGAGAGGTTAGGTCCCCAAGGGTTACCATCTTCATTCTCTACACCTTCCCATCATGTGCTGAGAGAGATAGAGAGTCAAGTAGTGGCTGGGCAGCTGCTAGTTCTGGAAGAAATTATCTTCTAATTACCCTCGATTTGAAGAAGGTGAGAACACCCTTGGAAGATCCTAATTCATGATCTTTTTCTCTATAAACATGATGAATCCAGGTATGTCATTGTACTCGATAGATGTGAATAGATTTTGAACATATTAGAGATGCATGTTTATATTTCGTTCATGTGAATCATGCTTACACATGTATGTATTTATACAGTTGTTATTCCATCATAGAATGATTAGATCACATCCATGTTTAGATCTAACTTTCTACATTCCTAGAAAACTCAAAACATATTTGTAACTGTCACAAGTACTGGTACTCAAGATGAGTACCGATACAGTTGTAATAATGTGTTGGACATTCATGTAAACTGTAGATTACTTGTACCAGTATTCTTCATGAATATCGGTACATGCAAGCTCCAAATCGACTCCAGAACGTCCTAAGTCTAAAACTGAGACTTACATGTACCGATACAAATCATGAGTACCGGTACACATGTATCCCAGGTCAGGTTCTGGGCTTTAGGTCATCACGACCTGTAGCTTACAAGTACCGATATAGGTCACCAGTACCGATACTCGTTAGTTACAGGCAAAGTTATCAGTACTCGACAAGTATCGGTACTCTTGATGAGTACTGATACTCATTGAGACTAGTTGTATCCTGGAGGGATACCGGTACTCACTGAGTACCGGTACTCATGATGAGTACCGGTACACAGTGAGTACTGGACAAGTACTCATCTCGATATGGGTTCTAAACAGTAACCTATAAGTACCGATACTTGGCATCAGTACTGACCGTGCGACCGCGATAATGATAAATATATCATCATAGGTGCGAAAACACGTCATTTTAAATTTATAAAAACATTATCTAAAAGAAAAATACGAGAATATTGTCGGGAGTACAGGTTGTCTCACAGGAAGGTAGGGATATGTAGACGGTTTCTAACCAGAATAAGTCAAATAATTATATATATATATATTATTTTATAATAAAAACAGGTAAGCACAGAAATAAATACCGGAGAAACACAGAGATAATAATGGAAGCTTTTATTAATACTCAAGATAGTCACAATATGTAAAGCATAAAAAAATAACAAGAACAAGAAAAGAGAGTGGCTAAGCTCAGGAGTCCGGCGAAGTCGGGACAGAGGTGGATCGTGTCGTTCTCTCTCCGTCTCTGGCTCTCCCTCTCTGAAGCATCCACCAAGCCACCTTGGTGGATCGTCGTGCTCTCTCTAGCCTCTCTCTTCCTGCAAATCGCGGTGATCAACGATCCAAGCCTCATAAACTCATTTTCATCATTTCTTTTTCTACTTTTTTTTTGTATATATATATATTCTTTCTTTCTCTTTTATTTATTTTTTTTTTTTTCCGCATCCATATATCTAATAACACAACACAGTACAGCATATGAGCTTTTATTCACAAGGCTTTATCCGGGATAAGGGGTGTTCAAGAGGATATTGGGAAAGGAATGTATAAGACTATATTTCTGACCTTGACATTAATAACCTCTTTAAGCCGAGGATTCCGTAAAGGACGGTCGTGACCATCCACCTTAGTCCTAGTTTTATCAGAACTTGCTCTCTGCATATTCACCTTATTTGGTGGCTCTCAAGATACTCACACAAAGAATATGTATGCAGAAACTGAGAGCGAAAACTATGCCTGACTCCGAGTATTATTATCAAATTATCCAAAAGTTAAGATTCCTTGTACTAACCTTAGAGCACCAATACACTTTATACTCTCACCTCACACTTGTTTGGTGAATCTGTTGGAAGATAGTTTGTTGGTCTTCACAGAGGATCCATTGCAAATTCTACGTGTAAGTGTGAAATTGTGCTGGATTCTAAACTTAGGAATCAATTTAACAATAAACCCCTAATACAACCATTTTGATAAAAATCTTTATGCATGAATGCAATTTTTTTTTTGACATAAAAATAAGACGTGCAATGTCTATCACACCCCCATGCCTAAATCTTACTAGTCCCTAGCAAATGCAAGACTAAATGCAATGTGGTCCTGCATGACAGATTTCTATCAAGAGTTTTGACTAGAAATTTTTTTCTTTTGCTTTCATCCAAACTTTAGAAATCTAGACAATCGTGAATGTTATAGTGTAGCCTATGCAACGAATCCAAGTGAAAAGCTAATCTAAACCTAAAGCTCGTACTTGACCCTTAGTAAAATTCTATTGGGATAGGCAGGCTACTTCCTTCGGGGTTATGAAATAATCTGTAAATTTAGTCCCGACTTTTGGCTTAGGTAGAAGATAATTCTGAGTCAAATGGATTTATATTTGGTGGCTCATACTCATCTGGTGTTATATATAGACTAGTACGTTAGAACCTAGATCTCTAGACTATTACATAATTCAACTAAAAGAGAGGCGAGAAACTATGTTCTTTTTAGTTCCTTTGTACGCATTCTCTCTCTCTTTTATTTTATTTTTTTCTTTTTCTTCCTTTTCTTTTCTTCTTTTTTCTTCTCTTTTCTTTTCTTTCTTTTAGAGCTCACAATCTCCCCAGATTTGTCAGTTATTTGGTGGTCTCTCTTGGCATTAACACTTTGATTAGGTTCTGATAACTCTACGACTAAGTCAGAATTCTTCAACTTGTATTCAGGCAACTAGAAATACAGAAAAGTAGGTCAAAGCTGTATTTGGTGAATCGTGAGAGAGGTAGGTGTTGTTGCCTCAATACACTTGAAATAAATTTTAGACTCATAAACTCATTTTCATCATTTTTTTTCTACTCTTCTTTTTATTATGTATGTATGTATATATATATATATTTTTTTTTTTTCTTTCCTTTTTTCTTTGTTGTTTTTTTTTCACATCCATATATCTAATAACGCAACGCAATACAGCATATGAACGTTTATTTACGAGGCTTTATTCGGGATTGGGAGTGTTCAAGAGGATATTAGGTGGTTTATTTGGTGGAAGTGTATACTCTCGGCACTGGGAAAAGAATGAATAAGATAGTGTATTTCTTTCCTTGACATTAATACCCTCCCTCAACGAGGATTCCGTAAAGGACGGTCGTGACCATCCACCTTAGTCCCTTAGTCTTAATTTTATCAGAACCTGCTCTCTACGTATTCACTTTATTTGGTGGCTCGCAAGATACACAAAGAATTTGTATGCAAAAATCGAGAGCAAAAACTATGCCTAACTTCGAGTATTATTATCTAATTATTCAAAAGTTAAGATTCCTTATACTAGCCATTGCACTAGTAGACTTTCTATTCTCACCTCACACTTGTTTGGTGGATCTGTTGGAAGATAGTTTTCTTGACTCCCTAATTACTGTCTAAGGGCTTATGAGAAAAAGTAATGTTTCTTCTCGACAAACTAGAGATGTTTATCGGTCTTCACAGAGGATCCACTGCAAATTCTACGTGTAAGTGTGAAATTGTACTGGATTCTAAACTTAGGAATCAACTTAAGAATAATCCCCTAATACAACCATTTTGATAAAAATCTTTATGCATAAATGCAAAATAAAAATAAGACATGCAATATACACCCTCCCATGCTTATTCATTACAATGTCCTCATTGAAACATATGCATGAAATCAAAATATATAATAAGCAAGAGTAGGGGATATCACCTGACTGAACTTTTAATCCACGTCAGCATGGATGCAGAAAATGCAAACTACCTGTAGAAAATACTGGGTTGCCTCCCAGCCAGCGCTAAGTTTAATGTCATTTGCTAGACTTAAACCCAAAAATATATGTAATTCAATGTTGTGGGTCAAGAGAAAGGGTAATAATTGTTGTAGAGAGATTTAAGATCAGTATAAAGATATGATCATTAGGTCCACGAATCAACGATCCATAAATGCAGATCAGTTAATGATGTAGTCCTAATCTAAAGAGTCTTTCTGATTTGAAATAAGGAATAGGGTCAGGTGGATGAGGTTCAAAATGTAGAGCCTGTTCATTATTCCAGTTCCATAATTTAAGAAGAGGTGGTAGAGGATCTGGATTGAGATTATGACTGAGATTTAGGTCTGATTCTGAATCAGAGTCATAAGGGTCTTCAAAATGGTAGTTGATATCAAAAACCATGACAATGATAACGTCATCACCAACCGTATCTAGCTTGATTTAGTCAATTTTTATCATTAAAAGCTCTTACATAACCAACAGAGGGCCGTAATTCATTGCATAATCATTCCAAGAGAAAAATAAGAAAACAAGGTTAGAACTGTAATTTTACCATCATATCTTGAATGTTGTATGACCACGGGTTTTCCCAGGGGATAATTAAGGTTCAAATGATCTTAAATATCCAACAAGTGAGTTAGAACAAACGGAAAAAGGTTTTTGCACACTTTGAGAGTCAAAACAGCACTCGAAACCCTAATTTCAGATCCACTTAAATTACCAAGGTTCTTGTCAGGATAAAATTCACCTAAACCCTCTAAAATTTATAGAAAAATATTCTCTAAGGTTTGGTACCTTCAATTTGACCATCAGAATCCATCCTGATCCAAAACAGAGTCTCAGACAGACAATTGCCCTAATTTGAATTTTTATGTAAATTACCCAGTTAAACAAGGTCAAAACCAAAATCCAACTTCACCATTGAATTCCTTAGGTCCAAATTAGATTTGTATCAAAATTTGGGCACAATCTGAAATTGGTTTGACCTAATTTACACTTTGGTCCAAGTCTGAGTTTCTTTATTTCACATGGCCTCTCAACTTTCAAAAACCCTTGCAAAGAGGCCCCAGCTTTGTCGCCTTCTTCACAAAAAGGTCCCTGGCGCCATTAAAGGCAACCCTAAGCTGCATTGTTGAGATCGAGTAAGAATTTCTTGCTCGATTTTCAATCAATCTGTCCCAAAATAGATACCTAGATTCTTAATAGGATTGCCTTCCATTTGAGGTGTTCCTTGGGCTCCAAGACCTGCCCAAATCGCCATGCGAACCAATCAAAGATTGGGTTCCAAACGCTGGCGAAGCTTTCCAAGCTTGAGAGCTTGACTCTTAAGCCCTTTTGACCTCTGGATCCCCATAAAAGGACCGCCAGACCTCGCCAAGTTTCCCCAGCTAGGATTTGGCCACAAAACCTTCTTCCTAACCCTACCTCCGGCCTCCTTCGACCTAGCTCCGGCGAGCTCCTCCCCCATCATCCTACGACCTCCCAACGACCAAATTGGGAGCGTCTTCTTCCTCCTCGACTTCCTCCGCCTCTCGACGATCACATCAGCGGTGCCCTAACCCTTTTCTTCCTCGTCGTCTCTCCCATCGGAGTTTCGTCTTCCCTGACGTCGGCCTACCAACGCCGGTGCCGTTCTCCCTTCTTTCATCCACTTAGAATAGTTAGATTAGATCCTTATCTCTTTTAGGTTAGTTTCCCCTCTTCCAAGCCCTGTTTCAACCCCTCGACCTTCATGCAAGCCACCGTCTTCCCCATCTCCGACCAAACCTTCGGCGAAGCCCTCCGCTCACTCCACGACTCCAAACTCTTTGCCGACCACCTCACGACCTCCGCCTCACCTTCCCGCACATTACCCCTATCCTATTTCACTCCACCGCTCACCCAAACACACCCCCGAACAACCCATCACCGCACGGCCATTTCCACGTTCGTCCGACCACCACAGGCCGCCATCCTCCACGAAACCACTCTCACTACACTCGCAAGCCCTTGGTGACTCTTATGGACTATTCTAATGTGGCTGAGAGGCCGTATTGATGGATTTCAGGTATACGTCATCCTCCGTCACCGCTGCCATTAACGCCGACGTGTTCTTTGAGTTCACGGCCATGCATGCCCTAGGTTGCAGCACCAGGTGTTGCGGCTAACTCTCAGGAAGCACTCCAGGCAACCAATTAGGCTCCACAGCCGCATCCTCGACCCCAATCAGACGAGTCTTCACCTGCAACTACGGACGCGCGAAGAAGGGTGGGACTTTAGTCCCACCTCGGAAGCGCATGAAGCTACGCGTGCGAATAAAAGGATTTTGTGCCTAGGGCTATCCACCTCGACACGGGGGGTGAGGTCCCCCACTCCCCTCACGCTCCTCATCCGTGACCCATTGCCAACGGCTCTAGTGCACACCCGATTACCCACCTAACCTAAGCACTCCTTGCTCACCACCCACGCTGATGAGCCTGGTCCCAGGTGCGCTCTGCCCGTTTACCCGGATACCCTGACAGGCTCTAGGAGAGCATGACCCAAAGAGTGAAAGAGAGGAAAGTGCGCAGGGCAAGGGAGCATTTTGCTCTAAGGATCAACGGCTAACACTTAGCCGTTTGAAGAAGAAACCCTTCCCCTGTGTGAAGAGAAGGAAGGAGAAGTTAGAGAAGAGAGGAGTTGGAGAAAGTCAAGACAGAGGAGGAAGAACAGTGCTAGAGGTGCACTGTAGCATCGGCTGTTTAAGCTGACTGATTCAAGCATCTGTCGTCTGATGAAAGTGCACTGAGCACTAGTTTGCATGGTTGATACTGTTCATATATTTAGTAATCATTATGTGTATCTAAGTTAATAATTGGTGATTTAAATCACCATTATTTAGTCCTAAATGCCTTTTTGCTTCATTGGATTCTAGATATACTCATGTGCTACATTGAATATTCGTTTTGGGTAACTATTTGTGCTCATTTATATTATTTATTGAGATTAGCGATTGAATTCCTATTTACTTCCTATGTTCAACCTCGGATTTCATTCAAGTAATAAACTTTATTTGTTTTCAAAGCGATTTCAATCTATACTACAATGAACCATTTTAAACCTCGATCTCGCCTTGTCAACACATTATTTCTCCAGGCTCTGGGTCATATGAGGACAAGGGTAGCGTTGTGTTGAATTCGTCAAAATCCTCATCAGATATTATCTCTCTCATCCGAAGTCATTTCTCCCTCAGATTCAAAACCATCCATTTGAACCAGTTGGCTTATCTCCCCAGTTCATTATTTCCTGGTTCATGTCCTTAGATTGTTCATTTTCTTGAACTCCCACAGAATTCAAAATTTCTTGAATTTCAGGGTGGATGTATCGAGGATTCTTCATATTATTATCTAATTCATCATAAGTTATTTCTAGGAGTTTCTCTATCTCACTGATGTCCTTTTCAATTTGATTTTCCATGGGAGATGGTAGATCAAAATTATCCTCAAGTACATCCCCTTCCTTCCCTTCGTGCTAGTCTTGAGCTTTGGCAGGATTTGGATTATCTTTAGTGTGAATTGCCAAAACTTGTTCTATTGTTCCTACAACCTCAATGGAACCACAATTCACCTTATTCTTTTAGGAAGCTTTAAAGATGTTGAGTTGACAATTCTTTCTTCCAGAGGTGATGTGCATAATCCCTGTCTCGCAATTAATTAGGGCCTTGGCAGTGGCCAAGAAAGGTCTCCCTAAGATTATCGAGGTGTGGTTCAAGTTTCTGATGCCTCCATATCTAAAACAAGGAAGTCCATAGGATATTCAAAATCCCCCACTTTTAAAATGACATTTTGGATAAAGCCCTTCAGAAGTTTGGTTGACCTATCAGCAAGCTGAAGGGTCACATCAGTGTGTTGCAAGGGGCCTAAATCTAGCTCTTCATATAATTCTATGGGGATTAAGTTGATGGAGGCACCAAGGTCCAGTAAGGCTCGATCTAGGATGAAACCATCTATTTCACATGAAATTAAGGGGGTCCCTGAATCTTTCTTTTTAGGAGGGAGTTTATTTAGGATGATGGCACTAGCTTGTTCAGAAATCATGACCCTTTTTTATGATTTGGCCTGTTGTTTCGGTGTGCACAATTCCTTAGATTGGTTGGTCTTCTTTTCCTTGGATTTGTTTAAAGTTTCAGGAAAAGGTGCTTGAGAGAAATCATTAGTGTTTAAATCCTAAGTCTTGTTTTCTAGATTAGCTTGGCCTCCCAGGTCAGACTCAGGCTCCTCAAGATCTTGGTAAGATTTTGATGTAGAAGGAGAAGGATCTTGGATTTGTTTTGCACTTCTCAAAGTGATGACATAGGCATGTGCATTAGGGTTAGAGGGGTAAAGTGGGTTCTGCAAGATGGGTTGAGCCTGGTTAGGGTTAGGGTTAACAGAACCAGGTTGATGCTGGGGAGTAGGCTGAAACATGTGTGCTTGGTTCTGTTGAGGCATTCTATTCTGGTTAAACCTTGAGTTTGCATTATTGCGGTTTTGGATGTTCGTGGGATTTAGGATGGGTTGTGAGCGAAGGGTCCCATGTTGTCGTGAGTCCACAAGCTGGCTAAGTAGCCCCTTGATCTCATTCATGTCCTCCTGAGTCCTTTGATTCTGTTGATTGATTTGCTTTTGTTGCTTAGTCAGTACTTCACCCATCATTTTAATCAACAATTCCGTTTGGGTCGGTTGGGTGGGTGGAGGGAGATTATAACCTTGCCTCGAAGATTGACCTTGATTAAAAGAATTGGGATAAGGTTGTCTAATCTGGGTCTGGTGGGGTACTTGTCCCTCCTTCTAATTGGACCAAGAAACGCTTGGATGATTACACCATCCAGGATTGTAAGTATTAGAGAAGAGATCATTCTTAGAGTATCCTTGGATGGCTTGAACATCCTCGAATCCTGAGGGTGGGTCGATCGAATAGGATGACTCAATATAAGCAGGCACAAAGGTTCCTTGTTGAGCTCCATAGGAAGGGTCCTGATAAGTTGGGCTTGCAGAGTGAGATAGATTTTGGTTGAGGATGCTCTCTTGTGGGAGTCTGGGCATAACAGAGTGGGGAGGAGAGTGTCCCTTGATTGGGTATGGACTGAGTGGTCTTGATTGTATTAAGAAATTCGTTGAACTTCTTTGAGACGGTGGTTCCCAGCTTCTCACATAACCTTTCCAAGTCACTCTTATTTGGACTAGTTTGGAGTTCATGCATTCCTCTTGGTTGACTAGTCCTTCCAAAGGTGTTCATAGAGGCTTGGTTGAGGGAGTTTTCACTAATGCTTTCAAATAAGTCATATGCATTATCCTCATCTTTACTTAAAAAGTTACTCCACAAGTCGCGTCCACATAATTTCTCAACTGCTCATTAAGTCCATGGTAAAAAATTTGCACTAGGTGCCACTTGGGTATGCCATGGTGTAATGACCCGTTACCTTTTAGCCTTTTAATACATCTGGAGTTTCAGTCAGACGTCTGGACATGTTCCTGGACATTTGAAAGTGAAATTTGTCGTACTGTGCTTTACGCTCTGCGCGCGGGCGGTGCACAGAGACCTGCTCTCACCTTCGCCCTCACCTTGTAAAACAATAAAGCCTCTTATATATACCCCCCCTCCTTTCTCCTCTCCACTCCCCACTTCACAGCCACCACCACCTCCAGTTTCTTATGCGGGAGCGGCGAGAGGGGGCGAGCGAGGGAGAACGAGAGAGAGGAAGGACGAGAGCGTGGAAGGTCAGAGGACCTTCGGGAGCTCGACGGAGCTCGCAAGGCCGACAGTGGGCGCGTGCGCAAGGAGGAGAGGGCTCGGGGAGGCGACCTCCCGGTCCTCTACAACAGCTGGAGCTGCTACGGCGCGTGGCGAGCGAGTCAAGCAACCTGCGAGGAGTTCCTGATACTGGAAGTTTTCCAGTATCAGACGTCTGGAGTGGAGTCTAGACGACTGGCGAGGCACCTGGACGTCCAAAGCTAAGGCTGGACGTCTGAAAACACGAGTTTGCGTAAGGTCTGTACGTTCCTGCGCTGATCTCCGCCATGCAGAGTATCTTAGCGCAGGAGCTGTGGGACTGATTTCATTGCTGCGTCTTTCATATGCAGGGTAGACTTTGGGAAGGCACGCAGTGCGCTTTCCCAGGTACTTTTGGACGTCTGATCACGTCACCAGACGTCCGAGGTGCTTCCAGACGACCGGAGACCTTGTCCGACATCTGGAGCTGCTCCCAAACGGCCGCAAATGGAGTCTGGACGTCTGAATCAGCTGCAGAGAACATAAGGTGAGTTTTGTCGTCTTTTAAGACGTCTGGGAAGAGTCCCAGACGTCTGATTTTGATCAGAAATCACGTTTTTGGCCTATTTAAGGTCCAAACAGAATTGGATTTCCGCAAACGAAGTATCATTATTTTCCACTCGGGTTCCTCTACGTTTTCGTGTTGAGTATCTACTATTTTGACCTCGTCTAAAGTAATTGGTCGTTGGTGCAAGTTACCAGTTAGTGACGTGTTCGAGGCCTGCGGAGGCGACGGGATTTGCCGCACAGGCCCCCATTCCTCCCGTTATACCCAGTAGAGTGGTTTAATTCAATTATTAATATTTAAATGAGAATGTGCTTGGTTGAATAACCGAATGGAACTCTAGGATGTGGAATGAATCCTAGGGTAGAAAATTGCTGAGCCTGTTTGAGCTGTATTGTTTATTGGAATGCATGAATAAGATAAATTGTTAGCAAATGCCTGTATTATTATTTTGAGTTGCATGTTAGAATACAAGTTGCCTGTATTCGATT
This sequence comes from Thalassia testudinum, assembly GCA_037157565.1. NCBI lineage: Eukaryota > Viridiplantae > Streptophyta > Magnoliopsida > Alismatales > Hydrocharitaceae > Thalassia > Thalassia testudinum. Next base: position 52,453,679 of record JAZHRO010000030.1, read on the forward strand.
GAGAAATTACTTGTAAAAACACTAGTTGCATGTTATTGAGAATTGAACTTAGAAAACACGCGCTGCGTGTATATGGATAAGGAATAAATTATGAAACATGAGATCTGGATCTGGATAATGAGGTGAACATGAGCATGAACCCTACGGGGAATTAGGAGTGGAACTCTTGTGGATGAAAGAAAATCTGGAATGTGGACTGGAAGTGTGTTGGCCCTTGTGTACGCGATACCAAGGGGAGCAATTGTCCCTTTGTAGTGTAGGGCGAAGCTAACCTCCCTTGGATTGAGACCTGGGGTTAGGATTGGCCACTTTACACCGACTCCTGTTGGCCCTCGCGTATGTGGTACCGAGGCGTGCTACAAGTGTAGGGGTTCAGCTAGCCACCCCTTGGGGCCCAGGATTCAGCTAGCCACCCTACACCGACTTTGTTAGGCCCTTTGGGCAAACCGGGGTAGTCAGACGAGGGTGCGCGGACTGTGGAGGGGTGAGAACCCTGTTTGGTTCTGAGGGGCGAGACCCCTATTCTGAGAGGCAAGGCCCTATACTCTTATGTGCTGTACTTTGGGGCGTACCCGCTAGCAGAAACGACTGACCGCATGTCAGTGCAGGGTAACTATCCGCACGCTTATCACGCAAGCCGTAATCATCGCTACGTCTTGACAATGACCTCGGGGTGGTTGACTGGGTGTAGGACTACCAAGGGGGACTCTCCCGACCAAGAGAGCACCACGTGTACCTTCTACTCTACGGAAAAGACTACAATCAAGATCGTTCCCATGAGGAACATGCAAGATCAAGAAATACCTGAATACTTGAGAAATAGATGAAATAGAAACACATAAATGGGATACATAGAAATGAGAAATAAACCTGTTGTTGCTTTTACTGTAATAGCACTTAAATAATGTAAACATCACTCTAATCAGCGTTCGCTGACTCTGTCTTTTTCGTAACCCTGTTTAGGACTAGGAGTTGAGCAGCCCGAGTTTCCGACTGCAGAGGGTGCTGGGCCCAGTCGAGCCCAGCCGTAGTTATTCTTTCAGCACTTTCGTTTCCCCTATTGTTATAGTAAGTAATAGACACGTAGTTACTGTTCTTGTTACTTTCTGTTTCTTTTCTTCCGTTGTTGTGGTGGCATGTATTGAGACAGTTGTTCTACTTTTTTTACTGCTTTGCACTTTTCTTCTACTTAGTTATATTGCATGTGTGAATGTGATTTATTTTCCTGTTGGTTATTTCTTGTTGGATGACTAGGTCTTGGGATTAGTCAAGGCGAGCCGGTCTCGGATCCTGTAGGGATCCGGGAACTAGGTCGTAACACATGGTGTGGACATTTTCTGACCAAGTTAGTAAATCCTTCCCATGCTTCATGAAGTTGTTCCCCATATTGTTGAGTGAAGGTTGTGATGGCTCTCCTAAGGGCATTTGTTTTTCCAATAGGGAAGAATTTTCTAAGAAAGGTCTTATTTAGCTCACCCCATGTGTTGATGGGTTTCCCTATGGTTCTGTACCAATGGGGAGCTTTGACTGTTAAGGAAGGGGAAGAGTTTCATCATCAAGACATCAAGATTCATGGACCTGGGTTTTATAGTTTGACCAAGGGTGATAAGATCTTCAATGTGTTGGAATGGGTCTTCAGTGTTAAGTCCATGGAAGTGGTTTTGAATCAGACCTATCCAATGGGAGTTGAGTTCAGAATCATCCTGAGGAACCCTTACATGAGGTATGGCATTGTAAGTCGTGGGATTGTAAAAGTCTCGTAAGGGTCGAGGTTGTGGTTGGTTTTGGTTTCTATTGTTGAACCACCGCTCAAATTGTTCGTGCAATTGCTCCATTAGCTCCTCTTGGTTTGGATTAGATTGATCAAGCATTGGTGGATCCATTGTTGAGGGCTCACTGAAATTAGGCTTCCTCCTAGGTTTGAAGTCTAAAAGTCCCTCTAACGTTGGTTTTCTTGATCTTGTACCACGCATGCACAATAGCAATCAATCAAGCACACACAAGACAAGAATGATTTTTACTTGCTTTTCTCAAAAATTCAATGTTTGTATGTGATCAAGCAAGTTGACAACTAGTTACGCACCTTAAATCAACTTACGGAATGCCCTAAGACCTATACCTTGCTTAAATGATATTTTCAAATGATTACTAACATCCTTATTTTCTAAATCATGTGTTTTCCTATAAATAACACTTCATAAATTCATTAGATTTAAAATAGTTTTGTTAACACCAAAACACAAAAGAGAAGTGGAACTAGGTTCCAACAGGGGTCTCTCTTCTTGACAGATAAGAGAATAGAGCTGGCTTGTTCAGAAAGGATTAGCTTCTCATGATTGCTTGATTTTTGCTTGTGCTTAGTTATTGTTAATTCCTTTAAAAATTTGGCACAAGTCGAGATGCATTCAATATCTTCCAAAAGTGGGATATTAATCTATACTTGTTTGAACACATCCAACTAGATCTCATTTTTAGGCTTAGTCTTCTTTTTTCTAGGCCTATTCAGGGCCTCAGGGAAAAGGATTTGGATCTTTGGGTTCTCAAAATCATGAACCTGGATCTTGTCCTCAACCTCAGGTGTATTAGTTAGAGTTGGTTTATCATGATCTTAGGTTGTTTGATTTCGGTGCATAGGGTTTTGAGTGATCTTGCCACTTCTCAGGGTGATGGAATTAGCGGTGGCAGGTGTGTACTGATTCCCCTGAGTAGGAGGAGTAGGAAGGATAGGTGCAGAAGGATGTGGAATTTGAGGTAAATAAAAGCCAGAGGGAGTCAAAGGAGCTTGCTGGATCATATAAGCTTGGTTGAACCCTTGAGTATTGTGTCCTTGATTAGGTATGTTTCTAGGGTTCGGAATGGGTTGGGAAGGGGGTGTCGCAATAGGTCTTTCCTTAGGGTTAGGCCCTATCAGGTTCTTTAGATCCCTGATGGACTGGATCAACTATTGCATAGCTTGCAACATGAAAGTATTTGTGTCCAAAATTTTTTGTTGGTTCTGATTCAATATAGCCAATTCGGTTTGGCTAGGCTGGTTACAGGGAAAGGGCTGACAATTCCGACCCTAATTATAGGTATTGGGTAAGCTAAGGTTCATCTAATAAGGTCCAAGTTGTGCAATTTGTTGGTTTCCTTGCCCTTGATTTCTCCAAGAAACATTCGGGTGGTTTCTCCAACCAGGATTATAAGTGTTCGATAAAGGATTTCTATTGTTTCCTTGGATAGCCGAGACATCCTCATAACCAGATGATGATGAGGATAAGTCTGTGGAATCAAGATAGTAGGAACCAAAGGTCCCTGCTGGGGTCCCATCTAAAGGGCCCTGGGTTAGTTGGCTAGATCTTGAGACATGTGTAGCTTGTTCACAAACTCCCTCCCTGAGGGAGCTTAGATTGTGGGTGATGGGAGGGTTGCTCCCTTCTTATTTTGGCCCATTAGTTCATCCAATTTGTTTGAAACAACCTTAACTTTGTCCAGATCCACTTGATTTACTGAGGTTTCGGTCAGGATAAAATTCACTTAAACCCTCTAAATTTCGTAGGAAAATATTCTGTAGGATTTGGTACCTTTGATTTAACCATTAGAATCTATTTTGATCCAAAATAGAGTCTCAGACGGAAAGCTACCCTAATTTGGGTAACTGCGCAAATTACTTAGTCCAACGCAGTCAAAACCTAAATCCAACTTCACCATCAGATTCCTTAGGTCCAAATTAGATTTGTACCAAAATTTGAGCCCAATTAGATATCATCTTGACCGATTTTGCATTTCAGTCTAGTCTGACTCTTTTTCTTACATACCCACCCCTAGCTTTTTGAATTCCTTGCAAGGAGCCCCCCAAGTTTGTCATCTTCTTCATGTTTAGGTCCTCGCCGCCTTCAAAGCTCCAAAACTCCTAATCCTACTTCTCTGGCGACATTCAATCAAGGAGTTCTTCCTTATTTCTCGCCTAATCTCTTCCAAAATTGGAAGGGAGACTCTTGAGAAATTTCCCTATAATCTAAGCCGCATCTTGGGCTTTAATTCCTACCCAAAACCTAATGCGAATCATTTGAAGGAGTGGGTATCCTACATGTGCGTAAACCCCAAGCTTCCAAGCTTAGTTTCCAAGCTTGGAAGGACCTCCTATGGCCTATAAAAGGACCTACGATGCATGGTCGAACTCCCTAGCTAGGTTTTGAGGCCAAAATACCCTCGATCTCCTCTCCTCTGACCAATACCGACCCTAACTCCGGCGACCTTCTATCTCTCTCTCTCTCGGACCTCCAACGGCCAAATTGGAGGTATTATCTTCTTCCCCTCGTCCTCGCAACCCTCCCTAGCCAAAGAGAGGACATTTGTTACGACCCGGTTCCCGAATCCCTACAGGACCCGAGACCAGCTCAACTCGACTAATCCCAAGACCCAGTCATCCAACAAGAAATAACTAAAAAGCAGGAAAGTAAATCACATTCACTATGCTAAGTAACTAACAGTAAAAGAGTACAAGCAGTAAATGACGTAAAAGCTGCTAACAGTGCATATCACCACCACAACAGTAAAGCGGAAACAAAGTACAACAACAGGAAGACTACTGCTGGGCTCGACTAGGCCCAACACCCTCTGCAGTCGGTGACTCGAATTGCTCAACACCTAGACCTGAAAAGGGTTATGAGTAAACGGAGTCAGCGAACGCTGAGTAGAGGGGTAACCAGCTAACTAAAGCAGTAAAAGCTAACAGGTAATTTATCTTTTCCAATTATTTCATTTTACAAGTTATTCCTTTTCACCTATTGGTTTATTTTTAAGATCTCTTTCTTGATCTCGAATGTTCCTCGTGGGAACGATCTTGATTGCAGTCTTTTCCGAAGAGTAGAAGGCACAAGTGGTGCTCTCATAGCCGGAAGAGTCCCCCGTGGTGATCCTACACCCAGTCAACCACCCCGAGGTCACGGGCAGACGTAGCGGTGACTACGGCACGCGCGATAGGTGCATAAGTAGCTACCCCGCACTGGCACACGGTTAGTCGTTTCCGCCAGCGGGTACGCCCAAAGTACAGCATGGAATAGCATAAGGCCTAGCCCTCTCAGTAATAGGAGTCTAACCCCTCAGAACCAAACAGGGGTCTCGCCCCTCCACAGTCCGCGCACCCTCGTCCGACTACTCCGGTTTGCCTAATGAGCCTAACAAGTCGATGTAGGGTGGCTAGCTGAATCCCGGGTCCTGTGGGGTGGCTAGCTCTCTCCCTACACTAGTAGCTCTCCACAGTACAGTGTACGCGAGGGCCAAAGAAGTCGGTGTAGAGTGGCCAATCCTAACCCTGGGTCCCAACCCAAGGGCGGCTAGTTCTGCTCTACACTAAACAGGGGATAGTCACTCTCTTTGGTACCACGTACTCAAGGGCCAACACACTTCCCACTCACATTTTCAGATCCATTCCATTTATCCACAGGAGCTCTAGTCCTAATTCCCCATAGGGTTCATGCTCGTATTCCCCATGTCATTCCATACCATATTTCATCATTCACATTTCCCTTCTCAGATTATACACATGCAGCTCGTATTTCCATCACTTAACATATACAACAAGTAATGTCACAGGTAACTGTTTAACTAGCATAGGTATTTCATATTTCACATGCACCTTTTGTTTATTAGCAGGCAGTTGTTCACATTTCTATTTATTCATTTAAAACTACAATTTCAAACACACATACAAACAGTGCAAATACTTCTCGTCCTAGAATTGATGCCACATCCTAGGTTTATAGTTATCCCATTTCACATATGCATTCAGGTTTTATGATTAAAATAGGGGGAAACCACTCTACCAGAAAATCCAGGAGTACTGGGGGCTCGAATGGCAGACTCACGTGCCTCAGCATGCCCGAACCGGCAACCGATCGAAGTCCTATGCAGAGGAACATACCACAATTGAACATTCAGAACAATATATAAGGATTTCTAACATGTAGAGGAACTCACAAGGAAAACACCGATATATTGTTTGTGTAAAACGAACCTCAAACGGACCCTAAACGGATCAAAAACAGGGCTGCGGACCTAAATCAGACGTCCGGCACAAGGTCCAGACGTCTTAAAAGTAACCAGCGTCTTACCTCAGGTTCCTGCGTCAACTTCAGACGTCTGAACCCCTACTTGACCGTCTGGATGCAACTCCAGATGTCCGACCTATCCTCTAGTCGTTTGGGAGTGCTTCTGGTCGTCTGGTAAGCTGTCCAGACGTCCGAAACGTGTAGGAGGGTGTGCCCCGCGCCTTCCCGAAGCTATCCCTGCACACGTCATAACGTATCTTCTACGTTTAGCTACGCAGATCGTAGCAGCGTTGCAGCCTACATGGCCGTAACCGCAAGAGAGTTGTACCTTCGCCGAACACTGCTTTCAGACGTCCGGTGTCGTCACCAGACGTCTAACACGTCGTCTGGACAGCATGCCAGACGTCTGATTCTGGGAAAATCCCAAAATCAGAACAACCTACTCCTCGCCGCACGCAGCCGCAGCCTCTCCTCGCCACGCGCAGCCGTGGCCTCTCCTCCTCGCCTGCAGCTCCGGCTGCAGCAAGTGTCAGGGACATCTCCCCCGACACGCTCCTCTCGCATGCGCTGCTCCAGCCATGCATCCTTCGGCGAGCTCGCAAGCTCAAGCTCTTCCTCCTCTCTTCACGCCGCCTCTCCTCGTCGCTCGCTCTTGCACCCTTTCTCGCCCTCGTCCCTCTCGCTGCAGTGGAGAGGAAGGAAGGTGGTTGTGGTGAAGTGGGGAAGAGAGGAAGGGGGAGGGGTTTATAAGGGTGCTCTAGGGTTCGGGTGGAGGAGAGAAGAGCGGTACTGTCTGCGCACAGCCTACGTGCAGATGCGAAGTTACGTATCAAATTTTCAATTTTCAGACGTCTGGGAAGGGGTCCATACGTCTGACCGACAGTCTAGACGGGCTCAAAACAGAACGAGTCTTTACAACATTCCTCTACCCCGTTCATCGTCACCGTCCTCACAGTCTTCTTCTCCTTCTCTAACTCCAGTTAGCCACGACCAAAGCTCCTTGCCCCCTATCCTCCTCTATAATCCTCTATAACTCTTCCTCTCATCCTCTTAATCTCTTCTCTCTCTTTATCCCTTGATTCGACCGCCAACACGCCCTCACGCCCGTCGTCTTCTTTGCCTCCGGCAACGCTCCGGCGACGCCTACCTGTCAATCCACCGCACGAAACACCATCGGTCTACATCCATAAGCTCCGCCATACTCTAGAGAGCAAAAGCCCTCTGGTTATTGAGGCTATTGGCCTCTCCTCAACGCCACCGAACACCACACCTCCATGCTTCCGTCTCTGTCACTGGCAGCTACTCTTCAGCCACCATACGCCTTCTGATCGCCACCATTGAGTTCGCCCTACCACGGCGATTCTTTTGAATGTCTTAATTGGGGCTTAAAGCCCATATGCTTGTTTTTAGGGTTTGATGAGAGGCTCATCATAGCTCTTAAAAACTCCTAACTAACACTAAACCCTAGTTAATTAGCCAGGAATATCTATATATAAGGGTCAATTATGTAATAAGGGACAAAATAACAAAGGACTTAAAAATAAGCTAAATTTGCTTAATTATAAGTAAATTAATATTATTTATATTTTAATTAATAAATAGACTCAAAATAACATCTAATATTTACTTAAATAATATTTTATATAACTTAAGAACTAAGTCTTTAATAACTTAAGTAATTAATAAATTAAAATAAATCTAAATAAAAGGGTCTAAATTGTAAATACATGGCTCAAATATAATATTTAGATAATTTATAAATATATATAAAAAGTTAAGTCAGAAAATAATTTAAATTAACCTCAAAAGCCTCTGTTTGCATTTTGGTCCCTGTAAATCATTGCATTTGAGTCCTAGGAACAACTCATCATCTTCTTCATTTCTCCTCCAGCTGTATCGACGGTTGGCGACCGGCAGTGTGTTTACATCACGATGACCACTCATCCAATGCCATCCACCCTCAAGAAGCTTCTAAAGCGTCTTCTCAGCATGAAATGACTCGCCACCTTTTGGTAATATAAGACATTTGGAGTGTTCACCAGACGTCTATCCAGATGTCTGGAGAGAGCGCCAAACGTCTGAAAGTGCTTTTTCCTTCCCGCACACACCATATGCACGCCATTCCTTTCCCCTCACCTCACGTCTCATCGCCTCTCCTCCCCCTTGCGACTACCATCTCCCCCACTCCTTCCCACTTCGCACCACTTCCTCGCCCATGCCATCCCCCTCACCTCCTCTCCCCATATAAACCCCCCCCACCACCTCTTCATCTCACACCACCGCAACTAGGCAGGAGAGGGAGAGCAGGGAGCTGGAAAGGGAGAGAGAGAGAGAGAGAGAGAGCGGAGAGCAAACCGTGGGTTAGAGCGCGAGGAAGTCGGAGAGCAAAGGGCGCTGTGCTGCTTTGCTGCAGCTTCTGCGGCGAGAGGAGCCCAGAACGATTCTGCGGAAGTCAGACGTCCGAAGTGACCTCCAGACGTCGGGCCGGACGTCCGAAGGTAGTATGAGACGTCTAATAGAGCTTTCTCTTTCCTTCTTTCCTCTGCCAAAGTCCTGACAGTATACGCGCATGTGTCAGAGGTTGGGAGGCGCATCGGAGCGAGGACCGAGGCAGTTTCAGACGTCCGGGAGCATCTCCAGACATCCGAAGGCACCCTCGGACGTCTGCACTGCGTTCCAGACGTCTGATAAAGGCTCCCCGAAAAAGGTATGCCTGTGAGTTAGTTTAAGATGTCTGGAACATTTCCCAGACGTCTGATTTCTGTCAAACTTCATGTTTTTAGGCCCGTACAAGGCCTAAACGGTGTTGGTTTTCCGTAAATGAAACGTCTTTGGTTTCCATGCGAATTTTTCCATGTAATGGTACTTTGTCTGTATCATTTTGAACTCTTTTGACCTGTCAATCCATGTCATAGGTTCCCAGTCCGATGAGTGTACGAGACCTGCAGAAACGTCGGGAGCTACTGTACGAGCCCCCATTCCACCCAATTATCCTGGTAGAGTGGTTCTGACCCTAATCTCCAAATTAATGAAATACATGCAATTAGTTGAACCTAGGATGTGACATGAACCCTAGGAAGAAATAAATGCATGCTTTAGAACACATCTATTCAGTTGAACCCTAGGTTGTGGCATGAACACTAGGGCTAGAGGGAATGCATGTGAATGATTGATTAAATCATGAACTGCCAGTATTATCTGAAATGAACCACATTACGAATGGAAGAACAAACCCATACTATGATAAACGTGGGAATTGAGCTGCCAGTTCTGTATATAGCAAACCGGATATAGAAAAATTCATGTACGAACCTTACGGGGAATGTAAAACAAGACAAGAATACCGTAGTACGGAGAACCGGATGGTTCTGAAATTTGCCGCCCACAGGTAGCTGTTAAGGGAAGTGAGCTGGCCTTCGTGTACTTGGTACCGAAGAGAGCAACTATCCCTTTTAGTGTAGAGGGAAGCTTGCAGCCCTTGGGTTGGGACTCGGGGTGGGTTTGGCCACTCTACGTCGACTCTTATCGGCCCTCACGTACGTGGTACCGAGGTGAGTTACTTAGTGTAGGGAGAGAGCTAGCCGCCCCAAGGGGTCCGGGGTTAGGACTAGCCATCCTACACCGACTCTTGTTGGGCCCACTGGGCAAACCGGGATAGTCGGACAAGGGTACGCAAACTGTAGAGGAGCGAGACCCCTGAGGGGCGAGACCCCTATTCTGTTCTGAGAGGGCAAGGCCCTGTGTTGTTCCGTGTTGTACGTTTGGGTGTACCTGCTAGTGGAAACGACTAACCGCGTGCCAATGCGGGGTAGCTACCCGCGCGCTTATCACGTGTGCCGTAGTCACCGCTACGTCACGACCGTAACCTCAGGGTGGTAGGCCGAGTGTACGACTACCAAGGGGGACTCTCGGCCAGGAGAGTGTCACGTGTACATCCTACATCGTGGGAAAACTGCAAGCAAGATCATTCCTTTAGGGAACAAGAAGATTATGTAATGCTGTGAATCCTGATTAGAGATCTCTACCTAGCAACACGTATTAAGATAATTGGAACTAGAAAATAACATAAGCTGCTTGTTTAAATACATTATATGTTTTAGCCACCATTCTACTCAGCGTTAGCTGACTCCAAATGTATAACCTTGTACAGGTCAGGGATTTGAGTAGCCCGAGCCATCGGCTACTGAGGGTGCTGGGCCTAGTCGAGCCCAGCTGTAGTTTCTGCTGCTAGTTTAGTAGTGAGTTTCTGTAGTTTATATTTTTCCAGTTACACTTTCGCTATATTCTCAATCATATGTGTACTAGTTTTTGTTGTGATGGCTGTATTCTGTTCTTGTACTTCTCGATTGATGGCATGTAATATTGTAGCAGTTGTCGTCCTTTTCCTCCATTGTTAGTCAATTTCTTTTTGCTTCGTCATATTACTTGTGTGGTTGTAGAATGAGCATGTTATTTGGTTATTTCTCGTTGGATGACTGAGTCTTGGGATTAGTCGAGGCGAGCTGGACTCAGGTCCTGTAGGGATCTGGGATTAGGTCGTGACACGACACCTTCTTGAAATCCATTGGTCTAGATTGTTCTTTAATCCTACTTAGGACCAGGCAGTAACCCCACCGGCATCGGCGACGACGCCAACGGTTACACCAAACCCAACCAATTCTTGACCTGCAACTACTCCTATAACTGCCGTCAACCTCTATATAAACCCCTTGACCCCTCCGATTTGAGGGGTCGGTCCCCTTCCCTCTTCCCCAACTGCGGCCAGCAATGGGCTATTCATCATTCACCTCCGACAGCCTATCACCTTTCCTTCGGAGCATCTCCGCCAGAGGCGTTTGCCTCTCTCACCTCCTTTTCCTCTCCCGCAGCTGTGACAAAGCTTGGGAGCATGCCACCCTCCTTCCTCTCCGTTCCTTTCTTGCCGGAGCTCTATCTCCAACCTTCTGGTTTCCTCCTCCATCACGCGGCTTTCGACAGAGGTCTTTGTCCCCCTTCATCCAGGTAACAGTAGATAGTTAGAACTTAGAGTAGGTTAGTTTAAGTAGCTAGATTAGTGTAAGTTTAGTGTAGCTAAAAACTTCTTTCTCCAACTCCGGTGAGTCCAAGTCCGACCTCGCTGGGCATTCTTTCTCACTTTCAAGCACAGCTCAACTCTCTCTACCTTTCCACGTTTCATTTCCACCTTCTCTCCTTCACAAATACCACCTACTCCACCTAAACCAGCTCACCGTCACCGGTGACCTTTGCTGTCTATGGCGGAGGTCCCCGAGCACATCTCACACCCATTCAGGGTTTGTCATCCCCAGACCATCATCTTAGGACCCTAAGCGACTTCAGATCCTTCCTAATTAACCACTTAAACGCCTAAATTCAGTCACACTTGCCTGGACACCTCACTGTCCATGGTGAGGTGTCTAGAAGTCATTCCACCTTCAATTGAGGTTCTACATCACCTACACAACCCCTTAAGAACCTCGCCAACCGCCTAATTGCTCCATAGGAGCAATGAAGCAAAAACGCCTAATTTCACCTCGATTCTGAGCACGCTGTCAATGGTGGCTCAGGAGAGAGCTAAACACCTAATTCATTCACCTTCGCCACCATCTCTTGTGTGTTTCCCCTCTCAATTGAGTGAGAAGATACTCTCGAACTCAAAATGACATCTTTCTGAATTCGAAGTATATTCTGTGTATGATCATTAATTGAGCAATTTGTTAAGTTCCTGAGGTTTCTTTGCACTTCAGGAAGCTCTTCAGACCTTTAATGGTCAAATTCTTGAAGTTGCGTTCACTATCAGATTAAACTTGGACTCACCGGAGCTCCGACGAGCTTCGGCAAGACGAAATCGCATTTCAGCCCATGACAGGTTCTGTGGAGCTCCAGACTACTTACTTGAGGCTTAAGGTGTATGAATCAGTGATTGGATTATTGATGCATTGTCTAGAGCTTGAAGATGACCTCTGTCTTCTCCAGCTCTAGCGGAGTTGGAGAAGCTACTCGGTTAGGTTTCAAAATTGGAATTTAGGTCTCAAAGTAAGAGTAGAGCTTGTAGAACCCATACTTGATCGCCAATGGCTCTGAAAGTCTCTCGTTTGTTCTATTGAACAAATCCCATTTAGAGCTCAGGCGATGAAACTAGAAACCCTAACAAACCTGATCAAACCTTGATTTTTAGATCCTAAACCAATTCCTGAGGTAAATTCTAGTTGATTTAGGGTTTCAATTTAGTCAGAAGAGCCATATTACAGTAAGTCAACTCTTAGCATGATGTGGTCAACTCCAGATCTGATTTGATGATTAAATAATCAATTCTGTGATTTAATAGGTTGAAAAGCTTTCTGGGATGATTTAGAGTGAATTGGAGTGGTTTTGATTGAATTTTATTAAGGTTTTAGTGAGATTCGAGCCTCTGCTCAGTATGAGTTCTTTAGAACCAAGTGTTGGGTTCTTCAAGTCTTTGTCGAGTTTTGGTCGCCAAATCCAACCAGATCGATTCGTAACAACCTGCAGAGATTGCTTGAATTCCTTCTTGAGGTTGTTCTTTCTTTTACGAGCTGTTTAGAATTGAAATCTGAGCCTTGTGTCACCTGAATGAAGCTTCAAAGCTTCTCTCCCTGAAGCTTCTCAGAGTCTTCTCCCTCTTCCATTAGGCATGGAATTGTTCACTGAGGTTAACTAGTCCCTCAGTAGGGAGATGCAACTCTTCTTTAGGTTGTTAGACCTAAATTCCTTCTTCTGCAGCCACTTTGGCCGTGTAAAACACTAAACTTCGTCCTTTGAATTGAAAGGCCAATCCAGATCCGAGCACCAAATTGGTACTAAATCCTAATAGAGCTTCCATAGGGCTTTCGATTAAGCCTTTGCTCGATCAAAACCATTAATCATGCTGGACGGAATCGTCAGCCGAAGTCCAGCCGATGGCGGCCTGAACCGCTGATCATAGTCCCACATCAGGAAGTCTTGAAGCATCGCCTTAGTATAAAAGAGAAAAGTGCACCCAACACTCCAGTCGTCAAGTGCTAGGTGCACCTAACCTATTTGACCATTCTATCTTTTGAGTGCGTGCGGTGCAGGTGTGGGCTTGTGCATGGGCCCGTGTGGGCGTGAATGTGGGTCTGGGAGGTCGGTATTGTGCATTGTTGAAAATAAAGAAAAATCCACCTAAAACAAATTAGACTAAGTCTCAAGTAGGGTCTGGCCCTACCCTTACGGGGTGCTGTGTATCCCCGAACGAGGTCCACTCACCCATTAAAAATATAAATTTTTATAAGTAAAGAAAATAATGGGTTAAGTGTTCACAAATGCAGTTAAGTGTGGAGAGTTTAATATGCACAATAAAGAGAGAGAGAGTTAAAGGAAGAAGAATAAATGAGAGATCTTAAGTGAAATAGTGATAAGGAAAGGAAGAAAGGAGTTAAGAGTGAAGAGCTTAAGGAAAACGATAAGTGAAGAAGGGGAAGTAAAAGAGAATGCTAAGGACAGTAAAGAAGAAAAGAAGAGAATGAAATCTTGCTTTTTATCAGAAGTCCAATATTCATTTTTAAGTCGTCTAATTTTCTTTTCAGATGTCTGATTTCAAGGTTGTAGCTGCTATGCTGCAAATCCTCTAGCTTTCAATGTTGTAATAAGACTTGTTATCATTTGTAGTACATTCTGTGCCTTATATTCATGTAATAAAGATTGCAATAACAATGTTTACTTGATTTTAAATGATAAACATCTTTTGCGAACTTGTCTTTTTATAATGGAATAGTGCATGCTTTTATCATCAATATCTTGTGCAATTATTCATGTGCTTAAAGTATTGTTAATTATATCTGACTAATTAATTAATTCTTAATTATTCTTAGCAATTAATGGTGAATTAAGATTAAGTTATGTCTCCCAGTGAATGATCTAGACTCAACCAGTTAAAAATAACTTAAAAATCTAAAATGTTAGGTTAACTTGACCCTATACTACAGTCACGATAATAATTCAAATTAACCTAAGTTATATTCTTACACAATTAATTAAGTCTAAATAACTTAATTAGCTGTGCTGAGAATTTAACCACAAGGGTCTTTGCTGGACGTCCCTCATCCGCTATTCGTCACCTTCGTCAACCATAGTGTTCCGAGCTGCTCGAACCTAATTGCGACCTCCAGGCACTGTGGATTCCAGCCCAGAAGAACTTCATACCCTTGATTTGAAAAAGCAGCAGAGGCCACCACACCAAATCGAGGAAGTTCACTCTACCTGCTGCATGCAAAAGAGTAGTGGGACATTTAGTCCCACATCGGTAGTGGAGGGCCTCTCACACGAGTGCTCAGGGCTTATCGTCCATGAACACAGGGGGTCAGGTCCCCTCTCACACGAGCCTGCGCACCCTTGTCCGTGCACACACGCACGCAGACCTGGACCCATGACCCGATTACCCGATTGCCAATTTATCCGGTTATAAAGAAGAGAAGAGAAAGGAAAGAGAGAAGAGGGAGGGGGGTTTTGCTCTGCTACCCTCTTAACACTTAGCTGATTTGAGATTGCTCCCCTTTGTGCGTGAAGAAGAGAAGAGGCTGAAGAAGAAGAAGAGAGAATGAACAGCCTCTTTGAGGTACTGTAGCAAAATTGTGTTTAAGCCATCTGATTGCGAAAGGCAACGTCTGATTTGGGTTTAATGCTGAAACTATTGGAACATTTAAGAACCAAAATTGGACGGTTGAGGCTGCTGCAGCATTATTGATTAAATTAGTATATATGTATCTAGACTAAATAATTGGTGATTCAAATCACCATTATTTTGTTTTAGATTCCTTCTTGCCATATCAAAGTCTTGAAATACTTATGTTATCAAATGTGACATATTAGCACTTATTGAATATCATTATTCTTAGTTTAATTTTGTGTTCAGTTACATTTTATTTGAGATTAACGCGTAAATTCCACATTTGCTTCCTGCATTCGACCTCAGACTTAATTTCTAGATTTTCGAGCTTATAAATTTTATTTGTTGTTGCATCGATTAAGGATTTTGAACTACAACGACAATACTTTAATTTAAATCCCCAAAAGATCACTATCAACATTTTGACACCGCTGTCGAGAAGCAGACACTTTAAATCAACATTAAACAAAGTTTATATACATAAACTAACAAAAAAAAAGAATTTTAATCATCAACAAAAGTTTTATGCAACAAAAGTTTCCTTTAACTTAAAATACATAAGTTTCATGAGTATTATTTATGTAAAAAATTTTCAAACACAAACTATTGTTAGATGATATATTCAAAAAAATATGAAAAAATAATTCTTCACTTGAAGTAATCTTCAAATCGCCAACCTCCATGAATGTCACTAGTCCTTGCATCTCTTTAAAAAAAAATCAAAATTAAATATTGTTATTGAAAGTATTCAGAAAAAGGATAAAAAAATAATTATCAAATAAAATAAAAACAAGTAAGAAACAAACACTTGATCAACATAAAACTAAATTGATATATATATAGACTAAAATCATAGACATCTAGATTTATATTCATAAACTAACTTTATATCATTGGTATACGCAATAATAATGGTATATATATGCACATAATATACATCAATAGAGCAAATTTGTAGGTATGCGCAAAATCATTTATTCTTATATTAATAGACCAAATTTATCAACTCATATATATTCTTTTTGCCACATATCATTTTCAAAGTGTTTACATGCTCAATAATTAATCATTTAGAAAAGCATATATTTACGTAGGGTGAAAGAAAATAACTTCATATCATTGCAATGGCAGATAATGTCAACTTCATGAGAAAAATTCATACTAGAAAATTATATGGCCAACTACCTATTGTAGTTCATTAAAAGGAAGTGTAGAGAATTTTGAGAGGAAAATAATTATTGTTATTGATCAAATAAAGAGGCCCTAGCTCTCTTTATATAGAGAGGCAAAGGGCATATATGGAAACTCAACCAAGATATAAAAATAGTAAACACTAATCAAATAATCTAATTAATTTATTTCCTAACAGGAAGTGTAGCTAACAAAATGTGTTGGAGAACCTTTACCAAAAAGAAGCAACCAATGTATCTATACTCTTAGGAAATTGACTTATTATCCTATTTTAAACTTGGAGTAAGATCAAAGTGAAGTATAAAAGCACAAACCTTCTTTAAGATTCTTGGCTGCAAAAAAGTTTCAACTAGTATAAAAATTGATCACTATCTTTATACGATGATGCCATTAGCAAATATTTGGACTCAACAGACTTGAACATAGCTGAGACAACCCAAAATAAAAACTTGAGAAAAGGAAAGAAACTGAAAAATAAGGGAAAAGGTACTTCTATGAAATAAAACAAGTCATTTCATTGGTAAAGTGGGCCCTCTTTGGGAGTGCAATAATGGATCTCAATAATTGAAGAAAACCAAAGCAGGTATCAGGATTATCCAAAACCCAAAAATAACCATGATAATTCAAAGTGATTCCATTTAGAAGACCATAAGGACTATATAAAAGAGCATACCTTAAACATAAATTATTTATAATTTTGTTGCACTTCATGACTGCATCCTTAAACAACCTCCCATTTCTGTGTTTATGTTACGACCCGAACCCACCACTCTTGGAATCCAAGAACGGCTCGTCTCGACAAACCTCAAGACTTGATCGTCTAACAAAAAACCAACCCAAACGCACGAAACATACCACAAACCACGCATGCAAGTAGCTAAGCAAATTAATTAAAAGACGGCAACAAAAAATGAAAGAGAGTTCAACAAAAGCAACACGCCACATGCAAGAAATAAAGGTACAATTCACTGGCTAATCATCACAACCAAACAAAAAACGTAACGACAACAGGTTTCAACATAAGACAAAATACCCACTAACAACAGAAAATCTCGGAAATGAAAAAGGGGCAAGTACAACTACGGCTGGACTCGATAGGGTCCAGCATCCTCTGCAACCAGTGGCGCTGGCTACTCAACTCCCTGACCTATAAATGGTTATATATGTCTGTGGTTAGCTAATGCTGAGTACAGTGGTACATTAGAACATCTAATACATTTGAATAGAAAAGAAAGGCAATAAACAATTCATACATTTTCTCAGTTATTC
Source organism: Thalassia testudinum (assembly GCA_037157565.1). NCBI lineage: Eukaryota > Viridiplantae > Streptophyta > Magnoliopsida > Alismatales > Hydrocharitaceae > Thalassia > Thalassia testudinum. The sequence goes on from JAZHRO010000030.1 coordinate 52,470,815, forward strand.
ATTAGCAACAGTTTATATTTAACAACTAAGTATTTCTGATTCAATTATTCTAGTAAAGGTCCACAACATCTCTTAATCCACATGTTCCCTAAGGAAACGATCTTGATGCAGTTTTCCTACGATGTAGGATGCCCACATGGCACTCTCCTAGCCGGGAGAGCACTTCGTGGTAGCCCTACACCCGATCTACCACCTTGGGGTCACGGTCGCGACATAACGATGACTACGGCATGCGCGATAAACGTACAGGTAGCTATCCCGCACTGGCACGTGGTCAGTCCTTTTTACTGACATTCAATTTCTCACACTAGGGCTTTAACCACATGCATTTTCAATGTACAGCAGATTAGGTTGATTCAACAATTATTACCATTCACATTCTAAGTCCTAGGGTTCATCTCATGCCCTAAGTTTCAAGCAGACAGTTCTAATTTAGCATACACTGTAAGAAATTAAACCACAAGAGTAGAAGACCATTGTACTAAGGTAAACGGGACATGCGGGGGCACGAACGGCGGACCTCGCAACCTCTGCAGGTCTCGTGCGTACCACGGACGGATGCCCTATTCAAACGGTTGGTCAAATCAGTCATTACTACTTGACTAACATTTCACCATGTCAAAATGAGTTAAAAATAGTGGGTAAATGGTCTCAACACATAGAAAATCTCGACAGGAAACCAACAGTACTTTGTTTGCGAAAAACCTACTTTGTTTGGGCCCTAAACCGACCCAAACACACTTCCCGGTTCACCTGTACCGGACTAGGCCACCTGATGTGTTACGACTCGGTTCCTGAATCCCTACAGGACACGAGATCGGATCGACTTGACTAATCCCAAGACCAGTCGTCCAACGAGAAAGTAACTAAAAAGCAGTAAAATAAACCACATTCACCATGCAAGTAACTAGCAGTAACAAAAGTACAACAGTAAAGAAGTAACTACTACGGTACACACCACCACAACAATAGAGAATTTAAAACGGATATAGGAACATAAAGTTACAACAAAAGAGTACAGGAGTGTAACAAAATACTCACTACAGCGGAACGGTACAACAAAGAAAAGTACAACTACTGGGCTCTACTGGGCCCAGCACTCTCCGCAGCCGTAGGCTCTGGCTGCTGAACACCTGGACCTATCATTCTATCTACTCAACCAAAACTGCAATTCAGGCATTCACTACAATCGTTCCAGTGTTTCTAGTCCTAGGATTCATGCCATACCTTAGGATCTATCATTCAATCTAGTGTTTCCGGTCCTAGGATTCATGCCATATCCTAGGATCTATCATTTATTACAGATATGCATTTATGTTGTAATTAACTAAGGGGAGCTACTCTACCCGCAAAATCGGGAGTAATGGGGGCGTGATCGGCAGGTCCACGTGCCTCAGCAACCCCCAAATCCACAACAGAACGAGGTCCTAACACAAGGATCAATCACAAGAACCACTCAGAACATGATAAAAAGCATTCCAACAAGTAGAGGAACTTATACGAAGAAGAACGAAATCTTAAACGCGGAAATCGGACCTCGAACGGACCCTAAACGGGTCAAAAACGACAACTCTGACTCAAATCAGACGTCTGGAACATCTTCCAAACATCTTAAAAGGGGTCTAGATCCATACCTCACTCTGCGCTGCTCCTTAGACGTCCAGGGATCCTACTGAGCCGTCTGGACCTAGATCCGGACGTTCGACCACCTCTCCAGACGTCTGGAGACGCTCTCCGCCGTCTAGTGACTTGTCCAGACATCTGAACCGCATGGGAGGGCGTGTCCCGTGCCTTCCCGAAGTGAATTCTGCACACGCACACAAAATCTCTTAAACACGTCACGCAACAGAGCCTCGGCGGAACGGCCTGCATGACCGTATCCGCAAAGGGAAGCATAGGACGCAGTACGTACCTCTCAATCGTCTGGAGCTTCTTCCAGACGTCATCCACGCCGTCTGGATGTGGGTCCAGACGTCTAATTCTGGGAAAAATCCCAGAATCAGAACCTCCTTCGTCTTCTTCCTGCTGCGCGCGACCACGCCACGCAGCCGCTCGTCCGCTGCTCTAGCTACAGCAACGTCGGGGGAAACCTCCCTGGCACACACCTCTGCCTCGCACACGCTCGACCGACCTCGAGCTGCTCCGACAAGCTCTCTCATGGCTTGCGCGCTCTCCTCTCTTCCCTCTCGCCGCTCCTCTCCTCTCCGCCGCTGCACTCGACTGTAGCTGCTGCTCTCGCTCTCGCGCTGGAGGAAGGAGAAGACGGATGGATGTGGGGTGGCGTGAGGGAGAGGAGGGGATATATGTAGGCGTGGGGGGAAAGCTCTGCAAGTCGGCGAGGGAAGAAGAAAGAGAAGAAGGCGGCTGGGGCTCAGTCTGCATGCGGCACGCGCGTAGACTCGCGGTCGTACGCACACAAAAATTGATTTCCAGACGTCTGAGGAGATGTCCAGACGTCTGACCAGACATCTGGCCAAAGTCCCAGACGTCTTAAAGGGCTTTATTGGCACGGGTCTTAACATGATGCCTGAAATAGGGAAATCTGACCGACATTAGACGTTTGGGGTGAGTCCCAGAAGTCTTAAACGTAAGCAGGATTCTCACCTTGCTCTCTGTGTCTTTCTCAGACATCTGGAACCCTTTACAGCCGTCTGAGATGCTTCCAAACGTCTGGCACTGCTCCCGGTCGTCTGGGAGGGAGGTCAGATGCCTGCTGATGCCTCCAGACATCCTAGAGTGCCCCGGGCACCACACCAGAGTACCTTCCCAATGACCCTGCAGCTGCGTAGACACGCGCAGTAAGACCACGACCCTATGCATGTACAAGCAAAAGACACAGGGTTCGGAAAGAGACCTACCTCAAAAATTTGCGCACTATCAAACATCTGGTGTTACCTCCGGACATTCGATAACCCCTTCAGACATTTGGCGAGTGTCGCAGACGTCTGACACTGCGGAAAAATGAGTCCGCAGGACCTGCGAGCTTCCTCCTCCTTGCGAAGACTCCCTCTCGCACCAAGAGCTGCAGCAGCTCCTGCAATGGCGTGCCACACCCTCAGCCTCCTCCTCGCAAGCTCTCCTTACACACGGCCTTGTCCTCTCCACACTCTCCGACAACTCCTCCTGGGCAGGGAAACAATGGGGAAGGGGACGGGGTGTGTGCGGCCGCAGGGGTGGGGAGAGTGGGGGAAGGACACAGGTTTCAAGATGTAGGGGTTTTAAATAGGGTAGGGGGTAGGGTTAGGGTTTAAGGTGGCATGGGGGTGTGTGGGTGAGGTGTAGGACTGGACATTTTGCAAGATTGGCCCCACAAAAGCCTCCTGTTCCCGTAGAGCCCCCAAGGCAAGTTCTAAGGGTTTACAAATTGTGACAAACCCCCTCCATAAGTCAAAAACTCCGTATGGGATCTTTTTGGGTGTGCAGAAATTTACGAACAATCCCCTAAATTCCAGAAAAAGGCCAAACGACCCTTGGGAAGGGTCATTTCAGTTTACAATAAAAAATTTCATGAAACATAATGATTAAAAATAGATGCTTTAACTTAAAACTAAAGAAAAGATGCACCAACCAGGATTCGAACTCGGATCTGTACCGTGAAAGGGTACTGAAATGACTCACCGCCCTTTTAGTCGGATAAGATGTATGGAGTGTCAGTCAAACGTCTGTCCAGACATAGGTCCGGACGTCCGAATGTGGGAAAAATCGAAACCTACTTTCTTCTGCACGCGCGCGACACGTGAACCGTTCTCTCTCCTCGCGACCCTCTCACCCGAAACCCTAATCCTCTTCTTTTTAAACCCCAACCCCCCCCCCCCCCCCCCCCCAACACCTCCATTCTTTTCCCCATCACCACCAGCCACCGCCCGCTCCATCTCCTTCCCCTTCCGACAACCACCTTCATCGTCGTTGGCTCTTCCCCCCTGCTGTGGTCAAGTGCGTGAAGGAGAGAGGGAGGGAGAGCGTGAACGAGTGCGTGAGGGAGAGTGAGAGGGAGTGAGCGAGCGAGAGTGAGAAGGAGAGAGAGGCCTCGCGGGAGCTCGTCCACAAGGAGTATCTTGCTGCGAGAGCGGTCATGTGAGCTCGGTGGAGCTCGAGGAGGAAGAGCGCGTGTGGGAGGAGCTCGGGAGGAAGCTCGCGAGTGTGCAGTCGAGAGCTCGTGGAAGGAGCCAAGGACACGTGCGAGGAGGGGCTCACGGGCAAAAGTCCTCGACCTCTTGCAGTCGCGGGAGGCGCTACTGCGGTGGCTGCAGGAGAAGTCGCGAGGAGGACAGGCCATGCGAGCAGATACTGGATATTGGTTTTTCCAGTATCAGATGTCTGGGACATCGACCGGACGTCTGGAGAAGCATCAGAACGTCCGGAGCTAAAGCCGGACGTCTAAAAACACATTTTTGCGTGGAGGTACATGTTTCCTGCACGACTTTCCGCCATGCAAACTGTAACGCAGAACTTTTTGGCTAAAAATGGGTCTGCGTCGTCATACACAACTGCAAGACGATGGAAAAGCACGCTGTGTGCCTTTCCAGGCACTTTTGGACATCTGACTACATCACCAGATGTCCGACGGCACTTCCAGACGATCGGAATGGGAGTTCGACGTCTGAAACTCTCCTCAGACGATCGCGGAAGGATCCGGTTGTCCGAGGAAGCCACAGGAAACCAAGGGTGAGTACTGACGTCTTTGAAGACATCTGGGACTAGTCCCAGACGTCTGATCTTGGATAGTAAAGGTGTTTTTGGCCCATTCAGGGCCCAAACAGAATTGATTTTTCGCAAACGAAGTACCGTTGTTTTCCACTCGAGCTTCTCTACGTGTTAATGTTGAGTACCTACTATTTTGAGCTCGTCTAATATGACCTAGTCGCTAGTACAGGTTACCAGCCGTTGACATGTTCGGGCCTCGTGAAGACGAGATCTGCGATGCAGGCCCCCATTCCTCCCGTTATACCCGGTAGAGTGATTTAATTCAATTGTTAAGCTTTAAATAAAGAATATGGTTGCTTAAAATAATTGAATTGAACTCCAGGATGTGTAATGAACCCTAGGGTAGAAATGCATGAACCTATTTTGAGGTATACTGTTTACTTGAGATGCATGTTTAACTAAATTGCTAGCAATGTGTATTAGTTGATTTATGAGTTGCCTTGTCAGACATGGAAACACGAGCTGCCTGTTATATAATGAAAAATGGGGAATCGAATAATGAGATCTGAATATTGATACATGAGATGAATACCAGCATGAACCCTACGGGGAATTAGTAGAGGAACTCCTGTCGACGGGAAGTGAGCTACCCCTTGTGTACACGGTACCAAGGAGTGCCACTGTCACTTTTAGAGTAGAGGGGAGCTTGCCGCCCTTTGGGTTGAAACCCAAGGTAGGTTTGGCCACTCTACACGACTCCTGCTTGGCCTCGCATACATGGTGTCAAGGTAAGCTAATTAGTATAGGGAGGAAGCTAGCCACGCCACGGGACCCGGAGTTAGGACTAGTCACCTTACACCGACTCTTGTTAGGCCCAGAGGGCAAATCGGGATAGTCAGATGAGAGTACGCGGACTGTAGAGGGACGAGATCCCTGTTTGGTTTTGAGGGGCGAGACCCCTGTTCTGAGAGGGCAAGGTCATGTACTGTTCCGTACTGTACTTTAGGCGTACCCACTAGTGAAAATGACTGACCGCGTATCAGTGCGGGGTAGCTACTCATGCACTTATCACGCGTACCATAGTCACCGCTATGTCGTGACAGTGACCTCGGGGTGATTGACTAGATGTAAGACTACCGCGGGGGTCTCTCCCAACCAGGAGAGCACCACGTGTATCTTCTACACCACGAGAAATACTGCAATCAAGATCATTCTTACGAGGAACAAGCAAGATAAAGAAATATATGTATCCTTTGTAAAATTAATGAACCAAAAATACATAAATGAGATAAATAGGAATGAGAATAAAAACCTAATTGCCTGTTTTACTTTACTTGCACATAAATAATATAAACACCATTCTACCCAGCATTCGCTGACTTTGTCTTTTCGTAACCCTATTTAGGATCAAGAGTTGAGCAACCCGAGTTTTCAAGTGCAGAGTGTGCTGGACCCAGCCAAACCCAGCCGTAGTTGTCTTTCCCGTCCTTTTCCTTTTCTGCTGTAGTTGTGAGTACCGAACATTTAATTTACTGTTCCTGTTACTTTCTATTTTCCTTACGCTATTGTTGTTGTTGTGACATGTACTATTTTAAGATAGTTTGCTCTACTTTCCATTACCGTTTCGCTTTTCCTTCTACTTAATTATAATGCATCTGTGGATGTGATATTATTTTATGTTTTTTGTTATTTCTCGTTGGACGACTAGGTCTTAGGATTAATCGAGGCGAACCAGTCTCGGATCCTGTAGGAATCTGGAAATCGGGTCGCAATAGGTACTATTCTACTACAAAACCATTAATGTTATTCATATTTCATGAATCTCAATTAATACAAATTAGGAGTGATCGGAAAATGAATTATATTGAAGTCCTTCCTAATAATTTTTTTTGAAAAAAGAATTTAAATGCATGTAGGAGCATGCATGGGTGCATGTGTTAATTGTAGTGCATAGGTTGGTTTACTGCAGTGTGCTTACATGGAAGTTTTGTTGATATCTGACATGAGAAACTATAGGAAAAGGCTGACATAACCAACATGAAAGACTAAGTTCATATCACGGATGTTGTTCCTCGACTATCCTACTTAATTTTAGTTAGGATTTTATTTCAAAGAAAAAATATTTATGAATTTTCAATTGTTATTAGGACCCCTATGTTGTGTTTTCAATTTCGAACCAACCTAACAGCATCTAATCGACACATGAATCTTTCAACTAGACAAACATAAGCAAAGAAATACTTGGACATCTACCCTTGTCATGATGGTCTAACGCTATTGCACTTACTAGCTCTAGCAAGAAATCAAGTTATAATCATGTGAATTCCATTACCTGCAATCAAGATATCGAGGTTGAATCCCACCGCTTTGACATGTTGTGCATGTTTAAGAATTGACTCCTTCACAATTGATGCATTGAGACACATCAGTTTCAAAAACAAGTTTCAAAAACATATGCATGAAATCAAAAACAAGTTTCAAAAACTTGCTCCTTCACAATTCTCTGCACAAGCACAAGTCAACCATTAAATCAAGAAACATATGCATGAAATCACGTACTAGTTTCAAAAACGATTGGCTCTAACCTAGTTGGAGCAATTACACAAGCAAAGAAAGGCTATGGGCTTTCCAGAAGTGCATGTAGTATAGGGAGTGCAAACGCTCCCATCTTCCAACACCCCATTTGCACCAGACTAATCAAATCCCTCCCTGTTTTCAGAACACACCACCAAGCATCAGTTTCCCATCGTATGTAGACTTTTGAGTTACTAACAAGAAAACCAATTACAATCTTCCTGACACCAATAAATGATATCCTAATCTTCCCAAGTTCCTGAAACTTTGTAGTCGAACCCTCTTCTTCTCTTTGAACCACCGGGCGAAGATTGTAACATCGTATGTGTCGAAGATCAGTGTGCAATCGACCCACCGGGCGACCACAGGCAATCGCTAGTGGTGGTGGGAGGCACCTTCTCAAGAACCACTAGGGTTAGGATTTTTTTTTTTGTGAAGAGGAAGGGGGTATGAGAATCAAGGTGGGTGTAGATATTAATCTAAGACCGCTATTCCGATACCAAGTTAGAGCAAATGAACCAAGTGCTTTATTCCATCGCCCAACATCTCAATACATAGAGGTGGAAAAATTTTATGAGATGTCCTCAAGAAAATAAGGAAATACAATAAGTAAAAAAGATAAGTGACTAGATCTAAGGGCTAACACTAATAGTAAATGATGATAAAATTGTCTACTACTTAGAAGTTAGAACCATCTAAGAAATAGAAACAAGGAGAATTTTTCATACTAATGACAACTTTGCAGACCTATTTTATGCATGAATTTGGACTGTTTTGATAATTCATACCTGTACACATTAGACGACCTTCTCCGCAACAAGTCAAGCAAGTCACTAGTGAAGCATCCTCACTTCTAGATATGGGTTTATCCTTGTTAACTAGCCTGGAAGGCTCTTCCCATCGATTCTCACCAATAAGAAAAACTTTATTCTCACCAATATGTGGGGCTACCTCAACATCTTTGTTGGCACCACCTTTTATTACAGTCTGCTGAGGTTCAATTGTCCCTGTAACCGAGGCAATAGGAGCTCCATTCGATTCATCCTATCATATTAAGATATGTGACATTTAACCAGTGTTATACCAGTACATACATGTAATCGCAAAAGGAGAATCAAGAAAGGTTAAATGAGGACTTCGGTACCAAAATAAGTAGAAGCATAGGAAAAAAAAGTTTGATGATGGTTACAATACAGCCCATCTTTTCCTGGTCACTTGACATGACACTGCAAGAATTCCTAAATCAAAAGCTGATCCCCTAAGGGAAAATAACTGGATCAGACGAAGAAAATCCGATTCCAACATCTAAGATCCAACTGGATAGAGTCTTTGTCAGAGCACAAGTCATTCCTAAACAAATTCTGGTAAAAATCACATCTGAGACAGGTTTCTTCAATCAAACCTTGAAGACCAGAAATTAAGTCTGACATCCCAACTTTCCCATGTCGGACAATTCTCCACATCCTCTATTTCGACAAACACAATAATTTAACATATTGCCATCCTAACAGTCCGACTATCATGTGCCATAATCAACATTATCTTGTAAAAAAAATTACAAGGGAGTACGTCCTGAGTCACCATGTGACATGGCACCATCACCATACCAACTCCAAAAGGTGCAGGAAAAATATGAAATCTGTCAAAGTTGCATAAGAGCCCCGATGAATTGAAATTATACAAAGACTAAATGAAAGACAACTAACCAGGAATCAACTTTTCAAAATGGGGAAAGCCGATGCAAGCTAGTTAAGTCCAGTTTGAAATATTAAGGGTCAATTCACAATTCCTTGTAGGGATCAATTTGTAATTTTCAATTAATTGAGTTTGTTTGAGTTCTTTATTGTACTTACTTTATTTTTTGCTTATTTCAATTTAGCTTCTTGGTTAATGAGTCATGATAAGCCCTATAAAAGGCAAGGAATTTAGTTCCATCAATCAATAAGTCTCGTACAAATTATAAAAGGCCATGAACTCTCTTCTTTTGGGCGAATTGAATTGAATAAATTTAGGCATTTGAGTGTTATCTTTTCCCACTACAGTCTTCCAATTTTCAACCTTTTTCTCCTTCTTAACCCACATATCCAATTGCTTCTATCCTCTTCTTCTCATCCCAATTCTTCCTCTTTCCTCACCCCTAATCTTTCAACTTCAACTGCTTCATAATGGTAGCAAATAGCAATTTGAATAATGAAGCGTCACCACCATTCTACCATATAAAAGGATATTAGGATGGACTGGTTGAGTTTGGCAAAATATACATAGAAATGAAGAGCTTCATAATCTGGCCTAATATAAAATCAAAAGTGCCTTCTGATTCATTCCAATTCAAACATGTTGCCATCCTCCAAGTGATCACATTTCATCCATATTATATCAACATCATACTTAGTGAATAGTTGCTATTGATTTTCACCCATTTATGTAGTCATTCATCCAATCTTCTATTCCTTGTTTCATCATCCCACTACTTGTACCATCTACATTAATGAATAGAAATTGGCAATAGGTAAAGAAGGTTTCAATGGAGCATCACCCCAATCCGAAAAGTTACCTTGCATAATTATCCAGTCTCGCTTCAAGTCCAGGACGACCTCCAATTAACTGGGCAAATAATCTTCTTTGAAGCTCAGAGGTCATTATTCCATCTTCTTGAACACCTAATGAAGCCAACAAGAAAGAAATCTTTACCCTCATGATTACATGACTAGTGGAATGTTGTACTATAGCAGACCAAATCTCTACTTATTCCTAACTTCCAAAAACTTCAAAAAAAAGACTATTTATTTGTTGAGAATCCTACTGCTAGAACATTAAAGCACTGTTTGTTCTTTATATTTCGTATATCTATCAGCAAATCACTAACCTGCCATGCTTTCACAGCTCACTCAGTACCATCTGAGAACACATGATACTCCATATCTTCCTCACCAGAATAGAATCCAAACCTTTCAAGAGCATCCTGTCATCACCTGAGGCAATTTTATTATTAAAGTACAGCAGTTTTTAAGCTGAATAAAGATGAGAGTTTCTTTTTTTTTTGAAAGAGGACAAGAGTTTGGACAAGAGTTTCTTTTTGAGGGAAAAGGATGGGGCCAACAAGGAAAAAAGACAAGACGATGAAAACTGGGAATGATCAGAAGCAAGTAAATACGATGGACAAGGCTTTTATTTTATAATTAGCATCATAGAAAACTTATTATTCTCGTATCACTTCAAATAAAAGGCAATAAAGTACACATGACTCGTGTTACTTTATAAAAGATGGCAATGTGGTGCATGTACTTATTAAGGCTTCCAACCAAGCAACAAGGACTACATTTTTCAGCCCAATAAATTATAAATAAATCCAACCTACTGTGTTATATATTGATGAAATCCACTCATTTAAGGCTTGCGTTATTAGCACATGGTACTAGAGCAACTAAAACATAGGAACTAACTATAGTGCATGGTTAAGAATAAAATAAAAATGTGATGGTGGACAGCCACGTTTAGAGTTCACCAAATTTATTTAGCAAATCATCTTGAACTTAGGATCCAGTCTAGCCCCATCTCTCCTGCCATTGCCTTGCCCAGAAAAAAACTGTAGCTTATTTGACCAGTAACTGAAGCCTGGTAGAGGTTTTTGACAAGCAAATCATGTGTAACACAGCTGACCATGGCTTCAGACTTATCTCAACCACTATAACTCCATGTTATAACAAGATTTCTACTTGCATGTACTATAAATTTAATTTTCATATTGGGTCCCAACACACTCGGATTGATTAATCAGATTCTACATGTACATCTAAATTAACCCAAAAAAAAAAAAACTCCTTCTTGGATTGTATGTAAATAAGAGCCTTCTTTTTTTTTCTTTTTGACAAGAGGTGAGGAAGAACCTTCCCTTGCAGTGCCACAAGTACAACTGGCACCAGAGCATTTCATGCCTTTTGCCATATATCCGTTTGAAGGAGCCATAAGAGCATTGGTGGGCGTCTGTACAAGCCATGGAAGTATCCCCAATATCAAGGGGAGTGGTACTTGCAACTCTTCAATATTCATAATTACCCTCACGCACGGTAGAAGAAGAAGATTTTGGAGCTCCTCGATCTACAAGTAGACCTATTGACAGTAGAAGGTTACCAGGCCAAGTATATATAACTGCTATGCTTTGCAAAAGGATTGGTGGCCAATGAAGCAAAGAAGAAGTGGAGGTTCAAACACGGGAATCACCAAACCTTCGAATCAAGTTGGCAGGGCTGAACTTGGAAAGTCTGACAGACGTGGCTTACGGGGCCATGGAGATGGAACACTCATGGGTTGAGATCAGGCAGCAGCAGCAACTACAGGACTAGAGCAATTCTAGGATCCGGAAAAAGGAATGCTTCCGAGAACAGACGTTTCAAACCCAATGGAATCATCCCAGTCAAAACCGCAAACAATGCCAGTTGGTGCAGAATGTGGTGCCCAAGGTTACATCAAATCATAAAACCCATACACAACGCCAGTAAATCGGAGGGCAAAGGACAAAGCACCAGGCAAGTAGGAATTGCAGGGAGCTCCATCAAGGGGAGTGTCGCGCTCCAAAAGTGTGTTTTAACCAAGGTTTAAGAAACCGGACTAGACATCAAACCGGAAAGCTGTAGTCCAGGCTCAATGTGGTCCGACGACTGACTCGGATTAGGCAGATCAGTAATGACACCACCATGATATCATTTGTTCATAAAGATAAAGAAGAAAAATAGACGACTTAATAAGCGTATGGACGGGTTAAGACCAGTTCCTCCTTCAAGCATTCCAAATCACGATATTTTCGCCAGGGAACTTAAATCCAGTGAGAATGATTACATTAAGGAGTGAATTGAAGATGACCGCTCACCGACCTGCATCGCCCTCACATCCTCACCTTTGGATCCCTTCCTAACCGTCCTCCTCTCCTCCCCCTCCTCCTCCTCCTCCTCCGCGGGTGTCCCTTCCTCCTCCTTCTCCGCCGCCCCCTCGAGAACCATCGCCTTCACCTCCGCCTCCTGCACCAGCACCGGCGGTGGCGCCCCCCGCTCCTTGAGGGCCTTCAGGAGTACCTCCACGCTCACTGGATCCCTTCCCACTCGCTCGATCACCTCGAGCCTCTCACGGAGGGCGACGATCTCGTGGAGGAGCGACTCGCGCTCGGCGTTCCACCGGGACTCCTCTCGGAGCCACCGCTTCTCCTCTCTGAGCCACCGCTGCTCGTCGCGGAGCCATCGGGACTCGTCGCTCTCCGACGGGGAAGGAGAGGGAGAAGGGGAGGTGGAGATGGAGGAGGTCGATCGGAGTGGGAGGTTGTTAGGGTTTGGTCGAAGGAGAGGCTTGTGGGAATGGTGGAGTCTGGAAGGGGATCTGTGAGGGGAAGGGGAAGGGGAAAGGGGAGAGGGGAGCGTGGAGGTGGATCTGGAGGGGCGTCGGGTGTAATATGAGGACATATTCGAAGTAGATGTGCTTCTCTATTTCTGGAGGGGCGTCGGGTGTGGGCGGTGGGAAGTTGGGAAGGAAACTGCAGTGACGTATAATTAAATCTATAGCGATATATATCTTATGTCAGTGTATTTATATTGTTGGTGTAGATCTATATTGTATTATTTCTCATCTTCAATAAAGACTTTCAATGCAATGAAATTAACATTCTTTTAACTATTTGGATGCAGGAATAGCCCTTCAAATCAGGAATTACTAACCTTCTCACCAAGACATTGGTAATTTCTTTAACTTATCTATAAAAGGAAAAATGACATCCTGTCAATTATCAAATTATTCTTCATAACAATATCAAATAATAATTTTTAATTGCTAACTAATTTTTCTTTTAAAATAAGTAGGAACATGCATTTACAAGTGTAGGATTACCCCTCCACTATTGCTACCAAGCCACAGCGCAAGTGTGGGACCTGAATAATGAACCAAAATCTAGGTTGTCATCTACAATTTCAAATAAATACCAAACATTAGATATTTAGCTTCTCTAATTTCTTATTAGCAATAATAGTGATGGTGGCTTTTTCTACGAGCAAACGAGTCCATACATCACAACTAATTAATTTATATAGATTGAAGGTCGCTTCGGTAGGGCAGCGACAATTGACATTCTTCGTGCTGTCGGTGGATGTAGGATATGTGCCGCATGTCTGGTCGACTCATTTTATGTGTTGTCATTTGTCATAGTGGATGCATGTCTTATTTATTGTTGATAGATATATTCATTTTTTTTAAGTGTTATTTTTGTTTTGTTGTGAGGGATCACTCGTAACCCTATGTTTCTTCCAGCAAAATTCTCTTATGTGATTTCAGAGGTGACCTATTGACATTTTATCGATTCTACGTGTATGAGGTCGATCTTTTTCAAAAGATTATTCAATTCCCAAACTCAAGACACCTCTTTTTCTTTTTCTTTATTTCTTGATCTTGTTACTTTGTGTTTAAAATTTTCCGATGTTACGGGACATTTTTTCTTCTGATCTCGAGGGATAGGTGTTTCTCGTCTCTCCCGTGCGTCTCTTAGTTTGAATTCTTCCCTTAAAGTTAACTTTTGCAAAAAAAAAAAAAATGAAACAAATAATGATATATCCTATACAACCACAAGAAAGAGACGTGTGTGTCATCGGTCTCTCCATCGCCGATTGCACCATATTCCATCACGTCAAGATCTCTCCTTCGAATGCCTTCGATCATCTCAAATATGTTATCCAGGCGAAGAACAAAATATCCACAATCCAAATTTCCTTCATTTCTATTTTCAATTTTCCGGAACGCAAACGGTAGTGGAGAAAACTATTTATATTTGCAGAGCATTAGAAGGACATTTAAGATGTAAAAGCACACCTTAAATTAACATAAAGAAGTTAACTTTAAAACTTCATACCAAATGGAATTAAATATATGTTGACAAGCAAGTACCTCGTTGACCTTTGATGGAGCTTAATTTTCTCATCAGTACTTAAACCATGTATCAATTAATAGATGAAGAGAGTACTCGGTAAAATATATAGAGTTCATATAACTTACTTGGCAAAATAAATGGAGTTACATGTAACTTACGAGTGCATTTTTATAATATTTTTAAATGTTTTGGATTCTACAATTTGAGAACAGGGAGATTATTTATCCGCTCCTTTCATTATCCATTTAACTTGAACACGTAACGTTCTCAACGTTATAATTTAATCTATTTGCATGTTGTGTGAGATTATGTTATATGGTACTGATTTAATTTCATGTATTTATCTTCTTTAAGTGTAACTGAATACTTGATACACAAACCTCGCAAAAGATCCGTATATATATGATGTTTAATTACTTGCTTGACGTTATTTTCTGAGGCACAATAAAAGTGATGAGCAAGTTTACATCCACAGCTTTTCAGAAGCCCGTGGGCCGTGCAAAAAGTCCAATTTCCTTTTTCAGTTATCCAAATTGAGCTAAAGGTCCATGTCAAGTGCTTTTTCGGCCTTTTCAATACAGAGTTTAGTATTTCTTCGTAAATCTTATTTAATAATTGTATTAGAGAACGAAAGAATGGAGGATTTTTTTTATTTTCTTTTCTTTTTTGAACAATCGAAGCGTTCGTTAAGAACAGAGCCCAACAAGGAGAACGGTAGCAAAGAACACAGCATCATTGAGAAACATAAAGAATATAGAGTTGCAACTATTTGGATGACCTTGGTCATGTTCGGGTGTAGAAGAATCGACTAGCAATAATTTCCAAACGCCCCTACAAGGGTAAAGTAAAAATTCCACGGATACTTACGGAGAGTAGGCAAAACCGTGAAAGTCTATGATTTAAGAGTGGATGACCATATGTCATTTTTTTACCAAGTGCATTGCAAAACTAGAAGCACAAAATGATGATAGACGAGGTGAGGTGAGATAAAGTGAGGTGGGGGTGCGGCATGATATGGTTCCACCTAAATAATTCATCCAAATTATCAAAAATAAATCATTTGATTCATGCTATTTAGATTATATATTAAGTCAAGACGCAGATCATATGATTAATATGAGTATTGAATGGACTCTCAAATCCAAACGCTTCCAACCAGGTCGGCCCAAACAACCTAAAACCTCACTGTAAGTGGCTCATGGGTCAGATGCATCCACCCAATCCAAATCAATTTTCCAAAAATATAATTATTAATTGTATTATTGATTTTTACCCTTAATGTTATTTTTAAAATATAATTATTTCTTACGGACGAAATTTAGTTTGCTCCGAACCCACCAACGTGCGTAAAAGAAAGTTATGAAAAATATGCATGACATATTAATTTTATTAATAAATATGTGTACAATATTCGAGTTTCAGTCGACCCAGAGGCAACCAGAGCTTCCCAGCGAGGCGCGCTGTCACCATTGGTGCCGCACCCAAGTTAAAAATGGAGACACCATTGGAGAATGGGCGAGGAAGGTTAGGGGATGAGAGATTAGCATTTGAAGTAATTAAGAAATTTAGGTAATTAACATTAAAAATCAATTTTATCTTTAAATGAATTAGGAGCAATTAAGAGGATTTATTTGAAAAAAATGTTTTATGTTCAATTTAATTTTACTTCTTTTAATACATATGTGTTAAGATCCAAATACTTATATAACACTTTAAAGACAGTCTCACTAACGTAATAAACTTATGAAAATGGTCGATGAGATATGAATGTTGAGGATTGCTATTTGACAACTTACCTTTAAGCTTTTTGAATAGTTGATTTGTATTTTGTAGATCCATATTCAATAAGTTGGCAAAGTTAATTTTTTAAAATTAAATTTTGATTTAGACCTAGGTTGTTACAACTTAGATGGTAATTAATCATTTGCACATTGGAGAAACTCTGTGAAGAGCAAAGAGAGAGGGGGGGGAGGCCCCTCGCATAGAATAAGGTAAGTTGATCATCACTCATCTCCCCCCACCCTCAAAGGAGCTTGTCCACTTTATGCACACAAGGGAACATTAAAACAAACATGGCCTTGAAGTTACATATGGAGAAAGCCCTTGATCAGGTTGGGTTCAAGTTGATCATCAATCTCTTACCCTAGCTCTATTCTTTTGTTAATCTTACTTAATTGTACTTTGTACTAGTTCTTCTTCGATATTCATTTTGATTAAGTGTCAGCCCAAGAAACCAATTCTTAGCAAGTGAGACTTGCACCAAGGATGCTTACTTTCCCCTTTTCTTTTCATTTTTTGTTTAAAATTTTTATCGGTGCTTCTACTAAGTGGCATATAGAGGGAGACATACATGGCTATGATACACAAGGATTTCCAAGTTGTATACATTCATTTGATGTTTGCTAGCGACACTATAATTTTTTATGAAGAAACTCAGAAAGAAGCTATCAAAATCACTCATATCAAGCCCATATAAACTTGTAAATGCTAACGTAATAGCCGATGACATTGGAATGGTTGATTTCTCTTTAACATTGATGGAAAGCAAGATACTTTCTAAATGTGATTCTAATGAGCAAAATGTAGAGAATAGGAACACAAAACCTAATTGGAAACACCTACTAGAATATTAAGTAGAACATTAAATACGATATACCATTGTGAAGCAAAAGGAAAGATGAAAGATTAGAAAATTATTATGCCTCCAAACAAGAGACTTGAGGGAGGACTTTGCCTATGTAAAAGCCTTCGATGTTAGGATAGGAAGCATATGTTTTGTCTCCATTTATTGTATAGTTGAGAGAAATATTTGTCAACTTTATGCTTGTGCATGGATGTATACTACTACAATTGAAGATCACCGCTAGATCTTGGTCTGATGTCCCCAAAATCGAATCATATGTGATATCACTGATCTTCATTGCCATCGAACCTTGTAGGATGACATTAATGTTGACATTTTTAATAACTTGATCTTATTCTTGATCAAATAAAGAATAGAATTGAAGAACAAAAACACAAGTACCTGATTTTTGAAGTGATCATGCTTGTGATTGTCCACATAGTATTGATTTATTATGACAGGTTCTTCACATCAATCATATTTAGATACTCAAACAAGATGTTCCAATCATATCCACTCCCACCCTTAATAGAAAATTTTTATGATAAGGTACAAGTTAGTCCATTATCTTAAAAACGAGTCAAGAAAAAAAAAAGGAAAAATAAATGAACAACAATAATTCTTTATCCGTGCACCATTGGTGGTTTCATCAAATGTGCAATTTGTGACATTTATGTATTCCACATTATCCTCTCCTTCATTTTTGCTTAAACGACCAGTGATGCAAAATGAAAGAAAGAAAATCAGTCCTTATAACAAAATATTGTGCATGTGTTATATTACTAAAGTATATATAACTTTGAATGCCTAATCTTTTATTTGTATACCAATATCAAGTGAATTTTATATCTTAAATAAGAAACAAAAGTTAAATATATCAATATTGAAAAAGAAAAAAAAAATCACCTTATTCCATGACAAGGCCGCATCTAACATCACTAATATTTATATAAGATGTGCTTCTGTCAAGGGATACACAATCATCCCCTATTAAAAGGTTAATTAATAGGAAAATTGATTAAATATTTGACAATCTTGATGGAAAATTAAGGACCGTGATGAGAACTTCATCATGACTCCTAACTAGCATATTTTAACTTAATAAAGTGAACAAAAGCTTCTACATAACCAAGAGAAAGGTTTAATTCAAGGGATCATTAATCTGGGAAGAGAACATAAAACAAGGGGTAAAACTGTAATTTTACCATTGCAGTGCATCAACGGGATTTCTAAGGATCTAGACATAGGTCAATTAGACTTAATAAGAGAAAAAGTGGGATAGTTCAGTCAGAAAAAGGTTATTGTGAAATTTAGGAATTAAATGGCATTCTGTAACTCTAAAACAAATCCACTTAAATTCACAAGGTTCCAGGCAATATAAAAATCAAATAAATACTCTAAAATTCATGGAGAAATATCTCCTAAGGTTTAGAACCTTCAATTTAGCCTTTAGAACCTGTTTTGACCTATATTGGGGTCCATGCCCAATATTTGACCTAATTTGGGTTTTTGTGCAAAATATCTAGTCAAACGTGGTCAAACCTAAAATCCAACTTCACCATTGGATTTTTTATGTCAAAATTAGGTTTATACCAAAATTTGGACCTAAAGGAAGGTCATCTTGACCTACTTTGCAATTTGGTCCACCAAATTACATTCAGACGCTTAGCTTTTGGAAACCCTTGCAAATCCCCCCTCAGCTTCTTCGTCACTTTCTTCATTTTGGTCCCTCTGCCATCGCAGCAGGGACCCATACCTCCAGCGACTTTGTGCGGAGGTTTTCTCCTCGATTTCATGGAAAGCTGCTCCCAGATTTGAAAGGGGAGCTCCCTGTGAAGCCCCCTACCACATGAGCAGCTCCTCATACCCTGGATCACCCCATACCTCTCGTGCAAATGCTCGAGAGGTATGGGTCTCCTCCGGCCGTACCTCTGACGTGGTCTTCCCGCCGTTTCCTCGCGACTCTTCCCTCTGCCCTTGCCTATTTGAGGAAGTCCAGATCCCTCCACTTCCTTCAAGCCTGTTTGGGCTGACGAATTCCCCCCCAAATTCGTCTCCTCCTCCGGCCATCCGCCCGCAGGCTCTGGCGACTCTCCTTCCCTCGTTTCATCACTTTGCCACCATACTAGTGGCAGAGTCCTCTCCGCCGTGTTCCTCCGCGCCGCGCCGTACCGGCGCGCGCCCTTCCGACCCTTTTCCTTGTCGCCGCTTCTTCACCATAGGGCCTTCGTCTCCAACGACGTCAAATACCCACTGCTAGCCCTCCGCCTCCCCCCTTCGTTCTAAACACCCTAGATAAGTACCTCTCTCTCCCCTCTTTATTTCCCCCTTATCAATTTCTATTTTCGACCCCTCGACTGCCACAGACCACCACCATCGTCTCCACCTCTGGCAAACCACTGGCGAGGTGCCCCCGCCGCTCCACGCCTCCATCCACCTCGCCAAACCCCTCAGAAGCTCCGCCACCATCCACTAATCATTTCCCCCCTCTCCATCCACCGCCACACGCTCCCAACACGCCCCTCGAACACACCCACCTACATAGCCACAGCGTGACCTAGGCATGCACGCCCAGGCCACCCTGTGCCACGCCGACCACCGGGCCACCTTCGCCGTGTCACGGTGAAGCCTGCTGAGTGTTTTGATAGGAACGTGAGGTCGTATTTGTGTTGATAGGTGTCGACCCTCTCCACCGCCATTGGAGCAAAGCAAGGAGCTCGCTTGGGAAGCTCCTCTAGGTCTCTCCGCTCTAGGTGAAGTGCCCCAGGTCGAGCGTAAGCCCTTCACGCACAACCCCAGCCAAGCGATTGGTGCTGAAGCCCCTTACATCTGCTGCAATTGAGTGCAACATCTACTGCGGACGCACGCGAGAAGAAGGTGGGACACTTAGTCCCACCTCGGAAACTGACGAGCGGGAGGCGCCACTTAAATTGAATTTGTGAATTAGCCTTATTGCCTCAAATCCACAAGGTGAGGCCCCACTCACCCGACCTAGTCTCATCCGCAACCCACACCCCCACCTCAAAAACTGACGAGCGGGAGGCGCCACTTAAATTGAATTTGTGAATTAGCCTTATTGCCTCAAATCCACGGGGTGAGGTCCCACTCACCCGACCTGGTCTCGTCCGCGACCCACACCTCCGCGGACCTAGCGCACAACCCCAACCAAGAGATTGGCACTAAAGCCCCTTGCATCTACTACAATCGAGCGCAACATCTGTTGCAGGCGCACGCGAGAAGAAGGTGGGACATTTAGTCCCACCTCGGAAACTGACGAGCGGGAGGCGCCACGTAAATTGAATTTCTGAATTAGCGTTATCGCCTCAGATCCATAGGGTGAGGTCCCACTCACCCGACCCGGTCTCGTCCACGACCCACACTCCCACCTCAGAAACTGACGAGTGGGAGGCGCCACATAAATTGAATTTGTGAATTAGCCTTATCGCCTCAGATCCACGGGGTGAGGTCCCACTCACCCAACCCGGTCTCGTCCGCGACCCACACCTCCGCGGACCTGGCTTGACCCGACTACCCGTGCACTCCTCGCCCACCACCGCACGCTAATGGGCCTGGTTCTAAGCACGCATACCTAACCCATTTACCCGAGAAAGGCTCTGGGAGAGCTATGTCCTAAGAGCAAAATAGAGAGAGAGACGCGGGGAGGGTAGGGGTAGGTTTTGCTTCTCTTTGTGTAGGGAAAAGGAGAAGGTAGGAGCAGCTAAGGGAGAAGAAGGTGTTGCTGAAGAGGAGGCGCAGCAGAGAGCAGCTGAAGGAAGGACTTAGCCGCGGAAAGAAGAAGAAGAAGGCAGAGAAAGGAGCCAAAGAAGAAGAAGAGAACTGTAGAGGCCAAGGAAGGAGAAGCTGAAGATGTAGCCAAAGCCTAAGGCAAGGAAGAAGAAGGAGGAGGCGCAACAGCTCAAGAAGAGAAGAAGAAGAAGCCAAAGAGGAAAGCCCAAAGAAGGAAAGAGGAGGAAGGAGCTGCATCAGAGAAGAAGAAAGGAAAGCCAAGGAGAAGGGAGGAAGAAGACGAAGGCTCAGCAGTGTAGCAGTTATCAGTTAAGGCATCTGATTCAAAGAATCAGACGTCTGAAAAAGGAAAGACAGAGAAAGAAGGAAGAAAGAAAGCAAAGAAAAGGAAAGAGAGGAGAAGAAGAAAGAAAAGAGAAAATCTATTTCTTTTTACATTTTTTCTCTCTAGCATTTATCTTCACTGAACATCTTTCAAGTAGAAATTTGAGATTGTGATTTTCTGCTTCTAAATACCAATTTACTCTCTGAGTTTGACCTTGGAATATTTTTTGAATTTCGAGTAATAAAAATTGTTATTTGTTCATATGCTTTTTCAACCATACTACAACAAGGTTAATTTAAAACACGAAAAAGCGATACGAACATTTTGGCGTCGTTGCCGGGAAGAAACGTGCATTTTAGAAGCTTTAATCACAATTGTCGATTCATTACTGACTTAATTTCTCTCTTTTATTATGTTTGTTTCAGGAAAATTCAAAGAATAAAAGCAGCCGCACAACAACCACACCAAGAAACAGGTAAACTCTTATTAGCCCTCTCTCTTAAATTCCCTCAAAATCCAAAAAGGGAAAAACAAAGAAACATCAATTTAGGGCTACCTGTCTCTATAATTTGTAACTCACAAAAGTTGCCTGATTTTTAATTTCAACACATTTCTGATTGAACATCTACTTAAGGTAACTAGGGCTAAAACCTTCTTGATTAAGCCATAGATACCAAATTCTAAGGCAACTAAATTGGACCAACTAGAGCCAACCTAAGGATTACAAGCTAGGGTTTTAGAGACACATCTTTTTCTAAGAAAAGAATCAAAAATTCCAAAAAGAGGTGTGCCTAAGCCTTGTTTGAAGAGACATATCCAAGAGAAATCCTAAGCAAATCAGGCTCTTAATCTACTTGAACCCTAAAAGAAAGGACCTAAGAAGCTCTCAAAGGAACAAAGAGGTGAAGTTGATCCTTTAGGTCAACCAACCTTAAAATCAGGTCACTTTGCACTCAAAAGACTTAAAGTTCAAGTGAAATCCTAAGCACCTTGATCTTAACTAAAAGTAGTAGACTTAAGAGATCAAGGTCCCCATTCTGGTCTACCTAGAATCTCAGTGGCAAGAGAGGTCAGGTGGGGGAAATCCTATAACCCGTAGGGATGCTCTACCGTGTAGGGGTTTTCGCGGGACTCTCCCTGTTACGACCCAATTCCTGAATCCCTACGAGACACGAGAACCGGATCGACTCGACTGATCCCCAAGACCCAGTCGTCCAACGAGAAAGTAACCAAAAGAGCAGTAAAACAAACCACACTCACCATGTATATAACTAGCAGTAACAAAATATAATAGTAAAGAAAAGAACTACTACAGTATACACCACCACAACAGTAGAGAAATAAAAAGGTACAAAAACACGATGCTTACAATAAAAGAGTACAGTGATAACAGAAAAATACTCACTACACAAAAGAAACGGTACAGTAGGTACTACACAAGTAAGACTACTGGGCTCTACTAGGCTCAGCACCCTCTGTAGCCGCCGGCTCTGGCTGCTCAACACGTGGTCCTGAAAAGGTGACAAAGGTGACACGTCAGCGAAACGCTGAGTAGAGTGGCAACCAAAAGCTAAAAAAACTGTAAGGTGGACAAGTAGCTGTTATTTTTAATCTCTTTCTTTATTCTTCCATTACTCATTCTTGAATTATTCCTCAGATCATTCTCTTGATATCGAATGTTCCTCGTGGGAACGATCTTGATTTCAGTCTTTTTCGAAAAGTAGAAGTAACACGTGGTGCTCTCCTGGCCGGGAGAGTCCCCCGTGGTGGTCCTACCCTCAGTCAACCACCCCAAGGTCACTGACAGACGTAACGATGACTACAGCACGCACGATAAATGCACGGATAGCTACCCCGCACTGGCACGCGGTCAGTCGTTTCCGTTAACGGGTGCGCCCAAAGCACAGCACGGAACCAATATAGGGTAGAGCCCTCTCAATAACAGGGGTCCAGCCCCTCTATAGTAGCCAAACAGGGGTCTTGCCCCTCCACAGTCCGCGCACCCTCGCCTAACTACCCTGGTTTGCCCAGTGGGCCTAACAAGTCGGTGTGGGACGGCTAGCTGAACCCCAGGGCCCGTGGGGTGGCTAGCTCCCTCCCTACACTAGTAGCTCTCCCCGGTACGGTGTACGCGAGGGCCAAAAGTCAGTACAAAGTGGCCAGACCTAACCCCGGGTCCCTAAGGCGGCTGGCTCTCCTCTACACTAAGAGGTAACAGGTGCTTTCCCTGTTACCACGTACCCAAGAGACAACAAACTTTCCCATTCACTTTTCCAATTCCATCCCATTTAATTCCAAGAGTTCTACTCCTAATTCCCCGTAGGGTTCATCTTATGTTTCTCAGGCCAAGCCATACTAGGTTTCATCATTTCAGGTTTATTCGCATATAGTACGTGCTCCAACATTCAACTTCTTTTCCTTTCCAATTTGTATACAAGCAGCTCGTATTTAATCTCAACCAACAGAAATTACATGCAACGGTTACTAGTAACAGTACTCTACATTTCACAGGCAGCTGTTATCCAATTACAGGCAATTATCATTATTTTATCCACTTATCTAAGACTGCAATTCAAGCATTCACGACATTTGTTTCAATGTTTTATGTTCCTAGGATTCATGCCACACCCTAGGATCTATCATTCAATCTAGTTTTCAGGTCCTAGGATTCATGCCATACCCTAGGATCTATCATTTAATTCAGATATGCAATAATGTTTGTAATTAACTAAGGGAAGCCACTCTACCCGCAAAATCGGGAGTACAGTGGGTGTGATCGGCAAGCCCGCGCGCCTCCGCAACCCCCAGAGTTGCAACGGAACTGGGTCCTAACACAAGGATCAATTACAAGGAGCTACTCAGAATAGGATACAATTACTATAAACAGGTAGAGGAACTAAATCTAAGAAGAACGAAACTTGAAATGCAGAAAACGGACTTCGAACGGACCCTAAACGGGTCAAAAATGACAAGTCTGCCCAAAATCAGACGTTTGGAACATCTTCCAGACATCTTAAACAATGGCTCAGGTCATACCTTGATCCTGCGCGATCCTTCAGACGTCCAGAATCCCGTTGAACCGTCTGGACTCAATTCCAGACGTCTGACTGTCACTCCGGACGTCTGGAAACTCTCTCCGCCGTCTGGTGATGTGCCCAGATGTCCGATTTGTATGGGAGGGCGTGCCCTTGCACCTTCTCGAACGAGACCTGCACACACACGCGACCGTCCTCAACACAAAATGAGGCAGAAACTTTTAGCGGAACGGCTGCATGGCCGTACACGCGAAAGAAGAAGGAAAGGGAAAATATCATACCTTTCAGATGTCTGGACCTTATTCCAGACGTCTCTCGCGTCGTCTGGACGTAGTTCCAGACGTCTGATTCTAGGAAATTTTCCCAGAATCAGGACCTCCTCGCCCTCCGCCTGCTGCGCACGGTCGTGCTGCGCCACGCTCGCCTGCTGCCTGAGCTGCAGCAGCTCCTCCCCAACGTCACGCTCCTGCTGTGCACCCGCCGGCCGGCCTTGGCTGCTCCGACAAGCTCGCACCCTCGCACTCTAACCCTTCTCCCTCTCGCTGCAACTCCCTCCCCGCGCACCCACGGCAGCAGCTGCTGCCCTCGCCTGCTAGCTCTTACGCTAACAAGAAGGAGGAGAAGAAGAAGGCGATGGAGTGAGGGTGAGGGAGAGGAGAGGGGGTATTTGAAGGTGCCATGGGGAGGGAGAGAGAAAGAAGGCTACGCCTGCAGGGAGGAAAGAAAGAGAAGAAAGGAGGGCGGCGGTGCAGTCTGCCCGCGCATGCACGCAGACGCGAACCCATACGCCGAAAAAATTAAATTCCAAACGTCTGGGAAGGCTTCCAGACGTCTGACCAGACATCTGGACAAACTCCCAGACGTCTTAAACGACGCTTGATGCCAGGGTCATAACACTCCCTCTCTGGCTGCCCAGGTAATTCTCTGGTGGACGACCTTCTGATATAGGGGTATCATCCGCCCTGAACCTCTATAGTCACCCAGCATATTTTCGATGCCTCGATTAGGTGTAGCACATTCTAATCTCATCCAATCCTTCGGTGCATGTTTGGTAGGAGGTCCTTGAAACCTCCTTTAGAAATCCACTCTCCCTGAGGCCAAGCCTCGGTACCTTTGTTTGTGCAGCAACCCCGCCACCTAGACCTTTCCTCTGATTAGAAACCTAGTTCTCCTTCTTCTTTCATCATGGCACAACTTGATTCTACATCTTGATTCCACCACCTGATCCAAATATGCAGCCTAGTTACTTAGGATTACCCTTCAAGAAACCTGAATCACAAAGATCCATGAGAGATAGGATGGTTAAGGATGACCTTGAATTCTATGAAATTGAATATAAAACCTCAACACCAATAAAAAACATTCAGGTTGATGTCCCAACAACTACAACCTTCATCATAAACTGTGACCAAATATTATTAACTAAAGTCACAAAAGGATCAACCCGAGACATGCTCATAACAGGATACATTGAGGTATCAAAATTGTATAATTTTGAATACCTTCAATGCATGACAAATCCTGTACTTTGGGAACAACACTAAGATGATCTTGAAAAATGGGAGGAGATGATGAGATTACTAAAACAAACTATCGACCAAAAATACCTGTATATGCCACCAACAGAGGATGAACCATCTTGGAACAGTATTGAGGATCAATCCGATTTCCCAGTTCTCGGGAATGAGACACAAAGTGGTTGTGGATTCCTAACCCAGATAGAAGTCAACAAGCCTAATATTGAATTAGGTTGGGAAATTGCAGGAGAACATAATATTGAGCCAACCCTAGACCATGAATCACCAAGCTTAGAATTCCAAGACTCCTGCAATAATGAGATTAGAACTGAACCTCTTGAGGGTGTAAATCCCACCCCTTATTCTGATAAGGTGACCCTCGAAGGTTATTCGGACTTAGATTCTAGTAATTCCACCCACATCCTAAGCCTAAAATCTGGATCTGAAACTTATTGGGAAGATTACGAGGCCCTATATGATGAAGATCAAATTTTCAATAAAGAGTATGATTCTGGGCCTCTATTTGATGAATATCCATCTCCAACTTTCTCAGGAAATCAGATCAATTTTTCGGAAGTCATGCCAATTTACGATACAAAAATCGAGGAGTTAGACAAGTGGGGTTTTAATTGGGTCTGTCCTAACAGCTTGGAACTTGAGCCTAGAAAGAACACATTTTTAAGCTCAAAATTGACATATAGGCTAGACCCCAGTCAGGCTGCTGAATCCACATCATGTGATTTATTCTGTGGTGGAATTCATGATCTTGAATCTCATTCAGAACTTGATTTTCGCAAACTCTCCGACAATTTCGAATCTGATTATGATTTCGGAGAGACTTTGCTTCCTGAACACACCAAGCCGAACTACGACCTCAACTCACATGATTCACTCTTCGACTCCAACTTTGAGGTCCCAGTTCCTGAGATCACTGATTTATGTTCAGGTTCCAATGACATAGAATCATTTCTTTTCAATCCGCAGGAACCAAAACCTGAAAATATCGAGAGTGATTGTAACCCAGAATTCGAATCTTTTCTCGATTCAGATTTCCTTCATCCTATAGATACTCTTCAGGCATTTGATAGTTACCCAGAGGACTCTCTACAGGAGACCACCTGTCATTCATTTCTAGAAAAGCCCTCATACACAATTCTCATTGAAGCCACCTCTTCCACACATACAGAACTGATAAAAACCCATTTTCAACCTCGACCCTCAATAGGACTCAATTTCTATTCAGATTCACCTCCCACTGAGTCGATTGCAGACGATTCAACTCCACATCTATACCGAGTTTCGGACATTGATCAGACTGAAGATCATGCTCCATCATTCTCTGATCACCCCTGTAGGGTTTCCCCATCATTCACTGATTATTTTACAGATCCCTACTTTGACTAGGTTGATTCGACTCAGCCAAACCCCGCATTCATACTTCCACATCTGTCCGAGCTTCATAGTATATGGTGGGTTCCACACCTCTTGATCTACATTCATCAACCCACCAGATTGATTGGGTTTAGGCTGCATCATCAACCTACTGATCTGAACAAGCACCTGGTTGGACCAACCAGGCTCTTGATCAAGGTGCTTGTTATACAAAACTCTGCTGATTTGACCATTCCCTCTCCATCCCATTTCCCGCTCGGCTGAAGGCATTGAATTTAGCACTTAACGGGAGGCAACCCATCATTCTTTGAAAAACCCGAAACCTTTCTTGACATTTCCATGCTGAATTCATATTGCACTTTAGGGTTCATCCATTAGAACTGTCGACTCCACCTCTGGTACACGTGCCAAAGCTTGAAATCGTCTGCATCTATCATTCTCGACCCGTTCACCCACCCAATAAATCTTGTTCTAAGTCCCTGGACCCAACACTGTTTCACACCCTCCGTTTACAATGAGGACATTGCAAAACTTAAGCACAGGGGGTGTTACAATCCGGTTCCCGAATCCCTACAAGACACGAGACTGGACCGACTCGACTGATCCCAAGACCCAATCGTCCAACGAGAAAGTAACCAAAAAGTAGTAAAGTAAACCACATCCACCATGTTAAGAAACTAACAGTAACAAAAGTACAGCAGTAAAGAAGTAAAACTACTACAGTACACACCACCATGACAGTAGAAAAGTAAACGAGTACAGGAATGAATGTGCAGAATGAAAGAGTATAGAATATAAAGGTACAAGAAGCTACTCACTACTACAAACGAGTACAAAAAGAGCTACAACTACTAGGCTCTACTGGGCCCAGCACCCTCTACAGCCGTAGGCTCTGACTGCTCAACACCTGGACCTGAAAAGGGTTATGAGTACACGAAATCAGTGAATGCTGAGTAGAGTGGCAACCAACTAACTAAAGCAGTAAAGGTGGACAGGTAGCTATTGTTTTTCAATTTCTTTCTTTCTTTAACTAATTATTCTTTCTTTCACCACTTGGTTTATTTATCAGGTCTCTTTCTTGATCTCGAATGTTCCTCGTGAGAACGATCTTGATTGCAGTCTTTTCCGAAGAGTAGAAGGCACACATGGAGCTCTCCTGGCTGGGAGAGTCCCCCGTGGTGATCCTACACCCAGTCAACCACCCCAAGGTCACGGACAGACGTAACGGTGACTACGGCACGCGTAATAAGCGCATGGGTAGCTACCCCGCACTGGCACGCAGTCAGTCATTTCCGTTAACGGGTGCACCCAAAGCACAGCACGAAACCAGTATAGGGCCTAGCCTTCTCAGTAACAGGGGTCTAGCCCCTAAGAACCAAACAGGGGTTTCGACCCTCCACAGTCCGCGCACCCTCGCCTGACTACCCTAGTTTGTCCAGTGGGCCTAATAAGTTGGTGTAGGGCGGATAGCTGAACCTCGGGCCATGTGGGGTGGCTAGCTCTCTCCCTACTGTTGAACGTGCGAATCGTTACACTATCGTGTTTGGTTTTGGAAAACCTATCATTGTAGCTTGAAAGCGAAGAATTCGTGTTCAACAAATAAAATTTATACCGAAATAAAAATTTCGGGTCGAACATATGGAGGCGAACGTTTGATTTAAAAATTACGCGTTTCTTTTTATTTGTCACGAAGTAATTTAATTTAAAACTATCTAATTATTTACAATAAATAGAAGAAAGAGAGAGGGTAAGAGAGAGATAATATTACACATAGAAATAAAAAATGAGATGTAGAATAAACAGAGAATTTATCATTAAAGAGATTGTTCATTACAACTAGAAAGCATAACACAATTGCACTAGAAAGCGATAAATTTACTCTAGGAAGCATTAAAAGAATAGAGAGAGAAATGTCCTCCTCGACGATCGCTTGGAGGACGAGAAGAACTACTCTAGAAAGCAGTAAATCTATACTAGAAAGCGGTAAATCTATAATAGAAAGCAGTAAAAAGAATAGGGAGAGAGAAATCCTCCTCGACGGTCGCTTGGAGGACGAGCCGGACGGGACGACGCCTGGATGAAGGAGGACGAAGCAGAAGAACGGGAACAGAGCAGCATGCCGTCGTCGTCGTGAGATCCACTTCCGAAGGGGTAGAAAAATTTGGACTTTATCTCGCGAGAAGCATCCCGGGTGTGGGACAAGCTTCTCTTGAGCTTTGGAGAGGTAGAGAAGAGAAGGAAGGGATGAGAATTTCGTATAAAGGGGGTCTCCTTTTATAGTTGCAAGGAGTGGGGGCAAAATGGTCATTACAACTTTAAAATAATAAATGAGGGGTCTTTAGTGACGGATAAATCCGTCACTAAAGCCCCAACATGGGCGTGCTCCCGCGCCCACGTGCGCCTCCTCAGCTGCCCACTTCTTCAACGCCCACGCACGTTCATCAGATCTCAGCCGTCCGATCGCGAGATCGGACGGCTTAAGATGCATCTTCACCCGCTCGCTGTGCGCCCGCCTGGCTCGTGCGATCGCGCGTCCATGCCACGCGTTCAATCGCGCGCGATCTCGATTGAGCGCAGACGGCCGTCAGATCAAGATCCAACGCCCACCCGCGCTCGCTCGCTCGCCTGCGCCTTCCTCCCCTTCGCTGCGGTTCGAACCCGCGCCCGCAGCTCGCATAAGCGCGCTCGACCGCTGCGCTACGAGGCGCAGATGGTCGAGCGGGCGCTTTTAGGAGCGGCTGACCACAGCCGTTGGATCAAGATCCAACGGCGGAGAGGGAGCGGGTGCGGGGTCTTTAGAGATTGCATGCGGCCATTTGGGCAGCCGAGATGGCGCCATTTAGAGATTGCATGCGGCCATTTCGGCGGCCGAGATGGCACCACGTGGCGCCATCTTGGCCGTTCATCTTCTGGAAGTTGTAGATGGTGCCACGGATGTCGGATTGACTTGATTTTTGCGTCGTTGGGCTGCGATCGTCAATCCGAATTCATCTGTGTGGTCAGATTTTATCATTTGAAGTGCGGATTTACACCATCCTAGCCCTTGATCTTCTAGGATTCCCCGGTCACTATCTGATGCTACGGATGCCTGATTAGGGCGATCTTGGAGTCGTTGAACTCCAATCGTCGCCCTGATCACATCCATACGGTTGGATCTTTGATCTGAGGCCCCGATAAAATATTTGCCCTGTCCAAGCACATAAAAGGAGACAATTAACCTCCATTTTATTCAAACTATTCTAAATGCAAGATGATGCATGTTATGCAATATTTATATCATGAAATGCAATCCTTTGCTTAAGAACATGCATAAATAGACATCTTAAGTAGTGTAAATGTATTTACATCACCTACACTAGTAGCTCTCCCCAGTACAGTGTACACGAGGGCCAAAAAGTCGGTATAGAGTGGCCAATCCCAACCCCGGGTCCCAACCTAAGGGTGTCTAGCTCCGCTCTACACTAAACAGGGGGGACAGTCGCTCTCCTTGGTACACCGTACTCAAAGGCCAGCTCACTTCCCCACTCACATTCCCAGTTCCATTCCATTTATTTCCAGCTCTACTCCTAATTCCCAGTAGGGTTCATACTCAAATTTCTCAGGCCAAGCCATACCGGGTTTCATCATTTCTATTTCCATTCTCAGGTTATACACATGCAATTTGTAACTCTATTCCATATTCAGTTTATTCATAGATAGCTCGTGTTTCCAACATTCACCTTTCCATTTTCAAATTATATACATGCAGCTCATATTACGTCATTTCACAGGTATGACAGGAAAGTTACATTCAATAGTTAACTAACACAAATACTACATATTTCATAGGCAACTGTCATTCATTTACGGGCAATTCTACCTACTCATTCAAGACTGCAATTCATTCTTTCAATACAGACATTCCAGTATTTCTAGTCCTAGGATTCATGCCATATCCTAGGTTCTAATCATTCATTACACGTAGGCATTTAAGTTGTAATTAAATTGAGGGGAAGCCACTCTACCAATAAACCCAGGAGTAGTGGGGGCTTGATTGGCAGGTCCACGTGCCTCAGCAAGTCCCAAACCCGCAACGGAACGAGGTCCTATCACAAGGATCAGTCACGAGAGAATGCTCAGAACAGTATAGAAAGTATTCTAACAAGTAGAGGAATTCATACGGAAAACATCGGTATCTTAATTGCAGAAATCGGACCTCAAACGGACCCTAAACAGGTCAAAACAGGGATTCTGACTCAAATCAGACGTCTGATTCTGGGAAAAACCCAGAACCAAAACCTGCTTCCACCCTCTAGCGCCGCGTGTGGCTGTGCCACGCCCTCTCGCCTGTTGCTCCGGCCGCAGCAGTGTCGGGGAGGACCTCCCCGACGCACTCCACCTTGTGCACGCGCCGACCGACCGTGAGCTCACCGGCAAGCTCCCATGCGAGCTCGCAAGCTTGCTTCTCTCCCTCTCACGCTGCTCCTCCTCTCCTTCTCGCACCATGCCCGCGCTCTCTCTCCGATCTACTGCACTCGCTGGAGGGAAGGGGGGAGGTAGCTGAAAGTGGGGTGGTGTAAGGGAGAGGAGGGGGGCTTATATAAGGTGTGGGTTTAGGGTTTCGTCGGGGGCGAAAGGAGAGAGAAGAAGAAGAAAAACGAAGGGGGTACTGTCTGCGCGCAGCACGTGCGCAGACGTGAGTTCGTACTCAAAATTTTCGATTTTCAGACGTCTGGAAAGGTGTCTAGACGTCTGACCCACAGTCCAGACGTCTTAAAGGGCTCAAACAGCATAGGTCTTAACAGGGGGTGGTAAAGTACAAACATACAGAAATCAAGAAAAGGCAGAAGGATTCTCACAAAAAATCACATATGTCAAAAACACCAAAAAATTTTAAAAAAATTGAGAAAAGAACATAAAGCCTAAGAAGAGGAGAGAAAATTTTTGTGGGCTATACAAACAGGAGAAGAAAAAGCGCATAATGTTAAAAAGGAGCACAAAATGAAAAAGAAAGAGATAGTCATTAGTAAAAGATTAAGGGATTAACCGATGTTCTAGACCACATTAAGTAAAGTAAATAAAAGTGCTAAAGCGACACAAAAAGAATAATAGGAACGCTGACCTTAGGCCTTTTTGGCCAGACTCTTAGTACCCATTAAGATTTGGATATTCCTCAAGAGGTTGCGAAAAATGCAAAGCTTAAGTATTAGGTCTAAGGCTTAAGGAGTATTCGACCTCGTTAACTGACTTTCGGTTTGCGGGACTCGGTAACCTAAGCACCCCAATTCACACAGTCTGGTTTAGTGCGCATAACTATCAAAATCACGCAGAAGCATTTTAATATTTTGAAAATGTTGCCTAGATTAGGAGCGGCCGATCAACACAAGTTGATTTGGACGAGTTCCTAGCGCGAAGAGGTGGGAAATTCCCCTCGAAGATGTGTAACAACATATCATCTCCTCGGTGCTTGTCTCTTAGGATATTTACATATCCTACCAGGGGCATATAAGTAGTCTGCTGGTTCAGATACCATGGATGGCATTATCACGAAATGTCAATCGCCAGGGTCTGGATTCGGCCATGGAACGTCATGGGTGGGATTATCTCGAAATCTCAAAAACTAGGGTTCTGGGGATTACCATGGGCTGTGCTATCTCGAAGCATCGATTGCCAGAGACCTTTGAGGATTGATGATGGGGATGAGGAATCCGATACAGACCGTGTTGAGAAGCCAATCCGAAGCTAGAAATAAAAAGAAAAGAGAGAGAAAACTCTCCAAACAAATAAATCCTCTGTCTCTCTCTTACAAAAACGCATTGCAAATTGAACCAAGGCTAAAATATGTCTCAAGTACGGGTGCTTTAACCACAAAGTTTAATAAACCTTAGGGTAGTTACTGCGAGCTTTAAAAACCTTCGCTAAGGACCGAGGCTAAAGCAGGAGAGGTCCGGATCTTGGTTGGTACTAGAGTACCTTTAGGCCCATTGTCGGCATTCTGACATAATCAAAGAAGAAAAGGCACTTATCATAACTGGTGAAAGAAATTCATGGTCTAGAACAGAAGTTAAAACCTTAAAATTTTGCTAAGGGATTAGCAAAATCTAGGCATGGGGGTATGATGAAAACCTCATCATGAGCTCTAACTAGCATATTTTGACCTAATAAAGTGAACAAAAGCTCCTACATAACCAAGAGAAAGGCTTAATTCAAGGGATCATTAATCTGGGAAGAGAACATAAAATAAGGGGTAAAACTATAATTTTACCATTGCAGTGCATTAACGGGATTTCTAAGGGTCTATACATTGGTCAATTGGACTTAATAAGAGAAAAAGTGGGATGGTTCAGTCAGAAAACTGTGAAATTTAGGAATTAAATGACATTTTGTAACTCTAAAACAAACCCACTTAAATTCACAAGGTTCTAGGCAAGATAAAAATCAAATAAACCCTCTAAAATTCATGGAAAAATATCCCTTGGGATTTATAACCTTCAATTTGGCCTTTGAACCTGTTTTGACCTAGATTGGGGTCCATGCCTAATATTTGACCTAATTTGGGTTTTTATGCAAAATGTCTAGTCAAACATGGTCAAACCTAAATCCAACTTCACCATTGGATTCCTTAGGTCCAAATTAGGTTTATACCAAAATTTGGACCTAAGGGAAGGTCCTCTTGACCTACTTTGAAATTTGGTCCACCAGATTACATTCAGACCCTTAACTTTTGGAAACCCTTGCAAATCCCCCCTCAGCTTCTTCATTTTGGTCCATCTGCCATCGCAGCAGGACCCATACCTCCGGCAACTTTGCGTAGAGGTTTTCTCCTCGATTTCATGGGGAGCTGCACCCAGATTTGATAGGGGAGCTCCCTGCGATGCCCCCTACCACATGAGCAACTCTCAATACCCTGGATCGCCTCATATCTCTCGTGCGAATGCTCGAGAGGTATGGGTCTCCTCCGGCCATACCTCTGGTGTGGTCTTCCCGCCGTTTCCTCACGACTCTATCCTCTGCCCTTGCCTATTTAAGGAAGCCCAGATCCCTTCGCTTCCTTCAAGCCTGTTTTGGCCGAGGAATTCCCCCCAAATTCGTCTACTCCTCCTCCGACCATCTGCCCGCAGTCTCCGGAGACTCTCCTTCCCCCGTTTCGTCACTCTGCCACCATACCAGTGGTAGAGTCCTCTCCGCCGTGTTCCTCCGCGCCGCGCTGTACCAGGGCTCGCCTTTCTGACCCTCCTCCTCCTCATCGCTTCTTCACCACAGGGCCTTCGTCTCCGGTGATGGCAGATACTTGTCGCTCGCCCTCCGCCTCCCCCCTTCGCTCTAAACACCCTAGATAAGTACCTCTCTCTCCCCTCTTTATTTCCCCCTTATCAATTTCTATTTTCAACCCCTCGACTGCCACAGACCACCACCATCGTGTCCACCTCCGGCAGACCACCGGCGAGGTGCCCCCGCCGCTCCACGCCTCCATCCACCTCGCCAAAACCCTCAGATTCTCCGCCATCGTCCACTGATCATTTCCCCCCTCTCCATCCACCGCCACACACTCCCAACACGCCCCTCAAACACACCCACCTACATAGCCACAGGGTGACTTAGGCATGCACTCCCAGGCCACCCTGCGCCACGCCAACCACCGGGCCACCTTCGCCATGTCACGGCGAAGCCTGCTGAGTGTTTTGACAGCATCGTGAGGCTGTATTTGTGTTGACAGGTGTCGACCCTCTCCACCACCATTGAAGCAAAGCAAGGAGCTTGCTTGGGAAGCTCCTCCAGGTCTCTCCTCTCCAGGTGAAGTGCCCCAGGTTGCGCGGAAGCCTTTCGTGCACAACCCCAGCCAAGCGATTGGCACTGAAGCCTCTTGCATCTGCTACAATTGAGCGCAACATTTGTTGCAGGCACACGCGAGAAGAAGGTGGGACATTTAGTCCCACCTCGAAAATTGACAAGCGGGAGGTGCCACTTAAATTGAATTTGTGAATTAGCCTTATCACCTCAAATCCACGGGGTGAGGTCACACTCACCCGACCCGGTCTCGTCCGCAACCCACACCTCTACGGACCTGGGCTAACCCGACTACCCGTGCACTCCTCGCCCACCACCGCACGTCGATGGGCCTGGTTCCGGGCATGCATACCCGACCCATTTATGGGAGAACTGTGTCCTGAGAGCGAAATAGAGAGAGAGACGAGGGGAGGGTAGGGGTAGGTTTTGCTTCGCTCTGTGCAGGGAAAAGGAGGAGAAGGCATGAGCAGCTAAGGGAGAAGAAGGTGTTGTTGAAGAGGAGGAGGCGCAGCAGAGAGCAGCTAAAGGAAGGACTTAGCCGTGAAAAGAAGAAGAAAAAGGCAAAGAAAGGAGCCGAAGAAGAAGAAGAGAACTGTAGAGGCCAAAGAAGGAGAAGCTGAAGACGTAGCCAAAGCCTAAGGCAAGGAAGAAGAAGGAGGAGGCGCAGCAGCTCAAGAAGAGAAGAAGAAGAAGCCAAAGAGGAAAGCCAAAAGAAGAAAAGAGGAGGAAGGAGTTGCATCAGAGAACAAGAGAGGAAAGCCAAGGAGAAGGGAGGAAGAAGAAGAAGGCTTGGCACTGTAGCAGTCATTAGTTAAGGCGTCTAATTCAAAGAATCAGACGTCTGAAAAAGGAAAGACAGAGAAAGAAGGAAGAGAGAAAGCAAAGAAACAGAAAGAGAGGAGAAGAAGAAAGAAAAGAGAAAATCTATTTCTTTTTACATTTTTTCTCTCTAGCATTTATCTTCATTGAACATCTTTCAAGTAGAAATTTGAGATTATGATTTTCTGCTTCTAAATACCAATTTGCTCCCTGAGTTCGACCTCGGAATATTTTTTGAATTTCAAGTAATAAAAATTGTTATTTGTTCATACGCTTTTTCAGCTATACTACAACAAGGTTAATTTAAAACACGAAAAAGCGATATAAACAGACCGCATATAGCAAAGAAACTTAGGCATACCAGTCCTTATGGTCGATTCCATGATTTGGATATCTTATGATTGCTCGATGTGAATGCCATCAGTATTGGGGCTATCAAATGGAGAGCTTATAGAGATTCCAATGGCAATTGCATTTCTCGTCTCCTCAAAGGACATATCCGTTTGAGAGCTATTTATTAAATTTAAATTTGTCACCACCACATTTCTGCCATAGTGTATGACTAGAGCCTGTAATAATATTATTGCACACCTCTCAAGGGTTAAAAAAGAAATTATGTTAATTAGCTGTAATGATAAATTTAGGGTTGAAGTTCAATTGTTGAGTTACCGTGGGCGCTTTGGAACCCAAAGTGGACATGAAGTGGAAATCTCACTAAATCGAATCAAAACTCCCTCAAATTGATTCAAATAACATCGCAATCATCACATGAATCTAAACACATCATCAAATCTCATATTTGAGTCCTAGAACACCAAGAACATCCTGAGGTTGACCAATCTCAGTGAAGAGTTGACTTTGCAAAATAATGCATTTCAAATCTACTTAATAACCCTAATAGACTAAAAACAACCCTAGGAATCTGTTGCGATCATCAAATTGGACTTTTGATCACCTAGATGTGATCTCAGGCACTTTCGCCTAAGATCCAAAGCATGTCTGATCAACAGGTCAATCTATAGGTTCTAGGATCTAAATGAGAGCTAATCTACTCTCTATATTCTACACATGATTTTGGATCTGGTTCCAGATTCTAAAGATCTAAGAACACATCTCCTCAGTTTTGCCGGAGATGAGAAAGACGAGGATCAACATCATGTTACAATCAATAAAACATAGATTCAAAGGCTCAAATCTAATCTTCAAATCCTAAATTAGGGATCTAGAGCTCTATAGATGGAATCATAGGCCGTGGGTCTAAATAGAGTTCGTCGAAGCTCCGAGCTCGTTGGAGCTCTGGTGAAGGCTCAAAACTAAGATCAAACATCAAATTTCAACAAAAGTCATCAAGAACTAGTGTCAAAGATTCCTGAGATCACTAAGAATCTCAAGAACATGGAAATTAACTCAATTAAACTAGAAGAACACAGATTGATCAAGAATTTCAATTCTAAATCAACCTGAATTCACATGAACTCAGGGAGAAAGATTTCACTCAATTGAGTGAGGGGAAAGATTCAAGAAAGCAATCTGATGCTTTGTATGTGTCTAATTAGGTGAATAAACTCCTCTAAGTTCGCCATTAACAGCAAGCTCAAAGGTTGAATAGGAATTAGGTGTTTCTACTATAGGTGATAATGAACTCACTTATAAGGTGGATCAAGGTCCTAATGATGGAAGGAAGCGATGGAGGGCCCAATTGGGTGTGAAATATGTTTGAACTCTCCGCCATAGGCAGCAGAGAAGTCGGCTGCATGTGTGATGGATTAGGCGAATTAAGTGATAGAAATCTAAATCAAAGCACAGAAAAGGATAGTGGAGGGATCAAGAGTGTGGAAAAGCAAACAAAAGCATGAATCGAAGGTCCTGTGAGGTCAGACTTGACCTCACTGGAGTCGAAGAAGAAAACAAGTAACATGAAAGAGAAATCTAACTAAACTAACAGATTATCTATGCTAATCTACTTTAAACTAAGAAAGAAGTCTAATTCTACGATTACCTGGAAGAAAGAGGGTAGAGGATCCCTGGCGAGGGTCGTCGGAGGAAGAAATGGAGGATATAAGAAAGAAGCTCCGACAGAGACGAAATAAAGTGGGAGAAGAGGAGGCAGCAGTGATGTAGCAGCGCCTAAAGATGCGGTGGAGGACAACGGAGAGGAGGAAATGGTCGAGCTCCTCGAAGATCGAGAAAGAAGGGGGAAGAAGTCACCGAAGTTGGAAGAATAACCTATCACAACTTGATTTACGGAAGAGGGAAGGGAGCTGTTAAAGCTCCAATCAGAGCTCACTGGTCCAATTTATAGGCAGAGAGGGGTTTAGGGATCAATGCATTTGGATGGGAATCCGTCCAGATTCATTGGAATAGGTGGTATCTTCTCTAGCACCAGTGAGCTCACTAGGCTAGAGTTACTTGGAGATTAAGGGATATGATCCGTCGAATGTGAAGGAGGTGATGAGCAGAACTTGGATGGCAACGTTGAGGTGTGTCCATCACCGGATAGGCAGTGATCAAGGTGATGTCACCGACAGTCGAGGACCATCCGTTTAGAGGGTAGTTGAGTTTGTGAAGGAAGGAGGTGGAGGACCGACATGCAAATACGAAAGGAGCAGAATGAAAGGAAAGGACTCGATTGAAAGGAGAGTTAAGGGCATAAATGTAAACAGTAAGTTTTCAGGCTTATTTTAAATTATTTCTTTTTCAACTTTTTATATATAACTATAAATAATGTAAATAATACGTTTATACCTTGAAATTACATTTTTTCCTATTTAAGCTATATTTATTTAGGTGAATACATATTTAGCTTAATTTAAGACTTTACTTATAACTTATATAAGTAAGGGTTATTTATATAGCTTTAAGGTGTAGATTGAGTCCAAATATTTAATTAAACTTATAGTAACATTAATTAAACCTTAATTAGGCTAATTTAACTTACTTTCATGGTCCTTGTTATTTAACATTATTATTATAATTAACCCTTAAGTATTGCTATTCATTATTAAGTAGCTAAGGAAACTAACTAATTAGAGTTAATTAGGAGCCATAACGAGTTCTCCATTACAACTCGTATGCACAGATGCGTGATATAATACACGGAAAATGGGGCAATGTGCATGTGATGGGATGGATGTATGCATGCGTGTATGAGAGTGCGAGTGTGTGAGGGTACGTGTGAGTCTGATTGTATGTGAGTGAGATACACACAAAAGGGATTGAGTGATGATGTTTGTGTGTGCTAGTGCATGTGCTCTGAGTGACTGTGTGGGCGTGAGCGAGGGTATGCAGGCAAGTGTCACGCACAAGAGAAGAGATGAGAAGGCGCGCGAGTGCATGCATGCGTGTGGCCAACAAAGTGAGAAGCGTCTCAATCAAAATCACGCCAGTCGGTGGAGGAGAGGCATCACACGGGTGCAGATGTCGGTGCAGGTGAGTGGCGTGCAACCGGTGGCACCTTCTCAGAAGGCAGCATCTAATTGAAAAACAAAATACATTTTTTTTTTCTTTTCTTAAAAAGCCAGTTGGTTGGATGCTTCACGTCATTCGTGTTCAACACTTTGGGCGATGCCAATGTTATATGGTTTCCATCACTTTCTCACCACCAAACGCATACCAACCCTTTCCTCCCTCTCTCTCTCTCTCTCTCTCTCTCTCATACCCACGCATAGACACAAACACAAACACACACACACACACACACACAAGCTATCTCACGCACGAAGGCTCCCATGGGTAACGTTATCCGTTGCAGCAACAACATCAACTGGGACTTCAACCAAGAACTCCGCTACATCCTCTGCCCCAAGCGACAAGTTGAGACCCTGCGTAGAAGGACGGACCAGTTGAAAGCCACCAAAGATGCAATTCAGGGGGAGGTGGACGAGATAGTGAGGCAAAGGCAAGGGGTAATTATTCATCCTCAAGTCGAGATCTGGGTGGATTCGGTCAACAAACTCGTTGCCAAAGTGGATACAACCACCACCCCCACATCCAGAGGTAATAATAATATTTTGAATGGCATTTTTTAAATTAATTTTGATGTACACGTTGATAGCCGATCAATAACTAAGCTGATTACTATATCTATATATATATAGCAAAAAAAGGAATAATAATAATAATAAGAAAAAGAAATTCTCATACAACAACGAATTGTTAATTTGTATTAGGTGATTTACCGTTTCTCCGAAGGCTTTGCTGTTGCTACAGTAGATATGAACTGGGGGAGCAGATCTACCAGATGCTGGATGAGATCACACGGCTGGAAGGCCAACACAAGGATACCATAAGTAAAAATCTCATGATGGACGTAAGCCCAGTCATTGATCTTCAGAGGAAGCTAAAGGACGAGATGGAGCAGCTCAGAGCTACGAAGATGGACATAGAAAGCAAGGTGTCGGGGCTGGAGAGGGAGGCGGTGCATCCTCTAATGGTGAGGTCTGAACTTGTGAATCTGTGGATAGAGAATGTCGATTCGTTCGATGCAGAGGTGTCGAACTTGATAGCCGTCATTGATTCAGCAACTCCACATGAATGGGAAACCAAACGTAGTGAACTAGAAGGTCGCATACAGAGGATGAGAGGAGAAATTAAAAGTCTTTCTGTGCAGACTGAAAAGCTGGAGAGAAATGGGTTGGTGGTGATGGCCCCTCCGGAACGAATTCATGAACTCCCTGGTCCATCAGAGGACATCGTTGTCGGCTTCGATGAGAAGCTGGAGGAGGTTCTTGGATGGTTGGATGATGATAGCATTGAGCTCATCGGGATCCATGGAATGGGTGGTGCAGGGAAGACGACCCTCGTCAAAGAGGTCACCAAGAAATTGCGTTCATCAGGGGATGGTGGCAGTTTTGAGTTGGTAATTTCAGTTGTGGTCTCACAGAATCTCGATATCAAAAAGATCCAGGAGGAAATAGTCATCCAACTTGGGTACAAGCGGAATAGTTTGCCCTACTTCCAGAATGAACGAGATGGGGCCAACTTCATATGGGACAAACTCTGTCAGAAGAGTTTCCTGTTGGTTCTGGATGATGTTTGGCAGCCCTTTGATATGAGTGAAGTTGGATTTCGATCTTCTACAAAGAAGATGGAGGAGAAGAAGATCAAGGTAATGATCACATCTAGATCAGAGGATGCATGTGCTAGCATGGTGGGATCCATCCATCCACCTAAAATTCTAAAAGTGGGCTTTTTAAGGGAGGACCACGCATGGGAGCTCTTTCGCAGGAAGATTAGGAATGATCTCATTGAGTTTGAAGAAATCCGTCGATTGGCAAAGCAAATAGTACGCAAGTGTGGTGGTTTGCCACTCGTGCTTAAAGCCATAGCTAGTGCCATGGCAAAGAATAAGACAGAGTCAGACTGGGTTCATGCTAAATCCCAATTAGACCACTATTCAAGTGATATCAGAGAAATGAAACATGTATATGAACGGTTGAAATTTAGCTTTGATAGGTTGAGCGAGGAACTAAAGTCTTGCCTACTTTATTGTGCGATGTTTCCGGAGGATACTGATATCTCAATTAAACAAGTCATCGGATATTGGATTGTCGAAGGTTTTTTGGATATCAAAGTCCCATTTGACTTTGACCGGCTC
Source organism: Thalassia testudinum (assembly GCA_037157565.1). NCBI lineage: Eukaryota > Viridiplantae > Streptophyta > Magnoliopsida > Alismatales > Hydrocharitaceae > Thalassia > Thalassia testudinum. The sequence continues at coordinate 52,511,755 of JAZHRO010000030.1, forward strand.
TGTTGGAAGGCTCGCTCTGATATCATCTGGAGACTTCAAGAATCTTCACTGCTGGAGAGGGGAAGTAGAGATGAAGAGTATTTCAAGCTGCATGACGCAGTTCGTGATATGGTCATCTGGCTCGGTGAGAAAGCAATAGAGGACAATGAGCAGTACAAGCTGTTGACTCACGCGGGGGAAGGCCTAAATTCATCTATTAGGGTTGATGAAAGTTGGTTTGGAGTCAAGATGGTGTCTTTGATGTGGAATGACATCAAAGAAGTGCTTCTACCATCGGATGGTATCTCTGGTGAAGCACTGCATGTGCAAACCTTGCTGATGTATCGTAGTAATGCAAGACATCTACGAGAAAACCTATTCCCCTTATTATCTTCTCTTCGCATCTTGGATCTGTCGTTCACACAGTTACAAGAAATCCCCAAGTCTATTGGATCCCTAAAATTGCTTCGATACCTGAATGTATCATTCACAGCCATAAAAGAAATACCAGTTGAGATAGGGAATCTAACAAGTCTGCATACTTTGGATCTAAGCTACAACAGGGATCTAAGTTACATCCCTCAGCTTGCAATCTCACCCATCAAGATGCTACGATTCTTGTACCTTGACAGTTGCCCGTGCTTTGAATATAAGGAGGAAGGCAAGTTGACACTTGTGGATTTAAATGAGCTGCCTCGATTGATTGACGTCAGACTCAACGTCTATCATGCTGGCGATGTTGAGAGCCTGTTACAATCGGATACACTATCCATGTCCACCTCAACACTTTGGTTCAGGGGAATCCATGATGTGACTATAAATACTATAGAGTATATGCAAAGGTTAGAGGAACTTGATATCGAACATTGCAAGTTCCTTTTTGGAGAGTTGGAGCTCAATGGCAACCACTTGCCAAAATTGAATAACTTACGTCTATGTATGATCAAGGGTCTAAGAAATATCGTCCTAACAAGTCCAATGTTGTGCCTTCAAAGACTAGTGATCCTGGGATGTGAATTTGAGCATCTCACGTGGCTTCAGCAACTCCCAAATCTCAAGAGGCTTCACTTATACAATTGTTCCCATTTGCGTGAGCTACTACTAAAGCAAGAGTCAGGAGACGATAGTGATGAAAGAAGCAATCATGAGCCCCTCCTATCACATATGAGAGGTATACAGTTGAATGAATTGCCACTCCTAGAGAGCATTTCAAGTGGTAGCATGCTCTTCCCTTCTTTAACTTTTATGAAAGTGCATGGGTGCCCAAAACTTAGGAAGCTCCCAATCAAGTTATGTAACTCAGTGAGAACATGGATTGAATGTGATATGGATTGGTGGGAAAGTTTGGAGTGGGGGGATGATGAATGCAATCCCTCTAGATTCGATCCTGAACTCTACGAGGCTTCTCCAACCTCATCCCCCGAGGTTTAGCTGAGGTCCAATTGCAGCGGAATCAGAATTCAACCCAACAGGTGCGTGAATTCTATTTCCTACATATCCTTGAGATTACACCACAACGTATGTGTTCGATAAAATGTCATACATTTATAAATACAAATATATATATGAGGGTTGGGATTACGTGCAGGTACAATAATATCTCCCAACACAAATAAGGTTTTGGAATAAAAGTTTGGAGATTGATATCACTCCATATAAATATGTTATGCACCAAACTTGAAGCTAATCTAACACTCCTAGAACATACATCAAAGATGGCTCATTTTCGATGACTTAAGTATCACAAAATTTGGTCATGTTGGATGTACTGCTAGAAGTATTAAATTGACTTTAAATTTGATACATAATATGTTCATATGTAATGAACTTAATTTCTAAATTTTTAATCTAAAATATTATTCATGATGAGAGATATTACATAACTTACGTGCAAATCATCTACACACTCAATTTTCCCTATATATATATATAGGAGAAGCCCCCTTCATTTGAAAGTTTATTTCATGCTTGTAGGAACATGGAACCAACAAAATCAATCCCAATGCTTTTTCCAAGCTACCATATGCTTATTTTAGAATATGGAGATTTCTTTTTCTTTTCATTGCATGGTGATTTGGTAATGATGTTATAAATCCCTCTTAAGCTTTAATTCTAGAACAATTAATTCCTTTGATAGATGCTCTTAGCATAAGTTTTTTATATTTGTTCCTTAGATGGAATTTGTAGCTTTAATTCAAATTTTTGTTAGACTTTTCATCTTGATCTTTGATCAAGACATAGAAATCAATTAGGGAATCAGACTAACATAGAATTTTTAAAAAAGCCATTCTTCCATGTTGTTATTTGGGGTGATATATATATTACGACCTCCAAGGAGTAGTTTCAAATGTAACTCATATCTATTCTATGATTTTAAAAAAAATAGGTGTTTTCTTTATGAGATGGACTTGAGTCTTCATTTGGAGGAAAAATGAAATTTACATATAAAAGCAATTTCTCTTTATTATTATTTGGGACAATTTGTAATTTTAAGAAATTTGAAGGTAAATGTTAGAGGTAAAATTTGGCATAGAAGAAATACAATTCGTACTTGAAGTTGAAAGGCTCGATACAAGAGGATTCCATATCTATTTTTCAAATTTGCAAAAAGTTGAATCTCATATAAACCAGATTTTGAAATATAAGATTTTTTGAAAATTTAGACATTTTCTCATAGATATTGGATCATAGTTAGAAGACCGTTAGAACAAAGTTCTAAAAATGAGATAGTTCAAGAGATCTCAAAGTAATAATTATAGTTATCATTTTACAACATACTTGATTAGAGTAGAAAGGAATTCTTTGATCTAAATAGTACTTACAAAAAAAAAAAAGAATTATTTTAATACTAAAGTTTAAAAGTTATTATTGTAGGTGCATAAATAATTAGGTACTACATTATCCTTAATTGATGGCTTGAATGATAACAAATATCTCAAGTAATTGAGATTAAAATTGAATTTTATGCCTGGATTTTATAAGAATGACTTTCAAGTTGAAGCCAATCATGATGAGACTCAGAGCCAAGAAGGAGGAGATCGTGATCATAAAGATGGTGGCTAGTAGGTCTCTTTGTAACATAGAAAGTGGGTTGTAAGTTTATACTTTTTGGAATGTAAGGAGAGCCCCAAATATATTTCATGTTAGTACAAACTTAGGTGTTTCATGTGCAAATTTCATGAGAGCACATGACTTGACCTAAATAGGCCTAATTAATCTCTAACTAAGGCATTAAGTGCTAGTGTATTGTTCTAAATAATGTTAGATCTTAAGAAGACCCTAAACATAACTTGGTAGGCACTCGACAACCTATATAACGTTAGGTAATACATACCCAATGTTAGGTAAGGAAGCCAGCGCTTGGCAAGAAGAGCCTAAGACTTAGCAAACTTTGTAACTAACTGCCCATATAACATTAGACATCACATATAATGTTATATAGATCATTAATAATGTTAGGTTTGCAATCCTACACCAGCCAAGGATTGGTTAGGAGATGGCAAACTTTATACCTAACTAATCATCTAACGTTAGATAAAGTGCATTTTCACCATGTTAATTATCCATTAGCAAGGCACGAGTGGGGGATATTTGAATGTTGGGGAGTGTGCAGTCCTCACATTTTGGAGTCAAAAACACACCCCCATATATATTGTTGCTCTCCCACTCATTTAGCACAAGAGAGAACACATATACAGCTCATTTCAAAGCTCACAAGTCCATATTCAATTCATACTCTGTTTTGGTGTTCTTGGAGGATCTTGGAGCTCTTGTTCACCAACCTCAACTTGATTGGAGCTCTACCACTTCAACTCCCAGCTATGCCACACTCTCACACATATAAGGGAGTTCACTCTTGCCTCCTAGATAGCTCTTTCATATTAATACTTACACATCTTTCTGGAGTTGTCCATAGGAGCAGAAAATTTTCTTTATTTTGGTTCATTCTTCTATCTATCTTATTTGTAATCTGAGGACCCGAGTTGTGGGCTTCTCTCCTCTCAAGTAAGAAGGGTTTGCTTTTAATTAGATAATCAAAACGGGTTGTACTAAGGGTTTGATGCCTCATAAGTACCAATTAATATTCCAAGATTGACTCGAGGAGGAATCCTAGGTTGGAAGACCTAGGTAATGGTTTTTCCTCGATTTAAGTTTCCACTATATATCTTATGTACTATGATATAATTTATTGGTGGTTTGATTTGCTTAAATCTCAATTCCAGCTGAATTTTCTAATTATTATTAATTTACTACCTTAAGTACTATCCATCCCCCTCTAGTGCTTTCAGTTAGTAAATAGCTTGCCGAAAATTTTATCTAAAATTGTAAGGCCATATTGATCAAAAACGTATCTCTAATGTTTACATAGAAATAATTTATCATCAATCAAGTTTTTGCAAGGTGAAAAATTCACAAAATATCTTCACAACATACATTTAGTTGAATTAAATTTATCTAGCTTATTTTTGTTGCTTCTCTAAGATATTTGTACGATGAATTCTCGCTTAAAACTAATATGTGTTGGATTTGAGAGCCTGAGTGCATCAGTCGGGATATAATTGATATATAATGACATAGGAATTCATGTTGAAATCAGTGAGATTTGGTAGAGGTTTTTAATCTCATACTAGAAATGGACAAACCTCTTGGTGGTTGTAAAAGGCTTCTGCCTCCCATCGCTTATTTAGCAATAAAAGGTGGGGCTGGAGACCACGCACGCACATGCGCACGCCCTTCCTTGACCCATCTCCGACTTTAGCTCTGGACCAGGCTCCGGTGAGAATCAATTTGGAACTTGGAACTTGGAATTTGAATTCTTTTGCTATGAATTTTTAATCTCATGATTTTGACCTATATTGATCAATCAACAGGTAAAATTGGTTGATCAATTATTTTTGATCGATCAATGGGTTAACTTTGGTCGATCAATTGGTTTGGTCGACTAAAAAATCAAGTTTGATCGATCAATTGACACACAACGTTGGGTCATGGACTCTATATAAGGACCACGAGGGAGCTCTCATTTGACACACAACAAGAGCAGAAAAGCTCTTTCCACTCTCTCTCCCCCTCTTCCGTTCTTGTCTCTCTTTATTGCACAAGGAGATTGAGAGATTCACGAGAAATTTTTGATTGATCAAACCAATTATTTGGTATATCAATCAGGAATTTGGTTGATGATGTGCAACTCGTCAACAATCATAAGAAAGCACCATTGTCGGGTTTTTAATCCCCAGCAACGGCGTCTGTCACGACCCGATCCCAGATCCTTACAGGATCTGAGTCCGGCTGGCTTTGGTTAATCCCAAAACCTAGTCGTCCAACAAGAAATAACCAAATAACATTCAGCAAACCACAATCACACAAGTACAGTAGCTAAACAAAAAGAAATTTACAACAGGGGAAAAGGAACAGTAATATTATGTCATAATACAACCATCACAATAAAACGAGTACATATAGCAGAAGACAAAGCTACAGGAACTCACTACCAAATAGCAGAACTAAAGCTAGGCTCGACTAGGCCCGGTGTCCTCAGCAGCCGGTGGCTCGGGCTACTCAAATCCCTAACCTGTACAGACTTTATTTAACTGAAGTCAGCTAACGCTGAGTAGAGTGGTGGCTAAGAAGTAACATGCATTTAACAAGTAATTAACATAAAATTTTTCATTTTTCAATTATATTATACATGTGGGTACGTAGAGATCTCTAATTAGGATTTGTTAATTAATATTCTTGTTCCCTATAGGAACGATTTTGCTTGCAGCTTCCCTTGATATAGGATGCCTACGTGGTACTCTCCTGGCTGGGGGAGTCCCACCGTGGTAGTCCTATACTCGATCTACCACCCTGATAGCGATGGCGTGAAGAGATAACCGGGTTTTATTATTATGTCGTTGTAGTATAGCCAGTTATTGCCATCATTTCAAATATATAATTTTTTACTCGGAAAATAAAAGAGTTCCCGAGGTCGAACTCAGAGAGCAAGTTGTATTCTAGGGGTACAAAGTTTCTTTTACAAAAATATAGATAGATAGAGAGAGAGATGAAAATTTGTTGGCTTCTTCTTTCTCGTCTGTCTTCTTCTTTCTTCTCTCTTCTCTTTGGCTTTTGGTTCCTTTATCTCCTTGTGGTCTTCTTCTTCTTTCTGTCTTCTTTATCTGCAGCAGTGGGTGATGTTCTTCTTCGTCAGTTCTTGTTTCTGCTCGTCTCTTTCTTTTTCTTCTCCCTTACGGTCCTGTTCTTCTTCTTCTTCTTTCTTTCTTCTTTTCCTTTCTTCAGACTTTCTTCTTCTCGTGCTCTTCTTCTTCTTTCAGTTCTTGTCTTGGCCTCTCTGCGTTCTCCTCTGCCTCGCCTTCCTTCTCCTTCTTTGCCTTCAGGACGTCGTCTGATTTTCCAATCAGACGACTTAAACCGCAGCTGCTACAGTGCCGCTCGGTGATCCTCCTTCCTTCAGCTTTCGTCTTCTTCCACGGTTCTTCTTCACCTGTGCCTGCACACATAGACAGCTTGATCAGAGAGGGGCAAAACCTATCTCTACCCTCCCCCGCGTCTCTCTCTCACAGAATCCGCTCATGGGATAGCTCTCCCAGAGCTGCTGGGTAGCCGGGTACGGGTCGCGCCCGGGTCCAGGCCCACCGGCGTGCGTGGTGGGCGAGGAGTGCAGGTCAGTCTAAGTCGGGTCGGGCCAGGTCCGCGGGGCGTGAGCGCGGACGAGACCGGGTAACCGGGCGGGTGAAGGGGACCTCACCCCGTGTGCTGAGGCAATAAGCCTCCAGCACTTTTTCGCTTTATACCGCTGCGTTCCTTCAAAGCCTTCCGAGGTGGGACTAAATGTCCCACCCCAATTTCGCGCCTGCGCGGAGGAAGCAGCCGGTAATCGCAGCGTTACGCGAGACCTTCGCGCGAGGGCTTCGACTCGACTGCAGCCTGGTGCTTCGCGAAGGCGCCTTGCACTGTCTGGGAGCGTAACCTGGGCGTGACTCACCTGGGGCAGCAGGTGAAGAAGCTGCTTTGCTTCAACAATGGCGGCGACGAGCGCAGGTACCTGCCCACAGAAAAAAGGCCTCTCGGCCCAATCAGAAACGCGGAGGACCTTCGCCGTGGCACGGCGAAGGTGGTCGGGGGGTGTGCAGGCGGCGAGGCGGAGCCTAAGGGCTGCCCTAGGTCGGACTGTGGGTCGGGAGATGGGTTTGTTCGGTGGAGTTGCAGGGGGTGATTTGGGGGAAGTGGAGGGGCGGAAATGGATCAGGGTGAGGAGGCGGAGATTATGTGCAGGTCGGCGAGCCATGTGGGATGCTGGAGTGATGGGAGCGGCTCGCCGGAGGATGGCCGGAGGCGGAGAAGGTGAGGGTGATTGGTCGGAATCGAGGGCGACAGTAGATATTTAAAGTGAGGAAAAGGAAGAGGGGAGGAAGAGGAGGAGTTCTACCTACTTAGCAGGACGAGGAGGGGCCGGAGCGGGCGACAGTCGTATCGACTGTCGCCGGAGAAGAAGATGCCTGGGGGAAGGGGCGGCGGCGAGCAGAGGGCCGGAGAGGCGCCAGCTAGGTGCGGCGTGGCGCGGGAAGAGCGAGGGAGAGCAACCCTGCAACTGGTAGTGCGGCAGAGCGACGAGGAGGAAGAGGGGAGGCCGCTGGAGCTGGAGGGCTTCCTGTCGGAGTGGGAAGAGAGGAAGTGGGGGTCTTTCTCCGTCAGGACCGAGCTCCTCAGAACGGCGGAGCAACGGGGGTATTTATAGAGGCGGAATCAGAGAGGAGGGCGGAGGGAGACGACGTGTCTCCCTCGCCGGAGGACGCCGGAGATGGAAACCCATACCGTCCGTGCGTTCGCACGGCCGGTATGGTGGGTTGCAGCGACCAGGGGGGTGTTCCTGCGACGGCTGACGACGCAGGGCACCCCCGGTTGACTTGCCAGCCCCTCCCCCTCACCCTGCGCGGCGCCATGCTCCGCGCAAGGTCGCCGGAGCATGGTGCTGGCAGGTTTTGGCAGGAGGGACCTGAATGCAAAGAACGAAGGAGAGTTAGGGGCAGAAATGTGAGGGTTCAAAAGTTGAGGGCCAAAAAGTAAATATATGAGGACCAAAGTTCAAAGTTGGTCAAGAAGGTTTCTTCTTAGGCTCAAATTTTTATACATGACTAATTAGGACCTAAGGAATTTGATGGTGAATTTTATTTCTAGATTAAACCTTGTTTGACCGGTCAATTTATGCAAAAACCCAAATTAAGTTATTAATTGGGCATGGTTCTCAATGTAGGTCAAAATGGGATCTGAAGGCCAAATTGAAGGTTCTAAACCCTAGAGATTATTTTTCTATGAATTTTAGAGGGTTTATTCTATTTTTACTTTGCCTCGAACCTCGTGAATTGAAGTGGATTTATTTTAAGGTTACAGATTATCATTTAGTTCCTTGGAATTGCTGTAGCCCTTGTCAGATCATCCCACTTTCCTTCTTATTCGGTTTGCTTGACTTGTGTTTGGACCCTGAATTACCCTGTATGCAGATTATACTGGTAAAATTGCATTTTTACCCCTTATGACTTTTTTCTCCTTAAACTCAGAATTCTCTGAGTTAAGCCTTTCCTTGAGTTATGTAGGAGCTTTTATCCTTTGTATTGGGTCAAAATGAGCTAGTTATGGCTCATGATGAGGTTCTCATCACACCCCGAGGTCACGGTCGTGACGTAGCAGTGACTACGGCACACGTGATAAGCGCGTGGGTAGTTACCCCACACTGGCACGCAGTCAGTAGTTTCCGCTAGTGGGTACGCCTCAACGTACAGTGCAGAACAGTATAGAGCCTTACCCTCTCAGAACAAAACAAGGGTCTTGCCCCTCAGGGGTCTCGCCCCTCCTCAGTCCACATACCCTCGTCTGACTACCCCGGTTTGTCCAACGGGCTAACGAGAGTTGGTGTAGGGTGGCCATACCTAGCCTTGGGCCCCCTGGGGTGGCTAGCTTCCCCCTACACTAAGTAGCTCACCTCGGTACCACATACACGAGGGCCAGAAAGAGTCGTCGTAGAGTGGCCAAACCCACCCAGGGTCCCAACTCAAGGGCGGTAAGCTCCCCTCTACACTACAAAGGATAGTTGCTCTCTTCGATACCACGTACACGAAGGTCAGCTTACCTCCTTGAACAGCTGCCCATGGGCAGCAAATTTTCAGAACCATCCGGTTCTCCGTATTATGGCGTTCTTGTCTACATTCCCCGTAGGGTTCATGCATGAGTTTCTTTTTTCATATTCGGGTTGGAATGTACGGAACAACAGTTCAATTTCCATTTTATCACAGTAGGGGTCCATTTTAGATAAAAACAAGCAGCTTTTGATTACTCAATCATTCACATGCAATTTCCTCTATCCCTAGTGTTCATGCCAAGACCTAGGGTTCAAGAATTTACTCTCGAGTATGCGTTTATTCCTTCCTAGGGTTCATCTCAAGTCGTATGATTACTTACTTGCATGTATTAAATTAGAGATTTAAGGTTATAACCACTCTACCTGGGTAACCGAGTGGAATGGGAGCTCGTACAGTGTTAAGACCTGTGCTGTTAGAGCCCTCTAAGACATTTGAGATTTGGGTCAGACGTCTGGTTAGACATCTGGACATATTCCCAGATGTATGGAAACCAAATTTTTTGTGTACATCCTTGTGTCTGCGCATGTGCTGCGCGTAGACAGTATGCAGCCTCATTTTCTTCTCTCCTTCTCTCTCCTCTCGCCGATGAAACCCTAGCCCAACACCTACTTAAACCCCCCCTCCTCTCCCTCATTCACCATACCTTTAGCCACCCTTCTTCTTCCTCCAACGAGAGCGGTGAGCGACGAGTAGCGAGCAACGGGCGTGAGCAGTGTGAGAGGAAAGGAGGAGCAGCAAGGGGAAGAGAGGAGAGCAAGCGCGTGAGCTCATTAGAGATCTTGCCGAAGAGCTCATGGTCGGTCAGGCATGCGCAAGGCGGAGAGGTGCGTCAGGGAGGTCCTCCCCAACACTGTTGCAGCCAGAGCAACGGGCAAGCGGGCGCGACGCGGCTGTGCGCGGCGCGAGAAGGCGGAGGCAATTTCTGGTTCTGGGATTTTCCCAGAATCAGACGTCTGGATCGACATCTAGACGACGCAGATGACGTATGGAGGAGGTTCCAGATGACTGAGAGGTAAGTTCCGCGACGTACACCTTCTTTGCGGATATGGCCATGTAGGCCGTTCCGCCGAGGCACTGTTCCGTGCCATATTGAGAAGATTTGCGTCCATGCGTGCAGGATTCGCTTCGGGAAGGCGCAGGACACGCCCTCCCACGCAGTTCAAACGTCTAGGCGAGGCACCAGATGGCGGAAAGTGTCTTTAGACGTCCGGAGAGGTGGTCGAACATCTGGAATTGGGTCCAGACAGTTCAGCGGAGTTCCTGGACGTCTGAGGAGTAGCGTAGAGTTGAGGTATGTTTCTGGACTCTTTTAAGACGTCTGGAGGGGGTTCCAGACGTCTGATGTGAATCAGAATTACTATTTTTGACCTGTTTAGGGTCCTTTTGAGGTTCGATTTCCGTAATTAAGATTCTGTTGTTCTCCGTTTAAGTTCCTCTACTTGTTGGAATACCTTTGTCCTATTCTGAGTGGTCTCTTGTGATCGATCCTTGTGATAGGACATCGTTCCGTTGCGGACTTGGGGTTTGCTGAGGCACGTGGACCTGTCGATCAAGCCCCCATTACTCCTGGGTTTACTGGTAGAGTGGCTTCCCCTAGTTTAATCACAAACATGAATGTATATGTGGAATGAATGTTAGATCCTAGGGTATGGCATGAATCCTAGGACTAGAAACATTGGAATATTTGTATGGAATGTATGAATTGCAGTCTTGGATGAGTAAATAGAATAATAATAATTACCTGTAAATGGATAACAGTTGCCTGTGAAATGTAAAGTACTGTTGTTAGCAAACTGTTGCATATAAATTCCTGTTGTTTACGATTAAATACGAGCTGCCTGTATATGAACTGGAAATGGAAAATTGAATGTTGAAAACACGAGCTACCTATGAATAAACCTGGAATGTGAATAATAAAGTTACATGATACATGTGTAGAACTTGAGAAATGGAAATAGAAATGATGAAACCTGGTATGGCTTGGCCTGAGAAACATGAGCATGAACCCTACGGGGAATTAGGAGATGAGCTCCTGGAAGTAAATGGAATGGATCTAGGAATGTGCTGGGAAGTGTACTGTCCCTTGAGTATGTGGTACCAAGGGAAGCACATGTTACCTCTCAGTGTAGAGGGGAGCTTGCCGCTTTCGGGTTGAGACCCGGGGTGGGTTTGGCCACTTTGTAGCGACTCTTTGGCCCTCGTGTACACTGTACCGGGGAGAGCTACCCACCCCACGGGGCACGGGGTTCAGTTAGCCGCCTTATACCGACTTGTTAGGCCTACTAGGCAAACCAGGGTAGTCAGGAGAGGGTGTGTGGACTGTGAAGGGGCGAGACCCCTGTTTGGTTCTTAGGGGCTAGACCCCTGTTACCGAGAGGGCTATGCCCTATACTAGTTCCACGCTGTGCTTTGGGTGCACCTGCTAACGGAAACGACTGACCGCGTGCCAGTGCAGGGTAGCTACCCGTGCGCTTATCACGCGTGCCGTAGTCACCGTTACGTCTATCCGTGACCCTGGGGTGGTTGACTGAGTGTAGGACCACCACGGGGGACTCTCCCGGCCAGGAGAGCACCATGTGCTACTTCTACTCTTCGGAAAAGACTGTAATCAAGATCATTCTCACGAGGAACATTCGAGATCAAGAAAGAAACCTGATAAATAGACCAAGTTATGGAAGAAAGAATAATTAGTAAAGAAAGAAAGAAATTGAAAAACAACAACTACCTGTTGTTCACGCGGCTAAATCGTGTTTTAACAGATATCTCGTTGTAATATAAATAAACTCTCCGCGAAAACAAATAAAAATTTATTACTCGAAAATCAAAGTATCTGAGGTCGAACACAGGGAGCAATCTGAGTATTCCAAAACTTGAGAACACAACTTTTTAATAAAAAGAAATGACTAGTTCAGTAGAAGCGACTGGATAATGTTGTGGAAAGAAATTGCTCAAAAAGAATGGATGTCTGATATTGCATCAGACGTCTTAAGGTTATCTCTCAGATTCTTTTCTTCTGTTGGTGATTTGCTCTGTTGTACCTATGGTTGCTCCTTTTCTTTTTCTTCCTTAGCCGCTTCTGCTCCTCTTCTTTTTCCTTCTCTTCTTGCGGCCAAGTCCTGGCTTTGCCTCTTCTTAGGTTGCCTTCTTTTTCTTCTTTCCTTGGCTCTGCTTCCCTCGGCTTTAGCTTTTCTTCTTCTATTTATGGTTGTCTTTCTCTTTCTTTCTTTCTTCTTAGCCCTCTGACTTCCTTTCACTTTTTGGCTTCACCTCTTCCTTCTGCCTAGTCTTTCCTTCCTTCTTCTTCTCCTTCGCTTTCTTGCTTCTTCTCTTTGTCTACCCCTTGATCTCTCTCTTCCTCTTTCGCTTGGTTTACCACACCTCTACTACAGGGTGTCCTTCTTCTTCTTCTTCGCTTGCAGTGGCTAAGTCCCTGCTTGCTTCTCTTGCTGCTTCTTCCTTAGAGTCCTCTTCCTACACAAGCACCACGCAACAAAACCTATTCCCCTACCCTTCCCACGCGTCTCTCTCTCTCTCTGAATCTCTCTTCGGTATGCTCTCCTAGAGCCGGGTTATCGGGTCGGGTCGCATGCCCGAGTCCAGGTGCACCAACGTGGGTGTGGTGCGCGAGGACTGCTCAGGAGGGTAGTCGGGTCAGGTCACCAGGTCCACGGGATGAAGTCACGAACGAGGTGCGTGTATAGGTGAGGAGGGACCTCACCCCAGTGAATTGGAGGCAACCCAACGATATCACAAAATCAATTTAAAGTACTCAAAGAGGTCACTACTTACCAAGGTGGGACTAATGTTCCACCGCTTTTGCTCGCGCGCCCGTAGGAGATCATTCCTCCACTTGCAGCAGCTGCAGGCCTCGCAGCGTCGAGTGCTGGAACAGCTAACTGCGCGAGACCTCCCTGAACCTGCTGGACCTGGAATCCTGAAGTACTTCAGCCTGGAGCGAGCTTGCAACCTCCTTGAGCCGTCGCTAATGGCGGCTGTAGATCAGACCCTGCATGGCACAAAAAGAAGCTTGCAGCTCTATCAGACCACAGGAAGACCTTCGCCGTGTCACGGCGAAGGTGAGGCTGTAGGTGGCAGGCTGCGAGGCAGCCTAGGCGTGCGTGCCTAGGTCGCTCTGTGGCCGGAGTTATGGGTTAAGTCGGGGGAAGCGTGGAGTGCGTGTGGAGTCCTGTGGATGGGTGGACGGTGTTCAGTGGAGTGTGGCGGAGGTTGTGAGGTGGGTGGTGAGACGTGTGGGGTTGCGGAGTGACGGAAGCGTCTCGCCGGAGGGTGGCCGGAGATGGGGAAGATGCGGGCGGATAGTGGCGGTCGAGGGGTGTTGTGTGAAATAGAATGAGGTAAATGAAAGAGTGGAAGACAGGGAGCTTATCTGGATTATTGGGAGCGAAGGGGGGGCAGCGGAGACGGATGGCTCGTTTGTGTCGTCGTCGGAGAAGACGGCCCTGAGGGAGATAACGGCGACGAGGAGGAGGTCAGGAAGGCGTGCACTGGTGCAGCGCGACGCAGGTGGACGAGGCGAAGTGAACCTTGCTGCTGGTATGGTAGCAGAGCGATGAGAGGGAGGAGGAAGAATCACCGGAGCTTGCTGGCTACTTGGCCGGAGAGAGGGGAGATGAATTCTGGGGTATTCTGCGGCCATAACAAGTCTGAGAGATTTGCAGAGGGCCGGAGGTCCTTTTATAAGTGCTGGCCGAGCTTCTGGTGCGTGGAGGGAAAGCCTTCTGCCACCAACGTCTCGCCGGAGAAGGAAGGTAGTTGGATGGAAATCAAAGATTGTGATTGGGCTCAGATGAAAGGGGATTCCTTAGAGAATCTCCCTTCCAAATCTGGGAGGCGATCTCTGAGGGATCAGGGAGTATTCCCCCTCCCTTCCTCGTCGAAGAAGGATTCCTCTCCATTAATGGTGGAGGGACCTGTTTGTAAGAGTTGAGAGGAAGCTAGGGGGTTTGTGTAATGATTTTCAAAAGATAGGGGTCAAAATGTAATTGGGTGCACTAATTTGCAAAGTAGGTCAAGATGACCTCCTCTTAGGTCCAAATTTTGGTAAAAACCTAATTTTAACCTAAGGAATCCAATAGTGAAGTTTTATTTTATGTTTGACCACGTTTGACTGGACATTTTGCATAAAAACCCAAATTAGGTCAATTAATGAGCTAGGACCCCAATCTAGGTCAAACTAGGTTCCAAAGGCCAAATTGAATGATAGAAACCCTAGGGGATATTTTTCCATGAATTTTAGAGGGTTTACTTGATTTTTATCCTGACCAGGACCTTGTTGAATTAAGCGGGTCAGTTTTAGGGTTACAGGATGTCATTTAATTCCTGGTTTACACATAAACCCATTTTTTATTAAACCAACCCACTTTTTATCTTATTTAGACCATTTGACCTATGTTCTGCCTCTGAGAAATCCCATTTATGTATTGCAATGGTAAAATTACAGTTTTAACCTTTATTTCATGTTTTCTTCTCAGAACACTTATTCCTTCCATTAAGTCCTTTTCTAGGTTATGTAGGAGCTTTTATTCTCTTTCTTGGGTCAAAATGAGCTAGTTAGGGTTCATGATGAGGCTCTCATCACCTGTCCACCTTTACTATTTTAATTAGCTGGTTGCCACTCTACTCAGCGTTCGCTGATTTCGTGTACTCATAACCTTTTTCAGGTCCAGGTGTTGAGCAGTCAGAGCCTACGGCTGCAGAGGGTGCTGGCCCCAGTAGAGCCCAGTAGTTGTAGCTTTCTGTTGTACTCCATTTCTTGTTGTAGTGAGTAGTTGTTACACTCCTGTACTCTTTTATTGTGAACTTTATATTCCTGTCCCTGTTTAATTTTCTACTGTTGTGGTGGTGTGTACTGTAGTAGTTTACTTCCTTACTACTGTACTTTGTTACTGTTAGTTGCTTGTATGGTGAATGTGGTTTATTTTACTGCTTTTTGGTTACTTTCTCGTTGGATGACTGGGTCTTGGGATTAGTCGAGTCAGTCCGGTCTTGTGTCCTGTAGGGATTCGGGAATCGGGTCGTAACATACAGTGGCTCCCGACGACTCCGCAGGTCCCGTACACCCGATGGACTAGAGAGCTAAAACATGGATTTATGGGTCAAAAGGTTCAGAATGGTACAAGCAAGGTATTATTACACAAAGAAACTTGTACGGAAAACAGAGATGGTTTGTTTGCGGAAAAGCGATAATAATAGGGCCTTGCACGGCCCAAAAACACGCTGTCAGACAGAAATCAGACATCTGGGAAAGGTCCCAGACATTTTAAAATAGTTCCCAGGGATACCTCTCTCGATGTTCCTCTATCAGACATATGGAACTCAATGCCGACGTCCAAGGACTCCATCAGACGTCTGGGGGTGCTTTCGGACGTCTGAAACTGCCTTGATCTACTCTCATCTTTTGACACATATACATACGCTGTCAAGACTTTGTCAGAGGGAAAATATGAAAAGTAGATCTCTACCAGACGTCTTTCTCTACCTTCGGACGTCCGGTAAGACGTCTGGGTGTCCCTCCGGTCGTCTAATTCTGCGGAAAAATGACTTCCGTGGAACTGCTCTGGATTCCCTCGCCTGCAGGCGCTGTAGCAGAACGGCGCTGCACCCTCCACTCTCGCGCTTCCTCTCGCTCGGGCTCTCCACTCTTCACTCGCTCTCACCCTCGCTCTGTTCTTGGCTACGAGGTGGGCAACGAAGAGGAGGGGGAGAGGTTTATAAAGGGAGAGGAGGTGAAGGGGGGTGGGATGGCAAAGCGTGGTGCGGAGTGGCGTCGTAGGAGGAGGTGTGGTGAGGCGCGGTGAGGGAGGAAGCATGGCGTACGTACAGTCCGCGTCGAAGAGAAAAAGCATTTTCAGACGTCTGGTGAACATCCCAGACGTCTTAAATGACCAAAGGGTGGTGGGTCATTTCAGCGTCAAAAATAATGATCGTCGACTAGCAGTTCGTACTAAAAAGGATTTTAAAATGTCATTGTTGTAGTATATATCACAAATACAAACCGTTGTCGCGTTAATTTTATTTATATACTTAATTTTTACTGGTTTATTCTAGGCCATTGACTAGGAGGCAATTGTTGATATACATTACTCTCTAAGTCCAATATTATTCTTTAATTCTAAAAGATTGATTTTATATACAAGAATGAATGAATGAATCAAAAGAATCAAAGAATGAATCAATTATATACAAAAGAATAAATTACAATGCTTGAAAACATTTATATACAAACAAGCATAAAAAATCATAAATAAATAGTCTATATTATCTATTTACAACTAATAATAATATTACTTAGCTATATGTACAATAATAAGTAGTAATATATACTATACTAACTTAACTTACTAATATCTATAATAACATATAATATATCTATAGTAACATATAAAAGTGTCGCTATAATCTTAGAAAAACTATATACATAAGTTAAGGTAAAAATAGGGTCTATACTGATGTTTACATTATCTACAGTGACAAATAAGTCTATCACTAAAGCTATAATGTTATTTATATACATATATATATCTCAAACATATTACTATACTAGGTTAGCGTATACTACTTATATATTATTCGCATATATATACAGTATACTATATTACCTATATTATATATATATATACGCTATATACATCATATCAATATATATATATACACATGCACACACACACACTTACGGTGTACACACTTGAGGCTTTAACACTTAGCCTTATTTAGCTTCTTCCTCTCTTCTTCTTATTTTACTTAGTCTATTTTACACTTAGCCGCATATTCCCTTCTTCATTTCTTCTTCTATGTTAGTCCATTAGGTTCTCTCTGAATTTCACTTGGGGACCTAGGTGAATTTGAGTTCTCTTTTTCTTTGTTTAAGTCGAGATTACTATTCACTTAGTTAAAAATTAGGATTTTTAATTGGCAGGCGGCCTTTTCAAAGGATACACAACACCCTCACGAGTGGGACCAAACCTCTACTAAGAGCCGCCTTAGTTTCTCAATTAGGCATATTAATCTCGCATTAATGCTCATTACTAGGCCTCATCATGTTTGCACAGTGCACGCCTCCCAGCCATGCATCGCACGCTAATTTCTCATGCCAATGCCATATGCTTAGAAGAGGGTAAGGGTAATGTGTGGGGGGGCGCCCAATGCTTGACGATTGATCGCCTTAGATAACAAAATCAATTTATACAGCAACGAGCGAACCTAAGCGCACGATGTGGCGCTAATTATAGCGCCCTTTAGGCACTGAAATCACATAGCAGACTTCTTATTCTCCGATTTTGGTCCTCGATTTGAGGGCCCAAATTAATTTCAAATTTAAAATAAATTATATGGCTGTGAGGCCCTTATATAGGGCTATATAATTATTTAGTTTATTTACAAAAATAATTATATTTACTATATAAATAAATTATCTAAAGTTTACACTTTATACAAGTTGAATTAAGGTTTAATTTTCTAATTACAATATAAATTAGTTCATTAATGATCAAATTAACTTATTAGAGAGTTAATATACATAATAAAGTATTTAATTCAGATTTTTATTATATTGTACACATTTTATTTTAATTTATATACATTTAAATAAGTGATTTCAGGCTATTATACATATAAATTAGGTATAAATAGTCTAATACATTATAAATATAGTTAAATTAGTTTAAATTATTTAAAATAATATCATACAAATGTACACTATAAGTTAGTTCAATTATGACTTAATTTACTAATTTATTTTAATTTAATTTAATAACTTAGCTAATAACTTAATAAAAAAATTATTTATTATATATATAATTAAATTAAGTTACAAGTGTATTAATGTACATTATATAGACATAAATACACATGTACAGTATCAGTAGTAAATAATGTTATTTATATGGGTTTAGTAGTTTACATAGATTATAATACATATAAGTTAATATAATTAATAGTTAATTATATAAATAAGTTATATACAATTTAAGTTATCTTAAATATTTAATTTATACTATAGAATATGTACATAAGTTATATATACATGTTATATACATATTTTACAATATATACATATATAGCTTAATATATACCTTATATATACATGTATATACATAGTATACATGGTCTTTTTAGGTATTTTTCTAGTTTTTCTAGTATATAATATACATAGTATGCTATAGTTTTTTTTATTTTTATGGGGATGAGAAAGAAAGAAAGAGATGAGAAGAATAGATCTTTTTTTGTGTTTTTGAGATTAATTTCTTTTATTAAGTTTCAAGGTCGACTGAACCGTCGGTTGATATATTTTATCAAATCAAGTCGGAGGTTCAGATGACCTTCAAACTTTGTATACACTTAAAGATATACTTATTCTTACTCACTACAAGTTTATTTTATTTTTTTGGATTTTTTATATTATTTTTATTTATGTACAAGTCAAACTCAATCTAGGCCTTAAAGGGGGTTTTCAAGGGTAACCTAAGGCACTAGAGTGAAGGTTGAAGGCTCGAAATGCAATGATATGCTGATCGTTGACTACTGGTTCATACAAAATTATGTCGTTGTTGTAGTATATATTACAAATACAAACCGTTGTCACGTTAATTTTATTTATTTACTTATTTTTTACTGGTTTATTCTAGGTCGTTCACTGGGAGGCAATTACTAATATACATCACTCTTTAAGTCCAATATTATTTTTTAATTCCAAAAAGATTGTTTGTATGTACAATAATAAATGAATGAATCAAATAATCAAAGAATAAATCAATTATATACAAATGAATGAATTACAAATGCTTGCAAACATTTATCTACAAACAAGCATAAAAAACTATAATTAAATACTATATACTATCTATTTATATCTTATATTAATAATACTTATGTACAAGTACACTAATATACAATAATATGTACTATAATATAGACTATGCTAACTTAACTTAATACATTAACACCTATAGTAACATATATAGTATGTACAGCGACATATATAAGTGTCGCTAAACCTCATGAAAAATCATATACATAAACTACGGTAAAAGTAAGGGTCTATAGTGATGTTTATTCTATCTACAACGACATATAAATCTGTCAGTAAAGCTCGGATGTTATTTATATACATATATGAGCTTAAACATATTCTTTATACTAACATATACTATATTTACATATATACATATTTACTTACATTATACTAAATACAAATATATTATATACACTACTTATACATGTTATACACGTGCACACAATGATTCTTCTTCTTTCTTTATATTTCACTTTAAACCTTAATCTTTTTCACACTTAGTCTCTAAGCTTCTTTCTCTTCTCCTTGTTCTTTTACGTTTACTCTCTCTTAGGGACTTAGCCATCTCAAGCTCTTAACCCTCTTTCACTTAGTTGCACAGAGCCCTATTCTTATTTTCAACACTTAACATTTTTAGCACCTCTTTTCTTCCTTTTTCTCTTAGGTAATTAGTCATGATTACTGATGAGAGACTCATCATGATCTCTAATTACCCCTAATTAACTAGTCTTCCTAGTTAATTAGCTAAGGTTATGAATATATAAGGGTTAATTATAAAATAAGGGATATATAGTAAAGGACCTTAAAATAAGTTAAAAAATGATATTTTATCATTCAATTAACATTATTAACAATTTAATTAATAATTGGACTCGAAATCTTATTAATCATTTTCTTAATTAATAAGTTAAGTAACTTAAACATAATGTATGCATAAGTATATAATAACTTAAGTAATTTTATTTAATCTAATAAATTAACTTAAAAAGGTCAAAAATGTAAATTCAAGGTGAAAACATAATATTTATCTTATTTACTAACATATATAAAAAGTTGAAAAAGATCTAAGTTAAAATAAACCTTTAAAACCTGGGTTTACATTTTGGTCCTTAAAATTCATTGCAATCGAGTCCTTAATCTTCATATAGATCCTTAAGTTTAACTGCACATAGGTCCCTATCCCTTTCTTCTTCTTTCTTCTTCAATTGAGTGAACGGCTAATGACGGAGAGTGACTCCGCCACACGATCACCACCCTGTTGACATCATCCTTCCTTTTCCAAACTCTTGAAGCTTGTGCTCACCACTCCATCTTCATCCATCAGTCTGGATTACTCCTAAATCCTAAATTTTGGTGGGAGTTAACCTCATCGTCGTCAGAGACGATGCTGGAGGTTAAGCTCTCCAAGCTTTCTCTTCGTCCAGACTCCACCGTCTTCTTCATCGCCATCCACTATAAATACCCCCTCACCCCTTTGATTTCTCTCAAGTTGGCTCCCTTCCCTCTTTTTCACTGTAGCCGACTTCGATAGGCTATCCTCTCCGCAACTCCGGCAACTTCCCATTTCACTCTCTGACTTCCTCCATCCATCTGGATCAGCTGAGGAGATCCGCCGAGGTTTGCCGCGTCTTTGGACACAGGCGCCGACCAAGGAGATCCTCTACTCCATCCATTTTCGCCCGCCGGAGATCTTCTTCTTAAACCCTCTAATTTTGTCGTTCGCCATGAGCCTTCGGCGGAACCCTATTGACCCCTTCGTCCAGGTAATAATAGATTAGGAGCAGGAGTAGGAGTAGGGTAGTCTAGGTAGGTAGTTAGTTAGGTAGTTTAGTTGTAATTTTAGAATTTAATGTTCATCTTCTTCGACTTCGGCAAGCTCCTTGAGCTTGCCAGAGCTTTGATTTCATCTTTTAAACTCACTGATCACCTTCCTCCATCATCCACGATCATTTCTATTACACTTAATCTCTAATTTGATTACTGTTTTGCCTAATTCACCTTCACCTTCACAACTACTGTCGCTGTCCATGGCGATAGTATCTGAGCTTAGATTCACCTTCATAGGGTCCTCCATCACCTATTCACAATCTAAGGATCCTAATCCACACTTTAATTTGTATAAATACCACATATAATTTAAACGGCCAAATCTAATTAAGCTCTTGAGCTCGTTGTCAATGGCGGCTCAGGAGCAATTAAAACTATTGATTATCTATATATTTATCTTTGCAATACTATTTTGACTTGTCTTGACCACTCATCTGAGTGGGAGACCAAGTCCTGAGCCTCAACCTCTAAAATTCTATTCAAACTTGAATCTACTGATTAATCATTCATGTAACGAATTAATGAGGAATTAAATGTGATTCTGAGGTTCCTTGTAACCTCATGAACCTTTTCAGATTAAAAATTGCATAAATTTACCATTCTGAACATGATTTGCATTCTTTCTGGACTTACAGGAGCTCCGGCGAGCTCCAGCGAGTCATTTTTGACCTTCAGCCTTTAGAACTTGTTGAGAAGCTCCAGAATGGCTCAATTTTGATTTTTGATTAGTTTGAGGTCATTTATTTGAAGATTTAATAATTGGAGCTGTATATTAGGATTCATCTTCTCCAACTCCGGTGGAGTTGGAGAAGTCTGATAGAAGTTTAAAAAGGCATTTGATGGATTTAAAAGCTTCAATGTAATGCACTGAAGTTAATTATGCCTTCAAATCTGTGTAACAAACCCTTGATTGCTCTGATGAACATACCACATTTAGAGCTCAGGCGACAAGCCTGAAACCCTAGAATCCTAAGTTCAAACACCTATCTGAGGGTCTGAGCAAGTTCCTGGGGTTGAGAAGATGCTAATCCAGGTTTTAATTTCTTGAGAAGAGGCTTAGATTAGAAAGTCAAAACTTGAGGCCTTATAGTCAAACCCAAGTTTGATACTTTGATTTTGAGCTCAATCTGTTGATTTGAGGAGTTTGAATTGTTTCTGAGATTTGTATGAATGATTTTAGAGTGAATTAGATGTGCTTTGTGGGTTAATTTGGTTGGAATTCAAACCCTGCCAGTTTGGGTTGCTTTTGAACCCAAATTGATGGCAGTGGTATTTTGATGAGATTTGATCTCAAATCCTGCCCAGATCAATTTGTAACAACCCTTAGAACTTGTTGAAATCAATTAGAAATGTTCTTAAGTGTCTGTTCACTTAATCAGAGTTGAAAATTTTGTTCTCTGAAGCTTTCAGAGAAGCTTGAGGTCTCTCTGCGATTTCAGAAGCTTAAAGAGCTTCAGAACCTTTACCTATAGATGCAGAATTACCTGTAAAACTTATTCAGACCCTTAGTTAAGCTAGAAAAGCCATCCTATAGACTCTGTAAGCATAATCTCCATTTCCAGGTAGTTAAAACCCATAGGAACCCCCTAGATTCACTCTTCAAATCGAAGAGTGTTATGACTCGGTTCCCGAATCCCTACAGGATACGAGACCGGACCGACTCGACTGATCCCAAGACCCAGTCGTCCAACGAGAATGTAACCAAAAAGCAATAAAATAAACCACATTTATCATACAAGCAACTAACAGTAACAAAAATACAGCAATAAAGAAGTAAATTACTACAGTACACACCACCACAACAATAGAAAATTAAATAGGTACAGGAATATAAAGTGCAGAACGAAAGAGTACAGAATATAAAGGTACAAGAAGCTACTCACTACTACAAATGAGTACAAAAGAACTACGACTACTGGGCTCTACTGGGCCCAGCACCCTCTGCAGTCGTGTGCTCTGGTTGCTCAACACCTGGACCTCAAAAGGGTTATGAGTACACAAAATCAGCGTATGCTGAGTAGAGTGGCAACCAACTAACTAAAGCAGTAAAGGTGGACAGGTAACTGTTGTTTTTCAATTTCTTTCTTTCTTTAACTAATTATTCTTTCTTTCACCACTTGGTTTATTTATCAGGTCTCTTTCTTGATCTCGAATGTTCCTCGTGGGAACGATCTTGATTGCAGTCTTTTCCGAAGAGTAGAAGGCACACGTGGTGCTCTCCTGGCTGGGAGAGTCCCCCGTGGTGATCCTACACCCAGTCAACCACCCCAAGGTTACGGACAGACGTAACGGTGACTACGGCACACGTGATAAGCACACGGGTAGCTACCCCGCATTAGCACGCGGTCAGTCGTTTCCGTTAGCGGGTGCACCCAAAGCACAGCATGGAACTAATATAGGGCCTAGCCTTCTCAGTAATAGGGGTCTAGCCCCTAAGAACCAAACAGGGGTCTCGCCCCTCCACAGTCCACGCACCCTCGCCTGACTACCCTCGTTTGCCCAGTGGGCCTAACGAGTCGGTGCAGGGCAGCTAGCTGAACCCCGGGCCCCGTGGGGTGGCTAGCTCTCTCCCTACACTAGTAGCTCTCCCCGGTACAGTGTACACGAGGGCTACCGAGTCGGTGCAAAGTGGCTAAACCCACCCCAGGTCTCAACCCGAAGGCGGCAAGCACCCCTCTACACTAAGAGGTCACATGCGCTCCCCTTGGTACCACGTACTCAAGGGCCAACACACTTCCCAATGCATTTCCAAATCCATTCCAATTATTTCCAGGAGCTCTACTCCTAATTCCCTATAGGGTTCATGCTCACATTCCTCGTGCCATTCCATACCAGGTTTCATCATTTCTATTTCCATTTTCCGATTATACACATGCAGATTGTACTTCTATAGTTCACATTTCCACGTTCAGGTTATTCACAGGTACCTCGTGTTTACAACATTCATCTTTCCATTTCCAAATTATATACATGCAACTCAGATTATGTCATTTCACTTGTGCGACAGGAAAGTTACAAGTAACAGTTAACTAGCACAAATACTACATATTTTGCAAGCAACCGTTATTCATTTATAGGCAGTTGTTATCATTCTATCTACTCATTCAAGACTGCAAATCAATCATCCATTACAGACATTTCAAGTGTTTCTCGTCCTAGGATTCATGCTATATCCTAGGTTCTAAACATTCATTTCACACATGCAATTTAGTTTCAATTAAATTAAGGGGAAGCCACTCTACCAGTAAACCCAAGAGTAGTGGCGGCTTGATCGGCAGGTCCACGTGCCTCAGCAAACCACAAACCTACAATGGAACGAGGTCCTATCACAAGGATCAATCATAAGAGAATACTCAGAACAGTATAGAAAGTATTCCAACAAGTAGAGGAAAACATACGGGAAACATCGGTATCCCAATTGTGAAAATTGGACCTCAAATGGACCCTAAACGGGTCAAAAATAGGGATTTTGACTCAAATCAGACATCTGGAACACCTTCCAGATGTCTTAAAAGAGTCCAGAGCCATACCTCAAGTCTTGCGCCACTCCTCAGACGTCCAGGAACTCCGCTGGACCGTCTAGATCCAGTTCCAGACGTCCGACCACCTCTCCGGATGTCTGGAAATGCTTCCCGTCGTCTGGTGCCTCGCTCAGACGTCCGAACCGCTCGGGAGGGCATGTCCCGCGCCTTCCCGAAGCAACCTCTGCACAAATCAAGTGAAATCTTCCCAATAAGGCACGAAACAGCGCCTCGACGGAATGGCCGTATCCGCAAAGGAGACGTACATTCGCGAAACTTACCTCTCAGCTGTCTGGAACCTCCTCCAGACGTCGGCTATGTCGTCTGGACATCGCTCCGGACATCTGATTCTAAAAGAATCCTAGAACCAAAACTCGCCTTCGCCTCCTCGTGCCTTGCGTGGTCGGGCCGCGCCCGCTCGCCTGCTGCTCTGGCTGCAGCAGTGTCGGGGAGGACCTCCCCGACGCACTCCTCCGCCTTGCGCACGGGCCGACCGGCCGTGAGCTCCCCGGCGAGCTCCCACGCGAGCTCGCGTGCTTGCTCTCCTCTCTTCCCCTCGCTGCTCCTGCTCTCGCTAGAGGAAGGAGAAGGGTGGCTAGAAGTGGGGGTGGTGTGAGGGAGAGGAGGGGGGTTATATAAGGTGTGGGGTTAGGGTTTGCGTCGGGCGAGAGAAGAGAGAAGGAGAAGAAAACGAGGGTCACGTACTGTCTGTGCGGAGCACGTGCGCAAACGCGAGGACGTACACGAAAATTTCGATTTTCAAACATCTGGGAATGAGTCCAGACGTCTTGCAAGACGTCTGACCCTCAGTCCAGACGTCTTACCAAACATCTGACCTAAAGTAAGGACGTCTTAAAAAGGCTTAGTAACATGGGTCTTAACAACATAACAAACTCAAAGGAAGTTTCGTCCCCGAAACTTAAGCTAGCTAGGGTGCGGAAAAAGAACAACATACGCATAACAAACTCAAAGAGGACCGAAGCTGGGCCAAAAAGACGTACCCTCAAAGAGCTCCGGGTACCGCTCTCGCAGCGCCGTCTCAGGCTCCCAGGTAGCCTCCTCGTACCTCTGGCTCCTCCACAAGACCTTCACTAGGGGTACCTGCTTCCGTCTCAAACTCCGAACGGCTCTATCTAGTATCTGCACTGGCCGCTCGGGGTAGGTCAGGTCATCACTCACCTCGACGCTCTCGTGGCTAAGAACGTGACTGGGATCGGCGACGTACTTCCTAAGGTTGGACACGTGGAACACGTCGTGCACACCAGACGGCTGGGGAGGAAGGGCAAGACTGTAAGCAACGGGTCCAACCCGCTCCAAGACCTCAAAGGGCCCCACAAACCTCGACGCTAGCTTCCCTTTCACCCCAAAATGCTGCAGGCCCTTCATGGGAGAAATGTGAAGGAAGACATGATCCCCAACCTCAAATTGCACCTCTCTACGCTTCTGATCGGCATAGCTCTTCTGTCTGCTCCTGACAGTGCGGAGTCGCCTGTGAATCTGCTCAATCACCTTCTGACTCTGCCGGATCAGCCTGGGGCCAACCTCTCACTTAGTCCCCACCATAACCCAATTCAAGGGTGCAGTACACCTCCGTCCGTACAGAGCCTCGTAGGGTGCCATGCCGATACTCGAGTGATAGCTGTTATTATATGCAAACTCTGCCAGGGGCAAGTGCTCCTCCCAAGAGCCCCTCAAGTCCAGTGCACAGGCATGCAAGAGGTCCTCAAGCGTTTATATCATGCACTCTGACTGTCTGTCCATCTGGGGGTGGTATGCTATACTGAACCTCAACCGTGTCCCCAAAGCTTGCTGAAACTCAGCCCAAAACTGGAACGTAAAGCGGGTATCCCGGTCGGATACAATCTCCCGCGGAACTCCGTGCAGACGCACCACGTCGCGGATATACCTCTCTACTAACTGTGCTGGTCCCAAGGTGACTCGGATCGGCAAGAAACGTGCCGTCTTTGTCAATCTGTCAACAATCACCCAAACTGCGTCGTGTCCTCGCTAGGTAACGGGCAAGCCCACCACCAAGTCCATGGTGATGCTCTCCCACTTCCACTCTGGCACTGGAAGTGGCTGCAACAGAACTGTAGGCCTCTGATGCTCGGCTTTCACCTGATGGCACACTAAACACTGCTGTACGAATTCACCTACATCCCGCTTCATTCCCCTCCACCAAAAGTCGCGTCTCAGATCATGATACATCTTTGTGTTCTCGAGATGTATGGTGAACCTGGAACCGTGTGCCTCGATCAGGAGCTCTCTCAACAACTCCTCATCCCGGGGAACGCACAAACGTCTCCTCATGCGCAGCACCACATTGGTAAAGTAGAAGTCTCCAGGGTCCCCTGACAGTACTCTGTCACGCAACGACTGCAGGTACAGGTCAGCCATCTGTCCTATTATGATGCTATCTATCAACTCTGGCCTCGTCTATCGTGTCACATTCACTGCCCCACAGTGCCCCAGTAACTCTAGGGGTCGCCAACTGCCCATCTCCTCCATGAGTCT
Organism: Thalassia testudinum; assembly: GCA_037157565.1. Classification (NCBI taxonomy): domain Eukaryota; kingdom Viridiplantae; phylum Streptophyta; class Magnoliopsida; order Alismatales; family Hydrocharitaceae; genus Thalassia; species Thalassia testudinum. The sequence goes on from JAZHRO010000030.1 coordinate 52,538,547, forward strand.
CCAACTCTATGCCTGTAAACAGGCCAAGTGGGCGGGCGCCTTCCGGCTCAAGGAGTCAGCCACCACGTTTGACTTCCCTGGATGGTAGGAAATGCTGCAGTCATAGTCCTTCAGGAGCTCTAACCAACGTCTCTGTCTCATGTTATGCTCCTTCTGATCAAACAAGTACCTGAGGCTCTTATGATCTGTGAAAATCTCAAAAGTCTCACCGTACAGGTAGTGCCTCCAAGTCTTCAGCGCGAAGATGATAGCTGCCAGCTCTAGGTCATCGGTAGGGTAGCTATGCTCATGTAGCTTCAGTTGCCGAGAAGCGTAAGCGACAACGTGACCCTACTGTCTGGGATGGTAAGCACGGGAGCCGAAATCAGGCTCTCCTTCAGCTCCTGAAAACACACCTCACAAGCGTTTGTCCAAGAAAAGGGCACGTCCTTCCAGGTCAACTGTGTCATATGACGTGCAATCTGCGAGAAACCCCTGATGAACCGTTGGTAGTAGCCTGCCAGTTCCAAGAAGCTGCGAATCTCTGTCACTGTACGTGGTCTCTCCCACCTGAGCACTGCCTCAACCTTGGTTGGGTCCACAGCCAAGCCATCCCCTGATATCACATGACCTAGAAAAGTCACCTCCCTCAACCAAAACTCGCACTTGCTGTACTTGGCATACAGCCTACGTCGTCTCAATGTGTCCAAAACCATCCACAAGTGTTGTCCGTGCTGCGCTTGATCCCGAGAGTAGATGAGCACATTATCAATAAATACCACCACGAAATGATCTAGGTATGGTCTAAACACCTGGTTCATCAAATCCATGAAAGCAGCGGGGGAGTCGGTCAGCCCAAACGGCTTGACCAAAAACTCAAGTGTTCGTATCAGGTGCAGAAAGTTGTCTTGGAGACGTTGGTCTCCTTGATCCTCAACTGGTGGTAGCCAGACCTCAAGTCTATCTTGGAGAAAACCGTGTCACCTCGCAACTGGTCAAACAAGTCGTCAATCCTCGACAGCGGATACCTGTTCTTGATGGTGACCCTATTCAGCTGTCTGTAGTCCACACAAAGGCGTAGGGTACCATCTTTCTTCTTCACAAATAATATCGGGGCTCCCCACGTAGATGTACTAGGCCTCACAAAGCCCTTCTCCAGAAGGTCCTGCAACTGGGACTTGAGCTCTCGCAGCTCAAGGGGTGCCATCCTGTAAGGTGCTGTAGAAATGGGGCTGGTCCTCGGTATTAGTGAGATCTCAAATTCGATCTCACGCTCGGGCGGTAGTCCTGGCAGCTGCTCCGGGAATACGTCGGGGTACTCTCTGACCACCGGGATACTCGGAAAATCTGTCACGGGGCTGGGCTCTGCCACTACACAAGCCAGAAAGCCCTCACACCCCTGGCCCAAGAGTCTCGTCGCCCAAAGTGCAGAAATGCACCTGAAGCCTCCGTCCACTAGCTGTCCGTGAAACTCAAAAGAAGGCATCTCCAGTATGAAAAAGACGATCTTCCTCTCAAAACAATCCACCAAAGCGTGATAAGCGGACAACCAGTCCATACCCAGAATCACGCCAAAGTCCTCCATCGGTATCAGAATCAGATCAGCGGGGAGGCTGTGTCCCCCAACACTGACCTCACAGCCTGTGTAAACCTCCTCAACTACAAACAACTGACCACCTGGACCTCTGATCACAAACGGATCCTCTAACAACACACAGTCCTGCCCCAAACAGACAACAAAGCTAGCAACGACAAACGAGTGCATGGCGCCGGAATCAAAAAGTGTGTAAACTAGTCTGTCAGAAACTGTAACCATATCTGCCACCATTGAACCTGAAGCTCTGGCGTCTCTGTGTGTCAGGGCATTAATACGCCCTTCAGCTCTAGGTGCGGACGAAGTAGCCACACTCTGCGTCGGACAGGTAGCCGCTGGCAGGTACCCTCCCCGCGACTGCTGTCATCCCCCACGCGCCTGGGAACCGTAACCTCCTGCTCGTCCTCCAGTGCTCGGCGTGGGGAGCATCTGCTGACCTCCAACCCTAGACGGGCAGTCCCTCCTGATGTAGCCTGGCTGGCCACACTGGTAACAAAGGGAAACTCGACTCCCGCCCTCAGAAGGTCCCTGCTGACGGCTAGGCGGGGATCCAGTGCTAGCAGCTGGCCCCTATCAAGGGCCCCCAAAGGCCACTGACAGCCCGGCAAAGCGTGACAGCTCTCCTGCAGGCGCTGCGTACCTCCTCTCTCGTCAGCCCTATGAGTAGTCTGGCTGGTAGGGCCTCTTCCGTCTGCTGTCAGTGTCACGTGCGGCCGAGTTGGTCTCCTCATATGTCATAGCTGAAGGTTTCCTACTAGGAGGGGTGACGTAATAATATGCGGAAATAAAATATAAAGCAATCTCACAAAATAGGCAATCACAAAATGTACACAAGTAATTTTTAGGTGGAAACCCAAACCGGGTAAAAACCACCACCTAACCCTCTCGAGTTAGGATTTTCCGATCAACCTAGTTGATCAAATCCACTAACCGAATCACTTTGAACGAGGGTGATTCAACCTCAATACAACCACGCTACAAGTACGAGGGTAGCGTTCCTCAACCCCTTCTCTCCACGAGAAGGATTTTGTCCCACGAAGGAGACGGGAATTCGCAAAGCGAATACCCAACCAAAATACAAAGATAAAATAAAATAACAGTCCTATAGAGCCAACAAAATTAAACCTAGCTTCTATAGGAAATAGGAAACTCCCCTTTGCAAGGAGTGCGTCGACGATGACGCGGTGCGTGTGCCACGCGATGGCGCTACGTCGCTCTCGTTATCAACAGCGGGAGAGCAGGCGCGCAAACTGTTTGATGCTCTCAAGATGTAGAGCTTGAGCTTGGAGAGCAAGAACTTCTTGGACACAAGAGTGTGAAAATGTGTAGCTAAGTGTATCCAAGTGTATTTCTAAGTGTCTCTTATGTTGTGTTTTTGTTACAAAGGTTCCCCTCTATTTATAGAGGCCTTAGGAAGGCTTTGGAAGGCTTGGAAAAGCTTCCATAGCCGTTGGGTGCAAAGCCCAAGAGAATCAGGCCGAAATCAGGACAATGATTACACTTCACAGGGTTATCAGACGTCTAACTCTGGCATCAGACGTCTGGAAGGCCACTTTAAGACGTCTGATTCCAAGGTCAGACGTCTAATTCTATGCGGGTTTCTCCCTGACTTGAATCAGATCTAAACAGGGTTTTTGTACAAGTCCATCAGACGACATAGAGGACGTCTGGCACTAAGTCTGGACGTCTGGAAACCTACTTTTACCGTGGGAATTGATTTCCAAACGTTGCAACGGCTAGAAAATCTCTGAGAAGAGATTTTGGGTCAGCCGAGGTAAAACGGTCATTTATCAGACGTCTGTGAAGTCCTATGGACGTCTGATAAGGCTCTAACGGTCATATTCTTGAGTGTCTTCTAAGCCAGCCAACGGTCCACTAACTGGACGTCTGGCAAAGTCATCAGACGTCTCCTAAGACGTCTGGTATAAGGTCTGGACGTCTGAATTCATCAGACAGAACTAACTATGTCCAGCCTAACAGTTATCAGACGTCTGAAACAACAGTCAGACGTCTTAAAATCCTTTATCAGACGTCTGATTCGTGAATTAGACGTCTGGAAAGTTAGTTTTAACCCTATATTGGTTTTCTAAGTGTTCTACAGAAAACCTACGTATCCTAGGGTTGTGCAGGTGTTCCTAGGAGTACTGTTAGGGTTCTTTGAGGCTCTTTAACATAATGTCTAAGGAAAATAAAGAGCAAGAAAATAAATACAAGAGATACATGAAAGGATAAAAAAGAATATATCCTATTCTTCTTGTCTTCCATCTCCAATCTTTCGCTCCACGCGAACCTCCTCTATTTTCCGTCAAGCTCCTCCAATCCGTCCTGGATGCGAGCTCGAGTTCCGTCTAAACACGTCTTCATTTGGAATTGACCTGAAATCTAGGACTCAAATTGCAAATGTTAAATAACACGTGTTTTGTTATCATCAAAACAAATTATCGTGGTGCTCTAGCACCAACAATAGCTACCTCCACTACTATCGAGAACGTAGGCAGCTTCAGGGGTTTGACATACCCCCGAATAGCAGGCCGGAGCCCCTCGGTGAACCTCCATAGGCGCTCCTCAGTAGCTACAGCTGTCACGGCGAAACGAGATAGCTCCAGAAAACGCGTGCGATACGCACTCATGGTCATCATCCCCTGGCAGAGAGTGTGGAACTCCCGCCTCCTCTAATCCTGCCACGTCTAGGGAAAGTAATGCTCGTAGAAGAGGGTGACAAACTGGTCCCAAGTCGGCTCGGCCCTCTCCTGACCTCTGACCGCCCTCCACCACTTGTGTGCCGCGCTCTCCAGCTGGTACATGGCAAAGTCCACGCGGCACTCTGCAGGGGGGCGAAGGTTGTCAAACACATTCTCGATTTGCTCTAGCCAGACCTCCGCCTCGGTCGGGTCCTCATCTCCCTTGAAGGAGGGGGCTTCAGCTTTCGGAACTAACTGAAAAGCTCATAATGGCGCTAAAGTGGGGAAATTGGTACGCCTCCAGGCAAGGAGGGCACGTTCTCGGAAGTGTCAGAGGGCGGTGGGGGCGGTGGAGGGCTACCCCCTCCCCCACGTCTAGCGCTGTGTCTGTCTCATGGCCCCACAAAGGACTCCCCCTCCGCAGCCCCAGGGAGAGGCGCCCGTGGAGGCGGGTGGAGCTCCTCTTGTACGATCTCCCATATCAGCTGGGTAAGGTCATGGGCCTGAACGCCCGGAAGTAGTGGCTGATCCACTGAGATGTCGGGCTCAACACGTCTGCCCATCCGACCTCGACCTCAGCCGCGTCCGCGGCCTGCCTCACTGACTACACGTCAAGGCATCTCCCACAAGGAGACGTGGACACAGAATAGAAAGACGTTAATTGCACAGACATTCAGCAAAAGAACCCTAGAATAGATGTCAAAAGGTACGTTGTGGTGGTTACTCTAGTCACAAGCATATGAATTGGTTATTTCCAACTAGTTGGTTCACTTCTCGGGACGACCTTGCTCTGATACCATCTTATTACGACCTGGTTCTCGAATCCCGACAGGACACGAGATCGAACCGACTCGACTGATCCTAAGACCCAGTCGTCCAACGAGAAAATAACCAAAAAATAGTAAAATAAACCACATTCACCATGCAAGCAACTAACAATAACAAAAGTACAACAGTAAAGAAGTAAACTACTACAGTACACACCACTACAACAGTAGAAAATTAAACAGGCACGAGGAATATGAGCATGAACCCTATGGGGAATTAGGAGTAGCGCTCCTGGAAATAATTGGAATGGATTTAGAAATGAGTTGGGAAGTGTGCTGGCCCTTGAGTATGTGGTACCAAGGGGGGCGCATGTTACCTCTTAGCGTAGAGGGGTGCTTGCCGCCTTCGGGTTGAGACCTGGGGTGGGTTTGGCCACTTTGCACCGACTCGGTGGCCTTCGTGTATATTGTACCGGGGAGAGCTACTAGTGTAGGGAGACAGCTAGCCACCCCATGGGGCCCGGGGTTTAGCCAGCCGCCCTACACCGACTTGTTAGGTCCACTGGGCAAACTAGGGTAGTCAGACGAGGGTGCGCAAACTGTGGAGGGGTGAGACCTCTGTTTGGTTCTTAGGGGCTAGACCCCTGTTACTGAGAGGGCTATGCCCTATACTGGTTCCGTGCTGTACTTTGGGCATACCCTTTAACGGAAATGACTGACCGTGTGCCAGTGCGGAGTAGCTACTCGTACACTTATTACGCATGCCGTAGTCACCTTTACGTCTGTCCGTGACCTTGGGGTGGTTGACTGGGTGTAGGACCACCACGGGGGACTCTCCCGGCCAGGAGAGCACCACATGCGACTTCTACTCTTCGGAAAAGACTTCAATCAAGATCGTTCAGACGAGGAACATTTGAGATTAAGGAAGAGACCTGATAATTAAATTAAGTGGTGAAAGAAAGAATAATTAGTTAAAGAAAGAAAGAAATTGAAAAATAATAGCTACCTGTCCACCTTTACTGCTTAGTAGTTGGTTGCCACTCTACTCAGCATTCGCTGACGTTTTGTACTCATAACCTTTTTCAGGTCTAGGTGTTGAACAGCTAGAGCACACTGCTGCAGAGGGTGTTGGGCTCAGTAGAGACCAGTAGTCATAGTTCTTTTGTACTCATTTGTAGTAGTGAGTAGCTTCTTGTACCTTTATATTCTGTACTCTTTCGTTCTGCACTTTATATTCTTGTACCTGTTTAATTTTCTACTGTTGTGGTGGTGTGTACTGTAGTAGTTTACTTCTTTACTGCTGTACTTTTGTTACTATTAGGTACTTGCATGGTGAATGTGGTTTATTTTACTGCTTTTTGGTTACTTTCTCGTTGAACGACTGAGTCTTGGGATCAGTCGAATCGGTTTGGTCTCGTGTCCTATAGGAATTCGGGAACGGGGTCGTAACAAAGAGGAAAACATCCTCTTAACTTAAAATTGACCCTGTAATCTTGTAGAGCCACCTTGGAGCTTTCCATCAAGCTTTGAATCGCTTGATTTGGAGCTTTGAGTAGGGAGAAATCCTCAGTTGAAGTCGGGTTTGGAGGGGGAAAACATAGTCCCATATCGACAAGTGACGAGCAGGGGCCTTAGTATAAAACATTTTTGTTGTTGTGGCTTACCAATCGTCAAGCGCTCGGCGCGAAATGAAATCTGACCATTCTGAGCATCAAATCTATGTGTGTGTGCCTATGGGTGTGCGCCCAAGTGGGCGTATCCGATGTTGGCCCTGGGAGGGTGAGGCCTGGGAGGCGGTTGGGCCGGTTTGGCTTAAGAAAATGAACCAGAAATAAACTAAAATTAAATCGAATCAGGCGAGGACCGAGTAGGGTTTGGTCCCACCCTGATCTCAGGGTGCTGTGTATCCACGAAAGGACCTCGTCGTAAACCTTAAACCAATTTTTGGTTAAAGGAAAAATCGGTTCAGTTGAAGAGAAGAAGAAAGGAAGAGTTGAAGGTTAAGTGTTGAAGCTGAAGAAGCTAAGGGAACTAAGGAGAAAAGCTAAAGGAAAGAAAGGAGAAGGATAGGCACTAAGGAGCAAAGAAGAGGAAATTAAGAAGGAAGAAACTAAGGAAAGAAGATGAAGGCAGGAGCAGAAGAGAGAAAAGAAAGAGAAGAGCTCAAGAAAGTACAAGAAAGAGATAAAAAAATAAATAAAAGAATAGAATAAAAGGAAATGAAGAAGAAAAAGAAAGAGAGAGAGAAGAGAAAGGATAAAAGCTGAAGAAGATAATTTTCTTGTTACATTTTAATTTCTTTTTGTTCTTAAATATTGTAATAAGGCATATTTTAGTAGAAGAACTTCATATTGCCTTAATTCCTTTGAAATAAATTGGAAATTAACATGTTCACTTGTTAATAAAGTAGATCATTTGAGTAAAAGTGTTTTCATATGGGATTTTGCATATTCCTTAAGGTTAAATCATTTGGCAATATTCATGTTCTTAAAATTAACTTAATTATACCTCCTAAGAATTATTTTAAAAGATAATTGGTGAATTTAGAATGAATTATACCTCCCAGCGAATGAGCTGGACTCAACCAGTAAAAATTTTCTAAAATGCTAGGTTAATTCGACCCTATACTACTAATCGACACAACTTCGAGTTAACATAAGTAACTTTTCTCTACTCCTAATTAAGTAGAATTAACTTAATTACTAAGTTGAGGTAAGAAACGCATCAATTACTATTCATTAGTATAAAATTAGGGTTTTAATTGACGGGTAGCCTTTTCGAAGGATACATAGCACCCTAATGGGTTGGACCAGACCTCTACTAGGGCTGCCCTAATTGTTACTTAGGCCCATTAATATCCGATTTTTGCTCATAATTAGGCCCACACAAGCCCAGCTACAGTGCATGGCTCCCAGCCATGCACTGCTCTCATTTATGCCAAATGCTCGTAACATGCTCAGACAGAGGAAAGAGGGCAATGGGTGATGATTCTTTTAGCGCCTGATGCTTCACAACTGGCCTTTGGAAAACACAAATTACATTTATATGGCAGCGACGCTTCCTGTCTCCATGATGTGGCACTAAACAGCGCCCCATCAGGCGTTGGAATTCCAGTGGGTAGCATGTGAAAAATCTTGATTTGGCCCTCGATTTAAGGGCCCAAATTAATTTCAAATTTAAAATAAATTATATATTTGTAAAGCCCTTATATAGGGCTACATAATTATTTAGTTTATTTACAAAAATAATTATATTTACTATATAAATAAATTGGCTAAAGATTACAATTTATACAAGTTAAATTAAGGTTTAATTTGATAATTACAGTATAAATTAGTTAATTGATTGTCAAATTGACTTATTACAGAGTTAATATACATAATAAAGTATTTAATATAGAGTTTTATTATATTTTACACGATTTATTTTAATTTATATACATTTAAATATGTGATTTCAGGCTATTATACATATAATTTAAGTATAAATAGTATAATACATTATAAATATAGTAAATTAGTTTAATTTTCTTAAAATACTATAGCACAAATATACACTATAAGTCAGCTCAGTTATAACTTATATCATTAATTTTTTTTAATTTAATCTAATAACTTAGCTAGTAAATTAATTATTTACTATATATATAATTAAATTATGTTACAGGATTTATAATGTATATAATACATAGATATATACATATGTACAGTATTAGTAGTAAATATATTTATTTACAGGGTTTATAAATTTATTTAGTTCATCGTATAAATAAGTTAGTATAAATAATAAATAATTTATTAATTAAGTTATATACAGTTTAAATTATCTTAAATATTTAATTTACATTATATAATATATACATAAGTTATTTATACCTATTATATACCTATTTTACAATATATACATATATAACTTAATACATAGCTTATATTTACAAGTATATACATAATATACATGATATTTTTGGGTATTTTTTGAGTTTGTCCTCTTTTTATGGGTTTTCTATGTTTTAGAGAGGTATGGGATGACAGAGAAAGAAAGAGATGAGAGAAATAGAAATGTTTTTGGTGTTTTTGATTTTAAGTTCTTTTATTAAGTTCCAAGGTAGACTGAACCGTCGACTAGTATGTTCTACCAAGTCGAGGGTTCAGAATGCCTTGAAACTTAGCATACACCTAAACATATATCTAATCTTACTCACTACACCTTTATTTTATTTTTTTAAATTTTTTATAAGGTTTTTATTTATTTACAAAGTTCATACATGTAAGGGCTTAAAGAGATTTTAAAATGAGAACCTAAGGCCTCAAATTCTAATCTAAACACTGGATAGACAGTAAACTGCCTCAGATGTGCTCTAAACGGTCTAAGAAAGATGTTCCAGCCAATAGACATGATTTTCTACTTAAAATTCCAATAATTTCTCATCTTAGGTAGAATTACACAAGAATAGCTGACAAGAGTTAAAATTGAAATTCAAACATTCAAATTAGATTTCAAAGTCATTAAGAATATATGAAATCTTGTACAAATAGTATACAACAAATAAATCATGTCAGCTCTGTAATCCACTTCAAAAATCAAACCACTGCCCTATTAATTTTAGTCCAGGAGCAACAACAAGCAATAGCAGCAACTGCAGCACTCTCAGCAGTCCAAGGCACTGCCCAGATGTCTTAAAACTTTTAAAAATTACTGCTACAGTGTTTCTGTTCATTAACCCAGTAGCTACAGTAGGTCTGATTTAAATAAAAAATGCATATAAATCACAAATTCAGTCCCTGATCACTTGCTTAAGTGGTAAACTGGTTCCTATGTGACTCTCACCTTCCACTATAGACAGTGTGAAGGTAAGCATCACAATAGGGGTTCAAACTCATTGAAAAACCTAATCTAATCACCCTACTGCTACTATAGATAATAGAGTAAGGTAGATCAGATCAGACCATGAATTCCATGTTCAACTTCCAATGCTTGAAACTGGAAGTAATCCCATAAAATGTTGCTGCTGTAGCAGCTATTTGATGTAATGAAATGGGGATTTTAGATCAAAAATCATCCGTTCAAGTGATGAAAACTCATTCAAAAGCACATCCAAGCAATGCAATCATCAACACTTCAAAAACTCATGAGACAAATTTGAAAACTCTTATAATTATCAAGAAAACCAATGAGAAATTTAGATCAATGTCCCCCAAAAATAATTGAAATCCTAATGAGCACCTCACCTTACATTATAGGCAATGTAAGCTAAGGTTGTAAATTAGGAATTCAATGTGAGAAAACCACATCAAGAGTATCTCAAATAAACTCTAAAAAATCTGGGATTCATTCCCTCCTGAGGGAAACTTGAAAACCACATATAAATCTGATTTATCTTCTCTCTTGTGCCATAGACAGCACGGACAAATAATCTAAATCCCATGATAAAACCACTGAAAACAAACCCAAATCATGAGATCTTCATATTCAAAATCAGTGGAGGGACTTTGTGGAATGATGGGATGAATGGAGAGTCCCTCAAATGGATTGTGAGCACCTGTTAAGACCCGTGTTGTTTGACCCTTTTAAGACGTCTAGACTATCGGTCAGACGTCTAGTCAGACGTCTGGACACCTTCCCAGATGTCTGGAAATCAAATTTTTTAAGTACGAGCTCGCGTCTGTACACGGGCTGCGCGCAGACAATACCTTCTCTTTTTCCTTCCTTTCTTCTCTCTCTCCCCACCTCCAGCAAACCCTAAACCACCAACCTTATAAAACCCCTTCCCCCTCTCTCATTCTCCCCACACCAGCCACCTTCCTCTCTTCTTCTCCACTCCAGTGAGAGAGCCAGCGTGAGCAAGTGAGCGCGAGAGCGGCAATGAGGAGGAGCGACGTGAGAAGAAGAGGAGTTGAGCTTGCGAGCTCATGTGGGAGCTCACCGGAGGGCACACCGTCAGAGCGACGCATGCGGGAGGAGGAGGAGTGCATCGAGGAAGTCATCCCCAACACTGCTGCAGCTAGAGCTGCAAGCGAGGAGGCGAGCCGCGGCCGCACGCGGCGAGAGCGAGCGGCAGTAGGTTCTGGTTCTGGGTTTTTCCCAGAATCAGACGTCTGGAGTGACTTCCAGATGACGGTGCGGACGTTTGGAGGAGATTCCAGATGTCTGAGGAGAGGTCTTCGTGAAGGTATGTTCCCTTTACGGATACGGCTATGCAGGCCGCTCTGCTGCTACCCTTCGCATGGGTTATTTTGAGAAGATTTGGTGGCTGCGTGTAGGATTTGCTTCAGGAAGGCACGAGACATGCCCTCCCACGCATTTCAGACGTCTGGGGAGTTTACCAGATGATTGGAAGCACTTCCAGACATCTGGAGAGGTGGTCGGACATCTGGAGCTGGGTCCAAATGGTCCAGAAGAGTTCCTAGATATCTAAGGTTGACACAGAGCTTAAGGTACGTTGCTGGATACTTTTAAGACATCTAGAAGTTGTTCCAGACTTCTGATTTGAGTCAGTAAACCCTGTTTTGACCCGTTTAGGGTCCGTTTTACGCAAATAAGATACCATTGTCTTCCTTGTGAGTTCCTCTACTTGTTAGAAAGCTTTCCATACTGTTATGAATGTTCTCTTGTGATTGATCCTTGTGATAGGACTTCGTTCCGTTGTGGGTTCGGGCTTGCTGAGGCACGTGAGCCTTCTATTCGAGCCCCCAGTACTCCTGGATTGACTGGTAGAGTGGCTTCCCCTAATTTAATTATAAACCTGAATGCATGTGTGGAATGAATGATTAGAACCTAGGATATGGCATGAATCCTAGGACGAGAAATACTTAAAATGTCTGTCTTGGATGATTGAATTGCAGTCTTGAATGAGTAGGTATAAATGTTAGCAACTGCTTGTAAATGAACAAAAGCTACCCATGAAATATGAAATACTTGTGCTAGTTAACAGTTGCATATAACCTTCCTGTTGTATACGTTAAATAATATAATACGAGCTGCATGTGTATAATCTAAGAATGGAAATGAGAATGATATAATACGACCTGCATATATATGACCTGAGAATGGAAATGTGAATGAATGAAATACGAGCTGCATGTATATAACCTGAGAACGGAAATGTGAATGATGAAACCTGGTACGGAATGGCCTAAGAAATATGAGCAAGAACCCTATGGGGAATTACGAGTAGAACTCCTGGAACAAATGGAATGGATCTAGAAATGTGAGTGGGGAAGTGTGCTGGCCCTTGAGTACAGAGTACCAAGGAGAGCGACTATTCCCTGTTTAGTGTAGAGTGAAGCTAGCCACCCTTGGGTTGGGACCTGGGGTTAGGATTGGCCACTCTGCACCGACTACTTGGCACTCGCGTACACTGTACCGAGGAGAGCTACTAGTGTAGGGAGTGAGCTAGCCACCTCACGGGGCCCGAGGTTCAGCTAGCCACCCTACACCTGTTGGTGCTAGAGCACCACGATCATTTGTTTTGATGATAACAAAACACGTGCAATTTAACATTTGCACTTTGAGTCCTAGATTTCAGGTCAATCGCAAATGGATACGTGATTAGACGGAGTTCGAGCTCGCATCCAGGACGGATTGGAGGAGCTCGATGGAAAACAGAGGAGATTCGCAAGGAGCTATAGATTGAAGAAGGAAGGAGATGAAGAATAGGATAGATTTCCTTCTCTTGTGCTCCTTGTATTTTTTCGTTTCTTCTGTTGCTCTTTATTTTTGTTACTTAGATTCATGTTAAAGAGCCTCAAACTACCCTAACAGTAGTCCTAGGAACACCCGCACAACCCTAGGATACTTAGGTTTTCTGTAGAACGCTTAGAAAACCAATATAGGGTTCAAACAGAGTTTCCAGACGTCTAATTCCCAAATCAGACGTCTGATAAAGTATTTTAAGACGTCTGACTGTTGATTCAAACGTCTGATAACTATTAGGCTGGACATAGTTAGTTCTGTCTGATGAAATCAGACGTCCAGACCTTAGACCAGACATTTTAGGAGACGTCTGATGACTTTGCCAAACGTCCAATTAGTGGACCGTTGGCTGGCTTAGCGAACAGTCAAGAATGTGACTGCTAGAGCCTTATCAGACGTCCATAGGACTTTCCAGACGTCTGATAATTGACCGTTTTGCCTCGGCTGACCCAAAATCTCTTCTCAGAGATTTTCTAGCCATTGCAACGTTTGGAAATCCATTCCCACAGAAAAAGTAGGTTTCCAGACGTCCAGACATAGTACCAGACGTCCTATATGTCGTCTGATGGACTTGCACAAGAACCCTGTTTAGATCTGTTTCAAGTCAGGAAGAGACCCGCCCAAAATCAGACGTCTGACCTTGAAATCAGATGTCTTAAAGTGAACTTCCAGACGTCTGATGCCAGAATTAGACGTCTGATAATTCTGTCAGAACAATGATTGTTCCTGATTTCGGGCTGATTCTATTGGGCTTTGCACCCAACGGCTATGGAACCTTTCCTAAGCCTTCCAAAGCCTTCCTAAGGCCTCTATAAATAGAGGGGAACCTTTGCAACAGAAAAGACACACCTAGAGACACCAAGATACACAAGAAACACTTTGTAATACACTTTCCACTCTCTTGTGTCCTAGCTAGCTCTTACTCTCCAAGCTCAAGCTCCATTCTCTTGAGAGCATCAAGCTGTTGCGCACCCACTCTCCCGCTGTTGTTCACGAGAGCGACGTTGCGCCGTCGCGTGGTACACGCATCCGTGTCGTCGACGCACTCCTTTCAAAGGGAAGCATCCTATTTCCTATAGAAGCTTAGGTTAAATATTACTTTGTTGGCTCTATAGGATTACTTGTTTTATCTTTGTTATTTGGTTGGGTATTCGCTTTGCGAATTCCCGTCTCCTTCGCGAGACAAAATCCTTCTCATGAAGAGAAGGGGTTGAGGTACGCTACCATCGTCTAAGTAGCGTGGTTGTAATTGAGGTTGAATCACCCTCGCTTTAAAGTGATTCGGTTTAGTGGATTTTGATCAACTTGGTTGATCGGAAAATCCTAACTCGAGAGGGTTAGGTGGTGGTTTTCACCCGGTTTGGGTTTCCACCTAAAAATACTTCGTGTACTTTGTGTGATTGCATCTTGTGAGATTGTTTATATTTCAATTCCGCAATTATTACGTCACCCCCTCCTGGTAGGGCAAACCTTCAGTTGGTATCAGAGCAGGTTCTTGCGAGATCGGAGTAACACCCGGCAAGAGATCAAACGGAGGGAAGCACATCAGCGATCAAAATATCCGAGGGGCAGTCCACCGTCCGACCACCCTACTTCGACGGGAACAACTACAGCTACTGGAAGCTGAGGATGAGGATGTGGCTTCAAGCCACGGACTTCACTCTATGGGGACGTTGCGAAGCCCCATACGAGATCCCGGAGCGACCCGACACAGGATACTCGTAACAGCAGATTTGGGAACTCTCGCCTAACGCGAAAACAATGAACGCGTTGTATTGCGCGCTCAGCTAGAAGGAGTTCAATAGAATCTCGCAATGCGCCACCGCATACGAGATCTGGCACACACTTGAGGTAACTCATGAAGGTACCTCTAAGGTAAAAACCTCTAAAATTAATTCACTTTCTCAAAAATTTGAATCTTTTTCTATGAAGCCTAACGAATCTTTAAGTGAGATAAACACTAGGTTCACTCTCATTGTAAATAATTTGAAAGCATTAGGGAGACTTTCATCAAGGGGGAGCTTCAAGGGAAGCTTCTTCGTTCCCTTGGACAGGAATGGGAACAGAAAGTCACCGCCATCGAGGAGGCAAACGAAGTGAAGGAACTCAACATGGAAGATCTCCTAGGCAATCTGATGGCCTACGAGACAAAGTTGAAGCAAAAGAAGAAGGATACACCGGAGCCTAAACCGAAGAAGACTCTCGCCTTCAAAGCCGCGTCGGATAGCGAGGTAAGTTCCGACGATGAAGACTTTAGAATTTTACTTAAAAAGTTGTGTAGGGAGTCAAAGAAGGAGAAGGAGAGACCGAAACGTTGCTACCATTGCAACGAGAAAGGGCATTTGCGACCAGAATGCCCTCTTCTCAAAAAGGAGAAGAAGAAGGAAAAGGAGAAGAAATCTAAGAAGAAGGCGTTCCAAGCCACTTGGGACGATTCCAGCTCGGAGGAAGAAGAAGAAAAGTCCATAGAAGAAGAAACCGCTTGCTTCGGTTTCATGGCCAGAGGAAGAGACAGCGAAAGCGAAAGCGACTCAGACAACGAGGTAAGTTACGACTTACAAGAAGCTTTTAATGAACTTTTTGAAGTTAGTAAAGCACTTAAGATAGAAAATAAAAGCATGAAAAAGAATCTTAGCTTTCTTAAATCTGAAAATGATAGGTTAGAAATAAAACTTAAGGATCTAGAAGCTTGCCCTAAAAATGATAACTTATTTTTAGAAAATCATAACCTCATCAATGAAAATAATAAATTGATTGAGGAAAATGTTAGTCCAAAAATAGAAATTTCTGATTTAAAGACTAAGATGAATACTATAGAGAAAGAAATTGCATGTCTTAGGGAAAACTCCAACAAATTAATCAATAAAGTAGATAATTTTTATAGCCCTAAGGTTGAGAAAGGATCTCCATCAAGGAGACCCGCTAACAGATCCGGATCTAAGCTCACTTGGATACCGAAGAAAAATTTGGAATCTTGTTTTGTAGGTTTCAGGGATAACTACAACACGAAGGACTGGACCTACAAGCTCAAAGCTGGTCAACTCAAGTTGGGAGAACCAAGGAGTAGACCAAGGAGGAGAACAAGAAGACCAACGAGATGGCGGACAAACGATGGACTCGCCGCACGTAGACCACCAGATTGGAGACCGGCGCCAATGCCTGGGCCTCCAAGCTACGGATGGGAGCCCCATCCGATGTGGCATCCACCACCACCATTTGGGCCATTTTACTGGCCATGGTAGGTGAGGTAAAAATCATTTACCCTATCTTTTTTATCATAAGCATTTAGATAGGGGAGAAAAAAATTATAAGCTAATTGTCAATTTTTAAGGGGGAGATGCAAGGTAGCTAAATTTCCTTTAGTAAGGGAGACAAAAATAATAGCTATCTTGTTGTTACAAAAAGGGGGAGGACATTACCTTTGTTAAAATAAATTCATAGAAGAGCATGTTTTAAGGGGGAGTTACAGAAAAGTTAAAATCAATCAAACCTTTTTGATAATGTCAAAAAGGGGGAGGATTTCTTGCATTAGTATTTATGGTTTTGTCATCATCAAAAAGGGGGAGATTGTTGATGCTAGAGCACCACGATCATTTGTTTTGATGATAACAAAACACGTGTCATTTAACATTTGCACTTTGAGTCCTAGATTTCAGGTCAATCGCAAATGGATACGTGATTAGACGGAGTTCGAGCTCGCATCCTGGACGGATTGGAGGAGCTCGATGGAAAACAGAGGTGATTCGCGAGGAGCGATAGATTGAAGAAGGAAGGAGATGAAGAATAGGATAGATTTCCTTCTCTTGTACTCCTTGTATTTTTTCGTTTCTTCTCTTCTTCTTTATTTTTGTTACTTAGATTCATGTTAAAGAGCCTCAAACTACCCTAACAGTAGTCCTAGAAACACCCGCACAACCCTAGGATACTTAGGTTTTCTATAGAACACTTAAAAAACCAATTAGATGACCGACCCTTAATCTAGACGTCTTAGTAGACATCTGGTGACTTTACCAGAAGTCCAATTAGTGGAACGTTGGCTTAGAAAATGATCGTTGAGGTTTTGACCTTTGATTTTCTATCAGATATCCTTAGAGGACTCTAGACGTCTGATAAGTAGTTGTTTTGCCTCGATTGACTCTAAATCGCTTTCTTGGACGAATATAGCTGTTTGAACCTTGGGAAATCCATTCCTGTAGTAAAATAGGTTTCCAGACATCCAAACCTAGTGACAAATGTTTGATATGTCGTCTGACTGAATTACACTAGAACCCTGTTTAAGTCTGAACCAAGTCAGGAAGGAAACCTGCTTGGAATCAGACGTCTGATTTAGTTTCCAAACATCTTAAGAATGACTTCTAGACGTCTGATCTTTTTCCCAAACGTTTGATGACCCTGTCAGAATGATTAATGATTCTAATTACGGCTTGTTCTATCTTGGGATAATTCCCAACATTTATGGATGCCTTCCAAAGCCTTCCAAAGCCTTCCTAGGTCTTTTATAAATAGAGGAGTACCCTTGCCTTGCAATTATACACCTAGAGAAATTACTTTCCACTATATTGTGTCAAATTGATCATTTGACGAGTTGTTGCTCTCCAAGCCTTAGTTCTACATCAAGAGAGCATCATTCAGCTGAGCACTTGCTCTCCTTCCGCGATTACGAGAGCGACGAAGTGCCACCGCGCAGTTCACGCATCCGCGTCAAGTCGATGCACTTCCAACAAAGGGAAGTAGTCTTTACCTATAGTAGCTAGGTTTATCTTTGTGGCTCTATAGGTTTTGTTTGTAATTTATCTTTATTATTGTGTTGGGTATTGCCTTGCGAATTTCCGTCTCCATCGAGATAAAAAATACTCCTCGTAAAGAGGAGTTTGAGGAACGCTACCCTCGTACTTATATCGTGGTTGTATAGAGGTTGAACTATCCTCGTTAAAGTAGTTCGTTAGTGGATTTTGATCGAGTTGGTTGATCGAAAAATCCTAACTCGAGCGAGTTAGGTGGTGATTTTCACCCGATTTGGATTTCCACTTAAAAAATCTTGTGCAATTTATGTGATTGATATTTGAGAAATTATTATTCATTTAATTTTACATTTTATATTATATCATGCATATCTCACTTCCTCCCGTAAGAACCTTCAGTTCGTGCATCACTTCTAGTGATATTCTTTCACACATCTTTTTTGGTTTATTGTTATCTTGTGAAGGAGGTTGACTTTAATTATGTAACCTCTTGTAAGGAAAAATAATTTTTCTAGTAGATTAATTTTAGGTCACATAGATCCAATGAATTTTTTCCCTCACATTTATGAGGGGTTTTTTTCACATTAAAAATACCGTGCATATTTCGATTTTGATGGTTGTAATTTGTCTTCCTCTATATTTTGTGAATGATCTATCTGATTTATATTTATAAAATTATTATGTAATCCCAATAGAAGAAACATTTAAAAATTAAATATAACAGAAAAATATAGATGACGGATAATAATAATAAGGATTTACTTATTGTCAAGGATCTACGTAAAGATAATGATGAACCAACATGTAGGTCATTGCCTACAATTTCAAACAAATACCAGAAGTTAGATATTTAATTTCTCCAAAATCTACATCACAACTAAGAAGAATTCATTTCCATTTTTTTTACTCGTAACTTAAAACATGAATCCAATCATCTTGAAATAAAAATTGAGATATACAATTTCTTTCCTTTTAAATCACATAGATTTAAATAAGGCATGGATATAAAAATGTGAAAGTAGATGAATTTTACAATGTAAGTAGGTATACAAATCATTTTACATTAATACATGATATCTATATTGTAAAATATATCATATGATATTTTTTTATACATTTTCTCATTTTATATATCCTATACGATCACAAGAAAAAATACCTGTGTGTCATCGTTCTCTCCATCGCCAATTGCACCATATTCCATCACATCAAAGATCTCTCCTTCGAATGCCTTCAATCCTCTCAAATATGTGCTCCAGGTGAAGAGCAAAATCACAATGCAAATTTTCTTCAAGTCTATTTTTAATTTTTCGGGAACACAAAAGGTAGTGGAGAAAACTAATTATATTTGTAGACCATTAGGACATTTAAAATGTAAAAACACACCTGAAATTAACATAACATAAAGAAGGTAACCTAAAACTTCATGCCACATGGACTTAAATATAAGTTGACAAGGAGGTTCCTCGCTGGCCTTTGATGGAGCTTAATTTTCTCATCAATACTTAAACCATGTATCAACTAATAGATGAAGACAGTACTTGGTAAAATATATAGAGTTCATATAACTTACTTAGCAAAATGTATGGAGTTATATGTAACTTTCGAATCCATTTTTATAATATTTTAAAATGTTTTGGATTCTACAATTTGAGAACAGGGAGATCACTTATCCGCTCTTTTAATTATCCATTTAACCTGCACATGGAACGTTTTCAACGTTATAATTTAATCTATTTGCATGTTGTGTGAGATTATGTTATATGGCACTGATTCAATTTCATGTATTTATCTTCTTTAAGTGCAACTGAATACTTGATGCACAAACCTTGTAAAAGATCCGTATATATACGATGTTTAATTACTTGCTTGACGTTATTTTCTGGGGCATAATAAATTGGACAATCAATATTACATCCACATAATATTGCTTTTCAGAAGCCCATGGGCCGTGCAAAAAGTCCAATTCCTTTTGCAGTTATCGAAATTGAGCTAAGGTCCAGGTCAAGTGCTCGTTTAGCCTTTTTAATGCAGAGTTTAGTATTTCTTCGTAAATCTTATTTAATAATTATATTGGAGAACGAAAGAATGGAGGATTTTTTATTTTCTTTTCATTTTTTAACAATTGAAGCATTCATCTGGAAGAAAGCTCAACAAGGAGAGTTGTAGCAAAGAACACACCATCATTAAGAAACATAAAGCATATAAAGTTGCAACTACTTGGATGGCCTTGGTTATGTTCGTGTGAAGAAGAATCGAATAGCAATAATTCCCAAAGGGCCCTACAATGAGGAAGTAAACACCCCACAGAGTTTACGGAGAGTAGCAAGAATGTGAGTATTGAATCCACTCATAAATCCAACACTTCCAACCTGAATGACTCAAATAACCTAAAATCTGATTATAAGTGACTCGTGAGTTTGATCCACCAACCCAATCCAAACAAATTTTCTAGAAAATAATTGTTAATAGTATTATTGATTTTTACCCTTAATGTTACTTTGAAAATATAATTACTTCTTACGGGCGAAATTTAGTTTGTTTGTTCCGAACCGACCAGCGTATGCAAAAGATACTTATAAAAAAGACGACATATTAATTTTATTAATAAAAATGTGTAAAATATTTGAGTTTCACTCAACCCGAAGGCAACCGGAGCTTCCCCAAACGAGGCGGACGGTCACCATTGGTGCCGCACCCAAATAAAACAATGGAGACACCATTTGAGAATGGGCGAGGAAGGTTAAGGGATGAGCGATTAGCATTTGAAGTATTTAAGAAATTTAGGTAATTAACATTTAAAATCAATTTTATCTTTAAATGAATTTGGAACGATTAAGAGGATTTATTTGGAAAAACTTTTTCATTTTCTATTAGGGTTTCATCCGATTAGGCATCAATTTAATTCATTTCTTTTAATACATATGCGGTAAGATATAAATACTTATGTAACACCTCAAATATAGTCTCACTCACATGATAAACTTACGAAAATGAGTGATAAGATATAGAGGTTGAGGATTATTGCTTGACAACAAGTGTTTAAGCTCTTTCGATGGTTGCTTTGGATTTGGTGGATCCGTATTTAATAAGTTGTTAAGGTTAATTTTTGAAAAAATTAAATTTTGATTTAGTCCTAAACTGTTACAATTTAGATGGTAATTAATCCATTGCACATTGGAGAAACTTTGTGGAGAGAGAGAGAGAGAGAGAGGCCCCTCCCATAGAATAAGGTAAGTTGATTATCACTCATTTCCCCTACCCTCAAAGAAGGAGCTTATCCACTTTATGCACACAAGGAAACGTTAAAACAAACATGGCCTTGAAGTTAGATATGGAGAAAGCCCTTTATCGAGTTGTGTTGAGGTTGATCATCAATCTCTTATCCTAGCTCTATGCTTTTGTTAGTATTACTTAATTGAACCTTGTACTAGTTCTTCTTCAATATTCATTTTGATTAAGGGTTAACCCAAGAAAACAATTTTTCGCAAGTAAGACTTGCACCAAGGATGTTAACTTTCCCCTTTTCTTTTCATTCTTTGTTTAAAATTTTTATCTATGCTTCTACCAAGTGACACATAGAGGGAGACATACATGGCTATGATATACATCCGTTTGATGTTTGCTGATGACACTATAATTTTCGATAAAGCAACTCAAAAAGAAGCTATCAAAATCACTCACATAAAGTCCATATAAACTTGTGAATGCTAAGGTAATAGTCGATAAAATTGGAAAGGTTTAATTCCTTTTAACATTGATGGAAAGCAAGATCCTTTCTAAATGTCATTCTAATGAGAAAAATGTAGAGAATAGGAACACAAAACCTAATTGGAAACACCGACTAGAATATTAAGTAGAACATTAAATACGATATACCATCGTGAAGCAAAAGAAAAGGTGAAAGATTAGAAAATTATAATGCCTCCAAACAAGAGACTTGAGGGAGGACTTTGCCTATATAAAAGCCTTCGATGTTAGAACAGTAAGCATATGTTTTGTCTCCATTTGTTGTATAGTTGAGAGCAATGTTTGTCAACTTTATGTTTGTGCATGGATGTATACTACTACAATTGAAGATCATTGCTAAATCTTGGTCTAATGTCCCCAAAATCGAATCATATGTGATATCGCTGATCTTCACCGCCATCGAATCCTGCAGTATGACATTAATGTTGACATTTTTAATAACTTGATCTTATTCTTGATCAAATAAAGAATAGAATTGAAGAAGAGAAACACAAGTACCTGATTTTTGAAGTGATCATGCTTGTGGTTGTCCACATAGTATTGATTTATTATGATAGGGTTCTTCACATCAATCATATTTAAATACTCAAACAAGATATTCCGAGCATATCCACTCCCACCCTTAATGAAAAATTTTTATGATATGGTATAAGTTAATCTATTATCATAAATACAAGTCAAGATGAAAAAAAAAAGGAAAAATAAATGAATGATTACAAGTTTTGTCTTGATCCGTGCACCATTAATGGTTTCATCAAATGTGTAATTTGTGACGTATATGTATTCCACATTATCCTCTCCATTTCTGCCTAAACTACCAATGCTGCGAAAAGAAAGAAAGAAAATCAATCCTTATAACAAAATATTGTCCATGTGTTATATTGCTAAAGTATATATAACTTTGACTGCCTAATCTTTTATTTGTATACCAATATCAAGTGAATTGTATATCTTAAATAAGAAACAAAAGCTAAATATATGAATATTGAAAAAGAAAAAAAAAATCACCTTATTCCATGACCAGGGCCACATGTGACATCACTAATATTTATATAGGATGTGATTCTGCAAATGGATACACAATCATCCCCTATTAAAAGGTTAATTAATAGGAAAATTGAATAAATATTTAACAATCTTGATGGAAAATTAAGAAAGACCACATAGCAAAGAAACTTAGGCATACCAGTCCTTATGGTCGATTCCATGATTTGGATATCTTGTGATTGTTCAATGTGAATGCCATCAGTATTGGGGCTATCAAATGAAGAGCTTATCAAGATTCCAATCGCAATTGCATTTCTCGTCTCCTCAAAAGACATATGCATTTGAGGGCTATTTATTAAATTTAAACTTGTCACCACCACATTTCTGTCATAGTGTATGATTAAAGCCTGTAATAATGTTATTGTACACCTCTCAATGGTTAAAAAAGAAATTATGTTAATTAGCTGTAATGACAAATTTAAGGTTGAAGTTCAATTGTTGATTTACCGTGGGTGCTTTGGGACAATTCTGAAAGAGAGTCACAAGAAACAAGTGAAAAATACATTAGCACATAGCATTTGGACATGTTATTTCTCTTCGTTTCCATTCCAATTTAGCAAAAGTTATAAGATGATAATTAGGTTTTTCCATCTGAAAACTTCTTAATCTTGGAAAGAGGAATGTTGTTCTCCTATAAAATAGTAATTACTAACAATTTTCTTCCATCAATATGAAAATTGAATAGCTTAAGCTACACGCTCATGCAATTGGCACTTAAAACCTAAATGCCAATAAAGTATGTATTAGTCTTTTACCTTATCCCATCACGAGAGGTCGAGCTTCCTCCAATCCAAAGGTAGGGATTGACGTGTATGGAGATTTGGTGAAATAATTTTAGCGTAAATGGAATAGCTATAGATATGCCCTTATTTAGTTGAAGTTAAAATGTGGATAATGCAATGAGAGAGTGGAGATACACGAGAGATAAAGATGGAGGATATAGTTTTAGTTTCTTTGTAGGATATCTCACACATTTCCTAAACTGCAATCCATAAATAGCATCGCATGGTAAATTCAGACGAAGAAGAAGAAAAAAGTGACATGTGATTAAAATGGTGATTACTTGACACCTTATGCTTAAATATTTGGATGTTGGATTTGAACCTATATAACCCAATAGGCTAGTGAAGTTGTTTTTTCTCATTAGGATTGAAATCTTAGAGCTTGCCTACCATTATCTCTAAAAAAAAAATTGAAAAAGATCATTAGAAAAAATGAGGTTGTTGGCCAAGTTCTTTATTAAAACAATTAAATTAAGCCAAATGTATATTAAGAACTCTTAGTTGTTAAGAATGAACTATATATCCTCTGCAGTAATTCTATTTGAAAACGTAATTGTTCACACATATATATTTGTTAGAATTATTTATCTATTTTTCCTGTTGAAATTTTTATGATGCGTTCATCAGATAAATCAATTAATACATATAAGCATTAATATATATATATATATAGTTGTGTTTGAAAGTTCAAGAGTGAGTGTTCTTTGGCAATTAATTAATTGTAGAAATTAGAAAATTTTTAATTAAAATAAAACAAGTTGGAGAATAGTAACTACATATTTTAGAAAATATATTGGAATATGTGTGTGTATATACATACATACCTTATTTTTTCAACATGGATGATGTTACGATCCGGTTCTCAAATTCCTACAGGACACGAAAATCGGATCGATTCGACTGATCCTAAGACTCAGTCGTCCAACGAGAAAGTAATCAAAAAGCAGTAAAATAAACCACATTCACCATGCAAGTAACTAACAGTAACAAAAGTACAGCAGTAAAGAAGTAAACTACTACAATACATACCACCACAACAGTAGAGAATTTCAACAGGTATAGGAATGTAAAGTTTACAATAAAAGATTACAAAAATGTAACAAAAATACTCACTACAACAGAACGGTACAACAAAAGGTACACTACTAGGCTCTACTGGGTCCAGTACCCTCTGCAGCCATAGGCTCTGCTGATCAACATCTAGACCTGAAAAAGGTTATGAGTACAACACGTCAGCGAACGCTGAGTAGAGTGGCAACCAGCTAACTAAAAACAATAAAGGTGGACAGGTAGTTGTTGTTTTTAATTTCTTACTTTATTTATCTATTTACTCTTTCTTTCATCACTTGGTTTATTTATCAGGTCTTTATCTTGATCTCGAATGTTCCTCGTGGGAACGATCTTGATTGCAGTCTTTTCCGAAGAGTAGAAGTAGCACATGGTGCTCTCCTAGCCGGGAGAGTCCCCTGTGGTGGTCCTACACTCAGTCAACCATCCCAAGGTCGCTGACAGACATAACGGTGACTACGGCACGCACGATAAACGCACAGGTAGCTACCTTGCACTGGCACGCGGTCAGTCGTTTCCGTTAACGGGTGCGACCAAAGTACAGCACGGAACCAGTATAGGGCAAAGCCCTCTCAGTAACAGGGGTCTAACCCCTAAGAACCAAACATGGGTCTCTCCCCTCCACAGTCCGTGCACCCTCGCCTGACTACCCTGGTTTGCTCAGTGGGCCTAACAAGTCGGTGTAGGACGGCTAGCTGAACCCCGGGACCCATGGGGTGGCTAACTCTCTCCCTACACTAGTAGCTCTCCCTAGTATTGTGTACGCGAGGTTCAAAAAGTCGGTACAAAGTGGCCAGTCCTAACCCTAGGTCCCAACCCTAGGGCGGCTAGCTCCGCTCTGCATTAAACAAGGGGACAGTCGCTCTCCTTGGTACTCCGTACTCAAGGGCCAGCTCACTTCCCCATTCACATTTCCAGTTCCATTCCGTTTATTTTCCAGGAGTTCTACTCCTAATTCCCCGTAGGGTTCATGCTCATGTTTCTCAGGCCAAGACATATTAGGTTTCATCATTTCAGGTTTATTCGCAGAGAGCTCGTGTTTCCAACATTCAATCTTTCATTTCCAATTCATATACAGGCAGCTCGTATTTAATTGCAAACAACAGTAAATTTACATGCAACAGTTGCTAACAACAGTACTTTACAGCAGTTAGTATCCAATTACAGGCAATTGTTATTATTTTATTTACTCATCCAAGACTGCAATCCATGCATTCAATACAATTGTTCCAGTATCCTAGGATCTAACATTCAATCTAAGGTTTCTAGTCCTAGGATTTGTGCTATACCCTAGGATCTAATATTTATTCCAGATATGCATTTATGTTTGTAATTAACTAGGGGAAGCCACTCTACCCACAAAATCAGGAGTAATGGGGGCTCGATCGGCAGATCAGCGTGCCTGCGCAACCCCCAAATCTGCAACGAAACGAGGTCCTAACACAAGGATCAACCACAAGGAACCACTCAGAATAGGATAAAAGCATTTCAAACAAGTAGAGGAACTTATACAAAGAAGAATAGAATCTTAAACGTGAAAATCGGACCTCAAACGGACCCTAAACGGGTCAAAAATGGCAATCCTGACTCAAATCAGACGTCTGGAACATCTTCCAGATGTCTTAAAAGGAGTCCAGAACCATACCTCACTCTGCGCAGCTTCTTAGATGTCCAGGGATCCTGCTGAACCGTATGGACTTAGTTCCAGACATCCGATCACCTCTCCGGACGTCTGGAGACTCTCTCCGCCGTCTGGTGCCTTGCCCAGACGTCTGAACCGCGTGGGAGGGTGTGTCCCACGCCTTCCCGAAGCGAATCCTGCACACACACGCAAAATCTACTTAATACGGCACGTAACTGTGCCTCGGCGGAACGGTCTGCATGGCCTTATCCGCAAAGAGAGGGATAGGGTGTAGGATGTACACCTCAGTCGTCTGGAGCCTCGTCCAGACGTCGCCTACGTCGTCTGGATGTAGATCCAGACGTCTGATTCTGGGAAAAATCCCAGAACCAAAAGCTCCTGCGTCTTCTTCGTGCTGCACGCGGCCACGCCGCGCTCGTTCGCTTGCTGCTCTAGCTGCAGCAACATCGGGGAAGACCTCCCTGACACACCCCTCCTCCTCACGCACGCCCGACTGGCCTCGAGCTGGTCCAGCGAGCTCTCTCTCACGGCTCGCACTCTCTCCTCTCTTCCCTCTCGCTGCTCCTCTTCGCCGCTGCACTCGGCTGCAGCTCGCCACTCTCGCTCTCGTTCTTGCTGGAGGAAGGAGAAGATGGATGGGAGTGGGGTGGTGAACGAGGGAGAGGGGAGGGTTTATGTAAGCGTGGGGGGAAGGGTTCTGCACACGGCGAGGGGAGAAGATAGAGAAGAAAGGTGGCTGAGCTCAGTCTGCGCACGGCTCGCGCGCAGACTCGAGATCGTACGCACACAAAAATTGATTTCCAGACATCTGGGTAGGTATCCAGACATCTGACACAAGCCTCAGACGTCTGAAAGGATTTTAATAACACGGGTCTTAACAAACGATCCCACCAAATGGATCCCTTTCCATCGAGGGTCCCTCCTCCTCCGACGGTGAGCCCTTCAACCTTCTCAAATGTGATCCATTGTTTGCACTCGCCATCATCTGAACAATCATATTGTGAGAGGTCATATGGTGTAACCAAGGTGCCCTCGATCTACAGACATTTAATTACCCAACAACATTAATTGTGTCGATTTACAAATATATATATATATATATATAATCAAGTTGAATTAAAGTAGATTTTGAAATGATTAATTAATTACCAAAGGATATATATATATATAATTTTGGAAAAGGGGAGGGGCGGGGAGAGAAGGAGAGTATTACTTACATTTACGTTTATGTCGGCGTTGCAGGGGCCTTTGAATGTGATTCGGCGTAGAAAGAAGGATTTCCCAGAAGGGATTTGTAGCGTGGGGTTCTGAGAATTGCCTTCTCCACAGGCTTTATCCCATGCATCGGAAAACGCCTACAAAAACAACAGACGCAGCGAATAAAATTAATTAGCTTCTTAAAACCTCAAAAAATGAAAACAAAATAGAGATCACATGAACGACCAACTTCTTTGCTTCCAGCAGTACCATCTCTCCTAATTTTTCTCCATATAAAATATGTACTTTCGGCAGATTGGAACAGAGGATCACTTCGACAGGTTGCGACAACTATTTCCTTGAAGATTCGGCATAATATAACAAAACGGCTACGATGATTTTTTTCTTTTTTGCCTTTTTTTTTTTTTTTTTTATTGGCATCTTTTGGAATGGTTAGTTTATCTCCTAAGCATAGAAGATAAAAGAAATCATGCTGACGTGGAATTAGACTGCTAACGAAATAAAAGAAGAAATGGAAATAGATTACTCAAATCAATATACCTATATATCATCGTATTACACTCACCTTAATATAATATATTTTAAAATATATTTTAATTTACCTTATCACATTAATCCACTTATATTTATATCTTAATATTAAAAAAATATCCACCAACACCACGTAAATATCCTTAATCATTTTTTTTCTTAAAACATATATTTTATGGAATTACTAACCCTTATCCAACTGTAAAATACAAAATATACCTGTGTATCGTCGGTCTCTCCATCACCAACTGCACCATAATCCATCACATCAATCAAGAGATTTCCATCTTCACTTGACTTCGTTGATCCTTTCGAGTTCGTGATCCATATGAACAAAATCAAGATGCAAGTCCACTTCATTTCCGATTTTTCTAGAAAACAAAAGATGGTGGAAAAAGGCTGATTATATTTTGCAGAGCATTAGGAGGACGTTTTAAAAATGCAAAAAGATAAGACAATATTGCTTGAAAATTGGTAACGGAATAATTCGAAAATTGTTATTGTGATATATGGTAAAAATTAATGTATACATAAAGTTGTCGGAGTAAGAATTTCGACTTAAGGCATTGATATATATTGTTATTTGTGCTCCTTAATTAAAAAGCCTATCAACAAGCGATTATATATCAAGTGTGATTTTAGTTTAATTTGCTCGGTGAAGAAACGTTATAAACTTAGAACAACTACTTCCTTGTATAGAAGTGCCTATTATTCCCGATACCAATAGGTAAGCTAAAGATATACTTTTGAGATACGGATAGGGATATCATTGAAACAAAGCTATGGTCCAAACAGAGACTTCACATTTATCATCACCTTATAAATTATCTACATATGTCAATCTCTTTAAATCACATAAAATTCATCCTCTAAATCCCATCAAATCACCTTCTAAGCTTTCTTTTATACAGGATAACCACAGATATATCAACATCATGATTTTCATATCGTTATATTCACAAACAAGTGTTCGGTGGAAGTTGAGGCATCATCCTAAGGTGAGACTAAATTATTGGACCACATCAAATTTACCTTCGAATGAACTTGATTGCTTTTGATATATTACACATAGCGGCAAAGACAATGGGTCATCGAGATCATCAGAGGGATGACAAGGGTTGGGATTGGCCTATAGCTCTGATACTATGTAAAAGATTAATCGTAAAATGTTTTGATACAAAATCCTTTACATTGCATATCTCTTATTTATAGTTAACTCTTAATGCAATTTCTCTTAAGAGATTAATTGTAAAAGAGTAAAAGAAAAAAAATCAACTAAAGAGATTTAGTTTGTTTGAACTTCTTCTATTAATTCTAAATCTTCTTTTTCATTTTATCCATGTAAATTTTATTTTCCAAATAATATTATGATTTTTTCTTAACGTCATCTCTAAAGTGTTCTTTTTATTTTTTATTTATTTTTTGCTTGTTCGAGACATCGATCTTTCCGCAAAGCTAGCAATTGCGTAGGTAGAAGATAAATTGAAACAAATTAATTAACAAGAGATGCCTTTTATATATCTTCATCCTCCGTACAATTCGGTGGACAACACTCTAATTTACATATAATTTAACTATAATTTTATACAAAATCAATATTTAAAAATAAAAATTTAGAAATTAAAATCATCTAATAAAAATATAAAATATATAAAATTTCATTAAATTTTGATGACTCTAACACCTCCATCAATTAACGTGAAATTTTATAATACTTAAATCATCAAAATTAAGTTTTCTTAGATGTAAGGGATAAGAGTATTATATTGACTTAAAATTTTATGTATAATATATTTATATAAAATAATTTTAATTCTTAAATTTTTAATTTAAAATATTATTTGTGATAAAAAATATTACATAAATTTTACCTAAATTATATGTAGATGAACTTCACGTCTCCTTTCCCCATGCAAATGTGTGTGTGTCTCCAAAATGTTACCCCACAACCTATATGCCATCAATCTTGAAATTGATTCCATCACGCATGTCTATTCTACATTGATACTCTGCTTCTTATCAATCCTCCCAATTGCAAATAGGGAATAGAAAAATATCATTAACAATTAATGGAGATAAGATATAGTATTAAAACTTCTTACATGAACCTAACATGATACATGTTTATAACTTTTTAGAGGTATGTTTAGTAAATTTAAACTTATCCATTTATTAAATGACCAATTGAATCGAGTTGAGTCGGATCTCCGTTGAAAAGTATCATATACTCTAAATTCAAACACAAATAAAATAAGGAAAACGTGAATTAGGAATCCCTTTGGCGTGAAGTTTAATTGTCGCTCGTGCAACCTAAGTCAAGATCATAAATGTTCATGGTCAGTCGTCTCCCCGAGTCGATTGGAAATATCAATTTATTAGGTTGCAAGCAGGTGTACGTGGGACCTTTGAATAAAAGCGTTGGCGTAGAGATATGAGTGGGACCTTAGTTAACATATAATTGGTGATTGTAAGATTTTTTTTTTTATCTTGTTTATGTTCTTGGGTCGTGGGAGTTTTGAGAGACGGGATGCTGTCCAAGTGCATTCGTCCCCATCTACTTGATTAATTATTTATTAACTCTTGTGGAAAGTAGGTTTTGTATATATAATTGGTTAATTGCCGTATAATATGGTTGTGGATGAGGGTGTGCCCAATTAGGTCCTATACAACTAATTAATTATTGAAGTTTTTACGTGTCTCAAGAGGTACAAAAACGAAAAAGAAAAAGGAATTTCTTATGTAGAATTGATTCGTAAGTGTACATGGTTATAGAATGATTTGCACTTTAGATCCTTCCCCCATGTATATCCCTCTTTGTTTTATCTTCTACTCTTAAGGCGCACACAATTATCTCACCATCTTCTTAACTATCGATCTTAAAGGATCATAGTACAACATCAGATCATAACAATTATCAGTTGATTATGGTATCTGATAGATGTGAAAACATGGTTTATCGCTTTACCAACCAAATAAAAGAAGGGAGAGTTTGTTCGGTACTTCGGCTCAGCCAAGTAGCGAAGTCTTTGAGCCTTTATAATTAACAAAAGAAAGCAACAGATATGGATGGATAGGAGAGGGAATATTAATGGAAAGCCTTTTGCAACAGGATTATACTTTAGATTT
Source organism: Thalassia testudinum (assembly GCA_037157565.1). Taxonomy (NCBI): domain Eukaryota; kingdom Viridiplantae; phylum Streptophyta; class Magnoliopsida; order Alismatales; family Hydrocharitaceae; genus Thalassia; species Thalassia testudinum. The sequence goes on from JAZHRO010000030.1 coordinate 52,569,166, forward strand.
TCCTCCAAAATTTGTCCCTTTTTATTTTGGTTGGATCGGGGAACTCTGTAACAAATTTCCCTTGGCCCCTTTTTAAGGAGATTATGACCTTCTATGCGTTAGTAGAAACAGTTTTTTCAAATTGTCCCATCAAAATTTTGAAATTACCTTCTTAATATTTGCATATTTGCAAGCAGTCCTCATCTTTTCAAAAAAAAAAAAATATATATATATATATATATATATATTTGCATATTTGCAAAGGCACCATTTTCTCGATTTGTGCACATCATCCTTGCACATGGAATATGCTAGTCTTCTCTGCATCATTCCAACTTTACCAGATGTCTTCGAAGAGACTAATAAGGGTATCCAGCGAGTCTATGGTTAATTTCCACAAATCACGAGCACAACAGATGCTAAATTAGATATGACAAAAGAATTATTCCATATTTTACCTTTACAGTGCATATGACCATTGGTTAAACTGAAGTTGGACATTTCATGTCACTTTTCTACACCAATGGCTACCTAATGTTGGTGGAGAAATTTTTCCTTAGAATTGTCCTTTGACAACCAAATGCAAACTAAAATTGTAGATATAAGAGTCAAGCCATCACAAAATTTTGGAGGAAAAACTATGTAATTAAAGTCCTTCTTTTGATTGGATTTAATTGAAGAAGATTAGCCACCATCATTGACACTTGTCATTGTAAATTTTAAACTACACTAAAGGTATTTGGATAATCATGAAGCAAAGATCAAAGGTATCCAATTAATAATTTAAAATTTTTTAAATGGGCTAATTTCTATGATGATGTTACCTCACAAATGAAAGATAAAGAAATACTTACACCTACCACTGATGTTAAATACATCAAACAAAAGATTGACTAAGTAATTTCTATAATTAAGTAATTTTCTAAGTAATATAATAAATGTTGTCATCACTTAGAAATGGATCTTCTTAGGTGGACCAAACTCTCATCAAACATGACATCTTTTAGACACTTGCACCATAATTTACAATTGGAACCTATAACTTAGTTGTCATACAACTCATTTTGACATCATCTTAAAAGTATAATTGATGTATAACTTAATAAAAATTAAACACTGAGATGATCCTTTTCAAGAGTCGTTCGAAAATTTTTTGGAATCTTAGGAGTGTAGATGCAATTTTAAATCCACTTGGTTTAAATTGTGAGCCCTACGGGGAAATAAGAAATCTTGCGGGGGCAACCCTGCAACTTTCCCTCTCATTTTCCACTATCACCCACGCACGCACACACCCACCCAAACCCTAACCTTCTCCTTTATAACACCCCCTCACCCCTCCACTCTCTCCACACCACCACCACCACCTCCACCTCCACTCCACCACCTTGCCGCTGACGAGCAACTTCTCCCCCATCCCCTTGCAGCCGTGAGTGGGGGAGAAGGAGAGGGGAGGAGCACGAAGGAGAGAGAGAGAGAGAGAGAGAGAGAGAGAGAGAGAGAGTGGGCGAGGGAGAGGGAGAGCGTGGGTAAGGGAAGGAGCATGGAGGAGAAGGAGAAGAGAGGAGCATGGAGGAGAAGGAGAAGAGAGGAGCTCGGGAGAGGGGGCGGTGAGTGCAACCATAGGAGCTGAAGGAGCACGGAGGACACCCTCCATTAGCCTCGCCACCGCCACCACCGTCCATCACCATCCCATTCTCCCCTCATAGTCGTGCGTAGGAGAGAAGGAGGAGAGGGAAGCCGAAGGAAGGGTGCGAAGGGGAGGAAGAGAGAGCGTGGAAGAGGGAGAGTAGCAGGGAGTGGAGCTGTTGCAGCTCCACGGGTGGAGAGGAGGTGCTCGCGAGAAAAAGAGCTTCGCGAGGAAGCTCTGCGCGCGGACATTCCACAGTATTAGACATCTACAACCTCTGTCAGACATCTAAAGGAGCCGTAGGACGTCCGGAGCTGACGTTGAATGTCTGATAGCATGTAGGGTGCCAAGATATGTACCCTACACGAGCCAGAATGCATGTACGTTAAAGTTATGTGCTACATTTTTTACCCTGCGCATGCATGCGCAGGTATGAGGCGTTGGAAAGGTGTGTGATGTGCCCTTCAAGGTACTTTAGGATGTCTAGAGACCATGTCAGACGTCTGATTGTTCTTTTAAACGATCGAGAGAAGTGCCAGACATCTGGAAGCTCCCTCAAATGGCTGCGAAAGGATTCGAACGTCTGAAAAAGACGTAGGAAAGCAAGGTGAGCTTCTACATTCATTTAAGACGTTTGAGACTTGCCCCAGACATCTGATTGTGGTCAGAGTGCGTGTCTTTGGCCAGTTTAGGGCCCAAATGGAGTTGATTTTATGCAAACGAAGTATCGATGATTTCCACTCGGAATTCTCTAAGTGTTAGTGTTGTACCTATGCTATTTTGAACTTGTTTGACATGATTGGTCAATGGTATAGATCTCTAGTCCGTGGTATATACAGGACCCCCGAAGACAACGGGATCACCGTACCAACCCTCATTCTACCCGAATATCTTGGTAGAGTAGTTTTCTCTAATACTGTAATTTAAATGATTAAAGTGCATGCTATCTTTTCCTGAATGATCTGATTGAACCCTAGGATATGAAATGAACCCTAAGGCAAAAAAGGATGAACGTACATCACTTGAACCACACTGTTATACTCTGAAATGTATGTTAAAGTCTTTTACTGCTAGCAACTAAATAGTTAAGTGATGTGGTGATTTTTTAATTTATTAAATCATGAGTTGCCTGTTATACAATGAAGAACCGAAATGTGAATAGTGATGTGTGTCGTATACGAAATGAGATGAGTACGATGCATGAACCCTACGAGGAATTAGGAAAGGAACTCAAGTACACTGAAACGAATATTGAACGTATGATGGAACATGTTGCCTACGGACTGGTTGGTTGTGTGGACTTGGGTATGAAAAGTGAGCTGGCCCTCATGTACGCGATATGTTTTAGCGTGGCGAGATCGAGGTTTTAAAAAGATGTTACGTTGCAGTATATGAGATCGCCGCGAAAACAAATAAGAATTTATAACTCGAAAACCAAAATTTCCGAGGTCAAACTCGGGGAGCAAATTGGTATTTTAGAAACTAAAATCACAATCTCAAAATATGATATTTAACAATAATATAAATGAGATTCCATGTATATGGAAACTAAAAAGAGAATAGAAATGCAAGAGGAAATTGAATATTCTCTCTTCTTTCTTCTCTCCCTCTCTCTGATCTCTTCTTCTTTCTTCTCTTTCTTCCTTTTCTTTTTCTACTTGGCCGCACCTTCACCTTCTTTCTTTCTCTGACTTTCCTTGTGAATCAGACATCTGATTTTATGAATCAGACGCCTTATCTTGTGATTGCTACAGTGCTTTCACCCTTTCTTCTTCTTTGTCTGTTTTCTTCGTCTTCTTCCTTCTTTGTTCTTCTGCGGCTCCTTCTTCTTCTGTTCTTGATTCCTCCTCCTTCTTCCTTTCTTCAGCCTTGTCTTTCTTCTTCAGCCTCAGCCTTTGCCGCTCCTGCTTCTCTCTTTCTTCTGCCCTTGCCTTCTTTCTTCTTCTGTGGCTAAGTCCTTCAGCCGCTACCTTCTTCTTCTTCTCTGCTGCACCTCTTCCTTCCTTAGCTCCTTCTTTCATACACAACACCACGCAGCAAAACCTATCCCCTACCCTTCCCGCGTCTCTCTCTCTCTATTTCCCTCTTCGGTACGCTCTCCCAGAGTCGGGTAATCGGGTCGAGTGCACGCCTGGGTCCAGGCGCACCGACGTGGGTGTGATGCGCGAGGAGTGTCAGGTTTAGGTAATCGGGTCAGGTGCCAGGTCCGCGAGGGTAGGTCGCGGACAAGGCGTGAGCGAGTGAGGGCGAGGGACCTTACCCCTGTGTACTGGAGGCAATTAGCTGAGAGCACAAATTCAATAAATATCTCACTGCTCACCCCTGAGTTTACGAGGTGGGACTAAATGTCCCACCTGCTTCTGCTGGCGCTCGCAAGAGGAGATCTTCACTCAATTGGCGCAACTGAAAGCCTCGTAACTACTGCTCTCAGGCTGGATACACTCGCACGCTCAACATGCGTAGCCTGGGGTCTTGAAGCCTGGAGCGCGCGGCCTGGAGCTCGGAAGCAAGCAAGCTTGCTTGCGTGTTAATGGCAGACGGAGGCTCAACCCTGCACGACACAAGAACTGCCTTGCGGCCCTGTTAAATAATAGGGAAAGCTTTACTGTATCACGGCGAAGGTAAGGCGGGTGTCGGCATGGCTCAGAATGACCTAAGCGTGCGTGCCTAGGTCGGACTGTGACCGTGTGTGTGGGTTTGTTAGGTGGAAGTGTGGGGCGTATGTGGCGGTCAGTGGATGGGCGAAGAGTGATCAGTGGGCGATGGCAGAGGTGATGCAGTTGGTGGCGAGACGTGTGGAGGTGCGAAGTGATGGTTGCGTCTCGCTGGAGGTCAGCCAGAGATGAGGAAGATGACGGTGGATAGTGGCAGTCGAGGGGCGATTTATGAAATAAAAGGAGGGAAAATAAAGAGTGGGAGAAGAGAAACTTATCAGTGGTGATTGGACCAAAGGGGAGGTAGAGGAGACGAACGGCGCGTATGTGCCGTTGTCGGAGAAGATAGCCCTAAGGTGTAGATAACGGTGATGAGGAGGAGGTCATAGAAGCTTGCTCTGGTGCGACGCAACGCGGAGGAGCGAGACGAAGCTAACCCTATCACTGGTATGGTAGAAGAGCGATGAGAGGAGGGAGGGGAGGTCGACGGAGCTTGCGAGCGTTTTGACCGGAGATGAGGAGGGAAGAAATTAAGAGGGTATCGACAGCCAAATCAAGCTTTGAAGAAGCGGCAGGTCCTGGAGCTTCTTTTATAGGCACAGGTAGAGGGCCTTATGCTTGGAAGGCGAACTTCCAAGCGCAAGACTCTCGCCGGAGGTTGCCGCAGGTACGATACCTATGCCTCTCGAGCGTTCGCACGAGATGTATGGTGAGAATTAGGGCATGGGGAGCTGCTCAGGTGGTAGGGTATTTCTTAGAGGACCCCCCTTTCAAATTTGAGAGCAACTCCCTAGGGAAGCGAGAAGAAATCCTCCTCAAACCTTCACCGGAGGTATGGGTCTTCTGCTGCAATGGAAAAAGGACCGGAATGCAAAAAGTGACGAGGAAGTTGAGAGGATTTGTCCTAGGGTTTTCAAAAGTTAGGGGCTAGAATGTAATTAAGTGGACTATTTTGCAAAGTAGGTCAAGATGACCTTCCCTTAGATCCAAATCTTGATACAAACCTAATTTGGACCTAAGGAATTCAATGGTGAAGTTGGATTTTAGGTTTGACCACGTTTGACTGGACATTTTAAATAAAAACCTAAATTTGGTCAAATATTGAGCTCGGGCCCCAATCTAGGGCAAAATAGGTTCCAAAGGTCAAATTGAAGGTTCTAAATCCTAGGGGACATTTTTCCATGAATTTTAGATGATTTAGTTGATTTTTATCCTAACTGGAACCTTATGAAATTAAGTGGATTTATTTTAGGGTTACAGAATGTCATTTAATTATTAAATCTCACCATAATCCTTTTCTGACTAAATCATCTCACTTTTCCTTTTATTAAGTCCAATTGACCTATGTTTAGCCCCCGAAAAGTCCCGTTGATGAACTGCACTAGTAAAATTACAGTTTTATCCTTTATTTCATGTTTTCTTCCCAAATTAGTGATCTCTTAAATTAGGCATTTCTCTTGGTTATGTAGGAGCTTTTGTTCTCTTTTCTAGGTCGAAAAGAGCTAGTTAGGGCTTATGATGAGGTTCTCATCACGGTACCGAGGAGAGCTATTGTCACTTTAGTGTAAGGGGGAGCTAGCTGCCCCTTGTGTTGGAACCCGGGATTAGGATTGGCCCCCTACACCGACTCTGTTAGGCCCATTAGGAAAATCGGGATAGCTGGGCGAGGGTACGCAGATTGTTGAGGGGTGTGACCCCTATTCTGTTCTGTGTTGTACGTTTGGGCATACCCATTAGCAGAAGCGACTGACCGCGTGCCAATGCGAGGTAGCTATCTGTGCTCTTATTGTCATGCCACAATCACCACTATGTCGCAATCATGACCCGTGGTGGTAGATCAGGTGTAGGACTACCACGGAGTGCTCTCTCAGCCAAGAGAGTACCAAGTGTACATACTGCATCGCAGGGAAAACTGTTCAAGATCGTTCTCTTAGGGAACAAGTGGATTTGAGAAATGTTGTGGACCCTTACTAGAAACTAAATCAGAAACACATGGATGTTTAAATGGAAACAAATAATAATACGTAACTGGAATTTGGATGGTTAGTTAGTTTCTTGTTTCATTTATGTTTAATTGCATGTACATGGCTTATACAACACTCTACTCAGCGTTAGCTGACCACCAATATATATAACCATGTTTAGGTCAAGGAATTGAGCAACTAGCACCACCGGTTATAGAGAGTGCTGGGCCCAGTCGAGCCTAGCCGTAATTGTTCTTTTACTTTTCCATTGCAGAGATTTTTGTTAGTAGTGGGTACTTTTAGCATATAATACTTGTTTTTGTGATGCTTCTCTCTATTTTGTGTGATGGTTATGTCTATGATAGTACTTTTCCACTTGTGGCATGTAATATCTTTAAGATATTCTATTTTATTTCTATTGTTGTTTATTATCTATTTCTGCTTACTTACATTACATGTGTGGTTGTGAAATGATTTATGCATTTGATTATCTCTCGTTGAATGACTGGGTCTTGAGACTCAGTCCAAATGAGTCGATCTCAAATTCTATAGAGAGTCAAAATCGAGTCGTAACAAACACCCATCGTAAAAAAGTTCGAAAAAACAAAAAAGGAATATAACAACATAACTAGAGCGAAGAATATACTAAAAGAATGTATAAGTTGGGTACATGCTCCAAAAAATAATTACATGACTTATTTCATTCATTTTACACCTTATTAGTAAAATATCATGCACACCACAGAAATAATTTAAGAGATCGATGTATTAAAAAAGAAATGTATTAAGATTGAAAGAAAGAAAAAAAGAAAAATATTAAGGTGTAAGTATGGAAAGAAAGCAAATTAACGAAATTATGCCACTTGCAAGGGTACCTAAGGGAGATTTAATGGAGGTGGAGACCGTGATCCTGGGAAAATAAATGAAGTAAATAATCAAATTGTATGCACCGAATCAAGGTTGAAGCATGAATGGAAGTCTCATTCCTCCTCTTGGTGGTGATGAGAAAAAAGAGCATGGGAAGCTTCCGAAGAAAGTATATCCTCTACCAAATTAGTTTTTAAGGGGCTCAATTTTTCTTAAGCGCTAGACCATACTTTATCGCGTGCTTCTCTTAGATTAATGGAACCTAGTTCAATCATTTTTGCCATTAGATATATGCTCAACTTAGGTTTATAGACCAGCAATGATGTTATGTATGGAAGGACATTTCATTTAAGATGATCACGTCCTAGTGGAGGGCGTTCTTTCAAATACGTTAACTAAAAGATTAAGTATGTGGGTCGAGAAATATAAAAATTGATATAAAAGTTGTTGTATGATAGTGTAAATGTGATCTTTATTTACTATATTTATTTTTATGTAAAAAAATTATCGATATATGGTGAGATCAACTACTGTTGAAATTAACAATAAATGAATTTTACATGGGTGTAAATCACTTAAATTACCTTTGGAATTACTTTACACCAGTGTAATTTTATTTTACATCGGTACAATCCTACTTTATATTGGTATAAAATTAAATTTCAATGTTTCTTCAACCATGACAAGTAATTTTACACTTAAAATGTTATTTTTCCACATTAGGATTTAACGTTTAGTCTTTGGTGTTTACCCTAAGATGAAAAATCACCTTTCATGTGAAAAATCATTTCTCATATATGAAATCGTTTTCCATAAACTTAAATCCTAAACCCATAGGTGAAAATCACTTTGGACAGGCGAAACACCATAGAATAATTTTGCACCGATGGAAAATGAGATTACACCAGTGTGAAGACACCTTAAAATAATTCACCGATGCAAAATTACCTAAAATAATTTATCACCGATGTAAAGTTATTATCTGTTACGAACCGATTCCCGAATCCCTACAGGACACGAGACCGGACCAACTTGACTGATCCCAAGACCCAGTCGTCCAACGAGGAAGTAACTAAAAAGAAATAAAAATAAACCATGTTCATCATGCAAGCAACTAACAGTAACAAAAGTACAACAGTAAAGAAGTAAACTACTATGGTACACACCACCACAACAGTAGATAATTTAAACAAGTACAGGAATATAAAGTTTACAATAAAAGAGTACAAAAGTGTAAATAATTACTCACTATAACGGAACGGGTACAACAAAAAAAAGTACAACTACTGGACTCTACTGGGCCCAGCATCCTCTGCAGCCGTAGGCTCTGGCTGCTCAACACCTTAACCTGAAAAAGGTTGTGAGTACACGAAATCAGCGAACGCTGAGTAGAGTGGCAACCAGCTAACTAAAAATAGCAAAGGTGGACAGGTAGCTGTTGTTTTCAATTTCTTTCTTTATTTAACTAGTTATTCTTTCTTTCATCACTTGGTTTATTTATTAGGTCTTTTTCTTGATCTCGAATTTTCCTCGTGGGAACGATCTTGATTGCAGTCTTTTCCGAAGAGTAGAAGTAGCACGTGGTGCTCTCCTAGCCGGGAGAGTCCCTCGTGGTGGTCCTACACTCAGCTAACCACCCCAAGGACGCTGACAGACGTAACGGTGACAACGGCACGAGCGATAAACGCACGAGTAGCTACCCCACACTGATACACGGTCAGTCGTTTCCGTTAATGGGTGCGCCCAAAGAACAGCACGGAACCAATATAGGACATAGCCCTCTCAGTAACATGGGTCTAGCCCCTAAGAACCAAACAGGGGTCTCGTCCCTCACAGTCTGTGCACCATCGCCTAACTACACTGGTTTGCCCAGTGGGCCTAACAAGTCGGTGTAGGACGGCTAGCTGAACCCCAGACCCTGTGGGGTGGCTAGCTCTCTCCCTACACTAGTAGCGCTCCCCGGTACTGTATACGCGAGGGCTAAAAAGTCGATACAAAGTGGCCAGTCCTAACCCCGGGTCTCAATCCTAGGGCGGCTAGCTCCGCTCTGCACTAAACAGGGGGACAGTCGCTTTCCTTGGTACTCCGTACTCAAGGGCCAACTCACTTCCCCAAGGTATGGCATGATCGAACTTTTAAGACGTCTGGAAGAGGTTCCAGACGTCTGATTTTGGACAGATTCGTCGTTTTTGACCCGTTTAGGGCCTGTTCGGAGTCCGTTTTTCGCGTTTCGAGTTATGTTCTTTCCAGATTTATTTCCTCTACCTATTTACAATAATTGTATACTATTCTGAGAAACTCCTTGTGATTGATCCTTATGTTAGGACCCCGTTCCGTTGCGTCTATGGGGGTTGCGGAGGTGCGCGGGATTGTCGATCACGCCCCCATTACTCCCGATTTTGCGGATAGAGTAGCTTCCCTTAGTTAATTACAAACATTAATGCATATCTGAATTAAATGATAGATCCTAGGACTTGAAAACTAGACTGAATGGTAGATCCTACGGCATGGCATGAATCCTAGGAACATAGAACGTGGAAACAAATGTCTTGAATGTCTGAATTGCAGTCTTGGATAAGTGGATAAAATAATGATAATTGCCTGAAATTGGATAACAGCTGCCTATGGAATGTAGAGTACTATCACTAGTAACTGTTCCATGTAATTTCTGTTGGTTGAAATTAAATACGAGCTGCTTGTATACAAATTGGAAAGAAAAAGAAGTTGAATGTTGGAACACATATTATATGCGAATCAACCTAAAATGATGAAACCTAGTATGGCTTGGCATGAGAAACATGAGCATGAACCCTACGGGGAATTAGGAGTAGAGCTCCTGGAAATAAATGGGATGGAGCTGGAAAAGTGAATGGGAAAGTTTGTTGTCCTTTGGGTACGTAGTACCAGGGAAAGCACCTATTATCTCTTAGTGCAGAGGAGAGCCAGCCGCCCTAGGGACCCGTGGATAGGTCTGACCACTTTGTACCGACTCCTAGCCCTCGTGTACACCGTACCGGGCAGAGCTACTATTGTAGGGAGAGCACTAGCTACCCCATGGGTCCCGGGGTTTTGCTAGCCTTCCTACAACGACTTGTTAGGCCCACTGGGCAAACCAGGGTAGTCAGGCGAGGGTGAGCGGTCTGTGGAGGGGCAAGACCCCTGTTTGGTTACTGTGGAGGGGCTGGACCCCTGTTACTGAGAGGGCTCTGCCCTATACTGGTTCCGTGCTGTGCTTTGGGCGCACCCGTTAACAGAAACGACTAACCACGTGCTAGAGCGGGATAGCTACCCGTGCGTTTATCGCGTGTGCCGTAGTCACCGTTACGTCTGTTAGCGACCTTGGGGTGGTTGACTGAGGGTAGGACTACCACGGGGGACTCTCCCAGCCAGGAGAGCACTATGTGTCACTTCTACTTTTCGGAAAAGACTGCAATCAAGATCGTTCCCACGAGGAACATTCAAGATCAAGAGAAAGATCTAAGGAATAAATCAATAGTGAATAAATGGAGAAATATAAAGAAAGAAAGTAAAAATATAACAGCTACTGCCCACTCTACTGCTCCTATTTTTTAGTTGCCACTCTACTCAACATTTTGCTGACGTGTCACCCTTGTTACCTTTTCAGGACCAGGTGTTGAGCAGCCAGAGTCAGCGGCTGCAGAGGGCGCTGGGCCTAGTAGAGCCCAGTAGTGTTACTTGTAGTACCCACTATACTTTTTGTTGTTGTAGTGAGTAGTTTCTATTACCCATGTACTCTTTTTGTTGTAAGCTTCATGTTTATGTACCTGTTTAATTCTCTACTGTTGTGGTGATGTATACTGTAGTATTTCTTTTCTTTACTGCTGTATTTTGTTACTGCTAGTTATATACATGTTGAATGTGGTTTATTTTACTGCTCTTTTGGTTACTTTCTCGTTGGACGACTGGGTCTTGGGATTAGTCGAGTCGGTCCGATTCTCATGTCTCGTAGGGATTCAGGAATTGGGTCGTTACACTAGGTTTCATCATTTCAGGTTTATTCGCAGGTAGCTCGTGTTTCCAACATTCAATCTTTCATTTCCAATTCATATACAGGCAGCTCTTATTTAATTGTAAATAACAGGAATTTACATGCAACAATTGCTAACAACATTACTTTACATTTCGCAGGCAACTGTTATCCAATTACAGGCAATTTTTATATTTACTCATCCAAGACTGCAATTCATGCATTCCATACAATTATTCTAGTATTTCTAGTCCTAGGATTCATGCCATACCCTAGGATCTAACATTCAATCTAGTGTTTCTAGTCCTAGGATTCATGCCACACCTTAGGATCTAACATTCATTCCAGATATGCATTCATGTTTATAATTAAACTAGGGGAAGCCACTCTACCAGCAAAATCAGGAGTAATGGGGGCTTGATCGGTAGGTCCACGTGCCTCTGCAACCCCTAATTCCACAATGGAATGAGGTCCTAACACAAGGATCAACCACAAGAAACCACTCAGAACATGATAAAAGCATTCCAACAAGTAGAGGAACTTATACGAAGAAGAACGGGATCTTAATTGCGGAAATCGAACCTCAAACGGACCCTAAACGGATCAAAAACGACAATCCCGACTCGTATCAGACGTCTGGATGTTCCAGACGTCTTAAAAGAAGTCCAGAACCATACCTCGACCCTACGCTACTCCTCAAACATCCATGGACTCTGTTGAACCGTCTGGATCTAGTTCCAGACGTCCAACCACCTCTCCGGACGTCTGGAGACGCTTCCCTTCGTCTGCTGCCTTGCCCAGACGTCTGAACTGCGTGGGAGGGCGTGTCTCACTCCTTCCCGAAGCAAATCCTGCACGCACGACGCAAATCTTCTCAATACGGCACGTAACAGTGCCTCGGCGGAACTGCCTGCATGGTCGTATCCGCAAAGGGAGTTGTAGGTCGCGGAATTTACCTCTCAGTCGTCTGGAGCCTCCTCCCGACGTCGTCTGGATGTAGATCCAGACGTTTGATTCTGGGAAAATCCCAGAACCAGAAGCTGCCTTCCTCTTCTTCGTGCTGCACGTGGCCACGCCACGCTCGCTCGCCCTCTGCTCTGGCTGCAGCAGCGTCGGGGAGAACCTCCCCGGCGCACTTCTCCGCCTTGCGCACGCCCGACCAGCCGTGAGCTTCTCCTCTCTTCCCTTCTCACGCTGCTCCTCCTCTCCACCGCTACACTTGGCTGCACTCGCCACTCTCGCTCTCGTCGAAGGAAGGAGAAGGTGGATGGAAGTGGGGTGGCGTGAGGGAGAGGAGGGGGGTTTAAGTAGGTGTGGGTTAGGGTTCTGCATTCGGCGAGGGGAAGAGAAAGAGAAGAAAAGCGGCTGCGTACAGTCTACGCACGGCACGCACGCAGACTCGAGGACGTGCACAAAAAATTTGGTTTTCAGACGTCTGGGAAGATGCCCAGATGTCTTAGAGGGCTTTAATAGCACGAGTCTTAACAACATAACAAACTCAAAGGAAGTTTTGTCCCCAAAACTTGTGCTAGCTAGGGTGTGGAAAAAGAACAACATACGCATAACAAACTCAAAGAGGACCAAAGCCGATCTGAAATGACGTGCCCTCAAAGAGCTCCGGGTACCTCTCTCATATCGCCACCTCAAGCTCTCAGGTAACCTCCTCATACCGCTGGCTCCTCCACAAGACCTTCACCAGGGGTACCTACTTCCGTCTCAGACTCCGGACGGCTCTATCGACTATCTGCACTAGCCGCTCCGGGTAGGTCAGGTCGTCACCCACCTCGATGCTCTCATGGCCTAGAACGTGACTGGGATCGGCGATGTAGTTCTTGAGGTTGGACACGTGAAACACGTCGTGCACACCAGAAAGCTGGAGAGGAAGGACAAGCCTGTAAGCAACGGGTCCAACCCGCTCCAGGACCTCAAAGGGTCCCACAAACCTCAACGCGAGCTTCCCTCTCACCCCAAACCGTTACAGGCCCTTCATGGGCGAAACGCGAAGGAAGACATGATCTCCAACCTCAAACTGTACCTCTCTGCGTTTCCGATCTGCATAGCTCTTCTGTCTGCTCCTAACAGTGTAGAGTCGCCTGTGAATCTACTTGATCACCTCTTGACTCTGCCGAATCAGCTTGGGGCCAACCTCCCACTTGGTCCCCACCTCAACCCAACTCAAGGGTGCAGTACACCTCCGTCCGTACAGAGCCTCGTAGGGTGCCATGCCGATGCTGCAAACTCCGCCAGGGGCAAGTGTTCCTCCCAAGAGCCCCTACAGTCTAGTACACAAGCATGCAAAAGGTCCTCAAGTGTTTGTATCGTGCGCTCTAACTATCCGTCCGTCTGGGGGTGGTATGTTGTATTGAACCTCAATCGTGTCCCCAAGGCCTGCTGAAACTCAGCCCAAAATTGGGACGTAAAGCGGGTATCCCGATCGGATACAATCTCCCACGGAACTCCGTGCAGACGTACCACATCGCAGATATACCTCTCTGCCAACTATGCTAGTCCCAAGGTGACTCGGATCGGCAAGAAACGTGCCGTCTTCGTTGTACGATCACCCAAACTGCGTCGTGTCAACGCTGGGTAACGGGCAAGCCCACCACCAAGTCTATGGTGATGCTCTCCCACTTCCACTCTGGCACTGGAAGTGGCTGCAACGGCCTTGTAGGCCTCTGATGCTCAGTCTTCACCTACTGGCACACTAAACACTGCTACACGAATTTACCTACATCCTGCTTCATTCCTCTCCACCAAAAGTCGCGTCTCAAATCATGATAAATCTTTGTGTTTCCAGGATGTATGATGAACCTGGAACCGTGTGCCTCAGTCAGGAGCTCTCTCAATAGCTCCTCATCCCTGGGAACGCACAAACGTCCCCTCATACGCAGCACCTTTTCTGTAAAGGAGAAGTCCCCAGGGTCTCCTGACAGTACTCTATCACGCAACGACAGCAAGTATGGGTCAACCATCTGTCCTGTGATGATGCGGTCTATCAGCAATGGCCTCGTCTGTCGGGTCACAGTCACTACCCAACAGTGCCCCAGTAACTCTAGGGGTCGCCAACTGCCCATCTCCTCCATGAGGCTCCAACTCTGTGCCTGTAAACTGGCCAAGTGGGCGGTCGCCTTCTGGCACAAGGCATTAGCCACCACGTTGGCCTTCCCCGGCTGGTAGGAAATACTGCAGTCATAGTCCTTCAGGAGCTCCAACCAACGTCTCTGTCTCATGTTGAGCTCCTTCTGATCAACCAAGTATCTGAGGCTCTTATGATCTATGAAAATCTCAAAGGTCTCACCGTACAGGTAATGCCTCCAAGTCTTCAGCGCGAAGATGACAGCAGCCAGCTCCAGATCGTGGGTAGGGTAGCTATGCTCATGGGGCTTCAGTTGCCGCAAAGCGTAAGCGACAACGTGACCCCTCTGCACGAGCACACCCCCTAACCCCTGCAAAGAGGTGTCCGTGTACACAACGAACCCGCCACTACTGTCTGGGATGGTAAGCACGGGAGCCGAAGTCAGCCTCTCCATCAGCTCCAGAAAACACGCCTCACAAGCGTCTGTCCAAGAAAAGGGCACGTCCTTTCGGGTCAACTATGTCATAGGACGTGCAATCTACGAGAAGCCCCTAATAAACCTCCTGTAGTAGCCTGCCAGTCCTAAGAAACTGCGGATCTCTGTAATTGTACGCAGTCTCTCCCACCTGAGCACTACCTCAACCTTGGCTGGGTCCACAGCCAAGCCATCCCCGGAGATCACATGACCCAAGAAGGTCACCTCCCTCAACCAGAACTCGCACTTGCTGTATTTGGCGTACAGCCTACGTCGTCTCAGTGTATCCAAAACCATTGGCAAATGTTGTCCGTGCTGCGCACGATCTCGAGAGTAGATGAACACATCATCAATAAATACTACCACGAACTGATCTAGATACGGTCTGAACACCCGGTTCATCAAATCCATGAAGGCAATGGGGGCGTTGGTCAGCCCAAATGGCATGACCAAAAACTCGTAGTGTCCGTACCGGGTGCAGAAAGCTGTCTTGGAGATGTCTGTCTCCTTGATCCTCAATTGGTGGTACCCAGACCTCAAGTCTATCTTGGAGAATACCGTTGCACCTCGCAACTGGTCAAACAAATCGTCAATCCTCGGCAGTGGGTACCTGTTCTTAATGGTAACCCTATTCAGCTATCTGTAGTCCACACAAAGACGTAGGGTACCATCCTTCTTCTTCACAAACAATACCGGGGCTCCCCACGGAAACGTACTGAGCCTCATAAAGCCCTTCTCCAGAAGGTCCTGCAACTGGGACTTAAGCTCTTGCAGCTCAAGTGGTGCCATCCTGTAAGGCGTTGTAGAAATGGGGCTGGTCCTCGGTACCAGTGAGATCTCAAACTTGATCTCACGCTCGGGTGATAGTCCTGGCAACTCATCTGGGAACATGTCGGGGTACTCTCTGACCACCGGGATACTCTGAAGGTCTGCCACAAGGATGGGCTCCGCCACCCCACAAGCCAGGAAGCCCTCACACCCTTGGCCCAAAAGTCTCGCTGCTCAAAGTGTAAAAATGCACCTGAAGCCTCCGTCCACTGGCTGCTCGTGAAACTCGAAAGAAGGTAACTCCGGTATGGAGAAGACGATCTTCCTCTCAAAATAATCCACCAAGGCGTGGTAAGCGGACAGCCAGTCCATCCCCAAAATCACGCTAAAGTCCTCCATCTGTATCACAATCAGATCAGCGGGAAGGCTGTGTCCCCCAACACTGACCTCACAACCTGTATAAACCTCCTCAACTACAAACAGCTGACCACCCGGACCTCTGATCACAAACGGATCCTCTAACAACACACAGTCCGACCCCAAACTAACAGCAAAACTGGCAGTGACAAACGAGTGTGTGGCGCCAGAATCAAAAAGCGTGTAAACTAGTCTGCCAGAAACTATAACCATTCCTGCCACCACTGAACCTAAAGCTCTAGCGACTCTGTGTGTCAGGGCGTTAATACGCCCCTCAGCCACAAGTGCGGACGAAGTAGCCACACTCTGCGTCGGACGGGTAGCTGCTGGCCGGTACCTCCCCGCGACTGCTATCCTCCCCCTCGCACCTGGAAACCACGACCTCCTGCTCGTCCTCCAGTGCTCGGCACAGGGAGCATCTGCTGACCTCCAGCCCTAGACGGGCAATCACTCCTGATGTGGCCCGACTGGCCACACTAGTAGCAAAGGGGAACTCGACTCTCGCCCTCAGTAGGTCCCTGCTGACGACTGGGCAGGGGTCCGGTGCTCGCAGCTGGCCCCTGTCGGGGGCCCGCAAAGGCTACTGACGGCCCCACAAAGCGTGAAGGCTCTCCTATGGGTGCCACGTGCCTCCTCTCTCGTCGGCCCTGTGAGTAGTCCGGCTGATAGGGCATCTTCCGTCTACTGTCAGTGTCACGTATGGACGGGTCGGTCTCCTCATATGTCACGGCTGCCTCCACCACCCTCGAGAACGTAGGCAGCTTCAGGGGTTTGACATACCCCCGAAAAGCAGGCCAGAGCCCCGCGGTGAACCTCCAAAGGCGCTCCTCCTCGGTAGCCACACCTGTCGCGGCGAAACGAGATAGCTCCAGAAAACGTGTGCGATACACGCTCACGGTCATCGTCCCCTGGCGAAGAGTGTGGAACTCCTGCCTCCTCTAGTCCTGCCACGTCTGGGGGAAGTACTGCTTGTAGAAGAGGGTGACAAACTTGTCCCAAGTCGGCTCGGCCCTCTCCTGTCCCCTGATTGCCTTCCACCACCTGTGTGCCGCGCTCTCCAGCTGGTACGTGGCAAAGGCCACGCGGCACTCCACAGGGGGGCAAAGGGTGTCAAACAACTTCTCGATCTGCTCGAGCCAGTCCTCCACCTCAATCGGGTCCTCATCCCCCTTGGAAGAGGGGGGCTTCAGCTTCCGGAACTGTCCGAAAAGCTCGTAATGGCGCTGAAGGGGAGAAACTGGTACACCTCCAGGTAAGGAGGGCTCGTGCTCGGAAGTGCTAGAGGAAGGTGGGGGCGGTGGAGGGCCACCCCCTGCCCCACGTCCAACGCCGTGTCTGTCTCGCGGTCCCATAGAGGACTGCCCCTTCGCAGCCCCAGAGAGAGGCACACGTGGAGGCGGGTGAAGCTCCTCTCGTATGATCTCCCGTATCAGCTGGGCGAGGTCCTGGGCCTGAATGTCCGGAAGTAGTGGCTGGTCCACTGCGGCGTCGGGCTCGACGCAAACACAGAACAGAAAAGACGTCAATTCCAACCGACATTCAACGAAAGAACCTCAAAACAGATGTCAAAAGGTACGTTGTGCTGGTTACTCTAGTTACAAGCACATGAATTGGTTATTTTCCAGCTAGTTGGTTCACTTCTCGGGACGACCTTGCTCTGATACCATCTTGTTACGACCCGATTCCAGAATCCCTACAGGACTCAAGACCGAACCGACTCGACTGATCCCAAGACCCAATCGTCCAACGAGGAAGTAACCAAAAAGTAGTAAAAATAAATCACGTTCATCATGCAAGCAACTAACAGTAACAAAAGTACAGCAGTAAAGAAGTAAACTACTACGGTATACACTACCACAACAGTAGAGAATTTAAACAGGTACAGGAATATAAAGTTTACAATAAAAGAGTACAGAAGTGTAACAAATTACTCACTACAACGGAACGGGTACAACAAAAAAAAGTACAACTACAGGGCTCTACTGGGCTCAGCACCCTCTGCAGCCGTAGGCTCTGGCTGCTCAATACCTGGACCTGAAAAAGTTTATGAGTACACGAACGGTTAACTAAAAACAGTAAAGGTGGACAGGTACTGTTGTTTTCAATTTCTTTCTTTATTTAAGTAGTTATTCTTTCTTTCATCACTTGGTTTATTTATTAGGTCTTTTTCTTGATCTCGAATGTTCCTCATGGGAATGATCTTGATTGCAATCTTTTCCAAAGAGTAGAAGTAGCACGTGGTGCTCTCCTGGCCGGGAGAGTCCCTCGTGGTGGTCCTACACTCAGTCAGCCACCCCAAGGACGCTGACAGACGTAACGGTGACTACGGCACGCGCGATAAACGCACGGGTAGCTACCCGACACTGGCACACGGTCAGTCGTTTCCGTTAACGGATGCGCCCAAAGTACAGCACGGAATCAGTATAGGACATAGCCCTCTCAGTAATAGGGGTCTAGCCCCTAAGAACCAAACAGGGGTCTCGTCCCTCACAGTCCGTGCACCCTCGCCTGACTACCCTGGTTTGCCCAGTGGGCCTAACAAGTCGGTGTAGGACGGCTAGCTGAACCTCGGGTCCCGTGGGGTGGCTAGCTCTCTCCCTACACTAGTAGCTCTCCCTAGTACTGTGTACGTAAGGGCCAAAAAGTTGGAACAAAGTGGCCAGTCCAAACCCCGGGTGTTATGACCCGACATCAAACATCGTTTAAGACGTCTGGGAAGTGGTCCAGACGTCTGGTCATACGTCTGGAAGCCTTCCCAGACGTCTGGAATTTAATTTTTTTCAACATACGCCACCCTCCTTCTTCTCTTTCCTTCCTCCCTGCATGCGCAACTACCTTTTTCTCTCTCTCCCCATGGTAGCCTTCAAATACCCCCCTCTCCTCTCCCTCACCCTCACCCCACCGACTTCTTCTTCCTGTCAGCGAGAGAGTGAGCAAGCGAGGGCGGTAGTAGCGGCTGCTGTGAGTGCGTGGGGAGGAGGGGTTGCTACGAGGGGGGGAGAGAGCTTGATCGCGAGGGTGCGAGCTCGCCGGAGCAATCAGGGCCAGCCGGCGGATGAGCAGCAGGAGCGTGGTGTTGGGGAGGAGCTGTTGCAGCTCAGACAACAGGAGAGCGCGACGCGGCACAGCCGTGCGCTGCGGGTGGAGGGCGTGGAGGTCCTGATTCTGGGAAAATTTTCCAAAATCAGACGTCTGGACATACGTCCAGATGACGAGGGACACGTTTGGAGGAAGGTCTAGACGTCTAAAAGGTACGATATTTTTCGATCCCTTCTATTCTCACGTGTACGGCCATGCAATCGTTCCGCCAAGGAGTTCTGCCTCATCTTGTGTTGAGGACGATCATGTGTGCTTGCAGGTCTCGTTCGGGAAGGCGCAAGGGCATGCCCTCCCACACAAATCGGACATCTGGGCACAACACCAAACGACGGAGATGGTCTCCAGACGTCTGGAGTGACAGTCGAACGTCTGGAAACTAAGTCCAGACTGTTCAGCAGGCTTATGGACGTCTGAAGGACCGCGCAGGATCAAGGTATGACCTGAGCCATCATTTAAGACGTTTGGAAGATGTTCCAGACGTCTGATTTTGGGCAGACTTGTCGTTTTTGACCTGTTTAGGGTCTATTTGGAGTCCGTTTTCCGCGTTTCAAGTTTCGTTCTTCTCAGATTTAGTTCCTCTACCTGTTTATAGTAATTATATACTATTCTGAGTAGCTCCTTGCAATTGATCATTGTGTTAGGACCCCGTTCCGTTGCAGCTCTGGGGGTTGCAGAGGCGCGCGGACTTGCCGATTTCACCTCCCAATACTCCCGATTTTGCGGGTAGAGTGGCCCCTTTAATTACTTATCAAAAATTATGCACTTGTGAAATAATTAATAGATTCTAGGATTTTGCATGAATCCTAGGACTGAAAAACTAGATTGAATGATAGATCCTAGGGTATTGCATGAATCGTAGGACTGAAAAACTAGATTGAATGACAGATCCTAGGCTATGGCATGAATCCTAGGACTGGAAAACTAGATTGAATATATATATTGCAGTCTTGGAAAAGTAGAAAGGAAAACGATAACTGCCTGTAATTGGTTAACAGTTGCCTGTTTATGAATGGATAATTATTGTTGAGAACATGGGCTATATGAATATAAAGCTAAAATGATGAAACCTAAATTGGGTGAGTTAAAGAAAAATAAGCATGAACCCTACGGGGAATTAGGAGTAGAGCTCCTGAGAAGTGAATGGAATAGAATTGGGGAAGTGAGGTGGCTCTTGAGTACGGAGTACCAAGGAGAGCGACTGTCCCCCTGTTTAGTACAGAGCGGAGCTAGCCGCCCCAGGGACCCAGGGTTAAGTCTGGCCACTTTGTACCGACTTTTGACCCTCGTGTACACAGTATTGAGGAGAGTTACTAGTGTAGGGAGAGCACTAGCCACCCCACGGGCCCCGGGGTTCTGCTAGCTCCGCTCGACCTAAACAGGGGGACAGTCGCTCTCCTTGGTACTCCGTACTCAAGGGCCAACTCACTTCCCCATTCACATTTCCAGTTCCATTCCATTTATTTTTTTTTTCAGGAGCTCTACTCATAATTCCCGATAGAATTCATGCTCATGTTTCTCAGGCCAAGCCATACTAGGTTTCATCATTTCAGGTTTATTCGCAGGTAACTTGTGTTTCTAACATTCAACCTTTCATTTTTAATTCATATACAGGCAGCTCGTATTTAATTGCAAATAACAGGAATTTACATGCAACAGTTGCTAACAACAGTACTTTACATTTCACAGGCAGCTGTTATCCAATTACAGGTAATTTTTATATTTACTCATCCATGACTGCAATTCATGCATTCCATACAATTATTCCAGTATTTCTAGTCTTAGGATTCATCCCATACCCTAGGATCTAACATTCAATCAAGTGTTTCTAGTCCTAGGATTCATGCCACACCCTAGGATCTAACATTCATTCCAGATATGCATTCATGTTTATAATTAAACTAGGGGAAGCCACTCTACCAGCAAAATCAGGAGTAATGGGGACTTGATCAGCAGGTCCACGTGCCTTCGCAACCCCCAAATCCGCAACAGAACGAGGTCCTAACATAAGGATCAACCACAAGAAACCACTCAGAACATGATAAAAGCATTCCAACAAGTAGAGGAACTTATACGAAGAAGAACAGGATCTTAATTGCGGAAATCGGACCTCAAATGGATCCTAAACGGGTCAAAAACGACAATCTTGACTCGTATGTTCCAGACATCTTAAAAGAAGTCCAGAACCATACCTCGACCTTGCGTTATTCCTCAGACGTCCAGGGACTCTGCTAAACCATCTAGATCTAGTTCCAGATGTCCGACCACCTCTCCAGATGTCTAGAGACGCTTCCCGCCGTCTAGTGCCTTGCCCAGACGTCTGAATTGCATGGGAGGGCGTGTCCCACGCCTTCCCGAAGCAAATCCTGCACGCGCGATGCAAATCTTTTCAATACAGCACGTAACATTGCCTCAGCGAAACGACCTGCACGGCCGTATCCGCAAAGGGAGGTGTAGGTCGCGGAATTTACCTCTCAGTCGTTTGGAGCCTCCTCCAGACGTCGTCTACGTCGTCTGGATGTACATCCAGACGTCTGATTCTGGGAAAATCCCAGAGCCAGAAGCTGCCTTCGTCTTCTTCGTGCTGCACGCGGCCGCGCCGCGCTCGCTCGCCCACTGCTCTGGCTGCAGCAGCGTCGGGGAGAACCTCCCTGGCGCACCTCTCCGCCTTGCGCACGCCCGACCGACCGTGAGCTTCTCCGGCGAGCTCTCTCACGGGCTCGCGCGCTCTCCTCTCTTCCCTTCTCACGCTGCTCCTCCTCTCCGCCGCTACACTCGGCTGCACTCACCGCTCTCGCTCTCATTGGTGGAAGGAGAAGGTGGATGGGAGTGGGGTGGTGTGAGGGAGAGGAGGGAGGTTTAAGTAGGCATGGGTTAGGGTTTTGCATTCGGCGAGGGGAAGAGAAAGAGAAGAAAAACGGCTGCGTACAGTCTGCACGCGGCACGCGCGCAGACTCGAGGACTTGCACAAAAAATTTGGTTTCCAGACGTTTGAGAAGATGCTCAGACGTCTGACCCAACTCCCAGATGTTTTGGAGGGCTTTAATAGCACGTGTCTTAACATTATATGTGCGTTTTAGGTTAAAGTGGTGTGATATTTTTTTTCAATGTGATGGAACTCACCACATAACAAATCTTACGTTCTTTAATTTCTTTGTATTAAATATCAATTATCAAGTAGACCCACATTGACAATGTCGTGTAAAACACGAGAATAACACCCACAAACTTCTCGATATCCACGTCAGTATCTGTATTTTTCCAATTTTTTTAGTAAAGATTATTTCTTACTTCCAAAAGTCTCCAGGGATGTTGATGCAGAATATCCTCCCTCAAAAGCAAGTAATCAGTGAATAATAAATGGTCATATATGTTTTAACAAAGCACCTTTTATGCATTACACTAAGAAAAATTAGTCCGTGAAAAAGCTCCATTTCGTCTTCAAATCAGAATAAGAACATCCCCCGATGAGGACATCAATTTATTTTAAAAGCTCATCGTGCACGACGCAAAACTCCCGTCAGATGCGAAAGAATAACAACCATCATCTCCGTGGTCAAAGCAGCGCCTTTTCCACGAAGGAACCGAAAGTAATAGGAGATGAGGCGAGGGAATCTATGGGGATTGGAAAGGACCAACAAAGGGAAGGAAGCCTTTGCCTCCTCCCACCCCCTCCCCTCTCTTCGGATGAATTGAGAGCGACGGAGAAGAAAGCTAAGTTCCTGCTGGTTATCCCGTCTCATCCAGCGCCGATGAAGCCTGCAACAAAGCCAAGAAAAAATAAGTAAATAAATAAACAACCATTACTAAAATGACAAATTCATATAAATCTTCTCCTTCTTCACCTCCCCTTTCACTCCAATTACATATCCAAAGAAAAAAAACCTATCTTTCCTCCCTCTCATCACATCCAAAGAAAAAGAACTTATCTTTCCTTCCCCCTTACCTCTCCCTCCGTCATCCGAGGGAGACTTAGTTGCATGAACCAAATTCAAATCAAACTTTTTTTTAATTTTCACCCGCACTCTTCTTCCACGAGAGAAAAAGTTGGACTTGCAACATCCATTGCTACCCTCCACAATAAATTATAAAATAATTTCTACATGAAAAACAGGATCTGTCCTCTTTTTTTTTTTGTGGGGGACACAAAGCCCACAGGAAGGCAAATCCATGCCCATGGTTTTACCTCCCGCAAAAAAAAAAAAAAAAAAAAAAAAAAAAAAAAAAAAAAAAGAATGAATGAAAGAGAGAGAGAGAGAGAGAGAGTCTATGCCCATTGTTTCCTCCCTCTCTCTTCCTTCACCAGTGGTATTCCCTTCTCCTCCCTTCCTTCCTCATCTCCACGTCGCTTTCAAAGATCTCCTTTTTCCGCCATCTCTACTACGTACGTCCCCAACGTCACCTCCTCCGAGCACAAAGATCCCATCTTTCCCACACCTACACGTATAAATACCCCTTCCTCGGAGGAGAAGCCGCGGTGCGCAGCCAAACCCCACACCACACCCTCCCCGAGGGTCGGTCTCGACGAAAGATCGAATCTTGGGGGACTCCGACCGGTTTTCTCGACGTGGGTACCCCTTAATCGATGAGGGTGGAGGGGAGGAAGAGGAAGAGCGGCAAGAAGAAGGGGAAGCAGAAGAGGCCCGCGGTGCAGAGGCTCTTCCTCGAGTGCAGGGAGGCGTTCCCGCGCGGGAGGCCCGGCGTTGACCCCCCACCGGAGGATGTGACGAGGATCCGATCCGTTTTAGGTACGTCTCGATCGTGGGAAGAAGATGGGATCTTTTGGATGTGTTAAAAGAGGAGTTGGGTGGCTCAAGCTTGTAAGTTTTTGTGCTCTTGCTGTGATGGGTATGGGGTATGCGCTGTTCTGTGTTGCAGTTGGATTGGGTTTTTCCAGTTGGATTAAGTTCGTGCCTTTGCTTTCTTTGGTATGTTGTGGATGTGGATTTTTTTGATTTGGACGTACGGTTTAATATGGGTTTCCTGATTGAGGTCATTAGCTTGGCTTGGTTTATTTTTGCATTAAATGATCTTTATGGGTATGTACGGACCAGGAAGTTGACTACTGTTGGAATAGGAGATTTGACTCTCTTCCCCTACGTGTAGAATTGTTGACATGAATGGTACAGTCGTCAGGAGTAGAGAACCCTCCATCTAAGTCGAGTCGTTACTGTTGGGAACACTAAACATGAGTTTGATGAATTGCGGTTAGCCATGTGGATGAAGAGATCTAGAGCTCCAATTTTTTTGGGATATGGTTTTTATGTGGGGGAAGTGCATGGATATATAACAAAGGAAGTTGCATAATTAGAACTAGAAGGTGGCATTGGGGGTGTTACATGTGGAGGTTAGACCCAGTATCCCATTGAAGCGGTTTTAAAGATAGAGATCATACATCGTAACGTTGTTTAGGGTGTCTGGTTATTGAATCCGCAAGAGCCTGTCATGGTTGCGAATTCTCGAGATGCTGATGTTTAGCTTCATATTCTTAGTTCACATCATTCTGCTTTGATATATTTATATATGCTATTTCGGTTTGGCTATGTTCGCAAGTTGTAAGGAAAGAGCTTGCCTGCCTAGGTTGCTTTGATGTGGATGCTTCTGAAAATATGGAGTCGTGAATTGCATCGATGAAACATTCAGTTTTGTCTGTTGTCTTGGACGTTAGTTAATGCATCTGCAACTGTTGATATCACGATCCAATCTGCCTTTGGTGGTTATAAATGGATAACAAGGACTGTAGAGCCGCCTACCAATTAGCTCGGTGGTTAGTTTTATCTGTCCAAGTGTGATCCATGCAGATATCTGGACGTCGTGGCATTTATGCTGCTTAAAAATGCCGTTGAGGGAATAAATTACCCTCACAAAAATAAGTTCAAGAGACTCATAATCAAGCTAACATGATTCCAGTCGGGTAAACCTTGACCTTGCCATCCACTCAAGAAGACGAGGAGACACAAGGCAAGGGTCCATTACACTTAATCCCTAGGCGTTATATTTCTTCAAAAGAGTAACCAACAGTTTCGGGCTCTATAAAAGTGCCCTCACGTACATGGTGAAGGGGGGACCTAAGGGGGAAACCGTTAAAAAGAAGGAGACAGAGATACATAGTGGATACATTTAAGGGTTAAACCTCCTCCTTAGCCATACACCCATCAAGGGTTGAATTGGGTTATCAATCCCTTATTTTTGTGTATGCTTGTGTATTTTTCTATCTTTGTTTGACTCTTTCACATTTCTCAGGGTATACAAATTCTTTGATGGCTTTTAAAGCCTCAACGGACATCAGATGTTTACCAACTTTGTTGTTAGTTTTGTAATTTTTCTTTTTTGTAATTCGGTACTAAGTGAGAATCTGGTTTTCTTTGATTTATTCGGATACAAAGTTTCGACATTGAAAACTCCCTGCGAGCAGGATCTGCAGTTATGGACTGACACAAATTTGTTTCATAGATTTTACCAAAATGCAATTTTTCCAGATAGCCAACAGTTTACGATAAGGAAACCTGTGTGCTCGAAATCTTGACCAAATATATTTTTACTACATGATAGAACCAGGAAGTCCTCAAACTATATCTGCCATGTGTTTTGCTTTTTTATCAATGGCTTTACATTCTTTTTTGTGAGAATACTTCAATTGGTTCTCCATGGTGATCATTTCATGGATGATCTACATTATCTGTCACCAATTTCTGCATTATTTGTGAAAGCCGTTTAAACTTTCTTTGACAAAATGCTGCCTTTTTAGTGAAATCTTCCTTCCTGATATCTTTCTCACGAGATATCTTTCATGCAGATAGCATGAACCCAGAAGATCTTGACCTTAGTCCTCTCTCTCCCTATTTCGATAACATCAGAGCGGATTCAGGAGTTAGGCCAATAGCATACTTACATGTCTACGAATGTGAGAGTTTTTCGGTAATTTCATATTACCTTCATCATGCATCGGTGGAAGAGACATCCTTCTTTTTTTTTCACTTAGGTGTATAAATGTCATGCATGCTTCAACGTTCTCTTTCAAATATATACCTTGCAGGTTGGTATCTTCTGTCTTCCTCCATCAGCCGTCATCCCACTCCACAATCATCCAGGAATGACTGTTTTTAGCAAGCTTCTGTTCGGTTCCATGCACATCAAATCATTTGATTGGGTTGATGTTTCTCAAAGTTCCAATGACACCAGCAACGGTGGTGCAAGTAAGCAATCTTCTCAAGTGTTGTTTGGCAAGGGGAATAGATCTGTGAAATAATTAGATGAATAGGAAAGAAGTAGAATAAAATTGTGAAATAAGTAGGTTAACCCGTTTTGAATAATAGGTGGGTTAAACTTATTCCATAATGGGGGTGGAATAAGTTTGTCCCAGGTCAAGCCCCTCTTACTTTGGTGCATATGGTCGGCAGGTTAAGTGCAACCAAACAGGAATTAAGTGAACTTAACCCCTCTTAACCCACCTATCAAGCTGTCCCTTACAAACTTTAAAGTTAGGAAGAAAAGGATTTTTTTTCCCACACCTGTAGTTAGGGTTTGATTTTTCCCCTATGCTTAGCCTTGCTCCTTTCTTTTATCATGACCACTACTTTTATTTGGCATCCATGCATGTTTATTCTCTCTTTTTCATCTCAGTTCACCGAGAAGTGAGATTGGCAAAGGTTAAGACTGATGCTGCTTTCACGGCACCATGTGACACCTCTATCCTCTACCCTACTTCTGGGGGGAACATGCATCGCTTTACAGCATTGACAGCATGTGCGGTTCTAGATGTGCTCGGCCCGCCTTACTGTGACTCAGAAGGCAGGCACTGTTCATATTACACTGAGCACCCTTATTCGCGATTCTCCACCACTGGTATGATAGAAATATATCTGACAAGTTGCTTGCTTTCTTTATTTGTATCTTCGAATTCGACACTTGTCTTGATGCTTGTTCCATACTTTTTTCTATTTCTAGTATTCCAAGATATCCAAGGATATATACCCATAATCTTTCTGGATTTTGTCTTGTTTAGAGTTACTTTGGTTTGATCTTTTTGGTAGTGTTTATTTTGTGGGATAAATTCTGCAAGTGATGGAATTGAAGGATAAGTTGATTTTGGTGTTTAGGGGGAATTTTGTAATGCTCGGTGGTAAGTGGGGAGGAAAATGTTTGAGGTACCCAAAACATCACCAACAATCGTACCCCCCCTCCTTCCCCCTCCCAAGTTATGTGGTAATAAAGATTACAAAGAAGCAATAACAAATTAAAAAGTAGACAACCAAGAGAAATGTGGTAATATGATATGTCAGAACTCGTCATATCACTGCGGTTTGATTTGTCTAATAACTTCCCTGCATTACAGTGTTTCATTGACTAACTTGCTAACATTGTTGGTTGATCACTTGCACCTCTGTTGACCGGCAATTCTTGTTGATTGGAGCTTTCTTTTCTCCCATGCCTGATGGTTGAGTGCATGCCAATCTGGAATGACCATGTTGCAGTTTTGTAGGTTCTAATTGCTATTAATTCTTTGAATCTCGCGGTATTAATGTGTTCTAGTCAACATTGACACTAGTGTTATTACATTAGCTGGATCGCAATCATATATAATCTCGTTGATCCAGGTGACGATGCAAGTGGTGTATCCATGGACGGCGAGTATGCATGGCTAGAAGAAACGGAGAGGCCAGGCGACTTTTATGTGCTCGGTGCAAAGTACACAGGCCCTCAGGTCTCCGATAACTAACCGCGACGCTGGCAATTCAATTGCCAGAAGAGCAGCATGCCACCCATTTCAAGATTCATCGGTGTACATACGACACGCGAGAGAGAGGAACCACGAAAGATGGCTGTGATAACCTATGCCTATCGCACTGCTTCATGATCTTCGATTGTAAATATACGTATGCTTCGACAGGAACCATGGTTGGATTCTTTGTGTTTTTGCCGCGGTTCCTAAGATCAGTTTGAGGCGCTTTTTATCGCAACTCTGATGTTGCCGCTAGCCTTTCAGACTAACAGATGAATAAATGTGAGTATGCCATTTTTCCACTTCACGTGGGTTTGGCATCAGTTTAAGCAAAATGAAGAAAAGTTCTCAGAAGTATTTTAGTAAATTCACTGTCTTCCTCTTTACACTTTTATCATTGTGGTGGATTCTGGCGAAACAGAGAAACCTACGAGCGGTGTATGTATTAAACTCTTACCCCCATCCCCCACACCCTGCGCTCTCTCCTCTATCTGTTCTGCAATGGGAAAATAATGGAGATTAGTGCACTCTGATCTCTGTCCATATCCAGATAATTTTACGTGGATTTTTCATTCATCTGAATGTGTCATTTTCTTTGACTTTTTCTTAAATTTTGCCATTGTCTGAGGAGTGACATGGTAACAACCAACCCCCACACCGTTGATATGACTGATGAAACGTACGTGGGACAAAATTTCTGATGATGTGGTAACTCATTTGGCATAGGACAGAAATTTTTTTTAAGAAAAATGGTTACCATGTAATTTCAAAGTGCTGTTTCGAGCCTATTGGCATTTTACCTGAGGTAGTTTTTGTGGCTTCCTGAGGCCGAAAAAAAGGAAAAAAGGATTTTTTCCTAAGTCTTGATGCTATAATTTTGATTGATGGCCTACATTTTTTAATTTCTCACTACATTACCGATTTGCAGTGCATCAACTCATACGTGATCTACTACTTTGTCGGAAATTTGGTTCTGGATGCACGGTGGTTTTTTTTTTTCCATTAGTCTTATTTCCTCCCCTTTCCCCTACCCACTTTACTTGAGTTCACACGATCCTAATTTTTTTTTTCCTCGAACCTTTTTGTATTACCATTTATTGATTTGCTTGGGTTTATTTAAAATTAAATAAGCATTTACTTACATGTTTTCTCCTTTTGTCCATTTTATTTTCTTTGATTTTTAATTTTTAGGTTCATTTTTTCGTTCATATAGTTTTTATTATTCCTTGCAATCTTTGTTTCATCGTAGTGGGATAAAAATTACCTCTTGATAAATGTATCACATAAATAAGTAGTCATATTTTTAATATATATTACTACTGATATAATGAAATAAGTTAACCTGACATTAATGCTAGGTTGATAAAATGAAATAAATTTATATCATACACCTTCAAATTGAATTCCTTGATTGAGGCAGAGAGCCTCAAGTTCAGGTTTTGTCTCTCACATTTTGTTCTCTCTCTCTCTCTCTCTCTCTCTAGATCCATATCTGCACGGTAGATCAAGGGAAGGGCAATTGTCGGGAACAAGGGGGTGAGATCTCTTTTTTTTTCCTTTGTTTTGCTTTTCTTTTATATTCTAGCGTTGGTGTGATGATACAGAGGTGTGCTGAGAAGGTCTGTCCTTGTGGTGTGTTGGAGTGGTGTCGATGGTGCCGTGGTGGCCGTCCAATGTGCGAGGAGGGACGGTGGAGACAAGCTGACGTGCGGCAGCTGATGCTATTAAGGGTGGTTGTTCAATTGGTTTGGATGAATGGAGGTTATTCTATTCAAATTATATTTGATTTGAATTAATCATCTATAACTTAATTAAATTAGATTAAACTTAAATTAATTTGGGTCAGATTCGAATTAATTTGGATAAGGTGAAATATAAATTTTGTACATGATTGTTAACAAAGAGATTCTTTTAAAAAATATATATATATATATATTTTATAATGTAATAATGGGTAAATAATTCATCTATCTTATAAAAAATTAAACATCATCTTTGACGGCAAAAGAAAAATTTCTGAAAAATGTCAATATCATTTAAAAATAAATTTACCTATATATTTAAATTTAAATTAGGTGGGTGGATGTGACTCATGAATCATCAAATTTAATACTTTGGATTGTTTTGATGATTTAAGTTAAGTATGCTAAATCCATCAATCAACTCAAAATTCAATTCATATGATTTTTACGATTTGGATCTCAACCTGATAAATAACCCATCCTTTGATGTACACCAAAGAGAATGGAGAAACTTTGCCTCAAAAGTCATAATAAGAGTAGAACATGGAAGTGTCAGCATAGCCCCTCCCTTAATGGATCAATTCTCCAATAGGACAATAATGAAGGGTGGCTCAGCCAATCCAGGCCCAAGGAACCTCCCTTGGTAACCCAATTTCTCATGAAATGCACCGAACAAGCGAATGATGATGAAGCTCCAAGAACAGGATCTACTAAGAGAAAGAGGAAGTGGTTCAATAAACCCCCTCCCAAGCTAGGCAGGATCATCCCTAATGGATTGTTCTACTTCATGGAATGCCAAGCCAGAAAGACCAAGAAACTCGAAAGTACCAGCTCAGAGACTTGGCCAACTAGGTTGACAAAAGAAGGGATCTGTTGAGAAAACTAGCAATAGGAGCTTCAAGGTACAATGACGCTTAAGGCATGTGGCAAAGTGCCCCACTAGTTGAAAGGGGGTGGAATGAGTAACATCTCTAGGGAAATTTAAAGCTAGGGTTGGTATGTGAGGCAGCACTTTCTAGGGTCATGGCAAAAAGAAGGGTGAAACTCACCCAATTTTATGAGAAATCAACCAGCAAGAGTGCATATCAACAGGAGAAATGTGAAGATCCTCAAATACACAAAGCATAAAAGAGTATAACCCAGCACCGTGCATACATTGTTCATAAAGTGATTTTCACTTATGCATCTAGGAATCACCGATCATTTTTGTATACACCTTATTTGATTACGAAAAGATGAGTTGCCAATGCACACACACATCTGAGAAACACGGTGCTTAAAAATATATATATGAATACAAGATGTTCCATGTAGCAAAGTAAAACCACCAAACGTAACGATGATATTTTTACATTCCAGCAAAAATAATAGATGCTTTTAAAAAGAAAAAAACTTATCCAAAATAAAATAATTCCTTAAAAAATTGATGTAATTAAATTTAATCAAATCATATATATTATAAATAGATATTAAAATAATTACCAAAATAATATAAGATTTAAATATAAAAAAATTTATGATTATAATAATTAGATAATATATAATACAACTAACAAAAAAAATCATCCAACGAAACTGATCATTCATTTTGTTCGTAAAAAAATAATGTATCATATGTTAAAAATAAATTTATATTAACGTCAAATAAGAATATTTATAATTAATAAGCATTGCAATTGTAATAATTGAAATACAATTTGTAACAAAATAAATATATTAAATTTTAAATATTAATGATTAAAATAAATGAATAATAAATAAATCTATAATACAAAACTTGACATAAAATATATCACACCCATAGAAAATCGAATAATATTAATAACTAATATATTATATATTATACCAAAATCTTGTAATACAATAATATCGACGTATTAAAAGAGGTAATGTATTTCTAGAATTATAGTAAGACAAAGATGTAATGCACTAAGAATAAAAATTTATAAACATTAAAATAATATATCATATATGTTAGAAATAAATTTATATTGTAATAGCAAAAGACCTGCATCGTAATGTCTAATAAGAATATTTGTAAGTAAACATTACAATTATAACAATTAAAATATAATTTGTAACAAAATAGTAAATATGTTGTTACAAATATAGCAAATTGTAAACAAAAACATAAATGTTTGTTTTAAATGATATGATAAAAAATCATATAATGATTGTAATACAAAAGATAAGTGATACATAAATTAATTGATTTATATATATAACTCATAGTGTTATATGAAAAATGAAATAATAAATGTCATGAAACTCACTTAAAATATGCTGCAAAATAACAAATTATGAGAATTTCGTATGAGAATTAAGATAATATTTCAAAACTAAAATATACATACATAACGTATGATAAAAATTTCTTAAAAAATTATTAATTTATTTGATGATGGACAAATCCACTATATGATTATAGTAGTTGTTTCATCAAGAATAGATAAAGATCCGATAATTACCAATGAGTGCTTATTTAGGTATTTATGAATACTGTACTCTCTAGATACATTTCATATATATTTAAATATATAAATATATATATAAACAAACCTAAAGTCTATTGCTTGCAAGCTCAGATTGATGATCTGAGAGGAGAGTGACCTTT
The DNA here is from genome assembly GCA_037157565.1 of Thalassia testudinum. Taxonomy (NCBI): domain Eukaryota; kingdom Viridiplantae; phylum Streptophyta; class Magnoliopsida; order Alismatales; family Hydrocharitaceae; genus Thalassia; species Thalassia testudinum. The sequence goes on from JAZHRO010000030.1 coordinate 52,601,155, forward strand.
TGTAAAGGACCATGTTAGGGGAGACATGGTGATAGATTATAGGTATCGAATACGTCCATGGTGGTGGCACCATCGAGGGAAAAATAACAGTAAGATGCCGTTTAAAAAAGATGGCATGGTTTCACCCATGCAAGTTTATGAAAAGGAGGGCCGTGCTTTGATTCTCACAAGGTGGGTGGTGAAATTGCCATCAGTACAATGTAGATGCTACAATAATACGTTAAATCATGAGGTTCCTTTTGTTTATTTTAGCGAGAGATGGATGGAAGTGCAACTCCAAATATGGCTTGAAACATTACATGGCATGCATGTGATGTAAGAATGGATACGACTGAATATTTCTGTGTCTAATGGGGAAAACAAAAAAATGCATGCTTGCATATGGCATATACCTAGAGGAAAGCATATAGATCTATCTAAACTGGGAATAAATTTATTATCTTCAAATCACTGAATGACTTGATCCTCGCAAATTTATTCAATATTTCCCGCTTTTCCTCCTACCCTGCGCACTCCTATGTAGATGGAGGAATCTCCCAGTCAGATGGGACGGGCCCAATGTCGTAAATGATTTCTCTATGGCAAGACCAAACGAGCTTAATCGCTTCAGGCGTCCCAATCCCCGCACCTCTCGGATCACCAGCAGGCCCAAACCTGGCAACCACAGTCAAATAAACCCTCATGATAACCGACTAACATTACAGAATTCTCCTGCATGTTAGGTGCCATGCAAGAGGGCAAAAATTCCCATAAAGTTTATTTTGTTATCCATTTACTCACCAGTGATTCTGAGGAGCTCCAGTCGTCCGTGCCCTTAATCCACCATACGTCGTCCCATTGACAGTTCTTCCAAGGACTTCCTGTAAAACATGAAGTTCATCGATGGTATTAACGTCTGAACTGGTGGCATTTCTGTTCTACCACATAGAACTAACAATCAAAAAAGAAAAGGTTCAGTGGGCACCATACTAACAAGCTTCATAAAGTTCATTGTACTACATGATCATATGAATCTATGAAGATGGATAGTGATGTTTCGGATAAGAAATAAGGTGGTGGTATTTGGGCAGCTTATCAAGGTTAGTCTTACCTGGAGGAATAGTGGATCATTTGAAACTACTGCGGCAGTCAAATGCGCATGCATCCTCTCCAATGCATCCAACACCATGGGAAGCTGATTGTGTTTGTATTCAGTGACAACCTGGTAGCCAAGATCAAAAACTTAGTGAGCCAAAGGAACATGCAAAAGTTCAATAAGTTGAACGGCAGCTTAAAGCAACTATGCTCCAATCTGAAAGCTATCAAGTTTACAATGAAATCAGATAAGGCGTAACAATATGGAAAATATGGAGATGACTTCGGGGTTCAAATATGCCGATACAGAACACCATAGCCATTCAGAGATCTACACCCAAATATGCACAATGGCTCTCTTTTACTTTTGAAGGAAATAACACCCTCCTAACAAATGCACCAAAGGTAACAGTAAAAGGAAATTATGACAAACAAAATCTTGGTTGATTTTATTTCTTAAAAATGTTCAATGTGCTCCATGGGAGAGAGAGATTTCATTAGTGTCAATAGAGCTTGATATTCAATCTATAATTTTATGCATGCAGGCCTTATTTTAAATAGCCCTTTGGTAGACTATTTACTGACACAAGGACTAGATGGGAGGAGTGGATACTGCAATCTTTCCAAAGCCAGAAAGAAAAAGAAACAGCAGAACTTGGCATTCCATCTCTTACTTGGAATGGGCCAAAAATTTCTCTTGTTACAAGATCAAAGTTTTGCTCCTTGAGTATCTCGTCAAGAGGAACAAAAATTGCCGTTGGCTTCAGTGCACCATAAACCTTTGGTATCGAATGATTTTCCAATGGTTCTCCCCCAAACAAAATCTTTGAGCCTGGAATCTGAAGCAGTTTATTCATGTGTTCAAGCATACTTTCCGTTGTAACCTGCCATAGGAAAAGAACTAATCTTTTAATCCCATACAAAGTAACAAGAGTACTAAAGAACCATTATCAAATACACAAATGATATCATCATCGCAAAGAAAAAAAAAAAACAAAACAAAAAAACAAATGACATCATGCTCTTCAAGATCCAATGTAAAAAGATGAAGAAAACCCAAACTGAGTATAAAAGAGCCTCTGGTTTTGTCCCATGTAGTCTGACACCAGGAAGCCTACTAGTGCTCTGGTTTTCTCTGTTGTGCATGGAAGAAGCCCAGGAATACAACCACCCATAATCATAAAAAGGAACTCGTATCCATGTTAGACACAACTAAAGCAACAAAAGAAAACAACCTGTGCCCCCAAATTATGACTCATAAAAGGAAGATCTCATTAGGAACTTGAGTCAACACCCAAGCCATTGGAACCTTCTAATCCACCGAGGAATCTGGAATGTGTAAATCAGCCATCTAGATAAGAGACCCTCAGCATTCAGATTCTTAGCAATCAAGCTTCCAAATGCCAATTTAGGAAATGCATGTTTTGGAGACATGCCACAGAAACACTGGACTTCTGTGAATGATTTCCCTACTTTCAAAAATATGCATTTCAAAGGCACACTGAGGATACAATTTTTCACTTATAGGCCTTTTCAAACCACAACTAGGCACTGGCCTCAGCTTATCACATATACAGACCAGCCTTATTCTATCATCCTAGGAGTAGTAATATATGAGCCAATCATATTAGGACAAATTTTAACTTCCTAGGGCAAATCTACCAGGCTACCAGATGGATAGTGGACTAATTACCTCACAGTAACAAAAGTAAAGAGATTTGCATGAAGGTCAACCACAAGCAGGCTTGTTGCTGCTGGGAGATAATCTAAATCTCCTTGAGATCCTAAGGTGGGTTGAAATATTTTGATTACAAACTCAATTATCAATCATGAGTGGAAAGAAGAGGGCTGCCCCCAATAATGAAGTAAATTTAACAAAAACATCACTAATGCAATTACTTAATAACTTGCCTCCTATTCAGTTAGCATATCCAACTATGGCAACACCATAAAGCCAGGGTTTTCGCCAGGCTCAAGATCCCCAGTGACCTGATTTTAGTGCAGCTTTGGAGGTTTTTCTGCTGGTACTGGTTATTATTGGTTATGCTGCAAATTCTCAAGTAATTCTGTTGTTTGTGGTCTTAACACAGTAAATATCTTCATGCTTTATTGATGGATTAGTTATAGAACCTTCGACCATGTTTCTTCTCTCAGTTATTATTCCTGATTAGCAGCTCGCAACTCAGTAGAGACCCAACATCAAATCCAAAACTGAAATGACCCTTCCAAGGGTCATTTGGACTTTTCTTAGACCTTAGGAGTCTTTTCGTAATTTTCTGCGCACCCAAAAAGATCCCGTGCGGAGTTTTTGAATTCTGGAGGGGTTTATCGCAATTTTAAACCCCCTGGAACTTGTTCTGTGGGCTCCAGGGGAAAAAAATGGGTTTCTACGGGACTGAAATCGCAAATAACCCGACCCCACACACACACCCACGCAACCCTACCCCCACCCCTATAAACGCCTTAAACCCCTCGGGATCCACACTACACCCAGTCCTTCCCTCACCTCAAGCGGTGCCCCTTCCTCCCCCCTCCACCCCCCCCCCTCCCCGGTTGCTTCCTGCAGAAGGGCTTGAGAGAGAGAGAGAGAGAGACAGAGAGAGATCGAAAGGAGGAGCAGCAGTAGGGGGACTCGAGTGAGAGAGGGCAAGGTTGAGAAGGAGAGGGAGATTGTGGGGGAGAGCCACGTGAAGAGGGAGCCAAGCTGTGTTGCTGCGAGGCTCAAAGAAAGGCGCAGGCGAGGAGAGCTTCATGAGAAGGTCCTACGCACGGAGCCTGGGAGGCATTTTTCCGCGATATCAGACGTCCGCAATGTTCAGCAGACGTCTGGTAGCATGCAGAGTACCAGGGTATTTCTATAATCGAGCTCTATATCATGCGTGCGAACGGTCGTAGTAGTTGTAGAGGGTGTTATGTCTGCTGCGCATGTCTCCGCAGGTACCAAAGACGTTGAGAAGGTGAGTTGGTGCAACGTTCAAGGTACTTTAGGATGTCTGGAAGTAGTGTCAGACGTCTGATTGCCCTCCCAGACAACTAGAAGTGACAGACGTCTGGAAGCACCCTCAGACGACTGTGAGGGGCAACAGACGACTGAAACAGGAACAGGAAAGCAAGGTGAGGTCTCTGTGCATGTTTAAGATGTCTGGGACTCCCCCCAGACGTCTGATCATGGTCTGGATGTACTTATGCAGCCACCAGGCAGCCAGTCCAACCAGACCAGCCTACCTGTCTGATTCAGGTGAACCGAGAAGAGTGTTTGAGCTGGTTTATGACCCAAACGAAGTCGATTTTGCACAAACGAAGTACCGTTGATTTTCTGTCAGAATTTTCTACGTGTTGGAGTCGTTTCCATGTTGTTTTGAGCTGATTTTGACGTGTTGAAATGTTAGTCAACGTTATAAATGTCTGGTCTGACCGGCTGTTTGAAATAGGTACCTAGTCCGTGGTACGCACAAGACCTAAGGAGGCTTTAGGACCCGTAGTTCGTACCTTAATATCTCCCATACACTTTGGTAGAGTGATCCTCTCTACTCGTGATTTAATTTATTAAGTGCATGCTAAATTAGAAATATCTGTTTGAAACCTACGACATGAGATGAGCCCTAGGACTGGGAATAGTATATGTACACTACTTGAACCTCGATATAATTTGAGAATGCATGTTAAATTCCTTACTATAAGCAATTGAATATTTAAATTGATGAGATTGAATGCTTATCTTGTTGAATCATGAGCTGCCTATTCTATGATTAAGAAACCAGAATACGAATAGAGATACATGCCATGTATTGAAATGAAACGAATACTATACACGAACTCTACAGGGAACTAGGAAAGGAATCAAATTACAGTAATATGGATACTGATGTATGATGGAACACTTTGCCTATACAGGCATGTTAGTTGGTTGTTTGGATTTGGGTATTGAAAGTGAGCTGACCCTTGTGTACACAGTATCGAGGAGAACTACCATTACTTTTGTGTATGGAGAGAGTTAGCCTCCCCTTAGGTTAGGACCCGAGGTTAGGATCGACCTACCTACACTGACTCCTGTTAGGTCCACTGGGCAAACCAGGATAGTCGAACGATGGTACGTAGACTGTTGAGAGGTGTGACCCCTATTCTGTTATGTGTTGTATATTTGCGCGTACCCGCTAGCAGAAAACACTGACTTCGTGCCAGTGTGAGGTAATTACCCGTGCGCTTATCGCGCGTGTCGTAGTCACCGCTACGTCGCGATCATGACCTCGGGGTGGTAGATTGGGTGTAGGGCTACCACGAGATACTCTCCCGGCTAGGAGAGTGCCACGTGGGCGTCCTACATCGCGGAAAAACTAAATCAATATCATTTCCTTATAAAACATGTGGATTAAATAATGATGTGGACCTTTACTAGAATACGTGAATAATTAAACACAATGGATTATGTATGGAACCAGATGATAACGAATAACTGGAAAATGCCTGATTAGTTTACTACTTTCCTTTCTATGTAAATGCATTAAATACTCTTATGTGTCACTCTACTTAATGTTTAGCTGACAACAATTATATGTGTACATGTTCAAGTCAGGGAGTTAAGCAGCTAACACCACCAGCTACAAAGGATGCTGGACCCAGTCAAGCCCAACAGTACTCTCTTTTTCGTTTCGTTTTTGTGACACCTTTACTGTAGTGAGTACTTTCTAATATGTTGGAACCGATTGTTGCCTTATGTCTTTATTCTGGTTGTGATGACTAACTAGCGAACTTTATTTTTCCGCCTGTGACATGTTACCCTTTTGAACTATTGTTCTATTTCCATTGCTGCTCTTAATTTATACTTAAATACATTGCATATATAGTTTGTGGAATGTTTATCTTTGCATTTGATTTGTTTCTCAATGGACGACTGGATCTTAGGATTAGTCAAGGCAGGTCATTCTCGAATTCTGTGAGGAGTCGAGTTCGAATCGTAACAAAAACCATACGTAGAACCACCAGAAAGCACATTTTCTAGATGAGGGATGTCATGCACAATCTCTTTCCTAATCACCTCACAGTGACCATGCCATCCTAGTCTCCACTTCAAAAGAAAAAAAAAATTCAAACTTCAATGGAATCTTATAGTTGCATGTTAAAAAATTTAACAGATTCCCCACCAACAAACCCAAACCACCACCACAACACACGCATAGACCAGAAGTTAGATAATTGTATATGCTATGGTAGAGAATTTTTTCAGTACGACCATCAGGACCAAATACCTTACATTGAAAAGCCAGCAAATTTCTTGCATAAGTGCCATGCTAACTACAATCAATTTTGCTAATGCCCGGAAGAGAGTCACATCCTCGTTTCTCTCATGGTAGATCTGCCAAACAGTTAAAAACTGGAGCAATATACCCTCAGAACCCAAAAAAACTAGATTACAATTTAGGGGCTCCCAAGACTTGTATTTTCTTGTCTCCCAATCCGCGAGCACCCATCCATGGTGCATTCCACAACTTATACACGCCCCATGTACGCACAAATCCACCCCATTAAGATTGTAATGCCACATCATTATTTGGTGCATACCAATATTCAAGTCTTGTACATTTAACATGTATTCATGGCATTCAAAAACCCTTGACCATTGATGGTCATTTTGATCCAATTTTTATCTTTGTAACCGTCCAACAAACATGACCGTTGCGTCCACACAAGCTGGAGATCATTTTATAGTGGGGAAATCTCTGAATTTTCTGTCTGCCTTTTCAGCTCCTTGTTCTCCCAATTCTAGACCAAAGCAACGAACGAATTTTCCATCACTACTTTTCTCCATGCAAGCATTTCAAGCACACCAAACTAAAGCATCTACCTCAGCCAAGGTCAAGCATCCCTTGGGTTTGTGACGATTTGCGCAATAGGGGAGCGTGAAGGTTCTCCCACGAGGGAAAATATGGTGGCAGCAGGGTGCTGCTAATGATGGCTGCATGCGTGAATAGGGAGAGAGAGAAGGCAGCCGGTGGTCTTAAAAAAGAAAGAGAGAGAGAGAATTGATGTGTTGGAAGAATTATTTCTTTAACTCAAGAATAGAAAAATTACAAAGGTTCTCTTTTATCAAGAAAGAATATATCACAATCCTCTAAAACAAGTAACAAACTAAATCCTAATCAAATCATATCTCTTAATTTTAGGAAAGAACACATCCTTTAAAACAACCTTTCTAAAAACAAATCTACCAAACTAAAGATCGTCAAACTTGGACCACAAGACATACCTAAAATCCCATAAGGTTGACACCCCTTTGAGTGTTTCCTAGACTGCCTCATGGCAGCCATGTCATGTGGAACCACTATGTGGCACTTTTATTCTCCACAGGGTTCTATATCTAAATCAAAAATTTAGCATGCAGCCATGCACTGATACAAAAATATCAAACATAGAAAGTGCGTAGCGAGGAATCTTCATGGGGAAGAGTCTTAACTCAGTCAAATGCTCTCCACTCGCATCACTCAAGATCCCTCTGCCAAATGTGGTCCTCCAATAAATACTCCCATCCCAATCACTTTACCTTTTTCTAACCCAAAGGCTCTCATCCTCTAAGGCTGTCTTTTTACTGGTATTATTTTCCCCCAACAGGCGACTTGAGTTTGACTTCCCCTACCTGATTCAAGCAAAGCATATTCCACTTCCACATTCTGTAGTTGCCTTCTACATTGATGAGTTGTTCGATGGGTAGAACAAATGTCACGTGGAATTTAAATCACATTCAAGCCAAGTTAGGGGACGGATTGGCACACCACCAACATAAGCACCTAAAGGGAAGCTTATGCCCTTTCTCTTCTCATCTCACAAAAAGAGGGTGTCTTAGTATCCACACAACACGGTTCTGGTCCAACAACTTCACCTACCCCTGCTCTGGTGACCTCAATCCATTCCCAGGTCATCAAAGCACGCAGAACACGTGTATGAAATTCTCTTCTTTTACATAATGAGCTCTATTTAATTCTAAAATTGCACAAAAACACATTATATGCAGAAGGGAAAAAAATTGACTCACGGTGAGAACTGGTCCAATGGTTAGATCATCCAGCTTCCTTCTCTCAGCTAGTGACTTCATTTTGCTTATAAGCCCAGTGGAACGCCACCCCTGCATTTAACATTTGTAAAATGAAAACATTAACAGTTAATCTACATATGACTGCTGCCTAGTAAAGCTTAAATTCTTTCATGAGCATTAGACCACAAATCTATATGTGCCCTTGCAATGTGCTTTCCTATTTATGGTCTTCCAAAACTGAACTTATCTCATTAATTAAAAACTGCTATTAAAGTGCAGAGAAAAGGATTATTTTGACAGCAAATGAGATGAGTTAGAAGCCTGAACCTCTGAAAAAAATCTGTTAGGTATTTGATTGAAGATATCCATCAAAGTCAATGTGATTGTACAACAGTTCCCAAAATATATACATATTTTAAGATACCTTATAAATAGACCAAAGTATAACCTTTCCTTATGCAAACGACTAAGGATATAACCTCATTTCTGCATGACTGATACAAAATATTGTCGGGAGCATTAGCATCATGATACTACATAATGTATCTCAGCAAATGGCTACCTCGTGCACAAATAAAAGTGATTGAGCGGAGCATTTTTGACCACTACATGCGTAGGCATCTTGATCGCAAACCCATGCAACATAATCAACCTGAATAACCACAGAAAATAAGAATTAAAATTATTAAATAAATAGACACATAGAAAGCGGTCAGTTACAATCTTTTACTACAAAATTAGTACCTGTTGCACATCTGGTCCGAGGATTTTCCAGTCAAAACCTGCATCTTCTAACTTAATGCACCCTTTCATGTCAGCAGCTAATTTTTCTGCTACACGTGAACTTCCAGTGAAAAGTGTCATGGCAGGTTTTGCCTAGTAAATGATTTGGGTAAATAAATAATTACATTTGAGATAAAATATTGAATGAAGTGGATTGTTTGAATTCTGACTTTTTTCGTACAATATAACCATCCCCATATATTTTAACACGGCATCATCATATGTTTGGCCAACTGCTTGTTGAAAATGTGAATTGACTCTGGTCCTTAAACAAGGGCATTTAAAGCCCTGAAGATAGCCGTCTGTTTTGAAGTAAAGTTCAAGCGGACTCTTCCAACAAGTATCAAGATGACAAGTTTGTCTTGAAATCTACTAAAATGAAAGGGAAAACAGAGAATGACACACAACAAGAGTTTTACATATCCACTGATAGTTGCTCGCTTTTTTCTTCAATAAAAAAGAGAAATATAATAACCTAAGGTAAATTTGTCTTTCTTCAAGTAGATTTTTTTACCAAGAAAGCAAAAAAGAGCATTTCCAGAGAAATTAACTAATGAGTGCCAATGCATCCAAGGGGTTAGTTTGAACCAATTCCCACAGTACAGATGGACAGGATTGGAAAGCAAAAATTCAATCACAAAAGCGTACGTAGATTTTTGTAAGATTCCATTTACTGAGAGAATGTGTCACGGACAAGAAGCTGACCACCAAATGCTCTAAAGGAAGAAGGAACTACAAGCTCCCAAACACCTCAATTATTGGTAGAGTGATACAGATCACATGCCCTTCACTTCCAACAGCAACTCCTTATTAAGATGAGGGGAAGTAGAACAGGGTACTGAAATGACCCTTTCCCAGGGTCATTTGACATTTCCGGATTTCGTATGGATTTTTATACACTTTTAAATCCCTTTGATTTTTATTTTGGATTTGTGAGGTGGAGAGGAAAAATTGCAGGGGCATCCCCGCAATTTCTCTACCACCACTCCCCTCACCCCTTACGCCCACACACCATCCCCCTACGGCGCCATCTCTCCTCACTCCCCACCATGCCGCACACCACTCCTCTCCCATGTTCTCTTGCGCCTTATAAACCCCCCCGCTCCTCCTTTCTCCCCACACCACAGCCGAGAGGAGGCGACAGAGAGCGGGGAGCAGTAGCAGGAGGATCAAAAGGGACAGCCAGAGAGATCTCTGCGAGGACAGGTGGAGCTGCTGTAGGAGTCCTGCATCTGAGCGAGAGGAGAGTGGAGAGCAGATGGAGTGAGGCGGTGCTGTAGCTGCGACAAGGAAAGGTTCGAAAACGATTCTACGAAATTATTTTTCCATAGAATCAAACGTCTGAAGGTCCAAAGTAACCTCTAGACGTCGGGTCGGACGTCCGAAGGTAAAATTCAAACGTCTGATAGCACACATTTTTGTTTATTTTTCTGCCAAAGTTCTGACCGTGCGTACGCATGTCAGAAGATTAGGAAGCATGCTAGTACGAGGACGGAGGACATCTACACGGAATTCCTGACATCCGGAAAATGCACCCTGAGCAAGGTGAATCCCTGAGGTCGTTTAAGACGTCTGGGACTCTTCCCAAACATCTGATTTTGATCCAGAGTGTGTTTTTAAGCCCGTTCAGGGTCTAAAGGGAATCGATTTTCCGTAAACAAAACGTCGTTGGTTTCCATTTGACTTTCTCTATGTAATGATACATTGTCTATGTCGTGTTGAACTCATTTGACCTATCAATCTATGTCATAGGTCTCCATTCCATTCAATATACGGGATCTATGGAGACGTCGAGAGCTACCGTACGAACCCTCATTCCTCCTGGTCATCCTGGTAGAGTGATTCTTACATCAATATCGAAATTAATAATTAAATTGCATGTGTAGAATTAACTGAACCTATGTTGTGAGATGAACCTTAAGACTGAAAAAAGGTAAATGCATGCTACTATAGAATCAAACCCTAGGATTGTGAAATGAACCCTAGGGCTGAAAAAAATGAATGCACATTTAGTGAATAATTAAATTATTGTTTCCTGAAAAGAAATAAACCATGAGCTACCTATACTACCTGTGATGAACAATGTCATAATGGAGAAATTGAGCTGCATATTCTATGTATAACGAACCAAATATGAACATGAGGAAGTCTATATACGAACCCTACAAGGAATTTAGAAAGAAACCAGAAGTACTATAGTATGGAAAACCTAATGGTTTTGGAACATGTCGCCTACAAGCGGCTATTCGGACTTAGTTAAGGGAAATAAGCTGGCCTTCGTGTACGTAATACCGAGGAGAGTAACTATCCCTTTAGAGTAGAGGGGAGCTTGCCGCCCCTTGGGTTGAGATCCGAGGTGGATTTGGCTATTCTACTCGACTCATGTTCAGCCATCGCGCAAGTGATACCGGGATGAGCTACTTAGTGTAGGGAGGGAGCTAGCCGCCCCATGGGACCTAGGGTTAAGACTAGCCACCCTACACCGACTCTTTATTAGGTCCACTGGACGAACTGGGATAGTCAAGCGAAGTTACGCGAACTGTGGAGAGGCAAGACCCCTGTTTTGAAATGGCAAGGTCCTGTGTTATTTCGTGTTGTACGTTTGGGTATATCCGTTAGCGGAAACAACTGACCGCGTGCCAGTGCGAGGTAGCTACCCATGCGCTTATCACGCGTGTCGTAGTCACCGCTACGTCGCAACCGTGACCTCAAGGTAGTAGACAAGGTGTAGGACTACCACGGAAAACTCTCCTGACCAGGAGAGTGTCATGTGTACATCCTGCATCGCGAAAAAATCACAAACAAGATCGTTCCCTTAGGGAACAAAAAGATTGAGAAATGTCATGGAACCTGATTAGAGTACTCGGATCAGAAAAACGATAATTGGAAACGGATGATAATCAGTAAATCATTAAATGCATGTTTAACTAGCAGCCTATTTTAAATTATATAATTTAACCACCACTTTACTCAGCATTAGCTGACTACCGATTTTATAACCTTGTTCAGGTCAAGGATTAGAGTAGCCAGAGCCACCAACTGCTGAGGACGTTGGACCCAGTCAAGCCCAACTGTAGTTTCCTTCTGTTTCTTTTACAGAGAGTTTTGTAGTAGTGCTCATAATTATATTCTGTTATACCTGTACCAATTTATGTTGTGATAGTTATGCTTGTAATCATATTTTCCGCTGTATAATGTGAGATACTAGTAGTTTACTATTTTTTTCCTTTATTTTCAATCGTATATTTTTCTACTTAGTTACATTACTCGTCTGGTTGTGAAAAGATTATAGCATCTGATTTTTTTTCATTGGACGACTGGATTTTGAGATTCGTTGAAATAAACCATTCTCGGATCCTATAGGAAGCCGGGAATGGAACGTGACAGGTACACATTTAGTTCCTGAGGAAGAGATCATTTGCATCTGGTGTCAAGATGATCATATGTGATACAACACATTTGTCTTCTCAATTTACAAGGCAATGCTTCGTCATCCAAAGTGACTCTTGGTGAAAAGAGGCTTTGCTTATGAATTCGTGGGGAGTTGATCTAAGTGTCATCTTAGTGATGGGTAAGGAGAATGACCCATCATCGGATCATATAAAAAGAGAATTCAACTCTTGTTTGCACTCACCTCCCTTTCCTGAGGCAAGCTGTGTGCTTCAGACAACATATGTTAGTAGAGAGAGTAGGAGACAGAAGTCACCTCACCTAGCCATGGGCTGCCATAACCATATAGGCAGCAAGTTGCACTCCAAATGACAAATACTTGTAAAGGGAAATGGATACGGGAGCCACGGTAGCCACCTTGTCTAGCTAGGAGCATGTGTGCTTTGGTTAGTGATGAGTGTTTACCCTCATCACTAACCAGGTTCAAGGTTATAAATGCTACATCTCAGAGTCTTGGTTGTCAATCTTACCCCACTATGATTTATATAAGCTCAGTTACGATAACCATCAAAGAGTCAAGGGTCATTTGACATATTAACCACTTTTCCAATCAACAACCATAATTTTTCTCAATTGCATGATTATTGTCACATTACAAGAACAAACCTCCAACAATAATTTGTTCATTGTCGGGCCATCTGTATTGATGAAATCAGCATCCTCCTTAGGAAGGCCGCAATCATGAAGCAGACGTAGCATTTGTTCCATGACAATGCTTACCTGGGAAAAATTGGCAGGTGATGATAAGCATCAATAACCTCCAAAAGATAGAGAGCCAAGTGCTGAATTGCATGATACATGAAGTGAAGAAGAGGCTATTAGAAGTTGTAGAGTATCTCAATACACCCAGTCATTAAGTAATAGAGATCTTCCTATCATCAGTTTTCTTTTAATCTTTTTTTTTTCCCTATTGGCCGCAAATGAAGCACTGCTTGATCTTGATTGGAGAATTTAAAGAAAAGCTCAAACAATAGAAACAAAACCAATAGGTCACATTACCTGTATTAAAGAGGAAGCCTACAAGTATATGTCTTGACTTTGGGAAAATGCAAGCCCCGTACCAAAAAGACCATTTTAAAAGAAATTACTGGTGATTTTTAATGTTTGTGTCTCACTTACATAGCGACTTCCATGGTGAGATATTTATTTGATTGCCCATGACTACCTTTGGCATACTTAAAAGAAATAAGTCCATTCCATGGAGCTAAAGCACTTGCCCATTCCCTGTGGCCCTCCTGTCTCTAAGCACGGTTAGCACAACAAAAAGAAGTTGTGCCTTCCCAAAAAAAGAAAGTGATGATGCTCGTCCTATCTTACAACACATTGCAAGATCATGTACAGTTGTAATAATAAAATGCCACATAAAGCGTAATTATTGCAATTATCATTCTATTTGAAAAAGGTGGGAAAACTAATAGAAATTTCTGAGAATGTTGACATTGAAGTATACCACAAAAGAAACATACCTTGCTATCAACTTTAAGTACAGGCTTGTTTCCCATATAAAGAGCTCCCATCAGCTGCAATAAAGGAATCTCCAATGGAAAATTAAATGGTGTTATGATCGCCACCTGCATGATTTAAATCAATGCCTTTATCCTTGTTGGTATTGAATAGCAAAGGAATCCAGCATGATGCTTGATGGCATACAATCACAAGGATGAAAACAATGGTGCAAGGCTTGTTGGAAAAGGTAAAATGAAAAAAATAACTTACAGGACCATAAGGCCAACGGAAGCCATGACTGTGTTGACCAAGATGATTCCCAGGCACTGCAAAAGAACGTGCTAGGAAACGAACCTGCAAAATAATGGAACAAACAGGACCTGAAAAAGCTGGATATAATAACTAAGCTTGTGATCAAATGGTAGTCAGTACATGATTTGTACATAAAATTCTAGAAATATAATAGGCCGAAATATCAATAAAGGAAAGAATCTTTAGTATTATGCATGACCTGGTCCCCACAAAAGTTCTCTAGAAACTTTTGGGTGACTTGGACTTCACCAAGTGCTTGATTGTAACTTTTAGGAGAAACCCTTTGAATAAGCTTTGCAAAGAAATCTGAAACCTGCAAGGATGTAGAGATCAAACGTCAAACGCACGGAAAATGAGCTACTTTGATTTTACTAGTGAAGTAAACACAAATAATTTCTTTAAAAATCCTTGTCCACAGTACTCTTATTCAATATGTAACAGTTCCTACCGCTGGTTGTGAAAGAAAATGTGCAGCCTTTGTTGATATATCTCCGTACAAGATATACCTGCAAAGAAGAGGGATGGTAAGGTTGAATGAAAACTTGACAGAGAAAATTTGCATCTGCAGAAGGTACATTCAACCCGGCTACAGATTCAAGTGCTATTGTCAACTAACAAACAAGGCAGTAGAATACATCAACTGGACCATTGTGTTCACTTCCAGATTCTCTTTTCTTTGCACAACCATTGCAATTAGTTACAGGTGTTTACATATCAGCCACACTATGACAAAAATTACAAGACTTTTCAAGAGCAAGGTTCCTTGTCCTTTGGGTTTAGACGATTCAAGACAGAATTGAGGAATTACTTATGTACGCAATCAAGAGGGCAAGAGGATTGCTTGCAAGCACCCCCTTGCTAATAGCCATCTACCCAAGGAGAAAATTGAGAAAATACATAGGTTCATTAACAGAATGATAAGGCTAGTCCCAAAAGAAGTCACTACAGAGTACTTATTCTATCTTCAAGTCAAAAAAAAGCATTTTCATGATTAACACCTGAGTGCGTTCTCACTTCTCAGTAACATTAACAAGCACCATGAGATCATGGCCACCTAGGAAAAATATGTGGAGATATATAGGAACAATGCGAGCTATCATGGATGTGTGGATGTGAAGACAATCAAAATAGTCAACGATCAAGAAATGAAGAGATCTCTCTTCAATTTCACTCATTTCCGATTAGAACTTGGAATCATAAGAATGCAAATGGGAATAAATCATAAATGAAAAGGTTTTAGTACAGAGCAATTTATTAATTCAAAATCAGTTCTCTCTTGAAACACATACATCACCTACATGGCTCGGTTAGCTATTGTCAACATTGATAATCTATGTTTATGGGCTATGGGAATGAGGACAGAATGTTATGAGAATCCACAAAGGTTTACCACAATTTATTTTTAAATTTCTTGACTTTAACCAACACTGTAGAGCATTGAGATGACATTTGGAAGGCCAGAGATGTTCCAAGAGGAAATTGTTAATTATGAATATTAGTTAGAGCTAAGTCTAAGTATGAACCAAGGTATTTCTAAATGGAGGCAAAGCATCCATTAGACAACCTCCAACATCCAACAAAGGCTTCAATTTCACAACAAAGTTGTTTGTCCAGAAGCTTCTAGTTCGATATAATAAAAATTCATCCAAGGTCATCCTCTACCGTGTTGCATTGAAACCCTTTTCAGCAATATCTTTCAGAATTTGATGAATTTATATCTTCCCAACTGCAAGAATAAGCTCACTTTTACTTTTAGAAGTGTTAAGAGTATTAGAGAGGTATTAGAGTATTAAGATTAGTTAATAATGAATCCCATTATGATTATGTTTAAGCCTATTTAATTAAGTTGAGGCCTAGTTTACAAAAGGGGATAACCCCTGCTTTTGGAGGTTATCTCGTGTTTATGCTAAGGGATAACTCAACCCCTATTTGTCTTACTAACCCATGTTATCCCAACCTGTGTTGGTGTAGGGGTTGGGGTAACCCGCAAGTTACCCCCATTTTATCTCCCTCCCTCATGCCCTCTCGCATGCAATTTTTTCCACCATACCCCTCCATATTAATATAAACCAAAAAACACCTACTAACT
Source organism: Thalassia testudinum (assembly GCA_037157565.1). Taxonomy (NCBI): domain Eukaryota; kingdom Viridiplantae; phylum Streptophyta; class Magnoliopsida; order Alismatales; family Hydrocharitaceae; genus Thalassia; species Thalassia testudinum. The sequence goes on from JAZHRO010000030.1 coordinate 52,617,336, forward strand.
TACCTACCATCTTAAGGGCAAACATGTTTTTTGCAACCTTATCCCCCATTCTAACCCTCATATTTAAGTAAACACCCTTCTTTCACATCAAAAGTTAACCCCTATTCGGTAAACACAAACAGGGGCTAACCCATATTCTCAAGTAAACACAAACAAGAGTTATCTGTTGTTACAAACAAACTAACTCGAATTAGCAAGCCCTTACCATAAACTAGCCTTGAGTACCCTAATTGGATCTCTTATATAATTTTTCTAACCCAATTCTCTATATAAATGAGATTAGGATTCTTGATTTCAATAACAAGAATAAGACTATTTTCTCCAACATGGTATCAAAGCAGGATTCCTGATTCTTGGGAAGCCCACTAACCCTCCACTTGCACACTCTGTCCCATGCACCAACCTCTCCACACGCCACATCTTCACGCGCACAGCATGCTGCTACGCCATCTTGCTGCCTGTTGCACACACATAGCATGTGGCTCCTACACAATCCTCCACACATACCGCACGTGCCACCCCCCTGTCGTGCACACATAGCATGTGGATCCTACTCTAACTGCGCGCCAAGTGCACGTGGTCAATCCTCCTACTACACCCTCCACCACGCATGCATGCCCTACCTACTGCCACGCACAACCTGCACTTGTGCTCTGCCCCTGTTGTGCACAATGCTGCACTGCTTGCTGCTATGACCGATGCTGTCGTTGCTACTATTGAGGCTGTTGTTGTCACTACTACTACCGATGATCCTCACAGCCCAGTGACGCCATCAGTCGCTGTTCCAGTACTGACGAAGCTCCGATGGCCCCAAAGACCGATCTGGTGCATTCCTACTGTTGAGTTGTGAATTCTGTTTGCTCAGTTTGACAACTAGGGATCTAGGAGGCTTGCTATTGTGGTTTCAAACCACCTAGATGTTGCTACCAAGATTACAATCCTCCTACCTACCAATGTGTGCATGGTGCATGCTTCTATGTGCGACATCATGCATCATTGAAGAGTGCCTGAATGCCCATATTCCTATACTAGTGGGGGATTTGAGTGAGGTCCTCATCTCCCACTCCTACTTGCCTGGGATCGTCTCTTGACCTGCTTGAGAGTTAGTTATAAGCCATATTATGGTTAAGTTTAAGTCTATTTAATTAAGTTGAGAGTTCTAGTTCTTTTCCTATTCTTGTTAGTTATTTCCTATTCTTTGTTAAGTCTCTTATATAATTTTTCTAACTCAGCTCTCTTTTTAAAAGAAGTTAGGGTTACTTATTTCAATAACAAGAATACGACTCTATTTTCTCCAACAAGAAGGATAACACAATACTAAATTGTACGTTACAACACAACAACAAAGCATTTCCCTACACTAAATGGGAAAAAACTAAGTTATACATAATATAGCAAAGAAACAGCTTGATAATGAGTAGAAACAAACCTTTCTGGGGCCCTCAGAGGATTATGAAGACCATAGTTTGGGCATTTTGACAAGCTCCGTAGGTATGGCTGCAAGTAATTAAAACAGAAGATATTGCATTAAGAATAAAGAGAACCTATATCTTGAAAAGGATCTTGAAAACAGTTCAGTGGTTAAGTATGTGAGCCAGATAATGATGATGCCAGAGGCTTCAAAACAGCATGTTCCATGTTTATGCTACACGTGTAGTAATTAGGTGACTATATATGTGGGTGTGAAGACTTGAGTCAGTGGACTCTGAAGGAATTGGATCCAAATATGATGGTTTTTGTCTAATCCAAAATGTACGATGCCCTCTAAAGACAGCCATCGAATCTTTTCCCACATTAGCTGGGATCCATTAAATGGATGTTTTGCCTCCATTCAAATCTATCTGTGCAATTCCAAGACTCCAAATAATGAAGATCATGCTTGATCGTTCCCCTCCAACCCCTCTTTGATCTTTACCATAGTCTCTTTATTCTTCGAAACAAACTTCCCCAGGCTTCTTATTAGTTCCCCTATGTTGGAACTTAAAAAGGCCTTCTCTTCAGATATCCAAACCACCTCAAACAAGTCACTCATGTTAACCCTTAAACCTACCTTTAATAATCTCACTTTGGATTCAATCCTTCCTTGTGGCCATGCAACAACCACCTTGACATTGTCATTCCAGTCACATGTATCCTGTGCACAGGCTTATTGGCAGCCTAGCATACATATCCACAAAGCATGGCCCTCTAAACTTATTCATTATCACCTGTATTTAAATGCTTCCTTGTAATATATGTTGTCATTGCTATAATTACAACCGTAAGAGAATTAAACTCAAAAATCAAATAGTTCAAACACAGAAGCCCAACCATTCATATGTGTCACACATCAGTTTCCACATTTTAAGATGTGTTATTAGTTATTTTCAAAAAAAAAAAAAAGAGTTATTATTTTCTCAATGTGCCCTTTATGTTTGACCTCGTTTCAGTCCTTCATGCAGACAAATTGCTTGGTGGAATAGAGTTTAATCTTGGCATTTAAATGAGTATTCCTGTCAATCATCCGAAAGCATTTAATTTAGTTGAAATCTAAAATAAAGCGGAAATATAAATATCAAAGTATAAAGAAAATACTGAAACGCTTGGATTTACATGGAAACCCCACTCACGAAGAGCAGGGAGAAAATCACGGAAGAAGCACCCTATGGGCATGCTTTCTCTATATTTCTTCTCAAAGGTAAACAGGAGGAGTAAACACCTATTTATAGGCCATCACACACACACAAAATGCACACTTTCCAATGTGACACTAAATAACTACTCAATTCTCTCAACACTCCCCCTCAACCTGGAGCATGGAATGCTCAACTTATAACACAAAAAAACACACTCTACAAAGGCGGGAACAAAGGCTGGAGCTACAGAAAGATCTGTGGCTGTTTCTGAAGATCTAGTGCTGATGGCTCCCCATTCAGTATCCTTGAAAAGGAACTTCCTCTGAAGACCTCGAAGCTGCATCTCCCACATAGAAATTGACTGGACCCTTCCTCTGAGGACCTCGAAAATGGATCTCCCTCTCTTTGGAGACCTTGAAACTCTAAACCTCCCAGAGTTTGGTTTCTCATGTGAAGATCAGCTACTAAACAAGTCCATAGCAGTATCCGATATCACCTCAACTACTGGAGGATGCTATCGTGCCTTGGGATTGCAACAAAGGGACTACTAAACGGGGGTGACTACAACAAGTTCAGACACTCCCCCTTTCTCTCGTACTCGTATGAGAGAAAAGCTATTAACGATAATAAAATAAAACATTGAAAATTGGAGAAGACTTCTCCACATCTTCTCTCAAACATGAACTTCATTTTTTTTCTTTATCATCATTTTTTTATTTTTCAATTTTTCTCTATCCTTTTTTTCTTTTTTTCTCTTTTGTTTTTCTCTTATCATTTTTTCTTTCTCTTTTTTTTTTATTTTTGATTTTTTTTCTTTTTTTTTCTTCGTCATTTTTTTATTTTTTACTCTTCTTTTTTTTCCTTTCTTTAAAGGTCAAAATAGGCAAATGAACAAAAAGAAATCTCATACCCCCCAAAGCCATGGTCCTTCTTCGACCTCTTCTTATTCTACCGATGCATCCTCATCGCCATCACCAACTTCTTCGAGCGCGAGATTTCTGTCGGAGTCGCGATTTGCCACAATCTTCGTCACACGAGATCTCACCTCGACTAGCACCGCAAATCGCGATCCATCACAGTAAGACATCCCCGCCACCTTCACTCCTCTTGCACTACCATCAACGCCGCCTCATCTTCATCTCGATCCAACGCGGCAGGCGTAAAGCACCGCACCGTTCAAATCTGACCGGTTGAGCGCCCCCGCACGACCAGATCCGACCACCTGAGCACCGTCGCACGCAAAGAAGGCACCGTTGTGCTCAGATCAGGCCACCAAAAGCAACCGCATGGGGTGTTGCGCTTAGATCAAACCCATGAACGTCGCCGCACACGGTGCTGCTTCTCCTTTAGGGCTCCTCCATCGCCAACTCCTACCATTGTCGCTACCATCGTCGTCGCCATCTCCATTGCCTTCTTCTTTGTCCCCTGTGGTCGGATCAAGCCACCGAGTGCCCACGTGAGCCCTAGTGGCACCGCCAACATCGTCGCTACTCCATGCGAGACCACTGCACCGCACTACAACACCATCGCATCGCCCCCCCTACAGCCGCCGCAAATAAGGGAAGCCTTCTCCTTCACCACCGCAGACCCCTGGACCCGCACCACCTGATGCACCCTAGTAGATCGCCTTCATCGACATCGCCAAGCACCACCAATGCTAGCATGACTTCTCGAACACCTCCAGCGGCAGACTTCTCCCTGCACGATCTTGCGCAAGGAGCCTCATCGAAACATCAAGGCCTCCACGAGACCATCATGATCTCCTTCTTTGCATGGAGAGATTAGGGTTTCCCCTTCTCTCTCAAAATTAAAGACAATATGAAGACAAATGATGGAATAGATCTAAAACTTAATAACGGAACCCAAGATAAAAACATATTCTGATACCAAGTTGATATCTAAAATAAAGTGGAAGTGCAAATATCAAAGCATAAAGACAATAATGGAATGCTTGAATTTACGTGGAAACCCCACTCACGAGTAGCGGGGAGAAAACCACGAGATAAGTGTCCTATGGGCGTGTTTTCTCTATATTTCTTCTCAAAGGTAAATAGGAGAAGTACACGCTTATTTATAGGCTATCATACACACACAAAGTGCACACTTTCCAATGTGACACTGATGTATGCCATTTATCAATCTTCACATTTTTAGATATTATTTTTTTGAAATGGACATTTTTAGATAGTATCAATGTTCACATTTTAGATATAGTACCATTTTTAAAAACAATTATCATTAGGTGGAAAAATAGATCAACCCACATACTCATCTGCATGGTAGTTGCCCACCAGTCTATAGCCTCTTCAATGGTGTGTTTTCGAAACTGATTTTCCAAACATTAGTTTCCAGAAAATATAACCAAACAAAGTGAAGTTCATAATTCCAGCAATCATTTGAGGTCAATATGAATGGGACAGAAAGATTGCAGTCAGTTTAGATACTTTGGATTTTTTATTTCATATTGCACCAAAATATAGCCAGTATAAATGAGATAAGCTACACCAAACAACACAGCAACTTTGTACCTTTATACCATTTTCTTTCACATCGGCAACCTTGATAAAAGGCTCTCCATTTAAGGGATCAGGAATTACAGTCCAGCTAGATGATCCTTCCCATTTACCCTCCACTAAACACAATGAACATGAGTTTACACTTCACTGTAAATATATTGCGTCAAAAAATCAAAACCTTTCAAATATGTTGTCTGGCAACTAGAGTTTCATCATAATGAAAACAGCATTTTGAATTGTAGAAAATAGTACATAGGCTAGGAACTAAAACCCAGAAATCAACTTGGGGATGTCCATTTATATTGTTTGAGATAAGTGTATACTCTGAAGTCAAGACAAGAATCTCAATCTGCAAATGCACCTGTAAAAAATATTGTGATGAATGTTGTTGTTAAACATAGATCAATATTAACCTTTCGGTCCATCATCAGAGAAACCAAACTTCCATGTCATTCATATTGCCAGCCACTCTTTTCATCCTCAAGAAATAGTTTGCCAGCAGGTTATTAACCCAAGTGACAAAGGAACTGAATAATATCTAAGCAGTTACCAATATATCACAATTTCAAGATTTATTTGCTAATCCATGGTAGCTTTATAGCCTTCATTCACATTTTAATCTTTTACTTTCTGATTCGTTGTGCAATCCTCAGGTTTCCAAATTCCTTACCATTGCCAAATAAATGCCGATCACAAGTTTATAAGTCTGCTTTCATGAATTTGAGCACTTACCACTATAATTTCTATCATATCTACTTTTTCATTCCTAGATCCCAAATTGTCTACCATTGCCAACTAGATGCTAATGACAAGTTATGTATCTATTTTTCTGAATTTCGCTACTTGCTGAAATTAACACATTATATACAATTTGAAACACAAGGACTAATGCATACCCAAGTTGTGTACTTCTGCAGGATTTGCACCCGAAATTTCCTCAGCAGCTACCGTTTTAAAAGATGATGCATATGACCGCCTACTAACCATTAGCACATGAAAAACTATTAAGAACTTTTAAACCAAGAAATGCCAAAAAAAAAAAAGAAATTGCATGAAATAAACAGAACATGAAATAGCATCAAATGTTACTAATCACCAACAAAGGAGCTGTATAAGATGCAACTAGTTCCCACTAAACTCAGCATATGAAAATTATAGCATTCTAATTATATAAACTGGCTGTCTCATTGCATTCAAGAGCTCAAAAGCATGAAGATATTTCGAATACTAACTTTTTTTCCTACACCCAGGACGATCGAAGAACACCAACAATCTCAAAATGCCAACTTTTCATCAGATTACACAAAAGATCACATCTTTCATCAGAAAGGACAGTTACACGGACCACATTAAGTGGAAAGACAAAATCCCAAACACAATCAACAATTGCATTCAAGAGCATAAAAGCATGAAGATATATCTAATGCTAACTTGTTTTTTCCTACACCCGAGGTAATCGAATTGCACCAACAATCTCAAAATGCTAACTTTTATTATCAGGTTACACAAAAGATCACATCTTTCATCGGGGAGGACAGTTGCACAGATTATATTAAGTGGAAACGCAGCATCCCAAACACTATCAACAGTTCCATTCAAGAGCTCAAAAATATGAAGGTACTTCTGACGCAAACTCTTCTCTTACACCGAAGACGATCTAAGAACACCAACAATCAGAAAATGCTAATTTTTTTCATCAGATTGCACCAAAGATCAAATCTTTCATCGGAAAGCACAGTCACAGAGACCATATTAAGCGGAGCCAAACACCATCAGCAACTACACTCGAGCTCAAAACATGAAGATATTTCTAATGCAAACCTTTTTCCCTGCACCCGAGACAATCTAAGAACAACAACAACCACAAAATGCCGACTCTTTTCATCAAACCACACAAAAGACCACATCTTTCATCGTAAAGGACAGTCGCAGAGGCCATCATATCAAGTGGAAACACAGACTCCCACGCACCATCAGCAATAATAAAATCGAACACCCAATAGCGATCGGACCATTCTCAAAACACCCATCAAGGGAAAACCCCAAAAGGCTTCAAAGAATTCACGTAACACAAGCCTATATACCCTGAGGTCACGCCGAGGGTGGAGGAAGATAGCCAGGCAAAGGCCGTTCTCTGGGGCGCTTCCAGCAGAAGCTTGCGCATGCCGATCCGGTGCATCTCGAAGGGGAAATGGCGCACGGGACTGTGATCGAGACGGAGGGAGTTGGCGATCGGGAAGACACGATAGAGATCTACAGAGGTGAGACCTTTAAAGGCGATCCCTCCGAGGCGCAGAGAGTGTGTAGTGTGGTCTCGTGACAGACGCAGACAAGAGGAGCGGCCAATCGTCGCAACCTAACACCCTTATAAATAAAATAAAATAAAAGGAGGAATGTTTTTTTTTTTTGAGGAAATATAATAAACCGCGCAGGCGAGAGATCTTGACCATCCGTATGTAGGAAATGGACAAAAATGGGGGGCGCGTCGTGGCTGCTACGGTAGGTCGGTAGCGTTTGAATTTGTCAAGGGTTTGTTTCCTTGGGAAAACATTCTCCAAACGAAAAGTGGAGTAAAAGAATTTGGATTTGGATTGGAGAATGTAAAAATATACAAAGTGATGTCGATAAGTGTGATTTTTTTTTAATGTAAAAAAAATATTTTTACGTGTGAGATTTATTATTATTGAAATTAATAATAAATTATTTTTTATATAAATATAAATTTGTGAGATTATTTTATATCGATGTAAAATTATTTTATATTGATACAAAATCACCATATTATCGAAATTAGTTTGTATCGGTGTAATCTCACTTTGTATCTGTGTAAAGTCAGATTGTACTGATGTAAAATTAAATTCTAATTATTTCTTCACGTATGATAAGTAATTTTTTATTTGAAAAGTGATTTATTACCTTAAGATTTTCCTAAATACTAAATACTAAACCTTATAATCTAAGGTGAAAAATCACTTTTCATAGGTGAAACTACTTTCCATAAACCTATACCATAAACCTTAAACCCTAGATCCTAAATCTAAAACGTTTAGATCAAAATCACTTTGCACAGGTGTGAAATCATCTTACATTGGTGCAAAACCATCAGATCACCTTTCTCACCTTAAGATTTCCCTAAATACTAAATACTAAACCTTATAACCTAAGGTGAAAAATCACTTTTCATAGGTAAAACTACTTTCCACAAACCTATACCGTAAACCTTAAATCCTAAATCCTAAATCCAAAACGTTTAGGTCAAAATCACTTTGCACAGGTGCAAAACCATCTTACATTGGTGCAAAACCACCAAATTACCTTTAAAATAATTTTGCAGTGGTACAAAACGAGATTGTTTCGGGGAAATGATATCTTAGAATAATTTATCACTACTACAAAATCATTTTACAACGATGTAAAATCACATAAAATAATTTATCACATATACATTTCAATTCAAAGTAATGTGATGAATTTTTTCAATGTGATAAGATCACCACACAACAAACTTTTAATTTTTTTATTTCTTTACATTAAATATTAAATAAAGATCGCATCCCTTACCTCATAAAACATTTGACACCATACATTTCCCTATCTTTTAACTAAAAAAATTTTCCACTTTCAATATCTTATCTTTCCAAGATAGATTTCGCGAAGTTCAATAAATTTTATCCCTTTCCAATATAATGCCGTGTGTTTTTAAATTTAGATCTTGCACAAACATATAAATCATCCGCACTTTTTGAGATGAACCGTACATTCTTTTCCCTGCATTCATTTGGATATTAGTCCGATGAGAATGACCATGGTTAGACCTCGTTTAGATTTTTTTTTATTTTTAAGGTCTATTTTTTATAGCTGTGCGGTGGTTGGGTGCTTCCATGAGGTACGACGTGTGCTCCACTCGTGTGCTCTCCCAACGATATGATCTTGTCTGAAAGAGAGCAGAAGAGAAGCACTCGGAGGGGAAGAAGAGGCTGATGGTGCTGCTACTTCGTTAGTGATGGTGCTACTCCGTGGCATGTGCCCTCACAATAATGGGATGCTACTGGTGGCAGTGACAACAACGTGTGGTGGGTGGTGCTCCAACGGTGTGCGGTAAGGGGACACCCGTGTGGGGATTTTATTGGGGGTGAGTGGATGTGAAATGAGATGTGCGATGGGGTGAGATATACCATAACACTTTTCCAACAAAAAACGAGAAACAATCACTCCAACAAATTTGGATGACACTGTAAGCCACACCCTTGGCTGCTTCCAACTTTCAACAAGAGGGTTGGACGTTACTGGAGTCAACCCAAATAATCTACACAATTAGCTACTAAATGAATTATTTGGGTTAAGTTATTTAGGTAATGAATTGGATATGACTATTATTTGGACGTTGGGTTCATTTGTAGGTCCAACATTTCCACCTAAGTCACCCAAAAAGATAAAAAACAATGTGAATAACCCATAGTTTGAACCCATTTGAATCGATCAAAATTCTTGGTGGTGAACAATTCTATTCATTTGTATTATGGCTAATTTTGTTGCTGAGGTTTAGATTGTAAATAGTTCTATCCATTAATAATTTTTAATATAAACTAGTAGGTTTTTTTCACTTCTAAGATATATATTTGTTAAGTGTATACACATATATATGTATATATATCATTAATCTCAAATGAACGTTAAGACTTAAAATTAATGAGTGAACCAAAAACTTAGCTCGAAGTCAACTCAAAAGCTCAACGAGCAGTGCTTGCGAGCTTTTGTCAAACTAAGTTTGAGGTCAACTCGTCAAGCTTGAGTTAAATGCCCATTCCTAGTTAAAATTCAAGCTTGAAAGAGGCAAATCCACAATGCTATTTTTTTCTTTTCAATTTCGAAATGGCTTATAGATATTGATGTGGAGCCCTTAAGTGAAGAATTGTTTGATCCATAGGAGATTCCTTTGTCTCCTTCCTTTATGACTCAAAAGTATTGAGGTCCCCAACTACTTTATGACAAAAGACACACGATAAACTAGGAGAAAAGCAAACAAGGCATGACATGTCCATTCTTAGATAAAGCAAAACCTAACCTAGAAAGAGAACCCCACTTGGTGAGCCAACCACCGATTCCTCCATTTTACAAGGGCCTCCTCATAATTATAAAAAACAAAATTATGCTTCCCCATCTACACATGGACCTTGACTATTCTCTCTTTAAGCTTCATAATGGAAAAAGAGTGTTTTTATTTTTTATCACCTTTAATGTATTACCTAGTTTTTCCTTATCTTTGTTCTTTGGCCCCCTTTCTCACTTTTGGCGATGCCTTTGTCTCTCATAATGCCTTTTTAAGCTCTTACCATAAATCTATTCAATATGTCCCTTCTTAATTTAGCATCCTAGGATGATTTTTACCCAATAGCAATCTTAAGGTAATTTTAGTTATTACTAGCTTTCTTTGCTATCTTTCTTAACATCGGATGAATTCGAGTAGTGCTGGATTTGGCATAGCCATTTCCTTCTAAATGAAGAATATGTTGGTCAATTTCTCCAAATAAGGGGAAGGATTCTTTTTTTCTCTCTTTTGACTTGATATCATATGACTATGGTCTCTTGGGTCAACAACCACCTCCCTTCTTGACAACCTCTTAGATTCCACTAAGAGCATCCTATCATTGCTTCAAATGCGCAAAGAAGGCATGAAATGAAGTAGTTGTGCTGATGACATTGGAAACTAAATATCTTTTCTTTCACATTTTATAATTGATCATGGATAATCTGCTTTTGCGAAGGGTGATCATGGACAACTAAATGATCCATTGATTTATAAATCCGGTAGATCATCCAACAACCTATAACCCCCTTTGCCAAATACCCTCAAAGGGCACCCCTAATCCCAATTAAGAAGGGAGCCTATGCACCCTTTACCAAAAATTTTAGCATCGGGGAATTCTAGGAGAAGGGGCATATGTCCCCTTCTTATTTCATTCTACTTGTGTGGAAGAATAAGGATCGAGAAATGGGTGCTAAACTGCAATCAAGATCTGTTTGGCTAAGATCCTTTTACACTTGATAAGTGGTGCATGCTTGAATAACAATCAAGAAAACCCTAAAGTCCCAATGGCTAGCGGAAATGAGCTTAACTAGTAATAATAATAATATAAGTAGAATGTCACAAAATAGAATGGATAAACAAACTCTATAATGACTTCCATATGTCCCTACCTTTTGCAATGGAGTGTTTGGTATAGGAAAATGGTTAGTCTTCATTTGTCCTTGCTCCTCTATTGCAAATGTTGACATTAGTTCATCTAAAGGAGATTAGGTTGACTTGATCCACATAATTGCAACTCCACTATGCTAATTGCTCTTGTTACTTCCCTGCTTGGAAGGAAGCTATAACAAAATTAGATTAATGAATAAAAGAAAAATCACAAGACAAACTTATAACAAGCACCTTTAGGTCAAAACAAAAGGTCCAATGAACTCTCAATCATTCTATTTGATATTTGAGACAACTCTTGGAAACAACATAGAGAATACGAAAACAATAATGAAAATTTTTTTTCATAGAGAAAGGAAAACAATAACGAAAATTTTTCTTACTTTCATTTCTCTCTTCAACGATAGATTGAGCATATTACTTCCTTCCAAAAAAAAACTTTTCTTTAGGACACCCTCCTTATGGACCAAAATTACTATAATAGTAAAAATATTAGTTATCCTAACATGTAATTCAGACAATGATGATCAATGACAACCTTTTGACTTGTAGTGGTCTAAGGATATCTAAAATACCATCATTTGATTATATTAAGATTTACTTAGACAAGGCTTTTACAAAAAGTGATGATCTTGACAAGCTTATGTGTTCTCGTAACAATGACAAGCATTTAGACCATAGAATAGGATAGGGCCTTTACCATTCACCCATTCAATTTATTAATAGAACCACCAATGTCCTAAATAATAAAAAAAAGGAGGACATCGTTGGTGTGGAGGTAGTATGTTAGAAATTTTTTTACACATAAAATAGTTGATTTATTATTAGAATGCATGCTTGACATTCACACATCCCACGTGACATTCTTTTGGGTTTTTTACATAAACTAATATGCAATGTTGTACCCTCTTATCAATAAATCCATTAATTTTAATGGATTTAGATATATATATATTATTATAAAGAAACCCCAAAATTTTTGTTATTTATTTTCTTAATTATTTTTTTTCTTTTTCCTTTCTTATTCATCGTCCTCTGCATCCAATCTGCCTCCTTTCTCTTTCCTTCCTCTCTCTTCAACCTCCTTTCTCCACCATCACGCTCTCCACACCCCTTAGGAGCTCCGATGGATGGTAGGACCTATGCCTTCCTCTGTATCTTCGTCTACATCAAGTGGGTGGGATCCCTCGGTTGCATCGACTCCAATCGGCTCGGTGAGGTTGAACTCTTCGTGGCATGGAGGGCATGGATGTATGGAGGAGAAGGAAGGAGGTTGAAGAGGGAGGTGAGTTGGAGGAGGAGGAAGAAATGAATAAAATGAGATAATTTAAAAAATTAAGTAAATTAAAAAAATTGAGAAGGACACTTTATAAAAAAATATATATTTTAATTTAAATCCATTAAAGTTAATAAATTTGTTGATAATGAATATGTCATGTAAATTACCCAATATTTTAAGGATATCTATGTAAATACAGAAAAATCAAAGATATAGGTGTAATTTTAAAAGATTACATGAACATTTAGGTAAAATTTTTTTTTTTCTTTGTATAAAATAATCTATGTTAAGATTCCACTGCTTAACATTAAATGGGTACGTAAGGAGTTGTTCCCTACCATCTTTACACGTAGATAAGCATCATTATTCAATAAAAATAACGTAATCCTGTTATAGAATATCATGCATACGATTCTTTTGTCATCATTAATACTACCATTGGCAGCATATTATTATAATCAAGACATGTTTATCCGCGTGATCTTCTGGGGCATCTTCCTTGCAAATCTACTAAATTTGTCCCCACAAATTCAAATTAAATTGCCAGACAAGTTTATAGAAGTCATCAGTAATATGACGGTAAAAGCAGAAGAAATTTCACCCCCTCTCGACTCCTCCTTGCATCATTTTCACTCCATCTCATCGAGTTTCTCCATCTTCACGTGGAAGAGCTAAATAAGACTGAGGTACAATCTGTTTCATTTCAAGGGATAAATTTTATAAATAGTGAAAGCAAGAGATAAATTTGAGATAAATTAATTTTAGTATTTAGGAGAGATATGAATTAGATTATGAGGTAAATAGAAGTGTTACAAGAGAAGGGATAAATTTATCTCGAGATTTGAAGCCTTCTTTAGAGATAAAGTTTGTCGAAGATAAATCATCGCATCCCACGTGACAAATAGTGCTTAAGGTGGCACAAGCATTGGGATCACCTTAAGCAGAATCTTAACCCTCTCAAACTACCATAAATATCCTGACTTTGAATTATTTGGTAGGTTCTTGATCTCCTTACTATATATAACAAATAGATTGCTTTGCGATTTGCGCAATAAGAAGGCATGCGATTGTAATATGTCTTAAGCTACCATGTAGGGCTAAACCTATATATGCATAAAATTACGTCTAAATGCGACCTAACCTACTGCAACCATTCCCAGAAGCTCCCCCACATGGAACAGTAACCCTATCCGATTAAAGAGAAATGATCCCCACGTTGTCGACGTTCCTGCCCACAAATTGGAAACCAATCCTTTTCAAACCTGCACACTCATGTATGATGCGAGTTGTGTCATCCATAACCCTCACCACAGGAAAAGAGAGCGTAAATCAATGATATCTATCGTAAGAAATGTCTGGGATTTTTAATGTGAAAAGCGTATGCGAGACAAATATTTTCACAAAAATATCCGTCCATTTCTCTATAAAAAGAAAAATGTTTGATGTATAAGTGTGTATGTACGTGTATCATTGCCTCTGGAAAACAAAAAAAAAAAAAAAAAAGGAAATCTCTTTCACGATCGGAAGGTATATTTTTGTTTTCTTGTGTGCCATCCAACGGTTAGGGGAGATTTTGTCAGATGTGAGATGGGATTTGTTTTGTACGCCTCACGAACACCCTTTTTCATATCCATGCATGGTCAACCTCCCGCCCATTAATACTCACGTCCACGTTGGGAATATAATGCGTTCCCTCAACTTGACTTTGCAAAGTTCCAATCCACATCTTACTCTCATCCAATTAGAGAGAGAGAGAGAGAGAGAGAGAGAGAGAGATGGTGAGGGAGAGAGGAGCAATGGAGATGAGAAGGAAGATGGCTCTGTTGGTGTTGCTGGTAGCTACTATGGCCATCGCCGTGACGTTGTCAACGGTCGTCAACCAGTATGTTCCGCCATGCATAGAGGTAATGTATCCGTGCCAGAGCTATGTGACGCTTCATGGGGTCGAGCAGCAACCATCTTCGGAATGCTGCACTGCACTTGCGATCGTTATCGAGGATCAGTTGCCTTGTGCCTGCACGATGCTGATGAGAACCAATGGCCCTCTCGTCGCTTCTGTCAACATCACCCGCATGATGGCGCTCCCGATGAGTTGCAACGTCGTGTTCGCCTCCCAAAACTGCTTCTCCATAGGCATTGATGAAGGTAACAAAGATCTAACTAATCGATAGTTCAAACAAAGTCTTATTTTCCATGCAAAACCACTCCTCACCTATTGGAGGTTTGTGTCTTTACTTTTGTTAGGGAGGGAGATAGATTTTTAGGTGTGAATTTGTTTGTATCTCATGGACTGATTTACTTGAGTAGTTAGGAAACTCATATTAACTCTTACTTCTGTTTACTTGCAAAATGACGTTAACATCAATTTCTGTTTATTTGAACCGATAATGTTAAGCTGTGATGTTAACCCTTGTAGTATCTACTTGAACTGATGTTAACATCAATTTTTTAGGACTAGGATTTGGGTATATTTCTCATTCAAACATACATATTATTATATAGTGGTTCCTCTAATTACTTAATCAATGTGATGTTCATGTGCCTTTAGGATCATCTCTACCCTTTGATGTTTCGTGTTTCCTCTTCTCCAATCACGCAATCCTCTCTACCTCCCTCCGCACCAGAAGTGGGCTCAGACAGACTTGGACTAATTGTTTATTGCGGGAGGCAAAAACCAGGTATGCAAATATGTATCACGAATGGATTAATTGTTACTTTTTATGTTAGGAATTTGAGGATATATATTCTCGTTCTTGTAAATAGGAATCCTGATAGATTTAAAATTCCCCAATCTTGTATTTTGAGTCTGATGAGGTTAGGGGCATAGAGGAAAAATATAGTCTAGAGGTGATCGTGTTTGGGTCGAGAGTAAGGGACTCTGCCTATCTACGAGGTGATAATGCGATTCCTTCAACCGCAATGGATTTTTTTAGATCTAATTTATGATGAGGGATTGAATTCCGTGAGATAAATAATTTTAAAATGATTTACTCTGCATTGCTGATAGGAAGTTAAAAGGGTCATCAATGACATTGTTGTAACCACTACTCTTGCAAATTTTGATCCACAACCATATGCACGAGGGAGAAAAAAAATCCAACTCTCATCAGCCAAGGAAGTGAATTGCTGTCCCTTACCATCAACAATTTTGTGTGACACGGGATAAGACGTGAAGAGAAGTGGATGGGGGCGTGGGGGAGGGAAGAAATGGGGGTGGAGAGGGAAGCAGTAGGGACTGTTTCTTAAGAGGACACTTGTACAGGTGAGAGAGAGCACTTTCTTTAGGTGTAGTTTATTTGAGGGTTAATTTTCTTTTAGAAAAAGTGTTAATTTCTACCTACTTAACTATTTAATTTCTCATCACGTAACTTAAGTTTGGTTACTTTAATACAGATCTATCTAATATTAAATTTTCCTGATATTATTAAAATCTATGTTAAAATTATATACTACTTGTAACTCTAACACTCATTGTATTTTTATATTTATAACCCCACTGTCAAATAATCATCATAAAAGTTAATATTATAACTTAATACCAATTTAAATAAATACAAACTGATGTTAACATCACTTTACAAGTAAACGTAATCGCAGGTTACCTTTAATTTCATATTTTTTAATAATATTTTCCTAACCTCATGATAAACTAATCCTTAATTAATAAGATGCAGATAATTATGTACTATGAATCATTTGTAAAAGCATGAATCTAACAATTAAAAGTCTAGAGATAATATTATCGCTTCCCTTCCTTTTGGGAGGGCCATCAAAAGGCATGGTAGTATGATCAGGCCATCGCTTGCACACTCAACGGTAATTCAAGGCAAACGGGTGAAACGAGCCAAGACTTGTACCCTTACATCAAAGATGGAGCACAGACATCTAATTGAATAGAACTCGTAGCCTTACAAATAAAGTTAAAAAGTATAGATTATAAAGCTGAGTCCTCTAGCACCCAAAAAGCCTTGAAAAATAGATGTTGGTTAACTATACAAAAAAATTTCAAGGAAATGGTTGGTAGGCAAATTTCATCGAGCTTCACAAGTCCTCTTACCCTTCAAGGCAAATCCACATGCTACAAGTAGATTTAAGTTCGTGTAATGCAAACTTATGCCCCAATGGGATGAGCATGCAGCTAAATGGTCTCCATAGTTAACTCTAGGTATTTCATTGGTTTTCATTGAAAATACACACAACATTGATGAAGGCATTTAGGTACGTTGTTATGTGGTGAAAATTACAATTTTCTATGAATCTACCATCTTTTTGCTCAACAAGGTGGTGAGAATCAAAATGATATTTATGTTTCAATTTTGCTTCTTAGTTTTCTAAATCAAACTTTTCTAGCCATAGAATCGAGTTACTGCAATTAATATGATTAACCTAGATGCTTATATATATTAACATGAGTAGCTTTATATATGTCGATGTTAAAACAAGCATTGCAAAAAATAAAGTATTTTGTTGTTTAGAAATTAAGGTAACATTAACAATATCTTGCGTTTGTCAGTAATTAAGTAATAAATGACATCCTATTTACAATAGAAACAATCCCAACGTGATCCTCCCACCCCAACCACATGCCACCGTTGATATAACATTCTTAATATTTCAAGTATGGATAAACTAGTATAATATTCCAATTCTAAGGGGGAAATTATAACTGGTTGATAGTCTATGAAAACTTATTAAAGAACACACATAAGGCATCTAGATACAAATATTTGTGGAATTTGAACTTGTAATTGTATTCTTATCCATTTTAATATGGAAATTAAACCTGATTTCACACCCATATCCTCTTCAAAATGGATACAGTACTTGACAGAATACTTTCAATCAGCATGGGACGAAGGGGAAAGGGTCGATCAATAGAACAATTGGAGGAGGATCTTCACACAATTTGGGACGAATTACGACAAACCAAGAGGCAAATGAAACAGATGCAAAAAGCTCACAATACAGAGACAGACACCCTACGGCATCAAATACAGGAACTCCAAACTTTTATGAGCAAATTTTAGCATTTGTATGGATGCTCCACTCCTTACATACCATGGATGGATTCAGGTACTTGTAATACTTAAACAATAAATATATTGTGCATTGAGTAACTTAGTGATTGTATTTAATGGATTAAACATTTGACATTAATCGATAGGATTATTAGAACTCAACCAGGATACTCTCAATGTGGTATTGATAGCTTATCGAATTAGATCATATATGGTTATACATTAACTTGTTGTTTATAGTTTCAAGTCATGGTAGTCTCCAAGGTTCTTGTGATTGCATCACGTATCAATGTGGTTGTCCTTAGATTTGTGTCATACATGTCTTGTTGATACTCCACATGTTTAACCTACTATTATATGTGAATTTGGTGATCGATGATTATGTGCAAGATGTTCGTCTTGTGTTTGATTATGTGGATGTAAAATGTTGTATGAGAGCATCGTTGTACATAATTGTTAAACATGAGATTACGTTGATGGATAAATTGGATCATATTATATCTATAACATGTAAATAAGTTTAGAAATCCCAGGGCTGCCGCCAAGCGAAGAAGAGGAAGTGTGATTAGTAAAAAAACTCATCACGAAATTCTCCATCAATTACAGGAATTGTTTTCTAATTAGGAGGATAAAATCCTAATGAAATGGGGATTGACGTATGGTGTAAAAAAAGGTCATGGGCATTATACTTGCCATTCGACCCACAACTACTACTAATGCACCATTGACGATTGCATCCTCTCTCAAGAGTTATACCTTTTTTTATTTTAAGTAAAAGGAGTCAATCTTATTTATCCCCCACTCCCAAAGAGCTGTCAAAAGGTAGGGGGACCAGACCTAAACCTGCCAGGTACATATAGAAGAGACCACAACTTGTGGCCTATTACAGCAACACAACAAAGCAAGACTACCAACCTACCAAAAAAAACCTCAGAAAGAAGAGTAGATGTAGGGAAATTAAAGCTTATCAAGCCTGGTCAGACCCTTAGCCCTAGTTGAGAGCTGGCAATAGTCAATGAAGATTTCCCATATCCCAGAAGCAGAAGCCACAAAATAAGAGGCAAGGGCATTATCAGCAGGAGAGATATAGTGGACAAAGTCTATGTGATTCCTGTAGGCCTGTAGAGAGTTGAAATCCTGCTCGAGGGCCTAGGGGAGGGCCATCTTGCCATTCCACCAAAATTCCAGCAAAGTGGAATCCAATTCCAAGTGCACCAAAGAGGTATCATCAATAATCCTGAGCGCATGAGTGAGGGAGAGGATAATCACTTTTTCTTTGAAAATCGAGGGGATTGTACAGGCAGCAACTTTGATGAAATCTCCATTCTGATCCCTCATGACCCAACCTAGCAAGGAAGATGACCCACGAGAAAGAGCTGCAGCATTGATTTTAAAACCATAAGGAGGGCAGATCCAATTGACCGCAATTGTAGTAGGGTGCATCTTTTTAAGCCAAATATTAATGTCAAAACTGAACCACCTTTTAACCAGTAGATAATTAATTTTGGAAAATTGGAGTTGATCATTCCTAAGTTTATTCCTAATACACCACACATTGGACCAAATAAAAGAAATGAGATCCTTACTAATACGATTCTTACCATTGGTAGCATGGGCACACATGCACTGAAAGAACAAATTAGGTGAGATTAGATGGGAAGCAGTCTTGGAGAAGGTCCAATTAGAGACAAGGCGCACAAGTTGGCTGGAAGAGAAAAGGTGTGAAATTGTTTCAATTTGAGGGTAGTCAGGACAATAGGAACATTTGAATGGGATGTTAATCCCAAGCTTACTTAAATTATCATCCGTAGGAAGTTTGGATAGAAGAATCGTCCAAGTAAGAATAGCCAGTCTAAGGGGAACTTTAAGGTTACATAGATCCTTGAGAAAAGGTTCAGTCAGGCTATCCCTAAAGAAATTAAGATACGCCGACACGACCGAGAAGCTACTAGTTTGCTTGGGGGTCCAAATAGGGGTGTCTCTGCTATTGTCCAGAACGGTCTCAGCAATTTTGGAAGTAATGTGGCTCGAAAGATGACCAGATAATGGATGGTTAAGAAAGTTATCGATAATAGTATTAATAGGCGTAGGGTTAGGAGGACAACCACGGGGAAGGAAGTCCTTTAGGGCAGAGTTCACAACCCAAAGATCCATCCAAAAATCAATTTGACCCTCATGGACTTCCCGCCAAATCAAAGGCTTCATAAGAAGGTATGTATCACAAAGAGTTTGGATTCTCGCCGGTAGGAGGCTAGAGGCAAGGGGGAACTTACCATAAAGTTGGACCAAGAGAGTAGCACAAGATGAGTCAGAGAAGAGAATATGCCAGACGTGCTTCATTCTAAGAGCAGTAACAAACAGGTTGAGATCATGAATCCCAAGCCCCCTCAAAGATAGCGGCTTAGTCCAAGAGATCCAATGGTGACATTTTTCCAAATCCGAGTCCCCACAAAAGAAAGAAGCAAAAATAGATTCCAGTTTACGGATGATAACTTTAGGGATGTCGAGAATGAACAAAACATGGACTGGAATGAAGGTCAAGACGTGTTTGATGAGCAAAAGTCTGGATGCAAAGGAGAGAAGATTTGCCTTCCAACCGGCTAACTTAAATTGGATTTTGTCAATAATTTGTTAAAAGTAAGTAGATTTCTCTCTATTGGGGAAGATAGGGCAACCCAAGTATTGAAAGGGAAATGAACCCAATTGGATGTCCAGCAGGCGATGAATACGCAAAATTCTACCAAAAGGGAAATGCTTCCTAACAAAGAAGTGACTTTTGGTATGACTGATACGCTGACTAGTGCAATCTTAAAAGACCCGAAGGAATTTAGAGAGGTTGGTAATGGTTTGCAAATTCCCATTCAAGAAAAGGACAATATCATCTGCATACAACAAACTAATGGGGGGAAAAGGACACCACATTTTACAGAAAATGGAACGATTTTTCCATGGAAGGCAAGCTCTTTAATACCACAGATGAAGGGCTCCATATAGATATTAAAAAGCAATGGAGAGATTGGGTCACCTTAACGAAGCCCCGAGAGACCTCGAAAAAAGGGCAAAAAATGCCATCGAGGGCAGAGGAACCATCATGCTCCACAAAAGAATTGATGAGGCCAATAAACGAGGTGGCAAATCTAACTTTCTACAGAATTTGATAGAGAACCTTCTATTCAACTTTATCGTAAGCTTTCTGCAAGTCCAATTGGATGATAATGTTGGAGCCAAAGACTTTTTGATCAATTCTTTGAGTGAGCTCAAAAGCGGTTGCAATGTGATCAAAGAGAGACCTCCCTTTGACAAATCCAACTTGTTCAGGGGAGATAATCTTTGGCGGAAGGGATGAGAGTCTATTGGAAACAATTCCAAAGATAATCTTGTAGGGGACATTGCAAAGACTAATCAAATGAAATTCAGAGATCATGGACATCAGATTTCTTGGGGATAAGAGAAATGAAAGTATTATTGAGAGACTGAGAAGCATGATTGTGAGTAAAGAAATATGAGATGACGAGAACCAATTCATCTTTGACAAGGTCGCAAAAATGAAAGTAGAACTCAGCATTGAAGCCATCGGGACCCGGGGTGCGGTTAGGAGGCATCTTGGATAAGGTGTTGAAGTTCTCCACGGAGTCAGGGGGCCGAGTGAGAAAGTTGGAGTCATCGTCAGAGATAATAGAGTGGATAACATCAAGCAAAGGAAATGATTCTGGAGGGTCCTCGGTCTTAAGAACGTTCTTAAAAAAATCAGTAGCAATAGAAGAGGCCGTATCCCAATTCCCACCACAAACAATAATAGAAGGGGAAACACGATTTCGCTTCACAAATCTTTCCCTAATAGTGAAATAGAAGAGCTTAGTATTTCTCTCCCCCTCCTTGATCCATTCAATCTTAGCTTTTTGGGGAAGAAAATCATTAAGTTTAGCCAGGGTGTCGTTGAGTTGGATATGAATTTGATTGAGCTCAACAGCAAGGTCTTCAAGACAATGGGATGCAAGCCTAGAATCGACATCATTAAAGTGAGCCTCAAGGTCTTTAACCACCTCTTGGATGTCCCCAAAAGTTGATCTATTCCAAACTTTAAGAGCCTTCTTAAGATCAGCAAATTTGACATAAAATCTGGAGATAGGATCTAAGTCCAAGTCAACCTAGGTCTCAATCCACACTCTCTGAACCAGATGTTCGAAGGAAGGAGCTCTGAACCACATATTTTGGAAACAGAAGGGGTGAGGTCGAGGAGATGATCTGACAGACGACAATAGGATCATAGGAGCATGATTAGAATTTGTTCTAGATGTGTACAATCCTAATAAGTTGCAACTCATCATAGCTAAATAGCCTAAGTTAAGCTAGAAACTAGGTTAAACAATATCAACTTAACACATAAAAAGGGTTAAGTGTGGGAATTAGAGAAAAAGATCTAAAACATCAACTCTGTGTTAAAAATGCATAATTTGGTCATTAAATGAGATATTTTATTAATAAATGTGAAATGGTGATCCAATTGCAAATTGAACACATAAAAGAGCTCAAAAGTTCAAATCAAAAGTATAATTAACTTCTTCAATGTTCAATTAAACTTAAATAAAAACTTGGATGCATTTGGACATCATTAAAGCCTTGAAATTAAAGATTTACATTTAGGTCCTTAGTGCATTACATATCATTCATTAGAAAACCTCCTAGGACCTATTTGTAACCCGCAGGGACCTCTCTGCAAGCCCAAAAGGACTGTTATGTTATACTTTGTAACCACTTATGGGTCTGTCTGCAATTTTTCTACCCTTTCGCTGAGGGGTGTACCCTGTAATTTCACCAAAAGACTTCAGCCGCCTACAGCTCCCGCGCGAACAATGTTCACGCGAGGAACTCGCATGATCTTGACCATCCATTCTCTTAATTGCTTGATATGTGGCTCGATTTGAATCGAACCTTCGCGTAATTCGGCGTGTGTGGTCACCTTTTCACCTAGATCCCATCCAATGGTAGCTTTTTGATTTGGAGGTCGCGCGTGCTATCTCCTCTCATCCTCGCTGCCCATGCCCTTAACGCCTAACTTCACCTACACGGTGAGGAGATTCACTCTTCAATCTACTTAAGGTGCTCCACAGTCGCACGCACAAGGGATCGCTCCCTCCTACACCTCTTAGCGATCATTCTTCCTCTCCAGCTACTCTCCCCTCCTCTCCCCATTTTCACGGCCACCGGCTGTGAAATCCACGTTCTCTCCAACACTTCTCGTCTCTAAGGACTTCGTAGCACCTGAGGGCAACCCTGAACTCCACTAGAGAGTTTTCTCTCTGCTAGAGCGCTTCCTCCCTCCATTCTTCCTTTCCATCCACCGGGTGGAGATCCAAAGGTCCCATTCTTCCATTTAGACTAGGTTTAATGCTTTTTAGCTGTAGCATAGTTGTAGTGACTGTTAGTGTAGTGTAGATCAGTTAGAAGTAGATCAGTTAGGGAATCCACTGGTTTGTAATTTAGCCTAGGAGTAGATTAGTGTAGAAATCACATCCACCTCCTCTGATCAATTCAGATCAGGAGAGATGAAATCATCTCACTCACTGATCATTTGTTACGACACGATCCCAGATCCCTACAGGACCCGAGACTGGCCCGCCTCAACTAATCCCAAGATCTAGTCGTCCAATGAGAAATGACCAAAAGCAGGAAATAATTCACAACCACACATGCAATGTAACTAAGCAGAAAGAAAGCAATAGATAGTAAAAGAAACAAAGCGAATGGTCTATCAATATTACAGGCCATCACAACTACAACAGAGGAAAGCACAGTGGAAAAATAACTGAAACAGTATCACATAGAACAAAAATACTAACTACTACAATAGAAGCTAGGGAATAGTAAGAAAACGCAGCTAAGGCTAGGCTCGACTAAGCCCAAATCTGGCTGCCCAACTCCCTGACCTGGACAAGGTTATAAAATTTTCGGAGTTAGCGAACGCTGAGTAAAGTGGTAATTCAGTCATTTATATGTAATTAAGGCAACCAATTAATTAATGCAATTAAGTAACTATCCATTTTTATTTAGCTTAATCAAGTAGTTCTAATTTGTTGCTCCTTTATTAATCATTTCTTGATCTGGCCTATTCCTCTCGAGAACGATCTTGATTGCAGTCTTTTTCATGATATAGGATGTACACGTGGTGCTTTCCTGGTCGAAAGAGTCCCCCGTGGTAGTCATACACCCAGTCAACCACCTCGAGGTCACGGTCGCAACGTAGCGGTAACTACAACACACATAATAAACGCGCA
Organism: Thalassia testudinum; assembly: GCA_037157565.1. Lineage (NCBI taxonomy): Eukaryota > Viridiplantae > Streptophyta > Magnoliopsida > Alismatales > Hydrocharitaceae > Thalassia > Thalassia testudinum. The sequence continues at coordinate 52,641,235 of JAZHRO010000030.1, forward strand.
GGTAGCTATCTCGCACTAGCATGCGGTCAATCATTTCCCCTAGCAGGTACGTTTAAAGGTACAGCACGGAACAGTATAGGGCCTTGCCCTCTCAAAACAGAAGTCTCACCCTTCGTAACAGAACAGGGGTCTCGGTTCTCCATAGTCAGTGTACCCTCATCTAACTATCTCGGTTTGCCCAGCGGGCCTAACAAGAGTCGGTGTAGGGTGGCTAGTCCTAACCTTGGGCCCCTTAGGGTGGCTAGCTCCCTCCCTACAGTAAGTAGCTCACCTCGGTACCACGTAGATGAGGACCAAATAAAGTTGATATAGAGTGACTAAGCCTGACCCCGGGGCTCAACCCAACGTGCGGTTAGTACCCCTCTACACTAAAGGAACAATTGCTCTCCTTGGTACCGCGTACACAAGGGCCATCTCACTTCACGTTTACAAGAGTTCTCCTCCTAATTCCCCGTAGGGTTCATGCTGGTATTCCTTTCATTTCATATTCCAAACTTTCAGATCTCTCTATTTACATTACCAGTTCCATTCTTAAAACAGGCAGCTCATGATTTTCTAACTGACAAAGCATCACATTATAATAGCTAATACATTTGCTAGCATTTAAAATTTTACATGCATCTCAAGTAAACAGTGTAGCTCAAACCATACTCATTTGTTCCTGCCCTATGGTTCATTCTCATCCTAGGGTTCATTCAAGTTATTCTAAACATGCAGTTCATTTGTTTAAATCATAATATTTATGTAAACCACTCTACCGGAAAACACGGGAGGAATGAGGGCTCGGATTGTAGATCCCGTCGCCTAAGTGGGTCCCGCGTACTTGACTGGCTGGAGACCTATACAATTGACCAACTACATCAAATAAGTCCCAAAACCGTATACAAGTGACACTAACTCATAGAGAAACTCAAGCGAAAAAAAATGGTAATTCCTTTGTGGAAATCCAATTCCGTTTGGGCCCTAAACGGGCCAAAAACACTCACACTGTCCAAAATCAGACATCTGGGACTAGTCCCAGATGTCTTAAAAGATGACAGTACTCACCCTAGGTTTCCTATGACTTCCTCGGACGTTCGAATCCTTCCATGATCGTCTAAGGTGAGTTCCAGACATCGGACTCTCCTTCCGGTCGTCTGGAAGTACGGTCAGACGTCTGGCGACGTGTCCAGACGTCCAAAAATACCTCGAAGAGCGCACCTCGTGCCTTTCCAATGCTCTGCCCCTGCATACACACGTGCAAAGCTATAAATGGCTAAACACAACCCTGCTGTACAGCCTGCATGGCCGAAAACCATGAAGAAGCACATACCTTGGCACTACGCGTGCTTTCAAACGTCCGACTTCAGCTTTGGACATCCCCCTGCTACTCCAGACGTCTAGTACTGGAAAATATCTAGTACGTAGAACTTCGCGAGCCTTCTTCTCCACGTAGATCCCTCCGCACCGCCTGCAGCTGCTACGGCAGCAGCTTCAGGAGGTCGCAAAGCTCACCTTCGCGAGATCCTCCTCACACAACTCCCCTTGAACCTCCGAACTCCTCCCGCCGAGCTCCGACCTCCTCGAGCTTCCCCAAGATCCCACGGCCGTCCTTCTGTCGCACAAGTTCCCCAAGCTTTCCTCCTCTCTCCCACGCCCTTGCTCTCCCGTGCACACACACTCTATCCCTCTCTCCTCCTCACGTGAGCGCCTCTCCTCCGCGCTCGGCTACAAGTGGAGGAAAGGAGGCCGTTGGCGGCATGCTAGCAAATCGGGGGAAGGAGGTGGAGGTAGTGGAAATGGAGTGGGGTGGAGGGGTTTAAATAGGAAGGGTTAGGGTTTGGGGTGAAGAGAGAGAGAGGTGTGCGAGTGCAGTGCACGCACGGAAAAGAAAATAAGGCAGGGTTCTTCTGCTTTCAGGCGTTTGGACAGACTTCTGATGGCTCATCCAAACGTCTTAACCAACCCAAAAAGGAAAAGGGTCATTTCATCATTGTTTTCTCCCCCTACATATTTCCATTTCGCTTCCTGACTTCCTCGTATTTTTCACCAATCACCCACCCATCTGAGCACCAAATCAGACCTAATTCTCTTGAGTATTCAGATCTGATTTGGGCATTCATTAGTCACTTGAGGGACTCCCCATCCATCTCATAAATTCACAAAGTCCCTCTATTAATGCGAATTTGATGATTTGGGTTTGTTTTCAATGGTTTAATCGTTGGATTTAGATTCCCTCTTCATGTCGTCCATGGAACAAGAGAGAGGATAAATTAGATTCATATGTGATTTTCAAGCTTCCCTCAATAGGGAATGAAACCCAAAATTTTCAAAATCTGTTTGAGACACTTGTGATTTGGTTTTCTCACATTGAAACCCTAATTTGCCACCTTAGTTTACATTGTCTATAATGTAAGGTGAGGTGCTTATTAGGATTTCAATACATTTTTGGGGAGACTTATATGAATTTCTCTCTGTTTTCTCACTAACTAAAAGAGTTTTCAGGTTTGTCTCGTGAATTTCTAAAGTATTGATGATGATTGCTTTGCTTGGAGTTGTTTTTGAATGAGTGTCCAGACTGATTATATTGTAAACGATTGCTTGAATTTCTGATTTTAAAGTCAAAACTCCCCCTATTTCAATACCTAAAAAGGCTACACAGCAGCAACATTTTAAGGGATTAAATCTTATTTCAAGCACTGGAACATTTTAATTTGGTTTTCAATGGAACTCTTGATCCGACTTAATTTTCTTTACTCTACTATCTATAGTAGCAGTAGGAAGATTAAGTTAGAATTTTCATTGAAATCACATTTTATCATATTAAATTGCTGCATGATGCAGCTACATTTTCACCAATTCAGTAAAGTAATCCTCTGATTTACACATTTTTGTATCTCTGATTAGACTTTCTCAAGTCTGATTTGAGATACAAATGACTGAATCAGGGAATTAGTCTACTAAATTGGAGGTTTGGATCTGTTGTAGTATGGCTCTGATTATGTTAAGATGTCTGATGTGCCTTAAGGACGTCTGGAAATCCTTGAGCAGTTGCTGCTGCTGTTCTGTTGGAGTTCAGTAGTATCATTGTTGCAGCTGTTGCTGATGTTGCTATTGCTTTGTTGTTGCTGTAGCTAGACAGTAGGCTGAAGACTCTTTGGACTGTAGGCTTAGGTTTAAGTTGTTTTAAATGGATGGCATGTTTTATATGTTGTAAAAATTTTGTACAAGCATTCATTTATTGCTATTTGATTTTAAATCTCATTTGAATAACTTGTAATTCAATTTTAAACTGTTTTTGTCAGCTATACATGTGTAAAACTGTCCAATTTGGGAGTTAATGAAATATTAAGTAGAAAATTTTGTTTAACTGTGGAAACATCTGTTATATGACATGTTGGACATTTCTAAATGAACATACCGCATACTCAGCCCATAAACATCACTTCAAGGCCTTAGAATTCACTTGTTAAAACCCTTTAGGCCTAGGTTGTGCCAACTTTGTAATTAAATAAAAATGATATAAAAAATTCAAAAAAATAAAATAAACCTGTCTTAGTGAAGATTAGGTAAATTTTTACACATATGCCAAGTTTCAAGGCATTCTGAACCCTCGACTTAGTAGAACATATCAACTGACGGTTCAGTCTACCTTAAAACTCAATAAAAACCCCTTAATACAAAAACACCAAAAAAATTCTATCTAAAACTCAATAAAAATCCCTTAATACAAAAACACCAAAAAAATTCTCTCTATCTCATCACTTTCTTTCTCTCTCACCTCCTACCTCTATAAAACCCACAAAATCCATAAAAAGAAAAAAACCCTCAAAATACCTAAAAACACCTTATATACTATGTACATACATGTAAATATAAGTTATATACTAAGCTATCTATGTACATACTGCATAATATGTACATAATTTATATATAAAACTTATGTGTATATTATATAAAGTAACTTAAATATTTAAGATAACTTAAACCGTATATAACTTATTTATATAATTATCTATTATTTATATTAACTTATATGTACTATACTCTAAGTAAATTAATAAAACCCTGTCAATGAACATATTTACTACTAATACTGTACGTACGTATTTATGTATATATATGTACATAATAAATCCTATACCATAATTTAATTATATATATAATAAATAATTAATTTATTAAGTTACTAGCTAAGTTATTAGATTAAATTAAAATAAATTAGTAATTTAAGTTAAAACTAAACTAATTTATACTGTATATTTGTATTAATGTATTTTAAGGAAATTAAGCTAATTTCACTATATTTATAATGTATTATATTAGTTATATCTAATTTATATATAAAATAGTCCAAAATAAGCTATTCAAATGTAAATAAAATCGAAATAAAACCTGTAAAATAAAATAAAAATCTTTATTAAATACCTTAATATGTATATTAATATTGTATAAGGTCAATTAGACCATCAATTAAATAATTTATACGTAATTAAGAAATAAAACCTAATAAATAGTATGAATAAACTGTAAACTTTACCTAATTTATTTATATAATAAACGTAATTAATTTTGTAAATTAATTGTGCAATTAGGTATTACTATGTAAATACTTTAATATCACATAATTTATTTTTAATTTATAATAAATTATGACCCTCAAATCGAGGGCCAAAACTATGAGATCAGAACTACTGCACTGTGATTCCAACATTGGGCAGCAGCACACATAGTGCCACATTGTGAATGGGCAAGCACTTTAAGGTGCTTTTATCATTTTTGTTCCTATGGCTACCCAGTCGTCACGTGCGCTGGGCATCCGAAACATTACCCTCTTATCTTCTGAGCATTGGCTATGGCATGTGACCTTGGATTGAGATGTGATGATTGTGTGCAGTGTGTGGCTGGGAGCCATGCACTGTGCAAGGGCTTCATTAAGCCCATTACTAAGTATAAACCATGATTAAGAGGCCTAATTAACGAATTAGGGTGGCTCTTAGTAAAGGCCTGGTCTTACCCGAGAGGGTGCTGTGTATCCCTCAAAAAGGCCGCCTGCCAACTAATAAACCTAATTTTTAAACTAAATAAGGCCTAATAAGGGGATTAATGAAGAAGAGAGAGAGGCTAAGTTAAGAAGAGAAGAAAGTAAAAGAAACTAAGTCTTAGAAGAAGAGAGAACAAAGAAGAAGGAGAATGAGTTAAGTATATATGTGCGTATGTATATATGTAATATATATATGTATAAATATATGTTTATAAGTGTATACTGTAAATAATTAGCATAAGTATATTAAGTATATGTAGTATAGTTGTGTTTGAGCTATATATGTACATAAATAACCATATAGCTTTATTGACAGAATAAACCATCACTGTAGATAGAATAAGTGTCGCTACAAATCCCAGTTTCTACCTTAGATTATGTACATAGTTTTTTGGGTGTAGCGACGTTTATATTTGTCGCTGTAGATACTATATATGTTATTGTATATGCTAGTATGTTAAGTTAAGACAGTCTAGTATATATTTTTACTTATTATTGTATATTTATGTAAGTATTAGTATTATAAGTTAAAAATAGATAGTATAGAGTATATAAGTATAGTGTTTGATGCTTGTTTGTATATTTGTGTTTGTAAGCATTTCAATACATAAATTAGTTAATTCTTTTATTCATTAATTCATTTATTTATGATTGTACATAAAATTGATCTTTTTAGGATTAAAGAATAATGTTGGACTTAGAGAGTGATGTATATCAATAACTGCCTCCCTGTGAACGACCTGGAATAAACCTGTAAAAATTATGTAAATAAATAAAATTGACGTGATAATGGTTTGTATTTGTGACATATACTACAACAACGACGACAATAATTTTTTTATACAAACCGTGGTCGATTGCATCATATTTTTGGTACTGTTGCCGAGGATAGAAACCCAGCAATAGTGTTTTATTGTGAAGTAATTGATTAACATGTCGCAGAAAGTTGATTAAAACCCGAGGAAAAGAAAGGTAGAGAATCAAAGTTGAGGAGCATCGGATTGAATTTTTAGTAAATACGGGAGCTGCCACAACGACCGTTGCACCAAGAGAACTAAGCACTAGCTAAAGGCATTTCCAGCAAAGCTAGAGTATGTATTGTAGAAAGGAAAGGATTTGCTTGCAATTGGGAGAAAGGGATGCCACCGCATTTTTCAGAAGGTTGGATAATACAGTTGAAATCACCACCAATGATCCATGGATTCGACGAAAGTGACGAAGCACGTGAGAGAAAATCCCAAAGATCCAAATGCTAAGAAGCCTCACAAGAGGCATAGATAGTAGAGATCTTGATTATAGAATTTCCAGAGGAACATTGAACCGTCAAGGCTTGGTTGCAAGAAGCAAGAAAGCTAATAGTAAGAGGATTCTTCCAAAGACACCAAATCTTAGGGGACTCTGGAACGACCACACTATGATGGAAGGAGAGATCCTTCATAATGGAGTCAATAGAAGTAGGATCAGCAAAAGTCTCAAACAGAAAAATGAGCTTAAGACTTTGAGTATGAATCAGGTCTTTAAAGTGAGACAAAGTAGGTGCATTAAGAATACCCCTAGAATTCCAAAATAGACAATTCATAGAGAGTAAGTTTTTTGAATTGATTTAGATCGACTTCAAGTAATCCTCCTCGTCTCCTCCAGGGCATGACTTACACGGGCTCCTCCATCCAATAATGAGAAGTGTGCCTTACGTGCCTTGTCCTGAAGGAATAGAGGTTCCACATCAAAAAAATCCATCAAACCTTGAGACTCAACATTAGATTTAATCTCAATAGATTTAGCATCATAGCTCATTTCACCGTCAAACTCCCTGACCTCGAAATTGAAAGGAGGATCAAGATCAAGAGGATGAGGAGGGGAAGGTAAAGGGAAGTAAATACCCCATGCTAACCCAACAAAATCATTTGAAGGGCCACATTTAACCATTTGAATTTTAACATCATCATTATCCTCCATAATCTCCCTAAACTAAGCATTTTCTGGAAAAAAAAAAGCGTCGGTGATTAGTGAAATCCTATAACAAAATCATTTTTTCATTTTCGATACTCTGTCTTGAGAAAACTTTCTTTTGAGAATGAGTTAAATCAGAGGAAGTATTATCGTGAAAATTTTGAGATTGAGAAATTCCTACAGGAAAACACGATGTTTTGGAGCAAGAAACTAGCACATCACATTCAATCACAGTAGAATCAAAAATTGAAAGCGAAGAAGGAACTAAATAGGAACTTTTCACCTTTGGAGGGAAGGAAGATCGAGGGTCAGTCCCAGCTATCTCCTTCCCTAGAGAGGCCGTCGAACGCAATGCATGTTTCACACGTCGGTGCAGCCGGGTGCCATGCTTCCCCTTCTTCTTTGGCAGAAGAGTACAAGAAGATGTTGTTAATGAAACCCCTCTAGAAGAATGAGGGAAAGAAGTTATACATGCCGAGTTAAAAGAAGAAATAAAACCCTCCCCATCTTCCGGAGTCGAAAGGCCCTTTAGATGAAGAGCAAGGGTCAATCATGGCTCCGATAGCTTGCTCTCAGATCCTTCAGCAACTCGAGGAGAGAGAGGAGGAGAAGCATCAGGTCCAGTAGCAGCAATCGACAAAGGGGGAATCGAAGGATCACCCTTAAAAGCAACCTGCATAGAAAATTTAGGGCATCTAGAAATCTTATGGCCAAGTTTCATACAATTTGGGCAAAATAAAGGAACTCTTTCAAAAATAACACGTTGAGCAATTTGAGCATCCCCATTGAAAATGAAAACAGAATCCGCACGAGGGGCAAACAGATCAACCTCCATGATGGCATCGCCATCATTCACTATATCTAACCTAATTTGGCTAAGTTATAAGGTTAAATTCACCTAATTTACATATTAAAAGGGTATAAATTAATCAGGGCTGAAGAGAGAGAAATTAATAGAAAAAGGGGTTAATTCTTCAATTTTCACGAATAATTATGAATGCAAAATGGCTGGAGGGTGAACTTATGATTAATTAAAGGTCAATTAAGCTTAAATATCACAAAAGTAGGTTGGTATTAAGTAATTCAGGATTTGCATTCAAATTTAATGTTTAATTTTAATTAAAACCTTAATTTCAACCCACTTCAATTAAAATAGTTTTGATGGAAATAAATATAATCTAAACCTTCTAAAAATCAATTAAAAATATTTTATAAGGCTTGGCATAGTGAATTTGACAATCGAAGCTCGTTTTGACCTAAAACAGAACCAGAGACGGGTATTTGGTATAATTTAGGTCTAAATGTAAATTGACCATGCAAACGATATCAAAATCTAAAATTGATGTTACCATCAACTTCCTTATGTCTAAATTAGGCTACCATAAAAATTAGGGTTCATTTGAACTTCATCTTGGTCAACTTTGCATTTTAGTCCTTAATACTTGATTTCATTGCAAACGACCCCCTAACTTTTGAATTTCGTTGCAAAAATACCCTCGCCAACAACAACCTCACCTTCCACCTTCGCAACCTCCGGTAGTCATCTCCGGCGAGGTTGTTCGGGCACCTACCACCCATTTTCTCGCACGCAAACGAGCTATAAACCTTCGACATTGCACGACGCTTCTCGTTGCCGAGATCCAGCCGTGTTTCCTGCCCTTCTCCTTAGCCACGACCACCTCTTCGTCTCTGACCCCGGCGGCCCCTTCGTCCTCTTCCTCCGCGCACGCTCCAACCTAAAGAGTAGTGCCACCACCTTCCTCACCTTCCTCCGGTCATTGCCGATCAAAGCACGGCCTCCTCCTCCCTTTTTCTCGCCACCGGTCACCTCGCCGTCCTCTTCTTCCTCATGACTGGTGGTCACGCCGACCACCTTCTCATCCTCTTCATCGTCTTCTAGGTAGATCTCTTTCTTCCCCTCTCCCTCTAGGGTAGTTTAGGTCTCTTCAATCCCAGGTTCAACCTCTCTGACGACCTCCTCTCCTCTATCTTCCTCCCGAGCGACGAGACTCCGGTGACAACTCCCGCGACCATGCCTTGCCGCCTCAAGTTGCCTCCCACTTCATCGACCACCCCACAAGCTTCCCCTCGACGAGAGCGTCAAAACCCCTCAACCAATTTGGGGTTTCAACGCCGCCAACTACCTACTGGACGCACGCCACCACTACCACCCTCTTCGCATCCGTCGGCCCATCCTCAACCTCCTTGCAACGAATCGTGGCTGCCATTACCTTCAGTGAACCACAACGGAGCTTCTTGACTCCTTGGATCCAAGCTTTGACGCCTTTTGCAACAAGCCACCATCGTCGGTCGCACCCATCTCCACATCCAACGTCAGTCACGTAGACGGCCTCCTCACATCTTCAAGCTTCACGGGATGCTTCCTCACAGCACGAGGAACCTTTTGCGACCGTCGATGAGGAGTTTCGTGCCTCAATGACCTCCGTCAACCACCAGATCTACTCCCTCTACGATGAGGTCATCGGCAGTTCTACACATCGCCGATTGACTATCCACCACCGCCATCAAGTCGGCGATGCCATGTCGACTCTCCACCCTTCGAAAGCGCTAGATGCTAACCGGAGCTCATTTCCAACGAGCCGCCGCTGCTTCTCCGGTGAGCCTTGCCGACTGAAGGAGAAGAGGAGGTAGAAAGAGGCAGGGACCACATCGCCGAAGAAAGAAAGTCTCAGGGACTCATGTGTAAGAAAAGGACCTATGCAAAAATATTTCCAAGGACCTAATCTTAAATCTCAGGGACCAAATTGAAGAATCTTTTTATATGTTAAGAATTAGCTTTCTATAAAGGAATTTTATTACACTATTAACTTTAGATATTAATTGCATTATTTAATGCTTCATCACAATAGTCGTCCTCTTATTTAGCAGTTACAAAAATCCTAATCTACTCAAATTGCCGTGCAAAACTTATTGACAATTCTCTCTTTACATTTTTGAACTAGGTTTGAAACTAAAATATTAATTAATCATATCCAGTTACTGGACTTAAAATTTAAATAGTAGTAATTGCGCATTAATTACTCCCAGAGACGACATCGGATTTCTCTTTTAATTCAAGTTATAAATTTAAATGCTTGATTCGTTTTAATCACTATACTACGACGTGACGTATTTTTGAAACGATCGAAGCGAGTTAAGCACTTTTGCGCCATTGCCGGAGAGCAAAATGCAACTATCACTAGTCTTGAGAATATTTCTGTTTCCTGATCTCTGACACATCTTCTTGGTTTTGATTGTGATTTTTGCGAGAAAAAAATTACGCCTGGAGCTTAAAGCGGACAGTCACTCCACGGACAGGTAATCTTCTTCCTTTCTTCTTAGTCCCCTCCTTCCTGATATAGATAAAAAAAAGGGGCAACAAAAAAAAATCTAGGATTCAACCTTGCCATATTTTCTTAGAAATATCATTTGTGGCATAAATTTCTCATTTCTAAAAGTTTAACTGTGATTAAAGAGATTTGATGGTGGATTTGATACACCCAAACCCTAATTCCTACACCTAATAGGGACTTATTGAGATTGATTGGAGCCATTGGACTGACACCTTCTTGATTGAATCCAAAGGCTATTTAATTTAAATTGAATTAGACTCCATTGTAGAGCCAAATTAAGGTTTCAAAATTTTAGGGTTTTGATTTGTAGTACACATTTACAATGTTATAAAGGAAAATAATTTCCCGCATTGTGTGCTATCCCAAGCCCTTGTTTGAATCGATTTAAAAATTCAAACCCTAAAATACAGGTTCTATAATCACTTGAACCTTAAAATTGAGACTTAATAACCTGTTTGCGAACCAAATCAAGGCTGGTTCGGGTAAGTTAACCTGGATTTCATCCTTTAATCACAGGACAGGTGAGGTGAAGTTGGTTCACATTATGAATCAATCAACCTAAAATTAGGTCACAATTTGAAATCAAATTTTAAATCGAGTGATAATTAAAGGCACATGCACAATTAGGCCTTAAAATTGGTAGACGTAGGGCTTAATTCACACGTATCTGGTCCACTTGGAACCGCAGTGACAAGAAAGGTCGAGTGGGGGAAACCCTATAACCCGTGGAGGCGCTCTACCATGTAGGGGTCTTCACAGGACTCTGCCTTTCTGGCTACCCAAGTAATTCTCAGGCGAGTGGATTTATGATTAAGAGGACCATTTGCCTTAAATCAGCCATAGTCATCCAATTAATTTGGGTGCCTTGATTAGGTCCTATTCATTTTTAGTCCCTCTCATCTTTTCTGTAGTACACGCACAAAAGGGGGTCTTTAAGACTTAACTTAAGACTTCAGTTAGAGTCAATCTAAATCGGGGTCGAGCTCTGATTGTTGTGTGTGTGTCTGATCCAATCAAATCCTCTTTTGATCAATCTGAACCTGAATTCGAGTCTTTATTTTCTAATCCACCACCTAACCTGATTCAATCATTTGGAAATCAACCTGAAAAATTAAGAAAATGGCGACTAGTCCTGAACCCTATATAAGTATGAAAGATTGAATAATTAAGGATGCTATTAGATGCAATGAAGAATTTTTCAGAACCTCAAATCTCGTTAGCAGAAATCAGGCTAGTAAACCCAGTATTGTGAACCCAATTATGAACCACATTCAGATGATTCCAACCAAGATTTCATGTGGTTCAAACCAGGAGACCCTCTTTGAACAATTGAGAGCTATAAGAAAATTGCATAGAACTGAGGGAATGTAATATCTTGCAAATCCGGAATTATGGGAAAAATGCCAAGATTTCCTTGAACAACGTGGGGATTTGTTGGATCAACTTGAAAAATCGATTAACGAAAAATATCCAGACCCCCACCCAGATCTTGATTATGAATCTTGAAATAATTTTGAGCATAACCTGAATTTTTCAAATCCCAAGTACCAAGAAGATGGGTTCTATGCTGAATCCCCAACCCGATTTGAATTAAAGGATGATTATAAGGAATTACCTGATATTGAAAATCAACTTTTAGCTTGGAAGGATTCCATTACAGGTATCATTGATTTTGAACCAGTAATCAGATATTTTGAGGCTGTTTCAACCCAAACAAAATGCCCAAATACTTGTAATGAATTTGATTCTGAATTCCTTGAGGATATAACTCCCACACCTTATCTTGGTAAGGTCTTCCTCGAGAGAAATTATGATATCCCAATTGAGTTAAATGTCGATTCTAGTGATCCAATTCCTATTTTTGACCTAGAATCTAGATCCGAACCTATTTGGGATAACAATAAGGCTCAATCTGAAGAGAATGCAATCTCATAATTGAAATATCAGGATTTCGATGAGCCTATTTTCGATGACAAAATCGCTCCATATTCCTCGAAGGATAATAATGATTTATTCAAATTGGAACCAATTTATGATACAAAGTTAGAGGAATCTGAAGAATTAGGATTTAATTGGATCTCCCCTAGATTTCCTGAAACCAAGACTATACCTGCTGAAGAAATCTCTCTTAACTTGGAAACAGAATCTAGGATAGGCTAATTTCAGGTTGATAACTATGTGGATTTTGATTTTTCTTGTGGTGGTGATCACAATTCTGATTCAAGATCAGAAAAATCTCATCAACATTCTTGTAAATTCTCCTATGCTGATGTTGATTTTGACTCCTATTCTGATTCAGGAGAATCCTTGTTTCCAGAAAATTATAGTCCAATTTATGACCTCAATATCTATGACCCATTCTTTGACTCTGATTTTGATGCCATTGATTGGGAATTCAAAGCAGTTGCACCACTTGATTAGGAAACCTCTCAGGAAAGGTCTCTTAAGCTTCTCAGCAACCGGTCCCTGCCACATAACCCTACTGGAACCCATTCATATCCTGAATCACTTCATTCTGATCCGGCGGGGGACGATTTTCCTCCTCGGTTTGACGATGAATGGGACATCGTTCAAACTAAGAATCCATTACAAATCATTTCTGATCCAATAATTAGGGTTCCTATATTTTTCATTAATCCTTTATCTTTTGAGGACCCTTACGCTAAACTGGCTGAGCCTGTGCAGTCAAATTATCGCTTTTTATTGCTAAATCTTCCTGAATCAAACTGCACCTGGTGGTCTCCACATCCTTTGATGTACATTTTCCAACACACCAGACTCATTGGCTTTGGCCTGCACAATCAGCCAGTTGATCTAAACAAGCACCTTATTCGACCAACCAAGCTAATTAAAAAGGTGCTTACTTTACAAAATTCTTCTAATTTGATTACTCCGTCACTTGACATCTTTCGCCCAGCTGAAGGCATTAAATTCAGCGCATAACGGGAGGCAACCCATCATCTGAAAAACCTGAGACCTTTCTTATCTTCTTTGTGCAAATCACTCCTACTGCACTTTAAAGTTCCTAATTTAAGAACAGTCATTTCGGACCCGCCCATCCACCCTTAAACCTATTCTAAAATTATGAACTAAGCTCAATGTGAACCCATCCTGTTTGCAATGAGGGCATTGCAAAACTTAGGCATGGGGGGGTATTATAGTGTAATTATCCGCAATTCATATTTGAAAGGTTCTCACAATATATATATCTATACACACACATTTAGATTCTTTTAGTTAAAAAAAAAAACAAAGAAGAAAAAAAAAGGGAGAGATTTTAAGAAAAAAAAGGACTAAGGTTGTACATTATTTCTAAAAAGGTACACAAGGGATTTCATCTTTAACAGACTTAGGATTAAGTCTGAGGATCCTTTTGTTAGACTTTTCAGGTCTAAAAGTTTAGATTAGATCAATTTATCTCTCACAGAACTCCTTTTTGACCCTTGACGGTTATGAGTTCTGAAATCAGTTTAGCGACCTAAGTAGTACTTGACTCAGTTATCGTTCAAAAGTTTGAATGACTTTTGGAAACCAAGTGTCAAAACAGCTACACACACAAAAGCCAACAATCTCAAAAAAAAAAATTTACATAAGTAAATGATTTCCCACACTTTAGTCTCGGTGAAAGATTGAGGCAGTTGATTGGTTTGAGTTCCCGCTGTCGAGAAGGAAAATTTTCCTTTGATGACACGATGAAAATATGTCACCGCCTCGGCGCTTGCTCCGAATCTTAATCACATATCTTTATACAGTGCAAATAAAGCGCATTTCGCAGCTCAGGTGTCTCAAACAGTGCTATCCCGAAGCGTCAGGGCGTGAGCCTGAGCTAGCTAGGAACACCCCTTACAACACTTTTTGTTTGGGGTTGTAAGCTTCTGGGGTATGTCATGGACGATGCTCTCATGAGTGCTGGCGCCAGACCCCACATTGAGGATTTAGTGACGGGAATGATGATCCCGACACAACTGTATTAGGCCTGATCCGAGTCTAGGTATGTGGAAGTGAAAAAATGCATTCATTCTGTCATATTAAATAAGTCTTTTAAAGACATTCCAAAGCAAATAAAGTTGGCTAATCACAATGCACTGACACTTGAATTTTCGAGGTCAAGCAAGCTGTGGTACGAGTTCTTAGGTCAAGGAGGCTTTAACTACGAAAATAGGTTTTGGGGTTTGTAAGAACCAGAAAAGGGTACATAAGTTGAGTTCTTGAGACGATACGCAGGTCCTGATTATGCTAGCCTAAGGATCCAAACGATTCAGTCTGACGTCTTATCTTTAACAAAATCTCGTACCTTCATTATTCTGAAAACACAACCAGAGTCCCACTTGTCTTTTAATTCAAAAAAAAAAAGTAGCAATAAAGTTGGAAGAAGAAGAAGAGAGGAAAACCTTTTTGAGCTGAATGTCAAAAATACCCTTACGCTAAAAATATATACTTAACTTTAGAATTTGCTAAGGGATTAGCAAATAGTAGGCATGGGGGTATGATGTGATGAGAACCTCATCATGAACCATAACTAGCTTACTTTGATCTAATAAAATGAACAAAAACTCCTACATAACCTAAAGGAAGGCCTAATTCAGGGAATTACTGATCTGAAAGGAAAACATGAAATAAGGAGTAAAACTGTAATTTTACCATTGCAGTACATTAACGGGATTTATAAGGGTCTAGGCATAGGTCAATTGGACTTAATAAGAGAAAAAGTGGGATGGTTCAGTCAGATAAGAGTTATTGTGAAATTTGACAATTAAATGACATTCTGTAACCCTAAAATAAACTCACTTTAATTCATAAGATTTCAGGCAAGATAAAAATCAAATAAATCTTCTAAAATTCATGGAAAAATATCCCCTAGGGCTTAGAACCTTCAATTTGGCCTTTGGAATCTGTTTTGACCAAGATTGGGGTCCATGCCCAATATTTGACCTAATTTGGATTTTTATGCAAAATGTCTAGTCAAACATGTTCAAACCTAAAATCCAACTTCACCATTGGATTCCTTAGGTCCAAATTAGGTTGATACCAAAATTTGGACCTAAGGGAAGGTCGTCTTGACCTACTTTGCAAATTGGTCCTCCGAATTACATTCAGACCCTTAACTTTTTGAAACCCTTGCAAATCCACCCCTAACTTCTTCGTCTCTTTCTTCATTTCGGTCCCTCTGCCATTTGCAGCAGGGACCATACCTCCGGCGACTTCACGCGGAGGTTTTCGCCTCTTCTGCATGGGGAGCCACCCCCAGATTTGAAAGGGGAGCTCCCTGCGAAGCCCCCTACCGCATGGGCTGCTCCTCATGCTCTGAAACCCACCATACCTCTTGTGCTAACGTGAAAGAGGTATGGGTCTCCGACCGGCCTTACCTCCACTATGGTTTTCCCGCCGCCTCAGTGCGCTTCCTACTCTGCCTGTGCCTATTTAAGGAAGCGTAGGCCACACCGCTTCCTTTAAGCTCAAAATTGGCCAGAGATCTCCCTCAAATTCGTCTCCTCACAACTCCGACTGACTTCCCAAATCTTCCGATGACTCTTCCTCCCTCTTCTCGTCGCTCTGCCACCGTACCAGTGGCAGAGCCAGCTCTGCCGTTCTCCTCCGCACCGCGCCATACTAGCGCGCCTCCTCCGGCCCTCTTCCTCGTCGTCGTCTTCTTCCCTTGGGCATCTTCATCTCCAACGATGGTAGGCACCCCCCGCTCGCCCTCTTCCTCCCCCCTTCGCTCTGAACACTTTAGATAAGTCCCTCTTTCTCCCCTCTTTATTTCCCCCTTATCAGTTGTTATTTTCAACCCCTCGACAGTCGCCAACCACCACCATCATCCACACCTCCGGCAGACCACCGGCGAGGTGACCCCACCACGCTACGCCTCCATCCACATCGCCAAACCCCTCAGAAGCCCCACCATCACTCCTTGATCATTTTCTCCCACTCTATCGACCACCACACTCTCCACACGCTGTCCTCGAATACACCCACCTGCACGCACACAGTGTGCCTTAGGCACACACGCACAGGCGCCCTCACTCCTCGCCAACACCCCCAGCACCTTCGCCGTGCTCTGGTGAACCTCCCCGAGCGATTTGACGTGGCTGCAAGGCCGTTCTTGTGATTTCAAGGTCGCCGCCCCTTCCGCCATTGACACAAAAGCATGGAGCTCACAGGCTTCACTCCAAGTCGCGCGCTCCAGGCATAAGGGTCCCAAGTGACGCACAAGGGTCTTACGCATGCATCCAGCTAGAGAGCAGGCTTAGAGAGCGACTGCAGTAGCTGTGATTGGGCGGAGTCCTCCTGTGGGCGCGCAAGCAGAAGCGGGTGGGACTTTAGTCCCACCTCGGAAACGCCCAGCGCAGGTGAGCGCCTTTTATTATTTTTGTGTTTTCTTTAGGTCGCCTTAGAACACAGGGGTGAGGTCCCTCGCCCACCACCTGGCCTCGTCCGCGACCCACACCTCCGCGGACCTAGCCTGACCCGACTACCCGTGCACTCCTCGCCCACCACCGCACACCGGTGGGCCTGGTCCCAGGCACGCAAACCCGACCCGATTACCTGGCTGGCTCTGAGAGAGCGAAGTGAGATACAGAGAGAGAGATGCGGGGAGGGTAGGGGGTAGGTTTTGATTCTCCGTGCCTGTGCAGGGAAGAAGGAGGAAGAGGAAGCAACTACGGAGAAGAAGAGAAGAAGGAGAAGAAGCCATCTAAAGGAAGAAGAGGAAGCAGCTGAAGACTTAGCCGCGCCAAAGAAGAAAAGAGAAGGCAGAGGAAGGAGCAGAAGAAGAAGAAGAACTATAGAGGCAAGGAAGGAGGAGACGCAGCAGCTTAAGAAGAGAAGAAGAAGAAGCCAAGGAGACTCAGCCTCAGAGAAAGAGAAGGACTTGGCCAAGAAAGAAGAAGGAAGAGGAAGAGAAGCTGAAGGAAGGTGTAGTCGCAAAGAAAGAAGAAGTGCGGTAGAGAACCAAAGGAGAAGAAGAAAAAGAAGACGCTGGCACTGTAGCAGACGTCACTTAAGGCGTCTAATTCACATAATCAGACATCTAAAGACAGAGAAAGAAGAAAAGAGAGAAAGCAAAGAAGAAAGAGAGAAGAGAAGAAAAAGAATTTATTTCCTTTTTGTCTCTAGCATTTATTTTCCTTGCATCAGTTTGAACATATTTGAGATTGCGATATTTTGCTTCTAAATACCAAATTACTCCTTGAATTCGACCTCGAAATGTTTTTGAATTTCGAGTAATAAATAAATAAAATGTGATAATCATTTTTCGTAG
This sequence comes from Thalassia testudinum, assembly GCA_037157565.1. Classification (NCBI taxonomy): domain Eukaryota; kingdom Viridiplantae; phylum Streptophyta; class Magnoliopsida; order Alismatales; family Hydrocharitaceae; genus Thalassia; species Thalassia testudinum. The sequence goes on from JAZHRO010000030.1 coordinate 52,658,822, forward strand.
TAATACTACAATGACATATTTTTAAAATCCGACGAACGACGATCACCATCATGATGGCATCACCATCATTCACTATATCTAAACTACTTTGGCTAAGCTCTAAGGTTAAATTCACCTAATTAACATATTCAAAGGGTATAACTCAATCAAGGCTGATGAGAGAGAAATTAATAGAAAAAGAGGTTAATTCTGCAATTTTCACGAATAATTATGAATGCAAGATGGCTGGAGGGTGAACTTATGATTAATTAAATGTCAATTGAGCTTAAATGTCACAAAAGTGGGTTAGTATTGAGTAATTCAGGATTTGCATTCAAATTTAATGTTTAATTTTAATTAAAACCCTAATTTCAATCCCTCTTCAATTAAAACAGTTCTGATGGAAAAAAATATAATCTAAACCTTCTAAAAATCAATTAAAAATATTTTATAAGGTTTGGCATAGTAAATTTAACAATTGGAATTCGTTTTGACCTAAAACAAAACCAGAGACAGGTATTTGGTATAATTTAGGTCTAAATGTAAATTGACCATGCAAACGATATCAAAACCCAAATTGAAGTCACTATTAACTTCCTTATGTCCAAATTATGCTATCATAAAAATTTGGGTTCATTTGGACTTCATCTTGGTCAAATTTGCATTTTAGTCCATAATACTTGATTTCATTGCAAAGGACCCCCTAACTTTTGAATTTCATTGCAAAAATAACTCCTCCAGCAACAACCTCATCTTCCACCTCCGCAACCTCCGGCAATCATCTCCGGTGAGGTTGTTCGCCCACCTACCGCCCATTTTCTCGCGCGCAAACGAGCTATAAACCTTCGCCATCTCACGACACTTCTCGTCGTCAAGATCTGGCTGCGTTTCCTGCCCTGCTCCTTAGCCACGACCACCTCTTCGTCTCCTACCCCGGCAGCCCCTTCGTTCTCTTCCTACACGCATGCTCCAACCTCAAGAGTAGTGCCACCACCTTCCTCACCTTCCTCCGATCATCGCCGATCAAAGCACGGCCTCCTCCTCCCTTTTCCTGGCCTCTGGTCACCTCACTACCCTCTTCTTCTTCCTCATGACCAGCGGTCACGCTAGCCACCTTCTGTTAGTCACTCTGAAATAGGTTTCAAAATCGTCACGTAGTAGTATAGATCGAATCAGCGCAAAAAATAAATAATATTTATAACTCGAATGAAAGTCCGAGGTCGAACACATGGAGCAAATAGGAATTCACACACTAATCTCAATAATACAAATGAGTACAAGAATTTAAACCACAAAATGATATTCAATAAATACTAATTTGTCACTTTAGATATTTAATGAATTCTCATATATTTTGAGGCAATAAAAAGGTAGAGAAGCTAAAAATGTTGGTGATTTAAATTGTCAATTATTCTCTAAGCATATATATCAAGCATTCAATATCTCAACAGTAATTCTAAGTATCAAGCCTCAAATCAGTCGTCAGGTCTGATGACTAGACGACTTAACCATCAGATGCTACAGTGCTTCCCTAGCACTGTTCTTCTTCTTTCCTTCCTTAGCTTTCTTCCTTTCTTCCTCTTCTTAGCAGGCCTGTCTTTCCTCCTCTTCTGCAAAGGCTTCCTTCTCTTCTTTCTTTCTTCTGCTGCTGTGCCTTCTCCTTTCTTCCTTTGGCCTTCTTCCTTTCCTCCTCTTCTTTTCCTTCTTCAGCTGCTCTCCTCTTTACGCACAAACCTTCTTCCTTCTCCTCCTCTTCTTTCTTAAAGGGTGGCAATCCCTCTAGTGACTAAGTGTCACAGAGAGCAAAACTCCCCTATCCCCCGCTCTCTCGCTCTCTCTCTCCCTTGTTCCTCCTCTTCTCTCTCAAATCAGGCAGGTATACGGGTAATCGGTTCAAAGTCCAGACCCGCGTGGCATGGCCGCTGGCGAGGGCGTGCGTGGGCATGTACGAGGGGACCTCACCCCGTGCTACTGAGGCAATAAAGCTATATCAGAAATTCAATTTAAGTGCCTTTGCGTGCCCGTCAGTTTCCGAGGTGGGACTAAAGTCCCACCCTCTTCTTCGCGCAACAACGACAACAGCTTCTTCTTGTGATTTCGATCAAAGTTGCGGTCAACACCCCCAATTGCTAGTCCACTTGCACTCCTGGAGTCAATCCGCTTTGGCTAGGACAGGTACCTAGAGCAGTGCCTTCAAGAACTTGCTCCAGAGCTTATTGGAGAAGCTCGTTAACGCCGGCTGGAGGAGGAACCCTACAAACAAGTAAAATGGCCTTACGGCCACATTAAAAACACTTAAGATGATCACCGAAACACGTTGAGTGCTTTCACGGTGGTTTTGTGATGTATGGACGTGTATGGTGGCCTGCGGAAGTCGGAGGAGGAACGTGACAGCGGGTGTGTTCGGCGGATCACGGGAGTGAGCGTAGTAGGAAATAAAGGTGGGGCTTTGATGCGGGTGGATGTGGTGATGGTGTAGAGGGTTTCGGCGAGGCAGATGGAGGGGTGTATCGGCAGGGACGCCTCACCGGAGGGATTGCCGGAGGCGAGGAAGACAGAGGTGGTTGCATGTGTTTAGTGGTCGAATTGAGAGATAGAAAGAGGGAAAAGGAAGTAGGGAGAGAGATAAATCTACTAGACCTAATTAAGGGACGAAAAGGGGAGGAATTAGGCGTCGGTGTGGCTGCCGACGTTGGAGAAGGGAATTGCTCCGTGAGATAGCAGCGACGAAGAACGTGGTAGAGACACCCCTGATTTGGCTATCTAGGAGCAGACGAAGGAGAGGGAGATATTGGTGCTCCCAAGTTGGCGGTTGGGAGGCCGGAGACGACGGAGGAAGAGGCTCATCGGAGCTAAGGTCGGAGCCAGCTGTGGAAGAAGAAGAGGGTTTTGTAGCCTTAAACCTAGGTGAAGAGCATGACCGTGCCCTGGGGATCCTTTTATAGGGTTCATAAGGGGGTTCCAAGCTTGGAAACAATCTTAGGAACCTTAGAGCTTACGGACAAATAGGATACCCATTCCTTCAAAGCGTTCGCATGAGCTTTTGGGAAGGAGTTGGGATCCAAGGTTTGTCCCATTGGAAAGAATTTCCTAAAGAATCTCCGATTTAATTTTGGGAAGGTTTCATCATTCAATCAAAGAGATCTCTCCAAATGAAGCTTGCTATAGTCGGATGCTTGAGCAATAATGGCGGAGGGACCTTTCTGTGAAGAAGACAAAGAAGTTGGGGGATTATTTGTAAGAAATTCAAAAGTTAAGGGTCTGAATGAGATAGAAAGAATCTGACTGGACCAAAATGCAAACTTGGTCAAGATGATCTTGGATTGGGCCCAAATTTTGGTACAAACCTAATTTGGACCCAAGGAATCCAATGGTGAAGTTAGATTTAGTTTTTGATTTCGTTTGATGGGGTAATTTATGCAAAAACTAAATTAGGGCAAATGTCTATCTGAGACTCTATTTTGCGTCAAGACGAGTTTGGATGGTCAAATTGAAGGTTCCTGTTACGAACGTGGCATCAGACGAATTTTAAGATGTTTGGGAAGTGGCCCGGACATCTGTCCAGACATCTGGAACCCTTCCAAGAAGTCTGGTAATAAATTTTTTTGACGTACCGGGTTGCGTCTGCGCGCGTGCGCGTGTAGACTGCGCCCGCCGCCTTCGTCTTCTTTTTCCTCTCTCTTCCTGCAGGCGCGTCGCTTCTCTTCTCTCTCTCCCCGCACTGCCTTATATATAAACCCTCGCCCTCTCCCTCACCCTCATCTCCTCCGCCTTTCTCTTCTTCTCCCTGCTAGCAAGAGCGCGAGCGAGCGAGTGAGCAGCGGGCGTGGGGTGTCGCGGAGGGGCTGCTGCAGCTCGAGCAGCAGGCGGACGGGGCGCGGCGCGGCCGTGCATCGCGGGTGAAGAGCGAACCAGGTCCTGATTCTGGGAAAATTTCCCAGAATCAGATATCTGGACCTACTTCCAGACGACGCCGAAGACGTCTGGAGGATGATCTAAACGTCTGACAGGTACAATAATTTTCTTCCCTTCTTTTACACGTGTACGGCCATGCCGCCGTACGCTGCGTTCCTCTGCGCCTTTTCATGATGAGAAGTGGATGCGTGTGTGCGCAGGTGTTGTTCGGGAAGGCGCGAGGGCTCGCCATTCCACACGAATCAGACGTCTGGGCGAAGTACCGGACGACGGGGAGGACTTCCAGACGTCTGGGTTGACAATCCGACACCTGGAAACCAAGACCAGATGATCCAGCGGGCTTCTGGACGTCTGAAGGACTGTGCAGACTGAGGTATGGCCTGATCGACAATTTAAGACGTCTGGAAGAAGTTCCAGACGTCTGATTTTGGGCAGAGTCGTCGTTTTTGACCCGTTTAGGGTCCGTTCGGAGTTCGTTTTCCGCATTTTAAGTTGCGTTCATTCCAGATTTATTTCCTCTACCTGTTTACAGTAATTCTATACTGTTCTGAGAAACTCCTTGTGTTAAACCTTGTGTTAGGACCCCGTTCCGTTACGGCTCTGGGGGTTGCGGAGGTGCGCGGGATTGCCGACCACGCCCCCAGGACTCCCGATTTAGTGGGTAGAGCGGCACTTTCATTTATTTAACAAAATTTGTACAATCATGGAACAATTAATAGAGTCTAGGGAATTGCATGAACCCTAGGACTGAAAAATTAGATTGAATGATAGATCCTAGGGTATTGCATGAATCCTAGGACTGGAAAACTAGATTGAATGCTAGATCCTAGGACTGAAAAACTAGTGGAATATACAAACATTGTGTTGGTGCTAGAGCACCACGATCATTTGTTTTGATGATAACAAAACACGTGTTATTTAACATTTGCAATTTGAGTCCTAGATTTCAGGTCAATTGCAAATGTGGACGTGTTTAGACGGAGTTCGAGCTCGCATCCAGGACGGATTGGAGGAGCTTGACGGAAAACAGAGGAGGTTCGCGTGGAGCGAAAGATTGAAGATGGAAGGAAATGAAGAATAGGATAGATTCTTTTTAATCCTTTCATGTACTTTTATCTTTATCTTTCTTACTCTTTATTTTCCTTAGAAAATTATGTTAAAGAGCCTCAAAGAACCCTAACAGTAGTCCTAGGAACACCGGCACAACCCTAGGATACTTAGGTTTTCTGTAGAATACTTAGAAAACCAATATAGGGTTCAAACAGACTTTCCAGACGTCTAATTCCCAAATCAGACGTCTGATAATGTATTTTAAGACGTCTGACTGTTGTTTCAGACGTCTGACAACTGTTAGGCTGGACATAGTTAGTTCTGTCTGATGAAATCAGACGTCCAGACCTTAGACCAGACGTCTCAGGAGACGTCTGATGGATTTGCCAGACGTCCAATTAGTGGACCGTTGGCCGACTTCGCAAACACTCCAGATATGACCGTTAGAGCCTTATCAGACGTCCATAGGCCTTTCCAGACGTCTGATAAATGATCGTTTTGCCTCGGCTGACCCAAAATCTCTTCTCAGAGATTTTCTAGCCGTTGCAACGTTTGGAAATCAATTCCCACAGTAAAAGTAAGTTTCCAGACGTCCATACATAGTGCCAGACGTCCTGTATGTCGTCTGATGGACTTGTACAAAAACCCTGTTTAGATCTGATTCAAGTCAGGGAGAAACCCGCATAGAATCAGACGTCTGACCTTGAAATCAGACGTCTTAAAGTGGCCTTCCAGACGTCTGATGCCATAATTAGACGTCTGATGACCCTGTCAAATGTAATCATTGTCCTGATTTCGGCCTGATTCTCTTGGGCTTTGCACCCAACGGCTATAGAACCTTTCCTAAGCCTTCCAAAGCCTTCCTAAGGACTCTATAAATAGAGGGGAGCATTTACACACAACATATACACTAAGAGAAATAAGAGACACACCTAAGCAACTTAGTTCCACTCTTTTGTGTCCAATTGAAGTCCTTGCTCTCCAAGCTCTAGTTTCATTCTCTTGAGAGCATCAAGTCTTCGCGCACCCGCTCTCCTGCCGTTGTTCACGAGAGCGACATTGCGCCATTGCGTGGCTCACGCACCCGCGTCATCCTCGACGCACTCCTTGCAAAGGGGAGTTTCCTTATTCCTATAGAAGCTAGGTTCTTAATTACTTTGTTGGCTCTATAGGACCTGTTGTTTTATTTTACCTTTGTTATTTTGGTTGGGTATTCGCTTTGCGAATTCCCGTCTCCTTCGTGGGACAAAATCCTTCTCGTGGAGAGAAGGGATTGAGGAACGCTACCCTCGTACTTGTAGCGTGGTTGTATTGAGGTTGAATCACCTTCGTTTTAAGTGATTCGGTTTAGTGGATTTGATCAACTAGGTTGATCGGTAAATCCTAACTCGAAAGGGTTAGGTGGTGGTTTTCACCCGGTTTGGGTTTCCACCTAAAAATTACTTGTGCACATTTTGTTATTGCTTATTTTGTGAGATTGCTTTATATATTTTATTTCCGCAATTATTACGTCACCCCTCCTCGTAGGGAAGAAACTTTCATTTGGTATCAGAGCAGGTTTTCCGCCTACAGGAGTAACATCCGCGGAAAGATCACATGGAGGGAAGCTGTTCCACAAGCAGGATTTCCGAGGGGCAGTCCACAACCCGTCCGCCGTTCTTCGACGGGAGCAACTACCCCTACTGGAAGTTGCGGATGAAGACGTGGCTTCAAGCCACCGACTTCACAGTCTGGGCCAGGTGCGAGACCCCCTTCGACATCCCAGAGAAACCCGCCGGAGGATACTCGCAGCAGCAGATCCGGGAGCTCTCTCTCAACGCGAAAACAATGAACGCGTTGTATTGCGCGCTCAGCCCGGAGGAGTTCAACAGAATCTCGCAATGCGCCACCGCATACGAGATCTGGCACACACTCAAGGTAACTCATGAAGGTACCTCTAAGGTAAAAACTTCTAAACTCAATTTACTTTCACAAGAATTTGAGGCTTTTTCTATGAAATCTAACGAAACTTTAAGTGAGATGAACACTAGGTTCACTCTCATAGTAAATAACTTGAAAGCTTTAGGGAAGACTTTCATCAACGGGGAGCTTCAAGGGAAGCTTCTTCGTTCCCTTGGACCGGAATGGGAACAGAAAGTCACCGCCATCGAAGAGGTGAACGAAATGGAGGAGCTCAACATGGAAGATCTCCTAGGCAATCTGATGGCCTACGAGACTAAGTTGAAGCAGAAGAAGAAGGATACACCGGAGCCTAAACTAAAGAAGACTCTCGCCTTTAGAGCCGCATCGGATAGCGAGGTAAGTTCCGACGACGAAGACTTTAGAATTTTACTTAAAAATTTTTCCAAGTTTTGTAGGGAATTAAAGAAAGAGAAAAAGGAGAAGAAGGAAAGCCCGAGACGTTGCTACCACTGCAACGGGAAAGGGCATCTGCGACCAGAATGCCCTCTTCTCAAAAAGGAGAAGAAGAAGGAAAAGGAGAAGAAATCTAAGAAGAAGGCGTTCCAAGCCACTTGGGACGATTCTAGCTCGGAGGAAGAAGAAGAAGAAAAGACCATAGAAGAAGAAACCGCTTGCTTCGGTTTCATGGCCAGAGGAAGCGACAGCGAAAGCGAAAGCGACTCAGACAACGAGGTAAATCTCGATCTTCAAGAAGCATTTAATGACCTTTTTGAGATTAGTAAATCACTTAGGGTAGAAAATAAAGGCATTAAAAAGAACCTTAGTTTTCTTAGAAATGAAAATGATAGGTTAGAAAAATAACTCAAGGACATAGAAACTAGTCCTAAGGATAATAACCTATTATTAGAAAATCAAGACCTCATCAATGAAAATAATAAATTGATTGAGGAAAATGATAGTCTAAAAATAGAAATTTCTGATTTAAAGACTAAGATGAATACTATAGAAAGAGAAATTGCATGTCTTAGGGAAAGCTCTAACAAACTAATCAACAAAGTAGATGATTTTTATAGCCCTAAGGTTGAGAAAGGATCTCCATCAAGGAGACCCGCTAACAAATCCGGATCCAAGCCCACTTGGATACCGAAAAAGGAATTAGAATCTTGTTTTGTAGGGTTCAGGGATAATTACAACATAAAGGACTGGACCTACAAGTTCAAGGCTGGTCAACTCAAGTTGGGAGAACCAAGGAGTAGACCAAGGAGGAGAACAAGAAGACCGACGAAACGGCGAACAAACGACGGACCCGCCGCACGTCGACCACCAGACTGGAGACCGGCGCCGATGCCTGGGCCTCCAAGCTACGGATGGGAGCCCCATCCGATGTGGCATCGACCACCACCATTTGGGCCATTTTATTGGCCATGGTAGGTGAGGTAAAATTCTTAACCCTATCTTTTTATAAGCATTTAGATAGGGGGAGTTAAAAAAAAAAAATGAAAAATGATGAGCTAATTGTCAATTTTTAAGGGGGAATATAAGGTAGCTAAATTTCCTTTAGTAAGGGGGAGAAAAATAATAGCTATCTTGTTGTTACAAAAAGGGGGAGAATATCACCTTTGTTAAAATAAACTCATAGAAGAGCATGTTTTAAGGGGGAGTTATAGGAAATATAAAACCAATTAAACCTTTTTGATAATGTCAAAAAGGGGGAGGATTTTCTACATTATTATTTACGGTTTTGTCATCATCAAAAAGGGGGAGATTGTTGGTGCTAGAGCACCACGATCATTTGTTTTGATGATAACAAAACACGTGTTATTTAACATTTGCAATTTGAGTCCTAGATTTCAGGTCAATTGCAAATGTGGACGTGTTTAGACGGAGTTCGAGCTCGCATCCAGGACGGATTGGAGGAGCTTGACGGAAAACAGAGGAGGTTCGCGTGGAGCGAAAGATTGAAGATGGAAGGAAATGAAGAATAGGATAGATTCTTTTTAATCCTTTCATGTACTTTTATCTTTATCTTTCTTACTCTTTATTTTCCTTAGAAAATTATGTTAAAGAGCCTCAAAGAACCCTAACAGTAGTCCTAGGAACACCGGCACAACCCTAGGATACTTAGGTTTTCTGTAGAATACTTAGAAAACCAATATAGGGTTCAAACAGACTTTCCAGATGTCTAATTCCCAAATCAGACGTCTGATAATGTATTTTAAGACGTCTGACTGTTGTTTCAGACGTCTGACAACTGTTAGGCTGGACATAATTAGTTCTGTCTGATGAAATCAGACGTCCAGACCTTAGACCAGACGTCTCAGGAGACGTCTGATGGATTTGCCAGACGTCCAATTAGTGGACCGTTGGCCGACTTCGCAAACACTCCAGATATGACCGTTAGAGCCTTATCAGACGTCCATAGGCCTTTCCAGACGTCTGATAAATGACCGTTTTGCCTCGGCTGACCCAAAATCTCTTCTCAGAGATTTTCTAGCCGTTGCAACGTTTGGAAATCAATTCCCACAGTAAAAGTAAGTTTCCAGACGTCCATACATAGTGCCAGACGTCCTGTATGTCGTCTGATGGACTTGTACAAAAACCCTGTTTAGATCTGATTCAAGTCAGGGAGAAACCCGCATAGAATCAGACGTCTGACCTTGAAATCAGACGTCTTAAAGTGGCCTTCCAGACGTCTGATGCCATAATTAGACGTCTGATGACCCTGTCAAATGTAATCATTGTCCTGATTTCGGCCTGATTCTCTTGGGCTTTGCACCCAACGGCTATAGAACCTTTCCTAAGCCTTCCAAAGCCTTCCTAAGGCCTCTATAAATAGAGGGGAGCATTTACACACAACATATACACTAAGAGAAATAAGAGACACACCTAAGCAACTTAGTTCCACTCTTTTGTGTCCAATTGAAGTCCTTGCTCTCCAAGCTCTAGTTTCATTCTCTTGAGAGCATCAAGTCTTCGCGCACCCGCTCTCCCGCCGTTGTTCACGAGAGCGACATTGCGCCATTGCGTGGCTCACGCACCCGCGTCATCCTCGACGCACTCCTTGCAAAGGGGAGTTTCCTTATTCCTATAGAAGCTACGTTCTTAATTACTTTGTTGGCTCTATAGGACCTGTTGTTTTATTTTACCTTTGTTATTTTGGTTGGGTATTCGCTTTGCGAATTCCCGTCTCCTTCGTGGGACAAAATCCTTCTCGTGGAGAGAAGGGGTTGAGGAACGCTACCCTCGTACTTGTAGCGTGGTTGTATTGAGGTTGAATCACCCTCGTTTTAAGTGATTCGGTTTAGTGGATTTGATCAACTAGGTTGATCGGTAAATCCTAACTCGAAAGGGTTAGGTGGTGGTTTTCACCCGATTTGGGTTTCCACCTAAAAATTACTTGTGCACATTTTGTGATTGCTTATTTTGTGAGATTGCTTTATATATTTTATTTCCGCAATTATTACGTCACCCCTCCTCGTAGGGAAGAAACTTTCACATTGCAGTCTTGGAAAAATAGAAAGGAAATGATAACTGTCTGTAAATTTGTTAACAGCTGCCTGTTATGAATGAATAAATATGATTGAGAACATGGGTTGTATGAACGTAAAGCTGGAACGGTGAAACTTAAATTGGCTGAGTAAAAGAGTTTGAACCCTACGGGGAATTAGGAATAGAACTCCTGGAAAGGAGATGGAATAAAATTGGGGAAGTGAGCTGGCCCTTGAGTACGGAGTACCAAGGAGAGTGACTGTCCCCCTGTTTAGTGCAGAGCGGAGCTAGCCGCTCCAGGGACCCAGGGTTAGGCCTAGCCACTTTGTACTGACTTTTGGCCCTCGTGTACACAGTACCGAGGAGAGCTACTAGTGTAGGGAGAGTACTAGCTACCACACGGGCCCCGAGGTTCTGCTAACTCACCTACACCGACTTGTTAGGCCCACTGGGCAAACCAGGGTAGTCAGGCGAGGGTGCACGGACCGTGGAGGGGCAAGACCCCTGTTTGGTTACTGTGGAGGGGCTGGACCCCTGTTACTAAGAGGGCTCTGCCCTATACTGGTTCAGTGCAATGCTTTGGGCTCACCCATTAACGGAAATGACTGACCGCGTGCCAGTGCGGGGTAACTACCCATGCGTTTATCGCGCGTGCCATTGTCACCGTTACGTATGTCAACGACCTTGGGGTGGTTGACTGAGGGTAGGACCACCACGGGGGACTCTCTCGTCCAGGAGAGCACCACGTGTCACTTCTACTTTTCAGAAAAGACTGCAATCAAGATCGTTCCCACGAGGAACATTCAAGATCAAGAGAAGGATCTGAGAAATAAATCAACAGTGAATAAATGTAAAGATATAATTAAAGAAATTAAAAATATGACAGCTACTGTACACTCTACTGTTTCTTTTAGCTTTTAGTTGCCACTCTACTCAGCATTTCGCTGACGTGTCACCCTTGTTACCTTTTCAGGACCAGGTGTTGAGCAGCCAGAGTCAGCGGCTGCAGAGGGCGCTGGGCCTAGAAGAGCCCAGTAGTGTTACGTGTAGTACCTTCTGTATTTTCTTTCCGCTGTAGTCAGTAGTTTTCTGTAATCTCTTCGTTGTAAGCTTTATGTTATGTACATGTTTATTTCTCTACTGTTGTGGTGGTGTATACTGTGGTATTTCCTTTCTTTACTGCTGTATTTTGTTACTGTTAGTTATATACATGGTGAATGTGATTTATTTTACTGCTCTCTTGGTTACTTTCTCGTTGGATGACTGGGTCTTAGGATTAGTCGAGTTGATCCGATTCTCATGTCTCGTAGGAATTCGAGAATCGGGTCGTTACAAGATGGTATCAGAGCAAGGTCGTCCCGAGAAGTTAATCAACTGACTGGAAAATAACCAATTCACGTGTCTGTAACTAGAGTAGCCACCACAATGTTTCTTTTGGCATTAGCTCTTAGACTCTTTTAATAGATATCGTTCCATATTGACGTGTTTCCATTCTGTTTCGCGTCTCCTTGCAGGAGATACCTCGACGAGGGACTAGCGAGGCGGGTCGCGGGCGCGGTCGTGGACGAGGTCGGCGAGGTGGGCGTGTTGCGGTCGACGCCTCAGTGGACCGGCCACTTCTCCCGGGCATTCAGGCCCAAGACCTTGCCCAGCTGATACGGTATATAGTGCGAGAGAAGCTCCACCCACCGCCCTGAGCGCCTCTTCCTGGGGCTGCGGAGGGGGAGTCCTCTGTGGGACCATGCGACGGACGCGGCACTGGACGCGGGGGAGGGGATGGGCCGCCACCACCCCCACCTTCCTCCGACACTTCTGTGCACGAGGCTCCTTTACCCGGAGGTGCACCAACATCTCCACTACAGCGCCACTTCGAGCTTTTCGGGTAGTTTCGAAAGCTGAAGCCCCCCTCCTTCAAGGGGGATGAGGACCCGACCGAGGCGGAGGACTGGCTCGAGCAGATCGAGAAGGTTTTCGACACCCTTCGCCCCCCAGTGGAGTGCCGTGTGGCCTTTGCCACGTACCAGCTGGAGAGTGCGGCACACAGGTGGTGTAGGGCAGTCAGGGGACAGGAGAGGGACGAGCCGACCTAGGACTGGTTCGTCACCCTCTTCTGCGAGCAGTACTTTCCCCAGACGTGGCAGGACCAGAGGAGGCAGGAGTTCCACACTCTCCGCCAGGGGACGATGACCGTGAGCGTATACCGCACACGTTTTCTGAAGCTGTCCCGCTTCGCAGCGACAGCGGTAGCCATTGAGGAGTGCCTTTGGAGGTTCACCGAGGGGCTCCGGCCTGCGATTCGGGGGTATGTCAAACCCCTGAAGCTTCCCACATTTTCGAGGGTGGTGGAGGCAGCTATGACCTACAAGGAGACCAACTCGTCCGCGCGAGATACTGACGGCGGGCGGAAGAGGCCCTACCAGCTAGACCTTTTACAGGGCCAGCGAGAGAGGAGACACGTGGTGCCCGCAGGAGAGCCGTCACATTTTGCAGGGCCATCAGTTGCCTTTGGGGGCCCTTGACATGGGCCAGTTGCCAGCACCGGACCCCCGCCCAGCAGACAACAGGGACCCACTGTGGGCGGGAGTCGGGTTCCCCTCTGCTACCAATGTGGCCAGCCGGGCCACATCAGGAGGGACTGCCCGTCTAGGGCAGGAGGTCAGCAGATACTTCCCGCGCCGAGCACTGGAGGGCGAGCAGGAGGCCGCGGTTTCTAGGCGCGAGGAGGAGGACAGCAGTCACGAGGAGGGTACCGGCCAGCAGCTACCCGTCTGATGCAGAGTGTGGCTGCTTCGTCCGCACCTAGGGCTGAGGGGCGCATCAACGCCCTGACACACAGGGATGCCAGAGCTTCGGGATCGGTGGTGGCAGGTATGGTTTCAGTTTCCGGCAAACTTGTTTATGCACTTTTCATTTCCGGCGCTACGCCCTTGTTTGTCGCAACCAGTTTCGCAGTTAGTTTGGGCCAGGATTATGTGCTATTAGAGGATCCGTTCATGATCAAAGGTCCGAGTGGTTAGCTGTTTGTAGCTGAGGTGGCGTACACGGGTTGCGAGGTCAGTATTGGGGGACATAGCCTTCCCGCTGACCTGATTATGATACAAATGGAGGACTTTGGCGTAATTCTGGGGATGGACTGGCTGTCTGCTTACCACGCTTGGGTGGACTGTTTCGAGAGGAAGATCTTCTTCTCCATACCGGAGTTGCTTTCTTTCGAGTTCCACGGTCAGCCAGTGGACGGAGACTTCAGGTGCATTTCTGCACTTCGGGCGATGAGACTTTTGAGCTAGGGGTGTGAGGGCTTCCTAACTTGTGTGGTGACAGAGCCCAGCCCTGTGGCAGACTTCCAGAGTATCCCGGTGGTCAGAGAGTACCCCGACGTGTTCCCAGACGAGTTGCCAGGACTAACGCCCGAGCGTGAGATCTAGTTTGAGATCTCACTAGTACTAGGGACCAACCCCATCTCCACCGCACCCTACAGGATGGCACCGCTTAAGCTGCGAGAGCTCAAGTCTCAGTTGCAGGATCTTTCGGAGAAGGGCTTTGTGAGGCCCAGTGCGTCTCCCTGGAGAGCCCTGGTACTGTTTGTGAAGAAGAAGGATGGTACCCTACGCCTTTGTGTGGACTACCGACAGCTGAATAGGGTCACCATCAAGAACAGATATCCGCTGCCGAGGATCGACGACTTGTTTGACAAGTTGCGAGGTGCCACGGTATTCTCCAAGATCGACTTGAGGTCGGGATACCACCAGTTGAGAATTGAGGAAGACGTCTCCAAGACAGCTTTGCGCACCCGGTACAGACACTACGAGTTTTTGGTCATGCCGTTTGGGCTGACCAATTCCCCCGCTGCTTTCATGGATTTGATGAACCGGGTGTTTAGATCGTACTTGGACCAGTTCGTGGTGGTATTCATTGATAATGTACTCATCTATTCTCGAGATTAGACGCAGCACGGACAGCACTTGCGGATGGTTCTAGACACACTGAGACGACGTAGGTGATTAGCCCATAGTTGTGGGTTATTTAAGTATTTAAGTGCCTACACATTAGGTTAATTCTAACATTTATTTAGTATAAATTAGGATGTAAATAGATTAATTCATAGTTTTAATCTAATTACATAATCCATACATTGCATTCATATCTTAAGTGCATTTAGAATTAGCTTAGAATAGCATTCATCTAATTAGATAACCAATTAGGTATATTGTTTTTATTAACATAGAAGTTGAGGGTCTATACATAAATAACCCTAATATTTTAATAATATTTGCTTTATTCGTCTTCTTTCAGAACGGCTGGCTGCCGCTCCAACGCCCGGCTGCTGCAGTGATGAAGCCATTCAAGGGGGAGCGGATGTGGTGGATCTGGTCGGCGGCTGATTTCAAAATTGTTCAAGACACTATAAAAGGAGCACGGAAGCTGCCGGCTGCAGCAGGCCTCCGCCACCGACTCACCACTGTGCAGAGAGATCCTCTCTCTTCCATCCACACTGCCGGCCTCTACCGTGGCGGCGAGTCTCCACCACCGTGGGCGTGTGGTGTGACAGGCCACACCGCCATCCGGAGCTCGCCCGCATTACCGTGAGCACATCAGCGTGCATCTTCCTCGCCGTCGTCGCAGACCACCACGCAAGCTACTGATCAGCCACCCTCTCAGTAACTTAAGACGTCTGGGAAATTTCCCAGACGTCTGAAGTTACCCGCTCACCTCCACTTCCTCAGCCTGTACTCTCCAACCGGCCACCAAGCCGCCTGCGCCCTCCACCGCTCACCGGCTGCTGACCTGCGCACGCCTGCAGATCAGCCCGCGCTCTCCTCCAACGCCTGCAGACCAGCCTGCAGCATCCTCCAACAGCCGCCTGCAGCTTCCACCGCGCAAGCGCCCCCTCTGCAGCTTCCACCGCACACACCAGCGCCTGCCTGCAGACCACCGCAGCCACGCCTCCGCGCGCCAGCGCCCTCCGCAGACCCTCCGCGCGCTCACGCACAGCCATCTGCAAACCACCGCACACACCAGCGCCCGCCTGCAGACCACCGCAGCCACGCCTCCGCGCGCCAGCGCCCTCCGCAGACCCTCCGCGCGCCCACGCACAGCCACCTGCAGAACCGCCAGCAACCGACCTCTGCAGCTACCACCGCAGCCACGCCTCCGCGCGCCAGCGCCCGCCTGCAGACCACCGCAGCCACGCCTCCGCGCGCCAGCGCCTTCCGCAGACCCTCCGCGCGCCCACGCACAACCGCCTGCAGCACCTCCGCCGGAGCTCGTCCGGCCACCTCCGGCCGCCGCGCGACTCGCCGTCACCACCGATTCGAAGCCCTTGATCCAAGGGACCTCCGCCGAGCTTCCCGCGCCCAGCCATCGGCTCCTCGTCGCGCAAGACAACGGGGAAAAATTCCCCTGTTTTGCTACAGTAAAGCATTGATTAAAATTTACATTTTCTTCCATTGCCAGATTTTATTCATATTCTATTCAGTCTGCATTGCGGAAAATATCCTGTAGTTTATCATAATTGCCATTTCAGCATTATTTCTTGCTTAAACCTTAATGTAAAGGCAATCTTGGCTTGGTTCTTGTCCAAATTGACTACGAATAAACATTTTTAAGTAGCGCGAATTTTAATACGTTATTGCCTCCCTGTGGATACGACCCGCTCCTCTGCGAGTGGTTATTTCTTATTAAAAATTGATTAGTCGATTTTTCCACCACATTAAACTACAAACGACTTAAAAGCGAAAGATCGACACGGTCAGTAGGCTGTACGCCAAATATAGCAAGTGCGAGTTCTGGTTGAGGGAGGTGACCTTCTTAGGTCATGTGATCTTTGGGGATGGCTTGGCGGTGGACCCAGCCAAGGTCGAGGCAGTGCTCAGGTGGGAGAGACCACGTACAGTTACTGAGATTCGCAGTTTCCTGGAACTGGCAGGTTACTACAGATGTTTCATCAAGGGTTTTTCACAGATTGCGCGTCCTATGACACAGTTGACCCTGAAGGACGTGCCCTTCACTTGGATAGACGCCTGTGAGGCGTGTTTTCAGGAGCTGAAGGAGAGGCTGACTTCGGCTCCCGTGCTCACCATTCCTGACAGTAGTGGCGGGTTCGTTGTGTACACGGACGCCTCCTTGCAGGGGTTAGGGGGTGTGCTCATGCAGAGGGGTCACGTTGTCGCTTACGCTTCGCGGCAACTGAAGCCCCATGAGCATACCTACCCTACCCACGACCTGGAGCTGGCAGTTGTGGTCTTCGCGCTGAAGACCTAGAGGCACTACTTGTACGGTGAGACTTTCGAGATTTTCACAGATCACAAGAGCCTCAGATACCTTTTTTATCAGAAGGAGCTCAACATGAGATAGAGACGTTGGTTGGAGCTCTTGAAGGACTATGACTGCAGCATTTCCTACCACCCGGGAAAGGCCAACGTGGTGGCTGACGCCTTGTGTCGGAAACCGCCCGCACACTTGGCCAGCTTACAGGTGCAGAGTTGGAGCCTTTTGGAGGAAATGGGCAGTTGGCGACCCCTGGAGTTACAGAGGCACTGTGGGGCAGTGACTGTGACACGACAGACGAGGCCAGAGCTAATAGATCGCATCATCACGGGACAGATGGCTGACCCGTACTTGCAGTCCTTGCGCGACAGAGTACTGTCAGGCGACCCAGGGGACTTCTCTTTCACAGACCAGGTGCTGCGCCTGAGGGGACGTTTGTGCATTCTCAGAGACGAAGAGCTGTTGAGAGAGCTCCTGACTGAGTCACACAGTTCCAGATTCACCATACATCCCAGAAATACGAAGATTTACCATGACTTGAGACGCGAGTTTTGGTGGAGGGGGATGAAGCGGGATGTGGGTGAATTCGTGCAGTAGTGTTTAGTGTGCCAGCAGGTGAAAGCCGAGCATCAGAGGCCTGCAGGGCCACTACAGCCACTTCCAGTGCCAGAGTGGAAGTGGGAGAGCATCACCATGGACTTGGTGGTGGGCTTACCTGTTACCCAACGAGGACACGACACAGTCTGGGTAATCGTTGATAGATTGACAAAGACGGCGCAACTCTTGCCGATCTGAGTCACTTTGGGACTAGCACAGTTGGCAGAGAGGTACATCCGCGACGTGGTGCGTCTACACAGAGTTCCGCGAGAGATCGTATCCAACTGGGATACTCGCTTTACGTCCCAGCTTTGGGCTGAGTTTCAGCAGGCCCTGGGGATGCGGTTGAGATTCAGTACAGCTTACCACCCCCAGATGGACGGACAGTCTGAGCGCATCATACAGACACTTGAGGACCTTTTGCGTGCCTGTGTACTGGACTGGAGGGGTTCTTGGGAGGAGCACTTGCCCCTGGCGAAGTTTGCATACAACAACAGTTATCATTCGAGCATCGGCATGGCACCCTACGAGGCTCTCTATGGATGGAGGTGTACGGCACCCTTGAGTTGGGTTGAGGTAGGGACCAAGTTGGAGGTTGGCCCCAGGCTGATCCGGCAGAGTCAGGAGGTAGTCGAGTAGATCCACAGGCGACTCCGCACTGTCAGGAGCAGGCAGAAGAGCTACCCAGATCGGAGACGCAGAGAGGTGCAATTTGATGTTGGGGACCACGTCTTCCTTCGTGTTTCTCCCATGAAGGGCCTACAGCGGTTTGGGGTGACAGGGAAGCTCGCGTCGAGGTTTGTGGGGCCCTTTGAGGTCCTGGAGCGGGTTGGACCCGTTGCTTACAGGCTTGCCCTCCCTCCTCAGCTTTCTAGTGTGCACGACGTGTTCCACGTGTCCAACCTCAGGAAGTACGTCGCCGATCCCAGTCACGTCTTGAGTCACGAGAGCGTCGAGGTGAGCGACGACCTGACCTATCCCGACCGGCCAGTACAGATTCTTGACAGAGCCGTCTGCAGTTTGAGACGAAAGCAAGTACCCCTGGTGAAGGTTTTGTGGAGGAGCCAGCGGAACGAGGAGGCTACCTGGGAACCTGAGGCGGCGATGCGGGAGTGGTACCAGGAGCTTTTCGTGGGTACGTCTCTTTGGACCGGCTTCGGTCCTCTTTGAGTTTGTTATGTGTATATGTTGTTCTTTTCCGCACCCTAGTTAGCGCAAGTTTCGGGGACGAAAGTTCCTTTGAGTTTGTTATATTGTTAAGAACGTGGCATCAGACGGATTTTAAGACGTCTGGGAAGTGGCCCAGACGTCTATCCAGACGTCTGGAACCCTTCCCGAACATCTGGTAATAAATTTTTTCGGCGTACCGGGTTGTGTCTGCACGCGTGCGCGCGCAGACTACGTCCGCCGCCTTCGTCTTCTTTTTCCTCTCACTTCCTGCAGACGTGCCGCTTCTCTTCTCTCTCTCCCCGTGTTCCCTTATATATAAACCCTCGCCCTCTCCCTCACCCTCATCTCCTCCGCCTTTCTCTTCTTCTCCCTGCCAGCGAGAGCGTGAGCGAGTGAGTGAGCGGCGGACGTGGGGTGTCGCGGAGAGGCTGCTGCAGCTCGGGCAGACGGGGCGCGGCGTGGCCATGTGTCGCGAGCGGAGAGTGAACTAGGTCCTGATTCGGGGAAAATTTCCCAGAGTCAGATGTCTGGACCTACGTACAGACGACGCCAAAGACGTCTGGAGGACGATCCAGACGTCTGACAGGTACAATAATTTTCTTCCCTTCTTCTTTTACGCGTGTACGTCGCGTTCCTCTGCGCCTTTTCGTGATGAGAAGCGGATGCGTGTGTGTGCAGGTGTTGTTTGGGAAGGCGCGAGGGCTCGCCATTCCACACGAATCAGACGTCTGGGAGAAGTACCAGACGACGTGGAGGACTTCCAGACGTCCAGGTTGACAATCCGACATCTGCAAACCAAGACCAGACGATCCAGCAGGCTTCTGGATGTCTGAAGGACTGCGCAGACCGAGGTATGGCCTGATCGACATTTTAAGACGTCTGGAAGAAGTTCCAGACGTCTGATTTTAGGCAGAGTCGTCGTTTTTTACCCGTTAAGGGTCCGTTCGGAGTCCGTTTTCCACGTTTTAAGTTGCGTTCATTCCAGATTTATTTCCTCTACCTGTTTACAGTAATTTTATACTGTTTTGAGAAACTCCTTGTGTTGACCCTTGTGTTAGGACCCTGTTCCGTTGCGGCTCTGGGGGTTGCGAAGGCGCGCGGGATTAATGACCACGCCCCCAGTACTCCCGATTTCGCGGGTAGAGTGGCCCTCTAATTTATTTAAAAAATTTTGTACAATCATGAAACAATTAATAGAGTCTAGAGCATTGCATGAACCCTAGGACTAAAAAATTAGATTGAATGATAGATCCTAGGGTATTGCATGAATTTTAGGACTGGAAAACTAGATTGAATGATAGATCCTAGGGTACGGCATGAATCCTAGGACTGAAAAACTAGTGGAATATACAAACATTGCAGTCTTGGAAAAGTAGAAAGGAAATGATAAATGTCTGTAAATTTGTTAACAGCTGCCTGTTATGAATAAATAAATATGATTGAGAACATGGGTTGTGTGAATGTAAAGCTGGAACGGTGAAACTTAAATTGGCTGAGTAAAAGAGTTTGAACCCTACGGGGAATTAGGAATAGAACTCCTGGAAAGGAGATGGAATAGAATTGGGGAAGTGAGCTGGCCCTTGAGTACGGAGTACCAAGGAGAGCGACTATCCCCCTGTTTAGTGCAGAGCGGAGCTAGCCACCCCAGGGACCCGGGGTTAGGCCTGGCCACTTTGTACCGACTTTTGGCCCTCGTGTACATAGTACCGAGAAGAGCTACTAGTGTAGGGAGAGTACTAGCTACCCCACGGGCCCCGGGGTTCTGCTAGCTCACCTACACCGACTTGTTAGGCCCACTGGGCAAACCAGGGTAGTCAGGCGAGGGTGCGCGGACCGTGGAGGGGCAAGACCCCTGTTTGGTTACTGTGGAGGGGTTGGACCCCTGTTACTGAGAGGGCTCTGCCCTATACTGGTTCCGTGTTGTGCTTTGGGCGCACCCGTTAACGGAAACGACTGACCGCGTGCCAGTGCGGGATAGCTACCCGTGCGTTTATCGTGCGTGCCGTAGTCACCGTTACGTCTGTCAGCGACCTTGGGGCGGTTGACTGAGGGTAGGACCACCACGGGGGACTCTCCCGGCCAGGAGAGCACCACGTGTCACTTCTAATTTTCGGAAAAGACTGCAATCAAGATCGTTCCCACGAGGAACATTCAAGATCAAGAGAAGGATCTGAGAAATAAATCAACAGTGAATAAATGTAAAGATATAATTAAAGAAAGTAAAAATATAACAGCTACTGTACACTCTACTGTTTCTTTTAGCTTTTAGTTGCCACTCTACTCAGCATTTCGCTGACGTGTCACCCTTATTACATTTTCAAGACCAGGTGTTGAGCAGCCAGAGTCAGCAGCTGCAGAGGGCGCTGAGCCTAGTAGAGCCCAGTAATGTTACCTGTAGTACCTTCTGTACTTTTCTTTCCGCTGTAGTGAGTAGTTTTCTGTAATCTCTTCGTTGTAAGCTTTACGTTATGTACATGTTTATTTTTCTACTGTTGTGGTGGTGTATACTGTAGTATTTCCTTTTTTTACTGCTGTATTTTGTTACTGTTAGTTATATACATGGTGAATGTGGTTTATTTTACTGCTCTCTTGGTTACTTTCTCGTTGGACGACTGGGTCTTAGGATCAGTCGAGTCGGTCCGATTCTCGTGTCTCGTAAGAATTCGGGAATCGGGTCGTTACAGTTCCAAACCCTAGAGAATATTTTTATATGAATTTTAAAGAGTTTAAGTGAATTTTATTCTGACCAAAACCTCAGTTAATTAAGCAGTTCTATTTTGAGGGTTTCAGAAGTCATTTAATTCTTAAAACACACGAAAACCCATTTCTGTCTGTACTAACCCACTTGTTGGACATTGAAGGCCATTTGACCGTTAATTACCCCTTGGGAAAAGCTGTGATTGTATTGCATTCATGATATGATGGTAAAACTGCAGTTTTAACCCTGCTTTCTTGTATTTCCCTCAGAATGGTTATGCAGTGACTTATGACTCTCTAGCGGTTATGTAGGAGGATTTACTGACTTAATTGGATCAAAATGAGCTAATTATGGCTCATGATGCCGTTCACATCACCTTCTCATCCTCCTCATCGTCTTAGGTTAGTTTAGGTCTCTTCAATCCCAGGTTCGACCTCTCCGACGAACTCCTCTCCTCTGTCTTCCTCGCGAGCGGCGAGACTCTGGCGACAACTTCGGCAACCACGCCTCGTCGCCTCAAGCCGCCTCCCACTTCATCGACCACCCCACAAGCTTCCCCTCGATGAGAGTGTCAAAACCCCTCAACCAGTTTGGGGTTTCAACGCCGCCAATCGCCCACTAGACGGACGCCACCACTACCACCCTCTTTGCGTCCACCGACCCATCCTCGACCTCCTCGCAACGAATCGCGGCTGCCATTACCTTCAGTGAACCATGGCAGAGCTTCTCGACTCCTTGGATCCAAGTTTTGACTCCTTTTGCAACAACCCACCGTCGTCGTCCGCACCCATCTCCACATCCAACGCCGGTCACATAGACGGCCTCCTCACGTCTTCAAGCTTCACGGGAAGCTTCCTCACAGCACGAGGAACCTTTTGCTACCGTCGACAAGGAGTTTCGTGCCTCGAGGACCTCCATCAACCACCGGATCCACTCCCTCTATGACGACGTCATCGGCGGTTCTACACATCGCCGATCGATAATCCACCTCTGCCATCAAGTCGGCGACACCACATCAACTCTCCTCCGCCCTTCGGAAGTACTAGATGCTAATCGTGGCTCATTTCTGGTGAGGCGCCGCCGCTTTTCCAGTGAACCTTGCTAGTTGAAGAAGGAGAAGAGGAGGAAGAAAGAGGTAGGGACCACATCACAGAAGAAAGAATGTCTCAGTGGCTCATGTATAAGAAAATGACCTATGTGAAAATATTTTCAAGGACCTAATCTTAAATCTCAGGGACCAAATTGAAGAATCTTTTCATATGTTAAGAATTAGCTTTCTATGAAGGGATTTTATTACACTATTAACTTCAGATATTAATTGCATTATTTAATGCTTCATTACAATAGTCATCCTCTTATTTAGCATTTACAAAAATTCCAATCTACTCAAATTGCCGTGTAAAACTTATTGACAATTCTCTCTTTACATTTTTGAACTAGGTTTGAAACTAAAATATTAATTGATCATATTTAGTTCCTGAACTTAAAATTTAAATAGTGGTAATTACGCATTAATTGCTCTCAGAGATGACCTCGGATTTCTCTTTTAATTCAAGTTAAAATTTTAAATGCTTGATTCATTTTGATCATTATACTACGACGCGACGTATTTTTGAAACAATCGAAGCGAGTTAAGCACTCCACACAAACCCTAGGGTATCCAGGTCTCAAACCTTAGACCGTACAAGGACCCACACAGATGGGGGATCCAAGTTGGTAAGCAATTGAAAGAAGGGCATTTAGGTGGAGGAGATGCAAGTTTAGCCCAAGGAAGACAACCCACACAAGAACCACAGAAACATGCGAGTCAGTATGAAAAGCCAGCGACCATCGAATGAACTGACAACAAGTTCAGTCAATAACAATAGAACCCGCAGAATATATGCTACAAAAATCCAGGTAAGTATCGCACTAGAGAAACCAGTGACGAACATCCAGAGAAGTCAAGGTAAAAGCCCATCTCACATTAAAATGATTAGCGAAACAATCTCTAAGCCTTAGAGCTGAGGGCTTAGGACCCCAAGCATGAACCACAATAGAGGTAGAGAAACCCAACAACAGCTCAGAAACCTCATCCAGGAGGAAGAAGTGGCAAAGACCCCATCTCGCAGCTCCAGACGTCGGACCTTCAAGGTGAGCTCCACAAAGGAGGGTTCTAAGGAACCAGAGCCCGCAACCACCGAGGTTAAAGATCGCTTCAGAGGAAGAGGATCCTTGGTACGATAGGGAGAGTGAGGGGATTGGGGTGAGGGAGGGCAGACGTCCATGCCTCACAAGCCACCCCATAACAACATAGAGAAACAATGCAGAAAGCTAAAAGGCCCAGAAAAACCAAAAATAACAACCCCCCAGCGATCCAGGCCAAAAGAACAAAAACAGACAAAAAAACAAAAAATAAGCGAGCCAAACTTAAGAAAGAAGTGGAAAGAGAGGGTCTAGGGTTGCTCTCCACGAAGCTCCAAAAGGAGCCATCGTAAAGGAGAGGGGCTCAAAGGCCCCCCTCCTAGGAGGGAGGATCGAAAGGCCTCATCAGCAAGACGAAGACGAAACCCTAAATCGAGAAAGGAGAAAGGGAGAGAGGGGAGAGGGGGGAGGGAGGGGAAGGGAGAGGAGTGGGGCAAGGGGACCGAGGAGCAAAAGGGAGCAAATGAGCCGTCTCAAAGTTACACCTACGTACAATGTGGAACAAGGTAACAAAATTTCCTCTATTTTCTTTGTGAACACTTTTATTCTCATATGATTTTGCGATCAAACAATACACACCTGATCAACATTCATACGTCAATGAAAAATTGGGTATTTTCTTCTTCTTGGATTCCTTTGATTTCTATTAGTTTGATTGTCTATGTTAGGAATGCTCATTGGCTTTCGTATATTGGTGCAACGGGAGAACATATCTAAAATGGTCAAAAAAGTGACCATTAGAGAGAATATGTGTTCTTTGAGGACAAAAATTAATGTCAATTACAAGTCAATTGTTAACCACAAATGAACTCAAAGGCATCTCGTGTTAATGACTTCAAGATTTGAGGGGTATCGATATAAATTTCAGGAGCATAGGGGTATGAGTGTAAATCAAGAGATTACATGGGTAGTTGTATAAAAATTTCAAATATATATATATATATATGGTTGGGTAACTTCTAAGCCAATAAGCTCCAGTCATGTTTACAACATAATGCGTTCCCTCGATATAAGGACAATGATGCACATCGTTGACTTTGAAAAGTATCAATCATCATCTTAATTTTCATCAAGTAGCAATTGTATGTATACACATATGCACACGAGAGAGAGAGAGAGATAGATAGATAGAGAGAGAGATGGGGAGGGAGGGAGGGAGGAAGATGGCTCTGCTGGTGGCTACGACAGCCATCGTCGCGATGCAAATGGTCGTCGGCCAGGACATTCCGCCGTGCATGATGGCGTTGTATCCATGCCAGGGCTACGTGATGCCTCGCGGGACCGAGCAACAGCCATCTTCGGAATGCTGTGCTGCGTTCGCGGGCACAGTCAAGGACCAGCTGCCTTGCGTTTGCTCGGTCTTGATGAACAACAGCAGCCCATTCGTCGACTCCGTCAACGTCAGCCGAGCGACGACACTCTTGTCCAGCTGCAACCTCGATTTCGCCTCCTACAGTTGTACCCCCATAGACAATGATGAAGGTAACAAAAGGCCTAACTCAGTAGTTTATATATCGTGTACTGCCCATTAGACGAAGTTAAAAACATTGAAGATAGTCAATTAAGTTCCTCATATAGATAGTCATATTTTACCTTTTATATATATATATATATATATATATATATATATATATATATCATGTGCAATATTGCTCCTCTAATTACTTAACTAATGAGATCTTATGTGCCCTAATTAGAACAACCCTTGCCCTCAACATATCGTCTCTCCTCTTCGAAAACTGCACGATCCTCCCTACCTCCAGCAACTCCGACGGTTGACACCAATAGGTTGTCACGCGATTCTCTATCGACGACGAAGATTGTGGGGATCGCCGTAGGGATGCTCCTCTTCCTTTGCTTCTCTATCATTGTGATTGCACTCTTTTGGCGCATAAGGCGAAGACGAGGTATGTATGTGTGTAGACATATATATATATATACACACACACACACAAATCTTTTGTTTTGCAATATGACTACTTTTTAATGGATTGACGAGTGATGATTTTTTGTTTTAGCTCGTCGGTCGGACAGTGGTGGGACTCCACCAGGGCAACCACAAGCACCCTTTTACCACCCTCAACCACTACAAGCACCCCTATACCACCCTCAACAACCGCATGCACACTACCCTCAGCCTCAGCATACGTATGGTCGGAGCACGGAAATGTCATCGACGAGCTCCGAGAAGTCGAGGGCGCCGCAGAGGATGTCACTTGGGGTTGATCCTCTAATGGGCACGAAAAGCACGTTCACCTTCGAGGAGCTGGCGACGGCGACCGAAGATTTCGCAAGGGAGAACCTCCTCGGGCAAGGCGGCTTCGGTGACGTTCACAAGGGCATCTTGCCGGATGGCAAGGAGGTATAATTAATGAGATGTTCATGTTACATAAAAAAAAAAAAATTCACCCAAAAACCTACCTCTCCTCCCTACCAAAAACAATGGCACGAACCTCTCTCCCTAGTGTTACTTATCCTTCATTTTATTTTATTTTATTTTCCCTATCTAAAGGTTCATATCCAATTGGTGAGATGCCGAATGAGTTATTTGTGTGTGTGGGGGGGTGGGTGGGAGGGGGGGTGTGTGTGGGGAACATAACTATTAATTAATTAATGATGATGACAAGCATGTGAATTTTTGGATATCCATTGATAAAGATGTACTATAAAGTGGAAATATGTTGTTATTCCGAATAGTGATCATATATATATATATATATATACACACGAGAGAAAGTTTACTTGAGAGCACAGTTAGAGGCCTTCCAGATTTTTTTTTGATAAATTAAATCTTATAGATTGAAAGAGCAGCACCCAGATTGGATAACCATGGAAAATGAGGCAAATGAGACATGTGTAAGACACCTTTATAAGTAATATCCAAAGAAGTTTATAGATAGACAATTTATGTAAAGTAATGAAACGTATAGGTGGGTTCTATAAAAATTGCTAAATAAAATACCTTACACATATATGTCCTATTTATATGTCTTTTATTTATAAAATTATGATGAAGATCGATATCATATTGCAGACCATAAATTCAAGTTCCCTACATATATCAATAGCCCATTAGATATATAACTTCCACCAACACAATAATCTACGGGGTTATAAGCATTTCTATGAGATTTAAGTGGTTCCTTACGATTGAATTTATCCATGAAAGAGGAGATTCCTACGACATATCGATAGGACAATTAATCTTGTGAATTAGTATTTAATTAAATATAAGTTTTCCATAGTAAATAGCCATGATTTATTCAATGACAAGCCAATTACTTGATTTTTATCTCCTAAAATTCATGTTCATAATTTAGTTTTTAGTCTCCTTACTAGTGTTGCTTTTTCTACCTTATTTTCTATACATATACTTCGATTTTTTCTTAATAAATGGGGTGAGAATTTTATTCAGCTCTTGTTCCCTAATGAGAACCATATCAAAAAGGAAGGATAAGGAGATCAAACCAAAGCCTGCCCAACTTAGAGATAAAAGATAAAATAGACTATGACCGGTTGCCTTACATTGAGGAGAAAAGAAAGTGGATTATGACTTGTAACCTTCTAATAGATAAAATGAAAAACTACTGAAATATCCTACAACAATAAACAAGTTAGTGTTCAAAAAGTATAATTAGTGAAAAGCCACGAAAAGGTAGTTTAGTATAGCATTTAACTAGGAGTATATATATTTAGGCTTACAAGATACCTTTTTTTATTTCATGATCAGGTACCCATTAGATTTTAAATTTTCATTGTTGCAATGAGTTATACAGTACCACCCAAAAACAATGAGACACATTCAAGGAAGGGCATTGCAGTTTCAACTATGTTTGGATTTATGGAAATCTCATCATTTACCTATATATATATATATATATATATGTATGTATGTATGTATGTATGTATGTATATGTATGGGTAAACCTAGTCAGGTTGGTTTGGGTATAGAATGAGAAGATCAAGATTTGAACAGGTGACGTAGAGTGTAGAATGGGGAAAGTTCTTTCTTAATAAGCTTTAGAAAAGGAAAGGAAGTATTTTTTTTCTTTTTTTCCTTCAATTCATGAATGGCCCAAAACAACTAAATTTCACACCACAAAAAACAATTTCATAAGTCAAAACACAAACGTCAAGGATTCAAGCATTTTAATTCAAAGTCCTTTTCGAGGGATTATTGCTTATTTATGTCCTTAGCTACAAGCCAACTTTACTTGAAATATAAGTTAACATACTATTCTTAGAATATCACTCATCATCCTTAACCGATAGCACTTCGTTGATATTTGAAAGGAAGCAATTACACTATTCCCATATATATATATATATATATATATATATATATATATATATATATATATGATGCCATCACTTTTATGGTTTGCTGAGCTTAGTTCTCAGATATGATCAGGTTGTTTTAATTTTTGATATATGTAGAATAAATAATATAATATATGGGTGTACCATACCTACTTACAGGTGGCAATCAAGCAGCTAAGGGTGGGTAGCAAACAAGGCGAACGTGAGTTCCAAGCAGAGGTGGAGATCATCAGCAGAGTTCATCATAGGCATCTCGTGTCCTTAGTTGGGTACTGCATTCATGAGAATAGGAGGTTGCTTGTTTATGAGTTTGTACCCAATGGAACATTGGCCTTTCACTTGCACGGTATACATCTCCTCCTTCCCTCATTCTAGCTAGTTGCTTTAATGGTTTGGTCTTGGCAACTTAACACATGGTTCGAGTTATATATGATGATGGAAATTGACACATCTTTAATCCTCCATTAAGCACGGACGTATTTCAAACGTCAAATTCGATCCAATAATTAATCCATTCAAGTAAACTAAAGAAATGTACGTTACATGTGTTTTGTAACCACGGAGCAAGAGAATGTCACTTCAATCGATGTATTTTAAATTTATGATCGGTAAAAATTATTTTGAATCGGCATCTATTCTGAGACAAAATAGATCAATGTGTTTTTATTTTTAAATGATATGTTTTTATTTTTAATCGATGAAAAATTATTTTCAACTAACGTACTTTGATTTACATTTGATTTATTTAATTTTCAATCGATTAATTTTGATCTTCAATTAGATAATATTAACTTCAATCAATGTATATCAATTTTCAATTGGTAAATTTTAATTTTTAATTAAAATATTTTACTTTTTTCTATTTTAACATGGATATAAGTGAATGTTGTACATTGTAAGATATGTCACTACATGTGTTTTCATACTCACATCCTTCCAAATATAAACTTGTCCCATGTTATTCTCCTGTATTGTAGCTAATTCACACGTACGCATGAGAATTATCAAACGAACAACTGTGTTGGTTTCTCCATGAGCACCGTAACTTCCTTACCTCTCATTGTTATTTAATATCATAAATTGTTGGTTCCCAATCAAGTTTTGCAAGATCTGTATGGCAGTTTTATAAGAAAATTAAGGGTTAGTTTATCTAAGGAATTAACCTCTATTTTGAGGGATTAAACTTTATTTACTTAGAGCGTTAATCTTCTTTTAATTAATACAGGTTAAATACTCTTAACATTAGTTTGTTTAACATCAATTGCAACTGGTGTTAGGTAAATCCATATTTAAGTCTCAAGATTTTATTGTACTCTCATGATTTCTGATTCAAATTCTTAATACTACTAATAAATAAATATCACAAGGATTGATACTTCAATTTAATATAAATTCAAGTAAATATAATTGAAAATTAACATCAATTTCACATTTCTTAATACTATTTTCTTAACTCTCCACGTAAATTAATCCTAAGTTATCACCATTTCTAGAACTGCCATTTTTACGAGCAACGGATTTTCTATTTTAAATGTTTTTTTTCATTTGCAACACCTCCCCCGTGATTTTCTTTGATAACAATATGCGCATTCCCAACGGTTTCGATCAGTATATTTATGGTTAATTAATCGATGCGAGTACTCGTTTCATGTTTTTATTCAAGCACCCTCTCCGTGCAAAACTTAAATCGTTGCCACCCTTTTTTTCTTTCTTCCGGCTGGCAATTATAGTTTACAGCCATTCGGCTTACCTAATTGTGGTTTTCTTTGGCCTTCGAAGTCTCCAACATTGTATTTCGGCCAGAGATAACATCATTGATACTTTGAATCGCAATTTAGAAACTCCTTCTGTAACTCTTTTTACGTTGGGAGGGTGAGGCCCTGGTGTATTCAAAATATATCGTAGCGGGTCCATTGTAAGAATTCTTTTTTTATATATATATAATTAAAATTATCAATGTAAAATTAAATTTTAAATATTTATTTATCTATGGTAAGTAATTTTTCACTTAAACAATGATTTTTTTCATTTTAAGATTTAAGATATCACGTTCCATAAATCAAGATCGTAAATCCTAAATTATAAATCTTAAATCCAAAAGTCATAATTCAAAATCAATTTATACAGGTACAAATCACCAAATCACCTTCGAAATAATTTTGCAAGTGTGAAATGAGATTGCATCGATTGCCCAACTTTTTCCATTATTGACTACGATGTACGCAAAGATCCAAAGATGTGATCTGTTATGCCTTCGTCGGCCTTTAGGCTATGATCGAACATGGGCTCTATCGGGGATTAATTTGGAAAATGGAAGGATTAATCGGAGAAAGAGAGAGTTCAAGGGAATTGTCAAAATTTCATTAATTATTAGCCAAACGTTTGCATCCAACTTTAGTAGGAAAATTTGATCACCATTTTTAGAAGAAAGGCACATGGTGTGTAAACCCGAATGAACCTTAGATGGATGCATATATATATATATATATATATATATATATATATATATATATAAAAGTACGATTCTAATTATCTGAGTATATTAGTCATAACCATACCAACATTAATTTGCGGCTTCTATTATATATAAGCTTTATATGAGAAATATATATATACCAATCTAACTTCAATTGTATTGCAGCACCGGGGCAACCGCCAATGGATTGGTGCAAAAGATTTAAGATTGCTTTAGGCTCAGCTAAAGGCTTAGCTTACCTACATGAGGATTGTATGTTTTTGCTCCACCCCTAATTTACCACCTGAGGTATTGTTTGCATATTTGAGGCTTGTTCTTTAACTGATAATTAATGCATTGATGTATAGGTACTCCAAAGATTATTCATCGCGATGTCAAGGCATCGAACATTCTCCTTGACTCTAACTTCGACGCAGAGGTGATTCATGGGATGGGCTAAGCTTCTACTTTATCTAATTAAACTTTCATATGTAAATGATTGGTTTTGATGTATTTGAATTGCCTGAAATGAACATAGATAAAAGAATCATCCTCCACATTGATCTAGGTGTTATATATCAAAGATATTTAGTTTTATTGTACTTTCACCTTATCACAAAACGCTGCGTCACCATGTTCATTGTTCTAGTTTCTACGTCATTATATATCAATCTTATTGACATTCTTATCTTATAGAGTCGAAAATGACTTTTTTACCTAGGTTGCGGATTTTGGACTTGCAAAGCTTGCACCTGAATTTGAGACCCATGTCTCAACTAGAATCATGGGAACAATCGGGTAAGATGAAATTAGTAATTTGAAAAAGGTGTCGGTTCTCATATGATCCATTTTTTCTACACTACACATGATTCCCTTCTTGGAATTTAATTAAGGCACCCTCATAGAAAATGATACTCTTTTTACTAATGAAGATGAATGTATATTTGGTTGTCTAAATTAAACAGGAGTATGTTTTCACACACTTCAATTCAACAACCATCTTGGATCCAACTCTCCATGACATGGATTTTGCACCTAACACTACAAAAAAAAAGAAGGCACATTTTCTGATGGTTGTTCAACGATGATTAGACATTGGGCAACGGTTATTAAAGTAACCCTCGCCTAAACCTAATTCCAACTCCCCTAAGCATAATATGAGAAGGTTATCGTAAATTTTATTTAAAAGGGCAGCATTTGGTGCTACAATCAATCTTTAAATTTGTCTTATTCTTGTATGGTTTGGGAATAAAGTCATTCTTCTTGGAAAACTAAGAAATAAGGTTCAAGCCATTGATGGACCATCAAATCATCTCTACGCATTTAATAATTCCATGCATGATCACAAATAACGATAGCTACTAACAGACAACCCCCTTCTTCCAATCTACTTTCTTGCTGGAACCAAATGGATCAACAAGCTAACAACTTTAGGAAAATGATATGTGTAGTTTGAATAACTTGACAAGAGAATAAGTTAGGGGGCCCAAAAAGATGTTTGGATGGATATACAGATAAATATAGTCAGTCAGGTGTGAGTAGATGCGTTCAACATTGGTACCATTTTGTTTGAGCAGCATAAAGAATTAAGTTGGATGGGAGTGTTTTGGTACATGAACTTAATTTGATCATGGTTTAATTTCGTGATCATGATAGAAACTAATATGTATAACTGATAATATGGTTACGTATTATTTTGAAGTAAACAAAATTGCTTCTAAATTTCCTTTGGAAGGGACAATTACTCCATCTTTTGCAGATTCGGGTTGGAATTAATTTTGTTGATACTCAATACCCTTATAGATGTTCACGTTTGTAGGTATTTAGCCCCTGAGTATGCATCCACAGGGAAGCTCACAGAGAAGTCTGATGTCTTCTCATATGGAGTAGTCCTTCTTGAGTTGATCACCGGCCATCAACCAATTATCATCATGCAAGATAAAACTGAAGAGAGTTTAGTAGATTGGGTAAGCGAGCAATAACACACTTAATTAGAGTTGATTATTTTCATTAAGTAATAACACACATAATTATAGCTAATTTCATCCAAAACTTCTACAAATTAGTATTTTTATAATTAGTGCATTAACATGGCTATCATAAGCATTCTCATTCTTGATGAAATAAACTTTCAATCGCACGCAAGCACATGCATATGCATCATACAAATACACGCATATGTAGATACATACAGCCTAATATATATAACCGCAGATCATTAGCATACTTACATGATCTTAGAAATGTATGATATCAAACACATAGGAGTAAAAAATCATGTAATAAGATTTTGTGTTCAGGCAAAACCTTTGCTAACTAGAGCGCTCGAAAGCAATGACTACGATGAACTCATAGATCCACGCTTGGAACACAATTACGACAATGAAGAGATGGCACACCTCGTAGCATGTGCTGCAGCTTGCATTCGTCACTTGGCTCGAAAGCGCCCGAAAATGAGTAAGGTATATATCAATTTCATCTATATTGGCTTATCCTTTTTCTCGCAAAGTTTTTGTACAGAGGAGAAAGTTGTAGTTGATTTGTTTTATATTGGATATTAAGTTTTTTTGTATTATTATTTTATTGAAAAGTGAAGTAAGTAAAACTTAGATATAATAGGTGAGTTAATATATTATGTATGTAAATTTGAGATGACATATTATGACACTATTTATGCTATCCCTACCGGGTCACATGATCACCCTTCTTATCCCTCATCCAAACTAAGTCATCTCTCCCAACTACTACTAATTAAGGCTTCTTAACTACAAGAGAAAATTATTGATTACCCTAACTTGATAGAAGCCCCTTATAATATTAAAAAGAAAAAATGTGGTTGATGGGAAAGAACTTCATATGAGCACCAACGAGTAATGAGATCAAAAATTGGGAACTACCTCATAGTGTAAGCTTCACATACTACAGATGGAGTTCGAAATGGGGATCTTTTATTTATCTAATTACTTGTTCTGTTTAATTTCTTCATGAAGAGACTAGGCAATGGAATTAATATTGTTCCAAAGTCTTCATATGATGAAGTCCACAACTCTTGATCAGGTTGTTCGGGTACTAGAAGGAGGTGTTTCTCTGGACGAATTGCATCAGGGAGTTCTTCCTGGCCATAGCATCATTTACAGCTCATCATCTTCAGGGAGCCCCGGAAGGAGAGAGGATATGGTAAGGCAAAGAAGAACTCCTGGAGTCCAAGAACACACAAGCACTGAGTACTCCGCAAGCGATACCTCCATGCCTTATAGTGGAGAAGGCCGTCGCTAGCTTGTAAGGGACTAGGGATGTCAATTTGATCTTACCCGACCCGATTTGATTGGAATAAGTAAAACCCAACCTCTTTAGGTTTTAGATCGATTTAGCTTTTGGATTCCAAACTTGAATGGATATGATATGTGAGCCCGAGAGTTTACTAGTTAATTTACAAGGCTCGTTCATCAGCTGATATGTATGTATGTACATGATTTTTTTCTCTAGCTATGATGTACCATATCTTCACATTATGTGGTCCTTATTTGGTAAACTTATACTGTGACTTAAAATAAATTTGCAATTATTTGTTCAATAGTTCGTTGGTACATATATGTATGTTGCAATTATAAACATTGATATGGTTCGATTGAGTGTTATGTGGGTTGCACATTTAATCCTACCTTGTCTATTTCAATATATATGCCAACAAGTGAGGGAGGCCCATATACACAACCCACGTATACATGATGTCTTCCAACCATAGTTAACTTATAGTTATTTTTGTATTGCAAGAATTATCAAAATTCACAGTTTCTTATGCCTAATTCGTATGTTATATGTTAAATTGGCTCTTCTCAGTCCCTACCGAAATACATGGCAGTGGTTTAGTGAGCACAATTGCTGGAGCAGGGGAGAATGAAGAGTAATGATACCATAGATAAATATGTATCTGATGATATGATATGGCTTTCGATTTAAATATTCAATTCATAATATAGGTTGTAGATTTGTTATTGCTTATAATATTTGCTCCAATTAGATGTAGATTACTATAGTACTTAAGCATTTAGATATAGATTTTGAAGGAAAATCCTTGAGGAAGATGAAAGTAAATTGGAGAATAGAGAACGAATTAAGAAAAAAATAAAGGAGCAAAAGGGTGCAAGGAGAAGTGAGTTGGGTCAAAAGAAAACTACATGCTTGAGGTTAAACTAAAGTTTGTAGCTGAGGTACTTAATTTCACCTCTTGAAGGTTTCGAGAGTCTCTTATGAAGTTTAGCCATCAAAATGTGCAGATAACTTTGTAGCCAACTAGGAAAAAGTTATAGTTGCTACGTAGAGGTGGCTGCAGGATTAAGAATGGTCACTCAAGTTGGGCATCTTGAATAAAATTACTATCACGATCTATTCCTGGTTTCCTATAGAATCTGAGAACGGTTCGCCCCAATGAACCCCAAGATCCAATCATCGAACGAGAAACAATCAAATATATATTCATTCTACAACCACACGTGCAATGTTACTAAGCCGAAAGTATGTAAGAGGCAGTAAAGGAAACAGAAGTATATCTCATGGCACAAGCGGAAAAATACTATTACGAACACAGCCACCACAATAGAAACTAATAGAAATATAGCCGAACATAACAGAATAGTCTACAGGCTACTCACTACTAACAAAACTCTACAGCAGAAAAGAAGAAAGGACTACGGCTGGGCTTGACTGGACCCAACCCCCTAAGCAGCCAGTGGTGCTGGCTGCTCAAATCCCTGACTTGAACATGGTTATAGAAATTCGTGGTCAGCTAGCGCTAAGTAGAGTGATGGTTAAGTCAGTTACATGCAACTTAACATAACTAAACAAGCAACTAGCTAATCATACATTGTCGGTTATTTATTATCATTCGTTTCCGTTTATCTCATTTATGCATTTCTGAGTCGAGTACTCTAATCAGGATCTATAACATTACTTAATCTTCATGTTCCCTAAGGGAACGATCTCACTTAAGGTCTCACTTGTAGTTTTCTTGCGATGCAGGATGTATACGTGGCACTCTCCTGGTCGAGAGAGTCTCCCATGTAGTCCTACACCCAGTCTACCACCCTGAGGTCACGGTCACGACCTAGCGGTGACTACGACACGCGCGATAAGCGCATGGATAGCTACCCTGCATTAGCACGCGGTCAGTCGTTTCCACTAGCGGGTACGCCTAAAGGTACAGCACGAAACAGTACAGGGCCTTACCCTCTCAAAACAGGAGTCTCGCCCCTCCACAGTCCGCGTACCCTCGTCCGACTATCCCAGTTCGCACAATAGGCCTAACAAGAGTCGATGTAAGATAGCTAGTCCTAACCTCGGGCCCCATAGGACAGCTAGCTCCTTCCTTACACTAAGTAGTTCACCTCGATACCACGTACGCGAGGGCCAAACAGGAGTCGGTGTAGAGTGACTAGTCCTAATCTCGGATCCCAACCCAAGGGGCAGCTAGCTCCCTCTACACTAAAAGGACAATGGCTCCCTTAGTATCGCATACGCAAGACACTCACTTTCCTCGGTACCGCATACACAAGAGCTAACTCACTTTCCATACTAAAGGGATAGTTGCTCTCCTCGATATACGAGGGCTAGCGCACTTCCCTTAACCAAGTCCGAATAGCCGCCCGTAGGCAACATTTCTCTATTATTCACCATATTTTCCCATATCACAGGTTTTGGTTTCCTTTCAAATTCCCCGTAGGGTTCATGCATAGATTTCCTCATTTCCGTAACATAACATCTATCTCTATTCATGTCATGACAAATTTAAACATATAGCAGGCAGCTCACGGTTTCACTATTCGACAATCATCTCATCAATCAATTATAAAGGATACAGTATGCATTTTAGTTCAATCATGGTTTAATAAATGTAATTAGGCAGCTTATGAATTACCACATCCAAGAAAAATCACAACAGATTAAGCATTCATATTTCCTAGGGTTCATTTCACAACCTAAGGTTCAATCAATTATTTCTAAGGCATGCATTTTAGTTATTAAATCTGGGATTTAAAAGAACCACTCTAGAAGGGTAACCAGGTGAAATGGGAGCTCGTACGGTAGCTCCCGACGTCTCTGCAAGTCCCGTATACTATACGAACTGGAGACCTATAACATGGACCAACAGGTCAAATGAGCTCGAAACTGCATAAACACTATATCATTACGTAGAGAAACTCGAACGGAATCCAATGACGTTTCATTTGTGAAATGACCCATTGCCTTTTTAGTCGGATAAGACATCTGGGGTTTCAATTAGATATCTAGAAACATGCCTGGACATCTAAAAGTGGGAAATTTCGTACGTCCCTTTGCGCTTTGCACGCAGGCGACGCGCAGAGGCTTCTCTCTCCTCCACACCCCCACTCCTAAACCCTAGCACCCACTCTATATAAACCCCCCCTTCTCTTCTTCTCACCCCCTCACACCACTCAAGCCACCGCCACCTCCATGTTCTCCTTGCGACAGCCACGCCCCCTTCCGCTTCTACTGCAGCCGCAGTGAGGAAGGAGAGAAGCCGACGAGGGAAAACGGGGAGGAGCGAGAGTGAGAGAGTGCGAGGGAGTGATAGCTGGGGAGGACGACGGCCGCGGGAGCTCGGTGGAGCTCGAGGAGTCGTGGGAGAGAGGACGCTGGAAGGGAGCTTCTCAAGCTCCTGCAGCTGCTAAAGCTGCTTCTGCATCGCCCAAGGGTGGAGGTGCGAGCGGGGCAAGCTCCGCGAAGGAGGTTCTAGTACTGGAAGTTTTCCAGCATCAGACATCTGGAGTATAGTTCAGATGGTTGGTGGGGCACCCAGACGTCCGGAGCCAAAGCCGGACATTTGAAAGCAAAATATCTCGAGGTACATACCTTCTTGTGCTACCTTCCGCCATGCAGATCGTAGCGCAGGAGGTGTTAGGTTAAAAATGGGCTTTGTGCTTTACACACAGGTGCAGGGCATCGAGAAGGAGCGAGGTGCGCACTTCAAGGTGATTTTAGACGTCAGACCGCATCGCCGGACGTCCAACATCCCTTCCAGACGATTGGAAGGAGGGTGAGACGTCTAAAGCTGCCCCCAGACGGTCCACGTCTGAAGCAGCCGCAAGAAGTGCAAGGTGAGATATGAAGTCTGGGACTAGTCCGAGACGTCTGATTCTGGTGTGTAACCGCATTTTTGGCCCGTTTAGGGCCTAAACGGAATCGAATTTCCGCAAACGAATTACAGCTGTGTTCCGCTCGAGTTTCTCTACGTGTTCGGGTTGAGTATCTACTGTTTTGAGCTCGTCTGATG
The DNA here is from genome assembly GCA_037157565.1 of Thalassia testudinum. NCBI lineage: Eukaryota > Viridiplantae > Streptophyta > Magnoliopsida > Alismatales > Hydrocharitaceae > Thalassia > Thalassia testudinum. The sequence goes on from JAZHRO010000030.1 coordinate 52,696,139, forward strand.
TAAATTAGTCACTGGTACAGGTTACCAGCCGGTGGCGTGTTCGGAGCCTGCAGAGACAACGAGATCTACAGCACAGGCCCCCATTACTCCCGTGATACTCAGTAACGTGGTTTAATGCAATTATTAAAATATGAATAAAGAATATGCCTGCTTAGATTAAATTGATTGAAACTCTAGAATGTGGAATGAACCCTAAGGTAGAAATGTATGAGCATGATATGGAACTACTCTGGTTTACTTGAGATGCATGTTAAAATACAAACTGCCTGTATGTAAATGAGAAATTGAATTGTGAAACCACAAGCTGCATGTGTATGATTGAGAATTGAATTGTGAAAACACGAGCTACCTGTATATGGATGAAGAACAAATAATGAGACATGAAATCTGAATATAGATAAATGAGATGAATATGAACATGAACCCTACGGAGAATTAGGAGTAGAACTCCTGTGTATGAAAGGAATCTAGAATGTAGACGGGAAGTGAGCTGGCCCTTGTGTACACGGTACCATGGAGAGCGACTATCCCTTTTAGTGTAGAGCGGAGCTAATCGTCCTTAGGTTGAGACCCGGGGTTATGATTGACCACTCTACACCGACTCCTGTTGGCCCTCGCGTACATGGTACCAAGACGTGCTACTAGTGTACGAAGACAGCTAGCCGCCTCACGGGCTCTGCGTTAGGACTAGCCAACCTACACCGACTTTTAGGCCCTCCGGGCAAATCGAGGTAGTCGGACGAGGGTACGCAAACCGTGGAGGGGCGAGACCCCTATTCTGAGAGGGCAAGGCCCTATACTGTTCCGTGTTGTACTTTGGGTATACCTGCTAGCAGAAGCGATTGATCGCGTGCTAGTGCGGGGTAGCTACCCATACGCTTATCACACGTGCCGTAGTCACCGCTACGCCTCGACAATGACCGCAGGGTGATTGACTGGGTATAGGACTACCACGGGGGAATCTCCCTGCCAGGAGAGCACCACATATATCTTCTACTCCACAGAAAAGACTGCAATCAAAATCGTTCCCACGAGGAACATGCAAGATCAAGAAATACTTGGATACTTTGAGAAATAGATGAACCAGAAATGCATAAACGAGATAAATAGAAATGAGAATAAAACTTGCTTGTTGTTTTTACTTTACTTACACATAAATAATGTAAACACCACTCTACTCAGCGTTCGCTGACTCTGTCTTTCCGTAACCCTGTTCAGGACCATGAGTTGAACAGCCCGAATTTCCAGCTATAGAGGGAGAAGGGCCCAGCCGATCCCAGCCGTAGTAGTTTTCTTTCCAACTTTTTGTTACTGCTGTAGTTGTGAGTACTGGACCTTTGAGCTACTGTTCCTGTTACTTTCTGTTTCTTTCCGCTGTTGTTGTTGTGGTGGCATGTACTATTTTGAGACAATTGTTCTACTTTTGTTTACTGCTCCGTTCTTTCCTTCTGCTTAGTTATATTGTGTAACGACCCGGTTCCCGAGTCCCTACGAGACACGAGAACCGGACCGACTCGACTAATCCCAAGACCCAGTCGTCCAACGAGGAAGTAACCAAAAGACAGTAAAATAAACCACATTCAGCATGAATATAACTAACAGTAAGAAAGTACAGCAGTAAGGAAAGAAACTACTACAGTATGCACCACCACAACAGTAAAACATTTATCATATAACAAAAACTGCAGGTAAAGAAGGTACAGCGGAAACAAAACTACTCACTAGAACAGAAACAAAAAGGGGTACAAAGCTGGGGTAACTCTACTGGACCCTACTCGGCCCAGCGTCCTCTGCAGCCGCCGACCCTGGCTGCTCAACACCTGGTCCTGAAAAAGGTAACGAGTGTAACACGTCAGCAAAACGCTGAGTAGAGTGGCAACTAACTAAAGGCAACAGTAGAGTGTACAGTAGCTATTATGTTCTCTTACTTCCTCTATTTACATCTTTCAATTTTTCTCACTATTTCATTTATTTCTCAGATCCTTTACTTGATCTCGAATGTCCTCGTGGGACGATCTTGATTTGCAGTCTTTTCCAAAAGTAGAAGTAGCACGTGGTGCTCTCCTGGCCGGGAGAGTCCCCCGTGGTGATCCTACCCTCAGTCAACCACCCCAAGGTCACTGACAGACGTAACGGTGACTACGGCACGCGCGATAAACGCACAGGTAGCTAGCCCGCACTGGCACGCGGTCAGTCGTTTCCGTTAACGGGTGCGCCCAAAGCACAGCACGGAACCAGGGCAGAGCCCTCTCAGTAACAGGGGTCCAACCCCTCCACAGTAACCAAACCGGGGCCTTGCCCCTCCACAGTCCGCGCACCCTCGCCTGACTACCCTGGTTTGCCCTAGTGGGCCTAACAAGTCGGTGAAGGAGGCTAGCAAAACCCCGGGGCCCGTGGGGTAGCTAGTACTCTCCTAACACTACTAGCTCTCCTCGGTACTACGTACACGAGGGCCAGCAAGTCGGTACAGAGCGGCCAATCCTAACCCCGGGTCCCTGGGGCGGCTGGCCCCACTCTGCACTAAACAGGTACAGGTACTTCCCTTGGTACTGCGTACCCAAGAGACAGTATGAACTACATCTCAGTTCCATTCCTTTTTCTTTCCAGGAGTTCCACTCCTAATTCCCCGTAGGGTTCCAGCTCTTTATCTCAGAACATCATATGTTTCACTTTCCAGATTCACATTCTCAAAATCCATGATCTCAAACATGTTTCTTTATTCGTAACAGGCAGCTGTTAATTAATTTTACAGGTAGCTTTATATATATTCCTTTCCAATTTTCCAAGACTGCAGTAGTATACATTCCACTAGTTTTTCCACCCTAGGATTCATGCCATATCCTAGGATCTATCATACAATCTAGTTTTCCGGCCCTAGGATTCATGCAACACCTAGGAACTATCATTCCATATATTTCTCATTCCTAGGATTCATGCAATGCCCTAGGTTCCAGTTATGGTTCCATACATAAACAGATTTTATTAATACTTAAAGCCACTCTACCAGGTACAACGGGAGTACTGGGGGCGTGATTGGAAATCCCGCGCGCCTCCGCGACTCTCAAGACTGCAACTGAACGGGATCCTGTCACAAGGATCAAACACAAGGAGTGTCTCAAAACAGTGTATAGCTACTGTAGGCGGGTAGAGGAATAAATTCTGAAACGAACGCAACTCGAATCGCGGAAAACGGAGCCCAAACGGGCCCTAAACGGGTCGAGAAAGACGATGCTGTGCAAAATCAGACGTCTGGAACTCCCTCCAGACGTCTTAAACGGTGGATCAGAGAATTACCTGCTCAGCGTGGTTTCCTAGACGTCCAGAAGTCTGCAGGGACGTCTTTCCTAGATCCCAGACGTCCGATGGTCACTCCGGACGTCTGGAGGTCACTCCCGCCGTCTGGTACAACTTCCAGACGTCTGATTCGCAAAGGATGACGAATCAGACAACCTACGCACAGCCAACCCCCCTCCCTCAGTACGGTCAGTCGACAAAAAGGAAGAAGAAAGCGGAAACTCACCTTTCAGACGTCTGTATGATCTCACAGACGTCGACCTTGCCGTCTGGATATCAATCCAGACGTCTGATTCTGGAAATTTTTCCAGAATCAAAGCCCTGCTCGGCCTCCGCTCGCGACGCCGCCCGCGTCGCACCTCGCGCGTACGCTGCTCCGCCCGCAGCAGGTCCCTCTCCGCGACGCTCTGCGCCCCCTGCGCCCTCCGCCGGCCGGCCAAGCCGCTCCCGGCGAGCTCGCCCTCACGGCAGAGCCCCGCCCTCGCACGCCGCAGCTCCTCCGCGCTTACTGCGGCTGCCGCTGCCGCTGCGCCCTCGCGTCCGCTCGCTCCCGCGCACAGGCAGGAGGAGGAAGATGGTGGAGACGGGAGGGGAGGCGCGCCCCCCCCCTTTTAACGCCGCGCGGAGGAGAGAGAAGGCGGTCGCAGCCGCCTGCAGCCGCAGAGAAAGAGGGCAGAAACGCAGGTCTGCGCGCACAGGCGCGCAGACGAATATCCCGTGCGAGCATAACTGTTCGCCAGACGTCTGTAAACTATCCCGGACGTCTGGTCAGACGTCTGGATGTGATCCCAGACGTCTTGACAGACGTCTGGGCCACCTCCCAGACGTCTGGGGTATGCGCTCGTTACATATTGCATGTGTGAATGTGGTTTATTTTCTTGCTTTTGGTTATTTCTCGTTTGATAACTAAGTCTTGGGATTAGTCGAGGTGAGCCGATATCGAGTCCTGTAGGGATCTAGGAACTGGGTCGTAACAAGATGGTATCAGAGCAAGATTATCCCGAGAAATGAACCAATTGGTTCGAGAATAACCACTCACGTGCATATAGTTAGGATAGCAACCACAACGTATCACTTTGATATCCGTTTCTGAGTCCTTTTCCCAATGTAATCCTATATCATTGACAACTCTTATTTTATCTCTTACGTCTCCTTGCAGGAGATGCCTCGTCAAGGTTCCCGAGGCAAGCCATGGCCGTGGCCGTGGATGAGGTAGGAGGGGCGGACATGCCTGACCAGAGGCACCGGTTGACCTCCTCCCGGGCATTCAGGCCCAGGAACTCGCCCAGCTAATCAGAGACATCGTGCGAGAGGAGCTCCACCAGCCTTAACGGGCCCTTTCCTCGATTTCATTTACGAAAAATCGACTCCGTTTGGGCCATGAACGAGCCCAAAAACACCAAACCTAATCAAAATCAGATGTCTGGGTAGAGTCCCTGACGTCTTAAATGATCTCAGGGACTCACCATGCTTGGGGCACTGATGAGAACCTCGTCATAAACCCTAAACTAGCACCATCTAACCTAGATTTGCAAGAAAAAGCTCTTACATAACTTATAGAAAGACTTGACTCAGAGAATTCTGAGTTTGTGAAGAAAACAGGAACTAAGGAGTAAAAATGTAATTTCACTAACACAATCTGTAAACAGGGTAACTTAGGATCCAAACATAGGTCAAACTAACCTAATAAGAAGGAAAGTGGGAAAAGCTGATCCAACTAGGGCTACAGCAACTCCAAGGAATTAAATGACATCCTGTAACCCTAAAACAAACTCACTTCAATTCACGAGGCTCGAGGCAAAGTAAAAATTGACTAAACCCTCTAAAATTCATAGAAAAATAATCTCTAGGGTTTAGAACCTTCAATTTGGCCTTGGGAATCCATTTTGACCTACATTGAGAACCATGCCCAATTAATGATTTAATTTGAATTTTTATGTAAATTGACCGGTCAAACAAGGTCTGATCTAGAAATAAAATTCACCATTAGAATCCTAGGTCCTATTTAGTCATGTATAAAAACTTGAGCCTAAGAAAAGACCTTATTGACCGACTTTGCATTTTGGTCCTCATCTATTACTTTTTGACCCTCAACTTTTGAAACCCTCGCATTTTGACCCCTAAGTCTTCATCGTTCTTTACATTTAGGTCCTCCCTAAAAAACCCTGAGCAGCGCCATGCTCCGGCGACTTTGCGTGGAGCATGGCACTGCGCAGGGTGAGGGAGAACCCTCTACCCTTTCAACCGGGCGTTCCCTACGACGTCTGCTGTCGCAGGGACACCTCCATGATCTCTGCAGCAGCCCATACCTTCCGTGCGAACGCGCGGAAGGTATGGGTCCCTACTTCGGCCATCCTCCGGTGAGGGAGGCACGTCGCCACCCTCCCCCTTCACCTCTATAAAAACCTCCTCCGCCTGCAGAGGAGAGTAGCTCGGTCCTGACGGAGAAACACCCCCATCTTTCCTCTCTTCCCACTCCGGTAGAAGCCCTCCAGCTCCGACGGTTCTTCCTCCCCCTCCTCGTCGCTCTGCTGCAATACCAGCGGCAGAGCCACCCTCACTCGCTCTTCCCGCGTCGCGCCGTACCCAGCGTGCGCCCTCCCGCTCCCTCCTCGCCGCCGCCCTCTCCCTCTGGGCATCTTCTTCTCCGGCGACAGTCGATACGACTACCGCCCTGCTCCGGCCCCCCTTTGTCCCTACAACTAGGTAAGAACTTCTCCCCACCTCCCCCTCTTTCTTTTCCTCACTATTTTACATTCAATTAAGCCATCGACCACTCCTGTCCACCGTCACCCCCTTCGTCTCCGGCTACCCTCCGGCGAGACGCCCCCATCGCTCCACAGCCCCACACGTCTCGTCGACCCTCTCAGAAGCTTCCCCTCACTCCACTCAACAGCTTCCCCCTTTCCATTCCCTGCCACATGCCACCTAACGACCCCCCGAACAAGCCCATTCCTCCGACCACAGTCCGACCTAGGGCTGCCACCATACGCCACCTCACACCTCGCCACCACCCGCACGAGCTTCGCCGCACTCCGACGAAGCTCCCTGCACCTTCTGACTAGGCCAAGAGGCCGTATGCTTGATTTCAGGTCACGCCCTCCTCGCCGCCATTGCTGAGCAGGTGAAGCTCTTTCACCTACAGCTACAGGTTCGCCCTCGCCCAGGCTTGCACTCTAGGACGCGCGACTTGCCCCCGCGAAGCTTCCCAGGCCTGCAGCTGGGGGGAAAGCCTCGCACACGGCCGCAATTGCATGCAGCTTCCTTAGCTGCAGGCGCCAATTTGGGTGGGACATTTAGTCCCACTTCGGTAGTTCTGGAAGCCCTGCAGCCAAATAAATGAAAAAAGTGACATAGCCACTTCGCCTCCGAACACGGGGTGAGGTCCCTCTCACCCGCTTCACCCGGCCTCGTCCGCGACCACCCCCCGCAGACCTCGCCCGACCCGTATACCCGACCTGCACTCCTCGCCCACCACCGCACGCCGGTGGGCCTGGACCCGGGCGCGAACCCATACCCGAATACCCGGCTTTGGTAGAGCGATCCTACGAGCGAAATCTGAGAGAGAGACGCGGGGGAGGGTAGGGTTAGGTTTTTGCTCTGACCAGGCTATGTGAGTGTGCAGGCAGAAAAAGGAGAGAAAGAAGACCGCAGAAGAGGAAGGAGAAGAAAAAGAAGGAAGAAGCAGCCAACGCCTTGGCTGCTCGAAGCAAACCAGAAGAAGAAGAAGAAGGACTGCAAAAAGAAGAAGAAGGACTGCAAAAAGAAGAAGAAGAAAGAAGCAGAAGAGGGAGCACCAAGGAAGCACTATAGCAGATGCTACTTAAGTCGTCTGATTGAGAAATCAGACGACGCTCTGAAGAAAAAGACAAGAAGAAGGAAAGAAGAACAGGCGCCGCAGAAGAAGAAAGAAAGAAAAGAAGGCGCCGCAGAAGAAGAAAGAAAGAAAAGAAGAAGAACAGAAGAGAGAAGAGCTGAAGACGATCAAAGCAAAGAGAAGAAAAGAACAAGAAGAAGAAAGACTGCAAAAGAGAAAGAAGAGAAGAAGAAAAAGCCAAGAGACCAATCTACCTCTCTCTCTTATTTTTGTAACAGAAACATTGTACTTCTAGAATTATAAGTTTGCTCCCTGAGTTCGACCTCGGGAAACCTTTTTTGAGTAAAAATTGAAAATGATGGTGACAACCGTAGCTTATACTATAACGACTATACTATAATAAATACAAAGCACCACGAGTTGCCTGCCACTCATCTCTCATTTGGCGTTGTTGCCGAGGAGCAACGGCTATTCTAGAAGTTATAAAATTTCTATTTGTGAGTTTCTAATAATCTCTTCTCTCTTTTGTGCAGGTACAGGAAAAACATTAGGACGCAGCCGCACCACAGCCACTCCAAGGACAAGTAACCCTAAAATTTAAAAGGGGAAGAAAAAGAAAGAAAAAATAGTTATAACCTATCTTTCATACGTAGTAATAGCTGCATGTTTTCAAAACTACTATTCCTGCACACAATCTTAAAGGTGATTAAGGGCTAACACCTTCTTACTTGAGCCCTAATTACCCAACAAGAAGTTAACTGGACCAAGTAGAGCCAACATAAGATCAAGCATTAGGATTTCAGAGACACACCCCTTAATCAAGAATTGAGGAAATCTAAAAGAGGTGTGCCCAAGCCATTGATTGAAAATACCTAATAAGAAAAACCCTAAACAATTGGCTCTCTAAACATTTGAACCCTAAAAAGAAACAAGGCCTAAATTCTCAAAGGAATCACTAGGTAAAGTTGACCCCTAGGGTCAACCAACCTTCAAATTAGGCCACCTTGTTCCCAAAAATACCTAAGAGTTCAAGTGAAACCTTAAGCACCTTAATCTTAAAGTAAAAGAGGTAGACTTAAGAGGTCAAGATCCCCATTCTGGTCTACCTGGAACAGCAGTGACAAGAGAGGTCGGGTGGGGGAAACCCTGTAACCCGTGGGGATGCTCTACCATGTAGGGGTCTTCGCGGGACTCACCCTTTCTGGCTGCCCAGGTAATTCTCAGGTGAACGATCTTTCTGATCAAGGGGTCCATCTGCCCCGCACCTCTATAGTCACCCAACACATTTTTGGGTGTCTTGATTGGGTCCAGCACCTTCTAAACTCTTCTATTCCAACAGTGCATGAACGGTATGAAATCCTTAAGACCACCCTTAAGATCTCCTTTAGGAATTCACTCTCCTCAAGGCCAAGCCTCGACGCCCGTGTTTGCACAGCAACCCTACCCCATCATTCTCTCATCTGATTCTGAACGAAGCTCTTCTTTCCCCATCATGGCTCAGCCTGTTGAGGAAGAAAACAATCTGGAGCACCAGCTCCAGTGACTCAATGACCTCTTCCAAAACTTTGTGCACCCACCGCAGCGTCCTATGATGCGAGACCATTATAATCCTGCTGCAGTGGCCATTGAGCCTCGAGTCAGAATCCCGACTGGAGGACCTGATTCCGAATTGAAGCCTAATATGATTCATGCTATATCTAAATTCCATTGGCTTAATTCCGAAAATCCCTTCCAGCACATCAAACAGCTAAAGCATCTGGCCCAAACTTTTGGGTCAGATGCACAAAATCAGGATATTCTTCTCATGAAGATGTTCTCCTTTTCTCTTATGAACAAGGCCGCTCATTGGTATCAAACTCAGACCCGGTCGATCAACACTTAGGAAGAACTTCAGTCCGAGTTTTTGAAAAAGTTCTTTCCCGTTGTTCGGACCAACGCCTTGCGCCATCAGATTACTCACTTCACTCAACAAACAGGGGAACCTCTCCATGAGGCATGGGATCGTTTTCAATATCTCATGAGAAAGTGCCCCCATCACAGAGTTCCTAAATGTGAACAGGTCCAATCTTTTTACTAGGGACTCCGTGAGGACATCCATCTTTTCATCAATGCAACCTGCGGAGGAAATATCATGGGTCAACATGAGGACACCGTGTGGGAGATTCTCGAAAACATGTGCGAGAACTCCATCAACAACGACTCCATGGGATTATTCGACAGGACGAATACCTACGCATCAACGAATCTTAGGGGAGCACATGAGACGCAGGGCATGTCCGCATCAATCAACTTGGAATTAATGACCATTCGATTGGACAAGGTCTCGATTATTGAAAAGAAGGTGGATGAGCTGACTCAGCACCTGTAGTGAGCCACCTCTACGCATAACCCCTTTGCACAGCCTCCTTCCACAAGAGAAACTGTGCAAAACATTCTCCATCGATCTCCTAGGATGGATCCATATCCTCCATCTGATTCTCTGACCGGAGGTCCATCCCATCCTTTCTACACCAGCCCGGGGAATTCCATCCCCTCTTTCTCTGACTCTCTGGAGGTTCCTCAGACCTGCGAGGACCTCAACGCCATCCAGAATGACCCGTTCTCCAACACTTATAACCCTGGATGGCGAAACCATCCCAACTTTCAGTGGGCGGGAAATTCCCAAACCCAAAGACCACCCTTTCAGCCCCACCCACAACCCCCTCGTCCTTACCAGTCGCCTCAGCCTCGGCCCAACCTTACTTATCCATCAGGGCCAAATCAGGATCAAATGTCCCTCATCCTTCAGACTTTGGCTGACATTCAAAGAACGAATGCGGCTATTCAAAAGCAACACAAGGACGAACTTACAGAGCTCCGAAACCAATTGGCTCAGTTGGCAAACTCTCGCCAGCCAGGCACTCTTCCTTCCCAACCTCTTCCTAACCCGAATAACGTGCCAACCCAGCGACGCGTTATGAACCCAAACCCGGGCCAAGCCCATATGATTTATCAGGCCCCCTCTGTTCCTTCACCCGACGGGATGGAGGCCTCCACTTCTTTTGCAAGCTACCAGCAGCAACCCATCTTACCCAATCCCAACCAAAACCAAGCAGGACTTAATTCCATAACCCATAGTGGTAAGGAAACCTAAGATCCACCTCATCCAAACCACTCCAAGCCTGGTAGTGATCCCAAGCCTAGGACGGTAATCCAGGATGTTCCTACCCCTATCCCAGATCCAAGACCTGGACCTATGCTAGAAGAACCAACCAAGATCCCGTTTCCCGAGGCCTTGACCAAGGGAAAGAAGACCACCAAGCCCGTGGCACCTGAGGAGGACCTGGTCAAGCTCTTTGAGCAGGTCCACATAAACATCCCCTTGATGGATGCAATCCACCACGTACCGGCTTACGCACGATTCTTAAAGAATGTGTGTACACTCCAGCGTAAGCCGCGAACCAAGAGTGGGAGTCCAATTGTTCTGTCAGAGCAAGCCAGCTCTGTAATCCTGAGTAGACTCCCACCCAAGGCTAAAGATCCTGGTACTCCCCTGATTTCCTGCAAGATAGATGATACCCAATTTGATAGAGCCTTGCTAGACTTGGGTGCATCCATAAATCTAATACCCACATCCTTACTTGACCATCTAGAAGAATCTGAGATAAAACCAGTCGAGGTGACATTACAATTAGCAGATCGATCTATAAAGTCACCAAAAGGGATTCTCGATGATGTTATTGTGAGGATACGAGATTTCTATTTTCCTGTAGACTTCATAGTCTTAGACATGGACGTACCTGAAAACCCTAGGGATACACCAATCATTTTAGGGAGACCTTTCTTGGCTATTGCTAGAGCCAACATTAGCTGTGAGGAGGGCCAAATAGAGCTCAAATTTGGAAATCAAACCCTGAAAATTGATATATTTAAGGCCCAACAAGGAATCAATTGCGGTGTCATCAAACAGATTTGTGACATTAGGGCTTTGGTTGATGAAACACACTTCCAGAATGACCTAATTATACCTTATCAACCACAGAAAAATCTTAACCCGCAAACAGAGGAGTCGAATCCAGATATAAACAACCTAGTAACTCCTACCCTTGAACCTCACGTCTATACTGAACCACCCGCCGCTGCTGATAACCCTATCCTCGAATTGAAGCCCCTTCCTGCTCACTTGAAATACATCTTTTTGAGTTATAATCAGACCCTCCCTGTGATTATCAATTCCAACCTCAAACCCGAACAGGAATCCCGTCTAATTATTGTCCTCCAGCAACATCGCAGAGCCATCGGGTGGACTCTCGATGATTTGACTGGAATAAATCCCTCTTATTGTACTAACATATCTATTCAGAAGAGGGTGCACGACCTTCTCGTGAAATGCAGAGACATTTGAACCCTAATCTGCAAGAGGTCGTGAAGAAGGAGATCATCAAGTGGTTAGATGCCGAAATCATCTACCTGATCTCCGATAGTCGTTGGGTGAGCCCGATTCAGGTTGTGCCTAAGATGGCAGGACTCACCACTATAACGACTGAGACCGAAGAAATCATTCCTACCCAATTAGCCAACACGTGGAGAGTCTGTATAGATTACCACCGACTCAATTCCTCCACGAAGAAGGATCATTTTCCACTACCTTTCATTGATCAAATTCTCGAGAAACTAGCGGGAAATAGGTTATTCTGCTTTCTTGACGAGTACTCCGGTTACAACCAGGTGGCAATCCATCCTAAGGACCAAGAAAAGACCACGTTCACCTGCTCCTTCGGAACATACGCTTTCCGAAGGATGCCTTTCGGTCTTTGCAATGCACCCGCTACTTTTCAACGGTGCATGCTTGCCATATTCTCAGATATGGTAGGTGATTATCTGGAAGTCTTCATGGATGACTTTTCAGTTTTTGGAGAATCTTTTGACGATTGACTCCAACACTTGGTCCAAATACTCAAGCAGTGCATCGAGGTGAATTTGGTTCTTTCCTGGGAAAAGAGCCATTTCATGGTGCCTGAGGGAATTGTCCTAGGACACTTAATTTCAGAAAAAGGCATCCAAGTGGATCAAGCTAAGGTTGATATGATCTCTCGCCTTCCTACACCTAGCTCGATCAGGGACATCCGTTCTTTTCTGTGGCACGTCGGTTTTTACCGTCGTTTCATTCTGGATTTCTCGAAAATCGCGCGCCCCTTGACTTCTCTTCTCTCTAAGGATGTACCCTTTGAAATCTCCAAGGAATGCACACTAGCCTTTGAAAACCTTCGTGACCAAGTCACCCAGGCACCAATCCTACAATCCCCTGACTGATCTCAACCCTTTGAGATCATGTGCGATGCATCTGATTTCGCTGTAGGAGCGGTCCTTGGGCAGAAAGCTGACGGAAAACCCGTGGTCATCTACTACACCAGCAAGACACTTGACGAGGCTCAGCATAACTATACGGTTACGGAGAAAGAGCTGCTAGCCGTAGTATTTGCCCTTGAAAAGTTCTGATCGTATCTCCTGGGTTCCCATGTCATCATCTACTCGGATCACACGACTGTAAGGCATCTCCTTGCCAAGAAGGACGCGAAGCCCCGACTAATTCGTTGGATCTTGCTGTTGCAAGAATTCGACCTTGAGATTCGCGACAAGGCGGGAAGGCAGAATGTGGTAGCCGACCATCTGTCCCGTCTTCCTTCTGAGATTATCAACCCTTCTGAACCCATCACAGAACATTTTCCTGATGAGCACCTACTGACTATCGGTACTAGACTTCCATGGTTTGCTGATATAGTAAACTACTTGGCATCTCATCAGATCCCGTCTGATTGGCCGAAGGCCAAGAAAAACAAATTACGTTCTGATGCCAAGTATTACATCTGGGAAGACCCATACCTTTTTCGCATAGGTGCTGATCACGTCATCCGGAGATGTGTCCCGGAGGAGGAAATCAGCAATATCCTCTCTTTCTGCCATGACTAGGCATGCGGTGGCCATTTCTCTGGGCATAAAATCACATCAAAAGTCCTCCAGTGTGGCTTTTACTGGCCCACGCTATTCAAAGACGCATACAGTCACTGCAAGGCATGCAGTCGTTGCCAGACTTTGGGCAACATGAGCCGTCGCGACATGATGCCTTTGCAGCCGATTCTTGTATGCGAAATCTTTGATGTTTGGGGGATTGATTTTATGGGCCCCTTTCCTGCTTCGGATGGTTTCGAATACATTCTGCTTGCTGTGGACTACGTGTCCAAATGGATCGAAGCCATACCGACCCGAACCTGTGATCACAAAATTGTTCTCAAATTCATTCATCAAAACATTTTCTCAAGGTTTGGGATTCCCCGTGTTATAATCTCTGATGGGAGGACCCATTTCACAAATGCTCAGTTTAGGTCACTGATGACCAAATACGGGGTGTCTCACCGAATCTCTACTCCTTACCACCCCCAAACTAATGGTCTAGCTGAGCTGTCAAATCGGGAGATCAAGAAAATCCTACAGGTCACTGTTCGGCCAGATAGGAAGGACTGATCGTCCCGACTTCCGAAAGCATTGTGGGCCTATAGGACCGCCCACAAAACCTAATTAGGCTTGTCTCCCTTTAGACTGGTGTACGGAAAGGCATGTCACCTTCCCGTAGAACTAAAGCATAAAGCCTATTGGGCAGTACGGAAGAGTAATCTAGATCTTTCGAAGGCTGGAACCCACAGAAAACTTCAAATTAGCGAGATCGATGAATTACGCCTAGATGCGTATGAGAACTCGCGAATCTACAAGGAGCGGGTTAAAGCCTTCCATGACAAGCATATCTCGAGAAAGATCTTTCATCCTGGTCAGAAGGTCCAACTCTTTGATGCCCGACTAAAACTTTTCCCGGGAAAGCTGCGATCCAAGTGGGTCGGACCATATTTAGTCCGACAGATTTTTGGAAATGGAGCCATCGAAATCAGTCCGCTCAGCCACGATTCCAAACATTTCTTCGTGAACGGTCAGAGACTCAAGCCGTTCATTGATGTGACTTCTACTGATTTGGCTGAATCACCATATATCCTCCATTCCCCTTGAGCTTATTGCGCCCAGCCGATGGCGTAAAACTCAGCGCTTAACGGGAGGTAACCCGTCATTTTCCTAAAAATCTAAAACCTTTTTCACACTTTTGTGCACTTAAGGTTCACCCTTATAGACAGTCGACCCCACCTCAGATGCTTACATCTGGGATTAGAAATCGTTTGCAGAATTCATCCCGACCCGTTCACTCATTAAAATATCTGTCTTAAAGAATGAACTAAGTAAATAAAAACCCCTTAAGTCACAATGAGGACATTGCAAACCTTAGGCATGGGGGGTATAAAAATGCAAAACTTGTAAGAAAAGGTTTTAAACAAAAAATTCACATATGCCAAAAACACCATAAAAAAAAAAGAGAAGAGAATAAGAGAAAGGAAATTTTGTGGGAGAAGGAACAAAATGAAAAAGGAGCAACTAAGAGTGAACAAAAAAAAGAGTGATAGTCATTAGTAAGAAACTAAGAAATTGACCTAAGTTCTAGACCTTATTCAAGAAAAAAAATGAAAAGTGCATGGTGAGATTAATAAGAACGCAAGCTTTAGGCATTCTTGGATAGACTCTTAGTACCCATTAAGATCTAGACATTCCTCAAGAGGTTGAGAAAAATGAAAATTTTAAGTATTAGGTCCAAGGCTTAGGAAGTATTTGACCTCATTAACTAACTTCTGGTTTACGGGACTCAGTAACCTAAGCACCCCAACCTCACACACAGCCTGGCTCAATAAGCGTAAAAATCAAAATCACGCAGAAGCGTCACAAAATTCTGAAAAATACATCTAGAATAGGAGCGGCCGATCAACACAAGTTGATTTGGACGAGTTCCCAGCGCGGAGAGGCGGGAAACCCCCTCGAAGATGCGTAACAAAATATCGTCTCCTCGATACTTTTCTCTTAGGATATTTATATATCCTACTGGGGGCATGTAAGCACTCTGCTGGTTTAGATTCCATGGATGGCATTATCACGACGTGTCAATTGCCAGGGTCTGGATTCGACCACGGAACACCATGGATGGGATTATCTCGAAATCTCAATAGCCATGGTTCCGAGGGTTGCTATGGGCGATGCTATCTCGAAGCATCGATTGCTAGGAACCTTTAAGGATTGATGATGGGAGCAAGGAATCTAATACAGACCGTGTTAAAAAGTCAATCCTAAGTTAGAACTAAAAAGAAAAAGAGAGAAAACTCTCCAAACAGGAAAAACTTTCTATCTCTCTCTTACAAAACGCACTGCAAACTGAACCAGGGCTACAATCATTTCAAGCACTGGTGCTTTAACCACAAAGTCCAATAGACCTTAGGTTAGCTCTTGTGGGCCTTAAAAACCTTTGCCAAAGACTGAGGCTGACCCTAGACAGATCTGGATCTTGATTAATACTAGAGTACCTTTTAAGCCTATAGTCAGCATTCTAACCTAATCTAAGTTCAAATGAAAAAGCACTTATCTGAAGTTATTAAAAACATCATGATCTAGAACAAAGGTTAAAAACCTTAAGTTTTGCTAAGAGACTGGCAAAAGCTAGGCATGGGGGTATAATGAGAACCTCGTCATAAACCCTAAACTAGCACCATCTAACCTAGATTTGCAAGGAAAAGCTCCTACATAACTTATAGAAAGGCTTGACTCAGAGAATTCTGAGTTTGTGAAGAAAATAAGAACTAAGGGGTAAAAATGTAATTTCACTAACACAATCTGTAAACAGGGTAACTTAGGGTCCAAACATAAGTCAAACTAACCTAATAAGAAGGAAAGTGGGATAAGTTGATCCAATTAGGGCTACAGCAACTCTAAGGAATTAAATGACATCCTGTAACCCTAAAACAAATCCACTTCAATTCACGAAGTTCGAGGCAAAGTAAAAATTGACTAAATCCTCTAAAATTTATAGAAAAATAATCTCTAGGGTTTAGAACCTTCAATTTGGCCTTAGGAACCCATTTTGACCTACATTGAGAACCATGCCCAATTAACGATTTAATTTAGATTTTTATATAAATTGACCGGTCAAACAAGGTCTGATCTAGAAATAAAATTCACCATTAGAATCCTTAGGTCCTATTTAGTCATGTATAAAAACTTGAGCCTAAGAAGAGACCTTCTTGACCGACTTTGCATTTTGGTCCTCATCTATTACTTTTTGACACTCAACTTTTGAAACCCTCACATTTTGACCCCTAAACCTTCATCGTTCTTTGCATTTAGGTCCTCCCTGCAAAACCTTAAGCAGCGCCATGCTCCGGTGATTTTGTGCGGAGCATGGCGCCGCACAGGGTGAGGGAGGCCCTCTGCCCTTTCAACCGGGTGTTCCCTACGACATCTGCTGTCGCAGGGACATCTCCATGATCTCTGCTGCAACCCATACCTTCCGTACGAACGCGCGAAAGGTATGGATCCGTACTCCGGCCATCCTCCGGCGAGGGAGGCACATCGCCTCCCTCCGCCCACCTCTCCGCCTTCGCCTCTATAAAAATCGCCTCCGCCTGCAGAGGAGAGTAGCTCGGTCCGGACGGAGAAACATCCCCATCTTTCCTCTCTTCCCACTCCGGCAGAAGCCCTCCAGCTCCGGCGGTTCTTCCTCCCCCTCCTCGTCGCTCTGCTGCAATACCAGCATCAGAGCCACCCTCACCCGCTCTTCCCGCATCGCGCCGTACCCAACGCGCACCCTACCACTCTCTCCTCGCCGCCGCCCTCTCCCTCTGGGCGTCTTCTTCTCCGGCGATAGTCAATACGACTGCCGCCCTGCTCCGACCCCCTTCATCCCTACAACTAGGTCAGAACTTCTCCCCACCTCCCCCTCTTTCTTTTCCTCACTATTTTACATTCAATTAAGCCCTCGACCACTCCTGTCCACTGTCACCCCCTTCGTCTTCGGCTACCCTCCGGCGAGACGCCCCCATCGCTCCACAGCCCCACACGCCTCGCCAACCCTCTCAGAAGCTTCCCCTCACTCCACTCAATAGCTTCCCCCTTTCCATTCCCTGCCACATGCCACCTAACGACCCCCCGAACAAACCCATTCCTCCGACCACAGTCTGACCTAGGGCTGCCACCATACGCCGCCTCACGCCTCGCCACCACCCGCACGAGCTTCGCCACACTCCGGCGAAGCTCCCTGCACCTTCTGACTAGGCCAAGAGGCCGTATGCTTGATTTCAGGTCACGCCCTCTTCGCCGCCATTGCTGAGCAGGTGAAGCTCTTTCACCTGCAGCTACAGGTTCGCCCTCGCCCAGGCTTGCACTCCAGGACACGCGGCTCGCCCCCGCGAAGCTTCCCAGGCCTGCAGCTGGGGGGAAAGCCTCGCACACGGCCGCAATTGCCTGCAGCTTCCTTAGCTGCAGGCGCCAATTTGGGTGGGACATTTAGTCCCACCTCAGTAGTTCTGGAAGCCCTGCAGCCAAATAAATGAAAAAAGTGACATAGCCTCTTCGCCTCCGAACACGGGGTGAGATCCCTCTCACCCGCTTCACCCGGCCTCGTCCGCGACCACCCCCCGCAGACCTGACCCGACCCGTATACCCGACCTGCACTCCTCCCCCACCACCGCACGCCGGTGGGCCTGGACCCGGGCGCGAACCCGTACCCGAATACCCGGCTCTGGGAGAGCGATCCTACGAGCGAAATCTGAGAGAGAGAGAGAGACGCAGGGGAGGGTAGGGTTAAGTTTTTGCTCTGACCAGGCTATGTGAGTGTGCAGGCAGAAAAAGGAGAGAAAGAAGACCACAGAAGAGGAAGTAGAAGAAAAAGAAGGAAGAAGCAACCAACGCCTTAGTTGCTCGAAGCAAAGCAGAAGAAGGACTGCAAAAAGAATAAGAAAGAAGCAGAAGAGGGAGCACCAAGGAAGCACTGTAGCAAATGCTACTTAAGTCGTCTGATTTCTCAATTAGACGACGCTCTGAAGAAAAAGACAAGAAGGAAAGAAGAACAGGCGCGGCAGAAGAAGAAAGAAAGAAAAGAAGGCACCGTAGAAGAAGAAAGAAAAGAAGAAGAACAGAAGAGAGAAGAGCTGAAGACGATCAAAGCAAAAAGAAGAGAAGAAAAAGAAGAAGAAGAAAGACTGCAAGAGAGAAAGAAGAGAAGAAGAAAAAGCCAAGAGACCAATCTACCTCTCTCTCTCTCTCTTATTTTTGTAACAGAAATATTGTACTTCTAGAATTATAAGTTTACTCCCTCAGTTCGACCTCGGGAAACCTTTTCTGAGTAAAAATTGAAAATGATGGCGACAACCGTAGCTTATACTATAACGACTATACTATAATAAATACAAAGCACCACGAGTTACCTGCCACTCATCTTTCAGGCACCTTTTCTGGACGTCTGGAACTTCGTGTAAATGTCTGAGGGTAGCTTCAGACGTCTGGAGACACTTCCAGACGTCCAAAACTACCTCGGTCCTCGCACCAACGCGCTTCCCAATCCTTTGACATACACGCGTGCACTGTCAAAACTTTGGCAGGAAAAATAATCAAGAAAATGCACCATCAGACGTCTAAGATTACCTTCGAACGTCTGACCAGATGTCTAGAGGTCACTCCGGACGTATGATTCTGCAAAAAAATGATTCTGTAGAACCGTTTGCGAGCCTTTTCTCGCCGGAGAAGCTGTAGTAGCTGCAGCACCGCCTCACTCCCTCGCGAGTCCTTCTCTCTCGACCTCCAATCTCCTCTGCTCTCCCTCTCCTCTCGCTCAGCTGCTGGGTGGTGAGCGAATGGAGGATGAAGGGGGGGGGGGGGGGAGGAGAGGGTGTGCGTTGGTAGGGTAGTGGTGGGGAAATTACGGGGATGCCCCTACAATTTTCCTCTCCTCACAAACCCCACAACAAAAACCTATGGGGTTAAAAACTATGCAAAAGTCCTTACGAATTTCAAAAATACCAAACAACCCTAGGAAAGGGTCATTTCAACATAGGTGGTGTATCTTGAGAACTTGTGCTTGATTTGTGGATAGGAAATAAATGGATGGGAATGCAATCAATGTTAGTTTAGAATGAATCGATTGAAATTGTTAATGAGACCAACTAGAGGATTTGGTGATTTTTAACATTTACCATCAAAGTTAAGTTGGTAATTCAAGTTTTGGAATCAGTTGGGTTGAAATGAGAAATTTACTTATAGTTATAATTATTAAATATGTAAACCCCTATTTAATGGAATTACTTTTGTCAACGATTTTTTGAATAGTGTAGTAATATTACAAGATAAATAATGAGATGCATTAACAAAATGAGTTCATGTTCATTTCATTTATTTCGTTAATTGATAGTTGACCATTTGCCTCAAACGAAGTGAAATATTAAGAAAGATGGGTTATGTTAAGTTAACTAAATTGTAGATCCTTATGAGATATTCGAATGAGTGTTACATTGTAAGATGGTAGAAATACAAGCAACACTCATAATTGAGGGGTAATTTTGGAATGATTATAAGTTTAAAAATATCGATAGAAAGTTAATCCACTTATACAAATCTAAGTACAATGCACTCATAATTGGAAGATTATAACATTGATGCAACGTATTTCAAAACTCATGTTTCACATATACATAGAATGGATTCATGAACTTACATAGTATTTGTTCCAAATGTACATAGTATCGCTACATAAGATTACATGAATGGAATATGATTACATCAACTATGACATGGTGAATAACATGACACACGAGATCTTATTTGGAGTGTCTTCCACCAAACGACATAATAGTCTTGGGCTATTATACGTAGACATGTAATTACAATGTAAACATTATAGTGAATGAATCGAAGAGAAATCAAGTGAAATTATTAAATAGGACAAGTTACTTGCCGTACTTGGAAAAGATGAAGGTTGGTAGAGTTGACACTTGCAACTCTCATTTCATATGCACACGGAATCTGAGTTGATGGAGTATTTGGCTCAAGTCATGGATATTAACATCATCACACATGTGGAGTCTAGGACTACCCATGCCTACAAAGTGCCACAAATTCATATAATGGTGGGGAAAATATGATAACCTTTCTAATGAACATGAGCAACCAAAAAATATAAGTTGTAGGAGAAATGCAGAACATAAATGGCAACTTAAAAAGACATGAATTAGAAGACGTTTAAGTACATCAAAGTCGGCAGTGGAGGGACCTCAAAGAGCAAGAACAAAATAAATGAATTAGGAACAACATTAATCCAAAAACCAACCGAACTGAAGAGAAGAGCTGACAGCAAACCAAAGTTTCTAATACACAATCAAACTAACAAAAGAAGAAAGAGAAGTTAAATATCAATTGCAAGGCAGGCGAAAACCACTTCAACAAACCAACATTATATTGTGCAATGGATATCAGGAGGTAAAAGTCAATCGAAAAAAATAAGCAATCATATAGTAAAGCAACATAATCTGAACTGGAAAGAAGTAAGCACGTTGAATGGATCATGCAAAACATAGGAAAGAAGTAAAGCAACATTATAATATAGCATAAGCTGAAAATTTACTATTGAATCATATGTGGAAAAGGTATGAAATCCATAATAAAAAGTTAGGCGAGGAAAGGAAATAGGACAGCAAACAAAACAAATTAAAATACAAAAATAATAGGATTTTGTAGTTTAAAATAAAGTAATAGATTTGAGTTATCATGTACGACCATCCATGCCAATCCCTTCATTTTGTAACGAAGGTTTAGGGTTACCAGTACTTAACCATCCATGCCAATCCATAATTTGAACTAATACGATCTTCAATATTAGAGTAATAGGACTTTATCGGTAGGTCAACTTTATAACACTTGCTTATCACAAGACTCCAGTCAATATCAAATGCCTCTTCGAAATTGTGTCCAATTATCATCATTGCCAATTAATGTAACTGCAAATAGGTGCAAATGGAGATTAGTACAACAGGCTAAGTAAAATAACAAATTACTGAATGTAGCTCAAACATTTTAATCAAAAGAAAAATAAGTTTCAATGCATAGTTTATGTTACTTTAACTTAGACAACTATCGAAAACCACTAGAACTAACAATAATATAAGCTAAAAATACTCAAAGACGTCCAATAAAGGTGCATTCCTCCCGTGTTGCCCATGAGAATTTTGTTATAAAATATGGTTATTAGATATGTAGTTATTAGTTGATGTCATTAATTTCCATGAGAATTCCCGAGGAAGACTCTGAAAGCTAACAAAAACACACTTTACTAGGGGAGACCAGTAAGCTTACAAGATCTAAGTTTACTGAAAATGCCAACTCATTATTAAAATATAAGTTTTCGGATGGTGATGATGATGTTAAAATCTCAAACAAATAAAAGACCAATACTATTCCCTTTTATGGAGCCACGGTAGTACGAATGTTGATGTTAACTCTCTGATGTTGGTATGGATTTGAGGTTCAAAGCTTTCAACACATTAATGGTAACAGTTACCAACATTAGACCAATGGGCGGGTATGGTTTTCATATCCATCAAATTAATATTTTGCATCTGTGTTCATCTTGATGCTTATGTATATATTCCGATGCAAGTACATATATTTGATCATTTCTTCTAAAAAAATGTGTAATTATAATCGTCTAATTCATAATAAAGCTAGGATATATGTCAGCTACCAGCCAAAAAAAAAAAGAAAAATGCCCAAAAAGAAGGGAAAGGATGTGAGGCCCATTACAGGGTCAAATACATGGATTCGTTTCTTGCAGGAACTTTATATCAGAATAAGCAATTCATGCCTACTTGACTTTCATCTAATGCTTCTTCGGTCTTCCCAATAGACACAACTTGGGAGGTTCAAAATCCAACTTATATCAGGGCCTTCAAAGTGGCACATCACTCGACCTTCTCTATACATAACCCAGATCAAATTAAACGTTTCTGGGTAACCACATTAATTAGCGTCTTAAATTTTGGAGCTGATACTTTTCTGGGTAACCACATTAATTAGCATCTTAAATTTTGCCACATCTGTCAACAGCACCGACTCTGCATGTGCAATTGACAGCATGTCATTATAACTGATATTTTTATAATGGACTGGAAGCTCCTTTCTAATAAACCAATCCACATTGTTCAATATGTAGTATCTCGATAATTTCCTCCATCCTCTTGAAAAATTGACCCAATGTGTTTGTAGAAAATCCCTTTTAAGGATACAATGTCTGGCAAACTTCTACCTTTCCCCAATCAAATATCAAGAAGGAATGAACTTGCTTTTAATATACTTACTTTGGAACTCTGAGCTTCAAGTTTTTCCCTCCAAAGCTCAAATTTGTTATTGGCTGCATACCCTGTCTTATCCACCGGTATATGACATCTCCAATAGGAATGCACCCATGGTGCTGCATATTAGATGTGCTTCAGCTAAACTAGAAGGACCATAGCCAATCAAAGAGGTGAGGTCAAAGTTGAAACTTCGTGCCGAGATTATAATAGCAATATATTATCATCACAATCCAATTCCTCATACGTGTTCGTCAAACAAAGCTAATACCCCTCGATTTCAAATTCATAAAAACTTGCTTGGGGGAACAATATAAGCCTCTCACAGATCGGTTAGAACAGCCAGGTTCTCATTGGATAAGGATTTCCATTAAGCACCTTCGGCCATAGATACAACTATCAAGCCAAACTTACTCTCCAAGGATGCAAGTACATTTGATCATTTTTTCATTTCAAATCCATGTATTTTTCCATTTTTAGATCGAAAAAGATCAAAGCTTCCACGACTATACGTAAATCGAAACTTTCGACACCGAATAAACGGCAACAACCAACAGAGGGTAGTAAGCAAAAATTGTTGGTTTTGAGAAATCTTCCTACTCAACACCAACTGCATAGGAGACAATAGTGTGTTACCTTCGAAGCACATGGTTTGATAGCTCCTCGTGCACAGCCTTCACCCGATCTAGTAGCATCAGCTCCTCGATCGAACCCCTTCACCTGACGAGTATGAAAAAAATGTGATTTGGTTGCAGGTAGAAGGAAATTAATTTCAAAGGATTACAAAGCTTATTCAAAGTAGTACACACCTTGCTCCTCCTCCAAGAACAATGCCAAAACCACCCACAAAATAGCATCCACCACCCATGACCCCAATTTATAGAACTTCCTTTCCCTTAGCCTCATCTGCATGCCAGCCCATTGTTCATGACTGAGGCACCCACAACTGGATGTCGATGGGCTGAGGGGGATCATGACCGTGACTAGGATTTGGATGGAAATGAAGTCCGAGCAGCAAATGAAGAACCCAAAGTCGAAAAATAGGGATAGAAGGCACAGAAGAGAGGCAAAATCGATCCCACATCAAAAATGGAAATCGTATCCGCAGCTCAGGCGAAGATCTGAAGCCCCCAATTCAAAACAAAATCTCGATCTACAGGGATCGACTCAGAAGAAATCGCACCAACCGAAGTAAATGACCCGAGATATTATTTGCTCCATTGAAACCCTAGCATGCGTGTAGGGAAACGATGACAAGGATCCCATGGCATGAGCATGGGGAAGATACAGACCATCAATGGTCGTGCAGATGAGTAACTCTCAACTACCACATAGCGAGAAAGAAGATTAATGAGTCAACCGAGTCGATCAACCGAGGTAAACACCCAACGAAAGCAAAACCTCCACCAATAAAGCCCTCATACGATTTGCAAAGCTTAAAATCACGATTACTTCGAATAATACAACACGTTGACATGAAAATGTGACTCAGCTCATGTATTCGGGGAGGAGGTGGCGGTGATCTGTAGCGAGGTAAGCGATCTTCGAGTAGAACGGGAAAATCGCCATTGTCGATCGAGCAAGATATACGTGAGGGTAAGAGGAATGAAATGATCGCATCGAAGATGCTGGGAGACGCGTCGGTGCCTCTCCCTCTTCCATCCAATTAAGGCAACGAAAGAAGAATGGGGAATAACCCCTCTTCCACCACTGGACATAGAATAAAAAGGGGCCACTCCTCTTAAATCTGCCTTTTCTTAAAGCAGCCTTTCTCAAGTCAAACAAGGATTGGGTCCACTTATTTCCCAAAATAAATGGGTCCTTGGGAGTTTTGTAAACTTCATCAATAGCTGAGGTTGGCTCATGTTAATATGCAGCCTCCTATTGAAAGAGGGTTTAAATGAAAAAGCAAGCTATTTTATCAGGTATAAAAATATGAAAAATATAAGATTATCTTAATACAAATGGAACATGTATGTAAAATCCTCGAAATGCTAAAAAAGAAAAATTAGTAACGTACTCCACTCCTATTCCCTGTTGTTGTAACTAATGTTTTTCTTTCATCAAATGCGATAAATGACATAAAGTACAAATTCAAAGGTGATACAAATAAGCTTAGGAAAGCAATAAGCCCTTGCAAATAAGCCAAGATTGTATATAGAAGAATCAAGTAAAAGGGCTAAGAAGAGGCTACCAAATATGGGATTACATTTACTTGGAAATGTTGACCCGTGAGTAGGTCAAATGACATCTAAAAGCCTATATATGCGTGCAACTTTGACAAAGGAACAAGAATCATAAAAAATCACACAACCAACCATAATAATGTAAACAACAAGCTCAACAACAAAAACAAGCTAGAAACACAAAGAATTAGCAACAATGTTGAACAAAAATGCCAAGTATGGTGAAGATGAGGTGGATCCATGCCGAAAATGGATGGTGGGCAACTCCTCAAGCACTAAGAGTAGCAAACCTAGGAAGAAGAAAGCCAATGTCTGTCACCCACATAGGAATGGACAGTCCTAGCAATCCCTCCATGGCCAAAAACCCTAATTGATTGAAGAAGTGAACGATGAAGCCCGATGAAGCAGAGACAGAGGTGGTCGACCATTATGACCACCAAAACCCCTAGTAACCACCAAAGAAGCATGGCAAAGGATGATTCCAATCAATCACAACCACCTGAACCATCATAACCATCAAATCCCACAATGGCCACTAGCAAATCATGGCAACATGGATTTGCTAACCCACCACCAGAGCTTGAGTCAAGTCACACTCTACACCATCCAGTAAAGAGAAGTGCTACACCAATGGAGAGAAGGGATGGAAGGAGGCAGATAGAGCAACAAGCAACGAAAGGTGGGGGCCTCAATTAACTAATTGGGCCTCGAGGCAACAAGCAAGGTTTAGGGTTTAAGAAGGGCAAGGGGACAAGAGAAAAGACTCAAGAAGTTCGATGTAGCTATTGAAATTTCGAAATAGAGGGGGGTGAATAGTGTGGTATATAAAATATGTATAAATAAAAATCAATCCAATCACACAAATAGCATTCACCACAAATGAGACAGGTATTTTTAGGTGGAAACCCAACTCGGGTAAAAACCACCACCTAAGCTTCTCAACTTAGGATTTCCCGATCGACCGAGTCGACTAAATCCACTACGTGTCACTTGAACAAGGGTGACACAACCTCAAGTACAACCACACTACTTTATGCCGAAGGTAGCGTACCTCAAAACCCTCCCTCCACAAGGAGTATTTTGTCTCGCGAAGAAGATAGGAATTCGCCACACGAATACCCAATCACAAAACGAAAGGAAAAACAAAACCTATAGAGCCCAAATAGTAAAAGATCTAACCATGCTACTATAGGCAAGAAATCTTCCCTTAATCGGAAGTGCGTAGGCGTGATTATGCAGCAAAATGGTGCTCTCGGATGTGGAGTGTAGAATACTGAGAGCAGATGGAAAAGCCTTATCTTCTTAGATCTCTTTTTTACTCAAGAAAGGTGGAAGTATTATATCATGGGTGTCTTGAGTGTCTCTAAGCCAAGGAAGGGTCCTTCTCTATTTATAGAAGACCTAGGAAACCTTTAGAAGGCTTAAGAAGGTTTAGATAGCTGTTGGGAAAGATTCCAAGGAGATTTGGGTTGCAATCAGAATAAAATCAGGGTCATAATGAGTCTGACACAGTTATTAGACATCTAATTCTGTTATCAGATGTCTGGTATTACGTCTGATATGAGTTTTGGACATTTGATCCTGAGGGGATGTTTCTCTGAAAATGATTGGATCTAGTCAGGGATCTAGTCAAATGTCTAACTAAGATTTGTAAGACATCTGGGAAAGTCATTGGACATCTAATCAAAGCGGGTTTGGTTCCTGGAAATGAACTAGATCTAAACAGGGTTCTAATATATATGTGTAAGATGACAAGTCAAACATCTGACATATGATATGGACGTCTAAAAGTTGCAGGAATTGATTCCAAAGAGCTAACAGTCAGATATGGGTCTGACATCTTGGATTTTGGTCCAACGTCTCTTTATCAGATGTCTGGACACTTCTAAGGATGTCTGGTGATGCACCCTCGTTTAGCTCTCAAAGGGAAAAAGCTGAGAGGCTAACGATCACCTAATTGGACCTCTGGTAAGTTCATCAGATGAACTATGGTCAAGACGTCTAGATGGAAAGGTACAGTTTTAAAAGTGTCGCGTTGCAATATAGTCGAAATCGCTCTGAAAACAAATACAATTTTTATTACTCGAATAGGTTTCCGATTTCGAACACAGGGAGCTATATGGGATTTAGAAATCAAGGTCACAATTCAAACTGAAAGAAATTGCAATAATAGCAGTAGCAATGTGCAAAAAATATTGGAGTAAAATGGTGATTTAGATCACCAAATATTCCTACAATATCACCAAAGAACTCAATGTAAATGTATATGCAATGAGATCTAATGATCTGTCGTCTGATAAGGAAATCAGACGACTTAAAGTTGTATGATTCTTCTTGTCTTTGCTTCTTCTTTCTCTGCCTTTGCTTTCCCTGAGTCTTCCTTTCTTCTTCTTCTTCTTTTGCTTCTCTGCCCTTAGCTCTTCTTCTTCTTTCTTCTCTCTGGCCTCCTCCTCTTCTTCTCCTTCTTCCTTCTACCTTCAACCCAGCGATCCTTCTCTTCTTCTTCAGAATCGGCTAAGCGTTAGCCGGAGGTTCCTGTAGCAAAACCCGCCCCCTACCCTCGCAACCCTCCTCTCTTTTTCTTTCTTAAGATCCACTCTCCTAGAGCCACAGGTATCCGGGTTATCGGGTCGGGCGCGTACCCGAGTCCAAGCTCACCGGCATGCGGTGGTGAGCGAGGAGTGCAGGTCGGGTCGAGTCAAGCCAGGTTCGCGAAGGCAGTGTCGCGGACGAGACCAAGTGAAGGTGAGAGGGACCTCACCCCGTGGTAACTGAGGTGAACAACTTATGGCACTTTTGTAATTTATACAGGTGCGGGCGCTTCTTCGTATCTGAGGTGGGAGTAAATGTCCCACCTTCCTTCCACGCAGCGCAGCAGGGAGCGTCCTTCACAATTGCCTCAACTGCTGAGGCTCTTAACTACAATTGAAGTCCTGGGTGCGTGCGCAAGAGACTTCCGTGAGTGATGGGACTTTAACCTGGGCGTGGCAGCACCTGGGGCAATCTCAAGCAAGCTTCAAGCTTGCTCGCCAATGGCGGACAAGCTCTGAACCTGAAAACAACAGAACAGCCTTTCAGCCACGTTAAAGCGTTCAGGGAGCATCGCCGGAGCACGACGGATGTGATGGGGGTGGTGGCATGGCGTGGCATTGGCTGTGAGGGCATACCTAGGGCAGACTGTGTGCATGTGAGTGGGTGTGTTCGGGGGCTCTTGTGAGTGGATGGCGAAGTGAGTGAATAGAGGGGAAATGCTCAGTGAGGTGTGGTGATGGTCATGGGCTTGTCGGAGAGGGTTTTGGTGGCCTGTGGAGGTGGGATGGCCTCACCGGAGGTGGTGGCCGGAGATGGAGGTGCGAATGGGCGTTAGTGGCGAATTTTGGAAAATGAAGGGCGGAGAAGGAAATAAAGGAGATAGGAGACTTAGCTAGGAAGTTGAGGGACGAAGGGGGGCAGTGAGGGCGTCGGGTCAGGTGTGACCGATGCTGGAGACGAAGGTGGCTCCGGTGAGGTGGGAACGGCGAGGATGAAGGAGGAAGTGGCGTCTGCTGGTATGGCGAGACGCGAATGAGGGTAGGGAGGAGGAATCTGCCACAGGTATGGTGGTCGGACGACGAGAAGGAGCAGGGAAGGTCGCTGAACGTCGAGGAGCCTTCAGCTGTGAGAAGGAGAGATGAATTGAGGGGAATCACGGCTGAATTCGAGCGTGGAGAATGCAGGAGGATCTGGGCTTCTTTAAATAAGGATCTGAGGGGAGGTTAGGTCTTGGGGTGCAAGCTTCCCAAGCTTGGAAGGTCACCAGAATTGGGATCTGTTAAGATATCCAAATCTCTCATGCGTTCGCATGAGAGATTGGGAGAGAATCAGAGCTCATCAATGGGTTCAAACAAGAGAGAATTACTTAGAGAATCTCCCTTCCAATTTTGGAAGAGATTCTCCAAGTAATCAAGGAGATATTCCTTGTCAAAGGTCGCCCGAGTAGGTTTCCTCCGCAATAATGGCGAAGAGACCTAAATGTAAAGACGATGAAGAAGTTAAGGGGCTAAATGCAAGGGTTTTTAAAAGTTAGGGGTAGAAATGTAATCAGACATGACCTTTTTACAAACTAAGTCAAGACAAGTTCTCCTTGGGTCCAAATTTTGGTACATACCTAATTTGGACCTAAGGAATCCAATGGTGAAGTTGAATTTTAGTTTTGACCACGTTTGACTGGGTAATTTATGTAAAAATCTAAATTATGGTAAATATCTGTCTGAGACTCTATTTTTAGGTCAAGATGGATTCTGATGGTCAAATTGAAGGTATTAAACCCTAGAGAATATTTTTTTATGATTTTTAGAGGGTTTAAGTGAATTTTATCCTGGCCAGGACCTTAGTTAACTAAGTGGGTCTGTTTTTAGGGTTTCAAAAGTCATTTAATTCTTATAACACACAAATCCTTTTTTGTCTGATCCAAGCCACTTGTTATCTTGTTAAGACCATTTGACCTTTATTCAACCCTTGAGAAAACTCATGGTTGTACTGCATTGGTAAAATTACAGTTTCAACCCTAGTTTCTTATTTTTCCCTCAGAATGCTTATAGAGTGAGTTATGACCTTCAATTAGTTATGTAGGAGCTTTTACTGACTTCATTGGGTCAAAATGAGCTAATTAGGGCTCATGATGGTGTTCCCATAACACAGACTATTAATTTCTAGCCTAACTGTTTGGACGTCTAGCCAAAAGGTTAGATGACTTAAAGTCACAAATCAGACGTCTGATGTCCATATTGGATGTCTGATCAGGTTATCTAAGGCCTATTTTGGTTTTCTGAGTTTATCCTGCAACTGAGACTTGAGCTCTCGCAGCTCAAGCGGTGCCATCCTGTATGGCGCGGTGGAGATGGGGCTGGTCCCTGGTACTAGTGAGATCTCAAACTCGATCTCACGCTCGGGCGGTAGTCCTGGTAACTCGTCTGGAAACACGTCGGGGTACTCTCTGACCACCGGGATGCTCTGGAAGTCTGCCACGGGGCTGTGCTCTGCCACCACACAAGCTAAGAAGCCCTCACACCCCTGGCTCAAAAGTCTCGCCGCCCGAAGTGCCGAAATGCACCTGAAACCTCCGTCCACTGGCTGCCCGTGAAACTCGAAGGAAGGCAACTCCGGAATGGAGAAGACAATCTTCCTCTCAAAGCAGTCTACTAAGGCGTGGTAAGCGGACAGCCAATCCATCCCCAGAATCACCCCAAAGTCCTCCATCTGTATCATAATCAGGTCAGCTGGCAGGCTGTGTCCCCCGATGCTGACCCCGCAACCCGTGT
Source organism: Thalassia testudinum (assembly GCA_037157565.1). Taxonomy (NCBI): domain Eukaryota; kingdom Viridiplantae; phylum Streptophyta; class Magnoliopsida; order Alismatales; family Hydrocharitaceae; genus Thalassia; species Thalassia testudinum. The sequence continues at coordinate 52,725,969 of JAZHRO010000030.1, forward strand.
ACACCTCCTCAGCTACAAACAGCTGACCACTCGGACCTCTGATTACGAACGGATTCTTTAACAATGTATAATCCTGGTCCAAACTAACTGCGAAACTGTCTGCGACAAATGAGTGCGTAGCGCCGGAATCGAAAAGCGTGTAAACGAGTCTGCCAGAAACTGAAACCATACCTGCTACCACGGATCCCGAAGCTCTGGCGTCCCTGTGTGTTAGGGCGTTGATACGCCCCTCAGCTCTAGGTGCGGACGAAGCAGCCACACTCTGCGTCGGACGGGTAGGTGCTGGCCGGTACCCTCCTCGCGACTGCGGTCCTCCTCGCGCCTGGAAACCGCGGCCTCCTGCGCGCCCTCCAGTGCTCTGCGCGGGAAGTATCTGCTGACCTCCTGCCCTAGATGGGCAGTCCCTCCTGACGTGGCCCGGCTGGCCACACTGGTAGCAGAGGGGAACCCGACTCCCGCCCTCAGTGAGTCCCTGCTGTCGGCTCGGCGGGGGTCCGGTGCTGGCGACTGGCCCCTGTCGAGGGCCCCCAAAGGCCACTGATGGCCCTGCACAACGTGACGGCTCTCCTGCGGACGCCACGTGTCTCCGTTCTCGCCGGCCCTGTGAGAAGTCTGGCTGAAAGGGCCTCTTCCGCCCGCCGTCGGTCTCTCGCGCGGACGGGTTGGTCTCCTCGTAAGTCATAGCTGCCTCTACCACCCTCGAAAACGTCGGCAGCTTCAGGGGTTTGACATACCCCCGGATCGCAGGCCGGAGCCCCTCGGTGAACCTCCAAAGGCGCTCCTCCTCAGTGGCCACCGCTGTCGCTGCAAAGCGGGACAGCTCCAAGAAACGCGTGCGGTACGCGCTCACGGTCATCGTCCCTTGGCGGAGAGTGTGGAACTCCCGCCTCCTCTGGTCCTGCCACGTCTGGGGAAAGTACTGCTCGCAGAAGAGGGTGACGAACTGGTCCCACGTCGGCTCGTCCCTCTCCTGTCCCCGGACCGCCCTCCACCACCGGGGTGCCGCACTCTCCAGCTGGTACGTGGCAAAGGCCACGCGGCACTCCACCGGGGGGCGAAGGGTGTCGAAGATCTTCTCCAGCTGCTCAAGCCAGTCCTCTGCCTCGGTCGGGTCCTCATCCCCCTTGAAGGAGGGGGGCTTCAGCTTCCGGAACTGTCCAAAAAGCTCGAAGTGGTGCTGTAGGGGAGGTGCTGGCGCACCTCCAGGCGAAGGTGCCTCGTGAACAGAAGTGTCGGAGGAAGGTGGGGGCGGCAAGGGCCCATCCCCTCCCTCGTGTCCAGCGCCGCGTCCGTCGCGTGGTCCCACAGAGGACTCCCCCTCTGCAACCCCAGGAGGAGGTGCTCGGGGCGGTGGGTGGAGCTCCTCTCGTACAATATCCCGTATCAGTCTGGCGAGGTCCTGGGCCTGGATGCCAGGGAGTGGTGGCTGGTCCACCGAGACGTCAACGACAGCACGTCCACCTCGCCGACCTCGCCCTCGGCCGCGCCCGCGGCCAGTCTCGCCAGTCCCACGACGAGGCATCTCCTGCAAGGAGACACGAAACAAAACGGAAACGTCAAAACAGACAGTACCTAACAACACTTCTAAGAGCTCATGTCAAGAGATATGTTGTGGTGGCTACTCTAGCTATAAACATGTGAATTGGTTATTTTCCAGTCAGTTGATTCACTTCTCGGGACGACCTTGCTCTGATACCATCCAGACGTCTGATTTTGCACAGTATCGTCTTTCTCGACCCGTTTAGGGCCCGTTTGGGCTCCGTTTTCCGCGATTCGAGTTGCGTTCGTTTCAGAATTAATTCCTCTACCCGCCTACAGTAGCTATACACTGTTTTGAGACACTCCTTGTGTTTGATCCTTGTGATAGGACCTCGTTCGGTTGCAGTCTTGAGAGTCGCGGAGGCGCGCGGGATTCCCGATCACGCCCCCATTACTCCCGTTGTACCTGGTAGAGTGGTTTTAAGTATTAATAAAATCTGTTAAAGTATGGAACCATAACTAGAACCTAGGGCTTGCATGAATCCTAGGAATGAGAAATATATGGAATGATAGCTCCTAGGTGTTGCATGAATCCTAGGGCCGGAAAACTAGATTGTATGATAGATCCTAGGATATGGCATGAATCCTAGGATGGAAAAACTAGTGGAATGTATATTACTGCAGTCTTGGAAAAATGGAAAGGAATATATAAAGCTGCCTGTAAATTTAATTAACAGCTGCCTGTTATGAATAAAGAAACATGTTTGAGATCATGGAATTTGAGAACGTGAATCTGGAAAGTGAAACATATGATGTTCTGAAATAAAGAACTGGAACCCTACGGGGAGTTAGGAGTGGAACTCCTGGAAAGAAAAAGGAATGGAACTGAGATGTAGTTTGTACTGTCTCTTGGGTACGCAGTACCAAGGGAAGTACCTGTACCTGTTTAGTGCAGAGTGGGGCCAGCCGCCCCAGGGACCCGGGGTTAGGATTGGCCGCTCTGTACCGACTTGCTGGCCCTCGTGTACGTAGTACCGAGGAGAGCTAGTAGTGTTAGGAGAGTACTAGCTACCCCACGGGCCCCGGGGTTCTGCTAGCCTCCTTCACCGACTTGTTAGGCCCACTAGGGCAAACCAGGGTAGTCAGGCGAGGGTGCGCGGACTGTGGAGGGGCAAGGCCCCGGTTTGGTTACTGTGGAGGGGTTGGACCCCTGTTACTGAGAGGGCTCTGCCCTGGTTCCGTGTTGTGCCTTGGGCGCACTCGTTAACGGAAACGACTGACCGCGTGCCAGTGCGGGCTAGCTACCTGTGCGTTTATCGCACGTGCCGTAGTCATCGTTACGTCTGTCAGTGACCTTGGGGTGGTTGACTGAGGGTAGGATCACCACGGGGGACTCTCCCGGCCAGGAGAGCACCACGTGCTACTTCTACTGTTGGAAAAGACTGCAATCAAGATCGTTCCCACGAGGACATTCGAGATCAAGTAAAGGATCTGAGAAATAAATGAAATAGTAAGAAAAATTGAAAGATGTAAATAAAGGAAGTAATAGAACATAACAGCTACTGTACACTCTACTGTTGCCTTTAGTTAGTTTGCCACTCTACTCAGCGTTTTGCTGACGTGTTACACTCGTTACCTTTTTCAGGACCAGGTGTTGAGCAGCCAAGGTCGGCGGCTGCAGAGGACGCTGGGCCGAGTAGGGTCCAGTAGAGTTACCCCAGCTTTGTACCCCCTTTTGTTTCTGTTCTAGTGAGTAGTTTTGTTTCCGCTGTACCTTCTTTACCCGCAGTTTTTGTTATATGATAAATGTTGTTTTACTGTTGTGGTGGTGCCTACTGTAGTAGTTTCTTTCCTTACTGCTGTACTTTCTTACTGTTAGTTATATTCATGCTGAATGTGGTTTATTTTACTGTCTTTTGGTTACTTCCTCGTTGGACGACTGGGTCTTGGGATTAGTCGAGTCGGTCCGGTTCTCGTGTCTCGTAGGGACTCGGGAACCGGGTTGTTACAAGATGGTATCAGAGCATTACCTGCTCAGCGTGGTTTCCCAGACGTCCAGAAGTCTGCAGGGACGTCTTTCCTAGATCCCAGACGTCCGATGGTCACTTTGGACGTCTGGAGGTCACTCCCGCTGTCTGGTACAACTTCCAGACGTCTGATTCGCAAAGGATGACGAATCAGAACACCTGCGCACAGCCAACCCCCCCTCCCTCAGTACGGTCAGTCGACAAAAAGGAAGAAGAAAGCGGAAACTCACCTTTCAGACGTCTGTATGATATCACAGACGTCGACCTTGCCGTCTGGATATCAATCCAGACGTCTGATTCTGGAAATTTTTCCAGAATCAGAGCCCTGCTCGGCCTCCGCTCGCGACGCCGCCCGCGTCGCACCTCGTGCGTACGCTGCTCCGCCCGCAGCAGGTCCCTCTCCGCGACGCTCTGCGCCCTCCGCCGGCCGGCCAAGCCGCTCCTGGCGAGCTCGCCCTCACGGCAGAGCCCCGCCCTCGCACGCCGCAGCTCCTCCGCGCTCACTGCGGCTGCCGCTGCCGCTACGCCCTCGCGTCCGCTCACTCTCGCGCACAGGTAGGAGAAGAAGGAGGAAGATGGTGGAGACGGGAGGGGAGGCGCCCCCCCCCCCCCTTTTAACGCCGCGCGGAGAGGAGAGAGAAGGCGGTCGCAGCCGCCTGCAGCCGCAGAGAAAGAGGGCAGAACGCAGGTCTGCGTGCATAGGTGATGAGAACCTCATCATGAGCCATAACTAGCTCATTTTGACCCAATACAAAGGATAAAAGCTCCTATATATCTCAAGGAAAGGCTTAACTCAGAGAATTCTGAGTTTGAGAAGAAAACCAGTCACAAGGGGTAAAAGTGCAATTTTACCAGTATAATCTGCATACAGGGTAATTCTGGGCCCAAACACAGGTCAAAACAGCTTAATAAGAATAAAAGTGGGATGAGATGATCTAGCAAGGGCTACAGCACTTCCAAGGAACCAAATGATAATCTGTAACCCTAAAACAACCCACTTCAATTCACAAGGTTCGAGGCAAAGTAAAAATAGAATAAACCCTCTAAAATTCATAGAAAAATAATCTCTAGGGTTTAGAACCTTCAATTTGGCCTTTAGAACCCATTTTGACCTACATTGAGAACCATGCCCAATTAATAACTTAATTTGGGTTTTTGCGCAAATTAACCGGTCAAACAAGGTTTAATATGAAAATAAAATTCACCATCAGATTCCTTAGGTCCTAATTAGTCATGTATAAAAACTTGAGCCTAAGAAGAAACCTCCTTGACCGAATTTACACTTTGGTCCTCATATATTTACTCTTTGGCCCTCAACTTTTGAACCCTCGCATTTAGGCCCCTAACTCTCCTTCGTTCTTTGCAAACAGGTCCCTCCTGCAAAACCCTGCCAGCACCATGCTCCGGCGACCTTGCGCGGAGCATGGCGCCGCGCAGGGTGAGGTGGAGGACCTGGCAAGTGTACCGGGGGTGCCCTGCGTCGTCAGCCGTCGCAGGAGCACCCCCATGGTCACTGTAGCCCCCCATACCGGCCGTGCGAACGCACGGACGGTATGGGTTCGAATTCCGACCATGCTCCGGCGAGGGAGACACGTCGTCTCCCTCCGCCTTCCTCCCTGCTTCAACCCTATAAATACCCCCCGCCGCTCCACCGACCAAGGCAGCCTGGATCTGACGGAGAAAACCCCCAATTTTCCTCTCTTCTTCCTCCGGCAGACGCTCACCAGCTCCGGCGACTTCCTCCCCCTCCACCTCGTCGCTCTGCCGCACTACCAGCAGCAGAGACCTTCCCCCCTGCTCTTCCCGCGCCACGCCGCACCCAGCTGGCGCCTCTCCAGCCCTCTGCTCGCCGCCGCCCCTCTCTCTGAGCATCATCTTCTCCGGCGACAGTCGATACGACTGTCGCCCTGTTCCTCCCCCTTCGTCCCTGCAGTTAAGTTAGACTTACTCCCCTTCTCCTCCTCTTTCTTTCCCCGCTTTCGATTTAGTCAATTAAGCCCTCTACCGACCCTGTTCACCCTCGTCCTCTCCGCCTCCGACCACCCTCCGGCGAGCCGCTCCCATCACCTCAGCGACCCACACGGCTCGCCGACCACCGCAGAACCTCCGCCTCCTCACCCTGATCCTCTTCCGCCCCTCCACTTCCCACCAAACACCCTCTGCAGACCCACCGAACACACCCACTCCCTCGCTCACAGTCTGACCTAGGACGACCTAACAGCTCCATCTCGCCCCCTGCAGACCCCCTGACCACCTTCGCCGTGCCACGGCGAAGGTCCCCCGCCTGTCTGATTTGGCCGAGAGGCCGTGCCATTGGTTTCAGGTTCCAGGCCTTGACCGCCATTGGCGAGGAAGCTCGAAGCCTGCTCGAGGTTGCTCCAAGCCGAGATATCCCAGATTGAATAGCCACGGCCAGCGCGGAAGAGTCTCACGCACACACCCTGGCCCTCGATTGGAGCTGTACGCCTCAACAGCCGATGCAATTGGGAGCACCATCCCTGCTGCAGGCGTGAGAGAAACGGGTGCGCGGATAGTCCCACCTCGGAACCTTCTGAAGCCACGCACCCACATAAATTGAAAAACTGCCACCATCTGTTTGCCTCAGTTACCACGGGGTGAGGTCCCTCTCACCCGACCCGACCCGACTCGGCCTCGTCCGTGACCACGCTCCGCGGACCTGGCCCGACCCGATTAGACTGACCTGCACTCCTCGCCCACCACGCACGCCGGTGGGCCTGGACCCGGGCCTGACCCGAACCCGATTACCCGATAGCGCTCTGGGAGAGCTTCCGAAGAGTGATTTCAGAGAGAGAGATACGCGGGGGAGGGGGGTAGCATAGGTTTTTGCCTCTTGATGAATGAGCTCTGAAGTGTGCAGGCCAAAGAAGAAGAAGCAGACCCGCTGAAGAAGAAGGAGCTGCTGCACTGTAGCGAAGGCATTGTTAAGTCGTCTCAGCACCGGGGCAGACGACGGAAGGTCAGCAGCCAAAGAAGAAGAAGACCCGCTGAAGAAGAAGGAAGAGCAACGGCCATCGCCAAAGAAGAAAAAGAGAGGTCAAGGCAGGTGAAGACAAAGAAGAAGAAGGAATGAAGAGAAGCAAGAAGCAAGAAAAGAAGAAGACGATCTGACGAAAAAGAAAGAAAGGAAACAAGGAAGAACAGAAGAAGAAGAGCACGAGGGGAAAATCTGAAGAAAGCAGAAGAAAAAGAAGAAGAAGAAGAAGAACAGGAAGAACCAAAAACAAAGAGGAAGAAAGAAGAAAAGAAGCAGAAGCCAATTTTTCATCTCTCTCTCTCTCTCTTTATTTTTGTAATAGAACTTGTATATCTCTAGAATACAACTTGCTCCCTGAGTTCGACCTCGGGAACTCTTTTATTTTTCCGAGTAAAAAATTTTTATATGAAACGTTGGTAACAACCGGCTTTACTACAACGAATTAACAACGGAAACCGACGCTCCATCAATAGGCGCGCAGACGAATATCCCGTGCGAGCATAAGTGTTCGCCAGACGTCTGTAAACTATCCCGGACGTCTGGTCAGACGTCTGGATGTGATCCCAGACGTCTTTACAGACGTCTGGGCCACCTCCCAGACGTCTTAAAAGACGTCTGGGGCACGCGCTCGTTACACTCATCATAGCTCCTAATTAATACTAATTAGCTAATTTTTCTAGCTAATTACCTAAGAATATCATAAATACATGGTTAATTATAATATAAAGGCAAAATAGTAAGGACCAAAAAAATAAACTAAAATAACATAGTTAAGGCTCAATTAATATTAATATAAGTTTAATTATTAATTTGGACTCAAAATAATACAAATTAGCTATATATTAAGTATTTAATATAACTTAAATGAATTAATAACCTAAGTTGTTAATTAACCTAATTAATTTAATCACTTAAATAAATATAGCTAAAATGGGTAAAAATGTAATTTCATGGCATAAACATATTATTTACATTATTTATAATCATATATAAAAAAATTTGAAAAAGAAATAAATTAAAATAAGCCTTAAAACTCATTGTTTACACTTATGCCCTCAATTTATATTTCAATCAAATCCTTTTTATTACAACCAGGTCCTTTTCTATTTGCAAATCAGTCCCTATGAACATTTCTTCTTCTTCTTCACTTTGGACAACCGTAAAACTCTGGTGAGTACACCGCTTCGATCACTACCCATCTTATGTTCAATAACCACCGCCTTCATCTAAGCTCCGCTCACCTTCCACATTTCATCCATTGGTCTAGATCTCCCTGAAAACCTATTTTTCCTAGGTCACTAAGCTCGTCGACGTCGAAGACGACGCCGGTGGTTCCTATGCACCTAGACTCTTTTCCGGCTAGATACATCCCCCCTCACCTTCTTCTCCACCCATAATAGACCGCCTAACCTCCGATTTGCATTGTTGATTGCCTAGCCCTCTTCCCCACATTGAATCAACAATAGGCTATTCGTTCCAAGCCTCCGGCGACCTCTCGCCCCCCCTATCGGAGTGATTCCGACAGAGCCACTCGTCTCCCTCACCTCCTCTTGCTCTCCAGTGGATGTGATAGGATTTGGAGCGTAGTAATGATCTTCCTTATTGCTTCAATTTCTCATCGGAGAGTATCTTCCGTAACCCTCTGATTTCCTTCTCCGTTATGAGCATTTGACAGAGTTCCTCTCATCTCCTTCGTCCAGGTAATCATAGATTAGCTGTAGATCTTAGCGTAGATTAGTTTTAGTTAGATAGGTAATTATAGTAGTGTAATGCTTAGATTCTACTTTGCCTTCCTCATCTCTGGTGAGCCAATTCTAGCTTGCTAGACCTTCATTCACATATCCAACCACTTATTCACTTTCCTCACCTCATCATGAATTCATTACACATTCTAATTCACTAATTAATCATCTAATTCGCCTAATTCCCCACACATACATCTAAGAATCTCCGTTGTTTATGGTGGAGGTCTCAGAAGCATTTCACCGTCAAATCAAGGTCCTTCATCACTTCTCTACTTCATCAGGACCTCGTCGATACCTATAATTTGATCTATTATCATCTATATCAAAAACACCCAATTTCAACTTCAACCTTTGAGCTTGCTGTCAATGGCGAGTTCAGAGGAGTTATGAAATGACCCTTTCTAAGGGACGTTCGAGAATTTCCCGAAAGGGTAGGGGTGTGAGCGTAATTTTAAACCCCTTAAGTTTAAGTTGTGGGCTATGTGGGGAAGAAGAAAACCTTGCGGGGGCAACCCTGCAATTTCCCCTCTCATTCTTCCACCACCAACGCACGCACACACCCACCTAAACCCTAACCCTTCCCTTTATAACCCCCTTACTCCTCTACCCTTTCCACAGCACCACCTCCAACCCCCCTTGCAGCCAACACCATTCCCATTCTCCACTCTCGCCACCTCCACGCCTCCACCCACCTTGCAGCTGGCCATCCTCTTTTCCCCCATCCCCTTACCACCATGAGTGGTGGAGAAGGAGAGGGAGAGCAAGCACACGAAGGAGGAGAGGGAGAGCAAGCACACGAAGGAGGAGAGGGGAGCTCGGGAGAGAAAGAGGGAGAGCGAGGGCAAAAGGAGCAGGAGGTCGAGCAGGAGGTGTGAGGAGAGGAGAAGAGCTTGGAGGAGCTCGAGAGAGGGGTAGTGCACGGGAGGAGAGGAGCTCGAGAGGGAGGAAGAGCCGCGTAGGGGGGAGACTTGCGCGAGGAGGATGCCACTGCTGCGGTTGCAGCAGGTGGAGTTCGCGAGGAGGAGCTTTGCAAGGCATTCTGCGAAGTCATTTTTCCACAATATCAGACGTCTGTGATGCTCCCCAGACGTCTGAAGGAGCCGCAGGACATTTGGAGTTGACACTGGACATCTAATAGCACGTAGAGGGCCGAGGTATGTACCCTGCACGAGCCTGCATGCATATACGTTAAGGTGATGTGTCGCATTTTTAACCTGCGTGTGCATGCACAAGTACGAGGCTTTGAAAAGGCGCGTAGCACGCCTTCGAGGCACTTTAGGACGTCTAGAGACCATGTCAGATGTCTGAGAGATCTTCCAAACGACCAAGAGCAGTGTTAAACGTCTGGAGACCCCCTCAAACAGTTGTGCAGGGTAGCAGACGATGAATACAAGCGCAGGAGAGCAAGGTGAGCTACTGCGTTTGTTTAAGGTCTTTGTGACTTGCCCCAGACATCTGATTTTGGTCAGTACGCGTGTTTTTGGGCCGGTTCAGGACCCAAATAGAGTCAATTTTACGCAAACGCAGTATCGTTGGTTTCCGTTCGGAATTCTCTACATGTTAGTGTCACACCTATGTGATTTTAAACTTGTATGACATGATTGGTCCATGGTATAGGTCTTCAATCCGTCGTGTATATGGGACCCACGGAGACGACGAGATCTATCGTTCGAGCCCCCATTCCACCCAAATACCCTGGTAGAGTGGTCTTCTTTAATACTATGATTTAAATGATGAAAGTGCATGCTACATTACAATGATCTGATTGAATCCTAGGATATGAAATGAACCCTAGGGCTAAAAAGAATGAATGTACATTACTTGAGCCATGCTGTGATACTCTGAAATGCATGTTAAAGTCTTTACTGTTAACAATTGAATAGTTAACTGCTGTGGTGCTTGCCTCATTTATTGAATCACTAGCTGCCTGTTATACGATTGAGAATCAGAATATGAATGGAAACATATGACGTATCATGAAAAAGACGAATATTGACACACTAACCCTACGAGGAACTAGAAGAGGAATCAATACTGTGATATGGAAATCCAGTGTGTGTAGAACACGTTACCTACCGGCTAGTTGGTTGTACGATTTTGGGCATGGAAAATGAGCTGGCCCTCATGTACGCGGTACCGAGGAGTGCTACTGTCACTTTAGTGTAGAGGGAGCTAGCCGCCCCTTGGGTTGGGACCCAAGGTTAAGAATGACCCCTACACCGATTTCTGTTAGGCCCATTGGGCAAACCGGGATAGTCAGGAGAAGGTACGTAGGATGTTAAGGGGTGTGGCCCTTGTTCGATTCTGTGTTATACGTTTGGGCATACTCGTTAGCAAAAACGACTGACCACGTGCCAATGTGGGGTAGCTACCCGTTCACTTATCGCCCGTGCGGTAGTCACCGCTACGTCGCAGCTATGACCCCCTGGTGGTAGACCAGGTGTAGGACTACCACGAGGTTCTCTCCTGGCTAGGAGAGCACCACGTGTACATCCTGCATCGCAAAGAAAACAGCATCAAGATCGTTTCCTTAGGGAACAAGTGGATTTGAGAAATGTTGTGGACCCTTGCTAAAAACTGAATCAGAAACGCATGGATGTTTAAACGGAAACAAATAATAATACATAACTGGAAATTTGATGGTTAATTAGATGCTTGTTTCCTTTATATTTAATTGCATGTAATGACTTAACCACCACTCTACTCAGCGTTAGTTGACCATAAATATACATATACCCATGTTCAGGTCAGGGAGTTGAGCAACCAGTGCCACCGGCTGCAGAGGGTGCTGGGCTCAGTCGAGCCCAGCCGTAGTTGTTCTTTCACTTCCTGTTGCAGAGACTTTTGTTGTAGTGAGTACTATTAGCATGTAGTAACTGTTTCTCTTATGTTTCTGTTACATTTCTCTTTGTTCTAGTTGTGATGGCTATGTCTATAATAGTACTTTTTCCGTTTATGGCATGTAATATCTTTGAGATATTCTATTTGAGTTCCACTGTTATCTATTATCTATTTTTACTTAGTTACATTGCATGTGTGGTTGTGGAATGTTTCAACATTTGGTTATTTCTTATTGGACTACTGGGTCTTGAGATTTAGTCGAGGAGTTCCGATCTCAGGTTCTGTAGGGAGCTGGGATCGGGTCGTAACAAGTTAATACGCCTAATTACACACACACACATCTGTTGGTGCAAGGGCACCACGATCATCGATTTTGATTATAACAAAACACTTGCGATTTAACATTTGCATTGAATTATAAGTTTTCAGGATAAAATGCAAATGGAACCAAGTGTGAAGGAGGTTAATTTCGCATCTATGGTGGATTGGAAGAGCTTGATGAAGGAGAAGAGGAGATGAACCTTCTCTTGGAGCAAGAGCTTGAAGACAAGAAGAATATGATAGAAATTTAATGTATTTTGTTATTGTATTTGTTTGCTCTTTATTTTTTCTTAGATACATGTTAAAGAGCCCAAAGAGTAACACCTTAGTCCTAGGAACCATTACACATCACTAGGACACTTAGAAAAACACTTAGGCATTTCATAAAAAACTTAGAAAACCAAAATAGGCTTTAGACAACCCAATCAAATGTCCAATATGGACATTAGATGTCTGATAATTGACTTTAAGACATCTGATCTTTTGTCCAAATATCCAAACACTTAGGTTGGGGGAACACGTTGTCTGTGACCATTCTTTCAGACGTTTAGCCCAAAGTCCAAACGTCTTAGAAGATATCTGATGATCTTGCCAGAAGTCCAATTTGAGAATCGTTGGCATATTAGAAGAATATCTTCGAGGATCACCTTTTCATTATTTTAATAGTATTATCAGACGTTTGTAGACATATCCAGACGTTTAATAAAGAGTCGTTAGGCCAAATCTGACCCGAATCATGATTTGTAAGTTGTAGATGACCGTTGTATCTTGGAAAATCAATTCCCGTAGAGAATGCTCAGATCAGACATCCATATCATAGGTTAGACGCCTAACCTGTCGCCTGACACATAAACACTAGAACCCTGTTTAGATTTGGTCCAATTCCAGGAACCAAACTCATTCTGATTAGACATTCAATAACTTGACCATAAATCTTAAGAATCCTAGTTATACGTTGGTCTATATCCCAATCAATCCAGGAACACAAACCCTTCAAGATCAGACGTCCAGATATCATATCAGACGAAGTATGAGATGTTTGATAGTATAATTAGATGTCTGATAACTTTGTTAGACTCATTATGACCCTAATTTCATTGGGATTTTTAGGTTGATCTTTTGAGACTTGTTCCTAATGGCTATAAAGAGGTTTCCTAAAGTGTCCAAAGCCTTCTTAGGGTCTCCATAAATAAAGGAGGACCCCTCCTTGGCTTACACACACGATATACACCTTGATAGACTACTTTCCACCTTCGGAGTGTCCAAGAGAAGAAACAATCTAGAAGAGAAGTGCTCTTGCACTCAAAGCTTACATCAAGAGCATTGAAACTTTACCGAATTCACGTCGAATCACTTCCATCTTAGGGAAGTTGTCTTACCTATAGTAGAATAGTTTTATCCTTACTTATTAGGTTTTATAGGTTCTTTGTTTTTTCTTTTATTTTTAGTTGGGTATTCGCTTGACAAATTTCCATCTCCTTCGCGAGACAAAATACTCTTCATGGAAAAGAGTGGTTTTGAGGTATGCTACCCTCGATTAAGTAGCTCATTAGTGAATTTAATCGACTCGATCAATCAGAAAATCCTAAGTCAAGAGGCTTAGGTGCTGGTTTTTACTCAAGTTTGGGTTTCTACTTAAAAATACCTACGTTCTTTATGGCGATTGCTTTTGTACGATTGTTTTCATTTTATTTCATTTTTTTTTTGTATCACGCAAATCTCACCCCCTCGTCCCAGAACCTGCAATTGGTATCGGAGCAGGTCTCACATTTGCGACGTTTGCATCACCACAATGAGTCAACCCGAGGGGTAGTCCACTACTCGTCCTCCCTATTTCAATGGGATGAATTATGGGTACTGAAAATTGCGGATGAAGATATGGCTTCAGGCCATCGAGTTTGCAATTTGGGAGAGATGTGAGACTCCTTACGACATCCCAGAGAGGCCTGCGAGAGGATACTCCAAGAATTAAATCAAGGACCTATCCCTCAATGCGAAAGCAATGAATGCGTTGTTCTACGCGTTAAGCCCAGAGGAGTTCAACCACATATCGCAATGCATCACTGCATACGAGATATGACACTGATGAGGTGTGGCTCATCATAGCTAAAATGCCCAAGTTAAATTAGAAACTAGGTTCAACACTACACTATTAACACAAGAAATGGGTTAAGTGTGAGAAATAACAGAAATGACCTAAAACAACAAATTGGTGTTAAAAATGCATAATTATGTCACAAAATGAGACATTCTATTCACAAATTCAATTTGATGATCCAATTTTAAATTTAACACATCTTTGAGCTCAAAAGTTTAAATTGAAAGTAAAATCATATTCCTAAATGTTCAATTAAGTTTCAATAAAAATTTGGTTGCATTTAGACATTATTAAGACCCTGCATTATTGACATTACATATAGGTCCTCCATTCCCTTATCTTTTATGCATACAAAAACCCTCCAGGGACCTTTTTGAAATCCGTAGGGACCTATGTGTAAGCCTTCTGGATCGCACTGCGGTACTTCTTTCCAGTTATGGGTTTCTTTGTAAAACCCATACCGTTTCACCCTTTGTGGACCTTCATGTAAATTCTCCAACACACCTGCAACGCGAGGTTACTGTTCACTCGCGAAGAACACACTGCACCACCACCGTTGATTGTATCCTCCTTAGATCGAACGGGAGATCATCATCCAATCTTCATGCGCGGTAGTGTCTGATGATGACACCGAAGCTTAGCCTTTTGTTTGTTCTTATTATAGTAATGTCGTTGTGGTACAGATAAAATAGCTACGGTTTGTCGTCATTGCCACTATTACAATTTTACTTGGAAATGTTTTTCTTCCGAGGTCGAACTTAGGGAGCTACTAGAATTCTAGAAGTACAATGCTTCTTTATTACAAAAATAAGAGAGAGAAAGAGAGAGAGAGGGAGAAGTAGATTTTGTTTCTTGGCTTTTTCTTCTTCTCTTCTTTCTCTCTTTGCCTGTCTTCTTTTTTCTCTTCTTTCTCTTCTCTTTTCTTTCTTCACAATTCTTGATCTTCTTCAGTTCTTCTTCTTCTTTCTTTATCTTCTTCTCTTTTCTTCTTCTTCTTTCTTCCTTCTTCTCTTTTCTTTCAGCTGCGGCACCTTTTCTTTTCTTTTTCTTCTTCTTTGCTTTGTCTGTAGAGCTTCATCCGTCGTCTGATTTCTCAATCAGACGGCTTAAGTGGTGTCTGCTACAGTGCTTCCTTTGTGCTTCTCCTTCTTCTTCTTCTGCGGTCTTCTTCTGCTTTGTTCCTTTGTGCTTCTCCTTCTTTCTTCTTCCTTCGGCCAAGTGTGTTCTTCTTCCCTCGCACCCTGTCCCTACACAAAGAGCAAAACCTACCCTGTCCCTCTACCCGCACGTCTCTCTCTCTCTGTAAACCACTTACAGGACGCTCTCCCAGAGCCGCGGGTAATCGGGTCGGGTTTCGTGCCCGTGATCAGGCGCACCGGTGTGTGGGTGATGGGCGAGGTGTGCTCAGATAGGGTCAAGTCAGATCCCGCCAGATCCGCGAGGTGAAACCGCGGATGAGGCGAGCGTGAGTAAGGTGAGGGACCTCACCCCAGTGCTTTCGGAGGCGACCAATAGGAAACACAAAATCAACTTACACTTCTGCGAGGTTTGGTAAACTCACGATGTGGGACTATCCTCTGCGCTCTTCTCGCGTGCGCCGGCAGGACGATTCCGCCTTGCTCTCCGCTCAGCTGCAGCCATTATAGGTGCCAAATGCTGAGGCAGAAGTCTCCGCAGACTTCACCCCAACCTGCAGCACCTGGGATCCTGAAGCTGCAGGGCCTGGAGCTCGCCTCGAAGCTGCTTCAGTTGTCGTTAATGGCGGCTGGGGATACGACCCTGTCAGACAAAAGCACGGCCTCTCGGCCTAATCAGACTAGCATGGGACCTTCGCCGTGGCACGGCGAAGGTGGTGTGAGGTGCAGCAGGTCGTGGGGTGGCCTAGGCGTGCATGCCTAGGTCGTCCTGTGACCAGAGGTGTGGGTGTGTTCGGGGGAGCGATGAGAGGGTGTAGAGTGGCAGTGGGTGGGCGGAGGTTGTTTAGCGTGATGAGGCGGAGGTTACATGAGGGTCGGCGAGACGTGTGGGGCTGCGGAGCGATGGGAGCGTCTCGCCGGAGGGTGGCCGGAGTCGAGGAAGGTGACAGTGGATAGGAGCGGTCGAGGGTTTAATAGAATGAAAGACAGTGAGGAAAAGAAAGAGGGGGAGATGGGGAATAGTTCTGACCTAATTACGGGGACGAAGGGGGCGGAGCAGGGCAGCAGTCGTATCGACTGTCGCCGGAGAAGAAATACCTAGAGGGGGAGGGCGGTGGCGAGGAAGAGAGCAGGAGGGCGCGCGCTAGGTACGACGCGACGCGGGAAGAACAGGCGAAGGTAGCTCTGCTGCTGGTATTGCAGCAGAGCGACAAGACGGAGGAGGAGCCGCCGGAGCTGGTGGGTTTCTGCAGGAGTGGGAAGAGAGGAAAGGTGGGGGTTTTTCTCCGTCAGGACCGAGTTACCCGAGTCGGCTGGCGACGCTGGTCCTTATAAAGGCGGAGGCGGAGGGGTGGGCGCAGGGAGGCGACGTGCCTCCCTCACCGGAGAGTGGTCGGAACTGCGACCCATACCTTCCGCACGTTTGCACGGAAGGTGTGGGCGAGGGCAGAGGTCATGGCGGTGTCCCTGCGACAGCAGACGTCGTAGGGAACACCCGGTTCAATTGGTAGGTACCCTCTCTCACCCTGCGCGGCGCCATGCTCCGCGCAAAGTCGCCAGAGCATGGCGCCGCTCACAGATTTGCAGGAGGGACCTGTATGCAAAGAATGATGAAGAACCTAGGGGCCAAAATGCAAGGATTTTGAAAGTTGAGGGTCAAAAAGTAATAGATGAGGACCAAAATGCAAAGTCGGTCAAGAAGGTCTCATCTTAGGTTCAAGTTTTTATGCATGATTAAATGGGACCTAAGGATTCTAATGGTGAATTTTATTTCTAGGTCAAACCTTGTTTGACCGATCAATTTACGTAAAAACCCAAATTAAATCATTAATTGGGCATGGTTCTCAATGTAGGTCAAAATGGGTTCCTAAGGCCAAATTAAAGGTTCTAAACCCTAGAGATTATTTTTCTATGAATTTTAGAGGGTTTATTTGATTTTTACTCTACCTCGAACCTCGTGAATTGAAGTGAGTTTGTTTTAGGGTTATAGAATGTCATTTAATTCCTTGGAGTTGCTGTAGCCCTTGTTGGATCAAATCATCCCACTTTCCTTCTTATTAGGTTAGTTTTACCTATGTTTGGATCCTGAGTTACCTTGTTTACTTATTGTGTTGGTGAAATTGCATTTTTACCCCTTATGACATGTTTTCTTTACAAACTCAGAATTTTCTGAGTCAAGCCTTTCCATGAGTTATGTAGGAGCTTTTTCTCGCATATCTAAGTTAGATTGTGCTAGTTAGGGTTCATGATGAGGTTCTCATCACACGGCTGCACAGAGTGTCATCTCGCCTCTTAGATCTCATCCAACGATGCATTTTCATTTGAAACTTCTTGCACCCCTCTTCTGCCCATTCCACCGTTAAAGCCCTAATCACTTCATCACACCACTGCAGTGATCACAATCACTCGCACGCCTACTTAAGCACCTTCATATGCTCACGCAACAATCATCAGACCTCCTTCCTAATTTCTTGGGCTGATCCCTTCTTCCCCTCCAGCTTCTTCTTGCCAATTCACTCACTCTATCAAGGACAAGGGTGGAGCTCTTCTTCCTCAATTCCTCCTTGCTGCTAAGGATGACGTAAGCCTAAGGGCGGCCCTGGAGCTCCTCTCAGGCTCTTCACCCGCTAGAGGCCTCCCTCCCTTCTTCCTCAGCCGCGGGCTATGGATCCGGCAACCCATTCTTCTCATTAGATTACGATTTTCCTACTTTATAGAGTAGTGTTAAGTAGTAATTAGTGTACTGTAAATCAGTAGATGTACGTTAGATGCTCAATTTTGTGATGGATTATCGTAGATTAAAAGTACTTTAGTTTAGAGCGATCTCACCCTCTCTAATCAATCCAGATCAGAGAGGTATTTCACCTCATTCGCATTGATCACACAACTTGCACATCACCTCATAATTCACATTCACTGAGTTTTCCTCGCATTTTTAATCCATGGTTCACCCATCCACCAGGCAACCAATAAATCTAAATCTCAAAGGTTTTTAGATCTATTGGTGTGCCAAACTCATTCGAGGGTGATCTCATTCATGCCATCTGATCATCATCACCCTCCCTCGAGCTAAATTAGACTCGATTTGATCATTTGAATCTAGTTTTATTTAATGGGTTGATTGATGAATTTATTGAGAAATCTGGTTTCTAACTGTTTTGATCGACCAAATTGAGTTTATATCTATGTAATTGGCCTGATTTCAATGGGTATGAGCTCTTTTGATGGGAATTTGAATGAGCACTATGTTCATATCCAATTTTTAGATGCGATACTATTTTTTTAGGTAGTTTAGACCTATGAATCAGTTGCATTGATTTGAGGTTTAAACCATGACCTAGTTTGTTTTAATGGATCACTTGGAGCTCCTGTACACCAATTAATGGTGTGCAGGGACTTTAGATGATCATATCATCTCAATGATTCAAGATCACAAGCTCTAAAATAGGGTAACATGAGTTTTGATTTTAAATGACATCAACTTTAAGATTTGATGCTTATCAGAGGTTTTAGGTGATTTGAATGAAGATTCTAAAGTGATTCCCCCTTCTTCACTGTCTATAATGATGTAGGAAGGATTAATTAGGATCTTTAGATATGTTTTGAGCCTCAATCTGAGTTTAAATGATGTTTAGATAGCTTCATGAATGTTTAAAGTGGCTGAAATTGAATTTCCAAAGAATTGGTTTTTGTCCATTTGATATTGATTTAAATGAAGTTTTTGAATGAGATTTTGAATGGCTTTGCAGTGGATTTAACCTCAATTTTTTTATGGGATTCATGAATCAATTGGTTTTTGTAGTTAATGGGTCCTTAGATCTGACTTTTCAGATTTGAGGAGATTTTCTGAAACCAGTTAACCAGGCTTCAAAGCCTAATTCAGCTGCTGAGTTTTCAAATGGATTGTAGCTATACAAGTTGTGTTTGTTGGCAACAAGAGCAAGAGCAACAGCAGCTACATCAGCTGCTGGAACAGATGTAGCAGCAGATTAGCAACACCAACATGCATAGATCTTGTTTGGATGGAATTGAGTGGATTTTAAGTGATAATTGAGCTATTCATGCAGGTAGTGTTAGAATAGTATGTGGAGGCATTTATGTAAACTGGATTGACTTAAACTTGATTTAAGTAGTAGTTAAACCATTTTTTCAGCTCATATGAAATGCATTAACTATCCAAATTGTGTTTTGACTTGAGATCTAAATGAAAATCATGTTTAAATGATGAAACATCTTCCTTACAATGTGTTAGATGTTCTTGGATGCTTATACCCCTTTTCCAGCGATTAGAATCCCTTTTTAGGCCTTAGTTTCTATTCTAAACACTTATTCAAGACCTAAATTGGGTTAACTTGTAAATAAATAAAATTCATAAAAAAATCCTAAAAAAATAAAATAAACCTATCTTGAGTATGATTATGTATTTTTCTAGGTATAGGCAAAGTTTCAAGGTTTTTTAAACCCTCGATTTAGTAGAACATAATAGTTGACGGTTTAGTATATCTTAGAATTTAATAAAAGAATCAAAGTTCAAAATACCGAAAATAACTTTTACCTTTTCATCTCACTCTTTCTCTCTCATCCCCTATCTCTATTATACATATAAAAATCATAAAAATCAGAAAATGCCCAAAAATACCTTGTATAGTGTATATACTTGTAAATATAATTTAATACTAAGTTGTATGTATATATTGTAAAATATGTAAATAATATACAAAATAAAATTATGTTTGAATGCTATATATTAAAAAAAATATTTAGAATGATTTATTGTATATATAACTTTATTGTATTATTATATATTAATTATATTAACTTAAATGTATATTATCTTAAATAATTATAAAAACTTATGTGTATGTATATGATTATATATAATATTGTACATACGTAGTTAACTAAGTATTATATACTGTACCATACCTGTATATTTATTTAATTATGTATTTATTATAGATAATTAAGTTATTAAGTTAATTAAGTAAATTATTAACTTAAAATAAAATAAACTAATAAATTAAGTTATTAATGAAGTTATTTATACTTTACCGGTACATATAGTAATTTTAAATATATTTGACCCATTTATACTATATTTGTACTATATTACAATATTTATAAATTAAATATGTACCTAAGTATCTAAAATGTGTATTTAAATTTAAATAAATTAAAATAAAGATTTTAAAATAAATTAAAAATGTATAATAAATAGTTTACTATATAAATTAACTCTACATGAACTATAAAGTCAATTTCATGATTAATTAACCAAATTATACTTTAATTAAGAAATTAAACTCTAAATTAACATGCATAATTTCCTAACTTTAACTAATTTCAATATATATTTAAATAAATTATTTCCCTAAATTAATTCTATAATTATATAGACTTATATTAGGACTTTATGAATATATCATTTATTTGAATTTTAGAATTAATTATGACCCTCAAATCGAAAGCCAAAATCATGCAATCAAACACTTCGTAGCGTTGTATGGCACTCAATTGAGCACCAAAGAAGGTGCCACATCGGTGGTGATGGAGCGCTCGACATGGTATTTAATGAATTCATGTGGTAGCCTTGTCGGTTGACATGTGCCACCATTTGTCTCCACTGATTCGATAATGACCATATGAATGAATATTTGAACAATGATGGGTCGGGGCCTGTATTGGGCCTGAATGAAATGAAAGAAAATACACCATTATTGAATTAGGGCTAGTTCATAGTAGTGGTTTGATCCCACCCTCTCAAGTGCTGCGTATCCCACAAAAAACCCAGTTCACCGACTAATAACCCTTGTGTCGTTTTGAGAGTGAGGTCCTAAAAATTATAAGTGTTGAGGTAAGAGGAGAGAAGAGACTAAGTGTTGCGATTGTGTTGTGTGTGTGCGTTATATATATATATATAAGTATAAAGTATATGTATACTTATATGTATAATATATATATAATAGTAAGTGTATAGAAGTAATGTAAATAAATATATGTATGTTATGTATACGTAGGTAATGCATATAGGTAATAGATATATAAGCAAAGTACATAATATTTGAGCCTTATATGTATATAAATAAAAACCTTAAGGCTTTAGTGACATTTATATCTGTCACTATAGATATGTATATATGTTAGTAAATGTAATATTTTGCCTTATGTGTTGTATATATTTTACTAAGGTCTTTAATGACATATATATATGTTACTATATGTGTAAAATATGTTACTAAAGATGTTAGTATGTTAACATATATAACTTAATATAATACATATTAGTAGTTATTTTTGTACCTATACTTAGGTATTATTTAGGATAGTTGTACATAATTAACATAGTGTAGTATTAATTAGCTTTTAATGCCTGTTAATTGTAAATTTGTTTAAGGCATTATAGGTAGAATTACTTGATTATTTTGTATATAATTAACCAATTCATTTATTGTTTAATTCATTGATTCATTTTATAAATAAAATTAATATTTTTGAAATGAAAGAACACTTTTTGAACATAGTGAGTGATGTATATCAACAATTACCTTCCAGTGAACAACCTAGAATAAAGTAGTAAAAATTATATAAATAAATAAAATGACGTAACATATGTTTGTATTGTGACAAATATACTACAACAACGACACATAAAACACGATTTTTATTGCAACACAGTTTGTCTACAATCAGGCACACGCCTGAGGTAACTCATGAAGGTACCTCCAAGGTAAAATCTTCTAAGATTAACATTCTTTCTCAAGAATTTGAATCCTTTTATATGAAAACTAATGAATCCTCGAGTGAGATGTACACTAGGTTCACTCTTATAGTGAACAATCTTAAGTCTCTAAAGAAGACCTTTTGTAATTAACATAGGTATAGAACTAATTAACATAAGTAATTAGCTATTGGATAATTTAGAATAAAAATTGGTAAATTAATTAAGATTATATGTCTCTCAATGAACAACCTGGACTCAACCAGTTAAAAGAATAAATATAAAATGTTAGGTTAGCTTGCCCCTATACTATAATTAAAAATGACAACTTAATTAAGCAAGTAAACCTAAGAATCATCTTTACATGATTAATTAAGACTAATTACCTTAATTAACTATGTTAAGAAATACACAATCAATGTACTTGCACCAACAACTATTATATTCTCCATTTGTAATCCTACCTCATAAGAAGTAGGCCACTCCAAGACCTCACTTGCATCTAATGGCACATAATTTGCGACTGCGATCATGAATGGATTGAGAGTATCTAAAACTAAACTTTAAAGGAAAATTTAAAGTAGCTTGTGGAAGTTTACGTGGCTTTCAATGAATCTTTGTTGGAATATGTTTAGGATTATATATTAGTAAAATGAAAGGTTACTAAGAATAGCGTTTCTAAAACCTTGCACTTGGTTATGAATAGAAATAAAATACTATATTTTAGGACTAAATGGAGAGAAGAGAGAGATGTAATTTGAAGGATGTTTGAGTTTGATCAAGAGCACGAGTTTCTTCATGTAGGAGGCATGGTGTAATTCCTCTATGGTATATCTCTTGAGAAATGAGGTTTTCCCTGTGAAATTTGATATTCTTCATGATACTTGCATGCATAATAAGTTGTAATATCTCAATTATCATGTCTATGTTGTAAAATGACCGATACATCCATGTTGTAGGAATAAAAAAAAATCATACATTTTGAAAAATAATAAAAAAACATAAATGTATAAAAGTTTATGTAATAACTAAATTACACTAGTGAAATATAGAGATTGGATCACCGGATGATATAATATTACCGATGAAATCTGCTTTTTGAAGGGTGCTTTATTTTCTGTGTGAATTCTGATGTTTCTTTGCTGTGGTAAAAAAAAAAGAAGCCCGTGGAGAACTTGCTTGAAATTTTAGGATTTTCCATGTAATTTACCAATGCCCTTCCATCCATAATAATATCTATTAAGCGACGTGGGGAGTTGGGTCTATGCAACATTGCAGCGTTGCTACTCAATGACAATTTGATGTAAATATTGAAAAGTGTGTGCCTTATTTTGAAGCCTCTTCACTTCCGTAGCAACCCATAGGACCTTAAATGATGCCTCTACCTCCTCCTCGCCCTCCTCCTCCCTGTCGTCACCGTCCTGGTCCTCCACCCCCATCTCTCCCGCTACTCCAACACCTACCTCTCTGTTAAGCACTTCGAGCGCGATCTTCTCATCTCCCCCGTGATCCATGTCGCCCTATGGGAAGAGAACCCCAGTGAGAGGTTCGACCTTTTTCTTCAAAGTGGGGAGTTCAAAAAAATTTTCAAAATATAATTATGGGAAAAATTAATTCTTTAAATATGTTTGGGTTTTTTTTTTTCTGTTGTGTAGCGTAGTAAACTTGCCTTTACAGAAGGCAAGTTTGAAACGGCTAGCATCTTGACTCATGGCGAGTGTGAAGCAAGTTATGGTTGTGGTAAACTCGCCTTTTGTGAAGGCGAGTTCGTGACATATTAGGATCGCTTTAAACTCGCATTTGGTGAAGGCAAGTTTACTGCACATATACTCGACGCAAGGGCCCTCCTCCTCCTCCTACATTTCTCAAAGCTAACACTCTGTCCACATCTCTTCTCCTCTGAGCGCACACCGCCGCCTCTTCTCCTCCCCGCCATCAGTTGCCGCCAACTCTCGTCGTCGTCGTCAGCTGCTGCGACATCCTCTCGCCCACCACGCCGCCCTTGCTGCGACAACGCCCTCGTCGGCCTTACTGCGACAGCCACCGCAATGCTGTCTCCACCGTTGTGACCTCGGCCACCTCGCCGCCCTCTTTGCCATTCTACCACCCGCTGTGAAGGTTAAATTTTTTTTTGTGCCTAAGAAATAGATATTTTTATTGGTTATTATGATTAAATTTACTTATGATAATCAACCTCAAGTGAAGTTGAGAAATTTCACTTGGAGTGTGTGAAATCGATAATGTGCTTAAATGAAAATATTTTTTGATTGTGTTTTGTTAGGCTAGTTATAATAGGTGGAAACGTATTTTGTGTTTGTTATGCAAATGGAAATGTCAAATATAGAGATGCTGGAGTTGGTTATGACAAAGGACCGATCAAAACTGTAATGGTCCGTAGTGAGTGAAAATTTGACAGATTTCATAGGTATATCTTCATGAAAGCTGGAATTAATCGATGTAACCGTGAAGTTGAGATTCAACATAAATTCTCATTAATTTTGGGAAATCAAGGGAACAAGCATGTCATCAAATATGTTTTGACACCCATCCTTGATGATGATTCGTTAGAAACAATGATGTGCTTTAGTGAAAGTACCGGTGATTGTGTGGAGCTATATATTGACTCTTAGGAGAGGTGTGAAGCGTTCATTGAATGCGCTGCTAGAAATAGAATGTCTAATGTAGTTATGGAAGAATGTAATGTTGTTAATGAACCCAATGTAGAAGTGAACTTGGTTGTTGGTGGTAATGGAGGTGGTGTGCATGATGATGTTGGTGAGCCAATTCGGTATTCACCAGATCATGTACATATAGAGGAAGTGCCTAATCGTGGAGGTGACTCATTAGGCGGAATTTATACACATGCTTAAACACATCAAGTAAATGAAAATTCTGTCAATGCTTTTTAAAGTTCACCAATTCAGCTTGCAACCAGTGTAGGCACTTGTGGGTTGCAATTTAACATGCCAGTTTCACGACATTCTGTTGATGTTGACGTGAATGATTGCCATTATGAGGAGATGCATGCCGAAGATAGATTTCAGGGTATTGCTCCTACTACTGATGATGAGATGGAAAATGGAGGTACAGGAAATGATGCAAGAGATCAACGAGAGGATAGGAGTGATGTTCCTATTATTCCTCGTGTTCCTTTCTTTAGTGTGCATGGTGGAGTGAAACGACCCTTTCCCAGGGACGTTTTGATTTTTTCCGAACTTTAGGAGCCTTATCAAAATTTCTACGCACCAAAAGGTTTCCGTGTGTGTTAGTTGAGCTAATTCGAGATTTTGAAAGATGCATTCGTTGTAGTAATAAATCCTTAAAAATAGTTCGAACAACAGATAAAATTTATAACTCGAATGAAAATCTGAGGTTGTTTGTTAGGAGCAAATATGAATTCACGCGCTAATCTCAACATATAATGCAAACGAGCACAATTAATTACTCAAAAATTAATATTCAATGTATAACATGAGTATGTGAAGGATTTAATGAGGCAAAAAGACATCTAAGGCAAAATAATAGTGATTTGAATCACCAATTATTAGCTTAGATACACATATAATAATTACTTAATCATCTAAATAAATGAACAATATCAACCATGCAAACTTTAGTGCACAGTGCACTTTATTAGACGACAGGGCACTCAATCATACGGCTTAAGTCAGCCTTGCTACAATGCCAAGAGGGCACTGTGCTTCTTCTTCAGCCTTCTCTTCTTTCTCTGTTCTTCTTCTCTTCTTCTGCTTTTACTCTTTGGTTCTCTACACAGGATCTTCTTCCTTCTCCTCTTCTTGCCTTGGCTTTCCTTCTTCATGCACAGGAGATTTCTTCTTCAAACGACTAAGTGTCAGCCGTTGATCTTCAGAGCAAAACCCCCTGACCCACGCGCTCTCTCTCTCTTTCTCTCTCTAGGTTCCGCTCTCTTAGAGCCTTGCACAGTACCGAGTAATCGGATTCAGATCTCAGCACACCTGGGACTAAGACTACCGGCCGTGAATGGCAGCCGAGGTGTGAGAGTAGGCTTAGGTGGGTAATTGGGTGAGAGCCAGACCCGTGTGCACAATGTCACGGGCGAGGCATGCATGGGTAAAGAGGACCTCACCCTCGTGTTAGGAGGTGAAGAGGCATAGGCACAAATTCCTCTTATGCCGTGTTGGACGCTAAGTGGTTTCTGAGGTCCACCCTCGTGTTAGGAGGTGAAGAGGCATAGGCACAAATTCCTCTTATGCCGTGTTGGACGCTAAGCGGTTTCTGAGGTGGGACTAAATGTCCCACCTTGCGTGAGTCTGCAACTGGATTGCTCGCTCAATCGGGGCAGCTGTTGAGGGTATGGCTTCCAATTGAAGACCTGGTTTGCAATCTGGAAGGTATCCACGACACTTGGGCATGGGACCTGGGACGTGTAGCAGCTGAAGAATGCTACAAGCTTCACTCGAGCTCGCCGCTAATGGCATTGAAGACCAGATATCTGAAACGCAAGAAAAAGGGCCTTGCGGCCGTGTCAGATGGCTCAGCAGTATCGCCGAGGAATGGCGAATGTGGTGGTGGGTGTAGCGTGGAGTGAGAGTGTGTGTAGGTGGCTGGAAGAGATGGAGATGGCCGTGCGAAGGTGGGTTGTTCGGGGGAGGGTTTTGGTGGACGGTGGAGCGAAATAGGAGAGGGGTTTGATTGGTGGATTCGTGGCGAAGGTTGTGAGGTGGTTGGCGAGGCGGATGGAGGGGTGTAGCGGCGAGTACGCCTCGCTGGAGGAGTGGTCGAAGATGGAGATGAACGACGGCGTCGAGGGTTTGAAACTGACGTTTAAGGAGGGGAAACTAACCTATGAGCCAAGATAAACTAATCTAACCCTAATCTAATGGACAAAGGGGATGGAGCTATGCTGGTTATGGTATGGCCGGCGTCGGGGAAGAAAGTGCTCCAGTGAGGGTAGGACGGCGAGGATGAAGGAGATAGAGGCACTCGCTGGTATGGCACGACGCGGAGGAAGACAAGGAAAAAGGAGTGCCGCTGGTATGGCGGTCAGACGACAAGGGGAGGCAAAGGAACTCGCCGGACGTTGAAGAGCTTCTGTCGGATTAGGAGGGAAGAATTTGGGGGTAACTCCGGTCGAATACGAGCGTAGGATGGATGGCGTGCACTAAGGGTCCTTTTATAGATCTCTAGAGGGTGATTAGAGCTTGGGAAGCAAGCTTCCCAAGCTTCGAAGGTTCGCCGGAGATGGGGACTTGAATCCTCCAAAGGTTGGCAACAGGATTTGGACCAATTTTAGAGCTTCAAATCAGGCTTAAAAGGAAGGAAATTCCTTGACGAACTTCCCTTTCAAATTTGAGAGGGATTCGTCAAGGAATCAAGGAGAAAATGACAAATCAACCTCGCCAGAGTTGTAGGATTAGGATTTCATGGTGGCAGGGACCTATTTGAAGAAGGATACAATAAAGTTGGGGACCTATTTGTAAAGGATTCAAAAGTTAGGGACATGTGTGTGAGATAAAAGAGTAAGACAGGACTAAATTGCAAACTAGGTCAAGATGATCTCAAATTGAGTTCAAATTTTGGTACAAACCTAATTTGGACTTAAGAAATCTACTGATGAAGTTGGATTTTGGTTTTGACCTAGTTTGACTAGGTAATTTGCACAATTACCTAAATTAGGGCAAGTATCTGTCTGTGACTCTATTTTGGGTCAAGACAGGCTCTAATGGTCAAATTAAAGGTACTAAACCCTACAGAATATTTTTATATTAATTATAGAGGGTTTAGGTGAATTTTATCCTGACCGAAACCTCAGTTAATTAATCAGGTCTATTTTTAGGATTTCGGAAATCATTTAATTCTCAAAACACATAAAAACCCTTTTCTGTCTATACTAACCCACTTGTTAGACTTTTAAGATCATTTGACCCTTAATTAACCCTTAGAAATCCCATGATTGTTCTGTATTCATGATATGATGGTAAAATTACAGTTTTAACCCTAGTTTATTGTATTTCTCTCATAATGGATTTGTAATGAATTACAGTCCTCTGACGATTATGTACGAGCATTTATTCCTTGAAAATGACTAATTAAAGCTAGATATGGTTGATGATGACATTATCATCAGTGTGGAATATTTTAGTCCTCAGGCGGTTTAATGCAAATACACCACACCATACCCCCCATGCCCTACACCATACCCCTCCATGACCCATGCTTCCCCCCATCCCGATACACCTCCCCCATACCTCTCCCCATCCCTCACCATCCATAAAACCCCCCTCCTCCTCCATTTGCTCTCCACTAGAGCAGCCGAGTAAGGGAGAAGGAGAGGGAGAGCAGGGAGCAGGAGGAGATTGGAGGAGAGGGCGGGGCCGTGCAAGAGGTGCTGCAGCTCCTGAAGTGAGAAGAAATCTTGTGAGGAAGTTCTGCAGCATTTATTTCTGCAGATCTAGACGTCTGCAACATTTATCAGACATCTGGAGGGGTTACTAGACGTCTGGAAAGCACGCAGAGTGCCGAAGTGCCAGAGACGTTGGGAAGGTGCGTTGGCATGGCGTTCAAGGCACTTTAGGACGTCTGGGAGCATCGTCAGACATCCGACTGCTCTCACAAACTACTGGGAGTAGTTCCAGACATCTAGAAACACCCTTAGACGGCGGTGGAGGGTTTTAAACGTCTAAAAAAGGCACAGAAAGCAAGGTGAGATCCCGCGCACGTTTAAGACGTCTGAGACTCCTCCTAGACGTCTAATTTTGGTCAGGATGCGTGTTTTTAGGCCGGTTCAGGGATTAAATGGAATCAATTTTTCGTAAACAAAGTATCATTGGTTTTCTTTTGGAATTCTCTACATATTAGTATAGTGTCTATACTATTTTGAGCTCGTTTGATATAGCGGTCAACAATATAGGTCTCCAGTTTGTGGTGCACACAGTACCCGCAGAGATGCTAGGATCCACCGTTCAAGCCGCCATACCACCCATATACCCTGGTAGAGTGGTCTTCTCTACTTCTGTGGTTTGAATTAGTAAAGTGCATATTCAATTAGAAATATCTATTTGAAACCTAGGTTTTGAGATTAACCCTAAGACCAATAATGTGAATGATTTATTTTCAGTGCATGAAATCTGAGAATGCATGTTGTTAAGCTTCATACTGTGATAACTGGAATATTTAAACGATGAAGTGATCGCCTATTCTGCAATGATAATTGCTTATCTTGTAAATTCATGAGCAGCCTGTTATATGAACAAGGAACCAGACTGCGAGACAGATACATGCCAAGTATTATGCATGAACCCTACGGGGAACTAGAAAAGGAATCATAGTACAGTAATATGGATATTCGATGTATGACGGGACTCGTTGTCTACGGTTATGTTGGTTGGTTGTTCAGACTTGGACATGGAAAGTGAGCTGGCCCTAGTGTGTATGGTATCAAGGAGAGCAACTGTCCTTTTAGTGTAGGGGGAGCTAGTCGCCCCTTAAGTTGGGACCCGAGGGGCTAGGATTAGCCACCCTACATCGACTTTTGTTAGGCCCACTGGGTAAATCAAGATAGTCGGCCGAGGGTACGCAGACTGTTGAGGGGTGAGGCCCTTGTTCTGTTCTGTGCTGTATGTTTGGGCATACCCGCTAGCGAAAAGGATTGACCACATGCCGGTGCGGAGTAGCTACCTGTACGTTTATTGCGCGTGCCACAGTCACCGCTACGTTGCGACCATGACCCCGAGGTAGTAGACCGAGTGTAGGACTACCACAGGGTACTCCCTCGACCAGGAGAGTGCCACGTGTACATCCTGTATCGCGGGAAAACTGTAATCAAGATCGTTCCCTTAGGGAATAAGTGGATTAAGAAATGTTGTGGACCCTTACTAAAAACCGAATCAGAAACACAGATGATTTAAACGAAAAATAGATAATAATACATAACTGGAAATTGTATGATTAGTTAACTGCTTGTTCCTTTATGTTTAATTGCATGTAAATAACATATACACTACTCTACTCAGCGTTAGCTGACCACAGATATATGCAACTTGTTTAGGTCAGAGAATTGAGCAGCCAGTACCACTGGCTGCAGAGGGTGCTGGGTCCAGCGAGCCCAGCCATAGTTGTACCTTCGCTGTTTCCATTTCAGAGACTTCTTTCTGTTGTTAGTGAGTGTTTTTAGCATGTAGTGTCGGTCTCTGTTATATCTTTAGATTGTGATGGCTATATCTGTAATCATACTTTTCCGCTTGTGGCATGTAGTGGAATCGACTTTTTGCAACATGTTAATCAATCACTTCACAATAAAACGCTGTTGTAGGGTGTTTGTCCCCGGCAACGGCACCAAAAATATGATGCGATCGACCACGGTTCGTATAAAAAAAAACGTCGTGGTTGTTGTTGTAGTATATGTCATAAATACAAATCGTTATCACGTCATAATTTGTACTAGTTTATTCTAGGTCGTTCACTGGGAGTTAGTTATTGATGTACATCACTCTCTAAGTCCAACATTATTCTTTAATTCCAAAAAGATCAAGTTTATGCGCAATCATAAATGAATGAATTAATGAATAATCAATGAATGAAATAATAGCTTAATTATGTACAAAAGAATTAACTAAAATACTTGCAAACACCTAATTACAAACAAGCATCAAACATTATACTTATACACTACATACTATCTATTTATAACTTATAATACTAATACTTACATATATATATAATAATACGTAATAATATATACTATACTAACATAACTTAATATACTAACATATATAATATATACAGCGACAGATAAAAACATCACTAAACCTCAGGAAAACTGTACAGAACCTAAGGCAAAAATAGGATCTATAGCGACATTCATAGTGACACTTATTCTATCTACAGTGATGGATTACTTCTGTCAGTAAAGCTATAAGGTTATTTATATACATATATAGCTCAAACAACATTTATACTAAGTATACTTAATATACTTATACTTATTGTTTACAATATACACTTATATATACACTACACTATATACACGTACATACTTCCTCTCTCACTCTTTCTTCTTCTTTTACGGCTCTTTCTCTGTTTAACGCTTAAGTCTTTTCTTATCTCTTTAGCTCCCCTTCTTCCTTACACTCAACACTTAACCATTTCTGAGTTCGTTCTCTTCTCTTTTCTTCCCTTAACCCTTCATTAAGCCTTACTTAATTCAAAAATAGGTTTTAAAGTTGGCGGGTAGCCTTTTCGAGGAATGCGCAGCACCCTTAACGGGTGGGACCAGACCTTTACTAGGGCCACCCTAGTTTGTTTAATTACCCGTTTAATATTGGTTTAAGCTCAAAACCGGGCTTCATCAAGCCCTCGCACAGTGTCGGGCCCCCAACCCACACGGCACACCATCATCACGTATACTCAGAACAATGCTCAAGGGAATGGGTAAAGGGTTTAATTGTGCGTCGAGCGCATGACGACTGAGAGGAGTGGGGAAGGAAAATAATTTAAGCGCCTCTTAGCGCTCTACAATGCACAATATGGCACTATAGTTAGCGCCTCTTAGCGTTGGAATTCCAGTGTAGAAGTTTGATTTCGGATTTTTGGCCCTCGATTTGAGGGCCATAATTTATTATAAATTAAAATTAAATTATGGGAAATTAAAATATTTACATATTACTACATAATTGTACAATTAATTTAGAAATTTAATTATATTTACTATATAAATAAATTAGGCAAAGTACACAATTTATTCATACTATTTTTTAGGTTTTATTTCTTAATTAAGTATAAATTAGTTAATGTATGGTCTAATTGACCTTATACAGTATTAATATACATATTAAAGTATTTAATAAAAATTTTTATTGTATTTTACAGGTTTTATTTACATTTAAATAGCTTCTTTTGGACTATTTTATATATAAATTAGATATAACTAATATAATACATTATAAATATGGTTAAATTAGCTTAATTTACTTAAAATACATTAGTACAAATATATAGTATAAGTTATCTTAGTTTTAACTTAAATTACTAATTTATTTTAATTTAATCTAATAACTTAACTAGTAACTTAATAAATTAATTATTTATTCTATATAAATATTTAAATTATGGTACAGGGTTCCTAATGTACATAATATACATATAAATACGTATGTACAGTATCAATACTAAATATGTTTCTTTATAGAGTTTATTAATTTATATAGCTTATAGTACATATAAATTAGTATAATTGATAAATAGTTATATAAATAAGCTATGTACAGTTTGAGTTATCCTAAATACTTAAATTACATTAGATAGTATATACATAAGTTATTTATACTCTATATATGTCTATTTTACAATATTTACTCATATAGCTTACTATATATCTTATATTTACAAGTATTTACATAGTATACAATGGGTTTTTCGGTATTTTTAGGTTTTTTTCACTTTTTATGGGTTTTGTGAGTTTTATAGAGGTAGGAGGTGAGAAGAAAAGAGAAGGACGAGAAGAATAGAGATGTTTTTTGTGTTTTTATACTTGAATTCTTTTATTAAATTCCATGGTATATTGAACCGTCGGCTGGTATGTTCTACCAAGTCGGGGGTTCAGAATACCATGAAACTTAGTATATACTTAAAAATATACCTAATCTTCACTAAGACAGGTTTTTTTTTTTTTGGATTTTTTTAAAGTTTTTATTTATTTACAAAGTTAGCATATTCTAGGATCTTTTAAGTGTTTTCATAAGAACCTAAGACCCTAAATCTAGTTCTAAAGGATAGATAGGCAGTAGATTGCCTCAAGTAAGTTCTAAAGATCAATTGAAAGATGTGTAATCACATAACCAAGCTTTTTAACTCTATTTCCAAAAAATCTCTATAGTTGGACAGTTAGGTACAAAAACTAACTGACAATGAATGATTTGACACAAGTTATAAGCATTCAAATGAAATTTTAAAATCAAAATCAGTACAGAAAAGCTTGTACAATTATTACACAACATTGATAACATGTCAGCTAATTTAAACACTAAAACCTAAGCCAACTGTCTAGCTGCAGCAGCAACTCTAGAGCACGTTGAAATAGCAGTCATATAGACTGTTGTTGCTGTAGCAATCCAATTCAGACCTTCTGAATTAACTCTAGACGTCTTAACAATCAGTTCCAAGGCTGCTGTGCAACCAACAGAATAGCAAAAACACCTACAGTTGCTGAAACAACGGCTGTAAGGTCTGCTGCTTCAATTGCACCTCACTTTAGAGCTTCTAAAAGAATTTCAGACGTCCTAAATACATTCCAAATAATTGCAGCAGTGTCTGAATTCTAATATCAGTTGCTTACATCTATATTTCAGTAAATGAACACCCCAAAATCTGACTAATTAAGACTGATCTGGGGATGTGTATCCACTGAAATCAGATCAGATCTTCTTCTTTAAAACCTCTATAAAGAATCATGCAAGTGAAAATAGGGGAGGAATAAAATGTCTCCCCATTTGGGATTTTAATTTGGATCTTACATTGATTTCTCCACTTGATCTCCTTGAACACCATTGATGGATGTTCAAGGCAATCATATGGATAGATCAAGACCCGTTGGGTCCTAGTTCTATCTCAAATTAGGGAGACTGATTCTCCTTGATAGAACTCTCCAACATAATGCTTGATTCATGTGTTTGCTCATCCACATAACAAAATTCAAATCTAAGGCTCAAAAATCATTGGAATCCTTGCAAAACACCTCATCAAGTTCATAAATCCTCAAACAACTCGATTAAATTCAATGAAGCTCAAAATCGATTTCAAATCACTGATTTGAACAACTAAAACCATTTTCAAGCAAAATTGAGCCGATTAAGTTTATGAACAAGATGGGGGGGTCTTTGTGAATATGCGAAATGAGTGGTAGACCCCCCAAAGTGCTTTATGCCGCTAATTTCAGATATGAGACACGAAGTCCTCATATTTGAAATTAGATCTAATGGCTGGGTGATAAGTGAAATTAAATCGAGGGAAAAAGAACGCGATAAAATGGAATGCAAGGGGAGAGTCATGATCAAGTGAATGTGGGTGGATTCTTCTCCTCTGATATGAATTGATCAGAGGAGGTGCAGGATCTACTCTATCTACTCCTAAACTACAGTAACAATTGTCACACAGATCTCTAATTACTCCTAGAAAGCAAGTAAACTACACTAGGAAAGCAGTAAATCTATCTAAATGGAGGAAGATGTCTCAGGTCACCCACCGGTCGGCTAATGACAACGAATGGGGAGAGGAGACCAACAATTGACGAAGATGTCTAAGGTCTGCCACTCGATCAGCTAGCAGCGAGTGAAATTGGGGAGGGAAACGCCAACTCTGTCACAGCCGGCAGAGGAAATTGGGTTGAAGGGAAGCTGCATGTGTTTACGAAGAGATCGGCTCAAGGGGAGGGAGTTGATGGCATGCACGCGCAGCTGAGGAGCTCCTTAAGTAGCAGATCGGTGTGCAAACACTCACCGCAATGGTGAGATTAATCGTAAAGGGCATGGGCGACAAGGATTTGAAGAGAGAGGCACGCGCTGCCAAATCAAAAAGCGGTCGTTGGATGGGATCTGGGTGAATAGGTGACCACACGCGTCGAATCGCGTGAAGGTTCGATTCAAATCGAGCCACATATTAAACGAAAAGAGAGATCGACGGCTAGGATAGCTTGAGTTCCTCGCGTGCTACAGTGCACACGTGGGAACTGCAGGTGGGTGAAGGTCTTTTAGTGATTTTGCAAGGTATACCCCTCTGCGAAGGGGTAGAAATATTACAGACAGGCCCATAAGTGGTTAAAAAGCATAACATAACAGTCCTTTAGGGCTTACAAAAAGATCCCTACGGTCTACAAATACGTCCTAGGAGGTTTTCTAATGAATGAAATGTAACGCACTAAGGACCTAAATGTAAATCTTTAATTTTAAGGCTTTAATGATGTCCAAATGCATCCAAGTATCTATATAAGCTTAATTGAACATTTAAGAAGTTAATTATACTTTTGATTTGAACTTTTGAGCTCATTTATTTGTTCAATTTGCAATTTGATCACCATTTTATATTTATTCATAGAATATCTCATTTAACGACCTAATTATGCATTTTAAACACAGAATTGATGTTTTAGGTCTTTTTCTCTAATTCCCACACTTAACCCCTTTTTATGTGTTAATTTGATATTGTTTAACCTAATTTCTATCTTAACTTCGGCTATTTAGCTATGATGAGTCGCAACTCATCATGTAGCACCTTGGGATTTTCTGTTCTATTTTTCCATTCCTGACTATTATTTATTCTTTGCTTAGTTACATTGCATGTGTAGTTGTGGAATGATTATGCATTTAGTTACTTCTCATTGGATGACTGGGTCTTAGGGTTAGTCGAGACGAGCCATTCCCGGGTTCCACGAGGGGTCGGGTTCAGGTCATAACATGGAGAAATATATTGCTCTTGGAAAGAAAATGAAAGCATGCTAGGTGACAATATAAGCCTAAGCAATGAATTGACGAAAGGAGTGTTGTTGCCAAGCAAAGAAGATGTGATTTTCGTTGTGAAAAATTATAACATCAAGAATAAAAATGATTTCATTGTTCGTAAATCATCAAAATCAATTTGGTCCGTGATTTGTACGGAATGCGATAATGGTTGCAAATGGAGATTACGAGCACATCGACGGAAAATTTATGGACAATTTGTAATTGGAATTCTTGATGGACCACATACTTGCATTGATACAAGCAAAAATCAAGATCATCTATAATTGGATTGTAATTTCCTTGCGCATTCGATAGTCAATCATGTTAGAAATTCTCCAATT
Source organism: Thalassia testudinum (assembly GCA_037157565.1). NCBI lineage: Eukaryota > Viridiplantae > Streptophyta > Magnoliopsida > Alismatales > Hydrocharitaceae > Thalassia > Thalassia testudinum. Next base: position 52,761,142 of record JAZHRO010000030.1, read on the forward strand.
GTAAAGATCTCACATCTGAAGACAGTCTTAAAGGATAAGCATGGCTACCAGGTGACATGAAGGAAAGTTTAGGATGCAAGAAGGAAGGCAATCAAGCTTGTATACGGTGATTGGAAGGCGTCATATAATGACTTGCAATACTTACTTCACGCTATAAAGAACAATAATCTAGGCACCTTTATTGATATTGCACATGTGACATCATATAAGGATCCTGCCAAGGAATATTTTGTGTGAGCCTTTTGAGCATTCGGACCATGTATTGAAGTATTCAAGTACTGTCACGTAGTAATTAGCATTGATGGGACATTCCTCTATGGAAAGTATAAGCAGAAGTTACTTATTGCATGCAGTATGGACGGTGATAACCATATTGTACCATTAGCTTTCACAATTGTCATTGAGGAGGCAACGGATACGTCGTGGTGGTTCCTCATGCACCTTCACAATCATGTAATTGGAGATCATGAAGGTCCCATATATTTGATTTCAGTTCGTCATGGAGGGATTTAGGCGACAGCAACTAATGATTGTGTTGGATTGAGACCTCCCTTTGTTATATGGAGGTTTTGCTCATGACATGTTGTGACCCGCTCTCGGCTCCCTATAGGACCCGAGAACGGCTCGTGTCGACGAACCACAAGACCTAATCGACCAACGAGAAAGAACCAATGCCATAATTATATCATAAGCATGGAGAGGTATTTTTAAAATTTTGATGATCGTTTTAGTATTTTCAAAACCTACAAACATGCATTTTTTTCTTTAGTCATTTTGTTTTTCCTACTTGCATACCCAAAAAAATAAAAATACTGAAAAAACTTTTTGAGGAAATTTTGAAATCGGGACTAAGGTTGATAACTCACTTTTGGTACAATGGGATTTTATCTTTAACAAACTAGGGATGAGGATACGGATCTGATCATTAGAATTTTAGGGTCTTTCTTTACACTAGATCAAATATCCTTCTCCAAAATTCCACCTAAACTTATGATAGTTCAGGTGACTTGATCCTCTTTTGTAATATAAAAATATCGGCTTAGTTTCTGATTCAAAAACTTGCATTTTTTGCGGAACTTCCTGTGTCAAATTTCACACATAAGCCAATACCTAAAAACTACTAAAAATAAGAAAAATCCCTTGTTTGGCCTTAGTAAAAATCTGAAGTAGATCATTGGTTTGAGTTCCCACCGCCGAGAAAGAGGGAAATATCTCCTTTGAGGATGTGATGTCAACATGTTACTGCCTCGGCGCTGTTCTATATCTATATTTCATATATTTAGACGGAGCATTAAAGTGCATTTTAGCAACTGTGTCTTGGACGGTGCTCTACCTATAGTGTCAGAGCAAGAGCATGAGTTTGCTTGGAGTGCCCCTTTACACCGCATTGTATTTTGGGGTTGTGAGCTTCTGGGTAGTGTCATGGACTGCTATCTTGAAGTACTGGCGCCAGAGCCCCCTCGAGGATTGATAACGGGAATGATGATCCCGACACATTTGTTGTAAGACTAAGCTAAAAATAAGCATGGGGGAGAGAAAAAAAAAAGTTTTAAACTAAAAACATGCCCTTATAAATGTTGGCTTCTCACAAGCACGACACAAGGTTTTAAAGGCTTTTGCAAGTTGAGAATCAGATTCAAGAGCTAGAAAATCCTAAAAACAAAAATTTCAAGTCATCTGAATTAACAAGGGGTTAATCTGTGAATTTTTTTGAGGATATATTGATCCCACTTTTGTCTAATTTTTGGATCCAAAAGCAAATCCCGATGTTTATCTTTAACAAATCCCGTGCCTCCTATGTTTAGATCAACCAAGGTCCCTTAATCTCTTTCTCCTCAAAAGTTCAAAAAAATTAGATTTCCCAAAAATTTCATTTTATAAAAATTAATGTTTTGCTAAGAGACTAGCAAAAGATAAGCATGAGGGTGTGATAAACACAAATTTATCATCATTCTTATGCATTAAAACAAACCTAGCTCTTAGGATTTTACTCTGCAAATAGGTTGTTTGGACTGCATTTAGGCATTAATTAGGTTAGGCATGCATTGCACTTTTTGTTGTCTTTTTAATGTGTTTTTGTGAGTGTTAGGGATATAAAGATTGCCAGATCCTTAGAACCCTAGCATTCAGGAAGGCAGCTGGTGAAGGAGAAGCTCTCACCAGCTAGAACTCAGCTTGATCCAGCTCACCATAACTGGAATTCAACTCACCTGAACTAGGGTTAGCTCATCCTAACTCTATTCAGCTCATCTCAGTTGAATGACAGCTCAAGAGAGCTCATCTTAGATCACCCTAGTTCAGGTCAACTCAGATTCAGCTCAACTTAGTTGAGTCTAGCTCATCTCAGCTCTCATTAGTCCACAGGGAGCTCTAGCTAGCTCAGCTGAGTTGACAGGAGTTCACCCCAGCTCAGGTTCAGCTACATCCAGCTCCACTCAACTCCAGCCAGCTGAAGATGACTTCATTTCAGCTCAGGAAGCTCAAGTCCAGCTCTCGAGGATTTAGTTTTGCTCAACTCAGTTGAGCTAAGTGACCTTAGCTACCTCAACCAGCTTGAGCCTCCCCGGAGCACCAGACCCAGCTTACCTCAGCTCATTATGGTAGAAGACATCTCACTTTAGCTTGGCTTAGCAGCTAGCAAAGAACTAGCAAGCTAAGCCAGCTAGAGTAGCTCCATGCCACCCTCTTCAGTTGTTGCCAGCTCCAGTTCAAGCTCCAGACTTCTCCTCAGCTCCTCTCTTCAAACCCTAGCTCACATTACCTCCTCCTCTACTCCATTACTAGCTAAGCTAGCTTAGCTTAGCTAGACTCCAGCTCCCTTAGCCATTCACCACCTACAACTTAACCTTAGCTAGCTCCACCAACTAAACCCTACCTAAGCTAGCTCCACCCTACTCCAAGTTGGAGCCACCTCCTTCACCACCTTTCACCCCTCAACCTCCACCAAAGGGCACCAACAAGGTGGCACCAAAACCACCATGACCACCACCATGTTGGCGCCATCTTTTCCCTCCAAAATCCCCTTCATCTCCACCATACACCTCTCCCTAAAATCATCTTCACCATCCACCTCACCTACCTTCTAGAAGCCCCATAATTGGCGCCAACCATAGGTGCCTCTTCATGGCCATAACCACCCCATGGCACCCCCTTGGTTGGTGCCAACTAACCTTAGCCCTAGGATCAACCTAACTACCCATAACCACCACCTAAACACATCCTAGCCATCCACCTAACCCACGCCTACTACCCCCCTCTCCACCTCTATAAATACCCATCATATTCCACCAAAAAAATTCACCTTGGCTACAATTTTTCTACCTAGATTTCTACCTACATCGAACGTCAAGAGAAGAAGAAGAAGAAGAAGATTAAGGGGATACTCTGTCCCGTTGGTGCCTTCCCCTCTTCTCTTCTCTATTGTGCCCACGCCAGCCAAGGAAGGAAGCCAGGCATTGGAGGACAACCTAAGGTACATGCCTACCCTAGGAAGTGGAGGATTTGAGGGTCATACACTACCACCCTTGGAGGAGGAATCAAAGGTGGTCCACACCACCTTAGGAGAAGCCTTTGAAGGTGGAATTCCATTCACCTTGGAGGAGTCAAGCACGCCCCCCTTGGGCTTGCTAGGAGGAGACTATCTCTAGTTCAAGAAAAAGAGGAGGACCCTTTTTAACTGCGGGAGCAGCCGCACTTAGAGCAAGAAGACTCCTTTCTTCACCAGATTTTGCAAGAGGATTTGTGTTTTTATTGCTTTTATATTTTCCATTTTAAGTAAAACCATTCCTCTACATGTTGTTTGTAAAACACAGATTCTATTAAATCAATTTGCCTTTTCATTTTCTGTTGCAATTGCTTTATCTTTGTTCGAGCACTTTTTCACTTCCACTTCCTAATTACTCTAGGCCTCCACGTGCCTAGAGTGAGCTTAGGGAGGGGTCATAGTTGTCACTTAGGTTTTAGTTTAGTGATTGTAGGTGTTAGTTGCTTTTCTGTCAACAATTCGCATTTCGCCTTCGTTATTTCAAGACAAAAATTACATATTGGAAAAAATCAAGAAGAAAGTTAATTTCCTTTTCCAAGCAAGGGATTTGATTTGCAAACAATTTGGCCTCCTTAGATGACCCTAGATACTCCCCTATCTAGGTTACAAATTTTAAAAGCGAACAGATTTATGCGTTGCAGCGACTTAAAACCCTAATCTTAAAAACTACGTAATTTTCCCCATCAGTACCCTCATCCGACTATCCCGATTTTCCCAACGAGCTAACAAGAGTCGGTGTAGGGTGGCCATGCCTAACCCTGGGCCCCATGGGGCGCCTAGCTCCCCCTACACTAAGTAGCTCATCTCGATACCACGTACACGAGGGCCAAACAGGAGTCAACGTAGAGTGGCCAAACCCACCCCGGGTCTCAACCCAAAGGGTGGCAAGTTCCCCTCTACTCAAAAGCGATAGTTGCTTTCCTCGGTACTATGTACGCGAGGGCCAGCCCACTTCCCTTAACCAAGTTCGAACAGCCGCCCGTAGGCGACATGTTCCAAAACCCGCAAGTTTTCTGTACTACAATATTACTGGTTTCTTTCTAAATTCCCGGTAGGGTTCGTACATGGACTTTCTTATTCCCATATCTAGTTCATTGTATGAAAAACAGGCAACTTCAAATTCCATCGTCATTCATTTAGTACAAGTATGTATTTTTATTCATGACGTATTTCATTTCAGACAACTTATGATTTTATCACAGTGATCCAATCATTTATTAATTACGCATGCATTTCTTCCAACCCTAGTGATCATGTCACAACCTAGGGTTCGATCGACTATATTGTATGACAGCATGCATTTATTTCTTCCTAGGGTTCACCTCACATCCTAGGTTCAATTTAATTATACGCATGCAACTTATTAATTCCAAGATTTGGGTGAGAACCACTCTACCAGGATAATCGGGAGATGTGGGGGCACAGTCGACGGAGCTTGCAATCCCCGCGGGTTTCGTGCACACCATGAACGGATGACCTATCACATTGACCCGTAAGTCAGAATGAGCTCAGAACGGCAAGGACAATGTATCATTACGTAGAGAAAGTCGAACGGAAACCAATGACGTTTCGTTTGCGGAAAACCGACACCGTTTGGAACCTGAATAGGCCCAAAAACACAACTATGACCAAAATCAGACATATGGGAAAAGTCCAAAACATCTTAAACAAACTCGCAGGCATACCTTACTCGGGGCACCTTACTATGGACGTCTGGAACTCTGTGCGGACGTCTGAGGGTGGATTCGGACGTCTGGAGGCACTTCCGGACGTCTGAAATTGCCTTGGTCCTTGCACTAGTGCGCTTCCCCACCCTCTGACACACGTATGCGCATGGTCAGAAATTTGGCAGGAAAAATAAATAAAAATACGTGCTATTAGACGTCTAAGATTTACCTTCGGACATCCGACCCGACGTTTGGAGGTCACTCCGGACGTCTGATTCTGTGGCAAAATGATTCCGCAGAACCGTTTGTGAGCCTTTCTCTCGCTGTAGGAGTTGTAGCAGCGGTAGCACCGCCTCGTCTCCTCGTAGCGTTCCACCCTCCAACTCCCTCCCAAGCCCTCCTATCTCCTCTGCTATCCGCTCTCTCCCTCGTTCCTGCTCAACTGCGGTGGTGTGGGAACGAAATGGAGTAGGGGGACTTATATGGGTGGAGGCATGGGGAAAGGTATGGGGGAGTGGCATGCTGTGAGGTGGGGGGGGCTGTAGGGGATGGCGCGATGGTTGTATGCGAGGGGTGAGGGGTTGGTACGGGTGGTAGGGAGATGGTGGTAGGAAAATTGCAAGAATGCCCCTACAATTTTCCTCTCCCCCTTATAAATCCCAAAATAAAAGCCTAGGGGGTTAAAAACTGTACAAAAACCCCTACGAATTTTTGGAAAAGCCAAATGACCCTGGGAAAGGGTCATTTCACATGTTGCAAGGAACTTTAACGTCACCCACAAGAATACTACATTGAAAAAGTTGGTGACACGAGCATCATTGCAGCATCACCAATTAAATTTCAAAGATGTATGGAGAAAGTGCAGGACATTAATGAAGATGCACAAAAGTGGTTAAATGAACATGGATGCCCACCAGAGAAGTGGACATGTTGGTTATCGATTTGGGTACATGACAACCAATGTAAGCAAAAGTTATAATGCTATGCTAAAAGATGCAAGGTGTTTACCTGTGGCTGTACTCATTAAGAAGACATTTTACAATTGTATCATATTTTGATGAGCGACGTGAGGAATCACTTGCGGGAATATTGAGAAATGAGTTGTTAACGAAGTACGTGTAGAAAAAACTTCAGCATTGGGGTGGCATTGAAAATCTACATCATGTGACGAGATTTCACGAACAACCTCATCTACATTACGATGTTGTTACCGATCAGCGGCATGCGGATTATGGAGAAAAGGGTGGTAAAAAGCATGAAGTAAATCTCCCTGATCGTACATGTTCTTGTAACAAGTGGTAGATATACATAATTCCATGTTCACATGCATGTGCAGTCCTTTCACATAGAAATGTGCATCTCGAACAATTCATTGGAGGGTGGTATACATGGGAACAATAGTTTAAATTGTACTCTGGGAGATTCTATGCATATGGCAATAAAGATACATGGAAACCTCGTTCACTTCCACTGATAATACCTCATGAAAGCCAAAGATGTGAAAAGGTCGACCAAGATCAAGTAGAATAGACAATGAAATGGATATTAGAGAGCCAAGAGGGCATAATATTTGTACTGGTTTTAACCAACCTAGACACAACATTCGTAGGTATCCACCTGCTACACAAGCATTTCAGCCTTCCATGCCTACTGCATAATCTTCTACACCTACTGTACAGTCTTCGGTGCGTCATAGAAGCAAAAATAAAATAAATGTGGGATTTGTAGGCAACTTGGACATAACAGGAAAATTTTTCAAAATAGAAGTACAAAATGCAAACATAACTTGTTTTTATTTTGTACTTGTTTAAATTTATACATATAACCTCGTTTTAGGAACAAAAGCACGTATGTATGAATATAACCTCATTTCGAAAAGCTTTCTCTGTGAACTTTAACATTATTCCTTTTTTGTAACTTAAGTTTTTTATGGTTTTTATAGATGGAGCCGAGACCTGATGATAGGAGTATATTGAGACTGCAGGATAGCCATCAATCTCGTAGTGTCTGGGAGGGTGGAGATGTAAGGAAAAAAACGAATCACATTAATTGTCAAATATTTATTTTTTCAATTGCTAATAGTGTTATTTTAATTGTAGGACTCTACATGGTTGAGATGCAAATGTTGAGAGTGCATCATATGTGGTGATCTAGTTGATCCAGGAGTGGTTGATTATATACAGAGAGTTGGATTTGGAGACATACATGAGCTTGAGTTTGTCCATATTGATTGACACCTTATTACCACCTTCGTAGATAGATGGAGACATGAGACTCACGTTTCACATGAGGCACGGGGAGATAACCCTTACTTTGGAAGACATATCGGTTATTACTGGCCTAGCTGTAGATGGGACAGCTGTTACAACATTGGAGAGTTGGTCAGCACTGTGTGGACGTTTGCTCTGACAAACACCAGAAGGGAAGCATATTACAAGTTCGAGAGTTCTCATGACATGGCTTGCTGATAACTTCCAACAGTTGTTACCTGATGCAGACAACAAGATAGTACAACAGAATGAAAAGCATACATATTACAGCTCCTTGGTGGCATACTTTTTGCAAACAAGTCAGGATCTCATGTCTCCCTAATGTTCTTGTCACTCCTTGAGGATTTGGATGCTGTAGGACAATACAGTTGGGGTGCAGCAGTTTTGGCATACTTGTATAGGCAGTTCTGCCTAGCTTCAACTGCTGGGATAGATGAGATTGGAGGTGCTTTAGTTGTACTGCGGATTTGGGCTCGGGAGAGATTTCCCCACATAGCTCCAGCTGTTCACCGTCGTCCCGACTGGCATGGACGACCACTGGGATGTTGTTGGAGGGTAGCATTCGATGTCAGGAGGGTGTCGACACATGGTGTTAGACCATCCTGATATGCATTTGACTTATAGACCCCTGATCAGGTACGTACTCCTATATTTTTTTCATGCCTTTGACTTACATATTTTAAAATGATGGACTTGAAATTACAGCATAACATTACACAAATTCTGTATAGGTGAGATGGATGCCTTACACAGATGATGTTATGCAAACATTACCTGAATATTGCGTAGCGGGGAGAGAGATATGGACAGCTTGAGTGCCATTGATTGCTTTCCACATATTCGAGCATCATTGTCCAGATCGAGTTGTGTGTCAGTTTGGAGGTCGACAGAGCATACGCCCAACAGTTGACACAGATGATCACCTCCACGAACTCGATCTTAAAGGGAAGACAAACACTGACTGGAGGTATTACCACAGACAGCATATCAAGATGTGGGATGCACGTCGCCAGCACATTGTCTACATAGAGTCGATTGGTGAGGCAGCAGTCACTGATGATTACCTTTCATGGTTTGATAGTGTCACCAAGAGCTATATTGGCAGACATGGAGCTGTATTAGCCTACGATGTAAGCACTATTTATTTCTTAGTGATGCCATACATGATTTACGCAGTATTTATTTATTTATCATGTAATAACCTATTAATTACATTGACATGAAAATTGTAAATATCTAAGTGGACATGCACCATCGAGTTGGCAGCTGATAGACTGGACATCCGTCAGATTGCAGAGGATGCAAGGGCTACAATACAACACTCGATTGTTGTGCAGTTCACTGGAGAACCACATAACCAACATGATGGTCAGCAGCCTATTCGTCGACATGGTAAATGTAGACGAGGTCGAGGACCAGCACCAACAACAGTACTAGCACCATCAGATGATCAGGCCCATGCACCAACAGCAGAACCAGCACTAGCAGATGATCAGGCCCAGGCACCACCACCAGATTATCAGGATTAAGCAGTAGCAGATGATTAGGCCCAGCCACCACTTCCACCACCACCACCAGTAGATTATTAGGATCAGGCAACAGTAGATGATTGGGCCCGGGCACCACCTCCACCACCACCACTGGTAGATGTTCAGGCCTAAGCACCAGTAGATGATCACTATCATGCACCTATAGATCAGGGTGAGGGATCACCACCGTCACCCCCATCAACACCACCATCACCAGCAGATGATCAAGCCCAAGCACCAGCATATGTTTTAGTCCAGGCACCAGCACATGATCATGATCAGACACCATCAGATTAGGGCCAGGGAGCACCACCACATGATCCAATCTAGGCATCACCTACACTACCATCTGGAGACATTGGTAGTTCATCCCATTCCGATTATATTACTCCATTTTCAGAGGTGCCACTCGACCCATTGCAAAGCCAAGGGGCATCCAAAAAGAGACAAGGAGATTATGATGATGACTTAGGAGAGACAGTGACTTAGGGGCTCGCACACGTGGTTACTACACCACCATCACCGTCGAACTTTAGGTGCATGGACAACTTAGGATCACAAATAACCCAGATCGATTAATCATCTTTACTTGAACGGAATGACAATCCGACGGTTTATCTACAATATAAGCAAAGGAGGGAAAAGTAATCATTGGACATGTATGTATACTCATTTCTCTTCAGTTCCTTGTAGATAAAATTTATACTAAGGTTGGTCACTTGTAATGTTTTTGTTTCTGTCAGGTACCAAGGTTCATGTCTAATGTCAACTTGGTAAGACTAATCAAGGAAGGTTTGCATGATGGTTTCTATCAAGTAAGCCATTCCAAAGATTTCTTTATTTTCCTTCATATTTTAGTTATTGATACCATCTACCAGCAGCAGCAATAGCAGCAGCTACTGGTAGTTGGAGCTACCACCAGCAGTCGTAGCTGGAGCTAACTCAAGTAGCTGCAGCTGCTGCTAACTCAAGTAGCAGCATCAAGCAACTAAGTTAGCTGCAGTTGTAGCTGCTACTTGAGTTAGCTCTAGCTGCGGCTGCTATTGGTAGCTTCAGTTGCCGGCAAAGTTAAAACTCTCATCTTCAAACCACCCTATATACTTTTAATTCTCATCTTCAAATAATATCCTATATACTTTTAACTTTCATCTTGATTGCAAGAATAGTGACACCTTTTAAGATGAGAGCTAAAATTATCTTAAACCATCATTGTGATTACGAGGTGCAACTATCTTAAAACTATTTAATTGTTATTACTATCTTATATGATATCCTCAAGCCTTTAATGCCATGACTGCTTTTTTGCATACAGGGTGCAGCTAAAGGTAGCAAGATTGGGAATTTTACCACTTCTGCTGTGATGCCATACAAAGTCCCATGATATGGTTTTAGGTGGAGTTAAGGCGATTGTTAGTAGAGTTCATCATGCTTATATTTGTAACATCATATATGTAGTTAGGGTGGTTTTTGATGTTTCCCTCATGAGGGGCTTCATGTATACATTTTCCTTCAAGATTAATGTACAATAACTTCTGAAGACTTTATGTTTTGTACTTGCAAAGCAAAGTTAAATCTTTTTCTTTAAATCAATTTTTTATGTCGAAAATAATTGCTTTTCAAGTTTTTGAAGCTAGCATTGTATGTTTTCTTGATATTTTTTCCTTTAGAGATCAATCTATGTTATGAGCATGACTTAGGAATACATATGTAAATAAATGAGGGAGTCTAACATAGCTTTGGTGTAAGGATACAGCTAAACTCGCCTTCTTAGAAGACGAGTTTAGCCAAAACATTATGTACCACTGAACTCGCCTTCTTAGATGATGAGTTCAGGCCAAACTTTACTTGCTTCACACTCGTCATCATGAAAATGCATTAGCCATTTGAAACTCGCCTTCACAGAAGGCGAGCTTACCACAACCATAGCCCTCTTGGCACTTGCCATCAGTCAAGATACTAGCCATTTCAAACTCCTCTTCCGTAAAGGTGAGTTTATTACATAACAAAAAAAAACCAAACACATTTAAAGAATTAATTTTTCTCGTAATTATATTTTGAAAATTTTTTCCAGGGAGTTCCATCCCAAGCATTCCCAACTTCGTCGTCATCTTCTCTTTTCTTCTTCCTCCTCTCTCTCTCTCTCTCTCTCTCTCTCTGCGACAGTCAAAGTTCCCATCTCTACTTCCACCACCACCATCACTATTACATCTCACCTCAATTGAGCACCAAAACCATGGCGTTGACCTCAAGTAAGCCCAATGCCTCATCCCCCTAGTACTCCCTTTCTTGCCCCATCCCTTTTAGGGTTCCTTTTCCCCCAAATTTTCGCTATTTCCCGCTCTTGTGGAGAGTCAATAATGATATTTAGTTTTTCCCAATATGGGTTTTTCTCTTCACACTGCAATTTCACTTTGCACCCATCCATTAGGGTTTACCCCCCACTTTTTCCCGTTTCCCCATCGGAGCACTCTGTGTTTCATGTTAAAAACTCTCCATTTTTTGTTCAAGTCAACCTTGTTTTCCCTCCCTTTTTGTTTATTTTTCTTTTTTTTAATAGTCACATTCAAATCGCAAGAGGATCACAGGAAGCAGCAAGAGTTGGAGGAGGCGCAGAAGGTAGGTCTCACATTCAAAATTCTACCCCCCAAAAAACTCCTGCAATAAAAAAAAGCAAAATAAGTAAAGAAACACACATTTCAATGTGTGGTGGTTTTTTATTTTCATTCGGTGTATTTTGATTTTTAATCAGTGTATTTTGATTTTCCTCGTGGAAAACTAAAATACATTAATTGAAAATTAAAATATACCGATGCAACAGCAAAAAAAAAAATGCTGCATCGCTTTCCTACGCTCTAGCAAATGAAGTAAAAAAAAAAAGAATAGTTTGATGAATAGTAACTCCGTTATTGATTCCTCATGTCGCTTTAGTTTTAGTTTTCAATAGGTGTATTTTAATTTTTCACATGGAAAATTAAACCAATTCAATTAAAAATCAAAATACACTGATGTAACAGCAAACGAAAAAAAAGTCATGTACTTTCCCACTTCGTGACTAACGAAATAAAAGTAGAAAATATGACAACAAACAGTTTGATGAATGCCGCGCCGTTATTATGCAGCAAATGAAAGCAAAAAAAAAAGAACAGTCCCCATTCCCCACATCGCTTCATTTATGTAAGAGAAGAGATAAGAGATGGTATTTCACATATTTCAACGAGGGGTTATGCACAGAGCAACCTTATTTAGAAAGATACTTATGCAAATACAAGAACATACATGTAGTTTTGAGTATTTACAGGGGTGCACTTGCAGAAAGCCCTCATTCTTCTCCTCTCTGTCGCCTTTCCAATCCATCCATATATCCACCAAGGTTACTAATTGAAATGGACGATTTAAATTTATTCGATAATATATTTTATAAAAGTTTATTAAAAAAAAAAATTAAATATGAACATTAAAATTATGTTCATTAATCATAAACGGAGTATGAAAGTTTATAAGTTTATATATATATATATATATATATATATATATATATATATATATATATATATTGAACTCATTTGATTAATTAAAAAAAAAAAAAACCTCTCCTCGCATGCTCGCAACCTCAAAAAGCCAAAAGAAAAACAATATATATATATATATATATATATATTGAACTCATTTGATTAATTAAAAAAAAAAAAAAAACCTCTCCTCGCATGCTCGCAACCTCAAAAAGCCAAAAGAAAAACAAAAGAAAACATCCAAACCCAAGCCCGCTCCCCTTCTCGTGTAACTCGAAGACCTCAACTTTTAACCCTTACCCTCCCCCCGCTCACGACCCACAAGTCCCACACTTCCCAAACAAACCGTAAAACCTAACCCCGCCGCCGCATCCCGCAGGTCCGCTGGCAAACGTCCCCCAGCCGGCTTCCTCCATCAGCGGCTGAGCGACGCTGTCCTCATCGACGTCGTCCTGGAGGTAAGGTCCTCCCCCAGCCTTCAGTCCTACTACCCCGGTCCTCCGATCCTCCCTGACCACCCTCCGCCCTCTGGCCACCAACCACCCTCCTCCCCTCCCCTCCCCTCCACTCCAGCCGCCCTCCACCCACTAACCCGCCCTCCGACCATGCCACCCCTGCCCTCCACCCCTCCGGTCCTCCCCCAGGGCCCCAGCTCTACCTCCCTCCGCCCTTCAACCACCCTTCGGCCTCCTCGCCTACCCTCCACTCCTCCCATCCGGAAATTTATAGGACATGTATGCTTCTGCATGTTTGTTCCATTTGTTTTGATAACTGAGATTCAGTCCATGTATTTGTTGCTTTCCATTTTTTTTGATAACTGATAACTGATTTTTATTTTTATGTGGCAGTAGTTAGGCCATTCTCCAACAGTACAGTGATCACATCAAGTTTTTTTGCTTTAGAAAGAATCTCAGTTTGCATCTAATTGATTCTCATAAGTTCCCCATCGTGCCTTTTCAATGCAAACATAATAATTGTTATGTAATATCAGAATAAAATTCTACTAACATGTTCAATAATAAGGTTTAAATATTCTCTTACCAAAAAGAGGATTTCCTGCATCTAATTATATTTTGTGTGCAATGTTTTCTTCGAAGATTTTAAAATCAAAAAAGGATCCCAAAGAATATAATATTGTGGAGGGTTGTTATAGGACTGTCATTTGTGCCAGTTTGGAACATCTTAAAGTTGTTTTAGAGCTGGCCATCAGTTCAATGAACTTTTTATGTCGTCCATGAAATTTATGTGACGTGTATGTTTCTGCAAACACCAAGTTAGTTTTAACAAAAGTTAATTCATGCTTAACATAGCATGTGCTTTGATAAGCTGAACTTCCAAGGATATACCAATTCTTCTTCCAATGATCTATAGCACATTGTTTTAAATTTATTGTGTTCTGGATTTCGTTGGTTTAAATTTATTGTCTTTCTGGGTTTTTCTTTTTGACCTGTTGTTATATTTTTCATTATTCTTCAAAATTATTGCTAGCTGCATATTAAGGAAGTAAGTGATGTCAACCTGACAAGAATAAGTAACTATCTCACATTTAGTTCTCACCCTCATACCAAATTCCTATTTCCCGGTGACAACTGAGAGCGAAAGCTGCTATATAGCATCTCTATTATTTCTTGCTTGGTGGTTAAATGTAGTTACGCTACTTTTGCATGTATTTGCAGGGCTAGTACATGAATATTTGCCAAAGTTCACAGAGAGAATAATTACAGTTACACCATTGATTGGTGTCATCCTCACAATTCTGCTCCGTGCAAGCCCTGTATGTTCACTTGTCTTCCACGTTTCTCACTGATAGTTAGCCAAGTAGTTAAAATACTGATAATCAACTATTTTAATTTTGTCAACACCAAGGACTTGAACTTCAACCATCTGTATCATTGTGATGTATTTTTCTATGGTCAGATTGGACAAGTGTCTGAAGTACTGAAAGCTCAAAGTGCACAGTTGATTCTTCCAGTTGCTATATTGCACATTGCTGCATTTGCTCTTGGTTATATTCCAGTTGATGCAGATAATGCCTTGCAAAACCAAGTGTAGTGAATGAACAACATTAAATGGAGTAAATGAGTGCAGTGATACATCTGGTCATAAATGCTGGTAGTTTTCCTCTTTCATGGAATGTGAAAAAGTATAGCATTTTCTGAGTTTAATGACATTAATGCCTACAATATCAACCTAGGTTCCAATAGATAGAATCTAGTTTTCATAAAAAATGGATGATGAAAAATGCAATGCAGATAAGATGGTATTTTTGCACTAGACTGCCACTTATTTGACCAAGAACTGATTTTTAATAGGCGTGGAATAAATGGGAACTATGTGAAGCCATCTAGGCACAATTTGTCTGAGGTGCTAATAAAAGTTCTGGTATAGGGTTCATGCACATGCCCCTGTAGAATGTGGTAATTATGCATATTCCATTGCCCTTGCATCCTTAATATTTAGGCACATGTCCCCATAGATTTGCTCCATTTTACAGACATATACCCTCCATTATTGTGCTGTCAAACATTAATCATACTTGATTTCAGTCTAACCGAAGTTGGACTGCTGGATGCTTTTAAAATTTGTTCAAATGCAAATGTAGAATTGGAGACAAGAAATGGGCCACCAATGAGATCATGTTCATTTAAGTGGGATTCCATACATACTGTTATCAAACTATTATCGAACGAATTGTTAGCAAACATACTGTTATCGTACATATTATCGAACTTAATCGAACATGTTCGTTCGAACAAAGCAAACGAGCTAATAACGAATCAAACTTGAACGTTCGGTTTTATTATCAAACCAAACTTGAACATTCATAACCGAACACTTAATGAACTCGAACATCGAATGTTTTATCGAACTCGAACTCGAACATTGGTATGTTCAGTTCATTCGGTTTGATTAGCACCCCTACTATCCACTGCTCCCGTACTCCCTCTCTCCCGCTTTTGCTATGTAAGCCATCGCATTGTCGAAGGGAAGAAAGAGGAGATTTCTAATATTTTTGCATCCTCCACCTCCACCTCACTTCTCTTCTACTTAACACCATCCATCCGCGTTCTTTGTTATTGGAGAGAATGGAGTCCATACTGGTGAGAGGGCACTCCTTTCCTTTCTTTTTTTTCCTATTTCAATTCGCCCCTTGACTTCCTCTTTACTCTCTAATCGAACCATTAGAATTAGAATGTTATTGCTATTGATCCCACGTCACACCGCACTGGAGGCTCTCTCCTTCCATTCCCAACTCAGTAGCGTCATATCCTTCAAACAACCAATGGCAGTGGCCCCTTTGCTCCCCCTCAGGTACCTTATCTATCCCAAACCCATGGGTGATCCTGTGGTCCGACCTTCTCGATCACCGGCGTGTTCCCTTACAGAGGAGGAGAAGGAGTTGATGGTGGTGGTTTTAGGTTAAGTCCCTTTTTAGTGGAGGTTATTGAGGATTCAAACATTACATTATGGTATTACGAGCATAGTTTCGGTTAGGGCTAGTTTACGGTAGGGGACCGTTGACACGGGTTAACTTCTTTGCAACAAGGGATAATTTACTTGAGAATAGGGGTTAACTCTTGTTTGTGTTTACTGAACGGGTGTTAGGAAATGGGGTTATTGTGATGTGATGGAAGGTGTGAGTAAATTTGAGGGGATAAGTTAATCCCCCAACAAACACGGGTTAGCTTGTGCCGGGATAAGGATGCTACGAGGGGTTATCCTGTGAGGTAAACGGGGGTTATCCCTTAAAAAGAGAGGATAATCCCCTCCGTAAACTAGTCTGTTGTGTTCTACGTGCCCTATGATCTACCCACAGCAACTTGGTGAGAATGGCCCTTTTTGGTTGATGTGTAGATATGATGGGCTATATGTGGGTGTCAATGGAGCTCTTTGGATTTGAGAATATAATGGGTTAGAAAAATGTGTTTGTGCTTCCCCACACACACACCACCCCCTCCCAAAAAAAAAAAAAAAAAAGGAAATGTGGTAGTTCCTAAAATGTGTACAATTTTTGTTGATGTGGAGCTTGGAATTGGATTGATTCGTAGTAAAGATGAGGTTTTGGAGAATGAGATTGTCCTAGATGGTTTTAGTCCAGACAGGCATAAATTATTATTGCAAGGAATTCGCAATATGCAACAATTGTAGCCCAATTTGGGTGCTGTTATGTTCATTTTGATCTTTCCGTTTTTCCTTTTTTTTTTTTTTTTGGTGTGTTTATCCTGAATTAGGGGGGTGGGGGTTTGCAGTTGGTTTATGCTTGTGGTGTGTGATTTATGGTGCTTATTGTGGAGTTTGGATGCATTGGGTTTTAAGGTTTTGATGTTTTCAAGAACTGCATGATTTAAATTATAGTTTTCCTGTTGGTCGATGTGGGTGGGGGTTTTGATTGTTGATGTCTAGATATATGGGCTATGTGGGTGTCAATGGAGCTCTTTGGATTTGAGAATATAATAGGTTAGAAAAAATGTGTTTTTTTTCCCTTGAAATTATTCCTAAATGTGGTACTTCCTAACATATGTGTACAGTTTTTGTTGATGAGAAGCTCAGAATTGGATTGCTTTGCAGTAAAAATGAGGTTTTGGAGAATGAGATTGTTGTAGATGGTTTTGGTGCAGATAAGCATAAATTATTATTGCAGGGAATTTGAAATATGCAACAATTATATCCCAATTTGGGTGCTGTTATGTTCATTAGGGCTGTTGCTAGGAATGTACACATGGACTTTGTGCATTTCCCCTGGTTTATTCCTTGGTGATCCTGGATCATCATAGAGATAAAAGCTTTCCTGGGCTACTGAAGACTAGCGGTATGTGCTTCACACTGTTATATTGGGGTCCCCCTCGTATTTTGCCTGGTCGAGACCTTTTGAGTAAAATTATCCCTCACTTAAAAAAAGGTGTAACTAGAGGGAGAACTGGGAGTAGGTTCATAAATCAATGGAGATCGTGCCCCTCAAAGATCATCCTTTTTTTGTCCGTAGATGTTCTTTGATGCTGATGTCAACTATTGAGGAACATGGCATATAGATATTTAGAAGGTCTTCACATCTCAAATGTTCCTTTTTTTTTTTTTCGAGAGTAATTGACATCATTGGTGTTAGGAGCGTTATAGGAACTTGAAGTTGCTTGCTTCGCTGTAAATATCCTGGCTTCCCTTCTGGGTGTGCTAAGATGTTTCTTGAAGGACGACGATAAGAGGGCAGTAGTGGTTAGGTAGAAAGTGCTTGGAGGTTTTAAATGGGATCAAGAGTGGAGCAACGACAACTGGATCAACGACAACTGGGAGTTGATGGAGATGGAGCTGGCAGAGATGTGGATACTTTGGGAAGAGATCCTTTCTAAAGAAAAATTGGCCGATATTCATTGGCATGTTAGGCATGTGTGATCGTGGGAAGGAGATCAGAATACTTGATTTTTCCACCCTTCATGCCATAGCTATTGCCTTAGATTAGTTTCAAGGTGTTAAATTGTCGATATTGACATCGTATGGATCAATCACAAAGGGGGCATGCAGGAATATTATCACAAATGTAACATTGATATCCCTAAGTCGATGCATAAACACATTTTCAGCTTCAATTGTGTTAAATGATCGAAGCCTTTGAGATTATTTTTTTATGGGTTTTTGTTCTCTCGAGATTGGATTATATGATTACATTGAAATAATTGATTTCTTCTTCCTTTGAAATAAATAATTAATTCTACAATATAAAATTTTAGGTACAATTACCTTTGAAAGAATTGATTTACTAGGTGTTTCTCCATTTGATGTTTCTCTCTTTGTGCTTTTTGTCTGTTTCCTATCTTGCGTATCTTCATTTCTTTTTACGAGATAAAATGATGATTCCTTCCAACATATACACACAAAACCCTATTCTTAGGGGAACTTAACATATAAATTGCACTTGCGCAGCAAAGTGCGGGTTAAAAACTAGTTACCATTGGTGATAGTGATGTCAATTTATCATTCTTCTCCTTCAACTTATGTTTTGCGTGGAAAAAAATAGAATAGAATCATCATTTTTCTTGCTTGCTTACTAATGGAACAATTGGAATTGTTGCTATTACTATAATTTGCTTGTTATTAAATCATTATTATTTGCCTTGAGTATTGTCTTTGAGGGCAAGATTGGATTGATGCAGCGGAAGGAGAAAGAGGGGAACAATGATGATGAATTTTTTTGTTCGCTTACTAATGGAATAGTTGGAATTGTTGCTATTACTATAGTTTGGTTGTTATTAAATCATTATTATTGTCATGATTATTGTCTTTTAGGGTAAGTTTGGATTGATGCAGCAGAAGAAGGAGAAAAAGGGGAACAATGATGATGATGGCAATGGTTCGCGAGGAGAGAAGCGGAGGAGGCCGGACTTCTGGTTGGAGACCTATCAGACCGTGTCTCGGCAGTACGAGTTTGGCGACAATGGTTTCCTTGCTGTAATCACTAACATATTGTTTTATTTTTTCTTGTTTCTTTCCCCCTTGTAAATTGGCATTCAGTTCTATAATTCTATTGCTTGGCATTTTCGGATGTCTTTGGTTGTACGACATCTTTAGTTGGAATTGTGGAGGGAAGGAGAACTTGTAATTCAAGTAGTTGTTAAGAGTTTACTTGCTCCCGATGCTTTGGCAATGTTGGATGGATGGGTATTTGTCTTGTTAATGCACCAATCAGGAGATTTGAGGAGTTAATTGTTGAGCCCTCCAAGAGAGGTTGGATAAGGCCAAAGAAGTGCCAGAAGGAAACCATCAAAAACGATCTTGGTTACTTGGATATAAGCCTGGGAGTGTCCTAGGATTGATCTGAGTGGTGACAAAGCATTCATGTAGTCGGTCTGTTAAATGTGGAAAAAGCTTTCTCATTGTTCATTTGGAAGAAGGTACATGTTACAGTGGTATTGGAGGGAATAGTGCATGTGAAAGAGAAGATGAGTGTGAACGACTCAAAGTAGGCGATACAGGAGGAGGATTTCAATATGCAGAGAATTCAATTTCCCATGTCAAACAAAAATGAATGCACCACGCAATAATGTAACTGCGGTACATCCTTAGTGATTCATGTTTCATTGGTGAAGTGCGTGTGGTGGAACTTTGATGGAGAAGATATAAGAAAATAATATGCACATTCATGCGTACATGAACTAATGGAAGTGCAAATTTTTCTTTCCTCATTTTAATATGTGGAAAAAAAGGCTTCAAGGATGGAAAAGGCTGTACTATGATATTATGAGCATTTGATGATGCAATTCCTTGAGGAGCAGTATGGTTTTTCTTGAAATAGATATATGGTTGAAACCTTGTCTTGATAAACTAATCGAAATTTTCTGCAAGAAGTTACTCTTTCTTTTCTTGTCGAGGTTCTGGAAGTAATCATTTCCTTTATTAATGTGTAAATGCTTCACATGTTCTCTTCAGGTGAAGGTAGTTGATGATCCACGACCACCTTTTCGTAGGATGATGGAATCATTTTTGGATAAGTTCTTCCCTTCAGGATACCCTTACAGGTGAACTTGGCAGAGTGATCTTCCATAATGTTACCATTTTGAATGAGCAGTATTTGATGATAATTTTTGGAGCCTATGTTTGAAGTATTGGTGTGAGAATAACAGTTTTGAATCCCTATCTTTACGTATTTTGTTGCATTTGCTTGTGATCTTCTATCATTCTGCAGTGTCAATGAAGGATATCTAACATATACTCAGTTCCGAGCATTGCAGCATTTGACCAGTGCAGCACTGTCTGTCTTGTCAACCCAGGTTTATTTGGAAATCCACTTATGCCTAGAAACATGCAGTACTGCTAATAACTATTTTCATATGTTTGAATGAACATATCAGGCATTGAAGTCACATTAGTTGAGCCCTTCAAATGAAGGTTTAAAAGCAAGAAAAGTGGAGTGCGTACTGCTGTCCCAAACCATGGCTTGATAGCTTGTTGAAATTGAAAAAAATTGAAGGAGAGTTCAGTAAAAGGATAGAAGGTTAAAATGGAAAAAATATTTTTGCATACTTATCCCTTTCAAAAAAAAATTTCGCAGGGCTAATTTCGATATGCATTGTCTCTTTTTAGAGGGGAGAGGGCTTATGTTGAGAGTATTGTGTTCCAAGCATAGTCTTTCAGGGAGCTATGGAGTGCTTTGTAGAGAAGGGAATGCCCTTTGAGATTATGTAAATTGATCGATCCATCTTTAGTGAATCTTGAGGATCACTAGTAAGAGTGATCCTCCTTTACTTTTTCAAAAAAAGAAAAAGAATTGGCTCTTTTGTAGAATCACTCGTTATATCTCACTGATTTCACTGTGGATGTTTGGAAGTTGTTAAGAATGAGGGAATGACTTTTCTTATTAAAATAAGTAAGCCATATCCTGCTTTATATAGAAAGAGGGTTTGGTACAATAAGGAAACATGATAATTAAGCTACTAAAAACAACACAAACTAAAATAAGAAAGACAACCAAATCCTAACTAATTGGATCCTAATTTATTTCCTAACACTCCCTCTGAAGTTGGAGCATGCAACGTCCAACTTGAAGGAGTCACAACAAACGAGGGCTCCTCCCTAATGCAGGCAGTCGGAGGAGTGGCAAGAGTATACGATAGTTGGAGATCAGCAGTAGTTGAAGGAGTAAGTAGCCTTTGCAACCGCAATGACTTCTACGTCCCACAGAAAGCATTGGGTATGAGAGAGATCGCGACATGGGTGCCTCTTCTTGCACGTCTTCACATGAGCTAGTGCATGCTAGGTTTTTCGAGGGGGTGCGTAAGTGCGTTGCCTATTCACTTGAGAATATGGAGCAATACCATGTCTTCTATGCTTCTCTCACACATTCAGCAAGTGGCGATGAGCAACGAGCCACCCAGGGTGGTGGTGACGTGGTTGGACACGAAAGGTGGTGATGTCCCAGCGAAGAAGTGGTTTCAGCAGGGAGATGCACGACTTAGGAGAGAAGCCTCTCTGGTGCCTCATCGGAGGTCAGCAGGGTTACCAAAGGGCTCTCCCCTATCTAGGGTTTTTCTTTTCTTGGAACTAACCTTTAGAGATGGGTGGCTCTGATACCATGTTAAGATTTCGGAGAAGCGCAACTAGTTCTTGGGCATGTGGAAGGCCCACACATGGAGATGAAGGGATTGGTTGCTATTGTTCACTTGAATAGTAATAGAGAGTAGAAAGAGGGATAGAGTTGGGGAGAGATAGGGGAGAGGAGTGGAGAGAGATTGGGAAATAATGTTGTATTCAATTCAACTCAAAACAAATAATTGTTGATCTTTATATAAAGAGATCTACTCTTAAACAACTCTCAAGCAAATCAAATCAAATCCTAACAACCAATCAATTAACAAATTCTAAATTATCTTAATCATAAATTGGACTCCTAATAATTAAAACAAATTGTCACACTTGGCACAAAACTTGGCATGCAAGTCACCACTTATTTTCCTAAACAGGCCAGACAACCTTGACTCCCAGACTGACTGCCATGTGGACTGTTTACGTGGACTGTCTACGTGGCCAACTTTATTCTCCATACTCCTACTCAAGTCGAGGTCGGGAGGATGATGACTTGTTCTTCAACTTTGTGTGGCTAGACGTTTCACCACTTGCATCTTGCCCGGATCTTTAATAAGTGAACTTCCTGGATCAATATCTAGTCCTTTCGCAACCTGGAAAGTCGTTGCTCTTTTTGGCAACCTCGGAAGTCGTAATTACCGTGGGTGTTTCCTCTTTACTTAGAGATAGTGTCCGATTTTCTTGAACTGATAGAAAGATGGGCAATACCATGCATGATATTTGACACTTTTTTTTTTTTGGAAAATCTCTTCTTTTGAATGAGAGTAAAAAATTGAATATGAAGTGTCCATTGGAAAAGCATGAAAACACCAACCATATCATAACTCGATAAATCTCCTCTTTCCTTTTTTGGGCCTCGAGCTTCGCCATCTTCGTCATCTTCGTCTTCGAAGAATAAACCTTCCTCTACTTGTACACTCCACATAAGGTGCTAGATGCGTGAGGGAAATAACTTGTTGTAATTCCCTTGTTGTCTCCTTAGGTTTTGCGTAATGTGCTAAGGTCCTTCAAAAAACTCTCACGTCGAACGAAGATGCCACAAATCACATGGCCTTGGTGATGTATGGAAGGTTTACGCGTAAAGGGAACTCCTTGTGCACGGATCCTCTTCTTCTTGCTCCTTGTGTTCCACATGTGAAGACTAGTGGGCTCGGAATGCTCGCTGAGGGAAGGGTTTTGTAAATTGATTGATCCATCTTTAGTGAATCTTGAGGATCACTGGTAAGAGTGATCCTCTTTTTTTTTTCAAAAAAAAAAAGAAAAAGAATAGGCTCTTTGGTAGAATCACTCATCATTATATCTCGTCTGATTTCACTGTGGATGTTTGGAAGTGTGCAGTCTTCAGCCACTACTATAAAAATGATCGGGAAGCTCAAAATTCTCAAGGGGATGCATATCATTCTCAACCTTCTTATGATTAGAATTGACTACCGAAACTTCAAAAAAAGAAGCCATTTTACCACATACACTGGGTTCAGTGATTGCTTGCCTTTATTTGATCAATCTTGGCATACCTGGATTGAGTTTCATTCTAGAACTTGTTTGATCTTTCCAGTCCTTTCTTGCAAGGCACATTGTCAAACTTTTAACATGTTCAACCTGGAACATTGTTGGCTCTGTTTGCCGTTGCTCAATCCAGCTTAAATGTATATATTTCCTTTTTTATCACTTATTATACCCATTACTGCGGCCATACAACTATTTTAGCATTTCTGATTTCTCCACAAACATTATCCATAATTTTCTGTATGATGGCCAACTATTTTGCAGTTTATGGCTAGATGATTGTAGCTGAGAACAATATAAGATTTCCCACAAAAACAATAATCCTTATAGCCATTTGATCAAAAATAATTCTTATAGCCATAGCCCTAGGGTTGGCTGGTTTGATTCCCAATTGATTATGGAAAAGGAGCATGACTTGGCCTCCACACATCACAATGAATCAAATCAAATATCTATGTTGAGAATCAAAAGATGCATTCAACTTAAAATGAAACGTTAGCCCTCTTTTATACAAAGAGAATTGGGTTAATTACATAAGTATCCCTTCAAGATAAAAGAAATATCAAATACCCCTTTACAACTTAACACTCCCTTTCAAGTTGGGACATATATGTTAATGAGACCTAATTTGTTACTCAAAAAATCATAGCACTTCTTCTTTAGAGGCTTAGTGAGAATATCAGCAATCTGTAGCTCAGAAGATATATAAGAGGTACTTATCTTACCCTCCAAAATCGCATCCCATATAAAATGGCAATCAACCTTAATATGTTATCCTTTCGTGGAAGACTAGATTGGAGGCAATATATGTGGTTAACTTATTATCACAATGGAGTAGAACAAGGGTATCAATTAGCACCTCTAGATCTTGTAGGAAATCAACTATCCACATGATCTTACATGAAGCCTGAGGCATGGACTTGTATTCTGCCTCAGTGCTAGAGCGCACAACTACACTTTGTTTCTTGCTCTTCCACAAAACAAGATTCCCTCCCAGATAGATAGAAAAACCTGACGTAAATCGCCTGTCTTCTACCGATCTGTATAGTCCACATTAGAGTAAGCTACAAGATCAAGAGAGCCACTCATATTATACTACAAAACTCGCCTTGGGGTGCTCTTCAGGTATCTCAAGATGAGACACGTCATACCAATGGCTGTATTTGGGACTCTGCATAAACTGGTTTGCACAATTGACTGCAAACCTGATATCTGGTCGAATAATAGTTAGATATAACAAACGACTAATTGTACTGCGATACCTAGTAACATCCTCAAATAAAGGATCTGACTCATCAGAGCTATAACTAGTAGGTGCCTTTATTGATATCCCGAACAGTTTAGACCCAAGAAGTCCAGCTTCCTCGAGCATCTGTAAAGTATACTGCCTCTATGACAAAGATAAGTCAGCTTTCTGAGGAACAATCTTTATCCCCAGAAAGTAACAGAGAGCACCTAAGTCTTTGGTGACAAAGGTGGATTGGAGAAAGGCTTTCGCCTCTACTATCCCATCAATACATCACCAGTCAAGATTATGTCATCGATATAGACTAGTAAAATAACTCTCCATTCTCCACCATGCTCAGTCCTTCTAACAAATATAGAACGATCAGTGGTAGACCTCTGGAACCCAATCTTTTTGATCTCTAAATTGAGCCTCTCAAACTAGGCTCGTAGGCTTTGCTTCAGGTCATAAATAATCTTCCATAAGTGACAAACAAGCTCTCTTTGACTGTCATAACCTGGTGGTTGTCTCATGTACACTTCTTCAGCTAAATCATCATACAAGAATGCATTCTTTATATCTAATTGATGCAAGGGCCACCCCCTAACCACAACAACAAACAAAATAATCCTGATGGAGCTAATACAAGCAACATGTGAAAATGTTTCAAGGTAATCTGCCTTATATGTTTGGGTGAATCCCTTGGCAATAAATTTGGCCTCATATCGCTCCACTGTCCCATTAGATCTGTATTTGATGGTTTACACCCATCTACAATCAACAACTGTGGTGCCCTTAGGATATGAAATAAGGTCCTATGTTTTCCTGGTCTGTAGCACATGCATCTCTCGTCCATAGCTGCTTTCCACTATGAATTATGGAGAGCCTGAACAAAATATCTAGGAGTAACTGCGGTGGTAATGGTAGATGCAAACTATCTGTCCTCCTCTTGGAGATGAGAGACAGTAGTATAACGAGAAATAAGGTGAAGCGTGGTGTCGGGTCTCCTCTGCATAGCTTCCTCCTCTCTATCTGACTCACCCCTATATGTGGGGGCAACAAGCTGAGCTGGCTCCTCCCCTGCAATGTCATCTAGTCGTGATCTCCTCTGATATACCTGTGTGTCCTGTATAGCAGCTTCTATGGATGACCCTTCTTTTGAGAAGTAGGGAACCTTTTCAAAGAAGGTCACATCTGCAGTGACAACATATCTCTTGCGACCTAGATCATAACACCTGTAACCCTTATGCGTCTTAGAATACCCAAGAAAAACACACTTCGTGGCACGATGGGCAAACTTAACCTATATACCATAATTCTGAGCAAAGCAAACACATACAAAAACTCGTAAAGGCAGTGGAAAAATCCGATCACACTCAGGATGTATAACCTGATAGAAAATCTGACTAGGAAGAACTGAAGATGGCAATCGGTTTATCAGGTAGGTTGCAGATAATATGGCATCTCGCCAAAATTGCCTAGGGACCTTCATATGAGACATCAAGGTCCTAGCAGCATCAAGTAAATGACGCAACTTGTGCTCTGCAACCCCATTCTGTTGTGAGGTATAAGCGCACGATGTCTAATGAATGATTCTCTTGGAACGAAAAACCTCCTGTAAATCACTGCACATATACTCTAATGCATTATCACTGTGAAAGATCTGAACAGTAGTATCATAATATAGGCTACCTCTTTCTATTTCACTACCAATAATCTTCCCCTTGATTCGATCTTAGAAATAGCAATGCTTCTCATCAAAAATATCACGGCATCCAAGATCTTTGCAAATGTTACTCGCTGATAGAAGATTCATAGAAAACTCAGGAGCATAATATGCCTATTTTATCATCTTGGATGTTGCATCTACACATCCAACTACAGTCACGGGAGAAGTTCCATTAGCCACTCGTACATTATTATCCCTTGTGGAGGCATAGGATTCTTCAAGCGATCTTTGTCTCTAGTAAGATGAATGGAGGCACCAGAGTCAATCACCCATGCACTTCTAGTCCTCTGTTTTCTCATCTCAACTTCATGGGTTGCACGCGCTAACCCAATAGAATCTAAAGTTGATCTTGTTGGATCAGCTCTTTCCAACACGGGTAAGAGAAGACTCATCGCCATTAATGGTAGGCGTGAGAGAAGGCTCATCACACAAAGAAGACCACGAACAAGGCAGTCACCGACAGTAGCAACACTTGTTGCCGGTGACCACATGCACTAGTTGGCGTCGCCACCGGGGGCAAACCACCCAGCGGTAGTGCTGCTAGCGTCGGCAGACCGTCGGGCCGTGCTACCAATGTCGGCATATTGTCGGCGGCAGCGTTGCCAATGGGGGTAGATCGTCAGGTGGTGTTGTCGCTGCTGCTCCCTCGATGAATGCATCTACCGCTGGTGGTGGTGGTAGCAATGTGGATGTCGTCCTCCATTAGATCACCTCCATGTTGGTGATCTAAACATGTTGTGGTGGATTTTTTTTTCGGTGGGATATTGGAGCATCGACTTAGGATCGTTGTTTTGATACCATGTTGAGAATCAAAAGATGCATTCAACTTCAAATGAAACCTTAGCCTTCTTTTATACAAAGAGAATCGAGGTAATTACATAAGTACCCTCACAAGATAAAAGAAATATCAAATACCCCCTTACAACTCAACAATTTAAATATTGGAATGACTTTCACCTTATGTTTAACATGCTTCACAATTAAAGTTGACAGTAGTGCTAGCTGGGGTATGCGATGACAAGGTCCTAAATGGCACATGTCCAAGATGAAATGCCACAAGTATAGAGTAGTTGAAATACTAGCCTCTATGGACTTTGGCAAACTAGGTGACATATGAAGATTATCAATTTCACATTCTTCACGACCATGAGATTCATAGAAATGTCAGGAGAATGGAAGACATTTGGCAACTACGATATACGTGAAATGTGGACACCACTTTAGGTGATAGTCTCTCTTTATCTTCATTGCGAGGCACCAAACCACTGCAACACAAACCACTTGATTGCCAGTACTGCTCCACATCAAACTACAAGCATTTGTGACTGTACATCAACCCCCACACCTTTCATCACGACATTCGCTATGCTCTTCATCAATCTTCAGCATGAACATCTCCGTTGAAGCATCTTTTCCAACACAGGACACTTGCTTATAAAACTAATATGTAATGTCAGCAATAAGGTGGCTGGGCTACGGGCGGTGGATGGCTGGCTGTGCTGTGTTGTGCTGTGCTGTGAGGAGGCAATTGGATGCTACTAGGGATGCAAACAGGTCAAATTCAGGTCAAGTTTGGCTAAACCCACACCCATATCCATATCCATATCCATACTCATATCTTACCCATTTATCCATTGGATACAAAAATCCAAACCTATACCCATACCTGTTTACCCATCAAGTACCTATTTATAAATTGATCTTACAATCAAATCGTGTCCAAATTAGAGTCAAAGAAAAAAAATCTATAACAATTTATCAATTGTTTATTTTTAACATGTATGAAACATAGGGGCTTAAATTACTCTAATTTTATTGATTTCCATTAAAACTTTGGAGAATAAATGTGCGACGTGGCAGTCCAGTAGACACCCAAAGGGGCATTGGCCCTAAGGGTATTTTAGGCTGGCTTTTGGCCCAAGTTTTGTGGTGATTTAGTTGGTATGCTTGGTTTTAGAGGATTTGATCTTTCATAATTTTAGAAGATTTGATTAGATTACAATTTAGTTTGTTTCTTGTTTTATAGGATTATGATATGTTTTCTCTGTAAAAGAGAGTCATTGTAATTCATTTGTTCTTGAGTTAATGCAATAATTCTTTCAACACGTCAACTCCCTTTGTCTCTCTCTCCTTCAAGGCCGCCGGCTGCAGCCTCTCTCTCCTTGTCGTGTGGAGAGGGACTACTTGCAACACCTTGCTCCCACATGGAAGAGTCTCTATGCTTCCACGTCTACGCCAACCTCAACATGCTACCAGAGCCTAAGGTCTAGGCTCTTCCTGGAGGTTTTCCTACATGCCTAGGAAGGAGAAGAGAAGAAAAGTCACATTGTGCGTGACTTTTTCCTGGAGGATAGCAGCCACGTGAGTGGCCTATCCTCTCGTCAAATCACGCACAAGAAGTTCCATGATCTCCATTGACTTCACATTCTTTTTGGTGACCTTATACATGCCTTAAGAACTCGAGCGCCTTACGGTGGCTCACGGGGTGTAGGAGCAACGGCACGACGTGGATTGGGGGGGTGTGTGGAACCAAGGTTCGAAATGTCGATTTCGACACCGTGTCGATGAAATTCTAAGTGCATTTTGTGGGCATGTCGAGGGCACACTGTGAAAATGCCGACATGCAGAAAAAAATCACATAAATAGTCAAAATGATATCAATTTTAAAAAATACTAATTGTGTAACAATAAAAGTATTTCATCGTGACCGTAACGACTCAAAAATGATATATCGGAGCCCAAAATCGTGTGTGTGCGTGTGTGTGTGCCCAAATCTCCTGCCGTTTCAAACCGGCGCCTTCTGTCCAAAATCTCCCTGGCGCCCGACATTGCACTGAAATCTCCTGCCCAGCATTTCAAACTGGTGCCCAAATCAGCATTAGGCACCCAGTGTGCACCCCACTTAGACCACACACGTCGGCATCCGGCGGTGTGCCACTCGTACCATCGGCATGTCGACGATATCGGTGGCATGCCACTGACATCCCTGCTATCGATGCCTTGTCCATATCGGCATGACCTACTTCAAAAAATGCATATATCGATGACATGCCACCGGCATTTACAATGCTGCGTTGAACCCTCTAGCATGCTGGGGAACGTCAAGATCAAGTGTGTGGCTCTCAGGTGTAGAAAAAGAGGTGCAAAGACTCCTCTCAACCTTTAGACTGAAGCAATGAGACGAAAGATGCAGCCAATAAGAAGTTGGAGAAGAGAACTTATCAACTTATATAAAGACAAGACGACTGCTCTAATAGTCATGACTTCATATGTTGCTAAAGAAGCAACGACTATGGAGGTGGCAAGTGGATGTGCAGTCGCATCAAGATAAGATGGTGGAGTATTTGGCCACACCATCATCGAGCCAACTTAACCAAGTCATCGTTCTCTCGGCCTTAACTTGAGGGGGAGTGTGAAGAATAAATGTGCCACGTGGCAATCCAGTAGACAGCCAAAGGGGTGCCAGCCCTAAGGGTATTTTAGGTTGGCTTGTGGTCCAAGTTTTGTAGTGATTTAGTTGGTATGTTTGGTTTTAGAGGATTGCGATATGTTCTCTCTTTATAAAAGAGTCATTGTAATCCTTTTGCTCTTGAGTTAATGCAATAATTTTTCCAACACATCAACTCCCTTTGTCTCCCTCTCTCCTTTAAGGCCGTTGGTTGCAACCTATCTCTCCCTGTTGCGTGGACAAGGGCTGCCTGCAACACCCTATGACCACCTATTTTTCCACGTGGGAGCTTCCATGCTTCCATGCTTGCACTAACCTCAACAAAAACTATTACAAAAAGAGCCTTACAAGGGGAATATATCAAAAACAAAAAATAAAAAATACAAGGAAAGGCAAAATACAAGTGCATTTCAAATAAAAGATCCTCATCCCTGAAATTAATATTCAATGGAAGCTTCGGAAGCACTCTCAACCTTCAAAATCATGAAGGAAATCATGAGGGAAACTAGGGTGGGGAAATGATTAGGGTGAAAATTATATATTTTAGGTAAATGGGGATTTTATTCAGATACTCAGGTTAGGTAATCGGGTATTGATTCATACCGATACTCATACCCAGTCAGGTTTTTTTGGATAAAACCCATATCCAAACCTGGTTGGGTTCAGGTTGGGTTTACCAAAATTTGTATCCCTAGATGCTGCTGACATTAGTCAGTTGTTGGCAGTGTGTGGATTGTTGGCCAATGCTAGCAGCAGTTTGAGAAGGAAAAGATGCTGGATACCTATCAGCTGAGATGAGGTGAAAGGAGATAAGAGTTGAGGTGGAAGAGATCACTTTAAGGCCATGTGGAGTTGGGAAAGAAACTACCTCATATCAAGCCCTCATATCCCTTAAAGGTAAAATGGCAAACTAGCTCATAGGTAAGGAGAAAGTATAAGACCGAATAACCTTTCCTAAAAAAAGGTATAAGACAGTATCTAATCAACGCGCTCTCTCTCTCTAGGTGTACTTTAATGCATCTCAGCTCTTTCTCAAGGCTTGCGTAGATGATTAATTTAAACTCAGTGTGGACTCTTCTTTATGCTATTTTTATGTCCATGCAGTCACTTTTATTTGCTGCAGGGTTGAGACCTACCCCTGCACAAGCCACTGCAGCAAGTTGGGTAAGAGTTTTTCTACATGAGTGTTGTGATGCTGTCCTAACATAATATTGAAAGTCTTGATAATTCTTTATTTCGCTAACAGGTTTTGAAAGATGGGTTGCAGCATGCAGGAAAGCTGATATGCAGCAATCTGGGTGCAAGAATGGATTCAGAACCCAAACGTTGGAGAATACTTGGTTTGTGCTAGAGTTTATTTTCCCATGGTTGAGATCTTTGTGAGTGCTCGATGGGCAAGTTTGTCAAGATAGAATAACCACGATTTTTTTAATCTGCCAGCGGATATTCTATATGACATTGGTACGGGCTTGGATGTTTTGTCTCCACTGTGTCCGCATCTGTTTCTTCAAATGGCTGGCCTTGGAAATTTTACAAAGGTATCGTTACTGCTTGTGGACTCTCAATGATGCTTTTATATGTTGAGATTTGTAGGTGTAGCATTTATGGCAAAATCTCTGCAACAGGGAATGGCAGTTGTTGCAGCTAAAGCAACAAGGCTGCCAATATACTCTTCTTTTGCTAAAGAGGGCAACTTGAGTGACTTATTTGCTAAAGGAGAAGCTATTTCAACTCTCTGCAATGTTGTTGGTTTAGGAGTAGGAATTCAGTTAGCTTCGACAGTCTGCTCCTCAATTCAAGGAAAGGTATACTTTGTTCACAAGTTTGGTCTTTTTGAGAAAGTCATGCTCCCCTATGCTTCCAGGAATCAAATTTTGACTTTCATTTTTAGGCCTCTCAATAAATCAATGTTGTCAGGGATGCCTGTTACTAAATCAGCATAAGTTCTGTACCCATCTGGCATTAAGCTCCATTTTTGGTTGATTATCATATGGATAACCACCCTTGTTTTAAAAAAAAAATTAAGCTCCATTTTTGGTTGGTTCCAAAAGGAACAGTCACTTTTATGTTGGTATTTAAAGGAAATTTAGACTTCATCCCAGCTCAATGCCATTTTTTTATCCTCCATGTATATTTGATTGGATACAACTCTTGCATACCATCCATGTTTAATAAAATTGTGTGCTTTATACTTAACGAGACTTGCGATTGTTAGAGCATGAAACTTAAAACCTAATGGCTTGGGTGGAGAGAACAAGGCTGCTTCTTCTTTAAGTAATCGCCATTTTACCCGTGATGGCCTTTGAAATACCCATCCTTCTCACTCACAAGAAGGCAAAGCGGGTACATTGATCTATTCTTCTTGTGCACCCAAAAGAGAGGCATTGAACCATCCAAGAGAGTGGTTAGATGACTACTGTAATCATTAGCAGGAGAGAGAACTCTTAAGAAATCTAGCAGAAAGGACCTGCTACAAAACGAGGTGGAAAAGTGGCGAGTTGGAATTCGTTTTCCGCATAAACAGTGGGGAAAGGAAGCTTAGAGGGGTTCGGATGGTTGTCAAAGCAGGCAAATGAGTCGAGCATGTTAGGTATTCATCAAGTTGCTGCCTGGTTGTGCATCTTTTCCTGCTTTTATGGAGTATCTTTCTTGCAGAGTTATCGGAGTGAGGATGGAGTCCATCCATCAACCCGGAAATGAAGTGCATTCCATTTTGAGCTTATTCAGAGGAGGCTTGGGATTCACCTCAAGCCCCCCAAGTCCCAACCAACAGACCATCCACTGAAACAGGTCTACGAGCAAAGCATGGAGAAAGGCAGGACCAATTCTCAGTTCTTTCCTATTCATACAAGTTGCAGGGAAGAGAGGGTTTTTTTAAGTAGAATGTGGGCCAGGTCCTGTAATTGGGCATTCCTGTGATACAAGCAGCATTCTTTGTCACCACCCGGGAAATAAAAGATTTGAGTTAAGCGGAAAATACATGCATCGTGCCCATGATAAGGGCCGATGAAAGAAACTGGGACGAAGTCATAGGATTTGGAATTGCCACATATGGCTCCCTAAAAAAGGTGTGGCTACTCATTGGAGCTTCAGAACTACTGTAACGATCAATCTCAACGTGGTTTGTTTTTTCCTCCCTTTTTAATATGTTCTCTTTCCTTTATAATATTTGGAGCATTTGGCCTTTTTTTAAACTGAATACACAGCCGGTTAACATCCCTGTAAACCCCTTTTTCTACTTAAAAAAGGAAAAATCACAATTTTATTAGTTGACAGATCTAAATAATGCGGAAGCGATAATATCAAAGGAATAAATCAATCAAAGAATACTTGGATTTACGTGGAAACCTCACTCACGAAGAGCGATGGGAAAATTACGGGAGAAAGCACCAATAGGGTTATGATGTTTCTATTCTTCTGAAAGAATAAATGAGGGAGGACACGCCTATTTATAGGTCACCACACATACAACAAAGTCCCATTACACTGTGGGACTAAATCACTACACATGTTTCTCTCAACACTCCCCCTCAAGTTGGAGCGTGGAATGCTCAACTTGTAACACAAAGAAATTCGACACAACATAACACAACACTCTAGACTGATTTTTGCTTGTAGGCAGGGACACGAGTTGGAGCTATTGAACGAATTGTAGTTGGCTCTGAAGGAGGCCTCTCCTCTGGAGACTTGGTGCTGGTGGCTCCTCATTCAATATCCCTGAAATGAGGCCTTCATTTGAAGTCCTCGAAAGTGGATCTCCCTCTCTGGAGTCCACAAAATTGGGTCTTCCACATAGAAACCTGAATAGGGCCCTTTCTCTGAGGACCTCAAAACTTGGATCTCCTTCTCTGAAGACCTTAAAATTCTGGATCTCCTAGAATTATAGTTTCTCATGTGGAGTCTAGAAACAAGAAACTCTTGAATGGGGGTTACTATAATAGGCTCAACACTCCCCCTTTCTCCTATACTCGTCTGGGAGAAGAAAATAACAACAAGAAGAAAATAAAACTAGAGAAGGGCCTTCACCTCTTGTCATAAACATGATCTTCATTATTCTTTTTTTCATTTTTCTTTTCCTCCTTTTTCCTCTTTTCTTTTTCTTCTTTCCTTTTTTTTTCTCTTTATTTCCTTTTCTTCTTTTTATTTCCCTCTTTCCTTTAAACTGAGGCAACATATCTACTGAAGCATGTCAAATGACAAAGATCGAAATAAGGCCACGAAGCCCTACTGCCGCCCAAGCTAAAAAAAAAGGAGAAATCAATCACCTTCACCCGAGATTCTTATTGAGTTCTCGTAGCGGTTGCTTCTCCCTCATCTTTTTCTCTAGGGTTCAAGACGAACTCATCGTGCGACGCAGGAGCTCTGCGTGACCTCAGCTGCAATTCTCGCGATCTCACGTGAGATCGCATGAGGTCTCTTCATCGCAAAGCCTATCTCCTTGCCGGCGGCTTCGATATCCACACGTCGAGGTGCTCCTCGCTTGCTGTAGCTATCATCGCTATCACTACCTTTGCTATGATCGCCATCTTGCGACAGGAGCTGCAGCCTTCATCACCTTCTTCCTCCTCGATGCTTGCATGGGCCTGTAGCACCCTTCTCCCTTGCTCCACTCAATCTCAACAGCACCACGACGATGGTGGGGATCTCGGACTCCATGGACCAGACCACACCTCTCAACCTTGCAATAACCACCGCTGCCTCATCACAGCCATCGTGTTGGAGAATGGCAGCAACCACGATCAGACCATCCGATGTTGGCAAATTTGATCTTGTGAACATTGATAAACTCTAACCATATAAAAATATGATAAAATGAACCCAAGAAAGAATTGCTAAGCGATAATATCGAAGTAATAAATCATTCAATGAATACTTAGGTTTACGTGTGTTGAATGGCGAATGACTAAGCGTTTGCAATTGGATTTGAAAGCCTGTCATTGTAGTTCGAGTCGCAAAGAAATTCGTTCAACAAATAAAATTTATATCGAAAAATCTGTAAATAAATTCCGGGTCGAACACAGGGAGGCTACGTCGATCAAAATTTGCAATTATATTTTTGTGTTTTTGTTTAAAGGGCGAAATAATCACAACGGAATCAATATAGATAATAAGAGAGAGAAAACAATCACTTGATATTGCATATTGTTTTTACAACTAAGAAAGCAAGAAATGATTACACTAGAAAGTGAGAAATTATCACAACTAGAAAGCAGGAAAATTCTACTCTAGAAAGTAGTAAAAAGAATGGGAAAGAGAAGTTATCATCCTCGACGATTGCTTGGAGGATGAGCCGGACGAGACGTCTGGAAGACGAGGAACGGAGTGGGAAGGAAGACGAAGCAGGAGGAACGAAAATGAGGCAGCACATCGTCGTCATCGCAGGATCCGCTTATGGAATGGGAGCGAAAACTTGGTTTTAGCTCTTGAGGAGCATCCCGGATGTGGGACAAGCTTCTCTTAAGCTTTGGAAAGGGAGAAAGGAGAAGGAAGAGATGAGAAATTTGTATGGTAGGGGTCTCCTTTTATAGTTGCAAGGAATCGGGGTATTTTGGACATTACAACATTAAAAACATTAATTAAGGACCTTTATCCGTCACTAAAGGACTGAACGTGACCGACGTGTGCGCGTCGCGCGTGCGCCCTTTCGCCTTCGTGCGACCGCGCGCACTCAGCCGTTCGATCAAGAGATCGGACGGCTTAAACTGCCCTCGCCAGCGCCGCACGCCCTCGTGCGATCGGGTGTTTGCGTTGTGCGTCTGATCGTGCGTGGGCACTATCAATTGATTTGCGCCGCTCGATGCGATTCGCATGGCTCCAATTGCGCACTTGCGCGCAGCAGCTGCAGGATCGAACGCACATCATGCACTCGCACAACGTGCTCGACCACTGCGCTAAGCGTGGGCTTGTGTCGCGCGGATGAATTTACGTGCGCAGCTCTGCGGCCATTGGATGAGCATCCGACGGTGGGGATTCATTGAGCGGGTGAAGAGAAGTGGAGGTGGGTCCTTGGGGCCGGTTGGGCGGCTGGGATGGTGCCTCGTGGTGCCATCTTGGCCGTCTATCTTCTGTGTATTGTAGATAGTGTTACGGATGTCGAATTGGATCGATTTTCGCGTTGTTAGGTTGCGATCGTCGATACGAACCCATCGGTGCGGTCGGATCTGTTGTCTGATGTGCGGATTAACACCATCTTGGCCCTTGATCTTTAGGGTTCCTTGGTCTCTATCTGGTGCTACGGATGTCCGATCAAGGCGATTTTGGAGTCGTTGAACTCCAATCGTTGCCCTGATCAGATTCGTACGGTTGGATCTTCGATCCGATGCCCCGATTAACAAGTTGCCCTGTCCCTGGCCATAAAAGGAGACAATTAACCTACATTTTTTACAAACTAACATAAATGCAAGATGATGCATGTTATGCAATATTTATAGTATGTGATGCAATTCTATACTTAAGAACACACATAAATAGACAGTTTATGTGATATAAACATGTTTATATCAATGTAGAAACCTTACGAAAAATAGGGAGAAAATCACGGGAGAAGATCCCAATAGGACTGATGTTTCTATTCTTTTCAAAGAATAAGTGAGAGGGTACATGCCTATCTATAGGTCACCACACACACAACAAAATCCCACTACATTGTGGGACTAAACCACTACACATGTTCCTCTCAATAAAGGTGTGATTTTATAATTTTGATATAAATATTACATGTAATACCTCATGTCTCTTGAAAATATTCTAATTGGCACTTGCATTGGAGAAAAAAAAATCATGTTCACATGGGTCGTTGCAAGTGGTATTACAGAAAAATTGCTTTGGGTGCAAATTTCAGTAAGGTCCTCAAATAAATAATAGGATAATTTAATTTAATTTTATGACCATCTACCTAATTGATATTATGTGTTTGTCCTTATAAAAAATGATATAGATGCCTTGACGTTAAAAATAAAAAAACATGTCGACATTGGTTGTTGCAGCCACCATTGGCTAGGTCAATTTTGCTTTGGGGCCACCCCTAACTCTACCATTCTTATAAAGGTGTGCTCCGAGTTAAAGAGATTTAGTAAATATTCTATTCCAAACAAAATAGAAAGTCCCAATCTAGTGGAACTTTTCAGTGATTGAATGCTATTACAAACTCATGATCTGGATTCTGGCATGTGCAGAGTGAAAATTTCATTGTTAAGCCTATGACAACTTTTTTGAAAGCATTTCATTCTTCCCTTCCAAGGAAGTTTCATTTCCCCAGGATGCATCCTCAATTTTGGCCTAGTTGCAAAGTCAGATAATTTTGATACTTTCTCACTTCCTTACGCCATCTAAGTCTTTCCTGAGTTATAGTGTTATATAAAAGATATTCAGGAGAGCACCCAAGGATTTGCCTCTTTTGAGGCACATAGATTTCCTTTCTCAATATCCTTCTCCAACCGAAAAAATATATTGCTCCCCTTCTCCTTGTGAACAAGACCTTGAGAGAGAGAATCACCAAGTTTTCGTGGTTTATAATTTTGACATCTCAAAAACGCCACTTAGTACTTGAGATGTCATGAATCAAGTGAGATTTGCTCCATTACCGGGATGGGAGCTCTATCACATACCAAGAAAAGCCTGAGTTACGCAGTTGGAGCATTAAAACCGATGTCTGTCATGTACGGACAAATAATCATGATCTGCACAAGTCTCATATCATGTAGAAATCACTCCACCTTTGACAATGGTTTTATATGAAAGTTAAGATGGAGACAACAAACATGACCTAGCTTTACATGCTTCTATAATGTAGTGTCTATGAAACGTTCCACTTAGATTCTAATGCATTGTGTATACAGTGCAAAACAAGAAAAGTAGGAAGGTAGCATTTTTTTTATTTTTGAAAAGGAAGTAAGGGAACATTGTATCTCATTTTCGAGCAGAATAGAGTAAAAGGAGGGCAGTGAAAATGCAGGTATGCATTGTTGTCATGCTTCCTTCAAGGAGACTGATGACCATGATTTTGAGTCTTGTGAACCACTGCCAACATTTTTCTGAACTATTGGAATAGCTCAAACCTTCAGATTGGCTGAACTTTGCCATGGGACCATATGATCTAGAAAGGTTACCAACCCCAAAATTGACTTTGACACAATATACAACGATAAAGCTTTTCAAAAAACAATATACAACAATAAAATATGCTACCTTTCAAACAAAAGAAAAGAACAACAAAACATCCTGAAATATAATGCAATCAGCACTGAAGAAGACCTTCAACTGGGTAGTTCAAAAGCTTTAGACTCACCCTTTTCCCGGGAGAAGAGAGCTGAAGGGGTTGAATATTCTATTATTTATTCTGATGTTGTGACATGGAGTGCAAGGCCCTTTGTCTTGGGCCGAACACTTACATCAACACTCACTATAAATTTTCTCTTGAAGGTGTGAACACCTGTCACCCCCCATGGATGAGGTGGGATGAAATGGCCCTTGATTTAGACCTATTTACTTGACTAACTCTGCATGCTCTGCATCTCTCAACTGGTGAGACTACTTAGGATTGTACATATATAGATAACTTTTCAAAGTAATTTGAGCACTTGACATTTAAGTGCTCAAAGAGTATTTTCCATTGCCTTCAGTGGACAATACCTTCTCTGCTCTTTCACAACTCAGTTGCAACTCCCAATGGTCTTTTGCTGTCCAAGTTAGAGCTGGATTCTCATCCTGAATCACACTGCAGATAGCGGTGCATAGATGTTTATTTGATTTATAAGTATTTCAGTTGAGAGTACCTATTATAAGAGAATTGGGATATTTTATAAGGATTTGGCTCTGTATATGGATGGTCTAATTATGTAAATACTGCCTTGCTACTTCCACAAGGAAAAAAAACGTAAATTTTTCTCCACCTTAGCAAAGGGCATGACCCTCTGGAGATTAGGAAATCATCCAAGCTACCTGATGAGTCTTGTGGCAATAACATCAATCAACATTTGATTTCTGGAAAAGAGAACTCTTTAACCTTTTAATCTCCTAGACCTCTATCTTTGTCATATTATTCATTTGTTGCCACCAGAACATGCTGTAAAGGCTTTGCAGCACCAAGAACATATTACATCCTAATTATTTTCTTCTGCAACTAGAAAATATCTCTTTAGTCACTCAAAAATTTCTCTTGCAGTTGGTTGCAGCGCCTTTGCTGTCTGCTTTGCATGTTTATTGTGTGGTGCAAGAGATGCGTGCTGTTCCAGTCAACACCCTTAACCCTCAGCGTACCGCCATGATCATTGCAGACTTTGTCAAGGTTTGGCTCCGAGCCTCAGACTACCTCATTATGATTGCAATGCTGTGTCCTATTTTAAAATTTTCCACATCTGATGCAATCAGCAAGGGAGAATATCAAGCCCAGCTGACTTGAGGTACCAGGAGGACCTACTCTTCCCAGATAGAATTGTAGAAGATGCCGGGAGGGTAAAGGTTGGGATGCCACTTCACAAGGTTTTCAAGAGACCTTCAGAGCTGAAGGAACTTAGAGACACATTTGCAGGTGAGAAATTTTTGCTACGACGCGAGAAAGAGTGGACAGACATGGTACTAGAGCATAATGCAACTGGCGAGGATGCACTGAGGGGATGGTTGGTCGCTGCCTATGCTGCAGAAATGGAGGGACTAGATGATGGCGGTGGAATGAAGCTTGAAAAGTTTAGCGAGGCTCATTTGAAGATGGAGCAGGTATTTCCTCATTTCTTGTCTCGGTTGAAGACCAGAGGTTGGCATACTGATCGATTCCTAGATGGAACGGGCAGTCGTTTTGCATTTTGACTGTAACTGGTGGTTTGCTTCTTGTAGTTGGATCCATGTCATTCTTTTGGACTTTTAGTTGTCTTGCATGTTGCATTCAGGAAATTAGATTGTAATAGCTATGGTGGAAATTCTTGTTTTTCCTATTAAGCACCTAATGTGATGTGTTCGTATCTAAGTGCAGGAATATGGTTGATTTCGCAACTGTATCTTATATGCAAGGTTATTAATGCACCCAATAGTTGCAGGAAGGAATTCTGTTCAGCAATAACTACTAACCTAAGGTTCCGAATCAGACTTAATTTTCACCATGGGGATATTGTTACGTTAACGGGTATACTAACAATAATAATGAGGGGAGTTTGGGGCATTTGAACCTTTTCTTTCTTGTAGTTGATAACCACAGGCAGTGTTTTGGCTTTCTTTCAAGAGGGATGCCAACCATTCAAAAGGGCATTTTAACCCATTTGGTTAAAGAAAAATGGAAACAGGAATAATACAAGGAAAAGTGCCCATCCAAGAAGAAAGGGGTTTTTACGTGAGTACCAATTTAGAATTTTGATATTAGTTACGTATGCTTTAATTTTATCATGTACATGTTCTTTAAAAATTGATGCCTCTTACGTCCTTTCATTGATAAAAACGTCAGGAAGACGCATTTCCCTGTTCTTCATATTCCAGTCTGAAAACAAATGTTATTTCCTCCTTTTCGTCGTCTAAAATCCTAAATCCAAACGACTTGAAGCATTCAAACGACTAGACTTTTGGTATTTTTCTTAAAAGTTCTGACACAGCTTTGGGAGTTTTGCCCTTTCAAAAAAATAAAAAAGTTTTAGGACATGTTTGGTTTGAGGAATAGGATTTTGAGAAATTACACATGTAATAAGGATGTTGAGTAATAAGTGGTGAAATAAGTCTTTTTTGAGTTGTGGTGTTTGGTTGGAAAAATGTAATGGGGGAATATCTGCGAATGTGATGGATTATTTTGGGGAATATTATAGTTATAATATTTGAGAAGGATCAAACTTGTGTTTGATTTGTGGGTAGGAAATAAATGTATGGGAATGTAATCAATGTTAGTTTAGAATGAATAGGTTGAAATGGTTGATGTGACCAACTAGAGGGTTTGGTGATTTTTGACATTTATCATTGAAGTTAAGTTGATAATTCAAGTTTTGGAGTTTAGTCGGGTTAAAATGGAAAATTTGCTTATAGTTATAATTATTAAATTTGTAAACTCTTATCTAGTGGAATTATTTTTGTTAATGATTTGCTGAATATTGTAATAATATTGTAAGATAAGTAATGGGATACATTGGCAATATGTATTAATATTCATTTAGTTTATTTATTAATTGATGGTTATTTGCCTCAAAGTGAAATATTAAGAAAGATGAGTTATGTTGTTAAGTTAATTAAATTATAGATTTTTCCAAGACTTTCGAATAAGAAGGTTAGATTGTAAGGTGGTAAAAGTATATGCAACACTTATAATTGAAGGGTAATTTTGGAATGATTATAAGTTTAAAAATATCGATAAAAAGCCATCCACTTCTATAAACTTCATCCAAATGTACTCATAATTGGAAGATTGTAATAACATTGATGCAACATATTTCAATATGACACACAACATCATATATCTTTAACTAGATAAGGATCTTATTTGGAGTGTCTTCCACCGAGCTACATAACAACCTTGGGCTATTATATGTAAAGAAATCAAGTGAAATTATTAAATGGGACAAGTCATTTGACGTAATTGGAAACGATGAAGGCTGGTAGAGTTGGCGATTGCAGTTCTCATTTCATATGCACATGGAATCTAAGTTGATGGAGTATTCGATTCAAGTCATGGGCATTAACATCATCATAAATGTGGTGTCTAGGACTAGCTATGCATATAAAGTGCCACCAATTCGTATAATGGTGGGGAAAATATGATAACCTTTCTAATGTACATGAGCAACCAAAAAAAATACGTTGTAGGAGAAATGAAGAACGTAAATGGTAACTTAACAGACATGAATTGGAAGACGTTTAAATACATCACAGTCAGCACTGGAGGAACCTTAAAGATCAAGAACAAAGTAAATGAATTAGGAACAACATCAATCTAAAAGACAACCAAACTAAAGAGTTGGAAGAAATAGAGTTTCCAATACAAAATCAAACTAACAAAAGAAGAAAGAGAAGTTAAATATCAATTACAAAGTAGGCAAAAATCACTTTAGCAAAACAGCAAACCAACATTGCATTGTGAAATAGATATCAAGAGGTATAAGTCAGTCGAAAAAAGTAAGTAATCATATAGTAAGGTAGCATAATTTGAACTGGAAAGAAGTAAACAAGCTGAATGGATCATGCAGAAAATAGAAAAGAAGGCAACATTATAATATAGCATAAGCTGAAAATTTACTATTGAACCATATGTGGAAAAGGTACGAAATTGATAATAAAAAGTTAGGCTAGGAAAGGAAATATGGCAACAAACAAAACAAATTAAAATATGAAAATAATAGGATTTTGTAGTTTAAAATAAACTAATGGGTTGGGGTTGTCAAATACAGTCATCCATGCCAATCCCTTCATTTTGTAATGAGGTTTGGGGTTGCCAGTACTTGACCATTCGTGCCGGTCCATAATTTTAACAAATATGATCTTCGATATTAGAGTAATAGGACATTATCAGTAGGTCAACTTTATAACGCTTGCTTATAACAAGACTCCAATCAATATCAAATACCTCTTTGAAATTGTATCCAATTATCATCATTGCCAATTAATGTAACTGCAAATAAGGTGTAAATGGAGATTAGTACAACAGGCTAAGTAAAATAACAAATTAGTGAAGGTAGCTCAAACATTTTAATCAAAAGGAAAGAAATCTACAATGCACAGTTTATATTACTTTAACTTAGACAACTACCGAAAACCACTAGAACTAATAATAATATAAGCTAAAAATACTGAGGACGTTTAGTGAAGGTGCATTCCTCCCATGTTTCCCACTAAGTTTGCATCTCCCACAGGCGAGTTTAGTCTTAGTTCCTCCTCCAGTTCTTCGCTCTTGTGTTTCAAGGAGTGAACTTCGGCTTGGGATGAATGAAGTTCCACTTCTAGGCCCTTGTAGTCCATGAAAGTTTTGTTCATAGTATAGCTCATTTTTGAGATATTTTTTTGAAGGAGTTGGATGTAGTCCTCAATTGATTTTTCAAGGTATTTGTGCTCCTTCTCCAACTTTTCATAAAGGAATATCAGAAAATGGAGCTCGGCCTTCTTTGATTGTAAGGTGTAAAAATGTGCTATAGCCAAGTTCTTATAACCATATCCCTATGGATAAATGTTAAAATAACATAGTATAAGAATGGTTCCGTAATACTGATTTAAGATAATGCTTATGTTGGTTTACTTACGGCATCTCCACGAGGACAGACAGAGACAAGTCTATCACGAATTGATCCGGCAACCACATCATTTTCGTGATCATCCACCTTAAACACTAGGACGAAGTTCTCATTGCATAAGCATTGTTTGCCATGATGCCAACAATGGGCAACTTTTTCAGGGCTCTCTCCATGCCTGCAAATTTCCTAAGATACTTGGATTTGTACATTAAATAGTAGGGAAAATAGGGTATCGAAATGTTAATAGATAATAGTCTAAGTAAAACACAGACAGTCCAAATCCAAATG
Organism: Thalassia testudinum; assembly: GCA_037157565.1. NCBI lineage: Eukaryota > Viridiplantae > Streptophyta > Magnoliopsida > Alismatales > Hydrocharitaceae > Thalassia > Thalassia testudinum. Next base: position 52,804,119 of record JAZHRO010000030.1, read on the forward strand.
AGATCCACAATCTGTAAATGGTATGCGGAAGAAGTGATAAGTACGATGAGAGTAGCTACATAGTACGAACACATGATGAAAAATATAATGTCCATGCATGAGATGCATTGCTATGGAGAATCTTGTGAAAGCTAGTAATGGCTAAACATCATGTCCTGATGATCGCATCAACGACGAAGGCGAAAGCATCCCACAATTGCCGTGCAATTTGGTCACGTACAAACTCTCCACTTCTAACTTCATCACTATTGACTCCATGGGCAACATCTGTATCACTAACATCATCTTCGTGTTGTAGCCCTTTAGCAAAGAACAAATCATTAGTGGCGAATCGTCGAATGAAATTTTGTATAATACAAGCGACCATGACAATTCGCCTCTAAGTTTTTAAGGAGTAGAACGGCCTCTTGTCTAGGAGTGTGAAACGCTTCTTTAACACTCGAAAAGCCCTCTCGACAACCTGTCTCAACTGGGCATGGTGGTGGTTGTATAGCTGTTTTTCATCCTGGTAGGCACGTCCCCTATACTCTTGAAGGTGATACGACACATCGCGATATGGTGCAAGAAACCGCTTCGTGTTTGCATAGCCTAGGTCACCCAGGTACCTCTTACCTGACGGTACTTTGAAAAAGCCAGAATTTAGCTGAGGATGTGCTATGTACCTATTATTTATTTGAGTGTATATATACTATGTGTTACTATAGATATTAGTATGTTAATATAATTTAGTATAAGTAGTTATTAATAGTTATTTTTGTACCTATATTTAGGTATTACTTATATTAGTTATGTATAACTAACATAGAGTAAATACATATAGTTTTTGATGCACGTTTGTTGTATATATGTTTTCAGGCATTATAGCACATATTAATTGATTCTTTTATAAATAATTAACCAATTCTTTCATTTATTGATTCATTCAGTCATTTGTAAATAAAATTAATATTTTTTAGAATAAAAGAATATTTTTGGACTTAGAGAGTGATGTATATCAATAACTATTTCCAAATGAACGACCTGGAAACAAATCAGTAAAAATTGTAAATAAATCAAATTGATGCAATATCGGTTTGCATTTGTGACACCTATACTACAACTACACATCAAACATCATTTTAAATGCAAATCGATCGTTGACGATCATATTTTTGATGCCGTTGCCGGGGAGGCAACTCTCTACAACAACAACAACAACAACTAAGACTTTTCCCACACTAAGTGGGGTCGGCTATATGGATTCTTTGCCTCCACACAGATCGATTTTCAGCCATTTTAGGACTTAAATTAAAGTAATTGAGGTCATACTTAATAGTTTCCTTCCAACAATTGTTTGGTCTTCCTCGCCCCCTCTTAGCGGGTTCAGCCTCCAACTTCTCGCATCTCCTAACTGGAGCATCTAGTGGCCTTCTTTGTAAATGTCCAAACCATCTTAGACGAGCCTCTCTCATTTTATCCTCTATCGATGCCACCCTAACCCTGTTTCTAATAAACTCATTTGAAATATGGTCCTTTCTTGTATGACCACACATCCATCTCAACATCTTCATCTCTGCCACAGACATCTTCTGTACATGCCTATAGTTTATAGCCCAGCATTCAGAACCGTACAATATGGCTGGTCTTACCAGAGCTCGATAGTATTTTCCTTTGACTTTTAAAGGAACCCTCTTATCACAGAGAACATCAGAAGCACCCCTCCATTTCAACCACCCTGCATTAATTCTATGTGTAACATCTCCATCAATTCCACCATCATGTTGGAAAATGGATCCCAAGTACTTAAAATTCTTTCATTGGAATGTACTCTTCTCCAATTTTTACATCAATCCCTTCATTGTTCCATCTACTACTAAACTTGCATTCCATATACTCAGTCTTCGTCCTACTTATGTATAATCCTTTATCTTCCAGGACTTCTCTCCAAAGCTCAAGTTTTCTGTTCACTCCATCTCGTCTCATCAACCAACACAATGTCATCAGCAAAAAGCATACACCAAGGCACCTCAACTTGGATATGCTTCGTCAACTCATCCATAACCAAGGCAAAAAGATAAGGGCTTAAAGTCGAACCTTGATGCAGACCAATGGTGATATCAAAGTAGTCTGTCAAATCATCCTTAGTCTTTACACAAGCTGCTACTCCATAGTACATATCCTTTATGAGGTTGATATATATAACTGGCACTTGTCTCTTCTCCAAAATTCTCCATAAGATATCTCTTGGGACAGAATCATAGGCCTTCTCCAAATCAATAAAAATCATATGTAAATCCTTTTTCTTCACTTTGTATGTCTCCATCATACGTCTCAAGAGATGTATTGCCTCAATAGTAGACCTGCCTGGCATAAAGCCAAATTGATTTTCAGTTACCATAGAGACTTACCTCACCCTTCTTTCAATTATTCTTTCCCAAAGTTTCATCGTATGACTCATCAACTTAATACCTCTATAGTTGGAATAATCTTGTATATCACCCTTGTTCTTGTATAAAGGTATCACAAAACTTTTCCTCCATTCCTCTGGCATCTTCTTGCCTCTCCACATAGTATTAAATAAATTTGTGAGCCAAGTTATACCCTGTTCTCCCGTCATTCTCCAAACGTTTATAGGAATATCATCAGGCCGAACAACCCTCCCACTTTTTATCATCTTCAAAGCCTCCTCTACTTCCTTCTTTTGTATCCTTCAATAACATGCTCGATTCACATACTCTTCTGAGTTAACTAACTCCCCTAAGATGATATCATTCTTTTATTTTTCATTAAATAGCTTATGAAAATATCTTTTAGCACCCTTCCTTTTTCATCCTTGATGCATCTTACAGGCGTAAGGTCCTTTGCTTTCCGCTCTCTTGCTTTAGCTAACTTGAAAATATCTTGTTAGCCAAAAACTTTTCTCTTATTCTTCATTTGTATATAATTTTGATTTGTTTGTATATAATTATTCTTTCATTTATATTCTTTGTTGTATATAGATTCTTTTATTCATTTTATTATTTAATTTGTTTTGTATATAATTGTCTTACTAATCATTGGTGTTTTTAAAGCACTTGAGGAATAGGAGTAGTGTCTTCTTCCAGGTGGACTTCTTCCCAATGGATCGCTGTGCCTCAGACTCGACTTCCCAAAGGAGTTTTCCTGTAGGAGCTGCATTTCCCAATTTTTTAGATTAGTTTAGTGGCAGTTTAGATTTAGGTATATTAGTAGGATTATATTTGTTAGGCATAAGTTGTGAAAGCATGTTCTCACACACTCTTGTATAACTTGAACTCTGTAGATTCTATATCTCTATACTTGTCTCTCATCAACGTGATTTTTCCGTACGTGGGTTTTCCGTATCGATTTCTTTTTGATTTGTTTTTATTTGTTGCATTTAGAAAATCAAAAAAATTATAAAATCAAGAGTACAAAAAAATATCTCATCTTTTATCTAGTAGCAGTATATTCTAGGCATCCATACTTTGGTTGCATTCTTTCTGCTAGATTTCAATTCAAGTCAAATTGCATCATTAGTAGAATTGCTGGAGTCAGGTATGCATTTGTATCCTTTCTGAGCTCCTGCCATCTTTGCATTTGACTTAAAATTGAAAAGACCATCTTTTTCTTGAAAAGAATTAAAAAGTGAGACAAGCTGCATAGAAAACATCTTCTAAATTCCTGAATCAATTTCAAAAGGAGAAATAAAAATTTGTTTGAAACCCTGGCTCAGTTTTTATCGCTATCTGTTGATTTTTTATCATGTACATACTACACGATCACATAAGATTCACAAACACACGGGTTTCTATCTTATCTCCTTGAGCAACCATAGAGTCTAGATTGACATGCCTGTCTTATCTAGATACCGGTAGATTTTAGAGGTCTACACCTCATTAGGTTCTCTGTAGGATGCGTACAATTGTACTAAAACATTTGTTTGCATACTACTATTTTCACGTAGCAGATCCAACGAAAAAATTCGGATTTCTCGCTTGATTGGTTGGTGGATTGGTCTTTTGATTGATGTGAGATTGATATTGGGATTTCTGATTTTTGTGATTGGGATTGATTGAGAGATTTTACTTTTCCGTTGAATTGTGACTAATTCAAAAATTTGTTTTTCAAAAATCGACTCAATGGAAGGTAGGAGACCCAAAACCTAGAGTTAGTACCTCCCTTGGGTGTTGATGCCCAAGCTTACACTTCAATGCCTTCCACATCCAATCCTATACCTCCTAGGCCTCAAACTCCCATCCATCACTCTGTTCATCTAGAGGATAACAACGATTTTGCACAATTCGAGGATTTTGAAGAACTTCCTCCATATCTCTTACACATCATCCTCCACCACCACCACCAAACCATAAGTTCCAACCTCCTCCATACCCTACCTTTCCTAACCAACTAGTAACGGCCGGTGAAGCGTGTTTCGTCGTTATGGTTATTTACAGTTGTTATAGTATATGACAAAACAACTACCAGATTACTATAAATTTTAACTCGGAATAACAAGTTTTCCCGAGGTCGAACTCAAGGAGCAACTATGATTCTAGAAGTATAAAAGTTCTCAATTATGTTACAAAAATAATAAGAGGGAGAGAGAGAGAAGGAGCAAAAGTTCTCTTGGCTTCTTCTTCTCTCTTCCTCTTCTTTCTTTTCTTCTTTTCTTTCAGCTGATCTTTCTCTTCTTCTCTTTCTTTGCTTTCTTCTTTCTTCGATACACAGGGGTCAGGTCTTGCGGCCCAGACCCGTGAGGCGTGAGCGCGGGCGAGGGCGGGCGAGCGCGTGGCACGCTGCGTGCGGGTGAGAGCGACCTGACCCTTGTGTATTGAAGACAACCAGCCCGGTACACTTTTTCAATATAAGTGTGGGCGCGCAGCCGCACACTTACGAGGTGCGACTAAAGTCCCACCTCTAGATGTCGCACCCGCGGCCGAGGAAGCTGCTGCCAATTGGGGCAGCTGTGAGGCTCGCGACCCAATTGTAGGCCTGGGCGTATTCGCAGAAGCAATCCGCGCTGCCTGGGATGCGTGCCTGGGCTGGAGAATGCTTGGAGCTGCGAGAGAAGGAGCTGCAGCAGCTTAACAATGGCGGCGAGGGGGCTCTGACCTGAAAGCACAATGACGGCCTCTCGGCCACATCAGAAAAAGTGGGAAGCTTCGCCGGAGTCCGGCGAAGGCAGTGCGATGGTCGGCGAGGCGCGAGAGCGCCTGTGGAGATGGACCTAGGTCAGAATGTGTGCGCAGAAATGGGTCTGTTCAGGGAGTGGTCGGGCTGTGAGTGGCGGTGTATGGAGGGGGGAAAGGGTTGAGTGGAGTGAGGGGGAGCTTTTGGGGTAGTCGGCGAGGGGTGAGGTGGTCTGTGGAAGTGGGATGGCCTCGCCGGAGAAGGCGACCGGAGATGGGGAAGATGGAGTTGGACAGTGGCGGTTGGGTGGTTGAAATGGCAAATTAGAAGGGGGAAAATACAAGGGAGAGAGAGAGGAAACTTTGTACCTATTTACTCGATGAAGGGGGAGAGAGCAGCGCCCGGCTTGTGCCTGCTGGAGCTGAGGACGAAGATGCCCAGGAGGAGGGTATCGGCGACAAGGAGGCGGTCGGAGGGCGCCAGCTGGTACGACATGGCGCGGACGACAGAGCAGAGTAAACTCTGCTGCAGGTAGGACAGCAGAGCGACGAGGAGGAGAAGATCGCCGGAAGGTCGGGTGCTTTGACCGGAGGGGGAAGAGATGAAATGTGGGGTATTTCTCCGTCAGAGAAAGATTGAAGGAGTCGACAGACCTTGCAGCTCCTTATAAAGGCCTTGGCGCGGAGAGGGGACCGAGGTAGCGACGTGCCAGCCTCACCGGAGAGTGGCCGGAGAGGATACTCATGCCTTTCGTGCGTTCGCACGAGAGGCATGGTTGATGGCAGAGGGCAGGGGAGGGTCCCTGCGACAGAGGACGTCGCAGGGAACCCCCCATCTGTTCTAAAGGACGGCTGCCCTGCCCTGCGCGGCGCCATCCTCCGCGCAAGGTCGTCGGAGGTATGGCGCTGCGCAGAAATGGCAAGGAGGACCATTCTGCAAAGAATGACGAGAAGTTAGTGGGCTAAACGCAAGGGTCTCAAAAGATAAGGGTCAAAAAGTAAATTAAGAGGACCAATTTGTAAAGTCTGTCAAGATGGTCTTTTCTTAGGCCCAAATTTTTATACCAGACTAATTTGAACCTAAGGATTTTAATGGTGAAATTTGATTTTAGGTTGGACTATGTTTGACTGATCAATTTACGTAAAAACCTAAATTAAGTTATTAATTGGGTATGGTTCTCATTTTAGGTCAAAATAGGTTGTAAAGGTCAAATTGAAGGTTCTAAACCCTAGGGGATATTTTTATATAAATTTTAGAGGGTTTAGTTGATTTTTATCCTGCCTCGAACCTCATGAATTAAAGTGGATTTGTTTTAGGGTTATAGAATGTCATTTAATTCATAGAAGTTGCTATAACCCTTTTAAGATCAGATCATCCGACTTCCCTTCTTATTAAGCTTGTTTGACCTATGTTTGGACCCTTAATTACCCTGTTTGCATAGTGCATTGGTGAAATTGTAATTTTACCTCTGATGATTTGTTTTATTCTTTAACTCAGAATTCTCTGAGTTAAGCCTCTCTTTGGGTTTTGTAGGAGCTTTTTCATACATATTTGGATTAGATTGTGCTAGTTAGGATTTATGATGAGGTTCTCATCACCAATCACCACCAGAGAGAGGTCCCATACCTAGTTTGCAACACCTGTTTTAAACACAACTTCAAATGAATACCCTAACCCAACAGGTGCAATAGCTTACTCAAGCTGTGAATCTTTTAGCGAACCCTCAACCTCAACCTAGAGTTGCCTAGGCACCTCAACCTCGTAGACCTCAACTATGGGATCATTATAATCCTGCAGTTGCACCTCCTATGCCTATGGTACGCTATCCCGCTAGGAGTTGTGCTGCTGAATTGAAGCCAAACCTTATTGTACTTATACCTCACTTCCATGGTCTTACTTTTGAGGACCCAGTTCAGCATTTAGAGCAGCTGAAAAATCTTGCTCAAACCTTGGGTCCGCAAGGTCATGATCAGCACACATTACTTTCTCACTCAAAGACAAAGTTGCCTTCTGGTTTAGAACTCTTGCACGTACTACACCAATAGAAACCTGGGCTTCTTTGGAACATGAGTTCCTAAAGAAGTATTTTCCTGTAGGCCACACAAATGTCTTGAGGCATGCCATCACCACATTCATACAAAATTCAGGAGAACAGATGCACGAAGCTTAGGAGCGATTCCATGAGCTTCTTAGAAAATGGCCCCACCATGGTGTCCCACACTGGCAACAGGTCTAGATTTTCTATCATGGGCTACATGATGACACAAGGAACTTTGTAGATGTCGCTTGTGAAGGTAATTTCCTATGTCGGGATAAGGACTCAGCCTTTGAGCTCTTCAGAGGCATGGCAGAAAATTCTATTTATAATGCTTGATGAGTATTTTTAATAGAAAGTCCTCTTATTCCCACTCAAACATGGGGGTACATGAAGCCCAATCCAGCACAAGAGACTTAGAGATTGTGGCTAGTCAGCTGGATAAGGTGGGCTTAATAGATAAGAAAGTGGATGAAGTATGGAAATTTCTATCTAAACCTTCATCATCATCTTCTTCTCAGTCACCTACACCTCGCACTTCTTAGTTTTCCATAGGAAGGGAAATTGCAAACAATCTTTCTGTAATACAACCTGGACTACTAGACTATTCATTTCTATATCCTTCACCGATTAGAGGAACCTTTGTTCCTCCTTACACTGACTTCCCTGCACCTTCTGGAGCTTCGGAGGAGCTCCAGGCCATTCATAATGACTCATATTCACAAACCTACAACCTTGGATGGTAGAATCATCCAAATTTCTCATGGTTTGGAAATTCACAAAGATCTACCTTTCAACAACCTTCTGCACCACCACTTTACAACCCAATCCGAGCACCACCTCCACAACCACATGGGTATCACCACGTGCCTACCAGCAACCCCAACCCAGGCTCGCCCAATACTCTCAACCTGGGCCTACACCAGATGATCAATTAGGGTCAATCATGAAAGCTCTTGCTGACATGCAACAGCAAAACATTGCTATGCAGTAGATACAGGATACGACATTAGTTGAGATGAGAGCCCAGCTAACACACTTGACAGAATCCTATCAACCACATTCACTCCCACCTCAAGCACTACCCAATCCTAGGAATATACCTGCCCAGAGGTATGTTCAACCTAATCCTCCCCAATGCCAAGCGCGTGTCATATCACAAGCCTTGCAAAATCCTGATCCATCTGTACCTTACTCAGTTCAGCAATCACCTCTTCTTCCCAACCCAAATTCATCTTCTTCATCTTGACTCTGCATTAATTGATTGAAGAGGTGGAAGCTGTAGATTCTTTCTAGATATTTTGTTTCTTTACTTGGACGTTGAGCCAAGTAATTCTGAGATGACTCTATTTTGTCTACTTAGACCCTGAGCTAAGTATCTCTAATTTGATACCATTCTCTACTTGGGCCTTGTGCTAAGTATCTGATTCTGACTCATATTGACTATGGAGCTATTCTTTGCCCTTGAGATTGACAAACTTCCATTCTATTCACTACGATCTGAATCCTTCATTAAGCTTCATTGACTTGTCAATTCTTTATCCATCCTTTTGGCTCTTACATTCTTGACACTTCTACTGGGTTTACGCCTATCTGAAGGTGTAAAACTTAGCAACCTATCCTTTGTACATAGTTGTTTTTACCTTTCTTGTTTTCCATTTCTTCATAAGGTGTCTATCCTTACATTTTTAGTATACATTCATTGTCACATATGTCATGCATTTCACTTCTTAGCCCGACTTCCCACTCTGATCCTGTATTAGACTTGAAATTGACCACACAGATATTTTATCTACTCATTCCGACTTCCTTCCGTCACCTAGTCTAAGTTAGTGAAAAGTAGAGCATGCAATTACATCCACCCTATTCATACAATGAGGACATTGTATCATTAAGCATGGGGGGGTGTAAATGGTGAAATCATTTTCTGAAATGCAATCATAGACACACCTGTAGTATATATAATATAGTATTATCAAAAATACCAAAAAAAAAGAAAAATTTTGAAAAATTTGAAAGAAAATACAAAGTAAAAAAAATCCAAAAATACAATAAGGGACCTGAATGAACTTTATTGTTGAGGGAGAACTCCAACACAAAAATTGAGGAGAGAGAAAGCATTGAAAGAATATAAGTATTTAATTATGATTTTATAACTGAAAACAAAAATAGAATAAGTGTTTATGAACATTTAACCTTTACTTATTAGACTTTTCGGACCATTGTAGCTTGATTTGCTCAAGCTTCGACTTAATGCACTTTAAGCTTTGACAAGATAGACCACGATCTCTCCTAACTTAGGACGTATTCTCGTACCTAAGTCACCAGTACAGGATTCACTGGTTTGCTTTGGCTTAGGAGTCTAAGTAACCTTGGTTTACACTACACAGTGTCGGGAAGGATCTTGTGAATTTGAAATTCAACCCTAGTGTTCATTAGGGAAGGTGAAGTCCTTACCTGTGCATGCTGGTAGACTCTTTGCCCTAGTCTTTAGTCTTGTGTTTTGGAGAAGCTCTTTCCACAAAAGAACTCACCCATCAAATAAGTGTGCCCTACCAAATAAAGTCGTTGGAGACATACTGACATTAATTTGTGAAAAAATAAATCAGAAAAAGTCAAAAAGAATTTTCAGAAAAAGACATTCTTTAGAATAAGTCAAGTATGTTATCCAAGTTCTGTAAATAGTTTTCCACCAAAAATATTTTCAGGGTGCAATACAAATACCCTGTTTCCACCAAATATTCTTTAAGCCACAACGCAATAAGAGTTGGGTTTGAGTTTTCCTCATTTTTGAGAGTTGATCCAAAGACATGAGCTGAAGCCAAAACCAACCTGGAATTAAAAAGAAGTGAAACCCCGGGATTGAGTTTTGAAGTTCACCTGGTTAGTCTTGACTTATCATTAAGCACAACCATAACCACTTAGCTTCTGAGATTTGGAAAACCTTCTGAGTTCTGGAAATCGCACTTAAGGTTTAAATATTAAGAGTCCTTGTTAGTCGAGAGATGGACTATGTCATCTCAATCTTAAGTTCTGATTAATCTTCCTAAGCGACAGGTTCTCATAATGTCCAAACATAAACACAGTTGGTTTATCAGAAAATCTTTCAGCTTAAAGATCATCTCTAAACACTTAATAATCTGAGAAAAGAAAAATAGTTATCTCATCACACTTACCTAGCTAATGCCAAATGCTTTGCATTTAATGAGTCGTTTGCTAAGGGACTAGCAAAACCTAAGCATGGGGGTATGATGAGGTGTAACTCATCATAACTAAAATGCCAAGTTAAGCTAGAAACTAAGTTAAATACTATACAATTAACACAAGAAATATGTTAAGTGTGGGAAATAACAGAAATGACCTAAAACATCAAATCTGTGCTAAAAACATAAAATTAGGTCATAAAATGAAATATTCTATTAATTAATACAAATTGATTATCGATTTGCAAATTGAACACATTTTTGGATTCAAAAGATTAAATTGAAAGTGAAATCAAGTTCTTAAATGTTCAATTAAGCTTTAATAAAAACATGGTTGCATTTGGGTATCATTAGGACCTTGCATTAATGACATTACATCTAGGTTCTCAAGTCATAACACAATTTTTTCACGTTTGAAACCTCCAAGGACTCATGTGAAAGCTGCTAGGGACTGGACGTTGCTACATTTTCATCATTTATTGGTTTCTTCCTAAACTTCCTACAATTTCTCCCATAAGGCCTTTAGCATTTCACCAATACACTTGCAGCTAGCAAGTCACTGTAGACGTGTGACGAACTCATTCCATCGTTGTAATGAACGCGTGCCCCAGACGTATTTTAAGACGTCTGGGAGGTGGTCCAGACGTCTGACCAAACGTCTGGGATCGTTTCCAGACGTCTGGAAATCTGTTAATTTCGACACGCGCGAGTCGTCTGCGCGCCTGAGCGTGCAGACCGGATATTCGCTTATTCGTTATTCCCTGCGGCTGCAGACGCCTGCCGCGTCCTCTCTCTCCTCCTCGCGCGGCCTTAAAAGGCCACGCGTTCCCTCCCGTCGTCTCCACCCCTTCCTCTTCTCCTTCTTGTGCGCGAGAGCGAGCGAGCGCGAGGTTGCTGGGCGGCGACGGCCGCAGTGAGCGCGGAGGGGGTGCTGCGTGCGAGAGCGGAGCTCTGCCGTGAGGGCGAGCTCGCCGGGGCTGCTAGGGCCGGTCGGCGGAGGGCGCAGGGGGCGCGGAACGGCGCAGGAGGGACTGCTGCGGTCTGAGCAGCAGGCGCGCGAGGTGCGACGCGGGCGGCGTCGCGAGCGGAGGCCGGGTGGCGCCCTGATTCTGGAAAAATTTCCAGAATCAGACGTCTGGGTTGATAGCCAGACGTCGAGGGCGACGTCTGGAAGACATTCCAGACGTCTGAAAGGTGAGTTTTCCGTCTTCTTCTTCCTTCCTGTCGACTGACCGCACTGAGGGAGGGAGATGGGTGTGCGCAGGCTCAGTGATTCGCCATCCAACGCGAATCAGACGTCTGGCTGTTGTACCAGACGGCTGGAGTGACCTCCAGACGTCCTGGGTGACCATCGGACGTCTGGGAGCTAGGCCGACACCCCCGCAGACTTCTGGACGTCTGGTAAATCACGGTGAACAGGCAATTCTCTGATCCACTTTTTAAGACGTTTGGAAGAAGTTCCAGACGTCTGATTTTGCACAGTGTCGTCGTTTTTGACCCGTTTAGGGCCCGTTCGGGTTCCGTTTTCCGCGATTCGAGTTGCGTTCTTTTCAGAATTAATTCCTCTACCCGTCTACAGTAGCTATATACTGTTTTGAGACACTCCTTGTGTTTGATCCTTGTGATAGGACCTCCTTCAGTTGCAGTCTTGGGAGTCGCGGAGGCACACGGGATTTCCGATCACGCCCCCATTACTCCCGTTGTACCTGGTAGAGTGGCTTTAAGTTATTAATAAAATCTGTTAAATTATGGAACCATAAATAGAACCTAGGACATTGCATGAATCCGAGGAATGAGAAATAGATGGAATGATCGCTCCTAGGTGTTGCATGAATCCTAGGACTGGAAAACTAGATTGTATGATAGATCCTAGGATATGGCATGAATCCTAGGATGGGAAAACTAGTGGAATGTATAATACTGTAGTCTTGGAAAATGGAAAGAGATATAAAGCTGCCTGCAATTTGAATTAACAGCTGCCTGTTGTGAATAAATAACGTGGTTGAGAACATGGATTGTAAGAATGTGAAACTGGAAAGTGAAATCTGGATGTTTGAGTAAAAAGGATGGAACCCTACGGGGAAGTAGGAGTAGAACTCCTGGAAAGTGAATGGAATAGTATTGGGGAAGTGAGCTGGCCCTTGAGTACGGAGTACCAAGGAGAGCGACTGTCCCCCTATTTAGTGCAGAGCGGAGCCAGCCACCCCAGGGACTCGGGGTTAGGACTGGCCACTCTGTACCGACTTGCTGGCCCTCGCGTACGTAGTACCGAGGAGAGCTACTAGTGTAGGGAGGTACTAGCTACCCCACGGGCCCCGGGGTTCTACTAGCCTCCCACACCGACTTCTTAGACCCACTGGGGCAAACCAGGGTAGTCAGGCGAGGGTGCGCGGACTGTGGAGGGGCAAAACCCCGGTTTGGTTACTGTGGAGGGGTTGGACCCCTGTTTCTGAGAGGGCTTTGCACTGGACTGGTTCCGTGCTGTGCTTTGGGCGCACCCGTTAATGGAAACGACTAACCGCGTGCCAGTACGGGTTAGCTACCTGTGCGTTTATCGCGCGTGCCGTAGTCACCGTTACGTCTGTCAGTGACCTTGGGGTGGTTGACTGAGGGTAGGATCACCACGGGGGACTCTCCCGACCAGGAGAGCACCACATGCTACTTCTACTTTTTGGAAAAGACTGCAATCAAGATCGTTCCCACGAGGAACATTCGAGATCAAGAAAAAGATCTGGGGAATAAATGAAATAGTGAGACAATTGAAAGATGTGAATAAAGAAAGTAATAGAACATAACAGCTACTGTACACTCTACTGTTGTCTTTAGTTTTAGTTGCCACTCTACTCAGCGTTTTGCTGACGTGTTACACTCGTTATCTTTTTCAGGACCAAGTGTTGAGCAGCCAGGGTCAGCGGCTGCAGAGGACGCTGGGCCGAGTAGGGTCCAGTAGAGTTACCACTGTCTTTTGTACCTCTTTGTTTCCGTTATAGTGAGTAGTTCTTGTTTCCGCTGTACTTTTCTTTACCTGCAGTTCATGTTATATGATAAATGTTGTTCTACTGTTGTGGTGGTGTATACTGTAGTAGTTTCTTTCCTTACCGCTGTACTTTCTTACTGTTAGTTATATTCATGCTGAATGTGGTTTATTTTACTGTTCTTTTGGTTACTTCCTCGTTGGACGACTAGGTCTTGGGATTAGTCGAGTCGGTCCGGTTCTCGTGTCTCGTAGGGACTCGGGAACCGGGTTGTTACAATCGTGGCCGTCGCTCCCATGCATCCCTTGATCAACGACCATTTTCAAATTGAAGGTTCACGCGAACTCATGCGTAGCTTCACCTCCTATCCTAGGTCTGATCTAACGGTGGAAAATCAATTTAGGCATTCGCGCCCTCCTCAAGCTCACATCCCACTGTTTGCCCTAATCGCGTCTAAACCCATCTTGCAGTGCTATGATTCACTCCCTTAGCTACTTAAGCAACTGCCCAGCTTGCGCGCACGCCATCAACCTCCCCTCCTACTTTCTTGAGGCGATCCCTTTGTCGTCTCCAACAACTTCTTACCAATTCACTCGCCACGCCTGTGACAGTTGCATGGTTCTTCTTCCTCAATTTCTCCTTGTCAAGCTAGATCTCGTAACACCAAGAGACGACCCTGGAGCTCCTCTTGTAGCCTGTTCACTCGCTGGAGACCTCCCACCCTTCTTCCTCCTCAGCCGCCGGCTTTAGATCCACAAGTCTCGTTCGTCTGATTAGATTAGGATTTCCTGTTTTCTAGAGTAGCTTAGATTAGTAATTAGTGTAATTAGATTAGATAGGAGTAGATTAGAAATCAAATTCAGTGATGGTTTAGTGTAGGGTAGGAGTAGAATTAGCCTAGATTCGATCTCACCCTCTCTGATCAATTCATATCAGAGAGGTGTTTTTCCACCTCCATTTCGACTCATACAACTTTCCCTACACATCCCAATTCATTTCTAACTTTCCCTCGCATTTTATTCATTGTTCACCCCTCCATTCAAGTCAAATTCAGATATGAAGCCTTGTCTTTTAGATCTGAATTTGTGCCAAAAATTCACATGGGGGGTCTCCCATTCATTCCATAAACTCATAAAGACCCCCCGATCTGATTTGATTATCTTGATTTGCTCGATTTCTTTCAAATTTGTGTTTCATGCCTAATCTCGTGATTTGGAGTCAATTTGGTTTTATTCGAGTTTAATCGAGTGATTTGACATTTTAATCACTAAATTAGGTGTAATGCAATGAATCCAAGGTTTTGGATTTGGTTTTCAGTTTATGGATGAGCATTCACTTAATTTAAGCCTTGTTTTGGATAGATTAACCAAAAAGAATCAATGATACTGATTTGAGGTCAAACGAGGACTCAAATGATTATGAGATGATCAATAGATCACCTTGATCACCAATCAATGGTGTTCAAGAAGATCGGCTGATTTGATCAGTAATGAAAACTAAATCAAAAGCCTAATTTGGGCAACATTTTGATCTTAAGAAAAAAAAATGAGTTCAATCAGATTTCCAGGGTTAGAATGACTTTGAAGGATTTGTTATGGAGATTTTGATTTCTGAATCAACTGAATTTGAAACCTAGTTTGATCTATTCTCTTAACATCGTCTATAATGTAAGGTAATGATCAAACTAGAATTTTTAAGGTCTTTGAATTTTAAATCTTCAAGAATGGATTTCAGATCTTCATACAGGATTTTAACATGGATTTGTGGATGAGTTGATTTCTCTTTTGGGTAGCAAAGATGTTGCTAATCTCAGCAACAGCAGCTCTTAGCTGCTGATATTGAGCAGGAACTCCTGTCATTGGACATCAGCATAACAGCAACAGCTGTAGTAGGTCGTTTGATCTTTGATCTATTGTTTGAGCAGTAGCTGCTCAATCTAATTTGATGTGCGGCTGCAATTAGTTGCTAAAATGTTTATATAGAAACAACCATTGATTTAGTTGGTTTGAAGGTGATCTGAGTTGGGATTTGGACGGATTTTGGGGATTGAAATGAGTTGACATGTGTTTAGAATGTTAGAACTTCATGTTTCAAGCATTTATGGACTATTATAGATTTTAATTTGATTTGAATTGCTTATAATCTTATGTTAAATTCTTTTGTCAGCTATTATTGTGAACAATCTATCCAACAAGTGATTTTAATGAAATTAAATGATGAAAATCATGTTTATTAGCTCAATTACCTTTCATGTGATATCCTGAATGCTTTGAAGTGCTTATATCCCTTTCCAAGCATATAGAATTGATTTTAGTGCCTTAGGTTCTTGAGTGAAACAACCTTTCAAGGCCTTAAATGGGTTATTTTTAAATAAATAAAAATCATAAAAAAATTAAAAAAATAAAATAAAGGTTTCTTGAGTAGGATTGAGTATGTTTTCTATGTGTGTGTAAAGTTTCAAAATAATCTGAACCTCTTGCTTAAAAGAACATACCAGCCGACGGTTTAGTATACTGATGAGTGGCTACTCATCATAGCTAAAAAGCTAAAGTTAAGCTAGACACTGAGTAAAAAAACATCAAATTAATAGATAAAAAGGGTTAAGTGTGGGAATCAAAGAAAAAGACCTAAAACCTTTACTCTGTGTTAAAATTTCATAATTAGGTCACAAAACGAGATATTTTGAAAGCAAAGAACAAATGGTGATCCATGTATTAATTAAACACATAAATAAGTTTGAAAGGCCAAATCAAAAGTATAATTAATGTCTTAAATGTTTAATTAAGCACATAGAAAAATTTGAAGGCATTTGGACATCATTTAAGCTATGTAATATGTAGTTTACACTTAGGTCCAACATGTATCACATTCTTATCTTTAAAATTCCTTTTCGGACCTAGTTGTAAACCGCAGGGACCCCTTTGAAAGGCTGCAGGGTCCATCTTGTTGCAATTCTCTTCACTTATGGGCTTGTACGCAAATTTTCTATCCCTTCGCGCAGGGCTCTTCCCTGCAATTTTCCCAATATTTCAAAGGTTGACATACTACTCTTCGCACGCACTGTAGCGCGCAAAGAACACGGTAGATCTTGGCAGTCCGTTGCTTCTCGCGATTTCGATCTGCGGTCGGATTTAAATAGAAGCTTCGCGCGAATCGGTGCATGCGCTCACCCCTCTCCCCAAATCCCATCTGACGGTTAGATTTTGAGATTGGCTCACCGCGCGCTCCTCTCCTCTCATCCCCGCCGCCAGTTACCTCTTCGATTATCTTCCCACGCGCGGTGATCTCAGCCACTGAGTTTGCTACTTAAGCACCTCAGTGGTTGCGCGCGCAAGGGATCGCTCCCTCCTAAATCTCTTAACAATCGTTCGTCCACTCCAGTTCCTCCTCCCCATCAATCCTCTGATTTCACAGCCACAACTATGAAATTGTCACCTTCTCTCGACCTCCTCGTTGCTAAGGACCTCGTAGCACATGAGGACGACCCTAGAGCCTCACTAGCAGACTCTTCCCTCCGCTGGAGTCATCTTCCTCCCTTCTTCCTCCTTATCCACCGGCTAAGGACCCATAGGTCCCATTCTTCCTTTTAGAGTAGATTTATTATTCTGCAAATTAGTATAGCTGTAGTTAAGTAGATTAGCCATATAATTAGAGCAGACCGTAGTGTTTAAATTCACTGGTTTGTTAGTATAGCAGTAGCAGTAGATTAGGTTAGAATTTCCCCTCCCTCACCTCCTCTGATCAGTCCAGATCAGAGGGGATGGTTTCACACAGTCCATAATTACGAATTTTCTCCCTCCCCATGTTTTCATAATCGCTTCTGATTTCCACGACCTGTTTCTCGCATTCCACCCATACATTTAGACCTAATTTCAGATCTGATTGGTTTTTAACCTCAGATTTGAAATTGGCGTCAAAAAGCACTTAAGGAGCTTCCCATTCACCTCACTCTTGTTCACAAAAGCCCTTGGTCTGAGCTTGAAGTTATCAGTTTGTCGGATTTTTCTTTAACTTGGATTTCAAGGATTTTTCATTCAATTTGGTTTTAACTGTTTTGATCTGACAAATTGAATAAATTCTGATTTGTGTTCATTGTTGGCAGGGAATCTGAGATGTTTCTGATGTCAGAATTCATCTCAGAAGAGCCATATTCAGATATGAGTTTGATGAAGGTTTTAATGTATTGAATGCAAGATAGAACTAAGGAAAATCACTATGGTGATTTGAAGTTTTATCTTGCATCCATGAGTTTGTTTTGGATGGAAGCATTGATGATTTCCTAACCTAAGGAGTTCTCAATACTCCTTAAGGTTCAGAAATTGGGATTTGAATTATGGATTTTAATTGACTGATTTAACTCTTTCTGCATGCTGTCTATAGCATTAGGAAGAGTTAGATCATTGTTTTGTTGATTCAATCTGATGTGAATTTATTAATAAGGGTTTTTGCATTTGAATTGGGGTATTCAGTGATTTTAATGAGAAGTGAAACCCTTGTCAGATGGGGAATTGAGAGAGTATTTCTTTTCTTTAGTCTTGATTTATCATTTTCATCTCAGTGGTCACAGCAAGTTGTTGCACTTTGCAGCTACATTTTTCCTTCTTTCCTAACTCAGATTTCATCCCAAATGGAGTAACTGCAGCAGCAGTTAGACCATCTGGAATCTGATCTAAGCTGCTGCAGGTTTGGTCTGTAAAATCCATGTTGCTGCTGCTATCTGATTGTCTTAATTTGTAGCAGATAGAACCTGATGTAAAACCCTGTAGAATGTATGTTGAATGTAGCTAACATATAGATGTATTGCTTTCCTTGTGTATACAAGCTTCCCTGTTTAAATAATTGAACTTTAATTTCTATGAATGCTTGTTTTATCTTTTTCAAATGTTGTCGGCTAGTTTAGTTAAAACTAACTCTCCAACACATGATTTAAAGGGAATCTAAACTAAGGAATGTATTAAAATTGGTAAACACTTCCCAGATTTCATGCTGAATGAAAATAAGGCAGTCACTGCCTTTTCACACCTTTTAAGACCCATCCTAAGCCTTTAGGATCCCTTAGAAATCTTTTGAAAGGCTTAGGTTGGGTGAGATTTAAAATTCAATAAAAATCAGTAAACATTCTAAAAAATTAAAATAAAACTGTCTGATCAAAGATCAGAAAGTTTCCTATCCATATACCAAGTTTTATGGCATGTAAAATCCTCGACTTGGTAGAATTTGCCAGTCAATGGATTTGTATACCATGAAGCATAATAATAAAAGTCATATCTAAAAAAAAACATCAAACACACCTCTTCTCCTCAACTAATTCTTCCCTTCTCATCTCTTATTTCTATAATATTTATAAAAACCATAAAAAGTGAAAAACTCCAAAAAGACCTAAAAAATTACTTTGTATATTAAGTATACTATTGTAAACATAAGATTTGTACTAGGATATACATGTAAATAGGTAGTATATGTATATAAACTGTACAAATAACTATGTAAATATATTGCATACTGTAAATTGGATATCTAATTTAGATCAGACAGTATATACATTAATTATATAACTATCTATAAATTAAACTAACTTATATGTATTCTTAGACTAAATAAATCAATAGATAGTATAAATAACAGTATTAAACTATAAAACTGTATATATTTACGCATATGTAGATTATAAGTAAATAAAAACTTGTACCTTAATTTAATTCTTTATACATAATAAAAATGAATTTATTAAGTTAATAGCTAAGTTATTAAATTAAATCAGATAAATTAGTAATTTAGAGTTATAATTAAGTTAATTGAATCTGTATACTTAGACTAATATACCTTAAGTAATTTAAGCTAGTTGAAGTATGTTTATACCTTATTATATTACTTTAACTTAATTTATAAGTAAAACAGTCAAATATGCTATTTAAATGTTAATAGAATAGAAATTAATTCTGAAAAATATAATAAAAATGTTTATAAAATACTTATACATGTATACTAACTCTGTATAAGGTCAATTAGACCTTATAGTAGCTAATTTATAAGTAATTAAAGAATAAAACACCAAAATCAGTGTGTAAAACTGTATACTTTAATGAATTTATTTATATAGTAAATATAATTAAAATCTCAAATTAAATGTACAATTGTATAGTATTATGTAAATATTTCATTTTCCCATAATTTTTTTTTATTTTAAAATAAATTATGGCCCTCGAATTGAGGGCCAAAACCTTCTCTGTCGAGCAGCTGCACGCATCTTCAGCACAGATGCGACGCTCGAGTAGCGCCCCATCGTGCGCTGAAGAGTCCATGCAGCTCTTTTTATTGTTTTTGTCTCCTTTAAGGCTCAGTCGTCACGGGCGCCGGGCACCCGAAACACCGAAGCCTTACATCACTTGAGCATATTCTGAGCATATGAATTGAGCATTTGGGGGTCGGGGGCCCGGTGAGGGGTGTGTGTGCGCGGGCTAAGAATGCCTGTGTTCTAAGCTTGATGAAACGGAATTAAGCGACCTAATGACAATTAGGGCACGCTTAGTAGAGGTTTGGTCCCATCCTCTGGGTGCTGTGTATCCCTCGAAAAGAGTGCCCGCAGATTAAACGCATTTTTGATTAATTAAAGAGAACTAATGACAGTAGCTAAGCACCCTACGCCGCAGTTTGTGAAGACTGTTAACGTAGAATTAAAACAAAGAAGAAGAAGAATAACATAAGAAGAGTAGTGTGGAATGAGAGAGAGAGAGAAGATGTAAATACGAAAGTGAATACAGATACGAAGTATATATATATGTAGTATAGCCAATTACTTTTATAAAAATAAATTCATACATTTACTAATAGAATAAAATGTTGCCATAATCGTTGCTAAAAACCCTGGTTTTCCTCTTTAGGTTTGTATATAGTATTTTCTGGGATCTAGTGACGCTTACATCTGTCACTATAGCTATTGTATGTGTTACTGTAGGTGTTAGATTAGTAAGTTAAGTTAGTATACTGTGTAATCTTAGTTGGTAGTGTATTTTCATGTAAGTATTAATACTATAACTTGTAAAAAGATAGTTTAGAATATAGTGATAAAGTGTTTGGTGCTTGTTCATAGTCAGTTTTTGCAAGCATTTTGATTCATTCTTTGTGAGTAGGCAAACCAAGTCTTCATTCATTCATTCCTTATTAGATGTAAAACTTTCTTTTGGAATTAAAGGATAATTTTGAGATTAAAGAGCGATGTAAATTAATAATTACCTCCCAGTGAACGACTTGGAATAAAATCAGTAAAAATTAGATAAGTAAATAATAATGGTTGTAATAATGACTGGTATCCCATACAATTTACTACAATGACACTAATGGTATTTTCATCCATCAATACATTACCTCCACTATTACGAATTATAACCATTATATACCTTGGAATTAATAAAGAACCTAAAACCAAAAACACCAAAAGCAACACACACACACACACACTCTCTCTCTCTCTCTCATCTCACTCTTTCTCTCTCATACTCTACCTCCCCTAAACCTATAAAAATAATAAAAAACAGAAAAACCCCAAAAATACCCCTATACACTATGTATATACTTGTATATATAAGTTAAAACTAAGCTATATGTATATATTGTATAATATTTATAAAGTGTATATAATTAACTTATATCCGTATTCTATATATTAAATTAAGTATTTAGAATGAGTTTTTGTATATATAACATTATTGTGTTATTAGATATTAATTTATATTAACTTAAATGTATAATAATCTAAGTAATTACTTAAACCTATTTAAATGTACATAATTATACCTAATACTATACACATGTATTTATATATGTATTATGCACTATACAGTGTCTATAACATAATTTAATTAAGTATTTACAGTAGATAATTAAGTTATTAGGTTAATTAGGTAATTTATTAGCTTAAAATAAAATAAATTGGTAATTTAATGTAATACCGAAGTAAGTTATAATGTATACTTGTATAATGATATATTAAATATTTTGAATGTATTCATATTGTATTTATACTATATTAGAGTATTTATAGATCATTTATATGTAAAACTATCTAAAACATGTATTTAATTATATATAAATTAAAATAAAGTTCCTAAAATATAATAAAAATATGTAATAAATAATTTATTGTGTACATTAACTCTATATAAAGTTAATTTTGTAATTAAGTCACTAATTTATACGTTAATTAACAAATTAAACTCTAAATTAGCATGTATAAATTGTAAACTTTAGCTAATTTTATTATATAATTAAATAGCTTATTTGTGTAAAATAATTATACAATTAGGTAGCCCTATATAAAGACTTTATAACCCTATAATTTATTTTTCAATTAAAATAAAATATGACCCTCAAATCGAGGGCCAAAATCAAGCTTTTAGAACGCAATCGCATACAGCAAAGCGCCCAAATGGCATTAGAGAAAGTCCCACATCGGTGACGACAAACTACGCATAGCGGTATATTTTGAATCTGTCCCATGGCATTTCCATCTGTCACATGCGCCGGGCGTACACATACCCATACTATAATGACTCATCACACTTTTAACCTTTTAAAATGTCAGAAGTCTCAATAAGATGTCAGTCCAGACATCTGGACCTGTTCCCGGATGTCTGAAAATGAAATTTTTGTACTGCACACTGCGCTCTACGCGCGGGCGACGTGCAGAGCCGTCCTCTCTCTTCCTTCCTCTTTCTTCCCTAAGCCCTAAACCCCATGCCTTCTATATAAACCCCCCTCCTATCTCATCTCCACTCACACCAACCACCACCACCTTCAGAGCTGTGCGGGAGTGGCGAGAGGAGGTGAGCGAGAGGGAGGAAGGAGGAGAGCGCGGGGGGGAGGAAGCCGAGGTCAGGGAGCTTCGGTGGAAGCTCGACGGAGCTCGTACGGCCACTGTGGGCGCGTGTGGGAGGAGGAGAGGACTCTAAGAGGCGACCTCCCAGCCCTCTGCAGCGGCTGGAGCTGCTGCGGCGTGAGGCAGATGATTGCGCAGCAATCATAGGTCTTAATTGACCTAGATTAAGCTAGAACTTACATAAGTCAGGGCGATTCATTCATGCATAAGCATTATCTGTATCTTTATTGCTTTACTTTAGCTATACACAAAATAATGTTATAATGTGCTGATTAAGTGCATTATGTCGATTGCAAGCAATAAGCAGATCTGGAGTTGGATCTGGAGCAGGATTTGAAGCTGGACCTGGAATAACGAGAGTTGTAGCAGAGCTGGAGCAGAAGGCTTAGTTTAGATATAGGAACAATAATGTAAGGGGGTTAAAGGTTTGCTATTCTATTAAGTAGGAATAAAGCAGTAAAATGTGAAGAGCTTAGGTCCATCCTAACCCTAGGATAGCCTAGAGACTTCCCCAAGCCTTAGCCACCCTTAGATTAGGTCACAACACCCTAGGAAGCCCTAAAACCGTAGTTCCAACCCTTATCTGGACGTCTAGATAAGTTATAGGATGTCCAGAACCCTTAGCCATCTCCCGCACACCTCAAACCCACTTCTGCAGTGTTATTGGACGTCCAAATACTTTGTCAGACGTCCAATTTCTACAAAATACCCAAAACAGAACCTTGATTTCCCCCTGACTCAGATTGGACGTCCATAACTGAAGTCTGGACTTCTGATTTTTGAGTATAAGTCGTCTGATCACATTATTGGACGTCTGGTACTGGTCTCCAGTTCCTATTTTGAGATTTAAGTGTTGATCTTGGATCTCTAGCTCCCTAGACCTAATCCCAACCCCATAGGAACCTAAATTAAGGTGTTTTAACCCTAGTACATCACCTTTAGACCTACCTAAGGGCCTAATTAGGTCCTCACCAAACCCAATTGACTTAGATCAAAGGCAATTACCTTCACCTAAGTCAATTGGACTCATTGAGTCCAGTTGAGCTTAGATCTCAACCCACACAAGTTCAATTGGACTTGGTGAGAGTCCAGTTGACCTAAACCCAACCTAATTGAGTTATTTCACTCTCAATTAGGTTCATACTCATTCAATTAAACTTAGGTTAAGTTTAATTGCATTTTCCCCTTAGCAATTAGGGTGTGTAACCCTAATTCAAGACCTACACCTACCTAAACCCCTTAGGACCTAACCTAAGCCACTTAGCCACATAGAGCACGACCACACACACACACACACACACCCATTCACACACACACACTTCTCTAGAGTTCTTTAGAACTCTCTTTGAAGTGGCGCCACCTCTTGGTTGCCAAAATTAGCAACCAAGAGGCATTCAAAATGAGATCCATAATTTTTGGATCTCATAACCTCTTGGCCGGCCACTCTTGGACTCTCTCTAGAGAGTTCTACACCTCTCTAGAGAGAAGCCATTAGGTCTATAAAAAGATCACATGGGCGGCCAAGTGACCCCATTCACATCCCTTGGCTTCATTAGCACCACTCACCACATTAGCTCCATACACGCCCACCTTCACTTAGGTTAGCTACTCCACCTCCACGAGCTCACCACCATCATGGAGGACATCATGCTGGGATGCTGAATCAATCCTCCCTCTCTCCAAGGGTCGGCTTAAGCTACATTGGCCGCCCCTCATTCTCCTCCCGACTACTCCAAGGCCATCGGGGACCACCCCTGAATGCCGTTTATTCTGCTAGATTTAGTTTACGCTCTCCATAATTTTTCCTGCTTTATTTACTGCTTAGTAGCATAGTCTTAACTTATCCCCCAATGATACATGCGAAATCCCCCCATTGATTCTTGTATGCAGTCATTTTCTGGTAGCTAGATTTCCGTTTCAAGAATTTATGTACAAGCTTTCCGCTAAAGTTCTTGTTGCAAACAACTCTCCAATGGAATGAATGAAAATGCATTTATATATATATATATCTACATGTTTGAAATCACCATGAGCTTAATAATTGTCACTCTTTTTGCGTGATTCAAGTTGCCCGTTTTTCAATTGTTTATCTATTCGCAACAAGCATGTCGTTTCCCGAGGATATTAAAAATCTAACGATAGATGCTTTCTCCATAAATAGTCACCACCTCACCAGAATCGTGCGCACAGAAACTCACACGTTCACCTTCATAATCTACTTGACGCACACGCACGTAATCCGAGTTAATAACAGAAGTGGTAAAGTTTTAGTTAGGAAATTGGAAACTGGTGTGCGTTTTTAAATGAAGTAGAGCAGCAAAAAGATCGATTTCAAAAGTAAAAGCAAACCCCTCCCAGAGACGAACGACCGGGACTCAAGTCTCGTAATTTTTACAAACTTATCTTTGACGAGCGTTTTTGTGCAACTATACTACGATTTCTGACGACTTTCAAATGCGCGAGAACGGTTTTTATCAGCAGAGCGGGCAGAGAGAGCTGTGAGGAGTTCCTAGTACTGGAAGTTTTCCAGTATCAGACGTCTGGAGTGGAGTCCAGACAATCGACGGGGTACCTGGACGTCTGGAGCTAGGGCCAAATGTTTGAAAGCTCATTTATCACAAGATATGTATCTCCCTACGCCATGCATATTGCAGCGGAGGGGTATTTGTTGGCTGACTGCGCCTGCGATGTCGTACGCAGGTGTAGCCTTGGGAAGGAGCGCGGAACGCTTTCCCAAGAGCTTTTGGACGTCTGAACACACCACCAGACATCCGGAGGTGCGTCCAAACGACAAGAGGCATTGTCCGACATCTGGAACTGCCTTCAGACGATCACAGAGGAGATATGGACATCTGAAGATACCGCAGGGACTTAAGGTAAAGATCTGGAACCTATTAAGACGTTGGGGGTCCAATCGGGGTCCTTTTTATGCAAACAAAATACCTGTACTTTCCTCGCGAGTTCCTCTACATACTAGAGTCCTTTGTACACTATTCTGAACTCTCCTTTTGTGATGTATTCCCTGGTATACGGTTTCAGCCTGTTACGTGTTTGGGGCTCGCATGGACGTCTAGGTCTGCGGTTCGAGCCCTCATTACTCCCGAGTTGCCTGGTAGAGTGGTTTAATTCTGTTAATAATACTTAAATAAGATTGTGCTTGTGGAAATAGCCGAATGGAACACTAGGATGTGGCATGAACCTTAGGATAGAGAAATGAATGAACCATTCGAGCTGTATGATGTATTTGCATGTATGATTGAGATAAACTGTTAGCAATTGCCTGTATTATAATTGTGAGTTTCCTGTTGGAATATGAGCTGCTTGTACATGGATGAGAAATGAATTGCGAAAGGTGAAATCTAGTTCGGAATAAATGAGGTGAACATGAGCATGAACCCTACGGGGAATTAGGAGTAGAACTCTTGTGATTAGACGGAAACCTAGAAGGTAGACAGGAAGTGTGCTAGCCCTTGAGTACGTGGTACCAAGGAGAGCAACTGTCCCCTTTTTGTGTAGCGCGGAGCTAGTTTCCCTTGGGTTGAGACCTGGGGTTAAGATTGGCCATTCTACACCGACTCCTGTTGGCCCTCGTGTATGTGGTACCGAGGCGAGCTACTAGTGTAAGGAGGGAGCTAGCCACCTGTTACGACCCGGTTCCCGAATCCCTACAGGACCCGAGACCGGCTCGACTCAACTAATCCCAAGACCTAGTCGTCCAACAAGAAATAACCAAAAAGTAGGAAAATAAACCACATTCACTATGCAAGGTAACTGACAGTAAAATCATACAAGCAATAAGAAAGTAAAAGCTGCTAACAGTACATATCACCACCACAACAGGAAAGTAGAACAAAAGTACAGAATAGGAACTGAAAACAAAGTTTGAACTCACTAACAAAAAGAAGTACTACAACAGCAAGAGACTACTAGTGGGCTCGACTGGGCCCAACACTCTCTGCAGCTGGTGACTCGGGCTGCTTAACTCCTTGACCTGAAATGGGTTATGAGTAAACGGAGTCAGCGAACGTTGAGTAGAGTGGTAACCAACTATCTAAGTAGTAAAAGCTCATAGGTACATTTATCTTTTCCAATTATTTATTTTACAAGTAATTCCTTTTCATCCATTGGTTTACTTTCAGGTTTCTTTCCTAATCTCGCATGTTCCTCGTGGGAACGATCTTGATTGCAGTCTTTTCCGAAGAGTAGAAGGCACACGTGGTGCTCTCCTTGCTGAGAGAGTCCCCCGTGGTGATCTTACACCCAGTCAACCACCCCGAGGTCACGGACAGACGTAGCAGTGACTACGACACGCGCGATAAGTGCATGGGTAGCTACCCCGCACTGGCACGCGGTCAGTCCTTTCCGCTAGCGGGTACGCCCAAAGTACAGCACGGAACAATATAGGGCCTAGCCCTCTCAGTAACAGGGGTCTCGCCCCTCCACAGTCCGTGCACCCTCGTCTAACTACCCCGGTTTGCCCAGTGGGCAGAACAAGTCGATGTAGGGTGGCTAGCTGAACCCCGGGCCCCGTGGGGTGGCTAGCTCTCTCCCTACACTAGTAGCTCTCCTCGGTACAGTGTACGCAAGGGCCAACAGAAGTCAGTGTAGAGTGTCCAATCCTAACCCTGGGTCCCAACCCAAGGGCGGCTAACTCCGCTCTACACTAAACAGGGGACAGTCGCTCTCCTTGGTACCACGTACTCAAGGGTCAGCACACTTCCCACTCACATTTCCAGATCTTTCCATTCATTCACAAGAGCTTTACTCCTAATTTCCCGTAGGGTTCATACTCATATTCACCATATTATTCCATACCAGGTTTCATCATTCACAATCTATTCTTCTATTATACACATGCAGCTCGCGTTTTCACAATTTAACATATGCAACAAGTGATATTACAGGCAACTGTTTTAGTTATCTCAGGCATCTCAAATTCCAACAAGCAGCTCATTTTTATTAACAGGCAGTTGTTTACAATTCAGCTCATTAATTTATGACTACAATCTCAACATGCATACAAACAGGGCGACTATTTCTCGTCCTAGGATTCATGCCACATCCTAGGTTTCTAGTTTTCTAATTTTCATAATTGCATTCATGTTTTATAAATAAAACAAGGGAAACCACTATACCAGACAATCCGGGAGTACTGGAGACTCGAACGGCAGACTCATGTGCCTCTGCAAGCCCCGAACACGCAACAAGTCGAAGTCCTGTACCAAGGAACATGCCACAATGGAACGTTCAGAACAGTATATAAGGATTTCTAACATGTAGAGGAACTCACAAGGAAACCACAGATATCTTATTTGCGTAAAATGGACCCTAAACGGACCCTAAACAGGTAAAAAATAGAACTGCAAAATCAAATCAGACGTTTGGCACAAGGTCTAGACGTCTTAAAAGTCACCAGGGTCTCACCTGAAGTTCCTGCATCGACCTCAGGTGTCCAGGACCACTACTTGACTGTCTGGACTCAGCTCCAGATGTCCGACCTCTCCTCCAGTTGTCTGGGATTGCCTCTAGTCGTCTGGTAAGCTGTCCAGATGTCCGAAACACGTGGGAGGGCGTGCCGTGTGCCTTCCCAAAGCTGCTCTTACATACGACAGAGCAGTAAATCCCCCTTTTAGCCAAACAAATCGGCTCTGCGGTGCGGCCTGCATGACCGTAACCGCAAGAAGAACGTACCTGCGCGAAACCTTGCTTTTAGATGTCGGGTGTCGTCACCAGACGTCCAACCCGTCGTCTGGAAGGCACTCCGGATGTCTAATACTAGAAAAATCCTAGTATCAAAGCGACCTCCAGCTCCTCTCACCGTGCTCAGCTGCGACTCCTCCCTCTCATCTGCAGCTCCGGCTGCAGTAGGATGTCAGGGATGGCTCCCCGACGCTATCCTCTCACACGCGCCACGGTAGCTGTGCGCACTCCGGCGAACTCCCACGAAGCTCGCGAGCTCAACCTCCTCCTCCTCCTCTCTTCACGTTGCCTCTCCTCTCTCCTCACCTCACTCCTCACTCTCGCTCCCTCTCTCTCGCTCGTCCCTCTCACGGCAGTGGAGAGCAAGGAAGGTGGTGGTGGCAGAGTGGAGAGGGGAGGAAGGGGTGAGGGCTCTTATATAGGCGATGGGGTTAGGGTTCGGTGAGGGGGAAGGAGAAAAGAAGAGAGAGAAGAACGTGGTCTGCGTGCAGCCAGCGTGCAGAACCGGCCCTACGTATAGATTTTTCAACTTCAAGATGTCTAGGAAGGGGTCCAGACGTCTGACCAGACGTCTGATTGGCAGTCCAAACGTCTTGAAAGGCACAGAACAGAACAGGTCTTTACACCACCCCACGGGACCCGGGGTTCAGCTAGCCACCCTACACCGACTTGTTAGGCCCACTGGGAAAACCGAAATAGTCAAACGAGGGTGCGCGGACTGTGGAGGAGAGAGACTGATGAGAACCTCATCATAAGCCATAACTAGCTCATTTTGACCTAATACAGAGAATAAAAGCTCCTACATAACCTTAGAAAGGCTTGGCTCAGAGAGATTCTGAGTTTGCAAAGAAAACATAAACTGAGGGGTAAAAATGTAATTTCACCAATCCAATCTGAAAATAGGGCAACTCAGGATCCAAACATAGGTCAAAATGACCTAATAAGAAGAAAAGTGGGATGAAATGACTCAACAAGGGCTACAGCAACTCCGAAGAATTAAATGACATCCTGTAACGATAAAAACAAACCCACTTAAATACACGAGGTTCGAGGCAAAGTAAAAATAGAATAAACCCTCTAAAATTCATAGAAAAATAATCTCTAAGGTTTAGAACCTTCAATTTGGCCTTAGGAACCCATTTTGACCTACATTGAGAACCACGCCCAATTAACAACTTAATTTGGGTTTTTATGTTAATTGATCGGTCAAACAAGGTTTAATATAGAAATAAAATTACCCATCAGAATCCTTAGGTCCTAATTCGTCATGTATAAAAACTTGAGCCTAAGAAGAAACCTTCTTGACCAACTTTACACTTTGGTCCTCATACATTTACTTTCTGGCCCTCAACTTTTGAACCCTCACATTTTGGCCCCTAACTCTCCTTCATTCTTTGCGTTTAGGTCCCTCCTGCAAAACCTGAGCAGCACCATGCTCCGACGACCTTGCGCGGAGCATGGCGCCGCGCAGGGTAATGGAGGGAGCCTGCCAAGTCAAACGGGGGTGCCCTACGTCGTCAGCCGTCGCAGGAACATCCCCTGATGGCTGCAACCACCCATACCGGCTGTGCGAACGCACGGACGATATGGGTATCCTTCCTCCGGCGTCCTCCGGCGAGGGAGACACGTCGTCTCCCTCCGCCCTCCTCTCTGGTTCTGCCCCTATAAATACCCCCGTCGCTCCGCCGTTCTTCCTAGTTCGGATCTGACGGAGATACCCCCTCACTTCCTCTCTTCCCACTCCGACAGACGCCCCCTTGCTCCGGCGGCTTCTCCTCCTCCTCCTCGTCGCCCTACCATACTACCAGCAGCAGGGTTGCCTTCCCTCGCTCTTCCCGCGCCACGCCGCACCCAGCGCGCGCTTCTCCGGCCCTCTCCTCGCCGTCGCTCCTTCCCCTAGGCAGCTTCTTCTCCGACGACAGTCGATACGACTGTCGCCTGCTCCGGCCCCTCCTCGTCCTGCTAAGTAGGTATAACTTCTCCTCTTCCTTTTCCTCACTTTAAACCTTTACTGTCGCCCTCGATTCCGACCAATCACCCTCACCTTCTCCACCTCCAGCCACACTCCGACGAATCGCTCCCATCACTCCAGCAACCCACACGGCTCGCCGACCACCGCAGAACCTTCGCCTCCTCACCCTGATCAACCTCCGCCCTTCCACTTCCCCCGAATCGCCCTCTGCAACTCCACCGAACAAACCCATCTCGCCACCTGCAGTTTGACCTAGGGCTGCCCTTAGGCTCCGGCCCGCCACCTGCAGACCCCCCGACCACCTTCGCCGTGCCACGGCGAAGGTCCTCCGCGTATCTAATTAGGCCGAGAGGCCCTTTCTCTGTAAACAGGAACTTCACTCGCCGCCGCCATTGCTGAGGTGAAGAAGCTCCTTCGACCTGCTGCTCCAGGCGGGCCGCGCCCAAGTCACGCTCCCAGGCTATGTGAGGTATTTTTGCGAAGCGCCAGGCTGCAGTTGAGGCGAAGCCCTCGTGCAAAGCCCTCGTACGAAGCTTCGACCGCCGCTGCTTCCTTCGCACAGGCGTCCAATTGAGGTGGGACATTTAGTCCCACCTCGGAAACCCACTGAGGCGAACGGGCGCTTAAAGGCAAAACGTGCCTTAAGCTGTTTGCCTCAGTTCACGGGGTGAGGTCCCCTTCCCCCGCCCGATTACTCGACCTCGTCCGCGCTCACGCCTCGCGGACCTGGCTCTGACCCAATTAGCCCGACCTGCACTCCTCGCCCACCACCGCACGCCGGTGGGCCTGGACCCGGGCACGACCCGCCTACCCGATTACCCGGTTGCTCTGGGAGAGCTTTCCTAAATATATCAACAGGGAGGGTCTGATTGGAACCCAAAAAGATGTATTTCAAGTGAGCAGGAAGAGGCTTTAACTCGAGGATAGGGTTATCAGCAGCAGCGGGTGGTTCAGTATAGATGTGAGGTTCAAGGGTAGGAGTTACTGGGTTGTTTCTATCTGGATTCAACTCCTCCATTTGCGGGTCAAGATCCTTCTGCGGTTGATGAGGCATAATCGAGTCATTCTGGAGGTGTGATTCATCAACCAAAATCCTAACGTCACAAAGTCCAATAGACCTTAGGTTAGTTCTTGTGGGCCTTAAAAACCTGTGCTAAGGACTGAGGCTGAGGCTAGACAGATTTGGATCTTGATTGGTACTAGAGTACCTTTTAAGCCTATGGTCAGCATTCTAACCTAATCTAAGTTTAAATGAAAAAGCACTTATCTGAAGTTATTAAGAACTTCATGGTCTACAACAAGGGTTGAAACATTAAGTTTTTGCTAAGGGACTAGCAAAAGCTAGGCATGGGGGTATGATGAGAACCTCATCATAAGCCATAACTAGCTCATTTTGACCTAATACAGAGAATAAAAGCTCCTACATAACCTTAGAAAGGCTTGGCTCAGAGAGATTCTGAGTTTGCAAAGAAAACATAAACTGAGGGGTAAAAATGCAATTTCACCAATCCAATCTGAAAATAGGGTAACTCAGGGTCCAAACATAGGTCAAAACAACCTAATAAGAAGAAAAGTGGGATGAAATGACTCAACAAGGGCTACAGCAACTCCGAAGAATTAAATGACATCCTGTAACCATAAAAACAAACCCACTTAAATACACGAGGTTCGAGGCAAAGTAAAAATAGAATAAACCCTCTAAAATTCATAGAAAAATAATCTCTAGGGTTTAGAACCTTCAATTTGGCCTTAGGAACCCATTTTGACCTACATTGAGAACCATGCCCAATTAACAACTTAATTTAGGTTTTTGCGTAAATTGACCGGTCAAACAAGGTTTAATATAGAAATAAAATTCACCATCAGAATCCTTAGGTCCTAATTAGTCATGTATAAAAACTTGAGCCTAAGAAGAAACCTTCTTGACCAACTTTACACTTTGGTCCTCATACATTTACTTTCTGGCCCTCAACTTTTGAACCCTCACATTTTGGCCCCTAACTCTCCTTCATTCTTTGCGTTTAGGTCCCTCCTGCAAAACCTGAGCAGCACCATGCTCCGACGACCTTGCGCGGAGCATGGCGCCGCGCAGGGTAATGGAGGGAGCCTGCCAAGTCAAACGGGGGTGCCCTACGTCGTCAGCCGTCGCAGGAACATCCCCTGATGGCTGCAACCACCCATACCGGCTGTGCGAACGCACGGACGATATGGGTATCCTTCCTCCGGCGTCCTCCGGCGAGGGAGACACGTCGTCTCCCTCCGCCCTCCTCTCTGGTTCTGCCCCTATAAATACCCCCGTCGCTCCGCCGTTCTTCTTAGTTCGGATCTGACGGAGATACCCCCTCACTTCCTCTCTTCCCACTCCGACAGACGCCCCCTTGCTCCGGCGGCTTCTCCTCCTCCTCCTCGTCGCCCTACCATACTACCAGCAGCAGGGTTGCCTTCCCTCGCTCTTCCCGCGCCACGCCGCACCCAGCGCGCGCTTCTCCGGCCCTCTCCTCGCCGTCGCTCCTTCCCCTAGGCAGCTTCTTCTCCGACGACAGTCGATACGACTGTCGCCTGCTCTGGCCCCTCCTCGTCCTGCTAAGTAGGTATAACTTCTCCTCTTCCTTTTCCTCACTTTAAACCTTTACTGTCGCCCTCGATTCCGACCAATCACCCTCACCTTCTCCACCTCCGGCCACACTCCGACGAATCGCTCCCATCACTCCAGCAACCCACACGGCTCGCCGACCACCGCAGAACCTTCGCCTCCTCACCCTGATCAACCTCCGTCCTTCCACTTCCCCCGAATCGCCCTCTGCAACTCCACCGAACAAACCCATCTCGCCACCTGCAGTTTGACCTAGGGCTGCCCTTAGGCTCCGGCCCGCCACCTGCAGACCCCCCGACCACCTTCGCCGTGCCACGGCGAAGGTCCTCCGCGTATCTAATTAGGCCGAGAGGCCCTTTCTCTGTAAACAGGAACTTCACTCGCCGCCGCCATTGCTGAGGTGAAGAAGCTCCTTCGATCTGCTGCTCCAGGCGCGCCGCGCCTAGGTCACGCTCCCAGGCTGTGCGAGGTATTTTCGCGAAGCGCCAGGCTGCAGTTGAGGCGAAGCCCTCACGCGAAGCCCTCGTACGAAGCTTCGACCGCCGCTGCTTCCTTCACACAGGCGTCCAATTGAGGTGGGACATTTAGTCCCACCTCGGAAACCCACTGAGGCGAACGGGCGCTTAAAGGCAAAAAGTGCCTTAAGCTGTTTGCCTCAGTTCACGGGGTGAGGTCCCCTTCACCCGCCCGATTACCCGGCCTCATCCGCGCTCACGCCCCGCGGACCTGGCTCCGACCCGATTAGCCCAACCTGCACTCCTCGCCCACCACCGCACGCCGGTGGGCCTGGACCCGGGCGCGACCCGCGTACCCGATTACCCGGTTGCTCTGGGAGAGCTTTCCTAAGAGCGAATTCTGAGAGAGAGAGACGCGGGGGGGGGGAGGGTAGAGTAGGTTTTGCCCTCTGACGAAAGCCTTGAAGTGTGCAGGCACAGGTGAAGAAGAAGAAGAAGAAGGACTGCGGAAGAAGAAGAAGAGAAAAAGAAGAAGAAGACGGAAGCTAAGGGAGACACTGTAGCAGCAGCGGTTTAAGTCGTCTGATTGCAAAATCAGACGACGTCTTGAAGGCAAGGAAGAAGAAGAAAAGAAGAAGCAGGACCGCGGCAAAGAAGAGGAAAGACAAGAAAGAAGAAAAAGAAGAAGAAGAACAAAAGAAAAGAAAGAAGAAGAGAAAACAAGGAAGAACAGAAGACAGAAGAAGAAGCGCACGGGAGGAAGATCTGAAGAACAGAAGAGAGAAGATAAGAAGAATAGGAAGAGAAGAAAGAAGAGACAAAGAGGAAGAAAGAAGAGAAGAAGAAGAAGCCACCAAAATTTTCATCTCTCTCTCTCTCTCTTTATTTTTGTAATAAGAATTTGTACTTCTAGAATACGACTTGCTTCCTGAGTTCGACCTCGGGAACTCTTTTATTTCCGAGTAAAAAGATTATATATGTAATGATGGCAATAAGTAGCTGTACTACAACGCAATTTCTATAACAAAACCTAGTTAACGCCTCGATCATCAGAGACCCTTGTTTGGTTCTGAGGGCGAGACCCCTGTTCTGAGAGGGCAAGGCCCTATACTGTTTCGTGCTGTACTTTGGGCATACCCGCTAGCGGAAATGACTGACTGCGTGTCAGTGCGGGGCAGCTACTCGTGCACTTATCACGCGTGCTGTTGTCACCGCTACGTCTTGACAGTGACCTTGGGGTGGTTGGCTGGGTGTAGGACTACCATGGGAAACTCTCCCGGGCAGGAGAGGACGACGTGTACCTTCTACTCTATGGAAAAGGCTACAATCAAGATCGTTCCCACGAGGAACATGCAAGATCAAGAATATCTGGTTACTTTGAGAAATGGGTGAAACGAAAATATATAAAATAGATAAATAGAAATGAGAATTAAACCTGTTGTTTTTACTGTTTGTATTTAGATAATATAGATACCACTCTACTCAGTGTTCGCTGACTCTATCTTTTCATAATACTATTCAGGAACAGGAGTTGAGCTGCCCGAGCTTCCGGCTACGGAGGGTGCTGGGCCCAGGCGAGCCCAGCCGTAGTTTCTTCAGCACTTCCTTTTCGTTTCTTTACTGTTGTAGTAAGTAATGGACTTTAGTTACTGTTTGTCTCTATTGTTTACTTCCGCTTTTCGTTGTTATTGTTGTTGTGGTGGTATGTACTATGGTATGTACTGAAACAACAGATTTACTTTTCTTTACTACTTTGTACGTTTCTTCTGCTTAGTTATATTACGTATGTGAATGTGGTTTACTTTCCTGCCTTTGGTTATTTCTTGTTGGATGACTGGATCTTGGGATTAGTCGAGGTGAGCCGGTTTCGGATCCTATGGGGATCCGGGAATCGGGTCGTAACACATACCATCCCCTTGCGAGCATACATACATGAGCATATTTGAGAATTTGTAAGGGCTGGGAGCTCGAATTTGTACGGTGCTTGGGGCTGGTTCTGCCGAGTCGGGTTTGGGCCGAAATAATGCTCTAAAGTACACCTAGATAAAAACTAGGACTAGCCATAATAAAGGTCTGGTCCCACCCTTGTAGGGGTGCTGTGTATCCCTCGAAATGGTCGACCCACCTACTTATAACCCAATTATAGTATATGTGTAATACATGTAAATATATAATAAATAAAATATATGTATATAATGTATACGTATACATAGATAATATATATATAATTAGATAAGTATATGCCTGTTTGAGCCTCATATATATATATAAATAAATTCTAAGAGCTTTAGTGACAGTTGTATCCATCACTGTACATTCGTATATATGATAGTATGGATAACTATTTTGCCTTATGTATATATTTTTCTAAGGTTACAACGACGCTTATTTATGTTACTGTATATATAATAATGTTACTATAGTATTAGTATGTTAATATAACTTAGTATAGTAGATATTAATAGCTACTTTTGTACCTATACTTAGGTATTATTTATATTAGTTGTATATAACTAACATAGTGTAGTAGTAGATAATTTTTTATGATTGTTTGTTGTACACATGTTTCAAGCATTGTAGTGAATATTAATTGATTCTTTTTGTAAATAATTTAACAAATTCATTCATTATTTGATTCATTCATTCATTTTGTAAATAAAATTAACATTTTTGGAATAAAAGAATATTTTTGGACTTAGAGAGTGATATATATCAATAATTGCCTCACAGTGAACAACCTGGAAATAAACCAGTAAAAATTGTAAAGAAATAAAATTGACGCAACATTGATTTGCATTTGTGACATCTATACTACAACAATGACACTTAAATCACCGTTTTTATTGCAAATAGAAAGTCGACTATCAGAAACTCTGTTTCGCTTCCAGCTCTTCAGTTCAGTTATTTTTTGGATTAATGTTATTCTTGAATCATTTATTTAGTTCGTGCTCTTTGAGGTCCCTCCAGTGCTGGCCTTGATGTACTTAAATGTCTTCCAATTCATGTCTTTTTAAGTTGCCACTTGCGTTCTACATTAGAAAGGTTATCATATTTTCCCCACCATTATACGAATTGGTGGCAGTTTATACACATGGAAGAATGAAATGGGGGAATATCTGGGAATGTGATGGATTGTTTGGGAAATATTGAAGTTATAATATTTGAGAAGGACCAAACTACCCTTGACATAGGTGGTGTATCTTGAGAACTTGTGCTTGATTTGTGGGTATGAAATAAATGGATGGGAATGCAGTCAATGTTAGTTTAGAATGAATCGGTTGAAATGGTTAATGTGACTAACTAGAGGGTTTGGTGATTTTTGACATTTACCATTGAAGTTAAGTTGGTAATTTGAGTTTTGGGGTTCAGTTGGGTTAATATGGGAAATTTGCTTATAGTTATAATTATTAAATTTGTAAACCCCTATTTAGTGGAATTACTTTTGTCAACAATTTGTTGAATAATGCAGTAATATTGCAAGATAAGTAATGGGACGTGTTAGTAGTATGTGTTAATATTCATTTCGTTTATTTTGTTAATTGATAGTTGACTATTTGCCTCGAAGTGAAGTATTAGGAAAGATGGGTTAGTTGTTAAGTCGATTAAATTGTAGATCCTTCTAAGATATTCAAATAAGAAGGTTAGATTGTATGGTGGTAGAAGTACATGCAACACTTATGATTGAGGGGCAATTTTGGAATGATTATAAGTTTAAAAATATCGATAGAAAGCTCATCCACTTACACAAATCTCAGTGAAATGTACTCATAATTGGAAGATTATAACATTGATGCAACATATTTCAAAACTTATGTTTTACATGTACATAGTATGGATTCATGAATTTACACAATACTTGTTCCAAATGTACATAGTATGGGTACACAAGATTATATGGATGGAATATGATTACATCAATTATGACATCTTGAACAACTTGACACGCGAGATCATATATCTTCAACCAAAAAGGGTTCTTATTTGGACTATCTTCCACCGAACTACATCGTGGAGACAAAATCTCTTCATGGAGAAGAGTGGTTTTGAGGTACGCTACCCTCATACAAAGTAGCATGGTTATAAGAGGTTGGACTACCTGATGAACTATGGCTCATCATAGCTAAAATCCCCAAGTTTGGCTATAAATTAGGTTAAACACTACATAATTAACACATAAAATGAGTTAAGTGTGGGAAATAACAGAAATAATCTAAAATAGCAAATTTGTGTTAAAAACGTAAAATTAGGTCATAAAATGAGATATTCTATTTAGAAATGTAAAGTGGCGATCCATTTGCAAATTGAACACATTTATAAGTTCAAAAGTTTAAATCAAGAGTGAATCATATTCGTAAATGTTCAATTAAGATTCAATAAAAACTTGGTTGCATTTAGACATCATTAGAACCTTGCAATCATTACATTACATCTAGGTCCTCAAGTCGTAACATTTTCTTCACATAAAACCATCTAAGGACCTTTCTGAAAGCCGCCAGGGACCTTGTAGACTTCAAGGACTGCACTACATTAATCTTCTCCACTTATGGGTTTCTGTGCAATTTCTCTACCCCTTCACCTTGATTGGGCTTCATTGCAAATTCACGAAAACACTTGATGCATCTGACGTCCACTGTTCACGAAGAACTAATCACATCATAGCCGTCGCCTCCATGTATCCTTTGATCTACGGCTAATCCTCCTCTGCTTTTCTCACGTCTTTACACATGGAATCACCCCTTATCCAAATCCAATCCAATGGCTGATCTTTGATTTGGACGCGCACGTGTTCCTCTCTATCCATCTCCATCGTAGAAGCCCTAGATTACTAATCTCACCACTACGATGATTACAATCACTCTAGAGGCTACTTAAACACCTCCTTGAGCTCGCGCGCATGCCAAATCACTCCCTCTCCCCTGAGTGGTTCCCTTCATCCATCCCCTCAGCTCCCCTACCTTAATTCCTCACCTGCGTTGACAGAGCAGGCTCTCCTCCCTTCTTCGATTGCCTCTACCTGCCGGCTGTTGGCTCTTGGACACCTCTCTCTTCAGCTGAGGGTGTCCTCCATTTCGTTGCTATCAACCTTCGGCCGTTGGACCTTGGACACCACCTTCATCTGCTAGCTAGATTTATTGCTTTCTAGGAGTAGAATTAGTTAGTTCATTCACTAATGAATTATTAGATTAGTTAGGAGTAGATTAGTGAAATGATTCCTCATCTTCTCCGGTCAATTTCGATCAGAGAAGATGAAGTCACTGTCGCTCACTTGTTCACTTTTCTTCCCCACCATTTCACGATCACTTTCTGATTTTTCCTCGCGATTTACTTCATCTTTCACCCATCCATCAAGGCTAAAGTAAGATATGAAGCCTAAGTTCCTAAATCTGAATTTACTCCTAAAATTCACTTGGGGGGTCTCCCATTCATTCCATAAATTCATAAGGACCACCCGATC
This sequence comes from Thalassia testudinum, assembly GCA_037157565.1. Lineage (NCBI taxonomy): Eukaryota > Viridiplantae > Streptophyta > Magnoliopsida > Alismatales > Hydrocharitaceae > Thalassia > Thalassia testudinum. Next base: position 52,842,491 of record JAZHRO010000030.1, read on the forward strand.
TGATTTTTATTAAACTGATTCGCTCGATTCTTTCAGATTTGGATTTCACACCTAATTTTACGATTTGGAGTCAATTTGGTTTTAAACGGATTTATTTGAGAGATTTGAATTTTCATTCACTTAATTGGGTGCAATGTGATGAATCTAAGGTGTTTGATATGTTTTTTAATTTTCAGATGAGCATAAGCCCCATTTGAGTTTTACATTTGGGTAGTTTGACCAAGGAAAATTAAAATTTCTGATTAGAGGTCAAAACAATGACCCATTGGTTTTTATGGGATCCTTAGATCTTCTTGAAGATTAATCAATGTTGTTTAAGATGATCAAGTGATTAGATCATTTGTGAACCCATAGTAAAAGCCCATAATAGGGCAACATGGTTCCTAAATTCAAAAATGACTTCAATCCTATTTCCAAGGCTTTAATGAACTTTGAATGATTTGTTATGGAAATTTTGATTTCTGAATCAACTGAATTTGAAACCAAGGTTGATCCATTCCCTTAACATTGTCTATAATGTAAGGGAATGGATCAAACTAGAATTTTTAAGGTCATTGAATTTTAAATCTTCAAGAATGGATTTCATATCTTCACACATGGTTTTAAAAGGATTTATGGACGAAAATGATTTGTTAAAGAATTGATTTGGACATTCTTGAGCCTAAGATTAGACCTTCTCAGGTCTGATCTTGGCTAATTTTTAGTCTGGTAGCAACTCTTAACTACTGCAATTTGAGCAACTGTAGGTGTTTGCAAATGCGGAGTTAAGACGTCTAATTCAGCTATGGAAGGGGCATCATTTTGATCTGGAATAGGGCAGCAACTGCAACAGCTCATCTCAACTGCTGATTTACAGTAGAAGCAGCAGTTCTTTACTGTTGAAATTTGAATAGCAGCAGCTGGGTTAGTCTGTTAGAGTGGAATTTGGGGATCTAATGTAGCTAACATGTTGTCTAGGGTTAGAACTTATTGTACAAGCATTCATGTACCTGAAATGGATTGAAATTTAAATTGAATTGCTTGTAATTATCTTTAGGAATTCATTGTCAGCTAATTAATTGAGAAAACTGTCCAAAATGCTAGTTTCATGAAATTAACATTCAAAATCATGTGTAATGCTTCAAATACCTTTCATATATTGTGATGGACATATTCGATGTTTTAGATTTCACTCCCAGCTAGTAGATCTCAGTTTAAGGCGTTAGGTTCTTAGGCTAAACATCTTTCAGGGTCTCCTATGTGTGAGTTTTGTAAATAAAAAAAAACTAAAAATCACAAAAAAATAAAATAAACCTGTCTTGAGTAAGATCGGGTATTTCTTTATATGTGCGCGAAGTTTCAATATAATCTGAACCCCCGACTTGGTAGAATATACCAGCCGACGGTTCAGTATACCTTGGAATTTAATAAAAGAACCAAAGAAGAAAAACACAAAAAAAAACTCTCTCTCTCATCCCCTATCTCTACTATACCTATAAAATCTATAAAAATTAGAAAAACCCCAAAAATACATAAAAATTCTTTATATACTATGTATATACTTGTATATATAAGTTAAATCTAAGCTACATGTAGATATTGTATAATATGCGCATAATGAGTATATATAACTTACATATGTATTCTATTTATTAAATTAAATATTTATAATGAATTATTGTATACATAACTTTATTGTATAATTATCTATAAATTTATATTAACTTAAATATATATTAAACTAAGTAATTATATAAACCTATATATATATACATAATTATACCTAATACTGTACATACATATTTAACTATATAATATATATTGTACAGCATCTAAATTTAATTTAATTATATATTTACAGTAAATAATTAAGTTATTAAGTTAACTAAGTAGTTATTAACTTAAAATAAAATAAATTAGTAATTTAAGTTAATATTGAGATAATTTAGAATGTACACTTGTATAATATTATATTAAGTATTTTCAACCTATTTATATTGTATTTGTACGGTATTATTGTAGTTATCAATTATTTATGTGAAGAACTAACTTAAACATGTATTTAAATGTAAATAAATTGAAATAAAGTTTCTAAAATACATTAAAAATGTATAATAAATAATTTATTATATAAATTAATTCTGTATAAAGTCAATTTGGTAATTAAGTCACTAATTTATACATTAATTAACAAATTAAGCTTTAACTTAATGTGCGTAAACAATCACTTTTAGCTAATTTTATTATATATTTAAATAGCTTATTTTTGTAAGGTAGTTGTACAAATAGTTATCCTTATATAAGGGCTTTGTAATTATATAATTTATTTATAATTTACATTAATTTATGGCCCTTGAATCGAGGGCCAAAACCCTCTCAATCAAATGTATGAAAGCACACTACAGCACTTATTTGGTGTCTTTGATAGTGCCACATTCGTGGCAAACTCCCGTGCAAAGCCATATATTAAGAATTGTGCCCAGTGGCTGTTCGGTTGTCAACGCTAGGTGCACAAATGAGCATACAGGGTCATGGTTCTCAGGTTGCATGCCATGTGCGCCTGCGAGCGTGCATGGGTGGGTGCGAGTAAGCACGTGGCTGGGCCTATTGGGCCTGTGAGTACACAAAAATACACCTAAAATGAACTAGGGTGGCCCATTAGGAGGAGTTTGATCCCACCCTTGTGGCACCGTGTATCCTCCGAAAGTGAGCTGCTCGCCCATTAAACATTTTTTTGGCCCATTAATGAAATTGGATGTCTGATGAAAACTCAGATGACCCAAATCAAAAGGAGAAGAAAAGAAGACAAAGTGACTAAGTGTTAAGGTTTTGTATGTGGATGCATGCGTGAGTTTGTATATGTGTGTGTGTGTATACATATATATATTTATATATGTATAATAGACATAAGTATATAAATACAGTAAATATGTTTACATACATAATTAGTATATATGTATAAGTATAAACAGTAATAAATGTTGTTTGAGTTTTCATGTATGTAAATAATACTAGAGCTTTAGTGACAGTTATATATGTCACTATATATATATTTATATGTTAGTATAGATAACTACTTTGGCTTACGCATATATGTTAGTAAAGTTATAACGACGTATATATATGTCACTATATATAATATATGTTACTAAAGGTATTAGTATATTAATATAATTTAGTATAGTATACATTATTAGTTATTTTTGTACTTACACTTAGGTATTACTTGTAGTAGTTATATATAATTAATATAATGTAGTAGTAGCTAGTTTTTGTTACCTATTTGTTGTAAATATGTTTCAGGTATTGTAACACATATTAATTGATTCTTTTTGTAAATAATTAACCAATTCTTTCATTATTTATTCATTTATTTATTTTGTAAATAAATTTAACATTTTTGGAATAAAAGAAGATTTTTGGACTTAGAGAGTGATGCATATCAATAACTGTCTCCCAATGAACGACTTGGAAACAAACCAGCAAAAATTGTAATTAAATAAAATTGACACGACATCGATTTGCATTTGTGACACATACTACAACGACACATAATTAAACATTTTTAGTGCAAATCAGTCGTTGAGCATCATATTTTTGGCATCGTTGCCCAAGACAAAAATCCGTCAACAACGCTTTCTTTTGATTGTTGATGTCGTGTTCATCACTACCCCTTGGTTAAGTAGTTTGTTAGTGGATTTGATTGACTAGATCGATCGGGAAATCCTAAGTCGAGAAGCTTAGGTGGTGGTTTTTACCCAGGTTTAGGTTTCCACCTACAAATACCTATGTTCTTTGTGGTGATTGCTTTTGTACGATTGTTTACATTTTATCCTGCATTATTTTTGTATTACGCAAATCTCACCCCTTCATCCCAAAACCTACAATTGGCATCAGAGTAAGTCTCGTATTTGCGGCATTACACACCGACGAGGATCCGATGAAGGGAAGCATCATCCTGACGAGTCACATCAAGGAGTAGTCCATTATTCGTCCTCCCTATTTCGATAGGACGAATTATGGGTACTGAAAATTGCAGATGTAGATGCGGCTTCAAGCCACCAAGTTTGCAATTTGGGAGAGATGTGAGACTCCCTAGGAAATCCCAAAGAAGCCTGCGAGAGGATACTCCAAGAATCAAATCAAGGAACTATCCCTCAACGCAAAAGTAATAAATGCGTTGTACTTTCTATTCTCCATTCCACTCCAAGACCTCACTTGCATCTAATAGCACATAATTTATGACTGTGATCATGAATGGATGGAGAGTATCTAAAACTAAACTTGAAAGGAAAATTTAAAGTAGTTTGTGGAAGCTTATGTCACTTTCAATGTATCTTTCTTGGAATATGTTTGGGATTATATATTAGTAAAATGAAAGGTTACTAAAGTAGGGTTTTTAAAACCTTGTACTTTGTTATGAATATAAATAAAATGTTATATTTTGGGACTAAATGGAGCGAAGAGAGAGATGTAATTTGAAGGATACTTGGGTTTGATCAAGAGCACGAGTTTCTTCACGTAGGAGGTATGGTGTAATTAATCTATGATATATCTCTTGAGAAACGAGGTTTTCCATGTGAAGTTTGATCTTATTCACGATGCTTGCATGCATAATAAGTTGTAATATCTTAATTATCGTGCCCATGTTATAAAATGACCAATCCATCCATGTTATACGAATGAAAAAAAAATTCATGCATTTTGAAAAACAATAAAAAAAATACAAATATATAAAAATTTATGTAATAACTAAATTACACTAGTGAAATATAAAGATCAAATATCACATAATATAATATTATCAATAAAATCTCCTTTTTGAAGGATGCTTTATTTTTTACGTGAATTTTGACATTTATTTGTAATAGTTAAAAACAAAAAAAGCCCTAAACAAATTTACTAAAAATTTCAAAGATTTTTCATTTAATTTACCAAAGTCCTTCCATCCATAATATTATCCGTTAAGCGGCGTGGCGTGGCTAGTTAGATCTGTGCAGCACCGTAACGTCGCTACTCAATGGTAATTTAATGTAAATTTGGGAAAGAGCGTGCCTTATTTTGAAGTCTCTCTCTTCCGTATCAGCCCTGGGGACCCAGTTAAACGATGCCTCTACCTCCTCCTCCCCTCCGCCGCCGTCCGGGCCCTCCACCCCCACCTCCCCTGCTACTCCGTCACCTATCTCTCCATCGAGCACTTCGAGCGCGATCTTCCCATCACCCCCGTGATCCGCGTCGCCCTGCGGGAAGAGAACCCCAGCGGGAGGGTCGACCTTTTTCTTCGAAGCGGGGAGTTCCATCCTAATCATTCCCAACTTTGTCGTTATCTTCTCTCTTCTTCTCCTTCCTCCTCTCTCTCTCTCTCTCTCTGCGCAAATCAACGTTCCCGTCTCTACTTCCACCACCACCATTACTGTTTCTTCTCACCTCAATCGAGCACCAAAACCATGGCGACGGCCTCAGGTAAACCCAATGCCTCATCCCCCCAATCCTCCCTTTCTTACTCCATCCCTTTTAGGGTTCCTTTCCCCAAAATTTTCGCTTTTTCCTGCTCTTGTGAAGAGTCAATAATGATATTTGGTTTCTCCCAATATGGGTTTTTCTCTTCACACCGCAATTTCACGTTGCACCCATCTATTAGGGTTTACCCCCCACTTTTTCCCGTTTCCCCATCGGAGCACTCTCTGTTTCATGTGAAAAACTCCCCCTTTTTTGTTCAAGTCATCCCCGTTTTCCCCCCCTTTTTGTTTATTTTTCGTTTTTTTTTTTGAGCAGCGGCATTCAAATCGCGAGAGGATCACAGGAAGCAGCAGGAGTTGGAGGAGGCGCGGAAGGCAGGTCTCGCGCCTGCAGAGGTCGATGAGGATGGAAAGGAGATCAACCCCCACATCCCCCAGTACATGTCCTCTGCCCCATGGTATCTCAATGCCGAAAGGCCCGTAAGTAGTCGCAATCACTTTCCCCTGTGCATTGAAGACGATGGAGAACTTTGAATTTGACTAAAGGAGGTCCCTTTCCTTCTTTTGAAATCCCAGAGCTTGAAGCATCAGAGGAAGTGGAAGAGCGACCCCAATTACACAAAGGCGTGGTACGACAGGGGTGCCAAGATCTTTCAGGCCGATCGTTATAGGAAGGGTGCCTGCGAGAAGTACGTATGCCTTCATACCTTCTTAAACATTGTTTAGTATGGGAAATGTCTGATGGAAACTGATCATCAATAACTTTCAAGGACTTTGACCATGCAGTGAAATCATCGTCCTCTGAAATTAAGAATGGAAGAAGTGTGTGCCATGTCAGTTGTGACATCCACATTTTTAGGAAGTGTCTGCATAATAATGCAAGCATGTCTTCGTTGGGCCCTTGTTAAGAAAGGTCTTCCAGGGGACGGTTATAAGAATGTCGCTTATGAAAAGTATGTATAGGTTCACACCTCCGTAAAAATTTTGTTTAGCTGCCTCCGTTGAATCCAATGCCATGGTGCCCAAGACATTGCTATGAACATAGTGCACAAAATGTCATTTAAGAGTACAAATAAAGTGGGATGATCACTACCCTTATGTGATCGTCTGATTTTCTATTATCAAAAAAGTGTGTAGCATGCCAACCTTTTAGAAAGTGTTTGGATAGTACTGTGAAAGTATGTCTTTGGTAAGCCCTTGATATGCATTTAACCATCTTGGAATGGTAGTGTTTCCTTTCCATCTAAACAACTCCAGAAACAATTCATGTATCCATTATAGTTCTCATCTTCGAGCCTTCTTATGGTCAAATTTATGTTGCTTTTCCAAGAAGTTGTCCTTCAAGATGCACTGATTATGCCGTAAATTCCACCACACATTTGCTTGATGGCAATAAAAAAAAATCTAACATGTGAGTGGGAGGTAACAAAAAGATTTGGGAGAGAATGATTACAGAATCAAACTCAATTAAAAACTCTTCTCTATTCAAATCTTAATGCCATTTTTATGTAGAGGATAGGCTTCTGGACATCTGAAAAGAAAATAAATCCTTATAAAAAATCCTATTATCCTTTTCAAAAAAGGAAATCTTATTACCTAGTGGAAAATATCAAAAGGAAAACTCTCTCATAAAATAAGGAAACAAAGAAAAATTAACTTTTCCTTACTCCAACCAACTGCCTGTTCATCATAAAAAACTTGTCCTAACTAAATTCCTAATTGAATGGTAAACAAAGATACATCTCAAAGCTTACTCTCAAGCCCTCGAATAAGATAATGCTATAGTTAAGATTTAAGTGCATCCTCAATTTTTTTATAAATCATTATATGCTACATCAAAACCACAGCTATTTGATTCGTTTGGAATGGAGTGCAAGGTATCCTTGGTGGCTTCGAACAATGTTTGCTGGTCCAACTTTGAGGGTGGCCTTGGCGTCTTAAATTCAAAGTCCATTAAGAGTGTTTTGCTTGCTAGATGGTGGCACAAATCATTGCTGGTGGAAGTGATCTTTGGATCATTGTGAAGAAGATGGCCACGTGGACAGGCCACGTGGTTTGTCCACATGGCAGTTCTAGCAATCAAGAGGGTGCCAACCCTAGTGGATTTTGCTTAGGGATTGAGTTAGGTTGCTTTGGGTCCAAGTTGGTCGAGTTTGGTATATTAATTGTCAAGATAATTAGAGTTGTTAGGAGATTATTTAGTTGTTGCTGCTTTTAGTCAATTATTGAGTCTTGATTTTCTGTTTTCTATGTTTAGCATTATGTGTAATCTCTCTATGTATAGAGTGTCTTATATTATTTGCTTTGAGTTGAATGTAATTATTTTCATCATCTCTCTCTCAACTCCTCTCCTCTCTCTCTTTGTTCTCGCACCAATTGTCCACATGTGATCTTCCATGCCAAGGAGACTCCACCACGTTGCGCAACTCTTCACATGATATCAAAGTCTTCTGTTTAGGCTCTTTAGCGTGCATGAATTGAGAAGACATCAGGAGAAGAGTTCACACACAAGGAGAATTCTTCGCTCTTGTGCGTGAGTTCTTTATGTTGACATCAAGGCCACATGATATGTGGCCTTCTTCTCTGTCATAGGAATTCGCTCAATGAATTCTTGGGAAGATCTTGGTGCCTTACGCAAGGCCCAAGGAATTGAGTCAAGGATTCCTGACAAATCCTCTTCCTACCACATCTAGCACCTACGTGGAGTATCAAAGGAGGAGAAGGATTGTATTTTGGAGAAGATGGTGGAAATCGAGGCTCAGTTGTCGACTGGAGAAGGCAAGGTGGTCGCTTAAGGAATGGCCATCAAGCTAAGATGCTTCAAATTATGTTTTGTGGGTTCCGACATTCAAGATTTTCTGAGGGAGTCAAGACAAACTCAATATTCTACTCAAAGAAGCACCCGAGACTAAAGATGGAACCGAGAAGAATCTTGAGAAGGAGAATTACATCGTGATGAACTGGAACATGAATTCAACTGATCTTGTCATAGCCTTGAACATGTTATACAAGAAGAGTGCATTCGAAATCTGGGAGGCCCTAGAGAAGAGATACTCCTAGAAATCGAGCAATACATGCATATGGATAGTTGGTCAAGGAGATCTTTTCCTGACCAAATACTATGCGAAGATGGAGGCACTATTCGAGGAGTTAGACATCTATGAGCCCATTTGTTGTGGCAAACATGTGAAGACACGTGTCAAGTGGTAGGCAACCAAGTTTTTTTTGGGGTTACATTCTCGCTACTAATCAACGTGAGACCAAATCTTTGCATTAGATGGGAAGATGGATCTTGAGACCATCTTTAGTTGTCTTAAGAAGATGAGGTAGAGGCTACTACAAAGACCAACAACTCCGCACTTACTACAACTGAAGTTGGTGCTGGGCGTCGGAGAGGATGAGGCTGAGGCTGAGTCTCAGGTCGAGTTTACCCCCCATGTCAACACTATGGGCGCACCAATCACCTACAAGATAGATGCTGGGATAAGCTCGAGAGGGCTCCATGTGGGGCTACTAGCACCTTACAAGTGGATTCTCTTATGCTTGCAAATCTTGAGAAGATTCAAGCCATGTTCCAAGAAGAGGAGAAGAAGACCACGATGGCTGTTATGACGACTATTGAAGTTGCTCAAGAGGCAATGACTTCGGAGGTCACAAAAGATTACATCATGACTTCTAACAGTTCCATGTTTGAGAGCTTTGGGCTCGAAGATGATGAAGAATGGTGGGGGCTCTAGCTTTACCACAAGTTGCGCAAGTCATCGACCTACTCCAACCTTGACTTGAGGGGGAGTATAAAGAAGAAGATGGCTGCGTTGCATAGTGGCCATGTGGATTGCCCATGTGGCAGTTCTGGCGGTCAAGAGGGCGCGACCCTAGTGGATTTGCTATAGGGATTGAGTTAGGTTGCTTTGGGTCCAAGTTAATAAAGTTTGCTATATTAGTTGTCAAGATAATCAAAGTTGTTAGGAAATTATTTAGTTATTGTTCTTAGTCAATTATGGAGTCCTGATTTTCTGTTTCTATAATTAGCATTAGGTATAATCTCTTTCTATATAGAGAGTATCATATACTATTTGCTTTGAGTTGAATGTAATTATTTTCATCATCTCTCACTCAACTCCTCTCTCCTCTCTCATCAAACACTCTCTTCTCTCTCCCTGTTCTCGTGCCACCAGTCCACACGTGGGACTTCCACATGTGATCTTCCATGCCAAGGAATCTCCACCACGTTGCATAACTCTCCACAATTATATATATATATATAGTGATAGGGAAAAGGATGGCTACGATGTGTCAATAGCCATCCATGCCATACCTCCTCCAAACTAAAAAGGTTACAAATGAAGCCTCTAGTAGGGGAATAACACTGAACCTCCTTTAAAATATTCTCACATGACACCCTTTCCCTATGGGAAAGTACTCCATTTCTTTGTAACCAAATTGACCATAAAGTGGCACAAGCCTTAATCCATGTTGCAAAATGGCCTGAATGCCACTTTTGAATGCTGCCTAGACTCCATGGAATACACCTGAGCATACTTGGGATGAAGAGATGCCCCTACACCATTTTTGTAAGAGAATAAAAGATGTGTGGCATCCTCATCCCCCTTACCAAAGAAAGAACATGAGGTATCTGCATCTTGAACCCACCACCTCCTTCTCACCTTTGTTATTTTTGACTCTTGTTATAGTAAGGATCCTAGCTGGGATGTCATAGCAAGTGTTATTCATGGTACTTCCTGAAATGTTTATCAGGGCATTTGCTTTATTTAGCTTACTTTCATGCTCATGTTGTGTTTGAGAATCATCCTACTTTTAGAAGGCTACTTGGGATTTTTTAGGTTGATGGTAACCTACCAACTAAGTTCTTGACTTTTAACACTTGTAGGGTTGTGGGACCCTGATAACGAGATTTGTTCTTTCATACAATGTTCAAGATGTTGATGGCTTGTTGTTGACATGCCATTGATATGGGGTGTTTTGAGTGGAGGGCTATGTTGACACATAAAAGGTGTCAATATGCATGTGTGTTGGCCATATGTCGATCGTATTGATGATATATCACATGTATTGACCGTATTGCTTTTACTATTCCTGCAGCTGCTGGTGATGGCTGGAGATGGTTTGAAGCAGTGGTGGAAGCCTCAAAGTGAGTGGTGGAGATGGTGGTGGGTTTAGTGATGGTGTGGCTTGCGATTACGGGGAGGAGGGAGGAGAGGTGGTGAGTATGTTAGGTCACACGAAGGAGAAGGGAGAAAGTAGAGGGTTTGTTGGTGGTGTAAGGTGGTGAGTTACGACGAGGAAGGAGATGAGGTAAGGAACAAAGATGAAGAGATGGGAGTTGTTCGATGGAGAAGGAACATGATAGGTGAGGGTCTCATTGGAAAGGAAATAGATAAGAAAGAGAGATACTTCATAAGAAACGCATAAAAAATAGGAGGTACTTGAACTTTGTATTGTATCTTTTAAATTTTTAATTTGGTTGTACTATTTTAGATATGCATGCATTATTTGAGTATTGATCCAATACTTGTGTTTTCATATCTGTGTCCTTGTATAACCTTTCAAGATTTTAAGTTAGTAATTTGTGACTTACTTGCAATTTTAATTATTTAAGTGAATTTGTCGGCATGCATCACATGTGTCCTTGCCGTGCTCTCAATTCAGAGAATTTTGGGGCGTGGATAACCTCATTAACCCGACATCGATACACGAACGTTTCCATGATGTGCCCTCAACGTACTTTGATATGTGCACTTGAAAATTTACCGACAGCGTCGATGTTAGCACTTAAAAAACCTCGCTTTCAACAAATGGTCATGCCAACAAGCTTTTCCAACTTTTGGCATTGCTTTCAAACTTCTGCTTGATTGCTGGTGAAGTAACTTCCAAGTTCCCAAGGATGTGCTTCTCGTACTTTCTGGGTGAGGGTGGTTTCTTTTCTCTCAAGAGGTTCTGCACCCTCTTTTGATTCTTTCTTTTGCAATGCTCATTGGCTAGTTTGGGTGATGGGACCCATCTCTTCGTATGGCTCCTGTATAGAAACTAGGGATTGGTTAGGGAGTAAGGTTCATGAAGCATGGTCAGCTCCCTATCAAACTGTACATGTTCTTTCTGTGGAGCAGGAAGACATTGGTTCTTTGTTTTGTGTTGTAGTTCTGCAATGGAGGATTGGGTACTTGGCAACCTTGCTTACATCGTGGTGTGCAAGGTGCTTTGTTTTTTAAGTTGAGAATTATTGTAGACAATGCTATGTTTTTCTTTTATCTTCCCTGCTTGGATTCTTCGAGGGCTTACTTTTTATGTAAGCTTTTGTTGTTTACTAATAATTCTAGATGGGCTACCAAGGGGTTGGCTTAGTGGTAGAGCACCCTGCTGGCATCTAAGAGGTCATGAGATCAAATCTCATGTCCAACATATTTACCTTCTAAAAAAAAAAGTCTAGATGGTTACTAGCCTCTATTAGTTATCCCTTTCCAGTTTGAGATGAAAACTTAAGTTGCACCTGTTGATGATCTTGACATTTTTCTGTAATTTCTGATGGTCACTTGGGTGCCAATGGTGGTTTGAAAGAGTATGATGCAATTGATGCCATATGTGAACCAATGTCAACAATGCGATAAACAATTAAGCAGATTCATTTATCCCATTCCTTCATCATTGATAACTAACAAAATGGGATCTGCTTTCTATAAAGATTGGTGGATATGTTGCTGACATATATTTGACATCACATATATCTTTGCCACCTATTACATATTATTCTTTCTTTCTTTCTTTCATTTTGGTCGTTGCAAGTAGGAAAAAAAAAAGATTCTTGGGTTACATTGAACTTGGAACTGTGAGCTTGGTCTATGCGTTCCTGTTTCTTTTCATCGGTCCTTGTGTTACCATAGTTATCTTGCATGTCTGATCATAAAATGCTTACATGAGGCTCTTTGATGCTTGGTTTTAATGTCACCTCATCAAATGTCTTACAAGTGACTCAGTGGAAACTTGTTTTGTTGAAGCTGTGGAGCAATGACGCATGATAAAAAATCATGCATGGATAGACCTCGGAAGGTAGGAGCGAAATGGACAAACATGCACATAGCTCCCGATGAAAAGATTGAGACTTTTGAGCTTGATTATGATGGCAAACGAGATCGGTGGAATGGCTATGACCCATCCACTTATTCTCGAGTAATTGAGAGATATGAAGCTAGGGATGAAGCTAGGAGGAAATATATAAAAGAGCAACAGTTAAAAAAGTTGGAAGAAAAGAATTCCAACCAAAATGGTGATAACGAGGCTAGTGATGAAGATGACGATGAGGATGACGATGACGATGATGAGTTGAAGGTAGATGAGGCCAAGGTGGATGAAAGCAAGCAGATGGATTTTGCAAAGGTGGAGAAGCGTGTACGTACAACTGGTGGTGGAAGCACAGGAACTGTTAGGTAAACATACCAAGTTTTTTTCTCCCAGTTTCTGCAACAGGTCTGATGTGCTGCTCTTCTGTTTATTTTACTTGTTGACAAATGCTTCTTTTTCCAGGAATTTACGTATCCGTGAAGATACTGCAAAATACTTGTTAAATCTTGATGTAAACTCTTCTTATTATGATCCAAAAACTCGTTCTATGAGAGAGGATCCTCTTCCTGATAGTGATCCAAATGAGAAGTTCTATGGAGTAAGTTGTACTCTTTAATTTGCATTTTTTAAATCAATTCTATTTTTTCAGATGCCCTTAGTTTGCTTTATCATCTCTTATTATTTGCATTTTTTATTGCTAGGGTGATAATCAATACAGAATGAGTGGGCAAGCACTAGCGTTTAAGCAGCTAAATATACATGCTTGGGAAGCTTTTGAGAAGGGCCAAGATATCCATATGCAAGCAGCTCCATCTCAAGCTGAATTGCTTTTTAAAAATTATAAGATTATCAAGGAGAAGCTGAAGTCCAAAACCAAGGAAGATATCATGGAAAAATATGGAAATGCTGCTGCAGGGGAAGAACTTCCGAAGGAGTTGCTCCTTGGGCAAACTGAGAGGGAGATAGAATATGATCGTGCTGGTAGGATTATAAAGGGAATGGTAAGTTTCTTTTTCCCCGTTGTCCTTTTAATTTTATTTATGTTTAATTTTCTTTGCAAAGTGTGTGTGTGTGTGTGTGTTTTTTTTTGATAATTTTGTTTGGACTCTGGACAAATAAGTTGGGTGTTGAGCTCCTTCGGCTTTTCTTATTTCTATGTACTGGGTTGTAGTTTCTTATTTCTTTTGGAGTAGTTATGTTATTTTTCCTTTTTTCTTTTCCCATCTCTCTATTTATTGAGAGGTAGGGTTTTATTGGAATACAAGAAACTTATTTCGTTTAACTTAGTATTAGAGTAATAGTCCTAGATTGGTGCTTTGATATCGCACCAAAAACCCTAGCCTCTAAGCCTCCACCTCAACCCCTACTTCGTTTCTTCTCACCACTGTCGTCGGCTGCATCGCTCCTCGTCGGACCACCTCCAGTGTGCAGTAGCAGGCTACCAGTGACAGCTTCGTCAGTAGGCTTCTCTTCCTCGGGCGACATGTCGGGTCTCCTACTGCTAGTAGGGTCGCTGGGTGCTCTTCAACCCTAGCGTGTGTCACCACTATCAGGGAATCCTTCTGTGGTTCCCAAATCTGATTTTAAGGTCCTTATTTGACACAGATTTCAGTTCTATGGTCTGATTTTTGAGTTGTTGCAGTGATAGCATGATCTGAAATTAGTTTGCGTTGATTTAGATTGGCTCTAGTTGAAGGGTAGATGGCATCCTCAAGTTCTTCGGAGTTGACATTGGGGCCTATGTTAGAAATAGGGACATACAAGAACTCCTTGTTTGGTCCCATGGTGAAATTGGATGAGATCAATTATCCCAGGTGGTTGTCGACCTTTCTAATGTCGGTGAAAGGTCATGACAAAGAGCACATTCTTTTCAACCAGAGCAAGCAAATATGATGGGAAGGAATGCTACTTGGAAAAAGGATAATGCCACGGTTTAAGCATGGATCATGAACTGCATTATTACTCGGATTGGAAAGTTGTTTCAATTAGTCCGTATTGATGTGTGGGGCCCTATTCGCATTCATAATAAGTCGGGTTGTTATTATCTTGTTTTAGTGAATGACTTTTCTCGTTTATCTTGGATTTTTCTGATGAAAAATAAGTCTAATGTAAGCATTGTTATTGAAAATTTTATCTTGGAAATAAAGATCTAGTTTTCTACTTGTCTTAAAATTGTTCATTTTAATAATGCCCTTGAATTCTATAGCAAGAGATTGTCTGTTTTTTTATAAAACTTAAGGAATTGTTCATTAGACCACTTATCCCCGCACATCTCAGCAAAATGGGATTGTTGAGTGGAAACATAGGTAGTTGTTGGATGTGGCACGTACTTTGTTGATTCACCATAATGCCCATTCTCTGTATTAGGGTGATGCTGTGCTTACAACTTGTTTTCTAATTAATAGGATGTCTAGTTCTGCCATCCATGAGTAAACCTTAACAGGTTTTACATCTTGATGCTGACTTATTTTATGTTCCACTGCATGTTTTTAGGTGTGTTGCCTTTGTTCACCTCACTTCTTCTAGTTGGGATAAGTTATCTCCAAGGGCGGTGAAATGTGTCTTCTTGGGATACTCTAGCACACAGAAGGGATATCACTGTTATAACCCTATATCTGATTGACATTATGTTAATGCCGATTCACCTTCCATAAGTCTATCCCATACTTCTGTACGGTAGGGCGAGTCTTTCTCCTGAGCTCATGGTAGTGCCCATGCCTCTACCTCCTACCCCCTTGGAAGCTATTTCCATCACTGATCCTATGCCTTCTATGAGTAGACCTGAGAGGTTTCGTGACCCCTCCCTCCCAATCGCTTATAGTTCCCTGTTACTTATAAGAAACACCCTCTTTCTTCAGCACCATCATCTTTCCTGGTTCAAGTGAGCACAGATGTATTGCAAATTGATGATATATTGCTTAGTTTTGGTGGTACATGGACAATACAGGATACTATCTCCTTAGAGCAGTCAGGTGATGCCTAACCTTCAAACACCTTGTTGGATGATCTTGACCTTCTAATTGCCATTTGGAAGGCATCATGCAGTTGTGCTCACCATTCTATCTCAGGGTGTTTCTACAGAGCACATGGGGACTACTTTTTGGGAAGTTCTGTCATGCCTTGTCTGCTGCTTAAATTCCTTCCTCTCACTGTAAGCCATGCTTGAGCCAAAATGGTAGAAGGTCATGGAGGATGTGATGGTTGCACTTCGTTCACATGGTACTTAGGAGCTTGCAATGGCACCTAATAGAGCAACAGTGGTTTATTGTAGACGGATGTTTACCATTAAGTAAAACCTAGATGGATCAGTTGCTATACACAGGACCAGGTTAGTTGCAAAGTGGTTCACACAGACATGATGTGGTTTTTTTTGACATTTTCTCACTGGTGGCTTGGCTTCCCACAGTACGCATTCTTCTTGTTGTTGCAGTTCACTTTGACTAGGCTTTTCACTAGCTAGACGTAAAGAATACCTTCCTCTATGGGGATTTACAAGAAGAAGTCTACATGTAGTAGCCTCCTGGATTCGAGAGTTAGGGAGAGTGTTCCCAAGTATGTAGGTTGCGAAAGGCTAAATATGACTTGAAGCAAAGTCCCTGAGCTTGGTTCCAGAAGCTCTCAGAGGTGGTAAAGGGCATTAAGCCTAAAGAGGTCTTCATCTGATCATTTCCTGTTTGTCAGGAAGATAGGGAATGAAATTGTTGTGCTACTTGTGTATGTGGATGAATTAATCATTACAGGTGATGATGGCACATGTATAGCTGAGATTAAGAAATGCCTTGAAGGCAAGTTTGTCATAAAGGATCTTGGCCCTTTGAGGTACTTACTTGGAATTGAGGTAGCATGTAGCAAGAAGGGCTTATTGATATTCTAGAGGAAGTATGCTTTTGATGTGTTACAGGAGAGATTGGTATGCTAAGAGTCAAATCTGCCAATATTTCGATGGATCCCAAGGCTCATCTTTACGATGAAAATGCAGAGGCAGTGGATAACACATAATACATGGGGGCTGGTAGGTAAGCTCTTGTACATGACTATTACCGGACCTGACATTTCCCTGGTAGTTAGGAAACTGAGTTAGTTCATGGATCGACCTATAAGGTAGCATCAGGATGCTGCAATGATGGCAATAAGGTACCTCAAGAAGACTCCAGACAGAGGGATTCTATTTAGCAAAGGGACTTATATGAATGTGATAGCATATTTAGATGCAGACTATGCAAGGTGTTTAACTGCTAGGAAGTCCACGATGTGATTCTATACCTATGTTGTGGGGAATCTTGCCACTCAGAAGAGCAAGAAGAAAGCTATGGTCTCTTGGTCAGGTGTTGAGTTAGAATACAGAGTCATGACACATACAGCTTTTGAGATAATGTGGGTTAAGTCTTTCCTTACTGATTTGCATATACCGGTGGACACACCTATAGAAATGAGGTGTGATAATCGGATTGCCACATACATAGCCAATAACTCGATGTTTCATGAGATGATCAAGCATGTGAAGGTTGATTGTCCTTATACTCGTGACTTAATCTAGCGAGGTCTCATTTATAGTATTCCAGTTCCTTTAGAGGACCAGACAATAAATATTTTTACTAAGCCATTGCTACGTTCGTCCTTTGATATTTGTTGTTCTAAGTTTAGCATAATTGGCATTTATGCTCCAACTTAAGGGAGAGTTTTGAACCCCTTCAGTCTATTATTGCTTTCCTTAGTTTTATGTGCTATTTTGTAGTCTCTTATTTCTTTTGGAGTAGTTATGTAATTTTCCTTTTTTCTTTTCTCACCTCTCTATATAGTAAGAGGTGGGGATTCATTAGAATACAATAAATTTATTTCCTTTGACTCTGGGTTTATTAATTGATGTGAACTTGCTGCTTTGCTCTCTAAACTATTTGATTTGTCTAGGTGCAAGAAACCAGTGCTCCTACATCTTTTCTTTAACTTTTGAAGTTTTGCTTCATTCATAAAATTCTTTGTTTTGACCAAGAATATTGAATCAAGTCGTTCCTGTTATTTTCATTATGGCATAAACTTGAAGGAGGATTATGATGGATTAGACCATTCACACATGAAATGAAACTGTTCGATAGAGCAAAAAGATGGTTATGCCTTCATATCCAAGATATAGAACCAAGGCCCGATGATAAAAGTATGATGAAGGTAGTCTTTTCAAAAAAAAAGTATGATGAAGGTATAATCAATTATGTCATAGCTGTAATGTGTTTAAAATTCTCCCTTAAGTTAGGGCACATGCATTATGCTTTTATAGCTGCTGAAACAGCATCTGTAGGCTTTGGACAAATTTTGGCAGTTATACATAGTAATTGAGTTTGGATCTAAGGTGTGGACACTGTCTACCTAGTTAATTTTGTTTCTGTATGATTTATTTTTTATGTAAGGAGACTTCTGACCTCTCACTGGACCATGATATAAATCTTTTTTTTTTTTTTTCCTGAAAGGAAAAAGGATAATTATCGGAGGTCAATAATTATTCAGAAAATTCTATTAATATAAAAGGAATAGATTTACAAGTCATGAAGTCTAAAATTAGACAAGAAATGAGCATCTCTTACGACATTTTTGACCCAAGCCCATGCCCCTCTGAATAAAACATTGTTTCGTTGCAGCCAAATGCACCATAGTATGGAGATTGCCTTTGTCGAGCCAGTTGTATCACCATGCACGGTCCTTGTGAAGGAAGACCAAAAACCAACTGTAGAGAAATCAACACAGACATTTAACCCTGAGGCATTCCAGACTTCCAATGAAAAGGTACATGACCAGAATAAATGCGATATGTTTTGCACCTCCCCATGGCACAAGGGCCACAGCACATCCAGATCATCATTCCACAACCTTCTAAGGGACTCCATCACCACTTTACCTCTTCTCAACATCCATTGTTCCATTTGTAATTTCTAATTTATCACAAGATAACTGGATTTATATTGTCCCATGGGATGTAGAAGCAACAAGTCTGCCGTGCATAGATAGTTGAAATATTAAATAAGCGAAAACAAATCAAAGCATAAAAAATATCACAAAATACTTGGGTTTACGTGAAAACCCTATTCACGAGGAGCGGGAAGGAAACCACGGGAGAAGCACCCTATGGGTGTGTTTTCTCTATATTTCTTCTCAAAGATAAATCGGAGCAGTACACGTCTATTTATAAGCCACCACTCACACACAAAATACACACTTTCTAATGTGGCACTAAGTAACCACTCAATTCTCTCAACACTCCTCAAGCTGGAGCATGGAATGTTCAGCTTGTAACACAAAGAAACACACTCTGCACAGGCGGGAACATAGGCTGGAGTTGCTAAAGGAATTGTGGCTGTATCTGAAAATCTGGTGTTGATGGCTCCTCATTCAGTATCCCTGAAAAGGATCTTCCTCTGAAGACTTCGAAGTTGCATCTCCCACATAGAAATTGACTGGGCCCTTCCTCTAAGGACCTCGAAAATGGATCTCCCTCTCTTTGGAGACCTCGAAACTCTGGATCTCTCAGAGTTTGGTTTCTCATGTGAAGATCAGCTACTAAACAAGTCCGTAGCGATATCCGATATCACCTCAACTGCTGGAGAATGCTATCGTGTCTTGGGACTGCAACAAAGAGACTACAAATGGGGGTAATTATAATGGTTTCCACACTCCCCCTTTCTCCCATACTCGTATAAGAGAAAACAATAACAACGAGAAGAAAATAAAACCTAAAAAGGTAGAGAAGACATCTCCATCTCCTCTTAAACATAAACCTCTTTCCCCCTCCCCCCCCCCCCCCCCTCCCCCCCTTTTCTCTTTTTCTTTTCTTCTCATTTTTTTCTTTCTTGTTTTTTTTTTATATTTTTTTTCTTTTTTTACTTCTCTTCTCCATATCCTCTTGTTCTCTTCTTTCTTTTTCTCTTTTTTTTTTGTTTACCCTTCTTGCCCTCTTTTCTCATTAATGAAGACATATAAAGCTGGGAGCGGTTCCCTCAATGGACCCCTCTAAAATGCCAGCTAGAGAACACTGTCATCGTCATTGTGGTCATCCAAGATTCTCTTGATCCTTCCTACAATCTCGTGCGAGAACGTAGGTGTTGTAACAAACAAATCGTGCTAGATCATCCAGGCATCATCTTTACGAGATCCTCGCCCCGTCAGGACCTGCGACGGTCATTGTGGCTGTAGACGATCATCTCATAGGCACGCAGACCCACCTCATCAAGCTCGGTTATCCCATCGTCAGTGTTGCCTACGCCTCCACGGGGGAACCACCACCGCGCTCTCCACCTACTACTCCGCCTTCGCCATTGAAGCAACAGCGGATCCAGCCGCTGCCTTCTCCTCCCTTGTCGCCAGCACCTCCTCCAACGAGCTATTTGAGGAAGTAGCCCCCAAGGAAGAGGGTGAAGAAGAGGAGGTTGTCGTAGATGAGGATGGCCTTCTGCCTCGAGGTGAGGGTGTTGCCTCCGAACCTGTATTGC
Source organism: Thalassia testudinum (assembly GCA_037157565.1). Classification (NCBI taxonomy): domain Eukaryota; kingdom Viridiplantae; phylum Streptophyta; class Magnoliopsida; order Alismatales; family Hydrocharitaceae; genus Thalassia; species Thalassia testudinum. The sequence continues at coordinate 52,862,481 of JAZHRO010000030.1, forward strand.
CGGTTCTGCGCGAACCTCGCGCTCTCGACGCTCTTGCTCACGAAGGACTTGGCAATGCCACACGTGAGGCACCTCCAGTTCTCTTGAAGCTTTGCAAAGTCAAAGATCTCTTTGTTGCGCACGAGGGGCGGCACCCCATTGGATGCCTTCTCTGATCTTCTCCAGCGGGAAGTGCATGGAAGGCATCTCGTCTCCGATATCCACATTCTCGTCCCCTGTGGCCGCATCCTGCCTCTAGTTCCTCTTCGCAACAACCATCACGATCTCCAACTTCGCTCACGATCAACGTCCCTACATAAGGGACTCCCAGCCACCTCTAGGGTTCTGCCTTGTCTCCTCACGTGATCTCGGTCGAGATCCTCGCGAAGATCATAGCTGCGATCTCCGTTGCCTGAGTCTCCTCCACCTTCTCCTTGGAGGTCGCCTCCAGCAGCCTCTTCTTCCACCGAGTGCCCACGTGAGCCCTAGTGGCGCTGCCAACATCATTGCTGCTCCATGCGAGATCGCGTCGAGACCTCTACACTGTCGAATGCCAGCAGGTTTCTCTCCATTGCGACCGCCATCATCCTATCATTCTCGTGATTTGTAGGCGATGGATCCGTTGGTGAGATCCATAAATCAACATGCGTAGATCGACATCACCATCGCCATCGAGGTGCTCGATCAGAGCGCCTCGCGTCAATGCCTTGTGCCACCAGAGCCCTCACCTCCAATCTTGAGCGGCAACACCATCGTTGTGCGCTAGCGACTGCAGCCCATCTAGCCATTGTCAGCAGCTTGCTTTTGTTTTTGCATGGAGAGATTGGGTTTCCCCTTCTCTCTTGAAATTGAAGATCATATGGAGACACAAATAGATCTCAAGAATGATAACACCTAAGAACAAAACACAAGAAAAATCGCTCTGATACCAAGTTGAAATATTAAATAAGCGGAAACAAATCAAAGCATAAAGAACATCACAAAATACTTGGGTTTACGTGGAAACCCCACTCACGATAAGGGGGGAGGAAACCACGGGAGAAGCGCCCTATGGGCGTGTTCTCTATATTTCTTCTCAAAGATAAATGAGAGGAGTGCATGCCTATTTATAGGCCATCACTCACACAAAGTGCACACTTTCCAATGTGACGTTAAATAACCACTCAATTCTTTCAACATAGATAGGATATTCCTTGTGGCATTCTTTAGAATACAAGTCATAATTTGTTTCTGAAAGGGATAATAAAAGTCAGTGCTGAATGAGATCCATACATTAATTGTTTACCAAATGATCTTTTCCTTACTATCTATTGCTTTGTGTGGAAAGGGATAGATCAGGAGAAATAGGAGAATAATTCACCATAAGAGAGCACTAATTGGCAGTGGCTAGTTTGCACTTGGAGATGATGGGGAACCGATACACCCAGTCACAAATACTTTGAATTCTCAATTTGTCCATCTTTAACAAGGTCAAACTTGTTGTAACTGGCCTTAATTCAGAGAGATGTTTGGGTCTGATGGACTCTGTATCTTCTTTCAGGAGTTTAGGTGCGTGGCTTGGCCTCATGTCACGGCACTGACTGTTCACTGTTGTTCATTATTGGTAGGGATGTCATGGCTTTCAGAAGCTGATCATGTTCTTTTTTGTTGTAATTTGGGGTATGGGGGGTATGGGTGAAGAGCACTTGTCCTTTGCACTCCAATGTTTTCCATCTTATTACTTTGGCAGGATACTTGCAAATCAGTAGAGCATGTGTGGGAAATTCGACGTAGTATCCTTTAAGTGTGTTTCAATTTTCAAAATAGCAAGGGCATTTCAAGTACTTTGATTCGATAATAGGAAACAACATTAATTTTACCCAAGCTTGACTATTCGCTGGATGGTGCTATACTGGTTGCTTGCCATAGAAGGGGCTTCCATGATGTGTGGATTGCCGTATGAGGAGATGTGCTACCACAGCCTTATTCCCAACAGCTTCTCCCTTTCTATTTTTCAAGAAACACCTCCCCCCTTTTTCCCTTCACTAATGATGTCCATCCCCTTCCAGAAACCAGATGGTGGAAGGTCATGATAACTGTCTTTCCCTGACCTCAGCCATAGTCCTCACCATGACAACAATCTAGAGCACAGAGCCGCTGTCATGTCCCGAGGTGGCTTGCCGAGGTGATGTAAATTTCAGGTTGCTCTTCTTGAGGTCAAGTGATAGTGGTGTTAGTGTTTGGGACTCTGGTTGGATAGATCTGAATGGTTACTTCTCCACCTTACACCTCCAGCTTATCATTGTTGATTCCACCTTTCACAGCTGTACTGCCTGCACCCACCTCGTCATCTTGCTCTCCAAGCTTTCTTGTTGGCTCACAGCTTGGGTTTGGACTGATATATGAAGATTTCCAAGCTTCATCATGGTGGCCATCGGTGTATGCCCTCTGCAGCAAAAGTGAATGTTCAGAAATAAGATGGGAGGAAGGGGATGGTTGTAGGGCATCGTGGAATATCAAGGTCAAATAAGTGTTGAGAGCTTTTCCTTTCAGAAAAAGTGTTGAGAGTTTTGTCTCATAACAAAAAGTGCTGAGATAACACTGTTAACAAGGACCCAATTGGTTTTTGTTAGCAACAATGAAATACCAAAATGTTACGGAAAATGTATTGGGTAGTTTTCAAGGGGAAAAAAGTTCATTCATACTATTTCGTTTAAGGTGCTATAAGTGGGAACTCTTTTTATGTTGACAAAAATGGTGGCTCTTGTTGTATGCAAGGTGCAAGCCCTTTATTGGGTTGGGAATGAAATGACTTTGCTGAGAAGGAATTTCACTCAGCATTTCCTTGTGCTGGTAAGACCATCTTTTGGAGCATGGTAGGCTTTGAACCGTGGTCCTTTGGGAGAAGCCCACATGGTCAACCACCAGACCACACGATCTCATCATTTCCTCAGGATGAGGTGTGTCAGCATGTGGTGAATGGTTGTTTGATTGTGACCCTGCTTTGGGCCATCAATGAACTTTTTGGGCCATATAGATGATATCGATCGTAAGCCGTCTAAATGACATTCAGAAACAGGTTGTTGAGGCTTGTTATAGAAGACTACTCAGCTGAGAAAACTGGAAAACTGATGCCATTGATCTTTCCTCTCCTAATCGTTGTCATGATGGCATTGCAATGTTGTGATGGGAATAGCTCAGGGTACCTAATAGAATGAAACATCTGATGTAGCTGTTGTAGCTCCCTAAATAATTCGGGGTTTTCCAATGCTTGAGTTTTTAAATTATTTCTCATACAAGTGCTGAGATATGTCATTTTTGCAGGAGACAACTCTTCCGAAGAGTAAATATGAGGAAGATGTTTACATAAACAACCACACATCTGTCTGGGGATCTTGGTGGAAGGATTTCCAGTGGGGCTACAAATGTTGCAAGCAGACTATTCGCAACAGCTATTGCACTGGGGCGGCTGGAATAGAGGCTGCTGAATCTGCAGCAGAATTGATGAAGGCCAATATTGCACGCAAGGAAGCAACTGAAGGTCAGTGAGTGACCTTTTATTTTCTTTTCTTTTTATTTTTCTTTCAATTTTCTCATTTTGGTTTACTTCCATTTTTTCTGGGCTTCCCTTATATTTTCCATATTCTGTGGTATCTTCCACTTATTTTTCATGACAATGGTTCTAGCAAGTTTGTCACTGTTTGCACTGATCACCAAATTGATGTCAATCTAATTTAATGAGAGCTTACTACTGTCCCTTGACATATCAGTGATTGTAAGTTCTTTCTGTCTCTGCAGATAAGCTGGTTCCAAAGGAAGAAAAGCAACTTGCTACCTGGGGCACCGATGTTCCTGCAGATTTGGTACTTGATGAAAACAAACTTGCAGAAGCACTGAAGAAGGTTTGGACATATTATTGGAAATCTTTTCTCAGTGAAGCTTCCTTGGTGCTTATGTATATAATTTTTCAAAGTCCCTATGTACTTAAGTAGACCCTAATTTTCAGGAGGATGAAAGCAGGAAAGAGGAGAAAGATGAAAGGAAGAGAAAATACAACGTTAGATGGAATGACGAGGTATGCAGTTCTAGAGCCCCTTATTGCTGTTATTACCTATCTTGATCAGTTCTCTCTAATTGGATTTCATATGGGGGTATACGCTTAGGTTACTGCTGAAGATATGGAAGCATACAGAATGAAGAGGATCCATCACGATGACCCCATGAAAGATTTCCTCCATTGAGTAGAGAAGATATTCTTGTGCTTACCACCGATTGCAACAATGGGTGGGAATTAACAACAAAACATGCCATGTGGCTGTTTCACCTTTGTTACAGAAGCGTGTGGAGACCCAAGAGTTTGCCCCATCACAGTCGCCGCACAGCATCCACTGCTTGTAGATATGATTGCAGTATATCCCTTCTTTTGAGAGAGATTGTCGACATTGACTACCATCTTTGTATAAAAGTTGTTATTGATGGGACTCTAGGATATAATTAGAAGAACTAAGATCCTCAAGAGTTCATCGGTGATCAATATGTTGCAACTTGCTTGTAGGGTCTGGCATTGGAGGTTTTTGAATAATGTATAACTTGTCTAGGCTCAATCGTTGGTTAATTGTTCCAGTCAGGTCCAAGTTTGTGTGCAGGAGTTCAAGTTTCTGCTGGTGGTTGATCATTCAAGGCTAATTATATGCACGTTGTTACAGGTCATTAGTTTAAGAAGCAAGGTTCTTTACTTTGATTTGGACAACTATATATCATCCTCCCTCTTTTAAGCAACTGAAGTAGAGAGAGCTAAATTCCACACCCCTGATCATGCTTCATTGAAGCCTGATGCACTCTTGGCATGAGCCTTTGCCATGTAACAATGGAAGGTTCAATTGGCACCGAATGTGCGGTCACACAATCATTTGATTAGAATGTAGGGTGTGAATTTCTAGTGCTTTATTTTTTCTGGTTGCTTTTGATCTGTAGGGAGTATGAACAAAAGATTCTATACCAATGTAACAACGGAAGTTTGGAGTATGGATGTGCGGCAAGCTGTGTACTACTTTGTACCCAAGATGCATGGGATGATAATCATGAAATGTAGATTTCCTCTAGTGCTAGAACTGTCTCAAAATTTTTCTTAAGCGTTCAAAATTTAAATCATTTCTACCAAGTGCTAAAATTCATTTGAGCAGGATAGCTTAGACTATATTGCAGCCACATCAAGGTCCTACGTGAGGCCATCAAGTAGACTAGATATGAACAGGTACAAACAGGTGGTTACTCTACTCTGTTTTATGAACCCATTCTTCTCTTTCTTCTGGATTGCAATTTTTCAAAACTTTGAAGCAATTGCCCTAACATTTGAGGGGTGAGTGGTCATCTACTAATCGTGATTTCATTCGATCTTGTCATGTATGATGTGAAATTCTTCTATAGTTACTTAGAAGACAAGGAAAAAGAAAAATTATTCTCAAGGTATATGTTGGTTGGGTTGCGTTGTAATTAAAAGAAGTTAGCTTCTACTAGACCCAAATGGATGATGGTATTCTCAGAGGTGGTAGTACTTAGTGTAAATCTTTGGGCATTACACTTCTGCATTCATTTGGATTATGAAAGATATTGCTAGTGGTTGAATAGTTCTATGAATATTTTATATAACCCAAACATTGACACATTGCTAAGATATACAATGAATTTAGGTTTCATTTGTTTCACGTGTTAAAATGTTTAACACATCATTTAACATGCTTGGAAATGAGTTAACATGATTAGAACTTAACACGTCTAGAAACGAGTTGACACGTTAATCAATGAGTTGCGACAATCGTGAAACAATCATAATAACATGCTGCTGTCGAGTTTTTGTCCTCGGCAATGGCATCAAAAATATGATCGTCGACGGTTGATTTGTACTAAAAAGGGTGTTTTATGTGTTGTTGTAATATAGTTGTCACAAATGCAAACGGATGTTGCGTCAATTTTATTTATTTACAATTTTTACTTGTTTATTTTAGGTCGTTCACTATTATACATGTAATCTACTCATATGTATACATACAATACATACATACATACATACATATATATATATATGTACACGTGCATAGCACGAGCCCAAAATATTGGTTTTAAGTGGGTGGGCTAGCTACATTTAAGGGATACATGGCACCCTCAATTAAGAGTGGGACCAAACCTCTACTAGCAGCCTAACCTTAGTTCACATTAGGTGTGTTTCAATCCGATTTCAAGCTCCAAACCAGGCCTGTTTCAGGCCTACAACACTACGTGGTTCTCGGCCCACTACTTTTCACAAATTCACTTGCTCATGCTTAGTATCAAAGGAGATGGGTGTGGTAAGATTGTGTGTGGGTGCCCGACGTCATGATGACTACTGTAGCTTTGGTAAGAAATCAATCTTGAAGCGCTAGACAACGCTGCACTTATGTTCCAGAATCGAGACTATGGGCCTCGATTTGAGAGCCCTAAAGGTATCCAATTTTAAAATAAATTACATGGTTGTAAGGCCCTCACATAAGGCTATATAATTGTACAATTAATTTAGAATTATAACTTAGTTAATTATATATAAAAATTAGTTAAAATTGGCGAATTATACATGTTAATTTACAACTTAAATCTTTAATTCATGTACAAATTGATAAGTTAATCATTCAATTGACTTTATAAATAATTAATTAACTTATTAAGGTATTTATTATACTTTTTAATTTTATTTTATAACATTTAATTTAATTTATGTACATTTATATACACATTTTTAAGAGATATATACATAAGTAAGTTATAAACACAATAATATAGTATAAATATGTTACAAATAAGATGAAAATAATTAAATTAATAATATGCAAGTCTACAATCTGAATTACTTCAGTAATAACTTAAATTGCTAATTTATTTTATATTAAGTTAATAAATTACTTAATTAACTTAATAACTTAATTACCTATTGTAAATACATAATTAAATTAAATTACAGGTGTTATACAATATATATTATTTACTTAAATACATATATATAGTATTAGACATAGTTATGTACATATAGATAGGTTTATATAATTACTTAAGTTATTATACATTTAAGTTAATATAAATTAATAGATAGTTATATAATAAAGTTATATATACAATAAATCATTTTAAATACATAATTTAATATATAGAATACATCTATAAGTTATTTACACATTATATACATATTATACAAGACTTACATATAGTTTAGTTTAATTAATATTTACAAGTATATATATAGTATATAAGGTATTTTTGGGTATATTTGGGGTTTTTCTTATTTTTATATTTTTTGTAGGTTCAGGGGATGAGAGAGGAAGAGTTTCTTTGTGGTGTTTTGAATTTGGTTTCTTTTATTAAATTTTCAAGTATACTGAACCGTCGACTGGTATATTCTACCAAGCCGGGGGTTAAGAATACTTAAAAACTTGTTACGCACCTAAACAAATGCCTAATCCTACTCAAGACAAGTTTATTTTATGTTTTTACAATTTTTTATATTTTTCAATGTATTTACAAGTTCAGCAATCCAAGGCCTAAAAGGGTATTAGAAACATAAACCTAAGGCCTCATATTCAATTCTGATGGCTGGAATTGGAGTTAAAACATTCAAAAACACTCGACACACATCATGTAATATGTTTGAACTATAAAGCATGATTTTAACTTTGAATTTCATTAAAAACTCAAGATAGACAGATTACACAATTTAAATATGCTCACGATGATTCTACAACTCAAATACATGTCATTTTTAGATTAGATCTAAGCTGTAATTGTACATGAAAGCTTATTTTCATGAAGCTTTGACATTATACAACAATAGAAGCTCAATAAAACCCTAAAGTCAACTCAAATCCTCATCCAAAATCCACTTGAAGTTCCTCTCAGACCAGCTAAATCAGTGGCTGCTGCTATCTAAATAACAGCCACAACAACTGCTGCTGTTGTAATTTTGATCAGATGATGTTGCTGGTGCATTAGCTCAGACGACATCTTCACCAATCATATGACTTAAACCCATGCTGCAGCTACTGCTGCAGCCAATAGCTGCTTCTATTGCTGACCTTGCTCTGATTAGATCAATTAAGACTGATCTGATCTTAAATTCAGTAAGTCAGCTATTGCTATATTGACTCAATCAAGTTACTGCCATAAAAATCCAAATCTAATTCAAATCTCAATCCACATCAGATTTACAAATTACTAAGGAAAATCTGACCTAAACTTTCTCTCATGCTATAGACAACATCAAGAGAAGGTTTCAAATCAGAGCTTGAAATCCACTAAAAACATTCTCCAATCTTCAAATGCTTGAATTCAGGAGTTACTCCATAGAATGTAGTTGGTTTGTAGCTCGTTCATGTACTACTGTGGGAGAGTTCCAATCAAAATCACACACACACACCATTGTTTAAAACTTAATCCATCTGAAAACTCATTCAAAATCAAATTCAAGAATTAAATTCTTCATCAAACACTCCTAAATCTCACAAGATAAATCTTAAAATTCTTCTAATTGTCTTGAAAACCAAAAGGAATTTAGATCAATCTCCCAAAATTCCTTGAAATCATAATATACTCCTCATCTTACATTATAGACAATGTAATATGAAGATGCAAATCAGGGTTTCAAAACCATTAAAACTCAGTCCAAAAGTATTTCAAAAGTTGTTTGATAGGTTTGGGAATCATTCAAAGCCAGCTTGACGCTCGAAGATAAAATATACTATAATCTAATCCCTATCTTACGCCATGGACAGTGTGAAGAAAAGAAATCAGATCGGTCACTAAAATCCATTAAAAGCGAATCCCAAACCTTTAAATCTCTTAAAACCATTGTGTTACTTCGTTCAAAACCATTTGAGGGTCATTGTGAACAAGTGAGATGAGTGAGATGACCCTCAAATTAAACTGGGTGTTCAAATCAGATCTGAATGCTCAAGAGCATTCAAATCTGATTTGATGCCTTGATGAATGGGTGATTGGTGAAAAACATGCGAAAATCAGTGAAAGTGGATGGAGATATGTGGAGGAAGATTAGTGGGATGAAGTGAAAGTAGAAAATCACCTCTCTGATCTGGATTGATCAAAAAGGGCGAAAGCGCTCTACCCTAATCTAACTCTAATTTAACCCAATCCATCCTTAAATTTGGTGTCTAATCTATTCCTAACTAATCTAAAAAGCAGTAAACACTATCTAGAAAGAAGTAATCCTAACTATGAAAGCAATAAATCTATCTACTCAGAAGAATGTGGTTCCTGGATCCACAACGGGTTGGTGTGGCAACAAATGGGGATGTAAGGGTCTCCAGTGAGGAATGAGGTCTCTGGGCTACAGCTGGTCACTACAACGACGAAATTGAGGAGGAGACGCCGCCCCTGTCACCGGTGGTCAACAAAGGAGGTAGAAGAACTGGAGACATGGATGAAGGGATCGACTCAGGGTGAAGGGAGCTCAATGGCATCTGCGCGAGCTCGCTGGTGAGCTTAAGTAGGCGATTGAGTGAGTACGATCACCGCAAGGGTAGGATTAGTCAGGTAGGGTTTAGGTGGTGGGATTGGGTTGAGAGGGGCGCAAGAAAGTTCAATCCAAAAATCAGCCGTTGGATCAGATCTGGGGAGGATGGTGATCCTACGAGCAATTGTGCATGAAGATTGAATTTCGATCGACCGTTGGATGATGGATGTAGGAGCACAATGACCTAGATGTCTCAAGTTCATGCGAATGAACAATGAACCCTATGCCTCAGGTCTAAAGGGAATTTGTAGGGAGTCCCTCAAGGTGTGAAGCGGTAGGAATTTTAGAAAGAGACCCATAAGTGGATAAAACAAATGCAGTGCGGTCCTCGTGTCTAACAAGTGGGTCCCTGGAGGTTGTAAACGTGAATAAATGTATATGACCTAAGGACCTAAATGTAATCTAATAAATGTAGGGTCTTAATGATGTCTGAATGCAACCAAGTTTTTATTGAAGTCCAATTGAACATTTAGGAGGTTGATTTCTCTTTCAATTTGATCTTTTGAACCCAAATATGTGTTCAATTTGCAATTTGGATCACCATATTATACTTTGAATAGAATATCTCACTTTGTGACCTAATTATGCATTTTTAATGCAAATTTTTTGTTTTAGGTCATTTCCGTTATTTCCCACACTTAACTCTTCTCTTGTGTTAATTATGTAGTGTTTAACCTAGTTTTTAGCTTAACTTGAACATTTTAGCTATGATGAGCCACACCTCATCACACGCCTAGAACTTATTCCACCCCTCTCCATGGAATAACTTTAACACGCCTAACTTCCAAACAGGTTAACTCACTTATTCCACCATTTATTCCACTTCTTCCCTATTCTTCTACTTATTCCACAAACTTATTCCCCTTACCAAACAGGTTTAATGTATTTTAACGTCGACCTTTTTCCATTGGAGATTGTAGATGTTTTCTTATGTTCATTAATGTAGTTCATAGCCAATGTATCCAATGAGAAGTCCTTAATTTGAAATGGAGTCTATTGCTTATTTTTATATTTTTGAAGAATGCATCACTTTATTTTCCAAATTTTGATCTTCCTTCCTCTGAAATGAAAATGAGCTTTGTTTCAGTTGTATATAATCTAGATGTTAAGATCAAAGTTCTAATTCAAAGAAATATCACCTACCATCATCTTGTTGCAGTGCTACTTTTAGACAGTAAAACTTGAAAGAGATAAAGTTTGTCGCCGCCTTCTTTCTCACCCACATTCTCCTCTGGGTCTCAATTGCCTCGATATGGCTCATCTTTGTAGCGAGGCATTGATGAACACGACATCAATAATCATAAGAAAGCACTATTGTCGTATTTTTGTCTCCAGCAATAGCACCAAAAATATGATTGTCGACCACCGGGTTGCGCTAAAAAGGTTGTTTTATGTGTCGATGTTGTAGTATAAGCATCACAAATGCAAACCGATGTCGCGTCAATTTTATTTATTTACAATTTTTACCGATTTGTTTCCAGGTCGTTCACTGTGAGGCAGTTATTAATATGCATCACTCTCTAAGTCCAAAAATATTCTTTTATTACAAAAATTTTAATTTTATTTACAAAATGAATCAATCAATCAAATAATGAATAAATTAGTTAATTATTCACAAAAGAATTAACTAAAATATATTACAATGCCTGAAACATATATACAATAAACATGCATCAAAAAATTAACTACTACTACACTATGTTCATTATACACAACTATTCTACATAATACCTAAGTATAGATACAAAAATAGCTAATAATATCTACTATACTAAATTATATTAACATACTAATATCTATAGCAACACATAGTATATATACAGTAGCATAAATATGTGTCGCTGTATTTTTAGTAAAATATTTACACAACCTAAGGCAAAAAATTACTATGTATAATGATATATAAATATATCTACAGTGACATAATGCTATTTATATACATGTATGAGTTCAAACAACACTTATACATACATACATAGATATATATATATTAATTGTATACGTATACATATTTATAATCATTTACTTACATTATTTATATACATATACTATGTACTTTATTTAAATACACACACATATATATATTACACCATACTATATATGTACCATATGCATATGTACACACACAGCACATAATGCACACCAACATTTGGTCATTTTCCACGCCACTCACTCTTCCTTCTTCTCTTCTTTCATTTCTCACTTAGCTAATTTAGGACGTCCTCTCTCTCACACAAACATCCCCTCTCACTTAGATTAAAATTTTGTTTTAATGGGTAGGCCAACTCATTTTGAGGGATACACAACACCCTTCAGGGTAGGACCAAACCTCTACTTTGGGCCAGCCCTTATTGATTTTAGGCACAATTTATCTAATTTCAGGACCATATAGGCCTAACTATAGTGCGTGGCCCCTGACCCAAGCACTGTTCACATATTTATGCTCAAGCTCAGCATCAGATGACAGGAGAGTAGTAGGATATATGTGTGTCGTGCGTTGATGACTAAGCAGCCTCGGTGCATGATTCCTTATATACCGCTTCAGTGCGTCTACCATGCCCGATGTGGCACTAATCTTCAGCACTAAATTGGCGCTTCACCACACAGCAGCATGTCCTGATTGCGTAGATTTAGCCCTTGATTTAAGGTCCATAAATTATTTTAATTTAAAATTAAATTATAGTTACAAAGCCCTTATATAGGGCTACCTCATTATACAATTACTTTACAAAAATAAGTTCTTTAAATATATAATAAAATTAGCTAAAGTGGCTGTTTATACACATTAAGTTAAAACTTAATTTGTTAATTAACGTATAAATTAGTGATTTAATTACCAAGTTGACTTTATAAAAAGTTAATTTATATAATAAATTATTTATTACACATTTTAATTTATTTTAGAGGCATTATTTTAATTTATTTACATTTAAATACATATTTAAGTTAGTTATATACATAGAAAATTTACAAATACTATAATACACTACAAATACAGTATAAATAGGATGAAAATACTTAATATAATATACTACAAATGTACATTATAAATTACTTCATTATTAATTTAAATTACTAATTTATTGTATTTTAAGTTAATAAATTACTCAATTAACTTAATAACTTAATTAGCTATTGTAAATATATAATTAAATTAAATTATAGGTATTATATAATTCATATTACATGGTTAAATATGTATATATAGTGTTAGGTACATTTATATACATTTAGATGGGTTTATATAATTACTTAGGTTATTATACATTTAGGTTAATATAAATTAATATATAATTATACAATAAAGATATATATATAATAAATCATTCTAAATATTTAATTCAATATATATAATACATATATAAGTTAATTATACATGTTATTTACATATTATACATTATATACATATAACTTAAGTTAAATTATATATACAAGTATATACATAGTATACAAGGATTTTTAGGTATTTTTGATGATTTTTTGATTTTTATAGATTTTATATGTATAAGAGGGATAGGGGATGAGAGAGAAAGAATGTGATGAGAGAGAGGGATTTCTTTTTGTGATTTTCTTCTTAGATTCTGTTATTAAGTTTCAAAGTATACTAAACCGTCGGTTGGTATATTCTATCAAGACAGGGGTTCAAATTACCTTGAAACTTGACATACATTTAAAAATATTCCTAATCCTACTCAAGACATGTTCATTTTATTTATTTACAATTTTTTTAGATTTTTTTATGTATTTTCAATCTCATCTAATGAAGGCTTAAAAAGAGTTGAGAACTAAAAACCTAAGCCTTACAATTCAATTCTAAGGGCTGGAATATCAATTTAATCACTTTAAACGTTCAGAAAATCACATGAAAGGTAATTGAGCCAATAAAGAGGATTTTTGCTTTGAATTTCATTAAAATCCTATGTTGGACAATTTAAGCTTTAAACATGCGATTGATAGTAACTTTTAAATTCAATTTACAAGCAATTCTCATCCAATTTAAGTTTAATTCAGGTACATGAATACTTGTACATGAATCTCTATCATAATACATAGATCAACTTCACAAAAATTCTAATTTCCCAGCTCAGGTCACCTTCAAACCAGCCAAACCAGTGGTTGCTGATAGATTACGGCAGCAATTGCTACTGCTGCTATAGCTGCAATCATGTATTCTAGCTGCTACTGTAGCTATGTCTTCAATAAAATCAGACCTAATAGGTCCAGGTTGAGCAAAGTTCATTCATATCGAACTGTAAAAATTCCTTTCACCCAAAAATCCATTGTCAAAGGAAATTTCAAGTCATATCAGAATAGTCATTGTTGTTTCCAAATCTCTTTCAAATCTGATGTAAAACCTTGAAATCCAAATTCCTTTTGTCCTAATCAATCAATGAAAAGTCTAGAACTTAAAATAAACAAGATTAAATCTCTTTTTACTCAAGGAACCCTAACTGATCTTAAACCTTCCACTATAGATAGTATATAGGTCTAATATCAAATTAGAGGTTCAAATCATTGAAAGCAATTTCCAGAACTTCACTCAAGCATATCCAACCTAACTTAGTTCTTCACATACAGATCAAAACGTATGGATGCCAAAAAAAACCTTATCGCCTAAGTATGCTCTTAATGTGAGTTCGCCATGATGAGTTGCCCATCAAGGAGACCTGCACACTATTAATTAGTGTGCAGGGATTCAATACGATCCTTTAAAAACTCTTAATTAGCGTCCATCATAAGGACCTCAAATCCATGCACCGGATTTTCCTTGGTCCTTACTACCCAGAAAATAGTAAATATCATTTTAATCAGGTAAAAACTCATCTAAGGAAGCAAGTCACATCAAATCAGCTCAAAATCATCACAAATGACGCAATTACATGAAAACAACTTCAATTTGCTCGATTAAAGACGTTTAAGGTCAAATTGATCAAAATCTTGCAATTATGCGTGAAATCCAAAATCGAGCCAATCAAGCAAATTAGTTCAATTCAAGATTAGATTAGGGGTCCTTGTGACAATCTAAAATGGATGAAGAGACCCCTAGATGATTGTGAGCACTATCTAGATCACGAATTCCAAGAATTCTAGATCTAGACATGTTCGGGCGAATGAGGTGGATTATGGATTAAAATGCGAGGAAATGAGTGAAAATGGTTTGTGAGGCGTAGAGAAAGATCAATGAGTTGATATGAGCATGTGAAAGCACCTCTCTAATCTGAATTGATCGAAGAGGGCAAAATCGAATCTATTCTACTCTACTCCTAACCTATACTAAACCATTCTTCAATCCATCATCTAAACTACTCCTACATGATCTACAGTACTCTAATTACTAATCTATTCTAATTTAGAAAGCTGGAAATCCTATCTAATAGGAAGAATGGGGTTGCCTAAATCCAAAGCCAGCGGCCAAGGAGGAAGAAGGGAGGGAGGTCTCTAGCGAGTGAAGAGCCCTCTAGTGGAGCTCCAAGGTCGTCCGCAAACGTGCGTTATCCCTAGTGGCGAGGCGGAATTGAGGATGAAAAACCACGCCCCTGTCATAGGCGCAGCGAGTGAAAGGATTAGAAGGTACTGGAGAGGGAGGAAGGGATCGGCTTAAGGAAGTAGAAGGGGAGTCGATGGTGCGTGCAAGGCTCAAGGGAAGTGATTAAGTAGGCACTTGAGTGAGTATGATCATCGCAATGGTCGATTTAGGTGAAATTACGATAAACTGTGGTGATTGGAAGGATGATGCATGGGAAGCTCTAATCCAAATCATGGCTATTGGATTGAATCTAGGATGGGTGGTGACTCAACACACGAGTTCGTGCGAAACTTTGATTTGGGTTTAGCTGTAGGATCATGGATATAGGAGAGCGACTGTTGAGATTGGCCAAGTTCTTACGTGAACAGTGTACCCGGCAATGTGTCGCAACTGTAGTTCTAATGAGAAAATAGCAGACAAGCCCTTAAGGTGAAACGGTGAAGAAAATGCGCTCAAGCCCATAAGTAACGAAAATAGATGCAGCGAGGTCCCTAGATGTTTGCAAAGAGGCCCCTATGGCTCGCAAATGAGTCCCTGAGACTTTAAATGTGAATAAATTGTTATTCACTAAGGACCTATATGTAAAACTCTAAATGCAAGGTCCTAGTGATACCCAAATGCAATCAAATTTTTATTAAAGCTTAATTGAATATTTAGGAATATGATTTCACTCTTGATTTGAACTTTTGAACTCAGAAATGTGTTCAATTTGCAAATAGATAATCAATTTACATTTTTAAATAGAATATCTCATTTTATAACCTAATTTTACATTTTTAACACAATTTGCTATTTTAGGTCATTTCTGTTATTTCCCACACTTAACACATTTCTTGTATTAATTGTGTAGTGTTTAACCTAGTTTCTAGCTTAACTTGAACATTTTAGCTATGATGAGCCACACTTCATCAGGCATTTGCTCCCCTTACCTAGTCCTCAAGATCCTTTCTTTTCACTTTATAGAGTGTGGGAGTGAAGAGATCTTTGATGGACCTTCTAGCTCCATACCTTGAGGCTTAGGAATCTCCACTTTCCTTCCTTTTTTTCCTTGAAAGGTCTTCCTTTCCTTTTCTTCTCCACTCCATTGTCCACTTTGTGTGTTCCTTCAACTATTTCACATTTTCTATAAAATCCAACCTTGGAAATGAGGACGAAAAGCCACCTTGTTTTTGCTCAATCTCCTCTCTTAATTAACATAACTTATATGTGGTGCAGACTATCATGCCCACCTGGTTGAGATTGGATCTATTCAAGCTTGGGCTTGATAAGGCAGAGTTGCCTTAGCTTGGACTTGATAAAACTTAACTAAGCTAATTCAACCTCCACCTTGGTAGATCTTAGGCCATTATCAAGCCCTCGAATGAGCCCACTCATCAATGAGCTTGGGGCTTTGTAAGCTCATGCTTAGATCTAATAAACTCAATATAAATTTGTTATAATATAAGTAGTTTATGCAAAGAAGTACGTCATCCAATTATGACATCACCAACATAAAAAAAGGAAACAAGATAAAAAGGCTGGAAATCATCATAATAACAAAGACAAAAGGTTCCTTAAAGACTCATGATGCCGTGCAGGAAATTTTGGATAGAATCAGTGAAAAATTTACACATTCATGCATGTATGTTACCATAATGTTAAACTAAATATTGTTAAAAACATATATCTTTATCCTCATCGACATCCAATTGTTGCTCATAAAAGTTTATCTACTTTGAATTTTTTTTTCCTTTCATTCTTAGAAAAAAAAAAGAAGAAGCATAAAACCAAAACAAAAAAAAAAAGGCACTTTTCAAAAACTTGGTTGGGTAAATCAATTTGCTAGTTAGTTGTGGATAATTAAAACAAGAAAAAGAAGAAAGTCTCAGGCGTGAAGGAAAGCAAGGGAAGGGAGAGATGTCACCGCCTTCGCCCATCGGGTAATTGGTGGCCAACCATTAAAATATGTCACTCCCTTACCCAAAAAAACATCAACCAACAACACCACGAAGGAGCAGCAGAAGCAGGCAGAAGAAGAACAGGAGATACCGATGGTAGAAGATTAGGGTTACGGTTAGGGTTAGGGTTAGGGTAAATGATATTGATACAATGGTTTCGCTCTCCACATGGTGCCGATATGTCGCCCACAAGGTCTCTTACTCCATCGCCTCCAGCGTCAAGGTATCATCTTATGCAGCAATCCATCCCCCCTTCCTTTGCGATCCCTCTAGTTCAATTTAAACAACCAAAGTCTCTTCCTTTTTATTTTTTCTTTCCCGTTTCTTATGCATCTTGTAATGTGAGAAATGTGGAAAAAAGGTACCTTTTTCATTGTAGATGAGGAACTTGATTTGCCAATTTGCCTCCAAATTGATGCATTTTCCTTTTTGTTCTGTAAATTTGATTGGACATCTTTGTAAGTAATTTCATTCGATCCTCCGTGGAAAAGACGCGATTTTTCGCTTGTGTATGAACTGTATTCGATGACAAGTATTCGATATGGGGTTAGGAGTGAATTGCTCTAACTCCTGTATAGACCCAACTGATAATGTTCATGTTGATTCCATATGCTGCTTTGATTATGGATGTAATGCTCGTGAATAACTATTCAATGTATCTTCAGAGGTTGGTTTCTTATCAAACTTGGCCTTGAGTTGGTCTGACTTAAGGTGGTTGGTTTTATAATTTGTTGCTTGGTCTGGAGAGTTGTTTGTTTTCTGTGGAAGGGGGTGTTGGATTGTAAGGGGACATTTGATTAGCTTGTTGATGTTGCTTTCGTTTTGCAGAACTATAGAGGGGGTCAGATTGCTGACAATGAGGTCCTTGATTCCATCTGGAAGAACTTGTTCCAGGGCAAGCTGACATACTTGCACTGGAGCAGGGGGAAGGAGATGCTGCCGATGATATCGGGGGATGGTGGCCTTCTGGTCAGGAAGTTGCCCGAGGTGTCCCCAATGTATGCTCAATTTCTTGCGATCTCTCTCTTTCTTCTGGCATCTTTTGTTACTACCATGTGAAAACAGAATGTCTTGTACTTATTCTTGTTTCATTGATTCTGTATGTGATCTATCGCCATTCATATCTGGTGGCTAGAACTTTCTCGGTTTTTTCTGTCTTCTAACTCTTCACTTCTAACAGCAGTATATTTAAACTTATAGGCCTTGCACTTTTTTTGATTAGTGATGTAAGTTGACAAAATTTACCTATGAATGCCTTGGAGTAATGGTAATTAGAAATTATATGCGTAATGTATGATACAGACATCAAGGGACAAATGTTAAAAAGAAAAGAATAATGGAAATGTCCATGATAAAGGTGGAAATCTGGAGTAGTTTACACAAAGATATCCTGTGCATGTTTTTAGGACACCGAGTAACAAAGGTAATCTTGTCACTCTTGGATTTTTGTTTTTCGTTACACTGTCCTAAGTAGCAATTAGAAAATGGATTGTAGGAGCATGGCGTAGCAGAAAAGCTTTTCGTATGATCGTCGAAAGAGCAGGAAGTGCAAAGAACACACCCAATATGAAGATTTGATCACTATAGAGGATTATTGAGTGTTGTGTATGTTAATGGGAGGCTAAGCACTGTTTTTATAGAGATCATTTTGTCCTTCAACATTCAGATTAGCTAAATAAGGTGAAAACAATGGATAGAAATTACCAAATGCACCAAATTTGACCATTGTTGGTTGATCAAATTTTCGGTTGATTGATTAAAGTTCATATGGAATTTTTCATGCCTCTTCATTTTTGATCAATCAATAAATGTCTTGATTGATCAAATACTCAATTGATAATCGATCAAATGCTACTATTGACCTATCAAAGGTGTCTTTGATTGATTGATCTAAGTGTTAGCTGATCAAATCTAGGGACTTTTTCTTGTTGGGTCTCCTCAACAATTAATCGATCATTTTGTAGTTTTGATTGATCAAAATGAGATTGATGGATCAAATTCTTTGTTGATCGATCAATTTTAGGAGAATTGCTTATTGGACTTGTTCTTGATCATCGATTGATCTAATTAATATTTTAATCAATTAAATTGTGTAAAATAGGATCATTTTCATGGTTTGCTTAGGCCATTCAATTTGAGCTTATACCTAATAAACATTTATTGAATTTTGAACCATAAGCTCTTGAAATCTTCCTCTTTTATGTGAATGAATGAGAGTTTGAAATATCACGGAGTTTGGTTCTTAAGGAAAACAATGAAAATCGAGTTTCGTCATAAAGAACCTAAGTTCCTAGAGCATTGTGGTTCCATTACAAAAATAAACCCTATGAACTAAAGTAATAATGCTCATCTTCTCATCTTGTTAACAAGCCATCTTTAGCATCATCAGTCTTGAGATATCATCCATCGTGTGTGACATCTTGAAATGTTAGTAAGTAGACTACATAGAAAAAGAAATTATCATTATTTTGTTATCATCAAAACACCTTCTCAAGAGTATGCCAGTACCGCATTGTGCTAACATTAGCATCTTAAGGGGGTTGAGGGTTTGGGTTGAAAATGTTGTGAGGGATGAAATTTCTCTTTTTGAATTTTGGATCAAACGCCTGTAATGCTCAGTTTTTCTTGATGGTGGAATGAAGAGGCTGCTCTAGTCACCGGAGAGTTGCTAGCTACCACCTCTACAAAAGTGCGATGCTACAAACCTCCCCCGTTGATCATCTTGAAGGGTATAACCCACAAGGAACCATCAAGCCTAAGGACTACCTTGGAAGGCTTCTCTCAACCCACGAGAAGCTCCCCTACCACCTTGACGAACGAAATATCCCCTTCCAACAAACCGAGCCCACAACACCTCTTCACCCTCGCAAAGGAGGCACACACCTCTTCAACGACCTCTCTAGTGTGCAATTGCAAGGGGATTCCCCTAATACGAAATCCAAGCTCAGGCCTTACGGGAGGCCTTTCGCCCAAAGCCCCATCGTGAACAGATGGAAGACACCATCTTATTGTAGCCCCACCAACGTCCAACTCTGTGAACCTCAGCTGAGTGATATTGTTCTCATGTAGACTAAAAACTAGAATCCGATGAGTGGAGAAAGAAGCTACCTTCCAGACCTTCGACGCTAGTTGCAAGTCTAACTTCCCTGCAATGATTTAAATGTCGTCGACAAGGCATTTTTTGGGAAAAGTCCATGCCGACATGGTAAGGTTGTCGAAATGTTGAGATATTGTCGGCATGCCAGCAAAATCGATGATCATGCCGAGGTTGTTGCTGATTTTTTTGACTACTTCTGTCATTTTCGTCAACATTTCCACGGTGTGCCTTCGGCATGCCGATCGAAAAACAACAATTTCCACGGCGTGCCCTCGAAATGCCTACGAAATGCACACTTAGAATTTCATTGGCACGACGTCGAAATCAGCATTTCGAACCTTGCTTCCCCGTAACCTCCTCCATGAAAGCCCCTCCTCGAAGGAACTCACCCACCAACAAAAAGAGAAGCAAGGACTCTAGATAGTTCACCATTGACGACCAAGGTGCCTCCATCTCCATAAAAGGAGGATTCGGTGGAGGTAGAGGCAGAGGCAACGTTGTCAACCTCTTCGAATAGGAGCTCTTCCACTGTCCAATGCCCTTGCAGATTACACAAACAATGGGGTCTCGACACTCCTTAGCCACATGACCTCTCGTTCGATACTTGTAGCAGACAACCAACCAAGGCCCCATCGCGAAGCCCCTTGCCCCACTACCAGGCCTCCTCACACCCCCCCCCCCGGGTCATGTCCAAGGAGACGTTTTTCTTAAATTATGCAAATGCTTTATTATGTAAGAGATAATTTAAGGAGTGGGTAGAAGCTACTTTTGAAAGGAAATGTTGCTACGACACAAAATCCAGCAAAACAAAAGTACTACCCTTAACTAGGTATATGGGTTTGGGGATACCCTTTCCCAAACGTGAACACAAATCTAATCAAGGATGGCTTAGTGAACCCAAACCCGTTCACTTATAAAACCCTCCCCAATCGGGTCGGGTCGGGTCGGGTCGAATCCCCAATGGGGAATACTGTATTAACATCCCTAATTCCAACAAACTTTTTCATAAGGTTTTTGAATATCTTAGGAAGGTGGAACACCATGAGGCGATTTTGGATCATCAGCCTCCAGTACTAAGTAGCCTAAAATTTAGCTTGGGAGTCAACAGGTTCTGCTTTCCAAGAATGTAATTGACAAAAAATGTTGTGTCAATCTCTTTACATTGCAGAACAAATATTCAGAATTTCCAATTGGGATGTAAGTTACCATTAATCATAAGGGTGACTACTCAACACTCTCACAGTGATTCCAATTAAGGAGATGGAAAATGGAGATCATAAGTGAAGCATCATATTCAGCAACAACCGGAGGTATCAACCCTGATTGATATTTTGTTGCAATTGAAAATAGGAAATCCTCCTATGGATAGCAACTACAGTCTTTGTACAAATCTTAAAAAAAGATTGATTGCATGGCTTAGAATAATTTCAGTCACCAAAGACTAAAAACTAGAGCAAAATACGTATACTCGTGGTTTGTTTGGAGAGTCAATTTCCCCCTTATGTTTTTGGGTCAGTCAACTGACTCCCTATGACTTTGAATAGAGGAAGAAATAGCCCCTTGGATGGCATCAATGAGAACCCATTCATTTTCTAGACAAAAATATCCGTCAAGAATTCCCCTTCAGATGCCCCTTTTCTCCTGTGATGGCACCCACTTCCACATCATTGATGACATCTCCAGTGCCCCAGGCCTCACCTCCTCAGATTTGCCCCCAGGTAGTACTTCCAGCTCCACCTCGATGAGGGGAAGCCCACGTTCTTGGTAATTGCATCACTGCCTGTGGGGGATGGAGGAGTTCTGAGTTCTGGTGGGCGTATTAATGATTGGTTTTGGCAAGTAGAATTTCTTGAAATAGTTGTCTTTACTTTGTTGATCTTTCTAGAAGGAGTTGGTCGTGCTGGCATTGAGTTGGGGGCTGCAAAGAGCAACAAAGAGATTTGTTCCATTAGATAGTTCTTTTTTTTTTTTTGAGTTGGTGAAATAAGCATCTACTTCTTTAAACAAAAAGTGTGAGGGAGGGAGCCACTCCCAACTGCACTACCCTGTATAAATATCTATATGCATAGCTATTAGTAAACTACACAAAAAAACTGAAAATACACCCAAACACACCAAAAAGAAATCAGATCAGTCCCTAATTTCTAAAACTGCAGGAGGGTTCTCACCCTTCATCTACTCATTCAGGAGTTCTATTCAGTGAGGAGAGCTTCAAGTTATATTCTAATCTTGCTGAGAGTTCCACTTTCGACGTTCAATGATGCTCTGCCAAGCAAAGATTTTGTGATGAAAAACCCCATCTGCAAATCAAGAAATAGGGATTGACAAATGACTTCGGGCATTTTGGGAAAGGATTTTGGCTATGGATGTGGAAAGTGCGGGAGAGGGGCTATTTTCCTTCAACATGGGCAATTGATTCTCCAACGTAACCACAGGGGGTCATTTGTTTTTTGCTCTAAAAACTACTATATCCCACAGCAAAAGTTTTTATTTAGTGATTGTTTGCATCCTTCCCGACTTTCAAAAACCCTAAATACAATAGCTAAAATCGGATTCATGAACAGTCAAATCTAACAAAACAAGAAAAATGAGATACACACATCCACTTGTCTAATGCATATGCGAGATATGAATCACCGATTGCAGGGAGGTTTCATCACTCACTTTTCCACCAAGATATGAAACTTGTGGGAAAGGAAAGCATCTCCATTTCTAGCAAAGTTTCTTGCCCCAGAGAATCTTGAGGGTGTGTTATCATCTCTGTATCAGAACCAATATCCCACTTAATGGATGCGTATCTGACTCTGATGCTCAGCCTGACTTTCAGAAGATAAAGTGATGCACAGATTCTCAGGTCCATTGCAAAGTTTTTCATATCAGGTGGATATCCTTTAGATGGTCGAGGGCAATGAAGATCATTTTATCCTGGGAGGTGATATTGATCCCAAAAACAATGAGGGTGAAGATTTCAGGTTTTATTGTAAGATCTCTTTGGTTGCTCATTCTATGGAGATGCATCAAAACCCCAACCTGAGTTTGAAGAAAAAGAAGGGAAAGCAGTGTGATTAGACTTGTCGACAATCTCTTTGGTGGTTTCTTGCAATTGATTTTCTCTGAGGTGGTAAAGCCTCCTGGTTTGGAAGCAAAGGCAGTGTGATTAGACCTTGATAGATCTCTTTGAGGGTTTATTGCAATTGGTTTGCTCCGGAGGCAATGAAGCCTCTTTATGTGGTTGTGATTTGGGTTATTTATGGAACAATATTTGGAGGGTGAGGGTTGTTTTTCTATTCTGGATCATGGTCATATAATGTAGCCCTTTGAGGTCCTTGTAGAAGTTTTAGGATGACTAACTATTCTGTATTGGCAACCATTCAATTTTCTTAAAACAAAAAGAATATGTATGATAGCATATCTTGATTTTGTGACTGGTGAGTTGAGCAAACTGACAAATGCTGCAGAGAAGAACCAAACAGTAATGATGACAATGAATCAATGATGCAGTATCTAGACATCCTGCTCATTGAGTGCAAGGAGGAAATAAATTATCCATGATGTAAAAAACAAGAGTTTGAATTAAGACTATATAGGTGGTTTTTAGGAGTTTCAAAGATAGTATTTTCTCCCTTTAAACGAAGGTAATCACCAAGGGAATCCATATTTGAGGAGATATCGGTTCAAATCACAATTCAAGAATGACATCTTAGTAACAAGATGCGGCGGTTATTGTTGCTGCTCCTGCTGTTTTAATGAATAGAAAACCTGCGCTATTTACATTTAGAACAGTCTAATATCATCTCCATTGTAACTCTGTCCACTGCTTGACTCTGGATTCCATGTCTTCTGTTTCTCATTACTTTCTGATGCTTATTTTCATAATAATCTGTTTAAAATTCCATGTTTTCTACCTTTCAAAAAAGAAAAAGATTCCATGTTTTCTGTAAAAGTCTTGTGCATGCATATTGGTAATTTTTTAATGGCAGGGCTATCTTTGTTGGTGATTCGTGTTGCTCTATCTGTCACTTTGACTTTGAATTTTATGCTTTCCTTTTCCCATTTTTTTCTCTCATGTTTCTTTTTGCATATAATCTTTTATTTACTCCGAGTTCTTTTTCATAAGTGTCTTTTTGCATGCTTGTTGGTGAACTTTCTTTTATGCAGGACTGTTTTCATTGGTGATGTTGTTGTGCTGAAAGATCCTGAAAAAACTGATGGGTTCCTTGTTAGAAGACTGGCTGCAATTGAGGGGTATGAAATGGTTTCCACAGATGAAAAAGAGGAACCATTTATTCTAGAGAAGGACCAATGTTGGGTAGTCTCTGACAATGCTTCACTGAAGCCAAAGGTATGCTATTTTTCCTCCTTTTTTTTAAAGACTTTTTCCTTTGATTGAATTATACCAAGTGCGTACATGTTAAATAGGTACCATTTCTAATGAAATTTCATGCTTGTTATTTTGGCAGTCTCTATCTTATAAATGTGTTATTGTTAAAAAGTATATAAGAGCTTGCTTTGGCGGCGACCAAGACTTTTCTGAGATTAAGTGGGGTCTGCTTCATAGATTCTTTGCCTTCAACTGTATCTTTTGTAGGTAATTTTCTGGACTTAAATCCAAATGATAGACAATGCTACTTGGGAGGGCAAAAAGAACTGGGGATAGGTGATTAAACCAAATAGTTCAACCTATTGAGCTGCCGGGCATATATGCAAAGCTTCTTAGCTAAACGAAACCTAGCTGAAAAAAAAAAAATCAAAATCTTAATGCAACTCAAAGTTCACCAAGGAATCGTAAGTAATCCTTTGAAAGTTTGCAAGAATAAGCAAGCAAAGAAATAAGCCTAGCCTTCTCTCAAAAAGAAAAAGAAAAGAAATAGTCCTAGCGATCCTAGGACTAGGCCTTGAATTTTAGGTAGTTGTGGTCTATGGCCACATTCGCTTTGGCTTGTGCTGCATCAGATTCGCCCATGTTTGACTATCTCAATGTTGATTTGAGCTAGGTCTGAGAATGCCATTCCATTTGTTGTTTCAATAAAAATAGAATTTTCTAGTAGATTTTTTGTGTTTCATTTCACTTGGTAGCTTAAGAAGGTATAACGTGGATAAGAAAGAGTAGTGCATAGATGGTAAAGGGAGCACAATGAATACTTTTTAGTGAAAGGGTTATAATATCCTGGGAGAAGGTAACAAACCGTTGTTGGGACACCAACACCCTAATCCAAACTGTTTGTGACAATGCTATTTTGTATGTTGTTTGAATTTTGGATCAAGGATGAATGCTGTTGGTCCAAGCTCTTTAGTATTTCTCAGGTACTGTTTCACTTGATTTGATTGGTGTTTTTGACATGTTGATTCAACATTTTGAAAATCATAATGACTTGATCAGTACAATTGGTTGTATGATATTGGTTGGTGCACTTTCCTGGGTCAATGTTTTTCTTTAAGATAATCAAACAATTTATTTGATTTATTAAAGCATCTCAAGTCAGATGATGGATCAGTCTTAAACATGTTAGAGTTATATCCTACTTGGCTAGGCCCTGTTTGGTTTGTGAACTGGTATCCTCCATCAAAAAATTAGAGATTTGACTAGTGCTCAACCTTCCTCCTTTGTAAGCTCCTATTGTCCATCTTGCTGCCTCGTACGAACCGGTCCCTAAGCCATGTTAGACATCTCCTCAGGTGAGGATGCAACTATCATTGGGGTCTACTGGTCTCAAGCAGAGTCCTGTTCACCTCTCAGAAAAAGCGGATGCAACTATCAGGAAGTGATGTAGTGGTCACTCGAGGGATATGATGCACATCTTGTCAACCATCTGAATTGGTTCATGTGCAGCTCAACTAGGTATGACTGCATGGACACAGCAGTCAACTATTATGGTGGTTCATCAAAATATAGATAATAATACAAAAATAACAATGCTAAATTGTCTTCCGTAGCTTTCACAATTTAAATGCTTGCTTCTTTCAAAAGAAAATTTGAACGGTTGCTTGATTCCTCATTTTGCTGATATTCACAGTGACTTGCTTGTCCCTACCCAGTGTCAAGGATTCCTTTCAAGGAAAGAGTTGGTCCTCCGGGGCTGATAATTGACACATTAATTTAACAAAAATTCCTAGCATGTAATGATGAAATAAGTGTATTGAGTTGGTGCACGTCCAAAAATTGTGATTATGGTTGAACTTCCTTGGTGCAGAGTTGCTTCCCAGTATTGCGGTATGCTGTAACCTATCTTGCATGTGTGTCAGGATGGATCATCTCCCTTGTGATTTAGACATCTCTGACCTCTGAAATTTGTCATAATGGAGGGGCAACTTCAACATTGTTTTCTTTGGGAAAGAGATCACTGATGCCTAGGAGTAAAATGGGCTGACTTTACAAGTGGCAATTGGCAAACCAGACTTTTTGCAATTTGTGGAAGTTGAATATTGTTACTTATTAAGTTCCTTTCTCGGTAGAGAATTTGTCAGGCCCAAATAATCATTATGTATGGAGAAAATTTCAAGTTATTATCTTCCAAGTTCATATCTTGATCATTGGGCACCAGTAGCCAAGCTTGTGGTTTTAAATTTTGATCCAACAAGCAGAGCACTAAACTTGTTCAATGCAACTGGTGCAACAACACAAGTTTTATATCTCCATGGACGCCGGGGATTACATGTTTTGGGTATGTCAGAAGGTTGTCGCAGTTCACCAAGTTTGCTTTTTCAATTTCGACAAGGATTTCATTCATTAGAAGAGCTGAAACTGCAACGGCGATTCCTCTACTTGGTATCTTAACTGACTGAATGCTTGGAAGATGTGATTTTTTATTTACTTGGGTTATCTTACTGTTCATCATTTCTGTCTACCCTTTATGGCTATATCTGCAGGCTGACTTTTATAACAGAACTGAAGAGTTGAGACTCCAAACCAAGTCTTTACTAGTGGAGAATGACAATGTTGCTTCATTATTCTTGCACTTTAATCCATGGCCTATATGAATTTTCTGCATAATTGGAGGGAAGAGGCCTCCTAGGGACATATTTCCTTTTGTTTTGGCACCTAGCAATGCAGCGATTTGATTAAGAGACATGATACAGTTACTGTGAAAGTCTCCTTGGATGAAAGAGGCCATTATCGGCACTTCATGATTAACCTGAGAGGGATGATGCATGCAAATTTAATCTTTGGGGAATGGGTAAATGTGTATGTGACTGCTGATAGGCATGGAATATTTTGACTACTGAATTTTTGCCAATAACAATTTTGATACGGTTCATGGGGTCATTTCAATGATGGATTAACTCCATTGAACATATATAGATCTAGGTGCAGAACTAAACTACAATGGTAGGATTCTTAAACCATAAAGAAAGGTATCTAGCAGTATGCGTACTTTCAGAAAAATGAAGTGCATGAATACTCTTTCCTTGTTTAGACTGTCTAGAAAGATTGCTTTCCGGTCATCAATCTGTTGGTTGCATATTCATTCCATCATATGCTAAAAAAAGCCAGGGTCCCAAGGAAGAGGTTAGATGGGTTGCAGGTTGTAGCTACACTAGCCCAAGCGCAGAGGACAATATTTGTGTTTGTACAGGCATAAACAGAAAGAGAGCGTCGAATTATACCGGCCAGAGAGAGCACAGTATGGGTGCTTGATTATGATTACTTCATTCTAAACATTCCACACTTTTCAAAAAGAAAATTGTGTTCTGTCAGGTCTATCTCACTAATTTTCAGCAACCCAGCAATTGTTCAAAGCAGGGAAACCTTTTTTTTCTTGATAAGAAGTAATCTTTTCATGTCTTCAATGTACGTTTACCAACATTTAGTCTTGTAAAGACCTAGTAAATCATCATGATCCAAGGTTATCAATATAATTCTTGATTCCTTGGTGCTAACAGTGATTTCTTTATTAACCAAGTCTTTTCTGTCAAAGCAACTACTTGCTAACCTGGGTCTTGCTAACCTGGGTCTAGATTTAACCGAGTTATCTTGAGAGAGTATAATGCAGTGACCTGATATATACCTTGTGTGCTGAATTTTTAGCAGGAAGCCCGTGACAGCCGAGTGTTTGGCCCTCTAACCCTGTCAAGCATTGTTGGAAGGGCTATATATTCTTTGAGAACACCTGTCGATCACGGTCCAGTACAGAATAGGTATCTAGTAACCCCCTTAAAGTTTTTAAATCCCTTCTTCTCTCATCATGCTTATCTTGATTACCTAATCTGGTTGCTAATCTGGTTTTTTTTGGTGATTCTTCATCCATTAGCCGAGCTGGAATGAACCGGGACTTACCAGTGTTGGCTGTGGAATTGGACGTCGGTGAAATGACCAAGGGACCTAAAACATAGCATAATATCCTGTGGTGCTGGAATTGCCATTGAACTTGAGTTCCCAAGTGGAGCAAAATTTGTGCTAATTATGAGAGGGTGGGGTCTGACTCTGCTGGGGGCTACCTGCATACAGAGAGATTCTCCTGACCCCCTGGAACAAGCTTTTCATACACAGACAGCCATTTATGTTCTGTGCTATCTCAGAATAAAGATTCACCTAACGTCCTAGATTTTCTCAAAATAATCTGCTTATCTGTTCTCTACCAACTAGATGCATGTCCTTGTTTGGGCTTGTGAATTTTCTGAATTTTGGTGATGCTCTAGTGGGAAAAATGTTTATTTCTGCATATTTTCTTTTATCTTTTTCTCTAATGGTTTATGATGTTTCAGGAAGATAATTCTTACGAGGTACCATGCAGATTCCCTAACTCGCTTTTGTCAATAGATGAGAGACTCATTTCATTAAAATCTCCTTTTAAGTGTAAACATGCATGTTTTATGCATGCGAGAATTTGTTAGAAAAAAGTAGAAGCCAGTAATTCTAAGCCATCTAAGGAAAAAACGTAGAAATTGAATTTTTTTTTTTCTTTTTGCGATGGGGACTGAAAAAAATGTTTTAGTTGAAGATTTCACTTCTGTTAGCCTAAATCTTGATTAAGAAAGATGCCCAAAAGCCAAGAGGTAGGCCCAGTCAAGCACTTGGGTCAGCAGGAGTCCAGGGTGGAGATCATATGCCAAAGCATCACCAACTAGTGTTGGAATGAGAGCTGGAGTTTGGATGAGGGTATATATAATATTCATTGGATGGCACGTCATCATTCCACTTGGAATATTGTAGTTGGTAAGCTGGGTCATGGAGTGTTGTTGGGTTGCAATTATAGCATGACCGGGTTAGGAAGGTTGATGGTGGATATCATTCCCTATAGTTTGTTACCATTTTAGTCTTGACTTGTATATGATTGGCACATTTTACTTCACAAATCTTACCAAGCAAAGCCACAGGGAGGTAAGGGTAACATTTTGCCTTAGTGCTAAGGTAACGCACATTGATGTAATGAAAGTGAAGGGCTCACAACAATAACAGAACATTCAGAATAAATGACACGTTAATTGAGTAGAGTCTCATGAAATCTTCAGTCCAGGTTTTTTTTTTCCCAGTCCAGAAATCTTTAGTCAAGTTGGTTTATATCTGAAAAGGGCTTGAAAATAGTAAGGGGGAAAAAAATCTGTTTAACCTATTTATTTATTTATTTATTTTCTTTTGAAATATGTACATGGTTCACTGAGGTCCCCAATGCCCATATGTTCGGAATTGCGAGAGCTGGTGGATTATTCTTTCTTGACAATTCTGGACTCGATGAAACTTCTATTGGTAAATCCGTCCCTTTAACTTGGGGAGTCTGCTAAGCCACTACAAGGAAAAGTAATCTACGGCATGAACAGAGATAATTAATTGCGGAAATATCCTTGAACTTTAAGAAAGGGTTCCAATTTGGTTTAAATCTATTCTTGATATGAAGGGAAGATGGTACGCTTGACTAATACAAAATTTAGATGCATCATCTAGTGACGGGTTTCGGAGGCAACCCATCACATTTTTATTCGAAAATAAATATTTGGTTTAGGTATTTAAATAGGCAAGTGGGTGTTGAATGAAACGTGTAGATAGATCTACTCTACGTGGTGTGGGGACTTCATTCTCACATGTTGCTCTAAGTTCTCACAGTGATCGTTCTTTCACCGTTTTAAATATGGTTGACAACCTTATTTTGGCTGTCTTATACAAAAGCCACGATATCGGAATGTCATGATCCTGATTCCTGAGGTGGATTTGATCTGGATTGATATTTGATACATGTCATAAAGATACAGCCCAGTCTGTTTTGCCCTTTGTTTTTTTTTTTTGAAGATTTTAAGTAGATGCCCTTACAAAGAATTGATTGCAACCTTAGTTCTACTACACATACAAAGACACCCTCGTAAAGTTACTCGGTTTCACTCTTATGTCTCTTCATTAGCATGAGTGTACAAATTAAACATGCATGAGTTGATTTTTGTCAAAATTACGGTAGATTCTCATATTATTATCCTTCTAAAGAATCAGATTCAGTCGGAGCGTTGAAAAACATTTATCACCTTTTCTTTCGTTCAAATTATATCGTGGGGTTCTATCACAAGAATTTCTTGTATATAATTGAAATTATCATTGGTACAGAGGAATATTATATTGGTGTAAAATTAAATTTTAAGTATTTTTTCATTTATGAAAAGTGATTTTTTCATCTTAAGATTTAGAGTTTAGGATTTAAAGTTTAGTGTACCACTTTCCATAAACCTAGATCTTAAATCTTAAATCATAAATTCTAAATCTTAAATCTAAAAATCATAGATCAAAATCACTTTACATTGGTACAAAACCATCAAATCATATTCGAAATAATTTTGCTGGTGTAAAATGAGATTGCACCGATGCAAAATCATCTTAGAATAATTTATCACCAATATAAAGTTATTTATCACTTATGCAAACATAATTTATCGCATATATGTTTTAATTCAAAGTGATGTGATTTTTTCAATGTGGTGGGACCCATCACATAACAAAGTTTACGTTCTTTTGTTTCTTTATATTAAATATCAATTATCAAGTGAAAACTATGTTCACACCACCTTACATCCCAAAATACATCACCTCATGTGTTTCTTTACATTTTGACAATTAAGAAATCACTGGTGTTTTTTTCATACAACTAAAAGTTACCTGTGATATTTGCTTTTATCATGTAAAAAATCATGCACACACTTATACCATGTGGAGTAATCTAACAAAAATTACGTAATCATCGGTGATTTTTACACACACCCAGTGATGAACAGTGATTTGATTTAGGATAAAACATCATCGAAAATTTGTACATATAACTAAAATTCATAAGTGATATTTAATTAAAAATAAAAAATTACCGATGTCAATTCTCATTTAAGTAGGATTAAACACGTGATCCCCAATGGATAAGTTGAAAAACGAGTTGCAAAATAATGATCGACATTGCGTTTACTGAAGGGTGAATATGTGATCATCTCCATTAGGGAAATTGCACAAGCATTTGCAAAAGAAGCTTTCCTCTGTTTTAACTGTCAGTTCACAATCATGCACCTACTAAATTTAAGTTGTTACTAACTTGTATTATACTACAGAATTCATATTTATAAATTAACATAACCATCTAGCTAGAGTTGCTCTTAGTTACAGCATATATTCCTCTTCATCAACTGCCCAACTTTTTCCACTATTGACTACAACGTACGTAAAGATCCAAAGATGTGATCTGTCATGCCCTCGTCGCCATTTAGGCTACGATCGAACATGTGCTCTATTGGGAATTAATTTGGAGGATGGAAGGATTAATCGGAGAAAAAGAGAGTTCAAGGGAATTATCAAAATTTCATTAATTATTAGCCAAACGTTTGCATCCAACTTTAATAGGAAAATTTGATCATCATTTTTAGAAGAAAGGCACATGGTGTGCAAACCCGAATGAACCATGATAAAAGAATTTAAAACCGCACATGAAAAAATTATTATCATTTTTTTAATTTAATATGTAAATGATTGGTTCTAATATATTTGGGATTGCCTTATATATCAAAGACATTTAATTTTATTGTACTTTCACCTTATCAAAATCGCAGCGTCGCATGTTCATTGATCTAGTTTCTACATTATTATATATCAATTTTATTGGCATTCTTATCTTATAGAGTCGAAAATGACCTTTTTTTTCCTAGGTTGTGGATTTTGGACTTGCAAGCTAAATTTGAGACCCATGTCTCAACTAGAATTATGGGAACAATCGCGTAAGGTGTATACATACATGCTCTGTTTAAGAAAAAGGTTAAGCCTAAGTGCAGAGTTGGGTGAGCTTCCTCTTCTTAATATTGCAAATGAAATTAGTAATTTGAAAAAGGTATTGATTCTCATATGATCCATTTTTCCTACACTATTGTCTGCACATGATTCCCTTCTTGGAATTTAAGGCACCCCCGTGGAAAATGCTACTCTTTTTACTGATGAAGATGAATGTATGTTTGGTTGTCTAAATTAAACAGGAGTATGTTTTCACACACTTCAATTCAATAACTATCTTGGATCCAACTCTCCATGACATGGATTTTGCACCTAATTCACTACAAAAAAAAGGCACATTTTCTGATGGTTGCTAAGGGACGATTACACATTGGGCAACGGTTATTAAAGTAACCCTCGCCTAAACCTAAATCCAACTCCCCTCAACATAATCTGAGAAGGTTATCATAAATTTTAAAAGGGCAGCTTTTGGTGCTACAATCAATCTTTAAATTTGTCCAATTCTTGTATGATTTGGGAATAAAGTCATTCCTATTCTTTGAAAATAAGCAATTGATGGACCATCAAATCATCTCTACGTATTTAATAATTCCATAGATAAATAAATGATTCCACCAAATCGTAGCATAATTGCTGGAGCATGGGAGAATGAAGATTAATGATTCTATAAATGTAATGATCCGTTACACTTTGAGTCATTTAAGATATCTGGAGTTTCAGTTAAATGTAGGTCCAGACGTCTGGACTCGTTTTCGGATGTTTGAAAGTAAAATTTTTCGTACTGCACTTTGTGCTCTGTGCGCGAACGACGTGCAGAGGCTTTTCTCTCTCCCCGCACCCTCACCCAAACCCTAAACCCTCTCCTATATAAACCCCTCCCTTCCCCTCTCTTCTCCTCCTCACACCACAGCCACCGCCACCTTCACCTTCTCCTGCGACCATCACCTTTCCTCCACCTTTGTTGCAACCGCAGCAAGGAAGGGGAGCCACTAGCGAGGGAGTGAGAGCAGGGAGGAGGAAAATAACCGCGAGAGCTCGGTGGAACTCAAGGAGGAGCTAGTGAGGAGCTGCTCAATCTCCTGCGGCGATTGGAGCTACTGTTGCGGGAGGAGGAGCAAGCGGAGCGAGCTGCGAGGAACTCCTGATACTAGAAGTTTTCCTGTATTAGACGTCTGGAATAGAGTCCAGACGACAGGCGGGATACCTAGACGTTTGGAGCTAAGGCCAAACGTCTGAAAGCACTTATATCTCAAGGTACGTATCTCCCTGTGCCATGCATATCACAGCGCAGGGGTTGTTGTCGGCTGACCACGCCTATGTTTGCGTACGCAGGTGCAGCCTTGGGAAAGAGCGTGGAACGCTTTTCCATGTACTTTTGGACGTCTGATCACATCACCAGACGTCTAGAGGTGCGTCTAGACGACCGGAGACCTTGTCCGACGTCTGGAACTGTCCTTAGATAGCTGCAGAGGGAGTTTGGACGTCTGAATCAGCTGCAAGGAACATAAGGTAAGATCTAACGCCTTTTAAGACGTCTAGGATTATTCCGAGACGTCTGATTTTGAATGGTAGGCACGTTTTTGACCTGTTTAGGATCCGATCGGGGTCTGTTTTACCCGAACGAAATACCTATACTTTCCTCTTGAGTTCCTCTACGTATTAGAGTCTATTATACACTGTTCTGAACTCTCCTTTTGTGATGTATTCTCTAGTATAAGGTTTTAGTCTGCTGCACGTTTGGAGCTCGCAGAGACATTTGGGACTGCGATTCAAGCCCCCATTACTCCCGTGTTTCTGGTAGAG
Source organism: Thalassia testudinum (assembly GCA_037157565.1). NCBI lineage: Eukaryota > Viridiplantae > Streptophyta > Magnoliopsida > Alismatales > Hydrocharitaceae > Thalassia > Thalassia testudinum. Next base: position 52,896,534 of record JAZHRO010000030.1, read on the forward strand.
TGATTTAATCCAGTTATTAATATTTGAATAAGAATGTGCTTGGTTGAATTAGCCGAATGGAACTCTAGGATGTGGAATAAACCTTACGGTAGAGAAATGAATGAACATGTTTGTACTGTATAGTTTACTTGCATGCGTGATTAAGATAAATTGCTAGCAAATGCCTTTATTATAATTGCGAGTTGCCTATTAGAATATGAGCCGCCTGTATTTAATGAATAATTACCTATGAAACCACCAGTTACATGTATTGAGAATTAAATTATGAAAACACGAGCTGCCTGTATATGGATGAGAAATGAATTACGAAAGATGAGATCTGAATTTGGATAAATGAGGTGAACACGAGCATGAACCTTACGGGGAATTAGGAGTAGAACTCCTGTGGATAGACGGAAACCTGAAATGTAGACAGGAAGTGTGCTGGCCCTTGAGTACGTGGTACCAAGGAGAGCAACTGTCCCCTTTTTGTATAGAGCGAAGCTAGCCTCCCTTGGGTTGAGACCCGGGATTAGGATTGGTCACCCTACACCGACTCTTGTTGGCCCTCGCGTACGTGGTACCGAGGCGAGCTACTAGTGTAGAGAAGGGGCTAGCCACCCCACAGGACTCGAGGTTCAGCTAGCCACTCTACATCGACTTGTTAGGTCCTCTGGGCAAATGGGGTAGTCAGACGATGGTGCGCGAGCTGTGGAAGGGCGAGACCCTTATTTGGTTCTGAAGGGCGAGACCCCTGTTCTGAGAGGACAAGGTCCTATACTGTTCCGTGCTATACTTTGAGTGTACCTACTAGCAAAAACGACTAACCGCGTGTCAGTGCGTAGTAGCTACCCGTGTGCTTATCACGCGTGCCATAGTCACCACTACGTCTTGATAGTGACCTCGAGGTGGTTGACTGGGTGTAGGACTACCACGGGGGACTCTCCCAACCAGGAGAGCACCACGTGTGCCTTTTACTCTACGTAAAAGACTGTAATCAAGATCATTCCCACGAAGAACATACAGGATCAAGAAAAATCTGGATACTTTGAGAAATGGGTGAAATGGAAATATATAAAATAGATAAATAGAAATGAGAATTAAACATGTTGTTTTTACTGTTTTGTATGAAACAACCCTCCACCCCCTTTGGTCATTTAAGACGTCTGGGATGTTCACCAGACGTCTATCCGGACGTCTAGGATGTTCACCAGACGTCTGAAAATGCTTTTTAGCGCGGAACGTACAAGCGCCATAATTCCTCCCTCACCGCGCCCCACCGCGCCTTCTCCTGCGACGCCACTCCGCGTCATGCCTCGCCTCTCCGCCCCCCCTCACCTCCTCTCCCTTTATAAACCTCTCCCCCCTCCTCTTCGTTGCCACCCCATAGCCGAAAGCAAAGCGAGTGAGAGCGGAGCACCCGAGCAAGAAGAAGCGCGAGAGCAGAGGGTGCAGCGTCGTTCTGCTGCAGCACCTGCAGGCAAGGGGAGCTAGAGCGGATCCACAAAAGTCTTTTTCCGCGGAATCAGACGGCCGGGGAGACACCCAGATGTCTTATCAGACGTCTGAAGGTAGGGCAAGACGTCTGGTAGAGATCCACTTTCCGTACTTTTTCTCTCTGACAAGTCCTGATAACGTACGTATATGTGTCAGAAGGTGGGAGCGTAGCCGAGGCAGTTCCAGACGTCCAGGAGCACCCCCAGACGTCTGATAGAGTCCTTGGACGTCGGCATTAAGGTCCAAACGTCTGATAGCGAAGCATCGAGAGAGGTATCCCTGAGAACTGTTTTAAGACGTTTGGGACCTTTCCCCAGACATCTAAGTACAGTCTAATAGTGTGTTTTAGGCCGTGTAAGGCACTATTATTATCACTTTTCCACAAACGAACCGTCTCTATTTTCCGTACGAGTTTCTCTGTATAATGATACCCTATTTATATCTTTCTGAACCTTTTGGCCCATCAATCCATATTTTAGGTCTCCAGTCCGTCGGGTGTACGGGACCTGTGGAGACATCGGGAGCCACTATACGAGCCCCCATTTCACCCGGCTACCCAAGTAGAGTGGTTACAACCTTAAATCTCTAATTGAATACATGCAAGTAAGCAGCCCTAGGACTTGAAATGAACCCTAGGAAAGAATAAGCGTGTACTCGAAAAAATAAATTCTTGAACCCTAGATCTTGGCATGAACACTAGGGTTAGAAAAAACTGCATGTGAATGATTGAGTAATCAAAAGCTGCCTATTTTCATCTAAAATGGGCCCCTACTGTAATAAAATGGAAATTGTACTATTTTGTTCCGAACATTCCAACCCGGACGTGAAAAAGAAACTCCCGTACGAACCCCACGGAGAATGTAAACAAGAATACCGTACTACAAAGAACCGGATGGTTCTGGGAATTTGCTGCCTATGAGCAGCTGTTAAGGGAGGTAGGCTGACCTTCGTGTACGTGGTACCGAAGAGAGCAACTATCCCTTGTAGTGTAAAGGGGAGCTTGCCGCCCTTGGGTTGGGACCCGGGGTGGGTTTGGCCACTCTACGACGACTCTTACTAGCCCTCGTGTACATGGTACCAAGGTGAGCTACTTAGTGTAGGGGGTAACTATCCGCCCTAGGGAGCCCAGGGTTAGGTATGGCCACCCTACACCGACTCCCGTCAGCCCGTTGGGCAAACCGAGGTAGTCAGATGAGGGTACGCAGACTGAGGAGGGGCAAGACCCTTGTTCTATTCTGAGAGAGCAAGACCCTTGTTCTGTTCTGAGAGGGCAAGGCCCTACACTATTCTGCATTGTATGTTGAGGCGTAGCCGCTAGCGGAAACGACTAACTGCGTGCCAGTGTGGGGTAGCTACCCGCGCGCTTATCACGTGTGCCGTAGTCATCGCTACGTCACGACCGTGACCTCGGGGTAGTGGACCGAGTATAGGACTACTACGGTGGGACTCCCCCGGCCAGGAGAGTGCCACGTGGGCATCCTATATCACGGGAAGCTGCAAGCAAAATCATTCCTATAGGGAACCAGAAGATTAGTTAACAAATCCTAATTAGAGATCTCTACGCACTCACATATATAATATAATTGGAAAAAAAAATGAAAATTTTCATGTTAAATGCATGTTACTTCTTAGCCACCATTCTACTCAGCGTTAGCTAACTCCAGTTAAATAAATTCTGTACAGGTCAGGGATTTGAGCAACCCGAGCCACCGGCTGCTGAGGACGCTGGACCTAGTCGAACCTAACTTTAGTTATGCTGCTAGATAGTGAGTTTTTTTTTTATATAGATTTGCCTTTGTTACATGTATCCGTTTGATGTGATGGCTGTAATATTACTGTTCTCTTTCCTCATGTTGAATTTGTCTTTTGCTTATTTAATGTACTTGTGTGATTGTGGTTGTTAAATGTTCCTTGGTTATTTCTTGTTCAACGACTGGATCTTGGGATAAACCGAAGTGAGGCAGTCTCAGATCCTATAGGGATTTGGGACCGGGTCGTGACATTGTACTTAGATAATATAGACACCACTCTACTCAGCGTTTGCTGACTCTATCTTTTCATAATATTGTTTAGGACAAGGAGTTGAGCAGCCCAAGTTTCCGGCTGCAGAGGGTGTTGGGTCCAATCGAGTCCAACCGTAGTCTTTCTTTAGTACTTTCTATTTTCTCTACTGTTGTAGTAAGTAATGGACACTTTGTTACTGTTCTGCTACTTCTATTTCATTTCCGCTTTCTGAGTTGTTGTTGTTGTGGTATGTACTGAGACAGCTGTTCTAATTTCTTTACTACTTTGTACATTTCTTCTACTTAGTTATGTTACATGTATGAATGTGATTTATTTTCCTACTTTTGGTTATTTCTTGTTAGACGACTAGGTCTTAAAATTAGTTGAGGCGAGCCAATCTCAGATCCTTATAGGATCTGAGAACAGGGTCGTAACAATAGATAAGGAAATTGATATGATATGACTTTCGATTTAAATATTCGGTGTGTATTGTGATTGCTTATAATATTCACCCCAATTACATGTAGATTACTATAGTATTTAAGCATTTAAATATAGATTTTGAAGGAAAATCCTTGAGGAAGATGAAAGTAAACGGGAGAATAGAGAATGAATTAAGAAAAAAATAAAGGAGCAAAAGAGTGAAAGGAGAATTGAGTTGGGTCAAAAAAAACTACATACAAGAGGTTAAACTAAAGTTTGTAGCTGAGGTACTTACTTTCACCTCCTGAAGGTTTCGAGAGTCTCTTTTGAAGTTTAGCCATCAAAATGTGTAGATAACTTGGTAAAATCATTCTCCTTGTGAAGTGGAATGTATAGGGAGAATAATAGGGTCAAGTTATAATTAAAACAATTTCTATTACAGAACAAACGAAAGTTATAGCCAACTAAACAAAAGTTAGTTGACTATGTAGGTGGCTGCAAGATTAAAAATGGTCACCATATGTACCTCTAGACCCCCTTAGCCTCCCACTCATTCATGAAGCCCTTCAAAGCTTTGAGGTAGTCTCGCTCAAAAAAATAAATAAATAAAAAGTTTTGAGGTAGTTCATAGGCAATTGATGACGTGTTCCAAAGGCTGTCAATAGGGCCTATAAATGTTGTCAAAGGTCAAAGTTAGATTTTTCATGTGAAGTACCGTTGAAATGAGCTTACAATTGTGAGATCTAATGAGATTCTACCGCAAGAAGTTTTGAATTTGTCGAAGTTGATTTGAGAAACCTAGAAGTAAAAGTCCTTAAAACTTTCCTTTTCTTATACCATTTTCTTGGGAGATTATGCAATCAGCCTGTAGCCTGATTAATGTTCATGTTGGGGCTAACTCGAGAACAAGGCTAAATGATATACCATGTTTGAAAGAGTATGTAAAGCTTACACTCGTCCATGCCCCAACTAGTGGACCCAAGATAGAAGCATGGTCATCTAAACCCCATCAAACTAGATCAACAAATCGGCCACAACACAGCACATTTACTATACAAATATTGATAAGTAAATGAGATTCTACAGCATCGATCCAAAGTGAGTTACAAGTAGGCTAATTTATTCACGATCCCTTGTAACAGAAATTGCCTTCTATTACTATTACCATCTGGCAACTCATATAAAATGTTCACAAAGCCCAAGCAAACATGCCTTATCCTTGGTTACCCCCAACCCTCAAATCCTCCTTTTTAACCTTTCTTTTCCTCTTATCATTGTTGTTTCTTCCTCCCGCGTGCAGCTACCACCTCTAATCAAGTCATTGCATGTTTCAATCGCCCTTCTCTTCCAAACTCCACCACATTTTAGAAGTTCAAAGCTTCCTATGTGTCACTCATTTGGAACAAAGGGATGCACTTAATTCCTCTTGCCACCAGATTGACCAAAAAAGAAAAAGGCAGACACGAGATGCACTCTACCCCAATTATTTATCATTTCCAGTACATCACTGCCTACAATTTACTGTGCAAGATGATCTTCCAATGAGTGAGGACACCTCACAAGTTGCACCACACATTATTTTTGGAGGATATAGGTCCACCAATGTAGTTAACTATTTTGTTTGAACAAAGCTTGCTTATTAAGGCTCTAATGCAAGAAATTCTTCTCCTTTTGGAAAGACTCAAGGACGGGGAAACATTGGCCCACCTTTGAAAATAGCAAATGGCTTTCCCTACCTCCCTAATTGCCGATTTTAAAAATAATCTCTGCAATTTTGAAGAAAAGAAGTGCAGTGCGCAACAATGCCCTATGGAGGAATATACTCTGACAGAGTAAACTGAATTGAATTGCCATGAAACAATATACTCTGGAAGTGTAATCAGCTGAACCCTCTTCCCGGCGACGTCACTTCACTGCCTCCACCTCGAGCTACTCTTCTTGGACACTCTTTTTTGGATCCCTGTCTCATCCTTCTGCAGCCAAAGTGATTGTTCCGTGATGCCCTTTGCCAGATCTTGAGCTCACCCTCCTCGCGCAACCCCCACCCACATCATGGAGTTTCAAGTCTATCTTCCACCACGTGGCTGTTATTGCAAATAAGTTCCATCGTCGAGGGAATGGTCAAGTCAAGATAAGGCTTCTTCCACCTTCCATCTGGTTGTCTTCTTCAAGCAGGATGCCCTCCTCTGCTTGACGTGTACCAAACCACAAGGGAAGGTCAGTTGGGAGGAGGCCGAGATTGATCGTGGTCGATTTATTGGGGGTGGTCAGCTCCAGCCGTACTTAGCCAGGAGGTCGACCTTGTTTGCAACCTACAGAGGTTGTCCTGATGTTAGGTGGGATGTTCCTAGTAGTATCCATCAGTCAAGGCATGGTGATGGTTGAGAACCAAGGGGCGAGATCCAAAATTTCAAAGTGTTCGAGATCCACTTGCCACAACTGCAGCATTTTCTTTTCTCTGCGCTGGTAACTTTGACTCTGCTCATCGATGCCACCATTTGAAGCAACACCAAATTCTCAAGCTTACTTCCAGTGAGTCCACATCCATCTCCATGCAGACTAGCAAGGCAGTTTATCGCTAGGCATCAGTGCTAGGTAATCAACTGCTAGAGCTACATCCAACGTTGGAATACCATTTCTTCCATATTCGTTGTCTTGTCTTGTATGGGATCTTCGCCAGATGTAATTCCACTCCATTACTCAAAATTGCATTTAGACAACAAATGGATATATATAAAAACTATGGAAGTTCTTGCAAACCAACTTTGTACAACCACCAATACTTGAGAAATCCATTTCAGAGAAAAGGCAACCCAATATAATCAATATAACAAGAAAAACAAAACATGAAGCTCAAAGCAACCAAAAAAAAAAAGTGGGGAAAAAAAAGTTGGTCAAAACAAGTATCACTTCACAGATTTTTACCAACAGGAATGCCAATGATGACCAGGACGAGGCACAGACAACAATCTGTGAAGGCAGCCTTTGTCACCTTGTGCACCAGCAACCCCAAGCAGATAAGCTCGCCCAAGTCATACTCTTCCCTGCTCGGCTGCTTTGCTTCATCATCTTTCACTGGCAGCTCTTTATCCATAAGCAGCAGTGCAAGAACCAGAGTGATGTCCGTCAAAAGAACAAGATAGATTGGTCTGAAGTTTATGAAACTTGCTGCCATCATACTACCAAAGAGACTGCCTTGGTATGATAGAACCACAAATAAGGCTATGGCTGTCGCACAAACTAGGCGTATGTTTTCAGAAGATGAGATGCAGTGACTGATTCTACTGGTTGTGAATATCTTGATTTTTGGTTCCTGCCTTGAGAGACTTGCTGCACCAGCCCTCTGGCTGGACAAACTTTCATTGACTGAATGGACCAACCTTTCTGAATCCAAATGGGTTTTTGGTGCATCACTGATTTCGCATTTAGGAAGCGACTTCACTCCTATATCTGTGACCATCGACTTCCTGGTAGTTTCATCTGTTAACTTTGGTTTCGGCAAGTGGTCCTCACCACTAGGAGGAAGATCAGCTGCAAGAAAGAAGCCCTTCATCAGAAAGGGAACATACATGAACTATTTTTCCTTTCTATATTTCCTTTTCTTGACACATCAGCAAAATAATTTGCCAATATGAAGACAGGCATCCACAAAGTATGAGATAAAATGTAAAGTTGAAAACCCTAACCAAGAAGAAAGTTTATACAGTTTACCTTCAGTTGACAGCTTGAATGAGATTCATGATTTTCCATTAAAAGGTATCTGTTTTTCAAACATAGAATAGCAAACCCTTTCATAAAAAAATATTGAATAGCAATTTTTTTATTGCACTCAAAGAACCTCCTTATCATTTTTCAGCCAATGCCCATCCTTCAACATTCCACAGAATCCTTCATCCATCTGCATTAATCCTCAATCCTTCAGATATCATATGAGATCTCATAATCCCTCCTTCCGCAAAATGTGATCGATCACCAACAATAAAGATACTGGGAAGTTTGTGCAAGTTATGCCACAGTCGCTTCTTACAACTTAACTTGCATGAGGCACTGAATCACAACAACAGAACCATAGCAGAGGACTATATGAAGAATTTGAGGACAATCTCATGGGTCAAAATTAGTGCATCTTCCCAAAGACCAGGACAGCTCAACAATAAAGATACTGGGAAGTTTGTGCAAGTTATGCCACAGTCGCTTCTTACAACTTAACTTGCATGAGGCACTGAATCACAACAACAGAACCATAGCAGAGGACTATATGAAGAATTTGAGGACAATCTCATGGGTCAAAATTAGTGCATCTTCCCAAAGACCAGGACAGCTGTGTTGTGCAGTCTAAGACAGAAACTACAGCCTGTTGCTTAAAGAAAAGTAAAGAATTGTCTTCTGAAATTACCTTTTTTGTTTGCTTCAATTCGCCATGAGGAATTCATAGTTCAAATTTTCATGCTTTCCCTTCTTGTTTTTAACTTCCATAGAGTTATGGAACTAGAGCTGGTGACCTTGCCTTTTTTAGTCCAGAAGGTGGTGTTAAAAGTGCAATTTGGTGATGATGGCAACTTAAAGGGGGTAAAACATGGCATGAGGCAAGGTGATGTGCACAGGTTTCTGCACAGTGGACACCAATTTATCATGATTAAAATCTTACATGAAGATCACTCCAGCAAACATCATTGCAGAGTAGTTACAGGATCGGAAGATCATTTTTTCATAATTAATCCAAAATTGGTAGTTGAAGATCATAGAAGAGGACAAAGTAAACTTCATGCGTCATTTTGAACTCAACAGAGACCTAATCCCATAAATGAAGATGATGAAGGATTGATCCGTTGGAAAATCAGCCATACAAGAGGCATTAGTGTAGTTTAACCCTTTCACCTATCAAAGTCCTGGTCTCCTAGCCTAATCCCAAACAACATACCATAGCAGCAGCCTCTGCCTTTTGCAACCTAAGACCAAGTTGCCACTAAAGGCCAATGCTCAAGCCTAAAATCAAACACCACTTCGTAAAGAAATACTAAAGATATCAGCTGAGGTTGCAGACTTCTTTTGTCAAATCTATTTTGTTGAGAACAGACAAGTTACTAACTAGAATGAAGTATAGCCACTCTAAGAGTTAAGAGTTCAAGCAGAACAGAAGATACAATTAGCTGACACTTCCAAATGGACAAGTTGGTTAAAGTCATCTATGAAATCCCAGTCAAAGTCCCAGTCACATGAAGTTACCCATAGATTAGAATTGCCATATATAATCCCAAAATAGGCACCAGCAAATTACTCTCCTTTTCAAAAAGGGCAAGGATGACTTCTCGAGATTAATGTTCATTTAGAAATATGCTAAAAGGTTCTCCATGGAAATTACACCAATTAAAACACTTCTCCCCACAAGGATGTGAGTGGCCAAGAAGAAATGAGGGCATTATAACAGAAAGAAAAGTACATTAACAAAAAGATGAGTCCCTCTAATGACTAGCATTATGATCTCTCAAGCCAAAGGACTCTATAAGGTAAATGGGCAGGCAAGCGCCTAAGGTTCAATAGCAACCAGCAAGTTCCCTTGCTACCAAAAAAGGTCCTCCCAACTATGATCAATCCAATCAATAAAATACTTTCACCCATGACCACTGGCAAAAGAGCACTCAAAAAACAGGTGGTCAATATGTTCTACACCATCAGGATATAGAGGAAAATATCATCAACTACAGCCCCAAATTGATGGAATCCCTCTAAAAATCCAGACTTTTCCCCCAAACCACGAGGACCACAATATAGAGACCATCGAGTTGGCAAGTTCAGTCTTATAGTTTGCGATACGGTGCATTAGCAACTAGCAAGTTCCCTTTCTACCAGAAAAGTCTTTCCAAACTATTATCATTCCAATCAAAAAAATATTTTCACCCATGTATCCTGGCAAGAAGGCACTCAAAAAATAAGAGTCAAAAACTTCTACACTACTAGGACAAAGAGGAATTTTTCTAAAGAGAGAGAATAGTATCCCTGCCAAAATCCCAAGTTGAATAAATACCTTCCTCAAAGCAGCAAACAACTTGAATCTTCAAAGGCACTTTTGCATCCATACAATGCAAGCTCCCAGTCTTCATCAAAGAAATATCAACTCCCTCCCATATGCCCCCACAAAGGCCAATATACACCTTCTCGACTTGACTAAAAAACTCCTATACCTCCAACCCCACCTAAACGAGGAAAGATTCTGCAACAAAGAGAATTCCTTGGCTCTGTAGAATCACTAGGTTTTTCTTTGCATTTTTGGTAGGAAACTTCTCTCGTGATTATCGATTAGAATACTCGTTGCTCTCCTCCAGAGGTCACCAATCATGTGGTCAAGCACCTCTTTAATCCAGCCAATCTCTCACCCACCATAATTGAAAGGGATGCATGTTTCTCTTACCTACCATGTCTCTATTGCAACTTGTCTTCACACCTCCCACATACATGATGTGATATCTCCTCTACCAGACTTTCCAATTGGGATTCTACTCATTGGCTGTCCCAACAGTGAATAGTCATGGCTACAGTGGTCTTTGAGCTCTTCAGCATTAGGTCTAGCTATTTTGTCTTATTTGCCACCCATCAATTGGACTTGGGACCATGTTGTATGACTTGTTGGGCCAAGTAGCCTCACAAGTGGAGGCTTCATCTTCCACCTCCACACCTTTGCAGATGCACAACCAAACATGGGGCTCCTTTGGAAGTATTCTTTTTTCACGCTTTTGTCCTCCATTATTTGACTAATATGAGTCTTTGGCACTGGTGCCTAAACCTAGCAAGAAAGAAACCTCACCACCTCCAAATTGCTTATCCAACAACCAGCCGTGGTAGTACTTTGACCAAGGATTTATCCTAGATAAGAGTCTAAGCCATTTTCCAAAGCTACAATAATATAATGAAGCAAAACAAGAGCTTTCAAGTCCTTTCCCAGGAAAAACCACACCCTACTTGCCCCCTGCCAGACTTGTGAACCAATATAGCAAGAACCAAAAACCTACACACAGTTCTTTCCAATCAGCCTAACTCTCACCACCCATGTTGCCAATAAGGTGTCGCTACTAGTCATGAGGCATGAATAACCATCCTCCATAGAAAGAAACACATTTCTTCTGAACACTTACAAAGATCTTCTGAACACATCATCCTTGTATCCACCTTGGCCCATATACAAAACATAGACATGAAAAAAAAAAAAACAAGGGCAGAAGGGCCAACTTCAGAAGGACCAACCTCTCTCACTCAGGCAACAAGCCTAACCTCTAAAACACTTGCAGCTAACCTTGGGTATGCTTAAGCTTAAGTAGAGACTGTAACTTTAAAAATAAAAATCAATTTCAACACTCAATTCAGAAGGATTAGAAACCCACTAACATTTCTTAAACTATTACCTGCTACTATCAACTCCATCAACAATGTTAAGTAGAAAACAACAGTAATGCTGCTGGTTCTCTAAAGAGACGATCAATTCTACCAATAGATAACAATTTCCAAACTATTGGGTCATTTTAGCGATGCATTCCCACTTGACCAATAAAATGTCTTAACCAATTTGCAGTAACTTCGCAATACTGTCCTATCAACTTGCCAAACAAGCATAAGTTGCCGTCTGAGTACAAAAGAAAACAATTAATGGATCCCTCACCCCCTTGTTATATCACAATCTAAATTAGGAGAATATATTTTCTCATAAGGTATATGCTATCGCAAAACAAAAAAAAAAAGCAAAATTATCTAGAGCAAAAAACAACAGCGAAAGTCTGCACAAAAAAACATTATCACCTCCCACCATATTCCTAGTTGATAGCAACTTTAGCTTGGAAAAGCTCGTAATCCCATGCTAACAGGTGGGAGTTGAATATGTAATCAACCACAAATTATCAATAACCTTATCTACATGAGTGGCCATTTTTCTTTTAGAAAAGTAACATGAGTGAGCATATTATAAAATAGCTGCAAAGGACATTTTTGAGACCTAAGAAACTTTTTTTTTTTTTTTTGAAAAGGTGAAGGGATAACCACCTAAATTCATTAATCAGCCAAAATTATAAGGCCATCACCAAGGCTACAAAACAGACTCCCAAAACACCAAATGAGAGAAACTGGAGCAAACAACATTTTCAACATAAGGAACATCTCCTCTAAAAACAACCCCATTCCTACCTACCCAGATTCCCCATAGCACTGCCAATATCTTTGCCCTCTCTTTTCTCGACCTAAAAATGGTACCACCACCACCGGTACCACCTCTCCTGAAAGAGGACCAGAACCCCTCAAAGCTATCAATTGCAATCCAGTCAACCCCCATCATCCTCCACACCTATCTTGCAAAAGGGCAAAGGAAGAAGAGGTGTTGAATGTCCTCATCCGCCCCCCTACACATGAGGCACCCAAGATCATCCATCACTACCCACTTCATCCTCCAAACCTTGGTAAGGATTCTGCCCCTCCTAAGAAGCCAAGCAAATATTCTAACCTTCAAAGGGCACTTCGCGGACTAGGTTAATCTGCAATCCCTCAAGTCAACATCCGCCATCTGCAGGGCTGAAGAAATTCTGTGAAAAGCTTTGGCAATAGAGAAGTCCCCTTCCTCCCAGCAAAGAGCATCCCAACCACCTTCCAACTCCCACCCCTCCAAATTCCCCAATAATCGCTGGAACTCCTTGCACCTCTAGTCAGATGACACCCCCTCAAAGCCGGGACACTAGGCACCATCCCAGCAGGACCCCATTGTCGCCACCTTGCACGCAATTCGAGAGAAAAGCTGTGGGTACTTGTCACAGAGATGGCCAAAACCCTGCCAGTCATCCGTCCAAAACTTAAAAGTGTCTCCATGACCCACATACGGTGAGAAGAAATCCCGCACCTTCGGTACCACTATCGCAAGCCCCCGCACGAAATGTGACGCACCTGAATTAGGGGGCCCAAAGGCCCCCCAAGAGAGGAGGGAACCATAGCAGTGTCAAAGGGTGTCACCAAGAAGACTCTACTCCTACCCTACAAGCCTAACAATCCACTTCGTAAGGAAACTAAGGTTGACAGCATCCACATCTCTGACTCCCAGACCACCTTCCTAAATCAACCTACACACCTCCACCCAGGACACCAACCTCATTCCCTTCCCTACCGATCTGAGGTTGGACCAAAAGAAATCTCATATAAAGCCAGTAATCTTTTTCTACACTTGACGAGGGACCCTGAACACAAATAGGAAGTAGGCTGGCATGGACGACAGAATCGCCTTAACAAGAGTCAACATTCCCCCCCTCGAGAGCAAACAAGAAGACCATCCCAACAACCACTTCTTGATCCTCTCCAACAAAGGTAACCAGTTCTGCAAATGGAGATGCCTATCCATCAAGGGGAGGCCCAAGTAGGACAATGGCAAAGCCCCCTGCCAGTCCTGAGTGCAACACCGCAGGTCGCCGCCTCCCTAGCAGTCATATGAAATAAAATGAAACTAGACTTTTCATAGTTAACTCGCAGCCCTAACGCCTCATCAAACAACTCCATAAGAATACAAAGTCTGCCTACCTCAACAAAGGACCCCTCTACCAAGAACAAAGTATCATCCGCGTACTGCAACAGAGGAATCTCCCTATTCACTCCCGCCGAAAAGCCCTTGAACATCCCCCTTGAGCATGACCTCGCAATCCCTCTTGCTAGGGTATCAATAGCCAAAACAAACAGCATTGGGGCGAGCGGGCATCCCTGCCTAACCCCCCTCTTGGGCTGCACCCATCCTCCTGCAGGGTTCCCGTTCACCAACACCGAAAAGGATGTCGTTGTGACGCATCTCTTCATGCAAACAATCCAGACCTAGGGGGAAATTTCTCCTAACCAAAGAGGCCCACAAGAAATCCCACTGGATGGAATTATAGGCCTTGCTAAGATCCACCTTTCACAGGAAAGTTGTCTTCTTCAGTCTCCTCCAAGTTGCCAAAGCCTCTGTGGCCACCACAAAGCCATCCAGAATGCCCCTCCCAAGAATGAAAGTCGTCTACACCGACGAAATAATGTCACCAAGTAACCCACGAAGTCTGTTGGCGAGGACATTTTCGAGAATAAGATACGAAGCATTCGACAAAGCGATCAATCAAAAGTCTTCAATGGCCTCAGCACCCTCCTTAGGCAGGAGGAAAATATAGGATTTATTCAACCTATCAAACCCCCTGTTCCCCACCGTAAACTCCTCCATGACCTGTAGGACGTCCTCCTTCACCAGCAGCTAGAACTCCCTGCAGAAGAAAATCGAAAACCCATCCGGTCCTAGGCAACCATCTGCATTGAGGCTCAAATCGCTTCTCTCACCTCGTCCTTCGAGAATCCAGTCGTAAGAGACTCTGCCTACTCTATAGAGATACATCGCACATCCTCGCCCAACCACCTTCACATGCCTCCTGCGCAATCTCGTAAATTCCCTAAAAAATCTGCTCCAACTCTCCCCAAATCCTCCCTACCAAAAAAAGTTGTCCCTTCAACCAGCAACCTATCAATCCAGCTCCTCCTCCTAGCTGATACCATTTGGTGGAAGAATCTGATATTGAAACCCCCTTCTTTCAACCACTTCTATCTCAATCTCGTCTTCCATTCCACCTCCGCCTTCTTGTCCTCCTGCACAATCCAGGCATTCCTCGCCCTATACTCTCTGTCTTCAGTGGTCAATGCACCAACATCCTCCTGCCTATCAATTCTGGTAATCTCAGCCAACGCCTCAGATTTCCTCCCAAGTCTTGTCTCCCTGAGCTCCTTCCTGGAACCCCTCAAAAAGTCACGCAAAGCAGCCAGCTTCTTTGATAACATGGTCGCTGTCGAACCCTCTACCTCCAAGGACCTCCATTTTTCCTTCACTCGACCCCTAAAGTCGGCCTCCATCATCCAAGATCTCTCAAATTTGAAGTACATGCCAAAAAGTAAGCCTTCATTCGACCTCCACATCAGTGGCATGTGGTCCGAAAAAGGCCTATCCATCAATGAGACATCGGCCAGGGAAAACGCCTCCACTATCTCCACGTTGGAAAGGAATGTCTATCCTGGATCTCAGTCCACTAGAGCTCTGTCAGGTGTATGCACACGATCTAGGAGCCAAATCAATCAAGCCACGAACCCCACGAACTGCTTCGAACTGCGTCCTACCTCCCGCACCCATCAAGCATGTCATCAAGCTGTAATGTAACATTGAAGTCGCTTCCTATTAGCCACGGCATCCCATTGCAGTCTACGATGACCAATGCGAGCTCCTCCCACAACACGCCCCTCGCCTGAGGCTCTAGCGGGCCATACACACTTGTTATCGTCATTTTGGATCTGTCTGACCTCCTCACCAACTTGACGGAGATGACATGGCTTCCCATGAAGCCATCCTCCCAAGCGAAACCATCCACCCACCATCCCAGAATATGACCATCGGAGCGGCCAGTCGCATCAAGGGCACAGAACTCCTCCATCTAGGAGCCCCCAATCTCCCTCCAAAGCCTTCCATCGCAAGTCGTCAACTTCATCTCCTGCAGGAGAACGACGTCTGCCCGCCACTGATGGATATAGCCCCACAATGCCGCCCTCCTAGAAGGGTCGTTGAGACCCCTAACATTCTAGGAGAGGACACTAATCATTGGGTAGGAATGGTAACCCCCATCGCAGCAACCTGACGGAACCCAGCTGTTGTTGCCATTTGCTGCACAGTAGAATCATCCTCCTCGAGTGCTAATGGCTGGGGCTACTACGACGCCATCTCCTTCTTGCTCCGGGTGTCCACAACCTCCCATGCACGACCTCCACAACAGGCGGCCCGCTGGTAGCTCCATCTCGGGGTATAACGAAGACCACAACCACCGCCCACCTTGCGCGGATGCCATCCAGCAAGGTGGATTGCACTGGAGCCTCCACTCGATCCAGCTACCACCGGCGATGCAATGGCAACGGCCAAGGGCCCCCTTACGGCCTCTATCCCCACAGCGATGGTGGTAACTGAGGCTTCGCTGACCGCCTCAACCCCCGCAACGGTGGGATAAAGAGAGCCCCCCACCAAATCCACGCTGCCACCCTCCTTCGCCACCTTAGGCGAGGTCGACTCCTCAACGCATTGGGGAGAAAGGGGAGCAACCTCAACCTCCGAAAAGGAAGGAAGAGGCCACTCCAAGCCATGGGTGGCCAAGTTCTAAGATGTCGAAACGTCGCCCAACCCGTTGGCGCATGGAGGAGTGTTTCTCATATCTGCCGACTTCGGGGGTAGTAGATCCGAGGAAGATCCAACCCGGTAAGCGTCGCCCCCATTCAAAAAAACCTTCCGAACGGTCGCCCTCCCTAAAATTTCGCCAACCGCTCCGACCTTTTCCGCTCCTAGATGCGCTGCCTCCAAAACTACCGCCATCAAAGCTACATTCATTGCACCATACGCCTCGAACAACGTTGCAATCTCAGGGTCCTTATCTACATCCACACATGGACTTTTCACCTTCCATATTGGATGCCAAACTCTAGAGCCATGAGGTGGCGCCGTCGTCGCACCACCACCTTCCACCGACAAACCAGCAGCACCACCCAGCACCTCAGCAAACATGGTCCCCACCACCACCCTAAGGGTGCTCGTCAGGGTGCAAGAGATAACCCACAAGAAGTCGCCATGGCGAAGGGTTACCTTCCTCATCATTGATGCCCCCTCCATCTCCACAACTGCCTCGAGTAGTGCTGCTAAGATCTCATCTCCTCTACACTCTCAGAGGCGTGCAAAAGGCAAGATGATCGCCTCAATGACCTTCACCGTCCAAAGCCACCACAGCACCCCACCAATCACCAAAACTACCGACTTTCTCTCTGGCAGTCGTTCCCTCGACGCCTCATCATGTACACAGGCTCTCCGCCACCTCAAAGAACCACCCTACATATGGAACTCCAAGAAGCAAAGGTGGTCCCTTTCCAATGGAGAGAGCCCAAGGACAAGGAACTTTTCATCGTCGAAGGGAAGGACCCACACCTCGACCTGCGGAATATGGACATATAGCAAGTTCTCCACTTCAACCGCCCCACGAACACCTCCCCAAGAAGGCCCTCATCGACTGCCACGTGCAAAGCTACCGCTCCTTTAGACCATGGAGCTTCTACTTCAGCAAGGGAACCACCACAGGTGGCGGCAGCAGACGACCGGCCCCTTGCTCAGAGCTTTAGCTACATCTCGCACTCCAGTGTCCAAAGCCCCCACACCTCCAACATCTTAGAGGTTCGCAGCACTCCCTCACCCAATGGCCAAGCTCCAAGCACTTAAAGCAATGTCCCACCCCACCACGTCAACCACGACCACGACCACCATAAGCTTTGTCGGACCTCCGCCCTCCCTCGCTTAAAGCAAACACCCTCCTCCTTCTCCACGCGACCACCTTCCACCTACCGTCATGGAGACCCTCCCACCTGACCTCGACGTCTAGCAGATTCACCTCTTCTCGCGCAGGCTCGTTCTCTCCCTTCCGCTCGCCCTCACTCGCCATCTCCATCTTTTTATAGTGAATACTGAGCTACATGCGCCTCTTATGTAGTTTTGCCAAAAACATCCACATTGTCTTTTTATTAACACACAATTGAGTGAATTAAGTTCTAAAACCCAACCTAGCAATGGTCGAAATATCATTTTCCTTGGAGGAGACAATTTGTCATGGTTATGGTTTCAAGATCTCTCTTTTACATAAGTTGGCCCCATTTAATGATATTTCCTAAGCAACAGCATCAAATTGGAAAAGTTTATCCAACAAGACCTTTTAACCATTTCAGTTGAAATGCCATATCTAAGTAGGTAATGCTTTTACTTTTCATTGTCAAATAAAATATAAAATGACTCCATTTTCTCATTTAATTTAACAATTTAGAACTAACTAAAGTGTAATTGCTACCTTATATAATGATTAAAATGCAATTATGCAAAGAATTGAGATGCGGTGCATAGCATGAAACTACAATGCACCCTAAATATGTACTCAACATACAAAAAAATTTCTCCTTTTTCCCTTTTCTTAAGCTAACTTCATGGAGAAGAATAGGTAATAATATCAATAAACATTCCAAGAACAATTAGCGAAAGCCCAAGGACATACCAGGTTATGAAGAAATTAGCAACCTAACTACCAAATTCTAGAGGTAGCATATAGAATTATTAACATGGATTCTGCCATCATTTTGTTATCATGCAAAACTTTGCGATAATGCATCCCTTTCCTCCATATTCAATTCCACATTTCTAGATGGTTCATGCTTAAGAACACCATATGTGAAGCAACCCAAGCCTAAATGCAAGTTGATGAGGGAAGAAAAGAGCAAGTCCATGCATGACGGACCCATGAAAGAATAGGCCTAGAAGCAACGAGCCCAAGAGACGATCCTTGGCCCAGGAGATCCACCACCCATAGGCCCTAGGAAACTCAAATAACTATCAAATGATCCAACCCGAACATCCACAGGAGAGCCTATCCCAATTAGTTGCTAGACCAAGCAACCCGGAATCACCACAACTAAGATTGAAGTGGCAAAGCCCAGCAAGCAACCAAGTGAACACCCCCCCTCCCCCCCCCCCCCCCCCTCAAGACACAACAGACGGGTAAGCGAGTCGAGCGGTGCGGAACCGCCCGAAAGATAAAGTGACGCTGGAGAGCCCTCAAGGAGCAAAAGGGTCGACATCAAGCAACGAGTGAGGGAATAATTAACCACCATAATTGTTGTTCCTTAACCCCCTATAAAAAGGGTCAAACATTTTCTGTAAAAGGGTAATTGAACCCTAAACATTTTCACCGACTGTAATGTGCGACTAGTGGGCACTTAAGGGTTACATCCCCTCCCCAAACGTAAACCGTTATAGTGGAGCTAGGTCACCAACTCTCTTATGTATTTGGGTGATTGTTTAGTGATTCGATTACTTTTTTATATCAACCCATCAGGATTTGATCACAAGCCAACAGAGGAAATTGACCCATAGAAAGATTTGATTAGTCCAAGCCAAAATCAACCGACAATAACAAACCAAGATGCCAATGCAGCATATATTTGACATGCCAATTTTGAGAAGTCAATCACAAAATCACTGTGTTTACTTTATTTGTTTTTTCTTTGAGGAATAGCATTGCAACTAGGATTGTGTAACTCTAGTATGAACTCTTTGCAAACCCTCTATACAAAGGGGTATTGTCATTCAATGAAGGATGAGAAAGAGATGAAATGTTGGTTTTTCTTTGAGGAATAGGGTTACAACTAGGACTCCATGTGATTCTAGTAGGATCATAACTTTTTGCAACCCCTCCATACAAAGGGGTATACGTTGCCATTCAAAGGAAGATGAGAAAGCATTGAATTAAATTATAATTTAACTCATTCCCTCGTCTCTCTCCTACCAAAACCCCACCTAGCTTGGCATGTTTCTATTTCTCTCCTCAACCCTCTGTCCAATCTCTCACCCTAAATTCTTGCAACTGTACTACTGCTATACAAGCTCATTCATAGAACACGATTTCGTGGTTCCACGCAAAATCTATGCTTTCAACCTCCAAAGGGTATAATGACCAATTCCAACAAAGGCAACTCCATTTAGTTGTCACCTTCTTTTTTCCCCGGCATCCACATAAGCCGCACATCCAAACAAAGAACGATAGGAATGAAGCCATCCTACCCATTTGACCTCAAACCATCCAAAATATCCACCCAAGATCCAACCTTTCCCCATAATCCAAACCTAGAAAGCCCCATTAAGTAATCAAACGACCCCTCCCCAAACCGACCGATTCAGTAACCGCAAAAGGCGCCACCTTTGGCGCGAGATCGGGCAAGACACGAGCCAAGATCGCACCTTTCGGTTGGACCGGTTCCTTGGGGGTTTCCTTCCGGTCGGCGGAGGGGGCGGGGTCGGCGGGGGGCGGCGGGACGGCCCGGGCCTGTCCGGTGATGAAGGCGAGGCGGTCGGAGCCGCGGTCGAGGATCTTGCGTCGCCTCGCCTCCCTCGCCGACCCTCCGGCGGCCGGCGCCACTGGCGTGCCGCCGTCGTCCATTTTGACGTGTTGGGCCTCTCGATCTCCTCCGATCTGCGGCGAGACGAGGCGGTGCCCGGAGAAGAAGAAGGAGAGGACGAGGGAAGGGAAGGAAAGGGAAAGGGAGGAGTTTGCCTCTCTTGGCGGTGCGCGCACGCGCGGTGCAGTTACCAGCCGCGGCGTCCGTTGCGCCTCACACGGAGATCTGCTTCGTTCAATTTATGAGAAGCACCAACTTACATGTGTCGCTAATGGGATACACATACACATCGGACGCACACGGACAAAGAAGAAAGACCAAGAAAAAACACAAAGATAATGGAGGGAGACTAAAGATCAAAAAATTAAAAAAAAAGCTACCTGTGATAATTAAGTTTTGAATTAAAATGTCTGGTATACAGTGTAAGTTCTTCAGCGAATAAAAGATGATTTATGTGCAGAATATAAGGTGATTGTATATCTTTTGAGAGTTTGAGTTAGCTGCAAGTTTCGTGGTTAAGTATCTTGTGATGATAGTTAAAATAATTGTAACTTAAATATAGTTATCTAGTTCCCACAAATCTATAACATCACGTGAACGAGTAAGCATTTCCACGTCTTAGTTGACCGTGGAAAATTTTGCACGGAGATTCAATGGATTTTTTATGCAAATAAATATGAAATTTATGGAGTTATCTAAAAAATTTGTTGAGATTTTATTTTATTTGTAAGATAACTTTTTTTATTCTAAAAGAAAGGAGGTTACTTTTACATTAGTTGGTGTCAATCATTTTCTTTTATGACCCGAAACTTATAAGCTAAGATAGGTTTTACACGTGTAAGATAAGGTTGATTTTTATCTTAACAGTCAAAGTGATAATGATTTGAACACGTAATGGTTAAAGTGACAATAGTTCAATTACATTCTAATGAACTATGGTGCAAATAAATTAAGTAAATAAATAAAATTAAGTTTAACATTTTTTTATAAATTATTCTCCAACATAATTTTACCAGAGATATAACAAAAAAATAACATTATAATTATTTTTATAAATTAAAAAAAGTTATGTATTACCTTATCACATCCGCATGTCCCCATCCCTCACCGATGTCTCCCCTTTCTCACCCTTTACATACAAATTGAATGAAAAAACACACAAAAGAAATCTATGAAACAAAATATCATCCATACAAAAATAATAATAAAATGACTCCCATAAGGTTAGACACTTCTCTCTTTCCTCATCTCTAAAATAAAGTAAACACCCAACCAATATCATTCTAAATAAGAACAAAAAAAAAAAAAAAACTCACCCATCACCACTCTAATTAAACTTTAAACAACCTTCCCTCCTCCCTCCCACGCCCCCCATGTCTCTCTCATACACACACAAAAGATAAATAATATACATTTAGATATTAGTTTTACATTATTATATTTAAGAAAGGTGCTTATATATTTAAAATAATATGTAAATTATTAGTACATCTTCATATATCTATCCATGATAACTACCCATCTTTCTCTTAAATCAAGTGAGACATTTGATATGTATATTTAGAGACGATAAATAATATATATATTATTAACATATCTTTAGATATTAATTTTGCTAATAATTAAGTTTTCAATAAATAAATTATATTTAAAAGTTCTCACTCTCTCTCCCTTCCCCATCTCTCTCTTCAATTTATAAAATCTCTATTTAAATGGGTATTTTCTATGTAGTATATACATAAATAAAAGTAATTTTTTTCCTACATTTTTGTATTTACATGATATTCACATACATATAATACAATCCAAAAAAAATTAGGTGTAGAGATTAATGAAAATTATTTTAAATTTCTAACTAATGAAATTGGTTGCATTGTTTCAACAATAAAAATTTTTATATTAAAATTACCAAAGAGAAAGATGAGCTTATAGACTTAATATAATACATATGTATATACATTAACCTAAATATACTTAAGGGTGCTGGAGGTACATCGTCCAATATATTAAACTTAAATAAAATATTTCATGACATGAATCTTAGAAACTTTGAGGATGTAATTTTTTTCATATAAAAAAATATATCTCAAATAAATTCATATTTTTTGATCTCCTATAATATATAGCATCCTAATCAATTTGATCTCTGTCTTTTTAATGGGCAATGCTTTTAGAATCCCAAATATTTTTCATCAGCAAATTCAATGCAAACAAAATTTGATTATAATTTGATTTTCATTAGAAATTTTTGTTAACTTATTTTTTAAGCAAAGTAAACATATTTGGTTGCATGTTTAACGAAATCTTATATCTAAGTTTTTGTTAACTTTTTTTTTAATTAGAGTAAACATTTTTGGATGTATGTTTAGCAAAATCTTATATCTATAATGAAATATTTAAAAATTTTATAAACTCCCGCACATCACTAATTTACATAATTAGAATGTCTATGCAACTCGAGTTGTTAAAATACTTGAGCAAATGGAAATTTAATGGTTAGTTCGTCAAGTAGTAGATAGATTGAATAAAGAAATGGCTTAGTTGTGTGGCATTAATTAGAAAAGAGAAATGGAAAGAATTATAGGTATCAATTAAATTTAATAGTTAGGAGAGACGAAACATAAAAATGAAGGACTAAAGTTAAATATTGTATTGTATGATTCTTAAAAAAATTAAAAGGTTACGTTGTAAGTACAATTTTTGTAGTATCATTTTTTTAAGAAAAAATGTTTTGATTTCTATTATGGAAAAGTACCTAAAATAAATTATTTCAAAATTTTTTATTATTGTAGTTTTGTTTTATTATGGAAAAGATGTCAAAGAGAAAGAAGTCATTTTTATTTATCTTTTTTTTTCTCATAATAAGGCTAATATTAAAGGAAGAGTAAACTCTTTTTGTTTTCTTTGAAGAATCTTTCACCGTGTCATCAAAGGAGTAATTTTTAATGATAAGATGATGGAGGTTTTTTCATAATTTGTCTAACATAAAGGAATCTAATGTCATTTATCTGAAGATTGAAAATTTATGTAAAACTACATACAAAATCAAGTTAATAGAAATACTTTTGAGGTATTAAAATTTGTTGTTGATTTAGGAACGCTGACGATGTTGAGTCATAACTTTTTGTAATGCAAGAGGAACTAACTCAATTCCAAAATGTTCATGTACAGGACTTGATCTCTAAGCCCGACGTTATGTCACAATTAGTATAAAATAGATTTTTCAAAATAAATTAGATGAATCAAACATAACTGTTAGGAATAAAACCTAATTTATTGTGCAAGGGTATAATTAAAAAGAAGACATGATTTTTGACTAAATCTATTCATCACTTGCTAGGTTAGAGATGATGAGAATGCTTCTTGCCTTTACACCATTCTTAGATTTTAAGTGGTTTCAAAAGAACATAAAAAATGTGTTTTTTAATGATCCATGGGAAGTAAGTGGCGCATTAAGAGAACCATGAGGATTGTTTGAAACATCTTCAAGCATAAAGATCTGGTTCTAAAAGATGATCAACCGGATCCAAATCACAGAAAATTATTTTTCAATCACATAAGTTAGAGAGTATACCTCTATGATTAGTTATTACTAGATGATGCAATACATGGTAATAAAAATTATGCTTCTATTTGGAGTCCCTAATGCAAGATGCAACTCCCCTTGGCCCAATGATGAGGTGCGATTGTATAGGCGACAGTGTTTCAAATATCGTGATATATATTGCTATCGATGGGATGGATGGTATCGATATCTCTAAAGTTTTTTTTTTTCGATATCGTCGATATGGGGAGATATCACCGATATATCAGGTAATATATCGGCTATATCGTCGAGATATCGGCGATTTGGGAGCTGTTAGCACTGGGTTTGGGTGGGAGGTTTGAAATTCGAATGCCAAGCACTAAGCGGGAGGTCTGGGTAGCGCTGGAGCTGCTGCTAGGCCAATCTGGTGGGAGGTTTAAAAAGACACAGACACAAAGAGCTGGTGCAGGTCTGGATAGGGAGTAGGTCACACATACACACACACAAAAATCATCGATATCGACGATATATCCTGATATAACACATATACATATTTTTTAGGCATCTTTTCATGATATATTATTCGTAAAAATGTTAACCTTTAAATTTTGTGATATTTTATGACTTTCTAAGCGATTTCCTAAAAATTCACCGATATCAGCGATATATCCCCGATATATCTATCCCTTTTTGACTTGTCGATACGATATTGATATCAATATTTAAAACCTTAATATACGCATGAAAAAGCATTCTTCTTGCAACAGACCATCCACTCTCTCCTTTGCTTTGGCATGTGAACTATGAAAGGGAGATGATGGGAGACATCTAGTCAAGATGAAAGAGAGGTGGAATCTTAAAGATCAACAATTTATCTCAAATGATGGCTCTTGGTCTCTAACTATAAAAAATTTGAAACCCTAATAGGAATAGAACTTTTGTTTCTGATAATTTACCAAAGTGCCATTCTCTATAGCGCTTCCTAAAATTCTCAAACTCTCATCAACATTTGTTACGACCCGATTCCCGAATCCCTACGAGACACGAGAATCGGACCGACTCGACTGATCCCAAGACCCAGTCGTCCAACGAGAAAGTAACCAAAAGAGCAGCAAAATAAACCACATTCACCATGTATATAACTAGCAGTAACAAAAGTACAGCAGTAAAGAAAAGAACTACTACAGTACACACCACCACAACAGTAGAGAATTAAACAGGTACATAAACATGATGCTTACAATAAAAGAGTACAATGGTAACAGAAAAATACTCACTACAACAGAAGAAAAGGTACAGTAGGTACTATACCAATAAAACTACTGGGTTTTACTAGGCCCAGCACCCTCTGCAGTCGCCGGCTCTGGCTGCTCAACACCAGGTCCTGAAAAGGTGACAAAGATGACACGTCAGCGAAACGCTGAGTAGAGTGGCAACTAACTAGCTAGGAAAACAGTAAGGTGGACAAGAAGCTGTTATTTTTAATTTCTCTATTTATTTTCTATTTACTCATTCTTGAATTATTTCTCAGATCTTCCTCTTGATCTTGAATGTTCCTCGTGGGAACGATCTTGATTGCAGTCTTTTCCGAAAAGTATAAGTAGCACGTGGTGCTCTTCTGGCCAAGAGAGTCCCCGTGGTGGTCCTACCCTCAATCAACCACCCCAAGATCACTGACAGACGTAACGGTGACTATGGCACGTGCGATAAACGTACGGGTAGCTACCCCGCACTAGCACGCGGTCAGTCGTTGTAACGACCCGATTCCCGAGTCCCTACGAGACACGAGAACTAGACCGACTCGACTAAACCCAAGACCTAGTCGTCCAACGAGGAAGTAACCAAAAGAGCAGTAAAATAAACCACATTCAACATGAAATATAACTAGCAGTAACAAAATACAACAGTAAGAAAAGGAACTACTACAGCATGTACCACCACAACAGTAGAACAACATTTAACATACATGAACTACAAGTAAATAAAAGTACAAAGAGTAACAAGAACTACTCACTACAGTGGAACAAAAAGGGCACAAAAGAACAGTGGTAACTCTACTGGACCCTACTCGGCCCAGCGTTCTCTGCAGCCGCTGACCCTGGCTGCTCAACGCCTGGTCCTGAAAAGTAACGAGTGTAACACGTCAGCGAAATGCTGAGTAGAATGGCAGCTAAACTAAAGAAGCAGTAAAGTGTACAATAGCTATTTTATTTTCTTTCTTCCATTATTTACGTCTTTCTATTGTTTCATAATTTATCTATTTCTCAGATCCTTCACTTGATCTCGAATGTTCCTCGTGGGAACGATCTTGATTGTAGTCTTTTCCGAACAGTAGAAGTAACACGTGGTGCTCTCCTGGCCGGGAGAGTCCCCCGTGGTGATCCTACTCTCAGTCAACCACCCCAAGGTCACTGACAGACGTAACTGTGACTACAGCACGCGCGGTAAACGCACGGGTAGCTACCCTGCACTGGCACGCGGTCAGTCGTTTCCGTTAACGAGTGCGCCCAAAGCACAGCACGGAACCAGATAGGGCAGAGCCCTCTCAGTAACAGGGGTCCAACCCCTCCACAGTAACCAAACAGGGGCCTTGCCCCTCCGCAGTCCGCGCACCCTTGCCTGACTACCCTGGTTTGCTCAGTGGGCCTAACAAGTCGGTGTAGGTGAGCTAGCAGAACCCCGGGGCCCGTGGGGTAGCTAGTACTCGCCCTACACTAGTAGCTCTCCTCGGTACTGTGTACACAAGGGCCAACAAGTCGGTACAAAGTGGCCAGACCTAACCCCGGGTCCCTGGGGCGGCTGGCTCCGCTCTGCACTAAGCAGGTAACAGGTGTTTCCCCTGGCACTACGTACCCAAGAGACAACGCACCTCCACATCTTTCCTTCTCAGTTTCATTTCATTCTCTTTCCAGGAGTTCTACTCCTAATTCTCCGTAGGGTTCCAGCTCTTTTAACTCAGCACATTCAGGTTTCCCCCTTTCAGTTTCACGTTCATAAACCTATATTTTCAATCATGTTCATTTATTCATAACAAGAAGCTGTTAAAATCAATTTACATGCAGCTATTATTTCCTTTCCACAGTTTCCAATACTGCAATATCTATATTCATTTCACTAGTTTTCCAGTCCTAGGATTCATGCCGTACCCTAGGATCTATCATTCAATCTAGTTTTCCAACCCTAGGATTCATGCAATACTCTAGGATCTATCATTCAATCTGGTTTCTCATTCCTAGGATTCATGCAATGTCCTAGGTTCTATTAATTGTTCCATAATTGTAACAAGAAGAAGGGAGCGGAGGGGATGAGAGTGAGGGAGAGGGCGAGGCCTTTTTAAAGCCACGCGGGGAGAGAGAGAGGGGGCAGCGTTGCGCCTGCAGAGGAGAGAGAGGAAAAGAGGCGTCGCAGGCGTGCCGCAGAAATCAAATCCCAGACGTCTGGAATGGGTTCTAGACGTCTGGTCAGACATCTGGGCCACCTCCCAGACGTCTTGAAGCCTCGTTCGTAACAGTCGTTTCCGTTAACGGGGCACCCCAAAGCACAGCACGAAACCAGTATAGGGCAAAGCCCTCTCAGTAACAGGGGTCCAACCCCTCCACAGTAACCAAACAGGGGTCTTGCCCCTTCACAGTCCGCGCACCCTCGCCTGACTACCCTGGTTTGCCTAGTAGGCCTAACAAGTCGGTGTAAGAAGGCTAGCAGAACCCCCGGGCTCGTGGGGTGGCTAGTGCTCTCCCTACACTAGTAGCTATCCCCGGTACTGTGTACGCGAGGGCCAAAAGTCGGTACAAAGTGGACAGACCTAACCCCGGGTCCCTGGGGCGGCTAGCTCCGCTCTGCACTAAACAGGGGGGACAGTTGCTCTCTTTGGTACTCCGTACTCAAGGGCCAGCTAACTTCCCCAATTCCATTCCATTCACCTCTCAGGAGCTCTACTCCTAATTTCCCATAGGATTCATGCTCATATTTCCTTAACTAAGCCAATTTAGGTTTCATCATTTCAACTTTATTTTCATATAGCCCATATTTTCAACAGTTAATGTCCATTCATAAACAAGCAACTATTATCCAATTACAGGCAATTATCAATTTTCTTTCTACTTTTCCAAGACTGCAATTCATATATTCACGACATTCGTTTTGGTGTTTCTGTTCCTAGGATTCATACCATACCCTAGGATCTATCATTCAATCTAGTTTTCCAGCCCTAGGATTCATGCCATACCCTAGGATCTATCATTCAATCTAGTTTTCCAGTCCTAGGGTTCATGCCACACCTTAGAATCTATTAATTATCTCACAAGTGCATAATGTTGGTAAATAATTAAAGGGAGCCACTCTACCTGCAATCAGGAGTACTGAGGGAGTGATCGACAAGCCCGTGCGCCTCCGCAACCCCCAGAGCCGCAACGGAATGGGGTCCTAAAACAAGGAACTACTCAGAACAGGATACAAACACTGTAAACAGGTAGATGAACTAATTCTGAGAAGAACGAAACTTGAAACGTGGAAAACAGACTTCGAACAGATCCTAAACGGGTCAAAAACGATAAGTCTGCCCAAAATCAGACGTCTGGAACATCTTCCAGACGTCTTAAACGATGGTTCAGGTCATACCTTGTTTCTGCGTGGTTCTTCAGACGTCTAGAATCCCACTGAACCATCTGAACTTAGTTCCAGACGTCCGACTATCACTCCGGACGTCTGGAGACCCTCTCCGCCGTCTGGTGTTGTGCCCAGACGTCCGATCTATGTGGGAGGGCGTGCCCTTGCGCCTTCCCGAACGACCCTACACGCGTACGCAATCAACCTCAATACGCAAATGAGGCAGAACCCTTCGGCGGAACGGCCTGCATGGCCGTACATGCGAAAGGAGAAGAAAAGGAAAATATCGTACCTTTCAGATGTCTGGATCTTCCTCCAGACGTCTCCTGCGTCGTCTGAACGTAGGTCCAGATGTCTGATTCTGGGAAATTTTCCCAGAATTAGGACATCTTCGCCCTCCGCCTGCTGCGCACGGCCGTGCAGCACCGCACTCGCCTGCTGCCTGAGCTGTAGCAGCACCTCCCCAGCGCTGCGCACCCGCCGGCCGGTCTTCGCTGCTCCTGCGAGCTCGCACCCTCGCGCTCTAACTCTTCTCCTTCTCACTGCAACTCCTCCTCCCCGCGCACCCACGACAACAGCTGCTGCCCTCGCCCTCTCACTCTCACGCTAACAAGAAGAAGAAGAAGAAGGCGGTGGAGTGATGGTGAGGGAGAGGAAAGGGGGGAGTATTTGAAGGCGCCATGGGGGAGAGAGAGAGAAGAAAGCTGCACCTGCAGGACGGGGAGGAACAGAAAGAAGAAAAGAGGGCGGCGATTCAATCTGCGCGCACATGCGCGCAGACGCGAAACCGTACGCCGAAAAAATTAATTTCCAGACGTCTGAACCAACTCCCAGACGTCTTAAAAGACGTTTGATGCCGGGGTCTTAATAACATAACAAACTCAAAGGAAGTTTCGTCCCCGAAACTTGCGCTAACTAGGGTACGGAAAAGAACGATATATGCATAACAAACTCAAAGAGGACCAAAGCAAGTCTGAAAAGATGTACCTACAAAAAGCTCCGGGTACCGCTCCCTCATCGCCGCCACAGGCTCCCAGGTAGCCTCCTCGTACCGCTGGCTCCTCCACAAAACCTTCACCAGGGGTACTTGCTTCCGTCTCAGACTGCGGACGGCTCTGTCGAGAATCTGCACTGGCCGCTCGGGGTAGGTCAGGTCGTCCCCCACCTCGATGCTCTCGTGACTCAGGACGTGACTGGGATCGACGACGTATTTCCTGAGGTTGGACACGTGGAACACGTCGTGCACACCAGAAAGCTGGGGAGGAAGGCAATCTTGTAAGCAACGGGTCCAACCCGCTCCAAGACCTCAAAGGGTCCCACGAACCTCGGCGCAAGCTTCCCTCTCACCTCAAACTGCTGCAGGCCCTTCATGGGCGAAACGCGAAAGAAGATGTGGTCCCCAACCTCAAACTGCACCTTTCTGCGTTTCCGATCTGCATAGCTCTTCTGTCTGCTCCTGACAGTGCGGAGTCACCTGTGAATCTACTCAACTACCTCCTGACTCTGCCAGATCAGCCTGGGGCCAACCTCCCACTTGGTCCCCACCTCAACCCAACTCAAGAGTGCTGTACACCTCCGTCCGTACAGAGACTCGTAGGATGCCATGCCGATGCTCGAGTGATAACTATTATTATATGCAAACTCTGCCAGGGGCAAGTGCTCCTCCCAAGAGCCCCTCCAGTCCAGTACACAAGCACGCAAAAGGTCCTCAAGTGTCTGTATTATGCGCTCAGACTGTCCGTCCATCTGGGGGTGGTATGCTGTACTGAACCTCAACCGCATCCCCAGGGCCTGCTGAAACTCAGCCCAAAACTGGGACATAAAGCGGGTATCCCGGTCGGATACGATCTCCCACGGAACTCCGTGTAGACGTACTATGTCACGGATATACCTCTCTGCCAACTATGCTGGTCGCAAGGTGACTCGGATCGGCAAGAAACGTGCCGTCTTTGTCAATCTGTCAACGATCACCTAGTCTGCGTCGTGTCCTTGCTGGGTAACGGGCAAGCCCACCACCAAGTCCATGGTGATGCTCTCCCACTTCCACTCTGGCACTGGAAGTGGCTGTAACGGCCCTGTAGGCCTCTGATGCTCGGCCTTCACCTGCTAGCACACTAAACACTACTATACAAATTCACCCACATCCCGCTTCATCTCCCTCCACCAAAGGTCGCGTCTCAAGTCATGGTACATCTTTGTGTTTCCGGGATGTATGGTGAATCTGGAACCGTGTGCCTCGGTCAGGAGCTCTCTCAACAGCTCCTCGTCTCTGGGAACGCACAAACTTCCCCTCATGTGCAGCACCTGGTCTGTAAAGGAGAAGTCCCTAGGGTCTCCTGACAGTACTCAGTCACACAAGGATTGCAAGTATGGGTCAGCCATCTGCCCTGTGATGATGTGATCTATCAGCTCTGACCTCGTCTGTCGCATCACAGTCACTGCCCCACAGTGCCCCAGTAACTCTAGGGGTCGCCAACTGCCCATCTCCTCCAAGAGGCTCCAACTCTACACCTGTAAACTGGCTAAGTGTGCGGGCACCTTTCGGCTCAAGGCATCAGCCACCATGTTGGCCTTTCCCGGGTGGTAGGAAATGTTGCAGTCATAATCCTTCAGGAGCTCCAACCAACGTCTCTATCTCAAGTTGAGCTCCTTTTGATCAAACAGGTATCTGAGGCTCTTGTGATATGTGAAAATCTCAAAGGTCTCACCGTATAGGTAGTGCCTTCAGGTCTTCAGCGCGAAGACGACAGCTGCCAGCTCCAGGTCGTGGGTAGGGTAGCTATGCTCATGGGGCTTCAGTTGCCACGAAGCGTAAGCGACAACGTGACCCCTCTACATGAGCACACCCCCTAATCCCTGCAAAGAGGCATCCGTGTACACAACGAACCCGCCACTATTGTCAGGGATGGTGAGCATGGGAGCCGAAGTCAGCCTCTCCTTCAGCTCCTGAAAACATGCCTTACAGGCGTCTGTCCAAGTAAAGGGCACGTCCTTCCGGGTCAGCTGTGTCATAAGACGTGCAATCTGTGAGAAGCCCCTGATAAACCGCCTGTAGTAGCCTGCCAGTCCCAAGAAGCTGCGAATCTCAGTGACCATACGCAGTCTCTCCTACCTGAGCACTGCCTCGACCTTCGCTGGGTCCACAGCCAAGCCATCCCCGGAGATCACATGACCTAAGAAGGTCACCTCCCTCAACCAGAACTTGCCCTTGCTGTATTTGGCGTACATCCTACCTCGTCTCAGTGTGTCCAAAACCATCTGCAAGTGCTGTCCGTGCTGCGTCTGATCTCGAGAATAGATGAGCACATCATCAATGAATACCACCACGAACTAGTCCAGGTACGGCCTAAACACCCAGTTCATCAAATCTATGAAGGCAACAGGGCCATTGGTTAGCCCAAACGGCATGACCAGAAACTCGTAGTGTCCGTACCGAGTGCGGAAAGCTGTCTTAGAGACATCTGCCTCCTTGATCCTCAACTGGTGGTATCCAGATCTCAAGTTGATCTTGGAGAATACCATGGCACCACGCAGCTGGTCAAACAAGTCATCAATCCTTGGCAGCGGATACCTATTTTTGATGGTGACCCTATTCAGCTGTCTGTAGTCCACACAAAGGCGTAGGGTACCATCCTTCTTCTTTACAAACAGTACCGAGGATCCCTAGGGAGACGCACTGGGCCTCACAAAGCCCTTCTCCAAAAGATCCTGCAACTGAGACTTGAGCTCTCGCAGCTCAAGTGGTGCCATCCTGAACAGTGCTGTGGAGATGGGGCTGGTCCCCGGTACTAGTGAGATCTCAAACTCGATCTCATGCTCGGGCGGTAGTCCTGGCAACTCGTCAAGGAACACGTCGGGGTACTTTCTGACCACCGGGATACTCTGGAAGTCTGCCACAGGGCTAAACTCTGCCACCACACAAGCTAGGAAGCCCTCACACCCCTAGCTCAAAAGTCTCGCCACCCGAAGTGCAAAAATGCACCTAAAGCCTCCGTCCACTAGCTGCCCGTGGAACTCGAAAGAAGGCAACTCCGGTATGGAGAAGACAATCTTTCTCTCAAAGCAGTCCACCAAGGCGTTGTAAGCAGACAGCAAGTCCATCCTCAGAATTACGCCAAAGTCCTCCATCTGTATCATAATCAGGTCAGCGGGAAGGCTATGTCCCCCAACACTGACCTCGCAACCCGTGTATACCTCCTCAACTACAAACAGCTGACCACTCGGACCTCTGACCACGAACGGATCCTCTAACAGCATACAGTCCTGCCCCAAACTAACCGCAAAACTGGCAGCGACAAACGAGTGCATAGCGTCGGAATCGAAAAGCGTGTAAACGAGTCTGCCGGAAACTGAAACCATACCTGCCACCATTGATCCCGAAGCTCTAGCATCCCTGTGTGTCAGGGCGTTGATACGCCCCTCAGCCCTAGGTGCGGACGAAGCATCCACACTCTACGTCGGACGGGTAGCTGCTGGCCGGTACCCTCCCCATGACTGCTGTCCTCCTCCTCGTGCCTGGAAACCGCAGCCTCCTGCTCGCCCTCCAGTGCTCGGCGCAGGAAGCATCTGCTGACCTCCTGCCCTAGATGAGCAGTCCCTCCTGATGTGGCCCGACTGGCCACACTGGTAGCAAAGGGGAACTCAACTCCCGCCCTCAGTGGGTCCCTGCTGTCGGCTGGGCGGGGGTTCGGTGCTAGCAGCTGGCCCCTATCGAGGGCCACCAAAGGCCACTGATGGTCCTGCAAAAAGTGACGTCTCACCTGCGGGCGCCACGTGTCTCCTCTCTCGTCGGCCCTGTGAGAAGTCTAGCTGATAGGGCCTCTTCCGCCCGCTGTCAGTATCTCACGCGGACGGGTTCGTCTCTTTGTATGTCATAGCTTCCTCCACCACCCTCAAGAACATAGGCAGCTTCAGGGGTTTGACATACCCCCGAATCGCCAGCCGCAGACCCTCGGTGAACCTCCAAAGGCGCTCCTCCTTAGTGGCCACTGCTGTCGCTGTGAAGCGAGACAGCTCCAGGAAAAGCGTGCGGTACGTGCTCACGGTCATCGTCCCCTGGCAGAGAGTGTGGAACTCCCGCCTCCTCTGGTCCTGCCACGTCTGGGGAAAGTACTGCTCGTAGAAGAGGGTGACGAACCGGTCCCAGGTCAGCTCGTCCCTCTCCTGTCCCCTGACCGCCCACCACCACCTGTGTGCCGCGCTCTCAGCTGGTACATGGCAAAGGCCACGCGGCACTCCACCGGGGGGCGAAGGGTGTCAAAAACCTTCTTGATCTGCTCGAGCCAGTCCTCCGCCTCGGTCGGGTCCTCATCCCCCTTGAAGGAGGGGGGCTTCAGCTTCCGGAACTATCCGAAAAGCTCACAGTGGTGCTGAAGTGGAGATGCTGGTGCACCTCCAGGTAAGGAAGCCTCGTGATCGGAAGTGCCGGAGGAAGGTGGGGGCGGTGGCGGCCCATCCCCTCCCCCGCGTCCAGCACCATGTCCGTCGCGTGGTCCCACAGAGGACTCCCCCTCCGCAGCCCCAGGGAGAGGCGCTCGTGGCGGCGGGTGGAGCTCCTCTTGCACGATATCCCGTATCAACTGGGCGAGGTCCTAGGCCTGAATGCCCAGGAGCAGTGGCTGGTCCACTGAGGCATCGACCTCAACACACCCGCCCCTCCGACCTCTTCCTCGGCCCCGCCCGCAGCCCGCCTCGCTACCTCCTCGTCGAGGCATCTCCTGCAAGGAGACGCAAATACGGAACAGAAAAAGACGTCAACATGAATCGATATCAAGCGAATAAGTCTAAGAACAGATGTCAAAAGATACGTTGTGGTGGCTACTCTAGTTACAGGCACGTGAATTGGTTATTTTCCAGTCAGTTGGTTCACTTTTCGGGACGACCTTGCTCTGATACCATCTTGTTACGACCCGATTCTCGAACCCTACGAGACACGAGAATCGGACCGACTCGACTGATCCAGTCGTCTGGCACTCGTTATCTCGCTCTAGGGTTTCGTCGTAGTATAGTATAAAGAAACGATTACCAGTTTAATACAATTTGTTACTCGGAAATAAAAAGTTTCCCGAGGTCGAACTCAGGGAGCTACTAGAATTCTAGAAGTACAATGTTTCTATTACAAAAATAAGAGAGAGAGAGAGAGGTAGATTTGTTTCTTGGCTTTTTCTTCTTCTCTTCTTCTTGTCTTGTCTTCTTTTTCTCTTCTGTCTCTTCTCTTCTTTCTTCTCTTTGCTTGATCTTCTTCAGTTCTTCTTCTTTCTTTGTCTTCTCTTCTTCTTTATTCTTCTTCTCTTTTCTTCCTTCTTTTCTTTGCTTTCAGCTGCGGCACCTTCTCTTCTCTTCTTCTACTTTGTCTGCAGAGCTTCTTCCGTCGTCTGATTTCTCAATCAGACGGCTTAAGTGGCATTTGCTACAGTGCTTCCTTTGTGCTTCTTCTTCTTCTTTCTTCTTCTTCCTTCTGCAGTCTTCTTCTTCTTTCTTTATCTTTTTCCTTCTTCTTCTTTCTTTATCTTTTTCCTTCTTCTTCTCGCAGTCCTTCTTCTTCTTTCTTTTTCCTTCTTCTCGCAGTCCTTCTTCTTTCTTTGCCCTGAGCGGCCAAGGCTTCAGCCACCTTCTTCCTTCTTCTTCTCTGCCTGCACACTCACACAGCTGGTCAGAGCAAAACCTACCCCTACCCTCCCCCGCGTCTCACTCTTTCTCAGATTTCTCTCATAGGATCGCTCTCCCAGAGCTGGGTATTCGGGTACAGGTTTCGTGCCCGGGACCAGGCCCACCAGCGTGCGGTGGTGGGAGAGGTGTGCGTAGTGTTGGGTATCCGGATCCAGCCCAGGCCCACGGGGCGTGAGCGCGGGCGAGGGCAAGCGCGTGGGGCTCTCGTGCGTAAGGGACCTGACCCCTGTGTTGGAAGGCAAATAACCTCGAACAATTTTTCAATTTATGCGCGGGCGCTGAGCTGCGCGCTTTCGAGGTGGGACTAAAGTCCCACCTCCCAGACAGGCGCCCGCAGGTGAGGATTTCGTGGCTAATTGGGGTAGCCTGGAGGACTCTCGTCCCAGTTGCAGACCTGAGAGCCTTCGCGAAGACTCTCCGCGCAACCTGGGACCAGTGCCTGGGCGAGGTCGAAGCTGCAGCTGCAGGTGAAGGAGCTTCTCCTGCGCAGCAATGGCGCCGAAGGGGGCGTGACCTGAACACAGCAATACGGCCTCTCGGCCTAGTCAGAAGATGCAAGGAGCTTCGCCGGAGTGCGGCGAAGCTAGTGCAGGTGGTGGCGAGGCGTGAAGCGGTGTACGGTGGCAGCCCTAGGTCGGACTGTGGTCGGGAAAATGGGTCTGTTCGGGGGGTCTTTAGGTGGCGTGTGGTAGGAAATGAGACGGGGGAAGCTGTGGAGTGGAGTGAGGGGAAGCTTCTGAGGTGATCGGAGAGGAGTGAGGAGGTCTGTGGAGGTGGAATGGGCTCGCCGGAGTGGGTGGTCGGAGACGGAGCAGGCGGAGGTGGAAGTTGTGTGTGGGGGCGCGAAAATACAAATTGACAGGGGGAAATTTAGAGGAGAGGAAGCTTTTACCTAAGTTTTGGACGAAGGGGGAAAAGCGGAGCCACCAGCTCGTGCCTGCCGGAGCTGAGGAAGAAGAGGCCCTGGAAGGGGAGAACGGCGACGAGAAGGCAGGCGGAGGGTGTCGGCGGGTGCGGCACGACACAGACGAAAGGGTTAGGGGAACCCTGCTGCAAGTAAGGTAGCAAAGCGACGAGGAGGAGGAGTTGGTCGCCGGAAGCTCTAGGCCGTCTGTCGAAGCTGGAGAGGGTTAAGAGGGGGGGTTATTCTCCGTCAGAGACAGCTTATCCTCTTCTGCTGGCGACGGCGGTCTTTATAAAGGCGAAGGCGGAGGGGTGGGCGCAGGGAGGCGACGTGCCTCCCTCGCCGGAGGATGGCCGGAGCAGCAACCCATACCTTCCGCGCGTTCGCACGGAAGGTGTGGGCGATGGCAGAGATCATGGAGGTGTCCCTGCGACAGCAGACGTCGCAGGGAACACCCGGTTCAATGGGCAGAGGGCCTCCCTCACCCTGCGCGGCGCCATGTTCCGCGCAAAGTCGCCGGAGCATGGCGCTGCTCAGAGTTTTGCAGGGAGGACCTAAGTGCAAAAAATGATGAAGAAAATAGGGGCCAAAATGCGAGGGTTCCGAAAGTTGAGGGTCAAAAAGTAATGGATGAGGACCAAAATGTAAAGTTGGTCAAGAAGGTCTCTTCTTAGGCTCAAGTTTTTATGCATGAGTAAATGGGACCTAAGGATTTTAATGATGAATTTTATTTCTAGATCAGACCTTGTTTGACCGACCAATTTACGTAAAAACCCAAATTAAATCATTAATTGGGCATGGTTCTCAATGTAGGTCGAAATGGGTTCCCAAGGCCAAATTGAAGGTTCTAAACCCTAGAGATTATTTTTCTATGAATTTTGGAGGGTTTAATCGATTTTTTCTTTACCTCGAACCTCATGAATTGAAGTAGGTTTGTTTTAGGATTATAGGATGTCATTTAATTCCTTGGAGTTGCTGTAACCCTTGTTGGATCAAATCGTCCCACTTTCCTTCTTATTAGGTTAGTTTGACCTATGTTTGGATCCTGAGTTACCCTGTTTACTGATTGTGTTGGTGAAATTACATTTTTACCCCTTATGACCTGTTTTCTTCACAAACTCAGAATTCTCTGAGTCAAGCCTTTCTGTAAGTTATGTAGGAGCTTGTTCTCATAAATCTAGGTTAGATTGTGCTAGTTAGGGTTCATGATGAGGTTCTCATCATACCCCCATGCCTAGCTTTTGCTAGTCCCTTAGCAAAAACTTAAGGTTTTAACCTTTGTTCTAGACCATGATGTTTTTAATAACTTCAGATAAGTGCTTTTTTCATTTGAACCTAGATTAGGTTAGAATGCTGACCATAGGCCTAAAAGGTACTCTAGTACCAATCAAGATCCAGATCTATCTAGCCTCAGCCTCAGTCTTTGGCAAAGGTTTTTAAGGCCCACAAGAACTAACCTAAGGTCTATTGGACTTTGTGGTTAAAGCACCCGTGCTTGAAATGATTTTAGCCCTGGTTCAGTTCGCAGTGCATTTTGTAAGAGAGATAGAAAGTTTTTCTGTTTGGAGAGTTTTCTCTCTCTTTTTCTTTTTAGTTCTAGCTTAGGATTGGCTTTTCAACACGGTCTGTATCAGATTCCTTGCTCCCATCATCAATCCTCAAGGGTTCCTGGCAATCGATGCTTCGAGATAGCACCGCCCATGGCAACCCTCGGAACCCTGGCTATTGAGATTTCGAGATAATCCCATCCATGGTGTTCCGTGGCCGAATCCAGACCCTGGCAATTGACACTTCGTGATAATGCCATCCATGGAATCTGAACCAGCAGAGTGCTTACATGCCCCCAGTAGGATATGTAAATATCCTAAGAGACAATCACCGAGGAGATGATATTTTGTTACGCATCTTGGAGGGGATTCCCCGCCTCTCCGCGCTGGGAACTCGTCCAAATCAACTTGTGTTGATCGGCCGCTCCTACTCTAGGTGTACTTTACAGAATTTTTTTAACGCTTCTGCGTGATTTTTGATTTTTACGCTTACTGAACCAGGCTGTGTGTGAGGTCAGGGTGCTTAGGTTACTGAGTCCCGTAAACCAGAAGTTAGTTAATGAGGTCAAATACTCCCTAAGCCTTGGACCTAATACTTAAGCTTTTCATTTTCCTCAACCTCTTGAGGAATGTCTAGATCTTAATGGGTACTGAGAGTCTATCCAAGAATGCCTATAGTTTGCATTCTTACTAATCTCACCATGCACTTTTCATTTCTCTTCTTGAATAAGGTCTAGAACTTAGGTCAATTCCTTAGTTTCTTACTAACGACTATCACTCTTTTCTTTCATTTTTGCGCACCTTTTTCATTTTGTTTCTTTTCCTTCACCCACAAAATTTCCTTTCTCCTCTTTTTTTTTTTTGGCATATGTGAATTTTTTTTTTGTTTAAAACCTTTTCTTACAAGTTTTGCACTTTTATACCCCCCCATGCCTAAGGTTTGCAATGTCCTCATTGTGACTTAGGGGGTTTTTATTTACTTAGTTCATTCCTTAAGACAGATGTTTTAATGAGTGAATTGGTTAGGATGAATTTTGCGGACGATTTTTAATCCCAGATGCAAGCATCTGAGGTGGAGTCGGCTATCTATAAAGGCGAACCTTAAGTGCACAAAGGTGTGAAAAAGGTTTTAGATTTTCAGGAAAATGATGGGCAGCCTCCCGTTAAGCGTTGAGTTTTACGCCTTCGGCTGGGCGCAATAAGCTCAAGGGGAATGGAGGATATAAGATGCTTCAACCAAATCAGTAGAAGTCACATCAATGAACGGCTTGAGTCTCTGACTGTTCACGATAAAAGGTTCTCAATCGTGGCTGAGCGGACTGATTTCGATGGCTCCATTTCTAAAAACCTGTCGGACTAAATATGGTCCGACCCACTTGGATCGCAACTTTCTCGGGAAAAGTTTGAGTCGGGCATTAAAGAGTAGGACCTTCTGACCAGGATGAAAGATCTTTCTCGAGATATGCTTGTCGTGGAAGGCTTTAACCCGCTCCTTGTAGATTCGCGAGTTCTCATACACGTCTAGGCGTAATTCATCGATCTCGCTGATTTGA
Source organism: Thalassia testudinum (assembly GCA_037157565.1). Taxonomy (NCBI): domain Eukaryota; kingdom Viridiplantae; phylum Streptophyta; class Magnoliopsida; order Alismatales; family Hydrocharitaceae; genus Thalassia; species Thalassia testudinum. The sequence goes on from JAZHRO010000030.1 coordinate 52,935,225, forward strand.
AGTTTTCTGTGGATTCCAGCCTTCGAAAGATCTAGATTACAGTTCCGTACTGCCCAATAGGCTTTATGCTCCAGTTCTACGGGAAGGTGACATGCCTTTCCGTACACCAGTCTAAAGGGGGACATGCCTAATTAGGCTTTGTGGGCGGTCCTATAGGCCCACAATGCTTCCGGAAGTCAGGACGACCAGTCCTTCCTGTCAGGCCGAAAGTGACCTGCAGGATTTTCTTGATCTCCCGATTTGACAGCTCAGCTAGACCATTAGTTTGGGGGTGGTAAAGAGTAGAGATTCGGTGAGACACCCCGTATTTGGTCATCAGTGACCTAAACTGAGCGTTTGTGAAGTGGGTCCCCCCGTCAGAGATTATAGCACGAGGAATCCCGAACCTTGAGAAAATGTTTTGATGAATGAATTTGAGAACGATTTTGTGATCACAGGTTCGGGTCGGTATGGCTTCGATCCATTTGGACACGTAGTCCACAGCAAGCAGAATGTATTCGAAACCATCCGAAGCAGAAAAGGGGCCCATAAAGTCAATCCCCCAAACATCAAAGATTTCGCATACGAGAATCGGCTGCAAAGGCATCATGTTGCGACGGCTCATGTTGCCCAAAGTCTGGCAACGACTACATGCCTTGCAGTGACTGTATGCGTCTTTGAACAGTGTGGGCCAGTAAAAACCACACTGGAGGACTTTTGATGCGGTTTTATGCCCAGAGAAATGGCCACCGCATGCCTGGTCATGGCAGAAAGAGAGGATATTGTTGATTTCCTCCTTCGGGACACATCTCCGGATGACTTGATCAGCACCTATGCGGAAAAGGTACGGGTCTTCCCAGATGTAATACTTGGCATCAGAACGTAATTTGTCTTTCTTGCTTCCGGCTAATCAGACGGGATCTGATGAGATGCCAAGTAGTTTACTATATCAGCAAACCATGGAAGTCTAGTACCGACAGTTAGCAGGTGCTCATCAGGAAAATGTTCCGTGATGGGTCCGAAAGGGTTGATAATCTCAGAAGGAAGACGGGACAGATGGTCGGCTACCACATTTTGCCTTCCCGCCTTGTCGCGAATCTCAAGATCGAATTCTTGCAACAGCAAGATCCAACGAATTAGTCGAGGCTTCGCGTCCTTCTTGGCAAGGAGATGCCTTACAGCCGTGTGATCCGAGTAGATGATGACATGGGAACCCAGGAGATATGATCGGAACTTTTCAAGGGCAAATACTACAGCTAGCAGCTCTTTCTCCGTAACCGTATAGTTACGCTGAGCCTCGTCAAGTGTCTTGCTAGCGTAGTAGATGACCACGGGTTTCCCGTCAGCTTTCTGCCCCAGGACCGCCCCTACAGCAAAATCAGACGCATCGCACATGATCTCAAAGGGTTGAGACCAGTCAAGGGATTGTAGGATAGGTGCCTGGGTGACTCGGTCACGAAGGTTTTCAAAGGCTAGTGTGCATTCCTTGGAGATTTCAAAGGGTACATCCTTAGAGAGAAGAGAAGTCAAAGGGCGTGCGATTTTCGAGAAATCCGGAATGAAACGACGGTAAAAATCGACGTGCCCCAGAAAAGAACAGATGTCCCTGATCGAGCTAGGCATAGGAAGGTGAGAGATCAGATCAACCTTAGCTCAATCCACTTGGATGCCTTTTTCCGAAATTAAGTGTCCCAGGACAATTCCCTCAGGCACCATGAAATGGCTCTTTTCCAAGGAAAGAACCAAATTCACAACGATGCATCGCCTGAGTATCTGGACCAAGTGTTGGAGGCAATCGTCAAATGATGCTCCGAAAATTGAAAAGTCATCCATGAAGACTTCCAGAAAGTCACCTACCATATCAGAGAATATGGCAAGCATGCACCGCTGAAAAGTAGCAGGTGCATTGCAAAGACCGAAAGGCATCCTTCAGAAAACGTATGTTCCGAAGGGGCAGGTGAACGTGGTTTTTTCTTGGTCCTCAGGATGGATTGCCACCTGGTTGTAACCGGAGTACCCATCAAGAAAGCAGAAGAACCTATTTCCCGCTAGTTTCTCGAGAATTTGATCAATGAAAGGTAGTGGGAAATGATCCTTCTTCGTGGAGGAATTGAGTCGGCGGTAATCTATACAGACTCTCCACGCGTTGGCTAATCGGGTAGGAATGATTTCTCCGGTCTCAGTCGTTATAGTGGTGAGTCCTGCCTTCTTAGGCACAACCTGAATTGGGCTCACCCAACGACTACTGGAGATCGGGTAGATGATTCCAGCATCTAACCACTTGATGATGTCCTTTTTCACGACCTCCTACAGATTAGGGTTCAAACGTCTCTGCATTTCACGAGAAGGTCGTGCACCCTCTACTGAATAGATGTGATGAGTACAATAAGAGGGACTTATTCCAGTCAAATCATCGAGAGTCCACCCGATGGCTCTGCGATGTTGCTGGAGGACAGTAATCAGACGGGATTCCTGTTTGGGATTGAGGTTGGAATTGATAATCACAGGGAGGGTCTGATTTGAACCCAAAAAGATGTATTTCAAGTGAGCAGGAAGGGGCTTTAGCTCGAGGATGGGGTTATCAGCAGCGGCGGGTGGCTCAGTATAGACGTGAGGTTCAAGGGTAGGGGTTACTGGGTTGTTCAAATCTGGATTCGACTCCTCTGTTTGCAGGTCAAGATCTTTCTGTGGCTTATGAGGTATAATCAGGTCATTCTGGAAGTGTGTTTCATCAACCAAAGCCCTAATGTCACAAATCTGTTCGATGACACCGCAATTGATTCCTTATTGGGCCTGAAATATATCAATTTTCAGGATTTGATTCCCAAATTTGAGCTCTATTTGGCCCTCCTCACAGCTAATGTTGGCTCTAGCAGTAGCCAAGAAAGGTCTCCCTAAAATGATTGGTGTATCCCTAGGGTTCTCAGGTACGTCTATGTCTAAGATTATGAAGTCTACAGGAAAGTAGAAATCCCGTACCCTTACAATAACATCCTCAAGAATCCCTTTTGGTGACTTTATAGATCGATCTGCTAATTGTAATGTCACCTCGGTTGGCTTTAGCTCAGATTCTTCTAGATGGTCAAGTAAGGATGTGGGTATCAGATTTATGGAAGCACCCAAGTCTAGCAAGGCTCTATCAAATTGGGTATCACCTATCTTGCAGGAAATCAGGGGAGTACCAGGATCTTTAGCCTTGGGTGGGAGTCTGCTTAGGATTACAGAGCTGGCTTGCTCTGACAGAATAATTGGACTCCCACTCTTGGTTCGCAGCTTACGCTGGGGTGTACACACATTCTTTACGAATCGTGCGTAAGCCGGTACGTGGCGGATTCCATCCATCAAGGGGATGTTTATGTGGACCTACTCAAAGAGCTTGACCAGGTCCTCCTCAGGTGCCACGGGCTTGGTGGTCTTCTTTCCCTTGATCAAGGCCTCGAAAAATGGGATCTTGGTTGGTTCTTCTAGGATAGGTCCAGATCTTGGATCTGGGACAGGGGTAGGAACGTCCTGGATTACCGTCCTAGGCTTGGGTTCACTACTAGGCTTGGAGTGGCTTAGATGAGGTGGATCTTGGGTTACCTTACCACTACAGGTCGTTATGGAATTATGTCCTGCCTGGTTTTGGTTGTGATTAGGTAAGATGGGTTGCTGCTGGTAACCTGCAAAAGAAGTGGAGGCCTCTATCCTGTCGGGTGAAGGAACAGAGGGGGCCTGATAAATCATATGGGCTTGGCCCGGGTTTGGGTTCATAACGCGCCGCTGGGTTGGCACGTTATTCGGGTTAGGAAGAGGTTGGGAAGGAAGAGTGCCTGGCTGGCGAGAGTTTGCCAACTGGGCCAATTGATTTCGTACCTCTGTAAGTTCGTCCTTGTGTTGGTTTTGAATAGCCGCATTCGTTCTCTGAATGTCAGCCAAAGTTTGAAGGATAAGGGACATTTGATCCTGATTTGGCCCTGATGGATAAGTAGGGTTGGGCCGAGGCTGAGGCGGCTGGTAAGGACGAGGGGGCTGTGGGCGAGGCTGAAAGGGTGGTCGTTGGGTTTGGGAATTTCCCGCCCACAGAAAGTTGGGATGGTTTCGCCATCCAAGGTTATAGGTGTTGGAGAACGGGTCATTCTGGATGGCGTTGAGGTCCTCGCAGGTCTGAGGAACCTCCAAAGAGTCAGAGAAAGGGGGGATGGAATTCCCCGGGCTGGTGTAGAAAGGATCGGATGGACCTCCGGTCAGAGAATCAGATGATGGATATGGATCCATCCTAGGAGAAGATCGATGGAGAATGTTTTGCACAGTTTCCCTTGTGGAAGGAGGCTGTGCAAAGGGACTATGCGCAGAGGTGGCTCGCTGCAGGTGCTGAGTCAGCTCATCCACCTTATTTTCAATGATTGAGACCTTGTCCAATCGACTGGCCATTAATTCCAGGTCGACTGATGCAGACAGGCCCTGCGTCTCATGTGCTCCCCTAAGATTCGTCGATGCGTGGGTATTCGTCCTGTCGAATAATCCCATGGAGTCATTGTTGATAGAGTTCTCGCACATGTTTTCGAGAATCTCCCACACGGTGTCCTCATGTTGACCCATGATATTTCCTCCGCAGGTTGCATTGACGAAAAGACAGATGTCCTCAAGAAGTCCCTGGTAAAAAGATTGGACCTGTTCCCATTTAGGAACTCCGTGATGGGGGCACTTTCTTATGAGATCCTGAAAACGATCCCATGCCTCATGGAGAGGTTCCCCTGTTTGCTGAGTGAAGTGAGTAATCTGATGGCGCAAGGCATTGGTTCGACTAACGGGAAAGAACTTTTTCAAAAATTCAGACTGAAGTTCTTCCCAAGTGTTGATCGGCCGGGTCTGAGTTTGATACCAATGAGCGGCCTTGTCCATAAGAGAAAAGGAGAACATCTTCATGAGAAGAATATCCCGATTTTGCGCATCTGACCCAAAAGTTTGCGCCAAATGCTTTAGCTGTTTGATGTGCTGGAAGGGATCTTCGGAATTAAGCCCATAGAATTTAGGTATAGCATGAATCATATTGGGCTTCAATTCGGAATCAGGTCCTCTAGTCGGGATTCTGACTCGAGGCTCAATGGCCACTGCAGCAGGATTATAATAGTCCCGCATCATAGGACGCTGCGGTGGGTGCACAAAGTTTTGGAAGAGGTCATTGAGTCGCTGGAGCTGGTGCTCCAGATTGTTTTCTTCCTCAACTGGCTGAGCCATGATGGGGGAAGAAGAAGAGCTTGGTTCAGAATCAGATGAGAGAATGATGGGGTAGGGTTGCTGTGCAAACACGGGCGTCGAGGCTTGGCCTTAACGAGAGTGAATTCCTAAAGGAGATCTTAATGGTGGTCTTAAGGATCTCCTACCGTTCATGCACTGTTGAAATAGAAGAGTTTAGAATGTGCTGGACCCAATCAAGACACCCAAAAATGTGTTGGGTGACTACAGAGGTGCGGGGCAGATGGACCCCTTGATCAGAAAGATCGTCCACCTGAGAATTACCTGGGCAGCCAGAGAGGGTGAGTCCCGCGAAGACCCCTACACGGTAGAGCGTCCCCACGGGTTACAGGGTTTCCCCCACCCGACCTCTCTTGTCACTGCGGCTCCAGGTAGACCAGAATGGGGATCTTGACCTCTTAAGTCTCCTCTTTTACTTTAAGATCAAGGTGCTTAAGGTTTCACTTGAACTCTTAGGTATTTTTGTGAACAAGGTGGCTTAATTTGAAGGTTGGTTGACCCTAGGGGTCAACTTCACCTAGTGATTCCTTTGAGAATTTAGGCCTTGTTTTTTTTAGGGTTCAAGTGTTTAGAGAGCCAATTGTTTAGGGTTTCTGTGAATAGGTATTTTCAACCAATGGCTTAGACACACCTCTATTTGGATTTTCTCAATTCTTGATTAAGGGGTGTGTCTCTGAAACCCTAATGTTTAATCTTATGTTGGCTCTACTTGGTCCATTTAACTCCTTGTTGGGTAATTAGGGCTCAGGCAAAGAGGTGTTAGCCCTTAATTACCTTTAAATATTGTGTGCAGGAATAGTAGTTTTGAGAACATGCAGCTATTACTACATATGAAAGATAGGTTATACCTATTTTTTTCTTTCTTTTTCTTCGTCTTTAAAATTTTAGGGTTTAATAGGAAGATACCTGTCCTTGGAGTGGCTGTGGTGCGGCTGCATCCCTTTCTTTCTGTACTTGCACAAAAGAGAGAAGAGATTATTAGAAACTTACAAAAAAAATTTTATAACTTCTAGAATAGCCGTTGCTCCTCGGCAACGGCGCCAAAAACTGGCACTCGTTATCTCACTCTAGGGTTTCGTCATAGTATAGTATAAAGAAACGATTACCAGTTTAATACAATTTGTTACTCGGAAATAAAAAGTTTCCCAAGGTCGAACTCAGGGAGCTACTAGAATTCTAGAAGTACAATGTTTCTATTACAAAAATAAGAGAGAGAGAGAGAGAGGTAGATTTGTTTCTTGGCTTTTTCTTCTTCTCTTCTTCTTGTCTTGTCTTCTTTTTCTCTTCTGTCTCTTCTCTTCTTTCTTCTCTTTGCTTGATCTTCTTCAGTTCTTCTTCTTCTTTCCTTATCTTCTCTTCTTTATTCTTCTTCTCTTTTCTTCCTTCTTTTCTTTGCTTTCAGCTGCGGCACCTTCTCTTCTCTTCTTCTACTTTGTCTGCAGAGCTTCTTCCGTCGTCTGATTTCTCAATCAGACGGCTTAAGTAGCATTTGCTACAGTGCTTCCTTTGTGCTTCTTCTTCTTCTTTCTTCTTCTTCCTTCTGCGGTCTTCTTCTTCTTTCTTTATCTTTTTCCTTCTTCTTCTCGCAGTCCTTCTTCTTTCATTGCCCTGAGCGGCCAAGGCTTCGGCCACCTTCTTCCTTCTTCTTCTTCTCTGCCTGCACACTCACACACCTGGTCAGAGCAAAACCTACCCCTACCCTCCCCCGCGTCTCTCTCTTTCTCAGATTTCTCTCATAGGATCGCTCTCCCAAAGCTGGGTATTCGGGTACAGGTTTCGCGCCCAGGACCAAGCCCACCGGCGTGCGGTGGTGGGCGAGGTGTGCGTAGTGTCGGGTATCCGGATCCTGCCTAGGCCCGCGGGGCGTGAGCGCGGGCGAGGGCAAGCACGTGGGGCGCTCGTGCTTAAGGGACCTGACCCCTGTGTTCGAAGGCAAATAGCCTCAAACACTTTTTCAATTTATGCGCGAGCGTTGAGCCGCGCGCTTCCGAGGTGGGACTAAAGTCCCACCTCCCAGACAGGCGCCCGCAGGCGAGGATTTCACGGCTAATTGAGGCAGCCTGGAGGACTCTCGTCCCAGCTGCAGACCTGAGAGCCTTCGCGAAGACTCTCCGCGCAACCTGGGACCAGTGCCTGGGTGAGGTGGAAGTTGCAGCTGCAGATGAAGGAGCTTCTCCTGTGCAGCAATGGCGCCGAAGGGGCCGTGACCTAAACACAACAATACGGCCTCTCGGCCTAGTCAGAAGTTGCAGGGAGCTTCGCCGGAGTGCGGAGAAGCTAGTGCGGGTGGTGGCGAGGCGTGAAGCGATGTCGGTGGCAGCCCTAGGTCGGACTATGGTCGAGAAAATGGGTCTGTTCGGGGGGTCTTTAGGTGGCGTGTGGCAGGAAATGAGACGGGGGAAGCTGTGGAGTGGAGTGAGGGGAAGCTTCTGAGGTGATCGGCGAGGAGTGAGGAGGTCTGTGGAGGTGGAATGGGCTCTCAGGAGTGGGTGGTCGGAGACGGAGCAGGCGGAGGTGGAAGTTGTGTGTGGGGGCGCGAAAATACAAATTGGCAGGGGGGAAATTTAGAGGCGGAGGAGAGGAAGCTTTTACCTAAGTTTTGGACGAAGGGGGAAGAGCGGAGCCACCGGCTCGTGCCTGCCGGAGCTGAGGAAGAAGAGGCCCTGGAAGGGGAGAACGGCGACGAGGAGGCAGGCGGAGGGTGTCGGCGGGTGCGGCACGACACAGACGAAAGGGTTAAGGGAACCTTGCTGCAGGTAAGGTAGCAGAGCAACAAGGAGGAGGAGAAGTTGGTTGCCGGAAGCTGCAGGCCATCTGTCGGAGCTGGAGAGGGTTAAGAGGGGGGGTTATTCTCCGTCAGAGACAGCTTATCCTCTTCTGCTGGCGACGGCGGTCTTTATAAAGGCGAAGGCGAAGGGGTGGCGTAGGGAGGCAACGTGCCTCCCTCGCCGGAGGATGGCCAGAGCAGCAACCCATACCTTCCGCGCGTTCGCATGGAAGGTGTGGGCGATGGCAGAGATCATGGAGGTGTCCCTGCGACAGCAAACGTCGCAGGGAACACCCGGTTCAATGGGCAGAGGGCCTCCCTCACCCTGCGCGACGCCGTGCTCCCCGCAAAGTCGCCAGAGCATGGCGCTGCTCAGAGTTTTGCAGGGAGGACCTAAGTGCAAAAAACGATGAAGAACCTAGGGGCCAAAATGAGAGGGTTTCGAAAGTTAAGAGTCAAAAAGTAATGGATGAGGATCAAAATGCAAAGTCGGTCAAGGTCTCTTCTTAGGCTCAAGTTTTTATGCATGAGTAAATGGGACCTAAGGATTTTAATGATGAATTTTATTTCTAGATCAGACCTTGTTTGACCGACCAATTTACGTAAAAATCCAAATTAAATCATTAATTGGGCATGGTTCTCAATGTAGGTCAAAATGGGTTCCCAAGGCCAAATTGAAGGTTCTAAACCCTAGAGATTATTTTTCTATGAATTTTAGAGGGTTTAGTCGATTTTTTCTTTACCTCGAACCTCGTGAATTGAAGTGGGTTTGTTTTAGGATTACAGGATGGCATTTAATTCCTTGGAGTTGCTGTAGCCCTTGTTGGATCAAATCATCCCACTTTCCTTCTTATTAGGTTAGTTTGACCTATGTTTAGATCCTGAGTTACCTTGTTTACTGATTGTGTCGGTGAAATTGCATTTTTACCCCTTATGACCTGTTTTCTTCACAAACTCAAAATTCTCTGAGTCAAGCCTTTCTATAAGTTATGTAGGAGCTTTTTCTCACAAATCTAGGTTAGATTATGCTAGTTAGGGTTCATGATGAGGTTCTCATCATCGTCCAACGAGAAAGTAACTAAAAGAGCAGTAAAATAAACCACATTCACCATGTATATAACTAGCAGTAAAAAAAGTATAGCAGTAAAGAAAAGAACTACTACAGTACACACCACCACAACAGTAGAAAATTAAATAGGTACATAAACATGATGCTTACAATAAAAGAGTACAGTGGTAACAGAAAAATACTCACTACAACAGAGGAAAAGGTACAATAGCTACTACACCAGTAAAACTACTGGGCTCTACTAGGCCTAGCACCCTTTGCAGCCGCTGGCTCTGGCTGCTCAACACCAAGTCCTGAAAAGGTGACAAAGATGACACGTCAGCGAAACGCTGAGTAGAGTGGCAACTAACTAGCTAAGAAAACAGTAAGGTGGACAATTAGCTGTTATTTTTAATTTCTCTCTTTATTTTCTATTTACTCATTCTTAAATTATTTCTCAAATCTTTCTCTTGATCTTGAATGTTCCTCATGGGAACAATCTTGATTGCAGTATTTTTCGAAAAGTAGAAGAAGCATGTGGTGCTCTCCTGGCCGAGAGAGTCTCCCGTGGTGGTCCTACCCTCAGTCAACCACCCCAAGGTCGCTGACAGACGTAACGGTGACTACGGCACGCGCGATAAACGCACGGGTAGCTACCCCGCACTGGCACGCGGTCAATCGTTTCCGTTAACGGGTGCACCTCAAAGCACAGCACGGAACCAATATAGGGCAGAGCCCTCTCAGTAACAGGGGTCCAGCCCCTCCACAGTAACCAAACAGGGGTCTTGCCCCTTCACAGTCAGCGCACCCTCGCCTGACTACCCTGGTTTGCCCAGTGGGCCTAACAAGTCGGTGTAGGAAGGCTAGTAGAACCTTGGGGCCCGTGGGGTGGCTAGTGCTCTCCCTACACTAGTAGCCCTCCCCGGTACTGTGTATGCGATGGCCAAAAGTCGGTACAAAGTGGCCAGACCTAACCCCGAGTCCCAGGGGTGGCTAGCTCCGATCTGCACTAAACAGGGGGGACAGTCGCTCTCTTTGGTACTCTGTACTCAAGGGCCAGCTCACTTCCCCAATTCCATTCCATTCACCTCTCAGGAGCTCTACTCCTAATTCCCCATAGGGTTCATGCTCATATTTCCTTAACTAAGCCAATTTAGGTTTCATCATTTCAACTTTATTTTCATATAGCCCATTTTTCAACAGTTAATATACATTCACAAACAAGCAACTGTTATCCAATTACAGGCAATTATCAATTTTCTTTGTACTCTTCTAAGACTACAATTCATATATTAACGACATTCGTTTCAGTGTTTCTGTTCCTAGGATTTATGCCACACCCTAGGATCTATCATTCAATATAGTTTTCCAGTCCTAGGATTCATGCCATACCCTAGGATCTATCATTCAATCTAGTTTTCCAGTCCGAGGGTTCATGCCACACCTTAGAATCTATTAATTATCTCACAAGTGCATAATGTTGGTAAATAATTAAAGGGAGCCACTCTACCTGCAAAATCGGGAGTGCTGGAGGCGTGATCGGCAAGCCCGTGCGCCTCCGCAACCCCTAGAGCCGTAACGGAATGGGGTCCTAACACAAGGATCAAACACAAGGAACTACTCAGAACAGGATACAAACACTTTAAACAGGTAGAGGAACTAATTCTGAGAAGAACGAAACTTGAAACGTAGAAAATGGACTTCGAACAGACCCTAAACGGGTCAAAAATGACAAGTCTGTCAAAAATCAGACGTCTGGAACATCTTCCAAATATCTTAAATGATGGTTCAGGTCATACCTTATTTCTGCGTGGTTCTTCAGACATCCAGAATCCCACTGAACCATCTGGACTTGGTTCCAGACATCCGACTGTCACTCCGGACGTCTGGAGACCTTCTCCGTTGTCTGGTGCTGTGCCCAGACATCCGATATGTGTGGGAGGGCGTGCCCTTGCACCTTCCCGAACGACCCTACACGTGCACACAATCGACCTTAATACGCAAATGAGGCAGAACCCTTCGGCGGAACGGCCTGCATGGCCGTACACGCGAAAGGAGAAGAAAAGGAAAATATCGTACCTTTCAGATGTCTGGATCTTCCTCTAGACGCCTCCTGCGTTGTCTGGACGTAGGTCCAGACGTCTAATTCTGGGAAATTTTCCCAGAATCAGGACCTCTTCGCCCTCCGCCTGCTACGCACGGCCATGCCGCGCCGCGCTCACCTGCTGCCTGAGCTGCAGCAGCACCTCCCCAATGCCACACTCCCGCTTCGCACCTGTCAGTCGGTCCTGGCTGCTCCGGCGAGCTCGCACCCTCGCGCTCTAACTCTTCTCCTTCTCACTGCAACTCCTCCTCCCCGCGCACCCACAGCGGCAGTTACTGCCCTCGCCCTCTCACTCTCATGCTAACAGGAAGAAGAAGAAGAAGGCGGTGGAGTGATGGTGAGGGAGAGGAGAGGGGGGAGTATTTGAAGGCGCCGTGGGGGAGAGAGTGAGAAGAAAGCTGCGCTTGCAGGACGGGGAGGAAGAGAGAGAAGAAAAGAGGGCGACGGTTCTGTCTGCACGCGCAGACACGAAACCGTATGGGGAAAAAATTAATTTCCAGACGTCTGACCAGACGTCTTGACCAACTCCCAGACATCTTAAAAGTTGTTTGATGACGGGGTCTTAACAACATTAAATTATGAAAGTATTATTGATGCTTTTCTAAGCAAAATCCATTATAGAATAATTTACGGAAAAGTTCTTGATCACACTATACAATGTCAATGTCACCCTTGATGTTTTGGACATCGCCAATGTCATCCCTAATCTTAGTGATTTTACTAATCTCTCTCTTAGGATCGATGCCAAACTTTTGAAACTTTCTCATCCAAAATGACTTGATATTCTTCTGACATTGTCATGTTCCCTCACATAATCACATCATTTTCCCTACAAAAATTTTTCTCTTCCATCTACCAAGCACCATCAATCTCGGCTCATCCCCTCTACCAACCCTTCTCCACCTCAAAGAAGATTAGTGAAGGGGCAAGGGGAATTGCGTTGGTAAACTTAGGAAGATTGGGAACTACATTGACAGTGTTTATAGTTACATCTGGAATGGTGAGATTGCAGACTTTTATCTAAATTACTTTTAATTTTATAACGACCCGATTCCCGAGTCCCTACAAGACACGAGAACCGGACCGACTCGACTAAACCCAAGAGCTGGTCGTCCAACGAGGAAGTAACCAAAAGAGCAGTAAAATAAACCACATTTATCATGAATATAACTAACAGTAAGAAAATACAGCAATAAGGAAAGAAACCACTACAGTATATACCACCACAACAGTAGAACAACATTCATAACATAATATAAACTGCAGGTAAGAAAAGTACAGCAGAAACAAGAACTACTCACTACAGTGGAACCAAAAAGAGGTACAAGAGAACAGTGGTAACTATACAGGACCCTACTCGGCCCAACGTCCTCTGCAGCCGCTGACCCTGGCTGCTCAACACCTGGTCCTGAAAGGTAACGAGTGTAACACGCCAGCAAAACGCTGAGTAGAGTGGCAGCTAAACTAAAGAAACAGTGAAGTGTACAGTAGCTGTTATGTTCTGTTACTTTCTTTAATTACGTCTTTCTATTGTCTCACAATTTACCTATTTCTCAGATCCTTCACTTGATCTCGAATGTTCCTCGTGGGAACGATCTTGATTGCAGTCTTTTCCGAACAGTAGAAGTAGCACGTGGTGCTCTCCTGGCCGGGAGAGTCCCCCGTGGTGATCCTACTCTCAGTCAACCACCCCAAGGTCACGACAGGCGTAACGGTGACTACGGCACGCGCGATAAACGCACAGGTAGCTAACCCGCACTAGCACGTGGTCAGTCGTTTCCGTTAACGGGTGTGCCCAAGCACAGCACGGAACCAGTACAGGGCAGAGCCCTCTCAGTAACAGGGGTCCAACTGTAGATTCGGCCCTACCAGGAGGGGGTGACGTAATAATTGCGGAAATAAATAATAAACAATCTTCACAAAATAACAATCACACAAAAGGCACAAAGTATTTTTAGGTGGAAACCCAAACCAGGTGAAAACCACCACCTAACCCTCTCGAGTTAGGATTTTCCGATCAACCAAGTTGATCAAAATCCACTAAACCGAATCACTTTAAATGAGGGTGATTCAATCTCAATACAACCACGCTACTTAAATGAGGGTAGCGTACCTCAACCCCTTCTCTACACAAGAAGGATTTTGTCTCGCGAAGGAGACGGGAATTCGCAAAGCGAATACCCAACCAAATAACAAAGATAAAATAAACAAGTAATCCTATAGAGCCAACAAAGTAATTATAAACCTAGCTTCTATAGGAATTAGGAAACTCCCCTTTGCAAGGAGTGCGTCGAGTTGATGACGCGGTGCGTAAGCCACGCGACGGCGCAACTTCGCTCTCGTGAACAATGGTGGAAGAGCGGGTGCGCAACAGCTTGATGCTCTCAAGATGATGGAACTAGAGCTTGGAGAGCAAGGGCTTTTCTTGGACACAAAAGAGTGGAACTAAGTTGCTTAGGTGTGTCTCTTGTTTCTCTTAGTGTGTATCTTGTTTTTCTGGGTGTCTAAAGGCTCCCCTCTATTTATAGAGGCCTTAGGAAGGCTTTGGAAGGCTTAGAAAAGCTTCCATAGCCGTTGGGTACAAAGCCCAAGTGAATCAGCCCGAAATCAGGAACAATCATTACACTGACAGGCTTATCAGACGTCTAATTCTGGCATCAGACGTCTGGAAGTTCACTTTAAGACGTCTGATTTAAAGGTCAGGCGTCTGATTTTGGCCGGGTCTCTTCTTGACTTGAATCAGATCTAAACAGGGTTCTTGTGCAAGTCAATCAGACGACATGTAAGACGTCTGGCACTATGTCTGGACGTCTGGAAACCTACTTTTTCGTGGGAATGGATTTGCAACGGCTACAAAACTCTGAGAAGAGATTTTCGAGTCAGTCGAGGCAAAACGATCAATTATCAGATGTCTGGAAAGTCCTATGGACGTCTGATAAGGCTCTAACGGTCATATTCTTGACCGTTCGCTAAGCCAGCCAACGGTCCACTAATTGGACGTCAGGCAAAGTCATCAGACTTCTCCTAAGACGTCTGGTCTAAGGTCTGGACGTCTGATTTCATCAGACAGAACTAACTATGTCCAGCCTAATAGTTATCAGACGTCTGAATCAACAGTCAGACGTCTTAAAACACTTTATCAGACGTCTGATTTGCGAATTAGACGTCTGGAAGTGCTGTTTAAACCCTATATTGGTTTTCTAAGTTCTCTAGAGAAAACCTAAGTATCCTAGGGTTGTGCAGGTGTTCCTAGGACTACTGTTAGGGTACTTTGAGGCTCTTTAACAGAAATCTAAGTAACAAAAATAAGGAGCAACAAAAGAAACGAAAAATACAATGAGTACAAGAGAAGGAAAAATACAATGAGTACAAGACAGCACACTACCACGTCTTTCTTTCTCGGTTCCATTCCTTTCTCTTTCCAGGAGTTCCACTCCTAATTCCCCGTAGGGTTCCAGCTCTTTTAACTCAGATCATCTAGGTTTCACTTTCCAGTTTCACGTTCCTACAATCCATGTTCACGTTTATTTATTCATAACAGGCAGCTGTTAATTCAATTTACAGGCAGCTAATTGTCCCTTTCCATTTTTCCAAGACTGCAGTATTCATATATTCCACTAGTTTTCCCGTCCTAGGATTCATTCCATATCCTAGGATCTATCATACAATCTAGTTTTCCAGCCCTAGGATTCATGCAATGTCCTAGGTTCTATTTATGGTTCCATAATTTAACAGATTATACTTAAAGCCACTCTACCGGTTACAACAGGAGTACTGGGGGCGTGCTCGGGAATCCCGCGTGCCTCCGCAAACCCCGAGACTGCAACGTAACGGGGTCCTATCACAAGGATCAAACACAAGGAGTTTCTCAAAACAGTATATAGCTACTGTAGACGGGTAGAGGTTTTAATTCCGAAAAGAACGCAACTCGAAACGCGGAAAACGAAACCCGAACGGGCCCTAAACGGGTCGAAAACGACGAAACAGTGTAAAATCAGACGTCAGGAACTTATTCCAGACGTCTTAAAAAGTGGATCAGGGGTTACCTTGCTCTGCGTGGTCACTCAGACGTCCAGAAGCCTGCGGGGGCGTCTGGCCTAGTTCCCAGACGTCCGATGGTCACCCCGGACGTCTGGAAGTCGCTCCCGTCGTCTAGCACTGCAGCCAGACGTCTGATTCATGTTGGGTGGCGAATCAGAACCTGCGCGTACCCATTTCCTCTCTCTCTTAGTACGGTCAGTCGAAGAAGATGAAGAAAGACGGAAATAACTCCCGCGTCACCCCGCGTCTGCTGCTCCCCCTCGCCGGCCGGCCCTAGCAGCCCCGGCAAGCTCGCCCTCACGGCCGAGCGCCTCTTCCCACGCGCAGCACCTCAGCCCACGCTCACCGCGGCTGTCGCTGCTGCCGCTCACTCGCGCTCGCTCTCACGCACAGGCTGGAAGGAGGAGAGGAAAGGGGGCAGAGGTGACGGGAGTGAGGGGGAGGGCGTGGCCTTTTAAGGCCGCGCGAGGAAGAGAGAGAGAGCGGGACAGAGGGCGCAGGAGGGAGAAGGAAAGAGAGAGAGACGCTCGCAAGTCTACGCGCTCAGGCGCACTGACGAAACACGCGTGCCGAAAATAACCGAATCCCAGACGTCTGGAAGGGGTTCCAGACGTCTAGTCAGACGTCTTAAAAACGTCTGAAGCCGCGCGTTCGTAACAATATAACAAACTCAAAGGAAGTTTCGTCCCCGAAACTTGCACTAACTAGGGTGGGAGAAAGACGTCAAAATAACCATAACAAACTCAAAGTGGATCGAAGCCGGTCCGAAAAGACGTACCCGCGAAGAGTTCCGGGTACCGCTCCCGCATTGCCGCCTCAGGCTCCCAGGTAGCCTCCTCTTACCGCTGGCTCCTCCACAAAACCTTTACCAGGGGCACTTGCTTTCATCTCAGACCGCGGGTGGCTCGGTCTAGAATCTGCATTGGCCGCTCGGGGTAGGTCAGGTTGTCGTCCACCTCGACGCTCTCGTGACTCAGTATGTGACTGGGATCGGCTACGTACTTCCTGAGGTTGGACACGTGGAACATGTCGTGCACACTAGAAAGCTGCGGGGGGAGGGCAAGTCTGTAAGCAACGGGTCCAACCCGCTCCAGGACCTCAAAGGGCCCCACGAACCTCGGCGTGAGCTTCTCTCTCACCCCAAACCGCTGTAGGCCCTTCATGGGCGAAACACGAAGGAAGACGTGGTCCCCAACCTCAAACTGCACCTCTCGACGTCTCCGATCCACGTAGCTCTTCTGTCTGCTCCTGACAGTGCGGAGTCGCCTGTGGATCTGCTCGACTACCCCCTGATTCTGCCGGATCAACCTGGGGCCAACCACCCACTTGGTCCCCACCTCAACCCAACTCAAGGGTGCCGTACACCTCCGTCCGTACAGAGCCTCGTAGGGAGCCATGCCGATGCTTGAGTGATAACTGTTGTTGTATGCAAACTCCGCCAGGGGCAGGTGTTCCTCCCAAGAGCCCCTCCAGTCCAGTACACAGGCATGCAAAAGGTCCTCAAGTGTCTGTATCGTGCGCTCGGACTGTCCGTCCGTCTGGGGGTGGTAAGCTGTAGTAAATCTCAACCGCGTCCCCAGGGCCTACTGAAACTCAGCCCAAAACTGGGACGTAAAGAGAGTATCCCGGTCGGATACGATCCCCCGGGGAACTCCGTGTAGTCGTACCACGTCGCGTATATACCTCTCTGCCAACTGTGTTGGTCCCAAAGTGACTCGGATCGGCAAGAATCGCGCCGTCTTCGTCAGTCTATCCACAATTACCCAGACTGCGTCGTGTCCTCGCTGGGCAACAGGTAAGCCCACCACCAAGTCCATGGTGATGCTCTCCCACTTCCACTCTAGCACTGGAAGCGGCTACAGCGGCCCTGCAGGCCTCTGATGCTCAGCTTTCACCTGTTGGCACACTAAGCACTGCTGCACGAATTCACCCACATCCCGCTTCATCCCCCTCCACCAAAACTCGCGTCTCAAGTCGTGGTACATCTTCGTGTTTCCGGGATGTATGGTGAATCTGGAACCGTGTGCCTCAGTCAGGAGCTCTCTCAACAGCTCCTCATCCCTGGGAACGCACAACCGTCCCCTCAGGCGCAACACCTGGTCTGCGAAAGGGAAGTCCCCTGGGTCTCTGATGAGAACCTCGTCACAAACCCTAAAATAGCACCATTTAACCCTGATTTGCAAGAAAAAGCTCCTACATAACCTTAGAAAGGCTTAGCTCAGAGAGATTCTGAGTTTGCAAAGAAAATAGAAACTGAGAGGTAAAAATGCAATTTCACCAATCCAATCTGAAAACAGGGTAACTCAGGGTCCAAACATAGGTCAAAACAACCTAATAAGAAGAAAAGTAGGATGAAATGACTCAACAAGGGCTACAGCAACTCCGAAGAATTAAATGACATCCTATAACCCTAAAAATAAATCCACTTAAATACATGAGGTTCGAGGCAGATAAAAAATAAAGTAAACCCTCTAAAATTCATATAAAAATAATCTCTAGGGTTTAGAACCTTCAATTTGGCCTTAGAAACCTATTTTGACCTACATTGAGACCATGCCCAATTAACAACTTAATTTGGGTTTTTATGTAAATTGCTCGGTCAAATAAGGTTTAATATAGAAATAAAATTCACCATCAGAATCCTTAGGTCCTAATTAGTCATGTATAAAAACTTGAGCCTAAGAAGAAACCTTCTTGAGCAACTTTACACTTTGGTCCTCAAATATTTACTTTTTGGCCCTCAACTTTTGAACCCTCACATTTTGGCCCCTAACTCTCCTTCATTCTTTGCGTTCAGGTCCCTCCTGCAAAACCTGACCAGCACCATGCTCCGACGACCTTGCGCGGAGCATGGCGCCGCGCAGGGTGAGGGGGAGGGCCTGCCAGGTCAAATGGGGGTGCCCTGCATCGTCAGCCAGCGCAGGAGCACCCCCCTGAGTACTGCGACCACCCATACCGCCCGTGCGAACACACGGACGGTATGGGTATCCTTCCTCCGGCGTCCTCCGACTAGGGAGACACGTCGTCTCCCACCGCCCTCCTCTCTGGTTCTGCCCCTATAAATACCCCCGTCGCTTCGCCGTTCTTCCCAGCTTTGATCTGACGGAGAAAACCCCCACAACTTTCCTCTCTTCCCACTCCGGCAGAAGCCCTCCAGCTCCGGCGGTTCCTCCTCCTCCTCTTCGCTCTGCCGCAATACCAGCAGCAGAGACTTCTTCCTGATTCTCCTCCGCGTCGCGCAATATCGGCGCGCGCTGCCTCTGCCCCGTCGTCGCCGCCGTCCTCCCCCACTGGGCATTTCTTCTCCAGCACCGGTAGGTACGAGCCAGCAGCCTCTTCGTCCCCTTCGTCACTTTAGCTAGGTTAGAAATAGTCTTCTCTATCCCCTTTTTCTTTTCCCCTGCTATTTTTATCTAATTACCCCTCGACCGCGCCTAATCACCCTCACCTTCTCCACCTCCGGCCACACTCCGGCGATCCGCTCCCATCACTCCAGCAACCCACACGGCTCGCCGACCACCGCAGAACCTTCGCCTCCTTACCCTGATCATCCTCCGTCCTTCCACTTCCCCCGAATTGCCCTCTGCAACTCCACTGAACACACCCATTTCCCAACCCGCAGTTTGACCTAGGGCGGCCCTTAGGCTCCGCCCCGCCACCTGCAGACCCCCCGACCACCTTCGCCGTGTCACGGCGAAGGTCCTCCGCATATCTGATTAGGGCGAGAGGCCGTGCTGTTGTGGACAGGTGTTGCGCCCGCCATCGCCATTGCTGAGCAGCAAAGCTCCTTCGACCTGCTGCTCCAGGTGCGCCACGCCCAGATCAGGCTCCCAGGCTGCGCGGGGTATCTTCGCGAAGAGTCCCAGGCTGCAGCTGTGGCGAAGCCCTCGCGCGAAGCCTCAACTACCGCTGCTTCCTCCGTGCAGGCGCCCAAATTGGGGTGGGACATTTAGTCCCACCTCGGAAACTCGCAGAGGCGCGCAGGCGCTTAAAGGCAAAAGGTGCCTTAAGCTGTTCGCCTCAGATCACGGGGTGAGGTCCCCTTCACCCGCCTAATTACCCGGCCTCGTTCGCGCTCACGCCCCGCGGACCTGGCCCGACCCGACTAAGCCCGACCTGCACTCCTCGCTCACCACCGCACGCCGGTGGGCCTGGACCCGGGCGCGACCTGCATACCCGATTACCCGATTGCTCTGTGAGAGCTTTCCTAAGAGCGAATTCTGAGAGAGAGACGCGGGGGGAGGGTAGAGTAGGTTTTGCCCTCTGACTCTGAACCCTTGAGCGTGCAGGCACAGGTGAAGAAGAAGAAGAAGGACTGCGGAAGAAAAAGAAGAAGAAGAAGAGAACACAAAGAAGAAGACGAAAGCTAAGGGAGACACTGTAGCAGCAGCGGTTTAAGTCGTCTGATTGCAAAATCAGACGACGTCATGAAGGCAAGGAAGAAGAAGAAAAGAAGAAGCAGGACCGCGGCAAAGAAGAGGAAAGACAAAAAAGAAGAAGAAGAAGATCTGAAGAAAAAGAAAGAAGAAGAGAAAACAAGGAAGAACAGAAGACGGAAGAAGAAGACCACGAGGAGATAGACAAAGAAGAAGAAGCCAAATTTTTCATCTCTCTCTCTCTTTATTTTTGTAATAAGAATTTGTACTTCTAGAATACGACTTGCTCCCTGAGTTCGACCTCGGGAACTCTTTTATTTCCGAGTAATAAATTTTTAATTGCAACGGCAACCGTAGAGCCGTCTTATCCTATACTACAATGACTCTACTATAAGAGGCACGTCGCGGTTGTCCCCGTTAACAGTCTCCTGACAGTACTCTGTCGCGCAAGGACTGCAAGTACAGATCAGCCATCTGTCCTGTGATGATGCGATCTATCAGCTCTGGCCTAGTCTGTCATGTCACCGTCATCGCCCCACAGTGCCCCCGTAACTCCAGGGGTCACCAACTGCCCACCTCCTCCAAAAGGCTCCAACTCTATAACTGTAAACTGACCAAGTGTGCGGGCGCCTTACGGCTCAAGGTGTCAGCCACCACATTGGCCTTTCCCAGGTGGTACGAGATGCTGCAGTCGTAGTCCTTCAAGAGCTCCAACCAACGTCCCTGTCTCATGTTGAGCTCCTTCTGATCAAAAAGGTATCTGAGGCTTTTATGATCTGT
Organism: Thalassia testudinum; assembly: GCA_037157565.1. Lineage (NCBI taxonomy): Eukaryota > Viridiplantae > Streptophyta > Magnoliopsida > Alismatales > Hydrocharitaceae > Thalassia > Thalassia testudinum. The sequence continues at coordinate 52,955,558 of JAZHRO010000030.1, forward strand.
GAAAATCTCGAAGGTCTCACTGTACAAGTAGTGCCTCCAGGTCTTCAGCGCGAAGACAACTGCTGCCAACTCTAGGTCGTGGGTAGGGTAGGTATGCTCATGGGACTTCAGTTGCCGCGAAGCGTAAGCGACAACGTGACCCTTCTGCATGAGCACACCTCCTAACCCCTGCAAGGAGGCGTCCGTGTACACAACGAACCCGCCACTACTGTCAGGGATGGTGAGCACGGGAGCCGAGGTCAACCTCTCCTTCAGCTCCAGAAAACACACCTCACAGGCGTCTGTCCAAGCGAAGGGCACGTCCTTCCGGGTCAACTATGTCATAGGACGAGCAATCTGTGAAAAACCTCTGATGAATCGTCTGTAGTAGCCTGCCAATCCCAGGAAACTGCGAATCTCAGTGACTAAACACGGTCTCTCCCACCTGAGCACTGCCTCGACTTTGGCTGGGTCCACTGCCAAGCCGTCTCCAGAGATCACATGACCTAAGAAGGTCACCTCCCTCAACCAGAACTCGCACTTGCTGTATTTGGCGTATAGCCTACGTTGTCTCAGCGTGTCCAGAACCATCCGCAAGTGTTGTCCGTGCTGCGTCTGATCTCTAGAATAGATGCGTACATCATCTATGAAAACCACCACGAACTGGTCCAAGTACGGTCTAAACACCCGGTTCATCAGATCCATAAAAGCAGCGGGGGCATTGGTCAGCCCAAACGGCATGACCAAAAACTCGTAGTGTCCGTACCGGGTGCGGAAAGCTGTCTTGGAGACGTCGGTCTCCCTGATCCTCGACTGGTGGTATCCCGACCTCAAGTCGATCTTGGAGAACACCGTGGCACCCCGCAATTGGTCAAACAAGTCGTCGATCCTCGGCAGTGGATATCTATTCTTGATGGTGACCCTATTCAGCTGTCGGTAGTCCACACAAAGGCATAGGGTACCATCCTTCTTTTTCACAAACAGTTCCGGGGCTCCCCAGGGAGACGCACTGGGCCTCACGAAACCCTTCTCCAAAAGGTCCTGCAACTGAGACTTAAGCTCTCGTAGCTCAAGCGGTGCCATCCTGTATGGCGTGGAGGAGATAGGGCTGGTCCCTGGTACTAGCGAGATCTCAAACTCGATCTCGCGCTCGGGAGATAGTCCTGGTAACTCGTCTGGGAACACGTCAGGGTACTCTCTGACCACCGGGATGCTCTGGAAGTCTGCCACAGGGCTGGGCTCTGCCACCACACAAGCTAGGAAGCCCTCACACCCCTGGCTCAAAAGTCTCGCCGCCCAAAGTGCCGAAATGCACCTGAAACCTCCGTCCACTGGCTGTCCGTGAAACTCAAAAGAAGGCAACTCCGGCATGGAGAAGACAATCTTCCTCTCAAAACAGTCCACCAAGGCGTGGTAAGCAGGCAGCCAGTCCATCCCCAGAATCACTCCAAAGTCCTCCATCTGTATCATAATCAGGTCAGCTGGCAGGCTATGTCCCCTGACGCTGACCTCGCAATCTGTGTACACCTCCACAGCTACAAACAGCTGACCACTCGGGCCTCTGATTACGAATGGATTCTCTAACAGCGTATAATCCTGATCCAAACTAACTGCGAAACTGGCTGCGACAAACGAGTGCGTAGCACCGGAATCAAAAAGCGTGTAAACTAGTCTGCCGGAAACTGAAACCATACCTACCACAACTAGGCCCGAAGCTCTGGCATCCCTGTGTGTCAGGGCGTTGATACGTCCCTCAGCTCTAGGTACGGACGAAGCAGCCACACTCTGCGTCGGACGGGCAGGTGCTGGCCGGTACCCTCCTCGTGACTGCTGTCCTCCTCCTCGCGCCTGGTAACCGCGGCCTCCTGCGCGCCCCCCAGTGCTCTGCGCGGGAAGTATCTGCTGACCTCCTGACCTAGACGGGCAGTCCCTCCTGATGTGGCCCGGCTGGCTACACTGGTAACAGAGGTGAACCCGACTCCCGCCCTCAGTGGGTCCCTGCTGTCGGCTGGGTGGGGGTCCGGTGCTGGCGACTGTTCCCTGTCAAGGGCCCCCAAAGGCCACTGATGGCCCTGCAAAACGTGACGGCTCTCCAGCGGATGCCACATGTCTCCTTTGAGTTCTCCTAACACGCCTAGTGTGACGGCGGAAATCTCGTTCCACCACCAACTCCCCTGTCGTACGCTCGGAAGGGGGAGGAGGGGGTGGCGATGTGGGTGGAAGCTGAAATTCTTCTCGAACCACCTCTCGAATTAGTTGGACGAGGTCCGGAGACGGTATGCTCAGGAGAAGAGGAGGGGTAGTATGTACTCCAAGCCCGACACATCTGTCCCTCGGGCCCCGACCTCGGCCGCGCCCACGGCCCACCCTCCTAGTTCCACGACGAGGCATCTCCTACAAGGAGACGTGAAACAAAACGGAACACGTCACTACGGAACGATACCTAACGGAAACGTCTAAGAGCTCATGTCAAAAGGTATGTTGTGGTGGCTACTCTAGCTATAGACATGTGATTTGGTTATTTTCCAGTCAGTTGATTCACTTCTCGGGACCACCTTGCTCTGATACCATCTTGTAACGACCCGATTCCCAAATCCCTACGAGACACGAGAACCTGACCGACTCGACTAAACCCAAGACCTGGTCGTCCAACGAGGAAGTAACCAAAAGAGCAGTAAAATAAACCACATTCAGCATGAATATAACTAACAGTAAGAAAATACAGCAATAAGGAAAGAAACCACTACAGTATATACCACCACAACAGTAGAACAACATTCATAACATAATATGAACTGCAGGTAAGAAAAGTACAGCGGAAACAAGAACTACTCACTACAGTGGAACCAAAAAGAGGTACAAGAGAACAGTGGTAACTCTACTGGACCCTACTCGGCCCAGCGTCCTCTGCAGCCGCTGACCCTGGCTGCTCAACACCTGGTCCTGAAAGGTAACGAGTGTAACACACCAGCAAAACGCTGAGTAGAGTGGCAGCTAAACTAAAGAAACAGTGAAGTGTACAGTAGCTGTTATGTTCTGTTACTTTCTTTAATTACGTCTTTCTATTGTCTCACAATTTATCTATTTCTCAGATCCTTCACTTGATCTCGAATGTTCCTCGTGGGAACGATCTTGATTGCAGTCTTTTCCAAACAGTAGAAGTAGCACGTGGTGCTCTCCTGGCCGGGAGAGTCCCCCGTGGTGATCCTACTCTCAGTCAACCACCCCAAGGTCACGGACAGGCGTAACGGTGACTACGGCACGCGCGATAAACGCACAGGTAGCTAACCTGCACTGGCACGCGGTCAGTCGTTTCCGTTAACGGGTGCGCCCAAGCACAGCACGGAACCAGTACAGGGCAGAGCCCTCTCAGTAACAGGGGTCCAACCCCTCCAAAGTAACCAAATAGGGGCCTTGCCCCTCCACAATCCGCGCACCCTCGCTTAGCTACCCTGGTTTGCCCAGTGGGCCTAACAAGTCGGTGTAGGAGGCTAGCAGAACCCCAGGACCCGTGGGGTAGCTAGTACCTCCCTACACTAGTAGCTCTCCTCAGTACTAGGTACACGAGGGTGATAAACGCCAGTTTATCATCATTCTTATGCATTAAAACAAACCTAGCTCTTAGGATTTTACTCCGCAAACGGGTTTTTGGGCTACATTTAGGCATAAAATAGGTTAGGCATGCATTGCATTTTTTATTATCTTTTTAATATGTTTTTGTGAGTGTTAGGGATGTACAGATATATAGATCCCTAAAACCCTAGCACTCAAGAAGGCAAATGGTGAAGGAGAAGCCCAGATTAGCTGGAACTCAGCCTAATCCAGCTCACCTCAGCTTGATCCAGCTCACCGCAGCTGGAACCTAACTTACTTGAACTAGGGTTAGCTCATCCCAGCTCCATTCAGCTAATCTCAGCTGGATGGCAGCTCAAGAGAGTTCACCTTAGCTCACCCTAGCTCAAGTCAGCTCAGATCCAGCTCAACTTAGCTGAGTCTAGCTCATCTCAGCTCCCACTAGTCCATAGGGAGCTCTAGCTAGCTCAGCTAAGTTGACAGGAGTTCACCCCAGCTCAGATCCAGCTACATCCAGCTCCACTCAGCTCCATCCAGCTGAAGAAGAACTCATCCCAGCTCAGGAGGCTCAAGTCCAGCTCCCGGGGACTCAGCTTAGCTCAACTCAGTTGAGCTAAGCTACCTTAGCTGCCTCAACCAGCTTGATTCTCCCCGGGAGCACCAGACCTAGCTCACCTCAGCTCATTTTGGTAGAAGCTAGCTCACTTTATCTTGGCTTACCAACTAGCAAAGAACTAGCAAGCTAAGCCAGCTAAAGTAGCCCCATGCCAGCCTCTTCAGCAGCAGCCAGCTCCAGCTCCAGACTTCTTCTCCTCAGCTCCTTCCTCCAAACCCTAGCTCCAACACCTTCTCCTCTACTCCTCTATTAGCTAAGCTAGCTTAGCTTAGCTTAGCTTAGCTTGACTATGCTCCAACTTCCTTGGCTTGTACCACCCCAAAAATCCACCTACCAACTCCACCCAACTAGCTCCACATAAGCTAACCTACTTGGCACCAACCTAACCTACCCACCACCTCCAAAAGACACCTAAAAGTGGCACCAAAAACTACCCATAACCACCCCTTAATGGCGCCACTTTTCCCTCCAAAATCCCCCCTCATCTCCACCACACAATCCCCCTTGAATCCATCTCCACCATCCACCTAACTCCCCTTCTAGAAGACCCCATGTTGGCGCCAACATGGGGGTGTCTCTCCACCACCAAAAGACACCAACACCACCATAACCACCCCCTTTAACACCCCTTGGGTTGGCGCCAACTCACCCTAGCCATAGGATCACCAACCACCCTCATCCTTCCATCCTAGCCCTCCATTTCAAGGGGCACCTTAACCCCCCATCCTATTCTATAAAAAGCCACCACCTACCACCATTTTGGGGCATCCTCCCTTAGTATATTTTTCTACCTAAACCACCTATACCTACGGCCAAGAAGAAGGAGTAGAGAAGGAGATTAAAGGGGCACATCACCAGCCCCTTTGGTGCCTTCTTCTCCCCACTCTCTTCAACTTGAGCCATGCCAAGGAGGAGGACTCTTCCACTTCAAGGAGGATGGCCAGGCAAAGGAGAAGGACTTAGGGTGGACGTCCACCCTTGGAAAGAAACTTAGGGCACGCCCCCCTAGGGCTTGCCTTGAAGGACATCACTTTGGTGGAGCACTGCAAGGAAGGAGTTGAAGGACTCTTTTCAAGATTGGGAGCCACCAACCTTGGAGCAAGAAGCCCTCTTCTTCACCATCTATCTAGAGGATTTGTGTTTTATTTTCTTATTTGCATTTTTCTAGTAGTACAAGCTTTCCTCTACTAGGCCTTTTGTAAAACACTTTATCAATTATCTAGTTGCCTTCTTTGCATTTCTTGTTTGCATTTCTATTAGCTTATTTTCAGCATTCTTCACTCCCTCTCCCTAATTATTCTAGGCCTCCACTTGCCTAGAGTGAGCTTAGGGAGAGGCTCTACTTGCCACATAGAAGTAGTATTTAAATTGAAGTGTAAATCACTTTTCCCGCCATCAGTTCGCATGTTGCCTTAGCTTAAAAACAAAAAAATGATACATTGAAAAAAAATACCAAAAAGAAAGTTGAGATTTATATTCCTAGCAAGAGAATCAATTTTGCAACCATATTGCCTCCTTGGACGACCCTAGATACTTCCCTATCTAGGATTATAAATTTAAGAGCGAAAGCGGATTTACGCGTTACAACGACCTAATTAACAAACCGCATAAAATCGCTATCAGAGGGCCAGCAAGTCGGTACAAAGTGGCCAGTCCTAACCCCGGGTCCCTGGGGCAGCTGGCTCCGCTCTGCACTAAACAGGTACAGGTACTTCCCTTGGTACTACGTACCCAAGAGACAGCACACTACCACGTCTTTCTTTCTCAGTTCCATTCCTTTCTCTTTCCAGGAGTTCCACTCCTAATTCCCCGTAGGGTTCCAGCTCTTTTAACTCAGATCATCTAGGTTTCACTTTCCAGTTTCACGTTCTTACAATCCATGTTCACGTTTATTTATTCATAACAGGCAGTTGTTAATTCAATTTACAGGCAGCTAATTGTCCCTTTCCATTTTTCCAAGACTGCATTATTCATATATTCCACTAGTTTTCCCGTCCTAGGATTCATTCCATATCCTAGGATCTATCATACAATCTAGTTTTCCAGCCCTAGGATTCATGCAATGTCCTAGGTTCTATTTATGGTTCCATAATTTAACAGATTATACTTAAAGCCACTCTACCGGTTACAACAGGAGTACTGGGGGCGTGGTCGGGAATCCTGCATGCCTCCGCAAACCCCGAGACTGCAACGGAACGGAGTCCTATCACAAGGATCAAACACAAGGAGTTTCTCAAAATAGTATATAGATACTGTAGACGGGTATAGGATTTAATTCTGAAAAGAACGCAACTCGAAACGCGGAAAACAGAACCCGAACGGGCCCTAAACAGGTCAAAAACGACGAAACAGAGCAAAATCAGACGTCTGGAACTTATTCCAGACGTCTTAAAAAGTGGATCAGGGGTTACCTTGCTCTGCGTGGTCTCTCAGACGTCCAGAAGCCTGCGGGGGCATCTGACCTAGTTCCCAGACGTCCGATGGTCACCCCGGACGTCTGGAAGTCGCTCCCGTCGTCTAGCACTGCAGCCAAACGTCTGATTTGTGTTGGGTGGCGAATCAGAACCTGCGCGTACCCATTTCCTCTCTCTCTTAGTACGGTCAGTCGAAGAAGAGGAAGAAAGACGGAAATAACTCACCTTTCAGACGTCTGGACAGTCCTCCAGACGTCCTCCCAGCCGTCTGGTTGGAAGTCCAGACGTCTGATTCTGGAGAAAATTCCAGAATTAGGGCGCCACTCGCCCTCCGCTCGCGACGCTCGGCCGCGCCGCGACTCGTCCGCCTGCTGCTCGAGCTGCAGCAGGCCTCCTGCGTCACCTCGCGTCTGCTGCTCCCCCTCGTCGGCCGGCCCTAGCAGCCCCGGCAAGCTCGCCCTCACGGCCGAGCGCCTCTTCCCACGCACAGCACCTCCTCCCACTCTCACCGCTGTCGCTGCCGCCGCTCACTCGCGCTCGCTCTCGCGCACCGGCTGGAAGGAGGAGAGGAAAGGGGGCGGAGGTGACGAGAGTGAGGGGGAGGGCGTGGCCTTTTAAGGCCGCGCAAGGAGGAGAGAGAGAGCGGGATAGAGGGCGTAGGAGGGAGAGGGAAAAAGAGAGAGAGAGACGCTCACAGGTCTGCGCGCTCAAGCGCGCAGACGAAACACGCGTGCCGAAAATAACCAAATCCCAGACGTCTGGAAAGGGTTCCAGACGTCTTAAAAACGTCTGAAGCCGCGCGTTCGTAACACTCCCGCTGCGCATCCGTCGGTCGGTCCTGGCTGCTCCGGCGAGCTCGCACCCTCACACTCTAACTCTTCTCCTTCTCACTGCAACTCCTCCTCCCCGCGCACCCACAGCGGCAGCTACTGCCCTCGCCCTCTCACTCTCATGCTAACAGGAAGAAGAAGAAGAAGAAGGTGGTGGAGTGATGGTGAGGGAGAGGAGAGGGGGGAGTATTTGAAGGCGCCGTGGGGGAGAGAGTGAGAAGAAAGCTGCGCCTGTAGGACAGGGAGGAAGAGAGAGAAGAAAAGAGGGTGACGGTTCTGTCTGCACGCGCAGACACGAAACTGTATGTCGAAAAAATTAATTTCCAGACGTCTGACCAGACGTTTTGACCAACTCCCAAACGTCTTAAAAGTCGTTTGATGACGGGGTCTTAACAACATTAAATTATGAAAGTATTATTGGTGCTTTTCTAAGCAAAATTAATTATAGAATAATTTATGGAAAAGTTCTTGATCACACTATACAATGTCAATGTCACCCTTGATGTTTTGGACATCGCCAATGTCATCCCTAATCTTAGTGATTTTACTAATCTCTCTCTTAGGATCGATGCCAAACTTTTGAAACTTTCTCATCCAAAATGACTTGATATTCTTCTGACATTGTCATGTTCCCTCACATAATCACATCATTTTCCCTACAAAAATTTTTCTCTTCCATCTACCAAGCACCATCAATCTCGGCTCATCCCCTCTACCAACCCTTCTCCACCTCAAAGAAGATTAGTGAAGGGGCAAGGGGAATTGCGTTGGTAAACTTAGGAAGATTGGAACTACATTGACAGTGTTTATAGTTACATCCGGAATGATGTTGAAATTCTATGGTGAGATTGCAGACTTTTATCTAAATTACTTTTAATTTTATATTTTAACTATTTTAAACTCATAATTTAATTCTTCTCTCATTAATTGCATTTCCAGTCATTGCACTATGTTGCAGAAAAATCTTGTAGATTATCCTTGATCCATTATATGAATAGGGTTAAGATTTACTCATAATATCATGAACTTGGGCGGAGGATATAAATAATTAGTAAATCTATCCCCTCAGTTTAGTCACTACTCGAATTAATCTATTCATAATATTAATCGATTCAATTAGTTAATTATCAACTCTATAATTGGAGAATCTACATTAAAAAATTAATGTGAATATCATTCTATGGTTCCATAGTTATGAATAATCTCTATTTCATTTATCAAGTCCCATACAAAATCAAATCACTAAGTGCTTATAACACAACCCTAGGCCTATTCAAGTTGGGGGCTAGGCCAAGACATGGGGCGAGACAATCAGGTCGACCTCAAAAAAGTTCTCAACCCGAGGCCAACTAGGCATGGTACACAAGACAAAATACTTGGCCAAAGTCTAGCCGAAAATAGGTCGAGCCAAGCCAAAGTAGACTAGTCCATTGGTGGAGGCTTATTTTACATCTATCCAATGAGGTAACCGATTTTTTTTTTAAAAGTTACATCTATATTTCAGAAACATAATTATAGTTATAAACAAAGCAAAGTTGGGCTATATTAGGTGAACTCAAGCTAGAATTAACTAAAATTGTATTTAAAAATGTAAGCTTAGATAGCCTTAGATTGAGTTAAGCCAAGTCAAGTAAAAAAAATTAAAATCCAAGCCTAACTCGTAAGTAATTAGGTCGAAACTCGAATCGCATCGAGCCTAGCGGAAGGTTTATATTCTAGGCCCAAGCCTAGCACATGGGTGGGCCAAGCACGTCAAGCGAGAAAGGGCCCGACCCATGGTGGGCTGAGTAGGCAAGGCTGGACCCCTTAACTAAGTCTACACAATTCTAGTTAAGGTGACGATTTTTGGATTAGTAAGGCATCAACCATTTACAAACGAAATATATAATTAGCTCTCAAGGTTTCAAGGTTTCGGATCCCGTCTCTCCCCCTTTTCAAAAGTAATCGGTGTAAAGAACCATTACGTGTTGGATAAAAATATATAATGCATGATTTCTCCAAATTCATTTAATTTCTTCTTTTCTATCATGACTTACCCATCGAAACGGCTGTCAACGAAATTTCATGCTTGAGTTCAGCTTATCCCACATAAAGGTCTCCTTTTTATTTTTAATTTCAGAAAAATGGTAAGGATCAAATCTGTGAAACCTCCTTAAAAAAAATTTCTTTTCCGTCGGTATATCGAATCCATTCCATCGAGACGAAACCACAACTTTGGAGAAGGGTTACAAGAATCCCCGATCTACCTTCCGGTGCCTCCTGCAACTACAAGTGGATTCCCACAAAGCATCACCTTTCACTCGCACAGCACCCTTGCGTCATCAGCTACATCTCCATCCATTTGTCGCTAATGACACCTTCCTCTAGCTAGTATCAAACATGGCCCGTGGAGTTGTCTTCACCTGTTGGCGTGGCCTTTGACATGCCATTGGTGACGCATATCAATCCTCACAACATCTCCGCTTGATGATAATTGTCATGCAAATTATTCTCTGAGCACATGCATCATTCATTCTTTTTGTGCTTGCCACCTATATATGCCAAATGAAAATCTCACAATCACGAGCCTTCACTTCGATACCAATTTTCATGACATGAACGAAAAAAAACCAAATACACAAACCATCCACGAAAGGCACTATTAGTTGACATTGCTGGTTAATTCTTGCAACCATTGTGGGAAAGAACTTATATTTTTCAGGACAAAAACAACATACACGGTTGCAAGGGATCGACGAGGGAGCAAGCATGAGTTAAAGAGGCTGTAATTCGTTGTTCTCTCTAGTAAAAGTTCGTTCTTTGGTGGTCAGAAGAAGTAATCGATCGTCGTAGTTGTACGGGTTTTGTTATTCTTGGTTTGCATGTTCAACCCATGGTTTATGCCTCAACATATGCATTTAGGCCTCATTTGGTAAGGGGAATAAGTTTGTATAATAAGTTGAAGGAGTGAAATAAATAGTAGAATAAATGAGTTAACCTGTTTAGACGTTTTGTCGGATTAAAGTTATTCCACAGAGAGTGTGGAATAATTTTATATCAGGTTAAGTCCACTTAACCCGACATAAATAGGAGACGGGTTAAGTGATGGATTAAATACCTAACTTATCAACCAAGCACAGCCTTAAATCCCACTGATAGGTCTAGAATGCATATAGCCATTCTTTTCCTTATCAAATAAAAAGTAGATAATGTAATTAGACACATGAAAATGGCTTCTCTTCCACGCTTCTTTCGAAACTATTGCCTATATACATATAAGATCATAAGCTATATACGGAACTTCGAAAAACTGTAACTTTTGATACAGGTTGTAGGCTATACTGGAAATCAAAATGCCTCGCAAAACTCTATCTAAAATAACTATACATGTAGACAATTCAAACGGTCAGGAATTTACAAATCTAATTGCTAGCAAACTACAGAATTCGTGAAGATGTAGTTCTTTTGATTCAAGATAGAAGGTTGCACTTGAAAACAGATTGAAGTGTTTTAGTCCAGTTTAGATACCTCGCAAATCTCCATCTCAAATATAATAGCCATCACAAATGGTCAAATTTGTAATTCTGGATTACTACTTACAAGGAATGGCAGATGTCTATATATTGGCCTGACAGTTTCTACCACTATACAATCAGTTAGAGAATTGAACACTGCAATTTGCAAGTGCATTGATTGCTCGTATGTATCGAAGGGACAGTCCCATTAAAAAATGAGATGAGATGCTACTGCTTCCTGATCAATACCTTCCGAGGAGGTTAGAAAATTTGTGTCAAAAAAAAATGTCAAATTAATATTAATATTTATTTTTCTTTACTTGTATAATGATGTTAATATTAATTTTTATTCACTTAAATTGATGTTAAACTATGACATTAACTTTTGTGATGTTTATTTAAATTAATATTAATATTAATTTTTAGATAGTAAAATTTAGGTATAAAAGAATTACAAAATTAAAATCAATTTTACTATTATCTTTTTGGAACTATTATTAACAAAATGGGTATTAACCTCTCAACAAATGTTAAGATTATGTAGATTAACCTCTTAAGTAAACAAGAATTAACACCTCCCAGTAAATTAACCCCAAATGTCTTATCCTTGCAAATTTCAAACCTTCCCATTGCCTTCATCATTTTTAGAACGAAGGAAATTAAGGTGCAGCCATGAAAGTAGCTGATTAAAGTCTTCGGTTAAGGCAAAGCCAAAAGTGATTAATTATGGTTATCAACAAGAAATTGAGATCGAGGCAAGTAATCAGAGAGTTGAATATGAAAATAAAGGATTAAACTTAAATAGGGTTTATATTTTAAAGAAATCTACAAATCGAGAGGGTAACTACAGTTACCTCCCTGGCTATAGAAATTTGAGAAATCCAGCGAACCATGTAACATTATTGAAAGCTTATGGGAGGCATATAGCTAGATAGAAACCCTGAATCTTAAGAGCAAAACAGTGAAAAAGATTTCCAAATTTAATCTTGATACGGTTAAAATTAAAATCACCTAAAAAACATTCATGCACGAAGACAACTGCTCCAAAGTATTCAATTGATTTTGAAGGGGATTGTGAGGGGGTTAAAAATTATCCTCGAATTTAAAATTCTATACATAATCTGACGGAGGATCCAATTACTTGACTACAAGGTAAATAAGAGGAATCGGCACCGCTCGCCCCGCTTAAGATCAGTCGGATCCCAACAGGAGCCCGCCCAACCTACCAAAAGATTTAACGTAGCAAGGATAGAAGATATGATAAGATAGACCTGACCACTATGTCCTGATAGCAGACAAGTAATCTGACAGTAGGGGTACTAGAAGCCATCTCTTAAGGTCAGCTCGAACTTGGATAGACGCACCTGACGTTCCTCGTACTGCAGTCTCTTCAGGTCAGCAAGCCACCTCTTAAAGTTGTCTTGAACTCGGATAGACGCGCCCAACATTCCTCATATGGCTGCCTCTTCAAGTTGGCAAGCCACCTTTTAAGGTTGACTTGAACTCGGACGGACACGCCCGATGTTCCTCATATTGCCGCCTCTTCAGGCCAGTCACCTCTTAAGGTCGGCTTAAACTTGGACGGACGCACTTAACATTCCTCGTATTGTTGCCTCTTCGGTTGGCAAGCCACCTCTTAAGGTTGGCTTAAACTCAAACAGATGCGCCCGACGTTCCTCATATGGCCGCCTCTTCAAGCCGGCAAGCTACCTCTTAAGGTTGGCTCAAGCTTGGACGGACACACCCAACGTTCCTCATGATGCTTCATCTTCAGGCAGGTAAGTCACCTCTTAAGGTCTACTCGAATTTAGACACACAAACCCAACGTTCCTCATATGGCCGCCTCTTCAGGTCAGCCCGAACTCGGACAAATGCGCCCAATGTTCCAGGCAGGCTACCTCTTAAGGTCAGCTCGAACTCGAACGGATGCGTCTGACATTCTATACATTGCTACCCTTGAGCTTAAGAGGTGAACTGCTACCCTTGAGGATAGCAGTTCACCTCTTAAGGTCGGCTCAAACTTGGACGAACGCATCCGACATTTTATGTATTGCTACCCCTTAAGGCCAGCAACCCACCTCTTAAGATCAGCTCGAACTCAGACGGTCCGACGTTCTATGTATTACCACCTCTTAAGGCTGGCTCGAACTCGCTTGGGCCCGCTTAACGTTCCTAATGTCATCGCCTCTTAAAGCCGACGAGCCACCTCTTGAGGTTGGCCCAAACTTAGATGGACCCGCCCGACGTTCCCTTATTCATGCTGGCAAGTCACCTCTTCAGGGTGGCTAAGGCTCGGACGTACCCGCTCGACAATCTTGAAGATTACCGCCTCTTAAGGTCGCCAAAGCTATTCCCAACAATTAGCGCAGATTCAAGCAGAGGCACTCATGCCCTTCTTATTGAACTAGGGCCCCCATGCCCCACGTCCCAGCAACTATGATGCCAACTCCTCGAGCCGGTAAGGGTTTAGACCCATGCGCCCTGAAGTTCCGCACACCGCCCACTGGCAGAGTTTCAGTCGCTTCACCCTTAGTGGCATTTGCCTACCAAAGCATAGAGTAGGCGTTCAGGCCGCCTCACCTAACAACCATCGTACCAGCCACTAAGGCTGGAAGGAATTGGGACTCTTGCACCCTGCGTTCCAGACAACACAACGTCACATGATGCGAGCTTGGGCTCCTACGCCCCAAGCCCCACCTGGTGCACCTTCGGACTTCTGGCATAAGGAATCCAAGCACCAATGCTTGGCCCTCGTTGCCACCTTCCAAGATCGGCTCCCCTTCATCGCTACACTCTAAGGAAGGCTCTGGTCAGTAGTCACCTTTAAGGGTCAATCCGTGCAAAAATCCCCCTACGCTTTCCCCATCCGAGGGCATAACCAGGCCGAAAAACACCCAACGGTGTCACACCCTACGACTACGATGACAAAATCGCCCCTTGTCCACGTATGGGTCCAGCAGCCGAATGGCCGCGTCCAAAAAACGACTAGGCCACTGACCGCCTTTGCAGACACAGTTGTCCACCTAACAACCAACTTCCAGATCCTCACCTTTGTAAAGAGGCCGAGGTGATGGGTCACGGTTCAACAACCGGGATCGAGCTAACCCTCGTAGGAATTCAGCCAGGCTCTTCAGCCTCGGCTACTCGATTCTACCCTGACAACGCTGCCTAGCTTGTCCATGGAAGGGATCCACCCTAACCTAGCAACGTCACAATAAAAGGCCAAGGCCGAGGCTGGGGAGCTTCCCTGAGTCAATCATATTGAACCCTTGTAGTTGGTGCGACTCTCGAAGGAAGCGATGGTCCCAAACAGGGCACACACACAAGCTCCACTAGTAAAGCCTACCTCAAGGCTCCCTCGCCAAGATTAGGCGCCCAAGTGCTCCTGCATCGGGCACTTCTATCCAACCCCCATGTGGGACATGCAGCAAGTACTGCTAAAGATGGCCCTATCCCTGCCAAGGGATTTGCCAAGGAACCCAACTAGACAGCCCCCAAATAGAGGGGTATATCCCAATACGAAGGGCTCCAAGTTCCCCCGATCCTCAATAAAAGGACTTGGGACAATGTCATCAAGGCGACCTTAGCTCCTTCACCCTCGGGCATCGAGGAAAAGGGCCCAAGTGGCGTAAGTGGAGCTCGAGTACCCACCAGACTCCGCCCTAGCAAATCCCGTTAGCAATCGACCTCGGAAGAACGTGCAATGGACCAGGGTGCCCTGCTTGAGAGCCGCCAAGGCAAGCAAGGGTTCTTCTCCCCCTTCTCTTGCCGTCTCGCGAGGAAAGTCATTCAAAGGCAAGGCATTCGCAGCAACCACCCCTAGCCTAACTATTCTGTGATAAATAAGATCTACACACTAAGTAGCCTTGACGCAACCTCTCGCCTAAAGAGAGCATGCCACTACCTCGGATAGCCCTCTTCACGGGCATCCCATTCGGCCCTGCCAATAAAGAGCCAGGAGAAAGTAACAGGATAAGCCTCCATGTCAAGTTGTTTGAGCGAGTGATGAAAATCAAGCTAAGGCTCGTAAAGCACGATTCACATAACCTGGAATTCTTGATACAAGGAACAAAAAAGTCTCTTTCTTTATAACAAACATCAGCTGTTACATTCCCCGGAATACTGTCTCCGGCTAAATTACAGCTAAAAAAGAGACAAGATAGTACAAACAAAATGGTGGCATCATGATTCAGCGACTTCACCCTCGATCTTCTAGGCTGTTCGCACTCAGCAGAACAGGGTGAGGGCCCACCCAGAACGACTCCCCATTAGAATCCGGTATGTCCCAATCAACCACCACTGGCTTACTCCCCTATTAAGGAATGGGCTCCCAAACCCCCTACCCTTCCGCAGCAACGGATTGTCCAACTTCTAGGACATGCACCTCCCTCTGCAAGGGAATAGTGGCTAAACAAGGAACCCGCCACCGAATCAGCAGGCATTGATGGATAGCAACGACTACTTAAGACAGTCGAGGCTGCCTAGAGGTGAAAAGTACCCACCAACCTATCAATGAGGTACCCCACCTAATCAACGCCACCAGGCCTTCGACTGACCCTTCTACTAGGAATCCCCAGATGAACTCAACCATCTGAAAAAATGTTGCAGGCGCCATTTGACCGAGGCCCCACATTTGACCAGGTAAATGCACTCCCACCTAAGGAGCTACTAGTAGCAGCAACCCATGCTCCATCTCTGCGGAGTCATGAAGGAAGCCGAGCAAAGCGGGAGAAGCGTCTAGACTTCGCAAAGGAGCGACCTTCCCCCAGGCCCTAGGTGGCACCTGATGTGTTCGTCGCGGTTTTCAAAAGATACGTTGTAGTATGTTGCGAAAAACGATTATCAATTCAATTTATTTATTACTCAAAATTTAAAAACATTCCGAGGTCGAACTCAGGGGGCAAATTTTATTTTAGAAGCAGAAAAATCATAATTCTCAATAATGTAATGTTTTACAAAAATTTAGAGAATAAAAGGAAATAGAATTTTTCTTCTCTTTTTCTTCTTTTCTCTCCTTTGCTTTCTCTCTTTTCTTTTCTCTATCTTCAGACATCTAATTCTACGAATCAGATGCCTTAAATGGTGTTTGTTACAGTGCCGACGTCTTCTTTTTTTCTTCTTCTTCTTGGTTCTCTGCTGCACCTTCTTCTTCTTCTTTCTTGAGTTGCGCTGCTCTTTCCTTCAGCTGCTTTCTTCTCTTTTTCTGTGGCTACCTCCTTGGCTTCTTCTTCTTCTCTCTTGAGCTGTGCCTCCTCCTTTTTTTTCTTCCTTTCCTTCTGCACTGTGCTCCTTCCTCTACCTTCTTCTTCTTCAGCTCCTGCTCCTGCGGCTAAGTCCTCAGCTTCTTCCTCTTCTTCTTCTCTTGCTTCCTTTTCCTCCTTCTTCTTCCCTGCACAGGCACGGTTAAGCAAAACCTACCCCTACCCTCCCTGCGTCTCTCTCTCTATTTCTCTCTTAGGTCACAGCTCTCCAAGAGCCAGCCGGGTTATCGAGTTGGGTATACGCGCCCGGGACCAGGCCCACCGACGTGCGGTGGTGGGCGAGGAGTGTGCGGGTAGTCGAGTCAGGCCAGGTCCGCGGGTGCGTGGGTCGCGGACGAGGCCGTAAGTGGGCGAGGGACCTCACCCCGTGTACTAAGGTGAAGAGCTTAAATCACTTTTTCAATTTATTTACCCGCGCCCGCTCGAAAACGCACGAGGTGGGACGTCGAGGTGGGACTAAACGTCCCACCTTCCTGTCGCGCGCCTAGCAGTAGATGGATGGTGCGTGCAATTGTAGCTGCAGCTAAGGTCCCCGATGCCAATTGAAGGCCTAGTTGAGTGTGCGAGGGGAGTCCGTGCCTTCTGGACCTGGAGGCTTGGGGCGCTGGGACCTGAACGAAGCTTCAAGCGAGCTTCAAGCTTCTGTGCTAATAGCTGAAGGGGTCGTGACCCTAAAATCACAAGAACAACCCTGCGGCCACATCAAATCACTTAGCAAGCTTCACCGTGACACGGCGAAGATGACCCGTGGGTCAGCGTGGCGTGAGGGCGCCTATGTGTGTGTGCCTAGGTCACACTGTGTGCGTGCAGGTGGGTGTGTTCGGGGGGAGGTTCCAGTGGATATGGCGGTCAGTGGAAGGGCGAAAGGTGATCAATGGGAGGTGGTGAAGCTTAGGGATCGATCGGCGAGGGGTGAAACGACTTGTGGAGGTGGAGTGGCCTTGCCGGAGTTGGTGGTCGGAGGTGGAGAGGGTGATGGTGGTCTGTGGTGTCGAGAGTACAAATTATCAAAGGGGAAATGAAGAGGGGAGTAAGGGGAACTTATTTGGTAGGTTAGGAGCGAAATGGGGAGGCGAAGGGCGAGAGCCTGGTGCCTGCTGTCGTTGGAGACGAAGGTGCCCAGGGGAAGAAGACGGCGACGAGGAAGGGGGTCGGAGGGCGCGTGCTAGTACGGCGCGACATGGCGGAGAATGGCGGAGCTAGCTCTGCCACTGGTATGGTGGCAGAGCGACGAGAGAGGAAGAGTCGCTGGAAGCTCTGGGCAGTCGACTGGAGTTGGGAGGAGACGAATTGGAGGGGGATCTCATGCCAAATTGAGCTTGGAGGAAGCGGCGTGGTCTGCCCTTCCTTAAATAGGCAAAGGCAGGGCGAGAAGCGTGCGAGGGCGGTGGAGAGGCCACGTCGGAGGTAAGGCTGGTCGAATACCCATATCTCTCGCTCATTCACACGAGAAGTATGGTGGGTTTCACGGCATGGGGAGCAGCCCATGCGGTAGGGGGCTCCGCAGGGAACTCCCCTTTCAAATCTGAGGGCGGCTCCCCATGCAGGAGAGGGGCAAACCTCCGCGGGAAGTCGCCGGAGGTATGGCCCCTGCTGCGGAAGGCAGAGGGACTGAAGTGAAGAAAACAACGAGGAAGCTGAGGGGGTAATCGCAAGGGCTTCAAAAAGTTGAGGGTCAGAAAGTAATTTTGAGAACCAAATTGCAAAGTGGGTCAAAACGACCTTCCCTTAGGTCCAAATTTTGGTATAAACCTAATTTGGACCTAAGGAATCCAATGGTGAAGTTGGATTTTAGGTTTGATCACGTTTGATTGAACATTTTGCATAAAAATCCAAATTAGGTCAAAAATTGGGTATGGACCCCAATCTAGGTCAAAACAAGTTTCAAAGGACAAATTGAAGGTTATAAACCCTAGGGAATATTTTTCCATTAATTTTAGAGGATTTAGTTGATTTTTATTTTGCCTGGAACCTTATGAATTGAAGTGGGTTTGTTTTAGGGTTACAGAATGTCATTTAATTTCTAGATTTCGTCATAACCCTTTTCTGACCAAACCATCCCACTTTTTCTCTTATTAAGTCCACTTGACCTATGTCTAAACCCTTATAAATCCAGTTGATGCACTGCAATGGTAAAATTATAATTTTACCCCTTATGTCATGTTCTCTCCTCAGATTGGTAATTCCCTGAATTAGGCCTTCCTTTAGGTTATGTAGGAGCTTTTGTTCATTTTATTAGGTCAAAATGTGCTAGTTAGGATTCATGATGAGGTTCTCATCAGCACCTTTGCAACCCAGTGTTCGGCAGGTTCTCCACACGAGATTGAAGGGGACTACAGCCCCAGCGAAACGTCCCCTGCCTTACCCCCACCTGGGACCGAAAGAGTGGATGCAGCTGGCCTCCTCCCACAGGACACTCCGCTAGATTCGCCCCACAGGTGTCCTAAGAGAGCCTGCTGATGAGAACCTCATCATAAACCCTAACTAGCACAATCTAACCCAGATATGTGAGAAAAAGCTCCTACATGACCCAAAGAAAGGCTTAACTCAAAGAATTCTGAGTTTAAGAATAAAACAAATCATAAGAGGTAAAATTGCAATTTCACCAATGCAGTTTGCAAACAGGGTAATTAAGGGTCCAAACACAGGTCAAACAAGCTTAACAATGAGAGTAGGTTGATCTGATCTGAAAAGGATTATAGCAACTTCTAGGAATTCAATGACATTCTGTAACCCTAAAACAAACCCACTTCAATTCACAAGGTTCGAGGCAGGATAAAAATCAATTAAACCCTTTAAAATTCATATAAAAATATCCTCTAGGGTTTAGAACCATCAATTTGGCCTTAGAAACCTATTTTGACCTCAAAAGAGAACTATGCCCAATTAATAACTTAATTTAGGTTTTTGCGTAAATTGGTCGGTCAAACATGGTCCAACCTAGAATTAAAACTTTTCATTAAAATCCTTAGGTGCAAATTAGTCTTGTATAAAAACTTGAGCCTAAGAAGAGACCTCCTTGACCGACTTTACAATTTGGTCCTCTTCATTTACTTTTTGACCCTTATCTTTTGAAACCTTGCATTTAGGCCCCCAACTTTTCATCGTTATTTGCAGAACGGTCCTCCCTACAACTTCTGCGCAACGCCATACTCCAACGACCTTGCGCGGAGCATGGCGCCGCGCAGAACAGGGTTACCGTCCTCTAGAATAGAAGCGGGTTCCCTACAACATCCTCCGTCGCAGGGACCCGCCCTTGCCCTCTGCCGACCACCATACCTTCCGTGCAAACGCGCGGAAGGTATGGGTGTCCCTTCCGGCCATACTCCGGCGAGGCATACCCCATCGCACCTCGTCCTTCTCTGTGCGCCAAGCCCTTTATAAGGACCAGTAGACCTTGCTAGCTGCTTCAAGCTTTTCTTTGGCGGAGAAACACCTCCTCTTCATCCCTTCCTCCTCTGTCAAAGGGCCCGAAGCTTCCGGCGAACTCCTCCTCTTCCTCCTCGTCCCTCTGCTGCCCTACCTGCAGTAGGGTTTGTCCTGCTCTGTCGTCCGCGCCAGGCTATACCTGCTGGCGCCCTCCGCCTGCTTCCTCGTCGCCGAAACCCTCCTCCAGGGCGTCTTCGTCTCCAGCTCCAGAAGATACGAGCCGGCTGCTCTGCCCTCCCCCTTCGTCGAGTAATTAGGTAAATAGCTTCCTCTCTCCTTCCCTTTTATTTTCCCCCTTTTAAACTGCCCTTTCGACCACCCAACCACCACTGTCCAGACCACCTTCTCCACCTCCGATCACCCCCTCCGGCGAGACCATCTCACGACCACAGACACTCTCACACCTCGTCGACCAGCTCAGAAGCTCCCTCACACTCCACTCCACCGATCCCCCCTCTCCATTGACTGCCCAGCGCCACCCAACCACCCCCTGAACAAACCCACCTTTCCGGCCACAGTCTAACCTAGGTCAGCCTCTCCACGCACTCCCGCACCCCGCTGACCACCGCACAAGCTTCGCCTCACTCCTGTGAAGCTTCCTACGTATTCTGACTGGGCCGAGAGGCTGTAGTTGTGATTTCAGGTTCGCGCCCCTCCCCGCCATTGTCACCACAGCTGCAGCAGCTTCACCTGCAGCTGCAGGCACCCTCCAGCCCAGGTGCGCGTCCCAGGTCGCACGAGCAGGAGTCGCGAAAACACCCAGGCTCGCAACTAGGGCGAAGTTGCCTCAATTGGCGGCTGATCGCTCGCCTGCGGACGCCAATTTGAGAGGTGGAACTTTAGTCCCACCTCGAAAGTGCGTGCCCAAGCGCCCGCACTTAAATTGAAAAAGTGCCTAAGCCTGATCGCCTTCGAACACAGGGGTCAGGTCCCTCTCCCGCACGCAGCGCCCCACGCGCTCGCTCGCCCGCGCTCACGCCCCGCGGGTCTGGGCAAGATCCGATTACCCAAACCGCGCACTCCTCGCTCACCACCGTACACCGGTGGGCCTGGTGCCGGGCGCGATATCCATACCCGATTACCCAACTCTGGGAGAGCAGTCCTAAAAGAGAAATCTGAGAAAGAGAGAGACGTGGGGAAGGGTAGGGGTAGGTTTTGCTCTGACCCTTGTGTGAGCGTGCAGGAAGAAAGGAAGAAGAAGAAGGCAGAAAGGAAAAGAAGAAGAAGAGAAGCGGTCGAAGCCTTAGCCGCTCAGGGCAACTGAAGAAGAAGGCAGAAAGGAAAAGAAGAAGAGAAGCGGACGAAGCCTTAGCCGCTCAGGGCAGCTGAAGAAGACAGAAAGGAAAAGAAGGAAGGAAGGAAGGAGAGAAAGAAAAGAAGGAAGGCACTGTAGCAAAGCCACAGATAAGTCGTCTAAGCACAGCATCAGACGTCGGAATCACCACAGCTACAGAAGGCAGAAAAGAAATGAAGAAGAAAGAAGAAGAAGATCACCACAGCTGTCGGCCAAAGAAAGGAAGGAAAAGAAGAAGGCAAGAAGAAAAGAAGAAGAAAAAGAAGGAAGAAGACATTGCCGCCAGAAAGAAAGAAAAGAAAAGAAAAGAAGAACAGAAGAAGAAGAAAAGAAGAAAGCAAGGAAGAAGAAAGAACAAAGAACAAAAAAAGAAAGAAGAAGAAGAGAAGAAGAGAAACGGCCAAGGAAGAAGAAGAAAAGAGAAAGACAAGAAGAAGCCAAGATCTCTCTCTCTCTCTCTTATTTTTGTAACCTAATTGAGAACATTTTACTTCTAGAATTCTAGTTGCTCCCTGAGTTCGACCTCGGAAAAACTTTGTATTCCGAGTAAAAATTTGTAGTAATCTGGTAGCTATCTTGTTACATACTATAACTACTGTAACTAAACTATAATAAACGTAAACAGAATCGCCGGCCAGCTACCACCTGCCCTGCCCCTCCTAGGCTCCCCACCTACTCCCCATTGAACTCCTCAGGAGCAAGAGGACCCTCCTTTTCTCCTCACCACTTAATCTCCCCCACGCGAGATGAGCCCCAGACCAGCAGAGCCTGCCGCAGCATCCAACGTCGCCCGACAAAGAAAACCCCAAAAAGACTATCCCAAAAACCAAGGTAGAACTCGCAGAAGGGAATCCTCAACCCATGTGTTGAGTGAGGGTACGAAGAGGGGCTCACCTCCATCAAAAGAACCGCACATAGTCACCCTTCAGCCGCTTCGCTGAATACACAGAAGTTCAACGATGAAGCTTTATCAAAGGAGCGAATTAAACATAAACGTTCCTCCCCGCGATTGTTAAGTTCCTCAAGCACGACGAAAGAGGACAAGAGGTTGTGAAAAATAAACCTACCACAAGCTACTATTTGTAGCCCCCACCTCACAGGCTCCCAAGGGTGGCAACGTCTTTCCACCCCCCACCCCCCTCCCCCGATAGATTGCCCGTTCCCGAGGAATCAAATCCCCCAAGATATGGCACTGATTCCACGGCAATGCGACCATGAATAAAACTGCCGACCAAGGACCCCGCACGTTATTACACGTCAAACATTCAGACGGATGTCACAGAAAGCCTCTCATGCCTTCCCAAAAAGGCACGACACTTCAAGCCACGACCTCTCACGGCAACAAGAGTTAATACCCACCTTAGCATATCAAATTTCGCGAAACGTCACCTCCTAAGGCCGACACAGGCCCAGGCTCATATGACCCACGCCCAAGCAATGCTGCCTCTCAAGGCCGGCACCAGCTTGGGCTCATGCGCCCCATGCCCAAGTAACGCCACCTTCTAAGGCCGGCACTGGTTCAGGTCCATGTGCCCCCACGCCCAACCAATGCCACCTCCCAAGGCCAACATGGGCTCGAGCCCATGCGCCCCATGCCTAACCAACTCCACTTCTCAAGGCCGGCATCGGCTCAAGTTCATGCACCCCACGTCCAATCAATGCCGCCTCCCAAGGCCGGCACAAGCTCAGGCGCATTACCTCACACCAACCAATGCCACTTCTCAAGGTCGGCACTGGCTCGGGCTCATATTCCCCACGCCCAAGAAAGGTCGCCTCCTAAGGCTGGCATGAGTTAGAGCTCATTAGCCCTAAATTCAACAAGTGTTGCCTCGTAAGGCCAGCACGAACTCAGGCTTGCATGCCCAACATTCAGCCTCGACACATGCCGCTTCCTAAGGCCAGCGAGAGATCGGGCTTATACACCCCTAACAAGGGACCTCTTCCGAGCGATTAGAAGCAGGTGAAAGCCACCCAACTCTTCCATCATAAATGTCCTCTCTGCTGCAGCACAGTCGGAAAAACATCTGGGGGCATCATTTACTACGGAGTTTTGGACACTCTCACTACTTTTTTAGTAGTTCACACTAGTTAGAGAGTAAAGGCATATGATGAGGGGTAAAAACTGCCCTCAAATCCACAACTCCGCACATAACCCAACAAAGGATCCAACTACCCAACTACAGGGTAAACGTGTGGAACCGGCACCACCCACCTCGCCTAAGACTAGACGAATCCCAACAAAAACTCGCCTAACTTACTAAAAGATTCAGTGTAGTAAGGGAAAAAATAGGATAAGATGGACCTGACCACCTAAGTCCTAATAGCAAATAAGTAGTCTGACAGTAGGGTTACTAGAAGCCATCACGTGAGGGTTCTCCCTATGTTATAAATAGAGAAAGAGGCCCCCAATGAAAAGGAGTTGCCCCCAGTAGAGGGAGAGCAAATCTTGTAATCCCGAAGATTATAGTGCATAATTGGGAGCATCATCCTCCCCCAAGATGTACGTCCCTTGCGGTGAAACTATGTCACCAAATCTCTATTTTCCCTTGTACTTGCTTATTGGTTGTTGATTTTCCCTCCTATGCGATAGATGATAATAGCTAAGTAACGCCTCCTATCCGTATAAATCTTTCGATAGTCTTCCGAGACCCATCGGGGACCAATCTTTATTATTATTATTTTCTCTCCATGTAAAATGAAATTTAAATGACTTGAGACACCGGACCCCACCCAACTATCTCCGTGCCTTGGGTCCCTACCTTTTCATATCCTTCACAATACAAACTTATATGTAAGTAGTCATCAAGTTAATTACCAGCGAATCCAATATTATCACTGCGAATTGTTGTCCACAAATCCCCTATGATAAAAGGAGAAAAATCTCGAACCATTGGATCAACGATCCAAGGAAAATCCAAATGCACCATAGTATGTAGCACTGTTATTAACATGTAGGTGTCGTTTGATTGCAAAGTTTAGTAGATTCACGCTGGATTAAATATTTAATCTGTCACTTATCTTAACTCTCACTTGCATCGGATTAAACCTAATCACTTGTATCAGATTAAAGTTATTTCGCTTTCTTTATAGAATAAAATTTTAAATTGCTAAGACATTTAAACAGATTATTATTCTTTTAATTTTTCTACAAACTTCTTTTTCATAACAAACGGGATCATCGAGATCTACATTAATGGTCAAGTTAAATAATTCGAGAGTGCATCACAAAGTTATTGCTGGAACAAGTTGCTATCCCCATTAATCCTCATCAATCCTTGCTAGTTAGTCTGGATGTTTTTGTATCGTCATCCAAGCAATAATTCCCAAAGATTCTTCTTCGATGGAGGTGGAGCCAATAATCTTCGTTAATTATTATTCTCAGGGACCATGAAGTGCATACTCCATAACTTTGGTGGTGTTCACCCAATAATCCATGTGTCAACTAAACGATTAATATCCACTCCCCGATGGATATATAATCTGTATTGGCTTAAGAGCCCCTGACCTCATCTCATAGTAAGTAACAATTAATATCCAATTGCCATTTGATTAATGAAAATAATAGTTTGACGTCAGACCATATAAAAGATTCCTCCATTTTCCTCACGCCCTTCCCCCCCACAAACTCCATTCCAATGCTTCTCTGGAGGTCTTTTTTTGGAACGTTCTGCTGAGCCATTTCAAGTCACCCCCCATGTGACGACACACACACACACTCACCTCCCCTTTTGGATCCCATCGTTTTAAATATCGCCGTACCTCGATCCACTCTTGTATTATTTTCAATTCAACACATAGATGCATTGGGTGTCTTTTTGCAACTTTTGAGAAGAGTACCGTATCATGAAACTTGATGTCCAAGTAAGGGACTGTACTGATGTTTCTCTCCTCCATCTGTATTAATGTTTCTCTCTTTGATGTACGTTCTAATGAGATGTATGAAATGAAAGATTGTGGCACACTCCATTCGTTAGAAGAAGATGAATTCACAGACAGACAGCTGGTGTGCATGAAGATTAGGAGAGGATGTAGAGATCCAGAATTCTTCTTTCTTCTTACAATCAGTCAGGAAACAAAATCCATATCCCCACTTTCATTGATGATAAAGTGAGGGTAATCCATCTCACAATCAGGTATACATATACTGGAAAGATTAGAGCCTTTTATCAAATGTAGATCTTTTAAGTACCCTCTTCATCTTGCTCACATAGGAATCTACATACCTGTCATAAAGGAAGGGAGAGATCACCAACACTCATGTCCACTTACTCACTCAATATCAATCTATCTCTGTAGGATTTTATTTTCCGTCCAAATGAGATCTAAATGAAAAGGAATGGATATAAATAAAAAATAACGATAGCTGAGGATACTTTTTAGAGGATAAAATCGATGCCTCCCTTTTACAAAAGTCTGAACCCACGGTTAAACATAGCACACATTAACACATTCAGCACCCACGTAGAAAGAAAGTATCGGAAAAATCGTTGGTTACTCTGTAAATAATCCTAACAAGAGTGGTTGCGACGATGGTGGCGGAACTATTATCTGATGTGATACATCTCCACGATCATACTCTACCGTCACCGTTTCCTCAATTTACGAAGATGTTGATGGTTGGAATGTGTGAAGCATATCGGTTAGCTGCACTGTTGGAAACATTGATTGATTGATTTGCGCACACAGGAGTACGTATAAAAGATAGGAAAACGTATGAAAGGTATGGATGACATGGGATTTCGTTTGAAGCGTATGTAGTGAGTGGGAATGGGGGCCCATTTCCATCGAAACACGGTGATGGTCGACGTGGGTGCTCCAGCCACTTCCATATGCATCCCATGAGTTGTCAGCCCCCCCCCACCCCCCCCCCACAACCTCCCCCTCCTCTCTCTCTCAGGTTAGTTTACTTAAAAAGATTAAAAAAATAATAAAATTAATGCCAACATTTACTCAATATCAATGTTAAGGTGTGATGTTAATTTAATTTACTTAATAATAATATTAGAAATATAAACTATGAAAAATAGTAAAGACACAAGTGATATTTAAATAAATTTATGTTAAAATAGTTAAATAAATGAAAAATTAGGTAATCAAGAGATTAATTTCTCAGGTAAATTAGACACTAAGATCTTATTTACCAATGAAAAAAGAAAGAAAATAAAAAGAAATCATCTTAATTCATATTTTAATATATCATCTTATTACACTACATTAATATTAATATATATTAAAATAATTCACTCGATCTATATAACATATTTATTAAAATATACTTACAATATTACATCACCCATTCACCTCTATATCTTAACATTAAATAAATATCTATTAATATCATATCAATATTATCAATTATTTTATTTCTACATTATTTTATTCCAAAAAACTCTTATCCTAATGTCAAATACAATCTTAGATAACCCAAGAGCTATGGCTTTGCTTGGTGCAAGTAGTTTAAATTTAGGTAATTTCTTTTTTTTTTAAGTCTTAAAGAAAGATAAATGGGTGGATAAGAGAATGATTAGTAAGTGTACAGTTAATACTCAAATTGATATATTATTTTCATTTGAATTGGAAGGGAGAAATAAATGGAGGTTTAATAATTGATTTGATGTTAAGTTATGGAAATTTGTTCTCATTTGTATTGCATGTAGATAAGTGGACGGAGATCAGATGATCTATCTCATGTAAAGTTAAGGAAATCTACAATATGAGCAGATTAGTTGAATGAGGCACGATGGATGAGATGATTTGATGGATTTGTTAATCTCGTCTATTATTTACCTACTAGAACTTAAAAAATTGACATGCAGAATAAAATTACTCCTTAAGTCTCTCTTTGGGGAGAGGAATACGTTTGTGGAATAAGTTGAAGGAGTTAAATAAATGATAGAATAAATTAGTTAATCTATTTAGATGTTTTAACAGGTTAAAGTTATTCCACAGATAAGGTAGAATAACTTTACCCTAGATTAAATTTACTTAATTCGACAAAAATAGGAGGTGAATTAAGTAGCGAATTAAATACTTAATCTACCAACCAAACACAACCTAAAGGTCTGTTTGGTAAGGAGAATAAGCTAGTAGAATAAGTAGATGACTAAAGAAGGAGTAATAGAATAAGTAGATTTTGATATTTAGGTGTTTAAGTACATTAAAATTGTTCCGAGATATTGGGGTTGATAGGGCAGTACAGCTGGTGCACTCGTTCCCCATAAGGCGTTTCCAATGCCGGGTGCACAAGGTCGAATCCCCATGACTTGCCCAGACGTCCATAGTGTTATTCCGAGTGGACGTGTCATTAGTGATGTCCAACTTTTTCGACTCGACGTTGGAGAGTGGCTATGACTCTGATCATAGAGGAACTCTGTGGCCTGCGAGAAATTTGAGAATCCTTCTCTTTTCAAAAAAGGAAAATTTCAAGAGAGATGTAAAATAACTTTATGCTCAGTTAACTCTAGTTAACTTCACACAGTAACAGAGGAGTTAAAGTAATAAACAAACTTAGGGTAACTCCGGTGGGAATCCCATGTCCTTTCTGCCACTAACCAGTCTCCAGGTAATCTGAACGGGCATCCCCTGCCCTACGGTCAGAGTTTCTCCCCATTTGGGCATGCACTGGCGGGCGCCCCCCACACTTGTTTTGGTAACGCCAAGGACATGTATGTCTCCATCTCTTCGTCGTGGCAAAGTGGCAGGAAGTAAGCAGGAGATTAGACGGATTTCCCTCCCTCTTCCTGGCTTCTTGGTCAAGATGTATACCACTTGACCTTTATATAGATTTACCAACTTGCCAGTTTTTATGTTTTTTTTTTTTTTTGTTTAGAGGAAATGCAGAAGCATCCCCTAGGTACTGTCTAATTAATCTTCAACTTGGATCTTTAATATTGTGGAAAATGTTCCACATCCACAGAGTCTGACTGGATTTATTAGGTAAATTTTGATGGGTATCGTGTGTGCTAAGTGCCCAGTGATGGGATGGAGCCCAACCATGAGACTTCTGATCAAATCAAGAGTCCAGAATGGCTTCCAAAGAAACATTCATCGATTCAATGGAAGGTGTCTGTACACCCTTCTCTCCTACATATCCCCATATCCAAAGAGAAAACCTTCCTCTATGTTTAACCAAAATAACAACTCCCTTGCAGCCAAACGATTCATAGAACACCATGCTCAAATAAACTTAAAATAGATGCTCTTTCAACTTACTTACAATTACCACTTCTTGAAAAAACCAGCCATACCACATAGGGGATCCACTCAAAAGCTTTTTGGATACAATGAAAGCTGGCTCATTTAAAAAGAAAAGAGCCGATCGATCCCCTAATCAAGTCAATATCTCTTCTCCAATCAAGCTTATAAAAATCATCGAAGTACTCTCACTCGCATAAATGATCGTCGAGGAATGCTTAAGTAACCAGGTCGATTAATCATCCAAGTTTCGTCTAGAGATCCTTCTAAACATTTGTTCTATCTTTTCTAATATGAATATATGTGTTCATTTATACATCTCCACTTCAAGTTTTTCTGTAAAATCCAAAGTTTTCCTTATGGAGGCTTTTGTCGCTACTAGCTAATTAAATGTCTTTAGTTTAAGTATAGAAAGTATCAAACGATGAGAAGCCCTTGCATATTGCGTACTTCTTATCTAGTGGCCCCCTCATGTGAATACTTAGGTTATGTCTGGTGAGAGGAGTAAGTTTGTGGAATAAGTAGAAAAATAAGAAAAAAGTGAAATAAGTAAATTAATTCTTTTGGATGTATTGGCATGTTAAAGTTATTCCACAAAGAGGTGAAATCACTTTAGTCCGAATTAAATCTATTTAATCCGTCATAAGTTCCAAACGTGTTAAGTGATGTGTTAAACACTTAACACGTCAACCAAACAACACCTTAAATATTAAATTTTTTGTGATCTCGCCACCACTAAACCAAGATGACTACTGCACACTCTTGCAACATTCAAAGTCTCTAGGCGAGTTCCAAGTAATAGCAAGGATGGCTAAACGAATGTAAAGTAGGAAAACTACCATGCACCCCCGCAACCTCCAAACTCTTTAATGGAGTCACCAGTAGTAGCTAAGATGCCTAGATAGTTATAAAACAAGATGACTACCACGCACCCCTACAACATTGCGGAAATCTCCAATTGAGTCATAGGTATTGGGTAGATGGATGTAAGGCAAGACAACTTATATACATGCACCTCGACACCCTTCGAGATCACCAATTCAGTCATGGGTGGTATAGCTAGGACGAATACACGGGCTCAAAGTAGAACAACCAAGGCTCCATTTGGCCAAGGATTTGAAGGTAAGTTAGTAACTTGGAAATGAGGTCAAATTATTAACTTTCTCCCATTCCATACAAATCATTATTATCTCTGACACTGCGTCAATATCACTATACATTAAAATACATCAACTCCAACATAATATACCTATTAAAATACAATTACAACATTACATCAACTCACTCACACATATATCATAATATTAAAATACAATCCACTAACATCACATCACCATATTAATTATTACAAATTCACCAAATGAACAACCTTATCCAACTTATACACACTCAAATTCCAACCCAAGCCTACCTAAACCCTCTGCTAAACACTACACAAAACGTATGTTTATAATGCACTGAGTCACCGATCGAGCCACAGGCAGCAGCTAGGATGCATGGCTAGATATAAACGTGAAGCAAGACGTCAGCCACGCAGCATCCAAAGCCTCCAACTAGGATAGGTAGGCAGATGCATAGCATGACACTAACACTAGTCCCCAACAAAGTCTTGGGCAGCAGCTAAGCTATAGGTACACCTTTTTCCTTTGGCAAGTTACTAACTAGCCATACCTAGAACATGGATGCTGGATGCCCATCCACCCCCACCTCCCCGAAAAAGATAACATAAAAACAAAAAAAGTACAAGGGGCTCATTGCAATTTTATTAAAAAAAAGCAAAAAAAAAAAAAAAACAACGACCACCACCACGTGGCCCCCACCGCCCTTCGTTCCCTCCTCAAACCCCAACCACCTGCCAAAACTCTCCAGCCCACACTCTCCCTCCCCGCCCACGAGCACCGTAGCAGAAAGAGCAGCATTACCACCAGAGCAGATACCACACCGCACCACCCACACGCCCCGTCTCTCACCACGAACCAATGACGCCAATGGACGGCCCAGATCGCCCCTCCCACCGCCGCCGCCCCACCGCCGCGTCCGACCTCCTCAGCTGCTTCGCCACCCGCCGCCGCCGCCGCCGCCACCTCCGCTCCTCCTCCAGCGTCAAGGGCGGTACCCAATCCCCCGCCATCTTCCCCTCCATCCGCCGCAACAAGGCCCCCTCCTCCCTCGACGGCCCCTCCGCCGAGCCCTCCTCCCCCAAGGTCTCCTGCATCGGCCAAGTCCGCGTCAAGACCGCCCGCCGGAGGCGAAAGAAGAATGCGAAGAAGAAGAAGATGAAGAATCCCGACCCCCACTCCAAAGACCCCACCTTCACCCCCTCCGCCTCGAACCACCGCCCCTGCTTCCCCAGCCGCCAGCAGAGCTGGGTCCACCTCCCCCTCGGCAACCTCTGCCACGGCCTCAACTGCTTCAGACCCTGCGAAAAGGAGAAAAAGGCTCCGCCTTTGCCCCCTTCCTCCTCGTCGCCCCGGTGCTGCTCTTGCTCTTGCTCGTGCGGGGCGTTTTGCGAGAGGAGGAGGAGGAGGGGGAAGAGGGCGCGGATGTGCGCGTGCAGGGCCACGTTCGCGAGGTGCTGGTTGATGGAGGCCGAGGAGAAAGAGGAGGAGGAAGAGAGGGAGGTGGTGGTGGTGATGAGGGAGAGGTCGAGGAGGGGGACGAGGGAGCTGGAACTCCTCGCGGACGAGCTCGAGAAGGGGGAGCTCAAGATCCCCCCCGCGGAGGAGGAAGGGGAGGCGGCGCCCGCTTGCGTACCGCCCAGGAACGCGCTCCTCTTGATGAGGTGCCGCTCCGATCCCACGAGGATGAACTCGTTGGCGGAAACTCGGTTCGACGATTCGAGTGTTTCGCGCAATGCGGGATCGGTGGTGGAAGAGGAAGAACGAAGAGAGCGGGAGGAGGAGGCGGTGGAGGAGAATGCGAAGAAATCGGCGAAGATCGGATCGGGTAAGGGGGAGATCGAGGAGAAAGATCGCGCCTTGCTGCCGCCATTGCCACTGTCGGCGAGGAAGAATGCGGGAAAGGTGGAGGAGGAGAAGGAGAATAGGGATTCGATGGAGGAGGCGAGGAAGAGGGAGGGTGTGGTGGAGAAGGGGGGTGAGAAGGAGGAGAGGAGGAGGAGCTTCAAGAGGGATGGGGGTGGAGCGGTGGTGGCGAGGAGGTCGACGTCGTATAGGGAGGGGAGGAGGTCGAGCTTCTCGACAGAGGGGGAGGCGAGGAGGAGCAGCTTTGACAAGGAGAGGAGGAGGAGGTGGAGCTTCTCGTCTGAGAAGGATGCAAGAAGGGGGGAGGGGAAGGGGGGCGCGGCGGCGACGAAGGAGGTGAAGGAAGGGGACGGGGAGGGGGAAGGGGAGAAGAGGGGGGAGCTGCCGGATTGTTTGCTGCTGATGATGTACGAGCCAAAGCTGTCAATGGAGGTGTCGAAGGAGACTTGGGTTTGCACGGCAGACTTTGTCAGACGGAGGTCACAGCAACGCCGGCTGCAGCAGGTAAGGGAGGGAAGTTGTATTGATATTTGATTTAGCATTAGCTTGTCGGTGCGATAACCTGATACTTTCCATGAGAATCATCTTTGAACAGATGAATTATGTTTTCTTAGTTTTGGGGTTATGTACAATTGGAAATTTTGTTTTCCTATATAAATGAATGATGCTTAGTAACTGATTTTACTGGCTTATATCTCATAGATGGTTAGCTCTAATGAACATTTCATATGGTCTTGCAATTAGACAAAACCAAATGTTTTACAAGAATGATTGTATAAATTGATGCAAATAAATTTGGTGGCAGATCAGGCAGTCATTTTTGTGTAAAAATTTGGTTTCTCTTGCATCCATCAATATCTTGGTAATAATCAGAGAGAAAACACTAGTTTAGATTTTGTACACATTTATACCTAGTATTGATTTGCAACCAACAGAAGGTCAACCTGAAAGCATGATTTCGGCTGTTTAACATCGGTAAACCTTCAATGCGGTAAAATGTGTCATATCTTTTCTAGGAACTTCTGTTGAGTTACTGGTAGTCATTTTGGTCAGGGAGGTGGTCAATAACCGTGGAGCAAATAGTATGCAAGGGAATACCAGGGGATTGATTATTTTTTGTATTTCTAATATTTACATTGAAAAGACCTATAATTCAAGTCAAATACATGTTAGAAATCTTAATCCTAACAATCCCCATTTTGACTTGAAAGCATCTCTTTGAATCTACACTAGTTCACTTTCATTTGTAGGTGTTCTCCCATAAACGCAGATGCTTTTTGGTGCTCTGTTGACCTTAGGCATATCTACAACTTAGTATTACCATGTCAATTAACATGGCACTACATGTATCTAGGGACTAGAGAACATGTTGCCATCCTCGTTCAAAGTAAACTTCACTAGCTTCTTAATGCATGCTGTTGCAACAAAAATGCTAATATTGCACCACTCTCTCATTGCACCACTCGTTTAGGGAATAACTAAAGCTCCATCATCTTTGGTGACTCTCTCGAGCACTCTTTCACATTCTTCATCTATGAATTAGCATGCAACTATTTACTCTAATAACTACCCCTTTAAGAGACCGATGCCGCTTGAATACTAGAGTTCCCAATGAAATTGGATTCTACTTGATAGTATATACCTGCCTAAATCCTCACAAAGTTTGCTCCATTCTATCAATCATACAAAAGAGCATCAAGACTATTCTCGTGACATTGTAGACCTCTGTACCTATCAATTAGATGTGCTGCCTTATCACACATTTAATATGGGTTGAAATGCTCCCTAGCACATGATTTAGACATTCAAGTTTATCAGGCATCCTGAATCGGACTTCTCTTTCACTGTCAAGCAAGCTACCATTCTCCTTCAATGATGGAAAATGTGGAGTAATTACCACTAAATCAGCATCACATCATGCTCGCATCTTAGATGGTTATCATGTGAACCTTCGTACCTCACTAAAAACATGCACGAGGCCATGTGACTTGGATTACTTTAATCTGCTTGTCTTGTTCTTTGATCTACCTTTATTGCCCTCAACAACTAGCCCAACTATCCTTAGTTGTAGCTTCAACCTATGCCACAATGTATACATCAATAATATGCATCAATAGTGCAGTAACTATCACGTGCAACATGATGGTCTCTTTTCCATGAAGCAAGCACAGAGCAACATGACTAGAGGAAGAAGTGAATTCAACAAGATCAGTGCCCTTTTATTGTATTTTGTTTTCTTTGGTTTGTTTTTTTTGGTCTTTTGATTTCCCCTTAGGGGAGTACCTTTCCCCCCTTGCAATGGGGTGCTACTTCCCCCCCCCCACCCACCCCCTCCTCAAAGGGGTGTGAATGTCTCCTCTGCTCTTTGCCCTCTTTAGGGCAGCATCCTGTTGTAAGTTGTAACAAGTTTTCACCCTTTTAATGAAATTTAAGTTTGCAAACAAAGAGGGGAATCCAACAAGATCAGTGCCAATTATTTTATCCACATGTAATTTATCTTGGAATGCGGTGCCTTGTTTTGGACAAACCTAATAGCACTATATATTGCGTTGGGCAAGTCACTTAAAGTGGAAATGCAACTGCTCAGTCACCAGATTTTCATACATTAATGCTTACGTCAATAAATAAACTAATATGAGTTATGTTATAGACGATGTCTCTTAGATTGTTTTGATCTGGATTATCGGTGTCAGAATATTACATTCTGGATTCGAAAAACTTCTCAAACTAAAAAGTTATAGAAAAAGAATGATTTAGCTTAGGTTAATAATGGACTACTCCTATGTACTTATGTTAATCTTCTCCACTTAATTGCTAACAGAGGAGGTTTCCATTTCTATTTCCTACAGGATCACAATGTAGATGGAGTTAAAGATCAGGTGATAGAAGAGACCAGCAATCCAGTTGGTGACGTTAAGAAGAACAAGCCGTCAGAGCTCACTATTGACCCAACACCATCAGAGGCCACTATTGACCCAATATCAACACCACCTCTATCAACACTGCCTCCGCTGCCACCACCACAAGTGCCTTCATCACTGCAATTGGACCCTCGAAAACCTGTTAGTGCAGGTAACAATGCAGTAGAGTTGGCAGCATATGGACCTTTCGCACTGATGAGGTGCAAGTCAGAGCCAGCAAGGTCATCAGCCATAGGACACATCTCGCTTGATGGTTGCTTCTGGCGGAGCCGCCACCAGCCTGTCGGTGCTGCAGGGATCGGATTTTGATCGGCCTAGCCTCTTTGTCTCTGCTGTTCAAATTTTCTGTGGTAATTTGGTTCTTTTGCCGTCTGCCTGTTTGCTTTATTTTGTGTAAAAAAGATAGTAATTTAATAAAAAAATTAAAAAAATAGAGTAAGAATAAGGACATCGATTTTTGTGATTTGGTCACGTAAGATGCCTCTGGCTTTGTCGATGACTCCATACTTGTTATACTTTTTAAGCTTTATTCATCAAGGCTATAAATTCTAAAATAAAAGTTTGGATGGGTATTATAGCTAGGAAATAATTCACTTGGTTCATGTTGTTATTCTTGTTAAGATTTTTTACAGAGGAAGTGAAGGACATAGAAGTTGTATGGGGAGTATATAGCCCAGTTTATCTTAGTTTGTTTGAACACTTTATTCGCTTGATATGCAAACAGCATTCCAGTTAAGTCACACTTGTTAAGATTTTTTACAGAGGAAGTGAAGGACATGGAAGTTGTAGAGGGAGTATGTAGCCCAGTTTATCTTAGTTTGTTTGAACACTTTATTCGCTTGATATGCAAACAGCATTCCAGTTAAGTCACACTGCAAACACACTAACCATCACAGGAAGGTTGCAGCGAAATCTGAAGGCACTACAACCAGTGTCCGTCTCTGTTCAACTTAGAACGGTTAGACATTTGTCAGATGAAAGTGTAGTATTTGAAGATTGGTCATTGTGTGTCACTACCTCTCACCTATCCTATACATTCGAACAAAGGTCGACACTGCGAAGCTAGAGTTAAGCTGCATGGGATCTTACTGGCGAGCCATTCACATCTTCAATTAAGTCAAACTGCAAATAAACTAACCATTCCAAGGTGGCAGCAAGGTCTGGTGGTCACAAAATGTTGAAGGCAAAATTAATGTCATGGTTACAAAAATGTTCAAGGCAAAAGTAGTCTCATGGTCATAAAATATTCAAGGCAAAACTCATGATAAACTCTCAGACAAAAAGGGCTCCATGTTGTCTACCATGTATATAGCCTGAGGTATCATATTTTTGCTTGTCTTAATGCTCGATGAGTAGTCTTATCTTCTTCCATCGGAATTTCCATGATTATTGCCTCCAAACTCTTTGAAAAAAATTGCAAAAAGCAGAGAAAAAGTTAAGACTTTAATAGTTTCAAACTTTCCACCTTTGGATCTCGAACGATCCGGTGCATGCCAGTGACGGGTGGGGTACCGATCTTTCGTCGATCTTCCTTCCATTTCTCGTGACAATCCTCTTCCATTCCATCGTCTTCCTTTTGCAAGCGAACGATGGTCCTCATGCGTGAGCCCTAGTTAATTACTAGAGATGAGTCCCAGTGGTATGTAGAAAAATTACGAATGAATGGTGGTATCATAGTTAAAATTGTGTGGAAGATATTGGAGGATGTCTCCCCTAGATGATGTCATTCAAAGCTACGGAGAAGAAGACTTTGTTGAAAATGGTATAAACCTTGAAGCACAATTAAATGTAATTAGCATATTCATGCGATAGCATTCTATGCTACAACATTGCACCAGTATTATGGCAGGAATGCTACAGTATATAATTCATATTCTAGCACTTACACGTGAAGGGAGATGACGTTTATCACCGTTGGCGTTGTGTGGATGGTAACGTGGGGGTACGTACGTACATATGCATGTGTGGGTTTATTTCTTTGCATTAATCTCGATAGGTGCTTTGTTACTGCAGTCTCTCATTTATGGCTATGCCTAATTCTCACTTAACGTGCCAATTCATTGCAACTACCACTCCCGACGTGCACAAATGGACATCCTTGAGCTACCAGGACATTGGAATAGAGTGTTGCCTGAGGGCTCTTTGGAGATTTCACTTTTAAGGATGGGGGTGCTCAGATTGCGAGACAGGTTGTGCATTGTAGGAGTGACAGAATTGCATTGAGAACCGTTGTCAGAGGCAGATAACGTCAGGCTAATCATGCACAGTGGGGGAAGCATAAGAGGAAATAGGGATATACTCCTATTATGTTAAAACGAACGAAAAATGTTAAAAAATATAAAAAATAAAAAAATTTATATTTTTATCCTCTTTTTTTTTCTTAAACCCTCACACCTCCTCCTCCTCCTCCTCCCCCTTCCTCTCATTCTTCGACCTTGGTGAACTCGCATCCGCTACCAAAAGCTCCACCGTGTAGAACACCACGGTGTTCGCAAGACCACCTCTCCTACTACGATCCCAAGACCCATCACATGCACGTCATGCAACAACATCGTGTATGGCGGCATCGAGATGGTGAAGATGGCGAGCTTGTTGTAGATGGCCGCACAGAGGTCGTAGTAGGGGAGGTGGTGGCGGAGGCACTAGAGGAGGGGGAGGAGGAGAAGGAGGTATGAGGGTTTAGGAGAAAAATAGGAGGATAAAAATATAATTTTTTTTATTTTTTTATACTTGTTTTGACATTTTCCATTTAATTTAACGGAATAGGACATACAACCTTAACGGAGTAAGTTTATGAGAATATATACATAATATCAAGAATATTAAGGTATATATATCTTATCGAAAATTTACAAGGATATATATATAAAAATCTTAAGAAAATATTGGTCAATTTGTGCAATAGTATTTGACCTGTTAGCAAATTAAGATAGAGAATCGACAGTCACTAGATTAATTTGCTAATAAGAAAGTATTCTCAATAAGAACGTTGGTCAACTACTCTCTAATCCATCTTTATCTACAGATCAAATGCACCACTTTGTAAGGAAAAGGGGACATATCACTTGAGATTGACAACATGGCACTATGATCAACGATCACTGATTAGCCTATATTTTGGCGAACCGATCAATTAAATTAGTTGACCATGGTTGAGTCAGGCTTGATTCTTCCTTTATACCCTGTGACTTGTACGTGGAAGCTCACAACTTGGATTAATAAGCGCAGTTGTAGGGCCGTGAAAAAGCTCCGATTCCTTCACTTCCTGGAGAAGTGTGCAACAATGAGGTCAACCTTGGAATCTAATCATAAGAGGCCTTATCCAGTATTGCAAACATGAGAGTGAGGTTAGTACAACTTTTGGTGTGAACAACCCGGTTCCAGCATTTGAAATCCTCGTTCTGTGATGTGATAGTATTACAGTGTGAACTAAACCCCGGGAACCAAGGGTCCCCCCTAATAACATTATTCCGGAATTAGATCTAATATATGCATATGTGATTCATCGGTCTTCATCTCATATGATTGTATTTTGTCATCAATACTTTTTCCCTTGCCTCCCGGGGACAATGCTTATTCTATTAATGGTAATTTAATGAATTGACAAAAATCGGAGCAATTCCAATACCATATCAAGGCATACGACATGGCCAAGTGGTAAGGCAGGGGACTGCAAATCCTTTATCCCCAGTTCAAATCTGGGTGTCGCCTGATCAAATCAATCAAAGACTCGGGGTCAGAATGGGGCTCCAACCTATTTCAAATAGGGTTTAGAATGATCCATGAGTCCTAAAAATAGAGGCTTATAGATATATCCCACCCCAACTTCGCGGAGGGTCTGATTCGTCGAACTCTAGAAGATAGATCTCTCTGTTGTATCGGCCTTCCATCCAATAGCCTTTCCTTGAACCCTACCCAGGCCTCATCTCGTTTTCTTTCATTCTTTTTGCCACCTGGAAGCACTCCTCGCAACCTCATAACTACAATGAGTAGGAATCAAATCATTCAAAAGAATCCGAACTTCCCGGGCAAGAGCCTACTAATAGAATTGTGTGAGGAGATGATCCCTTCCAAAGGTCAGAGAGAGGCTTGGCACGGAAGTTTGGCCCCTTCCAAAGCCCATTACCGGAGAGTGATTTGTTGTATTCTCACAGTTACCTATCTTTCTAGAATAAAAGGAGAAGAGTGATGCTTTGGACTTCGTAGCTGGCTTGCCTAAGAATGCAAAGGGTATTAATGTTATTTGGTTGCGATTGATAAGGAAAAGATAAGTGTGTTGGAGTTGAGAGTTCAATTATATCAATCACAATGTAATTGTTATATGGTGATGTAGAAATTCATATTAAAATCAGTAAAATTTGAGAGAGGTTTTTAATCTCATACTGAAAGTGGACAAACCTCTTGTTGGATGTAAAAAGCTTCTAACTCCCATGACTTATATATCAAAAAGTGAGATGTGGTGCTGGGGAACACACACTCACGCACTCGTGCCTCCCCCCATCCAAGCTCGGACTCGGATGAGGATCAATTTGAAACTTAAACTCTTTTACTATGGATTTTTAATCTAACGGTTTTAGCCTGAATAGGTCGATTAAAAGGTAAAATTGATGGATCAATTATTTTCAATTGATCAATGGGTTTATGTAACGACCCGATTCCCGAGTCCCTACGAGACACGAGAACCGGACCGACTCGACTAATCCTAAGACCTAGTTGTCCAACGAGGAAGTAACCAAAAGAGCAGTAAAATAAACCACATTCAACATGAAATATAACTAGAAGTAACAAAATACAGCAGTAAGAAAAAGAACTACTACAGCATGTACCACCACAACAGTAGAACAACATTTAACATAACAAGAACTGCGGGTAAAGAAAAGTACAGAGAGTAACAAAAACTACTCACTACAGTGGAAACAAAAGGGGTACAAAAGAACAGTGGTAACTCTACTGAACCCTACTCGGCCCAGCGTCCTCTGCAGCCGCTGACACTGGCTGCTCAACACCTGGTCCTGAAAAGTAATGAGTGTAACACGTCAGCGAAACGCTGAGTAGAGTGGCAACTAAAACTAAACAAACAGTAGAGTGTACAGTAGCTGTTATATTTTGTTACTTTCTTTATTTGCGTCCTTCTATTATCTCACGATTTTATTTATTTCTCAGATCCTTTACTTGATCTCGAATGTTCCTCGTGGGAACGATCTTGATTGCAGTCTTTTCCGAAAAGTAGAAGTAACACGTGGTGCTCTCCTGGCCGGGAAAGTCCCCCATGGTGATCCTACTCTCAGTCAACCACCCCAAGGTCACGGACAGATGTAACGGTGACTACGGCACGCGCGATAAACGCACAGGTAGCTAACCCGCACTGGCACGCGGTCAGTCGTTTCCGTTAACGGGTGCGCCCAAAGCATAGCACGGAACCAGTACAGGGCAGAGCCCTCTCAGTAACAGGGGTCCAACCCCTCCACAGTAACCAAACAGGGGCCTTGCCCCTCCACAGTCCGCGCACCCTCGCCTGACTACCCTGGTTTGCCGAGTGGGCCTAACAAGTCGGTGTAGGAGGCTAGTAGAACCCCGGGGCCCGTGGGGTAGCTAGTGCTCTCCCTACACTAATAGCTCTCCTCAGTACTACGTACACGAGAGCCAGCAAGTCGGTATAAAGTGGCCAGACCTAACCCCGGGTCCCTGGGGCGGCTGGCTCCGCTCTACACTAAACAGGTAACAGGTACTTCCCTTGGTACTACGTACCCAAGAGACAGCACACTTCCACGTCTTTCTTTCTCAGTTCCATTTCATTCTCTTTCCAGGAGTTCCACTCCTAATTCCCCGTAGGGTTCCAGCTCCTTTAATTCAGCACAATTCGGTTTCACCTTCCAGTTTCACGTTCATACAACCCATGTTCTCAATTATGTTTATTTATTCATAACAAGCAGCTGTTAAATTAATTCACAGGCAGCTATTTATTCCTTTCCACTTTTTCAAGGCTGCAGTGTTCATATATTCCATACAACGGTCGCAGAAAAAGGACGAAGGACAGAAAAAATAACTTACTTGCCAGACGTCTGGACAGTCCTCCAGACGTCTTCCCCGTCGTCTGTTTGAAAGCCCAGACGTCTGATTATGGAAAAACTTCCAGAATCAGAGCGCCACTCGCCCTCCGCCCGCGACGCACGGCCGCGCCGTGTCTCGTCCGCCTGCTGCTCAAGCTACAGCAGACCTCCTGCGTCACTCCGCGCCCGCTACGCCCTCGCCGGCCGGCTCTAGCAGCCCCGGCAAGCTCGAACCCTCACGGCCGAGCATCTCCACCCTCGCGCAACGCCTCCTCCCGCACACCCGCCGCGGCTGCCGCTCGCTCACTCTCGCACTGGCTAGAAGAAGAAGAAGGGAGCGGAGGAGATGAGAGCGAGCGAGAGGGTGAGGGCCCTTTTAAAGCCACGCAGGGAGAGGGAGAGAGAGAGTGCAGACTGCGGCCACAGGAGGAGAGAGGGAAAAAGAAGGAAGGTGCGGCGGTGCAGGTCTGCGCACACAGGCGCGCAGACGAAATCTCACGTGCCGCATAAATCAAATCCCAGACGTCTGGAAGGGGTTCCAGACGTCTGGTCAGACGTCTGGGCCACTTCTCAGACATCTTAAAAGACGTTTTAAAGCTGCGTTCCTAACAGTTTACTTGATCGATCAATTGTTTGATCGACCAAAAAGATAAGTTTAATCGATCAATGGACTCAATTGGTTGATCAATTGCCATATTTCCATAAAACAAAATTTTCCTTAAACGTTTGGTCATAAGATCTATAGAAGGGCCATGAGAGAGCTCTCATTTGACACACAACAAGAGCAGAAAAGCTCTCTCCACTCTCTCTCTCTCCCTCTTTTGTTCTCATCTCTCTTTCTTGGTGCATTGTTCAACGTGAGATTGGTACAAAAATCTCTAATCGATTTTGTCGATATTGCACAAGGTTGAGAGTGATCCACAAAAGGTTTTTTGATTGATCAAACTAATTAAATGATAGATCAATTAGGAATTTGGTTGATAAACTAAATTGCGTCGGCTTTATTCTCCTAAAGTGATTTTCGAGGACGTCCAAGATCGAAGTGCGTCGAATCTTGGAGGTGGATCGTCGTATCCTATGAAGAGTTCGTCAGACCCCGATACACCAGTATTGTGGAGAGCGATACATTCTCTAAAGGAAGTCCTTAACGGATACTTCAATCGGAGTAAAATCTAAACCCTTCTCATTTTATTTATTTGTACTATTGCATATTATTTGTTCTTTATTTTATTCTTGATCTTACCAAATCATGTTTGACTTACTTGATTTAATATTTTTTATCTATACGATAACGTTGGGAATACATATATTTTTATTTATTTATTTTCTATATGCATTTATTTCAATAGAGTGGTGGTGGGAACCCATGCATGTTGGGTTCCTCTTCCTCCTCTCCATTCATCTTCTCCTTTCTTTAATGTTTGATGGTAATGGAGGGGCTTTTCCCTTATATTTGATGATTTGTAGAGACACCAAGGGCAAGCGGGACCACTTGAGAGAACCATGCATCGAGAATCCCTCGGTTTCAAGGTAGGGTTGTCCCTTTCTCTGGTTATTTTCTTTAATTTCTACGCCTTAGAAAAAATGCTAGACCTAGGATAACTTCACATAAACCCTAGGTTAGGAGGGTCAAGTTCATGGGAACTCAAAAATGCGCAAGTTTAGAATGGAAATTAGGTCTAAACGAAGCAGTTGCAATAATGTTTCATTGCAGCTTGCACATTGTAAATGCATGAAGTCTACATGTGGATATGACTACATAAGCTAAAAAAGGGTTGCATACGTGTAGTCGCTGCAATTTGTATTGCAAAAAATAAACTTTTCTTCACTAAACAATGGCTTTCAAGTCACATATGACTTCAATCTCTATGATTTCTTGTGCTCCACTTGCTTTCTCCATTTTACAAGCTTTTAGAACTATGTTGTCAACATTTTGAAAGTCTATAATATTTTAAAGGTTGTTAAAACAAAAATTCAAATTGTGAAAAAATGGAGTTGTTTGAATAGTTTTTGCTCGTTTCTATATAAGTCTTAAATTTTCTTGATGCAAGATGCTGGTATTCCTAAGCATATGTGGTGTTTTTTCTTAGAAGCAAAAAAACTCTAAAGACCAAGTGAGAAAAGAAAATAGCTTTCTTTTGCTTTTGCATGTGAATCCAATGGATTTTTCTAAACAAAATCTTAAATTCTACACAATTTATAACCATGCATATAAGTGAGTGCGGGTGCAGGGTCATTAAATTGACTCTTTGAAGATCTTTGTGGTCTATGATGCACACTTAAGTACTCATAGGCGATGAGGTGTGGCTCATCATAACTAAAATGCCCAAGTTAAGTTAGAAACTAGGTTAAATACTACATAATTAACACAAAAAATGAGTTAAGTATGAAAATTAACAAAAATTACCTAAAATATACAATTAGTGTTAAAAATGCAAAATTATGACACAAATTGAGATATTCTATTTAAAAATATAATTTGATGATCCAATAGCAAATTAAACACATCTTTGGATTCAAAAGATCTAATTGAAAGTGAAATTATGTTCCTAAATGTTCAATTAAGTTTAAATCAAAACTTGGTTGCATTTTTGGACATCAATAAAACCTTGTATTTAGAATTCTTCATTTAGGTCCTTTAAGCATATTCATTTATTCACATTAAACCCTCCAGGGGCATGTTCGCAAACCGACAGGGACCTTTCTATTGGCTTGGAGGACCACTTTGCATCAATTCTTCGCCACTAATGGGCCTATGTGCAATCTTTCTGTCGTTTCGCCTATAAGGGTGTCTATGTAAAATCTCCTAACACACCTAAGGGAGCAACAGTCCACTGTAGTGCGCAATAACAGCTGTAGCAGCAGCCGTTGATCTTCACCCTCGCTTATCTTGTCGCTAATTATCATCCAAATTGCGCATGCACCTAAGCATAGTTTCATCGCATCTCCTAGATCCCATCTAACAGTGGGATTTGACTCTAAACCTTCTTGTGCATAATCCCTCTCCATCCCATCGTTAGACCTAGGAGCACCTGATTTCACTCTGATGGTGACCACAGTCATTGAAGCACCTACTTAAGGACCTTCCCAAGCTCGCGCGCACGTCATCGACTCCCTATCACCCTGAGCCAATCACCTCATCCACATCTCCAGTTCTTCCTTCTCCTTCATTGTTGGTGACAGGGGCAGCTCTTCCCCCTCAATTTCGTCGCCATAGCAACCCACTGTGGATCAAGGAACCTCATTCCTCGTTGGAGATCTCCTCATCACCCTTCGTCACTGTAGTGACCAACTGCAGCCCAGGTGTCATGACCCGAACCCAGATCCCTACAGGACTAGAGACTGGCTCGCCTCGACTAATCTCAAGACCTAGTCGTCCAACAAGAAATAACCAAATAACATGCATCAATTCACAACCACACAAGTACAGTAGCTAAGCAAAAAGAGATTGGCAACGAAAGGAGAAATAGGATATGTTACGACCCGGTTCCCAAATCCCTACAGGACTCGAGATCGACCCGCCTCGATTAATCCTAAGACCTAGTTGTCCAACAAAAAATAACCGAAAAGCAGAAAAATAAGGCCACATTCACATATGGAATGTAACTAAGCAGTAAAAACGTACAAGCAGTAAAAGCTGTTATTTCAGTACATACTACCACCACAACAGGAACAATTGAAACAAAAGCAACAATAACAACAACAAAAACTAAGAAGTCTGAAACTCATTACAACAGTAAAGAGAGTACAACAAAAGGTGCTGAAAACTACGGCTGGGCTTGACTGGGCCCAGCACCCTCCGCAGCTGGAAACTCGGGCTGCTCAACTCCTGGACCTGAACAAGGTTATGAAAAGATTGGAGTCAGCGAACGTTGAGTAGAGTGGTAACCATACTATCTAAAGTAGTAAAAGTAGTAGGTATATTTATCTTTTCAAGTTATTTTATTTTACAGGTAATTCCTTTTCACCCCTTTTAGTCAACTTTCAGATTTTTCTTAATCTTGCATGTTCCTCGTGGGAACGATCTTGATTGCAGTCTTTTCCGAAGAGTAGAAGGTACACGCGATGCTCTCCTGGCCGGGAGAGTCCCCCGTGGTAGTCCTACACCCAGTCAACTACCCCGAGGTCACTGTCAGACGTAGCGGTGACTACGGCACGCGCGATAAGCGCACGGATAGCTACCCCGCACTGACACGCGGTCAGCCGTTTTCACTAACAGGTACGCCCAAAGTACAGCACGGAACAGTATAGGACCTAACCCTCTTAGAAACAGGGGTCTAGTCCTTCAGAACCAAATAGGGGTCTTGCCCCTCCACAGTCCACGTACCCTCGTTTGACTACCTCGGTTTGCCCAAAGGGCCTAACAAGTCGGTGTAGGGTGGCTAGTTGAACCCCGAGTCCCGTGGGGTGGCTAGCTTCCTCCCTACACTAGTAGCTCGCCTCAGTACTGTGTACACGAGGGCTAACCGAAGTCGGTGTAGAGTGGCAAATCCGAACCCCGGGTCCCAACACAAGGGCGGCTAGCTCCACTCTACACAAAAAGGGGATAGTCACTCTCCTTGGTACCATGTACTCAAGGGTCAGTACACTTCCCACCCACATTCCAGATTTTCCATCTAACCACAGGAGCTCCACGCCTAACTCCTCGTAGGGTTCATGCTCATGTTCACCATATTATTCCAATCTAGATTTCATCATTCACAATTCAGTTCTTATTTATATACAGGCAACTCGTATTTCCACAATTTAATACATGCAACAAATGATTTCATAGGTAACTGTTCAGTTATCTCAGGCAGCTCATATTCTAACAGGCAGCTCATACTTATTTACAGGCAATGGCTAACAATTTAGTTTACTCATGTATATAATTA
Source organism: Thalassia testudinum (assembly GCA_037157565.1). Taxonomy (NCBI): domain Eukaryota; kingdom Viridiplantae; phylum Streptophyta; class Magnoliopsida; order Alismatales; family Hydrocharitaceae; genus Thalassia; species Thalassia testudinum. The sequence goes on from JAZHRO010000030.1 coordinate 53,000,471, forward strand.
CAATTTCGCAGAATAATTGGTTCAATCATTTCTCTGTCCTAGGTTTCATGCCACATTCTAAGTTTCCAGTTGACTAATTTTCATAGATGCATTCATATTTAATGAGAATAACAGGGGTGGACCACTCTACCAGACAATTTGGGAGTATTGGGGACTCGAACCGCAGACCCAGGCGTCTCTACAAGCCCCAGACACGCAGCAGGTCGAAGTCCTATACGAAGGTATACATCACAAGGAAGATTCAGAATAGCGTATAAAGGTTTCTAATATGTAGAGAAACTCGCAAGGAAACCATAGATACTTTGTTTGCGTAAAACGGATCCCGATCGGACCCCAAACGGGTCAAAAACGTATCTGCAGACCAAAATCAGACGTCTGAAAACAAGTCCAGATGTCTTAAAAGTCACAGAGACTCACCTCAAGCTCCTGCAGTGACCTCAGACTTCCAAGACTCCCTCGCGACCGTCTGAAAACAGTTCCAGACGTCTGACCAGTCCTCCGGTCATCTGGAAACGCCTCCAGTCGTCTGATGAGCTGTTCAGACGTCCAAAAGTACGTGGAAAGGTGTTCTGCGCACTTTCCCAAGGCTACTCCTGTGCACGATAGAGTAGCCATCCTACTTTAGCCCAAACCAGATCGTTTGCGGTGCGGCCTGCATGGCCGTAACCGCTAAGAGAACGTACCTTTGCGATACAGGTGCTTTCAGACATCTGGTGTTGACACCAAACATCCAGCCAATCGTCCGAAAGGCACTCCAGACGTTTGATGCTGGAAAAATTCTAGTATCAGACTATGCTCCCAGTGCTCCTCGCCACGCTCCTCATCTCCCCTTGCTCCGCCACAGCTCCAGCTGCTGCAGGTGGTCGAGGACGACGCTCCGACGCTCCCCTCCTCCAGCACATGCCGCGGTGGCCGTGCGAGCTCCGGCAAGCTTCCACGAATCTCCCGACCTCGGTCTCCTCCTCCTCCTCCTTCACTTCTCCTCCTCCTTGCTCTCACGCTCGCCCTCGCTTACGACAGTGAAAGTGGGGTGTGGTGGTAGTGGAGAGGAGAGGAAGGGGGGCTCTTATAGCTGAGGGATTAAGGTTTAGCAGGGGGAAAAGAAGAAGGAAAGAGAGAGAAGGAAGGTTCTGCGTGCCGCCTGCGCGTAGAACGTAGAAAGCGTACAGATTTTTAATTTCCAGACTTCTGGGAAAGGGTCTAGACGTCTGGCCAGACGTCTGACTGACACTCCAGATGTTTTAAAAGGCTAAAAGTGGAATGAGTCTTTACAGGATAGTAATTCTAGAATATTACATGCTTTCAAGAACATGAATTCTACCATCACAACAGAACTAGTACAGATAGAGAACATAATGGAAAGTGTTGAAAATATAACTACAGGAACTCACTACAACAAGCAGTAGAAACTATAGCTGGGCTCGATTAAGCCCAACATCTTTAGCAGCCGATAGCTTGGGCTGCTTAAATCCCTGACCTGTACAAAGTTATATAACTGGATTTATTTAACATTGAATAGAGTGGTGGTTAAACATAAAATGCATTTAACCGGTAATTTAACATATTACTTTCCGATCCAAATTATCTTACAGTGGTTTTATGTGTAGAGATCTCTAATCAAGATTCATCTCATTACTTAATCTTCTTGTTCCATAAAGGAACAATTTTACTTGCAGTTTTCCCGTGATGTAGGATGCACACATGGCAATCTCCTGGCCGGGAGTCTCTCCATGGTAATCCTACACCCGGTCTACCACCCCGAGGTCACAGTCGTGACGTAGCGGTGACTACGGCGCACGTGATAAGCGCGTGGGTAGCTATTTCGCACTGGCACACGGTCAGTCATTTTCGTTAGCGGGTACGCCTTAATATACAACGCGGAACAGTATAGGATCTTGCTCTCTCATAACACAACAGGGGCTTCGCCCCTCAGGGGTCACGCCCCTCCTCAGTCTGCGTGCCCTTGTCCGATTATCCCGGTTTGCCCAACAGGCTAACAAGAGTCACGTAGGGTGGCAATGCCTGACCTCGGGCCCCCTGGGGCGGCTAGCTCCCCCCTACACTAAGTAACTCACCTCGGTACCACGTACACGAGGGCCAGCAAGAGTCGACGTAGAGTGTCCAAACCCACCCCGGGTCTCAACCCAAGGGCAGCAACTCCCCTCTACACTACAAGGGATAGTTGCGCTCTTCGGTACCATGTACACGAATGTTACGACCCGGTTCCCGGATCCCTACAAGACCCGAGACCGACTCACCTCAACTAATCCCAAGACCTAGTCGTCCAACGAGAAATAACCAAAAGCAGGAAATAAACCATATTCACACATGCATTATAACTAAGTAGAAGTAAAAACGAAATAAGAAAGGAAAGTAGAGTAAACTGTCTCAAAATAGTACATGCCACCATAACAACAACAGTGGAAAGAAAACAGAAAGTAATAGGAACAGTAACTCAAAGTTCTAGTACTCCACAGAAAAGACTCCAATCAAGATTGTTCCCACGAGGAACAAGCAAAATCAAGAAATACTTGGATCCTTTGTGAAATAAACGAACCAGAAACACGTAGATGAGATAAATAGAAATGAGAATAAAACCTGGCTGTTTGTTTTACTTTACTTGTACATAAATAATGTAAATACCACTCTACTCAACGTTCGTTGATTCTGTCTTTTCGTAACCCTGTCTAGGACCAGGAGTTATGCAGCTCAAGTTTCCGGCTGCAGAGGGAGCTGGGCCCCTCCGAGCCCAGTCGTAGTAGTAGTTTCCTTTCCAGCTCTTTTGTTTCTTCTGTAGTTGTGAGTACTTGACTTTTAAGTTACTGTTCCTGTTAATTTCTGTCTTCTTTCCGCTGTTATTGTTGTGGTGGCATGTATTATTTTGATACAGTTTACTCTACGTTCCTTTCCTGTTTCGTTTTTACTTCTGCTTAGTTATAATGCATATGTGAATGTAGTTTATTTCTTGCTTTTGGTTATTTCTCGTTGGATGACTAGCTCTTGGGATTAGTCGAGGCGAGTCGGTCTCAGGTACTGATGAGAGCCTCATCATGAACCCTAACTAGCACAATTTGATCTAAATAAGTGTGCAAAAGCTCCTATAAAACCTAAAGAAAAGCCTAACTCAGAGAATTCTAAATTTAAGAATAAAACAATTCATAAGGGGTAAAACTGTAATTTTAAAAAATGCAGTACACAATCAGGGTGTCTAAGGGTCTGAATACAGGTCAAATAGGCTTAATAAGAAAGAAAGTGGGATAACCTGATCCGAAAAGGGTTATAGCTACTTTCAGGAATTAAATGACATCCTGTAACCCTAAAAATAAGCCCGCTGCAATTCACAACGTTCCTGGCAAGATAAAAGTCAAATAAATCCTCTAAAAATCATGGAAAAACATCATCCAGGGTTTAGAACCTTCAATTTAGCCAGTAGAACCTGTTTTAACCTAAATTGAGAACCATATCCAATTTTTGACCTAACTTGGATTTTTGTGCAAATTGATCGGTCAAACGTGGTCAAACCTAAAATCAAATTACACCATGAATTCCTTAAGTCCAAATTAGGTGGGTACAAAAATTTGGGCCTAAGAGAAGACCATTTTGACCGACTTTACAAATTGGTCCTCCTAAATTACTTTTTGACCCTTATCTTTTTGAACCCTTGCAGTTAGCCCCCCATCTTCTCTTTCGTTCTTTGCAGAACGACCCCTCTGCCACCCCACGCAGGCGCCCATACCTCCGGCGACCTTGCGCGGAGGATGGCGCCGCGCAGGGTATGGGAGCCGCTCTCAGGAATGAAAGGGGGGGTTCCCTGCGTCGTCCTCTTTCGCAGGGACCCTCCCCTTTGACCTGCAGCTGCCCATGCCTTTCGTGCGAACGCACGAAAGGAATGGGTCTGCTTTCCAGCCACATTCCGACGAGCCCCCCACGTCGCCCCCTCGAGATCCTTTCCTCGCCAGCACCTTTATAAGGAGCAGCAGGGGCAGCCGTTTCCTTCAAGCCTGTTTGGCCGAAGCAAACCCCCAATCTTCATCTCCTCCTCCTCCGGTCAAGCGCCCACAGGCTCCGGCTGTAGTTTCTCCCTACTAGGAGGGGGTAACGTAATAAATTGCGGAAATATAATATAAACAATCTCACAAAAATTCAATCATACAAGGTACACAATTATTTTTAGGTGGAAACCCAAATCGGGTGAAAACCACCACCTAACCCTCTCGAGTTAGGATTTTCCGATCAACCAAGTTGATCAAATCCACTAAACGAATCACTTAAACGAGGGTGATTCAACCTCAATTACAACCACGCTACAAGTGCGAGGATAGCATTCCTCAACCCCTTCTCTTCACGAGAAGGATTTTGTCCCACGAAGGAGACGGGAATTCGCAAAGCGAATACCCAACCAAATAACAAAGTAAAATAACAAATATAGTCCTATAGAGCCAACAAAGATTTCAACCTAGCTTCTATAGGAATTAGAAAACTCCCCTTTGCAAGGAGTGCATCGAATCGATGACGTGGGTGCGTGAGCCACGCGATGGCGTAACGTCGCTCTCGTGAACTACGGCAAGAGAGCGGGTGTGCAAAGGTTGATGCTCTCAAGATGTAGAACTTGAGCTTGGAGAGCAAGAGCTTTTCTTGGACACAAAAGAGTGTGAAAGTGTATTACCAGGTGTGGCTTGTGTATCTAGGTGTGTGTTGGTGTGCAAGAGGTTTCTCTCTATTTATAGAGGCCTTAGGAAGGCTTTGGAAGGCTTTGGAAAGCTTCCATAACCGTTGGGTACAAAGCCCAAGAGAATCAGGCTGAAATCAGGAACAATGATTGCACTGACAGGGTTATCAGACGTCTGATCCTGGAATCAGACATCTGGAAAACCAGTTTAAGACGTCTGGGAACAAAGTCAGACGTCTGATTTTAGGCGGGTTTCTTCCTAACTTGAATCAGATCTAAACAGGGTTCTAGTGCAAGTCCATCAGACGACATATAGGACGTCTAGCACTATGTCTGGACGTCTGGAAACCTACTTTTTCGTGGGAATGGATTTCCAAGAGATGCAACGGCTAGAAAATCTCTGAGAAGAGATTTTGGGTCAGCCGAGGCAAAACAGTCATTTATCAGACGTCTGGAAAGGCTTAAGGACGTCTGATAAGGCTCTAGCGGTCATATCCTTCAGTGTTTGCTAAGCTAGCCAACGGTCCACTAATTGGACGTCTGGCAAAGTCATCAGACATCTTCTAAGACGTCTGTACAGAGGTCTGGACGTCTGATTTCATTAGACAGAGCTAACAAGTCCAGCCTAAATGTTATCAGACGTCTAAATCAACAGTCAGATGTCTTAAAACACATTATCAGACGTCTGATTTTGGAATTAGACATCTGAAGAAGCTGTTTGAACCGTATATTGGTTTTCTAAGTTTTCTATAGAAAACCTAAGTATCCTAGGGCGGTGCCGGTGTTCCTAGGACTATTGTTAGGGTACTTTGAGGCTCTTTAACATGAATCTAAGTAACAAAAATAAATAGCAACAAAAGAAACGAAAAATACAAAGAGTACAAGAGAAGGAAATATATCTTATTCTTCATCTCCTTTTTCAAGCCATCGCTCCTTGCGAATCTCCTCTGTTCTCCATCAAGCTCCTCCAATCCGTCCTAGATGCGAGCTCGAACTCTGTCTAATCACGTCTCCATTTGCAATTGACCTGAAATCTAACACTCCAAGTGCAAATGTTAAATGACACGTGTTTTGTTATCATCAAAACAAATGATCGTGGTACTCTAGCACCAACACCGGCGACCTTTCCTCCTTCTCCTCGTTGCTCTGCTGCCACAGCTGCAGCAGAGTTTACTTCGCCTCGTCTTCCCGCGCCAGGCCGCACCAGCTGGCGCCTTCCCGACCCCTTCCTCGTCGCTGTTACCCCCCTCTAGGCACCTTCGTCTCCGGCGTCGGCAGGCACGCGCCAAGCGCCCCCTTCCCCCCTTTCGTCAGTAAAATAGGTCAAACTCTTTCCCTTATGCTCCAAATTTCCCCCTCTTCAATTGTCACTTTCAATCCCTCGACTGCCAATACCACCACCATCTGTTCCACCTCCGGCCACCAACTCCGGCGAGGCCGCTCCACAGGCCACCCCACCCCTCGTCGACAAGCCCACAAGCTTCCCCTCACCCTACTCAACATTTCCCCCCACTCACCTCACCACTCCACACAACCAGAACACCTCCCGAACACACCCACTCTCACGCACACAGTGTGCCCTATGCACGCACACTCCGGCCTCCTCACGCCCCGCCAACACCCTCGCCACCTTCGCCGTGCTCTGGCGAAGTTCCCTGAGCTTTCTGACGTGGCCGCGAGGTCGTTTTAGTGTTTTCAGGTCGCACCCCCTCGCCGCCATTGACGACAAGCTTGGAGCAAGCTCGCAAGCTACTCCAAGCCTCTCCAGCTCCAGACGTAAGCCCCAGGCGACGCGGGAGACTTTCGCGAGTGTGCCCAGGTCTTCAATTGGAGTCGCAAGCCTTCGCTACTGCCCCAATCGCTCGACTCTTCCTGCCTGCAGGTGCGCAAAGCAAAAGGTGGGACATTAGTCCCACCTTGGAAGTGTGTGGGCGCACGCCCACACATAAATTGAAAACGTGTTATACGCTGGTTGCCTCCGATAACACTAGGGTGAGGTCCCTTGATGAGAACCTCATCATGAGCCATAACTAGCTCATTTTGACCCAATAAAGAAGATAAAAGCTCCTACATAACCGAGAAGAATGCTTAACTGAAGGAATAAGTGCTCTGAGAAGAAAACATGAAATAAAGGTTAAAACTACAATTTTACCATTGCAGTACATAAACGGGATTTCTCAGAGACAAAACATAGGTCAAATGGTCTAAATGAGATAAAAAGTGGGTTGAGTCAATCAAAAATGGGTTTATGTGCAGGAATTAAATGACACTTGATAACCCTAAAACAGACCCACTTAAATTAACAAGGTTCCGGTCAGGATAAAAATCAAGTAAACCCTCTAAAAATCATGGAAAAATATCCTCTAGGGCTTAGAACACTCAATTTGGCCTTTGGAACCCAGTTTGACCTAGATTAGGGTTCTAGCACATTAATTGACCTAATTTAGGTTTTTACGTAAAATATCTAGTCAGACGAGGTCAAACCTAAAATCCAACTTCACCATTGGATTCCTTTGGTCCAAATTAGGTTTATACCAAAATTTGGACCCAAGGGGAGGTCATCTTGACCTACTTTGCAATTTAGTACACCCAAATCACAATTTGGTCCCTATCTTTTGAATATCTTTGCAGAGAGCCCCCTAAGTTCCTCGTCACTTTTGCAATCAGGTCCTTCCACCATTGTTAGGGCAGAACCGATCTCCGGCGAGGTTTAGAGAGGGATTCCTCTCCAATCCCTCAGAGATTCCCTCCCAGAAATGGAAGGGAGATTCTTTGAGGAATTCCCCTCCTTCTAAAGCCAATTATAATCTCTGGTGTGAACCCAATTTCTCGTGCGAACGCACGAGAGATTTGGGTATCTTAACCTCTTTCCATCTCCGGCGACCGACCTCAGGCGATTGCGCGCCCTCCACGCTCTGACAGCATGGCCCAGTGCCTATAAAATAACCTCTAAGCCTGGCCGCAGATCTTCAGCTTGATTTGGCCGAGTTTCCACCTCCAATTCATCTCCTCCTGTCCGGCCAAAGTTCCCAGCAAGCTCCGGCAAGCCCCCCTCCCGTCCCTCTTCGCTCTGCCACAAAACCAGTGGCAGAGTTATCTTCCTGACTCTCCTCCGCGTCGCGCAGTACCCGCGCATGCCGCCTCAGCCCCTTCGTCGCCGCCGTTCTCCCCCACTGGGTTCTTCTTCCCCGACGACGGCAGTTACGCGCCGTCCACTCCGCTGCCTCCCTTCTTTCCAGATCACTCCAGATACCCTCTCCATCCTCTCCTCTCTCTTTTCCCCCTGCTACTTTATCTAATTACCCCCCGACAGTGCCTGAACACCTCCATCTTCCTCGCCTCTGACCGACCTCCGGCGAGCCGCTCCTCCTACTCCGCCCCTCCACACGGCTCGCCAACCCTCTCGTAAGCTCCGCCTCACCACCAGGAGCAACTTCCGCCCATCCATCATCCTTCTACACCGCCACCACAGTCCCCCGAACAACCCCACACTTCCGGCCATAGGGTGACCTAGGCACGCATGCCTAGGCCATCCTGCGGCCTGCAGCACCGCGCATCATCTTTGCCGTGCCACGACGAAGGTGCCCAGCTAGTCTGATTGGGCCAATAGGCCATGCTTGTGTATGACAGGTTGCAGCTCCTGCCTCCATTGACGGTTGAAGCAGCAAGCAGCAAGCAGCAGCTCCAGGTGTTAGATCTCCCAGGTTCCAGGCGCAGCAGGTTCACGCGAGTGTTGCGAAGCCCTCGGGGCCAGTAAGTAGTGCTACGAAGCTCCCAGCCTTGGCCATAGCACGAAGAGAGCTCTGCGGGCGCGCGTGGAATTGGGACAGATCAGATAGTCCCACATCATGGAATCGCAAAACACAGGTATAGTATAAATTATTTTTGTGTTTTATGCTCACTGCCTCCGAAAGCACAGGGGTGAGGTCCCTCACCTGACCCACGCCTGCCTCGTCCGCGGTTTCACCTCGCGGATCTGGCGGGATCCGACCCGACCCAAACCTACGCACTCCTCACGCATCACCCACCTGCAGGTGTTCTTGGTCTCGAGTGCGAATCCGACCCGATTACCCGTGTGGCTCTGGGAGAGCGTCCTTGAGCAATTTGCAGAGAAAGAGAGAGACGTTTGGGTAGAGGGACGGGGGTAGGTTTTTCTTTGGCTGTGGTTTGCGCAGAAAAAGCAGAGGAAGAAGCGAACACTTAGCCGCTGCAGCAAGGGAAGAGAAGAAGGAAGAAGAGGCAGTGTAGCAGAGAAAGAAGGAGAAGCTTTCGTAGAGAAACAAGGATAAGGAAGAAGACCAAGGAAGGAGAAAACTTCGAAGGAAAGCACAAGGAACTCTGAAGAAAAGAAGCTAAGCAAGGCAGAGATCAAAGAGAAGGAAGGACTGCAGAAAAGACAAAAAGAAAAAGAAGACAGGAGATAAACAAAGGCAGGAAAAGAGAAGGAAGTGCAAGGAAGTAGAAGATCTGTGAATCTGAAGGAAAGAAGAAGAAGAAGACAGGAGAGAAAGAAGATTACATTTAAGACGTCTGATATAGAGATCAGACGTCCAATTCTGTTTTCTTTTATAAATTCTTTTTATAACTCTCTCTCGTTGAATCAATTATTTTCATTTACAAGTTGTATTCTTTGGTTTTGAAAGTACTGAGATTGCTCCCTGTGTTCGACCTCGGAGACTCTAGTTTTTCGAGTAATAAAATTCTCTATATTTGTTTGAACGTTTTGTCGGTTATACTATAACGTGATATTCTCTTTAAAAACCCGCACAAAAGCGAACGAACATCCCTCACCTATTCCCCGAGTCTTGTCCGCGGCACTGCCCACGCGGATCTGACCCGTGACCCGATTACCCCTTACTCCTATGCACTCCTCGAGCACCATACCCACGCCGGTGCGCCTAGACCCGAGTGCGCGACCGACCCGATAACCCGGCTCTGGGAGAGCATACCAAAGAGAGATTCAGAGAGAGAGCCGAGCGGGAAGGGTAGGGGTAGGTTTTGCTTCGTGTGTGTGTGCAGGGAACAAGTAGGGAAGAAGAAGAAGAGGGGCAGCGAGGACTTAGCCGCAAAGAAGCAGCAGCAGAGAAGAAGAAGGAAGAAGGAAGGAGCTGCTGAAGAAAGGAGCTGAAGGAGAAAGGAAGGGCCAGAGAAGAGGAGGAGGAAGCTGAAGAAGAAAAGAGAAGAAGAGAAGACGGAGGCGCTGTTGCTGAAGAAAAAGAAGACTCGAAGACTCAGACATCCAGATCAAGGAAAAGGAAGGGAAGAAAAAGAAAAGAAGAAAGAAGAAGTGCGGAGCTGCTGAAGAAAAGAATAAGACGCAGACGAAAGAAAAAAGAAGAAGAGGCGGCAGTAGAGAAAAAGAAGAAAAGAAGAAGAGGCAGCCGCAGCGAAGAAAAGAAGAAAGAAGAAGGCAAACTAAAGAAGAGAAGAATCAGCTAAAAGAGAAGAAGAAGAGAGAAGAAGAAGAGGCCAAACTTTTGCCCACACACACACTCTCTCTCTTATTCTTTTTGTAACAGAATTGTGAACCTTTATTACTAGAATGGCGTGTGCTCCCTAAGTTTGATCTCGGGAAAGTTTTAATTCCGAGTAATAAATTGTAAACTGGTGACTGTTGTTTGTAATATACCATAACGAATTAATCATTAAGAGCAAGAAACGTAGCATACGAACAACACGACACCAAGTCCTGCAGGGATCCGGGTCGTACCAAGATGGTATCAAAGCAAGGTCATCCCGGGAAGTGAACCAAGTGGTCTGGAAGTAACCGCTCATATGCATGTAACTGAGATAGCCACCACAATGTTTAACTTTGATCTCCGCTTTCGAGTCGTATTCCTTCATGTAAATAGGTATTCTTGACAACCCTTGTTTCTTCACTTTCATCTCCTTGTAGGAGATGCCTCGTTGTAGGCGTAGGGGCAGACATGTCGGGCTTAGGACCAGTACTGCCTCGCCTCCCCTCTTGAGTGTCTAGGACCAAGACCTCGTTCAGTTGATCTGAGAGATAGTACGAGAGGAATTTCAATTTCCGCCGGCTCCGCCGCCCCTGCCACCTCCGAGGGTCTGGAAGGGGAGCCTCCTGCAGCATGGCGAAGTCACCCTAGCATTTGGCGAGTTAGAGGAGATCACAGGGGCCCCACCAGTTGGGGTGCTCACAGGGCCATCGGGAGAGAAGGCACATGGCGCCTGCAGGAGAGTTGTCTCATTTTTCGGGACCACCTGTGGCCTTTGGCGGCCCCAGACAGGGCCCAGCTGCCAGCACTGGACCCCCGCCCAGCTGCCAGCAAGGACCTACTGCGGGAGGAGGTCGTGTACCTCTTTGTTACTAGTGTGGCCAGCCAGGCCATATCAAGAGGGATTACCCATCTAGGGCCAGGGCCCAGCAAATCCTCCCCACACCGAGCGCTGGAGGCCGAGCTGGTGGTCGTGGTCACCAAGCGCATGGGGGAGGACCACAGTCGCGAGGAGGGTACCGGCCAGCTACTACTCGCCCGACCCAGAATGTAGCCGCTTTGTCTACATCGAGAGCTGAGGGGTGTATCAACGCCCTAACACACAGAGACGCCGGAGCTTCGGGTTCTATGGTGGCAAGTATGATTACTGTTTCTGGCAGATTAGTGTACGTACTTTTTATTTCCAGCGCCACCCACTTTTTTTTTGTCGCTACGAGTGTTGCCGTATGTTTGAGGCAGGAAAGTGTACTGTTAGAGGATCCATTTGTGACCAGAGGCCTAGGTGGCTTGTTGTTTGTAGCCGAGGTCTACATGAACAACGAGGTCAGTATAGGGGGACATAGCCTCCCCGCTGACCTGATTGTGATCCAAATGGAGGACTTTGACGTGATCCTAAGGATGGACTGGCTGTCCGCCTATCACGCCCTGGTAGACCGTTTCGGGAGGAAGATCACCTTTCCCATACCGGAGTTGCCTCCCTTTGAGTTTTATAGCCAGCCAGTGGATGGAGATTTCAGATGCATCTCTGTGCTTCAGGCAACGAGGCTTATCGCCTCAGTCACACGGGGTGAGGTCCCTCTCACCCGCTCACCCGGCCTCGTCCGCGACCACCCCTCGCGGACTTGGCCTGACCCGTTTACCTAAGCCGTGCACACCTCGCCTACCACCGCATGCCGGTGGGCCTGGTCTCGGGCGCGTTAACCCGACCCATATACTCGAGCAGGCTCTAGGAGAGCGAAACCGAGAGCGAAATAGAGAGAGAGACGTGGGGAGGGTAGGGGTTAGGTTTTGCCTAACCATGCCTGTGCAAGGAAACTGAAGAAGAAGAAGGAGGAGGAAGAGAAAGCAGGAGAAGAAGCGGCTGAGGACTTAGCCACGAAAGCAGCTGTAGCCAAAGAGAAGAGAAAAAGGCTCAGGAGCAGAAGCAGAGGAAAAGGAAGAGAAAGTAGAAGACAGAAGCTGAAGCAGAAGAAGAGAAAGAGGAGATGCCAACTGAAGAAGAAGAAGGCAGAGATAGAGCCAAAGGGAAAAGAACAAAAGAAGAGAAGGGAGCTACCGTAAAGAGGAAGGCCAAGCAGAAGAAGAAGAAGAGAAAAAGAAGAAGCCAAGGAGAAGCAGCAACAACAACTAAAGAGAAAGGAAGAAGAACAAGGAGAATACGTGCACTGTAGCAAGTGGCTACTTAAGGCTTCTGATTCCTAGAATCAGACGTCTGAAGACAGAAAGAAGAAGAGAAAGAAGAACAAAGAAGAAAGAGAGAAGAAAAGAAAAGAGAAGAAAATTTTTATTTCCTCTCTCTAGTTTTTTTTGTAAAATAGTGTATTATTGTAAATCATAATTTTCTATGCTTCTAAACTTAAGCTTGCTCCCTGAGTTCGACCTCGGAGAATTTTTGAAATATTCTAGTAATAAAATCAAATCAAACTGATCGATCGAACCAATTTTCGATGCCGTTGCCGGGGAGCAATGGGCACTTTAGAAGCTCAAAATCACAAATTTCTGATTTTATACTGACTTGATTTCTCTTTTTGTTGTGCAGGAAAGGCAAGAAAGGACAAGCAGCCGCACAACAACCACACCAGAGGACAGGTAACCTTCAACCCTTTCTCTTAAGCCCCTTACATTCTAAGGAGGAAAAAGAAAAGAAAAATCAATTTAGGGCTACCTGTCTTCCATACTTAGTAATTCACAGAATTGCCTGATTTTGAGTTTCAACACACTTTAACTGCATATCCACTTAAGGTAACTAGGGCTAAAACCTTCTTGCTTGAGCCCTAGTTACCCATTTCTGAGGCAACTAATTGGACCAACTAGAGCCAACCTAGGATTCCAAGCTAGAGTTTTAGAGACACAACTTCTAAATAAAGAACTAAAAATTCCAAAAGGAGGTATGCCTAAACCATTGTTTGAAAAAACCTATTTAAGAGAAACCCTAAGCAATCAGGCTCCTAATTTACTTGAACACTAAAAGAAATGACCTAAGAAGCTCTCACAGGAACAAAGAGATGAAGTTGATCCTTTGGATCAACCAACCTTTAAATTAGGCCACTTTTGCACACAAAAGGCTTAAAGTTCAAGTGAAACAGCAAGAACCTTGATCTTAATTAAAGGTGGTAGACTTAAGAGGTCAAGGTCCCCAATCTTGTCTACCTGGAATTTCAGTGACAAGAGAGGTCGGATGGGGGAAACCCTGTAACCCGTGGGGGTGCTCTACCGTGTAGGAGTCTTCGCGGGACTCACCCTTTCTGGCTGCCCAGGTAATTCTTAGGTGGACGACCTTCTGATCAAGGGGTATCATCCGCCCCGAACCTCTATAGTCACCCAACATATTTTGAGTGTCTTGATTGGGTCCAACACATTCTAATCTCATCCAGTCCATCAGTGCATGTTTGGTAGGAGGTCCCTGAAACCTCCTCTAGAAATCCACTCTCCCCGAGGCCAAGCCTCGGCACCCTTGTTTGTGCAACAACCCCACCACATAGACCTCTCTTCCGATTCTGAACCTAGTTCCCCTTCTTCTTCTATCATGGCTCAGCCTACTGAAGAAGAGAATAATCTTGAGCACCAGCTCCAGCGTCTTAATGACCTCTTCTAGAATTTCATGAACCCACCGCAGCGTCCCATGATGCGAGATCACTATAATCCCGCTGCGATGGCAATTAAGCCTCGAGTCAGAATCCCGACTGGAGGACTTGATTCTGAACTGAAGCTTAATATGATTCATGTCATACCTAAATTCTATTAGCTTAACTCTGAAGATCCCTTCCAGCATATCAAACAACTTAAGCATCTGGCCCAGACTTTCGAGTCAGATGCACAAAACGGGATATCTTACTCATGAAAATATTCTCTTTCTCCCTTATGGGCAAGGCGGCTCATTAGTATCAGACACAGACCCGTCCGATCAACACCTGGGAAGAACTTTAGTCCGAGTTTTTAAAGTTCTTTCTCGTTGGTCGGACAAACGCCTTGCGCCATCAGATTACTCACTTTACCCAGTAGACGGGAGAACCTCTTCATGAGGCATGGGATCGATTCCAGGATCTCAAGAGAAAGTGCCCCCATCACGGAGTTCCTAAACGGGAACAAGTCCAGTCTTTTTACCAGGAACTCCGTGAAGATATTAGATTATTCGTCAATGCAATTTGCGGAGGGAATATCATGGGTCAACATGAAGACACCGTGTAGGAGATTCTTGAGAATATGTGCGAGAACTCCATCAACAATGACTCCATGGGATTATTCGACCGGACGAATACCCGCGCATCGACGAATCTCAAGAGAGCACATGAGACGCAGCGCCTGTCCACATCCATCAACTTAGAACTAATGGCTAGTCGGTTGGACAAGGTCTCTATTATCGAGAAGAAGGTGGACGAGCTGACTCAGCACTTGCAAGGAGCCACCTCTGCGCAGAACTCTTTCGCACAGCCACCTCCCGCAAGGGAAACTGTGCAAAATATCTTCCACCGATCTTCTCCTATGATGGACCCATATCCACCCCCATCTAACTCCAGGACTGGAGGGACCTCCGATCCTTTCTATTCTTGCCGGTGGAGATCTACTCCCTCATACTCCGATTTTCCTGAGGCTCCTCAGACCTGCGAGGACCTCAACGCCATCCAGAATGACCCATTTTCCAACACCTACAACCTTGGATGGCGAAACCATCCCAATTTCCAGTGGGCAGGAAATTCTCAGGCCCAAAGACCACCCTATCAGCCCCGTCCACAAGCCCCTCGTCCTTATCAGTTGCCTCAGCCTCGGCCCAACCCCACTTATCCATCTGGGCCAAACCAAGACCAAATGTCCCTCATCCTTCAAACTCTAGCTGACATTCAAAGAACGAATGCAGCTATCCAAAAATAGCACAAGGACGAGATCATAGAGGTCCGCAACCAACTCATCCACTTGGCGAATTCTCACCAACCGGGCACACTTCCTTCACAACCTTTGCCTAACCCTAATAACGTATCGACCCAGAGGCGCGTTATGAACCCGAACTCGGGTCAAGCACACTTGATTTATTAGGCCCCTTCTGTTCCATCACTTGACAGGATGGAAGTATCAACCTCCTATGTGGGTTATCAACAGCAGCAGCCCATCTTACCAACCCCCAACCAAAATCAGGCAGGACTAAATTCTGTGACAACCCATAGTGGTAAAGCAACCCAAGACCCACCTTATCCAGACCACTCCAAGCCTGGTAGTGACCCAAACCCTAGGATAGTTTTCCAGGATGTCCCTACCCTAGATTAAAAACCTGGACCTATTCTAGAGGAATCAACCAAGGTTCCATTCCCCGAGGCCTTGACCAAGGGAAAGAGGACAACTAAACTCGTGGCTCCTGAGGAGGACCTGATCAAGCTCTTTGAGCAGGTCCAAATAAACATCCCCTTGATGGATGCAATCCACCACGTACCGGCTTACGCACGATTCTTAAAAAAGTGCGTACACCCTAGTGTAAACCGCTGGTCGGGGTAAAATCGACCGGTTTGATTATGTTTTATTACTCGAAAACAAAAATTCTCCAATGTCGAACTCAAGGAGCAAAACTTGATTATAGAAGCGTAGGAAATCACAATTTACAATATATTATTTTACAAAAGATTAAAGAAAGGAAGAAAATGTCTCTTCTTTTCTTCTCTCTTTCTTCTTTTGTCTTCCTTTTTCTCTCTTTTCAGACGTCTGACTCCTAGGGTCAGACGCCTTAAATGCCACTTGCTACAGTGCTTCTCCTTTTCTTTTCAGCTGCTGCTGGCTCTTCTTCTTCTTTCTTCTCTGGACTCCTTCTTTCTTCTCTGTTGTGCGCCTTTTTGCTTTCTTCTCTCTTCCTTCTCCTTCTGCCTTAGATTCTCTGCGGCTACAATGCCATCTTCCTCTTCCTCCTTTGCTTCCTCTACTGCTCCAAGTCCTTCTCCCTTTCTCTCTGGCCATAGCTGCCTTCCTGCGGCTAAGTCCTCGCCACTCCTCCTTTGCTTCCTCTTCTGTTCCCTGCACAGGCGTTTGGTTAGGCAAAACCTAACCCCTACCCTCCCCGCGTCTCTCTCTCTCTCTATTTCACTCCAGGGTTCTCTCTCTTAGAGCCTTAATCGGGTATGCAGGTAGGGTGACGCACCCGAGACCAAGCGCACCTGCGTGGGTGGTGCGCGAGGTGTGCACAGGCAGGGTTAGTTGGATCCACGTGCCAGGTCCGTGAGGGAGTGTCACTGACGAGGCATGGTAAGGGCGAGGGACCTCACCCCTGTGTGTCTCGAGGCGAGGAGCATAAAACACCTTTTCAATTTATGTTACCCGCCACACTCTTGCGTTCACGAGGTGGGACTAAATGTCCCACCCGCTTCTGCTGGCACCTGCAAGCGAATGTCTTTGCGTGATTAACGTAGCTGAAGGGTTCGCAGCGACTGCTCTCAGGCCGGACTCGCGCACACACTCAATCCGCATAGCCTGAGAACTTGAAACCTGAAGCGCGTGGCTTGGAGCTGGAGAACAAGCAAGCTTGTTTGCTTGTTAATGGCAGACAAGGGCTCGACCCTACACGTCACAAAAGTAGCCTTGCGGCTCTATCAGACAACAAGAGAACCTTCATCGTGTCACAGTGAAGGTGAGGCGGATGTTGGCGTGGCTCAAACCGGCTTAAGCGTGAGTCCTAGGTCTATCTGTGACCGTGTGAGTGGGTTCGTTCGGTGGAAGCGTGGAGTGCATGTGGCAGTCTGTGAGTGGGTGGAAAGTGTTTAGTGGTCGATGGTGGAGGTGAAGAGGTTGGTGACGAGCCGTGTGGAGGTGTGGAGTGATAGGTGCGTCTCGCCGAAGGTTGGCCGGAGATGGAGAAGAAGGCGGTGGTGTGTGAGCAGTGAGGCGGAATAACAGAAATAAATGAGGGAAAAATAAAGAAGAGAGAGAGA